>OV702297.1:292155184-302155184 GCA_916181665.1 Avena sativa | reverse complement strand
AACCAAGGTGGTTTTGGCTGTAGCCATAAGTTCAAATACTCCCCAGGTTGTGTAAGTGTAACATCCCAAAAATTCATAAATTGTAAAAGCATGTATTGCATTCATACCATCAAAGCATTTAGAGCTTGCATAATTTTTTTCAAAGTTTGAAACCAAATAAAACCATATTTATGCCTTTTATTATATACTTATGAGGCATGGTTTATTTTTAATTTCAAAGAACCAAAGTGTTTTTGAATGGTTAGATGTGTTTGCCACACTTTTGAATGCTAGGATCACAACACAAAAATTTGGAAAATGTTTGAATTCAAACAGTTTTGAATTAGGGTTTTAAAACCATTCATGAAAATCAAATTAGAAAAGAAAAAGGTAAAAGGAAAAAATATAAAATCGAGCGCTGCCTATTTATGCCAGCAACCCTTGCAGCCCATCTAGCCCACCCGGGTTCCCTCTCCCCCTCTCTCTTTCTCACCCGCACAAACCACACCCCGCGCTCGCTGACCACTGGTCCCTGCGCCACGTCGTCATCGTCACCTCCAGACCCCGCGCCCGCAGACGACGCCGTCGCCGCCCGTTTCTCCCCTTCACTGCCGCGAATCAATTTCGTTAATTCGCGTTGATTGCTCGCATGATTGCCGCCCCAATCCTGGCTACTTAACCCCCTCTGCCTCGCGGTCATTTCCCCTCACTCGCAACCATCTAATCGCCACCAGGCTGCCCACAATCGAGCTTGCACCGCCACAGTACTACCCGTCTCCGGCGAGCTATTGCGGTGAGTACCGTGCTCGCCTCTATCCCTCGTTCACGCAAACTTGTTCCTTTTACTCTTGCGCATCTAACCATGCCTCTGGTTCATCCTTTACCTCCCTAGGTCGCCGTCCCCGTCAACCCCTGCAAGCACCCGACGCCGACCATGACTCCGACGAGTAATTCTGGTAAGGTCTGCATGCCCCTTGCCCTCTGTTTCAAACCAGCATGTGCGTCGTGACCTTGCGCAGATCCTGATGCCCTTCGCTTGCCTTCTGGTGACCTAGGTCGTCGCCTCCGTCACCGTTTGCGAAAGCCCGAAGCCAGAGCCAACTCCGACGAGCTCCTACGCCTGCGTCCGTGCGCCCCTTCCCAAGCCAACTGCACCTTGAGCTTTCTCGCGTCCACGCGACCTTGGTAAGCCTCACCACCACCCCCTTACCCCCTAGCGCCGCCAAAACGTCGCCGGCAGTAGCGCCACCGCCGCAGTAGCCATCAGCACCGCCTAGCTATGGCTGTTTGATCCAGAGCCGCTGGATCTAGATCGTGCGTTGTAGATTAGATCAATTAGCGAACCGGTAAGTTTAGATCTGGCGCATTGGATCTGACTTGATCCAATGGTGCGGAAGCATGATCCGCGCAAAATGGTATCAGCCAATCAGGCGCTGCCACGCGTATGTAAATTTGTTTTAAAATCTGATTTTAAATCTATTAGATATTTAAACTTGTAAAATTCATATCTTTTGTTTTGTTTGTCCAAAATTTTCAAATAATATATCATTGGATTCAGAAAATTAAGCCCTACATTTCTGTGGCCTTGTTTTAGTATTTTTCTTCAGGAAAAATAGGATTATTTACAGAACCATTTGTAGGCTTATTTTGCATATAAAAATTATTTAGAAAATATTTTTAAAGTAAATTTGAGTTTGTTTAGACTTTAGAAAGATTACTTTGAGTTCAGTACTGTTTAGTTTGACTTGTTTGTGTAGAAAAATCATTCCATTGCATTTGCATACATTCATATATATTTTTGTTTGAATATTGAAATGTGAATTTGGTGTTATGATTTTATGTGTAGATTTTGGTGATTGTGATTGTGAGGATTGTTCCTACTCCCCCAAATATCAAGGCAAGTCATGCTCCATATTTTTGTCCTACTATTTTGTCTATGCATTAGTAATATTTTGAGTAGGACTTACATGGAGATTTTTCTAAGTATATTACTATGCTATGCCTCGGGAAATCCTAGTAGTTGTTGTCTTAGTAGATTTTTCCTAAGTTAATAAACTTGCTACTAGTATGCTTAGCCTAGATAGTAGAAAAAAATGGTGGATTATTCATGCTATGAATTATTGCTAAGTCTGTGACTTGTGTTTTTGTTTAATAAAACAATTAAGTGAATGAATCACCTGGGTGGAATGGTATGGTTGGTTTATATTGAGTGGTTACACAAGGCCCATGTCTATCGTTTATGTTGTGTATCATACTTGTGGATTGCCACCCAGGAACAAAGGGATTTGAGATGTTTAGTGTTGAGAAGCTTCTAGTGCAACCACATGGCATATGAGCTCTGCCTTGACCAACTAGGTTGCAAGAACTTATCCAGATGGACAGTTGGTGGTAGGGTTGATAGGATGTAACGCGTCCATGGTGGACTAAGGGAATGCTTCTGAAAAGTCTCGTCTGGATGCATGTCGAGTCTTGTGGAGAAAGTGCACCACCTCTCGAGAAGGTAAAACCTAAGTGAAGGAAATATGCCCTAGAGGAAATCATGGAGATGATTATATTTCTTGTGTATCCATGAGTTATTGTAATGTTCTTGAAATATCCATATCAGGCAACTTGTATTGATTGGCAATTATGTGAATTGTTTGTGAAACTCTTTACTTGTATGGTTATCTAATAGTTGTCCCTAGTCGGAGTTCATGTGAGGACACACGTGAATATTAGACTAGCACATCGATTGGTTGATGACTATGTTTCGCAAGTCATAGACATGGAGATGTCAAACCAATAATGTGGACACATGTTATGCACATGGGGTTGAACTGACCCAACTTGAGAATGACAATTGGACTTGCAGCTCTCTCTACATATCGTGTACATTTTGTCCTTAGACCTGAGATTGTCGCATGTACTTGAGATGTGGATCGACCTACTTTGGGGCTATCAACCACTACTCCATAACTGGGTAGTCATAAAGGTAGCTTTCGGGTTTGTCCTGAAGCATGCTGCAAGGCATGGTCAGTCAAGATGGGATTTGCCCCTCTCTACTTGAGAGAGATATCTCTGGGCCCCTCGAGTGATCGGATCCAGAAATGCATGGCCGTGCTACATAAGGTTAAGAATGAACCTAGTAAAGGGATTCCGAATCACGCTATCGAGAAAGAGAGGTCAGCTTGGAGCTAGACCAATATCGTGAGGCAAAGGGAAAGACATGCACTAAACCTTGTGATGGTTCGTCCGATATGATCTTTGTATGCGTTTAGGAGTTGGCACGTCTTGCTAGAGGCCGCTGCCAACTATTGATAGAATAAGTGTATTCGTGTCATATCTATACGTATATGAACCTATAGGGTCACACACTTAAGGGGCTGGAAGCCTAATGGGGATTGGATCTGAATTAGACCAGGCTTAGGCTACTAATGGGATGCTAATGTAGAAGCCCACTAGGGACGCCTATATAAGAGAGGGTGGGGCGAGCTGACCAGGGTTAGACCATTCCACCCAACCACCACTCCTCACACATGTGTTGCACGTGCGGACCTAGCAGTACGGCGTCTGACGCTTCCACCCCGCACGTGTGGATACCTCGGAGGTGTTGCATCTGTGGCACTTGGACGAGATGCGCAAGGGGAGCTGCTCGTGGGACGAGGACGAGGAGGAGACGTAGGACATCTACACTGCCTCGACGCGCTTCATCAAGTTCCACAACCGCGCGTCTAGTGGTAATCTCGTGATCTATGACAACATCATTCCTAGTTTACGCGGTAGAAAATTTTGATTTGCGCTAGTGTAGCCTACCCGTATCCCTTCAGTGGTATCAGAGCCGATGCTGTTCAATTATAGGTTTAGGATCTTTGCATATGGTGATATGCAGATTGATATGAATGATGTGATCGTTTATATTATGGTGGTTCAGGATTGATCTATGCTCTTGCTTTCCGTGATTGTGTTTCTGAGGTCGTCGAACGACTTACCCCTACAGGTCGGTTTTCGCCATCGGGGTAGACAGTGACACATAAATCCTGTTGAATCACGCGAAGATCAATATGATTGATCGAATCAGAACCTAGATCTAAAATCGATGTACCATGATCAAAGGAGATTGATCGAATCGGAACAATAGTCGGTTTATGGTAAATTTGATTTGCCGATGAAAATACTTAAAGAAAATTATGTAGATACCGCGAGGGGCGCTGCCCCTTCGAACCCCGCAGGGGGAGACCCCATAGATCCCCCTTAATCATAGACCCTTTTGTATCTTGTTTAGGTAACTAGGTGCTGCGATGTCACATGATCCGGTAGAATGCGATTCTATGCACAACTTGTTTTTGCAGGATGTATGTGATCAGTATGGCCCATATATGTATATGATGCATGTATAAAAAAATTCATGACCTGCGTGTCGTGAGTACGACAACACGGCTGGAGCCAAATGTGTTGTCATTTATTGTAATGGCCTGCGTGCCAACTTGTGATGATCCCAATACTATGTAATTTTGATTACTAGCTGTTAGGAGTAATAACTTGTATTAGTTCTTGGAGGACTCATAACTTGGATGATGGCTCACATGTAACATGAAGATGGAGATCATCATGGTGGACATGTTCTATGGCGATGGAGATCACCATGAGAAAATGGGCCATACTGTGTCACGTCTATGTGAATATTATTCTTATGCGTTTTACTGCTATGCATGCTTAGATGATAGAAGTAGAACGATCACTCACAAAGTTTAAGTTAAACCATGCCCTCCCAACCATACCTTGCACCATCCTATGCCATGTACAATCGTTGGTGGGCCTATGAAATTAGGGTGCCGCAGTTTTCCTTGGCTGGATGGGTTTGTATCGGATACCTACACGCATAAGGGTTGGTGAGCTTGACAAGGTCATCTTAACAGTTAAGGACCTTGGGGCATAAAGGTTGGGCGCCTAGTTTTAACATAGAGATGTCACCCAACAACAAGAGTCATATGTGATATGTTTAGCAAGAGTTGCTTACCGATTTACCTTGTCTTCTAGCAGTAATGCTAAAGCTCACTAGTCGACTTGTTAATTGTGGATCTTGAATCACTTAGTATCAATAGAGGGATGTTGATTTAAGTGGGAGTATATGCTATTAAATTGTTTAATATGTTTTACTCTTTCATGGTTACATGGCTTAGTATTTTGCATGTTTTCTGTTGTAGATCAATGGCACAGAACACTGCATCACCTTTTTCTTTGCGTTCGATTCTTGACAAAGATAAACTAAATGGAACAAACTATTCGGACTGGGTCCGTAACCTGAGAATTGTTCTTAGGTCTGATAAAAAGGAAACGGTTCTGGATACCCCAATCCCCGATGAACCTGTTGAAAATGCATCTGCTGCACTCAAGAATGCCTACAAGAGAGCATGTGATGATTCTCTTGAGGTTAGTTGTCTTATGCTTGCATGCATGGAACCTGAACTCCAAAAGAAGTTTGAGGATCAGGAAGCGTACGATATGATCGTCGCGCTTAGGGACATGTTCCAGACTCAGGCCAGGACTGAGAGGTACAATGTCGCCAAGTCCTTTGTGGAATGCAAGATGGCAGAGGGAGCAGGTGTAGGCCCCCATGTGATCAAAATGGTTGGTTACAGTCAGACTTTGGAAAAGCTTGGTTTTCCACTAGGCCAAGAGTTGGCTACTGATTTCATTTTGGCATCTCTTCCATCTAGCTATGGGCAGTTCATTTCGAACTACCATATGCATGGGGTGGAGAAGGGCCTTAATGAGTTATGTGGGATGCTAAAAACAGCAGAAAGTGACATGAAGAAGTGCGCAGTGCATAGCCATGTGATGGTTGTGCAGAACAAGCCTAGCTTCAAGAAAAAGGGTACTTCTTGGAAGAAGAAGGGCAAGGCTAAGGATACGATCCCTAAGCCTGCACCCAAGCAAAAGTCTGGACCTGTAGAAGACACTGAGTGCTTCTTTTGTCATGAACAAGGCCATTGGAAGAGAAACTGCAGCAAGTACCAGGCTTCTTTGAAGAAGAGTGGAAGTAAGAGTACTTCCCACTCAGGTACGCTTGCTGTAAATGTTGTGGACATTCTTCTCGCTGATTCCTATGTTAAATCTTGGGTATTTGATACCGGATCGGTTGCTCATATTTGCAATTTGATGCAGGGGATAATAAGGACTAGAGAAGTGCAGAAAGGCGAAGTGGATTTTCGCGTCGGAAATAAAGCAAGGGTTGCTGCATTGTTCGTCGGCGTCATGCAACTTCACCTTCCGTCATGATTTATTATGGAGTTGAATAATTCTTATTATATTCCAAGAATGGGTCGAAACATTTTATCACCTTCATGTTTGATGAGGGATGGATATTTATTTGCGAGTATGAACAATGGTTGTGTAACTCTAAGAATGATATGTTTATGGCTAATGCTCCCATGGTGAATGGGTTATTTATTTTAAATCTTGATGATGCATATGTTTACAATGTTAGTGCTAAAAGGCTTCGACCTAATGATTTGAGTCCTACCTATTTATGGCATTGTCGTTTGGGGCATATAAGTGAAAAGCACATGAAGAAGCTCCATGGTGATGGTCTTCTAACTTCATTTGATTTTGAATCATACGATACATGTCAGGCTTATTTACTTGGAAAGATGACCAAGTTGCCTTTTTCGGGTTTACCCGAGAGAACGACAGACTTGTTGGAACTCATACATATTGATGTATGTGGACCAATGAGCACGACAGCCATAGGAGGATATCACTACTTCATTACTTTCACTGATGATTTAAGTAGATATGGTTATGTCTACTTGATGAAGCATAAGTCTGAAACTTTTGAAAAGTTCAAGGAGTTTCAGAGTGAGGTAGAGAATCAACGTGGCAAGAAAAAAAGGCCTTGCGATCTAATCGTGGAGGTGAATATTTGAGCCACGAGTTTAGCAATCACCTTAAGAGTTGCGGAATTGTTCCACAGCTCACGCCGCCCGGAACGCCTCAAAGAAACGAGGTCTCCGAACGGTGCAATCGAACTTTGTTGGACATGGTTCGATCGATGATGAGCCAGTCGGATTTACCATTATCATTTTGGGGTTACGCTCTAGAAATGGCATCTTTCACACTTAATATGGTACCATCTAAATCCGTAATTAAGACACCATATGAGATGTGGACTGGAAAGAATCCCAGTTTGTCTTGTCTAAAGATTTGGGGTTGTGATGCATTTGTCAAGCGACTTCAGTCGGACAAGCTAACACCCAAATTGGATAAGTGCATTTTCTTGGGATATCCGAGGGAAACCTTAGGGTATTATTTCTACAACCGAGAAGAGGGCAAAGTGTTTGTCGCTCGTAGCTATGTTTTCCTAGAGAAAGAGTTTCTCACAAAGGGAACAAGTGGAAGGTCGGTGCGACTTGAAGAAGTTCAAGATGAGCCAATCAGGGATGCTTCTACGAGTGATGCTATTGTAGCAGAACAAGTTGAGGAACTCGTGGCAATATAAGCACCACAACCACGAAGGTCGGTGAGGCTCCGCGAAGCGTGGGAATTATTATTGTTAGACAATGAAGAGCTTGCGACCTATGCAGAAGCGATGGTGGACCCAAACTCTGAGAAATGGCTGATCGCCATGAGATCCAAGATAGAGTCCATGGGACACAATCAAGTTTGGAACTTGGTTGACCTGCCTGATGGTTTTAAAGCCATCGAGTGCGAATGGATCTATAAGAAGAAGATTGATATGGATGGAAATGTTCACATCCATAAAGCTCGACTTGTTGCAAAAGGTTTTTGACAAGTTCAAGGAGTTGACTACGACGAGACTTTCTCGCCCGTAGAGATGCTTAAATATATACGGATAATTCTAGCCATTGCTGAACATTTTGACTATGAAATATGGCAGATGGATGTCAAGACGGCTTTCCTAAACGAAATCCTAACTGAGGACATGTATATGATGCAGCCCGAAGGTTTTGTTGATCCAAACAATGCTAGAAAGGTATGCAAACTTCTAAAGTCCATTTATGGGCTGAAGCAAGCATCTCGGAGTTGGAACATTCGATTTGATAAAGTTGTAAAGGAGTTTGGCTTCATCAAGAACGAACAAGAACCTTGTATTTACAAGAATGAAAGTGGGAGAGCACTTGTATTTCTAATCTTATATGTAGATGACATATTGCTGATTGGAAATGACATTCCTATGCTCGAGTCTGTTAAGACCTCATTGAAAAGGAGAAGCGGCATATATTATGGGCATCAAGATCTATAGAGATAGATCAAGAAGGCTAATTGGATTAAGCCAGAGTACATACATTGACAAAGTGTTGAAACGGTTCAGCATGGAAGAGGCTAAGAAGGGGTTCTTGCCCATGTCTCACGACATTAAACTCAGCAAGACTCAGTGTGCTTCTACTACTGATGAGCGTGAGCGCATGAGCAGGGTTCCATATGCTTCGGCTATTGGATCCATCATGTATGCGATGATATGTACTCGCCTAGATGTTTCCTATGCTCTAAGTGTTACGAGCAGATACCAGGCTGATCCAGGTGAAGGTCACTGGACAACGGTGAAGAATATCCTTAAGTACTTGAGAAGGACTAAGGATATGTTCCTAGTTTATGGAGGTGAGGATGAACTCAGTGTAAAGGGTTACACATATGCAAGTTACCTTAACGACTTAGATGATCCGAAATCGCAATCAGGTTATGTGTTTGTCATGAATGGTGGTGCTGTGAGCTGGAAAAGTTCCAAGCAAGATACGGTGACATCCTCTTCAACAGAAGCTAAATATATTGCTGCCTCGGAGGCTGTAAAGGAAGTTGTTTGGATTAGGAATTTCCTGATCGCTCTCGGTGTGGTTCAGGGCGCGTCCAATCCCTTGGACGGTTATTGTGATAACAATGGTGCTATTGCATAGGCCAAGGAACCTAGACAACACCAGAAGAACAAACATATCCGCATGCATTACCATCAGATTCGAGAGTTCATTGAGGATGGTAGTGTCATGATATGCAAAATACATACAGACTCAAATGTTGCTGATCCCTTGACTAAGCCTCTCCCGCAACCCGCACATGAAGCGCACACAAGAGAAATTGGTATTAGATACATTTTAGATTGACTCTAGTGCAAGTGGGAGACTGAAGTAAATATGCCCTAGAGGCAATCATGGAGATGATTATATTTTTTGTGTATCCATGAGTTATTGTAATGTTCTTGAATATCCATATCAAGCAACTTGAATTGATTGGCAATTATGTGGATTGTTTGTGAAACTCTTTACTTGCATGGTTATCTAATAGTTGTCTCTAGTCGGAGTTCCTGTAAGGACACATGTGAATATTAGACTAGCACATTGATTGGTTGATGACTATGTTTCGCAAGTCATAGACATGGATATGTCAAACCAATGATGTGGACACATGTTATGCACATGGGGTTGAACTGACCCAACTTGAGAATGGCAATTGGACTTGCAGCTCTCTCTACATATCGTGTACATTTTGTCCTTAGACCTGAGATTGTCGCATGTACTTGAGATGTGGATCGACCTACTTTGGGGCTATCAACCACTACTCCATAACTGGGTAGTCATAAAGGTAGCTTTCGGGTTTGTCCTGAAGCATGCTTCAAGGCATGGTCAGTCAACATGGGATTTGCCCCTCTCTACTTGAGAGAGATATTTCTGGGCCCCTCGAGTGATCGGATCCAGAAATACATGGTCGTGCTACATAAGGTTAAGAGTTAACCTAGTAAAGGGATTCCGAATCATGGTATCGAGAAAGAGAGGTCAGCTTGGAGCTAGACCAAATATCATGAGGCAAAGGGAATGGCATGTACTAAACCTTGTGATGGTTCGTCCGATATGATCTTTGTATGCGTTTAGGAGTTGGAACGTCTTGCTAGATGCCGCTACCAACTATTGACAGAATAAGTGTATTCGTGTCATGTCTATACGTATATGAACCTATAGGGTCACACACTTAAGGGGCTGGAAGCCTAATGAGGATTAGATCCGAAATAGACCAGGCTTAGGCTACTAATGGGCTGCTAATGTAGAAGCCCACTAGAAACTCCTATATAAGAGAGGGTGGGGCGAGCTGACCAGGATTAGACCATTTCACCCAGCCGCCACTCCTCATGCCTATGTTGCACGCGCGGACCTAGCATTCCGGCGTCTGGCGCTTCCACCCCGCACGTGTGGATACGTCGGAGGTGTTGCATATGTGGCACTTGGACGAGCTGCGCAAGGGGAGCTGCTCGTGGGACGAGGACAAGGAGGAGACATAGAACATCTACACTGCCTCGACGCGCTTCATCAAATTCCCCAACCGCGCGTCTAGTGGTAATCTCGTGATCTATGACAACGGTATTCCTGGTTTACGTGGTAGAAAATTTTGATTTGCGCTAGTGTAGCCTACCCGTATCCCTTCACTAAGTACTTAGCCGTGTCCCCGACAGCAGACAATTTGAGCATCAAAGACATTGAAGCAATCAAGGATCTCCTC
This sequence comes from Avena sativa, assembly GCA_916181665.1. Taxonomy (NCBI): domain Eukaryota; kingdom Viridiplantae; phylum Streptophyta; class Magnoliopsida; order Poales; family Poaceae; genus Avena; species Avena sativa. The sequence goes on along the minus strand of OV702297.1, from coordinate 302,144,723 downwards.
ATCCCAATTTCTCTAAGTTAAAACTTGTGGTTGGACAAGGGTAAAGGTTCACCAATGTCTATTGGTGGTTCCTTGGGTGCTTTTGTCAAACAAAAACTTAGTGTTTTCAACTAATAAGGAAAACCTTATTTTGAGCAAAGCAAGCCTAAGCTACACTTAGCCAAATTCATATAGTTATTAGATACTACTATTCTACTATGATATCACTTGCCAATACAATTCCAAATGTATTAACCCTCCGTGGTTGTAACTTATGTTGTTGTAGGTTACTCTGATGGAGACTAGGGTTGTGAGTCTACACTCAACATGTTTGGCACATCAAGATGAAGACTTATAGTTATTTCCATTATGTTGTGAACTCTATGTTATAGCCCTGGGCTATTGAGTTGTAAAGACTATGTTATCTCTAGAATGACGTTGTAATAATGACCTTTGTATCTGTGTACTTCATCTTAAACTGTGGATGCTAGCATGTTGATCCAGGGACTAGCATTGCAATCACAGGGGCCTTTACCTTTAAAACTTAGATCTCAACTCCATCTGGCTTGAACAATATATGATCTACATGCCCGGCTGCACTATCAGACACTTGCCTTGTTTGCTCAAATGACCACAATAAATAACAATTAACTCCAAAATCTTGATATCTTGGAGACGACAACTTGCAGAGAGGATTTTCACAGGGATGCGCAAACAAAGTAACATTGAGCATGTGATTGTAGCCAGGAGAATTTTCACATGGTTTTTCTATTAAAAAAGGAACAAGCCAAGACTGAACCAAATGTCTAGCAGATGGTATTTCTTCCTGATTGCACTCAAACGATGACAATAGCCTTGACATGAGCATGTTCCCTTTCTTGATGTTCCATATGCACAAAGGTGGAGACCATGGTGGCCATTGGATTTCTTCATGGTGTGGCATCTCATCCGACAACACATAAGCGTGGACCCCCTCAACACCATGACACGAGTGAATTGTCTTAACCGCCGACTGCATTGTAACAGACCATGCACCAAGGAACATACCCCAGATATCTATAGGATGTGGGGGCACGGGCTCCAGCCATGCAATACGCAGGACGACATCAACTATACTAGTACTCGCTGTTGAGAGCATAATGGGCACCCCAAACTCAGAACTGAGAACTGGTGACACTGTCAGCGAAGCGCCATGCGTGCCATCGTTGTTGCCAGGGCCAAGTTCGGTGGAGATCACATCATTGGTTACTGGCATGGCTAGTGGTGACAACCTGGATGCCCAAAGCAGGGGTGGCATCGTGCTTGCAGGCGTGGTCGACGGTGCGATGACGACTTGGGTAGCACAATCTGTCAAACGGAACGGGTGCACCACCCTGTCATTGGGAACAATGGTAGTGACCTCAAGTGACCTCTTGGCCATGGATGAAGCTCCCTTTATGGGCTTGTCGTCGAGGGTTCCGCTGCCTGCTGCAGGCGACATTGATGCTACTGGTGTGGAAGCAGGTGTCCACTCGCTGATGTCATAGCTCGGACATTCCATCGAGCACTTGGCTGGCGCCACAGAGATGGTGTCATTGAGAATAGTGGGAATGATACCTACTGATTCCTTGATGATGGGGGCCGTAGCTAGGTGTCTACACTCGGATTTTTAATCCCAGATGCCTGTTATGCCATACATCGCAATCCCAGGATTACCATTTTTGCGAGACATAACAAATTTGGATATCATAGTACATCATCCATTACAAACCATACATAAGGTCTTACACAAATAAGGATCTCATGATCCAGTTCTTAATACAGCTCAAGCAACGGAAATACGTAATAATAAAGGTAGCATAGGCGAAGCTCCATCTTCGGGGTCACAGGCAATGCTGACGATGGGAGATGATCCTAGTTGTCGTAACCTTCTTGCGGTCCATCATCCTAGTACTCCTCTTCATAGTCTGGCCACGGGAATAGCCAGGGACAAAGCCATGAGTACTCTTTAAGTACTCGCAAGCTAATACTAACAGTTAAGGGGGTTTTTGTAGTAGGACACTAAGCTCTAGGGTTGTTTTGCAAAAAGCCAGATTTACCTCTACTAAGTTCAGAAGCAAAGAAAGCTGGTTGAAGTTTTATATCACCTAAGTGGGAACTTGTATTTCATGTCACAACTCTGTTGTGGTCAAGTCAAAGCCTCAATTCATTTCACAAGTCATTTTGACAACATCTGACGGGGGAACAGTATGGCCACTCCAACTGTCCATAAACGCGGACGCGGCTATTCGAATAGTTTGACACTCTGCAGAGATTGTACACTTTCACCACAATATTCGATACATCCGTCAGGAACAAATCCTGAATTCACCATACTCAGTATGCGGATAATCAATCCTAACCTTTCAATTACACGCCCTAGTATAGGCACCTCTCCTGTGAGTTTGGACTCCCAACCATGACCATCTGTCATCTTGGGTACTGCACAGGTGGACAATCTTCACAAGGTAGCCTTAGCTCAGACCTTGGCCATGAGGGAACCCATACTAAGGTATATAAGTTTCCAGTCAAGCCCTACCCAATTTTCGGGTATTGTGGTTGTACGGTAAAATTGGAATGGTATCGCATCCAGACAACCATCAGTTTTCTAAAGGGCTAAGGCTCATTCCTCAACATTTTCATCATCAAAATCATCTGGTGTTCGAAAACACATGTCAAAACATTTCAGTAGAATGACTCATCATTCCAAGGTTTTCATAACCATTTTCACCAAGTGTTCCCATCTAAAGTTGATCAATATTTATGCTTAGCACTGGCATCTACAAGTGGGGATAAGTACTAATGAGGGATGGTAAACAAGTGGAGTTTAACTAAGTTCAATCTCATGCCTTAGGATGACATCAAGATTATCTAGCTTAGGCCAAATTTAATGCTCTTTATGCAACCTTCAATTATCCTCCTAGAATTTACAAGTCACAACTCTAAGAAATAGCTTTGAGAAAGAAATAAAGTAGAAAGCTTGCAAGTAAAACTAGGATTGGGTTATCAAGTGGGTATGATCACATATTTTTTAAGGCATATAGTTGGCATGGTAACAAGCAGGTATTAGCTTGCATAAGTAAGGTATCTTGCAAGTGTTAGCTTGCTCAATCAACTAGTAGTATTAGGCTTGCCTTGTGCAGAGCAGTGGTTGAAGTTCTCCTCGTCTTCTTCTTCGTAGTATCCTCCTTCCTCCTCGTATCCTTGGTCGGTACTAGCGTCTATAAATAAGTACGAGGTACACAATCACCAAACAATACTTAACTATTTTCAATCATCACACAAAAGGGTACTATAGATGATCTAGCATCATCACTAACATTACAAGATTAAAGCCTTTGTCTTATTTATTTTATTTTTAGAAAAGTAATTTCTACTCATTGAAAAACTACTTAAGATTTAATATTCTCCAACTTAAACATGGGATCATGTTGACACATGTCATCACCATATATTTCAGTCCATGGGAATGTGATTTAAAGTGGTGTCACAATTTAAAAGGTTTAACCTTTTTATTTTAAATAATTAAAGGGACTAGAAATGCCTATGTGGCATTCTTTTATTACTTGAACATTATTTCTGTAAGTAAACCCATATGTTTTTATATATTCTGAAAGGTATGATCAAATGTGATTTTTGAGAGTTGGAATCAACTCAAAAGCTATTATGGTTGAAATTTGAAAAATGTTTGAATGCAGAAAAGCTTCTGACTTGATATTTTTACCAAGGTTGATCTACAGATCCAAATGGTTTGAATCCAATGGGCTTGGATTAAGCATTTTAGTACCTTTCTAACAAAATTGGGTTCATGCAATTTGGTTCACTGAATCGAGCTGGGTTGATTTTTGAAACTAGGTACAGAACTAAGTTTGAATTAAAATAGAAAAAGCTAATTTCAAACGGTTGGGCTGCGCGGGAAAGGTTAATGGGCCGGCCTAGTGTCACTCCGCATCGCGGGGCTCAGCTGACAGGGGGGTTCCACCCGTCAGTGGCTCATAACACGCGAAGCGGTACGGGGCAATGTGGTTCGTTGGATTAGAAGGGTGATCGACGGCTGAGGGTCGTCGTCAACGATGAACATGTCACCAGCGAGCTCGAACCCTAGCGGCTCAGTGGGGGTCGTGGGAGTCTCACCGAGGCTCAGGCGATGGTCGGCGATGGGGGCGAACGACGAAGTCGACAACGGCGATTCTCCTGGCACCGGCAGCTCCTCCTGGGGCGGCTCCAATCGACGACTCCTTTCTTCTCCAGCAGCGGCAGGCTCTGGCCAAATTCCGGAGATGCGCTGCTCGCCTTGATCCGGGAACAAGTGGGAAGTCTCAGTGAGAGGTGGGGAGTGAGATGGTGTGAATAAATCGAGCGGGGGTTGCCTCCTTTTATAGGCTCGACGGCGAGACCGAGAGGGATGGGCAGGCGATAGTGGCGACACGGCTACGGGCGGCTAGAGGCATGGCTGAGGTTGGCGATCGACGGGCGGTCTCCTGGCGATACTCTAGAACTTGAATGCGAGCTTAGGGGCGGTGGAAATTGGTCAGGAACGTGCAGTGCTCTGCGAGGCAGAGGCGGCGAACTCCGCGGCGAGCGGTGGCTACAGGGTACGGGCGATGAAACGAACATGTTTGGTGGTCTCCTGGGACGGTGGGGTGCATGCTGGCGGGCGGCGAGGGCTCGAGGTGGTCGGGTTGAGTCGGAATGGCGCGTGCACTGGGGTGCGCATCGGCATTGTCGACAGCAGCGCGGGCGCGGTGTTCCTGGCGGTTCTGGTCTCTGTCTTCGAGCTAGGGCTGGTCGAGAGGGGGCGGTGAGGCATGGGCTACCTCCCAGACAAGGTTGGCACAGCTAGTTCTTCCTCTAGCTTGCTGTCCACACTAGGGTGACATGGTGAGGCTCGGCCTGCTCACCATTGATGGCAATGGAAAGCTCAAAGTGATGCTAGAGGTTAATAACTAAGCTAGATGATCTACTAGATGTTTGCTGTTAGCTAGAGAGGGGACAAGGTTGGCCAAAACACTGCTCAAAATAGTGTTTGTGATTTGTTTGGTTTGAATCTGCAACCTGTTTGATGAAATGGCTGCAAGAACTTGAGTTTTGAAAAGTTTTTGGTGGGTGTGCTAGGCATGTGTTGAGGATTCTGTGGGTGCTTGGGTTTTAAAAATTGAGCTTGTTTGAGTGGTTTTTGTAATAGTGGGATCTTCCCATATCAGATAGATTCAATTTTAAACTATCATTTAAACTTAGCATTTGAATGTTTTTGGATGATCACAAAGTGGGCCTTGGTACTTTATTATGAGTACTATCAAGGGGTGCAAACATCCATACATGTTTCTGTTGAGTTTTGAAAATTAGAGATAGCCAAAGTAGGCATGGGAATTAATTTGGCCAAAGTGACCATTCACTTCATTTGTTTATTTTGAGTTGTTTGTCTTTGGGAAAAGTTTGGGGATTGTTTAGATGACGTTTATTTCACCTAAGAATCATTTTACAAGCAAAGAAACACAGAACCATGGCAATTCAAAAGAATCCAAATTTTAATACACACACATATGAATGCTTTCATATTTTTAGTTGGAAAAGTTTTTGTTAACCCTAATTTTGATGATTAGAGTTTGATGATCCAAGTTTAATATTTTTGGGATGTTACAAACCTTCCCGATTACCTAGGATTTGAAGAGATCGGGAAACTCCGTCCTGATGTGATCTTCGCGCTCCCAGGTAGCTTCTTCTTCTGTGTGGTTGCTCCATTGAATCTTGAGAAACTTGATGCTTTGGGTTCTGGTAGTTCTGAAAGCTTCTTAAAAAATACGGATGGGTACTTTAGGATAGGTCAGGTCATCGTTGATCTCTATGGTCTGGTGATCAATGTTCTTGAACACTTCAGTCTTCTCCGGGACTTCGAGGCACTTGCGAAGTAATGAGATATGGAACACATTGTGCACGGCTGACATCTCTTCGAGTAGTTCCAATTGATACGACACTTCTCCTCGACGGTTCAGAATCTTGAAGGGGCCGATATATCTGGGGGCTAACTTTCCTTTTAGTTGGAAGCGCTGCATTCCTTTCAATGGCGACACTTTCAGGTACACAAAATCTCTGATGTTGAAGGCGAGGTCACGATGTCTCTTGTCGGTGTAACTCTTCTGCCTTGACTGGGCTGTCTTGAGGTGCTCACGAATCTTGTGAACCTTCTCTTCTGCTTCTCGTAGGATGTCGGGTCTGAAAATCTGACTCTCTCCTACTTCCGACCAGTTAAAAGGGGTGCGACACTTCCTTCCATACATGAATTCAAATGGGGCCATTTGCAAACTAGCTTGATAACTGTTGTTGTATGAAAATTCTGCAAACGGCAGACAGTCTTCCCATTTAGATCCATACTCTAACACACATGCTCTCAACATGTCTTCGAGTATTTGATTTACTCGCTCCGTCTGTCAGTTGGTCTGAGGGTGATAAGCTGTGCTGAAATCTAGTCGGGTTCCTAAACCTTCTTGGACTTTCTTCCAGAATCTCGAGGTAAACTGAGTTCCTCGATCCGATACGATGTACTTGGGGACTCTGTGCAAACTGACGATTCTAGCGATGTATAACTCCGCTAGCTTCAAACTCTGATATGTGGTCTTGACTGGTAAGAAATGGGTGACTTTGGACAATCTGTCCACTATGACCCAGATAGAGTCATTTCCCCTACTAGAAGTAGGCAATCCGGTGATAAAGTCCATTCCAACTGAATCCCATTTCCATTCCGGAATCTGCAATGGTTGCAACAATCCAGCGGGTCTTTGATGTCCCTCCTTGACTCTCTAACATATATCACACTTGGCGATATAGCTTCCGATTTCTCTCTTCATCTTATGCCACCAAAATTGCTCCTTCAAATCTTGATACATCTTCGTTCCTCCGGCGTGGATAGAATAAAGAGTATCATGAGCTTCCTTCAAAATAACTTCCTTCAACTCAGAATCTGCTGGCACACAAAGGCGTCCTTTGTACCATAGAACTCCTTCTTCGTCTTCGGTAAATCCGGATACTTTGCCTGTACCGATACGATGCTTGATTCCATTGATACTAGCATTTCCTTTCTGTGCCTCCTTGATCTGGCTGATCAAAGTGGGTTGAAGTTCTATGCTAGCCAAAAATCCTTCACTCACTAATTCCATTCGGAAATCTTCCATCTCTTTGTGCAGACTTGGTTGCTCCTTCAAAATCATGGAGTTCAAGCGGCACGACAATCTGCTAAGGGCATCCGCTACCACATTGGCTTTACCGGGGTGATAGTGAATGTCCAGGTCATAATCCTTGATTAACTCAATCCATCTTCTCTGTCTCATATTCAGCTACTTCTGAGTGAATATATATTTCAGGCTCTTGTGATCCGAATAAATCTCACAACGATTTCCCATCAGGTAATGCCTCCATGTCTTCAGGGCTAGAACTACGGCTGCGAGCTCGAGGTCATGGGTTGGATAGTTCTGCTCATGTGGTTTCAGTTGTCGAGATAGATAAGATATAACTTTTCCTTCTTGCATTAGCACACATCCGAGACCGATCTTGGATGCGTCACAATACACGTCAAAGGGCTTCGTGATATCCGGCATGATTAAGATTGGGGCTGAAATCAATCTCCTCTTGAGTTCTTGAAAACTCGCTTCACATTTGTCCTTCCATTCAAACTTCTTGTCCTTCTTCAACAATTGGGTCATGGGTCTGGCGATACTCGAGAATCCTTCTATGAACTTGCGATAGTATCCCGCCAATCCGATAAATGCACGAACTTGGGTTTGAGTGTTTGGGGCTTGCCAATCTTCGACATCTTTCACCTTTGCAGGGTCAATGGCAATTCCTCTGGCTGATACAATGTGGCCGAGGAATCCTACCTCCTATAACCAGAATTCACATTTGCTAAACTTGGCATACAACTGATGCTCTCTAAGGGTTCCAAGAATGATCCTTAGGTGTAGCTCATGTTCTTCTTGCGATTTGGAATAAATCAGAATGTCATCAATGAAAACAACGACAAACTTATCCAGGAAGTCCATAAAAATCTTATTCATGAGATTCATGAAATAAGCGGGGGCATTAGTTAATCCAAAATACATGACAGTATACTCGTATAATCCATATCTGGTGGTAAAGGCAGTCTTTGGAATATCCTCTGCGCAAATCTTGAGTTGATGATAGCCAGTTCTAAGATCAATCTTAGAAAACACCTTGGCACCGGTCAACTGATCAAACAAATCTTCTATCTTGGGCAATGGGTACTTGTTCTTGATAGTGACATCATTCAACTTCCGATAATCCGTACACAAACGGTTACCTCCATCTTTCTTGTCCAGAAACAAGACAGGTGATCTCCATGGTGACGCACTTGGTTGAATCAATCCAATTTCCAACATGGCATCTAGTTGCTTATTCAGTTTGGCTAGTTCAGACGGGTTCATACTATATGGTCTTTGGGCTATGGGTACTGTTCCGGGGATTAGTTCAATGATAAACTCAATATCACGATCTGGGGCATACCGGGCAAAATACATCGGGGTATTCACAGACTATCCGGACTTGGTCAATGGTAGGTTGTGCTATACTCTTGTTGCACTTGAATTGACGAGGTAAGGTTTCAGATACATGCTTGACTGATATTCCGGCTGTACTGGTCATGGTTATGGCTTTCTTGGCACAGTCAATTAATCCTTTATGTTTGGACATCCAATCCATTCCTAGTACTACTTCCAAACCTTTAGTTCCGAGTACTATCAGATTAGCATAAAAATCTATGCCATGGATTCGGATAGGGACGGCTTTGCAAATTTGCCTAGCTTTGGTGGTTGAACCGGGGATTTGAACAATCATAACATGCTTCAGTTTGGTTGGTTGAATCTTACTAGTGCATGCACATTCTTCGGTGACAATGAGTGCGATGCACCAGAATCAAACAACACTCTAACGAGTACTGAATTAACAGAAAACATACCCAGCACGACGCCTGGCGCTTCCTGGGCTTCTTCAGCATGCATGAGAAAAAGACGGCCGTTGCGGTTGAGAGAGTTCCCTAGGGCAAACCTTCTTCCGGGCTGAACACGATGCTATTGCTGAGATGGGTCATTTGCATTGGGAGCTACGGCATTCTTCTTGGGGCACTCATTGGAGTAGTGACCCTTATTTCCACAGTCATAACAAGTCACTTGCGACTTGTCCTTTGCTGCAACAGGCACAACATTGCTTCCAGTCCTCGGGGCAGTGTTGGTGTTGGTGGAAGCATTGTTGTTGTTGAACTTGGGTGGTGCACGGTTGAGATTGCCAAAGTTGCCGGGGTTGTTGTGATTTCCTCCGGGCCTTGGGTTTCCACGGTTGGGATAGGTCGGACGGTTCATCGGGGGTCTGTTGGTTCTCGGGGCAAATCCTGGAGATGGGTTGGGGTGATACTTTGGGGTATGATGGGTTCCTGGCTGATGCATCATGCGGCGCTTGCGGTTCTCATTGTCTTGGTTGATCTTTCCTTCCATCTGAATGGCAGAGTCGACGAGGTCTTCAATATCAGCAAAGGAGATATTGACCAACACCGTCTGCATCTCATCGTGCAGACCATTCAGGAATCTTTCTTTCTTCTTGGCTTCGGTGTCGATCTCATCCGGGGCATACCTAGCTAATGACAAGAATTTGTCACGGTATTCCACTACGGTCATCCTTCCTTGCTTCAGTTCTCTGAACTCATCTCTCATCCTCTTGATCAAATCCGGTGGCACATGGGTTCTGCTGAACTTGACCTTGAATTCCTCCCAGGTCATCATCTGTCCTCCGGTCATTACACGAACGCTGTTCCACCATGCTCTTGCATCTCCGGCCAGATAGTGGGTGGCGAACAGAACTTTCTCGTTAGCTTCCACTCCGGCTTATTGAAGAGTGAAACTTCTACTATGAGTGAAGCGCTATTGAAAAGTGGAACTGGTAAAGGAAACTTCTACTATGAGTATTTATTTTTGTTACTGCTTGTTACTTTGTTTCCAATATGGATAACCCACTTGGTTTTCTATTTGGGAAAACTACTACCACTGATAGGGTAGTAGATGAACCACCACCTGTTGAGATAGATCCTTTTAAAAAACCTACAAGTATTGTTGATCGTGTTATGGATAATTATTATTTTGGGGATGGAACTATCCATCCTGGTGATCATTTGCTTTTTATACATGAATTATGCGGGTTGTTTAAGTGTGCAGGTATCACAACTGAACAGGTGAAGAAGAAGTTATTCTCTATATCCTTGAAAGGGAGAGCTGAAGAATGGTATAAGCTGCTGAAGAATGGACAATCCATGGAATGGGAGGAAATGGCTTCTCTCTTTTATTATAAATTCTATCCTCCCAGTGAGATTCATAAGGATAGAAATCTGATATATAACTTTTGGCCTCGTGATGGAGAGAGTACAGCTCAAGCTTGGGGGAGATTTAAGTTACTAATGCTTAAATGTCCTATTCATGAACTCCCTAACAATATTATTATCAATAACTTTTATGCTAGGCTTTCTCTTCATGATAAGATTTATTAGATGCTTCTTGCGCTGGATCATTCACACGTATGAAGGAAGAAGCAAAATGGGATCTACTAGACCGTATTCAAGAGAACACTGAAGCTTGGGAGAATGACAAAGGAAGAAAGTCAGGTATAAACTATGATTATGAATGCATAAAATCTTTTATGGGAACCGATGACTTCCATGATATTAGTAAAGAGTTTGGTCTTGATTCCCAAAGTATTGCCAACTATTTTAAGGCCTTTGCCTCGTACATATAAATTCCAAAAAAAGAAGTGGAATAAGTACCATGCATCTTATAAAGATGTTGTTAGTCATGTTCCTATTAGAAGCACCAAAGTTTGTACTAATAATCATACTGTGCATGAACCTTATGTTGATAAAATACATTTCCCAGCTAAGGTAAAGGAGTATTCTATGATGATTAGTGCAGATAATAAAGGTACTAAGAAAACGGTGGATCCTGATGAGCAGTTGAATATTGAACCTGTGGTAGCTATTGTGAAAGATCTTGACGCTAGAAATATAGAGGATGAGCACATTGTCTTTTGTGAAGACGCTCCTAATATTATCTCTCATCCTAGTAAGACTATAAAAGCTAGTGTTCCTGTGGTTTGTGTTAAAATTGGTGATCATTGCTACTATGGTTTATGTGATATTGGTGCTAGTTCTAGTGCTATTCCTTATGAGCTTTACATGGAAATTATGCATGAGATTGGTCCTTGTGAGCTTGAGGACATTGATGTGGTTATTCACCTTGCAAATAAGGAAACCATTTTCCCTATTGGTATTGTAAGATATGTGGAGGTTCTTTGTGGTAAGATTAAGTATCCTGCTGATTTTCTAGTACTTAATTCAGCAGCTATCAAAACTTGCCCTATCATTTTTGGTAGACCTTTCTTGAACACTTGTGGAGCTATTATAGATTGTAAGAAGGAGAAAGTTTTAACTAAGTTTGATGGATATTCTTATGAGTTTAACTTTTCCAAATTTGCTAAAGCTCCTTATGAAAATATCTTGCCTAATGAAGATTTCAGGATGGAACAACTTGCTTCTATTGATCAAGTTTATGACCTTGGACCTCTTTTTGGTGATTGTAAGTATGCTCATTCTTATGATAGAGTTGTTTCCTTTGATGGTTATATTGTCAACTTTATTCAAGGTGCTACTGAAAGTTATTATGAGAGAGGGAAACATGGTTTTATGCATCTCAATGATGTTAAGTTTCCCCGTTTTATGTTGAAAGCTTTGAAGTTGCATATGTTTTGTCTTCCTATACTGGTGGCTTTTTGTTTCAAATTTTTTTTTCTCATGATACCCTCATGCATAGGAAGTGGGTTAGACTCAAGTGTGTTGGTTATCTGCTTCTTGATGCTCTTTTTCATTCTAGATATTTATCTCCTTTGTGAGCATCTTTGAAAGTTTCAAGCCTAACTTAAAGGCATTAAAGAAAATTACTTGTTGGGAGATAACCCAAGAGTTTGGTTGAGTCTTGGAAGTTATTACCTCTGTAATAACCACTTCTTATCAATTTTGTTTTGGTTTTTGTGTCAAGTTCAACTACTTTTGAGAAGTGGAGGAGTTGTGAAAAGTGGCTGTCCTCAGACAGATTTTTGTGCTGCATTGTAAAAATTCGTGAGGGAGCTCAGTACGTCGGATGGAGATGTATTTTTCTGAGCTTGTTCTCCAAGTTGTTACCCAACTTCCATTAGTTCTGCACTTTTTGATTTGAGCAACATAAGGTTTTCGAAAAAATCAATCTTTACCTGCTGGTCTGTTTTGACAGATTTGTGCTATCATTTGCATTTGCCTCTTATAGAAGCCTTTGTTTTGATGGATTTCAGTTGAAGTATGAACCTAAAGGTTAATTGTTTTAGCTTACACTAATGTTGCCATTGAGGTTTGTGTGAGACCTTGTAGGAAAGGAAATTCCAGGAGAAGGACAAAAGGAGTCTGCAGAGTTCGTCTTTGAATAGGTAAAAGTGGTGAAAACAGAAGGTTCGTGAAACCCCAATATTTTTATATTTTTGATGTTTTTAATACATAAGGGAAGTTATGAGACAGAACAGAGGAGGAACCGGAGGCCGGGGTGGCCAAACCCACCCCAGGCGCGGGCCCCAGCTAGCCGCGCCTAGAGGGGGTGTGCCTCCCCCGAGCTCCGTCTCCGCCTCGTTTTCATATCAAAACCTTCCTTATGCATTGAAACTTCGTAATATATAACCCCCCAGATCCCCCGAGGTTCGTGCATCGTGTTCTCGTCGTGTTTTCGTTTCGATCTGTTTCTGTCAGGAAAACTTCTCAAGTTTAGAGCACCATGGGATCTCCTCCAACGACAATGGCAAGAAGCCCGAGGAAGATGATCCGTAGAAACCCAAGGAGGAGGAGATTTTGGTAGGTGATGAAGACATGGAGGAGGACAAGCAACCGGACACCCGCGCTACCGTCGCAAGCATTGGGGTGGTGGCAAAACCTACCAAGCTTAGGAGGACAGCACGGGTCTCTACAGGAGGGAAACCTCCACGGCATATCCTCTCTCCGTGGTTACCTCCTCCAAGTACCAAGAAACCCTTCCACACTATTATACATGAGCGTCAATATAAAAATGTTCCCAAAGGGAACTTGCCCTCGATGTGGGATATGCCTCATTCTAACCATGCAGGGGAGGAACACACTAAGAAGGAAGAGTGGGGAAAGAATAGCAAGGACTAGAATTCTCGGTCCGATATGATCATGAACCGCATTGAGCAAAACTCGGAGTTGATTCGTACTCTAACCTTTGAGATTGAGGAGTTGAGGAAGCTGATTGAGGAGCTTATCAAGAGAACACCACCACCGAAGGAGTAATTCGTCATCAGGTTTGGCATCCCCTTGGCTTGTTCCAAGCTTGGGGGGAGTGTCGCGGTATCACAACCATTATCTTTTATCTTTTACCTTTTTTTAGTGGATTCATATCTTTGGTAGAGGTGTTATCTTATAGTTTGGTTTGCATGTGGAAGTATCTCTCCTTTAGTTGATTATCTATGTATCCCTTGGTGTGAGTGCCTTTATTGGAATATTAATGAGAAGTTTCATCTTTTACTTTTTGCACTTCTTATTTTAGTTTGCAATCTCTATTATATGATGGATCTTGTTGACCAGTATTGGCATCACGTTGGAAGCATCAAGTAAATCTAAATTGGTTTTGGCAAACCGTGTTCTGGTCAGTAGCAACACTTTTTGAGGTTTGAAAGAAAAGAGAAAAGGATTACAGGTATTTTGTATCATTTATTTTCTTTCTTATTAGCTCATAAGCTTAGTATTCTTTATTTAAGATCTTTTGTGACTTCAAGGAAGATTGCATGCTTGGTTTTATCACTTGTAGGTTTTCTTGTTTCTTTCAACTCTTTTGCTTGCTACCCAACCTTGCTAGCCAAAAACCTGTTTTGAGAAGGCATACTTCTCATGTTTCCAACCCCTTTGAACCAAAACCTTTGCCATTTGTGTCCACCATATCTACCTATTAGCAATTGCTATTCCAAGCAAATTATCAATCTTCATCTATCTTTCGAATTAAAAAGTATTTTGTTATGTGAAAACTAGTTAGTAAAGCTCTCACGAACTTGATGGCACACCTTATTTTCTTGCCCCTAATAGACTTGAACCATTGTGTCATCGAAGTTGTATATGCTTGCATCTATACATTGGAATTAGCAGAACCGTGCTGTCACGGGGAACGCTTTCAACGTTGCACCTGTACGTAGTACACAGTTGATATCATGCTCTTTTGTTTACGGATGTCGGTGGTGTGAAATAAAGAGGGAACTTGTAAGTCCATGGAGTATGTATTTTGTGTTAGAGAAACGTTTGGGCCGCTAGCCTAAGCCATGCCTAATCATGGTGGAAACTTGCAGCATCACCATAGTGAGCATTCTATGAAGCATCCTCAATAAAAAGCTATGCACATAGTAAATAAAAAGATCGCTGAGATGGTCATTGTCTGTTTGCCTTGTCATTTTGGTTATGTGATAGCTCCTGTACCATGTGCAAGGGGTACCCCGTTAGCGGTTCTCTATGATATGCATGTACTTACAATGACAAGAACTTACCGGTGACCAAAGTTGAGTAGCATGAGGAGCGGCCCTCGTACTCAAGGGACATGAGATTGCCAACTTATATTTCATCAAGCATATACTCCATCTTTGTGCACTTTAACCTTAATCATTTCAAGATGCCTATGATAGGGGCAATGAGGGCTCAAAGCTAGTAAGTACCATAATCTTTTGGAAGCTCTTTATGACTTGAAATCCCTGCTACCCTCTACGAAGGGACCTTTCTCCTATTTTCTAAAGTTGAGTCACTAAACCTACTTCCTCTCTATCTCCAGCAAGAATTTGAGTTGTTGTGTTGCAATCATTCATATGGTGATTTATACAATCATGTTCTTTATCTTCCTTGTTTGCACAAGACTCTTATCTATTGAGTATTACTTTGAAAGCCTTCATTGTGAAAACCTTTTTGAGCAAAGAGTGCTCCTGTTATAAAACTTCTACAAAAAGCTTTTTGTGAAACTGTTTGCCACCTGTTCTCTGACCAGGAACAAGAGTTTGCCAATTCCAATTATGATTTATCTTTATGCATCTCTATTGTGACTCATGTACTTGTTGCACGCTAAGTTATATAATGGAGAGTTGCTTTATTCTATGAGTTTTGCAATAGCAAGTGTGATGCTTCTTGTCCGTATTCTTTTATCGACACTTCACTCCATAAATCTGTGGACATGTTTACTGAGCTTAGTTTTCGCTTGGGGACAAGAGAAGATCTAAGCTTGGGGGGAGTTGATGCATCCAATTTGCATCACCTTTCTATATCATAATTTCCCTCTATTCATTGATATATGTCTTATTATGAGGTATTACTTATGTCTTTTCCACTGTTTTTACATGTTGGTTGATTCTTGGAGGATGGACTGCCGGAGTCTGGATTGTGATGGAAAAAGAGGTGTTTTGATGGAATTTTACGAAGATCAGAAAAATACCAGAAAAATATGGGGAAATTATATTTTCCCGGAAGACGAAGGAAGACAGAAGGGGATGCGCAGCCAGGCCACAGGGGGCCCACACCCCCTAGGAACGTGCCCACCTTGCCTCGTGCCTAGGGCAGGTGTGGCCCACCTGCTCGGCCTCTGACTCCGCCCTCTATCCTATATCTTCCTTACGGAACCCTAACACCAGGGGGGCAACCACAGATAGATTTCCACCGCCTCTGCGGGGCGGAAAACACCGAGAGAGAAAAATCTCTCCGGCAGATAGATTTCTTCCGGGGAAATTCCTTCTCGGAGAGGGGAGATCGTCGCCATCACCACTCTGTCTCGCTGTAACAATTGTGTTGGATATTGCTTTAGTTCTTAGGGGAAACTTTTCCGATGTTAATTACTATTGTAGTTGATGCTTGTGAGTGGAACCATTGGATTATTGTTTATGTTCAGATTGTTATTCATCACCATATCATCTTTGATCTTGATCCATATGATGTCTTGTGAGTAGTTCGTCTAGTTTTTGAGGACATGGGATAAGTCATGTTGTTATTAGTGCATTTGTGTTGAGTTATTATTCAATGGTTTAGTATGTAAGTTGTGGTGCTATTCTTCTAGTGGTGTCATGTGAACATCGACTACATGATACTTCACCATTTATGGTCCTAGGGGAATGCATTGTGTATTTGGCTACTAATTGTGGGGTTGTCGGAGTGACAGAAACCTGAACCCCCGTTAGGACACCATTGCACAAGGGATCATAGGATTGTTGGGACACGCGGAGATAACACAAAACTTTTTCCTCTAACGTGGTGATCCCAAGATCTAGCTGAGGTAGAAGGCCACAAGATTTACCACTAGACGCGCAGTTGCGGATTACTGATGTAGCGCGTCAGTTGATGCAGTGCAGTCCTCACGATCCGATCGTCCTGGTGCTGATCGTACAACACCTCTGCTGGTATCCACATGTACAAGGAGGAGCACCGGCGGCGAACTTCTAGGTTCGTTACGGCGGCAGGACTGCTGTGGAGCTAGGGTTTCCAACACATGGAATGACCTAACCGAACAACGATTAACCTTTCTGGGTTACGGTGCTCCACTATATATAGGGAGTGAACGTGGGCTCTACTCGCCCGACCCATTCACTAAAGCACATATAACACTAGTCACCGTGAGTCCAACTCACTAACTCAGTCCTAATCCGGTTTAGGTCCAACCAAACCAGATTATAGGTTCAGATCCTATCCGAACTTGCTCCCGCTCTTAAGTGTGTGACCCCGCAGGCTCATGGCTACTTGGACACAATTGGAGTCCGACTCTCAATCGATCAGTCGGTAGCGGCTCCTAGTAGAACGTGCCGACTCCCAAGTACCAAAGAGTCATGACGACTTGCATTTCCAATGCGACTTACGTCCGAGTCCCTTTTGCCTCACGATATACCTTGTCAGACTATAGGCGAATATTTGTCATCCCTTAAATAGTCCGACTCTCTTCTCGATCCGAGATAAGTGATTCACCCGACTAACTCTTAGTCGATCGCCTCGGTTAACACTTAACCGAGTCGTGCATGGCCATGCTTTCCGAATCATATCTCACGAGAGGGCCCAGAGAATATCTCTCCAAGTGGAGGGGCAAAATCCCATCTTGGTTATTCGCATCACGCAGCTTGATTCTCAGTCGACCCGAACTCTGCCTTTATAACTGCCCAGTTACAGATCAGCGTTTGACAGAACCTAAGTCGGTGATCTTCAACTCGGACTATGCAACAACCTCAGGTCTAAGGATTACATTGATTGAGATATACAAATGACAACTTGTTCGTTGTACCTCAATATGGGTCAATCCGACTCGCTAAACTCTTTAGCCGAATCTGTGTAAGTTGGAATAGCATCTCCATGCCCATGACAAGTGGAACCGAGTCATCAAGCCAACTTTCACATTGGTCTAAGTTGTGTGTCCAGCACAACCTCAATGACCAAGGATATTTAGTACAAACAACATGAATGCATAGTTCCACAACCGAATCACATATTCAATGATACACATAAGATGTTTATACAAGGACTACTTAATATCTTTATGAATACAATGGGAAATCTCATCATACATGATTGCCTCTAGGGCATATTCCCAACAGTCTCCCACTTGCACTAGAGTCAATCTTCTGACATCACATGTCTAAGCATCTAATGCCCATGGCTCTCAGGTGCGCCTCATGCTTCGGCTGTGGTAATGGCTTTGTCAACGGATCCACAATATTTGCATCCGTGTGTACCTTGCATAACTTGATATCACCCTGATCCACGAACTGGCGAATCAGGTGGTATCGCATGAGTATGTGCTTGTTCTTCTGGTGTTATCTAGGTTCCTTGGCTTGTGCAATAGCACCATTGTTGTCACAATACACGTCCAACGGATTGGACGAGCCCTGAACCACACCAAGATCCATGAGGAAATTCCTCATCCAAACAGCTTCCTTTGCTGCCTCCGAGGCGGCAATATACTCAGCCTCTATTGTAGACACAGACACAGTCTCTTGCTTGGAACTCTTCCAGCTCACAACACCTCCGTTTATAATAAACATGTATCCGGATTGTGAATGAGAATCATCAGAGTTGGTAAGATAACTCGCATCCGTGTAACCCTTTACACCGAGTTCATCTTCACCACCATAAACCAAAAACATATCCTTAGTCCTTCTCAAGTACTTTAGGACATTTTTAGTCGATGTCCAGTGGATCTCTCCAGGATCAGCCTGGTATCTGCTCACAACAATTAGAGCATAGGAAACATCCGGCCTAGTACAAATCATGGCATACATGATGGATCCGACTGCAGAAGCATATGGAATCGCACTCATCCGACTTCGCTCATCAGTTGTCAAAGGACACTAAGTCTTGCTAAGTTTTACACCATGGGACATCGATAAGAACCCCTTCTTAGACGATTCCATGTTGAACTTCTTCAACACTTTGTCCAAATAAGTACTCTGACTCAATCCAATGAGCCTCCTTGATCTATCTCTATAGATCCGGATTCCAAGGATGTATGTTGCCTCACCCAAGTCTTTCATTGAGAAACTCCTTTCCAATGATTCCTTGGTTTCTTGCAACATCTGGACATCATTTCCAATCAGTAATATGTCATCCACATATAAGGTTAGAAAGTTTACTTTGTTCCCACTAAACTTCTTGTATAAACAAGAATCATGATCATTCTTGATGAAGCCAAACGATTTGACTACCTCATCAAAGCGAATATTCCAACTTCGAGATGCTTGCTTCAACCCATAAATGGATTTCTGAAGTTTGCACACTTTGTCAGCATTAGCCTGATCGACAAAACCCTTGGGTTGTATCATATACACGTCCTCGGTTAAATTTCCGTTAAGGAAAGCCGTTTTGACATCCATCTGCCATATCTCGTAGTCGAAATAGGCCGCTATAGCTAACATGATCCGAACTGATTTAAGCATCGCTACGGGCGAGAAAGTCTCGTCTTAATCAACTCCTTGAACTTGTCGGAACCCCTTCGCGACAAGGTGTGCTTTATAGATTGAAACATTTCCATCCATATTAGTTTTCTTCTTAAAGACCCATTTGCACTCGACGGGTCTTGCACCGTCTGGCAGATCAACCAAGTTCCAAACTTGATTTTCATCCATGGACTTTATATCGGATCTCATGGCTCGAAGCCATGACTCAGAATCAGATCCCACCATCTCTTCCGAATAATTTGTAGGCTCATCACTTTCTAATAGTAACACATCACGAAAACTTCGTAATCTCACCGATCTTCGTAGTATAGGTGCTGTTGCCGGTTCAGCTACCACGACCGGCTCAACCTCCAAGGTGATGGGGATGTGCCTACTGGGGTATACCCAGCAGGACGTTTCCGACTGGCCCAGAAACCGGCGAGTGGGCCTGCAGGACGGCGACTGGATCAAGGCCCGGTGTGGATCCAAGCGACTGGAAGCTGAAGGCCCAGGCGACTAGATAGGCCCAGTCGGATTAGGTTAACCGAGTACCGAAGCCTTAACTGATTCGGTTGAGATATGTAAACCCTAGGGGAGGTGAGCCTATATAAACCTCCCTGCAAGGCGTGTAGAGATACGTTCCATCATACACCCAAGTGACTCGCCGCCTAGTCGCCGAGCTCGCCCATTGTACCACCTTCATAATACAATCTAGCAGGAGTAGGTCTTTACCCTCTGGGGGGCCGAACCTGGGTAAAACCCTGTGTCTCCGCCCTCATCTCGCACCGCAGATGGCTGGCCGCCCTTGCCCCTCGTTCTACTACTCGCTGCCGATTGCAGCATCTGCCGTGACCATTCCCACGACAGTGGCGCCCACCGTGGGGCCTTGCCGGTCTGGCCGGTGTTCTGCGGCGAGATCCAATCTGCCCATCAACGAGACGATCGCCACCGGCCGCATGATAGCGATCGGCGAGATGCTCCAAATCTTGCCGAGCAGCTACGTCCCGGCGGCGCGACCCGTCACACACAGCGTGATCCTGCCGGTAGGCACGATCAGCTTCTTCGTCGGCCTCACCGACGTCATCGTCTTGGAGGACTCGGCTCGCATCTGCGAGTCGCCGCCACGCGATCGACTCTCCAAGGGCCAGATCCGCACGATCCATCGCCTCGCCTCCGAGTACAACTCGGCCCATAGCAACGTGGCCGAAAACTCAGCGGCCGCGGAAGACGCGGCCCTCAACGACGACGCCGACTCGGCGACCCCGGCGTCACTCGCCGGATCCATCACCGCAGCTTCACCCGCGGGCTCCATCACCCAGGTCTCCAATGTGGGAGACTTCGAGGACCCCTCCATCCTCGGGATCTTCGACTTCGACTCCGGGTCGGAAAATTCCGCCGACCTCCGCGACGGAACCGGTCGCCACGCCGCGACCTACATGGCGACCGGCACTGAACCACCGGAGGATCCCTTCTCCACCCCGATCCCTCCTAATGCCACGGCAACAGAGGTCGAGTAACTCCGCCTGAAGCTGGCGGAGGCAGTGTGCAAGGAGCAAGCCGAGCGCGAAAACTTCCGCCTCGAGCAGGTGACGGCGCAGGAGCTATCGCGCTACCACCAGCAGCGGATCAGGTCGCGCCTGAACCCCACCGTCCAGGGACGCGCCCTGAACTTCGACGACGAAAACGACCCGGCCCGCGTGGCTGAGCGCGCGATCTGCGAGAACGCGCCACCAGGAGGAAGCGCCCGGCCCCCGCCAGGGTCGTCGGCGATGGGCGCCCCACCTCCACCCAACCGCACACCCCCCAGGGACCAGCCGCGGATAGTAGTCTCCTCACGGGAGCAAGACGCCAACGGCCTCCCACTGTTCTCCACCCCGATGGACAACCTCGTGGCGGGCCGAGCAGCAGCCGACAACATCACGGCCACCAGCGACGGTGCCCTACAGATCCAGTACGTCAGGGCCCTGCTCGCAAAGGCCGTCGAGCAGCAAAACGCAGGCGCCGACTCGCAGGGTCAAGTGTACTCGCGTTCTTCGGGAAGTAGAGCGGCCTCGAGCGGCCGCCCGATGGCGGCAAACACCCTCAACTGCCCGCCACCAGAGCCACTGAAGCTCCAACACCGACCCGCGAACGCGGCACTCTCCACCAACGACCCCAGGCCAGCGACCAACTTCGTCGCCGCCAACGGTCAACCCATCAACGCCCGCACCCACATCATCAACAACCAAAGCTGGCGCGCACGCTAGCCCGACGACCTGCGACACACCCTAACCAATCGCCGCGACGGTGAGCCAATGGGGTCGCTAAGTCGACTCGGCCCCAAGTGGTTCGGACCGATGATCCGAGGCGAGAAGTACCCGCCGAACTTCAAGGCGCCCAAGGAAATAGAAAAGTACGACCCCTCGTACGACCCCGCCGTCTGGCTCGATACATACCTCATGGCGATGGGGATCGCAGGCCACACCAACCTGCTAGCCACCCGTTACCTCCCCCTGATGATGGTGGGGACGTGCAGGCAGTGGATCAACACCCTCCCCCAGGACAGTATCGACTCCTGAGAGGAGATGCGCGACGCCTTCGTCAGGCACTTCGAGTGCTCCTACACCCGCGCCACCACCATCGAGGACCTGGAGCAATGCGTCCAGGGACCCCGCGAGTCGACCCGCAACTGGGTCCAACGGTGGCAAGAACTCTGGTACAACGCGGTCGGCATCCACCCGGACACCGCGATCCATTGCTTCAAGACCTCATGCCGCTACGAGCCTCTGGTCACCAAGCTCAAGCGACACTCTCGCACACTCGACAACATACCGGACCTCCTCGAGATCGCCAAACGGTACGCGGAGGAAGATCCAAACCAGGAAACCGACAATGAGTCGGGAGGTCAACGCCGCACGAGCGGCAATGACAACGGACGATGGTCCGACCTACGCTACAGCAACACTCGCCTCACCGGCAAGCGCCGCAGTGACGGGCGAGTCGACTTCGTCGCCAACACCGGGCACGCACAACGCGAGTCCAAGAGCTTCCCCCGCGACGGAGGACAACGCCGCGACGGCGGCAACTACAAGGCCAAGCCAAGGTTCGACCCTGCGGCCCTCCTTAACCAACCTTGTGCGTTTCATAGCAGGGAAGGGAAGCCCGCAACACACACAACCGCCGACTGCCACACCCTCAGAGAGATCGAGAAGGCACGGCGAGCACGGGAGGACCCCGACAACGACCCACCAAACGGCGGAAAATTCGGCAAAGTGGCTGGCTCGCTCCATACCTTCACAGGCTTCAACACGAAGCGCGAGAAGAAGGTCATCACCCGCGCCGTCGCCGTCAACGCGGTGGCTCAGGTGGACGTTCCCCAGTTCCTCAACTGGTCGGAGCAGCCCATCACCTGGAGCCGCCAGGATCACTCGCCACGCATCGAGTACCCAGGCCGAGTCACCCTAGTGGTCAAGCCTAAGGTCGGCGACTACTGGCTCCCCAAGACATTGATGGACGGCGGCAGCTCCATCAACATCCTGTACCTGGACACCTTCAGGCGGCTGCGGCTCCCGCAGTCGATGATCGAGACAACCCACACTACGTTCCATGGCATCGTCCCCGGTCGGAAGGCGTACCCGATCGGCAAGGTCACGCTGCCAGTCACCTTCGGCACACCAGCAAACTTCCGCACCGAGCGGATCGTCTTCGAGCTGGTGCCCTTCGACAGCCCCTACCACTGCGTCCTGGGGCGCCAGGCATTCGCCAAGTTCATGGCAGCGCCACACTACGCGTACAACGCGATGAAGCTCCCCGGGCCGTGCGGCGTCATCACCACCAACGGCGACCCCGACATGGCCGCCGAGTGCGAGGCCAAAGGATCCGAACTCGCCGATGCCGTCATCGCGGCAGAAACCAACCACGCCGACGAGCTTGCCAAGTACGCGAGCGGGGTGAACAATGACGACCCCACCATACTCAAGAAGCCCAATTCGGAGGGTGCGAACACCTCGGCCTTCGAGGCAACGACGCACACTCGCACCGTCGAGCTGGTCCCAGGCGACTCCAGCCAGACGGTGACGATCGGGACGGGCATGAGCCCAGCCTAGGAAGGCGCGCTCATCGAGTTCCTCCGTGAGAACAGGGACATCTTCGCATGGAAGCCCTCTGACATGCCTGGTGTCCCTAGGGAGCTCGCTGAGCACAAGCTAAACGCCGACCCCAAAGTGCGACCCGTCAAACAGTCGCTGCGGCCCTTCAATGAAGAGCGCCGCCGAGCCATCGCCGAGGAGGTGCAGCGTCTACTCGTTGCAGGCTTCATCCGGCCAATCAAGTACTCCAAGTGGCTGGCAAACCCAGTACTGGTCGAGAAGAAGAACGGGACCTGGAGGATGTGTATCGACTACACAAACCTGAACAGTGCCTGCCCAAAGGAGCAGTTCGTCCTCCTGCGGATCGACCAAATAATCGACTCCACCGCGGGCTCGGAGTAGCTATGTTTCCTCGACGCCTACTCTGGGTACAACCAGATCAAAATGGTTGTCGAGGACGAGGAGAAGACAGCGTTCATCATGCCATTCGGAGCCTTCTGCTACACCGCCATGACCTTCGGCCTCAAGAACACCGGGGCGACCTACCAGCGGTGCATGCAAGAGTGCCTCGCGAGCCAAATTGGCCGCAACATCCACGTCTACATCGACGACGTGGTCATAAAGTCCGCCCGCCAGGGCGATCTACTCGCCGACCTGGCAGAAACGTTCGCCAACTTGCGAAAATACAAGATAAAGCTCAACCCAGGCAAATGCACCTTCGGTGTACCAGCAGGACAATTGCTGGGGTACGTCGTCTCCAAGCGAGGGATCGAGGTGAACCCCACTAAGATCGACACGATCGCCCGACTCGGCAAACCCGAGTGCCTGCGCGACATCCAGAAGCTGGCCGGGCGAGTAGCGGCTCTCAGTCGCTTCATCCCCCGCCTGGGCGAAAAGGCGATGCCCCTATACCGCCTGATGCGCAAGAACTCCACCTTCCAGTGGGACAAGGAGGCGGACGACGCGCTCCGCGACCTCAAGAAGGTGCTACTCGCCGCACCGCTACTCGCCGCCCCCGTCGACAAAGAACCCATGCTGGTCTACGTCGCGGCTTCCGAGCGCGTTGCCAGCGCCGTCATGGTCGTCGAACGGCCGGAGGAAGGAAAGGAGCGCCCAGTACAGCGACCGGTGTACTACATCAGCGAGGTCCTCACCGAGTCGCGCCAGCGATACCCGCAGTACCAGAAACTGGTATACGCGGTCTTCAGAGCACAGCGGCGCCTGCCGCATTACTTCCAGGAGCACCCGATCACGATCGTCTCCTCAGCACCGTTGCAGGACATCATCCGCAACCTCGAGGCGACCGGGCGGGTCGCCAAGTGGGCCGTCGAGATCGACGTCCACAACATCAAATACGAGCCACGGAAGGCAATCAAGTCGCAGGCCCTAGTGGACTTCATCGCCGACTGGGAAGAGGCCCAGCAGCCAAAGAAGCTGCCATACCTCCATTACTGGAGCCTGCACTTCGATGGCTCCAAGAACGCGGACGGTGCAGGAGCAGGGATCGTACTAACTTCACCGAAGGGCGACAAGCTCCGCTACGTCCTCTGCCTCGACTTCACCCCCTGCACCAACAACATAGCCGAGTACGAGGCCTTACTCCATGGCATGCGAGCTGCCAGGGAGATGAACGTCAACCGCCTATGCTGCTATGGTGACTCCGACCTCGTTGCTGGGCAAGTCGCTGGCACCTGCGACGCCGTCTCCCCCACCATGGCGGCGTACCGCCAAGCAATGGACAAGCTGGGCGGACACTTCGCAGGTTACTCCGTCAAATGGATCGACAGGCGGAAGAACGATGAGGCCGACCCACTCTCCCGCATCGGGTCGGCCCGACTCGCACCACCCGCCGGCGTCTTCCTCGACACGATCACCAAGCCATCAGTCTCTCCCCCGAGCGAGATCGACATCATAGTCCCATTACAACCGGAGGCAGCCCTGGTCGCACTCGTCAACGAGCCAGACGACTGGACCAAGCCCTACGTCGCCTACCTGGAGGCCGGTACCTTGCCGGCAGACGAGACGGACGCTCGGATGATCGCACGCCGATGCAAATCCTACACCATCATCGACGGCGAGCTCCACAAGCGCAGCGTCACCGGCGTATTCCAACGTTGCGTCCAACCCGCCGAAGGACGCAAGATCCTCCACGACATCCACTCCGGCGACTGCGGCCACCATGCCGGTGCCCGCTCTCTGGTCGCCAAGGCTATGCGGCATGGCTTCTACTGGCCCACCGCACACGCCGATGCCGTCGACATTGTCCAGCGGTGCGCCGGGTGCCAGAAGTACGCCAACCAGACGCACGTGCCGAGCTCAGCGCTCAAAACAATCCCCATCACCTGGCCATTTGCCGTGTGGGGCATGGACATGGTAGGCCCCTTCAAAAAGGCTCCCTCCGGCTACACCCACCTCCTGGTCGCGGTCGACAAGTTCACAAAGTGGGTGGAGGCCAAGCCAGTCCGAAAATGCGACGGGAAGACCGCCACTAAATTCCTACGCGAGCTCATATATCGCTACGGGTTCCCAAACAGCATCATCACGGACAACGACACCAACTTCGCCAAAGGAGCCATGGCCGAATTCTGCGAAGAGCACCACATCCGACTCGACCTCGCGTCGGTCGCCCACCCGGAATCCAACGGCCAGGCGGAACAGGCCAATCAAAGCATCCTCCACGGCCTAAAGCCGTGACTCCAAGTACCACTCGAGCCACCGCCGGGTGTTGGGTCGAGGAGCTGCCCTCCGTCATCTAGGGGATCCGCACCTCGGTCAACAGGTCGACAGGATTCACCCCCTTCTTAATGGTGTACGGCGCCGAGGCAGTCATGCCCACCGACCTCGAGCACGACTCGCCGCGGGTCGTCCACTACACGGAGGCTGCAAACGAACTCGCCCGCCAGGATGGAGTCAATCAACTCGACGAGGCTCGTGACCTCGCTCGGTCACGCACCGCCATCTACCAGCAGGGACTCCGCCGCTACCACAGCCGGCGGGTGAAAACTCGCACCTTCCAAGAAGGCGACCTGGTGTTGCGCCTCATCCAGGACAAGAAGGGCATGCACAAGCTCTCCCCTCCGTGGGAGGGACCATTCGCCATCGGGCGAGTACTCGGCAACGACGCCTACTACCTCATCGACGTCCGCGGGGACGGCGAACGCGACGTCAAGCGACCATGGAATGTAAACCTCCTACGGAAGTTCTACTCCTAGAACCCCACATATGTACTCTCCAGTCGCTATGAAATAAAAAGAATTGGTTACCGCCAATTGCGCCTACTCTCTGTGTCTTGTGCCACTCGCACTCGTAATAACAGCGTCAAGCTAACCGCAGAAGTCAACCTTTGGTACAGCGATCGGCACGGCTAAGTAGTGCGGTGCAAGAGCACTGAGTCACCTCAGGTCTTGCATCGTCCACGAAAGACGCCTACCCGGAGCCCCATTGGAGTCGCCCAGCCCGACTGGCTCTATGAGCCAAGACAACTGCCTTCGCTTCTTACAGCGACCATGGTCCTCCGCATCCTCGACATAGCGACTCGAACGGCCAAGTACCACGCTCGGGGACTGACGAACAGTTCATCGCGAGCGGCTCGGGAAAACGCCAAGTATGAGAGCATGCCCAGGACTCGCCACGCGACTGACCCAACGGGCCAGGCAGGAGTGATGCGCCCAAACTAACACGCCAAGTCCTCACCCACCCTCGAGCCGCACCTAGAACAACCAAGTACCACGCTCGGGGACTCGGCCACCCGACCTCGTTTGCGCAAGGGAAAACGGTGAAGTACAGAGCGCTCAAGGGAGTCGCCTGGCGACTGGCTCTTCGAGTCCGGGAGAGTCGACCACAAAAACAAAACATTAACAAACCACAAACACATAACACACGAGGTAAACCCCATAAAAGGGCGGACGCGCTCGGGGACTCGTTCAAACCTCAATCGGAATACACATGACAAGTCACAAAACAAACACGATATCACATTCATAGCATGTTGCAATCATCTCAGAATACAAAATATGCCCAAACGGCAGATCTGCTACTAACGCCCTCGGGCAGACTATCCTATTCCGCAGGCTTCGACGACGACTCGCCAGCACCCTTGCGATTGCGGATGAACGGCATGTAAGGGTTCGACGGGTACGTCGTCAGTTCACCCGCCATCACCGCGCGGAAGGGCTGCTCGACCTTGAAGTCCCGATGCTGCGGCTCGGGGTCGTTGGGTGCGACGACCGTCTCCTGGTACGGAAGGAGGTCGCCCATTTCCCAGACACGCTCGGAGTACATCGCAGCGCGGTCCGTCAACTTGAGCACCTCGGAGAGTTCCACCGCGCTAGTCGACGATGGGTAGCCACTCGTCACGTCGTCCAGATCAAAATCTTCTGGAAAATGAGCAAGTCCAAGGCTAAGCGCCCGTCGCCGCTCCGCGCCGGAACGCCGATCGCGTCATGAACTCAACGACCGACGGCGCCTTCTCCAAGTACTTCCACACCTCGACGAGGTCGCTGGGAATCACTTCTGTGGGCAATATCTCCTGGAGGTAGGCTCGGATGCATGTCGCCGACAACGACGCCGAGTCGACAAGCGTGGCCACACATTGCCGCGTGTCAAATGAGCTCGCCTCTTCCGCGCTATCAAGGATGCGACCTGAGAATAGAAGATAACAATGAGTACGTCGGGCATCACAACAGAACACATGTTATTGGCAGAGGCAGATACACCTACCAATCAAGGGGCAGGAGAGATCCGTGATGAAGCATTGAAGCGAAGTATAGTCGTCCTGAAGCCCAGCAACAAGGGCGTCAGACACTTTACGATCCTCTGCGGCGGTGGTAATAGCGGCCTTGGCTCGCCCATCCGCCGAGCTCGCTTCCTCCTTCGCCTCCCTCAGCTCGCGCTCGAGATCGGCGATCCGCTTCTCAGCCGAGCTCAGTGCCGATTGAGCCACCGCCAATTCACCCGCTGGGACAAGTCCCTGGCAAGCCTCCTCCGCCTTCGCGGCAACTGCCTGAAGCCCCTTATTCGCCTCTTGAACGGCGGCCAGTTCCTTTTCCGCGTGGTGTTTAGCTGCCAATCGGTCAGCCGACTCGCGTTGCAGACCCTACACACAATTCAAACAGTTAATCAAAGCAACATCCTAAGTGCCCACCCACTGAAATTCAGCGAGTGCGCACTCGGGGACTGGCAATCAAAAACTCCTAAGTGCCCACCCGCTGAAACTCAGCGAGTGCGCACTCGGGGACTGGCAATCAAAAACTCCTAAGTGCCCACCCGCTGAAATTCAGCGAGTGCGCACTCAGGGACTGGCAATCAAAAAACTCCTAAGTGCCCACCCGCTGAAATTCAGCGAATGCGCACTCAGGGACTGGACGCGAAAAATAACAACTACACACTAAAAGAATCAGACCGCTGCAACACACCGACCTGATCCTCGGGGACTGGACATACCTGGATGGCTGCGCCAAGCATGCCATGAAGTTGTATCGCATCCACGGACGCGAGGAGAGCTAGCGTGTGCCCGCGACGCTGCTCGACCTCCGCATCGGCGACCCTAGGTGCACGGCTCGAGGGCGAAGTTCCACTCGCTGTGGCCGCTTTGGCCATGAAGCGCGGGAACATCGCGATAGAAGCACCGGCACCAAAGGAGGTTGGCTCGGCCGCTCCAGGCGAGGGAGCGCCCTCCTTCGTGGATGCGGCCGCCTCGGTTGCGGGTTCAGTCGGTGCGACCGCCGTGTCGTCGGAGATCGTGACGACATCGTCGCCCTTGGCCTTCTTGCCGCCATCCGCAGGGACGACGACTTCATCCGCCTTCCTCTTACGGGAAGGATCCTCCTTGCTGACGACGGGTGGCACCTTAGCCACGGTCGGGTGGCCCATCTTCTTCGCTCCGGTCCTATAAATCAATCGTGTGAGCAAGATAATTCAAGCTGCTATGAAAGACTAGGGTAGGTGAGCGAACTCACTTGGCGACTGGAATGAAGAGTAGCCCCGTGCGGATGCCAGCCGGCTTCTCCAGTTCAGGGCCCAGTCGGCGGCTGAGGCCCATCTCTAGGACGTCGCGTGCCCAAGACACGGACGGCTTCTTCGTCGTCAAGGCTGCGATGGGAGCCTGTTGGACTTCTTCAGCAGGAGCCTCCTCGCGAGGTGAAGCCGCCACGGCCGGAGCTGCCCCTAGCCCAGAGACTGGGGCGAATGGCGGAGGCATCGAGGCCAGCGGCACCTCGATAGTGGCCGTGTCCAGCGCGGTTCCTGTTGGCGGCGCCTCGTCTTTGGCCGGGCTGGGGGCGTCGGAGCTGCTCGCCGAGTGCGGTGGCGAGGCCGGCCTCATCGGCTTCGTCTTCCTCTTCGGAGGAGCCTTTGCCTCCTTCTCCTTCTTCTTCTTCGACGGAGTAGCCTGGCGGCGCGAGGTCGTCTCCGGAAGTTCATCATCGTCATCATGACGCTCGAGGCTTTTACTCGCCTTAAGCTCACGCTGACGCTGCCCGCGGGTCCTGCGGACCAGCGGGGCGACCTCCTTCTCGGATTCGTCGTCACCGTTGCTATCGTCGCTCCTAGTGTCGCCCATGGAGGGAGGCGACTCGCCCATGTCCTGGACGGACGAGCTCGAATTCTCGTCGTCTGAAGGCGGGAGCCATCCTTCCACACCTTGGAATAGCTGCAATGAACACAACATGAAATTAGACCGACCGCGACTGCAAAAACTGCGACTGTGAATGATGCGAGGTGACTTACCGTTGGGTGATCTTCTTCAGTGCTGGGGTGTAGTCCTCGAGCTTCCACTCGGCGAGGCAGGACTTTGTGTCCAGGTACACCGCCTGGGTGATCTTCTTCAGTGCTGGGGTGTAGTCCTCGAGCTTCCACTCGGCGAGGCAGGACTTTGTGTCCAGGTACACCACTTGACGGGGAAGAAGTGAGCCACTTTAGAAAGCCTGTCAATGACAACAAAGATTGCATTGTTGCCCTTCTGCGACCTTGGAAAACCAGTGATGAAGTCCATCTCTACTTTCTCCCATTTCCATTCCGGGGGTTTCAATGGCTGTAGAAGGCCGGAAGGTTTCTGATGGACAGCTTTAACTCTGCGGCAGACATCACACTCCGAGACATACTTGGCACAATACCGTTTCAAACCCGGCCACCAATATTGTGTTTTCAAGTCCATGTACATCTTTGTGCTGCCAGGGTGGATAGAAAGAACAGAATCATGCGCCTCCTTGAGAACTTGCTCTCTCAAACCCGGGTAGTTCGGAACAAACATCCGGTGTTCAAAGAAAAGCGTGCCTTGATCATCGACGTGGAAGGACTCATACTTCGGAAGCTGAAGGTTGGAGATGATCTTTTTGGTGTACAGATCACCAAGCTGAAAGGAGCGAACCTTTTCTTCCAAGAGAGGGGTTGCTAGAAGGTTCAGAAGATACCCTTGATCCACAATTTCAAGGTTGAGCTGACGGAATTCCTCGCACAAGAGAGGCTGTTGTTCTTCCATCATGAGGTTGTTGACATAAGCTTTGCGGCTGAGAGCATCGGCCATGACATTAGCTTTTCCCGGAGTGTAGTTGATGGTCAGATCGAAATCATTGATTGCTTCAATCCATCTCCTCTGCCGAAGGTTGAGATCAGGCTGAGTGAAGATATACTTCAGACTCTTGTGATTAGAAAAGATTTCACAATGGTTGCCGAGCAAGTAATGCCTCCATACTTTCAAAGCAAAGACAACTGCTGCGAGTTCGAGGTCATGTGTAGGATAATTGATCTCATGCATCTTCAACTGTCGAGAGGCATAAGCAACAACTTGTTTTTCTTGCATAAGGACCGCACCCAATCCTTGCAAAGAGGCGTCACAGAATATCTGGAAAGGCTTGGATGTATCCGGAGGAACCAAGACTGGTGTGGAAGTGAGCTTCTCTTTGAGTGTCTCAAAGCTTGCTTGACATGCAGGAGTCCAAAGGTATTTCTTGCCTTTCTTGAGGAGATCGGTAAGAGGCTTCGCTATCTTCGAAAAGTTCTGAACGAAGCGACGGCAATAACTAGCCAAACCAAGGAAGCTCCGGACTTCTTTGACATTCACAGGAGGAAGCCATTCAACAATCGTCTTTACAGTTTCCGGGTTGACGGCAATGCCCTTGGCAGAGATGACGTGACCAAGATAGGTTACTTGAGGCAGCCAAAACTCACACTTGGAGAACTTTGCATACAGGCGGTTCTCACGAAGCTTGTTTAGGACACACCGAAGGTGTTCTTCATGTTCTTCCTTTGACTTAGAATAGACTAGGATGTCATCCAGATAGACCACAACGAACTTATCAAGATACTCCATGAAAACCGAGTTCATAAGCCTCGAGAAGGTGGCAGGTGCGTTGGTGAGACCGAAAGACATGACCGTGTACTCATACAGGCCATAGCGGGTGGTGAAAGCTGTTTTAGGAACATCTTCCTTGCGAATCTTGATTTGGTGATAACCACTTCTCAAGTCAAGCTTAGAGAATACCACAGCTCCAGCTAGCTGATCGAAGAGATCATTGATCCGCGGAAGGGGATATTTATTCTTGATGGTTTTAGCATTGAGAGCCCGATAGTCAACACAAAGTCTATCAGTCCTGTCTCGCTTCTTCACAAAGAGGGTTGGGCTACCCCAAGAAGAGGTACTGTGTTGAATGAAACCCAACTTCTCTTGTTCATCAAGTTGACGTTTGAGTTCAGCCAACTCAGCAGGACCCATTTTATAAGGCCGCTTGGAGATAGGAGCCGTTCCAGGTTCAAGCTCAATTACAAACTCAACCTCACGATTCGGAGGCATACCTGGCAACTCTTCAGGAAAGACATCTGGGAACTCACAGACCACCGGAACACTCTAAATAGCTTCCATAGCATCATCATTCAGAGCCGCCAAAGAGAAAAGCTGAATAGCAGGAGTCGGACTTGGAGAATAGACTATATGGCCTTCAGGAATCTTCAGAGAAACCGAGCGTTCAGCACAATCAATCACAGCTGCATTTGCTGTCAACCAATCCATGCCCAAGATGACATCAATGTCAGAACTGCCCAGAACAATTAAGGACGCCGAGAACGAAGAGCCACCAATCTCAATTTGATTGCCATGGCTGATTTTAGAAGCTGCCATTGTTGCTCCAGGAGAAAGGACCATTAACCACTTAAGGAGAGGATCCATAGCTAACTCATTCTCATTTGCAAACTTGTGAGAAACAAAAGAATGCGATGCACCAGAATCAAACAAAACTCGTGCAGGGAATGAGTTAACGGATAGCATACCCATCACAACTCCAGGTGCATGCTCAGCTTGAGCGGCGTTGACGCAGTTGGCACGAGCAACAGTAGACCCGGGCTTGGTGTTGATGTTGAGAGCCCGAGGTGGTGGTGCACGAACCATAGGAGAGCTTGCCGCAGATCTTGCAGGTGGTGGAGGAAGAGCTTTGTTTTTCATTGGACAGTTCCAGTGTTGATGCCCAGTGTCTCCACGAGTGTAACAAGCACCAGGTGGACGTGGAGCAACGTAGCCAGGGACTCCGCCAGGCGCTCCAGGGTAGTGGTGGTTGTAGCCCCTGGGAGCAGCAGTGAGGAAGTTTGGTGGCCTTGCCGCGAAGCTTGAAGGTCTTGGTGGAGCCGGGAGCGACGGTGGGGTGTTAGGAACCCAGACACGACGCTTAGAAGGAGTTGACATAGCTGAAGAGCTTGCTGCATCACGGTTGTGTTTCTTTGACTCCTCAAACACTTGCCGACTTGCTTCTTCCTGCAGAGCTGTATGCTGAAGTTCCAGAAAAGATGCCGGCCTTGCATGTGTGATTACATATTTGATCGATGCATTGAGCCCTTGCCGGAACCTCTTTTGCTTCTTCTTGTCATCAGAGATCTCATCGCCACCATAACGAGAAAGGTTCATGAAGTTTCTGATGTAGGTATTGACATTGTCATTGCCCTGCTTGAGGTTGAGAAACATTTCCTTCATCCTCTCCATGACAATTTCTGACAGATACTGCTCTTTGAAAGCTCCAGTGAACTGTCCCCAAGTAGGCTGAAAAACAGTGCAGTTTGCCTTTAGGTAATTCTCCCACCACAGAGCTGCATCTCCCTTCAGAAGGTGAGTGGCACACTTTACCCATTCTTGCTCAGGAACATCAGCAGTCACCAGTAACCTTGACATCTCACGCAACCAATCATCAGCATCAAGTGGTTGATCAGAAACATCAAATTGGCGTGGGTTGAACTTCAGAAAGCTTTTGATGTCTCCTCACTTGGGAGGTGGAGGTAGCGGAACAAACTCATTCCTCCTGACACTTTCTTCAAAACGCTGCTGGTTCTGCTGCATTGCTGCCAAAGCATTGGC
Organism: Avena sativa; assembly: GCA_916181665.1. Taxonomy (NCBI): domain Eukaryota; kingdom Viridiplantae; phylum Streptophyta; class Magnoliopsida; order Poales; family Poaceae; genus Avena; species Avena sativa. The sequence continues at coordinate 302,111,315 of OV702297.1, read as the reverse complement.
GATGCTTGACAACGCGGCCCCCAGTTCAGGTTGTATGTCCTCCTCAGAACGACGTGGTGGTGCCATCCTGTGATTGATATAAAACACAAGTCAGTACTATAATGGAGAATAATAATAATCCAAAATAGTACCAAGATGGAATTAACCAAGATTAAAGGATACAATTTACTAAGATGATATTAAAATATCAACAAAGTTCAAAGCACCTAGAAGATATGAAGCATATCGCACACGACTGAAAAGGAGTGTGGTACACAACTATCAAAGAAAAATTTTCCGCAAATTTCGGCATTAAAATACCAATAGATGCGCAAAATCCCTTAACGAATCAAGATTAGTGACTCTACCAATTCAATATACAAGAGCGAATGATAAAAGTAGTGGTATGGTCGCGACTCCATCCTGCACTCAAATCATTACTCCGCACATGAATAAGTAGAACACATATCCCAACACCTTCTTCTCAAGATGAACCTAGAGATTAGTAACTACGGAAACGAACACCCCAAACAAGATAACGACGGGTAACAAAGAGTAAGACAGATCGCGGCGGTATACAACGAATCAGATAGATCGCGTCGGTTTGCAAAAGCCTGTCGGTATGGAATGTACCAACAGTTGATAACCAAAGGCAGATTGTGATAACAACTTGGATGCAACAGATAGACAAAGAATTCACACACACGCACACACACACACACACAACCTATGGTACTACGGAAACCTAGAACACGTGAATCCTAGTTTGAATTTTGAGAAGAGGATTGAAAACGTTACACTTCCTTACCAGAAAAGGGTGGGTGGGTGGGTAAGAAGAAAAATGGAAGCAGTCCTACTCTCGCGTTTTGTTTTTCCCTAGTATACATAGCTACCAAAAATATTTGCTAGACTGACAACGGCCATTTGGCTGAGACCCTGAAGGGCGGGATGGCTCTGATACCAATTGTAACTACCTCGGTGAATTACGCTCCTAGTTACAAGCCTGGATGAGTGGAAATGGTTAAAATAGTACGGTGGGGCCCAAATGCCACTCACAGCTAGACCTTTCGGCCGTCCTAACCATTTCCAAACATCGGGACAAGAACGGGCGGCGTAATCGGCAGGCGAAGGGATCAACTACATACACAAATGAGTATGTATGCAAGCCACCATACAACAGTCCTCAGAGCCATTCCATCTAAAAGAAATAGAAATATTGCAACGCCATACGGCAAGATCCAAATATACTAGATAGATATTATAGTTTAGGATATCTCCTCATACATCAAACATCAGAGTATCAGGCGGAAGCGGAAAACAAGATCCGAGTACGGATAAGAAGCAAATCGGCATAAGATGCCCCATAAATAAACACATCCCGCCCACAGATCTCACGGATCCCCGTTCCCGGAATCTCTACACTAAGTGATCGTTGCCCACATCGTCCGTCTCCTCCACCCAGTATCCATCTTGCGAGTTTACCTGTTCATCTGAATCAAAAAATTTATCGTGTGAGACCCTAGGGGTACTCAGCAAATCTTTATGCCTCTAAAGGGGACACAACCTGGGGTGACGCAATTGCAGCAAAAGATAATACCTAACAATTCTATAGATACTCGCTAACCATCCGCCTAACCAGAGATAGACGGATGTCCGTGAATTAATAACAACTGTTATAACGGTAATATTAACAGATCCATCCTCCTCCTCGCTTACCGACGAGGAAGCGGACGAACAAACCCCCCCATCCGTTGGCAGTTTTATTAACCATTCCATGAGAATTGCACTATTTACTAGTCAGGTACTTAGTCAGATTAAAAGCGGTACTTTAGTTATACTTGTCTATGATCGAGAAACTGTGCTCCAAGTCGTCCATAACCGCGGACACGGCTTTCAGAAAGTTTTACCCTGCAGGGGTGCACAAATAGCAACACACACTCGATCAACCTCGGAAAAACCAAATCAAAACCCAACGAGGCAGTCACGACAAAGCGATCACAGGATTCAGAAATATTTCCGGGGGCCACCCCATTAAGCTACCCGCAACGAAGTTGGCCGGCTCCGAGACGGACTCAAGGTTTGCGTCAATAGCTATAAACGACTGGGAACCCGAAAGTGTGACTGGGCTTGTCGATACCGCGAAAACACTCCGCTTACCTAAACAGTACAGGTGCATCCTCGCACAATCTTAAATAAAGCAGTAAAGCATGGCATAAGTACAGTATAGTAATAAAGCCCCAAACTACTTTGTGGCCCCAAGAAATAAGAATGAATCAAGCTCTGGCTCAGGGGGGTTCATAAGCCTCCCGGATGTGGATAGCGCGAATATTCAAGGAACAGGAATCAAGTACTCGGGGTCCTACGGGACACAAGTGAGCATGAAAAACCAAATAGCAGATATTGCTCACCGGTGCCACTTTCATTAGTTCTCCCATTACTACTCAGGTTAAGTTGTTTAGGTACCTCGTTATCCTTCAGACACTCACATACCCTACACATGCTGTTCTACGACTCGCATGGCTCAAACAACTCCTGTAGTAATGGCTCATGGGATGGGGAAACAAGCTTTGGTGGGGTTTAAAAGTAAAGGCTATGCAGTACTTGGGATTCAATTTAATGCAATCGCGACTCAATGATGCAAGAATAAGATAGAGGCAATAGGTACTATATGTATGCAAGCATGTGGTAGTGCTTGCCTGGCAGCTCAGTTGAAGCGAGAGAAGGATCTGGGTAGTGCTCCTGGGTTTCTTGATATATCCCCTGCTCAGCGTCTATTCGAAGAAGAACCAAACAAACAAGGGCCAACATAAATAAAGTGCACAAGCATATGAATAAAATGCTTCAAGCAAACAATCATGCCATGATGAATGATGCACAATTTGCATGGCAATAAAGTAGCATGGCATGGGTGAGGTGTGGAATACAAGAAATAAGCATTTTATTGAGTTTTAGCCACATTTTAACCTCATAAAAGTTGCTGTAAATATTATATTTATATGATGCATGCTGCAATTCAGAACATGGAATGCATAAACAGAAAGGTCTCGTCGAGCTAATCATTTTAGACATATCATTTGTCGAATTTGGAGTTATAAAACAAAAGTTATTAATTAATTAAGAAAAAGGGAATTTTATTGTAATTTTAATCAACTTGAAATTTAAAGTGTTCAAAATAGATTTTGAAGGGCATATTTGAATTCTCATATTTTTCTGATTTCAAAACATATATTACATGTATTATTTGGATTTATATTTCAAAAGATATTTGAAAACAGATTTAAATTTGAATTTAAACAATTTGAAAAGTTTAAACAGAAAAGAACAGAAACTTTTGTTACTCAGCCTGTTACAGACTCAAACGCTGACGGGTGGGGCTCACTGCTGACTGTGACAACACGCGCACAGAAAAGTTTTTCTCACCACGTCGCTTCCTAGCCACAGAGGGTGACAGATGGGCCCGGCAACCTCGCGGGTCCACGGCGCGCGCAGCCAGCGGGGACGCGACACGTGGGGAATCCGGGGGACTGCGGGTTGAGGGTTGGAGAGCTGGGGGTTTTTCTGCAAGACTGACTGGGAGGCTGACTAGCGGGCCACGAGGTACCGCGGGTTAAGAGCGGAAACAAAAAAGGGGGTATGTGCAAAGTGGCGGCGGCTACTGTACTTCTTCTCTGCGCCTGAGGACGGGTCGGTGCTCGTCTGACGCGGGGCGCGGCGCGCGGGGCTCGAACCCACGACCTGGCGCTTGCGCGCGGCGGCGGCGACCGCTGCGGCTAGGTGGGGTAGGTGTTAGGTAAAAGCTGCGCGTCCAGATGAGGTTCCGCGACGCGATGAGCGAGCAGACGCACGCGCTCGCCGGTGCACCGAGGGTTGACGACGGAAAGATCAACGCATACAGGGGACGATGACGACAACGCGGATGTCTAGGAGGGTGCATGGCTCACCGCGAGGTTGCTGGAGATGGTGGATCTGGCAGGGGAGCGATCGATCGTCGACGAAGCAGGCGCCGGGCGGAGCTAGGGTTTCGTCGGAGCAGCGTCGGTCTGGCGAGCCTGGGGTCCTCCTCCTCCTCGCTGGTACGTACAAGACGAAGCAGGGAAGGGTCCTTGGCCTTCCTCGACACCTAGAGCACCTTGCCACCGGCTGCAAGAGGGAGACGAAGGAGACCGACGGATCGCCGGCGATGGGGTAGATGGTGGCGGTGGAGAAGAGAGGGGAGAGGGCAAGGCCCTGGGGCGGATCTGGGAGGGCAGAGGAGAGCCGTGAGGTGGTGGTAGATAGCAGAGGGAGAGGGGAGGGTGCCGTGGGGAAAAGGTGGAGGAAAAAGGTGGTCTCGGCCACCTTTTCTTCTCCCTCTCCTCACGTGCTCGGGCAGGGCTCGGTGGGCTGGTCCAGGCAGGGCAGGGCAGGTAGGGATGGCAGGCCAGGCTCGGGTGGGGCCGAGCTGCAGCGAGAGAGAAGGGAGAGAGATAGAGGGGGAAGCTCGGGTTGGAGCTAGGTTAGAAGAAAGGGGGTGGCTCGGGTTAGGGCTTTAGGGTTGGGGTAGGCTTCGGCCTGGGGGGTTAGGTAGCTAGGTGGGGCCAGGGTGGCCAGGTGGGGCCAGCTAGGTGAGAGAGGAGAGAGGCCGAGAGAGAGGGTGGGAACTAGGGTTAGCTAGAGAGGGGGCTCGGGTTAGGTTAGATGGTGCTCATGGTAGAGAGAGAAAGAGAGAGAGAGGGGCTAGGTGGAGTGGTTTTCTTTGACAAGATCAAGCAAGAACAAACCAAGATCAAACAAGAGCTAGACAAAAGAGAGGATGAGGTGAAAGGTGGTGAGGGTTTAGAGATAGAAAGAGAGAGGGGGTTTAGGGTTAGGGATGGCTTGGTTTAGCCCAACCAAAGAGGTAGGTTTATATTATGGTTAAAGAGATTCAAAAACAAGGAAACATCTAGTTTGAATTTTACAGGTAAAGCTCAAACCAAAAATAAAACAAAACAAAGAGGAGAAGGCCAAGGGTTATGATTGCATGGCCCATGCATAAATATTAATGCTAGGTTTTATCTTGTGAAAACAAAATAAATATCCATGGCATTTATACATATGCATTCCAAAATGTGGAATAAGGCCAAGCAAAAGAATTTGTAGAATTGGATCCACCCTATCTCCCATGAGCTAGATTAAATAACAAAAGAAATTAATTACAAGCTCATGGATAATGGGATGGTGGAATTGTAAGGTGGTGAAAAGAAAGGGTAGTGGAGTGCAATAAAAGATATGCCCCCAACTCAACTTGGGCATTAAACAATATATCAAGAACCAAATGCAATATCAAGAGGCAAATACAATTTACAATGCATATGAGAGAAGAACCAAAACAAAAAGGGTTTTATATGATGCTCAAATGCAAGGTGGCATGATGACATGAGCATGATATAGTTATGATGCAATAATTATATATAGGAAATAGCCATTATATTACTAGACCAAGTAGCATTACAATTGTTAGACAATTGGGATGCTACATGTCCGACTCATCATTGACCGTACCATGTCCAACAAGGTCCGATTCCGCCTTTCCGAAACACCGTTCCTTGGCGGCGTTCCAGGCTGAGTAAGTTGAGGAACTATTCCACAACTTTTCAGATGGTCATCAAACTCATGGCTCATGTAGTCACCTCCTCGGTCCGACCGAAGAAACTTTATTTTCTTGCCGAGTTGATTCTGTGCTTCATTCTGGAACTCTTTGAACTTTTCAAAGGCTTCCGACTTATGTTTCATCAAGTAGATATATCCATACCTACTCAAATCATCAGTGAAGGTAATGAAGTACTCATAACCACCCCTGGTTGTCGTGCTCATTGGTCCACATACATCACTATGTACTAGTCCCAACAAGTCGGACGCCCTTTTGCAACTCTTTGCAAAAGGTGTCTTGGTCATTTTGCCGAGTAGGCAAGATTCGCATGTCTCGAACGACTCCAAGTCAAACGAAGTTAGGAGTCCATCATCATGGAGCTTCTTCATGCGTTTCCAACTTATATGACCAAGCCGACAGTGCCAAAAGTAAGTCATATTCAGATCATTTGGTTTCAACCTTTTAACATTTATGTTATAAACCGACTCACCATCAAGATTCAAAATAAATAACCCGTCCTGGACGGGTGCAAAGCCGTGAAACATATCATTTAAATACAAAGAACAACCATTATTCTTGATATTCGACTCATAGCGTTGCCTCATCAAACATGAAGCAGAAATAATGTTTCGACTGAGCACTGGAACATAATAACAATTATTCAGTTCCATAATGAATCCGGAAGGTAAATGAAGTTGCATCGTGCCGACTTCCAACGCAACAACTCTTGCTTTGTTGCCGACTCGAATATCAACCTCGCCTCTTGCTACGCTCCTAGTTCTTACCATTCCCTGTAACGAGTTGCAGATGTGAATAACTGATCCGATATCATATACCCAAGAACTATTAGGTGCATCAGCAAGATATATGTCTATAACATTGCAAACAAGTGTACCTGAGTCAGAAGTCATACCTACACTCTTGGCTTTGTCGGCCAAGTACTTGCTGCAGTTCCTCTTCCAGTGGCCATCCGCCTTGCAGTAGAAGCAAGTGGATCCGGCTGAAGGAGATGGCTTAGTCCCTGAGGAAGCGCTTGGGACCGGGTCCTGAGCCTGCTTTCCTCCTGACTTAGCCTTCTTCTTAGTCCAAGAAATCTTCTTGAACTTAGCCTTATTCTGCACCATCAACACTTTACTAGCGCCCTTCTTGAGATCTGCCTCTGCCTGCTTGAGCATCCCATGTAATTCAGTGAGCTTCTTATCCATACCATGCATGTGGTAGTTCGAAATGAACTGCCCATATGCACTAGGAAGAGAGTTCAGAATTATATCCTTAGCGAACTCTTCGCTAATGGGGTAGCCAAGCCTCTCCAGAGACTGCACGTAACCAACCATTTTGATCACATGCGGACTCAGTGGATCACCATCCTTAAGCTTGCAACTCAGCAAAGCCTGAGAGACTTGATACCTCTCAGTCTTTGCCTGAGCCTGGAACATACTTTTGAGGCTTTCGATCATATCGTAGGCCTCAACATGCTCGAACTGCTTTTGCAAGTCCGGTTCCATGTGAGCAAGCATAAGACAGCTAATATCCGTGGACTCATCCTTAGCCCGACGGTAGGCATTGGTGGCTGCGATAGTCGCATTCTCATTCGGCTCATCTGGAAGTGGGTTGTCTAGGACATGGTCCTTCTTTTCTTGTTTGAGAACAATTCTCAGATTTCGATACCAGTTGGTAAAATTAGTGTCGTTTAGTTTATCTTTCTCAAGGATAGTTCTCAACACAAAACCAGATATCTGAGAGTGACTGCTACTTGGTGCCATGATATACAACAGCAAATATGCAAAACACTGAAGACATGTATTCATAAAAGAGCAAGCATATTAAACATTTTATGCTCCCACTAGAACCAACACCCCTCCGATGGTTGCTTAGTGATTCAGGATCCTAAATAAGCAAGTCGGATAGTGAGCTTTAGCATCACCGCTAGCCGCCAAGTGATCTAGGTAGACGACTCCTTGTCAATCGTATCTCATACGACTCCTGTTGGACGGGTGGCATCACATGCCCCGGCTCCCATCCGAATTTTCCCCGAGTCCCACAAACGTTGTGATAGACCCGTCTATCTTACCGAGTGTTTCTGCAGTAAGAGTCCGACTCGAACCCACCTAGTTGGAAAGAATTGGCAGCACCTCAATTTTATGAGCCCACTACCAAAAATGTCCGACTTGTGATGGTGCAAACACTAGCGCGAAAACCGACTAGACCTTCTTTGAGGGATTAAATTTTACCGACTATCTAATAGAGGTAAACCTGAGACATAACAATAACACAAAATAAAGCAATTATAATGTGAGATGGTATGGCTCTCTTCATGGCGATCTCCATCTCCACAAAGCCTGTAATCCGACTCGTGCCAACTCTTGTCACTTGCCGTCTTACTCCATGTCGCCGACATGTACAACGTCTTGCATGCCTTCCGGGTTCTCCAAATAGCTACACTAGCTTAGTAAAGTAAATTACATAGAGAATCCGACACGCAGGTCGTTATACAATAAAATGACAGCACCTAGGCTCCAACCGGCTGACAAAAACCGTGATTCACAGATCACGTATGGATTACACACATACATCACATGCACATGAACCATACCATTCACAACTTCCTGCAAAAACAAGTTATGCATAGATACAATATCTACCGGCGTTGTGAAACTCGCAACGACATCTAAGGCGCTACGACAGGGCGAAGCCGGTGGTCCCGCTTCGATCTCATCTACGATCCGAACATGGATTCCGACCATCATTTCGATTCGATCAAACTCTTTGATCTTCGATCACCGCTTCTGGATTTACGTGTCACTGTCTACCCCGATGGTGGAAGCCGACCAGTAGGGGTATGTCGTTCCACGACCTCAGCAGTATGATCACGGAAATCAGATCTACCATTCCCCAAGCATAGTTGATCCAATCAACTTCGTACAAAACCGATTTATCTCATAGATCGACCACCAAACAACACATAGATCTCATCTACATCCAACCGCATATCACATATGCGAGATCTCGAGCCTAAAACCAGAAGCTATCGCTCTGATACCACTGTTGGGCCACGCGGAGATAAAACAAAACTTTTTCCTCTAACGTGGTGATCCCAAGATCTAGCTGAGGTAGAAGGCCACAAGGTTTACCACTAGACGCGCAGTTGCGGATTACTGATGTAGCGCGTTAGTTGATGCAGTGCAGTCCTCATGATCCGATCGTCCTGGTGCTGATCGTACAGCACCTCTGCTGGTATCCACACGTACAAGGAGGAGCACCGGCGGCGAACTGCTAGGTTCGTTACAGCGGCAGGACTGCTGTGGAGCTAGGGTTTCCAACACATGGAATGACCTAACCGAACAACAATTAACCTTTCTGGGTTACGGTGCTCCACTATATATAGGGAGTGAACATGGGCTCTGCTCGCGCGACCCATTCACTAAAGCCCATATAACACTAGTCACCATGAGTCCAACTCACTAACTCAGTCCTAATCCGGTTTAGGTCCAACCCAACCAGATTATAGGTTCAGATCCAATCCGAACTTGCTCCCGCTCTTAAGTGTGTGACCTCGCAGGCTCATGGCTACTTGGACACGATTGGAGTCCGGCTCTCAATCGATCAGTCGGTAGCGGCTCCTAGCAGAACGTGCCGACTCCCAAGTACCAAAGAGTCATGACGACTTGCCTTTCCAATGCGACTTACGTCCGAGTCCCTTTTGCCTCACGATATACCTTGTCAGACTATAGGCGAATATTTGTCATCCCTTAAATAGTCCGACTCTCTTCTCGATCCGAGATAAGTGATTCACCCGACTAACTCTTAGTCGATCGCCTCGGTTAACACTTAACCGAGTCGTGCATGGCCATGCTTTCCGAATCATATCTCACGAGAGGGCCTAGAGAATATCTCTCCAAGTGGAGGGGCAAAATCCCATCTTGGTTATTCACATCACGTAGCTTGATTCTCAGTCGACCCGAACTCTGCCTTTATAACTGCCCAGTTACGGATCAACGTTTGACAGAACCTAAGTCGGTGATCTTCAACTTGGACTATGCAACAACCTCAGGTCTAAGGATTACATTGATTGAGATATACAAATGACAACTTGTTCGTTGTACCTCAATATGGGTCAATCCGACTCGCTAAACTCTTTAGCTGAATCTGTGTAAGTTGGAATAGCATCTCCATGCCCATGACAAGTGGAACCGAGTCATCAAGCCAACTTTCACATTGGTCTAAGTTGTGTGTCCAGCACAACCTCAATGACAAAGGATATTTAGTACAAACAACATGAATGCATAGTTCCACAACCGAATCACATATTCAATGATACACATCAGATGTTTATACAAGGACTACTTAATATCTTTATGAATACAATGGGAAATCTCATCATACATGATTGCCTCTAGGGCATATTCCCAACAAGGATCTCAGAGTTTAAGGTTGTGGTTAGGTTTATATCTTAATTACTTTCCTATAGTTGTGGATGCTTGCAGGTGGTTTAATCACAAGTATGTATTAGTCCAAGTAAGGTCGGTACATTAGCACAGGTTCACCCACACAACACTTACAACACCAAAGAAGAGTACTTAGCTATTTGAAGCGAAAGCACTTGACAGAATTCCCATGTGTCCTCGAGAATGTTTGGTCCTTATAAGTATTTCCACCGGCTTATACTTTGCTAAGAAAGGATTGGTCCACTTGCTGCGTGTGTTCTTTATTACTTGCACTTTGTTTCGTTTCTTTATCATAAAACCCCTAAAAATCCATTTGCTAAGTATTTACAGAGATTTCCTGCTCCATACCACTAGTCAACACCTTCTGCTCCTCGTTGGGATCGACACTCCTATATATCAAAAGTACTGCAATACACCCCCTATACTTGTGGGTCATCATACTCCGGCTTCGTGTTCCCCACGGTAAAATATTGACTTTGGCTTTTGTCCCATCCAATTCCGAGAATATTGATTTTCTGCCTTTCTAGAACCAAAAACAGAAGAAAACAGGCAACTGGCACTGTGGCAACTTGTTAATAGGTTAGTCCCAGAAAACATATAAAAACACCTCAAAGTGTGGACAAAGCAAAGCAAAGTAGATAGTAAACAAGCATGGAACATCAAAAATTATAGATACGTTTCCGACGTATCAAGCATCCCTAGTCTTAACTCCTGCTCATCCTCGAGTAGGTAAGTGATAAAAGAATAATTTTTGAGGTGACATGCACCATCAAAACCAAGATCAAACCATTTGCAAGCATTGAAAGCTGGGATCAAAGAACTCTAAACATGTGCATGAAAGATGGAGTTCTAATAATAAGACAAAGTAACTATGCATGCAACATGAAAGGCTACAAACAAAGATCATGAATAACATGCATTGAAAAACATTTGTTTTTTCACATACAAAAAACATGGCATAGTGGCAATGTGCTTGTCTCTCATAGAGTAGAAAATAGATGCATAGGACACCTTCAAAGTTCATAATAGTGACTAGATACAAGTAGCACAATAACAAGCAATATCAACAATATGCATCAACCATTAAGTCTTGGGACACTGCACATAGAACTAAGAATGACAACTATGCTCTGTTAATGGTGCCTAAAGGTAGAAGGTGGAGACTCAATATAGTAGTGGAAGAGAGGCCCTTCATAAAGGGAAGCAGGGATTTCATGTTTCAAAAAGAGCTTCCAAAAATTATGGTACTTGTTAGCTTTCAGCCATCATTGCCCCTATCATAAGCATCTTGAAGTGATTAAGGTTAAAGTGAACAAAGATGGAGTATATGCTTAACACAAAATACATAACTCCATGGACTTACAAGCTCCCTCTTTATTTCACACCGGCGGCATCCATAGACAAAAGAGCATGATATCAACTGTGTACAGAGTACATGTGCAATGTTCAAAACGTTCCCCATGACAACATGGTTCTGCTAATTCCAACATATAAGTGCAAGCATATACAACATAGATGACACAATGGTTCAAGTTTATTAGGGGCAAGGAATATAAAGTGTGCCATCAAGTTTGTGAGGGCTTTAATCACTAAGTTTTCACATAACAAAATACTTTTTAATTGGAAGATAGCTGAAAACAAGAATATACTTGGAATGGTGTAACACACCATGCATAGGAATTTATAGTGGAGACTTTGGAATAAATTGGTTTTTTGGAAGTTGGAAGCATGAGTAGAGCTTACTCATACAAGTGGAGGCTAGCAAAAGACTGGGAGCAACCAACTAAGAGAGCAATAATGGCCATAATCATGCAGAGCGACAAAACATTACTAACCAAAGCATAAAGTGGTACTACAAGTCAAGTACTAAATGATCATAGAGGCTATTGTGACTTGCTCATAGTCATAACATGGTGTGAGCATGTGCCAAGTCAACCCAACCAAAGCATCAAAGGAGAATACCACAATACTATGCTTTTGTATGCTAAAACAACGCATGATTCTTTCAAGGCACACTGAGCAGTCCCTATTATTTGGAACAAGACATGCTACAGCAATAATCACTAAGAATAAGGTTAAAACAACACCTAGCATGTCATGCTAAAGTCTAAGTCACAGTCAATGCAAGCTCCTCTTGCACTTTCAAGCAAGAACTTTCTACTCCTTTCCAACACCAATCGAATTGTTTGAAACAAAACAGCGAGAACAGGAATCCAAACTACTTTATTCAATCAAACTAAACAAACTAAGCAAACCACGAAAACTAAGGCGCTCCAAGAACAACACAACAGTGCATGAAACAATAAAAACAAAGTGTCTAGAAAGAGCTGAGCTTTTTATTGATGAAGGGGATGCCTTGGGCATCCCCAAGCTTTGACGCTTGTACCTCTTGGATATTTCTTGGGGTGACACCAGGGTGGAATCCCCAAGCTTGAGCTTTTGTCCATTCTTCATCTCATTACATCATTCTTTTTCTACACCTGAAATTTTTCCTTCATACCAAACTTCACACAATCTTCATTAGCAACATTAGTGTATTCAAAAGATAATAGACCCTTGGTTTTAGCTTTAGAACAGCAAAACTTTTCACTAAAAACATAAGCTACTATAGCAACTCCTTCAAAAAGCTCAATTTCCCAAAAAGAACCCAAAAAGGAATCAATAAGAAGCAAATGCAAATAATGGCAAAAATCTGTCAAAACAGACCAGCAGGTAGAAACCGATTTTTTCGAAAACCTTTTGTTGCTCAAATAAAAAAGTGTTGAACTAATGTAAGTTATCTAACATACTGGGGGATTTATTCGTAAATTTTCAGCTGAATCCGACTTACATAGACTCCTCATGAATTTTTATGGTGGAGGACAGAAAACTGTTTCGGGACAGCAACTCCCCAAATCTTACTTCCCTCTCATTAGAGGTCATTCTTGGCACAAAAAGCAAACAAAAAAGGATAAGGAGAGGTAATTACTGGAGTAATAACTTCCAAGACTCAAGTAAACTCTTGGGTTATCTCCCAACAAGTACTTTTCTTTAACGCCTTTAAGTTAGGCACACGAAGCAAGAAATCAAGTATTTTCAAATGAGGAAGCATTAACATCAAACATTGCTTTCAAAGGAGGAGCAAAAAGCAAATTCTCTCTCCTCATAGGGAAGTTTTCAATACCTTTCTTGAATGGAAATTGATATTTAATGGTGCCTTCTTTCATATCAATGATGGCACCAACAGTTCTAAGAAAAGGTATTCCCAAAGTAATAGGACAAGAAGCATTGTATTCAACATCCAAAACATAGAAATCAACAGGTAGATAAGCATTGTTAACCATAATGAGAACATCATTAATACTCCCCATGAGTTTATTCTTAGCATTATCATCAAGTGGGACATCCAAATAACAATCTTCCAAAGGTGGCAAATCAAGCATTTCATAAATCTTCTTAGGCATAATAGAGACACTAGAACCAAGATCACATGAAGCTTTGAGATCAAGTCATTCACTTGCATATTAATAATGGGTTACCAACTATCTTCTACTTTACTAGGAATATAAGCTTTGTGTTTTAACTTCTCTTCCTTAATCTTAACAAGAGCATCTGTAATGTGTTTGGTGAAAGCAACATGCATATCACTAGCATCAGGACTTCTAGCAAGTTTTTGCAGGAACAAAATCACTTCAGAAATATTGCAACCATCTATATCAAAATCAAACTTAGCATCACTAGTAGTAGACTCATTAGGCTATGGAATTGTAGGACGAGGAATAGGTACTTCTTGTGTTTTAGTGGTATCCATCCTAGTGATGGTGCACACACTATTGTTTTTATCAATTTCAGCTTCCCTTTCCCACTTAGCATGAACTTGAGCTAATAGTCTAACATTTTCATCAATAGTAACTTGTATGGCATGAGTGGAAACAAAGGTACTTTCCATGGTTTTAGGTTTAGCAGCCATTTTATTAATCAAGGAGGACTGTGCTTCAGACAAAGAGGAAATATTTTTCTCAACATTTAAAAGCTTTTCCTCCACAGTCTTGTTGAAAGTGGTTTGTTTACTAATAAAGTCTTTGAGCATGACTTCAAGTTCAGAGGGGGCACTTCTAGCATTGTTGTAGGAGTTTCCATAGGAATTGCCATTATTAGGAGGATAAGGCCTATAATTGTTGTTGCTACAAAAATTATTCCTATAGGCACTGTTGTTGAAATTGTTTTTTCTAATGAAGTTCACATCAACTTTCTCTTCTTGAGCAACCAAAGAGGCTAAGGGAACATTGTTTGGATCTAAAGGAGCTTTCCCATTAACAAGCATAGCCATAATAACATCAATCTTATCACTCAAAGAGGAGGTTTCTTCAACAGAATTTGCCTTCTTACCATTTGAAGCTCTCTCAGTGTGCCATTCAGAGTAATTAACCATCATATTATCAAGGAGTTTTGTTGCGGCACCCAAAGTGATGCCCATAAAGGTACCTCCAATAGTTGAATCCAACAGGTTTCTTGAAGATAAGTTCAAACCTGCATAAAAGTCTGGATAATCATCCAAGCAGTGAGTCCATGAGTGGAACAATTCTTAACCAAAGATTTCATTCTTTCCCAAGCTTGAGAAACATGTTCATTATCAAGTTGTTTAAATTTCATAATGTCACTTCTCATAGATATAATCTCAGAAGGGTAGTACTTTCCAATAAAAGCATCGTTGCACTTAATCCAAGAATCAATACTATTTCTAGGCAAGGATAGCAACCATTCTTTAGCTTTTCCTCTCAAGGAGAAAGGAAACAGCTTGAGCTTAATAATATCTCCATCTACATCCTTATACTTTTGCATCTCACAAAGTTCAACAAAGCTATTGAGATGGGCAGCAGCATCATCAGAACTAGCTCCAGAAAATTGCTCTCTCATCACAAGATTCAACAAAGCATGCTTAATTTCATAAAAGGTAGCATCAGGAGCAGGTGGAACAATAGGAGTGCTTAGGAAATCATTGTTGTTTGTGCTAGTGAAGTCGCACAACTTGGTGTTCTCAGCAGAGTTCATTTTGGCAAAAGTGGGGCAAGCCAAAAACAGCAGCAGCAGAGCAGGAACTATTTTTTTGTGTTTTTGATAAGAGAAAGCAAACCAAACTAAACTAATTTTTTTTGGAGTTTTTTATAAAAAGAGGCAAACAAAACCAAGCAAAAGAAACTAAGCAAACTAAAAACAAAGTAAAGAGAAAGGTTGAGGAGGACTCCCCTTGTGAAGACGTCCTTAGCCTCCCCGGCAACGGCGCCAGAAACTCTTGATGTGTGTTGACGCCTCATTGGGAAACCCCAAGAGCAAGGTATGATGCAGCACAACAGCAAGTTTTCCCTCGGTAAGAAACCGAGGTTATCGAACCAGTAGGAGGAAGGAAACGCCTCAAAGGTGTTGCAAGCAACATGGAAACCTGCACAACACAAACTTAAGACTTTGCCCCAACTAACAGTGAGGTTGTGAATCTCACCGGTTGCTGTAACAAAGGATTAACTGTATGGTGTGGAAGGTGATGATGGTTTGCAGCAAGTAAACAGTGATAGTGGAAGATGTATCAATGGTAAAGATTGGACTGGGGTTCATAGTTCACTAGAGGTGGTCTCCTTAGATAAACAAACATGGCATGCTGGGTAAACGAATTACAGTAGGACAATTGATAGGACTGAGCAAGGCATAACAATGCAATACTATACATTCATGATTTGATTGGGCAATACAACAATATACATATACCGCCATCCAACTGCATCTATGACTAGAAGTCCACCTTCAGGTTATCATCCGAACCCTCTCCAGTACTAAGTTGCAAGCAACAGACAACTACTTTAAGCAAAGTGTGTAAGGTAAACAATCCACTTGTTCCATGAACAAGAGACCGTTGTTTTCTCCCTAGTGGCAACAGCACATCTACTACCGTAGAGATTTCTGTCACTTCCCTTGATAAGTAGAGGCATGAACCCACTATCGAGCATAAATACCCCCTCTTGGAGTCACTAGCAACTACTTGGCCAAGATAGCTACTAACAACGGAGATCATGCAAGATCACAAACAACACAGAAATGATAGAATCAATAAGACAAAACCATTAATCAATCTGACATAGTAATCTCAATATCCATCGGATCCCTGCAAACACGACATGCATGATTACAAATATATTAGATCTTGATCATGAATGGATCTCACAAGATCTATACATGAAATCACAAGGAGGAGATACAACCATCTAGCTACTACATGGACCCATAGTCCAAGGTGGAACTACTCATGCTTCATACCGGAGGCTGGCATGATGAAGAAGAAGGCCTCCGGGATGATCTCCCCTCTGGCAGGTTGCCGGGAAGAGCTTCAGGTCCCCCCTGATCTAGGGACGATGGTGGCGGCGGCTCCAGACGGTTTCGTGGTGTTTTGATCGGGTGCCTAGGGTTTCTGCATCGAGGGGACTTTATAGGCGAAGAGGCGATGCAGGGGGCCCACCAGGGCGGTTGCACCCCCCAGGCGCGGGGTGGGCCCACCCGCACAGCCAGGGGGTGTGGCCCCCTGGTGGGTCCCCTCCGTCTCGTACTCCGTCTTCGTGTTCTCCACGGTAAAATATTGACTTTGGCTTTTGTCCCGTCCAATTCCGAGAATATTGATTTTCTGCCTTTCTGGAACCAAAAACAGAATAAAACAGGCAACTGGCACTGTGACAACTTGTTAATAGGTTAGTCCCAAAAAAATATAAAAACACCTCAAAGAGTGGACAAAGCAAAGCAAAGTAGATAGTAAACAAGCATGGAACATCAAAAATTATAGATACGTTTCCAACATATCATACTATAGGCCTAAGTCAATAAGTATTTTGGGCATTATCGTAGCCGGAATTGACTCCTCTTTCTCTGACTGGGCTGCTCGTGAAGAAAAGCTCTAACCCGTTGGTGGGCCACCCTAGTCAGCGAGTCCTGTGGGTATACCCGAAAAGTATATCCCCAAAAGATCTCAAACATCGCGGTGGTTAATTAAACATGACCTTATTCTTGGCTCAACAAAGTGGCTTCCTACGAGTCTTGTAGTAAACATCTTATTTTGAAACTCTCTCCACACATATCACGACATAAGAAATAGGTTATCCTAATCATCCATAATTACCCCATACTAGTGGTGGATCCTACACTCCTTGAGAATCCCTCAATCATATCACACAACACTTCATAGATACTCTCTTTCTTTAGTTTACTTTTGTTATTTACTTTGTTCTTGTTTACTTTTGCACTTATTTAAACGCACTCTTTATAACTATTACTTGGAATTAGAGACAACCTACTAGTACTCTCTAGTGAATAGTGATGATGGCTCAGCTGACTGTTGAGCTTCGTTGGGAGACCCTACGAGGAAGGTATGATGAGCACAGAGGCAAGTTCTTCCCTCGGTAAGAAACCAAGGTTATCAAAACAGTAGGAGGAAGGAAATGACTCAAAGGTGTTGCTAGCAACTTGGAAACCTGCACAACACAAACTCAAGACTTTTCCCCAACGAATAGTGAGGTTGTCAATCTCACCGGTTTGCTGAAAACAAAGGATTAACTATATGGTGTGGAAGGTAATGGTGGTTTGCAGAAAGTAAACGGTAACAGTGGAAGAGGTATCAATGGTAAAGATTGGACCGGGGACCATAGTTCACTAGAGTTGTTCTCCTTAAGATAAACAAACATGGCATGCTGGGTAAACAAATTACAGCAGGGCAATTGACAGGACTGAGCAAGGCATAACAATGCAATACTAGACATTCATGATCCTATGAGATTTGATTGGGGAATACAACAAGATACATAGACCACCATCCAACTACATATATGACTAGTAATCCACCTTCAGGTTATCATCCGAACCCCCTCCAGTATTAAGTTGCAAGCAACGGATAACTGCTTTAAGCAAAGTGTGTAAGGTAAACAATCCACTTGTTCCATGAATAAGAGACCGTTGTTTTCTCCCTAGTAGGAACAGCACATCTACAACCTTAGAGATTTCTGTCACTTCCCTTAGATTAAATTGAGGCATGAACCCACTATCGAGCATAAATACTCCCTCTTGGAGTCACTAGCATCTACTTGGCCAAGATAGCTACTAGAAACGGAGAGCATGCAAGATCACAAACAACACAAACATGATAGAATCAATAAGACAAAACCATTAATCAATTTGACATAATAATCTCAATATCCATCGAATCCCCGCAAACACAACGTGCATGATTAAAAATAGATGATCTTGATCATGAACGGATCTCACAAGATCTAAACATGGTAGCACAAAGGAGGAGAGACAACCATCTAGCTACTACATGGACCCGTCGTCCAAGGTGGAACTACTCACGCTTCATACCGGAGGCTGGCATGATGATGAAGAAGGCCTCTGGGATGATCTCCCCTTCGGAAGGGTGCCGGGAAGAGCTTCAGATCCCCCCCCCGATCTAGGGACGATGGTGGCGGCAGCTACGGACTATTTCGTGGAAGATTGATTGGGTCCTTAGGGTTTTGGTATCGGGGGCTTCTTATAGGCGAAGAGGCAAGGCAGGGGCACCCAGGGTGGCCGCACCCCCCAGGCGTGGGCCCACCCAGGACGCGCGGCTAGGGGGTGTGTCCCCCTGGTGGCTCTCCTCCGCCTCGTACTCTGGCTCAATGTTCCCCATGGTAAAATATTGACTTTGGCTTTTGTCCCGTCCAATTCCGAGAATATTGATTTTCTGCCTTTTCTAGAACCAAAAACAGAAGAAAACAGGCAACTAGCATTGTGGCATCTTGTTAATAGGTTAGTACCATAAAACATATAAAATCACCTCAAAGTGTAGACAAAGCAAATCAAAGTAGATACTAAACAAGCATGGAACATTAAAAATTATAGATACGTTTACGACGTATCAAGCATCCCCAAGCTTAACTCCTGCTCGTCCTCGACTAGGTAAGTGATAAAAAGAATAATTTTTTAGGTGACATGCACCATCAAAATCAAGATCAAACCATTTGCAAGCATTTAAAGCTGGGATCAAAGAACTCTAAACATGAGCATGAAAGATGGAGTTATAACAATAAGACAAAGTAACCATGGATCCAAAATGAAAGGTTACAAACAAAGATCATGAATAACAATGCATTGAAAGAAGTTTGTTTGTTTCACATATAGAAAACATAGCATAGTGGCATTCAGCTTGTCCTCATGGAGTAGCAAATAAATGCATAGGACACCTTCAAAGTTCATAAGAGTGACTAGATACAAATAGTTCATGAACAAGCAATATCAACAATATGAATCAATCAATAAGTTTTTGGGACAATGCACATAGAACTAAGAATGTCAACTATGCTCTCTTAATTGGTGCCTAAGGATAGAAGGTGGAGACTATATAATGGTGGAAGAAAGGCCCTTCATAAAAGGGAAGCTGGGATTTCAAGTCTCAAAAAGAGCTTCCAAAAATTATGGTACTTGTTAGCTTTTAGCTCTCATTGCCCCTATCATAAGCATCTTGAAGTGATTAAGGTTAAAGTGAACAAACTATGGAGTATATGCTTAACAAAGTATAAGTTGGCAACCTCATGTCCCTTGAATACGAGGGCCGCTCCTCATGCTACTCAACTTTAGTCACCTGTAAGTTCTTTTCATAGTAATTACATGTGTATCATAGAGAACTGCCAACGGGGTACCCCTTGCACATGATACAGGAGCTATCCCATAATCAAAATGACAAGGCAAGCAGACAATGAGCATCTCAGCAATCTTCTTATTTACCATGGGAAAAATGCTGTTTTTTATATCTTTCCTTTTTTCAATGTGTCTCTTTTTTATATAAGAAGAAAGCTTCATAGATTGCTCACTATGGTGATGCTGCTAGTTTCCACCATGATTAGGCATGGCTTAGGCCAGCGGTCCAGGCGTTTCTCTAACACACATACATAACTCCATGGACATACAAGCACCCCTTTTATTTCACACCGATGACAACCATAAACAAAAGAGCATGATATCAACTATATACAATGTACAAGTGCAATGTTGAAAGCATTCCCCGTGACAGCACGGTTCTGCTAATTTCAACGTATAAGTGCAAGCATATACAACATAGATGACACAATGGCTCAAGTTTATTAGGGGCAAGAAAAATAAAGTGTTTGTGAGAGATTTAATCACTAAGTTTTCACATAACAAAGAAACTTTTTAATTGGAAGGTAGATGAAAACAAGAATATACTTGGAATGGTGTAACACACCATGCATAGGAATTTATAGTGGACACTTTGGAATAACTTGGTTTCTTGGGAGTTGGATGCATGAGTAGAGCTTACTAAATACAAGTGGAAGCTAGCAAAAGACTGGGAGCGACCAACTAAGAGAGCAATAATGGCCATAATCATGCAGAGTGACAAAACGTTACTAATCAAAGCATAAAGTGGTACTACAAGTCAAGTAATAAATTATCATAGAGGCTATGTTTACTTGTTCATAGTCATAACATGGTGTGAGCATGTGCCAAGTCAACCCAAACAAAGCATCAAAGGATAATACCACATTAAGAAATCCCAATTGTTTGGAACAAGTCATTCTACAGCAATAATCACCTAGCATAAGGTCAAAACAACATCTAGCATGACTTGATAAAGTCTAAGTCACAGTCAAAGCAAGATCCTCTTGTAATATTCAAGCAAGAACTTTCTACTCCTTTCCAACACCAATCAGCTTATTTGAAAGAACACAGCAAGAACGGGGGTCCAAACTACTTTATTCAAGAAAACTAAGCAAAATAAAAACAAAAACAAAAACGAAAACTAAGACGCTCCAAGAACAACACAACAGTGCATGAAACAATAAAAACGAAGTGTCTAGAAAGACCTGAGATTTTTATTGATGAAGAAGGGGATGCCTTGGGCATCCCCAAGCTTTGACGCTTATACCTCTTGAATATTTCTTGGGGTGACACGGGGTGGCATCCCCAAGATTGAGCTTTTGTCTATTCTTCACCTCATTACATTATTATTTCTCTACACCTGAAAATTTTCCTTCATACAAAACTTCACACAATCTTCATTAGCAATATTAGTGTATTCAGAAGATATTAGACCCTTGGGGTTTTATTTTAAAACAGCAAAACTTTCACTAAAGACACAAGCTATTGTAGCAATTCCCTCAAAAATCTCAATTTCCCAAAAAGAACCCAAAAAGGAATCAATAAGAAGCAAATGCAAATAATGGCAGAAATCTATCAAAACAGACCAGTAGGTAGAAACCGATTTTTTCAAAAACCTTATGTTGCTCAAATCAAAAGGTGTTGAAATAAATAAAGTTATCTAACATACTGGGGGATTTATTCAGAAAATTACAGCTCAATCCAGCTTACATATATGTTACACAAATATTTACGGTGGAGCATAAAAATCTATTTCGGGACAGCAACTTCCCAAATCTTACTTCCCTCTTATTAGAGCTTATTCTTGGCACAAAAATCAAATAAAAAGGATAAGGAGAGGTCATTATAGAGGTAATAACTTCCAAGATTCAAGAAAACTTTTGGGTTATCTCCCAATAAGTACTTCTCTTTAACGTCTTTAAGTTAGGCACAAGAAGCAAGAAACTAGTATTTTCAAATGAAGAAGAATTAACATCAAACCTTGCTTTCAAAGGAGAAGCAGAAAGCAACTTCCCTCTCCTCATAGGTAAGTGTTCAATACCTTTCTTGAATGGAAATTGATATTTAATGGTGCTTTCTTTCATATCAATGATGGCACCAACAGTTCTAAGAAAAGGTCTTCCCAAAGTAATTGCACAAGAAACATTGTATTCAACATCCAAAACATAGAAATCAATAGGGACATAAGCATTGTTAACCATAATAAGAACATCATTAACACTCCCCATGAGTTTCTTTTTAGAATTATCATTAAGTGGGATATCCAAATAACAATCTTCCAAAGGTGGCAAATCAAGCATTTCATAAATATTTCTAGGCATAATGGAGACACTAGAACCAAGGTCACATGAAGCTTTGAGATCAAAGTCATTCACTTGCATATTAATGATGGGTTCCCAACTATCTTCTACTTTCCTAGGAATAGAGGCTTTGTGTTTCAACTTTTCTTCCTTAATTTTAATGAGAGCATCTGTAATGTGTTTGGTGAAAGCTACATTCATATCACTAGCATTAGGACTTATAGCAAGCTTTTGTAGGAACATAATCACTTCAGAAATATTGCAACCATCAAGATCAAAATCAAACTTAGCATCACTAGTAGTAGACTCATTGGGTTTAGGCATTATGGTAGGAGGAATAGGGACTTCTTGTGGTTTAGTGGCATCCATATTGGTGGTGGTGATAGTGCACACACTATTATTTCTAGCAATTTCAGCTTATCTTTCCCACTTAGCATGTAGTTGGGCTAACAGTCTAACATTTTCATCAATAGTAACTTGTATGGCATGAGTAGCAGCAAAGGTACTTTCCAAAGTTTCAGGTTTAGCAGCCATTTTATTAATCAAAGAGGACTGTGCTTCAGACAAAGAGGAAATATTTTTCTCAACATTCAAAAGCTTTTCCTCCACAATTTTGTTGAAAGTGGTTTGTTTACTAATATAGTCTTTGAGCATGACTTCAAGTTCAAAGGGAGCACTTCTAGTATTGTTGTAGGATTTTCCAAAGGTATTTCTAGTATTAGGAGGATAAGGCCAATAATTATTGTTACTACCAAAATTATTCCTATAGGAATTTTTGTTGAAATTGTTGTTTCTAATGAAGTTCACATTGATACGTCCAATTTGCATCACCATTCTATATCATAATTTGCCTCTATTCATTGATATATTTCATATTAAGAGGTGATACTTATGTCTTTTCATCTGTTTTTGCATGTTGGATGATTCTTGGAGGATGAACTGCCGGAGTCAGGATTCTGATAGAAAGAGCGATGTTTTGATGCAATTTCGTGAAGATCCGAAAAATACTAGAAAAACTACAGAAAATCCTATTTTCCTAGAAGACGAAGAATGCTAGAAGGGGAGGCGGAGTTGGGACACAGGGGGCCCACACCCCCCAAGGCGCGGGCCACCCTAGGCCACGCCTATAGGGGGTGTGGCCCGCCTGGCCCACCTCTGGCTCCGCCCTCTAGCCTATATCTTCTCCTCAAAACCGTAATACACGGGGAGCGACCACAGAAAGATTCCGCCTCTGCGAGGCAGAAACGACAGAGAGAGAAAGAGGTCTCTGGCAGACAGATTTCTGCTTGGGAAATTCCTTCCCAGAGAGGGGATTTCGTCGCCATCAACACCATCATCAAGATAGACTTCATCAGGATCATCATCATCATCCACACCATCATCTCCACCAACACCATCATCACCACTCCATACCGTTGTAACAATTCTGTTAAATACTTGCATAGTTCTTAGGGGAAACTTTCCTAGTGTTGATTACTATTGTAGTTGATGCTTTTAAGTGGAACCATTGGATTATTGTTTATGTTCAGATTGTTATCCATCACCATATAATCTTTGATCTTGATCCATATGATGTCTCGTGAGTAGTTCGTTTAGTTCATGAGGACATGGGAGAAGTCATGTTATTAGTAGTGGATTTGTGTTGAGATATTATTCAATGGTTTAGTATTTAAGTTGTGGTGTTATTCTTCTAGTGGTGTCATGTGAACATCGACTACATGATACTTCACAATTTATGGGCCTAGGGGAATGCATTGTGTATTTGGCTACTAATTGTGGGGTTGCCGGAGTGACAGAAACCTGAACCCCCATTAGGAAACCATTGCACAAGGGATTGTAGGATCTTAGAGTTTAAGGCTGTGGTTAGGTTTATACCTTAATTGCTTTCTTGTAGTTGCGGATGCTTGCAAGGGGTTTAATCACAAGTATGTATTAGTCCAAGTAAGGTCGGTACATTAGCACAGGTTCACCCACACAACACTTACAAAACCAAAAAGACTACTCAGCTATATGAAGTGAAAGCACTTGACAGTATTCCCATGTGTCCTCGAGAATGTTTGGTCCCCATAAGTATTTCCATCGGCTTGTCCTTTGCTAAGAAAGGATTGGGCCACTTGCTGCAATTGTTTCTTGTCTTTATTACTCGCACTTTATTTCCTTGCTTTATCAGAAAAACCCTAAAAATCCGTTTGCTAAGTATTTACAGAGATTTCCTGCTCCTTACCACTAGTAAACACCTTCTGCTCCTTGTTGGGATTGAAACTCCTATTTATCGAAAGTACTACGATACACCACCTATACTTGTGGGTCATCAAGACATTTTTCTGGCGCCGTTGCCGGGGAGTGAAGCGCTATTGAAGAGTGGAACTGGTAAAGGAAACTTCTACTATGAGTATTGTTTTCATTTCTGTTTGTTACCTTGTTTCCAATATGGATAACCCACTTGGTTTTTTATTTGGGAAAACTACTACCATTGTTAGGGTAGTAGATGAACCATCACCTGTTGAGATAGATCCTTTTAAGATACCTACGAGTATTGTTGATCGTGTTATGGATAATTATTATTTAGGGGATGGAACTGTCCACCCTGGTGATCACTTGCTTTTTATCCATGAATTATGCGGGTTGTTTAAGTGTGCAGGTATCACAACTGAACAGGTGAAGAATAAGTTACTCTCTATATCATTGAAAGGAAGTGCTGAAGAATGTTATAAGCTGCTGAAGAATGGATAATCCATGGAATGGGAGGAAATAGTACCTCCCTTTTATTCTAAATTCTATCCTCCTAGTAAGATCCATAAGGATAGGAATCTAATATATAACTTTTGGCCTCGTGATGGAGAGAGTACAGCTCAAGCTTGGGGAGATTGAAGTTACTAATGCTTAAATGTCCTATTCATGAACTCCTTAACAATATTATTATCAATAACTTCTATGCTAGGCTTTCTCTTCATGATAAAGATTTACTAGATGCTTCTTATGCTGGATCATTCGCACGTATGAAGGAAGAAGCTAAATAGGATCTCCTAGACCGTATTCAAGAAAACACTGAAGCTTGGGAGAATGACAAAGGAAGAAAGTCAGGTATAAACTATGATTATGAATGCATTAAATCCTTTCTGGGAACTGATGACTTCCGTGATATTAGTACTAAGTATGGTCTTGATTCCCAAAGTATGGCCAATTATTTGAAGGCCTTTGCCTCTTACATAGAAATTCCTAAAAAGAAGTGGAATAAGTACCATGCACCTTATAAAGATGTTGTTAATCATGTTCCTGCTAGAAATATTGAAGTTTGTACTACTAATCATACTTTTCCTGAACCTTATGTTGAGAAAACACCTTTCCTAGCTAAGGTAAAGGAGTATTCTATGATAATTGGTGTGAATAACAAAGGTACAAAGAAAGTTGTGGAACCTGATGAGCAAATAAACATTGAACATGTGGTAGCTATTGTGAAAGATCTTGTCACTAGAAATATAGAGAATGATCACATTGTATTCTATGAAGACACTTCTAATATTATCTCTCATCCTAGTAAAGCTAGAAAATCTAGTGTCCCTATGCTTTTTGTTAAAATTGGCGATCATTGCTATTATGGTTTATGTGATATTGGTGCTAGTTCTAGTGCTATTCCTTCTGAGCTTTATAGGGAAATTATGAATGAAATTGGTCCTTGTGAGCTTGAGAACATTGATGTGGTTATTCACCTTGCTAACAAGGAAACCATTTGCCCTATTGGTATTGTAAGAGATGTGGAAGTCCTTTGTGGTAAGATTAAGTGCCCTGCTGATTTTCTAGTGCTTAGTTCAGCAGCTAGTATAACTTGTCCTATCATTTTTGGTAGAACTTTCTTGAACACTTGTGGTGCTATTATAGATTGTAAAAAGGAGAAAGTTCTAACTAAGTTTGATGGATATTCTTATGAGTTTAACTTTTCCAAATTTGCTAAATCTCCTTATGAAAATAGCTTGCCTAATGAAGATTTCAGGATGGAACAACTTGCTTCTATTGATCCAGTTTATGATCTTGGACCTCCTTTTGATGATTGTAAGTATGCTCATTCTGATGATAAAGTTGTTTCTTATGAGAGAGGGAAACATGGTTTTATGCATCTCAATAATATTAAGTTTCCCCGTTTTATGTTAAAAGCTTTGAAGTTGCATTTGTTTTGTCTTCCTATGCTAGTGGTTTTTTGTTTTAACAATTTGTTTTCTCATGAGACCCCCTTGCATAGGAAGTGGGTTAGACTTAAATGTGTTGGATATTTTCTTCTTGGTGCTCTCTTTCATTTCAAATCCATATATCCTATGTGAGCATCTTTAAATTATCAAGCCTAACTAAAAGGCATTAAAGAAAAGTACTTCTTGGGAGATAACCCAATAGTTTTGTTAAGTCTTGGAAGTTATTACATCAGTAATAACTGCTCCTTATCCTTTTTGTTTGGTTTTTTTTCAAGATCAACTACTTTTGAGAAGTAGAGGAGTTGTGAAAAGTGGCTGTCCTGGGACAGATTTTTGTGCCGCACTGTAAAAATTCGTGAAGGATCTTAGTACTTCGGATGGAGCTGTATTTTTCTGTGCTTGTTCTCCAAGTTGTTACCCAACTTTCATTAGTTTTGCACTTTTTGATCTGAGCAACAGAAGTTTTTCGAAAAAATCAATCTTTACCTGCTAGTCTGTTTTGAAAGATTTCTGCCATCATTTGCATTTGCCTCTTATATTGATTCCCTTTCAGATTCTTTTGGGCTTTTGGAAAGGAGTTGCTACAGTAAATTTGGTTTTGTTGGATTTCCGTTGAAGTTTGAACCTAAAGGTTTATTGTTTTTGCATACACTAATATTGCTAATGAGGTTTGAGTAAGGCCTTGTATGAAAGCAATTTTCAGGAGATAGAGAAAAGGAATCTGCAGAGTTCGTCTTTGTAGAGGTCCCAACCTGATAAGGTAGAGATCCCTGTGTTTACAATGCTACTCCCTGGATCGAATAGCTAGCATCCACAGTTTAAGATGTAATATAAAAAAAGGTCATATTACAACTTATAACCAGGAATAAAA
This sequence comes from Avena sativa, assembly GCA_916181665.1. Classification (NCBI taxonomy): domain Eukaryota; kingdom Viridiplantae; phylum Streptophyta; class Magnoliopsida; order Poales; family Poaceae; genus Avena; species Avena sativa. The sequence goes on along the minus strand of OV702297.1, from coordinate 302,084,265 downwards.
TAATGCATTACATCTTACATAGCTCATATGGCTATCTCATTACAATGCAGCAGATATAACAATAAAGCATGGAGTCCTTCATCTTCAAGTTCCACAGGCAATCATGTTGGTTGTAGACTTGTAATACCTACTCAACAAACTTCACTAACATCAAACAAACCTGCAACATAATAAGTTATAGCCACAAGGGTCAATACATTTGAATTGTATTGGCAAGTGATTTTATATTGACATGGAGAATCTATCATCTATATGAATATTTGGCTAAGTGGGGTTTTGGCTTGCCTTTGCATAAAACAAGTTTTCCCTATCCTTTGAAAAATAGTTTTTCTCTTTTCAAAACTTTTCATCACACAATGGCACACTGGTTACACCCCAGGTGCTTCCCTTGTTTACCCAACAAGTTTTAACTTAGAGAAATTGGGATGAGGAGATCCTTGATTGCTTCAATGCCTTTGATGCTCAAATTTTCCATTGTCGGGGACACGGATAAGTACTTAGGTTTTACCCTCTCGATAGGTGGTGCACTTTCCCCACAAGACTCGACATGCATCAAGACGAGACTTTTCAGAAACAATCCCTCAGATCAGCACAGACGCGTTCCACCTATCATCACTACCACAATCTTCCAGCCTATCTGAGTTCTTGCAACCTATGTAGTCAAGGTAGAGCCCATATGCCATGTGGCTGCACTGGAAGCTTCTCAACACAAAACATCTCAAATCTCTTTTTTCCTGGGTGTCCATCCACAAGTGTGATACACAAGGTGATCCATAGAAATGGGCCTTGTGTAACCACTCAACACAAAACCATCCAAGCAATTACCATTCCACCTAGGTGTTTCATTCACTTAGTTGTTTTATTAATCAAAAACATAGTCATAGACTTTGCATAATATCATAGCATGAATATTCCACCCTTGAAATATTTTAGCTAGGCTAAGGAAACTAGCAAAACTTGTCTCTTGACTAAGGAATAATCCTACCAAGATATATTCTATAGGATCTACTATAGCATAGCAATTTATATAAAATAGTCCTATCATGCATACTACAAAAATATCACTAATGCAATATTGAAAAGATAGGACTTTAGATGAACAAAGTATCACTTTCCTTTTTAGTAGAGAAACTAGGTACTCTCCTTGATCTTGCAATTGTCACACTCTTCAAAGTTCACTACAATTCAATCAAGCAAGGCACACATTCAAAACTAGCATTCAAACAATTCACCACATAAAATAATGAAAACAAAGCAATGCATGCAAGCATGCAAAATATTATTTTATTGAAAATGTGGTTTCTAACAAGGTTCTAAACATTTCAAAACACCTACTGGTCATTTATAAAAGTGGCAAAATCTTTGAAACCAAGTTAGTGAGAATGGCCCCTTTAAATCATTTTTTGTTTTGCTAGAAATGCTTTTATTCAAAGTAATAATTCCTTGTGTTAGACAAATTTATTTTTAAATATAAATGTTAGTGTTTATGGTCAGAGGGTTCAAAAAAATCCATTTGCAAAAGGATTTACTCAAATATCATTTTTAAAACAATTTTTATAACCAAAATAGCTTTATTATTGTTTCTGCAAAAACACCTAATTTTTTATAAGAAAAATACTAAACTAAGGCCATAGTTGCAAATTTTACATTTTTCTGAATCCATTGGTATAAATTTTGCAAAATTTGGACTTACAGTTCAAAAGTTATGAATTTTACAAAATCAATCATCTAATAGATCAAATTATGTTTTTAAATCAACAGCTAGGCAACATGTCTGTTTCCTATTGGTCCATACCGTTTCGTGTGGATTGAGCAACATGGGCTGCAGGATCTAATTAGAATCACACGGTTTAGATCGAGCGTACTGTTTTGATTAAGTGATTCTATCGTATCCCTTGGATCTAAATCTGACGGCCTTAAGCAACAAGTCATGATCTGGCGGCGCTAGCGACGGTGAGCGGCAGCGGCGCATCGGGTGGTGATGTTTTCGGCGGTTCTAGGAAGCAAGGAAGGGGAAGGAGTGAAATGGATCGTATGGGCACCTAGAGGGGGGGTTGAATAGGTGCTAACCAATTTTTAATACTTTTTCAATTTTAGGCTTGACACCAAGTAAATTCTCTAGATATGCAACTACGAGAATTTCCCTATATGCAACCCTAACTACTAAGCACGTAAAAAGAGGAGCGAGGAAACCGTAGTGGAGCACGTGGAGACACAGGGATTTGTTTTACCGCAGTTCCTTCCTTGTTAAGGGAAGTACATCTGCGTTGGAGGGGTGGGCGGTTCTAAGACCACCACGCCACAATAGGCCTCACCCTATTCTCCGATGGATCTCGCCACGAGAGGCCTGATCCACCTTCTCCACTATTGGATCCCTTCGAGGCGGGAACCGGTGCCTTTTACAACACTATCGGGGCACACACCCACAACCGAATTGGGGGCTCCCGAGATGACAACAAGCTGCCACAAGAACAAGGTTTATCAATATAAACAAAAACAAGGATCTAGGTATTTGCAAGAAATACTAGATCGGGGGTTCTCCAAATGAATGGAGAGGAGATGAAGCGCTTGATTGCTGATGATGAAGATCGAGTTCTCCTCCTTCGATTCCCCAAGGGACGGGGCCTTTGGGTGGATCTAGGTGGAGCTCTCTTGGATGAAGCTTTCATATATGATCTGGTCTTTTTCGAATGAATCAAGAGTTCTGGCAGGAGGGGGAAGGTTGGCTTAAATACCCCCTCCCCAGATCTGGCTGTTGCACAACTTTGGGGGCGCATAATCCGCCCCCACTTGGGGCGGATTATCCACCCCTGGGAAAACTCCGCCCCAAGAGCGGATTCTCCGGGGGAAACTCCGCCCCCTCTCTGGGGCTGGCGCCTGCGGAACTTGGTGAAGATCTTGGGGGGCGGACAATCCGGCCCCCCTGAGGGGCGGATTATCCGGCCAGACCGGAAAGTCCGGCCAACACTCCGCCCCCTCTCTGGGGCTTGCGCCTTGGCGATGAGCAGGGGGCGGACTATCCAGCCCCCCCGAGGGGCGGATTATCCAGTGGGGCCAGAAAATCCGGCCAAAACTCCACCCCCCCCCCTTCTGGGGCTTGCGCCAACTTGGGAACAGGGAGGGGCGGATTATCCGCCCCTGGTGGGGGCGGATTATCTGCCCCCCAAAGGCAGAATCCTATTCCTTTTTTCTCAAAGAGAGCTGCAACACTTCAACACACATTAAATAATCCTTGATATTGTTATCTAACACACAAAACACTAGGGATTATAAATGTTCTTTCAATCTCCCCCTTTTTGGTGTTAGATGACAATATTAGGATTTGCAATGAAACCGGCTAATGCCACCTTAAATAATGGAAGACGCTCCCCCTAGATGTGTGCATATTTAAAATTTGTATTTGAATACAAATACACACACTAGAGAGAACACAACTTCCATAACAAAGATAATTGAAACAAGGTGGTTTGGAAAACAAGGTCATACCACCGGGATGAGAATATAGCCAAAGAATATAGTTTGTTTGATAGCCTCCAAACACATCCCAATCATACCAGCAATATTGAGGCATACATTAGATAGGCCCATGATTCCATATGCCATCAAATATGCCTCCATAGATAAATCCAGAATTCCATGAGATCCACAATAGATACATAAATCCAGAAGTCCATGAGATCCACAATAGATAAATCCATGAATACCACACAACGTACCAAACTTAGTGAAACACGACAAAGTCTTACATAATCAAACACAAATAGCAAATGAGTTCACGCTAAAAAGGCACAAGCAAGAAAATAAAAATGACTGAAAGAAAGATGCTTGCGTCCAACCCTTGCAAATCCACGAGACCTAATAGAACTACTTCTCCCCCTTTGGCATCGAAACGCCAAAAAGGAAGAAGAGCGATGCTAAACGCCAAAACTGAGATGGTACTACACACCCAAATTTGCAAGAATCAAATCAATCAAAAGCCAAATTTGAGTGTGTTTTCCATAAGAACATGAGATATGCAAGAAAATCCAACGAGACCCATGAGAAACCAACTCTTCTCGAAGAAGAGGGCGGTGGCCGAAGCCACCATGTTGGAGCGCATGGCATGACACCGCGAAGATGTATCTTGAGTTCAAAACCAATGCTCATCGATGACCCACATATCACAAAATGATATTAAGGGAAATGATTTTACTTTCTTTCGGCATTATGGGGGGAGGGTTGGCCCAATCAATTAGGACCACACTACCCCTATGTCTATGCCCGCATCTAAACCAAATACATGAATAAGAGCAAGTAAGTGTGCAAGGGTAGTCAAGCCAAGCTCCATGAATCTATGATATTTAGCTCATTCCTCAAATAACAAAATCTTGCTTCATCAAGAGGCTTCGTGAAAATATCAGCAAGTTGGTTCTTCGTGCTCACAAAGGATAGGGCAATATCACCACGAGCAACATGATCCCGAATAAAGTGGTTGCGAATCTCTATATGTTTTGTTCTTGTATGCTGCACGGGATTGTAAGCAATTTTGATAGCACTTTCATTGTCGCATAATAGAGGCACTTTGTCACAATTGAAACCATATTCCTTTAAAGTTTGCCTCATCCATAACAATTGTGTACAAGCACTTGCAGCAGCAACATATTCAGCTTCGACGGTTGAAAGTGAAATACAATTCTGTTTCTTTGATGACCAACACACTAGAGACCTGCCCAAGAATTGACATGCACCAGAGGTTGATTTCCTATCATCTTTGTCACCAGCCCAATCTGAATCAGTGTAACCACATAGAGAGAAACTTGAACCCTTGGGATACCATAACCCAAAATTTGGGGAATGAACCAAATATCGGAAGATTCGCTTGACCGCCACTAAGTGGCTTTCTTTAGGAGCGACTTGGTACCTTGCACACACTCCTACACTTAACACGATATCGGGCCTAGATGCACAAAGGTAAAGGAGAGACCCTATCATGGATCGGTATACCTTTTGATCCACGTCTTTACCCTTGGGATTGAGCTCAAGATGACACTTTGTTTGCATTGGGGTAGCAACGCCATTGAGATCCGTCATCTTGAACCTTTTGAGCATGTCTTGGATGTACTTAGCTTGATTAATAAAGGTTCCCTCTCTAAGTTGTTTGATCTCAAATCCAAGAAAGAACCTCAGCTCACCCATCATGGACATCTCAAACCTGTCAGTCATAAGCTTTGAAAATTCATCGTTAAAAGCTTGGTTAGTAGAGCCAAAAATAATGTCATCTACATAAAGTTGGCATACAAAAAGCTCCCCATTAACCTTCTTAGTAAAAAGAGTGGGATCGATTTGCCCAACTTCGAATCCACGGTCTAGCAAAAGCTCTTTAAGGTGCTCATACCACGCACGTGGGGCTTCTTTAAGGCCATAGAGCACCTTATCGAGTTTGTAGACATGGTTCAGAAATTTGGGGTCCTCAAACCCCGGGGGCTGCTTGACGTATACTAACTCATGTAGAGGACCATTAAGGAAAGCACTCTTAACATCCATTTGTTGTAATTTAAAATTATGATGAGCTGCATATGCAAGAAGGATATGGATGGACTCAAGGCGAGCCACAGGAGCATAAGTCTCGCCAAAATCAATTCCTTCCACTTGAGAGAATCCTTGACCCACGAGTCGTGCTTTATTCCTCACAACAATGCCATTTTCATCTTGTTTGTTCTTGAAGATCCACTTGGTGCCGATAACATTGCGGCAATCCTGTGGTTTCTCTACGAGCTTCCAAACTTTGTTGCGTTCGAAGTTATTTAATTCTTCATGCATTGCAACAACCCAATTGGGGTCTTCAAGAGCATCAAAAACCTTCTTCGGTTCAACCATGGAGATGTGAGCTTGATGATCACAGAAGCTTGCAAGTTCTCTTCTAGTGGATACCCTTCGTCGTAGATCACCAACAACCTTGTCAAGAGTGTGACCTCTTAGTTCAAGGTTCCGATCAGCATGAGCCTTGCGACGAGCCTCAATGTCCTTATTGTTTCTAGAAGGAGTTGATTCAGTATTTGTATCCTTGTCTTGATTACTGCCCTGCCCTTGATCTTGGTATGCGTTAACACCAGAAGATTGCTGTTGAGTTTGTTCTTCAGGGCCGGATAATCCGCCCCTTGGAGGGGCCGGACTATCCTTCCTGGGAGGTGAAGTACCAGAGTCTTCTTCTTGAGAGTGCCTGACAGGAGTTGGAGACCCAGGGCCGGATAATCCGCCCTCGGGGGCCGGAGAATCCGGCCTGGGAGCTTCAGAGTTGTTGACTTCTCCTCCGGATCCTCTAGAACGAGTTGGAGTCCCAGGGGCGGATTGTCCGCCCCTTGGAGGGGGCGGATAGTCCGGCCTGGGACTACCAACTTGTCCAGGGGACAGATGATCTTCAGCAGATTGCGGTGTTGGTGCAGGATTTTCTCCAACAGTAGGAGCTTGTTGATCTTGTGTAGATGAGGGCTCCACATGTGTGGAGCATTGTCCTTCCCGATCCGCCACAAGGGGTTCCTCAATGGGGCGGAAAAATCCCACGCCCATTCTTCTTATGACATCTTGGGGTATTTCAACATCTGCATCACAAACATCAACTTGCCCTACAAAGGAGCCGTTATTTTCATCGAACTCCACACTACAAGATTCTACAACAATCCCAGTGAGCTTGTTGTAGACTCTATAAGTGTGGGATTCGGCACCGTAACCAACAAAAATACCTTCTAAAGCCTTGGACTCAAATTTTGACAAACGGACACTTTTAATAAGAAAGAAACACTTACACCCGAATACCCTGAAGTATGAGATGTTGGGCTTGTTACCGGTAAGTATTTTATATGGAGTCTTGTCCAAAATCTTCCGAAGGTAGAGCCGATTTGATGAGTGACAAGCAGTGGATATGGCTTTAGCCCAAAAATTATAAGGATACTTGAATTCAGCCAACATAGATCTTGCCATATCCATCAAAGTTCGGTCCTTCCTCTTGGCTACACCATTTTGTTGAGGGGTGTACGCAGCGGAATATTGATGTCTAATCCCCTCTTCGCTAAGAAACTCGTTTGAAGTGTAGTTCTTGAATTCGGAGCCGTTGTCACTTCTTATTGCCAAGATAGGAACATTGTGTTGACGTTGAACTTCATTGGCAAAGTCAATGACAGTTTGTTGAGTCTCACTTTTCAGCTTGAAGAAATAGACCCATGTATATCTTGAGTAATCATCGACAATGACCAAGCAATATTTCTTCCCACCAAGACTTGCATGAGAAGGAGGACCAAATAAATCCACATGAAGTAATTCCAAGATCCTCTTTGATGACACAATAGTCTTCCTCTTGTGGGGAGAGTCATGCATTTTTCCTTCTACACAAGCCCTGCAAACACGATCTTTGGCAAAAGAGACATTGTCTTTTAGTCCAAGGATGTGGCCACCCTTCTGGAGACTTTGCAAAGTTCTCATGTTGACATGGTCTAAACGGTGATGCCATAGCCAGCCCACGTCGGCCTTTCCGAATAGACACATCGGACCTGAAGTGGTTTTCCCCGAGAAGTCCACCACATACAGGTCATTTTCGATGTATCCAATGAAAGCGACCTTTAGAGACTTGCTCCACAAGAGTACCACCAAATCATCATCGATAAAAACAGCAAAACCCATCTTGCTAAGGGCACGAACAGAGAGAAGGTTGTAACCGAGGGGCTCAACAAGCATGACGTCCACGAGAGAGATATCGTGGGCAACCACAACCTTGCCAAGACCCAATACCTGAGATTTAGACTTATCACCATAGGAGATTGTGATATTATCATGATTTGGACGCATCTCCGTGATGATCTCCTTGCTTCCGGTCATATGACTAGTGCAGCCACTATCCAGCACCCATTTCTACCCACCGGAAGCATAGCCCTGCAACAAAATTACTTCTTGGTTTTAGGTACCCATTTTTCAATGGGTCCTTTCATGTTAGTAACAAGGGTCTTTGGGACCCAAATAGACCAAGCAATATATTCATCAAAGGGACCGACATAATAAGCATAAACATCGCCATAGTCATCACAAAAGAGTTCATAATTCGGATTGTGAGACCCTGCAAAACCAATATTATTAGTCTTGTCTTTTGTGACATTCTTCTCAGTGGTGCTTATCTTTGATTGCACATTCTTGGTCTTGTTCTTCTTGGTTTTCTTCTTCTTGGACTTGGTGACATACCCAAGTCCCTCTTTACCATGATTTGACCTTTGCTTGCCAAGGACTTCATTAAGCACACCTTTGTCCTTGGTAGTGATGTCCTTGATCACTTCTTTTTTCACACTAGCATTTTCCTTGTTACTATATGTTGAGTTGGACAAGCTAGGAGTATCATATTTGGCCAATCGACTTTGAAGCTGATCATGTGACTCACTGAGAATAGAGAACTCGTTTTTCAATGCCTTGTGAGCATTGTCAAGTTTCTCCAATTCCTCGGAGAGTCTATCATGAGCAGCTCCAAAGTCAATCCTTTCCTTCTTTAACTTCTTTGCTTTGGTGACAGCATTGTCACGTTCCTTAACAAGTTTAGTCACAATTTCTTCATGTGACTCTTCCATAGACTCAAGCCTCTCTTCAAGAGAGACCCGAGCTTCTTCTTCTTCAAGAGCATTTTTTAGGGATGCAATTTCCATTGCATCCTCCCTTTTAATTCTGCCCTTTTCTTCGAGGAGTGCTTCGTTTTGGGCCAGCTGATCCATAAGAGCTTCAAAACAAACTTTGTGCTCACCTTGCAAGTTAGTGTAGAAGTAATCCAAAGCAATAATCTCTTCTTTAACCTTAAGACTAGTAGGATCATCCATGTCAATCATAGCCTTAGGAAAAGAAGAGTTAGAATAAGTTACCTTGGAGATTCTTGCCATGAGGCAAGTAGCATTCTTGTTGATGATGTTTTCCTTCGGAGAGTCGAAGAGAGATGTTGATGTAGATGTGGTGGCTATAGCAGACACCTCTTGAGAGTTATCGTCCTCATCCTCATCTTCACTTCCTGATGAATATTCTTCTTGAGCCACTAGAACAATCTTCGGTTGCTTCTTGAAGGGAGCATTCTTCTTTACAAACTGTTTCTTGCGTGGAGCCTTTGACTTGTCCTTGAAAATAAGTCTTCCTCCATTATCTTCCCTACTTTGATATGGACATTCAGCTACAAAGTGCAGCCGGTCACCACAATTGAAGCATGTTCTCAGCTTGGGACCATTTTCTTTTCTTCCATAGGCTCCACTCTTGCGATCTAGTTCAGCTTTAGCCTTGGCTGGATCTTTCCAAAAGTTTCTTGCATAAAGAGCCAAGTATTGTCCGTGGATCCTTTTTATATCCTCGGGACAGTCCAGACCTTCTACCGCATATTCATCATGATCAATCACACTAGTCTTCAAGGCCATGTTGACCCCCTTTTGCATCCCCATAGCTCAAGCACGAGCATCTTCGGCATTCTTGGTAGCCACTTTGAAAGCGGCCATTTCTTGCATTACCTCATTGGATGACATGAGGTGATAGTTATGCCTACCTTGGAGACTTTTCAAATCTGTGGGCTCAAATGGCATAAGAGCACTGACATACTTGCGCTTGATCCAAGCATCATCAACATGAGCTGCACCGTGGTTTCTGAAGGTTGTGGCTATTGCCTTGAGCCTCCTATACATGTCCTCGTGGTCTTCTCCATACAGCATATAGAATCCTTCAGCTTCATTACTCAAAGCATCATATCTATTCCTTCTCATACTTTCATTTCCGATGAAGAGCTCGGTGAGGGCATCCCAAGCTTCTTTAGCTGTGCTAAGATGCTGAATGTGTGGCATGTCTTTGTCACCCACACCAAGCTGTATCATGTGTAGAGCTGTAGCGTTGAGTTGGCTATCGACCACTTCTCTTCTTGTGAGACTGTTGGGGTTTCCAACATGAAGACCATTTTCGATGATCTTCCACAACTCTATGGAGGAACTGCACACATGAGATTTCATCAAAAATTGTCATTGAGAGAAAGTAGATGTAGAAAGTTTGGGTGGATCACCCCTATTATGTATATGTGGGTGAGGGATAGGTGGATCAGGGGAATACACATGAGAAACCTCATTGTATCCATCCTTACCGCTATCCCTTTTCTAGGAGGAGCTCTTGCTAGTATCATCACCAACCACTTCGTTATCTTTGGAAACAGTTTTACCCGTTTCCTTGGATTGCGGAGTGGTATCCTCAGAGTTAGATGGAGGTGATGCTGCGGATGTGGAGAGACGCATTATCAATTGACGCATCTCTTCCATCTTAGCCTCCATTGAACTCACCAAGGTTGTTTCCAACGTCTTGAGATTGTTCATGGTGACTACCTTCGGAGCATCACTCCCATCTACCTTGAAACCCATACTTCTCTTAGGCGGTTAAGCCCGAAATAAGAGTCGAGGCTCTGATACCAACTGAAATGGATCGTATGGGCACCTAGAGGGGGGTGAATAGGTGCTAACCAATTTTTAATACTTTTTCAATTTTAGGCTTGACACAAAGTAAATTCTCTAGATATGCAACTACGAGAATTTCCCTATATGCAATCCTAACTACTAAGCACGTAAAAAGAGGAGCAAGGAAACCGTAGTGGAGCACGCGGAGACACAGGGATTTGTTTTACCGCAGTTCCTCCCTTGTTAAGGGAAGTACATCTGCGTTGGAGGGGTGGGCGGTTCTAAGACCACCACGCCATAATAGGCCTCACCCTATTCTCCGATGGATCTCGCCATGAGAGGCTTGATCCACCTTCTCCACTATTGGATCCCTTCGAGGTGGGAACCGGTGCCTTTTACAACACTATCGGGGCACACACCCACAACCGAATTGGGGGCCCCGAGATGACAACAAGCTGCCACAAGAACAAGGTTTATCAATATAAAAAACAAGGATCTAGGTATTTGCAAGAAATACTAGATCGGGGGTTCTCCAAATGAATGGAGAGGAGATGAAGTGCTTGATTGCTGATGATGAAGATCGAGTTCTCCTCCTTCGATTCCCCAAGGGACGGGGCCTTTGGGTGGATCTAGGTGGACCTCTCTTGGATGAAGCTTTCAGATCTGATCTGGTCTTTTTCGAATGAATCAAGAGTTCTGGCAGGAGGGGCGGATTATCCGGCGGGGCCGGAAAATCCGGCCAAAACTCCGCCCCCCTTCTGGGTCTTGCGCCAACTTGGGAAGAGGGAGGGGCCCCTGGTGGGGGCGGATTATCCGCCCCCCCCAAAGGCAGAATCCTATTCCTTTTTTTCTCAAAGAGAGCTGCAACACTTCAACACACATTAAATAATCCTTGATATTGTTATCTAACACATAAAACACTAGGGATTATAAAATGTTCTTTCAAGGAGGGGCTCACCGGGTTCGCAGGAGCGTGACGAAGCTCAACGTGTCCGCAGCTGGCGAAGGGGCGCACGGATTCATCGGCAATCACTCGCCGGAGTTCGCGACGGTGTGGGGCATACTCTAGCGTTGTTGGAGGCGAAGCTACAAGACATGAGAAGGTGAATGGCGAGGGTCAGAAGGTTCATAAGACATAGGAGAGCATGATAGCATGAGTTAGAGGGCATTGGGCGCATTGGGTATACCGGAATCGTTCGACGGAGTCACCGCCGTCGTCGGTGGTTCTCAGCTGGAGACGGAGGCGAGTCTTTGGGGCGCGCGAGCAAGCGTAGGCTATTGGCAGGTGCACATGGTGTTAGCGAGCAAGCTTGTGGGAACCAGAGAGTAGGGGTGGTCGGGGCTGGCCGGAATTGGCGCGGAGGCTCGTCGGAGCAGTGGGGTTCAAGCGAAGAATTAGAGCAGCCTAGGGGCGCTCGAGGATGGGAGGTTGAGGGGAAATGGAGAGGAGAGGGTGGCGGTGAAGATAGCGCGGTCGCTGGGAGGAATTACTGGCAGCATTAACACGAATTTACGAGGATTGATCAACGGCAGAAATGGCAAAGAGGAATTGGGGCGGGGTCAGCGCACGGGTGAGAACGACGAGACAACATGGTAGTGGGGTCACTTCGTCAGCGAGGGCACGGGTACGTGCACGAGTGAGAAAGGGCTCGCGGGGAGAGAGGGTGAGAGCCAGGTGGGCTGGTTCTGGGCCTAGTTGGGCTGGGTGTTGGGATAGGTTAGTGGGTTTGGTTCTGTTTCTATTTTTTTCTTGTGAATTCCTTTTCTTTTTCCATTTCCAATTTCTATTTTCAATTCAAACCTTTTGATTTAAGTTTCAGTTTGAATTCAAATTTTGACCAAACCTTTTCAATAGGTTTACACTATTTATTAGTGTTTATTTAATCCACACAAATATAATTTTCTTGTGTTTTAATATCCATTTAAAATATTTGGGTAACTTGTCTTTGTTTATTTAAATAAAATTGAATATGGTTCATATCCAAATAATTTTATTCAAGTAATATTTTATTCCTTTTTATTATTCAGTAAACTTTTATTCCATTTTCTTATGGATTTAATTCAAGGTTTAAATGGTATTTTAAATAATTTCTTATTTATTTATTCTTTCTTGATCTTATAAAATCCATATCTTTTTATTTATAGTTCCAAAATTGGTGATTCCAATTTGTATAATTTTATTTAATATTTATTTATCTTTTCAAACCCTTTTAGGATTATTTTGATCACAATTTAGTGTTGATTTTTTCTAGGAGCTTTATTAGCCTTTTGAAATTATTTCCTTTTATCTTATTAAATTCATAAGTTTTTATCCATGGCTCCAAATTGAATGAAACCAATTTCTATGATTTTATAATATTTTTGTTTATCATTTTTTATCATTTAGAAATGTTTGTTGCTGAATTTTTATATGGAACAAAGCCATAGTCTTTGGGTGATTTGAAAATGATTTTTCTCATTTGGGTTTTAGTGTTTTTGGTTTACTTTTCCAAGTTCTTTTAAATTCAAGATTAATTCGAATTATGAATGTATTTGATCTTTTGAATATTTGTTTGTTGCTTTCTTATTAAAATTTTGGTCAAGTAAGGTTTGATGTTTCCATTTAGAAGCAAAAAACTTTCTTTTCACCCTAAATTTCAACATTTATTTCTTTTGTTTGACTATTTTTCACATTTCAAAATTTGGAGAATTTTGGGATGTGACAGACTAGCACCCTTAATAGAAATCTCGTCCTGAGATTCGAGAAGGCTAGAGGTTACAAGTTGGCTTCAAGACAACTGGGGTACTACCACCCTTAAAAGATTTTTAACTAGATTACATCTTGGATTTCTTGGGGTCTTGATGTATCTTCTCTGGACAGTTGTTTGCATAGTGTCCCTTATTTTCACACTTGAAACATGTGATCAGGCTGAGATCTTTCACAGGCTTGCTTGTCTTGTTCTTCTTCTTTTCTGGATAATGTGATGCATAATGTCCTAGCTTTTTGCATTTGTTGCACATCACTTGGATAATATCCTCTTTTATCTTTGGTATCACTACTTCTTGTTTGTTTCCTTGGCATTTCTTTTTTTCTGGACATATATTAGCATAGTGTCCCATATCCTTGCAATTGTAACATTGCACCTGGCTAATGTCTTGCTTGCTGGGGTTCGGGCATTCCTTCTTGTTCTTGGGTTTCTCCAATGCTAGGAGTTCTCTTAGTTCATGTTCTTCATACTTCACCTTAAAGGTGGGAAAACTTCCTCGGTTCTTTGAACAGTTCCTAGGATAACGTCCATGTTTCCTCTTTTTTCCACCATAGTGAGTTACAATATATGGAGGTGCATACTGAGACTTGACTTTGTCCTCATCATTCTTGGTGGAAGTTGTTCCTTCATGGAGGTTTCCAAACACTTTATGCATTCCATCTTGCTTTATCTGTTGAACTATAGGATAGATGGGGCATTGAATAGGAACATGATCATTTCCTTCACATAGGAAACATGTAACTTGAGATGTGGGGCATTGTTTAGTTGGATGTTTTTCTTCACAATTAAGGCATTGGTCCTTATGCTCTTTATAAGTGTGTCCTATGTCTCCATAGATTTTGCAAGCTTGAGTTCCTTCTACAATATCATTCTTGATATCATTGTTGTCACAATATCCTTGGGAAAGGTTGCCTCTCATGTTGATCATCTGATTGGTCATCCTTTGCAACAATTGGGATTGGGATTCCAAGAACTTTATCATGGTTGGGTCTAACTCATTGTTATTGCTTAAAATCTGAGTTGTCACTTGATTAAACTTAGCTTAAGTTGCTAGTAGTTGTTCTATCATGTGCATCTCTTGGTTGTTGTTACCATCCTTGATGTTGGAGTCTCTTTGAGAAGTCATATGTTTGAGTTGGATTGGGATTAGATTAGGAAAAAGATTTCTAGAGGAAGAATTCTACTCACACACAACAATTCATACAAGCAATGTGCAAGCAATCACAATCTTGCATTCCACTCAAACAACAAGATTCAAGCATATTTTTAGGCAACAAAATATTTTTGCTACACCACATAAGTTGGTGTGATTAATAAATTGGTTTAACTAAACACTAGTATGGTGGTCCAACTATAGGGTTCACTTGAGATCATTCCATTCTTCTTAGTTGTTTCTTCATGAATAAGATCATGGTATCCTTGGAAAAATTCTTGCATTTTGGTCAAAAAGCTTCAAAGGTGATAATGGTTTCTCCTAAGTTGTGTTTCCTTAGTCTCCAAGTCTTGAGTAATATTTCTTGTCTCACTTGTAGTCCTTAGTGATGTCCAAGTTGAAGTCCTTGGTGAAACTGAAGTTGAAGTCATTGGTGATGTTGAAGTCCTTGCTCATGTTGAAGTTTTTGTCCATCAAGTAGAAAAAGAAGAGATGTAAAATCAAAAAAAAGGTTGAGCAAAGAATTTACAAGATTGTTTGTAAATAAGTTTGAACAAAAACAACTCTTATTTTTCTAAGGGGTTTTGTCCAATCCTAGGGTTACAATCCTACAGGCAACACAGTGCTCTAATGCCATCTGTAGAGGTCCCAACCTGATAAGGTAGAGATCCATGTGTTTACAATGCTAGTCCCTGGATCGAATAGCTAGCATCCACAGTTTAAGATGTAATATCAAGAAACAAAGGTCATATTACAACTTATAACCAGGAATAAAATAATTCATTACATCTTACATAGCTCATATGGCTATCAAGTTACAATGCAGCAGATATAACAATAAAGCATGGAGTCCTTCATATTCAAGTGCCACAGGCAATCATGTTGGTTGTAGACTTGATCCCTACTCAACAAGCTTCACTAACATCAAACAAACCTGCAACATAATAAGTTACATAAACAAGGGTCAATACATTTGAATTGTATTGGCAAGTGATTTTATATTTACATGGAGAATCTATCATCTATATGAATATTTGGCTAAGTGGGGTTTTGGCTTGCCTTTGCATAAAACAAGTTTTCCCTATCCTTTGAAAAATAGTTTTTCTCTTTTCAAAACTTTTCATCACACAATGGCACACTGGTTACACACCAGGTGCTTCCCTTGTTTACCCAACAAGTTTTAACTTATAGAAATTGGGATGAGCAGATCCTTGATTGCTTCAATGCCTTTGATGCTCAAATTTTCCATTGCTGGGGACACGGCTAAGTACTTAGGTTTTACCCTCTCGAGAGGTGGTGCCCTTCCCCACAAGACTCGACATGCATCAAGACGAGACTTTTCAGAAACAATCCCTCAGATCAGCACAGACGCGTTCCACCTATCATCACTACCACCATCTGTCTGCCCGTCTGAGTTCTTGCAACCTATGTAGTCAAGGCAGAGCCCATATGCCATGTGGCTGCACTGGAAGCTTCTCAGCACAAAACATCTCAAACCTCTTTGTTCCTGGGTGGCCATCCACAAGTGTGATACACAAGGTGATCCATAGAAATGGGCCTTGTGTAACCACTCAACACAACACCATCTAAGCAATTACCATTCCACACAGGTGTTTCATTCACTTAGTTGCTTTATTAATCAAAAACATAGTCATAGACTTTGCATAATATCATAGCATGAATATTCCACCCTTGAAATATTTTAGCTAGGCTACGCATACTAGAAAAACTTGTCTCTTGACTAAGGAAGAATCCTACCAAGATATATTCTATAGGATCTACTATAGCATAGCAATATATATAAAATAGTCCTATCATGCATACTACAAAAATATCACTAATGCAATATTGAAAAGATAGGACTTTAGATGAAAAAAGTATCACTTGCCTTTTTAGTAGAGAAACTAGGTACTCTCCTTGATCTTGCAATTATCACACTCTTCAAAGTTCACTACAATTCAATCAAGCAAGGCACACATTCAAAACTAGCATTCAAACAATTCACCACATAAAATAATGAAACAAAGCAACGCATGCAAGCATGCAAATGATTATTTTATTGAAAATGTGGTTTCTAACAAGGTTCTAAACATTTCAAAACACCTGCTGGTCATTTATAAAAGTGGCAAAACCTTTGAAACCAAGTTAGTGAAAATGGCCCTTTTAAATCATTTTTGTTTTGCTAGAAATGCTTTTATTCAAAGTAATAATTCCTTGTGTTATCCAAATTTATTTTTAAATCTAAATGTTAGTGTTTATGGTTAGAGGGATAAAAACAAATCCATTTGCAAAAGGATTTACTCAAAAATCATTTTTAAAACAATTTTTATAACCAAAATAGCTTTATTAATGTTTTTGCAAAAACACCTAATTTTTCAGAAGCAAAATACTAAACTAAGGCCATAGTTGCAAATTTTACATTTTTCTGAATCCATTGATATAACATTTGCAAATTTTGGACTTACAGTTCAAAAGTTATGAATTTTACAAAATGAATCATCTAATAGATCAAATTCTGTTTTTCAATCAACAGCTAGGCAACGTGTTTGTTTCCTATTGGTCCATACCATTTCGTGTGGATTGAGCAATGTGGGCCGTAGGATCTAATTAGAATCACATGGTTCAGATCGAGCATACCGTTTCAATTAAGTGATTCTATCGTGTCCCTTGGATCTAAATCTGACGGCCTTAAGCAACTAGTCATGATCTGGCGGCGCTAGCGACGGTGAGCGGCGGCGGCGCGTCGGGTGGTGATGTTTCTCGCGGTTCTAGGAAGCTAGGAAGGGGAAGGTGGGGCTCACCGGGTTCGCAGGAGCGTGACGAAACTCAACGTGTCCGCAGCTGGCGAAGGGGCGCACAGATTCATCGGCAATCACTCGCCGGAGTTTGCAACGGCGTCAGGCGTGCTCTGGCGTTGTCGGAGGCGAAGCTACAAGCCATGAGAAGGTGAATGGCGAGGGTCAGAAGGTTCACAAGACACAGGCAAGCACGGTAGCATGAGTTAGAGGGCACGGGGCGCATTGGGTATACCGGAATCGTTCGACGGAGTCGCGGTGGTCTTCGGTGGTTCTCAGCTGGAGACGGAGGTGAGTCTTTGGGGCGCGCGAGAGCAAGCGAAGGATATTGGCAGGTGCGCATGGTGTTGGCGAGCAAGCTATGGGAACCAGAGAGTAGGGGTGGTCGGGGGTGGCCGGAATTGGCGCGGAGGCTCGTCGGAGCAACGGGGGTTCGGCGAAGAATTAGAGCAGCCTAGGGGCGCTTGGGGATCGGAGGTTGAGGGGAAATGGAGAGGAGAGGGTGGCGGTTAAGATAGCGTGGTCGCTAGGAGGAACTACTGGCGGCATTAACACAAATTTACGAGGATTGATCAACGGCAGAAACGGCAAAGAGGAATTGGGGTGGGGTCAGCGTGCGGGTGAGAACGACGAGACAACGTGGCAGTGGGGTCACTTCGTTAGCGAGGGCACGGGTACATGCGCGAGTGAGAAAGGGCTCGCAAGGAGAGAGGGTGAGATCCGGGTGGGCTGGTTCTGGGCCTAGTTGGGCTGGGTGCTAGGATAGGTTGGTGGGTTGGTTCTGTTTCTATTTTTTTCTTTTAAATTCCTTTTATTTTTCCATTTCCAATTTCTGTTTTCAATTCAAACCTTTTGATTTAATTATAAGTTTGAATTCAAATTTTGACCAAATCTTTTCAGTAGGTTTCTATTTATTAGTGTTTATTTAATCCACTCAAATATAATTTTCTTGTGTTTTAATATCCATTTAAAATATGTGGGTAACTTGTCTTTATTTATTTAAATGAAATTGAATATGGTTCATATCCAAATAATTTTATTCAAGTAATATTTTATTCCTTTTTATTATTCAGTAAACTTTTATTCCATTTGCTTATGGATTTAATTCAAGGTTTAAATTGTATTTTAAATAATTTCTTATTTATTTATTATTTCTTTATCTTATAAAATCCATATCTTTTTATTTATAGTTCCAAAATTGGTGATTCCAATTTGTATAATTTTATTTAATATTTATTTATCTTTTCAAATCCTTTTAGGATTATTTTTCTCACAATTTAGTGTTGATTTTTGTTAGGAGCTTTATTAGCCTTTGGAAATTATTTCCTTTTATCTTATTAAATTCATTAGTTTTTATCCATGGATCCAAATTGAATGAAACCAATTTCCATGGTTTTATAATATTTTTGTTTATCATTTTTGATCATTTAGAAATGTTTGTTGCTGAATTTTTATATGGAACAAAGCCATAGTCTTTGGGTGATTTGAAAATGATTTTTCTCATTTGGGTTTTAGTGTTTTTAGTTTACTTTTCCAAGTGCTTTTAAATTCAAGATTAATTCCAATTATGAATGTATTTGATCTTTTGAATATTTGTTTGTTGCTTTCTTATTCAAATTTTTTCAAGTAAGGTTTGATGTTTCCATTTAGAAGCAAAAAGTTTCTTTTCACCCTAAATTTCAACATTTATTTCTTTTGTTTGACTATTTTTCACATTTCAAAATTTGGAGAATTTTGGCATGTGACAGTCTTTGAGTAGGTAAAAGTGTTGAAAACAGAAGGTTTGTGAAAACCTTATCTTTTATATTTTTGATGTTTTTATCACATACGGAAGGTTACGAGACAAAACAGAGGAAGAAACGGAGGCCAGGTGGGCCACACCCACCCTAGGAGCGGGCCCTAGCTGGCCACGCCTACAGGGGGTGTGAGTCCCCTAGAGTCCATCTCCACCTTGTTTTTGCACAGTACCTTCCTTATGTAGTGAAACTTCATAATATATAACCCCCTGTATCCCCCGAGGTTCGTATATCGTGTTCTCGTCATGTTTTCGTTTCGATCTGTTTCTTCCAGGAAATCTTCTCAAGTTTAGAGCACCATGGTCTCTGCCAAGGACAAAGGCAAGAAGCCCATGGAAGATAATCCTCAAAACCCCAAGAAGGAGGAGATCTTGGTTGAGGATGAAGAAGACATGAGGGAGGAAGAGCATTCAGACACCCACGCTACCATTGCAAGCATTAGAGTGGTGGCAAACCCTACCAAGCTTAGGAGGACAGCACGGATGTCTACTGGATGGAAAACCCCACGTCATATCCTAGCTCCATGGTCACTTCCTTCACGCACCAAGAACCCCTTCCATACTCTCTTAATTGAGAAACAGTACCAAAAGTTGCCCCAAGGGAGGTTGCCCTCTGTTTGGGATCTGCCTCGTTCTAACCATGCAGGGAAGGAACATACTAAGGAGGAAGAGTGGGGAAAGAATAACAAGGACTAGGATTCTCGGTCCGACATGATCATGAACCACATTGAGCATAATTCGGAATTGATTCATACTCTAACCTATGAGATTGAGGACTTGAGGAAACTGATTGAAGATCTTATCAAGAGAGCACCACCACCGAAGGAGTAATTCATCATTAGGTTTGGCATCCCCTTGGCTTGTTCAAAGCTTGGGGGAGTGTCGCGGTATCAAATCATTACCTTTTACCTTTTTAGTAGATTCATATCTTGGGTAGAGAAGGTATCTTATAGGTTGGTTTGCATTTGGAAGTATCTCTCCTTTAGTTTTTTATCTATGTATCCCTTGGTGTGAGTGCCTTTATGTAATATTAATGATAAGTTTCATCTTTTACTTTTTGCACTTCTTATTTTAGTTTGCAATCTCTATTATATGATTGATCTTGTTGATCAGTATTGGTATCACTTTAGGAGCATCAAGTAGATCTAAATTGGTTTTGGCAAACCGAGATCTGGTCAGTAGCAACACTTTTTGAGGTTTGAAAGGAAAAAAAGAAGAAAAAAGCTTACAGGTATTTTGTATCATTTATTTTCTTTCTTGATTGGCTCATAAGCTTAGTATTCTTTATTTAATATATTTTTGTGTCTTCAAGGAATATTTCATGTTTGGCTTTATTACTTGTATGCTTGCTTGTTTCCTTCAACTCTTTTGCTTGCTACCCAGCCTTGCTAGCCAAAAACCTGTTTTGAGAAAGCATACTTCTCATGCATCCAACCCCTTTAAACCGAAACCTGTGCCATCTGTGTCCACCATATCTACCTATTAGCATTATTATTATTCCAAGTAAATTCTCAAGCTTCATCTATCTTTAGAATTAAAAATTATTTTGTTATGTGAAAACTAGTTAGTAAAACTCTCACGAACTTGATGGCACACTCTATTTTCTTGCCCCTAATAAACTTGAACCATTGTGTCATCGAAGTTGTATATGCTTGCACCTATACGTTCGAATTAGCAGAACCATGCTATCACGGGAAACACTTTCAACATTGTACCTGTAAATTGTACACAGTTGATATCATGCTCTTTTGTTTACGTATGTTGTCGGTGTGAAATAAAAGGGGAGCTTGTAAGTCCATGGAGTTATGTATGTGTGTTAGAGAAACGCCTAAGCCGCTATCCTAAGCCATGCCTAATCATGGTGGAAACTTGCAGCATAACCATAGTGAGCAATATGTGAAGCATCCTCAATAAAAACCTATGCAAATAGCAAATAAAAAGATCGCTGAGATGCTCACTGTCTTCTTGCCTTATCATTTTGATTATGGGATAGCTCATGTATCATGTGCAAGGGGTACCCCGTTGGCGGTTCTTTATGATACACATGTACTTACAATGACAAAAACTTACCGGTAACTAAAGTTGAGTAGCATGAGGAGCGGCCCTCGTACTCAAGGGACATGAGATTGCCAACTTATATTTCGTCAAGCATATACTCCACCTTTGTTCACTTTAACCTTAATCACCTCAAAATGCTTATGATAGGGGAAATGAGATCTCAAAGCTAGTAAGTACCATAATCTTTTGGAAACTCTTTATGAACTTGAAATCCCTGCTTCCCTCTATGAAGGGCCCTTTCTCCTATTTCTAAGTTGAGTCAGTAAACCTACTTCCTCTCTATCTCTAGCAAGCATTTGAGTTGTTGCATTTCAAGCATTCATATGATAATTTATTCAATCATGTTCCTTATCTTCCCTGTTTGCACAAGACTCTTATTTAATGAGTATTACTTTGAAAGCTATCATTGTGAAAAACCTTTTATGTTTGAGCAAAGAGTGCTCCTGTGTAAACTTCTTTACAAATGCTTTATTTGAAAACTGTTTGCCAACTGTTATCGGACCAAGAACAAAGTTTGCCAATTCCAATTATGATTTATCTTTATGCATCTCTATGGTGACTCCTATACTTGTTGCAAGCTAAGTCATATAATGGTGAGTTGCTTTATTCTATGAGTTGTGTATTAGTAAGTGCGATGCTTCTTGTCCGTATTATTTTTATCGACACTTCACTCCATAAACCTGTGGACATGTTTACCGAGCTCAGTTTTCGCTTGGGGACAAGCGAAGGTCTAAGATTGGGGAGAGTAGATACGTCCAATTTGCATCACCATTCTATATCATAATTTGCCTCTATTCATTGATATATTTCATATTAAGAGGTGATACTTATGTCTATTCATCTGTTTTTGCATGTTGGATGATTCTTGGAGGATGAACTGCCGGAGTCAGGATTCTGATGGAAAGAGCGGTGTTTTGATGCAATTTTGTGAAGATCAGAAAAATACCAGAAAAACTACGGAAAATCCTATTTTCCCAGAAGACGAAGAATGCCATAAGGGGAGGCGGAGTTGAGCCACAGGGGGCCCACCCCTCCCCCCCAGGCGCGTGCCATCCTAGGCCGCGCCTACAGGGGGTGTGGCCCACCTGTGGCTCCGCCCTCTCGCATATATCTTCTCCTCGAAACCCTAATACACGGGGAGCGACCACAGAAAGATTCCGCTGCCTCTGCAGGGCGGAAACTACAGAGAGAGAAAGAGCTCTCCGGCAGACAGATTTCTGCCAGGGAAATTCCTTCCCGGGGAGGGGAGATCGTCGCCATCAACACCATCATCAAGATAGACTTCATCGGGATCATCATCATCCACACCATCATCTCCACCAGCACCATCATCACCACTCCATCCTGCTGTAACAATTGTGTTGAATACTTGCATAGTTCTTAGGGAAAACTTTCCCGGTGTTGATTACTATTGTAGTTGATGCTTGTGAGTGGAACCATTGGATTATTGTTTATGTTCAGATTGTTATCCATCACCATATCATATTTGATCTTGGTCCATATGATGTTTCGTGAGTAGTTCGTTTAGTTCTTGAGGACATGGGAGAAGTCATGTTGTTACTAGTGGATTTGTGTTGAGATATTATTCAATGGTTTAGTATTTAAGTTGTGGTGTTATTCTTCTAGTGGTGTCATGTGAACATTGACTACATGATACTTCACCATTTATGGGCCTAGGGGAATGCATTATGTATTTGGCTACTAATTGTGGGGTTGCCGGTGTGACAGAAACCTGAACCCCGTTAGGAAACTATTGCACAAGGGAGTGTAGGATCTTAGAGTTTAAGGTTGTGGTTAGGTTTATACCTTAATTGCTTTCTTGTAGTTGCGGATGCTTGCAAGGGGTTTAATCAAGTATGTATTAGTCCAAGTAAGGTAGGTACATTAGCACAGGTTCATCCACACAACACTTACAAAACCAAAGAAGACTACTCAGCTATACGAAGCGAAAGCACTTCACAGTATTCCCATGTGTCCTCGAGAACGTTTGGTCCCCATAAGTATTTCCATCGGCTTGTCCTTTGTTAAGAAAGGATTGGGCCACTTGTTGCAATTGTTCGTTGTCTTTATTACTCGCACTTTATTTCCTTGCTTTATCAAAAAAAAACCTAAAAATCTGTTTGCTAAGTATTTATAGAGATTTCCTGCTCCTTACCACTAGTCAACACCTTCTGCTCCTCGTTGGGATAGACACTCCAATTTATCGAAAGTACTACGATACACCCCCTATACTTGTGGGTCATCACACATCAACTTGCTCTTCTTGAGCAACCAAATAGGCTAAAGGAACATTATTTGGATCAATATGAGCTTTTCCATTAACAAGCATAGACATGATAACATCAATCTTATCACTCAAAGAGGAGGTTTCTTCAAAAGAATTTACCTTCTTACCATGTGGAGCTCTCTCAGTGTGCCATTCAGAATAATTAACCATCGTATTATCAAGGAGCTTTGTTGCAGCACCCAAGGTAATGGTCATAAAGGTACCTCCAGCAGCTGAATCTAACAGGTTTCTTGAGGAGAAGTTTAAACCTGCATAAAAAGTCTGGATAATCATCCAAGCAGTAAGTCCATGAGTGGGACAATTCTTAACCAAAGATTTCATTCTTTCCCAAGCTTGAGCAACATGTTCATTATCATGTTGTTTAAATTTCAATATTTCACTTCTCATAGATATAATCTTAGCAGGAGGATAGTATTTTCCAATAAAAGAATCTTCGCACTTAATCCAAGAACCAATACTATTTCTAGGCAAGGATAGCAACCATTCTTTAGCTTTTCCTCTCAAGGAGAAAAGAAACAACTTGAGCTCAATAATATCTCCATCTACATCCTTATATTTTTGCATCTCGCAAAGTTCAACAAAGTTATTGAGGTGGGTAGCAGCATCATCAGAACTAGCACCAGAAAATTGCTCTATCATCACAAGATTCAACAAAGGAGGCTTAATTTCATAAAAGGTAGCATCAGGAGAAGGTGGAACAATGGGCATACTTAGGAAATCATTGTTGTTTGTGCTAGTAAAGTCACACAACTTGGTGTTCTCAGTAGAGTTCATTTTGGCAAAAGTGGAGCAAGCCAACAGCAGCAGCAACAACAACTAGAGCAGGAACTAATTTTTTGTGTTTTTTATAAGAGAAAGCAAACCAAAGTACACTAATTTTTTTTGGAGTTTTTGATAAAAAGAGGCAAACAAAACCAAGCAAAATAAACTAAGCAAAACAAAAACAAAGTAAAGAGAAAGGTTATGAAGGACTCCCCTTATGAAGCCGTCCTTAGCATCCCCGGCAACGGTGCCAGAAAAAGCTTGATGATGGCTCAGCTGATTGTTGAGCTTCGTTGGGAGACCCCAAGAGGAAGGTATGATGAGCAGAGCGGCAAGTTCTTCCCTCAGTAAGAAACCAAGGTTATCGAACCAGTAGAAGGAAGGAAACAACTCAAAGGTGTTTCTAGCAACTTGGAAACCTGCACAACACAAACTCATGACTTTGCCCCAACGAACAGTGAGGTTGTCAATCTCACTGGTTTGCTAAAAATAAAGGATTAACTGTATGGTGTGGAAGGTAATGGTGGTTTGCAGAAAGTAAACAGTAACAGTCTAAGAGGTATCAATGGTAAAGATTGGACCGGGGTCTATAGTTCATTAGAGGTGTTCTCCTTAAGATAAACAAACATGGCATGCTCGGTGAACAAATTACAGCAGGGCAATTGACAGGACTGAGCAAGGCATAACAATGCAATACTAGACATTCTATGAGATTTGATTGGGGAATACAACAAGATACATAGACTGTCATCCAACTGCATCTATGACTAGTAATCCACCTTCAGGTTATCATCCGAACCCCCACCAGTATTAAGTTGCAAGCAACGAATAACTGTTTTAAGCAAAGTGTGTAAGGTAAACAATCCACTTAGTCCATGAACAAGAGACCGTTGTTTTCTCCCTAGTAGGAACAGCACATCTACAACCTTAGAGATTTCTGTCACTTCCCTTAGATTAAATTGAGGCCTGAACCCACTATCGAGCATAAATACTCCTTCTTGGAGTCACTAGCATCTACTTGGCCAAGATAGCTACTAGAAACGGAGAGCATGCAAGATCACAAACAACACAGACATGATAGAATCAATAAAACAAAACCATTAATCAATCTGACATAGTAATCTCAGTATCCATCGGATCCCCGCAAACACAACATGCATGATTACAAATAGATGATCTTGATCATGAACGGAGCTCACAAGATCTAAACATGGTAGCACAAAGGAGGAGAGACAACCATCTAGCTACTACATGGACCCGTAGTCCAAG
Source organism: Avena sativa (assembly GCA_916181665.1). Taxonomy (NCBI): domain Eukaryota; kingdom Viridiplantae; phylum Streptophyta; class Magnoliopsida; order Poales; family Poaceae; genus Avena; species Avena sativa. The sequence goes on along the minus strand of OV702297.1, from coordinate 302,058,984 downwards.
GTGGAACTACTCACGCTTCATACCGGAGACTGACATGATGATGAAGAAGGCCTCCGGGATGATCTCCCCTCCAGCAGGGTGCCGGGAAGAGCTTCAGATCCCCCCCCCGATCTAGGGACGATGGTGGTGGCGGCTACGGACTGTTTCGTTAAAGATTGATCGGATCCTTAGGGTTTTGGTATCAGGGGCTTCTTATAGGCGAAGAGGCGGACAGGGGGGCACCCAGGGTGGCCGCACCCCCTAGGCGTGGGCCCACCCAGGACACGTGGCCAGGGGTGTGGCCCCCTGGTGGCTCTCCTCCGCCTCGTACTCTGGCTCCGTGTTTCCCACGGTAAAATATTGACTTTAGCTTTCGTCCCGTCCAATTCCGATAATATTGATTTTCTACCTTTTTCTGGAACCAAAAATAGAAGAAAAAACAGACAACTGGCACTATGGCATCTTGTTAATAGGTTAGTACCATAAAACATATAAAAACACCTCAAAGTGTAGACAAAGTAAAGCAAAGTAGATACTAAACAAGCATGGAACATAAAAAATTATAGATACGTTTACGATGTATCAAATAGTAACGAGGGGCATAAAGACCTCTACTAATAGCTCTCTATAGGATCGATACTCTTATTTCAAAACTAGCTACAATTAATTTGTGCACTTGCAGTCATCAGGGCCGCACGGGCCTCCTTGCGCACCTCTTCCATGTGCTCCGCTTCCTCCATCCTCTTCCTGTTTAACTCGTGGTTTCGAGCTTGTTCCGCTCTTAATTCTTCCAGTTCTCTCTCGATCTTTCTTCTCCTATGTGACAATCCTTTCAGCACATTCCTCGGCGTGAAAGCTAGCCCATGCATGATGGCTCTTATCCTCAATCTCCCGCGGGGCCAACCTGGCTGCTCCGTGTCAATCCAATGGTATCACTTGCAAAGAGGCGGAGGAGACTGCACCATATTAATGGCATGAATAAAAGAACATATGTGACATAAAATAGGAATATTCATCATGCTTTAAACATACCGGAGGCCTCTCGTAGGAAGAACTAGCTTGACGGGGTGGTCTTTGGTCATAGTTGGCACACATGAAAAACTTCATCTTATCAGAGAAATCATCATTCTCCTTTACCTTCTCAAGATGGCCGCACCAACACCGCTCCTCTCTCACCCCCGGTGGCAACCTTGCATCTTTCATCTTCCTCGGCATGTAGTCAGGGTCCGAACAAGGCACACTCATGGTGAAATCAAAGGGAAAGAGAAAGAGGACGGACCGATAAAATGGTGAATGAAAATATATCGGTGGCCAGTGTTTTATAGAAGCACTCAAAACATTCGGCGGGAGAAAATGGCGAGAACCGGTGGCGGGAGAAAATAGCGGGAACCGATGGAAGGAGAATTGGCGAAAAAGAGGCCAAAATCGGTTTTGGTTAATTACATAGTGTTGCATTGATCATGCAAGAGTTGGTGTCGTCTAAGACAATTAGGACATTCGATCACGGCCTGACCGACTGAAGCATTCGGCCTAGGCCTGACCGAGTGATGCAATCGGCTAGGGCCTGGCCGATTGGAGAATTTGGCCTGGGCCTGAGTGATTGCATGCTACTGGCCGGCCGACGACCCATTCGGTGCGGCCCAGGCCAAATCAAACCCATTCGGCTAGGCCAAAACCGACAATGTGCTATAAATGTAAATTGCTAAATTCATACAATACATTCCATCAAAATTAAAAGAAGTATATTATTAAAAAAATCACACCATGCGGCTGAATCTATAGGGCAAAAGAATCGCTGGAATTTCTATCGATTTGGGTGCAGCGAATGGGTGAGGGGCGATTCTCTCTCCGAACAGGTGAACCAGCGCACGAACTCCCGAAATTTCAAAAGAAATTGCTGTAACTCCCACGATTGGTCTTTCAAAAGAATCATGAAGAAGAAATTTCAAAAATACATATATTAATATCATGAAAATATTAATTATACCTAGCCTCTATAATAATGTATTGTTCTAGGTGGTCTTATGGATATACACAGTTAAAAAAGGAATTAAAAAAGCCTCGCTGCAGCGATGAATTTCATTTAACGGTGACACTAACATCACCAAAAGAGCACCAGAATTATAATGTTCCCAATAGTAACGTAGTATTTAAGAAGAAGAGGGTGCACAAGAAGGGGAAGAAATAACTTTGCGCATATAGTACAAGACTGGAAAATATATCGCACAGTGCCAAATCCATTTTTCGACATTGCTTCCTGCTACTACTGCGAGAATTCCGTTTTACAGGAGTTCTCTATGAGGAACAACTGCTCCAGTTTCGGTGGTGGCACCGAAGGCTCTGGATCCACTGCCAGAAACGTGGATGTACCAGGACACCGCCAGTTCCCTCTGCACGCAGACGTTGGCGTTCCTTGTGGCATCAGCTCCAGCTCTTGCAGTGTTTCTTGTCCGATCTGCTCGTACTGCTCGGAGTACCTCTGTGGCATAAGATGGGGAGTGATATGACATGCCAATCTGAGACGCAGACCGCCGGCCGTCGCAGGTATGTCTGACGAATCCTTGTGCGGCATGGTGTCGGTGAAGTACACGGCGTCGACTCGAATGATCGGCAACGGCAGCCGCGGCCTACCGCTACCGGCGGCACCGCATCCATTGTCCATGGAGTTACGGTGGCAATTCCATGCCGTGGAGATGCACCGCATCGACACAGGCGATGCACTGGAATAGCTCGTCTCCAGCGTCGGCAGCACCTCCCTGACCAACTCCCTTGTGGTCACACGGGCAGCACCGAATTGGGGAGGCAAGAGCTGCAAGGCAGACATGACGGTGTCCAAGATGTCGATATTCTCAAGCAGCTGGAACACCACGAAGAGTTTCACATTCTTCTCCCACACGGCGGTGTCGTCGACGGAGAGGAACAGAGCAATCTCCTTCGGGCCGCCGGCTTCGCCGCCATCGCACGGATGAAGCACGAGGATGGCGTCCCGGCTGCCCATCCGGAGGGAGAACTCGAGCGTCTTTCCTGCAAGCAGCGGCTCCATAGGAACTCTGAAGGACACCATCTTCACACTCCTCGGACGGCCTCCGAGCTGGACGTACCGGAAGAACTCGTCGGCGACGGTGGCCAACCTCTCGAACCTCCGCACCGTCGCCTCGCTCGGACTCGGATCGTCTTCCTCCTTGCCGCCGCGGCGGAAAGGCAAGAAGCGCGTCGCCGCCCGGGTGATCCGCTTACGGACGGAAGCATTCTGCCTCGCGGCTCCCTCGTTCCGTCGGCGCTCCTCCGTGGCGGATCTCCTCCTCCTGTGAGCGCGCAAAATGTTGTCGCCTTCCTCGGCCACACGCTTTAACCTCGACCTCCAGCTGATCAATGGCTGGTGGAGTATCAGCCAATCTTCGGAGACGGCAACGACGCTGTGGATCTTTAGCACCGCGAATTCCAACCTCTCGGCGTTGTCTTCTGCGCTCTCATGCTCGCTTCTGCTGCCTGAAGATGATAGGAACGAGAAAACCCTGCTTACGGACTCGCTTGCGACCGCCGATCCGAAAATTTCGGCCATGGGTCTTCCTCTGGTAATAAATCGATCCAAGTGCCTACTATCTGTGGTGCTATGATGGCACGGAATTTGCTCAGCGTGTTGAACTGATGAGGAGTACTAGGAAATATCTACCTGAAAGTCTTCACACGTCTCTGTTCGGATGGAGAAAATTATCAGACTTGAGACTTACAAAAACTATTTGCCAGCGACCCTCAAAGCGAAAATGACATCCATTGTTTAATCCTTGAGTACCCATATTTCTTCCTTGGACAACGAAGTTAGCTTTTCGTGACCCAATGTGAACCCCAATGATAGATTGTCCAAGGCGAATTGTTTCCGATGTCTCTTCCCTAGAAACACGATGGGCAAAGTGACAATTCAAAAAGTATGCGATCCAGCATTATGTTACTACCCCTCGGGTCCATATTAATGGTCTCAATTTTGTCTAGATACAGATGTGTCTAGTCCAAATATTTAACTAGATACATATGAATTTAGATAAAGGCCATTACTATGAACCGGAGGGAGTACCAAAATTTGAAATTCTCTGATTTTCATCAGTTAAAGAGTCTTTTCAAGTATTTGAAAGGTTTGTTTCAGATTGGCCACGAACAAATATTTCTTTAACATGGCCTGACTATTTCATACAAGAATAATTGCTACTCCCTCCGACTCATATTAGTTGACTTAGATTCATGAAGAAATGAATGTCGCTAGTCAAGTTTTAGTGCTAGATACATCGGAATCTAGACAAATTTGAGTCAACTAATATGGGTCAGAGGGAGTAGTAAATATATGAAAGTAGTGTGTATATCAAACATGATATTTAAAACAAAAGACAATTTAGGAATAAGAAAGAGGTAATTTCAGGTGAAAAAAGTTTAAGTGCAAAAAAAAAACCATGAAAACATTGGCATGTTATAAACTTGACAAGAGTAAAATACACAACACAAAAGATCAGGAAAACAATAGCTATGTAATGTTAAGTTTGATGAATGTGCAATATTTCTCCTTGCACGCATATTAATTTCTTTGTACGCGTTCATTCGTTTTCAAAATTTGTTTTGAGGATTTTATTTCTTGGGTTTCTATCCTATATGTGTGGATCAAAATCCATATATAAATGAAACAATGCACATTGAAACTATTTTTACATTCGCATAAGGATAAAAATGTTGTTTACATGCATTAGCCACATCAAACAATATTTCAGTTTTCGCTACATTCATGAATATTATTTTTGGTTTTTGAAGTTCCTCTTTTCCTGAACACTTAGATCTCTTTAGATTTTTCTTCCTTTCATTTTTCAATATGTCTCGGAAAATACATTATGCCGTGCGGAATATTTTTGTTTATTTCTATATTTCCATTGTTTTGTGTTTTCCAAGTTTTATCTTTTATTCTATTTTGTGAAGAACTATATTTTCTCGACTTTCTTAAGTAAAACAATATTTTTGGGGTGTAGACAAGGTTGCCGAAGTGTGTGGAACTAAGATGGGCATGCGGCCTTTCAGTGATCAGATCGATGGCATATGTGTTGGTTTGATGATAGATAAATGTTGAACTAGTTTTGCTTGCGCAGTCAAATAAAGAACCCGACTACATACATAGTTAATTGATCGAAAGTAGAATCTTGAAGAATTATTACATGAAGCCGGAATGATGATACATTGCCATGGGCACATCACACCTGTATTTTCGCTTGGACTATGAAGATTGTTCTAAACCAAAGAATGGGTCAGACAAACCAACCTGTGGAAATGGCAGATACAGTATGTTGCTATCTCCGAAGATTAGCTGATACTCCACCAACCATTGATCGGCTGGAGGTCGAGGTTAAAGCGTGTGGCCAAGGAAGACGACGACATCTTGCGTGATCTCAGGAGGAGATCCACGGAACGAGGAGCCGCAAGGCAGAATACTTCTGCCCCTAACCGGATCACCCGGGCGGCGACGCGCTTCCCGCCTTTCCGCCGCCGTGGCAAGGAGGAGGAAGACGATCCGAGTCCGAGCGAAGCGACGGTGCGGAGGTTCGAGAGGCTCGCGACCGTCGCCGACGAGTTCTTCCGGTACGTCCAGCTCGGAGGCCGTCCGAGGAGCGTGATGACGGTGTCCTTCAGAGTTCCTATGGAGCCGCTGCTCGCAGGAAGGACGCTCGAGTTCTCCCTCCGGCTCCGGATGGGCAGCCGGGACGCCATCCTCGTGCTTCATCCGTGCGATGGCGGCGGGCCGAGGGAGATTGCTCTGTTCCTCTCCGTCGACGACACCGCCGAGTGGGAGAAGAATGTGAAGCTCTTCGTGGTGTTCCAGCTGCTCGAGAATATCGACATCTTGGACACGGTCATGTCTGCCTTGCAGCTCTTGCCTCCCCAGCTCGGTGCCGCCTGGGTGACCACGAGGGAGTTGATCCGGGAGGTGCTGCCAACGCTGGAGACGAGCTATTCCAGCGCATCGTCTGTGTCGATGCGGTGCATCTCCACGGCATGGAATTGTCACCGTAACTCCATGGACAGAGGATGCGCTGCCGCCGGTAGCGGTAGGCCGCGGCTGAAGGGTTCGTCGGACATGCCTGCGACGGCCGGCGGGCTGCCTCTCAGATTGGCATGTCATATCACTCCCCATCTTATGCCGCAGAAATACTCCGAGCAGTACGAGCAGATCGGAGAAGAAACACTGCAAGAGCTGGAGCTGTGGCCAGAAGCAACGGACGAAGGAACGCCTGCGTTCACAGGGAGTCAGCGAACTGGTGGTGTCCTGGTACATCCACGTTTCTGCCAGCGGAACCGGAGCCTTCGGTGCCACCACCGAAGCTGGAGCAGTTGTTCCTCATAGAGAACTCATGTATAGCGGAGTTTTTTTTTCTTTTTGAATGACAGCAGGAGAGCTGCTATATTCATTGCTGACATTTTACAAGATTAAGGCAGGCGAAAAGAAAGAGATCGCCTGCCTGTAAAAGGGTGGGTAACAGGGGAAATTCAACCTGGGTCAAAAGGTGCCCCTCCGTACTGATCTACTAGAGAGACAGGGGCGCCGGCTAATTTCCAAAAGGAGGCTTCTTCCCTGATCTTGTTCATGAGTCCGGTGACCGACAGTTCTTCCTTTTGAAAAATTCATCTATTGCGCTTTTTCCATAGCTCCCAACAGATCAGCTGTGCTGACGTGAAGGCCCTCTTTTTTATCGCCTTGGGTCTGTTGCAAATTAACTCAGAAAACCATTGTCGAATGGTAAATTCCTTGTTGGCCCAAGTAATTGGTTGTAGGAGATTAAGTTGTAGAAGTTCAGCACACGCCGTCCAAATTTTTATACTGTAGATGCATTCAGTGAATAGATGACCGGCTGTTTCGAGATTCCGCCGACATAGAGGGCAAAAATAGTCGTTCTCCCATTGCCGCGACAGAAGTTTGTCAGCTGTCAGGACTCGACCAATCATTAATGTCCAGATGAAGAACTTGCACCTAGCCGGCGCCCACACTTTCCATATAAGTTGTTTGAACTCAGTCCTTACGGACCCAAAGAATTGAAGTTGGTATGCATATTTTGCCGTGTAGAAGTCGTCCTTGCCGACACACCAAGATATGCTATCTGGATCGCTGGAAAGTTGCACTTCGTCTAACAACTCGGCTAGGCCAATTAGTTGTACGAGGTGGTTGTCAGTCCAGCGGGTGCGCAAATCCTGCATCCATTTCCCGTTGGCTAGGGCGTCCTGAACACACTGGTTTTTCCTAGACGAGATTTTATAAATATTCGGGGCTATCTCACATGGCGCTTGACCCCCAAGCCATCTGTCGGTCCAGAAACTTGTCGTTTGACCGTTTTCGATAGTGATTCGTGTAGCAGCGGAGAAGAGCTGACGATCAGTTTTATTGCATGGAATTGGCATATGAACCCATGGCTTTTGCGGACTCTTCCACTGCTGCCAGAGCCATCGGAGTCTTAGGGCCCTGCCAAAGGAGACAATGCAGTGCACCCCAAGGCCACCCAGGCTTTTTGGTCTGCAAACTTGTTTCTAGCTCACTCTACATTTCTCACCATTGCAGGTCGCTTCCCCAGCCCAGAGCCACGCACGCCGACGCCTGTCAAATTCTTTTCGGACCCAGGCTGGCATCTCGTTGATTGTCATTAGATATACTGCCAGAGAGGTTAGAACGGAGTTCAGCATTTCTAACCGCCCGGCCTTGCTCATCAGCCTTGCTTTCCAGGTGGCGAGATACCTATCAACCTTGTCCAGCAGTAGCTGCCAGTCACCTTTTGTAAGCTTTTTTATAGATAGAGGTAACCCCAGATAGGTCAATGGAAATTGAACAATTTGTACACCCATTCTTTGCATCATATCCGCAATTGGCAAGCCGTGACATCTAATCGGAGTGACCGAGCTTTTGGTCAGGTTTGTTATCAATCCGATCGCTTGGCCGAAGGCTCTCAAAATGTTGCAAATGCCAGAGATATCACTCTCTAGGGGGTTGATGAAAAGAGCCACATCGTCGGCATAGAGAGAAGCTCTGAATGTGTTGTACTTTCCTTTTAGCGCGCTTAGGATCCCAGCTTCCGTGGCTAGCTCAAGGAGGCGGTGAAGCGGCTCCATGGCAAGGTCAAAGAGGAATGGGGAGAGGGAGTCTCCTTGCCTGAGGCCCCGACGGTGCATGATTGTTCGTCCAGGAACCCCATTGATTAAGGGTTTGGAGGTTGCTGATCGGAAGAGCATGGCAATCCAGTCACGGAATCTAACTGGGAATCCGCGAGCCTGCAGCATATCAAGGATGTAAGTCCAAGACACTGTGTCGAAGGCCTTGGCTATGTCAAGCTTTAGAAGAAGCATAGGGGTTTTGGTTTTGTGAAATTGTTTTGCCAGGATTTGGACATAGAGGAAGTTGTCCTGGATGTTTCTCCCAGCAATTAATGCGCTTTGGCAAGGCGAGGTTAGGGCATCCAGCTTTGGTTGCAACCTGAGCGCAAGAATCTTGGAGACTAGTTTAGCGAATGCATGAATTAGACTGATGGGCCTGTAGTGAGTTATCTGAGTGGGTTGCTCATGCTTTGGCAACAAAGAGTAGAAAGCTGTGTTCAGGTTTTTAAAGGATGGCTCATTGATATCGTGGAACTGACGCATTGATCTCATCAGGTCTTCTTTAATCACTTCCCACGAGATTTTGAAGAAACCACCTGAGAGTCCATCTGGGCCAGGGGCCTTGTCCGAGGCCGTTGAAAAAACAGCGTGCTTGATTTCCTCAATGGTGAAGGGAGCATCAAGACCTGACAAGTCGGGAGAGGTGAGGTTCAGCTCCGCCTAGTTGAAACGCTTGTTACAATTGATGCACGAGCCTACCACAGAAGTGAGGTGGTTGTTCACCACCTGCTCAATCTCGTTGGGAGCTGTTGCGGTTCCTGAGTCCGACTCAAGAGTATGAATCCTGTTCTTGAGCTTGCGGTGAGCCGCACGACTGTGGAAAATTTTTGTGTTTGCGTCACCAAGCTTAAGCCAATTGATCCTTGCACGTTGTCTAGCTTTAATCTTGTTGATCACTGAGAGACCGAGAGAGCGATCCTTAAGACTTGTCCTCAGCTCTCGCTCACCCACAGTGAGTTGCCTGTTTTCTTGTGCCGCGTCAAGTCTAAGAACGATCTCCTGGCCCACCAACATCTGCTTCTTGATATCTCCCACATAATATTTTGCCCAAGAGGACAAGTGCTTTGCTAATCTTCGCAATTTGCAGTCAAGGATCGCAAAGGGGTTCGTTAGGAGACAAGCCTCGTTCCAAGACTTTCGACAACCTCTCGGTATCCTTGCAGGAGGGGCTAGAAACTTTCGAATCTGAACCGAGGATTTGAACGGAATACCAGGTCTTGCACCAGAAACAAAGGGCAATGATCAGACATGGACGATGCATGGGGCAGAAGTTTTGCGGCCGGGAAAAGGTCCTCCCACTTAGAGTTGCAAAAGGCACGATCAAGGCGCACGAGGGTAGGATCGTCTTGCTCATTACTCCAAGTGAAACGACGCCCCACCAGTTTAATTTCCTTTAGGGAGCTCAAGTCAAGCGCAGATTTGAATTTGGACATCCATCTCCTATTTACTCGTGGTTTATTTTTGTCCTGAGCATGCAGGATCAGATTAAAATCTCCAATGATCATCCAAGGACCATTGATGCTCGTTTGAGTATTAATAATTTCATTTAGGAAGCTTTGTTTTCGCTCAACATCGGATGGTCCGTAGACAATGGTTAAGGTCCAGGCCTGGTTAGCGCTCTGATCCCATAACGAGGCAGTGATGGAGAATAGGCCAATGACGATGTTGGTAACTAGCAGGTCATCCCTCCAGAAAAGAAGGACACCCCCCCTAGTGCCTGTCGCAGGAAGCTCTGCATGGCCGGGCAGCGCGTGCCCCGCAATCTCAAATCTATCAACATCTGAGAGAGGCCCTACTTTGGATTCTTGAATGCAAAGGATGGAACACCCAGTACTAATGGCGAGGTCCCGGACAACCGCTCGTCGAGCCTTGTCATTTTGGCCTCTCACATTCCAGCTCAGAATTTTAAGGCGTTGCGACATTACTAGCTAATCGACATTTTCTTGAACATAACTGAGAGTACAGCCAGAGTGGCACTAGGCGAGACTGAGGGGGAGTCTTGGCTTGCCGACGACAGGTAAGGGCAAGTCTTCTTTCCATCAGAGCTAGATGAAGCGTGAAAAAATAACAGAAGCAGCTACAGACAAACTTCATGTGGGCGTCTCCCTGCCAGCTACTGGTAAAGGCATGGCCACAGCCCCATGAGACAACTAAAACTGAGGATGCACTATCCATTAATACAAATCGACACATTGGGCGCACTGAGACCTAGGCCGCAGGATGCGCCTCAAGCAGCAGGTCATGCATGTCCTCTTCAGGCAGGACAGACTTGGGCTTGTTGGCAACGTCCGCAAGTACCGCAAGGCCCTGGAGGCTTCTCTCGGACAGCGGTTCCTGAAACATGCGCAAGTACTGATCGAGCACAGCATCCGAGTACTCATCTTCATGTTGGATTAGTCCCAACTGCTTGCAAGCACTGGCTTGAACACGACGCAATGTCATGAGGGAGGAGCTTCTAGTTGCTGGGCGTGCGCTTCTTCGAACTGCCGTGTCCCCGCAGAAGAGTTTCCTTGGACCATTCTTCTTCCTCTTTTGCTTGGCATTGGTAGGGAACCCAAGAATGGATGGCGAGAGCATCCCCAAGAATCTGCTCATGAGAGATGTCTTGGGGTCAACGTGCATGAGGCCTAATCTGTCAGCCACCTCGTCCACTCCTTCCTAGGGGCAAAGATTGGCGTCCCGGAGTGCATGGAGTGCATTCGATTTGAGGGTGATCTCTGCCAGAGCCACACCATCCAGCTCGCCTGAGGAGGACGCAGATGAAGATGTTGCTGCCGTCGCAGTTGGCACCGTCGGCGTCGCGAAGATGTCCTGCAGCTGCCAGCCCGGTGAGGTAGGCCTTTCCTGGTCAAAGGAATTGTGAACCTCAAACAACACTTTCTCAGGGACAGACTGACTTTGATGTAACTCTTCGATGCCTGGCCCGAAGCAGACTTCCTGGCCACCTAGATACGGCCCCAGCGCTGGGTCAAGCATCCAGGCGCCATTCCATTCGCTCAAGGACTCATGGCTTGGAACGTACTCAGCAGACTGTTCCTCGAAGCAGCCCCTCCATTGATCAACATCAACCAGCTCTGCAGATTTGTGCAAGGGAGAACACAGATGAGGGGGGGAAGCGTCGAGCTGCCCATCGTCGCCCATGGTCGGCATCATGTTTGCCGACCAGCAATCAGCGAAGCCGGACTGCAGATCAGCCCAGGGAAGTGGCGGAGAGGGTGGCGCTGGCGTGTCAACTGCGGTCAGTCTGAGGTCGTCTAGGCTAGGGGAGCAGAGTCTGTACTGCACTTCACCGGAAAGATCAGCATACTGCTGGAGCTGCAGCGGCGGAGAAGACTGCAATGGGCTCTCGGCAAGAAGCTGGAGGTCTTGGTCAGGAGGCGGCGAGGGAGTTGCGCCCATGGCCTGGGAACCTGTTGGAGTACATGACCGGCTTCTGTAACTGCGTGATCTTGCTGGCTGCTTTGTCGCTGCATTCTCAGGCAGATGCGTTTGCATCAAAAAAAACTGGCTCAGTAGTTCGCAGACAGGATCCATCACGCTCCAGTCTTGGACTCCTAGACCGGTGCCGCGATGCATCCCCCCGATGGCGCCGACCAGGGGAACGGCTTGTCCGGCGCTCATATCGATCATGCCGCTGCTGGTTGCGGCCTGAGTCAGAGCGATACCTGCCTTCGGCATCGTCCCCGGCATCGCCACGCCGCTCGCCGTTCCTGCGATCACCGCGACGCCCCTCCCGATCACGGTCACGGTCACGGTCATCACGGCGGTCATCACGGTCACCGTCACGGTGGTTGGAGGGCCCCAATCGATCACGAGCGGGGCGGCGGCGCCCTCCGGCTTCCCCGTCCTTGACGCCGAACTCCCAGATGCGGCGATGGTCCTGCGGCCACAGGAACCCGCGGCGTCTCTGGTTCTCGGAGAGAGGGGTGTAGTCAATCACCCTGTCCAGATGGATGAAGATCCTGAAGAGGGGGCCATCTCTCCCATCTTCCGCCGGCGTCCCCTCTGGCAAGGCCTCACGTCTCGTCGCCGGCCTGTCGAGGATGGAGTGGGACGTGCAACGCGGGATGAGGTCGGGGTCGAGGCACCACACCCAGGCGAAGAGGGCGGCTGTGTTGTCTCGAAGCACCGAGCGTCGCTCGATTGTGTCCAACTCGCACGCGCCGCCGAGAACCGCTTGGATCGTGGGCATGTCATCCCACACGTTGAGGGGCAGGTTCTCGATGGCGACCTGGCAGTAGAAGCGCCACGTGTGTGGCCTCCCGCGAGCGGTCGGGTTCCATGTCGTGAGCGCCATGGTGCCGTGCTTCAGCGACAAGGAGCCCACCTCCAGGGCCATGTCCCGCTGCCACGGGTGCGCGAACTTGACGAGGAAGTCGTTGGGGAAGGAAGCAGAGACATGGATGTCATCCCAAGCGAAATCGAGCCTACCCTGGAGCACCTTGGCGACGGAGCGGGTGCTGATGTTGAGTCTAGGATCAGATACCATGATTCCCAGGTGGGTGCGCCGCATCTCCGAGGCGTCCCTCTCCATCGCGGTCGAACTAATGGAGAGGCTGTGCACCTCATCAGGGCGGTTGGAAGGATGCCCCGGCGACGAGCTCATTGCGGGGCGGCCCCTGGGCAGCAGCACCGGACTTGCTGCGGCGTTTGCCTGCAGGGCGTCGGACAGCTGCGACGGCGGCGGAGGAGCCAAAGGCGGAAGAAGCTGGGAGAGGGGAGGGGGGCCAGCCGCGGGGCGGGGACGAGCTCGAACTGGGCAACTGCGGGCGAGATGGCCAGGTCGCCGACAGAGGAGGCAATGAGTTTCCCTTCTGCAATCACGCACCTTATGAAGGGGAGACAGGCAACGGAAGCAGATGCCATTGAATCGGCTTGTAGGAGGAGCGAATCCCGGCCTTGAATTCCCCTGCCGCCGACCAGATCGAGGCTCGCCCGAAGAGGAAGGATTAAACTTGCGCCACCAAAATTTGGGGCGCACTTCTTGCCATCCATCCTCCTGATTTGGGGCCGCGCGCTGGCGTAACTCCCCGCTAGATCCCGTCGGGGCAACAATAATCGACCGCAGCCGGGGAACCTCAGGACTGACCTCGACACGGCAGGGGAAAGGCAGCGCAGACAGCGAGGCAAGAGATTGAGGCCGATCTCCAAGCTTGAGCGGCGGCGGGGGCGGCAGGAATTCAGGGCACGCGCGCTCCAGCTCGTCAGGCCGCCCCGCAGCAGGCCTTGAATGCGCCGCAGTCTGCAACAGCGCCGCAGGCCCGCTTGATGGCATAGCCGGCGGCTGCCAAGGCACAGGCACCGAGCGACGACCGGGGGAAGCCCCTGCGAACCGACGGAGGAGCTCGGGGGTGATAGACCCGAAGAGCGGGCAAGGCCCAGCGCCAAGCGGGGAGGAGCTGGCCAGCGCCGCGGAGGAAGCGGCGGCAGGGCCGGGCTTGCCCGGGACGGAGGTGGCCGCCCCAACCTGGAGCGGCTGAGGCGCGAATGGTGGCTCTCTCTTACTCATCTTCGCAATAGATAACGAGTTCTCGCAGTAGTAGCAGGAAGCAGTGTGCGATATGTTTTCCAGTCTTGTATTGGACAACCACAACGAAAATATGCGTAAATTCATAAAACGTCTGACATGACTTAAACTTAGATATAGTCGATCAGTTACACCTTCAGGTACCCACTCCAGGATGCACTCGAGTCTGGAGAATAGTAGTAACTCGTTGCATTTCTACCATTAATGACAAGTACTAGCCGAGTCAGTTGCACTCATAGACCTAAAAACTAATTTTAGCCATGACATGAACAAATATGCCCCAGATAACAGCTGCCGACATAACAAGGTGGCATCGGTCGCCTGCATCTAACTGTCGCCCACATACATTCTTTCGGCAACACATTAGCTTTGTTCCACCGTTTCATGGGCATTTCCTTTGGATATAGGAAACGCCATGCTCTTCATACCTGTTTGTGAGATACATGGAAGATATTTTTAGGCGTCAGAGACACAAGCAGGGGGAAACAGAATCTCAAGTATATCAAACTTACTCTGCCTTGGAGAACCACATTTGCTGGAACGACCCAAGAGATGCAAGAATGCTCCCTCCGATCCAAACACTGCATTCAATTATCAGTCATGTCAATGAACATCTAACAGATGAATCTCAGCACTGGCGCCCACACATCATGCATTTTTTTCTCTGGTGGTCATGATATCGCAACACAATCAACATGCTTTTAGGCGGTCATCATGCTTTCAGCCAATCTTAAACCAATTTCACGTCCACAACAATTTCTTGTGTTCAACTACTCATTTAATTAAAACAGAAAAAATCAGTTTAACTTTCCAGCCGCAACATAGCAATCATTCAACCTGCCCTGCTGCTAATGGTGTCCATTGAGCATAGGCGGTACAATTTGGCAAGCAGATACAAAAACAAGCAAATATAGTAGTCTAACCTGAAACGCCTCTCTACTGAATTTCCACTTGCCAAAACTTTTACACGAGCATTTTGAGGGGACGCCTGCAACCATTGGGTTAAAAATAAGAATAAGACTTGCAGAGATTCAGGAAACATTCTCAACAGCTTTCCTCGGTAAATTGTAATTGCTATTCACTAACCAGCAAAATCTAGGCCAAGGAAACATTATCAACAGCCTTTACCATAGATATTCTTCTTTTTATGAACTATCCTGTAATCACTAGTCACTAACCAAAACAATAAATGATATCCATTTTATTCTTCTATTTTCAAGGAAGATCGCAGAAATAAGGTGGAAAACCTGTCTAAAGCATGAACTGAGTTCATACAAAGAAAATAAGCTACTGAATTGAATTAATACATAGCAAAGCTTCAAAAAATGCACGCCTAACACTAATACATGTCATCATATAGAAAAAATAATGTACAAATCCTGCTGATTATAAACCCCCTATCATTTCAGTGTGGGAAGTCTAAATGCTTTTGTGTACGCTGGTGGTTAAAGGTTGAATATTCATATTCTAAAATGAAATGTACGTGGAAGCTGTGAGAATACAAAATATTGCGACATTTATCCTAACTTGTTCAGTTAATTATTATTTTTACCTCCATTACTTCTTTTTCTAGGCGCTCCTTTAACTGCAGAATTGATGATGAGCCACCAGAAAGCTATAAAACAAGTTTGCACACGTTAGAATTGCATTACAAAACATAACAGGAGAATTAAAGATTATGTCATACAAGTTATTTCACTAAGGACTAAGCTCATGCATGGGGACACGAGAGAGAAGTAGCACAATGCAGCACTGGAATTAATGTCCTTACCAAGATGCTGCTGAGTAGCTCCTTGCGAATGTCAACATCACACCTATTTACACTGTCAAGGACCTGATGAAAAACAATGGTGGCAATAACTTCATTAACATGAAGAACTGTCCAAGTTGCACAACAGCATAGCACCCATAACTTAACTCACCATCCGTGGAAGTCCACGAATTGAAGTGGAATCTCCAAATCCATCAACGCCAGGAATGGTCTGTTGATCACAATGTTAGTGTGCGTGAGGGAGGGTGCAGACAAGTAAACTAGGTCTAAAAGAACTTCTCGAATATTAATAGCATATACTCAAGGAGAAAGCAATGAACTTGTCCTGTTAAAGTGTGATCTACCACTATCACCAACTAACGTACATGGACACAGCAAATTATACTTATCCCACTCACCTGAGAAAGATATGGATTGAACAAAATGTCAGGAATCTTGAATCTATCTGCACCAACTTCAATAGTTCTGCTCAGATATAACATAGATAAGTCACAAGCTCTTAAACGGTATAAGCGCAAACAACATATTTACCACAAAAGAGTAAACCGCACTAGCGGTCCTAATTCTTTTCTCATACCTTCAGTTTGGTCCTACTTCTTTAAAATTGCACACCTAGGTCCTAAATCTTTTATAAGTGATTCACGCGAGGTCCTAAATGGGTCTGACCAGCGTTGACTGATGCCAAGTCGATATTGGGGCCCAAGAAACGTAGTGTGGCATGCATATTTGCCAATAGCCCCTTGAAACTGTATGTGTTCCCGAACACGATCCTGGAACAGATGCTTGCAGCAGCTAAGCAAGCACATGGATCAGCTAAGCAAACACATGCATCAGCTAGCACGCAGCGTTGAGACCACGCGGTAGCAAAGCATGACAGAGCCCTGCCGAACACCCATCTGTGCACGTACCATGCGTATATGTTGGAGAACTGCACCGGCACGTAGGCGGTGTACGCATGGGGCACGGCCGGAGGGTGAGCGCCGAGGATCCCGCATGGTCTAGCCAAGGACCGCGAGCAGCAGCACGGGTCGGAGCACAGCTAGCAGCCGAGGATGATGTGCACTCTCCCAACAAGCGCGATTTCAATGAACTGGGACCAAAGTGAAGGTGCAGCCAAAGAATTAGGACCGCCAGTGCGGTTTTCTCACCACAAAATTGCAGTAACAGCAACAGAGATAGTGGAGACATCAGCAACCCAACATCTTATAGGTCCATTGTGCTTCCGAAATCGAAATACCATGTCTAGGCATGAAAAGAATCTACAATTACTGTAGTAGCTGAATCATGGTATGGTCTACCAGGCTGCAAAATTACAACTCGAGACTCCACTAAAGTGTGGCACGTGAGCAGGTCCCAGTAAACTGTGATTTGTAGATTCCCCATTCTATTTGTAGGCTTCCATTTCATCGGATTTTGGGTTGAAACTTTTGTGGTTGCTGAACTGCAATTTTTCAGGGTGCGATATATTGGTTTTATGTCAACTGGTAAACAACAAAAAATTTCATGACCATTTGTACGTTGAACTGAAGAGCATAGTTTTAAAAACCAGACCTGTGAGTGAACCAGTGAGGCAACTGGTTCACTGGTTTGCTGGTCAGACCACCGGTTCATCCGGTTTGATAGCAACAAAAAAACGTTATTTTTAACTAAAATTTAAGCAAATTTCATAACAAAAAGACCATAAAAGGTATATATAGTGTATATTTCAATATGTATAATCACAAAACATGGCATGTCTAATTGGTATTGAGCCTTACGTGTTACTATTTCTACCTAGCATAAGGTCACGAGTTCTATACCTTTCGCAACATCTATTTTTTCTTGGTTTTTTGCTGTTTGGATCGGTGTCTCTTAAAAAACTGGCGAGGCCATCGGTTCAGGTTTTTTCTGGTCAGGCCACCGAACCGGTCCGGTTTTTAAAACTATGCTGAAGAGGCATGAACGATGGAGTAAGAGGGCATGATGCATTGGAAATACTCCTCCAGAAACATGGCTACAACTAGCCCATATACTTTATCTACTTGGTAATAACTGAGACTGACTGGAAACAAATATGTGTCTACATAGTATTGATAACTTACTGCCCATCTGGGAGCTCGTATGAAGTTGTAGGAACATTTGCATATGCCACTTCTGCATGAAAATAAAACAGGGAAAGTAAACAGCAGAACCTAAAAAGGGAACATAAAGCAAGACATGCTTAAAGCACACAGAGAGATGTGTCAAATCAGTCAAATGAATACAAGTAATGATGACGGACATACAACATGCATAAAAGGTAGCAAGCTGTGGTTATGCATATATAAGATTCATTAATGGATCATCTGAGCTGGCATATTCTTTGGATTGGCATACAGGTTAATATGGTGGAAACAGTATTATCCAAACTTGCACATTAATATGTGAGAGCTAAGAAATCTCAGAAATAATGTATTTTCTAAATGTTATACCATCAAAGGGAGTATCTGGAACTCTGCAAACTGACTCCTTGATGTCGCTAGCAATAGCTCTCTGTGATATAGAGTAAGCATCAGGATTAAAAGCATCCAGACAGTAATCAATAAAGCAAAACAAGATTTACAGATTTGCCAATAAACATACCATGCAGTACAACCTGTAACTATCCGTCGTGTTCGGAAAATCCAGCTCTACGACCTGAAAAGACAAACAAGAGTTCACAGAATATACACCACACAGTTTCCCTCATACTATTTGTCTAGTGTACTGTTTCAGGCTTTCAACTGTATAAGAATGTCAGTAATCGGTTGCATAATGCATATTAATTTAGAATATAACCATGATTAACTGATTAACACGGCAAACTCAGAACCTTAGGTAAACCACATAAATACGAAGAAAAATACTACTCCCTCAATCCATATTAATT
The DNA here is from genome assembly GCA_916181665.1 of Avena sativa. NCBI lineage: Eukaryota > Viridiplantae > Streptophyta > Magnoliopsida > Poales > Poaceae > Avena > Avena sativa. Next base: position 302,040,654 of record OV702297.1, on the reverse strand, counting down.
GTCTCTGATTCGGATGTATCTAGCACTAAAACATGTCTAGATACATCCACTTCAACGATAATTAATATGGATCGGAGGGAGTAAAGAATTTCAGAAGGGGCAGATATATAGTCAGAGGACCACCAAGTGCTCATGTATCTATGAATATTGATATGGACAGGAAGGCATTACTTCATGATATTCGAAATGCCAAAACCGTATTCAGATATTCAGGGTCTATCTAGACACCAATGCCATGTGGAAAAACTTAACTGGGTGCCAGCGAAGAATTTGGCAAGGGGGAGGTAGTGATACCACCTCGCAGGCTTTCTCACATTTTTTGTTAGGCATGGAGCTCCTAGAGATCAGATTGTAGAATTTCATGCTCTAGCCAGTTCAACCAAAAGACTGATCTGATGGAAGAGACTAGGCACTTATATTTCAACACAGATACCACCTGGCAACGTCTTTTAATGGTCAGATAAATATATTGCATATTTTGTCCCTCTTTTCTTTAATGGTGTGTTGATTTCAAACCAATGGCTCGGCTCACATTCAGTGTTACCAGGAGTTTCAACACAGAGGCACTTCAAATGGTATAAAGAGTTATCTTTTGGTCCAAACAAATCATAAGCAGACAAGAAAAGAATCAATGTCAAACATAATGTTACAGAAACTACACCTTGTAATCTCCAGGGCTCACTTCTTTCTTCTTAAACGAATATCTGGGCCTAATCTGAGAAGTGAACAAATGGGATATGAAAACACAGCTAGGACTAGTATGCTATGTCAAGAAAGATAGATGCTTACCACAACGCCCTTGCTCTCCAAGCTTTTCATCATACAGTCAGTTAAAAATTCACCACCAATTGGAGAAGTTGTAACAGACTGCCACAAGAAACCAAGTTAGCGGATGATAGAAGAAAAGGCTTCAGAAGAGGCGAGGCAAATGTGGTGTCAGCATATGCCAGAGACCATATAATACAACTTGACATCTTAATTTATCAAATGTAGAAGCAGCTTGGACTAAACACATTTTCAAGTGAAGTGTACAAAGTAAAAATGGGCAAATCACTATTAGATACAGGCAAGTACACCTCGCCTTAAAATCAGTATATTAATAGCAAAACATACCTTTTGCAAAACATAACCATCATGCACAGCAGAAACCACAGTAGAGCCTCCACCACTGCACCAAACATGATCAAACTGTCATATTCCAGCAATTTCTCTCACGACATAAGACCCAAAGAGATGAAATTAAGATAAAGTAAATTATCGGTAGATGTTTGACAGCAGCTTGTTAAAGTCTAATAACATAGCTTATAAAATGCTCGAGGAATTGACATGGTCACCTAAGCACCAAACAGCACCTAGAACCAAAAAAAAAGTTTGGTGTAACATTATGATCTCAAGTTTGACAGGTCTTAACTTCATTAAAATGACCTTTGGTCTTCCCAGAAAGACATGTTTCACAAGTTCAGAAATAAACTGTTCACATCAAGCAAGAAAATGGGAAATTTAAGCATTAACAGTTAGAACCAACTTCTTCATGAGTATATTTTTCTTGACACAGATGGATTGTTACACAATATTTGTGTGCTATGTGCAACTTGTTGGCGAAAAACAATATACTTCAGGCATGAAGTAGGAGATTAAGAACCAAGCAGGCACCACAAGTCCACAACACGGTGCACTTGTTCATAAACTGCTCAGGTTAACATGGCAAAAAGGGAACTTCAATAATCTATAAGGAAAATAGCAGGTTTTGCAGGTAAGACGTCATCAAGAAAATTTTGACCTGTCAACCACCAGAGATGTAGCACGTCCAGATGCAAAAGATGTGAGAACCTGACAACCAAATCATGAACAATTAAAAATAATAAACTGATTGCATCAAGGATTACTTCTGAGAGAGACATACTGCATTTTTTGCTAGGAACAGCGCTGGCACTTTATACTTCTCAAACATAAGTTCTGCTGCTCTACGAAATTTGGAAAATAAGATTCAGGCTTGAAGGTAACTTTTTCCATAGAACCATGGGTCAGTGATATACATATTTTAAACACAAAACATATACACATACTTCTCTCTTTGTTGTCCACTGTTTGTAGATGGTTCTGCTATCAGCATAGGATGCTCTTCAGGATTGATCAATAGCCGAGATCTGAAATATAGAACAAGCCAGTGTGATAGTACAGTTGAAGAAAGCAATAGTAACTCCAATATATTATATAGCATCATAACGAGGAACTCTTACTTAATCAACGTTAGCCATTACAGAAGTCACAACATCCCAACGAATTAAATAAAAAAAGAGGGGAAACAATGAATCATGTCTCATGAACACACAAACTAAGAGAAAATCATAATTAGTATACTGAGAAAATTATGTGAAATAAACACAGAATGCTACTTTTTGTTAAGCTTAAAGTGGCAACTTGATTCTAGTTCAAATAATGGCATTCCTGATTATCGATGAACCATGTTAAAGAGGAGAAATTGATCAGAGCTGCACCAAGTAGATAAAAAAGTACCTAAAAGCATGATTCCATATGTTGTCAAGAACATCCCAATCAGTAACTGTTCCATCTTTCATTGGTGGGATAAGCTGTTTAGTGGGGAGGGAAGAGAAGCAATAAGAAATAGTTAACAAAATCATGAGCAAAAATTACCCTAGAATGTGCAGTTACTAACCTCCATATGATCCCTCCTGAATTCTAATTCTTGACCAACAAAATATTTGCGCTTTGTCTTGGCTTTGTCCACATCCACAGGCTTGGATCCATTCTTAGGATCTGGTGCAGAGTCGGCCTCCTTTTCTGGCTTAGCTTCATCAGTATCTCCAGTTTGTTCAATTGAACCAACAACCTTAACAAATCAAAACCAGATACTGAGTGCAATAAGTTGTACTGTCTAAACGTCCCAAATTAGGTAGCCCACATACTCTTGAACCAACAAAAGAACATAATTTCCAAGAACTGTTCAGGCAAAGGAGAAGAAAAGGTGTTAAACCCAAACAAATGGTTAGGTGGCCAAATTCAGACCATCTTCTTAGTGCTAATCACCCAGTATTTCTAGTTTACTCTGATTGTTATTACATGAGTAGTTTTCTTATTTCATCAGAAACATAGTGAAATAGTAATTTACTGCCACGCTGCAAAAATTGGTCCAATAATCCAACTAAATAAAGAGGAAAAATATTCCCACAAGAAAAATAAAACATTGACAGTAGACCATAAGGGAGACAGGAAAAGTTAACAGCTTGTAGAAAAACTGAACTTCCAAATTTCAACACGGCAGTACTGCTTCCCATGAGATCCATGGATTTCGAGTCGAAAGACTAGTCGAGACTAGTCGACGACTAGTCCACGAGTCGCATTTGCAAGGTCGACTCAGCCAGTCGACTCGACTCATTTGATGAGTCGATCGAGTCGATCGACTAGTCTTGACTAGTCTCGACTAGTCCAGGTTTGTGAGTCGTCCGACTTAAAAAATCACTCCACATATCATATTTTTTTCCATTCTTTCCTCCCCTACCTGTTTTCCCCTGTGAAACCTAGATCCAGAGACAATTTCCCCCGCTTGACCCCAAAAGCCAAAATGCATCTGGTCCTTCTCTCCCTTGGTCGCCGCCTCCGGAAGAACCGGCCAGTGGAAGGCTGCTGGTTCATGGACAAGAGGAAGGCCTTGGCCATTGGAAGGAATTGCCCAGGTTTTCCCCAACTCCACTGTCCCTAGCCTCCGCCTCTGCAAGAACCGGCCAGTGGAAGGCTGCTGGTTCATGGACAAGAGGAAGGCCATGGCCATTGGAAGGAATTGCCCAGGTTTTCCCCAACTCCACTGTCCCTAGCCTTATATTTATATCCTACATTATACATATTAGTATTAAACATGAGTCTTGCTGAGTCGAGACTAGTCTTGACTAGTCTCTGAGTCGCTGCCCCAGAACGACCCGTCGACTCGAAATCCATGATGAGATCTAAAGTTAACCTCCTGAACTAATATCAAACTTTCAACACTTGAAATTCAGTTTTTCAAACAACACCTGGCTGCTAGACCTGACAAGCAAAATTACAGGCGAGGTGGCTCGGCAGTGCGTGCAGCTATGGCTAGCAATACAAAGAGCGGACAGGAGGCCAGAAGAAGAGGATCATTTCAGCTGGCCATGGGATGCCTCCAACCAATACACGGCAAGCTCGGTGTACAAGCTGCTATGTCAGGGGAATGTTGAGTTTGAACCAGCAGAACAAATCTGGAAATGCAAGGCACCTTTCAAATGCAAGATTTTCTGCTGGCTAGCACTACAATACAGAACCTGGACTTCCGATCACCGTCATCAACATGGTTTGCAAGCTAGCTCAGCACCATGCTACGTCTGCTTACAGAAGACAATGCAGACCACATCCTGGTGCAATGCAGCTATGTCCGACAAGTCTGGTTCATATGCTATGACAGTCTGCAGATGCAAGACATGCTTCCAGAGATCACGGATACGCTCCAGGGCTGGTGGACAGAACAACGTGCAGGACTGCAGAAAGACAGGAGGCGTCTAGATGCCCTCATAGTCCAAACGGCATGGTCCATTTGGAAGCATCACAACGCCTGGGTCTTCGGCAATCTGAAGCAGAAAATGACACCTGACAGCCTAGCACACAGAATTGGAGAGGAGTTCACCCTTTGGGAGAGAGTAGGTGTAGGAGGGGGTGTTAACATTCATAACGAGAGTGTAGATTTTTGCTAGTTTTGGAGTGGTGTCTCTTTTCTCTGCCAGATATTGTAAAACTTCTTGCTGCCTTCTATAAAAAATATGGTACGCCATTGGCCTACTCTCGAAAAAAAACAGTTTTTGCATTCAACTCACGGTACATGTAAGATATGCTCACAGTAGCTAACACTGACAACTAGTGGCAAATCTGGGCCATTGGGCAGGCCAGAATGATGAACTAACTTTGTCATCAATAGATTAAAAAGATTGCACACGCTGCACTGAAACCAACAGTTAAGTGCAGGTCTCTTACCACGGTCTATTCAATGCCTAATTTCAACTTAGTACTGAAGTGGCCCAACATAGCATGAACTGATACACTAGCACACCATGTTAGAACCAGAGTCTGAAGTCATCGTCCTAAAATAGCTGGAAATGACGCACTAGTTCGTCCATCACCACAATCTTCCGCAGATGCAATGCATATCTAGCTCAAATTGTCAATTCCACTCCCAATTGACGAACTAATTCGTCCATCGTCACTCCAAATTCAACGAACTAAAGCAGCCTTTCACAGAGAGACTCTCGGCAAACTCTGAAGAAATACCAAGCATAATTAGAACAGTTTCAGAAGGAGCATTTTCTCTCACCGAGGGAAAGACGGATTTGGGGGTGTCGTCGCCGGCGTAGCCCGCCTTGCAGCTGTGCGACCCCACGTCGATGACGATGGCCGAGACCTCGTCTGCGGGGGAGAGCGAGCGAAGCTGCGCGTGAGATCTCCAGCAAGGGTTTAGGGTTTAGCGGGGGCAGGGGCGAGAGATCTTACCTCCGCCGTACATGGCTGGAGATCCGGAGAGTGAGGGCTTGGCGAGCAGTGGGGCCGGCACGGGAGCGGCGCGCGGTGGCGGACCTGGATGGTGCGCCGGGTGTGCGGGCGGCGGGGCGGGGCGGGGCGCGGCGGGGGCGGGATTTGGGCGTCTGCGTGGGCCTCGGAAGGTCGACGCTGCGGTATGCTGCAGTTTTTGCTGACTTGGCGCTCCGTAGACCCCAGCGTCAGGCACTACTTGCCGAAAGGTTGTCCGCGTGGCGTTTCATTTTTTGCGAAATTCCCAGAGCGAAAGCCACCCGGTGGGATGTTGTCTTCGTCTCCTGCGCAATTGTTTCGAGGTGGGAGAGGAGAGACGAACGGCAGTGCTTGTGCGGAGAGAGTGTGGTGGAGGCGGTGGTCGTTGGCGTGTGCCGGCGGCGAGTTCTTGGTGCCGCGTCTCTCCAGTGGGTCGACAAGCCGACGATGTCTTCGTGGCGGCGGCCTGAAGGAGACCATCCTCCCATCTACGATTAGCTCTCCAAAAATCGGCCCTCTCGATTTCCGGTGAAATCATATTTTCATTGTTAGTTTTAGAGGTTTCTTGTCGAGTAAAATCCACCGATAGTACTTAAACTTGGCACCCTTTTTCGATACGGTCATCGACCTTAGGAATACGTGATTTACGGTCTTTAAATGCGACAGTTGCTTCGTTACGATCACTGGGCGGTTGTACAATGACCTATTTGCCGACATGGCATTGAGTGGACCCCATATGTCAGCCCCTTAGGCACTAAACTCCTTAGGCACTATTTTCGAGTAATAAAAAGTAGCAAGATCAAATTGAAAAAATGCAAGAGAGGTAGGGAGGAAGGGGACGGTCAGCTGCCGTGATGTATCTATCGATGCCGACATTGCGGGACGTCGATGGTCTCCGCCGCATAAGGAGCTAGGGAGGGAGGGGATGGGCAGAACGCCGTGATGGTCTTGCCCTTCGACAGTAGACCGACTGCAGGGGCAGGAAGGCTTGACATCGGGACTCGACCTGGGGATGGAGGATTTCCCGCGCAGGGCGGCATGGGTGGCGGCACAGGGATTCGGGACGGAAGCGGCCGGGGGATCCGGGGCGGCAATGGTGTTCGCGCCGACCGAAGGCAGTGCGGTGGTCCAAGGGAGCAAAGGAAGGTCGTGGGGAAGGCGGGATGGGGGCCGGCAAGGGCCATCCAGGTCGGCGGAGGCCGGAACCAAGTCGGCGACGGGAGGCCCAACCTGCGGCGGGGAGGCCCAGCTCCAGCAACCTTGCCACGGTGGCGTGCACAAGCCGCCTCCACCTTCGCTGCATATGCGGCCGCGCCGGGAGCAGTCGAGTCACGTGAGCAGAGGCGCACAAGTTGGACCTCGCGCCGGCGACAAGCATGGGCCAGAGCGGGGACAGCTGCCGGCCAGAGCTCACCCGAGGGGCTCTATTTGTGCGGGGGTTGGTGGAGACGTGGAGAGGGTAATCCTTTCTGTTAGCTGCTAAACATACACTGGCCTATGGGTCCCCTTTGTCTGATTGATTTTCTGATAATGGTGTTTTTTGGGAGAATTCTGATAATGTTGTTTGCAAAGAGGCTGACTGGTGAGTCTATCGGCATGTGGCAAACAAATTTATCAAGGGGCTTTTTTGGAAAGAAAAAGTTGTAGACCGGTAAAAGCCTGTCACGTCGGTAAATACATCGTTGTACAGCAGTTCAGTAACAGTAACGAAACAGCTGTCGTATTTAGTGACCGTAAATCATGTATTTCTAAGGTAAGTGACCGTATCAAAAAAGGGTGCCAAGTTTAAGTATTATCGGTGGATTTTACTCTTTATCGTCCAATACTGCTGACTTGGTCAGTTCGTAGCTGTTTCAGGCATATTTTCTTCGGTTTGCGCGGGGTGGATAAGGTTTAGAAAGCACTTATTTTTGCACTAGAAAATCATGCAGATGACTATGAAGGATTGCATATGTATATTATTTTGATGGGGTTTACATACCAATTCTCAGTAGAAAACAACCATAGCGGTATTTTCTTGCAATAGACAGTGGTTGTAACATATCTTTATATCTATATCTGTTTTAGTATATATATGCATATAAATCAAATACATTGTATCTGAAAAACGCCGAGCCTCCTTTTAAGCGATTAAGATTCTAAGAGCATCTCCACCTGTTGGCCGAACCCAGGCCGAAAATTGGTTCGTTTTTCGGCTGGACGGAACTAGATTTTGGCCTGGGTACGCCCATTTTCCCACTCGCGTACCCAGGCCGAGTTTCCAAGTTCGGCTAAATTCATTTAAACTCGGCAAAATATGGGCGAATATAGGCGGAATTTCATTAAAGTAGGCAAGGGGTACATAGTACATCGGATTTCATAACTAGAAAAGGCTGCCGCCGGACGCCGCAACTATAGGCCGAGGCGGGGGTTGTTGCCGGCCTCGATGTGCGCCATGACTCCAGCGAGAGTCCGCCCTGGAACGCTCCACCAGCGGCGGCAGTAAGCCGCATTGTTACGCGGCGGCGGCGGCGAGCCCGGCGATCTGTCGTGTCGGACGAGTTCCTCGAGGCGCCTGTCGGAGAAAAACTGCCTCCAGAAGACCATGTTGCCCTGATCCTCGGCGAGATCCGGGTCTTGCATGGCAGCGACAGTGGCCTGGATCTCTCCGGCGAGTTCTGGATCTTGCATGGCGGCGATAGCCGCCTGGATCTCTCCAGCGAGGTCCTCTCCGTCCGGCACCGGCAGAACGGGGATCCCGCCGGCGTTGAGTTTCCAGCCTACGGGGAGACGAGTGTCCGGCGGGGCCGTATAGCGCGCCTCGCGGAGCAGCCAGGCTTCCCATGATGACAGCGTGCGTCGGCCGGCCATGGCTTCTCGGCGGAGTTGAGGAGGAAGAAAGGTGCGACCGTCTGAAGTTCGCCGGAGTTGTGGTGGTGTGAGGGACTGTGAAGAGAGACAGCGAGATGTACGGATTTTATAGGCCGGAAGAATGGCGGGAGGGGTGTAGCGGCGAGGGCGGGAAAAGGAAAACGGCGGGAAGGATGGCGGCGAGTCGGCTTCTATCGCTGACAGGCTGGTCCACTCGTCGAATTCGCTTCGTCCGGCGTCCCCAGGGCGTACCCGGGATCCTGGGTTAGGCATGGATAGTCCGGACCAAAGTTGGCCCAAATCGGACCGAAAAGAGGTCTCTAGGTACGCGACTGGGCCGATTTTCGGCGTCCGGACGTAATTTCGGCGTCCGGATCGACCTCCTGGGTAGGCGAGTGGAGATGCTCTAAGGGTTTTGGTGGTGCAGGGGTCACGAGGTTGTAGATGAGCTTTTCGGCTGATAGAGGTTAGCGGAAGGAGGACGAGTGTAAGAATAGGATACGACTAAAGGTAGATTTTAGGTTTTATGTATATGCATTTTATGCATTTGAAAATTTGGGAAATTTTAACTTGACAAAAGGATTGAAATTGGACTCTCTTGTGGTATTTGACTTAGATCAACACTATGATTTGAATTCAAAATTTCAAATGGCATTTGTAGTTGAAATTGGGTAATTCAAAATTTAAACAACACAAAAAGAAGAGTCGACTGATATACACTTACACGCAAGAATAAGAACACCTCCACTCGTTCGGCGTTTTCAGACCAAAATCCGGCGCTAAATAGCGTCGGACGGATGCAGCCTGGGAACGCCCAGTTTTCCACTCGGGTTTCTCGGGCCGAGTTCCCGGTTTTGGCCAAATTCCATTCAAACTCGGCAAATTTTGGGCGGATATAGGCGATTTTATTAATAGTAGACGAGTTCATACATATTACGTCAAAGGGCGAACACCCGAATTTTGACTCCATTAGGCTAAAAAAAACTTAGAAATGGCCGAGGCCGACACTGATGCCGATACCGCCGGACGCCGCTCACATGCCGAAGTTACGGTAGAACACCGTGTAGTCGGGGTCCGCCTTATCGTCGGGGTCCGCCTTACCGTCGCCGTCGTTGTCGATCGGCGGCTGCTAGAGGCACGAGCTACACTGGCCAGCATCAGCGTACCTCCACAACTGGGACGAGGGACCGTCATCGTCATCGAGGACGATGAGCGGCACGCCCTGGTAGACGAGCTACCGACGAGCTTTGGTCTCGCGTTCGGCCTCCTCCTGGTGACGCTGAATTCGGTTCGCCTCCGCGTGCTCCAAGTCGGCCCTGGACCAGGCGAGGGCGTCCGGCTCCAGCATCGGTGTCAACACCCGGATTTTTAATCCTAGATGTCTGTTATGCCATACATCGCAATCCTAGGATTACCATTTTTGCGAGATATAACAGATTGGTACCATAGTTCATCATCCATTACAAACCATAATAAAGGTCTTACAAATAAATAATCTCATGATCCAGTCTTAATACAATCAACGCAGCGAAATAATATAGTAACGGTAGCATGGGCGAAGCTCCATCTTCAGGGTCACATGCAATGCTGACGATGGGAGATGATCCTAGTTAGCATAGACTTTCTGATGTCCATCATCCTGATAGTCCTCCTCATAGTCTGGCCATAGGATTGCCAGGGACAAAGCCATAAGTACTCTTTAAATACTCGCAAACTATCACTACAAGTAAGCAGTTTGAGTAGGAAATCCTAAGCTCTAGGTTGTTTTGCAAAAAGCCAGATTTATCTCTAACTGAGTTTAGAAGTAAAGAAAACTAGTTTAGTGTTCTACAACACCTAAGTGATAACTTAATTTTCATGTCACAACCCTGTTGTGGTCAAGTCAAGTCATGATTTATTTCACAAGTCATTTTAAAAATATCTGACGACGGAACTGTATGGCTACTCCAACTGTCCATGAACGCGGACGCGGCTATTCGAATAGTTTGACATTTTGCAGAGATTATGCACTTTCAGCACAACATTCGATACATCCGTCACGAACAATCCTGATTCACCATACTCTGTATGCGGATAATCAATCCTAACCTTTTAATTACACACCCTAGTATAGGCACCTCCCCTATGAGTTTGGCCTCCCAACTATGACCATCTGTCATCTTGGGAACTACACAGGTGGACAATCATCACGAGGTAGCCTCAGCTCAAACCTCGACCGCAAGGGAACCCATACTAAGATATATAAACTTCTAGTCAAGCCCTATCCAAATTCGGGTATTAAGATTGTACGATAAAATTGGAATGATATCGCATTCGAACTCAATCATCGGTTTTATAAAGGGCTAAGGCTCATGCCTCAACAATTTCATTATCAAAATCATCTGGTGTTCATAACACATCTCAAAACATTTCATTAAATGACTCATCATTCTAAGGTTTTCATAATCATTTTCACCAAGTATTCCTATCTAAAGTGATCAAGTTTTATGCTTAGCACTAGCCACTAAAATTGAGGGTAATCACTAATGAGGGTGCTAATCAAGTGTGACTTATCTAAATCTAATCTCATGCCTCAGTATGACATCTAGTTCTAACTAACTTAGGCCAAGTTTTAGGCTCTTTATGCTACCTATAATATCTTTCCAAAATTCACAAGTCACTAAGTAAAAGTAAACAAAAAACTTTGATAAAGAAATAAAATAATAAGCTTGCAAGTAAAACTGAGATTTAGTATAATCAAGGTGGTATAACCAAATATGCCTAAGGCATCTAGTTTGCATAGTTACCATGCAAGTGTTAGCTTGCAAAGTTATAGTTTGCAAAGTTGCAAGTGTTAGCTTGCATGGTTATCAAACTTGCAAGTGGTAGCTTGCCTTGAGTAGTGCAGTGGTTGAAGTTCTCCTCCGCTTTCTCTTCGTAGTAGTCTCCTTCCTGTTCGTATCCTTGGTCGGTACTAGCGTCTATAAATAAATACGAGGTACACAATCACCAAATAATACTTAACTATTTATATTTGGCACACAAGGGTTCACACTAGATGATCTAGCATCATCACAATCATCACAAGAATTAAAGACCTAGTCCTAATTATTTTATTTTAGAAAAGTAATTTCTACTCATTGAAAACTACTTAAGATTTAATATTCTTCAATTAAAATATAGGATCATGTTGACACATGTCATCACCACATATTTTAATACTTGGGAATGTGATTTAAAATGGTGTCACAATTTAATAAGGTTTAACATTATTATTTTAATTAATTAAAGTGACTAGAAATGCCTATGTGGCATTATTTTAATACTTGTTCATTATTACTGCAAGTAAACCTAGATATTTTTATATATTCAGAAAGGTCATGTCAAATGTGATTTTTGTGAGTTGGAATCAACTCAAAAGCATTTATGGTTGATTTTTTGAAAAAAAATTGAATGCAAAAAAGTATCTACCTTGTTATTTTTACTATAGGTGATCTATAATTTCAAATGGTTTGAATCCAACGGGCTTGGATTAATAATTTCAATACCTTTCTAACAAAATTATTTTCATGCAATTTGGTTCAGTAAAACTCTCTGAATTGATTTTTAAAGTTACTGTCTGAACTAGGTTTGAAACTAAATGGAAAAATCTAATTTTGAATTAACTGGGTCACGCGGGAACTAACTGGGCTGGCCCACTGCGCACAGCGTAGCGAGCAGGCTGAGTTAAGTGGTGGCCCCACGCGTCAGCGACTTTGGCTACGCGAAGCGGTACGGGCAATTTGGATCGTACGATTAACATCTAATCTAACGGCTAGGGCTTGTCGTCTCCGTCGGGCAGCACCGGCGAGACTAAACCCTAATACGGCGGTAGAGGTCGTGTGAGGCTCACCGGGGCTCCAGCTAGGGTCGGCGTTGGGGGCGAACAACGTTGTTGACGACGGCGGTTCGAACGTTGGCTGTGGCAGCTCCTGGGGCGAATCCAATCAACGGCTCCTCTTCTCCTCCTCCACGGCAGACTCCGGTGAAATTCCGACGAGGGAGAGTTGGTCTTGCTCCGGGAAAGGGTCAGTGGTGCTCTATGAGAGGTGGGGGTGAGATAGTGTGGCGAATTGGAGCTAGGGAGGCCTCTTTTTAGAGCCGAGCGAGAGAGGCCGAGCGGCATGGCCAGAGCTCGTCAGGGTCAGTGGTACAGCGAGCTAAAGGCATGGCGGAGGGTGTAGGCTGGTCTGTGGTCTCATGGCGATGCTCAAGGACTTGATGACGCGACAAGGGGCGGTCGAGGTTGGTCGGGAATGGTCGACGCTCTGCTCGGCACCGACGACGATTTTGACGACGCACGGGTGCTACGGGTTGCGCAACGGCGAACAGGGATGTCTGGGAGGTTCCTGGGGTCGTGTTGATTGCAGGAACGGGCGGCGAAGGTGAGACGCGACGTGTGCGAGCGTGTCGGGCACGGCGCTCTGGCGTGCTCTCGGCATGGCAGAGACGAACTGGGCGCGGTGTGTTATCTGTGGTCCAGTGCCTAGCTGCGCGCAAGGGCTGGACAGGGGGTGGCGGTGGACGTTGGGCTGCCTCCTGGACATGGTGGCTAGGCGCGGCGAACGCTCCTGCTAGCTTGCCATGGTCGGCTGGCAAGGGGGTGCTCGGGGTGGCTCAACACTGGTGCAAGGGTAGGGTTCTAGCTTGTTTAATGCCGGTGTGCTCACTGGGGGATACACGGATGAGCAAAGAGAGACAATGGTTTGAATGACCACTGCTCAAAACAGTGAAAGTTTGGCCAATTTGATTTGTGTCTGCCAAGTGTTTGATGAAATGGCCGAAAGAAATTTATATTTGACTTTTTGGATGAAATTTGGTGAGTGCACTGGTAACCTACTGGGTAGTATCTGGTTGCTTGGATTTTTTAAGGTGAACTGGTTTGGTTGGGTTTTGAGAAATGGTGATCTTACCATATGAACTAGATTCAATTTTGAATTGTCCTTGGCATAGATTTGCAAAATGGTTCTGGGTGGTTTGCAATATAAGATTGGGTTCATTTTTACTTGGTCTAGAAAGGGGTGAAAAGCATTGGATTTGTTTCTGTTAGAAATCTTGGACTAGAAACACTCAAAGTGGTCTAGTGGTTAACTTTGGTCAAAATGACCATTTGCTTATATAGTTTATATTTGAATTTCTCTTCATTTGATTCTGTTTGGAAATGATTTAGATGATGTTGTTTTCATCTTTAAACCAGTCCTTGCCATTCATAGCAATCAAACAAGTCATTGCAAGCATTCGTGCATTCATCACATACACACATGCATTCATATTGATTTTAATTAACAAAAGTTTTTGTTAACCCTAAACTTGGGTGATTAGAACTTGATAATCTTGATTAATATTTTTGGGATGTTACAAACCTTCCCTCCTTAAACAAAATCTCGTCCCGAGATTTGAGAAAAAGAGAAAACTAGGATTTAAATAGATCTGGAAACTCCGTCCTAATGTAGTCTTCTCGCTCCCAGGTAGCTTCTTCTTCAGTGTGGTTACTCCACTGGATCTTGAGAAACTTGATACTCCGGGTTCTCGTGGTTCTAAAGGATTCTTCCAAAATACGAATGGGTACTTCGGGATATGTCAGGTCATCGTTGGTCTCTATGGATATGTGATCAATATTCTTGAAAACTTCGGTCTTGTTCAGGACTTCTAGACATTTGCGAAGTAACGAGATATGAAACACATTATGCACGGCTGACATCTCCTACGGCAGTTCCAGTTGATATGATACTTCTCCTCGACAATTCAAAATCTTGAAGGGTCCGATATATCTAGGGGCTAACTTTCCTTTGAGTTGGAAACATTGCATTCCTTTCAAGGGTGATACTTTGAGATACACAAAATCTCCGATATTGAAGGCTAGGTCTCGATGTCTCTTGTCGGCATAACTCTTCTGTCTGGATTGGGCGGTCTTGAGGTGCTCACGGATCTTGTGAACTTTCTCTTCGGCTTCTCATAGGATGTTGGGTCCAAAAATCTGACTCTCTCCTACTTCCGACCAATTCAAAGGGGTATGGCACTTTCTTCCATACATGAACTCAAACGGGGCCATTTTCAAACTTGCTTGGTAACTGTTGTTGTATGAAAATTCTGCGAAAAGCAGACAGTCTTCCCATTTAGATCCATATTCTAACACACAAGCTCTCAACATATATTTGAGTATTTGATTTACTCGCTCCGTTTGTCCATCAGTCTGAGGGTGATAAGTTGTGCTGTAATCTAGCCTTGTTCCTAGTCCTTCTTGGACTTTCTTCCAAAATTTCGAGGTAAACTGGGTTCCTCGATCCGACACAATGTTCTTGGGGACTCCATGTAAACTAACTATTCTATCAATGTACAACTCTGCTAGCTTCGAACTCTGGTAAGTGGTCTTGACTAGTAAGAAATGGGCGACTTTGGATAGACTATCCACTATGACTCAAATAGAGTCATTTCCCCTACTAGATGTAGGCAAACCAGTGATAAAATCCATTTCGACAGAATCCCATTTCCATTCCGAAATCTGCAATGGTTGCAACAGTCCCGCGGGTCTCTGATGTCCCGCCTTGACTCTCTGACAGATATCACACTTGGCTATGTAGCTTCCGATTTCTCTCTTCATCTTGTGCCACCAAAATTGCTCCTTCAAATCCTGATACATCTTTGTTCCTCCGGGGTGGATAGAATAAAGAGTATCATGTGCTTCTTTCAAAATAGTTTGCTTCAACGCGGAATCTGCGGGTACACAGATACGTCCTTTGTACCACAAAAATCCTTCTTCATCTTCGGTGAATCTAGGTACCTTCCATGTACCGATACGACGTTTTATTCCGTCAATACTAGCATTTCCTTTCTGCGCCTCCTTGATCTGACTGATCAAAGTGGGTTGAAGTTCTATGCTAGCCAAAAATCCTTCACTTACTAGTTCCATTCGGAAATCTTCCAACTCCTGGTGCAAACTTGGTTGCTCCTTCAGAATCATGGTGTTCAATCGACACGGCAATCTGCTAAGAGCATCTGCTACCACATTGGCTTTAACGGGGTGATAGTGAATGTCAAGGTCATAGTCCTTGATTATCTCTATCCATCTCCTTTGCCTCATATTTAGCTCCTTCTGGGTGAAAATATACTTCAGGCTCTTGTGATCCGAATAAATCTCACAACGGTTACCCATGAGGTAATGCCGCCATGTCTTCAAGGCTAAAACTATGACTACTAGTTTAAGGTCATGGGTAGGGTAATTCTGCTCATGTTGCTTCAGTTGTCGGGATAGATATGATATGACTTTGCCTTCTTGCATCAGCACACATCCGAGACTGATCTTGGATGCGTCACAAAACACATCAAAAGGCTTCGTGATATCCGGCATAATCAAGATTGGGGCTGAGATCAATCTCTTCTTAAGTTCTTGAAAACTTGCTTCACATTTGTCCGTCCATTCAAACTTCTTATCTTTCTTCAACAATTGGGTCATGGGTCTTGCGATGCTCGAAAATCCTTCTACAAACTTGCGGTAATATCCCGCTAATCCGAGAAATGCACAGACTTGGGTTTGAGTGGTTGGGGCTTGCCATTCTTCAACGTCCTTAACCTTGGCCCGACTGACAGCAATTCCTCCGGCCGAAACGATATGTCCGAGGAATCCTACTTCCTGTAACCAGAACTCACATTTGCTAAACTTGGCATATAACTGATGCTCCCTAAGGGTTTCAAGGATGGTCCTTAGGTGTAGCTCATGTTCTTCTTTTGATTTGGAATAGATCAGAATGTCATTGATGAAAACAACGACAAACTTATCCAGGAAGTTCATAAAAATCTTATTCATGAGGTTCATCAAATAAGCGGGGGCATTGGTTAATCCAATAGACATGACAGTGTACTCATACAATCCATATCTGGTGGTAAAGGCAGTCTTTGGAATATCCTCTACGCGAATCTTGAGTTAATGATAACTAGTTCTAAGATCAATCAAACAAATCTTCTATCTTTGGTAGTGGGTACTTGTTCTTAATGCTGACATCATTCAACTTCCGATAATCCGTGCACAAATGGTTACCTCCATCCCTCTTATCCACAAACAAAACAAGTGATCTCCATGGCGACGCACTTGGTTGAATCAGGCCTATCTCCAGCATAGAATCCAGTTGCTTCTTTAGCTCCACTAATTCAGATGGGTTCATACTATAAGGTCTCTGAGCTATGGGTCCAGTTCTAGAGATTAGTTCAATGATAAACTCGATATCCCGATCTGGGGGCATACCGGGCAAAACATCTGGGAATACGCCGGGACTAGACTCCTGTTGCACTTGAATTGACGGGGCAAGGTTTCAGATACATGCTCTACTGATACTCCGGCTGTGCTAGTCATGGTTATGGCTTTCTTGGCACAGTCTATTAATACTTTATGTTTCGACATCCAATCCATTCCTAGTACTACTTCTAAACCTTTGGTTCCGAGTACTATTAGATTAGCATAAAAATCTATGCCATGGATTCTGATAGGTACGGCCTTGCAAATTTGTCTAGCTTTGGTGGTTGAACCAGGTATTTGAACTATGATAACATGCTTCAATTTTGTTGGTTGAATCTTACTAGTGCATGCAAATTCTTCTGTAAAAAACGAGTGCGATGCTCCAGAATCAAACAACACTCTTGCAAGTACTGAGTTAACAGAAAACATACCCAGCACGACATCTGGCGCTTCTTGGGCTTCTTCAACATTCATGTGAAACAGACAGCCGTTGCGGTTGAGCGAGTTCCCTGGGGCAAATCTCCTTCCAGGCTGAACACGACGCTGCTGCTGAGCTGGGGCATTCACATTGGGGGATGCTGCAAGCTTCTTGGGGCACTCATTGGAATAGTGACCCTTGACTCCACATTCATAACAAGTAACCTGAGACTTGTCTTTTCCTGCAACAGGCACGACATTGCTTCCAGTCCTTGGGGCAGTATTGGTGTTGTTGGCGATATTGTTGTTGTTGAACTTGGGCGATGCACGGTTGAAGTTGTTGGTGACATGGTTATACCCTATGGGTGCACGATATTAGCATACCTGTTCCAGCCCAAGGAAGGCCCACAATAACATATGCGGCCTGTGGAGATTTTCGGGTGGCCCAAGCCCATGACGTCTTCGGATCCTTGGAGAGAAAGACTAGAGTAGATAGAATATTCAAAGGGGATAACCCTAATTTGTAACCGACTTGACCTGATGCCTGGGACCTGCCCATCTATATAAAGGCTAGGAGGGCACGACGAGGAGGGCACCTCTCACCGCATACACACCTTCATGCCAGATTGCATCTGCGCACCCCTGCAATCTTCGGTTCCGCCATAATCAAGAGCAGACAAGCAGGAGTAGGGTTTTCCCTTCGGGGGCCTGAACCTGGGTAAACCTCGTTTCCCCATGTTGCTTGTCTGTTAACCGTTCCGCAATCTCCAACATCCCCATCTTCTCCAAAACCCAAGTCCATAACAATGGGCATTAACGAGATCGAACCTCGTCAATTGGCGTCGTCTGTGGGAACTGGGGCGCTGATTGTGCGATCGTGACGGTCCCAACCAAAGCGATCTACAACTCCTCGGCGATGGAGAGACACCTCCTCTTCGGCGCTTTCGACTTCACTGCCCACTCGCTAGCCACCATGAAGAATTTCGATCCCGTAGGCGACGGGCTCGAGATTCTGTTCGGGAGCTTCTGCTTCCAGGTGGGACAGACCGGCACTCCTCGCCTCCCAGAGTGGGTGCCATTGCCATCCATCAGGCACGCTTCGTGGGCCTCGCATCCCAGCGTGCTACGCACACCAACGCTGACAGACGAGTCGTATGACAGCAGCAGCTGCAACTCAGATCTGTGCGGCCCTCCGTCAGACGAAGGAACCTACGGTTCCGGATCCGAAAGTTGTGGCAGCAGCGATCCAATCCGCGGGCGCTATCAGTGCGCCGTGGTCATCCAAAGTGACATGGAACAACAACCACCAGGTTCGGGTGCCCACGTACCATCACTCAACCCACAGGATGGAAACGGAGGAAACGGGAGGCAACCGTCCCTCCCGCCCAACGAAGGCGACGCCAACGCCTATCAGAAGATCAACCTCAATGAGGATGGATGGCGCCAGGCACACGAAGCCGTGGCGGGCAACAAGATCCTGCCTGTGAATGCTTCACGGGATCTACTGATGGCATACCACCTGCTCCTCATCAGCGAGCATAATCGGCAGGTGAAGATGCAGGAGGACCTCGATAAGCGCAAGCAAGCGGCCTCAGATTCCAGCGCGCGGCGAGCTGCGCTCTCCGCCGCTGGTGGCTCCAGCTCGCACGACAACAATGCCAACAAGCATCGCTCTCGCAAGAGCACATGGACCCCGCCGCACGCCGCGAGGTCACCAGAACCCTCAACGCGTCCTTCATGGAGATGGACGTCAACGGAAACGTCATACCAAAGACGCCGCAGGCTGCGATCATGGCAGCCACCACGTATCTCGCGTCCCATCCACCTTCGGTGGGGGACCCGAAGAGGGCTATGCACAAGTCTGCGCTAGCCGGACTCGGACTCGTCGGAGCTGTGCTCCACAATGAGGCTCCCGCGGAGCCGAAAAAGAAAGCTGTGGTCAGATTCAACCGCAGCCCCACGCCCTCATCCGACGAGGAAGAAGACGAGCACGATCTACCACGACGACGCAAGAGCCCAAGACGTCGCAGCCGCAACTACGACGCTCGAAGCGACCTCGCTCAGCGCAAGGTCGACAAGGCACGCGCCAAACGCGCGTGCTCAACCGAATCCGAAGAAGATGATGACGGAGAACTTTGCGGAGCTCGATGCTTCAGCAGATCTGTTCGGCACACACGAATGCCGAGAAATTTCAAGCTTCCTTCGGACACTCTGAAGTTCGACGGGACACGTGACTCGAAGGCCTGGCTCAGCGACCACCTGTCGTCCATCAAGCTGCACGGCGGTAACAAGAACACCGCCCTACAATGTCTTCAGCTGCAGCTGGCAGGCGTAACTCGAATCTGGCTCAACAGCCTGTCTTCAGGCTCAATCCGAAATTGGGAGGAGCTGGCATATAGTTTCATCTAAAACTTCAAAGGCACCAGCAAGCGGCCAGCCTCGATCGAAGAGCTACGGGGCTGCACCCAATGAATGGGCGAATCCATTCGCTCGTACATACTACGCTGGTCCAACATCAAGAACTCTGCGGCACACATCTCCGAGGAGAGAACGATCGACGCCTTCAAGGATGGTGTCAAGCGCCCGGACTTCAAGGAAGAACTTGGGCGCGTCAAGCCCAAGACACTCGACCACCTCATGGATATCGCCAACAGGTGGGCAGATGGCGAGGATTCCCTCCACCGAGCACATTCGGATGAGGAGGATGAATACGGCCGCAGACGCGAACGCCGTAGCAAGCAAAGATCACGCGTCTACGATGATCGCGACGGACCTGACATGGTTGCGGCTGGCTACGCAGAACGCCGTAACGACAACAACCGCAGCAGCAGAGGATACCGTGGAGGCAACTTCCGTGAAGGAGGACGCCCAACACAAACATGGCAGCGTCGCGGCCATGACGACGAACCCTCAGCATACGACAAGTTGTTGGGTCCCTGTACCATCCACTTCTACATCGATAAGAAGGATGGCAAAAAGAAGGCCAGCCACATGCTCAAGGACTGCCGCGAGTTCCAGAAACTCAGCGAGGGCCTCACCCAAATGCGACGCCAGATCATGAACCCTGGGTTCGGACCTGCACCTGCACTAGGTGACATCGCACATGGAGCTCCTCCACCACCACCCGTGGGACCGTCGAATCCTGCAATCACACCTGCGCCAAACAACGGCACAGGTGGATACCCACCGCCAAAAGGGTCTCTCATGATCCAGAAGGGACGCCCTACAAATAGGGTGCAAAAGAAGATCACTCGACAGGACAACCTCGCTGTAACCGCTCCGCCAGCCATCCCTGAGTACCTCAGCGGCTCGGAGTCCTGCATCACATTCAGTTGTTCGGATCACTCCCGCCAGATCCCTCGCCCAGGTCATGTTGCCCTGGTGCTTGAGGCGCAGATTGGAGGGTTCAAAATGAGATGCATCTTCATGGACGGTGGCAGCGGCATCAACCTGATGTTCGCTAGCACCTTAGCAGCAATGCGGATCCCGCTATGCAGCCTGGAACAATCGGACACAACATTCCACGGCATCGTCCCATGGAAGGGCATATACCCCCTGGGAAAGATATGGCTCGACGTCATCTTCGGCAAGCCCGATAATTTTCTATGCGAGCGGCTAGAGTTCGAAGTGGTGAACTGGCCATCACAATACCACGCCAGCCTCGGGCGCATGGCATTCGCAAGGTTCCTGGTAGTACTGCACTATGCGTACCTGCTACTCAAGATGCCAGGTCCTAGGGGCGTCATCATAGTCCAAGGCAGCTTTACCCGATCCGACCACTGCGATAGATACTTCAACAGAATCTCCCAGTCGTTCGGTATGCAGGAGGAGATCACGAGGCTTCAAGAGGTGACAGACATTGGGGAACCCCCAGTCTCCAGACAAAACACACCTGACATGTCGTTTGACTCTATAGTCAACATGAAAAAGGTGCAGGTCACCCAACGGATGCCTCCAAGACGGCGCTGATCGCCAACGACCTCAGCCCCGCATAGGAAAGCACGCTCGTCGAATTCCTCCGTGAGCGCTGGGAAATCTTTGCCTGGTGTCCTGCGGAGATGCCAGAAGTTCCTAGAGAATTCACCGAGCATGCACTCAATGTGTTTCCGGATGCCAAGCCTGTCAAACAATCCATCCGACGATTGTCCGAGCCACGAGCCAAAGCCGTCGGAGTCAAATTCAACAGACTACTCGACGCTGACTTCATCCGAGAGATCAAGGATAGCGAGTGGCTAGCCAACACTGTGTTGGTCCCTAAAAAGGATACAGACATCCTGCGGATGTGCGTGGACTTCACGTCGCTCAACAAGCACTGCCCCAAGGATCACTTCCCTCTACCACGGATCGATCAGATCATCGATTCAACAACAGGTTGCAAGAAACTCTCCTTCCTCGACGCCTACTCAGGCTACAACCAGATAAGGTCGAAGACCAGGAGAAAACGACGTTCATCACGCTGTTCGGAGTGTTCTGCTACAACACCATGCCCTTCGGGCTGAAAATGTAGGTTCCATGTACCAGCGGTGCATGCAGGCGTGCCTGAAAAGCCAGATCGGCCGCAACATACAAGTCTATGTCGATGACATAGTCATCAAGGCAAGGGAGGCCAAGACATTGATCAACGATCTCCGCGAGACGTTCGATAACCTTGATCATTACAAGATCAAGATGAATCGAGAAAAGTGCGCCTTCAGCGTCCCATCTGGCCAATTACTTGGCTACTTCATCTCCCAGCGAGGGATCGAGGCGAACCCAAAGAAAATTTGGGCCATACTAACCATGGAGAAGCCAAAGAACATCAAAGGTGTCCAGCAGCTAGCTGGGCCCATAGTGGCGCTGAGCAGATTCATCAGCCGCATGGGTGAGAAGGCCCTGCCTTTCTACTAGCTGCTACACAAAGCAGACAAATTCGAGTGGACACCCGAAGCAGACGACGCATTCGAAGACCTGAAGCGACCACTCTCCACCTCACCTGTCCTGGTCACGCCAAAGGAACACGAGCCTCTGCTGCTATACATAGCAGCCACGCATCAGGTGGTAAGCACCGTACTCGTGGTTGAACGACCCGAAGAAGGCAAGACCCATGGGGTCCAACGCCCAATTTACTACCTTAGCGAGGTACTGACGCCAACAAAACAGAGGTACCCTCACTACCAGAAGCTCGCCTACGACGTGTTCATGACGGCTCGTCGGCTGAGCCACTACTTCTAGGAGCATCAGATAATGGTTGTCAACGAGGCGCCACTCTCCAACATCCTGAACAACCCCGAAGCCACGGGATGCGTAGCCCTGTGGGGCATCGAGCTATCCCCTCTAGACATAGTCTACGAGCGGCACAAGACGATTAAATCTCAGGTCCTCCCTGACTTCCTGGTTCACTGGATGGAGCTCCAGCTGCCGGACACCCCGGACATGACGCATGAGCTGGAGCAGGAGCTGCCGGACACCCCGGACTTCCTGGTTCACTTCGATGGCTCCAAGCACGAGGCTGGAGCAGGAGCTGGCGTCATACTGACATCCCCGCAAGGTGACAAGATGAAATACGTCCTTATGGATGAAATTTCACGCCTCCAACAACGAGGCAGAATACGAGGCCCCCATCCATGGCATGAGGATGGCCAAGATCTGCGGCGCAATGCGCCTAGTCATCTACGGTGACTCAAACCTCATCGTCCAGCAGACGATGAATGAGTGCGACACACACGCTGCCAACATGAACGCGTATCGCGCACTCTATAACTCACTCGAAGGAGACTTTGATGGCTGCGAGCTTTGCCACGTTGGAAGAGAAAGCAACGAGGAGGCCGATAGACTCGCCAACATCGGCTCCACCTGCGCACGGGTACCACCAGGTGTGTTCCTCGAACAAATCTGCGTACCCTCTATCAAAAGGAAATTCCCCAAGGGATCACCCGAAGAAGCAGAGCACTCGGGGGCTGCGCTACCTGAAGGACAGGAAGGACCCGAAAAGCTCGACACGGAGGTCGCGTTGGTCAGCCTGATGCAGGTCATGGCAATCGAAGAAACATGGACGCAACCATACCTTCGGTACCTGATAAACAGAGAACTGCCCGATGACCCGACAGATGCCAGACGCATATCTCGCCGGTCCAAGGCCTTCACCATCATCAATGGCGAACTATACAAGCGTAGCATTTCGGGTGTACTCCAATGGTGCGTCACCATCGGTGACAACAAAACTATCCTCCAAGACATCCACGAGGGCATCTGTGGCCATCATGCGGGCAGCCGTGCCCTCGTCGCCAAAGCTTTACGAGCTGGATTCTACTGGCCAACGGCCAAGAACGTTGCCAAGGACATCGTCCAGAGGTGCAACGACTGCCAGAGGTTTGTGGACAAGCCACACGCACCAGGGTCGGAGCTCAGGCCCATACCCTTGGCCCGACCCTTCGCCCAATCGGGCCTCGACATGATCGGCAATGTAACATCCCAAAAATATTAAACTAGAATCATCAAACTCTAATCATCAAAATTTAGGATTAACAAAAAACTTTTCTAAATAAAAATATGAAAGCATTCATATGAGTGTGCATTAAAATTTGGATTCTTTTGAATTGCCATGATTATGTGTTTCTTTGCTTGTAAAATTATTCTTAGGTGAAATAAACATCATCTAAACAATCCCCAAACTTTTCCCAAAGACAAACAAATCAAAACAAACAAATTAAGTGAATGGTAACTTTGGCCAATTTAACTCCCATGCCTACTTTGGCTATCTCTAACTTTCAGAACTTAACAGAAACATGTTTGGATCTTTGCACCCCTTGATAGTACTCATAACAAAGTATCAAGGCCCACCTTGTGATCATCCAGAAACATTCAAATGCATAGTTTAAATGATAGTTTAAAATTGAATCTATATCATATGGGAAGATCCCACTTTTTCAAAAACCACTCAAACAAGCTCAACTTTCAAAACCCAAGCATCTACAGACTCACCAGCACATGCCTAGCACACCCACCAAAAATCTTTTCAAAATTCAAAACTTGAATTCATGCGGCCATTTCATCAAACACCTTGCCGGTTCAAATCAAACAAAATCAAAACACTATAGTGTGCAGTGTTTTGGGCCAAACTTGTTCCCTCTCTAGACACCACTAGCCTTAGTAGATCATCTAACAACCTAAACTAATCTCTAGCACCACTGTAAGCTGGACATTGTCATCAATGGTGAGCAGGCTGAGCCACACCTTGCCACCCACATGTCGACAGCGAGCTAGGAGAAGCACCAAGCCTAGCCAACATGTCTGGGAGCAAGCTAGCACCCCATCGCCACTCCCTGTCCTAGCCGCGAGCGATGCCAGCCCCTGAACCACACGCACAGACCATGCCAAGCTGCTCTGCAACCATGCCGAGAGCGCGCCCCATGCGCCACGCTCGACAGACGCCCACAGACCGCGCGCTGCCCTTGCCGCGTGCATACGTGATCACTACCGTCCCAGCAAGCCCGCAGACACGCCCGTTCGCCCGCCTCGCCGACCCTCTCCCGAGCCCCGGTGAGCCTCCCACGATCCCCACCTACCGCGTTAGGGTTCTGTCTCGCCGACGCTACCCGACATGGACGATGAACCAGAGCCGTTGGATTAGAACTAGATCCAACGCACCATGTTGCCCCGTACCGCTTCGCACCCCCCGTCTCATTGACGCATGGGGACAGCAACTTAACCAGCCCGCGTAAGCGCTGTGCATAGCAGGCCGGCCCATTAGCAGTTCCCGCGCAGCCCAGTCGTTTGAATTTGGATTTTTCCATTTTCATTCAAACACAGTTCTGTACCTAGTTTTAAAAATCAACCCCGCTCGATTTAGTGAACCAAATTAAATGAAACCAATTTTGATAGAAAGGTCTGGAAATGCTGAATCCAAGCCAGTTGGATTCAAATCATTTGAATCTATAGTTCAACCTTGGTAAAAATAACAAGGGAGAAGCTTTTCTGCATTCAAACATTTTTCAAATTTAAACCATAATAGCACTTGAATTGATTCCAACTCTCAAAAATCACACTTGATCATACCTTTCAGAATATATAAAAAATATATGGGTTTACTTACAGAAATAATGTCCAAGTAATAAAAAGATGCCACATAGGCATTTCTAGTCACTTTATTTTTATTTAAAATAAAAGGTTAAATCTTATTAAATTGTGACACCACTTTAAAACACATTCCCATGTACTGAAATGTGTGGTGATGACATGTGTCAACATGATCCCATGTTTGGTTTGGAGAATATTAAATCTTAAGTAGTTTTTCAATGAGTAGAAATTACTTTTCTAAAAATAAAAGAAATTAAACCAAGCTTTAATCTTGTAATGTTAGTGATGATGCTAGATCATCTATAGGACCCTTTTGTGTGATGATTGAAAATAGTTAAGTATTGTTTGGTGATTGTGTACCTCGTATTTATTTATAGACGCTAGTACCGACCAAGGATACGAGGAAGAAGGAGGATACTACGAAGAAGAAGCCGAGGAGAACTTCAACCACTGCTCTGCACAAGGCAAGCTAACACTTGCAATTATGAGAGTTAAATAACCTATGCAATGCACTAAGCATGCTTGGTTAGATACATTTGATGATACTCAATCCTAGTTTTACTTGCAAGATTTATACCTTATTTCTTTATCAAAGCTCTTACTTAGAGTTTACTGGAATAAATTGTAGATATTAGAAAGATAATTAAAGGTTGCATAAAGAGCATAAAACTTGGCCTAAGCTAGATAATCTTTATGTCATCCTATGGCATGAGATGGAACTTAGTAAAACTCCACTAGTTTACCACCCCTCATTAGTACTTACCCCCACTTGTAGATGCTATTGCTAAGCATAAAACTTGATCAACTTTAGATGGGAATACTTGGTGAAAATAGTTATGAAAACCTTGGAATGATGGATCATTCTATTGAAATGTTTTGGACATGTGTTTCCGAACACCAGATGATTTTTGGTGATGAAAATGTTGAGGCATGAGCCTTAGACCTTTATAAAACTGATGGTTGTCTGGATGCGATACCATTCCAATTTTACCCTACAACCACAATACCCAGAAATTGGGTAGGGCTTGACTGGAAACTTATATACCCTAGTATTAGTTCCCTCACGGCCAAGGTCTGAGCTGAGGCTACCTTGTGAAGATTGTCCACCTGTGCAGTACCCAAGATGACAGTTGGTCATGGTTGGGAGGCCAAACTCACAGGAGAGGTGCTTATACTAGGGCGTGTAACTGAAAGGTTAGGATTGATTATCCGCATACTGAGTATGGTGAATTCAGGACTTGTCCCTGACGGATGTATCGAATGTTGTGGTGAAAGTGTACAATCTCTGCAGAGTGTCAAACTATTCGAATATCCGCGTCCGCGGTTATGGACAGTTGGAGTGGCCATACTGTTCCCCCGTCAGATGTTTTCAAAATGACTTGTGAAATGGATTGAGATTTTGACTTGACCACAACAGAGTTGTGATATGAAATACAAGTTCCCACTTAGGTGTTATAAAACTTCAACTCGCTTTCTTCATTTCTGAACTTAGTAGATGTAAATCTGGCTTTTGCAAAACAACCCTAGAGCTTAGTGTCCTACTACAAAAAAACCCTTCACTTGTTAGTATTAGTTTGCGAGTACTTAAAGAGTACTAATGGCTTTGTCCCTGGCTATTCCCGTGGCCAGACTATGAAGAGGAATACCAGGAGGATGGACCCCAGAAAGGTTACGACAACTAGGATCATCTCCCATCGTCAGCATTGCATGTGACCCCGAAGATGGAGCTTCGCCTACGCTACCTTTATGATTACGTATTTCTACTGCTTGAGTTGTATTAAGAACTGGATCATGAGATCCTTATTTGTGTAAGACCTTATGTATGGTTTGTAATGGATGATGTACCGTGGTATCCAAATCTGTTATGTCTCGCAAAAATGGTAATCCTGGGATTGCGATGTATGGCATAATAGGCATCTGGGATTAAAAATCCGGGTGTTGACAAGTTGGTATCAGAGCCATCCTGACCCTAGGAGACCCTAGTTAGACTGGACGTTTGAATCAAAAACTTAGTTTCAGAACCAAAGGAAGCAAATATTTACAAAAACTTATTCCCATTCTTATCACCTTGATTCTTTCATAAAAATTCATGTTCCTCAAAAATTCTTGCAAAATACCTAAAATTCGACACACTTGATCACTCTACTAACTTACTCATCCTATATTCTTATAGATGGACGTGAAGTACAGCAAGTTTTATCAGTTGGGAAATGGCGGAGACCTTATCTTTGAGCGGGATTTGGACCAGCTTTCGGAACTTCTAGAGCGTCCGCACCCCGAGTTCTTCGGATCTCAGCTCAATGATCAAGGAGGAGAAGATCTGCAGTGGCTAACTGTTGCAAGTCTCCGAGCAAAGATTGAACCCCCCACTGCTGAGGGAATTCCGTTTACCTTAAGAGAGAACAACTGGCTCGATGGACTTGCCAGGGCCATGCAGGAAGCTCTTGCCCGTCTGTGCGGGCAGAGTATCAACCAGATCAAGGGTACCCGCTTTGAGTTTTGTCCAAGGCGTGATGCTAATGTCCAAGCCCCATACCACCACGAGCTGAAGACCCAATTGGACCACCTTAGCTTCATGATGTACGATCGTCAGCAGGAGTTGGATAATTGCCGTGACTACTCCAACCACAATTCCGCCATCATCAAGACGAAGGATCAAACCATCGCCATGCTAGCAAATGATCGCAAGTCTCGTCGCCGTCAGCTCGATAAGAAGGAGCGCATCATTGCCCGTCTTCGCCACCGTATCTCGGATTTGGAGGAGACCATCCACGAGAGAGACATGCAGTTGGAGGAAAGGGAGAATGCCGGAGAGGATCTTCGTGGAGACCCCTACTCTTATCTCAGCGATGATGATGATTTTCTGGAGGATCAGGCCATGGACTTCTTCACCGATGAGGATGATTTCGCCTTCATCAATGACGATGAGGATGATGAGGATGATGACTACACCGACTCCAAGGAGTAGTAGCACTTGAGCACTAGCGTAGTGAGTAGTATTCGGTCCCACTGTATCGTAGTTTCCAGAAGGTTCTTAAAACCATCTGTTTTTCTTGTTTTGTGGTGTGTGTTTGTATCGGGTGCTATGAATGAATGAATGAAAAGCAATTTGCTAGAAAAATCTGAGTCAAACCTTAAAAACTTTTTAAAGTCCCAGAACCTTAGAAATTTCCCTCTTTTCTCATGATCTATCTCAATCTTCAGATGCCACGCGGAGGAAGTGGTTCATCCCCAGACCCGATGTTGCAGATCCTGCAAATGTTGGTTTCTGACCGCGAAGCCGAAAGAGCGGAACGTCAAGCCAACCTATCCACCCTTCAACAAATAGCTCAGCTAGCCCACAACAATCAAGGCCACGAAAATCAGGACAACCATGGATCTAAGCTCAAGAATTTCCAGAACACCAACCCGCTTGTTTTCACTAAGTCGGAAGAGCCCCTAGATGCCGATGATTGGCTGCAAACCATGGAAAATAACCTAGAAGTCGCCGGAGTGGAAGCTAACGAGAAAGTTCTGTTCGCCACCCACTATCTAGGCGGAGATGCAAGGGCATGGTGGAACAGTGTTCATGCGATGACCGGAGGACAGATGATGACCTAGAAGGAATTCAAGGTCAAGTTTAGCAGAACCCATGTGCCACCAGGTTTGATCAAGAGAATGAGAGATGAGTTCAGAGAACTAAAGCAAGGAAGGATGACCGTAGTGGAATACCGTGAAAAATTCTTGTCATTAGCCAGGTATGCCCCGGATGAGATCGACACTGAAGCCAAGAAGAAAGAAAGATTCTTGAATGGTCTGCATGATGAGATGCAGACTGTGTTAGTCAATGTCCCCTTTGCTGATATTGAAGCCCTTGTCGACTCTGCCATCCAGATGGAAGGAAATATCAACCAAGCCAACGAGAACCGCAAGCGTCGCATGATGCATCAACCAGGAACCCATTAGACCCCAAAGTACCGCCCCAACCCATCTCCAGGATTTTCCTCGAGAACCAACAGAGCCCCAATGAACCGTTCGACCTATCCCAACTGTGGAAACCCGAGGCCCGGAGGAAATCACAACAACCCCGGCAACTCTAGCAATTTCAACCGTGCCCCACCCAAGTTCAACAACAACAATGCTACCGCCAACACCGACACTGCCCCTAGGACTGGAAGCAATGTTGTGCCTGTTGCAGCAAAGAACAAGTCGCAAGTGACTTGTTATGACTGTGGAAATAAGGGTCAATACTCCAACGAGTGCCCCAACAAGAAGAATACCGCAGCCCCCAATACCAACGCCCCAGCTCAGCAGCAGCGTCGTGTTTAGCCAGGAAGAAGGTTTGCCCCAGGGAATTCGCTCAACCGCAACGGCTGTCTTTTTCTCATGCATGCTGAAGAAGCTCAGGAAGCGCCAGACGTAGTGCTGGGTATGTTTTCTGTTAATTCAGTACTTTCTCGAGTGTTGTTTGATTCTGGTGCATCGCACTCATTTGTCACCGAAGAATTTGCATGCACTAGTAAAATTCAACCAACCAAACTGAAGCATGTTATGATCGTCCAAATTCCCGGTTCAACCACCAAGGCTAGGCAAATTTGCAAAGCCGTCCCTATCCGAATCCATGGCATAAATTTTTATGCTAACCTGATAGTACTCGGAACTAAAGGTTTGGAAGTAGTACTAGGAATGGATTGGATGTCCAAACATAAAGGATTGATTGACTATGCCAAGAAAGCCATCACCATGACCAATACAGCCGGAATATCAGTCGAGCATATATCTGAAACCTTACCTCGTCAATTCAAGTGCAACAAGAGTATAGCCCAACCTACCCTGACCAAGTCCGGATAGTCTGTGAATACCCCGATGTTTTGCCCGGTATGCCCCCAGATCGGGATATCGAGTTTATCATTGAACTAATCCCCGGAACAGGACCCATAGCCCAGAGACCCTATAGTATGAACCCGTCGGAACTAGCAGAACTGAAGAAGCAACTGGATTCCATGTTGGAAATTGGATTAATTCAACCAAGTGTGTCACCATGGAGATCACCTGTCTTATTTATGGACAAGAAGGATGGAGGTAACCGTCTGTGTACGGATTATCGGAAGTTGAATGATGTCACTATCAAGAACAAGTACCCCTTGCCCAAGATAGAAGATTTGTTTGATCAGTTGACGGGTGCCAAAGTGTTTTCTAAGATTGATCTTAGAACAGGCTATCATCAACTCAAGATTCGCGCAGAGGATATTCCCAAGACTGCCTTTACCACCAAATATGGATTATACGAGTATACCGTCATGTCTTTTGGATTAACCAATGCCCCCGCTTATTTCATGAATCTCATGAATAAGATTTTTATGGACTTCCTGGATAAGTTTGTCGTTGTTTTCATCGACGACATTCTGATTTATTCCAAATCGGAAGAAGAACATGAGCTACACCTAAGAACCGTTCTTGGAACCCTTAGAGAGCATCAATTGTATGCCAAGTTTAGCAAATGTGAATTCTGGTTACAGGAGGTAGGATTCCTCGGTCACATTGTATCAGCCGGAGGAATTGCCATTGACCCTGCAAAGGTGAAAGATGTCGAAGATTGGCAAGCCCCAACCACTCAAACCCAAGTTCGTGCATTTCTCGGATTGGCAGGATACTACCGCAAGTTCGTAGAAGGATTCTCAAGTATCGCCAGACCCATGACCCAATTGCTGAAGAAGGACAATAAGTTTGAATGGACCGACAAATGTGAAGCGAGTTTTCAAGAACTCAAGAGGAGATTGATTTCAGCCCCAATCTTAATCATGCCGGATATCACATAGCCCTTCGACGTGTATTGTGATGCATCCAAGATCGGTCTCGGATGTGTGCTAATGCAAGAAGGCAAAGTTATCTCTTATCTATCTCGATAATTGAAACAACATGAGAAAAATTACCCAACCCATGACCTCGAACTCGCAGCCGTAGTTCTAGCCCTGAAGACATGGAGGCATTACCTGATGGGAAACCGTTGTGAGATTTACTCGGATCACAAGAGCCTGAAGTATATATTCACTCAGAAGGAGCTGAATATGAGACAGAGAAGATGGATTGAGGTAATCAGGGATTACGATCTGGACATTCACTATCACCCTGGTAAAGCCAATGTGGTAGCAGATGCCCTTAGCAGATTGCCGTGCCGCTTGAACTCCATGATTTTGAAGGAGCAACCAAGTTTGCACAAAGAGATGGAAGATTTTCGAATGGAATTAGTGAGTGAAGGATTTTTGGCTAGCATCGAACTTCAACCCACTTTGATCAGCCAGATCAAAGAGGCGCAGAAAGGAAATGCTAGTATCGATGGAATCAAGCGTCGTATCGGTACATGCAAAGTACCTGGATTCACAAAAGACGAAGAAGGAGTTCTGTGGTACAAAGGACGCCTTTGTGTACCAGCAGATTCTGAGTTGAAAGAAGCTATTCTCAAGGAAGCTCATGATACTCGTTATTCTATCCACCCCGGAGGGACGAAGATGTATCAAGATTTGAAAGAGCAATTTTGGTGGCATAAGATGAAGAGAGAAATCGGAAGCTATATCGCCAAGTGTGATACATGCCAATGAGTCAAGGCCGGACATCAAAGACCCGCTGGATTGTTGTAACCATTACAGATTCCGGAATGGAAATGGGATCCGTTGGAATGGACTTTATCACCGGATTGCCTACTTCTAGTAGGGGGAATGACTCTATCTGGGTCATAGTGGACAGATTGTCCAAAGTCGCCCATTTCTTACCCGTCAAGACCACATATCAGAGTTCAAAGCTAGCGGAGTTATACATCGCTAGAATCGTTAGTTTGCATGGAGTCCCCAAGAACATCGTATCTGATCGAGGAACTCAATTTACCTCGAGATTCTGGAAGAAAGTCCAAGAAGGTTTAGGAACCCGACTAGATTTCAGTACCGCTTATCACCCTCAGACCGATGGACAAACGGAGTGAATAAATCAAATACTCGAAGACATGTTGAGAGCATGTGTGCTAGAGTATGGATCTAAGTGGGAAGATTGTCTGCCGTTTGCAGAATTTTCATACAACAATAGTTATCAAGCTAGTTTGCAAATGGCCCCATTTGAATTCATGTATGGAAGGAAGTGCCGCACCCCTTTGAATTGGTCGGAAGTAGGAGAGAGTCAGATTTTCGGACCCGATATCCTACGAGAATCAGAAGAGAAGGTTCACAAGATTCGTGAGCACGTCAAGACAGCCCAGTCCCGACAGAAGAGTTACGCCGACAAGAGACTTCGAGACCTCGCTTTCAACATAGGAGATTTTGTATATCTGAAAGTGTCGCCATTGAAGGGAATGTAGCGTTTCCAACTCAAAGGAAAGTTAGCCCCCAGATATATCGGACCCTTCAAGATTCTGAACCGTCGAGGAGAAGTGTCGTATCAATTGGAACTACCCGAAGAGATGTCAGCCGTGCACAATGTGTTCCATATCTCATTACTTCGCAAGTGTCTCGAAGTCCCGGAGAAGACTGAAGTATTCAAGAATATTGATCACCAGACGATAGAAATCAACGATGACCTGACCTATCCCGAAGTACCCATCCGTATTTTGGAAGAATCTTTCCAAACCACCAGAACCCGAAGCATCAAGTTTCTCAAGATTCAGTGAAGCAACCACACGGAAGAGGAAGCTACCTGGGAGCGTGAAGATCGCATTAGGACGGAGTTTCCCGATCTCTTCAAATCTTAGGTAATCTTTTTCGTCCTTCTTCAAATCTCGGGACAAGATTTTGTTTAAGGGGGGAAGGTTTGTAACATCCCAAAAATATTAAACTAGAATCATCAAACTCTAATCATCAAAATTTAGGATTAACAAAAAACTTTTCTAAATAAAAATATGAAAGCATTCATATGAGTGTGCATTAAAATTTGGATTCTTTTGAATTGCCATGATTATGTGTTTCTTTGCTTGTAAAATTATTCTTAGGTGAAATAAACATCATCTAAACAATCCCCAAACTTTTCCCAAAGACGAACAAATCAAAACAAACAAATTAAGTGAATGATCACTTTGGCCAATTTAACTCCCATGCCTACTTTGGCTATCTCTAACTTTCAGAACTTAACAGAAACATGTTTGGATCTTTGCACCCCTTGATAGTACTCATAACAAAGTATCAAGGCCCATCTTGTGATCATCCAGAAACATTCAAGTGCATAGTTTAAATGACAGTTTAAAATTGAATCTATATCATATGGGAAGATCTCACTTTTTCAAAAACCACTCAAACAAGCTCAACTTTCAAAATCCAAGCATCTACAGACTCACTAGCACATGCCTAGCACACCTACCAAAAATCTTTTCAAAATTCAAAACTTGAATTCATGCGGCCATTTCATCAAACACCTTGCTGGTTCAAATCAAACAAAATCAAAACACTATAGTGTGCAGTGTTTTGGGCCAAACTTGTTCCCTCTCTGGACACCACTAGCGTTATTAGATCATCTAACAACCTAAACTAATCTCTAGCACCACTGTAAGCTGGCCATTGTCTTCAATGGTGAGCAGGCCGAGCCTCACCTTGCGACCCACATGTCGACAACGAGCTAGGAGAAGCACCAAGCCTAGCCAACATGTCTGGGAGCAAGCACCGCCACTCCCTATCCCAGCCGCGAGCGATGCCAGCCCCTGGACCACACGCACATACCATGCCAAGCTGCTATGCAACCATGCCGAGAGCGCGCCCCGTGCACCACGCTCGACAGACGCCCACAGACCGCGCGCCGCCCTCGCCGCGTGCATACGTGATCACCATCGTCCCAGCAACCCCGCAGACACGCCCATTCGCCCGCCTTGCGACCCTCGCCTGAGCCCCGGTGTGCCTCCCACGATCCCCACCTGCCGCGTTAGGGTTCTGTCTCGCCGGCGCTGCCCAACGTGGACGATAAACCAGAGCCGTTGGATTAGAACTAGATCCAACGCACCACGTTGCCCCGTACCGCTTCGCACCCCTCGTCTCATTGACGCGTGGGGACAGCAACTTAACCAGCCCGCATAAGCGATGTGCGTAGCAGGCCGTCCCATTAGCAGTTCCCGCGCAGCCCAGTCGTTTGAATTTGGATTTTCCATTTTCATTCAAACACAGTTCTGTACCTAGTAGCTCTTGAGTTGATTCCAACTCTCAAAAATCACATTTGATCATACCTTTCAGAATATATTAAAATATATGGGTTTACTTATATAAATAATGTCCAAGTAATAAAAATATGCCACATAGGCATTTCTAGTCACTTTATTTTTATTTAAAATAAAAGGTTAAATCTTATTAAATTGTGACACCACTTTAAATCACATTCCCATGTACTGAAATGTGTGGTGATGACATGTGTCAACATGATCCCATGTTTGGTTTGGAGAATATTAAATCTTAAGTAGTTTTTCAATGAGTAGAAATTACTTTTCTAAAAATAAAAGAAATTAAACCAAGCTTTAATCTTGTAATGTTAGTGATGATGCTAGATCATCTATAGGACCCTTTTGTGTGATGATTGAAAATAGTTAAGTATTGTTTGGTGATTGTGTACCTCGTATTTATTTATAGACGCTAGTACCGACCAAGGATACGAGGAAGGAGGATACTACGAAGAAGAAGCCGAGGAGAACTTCAACCACTGCTCTGCACAAGGCAAGCTAACACTTGCAATTATGAGAGTTAAATAACATATGCAATGCACTAAGCATGCTTGGTTAGATACATTTGATGATACTCAATCCTAGTTTTACTTGCAAGATTTATACCTTATTTCTTTATCAAAGCTCTTACTTAGAGTTTACTGGAATAAATTGTAGATATTAGAAAGATAATTAAAGGTTGCATAAAGAGCATAAAACTTGGCCTAAGCTAGATAATCTTTATGTCATCCTATGGCATGAGATGGAACTTAGTAAAACTCCACTAGTTTACCACCCCTCATTAGTACTTACCCCCACTTGTAGATGTTATTGCTAAGCATAAAACTTGATCAACTTTAGATGGGAATACTTGGTGAAAATAGTTATGAAAACCTTGGAATGATGGATCATTCTATTGAAATGTTTTGGACATGTGTTTCCGAACACCAGATGATTTTTGGTGATGAAAATGTTGAGGCATGAGCCTTAGACCTTTATAAAACTGATGGTTGTCTGGATGCGATACCATTCCAATTTTACCGTACAACCACAATACCCGGAAATTGGGTAGGGCTTGACTGGAAACTTATATACCCTAGTATTAGTTCCCTCACGGCCAAGGTCTGAGCTGAGGCTACCTTGTGAAGATTGTCCACCTGTGCAGTACCCAAGATGACAGTTGGTCATGGTTGGGAGGCCAAACTCACAGGAGAGGTGCTTATACTAGGGCGTGTAACTGAAAGGTTAGGATTGATTATCCGCATGCTGAGTATGGTGAATTCAGGATTTGTCCCTGACGGATGTATCGAATGTTGTGGTGAAAGTGTACAATCTCTGCAGAGTGTCAAACTATTCGAATATCCGCGTCCGCGGTTATGGAAAGTTGGAGTGGCCATACTGTTCCCCCGTCAGATGTTTTCAAAATGACTTGTGAAATGGATTGAGATTTTGACTTGACCACAACAGAGTTGTGATATGAAATACAAGTTCCCACTTAGGTGTTATAAAACTTCAACTCGCTTTCTTCATTTCTGAACTTAGTAGATGTAAATCTGGCTTTTGCAAAACAACCCTAGAGCTTAGTGTCCTACTACAAAAACCCCCTTCACTTGTTAGTATTAGTTTGCGAGTACTTAAAGAGTACTCATGGCTTTGTCCCTGGCTATTCCCGTGGCCAGACTATGAAGAGGAATACCAGGAGGATGGACCCCAGGAAGGTTACGACAACTAGGATCATCTCCCATCGTCAGCATTGCCTGTGACCCCGAAGATGGAGCTTCGCCTATGCTACCTTTATGATTACGTATTTCATCTGCTTGAGTTGTATTAAGAACTGGATCATGAGATCCTTATTTGTGTAAGACCTTATGTATGGTTTGTAATGGATGATGTACTGTGGTATCCAAATCTGGTCTCAAAAAAATGGTAATCTCGGGATTGCGATGTATGGCATAACAGGCATCTGCGATTAAAAATTCGGGTGCTGACAGGCAAACTGCCCAAATCTTCGAAAGGAGGCAACGTCTACCTCCTGGTCGCGGTCGACAAGTTCACCAAATGGATCGAGGCCATGCCTGTCACCAACCAGAAGGGCAAAACAGCCGTCAAGTTCTTCGAGTCCATGGTATACAGGTTCGGCATGCCGCACAACATCATCAAGGACAACGGGTCGAACTTCATCTCCAAAGAATTCCAGGACTTCTGCGAAGACCTTGGCATCAACATATCATACGCCTCCGTGGCACACCCGCGGACCAACGGGTAGGTCGAAAAGGCCAACGGTATCGTAGGCAGTGGCATCAAGAAACGCCTACTCAGCCCACTCGAATGACTTGCGGGAGCCTGGGCAGAAGAGCTACCTTTTGTCCTCTGGAGCTTCCGTACAACGCCAAACAGCTCAACTGGCTACACTCCATTCTTCATGGTGCACGGAGCCGAAGCCGTGCTACCTGCAGAAGTACGCCATAAGGCTCCACGAGTCGTCGCCTACAGCGAAGCCGAATCGACGGCCGCACTCGAAGACGCTGTCGACACACTCGACGAGGCGAGCGACATCGCCGCGGCTCGCTCCACGGTCTACAGCAGAGCCTCCGCAACTACCAGAGCGGACGGCTGCGACCAAGGTCCTTCGTCGAAGGAGACCTCATCCTTCGACTCAAGCAAGAGCGGTCGAAGAAGCTCGAATCACCCTGGGAAGGACCCTACATCGTCACCGAAGTCATCCCAGGTGGCGCCTACCGCCTCAAGGACGTCAAGTCAGGAGTCCCATACTCCAACCCATGGAACGTTGCACAACTGCGGCACTTCTACCCCTAGCTATCCCTTTTTACTTTGAATAAGGCTACTCAGCCAAACAATGTACCTCCTCGTTACAATATGAATAAAAGCTATGTCCCCAGTCCGAAAAATCTCTTTTACCTTGCATTTACTTTCTGTTACAACACACTCGGGGGCTCCGCCTCACCTCACGACTTCGTCGTCTGAGAATAATGCATGTAAACCTGAGTAGCTGACCGCGTCAGGCTAACGAAAAGGACATGCATACAACAAGGCACCACGTGCTAACACAAGTAATCTTTACAACAATGGGCACAACAAGCCCACTCGAAATATATACAAGTTTTACATCTATCTTTTTACAGGGTCTACCTATTCTGAAGGATCACACGCCCCGATGCTCAAAAAGATCCACGATCTCTTCGACATACTACCTAACAACAGCATAGTGCGGACGCATATCCCAGAGGCTACCATCTGGTCGTAGAGGCGGCCCAGTCGCCACTATCGCAAGGTCTACATCAGGGCGATGTAGTCGAACAAGTGAAAGGGCAGCCTTCACGCCTGCAACCAACTAGTGTCGCACCAACTCCCTCACATGGCTCACGTCTCGAAACTTCGCCAGCAAACCCAAAGAGTGAGGGTGCCTCGTCTAGAGGGAACATGACGTACATAATCGATGACATGGAAGTCTTCTCCTGCTTCAGCACCCGCGAGACTTGATGTACACGATCCTGCACCGTCGCAAGTTCGGTGGCTCGGTCACGATCCATCCAGAAGAAGCCGCCAGCTTCCAAGTCCTGTTGGGTCAGACAGTTGATCCGAACAACAACGCGTTCCTTCTCCTTCCTGGGAACAAGGTTGACACCTGCAGAACATTCAGGATAAGGTGACATGCAAAAAAGGAGCACCCGAAAAATGAGCAGCAGCTCAAGAATACTTACATTGCAGTTGTTCGCTCAACTGCCACAGCTCCCCCATCAGATACTCCTCTCTGGCGGTGGTCCCGGATGCCAAGGATCTCCTTCTCCAAGCTACGGACGCGATCGCGAAGGAAAATAAGCCGCGACGCATCATCCAACGATGGTCGTGGATCTAGCACAATCGAAGTACCAACAGGTGCACCACCCGAAGGACCCTAGAAGGCAAAACAGGCAAGGATATAAACATCACAAACATCTCTGAAGATAGCTCGACAAAATAACATGTACATTAATGACCACTGCGTGGCACAAAGGAAGGATTGTTCATCAACAAAAGCATACATTACAAAATCGGATACACTATCCTAAAAACTACAACAGAAAAGCCTAAGCACCCGCATCCGGA
The DNA here is from genome assembly GCA_916181665.1 of Avena sativa. Classification (NCBI taxonomy): domain Eukaryota; kingdom Viridiplantae; phylum Streptophyta; class Magnoliopsida; order Poales; family Poaceae; genus Avena; species Avena sativa. The sequence continues at coordinate 302,002,309 of OV702297.1, read as the reverse complement.
GTGGCCTCGGAGCCAGAGTGTATGCTCTTGGCCTCCCCCGGCTGCTTTGCAGCATAGTCCGCCAGCAGGTCGATAAGCTTCAGACCATAACTCTTACATCGATAGGCGAAGAGAGCAAAGGCTACTTCTAAGCCGTCTGGCGCCGTCGGCATCTGGGAGGTGACGTGCTGAAGATCCAGCTTCATTTCGGACGCCATGGCCATGGCCATACCCATGGAGGCGCCAATGCCCTTCTGCTTGCGCTTGTAGGCCGCAGGGGCATCCTCTGACTGCGCATCCGCCAGAGAATCAACATCCTCAAGGGCAGCGCCCTTGGGAATGATCTCCTTGTAGAAACACCGGAGGACCTCCTTGGCCTTAGCAAGGGAACCAGCAGCAGTGCCGCAGCGATCTTCGACCACTGCGATGGCATCTTCTAGAGCACTCCCATGCTCCAAGACACCGCGATCAAACTCAATGCCCGAGGTATCTGGCGCAAAGAAGAAAAGACAGGAGTCGAATAAGGGCACAAACAAAAAGCAGTCAAAAACTCAAAAGACCAATTTGCATACAAGACACTTACCGGAGAACGCCTTGGCCGCAGCCATCAGCCTGTCGGCCATCTCCTTCTCGCGAGCAGCAGTTGCAGCAGCAAGCTCCTTCTCGTGATCCATAGACTCCTTCCGTAGGCGATCTTGCACCTCAACAGCAACGGCCACCTCCTTCTCCAGACGCTCCTTCGCCTCAGCAGCATCCGCAGCCTTCTTCTCCGCTCGACCGAGGCTCTTATCGAGAGCATCCAGCCGACGAAGGGCATCGTTGTTCTCTTATGCAAACAAACCAACAAGGACATGAGTGACACAAGCATTATTCGTGTGATAAACAAACAGAAACGAGAAAAATATAGAACCTTGCAGCTGCTTCATGCTAGCCTCCAGCACAAGATGTTGCTGGATGAGCAGGTTGGCGCTGCGAACGAAGGGCTGTGAAAGGAAGCAGAAGCAAATAATCAAGAACGCATCAGAAAAAGGGCTCGGGGGCTACGTCTCGAAAAGAGCAAAACATTCAACCAACCCGAAAAGGGCTCGGAGGGCTCCCCTAGGACGAAAAAAGAAAGCAACTTACGTGCTCAGATGGAGACTCCGAAGGTCCACCAGGGGTCTTGCGAGTAACGACCACCCGAGCCTCTGGCGGAGAGGGATTCAGGGCATCATCCTCAGAGTCGGCCACCATCTGAGAGTGAGGAGCTCTCAGCTTCGACTCCCCTACGGCCTCCTGAGTGCCCTCACTAAGAGAACCCTCCGAGGAGTGGCTGCAAGAAATAGTACTGATCAAGACAACAAGAAAAGTTGCACATGCAAGATGCAGACCAAAAGGCATCTGAAGGCACTTACGAGTCAATGTCTCTCATGTTGAAGACGTGCGGCGCCTTCTCCTTCTCCTTCTTCTTAGCCGACGGCTGTGGCGCTACCGCTTGCAGAGGCATAGCCGGGAATGGTGTGGAAGAAGAGTCGTCCTCCTTGCCGTGGCGCACAAGGAAGGATGGGTCCCTAGGCGTCGGCGGAGTCGAGGCATCCGAAGACTCGCTCGAACTCCATGCCGTCTTTCGGGTATACCCCTCGCTCGCCTCGGGGGCTTCATGGGTTGGCGACTGCACCGACGGAAGCTCAGACTCGGAGTCTATATCCTCATTGTCTGGTGCCTCCCTATATTTCTCAGGCAGAGGGGCATACACCCCGTAACCTTGAGGTGGTGCAAACAAAGATAACAAACAGACGTTAGAAACTACAACAAGCAAAACACATAGCAAAGCGCAACGCGCACGAACAATCTTCACCTTTGAGGCCCCTTTACTGGCGCTAAGTGGGGGGGGGGGGGTTAGCGACTCCCCCGGCAGGTCCTCACCAGCCTTGTACTTCAGCAGGGGATGGAGGGCCCTATCAAGATCACCCGAAGATAATTCTTTGGATGACACTCTGGTGGGATCACTAGGGCCGGCGTAGAGAAACATCGGGTGCACCCTGGCTTGGAGCGGCTGCACCTGACGCTTGAGGAAGGTGTGGATGATGTCGACTCCATTGACCTCCTTGCCTGGCACCAGTTGGAGAGCCTCCACCCGCTGGTAGAGCATCTCCACCTCCGCCGCTTTCGCCCTCCAAGATGTGGTTTTTCCACGATCTGTTTCGAATGATATTCTTCTCGAAGTCAAAGGGGACAAGACCAAATTGCTGACCGCCCATCTTGACATCATGGATATAAAACCACTTGTGACACCAATACTGGACGGACTCGCAAATGGATAAGGAGAAAAATTGGACAAAGGGACGAAGAGAAATGATACAGCCGCCGAGCGGATAGACTCCACCGGTGCCGGACTGCCTCTTCATAGAATAGAGTTTCCGGAAGAGACCAAAGTGTGGCTCGATACCGAGCCAGCACTCGCAAAGCGTGATGAAGCACGCAATGTTCAGAAGGGAATTGGGAGACAAATGATGAATCTGAATCCCATAGAGGAAAAGGAGCCCACGAAGGAACTCGTGGGCAGGAAGCGACAAACCGCGGAGAATAAAGGCAACGAAGATCACCCAAAAACCCACAGGTGGGCGACGGATTACCTCATCGCCGGGGATCTTGACGTCCTCCTTGTTTTGCAGGATTAACCCCGTATCGCGCAGCTTGCTGATACATCGGAAACATATCTATAATTTTTAATGTTCCATGCTTGTTTAGTATCTAATTTGCTTTGCTTTGTCTTTCTTTGAGGTGTTTTTATATCTTTTCTAGAACTAACCTATTAACAAGTTGCCACAGTGCCAGTTGCCTATTTTCTTCTGTTTTTGGTTCCAGAAAGACAGAAAATCAATATTCTCGGAATTGGACGGGACAAAAGCCAAAGTTATTATTTTTCCCGGAGCAACACGGAACCACGAAGAGAGCCGGAGGGGGGACATAGGGTGGCCACACCCCCTAGGCGCGGGCAAGCCTTGGGGGCGCCTGGGGAGGGTGTGGTCCCCCTGGCCCTCCACCGACCTTGATTCCTGCGCCTATAAGAAGCCTCCGACCCAAAAAACCTAAAGGATCCAGAAGAAATCCACGAAAACCTCTGCTGCACCGCCGCCACCGAAGGGGAGATTCGGGGGATAGATAGTCTCTGTTCCGGCACCCTGCCGGGACAGGGAAGTGCCCCCGGAGCCATCTTCATCGATCTCCATCGCCATCTTCATCACCATTGATGATTCCCATGATGAGGAGGGAGTACTTCTTCCTCGGGGCTAAGGGCTCTACCGGTAGCTATGTGTTCATCTCTCTCTATGCATGATCTTGTGGTCATGAGCTTTGTAATCAAGTAGATCTGCCTTGCTACTCAAGTGCTTCATTAGATCTCTGCTCTCCCCATGTGTGTGAAAGTGACAGCGTGCACGCCATGGTGGCACTTAGGCTTGAGTCTACATAAATACTCTTTATGCTTTGATAGATCTATGCTTTTCCCCATGTGTGTGAAAGTGACAACGGGCATATCGTGTGTGGCACTTTGGCTAGATTGAATATTTTTTATGAGTTATATTTGGAGTTGGATGTCTCTATGAAATTGTGGTGTTTGTTGGAACCATCTAGTGCTCAAGGTGATAGTGTGAGGTTATCTAGATTGGGGAAGGCAGACTTTGAGGTGTGTTGTTATAGCCCTACCATGGATTAGAGTGTCCAACCGGAGAGGATATTTATATGAGAGATTGTTCACTAGTGAAAGTGTGATCCCTAGGCCTTGTTTCTAAGCATTGAAACACCGTTTGCATCTAGATATGTTGCATGTTTGCTTGCTTCCTTCTTGTTGCCTTTAGTCTTTACCTTACCGTCAAGCTCTTTTCTGGCACTATTACCCCACGACAACAACAAGTCAGAAGCTATTTTCTGGAACCGTTACCACTTGTATTTCACTATCTCTTTGCCGAACTAGTGCACCTATATTGGGTGTGTTGGGGACACAAGAGACTTCTTGTATCTTGATTGCAGGGTTGCTTGAGAGGGAATACCTTTGACCACTTCCTCCCTGAGTTCGATAAACCTTGGGTGATCCACTTAAGGGAAACTTGCTGCTGTTCTACAAACCTCTACACTTGGAGGCCCAACAATTGTCTACAAGAATAGAAGTGCGTAGACATCAAGCTCTTTTCTGGCGCCATTGCCGGGGAATAAAAAAAGAAGCTTCCTCGTCAACAAAGCGCCATCAAAAGTCTTTTCTGGCGCCGTTGCCGGGGAGGTAAGGTAAAAGGTACTCACATCCTCCGGTGTGAGTGCTCGAAGTTATTTCCTTTAGATTCTGCAATCTTGTCTTTTTGTTTCTTGTTTTCACTAGTTAGGCTTAATGGAAAACAACAAAAAAATTAGAGAGCTTTATAGTATCTATCTTGAGTTAGGACATGAAGTGTTTGAAGAGAAATGGAGCTTTATTTGCATGCTAATAGCAGTGTTATTAGTATGAATTCTTTGGACAACATTGTTGTTAATGCTATGGAAAAGTCTAAGCTTGGGGAAGCTAGTTTTGATGAAAATGATCTTTTTAGTCCCCCAAGCACGAAGGAGAAAATTTACTTTGATGATACTTTACCTCCAATATATGATGATTACAATGATGAGTATGATATTTTTAGTCCACCTACTATTGAGGAGGAAATTAATTGTGATTACAATATGCCTCCTATATTTGATGATTATGGTGATGAGGATAATAATGATAGATATTTTGTTGAATTTGCTCCCACTATGATTAATAAGGATGACTATGCTTATGTGGAGAGTAATACTCATTTTATGCATGTGGCTCATGAAAAGCATGTTTCAAGTGATAGTTATATTGTTAATTTTATTCATGTTGCTACTGAAATTTATTATGAGAGAGGGAAACATGGTCTTATGCATCTAAAAAATATTAAGTTTCCCCTCTTTATGTTGAAAATCTTGAAGTTGCACTTGTTTTGCTTTCCTATGCTTGTTGCTTTGTGATTTCATGACTTGTTTATTTACAAGATTCCTATGCATAGGAAGTGGGTTAGACTTAAATGTATTGTGAATTTGCTTCTTAATGCTCTCTTTGACTTCAATTCATATTTCTTATGTGAGCATATTCTCAAACTATCAAGCCTAACTTAAAGGCATTAAAGAAAAGTACTTGTTGGGAGATAACCCAAGAGTTTTTTTGAGTCTTGGAAGTTATTACTTCTGTAATGACCTCTTGTCAACACCTGGATTTTTAATCACAGATGCCTGTTATGCCATACATCGCAATCCCAGGATTACCATTTTTGCGAGACATAACAGATTTGGATATCACAGTACATCATCCATTACAAACCATACATAAGGTCTTACACAAATAAGGATATCATGATCTAGTTCTTAATACAACTCAAGCAGCGGAATAACGTAAATATAACGATAGCGTAGGCGAAGCTCCATCTTCGGGGTCACAGGCAATGCTGACGATGGGAGATGATCCTAGTTGTCGTAACCTTCCCGCGGTCTGTCATCCTGATACTCCTCTTCATAGTCTGGCCACGGGAATAGCCAGGGACAAAGCCATGAGTACTCTTTAAGTACTCGCAAACTAATACTAATAAGTTAAGGGTTTTTTGTAGTAGGATACTAGGTTCTAGGGTTGTTTTACAAAAATCTAGATTTACCTCTACTAAGTTCAGAAGCAAATAAAACTAGTTGAAAGTTTTATAACACCTAAGTGGGAATTTGAATTTCATATCACAACTCTGTTGTGGTTAAGTCAAAGTCATAAATCATTTCATAAGTCATTTTGAAAAAATCTGACGGGGGAACAGTATGGCCACTCCAACTGTCCATAACCGCGGACACGGCTATTCGAATAGTTTGACACTCTGCAGAGATTGTACACTTTCACCACAACATTCGATACATCCGTCAGGAACAATCCTGAATTCACCATACTTAGTATGTGGATAATCAATCCTAACCTTTCAATTACACGCCCTAGTATAGGCACCTCTCCTGTGAGTTTGGCCTCCCAACCATGACCATCTGTCATCTTGGGTACTGCACAGGTGGACAATCTTCACATGGTAGCCTCAGCTCAGACCTTGGCCGTGAGGGAACCCATACTAAGGTATATAAATTTCCAGTCAAGCCCTACCCAAATTTTCGGGTATTGTGGTTATACGGTAAAATTGGAATGGTGTCGCATCCAGACAACCATCAGTTTTATATAGGGCTAAGGCTCATGCCTCAACATTTTCATCACCAAAATCATCTGGTGTTCAGGAACACATGTCAAAACATTTCAGTAGAATGACTCATCATTCTAAGGTTTTCATAACCATTTTCACCAAGTATTCCCATCTAAAGTTGATCAATATGCTTAGCACTAGCATCTACAAGTGGTGGTAAATACTAATGACGGGTGTTAAACAAGTGGGGATTTACTAAGTTCAATCTCATGCCTTAGGATGACATCAAGATTATCTAACTTAGGCCAAATTTTATGCTCTTTATGCTACCTTTAGTTATCTTTCTAGAATCTACAAGTCACTATGTAAACTCCAAGAGAAAGCTTTGTTAAAGAAAAATAAAGTATTAAGCTTGCAAGTAAAACTAGGATTGGGTTATCAAGTGGGTAGGATCACATATGCTTAAGGCATATAGTTGGCATAGTAACTAGCAAGTATTAGCTTGCATAAGTTGCAAGGGTTAGATTGCATAATTGCAAGTATAAGCTTGCATAAGTTGCAAGGGTTAGCTTGCATAATTGCAAGTATAAGCTTGCCTTGTGCAGAGCAGTGGTTGAAGTTCTCCTCGGCTTCTTGCTCGTAGTATCCTCCTTCCTCCTCGTATCCTTGGTCGGTACTAGCATCTATAAATAAATACGAGGTACACAATCACCACACAATACTTAACTATTTCTAATCATCACACAAAGGTTCACACTAGATGATCTATCTATCATCACTATCATTACAAGATTAAAGCAATTGTCTTATTTATTTTAATTTGAGAAAAGTAATTTCTACTCATTGAAAAACTACTTAAGATTTAATATTCTCCAACTCAAACATGGGATCATGTGGACACATGTCATCACCACATATTTTAGTATATGGGAATGTGATTTAAAGTGGTGTCAGAATTTAATAAGGTTTAATCTTTTTATTTTAATTAAATAAAGTGACTAGAAATGCCTATGTGGCATTCTTTTATTACTTGAACATTATTTCTGTAAGTAAACTCATATGTTTTTATATATTCTGAAAGGTACGATCAAATGTGATTTTTGAGAGTTGGAATCAACTAAAAAGCTCTTCTGGTTGAATTTTGAAAAATGTTTGAATGCAGAAAAGATTCTTCCCTGTTGTTTTTACCATGGTTGAGCTACAAATCCAAATGATTTGAATCCAACGGGCTTGGATTAAGCATTTCAGTACCTTTCTAACAAAATTGGTTTCATGCATTTTGGTTCAGTGAATCGAGCTGGGTTGATTTTTGAATCTAGGTACACAACTGTGTTTGAAATTAAATGAATAAAGTTTAATTTGAATTGTTGGGTCGTGCGGGAGGTTTAACTGGGCCGGCCCACTACACACAACGCGTACGTGGGCTGGTTAAGTGGCTGTCCCCACGCGTCAGTGAGACGGGGAGGGGCGACGCAGTACGGGGCAATGGACCGTGGGAGCTCGTTCTAATCTAACGGCTCTGGTTCATCGTCCATGTCGGGCAGATGAGACAGAACCCTAGCGCGGCAGGTGGGGGTCGTGGGAGGCTCACCGGGGCTCAGGCGATGGTCAACGACGGGGGCGAATGATGAAGTTGACGGTGGCGGTTCTCCTGGTACCGGCAGCTTCTCCTGGGGCGGCTCCAATCGACGGCTCCCTTCTCCTCTAGCAGCGGCTGGCTCCGGCCAAATTCCGGCGATGCGTTGCTCGCCTTGCTCCACGAGTGAGGTGGGGTGTTTCTGAGTGAGAGGGGAGTGAAATGGTGTGGAGAAAACGAGCGGTGGAGGCCTCTATTTATAGTGGCTGAAGGGGACCGACGGGCGCGGGCTGAGCTCGTCGTGGTCGACGACACATAGTGCTACTGGCATGGGCGACGGTAGGGGCAGTGCTGTGCTCCCTGATGAAGCTCAACGACATGGTGGTGAGGCGTGGGGCGGTGCTGATCGGTCAGAACGCTTTAATGCTCTGGGCGGGTCCGGCGGAGGTTTTAATGGCGCACATCGTGCGTGGTCCGCGCGGCGGCGAACGGGCATATCTGCGGGGTTGCTGGGGCTATGTAGATCACGCACGCACGCGACGAGGGCGGCGCGCGGTCTGTGGGTGCTCGTCGAGGGTGGCGCGCTCTCGGCTCGCACGCAGAGAAGTTTAGCATGGTCTTGCCGTGTGGTCCAGGGGCTGGCAGTGCTCAGGGCTAGGACAGGGAGTGGCGGTGGACGGTGGGGTGCCTGCTAGACATGCTTGCTAGGCTTAGTGCTGCTCCTAGCTTGCTGTCGACAATCGGGTGGCAAGGTGAGGCTCGGCCTGCTTGCCATTGATGGCATGGTCTGGTTTACAGTGAGCTAGAGGGTTTAAACTAGTTAGATGATCTACTGAGGGTTTAGTGTGAACTATATAGGGAACAAGTTAGGCCAAATTTACTGCACACTATAGTGTTTGAGGTTTGTTTGATTTGAATCTGCAAGGTGTTTGATGATATGGCCGCAAGAACTTTAAATTTGAATTTTGGATTCAAACTTGGTGGGTTTGCTAGGCACATGCTAGGGGGTGTCTGGTTAGTTGGATTATTCAAGGGGCACTGGTTTGGTTGGGTTTTGAAAATGGGTGATCTTCACATATGATAAAGATTCAATTTTGAATTGTCATTTGAATGAGGTTGCCAAATGTTTCTATAAGTTTGAAAGGTGGGCCTTGATTCACTTTTACTTGTTCTAGAAAGGTGTGAAAAGAGTTGTAAAAGTTTATATTTGAAATCTTGAACTAGAAACACTCAAAGTGACCTAGTGAGCAAGATTGGCAAAAATGACCATTTGCTTTATTTGATTTTTTTTATTTATCTTGATTTGTTTCTGCATGGAAATGTTTTATATGATGTTATTTTCATATTTAAACCATTTCTTGCTATTTAGGTTAATCACACAAGTCTATTCATGCATTCATCAAATCATCTCATTCACACATGCATTCATATGACTTTAATTAATCAAAGTTTTTGTTAACCCTAATTTTAGTGATTAGAGTTTGATGATCCTTGTTTTACATTTTTGGGATGTTACAAACCTTCCCCCCTTAAACAAAATCTTGTCCTGGGATTTTAAAAAGGAAGAAAAATATTAACTGGGATTTAAAAAGATCGGGAAACTCTGTCATGATGTGATCTTCGCGCTCCTAGGTAGCTTCTTCTTCAGTGTGGTTGCTCCACTGAATCTTGTGAAACTTGATGCTTCGGGTCCTGGTGGTTCAGAAAGCTTCTTCCAAAATACGGATGGGTACTTCAGGATAGGTCAGGTCATCGTTGATCTCTATGGTCTGGTGATCAATGTTCTTGAAAACTTTGGTCTTCTCCGAAACTTCAAGGCATTTGCAAAGTAACGATATATGGAACACATTGTGCACTGCTGACATTCCCTCGGGCAGTTCCAATTGATATGATACTTCTCCTCGATGATTCAGAATCTTGAAGGGTCCGATATATCTGGGGGCTAACTTTCCTTTGAGCTGGAAACTCTGCATTCCCTTCAAAGGCGACACTTTAAGGTACACGAAATCTCCAATATTGAAAGCGAGGTCTCGACATCTCTTGTCGGTGTACCTCTTCTGTCTTGACTGGGCGGTCTTGAGGTGCTCATGAATCTTGTGAACTTTCTCTTCTGCTTCTCGTAGGATGTCGGGTCCGAAAATCTGACTCTCTCCTACTTCCTACCAATTCAAAGGGGTACGACACTTCCTTCCATACATGAATTCAAATGGGGACATTTGCAAACTAGCTTGGTAAATATTGTTGTATGAAAATTCTGCGAAAGGCAGATAGTCTTCCCATTTAGATCCATACTCTAGCACACATGCTCTCAACATATCTTCGAGTATTTGATTTACTCACTCCGTTTGTCCATCGGTCTGAGGGTGATACGCGGTGCTGAAATCCAGTCGGGTTCCTAAACCTTCTTGGACTTTCTTCCAGAATCTCGAGGTAAACTGGGTTCCTCGATCCGATACAATGTTCTTGGGGACTCCGTGCAAACTGACGATTCTAGCGATGTATAACTCCGCTAGCTTCGAACTCTGGTAGGTGGTCTTGACTGGTAAGAAATTGGCTACTTTGGACAATCTGTCAACTATGACCCAGATTCATTTCCCCTACTAGAAGTAGGCAATCCAGTGATAAAGTCCATTCCAACGGAATCTCATTTCCATTCTGGAATCTGTAGTGATTGCAACAGTCCTGCGGGTCTTTGATTTCCCGCCTTGACTCTCTGACATATGTCACACTTGGCGATATAGCTTCCGATTTCTCTCTTCATCTTATGCCACCAAAATTGCTCCTTCAAATCCTGATACATCTTTGTTCCTCCGGGGTGGATAGAATAAAGAGTATCATGGGCCTCTTTCAAAATCACTTCTTCAATTCCGAATCTGCTGGTACACAAAGGCGTCCTTTGTACCACATAACTCCTTCTTCGTCTTTGGTGAATCCGGGTACTTTGCCTGTACCGATGCGATGTTTGATTCCGTCGATACTAGCATTTCCTTTCTGCGCCTCTTTGATCTGACTGATCAAAGTGGGTTGAAGTTCTGTGCTAGCCAAAAATCCTGCACTGACTAATTCCACTCGGAAATCTTCCATCTCTTTGTGCAAACTTGGTTGCTCCTTCAAAATCATGGAGTTCAAGCAGCACATCAATCTTCTAAGGGCATCTGCTACCACATTGGCTTTACCGGGGTGGTAATGAATGTACAGATCATAATCCTTGATTAGCTCAATCCATCTTCTCTGCCTCATATTCAGCTCCTTCTGAGTGAATATATACTTCAGGCTCTTGTGATCCGAATAAATCTCACAACGGTTTCCCATGAGATAATGCCTCCATGTCTTCAGGGCTAGAACTATGGCTGCAAGTTCGAGGTCATGGGTTGGATAATTCTGTTCATGCTGCTTCAGTTGTCAGGATGGGTAAGATATAACTTTGCCTTCTTGCATTAGCACACATCCGAGACCAATCTTGGATGCGTCACAATACACATCAAAGGGCTTCGTGATATCCGGCATGATCAAGATTGGGGCTGAAATCAATCTCCTCTTGAGTTCTTGAAAACTCGCTTCACATTTGTCCGTCCATTCAAACTTCTTGTCCTTCTTCAGCAATTGGGTCATGGGTCTGGCGATACTCGAGAATCCTTCTACGAACTTGCGGTAGTAGCCCGCTAATCCGAGAAATGCACGAACTTGGGTTTGAGTGGTCAGGGCTTGCCAATCTTCGACATCCTTCACCTTCGCAGGGTCAACGGCAATTCCTCCGGCTGATACAATGTGTCCGAGGAATCCTACCTCTTGTAACCAGAATTCACATTTGCTAAACTTGGCATACAACTGATGCTCTCTAAGGGTTCCTAGAATGGTCCTTAGGTGTAGCTCATGTTCTTCTTCTGATTTGGAATCAATCAGAATGTCATGGATGAAAACAACAACAAACTTATCTAGGAAGTCCATAAAAATCTTATTCATGAGGTTCATGAAATAAGCGGGGGCATTGGTTAGTCCAAAAGACATGACAGTATACTCGTATAATCCATATCTGGTGGTAAAGGCAGTCTTTGGAATATCCTCTACGCGAATCTTGAGTTGATGATAGCCAGTTCTAAGATCAATCTTAGAAAACACTTTGGCACCAGTCAACTGGTCAAACAAATCTTCAATCTTCGGCAAAGGGTACTTGTTCTTGATGGTGACATCATTCAACTTCCGATAATCCGTACACAGACGGTTACCTCCATCTTTCTTGTCCACGAACAAAGTAGGTGATCTCCAAGGTGACGCACTTGGTTGAATCAATCCGATTTCTAGCATGGCATCCATTTGCTTCTTCAGTTCCCCTAGTTCAGATGGGTTCATACTATATGGTCTCTGGGCTATGGGTCCGGTTCCAGGGATTAGTTCAATGATAAACTCGATATCCCGATCTGGGGGCATACCGGGCAAAACATCTGGAAATACATCGGGGTATTCACAGACTATCCGAACTTGGTCAATGGTAGGCTGGGCTATACTCTTGTTGCACTTGAATTGACGTGGCAAGGTTTCAGATACATGCTCGGCTGATACTCCGGTTGTACTGGTCATGGTTATGGCTTTCTTGGCACAGTCAATTAATCCTTTGTGTTTGGACATCCAATCCATTCCTAGTACTACTTCCAAACCTTTAGTTCTGAATACTATTAGATTAGTATAAAAATATATGGCATGGATTCGGATAGGGACGATTTTGCAAATTTGCCTATCTTTGGTGGTTGAACCGGGTATTTGAACAATCATAACATGCTTCAATGTGGTTGGTTGAATCTTACTAATGCATGCAAATTCTTCAGTGACAAATGAGTGCGATGCTCCAGAATCAAACAACACTCTTGCAAGTAATGAGTTAACAGAAAACATACCTAGCACGACATCTGGCGCTTCTTGGGCTTCTTCAGCATGCATGAGAAAGAGACGGCCGTTGCGGTTGAGCGAATTCCCTAGGGCAAACCTTCTTCCGGGCTGAACATGACGTTGCTGCTGAGCTGGGGCATTTGCATTGGGGGATGCATTAATCTTCTTGGGGCACTCATTGGAATAGTGACCATTGGTTCCACATTCATAGCAAATCACTTGCGACCTGTCCTTTGCCGGAACAGGCACAACATTGCTTCTAGTCCTTGGGGCAGTGTTGGTATTGGTGGCGGCGTTGTTGTTGCTGAACTTGGGTGGTGCACGGTTGAAATTCCTGGAGTTGCCGGGGTTGTTGTGATTTCCTCCGGGCCTTGGGTTTCCACGGTTGGGATAGGTCGGACTGTTCATCGGGGGTCTGTTGTTTCTCGGGGCAAATCCTGGAGATGGGTTGGGGCGATACTTTGGTGTCTGGTGGGTTCCTGGTTGATGCATCATGCAACGCTTGCGGTTCTCATTGGCTTGGTTGATCTTTCCTTCCATCTGAATGACAGAGTCAACTAGAGCTTCAATATCAGCAAAGGGGATATTGACTAACACCGTCTACATCTCATCGTGCAGACCATTCAAGAATCTCTCTTTCTTCTTGGCTTTAGTGTCGATCTCATCCGGTGCATACCTAGCTAATGACAAGAATTTATCACGGTATTCCACTACGGTCATCCTTCCTTGCTTCAGTTCCCTGAATTCATCTCTCATCCTCTTGATTAAACCCGATGGCACATGGGTTCTGCTGAACTTGACCTTGAATTCGTCCCAAGTCATCATCTGACCTCCGGTCATTGCACGAACGCTGTTCCACCATGCTCTTGCATCTCCGGCCAGATAGTGGGTGGCGAACAGAACATTCTCGTTAGCTTCTACTCCTGCGACTTCCAGGTTGTTCTCCATGGTTTGCACCCAATCATCAGCATCTAGGGGCTCTTCTGACTTAGTGAAAACATGTGGATTGGTGTTCTGGAAATTCTTGAGCTTAGATCCATGGTTGTCCTGATTTCCATGGCCTTGATTGTTGTTGGCCATCTGAGCTATATGTTGAAGGGTGGCTAGGTTGGCTTGACGTTCGACTCTTTCAGCTTCGCGGTCAGAAACCAACATTTGCAAGAGTTGCAACATCGGGTCTGGGGCTGAGTTGCTTCCTCCATGAGGCATCTGAAGATTGAGATAGATCATGAGAGAAGAGGGAAATTTCTAAGGTTCAAGGGTTGTTGAAAAGCTTTTAAAGTTTGACTCAGATGTTTCTAGCAACTTGCTTTTCATTCATTCATAGCACCCGATACAAACACACACCACAACAAAGGAAAACATATGGTTTTAAGAACCATTATGGAAACTACGATACACTGGGACCGAATACAACTCACTAACGCTAGTGCTCAGGTGCTACTACTCCTCGGAGTCAGTGTACTCATCATCCGCATCATCATCGTCATCGATGAAGGCGAAGTCATCCTCATCGATGAAGAAGTCCATGGCCTGATCCTCCAGAAAGTCATCATCATCGCTGAGATAGGAGTAGGGGTCTCCACGAAGGTCTTCCCCTGCATTCTCCCTCTCCTCCAACTGCATATCTCTCTCGTGGATGGTCTCCTCCAAATCCGTGATCCGGTGGTGAAGACGGGCAATGATGCGCTCCTTCTTGTCGAGCTGACGACGACGAGACTTGCGATCCTCCACTAGCATGGCGAGGGTCTGATCCTTCTTATTAGTGATGGCGGACTTGTGGTTGGCGTAGGAATGTTCATTGTCCAACTCCTTCTAACGGTCATACATCATGAAGCTGAGGTGGTCCAACTGAGTCTTCAGCTCGGGGTGGTAGGGGGCCTCCAATGGCTGTCCCATAGCATCACGCCTTGGGTAGAACTCAAAATGGGTGCCCTTGATTTGATTCATACTCTGACCACACATACGGGCAAGAGCTTCCTGCATGGCCCTGGCAAGTCCATCGAGCCAGTTGTTCTCTCTTAAGGTGAACTGAATTCCCTCTGCAGTGGGAGGTTCAATCTTTCCTCGGAGACTTGCAACAAATAGCCACTGCAAATCTTCTCCTTCCTGATCATTGAGCTGAGCTCCGAAGAACTCGGGGTGCGGATGCTCCAGCATCTCCGACAGCTGGTCCAAGTCACGCTCAAAGATGAGGTCTCCTCCATTCCCCAACTGATAAAACTTGCTGTACTTCACGTCCATCTATAATAATATAGGATGAGTAAGTTAGTAGAGTGATCAAGTGTGTCAAATTTTATGTATTTTGCAAGAATTTTTGAGGAGCATGGATTTTCATGAAAGAATCAAGGTGATAAGAATGGGAATAAGTTTTTGTAAATACTCACTTCCTTTGGTTTTGAAACTAAGTTTTTGATTCAAACGTCCATTCTAACTAGGGTCTCCTATGGTCAGGATGGCTCTGATACCAACTTGTCAACACCCGAATTTTTAATCACAGATGCCTGTTATGCCATACATCGCAATCCCAGGATTACCATTTTTGCGAGACATAACATATTTGGATATCACAGTACATCATACATTACAAACCATACATAAGGTCTTACACAAATAAGGATCTCATGATCCAGTTCTTAATACAACTCAAGCAGCGGAATAACGTAAAGATAACGATAGCGTAGGCGAAGCTCCATCTTCAGGGTCACAGGCAATGCTGACGATGGGATATGATCCTAGTTGTCGTAACCTTCTTGCGGTCCGTCATCCTGATACTCCTCTTCATAGTCTGGCCACGGGAATAGCCAGGGACAAATCCATGAGTACTCTTTAAGTACTCGCAAACTAATACTAATAAGTTAAGGGGGTTTTTGTAGTAGGATACTAAGTTCTAGGGTTGTTTTGCAAAAAGCCAGATTTACCTCTACTAAGTTCAGAAGCAAAGAAAACTAGTTGAAAGTTTTATAACACCTAAGTGGGAATTTGAATTTCATATCACAACTCTGTTGTGGTCAAGTCAAAGTCATAAATCATTTCATAAGTCATTTTGAAAACATCTGACAAGGGAACAATATGGCCACTCCAACTGTCCATAACCGCGGACGCGACTATTCGAATAGTTTGACACTCTGCAGATATTGTACACTTTCACCACAACATTCGATACATCTGTCAGGAAAAATCCTGAATTCACCATACATAGTATGCGGATAATCAATTCTAACCTTTCAATTACACGCCCTAGTATATGCACCTCTCCTGTGAGTTTGGCCTCCCAACCATGACCATCTGTCATCTTGGGTACTGCACAGGTGGACAATCATCACGAGGTAGCCTCAGCTCAAACCTCGACCGCAAGGGAACCCATACTAAGATATATAAACTTCTAGTCAAGCCCTACCCAAATTTTTGGGTATTGTGGTTGTACGGTAAAATTGGAATGGTATCGCATCCAGACAACCATCAGTTTTATATAGGGCTAAGGCTCATGCCTCAACATTTTCATCATCAAAATCATCTGGTGTTCAGGAACACATGTCAAAACATTTCAGTAAAATGACTTATCATTCTAAGGTTTTCATAACCATTTTCACCAAGTATTCCCATCTAAAATTGATCAAGTTTTATGCTTAGCACTAGCATCTACAAGTGGTGGTAAATACTAATGAGGGGTGGTAAAAAAGTGGGGATTTACTAAGTTCAATCTCATGCCTTAGGATGACATCAAGATTATCTAACTTAGGCCAAATTTTATGCTCTTTATGCTACCTTTAGTTATCTTTCTAGAATTTACAAGTCACTATGTAAACTCTAAGAAAAAGCTTTGTTAAAGAAAAATAAAGTATTAAGCTTGCAAGTAAAACTAGGATTGGGTTATCAAGTGGGTAGGATCACATATGCTTAAGGCATATAGTTGGCATAGTAACTAGCAAGTATTAGCTTGCATAAGTTGCAAGGGTTAGCTTGCATAATTGCAAGTATAAGCTTGCCTTGTGCAGAGCAGTGGTTGAAGTTCTCCTCGGCTTCTTCCTCGTAGTATCCTCCTTCCTCCTCGTATCCTTGGTCGGTACTAGCGTCTATAAGTAAATACGAGGTACACAATCACCAAATAATACTTAACTATTTCTAATCATCACACAAAGGTTCACACTAGATAATCTATCATCATCACTATCATTACAAGATTAAAGCACTTGTCTTATTTATTTTAATTTGAGAAAAGTAATTTCTACTCATTGAAAAACTACTTAAGATTTAATATTCTCCAACTCAAACATGGGATCATGTGGACACATGTCATCACCACATATTTCAGTATATGGGAATGTGATTTAAAGTGGTGTCAAAATTTAATACGGTTTATCCTTTTTATTTTAATTAAATAAAGTGACTAGAAATTCCTATGTGGCATTTTTTTATTACTCGAACATTATTTCTGTAAGTAAACTCATATGTTTTTATATATTCTGAAAGGTATGATCAAATGTGATTTTTGAGAGTTGTAATCAACTCAAAAGCTCTTATGGTTGAATTTTGAAAAATGTTTGAATGCAGAAAAGATTCTTCCCTGTTGTTTTTACCATGGTTGATCTACATATCCAAATGATTTGAATCCAACGGGCTTGGATTAAGCATTTCAGTACCTTTCTAACAAAATTGGTTTCATGCATTTTGGTTCAGTGAATCGAGCTGGGTTGATTTTTGAATTTAGGTACAAAACTGTGTTTGAAATTAAATGAATAAAGTGTAATTTGAATTGTTGGGTCGCGCGGGAGGTTTAACTGGGCCGGCCCACTACACACATCGCGTACGTGGGCTGGTTAAGTGGATGTCCCCACGCGTCAGTAGGGGAGGGGCGACGCGGTACGGGGCAATGTGGACCATGGGATCTCGTTCTAATCTAACGGCTCTGGTTCATCGTCCACGTCGGGCAGCGCCAGCGAGACAGAACCCTAGCGCGGCAGGTGGGGGTCGTGGGAGGCTCACCGGGGCTCAGGCGATGGTCGGAGACGGGGGCAAATGATGAAGTCAACGACGGCGGTTCTCCTAGTACCGGCAGCTTCTCCTGGGGCGGCTCCAATCGATGGCTCCCTTCTCCTCCAGCAGCGGCTGGCTCTGGCCAAATTCCGGTGATGCGCTGCTCGCCTTGCTCCGGGAGTGAGGTGGGGTGTTTCTGAGTGAGAGGGGAGTGAAATGGTGTGGAGAAAATGAGCGGTGGAGGCCTCTATTTATTGTGGCTGAAGGGAACCGACGGGCGCGGGCTGAGCTCGTCGTGGTCGATGGCATAGAGTGCTACTGGCATGGGCGACGGTAGGGGGCGGTGCTATGCTCCCTGGCGAAGCTCAACGACGTGGTGGCGAGGCGTGGGGCGGTGCTGATCGGTCAGAACGCTTCAACGCTCTGGGCGGGTCCGACGGAGGTTTTAATGGCACATAGCACGCGTTCCGCGCGGCGGCAAACGGGCATGTCTGCGGGGTTGCCAGGGCGGTGGTGATCACGCACGCACGCGACAAGGGCGGCATGCGGTCTGTGGGTGCTGGTCGATGGTGGCGCACTGGCGCGCTCTCGGCTCGCACGCAGAGAAGTTTGGCATGGTCTTGTCGTGTGGTCCAGGGGCTGGCAGTGCTCGGGCTAGGAGAGGGAGTGGCGGTGGACGGTGGGGTGCCTGCTAGACATGCTTGCTAGGATTAGTGCTGCTCCTAGCTTGCTGTCGACAAATGGGGTGGCAAGGTGAGGCTCGGCCTGCTTGCCATTGATGGCATGGTCTGGTTTACAGTGAGATAGAGGGGTTAAAATTATTTAGATGATCTACTGAGGGTATAGTGTGAGCTAAATAGGGAACAAGTTAGGCCAAATTTACTGCACACTATAGTGTTTGAGGTTTGTTTGATTTGAATCTGCAAGGTGTTTGATGAAATGGCCGCAAGAACTTTAAATTTGAATTTTGGATTCAAACTTGGTGGGTTTGCTAGGAACATGCTAGGGGGTGTCTGGTTAGTTGGAATAGTTAAGGGGCACTGGTTTGGTTGGGTTTTGAAAATGGGTGATCTTCACATATGATAAAGATTCAATTTTGAATTGTCATTTGAATGAGGTTGCCAAATGTTTCTGTAAGTTTGAAAGGTGGGCCTTGATTCACTTTTACTTGTTCTCGCAAGGGGTGAAAAGAGTTGGAAAAGTTTCTGTTTGAAATCTTGAACTAGAAACACTCAAAGTGACCTAGTGAGCAAGATTGGCAAAAATGACCATTTGCTTTATTTGATTTGTTTTTGATTTTATCTTGATTTGTTTCTGCATGGAAATGTTTTATATGATGTTATTTTCATCTTTAAACCATTTCTTTCTTTTTAGGTTAATCACACAAGTCTATTCATGCATTCATCAAATCATCTCATTCACACATGCATTCAAATGACTTTAATTAATCAAAGTTTTTGTTAACCCTAATTTTAGTGATTAGAGTTTGATGATACTTGTTTTATATTTTTGGGATGTTACACCTCTCCTTATCCTTTTTTTTGCTTTTTGTGCCAAGAACGACCTCTAATGAGAGGGAAGTAAGATTTGGGGAGTTGCTGTCCCAAAACAGTTTTCTTTCCTCCACCATAAAAATTCGTGAGGAGTCTTTGTAACTCGGATTGAGATCACAATTTACGAATAAATCCCCCGGTATGTTAGCTAACTTTCATTAGTTCAATTTTTTTTGATTTGAGCAACAGAAGATGTTCGAAAAAATCGGTTTCTACCTATTGGTCTGTTTTGACAGATTTCTGCCATTATTTGCATTTGCTTCTTATTGATTCCTTTTTGAGTTCTCTTTTGGGGAATTGAGCTCTTTGAAGTAGTTGCTACAGTAGCTTGTATTTTTAGTGAAAAGTTTTTCTGTTCCAAAGCTTTGCCTAAGGGTCTAATATCTTTTGAATACACTAATGTTGCTAATGAAGATTGTGTAAAGTTTTGTATGAAGGAAAAATTTCAGGTGTAGAGAGAGAATGATGTAATGAGATGAAGAATGGACAAAAGCTCAAGCTTGGAGATACCACCCCGTGTCTCCCCAAGAAATATTCAAGAGGTACAAGCGTCAAAGCTTGGGGATGCCCAAGGCATCCCCTTCTTCATCAATAAAAATCTTAGGTCTTTGTAGACACTTCTTTTTTATTGTTTCATGCATTGTTGTGTTGTTCTTGGAGCGTCTTAGTTTTTGGTTTTGGTTTTCGTTTGCTTAGTTTGCTTGAGTAAGTTGGTTGGTTACACCACACTTCTTCTGGAGAGAGATGCACTCTGTTTCCATTGCCTAGAACACTCTAGTTTTCACTCTTATTGTTTTGTGAGTGTTCACTTTTGCTAGCACTGTGTTCAGCCTTAATTTTCTTGTGCTTTTAGCTTAGAACTTTTTAGTTCTTCTTTGTGGATTTGTGAGACAAGCTCACCGATCTTTATTTATTATTATCTTTGTGAGTTGTTTCAAATAAGTTGCTTGGTGTTGGAAAGGAGTAGGAAGTTCCTTCTTAAAAGTGCAAGAGAAGCTTGCATTAACTGTGACTTAGACTTTATCATGTCATGCTAGATGTTGTTTTGACCTTATGCTTAGTGAATATTGATGTAGCATGACTTGTTCCAAACAATTAGGATTGCTTAGTGTGCCTTGAAAGAATTATGCGTTGTTTTAGCATACAAAAGCATAGTATTGTGGTATTCTCCTTTGATGCTTTGCTTGGGTTGACTTGGAAAATGCTCACACCAGGTTATGACTATGACAAGTCACCATTAGCCTCTATGATTATTTAGTCCTTGACTTGTAGTACCACTCTATGCTTTGATTAGTAATGCTTTGTTGCACTGCATGATTATGGCCATTATGCTCTCTTAGTTGGTTGCTCCCAGTCTTTTGCTAGCCTCCACTTGTATGAGTAAGTTCTACTCATGCTTCCAACTCCCAAGAAACCAAGTTATTCCAAAGTGTCCACTGTAAACTCCTATGCATGGTGTGTTACACCATTCCAAGTATATTCCTTTTTCAGCTATCTTCCAATTAAAAACTATTTTTTATGTGAAAACTTAGTGATTAAAGCCCTCACGAACTTGATGGCACACTTTATATTCTTTGCCCCTAATAAACTTGAACCATCGTGACAACTTTGTTGTATATGCTTGCACTTATAAGTTGGAATTAGCAGAACCGTGCTGTCACGGGTTACGTTCAACATTGCACTTGTACTTTGTACTTAGTTGATATCATGCTCTTTTGTCTATGGATGTCACCAGTGTGAAATAAACAGGGAACTTGTAATTCCATGGAGTAAGTATTCTGTGGTAGAGAAACGTCTGGGCCGCTAGCCTAAGCCATGCCTAATCATGGTGGAAACTTGCAGCATCACCATAGTGAGCTATCTATGAAGCATCCTCAATAAAAAGCTATGCATATAGTAAATAAAAAGATTGCTGAGATGATCATTGTCTGCTTCCCTTGTCATTTTGGTTATGGGAAAGCTCCTGTACCATATGCAAGGGGTACCCCATTGGCGGTTCTCAATGATATGCAAATACTTACAATGACAAGAACTTACCTGTGCCCAAAGTTGAGTATGCATGAGGTGTGGCCCTCATATTCAAGGGACTTGAGATTGCCAACTTATACTTCGTCAAGCATATACTCCATATTTGCCACTTTAACCTTAATCACTTCAAGATGCTTATGATAGGGGCAATGAAGGTTGAAAGCTAACAAGTACCATAATTTTTGGAAGCTCTTTTTGAAACTTGTAATCCCTGCTTCCTTTACAAAAAGGCCTTTCTTCCACCACTATTGAGTCTCCACCTTCTACCTTTAGGCACCATTAAGATAGCATAGTTGTCATTTTGTGTGTAGTGTTCCAAAGCTTATTAATTGATGCATATTGTGATATTACTTGTTCTTGTACTACTTGTTTCTAGTCACCCTTGTGAACTTTGAAGGTGTCCTATGCATCTATATTGCTACTCTATGAGGGACAAGCTAATTGCCACTATGCTATGTTTTCTGTATGTGAAACAAACAAATGTTTTTCAATGCATGTTATTCATGATCTTTGTTTGTATCCTTTCATGTTGCATGCATAGTTACTATGTCCTATTGTTAGAACTCCATCTTTCATGCACATGTTTAGAGTTCTTTGATCCCAGCTTTTAGTGCATTGCAAATGTTTGATCTTGGTTTTGATGGTGTATGTCACCTCAAAAATTATTCTTTTTATCACTTACCTACTCGAGGACTAGCAGGGGTTAAGCTTGGGGATGCTTGATATGTCAGAAATGTATCTATAATTTTTGATGTTCCATGCTTGTTTAGTATCTACTTTGCTTTGCTTTGTCTTTCTTTGAGGTGTTTTTATATATTTTCTGGAACTAACCTATTAACAAGTTGCCATAGTGCCAGTTGCCTGTCTTCTGTTTTTTGGTTCCAGAAAGGCAGAAAATCAATATTCTCGGAATTGGACGGGACAAAAGCCAAAGTTATTATTTTTCTCGGAGCAACACGGAACCACGAAGCAGAGCCGGAGGGGGGGACACAGAGTGGCCGCACCCCCTAGGCGCGGGCAAGCCCTGGGGGCGCCTGGGGAGGGTGTGGGCCCCCTGGCCCTCCACCGACCTTGATTCCTGCACCTATAAGAAGCCTCCGACCCAAAAACCCTAAAGTATCCAGAAGAAATCCACGAAAACCTCTGCTGCACCGCCGCCGCCGAAGGGGAGATTCGGGGGACAGAAAGTCTCTGTTCTGGCACCCTGCCGGGACGGGGAAGTGCCCCCGGAGCCATCTCCATCGATCTCCATCACCATCTTCATCACCATTGCTGATTCCCATGATGAGGAGGGAGTAGTTCTTCCTCAGGGCTAAGGGATCTACCGGTAGCTATATGTTCATCTCTATGCATGATCTTGTGGTCATGAGATTTGTAATCAAGTAGATCTACCTTGCTACTCAAGTGCTTCATTAGATCTCTGCTCTCCCCATGTGTGTGAAAGTGATAGCGTGCACACCATGGTGGAACTTAGGCTTGAGTCTACAACTCTTTGTGCTTTAATAGATCTATGCTTTTCCCCACGTGTGTGAAAGTGACAGCGGGCATACCGTGTGTGGCACTTTGGATAGATTGAATATTTGTTATGAGTTATATTTGGAGTTGGATGCTCTATGAAATTGTGGTGTTTGTTGGAACCATCTAGTGCTCAAGGTGACAATGTGGGGTTATCTAGATTGGGGAAGGCGGACTTTGAGCTGTGCTGTTATAGTCCTACCATGGATCAGAGTGTCCAACCGGAGAGTAGTTAAGAGTAGTATCATGAAGAGAGGATATTTATATGAGAGAGTGTTCACTAGTGAAAGTATGATCCCTAGGCCTTATTTCTAAGCATTGAAACACCGTTTGCATCTAGATCTATTGCATGTTTGCTTGCTTCTTTCTTGTTGCCTTTAGTCTTTACCTCACCGTCAAGCTCTTTTCTGGCACCATTACCCCATGACAACAACAAGTCAGAAGCTATTTTCTGGCACCGTTACCACTTGTATTTCACTATCTCTTCGCCATACTTGTGCACCTATATTGGGTGTGTTGGGGACATAAGAGACTTCTTGTATCTTGATTGCAGGGTTGCTTGAGAGGGAATACCTTTGACCACTTCCTCCCTAAGTTTGATAAACCTTGGGTGATCCACTTAAGGGAAACTTGCTGCTATTCTACAAACCTCTGGACTTGGAGGCCCAACAACTGTCTACAAGAATAGAAGTGCATATACATCACTTGCGCAGGTCGGTGTCGCGCATGTCAGAGCGCCTCCACTTGCCACCAGTGTTGCGTGCAGGGGCGACAACCTTCTTGCCGCCGGCAGTAGCACTCGAGCCTGCTCCGGCGGAGGCCTTCTTCGACTTCACCATCGCGGAGCGTCGACGACGGTGGTGCGCGCGCAAGAACGAAGAGGAAAAAAGATCGAAGAACGTCCAGTGCGCGCGAGGACGAGCTTAGCGAAAATGGAGGCAGTGAAAGCAAATGGCAAAGGGTGAAAAGAAACCACTGCTTTCCCCACGGTTATAAGGATGAAGACGACGAACATGAACCGTTCATCCAGAAGCCCTGATGCTAGGGTCAGATCCATCCGTCCACGTGTCAACACAGCATCGAACCGTCGCCCGCACGCCGCCCACTATGCACGGAAATCAAGGATACGCCGTAATTCTTGCCACGATGCGCGTGACTAATCAACTTCAAGTCAGAAAGTGGGACCCACGTTCGTCCTGTTACGTCACCTTTGGTGACGCAGACGGTTGAGGTCATCGATCGTCAGCACTGACGTCATCAAGCAGCCAAGCAACAACTAGAATTTTTCAACTGATCAGACAAGTACTTCCTCGAATCTATGATTCGAACAACTACTCGGAGGATACTCCTATCAGGAGCGCTGGCCGCGCACCCGAAGGACGATGGGAGAAAAAACACCTCGCAAGCTATCTTCGAGTCCTACGTTGAGTCTAAGACTCCACTAAGGACTCGGGGGCTACTCCCATAGGGAGGATTGATCAAGAATCCGAAAAAATTGTGTCCTACGGACCTGAAAGCTAAAAAACAAATGAATTAAAAGTCTCTGCTCGAGTCTACGACTTGAACAGACACTCGGGGCCTACTCCCATAGGGAGCGTTGGCCGCGCACCCTATGAATTATTCGACTGCGATCCTTGAGATCAAAATACAAGCATCTTTTTGGCAGCTTTTCCCAAACCAACGCTAAGTGAGAAGCATCCTCCTTGGCCACCCAAAACACCTCCGCAGTGATAACATTTCCGATGCTGTGTCTGCGACACAAAGATAAGACCTGCAGATATCATCTGATGGCCTGGTAACGCACCTGAGTGCGCTCTGCCAGTAAAAATCCATGTCAACAGGCACTATGAAAATCTTGACGGACGCGTTGGGTACATCACTCAAAAACTACTGGGATTCGACTCCTGTAAGACCTCAGCAGCCTGAGTCAAATCACGCTAGCATCTGTTCCAGATTCGAGTCCAGGGACTCGAGTCTGAAGAACATAGTGTTGTTTTGTCCTAAGACAGTTAACTGACCCTGATCCGTCAGGAGAGTTAGGCACACGCATCAACAATCCCTACGAACTAAAATCATTTTTCCTCTTATGAATAGAATCAGCTGCACCCGAAAGACTGAAGAGTCCTTAGTCGAATCTATGATTCGACTGAACACTCGAGGGCTACTGACATGGTTATACCCTACGGATGCACGATATTAGCATACCTGGTCCATGCCAAGGAAGGCCCACAAGAACATATGCGGCCTGTGGAGATTTTCGGGTGGCCCAAGCCCATGACGTCTTCAGATCCTTGGAGAGCAAGACTAGAGTAGATAGAATATTCAAAGGGGATAACCCTAATTTGTAACCGACTCGACCTGATGCCCGTGACCTTCGTATCTATATAAAGGCTAGGAGGGAACGGCGAGGAGGGCACCTCTCACCGCATACACACCTCCACGCCAGATTGCATCTGCGCACCCCTGTAATCTTTGGTTCCACCGTAATCAAGAGCAAACAAGCAGGAGTAGGGTTTTCCCTCCGGGGGCCTAAACCTGGGTAAACCTCGTGTCCCCGTGTTGCTTGTCTGTTAACCGTTCCGCGATCTCCAGCATCCCCATCTTCTCCAAAACCCAAGTCCATAACAATGGGCATTGACGAGATCGAACCTCATAAGTTGGAGTTGCCGGGGTTATTGTTGTGGTTTCCTCCGGGCCTCGGATTTCCTCCTCCACGGTTGGGATAGTCCGGACGGTTCATCGGGGGTCTATTGTTTCTTGGGGTAAATCCTGCAGACGGGTTGGGGCGATACTTTGGGGGTATGGTGGGTTCCTAGTTGATGCATCATTCGACGCTTGCGGTTCTCATTGGCTTGGTTGATCTTGCCTTCCATCTGAATGGAAGAATGCACTAAGGCTTCAATGTCAGCAAACGGAATATTGACTAACACTGTCTGCATCTCATTATGCAGACCATTCAAGAATCTCTCCTTCTTCTTGGTTTCAGTGTCAATCTCATCTGGTGCATACCTAGCTAATAACAGAAATTTGTCACGGTACTCAACTACCGTCATCCTCCCTTGCTTCAATTCTATGAATTCATCTCTCATCCTCTTGATTAAACCCAGTGGCACATGGGTTCTGCTGAACTTGAGTTTGAATTCATCCCAAGTCATCATCTGTCCTCCATTCATGGTACAAATGCTATTCCACCAAGCTCTTGCATCTCCTGCTAGATAATGAGTGGCAAACAGTACCTTCTCATTGGCCTCCACTCCTTCAACTTCCAAGTTCTTCTCCATAGTCTGCAGCCAGTCATCAGCATCTAATGGCTTTTACGACTTACTAAATATGGGTGGATTGGTGTTTTGAAAGTTCTTGAGCTTGGATCCATGGTTTTCTTGGTTTCCATGGCCTTGATTGTTGCTGGCCATCTGAGCTATGTGTTGAAGGGTGGCTAGGTTGGCTTGATGTTCGGCTCTTTCAGCTTCGCGGTCCAAAACCAACATTTGCAAAATTTGCAGCATTGGGTCCTCAGATGAACTGCTTCCTCCGCGAGGCATCTGAAGATTGAGATAGATCATGAGAAAAGAGGGAAATTTCTAAGGTTCATGGATTTGTTTTTGAAAAGTTTTTTAAACTTTGAGTTTGACTCTGGTTTTGCTAACTAGCAACTTTCTTTTCATTCATCCATTCATAGCACACAATACAAACACACACCACAATAAGGAAACATATAGCTTTAAGAACCATTCTGTGAAACTACGATACAGTGGGATGATACGTCGGAAACGTATCTATAATTTTTGATGTTCCATGCTTGTTTAGTATCTACTTTGCTTTGCTTTGTCTACACTTTGAGGTGTTTTTATATCTTTTCTGGAACTAACCTATTAACAAGTTGCCACAGTGCCAGTTGCCTATTTTCTTCTGTTTTTGTTCCAGAAAGGCAGGAAATCAATATTCTCGGAATTGGACGGTACAAAAGCCAAAGTCAATATTTTACCGTGAGGGACACGAATCCAGAAGACGAGACGGAGACGCGAACCAGGGCAGCCAAACCCCCTAGGCGCGGCTAGGGGTGGGCCCGCACCTGGGCAGGATGTGGCCCCCCTGGTCGCCTCCCGGCCTCGCCTCTTCGCCTATAGAAGCCCCCGATGCATAAACCCTAAACACCCGATCAATATTCCACGAAACCTTCTGTAGCCGCCGCCACCGTCGTCCCTAGATCGGGGGGATCTGAAGTTCTTCCCGGCACCCTGCCGGAGGGGAAATCATCTCGGAGGCCTTCTCTCCGGTATGAAGCATGAGTATTTCCACCTTGGACTATGGGTCCATGTAGTACCTAGATGGTTGTATCTCCTCCATGTGCTTTCATGTATAGATCTTGTGAGCTCCATTCATGATCAAGATCTAATCTATTTGTAATCATGCATGTTGTATTTGCGGGGATCCGATGGATATTGACATTACTATGTCAGATTGATTAATAGTTTTGTCTTTATGATTCTATCATGTCTGTGTTGTTTGTGATCTTGCATGCTCTACGTTGTTAGTAGCTATCTTTGCCGAGTAGTTGCTAGTGACTCCAAGAGGGGGTATTTATGCTCGATAGTGGGTTCATGCCTCTAGTTTCCGAGGGAAGTGACCGAAATATCTTCGGTTGTAGATGTGCTATTGCTACTAGGGATAAAACAACTGTCTCTTGTTCATGGAACAAGTGGATTGTTTACCTTACACACTTTGCTTAAAGCAGTTGTCTGTTGCTTGCAACTTAATACTAGAGGGGGTTCAGATGATAACCTGAAGGTGGACTTCTAGTCATAGATGCAGTTGGATGGCGGTCTATTTATATTGTTGTATTGCCCAATTGAATCTCATAGGATCTTTTTGTCTAGTATTGCATTGTTATGCCTTGCTCAGTTCCTGTCAATTGCCCTGCTGTAATTTGTTTACCCTTCATGCCATGTTGTTTATCTAAGGAGAGCACCTCTAGTGAACTATGGACCCCAGTCCAATCTTTACCATTGATACATCTTCCACTGTTACTTGTTTACTTGCTGCAAACCATTACCTTCCACACCATACGTTTAATCCTTTGTTACAGCAAACCGGTGAGCTTGATAACCTCACTGATTCGTTGGGGCAAAGTCTTGAGTCTGTGCTGTGCAGGTCTCCGCGTTGCTTGCAACACCTATGTGACGTTTCCTTCCTCCTTCTGGTTCGATAACCTCGGTCTCTACCGAGGGAATACTTGCTGCTGTGCTCATCACACCTTGCTCTTGGGGTTTCCAACAAAGTGCTCCATGTCAAGCACCATCATGGGACCGGATACAACTCACTAACGCTAGTGCTCAAGTGCTACTAATCCTTAGAATCGGTGGCTTCATCATCATCATCATCATCATCATCAATGAAGGCGGAATCATCGTCATCAGTGTGGAAGTCCATGGCTTGGTCCTCCAGGAAGTTATCATCATCACTGAGGTAGGAGTAAGGGTCTCCATGGATATCTTCCCCTTCATTCACCCTCTCCTCAAGCTACATGTCCCGCTCATGGATGGTCTCCTCCAAGTCTGTCACCTTGTGACGAAGGCGAGTAATAATGCGATCCTTCTTGTCACGCAAACGGCGAAAGGTCTTGCGCTCCTTCGCAAGGATGGCGATGGTCTGGTCCTTCTTGACTATGATGGCATAGTTGTGGTTGGCCTAGGAGCGGGCATTTTCCAACTCCTTCTGCCTATCATACAACATGAAGCTGAGATGATCCACCTGATGCTTCAGCTCGGGGTGGTATGGCACCTCCAATGGCTGTCCCATAGCATCACGCCTTGCGTAGAACTCAAAGCGGGTGCCCTTGATCTGATTGATGCTTTGCCCACACAGACGGGCAAGAGCTTCCTGCATAGCCCTGGTGAGTCCGTCTAGCCAGTTGTTCTCTCTTAAGGTGAATTGGATTCCCTCTGAGGTGGGTCCTTCCATCTTGCCTCTGAGGCTTGCAACTACCAGCCATTGCAATTCTCCTCCTTGCTGATCGTTAATCTATGCTCCGAAGAACTCGGGGTGCGGGTGCTCAAGAAGTTCCGAGAGTTGGTCCAAATCACGCTGAAAGATGAGCTCTCCTCCATTTCCCAATTGATAGAACTTGCTATACTTCACGTCCATCTATAAGAATGTAGGATGAGTAAGTTAGTAGAGTGATCAAGTGTGTCAAATTTTATATAAGTTTGCAAGAAATTTTGAGGGACATGATTTTTCATGAAAGAATCTAAGTGATAAGAACGAGAATAGGTTTTCATAAATACTCACTTCTTTTGTTTTGAAACTAAGTTTTTGATTCAAGCGTCCATTCTGACTAGGGTCTCCAATGGTCCGGATGGCTCTAATACCAACTTGCCAACACCCGGATTTTTAATCCCAGATGCCTGTTATGCCATACATCGCAATCCCAGGATTACCATTTTTGTGAGACATAAAAGATTGGTACCATAGTTCATCATCCATTACAAACCATAATAAAGGTCTTACAAATAAAGAATCTCATGATCCAGTCTTAATACAATCAACGCAGCAGAATAATATAGTAATGGTAGCATGGGCGAAGCTCCATCTTCAGGGTCACCGGCAATGCTGACGATGGGAGATGATCCTAGTTGTCATAGACTTCCTGTTGTCCATCATCCTTGTAGTCCTCTTCATAGTCTGGCCATAGGAATAGCCAGGGACAAAGCCATAAGTACTCTTTAAGTACTTGCAAACTATCACTACAAGTAAGTAGTTTGAGTAGGAAATCCTAAGCTCTAGGTTGTTTTGCAAAAAGCCATATTTATATCTAACTGAGTTTAGAAGTAAAGAAAACTAGTTTAGTGTTCTACAACACCTAAGTGGGAACTTAATTTTCATGTCACAACCCTGTTGTGGTCAAGTCAAGTCATGATTCATTTCACAAGTCATTTTGAAAATATCTGACGACGGAACAATATGGCCACTCCAACTGTCCATAACCGCGGACGCGGCTATTCAAATAGTTTGACACTCTGCAGAGATTGTACACTTTCACCACAACATTCGATACATCCGTCAGGAACAATCCTGATTCACCATACTCAGTATGCGAATAATCAATCCTAAACTTTCAATTACACACCCTAGTATAAGCACCTCCCCTATGAGTTTGGCCTCCCAACCATGACCAACTCTCATCTTCGGAACTGCACAGGTGGACAATCATCATGAGGTAGCCTCAGCTCAAACCTCGGTCGCAAGGGAACCCATACTAAGATATATAAACTTCTAGTCAATCCCTACCCAAATTCGGGTATTGTGGTTGTACGATAAAATTGGAATGGGTATCGCATCCAAACTCAACCATCAGTTTTATAAAGGGCTAAGGCTCATGCCTCAACAATTTCATCATCAAAATCATCTTGTGTTCACAACACATGTCAAAACATTTTATTAGAATGACTCATCATTCTATGGTTTTCATAATCATTTTCACCAAGTATTCCCATCTAAAGTGATCAAGTTTTATGCTTAGCACTAGCCACTAAAGTTGGGGGTAATCACTAACAAGGGTGCTAATCAAGTGTGCCTAATATCATGCCTCAGTATGACATCTAGTTCTAACTAACTTAGGCCAAGTTTTAGGCTCTTTATGCTACCTATAATATCTTTCCAAAATTCACAAGTCACTAAGTAAAAGTAAACAAAGAACTTTGATAAAGAAATAAAATAATATGCTTGCAAGTAAAACTGGGATTTGGTATAATCAAGGTGGTATAACCAAATATGCCTAAGGCATCTAGTTTGCATAGTTATCATGCAAGTGTTAGCTTGCAAAGTTCTAGCTTGCAAAGTTGCAAGTGTTATCTTGCATGGTTAACAAACTTGCAAGTGGTAGCTTTCCTTGAGTAGTGCAGTGGTTGAAGTTCTCCTCTGCTTCCTCTTCGTAGTAGTCTCCTTCCTCTTCGTATCCTTGGTCGGTACTAGCGTCTATAAATAAATATGAGATACACAATCACCAAACAATACTTAATTACTTCTATTTGGCACACAAGGGTTCACACTAGATGATCTATCATCATCACAATCATCACAAGAATTAAAGCCCTAGTCCTAATTATTTCATTTTAGAAAAGTAATTTCTACTCATTGAAAACTACTTAAGATTTAATATTCTCCAATTAAAATATGGGATCATGTTGACACATGTCATCACCATATATTTTAATACTTGGGAATGTGATTTAAAGTGGTGTCACAGTTTAATAAGGTTTAACATTATTATTTTAATTAATTAAAGTGACTAGAAATGTCTATGGGGCATTCTTTTAATACTTGTCCATTATTACTGCAAGTAAACCTAGATATTTTTATATATTTAGAAAGGTCGGGTCAAATGTGATTTTTGAGAGTTGGAATCAACTCAAAAGCATTTATGGTTGATTTTTGAAAAATGTTTGAATGCGGAAAAGTCTCCGCCTTGTTATTTTTACTATAGATGATCTATAATTTCAAATGGTTTGAATCCAACGGGCTTGGATTAAGAATTTCAATACCTTTCTAACAAAATTATTTTTATGCAATTTGGTTTAGTAAAACTCTCTAAATTGATTTTTAAAGTTACTGTCTGAACTAGGTTTGAAACTAAATGAAAAAATCTAATTTGAATTAACTGGGTCGCGAGGGAACTAACTGGGCCAGCCCACTGCGCACAACGCAGCGCGCGGGATGAGTTAAGTGGTGGCCCCACGCGTCAGGGACTCTGGCTACGCGAAGCGGTACGGGGCAATTTGGACCGTGTGATTAACATCTAATCTAACGGCTGGGGCTTGTCATCTCCGTCAGGCAGCGTCGTGAGACTAAACCCTAACACGGCGGTGGGATCGTGTAAGGCTCACCAGGGCTCCATATAGGGTCGGCGTTTGGGGCGAACAATGTCGACGATGGCGGTTCGAAAGGTGGCTGAGGCAGCTCCTGAGGCGGTTCCAATCAACGGATCCTCTTCTCCTCCGCGGCGACTCCGGTGAAATTCTGGCGAGGGAGAGCTTGCCTTGCTCCGGGGAAGGGTCAGTGGTGCTCTATGAGAGGTGGGGAGTGAGATGGTGTGGCGAATTGGAGCTGGGGAGGCCTCCTTTTATAGCCGAGCGAGAGAGGCCGAGCGGCATGGGCAGATCTCGTCGGGGTCGACGGTACAGCGAGCTAAAGGCATGGCGGAGTGTGTAGGTCGGTGCGTGGTCTCCTGGCGATGCTCAAGGACTTGACGGCACGGCAAGGGGCGGTCGAGGTTGGTCGGGAACGGTCGACGCTCTATGCGGCACCGACGACGGTTTTGATGACGCACGGGTGCTACGGGTTGCGTGGCGGCGAACGGGGATGTCTGGGAGGTTCCTGGGGTCGTGTTGATTGCAGGCACGAGTGGCGAAGGCGAGGCACGGCGTGTGGGAGCGTGTCGGAGACAAACTGGGCGCGGTGTGTTCTCTGTGGTCCAGTGCCTGGCTGCGTGCAAGGGCTGGACATGGGGTGGTGCTAGACGTTGGGTTGCCTCCTGGACATGGTGGCTAGGCGCGGCGAACGCTCCTGCTAGCTTGCCATGGTCGGATGGAAAGGGGGTGCTCGGGGTGGCTCAACACTGGTGCAAGGGTAGGGTTATAGCTTGTTTAATGTTGGTGAGCTCACTGGGGGAGACAAGAATGAACAAAGGGAGACAATGGTTTGACTGACCACTGCTCAAAACAGTGAAAGTTTGGCCAATTTGATTTGTGTCTGCCAAGTGTTTGATGAAATGGCCGAAAGAAATTTATATTTGACTTTTTGGATGAAATTTGGTGAGTGCACTGGTAACCTACTGGGTAGTATCTGGTTGCTTGGATTTGTCAAGGTGAACTGGTTTGGTTGGGTTTTGAGAAATGGTGATCTTACCATAGGTACTAGATTCAATTTTGAATTATCCTTGGCATAGATTTGCAAAATGTTTCTGTGGGTTTGCAAGGTGGGATTGGGTTCATTTTTACTTGGTATAGCAAGGGGTGAAAAGCATTGGATTTGTTTCTGTTAGAAATCTTGAACTAGAAACACTCAAAGTGGTCTGGTGGTTAACTTTGGTCAAAATGACCATTTGCTTATATAATTTATATTTGAATTTCTCTTTATTTGATTCTGATTGTAAATGATTTATATGATGTTGTTTTCATTTTTAAACCAATCCTTGCTATTCATAGCAATCAAACAAGTCATTGCAAGCATTCATGCATTCATCACATACACACATGCATTCATATTGATTTTAATTAACAAAAGTTTTTGTTAACCCTAAACTTGGGTGATTAGAACTTGATAATCTTGATTAATATTTTGGATGTTATAATCGGCAGCACATCGTTGAGAGCGCGCCATCGCCATCTTGATGGTGAAGGCGTCCTTGTCGACGAGGACCGCCTGGTCCACCGGCTCTGGCTTCGGCTAACGCAGGCGAAGCCGGCCGGTCGACAGGGTGGCGCACGAGGCTCGTTGATAACGATGCCTTGTGCTCGGCGGCGAGCGCATCAACGTCTCGTCCTCCCGCTTCACGGGACGCAGCGCCTCGTCGCTGGATCGCGACGATTGTGCTGGCGCAGAGCCAGATGAGCGGGAGGCCGAGGCGGCGAAGGCCGGCAAACCGAGGCTCCCCATCCTCCTGGGCAGCCAATTCACCGGAGGAGCGCGCCTCGCCCTCGCTGCAGGAAGCGGAGAGCGAGGGAAGCCTAGCCTCGGGCGGTTGCCGACGACGATATGATCCAGGACAGCCGTGAGCGTCCGTCCTGACGCACTCCACCAGCATCGGAGAGACGCCGTGTTGTTGCGCTTCGACAGCGAGCCGGGTAGGCCTTCGTGGGCAGTAAGCTCCCAGAGTCGGTGCTCGGCAAAGAACTGCCCCCAGTAAAAAAGGTTACCGGAGTCTTCGCGCGAGGTCTGGATCCTCCATTGCCGCGATTGCGGCCTAGATCTCCTCGACCATCTCGTCGTCCTCAGGCACCGGCGGCACCGGCATGCCGCCGGCGCTGAGCTTCTAGTTGGGCAGGCACCGGAAGTTGGGCGGTGCCATGTAGCCGGCGTCGTGCAACATCCAAGCCTCCCACGGCTGGAGGATACGCCGGCTGAAGTCGTTCGCCACCGCGGGGTCGCCTGGGTACCTCTCCGTTGTGGCTTTCGTCGAGAGCTTCTACTCGCCGGAGTTGGATTTCATGGTCGGGGGAATAGGGAGGCTTGAGAGTGTGCGTTGTGAGCCGCCGAGGATGCTGGCTTTTATAGCCGAAATGGGCAGCAATGGCGGGAGGGGTGTAGCAGCGTGGGAGAGAAAAGGGAAAATTGCGGAAAAGAGGTGTATTTGGCAATGGCATACCATTACGGCGACGCGTGGCCGACAAGACGGGCAGTCAATGCCTGACGGCCCGTGACGGGAGCCGAGGCGAAGGGATGAGGACGTCTCGGCTTCCAGTCGCTGACAGGACGGGGCCACAACCAGAGCTATTTTTTCGCCGATTCCTCTTCGTCCGGTGTTCCCAACGCTCCAGAATTGGCCTGGGAATGCCGGACGAAAGTTGGGCCAAATCCGGACGAAATCGACGTCCTGGGAACGCGAATGGGCCATTTTTTGGCGTCCGGATGAAAAATTCGTCCTAGGAACGGCCTCCTGGGTACCCGAGTGAAGATGCTCTAAGGATTATAGAATAAACATAATCTCATTTGAATTCAAAAATGTGGTTTGAATTAATCAAACTTGAGTTGAAATTCAATAATTCATAATAAATACAAATAAAATTAGAATATTATGAAACATACTTTGTATTGATCACAGAGGTATTATTTACAAGAGAAGTATTTTTACAAAATTTAATACAAGAAGAAATAAACGAGAAAATTACAACGAGTGGGAAAAAGCTAATACAAACTAGAAGGAAAAGAAGAAGATCCTCTCTAAAGTTGTATCTTTTTCTTGCTCTTCTTATCTTTTTCTTGACCTGCAAAACAAACAAAGGAGAAAAAACAGTTGTGATGGTTAAAATGTTGGAATCACCAGCTGGTGAGTCCATTTAATTTAGAATCCAAGTCAAAATCCAGGAATTTGTCCTGAATCTCAACAATTTGAGGTTTTGAGCAGCAAATGTTTTGACATCAGCAAAGTAATGATTCATGAGTTCAAAAGGAACTAAGGCAACATAATGAACTGTGTTTAGATCATAATCAATGGTCATCAAGATAAACATTAGACAGCAGCAACAACACCCAATCCAAAGAACTAGTGCAAACATCTAATTAAGAAATCACATCAAAAGAACCACACATGAAACCATTGGATTCTTTTAAGAACCAGATGAAATAACTTCAGGACACTTGGCAGTCATTAGGTTATCATTAGCCAAACTAAAGTAAATAGGTAAAAGAATAACTCATAGAAATAATTCACAACAGAAATACCAATTGTCACCATCCAAGTTGGCTAGGGAAAGAAAGGCAGTAAGCAAACCGGCATTGCCATTTTAGGTGAATTACAACCAACGTAGCAACATTTAGTTAACCATCACACACTATGAACATACACATAAAACCAAACTAAAGAGGCGGTTTTAGATAGTGTAGCGGCTCAGTCAAGCATGAAAAGGTGTATGCCATCAACACAATAGCAACCCAAAAGTCCTATAAAAAGCAGAAAAAACCTAGGGGTAGAGAACACACAAACCTTAGAGCATGATCTCTAAGAATCACACCGACTGAGCGAGAGGTACAATCTCTTAGAGCAGGATTTATAACCAGCAGCTGGAGGAGAAGGTCATCATCATAAGCACATATAGATTCACATATATCTACACACTAAAACACGTTTAGATACGTACGAATCTAGACAAATCCAAGTCATTTATTTCCGAAATGAGGAAGTATAGTGAAAGCAGTATTGTAGTGTTGCTTCCATAAGAAAATGAAACAGGTTACACATTGGGATTGTAGAAATTGTAGTTTTGTAATACTAATAGATTGACACTACAAGGTACGCTCACTAAAAACAAATATGTACAGACATGGCGTGTGTCATATATCTTGGAAATGATACAATTGGGTCACGCTTCGAACAACCTTGGCGCGTTATATAAAATCTCATGTGGTTGTGCATTTTGAGCCTTGGACTCTTTGAACAGCTCCGACCTGGAAAATATCCTCCGATAGTATTGTCCACATTGGGCACACTAGTAACCGACTCGCTAGTAATCTTTCACTTTTCCTAAAAAACAGCCGGCTGTTTTGTAATTGAAAAACATACACTTTTCTGACCGTCGGATCTCCGTCCCAGATCTCAGCGCACGCCTGCCTCTTTTCCTTTTCCGGCTCAGTTTTTTCTTTTTTGAGTTTCATTTTAGTCTGGATGGACTGCTATGCTTCTTGTTCCTATGGACAGAGAGAGAGAGACGGAAGGTATGGCGGAGAGGGAAGCGGCGGCGCCGCGGCCAGCTCGGCCAGTGCCAGACACTAGTGGAAAAAGGGCCATCCGTTCGCGACCTCTCAGAGCATTAGTTCCGGTTGCGCCACCAACCGGGACTAATGCTGGCACGCGTCCCGGTTGGAGCGGGCACGGGGCCAGGAGGCATGCGTCCTGGTTGGTAAGGGGGAATACGTCCCGGTTGGAGCCACCAACCGGGACTAAAGGTTTGGCCACAGCCACGTGGCGTGGCACGCACCTTTAGTCCCGGTTGCTGGCTCCAACCGGGACGTATTCTCCTGCCCTCTATAAATGCAACGCCCCAGCCCCCTCTGCCTCCACTCTGTTTTTTCGAATGGTGGAAGGTGTGAGGGGTGTGCTAGTTTTTTCTCTTCTATGCATGCATTGAAGGTGTTTGATGAAATGTTTGAGTGAATAATCCCGTTGAATTTATCATAGAACAAAAATATAGAAGGTGTCCGAGACGCACTTGAGCTTTCTCCTCTTTATTTCCCTCGATCGAGGTTAGCAATCTTATCTTTTCTAGGTCATTGATACAATTCATGTGTCGGTGTGAATTGGTTATTTCACTATTTATGATGTCCTGTTTTTTGATAAACTTACTTATATGATGTAGATAAACGGTCGGGAATGGATGTACGGTGACCGGCGCGTAGCCGGGTATATCAAAGGTGTGGATAAATTTATCGATGTGGCTACGGCAAACAAAGAGAATGGATTTATACGTTGTCCATGTGTTCAATGTCGGAACAACAAGGAGTACTCTTCCTCGAAAATCATTCGCGGCCACCTGATTATGAAAGGTTTCATGCCCAACTATAATTGCTGGACCAAGCATGGGGAAAGAGGGGTTATGATGGAAGATGGTGAAGAAGAAGATGATGATAACAACTATCATCATATGTTTCCTGAATACAGTGATACTGCAATGGAAGACAATGGAGAGGAAAGAGGTGAAGAACGGGCATCAGATGAGCCGGCTGATGAACTTGGTAGGGTCATTTCTGATGCAAAGCGAGACTGTGAAACAGAAAATGAGAAGTTGAAGTTAGAGGGCATGTTAGAAGATCACAAGAAATTGTTGTACCCAAATTGTGAAGATGGCAGCACAAAGCTCGGTACCACACTGGAATTGTTGCGATGGAAGGCAGAGTGTGGTCTAACTGACTCCTCATTTGAAAAGATGCTGAAAATAATGAAGCCGACGTTTCCAAAACATAACGAACTTTCCGAGAGTACCTACGAAGCAAAGAAGACTCTCTGTCCTCTGGGATTAGATGTGCAAAAGATACATGCATGCATTAATGACTGCATCCTCTACCGCGGTAAGGAGTATGAGAATTTAGATAAATGCCCGGTATGCAATGCGTTGCGGTATAAGATCAGACGAGATGACCCTGGTGATGTTGAGGGAGAGCCCCTCCGGATGAGGGTTCCTGCTAAGGTTATGTGGTATGCTCCTATAATACCAAGGTTGAAACGCATGTTCAGAAACAAAGAGCATGCCAGGTTGTTGCGATGGCACAAAGAAGACCGTAAGAAAGACGGGAAGTTGAGACACCCTGCTGATGGGTCACAGTGGAGAAAAATCGAGAGAGACTTCCCAGACTTTGCAGGTGACGCAAGGAACTTATGGTTTGGTCTAAGTACGGATGGCATGAATCCTTTTGGGGAGCAGAGCTGCAGTCACAACACCTGGCCCGTGACTCTATGTATCTACAACCTGCCTCCTTGGTTGTGCATGAAGCGTAAGTTCATTATGATGCCAGTGCTCATCCAAGGCCCGAAGCAACCGGGCAACGACATTGATGTGTACCTTAGGCCATTAGTTGAAGAACTCTTACAGTTGTGGGGCAAACCAGGTGTACGTGCGTGGGATGAGAACAAACAGGAGCCATTTGATCTACGAGGGTTGTTATTCGTAACCATCAATGATTGACCTGCTCTTAGTAACCTTTCAGGACAGACAAACAAGGGATATAAGGCATGCACCCACTGTTTAGATAAGACCGAAGGTACATATTTGCATAAATGCAAGAAGGTTGTGTACCTGGCGAATCGACGATTTCTTCCGACCAATCATCCCGTAAGAAAGAAAGGCAAGCATTTCAAAGGTGAGGCAGATCACCGGAAGAAGCCTGAACTCCCTGCTGGTGATGATGTATTTGGTATGGTCAAGGACATAGAAGTAATCTTTGGAAAGGGTCCCGGCGGTCAATCAGTTCCAAACGATGTCGCTACAGGACACGCACCCATGTGGAAGAAGAAATCTATATTTTGGGAGATGCCATATTGGAAAGTCCTGCGTGTCCGCTCTTCAATCGACGTGATGCACGTGGCGAAGAATCTCTGCGTGAACCTGCTAAGATTCCTAGGCGTGTATGGGAAGACAAAAGATACACCTAAAGCACGGGAGGACCAACAAATTATGAAAGACCCAAAGAACATGCATACACATAACAAGACGGATAAAGGGCGTCACTTAAGTCGTGCCAGCTATGCTCTTACCAAAGCAGAGAAGGAAATCTTTTTTGAAGTCCTTTACAGTATCAAGGTGCCATCGGGCTTCTCATCTAATATAAAGGGGATAATAAATATGGCAGAGAAAAAGTTCCAAAACCTGAAGTCTCATGACTGTCACGTGATTATGACGCAGTTGCTTCCGATTGCATTGAGGGGGCTTCTACCGGAAAATGTTCGAGTACCCATTGTGAAGCTGTGTTCATTCCTCAATGCAATATCTCAGAAGGTAATCAATCCAGATATTCTGCCAAGGTTACAGAAGGATGTGGTACAATGTCTTGTTAGTTTTGAATTGGTGTTCCCACCATCCTTCTTCAATATTATGACGCATCTCCTGGTTCATCTAGTGGAAGAGATTGCCATTCTTGGTCCGGTATTTCTGCACAATATGTTCTCCTTTGAGAGGTTCATGGGAGTCTTAAAGAAATATGTTCATAACCGTGCTAGACCAGAAGGAAGCATCTCCAAGGGATATGGAACAGAGGAGGTCATTGAGTTTTGTGTTGACTTTATTCCTGACCTTAAGCCGATTGGTGTTTCTGACTCGCGGCATGAGGGAAGACTAAGTGGAAAAGGCACGCTGGGAAAGAAAGCAATGATATGTAGGGACGGGGATTCTTTCACTAAAGCACACTACACAGTTCTACATAATTCCACCTTGGCAGCTCCATATATCGAGGAACACAAGAATATTGTACGCTCCAAAAACCCGGGGAAGCCTGAATCATGGATTACAGATAAACACATGAAGTCTTTCGGTGGTTGGATGCGGACACATCTCTTGAATGACACCACTGTTGGAGATCAGCTATACTTGTTGGCCGCGTCACCATCTTCTACTATATTGAATTTCCTGTTGGAATTATGCCCTAGAGGCAATAATAAAGCTGTTATTATTATAATTCTTGTTCATGATAATGTTTATATTCCATGCTAGAATTGTATTAAGCGGAAACTTTAATACTTGTGTGGTTTGTGAACAACACCGTGTCCCTAGTATGCCTCTATGGACTAGCTCATTGATCAATGATGGTTAAGGTTTCCTAACCATAGGCATGAGTTGTCAATTGATAATGAGATCATTTCATTGGAGAATGATATGGTGGACAGACCCAAACTAAGTGAAGCAATTAGATCGTGTCATCGTGTTCGTCTTTGCGAAGCTTTTCTTATGTAAAATATTGTATTCCTTAGACCATGAGATAATACAACTCCCTGGTATCGGAAGAAAGCTTTGAGGTCATCAAACGTCATCCTATGAGAGGGTGATCATAAAGGTGTCTCTCAGGTGATCGGGAAGTATCTGTTGGGTTGTATGTATCGAGATGGGATTTGTCCCTCCCAAGTCGGAGAGATATACTTCGGGACCACTCGGTAATCGATATCAACACCGCTTGCAAGCATGTGGTTAAGGAGTTAATCACAAAGTGATATCGGATTACGGAACGAGTAAAGTACTTGCTGTGAACGAGATTGAACTAGGTATGACGATACCGACGATCGAATCTCGGGCAAGTAAAAAAATATCGCGAGACGAAGGGAATATATATGGGATTGATTGAATCCTGACATCGTGGTTCATCCGATATGATCATCGATGAATGTGTGGGAGTCAATATGGGTGCCCAGACCCCGCTGTTGATTATTGATAGAAGATCATGTCTGCATATTCTCGAACCCGCAGGGTCACACACTTAACGTATCTCGACGCTAGGATAGATTGGATAATTGGTTTATGAATTTTTGTTCGGAGTCTCGGATGGGATCCGGGACATCACGAGAGGTTCCGGAGTGGTCCGGAGAATAAGATTCATATAAGGCAATGCAGTTTTTGGAGTTCGGAATTGTTCCGGGTTAATCGGTATTGTACCGGAAGCTTCTAGAACCTTCCGGAAGGGGACCAACGTGGCCCCACCTTCCGGGAGGGGGCATGGGCCTATGAGGGAGTGTCCTGGCCGCATTGGGCCAGGGGCACAAGGCCCCATAGGGCCCAGCCGATTCTAGAGAGATTTAACTCGTTTAAATCTCGGGATAGAATTTCTAGAAGAGGGAGAGTTTAAATCGTTTAAACTAGAGATAGGGTTTCTAGAAGGGAGAGTTTAAATCGTTTAAACTAGAGATAGGCTTGGAGGAGGGGCAAGGGCTGGCCGCCCCCCCTCTATATATAGAGGGCTGGTGCGCCCCCTCCCCCCCCCACACACACCTTCCTCCAAACCCTAGCTGCCTTGCTACCTTCCTCTCTCCCTCCCGACTGTTTGTAGGCGAAGCCCTGCTGCAGAAATTCTCCACCATATACACCGCGCCGTCGCGTTGTAGATCCAATCTATCTCTCCACCATACTTGCTGGTCCGAGGAAGGAGGAGACGTCGAGGTGCCGCACGTGTGCATCTCACGGAGGCATCGCCACTTGTGGTGCTAGATCGGATCGGATCGCGAGGAGGAGAAGCGAGTACGACTACATCACCCACGTTCTGACGAACGTTCCGCTGTGCGAATCTTCAAGGGTATGAAGATCTAATCCAATCTCTCTCGTTGATTGCAT
Source organism: Avena sativa (assembly GCA_916181665.1). Classification (NCBI taxonomy): domain Eukaryota; kingdom Viridiplantae; phylum Streptophyta; class Magnoliopsida; order Poales; family Poaceae; genus Avena; species Avena sativa. Next base: position 301,961,088 of record OV702297.1, on the reverse strand, counting down.
CTCCTAGATTAGATCTTGGCTTTCCCTCTGTTCGCATCCGTAGAAAATTTTGATTTACTATGCCGCGAAACCCTTCAGTGGTATCAGAGCTAGATCTATGCGTAGATGTGATTCACGAGTAGAACGCAACATGGTTGTTGCGGGCGTTGATGTTTTCTGTTGCAAGCCTCTTGTTTGTGTTCTTCTTATGACGCGGGATAGTGAGATTGAAGCGGTCCAAGCCAACCTTACGCGACGTCGTTCGCGAGACCGGCTCCGTACTTGACGTGTGGCTTGTACCACACATGCGGCTGGTGGATGTCAGTTTCTCTCACTATAGTTGTCATGGGATTAACACCGGAGTTTGGCAACCATAATATCACCGTTGTGGCTTTCCGTAGGTAAGAATCGTTCTTAGCATCTACTCCCATGAGCCACGTAAAACATGCAACAACAAAGTAGAGGCGTCTAACTTGTTTTTGCAGGGAGTGTTTTCTGTGATATGGTATGGCCCAAGATGTGATGTGTATATTGTATGCGATGATCATGTTTTGTATTGTTTCACGACTTGCATGTCGATGAGTACACAACCGGCAGGAGCCATATGGTTGTCTTTATAATTGTGTATGACCTGCGAGTCAACTTCTTATACGCCATGTAATAGCTTTACTTTATCGCTAAGTAGTTAGCAATAGTTGTAGTTGCTATTCGTGGTGGAGGAAATCATGGTGGAGTGATGGAGATCATGCCGGAACGCACAAGATGGAGATCATTGAGCGAAGATTGGCTATACCATGTCACATAAAGTTATATGCATGTGATGTTTATCCTTTTATGTATCTTATTATGCTTAGATCGCGACGGTAGCATTATAAGATGATTCCTCACTTAAAGATCAAGATAAAACTGTGTTCTCCCCAAGTATGCACCGTTGCGAAAGCTCGTCGTGTCCAAGCATCACGTGATGATCGGGTGCTATAGACTCTACGCTCACATACAACGGGTGCAAGCCAGTTTTGTACACGCGGAAATACTTGGGTCTAGCTTGACGAGCCTAGCATGTACAGACATGGCCTCGGAACACAAGAACCGAAAGGTTAAGCATGAGTCATATGAATGATATGATCGACACTTTGTTGTCCACCATTGAAACCACATCTCTTCTCGTGATGATCGGATTAGGTGTGGTGAATTTGGATCGTGTTCACTAAACAACTTGAGGGATGTTGAATTTAGTGGGAGTTCATCTAGTAATTTGATTAAGTTGAACTATTTATCATGAACATAGTCTAAATTGTACTTGCCAATACTGTAGATCACATGGCCAAGTCCAACTTCAACTTCAACGTTTTTGCTGAGAAGGAAAAGCTTAGAAACAATGGGTCTAACTTCACCAATTGGTTCTGCAATCTAAGAATCATTCTGTCTAGCGGACAAAAGGACTATGTCCTTGGGAAAGCGTTAGGTGACCCCCCTGCTGCAACTGCGCCGGCTGATGAGAAAGCTGTCTATCAGTCGCGCAAAGATGATTATGGTGTGATTAAGAGCACCATGTTGTTTGCTATGGAACCGGAGCTTCAAAATCGTTTTGAAGAGTATCCCGGGCCCTTCGAGATTCTCGAGGAGCTGAAAACCATGTTTCAGACTCAGGCCCGTTCTGAGAGATATGAGATCTCCGAGAAGTTCTTTAACTGCAAGATGGAGGAAGGGAGTTCCGTTAGTGAGCACGCCATAAAGATGTCGGGCTACACTCAACGCCTTGAGCAACTGGAATGCACGATTCCAGAGGAGCTCAAGATTGACAGGGTTCTGCAATCACTCCCTCCCAGCTACAAAAGTTTTGTAGTGACTCATAATCAGATTGGTTCCACTGATACGATCACCGAGCTCTTCGCAAAGCTGAAGGCTGCGGAGGTGGACATCAAGAAGGATAATCATGTGTTGATGGTCAACAAGCCCTCCTTTAAGAAAGGTAAAGGTGCAAAGAAGCCCTTCAAGAAAGGCGGCGGCAAGCGTAATGCCCCTGCTGAGAAGAAGCTCAAGTCTGGTCCTAAGCCAGACACTGAGTGCTTCTATTGCAAGGACAAGGGTCACTGGAAGCGCAACTGTCCTAAGTACTTAGTGGACAAGAAGGCTGGCACCATCAAAGGTATATTTGATATACATGTTATTGATGTTTTCCTTACTAGCCCTCGTTGTAGTGCCTGGGTATTTGATACCGGTTCAGTTGCTAATATTTGTAACTCGAAACAGGAGCTACGGAATAGACGGCGGCTTGCAAGGGATGAGGTGACGATGCGCGTTGGCAACGGATCAAGAGTTGATGTGATGGCCGTCGGCACGCTCTCCTTAGTTTTACCTTCGGGATTAGTTTTAAACCTTAATAAATGTTATTATGTGCCTGCGTTGAGCATGAACATTATTTCTGGATCGTGTTTATTGCAAGACGGTTATTCATTTAAATCGGAGAATAATGGTTGTTCTATTTATATGAGTAACATCTTTTATGGTCATGCACCTCTTGTGAATGGTTTATTTCTTCTAAATCTCGAAAGGGATGAAACACACATCCATAACATTGAGGCTAAGAGATGCAAAGTAGATAGTGATAATACTACTTATTTGTGGCACTGTCGTCTAGGTCATATTGGTGTAAAGCGCATGAAGAAACTCCATTCTGATGGACTTTTGGAGTCTCTTGATTTTGAATCATTTGACACATGCGAACCATGCCTCATGGGCAAGATGATCAAAACCCCGTTCTCCGGCATGATGGAGCGAGCAATGGACTTGTTGGAAATCATACATACCGATGTATGCGGACCGATGAGTGTTTCGACGCGCGGTGGATATCGCTATTTTCTCACTTTTTCCGATGACTTAAGTAGATATGGGTATATCTATTTAATGAAACATAAATCTGAAACATTTGAAAAGTTCAAAGAATTTCAGAATGAAGTGGAGAACCATCGTAACAGAAAGATTAAGTTTCTACGATCCGATCGTGGGGGCGAATATTTGAGTTATGATTTTCTCACGCATCTTAAAGCAAGTGGAATCGTTTCACAACTCACGCCACCCGGAACACCACAGCGCAATGGTGTGTCTGAACGCCGGAATCGAACCCTATTAGATATGGTCCGATCGATGATGTCTCTTACTGATTTGCCGTTATCATTTTGGGGTTATGCATTAGAAACCGCTGCATTCACTTTAAATAGGGCTCCATCTAAATCCGTTGAGACGACACCGTATGAACTGTGGTTTGGTGCTAAACCTAAGTTGTCGTTTCTTAAAGTTTGGGGATGCGAAGCTTACGTCAAGAAGTTGATGCCGGACAAGCTCGAACCCAAAGCGGAGAAATGCGTCTTCATAGGATACCCTAAGGAAACTATTGGGTATACCTTCTATCACAGAACCGAAGGCAAAGTGTTTGTCGCAAAGAACGGTTCCTTTCTTGAGAAGGAGTTTCTCTCGAAAGAAGTGAGTGGGAGGAAAGTAGAGCTTGACGAGGTTATTGAACCTTCTCTTGAATTGGAGAGTAGCGCAGCACCTGAAATTGTTCCAGTGCCGCCTGCACCAACAATAGAGGAAGCTAATGACAAGGATCATGAAGCTTCGGACGATGCTGCTACTGAACGTCGTAGGTCGACAAGGTCGCGTGCCCCTCCAGAGTGGTACGGCAACCCTGTCCTAACTGTCTTGTTAGTAGAAGACATTGAACCTACGAACTATGAGGAAGCGATGATGAGCCCAGACTCTGAGAAATGGCTAGAAGCCATGAAATCCGAATTGGGATCCATGAGCAAAAACCAAGTATGGACTTTGGTGGATCCTCCTAGCGACCGAAAGGCCGTTGAGTGCAAATGGATATTCAAGAAGAAAACGGACGCGGATGGTAATGTTACCGTCTATAAAGCACGACTTGTCGCAAAAGGTTTTCGACAAGTTCAAGGAGTTGACTACGATGAGACTTTCTCTCCCGTAGCGATGTTTAAGTCCATTCGGATTTTATTAGCAATTGCTGCGTTTCATGATTATGAAATATGGCAGATGGATGTCAAGACTCCTTTCCTCAATGGGAACATTGATGAAGAGTTGTATATGATGCAACCCGAAGGTTTTGTCGATCCTAAGGATGCTAGTAAAGTATGCAAACTTCAGCGTTCCATTTATGGACTGAAGCAAGCATCTCGGAGTTGGAACCTTCGTTTTGATCAAGTGATCAAGAGCTTTGGATTTGTTCCAAATAGCTACGAAGCTTGTATCTACAAGAAAGTGAGTGGGAGCTCGGTGACGTTTCTGGTACTGTATGTGGATGACATATTGATTATCGGAAATGACATCAACATGCTTAACGATGTGAAGAGTTATTTGAACAAGTGTTTTTCAATGAAAGACCTAGGTGAAGCTGCTTATATATTGGGCATCAAAATCTATAGAGATAGACAAAGACGCCTGATAGCTTTAAGCCAGAGTACATACCTAGACAAAGTTCTGAAAAGGTTCAGAATGGATAAGGCAAAGAAAGGTTCAGTGCCTATGTTGTCAGGTAAGATATTGAGCAAGGCTCAGTGTCCAGCTACGGTAAATGATAGGGAAGCTATGAGCAAAGTGCCTTATGCCTCGGCCATAGGTTCCATCATGTATGCCATGCTGTGTACTAGACCGGATGTGTCCAATGCTCTTAGTTTGACGAGCAGATATCAAAGTGATCCAGGAGTGGAACACTGGACAGCCGTGAAGAACATCCTAAAGTACCTAAATAGGACTAAAGAAATGTTCTTAGTCTATGGGGGTGATGAACAGCTTGTCGTAAAAGGTTATGTCGACGCTAGTTTTGACACCGACAAGGATGATTCTAAATCTCATACAGGATACGTGTATATTTTGAATGGAGGAGCTGTGAGCTGGAGAAGCTGCAAGCAAAGCGTGATCGCGGGATCTACAGTAGAAGCGGAATACATGGCTGCTGCAGAAGCGTCAAGTGAAGGAGTTTGGATCAGAAACTTCATCACTGAGCTTGGCGTGGTTCCAAGTGCATTGGACCCACTGGAGATATTGTGTGACAACACTGGCGCCATAACACTCGCTAAGGAACCAAGATATCATCCAAAGACCAAGCATATCAACCGCAAGTTTCATATAATCCGAGATTATATAGCAGATGGAGATCTGAAGATTAGCAAAGTACATACAGATCTGAATGTTGCAGATCCATTGACTAAACCTCTTCCACGTGTAAAACATGATCAGCACCTCAGTGCCATGGGTGTGAGATTGTTGCCAAATGTAAACTAGATTATTGACTCTAGTGCAAGTGGGAGACTGTTGGAATTATGCCCTAGAGGCAATAATAAAGCTGTTATTATTATAATTCTTGTTCATGATAATGTTTATATTCCATGCTAGAATTGTATTAAGCGGAAACTTTAATACTTGTGTGGTTTGTGAACAACACCGTGTCCCTAGTATGCCTCTATGGACTAGCTCATTGATCAATGATGGTTAAGGTTTCCTAACCATAGACATGAGTTGTCAATTGATAATGAGATCATTTCATTGGAGAATGATATGGTGGACAGACCCAAACTAAGTGAAGCAATTAGATCGTGTCATCGTGTTCGTCTTTGCGAAGCTTTTCTTATGTCAAATATTGTATTCCTTAGACCATGAGATAATACAACTCCCTGGTATCGGAAGAAAGCTTTGAGGTCATCAAACGTCATCCTATGAGAGGGTGATCATAAAGGTGTCTCTCAGGTGATCGGAAAGTATCTGTTGGGTTGTATGTATCGAGATGGGATTTGTCCCTCCCAAGTCGGAGAGATATACTTCGGGCCCACTCGGTAATCGATATCAACACCGCTTGCAAGCATGTGGTTAAGGAGTTAATCACAAAGTGATACCGGATTACGGAACGAGTAAAGTACTTGCTGTGAACGAGATTGAACTAGGTATGACGATACCGACGATCGAATCTCGGGCAAGTAAAAAAATATCGCGAGACGAAGGGAATATATATATGGGATTGATTGAATCCTGACATCGTGGTTCATCCGATATGATCATCGATGAATGTGTGGGAGTCAATATGGGTGCCCAGACCCCGCTGTTGATTATTGATAGAAGATCATGTCTGCATATTCTCGAACCCGCAGGGTCACACACTTAACGTATCTCGACGCTAGGATAGATTGGATAATTGGTTTATGAATTTTTGTTCAGAGTCTCGGATGGGATCCGGGACATCACGAGAGGTTCCGGAGTGGTCCGGAGAATAAGATTCATATAAGGCAATGCAGTTTTTGGAGTTCGGAATTGTTCCGGGTTAATCGGTATTGTACCGGAAGCTTCTAGAACCTTCCGGAAGGGGACCAACGTGGCCCCACCTTTCGGGAGGGGGCATGGGCCTATGAGGGAGTGTCCTGGCCGCATTGGGCCAGGGGCACAAGGCCCCATAGGGCCCAGCCGATTCTAGAGAGATTTAACTCGTTTAAATCTTGGGATAGAATTTCTAGAAGAGGGAGAGTTTAAATCGTTTAAACTAGAGATAGGGTTTCTAGAAGGGAGAGTTTAACTCGTTTAAACTAGAGATAGGCTTGGAGGAGGGGCAAGGGCTGGCCGCCCCCCCTCTATATATAGAGGGCTGGTGCGCCCCCTCCCCCCCCACACACACCTTCCTCCAAACCCTAGCTGCCTTGCTACCTTCCTCTCTCCCTCCCGACTATTTGTAGGCGAAGCCCTGCTGCAGAAATTCTCCACCATATACACCGCGCCGTCGCGTTGTAGATCCAATCTATCTCTCCACCATACTTGCTGGTCCGAGGAAGGAGGAGACGTCGAGGTGCCGCACGTGTGCATCTCACGGAGGCATCGCCACTTGTGGTGCTAGATCGGATCGGATCGCGAGGAGGAGAAGCGAGTACGACTACATCACCCACGTTCCGACGAACGTTCCGCTGTGCGAATCTTCAAGGGTATGAAGATCTAATCCAATCTCTCTCGTTGATTGCATCTCCTAGATTAGATCTTGGCTTTCCCTCTGTTCGCATCCGTAGAAAATTTTGATTTACTATGCCGCGAAACCCTTCATTTCCAAGGGTACGAAATAAATGGGAATACATTCTACACGATCGCCCAAGATAAAAAGAGCACCAACCAAAATAGTGGTGTCCGCTTTGATGCAATAGACGAGAATGGACAAAAGGACACATATTATGGTTACATAGAGGAGATATGGGAACTAGACTATGGAGTCTCTTTTAAGGTCCCTTTGTTCCGCTGCAAATGGGTCAACCTGAATGGGGAAGGGGTAAAGATAGACCAGTTGTACGGAATGACAACAGTGGATCTCAACAATCTTGGTTATAGAGATGAACCATTCGTCCTAGCCAATGATGTGTCTCAGGTTTTCTATGTGAAGGACATGTCCTCCAGACCGAAAAAAAGAAAAAATATGCAAACGAATACATCATATGATGAGCCAAAGCGTCACACAGTTCTTTCAGGGAAAAGAAACATCGTGGGAATCGAGGACAAGACAGACATGTCAGAAGATTATAATAAGTTTGATGAAATTCCGCCCTTCACAGTGAAAACTGACCCAAGCATTCCGTTAAGTAAAGAAGATGCTCCATGGTTACGTCTGAAGCGATCATAAGGAATGACATATGCCAAGAAGTTCATGCTCATATTAGTCCCGGTTTTGTAGTCTCAGTTTTTAATATTAATAAATGTCTTGAGTGTTAGTCCTGTTTTGTGGCTGGACCGGGAGTGCCTCTATGACCAGTTTCTTGGAGATGCCGGAGGACTGGGATCCGGCGGCATCTCCCTGAAACTGGTCGTAGTGGTGTCCCTGCTCTCGAAAACCATCTTGCAGCTTGTAACTTCTCTAACTAGATCAATACGCCTCGGAGCTAACTAATTTCACATATTAGGGAGTGCCTCTATGACCAGTTTCTCGGAGATGCCGGAGGACTGGGCTCCGTCGGCATCTCCCTGAAACTGGCCGTAGTGGTGTCCCTGCTCTCGAAAACCATTTTGCAACTTGTAACTTCTCTAACTAGATCAATACGCCTCGGAGCTAACTAATTTCACATATTAGGGAGTGCCTCTATGACCAGTTTCTCGGAGATGCCGGAGGACTGGGCTCCGTCGGCATCTCCCTGAAACTGCCGCAGTCGTGTCCCTGCTCTCGAAAACCATCTTGCAACTTGTAACTTCTCTAACTAGATCAATACGCCTCGGAGCTAACTAATTTCACATATTAGGGAGTGCCTCTATGACCAGTTTCTCGGAGATGCCGGAGGACTGGGCTCCGTCGGCATCTCCCTGAAACTGGCCGCAGTGGTGTCCCTGCTCTCGAAAACCATCTTGCAGCTTGTAACTTCTCTAACTAGATCAATACGCCTCGGAGCCAACTAATTTCACATATTAGGGAGTGCCTCTATGACCAGTTTCTCGGAGATGCCGGAGGATCGGGCTCCGTCGGCATCTCCCTGAAACTGGCCGCAGTGGTGTCCCTGCTCTCGAAAACTGGCTGGAGGACTGGACTCGCAAGGATGCCTATTGATAGTACAAGCAGCTCGACATAGTGTCGACACTTACGAAATAATGTCGACACTCACCCCTATCATTAGTGCTGACTCGTGTTTTGTCCAGGTTGGTGTCTCCAACCGGGACTACAGGTTGATCTTTAGTCCCGGTTGGTGACACCATTCGGGACAAGGTACACGCCCCACGACATAATGTCGACACTCACCCCTATCATTAGTGCTGCCTGGCCCAGCCTGCCGAAATCGTCCATCCCGGGTAAAAAGGACAAATGTCTGCCGAATCGGCAGGAAGTTATGTGCTGAATCACGGCATAGTTTGTGATGTTGTGCCCATATTATGCATGTGTGTGGACATTGGTATGGAGAACAATGTTGCAGGAGGAAGTTTTCCTTTTTGTCGCACGAAAAAGCCCTTTTCCATTTTCCGAGCGCAAAAAACGGGTCGTTTTGTGAAGTAACCACCAAAATGCCATTTCAGAATGCTACCGTCCCATTTTCCTAAAATACTAGACCACCTTACATGGACTATCTCCCAACCGGTACATCTCAAACCTTTTCGTCCATCCCGGGTAAAAAGGACAAATGTCTGCCGAATCGGTAGGAAGTGGGTCCAGTTTGTACTACAGGTACATGATCTATCGCCCGTGATTTTTTGAAAAAATCAGTTTTAGACTCGCAATATGTGGTTTCTTCAGAGATCCAATGCAAGTTCTAACGATGCTCGTCCCCTATCTTCATGCACACCGGTTCGACCATAGTTAGAAATTCAGATAATTCAAAACGGGCATAATAAATTCAAAAAAAAATCCGAAAAATGAAAATCCTTCGCGTGGTGTCATATTATGTTACATAGTTGAAAGGAAAAATACCATACTTGGTATATTGATCATGTTTCGAAAAAATCTTCACAAAATGACCTATCATGTTCGAGGTTTCATGGCTTTCGGTCCAAATGACCGATGTTATGTGCTGAATCACGGCATAGTTTGTGATGTTGTGCCCATATTATGCATGTGTGTGGACATTGGTATGGAGAACAATGTTGCAGGAGGAAGTTTTCCTTTTTGTCGAACGGAAAAGCCCTTTTCCATTTTTCGAGCGCAAAAAACGGATCGTTTTGTGAAGTAACCACCAAAATGCCGTTTCAGAATGCTACCGTCCCATTTTCCTAAAATACTAGACCACCTTACATGGACTATCTCCCAACCGGTACATCTCAAACCTTTTCGTCCATCCCGGGTAAAAAGGACAAATGTTGGCCGAATCGGTAGGAAGTGGGTCCGGTTTGTACTACAGGTACATGATCTATCGCCCGTGATTTTTTGAAAAAATCATTTTTAGACTCGCAATATGTGGTTTCTTCAGAGATCCAATGCAAGTTCTAACGATGCTCGTCCCCTATCTTCATGCACACCGGTTCGACCATAGTTAGAAATTCAGATAATTCAAAACGGGCATAATAAATTAAAAAAAAATCCGAAAAATGAAAATCCTTCGCGTGGTGTCATATTATGTTACATAGTTGAAAGGAAAAATACCAGACTTGGTATATTGATCATGTTTCGAAAAAACCTTCACAAAATGACCTATCATGTTCGAGGTTTCATGGCTTTCGTTCCAAATGACCGATGTTATGTGCTGAATCACGGCATAGTTTGTGATGTTGTTCTCATATTATGCACGTGTGTGGACATTGGTATGGAGAACAATGTTGCAGGAGGAAGTTTTCCTTTTTGTCGAACGGAAAAGCCCTTTTCCATTTTCCGAGCGCAAAAAACGGGTCGTTTTGTGAAGTAACCATCAAAATGCCGTTTCAGAATGCTATCGTCCCATATTCCTAAAATACTAGACCACCTTACATGGACTATCTCCCAACCGGTATATCTCAAACCTTTTCGTCCATCCCGGGTAAAAAGGACAAATGTCTGCCGAATCGGCAGGAAGTGGGTCCGGTTTGTACTACAGGTACATGATCTATCACCCCTGATTTTTTGAAAAAATCATTTTTAGACTCGCAATATGTGGTTTCTTCAGAGATCTAATGCAAGTTCTAACGATGCTCGTCCCCTATCTTCATGCACACCGGTTCGACCATAGTTAGAAATTCAGATAATTCAAAACGGGCATAATAAATTCAAAAAAAATCCGAAAAATGAAAATCCTTCGCGTGGTGTCATATTATGTTACATAGTTGAAAGGAAAAATACCAGACTTGGTATATTGATCATGTTTCGAAAAAACCTTCACAAATGACCTATCATGTTCGAGGTTTCATGGCTTTCGGTCCAAATGACCGATGTTATGTACTGAATCACGGCATAGTTTGTGATGTTGTGACCATATTATGCATGTGTGTGGACACGCCATTTTTCATATTTAGTCCCGGTTGGTGACACCATCCGGGACAAGGTACACGCCGCACGACATAATGTCGACCCGCCATTTTTTCTGCCATTTTTCTTCCCGCCATTTTTTCCCGCCAGTTCTTCCCTCCAGTTCTTTCCGCCAGTTCTTAAATATATATATATGTAGGGTTTTGAATGGTTTTGAATTATTTATTCAAATCCAAACACTTTTTATGTTTAAAGTTTTTCTAAATTCCAAATTAATATTCAAAAAATATAAGTTAATTCATTTTTAATTTTACATGGTTACATTAATTATTTTTTAAAAATAGAAAATGGTTTTGGATTATTTATTCAAATCCCTACACTTTTTATGTTTAAAGTTTTTCTAAATTCCAAATTGATATTAAAAAAATATAAGTTAATTCATTTTTAATTTTAAATGGTTCATATTTTAAATGGTTACATTAATTATTTTTTAAAACATAAAATGGTTTTGAATTATTTATTCAAATCCAAACACTTTTTATGTTTAAAGTTTTTCTAAATTCTAAATTAATTATCATTTAAAAACAATACAAATTTAAACCCCAAAATAAAAAATAAGGCGGGAACAGAGAGAAAATACCTGAAAAAATTTGAAAACAGGGGAATATGTCCCGGTTGGAGCCACCAACCGGGACTAAAGACCCCCTGCGCGCGCGCCCCTTCATCTGCTGAAAATTGGTGTATAGGTCCCGGTTGGTGGCTCCAACCGGGACATATGCCCCTTTAGTCCCGGTTGGAGCCACCAACCGGGACTAAAGGTCCTTCCTTCATATACGCGTGCCTCTTCTTCTTTTTCTTCTTCTTCTCCCCTTCTACATTCTCTGCAACCACCCGCCGCGCCGCAGGGGAGACGCTGTCCATCGCCGTCGTCGTGAGCGCCGCCTCCACCTACGTCGACCAGCGCCGCCCGCGCCCACCGCCGCCATCGGTACCGTATGTGGCCGCGCCTTCCCCCTCGCCTCGCTCGCCCGCTGGGAATCACCGCCACCACCCGCTGACCGCCTCCCTCCCTTTCCCCGCAGGCCCGACGCCCGCGAGCCGCCGTCGTCGCCACCGACGCCGCCCGCCGCTGACCGCCGTCGCCTGCGCACGCGCCGCCACCGCGAGGAGATTCCCCACCTCGCCCCCGACGCCGTCTCACCTTCCGCCGCCGCCGCCGCCCCGACCGTCGCCGCCGCCACCGTCGGCTGCTCCGGTGAGCCCTCCGATCACCATCCAATGGTCCAGATGGACCATTGACTAGTCAGCCTAGGGCACTGACTGGTCAGCGCCACGTCAGCGCCACGTCGGCGTTGTCAAACGGTCACGTTTGACTATTTAATTTAATTCGATTTTTTTGGCAGAGTTTAGATGGAACTTGTAAAATTAATAGAAAATAATCTACTGGGCCAAAAATTGCAAATAAAATATGTATGGAATCAGTGTCTCACGTAGAATATTGTTGTATAGTTGTTTTATGCTTTTGCAACAAGGTTTTGTCTTTGTTAATTAAATGAGTTAATGTTCTTTTTAGAGTATTAAATCCATAGAAAAAGTTCTACAACTCCAAAAATTGCAAATAAGATGTCCCTGAATTCAGTGAAACAAGAGGAATCTTACAGTGAATTAAAAGGGTAGACTCCGGCCACCGCCTCCACGGCTGATTCCGGCCACCCCGAACCCCGAACTTATTATTTATAAGTCAGAAAAATATGTATAATATACCAAAATGTTCAGAAAAATGAAACCTACCTATTTAAGCTATAATCATGCATTGTTAAGCAACTTAAATAATATACCAACTTTGATTAGAAGAACATAGTAACCCCTCACAGGTGATTCCGAAGTTTCCCCGAGTTAGGGTTTGCGCCCCTCGGAACCCCGTTTAATTTGTCGAGCGTGCTTTAGGGTTACTTTTCAATACAATTTAACTTGTCATATCATCATACTTGCTTGATCATTGCATCGATGCTTTAGGGTTTCCCTTTATTTTCGGTGTTTGGATTATTAGGTTTATTATTAGTTAGGTATTATTAGGTTTATTAATTAGTTTGGTACTATTAGTCTTCGGACCTATCTTAAAAACCCTATATTAGATAAGGAATCATTAATACCCCTTAGGTGCATGTGGGTTCGACGATGTCCCTTCGCCAGGGCATTCCGAACCCTCTTAAATCGATTCCAATATGGTATTTTGTTAGTATCTAGTGTTACCTATCTGCTGGATAGTTTCCCTTTTGTAGCCTTATACTCATGTTCCCCTCTCATATGCATCCGACGTTTCTCCGAACTAGGTTTTACACCCTCGGAACTCCGAAATATTGATTTTAGTTGATTTTAGCTAGAGTTACCTATCTACTACACGGTTTCCTTTTTGCGGCTAGGTTTAGGGTTTAGGGTTTCTCTTCATTTTTATTATTGTGTATGTATATATTAGGGTTTCTCCGAATTAGGGTTTATATCTCTCAACACCGTACCTAACTTTCTCCTTTAGCCGCTTTGACTTATTCGTTTTTCCACCTATGCAGAAAATATGGACCCACACGTCAGAGACGAAGAAAAGGAAGAGTTGATCCAAGGTGTGATCCGTGGGGAAGAAAATTTAGACGTATCAACGTTTCTGAACAACTCCGGTGAGGGTGATCCTCTTTTTACCGGAATAGACGACTTGTTTGAGGTTGAAGGTGTTGCCTTCCGCGAGGGAGAAGGCGATGCCTTGTGTAATCGAGAAGACGACCGCTCCGGCGAGGTGCATGTAATATAATCAATTCATTAATTAATCATCTGCTATCTATATAGAAATAGTAACGACGATCTTTCTTCTTTTAGCCCTCCGGATCGAAGGAATCTACTGAAAAGAGCACACGAGGCCCAACCAAAAAGTTGCAAGACCATGAGAGGTTCAGGATCGAAGATGTCGCTGAAGACGGCAAACCGACGGCTCCCGAAGTTGTCGCAAACAAATTTGTGGCATAATGCGGAGTAATCGTTAGGGACTTAATCCTGATCACCATTAGAAATTGGAATAGGCCTGCTAATGCGGATGAAGAGGGAACATGTTTATATGTCCCTGACCTCGCCAAAGATTTACTGTGGAAGAGGCTCATGGTTCATTTCAAACTACCGAAGATAGAGCTGGATCCAAATGCGGAGAATCCAATTGAGGACGCCTTAGAACATGGGAGAGCCATGGAGGCTAAGGTCAGGGAGTGGGCTTTGAAGAAGATGGCCCAGTGTTTCACCAACTGGAAGAAAAGATTGCACCTTGACTATGTCGTGAAAGGGAAGACTCCGGATTTCAAGAAAACTCAGTTTCAGAAGATAAAACCATTCTGGGCTGAGTTTGTGGAATACAAGACATCAGAAAAAGCTAAGGAAATGTCTGCAAAGAATAAGCTGAATGCTGCTAACAAGAAGTATCACCATACTATGGGGCAAGGTGGCTACAGGGCTGGCATTCCTAAGTGGGAGAAACTTGAGAAAGAACTGCGTGCTAAAAATATCACCCCAGAGACAGACGATTGGGTAGAACGTGCAAGGAATTGGTTTTACGGGCATGGGGGCACGTTGGATTCGGAAGGGAGGTGTATATATAACATACGGCATAAATAAGACCCCTTGCCAATCGAGAGGATGAGAAAAGCAGTAAAGGCTGTTAAAGATGGGGACTTCATTCCCGATAGAGAGAATGATGAGCTCACACTCGCCCTTGGAAATAAGGAACATGATGGACGAACACGAGGCACAAGAGGCTCCCAACCATGGAGGACTGGGTTTCCCGAAGAGAGGAAGAAATATCCTGATAGAAGCCTTCAGAGGAGAAAGGACAGGGCGAAAGTTGAAGCAGATAGTCAGAAAGAGCGAATGCGTTTAATTGAAGAACGATTAAAGCAACAACAAGATGAAATTAACGCACTTAAAGAGAAAAGTACTACCGGCCCATCTCAGCAGCACACTGCATTCGATGCTACCGGCCTATCGAATAATCGAAAAAGCAGTGTGGCTTCCACCGAGGTCCCGGGTGATGACAATGGCGATGACGATGATGCACCGACGATGGCTCATGTTTACTACCCAGTGGATGATATCACAGAGATGACACACTGCGAGCTACATGTCAAAGTTGTGAACATATCAATGAAGGTGGTGGTCGGCTATGCCTTACCAATTGGACCCACACCAACTTACCACTGTCGTCCGGTTCCAGAGGGCTACGCTGTTGTCGGGGTGGATGAAATCATGCCCACCTTTAAAGTTTTGGATCTTCATTACCCTGCAGGTGAAGGGGATGCGACTGTACTGGGAGACGCAAAAAACGTCACCATTCTATGGCCGAAGGAATGTATCGTGCTTCAAAATCACACGCCAAGGCCATCTTCGCCGCCGCCTCACCCGTCTCCAGCGAGGTCGTCGCCGCCGCGGCAGCCGTCTTCGTCACCTCACCCGGCTCCGTCGCCTCACCAATCTCCGGCGCAGCCATCGCCGCGGGAGCCATCGCCGGCGCCTCTGGATAAAAAGCGTAAGCGTACCGCTACTATGCGTCGTGGTAAGCGATCGCCGAAACGTAAACAAGAGCCTCTTCCAAAAGTACCAAAGGTTCCTCCCAAGAGAGCTTATGACTGTACTGAAGAGGAGACTGCGGCGATCGTTGATGCGGAAACGACATCGTTTTTCGCTAAGCTGAGGCGGCCGAAAGAGCCAGAGTTCCCCAGCACCAAAGAAGAAAAGGCCAAAGTGTTGAAAATGCTAAAGACTCTTCATCAACCCGAGCCAAAGCTGTCATCAGACTATGAGCGTTCTATTCTCAAGTCACATGCGGCACAAAAAGCCTCGAAGATCAGTATTGATGCAAGCGAGAAATCTGTTGCCTAGCTCGGAGAACAAGCAAAACAGACTTGCGCCCCTCTCAAGGTGATTTCCCAAACCAATGTGGGGTCGAGCAAATATGGGGCCAAAGAGCAGTATGATCCAGAGGTAGTTGCACAATACGGAGAAGGTGCCGCTGCTCAAGGTATGAGTATTGCCCAGTACTTATCCCAGTTAGAGTTTTTCCCCGTGAGTGAAGTAGCATACAAATACCAGTACGACAAACCTCTCGTCAAACCTGAGGAGGTAAACAATCTTCCAACAAAAATGCGAAGATTGCATAACTGGCACATGCATGCCACAAAGGCCGGGGCTAACTGGATAGTGCTGAGGGTTACAAAAAAGCATCATGGGAAAGAAAAGGATGACATGATATCCATTGAATTTGATGAACTATTTCAGTTATTCAATCAAAACGCCTTGGACAAATCGATCATCAGTGCCTATTGTCTGTAAGTACTAATTCTGTAATTAATTTAGTCTCCAGCTATCTCACTTTGTTTATTGCATATATATAATCATACTGTAATATGCAGAATGAAGATTCTGGAATGCAGCAGAGGACAAATCTATGACATTGGCTTCATTGACCCATATTGGGTTCATGAAGCTAATCTCAAAACAAGCCCCCAGGATACGGAGGATAATATAGTACACGCGTTAAGGTTTCAAGAAATCAAAAGGGAAATACTTTTTCCTTACAACTTCGAGTGAGTGTTATTGTCTTCTATACACTTTCTATTTCGCTTACTCGATGTTAAGTATATAATTGATTAGTTATGCATTCGCAGCTTCCACTATATTCTGTTAATCATTCAACTTGACAAAGGGCGTGTACTAGTCATGGATTCGAAACATAAACCCCTTGAGACGTGGAAGGACATGCAGATGCTTCTCCAGCGGTAATTCTAATCATTACGACACTATATCGGCAAAGTTCGTGAAATTTATGATATCAAGTAATTAATAACTTCTTTTATTCGTTTTCTTTGCCGGGCAGCGCTTGGAAACGATTCACCAACAAGGCTAGGGGTGTTTGGAAAGAGGATCTTACATTTCAACCACTAGATGTAAGCACCACTAGCTATATCCACGCATCTCTTTGATTCTAGTTTTGATACAGTTATTATCATGCTTGATTATTATTTTTGATTGAACTCTGTTCTCGTAAAGTGCCTGACGCAGGGACCAGGTAACAATCTATGTGGATACTATGTTTGCGAGTTCATCCGGCAGACGTGCGATGAGAAGGGCAGAAATTTAGAGCAACTCCACGTACGTAAACAATTTCTATAGTTTTTAATTTCAAACAAATTGTGTTTAGTTTCAGACTGACTTCTTTTTTAAATCAGATCGAACGTCTACGGGACGGTCTTCTGCCAAAGGATCGCGTACGAGCAATTTAGGAGGAATTGGCGGGATTCTTGGATGCAGAAGTCCTAGACCCAAAAGGGGAATACTATTCTGCTGTGTATAGACAATAGGGATTGTAAAAATAGCAACTTTGAAGGAATTGGCCGGTAGCATCGAATAGCAACTTTTGTATGTAGTGCATGAACTCGATCCGTGTATTGAATGTAATATTATCATGATGATCTTGTGTAATATAAGGTTTCGTCATTGATAAGTGCAAAACACTAAATAAACAATAAAACAACCTAAATGAATTCTCTGCCGCGGCACAAAAAGTGACGAAAATGCTGCCACGGCAACAAAATGTGCCAAAATGAATTCTCTGCCGCGGCAGAGAAATGGGCCAAATCTCTGCCGCGGCAGAAGGTTATTAGTCCCGGTTCGTATTACGAACCGGTACTAAAGCTCCTCCCCCCCTCGCACGGAGCAGCGGCCACATGTGCACCCTTTTGTCCCGGTTGGTGGGGCAACCGGGACTAAAGGTTCGGGCTTTAGTCCCGATTGCCCCGTCCCGGTTGGGCAACCGGAACTAAAGCCCCGTACCAACCGGGACCTATAGCCTCGTTTCCACTAGTGGGATAGGGCGGTGTTTTGCGAGGCGGGGAGGGAGAGAGCGGTGGACCGTGAGCGCGTGGACGCCGCGGACAAGTCGGGTACTCTTCTGCCCTTCCTCCTTTGCTCCATTCCTCTCTTTCTACGCTCGCCGACGTGTGATGCGTGAAATTGGACTGTTCGCTAGCTGCAACTAACGGATCATATTTGGTGTAGTAGATACCATTTTCTTGAATGATCTACACACGGTACAAGTTGATTAGATCGGCAGTTATCCTCACGGTCGGCCGGTTGGCGGTACTGTATTCTATTGGTTGCGTGGTGATACGATTTTTTTAGTAGATAGTTAACCGTGCGCCTGTTTGATCTATATGATAGATTACTCGATGATAGAACAGCTGCCAAGACCTGTTCAATTTGCTTTGGTTCATAATCGCAGTCTTGTCTTAGTGTCTTTTCACAAGCTGGGCAGATTACCAGGTACGTGCAAATACTACAAAATGTGATCTGCTAGTTGTCTTGCGCACTCATTTCCAGCTAATCGACATGTACGATAAGTCGGAATGATTAGTAGAATTCGTTCTAATTATGTATGGCAGGGATTGTTCGGTCTTGCAGCGAGTTCTTGCATCCGTGTGTTCCTTTGTACTAGAGCGGTGGCAATGCTAGCATAGGTAGGTGGGGAGGCTTGATTCGGCGCCGAGACATGGATTTAATACATTTTTATTTCTCATTCGGTTTGTGACCTCGCTTGTGTTGAGTCTACGGCCAGTTCTTGTCATGGGAGCACAGATTTGGGACTAGCTTAGTCGTGGTGGTAAGCACTTCCTACTCGGGGAGGTCAGTATCGGTGTCGTGGATAGGGATTTCCTCCTTATTTGTGTTCATTGTTCGTTGTGTTCGACTTTAGTGTGTAGGATTTGTTCTTATGCGAGAATAAATTGAATCGTTTAGGTTTAAATTTCAGCTTCATTTAGTTTTCTTCGATCTCATGATGATTTTTAAGGTCCCGCGGCTTGATTCTGACTTAGGTTTTAGTTTGATTTAGGGTTTGTTATGCTTATAGCATTATCCATGAGCCTTACTTGGTGTCCAATTCATATTTATCTTTAGCTGAGTTCAATATTTCTGCATTTCTTCAGACTCACTCTTCACTTTTTCTCAGTTTTCTCAATTATTTCAGTATGAATTTTTAGTTTTCACTTGCATCTTCTTCATTGGTATTTATTCTTTCAGTGTGCATTCCTAGTCTTTTTTGAGTATATTCAGTTCCTTCATTCGTGTTAGTATTAGTCTCTCATTTCATTAGCTTTGTTTCTTAGTTTATCTCTTATTTCTTTAGTTTTTCATCTGTTCATGATTTCAGTATCTCATTTTCTAGTCCTCAATTTTTCTTTCTTATCATTTTTTTATTCATTATCTCAATTATTTATTTGCCTATCACTTAGTATTTCATTTTGTATTTCTCATTGTTCACTTCTTTCTCTTAATTGTATTTACTGTCTTAGTCATTCAGTTTGCATTAGTCCAGTATACTTTAGTTGTAGTTTTCTTCACTTTACAATTCAATACTACTTTAGGAATTTCAGTACTTCACTATTTTACTTTTTTTCTTTGTCACTCTCTTATTAAGTCAATCAGTTATTTGTTGCTTTGTCATTTAAGTTTGCTCTTCAGTTTATCACCTCAGTCTGCATTTTAGTTTGATTCTATCTTTTTTGGGGACGGGGTCAGGGTGGGTAACTTAAGCACCCGATCCTTTTTGGGAAGTTCTTCTCATTTGACTAATTTCTTAAAGTAAAGTTCAGTTTTCTATTTATTCAATTTTTATTTAATTTTTAAGTCTCTTCTCATTCTTAAGTTTTTCTTGCCTTGAAGTGTCTTAAGTTTCTGTTTTTCTTTTATTCAATCTTCATTATTCCTTCTTGGTATCTCATTAGATGTATCTTTCCTTTTATTTGTTTAGTTTATCTCGTTATCTTTTTTAATATTCATAAACTTGTTTTAGTTCATCCGTCATACTTAATTAAAGATGTCATTTACTCATTTCTTAGCCTTGTCTTATCAGTTTATCTTATTCAAGTCGCTTTCTTTAGTTTTGATTTTTTCATTCCCTTGCGTTCTACCTCTTGTATTTCTAAGTCTCTTCTCATTCTAAAGTGTTCCTTACCTTGGAGTATCTTAAAATTGATTTTTATTCACTTGCGTTCTTCATTTTGTCAAGTCTCTTTGTTTTCTGTTTTTGTTCCATTTGTGTCTTGCTTCAACTTCTTTCTCAGGCTTGTCATTCTCAATTTATCCATCAATCTTAGGCTGGTCATAGTGGGGAGTAACTTAGAGTAGTAACATGTGTATGTTACTAGTCTAAGTTACTATCTTTATAGTGAAAAATAACATATGTGTGGTGTCATGCAAAGGCTTATTTATTGCAATGTAGACTCATTTTGTCTTGAAATGTGTGATGTTATGGTAACATAGCTAGTTATCATAAGCCTCTCTCATCATTTAATTGTATGTCATGTCATCTAAATGCTTAGTTGGCAATACATGTAGGACTATGTTACTACTCAAGTTACTCCCACTATGACTAGCCTTATCATCCTTACTTTTCCTCATGGCTTGTCATTCCCGGTCTACATGTATTTTGTCAACTCCAAAGTGCTTGAGTTCTTTCTTCCGCTAATTGCAAGTTTAAGATACTCAATTTTTCCAGTCCTCAATAGTTCAGACACTTTTCTAGTCCTCAATTTTTCCAGTCCTCAATAGTTTTTCTTTCTTTCTTATCAAATGAACCAAGACTGCGATTGTGAACCAAAGCAAATTGAACAGGTCTTGGCAGCTGTTCTATCATCGAGTAATCTATCATATAGATCAAACAGGCGCACGGTTAACTATCTACTAAAAAAATCGTATCACCACGCAACCAATAGAATACAGTACCGCCAACCGGCCGACCGTGAGGATAACTGCCGATCTAATCAACTTGTACCGTGTGTATATCATTCAAGAAAATGGTATCTACTACACCAAATATGATCCATTAGTTGCAGCTAGCGAACAGTCCAATTTCACGCATCACACGCCGGCGAGCGCAGAAAGAGAGGAATGGAGCAGAGGAAGAAGGGCAGAAGAGTACCCGACGTCCACGCGCTCACGGTCCACCGCTCTCTCCCTCCCCGCCTCGCAAAACACCGCCCTATCCGGCACCGGCCGAGCTGGCCGCGGCGCCGCCGCTTCCCTCTCCGCCATACCTTCCGTCTCTCTCTGTGTCCAGAGGAACAAGAAGCATAGCAGTCCATCCAGACTAAAATGAAACTCAAAAAAGAAAAAACTGAGCCGGAAAAAGAAAAGAGGCAGGCGTGCGCTGAGATCTGGGACGGAGATCCGACGGTCAGAAAAGTGTCTGTTTTTCAATTACAAAACAGCCGGCTGTTTTTTAGGAAAAGTGTAATTTTAAAAGCGTGGTGAATGCCTGGTGTCATACATGCAAAAATTACATAAAAATGCCACCGCACAGTCTCTCTCGTGCCAGAATAACACAACAACCTCAATCTTATCTCCCCTTGCTAATAGGAGCAGTCAATACGGTGGAGTTATCCCGCACCGCTAGGAAACAAATCTGCATGTACGTGCATGTTTTTTTTCTTTCCTATTTTATACCATATGTAATATATTTTCCTACAATACCTACACCACGAATAAATCTGCCCGTGAAATTGTCCGTCAAGTCGACTAGACCGTGAAGCCTTCTTTTGTTCCTATTTTCTAGCACTTTAGAAAAAATGAATCAACCAGCAACAGCGCCGAATCCATTTGGTGCATGCTGATGTGGCAGTCGCAAGTTTTCTACTCCTGCATACCTATCAATGACTATTTTCTATCTCTGCGCTGGCTAGCTCTTGATATTTACGTGAACGACGAGAGCAAAACACATCCCGACTTCTTACGGCGTATAGCGTATATCAGAGCATCTCTAACATAAAAAATGATCATTCTAGATACTGTATCATCTACGGTATCCGAAATAATATTTTTACGGTTTACCGTAAAAGATCGTTTTCGTGCCGCATATATACCGTATGTAGGGCTCGCGCTTCGGTTGGTGGGAGAGATATTCCCCTCCCCTACTTCCCGCACAGCCGCCATCATCGCCGATCTGCCGCCGCCGGCCATTTCCACCCCTACTCTCTCTCTCCTCCCTACCATCCGTCTCTCTCTCCTCCTCGCTGCCATGGCAAGACCCAATCTAAACTTTTACGAGGCCGCAATGTTCGCCCACTATGACATCCTCGTGCCGCCTCACGCGACGCTTTCATCCGGTGGGAACTAAGCTACGCCGGCGTGCCGATGGCGCCAGTTCCGCGTGGTGTCGAGTTGGCTCGCCAGATCGAGGACTGCCTCGACCAACTGCCAGAGAGGAAAATGGCAATGTCCTGATACGCGTCGGCGAGCTCGTATTGGCGGAAGTGTTTCAAGAAGGAGCGCGGGGCGGCGCTTGCCCTCTACCTCGTTCACGGCGGCAAGTCCGCCCTGATCTCTGCAACCCCGAAGGGAGGGTGCAATTCTGGGCAGTTCGTCGCTGCGCGATCTACACCGTCATTGACAAGGCATGCCAAGAAGAGTTCTAGAGGGAGGTGAACCTCACCGGAATCATCGAGATTGATGACAGCGGAAGCGACGCGGAGGAGGCGAACGAGGGTGGCACAGAAGATGACCGTGGAACGACGCAGAGGAGGTGGATGACGACGGCGCGGAAGATGACAGTGTAAGCGACATCGTGGATTATGGTTTTAATTTAACCGTTTGTTATTACTATGATTGAGAAGCTTCTCATTGAATTATGTCGCCTAATTACTAATATCATCTATGGCCAAATTCTGTTCTATTTCTCGTTCAAACCTAAATTATGTGCTTTGAGATAAAATTTGTTTTACGGTACACGCGACGGAGCGAAACAGATATGGCATACCTGACCCATAAAAAAGAGTATTCAGTTTTGCGGCACACTATGCATCATCTGCTCCATCCGGCCTTTTTCGCATCGCAAAGGCGAGATGCGGTTCACCGCAAACGTGTTTTGTGGGATGACTGGATGCGGTATCTGCTAAAGATGCTCTTAGGGATAGCCATATTGGTCCACATCTTTACTACTCTCATGCTAAAATAAGTGACTTGGATTTATATATCTAGCTTAAATTGTATCTAGACACGTTTTAATATGATGCGTATCTAGATAAACCCAAGTCACTTGTTTTGGTACGGAGAGAGTATTAGGTCACACTAAACATTTGAGCAATCTTATAACCATCACACATCAAACTTGTTTTTGTGAATGAGACTCTGCATTAAAAGAAACATTGAATAGTACAAAACAGCTTAACAAAAATGAAAATTACATTGAAATCCTTAAAAAAAACTTCATTTTCGACCTCTAGACTATGTCGAATGCGCGTCACCGCTGCCACCCTACGCCTGTCTGACATTGTTGGTTGCGGACGGGAAGTCGTCAAACGGGTCAAAAAGACCACATCCATCCCGGAGACTAAGAAGAAGGATGAACTACAGATGAAGCTCCTTGACGATCTGAAGGTCCGCACAACCATAAGAAGTCCACGAGGACCACACCACTCCCACAGGCTGCTCGACGTTGTCATTGAGATGGGCCTAAATCCAAGGAGACCTTATTGAAAGAAACGCCGCTGCTGAGTGTCGCTCCAACAAACTTGAAGCCTAAAATAGGAAAATAGAGCCCTCCTGACGAAAGCCTAGGCGCCTTTGCAGGGAGGTGGAGAGGGAGGGGAACAGAACGGTACTTGACGATATTATAATGGTTCACACATCAAACATTGGAGAAATCTTGATTATCGAATCTCAGACTCGTCCTGCCTTTTTTTCGCGTGGATTACATGGAAAATCACAATCACGAGATAACTTGGAAAGTCACAATAACAAAATTATTGAGGTATTCTTATACAATCAGTCGTCACAATGCCTTGTATCATTATTATTTTTATTTACTTGCCAAAACTTTCAATCTCCTAATTACACCATTATATCTTGGTTTACCTTTTTTGTGTGACAGGGCTAGGCGCTCGTTCTAATTACCCACACATGCCATTTGTATACTCCTGAAATGATTTGTTCCAATCCAATCCTTTCATATTTAAGGTACACGTTATGAAATCATTCCTTCCTTAGTCACACTATTCAGACGAAAATTGTAAGATGTGATCTCTTCCCTTTTGATTCGTCCCCGCCCGGGCTGTATTGTCGTTGTCGGTATCCGCACAGGGCTTTTGGGTTAGCCGCCAAGTTTATTGCTATTCTAAAATGGGCCCCAAAAATGGTTGTCAGTGCAAAATTTGGGAAGGTGTACTTGGATTGTAAGATTGATACTTTTGTGTTTTCTTTCTCGGTTTTTATTTCTTGTACTTTATGATATATCACAGAAAGGAGATTTGCATGGCTTAGGCTAGATCATTAGTAGATGTCCTGATAAATTTCTACAAGCTACTAACAACCTTGTTATTACATTTGAGAAGAAAAAAATCTTTGTTATGTACATGCAAAAATACATATATCTTTTACAAACCACGTGTTCCTATTTAGCGACATGATATTTTAAAAACTACCATTTTCTTTTAAGTTACATGCAAAAAACAATATTTAGCGACAATATCTTTTATTTTCTACATACAAGCAAAAAAGGTACACACTTATCTCATTTTTCTATTCAGAATGGTAAGGCTTGTCGGTTCTCACTTTTCGCTTTTAAGTTTATCTTTTCCTTTTCTATTTATATCAGATATTGTACTGCAAGAAATTAATATCTTATTATGCAGTAATTGAAGGGGATGGTCTTTTTTTCTTCATATCTATCAATTTTTTGTCCAGACCGTTTGCCAGACTATTTTAATATGGAAATCAAGATATTAATTCATTGCTACCTATCAATTTACACAACAAGTGGGAACTGGTGGATAAAGGGAATGAGAACAAAGTGATTATTGTATGCATCTAGGGGCCCAATTGCCTTCTTACTATACATTCAAAGTTCATGGATAATCAGTCAAATTATCCATGTGTTGTTTATATAATCGTGCTCTTTAGCACATATGTTGTTGCAAACATTATTGATTCTATAATGTGGTAGGTTTTTTGGAGTAAGTACTATAGCCATTTTAAGTTGGTGTTTACTTATTTATATCAGCATTTCCTTGCAGTTATGTTGTGAGCAATGTGGGTTCAAATGTATGGTCTTTGGTAAAATGGCAACCAATTCCTACATGCATTGTCTAGCACAATTTCCTTTTGAGCCCTTATTTTGTAGGAGTATCTTGGTGGTTTGTTGAGTGTTGTTTTGTATATCTGAGGCTAAGTGGGGTGAAGGCCTAGATGGATGATGAGCGAATTATGTCCAAGTGTGGTTCATCCAAATGTGAAGAGATGTGATCCACCATCGATTTTCTTGGATTTGGAGATGCGTGTGCGATGATGCAATATGATGGTGGTGATGATGACAAGGCCAAAATGAAGTGAAGAAGTAGAAATGAAGTACAAAGAACTTCATATTGCACATTTGTAATAAGAAGAAAAGTTATTGGGAAAGGGATCCAATCGGTACACCGTGACCGTTGTGACCTTTGTAGCCAGAGGAGAAGTGTGAGAAAGATTCATCACATTCACTTGGTACATTGGGGGGGGGGGATATCAATAACTAGCTATGTGTATCCATGGAAACGAAACAATCAATACATTTTATTATTTCATGGTAACGAAAGGGTATTTTGCATCTATACCGACATGAAAAAAACACTATAAGCATGACTATGAGCTGGGAAAGTACACCGCTAAGGATGTTGGAGGAGAGTGACAAGATTGATGATGCTTCCATCATAATAGTTGATTAAGCATAGACATAATAAATCTTTGATCAATGTTGCATTTGTTTCTTTATGTTATTCCGCGGTAGTTTTAGAGTTATTGGTTGTGTGAATGACTGGTGATTTGTCTGAGTTGGAGAAAACACTCACGCGTATGAAAGACAATCGTGATGCTAATGGAGAGGGATCACTATGTAAAATAATGACTATGTAACAATAAAAAACTTCGACTAACCGTGGCAACGCACGGGCATTCAACTAGTAACCCATGAAAAGGTTGGCCTAATAGAGGATCATCGTCAGCCTTTGACTTCCATCTAACTAGGCCTCCTCACTGAATTTACTGCCCAACATTGAATATTATTTGCCACGTAACTTACATAAGTAACTGTTGACCGAACAATCTAACTAGACCTCCGCACATGTGTATGAACTTGTACCATGGTAGCCAAGAAATTTCTCGGCTGATCTGACTAACTACATTCGTCAACTGGAGGCAACACCAGAAATGGCTCAAAGGTTGATATGAGTCCACCAAGCTGCACCAAAATTAGCATCAAGAACACCACTTGGTCACCTGCAGATTTTGAATGAAAGCCGAGTTTGATCAACTTGGTAACCACAAATTCATTTTCTAAATTTTCCCTCCATGGCAATCTCTAATTAATCAGACAAATTTACTGAAGTGGCTAGATTTAAGAGGTAGTTATGATACATTGTTTTGTGTAAACTGATAGCTTAAATATTCACCTGGGAAGAAGGTGACGTCTTGACGTTTTTGGGCCCATGAGAATCTGCATTGATCAGTAGTAACATTAGCTAGAGGTTCATGAAACTCTTCCACTATCAGGAAAACATTGATAAGTGGACAAAGAAATGTGAATCATATAAGATGTTTCTCTTGTTAATGAAACTTTTTGATAAAATAGGGCATACTCACACAAGACCTGCCCCTATTGGAGAAATTGCCTTGAAAAAGGACATGGCGCTTGTTGATATACCATTTGCGGTGCCTCTTTGGTCTTGACGCTGTTATGTATGAATTTAGAAACATTGCATGAATCTTTTGTTTGCCTAAATACATTATGGTAGAAACTCTACTTAATTGAGTTATATATGCATACCACGGCATTATTCTGAAGAAGGCACGTTCCTGTGCTAATAGTAATCTACACGAATTTACAAGGGGCAAATATTAGATAGACATGAATGCGGTAAATTGAGCCATATTTTCTGCTATAAGCCTGGAGGCTCCAGCACTTTAGACTCTGCACTTCAAGGTTTCAAATAAAGGAACATGAATGCTTACTCCAAGAACACTCTTCATCATAGCTGCAGAGTAAAGAACGAAAGAAAGTTTTGCTCCAGACAAGTATGTCATAAAGGGGAATGTAG
The DNA here is from genome assembly GCA_916181665.1 of Avena sativa. Lineage (NCBI taxonomy): Eukaryota > Viridiplantae > Streptophyta > Magnoliopsida > Poales > Poaceae > Avena > Avena sativa. Next base: position 301,934,070 of record OV702297.1, on the reverse strand, counting down.
CGAGGACAATAATAGACAGAGACTGCAATATCATTAACAACATATGAGTGATCACCATAAGACAAACCTTCCTATATGTTTATCTGGAATTAAGGCACAATGAGTGACAACTCACCGAAGCAATACGTGATGAAATCAGTGGCCCGAGAGCTTTATTAACCCGATTATAAAGGAAAAGCTGATATACAAGAAGACTGGCACCTGCAGCCAAAGGAGAAAGACCTATTATTTCTCTGTACATGCACTGAAAGTTCATGTGTAAAGCCTTATGAAGAAATCAAAATGTTAAGAAGAAAATGTCAAGGTTATGTACCTGCCATAGAAAGAACCTGACCAATATCACCGGATGAGAAGCTAAGACCACCGTACTTTCTGTCACTCACGGCCCATATGGAAAGTATCTAGTGTTGCAAGATAATTCAAATTTGCAGAATTAGCAGGTATTAAGTATTAAACATTAATAAAAACAGTTGATTTTTTAAGAGAAATTAATTGAGTAACAGTGAGTGGATTTACCAGTGAGTGGATTTACCTGGAAAATTATTTAAATAGACTTACAAGGTAACATGCAAAATATGAAGCACGGGAATTCTAAAACAACCTGATAGTTACCTCACTATATGCTGTTTCATGAAGACCAAACAAACAAGATGATGCCATAGTTGATATCCATGGCAAATTCTGGAGCAAACTCTTCTTACGAGGCATATCCCAATGAGACTTCTGTGATGGCAAGGCTTTGACTATTCTGCTATGATTTTCAGTAACTTTATGTCTATGTATAGTCTCCTGTCAGTTTCATTTGAAATATAACTATATTAATAGTAACTCTGGGGCATATTCATTGTAAAAACTTACGTACACATGCCTATCAGCATATGATGAAGTAACTAAAACCCTATAAATCGCAATTTTAGTATTTGCACATTAATATGTGGAAAGAAATTCTCACATAATTCCAAAACACACATCTGCCTAGATTTTTAAATATTGTACTGTAAATACTTTTTCCTCGAAAGAGTATACACCTGCACTTTTAGGAAACCACAATTCGTATCACAAGAAATTCACAAGAACATGGATTACATAGTGCAGAACTATACGTACCGGAAGCCATATACAACTTATCAAAACAATAGCCGCAAAGAATGACACAACCAGACAAGGTAAGAGATAGGGGAACCTGTACAATTCAGTCAATTATATATAAGTTATGTTGTAAGTTGCAAGAAATTTGATAACTAAATATATCATGTGCTTGCAGGATGCAGGATCTACCTCCCAAAAACTGAGCCTTTGGAGAATATTTGTGGATATTTTTCAGCAGGCTGACAAAAATAGAATGAAGTGATTAGGAAATTAAAGTAGCACATCTCTTAATTTTTGTTGAAATAGAAATCATACACGGGAATCCACATCCAGCAGATTTTTTTGGTATGTATCAAGTCATCCAAAATTTGAAATTATATCAATTATGTTACACTCCAAGAAAATCTAACAAATTATGTATTGCCTAAAGCTTTTAAATTTGGCTATGGTGCCCAGCTGTATATGGAGACATATGGCGTGATAGATTGACCAGGTACAGAGTAAATAGGATGAAGCTGAAGCAGCAGGTCTGGTGACGGTGGCAATGGAGAATGTAGAGGTGAGCATCACATCGTTGGTGCAAGTGGTTTGATGTTGCTCACCTCATCCATCTCACGACAACCTTAGGCCTCCACTCATATGTAGCATGGTGTTCAATTTGTCGATATCCATTATGCAAAGAATGTGGATATCATGTATATTCAGTTCATATGATCCTACATATTAGTCAGGATGATATTGGTATGGATTAGGTTCCTAGCCATTAGTCTCCTCATTGTGAGGTTAATGTTACCCTTAAATGATGGGTTGACACTAAAGGTTGTGCAAGTTGATATTTATTTCCGTTGGTGCAAGTGGTTTGATGTTGCTAGGCAGGGATTCTATGGCCCCGTGTTTGCCGTCTAGCTTATCGTGCAGCCACAACAACGCCAAGAGGCAACATAGTTAATAAGAAGAAAGAGGATCAAATAAGCAGGATAATATTTCCACTTGATCTTCTTAATTTTCCATTTATTTATTTTGTCAAGTTCATGGGTATATAAACGTGAACTATATATAGTGATCATTTTATAATTTGTTTACTAACTCAATATTGAGACAAAGCAATTAAAGTCCACACATAGTTTTAGCACTTCATTGCTTATGAGAGCACCAAATGATCTTTAATATAATATGTCCAAGTGTCTACATGTGCCAATCACGAAGTTATAGAGGCAACCATGGTGACCATAAATGTTTGTATCCTTGAATAATTAAGTTGCAAGTCCGTATAACTACATGTGTGGTTTAACTTTGTGTGTGTGCGCCTTCTTAGTATTTTTCATAGTATAACCCACTAGATTACAACAATGCAAGCACCTTTTAACCAGAATTACAACTTTATTTTATGAAACTTATATTAATGATACCTTCGTTAATGCAACCTACATAATTCCAATAAAATGAAGTAGCTAATATTTGACCATCCCGTGAATATTTACTCTGATACTTGAACTTTACCTGCATTTTGATCATCCTGAAATTAGCAACCCACACATAAATAATTTGAAAGCTACTTTTAAATGGATTGCATTTAAACATAACCTTTTTAATTATTTCATTGCCCCTTAACTATGCGGGAACTAACAAAAATCTTCATATCATGAGGCCTCACTGAATTAACCTAACCTTCTTCATATGTCTTTTTTTGCACATGGGCCCTGAGTTTACTCGTAGCAGTTTGGAAGAAGGATGTGTGTCATATGATCGGAGCTCTACAAAAATGTTCATGACGAGTGGGGACTCTCACACTGGCAGATTTCGTTCTTGGTGGTCTCTGTCTTCCAGGGTGAAAACTCCTCGGTCTGACCTTCGTGGTTGTACTAGCAATGGCGGATTCCTAGTCATTCCCTTGTTGAGGGCATTGTTTGGAGAAGGGACCTTCTTCTGGATGAAAACTCTGCATCTGACTAATTGGTTGGATCAGACGACAATGGTGTTTGTACATTGTTTCCTTCCTGAAGGCGTCGTTTTGGAGAATCTCTTTCGGAGTCTAGGTGGTGTCACCATCGGTGGTGTTTGTACTACTATGAGCCTCTGTTTGTCTCAACGTTTTTTTCCTTTTCTCTTTGTTTTTTCCTTTTGTTGTCTGCATGTGTGGTGTCGCCAGTTGCTCCAGACATTATGTTGTTGCAGAGGCTAGATGTATTTGGTATTGTCTTGATATTAATATATTGCCCTTTATCGAAAAAATGCAACAAAGACGGGATGGAATTAATGGATGTCTTATTAGCTAATCAAAAAAGTCATTTCCAGTAATCCAAGCCTATACAATCAACCCAATCTATACTGAGAAGGATTTGCAAAAAATATTTCAGTGGCTAGAGACAAAGAGTGGAGGACTCATTTCAAGCTAGCTAGCTAGCAAATAACTATATGTGCAAATGAACTAAATTATGTAAACAATATTTTTTGTTTTCTATATAATATTTCCCACATTAGGGATGACACTTCTATTTCTTACCTTTATTACAGTGACGTAATATAATTTTAATATTGTCAACATTGACTAGCATACATGTGTGTTGAAAACAGAAAAACCATACATGCATTGACTGTGATTCGTATATTGTCAGTTAGATTCATTTTTTTAATATAAAAGAATGAGAATATTTATTGATATTGTCCGTGCAATTGCACAAGCCACTCTGCTGGTTAGTATAGAATCGTACCTGGGAAAGGTAGCCTCCAAGACCTGGACCAATGACTAGACCAAAGCCCCACATGGTGCTCACCTGCAATTATATTTTTTCCAAAAGAATAATTAAATAAAATTAAATTCTTCCTTTCATATACGTAAATTAGATTCTTCTAATCGTTATGTTAAAAGTATTATATATACGAATAGTTATGTTATTTTTGGATAGAAAGTACGTAGAGTTGCTCAAGAGATTACAATTGAGATCCCAAGAGCTTGGTGTTCAGCTGGACAAACTTCAATAGCATAAGCCTGCAATGGTCACAAATTATGTTTGTCATAGACCGTTAGGAGACATATAAATTATAACTGAGATGCCTACATCAACATGCTGAATGAAACGCTACATATTAAGTAAGTACCTTAATTGGTCCAAGTAAACCATTTAGAGAACCTAGAAGAAGTCTAGACGCAACGGCCATCCAATACTTTGTACTTAGCCCGAAGAATGTCTGAAGTATGATCCTGCAATATACAAGTCACGTCGTATGGCTAAGTGACTAATGTACTTACGCACAGGAATGGTGTTGAATGCACTATGACTTCATATCATACTTACACAGATAACATTGCAAAGACAATTATAGGCTTTCTTCCGAGGCGATCTGAGGCGATACCCCAAAAAATCGAAGTAATGGCTCTACCGATCATGTATGAAGCAGCTACATTAGGAAAGACGAATACATCGGTCTAAATATGTGTGACATCAAAAGTACAATATATGAAAATTACAATCTATGAAAATTAATAGCTCAATTGTGATGAAACTACTTTTTAACGGAGGATGCAGAAACCATACCAAGAAAACCAGCATAGGCTCCAATATCTTCGTCCGATTTAGTAATGTTGAAGTCTCTAACCTGTACAAAGGGATAGATGTAATAAGTGAGTGAGATCGTATAAGCCATAAACCTGCTGTTCTGACCTTTATCTCCTATATATATTGTCTCACGGGGATTACTTGTTTGTGGACCTCATTGTGAACTTAAAATCAAAGCATTTTATATTTGGTGGGGGCAATTTTTTATTACCGAGACAAAGTTTGTAAGACTCATAAGCACGTGATTGGTAGAGCTGAAATATTTTGCGATGAGATACATACCATGAAATACATGAAGGGGAAGAGGCACGTGATTGGTAGAGCTGAAAAGGACAAAGCACGAGCATATTTTGTCTTATACCAAGCTAATGTTGAAGGTGCCCGGGTTCAGATGGACATAATAAATAGTCTTACCAGCTGCGAGAGAGGTGGCACCGACGAAGAAAAGCTCCTTGGAAGGGATCCTCCCGCAGAGGCTCGCCTTCCTCCGGTCCATCGCGCAACCGGGACAACCGTCGTGGTGGCATGCCTCCGCCGCCTCCGCCGCCGCAGCTCGGAGGCACACCACCGCCGACGGTGGCGGCTTAAGCAGCAGCGCTTCTTCCACACTGCCCATTTCGTTCGGCAGTGAACTAGTAAATAAATTGCTGGAAATAGCTACTCTTTCTTTTGATTTGATTCGATCAGCTGTGGACTGAACCGGGAGCTAGCTGGAGGTCCTACTTATACATGTGGTCGGCCTAGCTAGTGTCCAAACACACGGCTAGCTAGTTAACTGTTCCCGGCCGGACTAATCTGGGACACAAGGTCGGGCAGGTTTCATGCCTGCATGGAAAGGTCCATCGAATGCATCCATGGAGGCTGAGGTAGACTTGCTTAATTAAGGTCTAGTACGTTCAAGAAGTGATGTGGAATTGGCAGCTACCAGCCCTAAATATCTGTTGCAGCTCACCATAGATATCATAATCAATCTACTTAATACTGCTAGAAGTTTGCAAAGTGATGTGCGAATTGGAAGCTAGCGGCTCTAAATATCTGTTGCAGTTCACCAAAATATCCTTATTATTTAGGCGCCCTTAATACTTGTATTCGCAAAATTTCAGTTATGTTGGGAGGTATACATTGGATAAAATTTATACCAAGGGGATAAGCTTCACCCCTCTTTGTATAGAAGCAGGCACGCGGCTGCTGATCACTAGCTGTATTTCAATTAAATAGAGAAGCACACGCGCGGTTGAAATACACTCAACCTACCGAATATTTCCATCTGAAAATAGACCTACTGAAATATTTCTGGTGGAACTGATCTGTTTATTTCGAGGAAAAAATCATAATCGATAAGCCTAGCTATGCGTTTTTTTGATGAAAAGAGCATTGTTTTTCATTATGAATTAGGATGAATACACCCTTAAGCAAACAAGGTAAAAATAATTACAATTTGTCCTCAGATGCTTGATATACAACTCCTTGAAAACTCTAGATCCACTTCGCGGACGACGGTGGCACGCGGGGCATCTCTTTTCGGAGCTGGTGCTGACTGGAGGGGTTGTAAGGTGGAGCAGCGTGATTTATTTCACGTCAAAGATGGCGAGTCTTGGATTCGGGACGATGGGCGCGCAGAGGGCGGTAGCGCTTTCTTGCGCGTGGTAGCATTGACGACAAGCCTGACAAGCGTTAATGTATTGATTCATGTCCTAAATATGGGATCACGGAAGACGGCGGTGACGAATTCTAGAGTGTGCTCATGCGGTGCATACCGAGGGTCTAATAGACCGGTTTGCTCCGGTTTTAGATGATTGCTCTTGCTCGCGTTCATTTGATGAAGTCTTGTGGATTGTTCCTCCATACATATGGGGAAATTCTTTTTTAGAACTTGTCTTCATCGATCTATGATCACCGAGGATGGCAAACTTCAACGATGAAATCTTCAAGAGATGGCGCATCTTGAGCTTGTATAATAATTTTTTAACTTCATTTGGATGATGTCTTGAAGATATACATGAGAAATTTTATCTTCTTTGTAACATCCTAAAAATATGGAACAATGATCATCAAACTCTAATCACTAAAATTAGGGTTAACAAAAACTTTGATTAATTTTAAATCATATGGATGCATGTGTGTATGTGATGATTTGATAAATACATGAATGGACTTGTGTGATTCAACTAAATAGTAAGGAATGGTTCTAAGATGAATATAACATCATCTAAAACATTTCCAAGCAGAAATAAATCAAGAGAAAATCAAAAACAAATCAAATAAGGCAAATGGTCATTTTTGCCAATCTTGCTCACTAGGTCGCTTTGAGTGTTTCTAGTTCAAGATTTCAAACAGAAACTTTTCCAATTCTTTCCACCCCTTGCAAGACCAAGTAAAAGTGAAGCAAAACCCACTTTTCAAACTTGCAGAAACATTTGGCAACCTCATTCAAATCACAAGTAAAAATTGAATCTTCATCATATGTGAAGATCACACATTTTCAAAACCCAACCAAACCAGTGCCTCCTAACTAATCCAACTAACCAGAGACTCCCTAGTATGTGCCTAGCAAACCCACCAAGTTTGAATCCAAAATTCAAATTTGAATTTCTTTCGGCCATTTTATCAAACACCTTGCTGGCATCAAACAAACAAACAACAAACACTATAGTGAGCAGTGATTTTGGCCAACCTTGTTCCCTCTCTAGCTCACTCTATACTCTCAGTAGATGATCTAGCCCAATTAACAAGCCTTAGCACCACTGTGAGCTTGGCATAGCCATTAATGGTGACCATGCCGAGCCTAACTTTCCACCCTCATGTCGACATCAAGTTAGGAGAAGCACCAAGCCTAGCAAGCATGTATGGAGCACTGGCCCCCGTCCACCGCCACTCCCTGTCCAAGCCTCGAGCACTGCCAGTCCCTGGACCACACTGCCCAAGCATGCCAAGCCTCTCTGCGAGCGAGCCGAGAGCGCGCCAGTGCGCCAACCGCGACACACACCCACAGACCGCGTGCCGCCCTCGCCGATTGCATGCGTGATCGCCAGCATCACAGCAACCCCGCGGACATGCCCGTTTGCCGCCGCGCGGACCGTAGACGCTGTGCGCCATTAAAATCGCCGTCGGACCCGCCCAGAGCGTCGACGTGTTCCAACCGTTCAGCACCGCCCCACGCCGCACGACCACGCCGTTGAGATTCGCCAGGGAGCACAGCACCTCCCCCTACTGTCGCCCATGCTAGTAGCCCTCTGTGCCGTCTGTAGGGTTTCGTAGCATGGAAAACAAAAATTTTCTATTGCATACAAACACACAAGCCAAGATCTATCTATTAGATTGTAGCAACGAGTCGATGGAATAACTCACCCTCGAAGATTCCAAAGTGTTTAACGAGAGCAGATTCTCGTGGGTGATGTAGTCGTACTCTCCCCGATCTCAAGATCGCGTAGACGATCCTTCCGGCGCTGCGTTCCGGCAGCGCTCCCGCAGTCGGTCACACGTTCGGTACTCGACGAAGACCTTCCTCTCCCTTGTTCCAGCAGGCATCGGAGGTTGTAGCACTCTCCTCGCGATTCCGGCAGCACAACGGCGTGGTACCGGAAGTAGAGGGGAGATCTCGCAGGGCTTCGCCTTAAGCCGGAGCGAGTATGGTGGACTATGAGAGAGCTCCTCGGTGCTCTAGGGTTTAGACACACCAAGGAAGAGGTGCTAGGCCGGTGGCTAGGGCTTGGGGCTTGCCCAAACCGGCGGCTAGGGGAACCCTGGGAGGTGGCGGCAGCTGCAGGAGGTGGCGGCACCAAATTAGGGTTTAGAGGAGAGGATCTTGTGTGTGCTAGGAGGGAGCCCTGCCCCTCCTTATATAGGTGGAGGGGGCCGGCCAAGGGAGGAGGACTCCCTCCCCAACTCGGTTTCCACCTCCTCCTCCTCTTTCCAAAACTTGTCGTTTGACTTTCAAACTAGCCGTTTGACTTTTCAAACTAGGATTTGAATAAACCCTTTATTTTGGACAGCGAAGATACCTAGTGCATGATGCAATCATTCCAACTTACAATGACACACTCATGTACCCCTTCCCCTCCGGAGTGCCAGACATTCCGGAACCTTCTAGAACATTCCCGATGAAAACACCGGAATCATTTCCGAACTCCGAAACGGGACTTTCCTTATATGAATCTTATTCTCCGGACCATTCCGGATCTCCTCGTGATATCCCGGATCCCATCCGAGACTCCGAACAACATTCGGTCTCTTTCTCATAATACCATAACTACTCAAACAACGTCGAATCCTTAAGTGTGTCTCCCTACGGTTCGTGAATTATGCGGACATGATCGAGACACTTCTCCGAACAATAACCAATAGAGGAATCTGGAAATTCATATGGCTCCCACATATTTCTACGATTACTTTGCGATCGAATGAACCACTTACATACGATATCAATTTCCCTTTGTCTCACGATATGTTACTTATCCGAGGTTATGATCGTCGGTATCTCTGCATACCTAGTTCAACCTCGTTACCGATAAGTACTCTTTTCTCGTTCCCGTGATATGTGATCCCTTGTGAGCCAGTCACATGCTTGCAAGCTAATTGGATGACATTTCACCGAGAGGTCCTAGAGTATATCTATCCGTCATATGGATGGACAAATCCCACTCTTGATCCATGTGTTTCAACCAATACTTTCCGAACACTCAATGCCACCTTTATAGCCACCCAGTTACGGTGTGGTGTTTGATGTCATCAAAGCATCCATCCGGTAAAGGTGATATGCATGATTTCATGGTCGAAGGAATTAGATAACTATTTATCAGAAAGCATATAGCAATTGAACTATTAAAATGACTTGATCTTTATGCTACGCTTATCTATAGGAGTATGTCCATCATATCATTCTCCTAACGATATGATCTTGTTGTTAATAACATCTCAATGTTCATGATAGGGAAACCACAATCATCTATTAACCAACAAGCTAGTATTACATAGAGGCTTTTACTAGGGACTTCAAATTAAGTTTACAAATCACACAAGTATTAATGTTTCCTTGTTAATACTATTATAGCATGAATGTAAACATTTATCATAAACACAAAGATATAATAATAACTACATTTATTATTGCCTCTAGGGCATATCTCCAACACCGTCGACCACGACGAGCTCAGCCTGCGCCCGTCGGTCCCCTTCAGCCACTATAAAAGGAGACCTCCTCCGCTCGTTTTCTTCACACCAGTTCACTCCCCACCTCTCATTGATCACACACCCACTCACTCCCGGAGCAAGGCGAGCACCAGGTGGCCGGAATTTCATCGGAGTTTGCCGCTGCAGAGGAGGAGAGGCGCCGTCGATTGGAGCCGCCCCAGGAGAAGCTGTCAGTACCAGGAGAACCGCCGTCGTCGACTTCGTCGTTCGCCCCCGTCGCCGACCATCGCCTAAGCCCCGGTGAGCCTGAGCTAAGGGCGTATGGTCGAGAATGAATGGGTCGAGTTGAATGCCTTGCCATTTCCGTATTGATCTGCGTGTGTCACATGGATTTTCTCATTGAATTCATAGCCGGCAGATGCGAGACACACCGACCCCCACCTGCCACGCTAGGGTTCTGTCTCACCGGCGCTGCCCGACATGGACGATGAACCAGAGCCGTTCGATTAGAATTAGATCCTATGGTCCTAATCATCCCATACCGCTTTGCCACTCGTTGTCTTACTTACGAGTGGGGTCGCTCACTTAACCAGCCCGCCCATGCACTGTGCGTAGTGGGCCGGCCCAGTAAAACCTCCCGTGCGACCTAATAATTCAAACTTAAGTTTATTCATTTAATTTCAAACACAGTTCTGTACCTAGATTCAAAAATCAACTCAGCTCGATTCACTGAACCAAAATGCATGAAACCAATTTTGTTAGAAAGGTACTGGAATGCTCAATTCAAGCCCGTTGGATTCAAACCATTTATATTTGTAGATCACTCATGGTAAAAATCACAAGGCAGAAGCTTTTCTACATTCAAACATTTTTCAAAATTCAACCATAAGAGCTTTTGAGTTAATTCCAACTCTCAAAAATCACATTTAACCATACCTTTCAGAATATATAAAAATATATAGGTTTACTTATAGAAATAATGATCAAGTAATAAAAGAATGCCACATAGGCATTTCTAGTCACTTTAATAAAATAAAATAAAAAAGTTAAACCTTATTAAATTGTGACACCACTTTAAATCATATTCCCATGTACTGAAATATGTGGTGATGACATGTATCAACATGATACCATGTTTGAGTTGGAGAATATTAAATCTTAAGTAGTTTTTCAATGAGTAGAAATTACTTTTCTCAAAATAAAATAAATGGGACAAGTGCTTTAATCTTGTAATGTTAGTAATGATGCTAGATCACCTAGTGTAAACCTTTGTGTGATTATTAGAAATAGTTAATTATTATTTGGTGATTGTGTACCTCGTATTTATTTATAGACGCTAGTACCGACCAAGGATACGAGGAGGAAGGAGGATACTACGAGGAAGAAGCCAAGGAAAACTTCAACCACTGCTCTGCACAAGGCAAGCTTATACTGATAGCTTAGCAAGATACTACTTTCTTATTACTATGCCAACTATATGCCTTGAGCATATGTGATTATACCCACTTGATATCCAATCCTACTTTTACTTGCAAGCTTAATATTTTATTTTCTTTATTAAAAGCTTTCTATCAAAAGTTTACTTAGTGACTTGTAGATTCCAGAAAGATAAATGAAGGTAGCATAAAGAGCATAAAACTTGGCATACGTTAGAAAATCTTGATGTCATCCTAAGGTATGAGATTGAACTTAGATCATTCACCTTTGTTACCACCCCTCATTAGTGATTACCCCCACCTGTAGATGCTAGTGCTAAGCATAAAACTTGATCAACTTTAGATGGGAATACTTGGTGAAAATGGTTATGAAAACCTTAGAATGATGAGTCATTTCACTGAAATGTTTTGACATGTGTTCTCGAACACCAGATGATTTTGATGATGAAAATATTAAGGCATGAGCCTTAGCCCTTTATAAAACTGATGGTTGTCTGGATGCGATACCATTTCAATTTTACCGTACAACCACAATACCCGAAAATTGGGTAGGGCTTGACTGGAAATTTATATAACTTAGTATGGGTTCTCTTGCGGCCAAGGTCTAAGCTGAGGCTACCTTGTGAAGATTGTCCACCTGTGCAGTTCCCAAGATGACAGTTGGTCATGGTTGGGAGACCAAACTCACAGGGGAGGTGCCTATACTAGGGCGTGTAATTGAAAGGTTAAGATTGATTATCCGCATACTGAGTATGGTGAATTCAGGATTGTTCCTGACGGATGTATCGAATATTATGGTGAAAGTGTACAATCTCTGCAGATTGTCAAACTATTCGAATAACCGCGTCCGCGGTTATGGACAGTTGGAGTGGCCATACTGTTCCCCCGTCAGATGTTTTCAAAATGAATTGTGAAATGATTTGTGACTTTGACTTGACCACAACAGAGTTGTGATATGAAATTCAAGTTCCCACTTAGGTGTTATAAAACTTTCAACTAGCTTACTTTGCTTCTTTTATTAGTAGAGGTAAATCTGGCTTTTTGCAAAAAAAACCTAGAGCTTAGTATATCCTATTCAAAACCCCTTCACTTATTAGTATTAGTTTGCGAGTACTTAAAGAGTACTCATGGCTTTGTCCCTGGCTATTCCCGTGGCCATACTATGAAGAGGAGTATCAGGATGATGGACCGCAGGAAGGTTACGACAACTAGGATCATCCCCCATCGTCAGCATTGCCTATGACCCTGAAGATGGAGCTTCGCCTACGCTATCGTTACTATTACGTTATTCCGCTGCTTGAATTGTATTAAGAACTGGATCATGAGATCCTTATTTGTGTAAGACCTTATGTATGGTTTGTAATGGATGATGTACTGTGATATCAAATCTGTTATGTCTCGCAAAAATGGTAATCCTGGGATTGCGATGTATGGCATAACAGGCATCTGGGATTAAAAATCCGGGTGTTGACATTCTTCTTCAAGACACTCTTGGTCTTCTTTTCTTATTCTTCTTCTTCTTCTGCATGATTCCAATATGCCCAATGCCCTTGGATAATGTTGCTTCTTTATTTCTTCTACCTTGAAGATAGCACATGGTCCAAGCGATGTCAATGGACAATTCTTACAAGTGGAACTCAATACAAACATTAGTTCATAGAGATTATCATTAATTACCAAAACCATGCATGGGACCACACAATGCCCTTTTAACAAGGTATAAATTTTCCAGACAGTTTCCAAAGAAACTCCTGCGGTTTATCATGATGTGCAGGACCACAAACATTCACACACTCCCATGTTTGTTTTATAGATAGTTGCATAATTGTAATAGTGCAAAAATACACCACCACTAGATTGAATTATCTCAAAGTTATTATCTCTCACTCCAAGAAATGTTCCTCAGAGTAACCTCTCGCTGGCACACTATGCCAGGAAAATCTAATCCCTCCAACAATTTTCCGAAAGTCGTTATCCCTAAAATCATGCTTAATAGGCTCTTGTAGACACACAATGTCTACTCTATATTCCAGAACTAATTCCATAACGTGCCTTGTCCTTCCAGGGGCATTGAAACCCCTCACGTTTGTAGAAGAGACAAGCCACAATTACTTTTTTCCTAGGCCTCCCTTCACCCCTTTTCTAACCCTAAAACCTGTTGTAGTTCTTTAACTACCGCAGGGCCACAATTTCTTTCTATCCTTGACGTTTCTCTCTCGAAATAGGTTTTCGCTCAGCTGTATAAATAAAGCACACAGGTGAGACCGTTGCTGGGCTAGACAACACAACGCCCAAAGACAGACACAACACGATACACAATGCTGGGGCAGCAGCACACACATGCCCGAAAGGAAACAAGGAAAAATCAAAAAAGAAGGAAACATAGAGGGATCGACTAGACGAGGAAGACCGCAACCACTGCGCCCTCCGAAGAATACCCACCACGCTCCTAGCCCCGACTCGCCAAGCACCAAGCAGCACCCTCAAGAGGGAAAGTGACCGCCGCTGCCCGGACCAAAGACTGGCCCTAGGGTTTCCCCCGGCACACAGAGGGGAATGGATGAAGGGAAGCCACGACGCCCTCCAGGAAGGAAGATGCCACCCGCGGGCGGCACCGCGTCGGTGTCGGTTGAGCCGACAAGGATTTCTCCCGAGGACCCTATCCATAACCCCCGAACGCGCCGAAGCACATGAGAGACGCGAGGGAGAGGCCTTGCCACCACCAAAACTTGCCGCCCACGAGAATGCGCCACTCCGGTTCCGACTTCGTCATCATCGTCTCACCAAGCAAGCCGGTGCGAGGTCTACAACATCGCGGCACATGTAGAAATGAACCGGGACCCTCAGTACCATGGTCGCGTGGGAGAGAACTTCCTCTACGGCCGGAGACGGTAGTCGACCGGACGCGGAGACAGACAAACCAGTCCCCCATAGGTCCGGCCGGGCCCAACAGGCCCGTTAAGCCTCCACGGAGGCAAACTAGTCCCATGGCGGTCCGGCCGGGCCCCGAGCCCGTAGAGTCCGCCACCGCGCTGCAATAGGCCGACCAAGGATACCGAGGATCCCATCCATCCTAACCCACCAAGATTTGCAGCACAGCCAAAGCAAGGCCGGCCCGACCAACCCAGATCCGGGTCAATGAGTACGATCCGGGCCGCCATGGCCATGCCCGCCCCGAGCTCTGCCTGCCACGAAAGCGTCCCGCTACCCCGCCGCCCAAGACTGTGCCGCCGCACTGACCCACCCCCTGCCGACGCAGGCCCTCCCAGGAGGCGGGCCGAGGCAGCACAGGTCCAGATTGGGCCCGAATGGGCCCAGATCTAGGCCACGCCACCCTGGCCACCAGCCCTACCCGAGCCCTGCCTCAGCGCGGCAGCACCGCCGCCGGCCGCCACCAGGAGCCCGACCATAGTAGCCGGAAACGGGGAACGGTGGCACGTTCCCTGAACCCGGATCATCGTCCCGGATTCGGAGTCGGAGTCGATGGGCGGAACGGCACGAGTCGATGGCCGAAACGCGACCCGATTCGCTGGTTTGTCATGCCCGCGGAAAAACTGTCCCGTAATGGAAGTTTGTGTTGGAGGCCAGCGAGATATTCAGCGGCTCTTCGTGCGGTGGCCGACAGCTAGCAGCATGGCGTGGCGGCGGTTGGCCTTTAAGGCTGGGGCATGCTCGCGGCGCCTGAATTGATGAGGACTCCTCGTTAGATTGGGCAAGTCGGATAATGAATGGTAGTTATTGGATTTGGAAAAGATTGGGCCTTCCATTTGTCGTTACGGTGGGCAGGGGCTAAGCCTAGATGCAGCCCATCCTTTCCGGATTCATCGTTTCCGATCGGTTCGAGTCGCGTCCCCGATGCTGAAGGGACGTTCCAGAGCTGTATACCCATGTCGTTTCTCGTTCCTGAACGCTCACCGATTCCCGTCTCTCGTTCCCGTTTCTCGAACCCACCGTACCGGAAACTTGGCTACTATGAGCCCGACCGCCGGCCGAGAAGCGCCCCGCCACCGCAGTCCACCACGTCGCCACCGGAGTGCCGCGCCGACGCGCCCTAGGCCCAACGCGCCGCCCAGGCGGAGGCAACAGGCCCGCGCCGCGAGCCTCGCGCGAGGGTGAGAACAGGCCCCGCCGCCGCCAGCGCCCGGCCTTCGGCCAGCGACGCTCTCCGGCGGCGAGGGGAGGGAGGGGGAGGAGGAAGGGGGCTAGCGGCGGAGGCAGGGGGCCCTCCCGTCGCCCACGGGAGCGACGAGGAGGGGAACAGGGTTGTTTCTTTCGTTAATTTCCTCCTGGTCGCCGTGCTGTTTGGCTCTTGATGTATCCTTCATCCTTGACGTTTCTCTCAGTACCAGGCTCTCAAAATCCCGTAGTGGAGAATGCCTCAGCTTTTTTCCTTTGCTAACATAACATCAATTTGATTATCAGTCTCCTCTATGTTCTCTCCCAAAATTACATGAGCGTCCTTAGCAATTACTTATGTGAGCTACGTTGCTTTTTTCAAAATGAATCACGACTTCGTAGTTTGAAATACATACCAATCGGTGG
The DNA here is from genome assembly GCA_916181665.1 of Avena sativa. Taxonomy (NCBI): domain Eukaryota; kingdom Viridiplantae; phylum Streptophyta; class Magnoliopsida; order Poales; family Poaceae; genus Avena; species Avena sativa. The sequence goes on along the minus strand of OV702297.1, from coordinate 301,918,316 downwards.
AAGTTTCAAATCTTACAATCCAATACTATTCAAACTCAAATATTAGAAAATTAATAAATATCTTTAGCAGAAATCTTATTACTCCTACAAGAGAGCATCTCGGAATTGGCCGACCGAAAAGAGGACGCTCCTCTCGTCGCCTCCTCCTGGCGACAGGAGGGCGAAACCCTAGCTCGCCGGCGGCAGCCGCCCCTCCTACCCCCGCTCCCTCCCCTCGAGGCCGCTGCCGCGTGAAGCCACGCGTGGCCGGTGAAGGGGGCGGTGGGGTCCTATCCCTCTCGGTTCCCAGCGCGACGACTAGGAGGGAGGCCATCGTCTTGATGCGGATCGGAGGCCGGCGACGAGGCTGCGAGCGGCGTTGGTGCTGGAGGGGCATCAGAGGTGGGCGACAGAGGTTGGGGGAGCTCCGGTTGGAGGCGGCTGGGCTGACCCGTCAGGCCGAGAGAGCCATGTCCGTCGGGATGCTGCATGAGATGGAGGTCTGGACGCGGGGGTGCGACCTGGCGTTGGGTCGCTGGGACGGCGGACCCAGACTGCGGTGGAAGCGGCGGGATGGCTGCTATGGGCAGCGCAGGCCCAGAGCTGGGCTAGGTTGGCCCCGATCTGGGTAGATGGCCCTGTCCCAGCTCGGTGCAACTCGGGGGATGCAGATCCTTCTCCGACGAAGCATATTTTGGGGCAGACCGGCCGGAGCTCAAGACGATGTGGGCGGCAGCGTGGAGCACTGCGGCTGGTTCAGATCCTCATCGGGCGGCGCAAGGAAGGGTCCCATCTGGGCTGCAGCGGGCTAGACGAGCCTGCAGCAGTCTGTTGCGGGCGGCGGCATAGTTTTAAAAACCGAACTGGTTCTTTGGTTTAACAAAAAAAAATCTAAATCGATGGACACACTGGTTTTTTAAGAGCCATTGGTCTAAATAGTAAAAAAAGAAAAAGATGTTTACTAAAGGAATCAAACTCATGAACATTATGCTAGACATAAATATCAACACGGTAAAGCCCAATACCACTTGGACGTGATTACACATTGAAATATACATTATAGATATGTTTTATGGTCATTTTGTTCCAAAATTTACTTAATTTTTTATGAAAAAGAATGGTTTTTTGTCGCCATTGAACTGAATGAACCGATGGTCTGACCAGCAAACCAGTGAACCAGTCACCTCACCGGTTCACTAACCGATCCCGTTTTTAAAACTATGCGCGGCGGCCTCTAGAGGTGCTACCGGAGTTGTGGTGGCCATATGGTGCGGCATGAGTAGTCGTGCGTGTGTAGGCCAGATTTGGGCTAGGTGGGCCTAGATCTGCGGCGCCTTTGTGGGACAAGTTTTCGGTTTGGAGGGCCGTGGATACTAAGGGTTTTTACTGTTCTCAGTCTGGTGGCGGGCTGGTAGGCCCGGGTGACCACAGTGGCAATGGCGCTGCTGCTTGGCGGTGGGGATCTACGAGATTGGCGAAGGATCCACTGGTGGACGGAGGAGTATAGTCTAGCGCTAGGGTTGGCGACGACGATGACACCCTTGCTACAGTGTGGCGACGGGGATTCATGAGTCCATTTGGGCTCGGCCGGGTCAGAGAGGGCCCGGTTTGCCCTTACTGCTACATCCAGTCGACTATCGCCCTTTGACGGCGGAGGTACTTCCCTCCCGCGTGTTACTGTATGTTGACCCCTTGTCGAAGAATCTTATTTTCGGTCGTACCAGCCTCACATCATGGGTCACAGTGAGACGACAATGGTGACTGCAAGACCGTGGTGGCATGTGCTGGTGGGTGGGGAGTTTGGTGGAGTAATTCGAAGCATCCGGGAGTGTGGTTTTTGAGGGGTCGGGAGAAATCCTTGTCGTCTAGACACCGACGTGGCGATGCATGCGGGTGTCGGCGTCCTTCCCGAAGGGCGTCAGGTGTATCTCTTACCCACCTCCCGTAGCGTATTAGGGGAAACCCTAGGACCAGTTCGGGCAGCAGCGTCATTGTCGTCGCTTTTCTTCTTGGAGGTGTTGCATGATACACGATGCTTCGAAGCACTAGGAGTGTGGTGGAATTTCTTCGGAGGGTGCAACGGTCATCCTCGTTTTCGTCGAGCCACTGTTGTCGGCTTTGTTTTCTCTTCCTTTTTTCATTTTCTTTGTTGTTTTTTTAGCGTTATGCTGTCTGGCCCAACAACTTTCTCAATCGTGGTTGCTATATTAATATAGCTGGACGCAAGCCTGTTTTGATAAAATCTTATTACAAAAACGCCTGAATTTTCTCTTGAACATAAGGAGGCAAAAACTGACATTTAAATAGAAAAAAATAGGTTAAACAGAAGTTGCACAAGACAAACAACTCTAATAACAGCGCTGGACTTCTTCCACGAGTCGGATTCCAACAAAGCGATCGAAGAAATCGTTCGCGCGCTTGTGAACTAGAGGAGAGGAAGCCATTCCCTCAAGTCAAGTGATCAGCTCTAATAACTACTACTGCTACTGCTACTAACTACTACTACTACTACTGCTGCTGCTACTGCTAACTACTGCTACTACTTCTACTACCGCTACTGTTAACTACTGCTACTGCTACTGGTGCTGGTACTGGTGCTGGTGCTAGTGTTGCTGCTGGTGTTTGTGCTGCTCCTCCTCCTCCTCCTCCTCCTACTACTACTACTACTACTACTACTGCTACTACTACTACTACTACTACTCCTGCTGCTACTACTACTACTACTGCTACTACTAACTGCTGCTACTGCTACTACTGTGATGATGACTCCTTAACGGCAAGTCTGTTGGGAACCCCAAGAGCAAGGTGTGAAGCAGCACAGCATCAAGTTTTCCCTTAGTAAGAAACCGAGGTTATCGAACCAGTAGGAGGAAGGAAACATCACACAAGTGTTGCACGCAACGCGGAGACCTGCACAACACAAACTCAAGACTTTGTCCCAACGAACAGTGAGGTTGTCAAGCTCACCGGTTTGCTGTAAGAAAGGATTAAACGTATGGTGTGGAAGGTAATGGTTTGCAGCAAGTAAACAAGTAACAGTGGAAGATGTATTAATGGTAAAGATTGGATCGGGGTCCATAGTTCACTAGAGGTGCTCTCCTTAGATAAATAACATGGCATGAAGGGTAAACAAATTACAGCAGGGTAATTGATAGGAACTAAGCAAGGCATAACAATGCAATACTAGTCAAAACGATCCTATGAGATTCGATTGAGCAATACAACAAGATACATAGACTGCCATCCAACTGCATCTATGACTAGAAGTCCACCTTCAGGTTATCATCTGAACCCCCTCCAGTATTAAGTTGCAAGCAACAAATAACTGCTTTAAGCAAAGTGTGTAAGGTAAACAATCCACTTGTTCCCTGAACAAGAGACCATTGTTTTCTCCCTAGTAGCAACAACACATCTACAACCGAAGAGATTTCTGTCACTTCCCTTGGAAACTAGAGGCATGAACCCACTATCGAGCATAAATACCCCCTCTTGGAGTCACTAGCAACTACTTGGACAAGATAGCTACTAACAACGGAGAGCATGCAAGATCACAAACAACACAGACATGATAGAATCATAAAGACAAAACCATTAATAAATCTAACTAATAATATCAATATCCATCGGATCCCCGCAAACACAACATGCATGATTACAAATAGATTAGATCTTGATCATGAACGGGGCTCACAAGATCTATACATGAAATCACAAGGAGGAGATACAACCATCTAGCTACTACATGGACCCATAGTCCAAGGTGGAACTACTCACGCATCATACCGGAGAGAAGGCCTCCAGGATGATCTACCATCCGGCAGGGTGTCGGGAAGAACTTCAGATCCCCCCGATCTAGGGACAACGGTGGCGGCGGCTACAAAAGGTTTTGTGGAATATTGATCGGGTCCCTAGGGTTTGTGCATCGGGGGCTTCTTATAGGCGAAGAGGCGAGGCAGGGAGGTGACCAGGGGCCCCCACACCCTACCCAGGCACGGGGCCCACCCGCGCCTAGGGGGTCTGGCTGCCCTGGTTCGTGTCTCCGTCTCGTCTTCTGGATTCGTGTCCCCCACGACAAAATATTGACTTTGGCTTTTGTCCCGTCCAATTCTGAGAATATTGATTTTCTGCCTTTCTGGAACCAATAACAGAAGAAAACATGCAACTAGCACTGACATGGTTATACCCCGCGGGTACACGACTTCAGCATACCTAGTCCAGCCCAAGGAAGGCCCACGACAAATATACGCCGGCCCATGAAGACTTTCGGGTGGCCAAGGCCCATGACGCCTTCGGATCCTTGGAGAGGAAGACTAAGGTAGATAGGAAATTCAAAGGGGTAAACTCTAGAACCTGTAACCGACTAGATTTGTTCCTGGGACTTGCCTAAGTCTATATAAAGGCCAGGAGGGCACGACCTAGATCGGTCAACTGATACTTTCGCATAGACACCTCCACGCCAGATTGCATCTGCGCACCCTGTAATCATCGGTTCCTCCGTAATCAAGAGCAGACAAGCAGGAGTAGGGTTTTCCCTCCGGGGGCCTGAACCTGGGTAAACCTCATGTCCCGTGTTGCTTGTTTGCTAACCGCTCCGCGATCTCCAGCATCCCCATCTTCTCCAAAACCCAAGTCCATAACAATGGGCATTGACGAGATTAAACCTCGTCAATTGGCACCGTCTGTGGGGACTGGGGACGCTGATTGTGCGATCGTGACGGTCCCAAACCGAGCGATCTACAACTCCGCGGCGACGGAGAATCATCTCCTCTTCGGCGCTTTCAACTTCACCGCCCACTCACCGGCCACCATGAAGGACTTCGAGCCCGTAGGCGACAGACTCAAGATCCTATTCGGGAGCTTCTGCTTCCAGGTGGGGCAAACCGGCACCCTCCGCCTCCCAGAGCGGGTGCCCCTACCATCAATCAGGCCCGCTTCATGGGCCCCACACCCTGTGCTACGCACATCATCATCAACAGATGAGTCCTACGACAGTAGCAGCTGCAACTCTGATCTGTGCGATCCGCCATCAGATGAAGGGACCTACGGTTCCGGATCCGAAAGCTGCGGCAGCAGCGGACCAATCTACGAGCGCTACCAATGCGCCGTAGTCATCCAGAGCGACGTGGATCAACAAGCGCCCAACCCGCCGCCCAACCCGCAGGACCGGAACGACGGGAACAGAAGAAGTCAGGCCCCCCACCCGAAGGGGACAACGCCGGCCAGGTCATCCGCCTTAGCAAAGAAGGATGGGCCCAGGCACGCGCCGCCGTGGTGGGTAGCACGATCCTGCCTGCAGATGCCTCACGGGACCTGCTGATGGCATACCACTTTCTCCTGATCGAGGAGCACAAGAAGCAGGTCAAGATGCAAGAGGTGCTTGACAAACGCAAGCAAGCAGCCTCGGAGTCCAGCGCGCGACGAGCTGCGCTCTCCGCCATGGGCATCGGCTGCAGCTCGAACGGCAACCACGGCAACAAGCACCGCTCCAGGACGGAGAACATGGACCCCAAGGAGCGCCGTGAGGTGACCCGAACCCTCCATGCATCCTTCATGGAGATGGATGCCGACGGCAACATCATCCCGAAGACGCCGCAAGCTGCGATCATGGCAGTCACCGCATACCTCGCGTCCCACCCACCTCCGGAGGGGGACCCGAAAAGAACCATGCACAAGTCCGCACTCACCGGACTCGAACTCGTCGGAGCTGCGCTCCATCAAGAAGCTCCTACGGAGCCGAAGAAGAAAGCTACAGTCAGGTTCGACCGCAACCCCACTCCTTCATCCAAAGAAGAGGACCATGACCTTCCTCGAATGCACAAGAGCTCACGCCATCGCAGCCGTGATTACGACGCCAGAGACGCACACACACAACGCAAAATCGACAAAGCACGAGCCAAGCGCGCATGCTCGTCTGAATCCGAGATGGACGAAGATGAAGGAGAACTCTATGGGGCCCGGTGCTTCAGCAGATCTGTCCGACAGACACAGATGCCGCGAAATTTCAAGCTTCCTTCGAATACTCCAAAGTTCGACGACACACAGGACCCCAAGGCGTGGCTCAGCGACCACCTGTCATCCGTCAAGCTGCACGGTGGAAACAAGGAAACCGCCATGCAATGCCTTCAGCTGCAGCTGACAGGCGCAGCTCGGATCTGGCTTAGCAGCCTATCTTCAGGATCCATCCGAAGCTGGGAGGAGCTGGCTTATAGTTTCATCCGAAACTTCAAAGGCACCAGCAAGAGGCCCGCCTCCATCGAGGAGTTGCGAGCCTACACTCAACGAACAGGCGAATCCATTCACTCGTATATACTACGCTGGTCCAACACCAAGAACTCCGCGGCGCACATCTCCGAAGAAAGGGCCATCGACGCCTTCAAGGACAGCGTCATGCGCCAGGACTTTAAGGAGGAACTTGGGCGTGTCAAGCCCAAGACACTCGACCACCTCATGGACATCGCCAACAGGTGGGCCGACGGCGAAGATTCCGTCCATCGGGCACAATCGGAGGAAGAGGACGACTATGACCGACGACGGGAGCGCCATAGCAAGAGGAGATCGTGCGTCTACGACGATCGCGATGGACCCGACATGGTCGCGGCCGGCTATGCCGATCGCCGCAACAACGCCAACCGCAACAGCGGCGGATACCGCGGAAGCAACTTCCGCGATGGAGGACGCCCAGCACAGTCGTGGCAACGCCACGGTCGCGACGATGGACCCTCAGCATACGAAAAACTGTCGGGTCCATGCACCATCCACTTCTACATCGACAAGCATGATGGTAAGAAGAAGGCAAGCCACATGCTCAAGGACTGCCGGGAGTTCCAGAAGCTCAGCGAAAGCATGGTTCAGATGAGGCCGCGAGCTCCACCCCCTGGATTTGGGAACGCACCCGCACCAGGAGAGATAGCGCATGGAGCTCCTCCATCGCCACCTGTAGGAGGCCCGAACCAACCAGTCTCACCAGCACAGAACAACGTTGGGCACGGGTATCCCCCGCCGAAAGGAGCACTGATGATCCAGAAGGGGCTCCCAACAAATAGGGTGCAGAAGAAAATCACCCGTCAGATCAACCTGGCCGTGACAACTCCACCCGCCATCCCTGAGTACCTCAGCGGATCGGAGTCCTGCATCACGTTCAGCCGTTCGGATCACCCTTGCCAGGTCCCTCGCCCAGGTCATGCTGCCCTGGTGCTGGAGGTGCAGATCGGAGGTTTCGAGATGAGCCGCGTCTTCATGGACGACGATAGCGGCATCAACCTGATGTTCGCAAGCACTCTAGCATCAATGCGGATCCCGTTGTGCAGCCTGGAACAGTCAGACACAACGTTCCACGGCATCGTCCCAGGAAAGGGCATATTCCCCCTGGGAAAGATATGGCTCGACGTCATCTTCGGCAAGCCGGACAACTTCCGATGCGAGCGGCTCGAGTTCGAAGTGGTGGACTGGCCATCACAATACCATGACATCCTCGGGCGTGTAGCATTCGCAAGGTTCCTGGCAGTACCACACTACGCGTACCTGCTACTCAAGATGCCAGGACCCAGGGGAGTCATCACGGTCCACGGAAGCTTCACCCGATCGGACCACTGCGACAGGGACTTCAACAGAATCTCCCAGTCATTCGGCATGCAAGAGGAGCTTGTAAGGCTCCGCGAGGTGATGGACAATGGGGCACCCCCAGTCGCAAGGCAAAACGCACCTGATATGTCCTTCGACTCCACCGTCAACACAAAGAAGGTGCAGGTCCACGCGACGGATGCCTCCAAGATGGCGCTGATCGCCAATGATCTCAGCCCCGCATAGGAAAGCGCGCTCGTCGAATTCCTCCGTGAGCGTTGGGAAATCTTCGCCTGGTGTCCTGCGGACATGCCAGGAGTTCCGAGGGAATTCGCCGAGCATGCACTCAACGTCTTTACAGACAGCAAGCCGTTCAAGCAGTCCATCCGGAGACTGTCCGAGCCCCGGGCCGAAGCCATAGGGATTGAAGTCAACAGACTACTCACTGCAAACTTCATCAGGGAAGTTAAGGAAAGCGAGTGGCTCGCCAATACTGTGATGGTTCCCAAAAAGGACACGGACATCCTGCGGATGTGCGTGGACTTCACATCGCTGAACAAGCACTGCCCAAAGGACCACTTCCCTCTCCCTCGGATCGATCAGATCATCGATTTGACTGCAGGATGCGAGAAGCTCTCCTTCCTCGACGCCTACTCAGGCTACAACCAGATTCGACTCAAAGTCAAAGATCAGGAGAAAACGGCATTCATCACGCCGTTCGGGGTGTTCTGCTACAACACAATGCCCTTCGGGCTAAAGAATGCAGGTGCCACGTACCAACGGTGCATGCAGGCATGCCTAAAGGACCAGATCGGTCGCAACGTCCAAGTCTATGTCGACGACATAGTCATCAAAACCAGGGAGGCAAGAACGCTCATCGACGATCTCCGCGAGACGTTCGATAATCTCGACCACTACAGGATCAAGCTTAACCCCAAAAAGTGTGCCTTCGGCGTCCCATTGGGTCAGCTGCTTGGTTACTTCATCTCCTAGCGAGGGATCGAGGCAAATCTGAAGAAAATACGGGCCATCATGGCCATGGAGAAGCCGAAAAACCTCAAAGGTGTCCAGCAACTTGCAGGACGAATAGCGGCATTAAGCAGATTTATCAGCCGCATGGGCGAGAAAGCACTGCCCTTCTACCAGCTACTGCGCAAAGCCGACAAATTCGAGTGGACGCCTGAGGCGGATGACGCATTCGAAGATCTAAAGTGGCTGCTCTCTACCTCGCCCGTCTTGCTCACGCCAAAGGAGCGCGAACCCCTACTGCTGTACATAGCAGCTACACACCAGGTGGTGAGCACCGTACTAGTGGTCGAGCGACCCGAAGAAGGAAAGACCCACGGGGTCCAACGCCCAATCTACTACCTCAGCGAGGTATTGACGCCAACAAAGCAGAGGTACCCTCACTACCAGAAACTCGCCTACGGCGTGTTCATGACGGCTCGTCGGCTGAGCCATTACTTCCAGGAGCACCAGGTGATGATCGTCAACGAGGCACCCCTGAACAGCATCCTGAACAATCCGGAGGCCACATGATGCGTGGCCCTGTGGGGCATCGAGCTGTCACCCCTAGACATCGTCTACGAGAAGCGACTCGCAATCAAGTCTCAGGTCCTCCCGGACTTCCTTGTACACTGGATGGAGCTGCAACTGCCAGACACCCGAGACATGTCGCAGTCATGGACGATGCATTTCGACGGCTCCAAGCGCGAAGCTGGAGCGGGAGCCGGGGTCATACTGACCTCCCCGCAGGGCGACAAGATGAAGTACGTCCTTCGAATGAAATTCTGAGCTTCCAACAACGAGGCCGAATACGAAGCCCTCATCCATGGCATGAGGATGGCAAAGATCTGCGGCGCAACGCGCCTGGTCATCTACAGTGACTCCAACCTCGTCGTCCAACAGACGATGAATGAGTGCAACGCACACGCCGAAAACATGATTGCGTGCCGCGCACTCTACAACTCCCTCGAGGGAGAATTCGACGGCTGCGAGCTTCGGCACGTTGGAAGAGAAAGCAACGAGGAGGCCGACAGACTCGCCAACATTGGCTCCACCTGCGCACGGGTGCCGCCAGGTGTGTTCCTCGAACAGATCTGCGTGCCATCCATCAAGCGGAAATTCACCAACGGATCACCTGAAGAGGCAGAACACTCGGGGGCTGCGCCACCCGAAGGACAAGAAGGACCCGCAAATCTGGATACAGAGGTCGTCGTGGTCAACCTAATGCAGGTCATGGCAGTCGAAGAAACTTGGACATGGCCATACCTCCAGTACCTGATAGACGGAGAACTGCCTGATAGCCCGACGGATGCCCGACGCATATCTCGCCGGTCCAAAGCCTTCACCATCATCAATGGCGAGCTGTACAAGCGCAGCATTTCGGGTGTACTACAAAGGTGCGTCACCATCGGTGACGGGAAGACCATCCTCCAAGACATCCACGAGGGCATCTGCGGCCATCACGCAGGCAGCCGCTCCCTTGTCGCCAAAGCTTTACGAGCTGGATTCTACTAGCCAACAGCCATGAACGATGCCAAGGACATCATCCGACGATGCAACGGGTGCCAAAGGTTCGCCGACAAACCGCATGCACCCAGGTCAGAGCTCAGGCCCATACCTTTAGCCTGGCCTTTCGCCCAATGGGGCCTCGACATGATCGGCAAGTTGCCAAGGTCCTCGAAAGGAGGACACGTCTACCTCCTGGTTCCAGTCGACAAATTCACCAAGTGGATTGGGGCCATGCCGGTCGCTAACCAAAAGGGCAAAACTGCTGTCAAGTTCTTTGAATCCATTGTCTACAGGTTCGGCGTGCCGCATAGCATCATCACCGACAACGGATCGAACTTCATCTCCAAAGAATTCTAGGACTTCTGTGAAGGCCTCGGAATCAATATCACATATGCCTTAGTGGCACACCCGCAACAAACGGGCAGGTGGAGAAGGCCAACGGCCTAATTGGCGTTGGCATCAAGAAGCGCCTCATGAGCCATTCGAGCGACTCACCGGAGCCTGGACGAAAGAGCTACCCTCCGTCCTATGGAGCCTGCGCACCACGCCAAACATCTCAACCGACTACACGCCGTTCTTCATGGTGCACGGAGCCGAAGCCGTGCTACCAGCGAAAGTACGCCACCAGGCCCCGCGGGTTGTCGCTTATAATGAAGCCGAATCCACGGCTGCACTCGAAGACACCGTCGACACACTCGACGAAGCGCGAGACATCGCAACAGCTCGATCAGCGGTGTATCAGCAGAATCTCCGCAACTACCACAGCCGACGGCTGCGGCCAAGGTCCTTCTTCGAAGGAGACCTAGTCTTGCGACTCAAGGAAGAACGACCGAAGAAATTCGAGTCGCCATGGGAAGGACCCTACATCGTCACCGAGGTCATCCCAGGTGGCGCCTATCGCCTCAAGGACGTGGAGTCTGGAGTCGCATACTCCAACCCATGGAACGTCGCACAACTGCGACGATTCTATCCCTAGCTACCTCCCTCTTTACTTTCAATAAGGCTATTCAGCCAAGGCTACTCAGTCGAACAATGTACCTCCTCCATTACGATATGAATAAAGCTAAGTGTCTCACCCCAAAATTTTGTTTACTACTCACATTTTTACTCCATGCTACAAACGCACTCGGGGGCTCCCCCCACCTCACAACTTCGTCGACTGAGGATAACACGTGTACACCTGAGTAGCTGACCACGTCAGGCTAACGAAAAGGGCACACATACGAACAAAGCATTACGTGCTAGCACAACAACCAAACCTTTATAACAAAGGGCAAAACACGCCCAGTCAAATATATACAAATTTTACATTTATCTCTTTTACAGGTACTACCTACTCTGAAGAATAACCTGAGCACGCTGCTCAAATAGATCTACGATCTCTTCGGCATACTACCTTACAACCGCGTAATGCGGACGCATATCCCACACACCACCATCTGGCCGAAGGGGTGGCCCAGCCGCTACAGCGGACAGATCTACGTCAGGACGATGCAACCGCACAAGGGAGAGCGCAGCCTTCACCCCTGCGATGAGCTGATGCCGCACCAATTCCTTGACATGATGCACGTTCTGAAACTTCGACAGTAGACCAGAAAGAGTCGACGGTGCATCATCCAACGGAAACATCACATGCCGAACCGACGCGAGTGACGTCTTCACCTGACGAAGCACCCGCGACACTTGGTGAACGCGATCTTGCACCGTCGTAAGGACCATAGCACGGTCACGATCCATCCAGAAGAACCCGCCGGCTTCCATGTCCTGTTGAGTCAAGCAATTGACCTGAACATCAACACGCTCCTTCTCCTCCCTTGGAGCAAGGTTAGCACCTGCAATACTTGCAAAAAAATAAGATGCAAGGCCAGCAGGCGCATCCGAAGAAATGGGCAACAACTCGAAAAACTTACACTGAAGCTGCTCGGATAATCGAAGCAACTCCGCCATCAAGTACTCCTCTCTAGCAGCACCTCGATCTGCTTTGGATTTCCAAACGTCAGCATGGCCACGCACCTCAAGCAACTCTTTCTCGAGGCTAAGGACACGGTCTCGAAGAAATGCAAGCTACGACGCATCATCCAAGGATGGCCGCAGCCGCGCTGCAGGCGAAGTGTCAACGGGATCAGCACCTGAAGGACCCTATATTAACAGAAAGAAAGGACATGAACAAGCAGCCGAAGGAGCACGAAATTCAGCACATTCATTAAAGTGCAGCAAAAGCCACCATGTGGCACAAGGATTGTTCATCAAAATATTTACAACAAAAGAAGCTACAACTATCCTATAACTACAGCGCCTACAAAGCTACACCCTGAGTAGCCTCAGAGCCGGATTGCCTCGCCTTGGCTTCCCCCTGCTGCCTTAGCGCGTACTCGGCCAGCAGATCAATCAGCTTCGGCCCGTAACGCTTACAGCAAGCAACATAGGTGGAGAAGGCTACCTCGGATCCATCAGCAGTCGTCGGCATCCGGGAAGTGACCTGGGGAAGGTCCAGCTCCGCTCTAGCCGCCAAGGCCATGGCCAGCCCGCCGGATGCGCCGATGCCCTTCTGCTTGCGCTTGTACGCCGCAGGTGCTTCGGCTCACAGCGCCTCCGCCAGGGGATCAACATCTTCGAGGGCCACGCCCTTGGGGATAAGCTCCTTGTACAAGCGCCCAAGGACCTCCTTGGCCTTGGCAAGCGAGTTGACGACGGTGCTGCAGCGATCTGCGACCGCTGCAGTAGCATCATCCAAAGCACTCCCGTGCTCCAGAGCACCGCGATCAAATTCAATGCCCGCGGCATCTAAAGAAAACAAAGGAAGCAGAATGAATAAAAGCACTGCAAAAGAAAGACTAGAACATCCAAAAGAAGAAGGCAGCGATGCTCACCCGAAACAGCCTTGGCAGCCGCCATAAGCCCGCCGACCACTTCTCTCTCGCGTGAAGCCGTGGCCATGGCGATCTGCTCCTCACGGTCGGTAGCCTCCTGCTGCAGGCGCTCCTTCGCCTCAGCCGCGTTGGCCAACTCCAGCTCGAGGCGCTCCCTTGCACCAACGGCGACCTCAGCCTTTTTCTCCGCTTGACCAATGCTCTTTTTGAGAGCATCAATCTCACGAAGAGAGGCATTGTGATCCTCTGCAGCAAGCAATACAAATGTCGGATCGAAGGACAAAATGCAAGAAGAAACAAAAGACCAAGGCATAACAATACCTTGAAGTTGTTTGAGGCTGGCCTCCAACGCCAGGTGCTACTGCACCAGCTGGTTGGCACCTTGCACAAAAGGCTGCAAACAAGAACCACCAGTCAAAAGAAGGGCTCGGGGGCTACGCACAAAAGAATGAGCAGAAGCAAGTTACACACACGAAAGCGCTCGGGGGCTCCCCCCGAGACTCGAAGAAAGAACGAACAAACAAACTGCCCTACAGATGCCCGGGGGCTCCTCCCGAGGTAGGAAGAAAGAAGATAATTAATAGATCATCCAAAAAGGCTCGGGGGCTCCCCCCGTAGCAGGAAGCAGAACTACTTACATGATTCGACGGCGACTCCGAAGGTCCGCTTGCAGCCTTCTGAGGCGCAACCACCCGAACCTCCTGTGGAGAAGGGTCTGGAGCAGCACCTTCAGAGGTGGCCACCGTCTGAGGAGGAGGAAGCACGACTTTCGACTCCCCCATCATCTCCCGAGCACCATAACTGGAGGAGTCGTTGGAGGAGTGACTACACAAGGACAAGTTAGCACACGAACAAAGTAAACATGCAAGAAAAGGCAATACAGGACTAAGAAAAACTTACGAGTCAAGGTCGCTCAAGTCGAAGACGGGAGGGGTACTCCGGACCTTCTTCTCCTCTTTCTTCTCTTCCTTCTTTTCTTCCTTCTTCCGCTTCGCCGGCGGGTGCGGTGCCACAGCCCGCACGGGAACGGCAGGAATCGGAGAGGAAGAGCCTCCATACCCATCACTGTGATGTTCAAGCCACAGCGGATTCGTCGGAGTTGGAGGAGTCGAGGCATCCGAAGACTCGCTGGAGCTTCGTGTGCGCTTGCGAGTGTGGTCCTCGCTCGACTCGTTGGCCTCTTCAGCCGGAGACCGCGCCAATGGCAGCTCGGACATGGAATCCACCACTTCATTGTCCGGCGCAGCCGGAAACAATTCGGGAAGCGGTGGCGACATGCCCGACACTTTGAACTCCTGCGCAAGAGAAGAAAATTTGATAGCAAACAAATGCAGTCGAAAATAGCGCTACACGCACGTCTAGGATCTACACCTGTGGAACATGAAGCGAAGAAGAGAACGGAGAAGTCAATGACTTCCCCGGGATATCCTCTCCAGCCTTGAACTTCAGTAGCGGACGAAGGACCCCGTCGAGATCTCCCTTGGAGAATTCCTCAGCCGAAACCCTAGTCGGATCACGACGGCCAGCATAAAGGAACATCGGGTGCGCCCTAGCCTGGAGTGGCTGCACCCGACGCTTAAGAAAAGTGCGAATGATATCCACACCGTTCACCTCCTTCTTCGGAATCAGCTGGAGAACCTCCACTCGACGATAGAGAGCCTCTATCTCCGCTACCTCGCCATCCAAGATCTGGTTTTTCCAGGACCTCTTCGGCTCGATCTTTTGGGAGGGGTCGAAAGGAGCAAGACCAAAATCCTGCCCAGCCACTGTGGAGTCGCGGATATAAAACCATCGCCTCCGCCGGTACTGGACAGATTCGGACATGGAAAAAGAGAAGAAAAGCAGATTGGGTTTGAGGGAGATGATGCAACCCCCAATAGGATAAACACCATCGGAACCAGATTGCCTCTTCACGGAATAGAGTTTCCGGAAGAGGCCAAAGTGCGGCTCGATACCAAGCCAGCACTCGCAGAAGGTGATAAAACAAGCAATGTGAAGAAGAGAATTGGGGGAAAGATGATGCAGTTGGACGCCGTAAAGAAAAAGCAGTCTCTGATCGCCGCCAGCCACCGTCGGTGACACGGGTAGCGGCAGTACTCTTCTTGCCTCCAGCAGCGCTGGTACCAACCGCAGAAGAAGACTTCTTCAGCTTCCCCATTGAGGTACGGCGGCGCCGGCGGCGAGAATGTAGGATGGAAGAAGGAAATGGCCGAGGATATTCCAGCGCGTAGCAAGAACTCTCAGAGAACAAGGGAGAAGTGAAATGAGAATGGCTGCGGTGAAAACAGACTAATGTTTTCCCCCAATGATTATAAAGACGAAGACGATGCACGACAACCGTCCATCGAGAAGACCTAACACCAACGGCAGGATCTGGCCATACACGTGTCAGCATCGCAACGAACCGTCGCTAACACACCGTCCACTACACGCGGAAATCGAGGCGACACCGTAATTATCTCCATGCCGCGCGTGACCGGTCAATTCAAGGTCAGAAGGTGGGACCCATGTTCGTCCAGTCAAGTCATCTCTGGCGCAGCAGACGCTTGAGGTCACCGATCGTCAGCAATGACGTCATCAACAGATATACTAACAACAGTCACAATTTCTTTGGCTTCAAAGCTAAGAGTACTCACTCGAATCTATGATTCGAGTAATTACTCGGGGGCTACTCCAATCAGGAGCGCTGGCCGCGCACCCGAAAAATGAACAACACATTACAGCACTGAACTGTTTCTTCGAGTCCTACGTTGAGTCTACGACTCCACTACGAACTCGGGGGCTACTCCCATAGGGAGGATGGATTTAAGCATCCGAATTTTTTTGTTTCCTACGGACCGGACACTGAACAACGGTTGAATTAAAGTCTCTGCTCGAGTCTGCGACTCGAACAGACACTCGGGGGCTACTCCCATAGGGAGAGCTGGCCGCGCACCCTATGAATCTTCGACTGCGATCCTTCGGATCAGTACGCAAAAACTTTTCAGCAACTCTGCCCCAATTAAACACTAAGTGCGTAACATTCTCCTTGGCCACCCGAAACACCTACGCGGTGATACAAATTCGGATGCTGTGTCTGCGATGCAAAGATAAGACCTACATATATCATCTGATGGCCTGGTAACGCACATGACTGCGCTCTGCTAGTATAAAACCGTGCCAACAGGCGCGATGAAAAATCCCAACGGACGCGTTGGGTACATCAATTAAATTCACTGGAATTCCACTCCTGTAAGTCCTCCGTGGCCTGAGTCGAATTACGCCAGCATATGTTCCGGGTTCGAGTCGAGGGACTCGAACCTGAAGAAGATCGTGTTGTCTTGTCCTAAGACAGTTAACTGACCCTGATCCATCGTGAGAGTCAGGCACACGCATCAACAATCCCTACACATTCTCTTGAAATACAGAGTTGCACCCGAAGGATTGAAGAGTCCTCAGCCAAATCTACGATTCGACTGAACACTCGGGGGCTACTGACATGGTTATACCCCGCAGGTACACGACTTCAGCATACCTAGTCCAGCCCAAGGAAGGCCCACGACAAATATACGCCGGCCCATGAAGACTTTCGGGTGGCCAAGGCCCATGACGCCTTCGGATCCTTGGAGAGCAAGACTAGGGTAGATAGGAAATTCAAAGGGGTAAACCCTAGAACCTGTAACCGACTAGATCTGTGCCTGGGACCTGCCTAAGTCTATATAAAGGCCAGGAGGGCACGACCTAGATCGGTCAACTGATACTTTCGCATAGACACCCCCACACCAGATTGCATCTGCGCACCCTGTAATCATCGGTTCCGCCATAATCAAGAGCAGACAGGCAGGAGTAGGGTTTTCCCCCCGGGGGCCTAAACCTGGGTAAACCTCATGTCCCGTGTTGCTTGTTTGCTAACCGTTCCGCGATCTCCAGCATCCCCATCTTCTCCAAAACCCAAGTCCATAACAATGGGCATTGACGAGATTAAACCTCGTCAGGCACTATGGCAACATGTTAATAGGTTAGTTCCAGAAAAGATATAAAAACACCTCAAAGTGTAGATAAAGCATAGCAAAGTAGATACAAAACAAGCATGAAGCATCAAAAATTATAGATACGTTTCCGACGTATCAAGCATCCCCAAGCTTAACTCCTACTCGTCCTCGAGTAGGTAAGTGATAAAAAGAATAATTTTTGAGGTGACATGCACCGTCAAAACCAATATCAAACCATTTGCAAGCATTGAAAGCTGGGATCAAAGAACTCTAAAAATGTGCATGAAAGATGGAGTTCTAACAGTAAGACATAGTAACTATGCATGCAACATGAAAGGCTACAAACAAAGATCATGAATAATAAGCATTGAAAAACGTTTGTTTGTTTCACATATAGAAAACATGGCAAAGTGGCATTCAGCTTGTCCCTCATAGAGTAGCAAATAGATGCATAGGACACCTTCAAAGTTCACAAGGGTGAATATAAAAAAGTAGCTCAAGAACAAGTAATATCATAATATGCATCAATCAATAAGCTTTGGAACACTGCACACAGAATGACAACTATGCTCTCTTAATGGTGCCTAAAGGTATAAGGTGGATACTCAATAGTGGTGGAAGAAAGGCCCTTCACAATGGGAAGCAGGGATTTCAAGTTTCAAAAAGAGCTTCCAAAAATTATGGTACTTGTTAGCTTTCAGCCCTCATTGCCCCTTTCATAAGCATCTTGAAGTGATTAAGGTTAAAGTGAACAAAGATGGAGTATATTCTTGACAAATTATAAGTTGGCAATATCAAGTCCCTTGAATACGAGGGCCACACCTCATGCTACTCAACTTCAGTCACCTGTAAGTTCTTGTCATTGTAAGTATTTGCATATCATAGAGAACCGCCAACGGGGTACCCCTTGCACATGACACAGGAGCTATCTGATGACTCCTTGATGGCGCCAGAGAACTTGGTGCTTGATGTGGAGTCTTGTTGGGAACCCCAAGAGCAAGGTGTGAAGAGCACAGCAGCAGGTCTTCCCTTAGTTGAGACCGAGGTTATCGAACCAGAAGGAGGAAGGAAATGTCACACAGGTGTTGCAAGCAACACAGAGACCTGCACAACACAAACTCAAGACTTTGCCCCAACGAATCAGTGAGGTTGTCAAGCTCACCGGTTTGCTGTAACAAAGGATTAAACGTATGGTGTGGAAGGTAATGGTTTGCAGCAAGTAAACAAGTAACAGTGGAAGATGTATCAATGGTAAAGATTGGACCGGAGTCCATAGTTCACTAGAGGTGCTCTCCTTAGATAAACAACATGGCATGAAGGGTAAAAAATTTACAGCGGGGCAATTGAGAGGAACTGAGCAAGGCATAACAATGCAATTACTAGCCAGAAAGATCCTATGAGGTTGATTGGGCAATGCAACAATATACATAGACCGCCATCCAGCTGCATCTATGACTAGAAGTCCACCTTCAGGTTATCATCCGAACCCCCTCCAGTATTAAGTTGCAAGCAACAGAGAACTTCTTTAAGCAAAGTGTGTAAGGTAAACAGTCCACATGTTCCATGAACAAGGGACCGTTGTTTTCTCCCTAGTAACAACAACACATCTACTACCGAAGAGATTTCTGTCACTTCCCTTGGAAACTAGAGGCATGAACCCACTATCGAGCATAAATACCCCCTCTTGGAGTCACTAGCAACTACTTGGCCAAGATAACCACTAGCAACGGAGATCATGCAAGATCACAAACAACACAGACATGATATAATCATAAAGGCAAAACCATTAATCAAACCAACATAATAATCTCAATATCCATCGGATCCCCGCAAACACAACATGCATGATACAAATAGATTTAGATCTTGATCATGAACATAGCTCACAAGATATATACATGAAAGCACAAAGGAGGAGATACAACCATCTAGCTACTACATGGACCCATAGTCCAAGGTGGAACTACTCACGCATCATACCGGAGAGAAGGCCACCGGGATGATCTCCCCTCCGGCAGGGTGCCGGGAAGAACTTCAGACCCCCCCGATCTAGGGACGATGGTGGCGGCGGCTATAGACGGTTTCGTGGATTTCTGATCGGCTACTCAGGGTTTCTGCATCGGGGGCTTCTTATAGGTGAAGGGGCAAGACCGGGAGGCGGCCAGGGCCACCAAACCCTAGCCAGGCGCGGGCCCACCTGCCCCGCGCCTGGGGTGGGTCTGGCCCCCCCTGGCTGGCCCCTCCGGCTCTCCTCTGGACTTCTTGTTCCCCACGGAAAGTAATTGACTTTGACGTTTGTCCCATCCAATTCCGAAAATATTTCTTTACCAACTTTTCTAAAACCAAAAACAGCAGAAAACAGGCATCTGGCACTGTTGCAACTTGTTAATAGGTTAGTACCAGAAAACATGTAAAAAGCACCTCAAATTGTAGACAAGCAAAGCAAAGTAGATACAAAAGAAGCATGGAGCATAAAAAATTATAGATACGTTTCCAACGTATGACTATCCCATAACCAAAATGACAAGGCAAGCAGACAATGAGCATCTCAGCGATCTTTTTATTTACTATGTACATAGCTTTTTATTGAGGATGCTTCATAGATAGCTCACTATGGTGAAGCTGCAAGTTTCCACCATGATTAGGCATGGCTTAGGCTAGCGGCCTAGATGTTTCTCTAACACAAAATATAAACTCCATGGACTAGTTCCCTCTTTATTTCACATCGGTGACATCCATAGACAAAAGAGCATGATATCAATTGAGTACAAAGTACAAGTGCAATGTTGAAAACAGTCCCCGTGACAGCACAGTTCTGCTAATTCCAACGTATAAGTGCAAGCATATACAACATATATTACACAATGGTTCAAGTTTATTAGGGGCAAAGAATATAAGGTGTGCCATCAAGTTTGTGAGGGCTTTAATCACTAAGTTTTCACATAACAAAATAGTTTTTAATTGGAAGATAGCTGAAAACAAGAATATACTTGGAATGGTGTAACACACCACGCCTAGGAATTTATAGTGGACACTTTGGAATAACTTGGTTTCTTGGGAGTTGGAAGCATGAGTAGATATTACTCATACAAGTGGAGGCTAGCAAAATACTGGGAGCAACCAACTAAGAGAGCAATAATGGCCATAATCATGCAGTGCAACAATGCATTACTAATCAAAGCATAGAGTGGTACTACAAGTCAAGGACTAAATGATCATAGAAGCTATGGTGACTTGTCATAGTGATAAAATGGTGTGAGCATGTGCCAAGTCAACCCAAGCAAAGCATCAAAGGATAATACCACAATACTATGCTTTTGCATGCTAAAACAACGCATAATTTCTTCAAGGCACACTAAGCAATCCCAATTGTTTGGAACAAGACATGCTACAACAATAATTACTAAGCATAAGGTCAAAACAACACCTAGCATGTCATGCTAAACTCTAAGTCACAATCAATGCAAGCTCCTCTTGCACTTTCAAGCAAGAACTTACTACTCCTTTCCAACACCAAGCAACTTATTTGCAAACAACACAGCAAGAACGGGGGTCCAAACTACTTTATTCAAGCAAACTAAACAACCTAAGCAAATCAAACAAAAACTAAGACGCTCCAAGAACAACACAACTGTGCATGAAACAATAAAAACGAAGTGTCTAGACAGACCTGAGATTTTTATTGATGAAGAAGGGGATGCCTTGGGCATCCCCAAGCTTTGAAGCTTGTACCTCTTGGATATTTCTTAGGGTGACACCGGGGTGGCATCCCCAAGCTTGAGATTTTGTCCATTCTTCATCTCATTGCATCATTATCTCTCTACACCTAATTTTTTTTCCTTCATACAAAATTTCACACAATCTTCATTAGCAACATTATTTTATTCAAAAGATATTAGACCTATGGCAAAGCATTGTAATAGCAGGACCTTTCACTAAAAACACATTCTACTGTAGCAACTCCTTCAAAAAGCTCAATCCACCTAAAGAGAACTCAAAAAGGAATCAATAAGAAGCAAATGCAAATAATGGCAGAAATCTGTCAAAACAGACCAGCAGGTAGAAACCGATTTTTTCAAACATCTTATGTTGCTCAAATAAAAAAGTTCTGAACTAATGAAAGTTAGCTAACATACTGGGGGATTTATTCTTAAATTTTCAGCTTAATCCGAATTACAGAGACTCCTCACGATTTTTTTGGTGGAGGACATAAATCTATTTCGGGACAGAAACTCCCCAAATGTTACTTCCCTCTCATTAGAGGTCATTCTTGGCACAAAAATCAAACAAAAAGGATAAGGAGAGGTCATTACTAAAGTAATAACTTTCAAGACTCAAGGAAACTCTTGGGTTATCTCCCAACAAGTACTTTTCTTTGACGCCTTTAAGTTAGGCATAAGAAGCAAGAAGAATCAAGTATTTTCAAATGAGGAAGCATTAACATCAAACCTTGCTTTCAAAAGAGGAGCAAAAACAACTTCTCTCTTCTCATAGGGAAGTGTTTAGTACCTTTCTTGAATGGAAAATGATATTTAATGGTGCCTTCTTTCATATCAATGATGGCACCAACTGTTCTAAGAAAAGGTCTTCCAAAAGTAATAGGACAAGAAGCATTGTATTCAACATCCAAAACATAGAAATCCACAGGGACATAAGCATTGTTAACCATAATGAGAACATCATTAATACTCCCCATGAGTTTCTTCTTAGCATTATCATTGAGTGGGACATCCAAATAGCAATCTTCTAAAGGTGGCAAATCAAGCATTTCATAAATGACAACTATACTCTCTTAATGGTTCCTAAAGGTAGAAGGTGGAGACTCAATAGTGGTGGAAGA
The DNA here is from genome assembly GCA_916181665.1 of Avena sativa. Taxonomy (NCBI): domain Eukaryota; kingdom Viridiplantae; phylum Streptophyta; class Magnoliopsida; order Poales; family Poaceae; genus Avena; species Avena sativa. Next base: position 301,896,582 of record OV702297.1, on the reverse strand, counting down.
AAGGCCTTTTTGTAAAATAAGCAGTCATTAGAAGTTTCAAAAAGAGCTTCCAAAAATTATGGTACTTGTTAGCTTTCAGCCCTCATTACCCCTATCATAAGCATCTTGAAGTGGTTAAGGTTAAAGTGGCAAATCTGGAATATATACTTGACGAAGTATGTCAACACCCAGGTTTTTAATCCCAGATGCCTGTTATGCCATACATCGCAATCCCAGGATTACCATTTTTGCGAGACATAACAGATTTGGATATCACAGTACATCATCCATTACAAACCATACATAAGGTCTTACACAAATAAGGATCTCATGATCCAGTTCTCAATACAATTCAAGCAGCGGAATAACGTAATAGTAACGATAGCGTAGGCGAAGCTCCATCTTCAGGGTCACAGGCAATGCTAATGATGGGAGATGATCCTAGTTGTCGTAACCTTCCTGTGGTCCATCATCCTGGTACTCCTCTTCATAGTCTGGCCACGGGAATAGCCAGGAACAAAGCCATGAGTACTATTTAAGTACTCGCAAACTAACACTAACAGGTTAAGGGTTTTTTTGTAGTAGGATACTAAGCTCTAGGGTTGTTTTGCAAAAAGCCAGATTTACCTCTACTAAGTTCAGAAGCAAAGAAAACTAGTTGAAAGTTTTATAACACCTAAGTGGGAATTTGAATTTCATATCACAACTCTGTTGTGGTCAAGTCAAAGTCACCATTCATTTCACAAGTCATTTTGAAAACATCTAACGGGGGAACTTGAATTTCATATCACAACTCTGTTGTGGTCAAGTCAACGTCACCATTCATTTCACAAGTAATTTTGAAAACATCTGACAGGGGAACAGTATGGCCACTCCAACTGTCCATAACCGCGGACGCGGCTATTCGAATAGTTTGACACTCTGTAGAGATTGTACACTTTCACCATAATATTCGATACATCCGTCAAGAACAATCCTGAATTCACCATACTCAGTATGCCGATAATCAATCTTAACCTTTCAATTACACGCCCTAGTATAGGCACCTCCCCTGTGAGTTTGGTCTCCCAACCATGACCAACTGTCATCTTGGGTACTGCACAGGTGGACAATCTTCACAAGGTAGCCTCAGCTCAAACCTTGGCCGCGAGGGAACCCATACTAAGGTATATAAATTTCCAGTCAAGCCCTACCCAAATTTCGGGTATTGTGGTTGTACGGTAAAATTGGAATGGTATCGCATCCAGACGGCCATCGGTTTTATAAAGGGCTAAGGATCATGCCTCAACATTATCATCATCAAAAACATCTGGTTTTCAAGAACCCATGTCAAAACATTTCAGTAGAATGACTCATCATTCTAAGGTTTTCATAACCATTTTCACCAAGTATTCCCATCTAAAGTTGATCAAGTTTTATACTTAGCACTAGCATCTACAAGTGGTGGTAAATACTAATGAGGGGTAGTCAACAAGTGGGGATTTGCTAAGTTCAATGTCATGCCTTAGGATGACATCAAGATTATCTAACTTAGGCCAAATTTTATGCTCTTTATGCTACCTTCCGTTATATTTCTAGAATCTACAAGTCACCATGTAAACTCTAAGAGAAAGCTTTGATAAAGAAATTAAAGTATTAAGCTTGCAAGTAAAACTAGGATTGGGTTATCAAGTGGGTATGATCACATATGCTTAAGGCATATAAATTGTCATAGTAACAAGCAAGTAGTAGCTTGCATAAGTAGGGTATCTTGCAAATGTTAACTTGCATAATTGCAAGTATAAGCTTGCTAAGTTGCAAGGGTTAGCTTGCCTTGAGCAGAGCAGTGGTTGAAGTTCTCCTCGGCTTCTTCCTCGTAGTATCCTCCTTCCTCCTCGTATCCTTGGTCGGTACTAGTGTCTATAAATAAATACGAGGTACACAGTCACCAAACAATACTTAACTATTTTTAATCATCACACAAAAAGTCACACTAGATGATCTAGCATCATCAGTATTATCACAAGGATTAAAGCACTTGTCTTATTTATTTTATTTGAGAAAAGTAATTTCTACTCATTGAAAAACTACTTAAGATTTAATATTCCCCAACTCAAACATGGGATCATGTTGAAACATGTCATCACCACATATTTCAGTACATGGGAATGTGATTTAAAGTGGTGTCACAATTTAATAAGGTTTAACATTTTTATTTTAATTAAATAAAGTGACTAGAAATGCCTATGTGGCATTCTTTTATTACTTGAACATTATTTCTGTAAGTAAACCTATATATTTTTATATACTCTGAAAGGTATAGTTAAATGTGATTTTTGAGAGTTGGAATCAACTCAAAAGCTTTTATGGTTGAATTTTGAAAATGTTTCAATGCAGAAAAGCTTCTGCCTTGTTATTTTTACCATGGTTGATCTATAATTCCAAATGATTTGAATCCAACGGTCTTGGATTAAGAATTTCAGTACCTTTCTAACAAAATTGGTTTCATGCATTTTGGTTTAGTGAATCGAGATGGGTGGATTTTTGTGATCTAGGTACAGAACTATGCTTGAAATTAAATGAATAAAGCTTAATTTGAATTGTTGGGTAGCGCGGGATGTTTTACTGGGCCGGTCCACTACACACAACGCGTACGCGGGCTGTTTAAGTGGCTGTCCCCATGCGTCAGTGAGACGGGGAGGGGCGAAGCGGTATGGGGCAACGTGGACCGTGGGATCTAGTTCTAATCGAACGACTCTGGTTCATCGTCCACGTAGGGCAGCGCCGGCGAGACAGAACCCTAGCGTGGTAGATGGGGGTCATGGCAGGCTCACCGGGGCTCAGGCGAGGGTCGGCGACGGGGGCGAATGACGAAGTCGACGACGGCGGTTCTCCTAGTACCGGCAGCTTCTCCTGGGGCGACTCCAATCGACGGCTCCCTTCTCCTCCAGCAGCGGCGGGCTCCGGCCAAATTCTGGCGATGCGCTGCTCGCCTTGCTCCGGGAGTGAGGTGGGGTGGTTCTGAGTGAGAGGGGAGTGAACTGGTGTGGAGAAAACGAGCGTGGAGGCCTCTATTTATAGTGGCTAAAGGGGGCCGACGGGCGCGGGCTAAGCTCGTCGTGGTCGACGGCACAGAGGGATACTGGCATGGGCGATGGTAGGAGGCGGTGCTGTGCTCCCTGGCGAAGCTCAACGGAGTGGTGGCGAGGCGTGGGGCGGTGCTGATCGGTCGGAATGCTTCGATGCTCTAGGCGGGCCCGACGTTGATTTTAATGGCGCACAGCGCGCGTGGTACGCGCGGCGGCGAACGGGCATGTCTGCGGGGTTGCTAGGACGGTGGTGATCACGCACGCACGCAACGAGGACGGCGCGCGGTCTGTGGGTGCTGGTTGAGGGTGGCGCACTGGCGCGCTCTCGGCTCGCACGAAGAGAAGTTTGGCATGGTCGTGTCGTGTGGTCCAGGGGCTGGCAGTGCTCGGGGCTGGGACAGGGAGTGGCGATGGACGGTGGAGTGCCTGCTAGACAACGTGGCTAGGCTTGGTGCTGATCCTAGCTTGCTATCGACAATAGGGTGGCAAGGTGAGGCTCGGCCTGCTTGCCATTGATGGCATGGTCTGGTTTACAGTGAGCTAGAGGGGTTAAACTAGTTAGATGATCTACTGAGGGTGTAGTGTGAGCTAGATAGGGAACAAGTTAGGCCAATTTTACTGCACACTATAGTGTTTGATGTTGGTTTGATTTGTATCTGCAAGGTGTTTGATGGAATGGCCGCAAGAACTTTGAATTTAAATTTTGGATTCAAACTTGGTGGGTTTGCTAGGCACATACTAGGGAGTGTCTGGTTAGTTGGATTAGTCAAGGGGCACTATTTTGGTTGGGTTTTGAAAATGGGTGATCTTCACATATGATAAAGATTCAATTTTGAATTGTGATTTCAATGAGGTTGCCAAATGTTTCTGTAAGTTCGAAAGGTGGGTTTTGATTCACTTTTACTTGTTCTAGCAACGGGTTCAAAGATTTGGAAAAGTTTTTGTTTGAAATCTTGGACTAGAAACACTCAAAGTGACCTAGTGAGCAAGATTGGCAAAAATGACCATTTGCTTTATTTGATTTGTTTTTGATTTTCTCTTGATTTATTTCTGCATGGAAATGTTTTATATGATGTTATTTTCCTCTTCAAACCATTTCTTGCTATTTAGGTTAATCACACAAGTTCATTCATGCATTTATCAAATCATTTCATTCACACATGCATTCATATGATTTTAATTAATCAAAGTTTTTGTTAACCCTAATTTCAGTGATTTGAGTTTGATGATCCTTGTTTTATATTTTTGGGATGTTACAAAGTATAAGTTGGCAATATCATGCCCCTTGAATACGAGGGCCAAACCTCATTTATACTCAACTTTGGGTCCAAGTAAGTTCTTGTCACTTTAAGTATTTGCATATCATTGAGAACCGCCAACGGGGTACCCCTTGCACATGGTACAGGAGCTTTCTCATAACCAAAATGATAAGGCAAGAAGACAATGAGCATCTCACCAATTCTTCTTATGTACCATGGGAATATGGTGCTTTTTCTCTCTTTCCTCTTTTCTCAATGTGTCTCTTTTTTTATAAGAAGAATGCTTCATAGATGTCACTATGGTGATGCTGCAAGTTTCCACCATGCAAGTTTCCACCCAGGCGTTTCTCTAACACAGGATACAAACTTCATGGACTTACAAGTTCCCTCTTTATTTCACACCGGTGACATCCATAGACAAAATAACATGATATCAACTGAGTATAACAAGGTACACGTGCAATGTTTATAACGTTCCCCGTGACAGCACGGTTCTGCTAATTCCAACTTATAAGTGCAAGCATGTACAACAAAGTTGTTACAATGGTTCAAGTTTATTAGGGGCAAATAATAAAGTGTGCCATCAAGTTCGTGAGGGCTTTAATCACTAAGTTTTCACATAACAAAATAGTTTTTAATTGGAAGATAGTTGAAAACAAGAATATACTTGGAATGGTGTAACACACCATGCATAGGAGTTTATAGTGGACACTTTGGAATAACTTGGTTTCTTGGGAGTTGGAGGCATGAGTAGAACTTACTCATACAAGTGGAGGCTAGAAAAAGACTGGGAGCAACCAACTAAGAGAGCAATAATGGCCATAATCATGCAGTGCAATAAAGCAAACTAATCAAAGCAAAGAGTGGTACTACAAGTCAAGGACTAAATGATCATATATGCCAATGGTGACTTATCATAGTGATAAAATGGTGTGAGCATGTGCCAAGTCAACCCAAGCAAAACATCAAAGGAGAATACCACAATACTATGCTTTTTCATGCTAAAACAACGCATAATTTTATTCAAGGCACACTAAGCAATCCCAATTGTTTGGAACAAGACATGCTACAACAATAATCACTAAGCATAATGCTAAAATAACACCTAGCATGTCATGCTAAAGTCTAAGTCATAGTCAATGCAAGCTCCTCTTGCACTTCAAGCAAGAACTTACTACGCCTTTCCAAACACCAAGCAACCTTATTTGCAAAAAAACACAGCGAGAATGGGGGTCCAAACTACTAAAGCAAACTAAACAAACTAAGCAAAGCAAACAAAAACTAAGACGCTCTAAGAACAACACAACTGTGCATGAAACAATAAAAACGAAGTGTCTAGACAGATCTGAGCTTTTTATTGATGAAGAAGGGGATGCCTTGGGCATCCCCAAACTTTGACGCTTGTACCTCTTGGATATTTCTTGGGGTTACACCATGGTGGCATCCCGAAGCTTGAGCTTTTTTCCATTCTTAATCTCATTGCATCATTCTCTCTCTACACCTGAAATTTTTCCTTCATACAAAACTTTACACAATCTTCATTAGCAACATTAGCTTATTCAAAAGATATTAGACCATTGGCAAAGCTTTGGAACAGCAAGGCTTTTCACTAAAAACACAAGCTACTGTAGTAACTCCTTCAAAGAAACATAATTTACCTGAAGAGATCTCAAAAGGAATCAATAAGAAGCAAATGCAAATAATGGCAGGAATCTGTCAAAACAGACCAGCAGGTAGAAACGAATTTTTTCGAACCTCTTATGTTGCTCAAATAAAAAAGTGTTGAACTAACTAAAGTTATCTAACATACTAGGGGATTTATTCGTAAATTTTTAGCTCAATCCGAGTTACAGAGCCTCCTCAAGATATTTTTTGGTGGAGGACCAGAATCTGTTTCGGGATAGCAACTCCCCAAATCTTACTTCCCTCTTATTAGAGGTCATTCTTGGCACAAAAAGAAAACAAAAAAGGATAAGGAGAGGTTATTACAGAAGTAATAACTTTCAAGACTCAAGGAAAATCTTGGATTATCTCCCAACAAGTACTTTTCTTTAACGCCTTTAAGTTAGGCACAAGAAGCAAGAAGAATCAAGTATTTTCAAATGAGGAAGCATTAACATTCATACCTTGCTTTCAAAGGAGGAGCAAAAAGCAACTTCTCTCTTCTCGTAGGGAAGTGTTCAATACCTTTCTTGAAAGGAAAATGATATTTGATGATGCCTTCTTTCATATCAATGATGGCACCAACTGTTCTAAGAAAATGTCTTCCCAAAGTAATAGGACAAGAAGCATTGTATTCAACATCCAAAACATAGAAATCAACATGGACATAAGCATTGTTAACCATGATGATAACATCATTAATACTCCCCATGAGTTTATTCTTAGCATTATCATTGAGTGGGACATCCAAATATCAATCTTTTAATGGCGGCAAATCAAGCATTTCATAAATCTTCCTAGGCATAATAGAGACACTAGAACCAAGATCACATGAAGCTTTGAGGTCAAAGTCATTCACTTGCATATTAATAATGGGTTCCCAACTATCTTCTATTTCCCTAGAAATAGAAGCTTTGTGTTTTAGCTTCTCTTCCTTAATTTTCACAAGAGCATCTGTAATGTGTTTAGTGAAAGCAACATGCATATCACTAGCATCAGGACTTCTAGCAAGCTTTTGTAGGAACATAATCACTTCAAAAATATTGCAACCATCAATATCAAAACCAAACTTAGCATCACTAGTAGTAGGCTCAATAGGCTTAGGCATAGTAGGAGGAGGAATAGGGACTACTTGTGGTTTAGTGGTAATAATGCACACACTATTGTTTCTATCAATTTTAGCTTCCCTTTCCCACCTAGCATGAAGTTCAGCTAACAGCCTAACATTTTCATCAATAGTAACTTGTATGGCATGAGTAGCAGCAAAGGCACTTTCCATAGTTTCAGGTTTAGCAGCCATTTTATTAATCAAGGAGGACTGGGCTTTAGACAAAGATGATATATTTTTCTCAACATTTAAAAGCTTTTCCTCTATAGCCTTATTGAAAATGGTTTGTTTACTAATAAAGTCTTTGAGCATGACTTCAAGTTTAGAAGGGGCACTTCTAGCATTGTTGTAGGAGTTTCCATAGGTATTGCCATTATTAGGAGGATAGTCCTATAATTGTTCTTACCACCAAAATTATTCCTATAGGCATTGTTGTTGAAATTGTTGTTTCTAATGAAGTTCACATCAACTTGCTCTTCTTGAGCAGCCAAAGAGGCTTAGGGAACACTATTAGGATCTAGAGGAGCTTTCTCATTAACAAGCATAGCCATAATAACATCAATCTTATCACTCAAAGAGGAAGTTTCCTCAATAGAATTTACCTTCTTACCATGTGGAGCTCTCTCAGTGTGCCTTTCAGAGTAGTTAACCATCATATTATCAAGGAGTCTAGTTGCAGCACCCAAAGTGATGCTCATAAAGGTACCTCCAGCAGCTGCATCCAACAAGTTTCTTGAGGAGAAGTTCAAACCTGCATAAAAAGTCTGGATAATCATCCAAGCGGTGAGTCCATGAGTGGGACAATTCTTAACCAAAGATTCCATTCTTTCCCAAGCTTGAGCAACATGTTCATTATCAAGTTGTTTAAATTTCATAATGTCACTTATCATAGATATAATCTTAGCAGGAGGGTAGTACTTTCCAATAAAAGCATCTTTACAGTTAGTCCAAGAATAAATACTATTTTTAGACAAAGATAGCAACCAATCTTTAGCTTTTCCTCTCAAGGATAAAGGAAAAATCTTGACCTTAATAATATCTCCATTTACATCCTTATATTTTTGCATCTCATCACAATATTCAACAAAGCAGGCTTAATTTTATAAAAGGTGGCATCAGGAGTAGGTGGAGCAATAGGAGTGCTTAGGAAATCATTGTTGTTATTGCTAGTGAAGTCACACAACTTGGTGTTCTCAGCAGAGTTCATTTTGGCAAAGGTGGGCAAGCCAAAAACAGTAGCAGCAGCTAGAGCAGGAACTAATTTTTGTGTGTTTTTGAACAAAGCAAGCAAACCAAACTAGACTAATTTTTTTGGGTTTTTTTGAAAAGAGGCAAACAAAACCAAGAAAAAGGAACAAAGCAAACCAAAAACAAAGTAAAGAGAAAGGAAGTGAAGGACTCTCTTAGTGAAGACGTCCTTAGCCTCACTGGCAACGGCGCCAGAAAAAGCTTGATGATGACTCCTTAACGGCAAGTCTGTTGGGAACCCCAAGAGCAAGGTGCAAAGCAGCACAGCAGAAAGTTTTCCCTCAGTAAAAAACCGAGTTTATCGAACCAGTAGGAGGAAGGAAACGTCACCGAGGTGTTGCAAGCAACGCGGAGACCTGCACAACACAAACTCAAGACTTTGCCCTAACAAACAGTGAGGTTGTCAAGCTCACCGGTTTGCTGTAACAAAGGTTTAAACGTATGGTGTGGAAGATAATGGTTTGCAGCAAGTAAACAAGTAAGAGTGGTAGATGTATTAATTGTAAAGATTGGACCGGGGTCCATAGTTCACTAGAGGTGCTCTCCTTAGATAAACAACATGGCATGAAGGGTAAACAAATTACAGTAGGGCAATTGACATGAACTGAGCATGGCATAACAATGCAATACTAGTGAAAAAGATCCTATGAGATTCGATTGGGCAATACAACAAGATACATAGACTGCCATCCAACTGCATCTATGACTAGAAGTCCACCTTCAGGTTATCATCCGAACCCCCTCCAGTATTAAGTTGCAAGCAACAGACAAATGCTTTAAGCAAAGTGTGTAAGGTAAACAACCCACTTGTTCCATGAACAAGAGACCGCTGTTTTCTCCCTAGTAGAAACATCACATCTACAACCGAAGAGATTTCTATCACTTCTCTTGGAAACTAGAGGCATGAACCCACTATCGAGCATAAATACCCCCTCTTGGAGTCACTAGCAACTACTTGGTCAAGATAGCTACTAACAACGGAGAGCATGCAAGATCACAAACAACACATACATGATAGAATCATAAAGACAAACCATTAATCAATCTGACATAATAATCTCAATATCCATCGGATCCCCGCAAACACAACATGCATGATTACAAATAGATTAGATATTGTCGGGGGGATAACCCCCGATAGGGTCAAGAGAGGGGAAACATAGCGCAACTGGGTTGGCTCCGAGTAAAAAAGGAACCATGCCGGGTAAGGATGGCCGAGAAAGATAAGCATGAGAGCCGAGATACAAACTATCTCGGCCCATATAGGACAAAGTTGTAACCCTTGCAGGTACCGACGAGCCGAGTCAACCAAGGAAGGGACGAGTCAAGAAGGACACGTGGCACCTTTCCGAGTAAGGTTCGGGAAGGACCAAGGTAAAGCATGGTCAAAAGAGAAGGGCGGTGCCGGGTGACACAAAAGGAGCCGGGTGACGCCCAAAGCAAGCGCTGACGTACAAAGTAACAGCATGACGCCAAAAAGAACAAGAAGCAGCATACCAGAAGACCGTTAGCTGTCAAGCTTTATGGACCGGGCCTATGGGCTAAGGGCAAGCCCATAACCCGGCCCACATCGTAGGGACCAAGATCCAAATAGTAAACCCTAGAACCCAAAGGGGTATTAGCTAGCTTGCACTGCCTATATAAGGGAGGGCATAGCAGTAGTAGAGAGAGGTTGGACCAAGTAGGGAACAGGTGCTGCGTACTCAAGCCAATACAGCTCAAGGAGCACTTGTAATCTTTGGGGTATCAATCAAATTGTCAAGTGTGGAGAGTTCTTCTTGTTCTTCGTGCATGGCTCTACCGTGCACTCCCTTCCCGGTGACCACAAGCACCCATTCGGCCCCCAACTTAAGCCTACCCATGGCATCTGCCGTGCCACCACCACGACAGTTGGCGCCCACCTTAGGGCAGAAGCAGGTGCTTGATGGAGTCTTCATCCGGACGGGCAACATCATCGCCAAGACCGGCGAGCGCATCTACTCCGGCCTCATCCAGAGGTTTGGAGCGCTCAACTTCGTCAGCGACAACGCATGCTGCTTCGGGACCAAGCCGTCCCCTAGGGGCGGTCGCTTCATCAAGTTCGGCGAGCACCAGGTCTACGTTGCGGTGTGCGTGGAGCGCGCATATCCTGAGCACATTGTCCTGGTGTCGGATCCTCCAGCGTCTCCTATCGCTGGGAAACCTCACCAACTCGTCTCCATGGAGGTAATGATGATAGCACCAAATCCCACAGCTCCCCCAGCAGTTCCAGTAGTGAATTAGAACGCAGAGGGAGGAAGTCATGAGGAAACGCCGAGGGCTGCAAGAACAGCAAAGGCGCCACTGGAAAAACCAGAGAACATAGCTAGGAACAAAAGAGCTAAGGAGCTGCAGGAAGTGATAGACAAGTTGGCAGAGCCAATGGCACAAGCAACTGACCCAGCGCGTGTGCAAGCCGAGTTGGAAGAAGCCAGGATAAAAGTCCTAGAGAAAGCAAAGGAGCTGGCACAGTTACAGCAGGACATGGATATCACCATCCGAGAGCTTAAATCGGCGAATCGAGTCAAGGGTGCAAAGACCCACCTTGATGCAACGAGATTGAGAGGAAGGAACCTCAATGAAGAGCCGGCAGATGCGACATCCAAGATAACACCAGAGAACAGCAATGAGACGGCCATGCGTCCAACATACAACACGGCAGCAGCTAATCTGCGAGCGACAGAGGCAACAATGGCAGAATTACCCCACTTGGAGGGGGAAGCAAAGAAAAGGCAGCAAGAACGAGTCAATGAGTTAGTAAAAGCAGCCAGCATGCTGAATGAGGCATACTACAGAGCAAATCCGGGAATAGCAGGGAGGTCACAGCTGGTTCACTCGGCGACTCCCGTCCCGGCAAGATCGGCTGGGCACACGGCATCCTCACCCGGAGCGACGCCCAGGCCAAGAAAAGAAAAAAGTGTGGATTCTGGAAGAAACAAGCAGATGGTTGCCTATGATCCGGCAGTGGTCCAAGGAAACCCGGCGCATGCGCAAGGTGCAAAAAGAAATAATCCTCGAGAAAATGAAAACCAGGAAAAAGTTGGGTAGAGAAATGACAACGGAGGGCAAAATTTTGCACCTCATGCGAGGCGCGGAACTCATTCGGCAGGAGGAGGAAATCCAGCTCCGAATAACGCACCAGCTCAGCCGGAAAGAAGATAGCAAAGCGCGGGAAAAGCAGTTCAACAGCCAGCTGACCCGAACACGAATAAGTATAATGATGGTTACTCGGCCATGGTAAATGACGGGTATCAGCTGCCGGATCATGCATATCAAGCAATGGGAGCATGATACGGAGGTAGGAACCTTCAGCCAGATGATGCCAGGCTGAAGCTTGACCGCATAAAAATGGCAGAGATAATTGAATCACAAAGTCCACAGGGTCCATCGTGCTTTGGCCCAAGGATCATGAAGGAGCCACTGGTGCCAAATTTCCAGCTGGCCAGAGGGACAAAAACATATGATGGAAGCACAAAGCCAGAGGACTGGCTCATAGATTATGGAACCGCTGTGAAGATCGCGCATGGAAACTTGAGATGGACAGTACGTTACGTACCGCAGATGCTGGAAGGACCAGCTCGGGTATGGTTGAACAATTTGCCACCCGGAAGCATCAACAGTTGGATTGATTTTCATGACGCTTTCGTGAGCAATTTCACGAGCACTTACAAGAGGCCGAATCGCCCACAACAACTAGCAATGTGCAAGCAAAGACCGAATGAGACAGCCAGGGAGTTCCTCACAAGGTGGTGTACGATGCGTAACTCTTGTGAAGGGGTAATCGAGTCACAAGCAATCGCATGGTTTGCACAAGGATGTAGACATGGGAGTGTGTTGTGGCAAAGGTTACAAAGAGATATGCCGGCAAGCCTGGCAGAGACGATACGAATCGTCGACTCGTATGCGCTAGGAGATCCGACTCAGCCGCTGCTCATGTCGGCAGACAGGATGACTGAGACTCAGATCTATGACGCTGCCGGGTCGCAAAGGCGCCAGGAGAGATCCAAATACAGAAGCAAGAGAAGAGACGAGAGGCCGGATTACAGGTATGGTTCGTCTCAGGTTGTAGCAGTGAGTCAGGATCATCCAGATACTGGAAGCAGTCAGCGTCAAAGGACAAATGGTCAACAACAATGGGTGCCAAAGAGTGACGGCAAAAGGCCATACGATCAGAGGAAATAGTATCAGGACCGACAAAAATACACCTATGAGATGATGCTGGATCAGCTGTGTAAGTTTCACACGCCTAGTCCGAGTAAGCCAGCAAATCACTCAACAAGGCAATGCACTTGGTTTCAGAAAGGAGACAGAGTGGACTCGCCGAATAAGCAGCTTCCACCACCTCCCCCTCCACCACTTACAGGAGGAAATGCTCAAGCAGTAGGAGCAGATAACAGATATGAAAACAAGCATCCGAGATATCAGAATCAGGAAAGAAGAGAAGCTGTGCACCAGGTGCACAATCCAAGAGGTGACGATGCTCATATCGGCCACAAAACCAGAAATGAGTACAGAGAACATCACCGGAGCTATGTTGTCTTTGTCACACAGCCAAATGACAAGAAGATATAGCAGCGACGAATGATGGAAGTGAATGCCATGATGCCGACAATTCCCAAGTACATGCATTGGTCTGAGCAAGAGATAACTTGGAGTATAAAAGATCACCCCAAGATCATGCCAACCCCTGGAGGATACGCTCTGGTGTTGGATCCAACATTCATGGGCCCAGATATCAACGTGAAGTTTTCAAAAGTACTGATTGACGGTGGCATTAGCATCAACATCATGTATAAGGATACAATGCTCAAGTTAGGCATTACCATGAACATGCTGGAGCCGACTAAGACCACTTTCCACAGTATTGTGCCGGGACTGTCCTGTGAGCGAATTGGCAACATCTGGGTCGACGTCTTATTCGGCAACAGAGAGAACTATCCCACTGAAGCTATAGAGTTCGAGGTGGTAGATCTGGTCAGCTCATATCACGCCTTACTCGGCAGGCCGGCTATGGCAAGATTCATGGCTACTAACCATATGGCTTACTTAAAGATGAAGCTACCAGGCCCATGTGGGGTGATCACAGTGGAAGGAGATTACAAAAGATCTATTGCTTGTGCCTCAGCCGGATCTTCACTGGCCGAGTCACTCGTCATAGCACAAGAGAAAAGTCAGATGTTGGAAGTTGCAGCGTTGGCCAAAGCAGCACAAATGTCCATGTCGGCACTCACCAACCCGCATGGCAGTGTGTCATTTCAAGCTACCAAGGAAACCAAGAAGGTGCAGGTGGATGAAACTTTCCCAGAGCGCACAGTGACCATTGGGGCTAGCCTTACAGATAAATAGGAAAGCGAGCTCACCAGCTTCCTCCGTAAGAATCGGGACATCTTTGCATGGTCCACACAAGATCTGCAAGGAGTTCCGAGGGAGCTGGCTGAGCACTCTCTTCATGTAAGACCAGATGCAAGGCCGGTGAAGCAACCCCTCCACCGCTTCGCCGAAGATAGGAGGAAAGTAATAGCTGCCGAGATTGCAAGACTCCTAGCTGCTGGATTCATCATGGAAGTACTGCACCCGGACTAGTTGTCAAATCCAGTCCTGATCGAGAAGAAAAAAGATGACCCGAACGTGGCAGTGGTATGGTGCATGTGTATTGATTACACGAACCTCAATAAGGCGTGTCCAAAAGATCCATTTCCTCTGCCTCGGATCGATCAAGTCATAGATTCTACTGCTGGGTGTGAGTTGTTGTCGTTTGTGGATGCATATTCAGGATTCCACCAGATTCCACTGAATCCAAATGATCAAATAAAGACAGCTTTTATCACCCCGTACGGGGCTTATTGCTATTGCACCATGCCATTCGGATTGAGAAATGCAGGTGCAACATATCAAAGATGCATGCAAAAATGCTTGCAAGATAAATTGGAAAAAAATGTTCAAGTATATGTCGATGACGTGGTAATAAAAACCAAACAAAGTCACACTCTAATTGAGGACTTGCGTCAAACATTCGCAAACTTGAGAAGATTCTGGATGAAACTTAACCCGGAAAAATGTACATTTGGTGTCCCGGCTGGCAAGTTACTCGGATTCCTTGTATCCAGCCGAGGAATCGAAGCTAACCCAACAAAGATCAGGGCCATCGAAAGAATGGAATTGCCAAAAACCCTCAATGATGTCCAGAAGTTTACTAGATGCCTGGCATCACTGAGCATGTTTGTTAGTCGGCTAGGCAAAAAAGCCCTACCACTGTATCAACTGATGAAGAAATCGGAAAAATTCACATGGACACAGCAAGCTGATAGCGCTTTCCATGGATTAAAGAAAATATTGGCAACAACACCAATATTAGTGTCACCACTATCCAAAGAGCCAATGTTGCTCTATGTCACCGCAACCAACAGAGTTGTAAGTGCCGTAATAGTGGTTGAACGTGAAGAAGGGGGCAAATCAGTCCAAAGACCAGTATATTACTTGATAGAAGTGCTCTGTGTCTCGAAACAGAATTACCCGCATTATTAGAAGATGACATATGGGGTATATATGGCAGCAAAGAAGTTGAAACATTATTTTCAAGAACACCCAATCCGGGTAATATGCGAGGCACCTATCTCGGATATATTGGGCAGCAAAGATGTCAGCGGCCGAGTAGCCAAATGGGCCATTGAACTGGCACCATACACTCTACAATATGATAGGCGAGATGCAATAAAATCTCAAGCGGTTGCAGATTTCTTTGTCGAATGGATGGAAATGCAGTACGAACCTGAAGGGAATATGCCCGAGAGGCAATAATAAAGTGGTTATTATCGTATTCCTTGTTTATGATAAATGTTTATTTTGCATGCTATAATTGTATTAATACGGAAACGTTAATACATGTGTGTTTAATAAACAAACAGAAAGTTCCTAGTTATGCCTCTCTTATAAACTAGCTCGTTGATTAACAAGATGATCAAAGTTTCCTGATCATGGACATTGGATGTTGTTAATAACGAGGTCACAACATTAGTGTAATGATGTGATGAACATTCATCCGAAGTATAGCATTACAATAAAATTCATTGAGTTTATATTGCTATAACAACTTACGAAGTGATCCTAATCTTTAGACCATGAGATCATGTCAATCACTAACACCGGAAGAGTTTCTTGATAACATCAAACGTCACACCGTAACAGGGTGATTATAAAGATGGATTCAGAACTAATAAAGCGTTATGTTGAGGCCCATGGATCGAGAGTGGAATTTTCTCATCCCGATGACGGATAGATATACTCTGGGCCCTCTCGTTGATATCACATTGGTTAGCTTGCAAGCAAGTGATTTGATCACTAGAATGTTATATCACGGGAACGAGAAAAGAGTGCATGTCAGTAACGAGATCAAACTAGGTATGGAGATACCTATGATCGAATCTCGGACATGTAATATATCGCGAAACAAAAGGATTAAGATACTAGCGTAAAAAGGTTCCGACGATCACAAGAAAGTCATCGTTGAATGTGTGGGAGTCAGTATGGGTCTCCAGATCCCGCTTCTGATTATTGATCCGAGAGGGGTCTCGATCATGTCTGCATTATTCACGAACCGTAGGGTGACACACTTAATAGACACCGACATCCATTTGGAGCAAAAGTTTCATGCCGAAAAGAATAACAAGCGCAGGAATTTATTTCACTAGATACCGAAACGGGTTTTCGGGTGAAATTGCAGAAAGTGTTTCTACATGTGAAATAGAATTCTAGTAAGGGGTTATTTGTGAATGTTTGTCATTAAAGTAATTGACAAAATTCTGAATAAAATAAAAGAGTTTTATTTAATGAGAGTTTGCATTAAATTTGGTGGAAATTTAATGGGATTTTGAGTGGGTTTTTGAGTGGAGAAAATTGAAGGGTCATTTTGTGAGTGGAGTGTCCACCCACATGAATGAGGGAGAGGTGGGGGTACCCTCCATGGCCGGCGGCCATGCCCCCTTGGGCTGCCCTCCTCCCCTATATAAGGAGCCCCTCCTCTCACTTCTCACTCACACCTCCTCGTGAAGGATCTCTCTCCCCCTCTAGAATTTATCCCCCATGGTCTCGGACTAGCGAGATACTTGTTCCCGGTGGCTATTCGGCAAGAAATAGTTGTGCTTCCGCTGCATCGCTGGAGCGAGGAGGCGGAGGTTGCTCGGTGCCTCGAACGTGTGTGCGAGCACGGATGCGCTGCTGATTTGCGGCGCTAGGACTTCCTCTCGATCTTGAGATCGGCAAGAGATCGTCTACATCAACCATTAGTAGAACTTGTTAAGCTTTGTCGGTCTTCAAGGGTATGTTCTCTACGGATATACATCCGCCCGTTGTTTGTATCTAGTAGATAGATCTTGGTACTTAGTTCCCATCGTAGGAATTTTTTTGTTTTCTATGCTACGAACCCTACAGAACCACCACTGCCAGATCCGAACTACTGGAAAATGCATTTTGACGGGTCCAAGACGAGAATGGGTCTAGGCGCCGGGATAGTGCTCACATCTCCAAAGAGGGATCAACTAAGGTATGTGTTGCAGATTCATTTTGCTGCTTCTAACAACGTTGCCGAGTATGAAGCACTTGTCCATGGAATTAAAGTAGCCAAGGAAATTGGTATCAAAAGGATCATGTGTTTTGGCGATTCGGATTTGGTGATTCAGCAAGTGTCTGGACATTGGGATGCACTGGACGCAAACATGGCGTTATATCGCTTCCACGTACAACAAATTTCGGGATACTTTGACGGTTGTGAATTTCATCACATTCCTAGAGCAGAAAATGAGGCAGCAGATGTACCGTCCAAACTAGGATCCTCCAGGCAAGCAATACCACCAGGGGTAGCGTTGGAGCATCTCAGGAAGCCATCGATCAAGCCATCACCAAAGTCCGAAATCAGGATTATCCCAGCGAATCAGGAATTAGAGGCAGTGCCAATGGATATCGACTGGCGGACTGATCCGTTCACTTCAGGGGTCGCCGAATCACACTCGGGGACTCCTCAAGTTATGTCGGCAGAGCATATCTCGGCGGAACCAATGGACAGTGATGTTGAAGCAAACCCAGAACCACTAATACCAGCGTGGGCACAACCAATATTCAGTTATTTGAAAGATGGAACCTTGCCGAGTGACGAGATGTTGGCAAGGCAAACAACACGAAGGGAAAAAGCATACACCATAATCAATAAGGAACTCTACAAACAAAGTGTGACAAGTGTACTACAGCGTTGTATTAGCTCAGAGCAAGGCCAGGAGATCTTATTGGATATCCATCAGGGAGAGTGCGGGCACCACGCGTCATCAAGGGCGTTGGTAGCCAAGGCATTTCGACATGGATTCTACTAGCCAAGCGCATTGGTACAAGCGCAAGAGTTAGTCGGAAAATGCAGTGGTTGTCAACACTATGCGTCCAAGTCACATTTACGAGCGTCTGAATTGAAGACTATACCAATCACGTGGCCTTTTGCAGTGTGGTGCCTAGATATGGTAGGACCATTCAAACTAGCAAGGGGAGGCATGACTCATATCTTGGTCATGATTGATAAGTTCACTAAGTGGATAGAAGTGAAACCAATCAAGAAATTGGACGGTAAAACAGCTGTTAAATTCCGAAGGGATATAATCCTTAGATACGGTTACCCACACAGTGTGATCACTGACAATGGCACAAACTTTGCCGAAGGAGATTTTGCTCGCTTCTGTGGAAAACACCGAATAAGACTCGACGTAGCATCAGTTGCCCATCCAGAATCAAATGGACAAGTTGAACGGGCTAATGGCTTAGTTCTGTCCGGGATAAAACCCCGCTTAATGGAACCACTCCAGAGATCACCTGGTTGTTGGATAGAGGAACTACCCTTAGTATTGTGGAGCTTAAGAACAACTCCGAATCGATCAACTGGTTATACGCCATTTTTACTTGTATATGGGGCTGAAGCAGTTTTGCCTGCCGACATAGAATATGACTCGCCAAGGATAAGGCAATACTCGGAAGCCGAGGTAAAAGAGGCCCGAGAAGATGGGATAGATTTACTCGAAGAAGCAAGGGAACTGACATTCTCCAGATCTGCTATATATCAACAAAATCTCCGACGCTACCATAGCCGGAAAGTGCAACCTCGTGTTTTCCGAGAAGGAGATATGGTGCTAAGGCTGGTGCAGCGCACAGCCGGAATGCATAAATTATCGCCTCCATGGGAAGGTCCATTCATTGTGAGCAAAGCATTTCACAATGATTCCTACTATCTCATAGACGCTCGAGAAGCTCAAAAGAACAAGGCGGACAGGTCAGGAGATGAAACCAAAAGGCCATGGAATGTGGCACTGCTTCGTCCCTTCTATACTTAGGAGAAGCAGTGCATGTATTACTCGAACTCTCATATGTCGGACGTGTTTGCCGGCTATGTGCTAATAATAAAATGGTATGATTTGAAAAACTGACTCAGGGACTACCCCTTAGGCTTTCTATCTCAATTATTTTACGTCGGCTGGCGTGATACCCGAAATTTATCTCGGAACAAGTAGTGTTTACTCGGAAGAAATCAACTCTTCGACTATGATGTTGTCCGAAAACACGGCTTCATGGCAAGCAAGAGAAAAAGATCTAAGACGGGTAAACACGAACGCCGGATAAGTACAAGGGAGAAACGCGAGTCGGCTTTAGTTTTTTCCTAACTCTCTGCAGGTTGTGTTATACTATGTGTCGAGTAATCTCGGCCAAGTTATCCAAGTTTCATATCCGCTAACTAAATCCTTCATACTTTGAGATCCTAATGTCGAACGCTGAAAAATGGTAGATAAGGGCCAAAGGCAAGGTAAGGTGACACGACAAAATGAAACTCGGGGACTTGTCCTTGAGTGATTCGCACTCAAAGCATAACGCAAATATATAAAGCCTATCACAAGGCACATATAAACTTCAAGTGCAATGTACGTTACATCTGTACCTGGCATACTGGGGATCTAATAAAAGTTCGAGTATTTGTTGGCCTAAGGAGCAGGAGAACTCGGAGGAGCATTCTCTGATCCAGGAGTGCTTGGAGCATCGGCTGGGTGAGGGGCATCTGCGGCCGGGTCATCTGGATTATCTAACTTGGTCGCCTCGCTGTCGCCACCATCTTCAGTAGCAACTTCG
Organism: Avena sativa; assembly: GCA_916181665.1. Classification (NCBI taxonomy): domain Eukaryota; kingdom Viridiplantae; phylum Streptophyta; class Magnoliopsida; order Poales; family Poaceae; genus Avena; species Avena sativa. The sequence goes on along the minus strand of OV702297.1, from coordinate 301,877,092 downwards.
ACGAGCGGGTCGCCAAGGTCGAGGAAGCTGGGCCCTTCACACCAAGCGTGCACCATGGTGTACTCGATCATGGCATAAGCTCGCTCCTGGCGCTTCTTGATCAGCTTCGGGTCATTCAGCCACTTGCCATCTCCCCTTATGCGAGCAAGAACGTCGAGGTTGATGTCCTCGTACCATGAAAGCACGAAGGAGAGAGCCTTATCCGTTGCAGCTCGGCCATCCGACTCACGCCATTGATCCAGCCGGTCTTCAGTAAGGAGTAGTCTGTCGGCAAGTGGCTCGATGAGTTTGGGTGGGTCTTCATCCGGCCAGAGCATGCAAAATGCATGGATAGCTGACTTGAGCAAGTACACACCACAAGATCTGAGGGTCTTGACCCGTTCAGACACCACTGCGAGGAGCTCCTCCATGGACACCTCACCGTCAGCAGGAGCACCAGCCTCAGCTCTCACTTTCTTCACGGCCCGGATGGGAAACATGTTGGCCTCAGGAAAGTTCTCTGCAAGCAAAAAGAGAAAAATTAGCAAATAACAAGGGCAGATGGAAGAAGTCCAAAATGACTTATACAGTGCGTAAAGAGTAAGAACTCACTACCAAGAAAGAAGTTGATGGCGGCGAGTTTGTTGTGCCAAGTCTTGGCCTTGGCTTTGAGGGCATCCAAGTTAAGATTTGCCGACTCGACCAATGATTCGGCCTCCTCGAGCAGCTTCTTGGTCTTCTCGGCGCTGGTGGCTTGTTGCTTGTTCTTCTCGGCAAGCTCCTCCCACAGCCCCTTCACCTCGGCCAAGTGCTTCTGCTCCGTCTCGGCCATCAGTTTCTTCAGCCAAGTCACCTCATCGTGCTCCTTCTGGAGTTCGGTTTGGTGCTTCTCTGCTTATTCAGAACAAATGTTTGTCAGTACCAACAGAAGAATTTCAGCAATTGACTTAGGGAGGCAAGAAATTTACTCTCGGCCTCGCTGATTTGCGAGTGAAGATCGTTGATGGTAGACTGAGCAGTGGCTGTGGAAAAAAGGCGAGAGGAAAAATGAAAAGATGAACCAAGGAGAATTACACCAAAATAGAAAAGGGAAGAGCAAAGATATTACCTTGCCCAAAGGTGTCAGTCTGTAGCTTCTCGTACGCAAGTTCGAGCTTGCGATGCGCCAGGACGAGAGCTTGATGCACCTTGGTGCGCTCGTTATGTGTGAGCTGATCAAAGAATACAGATAGTAAGAAAAAGTCAGGACAGGCGACTTACCGAGTAAAAAGCTTAAGGGCTTACAACCGAGTAAGTTTCTTACTCGGTAGTAACCTCGAGGGCTAGGGATTGAAGTTCTAGCATACAGGCTTGAAGTAAAGGATCTAAAAACTAAGTGACTATTGAGGAGCTTACAGCCGAGTAAGTTTCTTACTCGACTACAACCTCAGGGACTAGGTGATATGTATAAAGGAAATACTCAATAACACAAAATAGTAAGAAGTTAATTTACCTCGTTGACTTCGTCGACGCGGGCCATCAGAGTAATGGCCTGCTGGGTCATGTCGGAGACGGCCTTGGGGCCCAGCTTCAGCTTCTTCCCGGCACGAGTGCTGACCTCTTGATCTCCTGCTGCATTCCATGCCACAGCGTAAGGTTCAGCCGAACCAAGGCTCTTGCCACTAAGCGTCCGAGTGAGAACTCGACCCGTTTTCAGGGCGGTTCCCACAGTGGCACGGGTTGCAGTAGCAGAAGTATGGAGGGTAACATCCCTAGAGTCATCACCTGACCCGACAGCCGCAGATTCGTCCCCCTTACCCGTTGAAGTGAGCTTTGTCGCCGACGTCGGAGGCCGGATCTGAGGAGCAGAACCCGGAGCGCAAACAAGCGTAGTTTGCTTGGAAGAGGTGGATTTGCTAGAAGAGGGGCGAGTAGAACCAGAAGCCTTGGGCTGGCTCTGGCCCTTTGACAGAATTTGAGAGCGAGCAGGAGGATTTGGAGAAGATCTTGGAGCCCCCTGACTGGGTTCAGCAGTTTTGCTGGCTCCAAGATCAGGAAGTTGTTCATTCACATCAGCTTGAGGGCTGATGCCAGAGGAACTGGTGGAAGATGGTTTCTCGGCGCCAGACTTGTGGGCACCAAGATCAGGAAGTTTTTCCTGGCCAACGCCAGGAGCGCTAGCCGAATGACCCACCGGGTCTGACTAACACTGAGAAGCGTGAGCCTCAACAGTGCTAGACTCAACCCGGATGGGACTCGACGCCGCCGAGTCAGCTGGAGGAGGTGCAGGCCTAAGCGGCGAGGCAATGCTAGAAGCAATCCACTGGCTGTCAAAGGTGCAACACTAAAAATAACAATACATATATAAGAGAACAGCAGTGATGAGAAAGGAAAGAACAGAGAAGGCAAAGTATAAAAACTTACCCGGTGACAACCGGGTCGCGGGCGACTCGGCGCGTGACTCGGCGCCCAGCAGCTTGACGAGTCTCACCCAGGCTGGCAGCAGCAGAGGCAGCAGGAGCTGCCGGTCTGGGCTTGTTCTTCTTAGCCTGCTGAGTGCTGGAGGAGGTTCCGCGTCGCTTCGGCTTAGCGATGGGAATCTTGCCGACTCCGCCCACGGCGAGAGGAGGAATGTCATGTACCTGTCCAGCTGCAAAAGTAAATAATGGGATTACTCGGATAAGCAAAGAGATTAAGCTCACAAGGCATATACCTTCAAAAGTGTACAATCATCATCCTCATCATCGTCAGACAAGTCTTGTAAGGGATTGCGAGATTGACTCTTACCCGAAGCAGAAGCGGCTGCAGTGTGCGGGATCGGCATGAAGCACTCCAGGTCATACTCGACCTCATCCGAGTCAGAGCGGTCCCCATGATAACCAGTAGGAGGGACAGTACTGTCATCAACCCGGTGAGGGAGATTCTGCGAAAGACAAACCGAATGAGAGACTAAAAACTAAGCTAAGAGTGGCAAAAGAGCTAAAGCCTACTCGGCGAGAAAGTAATCCGGAAACTTACCCAGGGGACAGGCCTAACCCGACTAAACGGAGGGCAACTCTAGGCCCAATCATCCGCCAAGTTCAGTTTAAATATTGAGATTACTCGGCGGGCGATGGAGTCATGGGTGAGCTCCTTAGTGGAATGCCGAGTGGGATCATGGGACCCGCTCATGAAGCACATCTTGTGGCTCCTGGCTTGGATGGGGCTTACCCGACGTGAGATGAAGGTGCACATAAGGTCGAAGTCGGCGAGATGAAAGTTCTCATCCGGCGACAGTAACCTTTCCAGAATTGCGTTGGCTTCGTTCACCACAGCGTCTTGGTCGCGCGGGTCAAGCTGCCAGTGCTTCATGTGGGGGACCTCGTCCGAGAAAGGGGGAAGCTGGATGTTATCGGTGGACCCGCTGTTTTTGACATAGAAAAAGGTTCTATGCCACTTCTTGCAAGAGTCAATACCAGCAACCCGAGGAAAGCTGGAATCCCTCCTGGGCGTGATGCTGGCAGCGCCGCACTGAGTAGGCTTCTTCTCGGCACAGGGAACTTCAGGCTGGGGGACAACCTGAACTTTGAAGCGAAAATACTTGGCCCACAGAAGAACTGTAGGCCAAATTCCAAGATAGGCCTCGCAGGCAGAGATGAAACAAGAGAGAGATCCAATTGCATTGGCAGGAAGATGGTGGGTCTATAGACGGAAGGTAGAAAGAAACGAGGAAAAGAAAGTGCTCACAGGAAGAGCAAAACCACGTTCAAAGTGGGAAAGAAAAACCACCCGCTCGCCAGCTTGAGGTTTAGGGGAGATCTCACCGGCGGGGAGGCGGCAATCCACTTGCAGTGGGATGCGTCTGGTGGAGCGGAGCCACTCCACTTCTTCGGTGGAGACCTCTGAGCCTTCCCAGCCACCGCGCTCGCCGGCGGGGACCTCCTGCTCATCGGCACCATCAGCACCGTCGCGAGCGTCCATAAGGTCATCGGAGTCTGTCTCCTCCTCGGTAAGGAGAGGCTTGGAACAGCGAGGACCCGTGCTAGAATCGAAAGAGGACAGGGGCAATCGCAGCACAAGAGCAAGAGGGAGAAGGAACCGCAAAGGAGGCAGTTCGATCTTGCGGGCGCGAGGAAGAAGAAAGGCTAAGGAAACTGAACGGGCGTGGGGGAAGTGGAAACCCCCAACCCCTACTTAAGGGCAGTAAAAACCCCCGTAGTGGGATCTAACTGCGCCGTGCGGCCAGCGTGTGGCCGTGTACCAGGCCGGGTGAGCCAGTCAGCGAGCGCCACGTAGCCAAGGATACACGAAAAATCTAGTGCCACGTCACGGTTGGAAGGACAAGAGGCGCAGAACGATGGGACTGCCACAGTGACGGGGAATAATTGCACAGTCGTCACTGTGTCGCCAGAACTTGGAACAAAAATTGAGGCAAGTAATCATGATTACTAGCTGTCAGTGACTGAAGCGCGCCGAAAATGACCCGAAATTGGCCAAAATAACTCGGCTCGAGGCAAGAATGAGCCAAGAAGTCAAAGAATTGACCCGAAATTGTCAGACTAACCCGGCAAGGTGCGAAACTGAGATAGATAAAAGACAAAAACTAAGTTCCATTCACACAAAAGGAACCTGGAGACGCATAGGAGCTTGAACTGCTAGACCTCACCAGCTTCGGGGACTAATGTCGGGGGGGGGGGGGTAACCCCCGTAGGGTCAAGAGAGGGGAAGCATAGCGCAGCTGGGTTGGCTCCGAGTAAAAAAGGAACCAGGCCGGGTAAGTACGGCCGGGAAAGATAAGCATGAGAGCCGAGATACAATCTATGTCGGCCCGAATAGGACAAAGTTGTAACCCTTGCAGGTACCGACGAGCCGAGTCAACCGAGGAAGGGACGAGTCAAGAAGGACACGTGGCACCTTTCCGAGTAAGGTTCGGGAAGTACCATGGTAAAGCATGGTCAAAAGAGAAGGGCGACGCCGGGTGACACAAAAGGAGCCGGGTGACGCCCAAAGAAAGCGCTGACGTACAAAGTAACAACATGACGCCAAAAAGAACAAGAAGCAGCGTACCAGAAGACCGTTAGCTGTCAAGCTTTATGGACCGGGCCTATGGGATAAGGGCAAGCCCATAACCCGGCCCATATCGTAGGGACCAAGATCCAAACAGTAAACCCTAGAACCCAAAGGGGTATTAGCTAGCTTGCACTGCCTATATAAGGGAGGGCATAGCAGTAGTAGAGAGAGGTTGGACCAAGTAGGGAATAGGTGCTGCGTACTCAAGCCAATACAACTCAAGGAGCACTTGTAATCTTTGTGGTATCAATCAAATTGTCAAGTGTGGAGAATTCTTCTTGTTCTTCGTGCATGGCTCGACCGTGCACTCCCTCCCGGTGACCACAAGCACCCATTCGGCCCCTAACTTAAGCCTACCCATGGCATCTGTCGTGCCACCACCACGACAGATATTGATCATGAACGGAGCTCACAAGATCTATACATAAAAGCACAAGGAGGAGATACAACCATCTAGATACTACATGGACCCATAGTCCAAGGTGGAACTACTCACGCATCATACCGGAGAGAAGGACTCCGGGATGATGTCCCCTCCGGCAGGGTGCCGGGAAGAACTTAAGGTCCCCCCGATCTAGGGACGACGGTGGCGACGAATACAGAAGGTTTTATGGAATATTGATCGGGTCCCTAGGGTTTCTGCATCGGGGGCTTCTTATAGGCGAAGAGGCGAGGTTGGGAGGCGACCAGGGGCCCCACACCCTACCCAGGCGTGGGGCAGGGCCCACCCATGCCTAGGGGGACTGGCTGTCCTGGTTCGTGTCTCCGTCTCGTCTTTTGGATTCGTGTCCCCCTGGTAAAATATTGACTTTGGCTTTTGTCCCGTCCAATTCCGAGAATATTGAGTTTCTGCCTTTCTGGAACCCAAAACAGAAGAAAACAGGCAACTGGCACTGTGGCAACTTGTTAATAGGTTAGTTCCAGAAAAGATATAAAAACACCTCAAAGTGTAAACAAAGCAAATTAAAGTAGATACTAAACAAGCATGAAGCATAAAAAATTATAGATACGTTTCCGACGTATCATACTGCTACTACTACTACTAACTACTGTTGCTGTTATTACTGCTACTGCTACTACTACTGCTACTACTACTAACTGCTGCTACTGCTACTACTACTACTACTGCTCCTAACTGCTGCTACTGCTGCTACTGCTACTACTACTGCTACTACTGCTACTACTACTACCACTACTGCTGCTACTACTTCTACTGATACTACCAACTGCTGCTACTGCTACTACTGCTACTGCTACTATTACTAACTAATACTACTACTGCTGCTGCTCCTGCCTGATGCTGCTACTGCTACTGCTAACTACTGCTATTACTACTGCTACTAACTACTGCTGCTACTCCTGTCACTGTCACTGCCATTGCCACTGCCACCGCTACGCCACCGCCACCACTACCTCTACGCCTACTCCTACTGCTACTGCTACTACTACTGCTGATGCTAGTACTACCACTATCACTACCACTACCACTACCACTACCACTACCACTACGACTACCACTACTACTACTACCACTACCACTACCACTACTACTACTCTTTGATCGATACCGGGTGCCATGCCTCTGAGGAGTAATCTCCCGAGGGCAGCACATTGCGGAAGTGGTGAAAGAATCTATGATCATCGTCGTGAGGCTAACCACTCTGATACCATGTAAAAAATATAAAACCCTAATATTTGTTGTGTATTTATCTGACCCTTATGGGGGCTATATATAGAGATACACGGGGTAGGTGGAGACTGGAAGTACAAGATGTAAAGTCCTAGTCTATCTTTAGTCCATACACGTATACGTATTCTAACACTTCAGCCCTTCATTCGACAGCGTGAGTTCCTTTTCGGCATCAGTGGTGGTGTTGGAAGGTCAAATATTTTTAGGTATGATCTTTCGGATGTTACTTCGCAAAATCAATCTTGGATGGTTTTTGATGGTTGTAACGAGGACGTTTGTCCTTGCAATTTTATTCCGGCTGCTACGTCATCGGCAATGTTGATTCATACTTTCGGATCTTTAGCGATATCGACTAGGCTGTTCAGTTCTTCTTATCTGAAATATTGGTGTTGGTACTCTTGTTGATGTTGATTGATTACTCTAATAACTGTGCGTGTGCATGCAATCTTGGTATTATGGCTCGAATTAAAATTATGGGCGAAACCATGTTGGTATTTATAAGTGTTTACAACCTATGTCTATTTCATGCGGCTGCCTTCGAAAAAGTATAAGATTGCTTCGTGGAAGAAGAATGAGTTTGAAGATATCGATGATTTTAGCTGAAATGGATGTATCTAGCATTAAAACATATCAAGATACATAACTTTCCATGACAAATAATATGGATTGGAGGGAATGGTTTATTTTAGATTTTATTTTGTAATTAATGGAGACAACTCGTGTATGTTTATCATGTACTATTTGCTATAATAAATATATATCGTATTGATTGTCAGCAAAAGGAATCAGACACCTCATATCACTATCGGAAAATTGATTTTTGTTAGGTATTCAGCTATTTGTCGAGCCGAAATATACAATGTAGACAAATTTAAGTCAATTAATATAGGTTGGAGAAAGTAGATGATAGTCCGCTTTTTAAAGGATTAAAAAAATGTCACACAAAAGGAGCTTATGCGCAAGTTTTACATATCTTTGATTGCTTTTAAATTTCCAATGTAACAAAACACTCAAATATTTCGGTTGTATGTGGGTCGTGGATATGAACATAATGGATGGATGGGATGGTCTTCCATGATAGGTTGCCACAGATCGTGACCAGGAAGTCCCTGAGCATCTCCACCCAAGTTTTTGGGATGGCGTTTCCAGGCCATTTTCTTATTCGGAAGCCGAAAATTCGTCCAACCACGATTCTCAGGATGCAAAATAGGTTTAGATTTGACCCAACTTTCATCCGACGTTTCCAGGCCGAACCCAGGATGCTGGGAACCGTCTGAGAACACCGGACGCAACGGAATTGATGAAAAAACCTTTCGCTTGTGGCTCCATCCTGTCAGCGAAAGAAGCCGAGTCGTCCTCATCTCATCGCCTCGGCCTCCATGACGGACCACCCGTCAACGACCGTCGTGTCAGCCACGCGTCGCCGTAATAGCGCGCCACCACAGTCTCGCCTTTCCGCCGTTTCCCCTTTTCCGGTCCACTCCGCTACACCCCTTTCGCCTTCGCCGCTCGTTCCTCTTTCGGCTATAAATGCCAACACCCTTGCCGCCTCCTAGAGCACACACTCTAGCCTCCACTTTCCCACTTACAAGTTCCACATTCGGCGACGGGAAGCAGAACTCGACGGGGCAGCAATGGCGAAGAGGTACCCCGGCGACCCGCCGGCGGCGAACGACTTCAGCCGACGTTCTCTGCAGCCCTGGGAGGCGCAGTTGCTGCACTACGCCGGCTACATGGCACCACCAGACTTCCAGTGCTCGCCGACCTGGTCTACGGATTGCTCGTGCCGCCGGTGCCAGAGGGGTCTGACCTCGTCGACGAGATCCAGATGGCCATCGTCGCCATGAACGATTCCGAGATCGCCGAAGGCCCTGACAACCTCCTTTACTGGGAGAATTTCTTCGCCGAGCGCCGGCGTCAGTAGCTAGAGGCGCACAACGGTGCCGCCTGGCCGCCGGAGCAGCACAATGCCGCCGCACGCCGTCGGTGGTGGAGCGCTCCAGGACGAACGCTCGCCGCCGGCAACCAACCTAGGTTGGGCTACCCTTCTTGTTCGGCACCTTCGGCGGCCTGGAGCCGTTTGGTGTCAAACTGGCTGCCGAGGAGGATAGGAGGCCTCAGCTCCTTGTCCTTCGCCTCGACGTCGCGCTCGTCTGGCTCGGCGCCGGTGCAGTCGCCTCGCGCCTCCGGCGAGGACACACGCAAGCCTCCACTCCAGTTGTTGAAGCGGGAGATGGAGTCATCGGTGCGCTCGCTGCCAAGGACGTGCGCACGGCATTGTCATCAATGAAGGCCGCGTGCCCTCGCCAACCGGTCGGCTTCGTCTGCGCAGCCGAAGCCTGAGCCGACGGACTGGGCGGTCCCAGTCAACGAGGACGCGTTCGTCCTCAAGATGGTGCTGGAGAACTCGCTCAACGATGTCCTGCCGAAGCAGGCCCCCGACGCCTGCGCCTAGTTCTGGGCGGATTGGGAGCGCGAGGAGGCAAACCGCATTCGGCGCCCTTAGGAGGAGGCCGAGCGTCAGGCCGCTCGCTCTGCCCGCCGGGAGCGCGTCTACCAGGGCGCGCCGCTCATCATCCTCGATAACGACAACGAGGCCGGTTCGTTGGCGTTGCGGTGACGCTGTTCAGGGCAGCTCGCGTCCACCGCAGTCGCCGAGCGGCGACGATGTCGACGACAACGGCATTCAGGACGCCGACTACACCGTCTTCTACCACAACTTCGGTATGTGATCGGCGAGCCTAGGGCATTAGCATCGGCTAGGCCTATTAGTATTTTCCAAGTTTTTTTTAATTTTTCTTTAGCCTAATGTAGTCAAAATTCGGGTGTTTATCCGGATTTAACGTACGAACTCGCCTAAGTATTAATAAAATCGTCTATATTTGTCCAAATTTCGACGAGTTTGATCACATTTTGCCGAATTTAATTTTTCTACAATCCCAAACATATAAGGCAAGTACTTCCTCAGAAATAACTGACTTGATTTTGTTTAGATTCAATATCTAGTCCCATTTTAGTATATAGATATATTTAAATCTAGACAAACCTAAGTTCAGTTATTTATAGATCGGACGGAATAGTTTTTACATTGGTGCCGCATGCAAAGTCAGGTGTTTGCAGGGACTCTCTCCTGTTCTTTAAAACCCACGAAAATTGGTTGTAAAACTTAAAGAAAACTCCTTTTCTAATTGAAAGGAACTGATCCCACCGTTTATACTCGAAAAAAAAGATCATGTTCTGATCAGTTTTGACACTTAAGTTTCGAACTGTAAATAGCTATTGTGTGGCTGAAAAGTAACTTTTTCCTTTTGAAAATGAGCATATGTTAATATCATACATATACCAATTACACATAGTCTATATAACAACGCATATTATATTGACAATATGGATGCACATATCCGAAAAAGGAAGAACTAAAAAAAAGAAACTGAGGAGCGGGTTGCAAAGTGGGCAATAGTGCCATGCTGCTTGCTATCCCTGACTACACGATCCACACCTAGGCCGTAGCCGCGCTACGAGGGACAAAGAGGATCCCGGTGGACTCCGGCTTGGTCTCAAAGACGGACTTCGTTTCTATACCATATATATGCCCTTGGTAGTTGGTACCATACCATACATCGATCGACCCCCGATCGATTGGTAGTTAGCTCCGTCCGCCAGTTCCGATCAAACCCCATCTCGTCTTTTTCTTCCCCGATCGGTCGATCCCGCCCGGGAGCAGCAGAGCCAGGCAGGAGTTCTGATGGAGTCCGCCAGAATAGGTGGAGGACGTCTCCTCGATTTTCCTATAGAACCATACTTGGACGAAGATGGCGACCTGATGTACCGGGTGCTGCTCGCCAACGGGACTCAGATACGGTACATGCTTCTGGATCCGATGCCATTGGAGGCAGCTCAGGCGCACATACGAGAGCTGGTGTTGACGGACATCAGAAACCGGATATACGATTTTCCCGAGATGCAGCGGAGCAGGGACCCGGAGCTCCTTCCTGATGCTGATGTCGATGAGGAGGCGTCGTACATGCACCACCATGGGTTCAGTGCTGTCCCGGCATCGGATAAGGCCATCGCAAATCTCCAGGAGACGGCCGTCGGCGAGGAGGGGCAGTGCTCGGTGTGTGCCTGGAGGATCTCCAGGCGCACGGCGCCACCAATCTCAGGATGATGCCGTGCTACCATTCCTTCCATGAGGATTGCATCTTCACCTGGCTCCGGGTTAGCCACGCTTGCCCTCTCTGCCGCTTAGCGCTGCCCACCAATAACAGCAGGAGCAGAGAGCAGAATATATGTATTCTTTGTTATTAAAAGAGAGAGACATGTACTCCCTCACGTCTCGAAATAGTATTCCTGATTTACGCGGGAGACATGTACTCCCTCATGCTTTCCGTCTGGTAATCTGTTCAAGAGAAATTGTCTATTGTAACAATTGTATCTGTTGCTTTGAGTTAAAACAAGAGACGATGCTGTTAAATGTCTGGATGCTTTGTGTAGCAAAGCTATGCCTTGTGTTAAATGTAATATATCTGCTATTAGATGGATCGCACGATGTTCTCAATCTTGGTTATCTGCTAACAATTGGATTCGGAGTTGTGAACTCATAAACCATAATTTCCTCGAATGATCACTAACCGAAGATATGGCGCTTTCTCGAGCCGACAAACCTTCTACTGGCAAAATAAAATTAGAACAAGTTTCTGACAATTGAAATAATTCTTTTTGACCATTTTGATCCAATAATTTTGTTTACGTCAATTTTATGATAAGGAAAAAGGAAGTATCAGATTTTATCTAGTTTTGGAGTGTTTGTTAGGCTGATATAGACCCACGAGCATTTATTTTCTGTTCTAATTTTAACTGTCAGGTGTTGGTGCTACATTTTCATATGTTTAAGATTTGCATGTTGTTGGATGTTATCTTGATATCTTCAATTATCAAGCCAATCCCAATATTCTATAACACCAGACATTCCTTCATGATGTGATGTAGGCGATCAGTATCAAATGAGCACCCAATAATTTGTAGTGTGAAAAGCTACTTGCAACAGAAATGATAAGTATCCGGCTTGGACAAAGAGGAGAAGCCAATGTGTAATTTTTCTAGAAGTCAGTCTAGTTCCTCTATAGAAGTTCTACATGAACCTCACATGTATGATTTAATTTAATTACCACATTCATCACGTCACAGTGTTCACCTTCAAACTCGGCACTGACCGACCACCACCACACATCGTTACTATCTCTATTAGAAATGGCGTTGTCGTCCAAGCATGGTTGTTTGAAGTAAATATAATTGTACTAAACTTTTATAGTTTATATTTTCTAACATACTACGATATTAAAGAATATATATTTTATATTACTTAGTTGCATGTTAACCACCAATGTAAAATGTTCTTTCTGATGGAAGTCACATTAGTATTTTCTATTTTGTGAGACAATGCCCCTTAGTAACAATGTACGGAAATTGAATCATCTAAAATATGATATCAAAAAAGACAATGCACGCCTCCTTGAACTAAGTCTTTTTAGTTGATGAATTGTATAGTGTATATATGTATATTTCAAGTGTTTGTTATTTTAATTTTGTTAAATCTATCGGTAGAGATTCCAAAACTTACAATCTAGCAAATATCTTAATATGGGTTTCTAGTGTAGGGGTTTGTAGCATGGAAAACAAAAAAAATCTACCGCATGAACACACACAAGCCAAGATCTATCTACTAGATTGTAGCAACGAGTTGATAGAGTACTCACCCTCGAAGATTCCAAAGCGGTTAACGAGAGCAGATTCTCGTGGGTGATTTAGTCGTTCACTTGCCGATCTTAAGATCGCGTAGACGATCCTTCCGGCAACGTGTTCCGGTAGCGCTCCCGCAGTGGGTCACACATTCGGTACTCGATGAAGACCTTCCTCTCCCTTGTTCCAGCAGGCAGCGGAGCTTGTAGCTCTCTCCTCGCGATTCCGGCAACACGACGACATGGTGTCGGAAGTAGAGGGGATATCCCGCAGGGCTTTGCCTAAGCCGGAGCGAGTATGGTGGAGTAGAAGGCGCCCCGGCGATCTAGGGTTTAGAGGTAGCTAGCAACTATAGTTTAGCTAGTCCATGGCGGTTTAGAGGAGATCTAGATTGGCCGCAACTAGAGAGGGGGCGGCGGCCAACCTAGGGTTTCTTGTGTGGGCAAGGGGGCGCACTACCCCTCCTTTTATAGGTGGGGAGGCGCCAAGGGGGAGGGAGTCCTCCCCCAACTCCACTTCATGTGGCCGGTGCAAGGGAGAGGGAGGAATCCTCCCTTAGGTAGGAATCCTTCCCTCCCTCCACTTGGAAATCATTGTCCTAGTTTGACTTTTTCAAACTGGCTTTTTGTGTTTCAAACTAGAGTTTGATTTCTCTCTTCCAAGTGTCCAGCCAAGTGACCTAGGACATGATACAACCATTCCACTTTGTCATGACACATCCATGTATCTTTCCCCCTCCGGATCGGTGAACCTTCTAGACCCTTATAGAACATTCCGGTGAAAACACCGGAACCATTCCCGAACTCCGGAATTGGACTTTCCTTATATGAATCTTATTCTCCGGACCATTCCGGATCTCCTCGTGATATCCCGGATCCCATGCGAGACTCCGAACTACATTCGGTCTCTTTACACACATTCCATATCTACTAAACAACATCAAATCCTTAAGTGCGTCTCCCTACTGTTCGTGAATTATGTAGACATGATCGAGACTCTTCTCCGATCAATAACCAATAGAGGAATATGGAAATTCATATGGCTCCCACATATTTCTATGATTACTTCGTGATCAAATGAACCATTTACATATGATACCAATTTCCCTTTGTCTCGTGATACTTTACTGATCCGAGGTTTAATCGTCGGTATCTCTTCATACCTAGTTCAACCTCTTTACCGATAAGTATTGTTTTCTCGTTCCTGTGATATGTGATCCCTTGTGAGCCAGTCACATGCTTGGAAGCCAATTGGATGACATTCCACCGAGAGGGTCCAAAGTATATCTATATGTCATATGGATGGACAAATCCCACTCTTGATCCATGTGCCTCGACACATACTTTCCGAACACTCAATGCCACCTTTATAACCACCCAGTTACGAAGTGGTGTTTGATGTCATCAAAGCATCCATCCGGTGATGGTGATTAACATGATCTCATGGTCGAAGGATTTAGGTTACTATGTATTTGAAAGCTTATAGCAAGTGAACTATTTAAATGACTTTATCGTATGCTACGCTTAACTATAGGAGTATGTCCATCATATCATTCTCCTAATGATATGACCTTGTTGTTAATAACATCTCAATGTTCATGATCAGGAAACCATGATCATATATTAACCAACAAGCTAGTTTAACAAGAGGCTTTACTAGGGACTCTTACATGTTTACAAATCACACAAGTATTAATGTTTCCGATTAAACATTTATCATGTTAGTTTAGCAAGTGAACAAATCACACAATTATAGCATGGCATGTAAACATTTATCATAAGCATGAAGATATGATAATGACCACTTTATGATTTCCTATTGGGCATATCTCCAGCATCTAGTGTATAATTATGTAAGAACATTTATAGAAACTTCTAAAGTATAAATTGAACAATTAACAAGTATTTTTTTTCTATGGCCAAATACATCTTACCTATTAAATTTGGTTTAGTAAGTTGTCAACATGTAATGTTCTACACTTTTTACATTTTTTGGAAATGGGGCAACTATACCGAAAACTGCTTGTAGCACCCCGAGCATCAGTGAGCTCGTTATTTGTGCCATGCATCCGAAGGTCAAGGCCACCAGATGGTATGTATCATGTAGTCCATCTCTATAGTATAAGGTGTATTGGTGTATTGACCAGTGTAATTCTGTCTCTAGGACCACACATTGTTGTGTCTCTAGGACCACACATGGTTGTGGCACACACCCACTTTGCTAGGAAAAGTCCATCTACGGGTCAGAGAACTCCTATGGTGCCGTATTGGAGGTGAAAATGGAACTCTGGCGTGCACGGGATATCCCATGTGAAAGGACTATATTTTCCCATGCTATTTTGGTGATGATGACAATCCACTTGTGATTTAACAGTGTGCTTGAGTTTCAGGAAAAATGCTTTTGATGATTCCTATGAATTGTGTGGATGCTCTCTTTTGGATCTCATGAAGACGGCGGCCTTTAGTTTTTCTATTTTCTCTCTTTTTATTGCTTTAGGTCGTCGTACTATCAAGAGGGGGTCCATCTCGGAAGGCTGTGGGAAATCAATTGTTCCTGCATATAGGTTGTTCACCTAGTTGCACATCTAGATAACTTTATTTCTCACTAAGCCTAAAATAGTGTAACAAATAAAAAATTGGTAGTCGCCTATTCACCCCCCCTCCTCTAGTCGATTCAAAGTCGGTACTTTCAATTGGTATCAGAGCCAAGGCTCTTATTTCGGGCTTTACCGCCTAAGAGACTGTAGCACCCCTCGGGGTTAGGTTTAAACTAACCTCAGATTACCATCTAAGATAAGTTCAACTCCCAAACACGGAAGATCACAGTATGATTCGGTAACATTACAGAACACAGGGATTCAACATCATAAGTTTAAACTCTTAGCAGAGTGAGATATTAGAGTTATTACAAACCAGAGGTCATAGACCCAACATTACATCACACAGCGAAAGCAAATTATGTTGTTCTACACAACAACTTAGCAAAAGGCCTAAGAGGCCATTAACAAAAGCGACGTCCATCCCATAGTCTTCCGGCTGCTACCTGGGACCCACAACTACTCGTCGATGTCAACATAGAAGCCATCTTCAGTTGCAACCAGATCCTCTGTAGAAAAACAACAATGGCGCAAGGCTGAGTACGAGAATGTACTCCGCAAGACTTAGATAACCTAGTATCTACATGCTCTGGCTAGAAAAGCTTTCTCTGGATTTTCTTTTGCGGAAAGAAATCTTTATTTGTAAACAAGAGAGAGAAGAGGCTCGTCTACTCAGAATCTTTTAAAAGGGATAAGATAGCGACTTCTTCATCTTGTTCATCACATCTCGATAACCACCAGCTTCATCAGAACTTCCTATCTAGGATCACCCCCTCGACCCAGAGGAAGCATCCTTAAGCACACGTGGATCAACAAGTTTTATAGTGGTTAAAGTTATCTATGATCTTAGAATCTAGTCACCAAGCGTTCATAACCGTGAACACGGCTTTTCAAAAAGATTAATACCCTGCAGGGGTGTACAACTTTACCCACACGTACCAACCGACTCTTAATGCCAAATATTATTAGCCCTCTTCCTTGGAGGGCCGGCAGAGGGTGGTTGACCACGACCTTTACCTTGCTTTCGCCGAGACCATGAGTCATGCAATAAGTATGGTTCCGCCGTAATGGGTCAAATCCTGAAGCCGGTACTTAAAGATGTGAGGCGAGGTTGGTTCACCAGGGGCTCCATCGACCCCAAGCAACCCGGTCCACGCTTCCCTACCTGTTATGATGCACCTCCATCACCTCCTCTTTCGAAAAAGTTTTCAATGCGTATGCCAAATGGAAAGCCCGAACTATGTGACTCATGGAATATACTAGGCAAGTTAGTCAGTCGAGGGGTTGTCCAGGCCCCGTGTGGCTGTACGCTCGTCTCGGTTCCAAAGTCAAGAAATCAGTTCCTAGTGGTGGCGAGCATGGGACTACAAAAACCACACCCAACGTGGCCTCCCATACAAGCCTTAGCATGTTTAGTTAACTCCTTCGATGATGTCACCATCTCCTACCTTTCTAGATTCTCTGGCACCTCTGATTCATCATTCGGATAGATCAGACATTGATACTATGCATGGCTAAGCTGTCGATCTCATAAGCTCTAGCAATGCTCAGATGCCAGACCTAGGTCTGCTAGGAGCAGTGGATCAGGACTATAAGGCTACAAGAGGGAAACTATGCAGCAGATAGGTAACGCTAACTACCGACAAAACACCACACTGGAATCGTGTGCATTATAGCGAGAAAGTAATATACTTTGTAAAAGTAGGTTCAGAATGAGAGGCTACGCTTGCCTTGTCCATCTGTAGATAGGCATGGATCGTCGGTGTTGTTGACTTCAGCTTCGGGTTCGGTTCCTATTCACGAAGATCCAATACCGGAAAGAAAAGCGACAATCAAGACATGGCATCGATGCAATGATCAAACATGGATGATGATATGACAAGTTAAATTGCATTGAAACGAAACCCTAAATCATGCTTGACAACTTAAACGAGGTTCCGAGGGTTGAAAACCCTAACTCGGGAAACTCCGGAGACACATGAGAGGGGTTGATTTTGTTCTCTAATTAAACTTGTCATTAAAGTTGTTGATCAATGTATGTTTATAGCTTAAATAGTTAGAAATCATTTTTCTGAACATTTTTATATATTATTTGTATTTTTCTGACTTATAATGAATTAGTTATTGAATTTACAATTTTATATCATTTTCTGAAATTATTAAAACCTTTATTACATCAGGCTGACGTCATAACACAACGCAAAACTTTTGTTACCACACCTGATCCTACCCACAGTGACTGACCTGTGGGGCCGAAGCCACATCAGCAGCCACACACACAAAGCAGGGTCATGGCATTTCTCACTGGGGCTGGCTCTAGCCACTACGGCTGCCAGGTGGGGCCTGGGCCAGGTTGGTTGCCACCGTGGCGCCACATCAGGCTCGCCGGAGAACGGCCAGACGACGGCGAGGGACAGTGCTATGGGATGATCTGGGAAGCGCGGTTGACACGGCTCGAAGCGGAACGACACGGGGGTCTCGCTACGGTGGCGCCACCAATTTTTGGTCGCCGGAGCCAGGTCCCCGACGCTGACTGGCGGCGGCAGCGGAGGTTACATGGCGGCGGAGCGATACAGAGCACTAGGGAGGAGAGGGAGGGTGCCTTGAGCACCGAATGCTCACCCTGAGCGCGTAGATGGCGACGATGAGACCGGAGGAGCTTCGGAGTAACGACGATTTAATGACGACGGTGGCGGCCGAACCTCGGGGAGACGAGCTCGTCCGTGCCAGATGGGGATGCGCGGCTCAATTCCTCTGGCTAGGAGACGTAGGGCTTCACGGCAGAGCTCCTAAGCTACTCGGCCGGGCTCGGGGTGCACGGGAACGAGCTCTAGCTCGTCGCCATGGCGGCTAGAGTTCGGTGGGGAGGGGCTCTGCCGAGAGAGAGCGAGAGGGAAGGGGATAAGGGGATGAGGAGAGAGAGCCGAGAAACGGCATTCTTATCCTGGGTTCCGGGGGCGGCGGCACGGTGGCGAGCATCGCAGGGCGCTGCGGGAATCGACGACGACGGCGCTGCCACCCAGCTGCTTAGCATCGTCGTCAAAGACGACGAAGAACAGAGAGTGAAGGGGTACCGGGCTGCACTTGGGCTTTAGCTGGGCCGCGGGAGAGGGAGAGATGGGAGGGAGTTTGCTGGGCTGCGGCCTGGCTTGCTCTGGCTCTATTTTTTTCTGCCAAAATAGTTTTCTTTTTCTATTTTAATTTCTGTTTGAAATTTCAAATTCACTTACTCTTCTGAATAATTCAAAAAATACAAGACTTTGTTAGAAATATTTGAAATATTGCAGGGGCCCTATTAATCCTTTTGGGCTCCAAACATTTTGTCATTTTCAAAATTCAAACTATTTGAATGTGGTTTCAAAGAGAGGGGAAGAATTTAGGGTTTTGGGTTTGCATTCTTAAACCACACACTTGAACTTATGCATACATTTTATTGATTTAAAAAGATGCATGCAATGCTTAGGTACTAAGTACATATATACAAGCTTGGGCTATTACAGAGACAATGGCCGACGAAGGGGGTAGTGAAACTGAAAACCCCAAGAACTTGGCCACCATGGATGATCTCAAGCAATTGGAGACATCCATGATGTCCAAGTTCGAGGAAATGATGACTATTTTGCAGTTTCTCAAGCCAAACCCCATGGTTTCTCTTGCCACACCCCAAACCACCGAGCTTCCTCCCTCCGTTACCGTGACCCCCCCCCCGGGGTGAATCCTACGGCCATCACCACTCACTTGGGACTTGGTTTTGTTGCTCAAACATCTACCAAGGTTCCAAGTGAGAACACCGAGGAGCCCGAGAACTCAACTTCCAAAGATGAAAGTGGAGGAAAGGACTACTCGGCGGCACCCCCACCGCAAAAGTACACTCCGGATCCACCCATTCCCATGCCACACATCATTCCTCAAGGAGCACCACCTATGCTAGATACTTCAAATTTCTCCAATTGGCAATATCTAATGCTCTCACATATTTCGATCTCTTCTATTGAGTTAATGATGATTGTGGAGGAAGGGTTCTCTCCATATGACCCAAAGAAGTTGACTCGAGGTGAAGTGGTGGACAAGCAACTCAATGCCACGGCTTTGGCTATGATTCAAAAGGCGTTGACCCCCAAGGACTTTGCTCACATTCGCCAATTCAACACTGCCAAGGAAGCATGGGATCAACTCACCGAGCTATTTGTTGGGAATGCAAGCATCCAAAGCTCCAATTTTGATGAAGTCAACAACGAGTGCGATGGCTTTGCAATGCAAGATGATGAGACTCCTGAAGACATGTATAGGCGGCTCAAGGTCCTTTGTTGCAGTATGAGGGATCTTGGTGCCACCTATGTTGATGACAAGTTCATGAAGAGAAAGTTCATTCAAGCCCTCCTTCCTTTTGAAGAACTAAAGCTCAACTCCATCAAGGGAAGGACCAACTTTCACCTAATGACCTCCCAAGAAGTCTTGAGTGAAGTGATTGCCCTGACCATTGCCAAGAAGAATGCGGAGTCCGCCCGTGCTAGGCCAAGGCTATTGAAGTTGATGATGGTGATACATCAAGTGAGTGGTCTCAATAGGACCTCAAGTATTCCTTCAATGAACACCTTGCTCTCGCTTCAAGGGCATTTTGGAACAAGTCCGGGCACAAGTCAAGGTCAAGGGACAACTCAAGATTCAACTCACCCAACAAGTCTCCCAAGGCAAGGTCATGCTACAATTGCAACGACAAGAGTCATTTGGTGTCCAAGTGTCCCTTTGAGAACCGTGAAGACAATGGTGGTCGTCTCATTCGCAAGATCAAGTCAAGGCCTCTTCGTCCTTTGAACAAGAACTACGCCATCAAGAATGTCGCCAACAAGGAAAGAGCTATTGTGGTCCATGAAGAATACATTTCGGGCACGGATGAAGATGATGATGAAGTCCAAGGTGGAGAGATTGTGGGAGTTGCTGCTATTGCCACTACCTCTACTCCACGATTGTCCCTCTTCGACTCACCTAATGAGAACGTCATCTCCTCCAACCAAAAGTGTCTCATGGCCAAGGCCACCGAGGTAACATCTAAACCCACTCCTCAACCCATCTCTAGTGAGACTTCTTCTCTTGATCTTGTTGGTCTAGAGGTAAAGAAAGAGATGATAGACATGTGTGAATTTGTTGCTACCTTGGATGAAGAAACTAAAACTTGCTTCGAGTCTTTGCTTGCACAACTTGACAATGCAAGGGATGCTTTAGATGAAAAGGAAGAACTTCTTGACTTGTTAAGTAAAAATGAAAGAGATGCTGCCGATGAAATTGCTTCTCTCACTCAAAGTCTTGAGGATGAACAAAATATGAGAATTAATCTTGAAGAGAGTGTGTCTAAACTTGTAGATGACCATAACAACACCATGTTCTCTCTAGTTAAAGAACGTGATCATGCTCTTGCTTTGGTTAAGGTGCTTAAGAAAGAAAAGGTTGAGTTTGTGGTTGGTCATGATAGGACTCAAGAAGATCATGAGAAACTCAAAGAGGAACACAAAGCCTTGGAGATAAAATTCTCAAGTCTTTTTGAAGCCCATGAACAACTTCAAACTCAACTAACTTGTGAACATGCTAAGTATTCCGCTATGCAAATTATAGACTTGTCTAGCACTCCTAACCCTTGTTGCAAGCATGAACATCTCATTGAGGAGAAAAAGGCATTGAAGGATCAACTTGCCAAGACTAAGAAGAAGAAGAAGAAGAAAGAAGAACAAGAAAAGGGGCATGGCTCAAGGACCCTCATATGGTCCAACCATCTTGCAAAGTGACAACTTTGCCGGAAAGAACAATCCCTCTTATATTCTTTGCAAGTCCTATGATGGTCATGTATATGCTAGATATGTTGGAACTTCTTACATGCATGATTATAATTGGGCCATTTGGGTGCCAAACACTCTTGTTACTAACAAAAGGGGATCCATTGCAAAATGGGTACCTAAAACCAAAGCTTGATTTTCTTGTAGGACTATGCTTCCGGTGGATCAAAATGGGTGCTTGATAGTGGTTCCACAAGTCATATGATCGGAAGCAAGTCTATAATGACGGAGATGAGGAAAAATATTGCCAACACCATGGTCTCCTACAGTGATAAAACAAGTTCTCAGGTTTTGGGTTTTGGCAAAGTGGTGGTAACCCCGGATATATCCTTGGTTGACGTCATGCTTGTAAAAACTCTTGGTTACAATTTACTTTCAGTTCATGCTCTTTCCCTTATGGGTCTTTCTTCTTTCTTCCATGTGCATTCCATGGTCCTCATGTGGAGCAAGTCTCTCAAGGTGGCTTTCGTAGGGTATGTAGAGCATGACTTGTATGTGGTAGACTTTTCGGGGACCACTACTCCTCATTCTCTATGTCTCTATGCTAAAGCCGACAAGGGCTGGTTGTGGCATCGTCGCCTAGCCCATGTTAACATGAGAACTTTGCAAAGACTTCACTCCGAGGGCCACATCCTTGGGCTTAACGATGTTTCTTTTGCCAAAGATCGTGTTTGTAGGGCTTGTATTAAAGGGAAGATGCATGTAACTCCTCACAAATTGCTCAATCAAATCACCACGGAGAGATGTTTGGAGCTCTTGCATATGGACCTTTTTGGTCCTCCTTCTCATGATAGTCTTGGAGGCAAGAAGTATTGTTTGGTTATTGTGGATGATTTCTCAAGATACACTTTGGTGTTCTTCTTCAAGTACAAGAGTGAGACTCAACAAACCGTCATCAATTTTTCCAATGAAGTTCAACGGAAACACAATGCAACCATTCTCTCCACTCGAAGTGACAATGGCACCGAGTTCAAGAACTATACCTTGGATGAGTTTCTTAGTGATGAAGGAATCAAGCATCAATACTCCACTCCCTATACCCCTCAACAATATGGTGTTGCCGAAAGGAAGAATCGCACTTTGATGGATGCGGCTCGGTCTATGCTAGCTGAATTCAAGTCTCCATACAACTTTTGGGCCGAGGCCATCTCCACTGCTTGCCATGCAACCAACCGGCTCTACCTTCGCAAGAAAAAGAACAAGACCCCCTATGATCTGCTCACCGGGAAAAAGCCAAATGTTAGCTACTTTCGAGTGTTTGGTTGCAAGTGCTATATTCTCAAGAAAGGGGTTCGTTTGTCCAAGTTTGAATCCAAGGCTCAAGAAGGAATTTTTGTTGGTTACTCAAATCAGTCCCATGCTTATAGAGTCTACAACAAAGCCAATGGAAGAGTTGAAGAGACGAGCAATGTGAAGTTTGATGAAAACCATGAGTCCCTTGTTAGGCAAGACGGTGTTTGTGATCCAAGTGATGAAATTCCTCCTAAGGCCATAAGAAGAATGGGTGTAGGTTTCCACCTCCCCATTGAGTATCCCCTTGTGGACGAAGGAGAAGGACCAAGCTCTACTCAAGTGGAGCCCTCACTCTCACAAGACCATCTTGCCTCTCAAGGACCTACTATTTTGGCACAAGCTCCCTCAAGCTCTCCCGAATCTTCTCATGCTCATGACTCTCCAAGCCCCGAAGGTCAAGCTCTTCATCAACAACATCAACCTACCCAAGATGGGGCTCCTCCTCAAGGCACCTCCCAAGTTCAAGCTCTTCATCAACAACATCAACCTCCCCAAGATGGGGCTCCTCCTCCTCAAGGCTCTCCTCAAGGTCAAGCTCGTCAAGATCAAGGGCAAGCCAATGATAATCAAGGCTCTACTCCAAATGATGACTCTCCCGAAGTGGAAATTGATGAAGATGATCCTCGTGTTCGTGCTTATAGTCAAGGCGGGGACTCGAATGGTGGCAATGACCAAGTGGTTGCTCAAGAATCTCGTGTTGAAGCACAAGCCAGCCGTCAAGCCTATCGTCTCGCCAATCTCGTTCGAGATGGACATATCCTTGATAATTTTTATGGAGATTTTAATAAAGGTTCCACTACTAGGAGGCAACTATCCTCCTTTAGCTCTCACCATGATTTTATCTCTCTTGTGGAACCACAGAAAGTCTTCGAGGCTCTTGAAGATGATGATTGGCTTGCCGCTATGAACGAAGAACTTCACAATTTCAAGAGGAACAATGTATGGACATTGGTTGAGTGGCCCAAAGATTGTCAAAACGTCATCGGTAACAAATGGGTTTTCAAGAACAAGTGTGATGCGAATGGAATAGTTGTGCGCAACAAGGCAAGGTTAGTTGCCCAAGGATACTCACAAGTTGAGGGCATCGACTATGGTGAGACTTATGACCCCTTTGCTCGCCTTGAATCCATTTGTATGCTTCTTGCTTTTTCTACTCATCATAACTTCAAGTTGGATCAAATGGATGTTAAGAGTGCTTTTCTTAATGGTCCTTTGAAAGAGTTGGTATACGTCAAGCAACCTCCGGGATTTGAGGATCCACTTTTCCCGAACCATGTCTACAAGCTCAATAAGGCACTCTATGGCCTCAAACAAACCCCACGTGCATGGTATGATTGTCTTAGAGATCTCTTCTTAGACCGTGGCTTCGAAGTGGGCCTCATTGATCCCACTCTTTTTACTAAGAAAGTAGGAGGCCACTTGTTCGTATGCCAAATCTATGTTGATGATATTATCTTTGGGTCTATTAACAAAGATTTTAATGAGGATTTTTCCATGCTCATTACCGATCGCTTTGAGATGTACATGATGGGGGAGTTGAAGTTTTTCCTTAGGTTTGAAGTCAAGCAATTGAGGAAAGGGTCCCTTTCATCAACCAAGCCAAATACATCCAAGACATGCTCAAGAAGTTCAAGTTTGATCAAGTCAACGGTGCCAAGACTCCCATGCCAACTAAGGTTAATATTGATCTTGATCCCAAGGGTAAGGATGTGGATCAAAAACTCTATCGCTCTATGATTGGTTCTTTGCTCTATCTTTGTGCATCCCGACCGAATATTATGTTGAGTGTGGGTATGTGTGCAATATTCCAAGCCACACCAAAAGAAAGCCACATGGTGGCGGTCAAGAGAATCTTTTGATATTTGGTTCATACCCCAAACTTTGGGTTGTGGTACCCCAAGAGAGCCACCTTTGAACTTATCGGATACACGGACTCGGATTGGTCTGGTGACAAAGTGGGAAGAAAGTCAACCTCCGGAGCTTGTCAGTTTCTTGGAAGATCATTGGTTTGTTGGTCCTCGAAGAAGCAAAACTGTGTGTCTATGTCCACTATCGAATCTGAGTACATCTCCGTCGCAAGTTGTTGTGCTCAATTGCTATGGATGAAGCAAACTTTGAAGGATCTTGGACTATGTTTTGACAAGGTGGTACCCGCAAAGGCAAGCGCACCCATCGACCATCCTCCGATATTCCTCCTAAGATTGATGAAGATGATGTTGAGGTGGTGCGTCCATCCACTCAGACCAACCGTCAGAGGTCTGTTGCTGCTGAGGGTAAGCGGCATGTTCTTGCCTCTCAGAAGGCCACTGCCACTGGGCCTGACAAATGCAAGGCCAAGATCTCTAAATGGACTCAAAGGGCCTACTCTGAATTCAGGCGTGCGGATCCTTACCTTGTTCCTCGTGACCATCACTGCTTGGATCCTCTCTTCCACAACTGTCGTCAAGAACAGATCTTTGCTGAAATTTATGCTACCAAGACAAAGTTTGTGGTTGATCCTCAGAAGTACATCAACATGGCTCACATGGAAGAAAAGCATGCATACTTTGGCGAGGATCTTGACATTTGCAGGAAGTTTGGGCTGATTCCCCTCATGGAGCACCGTCAGAACTTCGATGAGAATGATATTCCTCAGTTCTACACTACTCTTCACTTGAATATGAGTTCTTCTACCGAACGTGTTATGAAGTGGATGACTAATGGTGTGCTACTTACCGCCCAATGGTCCGAGTTTTCTGAGATCCTTGGCTATCCCATTCAGCCCGGCAAAGGGCAAATGGATGGCGTGTCCATATCTCTCAAGTTGCTGATCCTGAAGTCCTGGAGCCTCTTTACATTGAAGGATGGGGCATTGTTGGTTATGTGAATCATCTTCAGCCATTTTATGACATCATGCACAGGGTGTACTTGAACACCATCTCTCCCAAGGCCGGCAAATTTGATCAGTTTCATGCCTATCAAGTTGATCTCATGTATCAGACTTGCCTTCGTCGTGACTCTGACAGGAAGATGGATGTCATGCATTTCATCTACAACGATATGTGGCAAGCTATCATTGACAAGCGCTCCTGCCCCTATGCTCCATATGTTCAGACTCTCATTAATCACAAGTGGCTTGAGGTGACTGGTATGCGCTTCTCTGAGGACTCCATCACCATTCATGAGGAGAAGAAGCTGCGTGTGAGCAAACACAACAAGCCTCGGTCCCAAGAATAAAAGGAAGAAGCTCTCTGAAAGGATCGTGCTGAAGCTGGTGGTCCCTCTTCTGCTCATGGTGGCTCTAGTGTTGGTGGTCCTTCTCTTCAGAGGCATCCATCTTGGGCCAAGAAGCTTCTCAGAAAGGTGAAGAAGACTTTCTGCTTTCTGCAGAATCACGAGTATCACTTATGTCGATCAATGACATAGTGTTCAGCGCCAGAAGGCTATCATGTCAGCTCTCAACATTCCTTGCTCTCCTGTCACTAGCTCTGTCACTGCTCCCAAGGATGATTGGATTCGCGACAACTGCCATTGGTCTGAGGATGAGTCTGAGGAGTAAGTCACCGGTCCTCCGCCTGCGTGGGATTCTTGGGTCCCTGAGCCCTCTCCTCCTCCCTTTCATGGTTGGGGCAATTAGAGTGATCTTTTCTTCCTTTTTGATGTCTCGATGCCAAAGGGGGATAATGATGTCTATTAGGTTGCTCACCGGATTTGCATGGGCTGAGTCGCAAGCTCGTTCTTGTCTTTGATCTTTTCTAGCTCGCGAACTCTCTAGTTTATTTGTGTGCTTGTGGACCTCTTTGTGCTTGTGAACCTATTTGTGCTTGTGGAGCATGTTATTTGTATGAGACTATGTGGTATGTTATGTTTGGTTAATGCCTAGTGTTTGGTATCATTGTTATTGGCTTATGGGCATTTGTATATGGTGGTGGAGCATTTTTAGTCTCCCTTGATATTTCTTCTATTGTCTCCACCACATTTGGTTGGTTCAACGGTATGATATCTATCTTATCCTTTCCTTGCACTTGTGCTATCTTTGCAATAGAAAGGGGGAGCCTCCTTGTACGTGTGCTAGTCTTGTCCTTAGAGCATTATCTCTACCTTGCACACATAGAGGGGGAGCTTGTTCCATCCATTGCAAAGATTGCTTCTATCTGATGCAAATCTTTGGGATTGTCATCAAACACCAAAAAGGGGCAGATTGAAAGGACTATATTTTTTCCATGCTATTTTGGTGATGATGACAATCCCACTTGTGATTTAACCGTGTGCTTGAGTTTCAGGAAAAATGCTTTTGATGATTCCTATGAATTGTGTGGATGCTCTCTTTGGGATCTCGTGAAGACGACGGCCTTTAGTTTTTCTATTTTCTGTCTTTTTATTGCTTTAGGTCGTCGTACTATCAAGAGGGGGTCCATCTCGGAAGGCTGTGGGAAATCACTTGTTCTTGCATATAGGTTGTTCACCTAGTTGCACATCTAGATAACTTTCTTTCTCGCTAAGCCTAAAAGAGTGAAACAAATTAAAAATTGGTAGTCGCCTATTCACCCCCCTCTAGTCGATTCAAGGTCGGTACTTTCACCGTGCATGGCCTATATTATCTCTCCTTCTTTCTTTGTAGCTTTTGTATAAATAAGATTCCTTCTCTCTCCATACTAATATATATAATTCTGTAACTTAAAGTCTCTATATCTTTTGAACCGAAAATTTAATTTGTGAGCCGTTTGAATATTTGAGTTCCTAGTAAATAGAGCTTCAAAATGAGACCAATATCAAATACTTTATGACAATGTTTAAAAATCTACTTTTGAAACATGATGTAACTTGTTGATACTTGGTGATTTTTTCATTGAAATAGTTTGTTTCACTCTTTTTCAAACTTGGTTCATCAAAGTTTGAAAATATTTGGCAATTATCTTAGAGCCAAATTTATAGGCCCAATTGTATGTGTCTAGTTGCATTGTGTATCATTATGATTGAATCTGTTTCAGAATTTACATTTTTAATTTTTTAACAAATCATTTTTAGGCTTGTTTAAAAGATATAATGGAAAGAAATATATAGATTCAAATAGAATATTTATCTAATACATATTTCAACAAATATGGTTGTTTCAAATCTTATGTTAGAAATGAAATCAATGTACTAGACAATGGGAGAGAGTACTAGTAAGGGGTAGCCTACATGTAAAGATTCCCTGAAGTGATAATCCTAATGCAAAGCAGCGGTGTAGGCATGAACGCGACCTCCCGTGCATGCTAGAAACGCCACTCTACATATTGGAGTGCTAATGGGACACAATGCCATTACCACATACCTACTTCTTGACATCGGTGCGGCAGCTGAGTGAAATTGCAGTGCCATTGTTCATTTTTCTAGACCAACTCCTTACCATCGCATAGTACTTCCAACTGCCTAAAAGTTGTCTTGGCCGAGTGGAAAGATTATGTCTACCATCAAGAGTAACATAAATTTTAATTTTATATCAATTTTTATTCAATTATACAAAATCAGTTCAATATTGAGAAAAATTAACCCCATGAACAATTTTAGAAATCTCATAACATTCTTCTTAATAGCTGAGTATTTTTTTAATTCCCACAAAATATATTCTTACGCATATGAATTTCCAGATTCCTCTATTGGTTATTGATCGGAGAAGTGTCTCGATCATGTCCGCATAATTCACGAACCGTAGGGAGACACACTTAAGGATTCGATGTTGTTGAGTAGTTATGGAACGATGAGTAAGAGACTGAATGTTGTTCGGAGTCTCGTATGGGATCCGGGATATCACGAGGAGATCCGGAATGGTCCGGATAATAAGATTCATATAAGGAAAGTCCTGTTTCGGAGTTGGGGAATGATTCTGGTGTTTTCATCGGGAATGTTCTAGAAGGTTCCGGAAGGTCCGACACTCTGGAGGGGAAGGGTACATGAATGTGTCATGACAATGTGGAATGGTTGCATCATGTACTAGGTATCATGGATGGGCAAAATAAAGGGAGAAATCAAATCCTAGTTTGAAAAGTCAAACGCCAATTTGAAAAGTTAAACGACAAGTTTGCTTGGTGGAGGGAGAGTAGGAAACCTACTTGGGGAGGAGTTCCTCTCCCTCCACCCGCCGGCCAAGGAGGCCGACTTGGGGGAGGACTCCCTCCTCCCAAGCCGTGCCCTCCCACCTATAAAAGGAGGGGCAGGGCTGCCCCTCTTCCCTACACCCAACACCACCCAAACCCTAGCCCTAGCCGCCGGCCTCCTGCAAGTTACCGCCACCCCTAGGGCTTCTCCTAGCCGCTGACTTGGGGCTTCCCCAAGCCCTAGCCGCTGTCCAAGCTCCGCCCCTTGGTGCCTTCTAAACCCTAGATCACCAAGGCCTCTCTCATAGTCCACCATACTCGCTCTGGCTTAAGGCGAAGCCCTGCGAGATCTCCCCTCTACTTCCGGTAGCACGCCGTCGTGCTGCCGGAATCGCAAGGAGAGTGCTACAACCTCACTGCTTGCTGGAACAAGGGAGAGGAAGGTCTTCATCGAGTACCGAACGTGTGACCGACTGCGGAAGCGCTGCCGGAACGCAGCGCCGGAAGGATCGTCTACACGATCTTGAGATCGGCAAGAGTACGACTACATCACCCACGAGAATCTGCTCTCGTTAACCGCTTTGGAATCTTCGAGGGTGAGTTCCTCTATCGACTCGTTGCTATAATCTAGTAGATAGATCTTGGCTTGTTTGTTTGCATGCGGTAGAAATTTTTTGTTTTCCATGCTACGAACCCCTACAGTGGTATCAGAGCCGTGTCTATATGTAGATCTGTTGCACGAGTAGAACATAATGGTCATTGTGGGCGGTGGTGCTTTTATTATCAATTGCTTCTTGTGTACTTTGCATCTTGCGGTATGATGGGATGAAGCCGCCCGGGCTAACCTTACATGACATCGTTCGTGAGACTTGCTCCACGCTCAACATCCAACTTGTATTGCATACGTGGCTTTGCGGGTGTCTGTCTCTCCCATTATATTATAGATCCAATTTACAATGGGCACTTGATAGTTCAAACATCAATGTTGTGGTTCTTGTTCGTAAGTTAGATCGACACTTATTGAAAGCCCCAAACCACGTAAAATATGCAAAGAAAATTAGAGGCGTCTAACTTTGTTTTGCAGGGGTGTGCTGTGATGTGATATGGCCATGATTTGATTATATTTGATGTATGCAATGTTCCTTATTGTAAGTTGGCAACCTGCATGAGCCGTATGGTTGTCTTTAATTTATGTTAAGACCCGCGTGTCTATTCAAAGTAGTTGTAATAGTTGGAGCTGGTGGACGACAACCATGAAACGACGCCATTGACCTTGACACTATGCCGGTGATGATGGAGATCATGTTCGTGCTTGAAGATGGAGGTCGGAAGCACAAGAAGAAAGGCCATATCATATCACATATTATGAATTGCACGTGATGTTAATCCTTTATGCATCTTGTATTGCTTGGTTAACGACAGTAGCATTATAAGATGATCCCTCATGCACATAAATTTCAAGTTTTAAAGTGTTCATCCTTAGTAAGCACCGTTGCTAAAGCTTGTTGTTTCGAAGCACCACGTGATGATCGGGTGTGTTAGATTCTGCAAGTGTATACAATGTGAGCAAGCCAGATTTTCTCATGCGGAAGCTAAGGTTTGATCTTGACGAGCCTATCATGTACAGACATGGTCTCGGAACACGGATTACCGAAAGGTAAAGCATGAGTCATATAGTAGATATGATGAACATGTCGATTGTTCGCCATTGAAGCTACATCAACTCTCGTGATGATCGGTTTTCATGTGGTGGATTTGGTTCGTGTGATCACTAAAACAATGTGAGGGATATTGTTCTGAGTGGGAGTTCACCTAGATTAATTTAACTATTAATTAGAACTCAATTTGTTATAAACTTAGTCTAAACTATTGCAAATATGGTGTAGATCAATGGCGGGCCCTACCATCAATTTTAATGCGTTCCTAGAGAAAGAAAAGTTGAAAAACAATGGAAGCAACTTCGCGGATTGGTTCCGCAATTTGAGGATTGTCCTCAATGCTGGTAATTTGACCTATGTGCTGGATGCACCGCTGGGTGACCCGCCTGCAGCTGATGCTACCAATGAAGTAAAGAACGTTTACCTCACTCGGAAGAATCAGTACTCCACAGTTCAGTGTGCTATCTTGTATGGTTTGGAATCGGAGATTCAGAAAAGGTTTGAGAACCATGACCCACATGATATTGTCCGTGAACTCAAAATGATATTTGAGGCTCATTCGGCAGTTGAGAGTTATGCGGCTTCTGAAAAGTTCTTTAACTGCAAGATGGAAGAGGGCAGTTCCGTCAGTGAGCATGTGCTTAAGATGTCTGGGCACGCAAATAAACTCCAAAGTTTGGGTATAGTGATTCCTAATGCTTTGGGGATTTACGGTGTCCTCCAATCACTACCACCAAGTTACAAGAACTTTGTGATGAACTACAATATGCAAAACATGGACAAGTCATTGCCCGAACTCTTCTCCATGTTAAAGTCTGCGGAAGTGGAGATCAAGAAAGAGCACCAAGTGTTGATGGTCAATAAGACCACCAAATTCAAGAAGCAAGGCAAGTCTAAGAAAAAGGGAAACTTCAAGAAGGGCGGTAAGAAAGTTACCGCGCCGGCGAAGAAGACCAAGGCTGGGCCTAAGCCTGATACTGAGTGCTTTTACTGCAAGGGAGAAGGTCACTGGAAGCGGAATTTCCCTAAGTACTTGGCGGATTTGAAGAACGACAACATCAAGAAGAAAGGTATATCCGATATACATGTTATTGATGTGTATCTTACTAGTAGTCATAGTAGTGCTTGGGTATTTGATACTGGTTCGGTTGCTCATATTCGTAACTCGAAACAGGTGCTGCAGAATAAACGGAAGCTAGCGAAGAACGAGGTGACGATGCGCGTTGGAAATGGATCAAAGGTTGATGTGATCGCGGTTGATACGCTACCTCTTCATCTACCATCGGGATTATTTTTATACTTAAATAATTGTTATTTGGTGCCTGCGTTGAGCATGAACATTATATCCGAATCATGTTTATTGCGAGACAGTTACTTGTTTAAGTCCAAGAATAATGGTTGTTCGATATATATGAGTAATATGTTTTATGCACATGCACCATTGATTGATGGTCTATTCTTATTGAATCTCGATAGTGGAAATACACATATTAATAACATTGAAGCTAAACGTTTGAAATTGAGCGATAACTCGACCTATATGTGGCATTGTCGTCTTGGTCACTTTGGAGTGAAGCGTATGAAGAAACTCCATTCCGATGGACTTCTTGAATCACTTGATTTCGAATCACTTGAAAGATGTGAAGCATGTCTGATGGGTAAAATGACTAAGACTCCATTTTCTGGTATGATGGAGCGAGCTACGGACTTATTGGAAATCATACATACCGATGTGTGTGGTCCAATGAGCGTAGCATCGCGCGGTGGTTATCGTTATGTTCTTACCTTCACGGATGACTTGAGTAGATATGGGTATATCTATTTCATGAAACATAAGTCCGAAACTTTCGAGAAGTTTAAGGAATTTCAAAGTGAGGTGGAGAATCAACATAACAAGAAGATTAAATTTCTACGTTCTCATCGTGGAGGTGAATATCTAAGTTACGAGTTTGGCGAGCATTTAAAGAAATGCGGAATACTTTCACAATGGACACCGCCGGGAACACCACAGCGTAATGGTGTGTCCGAATGTCGTAATCAAACTCTCTTAGATATGGTTCGTTCTATGATGTCACTTACAGATTTACCGCTATCATTTTGGGGTTATGCATTAGAAACAGCCGCATTCACTTTAAATAGGGCACCATCTAAATCCGTTGAAACGACACGTATGAATTATGATTTGGGAAGAAACCTAGATTGTCGTTCCTTAAAGTTTGGGGTTGCGAAGCCTATGTAAAGAAGTTACAACCGGACAAACTTGAACCCAAAGCGAAAAAATGTGTCTTCATAGGATACCCAAAGGAAACTATTGGGTATACCTTCTATCATAGATCCGAGGGCAAAATCTTTGTTGCCAAGAATGGATCCTTTCTAGAGAAGGAATTTCTCTCGAAAGAAGTGACTGGAAGGAAAGTAGAACTCGACGAGGTTGTTGAACCTTCTCTCGAACTTGCGAGTAGCGCAGCACCGGAATAAGTTTCTGTCGCGCCTACACCAATAAGAGAGGAAGCTAATGATGATGATCATGAAACTTCGGTTGAAGTTGCTACAGAACCTCGCAGGTCAAAGAGAACTCGTACCACTCCTGATTGGTATGATCCCGTTATGAGTGTCATGTTGGTGGACAACACCGATGACCCTGCGACGTATGAGGAAGCGATGATGAGCCCAGATTCCAATAAATGGCAAGATGCCATGAAATCCGAAATTGGATCCATGTACGTAAACCAAGTATGGACTTTGGTGGACTTACCGGATGGCCGGAAGGCTGTCGAGAACAAATGGATTTTCAAGAAGAAAACATATGTTGATGGTAATGTTACTGTCTATAAAGCTCGACTTGTCGCAAAAGGGTTTCGACAAATTCAAGGAGTTGACTACGATGAGACTTTCTCACCATTAGCGAAGGTAAAGTCTGTGAGGATTATGTTAGCAATCGCTGCATATTACGATTATGAGATATGGCAGATGGATGTCAAAACAGCGTTCCTCAATGGAGACATTGATGAAGAGTTGTATATGATGCAACCCAAAGGTTTTGTCGATCCTAAAGATGCTAACAAGGTATGCAAACTTCAACGGTCCATATATGGGTTGAAGCAAGCATCCCGAAGTTGGAATCAACGTTTTGATAAGGTAATCAAAAGTTTTGGTTTTATACAAACTTATGGAGAAGCTTGTATTTACAAGAAAGTGAGTGGTAGCTCTATAGCATTCTTAATACTATATGTAGATGACATATTGTTGATTGGGAATGATATATACCTTATTAATAGTGTCAAGGAATATTTGAATAATAGTTTTTCAATGAAAGATCTTGGCGAAGCAACTTACATATTAGGCATAAAGATTTATAGAGATAGATCGAGATGCCTAATATCATTGTCACAAAGTACATATTTGGACAAAGTTCTAAAGAGCTTTGGAATGGAAGATAGAAAGAAAGGGTTCTTGCCCATGTTGCCCAATACGACGTTGAGTAAAACTCAAAGTCCAGCAACGGCAGAAGATAGAGAAAGGATGAGTAAGACTCCCTATGCCTCAGCCATAGGATCTCTAATGTATGTCATGCTATGTACCAGAACTGACATTGCATACGCTGTTAGTTTGACTAGCAGATATCAAAGTGATCCAGGAGTGGATCATTGGACAGCGGTCAAAAACATCCTTAAGTACTTGAGAAGAACTAAGGATAAGGTTCTTTCTTATGGAGGTGATCAACAACTCGTTGTTAATGGTTACACCGATGCTAGTTGGAACACCGATCCGGATGATTCTAAATCTCAATCTGGATACGTATTTACTTTAAATGGTGCAACAGTTAGCTGGAGGAGTGCAAAGCAAAGCGTTGTGGCGAGATCTTCAACTGAATCGGAATACATAGCTGCTTCGGAGGCTTCACAAGAAGCGATATGGATGAAGGAGTTGATTACATAGCTCGGTGTGGTTCCAAGTGCGCGGGACCCAATGTCTATCTACTGTGATAACATGGGCGCCATAGCCAATGCGCAAGAACCAAGGTCACACAAGAAGCTGAAGCACATCAAGCTGCGTTTTCACGCTATTCGAGAACATGTCCAAGATGGTGACATAAATATTTGCAAAGTACACACAGATCTGAATGTGGCGGATCTGTTGACTAAACCTCTCCCAAGGGCAAAACATGACCAACACCAAACTGCCATGGGTGTTCGGTATATTACCATGTAATCTAGATTAGTTGACTCTAGTGCAAGTGGGAGACTGTTGGAGATATGCCCTAGAGGCAATAATAAATATAGTTATTATTATATCTTTGTGTTTATGATAAATGTTTACATTCATGCTATAATAGTATTGACCAGAAACATTAATACTTGTGTGATTTGTAAACTAAATTAGAGTCCCTAGTAAAGCCTCTTTATAATACTAACTTGTTGATTAATAGATGATCATGGTTTCTTGATCATGAACATTTGAGATGTTGTTAATAACAAGGTCATATCATTAGGAGAATGATATGATGGACATACTCCTATAGATAAGAGTAGCATAAAGATCAAGTAATTTTAATATTTCAATTGCTATAAGCTTTCTGATACATAGTAACCTAATTCCTTTGACCATGAGATCATGCTTATCACCATCACCGGAAGGATGCTTTGATGACATCAAACACCACACCGTAACTGGGTGGCTATAAAGGTGGCATTGAGTGTTTGGAAAGTATGGGTTGAGACACATGGATCAAGAGTGGGATTTGTCCATCCATATGACGGATATATATACTCTGGGCCCTCTCAGTGGAATGTCATCCAATTAGCTTGCAAGCATGTGACTGGCTCACAAGGGATCACATATCATGGGAACGAGAAAAGAGTACTTATCGGTAACGAGGTTGAACTAGGTATGTAGAGATACCGACGATCAAAACCTCGAATAAGTAAACTATCGTGAGACAAAGGGAAATTGGTATCGTATGTAAGTGGTTCATTCGATCGCAAAGTAATCGTATAAATATGTGGGAGACATATGAATTTCCAGATTCCTCTATTGGTTATTGATCGGAGAAGTGTCTCGATCATGTCCGCATAATTCACGAACCGTAGGGAGACACACTTAAGGATTCGATGTTGTTGAGTAGTTATGGAATGATGAGTAAGAGACTGAATGTTGTTTGGAGTCTCGGATGGGATCCGAGATATCACGAGGAGAGCCGGAATGGTCCGGAGAATAAGATTCATATAAGGAAAGTCCTGTTTCGGAGTTGGGGAATGATTCCGGTGTTTTCATCGGGAATGTTCTAGAAGGTTCCGGAAGGTCCGACACTCCGGAGGGGAAGGGTACATGAATGTGTCATGACAATGTGGAATGGTTGCATCATGTACTAGGTATCATGGATGGGCAAAATAAAGGGAGAAATCAAATCCTAGTTTGAAAAGTCAAACGCCAATTTGAAAAGTCAAACGGCAAGTTTGCTTGGTGGAGGGAGAGTAGGAAACCTACTTGGGGAGGAGTTCCTCTCCCTCCACCCACCGGACAAGGAGGCCGACTTGGGGGAGGACTCCCTCCTCCCAAGCCGTGCCCTCCCACCTATAAAAGGAGGGGTAGGGCTGCCCCTCTTCCCTACACCCAACACCACCCAAACCCTAGCCCTAGCCGCCGGCCTCCTGCAAGTCGCCGCCGCCCCTAGGGCTTCTCCTAGCCGCCGACTTGGGGCTTCCCCAAGCCCTAGCCGCCGGCGAAGCTCCGCCCCTTGGTGCCTTCTAAACCCTAGATCGCCAAGGCCTCTCTCATAGTCTACCATACTCGCTCCGGCTTAAGGCGAAGCCCTGCGAGATCTCCCCTCTACTTCCGGTACCACGTCGTCGTGCTGCCGGAATCGCGAGGAGAGTGCTACAACCTCTGCTGCCTGCTGGAACAAGGGAGAGGAAGGTCTTCATCGAGTACCAAACGTGTGACCGACTGCGGAAGCGCTGCCGGAACGCAGCGCCGGAAGGATCGTCTACCGCTTTGGAATCTTTGAGGGTGAGTTCCTCTATCGACTCGTTGCTACAATCTAGTAGATAGATCTTGGCTTGTTTGTTTGCATGCGGTAGAATTTTTTTGTTTTCCATGCTACGAATCCGTACAGTCCATGCTCATGTCGCATCAAACATATATGCATTATGGTTTCACCCACATAGAAACAGTATCCTGGCACTATGGCCATCCGGCTGACCATGCACACGTCCAAAACGGTGGTCGATGGTACCACCCACTCCACGACGTCAGCTGATTGTGGAGACAAAACTGGACAGTTGGCAGGGCCTAGTGGGCCCCTAGAAGACGTGCATCATACAGACAACTAGGGCCTAGCCCTGTCTCCCTCTCATTTTCTTGTGTACCTTGGTCACCATTGCTATAAGGTGACCCAATATCTCTACTAGAAGAGAGAGAGAGAGAGAGAGATAGAGAGAGAGAGATCAAACCATAGCAGTGTGCAACGGTAGCTTCTTCTAGCTCAGACCTTTATCTCTCTTGACATACAACTTAGGGAGAAATCTTGTAATCTTGACCGTAGTAGAGATCCTTGCAGGAGTAGGGGTGTTACCTCCATAGCGAGGGCCTCAACCTAGGACATCACTACGTGCTTGTGCCTAATCCCACAGCCGGAACCCGCCGATTGCTCATTAAGTTCCACACCTCTCTTTTAGCCATCCTATGGCATCTTCCATCACGATACGGCGATAGTTGGCGCCCACCATGGGGCCTTCTGCAGCGTTGACCGGACTTTCGTTCCAGACGGACCCTTCACCACTTTCAGCGAACACGTGGTTTCAGGTCTTGTCCTCAGGTTCGGCGCATTCGATAGCATCATTGATGATGATTCATGCTTCGCGGATGCTGCCCTCTCCGAGGGCGGCTCCATCATCCACTTTGGCGACCATCGTGTCTACGTCGCGCTATCCCCTAGGAGTACCCCCAGCGAAGTGCTCACCTTGTTCGACCCTCTGCCAGTCGAGGAGGCCTCAGTGGTAGCAACATCGACTCACACACCTGCGTGGAGTGGCAACCAGGACGGCATCAACCATCTCCCCCTTCTGGAGTGATAGACGCATGGCGCCGGGACCTCGTCCTAGACGCCTGTGGCTGGCCCGCTGGAGACAGTGTTCCAGTACCTCCTCACGCCCTTTAACCTCGGTGATGACCCCCTCTCCTTTTCGGTAGTGGAACATCCCTCTCTCCTTCTTCCCCGTGAAAACCAGAGTCAAATTGACGTGCGAAATTTGTCCCGCCTGTAAGATTAGGGAAACCACACATTGTGGTGCCTTGTATTGCTCATTATATAGACTTACAAGGCTGGAGTCCATACCGTACAATACACGGACAGTTATACATAGACTACACATATACAACCATATATCTATACAAATACAATATGGTTATATATTCTAACACCCTCCCTCATTCGTAAACGGGCGTCGACAAATGTTAAGACTGTCCCGAAAATCCAAAAAGAGAGGCGACGGTAGTCCCTTGGTAAAAATGTCCGCAAAACTATGAAGAACTCGGAATGTGTAGAACCCGGACCTCGCCGGTGGTGACGCAATCTCGTACAAAATGCAAGTCGATCTCCACATGCTTGGTGCGCTGATGATGTACAGGATTCTGTGTCATGTAAACCAAGCTCACATTGTCATAGAAAATCACAGTAGCACTAGCCACCGGTCGATGAAGCTCCTGACGAAGCTACCGTAACCAACAAGTTTTAGCCACCACATTTGCAACCGCCCTGTACTCGGGCTCTGCACTGGATCAAGAGACTGTGTGTTGTCGCTTAGCAGACCATGACACCAGACTAGCATCGAGGAAGACACAGTAGCCTGAGGTAGACCGTCGAGTGTCTAGGCAACCTTCCCAATCAGCGTCAGAATAGGCGTCAACTTGTTAGAGATGCATCGGAACAAGGTGAGGCCATAGCCGGTGGTGTCGCGGATGTAGCGAAGAACACACTTGACGAGAAGCAAATTATTAGCCCGAGGATCATGCATATGGAGACAAATCTGCTGCACGGCATAAGAGATGTATGGCCAAGTAAACATAAGGTACTAAAGACCACCTGCAATACTACGGTACTCAGTCGGGTCTGCAATAGGATCACTGGACTTGGCTGAAAGTTTGGAGGCAGTATCAACTGGAGTAGAGATGGACTTGCACTGTAACATACTAGCTCTATCAAGAAGGTCCAATGCATACTTCTCCTGTGAGAGGAACGGACTGTCCTTGCTGCGTGTCATAGAGATGCCCAGAAAGTAATGAAGATCGCCCATATCGGTCATTCTGAACTCTGTACGAAGATAGGCAATCAAACTGTGCAACAATGTTGAGGAAGACGTAGTCAGGATTATGTCATCCACATAGAGAAGGAGATAGGCCATGTCAGCACCACGACAATAGACAAACAACAAACTGTCGGACTTTGAGCCAATGAAACCAACTGAAGCAATGAACGAAGCAAACCGCTGAAACCATGCTCGAGGCGCCTGCTTCAAACCATAGAGTGATTTGTTGAGACGACATACCTTATCAGGGAAATTTGGATCAGTGAACCCATAGGGCTGACGAGCATAAACAGTTTCTGTGAAAATGCCATTAAGGAACGCATTCTTGACATCAAGATGATGGATGGGCCAGTCACTGGTTAACGCAAGAGAGAGAACTATGCGAATAGTCGTTGGCTTGATGACAAGGCTGAAGGTTTCATCAAAATTAATACCTTTGCGTTGAGTAAATCCTCGAGGCACCCCAACGAGCTTTGTATCGTTCCAAAGAACCATCAGACTTCATCTTGTGACGGTAGATCCACTTGCCTGTAACAATATTAGCATTGCGAGGTGGATCAACAAGGTCCCAAGTATTGTTGGAGAGAAGGGCGCCATACTCCTCAACCATGGCAGAGTGCCAATTCGGATCCTTGAGAACCCCACGATAGGTCTTCGGTACTTGAGATAATCCCTCAACATGAACATCAAAAATCGTCTTGGGTTGCACAATCTCCCGTTTAGCATGAGTGTCCATTGAGTGAGACGGTGGCGAAGGCGGGTCCCGCTGATGGCGTGGCGGTGGTGGTGTCGCGGGGGCGACCGGCGATGTAGCGGGCGAAGGCGCTGCCATCCCTGCCGCAGCAGGAAAACTGCCCAAACTGCTGTCGCGATAGGAAACCCACCAGAACCGCTGCCACG
The DNA here is from genome assembly GCA_916181665.1 of Avena sativa. Taxonomy (NCBI): domain Eukaryota; kingdom Viridiplantae; phylum Streptophyta; class Magnoliopsida; order Poales; family Poaceae; genus Avena; species Avena sativa. The sequence goes on along the minus strand of OV702297.1, from coordinate 301,838,016 downwards.
ACAGGTAGCCGCGGCAGGAGAAACAACGGCGGCAGAGCTCGGCGCAGCTGGGGGCAAGGTCACGGCAGGCGCTCATGGTGCCATGGCTGGCGACGATGGCGATCGTGGTGGCATCGAGGGTGGCGCAGCGGAGCCCACGGCCGATGATGCCACGCTTGGCACGGTGAACGGCATCGATGATGTCATCTGCTCAGGTTCCTACAAAAAGTCATACGAATGCAGGGAGGGAGTAGGGGATGGTGCTGACGAAGTGGAGGCAAAGGGAAACATGGACTCATCGAACACGACATCGCAAGAGATGATGATCTTTTGGGTGGAGCGATCAAGGCAGCGATAGCCATGATGTCGGGATGGATAACCAAGGAACACGCAGGGAACAGAGCGCGGCGCAAGTTTGTGCGGCGCAAAGGCGATGGTGTTGGGTTAGCATAGACATTCGAAGCCCTAAGACCGGCGTAAGCAGGACCTATTCCAAGTAAAGCACGGAAGGGAACACGATCCAAAATTTCCTTGGAAGGCAGCCGATTATGTAACATAACAGCTGTGTGCAGGGCCTCAACCCAGTAACGAGGCGACATGCTGGCTTGAACAAGAAGCGTGCGAGTAATGTCATTGTTAGTGCGAATAATACGTTCAGCTTTACCATTATGTTGAGAAGTGTATGGACATGAAAAGCGGAGTGCAATTCCATGGTGCTAGGCAAACGAATGGAGTTGGGAATTATCAAACTCGCGACCGTTATCAAACTGAATAGCCTGTAAGAGCTCACTAAACTGGGTGAGTGCTAAAGCGTGAAGGGACGACAAGTGGGAGAAAACTTCTGACTTAGTCTGAAGAAGATAAACCCATGCATACTGAGTAAAATCATCGAGACACACGAGATAATACTTAAAGCCAGAAAGACTCTCAACAGGAGATGTCCACAAATCACAGTGAATTATTTGAAACAGAGTAGTGATTACACGATTTGTAGAGGAAAAAGTTAGACGAACATGACGACCTAACTGACAAGCATGACACAAACTACTTTTATTCTTTTCCCTAGGAATAATAGAAGAACGAGCTAAGGACTCCATGACTGGCCGCCCAGGATGCCCAAGCCGACGGTGCCAAAGTGCAGGATCTTGATACGTCCAATTTGCATCACCATTCTATATCATAATTTGCCTCTATTCATTGATATATTTCATATTAAGAGGTGATACTTATGTCTTTTCATCTGTTTTTGCATGTTGTATGATTCTTGGAGGATGAACTGCTGGAGTCGGGATTCTGATGGAAAAAAGTAGTGTTTTGATGCAATTTCACGAAGATCCGAAAAATACCAGAAAAACTAAAGGAAATTATATTTTCCCAGAAGACGAAGGATGCCAGAAGGGGAGGCGGAGTTGGGCCATAGGGGGCCCACACCCCCCAGGCGCGGGCCACCCTGTGTCACGCCTATAGGGGTGTGGCCACCCTGGCCCACCTTTGGCTCTGCCCTCTCGCCTATATCTTCTCCTCAAAACACTAAATTCTAAGGAAGCGACCACAGAAAGATTCCACCGCCTCTGCGGGGCGGAAAACACCGAGAGAGAAAGAGCTCTCCGGCAGACAGATTTCTGCCGGGGAAATTCCTTCCTGAAGAGGGGAGATCGTCGCCATCAACACCATCATCAAGCTAGACTTCATCGGGATCATCATTATCATCATCCACACCACCATCTCCACCATCACCATCACCACCACCACCACTCCATCCCGATGTAACAATTGTGTTGAATTTTGCATAGTTCTTAGGGGAAACTTTCCCGGTGTTGATTACTATTGTAGTTGATGCTTGTGAGTGGAACCATTGAATTATGTTCAGGTTGTTATTCATCACCATATCATCTCTGATCTTGATCCATATGATGTCTCGTGAGTAGTTTTTTTAGTTCTTGAGGACATGGGAGAAGTCATGTTGTTAGTAGTGGAATTGTGTTGAGGTATTATTCAATGGTTTAATATTTAAGTTGTGGTGTTATTCTTCTAGTGGTGTCATGTGAACATAGACTACATGATACTTCACCATTTATGGGCCTAGGGGAATGCGTTGTGTATTTGGCAACTAATTGTGGGGTTGCCGGAGTGACAGAAACCTGAACCCCCGCTAGGAAACCATTGCACAAGAGAGTGTAGGATCTCAGAGTTTAAGGCTGTGGTTAGGTTTATATCTTAATTTCTTTCTTGTAGTTGCGAATGCTTGAAAGGGGTTTAATCACAAGTATGTATTAATCCAAGTAAGGTCGGTACATTAGCACAGGTTCACCCACACAACACTTATAAAACCAAAGAAGATTAATCATCTATATGAAACGAAAGCACTTGACAGTGTTTGGTCCTCAGTAGTATTTCCTCCAGCTTATCCTTTGCTAAAAAAGGATTGGGCCACTTGCTGCATTTGTTTGATGTCTATATTTACTTGCACTTTATTTCCATGCTTTATCAGAAAACCCCTAAAAATCCGTTTGCCAAGTATTTACAGAGATTTCCTGCTCCATACCACTAGTTAACACTTTCTGCTCCTCGTTGGAATCGACACTCCTATTTATCGAAAGTACTATGATACACCCACTATACTTGTGGGCCATCAGATCTATGGCGAGGAAGGCATGTTGTTGGCTGGTGGATGAAGGGAGGATGGAGTAGAGAGCTCCGAGGTTATTGCAGCGAAGAATCTCGGTCCTGGTTAGAAGGTCTTTCACAGAAAAACCAAGAGGGTCAAATTCGACGGAGACACGATTATCAACAGTGAACTGACGAACATACACAAGGTTTTTAACTATGTTACGAGCAACTAAGACATTACGAAGGTAAAGAGGGCGAGAGGAAGTAGAAATAGGAAAACGTGCGTGCCCGATACTGGTGATCGGTAGGGTGGAACCATTACCGACAACGACAGCACGTCGAGAGGAAGAAGGAGGAGATACGGAGGTTAGCATACCGGGATCAGAGGCGAAGTGAGAGGAAGTGCCGGTGTCCATCACCCACTCCCTGGGTGCCTGCAGCCCCATGATATGGAACTGGTTCATCAGCGTGGCCTGATCCCACGAGGCCGTCGAAGGTGCCAGAGATGTCGGGACACTGAGTCCATAGGCGGGCTGTGCGGGTGCATACCTGTAGTTGTAGGCGTAGGGGGCAGGGGCGACGCCGTACGGGTTCTGAGCGTAGAACGCATGCGGCGCCTAGGCGTTCCTCGTTATGTAGCTGGGAGGCGGGGCGTAGGCGGGTGTAACAGCCCAAGCTTGTAAGATATGTAAATAGTACTTAAGCACTGCATGCATCTGTTTAAATCAAAAAAAGATATGCATAAGATCAAGTATGTGAATAAAAATACATTTACAAAACCCTAAACTCTAGTCCTTTTTCCCCTCTATTTGAAACTACATTCAAATGGTGTTTGAATTTTGAAAAGTACAAAAATAATTGAAGCCCAAAAGGAATAAAAGGGCCCCACAATGTTTTACATATTTCACAAAAGCCACTAGTATTTTTGAAATACCCAAAAGATATTTGAAATAGAAATACAAAACAGATTCTGAAAATCAGAAAAAGAAAAGCTTCTGTTTAAAAAAAATAGAGCCAGAGAGCAAAACAGGACGGCCCATCTCCTCTCTCCCTCTTCCTGGTGCTCAGCGCGCCCGCTTCTGGCCCACCAGCAGCCCAGCAGAGGCCCAGCCGCGTACCGCTTCGCTTCGTCGTATTCGACGATGACGGCAAGCACCTGCGTGCCCGCGTCGCCGCCGTCCATCACCGTCGACCGCTGCGATTCTCCTCCTCCCCCAGAGACGAGGATAAGACTGCCGCCACGACCTCCTCTCCATCCTATCCTCTCACTTCCCCTCGCGCGCTCTCTTTCCTCTCTGCACCTCGTATGGCCAAACCCTAGCCGGCGAGCCTTGCCGTCTCAAGCCACCCCGAGCCACGCCAATGAGCCCACGAGCTCTGCCTCGTCGCGCTGGTGCTCCTCGCAGAAGGAATCGAGCCACCGCGCCATGAATCATCGCCCTAGAAACCGTCTTCTTCGTCACCGACGACCACCGCCGTCGTGGATTCCCTCGCTTCTGTCCTCCCCAGCCCTCACCGTCACCGTCAACACCCTCCTGGTGAGCTAACGGTCCCAGTGGATCTCTCCAACCTTTTCCTCCCCCTCTGGTTCGACCCTGCACCGTGCCCCGCTGTCCGCCGTCGTTGGGCACCGCCACCACCACGCCTCTGGTGACCTTTTAAGGGCGGCGCCTCAACTAACAGGTATCCCGCGATGCCCTTGTTCTAGCGCGCCTAGTTTTGCAAGCACGCGCGCCCTCCTCCGCCGTCGATCGCCGCCGTCCGACCGTTCTTCGGCGAATCTGACGTGGCGCCACGGTGGCAGCCGACCTGGACCAGGCCCCACCTGGCAGCCGCAGTGGATAGAGCCAGCCCCAGTGAGAAATGTTTAGGGTTAGGGCCCTGACGTCATATGATGCAATATTTCAATTTAAATTGTTTTAATAATTTCAGAAAAGGTTTAAATATTGTAAAATCAATAACTAATTATCTATAAATCAGAAAAATACAAATAATATATCAAAATGTTCAGAAAAATGAGTTCTATATATTCAAGCTATAATAATACATGGTTAACCAAATTTCATGACAAGTTTAATTAGAAGAACTAATTTAACCCCATAGGTGGTTCCGAGGATCCCCCTGTTCTAGGATTTGGACCTCTCGGACCCCTTTTAAATTGCCGAGCATGTTTTAGGGTTTCATTTCAATGCAAATCAACTTGTCATATCATCATATTTGTTTCCGCATTGCATTGATGCCATGTATTGATTGTTGCCTCTCTTTCCGGTGTTGGTTCTTCGTGATAGGATCCGAGCCCGAAGCTGAAGTCAACAACACCGAAGATCAATACTTGTCTACTGATAGACAAGGCAAGCGTAGCCTCTCATTCTGAACCTATGTTTTATAAAGTATATTACTTTCTCGCTATAATGCACACGATTCCAATGTGGTCTTTTGTCAGTAGTTAGTGTTTCCTATCTGCTGCATAGTTTCCCTGTTGTAGCCTTACATTCCTGATCCACTGCTCCTAGAATACCTAGGTCTGGCATCTGAGCGTTGCTAGAGCTTCTTAGATCGACAGCTTAGCTAAGCATAGTATCAATGTCTGATCTATCCGAACGATGAATCAGAGATGCTAGAGCATCTAGAAAGGTAGGAGTTGGTGATATCCTCGAAGGATTTAACTAAATATGCTAAGGCTTGTATGGGAGGCCACGTTGGGTGTGGTTTTTGTAGTCCCATGCTCGCCACCTCTAGGAACTGAGTTCTTACCTTTGGAACCAAGACGAGCGTACAGCCACACGGGACCTGGACGACCTCTCGACTAACTAACTTGCCTAGTAGATTCCATGAGTCACATAGTTCGGGCGTTCCATTCGACATGTGCATAGAAAACCTTTTGAAAGATTTGCCGGGTGAAGAAGGTGCATTCATAACAGGCAGGGAAGCGTGGCCGCGGTTGCTTCGGGTAGATAGCGCCCCTGGTAAACCAACCTCGCCTCACATATTTAAGTACCGGCTTCGGGATTTGACACATTACGGTGGAATCATACTTATTGCGTGACTCATGGTCTCGGCGAAAGCAAGGTAAAGGTCGTGGTCAACCACCCTCTGCTGGCCATCCAAGGAAGAGGGCTAATAGTTTGCCATTAAGAGTCGGTTGGTACATGTGGGTAAAGTTGTACACCCCTGCAGGGTTAAATCTTTTTGAAAAGCCGTGTTCACTGTTATGAACGACTTGGCGACCGGACTTAAGATCATAGACAACATTAACCACTATAAAACTTGTTGATCCACGTGTGCTTAAGGATGCTTCCTCCGGGTCGAGGGGGTGATCCTAGATAGGATGTTCTGATGAAGGTGGTGGTTATCAAGATGTGATGAAAAAGATGAAGAAGTCGCTATCTTATCCCTTTTGAAAGATTCTGAGTAGACGAGCCTCTTCTCTCTCTTGTTTACAAATAAAGATTGCTTTCCGCAAAATAAATCCAGAGAAAGCCTTTCTAGCCAGAGCATGTAGATACTAGGTTATCTAAGTCATGCGGAGTACATTCTCGTACTCAGCCTTGCGCCATTGTTTTTTTCTACAGAGGATCTGGTTGCAACTGAAGGTGGCTTCTATGTTGACATCGACGAGTAGTTGGGGTCCCAGGTAGCAGCCTGAGGACTATGGGATGGACGTCGCTTTTGTTTATGGCTTCTTAGGCCTTTTGCTAAGTTATTGTGTATAACAACATATTTGCTTTCGTTGTGTGATGTAATGTTGGGTCTATGACCTCTTGTTTGAAATAGACCTAATACCTTACTCTGCTAAGAGTTTAAACTTATGTTGTTGAATCCCTGTGTTATGTAATGTTACCGAATCATACTGTGATCTTCCGTGTTTGGGAGTCGAACTTATCTTAGATGGTGATCTGAGGTTAGTTTAACCCTAACCCCGGGGGGTGCTACAGGTTTTGGTATTAGAGTAGGACTGCTTGTAGGAAACCCTTTTATTGGTCGATGTTGAGTTTAGAAGTTGACAAAACTATTTGTAAGTTAAAACTATTTGCAGAAACTCTGACTAGGATTCTTTTTACTCCTTCTCTGGTGTGTTTTTGTAGCTGGAGTTTCTCTTATCCTATTTTGCTTGAAAAGGTTTTCATTCATTACTTTATATCTCAAAACTTTTAGGATCGTGGTTTTGGGGTTGTTTTTCCAAAGTACTCCGTACTTGGTTGCTATTCTCAGAGTTCCAAGAAATCTCAGTTCTGCTAGGTGTGTAACATCTTACCATTCCATTGTCATGGTTTGTAAGTCAGCTGGTTAGTGTATACATTAGTATGCTTTGATACTACCATGCTTGATAAGATGATACTTTTATATCAAGTACTCTTTGTTCATCTTTCTGTCTTTTCGTTTGGATCCCTTGTCTAACCATCTTTTCGTTCTTTCAGGATGGGTGATACCTCTCATGCCCGTACCCGTGCCCATGCTCGTGGTGCTGCAAATGAGGGTGAATCTTCCAACCTTCCTCCACCTCCGTCCATGGTTCAACTCATGGCCATGTACGAAACCAACCGTGCTGACAATATGAGGCTCCTTGAAAGGATTGAGCGCAACACTGCTCAACGCCAGAACAATCAAGTTGGTATCAAGGACTTCACACGTCTCACTCCGCCAGTTTTTAGCTATTCCACAGAGCCACTTGATGCGGACTCTGGCTTCGCACCATGGAACGCAAACTTCAGGTTGGTCATGTTGCTCAAGCTGATTGGGTGACTTTTCCTGCCTATCATATGGAGGGAGCAGCTCACTCCTGGTGGGAAAATTTCTTGGCGATGCAAGAAGCTCAACATGTTGTTACATGGAAAGAGTTTACTAAAGCCTTCCGAGCTTATCATATTCCGGAGGGTCTGATGGAACAGAAGAGGGAGGAGTTCCTCAAGCTGAAGTAGGGCACTGGTTCCGTGTGTGATTACCAGCGCAACTTCAATCGTCTTGCCTGCTATGCTACTAAAGAGGTATCCGCTGATGCTAAGAAGCAAGCTCTGTTCCGCAAGGGACTAGATCCTGAGGTTCTCCGTGATATCCACCTCATGGACTTTGTTAACTTCCAAAGTCTTGTTAATAAGGCTATGAAAGCCGGGAGTGGAAAGGTGGAGTATGAAGAAACTCGTAAGCGTCCTCAGGAGGGGTACAACAAGGCTGGTTCTGGTAATAATAAGCATCGCGTCTTCGTGCCTTATAGTGTTGTGACACGTGCTCCTTATACTCCAAGGACTTTTGGATATGCTTCTCATCCGAATGCTACTTCAAGCAATGCTGGTGGATCAAATTATCCTGCTACTGGTACTGGATCAGGTCTCATATGTTTCAACTGTCGCCAGCCTGGCCACTATGCAAGAGACTGTCCTCAAAAGAGAGCTGCTGATAAGGCACAACCACCAAAGAAGAATGATAAGTATCCAGGTGCTGGAAAAGGACGCCTGAACCACATCTCTACTGAGGAGGCTCAGGAAGATCCAAGCGTCATCATGGGTACGCTTCATATTAATCAAATTCCAGCTAAAGTTTTGTTTGATTCTGGATCATCGCATTCATTCCTGTCACAAGCTTTTGCTCAAATGCATGGGATAAGTTTTGAGGGGTTGTCTGTTCCTCTGATAGTTTAGTCTCCTGGTTCTAGTTGGCGTTCCACCATGGTTAGTCATGGGAATCTAATCGAAGTTGCATTTCAACTTTTCCCCACTTCTTTGATTGCCCTCAAGTCAACTGATATTGACATCATTTTGGGCATGGACCGGTTGACCCGTTATCAAGCCATTCTCGATTGTACAACCAAGTCTGTGACTCTGACTAGTCCTGCTGGCATAACAGTAAAGTATTGGACCGTAGGGTCACTATCTCCTTCAGCTGTTTCTATTCCTGAAGAAGAGTTATATGCTCTTGAAGTTCTACCTCCATTAGAGATCCAAGATGTTCCTGTGGTCTGTGAGTTTTCGGATGTCTTTCCTGAGGAGTTGCCTGGCATGCCACCTGATCGAAGTGTGGAGTTTGTCATAGAGTTAGTTCCTGGAACTGCTCCTATTTCTAAAAGACCTTATCAGATGCCTCCTCATGAGCTTGTGGAGTTGAAGAAGCAATTAGAGGAGTTAGAAGGAAAAGGATACATTCAGCCCAGCACATCTTCTTGGGGATGTCCTAACATCCTTGTGAAGAAGCGGGATACCAATATACCGCGTCTGGTTGTGGATTATCGCCCACTTAATGCTGTGACTATCAAGAATAAGTATCCTCTCCATAGGATCAATGATCTATTTGATCAGTTAAGTGGTGCCACTATATTTTCCAAAATGGATTTGAGGTCAGGGTATTACCAGATAAAGATCCATAAGGAAGATATTCCAAAGACTGCTTTCACCACTCGTTATGGTCTCTACGAGTATACAATCATGTCCTTTGGTCTTACCAATGCTCCAGCCACTTTCATGCGGCTTATGAACTCTGTCTTCATGGAGTATCTTGACAAGTTCGTCGTGGTTTACATCGATGATATTCTGGTCTATTCCAAGAGTGAATAAGAGCACGCCGAACATCTTCGTTTGGTGTTGACAAAACTTCAAGAACATCGTCTCTATGCTAAGTTTTCCAAATGTGAGTTCTGGTTACAAGAGCTCGTATTCCTTGGTCATGTTGTTTCCGCTCAAGGGGTTACTGTTATCCCAGATAAGGTCCAAACTATCCTCGACTGGGAGTCTCCTAAATCCGTAAAGGATGTTCGAAGTTTTCTCGAAATGGCTGGTTATTACCGTCGGTTCATCGAGAACTTCTCCAGGATTGCAAAGCCGATGACTGATCTTATTAAGAAAGATAAGAAGTTTGAATGGTCTAATAAGGCTGAAGAAAGCTTCCAGATGTTGAAAACCAAGCTAACAACTGCTCCGGTGTTGGTTCTCCTAGACACCAGCAAATACTTTGTTGTCTTATGTGATGCTTCCCACCAAGGTCTCGAATGTGTGCTAATGCAAGATGGGCATGTGGTGGCTTATGCCTCCCGTCAGCTAAAACCACATGAGAACAACTACCCAACTCATGATCTTGAGCTTGCAGCTGTTGTTCATGCTCTTAAGCAATGGCGACATTACCTTCTCGGTAGTCGTTGCGAGTTATACTCGGATCATCAGAGTCTGAAGTACCTTTTCACACAACCTGATCTGAATCTTAGGGAAAGAAGATGGTTGGAACTCATCAAGGACTATGATTTGGGTCTCAACTATCAAGCTGGGAAAGACAATGTCATTGCTGATGCGTTAAGTCGTAAGTCTTATTGCAACAATTTGATGATCAAACAATCTCAACCTTCTCTTCATGACGAATTTTCTCGATTGAATCTTGAAGTAGTTCCTCATGGATTCCTTTCTACTCTTAAAGTGAAGTCTTCTATAGAGGATGAAATCAAGCTTGCTCAGAAACATGATTCTAAAATTGCTGAGATCAAAGGGAACATTGCTAGCGGAGTTGCTAAGTGTTTCTTTGTTGATAATCAAGGTACTGTTTACTTTGGTACCCGTCTCGTAGTGCCAAAGAGAACAAAGTTGAGGGATTTAATTCTCCAAGAGGCTCATGAATCACCTCTTTATATCCACCCTGGAGGTACCAACATGTATCGAGATCTTCGTCAAAGATTCTGGTGGTCTAGTATGAAGAAGGATATCGCTCGTTTTGTTGCTGAATGTGACGTTTGCCGTCGCGTCAAATATGAGCACCAAAGACCCGCTGGTCTCTTGCAACCACATAAAATACCTGAGTGGAAATGGGATGAAGTTGGTATGGATTTCATCACTGGTCTTCCTAAAACTCAGAAAGGAAATGATGCCATCTGGGTAATCATTGACTATCTGTTCAGGGTTGCTCACTTTCTACCTGTTCGCGAGAGTATCAATGCTAGTCAGTTAGCAGATCTATATATCTCTCGAATAGTTGTTCTTCATGGGATTCCAAAGAAAATCGTCTCTGACCGAGGGAGTTTGTTCACCTCAAGGTTCTGGACAACCTTCCAAACTGCTATGGGAACTCGTCTCTCCTTCAGCACAGCCTATCATCCTAGTACCGGTGGTCAAACCGAAAGAGTGAATCAAATCCTCGAAGACATGCTCAGAGCGTGTGTCATATCTTTTGGCAAGGACTGGGCGAAATGCCTTCCTTTTGCTGAATTCTCCTACAACAACAGTTTTCAGTCCAGTATTGGTATGGCACCATTCCAGTTTCTATATGGAAGAACCTGCCGTACTCCTTTGAACTGGTCAGAAACCGGCGAAAGAAAGTTCTTTGGTCCGGATATGATCCAGGAAGCGGAAGATCAAGTTCGTATCATTCGAGATCATTTGAAAACTGCTCAGTCTCGCCAGAAAAGCTATCATGATCGTCACCATCAGCATGTTGAATATGAAGTTGGTGATCAAGCTTATCTCCGGGTCACTCCTTTGAAGGGTTTCCACCGTTTCACTATCAAAGGCAAACTAGCTCCTCGCTATGTTGGTCCTTTTCGCGTTCTGTCTAGGCAAGGTAACCTCGCATACAAATTGGAGTTGCCTGCAAACTTCCCTGAGGTGCATGACGTCTTTCATGTGTCTCAACTCAAGCGTTGCTTCAAAGATCATGTCCATGGTGTTGATCACCAAACTCTTGATCTCTATAAGGATTTAACCTACCGTGAGTATCTTGTTCATATCCTTGATGAAACCAAGCGCAAAACTAGCCGTCAAAACATCAAGTTCATAAAAGTTTAGTGGTCTCGTCACTCTGAGGATGAAGCAACCTGGGAACGAGAAGATCATCTTAGATCTGAGTACCATGCCTTCTTTTCTAAAACTTAGGAATCTCGGGTCGAGATTCTTGTAAGGGGGGTAGAGATGTAACAGCCCAAGCTTGTAAGATATGTAAATAGTACTTAAGCACTGCATGCATCTGTTTAAATCAATAAAAGATATGCATAAGATCAAGTATGTGAATCAAAATACATTTACAAAACCCTAAACCCTAGTACTTTTTCCCCTCTATTTGAAACTACATTCAAATGGTGTTTGAATTTTGAAAAATACAAAAATAATTGGAGCCCAAAAGGAATAAAAGGGCCCCACAATGTTTTACATATTTCACAAAAGCCACTAGTATTTTTGAAATACCCAAAAGATATTTGAAATAGAAATACAAAACAGATTCTAAAAATCAGAAAAAGAAAAGCTTCTGTTTAAAAAAAATAGAGCTAGAGAGCAAAACAGGCCGGCCCATCTCCTCTCTCCCTCTTCCTGCTGCTCAGCGCGCCCGCTTCCGGCCCACCAGCAGCCCAGCAGAGACCCAGCCACGTACCGCTTCGCTTCGTCGTCTTCGACAACGACGGCAAGCACCTACATTCCAGCGCCGCCGCCGTCCATCGCCGTCGACCGCTACGATGCTTCGCCGCCCCCAGAGACGAGGATAAGACCGCCGCCACGACCTCCTCTCCACCCTATCCTCTCACTTCCCCTCGCGCGCTCTCTTTCCTCTCTGCACCTCGCATGGCCGAACCCTAGCCGGCAAGCCTCGCCGTCTCAAGCCGCCACAAGCCACGCCAGTGAGCCCACGAGCTCCGCCTCGTCGCGATGGTGCTCCTCGCAGAAGGAATCGAGCCATCGCACCATGAATCGTCGCCCTCGAAACCGTCTTCTTCGTCACTGACGACCACCGCCGCCGTGGATTCCCTCGCCTCCGTCCTCCCCAGCCCTCACCGTCACCGTCAACACCCTCCTGGTGAGCTAACGGTCCCAGTGGATCTCTCCAACCTCTTTCTCCCCCTCTGGTTCGACCCTGCACCGTGCCCCGCCGTCCGCCGCCGTCGGGCACCGCCACCACCACGCCTCTAGTGACCTTTTAGCAGCGGCGCCGCCACTAACAGGTAGCCCGTGATGCCCTCGTTCTAGCGCGCCTAGTTTTGCAAGCACGTGCGCCCTCCTCCGCCATCGATCGCCGTCGTTTGACCATTCTCCGGCGAATCTGACGTGGCGCCACGGTGGCAGCCGACCTGGACCAGGCCCCACCTGGCAGCCGCAGTGTCTAGAGCCATCCCCAGTGATAAATGTTTAGGGTTAGGGCCCTGACGTCATATGATGCAATATTTCAATTTAAATTGTTTTAATAATTTCAGAAAAGGTTTAAATATTGTAAAATCAATAACTAATTATCTATAATTCAGAAAAATACAAATAATATATCAAAATGTTCAAAAAATGAGTTCTATCTATTTAAGCTCTAATCATACATGGTTAACCAACTTTCATGATAAGTTTAATTAGAAGAACTAATTGAACCCCATAGGTGGTTCCGAGGATCTCCCTGTTCTAGGATTTGGACCTCTCAGACCCCGTTTAAATTGTCGAGCATGTTTTAGGGTTTCATTTCAATGCAACTCAACTTGTCATATCATCATATTTGTTTGAGCATTGCATCGATGCCATGTATTGATTTTTGCCTCTCTTTCCGTTGTTGGTTCTTCGCGATAGGATCCGAGCCGGAAGCTGAAGTCAACAACACCGAAGATCAATACCTGTCTACTGACGGACAAGGCAAGCGTAGCCTCTAATTCTGAACCTATGTTTTATAAAGTATATTACTTTCTCGCTATAATGCACACGATTCCAATGTGGTCATTTGTCAGTAGTTAGTGTTGCCTATCTGCTGCATAGTTTCCATGTTGTAGCCTTACACTCCTGATCCACTGCTCCTAGCATACCTAGGTCTGGAATCTGAGCGTTGCTAGAGCTTCTAAGATCGACAGCTTAGCCAAGCATAGTATCAATGTCTGATCTATCCGAGCGATGAATCAGATATGCCGGAGAATCTAGAAAGGTAGGAGTTGGTGATATCCTCGAAGGAGTTAACTAAATATGCTAAGGTTTGTATGAGAGGCCACGTTGGGTGTGGTTTTTGTAGTCCCATGCTCGCCACCACTAGGAACTGAGATCTTACCTTTGGAACCAAGACGAGCGTATAGCCACACGGGGCCTGGACAACCCCTCGACTAACTAACTTTCCTAGTAGATTCCATGAGTCACATAGTTCGAGCGTTCCATTCGACATGTGCATAGAAACCTTTTGAAAGATTTGCCGGGTGAAGAAGGTGCATTCATAATAGGTAGGTAAGCGTGGCTGCGATTGCTTGGGGTAGATAGCGCCCCTGGTAAACCAACCTCGCCTCACATCTTTATGTACCGGCTTCGGGATTTGACCCATTACGGCGGAATCATACTTATTGCGTGACTCATGGTCTCGACGAAAGCAAGGTAAAGGTCGTGGTCAACCACCCTCTTCCGGCCTTCCAAGGAAGAGGGCTAATAATTTGGCATTAAGAGTTGGTTGGTACGTGTGGGTAAAGTTGTACACCCCTGCAGGGTTAAATCTTTTCGAAAAGTCGTGTTCACGGTTATGAACGACTTGGCGACCAGACTTAAGATCATAGACAATATTAACCACTATAAAACTTGTTGATCCACGTGTGATTAAAGATGCTTCCTCCGGGTCGAGGGGGTGATCCTAGATAGGATGTTCTGATGAAGCTGGTGGTTATCAAGATGTGATGAACAAGTTGAAGAAGTCGCTATCTTATCCCTTTTGAAAGATTCTGAGTAGATGAGCCTCTTCTCTCTCTTGTTTACAAATAAAGATTGCTTTCCGCAAAATAAATCCAAAGAAAGCCTCTCTCGCAAGAGCATGTAGATACTAGGTTATCTAAGTCTTGCGGAGTACATTCTCGTACTCAACCTTGCGCCATTGTTGTTTTTCTACAGAGGATCTGGTTGCAACTAAAGGTGGTTTCTATGTTGACATCGACGAGTAGTTGGGGGTTGCAGGTAGCAGCCTGAGGACTATGGGATGGACGTCGCTTTTGTTTATGGCCTCTTAGGCCTTTTGCTAAGTTGTTGTGTAGAACAACATATTTGCTTTCGCTGTGTGATGTAATGTTGGGTCTATGACATCTGGTTTGTAATAGACCTAATACCTTACTCTTCTAAGAGTTTAAACTTATGTTGTTGAATCCCTGTGTTTTGTAATGTTACCGAATCATACTGTGACCTTCCGTGTTTGGGAGTCGAACATATCTTAGATGGTAATCTGAGGTTAGTTTAACCCTAACCTCGGGGGGTGCTACAGCGGGCTACTGCCGGCCGAGCATGGCGTCCTGGACATAGGGCCACATCTGGATGGTTCCGTTCCAGGGGTGCTACGGGGACGGCCAAGAAGGAGGGGCGGCGGACGGCGCAACTGGGGGCGCGGGCGCCTGTGGGGGCGCGGCGTCCTTGGCGGCGTCGGTGGCATTCTTTTTCTTCTTGTTCTTGCCCTTGCCGGTGCCCTTGGCGTTGGTGAAGAGGGTCTTGTCGGTGTTACGGGCACGGCGATTCTTCCGCTTCATATCCTGAAGCGAGAGCAACGAGCAACACTGCACAAAAGTAATCCAAGGCATGAGGGAGATCAGATTCGCGGCGGGATCATACTGCTCAGAGAGGCCGTTGAGGCAGTGGATCACCATCCCAGCATCATCAACGGGAGAGCCAAGATCCGCAAGTCCATCGGAGATTGTCTTGACCTTCTGAAGATAGTCGGTCATGCTCATCTCGCCCATCTTGACATCGCCTAGCTCGGCCGTGAGGTGGAGTTGGCGATTGATCTTGTGGTCGTTAAACAGGTCGTTGATGCTGGTCCATAGCTCGACGGCGAGGGGATCGTTGCCAGGTGTCATGACGGTGTCGAGGATGCTGAGCGAGACAGATCCATAGAGCCATGAGACGACCGTGGCATCGAGGAGAGACCACACCGGGTTCGGCACAACAAGCGCGTCGGCGTCGAGGTGATCCAGGAGGGCGTACTTGCGGCACGTGGCGTGGAAGAAGGTGCACCACTGACGATGGATGCCGGTGTTAAGAGCGAGCTCGAGGGGGACGTGCCCCTTGATGGAGGAGAGGCCGACAGCCTGGGCGTGCAGCGAGGTCAGAGAGAAAGACCCCGCGCTCGACTCGGAGCCGGATCCGTTGGCGGCGGAGAGGAGGGCGAGATTGGCCTTCTCGGCGGCGGCGTCCTGGGTCCCCTTGGCCTTGGTGGCCTCATCATCATCGAAGAGGGTCCCCTTGGCCACAGTAAGGGCCTTGGCGGCCTCATCATCGTAGAGGGACATCGGAGGGGTGCGCGGGCGGTGACGGCGCTTGGAGGCGCTGGCCGCGGCGGCGCGCAGTGGTGGCTTCGGCGTCGGCGAAAGGAGAGGGGCGACGCAGGTCTAGGGTTAGGTTACTGCGTCTGATACCATGTAAGATTAGGGAAACCACACATTGTGGTGCCTTGTATTGCTCATTATATAGACTTACAAGGCTGGAGTCCGTACCATACAATACACGGACAGTTATACACAGACTACACATATACAACCATATATCAATATAAATACAATATGGTTATATATTCTACGGATTTTCTAATTCTTAGGCGCCTGAGAATAGTCACCCCTCTCGCTATTGGATTTATCTCGTGATTCGTGCAACGTGGGACTTTCACATGAGTTGCAACTAGGTTATAGCTTGGATTTTAATGAGTTACAACTATGTTGCAACTGAGAATTTGTACAAATTATATAGGTTGCAACTAGGTTGCAAGTGAGAATTAGCACAAATAATAAGATAATATTAGTGACTTAGACATAAAAAGTTCTCGTGTTACCGAGATCTAGACACTCCCTATAATTCTAACACCCGAGCTGCTATGATGTAAAATCCCTGCCAAAACCTCTCCTGCCGAATCGATTTCTATCAACTCCGAAAAGTTTCGCCCAAATCCAGGCGCCTACTTATCTCCTTATAAACATGACGTCCATTCTGTGGAGAACTTTTTTTTTAAAGGAGGTTATGCAAGGAAAAATACATGTCTTCTAGAAATAAGTAGTCCGGCCGTAAGTGCCACTCCCTCCTTCCCGCCATTCGCTGCCAACCTTCCAAGTTCAAAACCATTTTTTGTGTGGCGAAGATAACGAAACCCATCTCCAAACTTTGCTCCGTGCATGTGTGTACGTGCGTGCTCTCCCTGCATGTCTGTGCCTGCCTCTCCTCCCTCGGAGCGGCCAGCGCGCATTCCCCGCAGCCATGGGTCAATGCTGCACAACCGGAGCCGGGCAGGCTGCCGCCGCCGACGCGGCGGCGGAGGCGGACCCACCGGCGCCACCAAAGACGCCGCGCGGGGACAACGCGTCAACCAACGACGATGCCCCTGCGGCCGACAACGCGTCTTCTGCCACCAATGCGGCCGCCAATTCCGATGCCAGCACGACGAAGGCGCCGTCCGTCCCCGTGGGCGACGTGCTGGGGCGGCCCTTGGAGGACGTGCGCGCGACCTACACCCTCGGCGAAGAGCTCGGGCGCGGCCAGTTCGGCGTGACCTACCTGTGCACCCACAACGGGACCGGGGAGAAGCTGGCGTGCAAGACGATCGCGAAGCGGAAGCTTTCGGGCAAGGAGGACGTGGAGGACGTCCGTCGCGAGGTGGACATCATGCACCACCTCGCCGGGCAGCCCAACATCGTGGACCTCCGCGGCGCCTTCGAGGACAAGCACCACGTGCACCTCGTCATGGAGCTGTGCGCCGGCGGGGAGCTCTTCGACCGGATCATCGCCAAGGGCCACTACACGGAGCGCGCCGCGGCGTCGCTGCTCCGCTCCGTCGTTGGCACCGTGCAGACCTTCCACTCCATGGGGGTGATGCACCGGGACCTCAAGCCGGAGAACTTCCTGATGCTCAACAGGGACGAGTCGTCGCCGATCAAGGCCACCGACTTCGGCCTCTCCGTCTTCTTCAAGGAAGGCGAGGTGTTCAAGGACATCGTCGGCAGCGCATACTACATCGCGCCGGAGGTGCTCAAGCGCAAGTACGGCCACGAGGCTGACGTCTGGAGCATGGGCGTCATGCTCTACATCTTCCTCTCCGGCGTCCCACCCTTCTGGGCGGAGAACGAGAACGCCATCTTCACCGCCATCCTCCGCGGAGAGATCGACTTCGTCAGCGATCCATGGCCCAACATCTCCCACGGGGCCAAAGATCTCGTCAGGAAGATGCTCCAGGTCAACCCAAAGGAGAGGCTCACGGCCATCCAAGTGCTCAGTAAGTTCTGCTTTCTCTTGTCAAATTAATGCTTGCTTCGTGTGACGTCCTGTAGTACATGACGAAATCGATCCATGACCTGAAACTTATTTGAGCTTCAGATCACCCATGGATCAAGGAAGACGGAGACGCGCCCGATACACCGCTTGACAACGTCGTGCTCGACAGGATGAAGCAATTCGTGGCCATGAACCAGTTCAAGAAGGCCGCACTGAGGGTATAAGTTGTTTCCTCAAATCCAGCTAGGTGTTGCACTACTGAAATTGAGCAACGGTAATTAATTTCGTGCTGGCCTTGCTGCAGGTCATAGCCGGGTGCCTGTCAGAGGAGGAGATCAATGGGCTCAAGGAGATGTTCAAGAACATTGACAAGGACAACAGCGGCACGATCACGCTCGAAGAGCTCAAGAACGGGCTGGCCACGCAGGGCACCAAGCTCTCAGACAATGAAATTCAGCAACTGATGGAAGCGGTGAGTCTCAATTTCAGATATAACACAATCAGCATATTCAACACTTTTTGGACAAAGATCAACACATTGAACATGACCAAAAATTATTTCACATTCGATTTCCAGGCCGATGCCGAGGGGAATGGGTTGATCGACTACGAGGAGTTCGTCACCGCGACGGTGCACATGAACAGAATGGACAGGGAGGAGCACCTCTACACCGCATTCCAGTACTTCGACAAGGACAACAGCGGGTAGGTTCAGCGTCAGAAATGGATAATCAGTACTAGTACATCTCTGGATTCTGGACTTAGGTGGCACACATGTTTAACTCATAATATATATCTTGCATTGCAGGTACATCACCAAAGAAGAGCTGGAGCAAGCCTTGCAGGAGCAAAAGCTGTACGACGCCGAGGAGTTCAAGGAAGTCATCTCTGAAGCCGATGCCGACAATGTAAGGAAGAAAAACTCTGTACATTCAGTGCATACAGAAACTCAGATGCAATATGACACACCACATCTTTCATTCTATTAAGAAAAAGACATACTACATAACAATGGATGGTATATGCATCGGAAGGAACTGAAACTTTCTCGACTGGCGTATGCAGGATGGGAGGATAGATTATTCAGAGTTCGTGGCGATGATGAGAAAAGGAACAGGAGGCGCGGAGCCGTTACACCCGAAGAAGAGGCGAGACTTAGTCCTAGACTGAAGCATTACGACGGCGTGTATACCAACAGAGTACAGAGCTGTAACTGTAATGTACATGCTGCTTTTTTTCATCAATCCACATGATTTTCGGAAGGTTCACATAGAAAGCATGTCAATCCACATAGGATTCAGGGAAAACATTTTTGTGCTCGAAACAGCGTATGGTTGGCATCCGACGTGATAACAAAGCCTAGAGTTTGGTGGTACATATGCTTCTGCTGCTTAGTGAGGGTTGACATTTGACAAGATGAAGAACATACAAAGTGCACCAAATTGGATTTATCTCATTTAAGGCAAACCTGATCGGCGTTAAAGGCTCGAGGAACTATATGGTTCGTGTAATTATTATCGCGGGGGTTTGAGAAAGACCAACGAGGTCACATGTGTTGGAGGAATAACGACATGTATTTCAAAGTGGGCAAAGGCTACAATAGTTCACTCTAAATACAATATACAATATATAAATATGCTCGAAACAGGGTAAGGTTGGCATCCTCAAACTAGTGGCAGGAAGCCCCTTAATCTAGTGAGAAAAATACAACATAAAAATATCTCTCTAACACCCCCCTCAAACTCATGGGATCCACGACACTGAGTTTAAAGAGAGAGAAACTATGATGTGCTCTAGTCTGGGCCTTCGTAAAGAAATCTGCGAACTGTAACTCTGAAGACACATACTGGAGCGCAATAACCTAATCCTGGACACTAGCACGGACAAAAGAAGCATGAACACCGATATGCTTGGTAAGCTCATGCTTTACCGGGTCACGTGCAATACTGATAGCACCTGTACTGTCAGACAAGAGAGTAGTAGGTGTCGTAACAGAAACACCAAAATCAGCAAGTAACCACTGCAACCAAGTCACCTCAACAGTCAAAAGAGCCATAGCTCACAACTCAGGCTCTGCACTCGAACAGGAAACAGTAGTCTGTTTCTCCGTCTTCCATGCGGCGATCCGAAGGATCACTAGCCCACTAGCATCAGAGTAGGTCTGGAGTTGTAAGGAGCTGGAACGAGGGAAGAATAGACGACGCGTGTGTGTGCCACGAAGATAGCGAAGAACACGAAGGAGGTTACTATAATGAACCGAAGTGGGAGCAGATACAAACTGACTCAGAATATGAACATGATAGGAAATATTCGAGCGAGTGATAGCAAGATAGACAAGGCTCCCAACAAGATGACGACAGCGTGTTAGATCAGAAAGAGGATCGCCATCAGAAGCGCGGAGCTGGACATTGAGATCCATAGGAGTCTCAACGGTGCGCTCATCACCAAGAGCAGCACGAGTAAGGAGATCCTGGATATACTTTTCCTGGGAGATATAAAATCCATCAAAAGTGGAGGAAACCTCAATCCCAAGAAAGTAGCGAAGAGGACAAAGATTAGTCATAAGAAACTGCTCACAAAGACGGGCCTTAACAAAGGCAATATACTCAGAGTCATCGCCGGTGATGATCATGTCGTCAACATAGAGGAGTAGAAGAGTGTATCCACAAGGAGAAGTGTGAACAAACAGTGCAGTATCATGAGCACTAGGGAAGAAACTAGCAATAGTCACCACAGAGGCTAAACGCTCAAACCAGCCATGAGGAGCCTGTTTTAGGCCATAAAGAGAGCGCCGAAGACGACAAACCATGCCATCAGGGATAGAGTACCCTAGAGTAGGCTGCATGTAAACCTCCTCACGAAACTCGCCATTGAGAAAGGCATTCTAAAAATGAAGCTGAGACATAGACAAGTGGCGAACAGAGGTCATGACAAGAAGAGTACACACATTGGTCATATGGGTCACCGGAGCAAACGTCTCATCATAATCACGACCCTTTTCTTGCTAGAAGCCACAAGCCACAAGACGCGCTTTGTAGCACTCAAGAGATCCATCAGAGCGAGTCTTAATCCTGTAGACCCACTTGCATGTAATGGGACGAACACTGAGAGGAGGAGAGACAAGATCCCAGGTGCCTGTACGCTCAAGCGCAACAATCTCCTCGGCCATGGCAAGCTGCCACTCATGATGGTGGACAGTATCCCAATGAGAAGTCGGCTCAAGGGAAACAGAAAGACCATAGTGACTAGGAGAGTAGTGATCAGGTGGACGACGATGGCGAGAAGGAAGAGGAGGAGTCATCTCATTAGAGGAAGAATACGTATCAGAGGGAGAACCATCTGAGGAAGCATATGGAGCATGAGAGAGACGAGTATAATAAAAGGGAAAGAGAGACAATGAGGAGGTGGGTGGAGGGGCAAAAGAGGAATGAGAAGTACTGCATGGCAAGGAGGGTGGCGATGGGGAAGGGAAAGCATCAGCAAGGATGGGGCATGAATGAGGATCAATATGAACAGAAGGTGGTATGTTAGGAAATAATAGAAAATATATGTCCTCCACCGAGAAAGACGAGGATGGGGCGCAGGTAGAAGGGACGCGACTCATCAAAAGTGACATCACGAGAAATGTGCATCCTACGGCCAACAAGATCCCAACACCGATAGCCCTTATGATCATCACTATATCCAAGAAAAACAGACTCAACGGACTGAGCGGTCAGTTTGGTGCGGTCACGAGGAGCAAGAAGAACATAGCAAACGCAACCAAACAAATGAAGCACCGATTAATCAGGCGGATGAACATATATACGCTCGAGAGGAAGACCAACCTGCAGAGCGGCGAAGGGTTGAATATTGATGAGATAGGACAATTTAGAAACAACCTTAGCCTAGAAGTGAGGAGGAAGGGAAGCATCGATCATCATTGCATGAGCAGTCTAAAGAAGATGACGATGCTTACGCTCACCCATACTATTCTGAGCATGCGCACAGGACAAGAGAACTGAGCAAGGATGCCCTGCTCAGCCAGAACACCACACAAGTGCTTGGAGATATACTGACACTACAAGAATCTATATGGTATATGACGATCTAATATCGTCGTCGATTATTGGCAAAAACGTCACATATCACCATCTGTGACAAATTTTGCGAAGAAAAAAGGTCGTGAACCTCCCGTCATAATCTGATCCGTGGCATTTTTCGTCTGAAAACGTCACGACAGTCCATGACGTTCCACTAACTTCATCGCGAACAACGGGACCGGCCCAGCCCAAGTCCAACCGGTCATGACGTTTTTTCCGTCACGGCTCGTGCCATGTGGAAGATGGCACCACGGTCGCCCGTTAGAGCCGTCAGCTGACGTCACGCCGACCATCAGTGACGTCATCGTTGTCCTGGCGTTTGTTTTTCGTCATGGCTTGATTCCGTTACAACCAGTTGATGACGTCATTCATTCCATTGGTGGCGTCATCTAGTCCGTTCTTGACGTCACTTGAGCCGTGGTGAATTTATTTTCATTATGGCACGAAGCAGGCCTGCTCAGATGTGGACCAATAGTACGAGGACACATGGGCCATCCCAAGAGTGACACATGGACTAATGAGATCTGGGCACGTATCTCAAGCACATTACATTCTTTCTTTGTTAGGCCAGAACAGATGACGTCATCGTTTGCCTTAACGTTTTTGTTCCGTTAAAGCCGTTGACCATTGAAATCAAGGCACATTGGCGTCTATCTGCGATGGAAATATTTTTGTAAAGTAAACAACCATGATGTTTTAGTTTACATTGGGGATGTATGTTGGCGTCACCCCTAGATTAAGCGGTCGAGATGAAATGCAGAAATTTCACACCATAGGCGACAAATAACAGAAATTTTAATACAAATGTTTCAGACCACATCAAATTCACATACATTACTTACATCCTGACATAAGTTTTCTTAGGTTAAACAACAGTTTATTCGCCAAAATCCTAGCAAGTTTTCACTCACAAGTTTTCACATATTCACCACCAGTTCACTTACCTACGCAACAGAGCTACGAATTGCTAAAGTAACGCACTTCCATCGTCTGCGCAGTTCATAAGTGTTTTCTGTACTTCTTCCTCATTCTTTCTCCTTCAACAATGCTGCAATGTATATGTGCAGTGCCTCATTTGTTGTTCTCTCAGCCCTAAGTTGCGCTTCAAGAAGAGAGTTGGTTGATAGCGCATCAGTTGTAGCATAAGCCGGTCGATGCTCAATGCGATCCGTAATTTCTTGACAGTTATAGAAGCAAATATTAGACTACTAGCAAGAAAATTACAAGCACATCGTATAAATTTCAGAGACAAACATGATATTGAATTGCATGAAGATGACAAATATGGACCTGGTATAGTTTCTCTACCCCGGTGTAACACCCTCAGATCGGTCCTATGCAAGTTTTAATGAATCCCGCCAAACCCGCATATAAACGATTCAAAGGTGCCCACTAGGCACTTTCGTGCGAGTAGAAAACAAAGTAATATCATTACACAATAGTCCTCGATGGAACCCACAGAACATATATATATATATATATATATATATATATATATATATATATATATATATGACTCCATGAGTCAAGAATACAGATATACAGTATAAAGATCCAAATCACCTCGAAAACAATACAACGCCCGAGTATGGACAAGATGCAAATTGGGCAAAGAGCCCTGAAGAATAACCAATGGCGTCCATAACCCTGCCTAGGCCAAGCCGGAAGGATAACCCTGCTAACGACGTCGATCTGAAACATGCTTCAACAAAAGGGGTGCCTACAAAGGGCGAAAGAGAGCGGTCCGTACTGAGGCCATTACACGGCGAGTCTTAGAATTCGGCGGTCCTCGCCTACATAGGTATGGTGGACTGAAGCGACAGCGCAACATGCACTAAACAACCTATAGAGACTCGATACAATTTTCGGCTATCAGAAAGGGATAAGAAAGACCTATTCAAATCCAACCTGATACTACCACCAAACATACCCATCCTGCTATTTTCCTCTCGAGACCAAACAAGGAAGTCCACCGAGGAACTCACACAGTTGACAGTTTTATTCATTCCATTATAGTTGCAGCAATTACTAGTCAGATATAGATAGCATGAGTCATCCTGATATAATAAGCAGTGAGCACTTTTAGAGAACCATGCCGCTGTAGTTGTGATAATTACTAGTCAGATACAATTATAATAGGTGATAACCCAAAATTAGCAATTGTTGGCACTTTTATTTAGCCATTCCATTATAGTGAAGCTGATTACTAGTCATTATAAAGTTAAATTTATAGCACTACTTTAGTTATAGTTGTCTATGATTGAGATACTGTGCTCCAAGTCATCCATAACCGCGGACACGGCTTTCAGAAAGTTTTACCCTACAGGGGGGCACAAATAGCAACACACATACGATCAACCTCGGAAAAACCAAATGAAAACCCAATAAGGCATCACGACAAAGAAATCGCAAGATTCATATAATATTTCAGGGGGCCACCCCACCAAGCTACCCGCGACGAAGTTGGCCGGCTCCGATACGGACCCAAAGGTTTGTGCCAATGACTGTAAACGACTGGAAACCCGAAAGTGTGACTAGGCTTGTCGATACCGCGAAAACATTCCACATTTGTCCCTAAACAGTATAGGCGCTCCACGCGCAATATAAATAAAACAGTAAAGCATGACATAAGTACAAGATAGTAAGAAAGCCCCAAACTATTTTGTGGCCCCAAGAAATAAGATATGACTCAAGCTCATGCTAAGGGGATTGATGGTCCCATATGCGGATCATGCGAATAGTCAAGGAACATGTATCAAGTACTCGGGGTCCTACGGGACACAAGTGGATGGCTAAAAACCAAATAACATCTATTGCCCACCTATGCATCTGCATTATTTACCTACTTTCAATATTAGTTGTTAAACTGTAATTGAAGCCATGATCATCTCCAACATAAAGCATGAGGCATTTCTCCAACAACTGTGGTACTTGACGACATTGAAACAACACCTGAGCAAGCAACTATGACTCGCAAGGCCGACTATCTACCAAACAACAGGTAATAGGAGGTGTCCAAGACAATATAATGACTGCAAGGGATTTCACGGGTACAAAAACTAGAGCATCGCAACACAGATAGTAATAGATCAACATGAGGAAATAAATACTATAAAAGTAAGATAGGTAGAAAGGAGAGAATGCTCTCCTGAAAAACATTGCCGAAGTTTTATAACCGAAGAACTTGTCGAACCTCACAACATCTCTTCATCCTATCCGGAAAGAAGCAAACACTAAAAGGAACAAGCGATGCAACAATTACAACTAACGCGAAAGAATCGACATGATCATGATATGATGCATGACATGGAAAGTTAATAATGCGAACTATGTCAAAAAGGTATTAGGGGCATATCACATTGATGATATAGCATTCGTGAGACATTATTAATAAGAAACAATTACTTCCCAATTTTATTTATCATATTTTCCTTGCATAAACAGTACTGATTATAAAACGGCTCTTAATGCATGATGAAAATGATAACATGGATATCATGGTTGGAGAGGTTTCATCGCGCTGATCGATTTGGACATATCATTTGTTGAATTCGAATTTACGGTTTTAAAGTTATGCAATTATTAAGAAATAGGCATTTGTTAATATTTAATAATTCGAAAATTTTAAATTGCTCAAATGATATTATGAAAGGCATAAACAAATTCCTCACATTTTTCAGATTCAAAAACATATATTATTCAAATTATTTGGAATTATAAATTTAAATTATTATTAAAGTCAAAATTATTAAAAGGGGTCAAAGTCAAAGGTTTGACTAGTTTGAATCAGATTTGAAAACATTTGAATGTGCATATGAATTCACAACTTAAAAATAATCACATTTCATATTACACTTTTATTCAAATTCTTGTTTATTCAAAAGTTATGAATTATTTTATATTTAAACAGAATATAAACAAATTGAATTTGAATTCAGAAAAGGTTTTCTGGACTTTTGTTACTTGCAGGATTCTACCCAGAGATTGTCACAGGTGGGCCGCGGTGCTGACTGGGCATAGGACCGGTGGGGTTGAGGACTGCGGGTCAAGGGCAACAGAAGGTGGGTGACTTTTTACAAAAATGCCATGAAGTGAGGGTCTGCGGGTTGAGTTAAAGAAAAGCGGAGGGTATGATTGCAAAACCTACAGGGAGGGTTGGAGGATTGGATCTGACGAACGGAACTGAATTTTTATGAAATAGGTCTAGCTGAGCTTGACTTTGGAGGAATATTGCGAGTTCGTTACTGAACCATTTTGTGTGATCTTTTCATCGGTGCGTAGATCATGAAAAGAGGAACAAAACTTGTCAAGGAATCATCACCTGGTAATATCTGGTGCGCCGGGGAAACGGGGATGTTCAGAGACAAAAACACGCCTTTCAGCTGTCCGACTTGTCAGAATTTTCCGAGACAAAAACCATGAACTTCTACTGAAGATTTCGGCCCCTGTAGATCATTGTTTAGATCTTGGTTGGGCTTCATGGAGAGAGGGAGATGACGAGAGAATATTCCGTGTTGGTGAGTTCGCCGGAGAGAGTGTAGGGGCACCGGAAAACGTAGAGAAACAGGGGCCTGCGGCTGTGTGCTGACAGAGGACGCGGCGTGCGCAGTGCGCGTGCGGCGGATCGGAGGGCGGCAGGCCAGCGTCGACGACTTGAGCAGGGGAAGGAGGAAGGTGCGGGAGTACGGTGTGCTCACCTCGGAGCTTCTGGCGTGGGCGAAGGCGATGGCTCTGTAGCGGGGCGGCTCGTAGACATGTGGTTGCCAGAGCGTACGGGAAGGAGAGGCAGCGATGAGTGCTGCTGCTGTGTGCTGGTACGCGACAGCGACTATTCGCGGTGAAGAACTGATCGATACGGTGCTTACTAGCACTAGATCGGGGCCTTGGTGGCGCATGGCGTGAGGTGGAGACGAGCTGCTGCGGACGAGGAGCTCGCGCAGCTTGGCCATGGTACCGGTGGAGCATGATCGGGTAAGAGGTCAAGAAACAAAAACGAGGAGGAAATGAGCTGGAGTATGGCGGGAACTGAGGCTCACCGCGTGAAGGCGGCGCAACGCAGGTAGCAGCGACCGAAGCAGCGGAGGCGGGGCATCCCCGACAACGACACGAAAGAAGCGGATGGGGCCTAACGGGGAAGAGGAAGCGATGGACGCGACCCGAGGCAGCTCTGGGTCCAACTTGTACAGAACAAAGGGCAAGGACGACGTCCTGGTTCAATTCCAATGGTCAGCTCGTCGCGGTTCCGGCCATGGGGACGGCACAGTCTTGGTTTCCGGCGGCAAACCTTGGTGAGGTTGAGAAGGAACAGAGGGAAGTGGCGGCGCTAGGGTGGAGAGGGACTAGGGTTATTCCTAGGGTTGCAGGGGCTTCATGTAGGCGTGACAAGGTGCGTCTGGAGCCGTCCCATCGCCAGGGGGGCGACGTGGCATTGGTGGATGCTATGCCGTACCAGTCGAGGAAGACGCCAGAAAATAGGGCTCCTCCCTTTATCGATCAGAGAAGGGCGATGGGCTTATGCGATAGGTGGTGGGCTTTAGGTCTGGAATTTGGCTGCGGCCTAGGTTAGGCTAGAAGGGTTACAGCAAGGTTTGGTCTAGATTCCTCAAAAAAAAAGCAAGGTTTGGTCTCTCTCTCATTCTTCTTCTTCTTCTTCTTCTTCTTCTTCTTCTTCTTCTACTTATTATTATTATTATTATTATTTATTCTTTGTTTGATTGTTTTACAATTTTATGCAAGCAAACTTATTCAAACATTTGTAAAAATACTAGACCCTAGCAAGTGGATCCCAACTTGTAGGAAATCAAAAACATAGAGAGTTTGCATAGAGGGCCAGGGAGGTATTGGTGATATCAATAATACAATCAAAACAATGCAAATGCAAGACTTAATATGATGCTCAAATGCAATGTGGCATGATGACATGAACATGATATTATGATGATGCAACAAATAACAATCATATGGTAGAGTCGATCTGTATTTCTGATATAGCATTCCAATGTTAGACAATTGGGATGCTACACCCGGGTTGTGCTTCAAGGAGAGTCTTGGTTGGTCTTGAAGAGTGGATGTCGATGTCATCTGACAGAAAATAGTGCACATTTTTGGTGGAAGGAGGTCGTTCTGCCTCAGTGACATCTTCTGTAGCATAAGGCGCCATCTTGTTTTCCATGGTTCCATACGAGTTTTAAAAATAGAATGGAACATTACAAAAATAATTAGGAATTTACAAGCGCGTTGTACAAATTTCACAGACAAAGAAGACATTGAAATTTAGTAAGATGACAAAGATGGCAAGTATTCTAGAGGATTTACTTTTGATTTTTTCACACTGTGATGTGGGAAGCCACGAGCATCATAGAAAAAAAGATCCTGTGATATTTGTCGTATTTTCTTCTTCTATTCTTGTTTATTAAACAGCGGGCCTACACAAACAGAGAGAGGATAGACATATAAGAGGCAGTCCTGGTTAAACACAAACAGGCGGGACATTTGAGTAGATAAGACATGACCTGGTTCTTAGGGTCAGTCCAACTATCAACAACCTTTCACCACTCCACATTGTTCATGTGGTTCAATAGGAGATACCCTTGTAACTTGATTCAGTGGATATGAATCAAAAAACTGCTTCTTCAGAAGATGCCGTTGAGTTCTTGTGTCCTTCATTAACTTCTTGTTGCAAGCAAACTGCGTCCATGACAAATTTTTGATGAAATAAAACTTGGTGCATAAGCCTTTGCATGAACAATATTGAAAAGAAAAGGGATAGTTGAGTCTGAGAACATATAGAAACACTGTCATAGAACTCTGCCCTGACATACGGCCTCTCCTTGTACTCTTTCCAGCGGGTGAAGATAGGCACACCAGTTCTGACTGTTTTTGCACACTGTGTGGAGAATTTGGAAGCAATTTTTGCTAGCGCCTGTTTAGTTCTTCCTGGAGGAATGACAAATGGAAGCTTTCCTCCTTTGGACATCTTCTCAAGCGACTTCCCCATGTTTTTTCCCTCACCACAATTTGATGATCATCATGTGTAATAGTGTCTTCAGAAGGATTATGGTCAAAATCATCTAAAAAAAACATATAATGTGGATTTAGTGTTCTACTAGAGTCAATGTTAAGGAAATCGGAAATCGTTAGCTGCTCGGTTGTCTTGGGAGTAGTGATTAATCGGAATTCAGACGATTAACTGATTTAATCGGTCGGCTATTAATCGGTGCAGCCTACAAAAATTAGCACCTAAAACACGTATGAATCCTCAACGTTAAGCTCCCGGATGAGATCCTCAAGGCTCTCGAGCTCTTGTATCTGAGGTCTGGTCGGCAACTACGAGGAACTGGTCAACAACGACAAGGAACTAGTTGGTGATGGCTGAAATCAAGCCCCTGGAGGCAGGGATCGAACGGGAGCTTCACAAAACCTACTTCATTGGGACGGGCTAGAATGGATGGGCGATATGTGTTGATAATTTCGCAAGTTTTTTGACCAAGTGTAGTGGTTAATCGGGAACATACCTAGTAATCGGAGTGTCAGACCTATTAATCGGGCTAAACGATTAACACAAAGGATTAATGGTAATCGACACGGTCCGGTCCCTAGTAGCGATTAATCGGCCTAGTAATCGCTGATTCGGCCTATTTTTTGAACAGTGACTAGAGTACAATGCAATAAGTACCATTCACACAATATAATGTGCTTGCCTTGGAGAGTCGGTTGCTTTCCTAGAGCAGCTGGCTGCTCGTCTGGGACTACTATCTTCCTGCCATGGAGTGCTACTGGATCATATTGGGCTGCTACCTTCTCGCCTTGGGCATCATGATCTGTAGAACTCTGAGTTCCTTGCGAAGGGGTTGCAGCACGTGGCGGTCTTGGTGGGCATCGTAGACAACTTGGAGGTGGAAGTACTTCTGGCGGATTCCCCTTGGACCTGGTATGTCTCAATATTTCTGTGCAGGCAACTACCCCAGCCAAGGCGTGCTTCCAAGTAGTTCATACAGCCGAAGCATCCATCCTTGTCCTGACGACAGGTGTCTTCTTGTATTTCCTCTTCTCAGGCTACACAATTCAATGGAAGTCAATCCAGTAAAATAAAAAAGCACAAGATATATGGAAAATCCAGTAACCAAATAATTACACAACAGCTGAGTAGGCAAGTAATGGGACAACCTGCGTCTCATCTTCCTCCCCATTGGGATAATCCTCAGATCCAGAGCCTTCATCCTTGCTCTTTTTAGGGGAGAATTCAGTGGACGATGCATAAACAAGGGGCCTAACACCCATTTGTTGCATCTGCGCATTGTTTCTCATGATGTTTTTAGCCGTCTTTCCTCTATGGGATGCAACTGTGGTTCTATCATGAATAAACAACCCCAAGTAAGCTACAAAAATAAAACCTATGATGTTGACTACTCTATAGTAATAATAATGTGCAAGACTCCTCCATGAGCAACTTATACTCTAAATCTCATATCATAAGACTTACGATGAAGCGACAAAAGTAATGAAATAGACAAGATAATCCAACATTTATCACACACAAAACTGATAAGACGAATAGTATACAAGATGGACAATTCACCAATTGGTTGCAATAATAAGCAATGCATGTTAGTTAAAGATAAGAAGTATAAGCTTCTACCATGTAATTAAAGAGGCAATTAAAAAAAATATAATCTATGTTATATAGCAATCATCATGTGAAACAGTTCACTTTGGACAGTTTTACTCTGTTCATAAGACAAATGATGAAGAAACCAAAATAATGCAACAAACAAGATGACGAAACCTTCATCACACGCAAAACAGATCATAAGACGAATATTACATACAAGATGGACAATTTACCAATTGGTTGCAATAATAAGAAGTGCGAAACGATTAAACATAATAAGGATAAGGATCAATAGTGCGATTAAACAAGCAATTACAGAAAATATAACCTACGGTACTGATTGTTCTATAAAATTGATTATGTGACAGCTCACTATGAAAAATTTGTACTTTGATCATAAGGCATATAATGAAGCAGCCAAACTAATGCAAAAAAGCAAGATAATGCAACCTTCATCACACGCAAAAAGATCATAAGACGAACTAATATACATGCAGTTAAACAGGATAACCACAATAAAACATAAGCATGATAAGAAACTATCATGCAAATAAACAAAATATAACTTATGGTGTTGATTGCTCTATAGTAATCATCATGTAATACCGCCCATTGAGTAATTTATAATCTAATCAAAAGACATATAATAAAGCAGTCAAACAAATGGAATAGAGTACAAACAATATAATACAAACTTTATCTGTATATAAACTAATCATAAGTCGAATAATCTAAATCTCACTTATCAATTGGTTGAAACATAACAAATAAGAAGGGAAGGACAAATAAACATAAGAGGGGTAAGCATCTTTCAAGCAATAAATAAAATAACCTATGAGGTTAATTATTCGATAGTAATCATCATGTAAAACATACAACTATGAACAATTAATACTCCGCTCATCAGACATATTAGGAAGCAGTAAAACTAATGCAACAGATAGGATAATGCAACCCTGATCACAAGCCTTGTCAAATCACAAGAAATTTCATAAGCAAAACAAATAATAGAAATTAATTGAACAAAACAAGAAAATTGGTGGCATGAACAGGATAATGAACATCATTTCACAGGAAAAAGTAAAAAAAACATGAGCATCGAGCATGAGCGTGTTTTCTTGCCTGTAGGGTATAAAGCCTGTTTGATACCACGTTTCTTGGAGTGACCCTTGGAACATGGCATCGAGATGGACGGCAAGCTAGAAGACCTCGTCAACGAGGTGGATGACAAGGTAGACGGGCCTTGTTAGTGTGGTGATAGACCTTGTCAGCAAGGTGGATGGCAAGCTGGACGACGAGATGGACGGCGAGCTAGCCGACTATGTCGGTGAAGTGTACGGATAGGTGGTATACAAGTTCAACGGGCTATCGACGAGGTGAATGACCTGCTAGCTTGACATCCTGGTGGAAAACTAGGACAGTGAGGAGGGGCTAGGGTGACGGAGAGGTTACCACTGGAAGGACAAACGGAGACGAGGGGAGTAGAGGCAGGGAGCGGAGGGGCGCGGATGGCGGGGAGGACGAGGGGATTATGGACACAGATGGCAGGGTGGGCGAGGGGAGAAGGGAGAGGACGGAGCCGAGGGCGGTGGGGAAATTTCGATCTGTCTCGTTTCGGCAAGGGGATAAAAAGGGTTTCGAATAGATTACGTAAATGTCCTTTGGGAGAATGCTTAGATGGCATTGTGGGGGTGTGCTAAAAGGTAATTACACACCGAGAAATTTTCGTTTGGGTAGAAACTCTCCCGCGTGTGGCGCCAAATTTTGTGTGGGCGGGAAACTGACCTGGAAATTTGGGCTTGGTGTCCTGGCCGTCACATGCATGATGGAGGGTACAAATTAATTAACCATTTTTAAAAAATACTTAACTACATGGGCCTTGTGATGAAAACTATAAATTATTGAAAAATAAATCAAGAAAAAAGCAATAATATGGACTACTACTATATATTCTGTTTGTGACATAATATTCGTACAATGATCTGAAGAGATGTAAAAATATTTTGGATACTATAATCAAATTTAGATAAGATTCAAACTGCGGCCAAAAACATGGTTGAAAGCTCATCAAATGGGTAGATCTACTCGGCCACTATCTAGGGTTTTGCTCAAAAAGGCATATCAGAGCACATCAGAATCATCCCTACAAAATTGCATGTAGCCCTACAAGCAGTTAATTATGCTACATACAATACTCGATCTCGGTTTTCAATAAAACCCTAGATTATGAGAATATTCTATCTCAATAACCTATCACTACGGTGCTACATATATTTCCTAACTCAACAACCCATCACACTTTTGTACACATTCTAGTAACACATGCATGATTTGGAGGGGTTCCGGCGCTCCGACGGTGCTCGGTTTTCAACGAAACCCGAGATCGTGGGGTCCATGGATCATATCCCCTATAACATCCCAATTTCAGCAACCCTGATTTAGTGTCCAAAAGGCAAAAATCAGGGGGAACAAAAACTTTTTCTTATTGCTTGTTGCAATATTTGCTTCTTGGTTTATTTGTGTGCATGCACCTGTTTGTGTATTAGGTGATGTACTCCTTAACTCAACACTAGTACAAAATCTATTTTACCAAAGAGATGTCTTGGCTCATCTTTCATATTCTCAAATGTGCTGGCAATTCAAAACCTGAGCCAAAATGACCTTGACATAACAACATACTCTACTAGTTCTATTGACAAAACTATGGAGAAATATATATAATCTCCTTATGTTTTCAAGACAAAACCTTCAACTCTTCTTATCTCAAGGTTTTTCCAAAACCTTTTTCCTAAAAACCTCTTCATTCCAATATTGGTAAAAACTCCAAGATGGTCCTTACCTCACTTCAAAGAATAACCCATTTCAAAATACCCATCCTTACCTCAAGCCAGGCTTGATGGTAACCCTTGTGGTAGCTGGATAAGGGATAAGATGAATTGCCTTGATGTGCTGTTTGATGAATTGCCTTGTTTGCTTAGGAACTAGAGTGAGCTAATCTAGTAGCTCATACCTTAGGACCCAATGTATGCTTGTGATCATCAACGTCAAACCAAGCATCCAAATTTGGATCAACCCAAGCCACTTAAGTGGCCATCTCATCTCCTAATCAGATCAACCCAGGGATAATCCCTTCTGATAGTTTCCAACTCACTGAAGACCCAATCTAAGCATGGATCCCCTCCCTTCAATCTATACCTAAACATCAATCACTTGATGGGAAGGATAAACCCTTGCCACCCTCTCAAATGTTTCCCTCTTGCATACTAGTCAAAATCTGCAAATCTGCCAAAATGGCTAAGTCTAGATTTCTTATCTAGATTCAATATTTGGAGCTCTACTGTCAACACCCAGATTTTAATCCCAGATGCCTATTATGACATACATCGCAACCCCAGGATTACTATTTTTGTGAGACATAAAAGATTGGTACCATAGTTCGTCATCCATTACAAACCATAATAAAGGTCTTACAAATAAAGGATATGATGATAACGGTAGCGTGGGCGAGGCTCCATCTTCATGGTCATAGGCAATGCTGACGATGGGAGATGATCCTAGTTGTCATAACCTTCCTGCGGTCCATCATCCTGATAGTCCTCTTCATAGTCTGGCCATGGGAATAGCCAGGGACAAAGCCATGAGTAATCTTTAAGTACTCGCAAACTATCACTAACAAGTAAAGTGGTTCAAGTAGGAATACTAAGCTCTAGGTTGTTTTGAAAAAAGCCAGGTTTACCTCTAGCTGAGTTCAAAAGTAAAGAAAACTAGTTTAATTTTTTATCACACCTAAGTGGGAACTTAGTTTTCATGTTCACAACCCTGTTGTGGTCAAGTCAAAGTCATGATTCATTTCATAAGTCATTTTGAAAACATATGACGACGGAAAAGTATGGCCACTCCAACTATCCATAACCGCGAACGCGGCTATTCGAATAGTTTGACACTCTGCAGAGGTGGTACACTTTCACCACAACATTCAATACATCCGTTAGGAACAATCCTGAATTCACCATACTCACTATGCAGATAATCAATCCTCACTTTTCAATTACACACCCTAGTATAGGAACCTCTCCTATGAGTTTGGCCTCCCAACCATGACCATCTGTCATCTTGGGAACTACACAGGTGGTCAATCATCATGAGGTAGCCTCAGCTCAAACCTCGACCGCGAGGGAACCCATTCTAAGATATATAAACTTCTAGTCAATCCCTACCCAAATTCGGGTATTATGGCTGTACGGTAAAATTGGAATGGTATCGCATCCAGACACAACCATCAGTTTTATAAAGGGGCTAAGGCTCATGCCTCAACATTTTCATCATCAAATTCACCTTGTGTTCACTAACACATGTCAAAACATTTCATTAGAATGACTCATCATTCTAAGGTTTTCATAACCATTTTCACCAATTATTCCCATCTAAAGTGATCCAGTTTTATGCTTAGCACTAGCAACTAAAGTTGGGGGTAAGCACTAATGAGGAGTGATAATCAAGTGTGACTTATCTATGTCTAAGCTCATGCCTTAGGAGGACATCAAGATCTACCTAACTTAGGCCAAGTTTTATGCTCTTTATGCTACCTTTAATATATTTCCAAAACTTATAAGTCACTAAGTAAACATAACTAAAAAGCTTTGATAAAGAAATAAAATAATCAAGCTTGCAAGTAAAACCGGGTTTTGGTATAATTAAGTGGTGTAATCACATATGCCTAAGGCATCTAGTTGGCATAGTTACCATGCAAGTGTTAACTTGCAATGTTCTAGCCTGCTAGGATGGCTTGCAAAGTTGCAAGTGTAAGCTTGCATTAGATATCTTGCCTTGTGTAGTGCAGTGGTTGAAGTTATCCTCTGCTTATTCCTCATAGTAGTCTCCTTCCTCTTTGTATCCTTGGTCGGTACTAGCGTCTATAAATAAATACGAAGTACACAATCACCAAACAATACTTAACTACTTATATTTGTCACACAAGGGTTCATACTAGATGATCTAGCATCATCACAATCATCACACGAATTAAGGCAATAGTTTTATTTATTTTATTTTAGAAAAGTAATTTCTACTCATTGAAAAACTACTTAAGATTTAATATTCTCCAATTAGAACATGGGGTCAAGTTGACACATGTCATCACCACATATTTCAATACTTGCGAATGTGATTTAAAGTGGTGTCACAATTTAATAAGGTTTAACCTTTTTATTTTAATTAATTAAAGTGACTAGAAATGCCTATGGGGCATTCTTTTATTACTTTTCCATTTTTACTGTAAGTAAACCCAGATAATTTTATATATTCTTATCAAATGTGATTTTTTAGAGTTGGAATCAACTCAAAAGAATTTATGGTTGAATTTTGAAAAATGTCTGAATGTAGAAAAGTCTCTGCCTTGTTATTTTTACTATATGTGATCTATAATTCCAAATAGTTTGAATCCAACGGGCTTCGATTAAGAATTTCCATACCTTTCTAACAAAATTGGTTTCATGCAATCTGGTTTTATGAATCTCTCTGGATCGATTTTTGAATCTACTGCCAGAACTAGGTTTGAAACTAAATAGATAAATCTAAATTCAAACTAACTGGGTCGTGCGGAAATTCTAACTGTGCCCGCCCACTGCGCACAGTGCGCGTGGGCTGGTTAAGTGGTTGTCCCCACGCGTCAGTGAGACAGGAGGGTGTGAAGGGGTACGGGCTAACTACGACCATAGGATTAGATCGAGGATCAACGGCTCACGGCCATCGTCCTCGTCGCATAGAACACAACGGGCTCGAACCCTAGCGCGGCCAATGGGGGTCTGGGGCGGCTCACCGGGGCTCAGGCGAGGGTCGGTGATGGGGGCGAATGACAAAGTCGACGATGTCGGTTCTCCTAGTACGGGCGGCTCCTCCTATGGTGGCTCCAATCAATGGCGCCCTTCTCCTCCAGCAGCGGCAGGCTCTGGCAAAATTCTGGCAATGTTGGGCTCGCCTTGATCTAGGAAGAAGTTGGAAGGATCACCGAGAGGTGGGGAGTGAGATGGTGTGCCAAAACAAATGGGGGAAGGTCTCCTTTTATAGGCGAGCGAGTGAGGCCGAGCGGCATGGGCAGTGCTCGTCGGGGTCAGTGTTACAACGAGCTACGGGCATGGATGGGGCTAGGGGACGGTGTGCGGTCTCCTGGCGGTCCTCAATGTCTTAATGGCGTGGTAAGGGGCGGTGCCGTTTGGTCAGAACGCGCGGGTGCTCTGAGCGGCACCGATGGTGGTTTTTATGACGCACGGGTGCTACGGCTCGCGCGGTAGGGAACGGGGATGTCTAGGAGGTTCCTGGGACGGTGGTGATCACATGCACAGGCAGCGAAGGCGGGGCACGGTCTGTGCGAGCGTGTCGAGCGCGGTGCTCTGGCGTGCTCTGGACATGGCAAAGACAAACTGGGCGTGCTTGTTCTCGGTGGTCCGCTGCTTGGCAGGGCACGAGGGCTGGACAGGGGTGACGGTGGACGGTGGCGTGCTTCATAGACATGGTGGCTAGGCTCGGCGCTTGCTCCTGCTAGCTAGCCATGGTCGGCTGGCTGGGGTTTGACATGGTTATACCCCACGGGTACACAACGTTAGCATAACTGGTCCAGCCCAAGGGAAGGCCCACGATAAGATACGCGTCCTGTGGGGATTTCGGGTGGCCCAAGCCCATGACGCCTTCGGATCCTTGGAGAACAAGACTAGAGTAGATAGAATTTCAAAGGGGCAAACCCTAATTTGTAACCGACTCGATCTATGCCCGGGACCTGCCTATCTATATAAAGGCCAGGAGGGCACAAAGAGGAGGACAATCAACTCACCTCATACGCACCTCATGCCAGATTGCATCTGCACTCCCCTATAACCTTCGGTTCCACCGTAATCAAGAGCAGACAAGCAGGAGTAGGGTTTTCCCTCCGGGGGCCTGAACCTGGGTAAACCTCATGTCCCCATGTTTCTTGTTTGCTAACCGTTCCGCGATCTCCAGCATCCCCACCTTCTCCAAAATGCGAGTCCGTACCAATGGGCATTGACGAGATTAAACCTCGTCAATTGGCGCCGTCTGTGGGAACTGGGGCGCTGATTGTGCAATTATGACGGTCCCATCCGAAGCAATCTAGAACTCATCAGCGATGGAGAGCCATCTCCTCTTCGGCACCTTCGACTTCACCGCCCACTCGCCAGCCACCATGAGGGATTTCGAGCCCGTAGACGACGGGCTCGAGATTCTGTTCGGGAGCTTCTGCTTCTAGGTGGGACAGACTGTCACCCTCCGCCTCCCGGAGCGGGTGCCACCACCATCCATCAGGCCCGCTTCGTCGGTCCCGCCCATAGGCGTGCTACGCATGTCGACGCTGACAGATGAGTCCTATGACAGCAGCAGCTGCAACTCAGATCTGTGCGGCCCTCCGTCAGACGAAGGAACCTACGGTTCCGGATCCGAAAGCTGCGGCAGCAGCGACCCAATTGCATGCGCTACCAATGCGCAGTGGTTGTCCATGGTGAATCAGAACTGCCACCAGGTTCGAGCACACCCAACCCACCCCCCAATCCACCGCCCAACCCGTAGGCTGGGAACGGAGGGAAAGGAGGAAACCCTCCCCTACAGCCCAACGAAGGCGACGCTAACGCCTACCAGAAGATCAACCTCAACGAGGACGGATGACGCCAGGCACGCGAAGCTGTGGCAGGCAACAAGATCCTACCTGTGAATGCTTCACAGGATCTGCTGATGGCATACCACCTGCTCCTCATCAGCGAGCATAATCGGCAGGTAAAGATGTAGGAGGAACTCGACAAACGCAAGCAGGCGGCCTCAGAGTCTAGTGTACCGCGAGCTGTGTTCTCTGCCGCTGGTGGCTCCAGCTCGCATGGCAACCATGCCAACAAGCATCACTCTTGCACAGAGCACATGGAACCCGCCGCATGATGTGAGGTCACCAAAACCCTCAACACATCCTTCATGGCAATGGATGTCAATGGCAACGTCATACCGAAGACGCCGAAGGCTGCGATGGGTGACCCGAAAAGCGCCTTGCACAAGTCCGTGCTAGCCGGACTCGGACTCGTCGGAGCTACGCTCCCTGACGAAGCTCCTGTGGAGCCGAAAAAGAAAGCTGCAGTCAGATTCAACCGCAGCCCCACACCCTCATCCGACGAGGACGAGCACGATCTGCCTGAATGTCACAAGACCCCAAGGCGTCGCAGCAGCGACTACAATGCTTGAAACAACCTTGGCCAGTGCAAGGTCAACAAGGCGCGCGTGTTCCACCGAATCCGACAAGGATGATGACAGAGAGATGTGCGGAGCCTGATGCTTCAGCAGATCCGTTCGGCACACACGGATGCCAAGAAATTTCAAGCTCCCTTCGGACACTCCGAAGTTTGACGGTACGCAGGACCCGAAGGCTGGCTCAGCGATCATCTCTCGTCCGTCAAGCTGCACAGCGGTAACAAAAACACCGCGCATGCCTTCAGCTGCAGCTGACAGGCGCAACTCGAATATGGATCAGCAGCCTGTCCTCCAGCTCCATCTGAAGCTGGGAAGAGCTGGTGTATAGTTTCATCCGAAACTTCAAAGGCACCAGCAAGAAGCCATCCTCAATCGAGGAACTGCGTGCCTGCAACCAACATACTGACAAATCCATTCGCTGGTCCAACATCAAGAACTCAGCCGTGCATATCTCCGAGGAAAGGACAATCGACGCCTTCAAGGATGGTGTCAAACGCCCGGACTTCAAGGAAGAACTTCGGCACGTCAAGCCCAAGACGCTCGACCACCTCATGGACATCACCAATAGGTGGGCAGATGGCGAGGATTCCCTCCACTGAATGCATTCGGATGACGATGACAACTATGGCTGTTGGCGAGAACGCCACAACAAGCGAAGATCGCGCGTCTATGACGACCGTGACGGAGTCGACATGGTTGCGGCTGGCTACGCCGATCGACGCAACGATGGCGACCGCAACAGCGGAGGATACCGCGGAGGCAACTTCCGCGACGGAGGGCGCCCCATGCAATCATGGCAACGCCGCAGCCGTGACGACGAGCCCTCGGCATACGACAAATTGTCTGGCCCTTGCACCATCCACTTCTACATCGACAAGCAAGATGGCAAAAAGAAGGCTAGCTACATGCTAAAGGACTGCCGCGAGTTCCAGAAGCTCAGCGAGGGTTTCACCCAAATGCGACACTAGATCGTGAACCCTGGGTTTGGACCCGCACCTGCACCAGGTGACATCGCCCACGGAGCTCCTCCACCACGACCCGTGGGACCGTCAAATCCAGCAATCGCACCTGCACCAAACAACAGTATAGTAGGATACCCACCGCCAAAGGGGCCCTGATGATCCAGAAGGGACGCCCTACCAATAGGGTGCAAAAGAAGATCACCCGACATGTCAGCCTGGCCGTGACTGCTCCACCTTCTATCCCTGAGTACCTTAGTGGATCGGAGTCTTGCATCACGTTCGATCGCTCAGATCACCCTGCCAGATCCCTCGCCCAGGCCATGCTGCCCTGGTGCTCGACGCACAGATCGGAGGATTTGAGATGAGCATCGTCTTCATATACGGCGGCAACAGCATCAACCTGATGTTCGCCAGCACCCTTGCAGCGATGCGGATCCCGCTGTGCTGCCTGGAACAATCTGGCACGA
The DNA here is from genome assembly GCA_916181665.1 of Avena sativa. Classification (NCBI taxonomy): domain Eukaryota; kingdom Viridiplantae; phylum Streptophyta; class Magnoliopsida; order Poales; family Poaceae; genus Avena; species Avena sativa. The sequence goes on along the minus strand of OV702297.1, from coordinate 301,797,933 downwards.
CGTTCCACGGCATAGTCCCAGGGAAGGGCATTTATCCTCTAGGAAAGATATGGCTCGATGTCATCTTAGGCAAGCCCGAAAACTTCCAATGCAATCGGCTGGAGTACGAAGTGGTGGACTGGCCATCACAGTACCACGCCATCCTCGGACGCTTGGCATTCACAAGATTCCTGGCAGTATCGCACTACGCGTACCTGCTGCTCAAGATGCCAGGACCCATGGGCGTCATCACAGTCCAGGGAAGCTTCACCCGATCGGACCACTGTGATAGAGATTTCAACAGAATCTCCTAGTCGTTCGGCATGCAGGAGGAGCTCCCGAGGCTACGAGAGGTGTCAGACAATGGGGCACCCCTAGTCGCCAGGCAAAACGCACCCGATATGTCATTCGACTCCACGGTCAACACGAAAAAGGTGTAGGTCCACCCAACGGATGCCTCCAAGACGGCGCTGATCGCCATCGACCTCAGCCCTGCATAGGAAAGCGTGCTCATCGAATTCCTCCATGAGCGCTGGGAAATCTTCGCTTGGTGTCCTGCGGACATGCCAGGAGTTCCCAGGGAATTCGCCGAGCAAGCACTCAATGTGTTCCCCGATGCAAGGCCAGTCAAGCAGTTGATCCGACGACTGTCCGAACCACGAGCCGAAGCAGTTGGAATCAAAGTCAATAGACTGCTCGATGCCAACTTCATCTGAGAAATCAAGGAGAGAGAGTGGCTGGCCAACACTGTGTTGGTCCCCAAAAAGGACACGGACATCCTACGGATGTGCGTGGACATCACGTCACTCAACAAGCACTTCCCCAAGTGTCATGGTATTGCCGATGAGTACGCCATGGAGGGGTCCTCACAGTGCGTGTTTAGAGACGTGGGGGAAGGCGCACGGTTGACGGGTACGAGGTAACACAGCTTACCCAGGTTCAGATCCCACGACAGTGGCGAAATCCTACTCCTGCTATAAATCACTATAAGGGCAATACGTTGAGTTACAGAGATAGGTTTGTTGTGCAAGGTGTATGCTAATCGATACTTGGTTGTCTGAGATTGTATGAAGTTATCGTCTATGATCGTGCCCTAAAGGCTCCCATAGGCCCGACTTATATAGTCGCCAGGTCCTAGGGTTACAGGGAAAAGTCCTAGCCGGACAAGTTACACAGTCCTCCACCGTCTATTACTAGACTTGTGTATCTTGCACTCCAAGGCTCTGGGTACGTCGGTGACTCCAACCGTAGCCTTCCTTTATCCGGCATGGTACTCCCTTCTAGATCCATCTAACTGGGCCGCCCAGTAGGCCATGGGCCATGCTACCAACTGTGGGCCACCCGGGTTATCTGGATAGGAGACATGCTATGAGGATACCCATATAGCATATCCCCAATAGTAGCCCCTGGAGAACTCCGAGATCTTGCGTCGTCTTGCCTCTTCACGTGGAATGCTCCGTCTAGATGGATGTCGACAAATCGTCAAGCAACATCTTGTATTCCTCCCAAAGAATCCTGCAAGGTTTTCTCCGTCTTCAATATGTAAGTCAGAGAAATGCTGAATCTTCCATCATACTCTTTCCGTAGCCGGACTGGATCCGTCCATGCCGAAATCTTCTGATGTGATGGCTCATCTGCCTATGTCAGCTAGGGTGACGCAGATGAGGTCAGCGACACCTCGTAACTCACATATGGAGAGAACACAATCATGTCCGATTTTCCCGCGCGAGCGATACGAACCATTGGCGGCGACGGTTGGGACGTGGTGAAATTTCCGCGCACGTTCGCGCACACGTCGTCTACGCGACAACCGTCCGATCAAGCTGCACGAATCTTGATGCTGGAGATCATAAATGGTAACTGCGGTGGAACTTTTTACTTTTCACTTCATTCTCTCCTTGCATCGTCTTCTTCCTCCAGCGAGTGCCCCATCGAGCTCTCCGCGCAATCTTCGCGAAAAACCCTAGCTCCAATTCCTGCCAGTCTCCTCCAAACCCGCACAATGGCCAGTAGCATCTCTTCTCCCTCGATGGCGGCGTCAGGCGAAACCGCGGCGAAGCCGGCAAGCTCCATCGTCGTGCCCCCAGAGGGTCTGGTCATCCCCGTCTCGGCGGTGGTTGAGTCTACCGGCGGCGACCATAATCCAGCGGCACTGGAGCCGCTGGAGGAGGAGCTCGACTCCCACAAAGGCGATTGGTGCACTTCAGACATCACGGACCGCGATATCAAGGAGCTGATCGCCGAGGGCTATCTTCCTATGACGGAGGGGATCGCCTGGAGGGCGGCGCCGGCCGGCGAGGTGACACCCTCTCCCCAAGACGGAGAAAAGGTGTACCTCAAAGCCCAATTGGTACACGGCGTCTCCCTGCCCATCTCTAACTTCTTCCTTTCCGTCTTGAACCACTATAGAGTCCAGCCCCAAAACCTCTCTCCCAATAGCATCCTAGCGCTTAGTAATTACGCGGTGCTCTGCGAGGGTTACCTAGGGATTAGGCCTAGGCTAGACCTCTTCGTGTATTTCTTCACCATTAAGCGTGAAGCAGGAGCCAGTAAGGAGGAACTTAGAAATTGCGGCACCATAAGCTTCAAGATTCGTCCTGGCCGGCGGTTCCCCGACATCATCGGCCACGAGTCTTGTAAGAACTGGCAGCGTACTTACTTCTACGGCCCAGATATCCCTCTGGCCGTCCGAGAAGTAACGTACCCAGACTTCGTCGATGGAGCCGCCGCCGAAGCCTCGTCATGGAGATCCCAGGCCTCCCTTCCCTCCGACCTGGATGCTTCCCGCGCCATAAGGCGGATAGAGTGGTTCGTAGAGACGGGTTTTATCGGCTTGGACCTAGCCATGTGCTGGTTCATCAAGCGAATCCAATCTCTGCAGCACCGCGTGAAGCTAATGCACGAGTATACCAGCAATAGAAGGGATAGCCTCCACATCTCCGTGGACAATTTCTTGAGCGACTCCATCAAGCTCCGCCTCAAGGACATCGTCAAGGTGAAGGACAAGAAGCGTGGCTTCACCATCACCTACGACATGTTCGTAGACGGAAAGTGCCCAAAGGTAGTTGTTTATTTGCCGTGTATGACATATACTCCAGTTCTTCCGTCTAGCCATTATCATCTCATATAACACGGTGGTTCTTCACTTTACAGCTTAGCGACATAGATGAGGACAGCATGGCTCCTCAAATCTATGATCCAAAGATGAAGGAAGTCACCGTCGTGTTCGACGACGATGCTCCATTGGCGTGAAAGAGGAAGAGCTCCACCTCTGACGCTGCCGATGGAGGCAAGAAGAAGAAGACGGAGGGTGGAGCCTCCAGGAAGACTACCGCCGCCCTAGAGGCGGAGAAGAGAAAAGTTACCGGGATCCCCTTTGCCAAAGCACCCCCACTTGTGTAAGCTTCTTTCTCTTCGACATTGTCTATTTATCTGTCTTGCTCCTGTACTTATGCATTTTGCACGTTTCAGGAAGAAAACCACGACCAGCTTGAAGAAGACCTCCAAAACATTGGGGGCTTCTAGAACCATTAAAGACATGCTGCATCGACACATCTCCCGCCATCGCCCCTGTCACTCCCTCTGTCAAGCCTTCGTCTGCCCCGACAAGCTCACAAGCTAAGGAGGTTTCTGGCCTTTCCGCCATGGAAGTGGACTCAGGTGCCTCTACCGAGGTCGCTGTTGTCGGTGAGTAGGTGACGCAGGAGAGTGCCGCCCACCAAATGGCTGAAGCTCCGGCTAAGGATGCCATCAGTGGCGGTAAGGAGGTGGTGGAAGAAGGTACTTCTGCCATAGGCGGCGCCCCCGCACCCAAGAAAGCCATATCTTATCCAAAGATAGTCTATCCGGTACTTACACCGGGTAGCACTGCTCTGGTCCCTGGTGCGGCGCCGACATCTCCGACGTGCGGTCTTGAGGATCTCCTCCGACAAGCAGAGATCTTGCAAGGAAACAACGTATCCTTTGGCAAGCTGCTGGCCGAGAGCGCTACCAACCTCAAGATCATTGCACTTGTAAGTTTTTATTTGCCTTTTGCATTTCATATGAGTATCCCACTGTAGCCCCCAAGGATGTAAACGGAAAACCAAGTCTTTGCGTCTAGATGCTCTAAGAGTGACTAAGCTAGAAAACTTCTCACTGTAGCCCCCAAGCATATAGGTGGAATGAATTATTCCGACTAGATGCTTTAAGAGTAGCATACATAGTGTTTATAAATTTCAATACTGTAGCCCCCAAGCCTCTAGTTGTAACTGAATTAGTTCCTACTAGATGCTTAAAGAAAAGCTAAGCATACATCCAAGTTAAAAAACTTTATACTGTATCCCCCAAGCTTCTAATCGAAAACTAAATTAGTTTCGACTAGATGCTTAAAGAAAAGCTAAGCATATTGCCAAGTTAAAAACTCTCGCTGTAGCCCCCGAGCGTCTAGGTGGAATTTTTCCGGCTAGATGCTCAGACCAAACAACGTTTAACTTTTTCCTTTTTCCACAGAACGAGAATGCTCGGAGGGGCATGGCCAACAACAAGTATCAGAAGATGCGCGCAGACTTGGAAGCTGAAAAGGGTAAAACTGCCTTCTTGAAGGAACAAATCACCAAGAGCAAGCGTCTGTTTTCTTTTTCACATTCTGACTTGGTTTTGTGCCCACATTCCCCGAGTACTCACTATGTACTTTGATTTTTCCGACTTGCAGAAACCATTGCCAAGGCCAAGGACATTGTCGAGCAATCAAAGCACATTCAGGAGCTGGATAGCGAGAACAAGATCCTTAAGCAGGAGAGGAAGGACATGCTGAAGATGCACGAAGAATCCATGAAAGTCCTGCAGGACTCCACCACCGAGGAAATCAACCGCTTGAAGGAGGAGATCTCAATCTTAAGAGATCAGAAGAAAGCCGCCGACGAGCAGAATCAACGTAACCATGAGGCGTATAAACTCCTCCAACAAGAACGGGACTCCTTGGCGGATACCCTCTGGCAGGCTGAGGCCAGCATCTTCAGTAAGTAATTCTCCATCTTGGATTTCTGTAGTCTAGATACTCTGAATTTTTGAACTCATGTGTTCCTTGTCAGAATGTGCAGCTCCTATGGGCTTAACCCGGTCGCCTCCTCCAGCCAAGGAATGCATGGTTCTTGCCGGCAACTTCATCAACACCGCCATCGCGCAAGCCAAAGAGATCGCCAAGCCCCTCCAGATCAACATCAAGGAGTCGGACTCTGTGGCGAAGTACTCGGAGATTCTGCGCCGAGCCCCCAAGCGTATCACAAGCTGGAAAGCTTCATGTGCACGGGCTGGCGCAAGGATGGCACTGTCAATGGTGAAGGCACACTACAAAGATGCTGACATCGATACGGTGACCTCTGGCATTCCCGACGTAGATGACGATGGCAAAGCGATTAATCACGAATCCATCTTGTCGTCACTTGCGGGGTATGACACCAGAGTTGCCGAGTTAGTCGACGTCAACGTCTTCGTGCTGATGAATACCATCGATAGCGGCAACCAAAGCTCCTCTGAGTCCCTTCACACCGCCGACTTCGAGGGTGGTTCTCCTGCTGCTGATGACGCTGCTTCCAAGTCACCTGCGCCAAAGGAATGAAAATCTACTTGTAATATTTGTTTCACCTTTGATGCGTATGTGGAAAAAATGATGTATTTAACTTAAGGCGGAAAACAATGTTGTATGTCCTGCTACTTAAGAACCAGTTTCGAGCATGTATATATTTTTTAAGCAAGTGCTGGTTATCCATTACTTTGGTTCTTATGCTTGAATTTTCGTGAGTCGGAAGACTCGTTGTTGGAACCATGCGCTCAGGTGATGATGCCCAATGGCACCGTCAATAACCTAAGCACAAAATCGCTGACCATAAGTGCCGAAAGTCACTACTCCAGAATCCGCATAAAAACAACAAAGAACGTGTAGACCAGAAAACTTAAGCTAACGCCCGTAGGCGGAATTTTCACAAGTGCAATCGCAAAACTTGTGCATAAAGGTTTTACATGATCCAAAAATGAACACTAAAGGAGGTAAAAGACTCAGAAATATGAGTGAACCAGAGAGCTTTATTTCATTGATCATATAAGAGGTACACAATTAGATAAAAATACTAAGTGTAAAAAGGACGTAGCTGTGCTATGTTTCATGGCCGATCAAGCTCCGGGTAGTCATCATCCGGGTCATGTCGCTTACGCTTGTGATCCTCATTGGGTCTATCCTTCAGTTCATGATTGTCAACGAGGTAGTAAGACCCATTGAGTAGCGCCTTGCTTATGATGAATGGTCCTTCCCATGGCGGGGATAATTTGTGTGACTTCTTCTGCTTAAGTCGGAGCACCAAATCCCTCTCTTTAAATGAGCGATGCCGAACGCGGCGACTATGGTAGCTGCGTAGCTTTTGCTGGTAGATGGCGGATCTTTGGCATGCCAAAACGTGCTCCTCCTCGAGAAGGTCCACATCTAGGCGTCTGGATTCTTCAGCGTCATCTTCGTCGTAGGCGGCAACTCTTGGTGCATCGTGAAGTATGTCGGAAGGGAGGATGGCTTCTGCTCCATATACCATGAAGTAAGGGGTGTAGCCGGTGGATCTGTTGGGTGTAGTTCGTAAACTCCACAACACAGATAGCAATTATTTCGCCCAGGCTCCAGCTGCTCTATGTAGCGGTGCCTCAAGACGCGGCTTGATTCCCTGCAGAATTAATCCATTGGCTCGCTCCACCTGACCATTAGATTGTGGATGTGCCACAAATGCAAGGTCAAGTCGGATGCCCTTCTCCCAACAATAAGCCTCCACTTCTCCGAGTGAAAAGTCGCTGCCGTTGTCGGTGATAATGCTATGTGCGAGACCAAATCTCACCACTAGATCCCGAACAAACCTAAGGGAAGTTGCCCCATCAAGCTTTCTAATGGGTTTAGCTTTTATCCATTTAGTGAATTTATCATCTACTACTAGCAGATGCGTAAACCCACATGGTGCCATCTATAACGGTCACACCATGTCTAGCCCCTAGACTACAAATGGCCAAGTTATTGGTATTGTTCGCAGTTCTTCAGCAGGAACATGTGGTTGTCGGGCATAATACTGGCATCCCATGCATGTCTCAACCAGCTTGTCGGCGTCCGCCTTCGCGGTCAGCCAGTAGAATCCTTGCTGGAAGGCTTTAGCGACCACGATCGAGGAGCGGCGTGATGCCCGCAATCTCCGAGATGGATTTCGCGTAGGATTTCCATACCTTCTAACTAGGAAAGACACTTTAGGTATACACCAGTAGTGCTCCTTTTGTAGAGTTGTCCATTGATTATGGTATAACCCTTTGCTCGTCGTACTATTTGCCGTCTTTCGACCTCGTCGTCGAGCAAAGTTCCGTGTTCGAGATATTCCATGAACGGTTTTGTCCAAGCCGGAGGAACCTTTGTCACCATGTTGACAAAAGAGTCAGCTCTATTTGGGTTGTCGATGTCGGCTCCCTTCATAGATGGTGTGCGCAGATGCTCTAGGAAAACTCCTGGCGGAATTCGTTTGCGCCCTGATCCAAGCTTAGATAGCAGATCAGCCGCCTCGTTTTGCTCCCTAGGTACATACTTGACTTCGTAGCCCAAGAAGCTCTTGGATATCTCGTCCACTTCGTCTCGATATGCTGCCATCATAGGGTTCCACGCATTCCAGGTGCCAGCCACCTGCTGGGCAATCAAGTCAGAATCTCCACAGCAAACTATGCGCTTGATGCCAATATCCTTGGGTACACGTAGTCCGTGAATGAGTGCTTCATACTCCGCCATGTTATTTGTAGCCTCGAAGTGGATCTGCAGAACATAGTGTAGCTTGTCTCCTATTGGTGACTGTAGAAATACACCAGCCCCCGAGCCGTTGAGCAGCTTTGATCCGTCAAAGTGCATCACCTAGTACTCTAGTTCTGGCAACGGAGTAACATCTGGCATCTTCATCCAATATGCAAAAAAATCTGCCAAGGCTTGTGACTTGATAGCATCGCGTCTCTTGTAGGTGATCTCGAAGGCGGCAAGTTCAATGCCCCACTTCGCGACCCTTCCCGTAGCGTCGCTGTTGTTGATAATGTTGGACAGTGGAGTCTTGCTCACCACTATGATTGGGTGCTCCTGAAAGTAATGCCTCAGCTTCCGAGAAGCAAGGAATACTCCATAAGCTATCTTCTGGTAGTGCGGGTAACGCTTCTTGGACTCCATCAAGACCTCGCTTACGTAATAAACTGGTCGTTGAATTCCGTTATCATAGCCTGGTTCCTTCCACTCTACCACGACGACGATGCTGATTACCCGGTTGGTTGCCGCCATGTAGATTAACAGGGGCTCGCCAAGCTCGGGCGCTGCAAGGATGGGCGCTATGGAAAGAATCTCCTTGAGCTGCTTCAATGCTGCATCTGCTTCGTCCGTCCACGTGAATTTGTCCGCCTTCTTCAGCAACTTGTATAGCAGCAGAGCCTTCTCTCCAAGTCGGTTAACGAACCGACTAACTGTTGCAACACAACCTGTTAGTCGTTGAATGTCCTTCAGGCATGTCGTACAGTTTATGTTTAAAATGGCCTTGATTTTCTCCGGGTTGACATCGATTCCATGCTGGGAAACGATGAATCCCAACAATTTGCTGGCTGGAACCCCGAAGACGCACTTCTTAGGGTTAAGCATCATGTTGTATTTCCGGAGATTATCAAAGGTTTCTTTTAAGTCGGAGATTAAGTCGTTTGACTTTTTAGACATCACCGCGATATCGTCCACATAGGAGTGAACGTTTCGACCAATTTGGTCGTGGAGGCAACGCTGTATTGTCCGCTGGTATGTAGCACCTGCGTTTTTCAGCCCAAAGGGCATCGTAACATACCAAAACGTGCCATATGGGGTAGTGAACGAAGTGGCCAATTGGTCTGACTTCCTCATCTTGATCTGGTGGTATCCTGAGTATGCATCGAGAAAACACAAAAGTTCCGAGCCAGCCGTCGAGTCAATGACTTGGTCAGTGCGAGGCAAAGCAAACGGATCTTTGGGACATGCTTTGTTTAAGCCGGTGTAATCAACGCACATTCTTCATTCTTTGGTTCCCTTTTTGGGGACAAGTACATGATTGGCCACCCATCGGGTGTGAAGGACTTCTCGGATAAATCTAGCCTTAACTAACCTAGCTATCTCTTTCCCAATGGCGCGTCTCTTCTCGTCTCCGAAGCGTCATAGAGGTTATTTCACTGCTTTGCATTTTGAATCAATGTTTAAGCTGTGCTCGGCAAGTTCCCTAGGTACACCTTTCATGTCGGCAGGTTGCGAGCTAAAGATGTCCCTATTCTCACGGAGGAACTCGACGAGCGCGCTTTCCTATTTGGGATCCAGGTTCGTCCCAATGGCGGTGACCTTGGAGGCATCGCCTACCACAAGTTCCACCGGCTTGGTCTCGATGGCGGTCTTTAACGCAGGAGCGGAGTCGGAGATCTGCTTCTTCGACGCGGGCATCTCTGAGTCATCGACCTTGCTCTGGATCTCTTTGAATTCTTCGCTGTAGAGGACAACTTCCACGAAGGCTGCTTCATTATCCTCGTTGTGGTTCATGTTCGTAGGTAAGAACGGTTCTATCTCGAAAGCCCTAAGCCACGTAAAACTTGCAATGGATAAATTAGAGGCGTCTAGTTTAGATTGTTGCTGGGCTTGTGTTATGATATGGTGATGTTGTAAGTAGAAATATGAGATGATACTCTTACAACATACATGACGTGTAATCTCCATAGACCTTGGACTTACACATATAGGTATGATAGTGATCATACCACGGTGCACATGATAGAGATCATATGCGGGAACCATATCATTCCACTAATAAACATGTGATGTTTGATAGCATCTTATATTGCTTGTTTAGCACTTTGTTAGCATAATAAGATGATCCCTCATTTAAATATCAAGATAAGAATGTGTTCTTCCTTTAGTATGCACCGATTATGTTTTTGTTGCTCCAAGACATCACGTGATGATCGGGTGTTCTTGGATCCACGACCATATATCGGGTGTAAAACAGTTAGACACGCTAATACTAAGGTTCTAACTTGACGAGCCTAGCATGTACAGACATGGCCTCGGAACATGGACCGAAAGGTTAAGCATGAGTCATATAGTAGATATGATGCCCATTTGATGCTCTCCTTTGAAGCTACACCGACTCATGTGATGATCGGACTTGGTGTAGTGGATTTGGTTCATGTAATCACCAAAAAGGCACCAGGGATGTCGTTTTTTAGTGGGAGTTCATTCGTAATATGGATTAGTTGAGCTCAATCTATCATACACTTAGTCTAAACTTCACAAATTCTGTTGTAGATGGCACCACCTGCTTTTAATTTCAATGTGTTCATGGAGAAATAGTAACTTGCAATGAACTGTAGTAACTTTACCGAATGGGCCATGAATTTGAGGATTCTCCTCTCTGCTGCACAAAATCAATATGTGCTAGAAGCGCCTCTAGGTCCCCCACCCTTTGAGGATGCCCCTGACGAGGAGAAGAATGTCTATCAGACTCGTCAGGAGGACCACAACTTAGTTCATTGCGGCATATTGTATGGGCTAGAGACGGAACTTCGAAAGCGTTTCAAAAACGGCAATGCATTTGATACAATGGGTGAGTTGAAAATGATTTTCGACACACATGCTGCTGTAGAGAGCTACAACGCTTCAGAAAAGTTCTTTAGCTGCATGATGGAAGAGCACAACTCCGTTAGTGAGCATGTACTCAAGATGTCGGGTTACGCCGATAAGCTTGTGTCCTTGGGAATAATGATTCCCATTGACTTAGGCATCCATCGTGTTCTGCAGTCTCTGCCACCTAGCTATAAGAGCTTCGTGATGAACTATAATATGCAAGGCATGAAGAAGTCTCTCCCCGAGATTCTGTCAATGCTTAGAACTGTAGAAGTGGAGATCAAAAAGGAACATCAAGTGTTGATGATCAATAGGAACACTGGTTTCAAGAATGATAAGAAGGAAAAACGGAAGGGAAGTAAGGGCGGCAAGCCGGTTGCCGTGCCTGAAAAGAAACCCCGAGTTGGACATAAGTCTGATACCGAGTGCTAATATTGTAAGGGGACTGGCCACTGGAAGCACAACTGCCCCAAGTATTTGGCAGACAAGAAGGCCGGCAAGGCAAACAAAGGTATATATGATATACATGTTATTGATGTGTACTTGACTAGTGCTCGCAGTAGCACCTGGGTATTTGATACCGGTTCAGTTGCTAATATTTGTAACTCGAATCAGGGGCTGCGGAACAAGCGACCGCTAGCAAGGGGTGAGGTCAAGATGCGTGTCGGCACTGGATCAAGCATTGATGTGATCACCGTCGGAACGCTACCTCTCCACTTGCCGTCAGGATTAGTAATAAACTTGAAGAATTGTTATATGGTGCCAGCACTTAGCATGAACATTGTATCTGGATCGTGTTTAATGCAAAGTGGTTATTCATTTAAATCCGAGAACAATGGCTGTTCCATTTATATGAATGAAATCTTTTATGGTCATGCACCGATGATGAATGGTTTATTTCTATTGGATCTCGATTATTATGTTACACATATTCATAATGTTAATGCTAAAAGGATTAAACTAAATGATGATATATCCGCATATATGTGGCACTCCCGTCTAGGTCATATTGGCGTTAAACGCATGAAGAAGCTCCATTAGGATGGACTTTTGGAATCACTTGATTTTGAATCATTTGATACATGTGAGCCATGCCTTATGGGCAAGATGACTAGAACGCCGTTTTCCGGTTCAATGGAACGGGCGACAGATTTATTGGAAATCATACATTCTGATGTATGTGGTCCAATGAGTGTGTTGGCGCGAGGTGGATATCGTTATTTTTTTACTTTCACGGATGATTTGAGTAGATACGGTTATATCTACTTGATGAAACACAAGTCTCAAACCTTTGAAAAGTTCAAGGAATTTCAGAATGAAGTGGAAAATCATCGTAATAGAAAGAGCAAATTTCTACGGTCCGACCGTGGAGGTGAGTATCTAAGTTACGAGTTTATCACTCACATGAAAGAGTGTGGAATTGTTTCACAACTCACACCTGTCGGAACACCATAGAGAAATGGTGTGTCGGGACGTCGTAATCGTACTTTATTAGATATGGTTCGATCTATGATGTCTCTGACGGACTTGCCGTTGTCATTTTGGGGTTATGCACTAGAAACTACTGCATTCACTTTAAATCGGGCACCATCTAAATCCGTTGAAAAGACACCGTATGAATTGTGGTTTGGAAACAAACCTAAGCTGTCATTTCTTAAAGTTTGGGGATGCGATGTTTATGTGAAGAAACTTCAACCGGATAAACTCGAACCCAAAGCGGAATAATGCGTCTTCATAGGATACCCTAAGGAAACTATTGGGTATTCCTTATCACAGATCCGAGGGCAAGGTTTTTGTTGCCAAGAATGGATCCTTTCTAGAGAAAGAGTTTCTCGTGAACGGTGTGAGTAGTCGGAAGGCAGAACTCGAAGAGGTTATTGAACCTTCTCTTCAAAGTATGGCGAGTAGCGCAGCGCCGGAAGATTTTCTGGATTTGGCTTCACCTGTTCAAGAGGGAACTAATGATAATGATCATGAAACTCCGAAAGAGAGTACTACCAAACCTCGCAGGTCTAGCAGGACGCGTGTAGCTCCCGAGCTGTACGGAAATCCTGTCATGAATTTCATGGTTGATGAAAATGATGACCCTGCGACGTACGAAGAAGCGATGATGAGCCCGGATTCCAACAAATGGTTAGAAGCCATGAAATCCGAGATGGAATCCATGAATGAAAATCAAGTTTGGAACTTGGTGTACTTACCTCACAACCGAAAGGCCGTGGAGAACAAATGGATTTTCAAAAGGAAAACTGATGCTGATGGTAATGTGACCGTCTATAAAGATCGACTTGTCGCAAAGGGGTTTCGACAAATTCAAGGAGTTGACTACGATGAGACATTCTCTCCCGTAGCGATGCTAAAGTCAGTTAGGATTATGTTAGCAATTGCTGCATATTTCGATTATGAGATATGGCAGATGGATGTCAAAATCGCGTTTCTCAATGGTAATATTGAAGAAGAGTTGTATATGATACAACCAAAGGGTTTTGTCGATCCTAAGGATGCTAACAAGGTGGGCAAGCTTCAGCGATCCATCTATGGATTGAAGCAAGCATCACAAAGTTGGAATCTCCGCTTTGATGAGGTGATCAAAGAGTTTGGATTTGTCCAAACTTATGGAGAAGCTTGTATTTACAAGAAAGTGAGTGGGAGCAATGTGGCATTTCTGATATTATATGTGGATGACATATTATTGATCGAAAATGATATAGATCTTTTAAACAGTGTTAAAAGTTATCTAAACAGCAAATTTTCAATGAAGGACCTAGGTGAAGCATCATACATATTAGGCATAAAGATTTATAGAGATAGATCTAGGCGCCTAATAGGGCTATCGCAAAGTACATACCTTGATAAGATTTTAAAGAATTTTAAAATGGAAGATAGTAAGAAGGGGTTCTTACATATGACACAAGGCACGACATTGAGTAAGAATCAAAGTCCGGCTACGGCGGAAGAAAGAGAGAAAATGGACAAAGTCCCCTATGCTTCAACCATAGGCTCTATAATGTACGCCATGCTATGTACAAGACCAGATGTGGCACATGCTATTAGTTTGACTAGTAGGTACCAATTGGATCCAGGTTCGGAACACTGGAAAGCGGTCAAGAATATCCTTAAGTACTTACGAAGAACTAAGGATATGTTTCTTGTATACGGAGGTGAAGAAGAGCTCGTCGCTAAGTGTTATGTCGACGCTAGCTTTGACACCGATCTGGATGACTTTAAGTCTCAATCCGGATACGTATTTCTCATGAATGGCGGAGCGGTTAGTTGGAGGAGCTCCAAACAACCTGTGGTGGCGGGATCAATAACGGAGGCCGAATATGTTGTTGCTTCAGAAGCGGCTCAGGAAGCGGTTTGGATGAAGGAGTTCATATCCGAACTAGGTGTGGTTGCAAACGCGTTGGACCCAATGGTGATGTATTGTGACAACAATGGTGCCATTGCCAATGCCAAAGAGCCAAGGTCTCACAAGCATTCCAAGCATATTAAGCGCCGGTTTCACTCCATCCGCGAGCATGTCAAGGATGGAGATATAAAGATTTGTAAAGTACATACGGATCTCAATGTAGCAGATCCGTTGACTAAAACTCTCCCTAGAGCAAAACATGATCTACACTAGAACTCCATGGGTGTTAGATACATCACTATGTAACTAGATTATTGTCTCTAGTGCAAGTGGGAGACTGAAGGGAATATGCCTTGAGAGGCAATAATAAAATGTTTATTATGTGTATTCCAAGTATATGATAGATGTTTATTTTGCATGTTATAATTGTATTAATACGGAAACGTTAATACATGTGTGTTTAATAAACAAACAGAAAGTTCCTAGTTATGCCTTTCTCATAAACTAGTTCGTTGATTAACAAGATGATCATAGTTTCCTGATCATAGACATTGGATGTTGTTAATAACGAGATCACAACATTAGTGTAATGGTGTGATGAACATTCATCCGAAGTATAGCATTACGATCAAAGTCATTGAGTTTATATTGCTATAAACAACTTACGAAGTAGTCCTAATCCTTAGACCATGAGATCATGCCAATCACTAACACCGGAAGAGTTTCTTGTTGACATCAAACGTCACACCGGAACTGGGTGATTATAAATATGGCTACAAAGCTACTAAAGTGTTATGTTGAGAATCATGGATCAAGAGTATAATTTGTTCATCCCGATGACAGATAGATATACTCTGGGCCCTCTCGGTGATATCACATTGGTTAGCTTGCAAGCAAGTGATTTGATCACTAGAATGTTATATCACGGGAACGATAAAAGAGTGCATGTCAGTAACGAGATCAAACTAGGTATGGAGATACCGATGATCGAATCTCGGACATGTAATATATTGTGAAACAAAGGGATTAAGATACAAGCGTAAAAGGTTCTGACGATCACAGGAAAGTCATCATTGAATGTGTGGGAGTCAGTATGGATCTCCAGGTCCCGCTACTAATGATTGATCGAAGAAGGGTCTCGATCATGTCCGCATTATTCGCGAACCGTAGGGTGATACACTTAAGGGACACTGACATCCAGTTGGAGCAAATGTTTCATGCCGAAAGAATAAACAAGCGCAGGAATTTATTTCACTAGATACCGAAACAGGTTTTCAGGTGAAATTGCATAAAGAGGTTATGCATGTGAAATGGAATTCTAGCAAGGGGTTATTTGTGAATGTTTGTCATTAAATTAATTGACAAAATTCTGAATAAAATAAAAGAGTTTTATTTAATGAGAGTTTGCATTAAACTTGGTGGAAATTTAATGGCAAGTTTGAGTGGGATTTTGAGTGGAGAGAATTTAAAGGAATTTTGTGAGTGGAGTGTCCACCCACATGAAGAGGGGAGGGCAAGGGGGCAACCCCCATGCGCCGGCCACCCCCTTGGGGTTCCCCCCTCTCCTATAAAAGGCACCCCTCTCCTCACTTCTCACTCACACCTCCTCGTGAAGGATATCTCTCCCCCTCTAGAATTTATGCCCCATGGTCTCGGACTAGTGAGATACATGTTCCCGGTGGCTATTCGGCAAGAAAGGGTTGTGCTTCCGCTGCATCTCTGGAGTGAGGAGGCGGAGGTTGCTCGGTGTCTTGTACATGTGTGCGAGCACGGATGCGCTGCTGCTTTGCGGAGCTAGGACTTCCTCTCGATCTTGAGATCGGCAAGAGATCGTCTACATCAACCACGAGTTGAACTCGTTAAGCTTTGTCGGTCTTCAAGGGTATGTTCTCTACGGATATACATCCGCCCGTTGTTTGTATCTAGTAGATAGATCTTGGTACATAGTTGTTCCCATCGTAGGAAATTTATTGTTTTCTATGCTGCGAACCCTACAAATCTCTTACTGGATCTCTTATGAAATGCCATGTTTTGTACCTGGAAATGATTTTTTGGAAAATTCTTGGGAGAGCTACGAGACAACTCCATGCTAAATTTGAGCCCCTTCTAGCTAGAACGGCACAAACTTATTTATATCGCGAGGGTTTTACCGAGGGGTTCTAGGTGAAGCCAATTGGTGAATTGACCACTAAATGCTCTCTAGTATTTATTAAAATGGGGTGATGCATTTTTGGTTAGTTTATTAGGTCATAGCACGGTGGCTAAAAGTTTGAGCCCAAGATCTAAAAGGACCCCCCTCTGATGATTGATCCAACGCGAGGCTATATTGTCGATCGTCCCATGGATATATGTATATGTGTGAGAACATCTCCTCACACATGGTACATACATATATATTTTCTATCTCAACATCCGATCACACTTTTTTACCTAGATATATCTCCAGATGAGGGCTGAACAATGGAATTTTATCCTTATTTTGTTAGTTTAGGTCATAGTAGCAAGATATTATAAGGTCATAGCATTGTGGATAAAATTTTGAGACCAATATCTCAAAGGACCCCCTCTCTCCGATTGACCTGATGTGGCACATGTATTTTCGATCGTCACATGTTTATATATAACTGTCAAAACATCTCCTCGCACATGGTTTATACATATAACTGGGAGAATGTCTCCTCGTACATGGTATATACATATAGATGTGAAAACACGTCCTAGCACAGAACATGGGAACATATATATTTTAGGGCAGCATATATTGTTTGGGATTGCACACATGTGGAAATTACAACTAGACACACAATGCCAACTAATCTCTCAAACTAAATGCATGAAAGATCTCTAAAACTGAACACATACTACCCAAAATATACTGAAATGATGAAGCATGTTTGATCTATGTTCCCCTTCCAACACATAGATCCCAAACTGAACTATGTAGATCAAAAACATAATACACAAAATAAAATATAAAGTGAACTAGTTTAAACACATAATTTATCACCACCACTGGCTGACATCCTTCTTGATCTGCTTCCCCTTCATCTGCTTGTTGCTGCCACCATTCCAACATTCCGGCTCCTGCTCCCACTACTTCTTGTCCTCCTCTTGCTTCCTCTTCTGGGCTGTCTTGCAACCAGGGCATAGCTCTGTCGTGAAAACCCCTGAAGCATACCATCTTTCATGGTAATGATCCTACAGTACATATCATACGCCATGTAGGCGTCTCTTGCTGCATACTCGAGCCACACCTAGGTCATCGACTTCCAATGCTAGTAGTCATGTCGTGTATAATGCAAATTCTCAAATTTCACACAGGAGTCTTCGAAGATTTCTACTGCCAGATCGCCCATTCCATCCTTTTTTGGGAATGGTTTGATCTTGTATAGATTCTGGATGTCGACGTGGTACCCATATGGAATTTTTATCGACACACAAGAAAGCATAGTTGTGTCATTTTTGATGTCCATGCTCAGGAAAGTACCCTACCAACTTACTCCGCTAACCTCTAGCAAGTGATGGATCATCTTGAAACCTGCTCAGTAAGGCGTCAAGTACTTTTGGGATTGGTCGGCGCCAATCTACTAAACTTTAGATCGACCCTGTTGGATGGTGTGAAAGAATAATGCACTTCTTTGCGTGTTTTTCCCACGACATTGCATCAGACCTAACCCGAAAGGACTCCTTCGCTAAAGGACCGTGTTCCGAGACCACCAACAGCCAACGACAACCCTCAACCTATTGGACCCTAACTAGCTTAGAACTGACTACCCAGAAGCTAGTAGACGCCCCTTTCCAGTAGACCCTCTAACTCAAGAAGTGGTATAAACGCATCCCATGAAGCGGTACAAGGTCGACAGAAGATGACATCCTCCGGACGAAAGGTGCAACGCCACCCAACCTAGCATCAGCATACGACTCTAATCTAGAAAGTCGGCAACTCAACCAAAAACACCTAGTGTCGATCTAAGGGGGAAAGACTGCGTCTTTCCCGCCCAAAAACCAGATAAAACCCCGAAGTCAAACAAGGAGGACCATCCCTGCAAAATCTGAATCATCGACCCTGCAAGAAGGACGGAAATCGGCACTTCTCCAGAATCAGAAGGTACTTCAGGAAATTTCTCCATCAAAGAGTCAACAACCCATCGAGCACTTCCGACGTTTCAAAACCAAGAAGGCAGAGAAGCTGACTTCAATGGTAAAGGTTTGAAGAAGGCTCAACTCGCAGTCACGTATCAATAAAAAAGTACCCTGTCGACGCTAAACCTACCTAGAATCTTCCTAAGGGGAAAAGAATACGTATTTTCCACTTATCTAATCTAAACCGCCTCAATCCGAAGCCACTCAGCTCTGACTCGTAACTGACCATGCTTGTTCGGATGGAAAGACCGTTAGCATCTATTAATTCCACCCTGAAATTGCCAAGCGAATATTATTACCCAACCCTACTTCTCCCTAATCTCGGGACGAGATTAATTTAAGGGGGAAAGGCCTCTAACATCCCAATTTTAGCAACCCTGAGTTCTTGTCCAAAAGGCAAAAATCAGGGGGAACAAAGACTTTTTCTTGTTACATGTGCATTATTTGTTTACTTGCTTGCTTGTGTTCTTGTAACTGATTGTGTAATAGATGCTATACTTCTTATCTCAACACTAGTTGACAAAAGCTATTTTACAAAAGAGATGTCCTGGCTCATCTTTCATATTCTCAAATGTTCTGGCATTTCAAAACCTGAGCCAAGATGACTTTGAAAAAAAAAAGAATATTTTACTAGTTCTATTAACAAAACTATGGAGAACTAAAATATAATCTCCTTATGTTTTCAAGACAGAACTCCCCACTACTCTTACCCCTAGGTTTTACAAAACTTCTATTCAAAACCTCTTCATTCCAATCTTGGTAGAAATACCAAGAGGTACTTATCTTACTTCAAAACATAACCAATTCAAAGTACCCGTCCCTACCTCAAGCTAAGCTTGAAGGTAACCCTAGTAGTAGTTGGATAAGTTTGATAGGATGAATTGCCTTGATCTGCTGTTTGATGAATTTCCTTGATCTACTAATTGCAATGTTTGCTTAGGAACTAGAGTGAGATAATATAGTAGCCTATCCTTTAGGAACCAATCTATGCTTGTGACCATCAAACTCATATCAAGAATCCAAGTCTGGATCTATCCTAACCCACTACGGTGATCATCTCATCTCCTAATCAGACCAATCAGGCATAATCCCTTTTGATCATTTCCAAATCAGTGGAGACCCAATATAAGCATGGATCCTATCTACATAGTTAACACTTCAACATAATATCCTTGATCCTGAGTTTGGAACCTAGCCTTCTCTCAACATCATCTACGCTTGAACACTAGTCTAAAACCCTAAATCTACCAGAATGACTAAGTCTGGATTTCTTATCTAGATTCAATCCTTGGAACTCTACCTTTTCCAACCTATGTGCATTCTTGAGAATGTACTTGAACCATATTGTAGTACATCTTTAGTACTACCAAAGTCCACTACTGCCCTTGGTTAAGACATTCTGATTCCCACTCATCCTTGATGGTTTTGAAGTCAAGTTAATAATCTTTTCTGCAAATCTTATCATCTTGCCTACTTTGACAGAAGCTCACATCTATATGCTACCTCCCATTGACCAACTTTTTTCATGATTATGGTCTACTAAACATGTCCTATCAATCCCCACCTCACTTGTTTCCATTGGAGCATTGTGCATCTCAATCCCACATGGTTTAGGAGGCTTCATGATGTATCTGTTATGGCAGCCTTATTTTCAACAAAGTTTGCCACCACTCCTACACCACCTCAAATCCAACCAAGCCCAACCCTGGCTTACATGATCATCTATATAACTTTGTCTATCCATACATACCCCCCTTGTACCAAGGTGAGCTCTGAGCTCACAGATACAACCATGTCTAAGTGGCATAAAAATAACCAAACCCTAGATTCTCCCAAATGTAGTTTTCTCCCGTTCTCACCATATCTATTCAACAACCCAAGTTGTAAATGGTGTATACTCAAGTATACATCATCTACCTTGGATAGTATAAACCCCCAAATAATTTCCATAATTATTTGGAGCCTAAAACTATTTAAATTCCATAAATGGCAAAATCCTAGAAAACCTTGTCTATAAAGGCAAGTTCGTTTTTCTCCAAACCACTTTACCAACTCAATGCATAATTGAGTTCTCCACCTCCCCTATCTCTCAAACTAAAAAATAAATATTTTGAGATTCTTTATTATCTATTTTTTCAATTTTTCTTAAATGGCAGAAACAAGAAATAATTCCTTAAAAATACTTTTCCATCTCAATAAATTCCAAATAAATTCTACAATGTGTAATATGGTATCCAAGACCATATCACATCAAAAACCCATCTTGGACAATGTAATAATATCAAATGAACTTCTAGAAACTACTTCTACACTTTTTGAATAATAGTGAAAATGATGAGCTAATGTATTCAGAAAATTCCCAAAAAATTCTAGGAGATAACCCTTGACCATATCTATCTATCAGTACTCTCTCCCCACTTTGTCCAATGAAATTGCTCCAAAATCCTTCAGAAGAACTCATGTGATAAAATGGTGCAAAACAATTAAAACTTGAACCAAACCCCCTCCACCCCTCTTCAAAACTTGCCAGCACCTCTCCATCACTCAGCACTCCTCCCTGGTTGTGATCCCTGTAGCACTTGCACTGTAGCATCAATTGACCCATTGTCCTTTGTGCTTGTCCAAAAAGGGGGACAAAGAAAAACCCCACAACCATGCCATTACTTTACTTGCAGCCCCTACCCTCTCACTCTCTGCCCTCTACACGACACCAGGGCCCCAACACCTCTCTCTCCACTGCCCCATTTGCCCTAACCTCGAGCATCACCACTCCTCCATGCTCAAAATGGACCTAGTCCATCAAACACCTCCCCCTCGGGATAAAAAGGCCTAAGGACACCCCAGCTCCCTTGGCACCCCATTTCACTCCCCTCCCTCCCAGCTACCATCCTCGAGCTCCCCAACCTCTCCGTAGATCTGCCACGCTCGAGAGAAAAAGAAGCAAGGCCTCTCGGCCTCCCCCATGGAATCGAGCAAGGCCTTATCTATACTCCGCCTCTCCCTCTGCATGTATTACACATGCACTCCTCTCGCTCCCCTGCATCTAACAGTGCCCTCTTTTCCTCCAAGGACAGCTCCCACTGGCCACACCATCAAGCACCCGAGCACGTCCCTCGGGCGCCGAGGCGCGAGACTCATCCCGGGCGTGAACCAGGTCATGCCGCCCCTCGCTGGGCTCGCCTCGGTGCGCCGTGTCCACTCCGCCGTCTCCCCGCCACTAGAAAGCCCTCAGGTGAGTGCCCTGCAACCGCTGCCGCCCCTCTAGGGTTTCCCCTTTCTATCCACGTGACGGGAGGAGGGACATGACTAAGCGCCGTCGATCTCGTCTGGATCCAGCGGCCCTCATCTCTCCATACCCCTTCACCCCACTGGGCCACTGAAGGATGGGCCCCGCGGTCAGGTTCAAAACGACGGGCTCCCGCGTGTCGCTGCCCGGGTTGGCCGTTTCTCCCCTGCGCCGCCCATCTACCTTTAGATCTAGCCCAGCTCTGATCTTTCCCCTTTTCCTTTTTATTATAACCCTAGATCTAGTCTTTGGTAGTTTGGTTTAAATATTTTCAAAAATGGAAAATGTATCAAAGTGGCCAGATAATATTTTTACCCTGAACCTACATGTTTTATTAAACATTCAGTTCTTAGGTTTGACCAAAATAAGGACTAGATCTATCTCAACAATTTAACCACCTAGATGTATCCTTTCTACCAATAAATTTCGACAGGGATGTCTACAATTCCAAATGGAGTAAATCCAATTGGTACTGGAAGTTATTATCCGTACCATGCTTTTCCCAGTGGTCCCACATAAAATTGCTTCCTAGATTACCTGTAGCAGAAATAATAAAAAACAGGGCATTCCTGACTTTAGAAAATTCTCTAGGTCAAACCATATGTGATTTTGACCTAATTACAACTCCTAGTAAACATCTATATCAATAAGTACCAAAACATAGGATCCCAAGATTTTTTTGAGCTTCTATTGAATTATGGTGAATTAAACATTTATGTGCATGGTTTATTCACCCATAAATTCACCACTTGAGTTCTGTAAATCCAAAAAGGATGATTGCAATTTCTGTAGAAAGGTATCATCAGTACCTAACATGTGTCCTTGGAATCATATAGAAAGCTTCTTTAGTTTAAATATGATGAAAAAGACAATTCTCATCTAGTACTGTCTTTGAGAATTTCTCAAGGGCATTCTGGTAATTTTTTGAGGTGATTCCAACTCCTCTTGAATCAGTACAACAAAGACTACCTAATAACCCAAGTAAATAATTTTAATAGCTCCAGAATTTTTCTGGTAAATTATTTCCTAAAACTAGAGTATTATCCACTATAGAAATCATTATAAATTAATGGAAATTGATAAAATAGTGAAACCACTTTTGTTGGATTCGTTTTATCAATACCTATCTGATGGTATCATTTTTACACAATTTTATCATACACAACTTGGCCTTTATCCAAAACCCTTTGTCTAGGTGGTTTTGGACCTTAAATCTTAAATAGAAAATACCCACTTGCAACCCAAGCATTTCCTTTGCATCCCCAACCAAATCCTCAATCCTTAATGATCTATAAACTTGTTTTGTGAACTTCTTACTGTATGGTTTGAGGCTTGTATGCATTGTATTGATGGTAGTGTTGTTTGTTTGCATGTATACTCGATAACGATGATAGTTGCGTTTGTGAGACTCCAAGAAGAAGGAAGCATCGAGTTATTCTTATTATTGTATTTGGTATTTTGGTTTTCTAAAGAAGTCACTGGACATCTCGCTGGTCACAGTCAAGCCACCTTCTTGCGAATATGCCTTGTCCTATTATTTTACCTATGCATGTTTTAGCTACTCGTTTATGCAAATTGCATTATTTTTTACTATATTATGTTTTATATGGGGAATGTTTGGATCCTCCAAACCATTACCCCTTAGTACCATTAGGTACAACCCATCTTTATGATACCTAACTTCTCTTAGTATGGTAGATGGTGTTTAACACCATAACCCCTTGGAGACCCCGTTTTAGTCTAAGCAAAAGTGTAGGATGGGAAGACCCCGGGAAAAGACTTACAAAAATGTTTTATGAGAAAAGCTTGGTGAGGCTTGGCTTACCAAGTGATGTTGAAAATGAGAAAGGTTTTGGTTTACAAAATGATCGGATGAAAGATGGAGGAAAAATGTCTGCGAAAACACACCCGGCTGTACAGTTCCTAATGCTTGAGCAATTAACCTGTGCAACCACATTACTCTGGAATGGGACGGGGCAAGGCTGGAAGTTTGTCTAATATGGTATAGGTGCCTCACACTACTACAGGGGCAAACAATCCCCGGAGGGTGGGCCTTCTCTGTCCAACTGTCCATGCGTGGCATCGACCGGGAGAAGGAACAAAGGGTCTTCGGGCCTCCGCGCGATACTATGAGACCCTCATTGAAAGCGCACACCAGTCGTGGTGCAAAACGCGCTCCGGTTGGATGGTTACTATGTAGGGCATCCTGGTTTTGAGGGGATTAACCTCATAGGGTAGTGCAGCACCCCGGGTAAATCCACTACTAGAAAATCGCCTGCATTTACATCTGTGCATCATCATGATATCTGCATCCATGTTTTGATCTAAAACTATTTTGCTAAAAGCCTATTTTTGTTTTCTAAAATATTCTCTCTCCATTTCAAATGTAAGACCCTCGGTCCGCCCGGATCTTTTGTTCGCCTAAAGTATTTTACCCAAAAGAATATTTTAAAACTAAATAAATAATAAAACTATTTTGACTGGAGAGGCAGTCTAGCCGGTCAGGCCACAGGCCCAACCGGCCAAACCACCTACTATCCGGCCCATCTAAAATAAAACCCTAACCCTAAAAACTACCCTAAACCTACCCCAAACCAAACCCTAGACAATCCTATCCCCACCCGCCGCCGCCGCCAGCTAGGGCACTAACCGCGCGCACTCGCTCCTCTGTCCCGCTCTCGCTTCGCCCAATCCCACCGACGCGGTCAACCAGCACCCTGCGTCCTCGCTTCCGCCGGTCCCACCCACAACTGCCCATGCTCCTCACGTTTTTCCCTGGCCCCACCACTTCCCAGGTGCCCCCGTACTCTCTACCACGCAACCCGCTCCCCTCGTTCTCGCATCCCCATCCCTAAGCCTCACCGCCGCCATGATTCCCCCATGCCTCCCGACCTCGCCGATTCCCCTCATCGACCTGGTCGTAGCCTACCCGGCCCGCGCGGCCCCGCGCTTGCACTCGGCCTCAAGCTCGAGCCCCGACGTCTTGCTCTTCAGCGCCGCCGCCGCCCTTGATACCTCACCGTGCGCCTCCCTCTGTGGCGCGCCGAGCAGCGCCAGCCTCCGCCCTCCTCTCCCTGGGCCGCTTTGCCTTTCCTTCGCGAGCCCCTGCAGCGCAGCGCCCCGAGTTCCTCGTCTTCCGGCAGTCGCCTCTGCCCGCTGGTTCGCCTCGCCGTGGCACCCCCGTGAGCGGCGCCGCCCCTTCACCCACGTCGTCGGTGCATCTCTGCCTCCTCTACGTTGCCGGCTTCGCCCGTCCTCGGCCGCGCCTGAACCTGAGCTTCCTCGCCTGCCGACGCTGGTGACCCCTCCCTCGATCTCTTCTGCCCCTGTCCTCCGCGAACTCCCGGAACGCCCTATTCATCACCGACAACCAGCAGGGGCACCTGGTGCTCCGTTGTTGACTCCCTTCCGGCCGTGCCCCTGCCCTCTCTGCCGGCTGTCATCGACCCAACGTCGTCGGCCACCTCGCCGTTCTGCGCCTTCCGAGACCAAGCTCGCCACCGCAGGCCCACTTCATGTACGACGGCTGCCTTACGCGGACGCGCGCACGATGCTCTGGAATCTGGGGGCATCCTGGTGTGATGTGAAGAGAGTTGATGGACAACCCCGATGGCAAGTCGTGTACCATGGTGGCGTTAGTGTACATGCATCCATATGTGTTTGTGCGATGTTCCCCAAAACACCCGAGTCCAATACAAGATCGACATCGGCAAACCAAGAGGGAACCCCAAGATCTTCGAGAGAAACTTCGACTTTAGATCCAAGTTCGCCGACCACCCAGGGAACCGGAATGCGAAGACCGAACCCGAATCCGTTGAACCCCTCTCGGTGAACATCAAGATCTTCGCCCCGATGTGTGACCCCCTTTATCCGAGCCCTATTTTATAATTGATATCTATATGAATTGTTGCGTATTAAATTGTACATGCTTGTATACATATCATGTGGTTTGGGGGCACTATGTCGATTCACCTCATAATTAAATATGGAGATCATATATGCACTATTCTAGTCTTAGTTTGTCTCCATTTAAATTTGTGTAGCGAACCGGTGACCTATTTTGCCTTGTTAATACAACATTTAAATTGTGGGACTTCTAAACAACATGAACCATCTAAATAACTGTCGGGACCCCGGTTCCGTTTAATATTGCATAATTGCATCGCACCTTTGCCATGTCATACATCATACATGCATCATGCTCGATCTTCTACCGTAGTAATAAACAGTGCATCCGGTGTTTCTTCTAGTGCTTTGCTTCTTCACGGATTAGGCCGATGAGTTGATGCGAGTGTCGACCCGATCTTCGGATGAATCTTCGGCAATGTTTTCAGGCGAGCATTCTCCCCCTTTCTACCTATTTTACTTTTATAGTTTTTATTTCCTCCTATTGATCTATTGCTATCTGTGTTGCGATGCTCTAGTTTTCGTACCCGGAAAATCCCTTGCAGCCTTATATTGCCTTGGACACATCCTATTACCTGTTGTTTGGTAGATAGTTGGACTTGTGTGTCGTAGTCGCTTGCTCAAGTGCTGTTGTGTGTCGTCAAGTACCACAGTTGTTGGAGTATTGCCATATGTTTAATGGTGGATATGATCATGGATTTAATTACCGTTTAATAACTAAAATTGAAGTAGGTAAATGCAGAGGCACAGGTGGGTAATAGACAATATTTGGTTTTTAACCGCTCAGTAGTGTCCCGTAGGACCCCGAGTTCTTGACACCTGTTCCGAGATCGAGCGCGCTAACCACAGGTGCGGTGTGTGGGCACTCCCATCGATTTAGTACCTGATTTCAAAGTACTGTATTGGGGGCCACAAAGTAGTTTGGGGCTTTATTACTATCCTGTACTTATGTCATGCTTTACTGCTTTATTTACGATTGCGCGTGGAGCGCCTGTACTGTTTAGGAACCCCGTGATACGTTTTTGTTGTATCGACAAGCCCAGTCACACTTTCGGGTTCCCAGTCGTTTACAGCCGTCGACACAAACCCTGGGTCCGTCTCGGAGACCGGCCGACTTCGTTACGGGTAGCTTAGTGGGGTGGCCCCCCGTGCTTGCTTTGGGTCTGGGAAACGTCGTGTCCAAAACCCCGTCGACATACCGTTGGGTGTATGTTTTGTGATCTTGTACCTACCTGATCTGACAACAAGGGTGTAGGTGCGTGTGGAAATTTTGGTGCACCCCTGCAGGGTGAAATCTTTTCGAGAAGCCGTGTCCGTGGTTATGGACGACTTGGAGCACAATTCTCGATCATAGACAACTATAACTAAATTTTACTGTTATAATTTGACTTGTATCCGATATGACTAGTAATCAGCTTCACTACAACGAAATGGCTAAATAAAAGTACCAACAACTGCTGGGTTTGGGATATCTCATGCTAATTGTATCTAACTAGTAAGTGTCGCAACTACAACGGAATGGTTAACTAAAAGTGCCCACTGCTTATTATACCAGGATGACTATCTATACCTGACTAGTAATTGCTGCAACGATAACTGAATAAATAAAACTGCCAACTGTGTGAGTTCCTCGGTTGACTTCCTCGTTTGGTCTCGAGGGGGAAATACCAGGATGGGTATGTTTGGTGGTAGTATCAGGTTGGTTCCGAATAGGTCTTTCTTATCCCTCTCTAATAGCCGACAGTTATATCGAGTCTCTATAGGTTGTTTAGTACATGCTGCGCTGCCGCTTCAGTCCACCATACCTATGTAGGCGAGGACCGCCGAATTATAGTCTCGCCGTGTACTAGCCTCAGTACTGACCGCTCTCTTTTTCCCTTTGCCCTTTATCGGCACCCCTTTTGTTTAAGCAGGTTTTGAGATCGACGTTGTTAGCAGGGTTACCCTTCCGGCTTGGCCTAACAGGGTTATGGACGCCATGGGTTATTCTTCAGGGCTCTTAGCCCCATTTGCATCTTGTCCGTAGTCGGACATTGTATCGTTTTCAAGGTGATTTGGATCTTTGTACTGCATATCTGTATTCTTGACTCATGGAGTCGTGTTGTATATATCTGTTTTGTGGGTTCTATTGCGGACTAATGTGTAATGATATTACTTCGTTTTCCACCCGCACGCAAGTGCCTGGTGGGCACCTTTGAATCGTTTCTATGCGGGTTTGGCGGGAATCGCTAAAACTTGCATAGGGCTAATTCTGAGGGTGTTACAGAGTGGTATCAGAGCTCAGCAGTTACGATACCCCACTGGTCCAGCCTGTAGGATAACCTAGCTAACGGGCGTTGTAGAGTGTCAAAAGTATTTTGGAAAAATCGGTTGGGTAGATCTGATTAGGTCTGATTTTACTCCTTACCCCTCCGCTATTCTCTTCTTACCTCTACGTGTTTTGAATCTTCTCTCTTATCTCTTCTTCGAGTCCAGGATTTCTCGCGGTTGGGTTTCTGTCGTACCTTCAGGGTTTCGCTTCCATCCTCTTGTAACGGTGCTCCTACATCTGGTCTTCATGCTATCTGAGGAATCTTCCTTTGTTGTACCTTTCAGTGCACCAAAATTCACTAAAAAAATTTCTTGTATCTTCTGGTGTTTTTCAACGCGACAATCTCAACTGCATCCGATCTGATGAATAATCTCCATCCCTCATTTGTTTCCGAACCTCGCATGTCGAGATCTTCAGTCTGATTCCGAGAGTTGGTTGCATAATCCGAGAGTTGATGAATAAAAAAGTACCCTGTCGACGCTAAACCTACCTAGAATCGTCCTAAGGGGAAAAGAATACGTATTTTCCACTTATCTAATCTAAACCGCCTCAATCCGAAGCCACTCAGCTCTGACTCATAACTGACCATGCTTGTTCGGATGGAAAGACCGTTAGCATCTATTAATTCCACCCTGAAATTGCCAAGCGAATATTATTACCCAACCCTACTCCTCCCTAATCTCGGGACGAGATTAATTTAAGGGGGAAAGGTCTCTAACATCCCAATTTTAGCAACCCTGAGTTCTTGTCCAAAAGGCAAAAATCAGGGGGAACAGAGACTTTTTCTTGTTACATGTGCATTATTTGTTTACTTGCTTGCTTGTGTTCTTGTAACTGATTGTGTTTTAGATGCTCTACTTCTTATCTCAACACTAGTTGACAAAAGCTATTTTACAAAAGAGATGTCCTGGCTCATCTTTCATATTCTCAAATGTTCTGGCATTTCAAAACCTGAGCCAAGATGACTTTGAAAAAAAAAGAATATTTTACTAGTTCTATTAACAAAACTATGGAGAACTAAAATATAATCTCCTTATGTTTTCAAGACAGAACTCCCCACTACTCTTACCCCTAGGTTTTACAAAACTTCTATTCAAAACCTCTTCATTCCAATCTTGGTAGAAATACCAAGAGGTACTTATCTTACTTCAAAACATAACCAATTCAAAGTACCCATCCCTACCTCAAGCTAAGCTTGAAGGTAACCCTAGTAGTAGTTGGATAAGTTTGATAGGATGAATTGCCTTGATCTGCTGTTTGATGAATTTCCTTGATCTACTAATTGCAATGTTTGCTTAGGAACTAGAGTGAGATAATATAGTAGCCCATCCTTTAGGAACCAATCTATGCTTGTGACCATCAAACTCATATCAAGAATCCAAGTCTGGATCTATCCTAACCCACTACGGTGATCATCTCATCTCCTAATCAGACCAATCAGGCATAATCCCTTTTGATCATTTCCAAATCAGTGGAGACCCAATATAAGCATGGATCATATCTACATAGTTAACACTTCAACATAATATCATTGATCCTGAGTTTGGAACCTAGCCTTCTCTCAACATCATCTACGCTTGAACACTAGTCTAAAACCCTAAATCTACCAGAATGACTAAGTCTAGATTTCTTATCTAGATTCAATCTTTGGAACTCTACCTTTTCCAACCTATGTGCATTCTTGAGAATGTACTTGAACCATATTGTAGTACATCTTTAGTAATACCAAAGTCCACTACTGCCCATGGTTAAGACATTCTGATTCCCACATATCCTTGATGGTTTTGAAGTCAAGTTAATAATCTTTTCTGCAAATCTTATCATCTTGCCTACTTTGACAGAAGCTCACATCTATAACCTACCTCCCCTTGACCAACTTTTTTCATGATTATGGTCTACTAAACATGGCCTATAAATCCCCACCTCACTTGTTTCCATTGGAGCATTGTGCATCTCAATCCCACATGGTTTAGGAGGCTTCATGATGTATCTATTATGGCAGCCTTATTTTCAACAAAGTTTGCCACCACTCCTACACCACCTCAAATCCAACCAACCCCAACCCTGGCTTACATGATCATCTATATAACTTTGTCTATCCATACATACCCCCCTTGTACCAAGGTGAGCTCTGAGCTCACAAATACAACCATGTCTAAGTGGCATAAAAATACCCAAACCCTAGATTCTACCAAATGTAGTTTTCTCCCCTTCTCACCATATCTATTCAACAACCCAAGTTGTAAATGGTGTATACTCAAGTATACATCATCTACCTTGGATAGTATAAACCCCCAAATAATTTCCATAATTATTTGGAGCCTAAAACTATTTAAATTCCATAAATGGCAAAATCCTAGAAAACCTTGCCTATAAAGGCAAGTTTGTTTTTCTCCAAACCACTTTACCAACTCAATGCATAATTGAGTTCTCCACCTCCCCTATCTCTCAAACTAAAAAATAAATATTTTGAGATTCTTTATTATCTATTTTTTCAATTTTTCTTAAATGGCAGAAACAAGAAATAATTCCTTAAAAATACTTTTCCATCTCAATAAATTCCAAATAAATTCTACAATGTGTAATATGGTATCCAAGACCATATCACATCAAAAACCCATCTTGGACAATGTAATAATATCAAATGAACTTCTAGAAAATACTTCTACACTTTTTGAATAATAGTGAAAATGATGAGCTAATGTATTTAGAAAATTCCCAAAAAATTCTACGAGATAACCCTTGACCATATCTATCTATCAGTACTCTCTCCCCACTTTGTCCAATGAAATTGCTCCAAAATCCTTCAGAAGAACTCATGTGATAAAATGGTGCAAAACAATTAAAACTTGAACCAAACCCCCTCCACCCCTCTTCAAAACTTGCCAGCACCTCTCCATCACTCAGCACTCCTCCCTGGTTGTGATCCCTGTAGCACTTGCACTGTAGCATCAATTGACCCATTGTCCTTTGTGCTTGTCCAAAAAGGGGGACAAAGAAAAACCCCACAACCATGCCATTACTTTACTTGCAGCACCTACCCTCTCACTCTCTGCCCTCTACACGACACCAGGGCCCCAACACCTCTCTCTCCACTGCCCCTCTTGCCCTAACCTCGAGCAGCACCACTCCTCCATGCTCAAAATGGACCTAGTCCATCAAACACCTCCCCCTCGGGATAAAAAGGCCTAAGGACACCCCAGCTCCCTTGGCACCCCCATTTCACTCCCCTCCCTCCCACCTACCATCCTCGAGCTCCCCAACCTCTCCGTAGATCTGCCACGATCTAGAGAAAAAGAAGCAAGGCCTCTCGGCCTCCCCCATGGAACCGAGCAAGGCCTTATCTATACTCCGCCTCTCCCTCTGCATGTATTACACATGCACTCCTCTCGCTCCCCTGCATCTAACAGTGCCCTCTTTTCCTCCAAGGACAGCTCCCACTGGCCACACCATCAAGCACCCGAGCACGTCCCTCGGGCGCCGAGGCGCGAGACTCATCCCGGGCGTGAACCAGGTCATGCCGCCCCTCGCTGGGCTCGCCTCGGTGCGCCGCGTCCACTCCGCCGTCTCCCCGCCACTAGCAAGCCCTCAGGTGAGTGCCCTGCAACCGCTGCTGCCCCTCTAGGGTTTCCCCTTTCTATCCACGTGACGGGAGGAGTGACATGACTAAGCGCCATCGATCTCGTCTGGATCCAGCGGCCCTCATCTCTCCATACCCCTTCACCCCACTGGGCCACTGAAGGATGGGCCCCGCAGTCAGGTTCAAAACGACAGGCTCCCGCGTGTCGCTGCCCCGGGTTGGCCGTTTCTCCCCTGCGCCGCCCATCTACCTTTAGATCTAGCCCAGCTCTGATCTTTCCCCTTTTCCTTTTTATTATAACCCTAGATCTAGTCTTTGGTAGTTTGGTTTAAATATTTTCAAAAATGGAAAATGTATCAAAGTGGCCAGATAATATTTTTACCCTGAACCTACATGTTTTATTAAACATTCAGTTCTTAGGTTTGACCAAAATAAGGACTAGATCTATCTCAACAA
Organism: Avena sativa; assembly: GCA_916181665.1. Lineage (NCBI taxonomy): Eukaryota > Viridiplantae > Streptophyta > Magnoliopsida > Poales > Poaceae > Avena > Avena sativa. The sequence continues at coordinate 301,766,272 of OV702297.1, read as the reverse complement.
TTTAACCACCTAGATGTATCCTTTCTACCAATAAATTTCGACAGGGATGTCTACAATTCCAAATGGAGTAAATACAATTGGCACTGGAAGTTATTATCCGTACCATGCTTTTCCCACTGGTCCCACATAAAATTGCTTCCTAGATTACCTGTAGCAGAAATAATAAAAAACATGGCATTCCTGACTTTAGAAAATTCTCTAGGTCAAACCATATGTGATTTTGACCTAATTACAACTCCTAGTAAACATCTATATCAATAAGTACCAAAACATAGGATCCCAAGATTTTTTTGAGCTTCTATTGAATTATGGTGAATTAAATATTTATGTGCATGGTTTATTCACCAATAAATTCACCACTTGAGTTCTGTAAATCCAAAAAGGATGATTGCAATTTCTGCAGAAAGGTATCATCAGTACCTAACATGTGTCCTTGGAATCACATAGAAAGCTTCTTTAGTTTAAATATGATGAAAAAGACAATTCTCATCTAGTACTGTCTTTGAGAATTTCTCAAGGGCATTCTGGTAATTTTTTGAGGTGATTCCAACTCCTCTTGAATCAGTACAACAAAGACTACCTAATAACCCAAGTAAATAATTTTAATAGCTCCAGAATTTTTCTGGTAAATTATTTCCTAAAACTAGAGTATTATCCACTATAGAAATCATTATAAATTAATGGAAATTGATAAAATAGTGAAACCACTTTTGTTGGATTCGTTTTATCAATACCTATCTGATGGTATCATTTTTACACAATTTTATCATACACAACTTGGCCTTTCTCCAAAACCCTTTGTCTAGGTGGTTTTGGACCTTAAATCTTAAATAGAAAATCCCCACTTGCAACCCAAGCATTTCCTTTGCATCCCCAACCAAATCCTCAATCCTTAATGATCTATAAACTTGTTTTGTGAACTTCTTACGATATGGTTTGAGGCTTGTATGCATTGTATTGATGGTAGTGTTGTTTGTTTGCATGTATACTCGATAACGACGATAGTTGCGTTTGTGAGACGCCAAGAAGAAGGAAGCATCGAGTTATTCTTATTATTGTATTTGGTATTTTGGTTTTCTAAAGAAGTCACTGGCATCTCGCTGGTCACAGTCAAGCCACCTTCTTACGAATATGCCTTGTCCTATTATTTTACCTATGCATGTTTTAGCTACTCGTTTATGCAAATTGCATTATTTTTTACTATATTATGTTTTATATGGGGAATGTTTGGATCCTCCAAACCATTACCCCTTAGTACCATTAGGTACAACCCATCTTTATAATACCTAACTGCCCTTAGTATGGTAGATGGTGTTTAACACCATAACCCCTTGGAGACCCCGTTTTAGTCTAAGCAAAAGTGTAGGATGGGAAGACCCCGGGAAAAGACTTACAAAAATGTTTTATGAGAAAAGCGTGGTGAGGCTTGGCTTACCAAGTGATGTTGAAAATGAGAAAGGTTTTGGTTTACAAAATGATCAGATGAAAGATGGAGGAAAAATGTTTGCGAAAACACACCCGGCTGTACAGTTCCTAATGCTTGAGCAATTAACCTGTGCAACCACATTACTCTGGAATGGGACGGGGCTAGGCTGGAAGTTTGTCTAATATGGTATAGGTGCCTCACACTACTATAGGGGCAAACAATCCCCGGAGGGTGGGCCTTCTCTGTCCAACTGTCCATGTGTGGCACCGACCGGGAGAAGGAACAAAGGGTCTTCGGGCCTCCGCGCGATACTATGAGACCCTCATTGAAAGCGCACACCAGTTGTGGTGCAAAACGCGCTCCGGTTGGATGGTTACTATGTAGGGCATCCTGGTTTTGAGGGGATTAACCTCATAGGGTAGTGTAGCACCCCGGGTAAATCCACTACTAGAAAATCGCCTGCATTTACATCTGTGCATCATCATGATATCTGCATCCATGTTTTGATCTAAAACTATTTTGCTAAAAGCCTATTTTTGTTTTCTAAAATATTCTCTCTCCATTTCAAATGTAAGACCCTCGGTCCGCCCGGACCTTTTGTTTGCCTAAAGTATTTTACCCAAAAGAATATTTTAAAACTAAATAAATAACAAAACTATTTTGACCGGAGAGGCAGTCTAGCCGGTCAGGCCACAGGCCCAACCGGCCAAACCACCTACTATCCGGCCCATCTAAAATAAAACCCTAACCGTAAAAACAACCCTAAACCTACCCCAAACCAAACCCATAGACAATCCTATCCCCACCCGCCGCCGCCGCTAGCTAGGGCACTAACCGTGCGCACTCGCTCCTCTGTCCCGCTCTCGCTTCGCCCAATCCCACCGACGCGGTCAACCAACACCCTGCGTCCTCGCTTCCGCCGGTCCCACCCACAACTGCCCATGCTCCTCATGTTTTTCCCTGGCCCCACCACTTCCCAGGTGCCCCCGTACTCTCCTACCACGCAACCCGCTCCCCTCGTTCTCGCATCCCCATCCCTAAGCCTCACCGCCGCCACGATTCCCCCGTGCCTCCCGACCTCGCCGATTCCCCTCGTCGACCTGGTCGTAGCCTACCCGCCCCGCGCGGCCCCGCGCTTGCACTCGGCCTCAAGCTCGAGCCCCGACGTCTTGCTCTTCAGCGCCGCCACCGCCCTTGATACCTCACCGTGCGCCTCCTCTCTGGCGCGCCGAGCAGCGCCAGCCTCCGCGCTCCTCTCCCTGGGCCGCTCTGCCTTTCCTTCGCGAGATCCTGCAGCGCAGCGCCCCGAGTTCCTCGTCTTCCGGCAGTCGCCTCTGCCCGCTGGTTCGCCTCGCCGTGGCACCCCCGTGAGTGGCGCCGCCCCTACACCCATGTCGTCGGTGCCTCTCTGCCTCCTCTACGCTGCCGGCTTCGCCCGTCCTCGGCCGCGCCTGAACCTGAGCTTCCTCGCCTGCCGACGCTGGTGACCCCTCCCTCGATCTCTTCTGCCCCTGTCCTCCGCGAACTCCCGGAACGCCCTATTCATCACCGACAACCAGCAGGGGCCCGTGGTGCTCCATTGTTGACTCCCTTCCAGCCGTGCCCCTGCCCTCTCTGCCGGCCGTCATCGACCCAACGTCGTCGTCCACCTCGCCGTTCTGCGCCTTCCGAGAACAAGCTCGCCACCGCAGGCCCACTTCATGTACGACGGCTGCCTCACGCGGACGCGCGCACGGTGCTCTGGAATCTGGGGGCATCCTGGTGTGATGTGAAGAGAGTTGATGGACAACCCCGATGGCAAGTCGTGTACCATGGTGGCGTTAGTGTACATGCATCCATATGTGTTTGTGCGATGTTCCCTAAAACACCCGAGTCCAATACAAGATCGACATCGGCAAACCAAGAGGGAACCCCAAGATCTTCGAGAGAAACTTAGACTTTAGATCCAAGTTCGCCGACCACCCATGGAACCGGAATGCGAAGACCGAACCCGAATCCGTTGAACCCCTCTCGGTGAACATCAAGATCTTCGCCCCGATGTGTGACCCCCTTTATCCGAGCCCTATTTTATAATTGATATCTATATGAATTGTTGCGTATTAAATTGTACATGCTTGTATACATATCATGTGGTTTGGGGGCACTATGTCGATTCACCTCATAATTAAATATGGAGATCATATATGGACTATTCTAGTCTTAGTTTGTCTCCATTTAAATTTGTGTAGCGAACCGGTGACCTATTTTGCCTTGTTAATACAACATTTAAATTGTGGGACTTCTAAACAACATGAACCATCTAAATAACTGTCGGGACCCCGGTTCCGTTTAATATTGCATAATTGCATCGCACCTTTGCCATGTCATACATCATACATGCATCATGCTCGATCTTCTGCCGTAGTAATAAACAGTGCATCCGGTGTTTCTTCTAGTGCTTTGCTTTTTCACGGATTAGGCCGATGAGTTGATGCGAGTGTCGACCCGATCTTCGGATGAATCTTCGGCAATGTTTTCAGGCGAGCATTCTCCCCCTTTCTACCTATTTTAATTTTATAGTTTTTATTTCCTCCTGTTGATCTATTGCTATCTGTGTTGCGATGCTCTAGTTTTCGTACCCGGAAAATCCCTTGCAGCCTTATATTGCCTTGGACACATCCTATTACCTGCTGTTTGGTAGATAGTTGGACTTGCGTGTCGTAGTCGCTTGCTCAAGTGCTGTTGTGTGTCGTCAAGTACCATAGTTGTTGGAGTATTGCCGTATGTTTAATGGTGGATATGATCATGGATTTAATTACCGTTTAATAACTAAAATTGAAGTAGGTAAATGCAGAGGCACCGGTGGGAAATAGACAATATTTGGTTTTTAACCACTCACTGGTGTCCCGTAGGACCCCGAGTTCTGGACACCTGTTCCGAGATCGAGCGCGGTAACCACAGGTGGGTTGTGTGGGCACCCCCATCGATTTAGTACCTGATTTCAAAGTACTGTACTAGGGGCCATAAAGTAGTTTGGGGCTTTATTACTATCCTGTACTTATGTCATGCTTTACTGCTTTATTTACGATTGCGCGTGGAGCGCCTGTACTGTTTAGGAACCCCGTGATACGTTTTCGCTGTATCGACAAGCCAGTCACACTTTCGGGTTCCCAGTTGTTTACAGCCGTCGACACAAACCCTGGGTCCGTCTCGGAGACCGGCCGACTTCGTTACGGGTAGCTTAGTGGGGTGGCCCCCCGTGCTTGCTTTGGGTCTGGGAAACGTCGTGTCCGAAACCCCGTCGACATACCGTTGGGTGTATGTTTTGTGATCTTGTAGCTACCTGATCTGACAACAAGGGTGTAGGTGCGTGTGGAAAGTTTGGTGCACCCCTGCAGGGTTAAATCTTTTCGAGAAGCCGTGTCCGCGGTTATGGACGACTTGGAGCACAGTTCTCGATCATAGACAACTATAACTAAATTTTAATATAATTTGACTTGTATCCGATATGACTAGTAATCAACTTCACTACAACGGAATGGCTAAATAAAAGTACCAACAACTGCTGGGTTTGGGATATCTCATGCTAATTGTATCTGACTAGTAAGTGTCGCAACTACAAGGGAATGGTTAACTAAAAGTGCCCACTGCTTATTATACCAGGATGACTATCTATACCTGACTAGTAATTGCTGCAACGATAACTGAATAAATAAAACTGCCAACTGTGTGAGTTCCTCGATTGACTTCCTCGTTTGGTCTCGAGGGGGAAATACCAGGATGGGTATGTTTGGTGGTAGTATCAGGTTGGTTCCGAATAGGTATTTCTTATCCCTCTCTGATAGCCGACAGTTATCGAGTATCTATAGGTTGTTTAGTACATGCTGCGCTGCCGCTTCAGTCCACCATACCTATGTAGGCGAGGACCGCCGAATTCTAGTCTCGCCGTGTACTGGCCTCAGTACTGACCGCTCTCTTTTTCCCTTTGCCCTTTGTCGGCACCCCTTTTGTTTAAGCAGGTTTTGAGATCGACGTTGTTAGCAGGGTTACCCTTCCGGCTTGGCCTGGGCAGGGTTATGGACGCCATGGGTTATTCTTTAGGGCTCTTAGCCCCATTTGCATCTTGTCCGTAGTCGGACATTGTATCGTTTTCAAGGTGATTTGGATCTTTGTACTGCATATGTATATTCTTGACTCATGGAGTCGTGTTGTATATATCTGTTTTGTGGGTTCCATCGCGGACTAATGTGTAATGATATTACTTCGTTTTCCACCCGCACGCAAGTGCCTGGTGGGCACCTTTGAATCGTTTCTATGCGGGTTTGGCGGGAATCGCTAAAACTTGCATATGGCCTATTCTGAGGGTGTTACAGGTAGGCACTTGTATCGGAGAGGGCATTCGGAAGGTCTTGACCGGTTATTCGACCCACGATCGGTGTAGATCAGGGACAGGTAATCGGATGGTGTGGGTACAGTGTACAACCTCTGCAGAATGTAAATCTATTCCAATAGCCGAGTCCTAGGTCATGAACGATTGTGATGGATGTTGTACGGGGGTGATGGTTTTGTTTTCGAAAAGGACTTCAGAAAAGAAATGGCTTGAAAGTGATTTGACCATGAGATGGTCGGAAAATGGAGGAGGGAGTTTGGTAATGAGATGATCGGAAGGAAAAACAAATGGGTGACCCAATCCTAGTGATTTCTTATAAATTTTCAAAAAGGTTTCGAAATTGTTTTGGAAAAGTTTTCAACAAATATATAGGGACAGGCTATATCTACAAGAGAAATTAGTTTACAAAAGAACCTCTCTTGGAGCCATTCTACCATAGACATATTCCATACCCTTTCGTTATTGTCTTCTTAAGGTGGTTTGCGAGTACATTCAAAGTACTCACTGGCATTGTCCCTGGCTATTTACTTGGCCAGACTTTTCAGAAGCAAGAGGAACGATGGAAAGTGCTACAGTCTATGCGAGCTAGGCCATCTTCCTAGTCAGTCGCCTATAGGTTAAGGCATGACATGGGATCTGCGCTGGAAGAATTCCGCTATTTGTTTTGTAAACGCCATATTGGCATTGTAAGTACTTGTATTCGTTAAATTCTTGGATGTTGTAATGATACTTGTCGGTTATGCTCACGGCTCACTGATCATGGGAACGTGAATTGCAGGCATAACGGGAATTCTCGGACCGTAAATCCGGGGTGCCACAGACTTGGTATCAGAGCCATCCTGACTATAGGAGACCTTAGTTATCATGGACGTTAGACAGGACAACCCCTCTTACTGAAAACACCGGCTTTTGAAAACTCTTTTTCCCAAAAGCTTTTCAAAATACTTCCTATCTCACCTTCTCTTACTTAAACACTTTGAAAATGGGTTACTCTATACCTCTTCTACTTCAAAGGTTATGTTTTCAAAAACAGAGTCCGACTTAGAGACTATGAAGACGGAGCTCCCGGAATAAAGAGACACCGAGACAAGCAAAACAAAGAATCTACCAACTATGCAAGATACTACAAGATCGCCCTACCAATGGAGTCCTTCATCGCCCCCAAATTGATCAAGTATGGCACCGACAACAACAAGTAGCAAGACAGAATTCAAGACCCCCGTAACGTCCGTACTTAGGAGTAGCATCCCTAATATAGGATTCCCCTTATGACGTGTAGTCATCCCCTTAGTACGTATGGTACACCTTGTTTGCTTGCCATCTTCTTGTGTGATGCTTGAATTATGTTGCTTGTCTGCCTCGGATCACTCGATCCTATTGTATGAACACCTTGTAGGCGTATCCCAACACTAAACCTCGCAACCTCATAGCTGGAAAACCTCTCCTCAGCGGGATGGCCATATAAAGAGATCCCTGACAACTCCTGCTCGTTCCTTAGTTGTAATCGCCCCAAAGGAGCAACGACATAGTCGACTCTCCGCCAAATCAATGGGAAGTCTTCGCCATAACACAAACGCCCCAAGAAGCCGGATGATAAGGATGCCGAAGACAACACGTCTACTCCTTCATCGGCCCAAAGTAACTCAAAGTGTTCAAGCGAAGGCAACCCCTCTGAAGATAAATTGTCTCCATCTCAACTAAGGACCAAGGAGAAGCGTCGCTAACCCTAAATCTACCCAGAGTTAACCCTTATTACTTAGGTAGGTAAGCACCATAGCAAGGTCGTTACAATAAGGCGTCACTCGAAGACCTCAACTCGAGCGTCACGCCCTTTCCCCAAAGCAAAGGACCTACCCCAACCTCGATGAACCCAAGTAAAGCTCTAAGGTGGAAATACTGCATCTTTCCACTCAAATCTAGAAGACCGCCTACGAGAAGAGAATCCAAGAAGATCTCCAATCTAAGAACCTGCCCCAAGCACCACCCCGAGAGTCGTCAGAGGAATAGACCTCATCAACAATCCTCAGAAGCCTGCTCAATCCGGACAAACCACCGAGACATTCAGATTCAAGACGACAAGAGTACCCGACACCACCAATACTACTCCCCAAGGTGTAGAAAGAAACCCAAGACATCAAGTTTCTCTGAAGACGTCGTGAAGACCCCTTCACTATTTTTGCTACTAACGACCCACCGAAAAAAACTTCGAATCTGCAAACCCCAAGTTGGAGAATGAAGAACTGTTCCCTTCACGAGAATCAACTCCTCTTCAAGTCACCACCCCTGGAAGATCCACTCGTTGAATCAAAACATCAGAGAAGGCATGACCCTCAATGCTGAAGCATTGAATGTCGCTCAGACCCCCGAGTAAATACAGTAACCAAAGTGGGTGCCCAACCCAAGGACGGCTACAAGATTCAAGGAGCACTCTCGACATAGGCCTTCGTACCCTCCCAACTTACTCCTCTAACCTCTAGAAAGTGATGGATCGTCTTGAAACCTGCTCAGTAAGGCGTCAAGTACTTTTGCGATCGGCCGGAGAAAATCTGCTGAACTCTGGATGGATCCTGTTGGATGGTGTGCAAGAATAATGCCCTTCTTTGCGTGTTTTACCCACGACATTGTATCAGACCGAACCCGAAAGGACTCCTTCTCTAAAGGACCACGTTCCGAAACCACCAATAGCCAACGGTAACCCTCAACCTATTGGACCCTAACTAGCTCATAACTGACTACCCAGAAGCTAGTAGACACCCATTTCTAGTAGACCCTCTAACTCAAGAAGTGGTATAAATGCCTCCCATGAAGCGGTACAAGGTCGAAAGAAGATGACCACCTCCGGACGAAAGGTGCAACGCCACCCTCCCCAGCATCAGCATACGACTCCAATCTAGAAAGTCGGTGACTCAACCAAAAACCCGTAGTTTCGCTCTAAGGGAGAAAGACCGCGTCTTTCCCACCCAAAAACCAGATAAAACCCTGAAGTCGAACAGTGAGGACCATCCCTGCAAATTACGAATCATCGATTCTGCAAGAAGGACGGAAATCGGCACTTCTCTAGAATCAGAAGGTACTTCAGGAAATTTCTCCATCGAAGAGTCGACAACCCAGCCAGCACTTCTGATGTTTCAAAACCAACAAGGCAGAGAAGCTGAATTCAATGGTAAAGGTTTGAAGAAGGCTCAACTCGCTATCACACCTCAAGAGGAAAGTACCCTCTCGACGCTAAACCTACCTAGAATCGTCCTAAGGGGAAAAGACTACGTCTTTCCCACTTATCTAATCTAAGCCGCCTCAATCCGAAGCCACTCATCTTTGACTCGTAACTGACCACGCTTGTTCGAATGTAAAGCCCGTTAGCATCTATTAATTCCACCCTGAAAATGCCAAGCGAATGTTATTACCCAACCCTACTCCTCCCTAATCTCGGGACGAGATTAATTTAAGAGGGAAAGGTCTGTAACATCCCAATTTTAGCAACCCTGAGTTGTTTTCCAAAAGGAAAAAATCAGGGGGAACAAAGACTTTTTCTTGTTACATGTGCATTGTTTGTTTACTTGCTTGCTTGTGTTCTTGCAACTAATTGTGTATTAGATGCTATACTTCTTATCTCAACACTAGTCGACAAAAGCTATTTTACAAAAGAGATGTCTTGGCTCATCTTTCATATTCTCAAATGTTCTGGCATTTCAAAACCTAAGCCAAGATGAATTTGACAAAACAAGAATATTTTACTAGTTATATTGACAAAACTATGGAGAACTAAAATATAATCTCCTTATGTTTTCAAGACAGAACTCCCCACTACTCTTGCCCTAGGTTTTACAAAACCTCTATTCAAAACCTCTTCATTCCAATCTTGGTAGAAATACCAAGAGGTACTTATGTTACTTCAAAACATAACCAATTCAAAATACCCATCCCTACCTAAATATAAGCTTGAAGGTAACCCTAGTAGTAGTTGGATAAGTTTGATAGGATGAATTGCCTTGATCTGCTGTTTGATGAATTGCCTTGATCTGTTGTTTGATGAATTTCCTTGATCTGTTAATTGCAATGTTTGCTTAGGAACTAGAGTGAGATAATCTAGTAGCTCATCCTTTAGGACCTTATCTATGCTTGTGACCATCAAACTCATATCAAGCATCCAAGTCTGTATCTATCCTAAGCCACTACGGTGATCATCTCATCTCCTAATCAGACCAATCAGGGATAATGCCTTTTGATACTTTCCATCTCAGTGGAGACCCAATCTAAGAATGGATCCTATATACATAGTTAAGACTTCAACATAATCTCCTTGATCTGTGTTTGGAACCTACCCTTCTCTCAAAATCATCTACCCTTGAACACTAGCCTAAAACCCTAAATCTGCCAGAATGACTTAGTTTAGATTTCTTATCTAGATTCAATCTTTGGAGCTCTACCTTTTCCAACCTATGTGCATTCTTGAGAATGTACTTGAACCAACTTGTAGTAAATCTTTAGTACTACCAAAGCCCACTACTTCCCTTGGATAAGACATTCTGATTCCCACTCATCCTTGATGGTTTTGTTGTCAAGATAATAATCTTTTCTGCAAATCTTATCATCTTGCCTACTTTGACAGAAGCTCACATCTATATGCTACCTCCCATTTACCAACTCTTTGCATGATTATGATCTACTAAACATGGCCTATCAATGCCCACCTCACTTGTTTCCATTGGAGCATTGTGCATCTCAATCCCACATGGTTTAGGAGGCTTCATGATGTATCTATTATGGCAGCCTTATTTTCAACAAAGTTTGCCACCACTCCTACACCACCTCAAATACAACCAAGCCCAACCATGGCTTCCATGATCATATATATATAACTTTGTCTATCCATCCATATCCCCCTTGTACCAAGGTGAGCTCTGAGCTCGCAAATACAACCATGTCTAAGTGGCATACAAATAACCAAACCCTAGATTCTCCCAAATCTAGTTTTCTCCCCTTCTCACCATATCTCTTCAACAACCCAAGTTGTAAAAGGTGTATACTCAAGTCTACATCATCTACCTTGGATAGGATAAACCCCCAAATAATTTCCATATTTATTTGGAGCCTAAAAAATTTTAAATTCCATAAATGGCAAAATCCTAGAAAACCTTGTCTATAAAGGCAAGTTTGTGTTTCTCCAAACCACTTTACCAACTCAATAGATAATTGAGTTCTCCACCTCATACCCTATCTCTCAAACTAAAAAATAAATATTCTTGAGATTCTTTATTATCTATTTTGCCCTTTTTCTTAAATGGCAGAAACAAGAAATAATTCCTTAAAAATACTTTACCATCTCAATAAATTCCAAATAAATTCTCCAATGTGTAATATGGTATCTAGGACCATCTAACATCAAAAATCCATCTTGGACAATGTAAAAATATCAAATGACCTTCTATAAACTACTTCTGCACTTCTTGAGTAATAGTGAAAATGATGAGCTAATGTATTTAGAAAATTCCCAAATAATTCTAGGAGATAAACCTTGACCATATCTATCTACCAGTACTATCGCCCCACTTTGTCCAATGAAATTTCTCCAAAATCCTTCACAAGCACTCATGTGATCAAATGGTGCAAAACAATTAAAACTTGAACCAAACCCCCTCCACCCCTCTTCAAAACTTGCCTGCACCTCTCCATCACTCAGAACTCCTCCCTGGTCGTGATCCCCGTAGCACTTGCACTATAGCATCACTTGACCCATTACCCTTTGTGCTTGTCCAAAAAGGGGGACAAAGAAAAACCCCACAACCATGCCATTACTTTACTTGCAGCCCCTACCCTCTCACTCTCTGCCCTCTACACGACACCAGGGCCCCCACACCTCTCTCTCCATCGCCCCTCTTGCCCTATCCTCGAGCAACACCACTCCTCCATGCTCAAAATGGACCTAGTCCATCAAAAAACTCCCTCTCGGGATAAAAAGGCCTAAGGCCACCCCAGCTCCCTTGGCACCCCCATTTCACTCCCCTCCCTCCCACCTACCATCCACGAGAACCCCAAGCTCTCCCTAGATCTGCCACGCTCGAGAGAAGAAGCAAGGACTCTCGGCCTCCCCCATGGAATCGAGCAAGGCCTTCTCTATACTCCCCCACTCCCTCTGCATCTATTACGCACACACTACTCTCGCTCCCCTGCATCTAACGGTGCCCTCTTTTCCTCCCAGGACAGCTCCCACCAGCCACGCCATCAAGCACCCGAGCACGTCCCTTGGGCGCCGATGTGCGAGACTCATCCCGGGCGTGAACCAGGTCGTGTCGCCCCTCGCCGGGCTTGCCTCGGTACGCCGTGTCCACTCTGCCACCTCCCCGTCGCCGGAAAGCCCTTAGATGAGTGCCCTGCAACCGCTGCTGCCCCTCTAGGGTTTCCCCTTTCTATCCACGCGACAGGAGGAGGGAGATGACCGAGCGCCGTCGATCTCGCCTGGATCCAGCGGCCCTCATCTCTCCATACCCCTTCACCCCACTAGGCCACTGAAGGATGGGCTCCATGGTCAGGTTCAAAACGATGGGCTCCCGCGTGTTGCTACCACGATTGGGCCGTTTCCCCCTGTGCGGCCCATCTACCTTTAGATCTAGCCCAACTCTGCTCTTTCCCCTTTTTATTTTTCTTATAACCCTAGATCTGATATTTGGTAGTTCGGTTTAAATCTTTTCAAAAATGGAAAATGTATCAAAGTGGCCAGATAATATTTTTACCTTGAACCTACATGTTTCCTTGAACATTCAGTGCCTAGGTTTGACCAAAATAAGGACCATATCTATCTCAACAAATTAACCACCTAGATGTATCCTTTCTACCAATAAAGTTCCACAAGGATGTCTACAACTCCAAATGGAGTAAATCCAATTGGTACTGGAAGCTATTATCCATACCATACTTTTCCCACTGGTCCCACATAAAATTGCTTCCTAGATTTCCTGTAGCAAAAATAATAAAAACAAGGCATTCCTGACTTTAGAAAATTCTCTAGGTCAAACAAAATGAGGTTTTGACCTAATTACAACTCTCAGTAAACCTCTATATAAATAAGTACCAAAACCCAGGATCCCAAGATTTTTTTGAGGTTCTATTGAATTATGGTGAATTAAACATTTATGTGCATTGTTTATTCACCAATAAATTCACAATTTGAGTTCTGTAAATCCAAAAAGGGTGATTCCAATTTCTATAGAAAGGTATCCTTAGTAGCTAACATGTGTCCTTGGATTCACATCAAAATCTTCTGTAGTTTCAATATGATGAAAAAGACAAATCACATCTAGTAGTCTTTGAGAATTTCTCAAGGGCATTCTGGGAATTGTTTTGAGGTGATTCCAACTCCTCTTGAATCAGTCCACCAAATGCTATCTAATCACCCAAGGAAATAATTTTTATACCTCCAGAATTTTTCTGGTGAATTATTTCCTAAAACTAGGTTTTATCCACTATAGAAATCATTTTAAATCAATGGAAATTGATAAAATAGTGAAACCACTTTTGTTGGATTCATTTTATCAATACCTATCTGATGGTATCATTTTTACACAATGTTATCATACAGAACTTGGCCTTGCTCCAAAACCCTTTGTCTAGGTGGTTTTGGACCTTAAATCTTAAATAGAAAATCCCCACTTCCAACCCAAGCATTTTCTTTGCATCCCCAACCAAATCCTCAATCCGAGTAAATGACGCAAAACCACCACAGTTGAGGCAAAGTGACCAAAAACCCACCAAAATGCATGTTTTTGGTAGTTTTTTTTGTGAAGGATTGTCACCTTAGCCGCAAATGTGGTAGTTTTGCGCCATTTTCTCCCTCAATCCTTACTGATCTATAAATTTGTTTTGTGAATTTCTTACTATATGGTTTGAGGCTTGTATGCATTGTATTGATGGTAGTGTTGTTTGTTTGCATATATACTTGATAACAACGATAGTTGCGTTTGTGAGACGCCAAGAAGAAGGAAGCATCGAGTTATTCTTATTATTGTATTTGGTATTCTGGTTTTCTAAATAAGTCACTGGACATCTCGCTGATCACAGGCAAGCCACCTTCTTTCTCATATGCCTTGTCCAATTATTTTACCTATGCATGTTTTAGCTACTCGTTTATGCAAATTGCATTATTTTTTACTATATTATGTTTTATATGGGGAATTTTTGGCTCCTCCAAACCATTACCCCTTAGTACCATTAGGTACAACCCATCTTTATGATATCTAACTACCCTTCGTACGAGAGATGGTGTTTAACACCATAACCCCTTGGAGACCTCGTTTTAGCCTAAGCAAAAGTGTAGGATGGGAAGACCCCAGGAAAAGACTTACAAAAAGGTTTTATGAGAAAACCTTGGTGAGGCTTGGCCTACCAAGTGATGTTGAAAATGAGAAAGGTTTTGGTTTACAAAATGGTCGGACGAAAGATGGAGGAAAAATGTTTGCGAAAACACGCCTGGCTGTACAGTTCCTAATGCTTGAGCAATTAACCTGTGCAACCACATTACTCTGGAATGGGACGGGGCTAGTCTGGAAGTTTGTCTAATATGGTATAGGTGCCTCACACTACTACAGGGGCAAACAATCCCCGAAGGGTGGGCCTTCTCTGTCCAACTGTCCATGCGTGGCATCGACCGGGAGAAGGAACAAATGGTCTTCGGGCCTCCGCGCGATACTATGAGACCCTCATTGAAAGCGCACACCAGTTGTGGTGCAAAACGTGCTCCGGTTGGATGGTTACTATGTAGGGCATCCCGGTTTTGAGGGTATTAACCTCACAGGGTAGGCACTTGTATCGAAGAGGTCATTCAGAAGGTCTTGACCGGTTATTCGACCCACGATCGGTGTAGATCAGGGACGGGTAATCGGATGGTGTGGGTACAGTGTACAACCTCTGCAGAGTGTAAATCTATTCGAATAGCCGAGTCCTAGGTCATGAACGATTGTGATGGATGTTGTACGGGGGTGATGGTTTTGTTTTCAAAAAGGACTTCAGAAAAGAAATGGCTTGAAAGTTATTTGACCATGAGATGGTCGGAAAATGGAGGAGGGAGTTTGGTAATGAGATGACGGGAAGGAAAAACAAATGGGTGACCCAATCCTAGTGATTTATAAATTTTCAAAAAGGTTTCGAAATTGTTTTGCAAAAGTTTTCAACAAATATATAGGGATAGGCTATATCTACAAGAGAAATTAGTTTACAAAAGAACCTCTCTTGGAGCCATCCTACCATAGACATATTCCATACCCTTTCGTTATTGTCTTCTTAAGGTGGTTTGTGAGTACATTCAAAGTACTCACCGGCATTGTCCCTGGCTATTTACTTGGCCAGACTTTTCAGAAGCAAGAGGAACGAACGTGCTGCCGTCTATGCGAGCTAGGCCGTCTTCCCAGTCATTCGCCTATATGTTAAGGCATGACATGGGATCTGCGTTGGAAGAATTCCGCTATTTGTTTTGTAAACGCCATATTGGCCATATTGTAAGTACTTGTATTCGTTAAATTCTTGGATGTTGTAATGATACTTGTTGGTTATGCTCACGGCTCACTGATCATGGGAACGTGAATTGCAGGCATAACGGGAATTCTCGGACCGTAAATCCGGGATGCCACAGACTTGGTATCAGAGCCATCCTGACTATAGGAGACCTTAGTTAGCATGGACGTTAGACAAGAAAACTTCTCTGACTGGAAACACCAGGTTTTGAAAATTATTTTTCCCAAAAGATTTTTAAAAGACTTCCTATCTCACCTTCTCTGACTCAAACACTTTGAAAATGGGTTACTCTATACCTCATCTACTCCAAAGGTTCTGTTTTCAAAAACAGAGTCCGACTTGGAGATTATGAAGATGGAGCTCCCGGAATAAAGAGACACCAAGACAAGCAAAACAAAGAAGCTACCAACGACGCAAGACACTACAAGATCATCCTACCAATGGAGTCCTTCATCGCCCCCAAATTGATCAAGTATGGCACCGACGACAACAAGTGGCCGGACAGAAGTCAAGACCCCCGTAACGTCCGTACTTAGGAGTAACATCCCTAATATAGGATTCCCCTTATGACGTGTAGTCATCCCCTTAGTACCTATGATACGCCTTGTTTGCTTGCCATCTGCTTGTGTGATGCTTGAATTATGTTGCTTGTCTGCCTCAGATCACTCGATCCTATTGTATGAACACCTTGTAGGCGTATCCCAACACTAACCCTCGCAACCTCATAGCTGGAAAACCTCTCGTCAGCAGGATGGCCACATAAAGAAATCCCTGACAACTCCTGCTCGTGCTTTAGTTCTAATCGCCCCAAAGGAGCAACGACCTAGTCAACTCTCCTCCAAATCAATGGGAAGTCTTCGCCATAACACAAACGCCCCAAGAAGCCGGATGATAAGGATGCCGAAGACAACAAGTCTACTCCGTCATCGGCCCAAAGCAACTCAAAGTGTTCAAGTGAAGGAAACCCCTCTGAAGATAAATTGTCTCCATCTCAACTAAGGACCAAGGAGAAGCATCGCTAACCCCTAAATCTACCCCGAGTTAACCCTTATGACTTATTTAGGTAACCACCACAGCTAGCTCGTTACAATAAGACGTCACTCGAAGACCTCAACTCGAGCGTCACACCCTTGCCACAAAGCGAAGGACCTACCCCAACCTCGATGAACCCCAGTAAAGCTCTAAGGTGGAAAGACTGCGTATTTCCACTCAAATCCAGAATACCGCCTACGAGAAGAGAATCCAAGAAGATCTCCAATCCAAGAACCTGCCCCAAGCACCACCCCGAGAGTTGTCAAAGGAACATACCTCATCAATAATCCTCAGAAGCCTGCTCAATTCGTCCAAACCACCGAGAAGTTCAGATTCAAGACGACAAGGCTACCCGACACCGCCAATACTACTCCCCAAGGAGTAGAAAGAAACCAAAGACATCAAGTTTCTCTGAAGACGTCGCGAAGACCCCTTCACTGTTTCTACTACTAACGACCCACCGAAAAAGACCTTCGAATCTGCAAACCCCAAGATGGAGAATGAACAACTGTTCCCTTCACAAGAATCAACCCCACTTCAAGTCACCACCCCCAGAAGATCCACTCGTCGAAGGAAAACATCAGAGAAGGCATGACCCTCACTGCTGAAGAGCTGAATGTCCCTCAAACCCCCGAGTAAATACAGTAACTAAAGTGGGTACCCAACCCAAGGACGGCTACAAGATTCAAGGAGCACTTTTGACATAGTCCTTTGTACCCTACCAACTTACTCCGCTAACCTCTAGCAAGTGATGGATCATCTTGAAACCTGCTCAGTAAGGCATCAAGTACTTTCGCGATTGGCCAGCGAAAATCTGCTGAACTCTGGATGGATCCTGTTGGATGGTGTGCAAGAATAATGCCCTTCTTTGCATGTTTTACCCACGACATTGCATCAGAGCGAACCCGAAAGGACTCCATCTGTAAAGGACCGCGTTCTGAGACCACCAACAGCCAACGGCAACCCTCAACCTATTTGACCCTAACTAGCTCAGAACTGACTACCCGGAAGCTAGTAGACGCCCCTTTCTAGTAGACCTTCTAACTCAAGAAGTGGTATAAACGTCTCCATGAAGCGGTACAAGGTCGACATAAGATGACCACCTCTGGACGAAAGGTGCAACACCACCCTCCCTAGCATCAGCATACGACTCAAGTCTAGAAAGTCAGCGACTCAACCAAAAATCCCTAGTGTCGCTCTAAGGGGGAAAGACCGCGTCTTTCCCGCCCAAAAACCAGATAAAACCCTGAAGTCGAATAGTGAGGACCATCCCTTCAAACTCCGAATCATCGACCCTGCAAGAAGGACGGAAATCGGCACTTCTCTAGAATCAGAAGGTACTTTGTAAGACCCTACCTTTATAAGGTAAAGGATCCCTGTGATTGCAATGCTAGTCCCTGGATCAAATGCTAGCACCAACAGTTTAAGATGATGTACACAGATACCAAGGTCTTTATTACATCATCATTCCAGAGATAAACATAGTCTTTTACAACTCCATAGCCAAAGTCTAGTACAAGAGTCCTTAACATAAGTAAATAAAGTAAAGTCTTCATCTTCATGTGCCACAGGCAAACATGTTGAGTGTAGAGTCATAACTCTAATCCTCATCAGGGTAACCTGCAACATCATAAGTTACAGCCATAGTGGGTCAATACATTGGAATAATATTGGCAAGTGATACCTAGTAGAATAGTAGTTCTAACTTCTATATGAATTTTGCTAAGTGTAGCTTAGGCTTGCTTTTCTCAAAATAGGTTTTTCTTATCAGTGGAAAACACTAAGTTTTTGTTTGATGAAAATCACCCAAGGAACCACCAATAGACATTGGTGAACCTTTACCCTTGTTCAACCACAAGTTTTTAACTTAGAAATTGGGATGAGGAGATCCTTGATAGATTCAATATCTTGATTCTCAAATTGTCCGTTGCCGGGGACACGACTAAGTACTTAGATTTTTCCTTCTCAAGAGGTGGTGCAGTTTCCCCACAAGACTTGAAATGCATCAAGATGAGATCTTTCAGAATCCTTCCCTTAGAACAAATGGACGCGTTCCATCCTATCACCCTACCACCATCTGTCCATTTGACTAAGTTATTGCAACCTATATGATCAAGGCAGAACCCATATGCCATGTGGTTGCACTAGAAGCTTCTAAAGACTAAGTATCTGAAATCCCTTTGTTCCTGGGTGGCTTTCCACAAGTGTGATACACAAGGTAGACCATAGATATGGGCCTTGTGTAACCACTCAACATAAACATATCATTCCACCCATGTGATTCATTCACTTAGTTGTTTTGTTAAGTAAAACATAAGTCAAAGACTTAACAAAATTTCCATAGCATGTCTATAATCCAACTTTGTTTGCTACTAGCTAGGCTAAGCATGATAATATAACAAGTATCTTAACTTAGAGAAAATTCTACCACGACTACAACTACTAGGATTTCCCATAGCATAGCATATAGATACTTAGCAAACATTCATGCAAGCCCTATACAAAATATCACTAGTGCATAGTCAGAATAATGGGACAAATACATGAAGCACCACTTTCCTTGGTAGTTGGGGGAGTAGCAACAATCTTCACAATCACAATCACCACTAGCACCAAAATCTACACATAAAATGATAGCACCAAATTTACATTCGAAATAATCGAGAAAAATATATGAATGCATGCAAATGCCATGAGATGATTTTTCTAAACTAAAAAATACAAGTCAAACAGTACCGAATACAAAAAAACTATTTATAGCCTAAATAAACTTGAATTTGTTTTAAAATAATTTTCTAAATAATTTATATAGCCAAAATAGGCCTATAATTGTCTCTGCATAAAAACCCATTTTTACAGAAACAAAATACAAAATGAAGCCCACAGTAGTGTAGGATTTATTTTTGTGTATCCATTGATATCTTATTTGCATTTTTTTGGATAAACATAACAAAAGTTATGAATTTTGCTAATTCATTCATCTAATAGATCAAATCTGGTTTTTAAAACAACAACTAGGCCACGGGTCATATTCTTATTGGCTGGTACCGGTTCGTCTGGATCGAGCTACACGACGCGTTGGATCTAAATCAAATCATACGTTACAGATTGCATGATACCTCTTCGGAAAATGCTTCTATCTTATCCCTCAGATCTACATCTAACGGTTAACGACACTTTGACCATGGATGGGTGGCGCTAGCGATGGCACGCGGCGGCAGCGCTCAGGCGGTGACGTTTCCGGCGAAAATTGGAAGCGAGGGAGGAAGGGGAGATGCTCACCGAGTTAACCGTGGCGTGGGGAAGCTCAACGTGGTCTCTGATAGCCAAGGGGAGAACGGGGTATCTGTTGATTGCTCACCGGAGTTGCCTACTGGCTTGGGCACATACGGTCGTCGACGGGGGCGAGTTCCTGTGGTGTAAGGAGGCATGGAAAATAGTCAGTATGGTACGCACGCTTGCATGGGTTGTGATGGTAGCTACCAAAGGGAAAGGGGCACGCTAATTTGTCGGCTACTACTCGCCGGAGTTGAGGAAGACTACGGCGGGGCTCAGACGTGGATGGATTTGACGCTCTGGGTTACAAGAAGGCATGCGGCTGGGGTCAATGGATGCGCACAGTGATGGAAAACAAGCGAGCTTGATCTAGAGAGCAAGGGGCAGCGTGTACTCACCAGAATTGCCGCCGGAGTGTGTCGGAGCAATGGCGTTCGAGCGTGAAATCGAGGAAGCGTGGTGGCGTTTGTGTGCGAGCAAGCGATGGGAAATGGGGAGGAGCGGAGGGCGCTTAAGTAGGGCATGGTCGTGGGGCGAATTACTGGCGCAATCAACGTGAATTGACATTGCGAATTCATCGCAGGAAACTGCAGCGAGGGAGAGGGGAACGGGTGACGCGTGGACGATGATGAGGTGGCGCTGGTGGGGCCTGTGTGTCAGCGGGGTGAGGGTTGGTTCACGCGTGAGAAAGAGTGGAGAGGGGGAGATGGTCGGGTGGGCTTAGTGGGATGCTACTGCTGCTGGGCTGAATAGGTGGCGCCGACCCTTTTCCTTTTCTTCTCTCTTTTTCTTTTTCTATTTTGATTTTTAGGAAACAAATCAAACCAAATTAAAATGGTTTTGAATTCAAACCAATTCTAGATTTTTGTAGGAAAAACCTTGCATTCATTTTTGTATAAAACACTACTGATCAATCAAATGCACTTTGATACTTGAAGAAAATAAAATAAACTATGCCTTATTTGCATATAGATAATAGGCATAAAATGGTTTTTATTTGGAATTTTGTTTGAAATATTTTGTGCAAACCAAGAATGCTATGAATGCATGAATGATATGATAGCTTTTGTAATACATGATTTTTGGGATGTTACTAATCTAACCCCCTTAAAATGAATCTCGCCCTCAAGATTCGGATTGGCTAGA
The DNA here is from genome assembly GCA_916181665.1 of Avena sativa. Lineage (NCBI taxonomy): Eukaryota > Viridiplantae > Streptophyta > Magnoliopsida > Poales > Poaceae > Avena > Avena sativa. Next base: position 301,745,519 of record OV702297.1, on the reverse strand, counting down.
AAATAGGCGTGGGTGGTCTTTCCGAAGGTTATCTTCTCTTTTCCAAGTTGCTTCCTCTTCGGAATAATGGTTCCACCGAACTTTGCAGAATTTGATAGTATTGGCACGAGTAACTCTTTCTGCAGTCTTAAGAATCTTGATAGGTTTCTCTTCATAAGTGAGATCACTCTCTAACTGAACCTCTTCCAAAGGTATAGTATCCTTCAAAGAAGTTTCTTCCATCTCCGGATGGCATTTCTTCAATTGACTTACGTGAAACACATTGTGAACTGCAGACAGTGATTCAGGCAACTCAATCTCATAAGCCACTTCTCCGTTGCGACTTAAGATTTTGAATAGTCCAATATATCTTGGAGCAAACTTTCCTTTGATTCCAAATCTCTTCACACCACGGAGTGGTGAGACCCTAAGATAGGCTCTATCACCCACCTCATAGGAGACCTCTCTACGCTTTGAATCCGCGTAGCTTTTCTATCGAGACTGTGCTATCTTCAATATGTCCCTTACTAATCTGACTTTCTCTTCAGCTTCCTTAACCAATTCTGGTCCGAATAAATTTCTTTCTCCTACACCACTCCATACGAATGGCGTAGTACACTTCCTTCCATAGAGAAACTCAAATGGTGCCATCTCAATGCTGGCTTGATAGCTATTATTGTAAGAGAATTCTACGTAAGGCAGAATTTCATCCAAACTAGCACCATAGTCTAGGGCACATGCCCTCAACATATCCTCCAGAATCTGATTGATTCTTTCTGTCTGTCCATCGGTTTGGGGGTGAAAAGCTGTGCTGAACTCCAATCTCGTTCCCAATGACTCATGCAATTGTCGCCAAAAATGCAAAGTGAATTGAGTTCCTCTATCAGACACAATACTCTTGGGGTACTCCATGCAGACATATAATTCTGTGCATATAGATTTTGGCTAGCTTAGCACTTGTATAGGTTGCCTTCACGGGTATGAAATGATCTACTTTAGTTAGGCGATCTACCACCACCCAAATGGAATCATATCCTGATCTTGTCCTTGGCAGTCCGGTGATGAAATCCATACCAATCTTGTCCCACTTCCAATCAGGAATAGGTAGTGGTTGCAGTAATCCTGCCGGTTTCTTATGTTCCGGTTTCACCCGACTACACACATCACACAATGCAATATGTTTTGCGATGTCCCTCTTGAGATTATTCCACAAAAATCTTTCCTTCATGTCCATGTACATTTTTGTGTTACCCGGATGAATGGAATATGGTGAGTTGTGTTGTAACATCCCAGCATTTAGGAATCAATGAAGGGTAGATTCAGGAATATGTGCAATTGCATGCATTCATCTATAAAGAAATGTGGGTAAATTTTTAGCCAAATAAAAACTTAAAGTGATCAAAGTTTCTTTCACTCTTAAGTTTAGGAGTAGACTTGGAGAATGATCGTTATAAACTTTGACATGATCTTTATGGATTAGTGTATTTTGGGGAAAGGAATTTGAATTTAAACTTGAGATTTGGATTATATTTTTAAAAACATTAAGATTATGTGTGAGAATATTACTTAATCAAGAAATAATATTTAGTAACTCAAACTTTAAATAATATAACACAAACAAGTAAATGAATATTTATTTCATATAGTTATTCAATGAATAAGTTACGAAATGTAACTTATGAAGATAATAAAGAAACAATACATAGTAACCAGAAACCCTATATAAGATTGACAATTAAATAAATGATATTCATTTCCTTTAATCAATTCATCAATAAGTTACAACATGTAACTTACAAAACTAATAAAGAATCTCTACAAAAGTACAAATTACATCCTTTTTTATCTAGTACATTTTATTTACAAAAGTGTAAAATAAATATTACAAGGGAACTATTCTATAAAGAAAAAGAAAACCTATTCTAAATCTTGAATCTTCAAGTCTTGTACCTGCAAAACAAAGAATAAACATAAAGAAAGAAAATAATGGTTAATATATATATTTTTACTCTCAGTATTGACAGTGAGATGCACTGTTCCACTTTACATCATTGAGTAAATCTTTAGGGGCAAATTTCACCAATATGAAAGAATTAAATCTTTCATAATCCATAAGCCACAAGTTAAATGATTTCAATCAGTGAGAGGGGCAAGTTTCACCAGGCAGATAAGTGGTAAACAGATAAAAAGGTAACATCCTTTCCAGAGCATATCCACAAGGGTGCAACAGACATACAAGCAGCTTACACACCTAAATGCATGGTGTGTGTGCTGTCAACATAGATGCAGCAGTCCACACAAGTAAAATAGCTCAACACAGCCGTGGGCAAGCACCACAACACCATTTCCTTGCTCATCCACAACAAGCACCAGCAGTCTAGCCACAGCCAAACAAAACCAGACTAAACCAACAACACATTTGATCAACCCAGTACTCACCAAGATGGTGACATAAGGAGGGGGTGGATCAGGTGGATAGCAAGGTCAAGGCCAAGCTACCAGGAACCAAAAGGTGGAGAGCAAGATCAAGGAAAAATTCCAGGAGCTGGAAGAAGCAGGAGCAGCCTCAGGAGGATAACCAGATCAGGCCAGCAACAAAACCAACAAGATCAACCACCAACCATAACAACAACCCACTGTTGTGATGAGTTATATAAAACCATCACATGATCTGTTTATCATATCAATATAAAATATTCATGTGTTGTTCTATATCTAACTTCTCAGTATTCACCCAAGTGAGGTGAATCCATCCTAGAAGATTTTGAATAATAAAGTCATAGACACAAGATAACCATACAAGTAAAACCAGGATCTCAGACCAACATCATTGATCCTGGATAAAAAAGCCAAATCTTATACTCCAACATAGTCAAAGTCAAGATTATGAAATATGGGCACATATCTTAAAAGAGTAGCACCTCAGCATCCATAAATCCTATGGATCCATGCAAAACCATTAGCACATCCATTATTTTCCCAACTATGACTCAAGAATTAGCAGCTGGCATTACTACCCGAACATTTCTATCAGGGACAACAAATTAGGAAACTAGTTCCTATGCCACAGACCGACATCATAGGCAGAGAGGTTAAAAGAAGCTTTCATCTTATCTTTGCCAGTACCAATTTCAAGCACTGTCAGAGCTAAGCTCATTAATAGGACCCAACTACTTGTGTGCCATTCTATGATGGTATCACAAGGACAAGTCCTAGTAAACCAATCACAATCATTACTTAGCTTTCACTAATAAAAAGGGGCAAGCCACTAAATATCATTTTCCTGGAAACAAATGCCAGGAATCAGCATCAAGCTCATCTATACATCTACAGAACATCATTAATATGTAATGATTAAATTCAGTCTATATATCATCATACAAGGCAACCATTATAGATGCAATAAAATCACTAACAGAACTACTGTCAGTATTAACATTTTGATAGTAGAAAGTTCTCAGACCAACAACATTCCCAAGTAATGATTCCATAGAAGCACTATCATTTGAATCATATCAAATTACCACTGGAATTAGTATGGTAAGCCACTAGCATCACCCAAACCAACTGTAAGAAGTAATCCACATCAAACAACCATTCATCTTTCTCTAGAATCATCACTACTAGATCCAAATCATAATATATAATATCAACAGAGGGATATGAACCCTAATCAGGATATGAACCCTAATCAGAACATGGACACTTGTCACATCCCAAAATTTTCCAAATTTTGAAATGTGAAAAATTAAATAAACAAAATAAAACTTTGTTGAAATTTAGGGTGAGAAGAAACTTTTTGATTCCAATTGGGAAACATCCAAAACCTATTTTGATCAAATAAAATCCTCAAGGGATTTAAAAAGATAAATAAACAATAAATTTAAAATATTTGGAATCACTATTTTTGGATCTTTTAATAAAAAGATTTGGTTTTCAAAAGAAAAGGTAGAATTATAAATAAGGATTATTTTATAGAGCCAAATTAAATCATTGTCCAAGCTTTTGAAATAAAATATTTCTATTTGATAAAAAGAGTAAAGGTTTATTTAAATAAAATAATGAGGATTTATTAATATCCAATTTTATTAAAGTAAAGGCTTTGCCATTTTAAATAAACACTAAAACTTGTTAATTTATTTTAAATAAGTTTTCCAAGTGTTTTATTTATTCAAATAAAACCTACTGAAATGATTTTGGTATTATTTTAGATTTCAATTATAATTTTAAAATAAATCAAATCCTATTTGAATTAATAACTAAGGACTATTTATTTAATTATTAAATGAATCCTAAAAAGAATAAAAATTATTTTGTTTGACTTTGGTTTGTGTTGTTAAACAGAATTAAAACTTACACAAAGTTTGGCAAGGTTTTGAATTCATTTGGGTGTTTGAATTGCTTGAAATAAATCAAATCAGAAATTCAAAAAGGAAAAGGAAAAAGATTCTGTATAAAAAAATGAAACAAACAGCAGCCCAACCCATCTGGCCCACTAAGCCCAGCTCCAGCCCAACTAAACCCCCACGCGCGAAACGTTTTTCACCCACACACGCACCCGCAGAGTCATAGACAGGCAGGCCCCACTCCTATTTCCTCCACCTCGCTGACAGCACGGCCCCACACTCCTGTTCATCGTCTCCACCACGACCTCGTCGCCCTGCCGTTGCTGCCTTTGATTGCGACGATGAATTCGTGTTATTGCCGCTGTTATACCTCGCCATGACCACACCCATTTAATCGCCCCTAACTCCTCTCTCTTTCCCCCCAAACAACGCCTCCCCACTGCCCCTAGGCTGCTCCAATTCGAGCTCGCATCCCACTGTCTTCGACGACGTCCCAGAGAAATTCCGGCGCCGTCCAGCCGCCCCTCGCCTCCCACTGCTCACGAGCCTGTTCCCCACCTCCAGGCGCACCTGCCCGTGTGCTCCATTCACTCGCGCCCACTCCAGAACGTCGGCAACTTCAACGCCACTCGCCGCCGCCGTCTGTCTCGCCTCCGACGAACTTTCCTGGTAAGAGCAGACCGCCCCGAGCCTTTCTATTGACACTCCCGTACTCCCCATGCTCGTACGCATCTAATGCCCCCTTCCATTGGCCTCGGCATGACCTCTAGCCTCGCCCCCGTCAACGACCAGAGGAACCCGACGTAGACAAGCACTCCGGCGAGGAATCCCAGTCGCATCTGAGCGCCCCTCGCCAAGAAAACCGCACGTTGAGCTTCGCCAACCCCCTGCGAGCACGGTGAGCACCCCCGTTACCTCCCTTGCGTCCTGTATCGCTGGCACCACCGCGAGCAAGCGTGCTCCGCCAGTCGCCGCCGCGCAGCTCCGCTAGTTCCTGGTCATAGCGCCGCAGCCGTTAGATCCTCATCCAGCGGATATGATAGAACATGATCGAAGGGGTATGTGTGCATCTACGCCGCTCGATCTTAGTTAAATCCTACAGTTCACAGAGGCCGATCCGCACGAAACGGTACCGACCAATAGTATCACGCCGCGTGGCACTGGTTATGTTTAAAACAGAATTTTGAATCTGATTGATATGCAAACTTGTAAACATCATAACTTTAATTCTACATGTCCAAATTTTGCAAATTTTATATCAATGGAATCATTAGAACAAGTACTTTGTTTAATGTTTTGATTCTATAAAATTGGTTGAATTTGTAGAAACATGTGTAGGCTTATTTTGAATATAAAAATTGTTCTAGATAAAATTTTAATGTGAAATCTTTGGAAAATGGTTTTTTGTGAACCTACTGATCTTAGGAACCAAATCATGGATTTAAAAATGACTTTTGTGAAGTTTAGGAATAAATACTTGAATTACCTCATTTCTAGTCAAATAAAAATATTGATTTTGATATGGAAATGATTTTTGAGTAAAACCTTTGGGAAATGTTTTGATTCAAACCTTCTGACCCTAAAAACCAAGTTTTGTGAATTAACAACTTATTTGATGAACAATATAAAATTATTGCTTTGATAAAAGCATTTTCAACCACATAAAATAATGATTTGATTTAAAAATGGTTTATAGATAAAACCTTTTGCAAATGGTTTTACCACTTTAGTAAATGACCACTTTTGAACCTTACAATGTTTAGAGCCTAGTAGAAACCACCTTTGCAAATAAAACTACCTTTTGCATGCTTGCATGCATGACCTTGTTTTTGTTATTTTATGTGTGACAAATTGTTGGAATGTTGTGTTGAATGTGTGTTTGCTTGATTGAATTGTAGTGAAGATTAGAAGAGTGTGATATTTGCAAGATCAAGAAGTGAACCAACATTATCTACTAAAAAGGCAAGTGACACTATCATCCAAGTCCTACTATCTTCATTATACTTAGTGGATTTTTGAAACATGCATGATAAAGTTTACTATATTTTATGCTATGCTAAAATCCTAATAGGATACCCTTATATATTCCTTAGTGGAAACAATGTAGTTGTAGTAAGCTTAGCCCTGCTATATATTGGGATGGGAAACATGATTTGATTATATGAAGAGTTAAAAAGACTTATATTTTATATAATAAAACAAGTACTCAATGAACCACCTGGGTGGACAAGGATACTCAAGTTTTGGACAAGGTGGCAACAAAAGGAACCATGTTTATATGGAAATCTCTTTTTGTTGTGCACTAGAAGAAAACCACCCAAGGACTTAGAGATTGAACATGTTTCTCGTACATTGGCTTCCGTGTACAGCCACATGCTAAATGGGCTCTGGCTTAGTCAACTACATAGTGGAAGTCCCATGCATTGGCATCTTCAGGTTAACTAGATTTGTGCTAGCGAACTTGAAACCCTACATTGGTGCCTGGATGACAAGCTAGCATTGTGTATTGGGAGGACTTCTATGGAAAGCCTTTGTCACATTCTCAATCTGCCAGTACTCCATCTTGGTGAGTACTTATCCAGCGGCCACTGGTGGCATCAAGATGAGATTGTGTCATGTGGGTAAAGTGTACAACTTCTGCAGAAGATCAAAATTCTAAGTACTTAGCCATGTTCCCGGTTATGGACAATACTGAGCAACTAAGGCCTGAAGCTATGGAAGATCTCGACATTCCAATTTCTCAAAGTTAAAACTTGAGGGTGACAACAAGGGATTAAAAATCACTTGGAGTTTTCCAAGAAGTTCAAAAGGATTTGACAAAGATCAAAAACTACTTTGAAAAGATAGGATAAAACTATATTGCTTTCTGCAAATGAGCCTAAACCCTACTTAGCCAAATATGCATGTAATGATAGGATCCACATATTTCTACTTAGTAGTGAAACTTGCCAATACAATTCAAATGTATTGACCCTTGTGGCTGCAACTTATTATGTTGCAGGTTTGTTTGATGTTAGTGAAGTGTGTTGAATAGGATTACAAGTCTACAACCAACATGATTGCCTGTGGCACTTTGAAGATGAAAGACCCCATGCTTATAGATATTCTGCTGCAATGTAATGTGATAGCCAAATGAGCTATGTAAGATGTAATGAATTATTTTATTCCTGGTTATAAAGTTGTATTATGACCTTTGTTTATTGATATTACATCTTAACTGTGGATGCTAGCTATTGATCCAGGGACTAGCATTGTAAACACATTGATCTCTACCTTATTAAAGGTTGGGAACCTTACAGATGGTATCAGAGCACTGTGTTGCCTGTAGGATTGTAACCCTAGGATTGGACAAAACCCCTTAGAAAAATAGGAGTTGTATTTGTTGCAAAATTTATTTACAAACAATCTTTTAAACTCTTTCCTCAACCATTTTGGTTTGATTTCTACATCTCTTCCTTTTCAACTTGATGGACAAAGCCTACCCCATGGCCAAAGACTTCACCACGTGCAAAAGATTTCCTCAACTCTAATGACTTCAACATCTTCAAGTGATTTCAACCTTATCCTCAACAAGGACTTCAACTTAGACATCACTAAGAACTACAAGTGAAAACCAAGAGACATTAGATTGCCTACCAAAGACATTGATACCAAGTTAGAGTATGGATCATATGGACCTATGAGGTATGATTATACTAAGTTATCATTTTCAAGAAAACTTGTTGTTTCCTTCAACTCATGAGTTAAGCTCATCAGTTGTTAAGTAAATAGTTGCTTGGTGATTGCTTGATTGTTTGATTGAACTTGTTTGTTTTGAGTTGTGTGTTAGAACTTCTTAAAACCTATCCATCATTACTTATCCCTATCAAACCAACAGATGCCTCCTCGTCATGCCAACCCCAACCAAAACAACAACATTCCCCCTAAGATACAGAAGATGTTGGCAGTTCAGACACAGTTGATGCAGGAGATGACCACACTCATATAGAATCAGAACAACAACAACAACAACAATCAGAATAATCCTCCAGCACTTGATATGCTCACCAAGTTTCTGAAACTTAGGCTTGCAAGATTCTCTGGAACAACTGATCCAATGGAAGCTGATGATTGGTTACGTTCAGTGAACAAAGACTTAGTGACTGTTGGCTGCACCAATGAAGAAAAAGTTAGGTTTCCAGCATTTCTGCTTGAAGGACCAGCATCAACATGGTGGGACAACTTTCAGATCACCTCCCCTTGAAGATGTGACTTGGGCTATTTTTGAGGATGGATTCAGAACAACTCACATCTCACCTGGAGTGATGTACTTGAAGAAAAAGGAGTTTCACAATCTGAAACAACGTCACCTCAGTGTGGCTGAGTATATTGAAGAATTCAACAATCTGGCACGCTATGCACCAAATGAAGTTGACCCGGATGCTAAGAGAAAAGAAAAATTTCTGGAAGGACTTAATGATGAGTTGAACCTGCAGCTAGCTTTTGCCTATGTCCCAACTTATCAATCACTCTGTGACAAAGCCACTATATTGGAAAACAAGATGAATCAAGTTGAGAATAGAAAGAGGAAACATAAACTCAAGAATCACTCAGGATCATCAAAGAAGAAGCATTCATTCAAAAAGAGCAATGAAGATTCTAAATCACATCAGTATCACCACAACAACAATGGAAGTGAGAATAATGGAAATGATACTGACAATGGAGATGACCTTGGTCAGAACCAACATGACACTTTCAGGAAGAATGACATTAGCCAGTTGTAGTGCTATAATTGCAAGGAGCTTGGACACTATGCATCAGACTGTCCTGAGAAGAAAATAAAAGGATGCTAGAAGAGCCAATGTAAATGACTCCAATGTGACCCAGAAAGGACATGTGAACCACATTGATATGGATGGAAACTTGGAAGAGATAGAAGAAGTGGATGTCAGGAATTAGTTAACTCAGAAGAGTCAAATAAGGATTCCTTGTATGGATATTAAGTGTTGAACCTATAGTCAAGTGAACCATCAATGTAACCCTATGAGACTTTATTTTTAAGGGTGGTAGTACCCTAGTTGCCTTGAATCCAACTTGTAACCTTTAGCCTTCCCAAATCTCGGGACAAGATTTATTTTAAGGGTGGTAGCCTGTCACATCCCAAAATTTTCCAAATTTTGAAATGTGAAAAATTAAATAAACAAAATAAAACTTTGTTGAAATTTAGGGTGAGAAGAAACTTTTTGATTCCAATTGGGAAACATCCAAAACCTATTTTGATCAAATAAAATCCTAAAGGGATTTAAAAAGATAAATAAACAATAAATTTAAAATATTTGGAATCACTATTTTTGGATCTTTTAATAAAAAGATTTGGTTTTCAAAAGAAAAGGTAGAATTATAAATAAGGATTATTTTATAGAGCCAAATTAAATCATTGGCCAAGCTTTTGAAATAAAATATTTCTATTTGATAAAAGAGTAAAGGTTTATTTAAATAAAATAATGAGGATTTATTAATATCCAATTTTATTAAAGTAAAGGCTTTACAATTTTAAATAAACACTAAAACTTGTTAATTTATTTTAAATAAGTTTTACAAGTGTTTTATTTATTCAAATAAAACCTACTGAAATGATTTTGGTATTATTTTAGATTTCAATTAGAATTTTAAAATAAATCAAATCCTATTTGAATTAATAACTAAGGACTATTTATTTAATTATTAAATGAATCCTAAAAAGAATAAAAATTATTTTGTTTGACTTTGGTTTGTGTTGTTAAACATAATTAAAACTTACAAAAAGTTTGGCAAGGTTTTGAATTCATTTGGGTGTTTGAATTGCTTGAATTAAATCAAATCAGAAATTCAAAAAGGAAAAGGAAAAAGATTCTGTTTAAAAAAATGAAACAAACAGCAGCCCAACCCATCTGGCCCACTAAGCCCAGCTCCAGCCCAACTAAACCCCCACGCGCGAAACATTTTTCACCCACACACGCACCCGCAGAGTCACAGACAGGCAGGCCCCACTCCTATTTCCTCCACCTCGCTGACAGCACGGCCCCACACTCCTGTTCATCGTCTCCACCACGACCTCGTCGCCCTGCCGTTGCTGCCTTTGATTGCGACGATGAATTCGAGTTATTGCCGCTGTTATACCTCGCCGTGACCACGCCCATTTAATCGCCCCTGACTCCTCTCTCTTTCCCCCCAAACACCGCCTCCCCACTACCCCTAGGCTGCTCCAATTCGAGCTTGCATCCCACTGTCTCCGACGACGTCCCAGAGAAATTCCGGCGCCGTCCAGCCGCCCCTCGCCTCCCACTACTCACGAGCCTGTTCCCCACCTTCAGGGGCACCTACCCGTGTGCTCCATTCACTCGCGCCCGCTCCAGAACGTCGGCAACTTCAACGCCATTCGCCGCCGCCGTCTGTCTCGCCTCCGACGAACTTTCCTGGTAAGAGCAGACCGCCCGAGCCTTTCTATTGACACTCCCGTACTCCCCATGCTCATACGCATCTAATGCCCCCTTCCATTTGCCTCGGCATGACCTCTAGCCTCGCCCTCGTCGACGACCAGAGGAACCCGACACAGACAAGCACTCCGGCGAGGAATCCCAGTCGCATCTGAGCGCCCCTCGCCAAGACAACCGCACGTTGAGCTTCGCCAACCCCCTGCGAGCACGGTGATCACCCCCGTTACCTCCCTTGCATCCTGTATCACCGGCACCACCGCGAGCAGAGCGTGCTCCACCAGTCGCCGCCGCGTAGCGCCGCCAGTTCCTGGTCATAGCGCCGCAGCCGTTAGATCCTCATCCAGCGGATATGATAGAACGTGATCGAAGGGGTATGTGTGCATCTGCGCCGCTCGATCTTAGTTAAATCCTACGGTTCGCAGAGGCCGATCCGCACGAAACGGTACCGGCCAATAGTATCACGCAGCGTGGCACTGGTTATGTTTAAAACAGAATTTTGAATCTGATTGATATGCAAACTTGTAAAAATCATAACTTTAATTCTACACATCCAAATTTTCCACATTTTATATCAATGTAATCAGTACAACAAGTACTTTGCAACCATGCAATGTTTTTAATATTTTGCTTCTGTAAAATTGGTTGAATTTGCAGAAACATGTGTAGCCTTATTTTGAATATAAAAATTGTTCTAGATAAAATTTTAATGTGAAATATTTGCAAAATGGTTTGTTGTGAACCTACTGATCTTAGGAACCAACTCATGGATTTAAAAATGAATTTTGTGAAGTTTAGGAATAAATACTTGAATTACCTCATTTCTAGTCAAATAAAAATATTGATTTTGATATGGAAATGATTTTTGAGTAAAACCTTTGGGAAATGTCTTGATTCAAACGTTCTGACCCTAAACACCAAGTTTTGTGAATTAACAACTTATTTGATGAACAATATAAAATTATTGCTTTGATAAAAGCATTTTCAACCACATAAAATAATGATTTGATTTAAAAATGGTTTATAGATAAAACCTTTTGCAAATGGTTTTACCACTTTAGTAAATGACCACTTTTGAACCTTACAATGTTTAGAGCCTAGTAGAAACCACCTTTGCAAATAAAACTACCTTTTGCATGCTTGCATGCATGACCTTGTTTTTGTTATTTTATGTGTGACAAATTGTTGGAATGTTGTGTTGAATGTGTGTTTGCTTGATTGAATTGTAGTGAAGATTAGAAGAGTGTGATATTTGCAAGATCAAGAAGTGAACCAACATTATCTACTAAAAAGGCAAGTGACACTATCATCCAAGTCCTACTATTTTCATTATACTTAGTGGATTTTTGAAACATGCATGATAAAGTTTACTATATTTTATGCTATGCTAAAATCCTAATAGGATACCCTTATATATTCCTTAGTGGAAACAATGTAGTTGTAGTAAGCTTAGCCCTGCTATATATTGGGATGGGAAACATGATTTGATTATATGAAGAGTTAAAAAGACTTATGTTTTATATAATAAAACAAGTACTCAATGAACCACCTGGGTGGACAAGGATACTCAAGTTTTGGACAAGGTGGCAACAAAAGGAACCATGTTTATATGGAAATCTCTTTTTGTTGTGCACTAGAAGAAAACCACCCAGGGACTTAGAGATTGAACATGTTTCTCGTACAGTGGCTTCCGTGTACAGCCACATGCTAAATGGGCTCTGGCTTAGTCAACTACATAGTGGAAGTCCCATGCATTGGCATCTTCAGGTTAACTAGATTTGTGCTAGGGAACTTGAAACCCTATATTGGTGCCTGGATGACAAGCTAGCATTGTGTATTGGGAGGACTCCTATGTAAAGACTTTGTCACATTCTCAATCTGCCAGTACTCCATCTTGGTGAGTACTTATCCAGCGGCCACTGGTGGCATCAAGATGAGATTGTGTCATGTGGGTAAAGTGTACAACTTCTGCAGAAGATCAAAATTCTAAGTACTTAGCCGTGTCCCCGGTTATGGACAATACTGACCAACTAAGGCCTGAAGCTATGGAAGATCTCGACATTCCAATTTCTCAAAGTTAAAACTTGAGGGTGACAACAAGGGATTAAAAAGCACTTGGAGTTTTCCAAGAAGTTCAAAAGGATTTGACAAAGATCAAAAACTACTTTGAAAAGATAGGATAAAACTATATTGCTTTCTGCAAATGAGCCTAAACCCTACTTAGCCAAATATGCATGTAATGATAGGATCGACATATTTCTACTTAGTAGTGAAACTTGCCAATACAATTCAAATGTATTGACCCTTGTGGCTGCAACTTATTATGTTGCAGGTTTGTTTGATGTTAGTGAAGTGTGTTGAATAGGATTACAAGTCTACAACCAACATGATTGCCTGTGGCACTTTGAAGATGAAAGACCCCATGCTTATAGATATTCTGCTGCAATGTAATGTGAGAGCCAAATGAGCTATGTAAGATGTAATGAATTATTTTATTCCTGGTTATAAAGTTGTATTATGACCTTTGTTTCTTGATATTACATCTTAAATGTGGATGCTAGCTATTGATCCAGGGACTAGCATTGTAAACACAGGGATCTCTACCTTATTAAAGGTTGGGAACCTTACAACACTAGTCAGGGGTAGCCACTAGAAACACACAAGACAGAGTGGCAGAGTATAGAGCACGAGGGGGAAGAGAAAGCAAACTTACTAGAAGTTGTTGCTGTGGGCCAGAATAGGAAGCAGAGGGTGTCGACGAGTGCGACGACACGAGGAGCACCCCAAGGGGGCGCTGCAACTCGCACCACGCTGAGGCAGCGACCACAGCCACAATTGAGGGCGAGCAACACCACCACAGCTCCACGGGAGCAGCGGCGGCGGCAGCACCAGCACCACCCCAAACCCTAGGGTTCGGGATGGAGCCGGTATGGCCACAGGAGGGCCCCAAGTACAAATCAGGATGGACTGGAAGGGGGATCATGGTAAACAACCACACCATGCATCACAGCAGTGGCCGGGGAGGACCACGGCGGTGTGGATCGACCGGCAGTGGCATCGGCGACCACGGGGTCAAGAGAGAAGAAGGAGAGAAGGGGACGAGGGAGATGGACAGGGGTGTGGGCTGAGAGGGACAACCCTTCGGGGAGCCTTTTTGGTTCTGCCCACTTGGGCTAAAAACGGCCCAATAAGCCCGACACAGCCAGCCCAACCACCCAAAGAAAGTTTTAATAATTAAGAAAAGACCAAAATGCCCCTGAATTTAAATAAATTCTAGAAAATAAAATAAAAATCCAAAAATTATAAGTAAAATATTTTTGGATTCACAATAATCCAATCTATCTAAATAAATTAAGAAATAAATTTTTAGGCATATAACTTTTCTCAAGAATTTTATAATATATATATTCCTTATGGAATTTTATAAAATTTATGAAAGATGATAAAAATAAGTAAAAATAACTTTTATTATATATTAATATTGTAGTATTTTAGAAAAATACTAAATAAATATTTAATATCATTCTTGTATTTAAATGATAATTCTTAAAGGAATTATTAAATAAATAAAATACAAATAAAATAAAATAAACTAAAAGAATACAATATTCAATAAATATTAATAATTAATATTTATAAATTATTTACTACTAAAAAGAATTTTTGTAATTTAAATAATAGGGAGAACACACACAAAAAATGTGTTACATTACTGTGCATAATCATTTTGCTTCTTTAAATATTGTCCTTACCGGGCAATAATGATGTTTTGTAGACATAGAAGCTCAAGGTCCAGTGCAAGCATCCGACTTCACTACCTTGCAATCACAAGGCAAGTTCATCACTTGCTCATGTCCTTTGAAGAGTCTTTATCGAAGTATTTGCAAATTGTGTGTTATCATCTATATTCCAGAGAAAGAAAATATTATTTTCTCAAAATAAATAAACTTAGGTATCATCCTAAGTGATGATATAATGGAGCAATAGAACTTAGGTTTTTATCTGCAACAATGATAAGAAACTAGGGATTAATAACCCAGGACATCAGTGATTCTAGCACCGTATATTACGCGTTAACCATGAGATTTGGAATGGGACGGAGAAGTCAGCTGTATCATTTTCCTCTCGTATGGAGGCAAGACGACATTAACGTGACATTGTGATTCCTTGTGCGGATCCAACATATGGGTGGGCACCCTTACGCCCCATACTTTTGGTGTCTAGATTATCTATGAACGGTGTTTAGGGATATAGTCCATTTAAATGGTACTCGTCCGGGCATCACCAGGTCATAGAGTCTTCGGGAACTCATCAGGGTTTTAGCCTACCCGAAAGGGGGCTTAACGGAGGTGAGCGGACCCCGAAGGATCGTGCAGACATATGAGGTCACGGAGAGGGCAGTGATTGGCTTGGACCAACTACTGGGCCCCACATCATGGAATTGTGGACGGGAAAGTACACCTGGTTGTGCAACAAGGAAGTTGATCTCTCATGGGTAAAGTAACACACCTCTACAGAGTGTAAGAACTGTAACTTGTTACTCCCTGTTCTGGGATGGAGCTACGAAGGCGGCAGGAAAGGAACTCCATGAAAGTTCTGGTCAACCTGTGAAGGCTGATGGTCATAGATTTTTCGTAATAAAATTAATCTTTGAAGAAAGATTTACAAGAAAATTGCATAGTGCCAAGGACTTATAGTCCTAGGTGGTAGATAGAGCATCAAACTTCCCACCTTGCATATAATGAACTTGCGGGATGTGATATTTACGGAATAGTGTTCTATGGATGTCATGTCAGCGACTATAGTGTACTACACATGCAGTGGTATTCTGGGTCACCACATGTGTGCTTCTTGCAGAATAAGTTTCCGAAGTTCTGGATCTTGCGGAATACAGATACGTTTTCCATACCATAAAGTACCATGTTCGTCTTCATGGAAACCTTTAGCTTTCCCCTTTTTCATTATTCCTTTGATCTCATCAATTTCCTTGTCCATCTTTTGGGCTTCCTTGATCTTGTCCAATAGTGTGGGTTGAACATCCAATGACATGAGATGTCCTTCTAGCACTATCCCCAATCTTAGATCTTTGAATTGGGCACACAGATCATCTAGCAACTCTCCCTTAGTAAGGCCATTCACATAGACCTTACGGCTTAAAGCATCCGCTACAATATTTGCTTTACTGGGTGATGGGGATATACCGACCGGGGTATGCCCAGCAGGACGTTTCCTACTAGCCCAAAATGCCAACGAGTGGGCCTGCAGGACGTTGACTGGATCGAGACTTGGCAAGGACCCAGGTGACTGGAAGCTCGAGGCCCAGAAGCATAGCTAGGCCCAGTCGGATTAGGTGAAGAACCTTCTGAATCCTTAACTAATTTGGTTGTAGATATGTAAACCCTAGCGAGGTGAGCCTATATAAACCTCCCTAGGGTACGCATAGAGGACACGTTCCATCATACACCCCAGCGACTCGCCGCCTAGTCGTCGAGCTTGCCCTTGAACTCTCTCTATAATACAATCTAGCAGGAGTAGGTATTTACCCTCCGGGGGCCAAGCCTGGGTAAATCCTTGTGTCTCCGCCCTCATCTCGCACCGTAGATGGCTGGCCGCCCTTGCCCCTAATTCTACTACTCGCTGCCGATTGCAGCATCTGCCGTGGCTATTCCCACGAAAGTTGCACCCAGCGTGGGGCTTGGCCGGTGTTCTACGGCGAGATCTAATCTTCCCATCAACGAGACGATCGCCACCGGCCGCATGATCGCGATCGGCGAGATCCTCTAGATCTTGTCGAGCAGCTACATCCCGGCGGCGCGCCCCGTCACGCACAACATGATCATGGCGGTTGGCACAATCAGTCTCTTTGTCGGCTTCACCGACGGCATCGTTTCTGAGGACTCGGCTCGCATCCGCGAGTCGCCACCACGCGACCGGCTCTCCAAGAGTCAGGTCTGCACCATCCATCGCCTTGCCTCCGAGTACGACTCGGCCAACAGCAAATGTGGGTGAAACACCATGGTCGCAGACGACGCGGCCCCCAATGATGACGCCGACTCGGCGACCCCGGCATCAGCTGCCGGATCCATCGTCACCGCGTCATCCGCGGGCTCCATCACCCAGGTCTCCAACATGGGAGACTTCGAGGACCCCTCCATCCTTGGGATCTTCGACTTCGACTCTAGGTCGGAGAACTCCGGCGACTTCCACGTTGGATCCGGTCGCAACATCGCGGCCTACATGGCGAATGGCGCGGACGCCCCTCCAGATCCCTTCTCCACACCGATCCCGCCGACCGCGACGACGATGGAGGTCAAGGAACTCCGCCTACGGTTGGAGGAGGCTATCCACAAAGAACAGGCCGAGCGCAAATTTTTTTGCCTCGAGCAGGTGACGGCGCAGGAACTTTCGTGCTACCACCAACTCTACATTAGGTCGCGCCTGAACCCCACCGTTCAGGGCCGCGCCCTGAACTTCTTCGACGAGAACGACCCGGCCCACTTAGCCGAGCGTGCGATTTGCGAGAACACGCCGCCAGGAGGGAGCTCCCGGCCACTACCAGGCGCGACAGCCAATGGTGCCCCCCCACCACCACCTGGCCGCACTCCCCCCCGGGATCAGCCAAGAATCCTAGTCTCCTCGTGGGAGCGAGACGCGAATGGCCTCCCGCTGTTCTCCACCCTGATGGACAACGTCGTCGCGAGTCGAGCCGCCGTCGACCACATAAACGTGACTGGGGAAGGCGCCCTGCAGATTCAGTACGCCAAGGCCGTACTTGCCAAGGCCGTCGAGCAACAAAACACGGGAGCCGACTCACAGGGTCGCATGTACTCGCGTTCGTCAGGAAGCAAGGCGGCCTTGAGTGGCCGCCCAATGGTGGCAAATACCCTCAACTGCCCACCACGCGAGCCCCTGCAGCTCCAACACCGACCCGCACACGCGGCACTCTCCACCAACGACCCACGACCGGCAAACATCTTCGTCGCTGCCAATGGGCATCAAGTCGACACGCTAACACACATCATCAACAACAAAAGCTGGCGAACTAAGGGGATCTCTAAGCCGACGACTTGAGGCATACCCTCACCAATTGCCGTGACGGTGAACCAAGGGGATCGCTAAGCCGAGTTGGACCCCAGTGCTTCGGACCAATGATCCGAGGCGAAAAATACCCGGCGAACTTCAAGGAACTGAAGGAGATAGAGAAGTACGACCCCTCGTATGAGCCTTCCATGTGGCTGGACACATACCTCATGGCGATGGGAATCTCCGGCCACACCGACCTGCTCGCCGCTCGCTACCTCCCCATGATGATGGAGGGAGCGTGCCGACAATGGATCAACACCCTCCCCGCAGACAGCATCGACTCCTGGGAGGAAATGCGCGACACCTTCGTCAGGAACTTCGAGGGCTCCTACACTCGCGCCACCACCATCAAGGACCTGGAGCGATGCATCTAGGGACCCCGCGAGTCGACCTGCAGCTGGGTCCAACGGTGGCAAGACCTGTGGTACAACGCGGCCAGAATCCACCCGGACACCGCGATCCACTGCTTCAAGACCTCGTGCCGCTATGAGCCCTTGGTCGCCAAACTCAAGCGGGTGTACAAAACACTCGACAACATGGCAGACCTCCTCGAGATCGCCAAGCGGTACACGGAGGAGGACCCAATCCAAGAAACTCACGATGAGTTGGAAGGGAATTGCCGCACGAGCGGCCACGACAACGGGAGACGACCTGAGCTACGATACAGCAACACTCGCCTCACCGACAAGCGCCGCTGTGACGGGCGAGTCGACTTCGTCGCCAACACCGGGTATGCTCCGCGCGAGCCCAAGATCTTTAACCGCGACGGAGGACAACGCCGTGACGGCGGCAACTACAAGGCGAAGCCAAGGTTCGACCCCGCGGCTCTCCTTAACCAGCCCTGTGTGTTCCACAGCAGGGAGGGGAAACCCGCTACACACACGACCGCCGACTTCCACTCCCTGAGGGAGATCGAGAAGGCACGGCGCGCAAGGGAAGACCCCGACAACCACCCGCCAAATGGCGGGAAATTTGGCAATGACGCCGACTCGCTTCACACCTTCACCGGATTCAACACGAAGTGCAAGAATAAGGTCATCGCCCGCGCCGTCGCTGTCAACGCGGTGTCCCAGGTCGACATCCCCCAGTTCCTCAACTGGTCCGAGCAACAAATCACCTGGAGCCGCGAAGACCTCTCGCCATGGATCGAATATCCGGGTCGAGTCGCCCTGTTGATCAAGCCCAAGGTGGGGGACTACTGGCTCCCCAAGACGCTGATGAACGGCGGCAGCTCCATCAACATCCTGTACGTGGACACATTCAAGCAACTGCGGCTCCCACAATCGATGATCGAGACGACCTACACCACCTTCCACGACATCGTCCCCGGTCGGAAGGCGTACCCGATCGACAAGGTTCCTTTCAACAGCAAAACTTCCGCACTGAGCGGATCGTCTTCGAGCTGGTGCCTTTCAACAGCCCCTACCACTGCGTCCTGGGGCGTCAGGCGTTCGCCAAATTCATGGCAGCGCCCCACTACGCGTATAACGCGATGAAGCTCCCCGGGCCGTGCGGCATCATCACTGTCCGCGGCGACCCCGACATGGCCGCAGAGTGCGAGGCCAAAGGCGCCGAGCTCGCCGACACCGTCATATCCGCAGAGGCAAACCACGCGGAGGAGCCCACCAAGTACACGAGCGGGGTCAACAACGATGACCCCACCATACTCAAGAAGCCCAACTCAGAGGGTGGAGGCTCCACCGCATTCGAGGCGACGACGCACACTCGCTCCGTCGAGCTGGTCCGAGGCGACTCCAGCCAGACGGTAACGATCGGGACGGGCATGAGCCCAGCATACGAAGGCGCGCTCATCGAGTTCCTACGTGAGAATCACGACATCTTTGCATGGAAACCTTCCGACATGCCTGGTGTCCCGAGGGAACTCGCTGAGCACAAACTCAACGTCGACCCCAAAGCGTGACCCGTTAAGCAGTCGCTGTGGCCCTTCAATAAAGAGCGCCGCCGAGCAATCTCCAAGGAGGTAACAGCGCCTGCCCGAAGGAGCAATTCGTCCTCTCGCGGATCGACCAAATTATTGACTCAACCGCGGTCTCGAAGTCGCTATGCTTCCTTGACGCCTACTCTGGTTACAACCAGATCAAAATGGTAGTCGAGGAGAAGGAGAAGACGGCGTTCATCACGCCATTCGGAGCCTTCTGCTACACCGCCATGACCTTCTGCTACCAGAGGTGCATGCAGGAGTGCCTTGCGAGCCAAATTGGCCGCAACATCCACGTCTACATCGACGACGTGGTGGTGAAGTCCACTCGCCAAGGCGATCTACACGCCGACCTGGCGGAAACCTTCACAAACCTGCGGAGGTACAAGATAGAGCTAAACCCAGGAAAGTGCACTTTCGGTGTACCTACTGGATAGTTGCTGTGGTACGTCGTCTCCAAGCACGGGATCGAGGCGAACCCCGCCAAGATCAACACGATCGCCCGGCTCGGCAGACCCAAGTGCCCGCGCGACGTCCAGAAGCTGGTCGGGCGAGTCGCGGCTCTCCGTCGCTTCATCCCCCGGCTTGGCAAGAAGGCGATTCCCCTCTATCGCCTAATGCGCAAGAACCCCACGTTCCAGTGGGACAAGGAGGCAGACGATGCGCTCCACGCTCTCAAGGAGGTGCTAATCGCGGCACCACTACTCGCCGCCCCCGTCGACAAGGATCCCATGCTCGTCTACGTCGTGGCCTCCGAGCGAGTCATCAGTGCCGTCACGGTCGTCGAACGACCAGAGGAGGGCAAGGAGCGCCCGGTGAAGCGACCTGTATACTACATTAGCGAAGTCCTCACCGAGTCATGCCAGCACTACCCGCAATACCAAAAATTGGTATATGCAGTCTTCAGAGCCCAGTGGTGACTGCCGCACTACTTCCAGGAGCACACAATCACGGTCGTCTCCTCAGCACCGTTGCAGGACATCATCCGCAACCGTGAGGCGACCGGACGAGTCGCCAAGTGGGCCGTCGAGATCAGTGTCCACAACATCAGATACGAGCCGCGCAAGGCAAGCAAGTCATCGGCTCTAGCAGACTTCCTCGCCGACTGGGAAGAGGCCCAGCAGCCAGAGAAATTGCCGTACCTCCACTACTAGTCCCTACACTTCGACGGCTCCAAGAATGCAGATGGTGGAGGGGCAGGGATCGTCCTCACATCTCCAAAGGGCGACAAGCTACGCTACGTCCTGTACATTGACTTCACCCCCTGCACCAACAACATGGCCGAGTACGAGGCGCTCATCCATGGCATGCGAGAAGCCATGGAAATGAACATAAATCGCCTGCGCTGTTACGGAGACTTAGACCTCATCGCCGGGCAAGTCGCCAGCACTTGCGATGCAGTCTTAATCACCATGGAAGCATACCGCCAAGCACTGGACCATCTGGGAGGCCACTTTGCGGGCTAATCCGTCGAGTGGATCGACCGGCGGAAGAACGAGGATGCTGACGCACTCTCCCGCATCGCCTTGGCTCGACTTGTGCTGCCCGCCGGTGTCTTCCTCGACACCATCACCAAGCCTTCTGTCTCTCCCTCGAGTGAGATCGACATCGGAATCCCGCTGCAACCAGACGCAGCCCTGGTCGCAATGATCGCCGATCCAAGCGACTAGACCGCACCATACGTCGCCTACCTGGAGGGAGGCACACTACCCGCTGAGGAAACGGAGGACCGGATGATAGCACGCCGCTGCAAGTCCTTCGTCATCATCAACGGCGAGCTCCACAAGCGCAGTGTGACCGGCGTGTTCCAACGCTGTGTCCAACCCGCAGAAGGATGCAAGATCCTCCAGGAAATCCACGCTGGCGACTGCGGACACCACGGTGGCGCCCGCTCCCTATTCGCCATGGCCATGCGACATGGGTTTTACTGGCTGACCGCCGACACCGACGCGGTCGACATCGTCCAACGCTGCGTCAGATCCCAGAAGTACGCCAACCAGACTCATGTGCCGAGCTCGGTGCTCAAGACCATCCCCATCACCTGGCCATTCGCCCTGTGGGGCATGGACATGGTAGGCCCCTTCAAGAAGGCCCCCTATGGCTACACCCACCTCCTGGTCGCAGTCGACAAATTTACAAAGTGGGTGGAGGCCAAGCTAGTCCACAAGTGCGACGTGAAGACCGCCACAAAGTTCCTATGCAAGCTCATCAATCGCTACGGGTTCCTGCACAGCATCATCACGGATAACGGCACCAACTTTGCAAAAGGAGCCATGGACGAATTTTGCGAGGAGCATAACATACGACTCGACCTCGCCTCAGTCGCCCACCCGGAGTCCAACGGCCAGGCGGAACGCGCCAACCAGAGAATCCTCCACGGCCTTAAGCCGCGACTGCAAGTTCCACTCGAGCGAACTCCTGGGTGCTGGGTCGAAGAGCTCCCCTCCGTCATTTGGGGCATCCGCACCTCCGTCAACAGGTCGACAGGATTCACCCCTTCTTCATGGTGTACGGTGCCGAGGCCGTCATGCCTACCAACGTCAAGCACGACTCGCCTCGGGTGGTCAACTACGCGGAGGCCGACAACGAGCTTGCATGACAGGACAGAGTCGACCAGCTCGATGAAGCACGCGACCTAGCTCGCTCCCGCACCGCCATCTACTAGCAAGGACTTCGCCGCTACCACAGTAGGCGAGTACGGACCCGCACCTTCCAGGAAGGCGACCTGGTACTACGTCTGATCCAGGACAAGAAAGGCATGCAGAAGCTCTATCCCTTGTGGGAGGGACCATTCGACATCGGGCGCGTCCTGGGCAACGACGCTTACTACCTCACCAACGTCCGAGGCGATAGAAAACTCGATGTCAAGCGGCCATGGAACGTAAACTTCCTACGGAAGTTCTACTCCTAGAACTCCGGACTTGTACCTCCTACCCGCTATGAAATAAAGAAGATATATTCGCACAAATTGTGTCCACTCTCCGTATCTCGTGCCACTCGCACTCGTAATAACAGCACTATGCTACTCGCGGAAGTCAACCCTTGGTTACGTGACCGGCACGGCCAAGTAGTGCGGTACGAGGGCACCGAAAATTTTGGGCCTCGCACCGTCCACGAAAAACGCCAACCTGGAGCCCCATCGGAGTCGCCTCGACCGACTGGCTTTCCGAGCCACGACAACCGCATTCGCTTCCCATAGCGACATAGTCCTCCACATCCTTGGCGTAGCGACTCGAATGGCTAAGTACCAAGCTCGAGGACTGACGCCAGTCCAATCATGAGCGACGAGGGATGACGCCAAGTATGAGAGCACATCCTGGACTCGCCATGCGACTGTTCCAACGGATTAGGTGGAGTGACGCGCCAAAACATTGCGCCCTGTCCTCACCTACCTCGGGCATGCGACTCGAACCGCCAAGTTCCACGCTCAGGGACTCGGCCACTTGACCCCGTATACGCACGGGAAAACGGCTAAGTACAGAGCACCCCTTGGAGTCGCCATGCGACTGACTTTCCAAGCCATGGCGAGTCGACCTTAACTTACTAACCATTCAAACAACACACAAAAACGAGGTTAACCCCATAAAAGGGCGGGTGCACTCGGGGACTCGCACAACCAACAACCAAATCAAAAAACATTGACAAAAGAATCCTTGCATTCCTTCAAAGCAGCAAAATTTGTTCGCTTATAAATGCAGTTACATATCTATCCTAATTAACGTCGATCGGCAAACTATTCTACTCTGCAGGCTTCGATGATGATGCGCCACCACTCCTAAGACAGCGGATAAAAGGAACCCATGGGTTCGAAGGGTATGTCGTGAGTTCACCTGCCATGGCCGCTCGGAATGGCTGCTCCACCTTGAAGTCGCGGTGCGCCGGTTCGGAGTCGTTTGGGGCGACGACTGTTTCCGGGTACGGAATTAGGTCACCCATCGCCCACACCCGGTAGGCGTACACCACAGCCTGCTCGGTCAGCTTCAGCACTTCGGCGATCTCGACTGCGCCCATCGATGAAGGATACCCACTCGTGACGTCGTCCAGGTCGAAGTCGTCCGGGAAGTGCGCGAGCCCAAGGCTCAGCACAGTCGCCGCACAACGACGAAAGGCCGACCGCATCATGAATTCGACCACAGCCGGGGCCTTCTCCAAGGAGTGCCATACCTCGACAAGGTCGCTGGGGATCTCCTCCGTGGGCGAGATTTTGTGCAGATATGCCCGGATGCAGGTCGCTGATAGCGCGGCAGAATCAACTAGAGTGGTGACGCATTGCCGCGCGTCATACGACTGCGCCTCTTCGGCATTGTCAGTAATCATGCCTGCAACATACAAGCAGACAGTAAGTACGGCTCTAGCAAGATAACACAACCCGCATGCTCGGGGACTCGCCAAAAGAAAACTCACCAATCAACGGGCGACACCGCTCCATGATAAAATCTTGAAGACCGGAGAGATCATCCTGCAACCCAGCGACGAGCGCATCTGACATCTTCCGCTCCTCAGCAGTAGAAGCAACGGCTGCCTTGGCCCTCCCATCCGCCGTGGTTGCCTCCGCCTTCGACTCCTTGAGCTCCCGCTCCAGCTCGGCGATTCGCTTCTCCGCGGCGCTCAAGGAAGATTCCGCAGCTGTCAGTTCACTCGCCGGGACCAGGCCTTGACGAGCCTTATCATCTGCATCAACAAAACTATGAAAACGAGAAAAACAAGGTTTATGACCAACATCAAGCATGACAGCCACTCACCTGCCATAGCTCGAAGCTGCTCGTTCGTTTCCCTGACAACGAGGAGCTCCCTTTCCAGACGGTCCCTCGTGGCAAGTCGCTGCGCCGATTCGCGCTCCAGACCCTGTGTAAACATGGAAGAATCATCAACAAAATTCCTAAGTGCCTAGCCGCTGAAATTCAGCGACTAGCCACTCGGGGACTGGACAGCAAAAAAATTCTAAGTGCCTAGCCGCTCAAATTCAGCGACTAGCCACTCGGGGACTGGACAGCAAAAAATTCTAAGTGCCTAGCCGCTCAAATTCAGCGACTAGCCACTCGGGGACTAGATAGCGAAAAAATCCTAAGTGCCTAGCCACTAAAATTCAACGACTAGCCACTCTGGACTGGACAGCGAAAAAATCCTAAGTGCCTAGCCGCTGAAATTCAGCGACTAGTCACTTGGGGACTAGACTCCAAAAAACAATAAGAATCCGACCACTGAAATTCAGTGGCCCGATCCTCGGGGACTGGACATACCTGGATGGCGGCACCTAGCATGTCATGAAGCTCCATTGCATCCACCGTGGCAAGCACGAAAGGAGTATGCCCGCGACGCAGCACGACCTCCGTGCCGATGACCTCAGGCAACAGGCTCGATGGCACTAATGCACTCGCCGCGGAGGCCCTCGCCAGAAAGCGAGGGAATATCGCCACCGCGGCTCCCGCACCACTTGAGGATGGGCCTGTTGCCCCGACCAAGGCCACGGGCTCCGCCCGCTGCGACTTCGTGTCCACGGCCTTCGAGGCCGCATCCACTCCAATCGGATCTTCGCTAGGAGCGACCGCCGGCTCGTCCAAAATCGTGACGGCCTCGTCACCCTTTTCCTTCTTTGCGCCTTGAACAGGCGCCTCGACCTCGTCGCCCTTCCTCTTCTTCGAAGGGTCGACTAGTGCCTCCGTGGCACCCAATGGGACCTTGGCTACCGAAGGGTGACCTATTTTCTTCACCCCAGTCCTGTAGAACAATGTTGTTAGCAAACTCTCCGGTCGGACATTAATCGAGTGGACCAACAAAAAGACTAAGAAATACTCACTTGGCGACTGGGATAAAACATAGACCAGTACGAATACTGGCTGACTTCTCCAACTCTGGCCCAGTTTCCGACTAAGGCCCGTCTCGAACAGACTTTGCGCCCAAGACACCGACGACTTCTTCGAGGACGAGGCCGCGACAGGAGGATCAGCGGCGATCGCCGCGGGAGCTCCCCTCGGTGGTGAGGTCCCTGCGGCCGGAGCAGCCACGAGCCCGGTGACTAGGACGAAAGGTGGCGGCAGCGACGCCAATGGTATCTAACCTTCCACAACCGCCGCGCTGGCCGCCGCGGTCGCATGCGCCGGTGCGTCGGCCCTAGCTTCCTCGGCCGCGCTGGTAGCATCAGAGCTACTCACAGACCGAGGTGGTGACACTGACTTAGCCGGCTTCTTCTTCTTCTTCGGTGGTGGGGGTTTCTTCTTTGATGGTGTAGCTTCGCGTTGCGAGGTGTGCTCGGGGAGCTCGTCATCATCTTTGCCGTGAGCCTCGAGGCTCTTGCTGGCCTCGAGCTCGCGTTGAAGCTGCCCGCGGGTCTTGCGGACCGTGGGTGCGGCGACTTCCACGGCTTCATCGCCATCGTCGTCATCGTCGTCATCACCGCCCCCGTCGCCTCTGACATCGCCCTTGTCGGGCGAAGATTCGCTCTCTTCCCTGGCGGACGAGCTCGAGTTCTCGTCGTCTGCGGGTAGAAACCAACCTTCCACCACTTGGAACAACTGCAACAAAAAAATGAAATTAGCACGACCGCGAATGCAAAACTGCGACTGTTGGAGCTTGGCGTTTCATGGTGTAAGGGGCGACACCGGCCTTCGCGTCAAGATACTACGCCTCGATGATCTTCTTCAAGGCCAAGGTGTAGTCCTGAAGCCTCCACTCGGCGTGACAGGACTTCGTCGGGTCTTCCTTGCCCGCATACTCGTACATGTAGTGGGCGCGACTAGCCAGAGGCACTAGCCGCCACCCGAACCAACAATTGTACAAATTGATGGTTTGAAGGCCCTTGTTCTTCAAGTTGCGGATCGTCTGCAACATCTCGTCGATGACCATCCACTGGTCCAATGTGAGCTTGGGAATTTGGAGCCGACGCGGCTCGGGCCGGTCGGCGGAATACATCGGAAGTGCCACCTCGTAGGCCGGTGGCGACTCGGTCACATAGAACCAATTCTTCTTCCATTCGTTTGCCGCCTTCTTCGGCAACATCATATCAAGGAAAGACTCCTTCGACTTGAGATGAAAGGTCAGGCCGCCCGCGGCCAACATCGGGCCGCCTGCCTCTTCATGGCCGATCCTCCCGTGGAACAGTTCTTGCCATAGGGGGAAATACGGCCGGCAACCCAGGTAGCACTCGCAAAATGCCACGAAGATGGCGAGTTGCTCGATGCTGTGTGGTCCTAGGTCCGACGGTTGGATGTTGTAGTAGGCGCAGAAGGGGCGGAAGAAGAGGGAAGTGGGGAATCCGAGCCCTCGCTCCAGATGGCTGGTGAAGCAGTTGAACTCTCCCTCGCGCGGATCTGCGGTCACCTCTCCGGGCGCGGGGATGCACCATCCCCCAACGCGGAGGATTCCCGCTTCCTCGAATGATTTCAACAACACTTTCTTGCACTTGGATATGCCCCATGGTTCAGTCGGAGGTGCCATTGATTGAAGGATCTAGGGCTATGAGTCGCTCTGGGTCGCTCTAGTCGCTGCACGGAATGGAGGATTGGGATTGCGCGAGATCGGAGGAAGTGTGGGAAATATTCGTCCCTCCTCCGTCACTCTCCTTATATTGCGGTTGTTACCCGCCATCTTCGGGGAGCCGTTACCGCGCGGTAATTACGCCGATATTACCGTTGGATTGCCCAACGGCTAGTTTGACTAGCGCTGATGGTCGAACTTCATCTACTCGACTCGCTGTCTTCAGCGACTTGACGATTCGCCGACCTGATCACCATAACGGTGACTCAACTACTCGCCGACCCATTCGCTAAGCTGCGATTCGACTGGTCGCTGATATTGCGACTAAGATGACTAGTTCTTTCCTTTATTTAGGGAGTCCACCGCCGATTCTACTGGGCTTCTGAATTGGAACCGCATACTTCCACTGCCAACAAACACCTGCGATGAATCAACGACGGCCTCGGGGACTACTGATGGGGATATACCGACCGGGGTATGCCCAGCGGGACGTTTCCTATAGGCCCAAGATGCTAGCGAGTGGGCCTGCAGGACGGCGACTCGATCGATACTTGGCAAGGACCCAGGTGACTGGAAGCTGGAGGCCCAGAAGCATAGCTAGGCCCAGTCGGATTAGGTAAAGAACCTTCCGAATCATTAACTAAGTAGGTTGTAGATCTGTAAACCCTAGCAAGGTGAGCCTATATAAACCTCTCTAGGGTACGCATAGAGGACACGTTCCATCATACACCCCAGCGACTCCCCGCCTAGTCGTCGAGCTCGCCCTTGAACTCTCTCCATAATACAATCTAGCAGGAGTACGTCTTTACCCTCCGGGGGGCCGAACCTAGGTAAATCCTTGTGTCTCTGCCCTCATCTCGCACCGCAGATGGCTGGCCGCCCTTGCCCCTCATTCTACTACTCGCTGCCGATTGCACCATCTGCCTTGGCCATTCCCACCACACCGGGATGGTATTGCAAACTCAATTCATAGTCTTTGATGAGATCAAACCATCTTCTTTATCTCATATTGATTTATTTCTGAGTGAAGATGTACTTCAAACTTTTGTGACCTATGAACACTTCACATCGTTTTACCAAAAGATAATATCTCCATGTTTTGAGTGCATGGACAACAGAGGCTAACTCTAAGTCATGAGTAGGATAATTCACTTCATGAGTTTTGAGTTTTCTCGAGGCATAAGCCACAACTTTCCCTTCTTGCATCAAAGCTCCACATAAATCTTGGTGAGATGCATCACAATACACTTGGAAATCCTTTTCCAAATCTGGCATACACAAGACTGGTGATGTTACTAGTCTCTTCTTCAACTCTTGGAAACTAAGTTCACATCCTTTAGTCTAATCAAACTTCTTATATTTCTTGAGTGACTCTGTCATTGGCTTAGCTACCTTTAAGAAATTCTCAATGAATCTCCTTTAGTATCCTGCCAAGCCAAGGAAACTACGGACTTCTTTTACTGACATGGGATATTCCCACTCTGTTACAGCTAACACCTTTGCGGGATCGATAGCTATACCATCTCCCGACACAATATGTCCGAGAAATCCAACTTCATTCAGCCAGAGTTCACACTTACTGAATTTGGCATACAACTTGTGTTCCTTGAGCTTCTCAAGTATCAAAAGCAAATGCTCCTCATGCTCTTCTTTGCTCTTGGAATAGATCAAAATGTCGTCGATGAATACGACAACAAAATTTTCAAGAACCTCCATGAACACTTTGTTCATCATATTCATGACATAATGGTGCATTTGTCAAACCAAATGGCATCACGGTGTACTCATACAAACCATACCTAGTGGTGAAAGCAGTCTTAGGTATGTCTTGATCTCTAATCTTTAGCTGAAAATAGCCTGATCGGAGATCAATCTTTGAAAACACACGGGCTCCTTCTAGCTGATCAAATAAATCGTTGATTATAGGCAAAGGATATTTGTTCTTGATAGTCACCTCATTGAGTGAACGGTAATTTATGCACAACCTTTGACTTCTATCCTTCTTTTCAACAAACAGAACTAGTGCATCCTAGGATGAAGAACTTGGTTGAATAAATCCTTTCTGCAACTGTTCTCCAAGCTATTTCTTGAGTTCCTTCAACTCATCCATCGACATCTTGTAGGGTCTCTTTGCTATAGGTCCTGATCCTGGTAGTAAGTCACTCAGGAACTCAACATCTCTATCTGGTGGCATTCAAGGCAACTCCTCCAGAAACACATCCAGATACTGTCGTGGGAATGACCACGGTAGATGCTGCAATCGGCAGTGAGTAGTAGAATGAAGGGCAAGGGCGGCCAGCCATCTGCGGTGCGAGATGAGGGCCGAGACACAGGGTTTTACCCAGGTTCGGCCCCCCGGAGGGTAAAGACCTACTCCTGCTAGATTGTATTATGTTGGAGTTACAATGGGGCGAGCTCGACGGCTAGGCGGCGAGTCGCTTGGGTGGATGATGGAACGTATGTTTACACGCCCTGTAGGGAGGTTTATATAGACTCACCCTCCCTAGGGTTTACAAATCTCAACCGAATCTGTTAAGGTTTTGGTACTCGTTTAACCTAATCCGACTGGGCCTATCTACTCTCCTGGGCCTTTAGCTTCCAATCGCTTGGATCCATGCCAGGTCTTGATCCAGTCGCAGTCTTGTAGGCCCACTCGCCAGTTCGTGGGCCAGTCAAAAACGTCCTGCTGGGTATACCCCGGTAGGCATATCCCCATCAGTAGTCCCCAAGGCCGTCGTCGATTGGGCGCAGGTGGTTGCTGGCAGTGGGAGCACACGAGTTCAATGCAAACATCCAGTCGAATCGGTGGCGGGCTCCTGAATGAAGGAAAAACTAGTCATTCTGGTCGCAGCTTGGCGAACGGGTCGGCAAAATATTTAGTCGTTGTTGTAGTGATCGGGTCGGCGAGCCGAGTGGCTGAAGTTGGACCGTCAAACACAGTCAAAACTAGCCGTTGGGGTAATCCAACGATAAATTTTGGCGTAATCACCGCGTAGTAACGGCTCCCTGATTTGGCGGGTAACAACCGCTATATAAAGGGAATGGTAGGCGATCGGAGAACCACCTCCTCATCATTTCCTCCGATTGCGCGCACCTCCATTTTCCTCCGCATCGCGATCCAGCCGAACCAAAATCCTCCGATCTCCACGAACCTTTCCGCCAATGGATCCCTCCACCGAACCATGGGGCAGGTCCAAGTGTACGAGAGCACTACTGGCGTCTTTTGAGGAGGCCGAGATCCTGCACGCTGGTAGGTGGCGCATCCCTGCGGCCGGAGAGGTGACTCCGGACCCGCGTGAGGGGGAATTCGTCTGCTTCACCAGCCACCTGGAACGGGGGCTGGGATTCCCCACATCTCTCTTCTTCCGCCGCTTCTGCGCCTTCTATGGGATCCATCCATCAGACCTGGTCCCGCACGGCATCGAGCAGCTCGCCATTTTCGTGGCGTTCTGCGAGTGCTATCTGGGCTGCAGGCCCTACTTCCCCCTGTGGCAAGATCTGTTCCACGGGAGGATCAGTCGCGAAGAAGCAGGCGGCCCAATGCTTGACGCGGGTGGCTTGACGTTTCAATTGAAGTCGAAGGCCTCCTTTTTTGATCTGATGCTACCCGCCAAGGCGGCGAGCGAGTGGAAGAAGTCTTGGTTTTACGTTACCGAGGCAACTCCAGACGGCGAGGTGGCGATTCCAAGATACTCCGCCGACCGGCCCGAACCGCGCCGACTCCAAGTCAGCAAGCTTCCAACAGACCAGTGGATGGTCGTGGACGAGATGCTTCAGACCATCCATGGCCTGAAGAATAAAGGTCTTCAGACCATCAACTTGTACAACTGCTGGCTCGGGCGGCGACTCGTTCCTCTGGCCCGCCGTCAACCATTATATGTACGATTACACGGACCGGGAGGACTCGACGAAATCCTGCCTCGCCGAGTGGAAAGTCGAAGACTACATCCTGGCGTTGAAGAAGATCACCCATGCGATGTACCTAGATGCGAAGGCCGGGGTCGCCCCTATACCGCGAAGCATCCAGCCCCAACGGTAAGTCATCTTTCTATCATTCGCAGTCGCAGTGGATGCTGTCGCGGTTATACTGATATTGTCTTATGCCTATTGCAGTTATTCCAAGTGGTGGAAGGGTGCCTTCCGCCCGCGGACGACGAGAATTCGAGCTCGTCCATCCAGGAGGGGGACGAATCGCCTCCTGCAAGGGGCCACGTCGAGAGTGACAGGAGCGGCGACAACGACGCGTCCGAGGAAGAGGTCGCCCCGCTGGTTCGCAAAACTCGCGGACAGCGTCAGCGTGAACTCGAAGCGAGCAGAAGCCTCGAACGTCATGATGATGACAATGACGATCTTCCCGAGCTCACCTCGCGTCGTGAGGCCACTCCGTCGAAGAAGAAGAAGAAGGAGGAGGTGAAGGCCCCTCCGAGGAGGAAGACGAAGTCGGCGAGGCAGGCATCTCCGCCTCATTCGGCGAGCAGCTCCGACGGCAGCTGCCTGGCCAAGGATGAAGCGCCACAGATGATGGAAGCACCGGATGTCACCGCCGTCCTGAGTGAGGTGCCTCTGGCCTCAATGCCTCCCCCATTCGCCCCAGTCTCTGGGTCGGGGGTCGTTCCAGCCGCGGCAGCTTCGCCTCCCAGGAGAGCTCCTGCCAAAAATGTTGCGGAGGCTCCTGTCGCGGCCTCGTCAACACAGAGGCCGTCTGTGTCTTGGGAACATGATGTCCTGGAGATGGGCCTCAGTCGACGACTGGGCCCCGAACTGGAGAAGCCTAGTGGCATCCGCACGGGGCTGCGGTTCATTCCAGTCGCCAAGTGAGTTTTATTCACCTGCTTTATTTTTCATTGTAGTCGAACCACTTTGCTCATATACTCAATTTGCAGGACTGGGGTTAAAAAGATAGGCCATCCGTCTGTGGCCAAGGTGCCGCCAGTCGTCGCCGAGGAGGCCCCCTCTCGGAAGAGGAAGGCTGATGAGGTCGCTGCCCCCGCAGACAGTGCCAAGAAGGCCAAGAGCGACGAAGTCGTCATGGTGTCTGGGCAACCAAGGAGGGTGCTTCCTCGCCTGGGATGGCCGAGCCGGCCTCTTTTGGTGCCGGCGCATCCATCGCGACCTTCCCCCGCTTCATGGCCAGAGAGGCCACAGCGAGTGGTACCACGCCATCGAGCCGCGCACCTGGGGTCGCCGAGATGGAAGTCGAGCAGCGTCGCGGGCACACTCCGGCTCTTCTCACATCCGTGGACGCACTACAACTTCATGGCATGCTGGGCGCAGCCATCCAGGTATGTCCAGTCCCCGAGGATCGGGCCACTGAATTGCAGTGGTCAGATTCTTTTGGTGTTGTGCTTTTATCTCTTGCGCCCAGTCCCCGAGTGCGCATTCGCTGAGTTTCAGCGGGTGGGCGCTCAGGTTTTTTGATCGCCAGTCCCCGAGTGTCTAGTCGCTGAATTTCAGCGGGTAGGCACTTAGGATTTTTGATCTCCAGTCCCCGAGTGTCTAGTCGCTGAATTTCAGCGGGTAGGCACTTAGGATTTTTGATCTCCAGTCCCCGAGTGTCCAGTCGCTGAATTTCAACGAGTGGGCACTTTAGGATTTCGTTTTTGTTAACTGTTTGACGTTTGCACAGGGTTTGCAGCGTGAATCAGCCGACCGGCTTGCTGCGAAGTGTCGCGCGGAGAAGGAACTTGTCGCCGTTCAAGAGGCGAACAAGGGACTCCAAGCGATTGCTGCGAAGGCAGAAGAGGTTCGCCAGGGCCTTGTCCCGGCGAGTGAGCTGACGGCGGCGCAATCGGCATTGAGTTTGGTGGAGAAGCGGATCGCCGACCTTGAGCGCGAGCTTGCGGACGCGAAGGAGGAAGCGAGCTTGGCGGATGGGCGAGCCAAGGCTGCTGTTACGGCCGCCGCTGAGGAGCGTAAGGTCTCCCACGCCCTTGTTGCTGGGCTTCAAGACGATTACTCCTCTCTTCAAAACTTCATCACGGAGCTCTCCCGCCCTTTGATTGGTATGTGTGCTGCCTATGCCTATAATGTTTCCATTGTGTCTTATTTGATGTGCTCACTACGCCTCCTGTCCACAGGTCGGATTATTGATAGCGCGGAAAAGGCGCAGTCATTCGATGCGCGGCAGTGTGTGGCCACTCTGGTCGACTCGGCCACGCTGTCCGCGACTTGTATTCGGGCGTATCTTCAAGAGATGTCGCCCACGGAAGTGATTCCCAGCGACCTCGTCGAAGTGTGGCAGTACTTGGAGAAGGCGCCATCGGTCGTCGAGTTCATGACGCGGTCGGCGTTCCGGCGCGGGGCAGCGACGGCGCTAAGGTGCTGAAGCTGGAGATCGCTGACGAGTGGCTACCCGTCGTCGACGGGCTCGGTGGAGATCGCTGAGGTGCTGAAGCTGACGGACCACGCCACGGTGTACTCCGATCGCGTCTGGGCGATGGGCGATCTCCTTCCTTATCAGGAGATGATCGTCGCACCCAACGACCCCGAGCCGTAGCACCGGGATTTCAAGATCGAGCAGCCCTTCCGTGCGGCGATGGCAGGTGAGCTGACGACGAACCCGTCAAACCCGTACACTCCCTTCATTCGCAACCACAAGGGTGGCGGTGAGTCGTCGTTGAAGCCTGCGGAGTAAAATATTGTGCCCTGGGGCGTTAGTAGCAGTTCTGCCGTTGGGCATACTTTGTATTTTGTGACATTTGTGATATGCTATAATGAGATATCGTTTTATTTTCTGAATTGTCTTGTGTTGGTGATTGAGGGTTGAACGAGTCCCCGAGCGCGTCCGCCCTTTTTATGGGGTTTACCTCAATTGTTATGTGTTTGCGGTTTTGAATGTTTTGTTGTAGAGGTTGACTCGCCCGAACTTGGAAAGCCAGTCGCAAGGCGACTCCCATGAGTGCTCTGTACTTCACCGTTTTCCCTTGCACGAACGAGGTCGGGTAGCCGAGTCCCGGAGCGTGGTACTTGGTTGTTCTAGGCGCGACTCTAGGGTGGGTGAGGACTTGGCGCGTTAGAGTGAGCGCATCACTCCTTCCTGGCCCATCGGGTCAGTCGCATGGCGAGTCCTGGGCATGCTCTCATACTTGGTGTTTTCCCTAGCCGCTCGCGCTGACCTGGTCGTCAGTCCCCGAGCGTGGTACTTGGCCGTTCGAGTCGCTATGTCGAGGATGCGGAGGATCATGGTCGCTGTGAGGAGCGAAGGCAGTTGTCTTGGCTCGCTAAGCCAGTCGAGCTAGGCGACTCCAATGGGGCTTCGGGTAGGCGTTTTTCGTGGACGTTACAAGACCTGGGGTAAACCAGTGCCCTTGTAGCGCAATACTTGGCCGTGCTTGGTGCTATTACTACGAGTGCGAATGGCACAAGATACGGAGAGTAGACGCAATTTGGGGTAACCAATATTTTTATTTCATAGCGACTGGGGGATACATATGTGGAGTTCTAGGAGTAGAACTTCCGTAGGAGGTTTACATTCCATGGTCGCTTGACGTCGAGTTTGCCGTCCTCGCGGACGTCGATGAGGTAGTAGGCGTCGTTGCCAAGTACTCGCCTGATGGCGAATGGTCCATCCCATGGGGGGGAGAGCTTGTGCATGCCCTTCTTGTCCTGGATGAGGCGCAGCACCAGGTCGCCTTCTTGGAAGGTGCGAGTTTTCACCCGCCGGCTGTGGTAGCGGCGGAGTCCTTGCTGGTAGATGGCAGTGCGTGAGCGAGCCAGGTCGGGTGCCTCGTCGAGTTGATCGACTCCGTCCTGACGTGCGAGTTCGTTCGCCGCCTCCGTGTAATGGACGACCCTTCGCGAGTCGTGTTCGAGGTCGGTGGGCATGACTGCCTCGGCGCCGTACACCATGAAGAAGGGGGTGAACCCTGTCGACCTGTTAACCGAGGTGCGGATACCCTAGACGATGGAGGGTAGCTCCTCGACCCAGCACCCGGCGGTGCGCTCGAGCGGTACTTGGAGCTACGGCTTCAGGCCATGGAGGATGCTCTGGTTGGCCCGTTCCGCCTGGCCGTTGGACTCCGGGTGGGCGACTGACGCGAGGTCGAGCCGGATGTGGTGTTCCTCGCAGAACTCGGCCATGGCTCCTTTGGCGAAGTTGGTGTCGTTGTCCGTGATGATGCTGTTTGGGAACCCGTAGCGATATATGAGCTCGCGTAGGAATTTGGTAGCGGTCTTCCCGTCACATTTCCGGACTGGCTTGGCCTCCACCCACTTTGTGAATTTCTCGACCGCGACCAGGAGGTGGGTGAAGCCAGAGGGGGACTTTTTGAAAGGGCCTACCATGTCCATGCCCCATACGGCGAATGGCCAGGTGATGGGGATTGTCTTGAGCGCTGAGCTCGGCACGTGTGTCTGACTGGCTACTTCTGTCACCCGGCGCACCGCTGGACAATGTCAATGGCATCGGCGTGTGCGGTGGGCCAGTAAAAGCCGTGCCGCATAGCCTTTGCGACCAGAGAGCGGGCCCCGGCGTGGTGTCCGCAGTCACCGGAGTCGATGTCATGGAGGATCTTGCGTCCTTCGGCGGGTTGGACGCAGCGTTGGAACACGCCGGTCACGCTGCGCTTGTGGAGCTCTCCGTCGATGATGGTGAAGGATTTGCATCGCCGTGCAACCATCCGGGCATCTGTCTCGTCTGCGGGCAAGGTGCCAGCCTCTAGGTAGGCGATGTACGGCTTGGTCCAGTCGTCTGGCTCGGCGATGAGTGCGACCAGGGCTGCCTCTGGCTGCAGCGGGACTCCGATGTCGATCTCCCTTGGGGGAGAGACTGACGGCTTGGTGATCGTGTCGAGCAAGACGCCGGAGGGGAGTGCGAGTCGAGCCGACCCGATGCGAGATAGTGCGTCGGCCTCCTCATTCTTCCGCCAGTCGATCCATTCGACGGAGTAGCCTGCGAAGTGTCCGCCCAGCTTGTCCACTGCTTGGCGGTACGCCGCCATGGTGGGGGAGACGGCGTCGCAGGTGCCAGCGACTTGTCCAGCGACGAGGTCGGAGTCTCCATAGTAGCATAGGCGGTTGACGTTCATTTCCTTGGTAGCTCGCATGCCGTGGAGTAGTGCCTCGTACTCGGCCATGTTGGTGGTGCAGGGGGTGAAGTCGAGGCAGAGGATGTAGCGGAGCTTGTCGCCCTTCGAGGAAGTCAAAACGATCTCTGCTCCTGCGCCGTCCGCGTTCTTGGAGCCATCGAAGTGCAGGCTCCAGTAGTGGAGGTATGGCAGCTTTTCCGGCTGCTAGGCCTCTTCCCAGTCGGCGATGAAGTCCGCGAGAGCCTGCAACTTGATCGCTTTTCGTGGCTCGTATTTTATGTTGTGGACGCCGATTTCGATGGCCCACTTGGCGACTCGCCCGGTCGCCTCACGATTGCGGATGATGTCCTGCAATGGTGCTGAGGAGACGACCGTGATCGGATGCTCCTGGAAGTAGTGCGGCAGTCGCCGCTGTGCTCTGAAGACTGCGTATACTAGTTTCTGGTGTTGCGGGTACCGCTGGCGTGACTCGGTGAGGACCTCGCTGATGTAGTACACCGGTCGCTGTACCGGGCGCTCCTTTCCTTCCTCCGGCCGCTCGATGACCATGACGACACTGACGACGCGCTCGGAAGCCGCGACGTAGACCAGCATCGTCCGCCGACGAGGGCGGCGAGTAGTGGTGCTGTGAGTAGCACCTTCTTGAGGTCGCGGAGTGCATCGTCCGCCTCCTTATCCCACTGGAAGGTGGGGTTCTTTCGCATTAGGCAGTATAGGGGCATCGCCTTTTCGCCCAGTCGGGGGATGAAGCGGCTGAGATCCGCGACTCGCCCGGCCAGCTTCTGGACGTCGCGCAGGCACTCGGGTTTGCCGAGTCGAGCGATCGTGTCGATCTTGGTGGGGTTCGCCTCGATCCCGCGCTTGGATACGACGTACCATAGTAGTTGCCCTGCTGGTACACCGAAGGTGCATTTGCCTGGGTTTAGCTTTATCTTGTATTTCCGCAGGTTGGCGAATGTTTCCGCCAAGTCGGCGAGTAGATCGCCTTGGAGAGCGGACTTTACTACCACATTGTCGATGTAGACGTGGATGTTGCGGCCAATTTGGCTCGCAAGGCATTCCTGCATGCACCGCTGGTA
Organism: Avena sativa; assembly: GCA_916181665.1. NCBI lineage: Eukaryota > Viridiplantae > Streptophyta > Magnoliopsida > Poales > Poaceae > Avena > Avena sativa. The sequence continues at coordinate 301,708,139 of OV702297.1, read as the reverse complement.
AGTTTCCCCGGCGTTCTTGAGGCCGAAGGTCATGGCAGTGCAGCAGAAGGCTCCGAATGGCGTGATGAACGCCGTCTTCTCCTCGTCCTCAACGGCCATCTTTACCTGGTTGTACCCAGAGTAGGCGTCGAGGAAACACAGCGACTCCGAGCCCGTGGTGGAGTCTATTATTTGGTCGATCCGCGGGAGGACGAATTGCTCCTTTGGGCAGGCGCTGTTTAAGTTTGTGTAGTCGATACACATCCTCCAGGTCCCATTTTTCTTCTCGACCAGGACTGGGTTTGCCAGCCACTTGGAGTATTTGATTGGCCGGATGAAGCCTGCAGCGAGTAGACGCTGCACCTCCTCGGCGATAGCTCGGCGGCGCTCTTCATTGAAGGGCCGCAGCGACTGCTTGACGGATCGCACTTTGGGGTCGGCGTTTAGTTTGTGCTCAGCGAGTTCCCTAGGGACACCAGGCATGTCAGAGGGCTTCCATGCGAAGATGTCCCTGTTCTCACGGAGGAACTCGATGAGCGCGCCTTCCTAGGCTGGGCTCATGCCCGTCCCGATCGTCACCGTCTGGCTGGAGTCGCCTGGGACCAGCTCGACGGTGCGGGTGTGCGTCGTTGCCTCGAAGGCTGAGGTGTTGGCCCCCTCCGAATTGGGCTTCTTGAGTATGGTGGGGTCGTCGTTGTTGACCCCGCTCGCGTATTTGGCGAGCTCGTCGGCGTGGTTGGTCTCTGTCGCGATGACGGCATCGGCGAGTTCGGCTCCTTTGGCCTCGCACTCGGCGGCCATGTCGGGGTCGCCGTTGACGGTGATGACGCCGCGCGGCCTGGGGAGCTTCATCGCGTTGTACGCGTAGTGGGGCGCTGCCATGAACTTGGCGAACGCCTGGCGCCCCAGGACGCAGTGGTAGGGGCTGTCAAAGGGTACCAGCTCGAAGACGATCCACTTGGTGCGGAAGTTTGCTGGTGTGCCGAAGGTGACTGGCAGCATGACCTTGCCGATCGGATACGCCTTCCGACCGGGGACGATGCCGTGGAACATGGTGTAGGTCGTTTCGACCATCGACTGCGGGAGCGGCAGTCGCCTGAAGGTCTCCAGGTACAGGATGTTGATGGAGCTGCCGCCGTCCATCAATGTCTTGGGGAGCGAGTAATCTCCCACCTTGGGCTTGACCACCAGGGCGACTCGGCCCAGATACTCGATGCGTGGCGAGTGGTCCTGGCGACTCCAGGTGATGGGCTGCTCCGACCAGTTGAGGAACTGGGGAACGTCCACCTGGGCCACCGCGTTGACAGCGACGGCGCGGGCGATGACCTTCTTCTCGCGCTTCATGTTGAAGCCTGTGAAGGTGTGGAGCGAGCCGGCCACACTGCCGAAGTTTTCCGCCGTTTGGCGGGTTGTTGTCGGGGTCCTCCCGCGCTCGGCGTGCCTTCTCAATCTCCTTGAGAGAGTGGCAGTCGGCGGTCGTGTGCGTGGCGGGCTTCCCTTCCCTGCTGTGAAACGCACAAGGTTGGTTAAGGAGGGCCGCGGGGTCGAACCTTGGTTTTGCCTTGTAATTGCCACCGTCGCAGCGTTGCCCTCCGTCGCGGCGGGAGCTCTTGGGCTCGCGCTACGCGTGCCCAGCGTTGGCGACGAAGTCGACTCGCCCGTCACTGCGGCGCTTGCCGGTGAGGCGAGTGTTGCTGTAGCGTAGGTCGGACCGTCGTCCGTTGTCATTGCCGCTCGTGCGGTGTTGTCCTCCCGACTCGTCGTCGGTTTCCTTGTTTGGGTCTTCCTCCGCATATCTCTTGGCAATCTCGAGGAGATCCGGTATGTTGTCGAGTGTGCGGGAGTGTCGTTTGAGATTGGCGACCAGGGGCCCGTAGCGGCACGAGGTCTTGAAGCAGTGGATTGCGGTGTCCGGGTGGATGCCGACCGCGTTGTACCATAGTTCTTGCCACCGCTGGACCCAGTTGCGGGTCGACTCGCGGGGTCCCTAGACGCATCGTTCCAGGTCCTCGATGGTGGTGGCGCGTGTGTAGGAGCACTCGAAGAGCCTGACAAAGGCATCTCGCATTTCTTCCCAGGAGTCGAGGCTATCCTGGGGAAGGGTGTTGATCCACTGCCTGCACGTTCCCTCCATCATTAGGGGGAGGTAACGGGTGGCTAGCAGGTCGGTGTGGCCAGCGATCCCCATTGCCATGAGGTAGGTGTCCAGCCACATGGAGGGGTCGTACGAGGGGTCGTACTTCTCTATTTCCTTCGGCGCTTTGAAGTTCGCCGGATATTTTTCGCCTCGGATCATCGGTCCGAAGCACCGGGGCCCGAGTCGGCTTAGCGACCCCATTGGCTCGCCGTCGTGGCGATTGGTTAGGGTGTGTCGCAGGTCGTCGGGCTGGCGTGCGCGCTAGCTTTGGTTGTTGATGATGTGGGTGCGGGCGTCGACGGGCTGACCGTTGGCGGCGACAAAGTTGGTCGCTGGCCTGGGGTCGTTGGTGGAGAGTGCCGCATTCACGAGTCGGTGTTGGAGCTGCAACGGTTTGGGTGGTGGGCAATTGAGGGTGTTTGCCGCCAATGGGCCGCTTGAGGCCCCTCTGCTGCCCGAAGAACGCGAGTACACCCGACCCTGCGAGTCGGCGCCTGCGTTTTGTTGCTCAACCGCCTTTGCGAGCAGGGCCCTGACGTACTGGATCTGTAGGGCGCTGTCACCGGTGGCCGTGATGTTGTCGGCCACTGCTCGACCTGCCACGGGGTTGTCCATCGGGGTGGAGAACAGTGGTAGGCCATTCGCGTCTCGCTCCCGTGAGGAGACCACTATTCGCGGCTGATCCCTGGGAGGTGTGCGGTTGGGTGGAGGTGGGGCGTTGTTCGCCGTCGACCCTGGTGGGGGCTGGGCGCTTCCTCCTGGTGGCGCGTTCTCGCAGATCGCGCGCTCGGCTACACAGGCCGGGTCGTTCTCGTCGTCGAAGTTCAGGGAGCGTCCCTGGACGGTGGGGTTCAAGCGCGACCTGATTCGCTGCTGCTGGTAGCGCGACAGCTCCTGCGCCGTCACCTGCTCGAGGCGAAATTTTTCGCGCTCGGCTTGCTCCTTGCGGACTGCCTCCGCCAGCTTCAGGCGGAGTTCTTCGACCTCCGTTGCCGTGGTGTTAGGAGGGATCGGGGTGGAGAAGGGATCCTCCGGCGGATCGGTGCCAGTCGCGGCGTGGCGACCGGTCCCGTCACGGAGATCGGCGGAGTTTTCCGACCCGGAGTCGAAGTCGAAGATCCCAAGCATGGAGGGATCCTCGAAGTCTCCCACGTTGGAGACCTGGGTGATGGAGCCTGTGGGCGAAGCCGCGGTGATGGATCCGGCGAGTGACGCCGGGGTAGCCGAGTCGGCGTCGTCGTTGAGGGCCGCGTCTTCCGCGGCCGTGGAATTTTCGGCCACGTTGCTGTGGGCCGAGTTGTACTCGGAGGCGAGGCGATGGATTGTGCGGACCTGGCTCTCGGAGAGCCGGTTGCGTGGCGGTGACTCGCGGATGCGAGCCGATTCCTCCGAGACGATGACATCGGTGAGGCCGACGAAGAGGCTAATCGTGCCAACTGGCAAGATCATGTTGTGCGTGATGGGTCACGCCGCCGGGACGTAGCTGCTTGGCAAGATCTGGAGCATCTCGCCGATCGCTATCATGCGGCCGGTGGCAACCGACTCATTGATGGGAAGATTGGATCTCGCCGCAGAACACCGACCAGACCAACCAGGCCCCACGGTGGGCGCCACTATCGTGGGAATGACCACGGCAGATGCTGCAATCGGCAGCGAGTAGTAGAACGAAGGGCAAGGGCGGCCAGCCATCTGCGGTGCGAGATGAGGGCGGAGACACAAGGTTTTACCCAGGTTCGGCCCCCCGGAGGGTAAAGACCTACTCCTGCTAGATTGTATTATGTTGGAGTTACAATGGGGCGAGCTCGACGGCTAGGCGGCGAGTCGCTTGGGTGGATGATGGAACGTATGTTTACACGCCCTGTAGGGAGGTTTATATAGACTCACCCTCCCTAGGGTTTACAAATCTCAACCGAATCTGTTAAGGTTTCGGTACTCGTTTAACCTAATCCGACTGGGCCTATCTACTCTCCTGGGCCTTCAGCTTCCAGTCGCTTGGATCCACGCCAGGTCTTGATCCAGTCGCCGTCTTGCAGGCCCACTCGCCAGTTCGTGGGCCAGTCGGAAACGTCCTGCTGGGTATACCCCGGTAGGCATATCCCATCAGATACTCTCTCACAATTATCACACTGTCTATGCTAACCCCCTTAAGAGAATTTAGCTTACTCCCTTTAGATTCAAAATTAGACTTGAACCTAATCCGTTTCTTATCCGGGGTTGTGAGTGTGACAATACGATTGGCACAATCTAATAATCCATCATACTTAGTCATCCAATCCATTCCCAAAATGACATATAATCCTTGGGAATCTAAGATTATCAAGCTAACTAGAAACTTATACCTCCCAAATTCTATCACTAGATCATGACATCAAAAGTTCACTATCATCTCTCCACTAGGAGAGCTTACTTTTATAGGACACCCAATAGTATCAGTTGGAAGTCCATTATTATCAACAAATGCTCTTGATATGAATGAATGTGATGCGCCAGTATCAAAAAGAGCAAGTTTTGGAAAAGAATTGAGCTTGAACTTACCAGCCACATCATCAGACTCTTCATATATTTCTTCCACATTAATGTGGTTCACTTGTCCCTGTTGGAAGGGGTTGGGCTTGTTGGCTCCTTCAAGTTTCTTTTCTGGGCACTCATTTGAATAGTGCCCCATCTTCTTACACTTGAAACACTCAACCTGACTGAGATCTTTCTTTACAGGCTGACTTCCATTACCACTTCCACTGTGGTGGCTCTTGTGTCCACTCTTGTGGTTCTTATACTTGTCATTGTCATGAATGCGATGATGCTTGTTGTCATGGTGACGGTTGTGGTTGTGGTGGCTGTTGTACTTCCCATGCTTGTGGAATCCAGAACTTCCACTATCATCATTATGATAACGCTTGTGAGACGATACCGAGTTTTGCTTATCAAAGTTATGTTTCCTTTTCCTGCCCTCAACCTGTTTCATCTTGTTTTCCAAGATGGTGGCCTTGTGACAAAGTGATTGAGGGTTCAACTCATCATTAAGTCCTTCGAGGAACTTCTATTTCCTCTTAGCATTAGTATCAACTTCATCCGGTGCGTAGCGCGCCAGATTGTTGAACTCCTCAATGTACTCAGCCACACTGCGGTGACGCTATTTAAGATTGTGGAACTCTTTCTTTTTCAATTTCATCACTCCGGATGAAATGTGAGCCATACGGAAACCATCCTCAAATATATTACAAGTCACATCCTCAAGGGGAGTGGCGATCTGAAATTTGTCCCACCATCTTGCCGCTGGTCCTTCAAGCAGATGTGCTACCAACCTTACTTTTTCCTTGTCAGTGAAGCCCACAGTGACTAAGTCCTTGTTCACTGAACGTAACCAGTCATTGGCTACCATTGGATCAGTGGTTCCCGAGAACTTTGTAGGCCTCAGTCTCAAGAATCTAGTGAGCATGTCAAATGCTGGAGGATTGTTCTGATTATTGTTGTTGTTATTGTTGTTATTTTGTTTCTGATTTTGCATGAACTGTGTCATCATCTGCATCAGTTGAGCTTGAGCTGTCATCAACTGCTGCATCACGGGAGTGACGTTATTGTTGTTGTTTGGGTTGGGGTTGGCACGACGGGGAGGCATCTGTGGTTTCAATAAGGATAAGAAATGAGATACCCATAGATGCTTAACATGCACAATATATCACATAACAACAATCACAAAATCAAGCTCAAAATAACATAGAGTTTGAACAAAGTAAACAACAAGTTTTTGGAAAAGTAAACACACCATAGCAAGCCATCCACATGTTGGATGGTCATTGCGACTCAATAATCAAAGTAGGATAAATAAAAGATAGTCGAGTAGTCTACACTACTCCTGCATGTCGACCTCCACGTCAACAAGTGTGAGACTGGATGTCTCCATAGTTGTCTTGTACTCCTCGACACTAGTGGTCAAGGCCTCGACCTTCGCACGGAGAGCTCTCTTCTATGAGCGTAGCCTCTCAATCACTCCCTGCTGGGTCTCGAGCTCGAAGTCCTTGGCCTCTATCTCGGCCTTAATGTCCTTGATCTTCTTGTTTCTGTCTTGGACTCTCTTCTCCTGATTCTTGAACTTCTTGTCCTGGCTCTCGAATCTGGCCTCCATATCCTTGACGATCTCGTCTTGCTCCGCGAAGAGCTTGTCCTTCTCCCTCAACTGAACCTGGAGCTCGTCATTTCTAAGATGACGTTGGTCCTATCGGTGTCAAGGTGTCTAATAAGGCACTCTAGGTTCTAGAGGTAGAGATGAACTGGCTCAATCGTCTCTCTAGTAGCACCCTCATACACCAATCCCTCTCCCGCCTCGTCACGTCTCCATAACGGGTGGAAGTAGAGGCCTCTAAGCTCAGTGGAGTGGCGTCCGCAGAGGCGTCCGAGTAGGTCCTGCATGACTACATCAAGACCCTTATCCTTGTCATCGTGCATCAGCTTGAAGGAAATCTCCTCCATGAGTGGCTCCGTCTGTCGTCCCGACTGCGAGACTCTAAAGCACCAAATATCCTTCCTCTCAAACTTGGTGAGTTGAAGTGCCTTGATACTAGGAAGTGGGAGGTTGAGCACACTAGTAAAATGCACGATGCGTGAACTAAAATGAGTCCCGTTGAACTCCTCGGCAGTGCTGATCACAAATCTAGGCATCTAAGGTAAGATAGAAAAATATTAGAACAACACAAGTAGAAGAAACAAGACAGTAGAATGAAAGCAAAAGCATACAAAGTCTACCACAAACACTAAGGTTCAACATAACTTAGACAATTTTTGTGAAAACACGACAAGTGTGGTGGTCCAACTAATGGAGTACGTTACAATTTTCACTCATATGCTAAGTCTATGATATCCTCCCTTAGACTTTTTATGGCGGTCTCTAAGTCTTGGGTATACTTCTTCTCCTCTTCAAGGTCATTTTCAGTGTTGACCATTCTACACTTGAGTCTTTCACCAAGCTCCTTGATAGCATTCCAAGCTGCATTTCTTGCAGAGTCAAAGAATGTTGTATACATTTCTGAGTTGGTGCCCATGTAGAATCCCGACTCTTTGTGGTTTTCTCCCTTGTTTTTATACAAGTGAAGTTGCACCCACCAATATTCTTCTCCTTCATCCATAACTGGAAATCCTTTGTATATGGCCTCACCATGTATCCCCAAGCTAACCATAAGGTTTTTAAGTGCTTTGGGAAACTCCATCTCACATTCTAAAGTCATGGTCATGAGTGGTCCCTTCTTGATGGCTTCGTTGATGGTGTCCATCTACAAATGGAGATGAGAAAGAAGATTAGAAAGGTTTACGAGAAGAAAAAGACAAGTGTGGTATTTTGCAAAGAGTTGCATTTTTCCTTAGTCGCTTTCTTAGTCTAACCCAACCTAGGTTCATAATCCTACAGGCAACACAGTGCTCTAATACCATTTGTAAGACCCCACCTTTATAAGGTAAAGGATCCCTGTGATTGAAATGCTAGTCCCTGGATCAAATGCTAGAATCCACAGTTTAAGATGAAGTACACAGATACAAAGGTCTTTATTACATCGTCATTCCAGAGATAAACATAGTCTTTTACAACTCCATAGCCAAAGGCTAGTATAAGAGTCGTTAACATAAGTAAATAAAGTAAAGTCTTCATCTTCATGTGCCACAGGCAAACATGTTGAGTGTAGACTCATAACCCTAATCCTCATCAGAGTAACCTGCAACATCATGAGTTACAGCTACAGTGGGTCAATACATTGGAATAGTATTGGCAAGTGATACCATAGTAGAATAGTAGTTCTAACTTCTATATGAATTTGGCTAAGTGTAGCTTAGGCTTGCTTTGCTCAAAATAGGTTTTTCTTATCAGTTGAAAACACTAAGTTTGTGTTTGAAGAAAATCACCCAAGGAACCACCAATAGACATTGGTGAACCTCTACCCTTGTTCAACCACAAGTTTTTAACTTAGAAATTGGGATGAGGATATCCTTGATAGCTTAAATGTCTTGATGCTCAAATTGTCCGTTGCCGGGGAAATGGCTAAGTACTTAGATTTTTCCTTTTCGAGAGGTGGTGCACTTTCCCCACAAGAATCGACATGCATTGAGACGAGATCTTTCAGAAGCCTTCCCTTAGAACAAATGGACGTGTTCCATCCTATCACCCTACCACCATCTGTCCATTTGACTAAGTTATTGCAACCTATATGATCAAGGCAGAGCCCATATGCCATGTGGCTGCACTAGAAGCTTCTAAAAACTAAGTATCTCAAATCCCTTTGTTCCTGGGTGCCTTTCCACAAGTGTGATACACAAGGTAGAACATAGATATGGGCCTTGTGTAACCAGTCAACATAACCCAAACGTACCATTCCACCTAGGTGATTCATTCACTTAGTTGTTTTGTTAAGTAAAATATAAGTCAAAGACTTAACAAAATTTCCATAGCATGTCTATAATCCACCCTTGTTTGCTACTAGATAGGCTAAGCATGATAATATACAAGTATCTTAACTTAGAAAAAATTCTACCAAGACTACAACTACTAGGATTTCCCATAGCATAGCATCTAGATACTTCGCAAAAATTCATGTAATCCCTATACAAAATATCACTAGTGCATAGTCAAAATAATGGGACAAATACATGAAGCACCACTTGCCTTGGTAGTTGGGGGAGTAGCAACAATCTTCACAATCACAATCACCACTAGCACCAAAATCTACACATAAAATGATAGCACAAATTTACATTCGAAATAATCAAGCAAAATATATGAATGCATGCAAATGCCATGTGATGATTTTTCTAAACTAAACAAGAAAATTCAAACAGTACTGAACACAAAAACAACTATTTATAGCCTAAATAAACTTGAATTTGTTTTAAAATCATTTTCTAAATAATTTATATAGTCAAAATAGGCCTATAATTGTCTCTTCATAAAAACACATTTTTACAGAAACGAAATACTAAGCCAACAGTATTGTAGGATTTATTTTTATGAATCGATTGATATCTTATTTGCGTTTTTTGGATAAACAGAACAAAAGTTATGAATTTTGCAAATTCATTTATCTAATAGATCAAATCTGTTTTTTAAAACAGCAACTAGGCCACGCGTCATATTCTTATTGGCTGGTACCGGTTCGTCTGGATCGAGCTACGCGGCGCGTTGGATCTAAATCAAATAGTATTGTGCAGATTGCATGATACTGCTTCGGCAAATGCTTCTATCTTATCCCTCAGATCTACATCTAACGGCTAACAACGCTTTAACCATGGATGGGTGGCGCTAGCGACGGCACGCAGCGGCGGCGCTCAGGCTATGACGTTTCCGACAAAAATAGGAAGCGAGGGAGGAAGGAGAGATGCTCAGTGAGTTCGCCGTGGTGTGGGGAAGCTCAACGTGGTCTCTGATAGCCAAGGGGAACACGGGGTAGCCGTTGATTGCTCACCGGAGTTGCCTACTGGCTCGGGCACATATGGTCGTCTACGGGGGAGAGTTCCTGTGCCGTAAGGAGGCATGGAAAATAGTCAAGAAGGTGTGCATGCTTGCAGGGGTTGCGATGGTACCTACCAGAGGGCAAGGGGCGCGCTGATTTGTCGGCTACTGCTCGCCGGAGTTGAGGCAGACTATGGTGGCGCTCAGACATGGACGGAGTTGATGCTCTGGGTCACGAAAAGGCATGCGGCTGGGTTCAATGGATGCGCACAGTGATGGCAAACAAGCGATCTTGATCTAGAGAGCAAGGGGCGGCGTGTACTCACCGGAATTGCCGCCGGAGTGTGTCAGAGCAGTGGCGTTCGAGCGTGAAATCGAGGCAGCCTGGTGGCGTTCGTGTGCGATCGAGCGAGGGGAAATGGGGAGGAGAGGAGGGCGCTTAAGTAGGGCGTGGTCGCGGGGCAAATTACTGACGCAATCAACGCGAATTAACGTCGCGAATTCATCGCAGGAAACTACAGTGAGGGAGAGGGGAACGGGTCACGCGGGGACGATGATGAGGTGTAAGGATGGCAATTTTACCCATGGGTACGGGTACCCGCGGGTACCGTACAGGCATGGGTAGGGTATGTGCAAACTTTTATACCCATGGGTAATACCCATACCCTACCCGTTAAGTCAAGGGTGTGGGCACGGGTATAGACTTGTACCCATGGGTATACCCATACTCTGCCCGTTTAAACTGACATGTCAAACTTACCTATAGAGTTTGAACCTATGCGGCCAAGAAGCCTAGGGACGAGTATGATATTGCCACTTCTAAACTTTAATTTGATACTTTCATGTACTCATCTATTATTAGTAAGTAGAGATTATTGTCTTTTTCAAATATTCTATTGATGAAAGTAAATTTTTGAATAACTTGTATACTATTGGATATACCCATCGGGTACCCAATGGGTACGGGTACCCGCCGGGTATGGGTATGGGTAAAGTTTTATAACCACGGGTACGGGTATGTGTAAGCTTTTGTACCCATTGTCTACACGAGTATGGGTATGGTATTTCTCTACCCTGCCCATACCCTGCCCATTGCCATCCTTAATGAGGTGGCGCTGGTGGGGCCTGGGTGTCAGCGGGGTGAGGGTTGGTTCGCGCATGAGAAAGAGTGTAGAGGGGGAGATGGTCGGGTGGGCTTAGTGGGCTGCTACTGCTGTTGGGCTGAATAGGCGGCGCCGGCCCTTTTCCTTTCCTTCTCTGTTTTTCTTTTTATATTTTGATTTTCAGGAAACAAATCAAACCAAATTCAAATGGTTTTGAATTAAAATGAATTCTATTTTTTTGTAGGGAAAACCTTGCATTCATTTGTGTATAAAACACTACTGATCAATCAAATGTACTTTGATACTTTGAAGAAAATAAAATAAACTATGCCTTATTTGCATATAGATAACAGGCATAAAATGGTTTTTATTTGGAATTTTGTTTGAAAGATTTTGTGCAAACCAATAATGCTATGAATGCATGAATGATATGATAGCTTTTGTAATACATGATTATTGGGATGTTACATACTTCAGGAAAGTTCTCCATCGAAGAGTCGATAGCCCAGCCAGCACTTCCGACGTTTCAAAACCAAGAAGGCAGAGAAGCTGACTTCAAGGGTAAAGGTTTGAAGAAGGCTCAACTCGTTGTCACGCCTCAAGAAGAAAGTACCCTATCGACGCTAAACCTACCTAGAATCGTCCTAAGGGGAAAAGACTACGTCTTTTCCACTTATCTAATCTAAACCGCCTCAATCCGAAGCCATTCAGCTCTGACTCGTAACTGACCACGCTTGTTCGAATGTAAAGCCCGTTGGCATCTATTAATTCCACCCTGAAATTGCCAAGTGAATGTTATTACCCAACCCTACTCCTCCCTAATTTCGGGACGATATTAATTTAAGGGGGAAAGGTCTATAACATCCCAATTTCAGCAACGCTGAGTTGTTGTCCAAAAGGAAAAAATCAGGGGGAACAAAGACTTTTTCTTGTTACATGTGCATTGTTTGTTTACTTGCTTTCTTGTGTTGTTGCAACTGATTGTGTATTAGATTCTATACTTCTTATCTCAACACTAGTCGACAAAAGCTATTTTACAAAAGAGATGTCTTAGCTCACCTTTCATATTCTCAAATGTTCTGAAATTTCAAAACCTGAGCCAAGATGACTTTGACAAAACAAGAATATTTACTAGTTCTATTAACAAAACTATGGAGAACTAAAATATAATCTCCTTATGTTTTCAAGACAGAACTCCCCACTACTCTTACCACTAGGTTTTACAAAACCTCTATTCAAAACCTCTTCATTACAATCTTGGTAGAAATACCAAGAGGTACTTATGTTACTTTAAAACATAACCAATTCAAAATACCCATCCCTACCTCAATCTAGGCTTGAAGGTAACCCTAGTAGTAGTTGGATAAGTTTGATAGGATGAATTGCCTTGATCTGCTGTTTGATGAATTGCCTTGATCTGCTAATTGCAATGTTTGCTTAGTAACTAGAGTGAGATAATCTAGTAGATCATCCTTTAGGACCCAATATATGCTTGTGACCATCAAACTCGTATCAAGCATCCAAGTCTGGATCTATCCTAAGCCACTACGGTGATCATCTCATCTCCTAATCAGGCCAATCAAGGATAATCCCTTTTGATAGTTTCCAACTCAGTGGAGACCCAATCTAAGAATGGATCCTATCTACATAGTTAACAATTCAACATAATCTCCTTGATCCTAAGTTTGGAACCTAGCCTTCTCTCAAAATCATCTACCCTTGAACACTAGTCTAAAACCCTAAATCTGCCAGAATGACCAAGTCTAGATTTCTTATCTAGATTCAATCTTTGGAGATCTACCTTTTCCAACCTATGTGCATTATTGAGAATGTACTTGAACCATATTGTAGTAAACATTTAGTACTACAAAAGCCCACTACTTCCCTTGGCTAAGAAATTATGATTCCCACTCATCCTTGATGATTTTGTAGTCAAGATAATAATCTTTTCTGCAAATCTTATGATCTTGCCTACTTTGACAGAAGCTCACATCTATATGCTACCTCCCCTTGACCAACTCTTTGCATGATTATTATCTACTAAACATGGCCTATAAATCCCCACCTCACTTGTTTCCATTTGATCATTGTGCATCTCAATCCCACATGGTTTAGTAGGCTTCATGATGTATCTGTTATGGCAGCCTTATTTTCAACAAAGTTTGCCACCAGTCCTACACCACCTCAAATCAAACCAAGCCCAACCCTGGCTTCCATGATCATATATATAACTTTGTCTATCCATCCATACCCCCTTTGTACTAAGGTGAGCTCTGAGCTCGCAAATACAACCATGTCTAAGTGGCATAAAAATAACCAAACCCTAGATTCTCCCAAATCTAGTTTTCTCCCCTCCTCACCATATCCCTTCAACAGCCCAAGTTGTAAATGGTGTATACTCAAGTACACACCATCTAACTTGGATAGGATAAACCCCCAAATAATTTCCATAATTATTTGGAGCCTAAAACTATTTAAATTCCATAAATGGCAAAATCCTAGAAAACCTTGTCTATAAAGGCAAGTTTGTTTTTCTCCAAACCACTTTACCAACTCAATGCATAATTGAGTTATACACCTCATACCCTATCTCTCAAACTCAAAAATAAATATTTTTGATATTCTTTATTATCTATTTTTGCCTTTTGTTCTTAAATGGCAAAAACAAGAAATAATTCCTTAAAAATAATTTTCCATCTCAATAAATTCCAAATAAATTCTCAAGTGTGTAATATGGTATCCAAGACCATCTCACATCAAAAACCCATCTTCGACATTGTAAAAAATATCAAATGACTGTAAGATCCCTCCCTTATAAAGGTATGGATCCCTGTGATTGTAATGCTAGTCCCTGGATCAATTGCTAGCATCCATAGTTTAAGATGAAGTACGCAGAAACAAAGCTCATTATTACATCGTCATTCCAGAGATAACATAGTCTTTTAAAACTCCATGGCCACAGGCCTAATACAAGAGTTCATTCATAAAAATATAAATAAAGTCTTCATCTTCATGTGCCACAGGCAAGCATGTTGAGTATAGACTCATAACCCCTAATCATCATCAGAGTATCCTGCAACATCACAAGTTACAGCCACAGTTGGTCAATACATTAGAATAGAATTGGCAAGTGATACCTTAGTAGAATATTAACATCTAGTTACTACATGAATTTGGCTAAGTGTAGCTTAGGATTGCTTTGCTCAAAATAGGTTTTACCTATTAGTTGAAAAAAAAACTAAGTTTTTCTTTGACAAAACTTTCCCAAAGAACCACCAATAGAAATTGGTGAACCTTCACCCTTGTTCAACCACAAGTTTTACTTAGAAAATTGGGATGAGGAGATTCTTGATAGGTTCCATGTCTTGATGCTCATATTGTCCAATACCAGGGACAAGGCTAAGTACTTAGATTCTTCCATCTGCAGAGGTTGTGCACTTTCCCCACAAGACTTGATTTTCACCAAGACAGGACCTTTCAGAAGCCTTCCCTTAGACCAAATGGATGCATTCCAACCGATCATACCACTACCACCAAATGTCCAAATGGCTAAGTTATTGCAACCTATATGATCCAGGCAGAGCCCATAATGCCATGTGGCTGCACTAGAAGCTTCTTAAAATTTTGGCATCTCAAATCCCTTTATTCCTGGGTGGCTTTCCACAAGTGAGATACACAAGGTAAACCATAGAAATGGGCCTTATGTAACCAATCAACACAAACCATTCTTTCCATTCCACCCAGGTGTTTCATTCACTTAGTTGTTTTATTAAGCAAAACATAAGTCAAAGACTTAGAAATATTTCTCATAGCATCAATATATAATCCACCCTTGTTTGCTACTAGCTAGGCTAAACATGGTAATAGCAAGTATCTTAACTTAGAGGAAATTCTAACATTACTACAACTACTAGGATTTCCCAAGCATGGCATATAGATACTTAGCAAAATAATCATGCAAGTCCTATACAAAATATTTCTAATGCATAGGTAAAATATTGGGATAAAAACATGAAGCACCACTTTCCTTGGTAGTTTGGGGAGTAGCAACAATCTTCACAACCACCATCACTATTTGCACCAAAATCTACACATAAAATATTGGCACGAAAATCACATATCAACATATATACAAGCAAAAATATATGAATGCATGCAGATGCTATATGATGATTTTTCCAAATCAAACAAGACAAGTGAAACAGTACTGAATCATAAATAAGACCAATACACACTAAACAAACTTTATTTATTCTCCAAATCATTTTTCAAATAATTTCTATACCCAAAATAAGCCTATAAATGTCTCTGAAAAATTATCAATTTTACAGAAGCAAAACATTAAACACATTGCATAAATGGATAGTATTCTTTCTCTTGATTCCAATGATATAAAATTTGCAAAATTTGAACATGTGGATCAAAAGTTATGCATTTTGCAAGTTTGAATATCTAATAGATCTAAATCATATTTTTAAAACGAATAATAGGCCACGCGTCACGTCCTGATTCGTCCATACCGCTTCGCACGGCTCGGCCAATGCGGTGCGTTGGATCTAAAGTGGATCGCACGGATCAGATCAAAAGATACCCCTTCGGGCTATGTTCTATCGTAGCCACTGGATCAAGATCCTACGGCCGTTGATCAAGAGAACAACAACTAGCGGCGCGCGGCGACGGTGAGCGGTGGCACGCTCATTCTACGGCGTTGCGGTGACTACTAGAAGCGAGGAGGATAATGGGGAGGCTCACCAGACTCACAGAGACGTGCCGGAGCTCAACGTGGCAGTAGCTTGTCGAGGGGCGCACGGACACAGCCGCTATTGCTCGTCGGAGAACCTACAGTCGTCGGTTATGGTCGCTCGTCGTCGTTGTTGAAGATACAGGTGGCGCCTAGCAAAAAGGATGGTGTCATTAGACGCGCACAAGTCTGGCGAACACGTGTGCATCAAAGAGAGAGAAGGGGGCGGTCGGGGCTTACGGGGAGAACTCGCCGGAGTGGACGCGGTCATCGGTGGCGCTCCGGTACTGACGTTGGCGAGGCTGTGGATGGTCCTAGCATGCACCAGTGGGGTTAAACGATGCGCAAGGTTGCAGAGATCACACTGGAAAGACCAATAGGCAAGGGGCGGAGTGTGCTCACCGGAATTCACCGCTGGAGTTCGTCTGTGCAGCGACGGAGTGAGCTCGAATACGCGCAGCTTGGGGGCGACTGGGTGTGGGTGTTTGGGGTGAAAGGACCACGGCGAGGTGGTGATTAAATTGCCAGGGCAGGGGCGAAGATTACGTGCTGCATCAATGCAATTGATCGCGGCAATGAAGAGGAGGAAATGGCCGGCGGCGACGTGTTCTCACGCGGGATTTGGGGAAGATGACAATGACGTGGAGAGGGCCCATCGATCAGTGGCTGCGGGGGTAGGTTCTGCGCGGGTGAGAGAAGGAGCAGAGGGAAATCGACCGGGTGGGCTTAGTGGGCTGGGTTCTGTGCTGGGCAAAATTGGCAGCGCCGGCCCTTTCTGCTTTCTTTATTATTTTTCTATTTCTATTTTCATTTTCAGGAAACATCTTCAAATGATTTCAAATGTGTTTGATTTCAAATTCTTTCTAGATTTTTATAAAGTGAAACTTGTACATATTTGGGTATAAAACCATGTTGTTTCACCAGACCTGCTTGGTCCTTTGGAGTTTTAAAAGAAAACAATGCCTTTACCAATGTTTTAATAAAGATTTTAAAAATGGTTTTAAAGTCATATTTTGTTTTTAAAATTTTTGTCCAAGCTTTGGAATACAACAATTAACCATAGGATCAAAAATATCTGGTTTTACCAATCAATCTCATATTAAAGAGTAGCATTGGGCCAATGCTTTCTCACATAAAATAATATACTTTCAAATGCTTCTTTTTTTGTAATAACTTTGAAAATGATCCTAAAGTGATTATGAATGCATGGATGATATGCAAGCTTTGAAAACATGATTTTAGGGATGTTACAAATCTAACCCCCTTAAGGTGAATCTCTCCCTCGAGATTCTGATTGGCTAGCAAATAGGTGAGGGTGGTGTTTCCGAAGATCATCTTCTCTTTCCCATGTTGCTTCTTCTTCGGAATGATGGTTTCATTATACCTTGCAGAATTTGATAGTCTTTGTCTGAGTAACCCTTTCTGCAGTCTCAAGAATCTTGATAGGTTTTTCTTCATAAGTGAGATCACTTTCCAATTAGACCTCCTCCAAAGGTATAGTATCCTTCAAAGAAGTCTCTTCTATCTCTAGATGGCATTTCTTTAGCTGACTCACATGAAATACATTGTGAACGGCAGACAATGATTCTAGCAATTCAATCTCATAAGCTACTTCTCCTTTATGACTCAGAATCTTGAATGGTCCAACATATCTTGGGGCCAATTTTCCTTTGACTCCAAATCTCTTCACTCCACGAAGTGGTGACACTCTAAGATAAGCTATATCACCCACTTCATAGGTGACTTCTCTACGCTTAGGATCTGCGTAGCTCTTTTGTCAGGACTGTGCTATCTTCAATCTGTCCTTTACTAGCTTGACTTTCTCTTCAGCCTCCTTGATTAGTTCTGGTCCGAACAAGTTTCTTTCTCCCACACCATTCCATAGCAATGGGGTAGTACACTTTCTCCCATAGAGAAACTCAAACGGTGCCATCTCAATACTGGCTTGATAGCTGTTATTGTAAGAGAATTCTGCGTAAGGCAGACTTTCATACCATCTAGCTCCATAGTCTAGGCCACATGCCCTCAACATATCTTCTAGAATCTGGTTGGTCCTTTCTATCTGTCCACCAGTCTGAGGATGAAAAGCAGTGCTGAATTCCAATCTTGTTCCCAATGATTCATGTAGTTGCCTCCAAAAATGAGAGGTGAATTGAGTTCCTCTATCAGACACAATACTCTTAGGTACTCCATGCAGACACACAATCCTATTCATATAGATCTTGGCCAACTTAGCACTTGTGTAGGTTGTCTTCACGGGTATGAAATGAGCCACTTTAGTTAAACGATCCACTACTACCCAAATAGAATCATATCCCTACCTGGTCCTTGGCAATCCCGTAATGAAATCGATGCCAATCTTGTCCCACTTCCAATCAGGAATAGGTAGTGGTTGTAATAATCCTGCTGGTTTCTCATGTTCCGCTTTCACTCTACTACATACATCACACAAAGCAATATGTTCAGCAATGTCTTTCTTGAGATTATTCCACCAAAATCTTTCCTTCATATCCATGTACATTTTGGTGTTACCCGGATGAATGGAATATGGTGAGTTGTGTGCTTCTTGTAAAATCAGTTTCTGAAGCTCCGGATCTTGCGGAATGCAGATACGTTTTCCATACCATAGAGTACCTTGTTCGTCTTCATGGAATCCCTTGGCTTTTCCCTTGCCAATCTTTTCCTTAATCTCTTCAATTTCCTTGTCCGTCTTCTGGGCTTCCTTGATTTTGTCCAACAATGTGGGTTGAATATCCAATGACATGAGATGCCCCTCGGGCACAACCTCTAATCTGAGGTCTCTAAATTGGGCACACATATCATCTGGCAACTCTCCCTTAGTAAGGCCATTCACAAATACCTTACGGCTTAGTGCATCAGCTACAACATTTGGTTTACCGAGATGGTATTGCAAACTCAAGTCATAGTCCTTGATGAGTTCTAGCCATCTTCTTTGTCTCATGTTGATTTCTGTCTGAGTGAAGATATACTTCAAACTTTTGTGATCTGTGAACACTTCACATCGCTTTCCCAAAATATAATGTCTCCATGTTTTGAGTGCATGGACAACAGAGGCTAACTCCAAATCATGAGTAGGGTAATTTACTTCATGAGTTTTGAGTTATCTCGAGGCATAAGCCACAACATTCCCTTCTTGCATTAGAACTGCACCTAATCCATGATGAGATGCATCACAATACACATGGAAATCTTTCTCCAAATCTGGCAGACATAGGACTGGTGCTGTCACTAGTCTCTTCTTCAATTCTTGGAAACTAAGTTCACATCCTTCAGACCAAGCAAACTTCCTATCTTTCTTTAGTAGCTCCGTCATTGGCTTAGCTACCTTGGAGAAATTCTCAATGAATCTTCTGTAATATCCTGCTAAGCCAAGGAAACTACGAACTTCCTTCACTTACTTAGGAGATTCCCATTCAGTTACAGATGACACTTTTGCGGGATCAACTGCTACGCCATCTCCTGACACAACGTGTCCAATAAATCCAACTTCATTCAACCAGAATTCACACTTGCTGAATTTGGCATACAGCTTATGCTCTCTAAGCTTCTCAAGTATCAAACGCAAATGTCCTTCATTCTCTTCTTTGCTTTTGGAGTAGATCAAAATGTCATCAATGAAAACGCCAAAAAACTTGTCAAGGAACTCCATGAACACCTTGTTCATCATATTCATGAAGTAAGCTGGTGCATTGGTCAAACCAAATGGCATCACGGTGTACTCATACAATCCATACCTAGTGGTGAAAGTTGTCTTAGGTATGTCTTGTTCTCTTATCTTAAGCTGAAAATAACCTAACCGGAGATCAATCTTTGAGAACACACAGGCTCCTTCTAGCTGATCAAACAAGTCATTAATTCTGGGCAAAGGATATTTGTTCTTGATAGTCATCTCATTGAGTGAACGATAATCTATGCATAACCTTTGAATTCTATCTTTCTTTTCCACAAACAAGACTGGTGCTCCCCAGGATAAAGAACTTGGTTGAATAAATCCTTTTTGCAACTATTCTCCAAGTTGTTTCTTGAGTTCTTTCAACTCATCAATTGACATCTTGTAAGGTCTCTTTGCTATTGGTCCTGATCCAAGCAGCAAGTCAATCAGAAATTGCACATCTCTATCTGGTGGCATTCCCGGAAATTCTTCTGGAAACACATCCGGATATTCTCTCACAATTGGCACACTGTCTATGCTAACCCCCTTAAGAGAATTTAGCTTACTCCCTTTTGATTCAAAGTTAGTCTTGAATCTAATCCTTTTATTATCCAGGGTTGTGAGTGTGACAGTATGATTGGCACAATCTAGCACTCCCTTCTGCTTAGTCCTCCAGTCCATTCCCAAAATAACATCCAATCCTTGGGAATTTAGGATTATCAGATTAACGGGAAATCTATACTTCCCAAACTCTATGACTAGGTCATGACATCCTGAGTTCACTATCATTTCTCCACCAGGAGAACTTACTTTTATAGGACACCCAATAGTTTCAACTGGAAGTTCATTTCTTTCAACAAATGCTCTTGATATGAATGAATGCGATGCGCCAGTATCAAAAAGAACAAGTGCTGGAATAGAATTGAGTTTGAACTTACCAGCCACAGCATCAGGTTCCTCATAGATCTCTTCCACATTGATGTGGTTCACCTGTCCCTTCTGGAAGGGGTTGGGCTTGTTGGGTCCTTCAACTTTCTTTTCTGGGCACTCATTTGCATAATGCCCCATCTTCTTACACTTGAAGCATTCAACCTGATTGAGATCCTTCTTGACAAGCTGGCTTCCACTACCACTTCCACTTCCACTGTGGTGACTCTTGTGTCCACCTTTGTGGTTCTTGTACTTGTCATTATCATGACTACGGTGATGCTTGTTGTCATGATGGCGGTTGTGGTTGTGGTGGCTGTTGTACTTTCCATGCTTGTGGGATCCAGAACTCCCACTATCATCATAATGGGAATGCTTGTCTGACGATCCCGAGCTGTGATTGTCAGAGTTGTGCTTCCTCTTTCTGCTTTCAACTTGTTTCATCTTGTTCTCCAAGATGGTAGACTTGTCACAAAGGGACTGGTAGGTGGGGACATAATAAACAGATAGCTGCAAATTCAGTTTATCGTTCAGTCCTTCTAGGAACTTCTCTTTCCTCTTGGCATCAGTATCCACTTCATCCGGTGCATAACGCGCCAGATTGTTAAACTCCTCAATATATTCAGCCACGCTGCGGTGGCGCTGCTTCAGGTTATGGAACTCCTTCTTCTTCAAGCTCATCACACCGGATGAGATGTGAGCTGTACGGAAACCATCTTCAAAGATAGCCCATGTCACATCCTCAATGGGAGTGGTGATTTGGAAGTTATCCCTCCAAGTAGCTGCTGATCCTTCCAACAGGTGTGCTGCAAACCTGACTTTCTCCTCGTCGGTACAGCCGACAGTCACCAAATCTTTGTTCACCGAACGTAGCCAATCATTGGCCACCATGGGATCAGTGGTTCCTGAGAACTTTGCAGGCCTCAGTCTTAGGAATCTGGTGAGCATGTCAAATCCTGGTGGATTGTTCTGATTGTTGTTCTTGTTATTATTGTTGTTGTTGCTGTTGTTATTCTGATTCTGCATGAAAGTGGTCATCATCTGCATCAGCTGTGTCTGTGCTGTCATCAGCTGCTGCATCTCGGGGGTGACATTGTTGTTGTTCGGGTTGGGGTTGGCACGTCGAGGAGGCATTTGTGGTTTTCAATAAGGATAAGAATGAGATACCCATAGATGCTTAACATCCACAATACTTCACATAGACAATCACCAAACAAGCATCAAAATAACATAAAGTTCAACGACATAAACAACAAGTTTGAAAAGCAAACACACCAATAGCAAGCCATCCACATGTTGGATGGTCATTGCGACTGAATAATCATAAGCATGGTAAATGATAGATAAATGAGTAGTCATCACTACTCATCTGCATCAACCTCCTCATCAACAAGTGTAAGACCTGCATTCTACATAGAGGTCTTGTATTCCTCGACATTGGTAGTCAAGACCTCTGTCTTGGCTTTGAGAGCCCTCTTCTGTGAACGAAGTCTCTCAATCACACCCCGCTGATGCTCGATCTCGAAGTCCTTGGCCTCTAGTTCTGCATTCATCTCTCGAATCCTCTTGTTCCTATCCTGGACTCTTTTCTCTTGGCTCTTGAACTTCCTGTCCTGGCTCTCAAACTTACCCTCCATTTCCTTGACTATCTCGTCTTGCTCCACGAAGAGCTTGTCCTTCTCATGAAGCTGCACCTGGAGCTCGTCATTGCTAAGCATGACGTTGGTCCTATCAGTATCTAGGTGCCTAAGTAGAACCTCTAGGTCCTAAAGGTACAGACGAATTGGCTCTGCCGTCTCTCTAGCAGCATCCTCGAACTCAATAGCCTCACCATCCTCGTCGCGTCTTCCGAAAGCGTGAAAGTGAGTACCTCTAAGCTCCCAAGAGTGCCTCCCTAACAGACACCCAAGTAAATCCTGCATGACTACCTCTAGGCCTCTCTCCCTGTCGTCATGCATAATCTTGAAGGTGATAGCCTCCGTGGCTGGCTCAGTCTGGCGTCCTGGCTGAGTAACCTTGAAGCCCCAAAGGTCCTTCCTCTCAAACTTGGTGAGGGGAAGCATCATGATTCTAGGGAGCGGAAGATTGAGCACACTAGTGAGCTCAATAAGAAGAGTGCAAAAACAAGTTCCCTTGAACTCTTCAGCCGTGCTGATAGTAACGTTAGGCATCTATTTATAAGATAGATAAAAATTAGAATCAACATCAAATAGAGAAAAAATCACAAGTCAAAATAACACAAGCATGTATTTCATAGCAAACACACAAATCATGGCATACATAAATCCATTACAAGCATCCAAGGTTCAACTTAATCTTAGACAAATTTTTGGAAATGAAAACGATAAGTGTGGTGGTCCAACTAGCGAAGTACATTACAATCCCATCTCACTTGCCAAGTTAGCTAACAGGGCATCCCTAGAGGCAATCTGTCGATCCTGATCACATGACTCCATTGATAAGTCTATGATGTCCTCTCTTAAACGTTGGTTGGTAGCTTCCAACTCTTGGGTATGCTTCTTTTCTTACCTAAGGTCATTTTGGGTGTTAAGCATTCTGCACTTGAGTCTATCACCAAGCTCCTTGATGGCCTTCCAAGCTGCATCTCTGGCAGAGTCAAAGAATGTGGTGTGTATCATTGAGTTGGTGACCATGCAGAATCCTGATTCCTTGTGGTTGTCTTCCTTGTTTTTGTACAAGTGAAGTTGCACCCACCAGTACTCCACTCCTTCATCCATCACAGGAAAACATTTGTACACAGCTGCACCATGTATTCCCATGGAAACCATGAGGTCCTTGAGGGCCTTGGGGAATTCTGTCTCACACTCCAAGGTCATAGTTATGAGTGGTCCCTTCCTCATGGCTTCGTTGATGGAGTTCATCTACAAATAGAGATGAGAAAGAAGATTATAAAAGTTTACGAGAAGAAAAAGACAAGTGTGGAAATTGTTGAAAATTTTTCCTTAGTGGTTTCTAATCCAATCCTAGGGTCATAATCCTACAGGCAACACAGTGCTCTGATACCATCTGTAAGATCACTCCCTTATAAAGGTAAGGATCCCTGTGATTGCAATGCTAGTCCCTGGATCAATTGCTAGCTTCCACAGTGTAAGATGAAGTAGACAGAAACAAAGGTCATTATTATATCGTCATTCCAGAGAAAACATAGTCTTTTACAACTCCATGGCCACAGGACTAATACAAGAGTTCATTCATAACAATATAAATAAAGTCTTCATCTTCATGTGCCACAGGCAAGCATGTTGAGTGTAGACTCATAACCCCTAATCATCATCAGAGTATCCTGCAACATCACAAGTTATAGCCACAGTGGGTCAATACATTGGAATAGTATTGGCAAGTGATACCTTAGTAGAATATTAACATCTAGTTACTACATGAATTTGGCTAAGTGTAGCTTAGGCTTGCTTTGCTCAAAATAGGTTTTACCTATTAGTTGAAAAAAAACTAAGTTTTTCTTTGACAAAACTTTCCCAAGGAACCACCAATAGAAATTGGTGAACCTTCACCCTTGTTCAACCACAAGTTTTACTTAGAAAATTGGGATGAGGAGATTCTTGATAGCTTCCATGTCTTGATGCTCATATTGTCCAATACCAGGGACATGGCTAAGTACTTAGATTCTTCCATCTGCAGAGGTTGTGCACTTTCCCCACAAGACTTGATTTTCACCAAGACAGGACCTTTCAGAAGCCTTCTCTTAGACAAAATGGACGCGTTCCAACCTATCATCCCACTACCACCAACTGTCCAAATGGCTAAGTTATTGCAACCTATATGATCCAGGCAGAGCCCATAATGCCATGTGGCTGCACAAGAAGCTTCTTAACATTTTGGCATCTCAAATCCCTTTGTTCCTGGGTAGCTTTCAACAAGTGAGATGCACAAGGTAAACCATATAAATGGGCCTTGTGTAACCAGTCAACACAAACCATTCTTTCCATTCCACCCAGGTGTTTCATTCACTTAGTTGTTTTATTAAGCAAAGCATAAGTCAAAGACTTAGAAATATTTCTCATAGCATGAATATATAATCCACCCTTTTTTGCTACTAGCTAGGCTAAGCATGCTAATAGCAAGTATCTTAACTTAGAGGAGATTCTAACATTACTACAACTACTAGGATTTTCCAAGCATAGCATATATATACTTAGCAAAATAATCATACAAGTCCTATACAAAATATTTCTAATGCATAGGTAAAATATTGGGATAAAAACATGAAGCACCACTTGCCTTGGTAGTTTGGGGAGTAGCAAAAATCTTCACAACCACAATCACTATTTCCACGAAAATCTACACATAAAATATTGGCACCAAAATCACATATCAACATATATACAAGCAAAAATATATGAATGCATGCGGATGCTATATGATGATTTTTCCAAATCAAACAAGACAAGTGAAACAGTACTGAATCATAAACAAGACCAATACACACTAAACAAAAATTATTTATTCTCCAAATCATTTTTCAAATAATTTCTATACCCAAAATAAGCCGATAAATGCCTCTACAAAAACAATCAATTTTACAGAATCAAAACATTAAACACATTTCATAAATGGATAGTATTCTTTCTCCTGATTCCAATGATATAAAATTTGCAAAATTTGAACGTGTGGATCAAAAGTTATGCATTTTGCAAGTTTGAATATCTAATAGATCTAAATCAGATTTTTAAAACGAATAACAGGCCACGCGTCACGTCCTGATTCGTCCATACCGCTTCACACGGATCGGCCGATGCGGTGCGTTGGATCTAAAGTGGATCGCACAGATCAGATCAAAAGATACCCCTTCGGGCTATGTTCTATCGTAGCCACTGGATCAAGATCCTACGGCCATTGATCAAGCGACCAACAACTGGCGGCGCGCGGCGATGGTGAGCGGCGGCGCTCTCGGTCTAAGGCGTTGTGGCGGCTACTAGAAGCGAGGAGGAAAATGGGGAGGCTCACCAGACTCATAGAGACGTGCTGAAGCTCAACGTGGCAGTAGCTTGTCGAGGGGCGCACGGACACAACCGCTATTGCTCGTCGGAGAACCTACAGTCGTCGGTTACGGTCGCTCGTTGTCGTTGGCGAAGATACAGGTCGCGCCTAGCAAAAAGGATGGTGTCATTGACGCGCACAAGTCTGGCGAACACGTGAGCATCAAAGAGAGAGAAGGGGGCGGTCGGGGCTTACGGGGAGAACTCGCCGGAGTGGACGCGGTCGTCGGTGGCGCTCTGGTACTGACGTTGGCGAGGCTCTGGATGGTCCTAGCATGCACGAGTGGGGTTAAACGATGCGCAAGGTTGCAGAGATCACACTGGCAAGACCAATAGGCAAGGGGCGAAGTGTGCTCACCGGAATTCACCGCCGGAGTTCGTCTGTGCAGCGACGAAGTGAGCTCGAATACGCGCAGCCTGGAGGCGACTGGGTGTGGGTGTTTGGGAGGAAAGGACAGCGGCGAGGTGGTGATTAAATAGCCAGAGCAGGGGCAAAGATTAAGCGCTGCATCAATGCAATTGATCGCGGTAGTGAAGAGGAGGAAACGGCCGGCGACGATGTGTTCTCGCACGGGATTTGGGGAAGATGACGATGACGTGGAGAGGGCCCATCGATCAGTGGCTGTGGGGGTAGGTTCTGCGCGGGTGAGAGAAGGATCAGAGGGAAATGGCCCAGGTGGGCTTAGTGGGCTGGGTTCTGTGATGGGCCAAATTGGCAGCGCCGGCCCTTTCTGCTTTCTTTATTCTTTTTCTATTTCTATTTTGATTTTCAGGAAACATTTTCAAATGATTTCAAATGTGTTTGATTTCAAATTCTTTCTAGATTTTTATAAAGTGAAACCTACACATATTTGGGTATAAAACCATGTTGTTTCACCAAACCTGCTTGGTCCTTTGGAGATTTAAAAGAAAACAGTGCCTTTACCAATGTTTTAATAAAGATTTCAAAAATGGTTTTAAAGTCATATTTTGTTTTTGAAATTTTTGTCCAATCTTTGGAATACAACAATTAACCATAGGATCAAAAATATCTGGTTTTAACAATCAACCTCATATTAAAGAGTAGCATTGGGCCAATGCTTGCTCACATAAAATAATAGACTTTCAAATGCTTATGTTTTTGTAATGACTTTGAAAATGATCCTAAAATGATTATGAATGCATGGATGATATGAAAGCTTTGAAAACATGATTTTAGGGATGTTACAATGACCTTCTAGAAACTACTTCTGCACTTTTTGAATAATAGTGAAAATGATGAGCTAATGTATTCAGAAAATTCCCAAATAATTCTAGGAGATAACCCTTGACCATATCTATCTACCAGTACTCCCCAATTTGTCCAGTGAAATTTCTACAAAATCCTTCACAAGCACTCATGTGATCAAATGGTGCAAAACAATTAAAACTTGAACCAAACCCCCTCCACCCCTCTTCAAAACTTGCCAGCACCTCTCCATCACTCAGCACTCCTCCCTAGTCGTCATCCCTGTAGCACTTGCACTGTAGCAGCACTTTACCCATTGTCCTTTGTGCTTGTCCAAAAAGGGGGACAAAGAAAAACCCCACAACCATTCCATTACTATACTTGCAGCCCCTACCCTCTCACTCCCTGCCCTCTAAACGACACCAGGGCCCCCACACCTCTCTCTCCACCGCCCCTCTTGACATATCCTCGAGCAGAACCACTCCTCCATGCTCAAAATGGACCTAGTCCATCAAACACCTCCCCCTCGGGATAAAAAGGCCTGAGGCCACCCTAGCTCCCTTGGCACCCCCATTTCACCCCCTTCCTCCCATCTACCATCCACGAGCTCCCCAACCACTCCCAAGATCTGCCACGCTCGGGAGAAGAAGAAGCAAGGCCTCTCGGCCTCCCCCATGGAATCGAGCAAGGCCTTCTATATACTCTCCCTGTCCCTTTGAATGTATTACGCACGCACTCCTCTCGCTCCCCTGCATCTAACGATGCCGTCTTTTCCTCCTAGGACAGCTCCCACCAACGCACCATCAAGCACCCGAGCATGTCCCTCGAGCGCCGACGCGTGAGACTCATCCCGGGTGTGAACCAGGTCATGCCGCTCCTCGTTGGGCTCGCCTCAGTGCGCCGCGTCCACTCTGTCACCTCCCCGCCGCCGGTAAGCCCTCAGGTGAGCGCCCTGCAACCACCGCCTCCCCTCTAGGGTTTCCACTTTCTATCCATGCGACGGGAGGAGGGAGATGACTGAGCATCATCGATCTCGCCTGGATCCAGCGGCCCTCATCTCTCCATACCCCTTCACCCCACCGGGCCACTGACGGATGGGCCCCGCGGTCAGGTTCGAAACGACGGGCTCCCGCGCGTCGCTGCGCCGGGTGGGCCGTTCCCCCCTACGCGGCCCATCTACCTTTAGATCTAGCCAAGCACAGCTCTTTCCCCTTTTTCTTTTTCTTATAACCCAGATCTGATATTTGGTAGTTTGGTTTACATCTTTTCAAAAATGGAAAATATATCAAAGTGGCCAAATAATATTTTTACCTTGAACCTACATGTTTTCTTAAACATTCAGTCCCTAGGTTTGACCAAAATAAGGACCAGATCTATCTCAACAAATTAACCACCTAGATGTATCCTTTCTACCAATAAATTTCCACAAGGATATCTACAACTCCAAATGGAGTAAATCCAATTGGTACTGGAAGGTATTATCCATACCATGCTTTTCCCATTGGTCCCACATAAAGTTTCTTCCTATATTACCTATAGCAAAAATAATAAAAACAGGGCATTCCTGACTTTAGAAAATTCGTTAGGTCAAACCAACTGATGTTTTGACCTAGATCCAACTCCCAGTAAACCTCTATATCAATAAGTAGCAAAACCCAGGAGCCCAAGTTTTTTTGAGCTTTTATTGAATTATGCTGAATTAAACATTTCTATGCATGGTTTATTAACCAATAAATTCACCATTTGAGTTCTGTAAATCCAGAAAGGGTGATTACAATTTCTATAGAATGGTATAACCAGTACCTAACATGTGACCTTGGAATCACATCAAAAACTTCTGTAGTTTAAATATTATGAAAAAGACAAATCTCATACAGT
The DNA here is from genome assembly GCA_916181665.1 of Avena sativa. NCBI lineage: Eukaryota > Viridiplantae > Streptophyta > Magnoliopsida > Poales > Poaceae > Avena > Avena sativa. The sequence continues at coordinate 301,680,053 of OV702297.1, read as the reverse complement.
ACAGCCTTTGAGAATTTCTCAAGGGAATTATGGTAATTGTTTTGAGGTGATTCCCACTCCTCTTGAATCAGTCCATCAAATACTACCAAATTACCCAAGGAAATAATTTTTAGAGCTCCACAATTTGTCTGGTGAATTATTTCCTAAAACTAGAGTTTTATCCACTATAGAAATCATTATAAATCAATGCAAATTGATAAAATAGTGAAACCACTATTGTTGGATTCATTTTATAAATACCTATCTTATGGTACCATTTTTACACAATGTTATCATACAGAACTTGGCCTTGCTCCAAAACCCTTTGTCTAGGTGGTTTTGGACCTTAAATCTTAAATAGGGAATCCCCACTTGCAACCCAAGCATTTCCTTTGCATCCCCAACCAAATCCTCAATCCTTACTAATCTATAAACTTGTTTTTTGAATTTCCTACTGTATGGTTTGAGGCTGGTATGCATTGTATTGATGGTAGTGTTGTTTGTTTGCATGTATACTCGATAACGATGATAGTTGCGTTTGTGAGATGCCAAGAAGAAGGAAGCATCGAGTTATTCTTATTATTGTATTTGGTATTCAGGTTTTCTAAAGAAGTCACTGGACATCTCGCTGGTCACAGGCAAGCCACCTTCTTGCTCATATGCCTTGTCCTATTATTTTACCTATGCATGTTTTAGCTATTGTATTATTGCTCATATGCATCTCTCACCCGCACCCTCCCTGCCCCGCTGTCGCTGCCACTAGGCCCAAGCTAGGTCAGCATCTTCTTCCCCACCATCGCGTAAGCAGACCCCGTCGCCACCGTTGTTTCTTACAGAAACGCCGTGTTTGATTCTCGCTTAATTGGCACTGATTCCCTGCATAATTCCCTCGCCCCTTCTGGCTACTTAACCACTTCGTCGCCGCGGTCATTTCCCCTCAACTCTCAGCACTAGAACGCCCCCAGGCTGCCTGTATTGGAGCTCGAATCGCCGTTGCCTGACGAATTCCGGTGAGTTATTCTGGCGAGTCTCGAGCGCCCCCCTGTCTCTCGTTCATACGAGTGTGTCCCTCTTTTCCTTGCGCACCTACTGACACCTCTGGTTTTTCCTACATCGCCCCAGGTCGCCGTCCCCGTCCACCCCTACAAGCAACCGAGGCACGGCTCAACTCCGACGAGAAATCCTGGTAATTCCTGAGCGCCCCTCGACCTCTACTTCATACGAGCATGTTTGCCGTGTCCTTGTGCAGCTACCGATGCCTTGTGTTTTCCCTATGGTGACCTAGGTCATCACCTTTGTCTCCGGCAGTGAGCACCCGACGCTCAGCACAACTCCGGCGAGCCTTAGCAACCTCTACAGCACGCCCCCGCCCACACCCGCGACACATTGAGCTTCCTCATACTCTCGCGAGTCTGGTAAGCAACATCGCAACCCCCAACCCCCTCTGTATTCGCCGGACCATCGCCGCCAGTAGTGCCACCGCCGCTAGTGCCATTCGCACCGCCAGTTTCTGGTCGAGTGGATCTGGTCGATCGGATCTGGATCCAGTGGTTAAGATTAGAAATAGAACGAAGGGGTACGAGCAGATCTGAGCCGTAGGATTCAGTTAGATCTAACAGAGCGGACGTGTGATCCAGCGCGAACCGGTATGCGCCAATCAGATGCGTCCACGTGTTTGGGATTTTGTTTTAAAATCTGTTTTTACTCTATTAGTTATCCAAACATGTAAAATTCATAACTTTTGTTCTGTTTATCCAAAAAATGCAAATAATATATCAATGGAATCACAAAATTAAATCCTACAAATCTGTAGGATTGGTTTTGTATTTTGCCTCTGTTAAAATAGAATTTTATGCAGAGACATTTGTAGGCTTATTTTGGGTATAAAATTATTTAGTAAATGTTTTAAAGGCTATTTTGTGTCTATTTAGTCTATAAAAGTTTAGTTTAATGTTTAGTACTGTTTACTTGTCTTGTTTTGGTTTAAGAAAATCATCACATAGCATTGCATGCATTCATATATTTTTGCTTGATTTGTTTGGAATATAAATTTGGTGCTATCATTTTATGTGTAGATTTTGGTGCTAGTGGTGATTGTGATTGTGAGGATTGTTGCTACTCCCCCAACTACCAAGGTAAGTGGTGCTTCATATTTTTGTCCCAATATTTTTACTATGCATTAGTGATATTTTGTATAAGGCTTGCATGATGTTTTGCTAGTATCTATATGTTATTCTTGGGAAATCCTAGTAGTTGTAGACTTGTTAGAATTTTCCTATAAGTTAAGATACTTGCTTTATTGCCATGCTTAGCCTAGGTAGTAGCAAACAAGGGTGGAATATATTCATGCTATGGAAATTTTGCTAAGTCTTTGACTTGGGTTTTTACCTAATAAAACAACTAAGTGAATGAATCACCTGGGTGGAATGGCATGATGGTTTTTGTTGAGTGGTTACACAGGGCCCATGTCTATGGTTTACCTTGTGTATCACACTTGTGGAAATCCACGAAGGAACAAAGGGATTTGAGATACTTAGTGTTTAGAAGCTTCTAGTGCAACCACATGGAATATGGGCTCTGCCTTGATCATATAGGTTGCAATAACTTAACCATTTGGAAAGTTGGTGGTAGGGTGATAGGTTGGAGCGCGTCCATTTGGTCTAAGGGAAGGCTTCTGAAAGGTCTCTTCTTGATGAATGTCAAGTCTTGTGGGGAAAGTGCACCACCTCTCGAGAAGGAAAAATCTAAGTATTTAGCTGTGTCCCCGGCAATGGACAATTGAGCATCAAGACACTGAAGCTATCAAGGATCTCCTCATCCTAATTTCTAAGTTAAAATATTTTGGTTGAACAAGGGTAAAGGTTCACCAATGTGTATTGGTGGTTCCTTGGGAGTTTTTGTCAAACAAAAACTTAGTGATTTTAAACTGATAGTAAAACCTATTTTGAGAAAAGCAAGCCTAAGCTACACTTAGCAAAATTCATATAGATGTTAAAAGATATTATTCTACTAAGGTATCACTTGCCAATACTATTCCAATGTATTGACCCACTGTGGCTGTAACTTGTGATGTTGCAGGATACTCTGATGAGGATTAGGGTTATGAGTCTACAATCAACATGTTTGCATGTGGCACATGAAGATGAAGACTTTACTTTATTTTGTTAAGTTGAACTCTTGCTCTAGCCTTTGGCTATGGAGTTGTAAAAGACTATGTTATCTCTAGAATGACGATGTAATAATGACCTTTGTTTCTCTCTACTACATCTTAAACTGTGGATGCTAGCATTTGATCCAGGGACTAGCATTGCAATCATAGGGATCTTTACCTTTATAAAGGTGGGGTCTTACAGATGGTATCAGAGCACTGTGTTGCCTGTAGGATTATGACCCTAGGTTGGATTAGACTAAGAAAACACTAAGGAAAATATCAACACTTTGAAAAATTTCCACACTTGTCTTTTCTTCTCGTAAACTTTTCTAATCTTATTTCTCATCTCTATTTGTAGATGACCTCCATCAACGAAGCCGTTAGGAAGGGACCACTCATGACCATGACCTTGGAGTGTGAGACTGCATTTCCCAAGGCACTCAAGAACCTTATGGTTACCATGGGGATACATGGTGCAGTTGTGTACAAGGGTTTTCCTGTGATGGATGAAGGAGAAGAGCATTGGTGGGTGCAACTTCACTTGTACAAAAACAAGGAAGACAACCACAAAGAGTTAGGATTCTGCATGGTCACCAACTCTGCAATGCACACAACATTCTTTGACTCTACAAGAAATGCAGCTTGGAATGTCATCAAGGAGCTTGGTGATAGACTCAAATGTAGAATGCTCAATACTCAAAATGACCTTAGAGAAGAGAAGAAGCATAACTAAGACTTAGAGACTACCAATCAACAACAAAGGAGAGACATCATAGACTTAATATGGGAGTCTTGTGAACAAGATAGACAGATTGCCACTAAGGATGCCCTGATAGCTATTTTGTCTAGTGAGTGAGAATTGTAACATACTCCGTTAGTTGGACCACTACACTTGTCGTTTTTACTTAGAAAATTGTCTAAATTATGTTGAACCTTTGGTGTTTGTAATGGATTTGTGTATGCCATGACTTGTGTGTTTGTTGTTAAAGATGTGCTTGTGTTATTTTGTCTTGTGAATTTTCTCTAATTGTGTTGATTCTAACCTTTCTCTATCTTATAAAAATAGATGCCTAACGTTGTTATCAGCACTGCCGAGGAGTTCAAGGGAACTCGTTTTGGTACTCGTCTCATTGAGTTCACTAGTGTGCTCAACCTCCCACTTCCTAGTATCACGACACTTCAGGTCACCAAGTTTGAGAGGAAGGACCTTTGGGGCTTCAGAGTCACACGGCCGGGATGCCAAGCAGAGCCACCCACGGAGGCTTTCACTTTCAAGATGATGCATGATGACAAGGAGAGGCTTAGATGTAGTCATGCAGGAGTTACTTGGACACCTGGTTGGGAGGCACTCCACCGAGCTTAGAGGTCTCTACTTTCACCCGTTCCGGAGACGCGACGATGAGGGTGAGGCTATAGAGTACGATGATGCTACTAGAGAGACGATGGAGCCGATTCGTCTGTACCTTCAGGACCTAGAGGTTCTTATTAGACACCTTGACACTGATAGGACCAACGTCATGCTTAACAATGAAGAGCTCCAGCTGCGGGAGAAGGACAATCTCTTCGCGGAGCAAGACGAGATCATCAAAGAGATGGAGGCCAGATTTGAGATCCAGGACAAGAAGTTCAAGAGCCAGGATAAAAGAGTCCAAGACAGGAACAAGAAGATCAAGGAGATGAAGGATGAGTTAGAAGCCAAGGACTTCGAGCTTCAGCACCAGCAGGGAGTGATCGAGAGGCTCCGCTCATAGAAGAGAGCCCTCAGGGCCAAGATTGAGGCCTTGACCACTAGTGTTGAGGAGTACAAGGCCTCCATGGAGAATGCAGGTCTTGATCTTGTTGACGTAGAGGTTGACATGGAGGAGTAGTGTAGACTACTCGACTATTTTTCATCTACCATACTTTGATTATTGAGTCACAATGACCATCCAACATGTGGATGGCTTGCTATGGTGTGTTTGCATTTTCAAAACTAATTGTTATGTTGTTCAAACTTTATATTATTTTGAGCTTGGTTATTGTGATTGTTTCTATGTGATGTATTGTGCCAACCCCAACCAAAACAACAACGTCACTCCCGAGATGCAGCAATTGATGACATCACAAGCTCAAATGATGCAGATGATGACACAGTTTATGCAGAACTAGAATCAGAACAACAACAATCAGAATAATCCACCAGCATTTGACATGCTCACCATATTTCTGAGACTAAGGGCTGCAAAGTTCTTAGGAACCACTGATCCAATGGTAGCCAATGACTGGTTATGTTCAGTGAACAAGGACTTGGTGACTATTGGCTGCACCGACGAGGAAAAGGTCAGATTCATAGCACATCTGCTTGAAGGGCCAGCAACAACATGGTGGGATAACTTTCAGATCACCACTCCCCCTGAGGATGTGACTTGGGCTATCTTTGAAGATGGATTCCGTACAGCTCACATCTCATCCGGAGTGATGAATTTGAAGAAGAAGGAGTTCCACAATCTGAAGCAGCGTCACCGCAGTGTGGCTAAGTACATTGAGGAATTCAACAATCTGGCGCGTTATGCACTGGATGAAGTTGATACTGATGCTAAGAGGAAGGAGAAATTCCTCGATCGACTTAATGATGAGTTGAACCTTCAGTTGTCTGTTGCCTATGTTCCCACCTACCAATCCCTTTGTGACAAGGCTACCATCTTGGAAAACAAGATGAAACAGGTTGAGGGCAGAAAGAGGAAGCATAGCTTTGATAAGGACAGCTCAGGATCATCTCACAAGCGTTCCCATCATGATGATAGTGGAAGTTATGGATTCCACAAACATGGGAAATACAACAACCACCACCACCACAACTGTCATCATGACAACAAGCATCACCGCAGTCATGATAATGGCAAGTACAAGAACCACAAGAGTGGACACAAGAGCCACCATAGTGGAGGTGGCAGTGGAAGTCAGCCTGTAAAAAAAGATCTCAGTCAATTTGAATGCTTCAACTGTAAGAAGATGGGACACTATGCTAATGAGTGCCCAGAAAAGAAAGTTAAAGGTGCCAACAAGCCCAATCCCTTCCAAAAGGGACAAGTGAACCACATAAATGTGGAAGAAATATATGAAGAATCTGATGCTGTGGCTGGTAATGTAACATCCCTAAAATCATGTTTCAAACTCATGCATATAATCCATGCATCCATGATCATATAGGATTCATTTCAAACAAAACAATTAAAAAACAGGAGCATATGAGCTCATTATTTTATGTGATCATCATTTGAAAACAAATGCTACTCTCTCCATGAGAGGTTGTAGTTCTTGAGACCAAACCTTGTGCCTTGTTGTTTCTGAATGAATTTCTTGATTGCTAAGGTTTAAACCAAAAATTTCAAAGCAAATGCAATTTGAAAACCAATTTCAAAACCAATATAAAACAAAGTGCTATGGCACTGTTTATTTTATTTTTTCCAAATGACCAAGCCAATTCAAAGTGACCACATGGTTTTATGCCAAGATTTGTGACTGTTGCACACTGCAAAATCCTGGAAAAGTTTGAATTCAAAAGCTTTTGAAAATCATTTGAAAATCAATCCAGAAAATCAAAACAGAAAAAGAAAAAGAGGAAGGAAATAGAAAAGGGTCGGCGCCAGGATTTGAGCCCATCAACAGATCCAGCCCAACTAGCCCACCCGGGTTCCCCCTCTCTCTCTCACACGCAGAAGCACCCGCGGAGTCGCTGACGCCAGGACCCCACCTCCCCTCTGTTTATTTCGCTGACAAGTGGACCCGTGACCCCGTCGTCGTCTTCGTCAATCACGCGCACCTGCGCCGCTCACGCCGCCGTTACTCGCCGCAGTCACTGCCGCGTTGATTCCCATTGATTCCGCGAGTAACTCCACGCCCAGCTCCGGCTATAAGAACCTCTCCCCCTCGCGGTCATTTTCCCCCACACTGCACACCCTTCTCGCCACCAGGCTGCCAGTATTCGCTCTTGCGCCGCCGCAGACAGAACCTGCTCCGGCGACCAATTCTGGTAAACCTCGTGCGCCCCTTCCTCTCTGGTTCATACGAGCAGCTTCGCAACTCCCTCGCTAACCTCCTGATCCCCTTTGCTTGTCTGTTTGTGATCCAGAGCTTCGACTTCGACGAGCACCGAGAGAATCCGACGCCGTCTCCAACTCCGGCGAACCTTCCTGGTTAGTTCTGACCGCACCTTGTCCTCTCCTTGACACTCACATGACCAGCATCACTCCGCGCATCTAACGCACTGCTTATTTTGCCTTGGCGTGATCTGTATCTTCGCCAACGTCGACGAGCAGCCGCACCCGACGCGTTCGGGAACTCCGACGAGGAATCTCCGACGACCCCGTGCGCCCGTTGCAAAGCCACCGCCACGTTGAGCTTCACCTCGTCACGGCGGTTCTGGTAAGAATCCTCTCCCCTCCCAGGGCGACCTAGAACGCCGGCACCGCCACTGGCAGAGCGCTCCGCCGCTCGCCGTCGCCGCGCGCCGCCAGACCTTGGTCATTTGATCAAGAGCCGTTGGATCTAGATCCAACGCGTATGATAGAATCACTTAACGAAACGGTACGTTACATCTGACCCGTACGCGATCACTTAAACCCAATGATCTGCGTCGACCGATGCGTGCGAAGCGGTATGCGCCAATAGGATAGTGCCGCGTGGCAGTGAGTTAGATTTAAAACAGATTTTGAATCAGATTTTAGTTCAAATTTGTTTTGTTTGTAACTTTTGATTCCCATGTTAGATTTTGGCAAATTTTATACCGTTGGAATCAGGAAGACAAGCCCTTTCTAAATATGCAATGTGTTTAATGTTTAGCTTCTGTTAAAATGGTTTCTTGTGCAAAAACATGTGTAGGGCTTATTTAGTCATATGAATTGTTTAGGAATTGTTTTAGTGTTAAATAAAATTTGGTTTGGCAAAGTTTGGACTTGTTTAGAATTCAGTACTATGCACTTAATTGGTTGAGCTTTAAAAAAATCATCACTTAGCATCTTGCATGCATGCATATATATTTTTGATTGAATATGTCTTGTATGTGATTGTGGCTATATTCTTTGTGTAGACTTTGGTGCTAGGGATTGCGATTGTGAAGAGTGCTACTCTCCCAACTACCAAGGCAAGTGGTACTTCATGAATATTTCTATCCCTATATTTTTATACAAGAATTAGAAATATTTTGCTAAGTCTTGCATGTTACTATTTTTGCCAAATGCCATGTTGGGAAATCCTAAGTAGTTGTAGAATTGCTAGGAAATTTCTAAGTTAAGTACTATCTATGCCATGCTTAGCCTAGCTAGTAGCAAACAAGGGTTGGTAAATTATACATGCTATGATGAAAATATTTCTAAGTCTTTGGACTTATGTTTTTCTTAATAAAACAACTAAGTCAATGAATTACCTGGGTGGAAAGGGAATTGATTGGTGGTTATTGGTTGAGTGGTTACACAAGGCCCATGGCTATGGTTTACCTTGTGTATCTCACTTGTGGAAAGCCACCCAGGAACAAAGGGATTTTAGAGGCCAAGTGTTGAGAAGCTTCTAGTGCAGCCACTTGGCAATATGGGCTCTGTCTGGATCACATAGGTTGCTAGAACTTAGCCATTTGGACAGTTGGTGGTAGTGGGAATGGTAGGTTGGAGCGCGTCCATTTGGTCTAAGGAAAGGCTTTTGAAAGGTCCTGTCTTGGGAAACCAATTCTGGTGGGGAAAGTGCACAACCTCTGCAGATGGAAAAATCTAAGTACTTAGCCAAGTCCATGGCAATGGACAACTTGAGCATCAAGACATGGAAGCTATCAAGAATCTCATCACTCCAACTTCTAAGTAAAAACTTGTGGGTGAACAAGGGTGAAGGACCTCAATGTCTATTGGTGGTTCCTTGGGAAAAGTTTTGACAAAGAAAAACTTAGTGATTTCAACTAATAGGAAAAACCTATTTTGAGTAAAGCAAGCCAAGCTACACTTAGCCAAATTGCATATAGTAATATAGTCCACCTAAATTTTACTAAGGTATAACTTGCCAATACTATTCCAAAGTATTGACCCACTGTGGTTGTAACTTGTGATGTTGAAGGTTACTCTGATGAGGAATAGGTGTCATGAGTCTACACTCAACATGTTTGCCTGCGGCACATAAAGATGAAGACTTATTTTTATTTACTTATTCAAACTCTTGTATTAGGCCTGTGGCCTTGAGTTGTAAAGACTATGTTTATCTCTGCAATGGATGTAATAAATGACCTTTGTATCTATGTACTTCATCTTAAATTGTGGATGCTAGCAATGATCCAGGGACTAGCATTGCAATCACAGGGATCCTTTTCCTTTATAAAGGAGGGATCTTACAGGTAAGTTCAAACTCAATTCTATTCCAGCACTTGTTCTTTTTGATACTGGCGCATCGCATTCATTCATATCAAGAGCATTTCTTGATGAAAATGGATTTCCAACTGAAAATATTGGATGTCCTATAAAAGTAAGATCTCCCAGTGGAGATATGATAGTGAGCCTTTGATATCGTGATCTAGTAATAGAATTTGGAAAGCATAAGTTTCTAGTTAGTCTGATAATTCTAGATTCCCAGGGATTGGATGTCATTTTGGGAATGGATTGGATGACTAAGTATGAAGGAGTACTAGATTGTTCCAATCGTACTGTCACACTCACAACCCCGGATAATAAAAGGATTAGATTCAAGTCTAACTTTGAATCAAAAGGGAGTAAGCTAAATTATCTTAAGGGGGTTAGCATAGACAATGTGCTAATTGTGAGAGAGTATCCGGATGTGTTTCTGGAGGAGTTACCTAGAATGCCCCCAGATAGAGATGTTGAGTTTCTGATTGACCTGCTGCCAGGATCAGGCCCAATAGCAAAGAGACCCTACAAGATGTCAGTTGATGAGTTGAAGGAACTCAAGAAACAACTTGGACAACAGTTGTAGAAAGGATTTATTTAACCAAGTTCTTCATCTTGGGGTGCACCAGTTTTGTTTGTTGAAAAGAAAGATAGAAGTCAAAGGTTATGCATAGATTACCGTTCACTCAATGAAGTAACTATCAAAAACAAGTATCCTTTGCCTAGAATCAATGATCTGTTTGATCAGCTAGAAGGAGCCCGAGTGTTCTCAAAGATTGATCTCCGATCAGGCTACTTTCAGCTAAAGATTAGGGAGCAAGACATACCTAAAACAGCTTTCATGACTAGGTATGGGTTGTATGAGTACACCGTGATGCCATTTGGTTTGACAAATGCACCAGCCTACTTCATGAATACGATGAACAAGGTGTTCATGGAAGTTCTTGACAAGTTCATTGTCGTTTTCATCGATGACATTTTGATCTACTCCAAGAGCAATGAAGAGCATGAAGAGCATTTGCGTTTGATACTTGAGAAGCTTAGAGAGCATAAGATGTATGCCAAATTCAGCAAATGTGAATTCTGGCTAAATGAAGTTGGATTTCTCAGACATATTGTGTCGGGAGATGGTGTAGCAGTTGATCCCGCAAAATTGTCAGCTGTAACTGAGTGGGAATCTCCTAAGTCAGTGAAAGAAGTGCGTAGTTTCCTTGGATTGGCAGGATATTATAGAAGATTCATTGAGAATTTCTCAAAGGTAGCTAAGCCAATGACGGAGTTACTTAAGAAAGACAAGAAATTTGATTGGACCAAAGGATGTGAACTCAGTTTCCAAGAGTTGAAGAAGAGACTAGTGACAACACCAGTCTTATGTCTACCAGATTTGGAGAAAGATTTCCAAGTGTATTGTGATGCATCTCACCAAGGATTAGGAGCAGTTTTGATGCAAGAAGGGAAAGTTGTGGCTTACGCCTCAAGACAACTCAAAACTCATGAAGTGAATTATCCTACTCATGATTTAGAGTTAGCCTCTGTTGTCCATGCACTCAAAACATGGAGGCATTATCTTTTGGGAAAGCGTTGTGAAGTGTTCACAGATCACAACAGTTTGAAGTATATCTTCACTCAGAAAGAAATGAACATGAGACAAAGAAGATGGCTAAAACTCATCAAGGACTATGACTTGAGTTTGCAATACCACCCCGGTAAAGAAAATGTTGTAGCGGATGCATTAAGCCGTAAATTTTATGTGAATGGACTCACTAAGGGAGAATTGCCAGATGATCCGTGTGCCCAATTCAAAGATCTTAGATTGGAGATAGTGCCTGAAGGACATCTCATGTCATTGGATGTTCTACCCACCTTGTTGGACAAAATCAGGGAAGCCCAAAAGTTGGACAAGGAAATTGAAGAGATTAAGGGAAAAATTAGCAAATGGAAAGCTAAAGGATTCCATGAAGACGAACAGGGTACTTTATGGTATGGAAAACGTATCTGCATTCTGCAAGACCCGGAACTTCGGAAACTGATTTTACAAGAAGCACACAACTCACCATATTCCATTCATCCGGATAACACCAAAATGTACATGGATGTGAAGGAAAGATTTTGATGGAATAATCTCAAGAAGGACATCGCAGAACATATTGCTTTGTGTGATGTGTGTAGTAGAGTGAAAGCGGAACATCAGAAACCACCTGGATTGTTACAACCACTACCTATTCCTAATTGGAAGTGGGACAAGATTGGCATGGATTTCATCACTGGACTACCAAGGACTAGATCGGGATATGATTCTATTTGGGTCATGGTAGATCGCCTAACTAAAGTGGCCCATTTCATACCCATGAAGACAACCTATACAAGTGCTAAGTTATCCAAGATATATATGAATAGGATTGTGTTTATGCATGGAGTACCCAAGAGTATTGTGTCTAATAGGGGAACTCAGTTCACTTCACATTTTTGGAGGCAATTGCATGAGTAATTGGGAACGAGACTAGACTTCAGCACTGCTTTTCATCCCTAGACTGATGGATAGACAGAAAGGACCAACTAGATTCTGGATGATATGTTGAGGGCATGTGCCCTAGATTATGGTGCTAGTTGGGATGAAAGTCTGCCTTACGCGGAATTCTCTTACAACAATAGCTATCAAGCCAGTATTGAGATGGCACCGTTTGAATTTCTCTATGCAAGAAAGTGTACTACACCCTTGCTATGGAGTGGTGTTGGAGAAAGAAACTTATTCGGGCCAGAACTAATCAAAGAAGCTAAAGAGAAAGTCAAGTTGGTAAAGGACAGATTGGAGATAGCACAATCCCGATAGAAAAGCTACGCAGATCCAAAGCATAGAGAAGTCACCTATAAGGTGGGTGATAGAGCTTATCTTAGAGTTTCGCCACTTCGTGGAGTGAAGAGGTTTGGAGTCAAAGGAAAATTGGCACCAAGGTATGTTGGACCATTCAAGATTCTGAGTCATAAAGGAGAAGTGGATTATGAAATTGAATTTCCTAAATCACTATTTTTCGTTCACAATGTATTTCATGTGAGTCAGTTGAAGAAATACCATCTGGAGATGGAAGAAACTTCTTTGAAAGATACTATACCTTTGGAGGAGGTTCAGTTGGAAAGTGATCTCACTTATGAAGAGAAACCCATCAAGATTCTTGAGACTGCAAAAAGAGTTACTCGGACTAAGACTATCAAATTTTGCAAAGTTCAGTGGAACCACCATTCCGAAGAGGAAGCAACTTGGGAAAGAGAAGATGATCTTCGTAAAGACCACCCTCACCTATTTGCTAGCCAATCCGAATCTCGAGGGAGAGATTCACCTTAAGGGGTTTAAATTTGTAACATCCCGAAAATCATGATTTATAAAGTTGCATATCATACATGAATTCATAAGCATTTGAGTTATTTCAAACAAGATTTCAAAATCAGAAACCATTTATATGCCTATTATTTTACGCTAGAGAGGCAATGGTTCCTTTTTGCTTTCAAACCATACCTTGTTTTGATCAAGAGGTTTTTCAAAAGGTGAACAAAAAGCTCACACAAATTTTCAAAACAAGATTCAAACCTAAAACCATTCATATGCCTAATAGATATTATCAAATAAGGCATGGTTTTATTTTATTTTTCAATGAATCAATGTATCTTGGATTAAACAGTAGTGTTCTGTACACAATTATGTGCTTGGTTCACACTACAAAAATCCAGAGAATGTTTGAAATCAAACTCATTTGAAATTGGTTTGAAATTGGATTTAGAAAATCAAATCAGAAATAGAAAAGGAGAAAAGAAATAGGAAAGGGCCAGCGCTGCCATTTTGCCCCAGTCCCAGAACCAGCCCACCCGGGAAAGCCCTTCTCTCTCTCACCTGCACCCGCCCTGCCCCGCTGTCGCTGCCACTAGGCCCAAGCCAGGTCAGCATCTTCTTCCCCACCCTCGCGCGTGTAGACCCCGTCACCATCGTCGTTTCTTCCAGAAACGCCGCATTTAATTGTCGCTTAATTGGCATTGATTCCCTGCGTAATTCCCTTGCCCCTTCTGGCTACTTAACCAACTCGCCGCCACGGTCATTTCCCCTCAACTCTCAGCACCAGAGTGCCCCCTGTCTCTCGTTCATACGAGCGTGTTCCTCTTGTCCTTGTGCACCTACTGACACCTCTGGTTTGTCCTACATCGCCCCAGGTGGCTGTCCCCGTCCACCCCTGCAAGCAACCGAGGCGCCGCTCAACTCCGACGAGAAATCCTGGTAATTCCTGAGCGCCCCTCGACCTCTGCTTCATACGAGCGTGTTTGTCGTGTCCTTGTGCAGCTACTGATGCCTTGCGTTTGCCCTATGGTGACCTAGGTCATCAAATTTGTCTCCGGCAGTGAGCATCTGACGCTCAGCACAACTCGGGCGAGCCTTAGAGACCTCTACCGCACGCCCCCACCCACACCTGCGACACGTTGAGCTTCCTCGTACTCTCGCGAGTCTGGTAAGCAACACCGCAACCCCCAGCCCCCTCTGTATTTGCTGGACCATCGCCGCTAGTAGCGCCACCGCTGCCAGTTCCATTCGCGCCTCCAGTTTCTGGTCGAGTGGATTTGGTCCATCGGATCTGGATCCAGTGGTTAAGATTAGAAATAGAACGAAGGGGTACGAGCACATCTGAGCTGCGGGATTTAGTTAGATCTAACGGCGCATACGCGTGATCCAGCGTGAACCGGTATGCGCCAATCAGATGCGTCCACGTGTCTGGGATTTTGTTTTAATTTTTTTAAATCTGTTTTTGAATCTATTAGTTATTCAAACTTGTAAAATTCATAACTTTTGTTCTGTTTATCCAAAAAATGCAAATAATATATCAATGGAATCACAAAATTAAATCCTACAAATCTGTAGGATTGGTTTTGTATTTTGCCTCTGTTAAAGTAGAATTTTATGCAGAGACATTTGTAGGATTATTTTGGGTATACAATTATTTAGTAAATGTTTTAAAGGCCATTTTGAGTCTATTTAGTCTATAAAAGTTTAGTTTAATGTTTAGTACTGTTTACTTGTCTTGTTTTGGTTTAAGAAAATCATCACATAGCATTGCATGCATTCATATATTTTTGCTTGATTTGTTTGGAATATAAATTTGGTGCTATCATTTTATGTGTAGATTTTGGTGCTAGTGGTGATTGTGATTGTGAGGATTGTTGCTACTCCCCCAACTACCAAGGTAAGTGGTGCTTCATATTTTTGTCACAATATTTTTGCTATGCATTAGTGATATTTTGTATAAGGCTTGCATGATGTTTTGCTAGTATCTATATGTTATTCTTGGGAAATCCTAGTAGTTGTAGACTTGTTAGAATTTTCCTATAAGTTAAGATACTTGCTTTATTGCCATGCTTAGCCTAGCTAGTAGCAAACAAGGGTGGAATATATTCATGCTATGGAAATTTTGCTAAGTCTTTGACTTGGGTTTTTACCTAATAAAACAACTAAGTGAATGAATCACCTGGGTGGAATGGTATGATGGTTTGTGTTGAGTGGTTACACAGGGCCCATGTCTATGGTTTACCTTGTGTATCACACTTGTGGAAATCCACGAAGGAACAAAGGGATTTGAGATACTTAGTGTTTAGAAGCTTCTAGTGCAACCACATGGAATATGGGCTCTGCCTTGATCATATAGGTTGCAATAACTTAACCAGTTGGACAGTTGGTGGTAGGGTGATAGGTTAGAGCGTGTCCATTTGGTCTAAGGGAAGTCTTCTGAAAGGTCTAGTCTTGATTAATGTCAAGTCTTGTGGGGAAAGTGCACCACCTCTCGAGAAGGAAAAATCTAAGTACTTAGCCGTGTCCGCGGCAATGGACAATTGAGCATCAAGACACTGAAGCTATCAAGGATCTCCTCATCCCAATTTCTAAGTTAAAATCTTGTGGGTGAACAAGGGTAAAGGTTCACCAATGTCTATTGGTGGTTCCTTGGGGGTTTTTGTCAAACAAAAACTTAGTGATTTTCAATTGATAAGTAAAACCTATTTTGAGCAAAGCAAGACTAATCTACACTTAGCCAAATTCATATAGATGTTAGAAGCTATTATTCTACTAAGGTATCACTTCCCAATACTATTCCAATGTATTGACCCACTGTGGCTGTAACTTGTGATGTTGCAGGATACTCTGATGAGGATTAGGGTGATGAGTCTACACTCAACATGGTTGCCTGTGGAACATGAAGATGAAGAATTTACTTTATTTTGTTAAGTTGAACTCTTGCTCTAGACTTTGGCTATGGAGTTGTAAAAGACTATGTTATCTCTGGAATGACGATGTAATAATGACCTTTTTTCTGTGTACTTCATCTTAAATTGTGGATGCTAGCATTTGATCCAGGGACTAGCATTGCAATCACAGGGATCTTTACCTTTATAAGTGTGGTGCCTCAAGGTGGAAATATCCGTATAGAAAGTCGTTAGCTGTCAAAGTCTTGCATCATTTTCCTTTGGAGCCATGGCTGAAGATATTGTTCTCTTCGAGGAAAACCGTCAGAGAACATGTACTGTCACAAGTTAAAGAGAATGCCCAGAGTTGGTATACTTAGTCATCCGGCTGATGGTGAAGCACAGAAGGATTTTGTCAAAACATGGCAGGACTTTTAAAATGACCCTAGAAACGTACGGCTTGACCTTTCCATAGATGGATTCAATCCTTATGGAACTATGAGAACAAGCTACAATATGTGGCTTGTATTTTACATGACGTACAACCTTCCACCATGGGATTGTATGGATGCATCAAACTACATGCTTTGTCTTCTAATATCTAGGAAATCAAGTCCTGTAAAGGACTTTGATCTCTTAATGGAGTCTCTGCTCGACGATTTGCATCAGCTTTGGAATGGCATGCATTCTTACGATGCATTTCAAAATAGAATGTTTGATCTTCCTGTAGTGGTTCTTTGGTGTACGCATGACTACCCAGCTTGCAGCACTATGTCTGGGTGTACAACAAAAGGATATCATGCATGCCTGCATTTGAAAAAATCCTTTGTCCAAATCCATAAAGAGAAAAATATGCTACATTGGGCACCATCGTTTCCTTCCGAAGCGCCACCGTTTCCTGCGAGATACGGAGCTTGCCAGCATTCATGATGACAACTCAAGGCCAGGAAAATTTACTGTAGTTGAGTTACAAGATGAGCTAGAGAAGGTTAGGCATCTTAAACCAGGAGTTGGAGGTGATCCTAGGAGAAAAAAGAGGAAGCAGGCAGATCCCTCACCGATCTGGAACCGACGACATGGTTTCTGGGACTTGCCTTACTGGGAGTCGTTGAAACTTTGGCACAATCTCGACGTGATTCACATCGAGAAAAACATATGCGAAAACATGGTTGGCACACTACTTGAACTTGATGGGAATAATAAGGACACCTTGAAGGCTAGGTATGGTTGTGAAGCTCTAGACATTAGGCGAGATCTACAGGTGAAACCAACAGAGATAGAGAAGGACCTTCTATGTCCATATGCACCATATTACTTGAATAAGGAGCATAATACGGGTTTCTATCAATATCTGTGGGACTGCGCTTTTCCTGATGGGTTTTGTTCAAACATGGGGTAATGTGTTAGCATTCTCGTACGCAAGATCACGAGACTTAAAACCCATGACAGCCACATCCTGTTGCATGGAATATTGGCTGCAGGCATGCGAGGGTATTGGCATCCCGATATCAACGCATCACTTGGAGAGCTAGGAAGAATTTTCAGGCAATTCTAAAGTAAAAATTTGAAACTATCAATGTTGGAAAGGCTCAAAGATGAAATCACAATAATTTTGTGCAAACTTGAACACATCTTTACGTCGACATTCTTTGATGTGATGGTCCACCTGGTTGTACATTTACCTGAGGAGTTGATGCTTCGAGTCCCTGTGAACTATGGGCGGGTGTATCCGATAGAGAGGTTCTTGTGTACTCTGAAGAGATATGCCAGGAACATGTCACCTCCAGAAGGTTCAGTGCCAGAGGCCTACATTGCTTATGAGTGAGTGACTTTTTTCTCTAGATACCTCGATGATATTTTCACAAGATTCAATCGGCCAGCGAGAAATGTAGGTGACAAGCATGACTCATCTTGTGATGTGTTTGTCCAAGGTGTGAATTTTATTGGAGGAAGCCATGTCACCTGCTATGGAGGAAGCGATGATACTGATTTAACCCTCAAAAGGGAGCTAACCAAGATGATTTGGTATGTCCTAAACAACTTTGAGGAGGTTAAGCCATATATCGTGTATGTTCTGATCTCCCATACTTATGAATTCAAAATTTCCATAAACATAAGGATTTTAATTCCGAGTTACTCTCTGGATTGCAGTCTTCGCCGAGAACAGCTGGTGAACGATGGGATGCCCAATGTGGAAATAAGGCGTGAGCGGGGATTTCAAAGATGGTTCAAGGACCATGTTAGTTTCCTTTTGCATGTATCCCTATCCTTCTTATATAGAATTTCAATGCATGATTTGACCATATTATTTTTCTTCTACGGTACATACAGGCCATGAAAAAGCAATAGGAGAATCTAGAAGCTATGGATGAAGAGATTTTTGCATTGTCGTGTGGCCTAGACTTCCGAGTAAGAACATATTCAGCTTGTATTGTGGATGCTCTTTAGTTCCTCACCGCCGACTGTGAGAAGGTCAAGTAAACACAAAATAGTGGAGTAATGACTGAAGGTTGTCACTTTGAGAAGGATATCCATTTTTATGGTGTCATCAAGGATATCAAGGTGCTGTATGTTAACTCTGGTTTGGAACACCAACAATTAGTTGTTTTATTCCACTACGATTGGTATCATATCGAGGGCCGCAAGGATACGAAATGGTGTATGATAAACTCTTCTAAAGTGTTAACATTAGCAATTTTTGGTACAAAGATGATAGTTACATCTTGGCAATCCAGGCTACAAAAGTGTTCTACGTGCCAGACACAGCCAAGGGCAAAAACTGGCAGGTGGTTCAAAAATTAGTTTTATGTTTGATGTTGCCTAAGGAGATGAGGAGGAGGTGTTTCATACTAATGTAGCATACCAAGAATTTGTAGGCTCTGACGATGAGACTGTATCTGATGCTCTGCCTTTCAGGAAACATTGTCTCTCTATCAAAGGAGTCCACATCATAGATGCATCAACGTTCGAGCGTATTAGAGTTAAAAGGAAATATGTTGAGGAGGAGTAAGTTGACAGTGGGCCTGAAGAAGACGACATAATTGAGGAGTACTGCAGTGATAAAGAAGAGCAACTACAAGATGATACTGATGAAGAGTAGTTCCAGCCTGTGGTGAACTGATGATTGTGTGCTTGCTCTGTGTTGCATGCTGGAACTGATGATCATGTGCACGCCTATGTGCATGCTTGTGTTAACTGATGATCGTATCTTCATGGTTTGTGTTGCATGCTTGAACTGATGGTTGTGTGCATGCTTGTGTAAGACCCCACCTTTATAAGGTAAAGGATCCATGTGATTGCAATGCTAGTCCCTGGATAAAATGCTAGCATCCACAGTTTAAGATGAAGTACACAGAGATAAACATAGTCTTTTACAACTCCATAGCCAAAGGCTAGTACAAGAGTCCTTAACATAAGTAAATAAAGTAAAGTCTTCATCTTCATGTGCCACATGCAAACATGTTGAGTGTAGACTCATAACCCTAATCCTCATCAGAGTAACCTGCAACATCATAAGTTATAGCCAAAGTGGGTCAATACATTGGAATAGTATTGGCAAGTGATACCATAGTAGAATAGTAGTTTCTAACTTCTATATGAATTTGGCTAAGTGTAGCTTAGGCTTGCTTTGCTCAAAATAGGTTTTTCTTATCAGTTAAAAACACTAAGTTTTTGTTTGATGAAAATCACCCAAGGAACCACCAATAAACATTGGTGAACCTTTACCCTTGTTTAACCACAAGTTTTAAACTTATAAATTGGGATGAGGAGATCCTTGATAGCTTCAATGTCTTGATGCTCAAATTGTCCATTGCCGGGGACACGGCTAAGTACTGAGATTTTTCCTTCTCGAGAAGTGGTGCACTTTCCCACACAAGACTCGACATGTATCGAGACGAGATCTTTCAGAAGCCTTCCCTTAGACCAAATGGACGCGTTCCATCCTATCACCCTGCCACCATTTGTCCACTTGACTAAGTTATTGCAACCTATATGATCAAGGCAGAACCCATATGCCATGTGGCTGCACTAGAAGCTTCTAAACACTAAGTATCTCAAATCTCTTTGTGCCTGGGTGGCTTTCCACAAGTGAGATACACCAGGGAGGCCATAAAAATGGGCCCCGAGTAACCACTCAACATAAACCATTCTTTCCATTCCACCCAGGTGATTCATTCACTTAGTTGTTTTATCAAGAAAAAACATAAGTCAAAGACTTAGCAAAATTTCCATAGCATGTATATATATTCCACCCTTGTGTAAGGTTCCCAACCTTTAATAAGGTAGAGATCCCTGTGTTTACAATGCTAGTCCCTGGATCAATAGCTAGCATCCATAGTTAAGATGTAATATCAAGAAACAAAGGTCATAATACAACTTTATAACCAGGAATAAGATAATTTATTACATCTTACATAGCTCATTTGGCTATTACATTACATTGCAGCAAAATATCTATAAGCATGGGGTAATTCATCTTCAAAGTGCCACAGGCAGACATGTTGGTTGTAGACTTGTAATCCTACTTCACTAATCTCAAACAAAACCTGCAACATAACAAGTTACAGCCACAAGGGTCAATACATTTGAATTATATTGGCAAGTGATACTATGGTATTATAGTGGAGTCTATCAACTATATGCATTTGGCTATGTGCAGCTTAGGCTTGCTTTGCTCAAAATAGATTTTCCTTATCATTTGAAAACACTAAGTTTTTGCTTTGACAAAATCACCCAAGGAACCACCAATAGAAATTGGTGAACCTTAAACCCTTGTTCAACCACAAGTTTTTAACTTAGAAATTTGGATGAGGAGATTCTTGATAGCTTCCATGTCTTGATGCTCAAATTTTCCTTTGCCAGGGACATGGCTAAATACTTAGATTTTACACTCTACAGAGGTGGTGCACTTTCCCCACAAGACTTGGATTCACCAAGACAAGATCTTTCAGAAGCCTTCCCTTAGACCAGAATGGACGCGTTCCAACCTATCATTCCCCTACCACCAACTGTCCATTTGGCTAAGTTATTGCAACCTATATGATCCAGGCAGAGCCCATATTGCCAAGTGGCTGCACTTGAAGCTTCTCAACATTTGACATCTCAAATCCCTTTGTTCCTGGGTGGCCATCCACAAGTGAGATACACAAGGTAAACCATAGAAATGGGCCTTGTGAACCACTCAACACAAACCATTCCTTCCATTCCACCCAGGTGATTCATTCACTTAGTTGTTTTATTAAACAAAACTCAAGTCCTCAGACTTAGAAATTTTCCATAGCATGAATATATATTCCACCCTTGTTTTCTACTAGCTAAGCTAAGCATGATAGTAGTAGGAATCTTAACTTAGGAAATTTCTACTAAGGTTTCATCTACTAGGATTTCCCATAGCATAGTTTATACTTAGGAAAATTCCATGCAAGTCCTACCTAGAAATATCACTAATGCATAGTGAAAATAATGGGACAAAAGTATGAAGCATCACTTGCCTTTTTGGTAGAGAGTATAAGTTCACTTCCTTGGTCTTTGAAATGTTCACACACTTCAAGTCACTACAATTCAATCAAGCAAACAATATTTCAATCTACCATTCAAGCAATTCAACACATAAAATCATGGTAACAAAACAATGCATGCAAGCATGCCAATCTTTGTTTTATTTACAAAAGTGGTTTATGATAGGTTGTAAACATTTGAAAACACCTAATGATCATTTTATAAGGTGGCAAAGTCATTTGCAAACGATTTCACTTCCTAAACCATTTTTAAATCAAGTCATTATTTTACGTGGTGGAGAAATGCTTTTAATAAGGCAAAATTCTATAGGTTTCACAAAATATGTTTTCAGACCATATATCCTTGTGTTTAGGGTCAGAGAGTTTATTTCCAAAACATTTCTCAAAGGTTTTCTTCCAAAACCATTTTTAATAATCAAACCATATTTTTATTTGACTAGAAATGGTTTAAATCAAAGATTCATTCTTTTGTTTCTCCAAATACATTTTTGAATCCACAATTTGTTTCCTATGTTCAGTAGGTTCAAAACACACCATTTGCCAAAGATTTTATCCTCAAAATCATTTTAGAACAATTTTTATATCCTAAACATGCATACACAAGTTTCTGTAAAAACAAACAATTTAACAGAAACTTTTTACTAAACAAATGGCATGGTTGTCTAGGGCTTGTTTTTCTGAATCCATTGATATAAAGTTTTCAAACTTTGGACGTGTAGATTAAAAGTTATGAATTTTTCAAAATGGAGCATCTAATAGAAAGTTGCTGGTTTTTAAATCAAACAGAGGCCACGTGTCGTGTTTTAATTCGCCGGTACCATTTCGTTTGGATCAAGAACTCAGAGGCGTTGTATCTAAGTTAGATCGTGCATCACAGAGGCGAGTGTACCGGTTCGTTTAGTCAATCTATCGCGTACATACGATCGAAATCCAACGGCTCAGACCAACTAGACCAAAGACTGGGGGCGCTCAGTGGCTGCACGCGGCGGCGACGCTCGGGCGGCGGCGCTCTGGCTATTACAGGAAGCTAGGGGAGGGGAGGGTATGCTCACCGTGTACACCGTGGCGTGGAGGTGCTCGAGGTGCTTTCCGTTTGTCGAGGGGCGCGCTGGAGCTACGGGGATTCCTCGCCGGAGTGGTGTCTGGCGACGGGCATGCGTTGTCGTCGTCGGGGACTTCACTGTAGAGCATGGGAGAGGGGGCAGATGATACTATTAGACGCGTGGGAGAGTAGGGAGCATGGGAGCATCAAAGAGAGAGGGCGGCGCGGTTAGAGGCTACCTATGGAGCTCGTCGGAGTTGGAGCAGACGGTGGCGTCGTTCAGACGAAGACGGAGTCGACGACACAGGGCTCGCGCTAGTGAGCTGAGGGTGTAGGGAGGTGCGCCAGACTCTGGGAAAGGTTCTCGTGTGTTCCAGTGGGCGAGGGGTGGAGGAGGCTGGCCGGAATTTGCTTGCGAGCTCGTCGGAGCAGGGCGCGGTCTCTGGTGAAATTAGCGCAGCCTGGTGGCGAGCTGGTGCGTGCGAGGGAGGGGAAGTAGAGAGGAGGGGCAGGCGCTTTAGTACGCATGATCGAGGGGACGATTAACGGTGCGGATAACGCGAATTAAACCTGGCTTTAATCGCCTGCAACGGCGAGGAGGAAAGAGGGGTGTGGTCAGCGGCGGGTGAGGAAGAAGGTGACGTGGCTGTGGGGTCCTTTGGCAGCGAGAGAGAGAGAGGGAATAGGTTCCACCAGTCAGCGTCTTTGCGGGTTAGGTCTGTGGTGAGGAAAAACGTTTTGGGGGAGGGGGAGAGGTGGGCTGGACTAGGCCTAGTGGGCTCGCTGGCTGGGTCGAGTCTGTTTACTTTTTTTTTGTTCTGTTTGTTTTTTTTTCCTTTTTCTTTATTCTGTTTGGATTTTGAATAACCAATTCAAACACTTATTTGAATTCAAATATTTTCCAGATTTTGTGTGGGTTTAAATATTGATTAGTAGCACATTCTGATGTCAATTTTGGAATAAAATTTTATTCCCTTTTGGGTCCTTTTTATTTATTCAAAATAGGCTCTAGTTTTAAATCAAATAGATTTAATAATATTTTCAAACACCATTTAATTTCTAAAACCTTCCAAATGTTTTCACTAGGTTTTATTTACTTAATTAGGTGTCAAATAATTCATCTTGAATTATTTGGAAGAGTTTTTAATATGATTTATTAATCATTTAAAATTTGGATTTGTCTTTATTTCAATGGGATTTGGTTTATGCCATTTTATTTTATTTTGGATATTCTTCATCCTTGTATTTCATTTGTATTTGGATTATAATTCATTCCATTTGCTTATGGATTAGGCCAAGATTTAATTTTGGTCTTTGAATATTCTTTAATTTAATATTTCTTCCTTCATCTTATAAAATCCATATCTTTTTATTTAGAGATCCAAACTTGGTGATTCCAATTTGTGAAATCTTAGTTGATATTTAATTATCACTTTAAATCTTTTTAGGATTAATTTCCCACCATTTGGTTTGGATTTTAGATAGGTTCTTTATTAGCTTTGGAAATTACTTTTCCTTATCTTATTTAAATTCATAAGATTTTATCTATGGCTCCAAATTAAGTGAAACCAATTTATATGGCTTATAATATTTTTATTTATCATTCTTGATCATTTGCAAATGTTTGTTGACAATATTTTATATGGATCAAATCCATAGGCTTGGAGATAACTTGGAAATGATTTTTATTCCATTAGGGATTTAGGGTTTGGATTTATTTTCCAAGGGTTTAAGTTTCAGATACATTCATTAAGGAATGCATTTCTCTTGATTTGGATTTTGTTGAATTCAAACTTTTATTAAAGTTTGTTCAAGATGGGATTTTAAGTTTCCATTTAGAAACAAAAGTTTCTTTTCACTCTGATTTTCAACAATAATTTATTTTGTTTATTTATTTTTCACATTACAAGATTTGGAAAATCTTGGGATGTGACACCTTGTTTTCTACTAGCTGGGCTAAGAATGATATCAACAAGTATCTTAACATAGAGAATAATTCTACCAAGACTACAACTACTAGGTTTTCCCAAGGCATAGCATATAGATACTTGGCAAGAATTTCATGCAAGCCCTATACAAAATATCACTAGTGCATAGTAAAAATAATGGGAAAAATACATGAAGCATCACTTACCTTGGTAGTTGGGGGAGTAGAAGCAATCTTCACAATCACAATCACCAGTAGCACCAAAATCTACACATAAAATGATAGCACCAAATTTACATTCAAAATAATCAAGCAAAATATATGAATGCATGCAAATGCAATGAAATGGATTTTCTACACTAAAACAATCAACCAAACAGTACTGGTCACCAAGCCATCTAAATATAGTCTAAATAAACTTGAATTTGTTTAAAAATCATTTTCCAAATAATTTATATGGCCAAACTAAGCCTATAATTGTCTCTTCACAAAAACCCATTTTACAGAAACAAATTATAAAACTAAGCCCACAGTAGTGTAGGATTTATTTTTGTGAATCCAATGATATCTTATTTGCATTTTTTGGATAAATAGAACAAAAGTTATAGATTTTACAAGTTTAATCATTCAAATTCATTTTCTGGATTTTTAAACAGACAGGACAAGCCACTTGGAATGATTCCATTGGCTGATACCGGTTCGCATGGATCATGCTGTGTGGACCACAGGATTAAAAATGAATCGCACGGCTCAGATCAAATCATACCCTTTCGCTAAGTCAATCTATCCTATCACTTGGATCTAAATCGGACGGCTCACAGCGCACTGCCAAGAACTAGCGGTGCTCTGTCAGTAGCGTTCTGGCGAAAACAGGAAGCAAGGGAGGAAGGGAAGATTCTCACCGAGTCCACAGGGATGTGGCGAAGCTCAAGGTTGTCGTGGGATAGCCAGGGGCGCACGTTCATGTCGGCAATTGCTCGCTGGAGAAGCTCCTGCCGTCAGGCATGCTGGGTCGTCGATGTTGGCGAGGCTATGGGGCATGCCAAGGCAATACAAAGGGTGCGTCAGATGCGTGAGAGAGAGGAGATTGTAGGGGTATCAACCAGAGAGGAGGGGGCGGTAAGTAGTTACCAGTAGAGGTCGCCGAAGTGGATGCAAACGACGACGGCGTTCAGACTTGGTCGTTGTCGAGGCTGTGGGGCACGCGCGGCCAAGCTAGGGCTACTGCAAGGTGCGTACGGGGTTGCTGGTCAAGCTTGTGGAAGCTTGTAGGGTTTCGTAGCATGGAAAACAAAAAATTTCTACCGCATACAAACAAACAAGCCAAGATCTATCTACTAGATTGTAACAATGAGTAGATGGAATAACTCACCCTCGAAGATTCCAAAGTGTTTAACAAGAGCGGATTCTCGTGGGTGATGTATTCGTACTCTTCCCGATCTCAAGATCGCGTAGACGATCCTTCCGGCGCTACGTTCCGGCAGCGCTCCCGCAGTCGGTCACACGTTCGGTACTCGACGAAGACCTTCCTCTCCCTTGTTCCAGCAGGCAGCGGAGGTTGTAGCACTCTCCTCGCAATTCCGGCAGCACAACGGCGTGGTACCGGAAGTAGAGGGGAGATCTCGCAGGGCTTCGCCTTAAGCCGGAGCGAGTATGGTGGACTATGAGAGATCTCCTCGGCGATCTAGGGTTTAGAAACACCAAGGAGGAGGGTTGGCCAGCGGCTCGGGTTAGCTAGGCGGCGGCGGCTTGCCCTAGGGCGGCGGCGGCTGCAGGAAGGCCGGCGGCTTAGGGCTAGGGTTTGCGGGTGGAGGTGTTGGGGTCTAGGAGGGGAAGCCCTGCCCCTCCTTATATAGGTGGAGGGGCCGCGCCAGGGGAGGGGAGTCCCTACCCAACTTGGTTTCCCAAGGGGGCCGGCGGTGGAGGGGAGGAACTCCTCCCCAACTCGGTTTCCACCTTCCCCTCCACTTCCCAAAATAGCCGTTTGACTTTTCAAATTGGCGTTTGACTTTTCAAACTAGGATTTGATTAAACCCTTTATTTTGTTCAGCGATGACACCCAGTACATGATGCAATCATTCCAACTTGGTATGACACATTCATGTACCCTTCCCCTTCGGAGTGTCGGACATTCTAGAACCTTCTAGAACATTGCCGATGAAAACACCGGAACCATTCTCCAACCCCGAAACAGGACTTTCCTTATATGAATCTTATTCTCCGGACCATTCCGGATCTCCTCGTGATATCCCGGATCCCATCCGAGACTCCGAACAACATTCGGTCTCTTACTCATCATTCCATAACTACTCAAACAATGTCGAATCCTTAAGTGTGTCTCCCTACGGTTCGTGAATTATGCGGACATGATCGAGACACTTCTCCGAACAATAACCAATAGAGGAATCTAGAAATTCATATGGCTCCCACATATTTCTACGATTACTTTGCGATCGAATGAACCACTTACATACGATACCAATTTCCCTTTGTCTCACGATAGTTTACTTATCCGAAGTCATGATCGCCGGTATCTCTGCATACCTAGTTCAACCTCGTTACTGATAAGTACTCTTTTCTCGTTCCCGTGATATGTGATCCCTTGTGAGCCAGTCACATGCTTGCAAGCTAATTGTATAACATTTCACCGAGAGGGCCCAGAGTATATCTATCCGTCTTATGGATGGACAAATCCCACTCTTGATCCATGTGTCTCAACCAATACTTTCCGAACACTCAATGCCACCTTTATAGCCAACCAGTTACGGTGTGGTGTTTGATGTCATCAAAGCATCCTTCCGGTGAAGGTGATATGCATGATCTCATGGTCGAAGGAATTAGGTTACTATGTATCAGAAAGCATATAGCAATTGAACTATTAAAATGACTTGATCTTTATGCTACGCTTATCTATAGGAGGATGTCCACCATATCATTCTCCTAATGATATGATCTTGTTGTTAATAACATCTCAATGTTCATGATAGGGAAACCACAATCATTTATTAACCAACAAGCTAGTATTATATAGAGGCTTCACTAGGGACTTCAATTTAAGTTTACAAATCACACAAGTATTAATGTTTCCTTGTTAATACTATTATAGCATGAATGTAAACATTTATCATAAACACAAAGATATAATAATAACTACATTTATTATTGCCTATAGGGCATATCTCCAACAAAGCTAGGGGCAGAGGGGTGGCCAGAGTTGTCGGAATCGGTGTTGCAGCTTGTCGAAGCAGAGGGGGTTTGGGCGAGGAATTCTTGCAGCCTAGAGGCGTTCATGGCATGGGTTCTGAGGGGAAATGGGGAGGAGAGGTGGGAGATTAAGTAGGTCATGGTCGCGGGGCTAATTACTGGCGCAATCAACGTGAATTGACGCCATGAATTCATCGCAGGAAACTGCAGTGAGGGAGAGGGGAACGGGTCACGCGGGGACGATGATGAGTTGGCGCTGGTGGGGCCTAGGTGTCAGCGGGGTGAGGGTTGGTTCGCGCGTGAGAAAGAGTGGAGAGGGGGAGATGGCCGGGTGGGCTTAGTGGGCTGCTTCTGCTGCTGGGCTGAATAGGTGGCGCCGGCCCTTTTCCTTTTCTTCTCTCTTTTTCTTTTTCTATTTTGATTTTGAGGAAACAAATCAAACCAAATTCAAATGGATTTGAATTCAAATCACCTCTAGGTTTTTGTAGTTAAACCTTGCACCTAAATGTGTATAAAACACTACTATTTAGTAAAATGCACTTTGACACTTTGAAAATAAACTAAAAGCTTGCCTTGTTGATATATAGATGATAGACATATAAATGGTTTTATTTTGAATTTTGTTTTGAAATTTTTTGTGCAAGCCAAGGATGCTATGAATGTATGAATGAAATGCAAACTTTTACAAATCATGATTTTTGGGATGTTACAAATCTAACCCCCTTAGGATGAATCTCTCCCTCGAGATTCGGATTGGCTAGCAAATAGGTGAGGGTGATCTTTCCGAAGGTCATCTTCTCTTTCCCAAGTTCCTTCCTCTTCGGAATGATGGTTCCACTAAACTTTGCAGAATTTGATAGTCTTAGTACGAGTAACTCTTTATGCAGTCTCAATAATCTTGATAGGATTCTCCTCATAGGTAAGATCACTCTCCAACTGAACCTCTTCCAAAGGTATAGTATCCTTCAAAGAAGTTTCTTCCATCTCCGGATGGCATTTCTTCAACAGACTTACGTGAAACACATTGTGTACTGCAGAAAGTGATTCAGGAAATTCAATCTCATAAGCCACTTCTCCTTTGTGACTTAAGATTTTGAATGCTCCCATATATCTTGGAGCCAACTTTCCTTTGATTCCAAATCTCTTCACACCACGGAGTGGTGAGACCCTAAGGTAGGCTCTATCACCCACCTCATAGGTGACCTCTCTACGCTTTGAATCCGCGTAGCTTTTCTGTCGGGACTGTGCTATCTTCAATTTGTCCCTTACTAATCTAACTTTCTCTTCAGCTTCCTTAATCAGTTCTGGTCCGAATAAATTTCTTTCTCCTACACCACTCCATAGCAATGGCGTAGTACACTTCCTTCCATAGAGAAACTCAAATGGTGCCATCTCAATGCTGGCTTTATAGCTGTTATTGTAAGAGAATTTTGCGTAAGGCAGACTTTCATCCCAACTAGCACCATAGTCTAGGGCACATGCCCTCAACATATCCTCCAGAATCTGATTGATTCTTTCTATTTGTCCATCGGTTTGGGGGTGAAAAGCTGTGCTGAACTCCAATCTTGATCCCAATGACTCATGCAATTGTCGCCAAAAATGCGAAGTGAACTGAGTTCCTCTATCAGACACAATACTCTTAGGTACTCGATGCAAACATATAATTCTGTCCATATAGATTTTGGCTAACTTAGCACTTGTATAGGTCGTCTTCACGGGTATGAAATGAGCCACTTTAGTTAGGCGATCTACCACCACCCAAATGGAATCATATACCAATCTTGTCCTTGGCAGTCTGGTGATGAAATCCATACCAATCATGTCCCACTTCCAATCAGGAATAGGTAGTGGTTGCAGTAATCCTGCCGGTTTCTGATGTTCCTCTTTCACTGGACTACACACATCACATAATGCAATATGTTCTTCGATGTCCCTCTTGAGATTATTCCACCAGAATCTTTCCTTCACGTCCATGTACGTCTTAGTGTTACCCGGATGAATGGAATATGGTGAGTTGTGTGCTTCTTGCAGAATTAGTTTCCGAAGTTCCGGATCTTGCGGAATACAGATGCGTTTTCCATACCATAAATTACCCTATTCGTCTTCATGAAAACCTTTAGCTTTCCCCTTTTTCATTATTCCTTTGATCTCATCAATTTTCTTGTCCATATTTTGGGCTTCCTTGATCCTGTCCAACAATGTGGGTTGAACATCCAATGACATGAGATGTCCTTCCGACAGTACCTCCAATCTGAGATCTTTGAATTGGGCACACAAATCATCTGGCAACTCTCCCTTAGTAAGGCCATTCACATAAACCTTACGGCTTAAAGCATCCGCTACAACATTTGCTTAACCGATATGGTATTGCAAACTCAAGTCATAGTCCTTGATGAGCTCAAGCCATCTTCTTTGTCTCATATTGATTTCTTTCTATGTGAAGATGTACTTCAAACTTTTGTGATATGTGAACACTTCACATTGTTTTCCCAAAAGATAATGTCTCCATTTTTTGAGTGCATGGACAACAGAGGCTAACTCTAAGTCATGAGTAGGATAGTTCACTTCATGAGTTTTTAGTTGTCTTGAGGCATAAGCCACAACTTTCCCTTCTTGCATCAAAACCCCACCCAATCATTGGTGAGATGCATCACAATACACATGGAAATCCTTTTCCAAATCTGGCAGACATAAGACTAGCGTTGTCACTAGTCTCTTCTTCAACTCTTGGAAACTAAGTTCACATCCTTCAGTCCAATCAAATTTCTTCTATTTCTTGAGTAACTCCGTCATTGGCTTAGCTACCTTTGAGAAATTCTCAATGAATCTCCTGTAGTATCCCACCAAGCCAAGGAAACTACGGACTTCTTTCACTGACTTGGGAGATTCCCATTCAGTTACAGCTAACACCTTTGCGGGATCAATAGCTATACCATCTCCTGACACAATGTGTCCGAGAAATCCGACTTCATTCAGGCAGAATTCACACTTACTGGATTTGGCATACAACTTGTGTTCCCTGAGCTTCTCAAGTATCAAACGCAAATGCTCCTCATGCTCTTCTTTGCTCTTCGAATAGATCAAAATGTTGTTGATGAATACAACAACAAACTTGTCAAGAAACTCCATGAACACTTTGTTCATCATATTCATGAAATAGGCTGGTGCATTTGTCAAACCAAATGGCATCACGGTGTACTCATACAAACCATACCTAGTGGTGAAAGCAGTATTAGATATGTATTGCTCTCTAATCTTTAGCTGAAAATAGCCTGATCGGAGATCAATCTTTGAAAACACACAGGCTCCTTCTAGCTGATCAAACAAATCGTTGATTCTAGGCAAATGATATTTATTCTTGATAGTCACCTCATTGAGTGAACGGTAATCTATGTATAACCTTTGACTTCTATCCTTCTTTTCAACAAACAGAACTGGTGCACCCCAAGAGGAAGAACTTGGATGAATAAATCCTTTCTGCAACTGTTCTCCAAGTTGTTTCTTGAGTTCTTTCAAATCATCAACTGACATCTTGTAAGGTCTCTTTGCTATTGGTCCAGATCCTGGCAGCAAGTCAATGAGAAACTCTACATTTCTATCTGGTGGTATTCTAGGAAATTCATCCAAAAACACATCCAGATACTCCCTCACAATTAGCACACTGTCTATGCTAACCCCCTTAAGAGAATTTAGCTTACTCCCTTTAGATTCAAAGTTAGACTTGAACCTAATTCATTTCTTATCCGAGGTAGTGAGTGTGACAGTACGATTGGCACAATCTATTACTCCTTCATACTTAGTCATCCAATCCATGCCCAGAATAACATCCAATCCTTGGGAATCTAAGATTATCAAACTAACCAGAAACTTATACTTCACAAATTCCATCATTAGATCATGACATCCCAAGTTCACTATCATCTCTCCACCAGGAGAGCTTACTTTTATAGGACGACGAATAGTTTCAGTTGGAAGTCCATTTTTATCAACAAATGCTCTTGATATGAATGAATGCGATGCGCTAGTATCAAAAAGAACAAGTGCTGGAAATGAACTGAGCTTGAAATTACCAGCCACAGCATCAGACTCTTCATATATTTCTTCCACATTGATGTGGTTCACTTGTCCTTTCTAGAAAGGGTTGGGTTTGTTGGATCCTTCAACTTTATTTTCTGGGCATTCATTTGCATAATTCCCCATCTTCTTACACTTGAAATACTCAACCTGACTAAGATCTTTCTTTACAGGCTGACTTCAATTACCACTTACACTGTGGTGGCTCTTGTGTCCACTCTTGTGGTTCTTATACTTGTCATTATCATGACTGCGATGATGCTTGTTGTCATGATGACGGTTGTGGTTGTGGTGGCTGTTGTATTTCCCATGCTTGTGGAATCCAGAACTTCCACTATCATCATTATGGGAACGTTTGTGAGACGAACCCGAGTTGTGCTTATCAAAGTTATGCTTCCTCTTCCTGCCCTCAACCTGTTTCATCTTGTTTTCCAAGATGGTGGCCTTGTCACAAAGTGATTGATATGTTGAGACATAGACAACATATAGCTGCAGGTTCAACTCATCATTAAGTCCCTCAAGAAACTTCTCCTTCCTTTTGACATCTGTATCAACCTCATCCGATGCGTATCACGCCAGATTGTTGAACTCCTCAATGTACTCAGCTACACTGCGGTTATGTTGTTTCAGGTTGTGGAACTCTTTCTTTTTCAAGTTCATCACTCCGGATGAGATGTGAGCCGTATGGAAACCATCCTCAAAAATAGCCCAAGTCACATCCTCAAGGGGAGTGGTGATCTGAAAGTTGTCCCACCATGTTGTTGCCGGTCCTTCGAGCAGATGTGCTGCAAACCTGACTTTTTCGTCGTCGGTGCATCCAACAGTGTCTAAGTCCTTGTTCAATAAACGTAACCAGTCATTGGCTACCATTGGATCAGTGGTTCCCGAGAACTTTGTAGGCCTCAGTCTTAGAAATCTGGTGAGCATGTCAAATGATGGAGGATTGTTCTGATTGTTGTTGTTATTGGTTTTGTTGTTATTATTGTTGTTGTTGTTGTTCTGATTCTGATGTTGGTTCTGGATGAACTGAGTCATCATCTGCATCAGTTGAGCTTGATCTGTCATCAACTGCTGCATCTCGAGAGTGACATTATTGTTGTTGTCTTGGTTGGGGTTGGCACGACGGGGAGGCATCTGTGGTTTCAATAAGGATAAGAAATGAGATACCCATAGATCCTTAACATGAATAATACATCACATAGTAACAATCAAAATAACCAAGCTCAAAAATAACATAGAGTTTGAACGACATAAACAACAGGTTTTGAAAATGTGAACACACAATAGCAAGCCATCCACATGTTGGATGGTCATTGCGAATCAATAATAAAAGTATGGTAGATAAAAGATAGTCGAGTAGTCTACACTACTCCATGTCGACCTCCACGTCAACAAGAGCAAGACCTGCATTTTCCATGGCGGCCTTGTACTCATCTACACTAGTGGTCAAGGCCTCGATCTTTGCCCTGAGGGCCCTCTTCTGTGAGCGAAGCCTCTCAATCACTCACTGCTGGGTCTCGAGTTCGAAGTCCTTGGCCTCTATCTCAGCCTTCATGTCCTTGATCTTCTTGTTTGTATCTTGGACCCTCTTCTCCTAATTCTTGAACTTCTTGTCCTGGCTCTCGAAGCTGGCCTCCATCTCCTTGACGATCTCGTCTTGCTCCGCGAAGAGCTTGTCCTTCTCCCTCAACTGAACCTGGAGCTTGTCATTGCTAAGCATGACGTTGGTCCTATTAGTGTCGACGTGTCTAATAAGGCCCTCGAGGTCCTGGAGGTACATAGGAACTGGCTCTATCGTCTCTCTAATCTCGCCCTCATACACCAATGCCTCTCCCTCCTCGTCACATCTCCCGAACAGGTGGAAGTAGAGGCCTCTAATCTCGGTGGAGTGGCGTCCGTAGAGGCGTCCGAGTAGCTCCTGCATGACTACATCTAGGCCCTTGTCCTTGTCATCGTGCATCAGCTTGAAAGAAATCCCCTCCGTGAGTAGCTCCACCTGGCGTCCCGGCTGCGAGACCCTAAAGCCCCAAAGGTCCTTCCTCTCAAACTTGCTGAGCTAGAGTGCCTTGATACTAGGAAGTGGGAGGTTGAGCACACTAGTAAACTGCACGATGCGTGAACCAAAATGAGTTCCATTGAACTCCTCGGCAGTGCTGATCACAAAGCTAGGCATCTAAGGTAAGATAGAAAAATATTAGAACAACACAAGTAGAAGAAACAAGACAATAGAATGAAAGCAAAAAGCATACATCATCCATAAAACATACAATTCATGGCATACAAAGTCTATCACAACACTAAGGTTCAACTTAACTTAGACAAATTTTTGTGAAAATACAATAAGCGTGGTGGTCCAACTAATGGAGTACGTTACAATTCTCACTCATATGCGAAGTCTATGATATCCTCCCTTAGACGTTTTATGGCGGTCTCTAATTCTTGGGTATACTTCTTATCCTCTTCAAGATCATTTTTAATGTTTATCATTCTACACTTGAGTCTTTCACCAAGCTCCTTGATAGCATTCCATGCTGCATTTCTTGCAGAGTAAAAGAATGTTGTATACATTTCTAATTTGGTGCCCATGTAGAATCCTATCTCTTTGTGGTTGTCTCCCTTGTTTTTATACAAGTGAAGTTGCACCCACCAATATTCTTCTCCTTCATCCATAACTGGAAATCCTTTGTATACAGCCTCACCATGTATTCCCAAGCTAACCATAAGGGTTTTGAGTGCTTTGGGAAAATTCGTCTCACATTCTAAAGTCATGGTCATGAGTGGTCCCTTCTTAACGGCTTCATTGATGGTGGCCATCTACAAATTGAGATGAGAAAGAAGACTAGAAAGGTTTACAGAAGAAAAAGACAAGTGTGGAATTTTGCAAAGTGTTGCATTTTTTCCTTAGTGGTTTTCTTAGTCTAATCCAACCTAGGGTCATAATCCTACAAATAACACAGTGCTCTGATACCATCTGTAAGACCCCACCTTTATAAGGTAAAGGATCCTTGTGATTGCAATGCTAGTCCCTGGATCAAATGTTAGCATCCACAGTTTAAGTTGAAGTACACAGATACAAAGGTCTTTATTGCATCGTCATTCCAGAGGTAAACATAGTCTTTTATAACTCCATAGCCAAAGGCTAGTATAAGAGTCCTTAACATAAGTAAATAAAGTAAAGTCTTCATCTTCATGTGCCATAGGCAAACATGTTGAGTATAGACTCATAACCCTAATCCTCATCAGAGTAACCTGCAACATCATAAGTTACAGCCACAGGGGGTCAATACATTGGAATAGTATGGGCAAGTGATACCATAGTAGAATAGTAGTTTCTAACTTCTATATGAATTTGGCTAAGTGTAGCTTAGGCTTGCTTTGCTCAAAATAGGTTTTTCTTATCAGTTGAAAACACTAAGTTTTTGTTTGATGAAAAACACCCAAGGAACAACCAATAAACATTGGTGGACCTTTACCCTTGTTTAACCACAAGTTTTTAACTTGGAAATTGGGATGAGGAGATCCTTGATAGCTTTAATTTCTTGATGCTCAAATTATCCATTGTTGGGGACACGGCTAAGTATTTATATTTTTCCTTCTCGAGAGGTGGTGCACTTTCCCCACAAGACTCGACATACATCGAGACGAGATCTTTCAGAAGCCTTCCCTTAGACAAAATGGACATGTTCCATCCTATCACCCTACCACCATCTGTCCATTTGACTAAGTTATTGCAACCTATATGATCATGGCAGAGCCTATATGCCATGTGGCTGCACTAGAAGCTTCTAGACACTAAGTATCTCAAATCCCTTTGTTCCTGGGTGGCTTTCCACAAGTTAGATACAACAGGGAGGCCATAAAAATGGGCCCTGGGTAACCACTCAACATAAACCATTCTTTCCATTCCACCCAGGTGATTCATTCACTTAGTTGTTTTATTAAGAAAAAACATAAGTCAAAGACTTAGCAAAATTTCCGTAGCATGTATACATATTCCACCCTTGTTTGCTACTAGCTAGTCTAAGCATGATATCAACAAGTATCTTAACATAGAGAATAATTCTACCAAGACTACAACTACTAGGTTTTCCCAAGGCATAGCATATATATACTTAGCAAAAATTTCATGCAAGCCCTATACAAAATATCCCTAGTGCATAATAAAAATAATGGGACAAATACATGAAGAACCACTTGCCTTGGTAGTTGGGGGAGTAGCAACAATCTTCACAATCACAATCACCACTAGCACCAAAATCTACACTTAAAATGATAGCACCAAATTTACATTCAAAATAATAAAGCAAAATATATGAATGCATGCAAATGCAATGAAATGGATTTTCTACACTAAACCAATCAACCTGTAATTGTCTATAATTGTATGGCCAAAATAAGCCTATAATTGTCTCTGCATAAAAACCCATTTCTACAGAAACAAATTATAAAACTAAGCCCACAGTAGTGTAGGATTTATTTTTTTGAATCCAATGATATCTTATTTGCATTTTTTGGATAAACAAAACAAAAGTTATAGATTTTACAAGTTTAATCATTCAAATTCATTTTCTGGATTTTTAAACAGACAGGACAGGCCACGTGGAATGATTCCATTGGCTGGTACCTGTTTGCCCGGATCTTGCTCTGTGGACCACAGGATTAAAAGTGAATCGCATGGCTCAGATCAAATCATACCCTTTCGCTAAGTCAATCTATCCTATCACTTGGATCTAAATCAGGCGGCTCACAACGCACTACCAAGAACTGGCGGCACCGGCTCGACGGTGAGCAGCGGCGGCGCTCTGTCAGCAGCGTTCCTGCGAAAACAGGAAGCAAGGGAGGAAGGGGAGATGCTCACCGAGTTCGCAGGGATGTGGTGAAGCTCAAGGTTGTCGTGGGATGGCCAGGGGCGCACGGTCATGTCGGCAATTGCTCGCCAAGAAGCTCCTGGCGTCGGGCACGCTCGGTTGTCGACGTTGGCGAGGCTAAGGGGCACGCCAAGGCAAGACAAAGGGTGCGTCAGATGCGTGAGAGAGAGGAGATTATAGGGGTATCAACCAGAGAGGAGGGGGCGGTCAGTAGTTACCAGTAGAGGTCGCCAGAGTGGATGCAGACGATAGAGGCGTTCGGACTTGGTCGTTGCCGAGGCTGTGGGGCACGCGTGGCCAAGCTAGGGCTATTGGCAGGTGCATACGGGGTTTCAGGTCAAGCTTGTGGAAGCTAGGGGCAGAGGGGTGGCCGGAATCGGCGTTGCAGCTCGTCGGAGCGGAGGGGGTTTGGGCGAGGAATTCTTGCACCCTGGAGGCGTTCAGGGCATGGGGTCTGAGGGAAAATGGGGAGGAGAGGTGGACGATTAAGTAGGGCATGGTCGCGGGGCGAATTACTGGCGCAATCAATGCGAATTGACGTCGTGAATTCATCGCAGGAAACAACAGCGAGGGAGAGGGGAAGGGGTCACGTGGGGACGGTGATGAGTTGGCGCTGGTGGGGCCTGGGTGTCAGCGGGGTGAGGGTTGGTTCGCGCGTGAGAAAGAGTGGAGAGGGGGATATGGCCGGGTGGGCTTAGTGGGCTGCTTCTGCTGCTGGGCTGAATAGGTGGCGCCGGTCCTTTTCCTTTTCTTCTCTCTTTTTCTTTTTCTATTTTGATTTTTAGGAAACAAATCAAACCAAATTCAAATGGATTTGAATTCAAATCACCTCTAGGTTTTTGTAGTGTAAACCTTGCACCTAAATGTGTATAAAACACTACTGTTTAGTCACATGCACTTTGACACTTTGAAAATAAAGTAAAACATTGCCTTGTTGATATATAGAGGATAAACATATAAATGGTTTTATTTTGAATTTTGTTTTGAATTTTTTTTTGCAAGCCAAGGATGCTATGAATGTATGAATGAAATGCAAACTTTTACAAATCATGATTTTTGGGATGTTATAGTTGAGTGCATGCCTATGTGCATGCTTGAACATATGCTCGAACATATGGTTGTGTGCATTCTTGAACAGATGCTTGAATGGATGGTTGTGTTGAACTGGTGATCGTGTGTTTATGATTGTGTTGAACTAATCAATTAGCCAAATCATTATGTTGTTATTCTATATGTCGAACTTGGTTGATCATAAGTTCTTTTTTGTGGTAGAAAAATTGTTCTTTTATTCAGTCCGCGTGGGACCCATTCATTAGCCTCCCAGATGATGCATGCACGGACCAAAACCGCCCATGCATGGGACCCACCCATCATAGCACCTAGAAAAAACCCTCTCTGCTCCGTGCCACTCCCAAATCTAACACCAATTCCCCCAAATCCATGCTAGAAAAAACCCTCTCCCTTCCTCGCCGATGACCAAATCCCCACGCTGCCGACAACCAAATCCCCTCCCTGCTGGCAAAGATAGTGGCAGCGGAGGCTGCAAACTGACATGTAAGTTCTCATCGACCGTTCACTACGTCAAGTCTTTGTTGACTGGTTGGTGATGTCGTCGCCTCCTCATCACCGTCGACATTGTCGCGTCCTCATTCTAGTTCGACATCTTGCATCCTTGTTCTATATGGCAGCGCCTCTTTGATCAATCTAGGTCACCATTTCGACATTGTTGTTTAGTTCAATATAGTTCATCGTTGACACAACGTCGACAATGTTGTGCCCGACATTGCTCCTTATGGCAAACGTTCAGTCGAGTTCACGGGAAGCGCCCTTTAGTTTTATTCTCTGGATGATAGCTTACTCGCTGAATTTCATTTTGTAATAATTCACTAATTAAAATATTTATTCTAACATAATTCTTGTATTTACTCTTTTGGGGCAGGTAGGATGAACTGTGAGGAACGCCAGTTCTGCGGTATGAAGGCTAGGGAGATACATGAACAGGTTCTAAAAAGTGTTTCTACTGGCACTACTGTATATGGCATACAAACTAAATATTCTAATTACTGCAATGTCCAATTTTGTAAGATCCCTCCTTTATAAAGGAAAAGGATCCCTGTGATTGCAATGCTAGTCCCTGGATCAATGCTAGCATCCACAGTTTAAGATAAAGTACACAGAAACAAAGGTCATTATTACAGGCATTCCAGAGACAAACATAGTCTTTACAACTCCAAGGCCATAGGCCTAGTACAAGAGTTTGAATAAGTAAATAAATAAAAGTCTTCATCTTCATGTGCCACAGGCAAACATGTTGAGTGTAGACTCATGACTCCTAATCCTCATCAGAGTAACCTGCAACATCACAAGTTACAGCCACAGTGGGTCAATACATTGGAATAGTATTGGCAAGTGATACCTTAGTGTAATTTAGGTGGACTATATTACTATATGCAATTTGGCTAAGTGTAGCTTGGCTTGCTTTGCTCAAAATAGGTTTTGCCTATTAGTTGAAATCACTATGTTTTTCTTTGTCAAAACTTTTCCCAAGGAACCACCAATAGACATTGAGGTCCTTCACCCTTGTTCACCCACAAATTTTACTTAGAAAAATGGATGAGGAGATTCTTGATAGCTTCCATGTCTTGATTCTCAAGTTGTCCTTTGCAGGGATATGGCTAAGTACTTAGGTTTTTCCATCTGCAGAGGTTGTGCACTTTCCCCACCAGACTTGATTTTCACCAAGACAGGACCTTTCAGAAGCCTTCCCTTAGACCAAATGGACGCGTTCCAACCTATCATCCCACTACCACCAATTGTCCAAATGACTAAGTTCTAGCAACTTATGTGATCCACGCAGAGCCCATATTGCCAAGTGGCTGCACTAGAAGCTTCTCAACACTTGGCCTCTAAAATCTCTTTGTTCCTGGGTGGCTTTCCACAAGTGAGATACACAAGGTTCACCAGTCCCCTGGCCTTGTGTAACCACTCAACACAAACCATTCCTTCCATTTCACCCAAGTGTTTCATTTACTTAGTTGTTTTATTAGGCAAAACACAAGTCCAAAGACTTAGAAATATTTTCATCATAGCATGTATATATTTCACCAACCCTTGGTTGCTACTATCTAGGCTAAGCATGGCATAGATAAGCATCTTAATTTCCTAGCAATTCTACATCTACTAGGATTTCCTCACATGGCATATAAGCAAAATATAACATGCAAGTCTAGCAAAATATTTCTAATGCTTAGTACAAAACATAGGGATAAAAATATTCATGAAGCACCACTTGCCTTGGTAGTTTGGAGAGTAGCTACACTCCTCACAATCACAATCACTATCACCAAAATCTACACAAAGAATTATAGCAACAATCATATACCAAACATATACATTCAAAAATATATGCATGCATGCAAAATGATATGTGATGATTTTTAAAACTCAACCAGGCAAGTATACAGTACTGGTTCATAAACAAGTTAAAAGCTTGCCAATCAACAATTAATTAAACCCTAAATAAATTCTTAAACAATTCATAAACTCAAATTAGCCCTACACAAGTTTCTGCAAGTAAAGTCATTTTAGCAGAAGCAAAACATTAAACACATTGCATAATTAGAAAGAGCTTGCTCTCCTGATTCCAACGGTATAAAATTTGTCAAATTCTAACGTGGGGATCAAAAGTTATAGCCAAAACAAATTTAAACATCTAATAGATTCAAATCCTGTTTTTAAACTCTAACAGATGCCACGCGTCTTAATCTTATTGGCGCGTACCAGTTCGCGTTGGATCACGCTTCTGAGCCGCTGGATCTGACTTAATCGCACGGCTCAGATCTAAACTTAATGCTTCGCTCGTGTTCTATCCTACCCGCAAGATCTAGATCTAACGGCGCACAGCACCCTGACCATCCAGTGGCGGTGCTGGCGGCGGCTACTGGCGGCGGCAAGCTCTGCCTACGGCGGCGTGGCGCTACAGATGGCTAGGGGGTCGTCGGAGACGCTTACCAGAAACGCGACGACGTGCTGATGCTAAACCTGGCGACGGCTTGGCAAGGGGCGCACGGACACAGTCGCTAGAGCTCGTCGAAGTTGCGGGCGGCGTCTGTTGCTTGATGTCGAGGTCGTTGCCGAGGCTCTGCGTCGACCTAGCACAAGCCAGAGGGTTTAGGAGA
The DNA here is from genome assembly GCA_916181665.1 of Avena sativa. NCBI lineage: Eukaryota > Viridiplantae > Streptophyta > Magnoliopsida > Poales > Poaceae > Avena > Avena sativa. The sequence continues at coordinate 301,639,542 of OV702297.1, read as the reverse complement.
CGCGCAAGGGTATGGCGAACAGGACAGTACCAAAGGGGAGGCAAGGGGCGCACGAGTCTTACCGCTATTGCTCGTCGGAGTCGAGCGGCGGCTCTGGTGGTTGCGGGCGTGAACGAAGACGGCGTCCTGGGTCACGAGCAGGCAAACCAGGAGTGTTAGCAAATGCGCAAGGACGTGGCGGCCACGCTCGTTTGAACCAGAGGCAGAGGGGCGGTCGGGGCTTACCGAGATTCGTCGCCGGAGCTGTTCTGTCTGCGGCGGCGCAAAGGCAATTGCGGGCAGCCTGGGGGCGTAGAGGTGGCGCTAGGTGAGGGGAAATGGCAGCGGTGCAGAGGGGATCTTATAGCCAGAGCGGGGGCGGGGATCGCGCGGCGTATCAATGGCAATTAAGCACGCAGTAACAGCGGCGAGGTAACGGCGGAGCGAGCGTCGCAGGCGCGCGTTATTGACGACGAAGGCGACGTGGTCGCAGGGTCCACTCGTCAGCGAGTTAAACAGCGAGGGGGTGGGGTCGTGCAGTCAGTGACCAGGGGAGGTGTGTCTGCGGGTGAGCGAGAGAGAGGGAGACCCCGGGTGGGCTTAGTGGGCTGGATTAGCAGTTGGGCCAGATAGGTAGCGCTGGCCCTTTTCTATTTCTTTTCTCCTTTTCTTTTTCTCTTTTGATTTTCTGGAATGATTTTCAAATCCAAATCAAATGAGTTTGAATTCAAATCTTCTCCAGTTTTTTATACTGCAAACCTTGCATTCAAATGTGTGTCAAACACTTCTGTCCATTCCAAACACTTTGATCAAGTGAAAAAAATAAAATAAAACCAAGCCTTTATGATATATATTCAATAGGCATAATATTGGTTTTATTACTCATTTTGTTTTGAAACTTGTTCAAACTTTTGAATGTGACTAAGTTTGAATTTCAAACCTTACTGAACCTAAACAAGTATTCTTCTCATTGGAAGATAGCACTAAGGCTAGGGAAAACTTACATGGAATAATAAGCATGCAAGCTTCTGTTTTGAAATGATTTGTTTGAAATGAAAATAATATGATCATGGATGCATGGATGATATGCATAAGTTTGAATCATGATTTTAGGGATGTTACAAATCTAACCCCCTTAAGGTGAATCTCGCCCTCGAGATTCGGATTGGCTAGCAAATAGGTGAGGGTGGTCTTTCCGAAGATCATCTTCTCTTTCCCATGTTGCTTCCTCTTCGGAATGATGGTTCCACTGAACTTTGCAAAACTTGATAGTCTTAGTCCTTGTGACTCTTTCTGCAGTCTCAAGAATCTTGATAGGTTTCTCTTCATAAGTGAGATCACTTTCCAATTGTACCTCCTCCAAAGGTATAGTATCCTTCAAAGAAGTTTCTTCCATTTCTGGATGACATTTCTTAAGCTGACTCACATGAAACACATTATGGACAGCTGACAAAGACTCTGGCAATTCAATTTCATAAGCAACTTCTCCTTTGCGACTTAGAATCTTGAATGGCCCAACATATCTTGGGGCCAATTTTCCTTTGACTCCAAACCTCTCCACTCCACGAAGTGGTGACACTCTAAGATAAACTCTATCACCAACTTCGTAGGTGACTTCTCTACGCTTAGGATCCGCGTAGCTTTTCTGTCGGGACTGTGCTATCTTCAATCTATCCTTAACCAACTTAACTTTCTCTTCGGCTTCTTTGATAAGTTCTGGTCCGAACAAACTTCTTTCTCCCACACCATTCCATAGCAATGGGGTGGTACACTTTCTCCCGTAGAGAAACTCAAATGGTGCCATCTCAATGCTGGCTTGATAGCTGTTGTTATAAGAAAATTCTGCGTAAGGCAGACTTTCATCCCAACTGGCTCCATAGTCTAGGGCACATGCCCTCAACATGTCTTCAAGAATCTGATTAGTCCTTTCTGTCTGTCCATCAGTTTGAGGATGAAAAGCTGTGCTGAATTCCAACCTCGTTCCCAACGACTCATGTAGCTGTCTCCAAAAATGGGAAGTGAATTGAGTTCCCCTATCAGACACAATACTCTTGGGCACTCCATGTAGACATACAATTCTACTCATGTAGATCTTGGCCAACTTAGCACTTGTATAGGTTGTCTTCATGGGTATGAAATGGGCCACTTTAGTTAGGCGATCCACTACTACCCAAATAGAATCGTATCCTGACCTGGTCCTTGGTAATCCGGTAATGAAATCCATACCAATCTTGTCCCACTTCCAATCAGGAATAGGTAGTGGTTGAAGTAAACCGGCTGGTTTTTGATGTTTCGCTTTCACTCTACTACACACATCACACAAAGCAATATGTTCGGCGATGTCCTTCTTGAGATTATTCCACCAAAATCTTTCCTTCATGTCCATGTACATTTTGGTGTTACCCGGATGAATGGAATACGGAGAGTTGTGTGCTTCTTGCAAAATCAATTTCCGAAGCTCCGGATCTTGTGGAACACAGATACGTTTGCCATGCCATAAAGTACCTTGTTCGTCTTCATGGAATCCTTTGGCTTTTCCTTTGCCAATCTTTTCCTTAATCTCTTCAATTTCCTTATCAGTCTTCTGGGCTTCTTTCATCCTGTCCAACAAAGTGGGTTGAACATCCAAAGACATGAGATGTCCTTCAGGCACAATCTCCAATCTGAGATCTCTAAATTGGGCACACAAATCATCTGGCAATTCTCCTTTTGTAAGGCCATTCACAAAAACCTTACGGCTTAAAGCATCCGCTACAACATTTGCTTTACCGGGATGGTATTGCAAACTTAAGTCATAGTCCTTGATGAGTTCCAGCCATCTTCTTTGTCTCATATTAATTTCCTTCTGGGTGAAGATATACTTCAAACTCTTTTGATCCGTGAACACTTCACATCGCTTTCCCAAAAGATAGTGTCTCCATGTTTTGAGCGCATGTACAACGGAGGCTAACTCCAAATCATGAGTAGGATAGTTCACTTCATGAGTTTTGAGTTGTCTCGAGGCATATGCCACAACTTTTCCTTCTTGCATAAGTACTGCTCCCAAACCATGATGAGATGCATCACAATATACTTGGAAATCTTTTTCCAAGTCTGGCAAACACAAGACTGGTGCTGTCACAAGTCTCTTCTTCAATTCCTGAAAGCTGAGTTCACAACCTTCAGACCAAGAAAATTTCTTGTCTTTCTTTAGCAATTCTGTCATAGTCTTAGCTACCTTGGAGAAATTCTCAATGAACCTTCTGTAGTAACCTGCTAAGCCAAGGAAACTACGAACTTCTTTCACTGACTTGGGAGATTCCCATTCAGTTACAGCTGAAACTTTAGCAGGATCAACTGCTACACCATCTTTTGTCATAACATGACCAAGAAATCCAACTTCATTTAACCAGAATTCACACTTGCTGAATTTGGCATACATTTTATGCTCTCTAAGCTTCTCAAGTATCAAACGCAAATGTCCTTCATGTTCTTCTTTGCTCTTGGAGTAGATTAAAATGTCATCGATGAAAACGATGACAAATTTATCAAGAAATTCCATGAATACATTGTTCATCATATTCATAAAGTATGCTGGAGCATTGGTTAAACCAAATGGCATCACGGTATACTCATACAATCCATACCTTGTGGTGAAAGTTGTCTTAGGTATCTCTTGTTCTCTTATCTTGAGTTGGAAATAACCTGACCGGAGATCAATCTTCGAGAACAGACAAGCTCCTTCTAGCTGATCAAACAAGTCATTGATTCTAGGCAAAGGGTATTTGTTCTTGATAGTCACCTCATTGAGTGAACGGTAATCTATGCATAACCTTTGACTTCTATCTTTCTTCTCCACAAACAAAACTGGGGCTCCCCAAGATGAAGAACTTGGTTGAATAAATCCTTTCTGCAACTTCTCTCCGAGTTGTTTCTTGAGTTCTTTCAGTTCATCTACTCACATCTTGTATGGTCTCTTTGCTATTGGTCCAGATCCTGGTAGCAAATCAATAAGGAACTCCACATCTCTATCTGGTGGCATTCCCGGCAATTCTTCCGGAAACACATCCGGATATTCACTCACAATTGGCACACTGTCTATGCTAACCCCCTTAAGAGAATTTAGCATACTCCTTCTTGCTTCAAAGTTGGTCTTGAATCTGATCCTTTTATTTTCAGGAGTTGTGAGTGAGACAGTATGGTTGGCACAATCTATCAGTCCCTGGTGCTTAGTCATCCAGTCCATTCCCAAAATGACATCCAATCCTTGGGAATTTAGGATTATCAAGTTAACGGGAAACTTATACTTCCCAAACTCTATAACTAGATCATGACATCCTGAATTCACTATCATTTCTCCGCCAGGAGAACTTACTTTTATAGGACACCCAATAGTTTCTACTGGCAGTTCATTTCTTTCAACAAATTCTCTTGATATGAATGAATGAGATGCACCAGTATCAAAGAGAACAAATGCTGGAACAGAATTGAGTTTGAACTTACCAGCAACAGCATCAAGCTCCTCATAGATTTCTTCCACATTGATGTGGTTAACTTGTCCCTTCTGAAAAGGGTTGGGCTTGTTGGGTCCTTCAACTTTCTTTTCTGGGCATTCATTTGCATAATGCCCCATCTTCTTGCACTTAAAGCATTCAACCTGACTGATGTCCTTCTTGACAGGCTGGCTTCCACTGCCACTTCCATTTCCACTGTGGTGGCTCTTATATCCACCCTTGTGGTTCTTGTACTTGTCATTGTCATGACTACGGTGATGCTTGTTGTCATGACGGTTGTGGTTGTGGTGCTTGTTGAATTTCCCATGCTTATGGGATCGTGAGCTTCCACTGTCATCGTAATGGGAACGTTTGTGAGACGATCCCGAGCTGTGCTTGTCCGAGTGCTTTCTCTTCCTGCTCTCAACTTGCTTCATTTTGTTCTCCAAAATAGCAGCCTTATCACAAAGAGACTGGTATGTGGGAACATATGCCACAGCCAACTGCAGGTTCAGCTCATCATTCAAGCCTTCAAGAAATTTTTCCTTTCTCTTAGCATCGGTGTCAACTTCATCCGGTGCATAACGCACCAGATTGTTGAACTCCTCAATATATTCAGCCACGCTGCGGTGGCGTTGCTTCAGATTATGGAACTCTTTCTTTTTCAGACTCATCACTCCAGATGAGATATGAGCAGTACGAAAGCCATCCTCAAAGATAGCCCATGTAACATCTTCTATGGGAGTGGTGATCTGGAAGTTATCCCACCAAGTGGCGGCTGGTCCTTCCAGCAAATGTGCTACAAATCTGACCTTTTCTGCATCAGTACAGCCCACAGTTACCAAGTCATTGTTCACAGAGCATAGCCAATCATTGGCCACCATGGGATCAGTCGTTCCTGAGAACTTTGCTGGACTCAATCTCAAGAACCTGGTAAGCATGTCAAAACCCGGTGGGTTGTTGTTGTTATTGTTGTTGTTGTTGTTTTGGTTCTGGATGAGCGTCCTCATCATTTGCATCAGCTGAGTTTGAGCGGTCATCATTTGCTGCATTTCTGGAGTGATGTTGTTGTTGTTGGGGTTGGGGTTTGCACGACGGGGAGGCATCTGTGGTTTGTTCAATAGAGATAAGAATGAGATACCCATAGATGCTTTCATGCACAATACATCACATAAACAATCACAAAGCATGCAACATAATGATAAAGATTCAACAACTAGATAACAAGTTCGCAAAGTAAAACACACACAAATAACAAGCCATCCACATGTTGGATGGTCAATAACAAGTTCTCAACGACAAGTATGATAATAAATGATAAATGAGTAGTCAAATCTACTCCTCGGCATCAACCTCCTCCTCGACAAAGGTAAGACCTGTGTTCTCCATCGCGGTCTTGTATTCCTCGACACTTGTGGTCAAGGTCTCTATTTTGGCCTTGAGAGCCCTCTTCTGGGAATGAAGCCTCTCAATCACCGTCTGCTGATGCTCGAGCTCGAAGTCCTTGGCCTGCAGTTCTTCAGTCATGTCCCGGATCTTCTTGTTCCTATCCTGGACTCGCTTCTCCTGACTCTTGAACTTTCTGTCCTGGCTCTCGAACTTCGCCTCCATCTCTTTGACTATCTCATCTTGCTCCGCGAAGAGCTTGTCCTTCTCGCGAAGCTGCACCTGGAGTTCGTCATTACTGAGCATGACGTTGGTCCTATCAGAGTCCACGTGCCTAATGAGAGCCTCTAAGTCCTGGAGGTATAGGCGAATGGGCTCCGCTGTATCCCTCGTAGTGTCCTCGAAGTCGATGGACTCTCCATCCTCATCACATCTACCGAAGACGTGGAAGTGAGTACCTCTAACCTGTCGGGAGTGTCTCCCCAGCAGACGTCCTATCAGATCCTGCATGACTACCTCAAGACCTCTCTCCTTGTCGTCGTGCATGAGCTTGAAGACGATGGCCTCCGTGGTAGGCTCAGTCTGGCGTCCGGGCTGGTTGACCTTGAAACCCCAAAGGTCTTTCCTCTCAAACTTGGTGAGGGGAAGCACCATGATGGTAGGAAGAGGGAGATTGAGCAAAGTAGTAAGCTCAACAATACGAGGACCAAAGCGAGTTCCCTGGAATTCCTCAACAGTGTTGATGGTAACAGTAGGCATCTATTTATTAGATAGAAAAGTTAGAACAACACAATTCAAGATAAAACAAAAGACAAAACATCACATACATATCCTTGGAAATCAAAACACACAAGTCATGGCATACATGGATCCATTACAACAACCAAGGTTCAACTTATTTTAAAGCAACATTTTGGAAAATAAGGTGATAAGTGGTGGTCCAACTAAAGAAGTACGTTTACAAGCCTATCTCACTGGATCTGTTGGCTAACATAATGTTTCTAGAAGCAATCAGCCTATCTTGCTCACATGACTCCATCACTAAGTCTATAATGTCTCCTCTTGAAGTTTGGTTGGTAGCCTCCAACTCTTGGGTATGTTTCTTCTCTTCTTTCAGGCTATTTTGGATGTTGAACATTCTGCACTTGACTCTTTCACCACGTTCTTTGATGGTCTTCCAAGCTGCATCCCTTACTGAGTCAAAGAATGTAGGGTGCATCACTGAATTGGTGAACATGCAGAATCCTGAGTCCTTGTGGTTGTCTTCCTTGTTTTTATACAAGTGAAGTTGCACCCACCAGTACTCAACTCCTTCATCCATCACAGGAAAACATTTGTACACAGCTGCACCATGTATTTCCATTGCAACCATGAGGTCCTTGAGAGCCTTGGGAAATTCTGTCTCACGCTCCAAGGTCATTGTCATGAGTGGTCCTTTCCTCACGGCTTCGTTGATGGAGTTCATCTTCAATTAGAGATGAGAAAGAAGATTAGAAAAGTTTACGAGAAGAATAGACAAGTGTAGAAGTTGTTGAAATTTTTTCCTTAGTGGTTTCCAATTCTAGGGTCATAATCCTACAGGCAACACAGTGCTCTGATACCATCTGTAAGATCCCTCCTTTATAAAGGAAAAGGATCCCTGTGATTGCAATGCTAGTCCCTGGATCAATGCTAGCATCCACAGTTTAAGATGAAGTACACAGAAACAAAGGTCATTATTACAGGCATTCCAGAGACAAACATAGTCTTTACAACTCCAAGGACACAGGCCTAGTACAAGAGTTTGAATAAGTAAATAAATAAAAGTCTTCATCTTCATGTGCCACAGGCAAACATGTTGAATGTATACTCATGACTCCTAATCCTCATCAGAGTAACCTGCAACATCACAAGTTACAGCCACAGTGGGTCAATACATTGGAATAGTATTGGCAAGTGATACCTTAGTGTAATTTAGGTGGACTATATTACTATATTCCATTTGGCTAAGTGTAGCTTGGCTTCCTTTGCTCAAAATAGGTTTTGCCTATTAGTTGAAATCACTAAGTTTTTCTTTGTCAAAACTTTTCCCAAGGAACCACCAATAGACATTGAGGTCCTTCACCCTTGTTCACCCACAAATTTTACTTAGAAATTGGGATGAGGAGATTCTTGATAGCTTCCATGTCTTGATGCTCAAGTTGTCCTTTTCCAGTGACATAGCTAAGTACTTAGGTTTTTCCATCTGCAGAGGTTGTGCACTTTCCCCACCAGACTTGATTTTCACCAAGACAGGACCTTTCAGAAGCCTTCCCTTAGACCAAATGGACGCGTTCCAACCTATCATCCCACTACCACCAACTTTCCAAATGACTAAGTTCTAGCAACTTATGTGATCCAGATAGAGCCCATATTGCCAAGTGGCTGCACTAGAAGCTTCTCAACACTTGGCCTCTAAAATCTCTTTGTTCCTGGGTGGTTTTCCACAAGTGAGATACACAAGGTTCACCAGTCCCCTAGCCTTGTGTAACCACTCAACACAAACCATTCCTTCCATTCCACCCAGGTGTTTCATTTACTTAGTTATTTTATTAGGCAAAACACAAGTCCAAAGACTTAGAAATATTTTCATCATAGCATGTATATATTTCACCAACCCTTGGTTGCTACTAGCTAGGCTAAGCATGGCATAGATAAGCATCTTAACTTAGAAATTTCCTAGCAATTCTACATCTCCTAGGATTTCCTCACATGGCATATAAGCAAAATATAACATGCAAGTCTAACAAAATATTTCTAATGCTTAGTAGAAAACATAGGGATAAAAATATTCATGAAGCACCACTTGCCTTGGTAGTTTGGAGAGTAGCTACACTCCTCACAATCACAATCACTATCACCAAAATCTACACAAAGAATTATAGCAACAATCATATACCAAACATATACAATCAAAAATATATGCATGCATGCAAAATGATATGTGATGATTTTTAAAACTCAACCCGGCAAGTATACAGTACTGGTTCATAAACAAGTTAAAAGCTTGCCAAACAACAATTAATTAAACCCTAAATAAATTCTTAAACAATTCATAAACTCAAATTATCCCTACACAAGTTTCTGCAAGTAAAGTCATTTTAACATAAGCAAAACATTAAACACATTGCCTAATTAGAAAGAGCTTGCTCTCCTGATTCCAACGGTATAAAATTTGTCAAATTTTAACGTGGGGATCAAAAGTTATAGCCAAAACAAATTTAAACATCTAATAGATTCAAATCCTGTTTTTAAACTCTAACAGATGCCACGCGTCTTAATCTTATTGGCGTGTACCGGTTCACGTTGGATCACGCTTCTGAGCTGCTGGATCTGACTTAATCGCACGGCTCAGATCTAAACTTAACGCTTCGCTCGCGTTCTATCCTACTCGCAAGATCTAGATCTAATGGCGCACAACACCCTGACCATCCAGTGGCGGCGCTGGCGGCGGCTACTGGCGGCGGCAAGCTCTGCCTACGGTGGCGCGGCGCTACAGATGGCTAGGGGGTCGTCGGAGACGCTTACCAGAAACGCGACGACGTGCTGATGCTCAACCTGGCGACGACTTGGCAAGGGGCGCACGGACACAGTCGCTGGAGGTCGTCGGAGTTGCGGGCGGCGTCTGTTGCTTGATGTCGAGGTCGTTGCCGAGGCTCTGCGTCGACCTAGCACAAGCTAGAGGATTTAGGAGACGCGCAAGGGTCTGGCGAACAGGACAGTACAAAAGGGGAGGCAAGGGGCGCACGATTCTTACCGCTATTGCTTGTCGGAGTCGAGCGGCAGCTCTGGTGGTTGCGGGCGTGAACGAAGACGGCGTCCTGGGTCACGAGCAGGCAAACCAGGAGTGTTAGCAGATGCGCAAGGACGTGGCGGTCACGCTCGTTTGAACCAGAGGCAGAGGGGCGGTCGGGGCTTACCGAGATTTGTCGCCGGAGCTGTTCTGTCTGCGGCGGCGCAAAGGAAATTGCGGGCAGCCTGGGGCGTAGAGGTGGCGCTAGGTGAGGGGAAATGGCCGCGGTGCAGAGGGGATCTTATAGCCAGATCAGGGGCGAGGATCGCGCGGCGTATCAATGGCAATTAAGCGCACAGTAATAGCGGCGAGGTAACGGCGGAGCGAGCGTCACAGGCGCGCGTGATTGACGACGAAGGCGACGTGGTCGCAAGGTCCACTCGTCAGCGAGTTAAACAGCGAGGGGGTGGGGTCGTGCAGTCAGTGACCAGGGGAGGTGTGTCTGCGGGTGAGCGAGAGAGAGGGAGACCCCGGGTGGGCTTAGTGGGCTGGATTAGCAGCTGGGCCAGATAGGTAGCGCTGGCCCTTTTCTATTTCTTTTCTCCTTTTCTTTTTCTGTTTTGATTTTCTGGAATGATTTTCAAATCCAAATCAAATGAGTTTGAATTCAAATCTTCTCCAGGTTTTTATACTGCAAACCTTGCATTCAAATGTGTGTCAAACACTACTGTCCATTCCAAACACATTGATCAAGTGAAAAAAAAACCAAGCCTTTATGATATATATTCAATAGGCATAATATTGGTTTTATTACTCATTTTGTTTTGAAACTTGTTCAAACTTTTGAATGTGACTAAGTTTGAATTTCAAACCTTACTGAACCTAAACAAGTATTCTTCTCATTGGAAGATAGCACTAAGGCTAGGGCAAACTTACATGGAATAATAAGCATGAAAGCTTCTGTTTTGAAATGATTTGTTTGAAATGAAAATCATATGATCTTGGATGCATGGATGATATGCATAAGTTTGAATCATGATTTTAGGGATGTTACAAATTTAGGCTAAAAAGGATGCCTACAAGGTTGGTGAAACCAAGGCTTTCATCATCGATGTCTCATCTAATGATGACGATGTGAAGAAACCAGTTGTAGTTTCTGGCAAGATGAAATCTAAGATGGCGAAGAGCTCAAGCTTATATGAGGATTTAAATTAGTCGAGAAATCGAGGATCCTTATTCATAGAGGTGTGTTATTGCGTGAGTACATGTTTTTCTACATTTATATGCAGCTTTACATACAAATTATTACTTTCTAATATTTTCTTTCTAGGTCCAAGGATGATGAGGGGCGAGGAATTGGATGCTCACTGCGTGTTCGATAACAATTTGGAATTGACTTCTTACCAAGTTGCTTCCCTCAAAGCGATAGTTAAAGGACATAAGCCATCTATACCATACTATGTGTGCCAGATGAACAAGTCAAATGTTAGCCCTAGGAATGGCAAGATGGTTAACATTTGTTATTATTTCAATATTTAAAGTTTCTTATGCACACTGAACTCTAGCCAACAACTAATATTCTTTTTCTCCTACAGTACTTTTCAGTTTTCTACTGTTGGAGATATGCCAAAGAGCCAATAATAAATGGTTATTATCATATATTTATGTTTATGATAAATGTTTACATCCCATGCTATAATTGTATTAACAGGAAACATTAATACTTGTGTGTTTTATAAACATAGAAGAGTCCCTAGTAAGCCTCTTATTAAGCTATCTTGTTGATTAATAGATGATCATGGTTTCCTGATCATGGACATTAGATGTTATTAATAACAAGATCATGTCATTAGGATAATTATATAATGGACACACCTATAGTAAGCGTAGCATAAGATCAAGTAATTTAGAGTTCTTTTGTTACATGCTTTCAAATACATAGTAACCTAATCCTTTGACAATAAGATCATGTTAATCACCATCACCGGATGGAGGCTTTGATGAAATCAAACACCACTTCAATAACTAGCTGGTTATAAAGGTGGCATTAGGTATTCTGAAAGTATGTGTTGAGGCAAATGGATCAAGAGTGGTATTGGTCCATCCATATGACGAATAGATATATTATGGTCCCTCTCGGTAGAATGTCAGCCAATTGGCTTGCAAGCATGTGACTAGGTCATAAGGGATCACATATCACGGAACGAGTAAAGAGTACTTATCAGTAACGAGGTTGAACTAGGTATTGGAGATACCGATGATCAAACCTCGGATAAGTGAAGTACCGTGAGACAAAGGGAAATTGGTATCGTATGTAAATGGTTCATTTGATCATGAAGTAATTATAGAAATATGTGGGAGCCATATGAATTTCTAGATTCCTATATTGGTTATTGATCGGAGAAGTGTCTTCATCATGTCTGCATAATTCACGAATCGTAGGGAGACACACTTAAGGATTCAATGTTGTTTAGTAGATATGGAAATGAGTTGGAGACCGAATGTTGTTCGGAGTCTCGGATTGTATCCACGACATCACGAGGAGATCCAAAATGGTCCGAAGAATAAAACTCATATAAGGAAAGTCCAATTTTGGGGTTCGGAAATGTTTTCGGTGTTTTCACCGGAATCTTCTAGAAGGTTCTAGAAGCTCCACCACCCCGGAGGGGGGTACATCAATGTGCCATGCCAATGTGGAATGGTTGCATCATACCCTAAGTCACTTGGCTAGGCAATGGGAATAGAAATAATCGAACTCTAGTTTGAATAATCAAACTCCAATTTGAAAAGTCAAATCCCAACATCGAAAATCAAATTCCAAGTGGAGGGAGGAGAGGAAACCTACATGGGAGAGGTTTCCCTCTCCCTCCTTGCCACCTACCACCAAGTGAAGTTAGGGGAGGACTCGGCCTCCCCTAGGCGCATCTCCCACCCATAAAAGGAGGGGGTGGGGCGCCCCATTAGCCCTCACCGCAAACCGTAGGCCACCGCCTACTCCCAGCCGTCGGCGCCCCAGCCCCTCCTTGCCTCCGCCTAGCCCTAGCCGCCGGTTCCCTCCTCCCTCGGCATCTAAACCCTAGCCACCGAGTCCCTCTCTACTCCACCATATCTTCTCTGGCTTAGGCGAAGTCCTGCATGATCTACTCCTCCACCTCCACCACCACACCATCGTGCTACTGGAATCGCGAGGAGATCTACAACCTTCACTGCCTACTGGAACAAGGGAGAGGAAGGTCTTCATCGAGTACCGAACGTGAGACCGACCGCGGAAGCGCTGCCGGAACGCGGCACCGGAAGTAGCGTCTTCTTGATCTTGAGATCGGCAAGTGAATGACTACATCACGAGAATCCGATCTCGTTAAACGGTTTGGATCCACGAGGGTTAGTACTCTATGAACTCGTTGCACCGATCTCGTAGATTAGATCCTTGATTTTGTGTGTTCATGCGATAGAATTTTTTTGTTTTCCATGCTATGAACCCCTATAGTGGTACCAGAGTCGTGTCTATGCATAGATCTGTTGCACGAGTAGAACAAAATGGTTATTATGGGCGTTTATGTTGTTGTTGTCTATTGCTTTTTGTGTACTTTGCATGTTGTAGGATGGTGGGATGAAGCGGCCTGGGTTAACCTTACATGTCATCATACATGATACTTGCTCCACACTCAACGTGCAATTTGCATTGCACAAGTGTCTTTGCAGGTGTCTGTCTCTCCCACCATAGTGCAGATTCAATTTACAACGGGCACTTGACAATACTTGCATCAATGTTGTGGTTCATGTTCGTATGTTGGAATGGTTCTTCTTCAAAAACCCCAGCCACGTAAAACATGCAAAGAAAATTAGAGGTGTCTAACTTGTTTTTGCAGGGTTTGTGTTGTGATGTGATATGGCCATGTTTGTGATTGTATATGATGTATGCAATGATCTGTATTGTAAGTTGACAACCGGCAAGAGCCTTATGGTTGTATTTAAATTTTGTTTAAGACCTACGTGTCTATTCATCAAAGTAGTTTTAATAGTTGCTGTTGGTGGAGGACAACCATGAAGCGGCGCCATTGACCTTGACGCTACGCCGGTGATGATGGAGATCATATTCGTGCTTGGAGATGGAGATCGAAGGCATAAGAAGAAAGGTCATATCATATCACATATTATGAATTGCATGTGATGTTAATCCTTTTTATGCATCTTGTATTGCTTAGATCGCAATGGTAGTATTATAAGATGATCCCTCTCACTAAATATCAAGTAATAAAGTGTTCGTCCTTAGTAGGCACCATTAATAAGACTCGTTGTTTCGAAGCATCACGTGATGATCGGGTGTGATAGATTCTACATGTGCATACAACGGGGTTAAGCCAGATTTGCACATGCGGATACTAAGGTTAACCTTTACGTGCCTAGCATGTACAGACATGGTCCCGGAACATGGAATACCGAAAGGTAAAGCATGAGTCATATGGATGATATGATGAACATGTTGATTGTTCTCCTTTAAAGCTACATCATCTCTCGTGATGATCGGACTTGGTGTAGTGGATTTGGTTCGTGTAATCACTAAAGGCAACGTGAGGGATGTTGTTTTGAGTGGGAGTTCACCTAGTAATATGATTAAAGTTGAACTCAATTTATCATAAATTAAATCAAAGTGAATTTGCATAATTTGTTGTAGACAGTGGCAGCCGTTCACCACCTTACGCTTAGTTATAATAGAACTATAGAATTCTGGATAGTTACTTTACGAACTGGTATCATTTTGTTTTGAGTGTCAATTGAAAGTTTAAAAGTCCTATTGTAATCTTTCAGTAAACTCTATTTACTCCATGAAGTTTGATAGTTAGTATTAAAACAAGAGTAACAATTACAGTGTTAGTATCTAAAGTATCATGTTTGCCTCCATGATTCTTGATATTCAAAGATTGTTTCAATATCAAGGTTAACTAGAAGCTGGAAGAATTGTTTCAGAAACCATCATGTGTGGAAGATATTGCGATATCTAAAACGATGTTTTGGTTGCAACATGATAGAGTATAAATTGGCAAAGTATATGTTCTCATATTTGATGAGAATTTGCAAAGGTTGGAGACGCTGGTCGTCCTAATCCTCCAAAAGGCTTTCGAGAGCAACATTATACTCGTGATTCGCCGTTATAACCTATAGTAGCTTGATCATGAAAACTGTTGTAGAGGTCCCAACCTTTAATAAGGTAGAGATCCCTGTGTTTACAATGCTAGTCCCTAGATCAATAGCTAGCATCCACAGTTAAGATGTAATATCAAGAAACAAAGGTCATAATACAACTTTATAACTAGGAATAAAATAATTTATTACATCTTACATAGCTCATTTGGCTATCTCATTACAATGCAGCAGAATAAAACAATAGCATGGGGTCCTTTATCTTCAAAGTGCCACAGGCAGTCATGTTGGTTGTAGACTCGTAATCCTAATCAATAAACTTCACTAACATCAAACAAACCTGCAACATAATAAGTTACAGCCACAAGGGTCAATACATTTGAATTGTATTGGCAAGTGATACTATGGTAGTATAGTGGAGTCTATCATCTATATGCATTTGGATAAGTGGAGCTTAGGCTTGCTTTGCTCAAAATAGATTTTCCTTATCATTTGAAAACACTAAGTTTTTGCTTGACAAAAATCACCCAAGGCATCTCCCAATAGAAATTGGTGATCCTTCAACCCTTGTTCAACCACAAGTTTTTAACTTAGAAATTGGGATGAGGAGATTCCATGTCTTGATGCTCAAATTGTCCTTTACCAGGGACATGGCTAAGTACTTAGATTTTTCACTCTACAGAGGTGGTGCACTTTCCCCAGAAGACTTGGTTTCACCAAGACAAGATCTTTCAGAAGCCTTCCCTTAGACCAGAATGGACGCGTTCCAACCTATCATCCCCTACCACCAACTGTCCATTTGGCTATGTTATTGCAACCTATATGATCCAGGCAGAGCCCATAATGCCAAGTGGCTGCACTTGAAGCTTCTCAACATTTGACATCTCAAATCTCTTTGTTACTAGGTGGCCATCCACAAGTGAGATACACAAGGTAAACCATAGAAATGGGCCTTGTGTAACCACTCAACACAAACCATTCCTTCCATTCCACCCAGGCGATTCATTCACTTAGTTGTTTTATTAAACAAAACACAAGTCCTTGACTTAGAAATATTACATAGTATGAATATATTCCACCCTTGTTTTCTACTAGCTACGCTAAGCATGATAGTAGTAGGAATCTTAACTGAGTAAGTTTCTACTAAGGTTTCATCTACTAGGATTTCCCATGGCATAGTTTATACTTAGCAAAATTCCATGCAAGTCCTACTTAGAAATATCACTAATGCATAGTGAAAATAATTCGACAAAGTATGAAGCATCACTTGCCTTTTTGGTAAATAATATAAGTTCACTCCTTGATCTTGCAATATTCACACTCTTCAAATCACTACAATTCAATCAAGCAAGCAATATTTCAAACTACCATTCAAGCAAACATCACATAAAATAATAGAAACAAAGTAATGCATGCAAGAATGCCAAAGATTTTTTTATTTATAAAAGTGGTTCCTAATGGGTTATAAACATTCTAAAACACCTATTGGTCATTTAATAAAAGTGGCAAAACCATTTGTAAAGGATTTTATCTATAAACCATTTTAAATCAAAGCATTATTTTATGTGGTTGAAAAATGCCTTTAGCAAAGCAATAATCTTTATAGGGTTATCCAAATACATTTTTAAATCATAAAACTTTGTGTTTAGGGTCAAAGAGTTTAAGTCAAAACATTTCCCAAAAGTTTTCCTCCAAAAAGTGTTTTCAACAAATAAACAATATTTTTATTTGACTAGAAAGGCTTTAATTCAAAGTTTTATTCTCTTGCTTCACAAAATATATTTTTTATACCACAAATTTAATTCTATGGTCATTAGGTTCAAACGATCCATTTTCCCAAAGGTTTTATCACAAAAATAATTTTAGAACAAATTTTATATCCAACATATGCCTACAAAAGTTTATGCAAAAACAATCAATTTAACAGAAGCATTTTACTAAACAAAGTGCATGGTTGGAAAGTACTTGTCTTTCTGATTCCATTGATATAAAATTTTCAAAATTTGGACATGTGGATCAAAAGTTATAGATTTTACAAAATCTCATATCTAATAGAAATGTTTCTGTTTTTAAAACGCAGTCTGAGCCACGTGGCGTGTTTCTATTCGCCCATACCATTTCGCGTGGATCGCGCAGTGTGGTGCGTTGGATCTAAGTGAGACTGAACGGTGCAGATTAGCTCCTACCCTTTCGTTCAGTGACTCTATCTACGCCACAGGATCAAGATCCAACGATGCACAGCAGTCGGTCAAGAACTGGCGGCGCGAGCGACGGTGGCTGGCGGTGGCGCGGTCAGACGGCTTCGGACCTGGCGAAATAGGAAGAAAGGGGGGTAGAGGAGTAGCTCACCAGAATCGCCACGACATACTGGTGCTCAACGTGGTCGTAGGAGAGAAGGTGGTGCATGGGAGCGACGGTGATTGCTCGCCGGAGTAGCTTCTGGCGATGGGTACGCACGGCCGTGGTCGAAGGTGAACGTATGGGTCGCAACTGATCAAGTAAACATGTCAGGAGGGTGCGCATGGTTGCCTAGTTTGTGAAAGAACTCACCAGAGGGAAAGGGGTGCGCTGGTTTGTCGGCTACTGCTCGCCGGAGTTGAGGCAGACCATGGCGGCGCTTAGTCGAGGTTGTCTCCGATGCTCTGGGTCATGAGAAGGCATGCGGTTGGGGTTATTAGGTGCACACAGTGACGGTGAACAAGAAAGAGTGTACTGGAGAGGATGGGGCGGCGTGTACTCACCGGAATCGTCGCCGGAGTGTGTCGGAGGTAGTGGCGGTGTATGGACAAATTCGAGCAGCCTAGGGGTAGTGGGGAGGCAATGTTTGGGGGAAATGAAGAAGAGGAGTAGGCGGTTAAGAAGGCGTGGTCACGGAGAGGAATAAACGCGGCATTAAGGAGGATTGATCGCGAGTAATCGGCGGCAGAAACGGCTAGAGGCGTGGTCGTCGCGGGTGAGGAAGAAAGCTGGGCGGTGGGGTCTGCTTGACAGAGAGATGGAGAGGGGTGAGGTGGGGCCTGCTAGTCGGCGACTGAGTGGGTCAGGTCCGCGGTGAGAAAAACGTTTCGGGGAGAGGGAGTGGGCTGCTGGGCTAGATGGGCTTGGCTGGGCTGGGCTGCTCCTTTTCATTTTTTTTGTTCTGAATGTTTTTCCCTTTTATTTTTCTATTAAACTGTTTTGATTTTGTTTACTCAATTCAAACATTCATTTGAATTCAAACTTCACTCAAACTTTGTTTGCAATCAAATACTGATTAATAATACATTTTAAAGTCAAAATTAGAATATTTCTTTTATTCTTTTTAGGGTCTTTTAATTATTTAAAATAGGCCCTAGCATTTATTAAAATAAGATTTAAAAATGATCTCAAACTCCATTTGAAATCTAAATCCTTCCAAATCTTTTCAGTAGGTTTTATTTGTTTATTTGGGTGTCAAATAATTCACCTTGAATTATTAGGAATGTTTTTAATATGATTTATTAATCATTTAAAATTGGGTATTTGTCTTTATTCCAATGAAATTAAATATAGTTTTAATTCCATAAATTTTATTTAGTTGATTTCTTTGATACCATTTAAGTTAACTTAAACATATTTTATTCCACTTGGGCAAATTCCAAATATTATTCTCCCATGATTTAATTAATCATTTCTAATAGGGATTTTATTCAAAATAGAAATAGAATTTGGTTAATGCCACTTTATTTAATTTGAAAATTCTTTATCCATTATTTTATTTGGATTTGGATTATATTTATTCCATTTGCTTATATATTAGGTCAAGATTTAATTTCGCCTTTAAATATTCCTCATTTAATATTTCTATCTTTATCTTCTAAAATCCATATCTTTTTATTTGTAGATCCAAACTTGGTGTATCCAATTTGTAAAATCTTATTGTATATTTGCTTATCTTTTTAAATCTCTTTAGGATTATTTGCTCACCATTTGTTATGGATTTCTAGATAGGTGCTTTATTAGCTTTGGAAATTCAATTTCCTTATCTTATTAAATTCGGAAGATTTTATGGCTCCAAATTACGTGAAACCAATTTCTATGGTTTTATAATATTTCTATTTGTCATTCTTGATCATTTGTAAATGTTTGTTGACAAATTTTAATATGGGTCAAAACCATGGTCTTAGAGATATCTTGAAAATGATTTTCTTCCATTAGGGTTTAGGGTTTTGGTTTAACTTTTCCAAGTGTTTAAATTTCAAGATACATTCATTGAGGAATGCATTTCACTTGATTTGGATTTTGTTGGATTCAAAATTTAATCAAAGTTTGTTCAAGATGGGATTTTAAGTTTCCATTTAGAAATAAAAAGTTTCTTTTCACCCTAGATTTCAACAATTATTTATTTTGTTTATTTATTTTTCACATTACAAGATTTGGAAAATCTTGGGATGTGACAACTGTCATGATAAAGATGAATAAAAGATGTAGGTAAAATGTTTACTACACTAAAATATTACTAAAGAATGGAATTTGAAAGAACGCCAAACATTTGATGATGGTGATCTACTTCAAAGTGCAAGTCGAAAGATATTAGTGTTTGACTATACACGCTTTGGACTATGTGTCATGTGTATGGTGCCACTGTTGATATGATAGGTTCTTTTAAAATAAAAGGAAATGCTAAAAGAGAATATCAGAAATATTTGGCGAAAAAAGGTTGGAAATGTCCATCTTGGATATATATATATATGATATACATGTTATGGTTATATTCTTTGCTTGTTAAACAATGTGTTTCTTGGGTATTGGATACCAAATTTGTTGGTGTAAAATGTCATACAAGACAACACAATTCATGAACTGCAATGGCCTAAGTAACTAGCAAGAGAATATGTGAAGATACTCATCGAAAACAAACAAAATGTTGTGGTTTTCTCATTGACATCAAAGCTTCCCTTCAAGATTTGTTTATTATGATTAGTTATTCTTAGAACAAAAGGTTGTTCAAATAATCACCGTATTCCATAAAAGATGGATGATTTACAAATCTGGATGGAGAAATCACATTCATAAAACTAAATGCTAAAAATGTTGTAAGACAAATGATTGAAAGATCAATTTTGAAGTGAAATCGCCATTTAAATTATATTGGAAAGAAAACATGAAGAAAATTCATACTGATGGAATTTTGGAATCTTTTGATTTTGATCAAATGACACTCCAAGATATAATTGGAATCTTTTGATTTTGGAATTTTGGAATCTTTTGAGACTTTCCAAGATATAATTGAAACTCCGTTCATAGGCCAAAAGGGAACGAATGACTAACTTATTGGAATTTATACATATTGATGTATGTAGTCCATTATGTGTAGTCATGAGCGATGGATTTCAACTTCGTATGCTTTCTCCGGTAATTTGAGTGAATACATTTGTATATTTACTTAATGAGGAAGAAGTGTGAAATATTTGAATTTGTTCAAAGACTTTCAAGATGAAGTGGAAAATCATTGTAACAAGAAAATAAAGAGTTTATGATTGGATCATAAAGGAAGATATCTGATTTACAAATTTAGAATTAACACCTAAGATTTGAGGAATGGTTCTATGGATTTGCATTTCCCCAAACACCATAAGAGTATGGAGTGTTCAAGATATGTAATGAAACCTTGTTTGACATGGTGAAATCAAAAGTGTCAGTTATAAAACTGCCATAGTATTTTAAAGATTAAAGCTTTAGAGACTACCTCTTTTACACTGAAAAGAGCTTCATCGTGATCCATTGAAATGACACCATATAGTTATGGTTTGGGATAAAACCCAAGTTGTCCTTTCTTAAAATTTTGGTATGCTAGGCATAAGTAAAAAATTTACAACCAAAGACGGATGAGCATGTATTTGTATGTTATTTCTAATAACCGTTGGGTATTCCTCCATAACACCACAGACAAAAGTGTTTGTCGCTTAGAACGTCAAGTTTCTTTAGAAGGGATTTTTCATGAAAATTTAAGTGGGAGGACAATAGAAATTTGATAATGTTATTGAACTTTAGCAATATGTGTGGAGTTGCACAATGCAGGAAAGTGTCCCGGAAGTAGCAACAATGCTCATGGGTCACGTGCCTCAAAGGTTGTGATAACGGAGGTCTAAGTTCCTATTGAACCAAGGAAGTGGAGTAAACAATCAAATACTAAGATTTGAGAGTAAATAATTGTTGTTTGACAATGATGAACCAACTATATGCATGGAAGCGATGATGGGTCCTGACTCAGTCAAATGTCTTGAAGCCATAGAATCCGTGATAGTTCCATACATGGGAAATCAAGTTTTTGAACTTGAAAGACCCTCTGGAAAGGTGTAAGACCTTACAGTCGTATTTGGATCTATAAAGAAATATACATGGATGTTTTACATCTATCAAATAGTCGACGTGTCGTTAAAAAGTTTACGACAATGTTCAAGCAGTTGATTATGACAAGATTTGATCTTTCATAGCGATATATTGTCTGGACGGATTCATGTAGCAAACACTACATATATTGGTATATGATAGTTGAACAAACAAAAAAAGTTCTTATAATAGAATGGTTACCTAGGACATGTGCATGAAACGATCCAAAGGGTTTTGTTTATTCAAAGGATGCTAAAATCATATGCAAACTTCAATGGTTGAAGTAAGCATCGCGGAGTTGAAATCTTCATCGTGATGAAACTGTTAAAAGGTTTAATTTTTTCGGAGATGATGAAGATACTTGCATTTGCAAGAAATTAAATGGGAGCGCTAAGACATATTTCTAATACATTTTTGAAAGACATATTGTTGATTGGAAATGATGTATTTTTTATTAACACATGTTAAGAATTTCATCTCGATGAAATACTTAGGCAAAACCCGAATATTTGGCATCAATGTCTATATGGATAGATTGAGACGCTAATATGGTTGTGCCAAGTGTACCTAGATGAGATATTGAAATAGTTCAATATAGAAACTATAAGAATGGTTCTTGTCACAAAGTAAGGACTGAATCAAGATTCAAGTTTATTGACACTTGCTAAGTCAGATAAGATCCAAGTGTTTTGACACTTGGAGATTGAAATCATAAGAATATTTTGATTAATCATATCGTGATATGTACACATCCAGTTATGTCCTATGCTCTAAAAGTTATGAGCATATACCAGGATGATTTGTAAGATGATCATTGGATGATAGTAATGATATTCTTATGTTCTTTGGAAGAACAAAGAATATGTTATTTATGTAGAAGTGACAAATAGATAGATAGTTCATTGTAAAGTGTTACATTGATACTAGTTTTGTCACAAGATACAAATTAAGTTTATATCAACTTAAACTAATGGTGGCGCAATGTAATGGAAAGAAAGTTCCATGACAGATTTGGATGAGTTCCAAAGTTAAGACATTGTGATAGATACTACAACAAAAGGCTAAGTATATGAGTGCCATTGTAGCAGCAAAAGAGGGCATTTGTGTCAAGTAGTTTGTTATCAAACTAGGTGTGGTTCACAGCGGGCTGGTTCTATGAATATATATTGTACGACAATTGTATCGACATGGTCTAACCCCAAGGAACTAAAGGTCTGACCAAAGGACCAAATTTATACAATGCCATCTCTTAAAGAATGAGTAATGCATAGAGACACAAAGACATGCAATTACACATGGAACTGGAAGTGTCAAATCGTAAGATTGAGTTTACCACTAGCAATCATGTATATACAACACCAGAAAGCCATAGGTGTTGAGTGCACAAAGTTTATCAAACTAGATTATTGACTCTAGTGCAAGTGGGAGACTGTTGGAGATATGCCTAAGAGGCAATAATAAAATGGTCATTATCATATCTTTATGTTTATGATAAATGTTTACATCCCATGCTATAATTGTATAAACAGGAAACATTATACTTGTGTGTTTTGTAAACATAAAAGAGTCCCTAGTAAGCCTCTTGTTAAGCTAGCTTGTTGACTAATAGATGATCATGGTTTCCTGATCATGGAAATTAGATGTTATTAATAACAAGATCATGTCATTAGGAGAATGATATGATGGACACACTCCTATAGTAAGCGTAGCGTAAGATCAAGTCGTTTAGAGTTTGCTACAAGCTTTCAAATACATAGTAACCTAATCCTTCGACCATGATATCATGTTAATCACCATCAACAGATGGATTCTTTGATTACATCAAACACCACTTCCGTAACTGGGTGGTTATAAATGTGGCATTAGGTATTCTGAAAGTATGTCTTGAGGCACATGGATCAAGAGTGAGATTTTGTCCATCCATATGATGGATTGATATACTTTGGGCCCTCTTGGTGGAAAGTCATCCAATTGGCTTGAAAGCATGTGAATAGGTCACAAGGGATCACATATCACGGAACGAGTAAAGAGTACTTATCAGTAACGAGGTTGAACTAGGTATCGGAGATACCAACCATCAAACCTCGGATAAGTAAAGTATCACACGACAAAGGGAAATAGGTATCATATGTAAATGGTTCATGTGACACCCCCGGGATCAGGGCTAAACAAATCCTAGACCTCCGTCTGACATAAGCTTAACCTTGAGCTCGAGAATATCCAGTGAAGAATCGGTAACACAACAGTGACCCGACGACACAAAAATTTATTACAGCAAGCTCATAACTGAGCAGAGAACCAAATTATTACAAGCAGAGGTCACTGACCACAAATATCAAACAACAGAAGGCAAATTATGCTATTAAGTATATCAAACTTAACAAATGGCCTAAGAGGCCTGAAGCATAAAGATGATGTCCCAGCCCATAGATTCCAGGCTACCGGCCGGGAACCCCAATCTACTCGTTGGTGTCGATGTAGTACCAAACTGATCTTCAGGGAAGACTTACTCTGCCAAAAGTATCAACAAAGCAAGGGTGAGTATAGGGTGTACTCCGCAAGACTTAAGGCTGGTGGAGTTGTTTTGCATAAAGCCACTTTTGTTTATAAAACAAGAGGAGAAGATGCTCTTCTAGTCAGAGTATTTTAAAAGGGGATAAGAGAGCGACAACTCTGACATATTGATCATCATCTTTTGATATCCACCAAATCATCATCATCATCTGAACCCTAACTAGGATCACCCCCTCCTACCCATGAGGAAGCATCCTTAAACACACGTTGATCTGCCAAGTTTTATGATTAGGTTATAGTTCCCTATGATCTTAGAATCTGGTCACCAAGCGTTCATAACCGTGAACACGACTTTTCAAAAAGATTTAACCCTGCAGGGTGTACAAATTTACCCACACGTACCAACTGACTCTTAATGCCAAAGTTTTAGCCCTCTTCCTTGGAAGGACGACAGAGGGTGGTTGGCCACGACCTTTACCTTGCTTTCGCCGAGACCATGAGTCACGCAATAATTATGGTTCCGCCGTAACGGGTCAAATCCCGAAGCCGATACTTAAAGATGTGAGACAAGGTTGGTTCACCAGGGGCTCCATCGACCCCAAGCAACCCCGGTCACGCTTACCTACCTGTTATGAATGCACCTTCACCCGGCAAATCTTTCAAAAGGGTTTTTATGCATATGTCGAATGGAACGCCCGAACTATGTGACTCATGTAATCTACTAGGCAAGTTAATAAGGCGGGGGGTTCCCAAGCCCCGTGTGGCTATACGTACATCTCGGTTCCAAAGGCAACAACTCAGTTCCTAGTGGTGGCGAGCATGGGACTAGAAAAACCACATACCACCATGGCCTCCCATACAAGCCTTAGCATTTTTAATCTCATATCGCCTCTGATCTCATCTCATCATGTTCTCCTGCCATACTAGATTCTATGCATTTGATACATCATCTGGATGAACCAGCACCGACAGCTAGGCATGGCTAAGAAAGACACATATAAAACCTCTAGAAGTGCACACAAGCCAAACCTAGTTATGCTAGGAGAAGTGGATCAGGTAATATAAGCTCAAATGGAGTAATGCAATAGATAGGATACTTTATCTATCGATAAAAGACCACAGTAGAATCGTATGCATCATGGCAGGAATTGAAATGCTTTCGAAATCATAGGATTATATCATGGTGGGGCTATGCTTGCCTTTGCTAGTTGATAACAGATAAGCAGATCTTCGGGAGCCTTGTACTTGACTTGATTATAGTTGGTCAAGTATTGTTCGCCAATCTTCGATCTGGATCTCGATATCGTATTTTACCGAAGAAGAACCAAACACCGGAAAGAGAGGGAAACAATCAACACATGGCATCGATGCAATGCTCAAGCAAGTATGATGATATGAAAAGTTAATTGTATTGAAATGTAACCCTAAAACATGATCGATCATTTAATCGGGGTTTCAAGGGGTGAAAACCCTAACTCGGGGAAACTCTGAATGTATATGAGAGGGGTTACTATGTTCTTCTAATTATACTTGTCATGTAAGTTGATTAACAATGCATGTTTACAGCTTAGATAGATAGTTCTCATTTTTATGAACATTTTGATATATTATACATATTTTTCTGACTTAATATGAATTACTTATTGATTTTACAAATTTAAATCATTTCCTGGAATTATTAAAACCTGTATAACTTTTTACACCCGGGCATGCCTAGCCATAGTGGCTGACTGGGGGCCCTAGTGCCACATCGGCCTCCACGTGGATAGGTGGGACCTGAGGGGGGATTGGGGTGTTTCTCACCGAGGCAGTAGCTAGCCATAGAGGCTGACGAGTGGGACCTGGTCCACGTTGGCAAGCCACACAGGAAAAGTGGGACCGGGGGGCTGGTTGACCAGTCTGACCATGCGCGCTGGCGGCACGATGACGTCACGCCGGCGGTGACGTCCCAGGAGACACACCGGGACAGCGAAGGATCACGCGTGGGGCTGCAATACCTAGCCTACTTCAACGAGGGCATCGCGGGCTACCTAATCACGGCAATGCTGCTTACTAATGGTCATCGGACCATGGCCGACGACGAGCTCACGCGGCGGCGGACACTGGTCGACAACGACAAGAAGATACAGAGATAAAGAGGGAAGAAGGCGAGGTCTAGCAGGACCAGTGGCTCACCAATGTGCTCGAGGGCGTGACAGTGAGGCCGGACGAGGTCGGATTCCATGGAAACGACGACTGCCGGCGTCAGGGATGGAGGTTCCGATTGGAACGATTAGGACCAAACCAGCTTGCTCTACTAGGGGCAAAATGACGAGGTAGACGAGGCGGTCTCGGGAGCATGCTCGATGGAGAACGGGAGCAACCAGTGCAACGACGATTTGAGGCAGCATCGAATATAGGGTTCGGCCGCCTCGCAGAGAAGAGGTGAGAGAGGTCTGGAGAGAGAGGGGGAGTGGATGAGGACGAGCGGAGCATCGATGTGGTGACATTATCCCTCCCGAGTGAGCGATGGACGGCGAGGAGCAGGCGGCAGGATCGACTGCACCAGCGACGACACCAAGTAGAGAGCCTGCCTGGCGGAAGACGATGAGGAAAAGAATCTAAGCGGTATGGGCCCGGGTTGGGACGCTGCTATGCTGGTTGTGGGCTGCAACTGTTGCGTGGGCGACAGAGAGAGAAAGGGAAAAGATGGGCTCGGCCTAGATTAGATTAGGAAACGTTTTTATTTCCTGTAACTGTTTTCCATTTTCTATTTTGATTTCTCTTTGATTATTTGAATTCCAAATCTGTTTTGATCCATTTCAAAAATACCGGAAGCTTTATAAAAATATATAAAACATTGTGGGGCCCTTTTTTTCGTTTTGGGCTCCAATTATTTTGTGATTTCAAAATACATAAACCATTTGAATGCTTGCCAAGAGAGGGAAAAATTAGGGTTTAGGCTTTTTACTTTATTTCTTTAATGCACAATTTAAGACATGATGCTCATGCAATGCACAATCAACCCTAAATAATGATTAACTAAAAATAGGGGTGTTACAGCTCTATCCCCCTTACGAGAATCTCGACCCGAGATTCCTAAGGTAGGAAGAGAGACAGAGGGAGAAAGAAACAAGGACACTCTAAAGATAAGAGGGTAAGCACACTAAACGACACCTAGAGTATCTCATGGTCAACCCATGAATGGATTTGTTTAAAAACAACTCTGAGATGACGAACATGAAACAC
The DNA here is from genome assembly GCA_916181665.1 of Avena sativa. NCBI lineage: Eukaryota > Viridiplantae > Streptophyta > Magnoliopsida > Poales > Poaceae > Avena > Avena sativa. The sequence continues at coordinate 301,612,719 of OV702297.1, read as the reverse complement.
GTCAAGGTAAAGGAGGAAAGAAAAGGAGAAGGTTCAAGTTGTTAGATAGATGGTCTTCATAAGGATTGAGACCATGGAGCTCACAGAAGAGTTTAAGCTTCTGAAAAGGAAAGCTTCCAACAGAAAGAACATAACCACAAACTTAGATAGGGAACCTCTACTAAATGACTTAAGTAGATATTTCAGTTTGCCGAGATATGGATCGACAAAACCAAGCTGTCAAACTACTTTTGACACAGAAGTTTCACTCTTTCATTCAACAGAAGGCCAAGACAGAAAGGTGTTTTGGTGGAGAGGACTCATAAGAGTCACAAGAACAGGTATCAAGAAAAACTTCTGATTACCAAAATCATAAGTTTATCAGAATCTTTATTCATCCAGGTTTATCAGAATCTTTGCCAAAGATTATGATATCCCTTTACACCGCCAAGATGAATAGTTAAGAAGATTCCTGACGACACGAGAAGAAAGAAACTTCATTCTCAGACTTCAATTATTTGGCACCACAAGACGCCTGCCAACATAAAGGTTCTGGAGGATCGTCCGAGAGACGTTTAGCAACACTACTCTAAATGTTCTCCTTGATATTCGAGAAATCAAACATCAAGTAAAGGTCAGACTTCGGGTACAAAGGAACCCATAAGCACATCTCCTATAATAAATCATAGAAGAAGCCTTACGAAGAGTGGTTGTTATTGCTGAATCAAGAGAATATGACAGGTCTTTCCGGCTAGTGTGTCAACCATTACATCAATATTGCCAGATTCACAAAGAGACTTATGTCAAAACCTTGAGGAACACCAACCATCATTGCTGCTTGAGATTCAGCTTGGGTTAAGTGAGATGATACTTCAGACTCAACATGTACGAATAGAAAGTTTGCAACATTTACCACAAAGGTAAAGTCACTAGATTCTAAAAATATGGACTATAGTGTGAAGCTTCAAAATATGAGCGAGATTGGTATACCAATGTATTTTGCAACTTGTCGAAAGACAGCTGCGCACACGTAAAGTACTAACAATAAAACACACATGTGTTCTTAAGGAACTGAGTTAACTCTACTCGAATCCACGGCGACATCTTTCAACATTATATATGAATCATAGAAGGTTACTTCTAACATCCAGAACACATACTTCGAGATGACACGAAGATGGTTCTCGAAAATTTTCAACATTAATGCCTATTGTTCCATATGGACCCAATCTAACATGGAAAGAATAAGGATGTTATCGATGGGCTCAACAACAAACTTATCAGTACACTCCAAGAAGATGGACTCATATGTCGTATAAACAAGGCAAAAGTATTCGTCAGACCAAATAACATGAAGATGTACTAAAGTGAAACATCACAGGTAGAAACACCATCAAGATAGTCCTTGGAAATGAGTTTGATTTGACAATAACCCAAATCAAATCAAAGGTGGGGAAGATAACATATCCACGAAGGAAATATTATCATTCTTCAACACAAACAAAACTAGATATCCCTTTAATGAAGAACAAAGTTGGTTAGAACTTTTGTCTTACAACTCTCCAAGTTGTTTTTTAAGCTCATCCAACTAGTTCAGGGGTATCCAGTATGGATCCTTGGAGAAAAGAGAAGTTCAAAGAACTTGCTTGCTCAAGAACTTGACAAGACAGTCATGTGGCAACATGGCGATACTTCTAGAAAGACGACCATAACATCACGTACCACCGATAAGTCACTTAGTTCGAGAGAAAACTTGCTTGGTAAGGCAAGTAGACATAGTCTCGGAGCTTCGGCACAAGACTAAATCTTTGCCCAAAGAGAGCGCTCAGGAATAGCGGACTTGGCAGCACAATGATTCTTCGCTTAATGATAGGATTAACCAATCATGCTAAGAATGATACAAATGTCCTTAGAGTTCAAAACAATAATAATTTCTAGAATCTCAGACGGCCACATTATTACGCACACGCATCACCCACGAGCGCGAAAGCTCGAGGAAGGGTGGCAAAGATGTGTGATAGTATCACTTCATTAAGGGTCATAGAACTCAGCACAACCTCTTAGTATAAAAGAGTGTGATACTTTAAGATAGAACAGACAAAAGCTTATCAACGCCTCTTGATCTGCAGATTACAACACTTTGACCTGGTCCTAGATATGACGAGGTTCTGGAGTTTTTTTCTCCTAGACATCCCGAAATGGTTTGTCTTGACGGACCACAAGAGTATCTTGCATCGGAAGACACCAATGCACATTTACTACTTGTCTACCAATTGGTAAATAAAGGTCGGAAAACAACAAGGGGAAAGGGACATGCTCGGGATAGAATCCCGAGATGTAAATGCATAAGTCAACAATCTTCCGAAAACTAATGCAGAGAATGGGTAAGGTGTGGCATAGTCACGAGTATAGATGCGAGACTCTCGAGGAGTACTCTTGTCGTGATCTATTTGGTTCCATTTAAGAACATCTACCATGGCTAGTGGTAGGGGAAGTCCTTAATTGTCACAATTCAATCGCGATAATAACCACAAGCTTGAAGGCTAGAATTGTGGTACCAGCCATCCTTAGGTAATGTATGAATAATAACAACATGGGTCAAAGGAATGGATCTTGGGTTAAGGATCAGCGTCATGTACAAGATTCACAACACCAGAGTCCAGCACAATCGGGGATCTTCAGTTCAAGTCCAAGGGTTAAAACCCAAAGAAAGGAGTAACTACTACTTGTATGACTTAGCGTACACTACAAGATAGTAACCACGAGGTAGCTTCCAGAAGAAGAAATGACTTCTGAAGTATCCAATAAACAAAAAGGAGGCATACGAGGTGAAAGGAAACCTCGAAGCCTAGAACAGAACATTGTGGAACCAACAATATGATGTTGTGGCCCAAAAAATAGAGAGATCATGATAGAAAGGAATCTCTCATATGATTAAGAGAAAGGGAACAAGGAGTTCACAACACACGCAACTCTAGAGAACTCAACACTAGGTCAACTGGCTTAAAAACGACATGCCCAGAAGGCACCTAAGCTTTGAAAGATTAGAAGAGATATCAAAACTTTTCCAATGTCAACACCAGATAAGATGACCCAGAGTTAGAGCGAAACTGGATAAGAAGAAAAAGAAGCATACTAGAGTTTTCGCAAATACTTTTTAGCTTTTAAAATGGTTTTCACAAGCACTAGACTCAACATCGACCAAGAGCAAGGTTTTCCTACGGTCGGTACTGCTCTGATACCAAAAACTGTGACACCCCCGGGATCAGGGCTAAACAAATCCTAGACCTCTGTCTGACATAAGCTTAACCTTGAGCTCGAGAATATCCAGTGAAGAATCGGTAACACAACAGTGACCCTACGACACAGAAATTTATTACAGCAAGCTCATAACTGAGTAGAGAACCAAATTATTACAAGCAGAGGTCACTGACCACAAATATGAAACAATGGAAGGCAAATTATGCTATTAAGTATAGCAAACTTAAAAAATGTCCTAAGAGGCCTGAAGCATAACGATGACGTCCCAGCCCATAGATTCCAGGCTGCCGGCCGGGAACCCCAAGCTACTCGTCGGTGTTGATGTAGTACCAAACTGATCTTCAGGGAACACTTACTCTGCCAAAATTATCAACAAAGCAAGGGTGAGTACAGGGTGTACTCCGCAAGACTTATGGCTGGTGGAGTTGTTTTGCATAAAGCCACTTTTGTTTATAAAACAAGAGGGAGAAGAAGCTCGTCAAGTCAGAGTATTTTAAAAGGGGATATCTGTAAGGTTCCCAACCTTTAATAAGGTAGAGATCCCTGTGTTTACAATGCTAGTCCCTGGATCAATAGCTAGCATCCACAGTTAAGATGTAATATCAAGAAACAAAGGTCATAATACTACTTTATAACCAGGAATAAAATAATTTATTACATCTTACATAGCTCATTTGGCTATCTCATTACAATGCAGCAGAATATAACAATAGCATGGGGTCCTTCATCTTCAAAGTGCCACAGGCAGACATGTTGGTTGTAGACTTGTAATCCTAATCAATAAACTTCTCTAACATCAAACAAACCTGCAACATAATAAGTTACAGCCACAAGGGTCAATACATTTTAATTGTATTGGCAAGTGATACTATGGTAGCATAGTGGAGTCTATCATCTATATGCATTTGGCTAAGTGGAGCTTAGGCTGGCTTTGCTCAAAATAGATTTTCCTTATCATTTGAAAACACTAAGTTTTTGCTTGACAAAAATCACCCAAGGCATCTCCCAATAGAAATTGGTGATGCTTCAACCCTTGTTCAACAACAAGATTTTATCTTAGAAATTGGGATGAGGAGATTCTTGATAGCTTCCATGTCTTGATGCTCAAATTGTCCTTTACCAGGGACATGGCTAAGTACTTAGATTTTACACTCTGCAGAGGTGGTGCACTTTCCCCACAAGACTTGGTTTCACCAAGACAAGATCTTTCAGAAGCCTTCCCTTAGACCAGAATGGACGCGTTCCAACCTATCAATCCCCAACCACCGACTGTCCATTTGGCTAAGTTATTGCAACCTATATGATCCAGGCAGAGCCCATAATGCCAAGTGGCTGCACTTGAAGCTTCTCAACATTTGACATCTCAAATCTCTTTGTTCCTGGGTGGCCATCCACAAGTGAGATACACAAGGTAACCATAGAAATGGGCCTTGTGAACCACTCAACACAAACCATTCCTTCCATTCCACCCAGGTGATTCATTCACTTAGTTGTTTTATTAATCAAAACACAAGTCCTTGACTTAGAAATATTCCATAGCATGAAGTATAGTCCACCCTTGTTTTCTACTAGCTAAGCTAAGCATAATAGTAGTAGGAATCTTAACTTAGAATAATTCTACTAAGGTTTCATCTACTAGGATTTCCCATGGCATAGTTTATACTTAGCAAAAATTCCATGCAAGTCCTACTTAGAAATATCATAATGCATAGTGAAAATAATGGGACAAAGTATGAAGCAGCACTTGCCTTTTTGGTAGAGAATATAAGTTCACTCCTTGATCTTTGCAATATTCACACTCTTCAAATCACTACATTTCAATCAAGCAAGGGCACAATTTCAAACTACCATTCAAGCAACATCACATAAAATAATAGAAACAAAACAACGCATGCAAGAATGTCAATCTTTGTTTTATTTACAAAAGTGGTTTATAATAGGTTATAAACATTCTAAAACACTTTTTGGTCATTTTATAAAGTGGCAAAACTATTTGCAAAAGATTTTACCTATAAACCATTTTTAAACCAAATCATTATTTTATGTGGTTGAAAATGCATTTATCAAAGTAGTAATCTTTATAGGGTTCACTAAATACATTTTTAAATCATAAAACTTGGTGCTTGGGGTCAGTGAGTTTAAATCAAAACATTTCCCAAAGGTTTTCCTCCAAAATCATTTTTAAAATTAAACCATATTTTTATTTGACTAGAAATGCTTTAATTCAAGATTTTATTCTTTTCTTCACCAAATATGTTTTTGAAACCACAAATTGATTTGTATGGTCAGTAGGTTCAAAACAAACCATTTTCCAAAGATTTTATCTCAAAAATCATTTTAGAACAATTTTTATATTCCAAATATGCCTACACAAGTTTCTGCAAAAACATTCAATTTAACAGAAACATTTTACTAAACAAAGTGCATGGTCATAAAGTACTTGTTCTGCTAAATCTATTGATATAAAATTTGCAAAATTTGGACGTGTGGTTTGAAAGTTATGAATTTTTCAAATTGGAACATCTAATAGACAAGTTTCTGGTTTTAAAACAGATTCCAGGCCACGAGTCTAGTTTCTATTCGCCGGTACCATTTCGCTCGGATCGATCGCTGACATTCGTTGGATTTAAGTGGGATCGCACGGCTCAGAAGCAAGCGTACCCCTTCGGTTAAATTCTATCGTGGCCACGCGATCAATATCGGACGGTGCACAGCGCGCTTGCCATCGAGTGGCGGCGCTGGCGGTGGCAGGTGGCGGCGCGCGGTCAGACGGTGGCGGTGTCGACGCTACAGGAAGCTAGAGAGTGAAAGGAGATGCTCACCAGAATCGGGGGATCGAGGTGAAGCTCAAGGTGGTGGTAGCTCGTCGAGGGGCGTGCTGGAGGTGCGTGGATTCCTCGCCGTAGTCAGTGACGGCGTCGGGCTCGCTCAGTTGACGACGGGGGCGAGGCTACAGGTCACCCTACGGCAAGTGGAAGGTACGGTTAGACGCGCACGGTACCAGGGAACATGCGAGCATCAACGATAAGCACCGGGGCGGTCCGAGCTTACCAGGGAAACTCGCCAGAGGAAATGGCAGGCGGCGGTGGGGCTTGGTGTCGTCGTTGTCAACGTTGCAGAGCACACGCGGGCGAGCTGGCGCTACGGGGAGGCTCGCCAGGAGGTGGGGAACAAGTGAGCATGCAGTGGGAGGCGAGGGGTGGGTGCAGTTCGCCGGAATCGATGAAAATGCTCGCCGGAGTCCGCGGCGGTGCAGGGTAAAATCGAGGCGGCCTGGTGGCTCTCTGGCAGTGGTGTTTGAGGGGAAAGAGAAGAAGAGAGCGAGGATTTAACGAGCGTGATTGATGAAAGGAATTACTCCCTGCATTGACGTGATTTACTCCCGCAAGATCAATGCACAAACGGCGAGGAAGAACTAGTCACGCGGCAAAGACGCTGACGTGGTCGTGGGGTCCGTTTGACATCGAGTGAGAGAGAGAGGAGGAGTGGGGACTGGTCGTCAGCGACAGAGTGGGTTCTTTCCGTGGTGAGAAAACGTTTCGGGGGAGAGAGGGAGAGATGGGCTGCGAGTGGGCTTAGTGGGCTGGGCTGGCTAGATTCATTTTTTTTGATCTGAATGCTTTCCCTTTTTCTTTTCTAATATTCTATTTTGATTTTTATTAATCAATTCAAACACTCATTTGAATTTAAACCTATGCCAAATTTTGTGAATAATCAAACACTGATTAGAAATACATTCTGAAGTCATAGTTAGAATAAATCTTTTATTCTTTTTATGGTCTTTTAATTATTTAAAATAGGCTCTAGTTTTAATTAAATAAGATTTAATAATATTTTTCAATCTCCACTTGAATTCAAATCACCACCAAACTTTTGGTGAATTTTAATTCTGTTTATCAACATATTTCAAAGTCCAAAATAAAAAAATTCTTTTATTCTTTTAGGATCTATTAATAATTAAATAAATAAACCATAGTCTTTTAATTCAAATAGGTTTTAATTTATTTTAAAACTCTTTTTGAAATCTAAATAATATCAAAATCTTTTTAGTAGGTTTCATTTGAAAAACTAAAACACTTGGAAATCTTAATTAAAATAAATTAACAAGTTTTAGTGTTTATTTAAAATGGAAAAGCCTTTACTTAAATAAAATTGGATATAAATAAATCCTCATTATTTTATTTAAATAAACCTTTACTCTTTTCAAAAGCTTGGCCAAGATTTAATTTGGCTCTATAAAATAATCCTTATTTATATTTCTACCTTTGCTTTTGAAACCCATATCTTTTTATTTAAAGACCCAAAAATAGTGATTCCAATTATTAAAACTTTCTTTATTAATTATTTATCTTTTTAAATCCCTTTAGGATTTTATTGGATCAAAATAGGTTTTGATGTTTCCAATTGAAATCAAAAAGTTTCTTCTCACCCTAAAATTCAACAATTATTTATTTTGTTTATTTATTTTTCACATTACAAGATTTGGAAAATCTTGGGATGTGACAGAGAGCGACATCTCCGACATATTGATCATCATCTTTTGATATCCACCAAATCATCATCATCATCATCTGAACCCTAAATAGGATCACCCCCTCCTACCCATGAGGAAGCATCCTTAAACACACATTGATCTGCCAAGTTTTATGATTAGGTTATAATTCTCTATGATCTTAAAATCTGGTCACCAAGCGTTCATAACCGTGAAAACAAATTTTCGAAAAGATTTAACCCTGCAGGGGTGTACAACTTTACCCACACGTACCAACCGACTCTTAATGCCAACGTTTTAGCCCTCTTCCTTGGAAAGCCGGTAGAGGGTGGTTGGCCAATATCTTTACCTTGCTTTCACTAAGACCATGAGTCACGCAATAAGTATGGTTCCGCCGTAACGTGTCAAATCCCGAAGCCGGTAATTAAAGATGTGAGGCGAGGTTGGTTCACGAGGGGCTCCATTGACCCCAAGCAACCCCGACCATACTTACCTACCTGTTAGGAATGCACCTTACCGGACAAATCTTTCAAAAGGTTTTCTTTGCATATGTCGAATGGAATGCCCGAACTATGTGACTCATGGAATCTACTAGGCAAGTTAATCAGGCTAGGGGTTCCCAAGCCCCATGTGGCTGTACGCTCATCTCGGTTCCAAAGGCAAGAACTTAGTTCCTAGTGGTGGCGAGCATGGGACTAGAAAAACCAAATCCCACCATGGCCTCCCATACAATCCTTAGCATGTTTAATCTCATATCACCTCTGATCTCATCTCATCACGTTCTCCTGCCATACTAGATTCTCTACATCTGATACATCATCTGGATGAACCAGCACCGACAGCTAGCCATGGCTAAGAAAGACACATATAAAAGCTCTAGCAGTGCACACAAGCCAAACCTAGTTATGCTAGGAGAAGTGGATCAGGTAATATAAGATCAAAGGGAGTAATGCAACAGATAGGATACTTTATCTATCGATAAAAGACCACAGTAGAATCGTATGCATCATGAAGGAATTGAAATGCTTTCGAAATCATAGGATTATATCATGGTGGGGCTATGCTTGCCTTTGCCAGTTGATAACAGATAAGAAGATCTTTGGGAGCCTTGTACTTGACTTGATTATAGTTGGTCAAGTATTGTTCATCGATCTTCGATGGTCTTGATCTCGATCTTCGATCTAGATCTCGATATCGTATTCTACCGAAGAAGAACCAAACACCGGAAAGAGAGGGAAACAATCAACACATGGCATCGATGTAATGCTCAAGCAAGTATGATGATATGACAAGTTAATTGTATTGAGATGTAACCCTAAAACATGATCGATCATTTAATCGGGATTCTGAGGGGTGAAAACCTTAACTCGGGGAAACTCTGAATGTATATGAGAGGGGTTACTATGTTCTTCTAATTATACTTGTCACGTAAGTTGATTAAGAATGCATGGTTATAGCTTAGATAGATAGTTCTCATTTTTCTGAACATTTTGATATATTATACATATTTTTCTGACTTAATATGAATTACTTAATGATTTTACAAGTTTTAAATCATTTCCTGGAATTATTAAACCTGTATAACTTTTTACACCCGGGCATGCCTAGCCATAGTGGCTGACTGGGGGGGCCTAGTGCCACATCGGCCTCCACGTGGATAGGTGGGACCTGAGGGGGGGTTGGTGTGTTTCTCACCGAGGCAGTAGCTAGCCATAGAGGCTGAGGAGTGGGACCTGGTCCTCGTTGGGAAGCCACACAGGCAAAGTGGGACCGGGGGGGCTGGTTGACCAGTCTGACCGTGCGCGCTGGCGTCACGATGACGTCACGCCGGCGGTGACGTCCCAGGAGACGCACGGGGACGGCGAAGGATCACGCGCGGGGCTGCAATACCTAGCCTACTCGAACCAGGGCATCGCGGGCTACCTAGTCGCAGCGGCGCTGCTTGATAATGGTCATCGGACCATGTCCGACGACGAGCTCATGCGGCAGCGGACACTAGTCGACAACGACAAGAAGATACAAAGCGAAAGAGGGAAGAAGGCGATGTCTAGCAGGACCAGTGGCTCGCCACTGCGCTCGAGGGCGTGACGTTGAGGCCCAACGAGGTCGGATTCCATGGCAACGTTGGCTGCCGGCGTCGGGGACGGAGGTTCTGATTGGAACGATTAGGACCACGCCGACTTGCTCTACTAGGGGAAAAATGACGAGGTAGACAAGGCGGTCTCGGGAGCATGCTCGACTAAGCACAGGAGCAACCAGTGCGACGATGATTCGAGGCAGCATCGGAGCTAGGGTTCGGCCGCCTCGCAGAGAAGAGATGAGAGAGGTCTGGAGAGAGAGGGGGAGTGGATGAGGATGAGCGGGGCATCGACGTGGTGACCTTATCCCTCCCGAGTGAGCGATGGACGGCAGGGAGAAGGAGGCGGGATCGACGGCACCGGCGACCACACCGAGCAGAGAGCCTGCCTGGAGGAAGACGACGAGGAAAAGAATCGAAGCGGTATGGGCCCGGGTTGGGACGCTGCTATGCTGGTTGTGGGCTGCAACTGCTGCGCGGGCGACAGAGAGAGGAAAGGGAAAAGATGAGCTCGACCCAGATTATCTTAGGAAACGTTTTTATTTCCTGTAAACTGTTTTCCATTTTTTATTTTGATTTCTCTTTGATTATTTGAATTCCAAATCTGTATTAATCCATTTCAAAAATACCGGAAGCTTTATAAAATATATAAAACATTGTGGGGCCCTTTTATTCCTTTTGGGCTCCAATTATTTTGTGATTTCAAAATACATAAACCATTTTAATGCTTGCCAAGAGAGGGAAAAATTTGGGTTTAGGGTTTTTACTTTATTTCTTTAATGCACAATTTAAGACATGATGCTCATGCAATGCACAATCAACCACAAATAATGATTAACTAAAAATAGGGGTGTTACAGTTCATTCGACCATGAAGTAATAGTAGAAATATGTGGGAGCCATATGAATTTCCAGATTCCTCTATTGGTTATTGATCCGAGAAGTGTCTCGATCATGTCTACATAATTCACGAACCGTAGGGAGACAGAATTATGGATTCAATGTTGTTTAGAAGATATGGAAATGAGTTGGAGACCAAATGTTGTTCAAAGTCTTGGATTGGATCCAGGAGATCACGAGGAGATCCGAAAAGGTCCGGAGAATAAGATTCATATAAGGAAAGTCCAATTCCGGGGTTCGGAAATGTTTTCGGTGTTTTCACAGGAATCTTTTGGAAGGTTCTAGAAGGTCCACCACCCTGGAGGGGGTACATGAATGTGCCATGCCAATGTGGAGTGGTTGCATCATACCCTAGGTCGCTTGGCTGGGCAATGGGAATAGAAATAATCAAACTCTAGTTTGAATAGTCAAACTCCAATTTTAAAAGTCAAATCCCAATATTGAAAGTCAGAATCCAAGTGGAGGGAGGAGAGGAAACCTACATGGGAGAGGTTTCCCTCTCCCTCCCTTCTTTCGGACACCAAGGGGAGTTAGGGGAGGACTCGTCCTCCCCTATCCGCCTCTCCCACCCTTAAAAGGAGGGGGTGGGGCGCCCCCTTTGCCCTAACCCCAAACCCTAGGCCGCTGCCTTCTCCAGCCGTCGGTGCCCTAGCACCTCCTTGCCGCTACCGCCTAGACCTAGACACTGGAGCTCTCCTCCCCTCGGTGTCTAAACCCTATCCACCGAGACCCTCTCTACTCCACCATACCTGCTCCGACTTACGCAAAGCCATGCAGGATCTACTCCTCCACCTCCACCACTACACCATCGTGCTGCTGGAATCGCGAGGAGATCTACAACCTCCGCTGCCTGCTGGAACAAGGGAGAGGTAGTTATTCATAGAGTACCGAACATGTGACCGACTGTGGAAGCACTGCCGGAACACGCCGCCGGAAGGATCGTCTTCGCGATATTGAGAGCGCCAAGTGAACGACTACATCAACCATGAGAATCCAATCTCATTAAACACTTTGGATCTTCAAGGGTTAATACTCTATGAACTTGTTGCATCGATCTCGTAGATTAGATCTTCCCTTTTGTGTGTTCATGCGATAGATTTTTTTTGTTTTCTATGCTACGAACCCCTACAGCTACAATAGTGTCATACGTCGGAAAAGTATCTATAATTTTTGATGTTCCATGCTTGTTTAGTATTTACTTTGCTTTGCTTTGTCCACACTTTGAGGTGCGTTTCATATGTTTTCTAGTACTAACCTATTAACATGTTGCCACAGTGCCAGTTGCCTGTTTTCTTCTGTTTTTGGTTCCAGAAAGGCAGAAAATCAATATTCTCGAAATTGGACGGGACAAAATCCAAAGTCAATATTTTACCGTGGGGAACATTAAGCCGGAATACGAGAAGGAGGAGACTCACCAGGGACCACACCCCCTGGCCGCACGGTTGGGCGGGGGTGTAGCCGCCCTGGTGGCCCCCCTGCCTCGCCTATTTGCCTATAAGAAGCCCCCGATGCCTAAACCCTAAGCACCCGATCAATATCCCACGAAACCGTCTGTAGCCGCCGCCACCATCTTCCCTAGATTGGGGGGGATCTGAAGCTCTTCCCGGCACCCTGCCAGAGGGGAGATCATCCTGGAGGCCTTCTTCTTCATCATGCTACCCTCCAGTATGAAGCGTGAGTAGTTCCACCTTGGACTACAGGTCCATGTAGTAGCTAGATGGTTCTATCTCCTCCTTTGTGCTTACATGTCTAGATCTTGTGAGCTCCGTTCATGATTAAGATCTCATCTATTTGTAATCATGCATTTTGTGTTTATGGGGATCCGATGGATATTGAGATTACTATGTCAGATTGATTAATGGTTTTGTCTTATTGATTCTATCATGTCTGTGTTGTTTATGATCTTGCATGCTCTCCGTTGTTAGTGGCTATCTTGGCCAAGTAGTTGCTAGTGACTCCAAGAGGGGGTATTTATGCTCGATAGTGGGTTCATGCCTCTATTTAATCAAGGGAAGTGACATAAAAATCTAAGGTTGTAGATGTGCTGTTGCCACTAGGGAGAAAACAACGGTCTCTTATTCATGGAACAAGTGGATTGTTTACCTTACACACTTTGCTTAAAGCAGTTGTCTGTTGCTTGCAACTTAATACTAGAGGATGTTCGGATGATAACCCAAAGGTGGACTTCTAGTCATAGATGAAGTTGGATGGAGGTCTATGTATCTTGTTGTATTTCCCAATCGAATCTCATAGGAACTTTATGTCTAGTATTGCATTGTTATGCCTTGCTCAGTCCTGTCAATTGCCCTGCTGTAATTTGTTTACCCATCATGCCATGTTTGTTTATCTAAGGAGAACACCTCTAGTTAACTATAGACCCCGGTCCAATCTTTACCATTGATACATCTTCCACTGTTACTGTTTACTTGCTGCAAACCATCATCACCTTCCACACCATACTGTTAATCTTTTGTTACAGCAACCGGTGAGATTGACAACCTCACTGTTAGTTGGGGCAAAGTATTAAGTTTGTGTTCTGCAGGTTTCCACTTTGCTTGCAACACCTTTTAGATGTTTCCTTCCTCCTACTGGTTCGATAACCTCGGTTTCTTACTGAGGGAAAACTTGGTGCTGTGCTGCTTCACACCTTGCTCTTGGGGTTTCCCGACAAAGTGCTCCCACAACAACAAAGCGCCACCATCAAGATTTTCTAGCGCCGTTGCCGGGGAGGCTAAGGACGTTTTCACAATGGGAGTCCTCCTCAACCTTTTGTTCGGAATATGCCCTAGAGGCAATCATGTATGATGATATTTCCCATTGTATTCATAAATTTATTAAGCTGTCCTTGTATGAACATCTGATGTATATCACTGAATTTGTGATTCAGTTATGGAACTATACATTCATGTTGTTTGTACTCAATGTCCTTCGTCATCGAGGTTGTGCTGGACACACAACTTAGACCAATGTGAAAGTCGGATTGATGACTCGGTTCCACTTGTCATGGGCATGGTGATGCTATTCCGACTTACACAGATTCAGCTAAAGAGTTTAGCGAGTCGGATTGACCCATATTGAGGTACAACGAACAAGTTGTCATTTGTATATCTCAATCAGTGTAATCCTTAGACCTGAGGTTGTTGCATAGTCCGAGTTGAGGATCACTAACTTAGGTTCTATCAAACGCTGATCCATAACTGGGAATTTATAAAGGCAGAGTTCGGGTCGACTGAGAATCAAGCTGCGTGATGTGAATAACCAAGACGGGATTTTGCCCCTGCACTTGGAGAGATATTCTCTAGGCCCTCTCGGATGATATGATTCGGAAAGCATGACCATGCACGACTCGGTTAAGTGTTAACCGAGGTGATCGACTAAGAGTTAGTCGGGTGAATCACTTGTCTCGGATCGAGAAGAGAGTCAAACTATTTAAGGGATGACAAATATTCTCCTATAGTATGACAAGGTATATCGTGAGGCAAAAGGGACTCGAACGCAAGTCGCATTGGAAAGGCAAGTCATCATGACTCTTTGGTACTTGGGAGTCGGCATGTTCTACTAGGAGCCACTACCGACTGATCGGTTGAGAGTCGGACTCTAATCGTGTCCAAGTTGCCAAGAGCCTGCGGGGTCACACACTTAAGAGAGGGATCAAGTTCGGATTGGATCTGAACCGGAAATCTGGTTGGGTTGGACCCGAGCTGGATTTGGACTGAGTCAGTGAGTCGGACTCACGGTGACTGGAATTATATGGGCTTTAGTGAATGGGCCACGTGAGTGGACACCATGTTCACTCCCTATATATAGTGGAGCGTAGTAAACCAGAAGGGTTAATTGTTGATCGGTTAGGTCATTCCATGTGTTGGAAACCCTAGCTCCACAGCAGTCCTGCCGATGTAACGAACCTAGCAGTTCGCCTCCGGTTCTCCTTCTTGTACGTGTGGATACCAGCAGAGGTGTTGTACGATCAACAACAGGACGGTCGGATCATAAGGACTGCACTGCATCAACTGACGCGTTACATCAGTAATCCGCAACTGCGCGTCTAGTGGTAAACTTCATGGCCTTCTGCCTTAGCTAGATCTTGGGATCACCACGTTAGAGGGAAAAAGTTTTGTTTTATCTCTTCGTGGCCCAACACCTTTCTCTTTACTTTGTTTTTGGTTTGCTTAGTTTCTTTTGCTTGGTTTTGTTTGCCTATTTTTATAAAAAACTCCAAAAAATTAGTTTAATTTGGTTTGCTTTCTCTTATCAAAAACACAAAAAGTTAGTTCCTTCTCTAGCTGCTGCTGCTGTTTTTGGCTTGCTCCACTTTTGCCAAAATGAACTCTGCTGAGAACACCAAGTTGTGTGACTTCACTAGCACAAACAACAATGATTTCCTTAGCAGTCCTATTGCTCCACCTGCTCCTGATGCTACCTTTTATGAAATTAAGCCTGCTTTGTTGAATCTTGTGATGAGAGAGCAATTTTCTGGTGCTAGTTCTGATGATGCTGCTGCCCATCTTAATAGCTGTGTTGAACTTTGTGAAATGAAAAAGTATAAGAATGCAGATGGAGATATTATTAAGATCAAGTTGTTTCCTTTCTCCTTGAGAGGAAAAGATAAAGAATGGTTGCTATACTTGCCTAGAAATAGTATTGATTCTTGGATTAAGTGCAAAGATGCTTTTATTGGAAAGTAATACTCTCATGCTAAGATTATATGGATGAGAAGTGACATTATGAAATTTAAACAAATTGATAATGAACATGTTTCTCAAGCTCTGGGAAAGAATGAAATCTTTGGTTAAGAAATGTCCCACTCATGGACTTACTACTTGGATGATTATCCAGACTTTTTATGCGTGTTTGAACTTCTCTTCAAGAAACCTGGTCGATTCAGCTGCTGGAGGTACCTTTATGACCATCACCTTGGGTGCTGCAACAAAACTCCTTGATAATATGATGGTTAATTATTTTGAATGGCACACTGAGAGAGCTCCACATGGTAAGAAGGTAAATTCTGTTAAAGAAATCTTTTCTTTGAGTGATAAGATTGATGTTATTATGTCTATGCTTGTTAATGGGAAAGCTCCATTAGATCAAAATAATGTTCCCTTAGCCTCTTTGGTTTCTCAAGAAGAGAAAGTTGATGTGAACTTCATTAGAAACAACAATTTCAACAACAATGCCTATATGAATAATTTTGGTAGTAACAACAATTATAGGCCTTATCCTCCTAATAATGGCAATGCCTATGGAAACTCCTACAACAATGCTAGAAGTGCCACCACTTTCAACAAGACTGTGGAGGAAAAGCTTTTAAATGTTGAGAAAAATATTTCCTCTTTGTCTGAAGCACAGTCCTCTTTGATTAATAAAATGACTGCTAAACCTGAAACCATGGAAAGTAACTTTGCTGCTACTCATGCCATACAAGTTACTATTGATGAAAATGTTAGACTGTTGGCCCAACTTCATGCTAAGTGGGAAAGGGAAGCTGAAATTGATAGAAACAATAGTGTGTGCACCATCACCACCACCAATATGGACACCACTAAACCACAAGAAGTCCCTATTACTCCTCCTACAATTCCTAATCCTAATGAGTCTACTGCTAGTGATGCTAAGTTTGATTTTGATCTTGATGGTTGCACTATTTCTGAAGTGATTATGTTCTTGCAAAAGCTTGCTAGAGGTCCTGATGCTAGTGATATGCATGTTGCTTTCACCAAACACATTACAGATGCTCTTGTTAGGATTAAGGAAGAGAAGTTAAAACACAAAGCTTCTATTCCTAGGAAAGTAGAAGATAGTTGGGAACCCATTATTAATATGCAAGTGAATGACTTTGATCTCAAAGCTTCATGTGATCTTGGTTCTAATGTCTCTATTATGCCTAGGAAGATTTATGAAATGCCTGATTTGCCACCTTTAGAAGATTGTTATTTGGATGTCCCACTTAATGATTATGCTAAAAGAAACTCATGGGGAGTGTTAATGATGTTCTCATTATGGCTAACAATGCTTATGTCCCTGTTGATTTCTATGTTTTGGATGTTGAATACAATGCTTCTTGTCCTATTACTTTGCGAAGACCTTTTCTTAGAACTGTTGGTGCCATCATTGATATGAAAGAAGGCACCATTAAATATCAATTTCCATTCAAGAAAGGTATTTAACACTTCCCTATGAGGATAGAGAAGTTTATTTTAGCTCCTCCTTTGAAAGCAAGGTTTGATGTTAATGCTTCTTCATTTGAAAATACTTGATTTCTTGCTTCTTGTGCCTAACTTAAAGGCGTTAAAGAAAAGTACTTGTTGGGAGAAAACCCAAGAGTTTCCTTGAGTCTTGGAAGTTATTACTTCAGTAATGACCTATCCTTATCCTTTTTGTTTGATTTTTGTGCCAAGAATGACCTCTAATGAGATGGAAGTAATATTTGGGGAGTTGCTGTCCCGAAACAGATTTTTGTCCTCCACCATAAAAATTAGTGAGTTGTCTCTATAACTCGGGTTGAGCTGACAATTTACGAATAAATCCCCCAGTATGTTAGCTAACATTCGTTAGTTTAACACTTTTTGATTTGATCAACATAAGGTATTCAAAAAATCAGTTTCTACCTGCTGGTCTGTTTGACAGATTTCTGCCATTATTTGCATTTTCTTCTTACTGATTCCTTTTTGGGTTCTTTTTGGGAAATTGAGATTTTTGAAGGAGTTGCTACAGTATCTTGTATTTCTAGTGAAAAGTTTTGCTGTTCTAAAGCTAAACCCAAGGCTCTATTATCTTTTGAATACACTAATGTTACTAATGAAGATTGTGTGAAGTTTTGTATGAAGGAAAAATTTCAGGTGTAGAGAGAGAATGATGTAATGAGATGAAGAATGGACAAAAGCTCAAGCTTGGGGATGCCACCCTGGTGTCACCCCAATAAATATCCAAGAGGTACAAGCGTCAAAGCTTGGGGATGCCCAAGGCATCCCCTTCTTCATCAATAAAAAGCTCAGGTCTTTCTAGACACTTCGTTTTTATTGTTTCATGCACTGTTGTGTTGTTCTTGGAGCATCTTAGTTTTCGTTTGCTTTGCTTAGTTTGCTTGAATAAAGTAGTTTGGACCCCAATTCTCGTTGTTTTGTTTAAAGTAAGTTGATTGGTGTTGGAAAGGAGTAGAAAGTTCTAGCTTGAAAGTGTAAGAGGATCTTGCATTGACTGTGACTTAGACTTTAGCATGTCATGCTAGGTGTTGTTTTGACCTGATGCTTAGTGATTATTGATGTAGCATGAATTGTTCCAAACAATTGGTATTGCTTAGTGTGCCTTGAAGGAATCATGCGTTGTTTTAGCATGCAAAAGCATAGTATTGTGGTATTCTCCTTTGATGTTTTGTTTGGGTTGACTTGGCACATGCTCACACCATGTTATGACTATGAACAAGTCACCATAGCCTCTATGATCATTTAGTCCTTGACTTGTAGTACCACTCTATTCTTTGATTAGTAAGGTTTTGTCGCTATGCATGATTATGGCCATTATTGCTCTCTTAGTTGGTTGCTCCCAGTATTTTACTAGCCTCCACTTGTATGAGTAAGCTCTACTCATGCTTCCAACTCCCAAGAAACCAAGTTATTCCAAAGTGTCCACTATAAATTCCTATGCATGGTGTGTTACACCATTCCAAGTATATTCTTGTTTCCATCTATCTTCCAATTAAAAAGTATTTTGTTATGTGAAAACTTAGTGATTAAAGCTCTCACGAACTTGATGGCACACTTTATATTCCTTGACCCTAATAAACTTGAATCATTGTGTCATATATGTTGTATATGCTTGCACTTATATGTTGGAATTAGGAGAACCATGTTTTCATGGGTAACGTTTTCAACATTGCACTTGTACTTTGTACATAGTTGATATCATGCTCTTTTGTCTATGGATGTCGCCGGTGTGAAATAAAAAGGGAGCTTGTAAGTCCATGGAGTTATGTATTTTGTGTTAGAGAAATGCTTGGGCCGCTAGCCTAAGCCATGCCTAATCATGGTGGAAACTTGCAGCATCACCATAATGAGCAATCTGTGAAGCATCCTCAGTAAAAACCTATGAAAATAGAAAATAAAAAGATCTGAGATGCTCATTGTCTGCTTGCCTTGTCATTTTGGTTATGGGAAAGCTGTTGTACCATGTGCATGGGGTACCCCGTTGGAGGTTCTCTCTGATACACATGTACTTACTATGACAAGAACTTACAGGTGACTAAATTTGAGTAGCATGAGGTGCGTCCCTCATATTCAAGGGACATGAGATTGCCAACTTATACTTTGTCAAGCATATACTCCATAGTTTTTTCACTATAACCTTAATCACTTCAAGATGCTTATGATAGGGGCAATGAGGGCTCAAAGCTAACAAGTACCATAATTTTTGGAAGCTCTTTTTGAAACTTGAAATCCCTGCTTCCCTTTATGAAGGGCCTTTCTTTCACTATTATATTGAGTCTCCACCTTCTACCTTCAGGCACCAGTTAAGAGAGCATAGTTGCCATTCTTAGTTCTATGTGCAGTGTCCCAAAACTTATTGATTGATGCATATTGTTGATATTGCTTGTTCTTGTGCTATTTGTATCTAGTCACTCTTATGAACTTTGAAGGTGTCCTATGCATCTATTTTCTATATGTGAAACGAACAAACGTTTTTCAATGCATGTTATTCATGATTTTTGTTTGTAGCCTTTCATGTTGCATGCACTGTTACTTTGTCTTATTGTTAGAACTCCATCTTTCATGAACATGTTTAGAGTTCTTTGTTCCCATCTTTCAATACATGCAAATGGTTTGATCTTGGTTTTGATGGTGCATGTCACCTCAAAAATTATTCTTTTATCACTTACCTACTCGAGGATGAGTAGGAGTTAAGCTTGGGGATGCTTGATACGTCGGAAACGTATCTATAATTTTTGATGTTCCATGCTTGTTTAGTATCTACTTTGCTTTGCTTTGTCCACACTTTGAGGTGCTTTTCATATGTTTTCTGGTACTAACATATTAACAAGTTTCCATAGTGCCAGTTGCCTGTTTTCTTCTGTTTTTGGTTCTAGAAAGGTAGAAAATCAATATTCTCGGAATTGGACGGGACAAAACCCAAAGTCAATAATTTACCGTGGGGAACACGAAGCCGGAATACGAGACGGAGGAGACTCACCAGGGGGCCATGCCCCCTGGCCGCGCAGGTGAGCCCACCCCACTCCTGGGGGGTGTAGCCGCCCTAGTGGCCCCTGCTTCACTTATTCTCCTATAAGAAGCCCCCAATGCCTAAACCCTAAGAACCCGATCAATATCCCACGAAACCGTCTGTAGCCGCCGCCACCATCGTCCCTAGATCGGGGGGATCTGAAGCTCTTCCCATCACCCTGCCGGAGGGGAGATCATCCCGGAGGCCTTCTTCTTCGTCATGCCATCCTCCGGTATGAAGCGTGAGTAGTTACACCTTGGACTACGGGTCCGTGTAATAGCTAGATGGTTGTATATCCTCCTTTGTGCTTTCATGTCTAGATCTTGTGAGCTCCGTTCATGATCAAGATCTCATCTATTTGTAATCATGCATGTTGTGTTTGCGGGGATCCGATGGATATTGAGATTACTATGTCAGATTGATTAATAGTTTTGTCTTATTGATTATATCATGTTTGTGTTGTTTATGATCTTGCATGCTCTCCGTTGTTAGTAGCTATCTTGGCCAAGTAATTGCTAGTGACTCCAAGAGGGGGTATTTATGCTCGATAGTGGGTTCATGGCTCCATTTAATCAAGGGAAGGGACAGAAATCTCTAAGGTTGTAGATGTGATATTGCCACTAGGGAGAAAACAAGGGTCTCTTGTTCATGGAACAAGTGGATTGTTTACCTTACACACTTTGCTTAAAGCAGTTATCCGTTGCTTGCAACTTAATACTAGAGGGGGTTCGGATGATAACCCAAAGGTGGACTTCTAGTCATAGATGCAGTTGGATGGCGGTCTATGTATCTTGTTGTACTGCCCAATCGAATATCATACGATCTTTATGTCTAGTTTTGCATTGTCACATCCCAAATTTTCCAAATTTTGAAACTGTGAAAAATAAATAATTGTTGAAATTTAGGGTGAAAAGAAACTTTTTGATTCCAAATGGAAACATCAAAACCCATCTTGAACAAACTTTGAATAAAAGGGAATCCAAAAAGTTTCAATCAAGTGAAATGAATTCATCAATAAATGTATCTTGCAATTTAAACACTTGGAAGAGTTAAACCAAGACCCTAAAACCCTAATGGAAGAAAATCATTTCCAAGATCTCTCTAAGACTATGGATTTGATCCATATAAAAATTTAGCAACAAATATTTATAAATGATTAAAAATGATAAATAAAAATATTATAAAACCATAGAAATTGGTTTCATTTAATTTGGAGCCATGGATAAAAACTTATGAATATAATGAGTTAAAAGGAAATAATTTCCAAAGCTAATATTAAACTCCTATCTAAAATCCATACCAAACTATGAGCAAAATAATCCTAAAGAGATTTAAAAGTATAAACAAATATTAAATAAAATTATACAAATTGGAATCACAAATTTTGGATCTGTAAATAAAAAGATGTGCATTTTATAAGACAAAGAAAGAAAGAAATAAATAAATAAGGAATATTTAAAAGACAAAATAAATATTGGCCAAACTCATAAATAAATGAAAGTTATGGAATAATAAAAAGGAGTAAAAGATTATTTAAATAAAATCATAAGGATTGAATAATATCCAATTTTATTTAAATAAAGACAAATTAACTAAATAATAAATCCCAAGGAAATTATCTAGAAGACCATTGAATTAAATCCTTAAGCAAATGGATTAAAGATAATCAAAATAAAATATAGGGATAAGGAATAAAATAATATGGCATTAACCAAATTCTATTCCATTTGAATGAAGACAAAATCCCTAATAGAAATGATTAATTAAATCATGGGGAAATAATAAATTGGAATTTACCAAAGTGGATTTAAAAGTTATCTAATTAACTTAAAAGGAATAAAAGAATTAGTTGAATAAAATTATATGGGATTAAAACCATATTGGATTTTATTTGAATAAAGACAAATGTCCAATTTAAATGATTAATAAACCATATTAAAATATTTTAAATAATTCTAAGTGAATTATTTGCACTAATGAATAAATAAAACCTAAAGAAAAAGGTTTTACAAAAATTAGAATTCAAATAGAAGTTTGAAAATATATTTAAAATCTTATTTAAATAAAGGCAAGTGCCTATTTTAAATAAATAATAAACCATAAAAGAATAAAAGAATTATTCTAAAAGGGACTTTAAAATGCATTGATAAACAGCATTAAAACTTATTGAAAGTTTTGGAAAAAGTTTGAATTCAAACAAGTATTTGAATAAATTGAATAAAATCAGAACAGAAAAAGAAACAGAAAAGAAAAAATGAATTGGACCCAGCATAACTAGTCCCAGTCCCATACCAGCCCAGCACAGCCCACCTTCTTCCCTCCTCGCGATACATTTTACTACCCGAGAACAAATCCGCGCCCTCACTGACGCTTGGACACCACTTGCACCCCCTCTCTCTCGCTGACGCCAGGCCCCACCTGCCAGCTCATCTTCTTCCCCACGGCGACCAGTTCATCCCCAACCTCGCTGCCGTTTGCTGCGCTGATTCCTTGGCTTAAATTCTCTTTAATGCGCGCATAACTCACCTAGTAATCTTGCCCATTAAGCGCCCATGTCTCCTCTCCCTTTCCCCTCACGCTTCGTTGCCAGAGAGCCACCGGGCTGCCGCAATTTTGCATGCGAACCCCCTCTGCTCCGACGAGCGTCTCCACCGATTCCGGCGAGAACAGCCACCCCCATTGTCCCTGCTTCACACGAGCTTGCTCGCCAGCATCCCCTGCACCTCCCAGTACCACCTGCTTGGCCGCGCGTGCCCCAGAGCATCGGCTACGAACTCGACTGAGCACCACCGACGACCGCGTCCACTCCGGCGACCCCTCCCCATAAGCACAGACCGCCCCTCCTCTCTGGACTATACCCCTTCAATCTCCATTCCATCGCGCATCCAACACAGTCTCTTCTTTGCCTTGGCGTGACCTATACCCTCGCCAACAACGACGAACAGAAGAGCCCGTCACCAGAAGGAACTCCGGCAAGCAATCTATGCCAACCTCGTGCGCCCCTTCGTCCACTGCAACCACCTCGAGCTTCAGCACGTCACGGCGAGCTCGGTAATGACCTCCTCCATCTGCCGTGCTTCCTGGTTTCACCGGAACGCCTCTGGCCGAGCGTCGCCGCCGCATGCCACCGTCGAGCGCCGCCAAAGTTTGGTCAAGTCATTTCAGGCCGATAGATGTTAATCTGATGGATGCAATAGATCCACTTAAACGAACGGGTATGCTAGATCTAAACCGTGCGATCCTTAAATCCAACGGTATGTACTGATTGATCTGTGCGAACCGTTATTGTCCAATAGGAACACACCACGTGGCCTGAGTTTTGTTTTAAAAACAAAAACATTACTATTAGGTGTTAGATTTTGCAAAAATCATAACTTTTAATCTACATGTCCAAATTTTGAAATTTTATATCAATGGAATCAGAAAAAAGAATACTTTCCAACCATGCACTTTTTTTAGTGTTTTGCTTCTGTAAAATTAGTTGTTTTTGCAGAAACTTGTTTAGGAATATTTTGAATATAAAAATTATTCTAAAAATATTTTTAGGGTAAAATCTTTTGTAAATGGTTAGTTTTGAACCTACTGACCATAAAATCCAACATTTGGGTTTAAAAGTAAATTTTGTGACACTAAGGAATTAATCCTTGAATAAAAGCATTTCTAGTTAAATAAAAATATTGATTATGGTTTAAAAATAATTTTTGAGTAAAACCTTTTGAAAATGGTTTTATTTAAACTCTATGACCCTAAACACCAAGTTTTGGGATTTAAAAATATATTTGATAAACCCTAGTAAAATTATTACTTTGTTCAAAGGCATTTCTAACAAAATAAAACATTGCTTTGATTTAAAGATGGTTTTTAGGTAAAACCTTTTGCAAATGGTTTAATATTAAACACTTGACCTTAAAACACTAACATTTGTGTTTAAAAATATATTTGTCAAACACTAGAAATTATTACTTTGATTTAAATCATTTCTAGCAAAACAAAGATGATTAAAATGGCCATTTTCACTAACTTGATTTAAAATGGTTTTTCCACTTTTATAAATGACCAATAGGTGTTTTAAAATGTTTATATCCTATTAGAAACCACCTTTCCAAATAAAACAATCTTTTGCATGCTTGCATGCATTGTTTTGTTTTTTTATTTTTATGTGATGAATTGATTGAATTCTAGTTTGAATATTTGCTTGCTTGATTGTATTGTAGTGAAATTTGAAGAGTGTGACTATTGCAAGAACAAGTAGTGAATCTATATTCTCTACTAAAAAGGCAAGTGGTGCTTCATACTTTTGTCCCATTATTTTCACTATGCATTAGTGATATTTTGAGTAGGACTTGCATGGAATTTTTACTAATTATGCTATGCCTTGGGAAATCCTAGTAGATGATGCCTTAGTAGAATTTTCCCCAAGTTAAGATCCCTAATACTATCATGCTTAGCTTAACTAGTAGAAAACAAGGGTGGAATATATTCATGCTATGAAATATTTCTAAGTCAATGACTTGTGTTTTGTTTAATAAAACAACTATGTGAATGAATCACCCGGGTGGAATGGGACTTGTATGGATTATGTTGAGTGGTTACACAGGGCCCCATATTTATGGCCTACCCTAGTGTATCTCACTTGTGGAAAGCCACCCAGGAACAAAGAGATTTGAGATGTCAAATGTTGAGAAGCTTCAAGTGCAACCACATGGCAATATGGGCTCTGCCTGGATCATATAGGTTGCAATAACTTAGCCAGATGGAAAGTTGGTGGTAGGGGTGATAGGTTTGGAGCGCGTCCATTTTGGTCTAAGGGAAGGCTTCTGAAAGATCTTGTCTTGATGCATGTCGAGTCTTGTGGGGAAAGTGCACCACTTCTCGAGAGAGTAAAATCTAAGTACTTAGCCGTGTCCCCGGCAATGGACAATTTGAGCATCAAGACATGGAAGCTATCAAGGATCTCCTCATCCCCATTTCTAAGTTAAAAACTTTTGGTTGAACAAGGGTTAAAGGATCTTCAATCATTGATTGGTAGATGCCTTGGGTGATTTTTGGACAAACAAAACTTAGTGTTTTCAACTTATAAGAAAATTCTATTTTGAGCAAAGCAAGCCTAAGCTCCACTTAGCCAAATGCATATAGATGATAGATACCACTATTCTACCATAGTATTACTTGCCAATACAATTCAAATGTAGTGACCCTTGTGGCTGTAACTTATTATGTTGCAGGTTTGTTTGATGTTAGTGAAGTGTGTTGATTAGGATTACAAGTCTACAACCAACATGATTTCTTATGGCACTTTGAAGATGAAGGACTCCATGCTACATAGTTATTTCTGCTGCATTGAAATAAGATAGCCAAATGAGCTATGTAAGATGTAATGTAATATTTTATTCCTGGTTATAAAGTTGTATTATGACCTTTCTTTCTTGATATTACATCTTAAACTGTGGATGCTAGCTATTGATCCAGGGACTAGCATTGTAAACACAGGGATCTCCACCTTATCAGGTTGGGACCTCTACATGCATTGTTATGCATTGATCAGTCCTATCAATTGCCCTGCTGTAATTTGTTTACCCAGCATGCCATGTATGTTTATCTAAGGAGAACACCTCTAGTGAACTATGGACCCCGGTCTAATCTTTACCATTGATACATTTTCCACTGTTACTGTTTACTTACTGCAAACCATCATCGCCTTCCACACCATATAGTTAATCCTTTGTTACAACAACCGGTGAGATTGACAACCTCACTGTTAGTTGGGGCGAAGTCTTGAGTTTGTGTTGTGCAGGTTTCCAGGTTGCTTGCAACACCTTTGAGACGTTTCCTTCCTCCTACTGGTTCGATAACCTCGGTTTCTTACTGAGGGAAAACTTTCTGCTGTGCTGCTTCACACCTTGCTCTTGGGGTTTCCCGACGAAGCGCTCCCACAACAACGAAGCGCCACCATCACAGTGCCCACCTCAACTGCTATCTCCCAAAGGGCTTACCACTCGTATGCTCCTACAAGACCATTTTTCATCATGTTTACTTCTTCGAAGGAATGAATGGTGCTGCCCATATGACAAGTTGCTGTTCTAAGGTTCCTGAACTCGCTAGAATTAGTAAGGGAATGTGTAACTATTTAGATTTTTAAATGAGGGGCTACCAGGCTTCATTGGTAGTGTTAATGTTATGTAGTGAGGCCAAAAAGTATTTTGTGTATTCTGTTGTTGGGTCCACCATTAAAGTAATATGTTGTCAGTGAACTTGTAGTGGGAACTTGATGTCAACCTAGTGATGTACATGCTAAGTAATATTATCTCTATATGCTATGTCTATATTTGGTTGATTGTGTGCATGTTGTTGCTTTTTTATGTACTCTTAAACGATGATCTAAAAATGTTCTATGTTGTGTTCTCTTTTATGGGTATGCAAAATGTACATACATATTTTGCTTATTATTTTATTTTCAATTTCTTTAATTCCTATGACTGAGAGCTGGTCTGTAACGTCTAGACTGAAATAGTTTATACGAAACAAACAACTAGACAAATGCAGTGGTTACAATTATATGGTCCTGATACGTCGTAAATGTATCTATAAGTTTTGATGTTCCATGCTTGTTTAGTATCAACTTTGCTATATGCTTTGTCTACACTTTGAGATATTTTTATACATTTTCTGGGACTAACCTATTAACAAGATGCCGCAGTGCCAGTTGCCTGTTTTCTGCTGTTTTTAGTTTCAGAAAAGCTAGTAAGGAAATATTCTAGGAATTGGACGGGACAAAAGCCAAAGTCAATATTTTACTAGAACAAACACAGAGAACGATGGGCAACCGAAGGAGGGCCACGGAGCCGCCACACCCTAGGTCCGCACGGGCCCCCCTAGGGCGCGCCGTCCTATGGTATGGGCACCTCGGGCGGCTCCCTTCCTCGCCTCTTCGCCTATAAAACCCCCCGATGCAAAAATCCTAAGTACCCGATCAGATCTCCATGAAAAAGTCTGTAGTCGCCGCCACCATCCTCCCTAGATCGGGGGGATCTGAAGCTCTTCCCGGCACCCTGCCGGAGGCGAGAGATCATCTTGGAGGCCTTCTTCATCACCATGCCAGCCTCCGGTATGATGCTTGAGTAGTTCACCCTTGGACTATGGGTCCATACAGTAGCCAGATGGTTGTTTCTCCTCCTTTGTGCTATCATGTTTAGATCTTGTGAGCTCCGTTCATGATCAAGATCATCTATTTTGTAATCATACATGTTGTGTTTGCGGGGATCCGATGGATATTGAGATACTATGTCAGAATTATTATTGATTCTATCATCTCATATTGATTATTGATTCTATCATGTCTGTGTTGTTTGTGAAATTGCATGCTCTCCGTTGATAGTAGTTATCTTGGCCAAGTAGATGCTAGTGACTCCAAGAGGGAGTATTTATGCTCGATAGTAGGTTCATGCCTCCAGTAATCTGGGGCAGTGACAGGAATCTTTAAGGTTGTAGATGTGTTGTTGCTACTTGGGAGAAAACAACAATCATTTTTTCATGGAACAATTGTATTGTTTACTTTACACACATTGCTTAATGCAGTTATCCGTTGATTGCAACTTAATACTGGAAGGGGTTCATATGATAACCTGAAGGTGGATTATTAGTCATAGATGCAGTTGGATTACGGTCTATATATATTATTGTAATGCCCAATCAAATCTCATAGGAATCATGATGTCTAGTATTTGCATTGTTATGCCTTGCTCAGTCTGTCAATTGCCCCGCTGTAATTTGTTCACCCAGCATGTGATCTATCTTAAGGAGAACACCTCTAGTGAACTGTGGATCCCGGTCCAATCTTTACCATTGTTACATCATCTACTATTACGGTTTACTTTCTACCAGCAACCATTACCTTCCACACTATACATTTAATCCTTTGTTTTCAGCAAACCAGTGAGATTGACAACCTCACTGTAAGTTGGGGCAATGTCTTGAGTTTGTGTTGTGCAGGGTTCCAAGTTGCTAGCAACACCTTGGAGTTCTTTCCTTGCTCCTACTGGTTCGATAACCTTGGTTTCATAACTAAGGGAAAACTTGTTTCTTGCTCATCACACCTTGCTCTTGGGGTCTCCCAATGAGGCTCTACAGTCAACTGAGCCCATCAAGATTTTTTGGCGCTGTTGTCGGGGAGTTAAGGACAGCTTAACAAGGGGAGTCTTTCACAACCACTCTCTTTACTTTGTTTTTGTTTTTCTTATTTCCTTTTTTTGTTTTTCTTGCTTCTTTGTATCAAAAATTACAAAAAAATAGTTTCGTTTTGTTTGCCTTTTCTTATCAAAAACACAAAAAAAATTGTTCCTACTCGAGTTGCTATTGTTGTTGGCTTGCTTCACCTTTGCAAAAATGAATTCTGCTAAGAACACCAAGTTGTGTGACTTCACTAGCACAAACAACAATGATTTCCTTTGCACACCTATTGCTCCACGTGCTCCTGGTGCTACCTTTTATGAAATTAAACCTGCTTTGTTGAATCTTGTTATGAAAGAGCAATTTTCTGGTGCTAGTTGTCAAAAAATGGTTGCTATCCTTGCCCAGAAATTGTATTGATTCTTGGATTAAATGCAAAGATGCTTTTATTAGAAAATACTATCCTCCTGCTAAGATTATATCTATGAGAAGTGAAATAATGAAATTTAAACAACTTGATAATGAACATGTTGCTCAAGCTTGGGAAAGAATGAAATCTTTGGTAAAGAATTGTCCCACTCAAGGACTGACTGCTTGGATGATTATCCAAACTTTTTATGTAGGACTAAAATTGTCTTCAAGAAATCTGTTGGATTCTGCTGCTGGTGGTACCTTTATGACCATTACTTTGGGTGATGCAACAAAGCTCCTTGATAATATGATGGTTAATTATTCTGAATGGCACACTAAGAGAGCTCCACATGGTAAGAAGGTAAATTCTGTTGAAGAAACCTCCTCCTTGAGTGATAAAATTGATGTTATCATGTCTACGCTTGATAATGGAAAAGCTCATATTGATCCAAATAGTGTTCCCTAAGCCTCTTTGGTTGCTCAAGAAGAGCAAGTTGATGTGAACTTCATTATAAATAACAATTTCAGCAACAATGCCTATAGGAATAATTTTGATAATAATAATTACAGGCCATATCCTGCCAATAATGGTAATACTTATGGAAATTCCTACAACAACAATAGAAGTGCTCCCTCTGAAATTGAAGTCATGCTTAAATAGTTTATTAGTAAACAAACCAATTTCTACAAGACTGTGGAGAAAAAGCTTTTGAATGTTGAGAAAAATATTTCATCTTTGTCTGAAGCATAATCTTCTTTGATTAATAAATGGCTGCTAAACTTGAAACATTGGAAAGTACCTTTGCTGCTACTCATGCCATACAAGTTACAGTTGATGAAAATGTTAGACTGTTAGCTAAATTGCATGCTAAGTGGGAAAGAGAAGATGAAATTGCTAGAAACAATAGTATTTGTACTATTACTACCACCAATGTTGATGCTAGTAAACTACAAGAAGTCCCCATTCCTTCTACAACAATGCTTAAACCCAATAAGAATGCGGAAATGTTTCAAACCATGGCAAATAATAAGTCTACTACCTGTGATGCTAAGTTTGATTTTGATCTTGATGGCTGCAATATTTCTGAAGTGATTATGTTCCTACAAAAACTTGCTAGAAGTCCTAATGCTAGTGCTATGAATATGGCTTTTACAAAACACATTACACATGCTCTCATTAAAATTAAAGAGGAAAAATTGAAACACAAAGCTTCTATTCCTAGGAAAGTAGAAGATAGTTGGGAACCCATCATAAATATGGAAGTGAATGACTTTGATCTCAAAGCTTTATGTGACCTTGGTTCTAGTGTCTCTATTATCCCGAGAAATATTTATGAAATGCTTGATTTGCCACCTTTGGAGGATTGCTATTTAGATGTCCCACTTGATGATAATGCTAAAAGGAAACTTTTGGGGGGTGTTAATGATGTTCTTATTATGGTTAAAAATGCCTATGTCCCTGTTGATTTCTATGTTTTGGATGATGAATGCAATGCTTCTTGTCCTATTACTTTGGGAAGACCTTTTCTTAGAACTGTGGTGCCATTATTGATATGAAAGAAGGCACCATTAAATATCAATTCCCATTAAAGAAAGGTATTGAAAATTTCTCTATGAGGAGAGAGAAGTTACCGTTTTCTCCTCCTATTAAAGCAAAATTTGATGTTAATGCTTCTTCATTTGAAAATACTTGATTCTTGATTCGTGTGCCTAACTTAAAGGCATTAAAGAAAAGTACTTCTTGGGAGATAATCCAATTGTTTTATTGAGTCTTGGAAGTTATTACTCTTCTGTATTAACCTCTCCTTATCCTTTTGTTTTGATTTTTTGTGCCAAGAATAACCTCTAATGAGAGAGAAGTAAGATTTGGGAAAGTTGCTGTCCCGAAACAGATTTTTGTGATTCAATGTAAAAATTCGTGAAAAATCTCTGTATGTCGTATTGAGCTGTAATTTTCTGAGTAAATTCCCCATGTTATTAGCTAACTTTCGTTAGTTCAACACGTTTCTATTTGAACAATAGAAGGTCTTCGAAAAAATTGGATTTTCCCTGCTGGTCTGTTTTGACAGATTTCTGCCATTATTTGCATTTGCCTCTTTATTGGTTTATTTTTGAGTTCTTATTGATCACTTGAGATTTTTAAAGGAATTGCTACAGTAGTTTGTGTTTTTAGTAAAAGTTTTTCTGTGTTGAAACTAAACCCAAAGGTTTATTCTTTTGAATGCACTAATGTTGCTAATGAAGATTGTGTGAAGTTTTGTATGAAGGAAATTTTCAAGTGTAGGGGAAGAATGATATGATGAGATGAAGAATGGACAAAAGCTCAAGATTGGGGATGCCACGCTGTGTGACCCCAAGAAATATTCAAGAGGTACAAGCGTGAAAGCTTGGGGATGCCCAAGGCATCCCTTCTTCATCAATAAAAATCTCAGGTCTCTTTCTAGACACCTCGTTTTTATTGTTTCATGCACTATTATGTTGTTCTTGGAGTGTCTTAGTTTTTGTTTTTTGGTTTTATTTTTCTTAGTTTGCTTGAATAAAGTAGTTGGACCCCCGCTTCGCTGTGTTGTTTCAAATAAGTTGGTTGGTGTTGGAAAAGAGTAGAATGTTTTATGCTTATAGTGGTACAAAAGGGAGCTTGTTTTGATTGTGGCATATACTTTATCATGTCATGCTAGATGTTGTTTTGACCTTATGCTTAGTGATTATTGATGGAGCATGATTTGTTCCAAACAATTGATATTGCTTAATGTGCCTAGAAAGAATCATACGTTGTTTTAGCATACAAAAGCATAATATTGTGGTATTCTCCTTTGATACTTTGTTTGGGTTGACTTGGCACATGCTCGCACCATGTTATGACTATAGACCAGTCACCTTAGCCTCTATGATCATTTAGTTTTTGACTTGTGATATCCCTTTATACTTTAATTAATAATGTTTTGTCGCTTGCATGATTATGACCATTATTACTCTCTTAGTTGGTCACTCCCAGTATTTTGCTAGCCTCCACTTGTATTGACTAAGATCTACTCATACATCCAACTCCCAAGAAACCAAGCTATTCCAAAGAGTCCACTATAAATTCCTATGCATGGTGTGTTACACCATTCCAAATATATTCTTGTTTTATCTATCTTCCAAATTAAACTTGTTATGTGAAAATTAGTGATTAAAGCTCTCACAAACTTGATGGAAAACTTTATTTTTCTTGCCCCTAATAAACTTGAACCATTGTGTCATATATGTTGTATATGCTTGCATTTATAAGTTGGGAATTAGCAAAACCGTGTTGTTACGGGGAACGCTTTCAACACATGTATATGTGTTAGAGAAACGCCTGGGCTGCTATCCTAAGCCATGCCTAATCATGGTGGAAACTTGCAGCATCACCATAGTGAGCAATCTATGAAGCATCCTTAGAAGAAAAATATATAGAGAAAAAAAGAGAGAAAAAAATATGCACCATTCTCATTGTAAATAAAAGGATCATTGAGATGCTCACTGTCTGTTGCCTTGTCAATTTGATATAGGATAACTCCTGTGTCATGGGGCAAGGGGTACCGCGTTGGTGGTTCTCTATGATACACATATACTTACAATGACAAGAACTTATCGATAACTAAAGTTGAGTAGCATGAGGAACGACCCTCCTACTCAAGGGACATGAGATTGCCAACTTATGATTTGTCAAGCATATACTCCATACTTTGTTCACTTAAACCTTAATCACTTCAGGATGCTTATGATAGGGGCAATGAGAGCTGAAAGCTAATAAGTACCATAATTTTTGGAAGCTCTTTATGAAATTTGAAATCCCTGCTTCCCTTTGAAGGACCTTTCTTCCTACTTTTATATTGAGTCACCACCTTCTATCTTTATGCACCAATTAAGAGAGCATAGTAGTCATTCTTCGTATGTGCATTGTCCCAAAACTTTGATTCATAATGTTGATATTGCTTGTCCTTGAACTATTTGTATCTAGCACCCTTATGAACTTTGAATGTGTCCTATGCATTTATGCTTTGCTACTCCATGAGGGACTAGCTGAATACCACTATGCTATGTTTTTGTATGTGAAACAAACAAACTTCTGTCAATGCATTGTTATTCATGATCTTTGTTTGTATCCTTTCATGTTGCAACATAGTTACTATGTCTTATTGTTAGAACTTCATCTTTCATGCTCATGTTTAGAGTACTTTGATTCTAGCTTTCAATGCTTTACAAATGGTTAGATCAACATTGTGATGGTGCGTGTCACCTCAAAAATTATTATTTTTATCACTTACCTACTCGAGCACGAGCAGGAGTTAAGCTTGGGGATGCTTGATACGTCGTAAACGTATCTATAATTTTTGATGTTCTATGATTGTTTAGTATCAACTTTGCTATGCTTTGTCTACACTTTGATGTATTTTTATACATTTTCTGGGACTAACCTATTAACAAGATGCCGTAGTGCCAGTTGCCTGTTTTGTGTTGTTTTTGGTTTCAGAAAACCTAGTAAGGAAATATTCTAGGAATTGGATGGGACAAAAGCCAAAGTCAATATTTTACCGGAATGAATATAGAGACCGAAGGGCAACTAAAGGAGGGCCACGGGGCCGCCACACCCTAGGGCCGCGTAGGCACCCCTAGGGCATGCTGCCCTATGGTGTGGGCGCCTCGGGCGCCTCCCTGCCTTGCCTCTTCGCCTATAAAAGCCCCCCGATGTAGAAATCCTAAGTACCTCATCGGATCTCCACGAAACAGTCCGTAGCTGCCGCCACCATCGTCTCTAGATCGGGGGGATCTGAAGCTCTTCCCGGCACCCTGCCGGAGGGGAGAGATCATCTCGGAGGCCTTCTTCATCACCATGCCAGCCTCCGGTATGATGCGTGAGTAGTTCACCCTTGGACTATGGGTCCATACAGTAGCTAGATGGTTGTTTCTCCTCCTTTGTGCTATCATGTTTAAATATTGTGAGCTCCGTTCATGATCAAGATCATCTATTTTGTAATCATACATGTTGTGTTTGCGAGAATCCGATGGATATTGAGATACTATGTTAGATTGATTATTGATTCTATCATGTCATATTGATTATTGATACTATCATGTCTGTGTTGTTTGTGATGTTGCATGCTCTCCGTTGCTAGTAGCTATATTGGACAAGTAAATGCTAGTGACTCCAAGAGGGAGTATTTATGCTCGATGGTAGGTTCATGCCTCCAGTAATATGGGGAAGTGACAGGAATATCTAAGGTTGTAGATGTGCTATTGATACTAGCGAGAAAACAACAATCTTTTGTTCATGGAACAATTGTATTGTATTGTATACTTTACACACATTGCTTAATGCAGTTATCCGTTGCTTGCAACTTAATACTGGAAGGGGTTCGCATGATAACCTGAAGGTGGATTATTATTCATAGATGTAGTTGGGTTATGGTCTGGTCTATGTATATTGTTGTAATGCCCAATAAGATCACATAGGAATCATGATGTCTAGTATTTGCATTGGTATGTCTTGCTCAGTCTGTTAATTGCCCCGCTGTAATTTGTTCACCCAGCATGTTATCTATCTTAAGGAGAACACCTCTAGTGAACTGTGGAACCCGGTCCAATCTTTACCATTGTTACATCATCTACTGTTACCATTTACTTTCTACCAGCAACCATTACCTTCCACACTATATGTTTAATCCTTTGTTTTCAGCAAACCAGTGAGATTGACAACCTCACTATAAGTTGGGGCAAAGTCTTGAGTTTGTGTTGTGTAGGATTCCAAGTTGCTAGCAACACCTTGGAGTTGTTTCCTTGATCCTATTGGTTAGATAACCTCGGTTTCATAACTAAGGGAAAACTTGATGCTTGCTCATCACACCTGGCTCTTGGGGTCTCCCAACAAGGCTCTATAGTTAACTGAGCCCATCAGGTCCCAAACAGTCGGTCACCGGTTTGATTTTGTCTTTGCGCAGATATTTTGTTCTCTTATTTAATTTCTACCAAGCGCACTGATAGCTCGGGCCAACGGAAAACATCAGGAAGCACCATCAAACCCATCTGATACCATGAGACACTAAGTTGTAGACTGATCTGACATGTGGGCTTGACGCACATATGAAGTGGTCGATGAGAAACAAATCGACCACGGGCCACGATGAAATCCATGATGAATGAAGCAGGAGGCGAAATGGCGAACCGGGCTTTAGGGCCCGGGATGAAAACTACGACGAAATCTTCCGCTACGAACAAAGGAACATCATGGAAAATCGGGCTGGAGGTCCTTTCGAGGGAGTTGTGACAAAATGCGCAAGAACGTCAAGGATCCGTGACATTTTTAGGGAGCATCATAGAAAACGTCATGGACCGCCCAGATTCTTGTAGTGTCAACAGCAGAGTCAGCACGAAACACAAGAATCGGCACAG
Organism: Avena sativa; assembly: GCA_916181665.1. Lineage (NCBI taxonomy): Eukaryota > Viridiplantae > Streptophyta > Magnoliopsida > Poales > Poaceae > Avena > Avena sativa. The sequence goes on along the minus strand of OV702297.1, from coordinate 301,577,810 downwards.
AAAACTGATTAAGAACCATGGATGCAAAGCCCTTATATATGGAGAGAAGCTCACTACGATTAGACATAAAGTACATTCAAGTATAACGAGAAAAATCATCAATAAAAATGATATAATATCGATAGCCCCCTTTCGAAGCGAAACGAGCCGGACCCCAAACATCATAGTGAACTAAATCGGAAGGACGATGAGATATAGACTCACTACTAGGATAAGATAACTGAACATGTTTACCTATCCTAGAACCCTAACACTGTAACGATACATCTCTTGAGACAGACCCTAAAATACCAGGATGAACTAATGAAGATAGCCGAGAGCCACAAAGATGAAAAAGACGATGATGCCACTGTTGAAAAGATCCGGTAGAAGAGGTGACAACAAGAAGAGAACAAGCAAATGAGGTAGCAGCCGAAGGAACACGAAGCCAGTCTAACTCCCAAAGCCCCTGAGAATCACGGCGGCAAGGGTCGGCCCCAACCAGAGCCTGTGTGTGACGATCCTGAATAGAACAAGAGTCAGTGTCAAGAATGATGCGACAACCAGAGTCAGTATGTTGGCGAGCGGAAAACATATTCATGGTAAGCCGAGGAACATGAGAAATATCGGGAACAAAAAAACAAGAAGTGGAAGGAGTGCTCCGACTAGAGACAGTAAGAGGAGTACCATCAGCGGTGAGAATACTAAGGTTAGAATCAAGAGGCCGAATAGAGGACAGAGTGGATGAATCGGAAGTCATACGAAAAGAAGCTCCAAAATACAGAACCCACAGTGACGTACCTGTCTGTGTGGATAGTGGTGGTCTCGAAGTGCCAGAAGAATCATCACAGAGCTAGTAGTACATCTTGAAGAAGATCCTGTAGCAGCAAGCAACCACTTGAGCCATAGAATGTCCTGATCAGTGAACTCAATCGTAGAGGAGCCAGAGGAACCAGAAGGAGCACAAGGTATGGGAGAAGCAGACGTCTTCTTCTGATGCATATCTTGCTCCTTCCCATAGCAGCGAGGTTCAGAGTGGCCATCAACATCTTAGTAGGTGCAGTGATAGCGTGGACGACCCTGCCGCGACCCTGACCCTGAATCTTGCCTTGACTCTAGGGAGTGGGTAGTAGTGGAGCAGTGGACCGCGAGGGAGTCGGGGGAGCAGGTGACGACGGAGGACCTCGAGCAGCAAACACAGAAGGAAGCTCAAGCAAACCAGCAACATGTAGACGAGTCTCCTCAGCCCGAAGCGTAGCCAACACCTCAGTGATAGGTATATGACCATGAGCAAGGAGGTTAGCACGCCGGGGCTCAAACTCCTTGCGGAGCCAAGACAAGAACTTGAAGGCACGATGAAACTCCAAGTCAAAATGCACTTTCTCACAACATGGGAAGGTACCACAAATAGCCGTGCGGAGAGAATCCAGCTGACCCCATATAGCAGCACTCTGAGTATATAATTGGTCAATAGTAGAGTCACCTTGCTTGAGGTCATGTTCCTGGCGAACCACTGACAGATAGAGAACATCCCCTGACGGCTAATAGCGCTGACAAAGGTGATCCCACATGGCAGCAACAGGACCAAGACTCATGACTCACACACAAACTGCTGGAGAATGTTGAAAGTGAGAACAACTGCAGCACGAGCATCGTCATCTATCAATTGAATATAAACAGTTAGACCCAGGCGATAGGATGCTAGATCGTCAGAATACTCCTTACTCTGTCGGGAATATGTGGCAACATCCTCATCCGCCGCCTTCTTGGCGGCATCTTTGACATCCCGAGGAGCATCAGCAGCAACAACTGGTGGAGTCGATAGAGTAGGGACTACAGGAACAATGGGGAACGGCGGACAGGAGGCCTCACCGGAAAGCACACCCCCAAATGGAGACGACGCATATGGATGCGCATGAAGGCATCAAAATCAGGATAATTGGTGCCATCAAAGATCACTGGACAGTGAGGAATCGTAACATACCCAGAGGAAGGAGACATATTTTTTTCTCAGCAACAGCAACTGATCGAATCGATCGTAGTTAGGAATAGAAGCCTGCTAGCGTGCCCAGCAGAGGCCACATCAGAGGAGAGAAGACCGTCAGCTGGGCAGGTGGCGGCCAGGCAGGCGGTGGCCTGGCGGACGGTGGACGCGCAGACACGTGCACGAGTAGCGGGAGGGCGGCGGCCGGACTGGAGGGGGGTGGTGGCGGTCGGGCTGGGGCGGCAGCCAGACGGGAACTGCAGACAAGAAGAAAAATTGGAGGAGGCGGCGGTGGATTTGGTGGACGAGTCTTACGTTCAAAAACACCCTAAGCTGGGCTCAGATACCATGTTGGAGGAATAACGACATGTATTTTAGAGGGGTCAAAGGCCACAATATATAGTACATGTACATGTGTAAATATGAAGAAAGCCTCCTAATCTAATGAAGAAAATACAATATGCAGAAAAATTGAAAAGGTGAAGCTGGAATACCACTTTAGAATATACTCTCTCCATCCACGAACAAGCGTATGTTTAGGTTTTGTTCCTTTTAGATAGAAGGCTCAAAGAGCCTGACTCTAATTTAATAAAGCCACGAATCGCCATGAGTACGCGTATAAACATCAAACCTGCTGGGATACCAGTTTATAGATTAAGCACAAGAGAGAAGAACAACGCCTGAAACAAACAAAGGCTGACTACACCAAGCGATGACACAAAAATAAGAAAAGTTGTCCTAGTCTTGAAATATTTGTCCTCCTTCAGTTGAAGTGTAAAGGTCATTGCACTACTAGGAAAAAATCTATAGATAGTGTGGCACCCTCGGATTTACGGTTTGAAAGTCCCCGTTATGCATACAATTCATGTTCCCATGATCAGTGAGCCATGAGCATAACCGACTAGTATCATTACATCATCCAGAAAATAACGGTTACAAAACTTACAATGATGCCATTATGCCGATTACATATCAAATAGCGGAAGCCTTCAAGCGCAGAGCCCATGTCATGCGTGAACCTACAGGCGACTGACTGGGAGACGTCCTAGCTCGCATAGACGTCATCATACTCTTCAATGCTCGACCTTCTAGAAATTTGGCCAAGTAAATAGCCAAGGACAATGTCGGTGAGTACTTTGAATGAACTTGCAAACCACCTCATAAAATTAATAACAAGAAGATATGCAATATGGCTATAGGGGTAGGATGGCACCATGATAGGTTCTTTTCTAAAATAGTTTCTCTTATAGATATAGCATTTACAAGGTTTTGGTTGAATACTTTTGTAAAAAAATTTGAAAACCTTTTTGAGAAGTTTTTAGAAAATACTAGGATTGGGTCACCCTATATCATCGCCACGGTCTTCAACTGACTGGGTTATCCTCCTCCTTATCTAGTGTCCCATGGACCACCAGGTTTTTGTAAACACTTGTTTTATGAAAAAAGTTTTGAAAACAAGACAGGCACCGCTCTACAGTAACCTTCCCAACCGTCCATGACCGAGGACTCGGCTATTCGAATAGATTTACACTCTGCAGAGGTTGTACACTTTACCCACATGATTTGAAACATCCGTTGCGATACAACCATGGCCCGATACACGCGGTATACGAGGGTTCGGATAATCAAAAAAAACCATCAGAAAGTCTGCTCTGACACAGCCCCTACCCTATGAGTTGTTCCCCTCAACACCGGGACGTCGGGATCCACAGACCAACCGGAGTGCAACCAAGCTCCCTCAGAGCCGGCACTTCCAATGAGAGGCTCATAGTATCGCCCGACCACTCACATGTGTGATACTGCTTCCTCCAGGTGACTGCCGCTCAGTTGACCCTTTTTTATAAAGGAAGCCCGGAATTAAGGGGAGATGATCCCTTATAGTCATGCGGATACCCATATCGAAGTGAACTAACTTTGGGTTAAGCCCTGTTCCCACTTCAGGATATTGTGGTTGCACGGGTTAATTGTTCTGGCAAAACTGCAAAGAACCAGGTGCCCTTTTTGTAAAACATTTTTCCTCCTTCCTTTTTTCCCATCCATTTTGTAAAACAAAAACTTTCTCGTTTTTCAAACCTCTTGTAACATCCCAAAAATATTAAACTAGAATCATCAAACTCTAATCATCAAATTTAGGGTTAACAAAAACTTTTCTAATTAAAAATATGAAAGCATCCATATGTGTGTGTATTAAAATTTGGATTCTTTTGAATTGCCATGATTATGTGTTTCTTTGCTTGTAAAATGATTCTTAGGTGAAATAAACATCATCTAAACAATCGCCACACTTTTTCCAAAGACAAACAAATCAAAACAAACAAATTAAGTGAATGGTCACTTTGGCCAATTTAACTCCCATGCCTACTTTGGCTGTCTCTAACTTTCGGAACTTAACAGAAACATGGATGGATCTTTGCACCCCTTGATTGTACTCATAACAAGGTATCAAGGCCCATTTTGTAATCATCCAGAAACATTCAAATGCATAGTTTAAATGACAGTTTAAAATTGAATCTATTTCATATGGGAAGATCCCACTTTTTCAAAAACCCCTCAAACCAACTCAACTTTCAAAACCCAAGCATCTACAGACTCACCAGCACATGCCTATCACACCCACCAAAAATAATTTCAAAATTCAAAACTTTAGTTCATGCGGATGCAAATCAAATAAAATCAAAACATTATTTGGAGCAGTGATTTGAGGCAACCTGGTTCCCTCTCTGGTTACACTAGCCTCAGTAGATCATCTAGTAAACTTAACTAAGCTAGCCCCACTGTAAACTCGCCAATGTCATCAATGGTGAACAGGCCGAGAGCACCCATGTCACCCCAGTGTGGACAGCAAGCTAGGAGGAGAACTAGCCGTGCCAATCTTGTCTGGGAGGTAGTCCATGTCTCACCGCCCCCTCTCGACCAGCCCTAGCTCAAAGACCACCACCATAACCGCCAGGAGCGTCGTGCCCGTGCCGCTATCGACCATGCCGATGTGCACCGCAGAGCACGCGCCGTTCCCACGCAACCCGACCACCTCGAGCCCTCGCCGCCCGCCAACATGCTCCCCACCGTCCCAGGAGACCACCATACATGCCCATTTAACCGCCCATGCCCCGTAGCCACCGCTCGCCGTCGAAGACGCCGCCTCTGCCTCGTAGAGCATCGAGCGTTCCCGACCATTTGCCACCGCCCCTACACGCGAATTAAAGCCTTAGAGCATCGCCAGGAGACCACCGAACGATCGCCAACCTCGGCCATTCCTCTAGCTGCCCGTAGCCATGTCGGCACCATCGTCTGCCCATCCCTCTCGGTCTCACCGCGAGCCTATAAAAGGAGACGACCCCTAGCCGAATTGAGCACACCATCTCACTCCCCTCACCTCACTGATCGTTCCACCACATTCCCGGAGCAAGGCGAGCAGCGCATCGCCGTAATTGCGCCGGAGCAGGCCGCCTCTGGAGAAGAAGGGCGCCGTCGATATCGTCCACCCTAGGAGGAGCTGCCGGTACCAGGAGGATCGCCGTCGTCGACTTTGAAGTTCGCCCGCATCGTCGACCTTCGCCCGAGCCCCGGTGAGCCCCCGACGACCCCCACCTGCCGCGTTAGGTTTCTGTCTCGCCGGCGCCGCCCGACATGGACGATGAGTAGAAGTCGTTTGATTAGACTTAGATCGTGCGGATCAGATTTCCCCGTACCGCTTCGCGTTTAAAGAGCCACTAACTGGTGGAACCTCCCTGTCAGCTGAGCCCCGCGCTGCGGATTGACACTGGATCGGCCCATTAGCAGTTCCCGCGCAGCCCAGTCGTTTGAATTTAGCTTTTTCTATTTATATTCAAACTCAGTTCTGTACCTAGTTTTAAAAATCAACCCATCTCGATTCAGTGAACCAAAATGAATGAAACCAATTTTGTTAGACAGATATTGAAATGCTTAATCCAGGCCCGTTGGATTCAAATCATTTGAATCTATAGATCAACCTTGGTAAAAATAACAAGGCAGAAGCTTTTCTGCATTCAAACATTTTTCAAATTTAAACCATAATAGCTTTTGATTTGATTCAAACTCTCAAAAATCACATTTTATCATACCTTTCAGAATATATAAGAACATATGGGTTTACTTACAGAAATAATGTTCAAGTAATAAAAGAATGCCACATAGGCATTTCTAGTCAATTATTTTTATTTAAAATAAAAGGTTAAATCTTAGTAAATTGTGACACCACTTTGAATCACATTCCCATGTACTGAAATATGTGGTGATGACATGTGTCAACATGATCCCATGTTTGGTTTGTAGAATATTAAATCTTAAGTAATTTTTCAATGAGTAGAAATTACTTTTCTAAAAATAAAAGAAATTAAACCAAGCTAAATCTTGTAATGTTAGTGATGATGCTAGATCATCTATAGGACCCTATTGTGTGATGATTGAAGATAGTTTAGTATTGTTTGGTGATTGTGTACCTCATACTTATTTATAGACGCTAGTACCGACCAAGGATACGAGGAGGAAGGAGGATACTACGAGGAAGAAGCCGAGGAGAACTTCAACCACTGCTCTGCACAAGGCAAGACTAGTACTACTAGTTGATTGAGCAAGCTAACACTTGCAAGATACTCTACCTGAGCAAGCTTATACTGATACTGATGTAAGCCAATACTTGCAAGCCTTACTAATCAAGTTGACCTATGCAGGCTAATACTTCCTTGTTACCATGCCAACGATATGCCTTAAGCATATGTGATCATACCCACTTGATAACCCCAATCCTAGTTTTACTTGCAAGTTTTCTACTTTATTTCTTTATCAAAGCCATTATTTTGAGTTTAATTGAGTAACTTGTAGATACTAGAAAGATAATTGAAGGTTGCATAGAGAGCATAAAATTTGTCCCAAGCTAGATAATCTTGATGTCACCCTAAGGCATGAGATTGTAATTAGTTGAAACTCCACTTGTTTACCTCCCCTCATTAGTACTCACCCCCACTTGTAAATGCTAGTGCTAAGCAGAAAACTTGATCAACATTAGATGGGAATACTTGGTGAAAATGGTTATGAAAACCTTGGAATGATGGATCATTCTATTCAGATGTTTTGACATGTGTGTTCCGAACACTAGATGATTTTGATGATGAAAATGTTCAGGCATGATCCTTAGCCCTTTACAAAACTGATGGTTGTATGGATGCGATACCATTCCAATTTGACCGTACAACCATAATACCCGAGAATTGGGTAGGGCTTGACTAGAAACTTATATATCTTAGTATTGGTTCCCTCACGGCCAAGGTTTGAGCTGAGGCTACCTTGTGAAGATTGTCCACCTGTGCAGTACCCAAGATGACAGTTGGTCATGGTTGGGAGGCCAAACTCACAGGAGAGGTGCTTATACTAGGGCGTGTAAATGAAAGGTTAGGATTGATTATCCGCATACTGAGTATGGTGAATTCAGGATTTGTTCCTGACGGATGTATCGAATATTGTGGTGAAAGTGTACAATCTCTACAGAGTGTCAAACTATTAGAATAGCCGCGTCCACGGTTATGGAAAGTTGGAGTGGCCATACTATTCCCTCGTCAGATGTTTTCAAAATGACTTGTGAAATGAATTGAGACTTTGACTTGACCACAACCGAGTTGTGATACAAAATACAAGTTCCCACTTAGGTGTTATAAAATTTCAACTAGCTTTCTTCGTTTCTGAACTTAGTAGAGGTAAATCTGGCTTTTTGCAAAACAACCTTAGAGCTTAGTGTCCTACTACAAAAAACCCCTTCACTTGTTAGTATTAGTTTGCGAGTACTTAAATAGTACTCATGGCTTTGTCCCTGGCTATTCCCGTGGCCAGACTATGAAGAGGAGTACCAGGAGGATGGACCCCAGGAAGGTTACGACAACTAGGATCATCTCCCATCGTCAGCATTGCCTGTGACCCCGAAGATGGAGCTTCGCCTACGCTACCGTTATTATTACGTATTTCCGCTGCTTGAGTTGTATTAAGAACTGGATCATGAGATCTTTATTTGTGTAAGACCTTATGTATGGTTTGTAATGGATGATGTACTGTGTTATCCAAATCTGTTATGTCTCGCAAAAATGGTAATCCTGGGATTGTGATGTATGGCATAACAGGCATATGGGAATAAAACCCGGGTGTTGACAAGTTGGTATCAGAGCCATCCTAACCATAGGAGACCCTAGTTATATTGGACGTTTGAATCAAAAACTTAGTTTCAAAACCAAAGAAAATAGATATTTTCAAAAACTTATTCTCATTCTTATTGCAAAATACCTAAAATTTGACACACTTGATAACTCTACTAACTTACTCATCCTATATTCTTATAGATGGACGTGAAGTATAGCAAGTTTTACCAGCTGGGAAATGGAGGAGACCTTATCTTTGAGCGGGATTTGGACCAGCTTTCGAAACTTCTGGAGCGTCCGCACCCCGAGTTCTTTGGAGCTCAGCTTAATGATCAAGGAGGAGAAGATCTGCAGTGGCTAATTGTTGCAAGTCTCCGAGGGAAGATTGAACCCCCCACTGCTGAGGGAATTCGGTTCACCTTAAGAGAGAACAACTGGCTCGATGGACTTGCCAGGGCCATGCAAGAAGCTCTTGCCCGTCTGTGTGGGCAGAGTAGCAACCAGATCAAGGGTACCAGCTTTGAGTTTTGTCAAAGGCGTGATGCTAATGGATAGCCACTGGAAGCCCCATACCACCCCGAGATGAAGACGCAGCTGGACCACCTCAGCTTCATGATGTATGATCGTCAGTAGGAATTGGATAATTGTCGTGACTACTGCAACCACAAGTCCGCCATCATCAAGACCAAGGATCAGACCATCGCCATGCTAGCGAAGGATCGCAAGTCTCGCCGCCGTCAGTTAGACAAGAAGGAGCGCCTCATTGCCCGTCTTCGCCACCGTATCTCGGATTTGGAGGAGACCATCCACGAGAGAGACATGCAGTTGGAGGAAAGGGAGAATGCCGGAGAGGATCTTCGTGGAGACCCCTACTCCTATCTCAGCGATGACGATGATTTTCTGGAGGATCAGGCTATGGACTTCTTCACCGATGAGGATGATTTCGCCTTCATCGCTGATGATGAATATGACGAGTACACCGACTCCGAGGAGTAGTAGCACTTGAGCACTAGCGTAGGGAGTAGTATTCGGTTCCACTGTATCGTAGTTTTCAGAATGGTTCTTAAAACCATGTTTTTTTTCTTGTTTTGTGGTGTGTGTTTGTATCGGGTGCTATGAATGAATGAATGAAAAGCAAGTTGCAAAAAAATATATGAGTCAAACTTTAAAAACTTTTCAAAGTCCCCGAACCTTAGAAATTTCCCTCTTTTCTCATGATCTATCTCAATCTTCAGATGCCTTGCGGAGGAAGTGGTTCATACCCGGACCCGATGTTGCAAATCCTGCAAATGTTGGTTTCTGACCGGGAAGCTAAAAGAGCAGAGCATCAAGCCAACTTAGCCACCCTTCAGCACATAGCTCAGATGGCCAACAACAACCAAGGCCACGGAAACCAGGACAACCATGGATCTAAGCACAAGAATTTCTAGAACACCAACCCACCTGTTTTCACTAAGTCGGAAGAGCCTTTAGACGCAGACGATTGGCTGCAAACCATGGAAAACAACCTATAAGTAGCCGGAGTGGAAGCTAACGAGAATGTTTTGTTTGCCACCCACTATCTAGCCGGAGATGCCAGAGCATGGTGGAACAGTGTTCGTGCGATGACCGGAGGACAGATGATGACCTGGGAGGAATTCAAGGTCAAGTTCAGCAGAACCCATGTGCCACCGGGTTTGATCAAGAGAATGAGAGATGAGTTCAGAGAACTAAAGCAAGGAAGGATGACTATAGTGGAATACCGTGACAAATTCTTGTCATTAGCTAGGTATGCCCCGGATGTGATCGACACCGAAGCCAAGAAGAAAGAAAGATTCCTGAATGGTCTGCATGATGAGATGCAGACGGTGTTAGTCAATATTCCTTTGGCTTATATTGAAGCCTGTGTCGACTCTGCTATCCAGATGGAAGGAAAGATCAACCAAGCCAATGAGAACCGCAAGCGTTGCATGATGCATCAGCCAGGAACCCATCAGACCCCAAAGTATCGCCCCAACCCATATCCCGGATTTGCCCCGAGAACCAACAGACCCCCGATGAACAGTTCGACCTATCCCAACCGTGGAAACCCAAGGCCCGGAGGAAATCACTACAAACCTGGAAACTCTAACAATTTCAACCGTGCCCCACCCAAGTTCCCCAACAACAATGCTACCGCCAAAACCGACACTGCCCCGAGGACTAGAAGCAATGTTGTGCCTGTTGCGGCAAAGGACAAGTCGCAAGTGACTTGTTATGACTGTGGAAATAAGGGTCACTACTCCAACGAGTGCCCTGACAAGAAGAATGCCGCAGCCCCCAATACCAATGCCCCAGCTCAGCAGCAGCGTCGTGTTCATCCTGGAAGAAGGTTTGCCCCAAGGAACTCGCTCAACCGCAACGGCCGTCTTTTTCTCATGCATGCTGAAGAAGCTCAGGAAGCGCCAGACGTTGTGCTGGGTATGTTTTCTGTTAATTCAGTACTTGCTAGAGTGTTGTTTGATTCTGGTGCATCGCATTCATTTGTCACCGAAGAATTTTCCTGCACAAGTAAGATTCAACCAACCAAACTGAAGCATGTTATGATTGTTCAAATCCCCGGTTCAACCACCAAGGCTAGGCAAATTTGCAAAGCTGTCCCTATCCGAATCCATGGCATAGATTTTTATGCTAATCTGATAGTACTCGGAACTAAAGGTTTGGAAGTAGTACTAGGAATGGATTGGATGTGCAAACATAAAGGATTAATCGATTGTGCCAAGAAAGCCATAACCATGACCAGTACAGCCGGAATATCAGTCGAGCATATATCTGAAACCTTACCTCGTCAATTCAAGTGCAACAAGAGTATAGCCCAACCTACCATTGACCAAGTCCGGATAGTCTGTGAATACCCCGATGTATTTCCAGATGTTTTGCCTGGTATGCCCCTAGATTGGGATATCGAGTTTATCATTGAACTAATCCCCGGAACAGGACCCATAGCCCAGAGACCATATAGTATGAACCCGTCTGAACTAGCAGAACTGAAGAAGCAGCTGGATTCCATGTTGGAAATTGGATTGATTCAACCAAGTGCGTCACCATGGAGATCACCTGTCTTGTTTGTGGACAAGAAGGATGGAGGTAACCTTTGTGTACGGATTATCGGAAGTTGAATGATGTCACTATCAAGAACAAGTACCCATTGCCCAAGATAGAAGATTTGTTTGATCAATTGACCATGCCAAAGTGTTTTCTAAGATTAATCTTACAACTAGCTATCATCAACTCAAGATTCGCGCAGAGGATATCCCCAAGACTACCTTTACCACCCGATATGGATTATACGAGTATATCGTCATGTCTTTTGGATTAACCAATGCCCCCGCTTATTTCATGAATCTCATGAATAAGATTTTTATGGACTTCCTGGAGAAGTTTGTCGTTGTTTTCATCGATGACATTTTGATTTATTCCAAATCAGAAGAAGAACATGAGCTACACCTAAGGACCATTCTTGGAACCCTTAGAGAGCATCAGTTGTATGCCAAGTTTAGAAAATGTGAATTCTGGTTACAGGAGGTAGGATTCCTCGATCACATTGTCTCAGCCGGAGGAATTGCCATTGACCCTGCGAAAGTGAAAGATGTCGAAGATTGGCAAGCCCCAACCACCCAAACCCAAGTTCGTGCATTTCTCGGATTGGCGGGATATTACCGCAAGTTCGTAGAAGGATTCTCGAGTATCGCCAGACCCATGACCCAATTGCTGAAGAAGGACAAGAAGTTTGAATGGACCGACAAATGTGAAGCGAGTTTTCAAGAACTCAAGAGGAGATTGATTTCAGCCCCAATCTTAATCATGCCTGATATCACGAAGCCTTTCGATGTTTATTGTGACGCATCCAAGATCGGTCTCGGATGTGTGCTAATGCAAGAAGGAAAAGTTATATCTTATCTATCTCGACAACTGAAACAACATGAGAAAAATTACCCAACCCATGACCTCGAACTCGTAGCCATAGTTCTAGCCCTGAAGACATGGAGGCACTACCTGATGGGAAACCGTTGTGAGATCTATTCAGATCACAAGAGCCTGAAGTATATATTCACTCAGAAGGAGCTGAATATGAGACAAATAAGCTGGATTGAGCTAATCAAGGATTACGACCTGGACATTCACTATCACCCTGGTAAAGCCAACATTGCCGTGCCGCTTGAACTCCATGATTTTGAAGGAGCAACCAAGTTTGCACAAGGAGATGGAAGATTTTCGAATGGAATTAGTAAGTGAAGTATTTTTGGCTAGCATAGAACTTCAACCCACTTTGATCAGCCAGATCAAAGAGGCGCAGAAAGGAAATGCTAGTATCGACGGAATGAAGCATCGTATCGGTACAGGCAAAGTACCCGGATTCACCGAAGATGAAGAAGGAGTTTTGTGGTACAACGGACGCCTTTGTGTACCAGCAGATTCTGAGTTGAAGGAAGTTATTCTGAAGGAAGCTCATGATACTCTTTATTCTATCCACCCCGGAGGAACTAAGATGTATCAAGATTTGAAAGAGCAATTTTGGTGGCATAAGATGAAGAGAGAAATCGGAAGCTATATCGCCAAGTGTGATATATGTCAGCGAGTCAAGGCCGGACATCAAAGACCCGCTAGATTGTTGCAACCATTGCAGATTCCGGAATGGAAATGGGATTCCATTGGAATGGACTTTATCACCGGATTACCTACTTCTAGTAGGGGAAATGACTCTATCTGGGTCATAGTGGACAGATTGTCCAAATTCGCCCATTTATTACCAGTCAAGACCACATATCAGAGTTTGAAGCTAGCTGAGTTATACATCGCTAGAATCGTCAGTTTGCACGGAGTCCCCAAGAACATTGTATCGGATCGAGGAACTCAGTTTACCTCGAGATTCTGGAAGAAAGTCTAAGAAGGTTTAGGAACCCGACTAGATTTCAAAACTGCTTATCACCCTCAGACCGATGGACAAACAGAGCGAGTAAATCAAATACTCGAAGATATGCTGAGAGCATGTGTGCTAGAGTATGGATCTAAATGGGAAGACTGTCTGCCGTTCGTAGAATTTTCATACAACAACAGTTACCAAGCCAGTTTGCAAATGGCCCCATTTGAATTCATGTACGGAAGAAAGTGTCGCACCCCTTTGAATTGGTCGGAAGTAGGAGAGAGTCAGATTTTCGGACCCGATATCCTACGAGAAGCAGAAGAGAAGGTTCACAAGATTCGTGAGAATCTCAAGACCGCCCAGTCCGGACAGAAGAGTTACGCCGACAAGAGACGTCGAGACCTTGCCTTCAACATAGGAGAATTTGTGTATCTGGAAGTGTCGCCATTGAAGGGAATGCAGCGTTTCCAACTCAAGGGAAAGTTAGCCCCCAAATATATCGGACCCTTCAAGATTCTGAACCGTCGAAGAGAAGTGTCGTATCAATTGGAACAACCCAAGGAGATGTCAGTCGTGCACAATGTGTTCCATATCTCATTACTTCGCAAGTGTCTCGAAGTCCCGGATAAGACTGAAGTGTTCAAGAATATTGATCACCGGACCATAGAGATCAACGATGACCTGACCTATCCCGAAGTACCCATCCATATTTTGGAGGAAGATTTCAGAACCACCAGAACCCGAAGCATCAAGTTTCTCAAGATTCAGTGGAGCAACCACACAGAAGAGGAAGATACCTGGGAGCGCGAAGATCACATCAGGATGGAGTTTCCCGATCTCTTCAAATCCTAGGTAATCTTTTCGTCCTTTTTCAAATCTCGGGACAAGATTTTGTTTAAGGGGGGAAGGTTTGTAACATCCCAAAAATATTAAACTAGAATCATCAAACTCTAATCATCAAATTTAGGGGTAACAAAAACTTTTCTAATTAAAAATATGAAAGCATTCATATGTGTGTGTATTGAAATTTGGATTCTTTTGAATTTCCATGATTATGTGTTTCTTTGCTTGTAAAATGATTCTTAGGTGAAATAAACATCATCTAAACAATCCCCACACTTTTCCCAAAGACAAACAAATCAAAACAAACAAATTAAGTGAATGGTCACTTTGGCCAATTTAACTCCCATGCCTACTTTGGACAGCAAGCTAGGAGGAGAACTAGCCATGCCAACCTTGTCTGGGAGGTAGCCCGTGTCTCACCGCCCCCTCTCGACCAGCCCTAGCTCGAAGACCACGACCAGAACCGCCAGGAGCGCCGCGCTCCTGCCGTTGTCGACCATACCGACGTGCACCGCAGATCACGCGCCATTCCCACGCAACGCGACCACCTCGAGCCCTCGCCGCCCGCCAACATGCTCCCCACCGTCCCAGGAGACTGCTAGACATGCCCATTTAACCGCCCCTGCCCCGTAGCCACTGCTCTCCGTCAAAGACGCCACCTCTGCCTCGCAGAGCATCGAGCGTTCCCGACCATTTTCCACCGACCCTACACGCGCATTAAAGCCTTAGAGCATCGCCAGAAGACCATCGAACGATCGCCAACCTCGGCCATGCCTCTAGCTGCTTGTAACCGTGTCGCCACCGTCGTCTGCCCATCCGTCTCGGTCTCACCATCGAGCCTATAAAAGGACACGACCCCCAGCCGAATTGAGCACACCATCTCACTCCCCTCACCTCACTGATCGTTCCACCACATTCCCGGAGCAAGGCGAGCAGCGCATCACCGGAATTGCGTAGGAGCAGGCCGCCTCTGGAGAAGAAGGGCACCGTCGATTTAGTCCACCCCAGGAGGAGCTGTCGGTACCAGGAGGATCACTGTCGTCGACTTCGTCGTTCGCCCGCACCGCCGACCTTCGCTTGAGCCCCGGTGAGCCCCCGACAACCCCCACCTGCCGCGTTAGGTTTCTGTCTCGCCGGCGCCGCCCGACGTGGAAGATGAGTACCAGCCGTTCGATTAGACTTAGATCGTGCGGATCAGATTGCCCCGTACCGCTTCGCGTTTAAAGAGCCACTGACTGGTGGAACCCCCCTGTCAGTTGAGCCCCGCGCTGCGGATTGACACTAGGCCGGCCCATTAGCAGTTCCCGTGCAGCCCAGTCGTTTGAATTTAGCTTTTTCTATTTATATTCGAACTCAGTTCTGTACCTAGTTTAAAAAATCAACCCAGCTTGATTAGGTGAACCAAATTGAATGAAACCAATTTTGTGACAGATATTGAAATGCTTAATCCAACCCCGTTGGATTCAAATAATTTGAATCTATAGATCAACCTTGGTAAAAATAACAAGGCAGAAGCTTTTCTGCGTTCAAACATTTTTCAAATTTAAACCATAATAGCTTTTGATTTGATTCCAACTCTCAAAAATCACATTTTATCATACCTTTCAGAATATATAAGAACATATGGGTTTACTTACATAAATAATGTTCAAGTAATAAAAGAATGCCACATAGGCATTTCTAGTCAATTATTTTTATTTAAAATAAAAGGTTAAATCTTAGTAAATTGTGACACCACTTTAAATCACATTCCCATGTACTGAAATATGTGGTGATGACATGTGTCAACATGATCCCATGTTTGGTTTGGAGAATATTAAATCTTAAGTAATTTTTCAATGAGTAGAAATTACTTTTCTAAAAATAAAATAAATTAAACCAAGCTAAATCTTGTAATGTTAGTGATGATGCTAGATCATCTATAGGACCCTTTTGTGTGATGATTGAAGATACATAAGTATTGTTTGGTGATTGTGTACCTCGTACTTATTTATAGACGCTAGTACCGACCAAGGATACGAGGAGGAAGGAGGATACTACGAGGAAGAAGCCGAGGAGAACTTCAACCACTGCTCTGCACAAGGCAAGCCTAATACTACTAGTTGATTGAGCAAGCTAACACTTGCAAGATAGTCTACCTGAGCAAGCTTATACTGATACTGATGCAAGCCAATACTTGTAAGCCTTACTAATCAAGTTGACCTATGCAAGCTAATACTTGCTTGTTACCATGCCAACTATATGCCTTAAGCATATGTGATCATACCTACTTGATAACCCCAATCCTCCTTTGTGGCCTTTGTACATTCCCTGCCATGCAAATGGACAGTTCTTCCACTGCCAATGCATGCAGTCTATGCTTACCAGCATATCGGGAAATCCTCTACTTTCATTGACTGCGAGGATCCGAGCAATGTCTTCAGCAGTGGGTGATCTCAAGTACTGTTTCCCGAACACTGCAATCACTGCCCTACAGAATTTGTACAAGCAATCGATGGCGGTGGACTCGGCCATGTAGAACCTGTACAAGCAACCTCATCGACATGGTGCACTTCTGTAGTGAGGAAAACCCAACCATGATGGTGCAGTTCTTCTTGCAAATGAAATAGGGTCAAACTCCCGGATGGCATGCACGATCTTGAGGAAGAGCTTCCGGCTCATCCTGAAATGACGCCAAAACACGACTTCTCCATGGAGTGGATCGTCGGCGAAGTAGTCGACATACAACAAGCAGTAGCCCTCTATCCTTTGCCTCGCCTTGCACTTCCGGCGACCCGGTGCCACACCACCACGCTTCGGCTTCGCCATCTGTAGGTACAGCTGGGCGAGGGAGGCGAGGATCTCTATGTGCTCTGCATCTTCGGCGACCTCGGCGTTCTCCTTATACAGCAGTATGGCGAGTGTCTGCTCGTCGTTGGAGTCCATGGTCAAACCGGCCAAATGCCAAACACTTAGCAGGCATGGTGGTGGGAGAACGCAGCCAAGCCGTGCTACGGCGAAGTTCGGGCGACGTAAGCAGTGGCGGAATGGGCGGCATAGTGGGCGGCAACTACGGAGAGCATATCTAGAGGCGTGGGCATGTCTCAGCATGGAGGAACTCCGCCGGTGAAGTGATGGCGACAGAGGCACTAGGAGCTCTTCGCCGTAGTCTAGGCGAGTGGAGTGGGGGGTAAATGGGACTGTCTCGCTAACAGAGCTGGCCCACGCCTGTTTTCGCTTCGTCCGGCATACCCAGGGCGTTCCCGAGATCCTAGGTATGGTCTGGAGCCCGGACCAAAGTTCACCCGAATCCGGACGAAAAGAGGTTCCTGGGAACACGACCGGGCCGAATTTCGGCGTCTGGACCTATATTTGGCTTCCGGATCGGCGTCCGGATCGGCGTCCTCGGAAGCCGAGTGGAGATGCTCTAAATGAGAGAAATGGCATCTCTCTCCCTCTCTCACTCTTTCCAAGCACTAAGGACAAAAATGAACAATGCCCTGCTATAGTGGTGTCAACCAGAGAGTTAGAGGTGTACTATACAAGTTTGCTGGACTCATACTTGTGATGGTTTAATTGGTTTAGATTGAGGTTTGATGGATTGTGCAAATCTTGATCAAATCGGGGCTTGTGAAGGAAGTGCAGAAATTTGCACTGTACTATATGGGGAAATGGTGCTGGTAGATAAAGGAGGGCAAGATACCTCTATAGGAATTGTTTGGGATTTTTAATATGATTTTTAGTCATTTATTCAAAAAGTGCAGAAATGATTTCTAGAAGCTAATGTGTTATTTTTACATTAGACAAGATAGGTTTTTTGTGTGAAAAGGGTTCTAATTACCATATCACACCTTGGAGGATTTTATTGGAATTTATTGTGAAGGGAAAGTATTTATAAATAATTATTACTTGTTTGTGCCTTTTAAGAAAAAAGGCAAAAAGAAATAATAAAGCATCTCAAAAATATTTATTTTTGAGATGGGAAGATAGGGTATGATATATAGGCATCAAATGTGCCATGATTTGGCAAGGTGGTTTGGAGAAAATCAAAGTTGTCTTTATGGAGAAGGATTTGATGATTTTGTAGATAAAGGAATTTTAATTAGTTTTCGAGCCCAAATAATTAGGGGAATTATTTGGGAGAAGATTATATCCAATATGGATGATGTCAACTTGAATTATCTATCATAACCAACCTTGGGGATTGAAATTCTACCTTGAAAAGGAAATAAAATAGATGTTGAAGGATCTAGGGTTCTGATATTTTTATACCACCTAAACATGGTTGGATTAGGGAGCTCAGAGCTATCCTTGGTACAAGGTATAGATGGATGGAGAGACCATGTCATATAGATGACCATGGAAGCAATAGTTGGGCTTGGATGTATTTGAGGTGATATAGAAGGGATGGCAAACTGTGTTGAAAACAAGGCTACCATAGCAGGATTATCATGATGCCTCATAAACCATGAGGGTTTAAGAAGCACCGGGCTCCAATGGAAACAAGTGAAGCATGGAGTGATAGATCATGGTTAGTATAGAATAACCATGCAATGAGTTGGTTAAGGGGAGGTGGCATATGGATGTGAGCTTCTACCAAAGTAGGAAAGATGATAAGATTTGCAGAAAAGATTATTATCTTGACTACAAAACCATCATCGGTGAGTGGGTATAAGACTGGTTTAGTCAAGGGAAGGGGTGATATTTGGTAGTACTAATGATGTACTACAAGATGGTTCAAGTACATTTTCACAAATGCTCCTAGGATGGAATAGGTAGAGCTCCAAAGATTGAATCTAGATAAGAATTCCAGACTTAGCCAAATTTGGCACTTGTGGATATGGACTAGTGTGAAAGAGGGAAGCATTTGAAAGGAATGTAATGGTTTGTTCTCATCATCAAGGGGTGATATTGATGGATAGCTTGTGTAGATAGGATTCATGCTTGTATTTGGTCTTTGATAAGTTGGGGGCAAATACAAAGGATTAGCTCAAGATTGATCTAGGTAAGTAGATTAGACATGCACTTGAGTGCCTTAAGATAAAGTTAGTTTGGGATGCTTAGTTGGAGATTTATGATCTCAAAAATAGATTGTATCCTAAGGGATGAGATACTAGGTTAGCTCACTCTAGTTCCTAGGCACACAAGGCAATCAGCAGATCAAGGCAATTCATCAGACAACAGATCAAGGAAATTTATCTAGCTAGACAATCAGATACTACTGAAGTTACCATCAAGTCTAACTTGAGGTAAGCGAGGGTATTTTGAAGAGGTTGCATTTTAAAGTATGGTAAGGAGTATATCTTCTACTATACAATCAGCTGCATAGGCACAAGAAAACAATTAGCAAGCATTGCAACACTTTTTCAAGAAAAAGTTTTTGTTCCCCTGATTTTTGCCTTTTTGACAAAAGATCAGGGTCGCTGAAATTGGGATGTTACAAATAGATAAGACTTCTATGGCACACATGTGTTGCCATGTGCCAAAAAAAAACAACAGTGGCGCATTACAGCAAATGCTTCATGGAACCTTTCACTGTTCTGCGGCGCATGCACAGGGACGGTGTGCCACAGAAGTTTGGCAGGACCCGCCACCTGGATTGGGCACCCGGGTTTCCCGTGGCGCATATAGCCATATGTGTCGCAGAAGATGAAACTTCTTTGGGGCATATTACCATATGCACCACAGAAAGCCCGGGTGGGCCCTACCACGGAA
The DNA here is from genome assembly GCA_916181665.1 of Avena sativa. Classification (NCBI taxonomy): domain Eukaryota; kingdom Viridiplantae; phylum Streptophyta; class Magnoliopsida; order Poales; family Poaceae; genus Avena; species Avena sativa. Next base: position 301,558,285 of record OV702297.1, on the reverse strand, counting down.
TCTCATTGACCGCACTCTGACTAACATTACGTGGTCCATATGACCATATGCGCCACAGAAGTGATGATTTTGTGGCGCATATAGAGGTATGATCCATAGAGGTTCAGTAGGAAAAATAGATCCCACCCCCTGGATGGCCTGTTAACTTTTGTAAAAAGTAAAAGAAAATGATTAAAAAGTCAAAAAATAATTCCTTTAAGATGTAGTTATATTTTCGGGTATAATTGTAGGGAAAATTGAAAACATGAATTTCGATGTATTTTGCAAAAAAAGGTCCTGGCACGGTAAAATGGCCATAACTTTTTCATACAATGTTGGAAAATAGTTTAATATACCAAAATGACGAGAAGGAAATTTCGCATATGCTGGCAACTACCTCTGGCCATTTAGCATTTTTTGGATTTTCAAAATTCGAAAAGAATAAAAAGTTATGGTAAAAAAATCGTTTTTTCCTGAAAAAAAAATAAAAAACGGCGAGAAACTTATGTGGCGCATTTCTCCCATATGCGCCATAGAAGTGTTGGGATTGGAATTTTGAATTCACGCGGCGCCCTCTTCCTCTACTTTATACTTCTCTTTACTCATCTCCTCCACTTCTTCTCTCCTCCTCTCCTCTTCTTCTCTTCCTCCACTTATTCTCTCCTCCTCTTCTTCTCTTCCTCCCCTTCTCATCCTCCTTCTTCTCCACTCTCTGGCCAACTCCTCCTCCTACTCCAGCCATGGCCTCCACCATCTCCGGCGACACCTCCTCCACCGCCTCCTACTCCGGTGACCCCTCCTCCACCGACGGCCTCCTTCTCCTACTCTGGTGACCCCTCCTCCTACTCCTCTTACTTCTCCTACTATGCCGACTCCTCCTCCTCCTACTCCACCTACACCACCGGCCTCCTACTCCGGCGACCCCTCCTCCTACTCCTACTCCTCCTACACCGACGACCTCCTACTCCGGCGACCCTCCTCCTCCACCGACCTCCCACTCTGGCCAAATCTAGGCTGCTTTGTTTTGAAATTAAAAAAAATCAGTGGCGCATATCACAATTTGCGCCATAGAAGTTTGTGATTTGAAATTTTGGGCGGGATCTAGCCTGCCTTTTTTTAAATTCAAAAAGACAGTTCTGTGGCGTATTTCAAAATGCGCCACATAAGTTCAGTTTAGTGGCGACGTAACAGTGGCACATATAATATGCGCCACAGAAGGGCAATACCCACGCGCCACAGATGAGGGTTTTCCTAGTAGTGTTATCGGATCAAGCCACCACCTTCACCAGGATCACCAAGACGCCAGCTTTTCGAACGCGAACCACTAGTACACCGAAGCCACCAGATGTGCGAACAGAGGAACCATCGAGGAACAAGGTTCTAAGGTAGTGAATCTTAGGAAATCGAATGCTATCGTCACCTGCCCTAAAGGGGGAACGTTTTCACCTAGAAGGACAAGACCAATAAAGGAAGAAGGCGAAGGCTCTGCAATGATGCCTCAAAGAAGGGGAAGGGCACCCGCAGGTGTCATCGTCATTGGGAACCAGACAATCCGGATGATGCTTTCGCCCGAGCCTTCCGCCTCTCCAACTCACACCATGCCAATACGCAACTCCATACATAATGGAGCAGGGTTCAGGCTGGAGATGCACGACAAACACAAGATACATCAAAGTGGAAACCAACGTACCAAGGTAACGTCCGGGAGAGATAGAGCACAATGATGCATCAACTTCTCTCAGGGACTAACCGGCACCAAAAGGGAAAGAGGAGGAAGCGAAGAACTTGGGTCCTACTGGCGAGCGAGAGGAGGAAGGGGGCATAGGGGTGAAGAAAGGGGGAACCACGAGACCTATGCTCTGACACGAACGACATTGCGGGACCATGCGTGCACTCATCCCCGACTACAACCGCCACACTCGACAGTTAGCCTCGCCGACAACATGACACCCGAAGAAACCGCTTCCAAACCACCACCCGCGAGGAACCAGTACAGGGGCACCTGCCATTCGCCTTCAAAGAGACACAGCCCTCCCGGAAAGACGGCATCAGGTTGCGTACGTGCAGGCAACACCCCAGATGAATATGATAACGGAATAATCAGAGTGTAGTTTCTAGGCACTATATTCCATCAAGCCCACTTACCTTTTTTTGAAAAGGAGAAACACCTCCGGTTTTTACATTCATGGGCATACAACCATATTATTGCAAAGTTTTATTCGGTTTGAATACAAGGATACCATATACTCCCTCAGTTTTAAAATATAAGATGGTTTAACTTTGTGAAACAAATGTATCTAGACTACTTTGAAAACATAGATTCATTTAGATTCACAGTAAATCTACAAACTAAAATAAGTCTAGATACATTGTTTTCACAAACCTCACATCTTATATTTTGAAATGGAGGGAGTAGATGGACGCAGACATTTTTTTTAGAAACACGGTACAATCAAAGACGCTCACAATACGTACATGCACCCACCCCTATGAACGCACACACGCACACCCTACCCCTATGAGCAACTCCGAAAAACTAAACCGACAGATCGGGTCTTGAGATTGACGAAGTCACCACGGACGCCAACACCCAAGAGAGATTACATGAGGGACTTGTGCCAAGTTCTGAAGCTCCCAAGCTTCCGCACGCTGATGTAATGGCCACGTACCGATCCAACATGTAACTTTGTACATAACCTATAAAAAGTTAGAAGCTGCAATATTGTTAAAACCCAAATCATTAAGTGGTTCACATACACCCTTCAACCAGATACCAAACTTATTTGATATACTAGTTGATGGAGATGGATCAGCATAGTTTTTCCACAAAAGTAACACATAAAGTACAAGATAGAATGAGATGATATATATTGTCTCATCACAATCACAAAAACAACATTTTTTTAGTGGCATTCAAGTTTCACCAAATTATCTTTAGTAAATCTCTGCTTAGGTATCAAAGTTGGATATCTCATGATTTTTAATGAGATTTGAAGATTCCAGATTTGAAGAACGCTTACCTATATTGTCTTTACAAGTGAAGTATTGTCACATGTAGCATACCATCATCTAGTATATGTGAAGAGCTAAGGGTGTGACGAAACTAATAAATAGGAAAATACATGTACAGGCTAAACCAATATAGAATATGTGACATCCTTCCCTAGGGTTTAGAATCGATAAAATACTCACATCAACAAATCACTTTATTTCTTCTAAAATCTCATATCCAAAGAATATATAGGTTACACGGTCGTGTGCGTGTCAAAAGCGTGGACATGTTGGACATGTGCCAAGACGATGTATGAACGTGTGCCAAGAGGGGACATTTTTGGCTGAAGATTTGACTGACATCACGTGGCCTAATAGATTGCATAACAAGGTGTATCTTCTTATCCAAAAGCTCATTTTAAAAAACCTTTAGTTTAGGCGTACGTGCTCAGCTTGGGTTAATTTGATGATGGATGATTGACTAGGAAGTTGTTTCCGAGTGCTCAGAGCTGCGGACAAAGTGCGTAAAAAGATCTAATATTAGACTGTAAGACTAGCCTAGAGATTCTACAGAGTTGTCAGGCACTAGTAGAAAACAGGCTATCCGTTCATGCCCTCCAACAGCATTAGTCCCGGTTGCGCCACAAACCGGGACTAATGCTGGCATGCATCCCGGTTCGAGTGGGCACGGTGGCCAGAGGCGTGCGTCCCGGTTTATAGGGGTGCATGCGTCAGGGACTAAAGTGTGCGCGCCAGACACGTGGCCTCCCACGCACTTTTAGTCCCGGTTTGTGTTACAAACCAGGACGTATAAGCCATCCCTCTATAAATACGACGCCCTAGCCCTCTCCCTTTCCTCTGTTTTTTCTTGGTGGAAGTTGTGAGAGGTGTGCTAGTTTATTTTTTTTCCTATGCATGCATGCGAGGTGTTTGATAAAATGTTTGAGTGAATGATCCCGTTCAATTTCTCATAGAACAAAAATATAGGAGGTGCCTGAGACGCACTTGAGCTTTCTCCTCTTTATTTCCCTCAATCGAGGTTAGCAATCTTATCTTCTCTCTGTCATTGATACAATGCACGTGTCCATGTGAATTGGTCATATTTGAATAAATGCAAGAGGGTTGTGTACCTGGTTAATCGACGATTTCTTCTGACCAATCATCCCGTAAGAAAGAAAGGCAAGCATTTCAAAGGTGAGGCAGATCACTGGAAGAAGTCTGAACTCCTTGCTGGTGATGATGTATTTGGTATGGTCAAGGACATAGAAGTAATCTTTGGAAAGGGTCCCGGTGGTCAATCAGTTCCGAACGACGTCGCTACCGGACACACACCTATGTGGAAGAAGAAATCTATATTTTGGAGGCTGCCATATTGGAAAGTCCTACGTGTCCGCTCTCAATCGACGTGATGCACGTGACGAGGAATCTTTGCGTGAACCTGCTAGGATTCCTAGACGTGAATGAGAAGACAAAAGATACACCAGAAGCACGGGAGGACCAGCAAATTATGAAAGATCCAAAGAACATGCATACACAGAACAAGACGGATAAAGGGGGTCACTTAAGTCGTGTCAGCTATGCTCTTACCAAAGCAGAGAAGGAAATCTTTTTTGAAGTCCTTTACAGTATCAAGGTGCCGTCTGGCTTCTCATCTAATATAAAGGGGATAATAAATATGGCAGAGAAAAAGTTCCAAAACCTGAAGTCTCATGACTGTCACGTGATTATGACGCAGTTGCTTCCGATTGCATTGAGGGGGATTCTACCAGAAAATGTTCGAGTACCCATTATGAAGCTGTGTGCATTCCTCAATGCAATATCTCAGAAGGTAATCAATCTAGATATTCTGCCAAGGTTACAGAAGGATGTGGTACAATGTCTTGTTAGTTTTGAGTTGGTGTTCCCACCATCCTTCTTCAATATTATGAGCATCTCCTGGTTCACCTAGTGGAAGAGATTGCCATTCTCGGTCCTGTATTTCTACATGGGAGTTTTAAATAAATATGTTCATAACCGTGCTAGACCAGAAGGAAGCATCTCCAAGGGATATGGAACAGAGGAGGTCATTGAGTTTTGTGTTGACTTTATTCCTGACCTTAAGACGATTGGTGTTCCTGACTCGTGGCATGAGGGAAGACTAAGTGGAAAAGGCACGCTGGGAAAGAAAGCAATGATATGTAGGGACGGAGATTCTTTCACTAAAGCACACTACACAGTTCTACATAATTCCACCTTGGCAGCTCCGTATATCGAGGAACACAAGAATATTGTACGCTCCAAAAACTCGGGGAAGCCCGACTCATGGATTACAGATGAACACATGAAGTCTTTCGGCGGTTGGATGCGGACACATCTCTTGAATGATAGCACTGTTAGAGATCAGCTATACTTGTTGGCCGCGTCACCATCTTCTACTATATTGAATTTCCAAGGGTACGAAATAAATGGGAATACATTCTACACGATCGCCCAAGATAAAAAGAGCACCAACCAAAACAGTGATGTCCGCTTTGATGCAACGGACGAGAATGGGCAAAAGGACACATACTATGGTTACATAGAGGAGATATGGGAACTTGACTATGGAGTCTCTTTTAAGGTCCCTTTGTTTTGCTGCAAATGGGCCAACCTGAATAGGGAAGGGCTAAAGATAGACCAGTTGTACGGAATGACAACAGTGGATCTCAATAATCTTGGTTATAGGGATGAACCATTCGTCCTAGACAATGATGTGTCTCAGGTTTTCTATTCGAAGGACATATCCTCCAGATAGAAAAAAGAAAAATAAAAGCAAACGAATACATCATATGATGAGCCAAAGCGTCACATAGTTCTTTTAGGGAAAAGAAACATCGTGGGAATCAAGGACATGACAGACATGTCAGAAGATTATAATAAGTTTGATGAAATTCCGCCCTTCAATGTGAAAACTGACCCAAGCATTCCGTTAAGTAAAGAAGATGCTCCATGGTTACGTTTGAAGCGATCATAAGGCAGGACATACGCAAAGAAGTTCATGCTCATATTATGTACCTCTAGTTCGTGTCTGGCCGGTTGGCTGCATATTGTGAACCTAAATGCCATCAGACATGATAGCTCATTTTGTGAAGGATATTTTATGATGTTTGCAATTTTCCAAGTTTAATAAATGTATTGAGTGTTAGTTCCGGTTTGTGGCTTGACCAGGACTATATATAGGGGGGCCTTTAGTCTCGGTTTTTAATATTATTAAACGTCTTGAGTGTTAGTCCTGTTTTGTGGCTGGACCGGGACTAAAGGGGGCCTTTAGTGCCGATTCGTAGAACGACTTTCCCGAACTATGAAGCAGTTGTCCTGATTCATACTTACCATTAAGATCTGATCTCTAAACGCGTGTGGTCACATATTACGGAGTGCCTCTATGACCAGTTTCTTGGAGATGCCGGAGGACTGGACACCGGCGGCATCTCCCTGAAACTAGTCGTAGTGGTGTCCCTGCTCTCGCACACCATCTTGCATCTTGTAACTTCTCTAACTAGATCAATACGCCTGGGAGCTAACTAATTTCATATATTAGGGAGTGCCTCTATGACCAGTTTCTTGGAGATGCCAGAGGACTGGATTCCAGTGGCATCTCCCTGAAAATGGCCGTAATGGTGTCCCTGCTCTCGAAAACAATCTTGGAGATGCCTCAATCTGGCTGGAGGACTAGACTCACAACAATGCCTATTTATAGTACAAGAAGCTCGGCATAGTGTCGACACTCACGACATAATGTCGACACTCACCCCTATTATTAGTGTTGACTCGTGTTTTGTCCCGGTTGGTGTCTCCAACCGGGACTAAAGGTTCATCTTTAGTCCCGGTTGGTGACACCATCCGGGACAAGGTACAAGCCGCACAACATAATGTCGAAACTCACCCCTATCATTAGTGCTGCCTGGCCTAGCCTGTCGAAATCCCTCCAACTGGGACTAAAGATGAACCCTTTTTTCTCTATTTATAGGTCTTTCCCTCTATTTATAGGTTGCCCACCTTAGCCTGACCTATCATGTTCGAGGTTTCATGGCTATCATTAGTCGTGCTGCTTGTGTTGACTCGTGTTTTGTCGACACTCACCCCTATTATTAGTGTTGACTCGTGTTTTGTCCCGGTTGGTGTCTCCAACCGGAACTAAAGGTTCATCTTTAGTCCCGGTTGGTGACACCATCCGGGACAAGGTACAAGCCGCACGACATAATGTCGAAACTCACCCCTATCATTAGTGCTGCCTGGCCTAGCCTGTCGAAATCCCTCCAACTGGGACTAAAGATGAACCCTTTTTTCTCTATTTATAGGTCTTTCCCTCTATTTATAGGTTGCCCACCTTAGCCTGACCTATCATGTTCGAGGTTTCATGGCTTTCGGTCCAAATGACCGATGTTATGTGCTGAATCGCGGCATAGTTTGTGATGCTATGCCCATATTATGCATGCATGTGGACATTGGGATGGAGAACAATGTTGTAGGAGGAAGTTTTCCTTTTCGTCGCACGGAAAAGCCATTTTCCATTTTTCGAGCGCAAAAAACGGGTCGTTTTGCGAAGCAAACACCAAAATGCTGTTTCAGAATGCTACCATCCCATTTTTCTAAAATACTAGACCACCTTACATGGACTATCTCCCAACCGGGATATCTCAAACATTTCCGTCCATCCCAGGTAAAAAGGACAAATGTCTACCGAATCGGTAGGAAGTGGGTCCGGTTTGTACTACAGGTACATGATCTAATGCCCGTGATTTATTGAAAAAATCATTTTTAGACTGGCAGTATGTGGTTTCTTCAGAGATCCAATGAAATTTCTAACGATGCTCGTCCCCTATCTTCATGCACGCAGGTTCGACCTTAGTTCAAAAAGGGAAAAATTCAAAACGGACATAAGAAACTCAAAAAAAGTCCGAACAATGTAAATCATTCGCGTGGTGTCATATTATGTGACATAGTTGCAAGGAAAAATACCAGACTTGGTATATTGATCATGTCTCGAAAAAACCTTCACAAAATGACCTATCATGTTCGAGGTTTTATGGCTTTCGGTCCAAATGACCGATGTTATGTGCTGAATTGCGGCATAGTTTGTGATGCTGTGCCCATATTATGCATGTGGACATTGGGATGGCAAACAATGTTGTAGGAGGAAGTTTTCCTTTTCGTCGCACGGAAAAGCCATTTTCCATTTTCTGAGCGCAAAAAACAGGTCGTTTTGTGAAGCAACCACCAAAATACAGTTTCAGAGTGCTACTGTCCCATTTTTCTAAAATACTAGACCACCTTACATGGACTATCTCTCAACTGGGATATATAAAAAATTTCCATCCATCCCGGGTAAAAAGGACAAATGTCTGCCGAATCGGTAGGAAGTGGGTCCGGTTTGTACTACAGGTACATGATCTAACGGCCGTAATTTTTTGAAAAAAATCATTTTTAGACTCGCAATATGTGGTTTCTTTAGATATCCAATGCAAGTTCTAACAATGCTCGTCCCCTATCTTCATGTACGCAGGATCGACCTTAGTTCGAAAAGGGAAAATTGAAAACGGGCATAAGAAATTCAAAAAAAATCCGAACAATGTAAATCCTTCGAGTGGTATCATATTATGTGACATAGTTGCAAGGAAAAATACCAGACTTGGTATATTGATCATGTCTCGAAAAAACCTTCACAAAATGACCTATCATGTTCGAGGTCTCATAGCTTTCGGTCCAAATGACCGATGTTATGTGCTGAATCGCGGAATAGTTTGTGATGCTGTGCCCGTATTATGCATCCATGTAGACATTGGGATGGAGAAAAATGTTGCAGGGGGAAGTTTTCCTTTTCGTCGCACCGAAAAGCCATTTTCCATTTTCCGAGCGCAAAAAAAAGGTCGTTTTGTGAAGCAACCACCAAAATGTTGTTTCGGAATGCTACCGTTCCATTTTTCTAAAATACTAGAACACCTTACACGAACTATCTCCCAACCGGGATATCTCAAACCTTTCCGTCCATCCCGGGTAAAAATGACAAATGTCTGCTGAATCGGTAGGAAGTGGGTCCATTTTGTACTACAGGTATATGATCTAACACCCGTGATTTTTTGAAAAGATCATTTTTAGACTCGCAATATGTGGTTTTTTCAGAGATCCAATGCAAGTTCTAACGATGCTCGTCCCATATCTTCATGCACGCCGGTTCGACCATAGTTCGAAAATGGAAATATTCAAAACGGGCATAAGAAATTCAAAAAAGTCCGAACAATGTAAATCCTTCGCGTGGTGTCATATTATGTGACATAGTTGCAAGAAAAAAATACCAGACTTGGTATATTGATCACGTCTCGAAAAAACCTTCATAAATGACCTGTCATGTTTGAGGTTTCATGGCTTTCGGTCCAAATGTAAGTTCTAACAAAAAAATAAGCCCCTTTAGTCCTGGTTGGTAAAAAATTCTTGCCTCTGTCTTCCCGCCATTTTTCGTCCCGCCATTTTTTTTCCGCCATTTTTCTTCACGCTATTTCTTCCTACCAGTTTTCTTCCCACCATTTCTCACTTTATATATGTAGGATTGGCCTCCATTATCATTGCACATCTCTAGACTCATATCTTCAACCTCATCACTCTTTCCCATGGCTTCCATCGTACCACTAACCCGTAGGGAGGCAGAGGCACTTTGCGCCTCGAACTACCCCTGCCCACCGGGCTACTGCGTCCCCGTCGGTTAGATGCTGAATGCCGGAGGCGTGCCGGTTCCTCCTGTCCCTCTTGGTGTGGCGCGCCGGATGGTCATCACGAACCACTACTACTTCGAGCTCACGCCGGAGCAGCGGAGGAATCCCAACAGGCATCCCGACTATTTTCCGACTTGGGAAGCCTTCTTCAGGGATCGGCGTGAGAGGGCACTCGCGAGGCACGAGGAGGACGATCCACCTCCTCCGAACTTCAACGAGGCCAGCCGTCGGCTGTGGTGGCGACGCCGGACTCTCCAGAGCATCATGGCCTACGACATGGCCGCCGACTCTAACCCCCGCCTGCGCTATCCTCAAGTCCAGGCAACTTGTACTCAGCCTTCGAGGTTCAACTACAGCGACCCCGACGACGATAGCGACGACGGCCGCAGCGAGTACGACGACTAAAATGGCGAGTATTGCAGGTGTAGGCAGGAGCATGACTGAATCACTCCAACATGGCAAAACAAGTTCGGCCGATTGTGACTTAATCTGGTCATGTATCTTAATTTTCAGTTCTTCTATGTATCTTAATTTTTAGTCGTTCTTTATGTAACTTAGTGTTAGTTGCGTTATGTACTTTAATTCCAGTTCTGTCGTAATAAAATTTCATCCCGCTCATTATTTCCCGTCCTTTTCTTCCTGCCCATTAATATATAAAAAATATAAGTTAATTCATTTTAATTTTAAATGCTTCATAGTTTAAATGTTTACATTAATTATTTTTAAAAACATAAAATGGTTTTGAATTAGTTATTCAAATTCAAATACTTTTTATGTTTAAAGTTTTTCTAAATTCTAAATTAATATTCAAAAAATATAAGTTAATTCATTCTTAATTTTAAATGGTTCATAGTTTAAATGGTTACATTAATTTTTTTAAAAAACAAAAAATGGTTTTGAATTAGTTATTCAAATCTAAACACTTTTTATGTTTAAAGTTTTTCTAAATTCCAAATTAATATATAAAAAATATAAGTTATTTCATTTTTTATTTTAAATGGTTCATAGTTTAAAATGTTACATTAATTATTTTTAAAAATAGAAAATGGTTTTGAATTAATTATTCAAATTCAAACACTTCTTATGTTTAAAGTTTTTCTAAATTCCAAATTAATTTTCATTTTAAAAACATTACAAATTTAAACCCCAAAATAAAAAATAAGGCGGAAATAGAGAGATAATTTGTGAAAAAAATTGAAAACAGGGTCATACGTCCCGTGTGGAGCTACCAACTGAGACTAAAGGCCCCCTGCGCGCGCCGCTTGGGCTGATCCCAAAATATGAAAAAAGTGGAGCATACGTCCCGGTTGGTGTCTCCAACGGGGACGTATGACCCTTTAGTCCCGGTTGGAGCCACCAACCGGGACATATCCTCCCTCCCCTTTATACACGACGCCCGTTCCTCTCCTTCCCCTTCTCCATTCTCTGCAACTCCTATGCGGACGCACAGGGAGACGTCGTCGCCTCGCCGTCAGGCTGCCCGCCATCAAGCTGCCCGCCGTCCCCTCTGTCCGCCGCCGTGTGTCGTCGTGCGTTCTCTCCCTCTTTCTCCCTCTCGCGTGCGTTCTCTCCCTCTCTGGCCAAACCCTAGCCCCAGTAGCCGGTCGTCGCCGCCGTGTGTCGTCGTGCGTTCTCTCCCTCTTTCTCCCTCTCACGTGCGTTCTCTCCCTCTCTGGCCAAACCCTAGCCCCAGTAGCCGGCCGTCGCCGCCGCTCTCGGCCTCCCCTCGACCATCTGGTGGTGCCAGGAGCTCCGCGTCGGTCCCCTGTTTTGTCCCACTGAAGGAATCAAGCCCCGGTGCTCGGAATCAGCGCCAACCTCGCCATCTTCCCCGACCCCGACAAAGCTCGCCGCCATCGATTAGCTCGCCTCCGTCCTTGCCTTGGTTCCACGATCCCACGTCGAGCACCGTGGTCAGCTTCTGGTGCTCAGGGCACCCTCTGTTTGCCTCCTAGATCTTTGTAGCCGCCGCGTGCCGTTTGTCTCTGAGCTCCATCACCGCCGCTCGTCGCAGGCCTCTCTCCGGTGACCCTAAAGGGGCGGCGCCGCCACTATGTGGTTCCCCTCGTCACGCTCTTTCCAGCGCACCTCTCCGCGCGTGCTAGGGTGGCCCAGATCATCGCCGGCGACCACCGCCTGACGCCACCCGCCGCCACGTCTGACGTGGCGCCTGCATGGCCACGGGGTGGACCCAGCTCGACCTGGGCCCCCCTAGTCAGTGGCTGTGGGTAGGAGCAGCCCCGATGTAGAAATTTAGGGATAGGGTTGATGACGTCAGGGTGTTGCAGTAATGGCTTAATCCTTTTCAGAAATGTTTAAAAATAGCAAAAATTAATATAATTTTGTAAAATCAATAACTAATTCATATTTAATCATAAAAATATGTATAATATATCAAAATGTTTAGAAAATTGAGAGATATGTGTCTAAGCAATCATAATACATTGTCAAGCAACTTTAAACCCTAGTTTAGTTGGAAGAACATTGATACCCCTCATATACATGTGAGTTTGACGATGCACCTTTGCCAGGGCATTCAGAACACTCTTAAATCGACATGCATTATGGTTACTGGGTAGTATCTAATCTAACATGTCATACATATTGTTTGAGCATTGCATTATGCCATGTCTTCAATTGTCGCCTTTCTTTCCGGTATTGGTTCTTCACGATAGGATCCGAGCCCGAGGGCAAGCGTAGCCTCTCATTCTGAACCTATTACAAAGTATCTACTTTCTCGCTATGATGCATATGATTCCAATGTGGTCTTTTGTCAGTAGCTAGAGTTACCTATCTACTACATAGTTTCCTTTTTGTAGCTAGTTTTAGGGTTTAGGGTTTAGGGTTTCTCTTCATTTTTATTATTTTGTATGTATATATTAGGGTTTCTCCAAATTAGGGTTTATATCTCTCAACACCCTACCTAACATTCTACCTTAGCCGCTTTGACTTATCCGTTTTTCCACTTATACAGAAAATATGGAACCACACGGCAGAGACAAAGAAAAGGAAGAGTTGATCCAAGGTGTGATCCGCGGGGAAGAAAAATTAGATGTATCGACGTTTCTGAATAACTCCGGTGAGGGTGATCCTCTTTTTACCAGAAGAGACGACTTCTTTGAGGTTGAAGGTGATGCCTTCTGCGAGGGAGAAGGCGATGCCTTCTAGGATCGAGAAGACGACCGCTCCGGCGAGGTGCGTGTAATATAATTAATCATCTGCTGTCTATATAGAAATATTAACGACGATCTTTCTTCTTTTAGCCCTCCGGATCGAACAAATCTACTAAAAAGAGCGGACGAGGCCCAACGAAAAAGTTGTAAGACCATGAGAGGTTCAGGATCGAAGAAATCGGTGACGACGGCAAACCGACGACTCCCATTATTTTCGCACAAAAATTTGTGGCACAATGCAGAGTAATCGTTAGGGACTTCGTCCCGATCACCATGCGAAATTGGAATAGGCATGTTGATGCGGAAGAAGAGGGAACATGTTTATATGTCCCTAACATGGCCAAAGATTTACTGTGGAAGAGGCTCATGCTTAATTTTACCCTACCGAAGGTAGAGCTGGATCCAAATGCGGAGGGTCCAGTTGAGGACACCAAGAAACATGCCAAAGCCATGCAGATGAAGGTCAGGAAGTGGGCTTTGAAGAAGATGGCCCAGTGTTTCACCAACTGGAAGAAAAGACTACACCTTGACTATGTCATGAAAGATAAGACTCCAGATTTTGAGAAAATTCAGCATCAGAAGTTAAAACCATTCTGGGCTGAGTTTGTGAATTACAAGACATTAGAAAAAGCTAAGAAAATTTCTGCAACGAATAAGCTGAATGCTTCTAACAAGAAGTATCACCATACTATGGGCCAAGGTGGCTATAGGGTTGGCATTTCTAAGTGGAAGAAACTTGAGGATGAATTGCGTGCTAAAAAGTCATCCCAGAGACAGACAATTGGATCAAATGTGCAAAGAATTGGTTTTACGGGCATGGGGGCACGTTGGACTCGGAAGGGAAGTGTATATATAACATAAGACATAAATAAGACCCCTTGCCAATAGAGAACATAAGAAAAGTAGTAAAGGCTGTTGTAGATGGGGACTTCATTCCCGATAGAGAGAATGACGAGCTCACAGTCGCCCTTGGGAATAAGGAACACGATGGACGAACACGAGGCACAATAGGCTCCCAACCATGGAGCACTGGGTTTCCCGAAGAGAGGAAGAAATGTCCTGATAGAAGCCGTAAGAGGAGAAAGGACAAGGCAGAAGTTGAAGCAGATATTCAGAAAGAGCGAATGCGTATAATTGAAGAACTAATAAAGCAACAACAAGATCAAATTAATGCACTTAGCTAGCAAGGTACTACCGGCCCATCTCAGCAGCACCTGGTGGTAGAACCTGCATTCGATGCTACCGGCCTATCGAATAATCGAAAAAACAGTGTGGCTTCCACCGAGGTCCCGGGTGATGACAATGAAGATGATGATGGTGCACCGACGATGGCTCGTGTTGGCTACCCAGTGGATGATATCACACAGATGATACACTGCGAGCTACATGTCAAAGTTGTGAACATATCAATGAAGGTGGCGGTCGGCTATGCCTTACCAATTGGACCCGCACCAACTTACCATTGTCGTACGGTTCCACAGGGCTACGCTGTTGTCGGGGTGGATGAAATCATGCCCACCTTTCAAGGTTTGAAGCTTGACTACCCTGCAGGTGAAGGGGATGTGACTAAACTGGGAGAAGCAACAAACGTTACCATTCTATGGCCAAAGGAATGTATCGTGCTTCCAAATCATACGCCAAGGCTATCTTCGCCGCCGCCTCACCCGTCTCCATCCTAGTCGTCGCCGCCGCGGCAGCCGTCTTCATCTCCTCACCCATATCTATCGCCTCACCCGACTCTGTCGCCTCACCCGTCTCCCTCACTTCACCAGTCTCCGGAGCAGACGTCGCCACCGTGGCAGCCATCGCCAGCGCCTTAGGAAAAAAAGTGTAAGTGTACCACCGCTACTCTGCGGAGTGGTATGCGATCGCCGACACGTAACCACGAGCCTCTTCCAAAAGTACCAAAGGTTCCTCCCAAGAGAGCTTATGATTGTACTAAAGAGGAGACTACGGTGATCCTTGAGGCGAAAACGACAGCGTTTTTCGCTAAGCTGAGGCGGCCGAAAGAGCCAGAGTTCCCCAACACCAAAGAAAAAAAAGCCCGAGTGTTCAAAATGCTAAAGGGCCATCACCAAACCGAGCCAAAGCTGTCATCAGACTATGAGCGCTCTATTCTCAAGTCACATGCGGCACAACAACTGTCGAAGAGAAGTACTGGTGCAAGCGGGAAATCTGTTGCCCAGCTCGGAGAACAAACAAAACAATCTTGCGCCCCTCTCAAGGTGATTTCCCATACCAATGTGGGGTCGAGCAAATATGCGGCCGAAGAGCAGTATGATCTAGATGTAGTTGCACTATACGGAGAAGCGGCCGCTGCTCAAGGTATGAGTATTTTCCACTACTTATCCCAGTTACAGTACTTCCTCGTGGGTGAAGTAGCATACAAATACCAGTACGGTAAACCTCTCATCAAACCCGAGGAGGTAAAGAATCTTCCAACAAAAATGCGAAGATTGCATAACTGGTACATGCATGCCACAAAGGCCGGGGCTAACTGGATAATGCTGAGGGTTACAAAAAAGCAATATGCGAAAGAAGTAGATGACATGATAGCCATTGAATTTATTGAACTATTTCAATTATTCAATCAAGACGCCTTGGACAAATCGATCATAGGTTCCTATTCTCTGTAAGTACTAATTCTGTAATTAATTTAGTCTCTAGCTATCTCACCTCATTTATTGCACGTATATAATCATACTATAATATGCAGAATGAAGATTCTCGAATGCAGCAGAGAACAAATCTATGACATTGGGTTCGTTGTGCCATATTGGATTCATTAAGCTAATCTCAAAACAAACCCTCAGGATACGGAGGATAATATTGTACACGCTTTAAGGTTTCAAGAAACCAGAAGGGAAATACTATTTCCTTACAACTTCGAGTGAATGTTATTGTCTTGTATACACTTTCTATTTCACTTACTCGATGTTAAGTATATAATTGATGAGTTATGCATGCGCAGCTTCCACTATATTCTTTTAATCATTCAACCTGACAAAGGGCGGGTACTAGTCATGGACTCGAAACATAAACCCCTTGAGATGTGGAAGGACATGCAGATGATTCTCCTGCGGTAATTCTAATCATTACGATACTATATCGACAACGTTCGTGAATTTTATGATATCAAGTAATTAATAACTTCTTTTATTCGTTTTCTTCGCGGGCAGCTCTTGGAAATGGTTCACCAAGAAGGCTAAGGGTGTTTGGAAAGAGGAGCTTACATTTAAACCACTTGATGTAAGCACCACTAGCTATATCCACGCATCTCTTTGATTCTAGTTTTGATAAGTTATTATCGTGCTTGATTATTATTTTGATTGAACTCTGTTCTCGTAAAGTGCCTGACGCAGGGACTAGGGAACAATTTATGTAGATACTATGTTTGCGAGTTCATCCGTCAAACGTGCTATAAGAAGGGCAGAAATTTAGAGCAACTTAACGTACGTAAACAATTTCTATAGTTTTTTATTACCATCAAATTGTGTTTAGTTTCATTCATATAGGTTGACTCCTTTTTTAAATCATCTCGAACATCTACGGGACGGTCTTCTGCCAAAGGATCGCGTATGAGAAATTTAAGAGAAATTGGCGGGATTCCTGGATGCAGAAGTCCTAAACCCAAAAGAAGAATACTATGCAGGTGTGTATAGGCAATAGGAATTGTACAAAGAGCTTATTTTGTATGTATATATGTGCATAAAATTGGTGTATTGAATGTAATATGTTCGACACTTGGATCTATATTTTCATGATGATATTGTGTAATATAATGGTTCCTTCATTGATGAGTGCAAAACACAAAATAAAAAATAATACAGTTTAAATGAATTCTCTGTCGCGGCACAAAAAGCCAAATGCTGCTGCGGCAAAAAGAGTTTGCCAAAATGAATTCTCTGCCATGGCAGAGAAATGTGCCAAATCTCTTCCGCGGCAGAGGATCATTTGTCCCGGTTCGTGTTACGAACCGGACGGTTGCTCCTCCCCCCTCGCGCGGAGCAGCGGCCACGTGTACGTTGTTTTGTCCCGGTTCGTAGGCCAACCAGGATTAAAGAGTCCTGATTGCCCCATCCCGGTTAGGCAACCGGGACTAAAGCCCCTTACCAACCCGGACGCATGGCACGTTCTCCACCAGTGAGGGTGGACTGCCGCATACTTGAATGCATTGATGTAGTTCATCCATCTACGTATTGAAGCTCTGTGCGTCTTAACATAACACTCAAACGTGAACCGAAGATGCCGTAGACGGTTGTAGCAATGTTCAGCCTGGTTATAGTACCTGGGATGGGGGTTCTTGCAAACAGGCATATTAAATTTTCTGCTCAATGTCCGATCTCAATGCAGGGATTTGAGGATATTTGCCATCTTATTAAGAAACAGTATAAGCATCGAGTCAGGGGCCCTCACAACATTTTCACGTCCTTGATCGTTGGATCTGACCATCCATCGCTCAACCCAGTACTTCTGAACCATCGGTTGACTTTTTTTTGACGATCAATTACCACGATATGTTTATAGTAGTGAATAGTACATGATAAAAATACATGAACTGTCTTTAATAATTACAAAATATAGTCTAAAAGAAAAGCAAAACTTAAAGATCTTCAAAATCTTTTTCCATGATACAATCTTGCACTTGTCTGCAACCAAATAACATGACATAGATGTTAAATCATATACCTACAAATACCAATAAGGGTTTTTCCATAATTTTTTGAGCCACAATACTAAAGCTACATGCACGCGCACAACCATTAGAATAATCAATCAACATCGGCAGGAGTATCACCATCGGTATTCTAGGGAAAATAAATCAAACAACTTGATCGACTTCGCAGAAGAGTCAAGAGTACGAATCTCCATTATTGTAGCACCCAGGGAAAACCACTAGTGGAAAATCGTTTGTGTTTGTGCATCATCATCATCGTATGCATATGTCATCATGCCACATTGCATTTTAGCATCTTCATGTTTTAATGCATATGTCTGTCTAAAACTATTTCCGAAAAGCCTATTTTAATTTATACATTATCCCTTCTTATTTCAAAGTATAGAGCCAATTTGTCCAGATCTTTATTTTGCATAAAAACTATTTGTAAAAAAAATAAAAATAAAAATAATAAAACTATTTTTTCCTAGGGAGACAGTCCAACCAGTCAGACCAGAGACCCAACCGGGCAAGACTACCTACCACCCGGCCCAAATAAACCTAGTCTAAACCCTAATCCTGAAATCCTAGATCCTCATAAACCCTAGACCCACCAAACCCCAAACCCACTCAAACCCCGCCGCCGGCCTCACCCCACTCCCCACCAGCCGCCACTCTCCTACCACCTACCCCCACTCCCCACCCTACCGCCACCCAGCGGCAACACATGCACACACGTGACCGACACCACTACCCACTGCAGGCCCCACCCCATCGCGCATGCTTCCCATCCCTCGTTTGGCAACCCCATCTACCATGGACTCTCCCTGTTTCCGTTCCCCCCGTGTGGCCCACCACCTCCCATCTCGCCCACTGCGATCCCCAAAACGCGTCGCGTGCTGACCGCGACAACCTCGCGCGCATCCACCATCGCGATCCGCCCTCCCTCTCTGCTTGACCGCCCGCTGCCGCCTGTCCTTGAACTCTCGCTGCCAGGAGCCCGATGCCCCTCCCCCTCCCCCCGTCGCCACCCCCTCGACCTCCTGGCTATTGCCCCGATACCCCGCGTCCGTCTCCTCTAAGGGCGTGTACAACTTGAGCGCTTAGCCAGAGGCGCTAGTAAAAAAATCCCATCTGTTTTGGCAGTTTGAATGTAAATCCTGGCCGTTTTGGAAGCATCGACTCATAGTTAAGAGTCGAGCGCTAGCAAATCACACGGTAAAACCTGCCCCTAGCGCCATACTCTACCGCACCTTCAGGAATTGACTTTTTAAGCGGCTTCGTAAGCACTTTGCAATGTACATGCCCTTAAGTCGCCTTCCCCAAGCCCGCACAACTGTCGCCACCTCGTTGATACCCCGTTGTTGTTGCCGCCTTTACCTGCAGGCTCCACCCTGCTCTGCCATCGCAAATCCGCCGTCCGTCGAGCTCTCCGCAAATACTAATGATGGTTTTCCCATAATTTTTTGAGCCGCAATACTAAAGCTACATGCACGCGCACAGCCATTAGAATAATCAATCAATATCGGAAAGAGTATCACCATTAGTATTCCAGGGAAAATAAACCGAACAACTTGATCGACTTCGCAGAAGAGTCGAGAGTACGAATCTCCATTGTTATTGCACCCCGGGAAAACCACTAGTGGAAAATCGTTTGTGTTTATGTATCATCATGATTATATGCTTATGTCATCATGCCACATTGCATTTTAGCATCGTCATGTTTTAATGCATATGTCTGTCTAAAACTATTTCCGAAAAGCCATTTTAATTTGTACATTATCCTTTCTTATTTCAAAGTATAGAGCCGATTTGTCCATATCTTTATTTTGCATAAAAGCTATTTGTAAAAAAATTATAAAAGAAAATAATAAAACTATTTTTGTCCTAGGGAGACAGTCCAACCGGACCCAACCGGGCCAGACTACCTACCACTCGACCCAAATAAACCTAGTCTAAACCCTAATCCTGAAATCCAAGATCCTCAGAAACCCTAGACCCACCAAAACCCAAACCCACTCAAACCCCGCCGCCGCCCTCACCCCACTCCCCACCAGCCGCCACTCTCCTACCACCTACCCCCACTCCCCACCCTGCCACCGCCACCCAGCGGCAACACACGCACACAGGTGACCGACCCCACTGCCCGCTACAGGCCCCACCCCATCGTGCATGCTTCCCATCCCTCGTTTGGCAACCCCACCTACCATGGACTCTCCCTGTTTCCGCTCCCCCCGTGTGGCCCACCACCTCCCATCTCGCCCACCGCGATCCCCAAAACGCATCGCGCGCTGACCGCGACAACTCCACGTGCATGCACCCTCGCAAGACGCCCTCCCTCTCTGCTTGACCGCCCCTGCCGCCTGGCCTTGAACTCTCACTGCCAGGAGCCCGACGCCCCTCCCTGCCCCCCCCCCCCCCCCCGTCGCCACCCCCTCGACGTCCTGGCCATTGCCCCGATACCCCGCGTCCGTATCCGCTAAGGGCGTGTACAACGCGAGCGCTTAGCCAGAGGCGCTAGGAAAAAATCCCAGCCGTTTTGGCAGTTCGAACGTAAATCCTTGCCGTTTTGGAAGCATCGACTCATAGTTAAGAGTCGAGCGCTAGCAAATCACACGGTAAAACCTGCCCTTAGTGCGAGACGCTACCGCACCTTCAGGAATTGACTATTTAAGCGACTCCCTAAGTACTTTGCAATGTACATGCCCTTAAGCCGCCTTCCCCAAGCCCACGCAACCGCCGCCACCTCGTCGATACCCCGCTGTTGCTCGCCGCCTTCATCTGCAGGCGCCACACTGCTCTGCCATCGCGACTCCGCCACCCGTCGGGCTCTCTGCAACCACAAGCGCCCCCACCCCCGCCTCCTCTGGTTCCCTCCTCCTCGCCCCGGCCGTCCTCTCGGCTGCAAGACCCTCTGCCCGGCCCTGCAGTGCTCCACTGTCGCCTCCACATAGCCGCTGCCACCATGTTCGGTCGCCGCTGCCGGCGTGCATTCTCTATAGTACCCGCGCCTCCAGTTTCTCTTACATGTGAGAACCCCGCAATGGAACCTTGCTGCCAAGGATTTTTCCCAGTGCGGTCGTCTGCCTTCAGTGCTAATCCAGCTGTCTCTGCAGGTCCTACTTCGGTGGCTTGTTCGTTGCTTTGTTCAATGTCCTTGCCCAGTGTGTCGGGGATATGTTGCGAGTAATGTTGTTTCCGCCCTGTTCCCTTTGGATGGGAGACGTCATCAAAAGTTCGGCAAGTTCTACATGGTGATATTGAGGAAGTGAAGATGGTGTGGTGGTGTTGTGGTGATGTTGAGCGCTACCCTCCCGAAGCCAAGATCTTCGATACCCGACATGCGAATCCAAAACCCGAAAAACCATATTGTACCTGGTGCTATAAACCCAAGTTCATCTCAGATGACAAGATCGTCGGCATGGACCCGAAGCCCAGGATTTATGACCCGGAACGACAAGCACGCCATCAGGGATCCGAAGCCCTGTCGAGCCCGAACCCCTCGAACCCCCGAACCCCAAGATCTTCGGAACAATGTATGACTCTCTTTTCCAAGCCCTATTTTTATAAAATGTAATACAAAATTGTTGCATATCAAATTATACATGCTTGCATACATACATTTTCATTTGGGGTACTTTGTCGATTCACCTCATAATTAAATATGGAGACCATATAGATGCTTTTCTAGTCTTATATTGGCTCCATTTAAACTTGTGTAGTGAATCAATGTCATGTTTTGTCTTGTTAAGACAACATTTAAATTGTATGGTATCTAAACAACATAAACCGTCTAATTAAATGCCGGTTTCCTGGTTCCGCTTAATATTGCCTAATTGCATCACACCTTTGTCATGTCAAATATCATACATGCATCATTGCCCGATCTTCCGCCATAGTATTAAATATTACATTTGATGTTTCTTTTAGTTCATTGATTCTTCACGGACTAGGCCGATAAGTTGATGCGAGTTTCGACCCGATCTTCGGATGAACCTTCGGCAGTGTTTTCCAGGCGAGCATTCTCCCCATTTCTATCTATTTTACATTTATAGTCTTTACTTCCTACTATTGGTCTATTGCTATCTGTGTTGCGTTGCTATAGAATCCGTACCTCCTTATATCCCCTGCAGCCTCTATATTGCCTTGGAAACCTCCTATTACTGTTATTTGGGTAGATAGTTGGCCTTCTAAGTCGTAGTCGCTTGCTTAGGTGCTGCTTCGCGTCGTTAAGTGCCACTGATGTTGGGGGTTGGCATATTCTTATTCTCATGGCTTTAATTACAGTTTAATAATTAATATCGAAAGTAGATAACTAATGCAGAGGCATAGAGGGGTAATAGTTGAGATCTAGTTATTATCCCGGCCCCTATGTTCACATAGGACCCGAGTTCTTGACACATGTTCTAAGACTGAGCGCGCTAACCACATGTGGGGTGTATAGGCACCCCTATCGGCTTAGTACTTGATTTCAAAGTAATGTACTAGGGGTCACAAACTAGTTTGAAGTTTTCATGCCCTGTTATGCCATGTTTCTTACATGTTGCTCGATGAGCATTTACTATTGCACTATTTAGGATGTGGGTCATTACGTTAAGGATTATACCTATGGACTCTGATCTCTTAGCCGATCTCACAACCTCTGGGTCCGTCTTCAGAGGTCGGCCAACTTTATTATGGGTAGCTTATTGGGGTGGCCGGCCCCCATGTCCTTGCTTTGGGTTTGGGAAAGCGTCGTGTCCTAGGCCCCACCGACATACTAGTGGGTGTATGTTAACTGACCTGGCAAAAAGGGTCAAAGTGCGTGTGGAAACTTTGGTGCACCCCTACAGGATTAAATCTTTTCGAAAAGCCATGTTTGTGGTTATGGACGACATGAAACACATTTTCTCGATCATAGACAACTATAACTAAAGTTTACTGTTATAATTTGACTTTTATCTGATATGACTAGTAAGTTGGATAACCACCATGGAAAGAATGAATAAAACTGCCAACTATGTGAGTTTCCTCGGCTTTACTTCCTCGTTTGGTCTCGAGGAGGAAATACCAGGATGGGTATGTTTGGTGGTAGTATCAGGTTGGTTTCGAATAGGTATTTCTTATCTCTCTTTGGTAGCCGACAATTGTCTTGAGTCTCTATAGGTTGTTTAGTGTGTGATGCGCCGCCATTTCAGTCCACCATACCTATGTAGGCGAGAGCCGCCGAATTCTAAGTCTCGCCGTGTACTGGCCTTAGTACTTACCGCTCTTTTTTTCTTTGCTCTTTGCCGACACCCGTTTTGTTTAGCATTTTTGAGATTGACGTCGTTAGCAGGGTTACCCTTCCAGCTTGGCCTGGCAGGTTTATGGATGCCATTGGTTATTCTTCAGGGCTCTTAGCCCAATTTTCTTCTTATGCGTACTCGGATGTTGTATTGTTTTCATGGTGATTTGGATCTTTCTACTGTATATCTGTATTCTTGACTTATGGAGTCGTGTTGTATATATATATGTTATGTGGGTTCCATCCTGGACTAATGTTTAATGATATTACCTCGTTTTCCACCCGTACGCAAGTGCTTGGTAGGCATCTTTGAATCGTTTCTATGCGGGTTTGGTAGGAATCATTGAAACTTGCATAGCATCAATCCTAGTGTGTTACAATTGTCGAGGACGTAGCAGCCGGGACAAATCTTGCAAGGATAATCCTCATCGCGGCAACCATGAGAAGAAAAATCCAAGATCCATCTGGCAAAGCAAGATCTAAAAAACCGTACCTATAGAACTTTAATCTTACAACACCACGATTGACGTCGGGAAGATCTCGTCATCGAACTAAGGGCCGAAGATGACTTATTGCATTCTCCATTGACGTAAACGCAAGAAGATGTATACTAAAACCCTAACCTAATCTTTTGGAAACACTACTTTTACTAATAACTCCACCCATAGATAGGGTTCCTCGCCCCTCCTGACGCCGGCGAAACCGGCCGGAGGAGGGTGAACCTATCTATGGTAGAGGCGGAGGTGTTGGATATGGCTTGGGGCGAAGGCATTGGAGGTGGCTGGGAGACGAATAAAAAAAGACTTGTTTTTATTTTCTCGATTGGGTAAAATGTCCCACCGTCCGTTATCGGGCTCCTGCTCCACAGAATGATTTAGGGCGATCCAAATTACTCGGGCCACGAAACACTCATATGGTCCTTATAGTTTGGCCTTTTGTTATTTTCTTCCCAACGTAGTTAATCACCTCCCCCACTTGGTTTCTCCACACTTACATTTCCCTCTCGTTAGTGTTTTTCTCTCTCGCGGTGACCGCTGGCGTTGAGGGTGATTCCTGAGATCTCTACATTTCCTCCAGGGTCTCTTGGGATCGGGATGGTAACGAGGCGATCATAGATAGCTGCCCGGCCTGGGTCCATGTACACTGGGGAAGGGGCTGAGGTTTTAGGGTTCCTATTTTCTCTAGATAGCAGTGGGGACGTGGGTTGTCCATGGCGACAAACATGAAGACGGGATCACGCGGCGGTGGTGACGGGGAGATTGAGAAGATGATGCAACAACTAGGCATTACCAAGAAGGATCTGGATGATATCATTTTCGAGATGGCTAGCTATTTCTAGGGTTTATATGAAGGGGAATATTCTATTTATGGTTCTACAAAAATGTGCGATATGCTTGGGATATGGCAAGGGAGGTGAAAACCAAAGCCCTCGAGGACAATCTGCACTCGTTCCAGTTTGAGTTTCTTGGTGATTGGAAATGATTTATGCAGGGAGGTTATGTCTATGAAATATAGCCATCCACATCCGCATTTAAACTGGATATTATTCATATTTTTGATGAAATATCTCTCTAAACCCTGCCACTAATGCCTAATGATTAAAGGGGTATGAAATCTTTTCTTTCTATTTTTCTCTGCGCAGATAATGACGTTTGATGATGGGAATCACAACATTAAAGTCAAAGATACGAGATTTCCAACAACCCAAAGAAATCAGGAGAGAGGAGGCAGAAGCTTTAACGACCAACTATACGATGGGAATAAAATTCTGGCCATATAGTTCCGGTCGTATAGTTGCCACCGACACCGCTACATCAAATAGAACAACTTTCGTAAAGGGGCCCATATATAAAGAGGCCTCGAGCGACGAGAAACGATAGCCGCATGCCACAAAACACAACACCGAAGAGCCACTGGAGGAATAGATCTAGATCTAATCTCCAAACCCTTATCCTCCACCATATCCATATTACACCACTTATAATAGTATATCTCATCTCCAATTGGCGACATTGTAAGACTATTTGCTATCAATCTCATGATTTCCATTGCAATGTTTATGATTGTTGATTTCATCTCTATGTGTGAGTAATTCTCCTTGGTCTAAGGGCTTTGGCCTAGCCATGTAGCTTTGTGCATGTTATTTATCATAGATGGGATCATGTATTAGTTTGTATGATATGATGATTATTGTACCCTCTCTTGCCTAAATTTAAGGAGTTGTTAGGAACACAAGACCCCAAGGATTGATCTAGGTATAGGGAGTGTGAGTAATGACTAATCTGCATGATGGGAACCCCAGTGACAAAAAGGGTAATATCGTTGTATGTGAGGGATTTACATGGGATTAACGGTGACGTCAATATGAATATCATTAGTTCTTTTTATTATATGGATGAGACTAATAGGTTATTGTTATAAGCGATTGTGGAGGCAATAGCAATTATGGATGCACTACCCACATATAATTATCTTGCTCTAACAATTAAATGCATACTTTATTATTATCTTTTATTTCCATCAGATGTTTTGCACAACTATAGGTGAAACCGAAAGTGTAACATACCACGTTTTGTGTAATATTAATAAAGACCTGTTTGAGAATTGCATGCATGCATTACACTTGCACTTTGATTTAACCAAATAAGAAGAAGCAAAACCCTAATTTCTTACCCTCTCAAAACCATTCAAATGGGTTTTAGGTTTTGAAAATTATCAAAATGAATGGAACCCAAAATTATATACTTTATAAAAGTTTCTATAATTTGAAATTATTCAAAGCAGATTTGAATTCAAAATACAAAAGGGAAATCATAAAATAGAAATAGAAAAACAGTTTCCTGGAAAAAAATCTAACTAACCTAGCTACTGGGCTGAGCCCACTTCTCTCCCTCTCTCTCTGTCGCCAGCGCAGCCAGCAGCCAGCCCATCCGGAGCCCAAGCCGGCCCAGCCTGGCCCGTACCGTTTCATCGACGCTATCGTCGTCGTCCACCTCTCGTCGCGCCCGAAGCAGCTCGTTGTCGCCTAGCCGCCGGCCGCCGCACGCCAAGATTCGTGCCGCCGCCCCCGAGCGTCTACATGAATTGCTGGCCATCGTCGATGAACCCTAGCCCGCCAGTTCCCCCTCTCCTCTCCGTTTTTTCTCGCCATGGCCAAACCCTAGCCATCAGATTCTCCTCGTCCCCGCTGTCTCCGGCCACCCTAGCCTTAGCCGACGCCACCACTGGAGCCGTCGTGCTCGACTCCTTCACCCTAGCTATTTTCCCCTCTCGAGCGCGACCCCGATCGATTGGATCGAGAGCTCCGGCCGCCGTCGGTCTCTGTCGATCCTCGCCGTTCCCGAGCTCGCCTCACCTCGCCATCAAGCCCCTCATGCTCACGGTGAGCTCCTCATTGTTACGGTGCCCTCCGTTTCCTCCCTCTCCCCCTGTGTCGTTCTCCCCGTGTGTGCCCGATGCCGCCATCGCTGGAGCTCGTCGGAGGTGACGCTCCGGTGACCAATAACGAGCGGCGCCGCCACTAGCGTGCTTAGCGCATTGCGCTACGTCGAACGCGCCTACCCTCGCAAGCCCGCCTTGCCCTAGCGCT
This sequence comes from Avena sativa, assembly GCA_916181665.1. Lineage (NCBI taxonomy): Eukaryota > Viridiplantae > Streptophyta > Magnoliopsida > Poales > Poaceae > Avena > Avena sativa. The sequence continues at coordinate 301,531,905 of OV702297.1, read as the reverse complement.
AGATTCGATCCCCAGCAGTGAGCATCTCCATTGTTGAGCATGATGCAATAACCCTATTTGTTTATTTAAATGTTTTTCTGTAATTGTTTTATTAAATAAAATGTATGACAGGTGGGCCATACCTGTCAGGGTTTTAATCTTTTTTTTAGATATTTTCTAAAATGATTAAATCTATGACATGTGGGCCCAACTTGGAATTTATTTTAACTATTCAAAAAATGATTTAAAATGAATTAAAAATGGAGAAATTCATAACTAATTCATTTTAAATCAAAAAAATATAAATAATATATCAAAATGTTCAGAAAAATGAAACCCATCTAACTAAGCTATAATCATACATGGTTAATCAACTTTGATGGCAAGTTTAATTACAAGAACCAATTGAACCCCATAGGTGATTCCGATGATCCCCCTGTTTTAGGGTTTGGACCTCTCGGACCCCGTTTAAAATGACCAAGCATGTTCTAGGGTTCATTTAAACCCCATTTAACTTGTCATATCATACATATTGTATGAGCATTGCACATGCCATGTGTTGAATGTTGCTTTCTCTTTTCCGGTGATTGGTTCTTCGCAAATAGGAACCGAACCCGAAGCTCAAGCAACGCTACTGAAGAGCAGTACCAGACCAAAAACGAACAAGGAAAGCGAAGCCCCACTCATACGTATGAATCCTACAATTACAAAGTATTTCATTCTAGTCATATGCATTCGGTTCAACAGTCTTTTATCAGTAGATAGAGTGATCATATCTGATGCATGTTTCCCATTGTGAACTAAATACCTGATCCACTGCTCCTAGCATAACTAGGGTTTGGATTATGAGCATCGCTAGTGCCACGGTTCAGTCAAGCTTAGCCAATGCTTAGTGGTCTGATGCAGATCATTCAGATGATGCACCAGAGATGCGAATGAATCTAGTATGGTAGGATGTGGTGATGTGATCAGAGATGGATGATAAACAAGCTAAGGCTTGTATGGGAGGCCACGTGGGTTGTGGTTTTTGTAGTCCCGTACTTTCCACCCTTAGGACCTGATGTTCTCGCCTCTTGAACCAAGACGAGCGTACAACAACACGGGGGTCTGGAAACCCCCTCGACTCACTAACTTGTCTAGTAGATTCCATGAGTCACATAGTTTGTCCTTTCCGTTCGACATACGTATATTGGTTGTTCTTGAATGGAGGTGAAGGAGGTGCATTCATACAGGTAGGTAAGCGTGGCAGGGAATGGGAGATGCCCGACATCCGTAATCTCAAACCCTATTCACATCGCTAGGGAACGACTTCGGGACTCGACCCATTACGGCGGCATCTCCTTATTGCGTGACTCATGGTCTCGGCGAAAGAAAAGTAAAGTTCGTGGTCAACCACTCTCTGCCAGCCTTTCAAGGAAGAGGGCTAATAATTTGCCATTAAGAATTGGTTGGTACGTGTGGGTAAAGTTGTGCACCCCTGCAGGGTTATTAATCTTTTCGAAAAGCCGTGTCCACGATTATGGACGACTTGGGAATGGATTCTGTGATCATAGAAAACTATAACCGAATGATAAAACTTGTCAACTAATGTAAGATCCGGAGTACTTCCTCGGGGTTGTTTGAGGGGGTATTCCGGGAAGAGAGGTTCAGTTGATGATGGTTCTTGGTGGATATCAAAGATGACTCCAAAGAGCTAGAGTTGTAGTCTCCTTATCCCTTTTGAAAATGATCTGACTAGACGAGTTCCTTATCCCCCTTGTTTTGAAAACAAAAGATGGATTTATGCAAAATAACTCCACTAGCCATAAGTCTTGTGGAGTACAACCTGTACTCAGCCTTGCCTCATTGATGTTTCTCTATAGATGAAGCTACTCCAACAGAAGATAGTTTCTACGTCGAAGTCGACGAGTAGTCGGGGTTCCCGGGCAGCAGCCTAGGATCTATGGAAGGGTCACTACTTCTGTTTAAGGCCTCTTAAGCCCTTTGATAAGTTTGTTGTTTAGAACAACTTGTTTGCTTCCATTGTTTGTTGTAATGATGGGTCTGTGACCCCTGGCTTGTATGACTGGTTTGTAACTCTCTTAAGAGTTTACCTTATTAATGTATGGTTTGTATGTTCTGTAATGTTACCGATCTTTCCCTGCGCGCTTTGGAATTTAGGTTAGGCTTATATCGGATAAGGATCTGATATTTGTCTAGCCCTAATCCCGGGTCGTGACAGATTTTGGTATCCGAGCCGGACTGCCTGTAGGAAACCCTTCTAGCTGGTCGATGTTGAGTCTAGAGTTTGAGAAAACTATTTGAAAGCTAAAAACTATTTGCAAAACTCTGAATAGGACTCTTTTTACTCCTTATACAAGGTTGTTCTATTGCTGAGTTATCTTACCTCGTTTGCTTTGCAAAGGTTTTCACTTCTCGTCTATCATTTCAACCCTTTTAGGATATACGGGTTTGGGTTATTTTCCCTAGTTCTCCGTACTTGGTTGCAAGGCTCAGAGTTTCCAAGATATATTTGTGCAACCGAAGCATTGTTTTTCAGCTTTGCTAAGGATGCCTCTAATCTCGTTCTCTATTCTTTCGTGACTTGTTGGTATCATATCAAGCTTGCATTCCATTGATATGGTTTGTATTTAAGTTGGTAGCGTATACATTCTGTATGCTTGTTCTACTGCCATACTTAATGCACTGATATAATCTTTGGCCACATGTTCACCTCTACCATGATCTTTTGATATGGTTTTCGTCATCCTTTGATGTACCTTTTTGGTGAATCCATTCTCATGGTTTCTGTTTTCTCCTCGGGATGTCGTCTGGTACTTGTGGTTCTGTTGGCCGTCGAGGAAACAACAATGCTGAACAGGAACTTCTTCCACCTCCCAAAATGGCCGAGGTTCTCAACAACATTGAGACCAACCGTCTAAGGAATGAACACCTTCTGGAGCGTGTGGCGCAGAACACTCAACGTCGTCATGACGACTGTGTCACACTTGGAGATTTCATCCGCTCTTTTCCTCCAATATTTACCCACTCCAAGGAACCCCTTGAAGCTGATGATTGGCTCTGCACCATAGAGCGCAAGTTCAGTGCTCTTCGAGTCCGTGCCGCTGATCATGTCAACTTCGCCACCTATCAACTAGAAGGTGAGGCTGGTGTTTGGTGGGAAGGTTTTCTGAGTCTGCAAGCTCAGGGACATGTTGTTACCTGGGAAGAGTTTGTTGCAGCATTTCGTGCCTCTTATATCCCTAAGCCCGTCATGGATCTCAACAGGAGGGAGTTTCTGGATCTGACCCAGGGGCGCATGGATATTGAAGCATATGGGCGTGAGTTTCCTCGCCTAGCTCGTTATGCAACCAGGGATGTGACCAATGATGAAGATAAGCAAGAGTTTTGCATAGGGGACTTAACCCTGCACTTCGCTATGAGTTGTTGCCCTTCAAGTTCTAGTCTTTACAGGACTTGCACAATCAGGCTCTTACTCTGGAGCATGGAAGGAAGGACATGGAAGTATCTCAGAAGCGTGAAGAAGGAAATTCTCGTGCTTCTTCCTCTGGTAACAATAAGCGCTGTGTCTTTGTTCCATACAGTGTTGTGCCTTGTGCTCCTTATGCACCCAAGTCCTCTGGCAATAATTCTCATCAGCCACAGTCAAATATTGGTGGAGCAAATTCTCGTTCTCCTGCTGGTTCTCACACTGGAGTTACCTGCTACTCCTGTGGTCATCCTGGTCACTACTCAAGGGAGTGTTTTCAAAGGGCTGTCGGACACAATGATCAGCAGGCAAAGAAGAATGATATAGTTCAAGGTGCTGGACGTGGTCGTCTGACCCATGTCATTGCTGAGGAAGCTCAGGAAGATCCACGCATCATTCTGGGTACGCTCCGTGTCAATTCAATTATCGCAACAATTCTGTTTGATTCTGGAGCATCGCATACATTCATGTCAAATTTGTTTTCTTAAGAGCATGGGATAAATTTTGAACCCCTGTCCACCCCTTTGACCATCCATTCCCCGGGTTCTAGCTGGTTCACCACTATGGTTAGTTGTAACATCCCAAAAATACTAAACTTGGATCATCAAACTCTAATCATCAAATTTAGGGTTACCAAAAACTTTTCTAAATAAAAATATGAAAGCATGCATGTGTGTATGCATCCCATTTTGAATTCTTTTGAATTGCCTTGTTTATGTGTTTCTTTTCTTGTAAAATGTTTCTTAGGTGAAATAAACATCATCTAAACAATCCCCACACTTTTCCCAAAGACAAACAAATCAAAACAAACCAAATTGGATGAATGGTCATTTTGACCAATTTAACTCCCATGCCTACTTTGGCTGTCTCAAACTTTCAGAACTTAACAGAAACTTTTCTGGATCTTTGCACCCCATGATTGTACTCATAACAAGGTATCAAGGCCCACCTTATGATCATCCAGAAACATTCAAATGCATAGTTTAAAGGACAGTTCAAAATTGAATCTTTATCGTATGGGAAGATCCCACTTTTTCCAAAACCACTCAAACAAGCTCAACTTTCAAAACCCAAGCATCTACAAACTCACCAGCACCAACCTAGCACAGCCACCAAAAATCATTTCAAAATTCAAAACTTGAATTCTTGCAGCCATTTCATCAAACACTTGGCAGAAACAAATCAAACTGGCCTAACTTCACTGTTTGGAGCAGTAATTTGGCTAAGAAATGTTCACCATTGATCACCCTTGTCTCCCCCAGTGCCAACCAGTGCTTGGACAAACCCTAGCCCCTACCCTTTGCCCCATGCCATGCCAACCGGAGCATCCTCTTGCCAGCCGACAATGGCTAGCTAGCCAGAGCAAGCACCAAGCCTAAACAACATGTCTAGGAGGCAGCCAACACCCCATCACCACTCCATGTCCAGCGCTCGAACCCTGCCAGCCACTGGTCCACGCGCACGAACCATGCCAACCTCGCCAGCAACCATGCCGAGAGGACGCCCTGTGCGCCACGCCCGACCGACGCCCACAGACCGCGCGCCGCCCTCGCCGCATGCATACGTGATCACCACCGTCCGAGTAAGCCCGTAGACATGCTCGTTCGCCTCCGCGCGGACCACGCATGCTGTGCGCCATTAAATCTTTCGTCGAGCACGCGCAGAGCACCGTCGCGTTCCGACCAAACCGCACCGCCCCATGTCTCGCCACCGTGTCGTTGAGCATCGCCAGGGAGCACCGCACCGCCCCTACCGTCGCCCACGCTGATAGCTGTCTGTACCGTCGACCACGACGAGCTCACCTTGCGCCCCGTCGGTCACCTCTCGCCACTATAAATAGAGGCCACCCCCAGCCGAATTGAGCACACCATCTCACTCCCCTCTCCTCACTGATCGTGTCACCCCGTTCCCGAAGCAAGGCAAGCCCCCAACGTCTGAACCCCGGTGAGCCCCCAACGACACCCACTGGTCGCGCTAGGTTTCTGTCTCGCCGGCGTTGCCCAACGTCGACGATGACCCTCAGCCGTTGGATTAGAACTAGATCGAACGCACCACATCACCACATACCGCTTCGCACCCCCTGTCTCACTTACGCGTGGGGACAGCCACTTAACCAGCCCGCGTAAGCGCTGTGCTTAGCAGGCCGGCCCAGTATCGCTTCCCGTGCAGCCCAGTTAGTTGAATTTAACCTTTTTCATTTTATTTCAAACACACTTCTGTACCCAGTTTCAAAAAATCAACCCAGGTCGATTCGGTGAACCAAATTGAATAAAACCAATTTTGATAGAAAGGTCTGGGAATGCTAAATCCAAGCTCGTTGGATTCAAGTCATTTGGATCTGTAGATCATCCATTGTAAACATAACAAGGAAGAAGCTTTTCTGCATTCAAACATTTTTCAAATTAAAACCATAATAGCTTTTGAGTTGATTCCAACTCTCAAAAATCACATTTAACCATACCTTTCAGAATATATAAAAATATAGAGGTTTACTTGTAGAAATAATGTTCAAGTAATAAAAGAATGCTACATAGGCATTTCTAGCTACTTTAATTTAATTAAAATAAAAGAGAAACACCTTATTAAATTGTGACACCACTTTAAATCACATTCCCATGGACTAAAATATGTGGTGATGACATGTGTCAACATGATCCCATGTTTGGTTTGGAGAATATTAAATCATAAGTAGTTTTTCAATGAGTAGAAATTACTTTTCTAAAAATAAAAGGAATTAAACCAAGCTTTAATCTTGTAATGTTAGTGATGATACTAGATCATCTATAGGACCCTTTGGTGTGATGATTGCAAGTAATTAAGCATTGTTTGGTGATTGTGTACCTCGTATTTATTCATAGACGGTAGTATCGACCAAGGATACGAGGAAGAAGGAGGATACTACGAAGAAGAAGCCGAGGAGAACTTCAACCACTGCTCTGCACAAGGCAAGCTAACACTTGCAAGATACTCTACTTTAGCAAGCCTAATACTACTAGTTGAATGTGCAAGCTAACACTTGCAAGATACTCTACTTTAGCAAGCCTAATACTACTAGTTGAATGTGCAAGCTAACGCTTGCAATTATGAGTTAAATAACCTATGCAATGCACTAAACATGCTTGGTTAGATACATTTGATGACACCCAATCCTAGTTTTACTTGCAAGCTTATTACTTCATTTCTTTATCAAAGCTCCTACTTAGAGTTACTGGAATAAATGGTAGATACTAGGAGGATAATTGAAGGTTGCATAAAGAGCATAAAATTTGGCCTAAGCTAGAAAATCTTGATGTCATCCTAAGGCATGAGATGAATCTTAGTTAAACCCCACTAGTTTACCACCCCTCATTAGTGCTTACCCCCACTTGTAGATGCTAGTGCTAAGCATAAAACTTGATCAACATTAGATGGGAATACTTGGTGAAAATGGTTATGAAAACCTTAGAATGATGGATCATTCTACTGAGATGTTTTGACATGTGTTTCCGAACACCGGATGATTTTGGTGATGAAAATGTTGAGGCATGAGCCTTAGCCCTTTATAAAACTGATGGTTCTCTGGATGCGATACCATTCCAATTTTATCGTACAACCACAATACCCGAAGATTGGGAAGGGCTTGACTAGAAACTTATATACCTTAGTATTGGTTCCCTCACGGCTAAGGTCTGAGCTGAGGCTACCTTGTGAAGATTGTCCACCTGTGCAATACCCAAGATGACAGTTGGTCATGGTTGGGAGGCGAAACTCACAGGAGAGGTGCTTATACTAGGGCGTGTAATTGAAAGGTTAGGATTGATTATCCGCATACTGAGTATGGTGAATTCAGGATTTGTTCCTGACGGATGTATCGAATGTTGTGGTGAAAGTGTACAATCTCTGCAGAGTGTCAAACTATTCGAATAGCCGCGTCCGCGGTTATGGACAGTTGGAGTGGCCATACTGTTCCGCAGTCAGACTTTTCAAAATGATTTGTGAAAGGAAGTGAGACTTTGAATTGACCACAACAGAGTTGTGACATGAGATACAAGTTCCCACTTAGGTGTTATAAAACCTTAACTAGCATTCGTTGCTTCCAAACTTAGTATAGATAAATCTAGCTTTTGCAAAACAACCCTAGAGCCTAGTGTCCTATTATCAAAAACCCCTTTCACTTGTTAGTATTAGTTTGCAAGTACTTAAAGAGTACTCATGGCTTTGTCCCTGGCTATTCCCGTGGTCAGACTATGAAGAGGAGTACCTGGAGGATGGACCCCAGGAAGGTTACGACAACTAGGATCATCTCCCATCGTCAGCATTATCTGTGACCCCGAAGATGGAGCTTCGCCTACGCTGCCGTTATTATTACGTATTCCGCTGCTTGAAGTTGTATTAAGAGCTGGATCAATGAGATCCTTATTTATGTAAGACCTTATGTATGGTTTGTAATGGATGATGTACTGTGGTATCCAATTCTGTTATGTCTCGCAAAAATGGTAATCCCGGGATTGCGATGTATGGCATAACAGGCATCAGGGATTAAAAATCCGGGTGTTGACAAGTTTGTATCAGAGCCATCCTGACCATAGGAGACCCTAGTTAGACTGGACGTTTGAATCAACTTAGTTTCAAAACCAAAGAAAACAAATATTTACAAAAACTTATTCTCATTCTTATCCCTTTGATTCTTTCATGAAAATTCATGTTCCTCAAAAACTCTTGCAAAATACATAAATTTTTTGACACACCTGATCACTCTACTAACTTACTCATCCTATATTCTTATAGATGGACGTGAAGTACAACAAGTTTTATGAATTGGGGAATGGAGGAGACCTTATCTTTGAGAGGGATTTGGACCAGCTTTCGGAACTTCTGGAGCGTCCGCACCCCGAGTTCTTCGGAGCTCAGCTCAATGATCAAGGAGGAGAAAATCTACAGTGGCTGATTGTTGCAAGTCTCCGAGGAAAGATTGAACCTCCCACTGCTGAGGGAATTCAGTTTACCTTAAGAGAGATCAACTGGCTCGATGGACTTGCCAGGGCCATGCAGGAAGCTCTTTCTCGTCTATGTGGGCAGAGCATCAATCAGATCAAGGGAACCCGCTTTGAGTTTTGCCCAAGGCGTGATGCAAATGGACAACCACTGGAAGCCCCATACCACCACGAGCTGAAGACTCAATTGGACCACCTCAGCTTCATGATGTACGATCGTCAGAAGGAGTTGGATAACTGTCGTGACTACTCCAACCACAAGTCCGCCATCATCAAGACGAAGGATCAGACCATCGCCATGTTAGCAAAGGGTCGCCAGTCTCGCCGCCGTCAGCTCGACAAGAAGGAGCGCATCATTGCCCGTCTTCGCCATCGTATCTCATCTTTGGAGGAGACCATCCCGAAAGAGACATGCAGTTGGAAGAAAGGGAGAATGCAGGAGAGGATCTTCGTGGAGACCCCTACTCCTGTCTCAGCGATGATGATGATTTTCTGGAGGATCAGGATATGGACTTCTTCACCGATGAGGATGATTTCGCCTTCATCGATGACGATGAAGATGAAGAAGCCACCGATTCTGAGGGGTAGTAGCACTTAACCACTAGCGTAGTGAGTAGTATTCGGTCCCACTGTATCGTAGATTCCAGAATGGTTCTTAAAACCATCTATTTTTCTTTGTTGTGGTGTGTGTTGTATCGTGTGCTATGAATGAATGAAAAGCGAGTTGCTAGAAAAATCTGAGTCAAACTTTAAAAACTTTTCAAAATCCTAGAACCTTAGAAATTTCTCTCTTTTCTCATGATCTATCTCAATCTTTAGATGCCACGTGGAGGAAGTGGTTCATCCCCGGACCCGATGTTGCAGATTCTGCAAATGTTGACTTCTTACCGCGAAGCTGAAAGAGCGGAACGTCAAGCCAACCTAGCCACCCTGCAGTAGATAGCCCAGCTAGCCCACAATAACCAAGGCCACAGAAATCAGGACAACCATGGATCAAAGCTCAAGAATTTCCAGAATACCCACCCAGCTGTTTTCACTAAGTCATAAGAACCCCTAGACGCCGATGATTGGTTGCAAACCATGTAAAATAACCTAGAAGTCGCCGGAGTAGAAGCTAACGAGAAAGTCCTGTTCGCCACCCACTATCTAGCCGGAGATGCCAGGGCATGGTGGAACAGTGTTCGCACAATGATCGGAGGCCAGATGATGACCTGGGAGGAATTCAAGGTCAAGTTTAGAAGAACCCATGTGCCACCGGGTTTGATCAAGAGGATGAGAGACGAGTTCAGAGAACTGAAGCAAGGAAGGATGACCGTAGTGGAATACCGTGACAAATTTTTGTCATTAGCTAGGTATGCCCCGGATGAGATCGACATCGAAGCCAAGAAGAAAGAAAGATTCCTGAATGGTCTGCACGATGAGATGCAGACAGTGTTAGTCAATATCCCCTTTGCTGATATTGAAGCCCTTGTCGACTCTGCTATCCAGATGGAAAGAAAGATCAACCAAGCCAATGAGAACCGCAAGCATCACATGATGCATCAGCCAGGAACCCATCAGACCCCAAAGTATCGCCCTAACCCATCTCCAGGATTTGCCCCAATAACCAATACACCCCCGATGAACCGTCCGACCTATCCCAACCGTGGAAACCCTAGGCCCGGGGGAAATTACAACAACCCCGGCAACACTAGCAATTTCAACCGTGCCCCACCCAAGTTCAACCACAACAATGCAGCCACCAACACCAACACTGCCCCGAGGACTGGAAGCAATGCTGTGCCTGTAGCAGCAAAGGACAAGTCGCAAGTGACTTGTTATGACTGTGGAAATAAGGGTCACTACTCCAACGCTGCCCCAACAAGAAGAATGCCGCAGCACCCAATGCCAATGTCCCAGCTCAGCAATAGCATCGTGTTCAGCCAGGAAGAAGGTTTGCCCCAGGGAATTCGCTCAACCGCAATGGCCGTCTTTTTCTCATGCATGCTGAAGAAGCTCAGGAAGCGCCAGACGTCGTGCTGGGTATGTTTTCTGTTAATTCAGTACTTGCACGAGTGTTGTTTGATACTGGTGCATCGCACTCATTTGTCACCGAAGAATTTTCATGCACTAGTAAAATTCAACCAACCAAACTGAAGCATGTTATGATTGTTCAAATTCACGGATCAACCACCAAGGCTAGGCAAATTTGCAAAGTTGTCCCTATCTGAATCCATGGCATAGATTTTTTATGCAAATCTGATAGTGCTCGGAACTAAAGGTTTGGAAGTAGTACTAGGAATGGATTGGATGTCCAAACATAAAGGATTGATTGACTGTGCCAAGAAAGCCATAACCATGACCAGTACAGCCGGAATATCAGTCGAGCATATATCTGAAACCTTACCTCGCCAATTCAAGTGTAACAAGAGTATAGACGAACCTACCATTGACCAAGTCTGGATAGTCTATGAATACCTCGATGTATTTCCAGATGTTTTGCCCGGTATGCCCCCAGATCGAGATATCGAGTTTATCATCGAACTAATCCCCGGAACTAGACCCATAGCCCAGAGACCATATAGTATGAACACGTCTGAGCTAGCAGAACGGAAGAAGCAACTGGATTCCAAGTTGGAAATTGGATTGATTCAACCAAGTGCGTCACCATGGAGGTCACCTATCTTGTTTGTGGACAAGAAGGATGGAGGTAACCGTTTGTGTACGGATTATCGGAAGTTGAATGATGTCACCATCAAGAACAAATACCCTTTGCCCAAGATAGAAGATCTGTTTGATCAGTTGACCGTTGCCAGAGTGTTTTCTAAGATTGATCTTAGAACAGGCTATCATCAACTCAAGATTCGTGCAGAGGATATCCCAAAGACTGCCTTTACCACCAGATATGGATTGTATCAGTGTACAGTCATGTCTTTTGGATTAACCAATGCCCCCGCTTATTTCATGAATCTCATGAATAAGATTTTTATGGACTTCCTGGATAAGTTTGTCATTGTTTTCATCGATTAGATTCTGATTCCAAATCATAAGAAGAACATGAGATACACCTAAGGACCATTCTTGGAAACCTTAGAGAGCATCAGCTGTATGCAAAGTTTAGCAAATGTGAATTCTGGTTACAGGAGGTAGGATTCCTCGGACACATTGTATCAGCCGGAGGAATTGCCGTTGACCCTACAAAAGTAAAAGATGTCGAGGATTGGCAAGCCCCAACCACTCAAACCCAAGTTCGTGCATTTCTCGGATTGGCGGGATATTACCGCAAATTCGTAGAAGGATTCTCGAGTATCACTAGACCCATGACCCAATTACTGAAGAAGGACAAGAAGTTTGAATGGACCGACAAATGTGAAGCGAGTTTTCAAGAACTCAATAGGAGATTGATTTCAGCCCCAATCTTGATCATGCCGAATATCACGAAGACCTTCGATGTGTATTGTGATGCATCCAAGATCGGTCTCGGATGTGTGCTAATGCATGAAGGAAAAGTTATATCTTATCTATCCCGACAACTGAAGCAACATGAGCAAAATTACCCAACCCATGACCTCGAACTCGCAGCTGTAGTTCTAGCCCTGAAGACATGAACGCATTACCTGATGGGAAACCGTTGTGAGATTTATTCGGATCACAAGAGTCTGAAGTATATATTCACTCAGAAGGAGCTGAATATGAGGCAGAGAAGATGGATTGAGCTAATCAAGGATTACGATCTGGAAATTCACTATCACCCTGGTACAGCCAATGTGGTAGCCGATGCCCTTAGCAGATTGCCGTGCCACTTGTACTCCATGATTTTGAAGGAGCAACCAAGTTTGCACAAAGAGATGGAAGATTTTCGAATGGAAATAGTGAGTGAAGGATTTTTGGCTAGCATAGAACTTCATCCCACTTTGATCAGTCAGATTAAAGAGGCGCATAAAGGAAATGCTAGTATCGACGGAATCAAGCGTCATATCGGTACAGGCAAAGTACCCGGATTCACTGAAGACGAAGAAGGAGTTCTGTGGTACAAAGGACGCCTTTGTGTACCAGCAGATTCGGAGTTGAAAGAAGTTATTCTGAAGGAGGCTCATGATACTCTTTTTTCTATCCATCCCAAAGGAACTAAGATGTATCAAGATTTAAAAGAGCAATTTTGGTGGCATAAGATGGAGAGAGAAATCGGAAGCTATATCACCAAGTGTGATATATGTCAACGAGTCAAGGCAGGACATCAAAGACCCGCTGGATTGTTGCAACCCTTGCAGATTCTGGAATGGAAATGGGATTCTGTTGGAATGGACTTTATCACTGGACTGCCTACTTCTAGTAGGGGAAATGACTCTATCTGGGTCATAGTGGACCGATTGTCCAAAGTCGCCCATTTCTTGCCCGTCAAGACCACATATCAGAGTTCGAAGCTAGCGGAGTTGTACATCGCTAGAATAGTTAGTTTGCATGGAGTCCCCAAGAACATCGTATCTGATCGAGGAACTCAGTTTACCTCGAGATTCTGGAAGAAAGTCCAGGAAGGTTTAGGAACCCGCCTAGATTTCAGCACCGCGTATCACCCTCAGACCGATGGACAAACGAACCGAGTAAATCAAATACTCGAAGATATGCTGAGAGCATGCGTGTTAGAATATGGATCTAAGTGGGAAGACTGTCTGCTGTTTGCATAATTCTCATACAATAACAGTTATCAAGCTAGTTTGAAAATGGCCCCATTTGAATTCATGTACGGAAGGAAGTGCCGCACCCCTTTGAACTGGTCGGAAGTAGGAGAGAGTCAGATTTTCGGACCCGACATCCTACGAGAAGCAGAAGAGAAGGTTCACAAGATTCGTGAGCACCTCAAGACCGCTCAGTCAAGACAGAAGAGTTACGCCGACAAGAGACGTCGAGACCTCGCCTTCAACATAGGAGATTTTGTGTATCTGAAGGTGTCGCCATTGAAGGGAATGCAGCGTTTCCAACTCAAAGGAAAGTTAGCCCCCAGATATATCGGACCTTTCAAGATTCTAAACCATTGAGGAGAAGTGTCGTATCAATTGGAACTACCCGAAGAGATGTCAACTGTGCATAATGTGTTCCATATCTCATTACTTCACAAGTGTCTCGAAGTCCCAGAGAAGACTGAAGTGTTCAAGAATATCGACCACTGGACCATAGAGATCAACGATGACCTGACCTATCCCGAAGTACCCATCCGTATTTTGGAAGAAGCTTTCAAAACTACCCGAACCCGAAGCATCAAGTTTCTCAAAATTCAGTGGAGCAACCACACAGAAGAGGAAGCTACCTGGGAGCGCGAAGATCACATCGGGACGGAGTTTCCCGATCTCTTCAAATCCTAGGTAATATTTTTCGTCCTTTTTCAAATCTCAGGACGAGATTTTGTTTAAGGGGGGAAGGTTTGTAACATCCCAAAAATACTAAACTTGGATCATCAAACTCTAATCATCAAATTTAGGGTTAACAAAAACTTTTCTAAATAAAAATATGAAAGCATGCATGTGTGTATGCATCCCATTTTGAATTCTTCTAAATTGCCTTGTTTATGTGTTTATTTGCTTGTAAAATGTTTCTTAGTTGAAATAAACATCATCTAAACAATCCCCACACTTTTCCCAAAGACAAACAAATCAAAACAAACCAAATTGGATGAATGGTCATTTTGACCAATTTAACTCCCATGCCTACTTTGGCTGTCTCAAACTTTCAGAACTTAATAGAAACTTTTATGGATCTTTGCACCCCTTGATTGTACTCATAACATGGTATCAAGGCCCACCTTGTGAACATCCAGAAACATTAAAATGCATGGTTTAAAGGACAGTTCAAAATTGAATCTTTATCATATGGGAAGATCCCACTTTTTAAAAAACCACTCAAACAAGCTCAACTTTCAAAACCCAAGCATCTGCAGACTCACCAGCACCAACCTAGCACACCCACCAAGAATCATTTCAAAATTCAAAACTTGAATTCTTGCAGCCATTTCATCAAACACTTGGCAGAGACAAATCAAACTGGCCTAACTTCACTGTTTGGAGCAGTAATTTGGCTAAGAAATGTTCACCATTGATCACCCTTGTCTCCCCCAGTGCCAACCACTGCTTGGACAAACCCTAGCCCCTACCCTTTGCCCCATGCCATGCCAACCGGAGCATCCCCTAGCCAGCCGACAATGGCTAGCTAGCCAGAGCAAGCACCAAGCCTAAACAACATGTCTAGGAGGCATCCAACACCCCATGGCCACTCCATGTCGAGCGCTCGAACCCTGCCAGCCACTAGACCACGCGCACGAACCATGCCAACCTCGCCAGCAACCTTGCCGAGAGCACGCCCCGTGCGCCACGCCCGACCGACGCCCACAGACCGCGCGCCGCCCTCACCGCGTGCATATGTGATCACCACCGTCCCAGTAACCCCGCAGACACGCTCGTTCGCCTCCGCGCGGACCACACGCGCTGTGCGCCATTAAATCTTCCGTCGGGCACGCGCAGAGCACCGTCGCGTTCCGACCAAACCGCACCGCCCCACATCTCGCCACCGTGTCGTTGAGCATCGCCAGGGAGCACCGCACCGCCCCCTACCGTCGCCCACGCCGATAGCCGTCTGTACCGTCGACCACGACGAGCTCACCTTGCGCCCCGTCGGTCCCCTCTCGCCACTATAAATAGAGGCCACCCCCAGCCGAATTGAGCACACCATCTCACTCCCCTCTCCTCACTGATCGTGCCACCCCGTTCCCGAAGCAAGGCGAGCAGCACTTCGCCGGAATTTCACCGGAGTTTGCCGCTGCTGGATAAGAAGGGAGCCAGCGATTGGAGCCGCCTTAGGAGAAGCTGCCGGTACCAGGAGATTCGCCGTCGTCGACTTCGTCGTTCACCCGCCTCGCCGACCCTCGTCTGAACCCCGGTGAGCCCCCAACGACCCCCACTGGCCACGCTAGGTTTCTGTCTCGCCGGCGTTGCCCAACATCGACGATGACCCTCAGCCGTTGGATTAGAACCAGATCGAATGCACCACATCACCCCATACCGCTTCGCACCCCCTGTCTCACTGACGCGTGGGGACAGCCACTTAACCAGACCGCGTAAGCGCTGTGCTTAGCAGGCCGGCCCAATATCGCTTCCCGCGTAGCCTAGTTATTTGAATTTAACCTTTCTCATTTTATTTCAAACACACTTCTGTACCCAGTTTAAAAAATCAACCCAGGTCGATTCAGTGAACCAAATTGAAAGAAACCAATTTTGCTAGAAAGGTCTGGGAATGCTGAATCCAAGCCCGTTGGATTCAAGTCATTTGGATCTGTAGATCATCCATGGTAAAAATAACAAGGAAGAAGCTTTTCTGCATTCAAATGTTTTTCAAATTAAAACAATAATAGCTTTTGAGTTGATTCCAACTCTCAAAAATCACATTTAACCATACCTTTCAGAATATATAAAAATATAGAGGTTTACTTGCAGAAATAATGTTCAAGTAATAAAAGAATGCTACATAGGCATTTCTAGCCACTTTAATTAATTAAAATAAAAGAGAAACACCTTATTAAATTGTGACACCACTTTAAATCACATTCCCATGGACTAAAATATGTGGTGATGACATGTGTCAACATGATCCCATGTTTGGTTTGGAAAATATTAAATCATAAGTAGTTTTTCAATGAGTAGAAATTACTTTTCTAAAAATAAAAGGAATTAAACCAAGCTTTAATCTTGTAATGTTAGTGATGATACTAGATCATCTATAGGACCCTTTGGTGTGATGATTGCAAGTAATTAAGTATTGTTTGGTGATTGTGTACCTCGTATTTATTCATAGACGCTAGTACCGACCAAGGATACGAGGAAGAAGGAGGATACTACGTAGAAGAAGACGAGGAGAACTTCAACCACTGCTCTGCACAAGGCAAGCTAACACTTGCAAGATACTCTACTTTAGCAAGCCTAATACTACTAGTTGAATGTGCAAGCTAACACTTGCAAGATACTCTACTTTAGCAAGCCTAATACTACTAGTTGAATGTGCAAGCTAACACTTGCAATTATGAGTTAAATAACCTATGCAATGCACTAAACATGCTTGGTTAGATACATTTGATGACACCCAATCCTAGTTTTACTTGCAAGCTTATTACTTTATTTCTTTATCAAAGCTCCTACTTAAAGTTACTGGAATAAATGGTAGATACTAGGTGGATAATTGAAGGTTGCATAAAGAGCATAAAATTTGGCCTAAGCTAGAAAATCTTGATGTCATCCTAAGGCATGAGATGAAACTTAGTTAAACCCCACTAGTTTACCACCCCTCATTAGTGCTTACCCCCACTTGTAGATGCTAGTGCTAAGCATAAAACTTGATCAACATTAGATGGGAATACTTGGTGAAAATGGTTATGAAAACCTTAGAATGATGGATCATTCTACTGAGATGTTTTGACATGTGTTTCCGAACACCAGATGATTTTGGTGATGAAAATGTTGAGGCATGAGCCTTAGCCCTTTATAAAACTGATGGTTGTCTGGATGCGATACCATTCCAATTTTATCGCACAACCACAATACCCGAAGATTGGGTAGGGCTTGACTGGAAACTTATATACCTTAGTATTGGTTCCCTCACGGCCAAGATCTGAGCTGAGGATACCTTGTGAAGATTGTCCACCTGTGCAGTACCCAAGATGACAGTTGGTCATGGTTGGGAGGCCAAACTCACAGGAGAGATGCTTATACTAGGGCGTGTAATTAAAAGGTTAGGATTGATTATCCGCATACTGAGTATGGTGAATTCAGTATTTGTTCCTTACGGATGTATCGAATGTTGTGGTGAAAGTGTACAATCTCTGCAGAGTGTCAAACTATTCGAATAGCCGCGTCCGCGGTTATGGACAGTTGGAGTGGACATACTTTTCCCCCGTCAGACTTTTCAAAATGATTTGTGAAAGGAAGTGAGACTTTGACTTGACCACAACAGAGTTGTGACATGAGATACAAGTTCCCACTTAGGTGTTATAAAACCTTAACTAGCATTCGTTTCTTCCAAACTTAGAAGAGATAAATCTGGCTTTTGCAAAAAAACCCTAGAGCCTAGTGTCCTATTATCAAAAACCCCTTTCACTTGTTAGTATTAGTTTGCGAGTACTTAAAGAGTACTCATGTCTTTGTCCCTGGATATTCCTGTGGCCATACTATGAAGAGGAGTACCTGGAGGATGGACCCCAGGAAGGTTACGACAACTAGGATCATCTCCCATCGTCATCATTGCCTGTGACCCCGAAGATGGAGCTTCGCCTATGCTACCGTTATTATTACGTATTCTGCTGCTTGAAGTTGTATTAAGAACTGGATCAATGAGATCCTTATTTATGTAAGACCTTATGTATGGTTTGTAATGGATGTTGTACTGTGGTATCCAATTCTGTTATGTCTCGCAAAAATGGTAATCCTGGGATTGCAATGTATGGCATAACAAGCATCTGGGATTAAAAATCCGGGTGTTGACATTAGTCACGAAAATGAGATTGACATACCCTACCAGAACTTTCCCACTTCTTTCATTGCACTCAAGTCATGTGACATTGATGTCATTATGGGCATGGACTGGTTAACCAAGTATCAAGCCATCATTGACTGTGCACTAAGAACAGTTGTTCTGACCTCTCCTGCTGGCATAACTGTCAAGTATTGGACTGATGGCTCAAAGTCTTCGTCAGCAGTCCTTAAACCTTTCTCGAAGTTGTATGCCATGGATGTCCTACCTACTCTCAAGGTCCAAGATGTCCATGTGGTCTGTGATTTCCCGGATGTCTTTCCTGAAGAGTTGCCTCGCAAGCCACCAGATCGAAGTGTGGAGTTTGTCATAGAGCTAGTTCTTGGAACTGCTCCTATCTCCAAAAGACCTTACCGCATGCCTCCTCATGAGTTGGTTGAGTTGAAGAAGCAACTTGAAGAGTTAGAGGGTCTAGGATACATCCAACCTAGCACATCCTCTTGGGGTTGCCCCACCATCTTTGTCAAGAAGCGGGATACAACTATTCCAAGATTGGTGGTTGATTACCGTCCACTCAACACGGTGACAATCAAGAATAATTACCCACTTCCCCGGATAAATGACCTCTTTGATCAATTAAGTGGTGCCACTGTCTTTTCCAAGATGGACTTAAGATCAGGGTATCATCAAATCAAGATCAGAAAGGAGGATATCCCAAAGACAGCCTTCACAACTCGTTATGGACTTTACGAGTATACAATGATGTCCTTCGGGTTAACCAATGCCCCTGCCACATTTATGAGGCTCATGAAGTCCGTCTTCATGGAATATCTCGACAAGTTTATTCAGAATTTTGTCAATTACTTTAATGACAAACATTCACATATAACCCCTTGCTAGTATTTCATGTCACATGCAGAAACACTTTCTGCAATTTCACTCGAAAACCCGTTTCGGTATCTAGTGAAATAAATTCCCGCGCTTGTTATTCTTTTCGGCATGAAACTTTTTCTCCAAATGGATGTAGGTGTCTCTTAAGTGTGTCACCCTACGGTTCGCGAATAATGCGGACATGATCGAGACCCCTCTCGGATCCATAATCAGAAGCGGGATCTAGAGACCCATAATGACTCCCACACATTCAACGATGACTTTCTTGTGATCGTCGGAACCTTTTACGCTAGTATCTTAATACTTTTGTTTCACGATATATTACATGTCCGAGATTCGATCATCGGCATCTCCATACCTAGTTTGATCTCGTTACTGACATGCACTCTTTTCTCGTTCCCGTGATATAACATTCTAGTGATCAAATCACTTGCTTGCAAGCTAACCAATGTGATATCATCGAGAGGGCCCAGAGTATATCTATCCGTCATCGGGATGAACAAATTCCACTCTCGATCCATGGGCCTCAACATAACACTTTATTAGTTCTGAATCCATCTTTATAATCACCCTGTTACGGTGTGACGTTTGATGTTATCAAGAAACTCTTCCGGTGTTAGTGATTTACATGATCTCATGGTCAAAGGATTAGGATCATTTCGTAAGTTGTTATAGCAATATAAACTCAATGACTTTGATCGTAATGCTATACTTCGGATGAATGTTCATCACACCACTACACTAATGTTGTGATCCCGTTATTAACAACATCCAATGTCCATGATCAGGAAACCTTGATCATCTTGTTAATCAACGAGCTAGTTTATGAGAGAGGCATAACTAGGAACTTCATTTTTGTTTATTAAACACACATGTATTAACGTTTCCGTATTAATACAATTATAGCATGTAAAATAAACATTTATCATAAATAAGGAATATGATAATAACCACTTTATTATTGCCTCTCGGGCATATTCCCTTCAGTTACCAAGATCAAAGAACGTGTTGCAAGCGGTGAAGCTAAATGTTTCTCCGTCAATGATCAAGGTATCCTATATTTTGGTAACTGGCTAGTGGTTCCAAACAGTCGAAAAATAAAGATCTAATCCTATTGAACACCAAAGGCCTGCTGGACTCCTGCAGCCGTTGAAATTCCTTAGTGGAAATGGGATGAAATTGGTATGGATTTCATTACTGGACTCCCAAGGACACAAGCAGGAAATGATGCCATATGGGTAATAGTTGATCGGTTATCCAAAGTCGCTCACTTCCTTGCTGTTCGGGAAAGCATTACAGCAAGCCAGTTGGCAAAGCTATATGTATCCCGGATAGTCTTTCTCCATGGTGTTCCCAAGAAGATCGTATCTGATCGTGGAAGTTTGTTTACTTCCAAATTATGGCAGAGTTTGCAACAAGCAATGGGAACTCATGGCTCTCTCAGCACATCCTATCATCCTAAAACCGGTGGTCAAACCCTAAGAGTGAATCGAATTCTTGAAGACATGCTCAGAGCGTGTGTCATATCCTTTGGAAAGAACTGGGAGAAATGTCTTCCTTTTGCGGAGTTCTCCTACAAAAACAGTTTTCAATCCAGTTTGGGCATGGCACCTTTTCAATTCCTGTACGGGAGAACATTTCGACCACAATTGAACTGGACAGAAACCAGTGAAAGAAAATTCTTTGGTCCGGACATGATCCAAGAAGCAGAACATCAAGTTTGCATAATTCGAGAGCGTCTGAAGGCCGCTCAATCTCGTTAGAAGACCAACTACGATCATCATCATATTGATGTTCATTATGAAGTTGGTGATCAAGTTTACCTCCGGGTCACTCCTCTGAAGGGTGTCCATCGATTCGGTATCAAAGGAAAATTGGCTCCTCGTTACGTTCGTCCCTTTCGCATTCTCTCTAAGCGGGGTGATTGGAACTACCATCAAATTTCCTGGAGGTTCATGATGTCTTTCATGTGTCCCAACTCAAGCGTTACATGAATTTTGGAGCTCCAAGATGATCTAACCTACCGAGAATACCCTGTTCGTATTCTTGATGAAACAGAGCGCAAGACTCGTCGTCAAAGCATCAAGTTCTTGAAAGTTCAATGGTCTCATCACTCTGAGTCAGAAGCAACCTGGGAACGCGAACATCGTCTTTGATATGAGTACCCTGCCTTCTTTTCTAAAACCTAGGAATCTCGGGTCGAGATTCTTGTAAGTGGGGTATAACTGTAACATACCACTTTTTGTGAATTATTAATAAAGACCTGTTTGAGCATTGCATGCATGCATTACACTTGCACTTTGATTTAACCAAATAAGAACAAGCAAAACCCTAATTTCTTACCCTCGCAAAACCATTCAAATGGGTTTTAGATTTTGAAAATTATCAAAATGAATGGAACCCAAAGTGAATAAAAGGGTCCCACACTATTTTATATACTTTATAAAAGTTTCTGTAATTTGAAATTATTCAAAATAGATTTGAATTCAAAATACAAAAGGGAAATCAGAAAATAGAAATAGAAAAATAGTTTCCTTGAAAAATATCTAACTAACCTAGCTACTTGGCCGAGCCCACTTCTCTCCCTCTCTCTCTCTCTCTCTGCCGCCAGCACAGCCAGCAGCCGTCTACAAGAACTACTGGCCACCGTCAACGAACCCTAGCCCGCCAGTTCCCCCTCTCCTCTCTGTTTTCTCTCGCCATTGCCGAACCCTAGCCGTCAGATTCTCCTCCTCCTCGCCGTCTCCGGCCACCCTAGCCTTAGCCGACGACACCACTGGAGCCGCCATGCTCGACTCCTTCTCCCTAGCTGTTCCCCCCTCACGCGTGACCCCGATCGACTGGATCGAGAGCTCCGGCCGCCGTCGGTCTCCGTCGATCCCCGTCGTTCCTGAGCTCGCCTTGCCTCGCCGTCAAGCCCGTCATGCTAACGGTGAGCTCCTCGTCATTACGGTTCCCTCCGTTTCCTCCCTCTCCCCCTGTGTCGTTCTCCCCGTGTGTGCCCGATGCCGCCGCCGCTGGAGCTCGTCGGAGGCAACGCTCTGGTGACCAATAATGAGCGGCACCGCCACTAGCGTTCTCAGCGCGTTGCGCTGCGTCAAACGGGCCCACCCGCGCAAGCCCACTCTGCCCCTAACGCTGGATTCGATCCCCAGCAGTGAGCATCTCCATTGTTGATGTCATGATGACATCAGCATGATGCAATAACCCTATTTGTTTATTTAAATGTTTTTCTATAATTGTTTTATTAAATAAAATGTATGACAGGTGGGCCATACTTGTCCGTGTTTTAATCTTTTCTGTAAATATTTTCTAAAATGATTAAATATATGACATGTGGGCCCAAGTTGGAATTTATTTTATATATTCAAAAAATGATTTAAAATGAATTAAAATTGGAGAAATTCATAACTAATTCATTTTAAATCAGAAAAATACAAATAATATACCAAAATGTTCAGAAAAATGAAACCCATCTAACTAAGCTATAATCGTACATGGTTAATCAACTTTGAATGCATATTTAATTAGAAGAACCAATTGAACCCAATAGGTGATTCCGATGATCCCCCTGTTTTAGGGTTTGGACCTCTCGGACCCCGTTTAAAATGACCAAGCATGTTCTAGGGTTCATTTCAACCCCATTTAACTTGTCATATCATCCATATTGTATGAGCATTGCACATGGCATGTGTTGAATGTTGCTTTGTCTTTTCCGGTGATTGGTTCTTCGCGAATAGGAACCGAACCCGAAGCTGAAGTCAACGCTACTGAAGAGCAGTACCAACCCAACAACGGACAATGCAAGCGAAGCCCCACTCATACACATGAATCCTACGATTACAAAGTATTTCATTCTCGTCATATGCATTCGGTTCAACAGTCTTTTATCAGTAGATAGAGTGATCCTATCTGATGCATGTTTCCCCTTGTGAACTAAATACCTGATCCACTCTTCCTAGCATAACTAGGGTTTGGCTTATGAGCATCGCTAGTGCCACGATTCAGTCAATCTTAGCCAATGCTTAGTGGTCCAATGTTGATCATTCAGATGATGCACCGGAGATGCGAATGAATCTAGTATGGTAGGATGTGGTGATGTGATTAGAGATGGATGATAAACATGCTAAGGCTTGTATGGGAGGCCACGTGGGTTGTGGTTTTTTTAGTCCCATACTTTCCACCCTTAGGACCTGATGTTCTCGCCTCTTGAACCAAGACGAGCGTACAACCACACGGGGGCCTGGAAACCCCTTCGACTCACTAACTTGCCTAGTAGATTCCATGAGTCACATAGTTCGGGCTTTCCATTTGACATATGCATCTTGGTTGTTTTTGAATGGAGGTGAAGGAGGTGCATTCATACAGGTAGGTAAGCGTGGCAGGGGATGGGAGATGCCCGGCATACGTAATCTCAAACCCAGTTCACATCGCTAGGGACCGACTTCGGGACTCGACTCATTACGGCGGCATCTCCTTAGTGCGTTACTCTTGGTCTCGGCGAACGTAAAGTAAAGGTCGTGGTCAACCACTCTCTGCCGGTCTTCCAAGGAAGAGGGCTAATAATTTGGCATTAAGAATCGGTTGGTACGTGTGGGTAAAGTTATGCACCCCTGCAGGGTTATTAATCTTTTCGAAAAGCCGTGTCCACGGTTATGGACGACTTGGGAACGGATTCTATGATCATAGAAAACTATAACTGAATGATAAAACTTGTCAACTAATGTAAGATCCGGAGTACTTCCTCGGGGTTGTTTGAGGGGCTATTCCGGGAAGAGAGGTCCAGTTGATGATGGTTCTTGGTGGATATCAAAGATGACTAGACGAGTTCCTTCTCCCTCTTGTTTTGAAAACAAAAGAAGGATTTATGCAAAATAACTCCACTAGCCATAAGTCTTGTGGAGTACACCCTGTACTCAGCCTTGCCTCGTTGAAGTTTCTCTACATATGAAGCTACTCCAACTGAAGTTGGTTTCTACGTCGAAGTTGACGAGTAGTCGGGGTTCCCGGGCAGCAGCCTAGGATCTATGGAAGGGTCACTACTTTTGTTTAAGGCCTCTTAGGACCTTTGCTAAGTTTGTTGTTTAGAACAACTTGTTTGCTTCCGTTGTTTGTTGTAATGATGGGTCTGTGACCCCTGGCTTGTATGACTGGTTTGTAACTCTCTTAAGAGTTTACCTTATTAATGTATGGTTTGTATGTTTTGTAATGTTACCGATCTTTCCCTGCGCTTCGGAATTTAGGTTAGGCTTATATCGGATAAGGATCTGATATTTGTCTAGCCCTGATCCCGGGTCATGAAAGAAAGCCCCAAGCCCTCTCTCTCCATAATCGACAACAACAAACTCTTGGTCCGGTAAAACTCCTGAAGGTCCGTTAAAGTAACTTTCCTACGCTTTCTACTTCCCGATGATTCGACAACCTAGATCTACTAGGGAAAAAGACCTATACTATATCCATAATCCGAATCGAAGGTATCAAGAGGCATGTGGAGTTTTAGAAGAAATTTGGTCCTGATTGAAGAGTATGGTAGGAACACTAAACCGTCTACGATCGAGCTTTGGTTTTCACTCCCTTGCTACCACGTGATCATTTTGAGGCTCCCAATTAGGTAGGTGCCAATGCTCAAGTCCTTGGCACTTCTGTGCAACTCAATTGGAGCACTTATCCACAACTCAATTTGAGGCTCCCAACAAACAAGTTTGGAGAAAGTTATACAACTTAATTGGAGAATCCAAGTAACCACAAACCTGCCAAACAACTAAACCATCAAGGGTGTATCACACCAGATAAAACCACTACTAGAAAAATGCATGTCTTATTCTCAATGCATCATCATGACATCGACATGCATCTAGTTGCCTAAAACTATTTTGCGAAAAGTCCAATTTTGTTTTCTATATTAATCCCTTCCCTTTTATTTCAAAACAAAAACCCGATCTCTCCGGATATTAGGTTTGTCTAAAATCTATTTGTAAAATGTTTTGTTTTAAAAATAATAATAAAAATGTTTTAAAAAAACCCGGGGGAGGCAGCCAAACGGGCAGGCCCAAAGGCCTAGCCGCAGGCCCCCTACTACCCTGGTTACTAACCCAAACCCTAGACCATCTATAACAAAACCCTAACCCTACCGAAAACCAAACCACACCTACCCACAAGCCGCACGCATGCTTTGTCGAGGTGCACCGCAGCGCTCACCGCTCTCCCTGGCACCACCACTGCGCCACCACGCTGCCCGATCCCGCTTTCTACCCGTTGACACGCTCACATCACCCAACCCCCACGGGGAACGCCACTCAGGGGCCCCAACACGGCCTAACCGAACCGCTTAGGTCCGCCCTCTTGCTCACACGCCCACCCTGAAACCCTCTCCCTCTCCCCCTCCCCTGGAATTCTCTCACGCCCGACCTCACCTACTCTCCCTGCGTCAACCCAACATGACCCTGCTTCCCACTCATGATTTCCCTAGTTCCTTAGCCCCACCGACAACATCTCCTTCCCCTACCCCGATCGACTCCCCCTTCTCTCCCCAACATGAGCCCCGCCCTATCTTCCCTCGCTGGCTCGACCCCGCCGCCCTAAGTCCCGTCAGCGGCATGCTTGCGCTGCTCCGCCTCGGCTCCTACCGTTGCCCGCTGCCGGCCGACCTCCGCCTCTCTATTCGGCCGTAGCACACCCCACGCCGTCACCGGGCACTGCATCCTCGCCGGCGGCAGCCGCGCCTTTCACCCTTCCCATTTTCCTACGCCTTCCCGATAGCGGCATGCCTCCCTCGAGCCCCACATGTCCTCGACCTCGTCCTACCGACCCGTGATGCCGCCTTTGCAAACTCTCCCCGCTGCAATGGCCGTCGCATCCTCCTGCGGCGCCTCTCTTCGCGTGCTCGCTTCCCTCCGGCCTCCTCCCGCAGCTGTGCTGCTTGCCTCTACCCCATCGGCGCCGAGGCTATCTCCCCCTCAAGCTTATCTACGCTTCCATCGACCCGGCGCTCGAAGCTCCACGCGCCATGGCCGCCTCCTTCTCCGCTGTGCCCCTGGCCATGCTATGGCCTCTGCCCTTCTTCGCTTGGTCACCTGCCACCGTACCGCCTCCTAACCACCTTGAGCTTGTGCTACTATACAGAGACATCCTGCCTTCTTCCCCTGCTTCTATGCCTCTCAAACAGCCCTATATGGTTACAACTGGTTCTTTGTCACAGAAAAGAAACCCCTGTATCGGCCGCATTTGTTGATGTCATGACATGTGACATGAAGAATTGTGGTGTCCCCTAAGAAACAACCAATGAGGGTGCCCTCGGATGAATGATGCGAGAAGAATAACCCGAAGGTCGCTAGAAGAATCATCGACATGATCTTCTACCAGGACACCAAGACCTTCGACATGGAACCCTAAGGCGATGCCACCATACCCGAAGATCTTCCTGACGGAACTACAAGTCCTCCTTCATGGATTTGAAAACCAATCCCTCGAACCCTGTGGAACCCCAAGACCCCGGATCCGAGCCCTCGAGATGCGTGACCCCTTTTTCTAAGACCCCTATTTTGATGAATATACTATATACCTTGTTGCATATTGAATCTTGCATGCTCGCATACATATTGTGGATGTTGGTGCTATTTTGATGATTCACCTAAATTAAATATGGAGACCATATGCGGGCTATTCTAGTCTTATTTTGGCTCTATTTTGAATTTGTTTATCGAACTGATGACATATTTACCTTGTTAATACAACATTTAAATTGCGGGGTATCTAAACAACTTGAACCTACTAATTAATTTTTGGGACCCCGATTCCGCTTAATATTACCTAGTCGCATCACATTTTTGCGATGTCATGCATCATACATGCATCATGTCGATCTTCTGCCATAGTATTAAATCGTGTATCCGGTTTTTATTCTAGTGCCTTACTTCTTAACGGATAAGGCTATTGAGTTGTGCGAGCTTCGCCCTGTTCTTTGGATGTACCTTCACAGTGTTTCCCATGCGAGCATTCTCCCCCTTTCTACATATTTTATATTTATAGTATTTACTTCGTCCTATTGATCTATTGCTATCTATGTTGCGATGCTTTAGTTTCTGTACCACTAATATCCCCTGCATCCTATATTGCCGTGGACACCTCCACTACCTGTTGTTTGGTAGATAGTCAGCCTTGCAAGTCGTAGTAGCTTGCTCAGGTGCTACTTCGTATCGTCGATGTTTCACTAATGTTCGGGGTTGGCACATGCTTAATGGTGGAGATGATCATGGCTTTAATTACAACTTGTAAAATAAATGTTGGGAGTAGATATAATTAATGCATAGGCACAGGTGGGTAATAGTTGAGATCTGGTTATTATCCCGCCCTCTGTGTCCACCTAGGACCTGAATTCTTGACATCTGTTCTGAGACTGAGTGCGCTAACCACATGTGGGTTGTATGGACACCCCTATTGGCTTAGTACCTAATTTCAAAGTACTGTTCTTGGGGCCACAAACTAGTTCAGGATTTATATGTTACCTAATGTACTTATGTCATGTATGCCATGTATGAGATGTTTATTACCTATTGCTCGATGAACATTTATTATTGTTTCATAAGTGTGGTACTCTGTCATGGGAATATATTGTCTATGGACTATGCTGGTGTGACAAGTGCATGCAAACTTAGGGTCCGTACGAGGATTAGCTATACCTCATACGGGTAGCTTTTTTGGGTGGCTACCATGTACTTGCTTTCGGTCTAGGAACACGTCGTGTCTAAGGCCCCACCGACATACCAATGGGTGTATGTTAATTGATCTAGAAATAAGGTTTGAAGTGCGTATGGAAACTTTGGTGCACCTCTGTAGGGTTAACTCTTTTAAAAAATCCGTGTTGACTTGCAGCACCGTTTCTCGATCATAGCCAACTACAACTAAAGTTTACTGTTTTAATTTGATTGTATCTGATACGACTAGTAAGTTGGATAACCATCATGGAAAGAATGAATAAAACTGACAACCGTGTGAGTTTTCTTGGGATGACTTCCTTGTTTGGTCTCGAGGGGGAAATACCAGGATGGGTATGATTGTTGGTAGTATCAGAGTGGTTCCATATAGGTCCTTCATATCTCTCTCTGATAGCCGACAGTTGAACCGAGTCCCTATAGGTTGTTTAGTGCATGCTTCTCTATCGCTTCAGTCCACCATACATATATAGGCGAGAGCCGTCGAATTCTAAGACTCGTGGTGTACTGGCCTCAGTACTGACCGCTGTCTTTTTTCTTTTCCCTTTGTCGGCACCCCTTTGTGTTAGCAGGTTATGAGATCGATATTGTTAGCATGGTTAACCTTCCGGCTTATCCTAGGCAGGGTTATGTATGCCATTCGTTATTCTTCAAGGCTCTTAACCCCATTTGCGTCTTATACATACTCAGATTTTGTATCATTTTCAAGGTGATTTGGATCTTTGTATTGTATATACATATTCTTGACTCGAGTAGTCGTTGTTGTATATATATATATATGTTATGTGGGTTCCATCATGGACTATTGTGTAATAATATTAGTTCGTTTTCCACCCGCACGCAAGTTCCTGGTGGGCAACTTTGAATCATTTCTATGTGGCTTTGGCAAGAAATCGCTAAAACTTACATAGGGTTGATTCAAGGGTGTTACAAAGTGGTATTAGTGCTCAGCAGTTGCGATACCCCACTGGTCTAGCTTATAGGATAACCTAGATAACAGACGACGTAGAGTGAGAAAACTATTTTGGAAAATCGGCTAAATAGATCTGATTAGATCTGCTTTTACTCCTTAAACCTATGTTATTCTCCTATTACCTTTGCATGTTTTGAATCTGCTCTCTTATCTTTTCTTTGAGTCCAGGAATTCTCGTGGTTGGGTTTCCGTCGTACCTTCAGGGTTTCACTTCCTTCCTCTTGTAACGGTGTTGCTACATCCGGTCTTCATGCCATATGAGGAATTTTCCTCTATTGTACCTTTCAAGTGACCCAAAATCCACTAAAATTTTACTTTGTATCTTCCGGTGTTTTCTGACGCTATGATAACATCATCTACATCAGATCCAATGAAGAGCCTACAACACTCCTTTATTTCTGAACATTGCTTCTTGAGATCTTCAGTATGAACTCCGAGAGTTGGTTGCATAATTATTATATCCATTTATACAGTAATGCTTTGAGTGCGGGATGGAGTCGCGAACATACCACTATTCTTATCATTCTCTTTTTACCTTGAATCGGTGGATCAATGCAATCTTACTCCTTCCATTGAAGTTATAGGTGGCCTTATCTATTGAGACATTTACCTTCGTCTTTTGTTTCTTTGGAGTGCTCTCTCAACGAATGGGAGCATCGACCTCTTGTTGATGGTGTCGCCTATTTCAAGACAAAGAAATATTCTTTGTTAGTGGTGTTGCGAGGATCTACATGAAGCGAGAAAAATTAGATCGATAGCCTGCTTCCCCGTACCATGAGGCAGATCTTGAGGGCGACATCCATTGTTAGTGGTGTCGAATTGTAGCACCCTGGGTAAAACCACTACCATAAAATAGCATGTCTTATCTCTATACATCATCATGACATCAGCATGCATCTATTTGCCTAAAAATATTTTGCTAACAGCCATATTTTGTTTTCTATATCAATCCCTTCCCTTTTATTTCAAAACAAAAACCCGGTCTCTTCGGACATTTGGTTTGTCTAAAATCTACTTTGTAAAGTGTTTTGTTTTAAAAATAAACAATAATAACGTTTTAACAAAACCGGGGGAGGTAGCCAAATGGCTAGGCCCAAAGGCCGAGCTGCATGCCACCTACTACCCCGGTTACTACCCCAAACCCTAGACCACCTAACACCAAACTTAACCCTACCGAAAACCGCACCACACCCACGCAGCAGCCGTGCACACGCTGCCTGTGGTGCACCGCGGCGCTCACTGCTTGCCCGGGACCCACCACTGAGCCACCACGCTGCTTGATCCCGCTCGCTACCTGTCGACGTGCTCACCTCACCCAACCCCGCGTGGCACGCCACTCAGTGACCCCGAAGCGTCCTGCCCGAACCGCTCTGGTCCGCCCTCTCGCTCATGCGCCCACCCCGCAGACCCGACACCCCACCAACCCTCTCTCTCTCTCCCGGAATCCTCTCTCGCCTGGCACCACCTCCTCTCCCCGTGTTAACCCAACGTGACCGAAACTCCCACTCGCGATTTCCCAAGCTCCCAACCCCCACCAGCAGTTTCTCCTTCCCCTACCCCGACCGCCTCCCTCTTCTCTACCCATTGCGAGCCCACCTCATCTTCCCTCGCCGGCACGACCCCTCCACCCTACGCCCTATCAGTGGTATACCGATGCTCCACCGCCTTGGCTCCTATCGTCGCCCTCTGCCGGTCCGACCTCCGCCTCTCCGTCCGGCCACCGCATGCCCCGTGTTATCACCAGGCACCGCCTCCTCTCCGGCCGTAGCCTCGCCTTTCGCCATCCCCATTCTCCTGCACCTTCCCGATCGAAAACGCTGCGCCGCCCTAGAGCCCCGCGCCTCCCCGACCTCGTCCTGCCGATCCGCGTCACCTTCTCTGCAACCTCTCTCTGCTGCGAGGGTTGTCGCCTCCTGCCGCAACGCATCTCTTTGCGTTCTTGCTTCCCGCCGGCCTCCTCCTGCAGCTGTGCTGCTTGCCTCCACCCCACCAGCGTCGAGGTTGTATCCTCCTTGATCTTGTCTACGCTTCCGTCGACCCAGTGCCAGGAGCTCCACACGCCATGGACGCCTCCCTCTCCGCTGTGCGCCTGGCTGTGCTATGGCTGCTTCCCTTCTTCACTTGGTCACCTGCCATCATACTGCCTCCTACCCGCCTTATGCTTGTGCTACTGTACAGAGACCTCCTGCCTTGTTCCTCTGCTTCTATACCTCTCAAGCACCCATGTATGGTTAAAATTGGTGCCTTGTCGCGGAAAGGAACCCCCTATCTCGGCCTCATTTTTTGATGTGGTGATATGTGACATGAAGAATTGCGATGTCCCCTAAGAACCAACCTACGAGGGTGCCCTCCGATGACCGATGCAAGAAGACGAACCCGAAGGTCACTGAAAGAACCATCAATAAGATATTCTACTAGGACACCAAGACCTTTGACATGGAACCCTAAGGCGATGCCGCCATAGCAGAAGATCTTCCTCATAGAACTAACAAGTCCTCCTTCGTGGATTTCAAAACCGATCCCTGGAACCCCGTCGAATCCCAACACCTCGGATCCGAGCCTCGAGATGTGTCACCCCTTTCTCCGAGACCCCTATTATGATGAATATAATATATACTTTTTTTCATATTCAATATTGCATGCTCGCATACATATTACGGATGTTGGGGTTATTTCGATGATTCATCTAAATTAAATATAGAGACCATATGCGGGATATTCTAGTTTTATTCTGGCTACATTTAAATTTGTGTATCGAACCGATGACATATTTTTCCTTGTCAATACAAAATTTAAATTGTTGGATATCTAAACAATATGAACCTACTAATTAATTGAAGGGAGGATACTACTTTGTGGCCCAAAAGTTCACAGGTGAAGGAAACGCGGGGCCCGAGTTGCGTATAATCACCGCGATTAAAAAAGTTCGAGGGGTAATTACTGTAGGGATTCATAGCATGGAAAACAAAAAATTTCTACCGCATGCACACAAACAAGCCAAGATCTATCTACTAGATTGTAGCAACATGACGATTAGATAACTTACCCTCGAAGATTCCAAAGCGGTTAACGAGAGCAGATTCTCGTGGGTGATGTAGTCGTACATTTGCCGATCTCAAGATCGCGTAGACGATCCTTCCGGCACTGCGTTCTGGCAGCGCTTCCGCAGTCCGTCACATGTTTGGAACTCGATGAAGACCTTCCTCTCCCTTGTTCCAGCAGACAACGGAGGTTGTAGTTCTCCCCTCGCGATTCCGGCAGCACGACGGCGTGGTGTCGGAAGTAGAGGGAAGATCCCGCAGGGCTTCGCCTAAGCCGATGCGAGTTATGGTGGATCTAAGGTTTCCAGCGATCTAGATTTAGAAGGCCGGAGATGAGGAGTCGGCGGTGGCTAGGGCGACGGGCC
Organism: Avena sativa; assembly: GCA_916181665.1. Classification (NCBI taxonomy): domain Eukaryota; kingdom Viridiplantae; phylum Streptophyta; class Magnoliopsida; order Poales; family Poaceae; genus Avena; species Avena sativa. The sequence continues at coordinate 301,500,017 of OV702297.1, read as the reverse complement.
GGCGGTGGCGCGAGGCGTCGGCGGCTGGCGGCACCGGCGACGCACGGGGTGGGGAGGGCTTGTGTTGTGTTCTTTGGGGAAGCCCTCCCCCTCTATTTATGAAGGGAGGGCAACCTTGGGAGAGGGGAGTTTGAATCCATACCCAAACCCATGTTGGATAGAAGGAAGGACTCTTTCCTTCTTACACTAGGAAACTATTGTTCCAGTTTGACTTTTCAAACCTCCCATTTGACTTTCAATTTAGAGCTTTAACTCTCTCTCGCAGATGCCCAACCAAGCGACCTAGGACATGATCCAATCATTCCACTTACCCATGACACATTCATGGACCATTCCCCTTCCGGTCCGGTGAACCTTCTAGAACCTTCTAGAACCTCTCTAATGATAACATCAAAATTATTTCCGAACTCCGGAATCAAACTTTCTTATATGAATTTTATTCTCCGGACCATTCCGGATCTCCTCTTGATATCCCGGATCCTATCCGAGACTCTGAACAACATTCGGTTTCCCTACTTACATTCCATATCTACTAAACAACATCAAATCCTTAAGTGTGTCTCCCTAAGGTTCGTGAATTATGTGGACATGACCGAGATACTTATTTGATCAATAACCAACAAAGGAATCTAGAAATTCATATGGATCCCACATATTTCTACGATTACTTTATGATCGAATGAACCACTTACATATGATACCAATTTCCCTTCGTCTCGCGATAGTTTACTTATCCGAGGTTTGATCGTTGGTATCTCTGCATACCTATTTCAACCTCATTACCGATAAGTACTCTTTTCTCGTTCCTGTGATATGTGATACCTTGTGAGCCAGTCACACGCTTGCAAGCTAATTGGATGACATTCCACCGAGAGGGCCCAGAGTATATCTATCCGTCATATGGATGGACAAATCCCACTCTTGATCCATGTGCCTCAACACATATTTTTCGAACACTCAATGCCACTTTTATAGCCACCCAGTTACGGTGTGGTGTTTGATGTCATCAAAGCATCCATCCGGTGATGGTGATTAGCATGATCTCTTGGTCGAATGAATTAGGTTACTATGTATCAGAAAGCTTATAGCAAACGAACTATTGAAAGGACTTGATCTTTATGCTATGCTTATCTATGGGAGTATGTCCATCACACCATTCTCCTAATGATATGATCTTGTTGTTAATAACATCTCAATGTTCATGATCAGGAAACCATGATCATATATTAACCAACAAACTAGTTTAACAAGAGGCTTTACTAGGGACTCTTATGTTTACAAATCACAAGTATTAATGTTTCCGGTTAATACAATTATAGCATGGTATGTAAACATTTATCATAAGCATGAAGATATGATAATAACCTCTTCATTATTGCCTCTTGGGCATATCTCCAATAGTCTCCCACTTGCACTAGAGACAATAATCTAGTTTCAAATATTTGTGTATTCAACACCTATGGCTTTCTGGTGTTGCATGTACACGATTGCTAGTGGTCAACTGATCTTCGGATCCGACACTTACAGGTCCGTGTGTAATTGCATGTCTTTGCGTCTCTACGCATCACTCATTCTCTAATGAGATGGCTTTGTATAAATTTGGTCCTTTGGTGAGACCTTTAGTTCCTAGGGGTTATAACATGATGACAATATGGTCGTACAATATATCTTCATAGTACTATCCCGCTATGAACTACACCTAGTTTGATAACAAACTACTTGACACAAATGCCCTCTTTTGCTACTATAATAGCAGTCATATACTTAGCCTTTTTGTTGTAGTATCTATCACAATATCTTAACTTTGTAACTCATCCAAATCCATTATGGAACTTACTTTCCATTATATTGTGCCACCCTTAGTTTAAATTGAGATAAACTTAATTTGTACTTTGTGAAAAAACTAGTATCAATGTAGTACTTTTACAATGAACTAACCATCTATTTGTCACCTCTACAAAATAATATATTCTTAGTTCTTCCAAAAGATCATAAGAATATCCTTACTATCGTCCAATGATCATCTTATGAACCATTCTAGTATATGCTCATAACATTTAGAGCATAGGACATATCTGAATTTGTACATATCACAGTTTGATTGATATAAATACTCTTTATGATTTCATACATCAAGTATCAATGTATACTTGAATCTTTGTTTCACTTACCAAGTGTCAATACACTTGAATTTCGATTGAATCCTTTATGTGCGACAAGAACCTTTCTTGTAGTTTCTATATTGAACTCATTCAATATATCATCTATGTACTTTCGGCACAACAATATTATCATCTCAATCTATCTATATAGATATTGATGCCAAATATTCTGGTTTTGCCCAAGTCTTTCATCGAGATGAAATTCTTAACTTTTGTTAATAAAAGATACATCATTTCCAAACAACAATATGTCTTCCATATAATGTATTAGAAATATGTCTTAGCGCTCCCACTTAATTTCTTGTAAATACAAGCATCTTCACCGTCTCGGATGAATTTAAACTCTTTTAACAGTTTCATCATGGTGAAGATTCCAACTCCACGATGCTTACTTCAACCATTGAAGTTTGCATACACTTTTAGCATCCTTTGAATTATCAAAACCCTTTAGACCATGTTATGCACACGTCCTAGGTAACAATTCTATTAGATTTTTTTTTGTTTATTCAACTACCACATAACAAAATTATATGTAGTGGTTGCTACATTAATCCGTCTAGACTAAATATCGCTACGAAAGATCAAATCTTGTCATAGTCAACATTTGAACATTGTTATGAACTCTTTCCCAACATGTCGACTATTTCATAGATGTGAAACATCCATGTCTATTTCTTTATGGATCTAAACACGACTGTAAGGTCTTACACCTTTCCAGAGGGTCTTTCAAGTTCAAAGCTTGATTTCTCGTGTATGGAACTATCACGGATTTTATGGCTTCAAGCCATTTGACGGAGTCAGGGCCCATCATCGCTTCTTTGCATGTAGTCCATTCATTATTAATGATTCAACCCTCAAATCTTGGTATTTGATTGTTTACCCGACCTACTTGGTTCAATAGGAACTTTGACCTCCGTGACCACAACCTTTGAGACACGTGAGCCATTAGCATTGTTGCTGCCTCCGGAACACTTTTCGGCGCTGCGCAACTTTGCACATATAGCTAAGGTTCTTTTAACCTTATCAAAGTTCTATTGTCCTCCCACTTAACTTTTCACGGAAAATTCCTTATCATAGAATCTTGACGTTCTAAGCGATAAACATTTTTGTCTTTGATGTTATGGAGGAATACTCAACGATTATTAGAAATAACATACAAAGATATGTTCATCCGATTTTGGTTGCAAACCTCTTTCTTATGCATAGCATACAAATGTTTAAGAAAGGAAAACTTGGGTTTTATCCCAAACCATAACTTTATATGGTGTCATTTCAACGGATTATGATGGAGCTCTTTCACTGGAAAAACGGTCGTCTCTAAAGATTTTAATCTTTAAAATATAATGGCAGTTTTATAAATGACACCTTTGATCTTACCATGTCAAAAAAAAGTTTTATTACATATCTCGATCACTCCATACTACTATGGTATTTTTCGGGAAACATAAAACTATGGAACGATTCCTCAAATCTTAGGTGTTATGCTACACTTGCAACAAAAAATCTTCCTTTATGATCCTATCATAAATTCTTTATTTTCTTGTTACATTGATTTTGCACTTCATCTTGAAAGTCTTCGAACATTTTCAAATGCTTCACACTTCATCCTCATTAAGCAAATATTCATATATTCACTCAATTTTTTGGAGAAAGCATATGAATTTGAAATCCATCGCTCTTGACTATACATAATGGACTTCATACAACAATATGTACAAGTTTCAATAAGCTAGTCATTCGTTCCCTTTGGCCTATGAATGGAGTTTTAATTATCTCTAGGAAAGTTTCACAAGCGTCATTTGATCAAAAATCAAAAGACTCCAAAATTCCATCCACATGGAGTTTCTTCATGCTTTCTTTCTAATATAATTTAAACGGCGATGCCACTTCCTAATTGATCTTTCAATCAATTATCTTTTGAAAATTTTAGCACTTGTTTTATGGATGTGATTTATCCAACAAGATTTGTAAATCATCCATATTTTATGGATTACGGCAATTATTTGAACAACCCTTTTGTTCTCATAATACCTATAAAACAAATCTTGAAGGAAAGCTTTGATGTTAACGAGAAACACATCAACACTTTATTTGTTCTCGATGAACATCACCACATATTCTCTTTCTAGTTACTTAGGCCATTGTAGTTCATGAATTGTGTTGTTTCATATGACGATTCACACCAACAAATTCAGTATCTAATACTTAAAAACCACATTATTTAATAAGCAAAGAATACAGCCATAGCATGTATATCCTCTTTATACCTAAGCTGAACAATTCTAGTCTTTTCTTTTCTACCACATATTTATGAGATTCTCTTTCAGTATTTCCTTTTCTGTTTGAAAGAATCTATCAACATCAATAGTGGAGCCATACACATGACACATAGTCCAAAGCGTGTATAGTTAAATACCAATGTCTTTGGACTTGCACTTTGAAGCAGATCACCATCATCAAATGTTTGGTGTTCTTTCAAATTCCATTCTTTAGTAATCTTTTAGTGTAGCAAACATTTTACCTACATCAAATATTCATCCTCATCATGGAACTATTCATGATCAAGCTACTTTAGCTTATTATGGTGAATCGCGAGTATAATGTTGCTCTCCAATACATTTTGGAGGATTAGGACAACTAGTGTCTCCAACTTTTTGTAAATTCTCATCAAATATGAGAACATAAACTTTTCCATATTATACTCTATCATGTTGTAACCAAAACATCATTTCAGATATCGCAATATCTTCCACACATGATGGTTTCTGAAACAACTCTTGCAACTCCTAGATTACCTTGATATTAAAACGATCTTTTGAATATCAAGAATCATGGAGACAAACATGATACTTATATACTAACACTGTTATTGTTACTCTTGATTTAAAACCAACTATTAAACTTCACGGAGTAATCAAAACTTCCTGAAAGTTTGCAATGGGACTTTTAAACTTTAGATTAACACTTCAAAGCAATACGATACCAGTTCGTAGAGAAACTAACCAGAATTCCATAGTTCTATTATCTCAATTATAACTAAGCGCAAGGTGGTAAACGGATGCCAATGACTACAACAACTATGCAAATTCACTTTGATTTAATTTATGATAAATAGTGTTCAACTTTTAATCATATTGCTGTTGAACTCCCACTCAAAACAATATCCCTCACATTGTTTTAGTGATTACATGAACCAAATCCACCACATCAAAACCGATCATCACGAGAGATGATGTAGCTTCAAAGGCGAACAATCAACATGTTCATCATATCTACTATATGACTCATGCTTTACCTTTCGGTGATCCGTGTTCCGAGACCATGTCTGTACATGCTAGGCTCGTCAAGATCAAACCTTAGCTTCTGCATGAGCAAATCTAGCTTGCTCCCGTTGTATACACTCGCAGAATCTAACACACCCGATCATCACGTGGTGATTCGAAACAACAAGCTTTAGCAACGGTGCTTACTAAGTATGAACACTTTATATCTTGAAATTTTGTGAGAGGGATCATCTTATAATGCTACCGTCGCGAACTAAGCAACACAAGATGCATAAAAGGATTAACATCACATGCAATTCATAATATGTGATATGATATGGCCTTTCTTCTTGTGCCTTCGATCTCTATCTTCAACCAGGAACATGATCTCCATCATCACCGGCGTGGCGTCAAGGTCAATGGCACCGCTCCATGGTTGTCGTCTACCAGCATCAACTATTACAACTACTTTGAATAATAGACATGCAGGTCTTAATGAAATTAAAAGACAACCATATGGCTCCTGCCGGTTGCCGACTTACAATAAGGAACATTGCATACATCATATATAATCACAATCATGGCCATATCACATCATAGCACACCCCTGCAAAACAAAGTTAGACGCCTCTAATTTTCTTTGCATGTTTTACGTGGTTTGGGCATTTCAATAAGTGTCGTTCTGTAGGGTTCGCAACATAGAAAAACAAAAAATTCCTACGATGGGAACTATGTACCAAGATCTATCTACTAGATACAAACAATGGGCGGATGTATATCCATAGAGAACATACCCTTGAAGACCGACAAAGCTTAACGAGTTCGACTCGTGGTTGATGTAGACGATCTCTTGTCGATCTCAAGATCGAGAGGAAGTCCAAGCGCCGCAAATCAGCAGCGCATCCGTTCTCGCACACACGTTCGAGGCACCGAGGAACCTCCGCCTCCTCGCTCCAGCGATGCAGCAGAAGCACAACTCTTTCTTGCCGAATAGCCACCGGGAACATGTATCTCGATAGTCCGAGACCATGGGGAATAAATACTAGAGGGGGAGAGAGATCCTTCACGAGGAGGTGTGAGTGAGAAGTGAGGAGAGGGGTGCCTTTTATAGGAGAGGGGGGACCCCAAGGGGGTGGCCGGCACATGGGCGCTACCTCCTTGCCCTACCCTCTTCATGTGGGTGGACACTCCACTCACAAAATTCCTTTAAATTCCCTCCACTCAAAATCCCACTCAAACTTGTAATTAAATTTCCACCAAATTTAATGCAAACTCTCATTAAATAAAACTCTTTTATTTATTCAGAATTTTGTCAATTAATTTAATGACAAAAATTCACATATAACCCCTTGCGATAATTCTATTTCACATGCATAACCACTTTATGCAATTTCACCCGAAAACCTGTTTCGGTATCTAGTGAAATAAATTCCTGTGCTTGATATTCTTTTCGGCAAGAAACTTTTGCTCCAATTGGATGTCGGTGTCTCTTAAGTGTGTCACCCTATGGTTCGTGAATAATGCGAACATGATCGAGACCCCTCTCAGATCAATAATCAGAAGCGGGATCTGGAGACCCATACTGACTCCCACACATTCAACGATGACTTTCTTGTGATCGTCGGAACCTTTTACGCTAGTATCTTAAAACCTTTGTTTCGAGATATATTACATGTCCGAGATTCGATCATCGGTATCTTCATACCTAGTTTGATCTCCTTACTGACATGCACTCTTTTCTCGTTCTCGTGATATAACATTCTAGTGATCAAATCACTTGCTTGCAAGCTAACCAATGTGATATCACCGAGAGGGCCTAGAGTATATCTATCCGTCATTGGTATGAACAAATTCCACTCTTGATCCATGGGCCTCAACATAACACTTTATTAGTTCTGAATACATCTTTATAATCACCCTGTTACGGTGTGACGTTTGATGTTATCAAGAAACTCTTCCGGTGTTAGTGATCACTTCGTAAGTTGTTATAGCAATATAAATTCAATGACTTTGATCGTAATGCTATACTTCGGATGAATGTTCATCACACCATTACACTAATGTTGTGATCCCGTTATTAACAACATCCAATGTCTATGATCAGGAAACCTTGATCATCTTGTTAATCAACGAGCTAGTTTATGCGAGAGGCATAACTAGGAACTTTCTGTTTGTTTATTAAATACACATGTATTAACGTTTCCGTATTAATACAATTATAGCATGCAAAATAAACATCTATCATATACTTGGAATACACATAATAAACACTTTATTATTGCCTCTCAGGGCATATTCCCTTCAGTCTCCCACTTGCACTAGAGACAATAATCTAGTTACATAGTGATGAACCTAACACCCACTAAGTTGTGGTGTTGATCATGTTTTGCTCTAGGGAGAGTTTTAGTCAACGGATCTGCTACATTGAGATCAGTGTGTACTTTACAAATCTTAATATCTCCATCCTTTGACATGCTCGCTGATGGAGTGAAACCAGCGCTTAATATGCTTGGAATGCTTGTGAGACCTTGGTTCATTGGCATTGGAAATGGCACCATTGTTGTCACAATAGATTACCATTGGGTCCAACGCGTTTGCAACCACTCCTAGTTCGGATATGAACTCCTTCATCCAAACCGCTTCCTGAGCCGCTTCCGAAGCAGCAACATATTCGTCCTCCGTTGTTGATCCCTCCACCACAGGTTGTTTGGAGCTCCTCCAACTAACCGCTCTGCCATTCATGATAAATACGTTTCCGGATTGAGACTTAGAGTCATCCGGATCGGTGTTAAAGCTAGCGTCGACATAACACTTAGCGACTAGCTCTTCTTCACCTCCGTATACAAGAAACATATCCTTAGTTCTTTGTAAGTACTTAAGGATATTCTTGACCGCTATCCAGTGTTCCGAACCTGGATCCGATTGGTACCTACTACTCAAACTAATAGCATGTGCCACATCCGGTCTTGTACATAGCATGGCGTACATTATAGAGCCTATGGCTGAAGCATAGGGGACTTTGTCCATTATCTCTCTTTCTTACACCGTAGCCGGACTTTGAGTCTTACTCAATGTCTTGCCTTGCAACATAGGTAAGAACCCCTTCTTACTTCCGTCCATTTTAAACTTCTTTAAAATCTTATCAAGGTATGTACTTTGTGATAGCCCTATTAGGCTCCTAGATCTATCTCTATAGATCTTTATGCCTAATATGTATGACGCTTCACCTAGGTCCTTCATTGAAAATTTGCTGTTTAGATAACTTTTAACACTGTTTAAAAGATCTATATCATTTCCGATCAATAATATGTCATCCACATATAATATCAGAAATGCCAAATTGCTCCCACTCACTTTCTTGTAAATACAAGCTTCTCCATAAGTTTGGACAAATCCAAACTCTTTGATCACCTCATCAAAGCGAAGATTCCAACTTCGTGATGCTTGCTTCAATCCATAGATGGATGGCTGAAGCTTGCAAACCTTGTTAGCATCCTTAGGATCGACAAAACCCTTTGGTTATATGATATACAACTCTTCTTCAATATTACCATTGAGAAACGCGGTTTTTACATCCATCTGCCATATCTCATAATCGAAATATGCAGCAATTGCTAACATAATCCTAACTGACTTTAGCATCGCTACGGGAGAGAATGTCTCATCATAGTAAACTCCTTGAATTTGTCGAAAACCCTTTGAGACAAGTCGAGCTTTATAGACGGTCACATTACCATCAGCATCAGTTTTCCTTTTTAAAATCCATTTGTTCTCCACGGCCTTTCGGTCGTGAGGTAATTCCACCAAGTTCCAAACTTGATTTTCATACATGGATTCCATCTCGGATTTCATGGCTTCTAACCATTTGTTGGAATCCGGGCTCATCATTGCTTCTTCATACGTCGCAGGGTCATCATTTTCATCAAGCATGAAATTCATGACAGGATTTCCGTACAGCTCGGGAGCTGCACGCATCCTGCTAGACCTGCGAGGTTCGGTAGTATTCTCTTTTGGAGTTTCATGATCATTATCATTAGTTCCCTCTTCAACTGGTGAAGACAACTCCGGAACTACTTACGGTGCTGCGCTACTCCCCATACTTTGAAGAGAAGGTTCACTAACCTCTTCGAGTTCTACCTTCCGACTACTTAGACCTTTCGCGAGAAACTCTTTCTCTAGAAAGGATCCATTCTTGGCAACAAAAACTTTGCCCTCGGATCTGTGATAGAAGGAATACCCAATAGTTTCCTTAGGGTATCCTATGAAGACGCATTTTTCCGCTTTAGGTTTGAGTTTATCCGGTTGAAGTTTCTTCACATAAACATCGCATCCCCAAACTTTAAGAAATGACAGCTTAGGTTTGTTTCCAAACCACAATTCATACAGTGTCTTTTGAACGGATTTAGATGGTGCCCGATTTAAAGTGAATGCAGCAGTTTCTAGTGCATAACCCCAAAATGAAAATGGCAAGTCCGTCAGAGACATCATAGATCGAACCATATCCAATAAAGTACAATTACAACGTTCCGACACACCATTTCTTTGTGGTGTTCCGGCAGGTGTAAGTTGTGAAACAATTCCACACTCTTTCATGTGAATGCTAAACTCGTAACTTAGATACTCACCTCCACGGTCGGACCGTAGAAATTTGATCTTTCTATTACGATGATTTTCCACTTCATTCTGAAATTCCTTGAAATTTTCAAAGGTTTCAGACTTGTGTTTCATCAAGTAGATATAACCTTATCTACTCAAATCATCCATGCAAGTAACAAAATAACGATATCCACCTCGCGCCGACACACTCATTGGACCACATACATCAGAATGTATGATTTCCAATAAATCTGTCGCCCGTTCCATTGAACCGAAAAACGACATTCTAGTCATATTGCCCATAAGGCATGGCTCACATGTATCAAATGATCCAAAATCAAGTGATTCCAAAAGTCCATCTAAATGGAGCTTCTTCATGCGTTTAACGCCAATATGAACTAGACGGCAGTGCCACATATATGCGGATATATCATCATTAAGTTTAGTCCTTTTAGCATCAACATTATGAATATGTGTAACATTATCATCGAGATCTAATATAAATAAACCATTCATCATCGATGCATGACCATAAAATATTTCATTCATCTAAATAGAACAACCATTGTTCTCAGATTTAAATGAATAACCACTTCGCATCAAACACAATCCAGATACAATGTTCAGGCTCAGTGCAGGCACTAGATAACAATTATTTAAGTTTATAACTAATCCCGACGGCAAATGGAGAGGTAGCGTTTCGACGGCGATCACATCAACGCTTGATCCATTGCCGACACGCATCTTGACCTCACCCCATGCTAGTGGTCGCTTGTTCCGCATCCCCTAATTCAAGTTACAAATATTAGCAACTGAACCGGTATCAAATACCCAGGTGCTACTGTGAGCACTAGTCAAGTACACATCAATAACATGTATATCATATATACCTTTGTTTGCCTTGCCGGCCTTCTTATCTGCCAAATACTTGGGGCAGTTGCGCTTCTAGTGGCCAGTCCCCTTACAATAGTAACACTCGGTATCAGACTTAGGTCCAACTCGGGGTTTATTTTCAGGCACGGCAACCATCTTGCCGCCCTTACTTCCCTTCCGTTTTCCCTTCTTGTCTTTCTTGAAACTAGTGTTATTATTGATCATCAACACTTGATGTTCCTTTTTGATCTCCACTTCTACAGTTTTAAGCATTGAAACAAGCTCGGGGAGAGACTTCTTCATGCCTTGCATATTATAGTTCATCACAAAGCTCTTATAGCTAGGTGGCAGAGACTGCAGAACACGATGGATGCCTAGGTCAATGGGAATCGATATTCCCAAGGACACAAGCTTATCAGCATAACCCGACATCTTGAGTACATGCTCACTAACGGAGTTGTGCTCTTCCATCATGCAGCTAAAGAACTTTTCTGAAGCATTGTAGCTCTCTACAGCATCATGTGTGTCGAAAATCATTTTCAACTCACCCATTATATCAAATGCATTGCCGTTTTCGAAACGCTTTCAAAGTTCCGGCTCTAGCCCATACAATATGCCGTAATGAACTAAGTTGTTGTCCTCCTAATGAGTTTGATAGACATTCTTCTCCTCGTCAGGGGCATCCTCAAAATTTGGGGGGCCTAGCGGCGCTTCTAGCACATATTGCTTTTGTGTAGCAGAGAGGAGAATCCTCAAATTCATGGCCCATTCGGTAAAGTTGCTACCGTTCATTGCAAGTTTCTCTTTCTCCATGAACACATTGAAATTAAAAGCAGGTGGTGCCATCTACAACATTTTTTTTAAAGTTTATACTAAGTTTATGATAGATTGAGTTCAACTAATCCATATTATGAATGAACTCGCACTCAAAAACGACATCCCTCGTGTCTTTTTGGTGATTACATGAACCAAATCCACTATACCAAGTCCGAACATCATGTGAGTCGGTATAGCTTCAAAGGCGAGCATCAAATGGGCATCATATCTACTATATGACTCATGCTTAACCTTTCGGTCCGTGTTCCGAGGCCATGTCTGTACATGCTAGGCTCGCCAAGTAAGAACCTTAGTATTCGTGTGTGTAACTTTCTTACTCCCGAAATATGGCCGTGGATCCAAGAACACCTGATCATCACGTGATGTCTTGGAGCGACTAGAACATAATCGGTGCATACTAAAGGAAGAACAAATTCTTATCTTGATATTTAAATGAGGGATCATCTTATTATGCTAATAAAACGCCAAACAAGCAATATAATATGCTATCAAACATCACATGTTTATTAGTGGAATGATATGGTTCCCGCATATGATCTCTATCATGTGCACCGTGGTATGATCACTATCATACCTATATGTGTAAGTACATGGTCTATGGAGATTACACATTATGTGTGTTGTAATAGTATCATCTCATACTTCTACTTACAACATCACCATATCATAACACTAGCCCAGCAACAATCTAAACTAGACGCCTCTAATTGATCCATTGCAAATTTTATGTGGATTAGGGCTTTCGAGATAGAACCGTTCATACCTACGAACATGAACCGCAACGAGGATAACCAAATTGTTGAAAACTCTTTGCAAAATAGATATTGACTATAGTAGGAGAGACAGACACCCGCTAGCCACTTATGCAAACTAGTTGCATGTCAAGCGTGGAATTGGTCTCATGTGCGAGTAAATGTAAAGTTTGTCCGGGCCGCTTCATCCCACTATTCCACCAATATCCAAAATTAAAACTAAGGAGCAACAACATGATCATCATCGCCCACATACTCATATGTGTACTACCCGTGTAAAGCATCTACGCATAGATCCGACTCTGATACCACTGTAGGGTTCGCAGGGTTCGCAGCATAGAAAACAAAAAATTTCCTATGATGGGAACTATGTACCAAGATCTATCTACTAGATACAAACAACGGGAGGATGTATTTCCGTAGAGAACATACCCTTGAAGACCGGCAAAGCTTAACGAGTTCGACTCGTGGTTGATGTAGACGATCTCTTGAATCAGCAGCGCATCCGTGCTTGCACACACGTTCAAGGCACCGAGCAACCTCCGCCTCCTCGCTCCAGCAATGCAGTGGAAGCACAACTCTTTCTTGCCGAATAGCCACCAGGAACATGTATCTCGCTAGTCCAAGACCATGGGGAATAAATTCTAGAGGGAGAGAGATCCTTCACGAGGAGGTGTGAGTGAGAAGTGAGGAGAGGGGTGCCTTTTATTGGAGAGGGGGAGGGGGACCCCAAGGGGGTGGCCGGCGCATGGGGGCTTCCCCCTTGCCCTCCCCTCTTCATGTTGGTGGACACTCCACTCACAAAATTCCTTTAAATTCCCTCCACTCAAAATCCCACTCAAACATGCAATTAACTTTCCACCAAATTTAATGCAAACTCTCATTAAATAAAACTCTTCTATTTATTCAGAATTTTGTCAATTACTTTAATGAAAAACATTCACATATAACCCCTTGCTAGAATTCTATTTCACATGCATAACCACTTTATGCAATTTCACCCGAAAACCCGTTTCGGTATCTAGTAAAATAAATTCCTACACTTGTTATTCTTTCCGGCATGAAACTTTTGCTCCAATTGGATGTCGGTGTCTCTTAAGTGTGTCACCCTATGGTTCGTCAATAATGTGGACATGATCGAGACCACTCTCAGATCAATAATTATAAGTGGGATCTGGAGACCCATACTGACTCCCACACATTCAACGATGACTTTCTTGTGATCATCGGAACCTTTTATGCTAGTATCTTAATCCCTTTGTTTCACGATATATTACATGTTAGAGATTCTATCATTGGTATCTCCATACCCAGTTTGATCTCGTTACTGACATGCACTCTTTTCTCGTTCCCGTGATATAACATTCTAGTGATCAAATCACTTGCTTGCAAGCTAACCAATGTGATATCACCGAGAGGGCCTAGAGTATATCTATCCGTCATTGGGATGAACAAATTCCACTCTTGATCCATGGGCCTCAACATAACAATTTATTAGTTATGAATCCATCTTTATAATCAGCCTGTTAGAGTGTGACGTTTGATGTTATCAAGAAACTCTTCCGTTGTTAGTGATTGACATGATCTCATGGTCTAAGGATTAGGATCACTTCGTAAGTTGTTATAGCAATATAGTCTCAATGACTTTGATCGTAATGCTATACTTCGGATGAATGTTCATCACACCATTACACTAATGTTGTGACCCCATTATTAACAACATCCAATGTCTATGATCAGGAAACCTTGATCATCTTGTTAATCAACGAGCTAGTTTATGAGAGAGGCATAACTAGGAACTTTCTGTTTCTTTATTAAACACACATGTATTAATGTTTCCATATTAATACAATTATAGCATGCAAAATAAACATCTATCATATACTTGGAATACACATAATAAACACTTTATTATTGCCTCTCAGGGCATATTCCCTTCACGTTCTAACTTACGAACAAGAACCACAACGTCGATACTAGTATTGTCAATTACCCGTTGTAAATTGAATCTTCACTATGTTGGGAGAAATAGGCACCCCAAAAGCCACTTATGCAATACAAGTTTCATGTCAAGCGTGGAGCAAGTCTTATGAACGATGTCATGTAAGGTTAGCCCGGGCCGCTTCATCCCACCATCCCGCAAGATGCAAATTACACAAGAAGCAATCGACAACAAAAGCATCAACGCCCACAATGACCATTGTGTTCTACTCGTGCAACAGATCTACATATAGACACAACTCTGATACCACTTTAGGGATTCATAGCATGGAAAACAAAAAAATTCTACTGCATGCACACAAACAAGCCAAGATCTATCTACTAGATTGTAGCAACGGGACGATTAGATAACTCACCCTCAAAGATTCCAAAGTGGTTACGTGAGCAGATTCTCGTGGGTGATATAGTCCTGCACTTGCTGATCTCAAGATCGCGTAGACGATCCTTCCGGCGCTGCGTTCTGGCAGCGCTTCCGTAGTCGGTCACACGTTCAGCACTCGATGAAAACCTTCCTCTCCCTTGTTCCAGCAGGAAGCGGAGGTTTTAGTTCTCCCCTCGCGATTCCGGCAACACGATGGCGTGGTATCGGAAGTAGAGGGAAGGTCCCGCAGGGCTACTGTAGGGTTCGCATCATCGAAAATAAAAATTTTCCTACGATGGGAACAACTATTTACCAAGATCTATCTACTAGATACAAACAACGGGCGGATGTACATACATAGATAACATACCCTTGAAGACTGACAAAGCTTAACGAGTCCAAACTCGTGGTTGATGTAGATGATCTCTTGCCGATCTCAAGATAGAGAGGAAGTCCTAGCGCCGTAAAACAGCAGCGCATCCGTGCTCGCACACATGTTCGAGGCACCGAGCAACCTTCGCCTCCTCGCCCCAGCGATGCAGCGGAAGCACAACTCTTTCTTGCCGAAAATCCATCGGGAACATGTATCTCGCTAGTCCGAGACCATGGGGAATAAATACTAGAGGGGGAGAGAGATCCTTCACGAGGAGGTGTTAGTGAGAGAGAGGGAGGGGGATCCTTTTATAGGGAGAGGGGGGGACAAGGGGCCATGCGCCCAGCCATAAGGCTGCCCCCACCTCTTCCACATTCATGTGGGTGGACACTCCACTCACTCAAATGCCTTTCAATTCCCTCCACTAAAAAACCCACTCAAATTCCCATTAAATTTCCACCAAATTTAATGAAAACTCTCATTAAATAAAACTCCTTTTATTTATTCAGAATTTTGTCAATTACTTTAATGACAAACATTCTCATATAACCCCTTGCTAGTATTTCATTTCACATGCAGAAACACTTTCTGCAATTTCACCCGAAAACCCGTTTCGGTATCTAGTGAAATAAATTCCTACGCTTGTTATTCTTTTCGGCATGAAACTTTTGCTCTAAATGGATGTCGGTGTCTGTTAAGTGTGTCACCCAACGGTTCATGAATAATGCGTACATGATCGAGACCCCTCTCGGATCAATAATCAAAAGCGGGATCTAGAGACCCATACGGACTCCCGCACATTCAACGATGACTTTCTTGTGATCGTCGGAACCTTTTATGCTAGTATCTTAATCCTTTTGTTTCACGATATATTACATGTCTGAGATTCGATCATCGGTATCTCCATACCTAGTTTGATCTCGTTACTGAAATGTACTCTTTTCTTGTTCCCGTGATATAACATTCTAGTGATCAAATCACTGGCTTGCAAGCTAATCAATGTGATATCACCGAGAGGGCCCATAGCATATCTATCCGTCATCGGGATGAAAAAAATTCCACTCTCGATCCATGGGCCTCAACATAACACTTTAGTAGTTCTGAACCCATCTTTACAATCACCCTATTACGGTGTGACGTTTGATGTTATCAAGAAACTCTTCTGGTGTTAGTGATTGACATGATCTCATGGTTTGAGGATTAGGATCACTTTGTAAGTTGTTATAGCAATATAAACTCAATGACTTTGATCATAATGCTATACTTCGGATGAATGTTCATCACACCATTACACTAATGTTGTGACCTCATTATTAACAACATCCAATGTCCACGATCAGGAAACCTATGATCATCTTGTTAATCAACGAGCTAGTTTATAAGAGAGGCATAACTAGGAAATTCCTTTTTGTTTATTAAACACACATGTATTAACGTTTCCATATTAATACAATTATAGCATGTAAAATACACATTTATCATAAACAAGGAATACGATAATAACCACTTTATTATTGCCTCTCGGGCATATTCCCTTTAGTCTCCCACTTGCACTAGAGACAATAATCTAGTTTGAAAACTTTGCGTATTGAACACCTATGGCTTTCTAGTGTTCCATATACGCAATTGCAATTGTTTAACATAAACTACGGATCTGACGCTTCAGGTCCGTGAGTATTTGCATGTCTTTCCGTCTTCACGCATCACTCATTCTCCAATGAGATGGCATTGTATAAATTTGGTCTTTCGGTGAGACCTTTAGTTCCTTGGGGTTAAATCATGTCGATACTATTGTCATACAATATATCTTTAGTGTTAGCCCGTTGCGAACCACACCTTAGTTTGATAACAAACTTCTTGACAAAAATTCACTCCTTTGCTGCTACTATAGCAGTCATATACTTAGCCTTTTTGTTGTAGTATTCGTCACAATGTCTTAACTATGGATTTCATCCAAATCCATCATGGAATCTTCTTTCCATTACATTGTGCCACCCATAGTTTAAATTGAGATAAACTTAATTTGTATCTTGTGATAAAACTAGTATCAATGTAACGCTTTACAATGAACTATTTGTAATTGTTTGTCACCTCTACACAAATATATTCTTAGTTCTTCCAAAAGATCATAAGTATTTCCTTACTATTGTCCAATGATCATTTTATGATTCATTCTGGTATATGCTCATAACACTTAGAGCATAGGACATATCTGGATGTGTACATATCATGGTATGATTGATCAAATCATTCTTGTGATTTTACTCATCAAGTGTCAAAGCACTTGAATCTTGTTTCACTTATCAAGTGTCGATACACGTGAATCTTGATTCAATTCCTTTTCATGCGACAAGAACCGTTTCTTGCTGTTTCTATATTGAACTCCTTCAATATCTCATATATGTACGTTTGTCACAACCATATTAGCATCACAGTCTATCCACTATAGACATTCATGCTAAATATTCGGATTTTGCCTAAGTTTTTCATCGAAATGAAATTCTTAACCTTTGTCAATAAAAGATACATCATTTCTAATCAACAAGATGTCCTCCATATAATGTATTAGAAATATGTCTCAGCGCTCTGTAACATCCCTAAAATCATGTTTTCAAAGCTTTGCATATGATCCATGCATTCATGATCATTTTGGGTTCAATTTCAAGTTATTACAAAAACAGAAGCATTTGGATGCTTGTTATTTTATGTAAACAAGCATTGATCCAATGCCACTCTCAAGTGAGAGAATAATTGTTTTAAACCAAGTTTTGTTTGCTCTTATGTTGATTTGGTTGAGTGTTACATCTTGGAAAAAATTTCCAAAACAAATATGGTTTTAAAACCATTTTTTAAAACCTATTCAAATCATATGCTAAGGCACTGTCTATTTTGATTTTCCAAAAAGGACCAAGCAAGTATAGAGAGACAACATGGTTTTATGCCCAAAAGTATGAAGGTTACACTTTGCAAAAGTCTAGAAAAGTTTGAAATTCAAATGCTTTTGATTTTGTTTGAAAAGGATTCCTGAAAATCAATTTAGAAAAAGAAAAGAAAATAGAAATCAGCACTGGGCCACGCGCCACGTTTTCAGCCCAACAACAAACTCAGCCCAGCAAGACCACCTGGGGTTTTTCCCTCTTTCTCTCACGCGGCACAGACCTACCCCGCGCTCACTGACTGGTGGACCCAAATGCCACGTGAGCATCGTCCCCGAGCCACGCACCCCCACGACCCCATCGACGCCGCCGTTACCTCCATCACTGCCTTGATTGAAGCAGGCTTAATTGCCGGCATTTCCTCGCGAGATTCTCGCCCCTGCTCTGGCTATAAGACCTCTCCTCACCCCGCATCTTTCCCCTCGCTCAGCACACTCACCTTGCCACCAGGCTGCCAGTATTTCGAACTGCACCGCCGCTAAACGACGAGCTCCGGCAAGTGATTACGGTGAGCTCCGACCGCCCCTCTGCTTCTGGTTCAAACGAGCGTGACCCTCGTGTCCTTGTGCATCTGCTGACACCTCTGGTTTGCCTGCTCGTGACCTAGGTCGCCATCTTCGTTGACGCCCGCAAACACCAGAACCGCCGCTTAACTCTGACGAGCAATTTAGGTAAAATCCGAGCGCCCCTTGACCTCTCGTGCTTGCTATCAGATCCGCCATGTCCTTTTGCAACTGCTAACATCACTGGCTTGTGCTAGGGCGATCCTGAACGTCGTCAACGTCGCCGTCTACACAAACCCGATGCCCCCAGCAACTCCGACGAGGTGCTGCCACCGTGTCCGTGCGCCCCTCGATAAACTACTGCCACGTTGAGCTTCCTCGTGCCCTTGCAAGTCTGGTAAGCCACGCCACACACCCCAGCCCCTCCTGTATTCGCCGGAGCGTCGCTGACAGAGCGTCGCCATGGCGCCACCGTCGCCAGCGCCGCCAGACTTTGGTCGCTTGGTCCACAGCCGTTAGATCCAGATCCAACGCGTAGAATTAGATCACTTAGCGAAGCGGTAAGTTTAGATCAGAGCCGTGCGATGCACTTTTAATCTAACGATCCAGAACGCCTGATCCGCGTGAAACGGTATCAACCAATCAGAGAGCGCCGCGTGTCTAGTTCTTTGTTTTAAAAACATAATTAGATCTATTAGTGATTCAAACTTGTAAAATTCATAACTTTTGATTCCCATGTTCAATTTTTACAAATTTTATATCATTGGAATCAGGAGAGAAAATCCTATCTGTTTATGCAATGTGTTTAATGTTTTGCCCCTGTAAAAATGGTTGTTTTTGCAGAAACTTGTGTAGGCTTAATTTGGTTATAAAAATAATTTGAAAAATGTTTTAAAGATAAAATAGAAACTATTTTGAGTATCTTAGACTTGTTTATGTTTCAGTACTGTACACTTGACTTGTTTGGTGTAGAAAAACCATCACATGGCATTTGCATGCATTCATATATTTTTGTTTGTATAATTGTTATGTGATTTTTGTGCCAATATTTTATGTGTAGATTTTGGTGCAAATAGTGATTGTGGTTGTGAATATTGTTGCTACTCCCCAAACTACCAACGCAAGTGGTGCTTCATGATTTTATTCCTATATTTTTCAACTATGCACTAGAAATATTTTTTATAGGACTTGCATGAATATTTATATGCTATGCATGGGAAATCCTAGTAGCTGTAGAATTGTTAGAAATTTCTCTAAGTTAAGATGCTTACCATTGCCATGCTTATCCTAGCTAGTAGCAACCAAGGGTGGTTATATATTCATGCTATAAGAAATATTTCTAAGTCTGTTGACTTGTGTTTTTGCTTAATAAAACAACTAAGTGAATGAAACACCTGGGTGGAATGGAAAGAATGGTTTGTATTGAGTGGTTACACAAGGCCCATTTCTATGGTTTACCTTGTGTATTTCACTTGTGGAAAGCCACCCAGGAACAAAGGGATTTGAGATGCCAAATGTTAAGAAGCTTCTAGTGCAGCCACATGGCATTATGGGCTCTGTCTGGATCATATAGGTTGCAATAACTTAGCCATTGGACAGTTGGTGGTAGTGGGATGATAGGTTTGGAGCGCGTCCATTTGGTCTAAGGGAAGGCTTCTGAAAGGTCCTGTCTTGGTGAAAATCAAGTCTTGTGGGGAAAGTGCACAACCTCTGCAGATGGAAGAAACTAAGTACTTAGCCAAGTCCATGGTATTGGACAACTTGAGCATCAAGACATGGAAGCTATCAAGAATATCCTCATCCCAATTTCTAAGTTAAAACTTGTGGTTGAACAAGGGTGAAGGATTTTCAATGTCTATTGGTGATTCCTTGGGAAAGTTTTATCAAAGAAAAACTTAGTGTTTTCAACTGATAGGTAAAACCTATTTTGAGCAAAGAAAGCCTAAGCTACACTTAGCCAAATGCATGTAGTATCTAGATGCTAATATTCTACTAAGGTATCACTTGCCAATACTATTCCAATGTATTGACCCACTGTGGCTGTAACTTGTGATGTTGCAGGTTATTCTGATGATGATTAGGGGTTATGAGTCTACACTCAACATGCTTGCCTGTGGCACATGAAGATGAAGACTTATTTATCTTATTATATATTTGAACTCTTGTATTAGGCCTGTGGCCATGGAGTTTGTAAAAGACTATGTTTATCTCTGGAATGATATGTAATAATGACCTTTGTTTCCGTGTACTTCATCTTAAACTGTGGATGCTAGCATTGATCCAGGGACTAGCATGGCAATCACAGGGATCCTTACCTTTATAAAGGGAGGGATCTTACACGCTCCCACTTAATTTCTTGCAAATGCAAGCATCTTCATCGTCTCCAGATGAAAACTCCTTTTTCATCACGGTGAAGATTCCAACTCCACGATGCTTACTTCAACCATTGAAGTTTGCATGCCCTTTTAGCATCCTTTGAATTTAACAAAACCCTTTGGACAGTGTCTTGTACACATCCTAGGTAATCATTCTATTATAAGAATTTTGTTTTGTTTTGTTTATTCATCTACCATATACCAAATTATATGTAGTGGTTGATACTTTAATCCATCCAGACTAAATATCACTATGAAATATCCAATCTTGTCATAGTCAACTCCTTTGAACATTGTCATAAAGTACTTAACGACATGTCGAATATTTCATAGATGTGAGACATCCATGTCTGTTTCTTTATAGATCCAAATACGACCGATAGGTTTTTACACCTTTCCGGAGGGTCTTACAAGTTCAAAACTTGATTTCTCGTGTATGGAACTATCACGGATTTTATGGCTTCAAGCCATTTGATGGAGTCAAGGCCCATCATTGCTTCTTTGTATGTAGTCGGTTCATCATTGTCAAACAATAATGATTTACTCTCAAATCTCAATCATTTGATTGTTTATCCGACCTTCTTGGTTTAATAGGAACTTTAGACCTTCGTGACTGCAACCTTTGAGGCACGTGATCCATGAGCATTCTGGCTGCCTCTAGAACATTTTCCGGCGCTGCGCAACTCAGCACATATAACTAAGGTTCGTTAACCTTATCAAAGTTCTATTGTCCTCCCACTTAACATTTATGAAAAATTCCTTCTTCAAGAAACTTCACGTTTCAAGCGACAAACCCTTTTGTCCTTGGTGTTATGGAGTAATAACCAATTGTTATTCGAAATAACCTACAAAGACATGCTCATCCGACTTCAGTTGTAAACATCTTACTGATGTTTAGCGTACCAAAATTTAAGAAATGACATCTTAGGTTTTACCCCAAACCATAACTTCCATGGTGTCATTTCAACGGATCAAGATAGAGCTCCTTTCAGTGTAAAAGCGGAAGTCTCTAAAGCTTTAATCTTTTCAAACATAATGGCCGTTTTATAAATAACACCTTTGATCCAACCATCTCAAACAAGGTTTCATTACAAATCTCAAACACTCCATATTCCTATGGTGTTTCGGGAGATGTAAATCTAGGTGTTTTGCTAAACTTTTAACTCAAATAAATCCCGTTTATGATAAAATCATAATTCATTTTTTTTCTTGTTACACTTGTAACTCAAATAAATCCCATATGATAAAATCATAAACCATTTATTTTCTTGTTACAATGATTTTCCACTTCATCTTGAAAGTCTTTGAATGTTTTCAAATATTTCATACTTCTTTCTCATTAAGTGAACATTCACTCAAATTTCTGGAGAAAGCATATGAAGTTGAAATCCATCGCTTGAGACTATACATAATGGACTACATACATCGATATGTATAAATTCCAATATTTTAGTCATTCGTTCTTCTTTGGCCTGTGAACGAAGTTTTAATTATCCCGAGGAAAGTCTCACAAGCGTCACTTGATTAAATCAAAGACTCCAAAAATCCATGAA
Source organism: Avena sativa (assembly GCA_916181665.1). NCBI lineage: Eukaryota > Viridiplantae > Streptophyta > Magnoliopsida > Poales > Poaceae > Avena > Avena sativa. The sequence goes on along the minus strand of OV702297.1, from coordinate 301,477,432 downwards.
AATGGAGTTTCTTCATGTTTTTTTCCAATATAATTTAAACGGCGATGTCACTTCGTAAGTGATCTTCCAATCATTTGTCTTGCGACATTTTAGCATTAGGCTTTATGGATGTGATTTCTCCAACTAGATTTGTAAATCATCCATCTTATATGAAATATGGTAATTATTTGAACAACCTTTGTTCTCATAATACCTGATTTAAATAACAATTATTAAAACAAATCTTGAAGTCAAGCTTTGATGTCAACGAGAAATACAAACAACGGTTTGTTTGTTTTCGATGAACATCATCACATATTCTCTTGCTAGTTACTTAGTCCATTTTGGTTCATGAATTGCGTCGTTCTATGTGAAATTTCATACCAACCAATTCGGTATCCAATACCCAAGAACCACATTGTTTAACAAGCAAAGAATATAACCATAACATGTATATCATATATATACCTAAATTGGATATTTCCAATCTTTTCTTTTCTGCCAAATATATTTTATAGATTCTCTTTCAGCATTTCATTTTCCTTTTTAAAAGAATCTATCAACATCAAAAGTGGAGCCATATACATGACACATAGTCCAAAGCGTGTGTATTCAAATAATAATACCTTTGGACTTGCACTTTGAAGTAGATCACCATCATCAAAATGATCGGTATTCTTTCAAAATCCATTCTTTAGTAATCTTTTACTGTAGTAAACACTTTACATACATCTTCTATTCATCCTTATCATGACGACTTTCATGAACAAGCTATTGTAGCTTATAAAGGCGAATCGTGAGTATAACATTACTTTACAAAACCCTTTTGGATGATTAGGATGTCTAGCATCTCCAACCTTCGTAAATTCTCATCCAATATGAGAACATATATTATACTCTATCATATTGCAACCAAAACAATGTTTCAGATATCGTTATATCTGACACACATGATGGTTTCTGAAGCAATTCTTTTAGCTCCTAGATAAACTTGATATTAAAACAATCAAGAATCATGGAGGCAAACATCATACTTAAGATACTAACACTGGAATTGTTACTCTCGATTTAATACCAACTATTAAATTTCACGGAGTAAATAGAGTTTGCTGAAATTTTGCAATAGGACTTTAAACTTTTGATTGACACTCAACACAATACGATACCAGTTTATAAAGTATATATCCAGAATTCTAAAGTTCTATTATCTCAATTACAACTATGCATAAGGTGGTGAATGAATGCCAATGACTACAACAAATTATGCAAATTCACTTTGATTTAATTTATGATAAATTGAGTTCTACTAATCCAAATTAGAAATGAACTCCCACTCAAAAATACATCCCTCGTGTCTTTTTGGTGATTACATGAACCAAAACCACTACACCAAGTCTGATCGTCACGTGAGTCGGTGTAGCTTCAAAGGCGAGCATCCATATGGTCATCATATCAAAAACATATGACTCATGCTTAACCTTTCGATCCGTGTTCCGAGGCCATGTCTGTACATGCTAGGCTCGCCAAGTAAGAACCTTAGTATTAGCGTGTGTAAGTGTCTTATACCCGAGATATGCTCGTGGATTCAAGTACACCCGATCATCACGTGATGTCTTGAAGCGACGAAACATTGTCGGTGCATACTTAAGGAAGAACACATTCTTATATTGATATCTAAATGAGGGATCATCTTATTATGCTAATAAAATTCCAAACAAGCAATATAAGATGCAATCAAAACATCACATGTTTATAAGTGTAATGATATGGTTCCCGCATATGATCTCCATCATGTGCACCGTGGTATGATCTCTATCATACCTTTATGTGTAACGCCAAGGTCTATGGAACTTACACGCTATGTGTGTTGAAAGAGTATCATCTCATACTTCTACTTACAACATCACCATATCATAACACTAGCCCAACAACAATCTAAACTAGACGCCTCTAATTTATCCATTGCAAGTTTTACGTGGCTTAGGGCTTTCGAAGATAGAACCGTTCTTACCTACGAACATGAACCACAACGAGGATAACCAAATTGTTGACAACTCGTTGCAAATTAGATATTGATTATAGTAGGAGAGACAGACACCCGCTAGCCACTTATGCAAAACTAGTTGCATGTCAAGCGTGGAACAGGTCTCATGTGCGAGGACATGTAAAGAGTATATCCGGGCTGCTTCATCCCACTATGCCACCAATATCCAAAGTACAACTAAGAAGCAATAAAATGATCATCATCGCCCACATACTCATATGTCTACTACCCGTGCAAAGTATCTACGCATAGATCCGGCTCTGATACCATTGTAGGGTTCGCAGCATAGAAAACAATTTTTTCCCTACGATGGGAACAACTATGTACCAAGATATATCTACTGGATACAAACAACGGGAGGATGTACATCCGTAGAGAACATACCCTTGAAGACCGACAAAGCTTAACGAGTCCAAACTCGTGGTTGATGTAGATGATCTCTTGCCGATCTCAAGATCGAGAGGAAGTCCTAGCGCCGCAAAACAGCAGCGTATCCGTGCTCGCACACACGTACGTGGCACCGAGAAACCTCTGCCTCCTCGCTCCAGCGATGCTGCGGAAGCACAACTCTTTCTTGCCGAAAAGCCACCGGGAACATGTATCTCGCTAGTCCGAGACCATGGGGAATAAATACTAGAGGGCGAGAGAGATCCTTCATGAGGAGGTGTTAGTGAGAGAGAGGGAGGAGGGATCCTTTTATAGGGAGAGGGGGGCACCCAAGGGGCCATGCGCCCAGCCATGGGGATGCCCCCACCTCTTCCACATTCATGTGGGTGGACACTCCACTTACTCAAATGCCTTTCAATTCCCTCCACTCAAAAACCCACTCAAATTCCCATTAAATTTCCACCAAATTTAATACAAACTCTCATTAAATAAAACTCCTTTTATTTATTCAGAATTTTGTCAATTACTTTAATGACAAACATTCTCATATAACCCCTTGCTAGTATTTCATTTCACATGCAGAAACACTTTCTGCAATTTCACCCGAAAACCCGTTTCGGTATCTAGTGAAATAAATTCCTATGCTTGTTATTCTTTTCGGCATGAAACTTTTGCTCCAAATGGATGCCAGTGTCTCTTAAGTGTGTCACCCTATGGTTCGTGAATAATGCGGACATTATATATACCCCTCTCGGATCAATAATCAGAAGCGGGATCTAGAGACCCATACTGACTCCCTCACGTTGAACGATGACTTTCTTGCGATCGTCGGAACCTTTTATGCTAGTATCTTAATCCTTTTGTTTCGCGATATATTACATGTCCGAGATTCGATCATTGGTATCTCCATACCTAGTTTGATCTCGTTACTGACATGTACTCTTTTCTCATTCCCGTGACATAACATTCTAGTGATCAAATCACTTGCTTGCAAGCTAATCAATGTGATATCACCGAGAGGGCCCAGAGCATATCTATCCATCATCAGGATGAACAAATTCCACTCTCGATCCATGGGCCTCAACATAACACTTTAGTAGCTCTGAACCCATCTTTATAATCACCCTGTTATGGTGTGACGTTTGATGTTATCAAGAAACTCTTCTGGTCATAGTGATTAACATGATCTCATGATCTAAGGATTAGGATCACTTCGTAAGTTGTTATAGCAATATAAACTCAATGACTTTGATCGTAATGCTATACTTCGGTTGAATGTTCATCACACCATTACACTAATGTTGTGACCTCGTTATTAACAACATCCAACGTCCATGATCAGGAAACCTATGATCATCTTGTTAATCAATGATCTAGTTTATATGAGAGGCATAACTAGGAACTTCCTTTTTGTTTATTAAACACACATGTATTAACATTTCCATATTAATACAATTATAGCATGTAAAATAAACATTTATCATAAACAAGGAATACGATAATAACCACTTTACTATTGCCTCTCGGGCATATTCCCTTCAGCTGCGCCTAAGCTAGTGCGAGTTATGGTGGATCTAGGGTTTTCGCCGATCTAGATTTAGAAGGCCGGAGAGGAGGAGGAGGAGTCGGCGGCGGCTAGGGAGATGGATACGGGCCGGCGGTGGCGTGAGGCAGCGGCGGCTGGCGGTGGAGGCGTGCGACGGCGGTGGCGACGCACGGGGTGGGGAGGGCTGCTGTTGTGTTCTTTGGGCAGCCCTCCCCCTCTATTTATGAGAGGTAGGGCAGCCTTGGGAGAGTGGAGTTTGAATCCATACCCAAACCCAAGTTGGATAGAAGGAAAGACTCTTTCCTTCTTCCACTAGGAAACTATTGTTACAGTTTGACCATTCAAACCTCCCATTTGACTTTCAATTTAGAGCTTTAATTCTCTCTCGCAAATGCCCAACCAAATGACCTAGGACATGATCCAATCATTCCACTTACCCATGACACATTCATGGACCATTCCCCTTCTGGTCCGGTGAACCTTATAGAACCTCTCCGATGAAAACATTGAAATCATTTCCGAACTCCGGAATCGGACTTTACTTATATAAATCTTATTCTCCGGACCATTTCGGATCTCCTCGTGATATCCCGGATCCTATCCGAGACTCCTAACAACATTTGGTTTCCCTACTTACATTCCATATCTACTAAACAACATCGAATACTTAAGTGTGTCGCCCTACGGTCGTGAATTATGCGGACATGACCGAGACACTTCTTTGATCAATAACCAACAAAGAAATCTGGAAATTCATATGGCTCCCACATATTTCTACGATTACTTTGTGATCTAATGAACCACTTACATACGATACCAATTTCCCTTTGTCTCGTGATAGTTTACTTATCCGAGGTTTGATCGTCGGTATCTCTGCATACCTAGTTCAACCTCGTTACCGATAAGTACTCTTTTCTCATTCCTGTGATATGTGATACCTTGTGAGCCAGTCACATGCTTGCAAGATAATTGGATGACATTCCACCGAGAGGGCCTAGAGTATATCTATCCGTCATATGGATGGACAAATCCCACTCTTGATCCATGTGCCTCAACACATACTTTCCGAACACTCAATGCCACCTTTATAGCCACCCAGTTACGGTGTGGTGTTTGATGTCATCAAAGCATCCATCTGGTGATGGTGATTAGCATGATCTGATGGTCGAAGGAATTAGGTTACTATGTATCAGAAAGCTTATAGCAAACGAACTATTGAAATGACTTGATTTTATGCTACGCTTATCTATAGGAGTATGTCCATCACACCATTCTCCTAATGATATGATCTTTTTGTTAATAACATATCAATGTTCATGATTAGGAAACCATGATCATATATTAACCAACATACTAGTTTAACAAGAGGCTTTACTAGGGACTCTTATGTTTACAAATCAGACAAGTATTAATGTTTCCGGTTAATACAATTATAGCATGGTATGTAAACATTAATCATAAGCATGAAGATATGATAATAACCTCTTTATTATTTCCTATTGGGCATATCTCCAACAATTACCGAGAGGGGCATTTCGAGTGAATGGTCGCCAAACCAAATATTTTCAAATCTTAGCCGTTATGTCAGGATATTCCGTTACATTAGTACCTGTCGTGCCCCTGCTGTGCCCCTTCTAAGTCACCGTCCACGTGCCACACGGGCAAATACATTTATGTACTTTCCTAACCCACGACACTGAATCCGGCAGCGGCGGTCCTTGTCTCCCCCCTACACTGAATCCGGTTCGGCGGTGGCGATGGTCATTTTTTTGTACTTTCCCTTCCCCCTCCCCCTCCCACCCCACCCACATACACACACACTGAATCCGGAAGCGGCATGTAAAGCAAGGCCAAGGTGGTAGCTACGTCGGCGACTAATTTGGCTTCGTCGGAGCCAGCGTCTCGGGCACAACGCCAGACAAGCGAAGCAACGGTGGGGTCTGCAGCCCAGGTTAGCGAGGAGGTCAGCCAAAAGTCTGCTAACAGGGTACCTACGAGAAGCGGGTTGAAGAGAAAAGCTAGGCCGGCGGCGGAGTGTCCAGCTGCAGTACGGTGTCTTGCAACCCAGATCTCGAAGAAAACCACGCGGGAGAAGAGCGAGAGGTGAATTTTTCTTATCCGTGCCTTGTCTTGCAAAGAGATTAGTTAATACAAAGTAGTGTTGAATGAACTGAAAGGTCCTCTTTTTAATAAATTAGGAACAGCTTCGATGCAGCGGACCTATATGAGTTCATGGTTCATGTCCGCCAGTACACTACCAAACTAGATTTTGGTTCCGAGAGGGTTGTGTTGGGAAGGATGTGAATCTCCTTTTCAACTACAAAGAGGTTGTGTCTGTTTCGCAGCTGATAGAGAGGCTTCATTCCAGAATTCCTTGGGGATCCAGACAGAGAGCAAAATTGGTGTGGCCTAACAGGAGTGATACCTATGTGCAAATTAAGCACTCCCATGAGCTTTAGATGCTTTGGGAGTGTTGTTCAGCTGATCGTCAGGTGAAAGTAGAAGCGATGATTGATGATATGTATGCAGATAGTGGAGATCTTGCTGCCAGAGCTTCTGTTGCTCAAGTTTACGGACCACCCGATGCTGATCAAGCTAAGTTCAATATACACCTGGAGGTGGATTCATACACGCAAAAATTGATGGCGGAGTTAGTAAGCTATGACACCCCCGGGATTAGAGCTAGACAAATTCCAGACCTTTGTATGATATAAGCCCAACCTTAATCTCGAAGGCATACAAAGGGAGAATTGATAACACAATAGTGACCCTACGACACAAAATTTATTACATCGAGCTCATAACTGAGCAGAGAACCAAAATATTACAAGCAGTGGTCGCTGACCACAAACATCAAACAACGGAAGAAAAATTATGCTATTAAGTATAGAAAACTTAACAAATGGCCTAAGAGGCCTGAAGCATAAGATGACGTCCAATCCATAGATCCCAGACTGCCGGCTGGGAACTCAAAATTACTCGTCGATGTCGATGCCATGAAGAACTCATCTCTATGGTAACACTTACCCTGCGACAAAATTGCCAACGAAGTAAGGGTGAGTAGGGGGTGTACTCCGCAAGACTTATGGCTGCTGGAGTTATTTTGCATAAAGCCATCTTTGTTTTGTAAAACAAGAGGGAGAAGAATCTCGACTAATTAGAATATTTTAAAGGGGATAAGAGAGAGGTATCACTAGCTTTGATCATCTTCTGATATCCACCGAATCATCATCAGCTAAACCTATCTAGGATCACCCCCTCGATCCCCGAGGAAGCATCCTTAAGCACACATTACTTAACTTGCCAAGTTTTACGTTTAGGTTTAAGTTCTCTATAATCTTCACGTCCATTCCCAAGTCATCCATAACCACGGACACGACTTTTCGAAAAGATTAATAACCCTGTAGGGGTGTACAACTTTACCCACACGTACCAACCGATTCTTAATGCCAGATCATTAGCCCTCTTCCTTGGAAGGCCGACAGAGAGTCGTTGACCACGACCTTTACCTTGATTTCGCTGAGACCATGAGTCACTTACTAGGGAGATGCCGCCGTAATGGGTTGAGTCCCGAAGTCGGTCCCTAATGATGTGTGCAGGGTTCAAGATTACTGATGCCGGGCATCTGTTGTTCCCGGCCACGCTTACCTACCTGTTATGAATGCACCTCCTTCACCTCCATTCAAGACCAACCAAGATGGGTATGTCAAATGGAAAGCCTGAACTATGTGACTCATGGAATCTACTCGACAAGTTAGTTGGTCGAGGGGGTTTCCAGGCCCCTGTGTGGCTGTACGCTCGTCTTGGTTCAAGAGGCAAGAACATCGGGTCCTAAGGGTGGCAAGTATGGGACTACAAAAATCATAACCCACTATGGCCTCCCATATAATCCTTAGCATGTTTATTATCCATCTCTAATCATACCACGTCATCCTGTCATACTAGGTTCATTCGCAGCTCTGATTCATCAATCGGATGGACCAAACAGCTAAGCATGGCTAAGCGCAACAGATGTAATATCTCTAGCAACGCTTCACAAGCCAAACCCTAGTTATGCTAGGAGCAGTGGATCAGGGAATATAGGCTATAAAAGAAACATGCATCAGATAGGATCACTCTATCTATCGATAAAAGACTTTAGAATTGTATGCACATGGCAAGCATGAAAAGCTTGAAAACATAGGATTATATCATGTGTGGGGTTTCGCTTGCCTTTGCCAGTGGATATCCAGAAAGTAGAGTTCCGGACACCTGGTACTTGACTTGGTTATAGTTGGGCAAGTATTGGTCTTCGAGCTTCGACGGTTTTGATCTCGACCTTCGATGGTGTTGACCTCGATCTTCGATCTCGAACTTGATTGCTCACATTCATCTCCGAGTACTACCGAGAAGAAGCGGAAACACCAGAAAAGAAATAAAACAATCAACACATGGCATCGTTGCAAAGCTCAAGCAAGGATGATGATATGACAAGTTAAAGTTATTGAGATTGAAACCCTAAACATGCTTGTTCATTTTCAACAGGGTCCGAGAGGTGCAAACCCTGATTCGGGAGAACTCTGGATTCATATGAGAGGGGTACATTTAGTTCTTCTAATTAACTTGTCATGAAAGTTGATTAACAATGCATGCTTAAAGCTTAGATAGATAGGTCTCATTTTTCTGATCATTTTGATATGTTATTTGTATTTTTATGATTTAAAATGAATTAGTTATGAATTTTCCCAAATTTAATTCATTTTAACTCAATTAAACATTTTAGGTTATATAAATTATTTTATAACCTGGACCCACATGTCATGCATTTATTCATTTTAGAAAACAATTATGGAAATGATTAAATATCTGATAATGGGGACCCACCTTTCAGCATTTTTTATTAATAAAACAATTACAGAAATTATAAGAAAAATGAAAGGAATTATGAGGCCAGCATGACATCACGTTGACGTGGCTCGACGCTAGGGGCGATGCGGGGTTATGCGGGTGTGTGTGATGGATGCGTGTGACGCTGGGGAACCATTTGCTAGTGGCGCCGCCCCTTCTGGGTCTTCGGAGCGATGCCAACGGGGTTGTCTGGCGGCGGAGCACGGCGGCGCACGACGAGAGCAAGCTATAGACAAAGAGGGAGACGATGGAGAGTCTCTAGAGAACCGACAGCTCACCACGGTTGGGAAGGAGGCGTCGGGGAGGCGAGGCGGGGCCAGACGATGGCGATTTAAAAGCGGGAACCTCGACGGCCGACGATGGTTCGGGGACGATTCTAGCGAGGAGGGGTCTTCCCTGCTTACGTGGCTTCACATGGATGAAGAGGGCGACGAGGTGAAGCTCCTGGACACCTTGGCTGGAAGAGGGGTGGCCGGAGATGGCGAAGCTCACCGGCGTCTGCAAGGCTAGGGTTAGGGTTTGCGCGCAGGAGAAGAGGAGAGAGGGAACTAAGGGCTAGGGTTTCTCCGCGGCGGCTCTAGGGATCAAATAGACGCTCGGCAGCGGCAGCGTTGATCTTGGCGTGCGGCGAACGGCGGCGGGACAACACGCAGCTGCTTCTGCGATCGACCGGCGAGGAAGACAACAATGATAGAAGGCCGAACTAGTACGGGGCCGAGGCGGGCTGTAAACGGGCCAGATGGGCAGCGGGGCAGTGTGCTGGGCGACAGAGAGAAAGAGGAAGAGAGAAATGGGCTCGGCCCAGGGAGAGAGGGGGAGCAGCCTGGGCTGCGGCCTGGTTCTATTTTTTTTTCTGTAAAAGGGTTTTTCCATTTCTGTTTTAAGCTTTCTATTTATATTTCAAATTCAACTCTATTTTGAATATTTTCAAAATGCCAGGGTTTTGTAAAATGTATCAAAATATTGCCGGGACCCTTTATAACCATTTGGGTTCCATAAATTTTGGTACTTTTCAAAATTCAAAACCATTTTCAATGTGTTTCAAATAGAGAGGGAAAGCTATGGTTTAGGGTTTTGAGAGCCTTTTTATGTCATGCATGCATTTTTAGGATGATGATTCTTATGAATGAACAAACAAATCCTATTTACCATTTAATAAACTAGGGTTGTTACAATTCTATCCCCCTTAAAAGAATCTCGTCCCGAGATTCCTAGGTAGGAAGATAGACTAAACAGGGTTACACTAAACTTCGACGATCTTCTTTAAGAGGTTGATTCATGCCACCATGACGAATGGACGAAGGGCTTCATAATCTTCAAGGTGGCTGCTCACACTAAGGGAGAGAGGGAATGACACAGACCCACAAACTGAGTATCTCATGGTTAACTCATGGATAGATGTTTCACAAACATCTCTAGAGCTAACGACATGAAACACGCCAAGGTAGAGGAGGAAACAAAATGAGATATTTTTCAAGGTGAAGGATAACTGGTCTTCATAAGGATTGAGACCATGGAACTTGCAGAAGAGGGTAAACTTCTGAGTGAAGGAACTTCCAACAGATGGAAAAATATATGCAGACTTCGAAAGGTAAACCTCTACTAAACAACTTAATAGAGATTTACAAATGGGAAAGATAGATACCAACAAAACCAAGCTGTTGAACTACTTTTGACACAGAAGGGTCATTCTTTAATTCAACAGAAGGCTAAGAAAGAAAGGTATTTTGGTGGACAGGAATCATAAGAGTCACAAGGAACATGTAACAAGAGAAACTATTGATTATCAAAATCATGGTCGCTCTTCGAACACGTTTAGAAATCGAGAAGGAAACTCTTTATTCATCCAGAACTATCAAAATCCTTGCCAAAGATCATGATTTCACTTTACACCACCAAGATGAATAGTTAATAAGATTCCTGATGACACGAGAAGAAAGAAACTTCATTCTCAGACTCCAAGTACTTGGCATAACAAGACGCTTGCCAATATAGAAGGGTCTGGAGGGTTGACCGAGAGACATTTAGCAACTCTACTTCAAATGTTCTCCTTGATGTTCGAGATACTACTAATAGACTTTTGGACAAGCCTTTAATCAGTCATCAAGTGAAGGACGGACTTCGTTTACAAAGGAAACCATAAGACAACTCCTACAATGATTCATAGAAGAAGCCTCATGTGGAGTGATTGTTATTGCTGATTTAAGGAATATGGCAATAGATCTTCCAACTGATTGTGCCAATCATTACATCAATCTTGCCATAGTTACAGTAGACCTACATCATAACCTTGAGGAACACCAATCATTATTGCTGCTTGATATTCAGATTTGATTAAGTGGAGAGATACTTCAGACTCAGCATGTCCGAATAGAAAGTGTGCAACATTTACCACAAGGTAAAGTCACTAGATTCTCAAGACATTGACTTCAATGTCAAGCTCCATTAGATGAGCTGGATTGCGGAAGCCATGTGATATCATGTTATCAAAAGATAATTGCATATACATGGATTGTTTGCAACGAAACACAATTGAATCCTATTTAGGAAACATTTAGGAGGATATAGAAGTTTTGTTGGACTTGTTATCTTCCGTGAATGAATCAATCAGTGGCTTGGTGTGCCTGGAGGATCATATCGATATGTGAAGGTATCAACCTACCATATCAGGAATACGTCACACATTCTTGACTAATTTGAAATGATTCCCGGAGAAACAATGATAACCCTACTCAGATCCACGGCGACATATTTCAACATTTTGCGCATGAATCGGAAAAGGTTACTTCTAACATCCAGAACACATACTTCGAGATAACACGAAGATGGTTCTCAAAAGTTTCCAACGTTAATGCCAAATGTTCCACATGAATCTTTTCTAGCATGGAGAAGGTAAGGATGTCATCGATGGGCTCGATAACAAGCTTATATATACATTCCACGAAGATGGACGCACATGTTGTATGAACAAAGCATCGACATTGGTCAGAACAGAGGACATGAAGATGTACTTAAGTGAGACATCACAAGTAGATACACCGATAGGATAGTCCTTGGAACTGAGTTTGATTTGACAATTGCCCAAATCAAATCAAAGGTGGGGAAGATAACATATCCACAAAGGAAATACTATCTTTCTTCAACATGGACACAACTAGACATCCCTTTAATAAGGAACTAAGTTGGATGTAACTTTTGTCTTACAACTCTCCAAGTTGTTGTTTAAGCTCAACCAACTTATTTAGGGGTATCCAGTACGAATCCTTGGAGAAAGAGAAGTTCGGAGAACTTGCTTACTCAAGAACTTGACAACACGGTCATGGGGCAACATGTCAATGCTTCTAGTAAGACAACCAGAATATCACAAACCACCGATATCTCACTTAGTTAGAAAGGAGTCTTGCTTGGTAAGGCAAGAAGACATAGTTGCAGAGGTTCGGGACAAGCCTAACTCTTTGACCGAAGAGAGTGCACCGAAATAATGGACTTGGTAGAACAATCATCCTTGGCTCATTTATTAGATTAACCATCACGCTAGGAATGATATAAATGTCCTTGAAGTTCAAAGCAACAAGAATTGCAAAGAATCTTAGATGACCACAACATTATGCACACGCAACATTCCTGAGCACAAAAGCTCAGAGGAAGGGTGAGTAAAATTGTGTAAGGGAATCACTTCATTAAGAGGGTCATGAGACTCAGCACGACCTCTTAGTATAAAAGAGTGTGACACTTTAAGGTGAAACAGATAGAAGTTAATCAATGCTTCTTGATTTGCGGATTACAACACTTTGACCTAGTCCTGGATATGACGAGGTACTGGAGTTTGTTTCTCCTGACATCCCGAAATGGTTTGTCTTGATGGACCACAAGAGTATCTTGCATCGGAATACACCAATGCACATTACTACTTGGCTACCAACTGGTAGACAAAGGTCGGAAAGCAACAAGGAAAAAGGAACATGCTCAGGATAGAATCCCGATATGTAGATGCATAAGTCAACAATCTTCCGAAAACCAATGCATAGAAAAGGAAGGTGTGAAAGAGTCACGAGCACAGATGTGAGACTCTCGAGGAGTACCCTTGTCGTGATCTATTTGTTTCCATTGAAGAACATCTGCCATAGCATGTGGTAGGGGAAGTCCTTTACCGTCATAGTTCAGTAGCGACAGTATCCACAAGCTTGAAGGCTATACTAGAAGGTACTAGTCATCCTGGGGTAATGTGGAAACATTAACAACAGGGGTTAACAAAATGGATCTTGGGTTAAAGGTCAGCGTCATGTACAAGATTCGCAACACCAGAATCTAGCACAATCGGGGATCTTAGGTTCAAGTACGAAGGTTAAAACCCAAAGAAAGGATAACTACTACTTGAGTGACAAAGAGTACACTGCAAGATAGTAATCTTGAGGTAGCTTCCAAGAGAAGAAACAACTTCTAAAGTACCCAAGAAAGTGAAAAGGAGGCACATGAGGCAAAAGGAAACCTCGAAGCCTAGAACAGAACACTGTGGAACCATCAACACGATGTTGTGGATCCTTAGGGTAGAGAGATCATGATAGAAAGAAATCTCTCAGAAGAAACAAAACAAGGGAATGAAGAAATGCACACAACTGACTCTACAGAACTCAACACTAGGACAAATGGTTGAGAACCGGCATGCCTGACAAGGCACCTAACTTTGAAGAAAGAGACGAAATGGCAAAACTTTTCCAAATCAACACAAGGTAAGATAACCCAGAGTTAGAGAGAAACTGGATAAGAAGGAAAAGAAGCATACCAGAGTTTTCACACATAGTTTTCATTTTGAAAATAGTTTTCACAAGCACTAGACTCAACATCGACCAATAGAAAGGTTTCCTATAATCGGTACTGCTCTGATACCAAAACCTGTGACACCCCCGGGATTAGGGCTAGACAAATCCCAGACCTCTTTCTGATATAAGCGCAACCTAAATCTCGAAGGCATACAGAGGGAGAATTGATAACACAACAGTGACCCTACGACACAAAATTTATTATAGCGAGCTCATAACTGAGTAGAGAACCAAAATATTACAAGCAGAGGTCACTGAACACAAACATCAAACAACGGAAGGAATATTCTATTAAGTAAAAGTGTCCTGAAGCATAATGATGATGTCCAATCCATAGATCCCAAACTGCCGGCTAGGAACTCCAAACTTATCGTCGATGTCGATGCCGTGAAGAACTCATCTTCTATGGTAACACTTACCTTGCCGCAAAAGTGTCAACGAAGCAAGGGTGAGTACGGGGTGTACTCCGTAAGACTTATGGCTGGTGGAGTTATTTTGCATAAAGCCATCTTTGTTTTGTAAAACAAGAGGGAGAAGAATCTCGACTAATCAGAATATTTTAAAGGGGATAAGAGAGCGGTATCACTAGCTTTGATCATCTTCTGATATCCACCGAATCATCATCAGCTGAACCTCTCTAGGATCACCCCCTCGATCCCCCTTCTCTATGATCTTCATGTCCGTTCCCAAGTCGTCCATAACCGCGGACACGGCTTTTCGAAAAGATTAATAACCCTGCAGGGGTGTACAAATTTACCCACATGTACCAACCGATTCTTAATGCCAGATCATTAGCCCTCTTCCTTGGAAGGCCGGCAGAGAGTGGTTGACCATGACCTTTACCTTGGTTTCGCTGATACCATGAGTAACGCACTAGGGAGATGCCGCCCTAACGGGTCGAGTCCCGAAGTTGGTCCCTAATGATGTGCGCATGGTTCAATATTACTGATGCCGGGCATCTCTTGTTCCCGACCACGCTTACCTACCTGTTATGAATGCACCTCCTTCACCTCCATTCAAGATCAACCAAGATGCGTATGTCAAATGGAAAGCCCGAACTATGTGACTCATGGAATCTACTTGGCAAGTTAGTTGGTCGAGGGGGTTTCCAGGCCCCGTGTGGCTGTACGCTCATCTTGGTTCAAGAGGGAAGAACATCGGCTCCTAAGGGTGGCAAGTATGGGACTGCAAAAACCACAACCCACTGTGGCCTCCCATACAAGCCTTAGCATGTTTATGATCCATCTCTAATCATACCACGTCGTCCTGTCATACTAGGTTCATTCGTAGCTCTGATTCATCAACCGGATGGACCAGTGGTAACAGCTAAGCATGGCTAAGCGCAACGGATGTAATATCTCTACCACGCTTCACAAGCCAAACCCTAGTTATGCTAGGAGCAGTCGATCATGGAATATAGGCTATAAAGGAAACATGCATCGGATAGGATCACTCTATCTATCGATAAAAGACTTTAGAATCGTATGCGCAAGGCAAGAATGAAAAGCTTGAAAACATAGGATTATATCATGTGTAGGGTTTTGCTTGCCTTTGCCAGTGGATATCTAGAAAGCAATGTTTCGAACACCTGGTACTTTACTTGGTTATAGTTGGGCAAGTATTGGTCTTCGAGCTTCGACGGTGTTGATCTCGACCTTCGATGGTGTTGACCTCGATCTTCGATCTCGAACTCGATTGCTCACATTCATCTCCGAGTACTACCGAGAAGAAGTGGAAACACCGGAAAAGAAATACAACAATCAACACATGGTATCGATGCAATGCTCAAGCAAGGATGATGATATGACAAGTTAAAGTTATTGAGATTGAAACCCTAAACATGCTTGGTCATTTTAAACCGGGTCTGAGAGGTGCAAACCCTAATCCGGGAGAACTCCGGATTCATATGAGAGGGTACATTTAGTTCTTCTAATTAACTTGTCATGAAAGTTGATTAACAATGCATGCTTAAAGCTTAGATCTATAGGTCTCATTTTTCTGATCATTTTGATATGTTATTTGTATTTTTATGATTTAAAATGAATTAGTTATGAAGTTTCCCAAATTAAATTCATTTTAACTCAATTAAACATTTAGGTTATATAATTATTTTATAACCTGGACCCACATGTCATGCATTTATTCATTTTAGATAACAATTATGGAAATGATTAAATATCTGATAATGGGGACCCACCTGTCAACATTTTTGATTAATAAAACAATTACAGAAATTATAAAAAAAGGAAAGGAATTATGAGGCCAGCATGACATCACGCTGACGTCATCAATGGAGGGGATCCTCCCAGGTGGCCACGGGCTCGACGCTAGGGGCGATGCGGGGCTGCACGGGTGTTCGTGCTGGATGCGCGGGGTGCTGGGGAACCATTTGCTGGTGGCGTCGCCCCTTCTGGGTCACCGGAGCGATGTCAGCGAGGTTGTCTGGCGGCGGAGCACGGCGGCGCACGACGAGAGCAAGCTATAGACAGAGAAGGAGAGTATGGAGAGGCTCCAGAGAAACGCCAGCTCACCACTGTTGCGAAGGAGGCGTTAGGAAGGCCAGGCGGGGCCGGACAACGGCGAATCGACAGCGGGAACCTCGACGGCCGATGATGGTTCGGGGACGATTCCAGTGAGGAGGGGTCTTCCCTGCTTATGTGGCTTCACAGGGATGAAGAGGGCGACGAGGCGAAGCTCCTGGACACCTCGGCTGGGCCAGGGGTGGCCGGAGACGGCGAAGCTCACCAGCGTCTGCAAGGCTAGGGTTAGGGTTTCGCGCAGGAGAAGAGGAGAGAGGGAACTGAGGGCTAGGGTTTCTCCACGGCAGCTCCAGGGATCAAATAGACGCTCCGGGGCGGGGGCATTGATCTTGGCGCGCGACGACCAGCGGCGAGACGACACGCAGATGCTTCCATGATCGACCAACGAGGAAGACGACGATGATAGAAGGTCGAACCGGTACGGGGATGAGGCGGGCTATAAACTGGCCAGATGGGCCGCGGGGAAGTGCACTGGGTGGCTGGGACAAAGAGGAAGAGATAGATGGGCTCGGCCCAGGGAGAGAGGGGGAGCAGGCTATGTTGCGGCCTGGTTCTATTTTTTTCTGTAAAAGGGTTTTTCCATTTCTGTTTTAATATTTCTATTTATATTTCAAATTCAACTCTGTTTTGAATATTTTCAAAATACTAGGGTTTTGTAAAATGTATCGAAATATTGCAGGGACCCTTTATAACCATTTGGGAGGGAAAGCCAAGGTTTAGGATTTTGAGAGCCTTTTTATTTCATGCAGGCATTTTTAGGATGATGATGATGCTTATGAATGCACAAATAAATCCTATTTACCATTTAATAAACTAGGGTTGTTACATAAGAAATTTTCATCATGTACTCTGGAGATAGCCGTTGATTCCAAAAACATAAATCTTGTTAAACTGAGAGAGATGATTGGTAAGGAAATCATTATTGGCCCTAAGCAGATGAGACGACTCCGGTGGTGGCATCATAAGAAGCAGGAGTTCATAGAGGTTTTCGATACCGATGATCTGATGCAGATTATGTGACGAAAGAAGCAAACCAGGAGGGTGTTCTTCCTGGCTGCCATTTCTGATCTTGTTAGACAGGTTGTAGTGGATGCAGAGGCCCCTGCTGTGGCTGAACAGAATGAGGCGGTAGACTTTGATCAGATCTGATGAGAGCTGCTACCCAAGGCTTTTCAGATAGACCGTAGGGCTCCCCTGCCTTTATTTGTAACAAATACTGTTGTTGCTTTGAAACTTTGTTGATGTGGTCGTGTTTGTTCAGAGATTGCAATCCGATGTTCTGTCAGCTGTTGAGATTTTTGGACATATCACTCGATGAAAGCATCGTTGTTGTAATAAGACACAAGTACATTGTAGCTGACATGATTGTGTTTGCTAAGATGATGTGATAAATTTGTTTATGAGATTATGATTGTTGAGAGATTGTAATATAATGTGTTGTGAGTTGTTGGGATTTTGGGACATATCATTCATTCAAACCATCACTGAATAAGGTGATATATAAGTACCTTGTAGTGGACATGATTATGATGTAATATAATGCTTTGTGGGATTAATAAAAAAACATACAAAGTAGGAGACAGTGATCTACTGGACGCACAGGTCTAGGATTCCATAGGCCCCCTCGCTCTGGAAAGTTGCAAAGTTCGTAAGGGTAGAATTGTCCCCGTGCGTTTTTAGAGGAGGGCGCACGAGGGCGCGCGAGGGTAGCCCCCGAAGCCCAAGTCCAGGCCAGTATTCCCATGTATCCGCATACGTACTATTGACTGCCACGATATCAACCATTGCCACGTCGCCACGCCATTAGATTTGACCATTCATTGCCACGTTGTCAACCATTCCCACATCGCCACGACATTATTAGGTCTGTAGGTTTGATCAAAAAAAGTATCGCGACCGCCATTTCCCTAGACACTGCTCTAACCCTAAATTTTCGATCATCTTCCCTAGCTCCGGCGGCGACGTGCGCCGACGAAGGATCCGGATTGGTGACGTGAATCCGGCGGCCAGCCTTCTAATCCTCCAACCACACGAGCCTGCCCGGCTCCGGGGGTGACGTGGTCGTCCGCGCCGTTGACCGAGATCTAATCCTCCACCTGCGAATCCGCTTGGCTTCGGTGGCAACGTGTCCGTCCACGCCGACGATAACCGTTCCAATCCTACATCTCCATATCAAAGGCCAGCCAGATCTTGTCATCCTCAGGCCGCATCAACCAGTCCCGTGTCCCATCTCGCCACCCGCGCCCAGAAGATGTGAGTAGCTACCTCTCTAACCCACATTCTTTGCATCACCTTTAACATAGCGGCTTAGGGTTCATCTTTGCATATACGAGTCCTCCACATATACATCACTGATTAGATTAGCGTTTTTTGTTTTCTTTGCTTGAACAGATGGAGGACTCTATGCCAACTGGGAGTGACAATGAGAGCATCCCTACGCACAACGGTGATTCAAGTTCGGATGATGGAGATATGTATTTCTTTGAAGATGAGCTTACTGAGAACGACCTCTTTGATGAAAACGAATCCGAGGATGATAAGTTCAAGTGAAGTTTCTTTTTTATTTTGTACACACACCTAGAGCACGCAAATTTATACACATACTTTTTAAATTGTGCAGATGGACATCGGTTGTGGAAACAAGGATCGCCATCGGAAAGAATCGATCTCGGAAAGCATTAGTGATGCATGTCTAGTGCTACATTATTTTTATAAGAATTGAATAGCCATGTTATATGACTTTGTGCTACAATGCTGCAGGTTGTACTATTCTCTCATAGTGACCATGATTATTTTGGGGATTCGGACTTAGAAACCTGGGATGAAGAGACGACGGAAGAATCACAAGAACCTGAAGGATCAAAATCTGAATTCAAGAGTGTTGTATGAGAAGGCATATACAGGATCAAACATATGACCACCACTTACATTTCTTTGGTTCTAATTGTGTAGGTTACAGACAGTTCACAACATGAGCACAGACACCATCCATTGATGCCAGAGAAGGATTTTCAGCATGCTCATGATAAGCGTGATAGGCATCAGATTGTAAAGGAGATGACCTTCACTACCGAAGCGGCAGCATTCGCTTACTACAACGCATATGCCAGAGAACGTGGTTTCAGCATAAGGAAACAGAGGGTGAAGCAAAATCCGGAAGGAGTTATTATATACAGGTGGTTTCTCTATTTCAGGGCAGGGGAATGCAAGGAAAATTATGTGCACATGGAGAACCACAAGAAGAGGCCACAAGCTCTATATCGATGCGACTATCGAGCCTATCTCAGCGTGTTGTATAACAAATCCATTGGGAATTGGTAAGTTCTGCAATTTAAGGACGAGCACAACCATTTGCTAGCTAGACCTGATGAAGTCCCGTTTCTTCGGTCCCATCGGAAGATCAAGTCTTATCAGAAAGCTAAAATCATGTCACTGGCAGCAACTAGGATGCGAAAGTTCGAGATTATGAAAACCTTTATCAGCAAAATTGGAAGGTGGAGCAAGGTTGGGTTCATCTCGAAGGATATTTACAACATGTGTTCCCGGGATAAGAGGAATCTCATTGCATCAGGTGATGCTAACCTGACCATCCGAATTATGCAGAACATGCAGGACCGTGATCCTGAATTCTTTTTTGATTACCAGCTAGATGAAGAAGGAAATTTAAAAAGCATGTTTTGGTGTGACTCTTAGTCACATCGGGACTATGAGGATTTCGGTGATGTGATGGTGTTCGACAGTACGTACAAAATGAATCGGTATGGAATGTCGTTCATTCCTTTTGTGGGGTTGAACCATCACCATAGAATTACTGTTTTCGCATGCGCAATTGTCTCCAATGAGAAAACAGAAACATATGTATGGCTGCTTCAAACATTTTTGAAAGCTATGTGTCAAAAGAACCCAAAAGGTGTTATCACTGATGCAGATAGTTCAATGATGAAAGCCATTGGCATTGTCTTCAAGGATGTGTGGCACTGTGTATGTACGTGGCACATTGAAAAGAATATGAAAAAACACCTCAATCACGATTCTCTGAATGAATTCAGGTCATTGATATACTACAGCACCTCAAAAGAGGTCTTTGAGCCGAGCTGGAGCGCCTATATTAAGAAATGGCAATCGAAGGGAACCAAAGAGTGGCTTCTAAGTTGAAAATGCTTAGAATGCTTGTTCGAATACTAAGTTTAAACTTAATTGCAGTTCATGCCAATTGAGGATGTAGATGGCTTCAGGTGCCCAACTCAGGGCATAACACATCTGTACAGGCAGGGACATGATCTTGAAGGAGAAGAAGATAATTTCATTGCATGTGCTTATACTGTACAGAGGGACCATGGACATATCAGCTTCACCACAGGGTGGAATGACTTCACATTTGTTGCCGATGTTGGATGGGCGTCTCTACTTGTGATGAAAGTAGAGCATATGCAGGATCACCTTGGTCTCAACTTTGTTGAGATTACCATGTAGTGTTTCACCTTGGAAGAAGCTTATTCCGATAGTCATCTTTTCTTGTTTCATCTACTGCTGAAGTATAATGTAGTCGTGTTGTTTAGTGAGTTGAACATATTATATCTAGTGTAAAGTGTTACTGAATTTATTCACTATGTTTAGGATGTTGTTTCTACTATAATGTGTTACTGAATGTAAGTAGAACATGTTGATCATCTTGTATGTATTGCATATGTGTATCTTGAATGCTAAATGTATTGCATCTTGGATCATCTTACTGTGATGTACTCACAAGTATACTAGAAGATTCAAAAATGCAGGAATCTGTTACAGAAGGAAGTCAAGCGACAACCAGACAGAAGAAGAAGAGTAAAGTTGATGAAATAGTTCAAGATGTAGTTGCATGAGTCATCACTTGATAGCATGATCCTACCCAGTTGATAGATCATATTTTGTGTACAAAATAGATCAAACAAAACATGGAAAATTAACTGAAAATATGAAATATATTACAAACTTCGACCCTACAACCACTTATTTCGAAACAACCCTAAAATACTCCGAATGCCAGTCGAAATCCGACGAGCCTAGAGTCGTCGACGACACCGGAGTGGATGTCCACTCGAAGGAGGAGGAGGAGGAGGAGGAGAGGACGATCGTCAATGGGCCGGCGCCGTTTTTCATCTCCTTCACCTTCCTCGCGGACTGCTCCTCCCTCTCCTTCTTCCTCGTTGCCAACTTCGCGCTTCGCTCGTCGCAATCCGCCTTCTTCGCCGCCTTCGCCGTCGCCTTCTTCTCATAGAATGCCTCCATCGCGGTGACGTCCTCCGGGAACTGCCACGCCAACTCGAGGCGGAGGCGCTCGTCGAGCTCCGCCTTGACGAGCCGCTGCTCGAGCTCGTGTTGGCACTGTTGCTGCTCGTGCATGATGGCCGGAGGCGGCGGCGCGAGTGATTGCGCCTGTTCCCGCGTCCACACGTCGTGGAAGTTCATCGTCCGGCGGGAGTGGCCGAGGCCCCAGGCGACCGTGTCGTAGGCGCGCGCCGCCTTGTGTGCTGTCTGCAATGTGCCGAGCCCGGTGCGCTCGGTGCCGCTGCGGATATCGGCGTAGAACGTGCCGCCGGGCGCGCGCGGACGCCTCGGTAGCCGGAGGACGAGCGGCGGCGGGGCGGCATCTCGTCGGGAGGTGGACCGAGGCGGGGGCGGAGAAGCGACACGCGGGGGATGTGAAACTTTCAGACAGTTTGGTGCGCGCGCGCGGCAGTTGGCGCGGCAAGTTTTGAAGGGAATATGCCCTGAGAGGCAATTATAAAATGTTTATTATGTGTATTCCAAGTATATGATAGATGTTTATTTTGCATGCTATAATTGTATTAATATGGAAACGTTAATACATGTGTGTTTAATAAACAAACAGAAAGTTCCTAGTTATGCCTCTCTCATAAACTAGTTCGTTGATTAACAAGATGATCACAGTTTCCTGATCATAGACATTGGATGTTGTTAATAACGAGATCACAAAATTAGTGTAATGGTGTGATGAACATTCATCCGAAGTATAGCATTACGATCAAAGTCATTGAGTTTATATTGCTATAAACAACCTACGAAGTAATCCTAATCCTTAGACCATGAGATCATGCCAATCACTAACACCGGAAGAGTTTCTTGTTGACATCAAACGTCACTCCATAACTGGGTGATTATAAAGATGGCTTCAAAGCTACTAAAGTGTTATGTTGAGAATCATGGATCAAGAGTGGAATTTGTTCATCCCGATGACGGATAGATATGCTCTGGGCCCTCTCGGTGATATCACATTGTTTATCTTGCAAGCAAGTGATTTGATCACTAGAATGTTATATCACGGGAACGAGAAAAGAGTGCATGTTAGTAATGAGATCAAACTAGGTATGGAGATACCGATGATCGAATCTCGGACATGTAATATATCGTGAAACAAAGGGATTAAGATACAAGCGTAAAAGGTTCCGACGATCACAGGAAAATCATCGTTGAATGTGAGGGAGTCAGTATGGATCTCGAGGTCCCGCTATTGATTATTGATCGGAGAAGGGTCTCGATCATGTCCGCATTATTCGCGAACCGTAGGGTGACACACTTAAGGGACACTGGCATCCATTTGGAGCAAATGTTTCATGTCGAAAGAATAAACAAGCGCAGGAATTTATTTCACTAGATACCGAAACAGGATTTCGGGTGAAATTGCATAAAGAGGTTATGCATGTGAAATGGAATTCTAGCAAGGGTTTATTTGTGAATGTTTGTCATTAAAGTAATTTACAAAATTCTGAATAAAAATAAAAGAGTTTTATTTAATGAGAGTTTGCATTAAATTTGGTGGAAATTTAATGGGAATTTGAGTGGATTTTTGAGTGGAGAAAATTGAAGGGCCATTTTGTGAGTGGAGTGTCCACCCACATGAATGAAGGAGGGGAGGGGGCAGCCCCCATGGCCGGCGGCCACCCCCTTGGGTGCCCCCTCCTCCTATAAAAGGAGCCCCTCCTCTCACTTATCTCTCACACCTCCTCGTGAAGGATCTCTCTCCCCCTCTAGAATTTATCCCCCATGGTCTCGGACTAGCGAGATACATGTTCCCGGTGGCTATTCGGCAATAAAGGGTTGTGCTTCCGCTACATCTCTGGAGCGAGGAGGCGGAGGTTGCTCGGTGTCTTGTACGTGTGTGCGAGCACGGATGCGCTGCTGCTTTGCGGCGCTAGGACTTCCTCTCGATCTTGAGATTTGCAAGAGATCGTCTACATCAACCACGAGTTGAACTCGTTAAGCTTTGTCAGTCTTCAAGGGTATGTTCTCTACGGATATACATCCGCCCGTTGTTTCTATCTAGTAGATAGATTTTGGTACATAGTTCCCATCGTAGGAAAATTTTTGTTTTCTATGCTGCGAACCCTACAGTGGTATCAGAGCCGGATCTATGCGTAGATACTTTACACGGGTAGTACACATATGAGTATGTGGGCGATGATGATCATGTTGTTTCTCCTTAGTTGTTATTTTCGATATTGGTGGCATAGTGGGATGAAGCGGCCCGGACAAACTTTACATGTCCTCGCACATGAGACCTGTTCCACGCTTGACATGCAACTAGTTTGCATAAGTGGCTAGCGGGTGTCTGTCTCTCCTACTATAGTCAATATCTATTTTGCAACGTTGTCAACAATTTGGTTATCCTCGTTGTGGTTCATGTTCCTAGGTAAGAACGGTTCTATCTCGAAAGCCCTAATCAACGTAAAACTTGCAATGGATAAATTAGAGGCGTCTAGTTTAGATTGTTGCTGGGCTAGTGTTATGATATGGTGATGTTGTAAGTAGAAGTATGAGATGATACTCTTACAACATACATAACGTGTAATCTCCATAGACCTTGGACTTACACATATAGGTATGATAGTGATCATACCATGATGCACATGATAAGATCATATGCGGGAACCATATCATTTCACTAATAAACATGTGATGTTTGATAGCATCTTATATTGCTTGTTTAGCGCTTTGTTAGCATAATAAGATGATCCCTCATTTAAATATCAAGATAAGAATGTGTTCTTCCTTTAGTATGCACCGATTATGTTTTCGTCACTCCAAGACATCACGTGATGATCGGGTGTTCTTGGATCCACGACCATATTTCGGGTGTAAAACAGTTACACACGCGAATACTAAGGTTCTAACTTGGCGAGCCTAGCATGTACAGACATGGCCTCGGAACACGGACCGAAAGGTTAAGCATGAGTCATATAGTAGATATGATGCCCATTTGATGCTCGCCTTTGAAGCTACACCGACTCACGTGATGATCGGACTTGGTGTAGTGGATTTGGTTCATGCAATCACCAAAAAGGCACGAGGGATGTCGTTTTTGAGTGGGAGTTCATTCGTAATATGGATTAGTTGAAATCAATCTATCATAAACTTAGTCTAAACTTTACAAATTCTGTTGTAGATGGCACCACCTGCTTTTAATTTCAATGTGTTCATGGAGAAAGAGAAACTTGCAACGAACGGTAGCACCTTTACCGAATGGGCCATGAATTTGAGGATTCTCCTCTCTGCTGCACAAAAGCAATATGTGCTAGAAGCACCACTAGGCCCCCCACCTTTAGAGGATGCCCCTGACGAGGAGAAGAATGTCTATCAGACTCGTCAGGAGGACCACAACTTAGTTCATTGCGGCATATTGTATGGCCTAGAGCCGAAACTTCGAAAGCGTTTCGAAAACGGCAATGCATTTGATACAATGGGTGAGTTCAAATTGATTTTCGACACACATGCTGCTGTAGAGAGCTACAACGCTTCAGAAAAGTTCTTTAGCTGCATGATGGAAGAGCACAACTCCGTTAGTGAGCATGTACTCAAGATGTCGGGTTACACCGATAAGCTTGTGTCCTTGGGAATAACGATTCCCATTGACTTAGGCATCCATCGTGTTCTGCAGTCTCTGCCACCTAGCTATAAGAGCTCTGTGATGAACTATAATATGCAAGGCATGAAGAAGTCTCTCCCCGAGCTTCTGTCAATGCTTAAAACTGCAGAAGTGGAGATCAAAAAGGAACATCGAGTGTTGATCATCAATAGGAACACTGGTTTCAAGAAAGACAAGAAGGGAAAACGGAAGGGAAGTAAGGGCGGCAAGCCTGTTGCCATGCCTGAAAGAAACCCCGATTTGGACGTAAGTCTGATACCGAGTGCTACTATTGTAAGGGGACTGGCCACTGGAAGCGCAACTGCCCCAAGTATTTGGCAGACAAGAAGGCCGAGAGGCAAACAAAGGTATATATGATATACATGTTATTGATGTGTACTTGACTAGTGCTCGTAGTAGCACCTGGGTATTTGATACCGGTTCAGTTGCTAATATTTGTAACTCGAATCAGGGGCTGCGGAACAAGCGACCGCTAGCAAGGGGTGAGGTCAAGATGCGTGTCGGCAATGGATCAAGCGTTGATGTGATCGCCGTCGGAACGCTGCCTCTCCACTTGCCGTAGGGATTATTAATAAACTTGAATAATTGTTATCTGGTGCCTGCACTGAGCATGAACATTGTATCTAGATCGTGTTTGATGTGAAGTGGTTATTCATTTAAATCCGAGAACAATGGTTGTTCCATTTATATGAATGAAATCTTTTATGGTCATGCACCGATGATGAATGGTTTATTTCTTTTAGATCTCGATAATAATGTTACACATATTCATAATGTTGATGCTAAAAGGATTAAAGTAAATGATGATATATCCGCATATATGTGGCACTGCCGTCTAGGTCATATTGGCGTTAAACGCATGAAGAAGCTCCATTCAGATGGACTTTTGGAATCACTTGATTATGAATCATTTGATACATGTGAGCCATGCCTTATGGGCAAGATGACTAGAACGCCATTTTCCGGTTCAATGGAATGGGCGACAGATTTATTGGAAATCATACATTCTGATGTATGTGGTCCAATGAGTGTGTCGGCGCGAGGTGGATATCGTTATTTTGTTACTTTCACGGATGATTTGAGTAGATACGGTTATATCTATTTGATGAAACACAAGTCTGAAACCTTTGAAAAGTTCAAGGAATTTCAGAATGAAGTGGAAAATCATCGTAATAGAAAGATCAAATTTCTACGGTCCGACCGTGGAGGTGAGTATCTAAGTTACGAGTTTAGCACTCACATGAAAGAGTGTGGAATTGTTTCACAACTCACACCTGCCGGAACACCACAGAGAAATGGTGTGTCGGAACGTCGTAATCGTACTTTATTAGATATGGTTCGATCTATGATGTCTCTGACGGACTTGCCGTTGTCATTTTGGGGCTATGCACTAGAAACTGCTGCACTCACTTTAAATCGGGCACCATCTAAATCCGTTGAAAAGACACCGTATGAATTGTGGTTTGGAAACAAACCTAAGATGTCATTTCTTAAAGTTTGGGGATGCGATGTTTATGTGAAGAAACTTCAACCGGATAAACTCGAACCCAAAGCGGAAAAATGCGTCTTCATAGGATACCCTAAGGAAACTATTGGGTATCCCTTCCGTCACAGATCCGAGGGCAAGGTTTTTGTTGCCAAGAATGGATCCTTTCTAGAGGAAGAGTTTCTCGCGAATGGTGTGAGTAGTCGGAAGGTAGAACTCGAAGAGGTTATTGAACCTTCTCTTCAAAGTATGGCGAGCAGCGCAGCGCCGGAAGTTGTTCCGAAGTTGGCTTCACCTGTTGAAGAGGGAACTAATGATAATGATCATGAAACTCCGAAAGAGAGTATTACCGAACCTCGCAGGTCTAGCAGGACGCGTGCAGCTCCCGAGCTCTACGTAAATCCTGTCATGAATTTCATGGTTGATGAAAATGATGACCCTACGACGTATGAAGAAGCGATGATGAGCCCGGATTCCAATAAATGGTTATAAGCCATGAAATCCGAGATGGAATCCATGTATGAAAATCAAGTTTGGAACTTGGTGGACTTACCTCACGACCGAAAGGCCGTGGAGAACAAATGGATTTTCAAAAGGAAAATTGATGCTGATGGTAATATAACCGTCTATAAAGCTCGACTTGTCGCAAAGGGGTTTCGACAAATTCAAGGAGTTGACTACAATGAGACATTCTCTCCCGTAGCGATGCTAAAATCAGTTAGGATTATGTTAGCAATTGCTGCATATTTCGATTATGAGATATGGTAGATGGATGTCAAAACCGCGTTTCTCAATGGTAATATTGAAGAAGAGTTGTATATGATACAACCAAAGGGTTTTGTCGATCATAAGGATGCTAACAAGGTGTGCAAGCTTCAGCGATCCATCTATGGATTGAAGCAAGCATCACGAAGTTGGAATCTCCGCTTTGATGAGGTGATCAAAGAGTTTGGATTTGTCCAAACGTATGGAGAAGCTTGTATTTACAAGAAAGTGAGTGGGAGCAATGTGGCATTTATGATATTATATGTGGATGACATATTATTGATCGGAAATGATATAGATCTTTTAAACAGTCTTAAAAGTTATCTAAACAACAAATTTTCAATGAAGGGCCTAGGTGAAGCGTCATACATATTAGGCATAAAGATCTATAGAGATAGATCTAGGCGCCTAATAGGGCTATCGCAAAGTACATACCTTGATAAGATTTTAAAGAAGTTTAAAATGGAGGATAGTAAGAAGGGGTTCTTACCTATGACACAAGGCACGACATTGAGTAAGACTCAAAGTCCGGCTTCGGCGGAAGAAAGAGAGATAATGGACAAGGTCCCCTATGCTTCAGCCATAGGCTCTATAATGTATGCCATGCTATGTACAAGACCGGATGTGGCACATGCTATTAGTTTGACTAGTAGGTACCAATCGGATCCAGGTTCAGAACACTGGAAAGCGCTCAAGAATATCCTTAAGTACTTGCGAAGAACTAAGGATATGTTTCTTGTATACGGAGGTGAAGAAGAGCTCGTCGCTAAGTGTTATGTCGATGCTAGCTTTGACACCGATCCGGATGACTCTAAGTCTCAATCCGTATACGTATTTCTCATGAATGGCGGAGCGGTTAGTTGGAGGAGCTCCAAACAACCTGTGGTGGCGGGATCAACAACGGAAGCCGAATATGTTGCTGCTTCAGAAGCGGCTCAGGAAGCAATTTGGATGAAGGAGTTCATATCCGAACTAGGTGTGGTTGCAAACGCGTTGGACCCAATGGTGATCTATTGTGACAACAATGGTGCCATTGCCAATGCCAAAGAGCCAAGGTCTCACAAGCATTCCAAGCATATTAAGCGCCGGTTTCATTCCATCCGCGAACATGTCAAGGATGGAGATATAAAGATTCGTAAAGTACATACGGATCTCAATGTAGCAGATCCGTTGACTAAAACTCTCCCTAGAGCAAAACATGATCTACACCAGAACTCCATGGGTGTTAGATACATCACTATGTAACTAGATTATTGTCTCTAGTGCAAGTGGGAGACTGAAGGGAATATGCCCTGAGAGGCAATAATAAAATGTTTATTATGTGTATTCCAAGTATATGATAGATGTTTATTTTGCATGCTATAATTGTATTAATACGGAAACGTTAATACATGTGTGTTTAATAAACAAACAGAAAGTTCCTAGTTATGCCTCTCTCATAAACTAGTTCGTTGATTAACAAGATGATCACAGTTTCCTGATCATAGACATTGGATGTTGTTAATAACGAGATCACAAAATTAGTGTAATGGTGTGATGAACATTCATCCGAAGTATAGCATTACGATCAAAGTCATTGAGTTTATATTGCTATAAACAACCTATGAAGTAATCCTAATCCTTAGACCATGAGATCATGCCAATCACTAACACCGGAAGAGTTTCTTGTTGACATCAAACGTCACTCCGTAACTGGGTGATTATAAATATGGCTTCAAAGCTACTAAAGTGTTATGTTTAGAATCATGGATCAAGAGTGGAATTTGTTCATCCCGATGTCGGATAGATATGCTCTGGGCCCTCTCGGTGATATCACATTGGTTATCTTGCAAGCAAGTGATTTGATCACTAGAATGTTATATCACGGGAACGAGAAAAGAGTGCATGTTAGTAACGAGATCAAACTAGGTATGGAGATACAGATGATCGAATCTCGGACATGTAATATATCGTGAAACAAAGGGATTAAGATACAAGCGTAAAAGGTTCCGACGATCACAGGAAAAGTCATCGTTGAATGTGTGGGAGTCAGTATGGATCTCCAGGTCCCGCTACTGATTATTGATCGGAGAAGGGTCTCGATCATGTACGCATTATTCGCGAACCGTAGGGTGACACACTTAAGGGACACTGGCATCCATTTCGAGCAAATGTTTCATGCCGAAAGAATAAACAAGCCCAGGAATTTATTTCACTAGATACCGAAACAGGTTTTCGGGTGAAATTGCATAAAGAGGTTATGCATGTGAAATGGAATTCTAGCAAGGGGTTATTTGTGAATGTTTGTCATTAAAGTAATTTACAAAATTCTGAATAAAAATAAAAGAGTTTTATTTAATGAGAGTTTGCATTAAATTTGGTGGAAATTTAATGGGAATTTGAGTGGATTTTTGAGTGGAGAAAATTGAAGGGCCATTTTGTGAGTGGAGTGTCCACCCACATGAATGAAGGAGGGGAGGGGGCGGCCACCCCCTTGGGTGCCCCCCTCCTCCTATAAAAGGAGCCCCTCCTCTCACTTGTCTCTCACACCTCCTCATGAAGGATCTGTCTCCCCCTCTAGAATTTATCCCCCATGGTCTCGGACTAGCGAGATACATGTTCCCAGTGGCTATTCGGCAAGAAAGGGTTATGCTTCCGCTGCATCGCTGGAGCGAGGAGGCGGAAGTTGCTCGGTGTCTTATACGTGTGTGCGATCACGGATGCGCTGCTGCTTTGCGGCACTAGGACTTCCTCTCGATCTTGAGATCGGCAAGAGATCGTCTACATCAACCACGAGTTGAACTCGTTAAGATTTGTCGGTCTTCAAGGGTATGTTCTCTACGGATATACATCCGCCCGTTGTTTGTATCTAGTAGATAGATCTTGGTACATAGTTCCCATCGTAGGAATTTTTTTGTTTTCTATGCTGCGAACCCTACAAGTTTGGCGCGCAGGATGGCGCAAAAGCACGCGTGTGCGGCAAAATGTTTTTGCGCGTCCGCTCGAGGTTCGCGCAGGCTCCCATGCACGCCAAATCGGCGGTTGCTGTGTGCATGCGGTCGTTTCATTTCAGACGCTTCCCATGGCATTCCCAGGCCTTCTTCAATAAATAATCGGCGGTCTGTCTCTGGAACCGCTACCTCTGCCATTCGACGGGACCGAGACCACACGAACACCATCATCCATGGCCGACAACAAGATGTAGTATTCGCTGTGGGCTGATCTCCCTGAGGGAGTCGTGTAGAAGATAGGTGACATCTTCCTGTCGACGGACGACTTCGACTACTATGCCGCCTTCCGGACAGTCTGCAGCGCCTGGCGCGGCTTCACAGAGGAGCACTTTATACCAGCTAACTGGATTGTTCTAGAGCACCAGTTTTCGCCGGAGTATGGGGTAGATGACGCCGCCATCACGTCGCTGAACGTGAGAACTGGCCACTACCTTGAGAAGAAGATTAGTCGGGTTATTCGCATGTGCTTTCTTGATATTCCTTTTTTGTGTTCACTTCCTATACGATATGTTTTTCAATTTTTGTTTCTCCATCTACTTTTTTACCTTGATCGAATCTCTGTCTGTTTACCTTGACTGAATCTCTGCTTCTCATCTCTCTCTCTCCCTCTCTGTGTCTCTAGAAGGTAC
Source organism: Avena sativa (assembly GCA_916181665.1). Lineage (NCBI taxonomy): Eukaryota > Viridiplantae > Streptophyta > Magnoliopsida > Poales > Poaceae > Avena > Avena sativa. Next base: position 301,446,436 of record OV702297.1, on the reverse strand, counting down.
TTTTATGTCGGTAGCACAACCGGCGGCTTCCTTGTGCTTGGACAGAGGGTGCAGCCGTACAAGACACGATTGTACAACCCCTTCTCGGGTTCTATCAAGCGCCTGAGGGTGGAGATACCGACCGAGCAGGCGGCTTCTATCGCTGTGATGTTCCCGTCGTTGATGGTCTTTACATCAAACCATGGGAACACCATCATTCGGTGGGCGGATGAGGGCACGGAGGAAGGCAGTCGCCCAAACTTTGGTGAAGGGTGGTACATGCTGAATGACTTCGCGGAACTCCGGAGCATGACTTCTTATGCCGTTGATGTTTTCGTCATAGACAGATGCGGGTCTATCTTCTCGACTATGCCTGATGCTGCCCATGGAGATGTCCAGATGCAGCGCTCCACACCGACCCTGAAGATGCATGCCACCATCGAAGGACCTGTTCCGGGCTGCCGGTACCCGGAGAATCGTTTTTACCTCGTCGATACTAATGGGGAGTTGTTGTTCGTTGTGAGTGGACCTGTCTATGGCGGTAGGCCCGTTGTTTACCGGGTTGATGCACAGAACCGTGTCCTTCAGCCGGTCAGAGGCATCGGCAGCCGTGCTCTCTTCGTTGCTGACAATCGGTGCATCTGCGTCGATAGCGCCAGGGTACCCATGGTGCAAGGCCAGCAACATCTACTATCCGGACCTATCCCAGATTAGATCTTACAACTTTCAGGCTCTTGCATGGGAAGAGGAGCCAAGAGTTGACCATGGGTATGGAGTAGGAGGATTATGGATCAATGATCGTCCTTTCGAACTCGATCGATTGCTGGCGGAGTATTGGAGAATCGTCAAGCATTTTGAACTGCAGATGGTGCCGCCTTATGGTGAATATGGTACCACCCACTATGATTACTACGACGGCTACCCGTCAGATTAGATTGATGGATCATGTTGGTCTGGTCCTGTTGTATTCTATGTCATCTGTGAATTATATGCAAGTGCAAGTTGTATGGTGTGTGTGTAATACAATGGATGGTCTATGTTTCAAAAATATTATGTGTTGTACCTATTTCAATTTCCCTGTTTTTCTATATACATGTAGTAACTCTGATACGTACTCGCTTTGTAAAAATCCATGCCAACAGTGCGTGCGATATTGACCTATCTTAGCTGTCTAGAAAAATCATGATCATCTTGTTGCTGTATATATGATCCTACGATCTTGATAGATCTAACTATAATTTTGTTATGCCAAACCATGACACACAAGCAAGTTTTTTCAGGTAAAAATATTGAAAAAGATGTTCAGCAAACAAACAACAAGTTTGTATATATAAGATGGTAAGTAATTAAATTCGTGCAGACTTATTCAAAATACCAAATATTATTGTAGTATAGAAGGGAATGAAAAAAATATGCCTACATACACATTTCGTTCTCAACTACCAGCATAAGACTAGAAGACCATTTTTGGCCCAGGATGCAGGCCCGCGTAGCTCAAAATTTTCATGTGTAGTCCAAAAAGCAGACAACTGATAGCAGTATGTGTCATTTTTGATTTTTTGAGAGAAGCTCGTGCCAGATATGAATGCAGATTATATAAGCTAGTCGAATCGTTTCTCGCTCGACGATGTGATACTAAACTCCAACCCGCGTTAGTCCTTCCCGCTATGGTTTTCCGTTGGGCCCGAAAGAGCCCATTACTGTTTGACGCCTGGGATTAAGGTGGGACTCCCCAAACTACTTCACGCCCGGACCCATCCGTGACGCGGGCGCGGGAGTAGGACTTGGGTTGGCTTGTTGCCTGCACACCAAGTCTTACTTTTTTCTTCTATCCTATATTCCTTTTTATTTTCAATTTAAATAATTGAACAAAATAGCTATTTAACAATTTTAAATTTTTTAAAATAAATTACATATTCTTGACAGGAACCGTTGGTATAGCATGTGCAAAAATTTTGGGATCATTTGATGAACATCGAAAAATTGAGAAATTTATGAACAACCCTTTTGGTCTCAGCTAGGCCTCTTTTCCTAGCAATGTGTTTTTTTCGACTTTCGTGAAACAACCTAGATTTTTTTTCACATTCTAACATACAAAAACTAAGACACATGTACAAGGTTTCACACAAATTTGAATGTTTTTGAATTTTTGGAGGCCCGGTCAAATTTAGGCCAAAATTCAAGGTGTCTAGTAAGGATGCCTAGGGGTTAGGCCTTTGTGATGTGAGACATGCTCCATGTTGAAACATGTCATCCTCTACCTAGAAGCAATTTTAAACGTGTCCAAGCTTTCACACAATTTTGATATTATTTTTTTGAATTTTAGGTGGCCCGGTCAAATTTTGAATTTTTGCATGGGCTTCAGACCTCTCTGGGTGGCTAGAAAAACATTCACCAACTTGTGGTTGTGTGACTCAGCAGTTGGCCAACATGATCCTACCTACTTGATAGATCTAACTATAATTTTGCTATGCCAAGCCATGACACACACAACTTTGGTACATGTGGGCCCATGCCAACATTGCATGGGATCTAGACCTCTCTGGGTTGGCTAGAAACACCGTCATCAAATTAGTGGTTGTGTGAGTCACTGCACCTGACCAACATGATCCCACCCACTTGATAGATCTAGCTATAAAAGTGCTATGCCAAGCCATGACACACACTTGAGGTAGATGTGGGGCCATGCTAACATTGCATGGGGTCTAGACCTCTCAGGGCTGGCTAGAAACACCATCATCAACTTAGTGGTTGTTTGCGTCACTACACTTGACCAACATGATCCTACCTACTTGCTAGATCTAGCTATAATTTTGCTATGCCAAGCCATGACACACATAACTGTGGTAGATGTGGGCCCATGCCAACATTGCATGGGATCTAGACCTCTCTGGGTTGGCTAGAAACACCATCATCAACTTCGTGGCTGTGTGAGTCACCACACCTGACCAACATGATCCCACACACTTGATAGATCTAGATGTAAGAGTGTTGTGCCAAGCCATGACACAAAATTGTGGCAAATGTGGGGCCATGCCAACATTGCATGGGGACTAGACCTCTATGGGCTGGATAGAAACACCTTCACCAACTTGTTGTTGTATGAGTCATCACACCTGACCAACATGATACTACCTACTTGCTAGATCTTGCTATAATTTTGCTATGCCAAGCCATGACACACACAACTATGGTAGATGTGGGCCCATGCCAACAATGCATGGGATTTACACCTCTCCGGGTTGGCTAGAAGCACGATCATCAACTTAGTGGCTGTGTGACTCGCTACACCTGACCAACATGATCCCACCCACTTGATGGATCTAAATGTAAGAGTGCTATGTCAAGACATGAGACACACTTGTGGCAAATGTGGGGCCATGCCAACATTGCATGGGATCTAGACCTCTCTCGGCTGGATAGAAACACCTTCACCAACTTGTTGTTGTATGATTCATGACTTAGACAACATGATCCTACCATCTTGATAGATCTAACTATACTTTTCCTATGCCAAGCCATGACAAACACAAATGTGGTAGATGTTGGGCCATGCCAACATTGCATGGGATCTAGACCTATCTGGGTTGGATAGAAACACCATCATCAAATTAATAGCTGTGTGAGTCAGTACACCTGACCAACATGATCCCACCCACTTGATAGATCTAGCTATAAGAGTGCTATGCCAAGCCATGACACAAACTTGTGGCAGATGTGGGGCCATGCCAATATTGCATGTGGTCTAGACCTCTATGGGTTGGATAGAAACACCTTCACCAACTTGTTGCATGAGTCATCACACCTGACCAACATGACCCTACCTACTTGATAGATCTAACTATACTTTTGCTATGCCAAGCCATGACACGCAACTATGGTAGATGTGGGCCCATGCCAACATTGCATGGGATCTATACCTCTCTAGGTTGGCTAGAAACACCATCATCGAATTAATAGCTGTGTGAGTCAGTACACCTGACCAACATGATCCCACCCACTTGATAGATCTAGCTATAAGAGTGCTATGCCAAGCCATGACACAAACTTGTGGCAGATGTGGGGCCATGCCAATATTGCATGTGGTCTAGACCTCTATGGGTTGGATAGAAACACCTTCACCAACTTGTTGCATGAGTCATCACACCTGACCAACATGACCCTACCTACTTGATAGATCTAACTATACGTTTGCTATGCCAAGCCATGACACGCAACTATGGTAGATGTGGGCCCATGCCAACATTGCATAGGATCTATACCTCTCTAGGTTGGCTAGAAACACCATCATCAACTTAGTGGCTGTGTGAGTCACTACACCTGGCCAAGATGATTCCACCCACTTGATAGATATAGCTGTAAGAGTGCTATGCCAAGCCATGACACACTTGTGGTAGATGTGGGGCCATGCTAACATTGCATGGGGTCTAGACCTCTCTGGGTTGGCTAGAAACACCATCATCAACTTAGTGGTTGTTTGAGTCACTACACTTGACCAACATGATCCCTCCCACTTGATAGATCTAGCTATAAGAGTGCTATGTCAAGCCACGACAAACTTGATGATGGTGTTTCTAGTCAACTCATATGGATCTAGAGCCTAATGCAATGTTGGGATAACATTATCCCACCCACTTGATATATCTAAGTATAACATTACTATGCCAAGAGATGATGAATTTTCAGTTGTTTCTAAAAATTAGTTGAATTTTGAATCTAAACAAAAAACTACTGCGAAATTAATTAGTACTCCCTCCGTCCCAAAATAGATGTCTAAGATTTGTCAAATTTTAATGAATCTAGACATAGAAGACCATTGTTGGACCAGGATGCAGGCCCGTGTACAACAAGCAGATAAATGTCAGTAGTATGTGTCATAGTTGATTTGTTGAGAGAAGCTCATGGCAGATATGAATGCAGGGTATATAAGCTGGTCGAATCGTTTCTCTCTTGGCGATGTGGAACTAAACTCCAACCCACATCAGTTCCCGCTATGGTTTTCTGTTGGGCACGAAAGAGCCCATTACTTTTTGATGCCCGGGATTCAGATGGGCCGCCCCAAACTACTTCACCCCCGGACGCAGCCGTGACGCGAGCGCGGGAGTAGGAGTTGGGCTGGCTTGTTGCCTGCACGCCGAGTCTTACTTTTTTCTTCTATCCTATATTACTTTTCATTTTCTATTTAAAAATTTGAACAAAATAGCTATTTTACAATTTTGAATTTTTTAAAATAAATTACATATTCTTGATAGGCACCGTTGGTATAGCATGTGCAAAATTTTTGGGATCATTGGATGAACATCGAAAAATTGAGAAATTTACGAACAACACTTTTGGTCTCACCTAGGCCTCTTTTCCTAGCAATGTGTTTTTTAGACTTTCGTGAAACAACCTGGATTTTTACACATGCTAACATACACAAACTAAGACACATGTACAAGGTTTCAGCCAAATTTGAATGTTTTTGAATTTTTGGTGGCCCGGTCAAATTTAGGCCAAAAATCAAGGTGTCTAGTAAGGATGCCTAGGGGTTAGGCCTTTGTGATGTGAGACATGCTCCATGCTGAAACATGGCATCCTCTACCTAGAAGCAATTTTAAATGTGTCCAATCTTTCACACAATTTTGATTTTTTTTTGAATCTTAGGTGGCCAAGTCAAATTTTGAATTTTTGCATGGGCTTCAGACCTCTCTGGGTGGCTAGAAACACCTTTACCAACTTGTGGTTGTGTGACTCTGCAGTTGCCCAACATGATCCTACCTACTTGATAGATCTAACTATAATTTTGCTATGCCAAGCCAGGACACACACAATTGTGGTTGATGTGGGCCCATGCCAACATTGCATGGGATCTAGACCTCTATGGGTTGGATAGAAACACCGTCATCAACTTAGTGGTTGTGGGAGTCACTGCACCTGACCAACATGATCCCACCCACTTGATAGATCTAGCTATAACAGTGCTATGCCAAGCCATGACACACACTTGTGGTAGATGTGGGGCCATGCTAACATTGCATGGGGTCTAGACCTCTCAGGGCTGGCTAGAAACACCATCATCAACTTAGTGGTTGTTTGAGTCACTACACTTGACCAACATGATCCTACCTACTTGCTAGATCTAGCTATACTTTTTCTATGCCAATCCATGACACACATAAATGTGGTAAATGTGGGCCCGTGCCAACATTGCATGGGATCTACACCTCTCTGGGTTGGCTAGAAACACCATTATCAACTTAGTGGATGTGTGATTCACTACACCTAACCAACATGATCCCACCCACTTGATAGATCTAGATGTAAGAGTGCTATGCCAAGACATGCGACAAACTTGTGGCAAATGTGGGGCCATGACAACATTGCATGGGGTCTAGACCTCTCTGGAATGGATGGAAACACCATCACCAACTTGTTGTTGTATGAGTCATCACACCTGACCAACATGATCCTAACCTCTCGATTGATCTAGCTGTAAGAGTGCTATGCCAAGCCATGACACACTTGTGGTAGATGTGGGGCCATGCTAACATTGCATGGGGTCTAGACCTCTCTAGAATGGCTAGAAACACCATCATCAACTTAGTGGTTGTTTGAGTCACTACACTTGACCAACATGATCCCTCCCACTTGATAGATCTAGCTATAAGAGTGATATGTCAAGCCACGACAAACATGATGATGGTGTTTCTAGTCAACTCATATGGGTCTAGAGCCTAATGCAATGTTGGCATAACATGATCCCACCCACTTGATAGATCTAAGTATTACACTACTATGCCAAGAGATGATGAATTTTGAATTGTTTCTAAAAATTAGTTGAATTTTGAATCTAAAACAAAAAACTTCTGCGAAATTAATTAGTACTCCCTCCGTCCCAAAATAGATGTCTAAGATTTGACAAATTTGAATGAATCTAGACATAGAAGACCATTGTTGGCCCAGGATGCAAGCCTGCGTAGTGCAAATTTTCATGTGTAGTACAACAGGCAGATAAATGTCAGCAGTATGTGTCATAGTTTATTTGTTGAGAGAAGCTCATGGAAGATATGAATGGAGGGTATATAAGCTGGTCGAATCGTTTCTCGCTCGGCGATGTGGAACTAAACTCCAACACGCGTCAGTTCCCGCTACGGTTTTCCGTCGGGCCCGAAAGAGCCCATTACTTTTTGATGCCCGGGATTCAGATGGGCCGCTCCAAACTACTTCACCCCCGGACGCAGCCGTGACGCGGCGCCGGAGTAGGAGTTGGGCTGGCTTGTTGCCTGCACGCCGAGTCTTACTTTATTCTTCTATCCTATATTTCTTTTTATTTTCTATTTAAAAATTTGAACAAAATAGCTATTTTACAATTTTGAATTTTTTAAAATAAATTACATATTCTTGATAGGCACCGTTGGTATAGCATGTGCAAAATATTTGGGATCCTTTGATGAACATCAAAAAATTGAGAAATTTACGAACAGCCCTTTTGGTCTCACATAGGCCTCTTTTCCTAGCAATGTGTTTTTTCGACTTTCGTGAAACAACCTGGATTTTTTACACATGCTAACATACACAAACTAAGACAGATGTACAAGGTTTCACTCAAATTTGAATGTTTTTGAATTTTTGGTGGCCTGGTCAAATTTAGGACAAAAATCAAGGTGTCTAGTAAGGATGCCTAGGGGTTTGGCCTTTGTGATGTGAGACATGCTCCATGCTGAAACATGGCATCCTCTAACTAGAAGCAATTTTAAATATGTCCAAGCTTTCACACAATTTTGATTTTTTTGGAATTTTAGGTGGCCCGGTCAAATTTTGAATTATTGCATGGGCTTCAGACCTCTCTGGGTGGCTAGAAACACCTTCACCAACTTGTGGTTGTGTAACTCAATAGTTGCCCAACATGATCCTACCTACTTGATAGATCTAACTATAATTTTGCTATGCCAAGCCAGGACATTTAGTTCGGGAGAACTTCGGATTCATATGAGAGGGTACATTTAGTTCTTCTAATTAACTTGTCATGAAAGTTGATTAACAATGCATGCTTATAGCATGATAGATAGGTCTCATTTTTCTGATCATTTTTATATGTTATTTGTATTTTTATGATTTAAAATGAGTTAGTTATGAAGTTTCCCAAGTTAAATTCATTTTAACTCAATTAAACATTTAGGTTATATAATTATTTTATAACCTGGACCCACATGTCATGCATTTATTCATTTTAGATAACAATTATGTAAATGATTAAATATCTGATAATGGGGACCCACCTGTTAACATTTTTGATTAATAAAATAATTACAGAAATTATAAAAAAAGGAAAGGAATTATGAGGCCAGCATGACATCACGCTGACGTCATCAATGGAGGGGATCGTCCCAGGTGGCCACGGGCTCGACGCTAGGGGCGATGCAGGGCTGCGCGGGTGTTCATGCTGGATGCGCGGGGTGCTGGGGAACCATTTGCTGGTGGCGTCGCCCCTTCTGGGTCACCGGAGCGATGTCAGCTAGGTTGTCTGGCGGCGGAGCACGGCAGCGCACGACGAGAGAAAGCTATAGAGAGAGAAGGAGAGTATGGAGAGGCTCCAGAGAAACGCCAGCTCACCACGGTTGCGAAGGAGGCGTTAGGAAGGCCAGGCAGGGCCGGACAACGGCGAATCGACAGCGGGAACCTCGACGGCCGATGATGGTTCGGGGATGATTCCAGTGAGGAGGGGTCTTCCCTGCTTACGTGGCTTCACAGGGATGAAGAGGGAGACGAGGCGAAGCTCCTGGACACCTCGGCTGGGCCAGGGGTGGCCGGAGACGGCGAAGCTCACCAGCGTCTGGAAGGCTAGGGTTAGGGTTTTCGCGCAGGAGAAGAGGAGAGAGGGAACTGAGGGCTAGGGTTTCTCCACGGCAGCTCCAGGGATCAAATAGATGCTCCAGGGTGGGGGCATTGATCTTGGCGCGCGGCGACCAGCGGCGGGACGACACGCAGATGCTTCCATGATCGACCGACAAGGAAGACGACGATGATAGAAGGCCGAACCGGTATGGGGACGAGGCGGGCTATAAACGGGCCAGATGGGCCGCGGGGAAGTGCGCTGGGCGGCTGGGACAAAGAGGAAGAGATAGATGGGCTCGGCCCAGGGAGAGAGGGGGAGCAGGCTAGGTTGCGGCCTGGTTCTATTTTTTTTTCTGTAAAAGGGTTTTTCCATTTCTGTTTTAATATTTCTATTTATATTTCAAATTCAACTCTATTTTGAATATTTTCAAAATACCAGGGCTTTGTAAAATGTATCGAAATATTGTAGGGACCCTTTATAACCATTTGGGAGGGAAAGCCAAGGTTTAGGATTTTGAGAGCCTTTTTATTTCATGCAGGCATTTTTAGGATTATGATGATGCTTATGAATGCACAAATAAATCCTATTTACCATTTAATAAACTAGGGTTGTTACATAAGAAATTTTCATCTTGTACTCTGGAGATAGCCGTTGATTCCAAAAACATAAATCTTGTTAAACTGAGAGAGATGATTGGTAAGGAAATCATTATTGGCCCTAAGCAGATGGGGCGACTCCGGTGGTGACATCATAAGAAGCAGGAGTTCATAGAGGTTTTCGATACCGATGATCTGATGCAGATTATGCGACGAAAGAAGCAAACCAGGAGGGTGTTCTTCCTGGCTGCCATTTTTGATGTTGTTAGACAGGTTGTAGTGGATGCAGAGGCCCCTGTTGTGGCTGAACAGAATGAGGCGGTAGACTTTGATCAGATCTGATGAGAGCTGCTACCCAAGGCTTTTCAGATAGACCGTAGGGCTCCCCTGCCTTTATTTGTAACAAATACTATTATTACTTTGAAACTTTGTTGATGTGGTTGTGTTTGTTCAGAGATTGCAATCCGATGTTCTGTCAGCTGTTGAGATTTTTGGACATATCACTCGATGAAAGCATCGTTGTTGTAATAAGACACAAGTACATTGTAGCTGACATGATTGTGTTTGCTGAGATGATGTGATAAATTTGTTTATGAGATTATGATTGTTGAGAGATTGTAATATAATGTGTTGTGAGCTGTTGAGATTTTGGGACATATCATTCATTCAAACCATCACTGAATAAGGTGATATATAAGTACCTTGTAGTGGACATGATTATGATGTAATATAATGCTTTGTGGGATTAATAAAAAAAACATACAAAGTAGGAGACAGTGATCTATTGGACGCACAGGTCTAGGATTTAGGAATGAGGCTTGATTCCATAGGCCCCCTCGCTCTGGAAAGTTGCAAAGTTCGTAAGGGTAGAATTGTCCCCGTGCGTTTTTAGAGGAGGGCGCGCGAGGGTAGCCCCCGAAGCCCAAGTCCAGGCCCGTATTCCCATGTATCCGCATACGTACTATTGACTGCCACGATGTCAACCATTGCCACGTCGCCACGCCATTAGATTTGACCATTCAATGCCACGTTGTCAACCATTGCCACGTCGCCACATCATTATTAGGTATCTAGGTTTGATCAAAAAAAGTATCGCGGCCGCCATTTCCCTAGACACTGCTCTAACCCTAAATTTTCGATCATCTTGCCTAGCTCCGGCGGCGACGTGAATCCGGCGGCCAGCCTTCGAATCCTCCAACCACACGAGCCTGCCCGGCTCCGGGGGTGACGTGGTCGTCCGCGCCGTCGACCGAGATCTAATCCTCCACCTGCGAATCCGCCCGGCTTCGGTGGCAACGTGTCCGTCCACGCCGACGATAACCGTTCCAATCCTACATCTCCATATTAAAGGCCAGCCAGATCTTGTCATCCTCAGGCCGCATCAACCAGTCCCGTGTCCCATCTCGCCACCGGCGCCCGGAAGATGTGAGTAGCTGCCTCTCTAACCCACATTCTTTGCATCACCTTTAGCATAGCGGCTTAGGGTTCATCTTTGCATATACGAGTCCTCCACATATACATCACTGATTAGATTAGCGTTTTTTGTTTTCTTTGCTTGAACAGATGGAGGACTCTATGCCAACTGGGAGTGACAATGAGAGCATCCCTACGCACAACGGTGATTCAAGTTCGGATGATGGAGATATGTATTTCTTTGAAGATGAGCTTACTGGGAACGACCTCTTTGAAGAAAACGAATCCGAGGATGATAAGTTCAAGTGAAGTTTCTTTTTTATTTTGTACGCACACCTAGAGCACGCAAATTTATACACATACTTTTTAAATTGTGCAGATGGACATCGGTTGTGGAAACAAGGATCGCCATCGGAAAGAATCGATCTCGGAAAGCATTAGTGATGTATGTCTAGTGCTACATTATTTTTATAAGAATTGAATAGCCATGTTATATGACTTTGTGCTACAATGCTGCAGGTTGTACTATTCTCTCATAGTGACCATGATTATTTTGGGGATTCGGACTTAGAAACCTGGGATGAAGAGACGACGGAAGAATCACAAGAACCTGAAGGATCAAAATCTGAATTCAAGAGTGTTGTATGAGAAGGCATATACAGGATCAAACATATGACCACCACTTACATTTCTTTGGTTCTAATTGTGTAGGTTACAGACAGTTCACAACATGAGCACAGACAACATCCAGTGATGCCAGAGAAGGATTTTCAGCATGCTCATGATAAGCGTGATAGGCATCAGATTGTAAAGGAGATGACCTTCACTACCGAAGAGACAGCATTCGCTTACTACAACGCATATGCCAGAGAACGTGGTTTCAGCATAAGGAAACAGAGGGTGAAGCAAAATCCGGAAGGAGTTATTATATACAGGTGGTTTCTCTATTTCAGGGCAGGGGAATGCAAGGAAAATTATGTGCACATGGAGAACCACAAGAAGAGGCCACATGCTCTATATTGATGCGACTATCGAGCCTATCTCAGCGTGTTGTATAACAAATCCATTGGGAATTGGTAAGTTCCGCAATTTAAGGACGAGCACAACCATCTGCTAGCTAGACCCGATGAAGTCCCGTTTCTTCGGTCCCATCGGAAGATCAAGTCTTATCAGAAAGCTAAAATCATGTCACTGGCAGCAACTAGGATGCGAAAGTTCGAGATTATGAAAACCTTTATCAGCAAAAGTGGAAGATGGAGCAAGGTTGGGTTCATCTCGAAGGATATTTACAACATGTGTTCCCGGGATAAGAGGAATCTCATTGCATCAGGTGACGCTAACACGACCATCCGAATTATGCAGAACATGCAGGGCCGTGATCCTGAATTCTTTTTTGATTACCAGCTAGATGAAGAAGGAAATTTGAAAAGCATGTTTTGGTGTGACTCTTAGTCACATCGGGACTATGAGGATTTTGGTGATGTGCTGGTGTTCGACAGTACGTACAAAATGAATCGGTATGGAATTTCGTTCATTCCTTTTGTGGGGTTGAACCATCACCATAGAATTACTGTTTTCGCATGCGCAATCGTCTCCAACGAGAAAACAGAAACAAATGTATGGATGCTTCAAACATTTTTGAAAGCTATGTGTCAAAAGAACCCAAAAGGGGTTATCACTGATGCAGACAGTTCAATGATGAAAGCCATTGGCATTGTCTTCAAGGATGTGTGGCACTATGTATGTACGTGGCACATTGAAAAGAATATGGAAAAACACCTCAATCACGATTCTCTGAATAAATTCAGGTCATTGATATACTACAGCACCTCAAAAGAGGTCTTTGAGTAGAGCTGGAGCGCCTATATTAAGAAATGGCAAACGAAGGGAACCAAAGAGTGGCTTCTAAGTTGAAAATGCTTATAATGCTTATTCGAATACTAAGTTTAAACTTAATTGCAGTTCATGCCAATTGAGGATGTAGATGGCTTCAGGTACCCAACTCAGGGCATAGCACATCTGTACAGGCAGGGACATGATCTTGAAGGAGAAGAAGATAATTTCATTGCATGTGCTTATACTGTACAGAGGGACCATGGACATATCAGCTGCACCACAGGGTGGAATGACTTCACATTTGCTGCCGATGTTGGATGGGCGTCTCTACTTGTGATGAAAGTAGAGCATATGCAGGATCACCTTGGTCTCAACTTTGTTGAGATTACCATGTATTGTTTCACCTTGGAAGAAGCTTATTTCGATAGTCATCTTTTCTTGTTTCATCTACTGCTGAAGTATAATGTAGTCGTGTTGTTTCGTGAGTTGAACATATTGTATCTAGTGTAATGTGTTACTGAATTTATTCACTATGTTTAGGATGTTGTTTCTACTGTAATGTGTTACTGAATGTAAGTAGAACATGTTGATCATCTTGTATGTATTGCATATGTGTATCTTGAATGCTAAATGTATTTCATCTTGGATCATCTTACTGTGATGTACTCATAAGTATACTAGAAGATTCAAAAATGCAGGAATCTGTTACAGAAGGAAGTCAAGCGACAACCAGACAGAAGAAGAAGAGTAAACTTGATGAAATAGTTCAAGATGTGGTTGCATGAGTCATCACTTGATAGCATGATCCTACCCAGTTGATAGATCATATTTTGTGTACAGAATAGATCAAACAAAACATGGAAAATTAACTAAAAATATGAAATATATTACAAACTTCGACCCTACAACCACTTATTTCGAAACAACCCTAAAATACTTCGAATGCCAGTCGAAATCCGACGAGCCTAGAGTCGTCGACGACACCAGAGTGGATGTCCACTCGAAGGAGGAGGAGGAGGAGGAGGAGAGGACGATCGTCGATGGGCCGGCGTCGTTTTTCTTCTCCTTCACCTTCCTCGCGGACTGCTCCTCCCTCTCCTTCTTCCTCGTTGCCGACTTCGCCCTTCGCTCGTCGCGATCCGCCTTCTTCGCCGCCTTCGCCGTCGCCTTCTTCTCGTAGAATGCCTCCATCGCGGCGACGTCCTCCGGGAACTGCCATGCCCACTCGAGGCGGAGGCGCTCGTCGAGCTCCACCTTGACGAGCCGCTGCTCGAGCTCGTGTTGGCACTGTTGCTGCTCACGCGTGACGACCGGAGGCAGCGGCGCGAGTGATTCCGCCTGTTCCCTCGTCCACACGTCGTGGAAGTTCATCGTCCAGCGGGAGTGGCCGAGGCCCCAGGAGACCGTGTCATAGGCGCGTGCCGCCTTGTGTGCTGTCTGCAATGTGCCGAGCCCGGTACGCTCGGTGCCGCTGCGGATCTCGGCGTAGAACGTGCCGTCGGGCGCGCGCGGACGCCTCGGTAGCCGGAGGACGAGCGGCAGCGGGGCGGCATCTCGTCGCGAGGTGGACCGAGGCGGGGGCGGAGAAGCGACACGCGGGGGATGTGAAACTCTCAAACAGTTGAGTGCACGCGCGCGGCAGTTGGCGCGGCAAGTTTTGAAGGGAATATGCCCTAAGAGGCAATTATAAAATGTTTATTATGTGTATTCCAAGTATATGATAGATGTTTATTTTCATGCTATAATTGTATTAATACGGAAACGTTAATACATGTGTGTTTAATAAACAAACAGAAAGTTCCTAGTTATGCCTTCTCAAAAACTAGTTCGTTGATTAACAAGATGATCACAGTTTCCTGATCATAGACATTGGATGTTGTTAATAACGAGATCACAACATTAGTGTAATGGTGTGATGAACATTCATCCGAAGTATAGCATTACGATCAAAGTCATTGAGTTTATATTGCTATAAACAACCTACGAAGTAATCCTAATCCTTAGACCATGAGATCATGCCAATCACTAACACCGGAAGAGTTTCTTGTTGACATCAAACGTCACTCCGTAACTGGGTGATTATAAATATGGCTTCAAATCTACTAAAGTGTTATGTTCAGAATCATGGATCAAGAGTGGAATTTGTTCATCCCGATGACGGATAGATATGCTCTGGGCCCTCTCGGTGATATCACATTGGTTATCTTGCAAGCAAGTGATTTGATCACTAGAATGTTATATCACGGGAACGAGAAAAGAGTGCATGTTAGTAACGAGATCAAACTAGGTATGGAGATACAGATGATCGAATCTCGGACATGTAATATATCGTGAAACAAAGGGATTAAGATACAAGCATAAAAGGTTCCGACGATCACAGGAAAAGTCATCGTTGAATGTGTGGGAGTCAGTATGGATCTCCAGGTCCCGCTACTGATTATTGATCGGAGAAGGGTCTCGATCATGTCCGCATTATTCGCGAACCGTAGGGTGACACACTTAAGGGACACTGGCATCCATTTGGAGCAAATGTTTCATGCCGAAAGAATAAACAAGCCCAGGAATTTATTTCACTAGACACCGAAACAGGTTTTCGGGTGAAATTGCATAAAGAGGTTATGCATGTGAAATGGAATTCTAGCAAGGGGTTATTTGTGAATGTTTGTCATTAAAGTAATTTATAAAATTCTAAATAAAAATAAAAGAGTTTTATTTAATGAGAGTTTGCATTAAATTTGGTGGAAATTTAATGGGAATTTGAGTGGAGAAAATTGAAGGGCCATTTTGTGAGTGGAGTGTCCACCGACATGAATGAAGGAGGGGAGGGGGCATCCCCCATGGCCGGCGGCCACCTCCTTGGGTGCCCCCTCCTCCTATAAAAGGAGCCCCTCCTCTCACTTGTCTCTCACACCTCCTCGTGAAGGATCTCTCTCCCCCTCTAGAATTTATCCCCCATGGTCTCGGACTAGCGAGATACATGTTCCATGTGGCTATTCGGCAAGAAAGGGTTGTGCTTCCGCTGCATCGCTGGAGCGAGGAGGCGGAGGTTGCTCGGTGTCTTGTACGTGTGTGCGAGCATGGATGCGCTACTGCTTTGCGGCGCTAGGACTTCCTCTCGATCTTGAGATCGGCAAGAGATCGTCTACATCAACCACGAGTTGAACTCATTAAGCTTTGTCGGTCTTCAAGGGTATGTTCTCTACGGATATACATCCACCCGTTGTTTGTATCTAGTAGATAGATATTGGTACATAGTTCCCATCGTAGGAAATTTTTTGTTTTCTATGTTGCGAACCCTACAGTGGTATCAGAGCCGGATCTATGCGTAGATGCTTTACACGGGTAGTACACATATGAGTATGTGGGCGATGATGATCATGTTGTTGCTCTTTAGTTGTTACTTTGGATATTGGTGGCATAGTGGGATGAAGCGGCCCGGACAAACTTTACATGTCCTCGCACATGAGACCTGTTCCACGCTTGACATGCAACTAGTTTGCATAAGTGGCTAGCGGGTGTCTGTCCCTCCTACTATAGTCAATATCTATTTTGCAACATTCTCAACAATTTGGCTATCCTCGTTGTGGTTCATGTTCATAGGTAAGAACGGTTCTATCTCGAAAGCCCTAAGCCACATAAAACTTGCAATGGATAAATTAGAGGCGTCTAGTTTAGATTGTTGCTGGGCTAGTGTTATGATATGGTGATGTTGTAAGTAGAAGTATGAGATGATACTCTTACAACATACATAACGTGTAATCTCCATAGACCTTGGACTTACACATATAGGTATGATAGTTATCATACCATGATGCACATGATAAGATCATATGCGGGAACCATATCATTTCACTAATAAACATGTGATGTTTGATAGCATCTTATATTGCTTGTTTAGCGCTTTGTTAGCATAATAAGATGATCCCTCATTTAAATATCAAGATAAGAATGTGTTCTTCCTTTAGTATGCACCGATTATGTTTTCGTCACTCCAAGACATCACGTGATGATCGGGTGTTCTTGGATCCACGACCATATTTCGGGTGTAAAACAGTTACACACGCGAATACTAAGGTTCTAACTTGGCGAGCCTAGCATGTACAGACATGGCCTCGGAACACGGACCGAAAGGTTAAGCATGAGTCATATAGTAGATATGATGCCCATTTGATGCTCGCCTTTGAAGCTACACCGACTCACGTGATGGTCGGACTTGGTGTAGTGGATTTGGTTCATGTAATCACCAAAAAGGCATGAGGGATGTCGTTTTTGAGTGGGAGTTCATTCGTAATATGGATTAGTTGAACTCAATCTATTATAAACTTAGTCTAAACTTTACAAATTCTGTTGTAGATGGCACCACCTGCTTTTAATTTCAATGTGTTCATGGAGAAAGAGAAACTTGCAACGAACGGTAGCAACTTTACCGAATGGGCCATGAATTTGAGGATTATCCTCTCTGCTGCATAAAAGAAATATGTGCTAGAAGCGCCACTAGGCCCCCCACCTTTAGAGGATGCCCCTGACGAGGAGAAGAATGTCTATCAGACTCGTCAGGAGGACCACAACTTAGTTCATTGCGGCATATTGTATAGCCTAGAGCCGAAACTTCGAAAGCGTTTCGAAAACGGCAATGCATTTGATACAATGGGTGAGTTCAAAATGATTTTCGACACACATGCTGCTGTAGAGAGCTACAACGCTTCAGAAAAGTTCTTTAGCTGCATGATGGAAGAGCACAAATCCGTTAGTGAGCATGTACTCAAGATGTCGGGTTACGCCGATAAGCTTGTGTCCTTGGGAATAACGATTCCCATTGACTTAGGCATCCATCGTGTTCTGCAGTCTCTGCCACCTAGCTATAAGAGCTTTGTGATGAACTATAATATGCAAGGCATGAAGAAGTCTCTCCCCGAGCTTCTGTCAATGCTTAAAACTGCAGAAGTGGAGATCAAAAAGGAACATCAAGTGTTGATCATCAATAGGAACACTGGTTTCAAGAAAGACAAGAAGGGAAAACGGAAGGGAAGTAAGGGCGGCAAGCCTGTTGCCGTGCCTGAAAAGAAACCCCGAGTTGGACCTAAGTCTGATACCGAGTGCTACTATTGTAAGGGGACTGGCCACTGGAAGCGCAATTGCCCCAAGTATTTGGCAGACAAGAAGGCCGACAAGGCAAACAAAGGTATATATGATATACATGTTATTGATGTGTACTTGACTAGTGCTCGCAGTAGCGCCTGGGTATTTGATACCGGTTCAGTTGCTAATATTTGTAACTCGAATCAGGGGTTGCGGAACAAGCGACTGCTATCAAGGGGTGAGGTCAAGATGCGTGTTGGCAATGGATCAAGCGTTGATGTGATCGCCGTCGGAACGCTGCCTCTCCAGCTGCCGTCGGGATTAGTAATAAACTTGAATAATTGTTATCTGGTGCCTGCACTGAGCATGAACATTGTATCTGGATCGTGTTTGATGCGAAGTGGTTATTCATTTAAATCCGAGAACAATGGTTGTTCCATTTATATGAATGAAATCTTTTATGGTCATGCACCGATGATGAATGGTTTATTTCTTTTAGATCTCGATAATAATGTTACACATATTCATAATGTTGATGCTAAAAGGATTAAACTAAATGATGATATATCCGCATATATGTGGCACTGCCGTCTAGGTCATATTGGCGTTAAACGCATGAAGAAGCTCCATTCAGATGGACTTTTGGAATCACTTGATTATGAATCATTTGATACATGTGAGCCATGCCTTATGGGCAAGATGACTAGAACGCCGTTTTCCGGTTCAATGGAACGGGCGACAGATTTATTGGAAATCATACATTCTGATGTATGTGGTCCAATGAGTGTGTCGGCGCGAGGTGGATATCGTTATTTTGTTACTTTCACGGATGATTTGAGTAGATACGGTTATATCTATTTGATGAAACACAAGTCTGAAACCTTTGAAAAGTTCAAGGAATTTCAGAATGAAGTGGAAAATCATCGTAATAGAAAGGTCAAATTTCTACGGTCCGACCGTGGAGGTGAGTATCTAAGTTACGAGTTTAGCACTCACATGAAAGAGTGTGGAATTGTTTCACAACTCACACCTGCCGGAACACCACAGAGAAATGGTGTGTCGGAACGTCGTAATCGTACTTTATTAGATATGGTTCGATCTATGATGTCTCTGACGGACTTGCCGTTGTCATTTTGGGGCTATGCACTAGAAACTGCTGCACTCACTTTAAATCGGGCACCATCTAAATCCATTGAAAAGATACCGTATGAATTGTGGTTTGGAAACAAACCTAAGCTGTCATTTCTTAAAGTTTGGGGATGCGATGTTTATGTGAAGAAACTTCAACCGGATAAACTCGAACCCAAAGCGGAAAAATGCGTCTTCATAGGATACCCTAAGGAAACTATTGGGTATCCCTTCCGTCACAGATCCGAGGGCAAGGTTTTTGTTGCCAAGAATGGATCCTTTCTAGAGGAAGAGTTTCTCGCGAATGGTGTGAGTAGTCGGAAGGTAGAACTCGAAGAGGTTATTGAACCTTCTCTTCAAAGTATGGCGAGTAGCGCAGCGCCGGAAGTTGTTCCGGAGTTGGCTTCACCTGTTGAAGAGGGAACTAATGATAATGATCATGAAACTCCAAAAGAGAGTACTACCGAACCTCGCAGGTCTAGCAGGACGCGTGCAGCTCCCGAGCTCTACGTAAATCCTGTCATGAATTTCATGGTTGATGAAAATGATGACCCTGCGACGTATGAAGAAGCGATGATGAGCCCGGATTCCAACAAATGGTTAGAAGCCATGAAATCCGAGATGGAATCCATGTATGTAAATCAAGTTTGGAACTTGGTGGACTTACCTCACGACCGAAAGGCCGTGGAGAACAAATGGATTTGCAAAAGGAAAACTGATGCTGATGGTAATATAACCGTCTATAAAGCTTGACTTGTCGCAAAGGGGTTTCGACAAATTCAAGGAGTTGACTACGATGAGACATTCTCTCCCGTAGCGATGCTAAAATCAGTTAGGATTATGTTAGCAATTGCTGCATATTTCGATTATGAGATATGGCAGATGTATGTCAAAACCGCGTTTCTCAATGGTAATATTGAAGAAGAGTTATATATGATACAACCAAAGGGTTTTGTCGATCCTAAGGATGCTAACAAGGTGTGCAAGCTTCAGCGATCCATCTATGGACTGAAGCAAGCATCACGAAGTTGGAATCTCCGCTTTGATGAGGTGATCAAAGAGTTTGGATTTGTCCAAACGTATGGAGAAGCTTGTATTTAAAAGAAAGTGAGTGGGAGCAATGTGGCATTTATGATAGTATATGTGGATGACATATTATTGATCGGAAATGATATAGATCTTTTAAACAGTGTTAAAAGTTATCTAAACAGCAAATTTTCAATGAAGGACCTAGGTGAAGCGTCATACATATCAGGCATAAAGATCTATAGAGATAGATGTAGGCGCCTAATAGGGCTATCGCAAAGTACATACCTTGATAAGATTTTAAAGAATTTTAAAATGGAGGATAGTAAGAAGGGGTTCTTACCTATGACACAAGGCACGACATTGAGTAAGACTCAAAGTCCGGCTTCGGCGGAAGAAAGAGAGATAATGGACAAGGTCCCCTATGCTTCGGCCATAGTCTCTATAATCTATGCCATGCTATGTAAAAGACCGGATGTGGCACATGCTATTAGTTTGACTAGTAGGTACCAATCGGATCCAGGTTCAGAACACTGGAAAGCGGTCAAGAATATCCTTAAGTACTTGCGAAGAACTAAGGATATGTTTCTTGTATACGGAGGTGAAGAAGAGTTCGTCGCTAAGTGTTATGTCGATGCTAGCTTTGACACCGATCCGGATGACTCTAAGTCTCAATCCGGATACGCATTTCTCATGAATGGCCGAGCGGTTAGTTGTAGGAGCTCCAAACAACCTGTGGTGGCGGGATCAACAACGGAGGCCGAATATGTTGCTGCTTCAGAAGCGGCTCAGGAAGCAGTTTGGATGAAGGAGTTCATATCCGAACTAGGTGTGGTTGCAAACGCGTTGGACCCAATGGTGATATATTGTGACAACAATGGTGCCATTGCTAATGCCAAAGAGCCAAGGTCTCACAAGCATTCCAAGCATATTAAGCGCCGGTTTCATTCCATCCACGAGCATGTCAAGGATGGAGATATAAAGATTTGTAAAGTACATATGGATCTCAATGTAGCAGATCCGTTGACTAAAACTCTCCCTAGAGCAAAACATGATCTACACCAGAACTCCATGGGTGTTAGATACATCACTATGTAACTAGATTATTGTCTCTAGTGCAAGTGGGAGACTGAAGGGAATATGCCCTGAGAGGCAATAATAAAATGTTTATTATGTGTATTCCAAGTATATGATAGATGTTTATTTTGCATGCTATAATTGTATTAATACGGAAACGTTAATACATGTGTGTTTAATAAACAAACAGAAAGTTCCTAGTTATGCCTCTCTCATAAACTAGTTCGTTGATTAACAAGATGATCACAGTTTCCTGATCATAGACATTGGATGTTGTTAATAACGAGATCACAACATTAGTGTAATGGTGTGATGAACATTCATCCGGAGTATAGCATTACGATCAAAATCATTGTGTTTACATTGCTATAAACAACCTACGAAGTAATCCTACTCCTTAGACCATGAGATCATGCCAATCACTAACACCGGAAGAGTTTCTTGTTGACATCAAACGTCACTCCGTAACTGGGTGATTATAAAGATGGCTTCAAAGCTACTAAAGTGTTATGTTGAGAATCATGGATCAAGAGTGGAATTTGTTCATCCCGATGATGGATAGATATGCTCTGGTCCCTCTCGGTGATATCACATTGGTTAGCTTGCAAGCAAGTGATTTGATCACTAGAATGTTATATCACGGGAACGAGAAAAGAGTGCATGTTAGTAACGAGATCAAACTAGGTATGGAGATACCGATGATCGAATCTCGGACATGTAATATATCGTGAAACAAAGGGATTAAGATACAAGCATAAAAGGTTCCGATGATCACAGGAAAAGTCATCGTTGAATGTGTGGGAGTCAGTATGGATCTCCAGGTCCCGCTACTGATTATTGATCAGAGAAGGGTCTCGATCATGTCCGCATTATTCGCGAACCGTAGGGTGACACACTTAAGGGACATTGGCATCCAGTTGGAGCAAATGTTTCATGACGAAAGAATAAACAAGCGCAGGAATTTATTTCACTAGATACCGAAACAGGTTTTCGGGTGAAATTGCATAAAGAGGTTATGCATGTGAAATGGAATTCTAGCAAGGGGTTATTTGTGAATGTTTGTCATTAAAGTAATTGACAAAATTCTGAATAAAAATAAAAGATTTTTATTTAATGAGAGTTTGCATTAATTTTGGTGGAAATTTAATGGGAATTTGAGTGGATTTTTGAGTGGAGAAAAATGAAGGGACATTTTGTGAGTGGAGTGTCCACCCACATGAATGAAGGAGGGGAGGGGGCAGCCCCCATGGCCGGCGGCCACCCCCTTGGGTGCCCCCATCCTCCTATAAAAGGAGCCCCTCCTCTCACTTGTCTCTCACACCTCCTCATGAAGGATCTGTCTCCCCCTCTAGAATTTATCCCCCATGGTCTCGGACTAGCGAGATACATGTTCTCGGTGGCTATTCGGCAAGAAAGGGTTGTGCTTCCGCTGCATCACTGGAGCGAGGAGGCGAAGGTTGCTCGGTGTCTTGTACGTGTGTGCGAGCACGGATGCGCTGCTGCTTTGCGGCGCTAGGACTTCCTCTCGATCTTGAGATCGGCTACATCAACCACCAGTTGAACTCGTTAAGCTTTGTCGGTCTTCAAGGGTATGTTCTCTACGGATATACATCCGCCCGTTGTTTGTATCTAGTAGATAGATCTTGGTACATAGTTCCCATCGTAGGAAAATTTTTGTTTTCTATGCTGCGAACCCTACAAGTTTGGCGCGCAGGATGGCGCAAAAGCACGCACGTGCGGCAAAATGTTTTTGCGCGTCCGCTCGAGGTTCGCGCAGGCTCCCACGCACGCCAAATCGGCGGTTGCTGTGTGCATGCGGTCGTTTCATTTCAGACGCTTCCCATGGCATTCCCAGGCCTTCTTCAATAAATAATGGGCGGTCTGTCTCTGGAACCACTACCTCTGCCATTCGACGGGACCGAGACCACACGAACACCATCATCCATGGCCGGCAACAAGATGTAGTATTCGCTGTGGGCTGATCTCCCTGAGGGAGTCGTGCAGAAGATAGGTGACATCTTCCTGTCGACGGACGACTTCGACTACTCTGCCGCCTTCCGGGCAGTCTGCAGCGCCTGGCGCGGCTTCACAGAGGAGCACTTTATACCAGCCAACTGGATTGTTCTAGAGCACCAGTTGTCGCCAGAGTATGGGGTAGATGACGCCGCCATCACATCGCTGAACGTGAGAACTGGCCGCTACCTTGAGAAGAAGATTAGTCGGGTTATTCGCATGTGCTTTCTTGATATTCCTTTTTTGTGTTCACTTCCTATACGATATGTTTTTAAATTTTTATTTCTCCATCTACTTTTTTACCTTGATTGAATCTCTGTCTGTTTACCTTGACTGAATCTCTGCTTCTCATCTCTCTCTCCCTCTCTGTGTCTCTAGAAGGTACTTTTATGTCGGTAGCACAACCGGTGGCCTCCTTGTGCTTGGACAGAGGGTGCAGCCGTACAAGACACGATTGTACAACCCCTTCTCGGGTGCTATCAAGCACCTGAGGGTGGAGATACCGACCGAGCAGGTGGCTTCTATCGCTGTGATGATGTTCCCGTCGTTGATGGTCTTTACATCAAACCTTGGGAACACCATCATTCGGTGGGCGAATGAGGGCACGGAGGAAGGCAGTTGCCCAAACTTTGGTGAAGGGTGGTACACGCTGAATGACTTCGCGGAACTCCAGAGCATGACTTCTTACGCCGTTGATGTTTTCTTCGTAGACAGATGCGGGTCTATCTTCTCGACTATGCCCGATGCTGCCCATGGAGATGTCCAGATGCAGCGCTCCACACGGACCCTGAAGATGCATGCCACCGTCGAAGGACCTGTTCCGGGCTTCCGGTACCCGGAGAATCGTTTTTACCTCGTCGATACTAACGGGGAGTTGTTGTTCGTTGTGACTGGACCTGTCTATGGTGGTAGCCCCATTGTTTACCGGGTTGATGCATAGAACCATGTCCTTCAGTCGGTCAGAGGCATCGGCAGCCGTGCTCTGTTCGTTGCTGATAATCGGTGCATCTGCGTCGACAGCGCCAGGGTACCCACGGTGCAGGCCAGCAGCATCTACTATCCGGACCTATCCTAGATTAGATCTTACAACTTTGAGGCTCTTGCATGGGAAGAGGAGCCAAGAGTTGACCAGTGGTATGGAGTAGGAGGATTACGGATCAATGATCGTCCTTTCGAACTCGATCGATTGCTGGCGGAGTATTGCAGAATCGTCAAGCATTTTGAACTGCAGATGGTGCCGCCTTATGGTGAATATGGTACCACCCACTATCATTACTACGGCTACCCGTCAGATTAGATTGATGGATCATGTTGGTCTGGTCCTGTTGTATTCTATGTCATCTGTGAATTATATGCAAGTGCAAGTTGTACTCGCTTTGTAAAAATCCATACCAACAGTGCATGCGATATTGACCTATCTTAGTTGTCTATAAAAATCTTGATCATCTTGTTGCTGTATATATAATCCGACGATCTTGATAGATCTAACTATAATTTTGTTATGCCAAACCATGACACACAAGCAAGTTTTTTCAGGTAAACATATTGAAAAAGATGTTCAGCAAACAAACAACAAGTTTGTATATATAAGATGGTAAGTAATTAAATTCGTGCAGACTTATTCAAAATGCCAAATATTATTGTAGTATAGAAGGGAATGAAAAAAAATATGCCTACATACACATTTCGTGCTCAACTACCAACATAAGACTAGAAGACCATTTTTGGCCCAGGATGCAGGCCCGCGTAGCTCAAAATTTTCATGTGTAGTCCAAAAGGCAGACAACTGATAGCAGTATGTGTCATTGTTGCTTTGTTGAGAGAAGCTCGTGCCAGATATGAATGTAGATTATATAAGCTGGTCGAATCGTTTCTCGCTCGACGATGTGATACTAAACTCCAAGCCGCGTTAGTCCTTCTCGCTATGGTTTTCCGTTGGGCCCGAAAGAGCCCATTACTGTTTGACGCCTGGGATTAAGATGGGACGCCCCAAACTACTTCACGCCCGGACCCATCCGTGACGCGGGCGCGGGAGTAGGAGTTGCGTTGGCTTGTTGCCTGCACACCAAGTCTTACTTTTTTCTTCTATCCTATATTCCTTTTTATTTTCAATTTAAATAATTGAACAAAATAGCTATTTAAAAATTTTGAATTTTTTAAAATAAATTACATATTCTTGACAGGAACCGTTGGTATAGCATGTGCAAAATTTTTGGGATCATTTGATGAACATCGAAAAATTGAGAAATTTATGAACAACCCTTTTGGTCTCAGCTAGGCCTCTTTTCCTAGCAATGTGTTTTTTTCGAATTTCATGAAACAACCTATATTTTTTTACACATGCTAACATACAAAAACTAAGACACATGTATAAGGTTTCACACAAATTTGAATGTTTTTGAATTTTTGGTGGCCCGATCAAATTTAGGCCAAAAATCAAGGTGTCTAGTAAGGATGCCTAGGGTTAGGCCTTTGTGATGTGAGACATGCTCCATGTTGAAACATGTCATCCTCTACCTAGAAGAAATTTTAAATGTGTCCAAGCTTTCACACAATTTTGATATTATTTTTTTGAATTTTAGGTGGCCCGGTCAAATTTTGAATTTTTGCATGGGCTTCAGACCTCTCTGGGTGGCTAGAAACACATTCACCAACTTGTGGTTGTGTGACTCAGCAGTTGGCCAGCATGATCCTACCTACTTGATAGATCTAACTATAATTTTGCTATGCCAAGCCATGACACACACAACTTTGGTAGATGTGGGCCCATGCCAACATTGCATGGGATCTAGACCTCTCTGGGTTGTCTAGAAACACCGTCATCAAATTAGTGGTTGTGTGAGTCACTGCACCTAACCAACATGATCCCACCCACATGATAGATCTAGCTATAATAGTGCTATGCCAAGCCATGACACACACTTGAGGTAGATGTGGGGCCATGCTAACATTGCATGGGGTCTAGACCTCTCTGGGCTGGCTAGAAACACCATCATCAACTTAGTGGTTGTTTGAGTCACTACACTTGACCAACATGATCCTACCTACTTGCTAGATCTAGCTATAATTTTGCTATGCCAAGCCATGACACACATAACTGTGGTAGATGTGGGCCCATGCCAACATTGCATGGGATCTACACCTCACTGGGTTGGCTAGAAACACCATCATCAACTTCGTGGCTATGTGAGTCACTACACCTGACCAACATGATCCCACCCACTTGATAGATCTAGATGTGAGAGTGTTATGCCAAGACATGAGACAAACTTGTGGCAAATGTGGGGCCATCCCAACATTGCATGGGGTCTAGACCTCTTTGGGCTGGATAGAAACACCTTCACAAACTTGTTGTTATATGAGTCATCACACCTGACCAACATGATCCTACCCTCTCGATAGATCTAACTATACTTTTTCTATGCCAAGCCATGACACACACAACTGTGGAAGATTTTGGGCCATGCCATAATTGCATGGGATCTAGACCTCTCTGGGTTGACTACAAACACCATCATCAACTTAGTAGCTGTGTGAGTCACCACACCTGACCAACATGATCCCACACACTTGATAGATCTAGCTATAAGAGTGCTATGCCAAGCCATGACACAAAATTGTGGCAGATGTGGGGCCATGCCAACATTGCATGGGGTCTAGACCTCTATGGGCTGGATAGAAACACCTTCACCAACTTGTTGTTGTATGAGTCATCACACCTGACGAACATGATCCTACCTACTTTCTAGATCTTTCTATAATTTTGCTATGCCAACCAATGACACACACAACTATGGTAGATGTGGGCCCATGCCAACAATGCATGGGATCTACACCTCTCCGGGTTGGCTAGAAGCACGATCATCAACTTAGTGGCTGTGTGAGTCACTACACCTGACCAACATGATCCCACCCACTTGATGGATCTAAATGTAAGAGTGCTATGCCAAGACATGAGACACACTTGTGGAAAATGTGGGGCCATGCCAACATTGCATGGGATCTAGACCTCTCTCGGCTGGATAGAAACACCTTCACCAACTTGTTGTTGTATGATTCATGACTTGGACAACATGATCCTACCATCTTGATAGATCTAACTATACTTTTCCTATGCCA
The DNA here is from genome assembly GCA_916181665.1 of Avena sativa. Lineage (NCBI taxonomy): Eukaryota > Viridiplantae > Streptophyta > Magnoliopsida > Poales > Poaceae > Avena > Avena sativa. The sequence goes on along the minus strand of OV702297.1, from coordinate 301,419,352 downwards.
AGCCATGACAAATATAAATGTGGTAGATGTTGGGCCATGCCAACATTGCATGGGATTTAGACCTCTCTAGGTTGGATAGAAACACCATCATCAAATTAATAGCTGTGTGAGTCAGTACACCTGACCAACATGATCCCACCCACTTGATAGATCTAGCTATAAGAGTGCTATGCCAAGCCATGACACAAACTTGTGGCAGATGTGGGGCCATGCCAATATTGCATGTCTTCTAGACCTCTATGGGTTGGATAGAAACACCTTCACCAACTTGTTGTATGAGTCATCACACCTCACCAACATGACCCTACCTACTTGATAGATCTAACTATAATTTTGCTATGCCAAGCCATGACACGCAACTATGGTAGATGTGGGACCATGCCAACATTGCATGGGATCTATACCTCTCTAGGTTGGCTAGAAACACCATCATCAACTTAGTGGCTGTGTGAGTCACTACACCTGGCCAAGATGATTCCACCCACTTGATAGATCTAGCTGTAAGAGTGCTATGCCAAGCCATGACACACTTGTGGTAGATGTGGGGCCATGCTAACATTGCATGGGGTCTAGACCTCTCTGGCTGGCTAGAAACACCATCATCAACTTAGTGGTTGTTTGAGTCACTACACTTGACCAACATGATCCCTCCCACTTGATAGATCTAGCTATAAGAGTGCTATGTCAAGCCACAACAAACTTGATGATGGTGTTTCTAGTCAACTCATATGGATCTAGAGCCTAATGCAATGTTGGGATAACATTATCCCACCCACTTGATAGATCTAAGTATAACACTACTATGCCAAGAGATGATGAATTTTCAATTTTTTCTAAAAATTAGTTGAATTTTGAATCTAAACAAAAAACTACTGCGAAATTAATTAGTACTCCCTCCGTCCCGAAATAGATGTCTAAGATTTGTCAAATTTGAATGAATCTAGACATAGAAGACCATTGTTGGACCAGGATGCTGGCCCGCATACAACAGGCAGATAAATGTCAGTAGTATGTGTCATAGTTGATTTGTTGAGAGAAGCTCATGGCAGATATGAATGCAGGGTATATAAGCTGGTCGAATCGTTTCTCTCTTGGCGATGTGGAACTAAACTCCAACCCACGTCAGTTCCCGCTATGGTTTTCCGTTGGGCCCGAAAGAGCCCATTACTTTTTGATGCCCGGGATTCAGATGGGCCGCCCCAAACTACTTCACCCTGGACGCAGCCGTGACGCGAGCGCGGGAGTAGGAGTTGGGCTGGCTTGTTGCCTGCACGCCGAGTCTTACTTTTTTCTTCTATCCTATATTACTTTTTATTTTCTATTTAAAATTTTGAACAAAATAGCTATTTTACAATTTTGAATTTTTTAAAATAAATTACATATTCTTGATAGGCACCGTTGGTATAGCATGTGCAAAATTTTGGGATCATTTGATGAACATCGAAAAATTGAGAAATTTACGAACAACACTTTTGGTCTCACCTAGGCCTCTTTTCCTAGCAATGTTTTTTTAGACATTCGTCAAACAACCTGGATTTTTACACATGCTAACATACACAAACTAAGACACATGTACAAGGTTTCACCCAAATTTGAATGTTTTTGAATTTTTGGTGGCCCGGTCAAATTTAGGCCAAAAATCAAGGTGTCTAGTAAGGATGCATAGGGGTTAGGCCTTTGTGATGTGAGACATGCTCCATGCTGAAACATGGCATCCTCTACCTAGAAGCAATTTTAAATATGTCCAATCTTTCACACAATTTTGATTTTTTTTTTGAATTTTAGGTGGCCCGGTCAAATTTTAAATTTTTGCATGGGCTTCAGACCTCTCTGGGTGGCTAGAAACACCTTTACCAACTTGTGGTTGTGTGACTCTGCAGTTGCCCAACATGATCCTACCTACTTGATAGATCTAACTATAATTTTGCTATGCCAAGCCAGGACACACACAATTGTGGTTGATGTGGGCCCATGCCAACATTGCATGGGATCTATACCTCTCTGGGTTTGATAGAAACACCGTCATCAACTTAGTGGCTGTGTGAGTCACTGCACCTGACCAACATGATCCCACCCACTTGATAGATCTAGCTATAACAGTGCTATGCCAAGCCATGACACACACTTTTGGTAGATGTGGGGCCATGCTAACATTGCATGGGGTCTAGACCTCTCAGGGCTGGCTAGAAACACCATCATCAACTTAGTGGTTGTTTGAGTCACTACACTTGACCAACATGATCCTACCTACTTCCTAGATCTAGCTATAATTTTTCTATGCCAATCCATGCCACACATAAATGTGGTAAATGTGGGCCCGTGCCAACATTGCATGGGATCTACACCTCTCTGGGTTGGCTAGAAACACCATTATCAACTTAGTGGATGTGTGATTCACTACACCTGACCAACATGATCCCACACACTTGATAGATCTAGATGTAAGAGTGCTATGCCAAGACATGAGACAAACTTTTGGCAAATGTGGGGACATGACAACATTGCATGGGGTCTAGACCTCTCTAGGCTGAATGGAAACACCTTCACCAACTTGTTGTTGTATGAGTCATCACACCTGACCAACATGATCCTAACCTCTCGATAGATCTAACTATACTTTTGCTATGCCAAGCCATGACACACACAACTGTGGTAGATGTTGGGCCATGCGAACATTGCATGGGATGTAGACCTCTCTAGGTTATCTAGAAACACCATCATCAACTTAGTAGCTGCGTGAGTCACCACACCTGACCAACATGATCCCACACACTTGATAGATCTAGCTATAAGAGTGCTATGCCAAGCCATGACACAAACTTGTGGCAGATGTGGGGTCATGCCAACATTGCATGGGGTCTAGACCTCTATGGGCTGGATAGAAACACCTTCACCAACTTGTTGTTGTATGAGTCATCACACCTGACCAACATGACCCTACCTACTTGATAGATCTAACTATACTTTGGCTATGCCAAGGCATGACACACACAACTGTGGTAGATGTGGGCCCATCCCAACATTGCATGGGATCCATACCTCTCTAGGTTGGCTAGAAACACTATCATCAACTTAGTGGCTATGTGAGTCACTACACCTAGCCAACATGATCCCACCCACTTGATTGATCTAGCTGTAAGAGTGCTATGCCAAGCCATGACACACTTGTGGTAGATGTGGGGCCATGCTAACATTGCATGGGGTCTAGACCTCTCTGGGATGGCTAGAAACACCATCATCAACTTAGTGGTTGTTTGAGTCACTACACTTGACCAACATGATCCCTCCAACTTGATAGATCTAGCTATAAGAGTGATATGTCAAGCCACGACAAACGTGATGATGGTGTTTCTAGTCAACTCATATGGGTCTAGAGCCTAATGCAATGTTGGCATAACATGATCCCACCCACTTGATAGATCTAAGTATAACACTACTATGCCAAGAGATGATGAATTTTGAATTGTTTCTAAAAATTAGTTGAATTTTGAATCTAAAACAAAAAACTACTGCAAAATTAATTAGTACTCCCTCCGTCCCAAAATAGATGTCTAAGATTTGACAAATTTGAATGAATCTAGACATAGAAGACCATTGTTGGCCCAGGATGCAGGCCTGCGTAGTGCAAATTTTTCATGTGTAGTACAACAGGCAGATAAATGTCAGCAGTATGTGTCATAGTTTATTTGTTGAGAGAAGCTCATGGAAGATATGAATGGAGGGTATATAAGCTGGTCAAATCGTTTCTCGCTCGGCGATGTGGAACTAAACTCCAACACGCGTCAGTTCCCGCTACGGTTTTCCGTTGGGCCTGAAAGAGCCCATTACTTTTTGATGCCCGGGATTCAGATGGGCCGCCCCAAACTACTTCACCCCCGGACGCAGCCGTGACGCGGGCGCCGGAGTAGGAGTTGGGCTGGCTTGTTGCCTGCACGCCGAGTCTTACTTTATTCTTCTATCCTATATTCCTTTTTATTTTCTATTTAAAAATTTGAACAAAATAGCTATTTTACAATTTTGAATTTTTTAAAATAAATTACATATTCTTGATAGGCACCGTTGGTATAGCATGTGCAAAATATTTGGGATCCTTTGATGAACATCAAAAAATTGAGAAATTTACGAACAACCCTTTTGGTCTCACCTAGGCCTCTTTTCCTAGCAATGTGTTTTTTCGACTTTCGTGAAACAACCTGGATTTTTTACACATGCTAACATACACAAACTAAGACACATGTACAAGGTTTCACTCAAATTTGAATGTTTTTGAATTTTTGGTGGCCCGGTCAAATTTAGGACAAAAATCAAGGTGTCTAGTAAGGATGCCTAGGGGTTAGGCCTGTGTGATGTGAGACATGCTCCATGCTGAAACATGGCATCCTCTAACTAGAAGCAATTTTAAATATGTCCAAGCTTTCACACAATTTTGATTTTTTTGGAATTTTAGGTGGCCTGGTCAAATTTTGAATTATTGCATGGGATTTAGACCTCTCTGGGTGGCTAGAAACACCTTCACCAACTTGTGGTTGTGTGACTCAGTAGTTGCCCAACATGATCCTACCTACTTGATAGATCTAACTATAATTTTGCTATGCCAAGCCAGGACATACACAATTGTGGTAGATGTGGGCCCATGCCAACATTTCATGGGATCTAGACCTCTCTGGGTTGGCTAGAAACACCGTCATCAACTTAGTGGCTGTGTGAGTCACTGCACCTGACCAACATGATCCCACCCACTTGATAAATCTAGCTATAACAGTGCTATGCCAAGCCATGACACACACTTGTGGTAGATGTGAGGCCATGCTAACATTGCATGGGGTCTAGACCTGTCAGGGCTGGCTAGAAACACCATCATCAACTTAGTGGTTGTTTGAGTCACTACACTTGACCAACATGATCCTACATACTTGCTAGATCTAGCTATAATTTTGCTATGCCAAGCCATGACACACATAACTGTGGTAGATGTGGGCCCATGCCAACATTGCATGGGATCTACACCTCTCTGGGTTGGCTAGAAACACCATCGTCAACTTAGTGGATGTGTGAGTCACTACACCTGACCAACATGATCCCACCCACTTGATAGATCTAGATGTAAGAGTGTTATTCCAAGACATGAGACAAACTTGTGGCAAATGTGGGGCCATGACAACATTGCATGGGGTCTAGACCTCTCTGGGATGGATGGAAACACCTTCACCAACTTGTTGTTGTATGAGTCATCACACCTGACCAACATGATCCTAACCTCTCGATAGATCTAACTATACTTTTGCTATGCGAAGCCATGACACACACAGCTGTGGTAGATGTTGGGCCATGCCAACATTGCACGGGATCTAGACCTCTCCAGGTTGACTAGAAACACCATCATCAACTTAGTAGCTGCGTGAGTCACCACACCTAACCAACATGATCCAACACACTTGATAGATCTAGCTATAAGAGTGCTATGCCAAGCCATGACACAAACTTGTGGCAGATGTGGGGCCATGCCAACATTGCATGGCATCTAGACCTGTATGGACTGGATAGAAACACCTTCACCAACTTGTTGTTGTATGAGTCATCACACCTTACCAACATGACCCTACCTATTTGATAGATCTAACTATACTTTGGCTATGCCAAGCCATGACACACACAATTGTGGTAGATGTGGGCCCATGCCAACATTGCATGTGATCTATACCTCTCTAGGTTGGCTAGAAACACTATCATCGACTTAGTGGCTGTGTGATCTACACCTGGCCAACATGATCCCACCCACTTGATTGATCTAGCTGTAAGAGTGCTATGCCAAGCCATGACACACTTGTGGTAGATGTGGGGCCATGCTAACATTGTATGGGGTCTAGACCTCTCTGGGATGGCTAGAAACACCATCATCAACTTAGTGGTTGTTAGTCACTACACTTGACCAACATGATCCCTCCCACTTGATAGATCTAGCTATAAGAGTGATATGTCAAGCCACAATAAACTTGATGATGGTGTTTCTAGTCAACTCATATGGGTCTAGAGCCTAATACAATGTTGGGATAACATGATCCCACCCACTTGATAGATCCAAGAGATGATGAATTTTTAATTGTTTCTAAAAATTAGTTGAATTTTGAATCTAAAACAAAAAACTACTACGGAATTAATTATTACTCCCTTCGTCCCGAAATAGATGTCTCAGAGTTGTCAAAATTTAGATTCATTCAAATTTTGACAAATCTGAGACATCTTTTTTGGGATGGAGGGAGTAAGTTTATTCATGTAAAACCTATTGGAAAAGATGTTCAGCAAACAAACAACAAGCTTGTAAAGGGAATTAAAAAAATTTCTACTACACATTTCGATCTCAACGACCTGCATACGACTAGAAGACCATTGTTGGCCCAGGATGCAGGCCCGCGTAGCGCAAATTTTTCATGTGTAGTACAACAGGCAGATAAGTGTCAGCACTATGTGTCATAGTTGATTTGTTGAGAGAAGCTCATGCCAGATATGAATGCAGGGTATATAAGCTAGTCGAATCGTTTCTGGCTCGGCGATGTGGGACTAAACTCCAACCCGTATCAATCCTTCCCGCTACGGCTTTCCGTTGGGCCCGAAAGAGCCCATTACTATTTGATGCCCGGGATTAAGATGGCCCGCCCCAAACTACTTCACGCCCGGACGCATCCGTGACGCGGACACATGAGTAGGAGTTGGGTTTGCTTGTTGCCTGCACGCCGAGTATTACTTTTTTCTTCTATCCTATATTCCTTCTTATTTTCTATTTAAAAATTTAAACAAAATAGCTATTTTAAAATTTTGAATTTTTTTTTAAAATAAATTACATATTCTTGATAGGCACCGTTGGTATAGCATGTGCAAAAATTTAGGGATGATTTGATGAACATCGAAAAATTGAGAACTTTACGAACAGCCCTTTTGGTCTCACCTAGGCCTCTTTTCCTAGCAATGTGTTTTTTCGACTTTCGTGAAACAACCTGGATTTTTTTACACATGCTAACATACAAAAACTAATACACATGTATAAGGTTTCACACAAATTTGAATTCTTTTGAATTTTTGGTGGCCCGGTCAAATTTAGGCCAAAAACAAGGTGTCTAGTAAGGATGCCTAGGGGTTAGGCCTTTGTGATGTGAGGCATGCTCCATGCTGAAACATGGCATCCTCTACCTAGAAGCAATTTTAAATGTGTCCAAGATTTCACATAGTTTTGATATATTTTTTTGAATTTTAGGTGGCCCGGTCAAATTTTGAATTTTGCATGGGCTTTAGACCTCTCTGGGGTGGCTAGAAACACCTTCACCAACTTGTGGTTGTGTGACTCAGCAGTTGGCCAACTTGATCCTACCTAATTGATAGATCTAACTATAATTTTTCTTTTCCAAGCTATGACACACACAACTTTGGTAGGTGTCGGGCCATGCCAACAATGCATGGGATCTAAACCTCTCTGTGTTGGATAGAAACACCATCATCAACTTAGTGGATGTGTGAGTCACTGCACCTGACCAACATGATCCCACCCACTTGATAGATCTAGCTATAGGAGTGATATGCCAAGCCATGACACACACTAGCTTGTGGCAAATGTGGGGCCATGCCAACATTTCATGGGGTCTAGACCTCTCTGGGCTGGATAGAATCACCTTCACCAACTTGTTGTTGTATGTGTCATCACTTGGCCAACATGATCCTACCTACTTGATAGATCTAAGTATAACTAGGTGGGATCATGTTTGAGCAAGTGTTGGCTTATACTACTACAAGTTGGTCAGTTGTTTCTAGACAACTCAGATTGGTTAATTTTAGATCCCATGCAATGTTGTTGTGGGTCCATAATTGCCACAAGCATCATGGCTAGGTTAAATTTAGGACAAAAATCAAGGTGTCTAGTAAGGATGCCTATGGGTTAGACCTTTTGTGATGAGAGAGTTGCTTCATGCTGAAACATGGCATCCTCTACCTAGAAGTAATTTTTAAATGTGTCCAAGGTTTCACACAACTTTGATTTTTTTTGAATTTTTGGTGGCCCGGTCAAATTTAGGCCAAAATTCTAGGTGCCTGGTAAGGATGTGAAACTAGGTCCATGATGTAACATGGCATCCTCTACCTATAAGAGAATTTTTATGATGTGAAACTAGGTCGGTGTTGTAACATGGCATACAACCACAAGTTGGTTAAAGTGTTTCTAGCCATCTAAGAGAGGTCTAGATCTCATGCAATGTTGGCATGGGTCCACATCTTCCACAAGTGTGTGTCATGGCTTGGCATAACACTCTTATGCTTAGATGTATCAACTAGTTGGGATCATGTTAGATCTTGGTGGGAAAAGGTGCAATCAATAACATTTCTGTTAGAGCTTGGTGGGATCTTGCATAGCACACTTCAGTTTGTATCCGTTTTAGCTTCATGCAAGTTTTATGGTTCTCCTATAGATGTTAACAGTGCCAACCGAATTGTGCCCTCAGTACAAATTTTTGGGTCCTTTATACTTCCTTCATTTCACAATATAAACCTTTTTAGAAAGCTGTTTTAGTTTTCTAAAAAGCCTTACATTTTGGAACGGAGGTAGCGGTACCTTTTTGTAGTCGAGTGCGGGGTTCAGCAGTAGTATATACGTCAGCAGCAGGTGCTACAGAAGAACTTGGCGCTGAAGATTGCACAGGTGCAGAATATTCCTGGGAACCAGCGCTCGACGACATGCCGATTGGATCTCTTGGCGAGGCGTCACTCCTGAAGCCGTCAGAAGAACCACGGGGAAGAGCTGGGCGGGAGATCCACGCGTACACGCATTGGTGGGGACCGTGGGGAAGACGTGTCGGGCTCCCCATGGCTGCCATAGTTACATGCAGAACGCGACGCAAGGGAGGGCCCAGACCTTGGGGACGTTGTGTGAGGGGACTGGCGCGGATCGATACGCCTAGGTGATGGCGCGTCAGAGTCTCGGGGGTGGATCCGAGGCAGATTTTACCCCTGTATCATGCTCAGAGTACGTGTTTTCTTGGCTTCTAGCGGTGTTTTCTTCAGCCTCATTATCTGAAATGGGCAGGGTGTCAGCTATGGCTTGCATAGGATCAATGACAGGAAAAATCGGCAAATATATATTGGTCATTAGTATGCACACCCCTAGTTGTTTCTACCAAGGAGGGATTGTCTGAAGGAAGCAAAAGAATTTCATCATGGAGATGACGACCCGCAATTTTGATGAAGTGTATCAAAGGAAAAACATTTTCATCAAAAATTACATCCCTTGACACGTAGACACGTCCAATAGTACTATCAAGGCATTTTACTCCCTTGTGACGAGGACTATACCAAAGAAATACACACCGTTTTGAGCGAGAGGAGAAACGCTGATGAAGATGTTTCTAGCCAGCCTAGAGAGGACTAGATCCCATGCAATGTAGGCATGTGCCCACATCTACCACGAGTGTGTGTCATGGCTTACTCAGATGTATCAACTAGGTTTGATCATTTTTGCCAGGTGATGAGTCACACAACCACAAGTTGATGAGAGAGATTCTAGCCAACCTAAAGAGGTCTAGATGCCATGCAATGTTTCAGGTTTCTAAAGAAAATGAATCTAGACTTATTTTTGTGTTTAGATTCACCCCAAAGTGAGTGAACCTACATCCTAAAACAAGTCTAGATACATTTGCTTCAGAAAGCTAAAAACTCTTATATTTTGAAACTGTATAATGTAATGCCCATTCATTTATATGTCTGGTCCGTTACTATTTTGGTGAGCGTTGTATTTTAAGCATACACACTACAACTAGGACTATGAACATTGCTCATCAAATCCACAAATTGGCGAACATAAACAACCCAAACTTTAGATTACAATCGTAAATTAAGCAAAACGACAAAACCACAGTCATGAAACATTCTTCTGACAAAAACACAGGGCCATGCACGAACTGTTTAGCAATCAAACAACCCAACTTTGCGTAAATTGTTTATTGGTATACCAACATTCGCCAGGGAATCGGTAGTAGGAATTTTTGTTTCTTGAGTTTTCAAGAATCTGCTAGCAGCTCAGCGATCTCAAGAACTCTGCTTTTTACCTTTTCGAGTTTGTTTGACTTTGATAGAATAATTTCTGCAACAGTACGTCTCCTAGAATCATTTTTCCTTTCTTGTAACAAAATATTAGCAGGGTAACAAGGTCACCTGCTAGTGTATATAAATATGCAAATGCCAAATAGAAATTTTGAATACCTACAAGACTACATCTGTGAATTTATCTCCGTCAAAGTGCTCCATACAGCGTAGCACGAACATTCCACACGAGTTCCTGATCATAACGAATCTAATTTTGAATAACAGTACTAACACATCAAAAGAAATGACATTAGTTCAATCAGAAACTCATGCATCATCTTGCCGTGGTGTTTCACAGCTTACGATCTCCCAATTGGAAACATCATCAAACTTATACTTCGTATATTTGTTAGCCACTTATATGTCTTTCGAAATTTGCTCTCTCTTTGAAACAGAGAGGTTTAGTGTAATGATTGGATTAAACATATCGTCGCTGAATGTATAGAGAGAAAACATACCAGAGCTTCTGTCGTGGTATTGCCGACGAGTACGCCATGGAGGGGTCCTCACAGTGCGTGTTTAGAGACATGGGGGAAGGCGGACGGTTGACGGGTACTAGGTTACACAGCTTACCCAGGTTCAGATCCCACAACGGTGGCGGAATCCTACTCCTGCAATAAATCACTATAAGGGCAATACGCCGAGTTATAGGGATTGGTTCGTTGTGCGATGTGACTAGAGAGTCTAAGTTATCGTCTGAAGTTGTGCCCTAAAGGCCCCCATAGGCCCGACTTATATAGTCGCCAGGTCCTAGGGTTACAGGGAAAATTCCTAGCCGGATACATAGTCCTACACTTCTTACAACTAGTCTAGCGTGTCCTGCACTCCAAGGCTCCGGGTATGTCGGTGACTCCTCCGTAGCCTTCCTTTATCCGCATGGGCCTCCCTTCTGGATCCATCTAACTGGGACGCCCAGCAGGCCATGAGCCATGCTACCAAATGTGGGCCACCCGGGTTATCCGGATAGGAGACATGCTATGATGATACCCATATAGCATATCCCAAATAGTAGCCCTCGGAGAACTCCGAGATCTTGCGCCGTCTTTCCTCTTTAGGGTGAATGCTCCGTCTAGATGTATGTCGGCAAATCGTCACGCAATATCTTGTAGTCCTCCCAAGAACCCTGCAAAGTTTTCTCTGTCTTCAACTTGTAAGTTAGAGAATTGATGAATCTTCTATCGTACTCTTCCGTAGCCGGACTAGATCCTTCCATGCCAGAATATTCCGATGTGATGGTTCACCTGCTAGTGATAGCTAGGGAGACATATACATAGGTCAGCAATGCCTCGTAACTCACACATGCAGACAACACAATCATGTCCTTTTTTCCCGCGCGAGCGATACGAACCGTTGGCAGCGATGGTTGGAAACATGGAAAAATTTCCGCGCACATGCCCGCACACGTCGTCCACCCATCAACCATTCGATCGTCTTGCACGAATCTTGACGCCAGGGGTTATAAATTGTAACTCTGCTAGATTTTTACTTTTCAACTCATTCTCCTCCTGTGTTGTCTTCTTCCTCCAGCCAGCGCCTCTTTGATCTCTCCGCGTGTTTCGCGAAAAACCCTAGACTTTCAATCCTTTCAATCACCACCTCCCCCCTTCCAATGGCAAGAAGCAGCTTGGCTCCCTCCATGGAGGTGTCAGGCGATGCTGCGGCGAAGTGGGCGAGCACCGTTCTCGCGCCTCCAGAGGGCCTGGTGATCCCCAAGTCCGCGGTGGTCGAATCCACCGGCGGCGACCACAATCCAGCGGCGCTGGAGATGCTAGAAGAGGAAAGCGATTCCCACAAAGGGGATTGGCGCGGTTCGGACATCACAGACCGCGACATCAAGGAACTGCTCGTCGAGGGCTACCTCCCTGCGGCGGAGGGGCTTGCCTGGCGGGCGGCGCCGGTCGGCGAGGTCACCCCTACTCCCCAAGCCGGAGAGAAGGTGTACCTCAAAGCCCAATTGGTACACGGCGTCTCCTTGCCCATCTCCAATTTCTTCCTAGCTGTCCTTAGCCATTACCGAGTACAGCCTCAGAACCTCTCCCCCAATAGCATCCTCGCGCTTAGCAACTACGCGGCGCTCTGTGAGGGTTATTTAGGGATTAGGCCTAGACTAGATCTCTTTATTTACTTCTTCACCATCAAGTGGGAAGCCAGAGCCGGCAAGGACGAACTTAGGAACTGCGGGATAATTAGCTTTAAGATCTGGCCTGGCAGGCGGTTCCCCGACATCGTTGGCCATGAATCTTGCAAGAACTAGCAACGGACGTACTTCTACGGCCCAGATATCTCTCTGGCTGGCCGGGAAGAAACGTATCTAGAATTTGTCGATGGAGCCTCCGCTGAAGCCCCGACATGGAGGTCCCAAGCCACCCTTCCCTCCGATGACGAAGCCTCCCGCGCCATAAGGCGGATAGAGTGGTTCGTAGAAACTGGTTTGACCGGGTTGGACCTAGCCATGTGCTGGTTCATCAGACGGATCCAGCCTCTGCAGCACCGCTCGAAGCTGATGCATGAGTACACCAAGGATAGAAAGGATAGCATCCGCATCTCCGAGGACAATTTCTCGAGTGACTCCGTCAAGCTTCAACTCAAGTACATCGTCAAGGTGAAAGATAGGAATTGAGGCTTCACCATCACCTATGACAATGACGAGACGTGCCCATAGGTATGATTTTTATTTTCCATGTATGACATATACTCCAGTTCTTCCGATGAACCATTACCATATTATCTAACACTTTTGGGATTTCACTTAACAGCTCAGCAGTCTAGAGGAGGATAGCATGGCTGTCCAAATCTATGACCCAAACATGAAGGAAGTCACCGTCGTGTCCGACGACGATGTCCCGTTTGCCCGAAAGCAGAAGAGCTCCACCTCTGACGCTGCCGACGGAGGCAAGAAGAAAACGGAGAGTGGAGTCTCCAAGAAGTCCACTACTGCCCTAGAGGCGGAGAAAAGAAAGGTTATCGGGATCCCCTTTTCCAAAGCACCCCCTGTCGTGTAAGCTTATTTCTCTCCGACATTTGTCCATTGCTCGTCTTATTCCTGTACTTATACTTTTTGCACGTTTCAGGAAGAAGGCCACTACTATTTTGAAGAAGACCTCCAAAACTTTGGGGGCTTCTAGAAATATTAAAGATATGATGCATCGTGACGTGTCTCCCCACGCGTCTCCCTCCATCGCCCCTGTCACTCCTAGCGTCCATCCTACATCCGCCCCGACAAGCTCACAAGCCAAGGATGCATCTGGTCCTTCTGCCATGGAAGTGGACTCAGGCGCCTCCGCGGAGCGTGTCGTTGCCGGCGAATAGGCGACGCAAGAAAGTACCACTACTCAAATGGTGGAAGCTCCGGCTAAGGATGCCATCGGTAGTGGTAAGGTGGTGGTGGTGGGTGGAACGTCTGCTGAAGGCGGCGCCTCCGCAACCAGGACAACTGTAGAATTCCCGAAGATAGTCTACCCGACACTTACGCCGAGTAGCTCCACTTTGGTTCCTGGTGCAGCTCCGACATCTCCTACTTGCGGTCTTGAGGAGCTTCTCTGACAAGAAGATATCTTGCGAGGGAACAGCCTTTCCTTCGGCAAGTTGCTTTCTGAGAGCGCTACCAATCTCAAGATCATTGCACTTGTATGTTTCATTTGCCTTTTGGTTTTATATGAGTATACCACTGTAGCCCCCGAGGATTTAGACAGAAAATCATAGGTCTTTGCATATGAATGCTTTAAGAGTGACTAATCTAGAAAATCTCTCACTGTAGCCCCCAAGTATTTAGTTTGAATGAATTATTCCGACTAGATACTTTCAGAGTAGCATACTTAATGTTTGTAAATTTAAATACTGTAGACCACAAGTCTCTAGTTGTAACTGAATTAGTTCCGACTAGATACTTAAAGAAAGACTAAGTATATGACTGAGTTTAAAACCTTTATACTGTAGCCCCCAAGCTTCTATTTGATAACTGAATCAGTTCTGACTAGATTCTTAAAGCAAGACTAAGCATATTGCCAAGTTAAAAAACTCTCACTATAGCCCCCAAGCCTTTAGGTGGATAGTTATCCGGCTAGATGCTCCAAGTAGACTAAACAGCGTTAAATTTTCTTTCCATAGAATGATAATGCTTGGAGAGGCGTGGCAAACGAGAAGTTCCAGAAGATGCGTGCGGACTTGGAAGCCGAAAAGGGTAAAACGTCCTTCTTGAAGGAACAAATCATCAAGAGCAAGAGTTTGTTTTTCCTTTCGTTTTCTTATTCTGACTTGGTCTTGTGCCAACATTCTCCGAGTACTCATTGTGTACTATTCTTTCTCCGACTTGCAGAAGCCATTGACAAAGCCAAGGATATCGTGGAGCAATCCAAGCATATTCAGCAGCTGGATAGCGAAAACAAGATCCTTAAGCAGGAGAGGAAGGATATGCTGAAGATGCACGAGGACTCCATGATAGTCTTACAAGAGTCCGCCAACATGGAGATGAACCGCTTGAAGGAGGAGATCGCGATGCTGAAAGAGCAGAAGAAAGCTGCCGATGAGCAAAATCAGCGCAATCTTGAAGAATACAAGATCCTCCGACAAGAACAGGACTCCATGGCAGAAATTCTCCAGCAGGCTGAGATCAGCATCTTCAGTAAGTGATTCTCCGTCTTGTACTTCTGTAAGCTAGATACTCTGAATTTTTGTGTTATTGAACTCATGCGTTCTTTTGTTGAAATTTGTAGCTCCTATTGGGTTGACCCAGTCGCCTCCTCCGCCAAAAGAATGAATGGTCCTTGCCGGCAACTTTATCAACACCGCCATCAAGTAGACCAACGAGATAGCCAAGCCCCTCCAGATAAACATCAAAGCGGTGGATTCCGTGATGAAGTTCTCGGAGATCTTGCGCCGAGCCCATGAGCGTATTGTAAGATGGAAAGCTTCATGTACCAGGTCGACGCGAGGATGGCGCTGTCAATGGTCAAGGCGGACTACGAAAGAGCCGACATCGACACGGTGACCTCCGGTATCCCCGACGTGACGACAATGGCCAAAAAAATAGATCATAAAGCTATCCTGGCGTCGCTCGCGGGTTTTGATACCAGAGTCGCAGTGTTGGTCGACCCTAACGTCTTCCTGCCCATGGAGACAATTGACGGCGACAACCAAAGCTCATCCGGGCCCCTCAACACTGCCGACGTCGAGGAGGATGACTCTCCTGCTGTTGACGATGCCACATCCAAGTCGCCTGTGCCAGAGGAATGAAAAACAATATGTAATATTTGTTTCCTCTAGAATTTGTATGCGGAAAAAACTACTTGTTAACTTAAGGCGGAAAACAATAGTTGTTATTTCCTGCTACGTGAGTATCTAGAACTGGTTATAGTATGTATATATTTTTAAGCAAGTGTTGGCTTATCCATTACTCTCGTTGTTATGCTTGACTTTTCTTGAGTCAGAAGACTCGTTGTCGGAACTATGCGCTCAGGCGATGATGCCCAATGGCACCGTCAATAACCTAAGCACAAAATCACCGATAATAAGTGCCAAAAGTCACTACTCCAGAATCCACATAAAAACAAGAAAGAACGTGTAGACCAGAAAACTTAAGCTAACACCCGTAGGCGGAATTTTCACAAGTGCAATCACAAAGCTTGTGCATAAAGGTTTTATACGATCCAAAAATGAACACTAAAGGAGTTAAAAGACTCAGAAATATGAGTGAACTAGAGATCTTTATTTCATTCATCATATCAGGGGTACACAATAGATAAAAAATGCTAACTGTAGAAAGGACATAGCTGTGCTATGTTCTATGGCCGATCAAGCTCCGGGTAGTCATCATCCGGGTCACGTTGCTTATGCTTATGATCCTCGTTGGGTCTATCCTTCAGTTCACGATTGTCAACGAGGTAGTAAGACCCATTGAGCAGCGCCTTGCTTATGATGAACACCAGGTCCCCCTCTTTAAACGAGCGATGCCGAACGTGGCGACTATGGTAGCTCCGTAGCTTCTGCTGGTAGATGGTGGATCTTTGGCATGCCAATACTCGCTCCTCCTCGACAAAGTCCACATCTAAGCGTCTGGATTCTTCAGCATCATCTTCGTAGTAGGCGGCAACTCTTGGCGAATTGTGAAGGATGTCGGAAGGAAGGATGGCTTCTGCTCCATATACCATGAAGTAAGGGGTGTAGCCGGTGGATCTGTTGGGTGTAGTTCGTAAACTCCACAACACAGATGGTAATTCCTCCGCTCAGGCTCCAACTGCTCTATGCAATGATGCTTCTAGACATGGCTTGATTCCCTGCAGAATTAATCCATGGCTCGCTGAACCTGACCATTGGATTGTGTATGTGCCATAGATGCAAGGTCAAGTCGGATACCATTCTCCCAACAATAAGCTTCCACTTCTCCAAGTGACAAGTTGCTGTCGTTGTCGGTGATAATGCTATGTGGGAGACCAAATCTCACCACTAGATTCCGGACAAATCTAAGGGCAGTTGCCCCATCGAGTTTCTAATGGGTTTAACTTCTATCCATTTTGTGAATTTATCAACTGCTACTAGCAGATGCGTAAACCCACAGGGTGCCGTCTGCAACGGACCAACCATGTCCAGCCTCCAGACTGCAAACGGCCAAGTTATTGGTATTGTTCGCAATTCTTCAGCAGGAACATGTGGTTGTTGGGCATAATACTGGCATCCCATGCATGTCTCAACCAGCTTGTCCGCGTCCGCCTTTGCCGTCAGTCAGTAGAATCGTTGCCGAAAAGCTTTAGCTACCAACGATCGAGGAGCGGCGTGATGCCCGCATTCTCCGAGATGGATTTCGCTGAGGATTTCAATACCTTCTTGCTGGGAAACACACTTAAGGTATACACCAGTAGTGCTTCTTTTGTAGAGCTATCTATTGATTATAGTATAGCCCTTTTCTCGACGTACTATTTGCTGTCTTTCGACTTTATCGACGGGCAAAGTTCCGTGTATGAGATATTCCATGAACTGTTTTGTCCAAGCAGGAGGGACCTTTGTCACCATGTGAACGAAAGAGTCAACTCTGTCCGGTTTGTCTGCATCCGCTACGTTCAGGGATGGTGTTTGTAGATGCTTAGAAAAACTCTACGCGAAATTCGTTTGCGCCCTGATCCAAGCTTAGACAGCAGATCAGCCGCCTCGTTTTGCTCCCTAGGTACATATTTGACCTCGTAGCCCAAGAAGCTCTTGGATATCTCATCCACTTCGTCTCGATATGCCGCCATCATAGGGTTCCGCGCGTTCCAGGTGCCAGCCACCTGCTGGGCAACCAAGTCAGAATATCCACAGCAAACTATGCGCTTGATGCCAATATCCTTGGCTATGTGTAGTCCGTGAATGAGTGCTTCGTACTCCGCCATGTTGTTTGTAGCCTCGAAGTGGATGTGCAGAACGTAGTGTAGCTTTTACCCGGTTGGTGACTGTAGTAGTACAGCAGCCCCCGAGCTGTTGAGTAGCTTAGATCCGTCAAAGTGCATCACCCAATATTCTGGCTCCGGCATTGGAGTAACATCTGGCATCTCCGTCCAATCTGCGATAAAATCCGCCAAGGCTTGTGATTTGATAGCGTCTCATCTCTTGTAGGTGATCTCGAAGGTGGCAAGTTCAATGCCCCACTTTGAGACCCTTCCTGTAGCGTCGCTGTTGTTGATGATGTCGGACGGTGGAGTTTTACTCACAACTGTGACAGGGTGCTCCTGGAAGTAGTCCCTCAGCTTCCGAGAAGCAAGAAAAATTCCATAAGCTATATTCTGGTAGTGCGGGTAACGCTGCTTGGACTCCGTCAAGACCTCACTTACATAGTAAACTGGTCGTTGAACTCCGTGCTCAAAGCTTGGTTCTTTCTGCTCTACCACGACGACGATGTTGATTACCCGGTTGGTGGCCGCCATGTAAATTAACATGGGTTCTCCGGGTTCGGGTGCTGCAAGGATAGGTGATGAGGAAAGTGTATCCTTGAGCTGCTTCAATGATGCATCTGCCTCGTCCGTCCATGTGAATTTGTACGCTTTCTTCAGCAACTTGTATAGCGGCAGGGCCTTCTCTCCAAGTCGACTAACGAACCGACTAACTGCTGCAACGCAACCTATTAACCGCTGTATGTATTTTAGGCATGTCGGACGGTTTATGTTTAAGATGGCCTTGATTTTCTCCGGGTTGACCTCGATTCCACGCTGGGAAACGATAAAGCCCAACAATTTGCTGGCTGTAACCCCGAAGATGCACTTCTTAGGGTTAAGCATCATGTTGTATTTCCGGAGATGATCAAAGGTTTCTTTTAAGTCGGTGATTAAGTCGTTTAATTTTTTAGAAATCAACGCTATATCGTCCACATAGGCGTGAACGTTTCGAACAATTTGATTGTCTAGGCAACGCTGCATTTTCCGCTGGTATGTAGCACCTGCGTTTTTTTTAACCCAAAGGGCATCGTGACATAGCAAAACATGCCCGTAAGGTGTAGTGAACGAAGTGGCCAATTGGTGTGACTTCCTCATCTTGATCTGGTGGTATCCTGAGTATGCATCGAGAAAACACAAAAGTTTCGAGCCAGCCATCGAGTCAATGACTTGGTCAATGCGAGGAAAAGCAAACGGATCTTTGGGACATGATTTGTTCAAGCCGGTGTAATCAACGCACATTCTTAATTCTTTGGTTCCCTTTTTGGGGACAAATACAGGATTGGACACTCATCGGGTGTGAAGGACTTCTCGAATAAAACTAGCCTTAAGTAACCTAGCTATCTATTTGCCTATGGCGCGTCTCCTATCGTCTCCGTAGCATCGTAGAGGTTGTTTCACTGGTTTACATTTTGGATCAATATTCAAGATGTGCTCGGCAAGTTCCCTAGGTACACCTTTCATGTCGGCAGGTTGCCAGGCAAAGATGTCCCTGTTCTCACGGAGGAACTCGACGAGCGTGCTTTCCTGTTTAGGGTCTAGGTTCGTCCCAATGGCAGTGGTCTTGGAGGCATCGCCTACCACAAGTTCCACTAGCTTGGTATCGATGGCAGCCTTGAATGCTGGGGTGGAGTCAGAAATATGTTTCTTTGATGCGGGAATATCCCAGGAATCGACCTTGCTCTGGATCTCCTTGAATTCTTCGCTTTAGAGGACAGCTTCCGCAAAGGCTGCTTCTCCAAACTCGCAGTCCCTTGACTTGGTAAAGCTTCCGGATACGACGATGACACCGTTTGGTCCGGGTATATTGAGCTTGTTGTAGACGCAGCATGTCTTGGCCGTGAAGGTGTGGAATATTGTCGCGGCTGAATATGACGTGGTACATGCTCTTGAAGGGGACCACCTCAAAGGTCATGCGTTCTTGGCGGTAATTATTGGCATTGCCAAAAGCGACCTGAAGTGTGATGCACCCAAGGGACCGAGCCTCCCGACCAGGAACTACGCCATGGAAGATGGTGCTGGTCCGCCTTAGGTTTGCCTCCGTCAGGTTCATCTTGTGTAGTGTATCCAGGTACATGATGTTGATGCTGCTTCCACTATCCACCATACATTTGGTGAACTCGTTGCCGTCAATCAGGGGGTTGATGATCATGGCGTATTGGTTCTCTGTAGGGATGAGGTCTGGGTGATCCTTCATGTCCCAAGTAATTGGAATTTCCGACCAGCGCAGGTATTAGGGAACTGGGGGTAGAGTGGCCATCAGTATCCTCATGGAGATCTTTTGTTGTCGGACGGTGGGAGTGCCAAGGAAAGTTTGGAAAACTGTCGCCTTCTTCTTGAAGGGGTTCCTGCCCTTTCCATCGCTCTTGGCGGCATGCTTGGGGTCAATGTCCTCGTCCATGTCACTTGAATCCTTGGACTTTTCCTCCTTCTTCTTCCCCTTGCCCTTGCCTCCCGGTCTATTCTTCCGACTTTGTTTGTAGCCGGACTCCGGGTCCTCCTTGAGGTCGTTGAAGAACTTGCAGTGGCGATTGCTGTGGGTGGCCTTGCCGTTGGCGTCGAGGTGTATGAGGCACGGCATATCACGGTACTCCTTGTAGGTTTGGGGAACGTGGAGCGCTCCCGAGATAGTTTCACTACCTCGCTGCTGGCCACGACCAGCTCCCCATCCTCGGCCATGTTGTCCGCCATCACCTCGTCCTGCAAAGGTCATAGCGACCATGTCGGAGGTTTGCTTTTCTTCTGGCGGGGTCATTCGCTTTGTGTTGCTGTTCTTCCGAGCCTGAGTTGGAACGGCTGTTGCTGGAAGGGAGCCGCGAGCATCGTCGTCGGCAGCTGCGAAATCACTGGCCAATTGAATCATCTGGTTCAGATCTAGCTGGTGATTGTCCTATAGGCTCTTCATCTTATGTCGAAGCAACGTGCCCCTTTCCAACCCATCGATGAAGGCGGCCATGGAGGTCTGAGCATGCACTCCTGCGTAGGAATTCTTCATATCCAGCCAGCGAGAGAGGTAGGCGCGAGATGTCTCGTCTTTCTCTTGCACGCATCGCTGTAGATCTCCAACAGTGCAGGGACGTTTGTACGTACCCTCTAAGTTCTTGGTGAACTCTTCTTGCATGTCCAACCAATTGCAGATGGATCTTTCTGTCAAGTCATCAATCCATTGGCGGGGCGTACCCGCCAACATCAATGGTAGGTACTTGACGGCGACGTTGGGGTTACCCCTAGAGATCTCCACCGTGTTGTCGTAGTCCTGCAACCATGTAGCTTGTTTGGCGGTTCCGTCGTAGGGCTTGATGGTCTTGTCAATCCTCAAACCTTTGGGGTAAGTTGTGGACCGTATCACAGGTCCAAAGCAACGTGGTCCCAGGTATGGTCCTTCCCGGGTTTCGTGGATCTTGTCCAGATGTGATCGTGCATCGTATGGCTCCAGGCTTCTTTTCTTCTTCTTGCCATTAGGGGATGGGCTGTGTGAACAACACAGGCCTCCTCCGCCATGGTGGCTTCTTGGTGGCAACAGAGGCGGAGGTGGCAGTGGGTTAGCCTTCTTGCTGTTACCCTCCTACAACGCCTCACGCTTGTCGCGGTTGCTTGTCGGACGCGGAGGATCGTAGCATGACCTGCTCTTGTGTCCTTGGTTGCGCTCTCCGTCGTGACGGGCTTGCTCCGTGTTGTCGCGGAGGACGATGCCGCTTTGCCTTGGCGAAGGCATATCCGTGTGACGTTGAGCCTTGGTATCTTTGCGATGTCGGGGGGAGCGGGGCGGCGGAGATGGGCGACCAGGTTGGGCCTTGCCTCCGTGGTCGGAGGATATGGGGATAGCATCCTTCCTATTGCACGCATCCCTCCTTCTTTGTTCTGACGAACCTGTCTAGGACCCGGCATCAAGAAGAGATCTGTCCCTTGGCGGCTTATGCTGGCTAGACTGGCAAAACGCTGGGTCAAACTCAAGTCTCTGAGAGGTGGCCTTTTCCTGCTGTTTTACCGCCTTGGCTACTAGGTCATAGACCTGGTTCACTGCTTCAGGTGATCTATCCTGCTCCAGAAGGGTATTGGCAACGACGAGGTTGAGGAGAGGAGTGGCTTCACTGTCAATGTATGGCTTGGACTATGCCGGCTTTGAGGGAGCCCATCCTAGGTTTCACCGTACACCAGGATTGTTGATGACGCGAGCCGAAGCTTTCTTAGCCTTCTGCTGCTGCAGCAGAGTCTTGTACTCAGCCTCCATTGCTCTATCTTTCTCTATTGACTTCTGCGCGTTGGCCAGATCTCGACCTAGCTTTGTGCCTTGCTCCGCGATGGCTTGCGCTTCCTCCAGCAGCTGCTGGCGCTTCTTGTCAAGTTGGACTACATTGCGAATATGAGCCACGGTCATAGGCTCGACGAGGAGGATGCCGTACATCACTCTATCAGCTGGAGTGACTTGGGTGGCAGCAGACGTAGATGCTGGAGGAGGCGGGTTTGCGGTGTTGCTGTTGCTCGGACCGGTGCCGAGTTCCTGCGGCTGCTACACTGGGTTATGCGGAGGGGGCATGACCTTTGCACGATCGTTGTCAGCAGCAACAGGTGGTCCCTTCCCCTTGTCCAATGTTTTAGGCAGACCTCGTCCGGGTTGATCTTCTTCCATCACCGTCCCAATGGCGACGAACACCTCTCGAGACATGACGGCGTTGTTGGCCTCCTCGTCATGTTTGTAATCCTCCTCCATCTCCTGCATGGCGGAGTCTAGATCCTCCGGGCTGAAGTCTATCTCCTCTGAATCTGCGCTGATGTCAGCGTAGAGCGCGTCAAGCACGGAGTCGGAGGATGCTAGGGCTTCCTCGATGATAGGCGGTGGAGGCGCAACAGTAGCGATGATGAATGGAGGTGGTGGCGCAGCTGCGGCGATGACGACCGGAGGCGGTGGCTGAGGCGGAGGGGCTCCGTCAAGGAGCGTGAGGGCTGTCTGGTGTTAACATTTCTGTTAGAGATTGGTGGGATCTTGCATAGCACACTTCAGTTTGTATCCATTTTAGCTTCATGCAAGTTTTATGGTCCTCCTGTAGATGTTAACAGTGCCAACCGAATTGTGCCCTCAGTATGCATTTTTGGGTCCTTTATACTTCCTTCGTTTCACAATATAAACCTTTTTAGCAACTTGTTTTAGTTTGCTAAAAAGCCTTACATTTTGGAATGGAGGTAGTAGTACCTTTTTTGTACACGCGTTGGTGGGGACCACGGGGAAGACGTGTCGGGATCCCCATGGTCGTCATAGTTACGCGCAGAATGTGACGCAAGGGAGGTCCCAAACCTTGGGGACCTCGCGTGAGGGGACTGGCGCGGATCGATACGCCCAGGTGACGACGCATCAAAGTCTCGGGGGCAGATCCGAGGCAGATTTTGCCCCCGTATCATGCTCAGAGTACGTGTTTTCTTGTCTTGTAGCGGTGTTTTCTTCAGCCTCATTATCTGATGTGTTGTCATCAGCATTTTCGGCAGAATTTTGCGTGACTAGTTTGGTACAGCTTGTGGGCAGGGTGTCAGCTGTGGCCTGCATAGGATCAATGACAGGAACAATCGTCACATATATATTGGTCATTATTAGGCACACCCCTAGTTGTTTCTACCAAGGAGGGATTGTCTGAAGGAAGCAAAAGAATTTCATCATGGAGACGACGACCAGCAATTTTGATGAAGTCTAGCAAAGGGAAAAACATTTCCATCAAAAACTACATCCCTTGACACGTAGACACGACCAGTAGTACTATCAAGGCATTTTACTCCTTTGTGACAAGGACTATACCAAAGAAATACACACCATTTTGAGCAAGAGGAGAAACGCTGGTGAAGATGTTTCTAGCCAGCCTAGAGACGTCTAGATCCCATGCAATGTTGGCATGGGCCCACATCTGTCACGAGTGTGTGTCATGGCTTACTCAGATGTATCAACTGGGTCTGATCATTTTGGCCAGATGATGAGTCACACAACCACAAGTTGATGAGGGAGATTCTAGCCAGCCTAAAGAGGTCTAGATCCCATGCAATGTTGGCATCGGCCCACATTTTCCATAAAGTGTCTCAACATGTCTCAACATATCAGCCCACATTCTAGCCAACCTAAAGAGGTTCGATCGATTAGTTGATATAGTAGGTCATGATGACATGTCAATTTTTTCTAACAAAACCTTGATCTTACTAGTGGCAGAACTACGGTTATTGGATAGTCATATTAGGCACAACTAATTATTAGTTTTTGAAAAAAAACTAGTGGCATCTTGACATCGAGTCTTGTTATGTATCCCACCACCAAGGAAAAATAAGAAACACGTGTGGGTAATGTAGTTTTTTCCAAAACCACTTTTCAACATAAGCTAGTAACTATGAAAATACGTGGCTATCGACTCAATCCCCTTCCCAAAACTCTATTTTGTCTGAATGAGGACATATTTCGCACACAAGACTGATGGGTTTGTTTGTACAAAACACGCATTTTCCATTTTTTAAGTGGCAAAATGTGAATTCCCTCTTTCTGCTTAATTCTAGAATCTTTCTATACACGCATGGATGAACCAACGGTGGCGTGTAGGGTTCCAATATTTCTTGATTTTTTTAATTTCTGGTGCTTCTTTCAAACTAAGGAAAAAACCACGACAGGTGTGACTCTGAATCAGTAATCACAACTTGAGTTCTATGAGTAAAGCTGAAAGATAGTACTTACACATAATTATGAAAGACGCCACACAGAATTCTAAAAGCTACCACACTGAATTATGAAAGTACTAAAAATAAATACATTGCAATTTTTTACTTCTAAAAGATCTGAACATGCTAGCGATCAAGCAAATAACATAGGCTATTCTGCCCTATATATTTCATTGGCGTCCGCTCCCGTGTGCTGCAGGACAAATTCATTGAACTCCCCCAGTCTGCAATGTGCTGCCAGTATCTGGTCGAGACGGTAAGGCCTCGGTGAACGTTCCAGATCATGTTGACCAAAGCCATGTACAGGTGTTGGTACCCCATCCCAGGACTTAAGATCATGATTGTACGCTCTGATATAATAAAAATCAGGGTAGTAGATGCAACCGGCTTGGATTGTACTAGGGTGCACTCTAGTGTCGACGGAG
Source organism: Avena sativa (assembly GCA_916181665.1). Lineage (NCBI taxonomy): Eukaryota > Viridiplantae > Streptophyta > Magnoliopsida > Poales > Poaceae > Avena > Avena sativa. The sequence continues at coordinate 301,394,727 of OV702297.1, read as the reverse complement.
ATCGACCGGTTAAAATGAACGAAGAAGGCACTGCTGCCAATGTCACCTACAGCCTCGAGACGACGTTTCTCCGTGTCCACCCGGTAAATCACCTGTTGACCTTCGGCGAAAACCCTGCCCAACACAAGAAGCAGGTCACCTTCTGACTCCACAAGGTAGAACTTGTAGACTCCGCGTATCTCCTCAAAAACTGGACCTGAAATTATTCTGGCCATCTTGACGGAGTTCTGGTGCGCTGCTCCACCTGGATGTTGGTCGACACGACGTTTCCACCATCCTGTACTGCATACACTTCACCACGGAACGGGGTCATGCATCGCACGTGCACATCGGACGACGGTTAAATTCCTTCTCCAAATACTCCATTGAAATCCCCTGTCGGGGTGGCCTCATCGGCCCAATCAATAGAATACTCATAATTTGCGGAAACAAACACCATCATGGGGGACTTTGTGACGGCTACATATGCCATAATATCTGATGGTATCTGCGCCTAAAACTCAGTGTTGGACTTACGGGTGAGTGGGTTCAGAAGGCGAATCTTGTGCGGCTCTTCCCTTTGAGCAACAACGATGACGACACAATAAACAGCGATGAAGTAGAACTTTCTGATGAAGAGAACAGTTAGCCCTAAGATATATTTACAATGGAAAATACTCTCTTTGTTCACAAATATAAGATAGAGCTTCTAGATATTTCAAAATGTACTAGATATATATATCCTAAAATGAGTGAACCTATACAATTAAACTTTGCTTAAGAATTTTCTAGAACATGCATGTTTAGGAACCTACATAATTAAACATGCATGTTTAAGAATAACTTTGTATCCAAATAACAAAGGAATGTTAGATCGGATGAATTGTGAACCTGTGTTGAACTTCCATTAGATTTGTCGTGAAGCAACGACCTGTGGCAAGGTTGAGGAACGTGAAGTCGCCGATGTCTAGAACGGTGTGATATACTAGGATCCAGTTGTTGAGATGGAACTTGCGTTCTTTTAACGCGCGACACCAATCTCTGCAGACTCTCCGACAAGCAGCGTAGGCATCGATGTACTCCTCGTTCTCCAGGAAGGATTCGCCAATCTTGGCAAGTGGTCCGTAGGCCAGTTGATCGGACCAGTTCACCTTCTGTCGGCTGCTCGCCATGCCTTCCTATCGAGGAATAAAGAAGACCAGGAGATGACGAGGAGAACAAGGATAGGAGGAGTCGAAGAGGGAAGCACTGCGCTGAAACAAGGAGGCGAGGAGACGGCAGGAACTACCACTAGGCCACTATGCGGTCGAGGAACTGACAATTTTCTTTTCTTGTAATGTATAAGGACGTCGGCTAACCGCGCGAACATGTGGGGTCAGTTTATCATGGATAGCGCGTTCATTAGAAAAAACTGATCCTACCTACACTACTAGAGAAAAGGCTATAGGAGACATGCTTATAGGAGGCACATTTAGACCATATGTGCCTCCTATAAAATAGGCGAGGCACACTCCTTCTCCATGCGTCTCTAGTATAAAAATAGGCGAGGCGCATATGTAAGAATGCGCCTCCTATAATCCATGTACGGACGAAATCAAGCAGCCACAGATTATGCGAGGCACATTCTAGTCATATGCACCTCCTATATATCAGATAGGCGAGGCGCATATGGAAAAAATGCGCCTCGCATAATCTGTGTGGGCCTGAGTGTTGATATGTGCTCGAATATGCGAGGCACTATGGTCATATGCGCCTCCTATACTGGATAATATGCGAGACACATATAGTCATATGTGCCTCAAGTAACTTCTACGGGCCCGAGTAGAAATAGGTGGCCACATAGGCGAGGCGTATATTACTATATGCGCCTCATATACGTGATAATATGAGAGCCGCGTGTAGTATAATGCGCCTCTAGTAAATCCCTCGCACCGACGCTCCCACGTGTACATACAGATATTTGTCCACGTGCGGTCAAAGCGGACCCGCGACCCCACACCAACCCCGCACAGCCACACTTCGCTCGCGGCCCACCACCCCACCTCGTATCCCCCTTGTCTCTTCTGGCTGCCCACCATCCCAGCGCCCTGACCTGCTCCTTGCTGCCACCACCGCTAACCTTCCTCCCTCCTGCCGCTTTGCCCACCACCCCAAGCCGACTTCGCTAGAGCCCCTTCCGCCCCCGCATGTCGCCGCATCGCCCTCCGCCGCCAGTTGCCATGGCCGCGCTGCCTGGGATCCTCGACCTCGCCCGCTCGCTCCCCGCCGCCTCGCCCTCGCCCTCGCCGCGGCGGCTGGCTCCCCCTTCCCCTTGTACCCAGCCTATAAATATCCCCGACCCGCCGACTACTCCGTCCCTTCGCGCCGCTCCAACGTGCCCGAGCTCCACTTCGCTTCTCCGATCCGATCTGCGCTGCCACGCTACGGAGGCAACTGGACTCCTCCTCCTCCTCGCCCCCTTCTCCCTGAATTTCCAATGATATCCCTCCTTCCTTTGGTCCGATTTCGGGTCCCCTCGTTCGCGCCAGCGGAATTCTCCCCGGAAGACAAGAGCCTCCCGCGCTTGGGATTGATTCCGAGGGGCAGATTGGGTGACACTGTGCTGCGCTAGTGTGTCCAAGCGCAGTTCCCTGTTCGTTAGAGCCGGACGTGGCGCCTTCCGGGATCACGCAATTGCGGGGGCGGTAACGGAAAAAGCTGATTAGGCGCACTCACGCCGCTGAATCATAACGAGCGACGGAGAATTCCGTCAGGAGCGTGATTTTGTTTTCTACGATCGGTTACAAGGTGTAAGGTTCCCAACCTTTAATAAGGTAGAGATCCCTGTATTTACAATGCTAGTCCTTGGATCAATAGCTAGCATCCACAGTTAAGATGTAATATCAAGAAACAAAGGTCATAATGCAACTTTATAACCAGGAATAAAATAATTTATTACATCTTACATAGCTCATTTGGCTATCACATTACAATGCAGCAGAATATAACAATAGCATGGGGTCCTTCATCTTCAAAGCTCCACAGGCAGACATGTTGGTTGTAGACTTGTAATCCTAATTCAACAAACTTCACTAATATCAAACAAACCTGCAACATAACAAGTTACAGCCACAAGGGTCAATACATTTGAATTGTATTGGCAAGTGATACTATGGTAGTATAGTGGAGTCTATCATCTATATGCATTTGGCTAAGTGGAGCTTAGGCTTGCATTGCTCAAAATAGATTTTCCTTATCATTTGAAAACACTAAGTTTTTGCTTGAGAAAAATCACCCAAGGCATCTACCAATAGAAATTGGTGATCCTTCAACCCTTGTTCAACCACAAGTTTTTAACTTAGAAATTAGGATGAGGAGATTCTTGATAGCTTCCATGTCTTGATGCTCAAATTGTCCTTTGCCAGGGACATGGCTAAGTACTTAGATTTTACACTCTGCAGAGGTGGTGCACTTTCCCCACAAAACTTGGTTTCACCAAGACAAGATATTTCAGAAGCCTTCCCTTAGACCAGAATGGACGCGCTCCAACCTATCAAACCCCTACCACCAACTGCCCATTTGGATAAGTTATTGCAACCTATATGATCCAGGCAGAGCCCATAATGCTAAGTGGTTGCACTTGAAGCTTCTCCACATTTGACATCTCAAATCTCTTTGTTCCTAGGTGGCCATCTACAAGTGAGATACACAAGGTAAACCATAGAAATGGGCCTTGTGAACCACTCAACAAAAACCATTCCTTCCATTCCACCCAGGTGATTCATTCACTTAGTTGTTTTATTAACAAAACTCAAGTCCACAGACTTAGAAATTTTCCATAGCATGAATATATATTCCACCCTTGTTTTCTACTAGCTAAGCTAAGCAATAACAGTAGTAGGAATATTAACTTAGGAAATTTTACTAAGGTTTCATCTACTAGGATTTCCCATGGCATAGTTTACACTTACCAAAATTCCATGCAAGTCCTACTTTAGAAATATCACTAATGCATAGTGGAAATAATGGGACAAAAGTATGAAGCATCACTTGCCTTTTTGGTAGATAATATAGGTTCACTCCTTGATCCTTGCAATGTTCACACACTTCAAATCACTACAATTCAATCAAACAAACAATATTTCAATTTATCATTCAAGCAACATCACATAAAACAATAGAAACAAAACAATGCATGCAAGCATGCAAAAGGTTGTTTTATTTGTAAAAGTGGTTTCTAATAAGTTATGAACATTTGGAAACACCTATTGGTCATTTTATAAAGTGGCAAATCCATTTGCAAAAGATTCTATCTCTAAACCTTTTTAAACCAAATCATTATTTCATGTGGTTGAAAATGCCTTTAGCAAAGTAATAATTTTTATAGGGTTTACCAAATACATTTTCAAATCATAAAAATTGGTGTTTGAGGTCAGAGAGTTTAAAACAAAACATTTCCCAAAGGTTTTCTTCCAAAACCATTTTTAATAATTAAAGCATATTTTTATTTGACTAGAAATGGTTTAAATCCAGGATTCATTCTTTTGCTTCACCAAATACATTTTTGAAACCACCAATTGATTAATAGGGTCAGTAGGTTCAAAACAAACCATTTGCCAAAGGTTTTATCTCAAAAATCATTTTAGAACAATTTTTATATTCTAAACATGCATACACAAGTTTCTGTAAAAACAAACAATTTAACAGAAGCTTTTTACTAAACAAAGTGCATGGTTGGATAGGGCTTGTCTTGTTGATTCCATTGATATAAAATTTGCAAAATTTGGACGTGTGGTTTGAGAGTTATGCAATTTACAAATTTGGAAAACGAATAAATCAAACTCTGGTTTTTAAACAACACACTGGCCACGTGTCTTGTTATTATTGGTCGAAAACATTTCGCGTGGATCAAGCGATGCAGGCGTAGGATCTAAAGTGGATCGTGCGGCACAGATCACTACTTACCCCTTCGGTTAATGTTCTATCGCAGCGCTTGGATCTGGATCCTACGGTGCACAGCACTCGGCCACAGATGGGCGGCGCTGGCGCGGCGGCGAGCGGCGGAGCACGCAGAGGGTGAGGTTGCCGACGAACTAAATCACGCGGGAGAGAGTGAGAATGCTTACAGGGTTCGCAGGGGTGCAGAGAAGCTCGATGTGGTCTCTGTTCATCGAGGGGCGCTCGGGTTCCAGAGAAATTGCTCGTCGGAGTCTGTCGCGGCGTCGGGTGCGCTCAGACGACGTTGGAGGCGAGTCTACGGGGCTTGGTAAAGTAGATGGAGGGTACCGTTAGTTTCGTACGCGAGTGGCAAACAAGTGAGCATCAAAAAGAGGGCGAGGGGGAGTCTGTGCTCACCAGGGAAGATTGCCGGAGTCGAGGCCGACGGCGGCGCTGCTTAGACGTGATCGTTGCCGACGCTGGGGTTCAAGCGCGGGCGAGCCAAGGCTCTAGGGAGGTTCAGGGGGCGATGGGGAACTCGTTCGCGTGGTTGAGGAGCAGTGGGGCTAGCTGGCTTCGCCGGAATCATCGTCGAAAGGTTGCCGGGGCAGAGGCGGTCTCAGCTTGAATTAGAATGGCCTGGAGGCAGAGAGGGAGGGGCGAGCGAGGGGAAATGGGGAGGAGTCGTGGGCGTTTAAGGGAGCGTCGTTACTGGGAGGAATCACTCAGCCATTTAGTCGAATTTACCTGCTTTGAATCGAACCAGAAACTGCAGAGGGAGAGAGGAGCGTGGTCAGCGCGAGGTTGGGGATGATGAGCTGGCGGTGGGACCGCGTCGTCAGCGAAGGAGAGAAAAGGAATGTGGGGTCCATCGGTAAGTGTCCTCGCGGGTGTGTGTCTGAGTGAGAAAACATTTCGGGGAGAGACGGGTGAGGTGGGCTGCGAGTGGGTTTAGTGGGCTGGGCTGGCTAGGCTGCTCCCTTTCACTTTTTTTTGTTCAGATTGTTTTTCTTTTTCCTTTTCTAATTTCTGTTTTGGTTTTGTTTAATTAATTCAAACACTCATTTGAATTCAATCCTTTTCCAAATTTTGTGTAGATTTAAATATTGATTAGTAATACAATCTGAAGTCAATTTTTGGAATAAAATTTATTCTTTTTGGGGTCTTTTAATTATTTAATTAGGCCCTTGTTTTAAATCAATTAAGATTTAATAATAATTCAAACACCATTTAAAATTCTTTAAACTTTCCAAATCTTTTCATTAGGCCTTTATTTGTTTAAGAGGGTGTCAAATAATTCATCTTGAATTATTTGAAAGTATCTAATATGATTCATAAATCATTTGAATTGGGTATTTGTTTTAATTCCAATGGAATTAAATATAGTTTTAATTCCCTAAAGTTTATTTGGAAGATTTCTTTAATCTTATTTAAGTTGAATTAAACCACTTTTATTTCACTTGGGTCAATTCCAAAATACTATTTTCTCATGAATTATATAATTATTCTTATTAATGATTTGTCTTTATTCAAATAGAATTTGGTTCAAGCCATTTTATTTTATTTTGGAAATTCTTTATCCTTTTATTTTATTTTGGATTTGGATTAAATTCATTCCATTTGCTTATGGATTAGATCAAGATTTAATTTGGTCTTTAAATATTCCTTATTTAATAATTCTTTCCTTATCTTATAAAATCTATATCTTTTTATTTATAGATCCAAACTTGGTGATTCCAATTTGTAAAATTTTATTTGATATTTGTTTATCCTTTTAAATCCCTTTAGGATTATTTGCTCACTATTTGGTATGGATTTATTGATAGATGCTTTATTAGCTTTGGAAATTCAATTTCTTTATCTTATTAAATTTATAAGACTTTATCTATGGCTTCAAATTAAGTTAACCAATTTATAGGGTTTTAATATTTCCATTTGTCATTCTTGATCAATTTGAAATGTTTGTTTGACCAATTTTTATGGGGATCAAATCCATAGGCTTGGCGATAATTTGGAAATGATTTGTATTCCATTAGGGTTTAGGGTTTGGATTTATTTTCCAAGTGTTTAAATATCCAGATGCATTTTAAGAGGAATGCATTTCTCTTGATTTGGATTGTGTTGGATTCAAACTTTAACTAAAGTTTGTTCAAGATGGGATTTTTAAGTTTCCATTTAGAAACAAAAGTTTCTTTTCACCCTGACTTTCAATAATAATTTATTTTTTTTATTTATTTTTCACATAACAAGATTTGGAAAATCTTGGGATGTGACAGGCTACCACCCTTAAAATAAATCTCGTCCCGAGATTAGTGGAGGCTAGGGGTTACAAGTTGGCTCAAAGCAACTAGGGTACTACCACCCTTAAAATTTTTCCAACTAGATTACATCTTGGCTTTCTTGGGATCTTGTTGAAATCTCTCTGGACAAACATCTGCATAGTGTCCTTTGTTTCCACACTTGAAACATGTGACAAGGCTGAGATCCTTCATAGGCTTTATCTTGTGCTTCATATTTTTTGGACAATTGCTTGCATAATGTCCTTGGTTACCACAATTGTAACATGTGATAAGATTGAGTTCTTCTCGTATCTTCTGTGGACAAGTTGACACATAATGGCCTAACTCTTTGTAGTTGTTGCACCACACTTGGCTAATTTCCTTATACTTCTTTTCTTGGGTTTCTCCAAAGCTAGGAGTGCTTCTAGTTCATGTTCTTCATATGTTATCTCAAAGGTAGGAATGTTTCCTGGTCTCCTTAACCTTTTCTTATTCCTTGGATAATACATATGTCTGCTCTTTGGTCCTTTAAATTGGGTCATATTGCTGGGAGGTACAAGCTGAGATTTTCCTTTGTCTTCATCCTTCTTGGTAGACTTGGCTCTCTCATGGTAATCTGCAATCAGTTGTTGCACTCCACCTTGTTTCCTTTGTTGAACTATGGAATAGATGGGGCATTGGATAGGGACATGATTGTTTCCTTCACACAAGAAACAAGTAGCTTGAGATGTGGGGCATTGGTCAATTGCATGTTTCTCTTCACAATTGGGGCATTGATCTTCATGCTCTTTGGAAGTGTGATCCTCGTCTCCACAAATATTGCAAGCTTGGGTTCCTTCTAGAATATCATCTTTGTCATCCTTGTTGTCACAAACTCCTTTGGAAGAGTTGTTTCCCATGTTGATCATTTGATCTGTCACCTTATGCAACAATTGGGTTTGGGTTTCCAAAAACCTTTGCATGGTTGGATCTACCTCACTGGTGTTGGCTATAAATTGAGTTGTCACTTGGTTCAACTGGGTTTGGGTTACTATGAGTTCTCTCATGTTGTCCTCTTGGTTGTTGTTGTTGTTGTCACCATCCTTGCTGTTGGAGTTTCTTGGAGAAGTCATCTGTTTGGGTTGGATTGGGATTAGAATAGGCAAAATGTTTCTAAGGGAATAATTCTAATCACACACATCACAATTCAGACAAGCAATGTGCAAGCAATCACAAACAACATTCCACTCAAACAACAAATTTCAAGCATATTTTTAGGCAACCAAACATATTTTTGTTACACCACATAAGTTGGTGGGTTTAACTTAAACTAAATATGGTGGTCCATCTATATGGTTCACTTGAGATTATTCCATCCTTATTTGTTGTTTCTTCTTGAATGAGATCATGGTTTCCTTGGGAAAAATTCTTGTGTCTTGGCTACAAACTCCAAAGATGATGATGATTCTTCTAAGTTGTGTTTCCTTAGTCTTCAAGTCTTGAGTAATATTTCTTGTCTCACTTGTAGTCCTTAGTGATATCCAAGTTGAAGTCCTTGGTGCAAATAAAGTTGAAGTCTTTGATGATGTTGAAGTTGAAGTCATTTGAGTTGGTGAAGTCCTTTGCTCATGGTTGAGGCTTTGTCCATCAAGTTTGAAAAGGAAGAGATGTAGAATCAAAACCAAAATGGTTGAGGAAAGAGTTTACAAGATTGTTTGTAAATAAGTTTTGGAACAAATACAACTCCTATTTTTTTCTAAGGGGTTTTGTCCAATCCTAGGGTTACAAATCCTACAGGCAACACAGTGCTCTGATACCATCTGTAACGTTCCCAACCTTTAATAAGGTAGAGATCCCTGTGTTTACAATGCTAGTCCCTGGATCAATAGCTAGCATCCACAGTTAAGATGTAATATCAAGAAACAAAGGTCATCATACAACTTTATAACCAGGAATAAAATAATTTATTACATCTTACATAGCTCATTTGGCTATCACATTACAATGCAGCAGAATATAATAATAGCATGGGGTCCTTCTTCAAAGTGCCACAGGCAGACATGTTGGTTGTAGACTTGTAATCCTAATTCAACAAACTTCACTAATATCAAACAAACCTGCAACATAACAAGTTACAGCCACAAGGGTCAATACATTTGAATTGTATTGGCAAGTGATACTATGGTAGTATAGTGGAGTCTATCATCTATATGCATTTGGCTAAGTGGAGCTTAGGCTTGCATTGCTCAAAATAGATTTTCCTTATCATTTGAAAACACTAAGTTGTTGCTTGACAAAAATCACCCAAGGCATCTACCAATAGAAATTGGTGATCCTTCAACCCTTGTTCAACCACAAGTTTTTAACTTAGAAATTGGGATGAGGAGATTCTTGATAGCTTCCATGTCTTGATTCTCAAATTGTCCTTTGCCAGGGACATGGCTAAGTACTTAGATTTTACACTCTGCAGAGGTGGTGCACTTTCCCCACAAAACTTGGTTTCACCAAGACAAGATCTTTCAGAAGCCTTCCCTTAGACCAGAATGGACGCGCTCCAACCTATCAAACCCCCACCACCAGCTGTCCATTTGGATAAGTTATTGCAACCTATATGATCCAGGAAAAGCCCATAATGCCAAGTGGTTGCACTTGAAGCTTCTCAACATTTGACATCTCAAATCTCTTTGTTCCTGGATGGCCATCCACAAGTGAGATACACAAGGTAAACCATAGAAATGGGCCTTGTGAACCACTCAACACAAACCATTCCTTCCATTCCACCCAGGTGATTCATTCACTTAGCTGTTTTATTAACAAACCTCAAGTCCACAGACTTAGAAATTTTCCATAGCATGAATATATATTCCACCCTTGTTTTCTACTAGCTAAGCTAAGCAATAACAGTGGTAGGAATCTTAACTTAGGAAATTTTACTAAGGTTTCATCTACTAGGATTTCCCATGGTATAGTTTACACTTAGCAAAATTCCATGCAAGTTCTACTTTAGAAATATCACTGATGTATAGTGGAAATAATGGGACAAAAGTATGAAGCATCACTTGCCTTTTTGGTAGAGAATATAGGTTCACTCCTTGATCCTTGCAATGTTCACACACTTCAAATCACTACAATTCAATCAAACAAACAATATTTCAATCTATCATTCAAGCAACATCACATAAAATAATAGAAACAAAACAATGCATGCAAGCATGCAAAAGGTTGTTTTATTTGTAAAAGTGGTTTATAATAAGTTATGAACATTTGGAAACACCTATTGGTCATTTTATAAAGTGGCAAATCCATTTGCAAAAGATTCTATCTCTAAACCTTTTTAAACCAAATCATTATTTCATGTGGTTGAAAATGCCTTTAGCAAAGTAATAATTTTTATAGGGTTTACCAAATACATTTTCAAATCATAAAACTTGGTGTTTGAGGTCAGAGAGTTTAAAACAAAACATTTCCCAAAGGTTTTCTTCCAAAACCATTTTTAATAATTAAACCATATTTTTATTTGACTAGAAATGGTTTAAATCCAAGATTCATTCTTTTGCTTCACCAAATACATTTTTGAAACCACCAATTGATTCCTAGGGTCAGTAGGTTCAAAACAAACCATTTGCCAAAGGCTTTATCTCAAAAATCATTTTAGAACAATTTTTATATTCTAAACATGCATACACAAGTTTCTGTAAAAACAAACAATTTAACAGAAGCTTTTTACTAAACAAAGTGCATGGTTGGATAGGGCTTGTCTTTCTGATTCCATTGATATAAAATTTGCAAAATTTGGACGTGTCGTTTGAGAGTTATGCAATTTACAAATTTGGAAAACTAATAGATCAAACTCTGGTTTTTAAACAACACACTGGCCACGTGTCTTGTTATTATTGGTCGAAAACGTTTCACGTGGATCAAGCGATGCAGGCCGTAGGATCTAAAGTGGATCATGCGGCAAAGATCACTACTTACCCCTTCGGTTAATGTTCTATCGCAGCGCTTGGATCTGGATCCTAAGGTGCACAGCACTCGACCACAGATGGGCGGCGCTGGCGCGGCGGCGAGCGGCGGAGCGCTCAGAGGGTGAGGTTGCCGACGTACTAAATCACGCGGGAGAGAGTGAGAATTATTACAGGGTTTGCAGGGGTGCGGAGAAGCTCGACGTGGTGTCTGTTCATCGAGGGGCGCTCGGGTTCCAGAGTAATTGCTCGTCGGAGTCTGTCGTGGCGTCGGGTGCGCTCAGACGACGTTGGAGGCGAGGCTACGGGGCTCGGGAAAGTATATGGAGGGTACCGTTAGTTTCGTAAGCGAGTGGCAAACAAGTGAGCATCAAAAAGAGGGCGAGGGGGAGTTTGTGCTCACCAGGGAAGCTTGCCGGAGTCGAGGACGACGGCGGCGCTGCTCAGACGTGATCGTTGCCGACGCTGGGGTTCAAGCGCGGGAAAGCCAAGGCTCCAGGGAGGTTCAGGGGGCGATGGGGAACTCGTTCGCATGGTTGAGGAGCAGTGGGGCTGGCTGGCTTCGTCGGAATCGTCGCCGGAAGGTTGCCGGGGCAGAGGCGGTCTCAGCTCGAATTAGAACGGCCTGGAGGCATAGAGGGAGGGGCGAGCGAGGGGAAATGGGGAGGAGTCGTGGGCGTTTAAGGGAGCGTCGTTACTGGGAGGAATCACTCAGCCATTTACTCGAATTTACCTGCTTTGAATCGAACCAAAAACTGCAGAGGGAGAGAGGAGCGTGGTCAACGCGAGGTTGGGGATGATGAGCTGGTGGTGGGACCGCGTCGTCAGCGAAGGAGAGAAAAGGAATGTGGGGTCCATCAGTCAGTCTCCTCGCGGGTGTGTGTCTGAGTGAGAAAATGTTTCGGGGAGAGAGGGGTGAGGTGGGCTACGAGTGGGTTTAGTGGGCTGGGCTGGCTAGGCTGCTCCCTTTCACTTTTTTTTGTTCAGATTGTTTTTCTTTTTCCTTTTCTAATTACTGTTTTGGTTTTGTTTAATTAATTCAAACACTCATTTGAATTCAAACCTTTGCCAAATTTTGTGTAGATTTAAATATTGATTAGTAATACAATCTGAAGTCAATTTCTGGAATAAAATTTATTCTTTTGGGGGTCTTTTAATTATTTAATTAGGCCCTTGTTTTAAATCAATTAAGATTTAATAATAATTCAAACACCATTTAAAATTCATTAAACTTTCCAAATCTTTTTAGTAGGCCTTTATTTGTTTAATAGGGTGTCAAATAATTCATCTTGAATTATTTGGAAAGTATCTAATATGATTCATAAATCATTTGAATTGGGTATTTGTTTTAATTCCAATGGAATTAAATATAGTTTTAGTTCCCTAAAGTTTATTTGGAAGATTTCTTTAATCTTATTTAAGTTGAATTAAACCACTTTTATTTTTTACCTAGGTAAATTCCAAAATACTATTTTCTCATGAATTATATAATTATTCTTATTAATGATTTATCTTTATTCAAATAGAATTTGGTTCAAGCCATTTTATTTTATTTTGGAAATTCTTTATCCTTTTATTTTATTTTGGATTTGGATTAAATTCATTCCATTTGCTTATGGATTAGATCAAGATTTAATTTGGTCTTTAAATATTCCTTATTTAATAATTCTTTCCTTATCTTATAAAATCTATATCTTTTTATTTATAGATCCAAACTTGGTGATTCCAATTTGTAAAATCTTATTTGATATTTGTTTATCCTTTTAAATCCCTTTAGGATAATTTGCTCACTATTTGGTATGGATTTATTGATAGATGCTTTATTAGCTTTGGAAATTCAATTTCTTTATCTTATTAAATTTATAAGATTTTGTCTATGGCTTCAAATTAAGTGAAACCAATTTATAGGGTTTTAATATTTCCATTTGTCATTCTTGATCAATTTGAAATGTTTGTTTGACCAATTTTTATAGGGATCAAATCCATAGGCTTGGAGATAATTTGGAAATGATTTGTATTCCATTAGGTTTTAGGGTTTGGATTTATTTTCCAAGTGTTTAAATTTCCAGATGCATTTTAAGAGGAATGCATTTCTCTTGATTTGGATTGTGTTGGATTCAAACTTTAACTAAAGTTTGTTCAAGATGGGATTTTTAAGTTTCCATTTAGAAACAAAAGTTTCTTTTCACCCTGATTTTCAACAATAATTTATTTTGTTTATTTATTTTTCACATAACAAGATTTGGAAAATCTTGGGATGTGACCCAAGGTCGAATCCCCCTGTTCCTGGAGGCTTTCCAGGTTTTCTAGGCTGGAATCCGGTAGTACCCAGAACTGTTTGAGTCTTTGTTGTTGTTTTCTGCTTCGATTTGTGGGGTGGCGTTTGCTGCTTACGATTTCTTATTGCTCCTAGCGCGGTTAAAGTTGAGCGCGTGGTTGGACTGGGCCTAGTCGGCAGCTAATAAGTGGATTTTCTGTACTAGCTAGCTTGGACAAACCCAGATTGTGAGGACAGTTCAATACCACTCTCCATGCGGCTCCTCAATATGTTTCAGCCAATACTGTCGTTTAACAAAACGTTCCTATTTATATAGTTTCTTGGATTATAATATTACCTCCTTATGGATCGGAGGGAGTACCAAATTTGCCGACTGTTAAACTGTGTGCTGCATTGATGTAAAAATAAATAAAACAGTTGGTTGATCAATTCCACGATTGAGTCAAAGGAACGTGATGCTGCTGTCTAGTCCTAGTTTCAGAGTATGCAGAATATTTTGATGTGCTGATCTTTCACTTCATCGTTGTCCCTGCCGAGGAATATGGCATGTTATGGTAGACTGTTGACATGATGGTCGTTTTGAACATTAATAATTAGTGGCTTCCTGACAGCTAGTTGGTCCTTGATGTTGTTGAAATAATAGTCCATTATTGTCTAATTTGGCTGGTCTAGCTATTTAGAGTTCAGGTCTACCTTAAAAAATCACAAATTGTGCAGTAATTAGTAGTATTCCTTGAAATATCTAGCTATTCAACTTACAGTGAAATCATGCGTGTTCACTTCTCAGATATCTGGACAGTGAAAGTGCTTCGATTTATAAAGGATAATTTGCACATTGTATTAGCATGTCTTGCTGTGAATTTGTGATGACATTTCTATGTAAAATATGTTTCTCCCGCCTTGATGAAGGCAACAGGGGCACAAGAGTTGCATCAGCGTCGAGCAAAGCAACACTTCAGGATGGATATGTCACATACCCATTGGATTAGAAGATGTGTGACTCGTTGTGCTCTCCCTTTTCCAGTAGCTGCCTCTCAATGCTCATCCTCCCCAAGTCGCTGGACCTGAAGGCAAGTCGATACAAGTTGTTTGAAGACACATTGGCTAGAGCTCTATCGTCGGAGTTGTAACGTGATTGTGAACTTGTACTTGGAGGTGTGAACTTGTGTCACAAACACTTGCTGTTGTGTGAAAACTTGGCACTTGTTGATTCTAGTTGATGTATGAACTTGTATGTCTCGATTGATGTGTAATATACTTGTATTCATGTTGGTTCTATTATGCTTTGGCCAATTGAAAGTTTCTGAAAAATTCTTTGTTGTTTATACTGTATTCTGGATTGTATTGTATATTTGAATATCTGTATACTGTTATTTACAATGATCTTTAAAACTTGAATTTCGAAAATATTATAGGAGGAGTATATACGATACTATAGGAGGCGCATATACAATAGATGTCTCAAAATAGATGTCTCAAATATGTCAAAAATTGAATCAATCTAGACACTGTTTAGTATATAGATTCATCCAAATTTTGAAAAACCTAAGACATGTATTTTGTGACAGAGGAAGTATTTTGTTAGATGAACATGTGCATAAAGAGAAGCAAACAGAGAAAACTTGGGAAAATTCGTGATGCTTTTTATTCAGGGCTTGCAAAGCATGAGGAAGCTAACTGATACACTTATCACAGTGTCTACTGCTTAATGATCAGCAGATAGACCAACCCAAGAGCAACTGCACAAAAATTAAATACAACATTCATCATGTTCGCCTACTTGTTTAGATCGATAATCTGCCTTAACTGCTTGAGTTTCTTCAGTTCTCCCTTAACTTCTGCATCACCTGTCGTAGCAACGATTTCAGAGCTCAATATCTCGATCGTATGAGGGTAATTGAGCTCAATCGATGCGCCCCCTTCCGATCAACTGCGCCCTCTAGTTTAATCCTCTCAATGTACTCATCCATGCACTCAAAATTCCTAAAATTCTTTTGATCCTGAAATCGGATGGGAAAGATGAACCCTGATTCAAATCCCAAATCTGGGGAAGAACCAAAATTGGCAAACGAAATCAACAAATTGACTTGAAGAACTCAGATCTAACCTTCCCCTCCTCTGGCTTGCTCTCGCATTTCACAAATTCGCACCCACAGTTGCCATTTTCCTCCTTATTAGTGACCAATCATTTCAGTTGCGCGATGCGTGGGCAGTCAGGGCACCTCGTCATATGCATTGCCCCATACCATGGCCATGAGGGGCCGGAGGTTGTACTGGAGTTCGGCATATATCGCTGGCATTGCGGGATTGAAGAAAGGCACCCGAAGAAGAAAGAGAAAGAAATGGAAGGCAATGGCGGCTCGGGTTCCTCTTCCCCCTTTTATAAAGGTAATGATGAGGTGAATATGTGGTGGGTCCCATGATGTTTAGGGCTGGTGGCTGCATCAGGACGGGATGCCAGATGAGCGCGGCATACGCATCAAACACTGTACATGCTAACAAAGTTTGGTATGCACTTACACTACAAAATATAAGATGTTTCAGGTTTCTGAAGAAAATGAATCTAGACTTCTTTTTGTATTTAGATTCACCCCAAAGTTGAGTGAACCTACATCCTAAAACAAGTCAAAGAGACAATTGCTCATCAAATGTAATTCCCATTCATTTATATGTCTGGTCCGTTAATATTTTGGCGAGCGTTGTATTTTAAGCATACGCACTACAACTAGGCCTATGAACATTGCTCATCAAATCAACAAATTGGCGAACATAAACAATCCAAACTTTAGATTACAATCATAAATTAAGCAAAACGACAAAACCATAGTCACGAAATATTCTTCTGACAAAAACACAGCGCCATGCACAAACTGTTTAGCAATCAAACAACCCAACTCTGCATAAATTGTTTAATGGTATACCAACATTAACCAGGGAATCGGTAGTGGGAATTTTTGTTTCTTGCGTTTTTAAGAATCTGCCAGTAGCTCCGCGATCTAAAGAACTCTGCCTTTTACCTTTTCGAGTTTGTTTGTCTTTGACCGAATAATTTCTGTAACAATACGTCTCCTAGAATCATTTATCCTTTCCTGTAACAAAATATTAGCAGGGTTAATAAGGTCACATGCTAGTGTATATAAATATGCAAATGCCAAATAGAAATTTTGAATACCTACGAGACTACATTTGTGAATTTATCTCCGTCAAAGTGCTCCATACAGCGTAGCACGAACGTGCCACACGAGTTTCTGATCATAACGAATCTAAATTTTAATAACAATACTAACACATCAAAAGAAATGGCATTAGTTCAACCAGAAACTCACGCATCATCTTGCCATGGTGTTTCACAGGTTACGATCTCCCAATTTGAAACATCATCAAACTTATACTCCATATATTTGTTAGCCACTTATATGTCTTTCGAAATTTGCTCTCTCTATGAAACAGAGAGGTTTAGTGTAATGCTTGGAGTAACCATATCATCGCTAAATGTATAGAGAGAAAACATACCAAAGCTTCGACATTTTTCTAGACCCTTTTAAATTCAAACAGCGAGTCAAGCACTTGAAATATCTTCTTTGGACTATTCAGGACGACACAACACCAGTGGTAATCGTTTATATTCAAAGCGAAATATGCCTACCAAAAAGAGACAAGTGTTATCACATTACATAATCTGTTTTATACCCTGCATTTTCTTGTACAAACAATACTTATCTTATCTGCATGCATCTTTCAAAGCATCCTAATATATCATAACACAATTTCTAAATTTTTGTCCAAGGCCTCTTTCTTATGCTGGGATCTAATTTTTTCTTCTTGGTGGAGTACATATTAGATCATTTGCCCTATATGCAGGGCACAATTTTCGGTCATCCCCCAGTCAAAGAGACAATTCTGCCGTGTAAGCACCTATAACCTGTAGGAAAATTTAAGAACGTGTGACAAACGATCCTTCTTGGTTGCATAAAATAACAAAACTGTGGTATTTGGACTTACATTGCCACCCAGCCATACTTTATCAAGGATCTCACTAATGTGGTTGGCAGTGATCTGAGTGTCGCCATTGTTATCATAGACACGTTGATTCCTAAAATCTTTATTTTTTTTGCTGTTTCAACTTACAACACCGCAACATCTATTTGTTGTGGTGTCAAACCGTCTAGGACTTCTGGGTCTTTGAAAAGACCTGTATACATAGAAACAAATATTTAATACTTGTATGTAACTGTTTTAAATTAATACATGCATAACCATGCAATTCAATAATGTTGCACTACCTTTTCTAACATCATTTTTTGGTTTTTTACCCTTTTTGTCCGCCCACCTGAGCTTGCGCTTCTCGCCAACGGCTTCTCTCTTCTCACCATTAATAGCTTTCTGGCAAATAGTATGTAGGCTATTAAACGAGTCAGATGATCCATTCGATAGAGTGTCTCCTACTTCAACTTTTTTTCCTCCCCACTCCTTTTTCAATGCAGCTGTGAATGCTTCTAATGGAATCGGCTCTGGGTCCGGTCGCGTCGGTGAAGGACGCCTACCATCAATTAGTATTGGTGATGCTTGGGTACTGCCGAGTTTCGATGGTGCAGTGTGGAATGCATCAGTAGCATTCCTCTCCTTCTTGCCTGCGGGTAACATGAATATGTCACCTTCAACCTCTTTCTCCTTACTATTTGAATCCTTCTTTAAATTAGTGTCCAGTGCAAAATCAAAGGAGTTACTTTCTGAGGTGTCTGAACGCTCCATGAAATATTTTGGCGTATATTTGGTGTTAGTAGATGTGATTCCTTCACCATTCTCTACCTCCTTATCTACCTCCTCCTCTTTATTGTCGTTATCAGACACTTTTTCTATAGAAGGTATGTACGCGACTCTTTCCGAGTTCATCATAATAAGAAGTTTCTGCAAGATTGAAAATAAATGAATTATCATGTCATGTTAAAAAAAAGCATTTGGTGAACTAAGAGCAGATGACACATAGGGTGTATCACCTTAGCACACGCTTCTGAGAAGACCTCCATCTTTCTATGAAAGGTTTATTCAATTGTTCTATTAATATGCTTTGTTAGTTTCTTTGTCATTTGTTCCAACACGACTTCTCTCATTCCTTTAGCCCTGCTGGATGTAGAACCTCAATCCTTCTTCTTGTAGGACCCTCTACTATGTTTCTTACCAGATGCAATTTTGGGTGTATCGAGAACCTCTTCTCGATGCTTTTGATTTATGTCATCGTCAATCTTCAAGATATGTGTATATAAACCAATTAATATTGAAAACCTAGAACCGTTAGCAGACCAAAAAATAAGCCACAATATCACTTCTATTTATGTACCTTCCCCAAAGCACGACCCTTTAATTCTAAGGCATCTCTCTCCGAAGCCGCATCTTCCGTCTAGTTCCTCATCAATGGCCTTCTAGACGTATACTCGGCGCCATATGGAAGTATCTTCTCATAGTACAGATACTTCAAACATCACAACAAAATTAGATTAAAACAAAGAAAAATGTATTGTAGATAATTATATAATCCCTCCGATTCAAATTATTTAACTCTAATTTGTCTAGATTTGGATGTATCTAGTCAAGTTTTAGTGCTAGATATATCCGAATCTAGACAAAACCAAGTCAATTAGTTTGAATCGGAGGAAGTATGTAAGTTGAGAATGAAATTTACCTATAACAAGATGGTGCTGCCTGTCGGCCATTTCTTCACTTCATATGTGTCTCCTACTTGTTTTAGGCTAGCAATAAGGTATGTCCTTACACACTCATTGAAATTCAGCTTTTTAATGCGTCCCGCATCTTCTACTAGTGCATATTATTGTTTTGGGACGATCTTCTGGTTCTGTGGGGCAAGGACTGTCCCAATCAGAACTAGAACCACCTTGCGGATAAAGTCGACTTTATCCTTGATGGTGTCGGCGATTAAGTCATCAATTACAAGATTACCTGTCTTTTTGCTTACAAAGCTATCATGTATACGGTTCTTTCCGTCATCAGCTTCCTCATAAAGAATGTCCGATATATTCAATACATGATTTTTTAAACCATAGATGCTCTCAAGGTCCACTCCCGTAAGGGACATTTCACCATCATTCTTGCGTACATTAAATTTTTCTGTCTTTGGATCAAATTTTTCTGTCTTAAATTTGATCACCAGACATCTTGACTTCAACGGGGGAATCTCAAGCATGCACTGCAAGTCGGTTTCTCCAATTTTGGCACGTTGTGTCGGTGTCATATTTTTTACAAAATGACACCACTTCTCAACAGGACAACACATTTATCCGATTTTGTCCATTCTGTTGAAAAATAACTATATTTATTTAGGTATTTTGTTAGCATCCGAAGAAATAATACTATTCATAACACACATAGAATAAGATAGATAACACTAAGAGTACGTTATACTACACCATGTCAGGTATATCTCTGGACGCGCCTAACTACCGATAAATCAAGAGCGGGTTTTCGAACTTTTTTACACATATATACAATTACAAATATACTTACACATACAAATATAATTACAAATTTCTGCATGTGCAATTGCGTATAAAAATGTTTACACATATACTTCTTTTGAAAATTTTTACATATATATACAATTACAAATAAAGAGTTTACACACATAGTTTTTTTATAGTGCATGTGTTTACAGACCTTTTATTGCAAACATATATGAACTATATTACACGTAGCGAGGTAAATTGAATATCAAAAGGAGAATCAAACGTCTTTTTTTTATTAAAAGGGACTTCTACATCATTCATTTTTAAACACCAAACCAGCTAAATTGCATCTCAACACCGCATGTAGGCCTGAGATGCGATGTCTAACACAGAACCAATTAACACAAGAAAACTACAGCAGAATTAACAGGCAACATCCTGCCAAACGATTTCCCGCCCTCAAACAGAGCCCAACAATAGGAATTCCTAACGAAAATCCACTAACAATTCTTCGACATAATGGCTACTACCCTTGGGCGGAAAATCTAACGACTAAACAAAAGGATCCATATGGATCGAGCTCTAATCGAAGTTCTGCTAAACTTAGAACTAGTAATATTGTATGATGAATCCAAAGTGCGTACAAAAATACCTCCAACGGTAGTGCGTGTGCTGCGATTATGCAGCTCCTCAAAAAGAAACGACATGTCCTCGATGTAGCTCTCACGTAGGGCAGGACGAAAAGAATTCAAATCTCGTCGTTGGCGGCGATGGGAGGAGTCAAGGTGATCGAACAAGAAAATCCCGAGATACGATTTACGTCCCCTCTGATAAGATGGTTGCCTCTTTGTACGCACGTACTATGTGGGGTGTGTGCATGGTGGGTGGGTGGGGGCTGTGGGGTTTAGGCTTTGGCCAGCCCGTATGTTGGTCGGCTTGTCTCGGACCAATTATGCAATCAGGCAATCGTGTCCATGTATGTTTCTCAAGAGTAACTATGGCCTTGTTTGGATATGTCGTTTTGAGAGAACTCTGTTTCCCTTATCCTCGCTTTACTGTGTAACAGACTAAAACTCTGTTTGGCTTTGGCCCCCAAAACGGGAATAAGTAAAAATCGGTTTCCACAAAGCCAGGAAACTAGGTTTTGGCCAAAACGACTATTACCCGTTTTTCTTATAACGCTATTACACAAAACTGGGCAACGCGATGTCATGTATCGTTTTTTTGGTGGCTACGTGAAGGAACAAGCAGCAGATACTACACCGAAGTTTATCTCCAGGTTCGCCGGACGACCCCAGCGCCTATGGTCGACACGCCAGCTGGGTTTCGCTCATGGCCTTCCGGTGACAGGAGTGACCGGGGCGACCTTGGCTGGAGACTTCATAGGCAGACATACCAGGCGAGCTGGCCAGGCGAGGCCGACACGAAAACATCGCTGGATGAAGAGCTCATGCTGACGAGGAACATGGGGAGAAAGACGAGTTATGCACCAGTGCCACCGTTATCGAACGCGCTGCCGCCAAACGTAGAGCTCACGCTGACACCGGGAACATGGCGTTGCTTGAGGAGGACGATGATTTCTGAGACACCGTCTCCCCAGACGCGCTGCCACAAACCAAGAAAGCTGCACCATGAGTTTCTCCGAGGTTGTCATCACATCCAGGCTTTCCGGTGCTCCGGGATGCAATCGTAGGTGTCAATGACATATGCATTAGCGTTGATGCCGGCGCGCTGGTGTTCATGGCGGTGGCCTCCTTGAGAGTCTTTCTGCTGCTCTGCGAAGCTTTGTCGCTGTTAATTCTCTCATGTCTATGTGCATCCCTGTCGCCATTAATTTTCATGTCAGTCTCGCGTATCTGCCTCCATCCAAAAACCAGTTTTACAATTTCCTAAACCAAACATGGATTTTGGTGTGCCTATTCTTAACTAAAATTTTGGCAAAACTGGTTTTACTAAAAATCAGCTTAAAATTCGTTTTACAAAAACTAGGAGCTAATCTTCCGTATCCAAACAACCACTATGAGTGGCTAACCAGTGCATCGAAAGTTACTCACGTAATCACGACAAGGTTTGTGTTGTGATTTTTTTTGGAATTACAACATTTCATAGTAACACATTAGGAATATTTGAAGAGAATATTAAAAATGTATACATTGCCAGGTTCGAAGGGATAATATTAAATATGTATACATCGCTAGGCCAATAATGTTAAATCGTCGGAATAATAATGTTCTTACATATGGAGGCGAAATAGATAAATAATTGTTCTTAGACAGCTACAAACGAATAAACATCGATCTTAAGAAACAAGTAGCTAGATGATGTCGATGCTAAACATAATGTTCATGCCAACTTGTTTTGTGGTCCTAGGAGTAATGAGCAAGGCTTGTCCAACTTGTAGATCATCTTCTTTCGTATGGAATCCCTCCATGCCTTTTTTTGAATATCAGCCGGCCATAATTGTCAATCGTGTAGGCAATGTTGCTGACTTCGAAATCTTCAACCCGCAGCCCAACCAAGCCTTCCTCGGGAATGTTAAGGCAGGCAACAAATTTTTTAGGTAGTTTTTGTGATGCTGTCGTGGATGATGAAATCAAAAGAGTAACGATGTGAGACGATTGCCACAAGTTATGCACATATAAGGAGGAACAACATAATTATAAATACCCCCGCCGTCTCAAAATAGATGTCTTAGGTTTAAATTTGGATGAATCTATATACTAAATTGTGTCTAGATTCGTCCAAATTTTGACAAAATTGAGACATCTATTTTGATACGGAGGGAGTACGAGGATAACATACCATGTTGTGTTTCGCAATATTGGTGCGTGTTAAACGGGTTACTAATGGGACACCAACAATAGTACTTCCTCCATGTATAATATTTAAGAGGTGCCCATTCTCATCTTCGCTCAGTTCGCATACTTGGGAGATGATGGTAGAGTCATACGGGTCTTTCTCGCCACCGCTGAAATAGACAATACTGATACTCGGTGTTTTTTCTCCCAACGAAAACACAATCATTTGATCTCCCCCAAACACATGCTTCTGTATAACGAATTCTTTCCATCCATCATCACCCATGCGGGTCAAAGCCTTCTCTTTCACCACATCAACATCATATGCACGCCCAAGTGCTAGAAAGCGCACACTGGTCTTGTCTTGTACAAATTCATTGAACATGAACCTTGCATTGCACGGAATAATCTAAGCCCAATTAACCGAATATACACATGTTTAAAAAAAGGTAGAGCACCGCCAACGAAGGTTAAAAGATAGCAATAGTGCAAGGAAAAATAGTGTGTTTCGTACCAATGAATCTTCAAACTCTTCATGCATAAAGACACTAAATAATAACCCAGAGGTCAAGAGTCGCACACACTCTTGCATTTTCCACACAACGCCATGTCTTCCAAAACAATAACATAATCATATAAATCTATTACACACGGCAAAAACATCAGTCATGCACATGTTCAACAAATACAAATAATATACAACGAAAGATCTACATAAATCAGCTACGCAATTAATATATTGTATACTATGTAGTTCATCTAGACAATGAAATCAGAGCTAGCCTACAAATTTAATGTAAACGTACAAGCAATAGCGAGTCTAGGGCTCACGGACTATGGCGGATCGATGTCACGAACGGGAGAAGTGACCTCGAGAGAAGATGGACGTGGGGCAGCGGCGAGAGGAGAGGATAGACGCGGCGGTGGGACAGGTATACCTATTTATGCATTTTATAGGAAACTAATGTTGAGTCAGAAAGGCCGCCATGAAACGCTTCCATCGGTAGACTCATGGGCCGCCTTGTAGGCAGCTGACGAGTTGGCCCATCTCCTCCCCACTCCGCTCATCCGCTAGTACTATACAACGGGCCCAGATATGATTTTATTATTTTACTTTTATTTTACTTCTATTTATCCCTATTTTCTTACTTCCGTACTTCATAGTCCCTCCGTTCCGTTTACATTTATTTTACAAAACTAAAACGTCTTAAATTTTGGAACGGAGTATGTTGGCATGGAGAATTATTTGTATACATGGCATTTTGAATTTAATAATCGAGCATTCACGTAGATGTATGAACACATGTTGTGTAGGCTTAAAAAATTGAAACCGGTATGAAAATATGATAACATAATTCGGGTGTCCACTAACAGAGAAAGTGCAACATTCGATACGAAAAATAACTACAGGGCATCATCAGGAAACGGGTAACAAACAAGTAAGCTCCTTTATAGACTTGGTACAGCAAGAACAACATCTTGACACCCAATCCAAGTGTAGGCTCCTTGTCTATGAAATTCTCCAGCTACTCAAATAGAGACGACCATCCTTGTTTGAAATGGTGTATGACCCCTTCACCATTGTGTGAGGATAACACACAATGGTCATGCCACCTTCTTTGTTCATCGTATTTGGGACAAGACGTTTTGAGATTTTCTAATTTAAAAATAAAGTAGCACGACACCAAAAAAAATTGTCAGTTAAACTTGGAATAGAACAGAAAAGATACTCCCTACATTCACTAAATATAAGCCTTTCTGTTCACTAATACTCCCCCCGTTTAGAAATATAAGACGTGTTAGAGCGAGCTTTGTGAAATAAATTTGTCTAGACAACTTTTGTACTCTCTCCGCCCTAGAATAGATGTCTTCAAATCTTGAATGAATCCATATACTAAATAGTGTCTAGATTCATCCACATTTTGACAAATTTGAGACATCTATTTTAGGACAAAGGGAGTATATAGATTAGAGTGAACCTATACACTAAAATATATCTCGATATATTCTTTTCACAAAGCTAAAATGTTTTATATTCTGAATGGTGGAGTATCTTATATTAGTGAATGGAGGGAGTAACAAATAAGACCAGTTTGACATTCACAATAAACTTAAAAAGAAAGAAACAGGTTGCTAATGATTACCAGGTGTTTGGTTTGGCTGCGACAGTTAGTCTAGTTTAGGGTATGGACCATTCCTACAGTTGATCCTAGTACATAATCTCCAACATAATAACGTGATAGCCTGTAGTGCAAAGTCTCTACATTTTCTATGATTGTCTTCATCATCCTCCAGTTTATCTTGGTTCCGTTGGTGGCCTTGATAGAGTCAACAATGCCACGTCTTTCAGGCGAGAGTCGGAAATATGCTGCAATTTATGATTTGAGAAAATTAAATGTAAAAATGATTACACTAAAATATGATATTATTGGTACAAGATGAATTATGTTAGAAAACTACTTGGATGGATGACTAGGAGGTTCCCAGTTGTGATATGATTCCAATGATCTTTGGTGTTCATAGTGAAGTACATTTTCTAGCCAACTTGAATATTGTAGATTATTACAACTTACTTCCATGCTCTTCCACTAATGTAGGTTAGACCTGGTTGGTTTATGACATCAACATCAAATTCAAAGTCCTCCTTGGTCCTTAGAATAGCAGTGAAACTCTCTGTGTCGTCCTTGCGCATAAAATATGGCACAAGGAAACATGCTCTCACGTAGCACGGGATGACCTAACAACAAATATGTGATTAAAATTAGATTACCACGTCAAAGAAGTTCTAAGAGTCATGAAATTATATATATGCCTTATCTTCATGTTTTTTAGCAGTAAGAGCTAAGAGCCATACAGTGCAAACCACCATACAGTGCAAACCATCATACAGTTTATTGTCTTCGAACTTTTCATAATACTAGACTTCATCAAATTTATTAAGGTCCAAGACACTAACACGACTAAAAAGAGCAATTACTCTTAATATCAAACATGCACATAAAACTTCAAAAATAACATGTAGGTCCAAGACACTAACACGCATTAATGTCTCAAATAAACAACAAAATATGCCAAACACATAATAAGAAAGAAATAAACAACATGATATACTCGTTGGTAGCTGAATACCGTGGTGTCCACAAATCCCTCTTGAAACGTCAAATCAAAGTTGGTCATGTAGATATCGCCACGGCCGCACAAACCATTTGTGTCAAAACAAGTGGGACACTACGATAGAATATAGATCTGATCAGTAATACTAATCGGGAGAAATTTAGTGGTAGGAAGAAACCAAACATGTATGGTACCTCTTTGGTGCCAGCCATCCTTGTTGACGATGAGTGTGGCGGGTAAATCTACCGCGAGTGAGAAGTTATCTTTCTATGGAGGCACAGACGGCGTCTGCGACAGTAGAGCGATGACGGCGCTGTGCGGCGCCGTGTCACAAAGATAGGATTGTTTGTTCGAGGAGGAATGGAGACTAGGTATTTGGCAAAACCCTACAAGCATGGCTGGGCCACTGTTCGTCCGGCCTGTTAAACGGCAGACGCGAATCCGTCCTAAGCGGCATGCCCAGTTGTGTTTCATGTTCTTTTGTTTTACTATATTTAGTTGTGCGCTTGAGACATTGACAAACTACTGAGTGTGGCATATAATCATTAGTTGTATTAAAATTGGTTAAGCACAAAAAAGTAATTAAATCCAAGAAGCATTGAGTGTATATTTAGTTAAGCAAACGATATTAGCTAGTTAAAACTCGAATACATCATACAAGATTCTAGAATTAAGCAAACAAAGGGAATTCAAATTTTTCCAATATTTTTTTATTTTAGATTAACAATTCAACTAATTTTAAGAAACAATTCACTAATATTTTTTGAATAGACTATATTTTACCAATATTTTGCTTAACTTTTCTAGCAAAATTGTGTACATTTTGTACACTCCACATTGTCTCAATAATTCAACAGAACAAGATCGCTAGTAGCAAATTGGAACTCAAAACAAGATTAATGAACTACCTAATTTGCACATATGATCAGCTATGTAGAATAATTAGGAAGGATGACAATACCAACTAGAGATTCATATTTAATTGAAGGGTGAAGGTGTTTCTATCCAGCCTAGAGAGGTCTACAGCCCATGCATTATTGGCATGGCCCCACATCTGCCACGTGTGTGTGTCATGGCTTGGCATAACACTCTTATACTTAGACCTATCAAGTGGGTGGGATCATGTTGGTCAAGTGTAGCGACTCACACAACCACTAGATTGATGATGGTGTTTCTAGCCAACCCAGAGAGATCTATAGCCCATGCAATGTTGGCATGGCCCCATATCTATCACAGTTGTGTGTGTCATGGCTTGGCATAGTAGTGTTATAATAAGATCTATCAACAATGTGGCATCATGTTGGCTGAGGCACACAAACACTAGGTTGATGATGGTGTTTCTAGCCAACCCAGAGAGCTCTATAGCCCATAAAATGTTAGCATGTGCCTACATCTACCACAAGTGTGTGTCATGGCTTGGCATAGAAAATTTATATTTAGATCTATCAAGTAGGTAGGATCATATTGGCCAAGTGATGACTCATACAACAACAAGTTGGTGAAGGTGTTTCTATCTAGCCCAGACATGTCTAGATCCCATGCAATGTTGGCATGGCCCCACATCTGCCACAAGTGTATGTCATGGCTTGGCATATCACTCTTAGATCTATCATGTGGGTGGGATCATGATGATCAGGTGTAGTGACACACAACTAGTAAGTTGATAAAAACACATTGCCAGGAAAAGAGGCCTAGGTGAGACCAAAAGGGTAGTTCGTAAATTTCTCAATTTTTCGATGTTCATCAAAGGATCCCAAAAATTTTGCACATGCTATACCAATGGTTCCTGTCAAGAATATGTAATTTATTTGAAAAAAATCAAAATTGTAAAATAGTTATTTTGTTTAAATTTTTAAATAGAAAAAATAATAAAAATATAGGATAGAAGAAAAAATTAAGACTCGGCGTGCAGGCGCCCAACTCCTACTCCCGCGCCCGCATCATGGCTACATTAATAGGTGGGTATAATTACAAGCAGGGCCTTAGAGATAAACAAAAATATAGCCATGCCTTGGACTTTTACAAAAAGGACCTTGCATAAAAAGAAGAAAAATCAATCGGATCCACCAAGTCCTTCTCCACCGGAAACAATGGCGAGCTCGACGTCGTGGTCGACAGCGCTTGCGTCGGGGATGGAACCACTTGAAGTATGCGCGTCGAATCTTGCCATGGCCGAGAGGCAAGAGGGCCTCCACTGGAGGTTGAAAAAGAAGCGACAAACAAGCCTTATTGAGAGGGATGCAAGGGCCTCTCCAGCTCGCCTCCCACACCGACTGGCACCGACGGAGCTTAGCGAAGCAGAAGAAGCATAGGACGCGACAGATCTGGCTGTCGGAGATCTACGTCCTACCTTCAGACGTCATAGTGGCAAACTCCACAAGGGGAAAACAGAAAATCCTACTCTATTGCTGTAAAGGGCAGGGACCCTCACCCGACTCGATGTCGGCCATCGCCGGAGAGGAGCGAGGAGGGGCCTGATGGCCCAAGACTTGGAGGTGGATGAGGGGAACAAGAGGGTTTAGAGAGGAAGAAGAGAAAGTATCCCGACCACCCAACGGCTGTTTCAACATCAATACTAACATTAGTAAACCAAAAGAAACATCATCATACATATACTGATGATGCAATCCTTCACAAGCTCACCACAGCCTTAGTCAAAGTACTCCATGACCTTGACAAGGGCAGAATGGTTGGCCTTGTACACTTCTTTGTAATATATTTGCCGGTCGAATAAAGATTTTCACCGCAAATGGCCAATGCCTACATTGATACATCATACATGGCGCGCGCATAGCCTAGCCTACGCATCGGAGTGGAAGGAGGATTCAGAGTGGGAGCAGCGACGGCACATGGTGTGGTCGAAGACGCTAACGACGAACTTTCCTTCGCCGTTGTACCTGAAGACGAGGATGTTGCCCGCTTCGATCTGGTGCGAGCGGGCGAAGCGCTCCCAGCCGTTGCCGAGGTACATCTGGACGAGGTGGTCGGACTGCAGGTCGACTGGGTACATGCATGTCCTGAAGCCGTTTGCCCACAGCATGGTGAGCGGGGGCGGCTCGTCTCCGATCAGCGACAGGAACCTGCGGGGCAGGAGCAGCCTGTCACGCGGCATGCCAAGGTGGATGGCCACGACGAACTGGGCGCCTGGTTCGAAATCTTCGGGCGACGACGGCGGTGAGGGAGAGCATGGTGGCGCGGTGATTTGTCCGCGTCCTCCATGCCTCCGTCGACGTCCGCGGCCGCCGCGCCTCCCCTCGATCCAGCGCCGCCGACCATGGCTAGCTACAGGTAGTGGAGAACAAAAAGGAGAAGGCTGAGAGGATGTGGTTCTGTGGGGAGAAAATGGCCGCGGACGGCTAGTTAAAAAGGGCCAGCAACGGATGCCAACATGGAGGCCGAGGATACATCATTGAAGTGTCTAGGCAGTCAGTGTGCAGTCTCTTCGCCATTAATAGCGTAGGCTGCCGCCGGTCAACGGTTATGTCTGAATCGGTGCCTCTGCGCGCATCTGAATAAACGCCGCGGTGGCTCACGGGTGGGCCAGTGGCACCAACATGCAGGACGAGCTGTCCGGTGGGAGATGCGTCGGCCTGGTGGAGATGCACAGACGGGATGCGTCGGCCAGGTGGACGAGTTCGCTAGGATGGGATGCGTCAGCCCGGTGGAGATGCCCTGAGGTGCTACTGGGTCCCAGCGGTAGGGCGCGCGGTTGGCCCAGCCCAGCGCTCACATTCGTCGAGATAAAACCCTAATTCCTCTGGCCGCAGGACTGCATACCACGATACCACCCGTCGTACGCCAAGAAGCGAGTCCGTGGTGATGAGCCGGGGATGTAGCCAAGTGGGGGATCAGAGAATGCCCCTGCAGTGGTGGTGGCTGTAGGGGTCGGCGCTGCTGCTCCGGGCAGTCCGGACTCTCCTGGCCCCGTCGTAATTGCTCTGGCTTCCGACGCAGCAGTCATCGGTGACCACGAGGATCAGGTGAAGGACGATGTCGTGGATCCCTCTGCAGATCGGGACGAGAAGCAGGCAAAGCGCATGGAAATATTCGATTTCAAGGAGGAGGACTATGACCCGGATGCAAACGTCAAGGAGGACTACGAGGTGTACCCGTATGCAAACGTCGAGGAGGACTAAGAGGTGTACCCGGATGCAAACGTCGCCCACCTTCGAGGTCCTAGAGAATGCTACGAGTTCGAGGTTAAGGTCACTGACGAGTACAAGCTGTTTCTCTATTAGAGTGTTAGTTGATTACTGTCCGTATGTTCTGCTCTCTCTATAGATTGATTTGAGCTGCCACCAAGTTGATTTAGCTATATTTTATTTTCGTATTCGCTAGTTCTCAGGCGCCTAGAACTTCTTAGGTCTAAGTCGCCTCTTTCACCGTTCGATTTACCTCGTGATTTGTGCAAAGTGAAAGTTACACATGAGTTGCAACTAGAGTGTAATTGAGAATTGAATGAGTTGCAACTAGGTTGCAACTAAGAATTAGTACAAATATTATGAGTTGCAACTAGGTTGCAACTGAGATTTTAGCAGAAATATTAGGATGACATTAGGCGCCTGAGATCTAGGCATAGGGTTCTTGGTTTCATTGTATTGTATATTGATTCGATCTTCGAGTTAGTAATTTTATTCATATCTAATCAGATTACTTAATTATTAATAATGATAGAATACTAATTTTATAATCAACGTGATTAAGTACCAACTGATTTTTGTAGGTCGTAACCATGAATTTGTAATCAAAGTTATTGCAATTGTTTTCATGAAGGCATATCTTTATTGTGTACTACCTAAGGCTGGTCATAGTGGTAGTATCATGCTACTAGTATCATGCATATGACTAGTGTATGATACTATCTTCATAGTGCATGGTATCATATCGTAGTATCATACCAGTACTATATTTAATAATTTATATAATATCAATACAAAATTATGTACAAGATTTATTTATATGAGGATTTTATAGTTTTATGTGCTATTATACGGTATCTACCTATGATACTCTAATCATCTCTTTCTTCATTAATTGTTGTGCCACATCAGATTTTTGCCAACATGGCATGCATGATACTAGCTATGATACTCCCACTGGGACTAGCCTAAGTAATGCACTTGGTAGTAACCATATCAGATGCATGCACGTTGATTAGATGCACACTTTTCTTAATATAGATTAGTACCAATATGATGATTCCATATTTGATGCATACCCTTTATCTTATATTTTCAAAATTCTTGGATGCATGTTACATACCAATCGATTTATTGACAAGATGAGATGCATGCCAATTTTATCTTATAATTCAAATTCTTACATATGATTTATTCATGATGATAATAATCTTTGAAAGCTTGAATTTATATTTCAATTAAATTAATTTTCTCACTTCTTCGTATTTAATAAATCCAGGAGTATGACAACATGGGAGATGACAAGGAGGCCAGGGACAACAAAAGCATGAACATACATAAGAAGCTCAAGTATGTCAACACTGATACGGTACCCCTCGACGCCGATCCTAAGGCCAAGATTTGATTGTGCTACCAATGCTTTGGTCCCCTAGAAATTTTAGTTCTCGTTGAAACTATTTGTTGCAGAAACTGATGTTATTTTGTCGTTTGTGATGGAACCTCGTTTAATCCATATATATATGCCTTACGAGTGTCTGCTACTTCGTGATATGTAGTTTTGGTTCGTGTTCATGCACACTGAATTGTTTAGATGGTTGTTTATTCATGCACACCAAAATTCTTGGAGTATTAGATAGATTGGTCTGATCCAACTATTTTCTACAAATCGCAATGGAGAGAAAAACTATGGTATACCTTATTATTTCAATATTCCAAATGTTACATTTTATGGCAAATAGGACACCAATTACAAAGGCAAAATGCGAAAGGGTTTCTAGCCAACTCAGATTAGTCTAGAGCCCATGCAATGTTGGGATGAGGCTATGTGAGGTACAAGTGTGCATCATAGCAGTTACTTAGTTAATTAGAATTAACAACTAGGTGGGATCATGTTTGAGCAAGTGTTGGCTCATACTACTACAAGTTGGTCAGTTGTTTCTAGACAACTCAGATTGGTTAATTTTAGATCCCATGCAATGTTGTCGTGGGTAATTATTTGCCTATAAACACCTGGTTGCATGAGTCATCACTTGGATAACATGATCCTTCTCGGTTGATGGATCTTATTATAACACTTATAGAAACAACTTCACCAACTTGTTGTTGTATGAGTCATCACACCTGATAGATCTAACTATAATTTTGCTATGCCAAGCCGTGACACACACAACTATGGTAGATGTGGGCCCATTCCAACATTGCATGGGATCTAGACCTCTCTGGGTTGGCTAGAAACCGCCATCATCAACTTAGTGGTTGTGTGAGTCACTACACCTAACCAACATGATCTCACCCACTTGATAGATCTAGCTATAAGAGTGCTATGCCAAGCCATGACACACTAGCTTGTGGCAGATGTGGGGCCATGCCAACATTGCATAGCGTCTCTACACCTCTGTGGGCTGGATAGAAACACCTTCCCCAACTTGTTGTATGAGTCATCACACGTGACCAACAAGATCCTACCTACTTGCTAGATCTAGCTATAATTTTGCTATGCCAAGCCATGACACACACAACTGTGGTAGATGTGGGCCCATGCCAACATTGCATGGGATCTAGACCTCTCTGGGTTGGTGAGAAACACCATCATCAACTAAGTTTATGTGTGAGTCAGTACACCTGACCAACATGATCCCAGCCACTTGATATATCTAGCTATAAGAGTGCTATGCCAGGCCATGACACACACTTGTGGAAAATGTGCGGCCATGCCAACATTACATGAGGTCTAGACCTCTCTGGGATGGATAAAAACACATTCACCAACTTGTTGTTGTATGAGTCATCACACCTGACCAACATGATCCTACCTACTTGCTAGATCTAGCTATAATTTTGCTATGCCAAGCCATGGCACACACAACAGTGGTAGATGTGGGCCCATGCCATTGCATGGGATGTAGACCTCTCTGGGTTGGCTAGAAACACCATCATCAACTTAGCGGTTGTGTGAGTCACTACACATGACCAACATGATCCCACCCACTTGATAGATCTAGCTATAAGAGTGCTATGCCCGGCCATGACACGCACTTGTGGAAAATGTGCGGCCATGCCAGCATTACATGGGGTGTAGACCTCTCTTGGCTGGATAGAAACACTTTCACCAACTTGTTGTTGTATGAGTCATCACACCTGACCAACATGATCCTACCTATTTGATAGATCTAACTATACTTTTTCTATGTGTAACATCCCAGCATTAGAGCCTAGAAATAAGCTGAACCCAGATGTGTGCATTGCATTCATGCATAGAAAATCCAAATAATTTTCGCGCTTTTGAACAAAACTTGTCAAAGTGATTTAAGCTTCTCTTAACTTGATGGAATTTAAGTAGATCATCAAGTTGACTGCGGTAAGTTTCAATATGACCTTTGCTAAACCTTATTTTGGGTAAGGGAGATTTGATCTAAGTGTAGATCAAATGTAATAAAAGTTAAACCCTAATACATTATAATTTATATTTGATCCCTAGGTGATCATATCATAGTATTCATTATAATCACTCATGAGTACCAAGTTAAGCATATAACACACATAATAAGAATGTAACAACTATATCTTAATCTCATCTGGTTATACCATGACTGTCCCGGTAATACATAACCCTACTTCCTAAGTAAGATCGAATAGGAAAGAAACTAAGTTTAGATCATTCACCATATATCTTTCTTTTCATATCAATCCTTATCATCTCTATTGAGTTATATTCCAATATCTGTTGTTAATCAATGTTGAGAAATCAACTATTGATTCACCAATTCTCAATCTATCAACTCTTGACCAGAACATAGTTTACATTAAGTGTTTATAAAGAAACAACTAAGAAGAGGTAAGTAGTAATGCTAGTTTTAGATATCATCTATTGGATGGGAATGATTGAAGAGAATCAAACCAATAGGAGAAATTAATGGAGTTAAATCACTCCTAAATAAATAGAAGAATTATTTATATCATCTAATTACATGGTAGTTAAGAAGATTACAAGGATAAACCTTGAAGATAGTTACCAGTAATAATTCCATTGGATCAAGTGGGCATAGTCCATGAATAACAACCTTAATCCAATTAAATATACTATGAAAATAATTCCAATACAATTGTAAGGTTGTATTGCTAAAGCCTTGCTTAGCCAACTAAAGGTGTAAGCTATAAATGAATAAAGGATAGTAAGCTTTAAAGAAAGGTAGATGGATGATGAAGGAACATTATGAGTGGAGTTTGAAAGAGCCACTTGTTGGATTGAATATTATCAACAATAGAGTAGTGGGTATAACCAAGTAAAGATATGAGAAAACTATGAAATGCTTTAGTATCAAACTCATTGGATTCATCCATGAGTTTGGAAGAATGAAAGGTGAATAAGAACATTCTTGTGAAGTAAAGCTCATCATTTTAATCATGATGATGGATAGGAAAAGGTAGTATATATAGGAAAAGAATTCCTTAATTAGAAATCCAGGATTGTGAATTATGGATAATACACATTCCTGGTAAACACTCAACTCTAAATCTCAAATCAAACATAATATCCATTTCATGTTATTAATCCATCATCTTATTTCTATATCACCTTATAGGGATATTTTCCTATAGCAAATCACATAAGCACATCTCTGTCAAATCCAACCATCATAATTATATGTGCTTAAGAGTATCTTTATCAATTCTTCTCCATAAAACATTTTAGATGTAACTTTCTATTTTAAAAGGTGTTATCATTAAAGATCATAAACAGAAGACAATATGCTTAGCTATTAAACCTTTACTCACATCAATGAGGGAATACAAGTAAATAAAGATCCTAAACTCTAGGGTAAGCACTTCCAATTCAAATCCTAACTTCTATGTTAATTATAATAAAATAGATATCCATTATTATTTCTAAATTCATGGGAATAATATTAATCATATTAATTCCCTAGAAATTCTATTTATCAAATAAAAATAAAGGATCACCATATAAAAATCTCCTAAATATTATGATTTAATAAGAATCAAATCTCATGAGTTAATAATAATGCGTCCTATAAAAAGTTTATGGATATTAGCTTGATTAAATGCATATTAAAAGCCTTACAAATAATAATAGGAAAAGTATATTCATAAAGAAAATAAAGAAAACATAACATTATACAATAAAAGTTCACAAATAATACCAAATACATTTTAGTATTACTACAACTATCCAGCAAATTAATTCTACAAAGGAAAGTTCAAATTAAAGATTATATACAAATTTGAAAAGGAAAACAGAAAATATAAAAAGGGAAAACAAATAAAAAACAAAGCCTGGCCGTGGCCCAATTTCTCTCTGCTTACCTGTCACCCAGGTGCAGCCCACAAAAGCCCAACAGGCAGCCCAGATCATTCCCCTCTCTGGCTGACAGGTGGGACTAAAGAGGGACTACGGGTTGAGAGAAAAGAAGCACTAGGGGGTTTTATGCAAAATCGACTTCGTCGTCTGCCTCGCCTACTAGAAGAAGCTCGCTGGCCGGAGCTCCACTGTCGATGGATCGCCACGCTATGATGTGTGCTACCGCTCCTGGAGGGAAGGGATAAGAATGCCACGATGCTGTCTGCTCGTCCTCATCCCCATTTCCCCCTCTACATCTAGCCCTCTCTCAATTCCTTCTTCACCCGAAACCCTAGTTTGTCAGAGTTCGTCATTCCGGTCAGATCAGACCACCCCTCGCCTTGAGGTAGCCACTGTTGGACGCGCCGTCATGGACTTACTCACCTAGGACCAAGCACGGAAGCCCGCACGCCGGGAATCATGTGAAATCGAGCATTCCTTTCATCTGCCGTCATGCACATTATCATCGATTCACCGTCGTCACGCCTTCCCAAGTCTCCTCGACCTCTCTATCGTCATCAGGGTAAGCTTACGCATCTCTGGACCCTAATTTCGCTTGCTGAGTCTCAGCTAGACCTTGTTTCGTTGAGCACCGCCGTTGGCCGCCGCAGTAACTTGTCGCTGGTGTATTTACGGTGACCACTAGGTAGCGGTGTTACCACCAATAGGTTCGCCTTGTGTAAGGTTCCCAACCTTTAATAAGGTAGAGATCCCTGTGTTTACAATGCTAGTCCCTGGATCAATAGCTAGCATCCACAGTTAAGATGTAATATCAAGAAACAAAGGTCATAATACAACTTTATAACCAGGAATAAAATAATTTATTACATCTTACATAGCTCATTTGGCTATCTCATTTCAATGCAGCAGAATATAACAATAGCATGGGGTCCTTCATCTTCAAAGTGCCACAGGCAAACATGTTGGTTGTAGACTTGTAATCCTATTCAACACACTTCACTCACATCTAACAAACCTGCAACATAACAAGTTACAGCCACAAGGGTCAATACACTTGAATTGTATTGGCAAGTTTCACTACTATGTAGAAATAAGTGGATCCTATCATTGCATGCATATTTGGCTAAGTAGGGTTTAGGCTCATTTGCAGAAAGCAATATAGTTTTGTCCTATCTTTTGAAAATAGTTTTGATCTTTTGACAAATCTTTCTGATCTCCTTGGAAAACACCAAGTGCTTCAAATCCCTTGTTGTCACCATCAAGTTTTACTTTGAGAAATTGGAATGTCGAGATCTTCCATAGCTTCAGGCCTTAGTTGCTCAGAGTTTTCCGTAACCGGGGACACGTCTAATAAATAGAATTTGATCTTCTGCAGAAGTTGTACACTTTACCCACATGACACAATCTCGTCTTGATGCCACCAGTGGTCGCTGGATAAGTACTCACCAAAATGGAGTACTGACAGATCGAGAATGTGACAAAGTCTTTCCATAGAAGTCCTCCCAATACACAATGCTAGCTTGTCAACCAGGCACCAATGTAGGGATAAATTTCCCTTACACAATTCTAGTTAACCTGAAGAGGCCAATGCATGGGTCTTCCACTATGTAGTTTACTAAGCCAAAGCCCATTTAGCATGTGGTTGTACACGGAAGCCACTGTACGAGAAACATGTTCAATCTCTAAGTCCCTGGGTGGTTTTCTTCTAGTGCACACACAAAAAGATAGCCATATAAAC
This sequence comes from Avena sativa, assembly GCA_916181665.1. Classification (NCBI taxonomy): domain Eukaryota; kingdom Viridiplantae; phylum Streptophyta; class Magnoliopsida; order Poales; family Poaceae; genus Avena; species Avena sativa. Next base: position 301,357,766 of record OV702297.1, on the reverse strand, counting down.
ATGGTTCCCTTTGTTGCCACCTTGTCCAATCTTGAGTATCCTTGTCCACCTAGGTGGTTCATTGGGTACTTGTTTTATTATATAAAACATATATCTTAACAACACTTCATATAATCATATCATGTATCCCATCCCAAATATATAGCAGGGCTAAGCATACTACAACTACAATGTTTTCTCTAAGGAAGATATAAGGGTATCCTATTAGGATTTAGCATAGCATAAAATATAGTAGTCCTTATCATGCATGTTACAAAAATCCACTAAGTGTAATGAAAATAGTAGGACTTGGATGATAGTGTCACTTGCCTTTTTAGTAGATAATGATGGTTCACTTCTTGATCTTGCAAATATCACACTCTTCTAATTTCACTACAATTCAATCAATCAAACATATATTCAACTAGCATTCAAACCATTTCACCACATAAAATAACAAAAAAGTCAATGCATGCAAGCATGCAAAAGATAGTTTTATTTGCAGAAGTGGTTTCTACTAGGCTCTAAACATTTTAAAGCTCAAAGTGGTCATTTACTAAAGTGGTAAAACCATTTGCAAAAGGTTTCACTCCAAAAACTAATTTTATACCAAAGTGATAATTTATGTTTGTTAGAAATGTCTTTAGCAAGGCAATAACTTTATAAGGTTCATAAAGTATGTTTTTAAACCTCAAAACTTAGTGTTTAGCGTCATAAGGGTTGAATCAAAACATTTCCCAAAGGCTTTACCCAAAAATCATTTCTAAACCATAAACAATATTTTTATTTGACTAGAAATGGGCTAACTCAAATATTTATTCCTTAACTTCACAAAATACATTTTTAAATCCATAAGTTGGTTCCTATGGTCAGTAGGTTCACAACAATCCATTTTGCAAAGATTTCACCATAAAAATATATCTAGAACAATTTTTATATTCAAATTATGCCTACAAAAATTTCTGCAATTTCAACCAATTTTCCAGAGGAAAAACATTAAACAAAGTGCATGGTTGCAAAGTACTTGTTCTGCTGATTCCATTAATATAAAATTTGGACGTGTACAATTAAAGTTATGAATTTTACAAGTTTGCAATCCTCATAGATCAAATTTCTATTTTTAAACCTAAGTCTGGCCACGTGTCTTAACCTCATTGGGCGTGTAACATCCCAAAAATACTAAACTTAAATCATCAAACTCTAATCATCAAAATTAGGGTTAACAAAAACTTTTCTAAATAAAATTATGAAAGCATGCATATGTGTATGCATTTAATTTGAAATTCTTTTGAACCACCTTGTTTGTGTGTTTCTTTGCTTGTAAAATGTTTCTTAGGTGAAATAAACATCATCTAAACATTTCCCACACTTTTCCCAAAGACAAGTAAAGTAAAACAAATAAAATAAAGGAATGGTCATTTTGACCAATTTAACTCCCATGCCTACTTTGGCTGTCTCAAACTTTCAGAACCTAACAGAAACTTTTCTGAATCTTTGCACCCCTTGATTGTACTCATAAAAAAGTATCAAGGCCCACTTTGTGATCATCCAGAAACTTTCAAATGCATAGTTTAAATGACAATTCAAAATTGAATCTTTATCATATGGGAAGATCCCACTTTTTCAAAAACCACTCAAACAAGCTCAACTTTCAAAACCCAAGCATCTGCAGACTCACCAGCACCAATCTAGCACACCCACCAAAAATATTTTCAAAATTCAAAACTTGAATTCGTGCGGCCATTTCATCAAACACTTGGAAGACACAAATCAAACAAAATCAAAACACTATAGTGTGCAGTGTTTTGAGCCTAACTGGTTCCCTATCTAGCTCACAACCATCTCAGTAGATCATCTAGCAAGATTAACCAAGAACTAGCACCACTGTGAGCTTGCCAATATCATCAATGGTGAACAGCCGAGTGCATCCTTGCCACCCCAGTGTAGACAACAAGCTAGGAAAGAAACTAGCCATTCCAACCTTGTCTGGGAGATCACCCATGCCTCACCGCCCCCTCTCGACCAGCCATGCCTCAAAGACATCGAACACAGCACCCAGGAACGCCGCGCCCGTGCCTCTGCCAACCATGCCGAGCGTGCGCCAGAGCGCCACCCTCGACCGAAGCCCACAGACCGCGCGCCGCCCTCGCCGCATGCATACACAATCGCCACCGACCCAGGAGACCGCCAGACATCCCCGTTCACCGCCCCATGCCGCACAGCCACCGCTCTCCGTCGAAGACGCCGCCTCTGCCGCGCAGAGCGTCGCGTGTTCCAAACCAACCCGCACCGCCCCATGTCTCACCACCGTATCGTTGAGCATCGCTAGGGAACACCGCACCGTCCCCTACCTTCGCCCATGCCAATAGCCGTCTGTACCATCGCCCCCGACGCGCTCAGCGTGCACCCCGTCGGTCCCCTCGCTCGACTATAAATAGAGGCCACCCCCAACCGAATTGAGCACACCATTCTACTCCCCTCTCCTCACTGATCGTGCCACACCGTTCCCAGAGCAAGGCGAGCAGCACTTCGCTGGAATTTCACCGGAGCCCGCCGCCTCTGGAGAAGAAGGGAGCCAGCGAATGGAGCCGCCCCAAGAGGAGCCACCGGTACCAGGAGATTCGCCATCATCGACTTCGTCGTTCGCCCGCCTCGCCGACCCTCGCCTGCACCCCGATGAGCCCCTAGCAACCCCCACTGGCCGCGCTAGGTTTCTGTCTCGCCGGCGTTGCCCAACGTTGACGATGACTCCCAGCCATTGGATTAGAACCAGATCGAACGCCCCACATCGCCCCATACCGCTTCGCACCCCCTTGTCTCACTGACGAGTGGGGACAGCCACTTAAATAGCCCGCGGAAGCGCTACGTTTAGCAGGACGGCCCGTTAATTTTTCCCGCACAGCCCAACTATTTGAATTAAACTTTTCCATTTTATTTCAAACACACTTTTGTGCCCAGTTTCAAAAATCAACCCAGATCGATTCAGTGCACCAAATTGAATGAAACTAATTTTGTTAGAAAGGTCTGGGAATGCTGAATCCAAGCCAATTGGATTCAAGTAATTTGGATCTATAGATCACCCATGGTAAAAATAACAAGGCAGAAGCTTTTCTGCATTCAAACATTTTTCAAATTTAAACCATAATAGCTTTTGAGTTGATTCCAACTCTCAAAAATCACATTTAACCATACCTTTCAGAATATATAAAAATATATAGGTTTACTAGCAGAAATAATGTTCAAGTAATAAAAGAATTCCCCATAGGCATTTCTAGTCAATTTATTTAATTAAAATAAAAGGGTAAAACCTTATTAAATTGTGACACCACTTTAAATCATATTACCATGGACTAAAATATGTCTTGATGACATGTGTCAACATGATCCCATGTTTGGTTTGGAGAATATTAAATCTTAAGTAGTTTTTCAATGAGTAGAAATTACTTTTCTAAAAATAAAAGGAATTAAACCAAGCTTTAATCTTGTAATGTTAGTGATGATGCTAGATCATATATAGGACCCTTTTGTGTGATGATTGCAAGTAGTTAAGTATTGTTTGGTGATTGTGTACCTCGTATTTATTCATAGACGATAGTACCGACCAAGGATACGAGGAGGAAGGAGGATTCTACGAAGAAGCCGAGGAGAACTTCAACCACTGCTCTGCACAAGGCAAGCTTTACTAATCAAGTTGACCAATGCAAACCTAATACTACTAGTGAATGTGCAAGCTAACACTTGCAAGATACTCAACTGAGGCAACAAACCACTATTTGTTACCATGCCAACTATATGCCTTAAGCATATATGATCATATCCACTTGATAAACCAATCCTAGTTTTACTTGTAAGCTTCTTACTTTATTTCTTTATCAAAGCTCTTACCTAGATTCTACCTAAGTGAATGGTAGATACTAGAAAGATATGTGAAGGTTGCATAAAGAGCATAAAATTTGGCCTAAGCTAGATAATCTTGATGTCAGCCTAAGGCATGAGATTAACTTAGTTAAAACTCCACTAGTTTACCACCCCTCATTAGTGCTTACCCCCACCTGTAGATGCTAGTGCTAAGCATTAAACTTGATCAACTTTAGATGGGAATACTTGGTGGAAAAATGGTCATGAAAACCTTGGAATGATGGATCATTCTATTGAAATGTTTTGGACATGTGTTTCCGAACACCTGATGATTTTGCTGATGAAAATGTTGAGGCATGAGCCTTAGCCCTTTATAAAACTTATGGTTATCTGGATGCGATACCATTCCAATTTTATCGTACAACCACAATACCCGAAGATTGGGTAGGGCTTGACTGGAAACTTATATACCTTAGTATTAGTTCCCTCACGGCCAAGGTCTGAGCTGAGGCTACCTTGTGAAGATTGTCCACCTATGCAGTACCCAAGATGACAGTTGGTCATGGTTGGGAGGCCAAACTCACAGGAGAGGTGCTTATACTAGGGCGTGTAATTGAAAGGTTAGGATTTATTATCCGCATACTGAGTATGGTGAATTCAGGATTTGTTCCTGATGGATGTATCGAATGTTGTGGTGAAAGTGTACAATCTCTGCAGAGTGTCAAACTATTCGAATAGCCGCGTCTGCGGTCATGGACAGTTGGAGTGGCCATATTGTTCCCCCGTCAGACTTTTCAAAATGACTTGTGAAATGAATTGAGACTTTGACTTCACCACAACAGGGTTGTGATATGAGATACAAGTTCCCATTTAGGTGTTATAAAACTTCAACTAGCATTCGTTGCCCCTAAACTTAGTAGAGATAAATCTGGCTTTTGCAAAACAACCCTAGAGCCTAGTGTCCTATTATCAAAAACCCCTTTCATTTGTTAGTATTAGTTTGCGAGTACTTAAAGAGTACTCATGGCTTTGTCCCTGGCTATTCCCATGGGCAGACTATGAAGAGGAGTACCTGGAGGATGGACCCCAGGAAGGTTACGACAACTAGGATCATCTCCCATCGTCAGCATTGCCTGTGACCCCGAAGATGGAGCTTCACCCATGATACCGTTATTATTACGTATTCCGCTGCTTGATGTTGTATTAAGAACTGGATCATGAGATCCCTATTTGTGTAAGAACTTATGTACGGTTTGTAATGGATGATGTACTATGGTATCCAATTCTGTTATGTCTCGCAAAAATGGTAATCCTGGGATTGCGATGTATGGCATAACAGGCATCTGGGATTAAAAATCCGGGTGTTGACAAGTTGGTATCAGAGCCATCCTGACCATAGGAGACCCTAGTTAGACTGGACGTCTGAATCAAAAACATAGTTTCAAAACCAAAGGAAGCAAATATTTACAAAAACTTATTCTCATTCTTATCCCTTTGATTCTTTCATGAAAATTCATGTTCCTCAAAAACTCTTGCAAAATACATAAAATTTTGACACACTTGATCACTCTACTAACTTACTCATCCTATATTCTTTATAGATGGACGTGAAGTACAGCAAGTTTTATCAGTTGGGGAATGGAGGAGACCTTATCTTTGAGAGGGATTTGGACCAGCTTTCGGAACTTCTGGAGCGTCCGCACCCCGAGTTCTTCGGAGCTCAGCTCAATGATCAAGGAGGAGAAGGTCTGCAGTGGCTAGTTGTTGCAAGTCTCCGAGGAAAGATTGAACCTCCCACTGCGGAAGGAATTCAGTTTACCTTAAGAGATAACAACTGGCTCGATGGACTTGCCAGGGCCATGCAGGAAGCTCTTTCCCGTCTGTGTGGGCAGAGCATCAATCAGATCAAGGGTACTCGCTTTGAGTTTTGCCCAAGGCGTGATGCAAATGGACAACCACTGGAAGCCCCATACCACCCCGAGCTAAAGACTCAATTGGACCACCTTAGCTTCATGATGTACGATCGTCAGCAGGAGTTAGACAACTGTCGTGACTACTCCAACCACAAGTCTGCCATCATCAAGACGAAGGACCAAACCATCGCCAGGCTAGCAAGGGTTCGCAAGTCTCGCCGCCGTCAGCTCGACAAGAAGGAGCGCATCATTTTCCGTCTTCGCCACCGCATCTCATCTTTGGAGGAGACCATCCACGAGAGAGACATGCAGTTGGAGGAAAGGGAGAATGCCGGAGAGGATCTTCATGGAGACCCCTACTCCTATCTCAGCGATGACGATGATTTTCTGGAGGATCAGGCTATGGACTTCTTCACCGATGAAGATGATTTCGCCTTCATCGATGATGATGAGGACGATGAAGCCACTGATTCCGAGGAGTAGTAGCACTTGAGCACTAGCGTAGTGAGTAGTATTCAGTCCCACTTTATTGTAGTTTCCCGAATGGTTCTTAAAACCATCTGCTTTTTTTGTTGTGGTGTGTGTTGTACCGTGTGCTGTGAATGAATCAATGAATGAATGAAAAGGCAAGTTGCTAAAAAAATCTGAGTCAAACTTTAAAAAAAATTCAAAGACCCAAAATTTTAGAAATTTCCCTCTTTTCTCATGATCTATCTCAATCTTCACATGCCACGTAGAGGAAGTGGTTCATCCCCGGACCCGATGTTGCAGATTATGCAAATGTTGACTTCTGACCGCGAAGTTGAAAGAGCGGAACATCAAGCCAACCTAGCCACACTGCAACAGATAGCCCAGCTTGCCCACAACAACCAAGGCCATGGAAATCAGGACAACCATGGATCTAAGCTCAAGAATTTCCAGAATACCAACCCACCTATTTTCACAAAGTTAGAAGAACCCCTAGACGCCGATGATTGGCTGCAAACCATGGAAAATAACCTAGAAGTCGCCGGAGTGGAAGCCAACGAGAAAGTTCTGTTCGCCACCCACTATCTAGCCGGAGATGCCAGGGCATGGTGGAACAGTGTTCGCGCAATGACCGGAGGCCAGATGATGACCTGAGAGGAATTCAAGGTCAAGTTTAGCAGAACCCATGTGCCACCAGGTTTGATCAAGAGAATGAGAGACGAGTTCAGAGAGCTGAAGCAAGGAAGGATGACTGTAGTGGAATACCGTGACAAATTCCTGTCATTAGCTAGGTATGCCCCGGATGAGATCGACACCGAAGCCAAGAAGAAAGAAAGATTCCTGAATGGTCTGCATGATGAGATGCAGACTGTGTTAGTCAATATCCCCTTTGCTGATATTGAAGCCCTTGTCGACTCAGCTATCCAGATGGAAGGAAAGATCAACCAAGCCAATGAGAACCGCAAGCGTCGCATGATGCATCAACCAGGAACCCATCAGACCCCAAAGTATCGCCCTAACCCATCTCCAGGATTTTCCCCAAGAACCAACAGACCCCCGATGAACCGTCCGACATATCCCAACCGTGGAAACCCTAGGCCCGGAGGAAACCACAACAACCCCGGCAACGCTAGAAATTTCAATCGTGCCCCACCCAAGTTCAACAACAACAATGCTACCACCAACACCAACACTGCCCCTAGGACTGGAAGCAATGCTGTGCCTGTAGCAGCAAAGGAAAAGTCGCAAGTGACTTGTTATGACTGTGGAAATAAAGGCCACTATTCCAACGAGTGCCCCAACAAGAAGAATGCTACATCCCCCAATGCCAATGTCCCAGCTCAGCAGCAGCGTCGTGTTCAGCCAGGAAGAAGATTTGCCCCAGGGAATTCACTCAACCGCAACAGTCGTCTTTTTCTGATGCATGCTGAAGAAGCTCAGGAAGCGCCAGACGTCGTGCTGGGTATGTTTTCGGTTAATTCAGTACTTGCAAGAGTGTTGTTTGATTCTGGTGCATCGCATTCATTTGTCATCGAAGATTTTGCATGCACTAGTAAAATTCAACCAACCAAACTAAAGCATGTTATGATTGTTCAAATTCCTGGATCAACCACCAAGGCTAGGCAAATTTGCAAAGCCGTCCCTATTCGAATCCATGGCATAGATTTTTATGCAAATCTGATAGTACTCGGAACTAAAGGTTTGGAAGTAGTACTAGGAATGGATTGGATGTCCAAACATAAAGGATTGATTGAATGTGCCAAGAAAGCCATAACCATGACCAGTACCACCGGAATATCAGTCGAGCATATATCTGAAACCTTACCTCGCCAATTCAAATGCAACAAGAGTATAGCCCAACCTACCATTGAACAAGTCCGGATAGTCTATGAACACCCCGATGTATTTCCAGATGTTTTGCCCGGTATGCCCCTAGATCGAGATATCGAGTTTATCATCGAACTAATTCCCGGAACAAGACCCATAGCCCAGAGACCCTATAGTATGAACCCGTCAGAAGTAGCAGAACTAAAGAAGCAACTGGAGGCCATGCTGTATATTGGATTGATTCAAACAAGTGCATCACCTTAGAGATCACCTGTCTTGTTTGTGGACAAGAAGGATGGAGGTAACTGTTTGTGTACGGATTATCGGAAATTGAATGATGTCACTATCAAGAACAAATACCCCTTGCCCAAGATAGAAGATTTGTTTGATCAGTTGACCGGTGCCAGAGTGTTTTCTAAGATTGATCATAGGACTGGCTATCATCAACTCAAGATTCGTGCAGAGGATATTCCAAAGACTGCCTTTACCACCAGATATGGAATGTATGAGTATACAGTCATGTCTTTCGGACTAACCAATGCCCCCGCTTATTTCATGAATCTCATGAATAATAATTTTATGGACTTCCTGGATAAGTTTGTCGTTGTTTTCATCGATGACATTCTGATTTTTTCCAAATCAGAAGAAGAACATGAGCTACACCTAAGGACCATTCTTGGAACCCTTAGAGAGCATCAGTTGTATGCAAAGTTTAGCAAATGTGAATTCTGGTTATAGGAGGTAGGATTCCTCGGTCACATTGTATCAGCCGGAGGAATTGCCGTTGACCCTGCCAAAGTGAAAGATGTAGAAGATTGGCAAGCCCCAACCACTCAAACCCAAGTTCGTGCATTTCTAAGATTGGCGGGATATTACCGCAAATTCATAGAAGGATTCTCGAGTATCGCCAGACCCATGACCCAATTGCTGAAGAAGGACAAGAAGTTTGAATGGACCGACAAATGTGAAGCAAGTTTTCAAGAACTCAAGAGGAGATTGATTTCAGCCCCAATCTTGATCATGCCAGATATCACGAAGCCCTTCGATGTGTAATATGATGCATCCAAGAAGGCAAAGTTATATCTTATCTATCTCGACAACTGAAGCAACATGAGCAAAACTACCCAACCCATGACCTCGAACTCGCAGCCGTAGTTCTAGCCCTGAAAACATGGAGACATTACCTGATGGGAAACCGCTGTGAGATCTATACGGATCACAAGAGCCTAAAGTATATATTCACTCAGAAGGAGCTGAATATGAGGCAGAGAAGATGGATTGAGCTAATCAAGGATTACGACCTGGACATTCACTATCACCCTAGTAAAGCCAACGTGGTAGCCGATGCCCTTAGCAGATTACCGTGCCGCTTGAACTCCATGATTTTGAAGGAGCAACCAAGTTTGCACAAAGAGATGGAAGATTTTCGAATAGAATTAGTGAGTGAAGGATTTTTGGCTAGCATAGAACTCCAGCCCACTTTGATCGGTCAGGTTAAGGAGGCGCAGAAGGGAAATGCTAGTATTGACGGAATCAAGCGTCGTATCGGTACAGGCAAAGTACCTGGATTCACCGAGGACGAAGGAGTTTTGTGGTACAAAGGACGCCTTTGTGTACCAGCAGATTCTGACTTGAAAGAAGTGATTTTGAAGGAGGCTCATGATACTCTTTATTCTATCCATCAAGGAGGAACTAAGATGTATCAATATTTGAAAGAGCAATTTTGGTGGCATAAGATGAAGAGAGAAATCGGAAGCTATATCGCCAAGTGTGTTATATGTCAGCAAGTCAAGGCAGGACATCAAAGACCCGCTGGATTGTTGCAACCATTACATATTCCGGAATGGAAATGGGATTCTATTGGAATGGACTTTATCACTGGACTGCCTACTTCTAGTAGGGGAAATGACTCTATCTGGGTCATAGTGGATAGATTGTCCAAAGTCGCCCATTTCTTACCCGTCAAGACCACATATCAGAGTTCGAAACTAGCAGAGTTGTACATCGCTAGAATCGTTAGTTTGTATGGAGTCCCCAAGAACATCGTATCGGATCAAGGAACTCAGTTTACCTCGAGATTCTGGAAGAAAGTCCAAGAAGGTTTAGGAACCCGTATAGATTTCAGCACCGCGTATCACCCTCAGACCGATGGACAAACGGAGCGAGTAAATCAAATACTCGAAGATATGCTGAGAGCATGTGTGTTAGAATATGGATCCAAGTGGGAAGACTGTCTGCCGTTTGCAGAATTTTCATACAACAACAGTTATCAAGCCAGTTTGCAAATGGCCCCATTTGAATTTATGTACGGAAGGAAGTGTCGCACCCCTTTGAACTGGTCGGAAGTAGGAGAGATTCGGATTTTCGGACCCGACATCCTACGAGAAGCAGAAGAGAAGGTTCACAAGATTCGTGAGCACCTCAAGACAGCCCAATCCAGAGAAAAGAGTTACGCCGACAAGAGACGTCGAGACCTCGCCTTCAACATAGGAGATTTTGTTTATCTGAAAGTGTCGCCATTGAAGGGAATACAACGTTTCCAACTCAAGGGAAAGTTAGCCCCCAGATATACCAGACCTTTCAAGATTCTGAACCGTCGAGGAGAAGTATCGTATCAATTGGAATTACCCGAAGAGATGTCAGCCGTGCACAATGTGTTCCATATCTCGTTACTTCGCAAGTGTCTCGAAGTCCCAGAGAAGACCGAAGTGTTCAAAAATATCGATCACCGGACCATAGAGATCAACGATGACCTGACCTATCCCGAAGTACCCATCGGTATTTTGGAACAACCTTTTCGAACAACTCGAACCTGAAGCATCAAGTTTCTCAAGATTCAGTGGAGCAACCACACAGAAGAGGAAGCTACCTGGGAGCGCGAAGATCACATCAGGACGGAGTTTCCCGATCTCTTCAAATCCTAGGTAATCTTTTCGTCCTTTTTCAAATCTCGGGACGAGATTTTGTTTAAGGGGGAAGGTTTGTAACATCCCAAAAATACTAAAATTAAATCATCAAACTCTAATCATCAAAATTAGGGTTAACAAAAACTTTTCTAAATAAAATTATGAAAGCATGCATATGTGTATGCATTTAATTTGAAATTCTTTTAAACCACCTTGTTTGTGTGTTTCTTTGCTTGTAAAATGTTTCTTAGGTGAAATAAACATCATCTAAACATTTCCCACACTTTTCCCAAAGACAAGTAAAGCAAAACAAATAAAATAAAGGAATGGTCATTTTGACCAATTTAACTCCCATGCCTACTTTGGCTGTCTCAAACTTTCAGAACCTATCAGAAACTTTTCTGGATCTTTGCACCCCTTGATTGTACTCATAACAAAGTATCAAGGCCCACTTTGTGATCATCCAGAAACTTTCAAATGCATAGTTTAAATGACAATTCAAAATTGAATCTTTATCATATGGGAAGATCCCACTTTTTCAAAAACCACTCAAACAAGCTCAACTTTCAAAACCCAGGCATCTGCAGAGTCACCAGCACCAATCTAGCACACCCACCAAAAATCTTTTCAAAATTCAAAACTTGAATTCATGCGGCCATTTCATCAAACACTTGGCAGACACAAATCAAACAAAATCAAAATACTATAGTGTGCAGTGTTTTGAGCCTAACTGGTTCCCTATCTAGCTCACAACCATCTTAGCAGATCATCTAGCAAGATTAACCAAGCACTAGCACCACTGTGATCTTGCTAATATCATCAATGGTGAACAACCGAGTGCATCCTTGCCACCCCAGTGTAGACAGCAAGCTAGGAAAGAAACTAGCCATGCCAACCTTGTCTGGGAGATCACCCATGCCTCACCGCCCCCTCTCGACCATCCCTGCCTCAAAGACATCGAACACAGCACCCAGGAACGCCGCGCCCGTGCCTCTGCCAACCGTGCCGAGCGTGCGCTAGAGCGCCACCCTCGACCGAAGCCCACAGAACGTGCGCCGCCCTCTCCGCGTGCATACACGATCGCCACTGACCCAGGAGACCGCCAGACATCCCAGTTCGCCGCCCCATGCTGCACAGCCACCGCTCGCCGTCGAAGACGCCGCCTCTGTCACGCAGAGCGTCGCGTGTTCCAGACCAACCCGCACCACGTCTCGCCACTGTATCGTTGAGCATCGCCAGGGAACACCGCACCGTCCCCTACCTTCGCCCATGCCAATAGCCGTCTGTACCATCGCCCCCGACGCGCTCACCGTGCGCCCCGTCGGTCCCCTCGCTCGACTATAAATAGAGGCCACCCCCAGCCGAATTGAGCACACCATTCTACTCCCCTCTCCTCACTGATCGTGCCACACCGTTCCCGGAGCAAGGCGAGCAGCACTTCGCCGGAATTTCACCGGAGCCCGCTGCCTTTGGAGAAGAAGGGAGCGAGCGATTGGAGCCGCCCCAGGGGGAGCCACCGGTACCAGGAGATTCGCCGTTGTCGACTTCGTCGTTCGCCCGCCTCACCGACCCTCGCCTGCACCCCGGTGAGCCCCCAGCAACCCCCACTGGCCGCGCTAGGTTTCTGTGTCGCCGGCGTTGCCCAACATCGACGATGACTCCCAGTCGTTGGATTAGAACCAGATCGAATGCCCCACATTGCCCCATACCGCTTCGCACCCCCTTGTCTCACTGACGAGTGGGGACATCCACTTAAACATCCCACGGAAGCGCTACGCTTAGCAGGCGGCCCGTTAATTTTTCCCGCGCAGCCCAACTATTTGAATTAAACTTTTTCCATTTTATTTCAAACACACTTCTGTGCCCAGTTTCAAAAATCAACCCAGATCGATTAATTGCACCAAATTGAATGAAACTAGTTTTGTTAGAAAGGTCTAGGAATGCTGAATCCAAGCCCGTTGGATTCAAGTCATTTGGATCTATAGACCACCCATGGTAAAAATAACAAGGTAGAAGCTTTTCTGCATTCAAACATTTTTCAAATTTAAACCATAATAAATTTTGAGTTGATTCCAACTGTCAAAAATCACATTTAACCATACCTTTCAGAATATATAAAAATATATAGGTTTACTAGCAGAAATAATGTTCAAGTAATAAAAGAATGCCCCATAGGCATTTCTAGTCACTTTATTTAATTAAAATAAAGGGTAAAACCTTATTAAATTGTGACACCACTTTAAATCATATTCCCATGGACTAAAATATGTGGTGATGACATGTGTCAACATGATCCCATGTTTGGTTTGGAGAATATTAAATCTTAAGTAGTTTTTCAATCAGTAGAAATTACTTTTCTAAAAATAAAAGAAATTAAACCAAGCTTTAATCTTGTAATGTTAGTGATGATGCTAGATCATCTATAGGACCCTTTTGTGTGATGATTGCAAGTAGTTAAGTATTGTTTGGTGATTGTGTACCTCGTATTTATTCATAGACGCTTGTACCGACCAAGGATACGAGCAGGAAGGAGGATTCTACGAAGAAGAAGCCGAGGAGAACTTCAACCACTGCTCTTCACAAGGCAAGCTTTACTAATCAAGTTGACCAATGCAAACCTAATACTACTAGTGAATGTGCAAGCTAACACTTGCAAGATACTCTACTGATGCAACAAACCACTATTTGTTACCATGCCAACTATATGCCTTAAGAATATATGATCATATCCACTTGATAAACCAATCCTTGTTTTACTTGTAAGCTTCTTACTTTATTTCTTTATCAAAGATCTTACCTAGATTCTACCTAAGTGAATGGTAGATACTAGAAAGATATGTGAAGGTTGCATAAAGAGCATAAAATTTGGCCTAAGCTAGATAATCTTGATGTCAGCCTAAGGCATGAGATTGAACTTAGTTAAAACTCCACTAGTTTACCACCCCTCATTTGTGCTTACCCCCACCTGTAGATGCTAGTGCTAAGCATAAAACTTGATCAACTTTAGATGGAAATACTTGGTGGAAAAATGGTTATGAAAACCTTGGAATGATGGATCATTCTATTGAAATGTTTTGGACATGTATTTCCGAACACCTGATGATTTTGGTGATGAAAATGTTGAGGCATGAGCCTTAGCCCTTTATAAAACTGATGGTTGCCTGGATGCGATACCATTCCAATTTTATCGTACAACCACAATACCCGAAGATTGGGTAGGGCTTGACTGGAAACTTATATACCTTAGTATTAGTTCCCTCACGGCCAAGGTCTGAGCTGAGGCTACCTTGTGAAGATTGTCCACCTGTGTAGTACCCAAGATGACAGTTGGTCATGGTTGGGAGGCCAAACTCACAAGAGAGGTGCTTATACTAGGGCGTGTAATTGAAAGGTTAGGATTGATTATCCGCATACTGAGTATGGTGAATTCAGGATTTGTTCCTGACGGATGTATCAAATGTTGTGGTGAAAGTGTACAATCTCTACAGAGTGTCAAACTATTCGAATAGCCGCATCCGCGGTCATGGACAGTTGGAGTGGCCATACTGTTCCGCCGTCAGACTTTTCAAAATGACTTGTGAAATGAATTGAGACTTCGACTTGACCACAACAGGGTTGTGATATGAGATACAAGTTCCCATTTTGGTGTTATAAAACTTCAACTAGCATTCATTGCCCCTAAACTTAGTAGAGATAAATCTGGCTTTTGCAAAACAACCCTAGAGCCTAGTGTCCTATTATCAAAAACCCCTTTCATTTGTTAGTATTAGTTTGCGAGTACTTAAAGAGTACTCATGGCTTTGTCCCTGGATATTCCCATGGCCAGAATATGAAGAGGAGTACCTAGAGGATGGACCCCAGGAAGGTTACGACAACTAGGATCATCTCCCATCGTCAGCATTGCCTGTGACCCCGAAGATGGAGCTTCGCCCATGCTACCATTATTATTACGTATTCCGCTGCTTGATGTTGTATTAAGAACTGGATCATGAGATCCCTATTTGTGTAAGAACTTATGTACGGTTTGTAATGGATGATGTACTATGGTATCCAATTCTGTTATGTCTCGCAAAAATGGTAATCCTGGGATTGCGATGTATGGCATAACAGGCATCTGGGATTAAAAATCCTGGTGTTGACAGGGCGATACCGCTTCGGTTGGATCAGCCTCTCTGGTGCGTTGGATCTAAACAGATCGTGCGGCTCTGTTTCAATCTTACCTCTTCTCCTAGGTTCTATTGTATCCACTGGATGATGATCTAACGGTCTAAAACGACTATCCTTAAACGGGCGGCGCTAGCGGCGGCGACAGGTGGCGGTGCGGTCAGACAGTGCAGTCGTCGGCGATTTAGGAAGAAAGGGAGACAGAGGAGTAGCTCACCGTGTTCGCGTGGTCGAGGTGAAGCTCGAGGTGTGGTCGGCTTGACGAGGGGCGCAATGGAGCAGTGGCTATTGCTCGCCGGAGTCTGCTGCGACGCTAGATGCTTCGGTTCGTCATCGGGGACGGAGTTTGAGGGTGCGCTAAGGCAATATAAAGGCATGGTTAGACGCGGGCGAGTGTGTGGAGTATAGGAGCATCACTGGGAGGGCTCGGGGCGGTCGGTGCTTACCAGGGGAGTTCGCCGGAGCAATGGCACACGCGGCGGTGCTCAGATGTTCAAGGTTGCCGACGTTGTGGAGCGGGCGCGAGCGAGCTAGTGGTACTGGTAGATGCGCCTGACGATGAGGAAGGCTGCGTGCAGTGGGGGGCGAGGGGCGGTTGCAGTTCGCCGGAATCGGCCGGAGAACACGTCGGAGATAGTGGTGCCCGAGCTCGAAATTGGAGCAGCCCGGTGGCAGAGAGGGGTTGGAGTTTTGGGGGAAAGAGAGAGGGGAGCGTGGCGTTTTAAGGCGCGTGATTGCCTGGGAGATTTACTCGCAGGGTTATGCCAATTCAATGGCATTCATCGCCGGCAGAAACGGCGAGGTGACGTGGTCGCGGGTGAGAACGATGATCTGTTGGCGGTGGGTCCCGTTGACAGCGAGAGAGAGAGAGAGGGCGTGGGATCCACTGATCAGCGACTCAGCGGGTGCGCGCGTGGGTGGAAAACATTTTGCGAGTGGGGAGAGCTGGTAGGCTGCGAGTGGGCTTGCTGGGCTGGCCAGATGGGCTGCTTCGTTTCTCTTTTTTTATACTGATTTCTTTTTCTTTTTCTATTTGGAATTTCTGTTTTGATTTTATTTCAAACAATTCGAACTCCAATTCAATTCAAACCACCACCAAACTTTGTGTTGATTTTAATTCTGTTTATCAACATATTCCAAAGTCCAAAAAAAAAATTCTTTTATTCTTTTAGGATATGTTAATAATTAAATAAATAGACCTTAGTCTTTATTTCAAATAGGATTTAATTTATTTTAAAACTCTATTTGAAATCTAAATAATACCAAAACCTTTTTAGTAGGTTTTATTTGAAAATATAAAACATTTGGAATTTTAATTTTAAAAAACTTTAACAAGTTTTAGTGTTTATTTTAAAATGGAAAAGCCTTTACTTAAATAAAATTGGATATTACTAAATCCTTATTATTTTATTTAAATAATCCCTTACTCTTTTTATCAAATAGAAATATTTTATTTCATTTGCTTGGCCAAGATTTAATTTGGCTCTTTAAAATAATCCTTATTTATTATTTCTACTTTGTTTATGAAAACCATATCTTTTTATTAAAAGATCCAAAAATAGTGATTCCAACTATTATAACTTTATTTATTATTTGTTTATCTTTTTAAATCCCTTTAGGATTCTTACTTGATCAAAATAGATTTTGATGTTTCCAATTGGAATCAAAAAATTTCTTCTCACCCTAAATTTCAACAATTGTTTAATTTGTTTATTTATTTTTCACATTTCAAAATTTGGAAAATTTTGGGATGTGACACCTTGCTTCCCTCTATACAATAGCATCAACTTTGTTCACCGGAGCATGGTGGTTTGCCGCCTGCGACCATCCTCTGGTGGTGGAGGACAGGTTGATGTCTGCATGACATCATGCTGGTGTCATCCTGCCACCCCAGCGCGGTTTGACCTAGTCTCTGTCTTGTGTGGCGTTATGACATGTCCTTGGTCCCATATGTCATTGTTTGGGAGTAGAAATAGGGTTTGTAACAAACACATTTATTAACTTGAGAGCTGAGGTGGCCACTGGCCCACTGGTTAGTGACTAGGGCTAGGAGTGGGTGTGGTGTAAAAAGTTAATTCCTGTTTAAGAAAGAATAAAATGTATAAATCCAAATATTCATATTTCAGAAATTAAATAAAATGATTAAAACTTGTTAAATGTATAACTTTTGATTTATAGTTTAGAAAAATATGTATAATATATGAAAATGTTTAGAAAATAAAATATATAATTTAAAACTATTATTAAACATTATTATGTTAACAATTTAAATAATTATTATTCAATAAAGATTTTAAAGGTAATAAAACTTTGATAATTCCTATTTTAATAATCTTAAATATTAAGAATATAAATAAATACCAAAAATATTGGAAACATAAAAACTATAATTTAAAACTATAATCATGCATTATTATTTCACTTAATTAAATATTTACTATTTATTAAGTATTTATAAAGTAATAAATTTTGTCAAAATCATATCTTATTATTTATAAATTACAAAAATAAATGTAATATACCAAAATGATCACAAAAATAATATCTACTAGCTAAAAATATAGTATTCCACTTTTAAAGTAAATAAAAACTTAATACTTTAGTAATTTGAATTTAAACCTAATCCTTTAGATTAAAATTCATATAAGGGTAAATAAAATTTGTTAATATTTCTAAAAATTAGTCAATCAAGTCTAATAAATAAGTATTAGTCTGGAATATTAATAATATTAAGTCATAATGATTCAAAACATTATAAATACTATTATATTGAATTATCCTTCTACCATATGAATAAATTATATTCTAAAAAGATATTTAACAATTTTAAAATCTTCAAGAATGATATATAAATCAAATACAACCTTATAATCGACTAAATCCAAAGATAATTCATGAGTAGTCCCTAGTACTATTTATTTATCCACAAACCACAATCACACCTTTCTAAGGAAACAAGAAATCTTGTTCCACTACAAAATATAACCACTTATCCTTAAAAAGGTAAATGATACTCTTCCATTATAAAATTAAGAAACCATTACAACAAGTAAAAATATAACCATTCTTAAGTAACCTTAAGGCAACATTCCCAAATACAGAAGGTACAAATGTTATAAGCATTATACTTTCAAACCATCTATATTTTAAAGTTAACTTTACTCTACAAGAATCTAAATATAATACTATAAACATTGTTATATGTTTTATAGTTGACTTTGGTCTGATATAGTTAAGTCGTAAAGCATCTCAAACCCAAACTATTCGAGTAAGCACAAATAACATCGACCAAACTCAACTAACCACAAATCTTGTTTAGACCTTAGAAAAGAAACCTTTTCTTCAAATGTTATTCTTTTTGCCACTTCAAACAAGAACTCTTATATAAGAAATCTAGAATAGCGTTTCACCTTTGGTGTGTATCCCATTGTTTTGTAATATTGTAGTTTTATGATTTTCTCACACACACTCACAAGCCTTAATAAGAAGCACAAGTATTAAACTCATCTAAAAGTACAACACATAATTTCTAGTATTGAAACCCTAGAACAACATTATTCCCAGGATTCACGTTTATAAAGTGCATCACATTACTTATCCATAAGAACATATTGCTTCTTTAAACATTAGTCCTTACAAGACCAATGATGATGATTTCAGATTTTGGATCTTATACTGACTCGAAGACCGTGAGTGCATAATCTTGCAATCACAAAAGGCAAGTTCACACTTGCTCATGTCCTTTGACTATTTTCTGTAAAGTATTTTACAAATCCAGTGTGGACATCACCTGCATTTGAAAAACGTCCGAAAACACTATTTTCATAATAATGTGATTACAGGTTATTACCATGAGGTAATAACTTACTATAAAAGTTCCGGTGGTAAAGGAACATATTATCTAGGACTTAACAACCAATGTCGCCAGTGATTCTTGCGCCGTATATTACACGTTATCCATGATATTTGGAATGGGACGGAGAAGTCAGTTGTATCTTCTTCCTCTCACATGAAGCCGGATGTGCAGGTCGTGGATGTTATCCTCGTAGCATGCATATTAATTGGTCATTCGTAGAGGATATGCAGCATATGGGTGGGAACCCTCAACGTCCCACGATAGTTCTGACATCTAACGGTTTGTACAAACCATTGCCGTATTTCTATATGTGGGCATGGTGTACACCAAGGAGGCACGCGATGTCTCGAAGGGGGCAGTGATTGGCTTGGATCATCTTCTGGGCCCCAAATTATGGAATTGTGGACGGGAATAAGCTGTCCGGTTGTGCAACAATGAGTTAATCTCTCATGGGTAAAGTGATGCACCTCTGCAGAGTAAGAATTGTAATTTGTTACTCCCTGTTCCGGGAAGTAACTGCGAACGCATCGGGAAAGGAACTCCATGAAAGTTCTGGTAAACCCGTGAAGGCTGACGGACATAGCTTTTCAAAATAAAAGCAACCTTTGAAGAAATGTTTACGAAAACTTGCATTGCCTACGATCTATGGTCTGTGGCTGTAGTTATAGTGCATCAAACACTCCTTTTCTAGTGAATTTGCTGAGTATGCTCATACTCAAAGTATCTTCTTAACCCTTGATAGATTTTGAAGCCGGGATAGACAACATCTACATCAAGTTATGCTCCAGGATGCATCATCCAAAGCTAAAGATCTTTAACGAAGACAAGGAAGTAAAAAGATACATCAACTCAAGTGAAGACGAAGTTACTGATTAGATAGGAATATACTCTCTAACCAAAGAACCTATTTCTGTAGTGCATTGCAATAGCAGCAATGTCAACCCCTTAGTTAAAATACTAGTCTTAATAGTATAATAGATTTTGCATTGTTTATCTTTGATCCTTCTTTGTAAGAAGTTCTTTCTCTCTCTTTAACATAGAGTGTTCTCTGGATCTTGTGTAAAGAGTGACTTGTAACCTTTAGACATGTATTGGATCCGCTGTGTTCCTATTGTGCCATTCTGAGGGATGTAATACTATTGAACGGTGTTTCATTGGTGTTATGTCAACGACTATAGTATACTACATCATGCAGTGATATGCTGGGTCACCGCAGTTGGTATCAGAGCATATGCTTTGACCTTAGGTTGGAAACCTAGTAAATGGGTAGAACCTGTAGGACACATACTACCAATAATAAAGAGTTCTCTAGTGATATAAGGGATATTCATTTGAGAATAATCCTGTCATGTTACTAGTGCGATAACTCTTTCGTATGATTGCAATTCCGATCATAACCCAAGAGTTTTAACTCTATGAGACTAATGATAATTTCTTATCTATAGTTCCACATGGCACCTCGATATCCACCCCGGAATGTTCCAGTGATGAACAAGACGTTGAATGACTACGGAGTGGATTGGACAGATAATCTCCGACAACTTCTATGGAGTTTGGAATGTGAATCGAGACTTTTGGTCAAGATTTACAGTTACTATGATGGGCAGGTATTAGCTAAATACCATGTCATGATCATGTTACCCAAGAAGTTAGGACTTAAGGGAGAAATGCCATCAGGAGAGGCAAGGTGCATGGCATCTGCATATCAGATTGCCGTAGCAGCAGCCATAACCATGATCCGAGAACAAAAATCCCAAGCTCTAGAAGGTAGTACTCATACCATTATACCACATGAAACCTCAAATCCAGAGCATGAGTTAGATCACTCTACTCTAGTCCAAGATGAACCTACTCTAGTTGTACAGTATATGGATCGTTATCGGTCTTTGCTAAACACTTATCATAACACTCACCAAGTTTTAGTTCAGGAACTGGATACGGTCATTGAGGATTTTACTGATCCTGATAAAGCAATGGCACGTAGGAAGAAGTTAGATAAAGAAGCTAGACATCCCAAATACATACCTTCAGGAGAAGTGTATGAGGAAACTGAGTTTCATGATCCAAACTCGGAAAATTATGCCTACTACCAAACTAAACCCCAGTCACCTGAAGATTTATGGACCAAGTACAACTCCGAACAACAGGAACGGAATGGAGTTATTCCAACCATCCATGATCCAAACAAGTAAGGATGGGGAGTAGAATATCAAGGTGGAACCATAGGAAACCCTATATCCTGTGATACAGGTATCGAAGAAGAGACTAGCTATAACCATAAAGAGCCTTATGGACCATATGGGGGTGATACCAATCCAATCAACTTAGAAGAGTATTCCGATAGCTACAATACCAATATGTATGACTGGATCCAGGAAAAGGCTAAGGAGCCAACTTACTTTGAGGAAGCATTGCCGGAAAACCAGGAATATACTGTACAAGACTATGCCAACTCTAGTCATCTTTCAATGTCTAATCTTAGTCTCGGTACTTCTAATCAAGAATACGCACCTCCTGATGCTCTTATGCTCCAGAAGGCAGTCGTAGGACTTCACGTCATCAAGGACGGAACTCCATGAAGCACTAGAGGAAGATGAGAGTAAGAAAGGAACGACATCCCAAGGGATGAGTGCTTGAATAATGTACATAGAGGGTAATGCGTATTGTAGTTTGAAAGGTTTGCCAAAATAAGTGAGGATATACTCACAAGAACAAGAAGTTCTTGTAAAATAGTTGTGTAAATAGGTGTGGAGAAAACCGTTGGAACATCTAGTACATTTGTAAATTATTTAAAACCTATGTATAATACATGGTATATGTTTTGTTGTTTATCGACTTTTGGATTTTCTTGAATTTTCTTGATTGGCTAGATCTGTACATGAAGTTTAATTAGGTGTGCAAATGCATGATCTAACACCCAGTTATTACTTGATGTTATAGACCTATATAGGAATGGGAATTCATGTAAGGGAGTGACGAGTTCCAAAAATCAAGACGAAGACTTACATAAAGGATGAAGCAAAGTATAAGGAGTATTATCATAATTTGGAGGATAGCTCAAGCATAGATTATTCTTAGCCAGATTTAAGAAAGAAGTTTAGTGAGATGTAAGGAGCAACAAGGAGTAATAAACTTAGAGCTCATTCAAAGTAGGTAAGATGCTAAAAAGTTAATAAAATAGTTGTACCAAGTTCATGGAAGTATCATGAATAAGTACAAAGAAGACGCCTTGGAACCAAAATGGTATTCAAGCTCTAACAATTCAGAAAGAATGCTAGTAGTAGGTCGGAAACTGTAAGGTGATACCTACCACCTAGGATGATCCGCTGTTGGTACTTAATCCATAGTCGGCATTCTGATCCACAGTTGGTATCTTGTTCACAGCCGGTGTTGGTTAACATATTTAACCAGATCATTTTAATGGTTGCATAAAGAGCATAAAATTTTGCCTAAATAAGTAAGACCTAAAGAATTATAACATTGAAAGGCAATCGTCTTTCAAGATGCTTCACAAAGTCAGACTAATTCCAGCGAAATGTCCAATAGTAAGTACGACATATAATGCTGAAAGGTTTGCTTCGGAGAACCACAACTGTGTGGATACGCCGTACAATCTTTCATCAAACCCTAAGTAGGTAAAATATAAACTGAACAGAGACCAACATTCTAGTAATAAAGCCAATAAATGCTAGATATACAATTTAAAGACTATCAGTAAACCCTAAGGGGGAGAGCAAACATTATAAATGAA
Organism: Avena sativa; assembly: GCA_916181665.1. Taxonomy (NCBI): domain Eukaryota; kingdom Viridiplantae; phylum Streptophyta; class Magnoliopsida; order Poales; family Poaceae; genus Avena; species Avena sativa. Next base: position 301,335,044 of record OV702297.1, on the reverse strand, counting down.
AGTTGAAGAAGTACTATAGGTAATAATGATAGATTATCTGAAACTTAATAAGGTAAAAGCTTGAAGGTGATAAAAGGATAAACTAACCAACTAATTCTAGAAGAAACAATTCTTAAGTAACCCTTAAGAAGTAATAGAGAACACCCAATTGGACAAGTATTGAGGAACAAGAAAATTCCAATGGATATGGACTAAATGAGTTCAAATCCAATCTTGGAAGGAGTACTAGTACAACTCATATAATGACAAATCAAAGATTAGTCTTTTGATCACAAATATTGTCTAATAAAATTTGGAACACTATTTAGTGAGACTTCCTAGACCTTATATAATATAGTAAGAAAGCTCAATAATTAAATAAGACGAGTTGGATTAGGATACCTAACCGGGATATAGAATGCTAAAATTATTTTCATCTAAGGTCACCATAGAGTGGAGAAATGTAGCAACCACTACAAGTCAATTCCTTACTCCGAAACGTGAGAGTTTGCGAACTTGGAGGACGAAGTTTATTTTAAGGGGGAGAGTCTGTAACATCCCAGCATTAGAGCCTAGAAATAAGCTGAACCCAGATGTGTGCATTGCATTCATGCATAGAAAATCCGAATAATTTTCGCGCTTTTGAACAAAACTTGTCAAAGTGATTTAAGCTTCTCTTAACTTGATGGAACTGAAGTAGATCATCAAGTTGATTGCGATAAGTTTCAATATGACCTTTGCTAAACCTTATTTTGGGTAAGGGAGATTTGATCTAAGGGTAGATCAAATGTAATAAAAGTTAAACCCTAATACATTATAATTTATTTTTGATCCCTAGGTGATCATATCATAGTATTCATTATAATCACTCATGAGTACCAAGTTAAGGATATAACACAAATAATAAGAATGTAACAACTATATCTTAATCTCATCTGCTTATACCATGAGTATCCTAGTAATACCTAACCCTACTTCTTAAGTAAGATTGAGTAGGAAAGAAACTAAGTTTAGATCATTCACCATATATGTTTCTTTTCATATCAATCCTTATCATCTCTATTGAGTTATATTCCAATATCTGTTGTTCATCAATGTTGAGAAATCAACTATTGATTCACCAATTCTCAATCTATCAACTCTTGACCAGAACATTGTTTACATTTAAGTTTTTATAAAGAAACAACTAAGAAGAGGTAAGTAGTAATGCTAGTTTTAGATATCATCTATAGGATGGGAATGATTGAAGAGAATCAAACCAATAGGAGAAATTAATGGAGTTAAATCACTCCTAAATAAATAGAAGAATTATTTATATCATCTAATTACATGGTACTTAAGAAGATTACAAGGATAAACCTTGAAGATAGTTACCAGTAATAATTCCATTGGATCAAGTGGGCATAGTCCATGAATAACAACCTTAATCCAATTAAAGATACTATGAAAATACTTCCAATACAATTGTAAGGTTGTATTGCTAAAGCCTTGCTTAGCCAACTAAAGATCTAAGCTATAAATGAATAAAGGATAGTAAGCTTTAAAGAAAGGTAGATGGATGATGAAGGAAGATTATGAGTGGAGTTTCAAAGGACCACTTGTTGGATTGAAGATTATCAACAGTAGAGTAGTGGGTATAACCAAGTAAAGATATGAGAAAACTATGAAATGCTTTAGTATCAAACTCACTGGATTCATCCATGAGTTTAGAAGAATGAAAGGTGAATAAGAACATTCTTGTGAAGTAAAGCTCATCATTCTAATCATGATGATGGATAGGAAAAGGTAGTATATCTAGGAAAAGAATTACTTAATTAGAAATCCAGGATTGTGAATTATGGATAATAGACATTCCTGGTAAACACTCAACTCTAAATCTCAAATCAAACATAATATCCATTTCATGTTATTGATCCATCATATTATGTCTATATCACCTTGTAGGAATATTTTCCTATAGCAAATCACATAAGCACATCTCTGTCAAATCCAACCATCATAATTATATGTGTTTAAGAGTATATTTATCCATTCTTATCCATAAAACATTTTAGATGTAACTTTCTATTTTAAAAGGTGTTATCATTAAAGATCACAAACATAAGACAATATGCTTAGCTATTAAACCTTTACTCACATCAATGAGGGATTACAAGTAAATAAAGATCCTGAACTATAGGGTAAGAACTTCCAATTCAAATCCTAACTTCTATGTTAATTATAATAAAATAGATATCCATTGTTATTTCCTAAACTCATGGGAATAATATTAATCATATTAATTCCCTAGAAATTCTAATTATCAAATAAAAATAAAGGATCACCATATAAAATTCTCCTAAATATTATGAGTTAATAAGAATCAAATCTCATGAGTTAATAATAATGCATCCTATAATAAGTTTATGGATATTAGCTCGATTAAATGCATATTAAAAGCCTTACAAATAATAATAATAATAATAGGAAAAGTATATTCATAAAGAAAATAAATAAAACATAAGATTATACAATAAAAGTTCACAAATAATACCAAATACATTTTAGTATTACTAGAACTATCCATCAATTGAATGCTACAAAGGAAAGTTCAAATTAAAGATTATATAAAAATCTGAAAAGGAAAACAAAAAATAGAAAAAGGGAAGACAAATAAAAACAAAGCCTGGTCGTGGCCCAACTTCTCTCTGCTTACCTGTCGCCAAGGTGCAGCCCAAAAAATCCCAACATCCAGCCCAGATCATTCTCCTCTCTGGCTGACAGGTGGGACTGAAGAGGGACTGCGGGTTGAGAGGAAAAAAGCGCCAGGGGGTTTTCTGCAAAATCGACTTCATCGTCTACCTCACCTACTGGAAGCAGCTCGCTGGCCGGAGCTCCACTGTCGATGGATCGCCGCGCTGTGATGCGTGCTACCGCTCCTAGAGGGAAGGGATAAGAACGCCACGACGCCGTCTGCTCAACCTCTCTCCCCATTTCCCCCTCAGCATCTAGCTCTCTCTCAATTCCTTCTTCACCAGAAACCCTAGTTCGTCGGAGTTCGTCGTTTCGGTCAGATCCGACCACCCCTCGCCTCGTGGTAGCCACCGTTGGACGCGCCGTCGTGGACTTACCTAGGACCAAGCACGAAAGCCCACACGCCGGGAATCATGTGAAATTGAGCATTCCTTTCATCGGCCATGGTGGCCATTATCATCGATTCGCTGTCGGCACGCCTTCCCAAGTCTCCTCGACCTCTCTATCGTCATCAGGGTAAGCTTACGCATCTCTGGACCCTAATTTCGCTTGCTGATTCTCACCGTAGACCTTGTTTCATTAAGCACCGCCATTGGCCGCCGCAGTAGCTCGTCTCAGGTGTATTTCTGGTGACCACTAGGTAGAGTCGTTACCACCAATAGGTTTGCCTTGGTTCCCTCTGTCTAATAGCATCAACCTTGTTCATCGGAGCACAGCGGTTCGCCGCTGGCGACCATCCTCTGGTGGTGGAGGCCAGGCTGATGTATGCATGACATCATGCTGGTGTCATCCTGCCACCCCAGTGCGGTTTGACCTAGTCTCTGTCTTGTGTGGCGGTATGACATGGTCTTGGGCCCATATATCATTGTCTGGGAGTAGAAACAGGGTCTGTAACAAACACATTTATTAACTTGAGAGCTAAGGTGGCCCACTGGTCAGTGACTAGGGCTAGGTGTGGGTGCGGTGTAAAAAGTTAATTCCTGTTTAAGAAAGAATAAAAGGTATAAATCCAAATATTCATATTTCAGAAATTAAATAAAATGATTAAAACTTGTTAAATCTATAACTTTTAATTTATAGTTCAGAAAAATATGTATAATATATGAAAATGTTTAGAAAAATAAAATCTATATTTTAAAACTATTATTCAACATTATTATGTTGACAATTTAAATAATTATTATTCAATAAAGATTTTAAAGGTAATAAAACTTTGATAATTCCTATTTTAATAATGGTAAATATTAAGAATATAAATAAATACCAAAAATCTTGGAAACATAAAAACTATAATTTAAAACTATAATTATGCATTATTATTTCACATAATTAAATATTTATTATTTATTAAGTATTTATAAAGTAATAAATATTGTCAAAATCATATCTTATTATTTATAAGTTACAAAAATAAATGTAATATACCAAAATGATCACAAAAATAATATCTACTAGCTAAAAATATAATATTCCACTTTTAAAGTAAATAAAAACTTAATACTTTAGTAATTTGAATTTAAACCTATTCCTTTAGTTTAAAATTCATATAAGGGTAAATAAAATTTGTTAATATTTCTCAAAATTAGTCAATCAAGTCTAATAAATAAGTATTAGACTAGAATATTAATAATATTAAGTCATAATGATTCAAAACATTATAAATACTATTATATTGAATTATGCTTCTACTATATGAATAATTTATATTCTAAAAAGATCTTTAACAATTTTGAAATCTTCAAGAATGATATATAAATCAAATACAACCTTATAATGGACTAAATTCAAACATAATTCTTGAGTAGTTCCTAGTACTGTTTATTTATCCACAAACCACAATCACACCTTTCTAAGGAAACAAGAAATCTTGTTCCACTACAAAATATAACCACTTATCCTTAAAAAGGTAAATGATACTATTCCATTATAAAATTAAGAAACCATTACAACAAGTAAAAATATAACCATTCTTAAGTAACCTTAAGGAAACATTCCCAAATACACAAGGTACAAATGTTATAAGCATTATACTTTCAAACCATCTATATTTTAAAGTTAACTTTAGTCTACAAGAATATAAATATAATACTATAAACATTGTTATATGTTTTATAGTTAACTTTGGTCTGATATAGTTAAGTCGTAAAGCATCTCAAACCCAAACTATTCGAGCAAGCACAAATAACATCGACCGGACTCAACTAACCACAAAGATTGTTCAGACCTTAGAAAAGAAACCTTTTCTTCAAATGTTATTCTTTTTGCCACTTCAAACAAGAACTCTTATATAAGAAATCTTGAATAGCATTTCACTTTTCGTGTGTATCCCATTCTTTTGAAATATTGTAGTGTTATGATTGTCTCACACACACTTATAAGCCTTAATAAGAAGTACACGTATTAAACTCATCTAAAAGTACAAAAAAATTCAAAGACATCATTTCTAGTATCCAAACCCTAGAACAACGTTATTCCTGGGATTCGCATTTATCAAGTGCATCACATTACTTATGCATAAGAACATATTGCTTCTTTAAACATTAGTCCTTACCGGACCAATGATGATGATTTTAGATTTTGAATATTATACTGACTTGAAGACCGTGAGTGCGTAATCTTGCAATCACAAAAGGAAAGTTCGCACTTTCTCATGTCCTTTGGCTATTTTCTGTAAAGTACTTTACAAATCCAGTGTGGACATCACCTGCATTTGAAAAAGGTCCGAAAACACTATTTTCATAATAATGTGATTACAGGTTATTACCATGAGGTAATAACTTACTATAAAAGTTCTGGTGGTAAAGGAACATATTATCTAGGACTTAACAACCAATGTCGCCAGTGATTCTTGCGCCGTATATTACGCGTTAGCCATGAGATTTGGAATGGGACGGAGAAGTCAGCTGTATCTTCTTCCTCTCGCATGAAGCCGGATGTGCAGGTCGTGGCTGTTATCCTCGTAGCGTGCATATTAATTGGTAATTCGTAAAGGATATGCAGCATATGGGTGGGAACCCTCAACGTCCCATGATAGTTTTGACATCTAACAATTTGTACAAACCAATGCCGTAATTCTATATGTGGGCATGGTGTACACCAAGGAGGCATGTGAGGTCGGGAAGGGGGCAGTGATTGGCTTGGATCATCTTCTGGGCCCCACATCATGGAATTATGGACGGGAATAAGCTTCCCGGATGTGCAACAAAGAGTTGATATCTCATGGGTAAAGTGACGCACCTCTGCAGAGTAAGAATTGTAACTTGTTACTCCCTGTTCCAGGAAGGAATTGCGAACGCGGCGGGAAAGGAACTCCATGAAAGTTCTGGTAAACTTGTGAAGGCTGAGGGACATAGCTTTTTAGAATAAAAGCAACCTTTGAAGAAATGTTTACGAAAACTTGCATTGCCTACGATCTATGGTCTGTGGCATTTTGAGGGATGTAATACTAGTGAACGGTGTTTCATTGGTGTTATGTCAACGACTATAGTATAATACATCAAGCAGTGGTATGCTGGGTCACCGCACTATGCCAAGCCATGACACACAACTGTGGTAGATGTGGGCCCATGCCAACATTCCATGGGGTCTAGAGACCTCTCTGGGCTGGATAGATCATACCTAGTTGATAGATCTAAGTATAGCACTTCTATGCCAGAACATAATGAGACACTTTGTGGCAAATATGGTTTGCATGGGCTATAGACATCTCTTGGTTGGATAGAAACTCCTTCATCAACTTGTGGTTGTGTGGCAAATGTGGGCCCATGCCAACATTGCATTGGCTATAGACCTCTCTCGGTTAACTAGAAACAATACCATCAACTTGTGGTTGTGTGGCTCGGCAGTTGGCCAACATGATCCCACCCAGTTGATACATCTAAGTATGAGAGTGCTATGACAAGCCATGACACACACTTGTGGCAGATGTGGTACCATGCCAATATTGCATGGGATCTATACCTATCTAGGCTATCTAGAAACACCTGCATCAACTTGTGGTTTTATGAGTCATCACTTGGATAACATTATCCTACTTAGTTGATAGATCGAAGTATAACACTGCTATGCCAAGACATGATGAGACACTTTGTTGCAAATTTGGTTTGCATGGGCTATAGACATCCCTTGGTTAGCTCGAAACTCATTCATCAACTTGTAGTTGTGTGGCTCAACACTTGGCCAACATGAACCTAGCTACTTGATAGATCTAATAATGAGAATGTTATGCCAATACATGACACACACTTGTGGAGGATGTGGGCTCATGACAACATTGCATTGGATGTAGACCTATCTAAGCTTTCTATAAACACCTTCATCAACTTGTGGTTGCATGTGTCATCACTTGGATAACATGATCTTTCCTAGTTAATAGATATAAGTATATAACATTGCTATGCTAAGACATGATGAGACACTTTGCGGCAAATGTGGGCCCATGCCAACATTGCATGTGCTACAGACCTATCTGGGTTGGTACAAACTCCTTCATCTACTTGTGGTTGTGTGCCTCGGCACTTGTCCAACATGATCCCACCCAGTTGATACAGCTAAGTATGAGAGTGCTATGTCAAGCCATGACAAACACATGTGGTAGGTGTGGGCCCTTGCTAATATTGCATGGGCTATAGACCTCTCTAGGTTGGCTAGAAACTCCTTCATCAACTTGTGGTTGTATGAGACATCACTTGGATATCATGATCCTACCTAGTTGATAGATCTAAGGATAACACTGCTATGCCAAGACATGATGAGAAACTTTGTGGCAAATTTGGTTTGCATGGGCTATAGAACTCTCTTGGTTGGCTAGAAACTCCTTCATCAACTTGTGGTTTGTGTGGCTCAGCACTTGGCCAACATGATCCTACCTACTTGATATATCTTAGAATGAGAATGTTATGCCAAGACATGACACACACTTGTGGCGGATGTGGGCTCATGCCAACATTGCATGGGATGTAGACCTATCTAAGATTTCTATAAACACCTTCATCAACTTGTGGTTGCATGTGTCATCACTTGGATAACATGATATTCCCAGTTGATAGATCTCAGTATATAACACTGCTATGCCAAGACATGATGAGACACTTTGCGGAAAATGTGGGCCCATGCCAACATTGCATGTGCTATAGACCTATCTGGGTTGGTACAAACTCCTTCATCAACTCGTGGTTGTGTGCCTTGGCACTTGGCCAACATGATCCCACCCAGTTGATACAGCTAAGTATGAGAGTGCTATGTCAAGCCATGACAAACACATGTGGCAGGTGTGGGCCCTAGATAATATTTCATGGGCTATAGACCTCTCTAGGTTGGCTAGAAACTCCTTCATCAACTTGTGGTTGTACGAGATATCACTTGGATAGCATGATCCTACCTAGTTGATAGATCTAAGCATAACACTACTATGCCAAGACATGAGGAGACACTTTGTGGCAAATATGGTCCCATGTCAACATTGCATGGGCTATAGATCTCTCTGGGTTGGCTAGAAAATCCTTCATCAACCTTTGGTTGTGTGACTCACCACTTGGACAACATGATGCTACCTATTTGATACATCTAATTATGAGAGTGCTATGCCAAGACATGATGAGACACTTTTGGCAGATGTGGGCCCATGCAAACATTGCATGGGCTATAGACCTCTCTTGGTTGGATTGAAACTCATACAACCACATGTTGATGGTGTTTCTAGCCACCTCAGATAGGTCTAGAGCACACGCAATGTTCGCATTCTTTGCATAAATCTGAAAGCTACCATACATCATTCTAAAAGTGCTATGAGTACAGGTGGAAGGTGTGAAATGAATTCATTAAAAATTGCACTTCGAATAAACCTGAGCATGGTGTGGAAACCTTTTAGGGCATGAAAACTGTACCTTACCCATGTTTATTACTTATTATACTATTATATAATGATGATGTTTGAGTAAGTACACCGACGCTAGCACATCATAGTGGTACGAGCGATGATAGCCTGTGGTTTTATGCCCGAGATTGTGCATCTCTGATATACCTCGTGTGAACGATTTTATATGCACAAGTTACGGTGTAGGTCAGCTTTTGGGCCACTATTGGGACGGCCTTCATGTTATATACTCCATGACCCCTGATTCCTTGGTTCCTTCTCTAGCGACGGCAAAGACGGTGGGCGGTTCATCGTGGAGGTTGCGACGATCGACACGACGCAACTACTCGAGGTAAACGAAGGTTACGTTCTTGACCCCCTCCTCTTCTACACAACGTAGTTGCGCAAGTACTGATAGGGTTTGCCGCTACTATTGTTGGGAGTGGTTTTGGTAACGGAAAGGGGTGGATTTTTTCTGATTTTGCTGATTTTTGTGTTGTATTTAACTATGATCTCCTAAATTCTATCGCATTGTACTTTTATTTCAGCTAATTCATGGACCCTAGGTAAATTTTTTTGGTGAGATTTCATTTCGGAGGGGAGTTCATCAAAGTTGGGCCAAATCTAGACTACGTTGGAGGAGATGATGCACTTTCAGAGATAGAGAGGAAAAAACTTTCGCTGCAGGAAGTCAAAGGATTTGTTAAAGATCACATGGCATCGAAGGAAACGATAAAATTATATTTTCTTATTCCAGGGAAAGATCTTGTGGATGGGTTGGTGTTGCTCTATGATGACAGTGGCTATGGCGAGATGGCTCATTATGTTTGCCCTGGGAGAGTGGCTGATGTGTACGTTGAGTACCATGGTGAGGAAGACAGTAAGCATGGTAGCATCAGGTGTGCTTTCAAGGTTGAAGTGTGGGAATTGAGTGATCGAGAGGAAGAACCAGATGTTGTTGTTGTCATAACTGCAGTTTAACCTACTGAGTATGAAACCAGATGTTGCCCACTGAGGCAGAAGAAATCATTCAATAAAAGACCAGTGCAAATAGAAAGTGAGGAAGTTGATGTGATAATGACAGAACCAGTATTATCTCAAGTGGTGAATCGTACAGAAGGTGCAGTTTTTCCATCTTTAGGTCAAGATCATCATCCCATGCCAGCAGCTTCAGGCCATGACCAGCAACCAAATCCAGCAGCTCCAGGACAAGACGATGAAGTGAAATATATTATATTGTCAGATTTAGAGACTGACGTGGAATACGTTGCACATAATAATAACAAAGGGGAAGATTCAGAGGTTGTGGAGATAAGAAGGGTAGGTAGAAAGTTTAATAAATGTATGACAGACTCCAAGAGCTGGATTGGTATAGATGCAACTGCCACTACCCCTCCATCTGCCCCGGCGTCACATGGAACTGCAGCTGCCCCTCAACTGCAAGGTCTCAACCAGCTGTAAGAACTGTAGCTCCTGCAGGTGCAAGATCTCTAGCTACTCGTAGCGGAGCATCTGGTAGCAGAGGAAGACGAGCAGGAAGAGCCAAAAGGGGAAAAAGAGTGCCAGCATCTCGTGTTCCCATATACTCTTATTTCACTTACAGTGGCAACTACTGAATGTCATTTTCTTATGTTAATGTAATGTTGCATACAGTGCGGAAACCTTCTAAGGGACATTTTATGACCTTACCTGAATCTCTATGATATTTGCTGAATTTATATGATTTTTGTGGAATTTATATGATTTCTGTTAAATTTATTTTGGTAATTTGACCAAAATATACACTATTTCTGTTGTCTTGGGAATACAAGATAGAAGAGGGAGACATCATCCTCTTTGACTTTAATCCAGATAGTGATGGTGGACTACATCTGATCATCGTGGGGCTGACAACAACTGAAGACCCTGCTAAAAGTACTTATTAGTAGAACCTGTTGGAACCTGTTATGTTAACTTGCTGTGCGTGTGTGCAAACTAGTGACAGTGCTGGAACATAGAGAATATACCATCGGGTTCCAATCGCATCAGTTCTACCATTATCATGTACTGTGATTCATCATGAGCCGGTGCAACCAGAAACCAGAGATGCATCTAATTCCAACTAGTAACACCATGTTGTAGCCTCATATGTGATGCCCACACGAAAACCAGGATAAGAATCAGTACAACCAAGAACAGTGCATGCTTTCGTGAAACCAATTGTGATCTTGGACACAGAATGTGAATTAATCATCGACTGGGTAGAGCACCTCCCATCATCACCTTATAGGACTAACAAAAAACACAGTCCCTCTGGTTTATATTAATGGCCTCAACTTTGCCTAGATACGATTGCATCTAGTCTAAATACTTATCTAGATACATACGAATTTAGATAAAGTTGAGTCCATTAATATGGACCAGAGGGAGTACACAATTTCAGCACATCACATTCTGCTAAGCACATATTGCCTCACATAATCCAAAGGTATTCTCCCAGGACCAACACAAATGAACACACAGATATTCTGTAGAGCTGGTGAGACCCGAAATTATATTGTACAGATCTAGGGTGCTGGAACATAATGATAGAGGTTTGAAATCTTCCGCGGCCATAAACAAACATAATAGATAAGTTCTTAAACTAAAACATCTTGATAACATGAAAATGATCCTTGTTCTTCAGTTTGAGGTATGGATGGGTTCGAAAGAGTCATCAGGATGATTCCTGTAATGCACCTTGTTTGTCTTTGCCTTGTCAAAGTACTTGCTACACTTCGTAACACTGTTGACAAGATAAAACTTGATCATGGATCTATCAACAAAGTAATTCCTCCATTCCATTGCTTCAGCGTTGACAGGGTCGAAAAATTTCATGTACAGGCTCCCATCTTGATCGACAACATGTTTGAACCTAAAGTCTGATGGAACAACCCTGAGTGGATAGCAAATAGTCCCAGTACGGAACATGTAGTTCACAACAACTCTAGTTAGGCCTGCTGGAGTACCCTCAGACACACCAAGAATGTTCATGATTGTTTCTGACAGATGAGGATTCTTCCATTTCTCAATTGGGTCTCCCTGGCATGAAAATCCAGTAGGGTAACTGTTGGGGATATGCTATATGGGTATCCTCATAACATGTCTCTTATCCGGATAACCCGGGTGGCCCACAGTTGGTAGCATGGCCCATGGCCTGCTGGGCGGCCCAGTTAGATGGATCCAGAAGGGAGGCCCATGCCGGATAAAGGAAGGCTACGGTGGAGTCACCAGCGTACCCGGAGCCTTGGAGTACAAGACACGCTAGAATATTAATAGAGAGTTTAGGACTCTGTAACCTATCCGGCTAGGACGTTTCCCTATAACCCTAGGACCTGGCGACTATATAAGGCGGGCCTATGGGATCCTTTAGGGCACAAGTCATATCGATTAACATACACCTAGCACAGCGAACCTATCTATGTAACTCGGCGTATTGCCATTATAGTGATTTATAGAAGGAGTAGGATTCCGCCACTGTTGTGGGATCTGAACCTGGGTAAGCTGTGTTACCTCGTACCCGTCAACGGTTCGCCTTCCCCCACGTCTCTAAACACGCATTGTGAGGACCCCTCCATGGCGTACTCGTCGGCAATACCACGACAGTTGGCGCCCACCGTGGGGCAAGAGGCACTTTGGGTTCTTCAGCGGGCAAGGACCAAGATCTTTGCAGGAATCGGCGAAACTGTAGCGTTGGTCGAGTTCTCTTCTCCGGCAATGTTCCGATTGTCTCTCCTGACGAGTTTTGGATCCCGGCGAAGACGAACCCTACGCGGTGCTCGATCGTCCCCATCGAAGACATTCACCTCTTCATCGGTGAAACCGACTCGGGTACTAGTTCCCTAGGAGTCGGAGGAGCATCAAGACCCGCACGGAAAGCCTACGGGCAGGATACATTCGCGGAAGGATCGATGTCGGATCTCTCTTTGGGGTTTGCCAGCAAAGATTGCAAAAATTCAAGGCCCACCCAAACCGCCCTATGCAGGATATAACGATGGAAGATCGCTGCAAGTCCGCCGGCTTCGTCTGTGCGTCTGGAAAGCAGAGATCCAAGTTCGTCGGCGTGGTTACCATCTTCGATCTAGCGCATTGCATTCAGAGAGAGGGCAAAAACCCCCGCGATTACCTCGCAGGTGGCTCCGTATACGAGCCGATCTGGCGCACTACCCCAATGATGATGTTATGTATCACTTTGTGGAAGGATTGGACCAGGGAACGCTTCTGCGGCATTCTCTAAGGCGGCAGCAGGCTTCAGGACGACTCAACTTCGAAAGTATGGTGAACGCCGTCAATAGCTACATGGAGGCAGAGGGAACAGCTCAGGCACTCATTGACGGAGCACCACCGATTCAGCCACCGCCACCACCGCCTTTGGCCGCCATCGCCACAACTGTTCCACCACCTCTAGTCATCGTCGCACCCGTCGCACCTCCACCCCCCGTCATCGAGGAAGCCCTGGCACCCTCCGACTCCGTGATTGATGCGCTTTATGCCGACTTCAGTGCAGATTCAGAGGACATAGATTTCAGCCCGGAGGATCTAGACTCTGCTATGCAGGAGATGGAGGAAGATTACCAGCGCGACGAGCAGGCCAATAACGCCGTCGCGTCCCGAGAAGTGTTCTTCACCATTGGGACGACGATGGATGAATATCAATACGGGAGAGCTCCGCCTACAGCGCTGGACAAAGGGAAGGGACCACCTCTTGCTGCAATGATCGCGCAAAGGACATGCCCCCTCCGCCTAACCCAGTGCAGCAACCGCAGGAACTCGGCACCGGCCCGAGCAACAACAACACCGCAAACTTGCCGCCTCCAGCATCTACGTCTGCTGCTGCCCAAGTCACTCCAGCTGATAGAGTGATGTACGACAATCTCCTCGTCGAGCCATTAACCGTAGCTCATATTCGGAACGTGACACAGCTTGACGAGAAGCGCCAGCAGCTGCTAGAGGAAGCGCATGCCATCGCGGAGCAAGGCGCAAAGCTAGATCGAGATCTGGTCAACACGCAGAAGTCAATAGAGAAAGCTAGATCAATGGAGGCCGAGTATAAGACTCTACTGCAGCAGCAGAAGGCCAAGAAATCTCCGGCTTGTGTCATCAATAATCCTGGTGTGCGGCGAAACCTAGGATGGGCTCCCCCGAAGCCGGCACAAGCCAAGCCATACATTGACAGTGAAGGCAGGAAGGTGATTCCCACTCCTCTCCTCAACCTCGCCATCGCCAAGACCCTTCTGGAGCAGGATAGATCGCCTGAGGCGGGGGAGCAGGTCTATGACCTAGTGTCCAAGGCGGTGAAACAGCAGGAAAATGCCACCTCTCAGAGGCTTGAGTCTGACCCAGCGTTTTTCCAGTCTAGCCAACATAAGCCGCCAAGGGACAGATCTCCTCTTGATGTCGGGTCTCAGACGGGTTTGTCAGAATGAAGACGGAGGGATGCACGCAACAGGAAGGATGCTATCCCCATATCCTCCGACCATGGAGGCAAGGCCCAACCTCGTCGCCCATCGCCACCGCCCTGCTCCCCCTGACATCACGAAGAAAACAAAGCTCACCGTCGTACGAATAGGCCTCCGCCAAGCCAGAGCGTCATCGTCATCCGCGACAACACGGAGCAGACCCATCATGACGGAGAGCGCAACCAGGGACACAGGAGCAGGTCGCACCATGACCCTCCACGTCTGACAAGCAACCGCAACAAGCGTGAGGCGTCACAGGAGGGTAAAAGCAATAAGGCTAACCCACCGCCACCTCTGCCTACGTCCCCACCTAGCAGCCACCATGGCGGAGGAGGCCCGCGTTATTCATGTAGCCCGTCCCCTGTTGGCAAGAATAAAAGAAGCCCGGAGCCATACGATGCAATTTCACGGATAAACAAGATCCATGAGGCCCGGGAAGGACCATACCTGGGACTACGTTGCTTTGGACCTGTGATACGGTCCACAACTTACCCCAAAGTTTTCCGGATTGACAAGACCATCAAGCCTTATGACGGCACCGCCAAGCCAGCCACATGGTTGAAGGATTACGGCAACGCGGTGGAGATCTCCGTGGGTAGCCCCAACGTCTCCGTCAAGTACCTCTCGTTAATGTTGGCGGGATCGGCCCGTCAATGGATTGATGACTTGCTGGAGAGATCCATCTGCAATTGGTTGGACATGCAAGAAGCTTTCACAAGGTACTTCGAGGGTACATATAAGTGTCCCTCTACTGTTGGCGATCTACAATGGTGCGTGCAAGAGAAAGACGAGACATCTCGCGCCTACCTCTCCCACTGGCTCGATATGAATAATTCCTGTGCAGGAGTGCACGCTCAAACCCCCATGGCCGCCTTCATTGATGGGTTGGAAAGGGGCACGTTGCTCCGACATAAGCTGAAGCGCTTGTAGGACCATCACCAGCTTGACTTGAACCAGATGATTCAGTTGGCCAGTGAGTTCGCAGCTGCCGACGACGATGCTCGCGGCTCCTTGCCGGCAACGTCTGTTCCAACTCAAGCTCGGAGGAACAATAGCACAAAGCGTAAAACCGCGCCAGAAGAAAAGCTAACTCCCAACATGTTCGCCATGACCTTCGCAGGACGAGGTGATGGCGGACAACATGGCCGAGGGTGGGGAGCTGGTCGTGGGCAGCAGCGAGGACGTGAAACTACCTCGGCAGCACTCCGCGTTCCCCAAACCTACGAAGAGTACCGCGATATGTCGTTCCTCGTAAACCTCGATGCCAACGGAAAGGCCACCCACACCAATCGCCACTTCAAGTTTGTCAACGACCTCAAGGACGACCCGGAGTCCGGCTACAAGCGAAGTCGGAAGAACGGACCGCAAGGCAAGGGCAAGGGGAAGAAGAAGGAGGAGTCCAAGGATTCAAGTGACATGGACGAGGACATTGACCCCAAGAACGCCACCAAGAGAAACGACAAGGGCAAGAACCCCTTCGAGAAGAAGGCGGCAATTTTCCACACTTTCCTTGGCACCCCCACCGTCCGACAACACAAGACCTCTATGAGGATCCTGATGGCTACTCTCCCCCGGTTCACCAGTTCCTGCTATGGTCGGAGATTTCAATTACTTGGGACAGGAAGGATCACCCAGACCTCATCCCTACGGAGAACCAATACGCCATGGTCATCAACCCCCTGATTGACGGCAATGAGTTCACCAAGTGTATGGTGGATAGTGGAAGTAGCATCAACATCATGTACCTGGATACACTGCAGAAGATGAACTTGACGGAGGCAAACCTAAGGCGGACCAACACCATCTTCCATGACGGAGTTCCTGGTCGGGAGGCTCGGTCCCTTGGGTACATTACAGTTCAGGTCGCCTTTGTTGATGTTAATAATTACCGCCAAGAGTGCATGACCTTTGAGGTGGTCCCCTTCAAGAGCGTGTACCAGGTCATATTTGGTCGCGACATATTCCACACCTTCATGGCCAAGCCATGCTTCATCTACAACACACTCAAGATACCCGGACCAAACGGTGTCATCACCGTATCTGGAAGCTTTACCAAAGCAAGGGACTGCTAGATTGTAGAAGAAGCCTACACGGAAGCTGTCCTCTATAGCGAAGAATTCAAGGAGATCTAGAACAAGGTCGGTGCCTCAGAGATGCCTGCGTCAAAGAAACAGATTTATGATTCTGTCCTGGCATTCAAGGCCGCCATCGAAACCAAGTCGGTGGAACTTGTGGTAGGTGATGCCTCCAAGACCACCACCATTGGGACGAACCTGGATCCCAAATAGGAAAGCGCGCTCGTTGAGTTCCTCCGTGAATATAGGGACATCTTTGCCTGGCAACCTGCCGACATGAAAGGTGTACCTAGGGAACTTGCCGAGCACAACTTGAACATTGATCCAAAATGCAAACCAGCGAAGCAACCTCTACGACGCTTTGTAGATGAGAAGAGACGCGCCATAGGCAAAGAGATAGCTAGGTTACTTAAGGCTAGTTTTATCCGAGAAGTCCTTCACACCCAATGGGTGGCCAATCCTGTACTTTTCCCCAAAAAGGGAACCAAATAATTAAGAATGTGCGTTGATTACACCTGCTTGAACAAAGCATGTCCCAAAGATCCGTTTGCTTTGCCTCGCATTGACCAATCATTGACTCGACGGCTAGCTCGGAACTTTTGTGTTTTCTCGATGCATACTCAGGATACCACCAGATCAAGATGAGGAGTCGGACCAATTGGACACTTCGTTCACTACACCCTACGGCAAGTTTTGCTATGTTATGATGCCCTTTGGGTTGAAAAACGCAGGTGCTATGTACCAGCGGACAATGCAGCGTTGCCTACACGATCAAATTGGTCGGAACATTCACGCCTATGTGGATGACATAGCGGTGATGTCTAAAAAGTCAAACGTCTTAATCTCCGAATTAAAAGAAACCTTTGATAATCTCTGGAAATACAACATGATTCTTAACCCTAAGAAGTGCGTCTTCGGGGTTCCAGCCGGCAAATTGTTGGGCTTCATCGTTTCCCAACGTGGTATCAAGGTCAACCCGGAGAAAATCAAGGCCATCTTAAACATAAACCGTCCGACATGCCTAAAGGACATACAACGACTAACAGGTTGTGTTGCAGAAGTTAGTCGGTTCGTCAGCCGACTTGGAGAGAAGGCTCAGCCGCTGTACAAGTTGCTAAATAAGGCGGACAAATTCACGTCGATGGACGAAGCAGATGCAACATTGAAGCAACTCAAGGAGACACTTTCCTCAGCGCCTATCCTTGTAGCACCCGAGCCTGGAGAGCCCATGTTAATTTACATGGCGGCCACCAACCAGGTAATCACCGTCATCGTCGTGGTAGATCGGAAGGAACCAGGCTATGAGCACGGAGTTCAGCGACCAGTTTACTATGTAAGCGAGGTCTTGACGGAGTCTAAGAAGCGTTACCCGCACTACCAAAAGATAGCTTATGGAGTATTCCTTGCTTCTCGGAAGCTGAGGTATTACTTCCAGGAGCACCCCATCACAGTGGTGACCAAGACTCCACTGTCCGACATTATCAACAATAGCGACGCTACAGGAATGGTCGCGAAGTGGGGCGTTGAACTTGCCACCTTCGAGATCACCTACAAGATACGTGACGCTATCAAGTCACAAGCCTTGGCGGATTTTATCGCCGATTGGACGGAGATGCCAGATGCTACCCCATTGCCAGAGCCAGAATATTGGGTGATGCACTTTGACAGATCAAAGCTACTCAATGGCTCGGGGTCTGGTGTACTGCTACAGTCACCAACTCGGGACAAGCTACACTATGTTCTGCAGATCCACTTCGAGGCTACGAACAACATGGCGGAGTATGGAGCACTCATTCACGGATTACGCGTAGCCAAAGATATTGGCATCAAGCACATAGTTTGTTGTGGAGATTCCGACTTGGTTGCCCAGAAGGTGGCTGGCACCTGGAATGCACAGAACCCTATGATGGCGGCATATCGAGACGAAGTAGACGAGATAGCCAAGAGCTTCTTGGGCTATGAGGTCAAGTATGTACCTAGGGAGCAAAACGAGGCGGCTGATCTACTGTCTAAACTTGGGTCAGGGCGCAAATGAATTCCGCAGGGAGTTTTCCTAGAGCATCTGCGGACACCATCCGTGAAGGGAGCAGACATCGACAACCCGGATAGAGTAGACTCTTTCGTCCACATGGCGGCAAAGGTCCCTCCAGCTTGGACAAAACTGTTCATGGAATATCTCGAACACGGAACTTTGCCCGACGACAAGGTCGAAAGACGAATAATAGTACATCGAGCAAAGGGCTATACCATAATCAATGGACAGCTCTACAAAAGAAGCACTACTGGTGTATACCTTAAGTGTGTTTCCCAGCAAGAAGGCATTGAAATCCTACGCGAAATCCATCTCGAAGATTGCGGGCATCACGCTGCTCCCCGATCTTTGATCGCGAAAGCCTTACGGCAAGGTTTCTACTAGCTGACCGCGAATGCGGACGTCGACAAGCTGGTTGAGACATGCATGGGTTGCCATTATTATGCCCGATAACCACATGTTCCTGCTGAAGAATTGCGAACAATACCAATAACTTGGCCATTTGCAGTCTGGGGGCTATACATGGTGGGTCCATTACAAATGACACCATGTGGATAGAAGCTAAATCCATTAGATAGAAGCAGTTGATAAATTCACCAAATGGATAGAAGCTAAACCCATTAGAAAGCTTGATGGGGCAACCGCCCTTAGGTTTGTCCAAGATCTAGTGGTGAGATTTGGTCTCCCACATAGCATTATCACCGACAACGGCAACAACTTATCACTCGAAGAAGTGGAGGCTTATTGTTGGGACGAAGGCATCCAACTTGACCTTGCATCTGTGGCACACCCACAATCCAATGGCCAAGTTGAGCGAGCCAATGGATTAATTCTGTAGGGAATCAAGCCACGTCTTGAGGCACCGCTACATAGAGCAGCTGGAGCCTGGGCGGAAGAATTGCCATCTGTGTTATGGAGTTTACGAACTACACCCAACAGATCCACCGGCTACACCCCTTATTTCGTCGTATATGGAGCAGAAGCCATCCTGCCTTCTGACATCCTTCACGATGCACCAAGAGTTGCCTCCTACGATGAAGATGACGCTGAAGAATCCAGACTCCTAGATGTGGACCTTCTCGAGGAGGAGCGCGTTTTGGCCTACCAAAGATCCGCCATCTACCAGCAGAAGTTACGCAGCTACCGTAGTTGCCGCGTTCGGCATTGCTCGTTTAAAGAGGGTGATCTGGTGCTCCGACTTAAGCAGAAGAAGTCGCACAAATTATCCCCGCCATGGGAAGGACCGTCCATCATAAGAAAGGCGCTGCTCAATGGGTCTTACTACCTCATTGACAATTGTTAACTAAGGATATACCCAGCAAGGATCATAAGCGTAAGCGACGTGACCTGGATGATGACTACCCGGAGCTTGATCGTCCATGGAACATAGCATAGCTACGTCCTTTCTACACTTAGCATTTTTTATCTATTGTGTATCTCTTATATGATCAATGAAATAAAGCTCTCTGGTTCACTCATATTTCTGAGTCTTTTACCTCCTTTAGTATTTATTTTTGGATCGTATAAAACCTTTATGCACAAGCTTTGCAATTGCACTTGTGAAAATTCTGCTTATGGGCGTTAGCTTATGTTTTCTAGTCTACACGTTCTTTGTTGTTTTTATGTGGATTCTGGAGTAGTGATTTTCGGCACTTATTGTCGGTGATTTTGTGCTTTGGTTATTGACGGTGCCATTGGGCATCATCACCTGAGCGCATGGTTCTGACAACGAGTCTTCCGACGCATGAAAGGTCAAGCATAAAAACCAGAGTAATGGATAAGCCAACCCTTGCTTAAAAAATATATACATGCTAGAACAAATTCTTGAGTAGAAGGAAATAACAACCATTGTTTTCCGCCTTAAGTTAACACATAAGTTTTTCCGCATACACATTACAGAGGAAACAAATATTACAAATTGTTTTTCATTCCTCTGGCATAGGCGACTTGGAAGCAGCATCGTCGGCAGCAGGAGAGTCACCTTCCTCGAAGTCGGCAGTGTTGAGGGACTCGGAGGAGCTTTGGTTTCCTCCGTCGATGGTTTTCATGGGCACAAAGACATTAACGTCAACCAACTCGGCGACTCTGGTGTCATAACCCGCGAGCGATGCCAAGATAGATTCGTGGTTTAAATTTTTGGCCTCCGTCGTCTATGTCGGGGATACCAGAGGTCACCGTGTCGATATCGGCATTTTCGTAATGTGCCTTGACCATGGACAGTGCCATCCTTGCACCGGCCTGTGCACACAAAGATTTCCAGCTTGAGATACGCTCGGGGGCTCGGCGCAGGATCTCCGAGAACTTCGTCATAGAATCCACTGCCTTGATGTTAATTTGGAGGGGCTTGGCAATCTCTTTTGTCTACGTGATGGCGGTGTTGATAAAGTTGTCGGCATGGACCATGCATTCCTTTGGCGGAGGAGTCGATCGGGTTAAACCCATAGGAGCTGAAATTTCCGACAAAGGAGAACGTGAGTTCAATAACACCAAAGTTCAAAGTATCTAACTTCCAGAAATACAAGGCGGAGAATCACCTACTAAAGATGTTGATCTCGGCCTGCCGAAGAGTTTCCACCATGGAGTCCCTTTCTTGTCGGAGGATCTTGTACCCGTCCTGATGGCGTTGATTTTTCTCATCGGCACATTTTTCTGTTCCTTCAAGATCGTGATCTCCTCCTTCAAGCGGTTCATCTCCTCGTTGGCGGAGTCTTGCAAGACTTTCATTGAATCTTCATGCATCTTTAGCATGTCCTTTCTCTCCTGCTTAAGGATCTTGTTTTCACTATCCAGCTGCTGAATATGCTTGGATTGTTCAACAATATCCTTAGCCTTGGAAATAGTTTCTGCAAGCCGGGGAAAGAACAGTACACAGTGAGTACTTGGAGAATGTTGGCGCAAGACCAAGCCGTCATGCAAAAAAGAAAGGAAAAACAGATGCTTGCTCTTGGTGATTTGTTCCTTCAAGAAGGCAATTTTACCCTTTTCGGCTTCCAAATCAGCACGCATCTTCTGGTACTTGTTGTTGGCCATGCCCCTCCGAGCATTCTCATTCTGTGGATAAAACGAAGTTAAAACGTTGTTCGGTCTACTCAGAGCATCTAGCCGGAAAATTTCCATCTAGAAGCTCGGGGGCTACAGCAAGAGTTTTCTAAACTTAGCAATATGATTAGTCTTTCATTAAGCATCTAGTCGGAACTAATTCAGTATTCGATTAGAAGGTTGGGAGCTACAGTTTAAAGTTTTTAACTCAGACATATGATTAGATTCTCTTTAAGCATCTAGTCGGAACTAATTCAGTTACAACTAGAAGCTTGGGGGCTACAGTATCGAAATTAATAAACACTACGTATGCTACTCTTAAAGCGTCTAGTCGGAATAATCCATTCAAACTATCTGCTTGGGGGCTACAGTGAGAAGTTTTCTAGCTTAGTCACTCTTAGAGCACTTAGACGCAAAGACCAATGGTTTTCCGTCTTAATCCTCGGGGCCTACAGTGGGATACTCATATGAAATGCAAAATACAAATAAAACTTACAAGTGTAATGATCTTGAGGTTGGTAGCACTCTCAGCCAGCAACTTGCCGAAGGATACACTGTTTCCTTGCAAGATTTCAGCTTGCCGGAGAAGCTCCTCAAGACCGCACGTTGGAGTTGTCGGCTCCACGCTAGGAACCAGAGAAGTGCTACCCGACGTAAGTGCCGGATAGACTATCTTCGAGAACTCCATGGTCTTCCTGGGGGCAAGGGCACCGCCTTCGGCAGACGTACCACCTTCCACCACCGCCTTACCGCTACCGATGGCATCCTTAGCCGGAGCTTCAGCCATTTGGTGTGCAGCACTTTCCTGCGTCGCCTGTTCACCGACAACAGCAAGCTCTGTGGAGGCACCTGAGTCCACTTCCATGGCGGAAGGGCGGGATGCTTCTTTAGCTTGAGAGCTTGTCGGAGCAGACGGGGGCTGGATGATGGGAGTGACAGGGGCGATGGAGGGAGATGTGTGGGAAGATGCGTCGTGATGTAGCATATCCTTAACGGTTCTAGAAGCCCCCAAAGTTTTGGTGGTCTTCTTCAAACTGGTTGTGGCTTTCTTCCTGAAACGTGCAAGATGCACAAGTACGGGAATAAGACAGACAATGGACAATGTCGGAGAGAAAGAAACTTACACAAGAGTGGGTGCTTTGGCAAAAGGGATCCCAGTAACCTTTCTTTTCTCCGCCTCCAGGGTGGCGGTGGTCTTCTTGGAGGCTCCACCCTCCGTTTTCTTTTTCTGGCCTCCGTCGGCAGCATCAGAGGTGGAGCTCTTCCGCTATCGCGCCAACGGGGCATCGTCGTCAGACACGACGGTGACTTCCTTCATCTTTGGATCATAGATTTGGGTAGCCATGCTATCCTCCTCTAGATCGCTGAGCTATTAAGTGAAAAAGCACAGTGTTAGATGAGATGGAAATGGTTAGACGGAAGAACTAGAGTATATGTCATACACGGAAAATAAACAGGAACCTTTGGGCACTTGCTCTCTACAAACATGTCATACACGGAAAATAAACAACTCCATCGACGAAGTCCGGGTACGTCACTTCTCGGCCAGCCAGAGCGATATCTGGGCCGTAGAAGTACGTCCGCTGCCAGTTCTTGCAGGACTCGTGGCCAACAATGTCGGGGAAGCGCCAGCCAGGCCGGATCTTAAAACTAATGGTGCCACAATTTCTGAGCTCGTCCTTGCCGGCTCCGGCTTCGTGCTTGACGGTGAAGAAATAAATGAAGAGATCTAGCCTAGGCCTAATCCCTAAGTAACCCTCGCAAAGCGCCGCGTAGTTGCTAAGCGCTAAGATGCTATTGGGGGAGAGGTTCTGAGGCTGTACTCGGTAATGGTTGAGGACAGCAAGGAAAAAGTTGGAGATGGGCCGGGAGACGCCGCGTACCAGTTGAGCTTTGAGGTACACTTTTTCTCCGGCTTGGGGAGAAGGTGTGACCTCGCCGGCCGGCGCCGCCCGCCAGGCGAGCCCCTCCGCGCGGGGAGGTAGCCCTCTTTGATCAGTTCTTTGATATCGCGTTCCGTAATATCCGAAACGCGCCAGTCGCCCTTGTGGGAGTCATACTCCTCCTCCAGCACCTCAAGCGCCGTTGGATTATGGTCGCCGCTGGTGGCTTCGACCACCATGGACTTGGGAATAACCAGAACTTGTAGGGGCATGATGATGGCGCTCGCCGGCTTTGCCGCGGCTTCTCCTGACGCCGCCATGGAGGGAGAGGAGCTGCTGCTGGCCATTGGGTGTGTTCGGTGGTGACTGGGAGAGATTGGGGAGCTAGGGTTTTTCGCATGTTGCGCGGAGAGCTCGAGGAGGCGCTCGCTGGAGGAAGAAGACGATGCAGAGGAGAATGAGGTGAAAAGTAAATTTTCCACCGCTACAGAAGAGTACGATAGAAGATTCAGCAATTCTCAGACAAATTGAAGACGGAGAAAGCCTTGCTGGGTTCTTTGGGAGGACTACAAGATATTTCTTGACGATTTGCCGACATCCATCTAGATGGAGCATTCAACACTACTAGGAAAATGGCCATTCGTGGCGCACCTGAAAAGGGCATCCATGGCGCACTAGCCGTGCGCCACTAGCCTCGCGCTGTGGCTATCTCTTACCCGTAGCGCACTGCCTGGTGCGCTACGGTTATCTCGAGCTAGGCGTAGCGCACTATCTGGTGCGCCACGGGTAGGGGTACAGGCTGCGCCACGGATGTGTTTTTCAACAAACAAAAAAAATGCAAAAAAACACCCTCGTTTTGAATTGCAAAAGCAATTAGGTCCGTGCATCGCCGCCGTCGTGTCACCTCGCCGGAGCATGGCCGTGGCCACGACCTACCACCACAGGGAGGTGCGGGAGGCCGGGACCGCTCTAGTCCTCGCCGGCGTTGAGGTGGTAGGAAGGGAGGTAGGAAGAGAGGGAGGTAGGAAGAGAGGGAGGTAGGAAGAGAGGGAGGTAGGAAGAGATGGAGGAAGGGAGGTCGGTGAGGATAAGGATGCCGCCGTCGCCCGTTGTCACTGCGAGGAGGAGGAGAAGGACGCCGTTGCGATGCCGTCACTACAAGGAGAGGAGGAGGCCGCCGTCGTGCCGTAGTAACTACAAAGAGAGGACGCCGGAGCAAGGTGGTCGGAGAGAGGAGAAGGGTAAGGAGGAGAATGAAAAGGAGAAGGAGAAGGAAAAGGAGAAGGAGAAGGAAGAAGGAGAAGGGAGAAGGAAGAAGGAGAAGGGAGAAGGAAACGGGAGAAGGAAAAGGGAGAGGGAAAAGGGGGAGGGAAAAGGGGGAAGGAAAAGGTAAGTGGGTGGGGTGGAGATTCAAATTTTGAATCCCGACCAACTTACTCATAGCGCACTAGGTGGTGGTGCGCTACTGGTAAGTTGCCCTATTTTTTCTACAGGAAAAAACGGTCTTTTGACCATAACTTTTTACTCTTTTTGAATATTGAAAATCTAAATAATCGCTAAACGACCAGAGGTGTTGCGAGCAGATGTGAAATCTCCTTCTCGTCATTTTTGTATATTATACGATTTGTTTCGACATCGTATGCACAAGTTATGGCCATATTACCGTGGCATGACTTTTTTTGCAGAAAAAGTCAAAACTCATGTTTGTTAATTTTCCTAAAAACTAGATCACATTATCTACCTAAATATGAAAGGATTTTATTTATTGAAGTGTTTTTTATTTTATTTTTTGCAAAGCCTAAAAAGATGATCCACGGGGGGGGGGGGGGGGGGGGTGGAGTTGGTGCAGACCACTTAGATGTAGGGCACTAGGGTAGAGTGCCCTACGGCTAAGTTGACCCAGCAGTTGTAGCACACATACCCGTAGATCACTAGGTCAAGGTGCGCTACGGCTAAGTTTCACATCCGTAGTGCACCTTGACCTACTGAGCTACGGTTATGTGTGATGCGGCCACATGTGCCCTGGACCACACATAACTGTGGCGCACCACCCCCATGTGCGCCACGCTTACGGCAGTTAGCCGTAGGGCAGCTGTGGGCAGTGCGCCACGCCTATTTTACCCGTGGGGACGACTAGAACGTTTGCCACGGATGTATGGATTACCTATAGCCATTTTCCTAGTAGTGCAACGTGAAGAGGAAAGACGGCGCAAGATCTCGGAGTTCTCCGGGGGCTACTGTTAAGGATATGCTATATGGGTATCCTCATAGCATATCTCTTATCCGGATAACCCGGGTGGCCTACAGTTGGTAGCATGGCCCATGGCCTGTTGGGCGGCCCAGTTAGATGGATCCAGGAGGGAGGCCCATGCCGGATAAACGAAGGCTACGGTGGAGTCACCAGCGTACCCGGAGCCTTGGAGTACAAGACACACTAGACTAGTAATAGAAAGTGTAGGACTCTATAACCTGTCCGGCTAGGACTTTTCCCTGTAACCCTAGGACCTGGCGACTATATAAGTCGGGCCTATGGGAGCCTTTAGGGCACAAGTCATATCGATTAACATACACCTCGCACAGCGAACCTATCTCTGTAAATCGGCGTATTGCCATTATAGTGATTTATAGAAGGAGTAGGATTCCGCCACCGTTGTGGGATCTGAACCTGGGTAAGCTGTGTTATCTCGTACCAGTCAACCGTCCACCTTCCCCCATGTCTCTAAACACGCACTGTGAGGACCCCTCCATTGCGTACTCGTCGACAATACCACGATTGTAACTTAGTTGACGCATGCAATCAACTGACAGGTGGTCATATTCCTGTGGATATTTACACAACGGCATGTTCAATAGCTTGTCCTCCTTCCTTGGCACAAGATTGAGCTCAACAATCTTGTAAATCTTGACAACCGCATGAGCTAAACTAAATGCTTTCTCCTTTGCAGACGCACTCTCAAGAACATCATTATCAGCAGTGGAAGTGGCCCTCAAAAAAACTTGTGCTTCATAGGCATCGTTCAGCACAAACTGAAACTCTCTTCTGAGAAGAGTCTTTGCTATATGCAGAACTGTGAAAATTCCTTCTGTGCCCGTACTGCCCAATAACCTGAAAAGGAATAAGCCATTGACTGTACCTGTCCTTTCTCCTAGACGGGCCAGAACATGCTGAGTGACCTATGGCTTCCTATGCTGGGAGATGTACCCCGTTTCCTTCACCCCCTGGTGGATAAAACATTAACAAAATCAACCCAGATGCATTGAACAGAGGAGAAAAAATTCATCAATAAAAAACCACCAAGTGTACTACATATTAGTAAAAAAAATATGGCTGACAATGCAGTTATATCATAATGAAAACAAGTTCAATTATCCCTATATGCTTATCAAGTTTCAATATACACAATCATGTAATTAAAATAAAATCCATTTCTTCTAATATTAACACATCAGACAGAATACAAATGGTTGTAAAACACTTTCGAGAAGATAATGAACCCCAAAGAGGGGAGCAATCATCACAAATATTACATACTACTGTCACATCTATATACTGATGATAAGGTATCTTTGATTTGGATATTCTCTATTGCAAAAAAAGGCAAAACAAAGGGCCCTATCCTCTTGCAATTGCAACACCAACTTTCCGTCTAAATGAGACCCACTTAGGTGGTACATTCACATTCAACTAACATTTGATAAATTCTAGTGCCTTATTCACAACAAATACCAATGTTTGAATAAATTACAAATAAAATCTGGGCAATAAATGGAAAATAAAAGGTTGACATGTATAATTGCTGGAAAGATTCTACTTAGATCAAGGCCTCTTTCAGTCTATACATCTGTTAGAAAACTACCGACTCGTCTCTCTCGGAGGAGTACCCAAGGTGCACCTTCCTCTTCTGCCCACCTTCTGCTAGCTCCCCTTCCTGTTTGAATAAATAAACAACACTTCAACTGACATGATCAAGTTTCAAAAGAGGTAATTTTGGAAATAAAAAAATTGGCAGGTTATAATAGAAATATTAATGGGAAGTAAAACTTCTAAGTTCAAATACTTTCTGAAATTATGGATAAAGGCAGTGGAAGGAAATGAAATCCTTTATGATGGATATCTAAACACTACTCATCTCTTAATGCATTGTCAGGTTCCACTAGACCAACAACAATTCAATTTAAATTCATGATCTGAAAGTATTTCACAGATTTCATAGCACATGACAATGCGTTCTAATGTTATGATTAAGATTCTATCGGATAATAGGGTATTGTAAAACAAAATTAAGTTTTTTAATTGTCTCTATATGCTTATCTAGTTTAAACCTACACAACCTTGTAATTCAAATAGAACTCAGTTTTGTAATTTTAACACATCATACAGATTACCAAAGGTTGTAAAACACTTTCAAGAATATAAAGAACCCCAAAAGAGGGAAGCAATCTTCACATATTATATACTAATGTCACATCTATGTATTGATGAAAAGGTGTATTTGATTTGCATATTGTCTATTGCAAAAACAAGCAAAACAAAGGGCCCTATCCTCCTACAAATGGAACACCAACTTTCCATCTAAATGAGACACACTTAGATGGTATAGAACCATTCAATTTAATATTTGATAAATTACAGTGTGTACTTCAGAATAGATTCCAGTGTTTGAATAAATGACAAATAAAAGTTGGGCAATAAATGAAAAATAAAATCTTGACATGTATAATTGCTGGCAAGATTCTACTTAGATCAGGGCCTCTTTCAGTCTATACATCTGTCAAAAAACTTACCGACTCGTCTCTGTCGGAGGAGTACCCAAGGTGCACCTTCCTCTTGTACCCACCTTCTGCTAGCTCCCCTTCCTATTTGAATAAATAAACAACTCTTTAGATCACAGGAGCAAGAGTATAATAAGTTTGAAAAGAGGTACTCCCTCCATCCAGAAATAACTGATTATGGATTAAGGCAATGGAAGGAAATGAAATCATCTATGATGAAAATGAACTGTCAATTTATAACTGTCATGTATATCTAAGAACTACTCATCTCTGTATGCTTATCAATTTTCGACCTACACAATATTGTAATTCAAATAAAACTCAGTTTTGTAATGTTAACACATCAGACAGATTATAAAAGGTTGTAAAATCCTTTCAAGAACATAAAGAACCGCAAAAGAGGGGAGAAATCTTTATATATTATTACTGTCACATCTATTTACTAATGACCAAGGTGCCTTTTATTTGCATATTGTCTATTGCAAAAACAAGCAAAACAAAGGGCCTATCCTATTGCAAATGGAACACCAGCTTTCCATCTAAATGAGACACACGTAGTATATAACCATTCAATTAATTTGATAAAATCCAGTGCCTTCTTCACAAAAGATGCCAGTGTTTGAATAAATGACTATGTAAAGTTGGGCAATAAATGAAAAATAAAAGCTTGGCATGTATAATTGCTGGCAAGATTATACTTAGATCAAGGCCTCTTTCAGTCTATACATCTGTCATAAAAATCACCGACTCGTCTCTACCGGAGGAGTACCCAAGGTGCAACTTCCTCTTCTGCGCATCTTCTGCTGGCCCCCCTTCATGTTTGAATAAATAAACAACACTTCAGCTCACATGATCAAATTTGAAAAGAGGTAATTATGGAAAGCAAAATAATTGGTAGGTTATAATATAAATAATAATGGGAAAAAACTTCTAAGTTCAAATACTATCTGAAATTATTCATTAAGGGAGTGGAAGGAAACGAAATCCTCATCTCTCAATACATTGTCAGGTTCCACTAGACCAACAACAATTCAATTTAAAGCCCTGATATCAAAGTATTGGAATTTGACTTTAGATTCCATAGCACATGACAATAGTTTCTGATGTTATCATTACGATTCTACCGGATAATAGGGTATTGTATAACAAAATTAAGTTTTCTAATTGTATCTATATGATTATCAAGTTTAAACCTACACAACCTTGTAATTCAAATAAAATGCAATATTGTAATTTTAACACGTTAGATAGATTACAAAAGATTAAAAAACACTTTCAAGAACATAAAGAACCCCAAAAGAGGGGAGCAATCTTCATAGATTACATACTACTGTCACGTCTATGTACTGATTATAAGGTGTCTTAGATTTGCATATGTCTATTGCAAAAACAAGAAAAAAAAGGCCCTATCCTTCTGCAAATGCAACACTAACTTTCCATCTAAATGAGACACACTTAGACGGTACATAACCATTCAATTAGTATTCATGCATAGTTTAAGGTACACAAAAACTTAAAAAGAACTCACTATGGTCCACTTGGCAAATGACCAAGAGATAAAAAGATATATGAAAACATATAAGATGCAACTGCCAACCTATTCCATGATACCAAAGTTCAAAATCAATACTAAATAATGGGAGCAATTAGATAAATTCCTGTGCATAGTTCACAACAGATACCCGTGTTTCAATAAATGACAAATAAAAGCTTGGCATGTATAATTGTTGGCAAGAATCATTATATAGTTGATCAGCGACATTATTATAAAAAATAAGTCTATTTGATTGTGGTCAGGGTCTCTTACAGTCTATTTGTTGGTGGTCACAAGTAATAATTATATAGTAGATCAGTAACTAGAATATAAACAATGCATGAACAAAACTACACCCTGAAGCACATGCTCCCTCGAAAAATAGTACAAGACTGAAAATAATAATTTCATACATATAAAAGTTGTCAAAGAACACACATACTTAATTTCAGACACGTAAATTTGCATATCATTTCATGCAAAATCAAACATTTAAGCTCTAGGTAAAAGGAACAAATTGAAAGATCCTAATATATATAATTTTGTATGGTGCACTTAGACTGTGCAAACATGATGCATTTATATACATATTTAGTAATGTCTAGAGATGAATGATTTATTAACATGTGTACACTTTTTCTGAATGATTAGATATCATAAATTATATTTTTTTATACCGCACATAAATATTATAACTTATCAGTTGCCGAAGATGTATATTGTCATTAAGCACTAATGAATTCCAGCATTCAATCCAGAGAAATTTTATCATACACATAATTCTTCAAACATAAACATTCAATATCTATGATCCTCTCTGCAAAGTCCTATCAACAATGCACAGAGTGTGTCCATATACTCTTCAATGCCCCCAAAAGCTGTTGGGCCTTCACCACCAGATTCTCGTCGGAGCCGTGCTTCGCACCCAGATCCAGCACGTCCGCCTCAACGACCGCCACATTCTCCTTCTTGTCCTTATCCGGCGCTGCCGCGACGAAACCGGCCAACTTGGACGCACCACCAACCGCACTTCCGTGGGAACCGCCAACCTCCTTCACCTTATCTATGCCGGTGACGGCGCGCTTCTTGTCCATAGTAGCAGTGGCCGCGTCGGCTACGCTGCTCCCCACCTTCATCGCTGGCGGAGTCGATAAATGTGTGGGGAGAGGGAGAAGAATTGAGTGTGAGGGGCTGGAGTGGATGGAGTGATATGAGGGTTTTCTTCTTCCCGATTTGGTGATAAATTGGTGGGGAAAAGGAGACGAATCAGCCAACGAACCCTTTTATACGTGGTGCCGTTTCGGTTTTGCCCACGTCACTCCTCCACCACCACGTACGCCGTAAATGTCGCGTACGCGTACGGTGCGTGAAATAGCATGACCAGAGTAGCAGGGTTACTAGGATGACCCGTTATCTAGCGCCCGCTTCCAATTTCTATCACACAATTTTTCATGTATGGGATTGAACATACTTCAAATATAAATTACCTGAAATCTTCAGCTGAAGTATATTAGTTTACTACAATAAGTTTACCATTTAGGTCTCATTTTCTTTAATTCAAATTCAAACAATAGGAGTGTCATATGGAATATGCATCACGGGTTTTTCATACTTCCAATTATCGATGCATCTTACATTATAAATTAATGAAATTAAAATTGAGCACTGAAAACACATGAATAACTATGCATAGGAATACACATATATATAAGTGTAGCATCAAGTGTGCATCATACCATGGCATAGCAAGTTTTTACTCATACTACAACAAGTTGATGATGGTGTTTCTAGTCAACTCACATGGGTCTAGAGCCCAATGCAATGTTGGGATATATGAGCCTATATGAGGCACAAGTGTGCATCATGCCATGGGCATACCACTTTTATACTTAGAATCAATATCATGATTTGGCATAGTAGTTGTATAGTTTGATGTAACAACTAGGTGGGATCATGTTGACCAAGTGCTGACTCCTACAACCACAAAGATGATGAAGGTGTTCATAGAAAACTCCCATAGGTCAAGAACCCATGCAATGTTGGCATGGTGCTATACGTGCTACAAGTGTGCATCATCCAAAGGCATAGCACACTTGTGGCAGATCTAGACCTATCTCAGCTGTCTAAAAATACCTTCATCAACTTGTGGTTGTATGAGTAATCACTTTGGACAACATGATCCTACCTAGTTGATAGATATAAATATAACACTGCTATGCCAAGACATGATGAGCCACTTTGTGGAAGATGTGGGCCCATGCCCACATTGCATTGGCTATAGACCTCTCTGGGTTGGCTAGAAACACCAGCATCAACTTGTGGTTGTGTGACTCAGCAGTTCGCCAACATGATCCCACCCAGTTGATACATCTAAGTATGAGAGTGTTATGCCAAGCCATAACACACACTTGTGGCAGATGTGGGCCCATGCCAACATTGCATGGGATCTAGACCTATCTAGGCTGTCTAGAAACACCTTCATCAACTTGTGGTTGTATGAGTCATCACTTGCATATCATGATCCTACCTATTTGATAGATCTAAGTACAACACTGTTATGCCAAGACATGATGAGAAATTTTGTGGATAATATGGGCACATACAAACATTGCATGGCTATAGACCCATCTGGTTGGCTAGAAACTACATCAACTTGTGGTTGTGTTGCTCAGAACTTTGCCAACATGATCCCACCCAGTTGATACATCTAAGTATGAGAGTGCTATGGCAAGTCATGACACACACTTGTGGCACATGTGTGCCCATGCCAACATTGCATGGGATCTAAACCTATGTGAGCTATCTAGAAAGACCTTCATGAACTTGTGGTTGTATGATTCATCACTTGGATAGCATGATCCTACCGAGATGATATATCTTAGAAATGATGAGACACTTTGTGGCAAATATGGACCCATGGAAAAGTTTGATGGGCTATAGACCTCTCTTGGTTGGCTGCTTCATCAGCTTGTGGTTGTGTGGCTCAACACTTGGACAACAAGATCCCACCAAGTTGATACATCTAAGTATCTGAATGGTATTCCAAGCCATGGGCACACTTGTGGCAAATATGGTCCCATGCCAACATTACATGGGATATAGACCTATGTGAGCTGTCTAGAAACACCTTCATCAACTTATGGTTGTTTGAGTAATCACTTGTACAGCATGATCCTAGCTAGTTGATATATCTAAGTAAAAGATTGTTATGCCAAGACATGATAAGAGACTTTGCGGCAAATGTGGTCCCATGCCAATATTGCATGGGTTATAGACCTCTCTGGGTTGGGTTGAATGTACTTCATCAACTTGTGGTTGTGTGGCTCAGCACTTGGCCACCTAGTTGATACATCTAGGTATGAGAGTGCTATACCACACCATAACACACACTTGTGGCAGATGTGGGCACATGCCAACATTGCATGGGATGTAGACCTATCTAAGATGTCTGGAAACTCCTTCATCAACTTGTGGTTGCACCAGTCATCAATTGGATAACATGATCCTTCCTAGTTAAAATATCTTATTATAACACTTATATGCCAAGACATAATGAGACACTTTGTGGCAAAGGTAGGCCCATGCAAACATTGCATAGGCTATAGAACTCTCTTGGTTGACTTGAAACTCCTTAATCAACTTGTGATTGTGTAGCTGAGCACTTGGCCAACATGATCCCACCCAGTTGATACATGTAAGTATGAGAGTGCTATGCCAAGCCCTAACAAAACCTTAGGGCATAAGTGGTCCCATGGCAATATTGCACGGGATGTAGACCTATCTAATATGTCTATAAACACCTTCATCAACTTGTGGTTGCATGACTCATCACTTGGACAACATGATCCTACCCAGTTATACATATAAGTATAAGAGTGCTATACCAAGACATGATGAGACACTTTGTGGCAAATGTGGTCCCATGGAAATATTGCATAGGCTATAGACCTCTCTGGGTTGGGTTGAATGTACTTCATCAACTTGTAGTTGTGTGGCTCATCACTTGGACACCTAGTTGATACATCTAGGTATGAGAGTGCTATTGCAAACCATGACACACACTTGTGGCAGGTGTGGGCACATGCCAACATTGTATGGGATGTAGACCTATGTAAGTTGTCTAGAAAATCCTTTATCAACTTATGGTTGCATCAGTCATCAATTGGATAACATGATCCTTCCTAGTTGAAAGATCTTATTATAACACTTATATGCCAAGACATGATGAGACACTTTGTGGAAAAGGTGGGCCCATGCAAACATTGCATGGGCTATAGAACTCTCTTGGTTGGCTAGAATCTCCTTAATCAACTTGTGATTGTGTAGCTTAGCACTTGGCCAACATGATCCCACCCAGTTGATACATGTAAGTATGAGAGTGCTGTGCCAAGCCCTAACAAAACCTTATGGCATATGTGGTCCCATGGCAACATTGCATGGGATGTAGACCTATCTAATATGTATATAAACACCTTCATCAACTTGTGGTTGCATGACTCATCACTTGGACAGCATGATCCTACCTAGTTGATACATATAAGTATAAGAGTGCTATACCAAGACATGCTGAGACACTTTGTGGCAAATGTGGTCCCATGGAAATATTGCATGGGCTATAGACCTCTCTGGGTTGGCTTGAAAATCCTTCATCAGCTTGTGGTTATGTGGCTAAGCACTTGGCCTCCTAGTTGATACATCTAATTATGAGAGTGCTATGCCAAGCCATGACACACACTTGTGGCAGATGTGGGCACATGCCAACATTGCATGGGATGTAGTCCAATCTAATATGTCTAAAGACACCTTCATCAACTTGTGGTTGTATGAGTCGTCACTTGGATATCATGATCTTACCTAGTTGAAATATCTAAGTACAACATTATTATGCCAAGACATGATGATACACTTTCTGGCAAATGTGGGCCCATGCCAACATTACATGGGCTATAGATCTCTCTTGGTTGGCTAGAAACTCCTTCATCAACTTGCGGTTGTGTGGATCGGCACTTGGCCAACATGATCCCACCCAGTTGATACATCTAAGTATGAGAGTGCTATGCCAAGCCATGACACACACGTGTGGCAGTTGTTGGCCCATGCCAACATTGCATGGGATCTAGACCTATGTGAGCTGTCTAGAAACACCTTCATGAACTTGTGGTTGCATGTGTCATCACTTGGATAGCATGATCCTTCCTAGTTTATATATCTTAGTATAACACTACTATGCCAAGAAATGGTGAGACACTTTGTGGCAAATGTGGACCCATGCCAACATTGCAAGGGCTATAGATCTCTCTTGGCTGGCTAGAAACTCCTTCATAAACTTGTGGTTGTGTGGATCAGCACTTGGCCAACATGATCCCACACAGTTGATACATCTAAGTATGAGAATGCTATGCCAAGCCATAACACACACTTGTGGCAGATGTGGGTCCATGCCAACATTGCATGGGATCTAGGCCTATCCTAGCTGTCTAGAAACACCTTCATCAACTTGTCGTTCCATGAGTAATCACTTGGATAACATGATCCTTCCTAGTTGAAATATCTTATTATAACACTTATATGCCAAGACATGATGATACACTTTGTGGCAAAGGTGGGCCCATGCAAACATTGCATATGCTATAGAACTATCTGGGTTGGCTAGAAATCCTTGATGAACTTGTGGTTGTGTGGGTAAGCACTTTGCCAATATGATCCCACCGAGTTGATACATGTAAGTATGAGAGTGCTATGCCAAGTCACGACACACACTTGTGGCAGATCTGGGTCCATGCCAACATTGCATGGGATCTAGACCTATCTGAGCTGTCTAGAAACACCTTTATGAACTTGTGGTTGCATGAGGCATCAGTTGGATAGCATGATCCTTCCGATTTTATATATCTTAGTATAACATTCTATGCTAAGAAATGATGAGACACTTTGTGGCAAATGTGGACCCATGCAAAAATTGCATGGGCTATAAACCTCTCTTGGTTGGCTAGAAACTCCTTCATCAACTTGTGGTTGTGTGGATTAGCACTTGGCCAACATGATCCCACCCAGTTGTGGTATGAGAATGCTATGCC
Organism: Avena sativa; assembly: GCA_916181665.1. Classification (NCBI taxonomy): domain Eukaryota; kingdom Viridiplantae; phylum Streptophyta; class Magnoliopsida; order Poales; family Poaceae; genus Avena; species Avena sativa. Next base: position 301,299,588 of record OV702297.1, on the reverse strand, counting down.
AAGCCATGACACACACTTGTGGTAGATGTGGGACCATGACAACATATTATGCAATATAGACCTATCTGAGCTGTCTGGAAACACCTTCATTAGCTTTGATCTACTCCCTCCATCCCATATTATGTTGTGCATAATTTTGCGTGCAAGTCAAACTTTGCAAAGTTTGACCAAGAATATATAAAATAATATAAATATGTGTGATATGAAATGTATATATTATGAAAATATAATTCAAGACAATTCTAATAATATTATTTTGGCACCATATTAGTTTATAGTTGTGTCAAACTATTTGGTTAAACATTATACAGTTTGACTTTGATAAAATCTTGTATGCAACCTAAATTGGGACTGAGAGAGTAACAACTAGGTGGGATCATGTTGACCAAGTGTTCACACATACAACCACAAGTTGATGAAATTGAACACTTGGTCTCGAGTCCATGCAATGTTGGTAGTATAAGGTGGACGTCACGTGCGCCGGTGATGTCGGCGGAAACGAATCGACGGGACGTAAAAGAGCCCTCTCGCCCGCTCTGTGTCGCCAGATCCCCACCATTCCCCCCTCCTCCCATTTGTCTCACCTGATACTAAAAGGAGTGAGGAGTGAGAAACCCTACCTCACGTCGTCTTCTCCTCCGCTTCCGGCCTAAGTGTCGTCCTCCTCTGCGTGATTTCGACTCCGGCGATGGCGGGAGTGGGGTCCGGAGCCGATGCGGGTGGTTCTGCTAGGGTGGGGATGGGAGCCGTGACCCTACCAGATGTAGTCAACAAGGTCGAGCACCATGGCGGTGGCGGTGGTGGTACAACCGCTTTGGCCTTTTTGGCCTATGTGGCTCTAGGAGAGGACGAGATGCTGGATGTGGAGGTCGGCGAGGCGGAGCAGCTAGATCTGAACGCGGTGCTCGGCACCAGGGAGGATCTATTGCCGGTGCAGCCTCAGGAGGTTGCTTCGATGCAGGTAAGAGGTTTTTTCTGCTACCTTCCGTTTTCCCTCTTTAGATTGTTTGGATGGAATCTCGGTTATGTAGACTTAGCTATATCAGTATTAGGGATTCTTTGGATGGAAGCTTGGTTCTGTAGATTCCTGGTGTAGATTTTTTTAGGGATTTATATATTTCAACAAAAGTTATTCGTTGCAGCATATATCTAGCCCTAGGAAATAGTTTAGTGCATCAAAAATATTCGGGATGATTAACTATGAAATTTGTAACACCACGGTTCTGAAAAGACCGTAGCTTCTATGTGACATGCCAATCCCTGGATCGGTTCATTGGCCCACAATAGAATAAGATGAATAACATAGCAAAATATCTGTGCATCATAAATAACGAAGATCTAGAGTACCATTATTACAATAAAAGCTTAGCTCAAGGCTAGCTCAAATTATTCAGGTAGCAACATAAATAAAGAAAATCCTCCATTCTTCAAATTGCCCACAACTGAACAAGTGCCGAGTGGAGTACCGTGGCCTAAATCGATTACTCAGAATCGGAATATCCTGCAACATGAAACGTAGCAGCCCCGAAGGGTCAATACATGGAATGTATGGCAAGTAGAGCTATTAAAGGAGACAATAATGCTAACATCTACATGCATATTTGGAAAGTGGAGCTGTGGCTAGCTTGCATTTGCAGATATCTTTGTCCTACTTTCATAAATAGTTTTTGATTTTCTTTGAAAAGATCCCAGTTAAGTTACCCATCAACATTAAAGAAATTATGAAATTAGAATGAGCGAGAAACATGTCATGGAATCAATATCAAGCAACTCAGTCGTCCATAACCGGGGACACGGCTAATCGATTAGATTATACACCCTGCAGGGGTTAGTACACTTTACCCATGTGACTTGGCCAGCCCAGCTCGTACCATCACTCTCATTTTGGGTGATGATAGGGAGAAGTCCAAGAAGAGACCGTTCGGGAAGTAGCTCCCCAATCCCGACGCGCACCGGTCCAACCTACCAAAATTCTACATCTCTGGATACGCGGGTTCGAGTTACCACAACCTACTGAGTCCAACCAATCGCCCATTTCATTATTGGCACATGGTTGTACACGTAAGATACAAAATAAAGAAGCCAATCATTTTTCTCTCGATACCTGGGTTCCTTTCCGCAATGATACCACCAAAAATTATCAATCCCATCACACCCAGGAGATTCATTGATTAAGTTGTTTTAGTTTTCGCAAACCAACACATTTAGAAATAACTTTCAGTGATGTAACCCAGCCCGCGTTCATCATAGCATGGCTAAGCACATCTACCAATGGTGGTTCATCTACAAGGAAAGCCTACCACATAATAGGACATAGCATAGCGATAGTATTATCCTACACATGCATCTACAAAATACACGACAATGCATTGAAAATAGTAGGATAACATCATGAACAAAGTAGCATCTACTTGCCTTGGTTGTAGCAGTCGGAAGAACAATCCACACACGAGCAAGCGTTGCACTCGTCACAATCTACACGACACAGTTGCAATCATAAACAAACCATCCACAATCATATGCAAACAAAGATGATGCAAGATGCATGCATGACAAGTGGATTGATGCTACAGCAGCATTGCATAATCTTATTCAGTAAAGCTACTGCATGCATGCATGGAAATTATTTTTAGCGCAAGGAAAACAAGTATGCAATTTATAGTGCTCAATAATAGAGCTAGAAACCAAATAATTCACTACTGTTAACATACTATTTGTAAAATCTTGGAAAAATTCTACTGTATAGGCATCTCTAAATAGGAACAGTACCAATTGGAATTTCTCAAAAAGGATTTATATAACTCCCTAAGTAATTAAAATACTGCAGTAAGACTTTAAATAGGTTTTGCAAAAATTATTAATGTAAGCCTAAATTTTTAATTCACTTTGAGATTCCCCTTGTGCTACTGATTCCAGGGACATATTATTTGCATTTTTTGGAGCTACAGAACTTATCTTATGAATTTATTACTTTAAAAAGGGCATTAACTCGTTTAATTAATTAGGACAAAACCTGGATGTAAAAGTGTAAAACAAATATACAGCAAGATTCTACGTGAGTCACTGAATCTACACATATTTTATTTGTAATTTTTGGCCCAGTAGATTAATTTCTACGAATTTTAGAAGTTTCAACTATTTTCTGCAATTTTAAATCAATTTCTTATTTACCAGAATAGTCAGCGCAGACACGCGGGCGCCACGCGGCGTGCTATGAGTGGCCGGTACCGGTTCGGTGCAAAAACAAAAGGAGGCCGTTGGATCTTATGAAGATCGGACGGTGGAGGGCGTCCGTGGCGAGCTCACCTAGCTGGTGTCGTTGGCGGCGGCGGGCCGGTCTGGCGGCGGTGCTGGCGGCGGGTGCGGCGGTCTCCGGCGAGGTCGAGGCGGTCGACAGTGTGCGCGCGCCCTCGGAGAGCATCTCGGAGGCGTCCGGGCGTCCCCTTGCGTCCTTGAGCGGCGGTGAAGGGCAGCTGGAGCTCCGTAGCGTCGGTGAGACTCCGGCGGTGGCGTACGGGTGCTCCCGAGGCTATGCAACGAGGGTGAAGGGTCAGGGCGAGGCACCGAAGAGAGGGGAGGAGCACGGGGAAACAAGGGAGGCGCGGGTGGCTCGGCTTCGTCGATCTAGACCTCAACTGAGAGCTCCAATGGCGTCGGCGGCGCGGAACTCCGGTGAGGACTCCCGTGAGGTAGGAGGCGTGGATTTCTAGGGTTCCAAAGGGGTTTCGAAGAGGGAGCGACGGGCTTTATATGGGGAATAAGATTGGGGCGAGGGGCAAACGGACTCGCGCGCATTTTGCGTAGGAATCGGGTCGGTCAAGGGCGCGTGCTCGGCGCGGTCTCCGTTCGCGCGAGGAAGACGACTTGACCGGCGGGTCCCGCTGTCAGCGGTGGAAGGGGGAGGTGGGCTGGCTGTGGGTGCCGCTGGGTTGCGCGCTTGCTCGCTTCGCTGGCTGCTGCGCGCACGCGGTAGGTAGGAGGGTGGGCAGGTGGGCTGGGCCAGGGTGGCTCAGCCGGGGAGGTTAAGTTAGTTTTTTTTGTTCTTTTCTTTTATTCATTTTGTTTTTCTTATTTCTTTTATAACTTTTTATTGGCTAAGCCAATTGAATTGATTTCTGTTTTCAAAGTTTTCTAAAAATCAAAGGATCAACATAGGACCATTTTTAGCAATAATTTGTCTATTTCAAAACGGTGACTTCATAGGTCCTACTATTCCCATTTGTAGGAGCACTCGAGTAACTTCGTCTAGGGTTTGAATGTAGTGTTTTGCATTTGAAAATCTTCATGGATGCAGAATGTCAATGCAAGTGAATGATGATCATGATGCAGTGCAGTACCAAATCTAGAATTTGGGAATGTGACTAGACTAACCCCCTTAAGATGAATCTCGTCCCCGAGATTTGGCGTGGCTAGCAAATAGGTGTGGGTGGTCTTCGCGGATGTCATCCTCACGCTCCCAGGTGGCTTCCTCTTCGGTGTGGTGGCTCCATTGCACCTTGCAAAACCTGATCGTCTTGGTACGGGTAATGCTCTCCGCTGTTTCCAGTATCTTGACCGGCTTCTCCTCATAGGTCAAGTCATTCTCAAGATGAACTTCCTCTAGTGGCACGGTGTCTCTCAGTGGTGTATCCACCATCCCCGGATGGCACTTCTTCAGCTGGGACACATGGAACACATTGTGGACAGCGGACAGAGCCTCTGGCAACTCCAACTGATAAGCAACCTCTCCTTTGCGTGCTAAGACCCGATATGGCCCAATAAACCGAGGTGCCATCTTACCCTTGATTCCAAATCTCTTGATTCCACGAAGTGGCGACACTCTGAGGTATGCTCTATCACCTATCTCATACACCACTTCCTTGCGCTTGGCGTCAGCGTAGCTCTTCTGCCTTGATTGTGCTACTTTCAGCTTGTCCCTAATCAAGGCGACCTTCTCCTCAACGTCCTTGATCAAATCAGGTCCAAACAGCTGACGTTCTCCTACTCCATGCCATAATAATGGTGTCCGGCACCGTTTCCCGTATAGCACATCGAACGGTGACGTCTTGATGCTGGTCTGATAGCTGTTGTTGTAGGAAAACTCGGCATACGGCAAATTCTCATCCCATCTAGAACCATGAGCCAAAGCGCAAGCTCTTAGCATATCTTCCAAAATCTGATTCACCCTCTCGGTCTGTCCATCAGTCTGTGGGTGAAACGCTGTGCTAAACTCCAACCTAGTCCCAAGTGACTCGTGCATCTGGCGCCAAAAGTGTGAGGTAAATTGGGTGCCTCTATCGGATACGATACTCTTAGGAACTCCATGTAGGCACACAATCCGGTCCATATAAATCTTGGCCAGTTTTGCACTCGTATAGGTTTTCTTCACTGGTATAAAGTGGGCTACCTTGGTCAAATGGTCGACCACTACCCAAATGGAGTCATATCCTGACCTGGTCCTGGGCAATCCTGTGATAAAATCCATTCCCACTCTATCCCACTTCCAATCCGGCACTGGCAATGGCTGTAGTAGTCCTGCTGGCTTCTGGTGTTCCGCCTTCACTCGGCTACATACATCACATAAGGCAATATGCTCAGCGATGTCTCCCTTCATGTTGTTCCACCAGAATCTGTCCTTTAGGTCCATATACATCTTCGTATTGCCTGGATGTATGGAATACGGCGATTCATGAGCTTCCTGCAGAATCAACTTCCTTATTTCTGGATCATTGGGAACGCACAAACGATCTCCATACCACAAGGTTCCTTGCTCATCCTCGCGGAATTCTTTTGCTCGATCCTCCTTCATCTTTTCCTTTACTTCATCTATCTCTTTGTCTCCTACTTGAGCCTTCCTGATCCTGTCCTGTAGCGTTGGTTGGACTTCCATTGCTGCCAAGTATCCTTCAGACACTACCTCCAGTCTAAGGTCCTTGAATTGCTTGCACAAATCCTCGGGCAACTCCCCAACGTTCAATCCATTGGCATAGACCTTCCGGCTCAGAGCATCTGCAACTACATTGGCCTTTCCTGTGTGGTATTGTAGATTCATATAATAATCTTTGATAAGCTCCAACCATCTCCTTTCCCTCATGTTCAGTTCCTTCTGTGTAAATATGTACTTCAGGATCTTGTGGTCGGTGTACACATCACAGTGTTTTCCCATTAAGTAGTGCCTCCATACTTTGAGCGCATGAACCACTGATGCTAATTCCAAGTCATGTGTGGGATAATTCCTCTCATGGTGTTTAAGTTGCCACGAGGCATATGACACCACTCTCCCATCCTGCATCAGCACACTCCCAAGTCCCTGTCGAGAAGCATCACAGTACACTTGGAAATCCTTTTGAAGATCTGGTAAACACAGAACAGGTGCGGTCACTAGTCGACGCTTCAGTTCCTGAAAGTTGGCTTCACATGCATCCGTCCATTCAAACTTCCTCTCCTTCTTTAGAAGTTCTGTCATCGGCTTAGCAATCTTGGAGAAATTTCCAATGAACCTCCTGTAATATCCAGCAAGTCCCAAAAAGCTACGAATATCACCCACATTCTTGGGCGCTTCCCACTTAGTCACTGCAGTCACTTTGCTTGGGTCAACAACGACTCCCTCTCCTGACACCACGTGTCCAAGAAATCCGACAGTGTTAAGCCAGAATTCACACTTGCTGAATTTGGCATACATCTTGTGTTCCCTTAGCTTCTCCATAATCAGTCACAGATGTTTCTCATGCTCAGCATCATCCTTGGAATATATCAGTATGTCATCAATGAACACCACCACGAACTTGTCCAAATACTCCATGAATACCTTTTTCATCATGGTCATGAAATACGCCGGGGCATTCGTTAGTCCAAAAGACATAACTGTATACTCATATAAACCATACCTAGTGGTGAAAGCGGTCTTTGGTATGTCCTCCCGGATATTCAATTGGAAGTAGCCCGATCGCAGATCGATTTTGCTAAACACCTTTGCTCCTTCCAGTTGATCAAACAAATCATTTATGTTCGGCAGGGGTATTTGTTCTTGATGGTCACTTCATTCAGCGAGCGATAGTCCACCACTAATCTCTTGCTCCTGTCTTTCTTCTCCACAAATAGTACAGGTGCACCCCATGACGACGAACTAGGATGAATGAATCCCTTGTCCAACTGCTCCTTTAGCTGTTTCTTCAATTATTTCAGCTCATCCACATCCATCTTATATGGTCTCTTGGCTATTGGTCCTGTTCCCGGCATCAGATCGATGAGAAACTCCACTTCCCTGTTAGGTGGCATCCCTGGCAGCTCTTCCGGAAACACGTCGGGGTAATCCTTAATCATAGGCACAGTAACCATGCTAACCCCCTTAAGAGAATTCAGCTTACACCTTCCCAGTCGTACAGCCGACTTGAACCTAATCCTCTTACCATCCGGGGTTTTGAGCGAAACAGCTCGCTGTGCACAATCTATGTGTCCCCCATGCATAGACATCCAATCCATGCCCAGTATTACATCTAAACCTTGTGATTCCAATACTACCAGATGTGCAATGAAATTGTGTGCTCCAATCCTCACAGTTAAGTCGCGGCATCCCGCGCTAGCTATCATATCCCCTCCAGGTGAACTCACTCGAATAGACTCTTTCATAGATTCCGTAGGTAACTTATACTTATCCACAAATGCCCTTGATATGAATGAATGCGATGCACCAGTATCGAAAAGTATAAGTGCAGGGTGAGTGTTGATTGGAAACTTACCAATCACAAGATCAGGCTCATCTGGGATCTCCTCCACATTCATGTGGTTCACTATGGCCTTCTGGTTGTTGGTTGGCTTCAGTACCTTCTTCTCCGGACAATTGTCTGTATAATGTCCCTTCTGACCACACTTGAAGCATGTCACCTCACTCAGATCCTTCTTCACAAAGCTACGATCACTGTTGCGGTCATGTCCACCGTGTCCTCCAGAATGGTGAGAGTGTCCTCCCTTGTGGCTGTGGTGGTTGCTCTTGTGGTTATCATGGCGATGTCCATCGCCTCCATGGTGGTGGCGGTCATGGCTCCCATGGTGCCCATGGTCACTCCCTCCATGCTTGGAGTATCCATCATAAGAAGTGCGAGAGTTGTGGTGAGAACCAAAGTGGTGATTGTTGCTCTTCCTCTTGCGGCTTTCCACCTGCTTGTGCTTCCCTTCCAAGATCCTAGCCTTGTCCATAAGCTCCTGGAAAGTGGGACAATAAACCACCAGCAGCTGCACTGAAATCTCATCACTAAGGCCATCCAGGAACCTCTCCCTCCTTTTGGCATCAGCGTCAACATCCTCAGGTGCATAACGAGACAGGTTGTTGAACTCCTCGATATACTCAGCCACGGTGCGGTTGGTTTGGCGCAAGTTGCGAAACTCCTTCCTCTTAAGGCTCAGAACTCCTGAAGATACGTGGTTGGTCTTGAAACCTTCCTCAAACATTGCCCAAGTCACGGTGTCCAGCGGGTGGGTGATCTGAAAAGTGTCCCACCAAGAAGCGGCTGGTCCCTCTAGTAGGTGAGCGGCAAACCTCACCTTCTCAGCATCAGTGCACCCAACAGTTACCAGATCCTTGTTGAATGAATGCAACCAGTCGAGAGCAACCATTGGTTCCGTTGTAGTAGAGAACTTAGCTGGCCTCAGCCTCAGAAACCTAGTGAGAGCATCCCCCTGAGGCTGGTTGTTCCCATTGTTGTTGTTGTTCTGAGCTTCCATGAACTGGGTCATAACTTGGGTCAGCTGTGCCTGAGCTGCCATGAGCTGCTCCAACTCAGTGGGTTGACAGCGGGGAGGCATCTGCGGTTCAGCACAGGTAAGCTTAGAAAGAATCAACTACGAAAACAGGATTCTACCCATGCATTATGATCATACAACAACAAACAATCGCAGACAATCTCAAGCAAGCAACACATCAACAAACACGTGATCCAGCAACATCCCAGGGGTTATCCTAGCAGTATATATCTACTGAAATAGTTTTAGAAGAGTTGGAAATGGTTATCTAACAGTTGATCAACAAGGCATCAAAAACAACAATCTGCCAGAACAGTCCAGCAGTGTTCACGAATTTTTCTACCTGTCTTAAGCTCGTTAGGAATTTTAGCTGATTTTTGTGTATACAGTAAAGAGAGTTTCGCACCAGACCTATTTTTTTAAGTTTTTCCCACATACCAGAAAAATATGAAAATTCGTACAGTACTGCTGTATCAGCAGAAACTGCAGCAGGAATAACATAGATATTAACCAAACTTGCCATAACTCTTTCATAAAAATTCGCACAAATAATTCCTGGGATATTGGAGTACACAAATAAGCAACTAAACACTCTTGAACTACCAGTAATTTAAGTTTTACATTGATCGAGACTAATCCTAACGATTTTTTTCCTAACGAGAACTATTTGGTGGACTTCTATCTACTTCTTGAAGAGGTTGAGGTAGGTCCTTGCACTCATGCGTTGGCGCTTCTGTCCACGGTTCAACCATGTGTACACCTCTTCTGAGTCATCACTTGAAATCTCAAACTCCACCTCTTCTGGATCCTCATCTTCTTCTTCACTCTCTGCTGCAACTGCAACAGCTTCATCTCCTCCACCATCATCGTCTCCATCATCATCATCCTCGTCCTCATCATCATCATCATTCCCACTGTCATCATCATCATCATCATTGTTGCCACCATCTCCATTGTCATCATCAGAGGGTGGATTCAGCTGTGCTTGGAGTGCGGCAATCTGGGCTGCCATAACTTCAATAGTTTGCTCCCTTTCCTGGACGGTCCCTTGCAGCTATTGTATGTTCTGGGTGTTTTCCTGCACAGTTCCATTAAGATGAGCTATGGTTGCATCCCTGCCTATCAGGGCATTCTCCAGAACTCCCACTGATGGGGATATGCCAACCGGGGTATACCCAGCAGGACATTTCCGACTGGCCCAGGAACTGGCGAGTGGGCCTGCAAGACGGCGACTGGATCAAGGCCCGGTGTGGATCCAAGCGACTGGAAGCTGAAGGCCCAGGCGAGTAGATAGTCCCAGTCGAGTTAGGTTAAACGATTACCGAAGCCTTAACTGATTCGGTTGAGATATGTAAACCCTAGGGGAGGTGAGTCTATATAAACCTCCCTACAAGGCGTGTAGGGATACGTTCCATCATACACCCAAGCGACTCGCCGCCCAGCCGCCGAGCTCGTCCATTGTACCACCATCATAATACAATCTAGCAGGAGTAGGTCTTTACCCTCCGGGGGGCCGAACCTGAGTAAAACCTTGCCTCTCCGCCCTCATCTCGCACCGCAGATGGCTGGCCGCCCTTGCCCCTCGTTCTACTACTCGCTGCCGATTGCAGCATCTGCCGTGACCATTCTCACGACAGTGGCGCCCACCATGGGGGCTGGCCGGTCTGGCCGGTGTTCTGCGGCGAGATCCAATCTGCCCATCAACGAGATGGTCGCCACCGGCCGCATGATAGCGATCGGCGAGATGCTCCCAATCTTGCTGAGCAGCTACGTCCCGGCGGCGCGACCCGTCACGCACAGCGTGATCCTGCCGGTCGGCACGATCATCCTCTTCGTCGGCCTCACCGACGTCATCGTCTCGGAGGACTCGGCTCCCATCCGCGAGTCGCCGCCACGCGATCGACTCTCCGAGAGCCAGATCCGCATGATCCATCGCCTCGCCTCCGAGTACAACTCGGCCCACAGTAACGTGGCCGAAAACTCAGCGGCCGCAGAAGACGCGGCCCTCAACGACGACGCCGACTCGGCGACCCCGGCATCACTCGCCGGATCCATCACCGCGGCTTCACCCGCGGGCTCCATCACCCAGGTCTCCAACATGGGAGACTTCGAGGATCCCTCCATCCTTGGGATCTTCGACTTCAACTCCGGGTCGGAAAATTCCGCCGACCTCCGCGACGGGACCGGTCGCCACGCCGCGACCTACATGGCGACCGGCACCGATCCGCCGGAGGATCCCTTCTCCACCCCGATACCTCCTAACTCCACGGAAACGGAGGTCGAGGAACTCCGCCTGAAGCTGGCGGAGGCAGTGCGCAAGGAGCAAGCCGAGCGCGAAAATTTTTGCCTCGAGCAGGTGACGGCGCAGGAGCTATCGCGCTACCACCAGCAGCGAATCAGGTCGCGCCTGAACCCCACCGTCCAGGGGCACGCCCTGAACTTCGACGACGAAAACGACCTGGCCCGCGTGGCCGAGCGCGCGATCTGCGAGAACGCGCCACCAGGAGGAAGCGCCCGGCCCCCGCTAGGGTCGACGACGATGGGCGCCCCACCTCCACCCAACCGCACACCCCCCAGGGATCAGCCGCGGATAGTAGTCTCCTCACGGGAGCGAGATGCAAACGGCCTCCCACTGTTCTCCACCCCGACGGACAACCTCGTGGCTGGCCGAGCAGCAGCCGACAACATCACGGCCACCGGCGACGGTGCCCTACAGATCCAGTACGTCAGGGCCCTGCTCGCAAAGGCCGTCGAGCAGCAAAACGCAGGCGCCGACTCGCAGGGTCGAGTGTACTCACGTTCTTCGGGAAGCAGAGCAGCCTCAAGCGGCCGCCCAATGGCGGCAAACACCCTCAACTGCCCGCCACCAGAGCCATTGCAGCTCCAACACCGACCCGCGAACGCGGCGCTCTCCACCAACGACCCCAGGCCAGCGACGAACTTCGTCGCCGCCAACGGTCAACCCATCGACGCCCGCACCCACATCATCAACAATCAAAGCCGGCGCGCACGCCAGCCTGACGACCTGCGACACACCCTAACCAATCGCCGCGACGGCGAGCCAATGGGGTCACTAAGTCGACTCAGCCCCAAGTGCTTCGGACCGATGGTCCGAGGCGAGAAGTACCCGCCGAACTTCAAGGCGCCGAAGGAGATAGAAAAGTACGACCCTTCGTACGACCCCGCCGTCTGGCTCGATACATACCTCATGGCGATGGGGATCGCAGGCCACATCGACCTGCTAGCCGCCCGTTACCTCCCCCTGATGATGGAGGGGACGTGCAGGCAGTGGATCAACACCCTCCCCCAGGATAGTATCGACTCCTGGGAGGAGATGCGCGACGCCTTCGTCAGGCACTTCGAGTGCTCTTACACCCGTGCCACCACCATCGAGGACCTGGAGCGATGCGTCCAGGGACCCCGCGAGTCGACACGCAACTGGGTCCAGCGGTGGCAAGAACTCTGGTACAACGCGGTCGGCATCCACCCGGACACCACGATCCATTGCTTCAAGACCTCGTGCCGCTACGAGCCTTTGGTCGCCAAGCTCAAGCGACATTCTCGCACACTCGACAGCATACCGGACCTCCTCGAGATCGCCAAACGGTATGTGGAGGAAGATCCAAACCAGGAAACCGACGACGAGTCGGGAGGCCAACACCGCACGAGCGGCAACGATAGCGGACGACGGTCCGACCTACGCTACAGCAACACTCGCCTCACTGGCAAGCGCCGCAGTGACGGGTGAGTCGACTTCGTCGCCAACGCCGGGCACGCACAATGCGAGCCCAAAAGCTTCCGCCGCGACGGAGGACAACGCCGCGACGGCGGCAACTACAAGGCCAAGCCAAGGTTCGACCCCGCGGCCCTCCTTAACCAACCTTGTGCGTTTCATAACAGGGAAGGCAAACCCGCAACGCACACGACCGCCGACTGCCACACCCTCAGGGAGATTGAGAAGGCACGGCGAGCAAGGGAGGACCCCGACAACAACCCGCCAAACGGCGGAAAGTTCGGCAACGTGGCCGGCTCGCTCCATACCTTCACAGGCTTCAACACGAAGCGCGAGAAGAAGGTCATCACCCGCGCCGTCGCCGTCAACGCGGTGGCCCAGGTGGACGTTCCCCAGTTCCTCAACTGGTCGGAGCAGCCCATCACCTGGAGCCGCCAGGACCACTCGCCGCGCATCGAGTACCCAGGCCGAGTCGCCCTGGTGGTCAAGCCAAAGGTGGGCGACTACTGGCTCCCCAAGACATTGATGGACGGCGGCAGCTCCATCAACATCCTGTACCTGGACACCTTCAGGCGGCTGCGGCTCCCGCAGTCGATGATCGAGACAACCCACACCATGTTCCACGGCATCGTCCCCGGTCGGAAGGCGTACCCGATCGGCAAGGTCACGCTGCCAGTCACCTTCGGCACACCAGCAAACTTTCGCACCGAGCGGATCGTCTTCGAGCTGGTTCCCTTCGACAGCCCCTACCACTGCGTCCTGGGGCGCCAGGCGTTCGCCAAGTTCATGGCAGCGCCACACTACGCATACAACGCGATGAAGCTCCCCGGGCCGTGCGGCGTCATCACCATGAACGGCGACCCCGACATGGCCGCCGAGTGCGAGGCCAAAGGAGCCGAACTCGCCGATGCCGTCATCGCGGCAGAAGCCAACCACACTGACGAGCTCGCCAAGTACGCGAGCGGGATGAACAATGACGACCCCACCATACTCAAGAAGCCAAATTCGGAGGGCGCAAACACCTCAGCCTTCGAGGCAACGACGCACACCCGCACCGTCGAGCTGGTCCCAGGCGACTCTAGCCAGACGGTGACGATCGGAACAGGAATGAGCCCAGCCTAGGAAGGCACGCTCATCGAGTTCCTCCGTGAGAACAGGGACATCTTCGCATGAAAGCCCTCTGACATGCCTGGTGTCCCTAGGGAGCTCGCTGAGCACAAACTAAACGCCGACCCCAAAGTGTGACCCGTCAAACAGTCACTGCGGCCCTTCAATGAAGAGCGCCGCCGAGCCATCGTGGAGGAGGTCCAGCGTCTAATCGCTGCAGGCTTCATCCGGCCAATCAAGTACTCCAAGTGGCTGGCAAACCCAGTCCTGGTCGAGAAGAAGAACGGGACCTGGAGGATGTGTATCGACTACACAAACTTGAACAGCGCCTGCCCGAAGGAGCAGTTCGTCCTCCCGCGGATCGACCAAATAATCGACTCCACTGCGGGCTCGGAGTCGCTATGTTTCCTCGACGCCTACTCTGGATACAACCAGATCAAAATGGCTGTCGAGGACGAGGAGAAGACGGCGTTCATCACGCCATTCAGAGCCTTCTGCTACACCGCCATGACCTTCGGCCTCAAGAACGCCGGGGCGACCTACCAGTGGTGCATGCAAGAGTGCCTCGCGAGCCAAATTGGCCGCAACATCCATGTCTACATCGATGACGTGGTCGTCAAATCCGCTCGCCAGGGTGATATACTCGCCGACCTGGCGAAAACATTCGCCAACTTGCGAAAATACAAGATAAAGCTTAACCCAGGCAAATGCACCTTCGGTGTACCAGCAGGACAACTATTGGGGTACGTCGTCTCCAAGCGAGGGATCGAGGCGAACCCCACCAAGATTGACACGATCGCCCGACTCGGCAAACCCGAGTGCCTGCGCGACGTCCAGAAGTTGGCCGGGCGAGTAGCGGCTCTCAGTCGCTTCATCCCCCGCCTGGGCGAAAAGGCGATGCCCCTATACCATCTGATGCGCAAGAACCCCACCCTCCAGTGGGACAAGGAGGCGGACGACGCACTCCGTGACCTCAAGAAAGTGCTACTCGCCGCACCGCTACTCGCCGCCCCCGCCGACAAAGAACCCATGCTGGTCTACGTCGCGGCTTCCGAGCGCGTCGTCAGCGCCGTCATGGTCGTCGAGCAGCCGGAGGAAGGAAAGGAGCGCCCAATACAGCGACCGGTGTACTACATCAACAAGGTCCTCACCGAGTCATGCCAACGATACCCGCAGTACCAGAAACTGGTATACACGGTCTTCAGAGCACAGCGGCGCCTACCGCACTACCTCCAGGAGCACCCGATCACAGTCGTCTCCTCAGCACCGTTGCAGGACATCATCCGCAACCATGAGGCGACTGGGCGAGTCGCCAAGTGGGCCGTCGAAATCGGCGTCCACAATATCAAGTATGAGCCGCAAAAAGCGATCAAGTCGCAGGCTCTAGCGGACTTCATCGCCGACTGGGAAGAGGCCCAGCAGCCAGAAAAGCTGTCATACCTCCATTACTAGAGCCGGCACTTCGACGAATCCAAGAACGCGGACGGCGCAGGAGCAGGGATCGTGCTGACTTCCCCGAAGGGCGACAAGCTCCGCTACGTTCTTTGCCTTGACTTCACCCCCTGCACCAACAACATGGCCGAGTACGAGGCACTACTCCACGGCATGCGAGCTGCCAAGGAAATGAACGTCAACCGCCTACGCTGCTATGGAGACTCCGACCTCGTCGCTGGACAAGTCGCTGGCACCTGCGACGCCGTCTCCCCCACCATGGCGGCATACCGCCAAGCAGTGGACAAGCTGGGCAGACACTTTGTAGGCTACTTTGTCGAGTGGATTGACAGGCGGAAGAACGAGGAGGCCGACACACTCTCTCGCATTGGGTCAGCTCGACTCGCACCACCCGCCGGCGTATTCCTCGACACGATCACCAAGCCATCAGTCTCTCCCCTAAGGGAGATCGACATCGGAGTCCCGCTGCAGCCGGATGCAGCCCTGGTCGCACTCGTCACCGAGCCAGACGACTGGACCAAGCCCTACGTCGCCTACCTGGAGGCCGGTACCTTGCCATCAGACGAGACAGACGCTCGGATGATCGTATGCCGATGAAAGTCCTACACCATCATCGACGGCGAGCTCCACAAGCGCAGCGTCACCGGCGTGTTCCAACGCTGCGTCCAACCCGCTGAAGGACGCAAGATCCTCCACGACATCCACTCCGGCGACTGCGGACACCACACCGGCGCCCGCTCTCTGGTCGCCAAGGCTATGCGGCATGGCTTCTACTGGCCCACCGCACACGACGATGCCGTCGACATCGTTCAGCGGTGCGCCGGGTGCCAGAAGTACGCAAACCAGACGCACGTGCCGAGCTCAGAGCTCAAGACAATCCCCATCACCTGGCCATTCGCCGTGTGGGGCATGGACATGGTAGGACCCTTCAAAAAGGCTCCCTCCGGCTACACCCACCTCCTGGTCACGGTCAACAAATTCACAAAGTGGGTAGAGGCCAAACCAGTCCGGAAGTGCGACGGGAAGACCGCCACTAAATTCCTACGCGAGCTCATATATCGCTACGGGTTCCCAAACAACATCATCACGGACAACGGCACCAACTTCGCCAAAGGAGCCATGGCCGAATTCTGCGAAGAACACCACATCCGGCTCGACCTCGCGTCAGTCGCCCACACGGAATCCAACGGCCAGGCGGAACGGGCCAATCAAAGCATCCTCCACGGCCTGAAGCCGCGACTCCAAGTACCACTCGAGCGCACCGCCGGGTGCTGGTTCGAGGAGCTACCCTACGTTATCTGGGGCATCCACACCTCGGTCAACAGGTCGACAGGATTCACCCCCTTCTTCATGGTGTACGGCGCCGAGGCAGTCATGCCCACCGACCTCGAGCACGACTCGCCGCGGGTCGTCCACTATAGGGAGGCTGCAAACGAACTCGCCCGCCAGGATGGATCGATCAAATCGACGAGGCACATGACCTCGCTCGGTCACGCACCGCCATCTACCAGCAGGGACTCCGCCGCTACCACATCCGGCGGGTGAAAACTCACACCTTCCAAGAAGGCGACCTGGTGTTGCGCCTCATCCAGGACAAGAAGGGCATGCACAAGCTTTCCCCTCCGTGGGAGGGACCATTCGCCATCGGGCGAGTACTCGGCAACGATGCCTACTACATCCTCGACGTCCGCGGGGACGGCGAACTCGACATCAAGCGACCATGGAATGTAAACCTCCTACGGAAGTTCTACTCCTAGAACCCCACATATGTACCCTCCAGTCGCTATGAAATAAAAAGAATCGGTTACCGCAAATTGCGCCTACTCTCCGTGTCTTGTGCCACTCGCACTCATAATAACAGCGTCAAGCTAACCGCAGAAGTCAACCTTTGGTACAGCGATCGGCACGGCTAAGTAGTGCGATGCAAGAGCACTGGGTCACCTCAGGTCTTGCATCGTCCACGAAAAACGCCTACCCGGAGCCCCATTGGAGTCGCCCAGCCCGACTGGCTCTACGAGCCAAGACAACTGCCTTCGCTTCTTACAGCGACCATGATCCTCCGCATCCTCGACATAGCAACTCGAACGGACAAGTACCACGCTCGGGGACTGACGACCAGTTCAGCGCGAGCGGCTCGGGAAAACGCCAAGTATGAGAGCATGCCCAGGACTCGCCATGCGACTGACCCAACGGGCCAGGCAGGAGTGATGCACTCAAACTAACGCGCCAAGTCCTCACCCACCCTCGAGTCGCGCCTAGAACAACCAAGTACCACGCTCGGGGACTCGGCCACCCGACCTCGTTCGCGCAAGGGAAAACGGTGAAGTACAGAGTGCTCAAGGGAGTTGCCTTGCGACTGGCTCTCCGAGTCCGGGCGAGTCGACCACAATAACAAAACATTCAAAAACCGCAAACACATTATAAACGAGGTCAACCCCATAAAAAAGGGCGGACGCGCTCGGGGACTCGTTCAACCCTCAATCGAAAAACACATGTCAAATCACAAAACAAACACGATATCTTATTAATAGCATGTCGCAAATTGTCTCAAAATACATAGTATGCCCAACGGCAGAACTGTTACTAACGCCCCAGGGCAAACTAGTTCACTCTGCAGGCTTCGACGACGACTCGCCAAAACCCTTGCGATTGCGGATGAAGGGAGTGTACGGGTTCGACGGATACGTCGTCAGCTCACCCGCCATCACCGCACGAAAGGGCTGCTCGACCTTGAAGTCCCGGTGCTGCGGCTCGGGGTCGTTGGGCGCGACGACCGTCTCCTGGTAAGGAAGGAGGTCGCCCATCGCCCAGACGCGCTCAGACTACACCGCGGCGCGACCCGTCAACTTGAGCACCTTGGAGATCTCCACCGCGCCAGTCGACGATGGGTAGCCACTCGTCACGTTGTCCAGATCGAAATCCTCTGGAAAGTGAGCAAGCCCAAGGCTAAGCGCCGTCGCCGCTCCGCGCTGGAACGCCGATCGCGTCATGAACTCAACGACCGACGGCGCCTTCTCCAAGTACTTCCACACCTTGACGAGGTCGCTGGGAATTACTTCCGTGGGCGATATCTCCTGGAGGTAGGCTCGGATGCATGTCGCCGACAACGTCGCCGAGTCGACGAGCATGGCCACACATTGCCGCGCGTCGAATGAGCTCGCGTCTTCCGCGCTATCAAGGATGCGACCTGCGAATAGAAGATAACAGTGAGTACATCGGATATCACAAAAAGGCACATGCAATAGGCAGGGGCAGACACACTCACCAATCAAGGGACGGGAGAGATCCGTGATGAAGCTCTGAAGAGAAGTGTCATCATCCTGAAGCCCAGCAACAAGGGCGTCAGAAACCTTACGTTCTTCCGCGGCGGCCGTAACGGCGTCCTTGGCTCGACCATCCGCCAAACTCGCTTCTTCTTTCGCCTCCCTCAGCTCGCGCTCAAGGTCGGCGATCCGCTTCTCAGCTGAGCTCAATGCCGATTGAGCCGCTGCCAACTCACCCGCTGGGACAAGTCCCTGGCGAGCCTCCTCTGCCTTCGCGGCAACTGCCTAAAGCCCCTTATTCGCCTCTTGGACGGTGGCCAGTTCCTTCTCCGCGTGGTGTTTCGCTGCCAATCGGTCAACTGACTCACGTTGCAGACCCTGCACACAATTCAAACAGTTAACCAAAGCGAAATCCTAAGTGCCCACCCGCTGAAATTCAGCGAGTGCGCACTCGGGGACTAGCAATCAAAGAAATACTAAGTGCCCACCGCTGAAATTCAGCGAGGGCGCACTCGGGGAATGGCAATCAAAAAATCCTAAGTGCCCACCCGCTGAAATTCAGCGAGTACGCACTCGGGGACTGGCGATCAAAAAATCCTAAGTGCCCACCTGCTGAAATTCAGCGAGTGCGCACTCAGGGACTAGACGCGAAAAATAACAACAAGACACTAAAAGAATCAGACCGCTGTAACACACCGGCCTGATCCTCGGGGACTGGACATACCTGGATGGCTGCGCCAAGCATGCCATGAAGTTGTATTGCATCCACGGACGCGAGGAGAGCCGGCGTGTGCCCACGACGCTGCTCGACCTCCGCGTCGGCGAACCCAGGTGCACGGCTCGAGGGCGAGGTCCCACTCGCTGTAGCCGCTCTGGCCATGAAGCGCGGGAACGTTGCGATAGAGGCACCGGCACCAAAGGAGGCCGGCTCGGCCACCCCAGGCGAGGGAGCACCCTCCTTCGTGGGTACGGCCGCCTCCATTGCGGGTTCATTCGTTGCGACCGCCGTGTCATCGGAGATCGTGACGACATCGTCGTCCTGGGCCTTCTTGGCGCCATCCGCAGGGACGATGACTTCGTCCGCCTTCCTCTTCCGGGAGGGATCCTCTTCGCTGACGATGGGTGGCACCTTAGCCACGGTCGGATGGCCTATTTTCTTCCCTCCGGTCCTACAAATTGATTGCATGAGCAAGATAATTCAAGTACAATGAAAGACGAAAGAAGGTGAGCAAACTCACTTAGCGACTGGAATGAAGCGTAGCCCCGTGCGGATGCCGGCTGGCTTCTCCAGTTCGGGGCCTAGTCGGCGACTGAGGCCCATTTCCAAGACGTCGTGTGCCCAAGACACGGATGGTTTTTCGTCGTCGAGGCTGCGACGGGAGCCTCTGAGACATCTTCAGCGGGAGCTTCCTTCCGAGGTGAAGCCGCCGCGACCGGAGCGGCCCCTAGTCCAGAGACTGGGGCGAATGGCGGAGGTATCGAAGCCAGCGACACCTCGCTCAGGACAGCGGCCGTTTCCAGCGCGGTTACCACCGGCGGCGCCTCGCCCTTGGCCGGGCTGGGGGAGTTGGAGCTGCTCGCCGAGTGCGGCGGCGAGGCCGGCCTCACCGGCTTCGTCTTCTTCTTCTGAGGGGCGTTCGCCTCCTTCTCCTTCTTCTTCTTCTTCTTCGACGGAGTGGCCTGGCGGCGCGAGGTGGTTTCCAGAAGTTCGTCATCATCATCATCATGACGCTCGAGGCTTTTACTCGCCTCAAGCTCACGCTGACGCTGCCCGCGGGTCTTGCGGACGAGCGGGGCGACCTCCTCCTCGGATTCGTCGTCGCCGTTGCTCTCGTCGCTCTCGGTGTCGCCCTTGGCGGGAGGCGACTCGCCCATGTCCTGGACGGACGAGCTCGAGTTCTCGTCATCTGAAGGCGGGAGCCATCCTTCCACCACTTGGAATAGCTGCAATGAGCACAAGGCAAAATTAGAATGACCGCGACTGCACAGACTGTGACTGCGAATGATGCGGGGTGACTCACCGTTGGGGCTGGATGCTTCGCGGTGTAGGGGGCGATCCCGGCCTTTGCATCCAGGTACACCGCCTGGGTGATCTTCTTCAGCACCGGGATGTAGTCCTCGAGCTTCCACTCGGCGAGGCAGGACTTCGTCGAGTCCTCCCGGCCCGTGTATTGGTACATATAGTGGTCACGCTGGGCCAGAGGGACGAGCCGCCGCCCGAGCCAGCAGTTGTATAAGTTAATTGTCTGGAGGCCCTTCTTCTTCAGACCGCGGATGGTTTGAAGCATTTCGTCCACGACCATCCGCTGGTCGGTGGGAAGCTTGCCGACTTGGATTCGGCGCGGTTCGGGTCGGTCGGCGGAGTATGGTGGGATCGCCGCTTCGCCCTCCGGAGTCGCCTCGGTGACGTAGAACCAAGAATTCTTCCATTGGCTCGCCGCCTTGGCGGGTAACATCAGATCGAAGAAGGAGGCCTTCGATTTCAGCTGGAACGTCAGGCCGCCCGCGGCAAGCATTGGGTCGCCCGCTTCCTCACGACTGATCCGTCCGTGGAACAGATCTTGCCATAGAGGGAAGTAGGGCCGGCAGCCCAGGTAGCACTCACAGAACGCCACGAAGATGGCGAGCTGCTCGATGCTGTGCGGACCCAGGTCCGACGGTTGGATCCCGTAGTAGGCGCAGAAGCGCCGGAAGAACAGGGACGTAGGGAATCCCAGCCCCCGTTCCAGGTGGCTGGTGAAGCAGATGAATTCTCCCTCACGCGGGTTCGGGGTCACCTCTCCGGCCGCAGGAATGTGCCACCTGCCGGCGCGCAGGATCCCGGCTTCCTCGAAGGACGCCAGTTGCGCTCTCGTACACTTAGATCTGCCCCAAGGCTCGTTGGAGGGGGCCATTGGCGGAAGGGTTCGTGGAGGTCGGAAGATTTTGGGTCGGCTGGATCGCGATGCGGAGGAAGGCAAAAGTATGCGCAATCCGAGGAAATGACGAGGAGATGGTTCTCCGATTGCCTGCCATTCCCCCTTATATAGCGGTTGTTACCCGCCAAATCAGGGAGCCGTTATTACGCGGTGATTACGCCGAAAATTACCGTTGGATTACCCCAACGGCTAGTTTGACCGCGTTTAACGGTCCAACTTCAGCCACTCGGCTCGCTGACCCGATCACTGCGACAGTGACTAAGTATTTCGCCGACTCGACTCGCCAAAGCTGCGATCAGAATGACTAGTTTTTTCCTTTATTCAGGAGCCCGCCGACGATTCGACTGGATGCCTGCTTTGAAGCCGTATACTCCGACTGCCAGCAACCACCTGCGCCCAATCAACGACGGCCTCGGGGACTACTGATGGGGATATGCCAACCGGGGTATACCCAGCAGGACGTTTCCGACTGGCCCAGGAACTGGCGAGTGGCCCTGCTAGACGGCGACTGGATCAAGGCCCGGTGTGGATGCAAGCGACTAGAAGCTGAAGGCCCAGGCGAGTAGATAGGCCCAGTCGAGTTAGGTTAAACGATTACCGAAGCCTTAACTGATTCGGTTGAGATATGTAAACCCTAGGGGAGGTGAGTCAATATAAACCTCCCTACAAGGCGTGTAGGGATACGTTCCATCATACACCCAAGCGACTCGCCGCGGAGCTCGTCCATTGTACCACCATCATAATACAATCTAGCAGGAGTAGGTCTTTACCCTCCGGGGGCCGAACCTGGGTAAAACCTTGCGTCTCCGCCCTCATCTCGCACCGCAGATGGCTGGCCGCCCCAGCCCCTCGTTCTACTACTCGCTGCCGATTGCAGCATCTGCCGTGACCATTCCCACGACACCCACAGCTTCATGCAAGGTGTCTATCTCCTGTCCTTGGACCACCATACCATTGCTGGCAAAATCTGCAATGTGCTTTACCATCATCACTTTCTCAGCTAGAGTTCCATTCTCCCTTTCCATGTCCTCTATGTGCCTCCGACGAGGCGGCATGTTGTTCATGTCGCCCGGGGTAACCACAATTTTCCCAATGACTGCGAGAGCTGTGCTAACTGTCTTGCAAAGGGCCTTGGTGACTCCATGGTTGCATACTCAGTCCTGACTTCTCCCATCTATCAATTAGAAGAGGAAAGTGTGAGAATAGAATATGGTAGGAATTTACGAGAGTGAAAGACATAAGATGAAAGACAGAGTTAACATTAGCTTTAATAATTATATGGCTCCCTAATTCAAACCTAGGTCACGATCCTACAGTCGACAACCTGGCTCTGATACCATCTTGTAACACCACGGTTCGAAAAAGACCGTAGCTTCTATGTGACATGCCAATCCCTGGATCGGTTCTTTGGCCCACAATAGAATAAGATGAATAACATAGCAAAATATCCGTGCATCATAAATAACGAAGATCCAGAGTACCATTATTACAATAAAAGCTTAGCTCAAGGCTAGCTCAAATTATTCAAGTAGCAACATAAATAAAGCAAATCCTCCATTCTTCAAATTGCCCACAAGTAAACAAGTGCCGAGTGGAGTACCGTGGCCTAAATCGATTACTCAGAATCGGAATATCCTGCAACATGAAACGTAGCAGCCCCGAAGGGTCAATAAATGGAATGTATGGAAAGTAGAGCTATTAAAGGAGACAATAATGCTAACATCTACATGCATATTTGGCAAGTGGAGCTGTGGCTAGCTTGCATTTGCAGATATCTTTGTCCTACTTTCATAAACAGTTTTTGATTTTCTTTGAAAAGATCCCAATTAAGTTACCCATCAACATTAAAGCAATTATGAAATTAGAATGAGCGAGAAACATGTCATGGAATCAATATCAAGCAACTCAGTCGTCCATAACCGGGGACACGGCTAATCGATTAGATTATACACCCTGCAAGGGTTAGTACACTTTACCCATGTGACTTGCCCAGCCCAGCTCGTACCATCACTCTCATTTTGGGTGATGATAGGGAGAAGTCCAAGAAGATACCGTTCGGGAAGTAGCTCCCCAATCCCGACGCGCACCGGTCCAACCTACCAAAATTCTACATCTCTGGATACGCGGGTTCGAGTTACCACAACCTACTGAGTCCAACCAACCGCCCATTTTATTATTGGCACATGGTTGTACACGTAAGCTACAAAATAAAGAAACCAATCATTTTCTCTCGATACCTGGGTGCCTTTCCGCAATGATACCACCAAAAATTATCAATCCCATCACACCCAGGAGATTCATTGATTAAGTTGTTTTAGTTTTCGCAAACCAACACATTTAGAAACAACTTTCAGTGATGTAACCCAGCCCTCGTTCATCATAGCATGGCTAAGCACATCTACCAACGGTGGTTCATCTACAAGGAAAGCCCTACCACATAATAGGACATAGCATAGCGATAGTATTATCCTACACATGCATCTACAAAATACACGACAATGCTTTGAAAATAGTAGGATAACATCATGAACAAAGTAGCATCTACTTGCCTTGGTTGTAGCGGTCGGAAGAACAATCCACACACGAGCAAGCGTTGCACTCGTCACAATCTACATGACACAATTGCAATCATAAACAAATCATCCACAATCATATGCAAACAAAGATGATGCAAGATGCATGCATGACAAGTGGATTGATGCTACAGCAGCATCGCATAATCTTATTCAGCAAAGCTACTGCATGCATACATCCAAATTATTTTTAGCGCAAGGAAAACAAGTATGCAATTTATAGTGCTCAATAATAGAGCTAGAAACCAAATAATTCACTACTATTAACATACTATTTGTAAAATCTTGGAAAAATTCTACTGTGTAGGCATCTCTAAATAGGAACAATACCAATTGGAATTTCTCAAAAAGGATTTATATAACTCCCTGAGTAATTAAAATACTACAGTAAGACTTTAAATAGGTTCTGCAAAAATTATTAATGTAAGCCTAACTTTTTAATTCATTTTGAGATTCCCCTTGTGCTACTGATTCCAGGGACATATTATTTGCAATTTTTGGAGCTACAGAACTTATCTTATGAATTTATTACTTTAAAAAGGGCATTAACTCGTTTAATTAATCAGGACAAAACCTGGCCGTAAAAGTGTAAAACAAATATACAGCAAGATTCTATGTGAGTCACTGAATCTAAACATATTTTATTTGTAATTTTTGGCCCAGTATATTAATTTCTACGAATTTTAAAAGTTTCAGCTATTTTCTGCAATTTTAAATCAATTTCTTATTTACCAGAATAGTCAGCGCTGACGCGCAGACACGCGGGCGCCACGCGGCGTGCTACGAGTGGACGGTACCGGTTCGGTGCAGAAACAAAAGGAGGCCGTTGGATCTTATGAAGATCGGACGGTGGAGGGCGTCCGTGGCGAGCTCACCTGGCTGGTGTCGTTGGCGGCGGCGGGCCGGTCTGGCGGCGGTGCTGGCGGCGGGTGCGGCGGTCTCCGGCGAGGTCGAGGCGGTCGACAGTGTGCGCGCGCCCTCGGAGAGCGTCTCGTTGGCGCCGGGGCGTCCCCTTGCGTCCTCGAGCGGCGGTGAAGGGCAGCTGGAGCTCTGCAGCATCGGTGAGACTCCGGCGGTGGCGTACGGGTGCTCCCGAGGCTCTACAACGAGGGTGAAGGGTCAGGGCGAGGCGCCGAAGAGAGGGGAGGAGCACGAGGAAACAAGGGAGGCGTGGGTGGCTCGGCTTCGTTGATCTAGACCTCAACTGAGAGCTCCAATGGCGTCGGCGGCGCAGAACTCCGGTGAGGAATCCCGAGAGGTAGGAGGCGTGGATTTCTAGGGTTCCAAAGGGGTTTCGAAGAGGGAGCGATGGGCTTTATATGGGGAAGAAGATTGGGGCGAGGGGCAAACAGACTCGCGCGGATTTTGCGTAGGAATCGGGTCGGTCAAGGGCGCGTGCTCGGCGCGGTCTCCGTTCGCGCGAGGAAGACGGCCTGATCGGCGGGTCCCGCTATCAGCGGTGGAAGGGGGACGTGGGCTGGCTGTGGGTGCCACTGGGCTGCGCGCTTGCTCGCTTCGCTGGCTACTGCACGCACGCAGTAGGTAGGAGGGTGGGCAGGTGGGCTGGTGGGCTGGGCCGGGGTGGCTCAGCCGGGGAGGTTAGGTTAGTTTTTTTTGTTCTTTTCTTTTATTCATTTTGTTTTTCTTATTTCTTTTATAACTTTTTATTGTCTAAGCCAATTGAATTGATTTCTGTTTTCAAAGTTTTCTAAAAATGAAAGGATCAACATAGGACCATTTTTAGCAATAATTTGTCTATTTCAAAACGGTGACTTCATAGGTCCTACTATTCCCATTTGTAGGAGCACTCGAGTAACTTCGTCTAGGGTTTGAATGTAGTGTTTTGCATTGAAAATCTTCGTGGATGCAGAATGTCAATGCAAGTGAATGATGATCATGATGCAGTGCAGTACCAAATCTAGAATTTGGGAATGTGACAAAATTACACAATGTTGCGTGCATATTTTTGTTGTAGTTTTTTTCCTGAACTCGTATGACCATATCTTAGACTAGTTCTGTTAAATGAATGCGTAGCTGCGAGGGATGTCCCTAAGATATAATATTCAGTGTAGTTTAAGTAGTTAGTATAGTGCAATATCAGTTTATCATTTTTTCCTTGATTTTTGCACGGTGATCAAATGGTAAATGGCTACATGCTCTAAACTGTATTAGCATACTGAGTAGACCTTTGTGGCTGTTTTTTACACTTGAACTGGAGAGTTGTCCTAAAAGTTAAGTCAGATTGTCTTCATGATCTGTTATTGAACACTCTGGTGGTTTGTGTTCTTTATACCTCTACTCTATGACAATTAATACAATAATCTTAGCCTTTTAGGTTACCATGTTTCTGTGACTGCAATACTTGTAGACTGATGTCAGCTGCCTCTTCAATTTTGCAAGATTTAAACATTGGTTCCTGACTATCTAAGGAAATAACATGTATGGGCATCAGATTTAGTTGATGCAGGCCATGCTATATCCTGAAAAGGTCTATAGAGTTTTAAAATGTTCTAATCCTTGAACATGTTGCAAGAGTTAAATGTTTCTTTATTAAATGATGTCTCCTGTGTTGGAATATTTCTTTCATAGATCATGTAGTAGTAATTTTTCCATGGTGTGATGTTGGGATTGTTGATGTGTTGTTGCCATGTTTAAGTAATAGAAGATTGGGTCATATATTTGATAGAAGAAAGTTTGCATTTGTTGTATTTTATTTTTATGTAACATAAGCGCATAATCCTTTTTATTTATTGTCATCTAGCATAAATATATTTGATATATTAGTTAATCATATTGAATGATGTTGCCCTTTGTGAAATCTTTCTTTTATGGATCATCTAGTAGTGATGTTGCCATAGTGAGATGGTGGAATTGCAGCAGTTATGTTGGCAAGTTGTAGTAATAGGAAAATTTGAGAATATATATTATAGAACAAAGGTTGCATAATTATGGTGCAATTATGTACATGTAACATAATTGCATAATCCTTGTAATTTAATGGCATGTAGCATAAATAGCATTGATGTACTACTTAACCAATGTTAGTTTAATGATCAGATTTGTGAACCTTTAAATGTTATGCTATAAATTTTTGCTTGTGTTGTTCATTTACTTATATTGAATGCTTTTAATAATTACTGTTTTAAATATTTCGGGCAGGCACCAAACCCAGGTGCTATCTATGATGTACTATCCCCGTGGCCCGATGAGAAGGTTTTTTCTTCGAAGCTGTTATAGTGCATTTAGACATGCACAAAAGTAGTAGTTGTTGTATTAACTAGGAAGTACTAACTGTTTTGTTATTTTCTTGATTGTGTAGTACTTTTCTGGTTCAGATATTGATGTGGAGCAATGGACCTACAAGTCCTTTGAGGTGTCAGGGAATTTCTACCTACCTTCCATTCACCACATAGTACTACAGGTGCCCATTCCACCACTTCAAGCCACATAGGGGCCTGAGGGTGGGGCTTGTCCAGCATGTCCGTGAGATGGCCACTCGAGGACGTCTGGGTGAAGACTTTTAGGGTGACCTGCATGAGCGTGGCAGGCATGAATCTCTCCTAAGGGTCCTTGAGCCAGATGAGTTTGATTTCAGCGAGTCGGAGGATGAAGAGGAGTGAATGGAAGTTGGTAGTTTGTATGGTACATCATCATTATAGTGATGATGTTTATGTACGGTAAATATGTTGAACTTCTTAAGTAAGTCTCCGGGTCGAGAACTTGGTTATTTTGGTTGTGTGATGTGTACTGGTAACCTTCTGTTGGTGATGTTCCCGTAGGACTACTATGTTATCATTCTACTAATAATGTATATATGGTTATGGTAATATGTTGTCATTTGCTTCTTTTTTATTTCCCTATCTGTGATGTGGAATGATATCAGTGTTGTCACTTAGTAATCTATTTTTCATTGTGTCATTTCTAATTGGATGGTTTTGATAGTTGCCGCACATTGTAGTATTGTTTGAAAATTTGAATGGTTTGAGTAATTAGAGTTATCTAGATTTTGCAATGCTGTATTATCTTCTGTAACATCAAAATGAATGGAAGTGTAGAGAAAGTGCTCTATATCTATTATGCCAGCCAAACTTGTATACATAACGTCTGAATTTATGTTTAAATATAGAGGAAAAAAGGTAAAGAAAAAGAAAAAAAAGCCCGCCCACTAGCAGGATATTTCTCAAGCTAACCACGGCCTGCATACGACTAGAAACATAACGAACGGCAAGGATACGCGCCCGTGCGACGGGATTGGTAAAATATAGTCTATTCAAAAAATATTAGAGAATTGTTTGAAAAAATTAGTTGAATTTTGAATATAAAATAAAAAACTACTACAGAATTAATTAGTAAGTTTTTTCCTGTAGATGTTCAACAAACAAACATGCTTGTATATATAAGAAGGTAAGTATTAAATTCGTGTAGACTTATTCAAAATGCAAAATATTATAGTATTTTAGAAGGGGATAAAAAAATATGACTACCTACACTATAAGACAATTGTTGGCCCAGGATGTAGGCCCGCGTAGCGCCAAATTTTAATGTGTAGTCCAACAGGCAGATAAATGACAGCAGTATGTGTGAGGTTGAATTGTTGAGTGAAGCTAATGCCAATGTCATTAATGCAGGGCATATAAGCTAGTAGAATCATTTCTCGCTGGGCGATGTGGGAATAAACTCCCACCCGCATCAATCCTTCCCACTATGGTTTTCCGTTGGGCCCGAAATAGCGCAATTACTGTTTGATGCCCGGGATTAAGATGGCCCGCCCCAATCTACTTGACGCCCGAACGCAGCCGTGACGTGGGCGCGAGAGTAGGAGTTGGGCTGGCTTGTTGCCTGCACGCCGAGTCTTACTTTTTTCTTCTATCCTATTATTTTCTATTTAAAAATTTGAACAAAATAGCTATTTTACAATTTTGAATTTTTTCAAATAAATTACATATTCTTGACAGGCAGCATTGGTATAGCATGTGCAAAAATTTTGGGTTCATTTGATGAACATTAAAAAATTAAGAAATTTACGAACAGCCCTTTTGGTCTCACCTAGGCCCCTTTTCCTAGCAATTTTTTTCGACTCTCGTGAAACAACCTGGATTTTTTACACATGATAACATACACAAACTAAGACACATGTACAAGGTTTCACACAAATTTGAATGTTTTTGAATTTTTTGTGGACCGGTCAAATTTAGGCCAAAATTCAAGGTGTCTAGTAAGGATGCTTAGGGGTTATACCTTTGTGATGTGAGACATGCTCCATGATAAAACATGGCATCCTCTATCTAGAAGCAATTTTAAATGTGTCCAAGGTTTTACACAATTTTGATTTTTTTTGAATTTTTGGTAGCCCGGTCAAATTTTGAATTTTTGCATGGGCTTTAGACCTCTCCGGGTGGCTAGAAACACCTTCACCAACTTGTGGTTGTGTGACTAAGCAGTTGGCCAACATGATCCTACCTACTTGATAGATCTAACTATAAATTTGCTATGCCAAGCCATGACACACACAACTGTGGTAGATGTGGGCCCATGCCAACATTGCATGGGATCTAGACCTCTCTGGGTTGGCTAGAAACACCATCATCAACTTAGTGGTTGTGTGAGTCACTACACCGACCAACATGATCACACCCACTTGATAGATCTAGCTATAAGAGTGCTATGCCAGGCCATGACACACACTTGTGGCAAATGTGTGGCCATACCAACATTGCAAGGGGTCTAGACCTCTCTGGGCTGGATAGAAACACCTTCACCAACTTTTTGTTGTATGAGTCATCACACCTGACCAACATGACCCTACCTACTTGATAGATCTAACTATATTTTTGCTATGCCAAGCCATGACACACACAACTGTGGTAGATGTGGGCCCATTTCAACATTGCATGGCGTCTAGACACCTCTCTGGGCTGGATAGAAACACCTTCACCAACTTGGTGTTGTATGTGTCATCACACCTGGCCAACATGATCCTACCTACTTGCTAGATCTAGCTATAATTTTGAGTCTGCCAAGCCATGACACACACTAGCTTGTGGCAAATGTGGGCCCATGACAAGATTGCATGGGATCTAGACCTCTCTGGGTTGGCTAGAAACACCATCATTAACTTAGTGGCTATGTGAGTGACTACACCTGACCAACATGATCCCACCCACTTGATAGATCTAGCTATAAGAGTGCTATGCCAAGCCATGACACACACTAGATTGTGGAAGATGTGGGCCCATGCCAACATTACATGGGATCTAGAACTCTTTGGGTTGGCTAGAAACACCATCATCAACTTAGTGGCTGTGTGAGTCACTACACCTGGCCAACATGATCCTACCTACTTGCCAGATCTAGCTATAATTTTTCTATGCCAAGCCATTACACACACTAGCTTGTGGCAAATGTGGGGCCATGTCAACATTGCATGGGGTCTAGACCTCTTTGGGATGGCTAGAACCACCATCATCAACTTAGTGGTTGTGTGAGTCACTACACCTGGCAACATTATCCCACCCACTTGATAGATCTAGCTATAAGAGTGTTATGCCAAGGCATGACACACACTAGCTTATGGAAAATGTGGGGCCATGCCAACGTTGCATGCATGGGGTCTAGACACCTCTCTCGGCTGGATAGAAACACGTTCACCAACTTGTTGTTGTATGTGTCATCACACCTGGCCAACATGATCCTACCTATTTGCTAGATCTAGCTATAATTTTGAGTCTGCCAAGCCATGACACACACTAGCTTGTGGCAAATGTGGGCCCATGCCAACATTGCATACTTCAGTACATTAATTTCGGCATCATCCATCGCTACACGGTTGCCATAATGGCAAAAAACATTCAAATTCTTTCTCAAACTTTATTCCGGGACCTATATGTAACAAATACATACATAAGCAGCAATATTATAACTACACTGATTTTTTTAATTTACATTACATACCTCTTATATGCAGAGGTTTATGCAACTTAAGAGCGGCACAAACATGACGAGTGCGATCATACTCCTCGACCTAACCATAAAGTGCCATGTACATAAACTTTTAGAATAAAGAAATCTATATTCTACCACCAATTATTTTATATACTTGAACACAGTTTGCATGTTCATAAACATGCATGATATTACAAATCACTGAGTAGTGTCCATTAGATAATACAATTTTCTTAATAGTACATATAGATCTGACACGACATGCTTTCAGTGCTAACATATAATAGAGTGTTATTGTACTAGTTCATATGTAGATCTGATCTACACAATTATGATCGTCATGCATTTTTAAAATTTGATCGTATTTCCTCTAGATCTGACGAAATTTATGCACATCGCTCGTTCTAGATTTTCATATAGGAGTTCGCGAAAACATACCTGATCCTTGAATCTCTGATCCATGAACCTGTGTCGTCGCAGGCGTTGTATACTAGAGGCGGTCCTCGATTGAATTTTTGAGGTTGTTGTAGTGGAGGCGCTTGTGTGAGGAGGGATAGAAGGCGAGTTGTGGGCGGAGGAGACCGTGGAGTGACTAAATACCTAACTCGTCTCCGCCGTCATACCCGCGCGCATCTGCTGGGCGCGGTTGGGCCGGCCCAAATAAGAAAGCAGCCGCTGCAGCGATAACACGGGCACAAGAACACGAGCTTGGCTGGGCTAAGTCTGCGTATTTTAGAAAGTGTAAAATATATTGAGGTTATTTCGTGAAGGATAGAGGCTCAAGTGAGACAAAACAGGCTATTTGTAGATTTGTCATTTTTTGGAAAAAGAGGTTCAGGTGAGACAAAATAGGCTTGTTTGTAAATCAAAAACTATATGAAAGAGGAAAGAAGAGCAAAATAACGCTACAATAGGGCAACGCAACCAGCCAGCCCAATTTGGCAACAAATCAAAGAACCCCCTCTCTCTCTTCTGGAAATAAATCCATGCACCACTTTTTGTCTATCTCTGCCAGGCTCACCTCATTCATTCCTTTTTCCCAATTTCGTAGCAAATCTATACCAGCATCTATTTCTCAATTTCTTAACTATTTCCCTTGAACCTTTCTGAAATAGGAAATCCCACCACACATCAGCATGTACAAAAACAAATGTAGATAGTAAGCATCTAGAATATAGAAACATAACGAGCAACTAATTAATCAAGGTTTAAAACAAACTAATTAAGCAACTAATTAAGAATCTAAAATGTAGAAACATAACAAGCAACTAATTAAGAAAGGTTCAACACAAACTTGATAAGGCGGAGGTTCAACACTAACGCTACTAAGCAGCCAACATAAACACAGTTCAAAAAAAAGCATGCTGCTTAAACCAGCAGCAGCAACACACACAAACAGGCACATCAGTACATCAGTGCCTCCTCGTCGCCTCCTCTCGGTCTCGCTCCTCCCGGTCCCGCTTCCTCTGCTTCATGCTGCCCATACCCGGAACCTTCGGTGGCTTGGGCTTGGGAGCAGGCACACGACCGAGCTTGATAGCTCAGTTTAGTTTGTTCCTGAGGAAGATGTCATAGTCCATGTGATTGGCCATGAAGCCGTGGACATTGATAGTTTCCCCCACTTTGACACGGTCAGATCCACAGCCTTCAGCATGCTGCAGGATGCTTTGGAAGTCCATCTTGATGCTCCTTTTGCGGAAGGGGTGGCTGTTCATGCCATCAGTCCAGGGTTCACTCCAGAACCGGTTGAACCTCCCCGCTTTAACCTTGTTGAGAGTGGCCCTGGTCTTCCTTTGACACGAGTCGACATTGCTGTCAACATCATCAGTAGCCTGCTGAAATATGCAAAATACACATGTGAAGCAAATTGTAGAAACTGCAACTAAAATTGATTGCTTAACAAAGGAAGCAACAGATAATAGTCTCGAGCTACCAATAACAGAAAGTAATCAAGGGATCAAGCAGATAATCCACTTCCGTCGGTCAATAAGCTAGCATTAATCCATAGAAATGAAAACAACAATCCACAGATCCACAAATATTAATCAATGTTGTCCATAATCAAACCCTAGCTAGCAATAATCCACAGATCCACAAATATTAATCGATTCTGTCCATAATCGAACCCTAGCTAGCAATAATCCACATATCCATTAATTACACATCAATCGTAACAGATAACAAATGAATCTGATGCTAAGTGAAAACCCTAGGCCCCAAGCTTAACAGATAACAAACGAATCTGACGCTAAGTGAAAACCCTAGGCCCCATGTAGAAAATCCATTAATTGGAACTTACCTCCTCCTCGTCGTCGACGATGTTCTCATCAAAGGCCGGCGGCGGCATGGTGATGAGCTCGACCTCCTCGTCATTATCCTATGGCTTCTTCCCAAGATTGTACGCATAAGTACTGATAGCGGCGGGAGCCGATGAGGGACCAATGGGCCGCCCTTCAACAATGGCCTCCGCTTCATCTTCGCATTCGCTGCGGCTGTGATTTCCGCCCTTGCGGCATTTTGTGACTCTGTCGCGGCTCTGGCTGCCTCCTCCGTGGCTATGGCCGCCTCCTCTGTGGCTAACGCCAGCATCGCGGCCTTCTCCTTCATAGCGACGACACCTTCAGATGGGTGCTCCATCGCCGGAGTGGGAAGTGGAGCGAAAGCGGAAGGGGAGAGGGTTTTTTCCTAGTCGGCGGAGAGAGAGAGGAGTGGGGAAGGGTAGTGGGTAGGGGCCTAGGGGGAGTTGGGAAGCGGTGGCGTGATGGAGTGAATTAGGGGAGGCGGAGAGAGATATAGGGATGGGCTCTATATGGTGAGACGCCGATGTTTCGTGCTCCCGCAGTTCACACGTGTACGGTTCAGCGGCATACGCACGCGCACATGCTCGCACAGTGCACCACGGACATGCGTAGTACGGTACTACACAGTTCACACACGCACAGTGTGCCTCGGACACGCCTATGGTACATGCACGGTTCTCACGCGCTCGGTGGCCCCATTCGCCAACAATCTCTCTCTCTCTTTTTTGACGAATCTCTCTCTCTCTCTCTGCGGACACCCGCCAATGGCCCACCCACTCTTTTCCGATCGTGGCTACCTCCTTTTGCAACTATTTGAAGTTGAGTTTGGAATACATAATTTGAATTTTAATGCACAGTTGAGTGTGTGTAATATCTAAGTTTAAGGTTTTCTTACAACAAAATTGACACTTGTCCAACATAGTCCCACCCAGTAGATAGAAAAAACAGGAAAGCAGATAGTTTTCGGCCTGCGTAAAAGGTGTCTCCCGTTGCAACTCATTGTTCAGATAGTTTAGTTTAGAGTTGCAAAGTAGAAACACATAGTTTAATTCAGTAGAGCAGCACCGAGAAAAGTCTGCAACATTACAGTCGTAGCCTGGTGAGGAGCTTCTTGTTTTCGTCCTCAATCTCTTCAAGTCATAGGCGCCGTACGAGCATGTCCTTCCTGATCTTGACCTGCTCACTGAGTGAAGCCTCGAGCTTCCGAAGCAGGTTCATGGTGCGACACGGAGGTCGACATTATCATATTTTAGCCTCGCATTATAATTCGAGATCCCCTCGTTGATGGATGTATTCAGTCGGTTCGAGGCTTGGATCTTTTTATGCAGTTTCTTCCAGGCAACATTGTCCCTTTTCAGCTCGTCGCGCTCCTCAGTAAAGGTATTCATAGCTAATTTGAGCCGTTGTAATTATAGTTCTTGTGTTTGCATTTTCTCCTTGTGGCTGCTTATTCGTGCATTAAGCCAAGCATCCACCTGATTGATGAGTTTTGGCTTCTTTTCCTGGGACAAAGAATACATGGTTTCAGTCCTACCACGGAACAGGAACAATAGTAACGTGTTATTATAGCACCGAGCTTTATGAAGAAATGGGCGGTGTGGAAAAGATCCAGGAACAAAAACCCCAAATCCTAGTCACAAAAACCCTAGTGTGTAGTGTTTACTTCGCTGATCCGGTGATCTGGGGCGAACATGTCTGTCGGTGAACCGACAGCTTTGAAGAAGGAGAAGTAGGTGATGATTAAGGAGAAGAAGAATGATGGATAACACTATTAAGGAGAAGAAGTACATGACCTACCCGGAGGATCCCTCGCTTGCGGGCACAGCCATGAGCATATGCCGTGACTCTGCAGTGCTTAAAGCATCGCGGCGAGCTCTCTCTGTTCTCTCCTCGCGCATTGTCGCCGCGACACGCTTCTGAAAGGGAGCCATGCCTACGCAGAGGGAGGGGGCAGGAGTGGGATGAGAAGGAGGAAGAAGAAAGGGAGGAGAGCGCTAGTGACGAGTGGAGGTAGATAGTCAAAAAGGCTAGGCAGACCAGTGTTATGCACCCCACCGTCCTCTCCTCTACCGTGCGATCTTCCTTCTCAAAGAAGTTTTGTGCACACGTGGCAGGCAGAGAACTGCAATGATGCGACCAATTGGATGCTCCATTAAGTCGATTGACAATTCAATGACACTTCGGCGCTGATACAATGGTGCACGCGTCCGGCCTGCACGCGTCATGATGACACAGTCCTGCATCGTCACAATCACATTTAAAATTTACTTCTAGTTTTGTTTCACACGGGTTGTGTCAGACGTGCACCGCATCGGAGGTGACGGGGGTGCTGCTATTTCCCGCCTGTTGGTGAGCCTTCCTGATGTATCGTGGACCCTCGCTCTTATCCCCGCGTGCAACACAAACGGCCCACCGGTTGGAACAGAAATGCGGCCCAACAAACCACGTAGAGGTGTTGCCACGTCAGACGGCTGAGTTGGACGACGGGAATCCACATCGCGTCGCAAAATACGCGCGTACTGATCCGCTTCAGGCCCGTACGGGCTTTGGTGGGCTCTACGTGCGCGATCTAACCTTTTTGTATGCCAATCCTACCCCAGGCGAAAAGGGGTATCCGCCCATCCTAGCCCTCGATCGCACCTGAATTTTTCGTTCTTTCCTTGAGGGGCCTATTGAATCATAAGTCTTCAGGAATAAGGGTTAAGGGGTTAGTACAATAAATAGTTCATTAGACCTTAAACCAGAAACCATAATCCTATATTATTCGGTACATAAGATTATGTATGTTGCTATAAGTCAAACAAATTGGGAAGGAGGAAGTACATGATTAATATTACAAATTAAAATGAAGAAAGATAAAAACTATTAAATATGAGATAGTAATCCAACCATGGGACATTGTATCAATTAAACCATTCTAGCATGCCAATTTAGTCAATGCTGCAACCTTGACGCACTTCACTTTCCGCACTCCTCTTTCTCCACTCACTACCTTTCTCTCTCTCCTCACCATCGCCGACGCGTCGCAGTAGCCTCATTCGCCATGCCACCCTGGAACGACGAGGACGACTAGTCGAGCAGGGACAACTTTCTCTCCAACATCGAGTATTCCCTCCCCGATGTGAGTTCTTCTGTTTTCTCGGCAATGATTAGGCATTGGTAATTACCTCGACCCAAGACTTGAACGTGCATGCAATTGTGTTTATTTCTATCTTTTCATTCCCTTATAGGTATCACTCACGATCTACGACCCCGATTGGGAGGGCCTAGATCTCGATTGGAAAGTACCATGTGACCATGGATAAAACTGAGGAAATATGTTGCATTTGATGGCAGTAACACTGGAAGAAGGTTTTTGGGCTGTACAAATCAGGTTTGCTTTCGTTATGTACAATGGCGACATGAAAAAATTGTGTAGTGTTATGTTGATAATTAGGTCCCGTGTTTTTTTAGGTTCGCCCGGTGTGTAAAGAAGTAGAGTGGGTGGATCTTGAGTGGCCAGACGCACTTAAGAAATGTTTGGCCCAGTTGTAGGATATGTATGAGCTCGAAAGGTCGGGGAGATTTAAAGATGCTCGTGATGCAGATTGAGAAAATTACAATCTCTTGGTAGGAAATAAGGAGCTAGAACAGGAAATCAAGAATTTGTAGTCAGAACTAAATGACACAATCAATGGGATCTTGGTGGTGGGAACTCCAGGAATATTCAGAAGGCGAAAATGGTGAGGGATTAGCTCATGGAAGAGAATAAGAAGATAGAGTACTGCATTGCGGGGCTGTTGAAGGATCTGAAGAAGGAGAGCGAGGTGAACAAGGACAAGCTACAAACGATTAAGGAATTTTTAGATGAATATGGTTCAAAAAAATTTAGATGAATAATTTGTGCCTTGGCAATATCTGAAAATAGTTAACCGTAAGACTTGCAGTTGTGATATCTTGACTAATCCAAACTCAATCCTTGAGAAAAATAACCTTTTAGAAGAAAGCATAGTTTGCATAGAGAGCGGTCCACGATTACAAAATCACTACTACACATGGTTAAACCACGATTTGGTCCGTCAGAACACATAGTTTACAAACTAACTTCAAAGGAACTTATAATTTGAACTGAGCCTGGCGTGGAGATGGTCGTGTTCCTTTCTCAGAAGCTCTAGTACGAGGGTTCATTCGATCAAGTCCGCTTTGGTTTTTACCTTCTCCCTCAGTATTTGGACATGCGCCTCCCGCTGGTTCAAGCGCTCCGTCTGGAAAGCGACAAGCTTATCAGTAAGCTTAAGATTATCCACCATGAGATCCTTGACGATGTCCTCATTCGCACCTGCCAAGGCGATACTTTTATCGTGAAGTTCCTTACAGCCGCCAATGTCCACCTTCAGACTGTGGCACTTGTCATAAAGGATGGTGACTTCTTCTCTCAGGCAGTCATGGGACACTTCCTGAAAATTCTGCTTCTCCAGTTGGATAGCCATCTTGTCCTTTAGCCAGGTCCGCAGTTCTGGGTTGAGCTTTCGCCTCTTCTGCTGCAACAAAAATATGTGGTTAGTTTCCATAATTTACACAATTAACTAGTGTCAAAGTCATAATTTGAAGGACAGAGCAATCAAGGATTGTATAAATTTAACAGAATCAACTAGTGGCACAGTCCTAATTCCAGAGATAATGTCAAAGAAATATAGGCTTTTTCCCAATTCAACTAGATAAACTAGTGGCATACTTCTAATTTATATGACTGAGCAATATACCCTTTTTTCCAATTCAACGGGATAAAGTAGTGGCATAGTCCTAATTTCAATTTCAGAGCAATATAGCCTTTTCCCCAATTCAATAGGATAAAGTAGTGGCACAGTACTAATTTCCATTTCAGAGCAATATAGCGTTTTCCCCAATTCAAAAAGATAAAGTAGTGGCACATTCCTAATTTCAATTTCAGAGCAATAAAGACTATTTTTCCCAATTCAACAGCATAAAGTAGTGGCACAGTCATAATTTCAATTTTACAGAAATAAATCCTATTTTTTCCAAATCAACAGGATAAAGTAGTGGGACAGTCCGAATTTAAATTTCAAAGCAACGTGGGACTATATCCATCTAAGGGTGTTGTGGGTTTTTCCAATGTAACCAAATAGTAGTGGCATAGTCATAATCTAATTCCAAGTTCAGATACATAATGGAAAGAAAGGATGATGACCATTCATGAGAACACAAACCCATAATGAAGTTAACAGGCAAGTAAGATAAATAGAGAAATAAGGAGTTCCTCCAAGATTGCTTAATTGCACGATATGTCTAAATTACAAAAGTAGTGGAGCATGAAGTGAGATTCCTGCCCCTACCCCCCGCCCTCTGCTCTGAATCTGAATTGGGCAATGTAGTTGGCTCCCCATTCTACTTGTTTGGACTCTTGGGCACATTGAGACCTCGGCCCATGTCCTCCTTCATCTGTCTCAATGCATCCAGGCAACGGTCCCTGTCATTGTAGGCTTCGATGGCCGCCTTTGCTTCGATGATGCGTTCTCTACATGCCTCGGTGGCTTCGTCAAGTAGGAGGATGCATCTATCCTGGAGATTCTTCTTGTGACGCAAGAGCTTCGTAATTAAGTTGATGGACAAGTCTTATTTGGACAAGCTGTGTGTGATCAACTTATGCAGCTCATCGATCACCCTATGCAGCTCGTCGCACTCTTCTTCGAGGTTCCTGATGGTAAGTGAAAAATCAAACGTGATCTCTTTCTGCAGAGACAAATGCCTTCGAAGGCGATCATTAGCCTGGGTTAGGGAGCGTGCACCCTGCAGTTGGTTGCCTATCTTGGCATTGATCGCGGCCACCTTGTCACGGCAATCGGACTTCGCTTGCTGCATCGTTCATGTTATTTAAAATAGGCACTCTATAATTATACTGCATGTTCCAACGAAGCACAATATTCAAGTCACAAAAACCCCAAATGTGTCTACCAAGATTGAGAGTGGTCCCTACTTGGAGGCTACTTGCTGGCAGACACGATAATATTTCCACATTTAGAATCTCAAAAATAGAACCAAATGCATGTCAGGATTTCATACCTATGACGTACTGGTTTCAGGATCCACGACCATCCTAGAATATGTAGCAGAGTAAGAAGAAGGAGGAGGAGAAGAAGAATAAGAAGAAGAAGAAGATTGTACCGGGAGGATCCCTCGCCTGCTATAACATTCAGCGGCGCCGCCAGCGTGCTGCTTTCAGGGTCCACAGCCGCCCTAGAATATGTAGCATAGTACCGAGAGGAGCCCTGGCCTGCTGCAACATGCAGCGCCGCCACCGCCATCATGCTACTTTCAGGGTCCACGGTCGCCCTAAAATATGTAGCATAATAATAATAATAATAATAATAATAATAATAATAATAATAATAAGACGAAGAAGAAGAAGAAGACTGTACCGGGAGGAGCCCTGGCCTGCTGCAACATGCAGCACCGCCGCCGCCATCATGCTGCTTTCAGGGTCCACGGCCGTCCTGGAATATGTAGCATAGTAATAATAATAATAATAATAATAATAAGAAGAAGAAGAAGATGAAGAAGAAGAAGTAGACATAGATGAAGAAGAATACTGTACCGGGAGGAGCCCTGGCCTGCTGCAACATGTAGCGCCGCCGCCATCGTGCTGCTTTCAGGGTCCGTAGTCACCATGGAATATGTAGCATAGAAATAAGAAGAAGAATAAGAAGTAGACATAGAAGAAGAAGAAGACTGTACTAGGAGGAGCCCTGGCCTGCTGCAACATGCAGCGCCACCGTCGCCATCGTGCTGCTTTCAGGTTCCACGGCCACCCTGGAATATGTAGCATCATAACAAGAAGAAGAATAAGAAGTAGACATAGAAGAACAAGAAAACAGAGAAGAAGAACAAGACTATACTAGGAGCGGCCAAAGCCCCAGTAGGCTGGAACATTTAGAGCCGTTGCTTGGAGAGATTGGCTCTCTGTGCGAGGGGGGATTGAGCAGCTGGTTGAGTAGTAAGTCCAAGGGGGAGACTTCTCCCCATTATCTCCATGTGCACGGTCGATCTGCCTCTACCTCTGCCTCTCTTGTGGGGATCTATGGCTAATACAGATGGAGGAAGGTGGGGACAGGAGGAAGAAGAAAGTGATGTGCGGGGGAGAATGGTCAAAGAGTCATGTCCGTGGGACAGTCTTATATAAGACCACAGTCTACTCCTGTGTTATCTCAACATACATCCACCGTTCATTTGTTAATTGATGGCCTATGTCGCTTCCTTCTAAAAGAAGCGTGATTGGCAGAACCAGGGAATAAAACCCCAAAGTCCATACGATTGGACTGTCTTTAATGAGATGGATGGTTCAACGGGGGCTTCGGCGCGCGTCGCCTAGTTTCTCGTGGATAGGGGTGGGACTACGAGGGAGGAAAAAATTACGGGCTGCACGTCTAGCGTGCGTGCGTGCTCAATGGGTTGTCAGGACGTGCGCAACTACAGCACGGACAGAACATGATGGAGTGTTCAACTGCACGTCGACAGGCATGCACTTGACACTTCTGGACGTTGTCACATGGTGCATTTTGTGGTTTGTTACGTGACAACACTCCCAGTACGTAGATATTTTATGAAGTAGCACAATTTTTACGTGACTAGACTATGAGATGCTCATGGCGCCCAAGGATCGGCAGCCAACTCTGCGTACCCGCCATCGCGCATTTCCGAACAATGTCCTCGTTTAGCATGGAACCGTGTCATGCTAGTGGCAGATCCTTGCCGGTGGCTGACTATCCAGCGTTATCTGCTCGTCGCGGCATCGTTCATGCACACCGACGTGTCCAGCCGCGCCTGGATCCATCGACATCGGCGCTCGAGGAAACCGCGACGTCGAAGCTTGTTGTACCCTCCACACCCGAGAAGCGCGTTGCACCAGCAGCCAAGACAGGGGAGCAACGGAGGAAAGCATGCGAGACCACCATGAAGAAGGGCAGGAGGAATAGAGGAGCCAGCGATGAGGATGACACCGAATCGGGCAACAAGGAGGTGTTCATGGAGCAGTTGGACGCAGAAGCGGAGGAGAGTGACGTCGACCTGTGGGACTACGAGGAGTAAGATGAGGACTCCAACGAGGAGAGGGCACGTATATACGAGGAGGGAGTTGCCGACGAGTCATCGGAGGACACCGCCGCTTCCACCGACGATGACGGTGACGAGTAATGTTCTGTTGTTAGTATTGTTATTATTACATATTTAACTGCCACATCCTGCATTGTAATTGTTGTAACTACCATGTCGTGTGTAATAATACTGGGATGTTGCTACTATAACAATTTCGTGTGGCCGTTGGATCAAAGAGGATCAACGGTTGGCTGGAACGATCCGCGTGGCAACTGTCTGACCAATTAGGGTGTGCTGGTTTCTGCATGAGCTATAGTAAGGGCTTTTCTGAGTATTCATGACTAGCATAGAGGGAAAATCTGAGTAAACATGGCTTCCAACCATAGATCCCCCCCTCGCTGCCAAGAACATCGAACCACTCCATGGATTGAGCCCAAACCCGGCACCTAGTTCCCTCTCGGCATAGCAAGCGACTTCTCCAAGCGACTTCTCCAAAGCGATTTCGTGGTGCTTTGGAGAAATCTCCACTTTCCATTTTCTAGATTTGAAAAACCGGCGTTTTCCCAAAGGAGGTGCAAGATTAGGGAGCGCCCATGGGTCCGAGGCAATTTCCACACATGCTACACCATGGTGCATGGATATTCCCGGGAGGTGGGTATTTATATTGTGGTGCGGGCATTTACTGTATTTTTTCCGAGTTATAGACCGGTAAATGCGGTTTCTAACTGTATGTACCCTATAAGACACTCTCAATTTTCGGGGAAAAATGGTTTGGGGTGCCCCATGGGGTACCTAGGCTGGATGCATGCCTGAGTCCAAGATTGCACCGACCGTCGCGTTGCCGCGCCCGCCGACGGGTTTCGCCATTTTCTTGGGCAGCACCAAAAAAAATCTAAAAATACACAAAAAACGTGAAAACAGCTCCTGGAGCACTTGCATGTGACCCACTGCCCTTATAAAATCATAGGCAGGGCATACCAGGTCATTTGGCACCCAAGGCACCACCAGGATGTCTATCGAGTGTGAGTAAACATGGCTTTATCCGCTAGATCCCCCCTCGCTGCCTAGAACATGGAACCACTCCATGGATTGAGCCCAAACCCGGCACCTAGCTCCCTCTCGACATCGCAAGCGACTTCTCCAACTAGAGATTTCGTGGTTCTTTGGAGAAATCTCCACTTTCCATTTTCTGGACCCAAAAAACCGGCGTTTTTCCAAAGGAGGTGCAAGATTAGGGCGCTCCCATGGGCCCAAGGCAATTTCCACGCATGCTACACCATGGTGCATGGACATTCCCGGGAGGTGGGTATTTATCTCGTGGTGCAGGCATGTACTGTATTTTTTCCCACTTATGGCCCGGTAAATGCTGTTTCTAACTGTATGTACCCTATAAGACACTCTCAATTTTCGGGGAAAAATGGTTTGGGGTGCCCCATGGGGTACCTAGGATGGTTGCATGCCTTGTTCCAAGATTGCACCAACCGTGGCATTGTCGCACCTGCCGGCGGGTTTCGCTGTTTTCTTGGGAAGCACTAAACAAAATGTAAAAAAAGAAAAAACATGAAAAATGGCTCCTACAACCCTTCCATGTGACCCACTGCCCTCATAAAATCATAGGAAGGGCATACCAGGTCATTTGGCACCCAAGGCACCACCAGGATCTCTATCGAGTGTGAGTAAACATGGCTTCCAACCAAAGACCCCCCGCTGCCCATAACATGGAACCACTCCATAGATTGAGACCAAACCCAACACCTAGCTCCCTCTCGGCATCGCAAGCGACTTATCCATCTAGAGATTTCGTGGTGCTTTGGAGAAATCTCTACTTTCTATTTTGTGGACCCGAAAAACCGGCGTTTTCCCAAAGGAGGTGCAAGATTAGGGTGCGCACATGGGCCCGAGGCAATTTCCACGCATGCTACACCATGGTGCATGGCCATTCCCGGGAGGTGGGTATTTATCTCATGTGCGGGCATGTACTGTATTTTTTCTCAATTACGGCCCGGTAAATGCGGTTTCTAACTGTATGTACCCTATAAGACACTCTCAATTTTCGGGGAAAAATGGTTTGGGGTGCCCCATGGGGTACCTAGTATGGATGCATGCCTGGGTCCAAGATTGCACCGACCGTCGTGTTGCCGCGCCTCCCAGCGGTTTTCGTAGTTTTCTTGGGCAACACCAAACAAAATCTTAAAAAACAGAAAAAACGTGAAAACGGATCCTGGAGCCCTTGCATGTGACCCACTGCCCTGATAAAATCATAGGCGGGGCATACCAGGTCATTTGGCACCCACGGCACCACTAGGATGTCTATCGAGTGTGAGTAAACATGGCTTCCAATCCTAGATCCACCCCCTCGCTTCCCAGAACATGGAACCACTCCATGGATTGAGCCCAAACCCAGAACCTAGCTCCCTCTCGGCATCGCAAGCGACTTATCCAACTAGGGATTTCGTGGTGCTTTGAAGAAATCTCCACTTTCCATTTTCTAGACCCGAAAAACCGGCATTTTCCCAAAGGAGGTGCAAGATTAGGGCACGCCCATGGGACCGAGGCAATTTCCACGCATGCTACACCATGGTGCATGGACATTCCTGGGAGGTGGGTATTTATCTAGTGGTGTAGGCATGTACTGTATTTTTTCCCAGTTATGGCCCGGTAAATGCTGTTTCTAACTGTATGTACCCTATAAGACACTCTCAATTTTCAGGGAAAAATGGTTTGGGATGCCCCATGGGGTACCTAGGCTGGATGCATGCCTTGGTCCAAGATTGCACCGACCATGGCATTGCCGCACCTGCCGGCTGGTTTCGCTGTTTTCTTGGGCAGCACCAAAAAAAATCTAAAAAACCTCATGCTTCTGGGCCTTGTGGATCTTTCTAGTGGAGAGATGTTTCTAGACTTTCACATTTATTCAGAGGGATAGCTAGAAGATCTATTGGTAATGGGGCTACTACACTGTTTCTAGTGGTCTGCAACTATCTTAGAAGAGAGTCACCCGATCACTTACTCCTATGTAAGGAATGAAGATATCTCTACACAAGAGTTTCTTATAGCAGATAGTTTGACACAACTTTTCTATCTTCCTTTGTCACCTGAAGCACTAGCTAAATTGAGAGAAATTCAAAATAGTTGTAGAGAAATACAACTAAGAGAGCATTCACATGACACTTGGAGCTATGTTTGGGGGGCCAAAGTTTACACTTCCAGCAAATATTATCAATATAATTTTAGAAATCTAAGCCCACACATATCCTTTAAATGGCTGTGGAAATCGAAGTGCGCTGCAAAAGTGAAGTTCTTTGGGTGGCTGGTTCTGTCTGACAGATTGAATACAAGAAACATGCTCAGAAGAAGACATTATGCACTGGTGTCTGGATATGACTGTTTTATGTGTAATCACAATACTGAAGAAACAATTGAACACTTGCTTTTTCACTGCCCCTTCAGTCAAGCTTGTTGGGCTTCAATTAATATCT
This sequence comes from Avena sativa, assembly GCA_916181665.1. Taxonomy (NCBI): domain Eukaryota; kingdom Viridiplantae; phylum Streptophyta; class Magnoliopsida; order Poales; family Poaceae; genus Avena; species Avena sativa. The sequence continues at coordinate 301,255,015 of OV702297.1, read as the reverse complement.
ATTGGTCTATGGCTAACTCTAGACTTCATATCATTGAGCAAGGAAAAAAGAGCTGGAATAAAAATCTATTTATGGAAATTACATTGCTTGGCTCTTGGAACATCTGGAAAGAGAGAAACAACCTCTGGTTTAATAACATACAACCCTCAGTTCAGGCTTGGAAGTCAAGATTGGCTGCTGATCTGTCACTGCTGATTCATAGGACAAAAGAGGATTTACACCCACTTATCAAGAGCATTATTCATAGTTTGTATATCTTTTGAGATCCCAGATCTTTCTAACCTGTCTTTTGGAGACTTTCCTCTCCCTCTGTCTCTATGTAAATATGTAACTTTACAGACTCTATTCTTTTATTAATGAAAAATGAGGCAATAGGAGCCTTTCCTACTGTTATTACCCTAAAAAAATCTAAAAAACAGAAAAAATGTGAAAACGGCTCCTGGAGCCCTTACATGTGACCCACTGCCCTCATAAAATCATAGGCAGGGTATACCAGGTCATTTGGCACCCAAGGCACCACCAGGATCTCTATCGAGTGTGAGTAAACATGGCTTCCAACCAAAGACCCCCCTGCTTCCCATAACATGGAACCACTCCATAGATTGAGACCAAAGACAGCACCTAGCTCCCTCTCGGCATCGCAAGCGACTTATCCAACTAGAGATTTCATGGTGCTTTGGAGAAATCTCTACTTTCCATTTTGTGGACCCAAAAAACCGACGTTTTCCCAAAGCAGGTGCAAGATTAGGGCGCTCCCATGGGCCGGAGGCAATTTCCACGCATGCTACACCATGGTGCATGGACATTCCCGGGAGGTGGGTATTTATCTCGTGGTGCGGGCATGTACTGTATTTTTTCTGAATTACGGCCCGGTAAATGCGGTCTCTAACTGTATGTACTCTATAAGACACTCTCAATTTTCGGGAAAAAATGGTTTGGGGTGCCCCATGGGGAACCTAGGATGGATGCATGCCTGGGTCTAAGATTGCACCGACCGTCGCGTTGCCGCACGTGCCGGCGGTTTTCGCAGTTTTCTTGGGCAGCACCAAACAAAATCTAATAAAACAAAAAAATGTGAAAACGGATCCTGGAGCCCTTGCATGTGACCCATTGCCCTCATAAAATCATAGGCGGGGCATACCAGGTCATTTGGCACCCAAGGCACCACCAGGATGTCTATCGAGTGTGAGTAAACATGGCTTCCAACCCTAGACCTACCCCCTCGCTGCCCAGAACATGGAACCACTCCATGGATTGAGCCCAAACCCAGCACCTAGCTCCCTCTCGGCATCGCAAGCGACTTATCCACCTAGGGATTTCGTGGTGCTTTGAAGAAATCTCCACTTTACATTTTCTGGACCCGAAAAACCTGCGTTTTCCCAAAGGAGGTGCAAGATTAGGGCGCGCCCATGGAACCGAGGCAATTTCCACGCATGCTACACCATGGTGCATGGACATTCCCGGGAGGTGGGTATTTATCTCGTGGTGTAGGCATGTACTGTATTTTTTCCCAGTTATGGACCGGTAAATGCTGTTTCTAACTGTATGTATCCTATAAGACACTCTCAATTTTCAGGGAAAATGGTTTGGGGTGCCCCATGGGGTACCTAGGCTGGATGCATGCCTTGGTCCAAGATTGCACCGACCGTGGCATGCCGCGCCTGTCGGCTGGTTTCACTGTTTTCTTGGGTAGCACCAAACAAAATCTAAAAAACAGAAAAAACGTGAAAACGGCTCCTGGATCCCTTGCATGTGACCCACTGCCCTCATAAATTCATAGGCAGTGCATACCAGGTCATTTGGCACCCAAGGCACCACTAGGATCTCTATAGAGTGTGAGTAAACATGGCTTCCAACCCAAGATCCCCCTGCTGCCCAGAACATGGAACCACTCCATAGATTGAGCCCAAACCCGACACCTAGCTCCCTCTCGGCATCGTAAGCAACTTATCCAACTAGAGATCTCATGGTACTTTGGAGAAATCTCTACTTTCCATTTTGTGGACCCAAAATCCAGAGTTTTTCCAAAGGAGGTGCAAGATTAGGGCGCGCCCATGGGCCTGAGGCAATTTCCACGCATGCTACACCATGATGCATGGCCATTCCCGGGAGGTGGGTATTTATCTCGTGGTGCGTGCATTTACTATATTTTTTCTGAATTACGGCCTGGTAAATGCGGTTTCTAACTGTATGTACCCTATTAGACACTCTCAATTTTCGGGGAAAAATGGTTTGGGGTGCCCCATGGGGAGAAATCTCCACTTTCCATTTTCTAGACCCGAAAAACCGGCGTTTTCCCAAAGGAGGTGCAAGATTAGGGCACGCCCATGGGACCGAGGCAATTTCCATGCCTGCTACAACATGGTGCATGGACATTCCCGGGAGGTGGGTATTTATCTCGTGGTGCAGGCATGTACTGTATTTTTTCCTAGTTATGGCCAGGTAAATGTTGTTTCTAACTGTATGTATCCTATAAGAAACTCTCAATTTTCAGGAAAAAATGGTTTGGGATGCCCCATGGGGTACCTAGGCTGGATGCATGCCTTGGTCCAAGATTGCACCGATCGTGGCATTGCCTAGCCTGTCGGCTGGTTTCACTGTTTCCTTGGGCAGCACCAAAAAAAATCTAAAAAACAGAAAAAACATGAAAACGGCTCCTACAGCCCTTGCATGTGACCGACTGCCCTCATAAAATCATAGGCAGGGCATACCAGGTCATTTGGCACCCAAGGCCCGACCAGGATCTCTATAGAGTGTGAGTAAACATGGCTTCCAACCCTAGATCCCTCCCTCGCTGCCTTGAACATGGAACCACTCCATGGATTCAGCCCAAACCCGGCACCCTGCTCCCTCTCGACATCGCAAGCGACTTCTCCAACTAGATATTTCGTGGTTCTTTGGAGAAATCTCCACTTTCCATTTTCCGAAAGGAGGTGCAAGATTAGGCCGTGCCCATGGGCCCGAGGCAATTTCCATGCATGCTACACCATGGTGCATGGCCATTCCTGGGAGGTGGATATTTATCTCGTGGTACGGGCATGTACTGTATTTTTTCCGAGTTACGGCCTGGTAAATGCGGTTTCAAACTGTATGTACCCTATAAGACACTCTCAATTTTCGGGGAAAATGGTTTGGGGTGCCGCATGGGGTACCTAGGCTGGATGCATGCCTTGGTACAAGATTGCACCGACCGTGGCATTGCCGCGCCTGCCGGCGGGTTTTGCTGTTTTCTTGGGCAGCACCAAACAAAATCTAAAAAAACAGAAAAAACGTGAAAACGGCTTTTGGAGCCCTTGGATGTGACCCACTGCCCTAATAAAATCATAGGCAGGGCATACTAGGTAATTTGGCACCCATGGCACCACTAGGATCTTTATCGAGTGTGAGTAAACATGGCTTCCAGCCCTAGATCCCCCCCGCTGCTTGTTGGGAATATGCTATATGGGTATCCTCATAGCATGTATTTTATCCGGATAACCCGGGTGGCCCACAGTTGGTAGCAAGGCCCATGGCCTGCTGGGCGGCCCAGTTAGATGGATCTAGAAGGGGGGCCCATGTCAGATAAAGGAAGGCTATGGAGGAGTCACCGACGTACCAGAAACCTTGGAGTACAAGACACACTAGACTAGTTGTATGCAGTGTAAGACTCTATAACCTGTCCGGCTAGGACTTTCCCTGTAACCCTAGGACCTGGTGACTATATAAGACAGACCTATGGGAGCCTTTAGGGCACCAATTAACTCATACCTCACACAGCGAACCGATCCCTGTAACTCAGTGTATTGCCATTATAACGATTCTGAACCTGGGTAACCTGTGTTACCTCGTACCTATCAACTGTCCGCCTTACCCCACATCTCTAAACACGCACTATGAGGACCCCTCCATGGCGTACTCATCGGCAATACCACGACAGTTGGCGCCCATCGTGGGGCAAGAGGCGCTTCAGGCTCTACAGTGGGCGAGGTCCAAGCTCTTCTTGGGAATCAGCCAAACCGTAGCCACCGGCCGTGTTCTCTTCTCCGGCAACGTTCTGATTGTCCCTACCAACGATTTCTGGATCCCGGCGAAGACAAACCCTACCCGTTGCTCGATCGTCCCCATCGGAGACATCCACCTATTCATCGGTGAAACCGACCCAGGTGCTAGTTCCCTGGAAGTCGGAGGAACGTCAATACCCGCACAGACCGCCTACGTGCAGGATACATTCACAGAAGGATCGATGTCGGATCTCTCTTCGGAGTTTGCCGGCAAAGATTGGAAAAATTCAAGGCCCACCCAAACCGCCCCTGTGCAGGATATAATGGTGGAAGATCGCTGCAAGTCTGCCGGCTTCGCCCGTGCGTCTGGACAACAGATATCCAAGTTCGTCGGAGTTGTAACCATCTTCGATCTGGCGCGTTGCATGTAGAGAGAGGGTGAAAAACCCCGCGATTACCTTGCCAGGTGGCTCCGCATACGATCCGACCTGGCGCATTACCCCAATGATGATGCCATGTATCACACTGTGGAAGGACTAGACCAAGGTACATTTCTCCAACATACGCTAAAGCGGCGACAGGCTTCATGACGCCTCACTTTCGAAATCATGGTGAAGACTGTCAACAACTACACGGAGGCTAAGGAGGCAGGCCAGGCAGCGCTCGTGCTCTTAGACGGCGCCCCTCCGCCTTACCACTACCACCGTCGCCTCCGGTCGTCGTCGCTGCGGCCGCACCACCACCTCCATTCATCGTCGTTGCTGTCGCACCACCACCGCCCATCATCTAGTAAGCCCCGGCACCAGCTGACTCTGTGCTCGACACGCTCTATGCCGACATCAGAACTGACTCGGAGGAGATAGACTTCATCCTAGAGGAGCTAGACGAGCAGGCCAACAATGTCGTCACGTCCCGAGAGGTGTTCGTCGCCATTGGGACCGCGATGGATGAAGATCAACCGGGACAAGATCCGCCTAAAGCGCTGGACAAGGGGAAGGGACCACCTATTGCTGCCGACAATGATCGCCCAAAGGCCTTGCCCCTCAGCCTAAACCAGTGCAGTAGCAGCAGGAACTTGGCACCGTTCCGAGTAAAAAAACACCTCAAACCCGCCGCCTCCGGCATCTATGTCTGCTACTGCCCAAATCACTCTAGCTGATAAAGTGATGTAGGGCAACCTACTCGTCGAGCCCATGACCGTGGCCCATATACGGAATGTAGTCCAGCTTGACGAGAAGCGCCAGCAGTTGCGAGAGGAAGCACAGGCCATCGTGGAGCAAGGCACAGAGCTGGATCGAGATCTGGCCAATGCGCAGAAGAAAATAGAGAAGGCTAGAGCCATGGAGGCCGAGTACAAGACTCTGCTCCAACAGCATAAGGCTAAGAAAGCTCCGGCTCGCGTCATTAATGATCCTGGTGTACGGTGAAACCTAGGATGGGCCCCCTTGAAGCCGCCTCAAGCAAAGCCATACATTTTCAGCGAAGGCAGGCAGGTGATGCCCACTCCAATTCTCAACATCGCCGTCACCAAGCAACTTCTGGAGCAGGATAGATCACCCGCAGCTGTGGAGCAGGTCTATGACCTTGTGGCCAAGGTGGTGAAACAACAGGAAAAGGCCACCTCTCAGAGGCTTGAGTCTGACCCAGCGTTTTGCCAGTATAGCCAGCCTAAGCCGCCAAGGGACCGATCTCCTCATGATGTCGGGTCTTAGATGTGTTCATCAGAATGAAGACGGAGGTATGCGTGCAACAGGAAGGACGCTATCCCCATATCCTCCGACCACTGAGGCAAGGCTCATCCTCATCGCACATCTCCACCGCCCCGGTCTCCCAGACATCATGAAGACCCCAAGGCTCACCATCGTACGGACATGCCTCTGCCAAGGCAGAGTGGCCTCGTCATCCGCGACAACACGGAGCCGACCCATCATGATGGAGAGTGCAACAAAGGACATAAGAGCAGGTTACGCCATGGCCCTCCTCTTCCGACAAACAACGGCGACAAGCGTGAGGCGTCGTAGGAAGGTAACAGCAAGAAGGCTAACCCACCGCCACCTCCGCCTCCGTCGCCCCCTAGCAGCCACCATGGCGGATGAGGCCCGCGTCGTTCACGGAGCCCTTCCCCTGGCAGCAAGAAGAAAAGAGCAAGCCGGGAGCCATACGACGCACGTTCACGCTTGGACAAGATTCACAAGGCCCGGGAAGGACAATACCTGGGACCATGTTGCTTTGGACCTGTAATACGGACCGCAACTTACCCCAAGGGTTTCCGGATTGACAAGACCATCAAGCCCTACGACGGCACCGCCAATCCAGCTAAGTGGTTGCAGGATTACGACAACGCGGTGGAGATCACGGGGGGTAACCCCAAGGTCGCCATCAAGTACCTCCCATTGATGCTGGCGGGCACCGCCCGACAATGGATCGATGACTTGCCGGAGAAGTCCATCTGCAATTGGTTGGACATGCAAGAAGCGTTCACCAAGAACTTCGAGGGTACGTATAAGCGTCCCTGCATTGTTAGCGATCTACAGCGGTGCGTGTAGGAGAAATACAAGTCATCTCGCGCCTACCTCTCTCAATGGCTGGATATGTAGAATTCCTGTGCAGGAGTGCACGCTAAAACTGCCATGGTCACCTTCATCGATGGGTTGGAGAAAGGTACGTTGCTCCGACATAAGTTGAAGCGCTTGTAGTACAATCACCGGCTAGATCTCAACCACATGATCCAGCTGGCAAGTGAGTTCGCAGCTGCCGACGACGATGCTCGCGGCTCCCTGCCAGCAACCGCCATTCCAACTCAAGCTAGGAGGAAGAGCAGCACCAAGCGAAAGAACCCGCCAGAAGAAAAGCAAACCTCCGACATGGTCGCCATGACATTTGCAGGACGAGGTGATGGCAGACAGAGTGGCCGAGGACGGGGGGCTGGTCGTGGGTAGCAGCGAGATAGTCAAACTACCTTGGCAGCGCTCTGTGTTCCCCAAACGTATGAAGAGTACCGTGATATGCCGTGCCTTGTACACCTCGATGCCAACGGCAAAGCCACTCAGACCAATCGCCATTGCAAGTTTGTCAACGATCTCAAGGAGGACCCGGAGTCCGGCTCCAAGCGAAGTCGAAGAACAGACCGCGAAGAAAGGGAAAGGGGAAGAAGAAGGAAGAGGAGTCCAAAGATTCAAGTGACATGGATGAGGATGTTGACCCCAAGCACGCCGCCAAGAGGGATGGCAAGGGCAATAACCCCTTCGAGAATAAGGCAGCCGTTTTCCACACTTTCCTTGGTACGCCCGCCGTCCGACAACAAAAAACCTCTACGAGGATACTGATGGCCACTCTACCCTCAGTTCCCCAGTACCTGCGCTGGTCGGAGATTCCAATTACTTGGGATAGGAAGGATCACCCAAACCTCATCCCTACAGAGAACCAGTACTCCATGGTGATCAACCGCCTAATTGATGGCAACGAGTTCATCCAATGTATGGTGGATAGTGGAAGCAGCATCAACATCATGTACTTGGATACGCTGCACAAGATGAACTTGACGGAGGCAAATCTAAGGCGGACCAGCACCGTATTCCATGGTGTAGTTCCTGGTCAGGAGGCTCGGTCCCTTGGGTGCATCACACTTCAGGTCACTTTTGGCGATCTTAATAGTTACCGCCAAGAACGCATGACCTTCGAGGTGGTCCCCTTCAAGAGCGTGTACCACATCATATTCGGACGCGACATCTTCCACGTTTTCATGTCCAAGCCATGCTTCATCTACAACAAGCTCAAGATACCAGGACCAAATGGTGTCATCACCGTATTCGGAAGCTTTACCAAGGTAAGGGACTGCGAGATTGGAGAAGCAGCCTTCGCAGAAGCTGTCCTCTACAGCGAAGAATTCAAGGAGACCCAGAGCAAGGTCGATGCCTCGGAGATGCCGACGTCGAAGAAGTAGATTTCTGACTCCACCCCAGCCTTCAAGGACGCCATCGAAACAAAGCCGGTGGAACTTGTGGTAGGCGATGCCTCCAAGACCACCGCCATTGGGATGAACCTGGATCCCAAATAGGAAAGCGCGCTTGTCCAGTTCCTCCGTGAGAATAAGGACATCTTTTCCTATCAACTTGCCGACATGAAAGGTGTACCTCGGGAACTTGTCGAGCACATCTTGAATATTGATCCAAAATGCAAACCGGTGAAACAACCTCTACGACGCTTTGGTGATGAGAAGAGACGCGCCATAGGCAAGGAGATAGCTAGGTTACTTAAGGCTATCCGAGAAGTCCTTCACACCCAATTGTGGCCAATCATGTACTTGTCCCCAAAAAGGGAACCAAAGAATTAAGAATGTGCGTTGATTACACAGGCTTGAACAAAGCATGTCCCAAAGATCTGTTTGCTTTGCCTCGCCTTGACCAAGTCATTGACTCGAAGGATGGCTCGGAGCTTTTGTGTTTTCTTGATGCATACTCAGGATACCACCAGATTAAGATGAGGAAGTCCGACCAATTGGCCACTTCATTCACCACACCTTATGGCACATTTTGCTATGTCACGATGCCCTTTGTGCTGAAAAACACAGGTGCTACCTACCAGCGGACAATGCAGCGTTTCCTACATGATCAAATTGGTCGGAATGTTCACGCCTATGTGGACGATATAGCGGTGATGTCTAAAAAGTCAAACGACTTAATCTCCGACTTAAAAGAAACCTTTGATAATCTCCGGAAATACAACATGATGCGTAACCCTAAGAAGTGTGTCTTCGGGGTTCCAGCCGGCAAATTGTTGGGCTTCATCGTTTCCCAACGTGGAATCGAGGTCAACCAGATCAAAGCCATCCTAAACATAAACCGTCTGACATGCCTGAAGGACATACAACGGCTTATAGGATGCGTTGCAGCGGTTAGCCGGTTCGTCAGCCGAGTTGGAGAGAAGGCGCTGCCGCTGTACAAGTTGCTGAAGAAGGCGGAAAATTTACGTGGACGGACGAAGTAGATGCAGCATTGAAGCAACTAAAGGAGATAATATCCTCGGCGCCTATCCTTGCAGCACCCGAGCCTATGGAGCCTATGTTAATTTACATGGCGGCCACCAACCGGGTAATCAGCATCGTCGTCGTGGTAGAGCGGGAAGAACCAGGGCATGAGTACCGAGTTCAATGACCAGTTTACTATGTAAGCAAGGTCTTGACAAAGTCTAAGAAGTGTTACCCGCAGTACCGGAAGATAGCTTACAGAGTGTTCCTTGCTTCTCGGAAGCTAAGGAACTACTTCCACGAGCACCCTATCACAATTGTGAGCAAAGCTCCACTGTCCGACATCATCAACAACAGCGACGCTACAGGAAGGGTCGTGAAGTGGGCCATTGAGCTTGCCGCCTTCGAGATCACCTACAAAATACGCGATGCTATCAAGTCACAGGCCTTGGCGGATTTTATTGAAGATTGGACAAAGATGCCAGATGCTACCCCTATGCCGGAGCCAGAATACTCGGTGATGCACTTTGACGGATCAAAGCTACTCAATGGCTCGGGGGCTGGTGTACTATTACAGTCACCAACTAGGGAGAAGCTGCACTACGTTCTGCAGATCCACTTTGAGGCTACAAACAACATGGCGTTGTATGAAACACTCATTCATGGACTACGCATAGCCAAGGATATTGGCATCAAGCGCATAGTTTTCTGTGGAGATTCCGACTTGGTTGCCTAGCAGGTGGCTGGCACCTGGAACATGCGGAACCTATGATGGCGGCATATCGAGATGAACTGGATGAGATAGCCAAGAGCTTCTTAGGCTACGAAGTCAAGTATGTACCAAGGGAGCAAAATGAGGTGGCTGATCTACTATCAAAGCTTGGATCAGGGCACAAACAAATTCCGCCTAGAGTTTTTCTCGAGCATCTATGGACACCATCCGTGAAGGGAGCGGACACCAAGAATCTGGACAGAGTTGACTCTTTTGTTCACACATTGACAAAGGTCCCTCCGGCTTGGACAAAACCGTTCATGCAATATCTCGTACATGGAACTTTGCCCATCGACGAGGTCGAAAGTCGGCAGATAGTACGTCGAGCGAAGGGCTATACCATAATCAATGGACAGCTCTACAAAAGAAGCACCAATGGTGTATACCTTAAGTGTGTTTCCCAGCAAGAAGGTATCGAAATCCTTCGTGAGATCCATCTCGGAGATTGCGGGCATCATGCCGCTCCTCGATCGTTGGTCTCCAAAGCCTTCCGGCAACAATTCTACTGGCTGACCGCGAGGAGGACGCTAACAAGCTGGTTGAGACATGCATGGGATGACAGTATTATGCCCGACAACCACATGTTCCAGCTGAAGAATTGCGAACAATACCAATAACTTGGTTGTTTGCAGTCTGGCGGCTAGACATGGTTGGTCCATTACAGACGGAACGATGTGGGTTTACGCATTTGCTAGTAGCAGTTGATAAATTCACCAAATGGATAAAAGCTAAACCCAATATAAATCTTGATGGGGCCAATGCCCTTAGGTTTGTCCGGGATCTAGTGGTGAGATTTGGTCTCCCACATAGCATTATCACCGACAACGACAACAACTTGTCACTCGGAGAAGTGGAAGCTTATTGTTGGGAGAAGGGAATCCAACTTTACCTAGCATCTATGGCACATCCATAGTCCAATGTCCAAGTTGAGCGAGCCAATGGATTAATTCTGTAGGGAATCAAGCCACATATAGAGGCACCACTACATAGAGTAGCTGGAGCCTGGGCGGAGGAATTACCATATGTGCTATGGAGTTTACGAACTACACCCAACAGGTCTACCGGCTACACCCCTTACTTCATGGTATATGGAGCAGAAGCCATCCTGCCTTCCGACATCCTTCACGATTCACCAAGAGTTGCCGCCTACGACGAAGATGACGCTGAAGAATCCAGACGCCTAGATGTGGACCTTCTCAAGGAAGAGCGTGTATTGGCATGCCAAAGATCTGCATCTACCAGCAGAAACTACGCAGCTACCATAGTCCCCGCGTTCGGCATCGCTCATTTAAAGAGGGGGATCTGGTGCTCCGACTTAAGCAGAAGAAGTCACACAAATTATCTCCGCCATGAGAAGGACCGTTCATCATAAGCAAGGAGCTGTTCAATGGGTCTTACTACCTCATTGACAATTGTGAACTTGAGGATAGACCTAGCGATGATCATAAGCGTAAGCGACGTGACCCGGATGATGACTACCCGGAGCTTGATCAGCCATGGAACATAGCACAGCTACGTCCTTTTTACACTGAGCATATTCTTTATCTACTGTGTACCTCTTATATGATCAATGAAATAAAGCTCTCTGGTTCCCTCATATTTCTGATTCTTTTACCTCCTTTAGTGTTCATTTTTGGATCGTATAAAACCTTTATGCGCAAGCTTTGCATTTGCACTTGTGAAAATTCCGCCTACGGGCGTTAGCTTCAGTTTTTGGTCTACACGTTCTTTGTTGTTTTTATGTGGATTCTGGAGTAGTGACTTTTGGCACTTGTTGTCGGTGATTTTGTGCTTAGGTTTTTGACGGTGCCATTGGGCATCATCGCCTGAGCGCATGGTTCCTACCACGAGTCTTCCGACTCATGAAAGGTCAAGCATAAAAACCAGAGCAATGGATAAGCCAGCATTTTCTTAAAAAATATTTACATGCTGGAACCAGTACTTGAGTAGCAGGAAATTACAAATATTGTTTTTCCGCTTTAAGTTAACATAGTAGTTTTTCCGCATACACAAATCTAGAGGAAAAAATATTACAAATTGTTTTTTATTCCTCTAGCGCAGGAGACCCGGCCCGTGTAATAGGGACCAGGATGCAAACAGTAACCCTAGAACCCAAAGGGGTGTAACCTAGCTAGCACTGCCTATATAAGGAGGGGCATAGAAGTAGTAGAAAGAGGTTGGTCCAATTAGGGAACTAGTTCTTAGAACACTAGTTCATATAGCTCAAGGAGCCCCTGTAAATCTCAAGTGTCAATCAAATTCCTAAGTGTGGAGAGTTCGTCTTGTTCTTCGCGCATGGAAAGACCGTGCACTCCCTCCCCGGTGACCACAAGCACCAATTCGGCCCCAAACTTAAGCCTACCCATGGCATCTGTTGTGACACCACCACGACAGTTGGCGCCCACCGTGGGGCAGAAGTAGGTACTTGATGGAGTCTTCATCCGGACGGGCAACATCATCACCAAGACCGGCGAGCGCATCTACTCCGGCCTCATCCAGAGGTTTGGAGCGCTCAACATCATCAGCGACAACGCGGGGTGCTTTGGGACCAATCCGTTCCCTAGGGGCGGTCTCTTCATCAATTTCGGCGAGAACTAGGTCTATGTCACCGTGCGCGTGGAGCGCGCATATCCAGAGCGCGTCGTCCTGGCGCCGGATCCGCCAGCGGTCCCTGTCGCTGGGAAGCTTCATCAACTCGTCTCTGTCGAGGTAATGATGACAGCTCCTAACCCAGCAACTCCACTGATAGATCCAGTAGTGAATGAGAATGCTGAGGGAGGAAATCATGAGGAGACGCCAAAGGCCGCGAGAACGGCAAAGGCACCGCTAGAAAAGCCAAAAAACTTAGCTAGGAGTAAAAGGGCTAAAGAGCTGCAAGATGCGATATATAAGTTGGTAAAACCAGTTGCGCAGGCAACTGATCCGGCACGTGTGCAAGCCGAGTTAGAGGAGGCCAGGATAAAAGTTCTGGAGAAAGCCAATGAGTTAGCGCAGTTACAACAAGATGTGGATATCACAATCCGGGAGCTCAACTCGGCAAACCGAGTCAAGGGCGCAAAGACCCGGCTTGATGCAACCAGGTTAAGAGGAAAAAACCTCAACGAGGAGCTGGCGGATACAACTTCGAAAATAACACCAGAGAACAGCAAAGAAACAGCTATGCGACCGACATACAATACTGCAGCAGCTAACCTGCGAGCCGCAGAAGCAGCAATGGCAGAATTACCCCATTTGACGGGAGAGGCGAAGAAAAGACAACAAGAGCGAGTCAATGAACTAGTAAGAGAAGCTAGCATGCTGAATGAAGCATACTACAGGGCAAATCCGTATATAGCAGGGAGGTCACAGCTAGTTCACTCGGCGACTCCTGTCCCGGCAAGGTCAGCGGGTCACACGGCATCCTCACCCAGAGAGGCGCCAAGGCCGAGAAAGGAAAAGAGTGTGGATTCAGGGAGGAACAAGCAGATGATCACTTATGACCCGACAATGGCTCAGGGAAACCCAGCACATGCATAGGGAACGAGAAGGAATAATGCCCAAGGAAATGAGAACCAGGAAAATGCAGGCCAAGAAATGCAAGGGCAAAGAAACGACAATGGAGGTAAAAAATTTGCACCTCAACCTAGGCGTGGAGCTCACTTGGCAGGAGGAGGAAATCAAGCACTGAATAACGCACCAGCCCAACCCAAAAATAAGACAACAAAGCGCGGGAAAAGCAGCACAACGGCCTGCTAACCCAAACGCAAACAGATACAATGATGGTTACTCGGAGATGGTAAATGACGGGGTATGAGCTGCCGGATCATGCATATCAAGCGATGGGAGCCAGACTCGGAGGCAGGAACCTTCAGCCAGATGATGCAAGGCTGAAGCTGGACGAAATGAAGATGGAAGAACTGATCGAGTCGCAAGGTCCACAGGGGCCACCATGCTTTGGCCCAAGGATCATGAAAGAGCCTCCTGTACCAAATTTCCAACTGGCCAGAGGAACAAAAACTTATGATGGAAGCACAGAGCCAGAAGATTGGCTCATAGATTATGGAATTGCTGTGAAAATTGCATAGGGAAATTTGAGATGGGCAGTACGGTATGTATCGCAAATGCTAGAAGGACCAGCACGGGTATGGCTGAACAATTTGCCACCTGGAAGCATCAATAGCTGGATCGATTTTCAGGACGCTTTTGTGAGCAATTTCACAAGCACCTATAAGAGGATGAAGCGCCCACAACAGCTAGCAATGTGTAAGCAAAGGCCGAATGAGACAGATAGAGAATTCCTCACAAGATGGTGCACAATGCGCAACTCTTGTGAAGGGGTAATCGAGTCACAGACAATCGCTTGGTTTGCCCAAGGTTGCAAACACAGAAGTGTGTTGTGGCAAAGGTTATAGAGATATATGCCGGCAAGCTTAGCAGAAACAAGAATATCACATCCCAAATTTTATATTTGGTTCTGCATATCATTCATGTCATTGCATCATGGTCTTCCATACAAAACTTCGGTTTGAAAAGTTTCCGGCGAAACGATATTTGCAAACCCTATTTTGATTTGCTATAATGCTCCTACATGAGGGTGTGCTAGGTTTGTATTTCCACCTCCCTTTTGAAGCTAGTGGTGTCGATACAAAGGATCCTATGATGACCCTGTTGGTTTTACAAAATTTTAGAGACAAATTTCGTCCGATTCGGAGTCCGTATGAAAAAGTTACGGAGGAAATACTACATAGGAAATTAGAAAAAATAGAAGAACAAAAAAAGCGGCGCGCCGCGCCAGCCTGCTGGGCCGCGCCGGCCCAGCCAGCACCCACAGCGCACGTGCGCGCGCCTGCAGCCCGCCGCCCGCGTCTGGCCACCGACAGGCAGGGCCCACCTGTCGGCGCCGACTTCGCCGCCGCTGCCGCGCCCGACTCCAACTGCTCCGCCGCCGAATCCGGGAGGGACTCCGCGTGGGCCCCCCCTTCTTAGCCGCCTGAGCCCCCCCTGCCTCCCTATCACGCCGCCCTCCTCCCCCTTGCGAGCCGCCGCCGCCGCCTCGCGAACCACGCCGCCGCCGCTCCCGCTCTATGACGCCGCCGCTCGGTAAGCGCGCCGCCCGCCGCCGCGCCTCCCCCTCTCTCTCCTCGCGCGACCTCGCCGCCCCGCAACCCCGCCTCGGTGCTGACCGCCGCCTCCCCTTCTTTTCCCGCAGGTCGCCGCCGCCTCGCCGACGCCGACGCCGCCGCGCCTCCAGCCGCTCGCCGCCGCCCGCACCGAGCCCGCCGACTCGCACCGCCACCGCCACGGGCTCCGCCTCCTCGTCGCTGACCCTGTGCGCCACCTCGCCGCCGCCCCGAGCTCGCCGCCACCGCCTCCGGTGAGTCCACCGCCGCCACCCCTCCTGGCCGTTGGATCTCCGATCCATGGCTCAGATCGGCCGAAGACCGCACGGTTGACTGGTCAACAGCCAGTCAACCTGCGCTGAGTCAGCTGGGAATATTCCCAGAATATTCCCTTTTGATTTAAAATCGAATTGGAAATTGCAGAAATTTGTAGAATCTTGTAAATTGCGTAGAAATTAATCTACTGGGACAAAAATTGCAAATAAAATATGTGTAGATTCATAAAGTCGTGTAGAATCTTGCTGTACCATTGTTTTACACTTTTGCAGCAAGTTTTTGTCCAGATTAATTAACTGAGTTAATGCTCTTTTTGGAGTAATTAATTCGTAGAAAAAGATCTGTAACTCCAAAAATTGCAAATAATATGTCCCTGGATTCAGTAGAACAAGGGGAATCTCAAATTGAATTAAAATATAGGCTTACAGTAAAAACTTTTGCAGAAACTATTTAGTGGCTTTCTGCCGTATTTTAATTACTCAGGAAGTTATATAATCCCTTTTTGAGTAATTCCAATTGGTACTGTTCCTAAATAGCAATGCCTATACAGTAGAATTTTCCCAAGATTTTACAAACAGTATGTTTTCAGTAGTGAATTATTTGGGTTCTAGCTCTAGTTTTGAGCATTATAAATTGCATAATAGTTTTCCTTGCGCTAAAATTATTTTTCCATGCATGCATTCAGTAGCTTTACTGAATAGGTTTATGTGGTGCTGCTGTAGCATCAATCCACTTGTCATGCATGCATTCATGCATCATCTTTGTTGCATATGTTTGTGGATGGTTTGTTTATGATTGCAATTGCATCGTGTAGATTGTGACGAGTGCAACGCTTGCTCGTGTGTGGATTGTTCTTCCGACCGCTACAACCAAGGCAAGTAGATGCTACTTTGTTCATGATATTGTCCTACTATTTTCAATGCATTGTCGTGTATTTTGTAGATGCATGTGTAGGATGATACTATCGCTATGCTATGTCCTATTATGTGGTAGGGCCTTCCTTGTAGATGAACCACCGTTGGTAGATGTGCTTAGCCATGCTATGATGAACGAGGGCTGGGTTACATCACTGAAAGTTGTTTCTAAAAGTGTTGGTTTGCGAAAACTAAAACAACTTAATCAATAAATCTCCTGGGTGTGATGGGATTGATAAATTTTGGTGGTTTCATTGCGGAAAGGCACCCAGGTATTGAGAGAAAATGATTGGCTTCTTTATTTTGTAGCTTACGTGTACAACCATGTGCCAATAATGAAATGGGCGGTTGGTTGGACTTAGTAGGTTGTGGTAACTCGAACTCGCGTATCCAGAGATGTAGAATTTTGGTAGGTTGGACCGGTGCGCGTCGGGATTGGGGAGCTACTTCCCGAACAGTCTCTTCTTGGACTTCTCCCTATCATCACCCAAAATGAGAGTGATGGTATGAGATGGGCTGGCCAAGTCACATGGGTAAAGTGTACTAACCCCTGCAGGGTGTATAATCTAATCGATTAGCCGTGTCCCCGGTTATGGACAACTGAGTTGCTTGATATTGATTCCATGACATGTTTCTCGCTCATTCTAATTTCATAATTGCTTTAATATTGTTGGGTAACTTAATTGGGATCTTTTCAAAGAAAATCAAAAACTGTTTAAGAAAGTAGGACGAAGGTATTTGCAAATGCAAGCTAGCCACAGCTCCACTTGCCAAATATGCATGTAGATGTTAGCACTATTATCTCCTTTACCATCTCTACTTGCCATACATTCCATGTATTGACCCTTCGGGGCTGTTACGTTTCATGTTGCAGGATATTCCGATTCTGAGTAATCGATATAGGCCACGGTACTCCACTCGGCACTTGTTCACATGTGGGAAATTTGAAGAATGGAGGATTTACTTTATTTATGTTGCTACCTGAATAATTTGAGCTAGCCTTGGGCTAAGATTTTATTGTAATAATGGTACTCTGGATCTTCGTTATTCATGATACACGGATATTTTGCTATGTTATTCATCTTATTTTATTGTGGGCCAATGAACCGATCCAGGGATTGGCATGTCACATAGAAGCCACGGTCTTTTCAGAACCGCGGTGTTACAAGATGGTATCAGAGCCCGTGTGTCGACTGTAGGATCGTGACCTAGGATTGGATTAGGAAGCCATAGAATTATTAAAGCTTATATTAACTCTATCTTTCATCTTATGCCTTTCACTCTCATAAATTCTTACCATATGCTATTCTCACACTTTCCTCTTTTAATTGATAGATGGGAGAAGTCAGGACTGAGTATGCAACCATGGAGTCACCAAGACCCTTTGCACGATAGTTAGCACAGCTCTCGCAGTCATTGGGATTGCCACTGCCCATGTTCAAGGGAAGAAGGTTGTACACCTATGGATATGGTGAGGATGCATGGGAGATCACCACCTTCATATTTAGAGATGCTGCCTTGCCTAACCCTGTGCACCTGATCTACACCAAGACATACTGCAACTGGGGACTTGGAATTAACTTGGCCATACATGAAGCCCTGTCTCGCCAGTGCCATCTTGTCAGACACCTACTGCCAGCAGATTCACCCTACCGTGACTATGGGAGGCGTGATGAAGATGGGCACATTGTGGTTACCCCGGGCAACAGGAACAACATGCCGCCCCGTCGGAGGCACATAGAGGACATGGAAAGGGAGAATGGAGCTCTAGCTGAGAAAGTGATGATGATAAAGGAGATTGCGGATTTTGCCAGCAATGGTATGGTGGTCCAAGGACAGGAGATTGACACCTTGCATGAAGCTGTGGGAGTTCTGGAGAATGCCCTGATAGCCAGAGATGCAACCATAGCTCATCTTCATGGGACTGTGCAGGAAAACACCCAGAACATACAACAGTTGCAAGGGACCGCCCAGGAAAGGGATCAAACTATTGAAGCTATGGCAGCCCAGATTGCCGCTCTCCAAGCATAGATGAATCCACCCTCTGATGATGACAATGGAGATGGTGGCAACAATGATGATGATGATGACAGTGGGAACGATGATGATGATGGAGACGATGATGGTGGAGGAGATGAAGCTGTTGTAGTTGCAGCTGAGAGTGAAGAAGAAGAGGAGGATCCAGAAGAGGTGGAGTTTGAGATCTCAAGTGATGACTCAGGAGAGGTGTACACTCCGCCGCCATGGTTGAACCATGGACAGAAGCGCCAACGCATGAGTGCAAGGACCTACCGCAACCTCTTCAAGAAGTAGATAGAAATCCACCAATTAGTCCTCGTTAGGTAAAATCGTTAGGATTAGTCTCGATCGATGTAAAACTTAGTTACTGTTAGCTTAAGAGTGTTTAGTTGCTTATTTGTGTACTCCAATATCCCAGGAATTATTTGTGCGAATTTTATGAAAGAGTTATGGCAAGTTTGGTTAATATCTGTGTTATTCCTGCTGCAGTTTTCTGCTGATACAGCAGTACTGTACGATTTTTCATATTTTACTGGTATCTGGGAAAAATCTGAAAAAAATAGGTCTGGTGCTAAACTCTCTTTAATATATTCACAAAAATCAGCAAAAATTCCTGACTAGATTAAGTCAGGTAGAAAAATTCGTGAATGCTGCTGGACTGTTCTGGCAGATTGCTGTTTTTGTTGCTTAGTTGATCAACTGTTTAGTTAACCATTGCCAACTCTTGTAAAACTATTTCACTAGGTATATACTGCTAGGATAACCCCTGGGATGTTGCTGGATCACTTGTTTGTTGATGTGTTGCTTGCTTGGGATTGTCTGCTATTGTTTGTTGTTGTTTGATCATAATGCATGGGTAGAATCCCATTATCGTAGTTGATTCTTTCCAAGCTTACCTGTGCTGAACCGCAGATGCCTCCCCGCCGTCAACCCACTGAGTTGGAGCAGCTCATGGCAGCTCAGGCACAGCTGACCCAAGTTATGACCCAGTTCATGGAAGCTCAGAACAACAACAACAATGGGAACAACCAGCCTCAGGGAGATGCTCTCACCAGGTTTCTGAGGTTAAGGCCAGCTAAGTTCTCTACTGCAACGGAACCAATGGTTGCTCTCGACTGGTTGCGTTCAGTTAACAAGGATCTGGTAACTGTTGGATGCACTGATGCTGAGAAGGTGAGGTTTGCCGCTCACCTACTGGAGGGACCAGCCGCTTCTTGGTGGGACACTTTTCAGATCACCCACCTGCTGGACACTGTGACTTGGGAAATGTTTGAGGAAGGTTTCAGGACCGACCACGTGTCTTCAGGTGTTTTGAGCCTGAAGAGGAAGGAGTTCCGCAACTTGCGCCAAACCAACCGCACCGTGGCTGAGTACATTGAGGAGTTCAACAACCTGTCCCGTTATGCACCTGAGGATGTTGACACTGATGCAAAAAGGAGGGAGAGATTCCTGGATGGCCTCAGTGATGAGCTTTCAGTGCAGCTACTGGTGGTTTATTGCCCCACTTTCCAGGAGCTTATGGACAAGGCCAGGATCTTGGAAGGGAAGCACAAGCAGGTGGAAAGCCGCAAGAGGAAGAGCAACAATCACCACTCTGGTTCACATCACAAGTCTCGCACTTCATATGATGGATACTCCAAGCATGGAGGGAGTGACCATGGGAGCCATGATTGCCATCACCATGGAGGCGATGGACATCGCCATGAAAACCACAAGATCAGCCACCACAGCCACAAGGGAGGACACTCTAACCACTCTGGAGGACATAGTGGACATGACCGCAACCGTGATCGCAGCTTTGTGAAGAAGGACCTGAGTGAGGTGACTTGCTTCAAGTGTGGTCAGAAGGGACATTATGCTGACAACTGTCCGGAGAGGAAGGGACTGAAGCCAACCAACAACCAGAAGGCCATAGTGAACCACATGAATGTGGAGGAGATCCCAAATGAGCCTGACCTTGTGATTGGTAAGTTTCCAATCAACACTCACCCTACACTTATACTTTTCGATACTGGTGCATCGCATTCATTCATATCAAGGGCATTTGTGGATAAGTATAAGCTACCTACTGATTCTATGAAAGAGTCTATTAGAGTAAGCTCACCTGGAGGAAATATGATAGCTAGCGCGGGATGCCGCGACTTAACTGTGAGGATTGGAACACACAACTTCGTTGCACATCTGGTAGTGTTGGAATCACAAGGGTTAGATGTTATTCTGGGTATGGATTGGATGTCTATGCATGGGGGACACATAGATTGTGCACAGCGAGCTGTTTCACTCAAAACCCCGGATGGTAAGAGAATTAGGTTCAAGTCGGCAGTGCGACCGGGAAGGTGTAAGCTGAATTCTCTTAAGGGGGTTAGCATGGATACTGTGCCTGTGATTACGGATTACCCCGACGTTTTTCCGGAAGAGCTGCCACGGATGCCACCTGACAGGGAGGTGGAGTTTCTCATCGACCTGATGCCGGGAACAGGACCTATAGCAAAGAGACCATATAAGATGGATGTCGATGAGTTGAAAGAATTGAAGAAGCAGCTGAAAGAGCAGTTGGACAAGGGATTCATTCAGCCTAGTTCGTCGTCATGGGGTGCACCTGTTCTGTTTGTGGAGAAGAAAGACAGCAGCAAGAGATTAGTGGTGGACTATCGCTCGCTGAATGAAGTGACTATCAAGAACAAATACCCCCTGCCGAACATAAATGATTTGTTTGATCAACTGGAAGGAGCAAAGGTGTTTAGAAAGATTGATCTGCGATCGGGCTACTTCCAATTGAAGATCCGGGAGGAGGACATACCAAAAACCGCTTTCACCACTAGGTATGGTTTATATGAGTATACAGTTATGTCTTTTGGACTAACAAATGCCCCGGCATATTTCATGACCATGATGAACAAGGTATTTATGGAGTACTTGGACAAGTTCGTGGTGGTGTTTATTGATGACATACTGATATATTCCAAGGATGATGCTGAGCATGAGAAACATCTGCGACTGATTATGGAGAAGCTGAGGGAACATAAGCTGTATGCCAAATTCAGCAAGTGTGAGTTCTGGTTTAACACTGTTGGATTTCTTGGACACGTGGTGTCAGGAGAAGGAGTCGCTGTTGATCCAAGCAAAGTAACAGCAGTAACCGAGTGGGAAGCACCCAAGAATGCAGGGGAAATACGAAGCTTTCTGGGACTTGCTGGATATTATAGGAGGTTCATTGAAAACTTCTCCAAGATTGCCAAGCCGATGACTGAACTTCGGAAGAAGGAGAGGAAGTTTGAATGGACGGATGTGTGCGAAGCCAGCTTTCAGGAACTGAAGCGTCGTCTAGTGACCGCGCCTGTTCTGTGTTTACCAAATCTTCAGAAGGATTTCCAAGTGTACTGTGATGCTTCTCGACAGGGACTTGGCAGTGTGCTGATGCAAGATGGGAGAGTGGTGTCATACGCCTCGCGGCAACTCAAACACCATGAGCGGAATTACCCCACACACGACTTGGAGCTAGCGTCAGTGGTTCATGCGCTCAAGGTATGGAGGCACTACTTGATGGGGAAACATTGTGATGTGTACACCGACCACAAGAGCCTGAAGTACATATTTACGCAGAAGGAACTGAATATGAGGCAAAGGAGATGGTTGGAACTTATCAAGGACTATGATATGAATCTGCAATACCACCCAGGAAAGGCCAATGTAGTGGCAGATGCTCTGAGCCGGAAGGTTTATGCCAATGGATTGACAATTGGGGAATTGCCCGAGGATTTGTGTAAGCAATTCAAGGACCTTAGACTGGAGGTAGTGTCAGAAGGATATTTAGCAGCAATGGAAGTCCAACCGACGCTACAGGACAGAATCAGGAAGGCTCAATTGGGAGACAAAGAGATTGATGAAGTAAAGGAAAAGATGAAGGAGGATCGAGCAAGGGAATTCCGCGAGGATGAGCAAGGGACTTTGTGGTATGGAGATCGTTTGTGCGTCCCCAACGATCCGGAGATACGGAACTTGATTCTGCAGGAAGCTCATGACTCGCCGTATTCCATACATCCGGGCAATACGAAGATGTATATGGACCTAAAGGACAGATTCTGGTGGAACAACATGAAGGGAGACATCGCGGAGCATATTGCCCTATGTGATGTATGAAGCCAAGTGAAGGCGGAACACCAGAAGCCAGCAGGATTGCTACAACCATTGCCCGTGCCGGATTGGAAGTGGGATAGAGTGGGAATGGATTTTATCATAGGATTGCCCAGGACCAGGTCAGGATATGACTCCATTTGGGTAGTGGTCGACCATTTGACCAAGGTAGCCCACTTTATACCGGTGAAGACGACCTATACGAGTGCAAAGTTGGCCAAGATTTACATGGACAGAATTGTGTGCCTACATGGAGTTCCCAAGAGTATTGTATCAGATAGGGGCACCCAATTTACCTCACACTTCTGGCGCCAGCTACACGAGTCACTTTGTACTAGATTGGAGTTTAGCACAACATTTCACCCACAGACTGATGGACAGACCGAGAGGGTGAATCAGATTTTGGAAGACATGCTGAGAGCTTGCGCTTTGGCTCATGGTTCTAGTTGGGATGAGAATTTGCCGTATGCTGAGTTTTCCTACAACAACAGCTATCAAACCAGCATCAAGACGTCACCGTTTGATGTACTGTATGGGAAACGGTGCCGGACACCATTGCTATGGGATGGGGTAGGAGAACGTCAGTTGTTTGGACCTGATTTGATCAAGGACGCTGAGGAGAAGGTCGCCTTGATTAGGGACAGGCTAAAGGTAGCGCAATCAAGGCAGAAGAGCTACGCTGACGCCAAGCGAAGGGAAGTGGTGTATGAGATAGGTGATAGAGCGTACCTCAGAGTGTCTCCACTCCGTGGAATCAAGAGATTTGGAATCAAGGGTAAGCTGGCACCTCGGTTTATTGGACCGTATCGGGTCTTAGCACGCAAAGGAGAAGTTGCTTATCTATTGGAGTTGCCAGAGGCTCTGTCCGCTGTTCATAATGTGTTCCACGTATCCCAGCTGAAGAAGTGCCATCCGGAGATGGTGGATACACCATTGAGAGACACTGTGCCACTAGAGGAGGTTCAGCTTGAGAATGACTTGACCTACGAGGAGAAGCCGGTCAAGATTCTGGAGACAGCGGAGAGGATTACCCGTACCAAGACGATCAGGTTTTGCAAGGTGCAGTGGAGCCACCACACCGAAGAGGAAGCCACTTGGGAGCGTGAGGATGACATCCGAGAGGACTACCCGCACCTATTTGCTAGCCGCGCCGAATCTCGGGGACGAGATTCATCTTAAGGGGGTTAGTCTTGTCACATCCCAAATTTTAAATTTGGTTCTGCATATCATTCATGTCATTGCATCATGGTCTTCCATACAAAACTTCGGTTTGAAAAGTTTCCGGCGAAACAATATTTGCAAACCCTATTTTGATTTGCTATAATGCTCCTACATGAGGGTGTGCTAGGTTTGTATTTCCACCTCCCTTTGGAAGCTAGTGGTGTCTATACAAAGGATCCTATGATGACCCTCTTGGTTTTACAAAATTTTAGAGACAAATTTCGTCCGATTCGGAGTTCGTATGAAAAAGTTACGGAGGAAATACTACATAGGAAATTAGAAAAAAATAGAAGAACAAAAAAAAAAGCGGCGCGCCGCGCCGGCCCAGCCAGCACCCACAGCGCACGCGCGCGCGCCTGCAGCCCGCCGCCCGCGCGGCGGATAGTACCCGCCGCCGCCCGCGTCTGGCCACCGACAGGCGGGGCCCACCTATCGGCGCCGACTTCGCCGCCGCCGCCGCCCGACTCCAACTGCTCCGCCGCCGAATCCGGGAGGGACTCCGCGTTGGCCCCCCTTCTTAGCCGCCTGAGCCTCCCCTGACTCCCTATCGCGCCGCCCTCCTCCCCCCTGCGAGCCGCCGCCGCCTCGCGAACCGCGCCGCCGCCACTCCCGCTCTACGCCACCGCCGCGCGGTAAGCGCGCCGCCCGCCGCCGTGCCTCCCCCTCTCTCTCCCCGCGCGACCTCGCCGCCCCGCGACCCCGCCTCGGCCCTGACCGCCGCCTCCCCTTCTTTTCCCGCAGGTCGCCGCCGCCTCGCCGACGCCGACGCCGACGCCGCCGCGCCTCTAGCCGCTCGCCGCCGCCCGCACCGAGCCCGCCGACTCGCGCTGCCACCTCCACGGGCTCCGCCTCCTCGTCGCCGACCCTGTGCGCCACCTCGCCGCCGCCAGAGACCACCGACGCCGCCGCCCCGAGCTCGCCGCCACCGCCTCCGGTGAGTCCACCGCCGCCACCCCTCCTGGCCGTTGGATCTCCGATCCACGGCTCAGATCGGCCGAAGACCGCACGGTTGACTGGTCAACAGCCAGTCAACCCGCGCTGAGTCAGCAGGGAATATTCCCAGAATATTCCCTTTTGATTTAAAATCGAATTGGAAATTGCAGAAATTTGTAGAATCTTGTAAATTGCGTAGAAATTAGTCTAATGGGCCAAAAATTGCAAATAAAATATATGTAGATTCAGAAAGTCGTGTAGAATCTTGCTGTACCATTGTTTTACACTTTTGCAGCAAGTTTGTGTCCAGATTAATTAACTGAGTTAATGCTCTTTTTGGAGTAATTAAGTCGTAGAAAAAGATCTGTAACTCCAAAAATTGCAAATAATATGTCCCTGGATTCAGTAGAACAAGGGGAATCTCAAAGTGAATTAAAAGATAGGCTTACCATAAAAACTTTTGCAGAAACTATTTAGTGGATTTCTGCCGTACTTTAATTACTCAGGAAGTTATATAATCCCTTTTTGAGTAATTCCAATTGGTACTGTTCCTAAATAGCAATGCCTATACAGTAGAATTTTCCCAATATTTTACAAACAGTATGTTTTCAGTAGTGAATTATTTGGGTTCTAGCTCTAGTTTTGAGCATTATAAATTGCATAATAGTTTTCCTTGCGCTAAAATTTTTTTACCATGCATGCATTCAGTAGCTTTACTGAATAGGTTTATGTGGTGCTACTGTAGCATCAATCCACTTGTTATGCATGCATTCATGCATCATCTTTGTTGCATATGTTTGTGGATGGTTTGTTTATGATTGCAATTGCATCGTCTAGATTGTGACGAGTGCAACGCTTGCTCGTGTGTGGATTGTTCTTCCGACCGCTACAACCAAGGCAAGTAGATGCTACTTTGTTCATGATATTGTCCTACTATTTTCAATGCATTATCGTGTATTTTGTAGATGCATGTGTAGGATGATACTATCGCTATGCTATGTCCTATTATGTGGTAGGGCCTTCCTTGTAGATGAACCACCGTTGGTAGATGTGCTTAGCCATGCTATGATGAACGAGGGCTGGGTTACATCACTGAAAGTTGTTTCTAAAAGTGTTGGTTTGCGAAAACTAAAACAACTTAATCAATAAATCTCCTGGGTGTGATGGGATTGATAAATTTTGGTGGTTTCATTGCGGAAAGGCACCCAGGTATTGAGAGAAAATGATTGGCTTCTTTATTTTGTAGCTTACGTGTACAACCATGTGCCAATAATGAAATGGGCGGTTGGTTGGACTTAGTAGGTTGTGGTAACTCGAACCCGCGTATCCAGAGATGTAGAATTTTGGTAGGTTGGACCGGTGTGCGTCGGGATTGGGGAGCTACTTCCTGAACAGTCTCTTCTTGGACTTCTCCCTATCATCACCCAAAATGAGAGTGATGGTATGAGATGGGCTGGCCAAGTCACATGGGTAAAGTTTACTAACCCCTGCAGGGTGTATAATCTAATCGATTAGCCGTGTCCCCGGTTATGGACAACTGAGTTGCTTGATATTGATTCCATGACATGTTTCTCGCTCATTCTAATTTCATAATTGCTTTAATATTGTTGGGTTAACTTAATTGGGATCTTTTCAAAGAAAATCAAAAACTGTTTAAGAAAGTAGGACGAAGGTATTTGCAAATGCAAGCTAGCCACAACTCCACTTGCCAAATATGCATGTAGATGTTAGCACTATTGTCTCCTTTACCAGCTCTACTTGCCATACATTCCATGTATTGACCCTTCGGGGCTGTTACGTTTCATGTTGCAGGATATTCCAATTCTGAGTAATCGATATAGGCCACGGTACTCCACTCGGCACTTGTTCACTTGTGGGCAATTTGAAGAATGGAGGATTTACTTTATTTATGTTGCTACCTGAATAATTTGAGCTAGCCTTGGGATAAGCTTTTATTGTAATAATGGTACTCTGGATCTTCGTTATTCATGATACACGGATATTTTGCTATGTTATTCATCTTATTCTATTGTGGGCCAATGAACCGATCCAGGGATTTGCATGTCACATAGAAGCCACGATCTTTTCAGAACCGCGGTGTTACAAATAAGGATTGCTGACTCGTATGCATTGGGAGATCCGACTCAGCCTCTGCTCATGTCGGCAGATGGGATGACTGAGACTCAGATCTATAACGCTGCCGGGTCACAAAGGCGCCATGATAGATCCGAATACAGAAGCCGAAGAAGAGATGAAAGGCCAGATTACAAATACGGTTCGACTCAGGTTGCGGCCGTGAGTCAGGATCATCCAGACGCTGGAAGTAGCCAACTGTTGGAGATATGCCCTAGAGGCAATAATAAATGTAGTTATTATTATATCTTTGTGTTTATGATAAATGTTTACATTCATGCTATAACAATATTAACAAGGAAACATTAATACTTGTGTGATTTGTAAACTAAATTAGAGTCCCTAGTAAAGCTTCTTTATAATACTAGCTTGTTGGTTAATAAATGATTGTGGTTTCCCTATCATGAACATTGAGATGTTATTAACAACAAGATCATATCGTTAGAAGAATGATATGATGGACATACTCCTATAGATAAGCGTAGCATAAAGATCAAGTCATTTTAATAGTTCTATGCTTTCTGATACATAGTAACCTAATTCCTTCGACCATGAGATCATGCATATCACCATCACAGGAAGAATGCTTTCATGACATCAAACACCACACCGTAACTGGGTGGTTATAAAGGTGGCATTGAGTGTTCGGAAAGTATTGGTTGAGACACATGGATCAAGAGTGGGATTTGTCCATCCATATGACAGATAGATATACTCTGGGACCTCTCGGTGGAATGTCATCAACTTGGCTTGCAAGCATGTGATTGGCTCACAAGGGATCACATATCACGGGAAGAGAAAAGATTACTTATCAGTAACGAGGTTGAACTAGGTATGCACAGATACCGACGATCAAAACCTCGGATGAGTAAACTATCGTGAGACAAAGGGAAATTGGTATCGTATGTAAGTTGTTCATTCGATCGCAAAGTAATCGTAGAAATATGTGGGAACCATATGAATTTCTAGATTCCTCTATTGGTTATTGATCGGAGAAGTGTATCGATCATGTCCGCACAATTCACGAACCGTAGGGAGACAAACTTAAGGATTCGATGTTGTTGAGTAGTTATGGAATGATGAGTAAGAGACTGAATGTTGTTCGGAGTCTCGGATGGGATCCGGGATATCACGAGGAGATGCGGAATGGTCCGGAGAATAAGATTCATATAAGGAAAGTCCTGTTTCGGGGTTGGAGAATGGTCCCGGTGTTTTCATCAGGAATGTTCTAGAAGGTTCCGAAAGGTCCGGCACTCCGGAGGGGAAGGGTACATGAATGTGTCATAACAAGTTGGAATGGTTGCATCATGTACTAGGTGTCATCGCTGAGCAAAATAAAGGGATAAATCAAATCCTAGTTTGAAAAGTCAAACGGCAAGTTTGCTTGGTGGAGGGAGAGTAGGAAACCTACTTGGGGAGGAGTTCCTCTCCCTCCACCTCCGGCCTTGGAGGCCGAGTTGGGGGAGGACTCCATCCCCCTTGGCCGGTGCCCTCCACCTATACAAGGAGGGGCAGGGCTGCCCCTCCAGACACACCTCTCTCCTCTAAACCCTAGCCCTAGCCGCCGGCGTCCACCAAGTCGCAGCCGCCCCTAGGGTTTGCCTAGACGCCGAGTTGGGGCCTTCCCCTTTCCCTAGCCACCGGCCTAGCCCTCTCTACTTGGTGTTTCTAAACCCTAGATCACCGAGGCCTCTCTCATAGTCCACCATACTCGCTCTGGCTTAAGGCGAAGCCTTGCGATATCTCCCCTCTACTTTCGGTACCACGCCGCCGTGCTGCCGGAATCGCGAGGAGAGTGCTACAACCTCCGCTGCCTTCTGGAACAACGGAGAGGAAGGTCTTCATCAAGTACCGAACATGTGACCGACAGCGGAAGCGCTGCCGGAACGCAGCGCCGGAAGGATCGTCTACACGATCTTGAGATCGGCAAGAGTACGACTACATCACCCACGAGAATCCGCTCTCGTTAAACACTTTGGAATCTTCGAGGGTGAGTTATTCCATCGACTCGTTGCTACAATCTAGTAGATAGATCTTGGATTGTTTGTTTGTATGCGGTAGAAATTTTTTGTTTTCCATGCTACGAACCCCTACAGTGGTATCAGAGCCGTGTCTATATGTAGATCTATTGCACGAGTAGAACACAATGGTCATTGTGGGCGGTGGTGCTTTTATTATCAATTGCTTCTTGTGTACTTTGCATCTTGCGGTATGATGGGATGAAGCGGCCCGGGCTAACCTTACATGACATCGTTCATGAGACTTGCTCCACGCTCAACATGCAACTTGTATTGCATAAGTGGCTTTGCGGGTGTCTTTCTCTCCCATTATAGTATAGATCCAATTTACAACAGGCACTTGATAGTTCAAACATCAATGTTGTGGTTCTTGTTCGTAAGTTAGATCGACACTTATTGAAATCCCCAAACCACGTAAAATATGCAAAGAAATTAGAGGCGTCTAACTTTGTTTGGCAGGGGTGTTCTGTGATGTGATATGGCCATGATTGTGATTATATTTGATGTATGCAATGTTCCTTATTGTAAGTTGGCAACCGGCAGGAGCCATATGGTTGTCTTTAATTTCTGTTTAGACCTGCGTGTATATTCAAAGTAGTTGTAATAGTTGAAGCTGGTGGACGACAACCATGGAGCAGCGTCATTGACCTTGATGCAATGCTGGTGATGATGGAGATCATGTTCGTGCTTGAAGATGGAGATCGGAAGCACAAAGAAGAAAGGCCATATCATATCACATATTATGAATTGCATGTGATGTTAATCCTTTATGCATCTTGTATTGCTTAGTTAACGACGGTAGCATTATAAGATGACCCCTCATGCACATGAATTTCAAGTTCTAAAGTGTTCATCCTTAGTAAGCACCGTTGCTAAAGCTTGTTGTTTCGAAGCACCACGTGATGATCGGGTGTGTTAGATTCTACAAGTGTATACAACGTGAGCAAGCCAGATTTGCTCATGCAGAAGCTAAGGTTTGATCTTGACGATCCTAGCATGTACAAACATGGTCTCGAAACACGGATCACCGAAAGGTAAAGCATGAATCATATAGTAGATATGATGAACATGTCGATTGTTCGCCATTGAAGCTATATCAACTCTCGTGATGATCGGTCTTGATGTGATGGATTTGGTTCGTGTGATCACTAAAACAATGTGAGGGATATTTTTTTGAGTGGGAGTTCACCTAGATTAATTTAACTATTAATTAGAAGTCAGTTTGTCATAAACTTAGTCTAAACTATTGCAAATATGTTGTAGATCAATGGCGGCCCCTACCATCAATTTTAATGCGTTCCTAGAGAAAGAAAAGTTGAAAAACAATGGAAGCAACTTTGCGGATTGGTTCCGCAATTTGAGGATTGTCCTCAATGCTGGTAATTTGACCTATGTGCTGGATGCACCGCTGGGTGACCCGCCTGCAGCTGATGCTACCGATGAAGTAAAGAATGTTTACCTCGCTCGGAAGACTCAGTACTCCACAGTTCAGTGTGCTATCTTGTATGGTTTAGAATCAGAGCTTTAGAAAAGGTTTGAGAATTCAGACCCACATGATATTGTCCGTGAACTCAAACTGATATTTGAGACTCGCGCGGCAGTTGAGAGCTATGAGGCTTCTGAAAAGTTCTTTAACTGCAAGATGGAAGAGGGCAGCTCCGTCAGTGAGCATGTGCTTAAGATGTCTGGGCACGCAAACAAACTCCAAAGCTTGGGTATAGTGATTCCTAATGCTTTGGGGATTTACCGTGTCCTCCAATCACTACCACCAAGTTACAAGAACTTTGTGATGAACTACAATATGCAAAGCATGAACAAGCAGTTGCCAGAACTCTTCTCCATGTTAAAATCTGCAGAAGTGGAGATCAAGAAAGAGCACCAAGTGTTGATGGTCAATAAGACCACCAAATTCAATAAAGGCAAGTCTAAGCAAAAGGGACACTTCAAGGAGGGTGGTAAGAAAGTTACCGCACCGACGAAGAAGACCAAGGCTGGACCTAAGACTGATACTGAGTGCTTTTACTGCAAGGGAGAAGGTCACTGGAAGCGGAATTGCCCAAAGTACTTGGCGGATTTGAAGAACGGCAACATCAAGAAGAAAGGTATATCCGATATACATGTTATTGATATGTATCTCACTAGTACTCGTAGTAGTGCCTGGGTATTTGATACTGGTTCGGTTCCTCATATTTGTAACTCGAAAAAGGTGTTGCAGAATAAACGGAAGCTAGCGAAGAACGAGGTGACGATGCACGTAGGAAATGGATCAAAGGTTGATGTGATCGCGGTCGGCACGCTACCTCTTTATCTACCATCGGGATTAGTTTTATACTTAAATAATTGTTATTTGGTGCCTGCGTTAAGCATGAACATTATATCGGGATCTTGTTTATTGCGAGACGGTTACTTGTTTAAGTCCAAGAATAATGGTTGTTCGATTTATATGAGTAATATGTTTTATGCACATGCACTTTTGATAGATGGTCTATTCTTGTTGAATCTCGATAGTGGAAATACACATATTAATAACATTGAAGCTAAACGTTTGAAATCAAGCGATAACTCGACCTATATGTGGCACTGTCGTCTTGGTCATATTGGAGTGAAGCGTATGGAGAAATTCCATTCCGATGGACTTCTTGAATCACTTGATTTCGAATCACTTGAAAGATGCGAAGCATGTCTGATGGGTAAAATGACTAAGACTCCATTTTCTGGTATGATGGAGCGAGCTACGGACTTATTGGAAATCATACATACCGATGTGTGTGGACCAATGAGTGTGGCATCGCGTGGTGGTTATCGTTATGTTCTTAACTTCACGGATGACTTGAGTAGATATGGGTATATCTATTTCATGAAACATAAGTCCGAAACTTTTGAGAAGTTTAAGGAATTTCAAAGTGAGGTGGAGAATCAACGTAACAAGAAGATTAAATTTCTACGTTCTGATCATGGAGGTGAATATCTAAGTTACGAGTTTGGCGAGAATTTGATGAAATGCGGAATACTTTCACAATTAACACCGCCGGAAACACCACAGCGTAATGGTGTGTCCGAACGTCGTAATCGAACTCTCTTAGATATGGTTCGTTCTATGATGTCAGTTACAGATTTACCGCTATCATTTTGGGGTTATGCATTAGAAACAGCCGCATTCACTTTAAATAGGGCACCATCTAAATCTGTTGAAACGACACCGTATGAATTGTGGTTTGGGAATCAACCTAAATAGTCGTTCCTTAAAGTTTGGGGTTGCGAAGCCTATGTAAAGAAGTTACAGTCGAACAAGCTTGAACCCAAAGCGGAAAAATGTGTCTTCATAGGATACCCAAAGGAAACTATTGGGTATACCTTCTATCATAGATCCGAAGGCAAAATCTTCGTTGCCAAGAATGGATCCTTTTTAGAGAAGGAATTTCTCTCGAAAGAAGTGACTAGAAGGAAAGTAGAAATCGACGAGGTTGTCGAACCTTCTCTCGAACTTGCGAGTAGCGCAGCACCGGAAGAAGTTCCTGTGGTGCCTGCACCAATAAGAGAGGAAGCTAATGATGATGATCATGAAACTTCGGTTGTAGTTGCTACAGAACCTCGCAGGTCAACAAGGACTCGTACGACTCCTGATTGTTATGATCCCATTATGAGTGTCATGTTGGTGGACAACACCGATGACCCTGCGACATATGAGGAAGCGATGATGAGCCCAGATTCCAATAAATGGCAAGAAGCCATGAAATCCGAGATTGGATCCATGTACGAAAACCAAGTATGGACTTTGGTGGACTTACCGGATGGCCGGAAAGCTGTCGAGAACAAATGGATTTTCAAGAAGAAAACAGATGCTGATGGTAATGTTACTGTCTATAAAGCTCGACTTATCGCAAAAGGGTTTCGACAAATTCAAGGAGTTGACTACGATGAGAATTTCTCACCAGTAGCGAAGCTAAAGTCTGTGAGGATTTTGTTAGCAATCGCTGCATATTATGATTATGAGATATGTCAGATGGATGTCAAAACAGCGTTCCTAAACGGAGACATTGATGAAGAGTTGTATATGATGCAACCCAAAGGTTTTGTCGATCCTAAAGATGCTAACAAGGTATGCAAACTTCAACGGTACATATATGGATTGAAGCAAGCATCCCGAAGTTGGAATCAACGTTTTGATAAGGTAATCAAAAGTTTTGGTTTTATACAAACTTATAGAGAAGCTTGTATTTACATGTAGAGGTCCCAACCTTTATTAAGGTAGAGATCCCTGTGTTTACAATCCTAGTCGCTGGATCAATAGCTAGCATCCACAGTTAAAATGTAATATCAAGAAACAAAGGTCATAATATAACTTTATAACCAGGAATAACATAATTTTATTACATCTTACATAGCTCTTTTGGCTATTAAATTACATTGCAGCAGAATATCTATAAGCATGGGGTCCTTCATCTTCAAAGTGCCACAGGCAAACATGTTGGTTGTAGACTTATAATCCTAATCAATCAACTTCACTAATATCAAACAAACCTGCAACATAACAAGTTACAGCCACAAGGGTCAATACATTTGAATTGTATTGGCAAGTTTCACTACTATGTAGAATTAACTGGATCCTATCATTACATGCATATTTGGCTAAGTAGGGTTTTAGGCTCATTTGCAGAAAGCAATAATTTATCCTATCTTTTCAAAGTAGTTTTGATCTTTTGTCAAAATCTTTCTGAGCTCCTTGGTACACCCCAAGTGCTTCAGGTCTTTGTCAAAACCTCTTGAGCTCCTTGGTACACCCCAAGTGCTTCAAGTCTTTGTGCTCACTTTAAAGTTTTGCTTTTAGAAATTGGAATGTCGAGATTTCCCATAGCTTCAGGCCTTAGTTGCTCAATATTGTCCATAACCGGGGACACGGCTAAGTACTTAGAATTTTATCTTCTGCAGAAGTGGTACACTTTACCCACATGACACAATCTCATCTTGTTGCCACCAGTGGCCGCTGGATAAGTACTCACCAAGATGGAGTACTGGCAGATTGAGAATGTGACGAAGTCTTTCCATAGGGTCCTCCCATACATAATGCCACCTTGTCTTCAGGCACTAATGTAGGGTTCCTAGTTCCTCATTCCAGTAACCTGAAGAGGCCAATGCATGGGTCTTCCACAATGTAATTGACTAAGCCAGTGCCCATTTAGCATGTGGCTGTATACGGAAGCCACTGTACGAGAAACATGTTCAATCTCTAAGTCCCTGGGTGGTTTTCTTTTAGTGCACAACAAAAAGAGATTGCCATATAAACATGGTTCCTCTTGTTGCCACCTTTTCCAAAACTTGAGTATCCTTGTCCACCCAGGTGGTTCACTGAGTACTTGTTTTATTATATAAAACATAAGTCTTTTCTCAACTTTATAAAATCTCAACATGTATCTCTTCTCCAAATATAAAGCATGGCTAAGCATTTTACAACTACATTGTTTTCGCTAAGGAATATATAAGGGTATCCTATTAGGATTTAGCATAGTAAAATATAGTAGTCCTTCTCATGCATGTTTCAAAATCCACAAAGTGTAATGAAAATAGTAGGACTTGGATGATAGTGTCACTTGCCTTTTTGGTAGAGGATGTTGGTTTACTTCTTGATCTTGCTAATATCACACTCTTCTAATATTCACTACAAATCAATCAAGAAAACACAAATTCAACTAGCATTCCAAAACAATATTCAATCAAATTAATCACACATAAAATAATAGAAACAAAGTCATGCATGCAAGCATGCAAAAGATAGTTTTATTTGCAAAGGTGGTTTCTACTAGGCTCTAAACATTGTAAAGTCCCAAGTGGTCATTTTCTAAAGTGTCAAAGTCATTTGAAAAAGGGCTTTATCACAAACCATTTTTAAATCAAATCATTATTTCATGTGGTGGAAAATGTTTTTAGCAAAGCAACAATTTTATGTTGTTCACCAAATAAGTTGTTAATTCTCAAAACTTGGTGTTTAGGGTCAGTAGGTTTGAATCAACACATTTTCTAAAGGTTTTTATCAAAAATCCTTTCCATATCAAAATCAATATTTTTATTTGACTAGAAATGAGCTAATTCAATCATTCAATCCTAAACTTCACAAAATACATTTTTAAATCCATAAGTTGGTTCCTAATGTCAGTAGGTTCACAACAAACCATTTTGCCAAGAATTTATCCCAAAAATCATTTTGGAATAATTTTTATAAATTAAACAAGCATACACAAGTTTCTGCAAAAACAAACCCTTTAACAGAAACTTTTTGCTAAACAAAAGGCATGGTTGGCTAGGACTTGTTCCACTGATTCCATTGATATAAAATTCGCAAATTTTGGACGTGTGGATCAAAAGTTATAGATTTTTCAAGTTTGCATACAAATCAGATTCCAAAATCTGTTTTAAATCAAAAGCTGGCCACGCGGCGCTTTCCTATTTGTCGGTACCGCTTCGGGCGGATTGAGCTCGCTGGAGCATTGGATCAAGTTGGATTGAGCGTCACAGGTTGCGTACCCCTTCGTCGTTAAGTGATTCTATCGCGTCTCTATGATCTAGATCGGACGGCACCTATCACCTTGCCAAAAACTGGCGGCGCGACGACCGTGGCGCGCGGCGGCGGCGCTCTGCTAGCGGTGGTGCGGTGGCTACGGGAAGCGAGAGGAGTGGGGGAGATGCTTACCAGATTCGCGGAGTCGCGGTGATGCTCAACGTGTGGTCAGCTTGGCAAGGGGCGCTCAGACGCGACGGGGATTCCTCGCCGGAGTAGGTGGCGGCGTCAGGCGGCTCTGGAAGTCGTCGAGGGCGACGTTGCAGATCACCCCGAGGAAGAATAAGGGTATGGTCAGACGCGGTTTGATCCGCTGATGAAGTGAGCATCAATAGGAGGTGTCGGGGCGGTCGAAACTTACCAGGGGAGGTCGCCGGAAAAAGAAGCAGACACGGCGACGCTCAGGTTGTCGTCGTTGTCGAGGCTCAGGGGCGCGCGCGAGCGAGCTAATGCTACGGGGAGGTGCGCCTAGGTATGGGGAGTGTGTGAGCTTGGTCGATGAGGCAAGGGGCAGTGTCTACTGGCCGGAATTGCTCGGTGAGGCTCGCCGGAGCAGCGGCGGTGCAAATCCGATTCAGGGCAGCCTGGTGGCTCTCGTGCAGCGGTGTTTGAGGGGAAGGGAGGAGGAGACAGAGGCGATAAAAAGGGCGTAGACGTTGGAGAGATTAATGCCTCCATTGACGTGAATTGATCGCTGCAATTCAAGACAGAAACAGCGAGGAGTAATCGGCACGGGTTTGAAGACGATGTACAGTGGTGTGGGGTCCTGGTGTCAGTGAGTGAGAGAGATAGGGGGCAGGGTCCACCGGTCAGCGAGGGTGCGGGTTCTTTCTCTGGTGTAAACCGTTTTCTTGCAGGGAGAGAGGGAGTGGGCTGGTTGGGCCTTGTTGGGCTGGCCGGCTGGGCTGATTCCTTTAGCATTTTTTTTGTACTGAAACTTTTCCTTTTTTTTCATTTGATTTTCTGTTTTGAAATTCAATCAAACTATTCAAACATTCAATCAATTCAAAATTCCTCCAATATTTGCCTTGGGTTTAGTTCTGTTTAACAACAATATTCCAAGTCCCAAAATAAAATAATATTTTTATTTTAGGGTCCATTTATAATTAAATAAAATAGTCCTTAGTTATTAAATCTGGGTTTTGATTTATTTAAAATCTCCATTTGAAATCTAAATAAAACCAAAAACACTTCAGTAGGTGTTATTTGATAATATAAAATACTTGGAAAACTTATTTAAAATAAATTAATAAGTTTTGATGTTTAATTAAAATAGTAAAACCTTTATTTTTAATAAACTTGGATATTAAATCCTTATTATTTTATTTAAATAAACCTTTACTATTTTTATCAAAAAGAAATATTTTATTTCAAAGGCTTGGCCAAGTTTTAATTTGGCTTATAAAATAATCCTTATTTATATTTCTACCTTTTCATTTGAAAACCAAATCTTTTTATTAAAAGATCCAAAAATAGTAATTCTACTTATTTAGAACTTTCTTTATTAATTGTTTATCTTTTCAAATCCCTTTAGGATTTGTTTGATCAAAATAGGTTTGAAGGGTTCCAGTTGAAATCAAAAAGTTTCTTCTCACCCTGAAAATCAACAAAGTTTTATTTTATTCATTTATTTTTCACATAACAAGATTTGGAAAATCTTGGGATGTGACATTACAAGAAAGTGAGTGGGAGATCTATAGCATTCTTAATACTATATGTAGATGACATATTGTTGATTGGGAATGATGTAGACCTTCTTAATAGTGTCAAGGAATATTTGAATAATAGTTTTTCAATGAAAGATCTTGGCGAAGCAGCTTACATACTAGGCATAAAGATTTATAGAGATAGATCGAGACACCTAATATCATTGTCACAAAGTACATATTTGGACAAAGTTCTAAAGAGGTTTGGAATGGAAGATAGCAAGAAAGGGTTCTTGCCCATGTTGCCCAATACGACCTTGAGTAAAACTCAAAGTCCAGCAACGGCAGAAGATAGAGAAAGGATAAGTAAGACTCCCTATGCCTCAGCCATAGGATCTCTAATGTATGCCATGCTATGTACTAGACCCGACATTGCATATGCTGTTAGTTTGACTAGCAGATATCCAAGTGATCCAGGAGTGGATCATTGGACAGCGGTCAAAAACATCCTTAAGTACTTGAGAAGAACTAAGGATATGGTTCTTTCTTATGGAGGTGATGAACAGCTCGTTGTTAATGGTTACACCGATGCTAGTTGGAACACCGATCCGGATGATTCTAAATCTCAATCTGGATACATATTTACTTTGAATGGTGCGGCAGTTAGCTGGAGGAGTGCAAAGCAAAGCGTTGTGGCGAGATCTTCAACTGAATCGGAATACATAGCTGCTTCGGAGGCTTCACAAGAAGCGATATGGATGAAGGAGTTCATTACAGAGCTCGGTGTGGTTCCAAGTGCGCTGGACCCAATGTCTATCTACTGTGATAACAGGGGCGCCATAGCCAATGCGCAAGAACCAAGGTCACACAAGAAGCTGAAGCATATGAAGCTATGTTTTCATGCTATTCGAGAACATGTCCAAGATGGTGACATAAATATTTGCAAAGTACACACAGATCTGAATGTGGCCGATCTATTGACTAAACCTCTCCCGAGGGCAAAACATGACCAACACCAAACTGCCATGGGTGTTCGGTATATTACCATGTAATCTAGATTAGTTGACTCTAGTGCAAGTGGGAGACTGTTGGAGATATGCCCTAGAGGCAATAAGAAATATAGTTATTATTATATCTTTGTGTTTATGATAAATGTTTACATTCATGCTATAAAAGTATTAACAAGGAAACATTAATACTTGTGTGATTTGTAAACTAAATTAGAGTCCCTAGTAAAGCCTCTTTATAATACTAGCTTGTTGGTTAATAAATGATTGTGGTTTCCCTATCATGAACATTGAGATGTTATTAACAACAAGATCATATCGTTAGAAGAATGATATGATGGACATATTCCTATAGATAAGCGTAGCATAAAGATCAAGTAATTTTAATAGTTCAATTGCTATATTCTTTCTGATACATAGTAACCTAATTCTTTCTACCATGAGATCATGCATATCACCATCACCGGAAGAATGCTTTGATGACATCAAACACTACACCGTAACTGGGTGGTTATAAAGGTGGCATTGAGTGTTCGGAAAGTATTGGTTGAGACACATGGATCAAGAGTGGGATTTGTCCATCCATATGACGGATAGATATACTCTGGGCCCTCTCGGTGGAATGTCATCCAATTGGCCTGCAAGCATGTGACTGGCTCACAAGGGATCACATATCACGGGAATGAGAAAAGAGTACTTATCAGTAACGAGGTTGAACTAGGTATGCAGAGATACCGACGATCAAAACCTCGGATGTGTAAACTATCGTGAGACAAAGGGAAATTCGTATCATATGTAAGTGGTTCATTCGATCGCAAAGTAATCGTAGAAATATGTGGGAACCATATGAATTTCTAGATTCCTCTATTGGTTATTGATCGGAGAAGTGTCTCGATCATGTCCGCATAATTCACGAACCGTAGGGAGACACACTTAAGGGTTCGATGTTGTTGAGTAGTTATGGAATGATGAGTAAGAGACCGAATGTTGTTCAGAGTCTCGGATGGGATCCGGGATATCATGAGGAGATGCAGATTGGTCCGGAGAATAAGATTCATATAAGGAAAGTCCTGTTTCGGGGTTGGAGAATGGTCCCGGTGTTTTCATCGGGAATGTTCTAGAAGGTTCCGGAAGGTCCGGCACTCCGGAGGGGAAGGGTACATGAATGTGTCATAACAAGTTGGAATGGTTGCATCATGTACTAGGTGTCATTGCTGAGAAAAATAAAGGGATAAATCAAATCCTAGTTTGAAAAGTCAAACGCCAATTTGACAAGTCAAACGGCATGTTTGCTTGGTGGAGGGAGAGTAGGAAACCTACTTGGGGAGGAGTTCCTCTCCCTCCACCGCCGGCCTTGGAGGACGAGTTGGGGGAGGACTCCCTCCCCCTTGGCCGGCGCCCTCCAGCTATAAAAGGAGGGGAAGGGCTGCCCCTCTAGACACACCTCTCTCCTCTAAACCCTAGCCCTAGCCGCCGGCCTCCACCAAGTCGCCGCCGCCCCTAGGGTTTGCCTAGCCGTCGAGTTGGGGCCTTCCCCTTGCCCTAGACGCCGGCCTAGCCCTCTCTCCTTGGTGTGTATAAACCCTAGATCACCGAGGCCTCTCTCATAGTCCACCATACTCGCTCCGGCTTAAGGCGAAGCCCTGCGAGATCTCCCCTCTACTTCCGGTACCACGCCGTCGTGCTGCCGGAATCGCGAGGAGAGTGCTACAACCTCCGCTGCCTGCTGGAACAAGGGAGAGGAAGGTCTTCATCAAGTACCCAAACGTGTGATCGACTGCGGAAGCGCTGCCGGAATGCAGCGCCGGAAGGATCGTCTACACGATCTTGAGATTGGCAAGAGTACGACTACATCACCCACGAGAATCCGCTCTCGTTAAACACTTTGGAATCTTCGAGGGTGAGTTATTCCATCGACTCGTTGCTACAATCTAGTAGATAGATCTTGGCTTGTTTGTTTGTATGCGGTAGAAAATTTTGTTTTCCATGCTACGAACCCCTACACCAACGTCAAAGGACAAATGGACAACAATACTGGGTGCCAAAGAATGATGGAAAAAATCCATATGAACAAATAAAGCAATATCAGGACCGACAGAAGTATACCTATGAGATGATGCTGGACCAGCCATGTAAATTTCACACGCCTAGTCCGAGTAAGCCAGCAAATCACACAAGAAGACAATGCACTTGGTTTCATAAAGGAGATAGAGTGGATTCGCCGAGTAAGAAGCTACCACCACCTCCCCCTCCACCACTCACAGGAGGAAATGCTCAGGCTGTGGGTGTGAAGCAGTTTTTCAGCAAGGGGATCGATGAGTGCAGGTGCATCTTCATCCAGCCAGAGCATGCAGAACGCATGGATGGCTGATTTGAGCAAGTCCATGCCACAGGACTTGAGGGTCTTGACACGCTCCCACAGAGCTTCGAGATGCTCATCGTTGGTCACCTCGCCATCAGCTGGAGCACCAGACTCAACTCTCACCTTCTTCATGGACCGAATGGCGAACAAATTTGCTTCG
Source organism: Avena sativa (assembly GCA_916181665.1). NCBI lineage: Eukaryota > Viridiplantae > Streptophyta > Magnoliopsida > Poales > Poaceae > Avena > Avena sativa. The sequence continues at coordinate 301,214,822 of OV702297.1, read as the reverse complement.
GGAAAATTATTTGCAAGCAAAAGAGAATGTTAGCAAAGTAACAAAAAGGATGACAAAGTCAAGAACAGAAAGCACTGTGCAAAAAAAGTAAGAACTCACTACCGAGAAAAGAGTTGATGGTGCCGAGTTTGGTTTGCCAAGCCTTGGCCTTGGCTTGGAGTGCGTCTAGTTCTAGGTTTTCCAACTCAACCGCCAACTCGGCCTCCTTGAGCAGCTCCCTAGTTTTCTCGGCCCTGGCGGCGTGTTGCTCATTTTTCTCGGCAAGGTCTTCCTTCAGACCCTTCACCTCGGCTAAGTGTTTCTGCTCCATGTTGGCCATCAGCTTTTTCAGCCGGGTAACCTCGTCTCGCTCCTTCTGGAGTTCGGCTTAGTGCTTCTCTGCTTATTCGGAACAAGTTACTTGTCAGCAATAGAAATATCTTGACCCACCAGGATAATAAGGCAAAAGAATGGCAAGAACACAAAATTGCGCGAGGAAGGAAAAAACTTACTCTCTGTCTTGCTGATCTGCGAGTGGAGCGACTCGATGGTGGACTGAGTAGAAGCTGTGGGAAAAGAGTGAGAAAAGCCTAAGAAAATAAAGCAAAGAAAGCAACACCGAATGAAGATATGGCGAGTGAGAAGATTACCTTGGCCTTGGGTATCGATTTGCAGCTTCTCATAAGCAAGTTTGAGCTTGTGATGCTCCAGGAGGAGAGCTTGATGCACCTTGGTGCGCTCATTATGCATGAGCTGCACAAAGGAAAAGGACAGTGAATAAATGGAAAAGTCAAGCCCCTAGCCGTGTAAAGAGTGACTCCTATCTTAGAGCTTACAGCCGAATAATTTTCTCATTCGGCAGTAACCTCGGGGACTAGGGATCGAGAGTCTAACATGCGAGCTTGGCATAAGGAAATAAAAGGCTAAGTTATTGCATAGAGCTTACAGCCGAGTAAGTTCCTCACTCGGCAGTAACCTCAGGGACTAGGTGATATGTATAATAGAAATACTCATTGACGCAAAAGGGTAGAAAAACAATTTACCTCATTCACTTCATCCGCGCGAGCCATTAAGGCAATGGCTTGCTGGGTCATATCAGAGACGGCCTTGTGGCCTAGCTTAAGTTTTTTGCCAGCGCGGGTGCTGACCTCCTGCTCGCCAGCTGCATTCCACGCCAAAGCCTAAGGCTCAGCAGAACCAAGGCCATTCCCGCTAAGCGTCCGAGTGAAAACTTGCCCCATCTTCAGGGTAGTTCCCATATTGGCGCGGGTAGCAGCAGCACTAGTGTGAAGGGCAACAGCTTTAGAGTGATCAGCTGACCCGACAGCCACAGATCCGCTTCGTTTACCCGTTGACGCGAGCATTGTTGCCAATGTCGGGGGAGGAATATGAGGAGCGGTAACCGGAGCACAAACCAAAGTTGTTTGTTTGCTGGAGGTGGTCTTACCGGATGAGGTGCGACCCGGACCAGGAGCCGTAGGCTAGGTCTGGTTCTTTGACAGAAGAGGAGAGTGAGCAGATTTGTTCGGAGAAGTAAGGGGAGCCGACTGACTGGGCTCAGTGGCATCACTAGCACCAAGATCAGGAAGTTGTTCCTGACCAGCACCAGGGGTGCTAGGCCGAGTCTCCTTCGCCGGGTGCGCCACCGGGTCTGACTGACACTGAGAAGCATGAACCTCAACAGTGGGAGCCTCGACTCGGATGTGGTTCTGCACCGTAGAATCAGTCGGAGCAGGTGCAGGCCTTAGCAGCGAGGCGATGCTAGGAGCAGCCTAATTAGCTGATAGAGGCGCAATACTGAAAAGAAACAGACACGCATATGAAAACGGTAGTAACGAAGGAAAAATCTAAGGTAAGCAGAACACCAAAGCTTACCCGGTGACAACCAGATCGCGCGGTGGGCGACGCATGACTCGGCGCCCAGCGGCTTTGCGAGTCTTAGCCAGCGTGGCAGCAGCCGGAGCAGTGGGAGTTGGCTTGCTGAGTACTGGAGGAGGCCCCGCGTCGCTTATTCGGCTTGGCGACGGGGATCTTGCCGACTCTGCCCACAGCGAGAGGAGGAGTATCATCTACCTAGCCAGCTGCATAAGTAAATGAAAGGCTTACTCGAATAAGTTAGAGGGCTAAGGTCACAAGGCATGTACCTCCAAAATCGTACAATCATCATCCTCATCATCGTCAGACAAATCTTGTAAGGGGTTACGAGATTGACTCTTACCCGAAGCTAAAGCAGCAGCCGTATGCGGGATGGGCATGAAGCACTCCAAATCGTACTTGACTTCATCGGAATCGGAGCGATCCTCATTGTAAGCGCTAGGAGGGACAGTACTGTCATCAAACAGTTGAACAAGGTTCTGCGAGAGACAAACAGAATAAGTATCGGAAACTATACTGAGAGCAACAAACAAGCCAAAGCTGACTCGACAATGAAAATGATTCGGAAACTTACCCAGGGGACAAGCTTGACCCGGCTAAACGGAGGGCAGCTCCAAGCCCAATCATCCGCCAAGTTCAGTTTGAAGATAGAACTTACTCGGCGAGCCACGGAATCATGGGTAAGCTCCTTAGTGGAATGCCAAGTGGGGTCATGGGATCCACTCATGAAGCACATCTTGTGGCTCCTCGCTTGGATAGGGCTTACCCGACGAGAGATGAAGGTGCACATGAGGTCCGTGTTGGCGAGATGAAAGTTCTCATCCGGCGACAGCAACCTTTCCAAGATCACATTAGCCTCATTCACCGCAGCGTCTTGGTCGCACGGGTCAAGTTGCCAGAACTTCTTGCTGGGAACCTCGTCCGAGAAAGCGGGGAGTCGGATGTTATCGGTGGCCCCATTGTTTTTGACATAGAAGAAAGTTCTATGCCATTTCTTGCAAGAATCAAGGCCATTAACCCGAGGAAAGATGGAGTCTCTCCTGGGTGTGATGCTAGCGGCACCGCACCGAGTCGGTTTCTTCTCGGCTCGGGGGGCGCCAGGCTGAGGGACAACTTGCACCCTAAAGCTAAAGTATTTGACCCACAGAAGAACTGTAGGCCAAATGCCAAAATAGGCGTCGCAAGCGGAAATAAAGCAGGAAAGAGAGCCAATCGCATTCGCAGGAAGATGATAGGTCTGGAGATGGAAAGTGGAAAGAAACGAAGAAAAGAAGGTTCTCACTGGTAGAGCGAAACCTCGCTCAAAGTGAGAAAGGAAAACCACCCGCGCATTGGCATCGGGTTTGGGAGAGATCTCACCGGCGGGAAGACGACAATCGACCTGGAGCGGGATGCGCCTGGTGGAGCGGAGCCATTCGACCTCCTCGTTGGAGACCTCTGAACCCTCCCAGCCACCGCGCTCGCCGGCAGGGAACCTCCTGCTCCTCGGCCCCATCAGCACCATCGCGTGCGTCCATGATCCTCCTAGACTCAATCTCCTCTGCCGTTGGAAGAGGTTTGGAAGAACAGGGACCCGTGGTGGAATGAGAAGAGAAAAGGAGCAATCGCAGGGCAAGAACAGAAAGAAGGAAGAACCGTAGAGGCGGAGGTTTGATTTTGCAGGCGCAAGGAAGAAGAAGAGGTAGGGGAAAACTGAACGGGCGGGGGGGGGGGAGTTGTAACCCCCTCACCCCTACTTAAGGGCAGTAAAAACCCCAATCGTGGGATCCCTCTTCCGAGTAAGCCAATCAGCGGGCGCCACGTGGAAACAATAAACGAAAAATCCCCTGCCACGTCACGAAAGGAAGGACAAGGGGCGCAGGACGATGGGACTGCCATAGTGATGGGGAATAACTGCGCAGCCATCACTGTGCCGCCAGATCTTGGAACAAAATTTGAGGAAAGTAACCATGATTACCAGCTGTCAGTGACTAAAGCACTCCGAAAATGACTTGGAATTGGTCAAAATGACTCGGCACGAGGCGACAACGAGCCAGAAAGTCAAAGAATAGACCCGGAAACTGTTAGACAGACTCGGCAAAATACAAAATCACGCCAAAATAGTTCGCCTTAAGCAAGGAATAAGGACAAAGGAAAAAGTTCCAATTACATTAAAGGAACCTGGAGACGCCTAACAGCTAGAACTACTAGACCTCACCAGCTTCGGGGACTAATGTCGGGGGGATAACCCCCGGTAGGGTCACAAGGGGTGAAACACAGCCTAGCTTGGCTTGCTCCGAGTAAAGAAAGAACTTGGCCGAGTAAGTACTGTCGGAAAAGAGAACCATGCGCGACCGACATAGAAACTATGTCGGCCGTATAAGACAAAATCGTTAATCTTGCAGGAACCAATGAGCCTAGTCTCCCGAGGAAGGGCTGATTCAGATAAGATGCGTGGGACCTTTCCGAATGAGGTTCATGAGGGACCATGGTAAAGCGTGGTCAAAAGAGAAGGGCGACGCCGGGTGACACGAAAGGAGTCGGGTGACACCCAAAGCAAGGGCTGACGTACAAAGTTACTGCATGACGCCAAAAGAAACAGGAGGAGACGTACCAGAAGACCGTTAGCTGTCAAGCTTTCTGGACTAGGCCATTGGTCTTAGGGCAAGCCCATGAACCGGCCCGTGTAATAGGGACCAGGATCCAAACAGTAACCCTAGAACGCAAAGGGGTGTAACCTAGATAGCGCCGCCTATATAAGGAGGGGCATAGCAGTAGTAGAAAGAGGTTGGACCAAGTAGGGAACTAGTGCTTAGAACACTAGTTCATACATCTCAAGGAGCACTTGTAAATCTCAAGTGTCAATCAAATTCCTAAGTGTGGTGAGTTCATCTTGTTCTTCGTGCATGGCAAGACCATGCCCTCCCTCCCCGGTGACCACAAGCACCCATGCGCCCCCCAACTTAAGCCTACCCATGTCATCTGTCGTGACACCACCACGACACCGTGTCGAGGTCGGCATTTTCATAGTGCGCCTTGACTATTGCCAGCGACATCCTTGCACCAGCCCGGGTACACGAAGATTTCCAGCTTACGACACGCTCGGGGGCTTCACGCAGGATCTCCGAGTACTTCATCACGGATTCCACCGCCTTGATATAGATGTTGAGGGGATTGGCAATCTCCTTAGATTGCTTGATGGCGGTGCTGATGAAGTTGCCGGTGAGGACCATGCATTCCTTTGGCAGAGGAGGCGACTTGGTTAAACCAATAGGAGCTGCATTTCTGACAAACAAAGGAGCGGATGAGTTCAATAACACAAAAAGTTCAAAGTACCTAGCTTACAGAAGTACAAGACGGAGGATCGCTAACCAAAGATGCTCGCCGCGGCTTGCTTGAGTGTCTCCGCCATGGAGTCCCGCTCTTGTTAGAGAATCTTGTAGACCTCAAGGTTGCGTTGATTCTGCTCATCGGCAGCTTTCTTCTGCTCCTTGAGGATTGCAATTTCCTCCTTCAAGTGGTTCATCTCCGTGTTGGCGGACTCCTACAGGGCCTTCATGGATTCCTCGTGCATTTTCAAAGTTTCAGCTCTCTCCTGCTTGACGATCTTGTTTTCACTATCCAGCAACTCAATGTGCTTGGATTGCTCAACAATGTCCTTGGCCTTGGCGATGGTTTCTGCAAGTCGGAGAAAGAACAACACACGGTGAGTAGTCGGAGAGTGATGGCACAAGACCGAGTTGATTGCGAAATTGCAAGGAAATACAAACTCTTTATCTTGGTGATTTGTTCCTTGAAGAAGGCAGTTTTACTCTTTTTAGCTTCCAACTCAGCGCGCATCTTGTGGAACTTCTCGTTGGTGACGCCTCTCCGAGCATTCTCATTTTGTGGAAAGAAGATAAAAACCACTTAGTCCACTTGGAGCATCTAGCCGGATAATTATCCACCTAGAGGCTTGGGGTCTACAGTGAGAGTTTTTAACTCGGCATAATGCTTAGTCTTTCTTTAAGCATCTAGTCGGAACTAATTCTATTTCAACTAGAAGCTTGGGGGCTATAGTAGGAGTTTTTAATTCAGAAAGTATGCTTAGTATTTCTTTAAGCATCTAGTCGGAACTAATTATGTTTAAACTAGAGGCTTGGGGGATACAGTATTGAAATTTACAAACACTACATTTGCTACTCTAAAAGTATCTAGTCAGAATAATTCATTCAAACTAAATACTTGGGGGCTACAGTGCGAAGTTTTCTAGCTTAGTCACTCTTAGAGCATTCATACGCAAAGACCTATGGTTTTCCATCTAAATCCTCGGGGGCTACAGTGGGATACTCATATGAAATGCAAAAGGCAAATAAAACTTACAAGTGCGATGATCTTAAGATTGGTGGCACTCTCGGAAAATAGCTTGCTGAAGGAAAGACTATTTCCTCGCAGGATATCAGCTTGCCTGAGGAGCTCCTCAAGACTGCAAGTTGGAGATGTTGGCGCTGCACGAAGAGCCAGAGTTGAGCTACTCGGAGTAAATGTCGGGTAGACTATCTTTGGAAGCTGTGTGGACGTCCTGGGTGCGGAGGCGCCGCCTTCGACAGACGTTCCGCCCACCACCATCACCTTACTACTACCGATGGCATCTTTAGCCGGGGTTTCAACCATTTTGGAAGCATTACTTTCTTGTGTCACCTGCTCGTCGACTAGGACAAGATCCGCGGAGACACCTGGGTCCACTTCCATGGCGGAAGGTGTTGGAGATATGCCCTAGAGGCAATAATAAATGTAGTTATTATTATATCTTTGTGTTTATGATAAATGTTTACATTCATGCTATAATAGTATTAACAAGAAACATTAATGCTTGTGTGATTTGTAAACTAAATTAGAGTCCCTAGTAAAGCCTCTTCTTAATACTAGCTTGTTGATTAATAGATGATCATGGTTTCTTGATCATGAACATTTGAGATGTTGTTAATAACAAGATCATATCATTAGGAGAATGGTACGGTGGACATACTCCTATAGATAAGCGTAGCATAAAGATCAAGTCATTTTAATAGTTCCATTGCTATAAGCTTTCTGATACATAGTAACCTAATTCCTTTGACCATGAGATCATGCTTGTCACCATCAACGGAAGGATGCTTTGATGACATCAAACACCACATCGTAACTGGGTGGCTATAAAGGTGGCATTGAGTGTTCGGAAAGTATGGGTTGAGACACATGGATCAAGAGTGGGATTTGTCCATCCATATGACGGATAGATATACTCTGGGCCCTCTCGGTGGAATGTCATCCAATTAGCTTGCAAGCATGTGACTGGATCACAAGGGATCACATACCACGGAAACGAGAAAAGAGTACTTATCGGTAATGAGGTTGAACTAGGTATGCAGAGATACCGACGATCAAAACCTCGGATATGTAACCTCGGACAAAGGGAAATTGGTATCATATGTAAGTGGTTTATTCGATTGCAAAGTAATCGTAGAAATATGTGGGAGCCATATGAATTTCCAGATTCCTCTATTGGTTATTGTTCGGAGAAGTGTCTCGATCATGTCTGAATAATTCACGAACCGTAGGGAGACACACTTAAGGATTCGATGTTGTTGAGTAGTTATGGAATGATGAGTAAGAGACTGAATGTGGAGTCTCGGATGGGATCCGGGATATCACGAGGAGATCCGGAATGGTCCGGAGAATAAGATTCATATAAGGAAAGTCCTGTTTCGGAGTTGGGGAATGATTTCGGTGTTTTCATCGGGAATGTTTTAGAAGGTTCTGGAAGGTCCAGCACTCCGGAGGGGAAGGGTACATGAATGTGTCATGACAATGTGGAATGGTTGCATCATGTACTAGGTATCATGGCTGAGCAAAATAAAGGGGTAAATCAAATCCTAGTTTGAAAAGTCAAACGCCAATTTGAAAAGTCAAACGGCAGTTTTGCTTGTTGGAGGGAGAGTAGGAAACCTACTTGGGGAGGAGTTCCTCTCCCTCCACCCGCCGGACAAGGAGGCCGACTTGGGGGAGGAATCCCTCCCCTTGGCCGGCGCCCTCCCACCTATAAAAGAAGGGGCAGGGGTGCCCCCTCTAGCACACACCTCTCTCCACCAAAACCCTAGCCCTAGCCGCCGGCCACCACAAGTCGCCACCGCCCTAGGGTTTGCCCTAGCCGCCGAGTTGGGGATCTCCCCAAGCCCTATCCCCCGGCCTAGCCTCCTCCCTTGGTGCCTCTAAACCCTATATCGCCAAGGCCTCTCTCATAGTCCACCATACTCGCTCCGGCTTAAGGCGAAACCCTACGAGATCTCTCCTCTACTTCTGGTACCACGCTGTCGTGCTGTCGGAATCGCGAGGAGAGTGCTACAACCTCCGCTGCCTGCTGGAACAAGGGAGAGGAAGGTCTTCATCGAGTACCGAACATGTGACCGACTGCGGAAGCCCTGCCGGAACGCAGCGCTGGAAGGATTGTCTACACGATCTTGAGATCGGCAAGAGTACGACTACATCACCCACGAGAATCTGCTCTCGTTAAACACTTTGGAATCTTCGAGGGTGAGTTACTCTATCGACTTGTTGCTACAATCTAATAGATAGATCTTGGCTTGTTTGTTTGTATGCGGTAGAATTTTTTTTGTTTTCCATGCTACGAACCCCTACAGTGGTATCAGAGCCGTGTCTATATGTAGATCTGTTGCACGAGTAGAACACCATGGTCATTGTGGGCGGTGGTGCTTTTATTATCAATTGCTTCTTGTGTACTTTGCATCTTGCGGTATGATGGGATGAAGCGGCCCGGGCTAACCTTACATGACATCATTCATGAGACTTGCTCCACGCACAACATGCAACTTGTATTGCATAAGTGGCTTTGCGGGTGTCTGTCTCTCCCATTATAGTATAGATCCAATTTACAACGGGCACTTGATAGTTCAAACATCAACGTTGTGGTTCTTGTTCGTAAGTTAGATCGACACTTATTGAAAGCCCCAAACCACGTAAAATATGCAAAGAAAATTAGAGGCGTCTAACTTTGTTTTGCAGGGGTGTGCTGTGATGTGATATGGCCATGATTGTGATTATATTTGATGTATGCAATGTTCCTTATTGTAAGTTGGCAACCGGCAGGAGCCATATGGTTGTCTTTAATTTCTGTTAAGACTCGCGTGTCTATTCAAAGTAGTTGTAATAGTTGAAGCTGGTGGACGAAAACCATGAAGCGGAGCCATTGACCTTGACGCCATACCGGTGATGATGGAGATCATGTTCGTGCTTGAAGATGGAGATCGGAAGCACAAGAAGAAAGGCCATATCATATCACATATTATGAATTGCATGTGATGTTAATCCTTTATGCATCTTGTATTGCTTAGTTAACGATGGTAGCATTATAAGATGATCCCTCATGCACATTAATTTCAAGTTTTAAAGTGTTCATCCTTAGTAAGCACCGTTGCTAAAGATTGTTGTTTTGAAGCACCATGTGATGATCGGGTGTATTAGATTCTACAAGTGTATACAATGTGAGCAAGCCAGATTTGCTCATGCAGAAGCTAAGGTCTGATCTTGACGAGCCTATCATGTACAGACATGGTCTCGGAACACGGATTACCGAAAGGTAAAGCATGAGTCATATAGTAGATATGATGAACATGTCGATTGTTCGCCATTGAAGCTACATCAACTCACGTGATGATCGGTTTTGACGTGGTGGATTTGGTTCGTGTGATCACTAAAACAATGTGAGGGATATTGTTTTGAGTGGGAGTTCACCTAGATTAATTTAACTATTAATTAGAACTCAATTTTTCATAAACTTAGTCTAAACTATTGCAAATATGTTGTAGATCAATGGCGGCCCCTACCATCAATTTTAATGCGTTCCTAGAGAAAGAAAAGTTGAAAAACAATGGAAGCAACTTTGCGGATTGGTTCCGCAATTTGAGGATTTTCCTCAATTTTGGCAATTTGACCTATGTGCTGGATGCACCGCTGGGTGACCCGCCTGTAGCTGATGCTACCGATGAAGTAAAAAATGTTTACCTCGCTCAGAAGAATCAGTACGCCACAGTTCAGTGTGCTATCTTGTATGGTTTGGAATCGGAGTTTCAGAAAAGGTTTGAGAACCATGACCCACATGATATTGTCCGTGAACTCAAATTGATATTTGAGACTCACGCGGCAGTTGAGAGTTATGAGCCTTCTGAAAAGTTCTTTAACTGCAAGATGGAAGAGGGCAGCTCCGTCAGTGAGCACGTGCTTAAGATGTCTAGGCATGCAAACAAACTCCAAAGCTTGGGTATAGTGATTCCTAATGCTTTGGGGATTTACCGTGTCCTCCAATCACTGCCACCAAGTTACAAGAACTTTGTGATGAACTCCAATATGCAAAGCATGAACAAGACGTTGCCAAACTCTTCTCCATGTTGAAATTAGCAGAAGTGGAGATCAAGAAAGAGCATCAAGTGTTGTTGGTCAATAAGACCACCAAATTCAAGAAAGGCAAGTCTAAGAAAAAGGGAAACTTCAAGAAGGGTGGTAAGAAAGTTGCCGCACCGGCGAAGAAGACCAAAGCTGGACCTAAGCCTGATACTGAATGCTTTTACTGCAAGGGAGAGGGTCACTGGAAGCGGAATTTCCCAAAGTACTTGGCGGATTTGAAGAATGGCAACATCAAGAAGAAAGGTATATCCGATATACATGTTATTGATGTGTATCTCACTAGTACTCGTAGTAGTGCCTGGGTATTTGATACTGGTTCGGTTGCTCATATTTGTAACTCGAAACAGGTGCTGCAGAATAAACGGAAGCTAGCGAAGAACGAGGTGATGATGCGCGTTGGAAATGGATCAAAGGTTGATGTGATCGCGGTCGGCACGTTACCTCTTCATCTACCATCGGGATTAGTTTTATACTTAAATAATTGTTATTTGGTGCCTGCGTTAAGAATGAACATTATTTCGGGATCTTGTTTATTGCGAGACGGTTACTTGCTTAAGTCCGAGAATAATGGTTGTTCGATTTATATGAGTAATATGTTTTATGCACATGCACCTTGGATAGATGGTCTATTCTTATTGAATCTCGATAGTGGAAATACACATATTAATAACATTGAAGCTAAACGTTTGAAATTGAGCGATAACTCGACCTATATGTGGCACTGTCGTCTTGGTCACATTGGAGTGAAGCGTATGAAGAAACTCCATTCCGATGGACTTCTTGAATCACTTGATTTCGAATCACTTGAAAGATGCGAAGCATGTCTGATGGGTAAAATGACTAAGACTCCATTTTCTGGTATGATGGAGTGAGCAACGGACTTATTGGAAATCATACATACCGATGTGTGTGGTCCAATGAGTGTAGCATCGTGCAGTGGTTATCGTTATGTTATTACCTTCACGGATGACTTGAGTAGATATGGGTATATCTATTTAATGAAACATAAGTCCGAAACTTTCGAGAAGTTTAAGGATTTTCAAAGTGAGGTAGAGAATCAACATAACAAGAAGATTAAATTTCTACGTTCTGATCGTGGAGGTGAATATCTAAGTTACGAGTTTGGCGACATTTTAAGAAATGCGGAATACTTTCACAATTGACACCGCCGGGAACACCACAGCGTAATGTTGTGTCTGAACATCGTAATCGAACTCTCTTAGATAAGGTTCGTTCTATGATGTCACTTACAGATTTACCGCTATCATTTTGGGGTTATGCATTAGAAACAGCCGCATTCACTTTAAATAGGGCACCATCTAAATCCGTTGAAACGACACCGTATGAATTATGGTTTGGGAAGAAACCTAAGTTGTCGTTCCTTAAAGTTTGGGGTTGCGAAGCCTATGTAAAGAAGTTACAACCGGACAAGATTGAACCCAAAGCGGAAAAATGCGTCTTCATAGGATACCCGAAGGAAACTATTGGGTATACCTTCTATCATAGATCCGAAGGCAAAATCTTCGTTGCAAAGAATGGATCCTTTCTAGAGAAGGAATTTCTCTCGAAAGAAGTGACTGGAAGGAAAGTAGAACTCGACGAGGTTGTTGAACCTTCTCTCGAACTTGCGAGTAGCGCAGCACCGGAAGTACTTCCCGTGGCGCCTACACCAATAATAGAGGAAGCTAATGATGATGATCATGAAACTTCGGTTGAAGTTGCTACAGAACCTCGCAGGTCAACGAGAACTCGTACCACTCCTGATTGGTATGATCCCGTTATGAGTGTCATGTTGGTGGACAACACCGATGACCCTGCGACATATGAGGAAGCGATGATGAGCCCAGATTCCAATAAATGGCAAGACGCCATGAAATCCGAAATTGGATCCATGTATGAAAACCAAGTATGGACTTTGGTGGACTTACCGGATGGCCGGAAGGCTATCGAGAACAATTGTATTTTCAAGAAGAAAACAGATGTTGATGGTAATGTTACTGTCTATAAAGCTCGACTTGTCGCAAAAGGGTTTCGACAAATTCAAGGAGTTGACTACGATGAGACTTTCTCCCCAGTAGCGAAGCTAAAGTCTGTGAGGATTATGTTAGCAATCGCTGCATATTATGATTATGAGATATGGCAGATGGATGTCAAAACAGTGTTCCTCAATGGAGACATTGATGAAGAGTTGTATATGATGCAACCCAAAGGTTTTGTCGATCCTAAAGATGCTAACAAGGTATGCAAACTTCAACGGTCCATATATGGGTTGAAGCAAGCATCCCGAAGTTGGAATCAACGTTTTGATAAGGTTATCAAAAGTTTTGGTTTTATACAAACTTTTGGAGAAGCTTGTATTTACAAGAAAGTGAGTGGGAGCTCTGTAGCATTCTTAATACTATATGTAGATGACATATTGTTGATTGGGAATGATGTAGACCTTCTTAATAGTGTCAAGGAATATTTGAATAATAGTTTTTCAATGAAAGATCTTGGCAAAGCAGCTTACATATTAGGCATAAAGATTTATAGAGATAGATCGAGACGCCTAATATCATTGTCACAAAGTACATATTTGGACAAAGTTCTAAAGAGGTTTGGAATGGAAGATAGCAAGAAAGGGTTCTTGCCCATGTTGCCCAATACGACCTTGAGTAAAACTCAAAGTCCAGCAACGGCAGAAGATAGAGAAAGGATGAGTAAGACTCCCTATGCCTCAGCCATAGGATCTCTAATGTATGCCATGTTATGTACTAGACCCGACATTGCATATGCTGTTAGTTTGACTAGCAGATACCAAAGTGATCCAGGAGTGGATCATTGGACAGCGGTCAAAAACATCCTTAAGTACTTGAGAAGAACTAAGGATATGGTTCTTTCTTATGGAGGTGATGAACAACTCGTTGTTAATTGTTACACTGATGCTAGTTGGAACACCGATCCGGATGATTCTAAATCTCAATCTGGATACGTATTTACTTTGAATGGTGCAGCAGTTAGCTGGAGGAGTGCAAAGCTAAGCGTTGTGGAGAGATCTTCAACTGAATCGGAATACATAGCTGCTTCGGAGGCTTCACAAGAAGCGATATGGACGAAGGAGTTCATTATAGAGCTCGGTGTGGTTCCAAGTGCGATGGACCCAATGTCTATCTACTGTGATAACATGGGCTCCATAGCCAATGCGCAAGAACCAAGGTCACACAAGAAGCTAAAACACATCAAGCTACGTTTTCACGCTATTCGAGAACATGTCCAGGATGGTGACATAAAGATTTGCAAAGTATACACAGATCTGAATGTGGCGGATCCATTGACTAAACCTCTCCCGAGGGCAAAACATGACCAACACCAAACTGCCATGGGTGTTCGGTATATTACCATGTAATCTAGATTAGTTGACTCTAGTGCAAGTGGGAGACTGTTGGAGATATGTTATAATAGTATTAACAAGAAAAATTAATACTTGTGTGATTTGTAAACTAAATTAGAGTCCCTAGTAAAGCCTCTTCTTAATACTAGCTTGTTGATTAATAGATGATCATGGTTCTTGATCATGAACATTTGAGATATTGTTAATAACAAGATCATATCATTAGGACAATGGTATGGTGGACATACTCCTATAGATAAGCGTAGCATAAAGATCAAGTCATTTTAATAGTTAAATTGCTATAAGCTTTCTGATACATAGTAACCTAATTCCTTCGACCATGAGATCTTGCTTATCACCATCACCGGAAGGATGCTTTGATGACATCAAACACCACATCATAACTGGGGGCTATAAAGGTGGCATTGAGTGTTCGGAAAGTATGGGTTGAGACACATGGATCAAGAGTGGGATTTGTCCATCCATATGACGGATAGATATACTCTGGGCCCTCTGGGTGGAATGTCATCCAATTAGCTTGCAAGCATTTGACTGGATCACAATGGATCACATACCACGGAAACGAGAAAAGAGTACTTATCGGTAATGAGGTTGAACTAGGTATGTAGAGATATCGACGATCAAAACCTCGGATAAGTAAACTATCGTGAGACAAAGGGAAATTGGTATCATATGTAAGTGGTTCATTCGATCACAAAGTAATCGTAGAAATATGTGGGAGCCATATGAATTTCTAGATTCCTCTATTGGTTATTGTTCGGAGAAGTGTCTCGATCATGTCTGCATAATTCACGAACCGTAGGGAGACACACTTAAGGATTCGATGTTGTTGAGTAGTTATGGAATGATGAGTAAGAGACTGAATGTTGTTCGGAGTCTCGGATGGGATCCGGGATATCACGAGGAGATTCGTAATGGTCCGGAGAATAAGATTCATATAAGGAAAGTCATGTTTCAGAGTTGGGGAATGATTCCGGTGTTTTCATCGGGAATGTTCTAGAAGGTTCCGGAAGGTCCGGCACTCCGGAGGGGAAGGGTACATGAATGTGTCATGACAATGTCGAATGGTTGCATCATGTACTAGGTATCATGGCTGAGCAAAATAAAGGGATAAATCAAATCCTAGTTTGAAAAGTCAAACGCCAATTTGAAAAGTCAAACGGTAGTTTTGCTTGTTGGAGGGAGAGTAGGAAACCTACATGGGGAGGAGTTCCTCTCCCTCCATCCACCGGCCAAGGAGGCCGACTTGGGGGAGGACTCCCTCCCCTTGGCCGGAGCCCTCCCACCTATAAAAGAAGGGGCAGGGGTGCCCCCTATAGCACACACCTCTCTCCACCAAAACCCTAGCCCTAGCCGCCGGCCACCACAAGTCGCCGCCGCCCTAGGGTTTGCCCTAGCCGCCTAGTTGGGGCTCTCCCCAAGCCCTAGCCGCCGGCCTAGCCTCCTCCCTTGGTGCCTCTAAACCCTAGATCGCCAAGGCCTCTCTCATAGTCCACCATACTCACTCCGGCTTAAGGGGAAGCCCTGCGAGATCTCTCCTCTACTTTCGGTACCACGCCGTCCTGCTGCCGGAATCGCGAGGAGAGTGCTACAACCTCCGCTGCCTGCTGGAACAAGGGAGAGGAAGGTCTTCATGAAGTACCGAACGTGTGACCGACTGGAGAAACACTGCCGGAACACAGCGCCGGAAGGATCGTCTACATGATCTTGAGATCGGCAAGAGTACGACTACATCACCCACGAGAATCTGCTCTCGTTAAACACTTTGGAATCTTCGAGGGTGACTTCCTCTATCGAGTCGTTACTACAATCTAGTAGATAGATCTTGGCTTGTTTGTTTGTATGCGGTAGAAATTTTTTGTTTTCCATGCTACGAACCCCTACAGAAGGGCCAGATGCATCCTTAGCCGGAGAGCTTGTCGGAGCGGTGGCAGTCTGGACGCTGGGAGTAGTAGGGGCAATGGCGGGAGATGCTTGATGCAACATATCTCTAATGTTTTTAGAAGCCCCGATGTTTTGGAGGTCTTCTTCAAAATTATATTGGCCTTCTTCCTGAAACGTGCAAAAGTATAAGTATAGGAATAAGACGAGCGATGGACCATGTCGGAGGATAAGAAGCTTACACAACAGTTGGTGCTTTGGTGAAAGGGATCCTGGTAATTCTTATTTTCTCCGCCTCCAGGGCGGCAGTGGACTTCTTGGAGGCTCCACCCTCCGTCTTCTTCTTCTTGCCTCCGTCGGCAACGTCAGAGGTGGAGCTCTTCTGCTTACGTGCCAACGGCACATCATCGTTGGACACGACAGTGACTTCCTTCATCTTGGGGTCATAGATTTGGACAGCCATTCTATCCTCCTCTAGACTTTTGAGTTGTTAAGTGAATTCCCAAAGTGTTAGGTGAGATGATAATGGCTAAACGGAAGAACTGGAGTACATGTCATACACAGAAAATGAACAGGTACCTCTAGGCACTTGCCGTCCTCGAACATGTCGTAGGTGATGGTGAAGCCATGCTTCCTATCCTTCACCTTGACGATGTCCTTGAGGCGGAGCTTGACGGAGTCACTCGAGAAGTTGTCCTCGGAGATGCCGAGGCTATCCTTCCTCTCCTTAGTGTACTGATGCATCAGCTTCGAGCGGTGTTGTAGAGGCTGGATCCACCTGATGAACCAGCACATGGCTAGGTCCAACCCGGTCAGACCCGTCTCTACGAACTACTCTATCCGCCTTATGGCACGGGAAGCATCATTGTCGGGGCTTCAGCATTGGCCCCATCGACGAAGTCCGGGTACGTTCCTTGTCGGCCGGTCAGAGGGATATCTGGGCCGTAGAAGTACGTCCGCTGCCAGTTCTTGCAGGACTCATGCCCGATGATGTCGGGGAACCGCCGGCTAGGCCGGATCTTAAAGCTAATCGTTCCGCAATTCCTGAGCTCGTCCTTGCTCGCTTCGGCTTCCCTCTTGAAGGTGAAGAAGTATATGAACAGATCTAACCTAGGCCTAATCCCTAGGTAACCCTCAGAAAGCGCCGCGTAGTTGCTAAGCGCGAGGATGCTGTTGGGGGATAGGTTCTGATGTTGAACCCATTAATGGCTAAGGATAGAAAGGAAGAAGTCGGAGTCTGGGAGGGAGACGCCGCGTACCAATTGCGCTTTGAGGTATACCTTCTCTCTGTATTGGGGAGAAGGGGTGAACTCACCGGTCAGCGCCGCCCGCCAGACAAGCCCCTCTGTCGCGGGGAGGTAGCCTTCGTTGAGCAGCCCTTTGATATCGCTATTGGTGATATCAGAGTCGTGCGACTCCCCCTTATGGGAGTCACCCTCCTCCTCCAGCGGCTCCAGTGCCGCTAGAATATGGTCATCGCTGGTGGACTCCACCACCGTGGACCGTGGCAGCACCAGACCTTCTGGGGGCACCTAGACGGAGCTCACCGGCTTCGCTGCAGCGTCAGTCGTTGCCGCCATGGGTGGGTTGGAGCTGCTGCTCTCCATTGGGAGGGGAGAGAGGAGACTGGGACATTGAGGAGATTAGGGTTTTTCGCGTGCCCGCGGAGGCCTCGAGGAGATGCTCACATGAGGAAGAATATGACGCAGGGAGAATGAGGTGAAGAGATAAAAATCTTCCACGGTTGAAATATATAACCCCCAGCGTCAAGATTCGAGCAAGCGATCGAATGGTTGTCGCAGGGGCAAAGTGTGTGTGCGCGTGCACGGAAATTTCGCCACGTTCCCAACCGCCGCCGCCAATGGTTCATATCCTTCGCGCGGGAAAAACGGACATGATTGTGTTCTCTGCATGTGTGAGTTACGAGGCGTCGCTGACCTATGGTCTACGTTGCTCTAGCTGACACGGGCAGGTGAAACATCACATCGGAATATTCTGGCATTGTCGGATCTAGTCCGGCTACAAGAAGAGTACGATGGAAGATTCAACATTTCTCCGACTTACAAGTTGAAGACGGAGAGCATTGCAGGGTTCTTGCGAGGACTACAAGATATTGCTTGATGATTTGCCGACATCCACATAGACGGAACATTCAACCTGAAGAGGCAAGACGGTGCAAGATCTCGGAGTTCTCCGGGGGCTACTATTATCCGGATAGATCCCCCCCGCTGCTTGTTGGGAATATGCTATATGGGTATCCTCATAGCATGTCTCTTATCCGGATAACCCGGGTGGCCCATAGTAGGTAGCAAGTCCCATGGCCTGCTGGGCAGCCTAGTTAGATGGATCTAGAAGGCGGGCCATGTCAGATAAAGGAGGGCTACGGAGGAGTCACTGATGTACCCAGAGCCTTGGAGTACAAGACACGCTAGACTAGTTGTATGTAGTGTAGGACTCTGTAACCTGTCCAACTAGGACTTTCCCAGTAACCCTAGGACCTGGCGACTATATAAGCCGGGCCTATGGGAGCCTTTAGGGCACCAATTAACTCATACCTTGCATAGCGAACCGATCCCTGTAACTCGGCATATTGCCATTATAGTGATATATAGGAGTATGATTCCGCCACCATCGTGCGATCTGAACCTGGGTAAGCTGTGTTACCTCGTACCCATCAATCGTCGACCATACCCCATGTCTCTAAACACGCACTATGAGGACCCCTCCATGGCGTACTCGTCGGCAATACAAACGACACTGCCCAGAACATGGAACCACTCCATGGATTGAGCCCAAACCCGACACCTAGCTCCCTCTCGGCAGCGCAAGTGACTTCTCCAAATAGAGATTTCATGGTGCTTTGGAGAAATCTCCACTTTCCATTTTCTGGGCCCGAAAAAATGGCGTTTTCCCAAAGGAGGTGCAAGATTAGGGCGTGCCCATGGGCCCGAGGCAATTTCCACGCATGCTACACCATGGTGCATGGCCATTCCCGGGAGGTGGTTATTTATCTCATGGTGCGGGCATGTACTGTATTTTTTCCGAGTTACGGCCTGGTAAATGTGATTTCTAACTGTATGTACCCTATAAGACACTCTCAATTTTCGGGAAAAAATGGTTTGGGGTGCCCCATGGGGTACCTAGGATCGATGCATTCCTGGGTCTAAGATTGCACCGACCGTCGCGTTGTCGCTCCCACCAGCGGGTTTCACCATTTTCTTGGGCAGCACCAAACGAAATCTAAAAAAACAGAAAAAACGTGAAAATGGCTCCTGGATCGCTTGCATGTGACCCACTGCCCTCATAAAATCATAGGCAGGGCATACCAGGTCATTTGGCACCCAGGGCACCACCAGAATATCTATCGAGTGTTAGTAATCATGTCTTCCAACCCTAGACCCCCCCTCGTTGCCCAGAACATGCAACCACTCCATGGATTGATCCCAAACCCGGCACCTAGCTCTCTCTCGGCATCGCAAGCGACTTCTCCAACAAGAGATTTCATGGTGCTTGGAGAAATCTCCACTTTCCTTTTTTTGGACCCGAAAAACCGGCGTTTTCCTAAAGGAGGTGAAAGATTCGGGCACGCCCATGGGACCGAGGCAATTTCCACGCATGCTACACCATGGTGCATGGACATTCCTGTGAGGTGGGTATTTATGTTGTTGTGCGGGCATGTACTGTATTTTTTCCGAGTTAGGGCCCAATAAATGCGGTTTCTAACTGTATGTACCCTATAAGACACTCTCAATTTTTGGGGAAAAATGGTTTGGGGTGCCCCATCTGACATGGTTATACCCTACGGGTACACGACCTTACCATACCTGGTCCAGCCCAAGGAAGTCCCGCAAGAATATTCGTGGCCCATGAAGATTTTCGTGTGGCCCAAGCCCATGAAGTCTTCGGATCCTTGGAGAACAAGACTAGAACAGATAGAATATTCAAAGGGGTAAACCCTAAAACCTATAACCGACTCGATCTGTGCCTGGGACCTGCCTTCCTCTATATAAAGGCTAGGAGGGCACGACGAGGAGGGCGCAACGAGGAGGGCACCTCTCATACCACTGCAATCTGGCGCACCCTTGTAACTTTCGGTTTCACCGTAATCAAGAGCAGACAAGCAGGAGTAGGGTTTTCCCTCCGGGGGCCTGAACCTGGGTAAATCTCGTGTCCCCTGGTTGCTTGTTTGTTAACCGTTCCGCGATCTCCGACACCACCATCTTCTCCAAAACCCAAGCTCATAACAATGGGCATTGGCGAGATTTAACCTCGTCAATTGGCGCCATCTGCGGGAATCGGGGGCGCTGATTGTGCGATCGTGACGGTCCCGACCAAAGCGATCTACAACTCCTCGGCGACGGAGAGCCATCTCCTCTTTTGCACTTTCAACTTCACCGCCCACTCGCCAGCCGCCCTGAAGGACTTCAAGCCTGTTGGCGACGGGCTCGAGATCCTGTTCGGGAGCTTCTGCTTCCAGGTGGGACAGACCAACACTCTCCGCCTCCCAGAGCGGGTGCCTCTTCCATCGATCAGGCCCGCCTCATGGGCCTCACATCCCGTGCTATGCACATCACCATCGACAGATGATTCATACGACAGGAGCAACTGCAACTCAGGTCTGTGCAATCCACCATCGGATGAAGGGACCTACGGTTCCGGACCCGAAAGCTGCGGCAGCAACGATCCGACCTACGGACGCTACCAATGCACCGTGGTCATCCAAAGAGATGTGGATCAGCAACCACCCAACCCGCCACCCAACCCATAGGGTAGAAACGGGGATAACAGGAGGTGATCATCCCCCCACCCAACGAGGACGACCCTGACGCCAGTCGGGTAATCCACCTCAGCGAGGAAGTATGGAACCAAGCACGCGAAGCCGTGGCGGGCAAAAAGATCCTGCTTATGGGTGCCTCACGGGACCTACTGATGGCATACCACCTGCTCCTCATCGAAGAGCACAAAAAGCAGGTGAAGATGCAGGAAGTACTCGACAAACGCAAGCAAGCGGCCTTGGATTCTAGCGTGCGGCGAGCTGCGCTCTCAGCCACTGGCGGCTCCAGCTCGCACGGAAGCAACGCCAACAAGCATCATTCTCGCGTAGAGAACATGGACCCCGCTGCGCATCACGAGGTGACACGAACCCTCAACACGTCCTTCATGGAGATGGACGCCAACGGCAACATCATCTCGAAGATGCCACAAGCTGCGATCATGTCAGCCACCACATACCTCGCGTCCCATCGACCTCCAGTGGGGGACTCGAAAAGGGCCATGCATAACTCCGCACTAGCCGGACTCGGACTCGTTGGAGCTGCACTCGACGGAGAAGCTCCTGTGGAGCCAAAAAAGAAAGCTGCGGTCAGATTCAACCGCAGTCCCACACCTTCATCCGACGAGGAAGAGGACGACCTACCTCGATGGCACAAGAGCTCACGACATCGCAACCGCGACTACGACGCTCGAAGTGAACTCACTCAATGCAAGATCTACAAGGCACACGCCAAGCGTGTGTGCTCATCCAAATCCGAAGAAGATAATGATGAAGGAGAACTCTACGAAGCTCGATGCTTCAGCAGATCCGTTCGGCGGACACGGATGCCGCAGAACTTCAAGCTTCCTATCGTCCGTCAAGCTGCACGGTGGAAACAAAAACACCGCCCTGCAATGCCTTCAGCTGCAGCTGACAGGCGCAGCCCAGATCTTGCTCAGCAGCCTATCCTCGGGATCCATCCGAACCTGGGAGGAACTAGCGTACAGTTTCATCCGAAACTTCAAGGGCACAAGCAAGAGGCCAGCCTCGATCGAAGAGCTGAGGGCCTGCACCCAAAGAATGGGCGAATCCATTCGCTCGTATATACTATGCTGGTCCAACATCAAGAACTCCGCGGAACATATCTCGAAGGAGAGAACAATCGATGCCTTCAAGGATGGCGTCAAACGCCAGGACTTCAAGGAATAACATGGGCGCGTCAAGCCCAAGACACTCGACCACCTCATGGACATCGCCAACAGGTGGGCATATGGTGAGGACTCCGTCCACCGAGCACATTCGGAGGAGGAAGATGACTACGGCCGCCGATGCGAGCGTCGTAGCAAGTGAAGATCGCGCGTCTACGATGATCGCGACGGACATGGTCGCGACTGGCTATGCCGACCGCCGCAACGAAGGCAACCGCAGCAGTAGCGGATACCGTGGAAACAACTTCCGTGATGGAGGACGCCCAGCGCAATCGTGGCAACGCCGCAGCCGCGACAAAGAGCCCTCGGCATACGACAAGTTGTCGGGCCCATGCACCATCCACTTCTACATCGACAAGTAGGATGGCAAAAAAGAAGGCAAGCCACATCCTCAAAGACTGCCACGAGTTCCAGAAACTCAGCAAGAGCATGTCCTAGATGAGGCAGCAAGCCCTGAACCCTGGGTACGGACACGCACCCACACCAGGTGACATCGGCCACGGAGCTCCTCCACCACCACCCGTGGGACCCTCGAATCACCCAATCGCACCTGCGCAGAACAACGGTGGAAACGGCTACCCCGTGCCGAAAGGGTCATTGATGATCCAAAAGGCGCGCCCCACAAACAGGGTGCAAAAGAAAATCACCCTCCAAGTCATCTTGGCTGTGACCGCTCCACCCGCCATCCCTGAGTACCTCAGCGGTTCGGAATCATGCATCATGTTCAGCCGTTCGGATCACCCCCGCCAGATACCTTGCCCAGGTCACGCTGCCCTGGTGCTCGAGGCGCAGATCGGAGGGTTCGAGATGAGCCACGTCTTCATGGACGGCAATAGCGGCATCAATTTGATGTTCGCTAGCACCTTAGCAGCAATGTGGATCCCGCTGTGTAGCCTGGAACAATACGACACAATGTTCCACGACATCGTCCCAGGGAAGGGAATATTCCCCTGGGAAAGATATGGCTCGACATCATCTTCGGCAAGTCCGATAACTTTTGGTGCGAGCGACTCGAGTTCGAAGTGGTGGATTGGCCATCACAATACCACGCCATCCTTGGGCGCGTGGCGTTCACACGGTTCCTGGAAGTACCGCACTATGCCTACATGCTACTCAAGATGCCAGGACCTAGGGGCGTCATCACGGTGCACGGAAGCTTCACCCGATCGGATCACTGCGACAGGGACTTCAACAGAATCTCCTAGTCATTCGGCATGCAGGAGGAGCTTATAAGACTCCTAGAGGTGATAGACAATGGGGCATCCCAGTCTCAAGGCAGAACGCACCTGACATGTCGTTCGACTCAATAGTCAACACGAAAAAGGTGCAGGTCCACCCAACAGACGCCTCCAAGATGGCGCTGATCACCAACGACCTCAGCCCCGAATAGGATAGCACGCTCGTCAAATTCCTCTGTGAGCGCTGGGAGATCTTCGCCTGGTGTCTAGCGGACATGCCAAGAGTTCCCAGGGAATTCGCCGAGCACGCACTCAATGTGTTGCCAGATGCCAAGCCCATCAAACAGTCCATCCGACGATTGTCCAAGCCATGGGCCAAAGTCATCGGAGTCGAAGTCAACAGACTGCTCGAAGGATCACTTCCAACGCTAATTTCATCAGGGAGATCAAGGAAAGCGAGTGGCTTGTCAACACCGTGATGGTCCCTAAAAAGGACACGGACATCATGTGGATGTGCGTGGACTTCACCTCGCTGAAGAAGCACTGCCCGAAGGATCACTTCCCTCTCCCTCGGATCGATCAAATCATCGATTCGACTGCAGGATGTGAGAAACTCTCCTTCTTCGACGCCTACTCAGGCTACAATCAGATTCGGCTAAAGGTCGAAGATTAGGAGAAAACGGCGTTCATCACGCCGTTCGGAGTGTTCTGCTACAACACAATGCCCTTCGGGCTGAAGAACCCAGGTGCCACATACCAGCGGTGCATGCAAGCATGCCTGAAAAGCCAGATTGGCCGCAACATACAAGTCTATGTTGACGACATAGTAATCAAAACAAGGGAGGCCAAGACACTGATCGACAATCTCCGCGAGACGTTCGACAACCTTGATCGATACAAGATCAAGCTGAACCCAGAAAAGTGCGCCTTCGGCATCCCATATGGTCAACTGCTTGGCTACTTCATCTCCCACCGAGGGATCAAGGCGAACCCGAAGAAAATCCGGGCCATAATGGCCATGGAGAAACCGAAGAACCTCAAAGGCATCCAACAGCTAGATGGATGCATCACGGCGCTGAGTAGGTTCATCAGCAGCATGGGCGAAAAGGCCCTGCCTTTCTATTAGCTGCTATGCAAAGCAGACAAATTCGAGTGGACACCTGAAGAAGATGACGCATTCGAAGACCTAAAGCGGCTGCTCTCCACCTCTCCTGTCCTGGTCACGCCAAAGGAACGCGAGCCTCTACTGCTATACATAGCAGCCACACACTAGGTGGTAAGCACCATCCTCGTGGTCGAACGACCCGAAGATGGCAAGACCCACGGGGTCCAGCGCCCAATCTACTACCTTAGCGAGGTATTGACGCCAACAAAACAGAGGTGCCCTCACTACCAGAAACTCGCCTACGGCGTGGTCATGATGGCTCGTCGGCTGAGCCACTACTTCCAGGATCATAAGGTGATGGTCGTCAACGAGGCACCCCTAAACAGCATCCTGAACAACCCGAAGGCCACACGACGTGTGGCCCTGTGGGGCATCGAGTTGTCTCCTCTAGACATAGTCTACGAGAAGCACCATATGATCATGTCCCAGGTCCTACCAGACTTCCTCATCCACTAGATGGAACTGCAGCTGCCAGACACCCCGGACATGACACAATCATGGACGATGCACTTCGATGGCTCCAAGCGTGAGGCTGGAGCAGGAACCTGGGTCATACTGACATCCCTGTAGGGCGACAAGATGAAGTACGTCCTCCGGATGAAATTTCGAGCTTCCAACAACGAAGCCAAATACGAGGCCCTCATCCATGGCATGAGGATGGCCAAGATCTGCGGCGCAACGCACCTGGTCATCTACAGTGACTCGAACCTCGTCGTCCAACAGATGATGAACGAGTGCGACACGCACGCCGCCAACATGATCGCGTACCGCGCGCTCTACAATTCACTCGAAGGAGACTTCAAAGGCTGCGAGCTTAGAAATGTTGGAAGAGAAAGCAACGAAGAAGCCGACAGACTCGCCAACATTGGCTCCACCTGCGCACATGTTCCACCAGGTGTGTTCCTCGAACAGATCTGCGTTCCATCCATCAAAAGGAAATTCCCCAAGGGATCACCCGAAGAAGCAGAGCACTCGGTAGATGCACTACCCGAAGGACAGGAAGGACCCGAAAAGCTCGACACCGATGTCACAGTGGTCAACCTAATGCAGGTCATGGCAGTCGAAGAAACATGGACGCAGTCGTACCTGCGGTACCTAATAAACAGGAAACTGCCTAATGACCCGACAGATGCCAGGCGCATATCTCGCTGGTCCAAGGCCTTCACCATCATCAATGACGAACTGTACAAGCGCAGCATTTCGGGTGTACTACAAAGTTGCGTCACCATCGGTGATGGCAAAACTATCCTCCGAGACATCCATGAGGGCATCTGCGGCCATCATGTGGGCAGTCGTGCCCTCGTCGCCAAAGCTCTGCGAGATGGGTTCTACCGGCCAACGGCCATGAACGATACCAAGGACATCATCTAAAGATGCAACGGGTGCCAGAGGTTCACAGACAAACCGCACGGACCTAGATCGGAGCTCAGGGCCATACCCTTGGCCTGGCCCTTTGCCCAATGGGGCCTCGACATGATCGACAAACTGCCCAAGTCTTCGAAAGGAGGCCACGTCTACCTCCTGGTAGCAGTCGACAAATTCACCAAGTCGATCGAAGCCATGCCCATTACCAACCAAAATGGTAAAACGGTCGTGAAGTTCTTCGAGTCCATAGTCTACAGGTTCGGCGTGCCACACAGCATCATCACCGACAACGGGTCGAACTTCATCTCCAAAGAATTCCAGGACTTCTGCGAAGGCCTCGGGATCAACATATCATATGCCTCTGTGGCGCACCCGCAAACAAAAGGGCAAGTCAAAAAGGCCAACGGCCTCGTCGGCGGCGGCATCAAGAAACGCCTAATGAGTCCGCTCGAGCGACTTGCAGGAGCCTGGACAGAAGAGCTACCCTCCGTCCTTTGGACCCTGTGCACAACGTCAAATAGCTCTACTGGCTACACACCTTTCTTCATGGTGCACGGAGCCGAAGCCGTGTTACCCGCAGAAGTACGCCATAAGGCCCCACGGGTCATCGCCTAGAGCAAAGCCGAATCGATGGCCGCACTTGAAGACGCCGTCGACACACTCGACGAGGCACGCGACATCGCCACAGCTCGATCAGCGGTCTACCAACAGAGCCTCTGCACCTATGACAGCCATCGGCTACGCCCAAGGTCCTTCGTCGAAGGAGACCTAGTCTTACGACTCAAGCAAGAGCACCCGACGAAGAACGATTCACCCTGGGAAGGACCCTACGTCGTCACCGAAGTCATCCCAGGTGGCGCCTATCGCCTCAACAACGTGGCGCCTATGCAGGTTTGGTCGGAATCGCTGAAAATTGTATAGAGCCGATTTGAGGATGTTATGTAGTGTTCCAAGAACCCAGGAGTAAAAATACTCTCACATTTCATCCAATCGAATCCTCATCGAGAACCCAAACCGATGCACCAAATGAAATGGCTAGAACACAATAAATGGTCAAGCCCTTTTCTCCCAATTTCCACCAAAGCTACAAAGGCTAGTGGGGGAATAAGCGAGGAAGAACACGAGAGGAAATCCACAAAATAAACCCTAGGATCTAGATCCTAAGAAGCTCCCCTCACACAGAGGAGATATGGATTGGAGGAGATGTAGATTTGGATCTCCCCTTTCAAATACCCCCAAAAGATTCGAGATATATGGAAGGGATTGGGAGTATTTACAAGCTCTTGAAGATAAAAACAAGGGATAAGAAAGGGAGAGCAAGCAACCAACCCAAGGAGGAAGAAGGGGGGCCTTTTATAGCCCCTCCAACAAGATATGACCGGTTGGGGTGACTCATGCTAGATATCCTCCCCCATATTTCGGGGTTCCCCAGGGAAAAATATGGCTAAGGACTTCGCGGCGCGAGCCTCTATTCAGGGGCGGATATTTGGGCCTGATAATCCACCCCTTTGAAAACTGGTAGAAACAATAAAACTGAAACAAACATAATTTTTCCATCTAGACTCTGATTTTGATGACCTTGGTCTCGTTTGAAGCATAGTAACAAGTTTTACAAGGTCATGCAGGGAACCCTCATAGTCCAGAAAGGAAGGATAGAACCAAATGATGAAAGGTTTAATCTATCTATAAAAGTCAAACCGGTAAAACCTCCAATATAAAAAATGCAATAGAGAATGTATATGAAATATATTTTATGTGAACTTGAGCTTGTCATGGAGATTGACACAAGAGATAAATCCTATAATGGATAAGAACCAAATAAGAACTAAGAAAGATGAGGCCAAGTATGCAAAGGTTTGAGCTCTCACCGAGAGATATGATCAAGTTACTCGAGAGCCCCTCTTGATAGTATGGTTATCTATCCTATAAACCGGTCTCTCCAACTAACACCACGAGACCGGTAAGAAAGAAACCATATCAAGATCATACCTTTTCCTTGAGCATATTCCACTTGATCTTGATGATGACGATCTTCTACACCTCAAAAGATGGATCACCTTTCTTGATTGCGCTAGCTTGGTTAACACTTGGAATTTTCTCCCCCATACTCCACTATGGAAGAGCCTCTCTTTTAGGCATATCTTCACATATCCATGATGACCATAAGGATGTCAAGCTTCAAGAATATTATCTCTTAGACATGGAACATCTTGAACTTGCACTTCATTTATTATTTCTTTATTATGTTAGTATGGTGAAGGTACACTTGAAAAATCACTCCATCTTATTCTTTAAGACACACTTTCCATCGGCTCAAGTTCCACTTGACCAATATCCAGATCATTCCTTGAAACCTTAGTCAACACTTGATCTTCTTCACTTTCTTCTTCTTCTAAGTAAAATTCAATGCACATATAAATCCATAAAGATTGTCATTAATTACCAAAACCACAAATGATGGCACACATGACCTTTCATCCGAAAGGTGCTTCAGATTAATACAGATTTTACAATATGCATTTTATATATTAATTGTGAATTAATATATTAAATAAATATTTAAAATTAAAACTAATGGGGAAACTTTCTCTATTGGGCCAAATCCCCAAAGGGAAAAGGCCCAAAGGAAAGCCACCCAAAAGGGCAGTCGCCGCTGCCGCTAGCCCCCACCAACCAGCCACCACGGGTTGGCTGGCTCAGGGCCCACCCGGCTAGTCGCCGCCACCGCATCCACCTAGCCGTGTGCTCCTATAACCTCCTTTCCCATTTGTCCCACCCCGGGACATTGGGGAGAAGGGGTCCTCCCCTTTCCCCTATATAAGAAGGTCTATATTGGTGGGAAAAATAGAACAATAAAATAAAAGGGGATTTCCTAAGGCATTTCCTTATGGAATTTTCCCCCTCTCTCTATTTTGAATCTCGCGAGTGCGTTTCCATGAAGAACCGTGCACGTGGGAGATGACAAAAACAGGCACATCATTGTGCTGCTGGATCCCAGTATCAGAGGTTCTACTTTCGTATCACGGCTGGATCAAGGAGAATGAGAGTCGTTGTCGGACACCGTACATGTGCGATACATTGGGGCCACTATCGATAGTGGCGCCAAAGATGTCGTAAAAGGACCAAGAGGTGACTTGCGAGGAGAAATGCGACCTTGAGGTTGGCTATGGGAATGACAACATCACCAATATCCAGGCATGAACGCAACGATTTCGGTCTACAAGGGTATTTCACTAAAACACCATCCCCGTTACTGCATAAACTCATAGATAGTGTCAACACCCGGATTTTTTATCCCAGATGCCTGTTATGCCATACATCGCAATCCCAGGATTACCATTTTTGCGAGACATAACATATTGGTACCATAGTTCATCATCCATTAAAAACCATAATAAAGGTCTTACAAATAAAGGATCTCATGATCCAGTCTTAATACAATCAACGCATCGGAATAATATAATAAAGGTAGCGCGGTCGAAGCTCCATCTTCAGGGTCACAGGAAATCCTGACAATGGGTGATGGTCCTAGTTGTCATAGACTTCCTGTTGTCCATCATCCTGGTAGTCCTCCTCATAGTCTGGCCACGGGAATTACCAGGGACAAAGCCATGAGTACTCTTTAAGTACTCGCAAACTATCACTAACAAGTAGGTAGTTTGAGTAGGAATCTTAAGCTCTAGGTTTATTTGCAAAAAGCCAGGTTTATCTTTAACTGAGTTTAGAAGTAAAGAAAGCTAACTTAATGTTTTACAATACCTAAGTGGGAACTTAGTTTTCATGTTCAGAACCCTGTTGTGGTCAAGTCAAAGTCATAGTTCATTTCACAAGTCATTTTGAAAACATCTGACGACGGAACAGTATGGCCACTCCAACTATCCATAACCGCGGATGCGGCTATTCGAATAGTTTGAGACTCTGCAGAGGTGGTGCACTTTCACCACAACATTCGATACATCCCTCAGGAACAATCCTAAATCACCATACACAGTATGCGGATAATCAATCCTAACCTTTCAATCACACACGCTAGTATAGGCACCTCCCCTATGAGTTTGGCCTCCCAACCATGACCATCTGTCATCTTGGGAACTGCACAGGTGGACATTCATCACGAGGTAGCCTCAGCTCAAACCTCTTCCGCAAGGGAACCCATACTAAGATATATAAACTTTCATTCAAGCCCTACCCAAATTCGGGTATTGTGGTTGTACGGTAAAATTTGGAATGGTATCGCATCCGAACCCAACCATCAGTTATTTTAAGAAAGGGCTAAGGCTCATGCCTCAACATTTTCATCATCAATTCATCTAGGGTTCATAACACATGTCAAAACATTTCATTAGAATGAGTCATCATTCCAAGGTTTTCATAATCATTTTCACCAAATATTCCCATCTAAAGTGATCAACTTTTATGCTTAGCACTACCCACTAACATTGAGGGTGATTACTAATGAGGGGTGTTAACAAGTGTGACTATCCAAATCTAGATCTCATGCCTTAGTATGACATCTAGTTCTAGCTAACTTAGGCCAAGTTTTATGCTCTTATGCTACCTATATTATCTTTCCAAAGTTTACAAGTCACTAAGGTAAGGTAAAGAACTGTGCTAAAGAAATAAAATAAAGCTTGCAAGTAAAACTAGGATTTGGTATAATCAAAGTTGCATAACCAAACATGCCTAAGGCCTCTAATTTTCATAGTTATCATGCAAGTGTTAGCTTTCTACGATGGCTCGCCTTGATTGGTGCAGTGGTTAAAGTTCTCTTCTTCTTTGTAGTACTCCTCCTCCTCGTACCCTTGGTCGGTACTAGCGTCTATAAATAAATACGAGGTACACAATCACCAAACAATACTTAACTACCTCTAATTGTCACACAAAGGTTCACACTACATGATCTAGCATCATCACATGAAATAAACATCTAGTCTTATTTATTTTATTTTGGCAAAGTAATTTCTACTCATTGAAAACTACTTAAGAATTAATATTCTCCAATTAAAATATGGGATCATGTTGACACATGTCATCACCATATATTTTAATACTTGGGAATGTGATTTAAAGTGGTGTCACAATTTAATAAGTTTAACATTATTATCTGAAATAATTAAAGTGACTAGAAATGCCTATGTAGCATCCTTTTAGTACTTGTCTAAGATTACTGCATGCCAACCTAAATATTTTTACATATTCAGATAGATCTTGTCAAATGTGATTTTTGAGAGTTGGACTTGACTCAAAAGAATTTATGGTTCATTTTTGAAAAATGTTTGAAAGTGTAATAGTCTGTCTTATTATTTTTACTATAGGTGATCTATAATTTGAAATTGTTTGAATCCAACGGGATTGGATTGATAATTTCAATACCTTTATAACAAAATTGGTTTCATGCAATTTGGTTCAGTAAAACTCTTTGAATTGATTTTTTAATCTACTGACAGAACTAGGTTTTGAATAAATTGGAAAATCTCTATTTGAATTACTGGGCTGAGCGCGGGAACTAAACTGGGCTGGCCCAACTGCACAGCATGCGCGCAGCGGGCTGCTAACAGAGATGTCCCACGCGTCAGTGACTCTAACTACGCGAAGCTTTAAGTTTCAATATGGCCTGTGCGATTAGACTAGGATCCTACGGCTGGGCTGTGTCGTCTCCGTCGAACTGCTCCGACGAGATTGAACCCTAACAGCAACGTTGGGGGTATGTGGCGGCTTAACAGGGCTGCAGCTAGGGTCGGCGATGGGGGATAACGACGTTGTCGACGACGACTGTTCGAACGGTGGTCACGGCGGCTCCTGAGGTGGATCCAATCAACGGCTCCGCTCCTCCTCTGCAGCGGCAGACTCCGGTCAAATTCCAGCGATGCAGAGCTCGACTTGCTCCAAGGAAGGGTCAGGAGTGGTCTGTGAGGTGTGGGGAGTGAGATGATGTGGTGAACTGAGGCGGGCGTGGCCTCCTTTTACCGAGCGAGAGGGGCTACGCGGGATGGTCAGAGCTCGTCGGTGATGATGGTGCAGTGAGCTAACGGCATGGCAAAGGGCGTAGGCCAGTGCGGTGTCTCCTGGCGATCGTCGTTGGCTTAATGGCACGGCACGGGGCGATCGAGAATGATCGGAATGGGTCGACGCTCTACGCGGCACCGACGGTGTTTTCAACGGCGCACATGTATTATTGGTCGTGCGGCGGTGAATGGGCATGTCTGGGGGTAGATGGTGTCGCGGTGAGTGTAGTTATGTATGGCGAGGGTGATACGCGGCGTGTGCGAGCGTGTCGGCCGCGGCGCTCTGGCGCGCTCTCGGCATGGTTGCAGAGAAATGGGCACGACTATTCTTAGTGGTCCAGTGCCTGGCTTTGCTCGAGGGTTGGACAGGGGGTGGCGGTGGACGGTGGGCTGCCTCCTAGACATTGTGGATGGGCACGGCGTTGCCTCCTGCGTGCTGGCCATGGTCGGCCGGCAAAAATGGTTCGGGTGGCGCGGCACTGGTGCAATGGTAGGGGTAGTAGCTTGTTGAATGCAAGTGAGGTCAATGGGGGAGACAAGGGGAGTAAGTTGGGGACAATTATTTGATCAAACACTACTCAAAACAGTAGAAGATAGGCAGTGGTTTACTATGCTCACCATCTGTTTGATGAAATGGCCGCATGAACTTTACATTTGAATTTTTGGATGAATTTGGTGAGTGTTCTGGTCACATGCTTGGTGGTATATGGTTGCTTGGGTTTGTCAAGGTGAACTGGTTTGACTGGTTTTTGAGAAATGGTGATCTTAGTACCTATTAAGGATTCAATTTTGAGTTGTCCTTTGAATATATTAGGAATTTGTTTCTGTTGGTTTGTAAAGTGGGCTTGGGTTCACTTTTACTTGGTCTAGCAAGGGGTGAAAAGAATTGATTTGTTTCTGTTAGAAAACTTGGACCAGGAACACTAAAAGTGGTCTAGTGGTTAACTTTGGTCAAAATGATCATTTGCTTATATTGTTTATATTTGATTTTTTCTTCATTTGATTCTTCTTGGAAATGATCTAGATGATATTGTTTTCTTTTTTAAACCAATTCTTGCCATTCATAGCAATCAAATATGGCATTGCAAGCATTCATGCATTCATCACACCCACACATGCATTCATATTAATTTTAATAACAAAAGTTTTGTTAACCCTAAACTTGGGTGATTAGAACTTGATAATCTTGATTAATATTTTTGGGATGTTACAGATAGTGTTGGGAATATGCCTAGAGGCAATCATGTATGATGTAATTCCCAATATATTCAAAAATTTATTAAGTTGTCCTCGTGTGAACATATGATATAGATCATTGAATATGTGATTGGTCGTTGATGTTGTGCTGCACACATAACTTAGACTAATGTGAAACTCGGAAGATGACTAGGTTCCACTTGTCATGGGCTTGGTGATGCTAATCCGACTGATATGGATTCAACTAAAGAGTTGAGTGAATCAGACTGACCCATATTGAGATGCCACAAACAACTCGTCATTTGTATGTCTCAACCAATGTAATCTTGAGACCTGAGGTTGTGCACAATCCGAGTTGTGGATCACCGACTTAGATTATGTCAAACACTGTTCCGTCACAAGGCAGTTATAAAGGCAGATTTTGGATCGACTGAGAATCAAGCTACGTGATATGGATAACCAAGATGGAGTTTTACCCCTCCAACTGGAGAGATATTCTCTGGGACCCCTCCTGTGATATGATTTGGAAGACATGACCATGCGAGCTTAACCGATACGATCGACTAAGAGTTAGTCGGATGAATCATATATCACATATCGAGAAGAGAGTTGAGCTATTAAATGGATTACGATGATTCTCCTATAGCTTGACAAGGTATATCGTGGGGCAAAAGGGACTTAAACGTAAGTCGAATTAGATGGTATGTCGTCATGACTCTATGGTACTTGGGAGTTGGCACATTCTGCTAGGAGCCGCTAGTGATTGATCGATTGCGAGTAGGACTCCAATCGTGTTCCAACCGCCATGAGCCTGCGAGGTCACACACTTAAGAGCGGGAGAAAGTAGTTTGGGTTGGACCCAAACTGGACAAGGACTAAGTTAGTGAGTTGCACTCGCAGTGACTAGTATAGAATTTAGTGAATTGGCCACAAGTGAGTGGATCCCACTTTCATTGCCTATATATACTAGGGAGGAGGATGCCCAACGGGCACGGTTATACCTCTCTATGTGTTGGTAACCCTAGCCCCATTCGGTCCAGCCGCCGCACCGGAACTAGCAGTCCGCCGTCGGAGCTCCTCGTAGTATGTGTAGATACCGGCATAGGTGATGTACGTTCAACACTTCGATGATCATGGGATTGTATCAGATCGTGTGACTGTAGTGCATCAACTGATGCGCTTCAGTAATTCGCAACAGCGCGTCTAGTGGTAATCCTTGTGACTTCTATCTAAATCTTGGGATCTCCACGTAGACAAAAAGATTTTGTTTATTTATGTGGCCCAACAGATAGATCCTAGCATCGAGTGTTGCGCTAGCTAGTAAGTTTTTTGTTTTCTGCAGCGAACTCCTTCAGCAATAGTGTAAGTGAATAATCTATTATAAGATTATTGTTCTGCTACAGGACAGAGGATCAACCAGACTAAATCCTCTATTCATTTTGGAAAAGGACGCTTAGAGTTGATCCAGGGAGAGATCAAGTAACTCCTGGATGTCACAAATAAGTCTTTATCAGATTAATATCTTGGAATGCCCACCGATGTGGGGAAGTCTATAAGTGATGCTTTCAATTATATCAAGGATAGAATCTGGAAAAATATTCTTGATTGGATTGAGAAGATTCTTTTTGTGGGAGGAAAAGTAGTGTTAATTAAGTCGGTGCTTCAGGCCATATCTACTATTGCTATGTCTCGTTTCAAGCTCCCTAGGGGACTTTGCGAACACATCACTCCATTATCAGGAGCTTTTGGTGGGGCTGAAAAGAAAGCAAAAGGAAACCTCATTGGGTGTCATGGAAGCAATGACTCAACCCAAGTGTGATGGCGGTTTGTGTTATAGGGATATGGAACTATTCAAGTTAGCCTTGTTGGCACACCAAGCTTGGCGACACTAGTCCAAACACTTTAAGCGCTTGGGTCTTGAAAGTTATTTATTATCTAGTAAATTCCAGTTTTTACTCTTTAGTTTATCTGTTGTGACACTAATTATTCTATTTAACAATTTTTCATCCAAGTTATCCATTTAGTGAAAATTCTACCAACTTTTACCCCTTTTAAGGTTTTTATATTGTTTCAACATGTGGGTCTATGTTATCGGGCTCGGCACATTCTAGGCTTTTTCTCTATTGGAATTTGTGCATGAACAAGGCTGATTGCACGAGCCGAACCGTTTAGTTTTTGGCCGAGCCGCGTCTACACAATTCTTACAGATTGATGAAGAAATATATACCTCTAATAGCGATCGATTGGTCCATGTAGAAAAACCAATATATTTGTCCGTATATATTACTTCTAGCTGGAGTGCATGCACCCATGAATGATCCCAAAGATGGATGCGTGTGGTAAATGGTGAGACCATAACAAATTTGTTAGGTTGGTTCATGCTGGACTAATATACGCAAGGAATAAAAATCTACTACTACCTCCGATCCAACATGAGAAAATATTCGTCGCAGTAGATCATATGTAAGAACGCATTCTATTTTTCATGCCGGACGCTGCCTCTAGATCTGAGGCTCAGTCAACGAAGAGGCATGTTCATAGTCCTTTTCTCTAGCGAAATTCATTAAAAGGGGTAAAATTTGCAAAATTTTCACTAAATAGGGTAATTAGGATGAAAATAAGCTAAATGGGATAATTAGTGTAAAAAATGATAAACTAGGGGGTAAAATTCGGAATTTACTCTTTATTATCCGACAACTGATACTCTTCATGCTGAACTCGGCGCTAGACCGTCCCAGATTTGGTATGCGATACACGAAGGAACTGAAGTCATACAGCTTGGTCTAATTCGGAGGATTGGAGATGGACAAACGACAAGGATCTGGACTCTGGAGGGATAGCTGGCTTATGAGGGACACAAGGCTGCGTTCAATCGTTTCCAAATAGAACCGGCCTCCAATTCTTGTTGCCGAACTAATTGACCAGCCTAACAGATCATGGAATGTGCCTGTACTTGAGACTCACTTTCTGCCTATGGATGTGGAAGTCAACCGATCAATCCCTCCGGGTACGGTGAACCATGTTGACGTGTGGGCATAGCATTTTGAGAAACAAGGCCAGTTTTGTGTTCATTCTGCTTATCGAATGTTGGTGAAAACCAAGTCGGTCAGGGAAGCTTGGATTGGTAGGCCTAGCTCGAGCTCAAACAATGAGCAGGGAAGCTGGTGGTCTTTATGGAAGAGAAAGGTCCCCTCCAAGATAAGGGTTTTTCTATGGCGTTTATCGCATCAATCTTTGCGTACAGGAACTTTTTCACACCATCGAAACATGGTAGATACAAGTGCTTGCTCCTTGCGCCATGCCACACAGGACTCTTGGAGCCATTCTTTGTTAGTGTAACATGGCAAGAAGTACTTAGGCTCTGATTGATGAGGACTTGATTGAGCACCTGATGGCCAATAACTGTGGTGATGCCAAAGAGTGGTTGTTCTTCATGATGAAATCCCTCTCCCACGAAGTTTTTGTGAGAGCCATAGTGACACTCTGGGCTATTTCTACTTCTAAACGCAAAGCTATACATTAGCAGATTTTCCAAATCCCTTTATCTATCATGGGTTTTGTCCACAGCTATCTTGGAGATTTGAAGCTGGCTTTTGATGCTCCGACTACTGATGTTCACCATGGTATAGTGCAAGGTCCGGTCACCGTGACTCCCAATCTTGTGTCGCCGCCGTCGTCACAGAGAGACGAAACGAGATAGGTTTTGGAGTTCTCTCTCGGAGTCACAAAGGGAGAATTGAGGCCAGCTGGTTTTCTTGGGGTTGGGCCACGTGCGTGGTCGACCAGAACGGGAATCAAGGAGAATTGAGGGAGTGACGGGCGTACGAAGGAAGAGGCGAAACACATATCTAGGCTATGAATACTTCCGTATAAGTATACTTGGTCGAGTTGGATATATTCCACGTTCTCACCGTCGGTTGATCCCATCCTTCATTACCACGAGTTATGTCTTTGTATGTCATGTTTTAAAATTTTGTTGCTACTGCTATATACCTCCTGATTTTCGTCTCCCCCAGACACGTGAGTATATGTTTATGGTGAGTTTATGTCTACTAAAACCATACGGGCTTTAGATGGATTCGTATGGTCTTCGAAACGAATCGGTATCGAGTTTTTGTTATAAAAATTTGAAAAAAAAGGGGAGGCACTAGTAAAAATCAGGCCTTTTGTCCAGGCCATTTGTAACATCCCAAAAATATTAAACTTGGATCATCAAACTCTAATCATCAAATTTAGGGTTAACAAAAACTTTTCCAATTAAAAATATGAAAGCATTCATATGTGTAGGTATTAAAATTTGGATTCTTTTGAATTGCCATGGTTCCGTGTTTCTTTGCTTGTAAAATGATTCTTAGGTGAAATAAACATCATCTAAATAATCCCCAAACGTTTCCCAAACACAAACAAGTCAAAACAAACAAATTAAGTGAATGGTCACTTTGGCCAATTTAACTCTCATGCCTACTTTGGCTATCCCTAACTTTCAGAACTTAACAGAAACATGTATGGATCTTTGCACCCCTTGATAGTACTCATAACAAGGTACCAAGGCCACTTTGTGATCATCCAAAAACATTTAAATGCTTAGTTCAAATGACAGTTTAAAATTGAATCTATTTCATATGGGAAGATCCCACTATTTCAAAAACCACTCAAACAAGCTCAATTTTCAAAACCCAAGCATCCACAGAACCCTCAACACATGCCTAGCACACCCACCAAAAATATTTTCAAAATTCAAAACTTAAGTTCATGCGGCCATTTCATCAAACAGGTTGCAGATTCAAATCAACAAAATCAAAAACACTATGTTGAGTAGTGTTTTGGGCCTAACTTGTTCCCTCTCTGGTTACAACTAGCCTTAGTAGATCATCTAGCAACCTTAACTAACCTCTAGCACGACTGTAAGCTGGCCATTGTCATCAATGGTGAGCAGGCCGAGAGCACCATTGCCACCCCATGGTCGACAACAAGCTACGAGCAACACTAGCCTCGCCAACCTTGTCTAGGAGCTAGCCAGCACCCCACCGCCATTCCCTGTCCCAGCCTCGAGCAATACCAGCTACTGGACCACACGCCCAGGCCATGCCAAACCTCTCTGCGAGCATGCCGAGAGCACGCCAGAGCGCCACCCTCGACACACGCCCACAGACCACGCGCCTCCCTCGCCGCGTGCACGTGCGATCACCACCACCCAGCAACCCCGCAGGCACGCCCGTTCGCCGCGCGCTGACCACGCGCGCTGTGCGCCATCAAAACCTCCGTCGGACACGCTCAGAGCGCCTAAGCGTTCCGACCGATCAGCACCGCCCCACTCCTCGCCACCACACCGTTGAGCTTCGCTAGGGAGCACAGCACCGCCCCCTACCGTAGCCCACGCCGATAGCCCTCTGTGCCGTCAACCACGACGAGCTCAGCCCACGCCAGTCGGTCCCCTCCCGCCACTATAAATAGAGGCATCCCCCGCTCGATTTCTTCACACCATTCCACTCCCCTCTCACCCAGAACCACCCCACCTCACTCTCGGATCAAGGCGAGCAGCGCATCGCCGGAATTTCACCGGAGCCCGCCGCTGCTGGAGAAGAAGGAAGCAATCGATTGGATCCGCCCCAGGAGGAGCTGCCGGTGCCAGGAGAATCGCCGTCGTCGACTTCGCCGTTTGCCCCCATCGCCGACCCTCGCCTGAGCCCCGGTGAGCCTCCCACGATCCCCACCTGCCGCGTTAGGGTTTTGTGTCGCCGGCGCTACCAGACGTGGACGATGAGCCGTAGCCGTTCGGTTAGACTAAGATCGTGCGGCCGAGATCCCCCCGTACCGCTTCGCGTGTTATGAGCCACTGACTTGTGGACCCCCCCTGTCAGTTGCGCCCCGCGGTGCGGAGTGACACTGGGCCGGCCCAATAACCTTTCCCGCGCAGCCCATTCGTTTGAATTTAGCTTTTTCTGTTTTCATTCAAACTCAGTTCTGTAACTAGTTTCAAAAATCAACCCAGCTCGATTCAGTGAACCAAATTGCATGAAACCAATTTTGTTAGAAAGGTATTGAAATGCTTAATCCAAGCCCGTTGGATTCAAGTCATTTGGATCTATAGATCAACCTTGGTAAAAATAACAAGTCAGAAGCTTTTCTGCATTCAAATATTTTTCAAATTTCAACCCTAATAGCTTTTGAGTTGATTCCAACTCTCAAAAATCATATTGATCATACCTTTCAGAATATATAAAATCATATGGATTTACTTACAGAAATAATGTCCAAGTAGTAAAGGAATGCCACATAGGCATTTCTAGTCACTTTATTTTATTTAAAATAAAAGGTTAAACCTTATTAAACTGTGACACCACTTTAAATCACATTCCCATGTACTGAAATATCTGGTGATGACATGTGTCAACATGATCCCATGTTTGAGTTGGAGAATATTAAATCTTAAGTAATTTTTCAATGAGTAGAAATTACTTTTCTAAAAATAAAATAAATAAGACAAAGGCTTGAATCTTGAATGTTAGTGATGATGCTAGATCATCTATAGAACCCTTTTGCGTGATGATTAAAAGTAGTTGTCACATCCCAAGATTTTCCAAATCTTGTTATGTGAAAAATAAATGAATAAAATAAAACTTTGTTGATTTTCAGGGTGAGAAGAAACTTTTGATTCCAATTGGAAACTTTCAAACCTATTTTTGATCAAATAAATCCTAAAGGGATTTATAAAGATAAAAAATTAATAAAGAAAGATTTTAATAAGTTGAATTACTATTTTAGGTTATTTTAATAAAAAGATTTGGTTTTCAAATGAAAAGGTAGAAATATAAATAAGGACTATTTTTATAGAGGCAAATTAAACCTTGGCCAAGTTTTTGAAATAAAATATTTTGTTATGATTAAAGGAGTAAAGGGTTATTTGAACAAAATAATGAGGATTTATTAAATATCCAATTTTATTAAAAATAAAGGTTTTACCATTTTAATTAAACATCAAAACTTGTTAAATTATTTTAAACAAGTCTTCCAAGTATTTTATATTTTCAAATAAAACCTACTAATTTGGTTTTGATAAAATTTAGATTTCAAATGGAGATTTTAATAAATCAAAACCTATTTGAATTAATAACTAAGGATTATTTTATTTAATTATTAAATAGATCCTAAGTGAGTAAAAATATTATTTATTTTGGGTTCTAATTTGTGTTGTTAAACAGAACTAAAAAGGATGCAAAGTTTAGCAAGGTTTTGAATTCATTCGAGTGTTTGAATTGTTTGAATAAAACCAAAACACAAAATCAAATGGAAAAAGGAAAAAGATTCAGTATTAAAAAAAATGGAAACTAGCCCAACCCATCTGGCCAGCCCAGCAATCCTAGTCCAGCCCAACTAGCTCTCTCCCCGCAGGAAAACGTTTTGCACTCCGAAACCTACCCACGCCCCCACTGACGACAGGACCCCACTCGCACTTCCATCTCTCGCTGACGAAGCTGCCCCACACTGTCCTGTCATCGTCTTCAACCCGCTGAATCCGCGCCCAGTTCATCTCTGCCGTTTCTGGTGTAAATTCGTGGCTTAAAATTCACATTGAATCAAGGTTAATTCGCCCAGCCATCACGCAGGATAAAGGCGCCTCCCTCCCCTCTTCCATTCGCCCCAAACACCGCCTCCTCTCTGCCACTAGGCTGCATGGATTTTTCCACGCAACCCCACTGGCTCCGATGAGGTCGAGTACAAATTCCGGCGACGC
Source organism: Avena sativa (assembly GCA_916181665.1). Lineage (NCBI taxonomy): Eukaryota > Viridiplantae > Streptophyta > Magnoliopsida > Poales > Poaceae > Avena > Avena sativa. The sequence continues at coordinate 301,174,672 of OV702297.1, read as the reverse complement.
CTGACCATACCTTGCCCCCTTGTGCACACGAGACTACTCCCCAGACTAGTGCGCATCTACTGGTGGTTCCAGCTTGGCCGCGCTTGCCCCAGAGCGTCGGCAAGGACGAACTCTGAACACCGCCGACGCCTAACACCTCTCCGGTGACCCCTCCCCGTAAGAACAGATCGCCCCTTTCTCTCTGCTTGGAACCCCCATGTTCAGCATCTTTGCGCGCACCTAACAGTGGCCTTCTTTTGCTTTGGCATGGCCTATAACCTCGCCTCCGACAACAACCAGACGGACCCGACAATGAGCACAGCTCCGGCGAGCAATCCACTCCGTTCCTGTGCGCCCCTCGACGAACCGACCACGCCTCGAGCTCCACCGCAACCCTGCGAGCACGGTGAGCACCTCCACTTCTCTCCTTGCTTCCTGTAACCGCCGCGACGCCACCGTCTGACCGCGCGCCGCCGCCAGCCGCCGCTAGCGCCGCCAGTTCGTGGTCAAACACACTGAGCCCGTCGGATCCAAATCCTGTGGCTATGATTAGATTAGGTCGAAGGGGTAAGTTTGAGTCAGAGCCGCATGATTTCATTTAGATATAACGCACCAGAGAGATTGATCCAACCGAACCGGTATCAGCTAATAGCAAGCAGCCATGTGGCCCAGCCTTTGGTTTAAAACAGAATTTGAAATCAGATTGTTATGCAAACTTGTAAAATTCATAACTTAAAATCTACACGTCCAAATCTTGCAAACTTTATATCAATGGATTCAGAAAAACAAGCCCTAGCCAACCATGCACTTTTTTTAGTAAAAAGCTTCTGGTAAAATGTTTGTTTTTGCATAAACTTATGTATGCTTGTTTAGGTTATAAAAATTATTCTAAAATGATTTTGGGGATAAAATCTTTTCAAAATGGTTTGTTGTGAACCTACTGACCCTAGGAACCAACTTATGGATTTAAAAATGTATTTTGTGAAGATTAGGATTGAATAATTGAATTAGCTCATTTCTAGTCAAATAAAAATATTGATTTTGTTATGGAAAAGATTTTTGAGAAAAACCTTTGGAAAATGTTTTGATTCAAACCTACTGACCCTAAACACCAAGTTTTGTGAATTAACAACTTATTTGTTGAACAAAATAAAAATTTTGCTTTGGTAAAAACATTTTCCACCACATGAAATAATGGTTTGATTTAAAAATGGTTTATAGATAAAACCCTTTTGCAAATGGTTTTGCCACTTTAGAAAAATGACCACTTTGAACCATACAATGTTTAGAGCCTAGTAGAAACCACCTTTGCAAATAAAACTAACTTTTTGCATGCTTGCATGCATGACTTTGTTTCTATTATTTTATGTGTGATGAATTGTTTGAATATTGATTGGAATGCTAGTTGAATCTATGTTTGCTTGATTGATTTGTAGTGAAGTTAGAAGAGTGTGATATTAGCAAGATCAAGAAGTGAACCAACATCCTCTACCAAAAAGGCAAGTGACACTATCATCCAAGTCCTACTATTTTCATTACACTTAGTGGATTTGGAAACATGCATGATAAGGACTACTATATTTTGCTATGCTAAATCCTAATAGGATACCCTTATACATTCCTTAGTGAAAACAATGTAGTTGTAATATGCTTAGCCCTGCTTTATATATTGAGAAGATATACATGTTGAGATTATGAGAAGTATTGAAAAGACTTGTGTTTTTATATAATAAAACAAGTACTCAATGAACCACCTGGGTGGACAAGGATACTCAAGTTTTGGACAAGGTGGCAACAAGAGGAACCATGTTTATATGGCAATCTCTTTTTGTTGTGCACTAGAAGAAAACCACCCAAGGACTTAGAGATTGAACATGTTTCTCGTATTGTGGCTTCCGTGTACAGCCACATGCTAAATGGGCACTGGCTTAGTCAACTACATAGTGGAAGACCCATGCATTGGCCTCTTCGTGTTAACTGGAATGAGGGAACTAGGAACCCTACATTGGTGCCTGAAGACAAGCTAGCATTGTGTATTGGGAGGACCCTATGGAAAGACTTCGTCACATTCTCAATCTGCCAGTACTCCATCTTGGTGAGTACTTATCCAGCGGACACTGGTGGCAACAAGATGAGATTGTGTCATGTGGGTAAAGTGTACAACTTCTGCAGAAGATAAAAATCTAAGTACTTAGCCGTGTCCCCGATTATGGACAATACTGAGCAACTAAGGACTGAAGCTATGGGAAATCTCGACATTCCAATTTCTAAAAGAAAAACTTGAAAGTGACAACAAGAGACTTGAAGCACTTGGTGGATTCCAAGGAATTCAGAAAGATTTGACAAAAGATCAAAACTATTTTGAAAAGATAGGATAAAACTATATTGCTTTCTGCAAATGAGCCTAAACCCCACTTAGCCAAATATGCATGTATTGATAGGATCCACTTATATTTTACATAGTAGTGAAACTTGCCAATACAATTCAAATGTATTGACCCTTGTGGCTGTAACTTGTTATGTTGCAGGTTTGTTTGATATTAGTGAAGTTGATTGATTAGGATTACAAGTCTACAACCAACATGTTTGCCTGTGGCACTTTGAAGATGAAGGACCCCATGCTTATAGATATTCTGCTGCAATGTAATGTGATAGCCAAATGAGCTATGTAAGATGTAATGAATTATTTTATTCCTGGTTATAAAGCTGTATTATGACCTTTGTTTCTTGATACTACATCTTAACTGTGGATGCTAGCTATTGATCCAGGGACTAGCATTGTAAACACAGGGATCTCTACCTTATTTAAGGTTGGGACCTCTACAGTAGTTAAGTATTGTTTGGTGATTGTGTACCTCGTATTTATTTATAGACGCTAGTACCGACCAAGGATACGAGGAGGAAGGAGGATATTACGAAGAAGAAGGCGAGGAGAACTTCAACCACTGCTCTACACAAGGAAAGCTAACACTTGCAATTATAAAAGTTAGATAACCTAGGCAATGCACTAAGCATGCTTGGTTGGACACATTTGATGATACCCAATCCTAGTTTTACTTGCAAGCTTTACACTTTATTTCTGTAGCAAAGGTTTCTCCTAGAGTTTACTTAAGTGACTTGTAGATTCTAGGAAGATAATTGACGGTTGCATAAAGAGCATTAAATTTGGCCTAAGCTAGATAATCTTAATGTCATCCTAAGGCATGAGATTGAACTTAGTTAAACTCCACTTGTTTACCACCCCTCATTAGTACTTACCCCACTTGTAGATGCTAGTGCTAAGCATAAAACTTGATCAACGTTAGATGGGAATACTAGGTGAAAATGGTTATGAAAACCTTAGAATGATGGATCATTCTACTGAAATGTTTTGACATGTGTTTCCGAACACCAGATGAGTTTGATGATGAAAATGTTGAGGCATGAGCCTTAGCCCTTTAAAAAATGATTGTTGTCTGGATGCGATACCATTCCAAATTTACCGTACAACCACAATACCCGAAATTTGGGTAGGGCTTGACTGGAAACTTATATACTTTAGTATGGGTTCCCTCACGGCCAAGGTCTGAGCTGAGGCTACCTTGTAAAGATTCCACCTGTGCAGTACCCAAGATGACAGTTGGTCATGGTTGGGAGGCCAAACTCACAGGAGACGTGCCTATACTAGGGCGTGTAATGGAAAGGTTATGATTCATTATCCGCATACTGAGTATGGTGAATTCAGGATTTGTTCCTGACGGATGTATCGAATGTTGTGGTGAAAGTGTACAATATCTGCAGAGTGTCAAACTATTCGAATAGCCGCGTCCGCAGTTATGGACAGTTGGAGTGGCCATACTGTTCCCCGTCAGATGTTTTCAAAATGACTTATGAAATGAATTGAGATTTTGACTTGACCAGAACAGAGTTGTGATATGAATACAAGTTCCCACTTAGGTGTTAGAAAAATTCAACTAGCTTTTCTTGCTTCTGAACTTAGTAGAGGTAAATCTAGCTTTTTGCAAAACAACCCTAGAGCTTAGTGTCCTACTACAAAAACCCCCCTTCACTTGTTAGTATTAGTTTGCGAGTACTTAAAGAGTACTCATGGCTTTGTCCCTGGCTATTCCCATGGCCAGACTATGAAGAGGAGTACCAGGACGAAGGACCCCAGGAAGGTTACGACAACTAGGATCATCTCCCATCGTCAGCATTGCCTGTGACCCGGAAGATGGAGCTTCGCCTACGCTACCTTTATTATTACGTAATTCCGCTGCTTGAGTTGTATTAAGAACTGCATCATGAGATCCTTATTTGTGTAAGACCTTATGTATGGTTTGTAATGGATGATGTACTGTGGTATCCAAATCTGTTATGTCTCGCAAAAATGGTAATCCTAGGATTGCGATGTATGCCATAACAGGCATCTGGGATTAAAAACCCGGGTGTTGAAAAGTTGGTATCAGAGCCATCCTAACCATAGGACACCCTAGTTAGAATGTAGGTTGAATCAAAAACTTAGTTTCAAAACCAAAGGAAGTGAGTATTTACAAAAACTTATTCCCATTCTTATCACCTTGATTCTTTCATGAAAATTCATGTTCCTCAAAAATTCTTGCAAAATACATAAAATTTGACACACTTGATCACTCTACTAACTTACTCATCATATATTCTTATAGATGGACGTGAAGTACAGCAAGTTTTATCAGTTGGGGAATGGAGGAGACCTTATCTTTGAGCGGGATTTGGACCAGCTTTCGAACTTTTGGAGCGTCCACACTCCGAGTTCTTCGGAGCTCAGCTCAATGATCAAGGAGGAGAAGATCTGCAGTGGCTAATTGTTGCAAGTCTCCGAGGAAAGATTGAACCTCCCACTGCTGAGGGAATTCATTTCACCTTAAGAGAGAACAACTGGCTAGATGGACTTGCCAGGGCCATGCATGAAGCTCTTGCCCGTCTGTGTGGGAAGAGTATCAACCAGATCAAGGGTACCCGCTTTGAGTTTTTTCCAAGGCGTGATGCTATGGGACATCCACTGGAAGCCCCATACCACCACGAGCTGAAGACTCAGTTGGACCACCTCAGCTTCATGATGTATGATCGTCAGCAGGAATTGGATAATTGTCGTGACTACTCCAACCACAAGTCCGCCATCATCAAGACGAAGGATCAGACCATCGCCATGCTAGCAAAGGATCGCAAGTCTCGCCGCCGTCAGCTTGACAAGAAGGAGCGCATCATTTCCCGTCTTCGCCACCGTATCTAGGATTTGGAGGAGACCATCCACGAGAGAGACATGCAGTTGGAGGAAAGGGAGAATGCCGGAGAAGACCTTCATGGAGACCACTACTCCTATCTCAGCAATGATGATGATTTTCTGGAGGATCAGGCCATGGACTTCTTCGCCGATGAGGATGATTCTCCTTCATCGATGACGATGAGGATGATGAGGATGATGATTACACCGACTTCGAGGAGTAGTAGCACTTGAGCACTAGCGTAGTGAGTTGCATTCGGTCCCACTGTATCGTAGTTTCCAGAATGGTTCTTAAAACCATCTGTTTACCTTTGTTGTGGTGTGTGTTGTATCGTGTGCTATGAATGAATGAAAAGCAAGTTGCTAGAAAATCTGAGTCAATATTTAAAAACTTTTCAAAAGTCCCTGAACCTTGGAAATTTCCCTCTTTTCTCATGATCTATCTCAATCTTCAGATGCCACGCGGAGGAAGTAGTTCATCCCCGGACCCGATGTTGCAGATCCTGCAAATGTTGGTTTCTGACCGCGAAGCTGAAAGAGCTGAACGTCAAGCCAACCTAGCCACCCTTCAGCAGATAGCTCAGCTAGCCCACAACAATCAAGGCCAAGGAAATCGGGACAACCACGGATCTAAGCTCAAGAATTTCCAGAATACCAACCCACCTGTTTTCACTAAGTCAGAAGAGCCCTTAGACGCAGATGATTGGCTGCAACCCATGGAGAACAACCTAGAAGTCACCGGAGTGGAAGCTAACAAGAAAGTTCTGTTCGCCACCCACTATCTAGCCAGAGATGCAAGAGCATGGTGGAACATCGTTCGTGCAATGACCGGAGGACAGATGATGACCTGGGAGGAATTCAAGGTCATGTTCAGCAGAACCCATGTGCCACCGGGTTTGATCAAGAGGATGAGAGATGAGTTCAGAGAACTGAAGCAAGGAAGGATGACCGTAGTGGAATACCGTGACAAATTCTTGTCATTGGCTAGGTATGCCCTGGATGAGATCGACACCGAAGCCAAGAAGAAAGAACGATTCCTGAATGGTCTACACGATGAGATGCAGACGGTATTGGTCAATATCCCCTTTGCTGATATTGAAGCTCTTGTCGAATCTGCCATCCAGATGGAAGGAAAGATCAACCAAGCCAATGAGAACCGCAAGCGTCGCATGATGCATCAGCCAGGAACCCATCAGACCCCAAAGTATCGCCCTAACCCATCTCCAGGATTTGCCCCGAGAATCAACAGACCCCCGATGAACCATCCGACCTATCCGAACCGTGGAAACCCAAGGCCCGGAGGAAATCACAACAACCCCGGCAACTCTAACAATTTCAACCGTGCACCACCCAAGTTCAACAACAACAATGCTGCCGCCAACACCAACACTGCCCCGAGGACTGGAAGCAATGTTGTGCCTGTTGCAGCAAAGGACAAGTCGCAAGTGACTTGTTATGACTATGGAAATAAAGGCCACTACTCCAATGAGTGCCCCAAGAAGAATGCCGCAGCCCCCAACGCTAATGCCCCAGCTCAGCAGCAGCATCGTGTTCAACCCGGAAGAAGGTTTGCCCCAGGTAACTCGCTCAACCGCAACGGCCGTCTTTTTCTCATGCATGCTAAAGAAGCCCAGGAAGCGCCAGACGTCGTGCTGGGTATGTTTTCTGTTAATTCAGTACTTGCAAGAGTGTTGTTTGATTCTGGTGCATCGCAGTCATTTGTCACCGAAGAATTTGCATGCACTAGTAAGATTCAACCAACCAAACTGAATCATGTTATGATTGTTCAAATCCCCGGTTCAACCACCAAAGCTAGGAAAATTTGCAAGGCCGTCCCTATCTGAATCCATGGCATAGATTTTTATGCTAATCTGATAGTACTCGGAACTAAAGGTTTGGAAGTAGTATTAGGAATGGATTGGATGTCCAAACATAAAGGATTAATCGACTGTGCCAAGAAAGCCATAACCATGACCAGTATAGCCGGAATATCAGTCGAGCATGTATCTGAAACCTTACCTCCTCAATTCAAGTGCAACAAGAGTATAGCCCAACCTACCATTGACCAAGTTTGGATAGTCTGTGAATACCCCGATGTATTTCCAGATGTTTTGCCCGGTATGCCCCCAGATCGGAATATCAAGTTTATCATCGAACTAATCCCCGGAACAGGACCCATAGCCCAGAGACCATATAGTATGAACCCGTCTGAACTAGCAGAACTGAAGAAGCAACTAGATGCCATGTTGGAAATTGGATTGATTAAACCAAGTGCATCATCATGGAGATCACCTGTCTTGTGTGTGGACAAGAAGGATGGAGGTAACCGTCTGTGTACGGATTATCGGAAGTTGAATCACTATCAAGAACAAGTACACATTGCCCAAGATAGAAGATTTGTTTGATCAGTTGACCGGTGCCAAAGTGTTTTCTAAGATTGATCTTAGAACAGGCTATCATCAACTCAAGATTCGTGTAGAGGATATTCCCAAGACTGCCTTTACCACCAGATATGGATTATACGAGTATACCGTCATGTCTTTTGGATTAAGCAATGCCCCCGCTTATTTCATGAATCTCATGAATAAGATTTGTATGGACTTCCTGGATAAGTTTGTCGTTGTTTTAATCGATGACATTATGATGTATTCCAAATCAGAAGAAGAACATGAGCTACACCTAAGGACTATTCTTGGAACCCTTAGAGAGCATCAGTTGTATGCCAAGTTCAGCAAATGTGAATTCTGGTTACAAGAGGTAGGATTCCTCGGCCACATTGTATCAGCCAGAGGAATTGCCCTTGACCCTGCAAAGGTGAAAGATGTCGAAGATTGGCAAGACCAACCACTCAAACCCAAGTTCGTGCATTTCTCGGATTGGCGGGATATTACCGCAAGTTCATAGAAGGATTCTCAAGTATCGCCAGACCCATGACCGAATTGCTGAAGAAGGACAAGAAGTTTGAATGGATAGACAAATGTGAAGCGAGTTTTCAAGAACTCAAGAGGAGATTGATTTCAGCCCCAATCGTAATCATGCCAGATATCACGAAGCCCTTTGATGTGTATTGTGACGCATCCAAGATCGGTCTCGGATGTGTGCTAATGCAAGAAGGCAAAGTTATATCTTATCTATCTTGACAACTGAAACAGCATGAGCAAAATTACCCAACCCATTACCTCGAGCTCGCAGCTGTAGTTCTAGCCCTGAAGACATGGAGGCATTACCTGATGGGAAATCGTTGTGAGATTTATTCGGATCACAAGAGCCTAAAGTATATATTCACTCAGAAGGAGCTGAATATGAGACAGAGAAGATGGATTGAGCTAATCAAGGATTACGATCTGGACATTCACTATCACCCCGGTAAAGCCAACGTGGTAGCAGATGCCCTTAGCATATTGTCGTGCTGCTTGAACTCCATGATTTTGAAGGAGCAACCAAGTCTGCACAAAGAGATGGAAGATTTCCGAATGGAATTAGTGAGCAAAGGATTTTTGGCTAGCATAGAACTTCAACCCACTTTGATCAGCCAGATCAAAGAGGCGCAGAAAGGAAATGCTAGTATCGACGGAATCAAGCATCGTATCGGTACAAGAAAAGTACCCGGATTCACCGAAGGAATTTTGTGGTACAAAGGACGCCTTTGTGTACCAGCAGATTCTGAGTTGAAAGAAGTTATTCTGAAGGAAGCTCATGATACCCTTTATTCTATCCACCCCGGAGGAACGAAGATGTATCAAGATTTGAAGTAACAATTTAGGTGGCATAAGATGAAGAGAGAAATCGGAAGCTATATCGCCAAGTGTGATATATGTCAGCGAGTCAAGGCGGGACATCAAAGACCCGCTGGATTGTTGCAACCATTGCAGATTCTGGAATGGAAATGGGATTCAGTTGGAATGGACTTTATCACTGGATTGCCTCCTTGTAGTAGGGGAAATGACTCTATCTGGGTCATAGTGGACATATTGTCCAAAGTAGCTCATTTCTTACCCGTCAAGACCACATATCAGAGTTTGAAGCTAGCGGAGTTATACATCGCTAGAATCGTCAGTTTTCATGGAGTCCCTAAGAACATCGTATCGGATCGAGGAACTGAGTTTACCTCGAGGTTCTGAAGAAAGTCCAAGAAGGTTTAGGAACCCAACTATATTTCAGCACCGCTTATCACCCTCAGACCGATGGACAAACGAAGCGAGTAAATCAAATACTCGAAGATATGTTGAGAGCATGTGTGTTAGAATATGGATCTAAGTGGGAAGACTGTCTGCCGTTCGCAGAATTTTCATACAACAACAGTTATCAAGCTAGTTTGCAAATGGCCCCATTTGAATTCATGTATGGAAGGAAGTGTTGCACCCCTTTGAACTGGTCGGAAGTAGGAGAGAGTCAGATCTTCGGACCCGACATCCTATGAGAAGCAGAGGAGAAGGTTCACAAGATTCGTGAACACCTCAAGACCGCCCAGTCCAGACAAAAGAGATACGCCGACAAGATACGTTGAGACCTAGCCTTCAACATAGGAGATTTTGTGTATCTGAAAGTATCGCCATTGAAGGGAATGCAACGTTTCCAGCTGAAAGGAAAGTTAGCCCCTAGATATATCGGCCCCTTCAAGATTTTGAACCGTCGAGGAGAAGTGTCATATCAATTGGAAATACCCGAAGAGATGTCAGTCGTGCACAATGTGTTCCATATCTCATTACTTCGCAAGTGCCTCGAAGTCCCGGAGAAGACTGAAGTGTTCAAAAATATTGATCACCGAACCATAGAAATCAACGATGATATGAACTATCCCGAAGTACCCATCCGTATTTTGGAAGAAGCTTTCAGAACCACCCAAACCAGAAGCATCAAGTTTCTCAAGATTCAGTGGAGCAACTACACAGAAGAGGAAGCTACCTGGGAGCGCGAAGATCACATCAGAATGGAGTTTCCCGATCTCTTCAAATCCTAGGTAATCTTTTTCATCCTTTTTCAAATCTCGGGACGAGATTTTGTTTAAGGGGGGAAGGTTTGTAACATCCCAAAAATATTAAACTTGGATCATCAAACTCTAATCATCAAATTTAGGGTTAACAGAAACTTTTCCAATTAAAAAAATGAAAGCATTCATATGTGTAGGTATTAATATTTGGATTCTTTTGAATTTCAATGGTTCTATGTTTCTTTGCTTTTAAAATGATTCTTAGGTGAAATAAACATCATCTAAACAATCCCCAAACTTTTCCCAAAGACAAACAAGTCAAAACAAACAAATTAAGTGAATGATCACATTGGCCAATTTAACTCCCATGCCTACTTTGGCTATCCCTAACTTTCAGAACTTAACAGAAACATGTATGGATCTTTGCACCCCTTGATAGTACTCATAACAAGGTACCAAGGCCACTTTGTGATCATCCAAAAACATTTAAATGCTTAGTTTAAATGACAGTTTAAAATTGAATCTATTTCATATGGGAAGGTCCTACTATTTGAAAAACCACTCAAACAAGCTCAATTTTCAAAATCCAAGCATCCACAGAACCCTCAACACATGCCTAGAACACCCACCAAAAATCTTTTCAAAATTCAAAACTTAAGTTCATGCGGCCATTTCATCAAACAGGTTGTAGATTCAAATCAACAAAATCAAAAACACTATGTTGAGCAGTGTTTTGGGCCTAACTTGTTCCCTCTCTGGTTACATCTAGCCTTAGTAGATCATCTAGCAACCTTAACTAATCTCTAGCACCACTGTAAGCTGGCCATTGTCATCAATGGTGAGCAGGTCGAGAGCATCATTGCCACCCCATGGTCGACATCAAGCTACGAGCAACACTAGCCTCGCCAACCTTGTCTGGGAGCTAGGCAGCACCCCACCGCCACTCCCTGTCCCAGCCTCAAGCAATGCCAGCTACTGGACCACACGCCCAGGCCATGCCAAACCTCTCTGCGAGCATGCCGAGAGCGCGCCAGAGCGCCACCCTCGACACACGCCCATAGACCGCGTGCCGCCCTCTCCGCGTGCACGCATGATCACCACCACCCCAACAACCCTGTAGACACGCCCGTTCGCCGCCGCGCGGACCACGCGCGCTGTGAGCCATCAAAACCTCCGTCGGACACGCTTAGAGCGCCGAAGCGTTCCGACCGATCAGCACCAACCCTCGCCTCGCCACCACGTCGTTGAGCTTCGCCAGGGAGCACAGAACCGCCCCTACCGTTGCCCACGCTGATATCCCTCTGGGCCGTCGACCACGACGAGCTCAGCCCGCACCCGTCGGTCCCCTGTCGCCACTATAAATAGAGGCATCCTGTAACACCCTCGGAATCGGCCCTATGCAAGTTTTAGCGATTCCCGCCAAACCCGCATAGAAATGATTCAAAGGTGCCCACCAGGCACTTGCGTGCGGGTGGAAAACGAAGTAATACCATTACACAATAGTCCACGATGGAACCCACAGAACAGATATAAACAACAACGACTCCATGAGTCAAGAATACAGATATACAGTACAAAGATCCAAATCACCTTTAAAACGGTACAGCGTCCGAGTACGGACAAGATGCAAATTGAGCTAAGAGCCCTGAAGAATAACCAATGGCGTCCATAACCCTGCCCAGGCCAAGCCGAAAGGGTAACCCTGCTAACGACGTCGATCTCAAACCTGCTAAAAACAAAAGGGGGTGCCGGCAAAGGGCAAAGGAAAAAGAGAGCGGTCAGTACTGAGGCCAGTACACGGCGAGACTAGAATTCGGCGGTCCTCGCCTACATAGGTATGGTGGACTGAGCGGCAGCGCAGGATGCACTAAACAACCTATAGAGACTCGATATAACTGGCGGCTATCAGAGAGAGATAAGAAAGACCTATTCGAAACCATCCTGATACCACCACCAAACATACCCATCTTGGTATTTCCCCCTCGAGACCAAACGAGGAAGTCAACCGAGGAACTCACACAGTTGGCAGTTTTATTTATCCAGTTATCGTTGCAGCAATTACTAGTCAAGTATGAATAGTCGTCCTGATAACATAAGCAGTGGGCACTTTTAGTTAACCATTCCGTTGTAGTTGCGATACTTACTAGTCAGATATAATTAGCATGAGATATCCCAAACCCAGCAATTGTTGGTACTTTTATTTAGCCATTCCGTTGTAGTGAAGCTGATTACTAGTCACATCGGATACAAGTAAAATTATAACAGTAAACTTTAGTTATAGTTGTCTATGATCGAGAACTGTGCTCCAAGTCGTCCATAACCGCGGACACGGCTTCTCGAAAAGATTTAACCCTTCAGGGGTGCACCAAAGTTTCCACACACACCTACACCCTTGTTGTCAGATCAGGTAGGTACAAGATCACAAAACATACACCCAATGGTATGTCGACGGGGTTTCGGACACGACGTTTCCCATACCCAAAGCAAGCACATGGGGGCCACCCCACTAAGCTACCCGCAACGAAGTCGGCCGGTCTCCGAGACGGACCCAGAGGTTTGTGACAATGGCTGTAAACGACTGGGAACCCGAAAGTGTGACTGGGCTTGTCGATACCACGAAAACATTCCACGTTGATTCCAAAACAGTACAGGCGCTCCACGCGCAATCGTAAATAAAGCAGTAAAGCATGGCATAAGTACAGGATAGTAATTAAGCCCCAAACTACTTGTGGCCCCCTGTACAGTACTTTGAAATAAGGTACTAATCGATGGGGGTGTCCACACCTACTTCAGTTTTAGTTATTAAACGATAATTAAAGCCATGATCATCTTCAACATTAAATATACGGCAATACTCCAACAACTGTGGTACTTGACGACACGCAACAGCACTTGAGCAAGCGACTATGACACGCAAGTCCAACTATCTACCAAACAACAGGTAATAGGATGTGTCCAAGGCAATATAAGGTTGCAAGGGATATCACGGGTACGAAAACTAGCATCGCAACATAGATAGCAATAGATCAACAGGAGGGAATAAATACTATAAAAGTAAGATAGGTAGAAAGGGGGAGATGCTCGCCCGAAAACATTGCCGAAGGTTCATCCAAAGATCGGGTCGACACTCGCATCAACTCATCGGCCTAGCCCGTGAAGAAGCAAAGCACTAGAAGAAACAACGGATGCACTATTTAATACTACGGCAGAAGATCAGACATGATGCATGTATGATGTATGGCATGGCAAGGATACGATGCAATTAGACCATATTAAACAGAACCGGGGTCCCGACAATTAATGAGTAGGTTTATGTTGTCTAGATATCCCGCAATTTAAATGTTATCTTAACATGGCAAAATATATCACCGGTTTGATACACAAATTTAAATGGAGCAAATATAAGACTAGATTAGCCCGCATATGGCCTCCATATTTAATTTAGGTGAATCGTCCAAACACCCACAATATGTATGCAAGCATGATCAATTGTATGCAACAAGTATAATATGTCAATTTATAAAATAGGGGCTCGGGAGGGGTCACACATTGGCGTCGGCGATCTTGGTTCGATGTGGTTCAGGTTTGGTCTTCGGACGCCGGGACCGGCCTTCACCTTCGAAAACGGGGTCGTGAAGGAGAACATGAAGCCGATGCCGGGGTTCGGACTTCGGATCCGGGATGGAGAACTTGGCGTCAGACGTCCTTCGGGTCCATGTGTGCTAGCGTCCATTTTTGAGAATCGGGATCTTGTCCGAATTCCAAGTACTAGGCAGCGCCGACCATCAGAATCACAATCCTCCCATCGATACACCAATCCTTCACCACATCTCACACACGTCAGGGACTTATAACAGTGAGCAACACAGGAAGGCATGGTCACTTGTTGATCTCAGGCATGCAACACACTCAAAGGATATAGAGGAAGAGATGGCGTGCTGGCTGCTAACATGGGACGGCCCAATGACGACACGAGGTCAATCAGGAGGCCATGAGTCGAGGCGGGAGGCCTGGCGCTGGGCTCGAACAGAGACCACGAGGTTGGGAGGAGCTCCTGCCGGCGGTGGGCCGAGGACGGCGGCTCCCGGGTGGCCATGGCAGGGGTGCGGGCGAGCATGGCCGCGAGCGCGAGATGTAGGAGTAGGCGACCGCGTGAAGACGACGGCAGGGCCTTGCGCCGGGGAAGAGGGAGCTCACATGGCAACAGAGGGTGCCTGTGGGCGGCGGCTCGACGGGGACGGGGAGGCCAAGCGGCGGAGGAGGCGCTTGGGGCCGCGGGGAGTTCGGCGGGCGGCCGGAGAGGGGCGCCGGCAGGCTCCGGCAGTGCTCCTGCCGGCGGTTGATCCTGCTGCAGGGAGGCGCGACGGCGAACATGGAGGCGCGGCCACGGCGCGGATCGACGCAGGCGCAGCGGCGGGGTCCGCACGGTGACGGGGGAAGAGGCGACGGCCGGCGACGGTCGCAGACCAAGGTGGCATCATGGAGGGAGGGTCCTAGTGGCGGCCGGAGAGGAAGGCGCGGCAGAGAGGGGGGTCGCGGGCGGCGCTGCTCACGGAAGGCGCTGGTGGGGAAGATGGGGTGTCGAGGGAGAGGTGAGGGAAACGCGGGGTCGGGGACGCGTCGGTGCGGAAGCGAGCGAGCGACAGGGGAGGTTGTCGGGGAGTGGGCCAGGGAGAGGAGCGGGGTGTGTCGCGCGTTTGTGCGGGTCGGTTCTGGTGACAGGAATGTGTGTGTTTGGTGTTGCGCGCGTGTGTTGGTGTGTGCGTGTAGAGCCAGGGGTGGCGGCGGGTGAGAGGTAGGGTGGGATTTGGGGTAGGTCTAGGGTTTGCAAGGTGGGGTGGTAGGCGGCTATCGGTTGGGCCTTTTGGGCCTGGCCGGTGGCGGCCTCCCCCACTAAAATAATTTAGATTTTTATTTAGTTTTTTTAAAATATTCTTTTATAAATAGTTTTAGACAAATAAAGGATCCGGGCGGACCGAGGATTTATGTTTGAAGTCTAGAGGGGAGTATTTAGAAAACAAAGATAGGCTTTGTAAAATAGTTTTTAGGCAAATAGATGCATGCTGATGACATGATGATGCACATAATAAAACAACAGCAATTTTCTAGTAGTGGTTTTACCCGGGGTGCTACACATCCCCCGCTCGATTTCTTCACACCATTCCACTCCCCTCTCACCCAGAACCACCCCACCTCACTCTCGGAGCAAGGCAAGCAGCGCATCGCCGGAATTTCACCGGAGCCCGCCGCTGCTGGAGAAGAAGGAAGCCATCGATTGGAGCCGCCCCAGGAGGAGCTGCCGGTGCCAGGAGAATCGTCGTCGTCGACTTCGTCGTTTTCCCCCATCGCCGACCCTCGCCTAAGCCCCGGTGAGCCTCCCACGACCCCCACCTGCCGCGTTAGGGTTCTGTCTCGCCGGCGCTGCCCGACGTGGACGATAAGCCGTAGCCGTTCGATTAGACTGAGATCGTGTGGCCGAGATCACCCCGTACCGCTTCGCGTGTTATGAGCCACTGACTGGTGGAACCCCCTGTCAGTTGCGCCCGTGCTGCGGAGTGACACCGGGCCGGCCCAATAACCTTTCCCGCGCAGCCCACTCGTTTGAATTTAGCTTTTTCTATTTTCATTCAAACTCAGTTTTGTACCTAGTTTCAGAAATCAACCCAGCTCGATTCAGTGAACCAAATTGCATGAAACCAATTTTGTTAGAAAAGTATTGAAATGCTTAATCCAAGCCCATTGGATTCAAGTCATTTGGATCTGTAGACCAACCTTGGTAAAAATAACAAGTCAGAAGCTTTTCTGCATTCAAACATTTTTCAAATTTAAACCCTAATAGATTTTGAGTTAATTCCAACTCTCAAAAATCACATTTGATCATACCTTTCATAATATATAATAACATATGGATTTACTTACAGAAATAATGTCCAAGTAATAAAGGAATGCCACATAGGCATTTCTAGTCACTTTATTTTATTTAAAATAAAAGGTTAAACCTTATTAAATTGTAACACCACTTTAAATCATATTCCCATGTACTGAAATATCTGGTGATGACATGTGTCAACATGATCCCATGTTTGAGTTGGAGAATATTAAATCTTAAGTAGTTTTTCAATGAGCAGAAATTACTTTTCTAAAAATAAAATAAATAAGACAAAGGCTTGAATCTTGAATGTTAGCGATGATGCTAGATCATCTATAGAACCCTTTTGCGTGATGATTGAAAGTAGTTAAGTATTTTTTGGTGATTGTGTACCTCGTATTTATTTATAGACGCTAGTATCGACCAAGGATACGAGGAGGAAGGAGGATATTACGAAGAAGAAGCCGAGGAGAACTTCAACCACTGCTCTGCACAAGGCAAGCTAACACTTGCAATTATGAAAGTTAGATAACCTAGGCAATGCACTAAGCATGCTTGGTTGGACACATTTGATGATACCCAATCCTAGTTTTACTTGCAAGCTTTACACTTTATTTCTTTAGCAAAGCTTTCTCTTAGAGTTTACTTAAGTGACTTGTAGATTCTAGGAAGATAATTGAAGGTTGCATAAAGATCATTAAATTTGGCCTAAGCTAGATAATCTTAATGTCATCCTAAGGCATGAGATTGAACTTAGTTAAACTCCACTTGTTTACCACCCCTCATTAGTACTTACCCCACTTGTAGATGCTAGTGCTAAGCATAAAACTTGATCAACGTTAGATGGGAATACTTGGTGAAAATGGTTATGAAAACCTTAGAATGATGGATCATTCTACTTAAATGTTTTGACATGTGTTTCCGAACACCAGATGAGTTTGATGATGAAAATGTTGAGGCATGAGCCTTAGCCCTTTATAAAACTGATGGTTGTCTCGATGCGATACCATTCCAAATTTACCGTACAACCACAATACCCGAAATTTGGGTAGGGCTTGACTGGAAACTTATATACTTTAGTATGGGTTCCCTCACGGCCAAGGTGTGAGCTAAGGCTACCTTGTGAAGATTGTCCACCTGTGCAGTACCCAAGATGACAGTTGGTCATGGTTGGGAGGCCAAACTCACAGGAGAGGTGCCTATACTAGGGCGTGTAATGCAAAGGTTAGGATTGATTATCCGCATACTGAGTATGATGAATTCAGGATTTGTTCCTGACGGATGTTATGGACAGTTGGAGTGGCCATACTGTTCCCCCGTCAGATGTTTTCAAAATGACTTATGAAATGAATTGAGATTTTGACTTGACCACAACAGAGTTGTGATATGAATACAAGTTCCCACTTAGATTTTCAAAATTCAACTAGCTTTTCTTGCTTCTGAACTTAGTAGAGGTAAATCTGGCTTTTTGCAAAACAACCCTAGATCTTAGTGTCCTACTACAAAAACCCCCTTCACTTGTTAGTATTAGTTTGCGAGTACTTAAAGAGTACTCATGGCTTTGTCCCTGGCTATTCCCATGGCCAGACTATGAAGAGGAGTACCAGGACGAAGGACCCCAGGAACGTTATGACAACTAGGATGATCTCCCATCGTCAGCATTGCCTATGACCCCGAAGATGGAGCTTCGCCTACGCTACCTTTATTATTACGTATTTCCGCTGCTTGAGTTGTATTAAGAACTGGATCATGATATCCTTATTTGTGTAAGACCTTATGTATGGTTTGTAATGGATGATGTACTGTGGTATCCAAATCTGTTATGTCTTGCAAAAATGGTAATCCTGGGATTACGATGTATGGCATAACAGGCATCTGGGATTAAAAACTCGGGTGTTAACACCATTAGTCCCGGCTGTGGCTGGGGCCGGGACTAAAGGCCCGCGCCGGACGGCCCGAGCCACCCAGAACCATAGGTCCCGGCCCGTTAGACCTCATTAGTCTCGGTCTGATACACAAACCGGGATTAAAGGGCTCTGGCCCTGCCGCTCGCTGGGGGCACCCCCTTTAGTCCCGGTTTGTATCTCCAACCGGCACTAGTGGTATGGCCCTATATATATGCCCCTTCCTCATCTCAACTGTTTTTTCCTGGTGAGAGAGTGTTATTGTGCTATTTTTTTTCTTGTTCATACATATGCACTAGAGGTGTTTGGTGAAATGTCCATTAGAGCGATGCGAGTTTAGGTCACACAAGACAGACATGATATGAGGTGCCCGAGCCACACTTAAGTTTTCTCATCTTTGTTTCCAAGTGTAATAAAAGGTTAGCAACTATTTTATCGTTTAGACCGTGCGGTACTAATTTTAGCATAGTATTTGCATTTAACATATATTTGTATGATACAGATGAGCCATCCATGGATGTACGGTGACTGACGCTCTGCCGCTTTCAGAGAAGGCGTGCGTTCTTTTCGAGTTGTGGCCGAGGAAAACAAGTGGCGGGATGGTTTTATGTGTTGTCCATGTGTTGACTGTAGGAATGAGAAGGCTCACACTTCCGCAAGAGTCATTCAGAGCCACCTGCTTCGGTCTGGTTTTATGTCCGTCTATAATTTTTGGACCAAACACGGAGAAAGAGGGGTTGTGATGGAAGACGGTGATGAAGAAGAGAACGATGATGACAACTATAGATCTATGTTCCCTGAATACGCTGATACCACAATGGAAGACAATGAAGAAGAAGGAGATGAAGAACGGGAACTAGACCGGCCCGCTGATGATCTTGGTCGGGTCATTTCTAATGCAAAGCGATACTATGACACAGAAAAGGAGAGGTTGCAGTTTGAGAAGATGTTACAGGACCACAACAAATTGTTTTACTCAACTTGTGAAGATGGCCAGAAGAAGCTGGGTAGCACAATGGAATTGCTAAAGTGGAAGGCGAAGACCGGTATGACTGACTCGGGATTTGAGAAGTTGTTGGTACTCATGAAGAGGTTGCTTCCAAGAAATAACGAATTGCCTACCAGTACATACGAAGAAAATAAGCTCGTCATCCCTCTAGGATTAGATGTGCAGAAGATACATGCGTGTCCTAATGACTGCATCCTCTACCACGGTGAGAAGTACGAGAATTTGAATAAATGTCCGGTATGCACTGCTTTGCGGTATAAGATCAGAAAAGATGACCCTGGTGATGTTGATGGCGAGCCACCCAGTAAGAGGGTTCCTGCCAAGGTGATGTGGTATGCTCCTATAATACCACGATTGAAACGTTTATTTAGAAACAAAGAGCATGCCAAGTTGTTGCGATGGCACATGGAAGAACATAAGAAAGACGGGATGTTGAGGCACCTTGCTGATGGTCGACAGTGGAGAAAAATCGAGAGAGACTTCCCGGACTTTGATGGTGACGCAAGAAACTTATGGTTTGGTCTAAGTATAGATGGCATGAATCATTTTGGGGAGCAGAGCTGCAGTCACAGCACCTGGCCCGTCACTCTATGTATCTACAACCTTCCTCCTTGGTTGTGCATGAAGCGGAAGTTCATTATGATGCCAGTGCTCATCCAAGGCCCGAAGCAACCCGGCAACGACATTGATTTGTACCTAAGGCCATTAGTTGATGAACTTTTACAGTTGTGGGCCAAACCAGGTTTACGTGTGTGGGATGAGCATAAACAGGAGCCATTCGACCTACGAGCGTTGTTGTTTGTAACCATCAATGATTGGCCTGCTCTTAGTAACATCTCAGGACAGACGAACAAGGGATATAATGCATGCACACACTGTTTAGATGAGACTGAAAGTATATATCTAGATAAATCTAGGAAGAATGTGTACCCATACAAATCGTCGTTTTGTTCCGCCCAGACATCCCTTAAGGAAAAAAGGCAAGCATTTCGGTGGCGAGGCAGATCACCAGAAGAAGCCTCCCTCCCCCCCCCCCCCCCCCGTACTGGTGCTGATGTATTTGGTATGATTAACGATTTAAATGTAATATTTGGAAAGGGTCCCGAAGGACAACCTATTCCGAAATACGCCGACGGTCACGCACCCATGTGGAAGAAGAAATCTATATTTTGGGAGCTACCCTATTGGGAAGTCCATGAGGTCCGCTCTGCAATCCACGTGATACACCTGGCGAAGAATCTTTGCGTGAATATTCTAGGCTTCTTGGGCTTGTATGGGAAGTCAAAAGATACACCGGAAGCACGGGAGGACCAGCAACTTCATAAAGGACGAGACGGCAAGCATCCAGGGTAGTTTCAAGGGCCTGCCAGCTACGCTCTTACCAAGGAAGAGAAGGAAATCTTTTTTGAAGTCCTTTTCAGTATCAAGGTCCCGTCTGGCTTCTCGTCTAACATAAAGGGAATAGTAAATATGAAAGAGAAAAAATTCCAAAACCTAAAGTCTCATGACTGCCACGTGCTTATGACGCAATTGCTTCCGGTTGCATTGAGGGGGATTCTACCGAAAAATGTTCGGCAGGCCATTGTGAAGGTATGTGCATTCCTCAATGCAATTTCTCAGAAGGTAATCGATCCAGAAAGTCTATCAGGGTTATAGATTGATGTGGTTCAATGTCTGGTCAGATTCGAGTTGTTGTACCCTCCATCTTTCTTCAATATTATGGCACACCTCCTAGTTCACCTAGTCGAAGAGATTAGAATTCTCGGTCCTATGTTTCTACACAATATGTTCCCCTTCGAAAGGTTCATGGGAGTCTTAAAGAAATATGTTCATAACCGTGCTAGGACAGAAGGAAGCATCTCCAAGGGCTATGGAAAAGAGTAGGTCATTAAGTTTTGTGTTGACTTTCTTCCTGACCTTAAGCCGATTGGTGTTCCTGAATCTCGGTATGAGGGGAGGCTGACTGGAAAAGGCTCACTAGGAAGGAAAACAATGGTATGTATGAACAGAGATTCTTTCAATAAAGCACACTACACAGTTCTACACAACTCCACCTTGGTGGCTCCGTATATCGAGAAACACAAGATTATTGTACACTCGGAAAACCAGGGGAAGCCTCACTCCTCGATTAAAGTGGAACACAAGGACACTTTCGGTAGTTGGTTGCAGAAACATCTCATGAATAACAACACTATTGAAGATCAGCTATACTTGTTGGCATGGTTACCATCTTCGACTATATGTACTTTCCAAGGGTACGAGATAAATGGTAATACATTTTACACGATCGCCCAAGATAAAAAGATCACCAACCAAAACAGTGGTGTCCCCTTTGATGCAACAGATGACAATGGGAAGAAGAACACATATTATGGGTACATAGAGGAGATATGGGAACTTGAGTATGGACCTACTTTTAATGTCCCTTTGTTTCGGTGCAAATGGGTCAAGATGACAGGAGGCGGGGTAGATGTAGACGAAAAGTATGGCATGACAACAGTGGATCTCAACAATCTTGCGTACATGGACGAACCATTCGTCCTAGCCAACGACGTGGCTCAGGTTTTCTATGTGAAGGACATGTCTACGAAACCGAGAAAAAGAAATCAGCAAAAGAATACATCGTCCGATGAGCCAAAGCGCCACATAGTTCTTTCAGGGAAAATAAACATCGTGGGAGTGGATGAGAAGACAGATATGTTAGAAGATTATAACAAGTTTCATGAAATCCTACCCTTCAAAGTGAAAAATGACCCAAGCCTCCTGTTAA
The DNA here is from genome assembly GCA_916181665.1 of Avena sativa. Taxonomy (NCBI): domain Eukaryota; kingdom Viridiplantae; phylum Streptophyta; class Magnoliopsida; order Poales; family Poaceae; genus Avena; species Avena sativa. The sequence goes on along the minus strand of OV702297.1, from coordinate 301,152,972 downwards.
ATGATGAAGATTCTCCATGGCTATGGCGTAGAAGAAAACAACAACACTAGATAGGGATGTTGGTGATCTATGTAATATATTAAACCTTTTATGTAATCATATTGTGAATCATATTGTGAGTCAAACATTTTACCCAGATCCACATGCATGCAACATTGGTCATCTTGCTCAATCAAACTAGACGACGACTCCCAGTGCCTAAGCCGCGGGTGGTGAAAATCCAAAGAGACGGAACCATCAAAAAGCATAGCTCGGGTGAGATCCCTGAAGAATATGCCAGGTATCGTCGACCCTGGTGTCCAACGCAGCCATATAGCGATGGACGTGCTCGTCCTCCTCCCTAACACGACGATTGAAGGGAATATGCCCTGAGAGGCAATAATAAAGTGTTTATTATGTGTGTTCCAACTATATGACAGATGTTTATTTTGCATGCTATAATTGTATTAATACGGAAACGTTAATAAATCTGTGTTTAATAAACAAACAAAAATTTCCTAGTTATGCCTCTCTCATAAACTAGCTCATTGATTAACAAGATGATCAAGGTTTCCTGGTCATAGACATTGGATGTTGTTAATAACGGGATCACAACATTAGTGTAATGATGTGATGAACATTCATCTGAAGTATAGCATCATGATCAAAGTATGTGAGTTTATATTGCTATAACAACTTACGAAGTGATCCTAATCCTTAAACCATGAGATCATGTCAATCACTAACACCGAAAGAGTTTCTTGATAACATCAAACGTCACACCGTAACAGGGTGATTATAAAGATGGGTTCAGGACTAATAAAGTGTTATGTTGAGGCCCATGGATCGAGAGTGGAATTTGTTCATCCCGATGACGGATAGATATACTGTGGGCCCTCTCGGTTATATCACATTGGTTAGCTTGCAAGCAAGTGATTTGATCACTAGAATGTTATATCGCGGGAACGAGAAAAGAGTGCATGTCAGTAACGAGATCAAACTAGGTATGGAGATACCAATGATCGAATCTCGGACATGTAATACATCGAAAAATAAAGGGATTAAGATACTAGCGTAAAAGGTTCCGACGATCACAAGAAAGTCATCGTTGAATGTGTGGGAGTCAGTATGGGTATCTAGATCCCGCTTCTGATTATTCAACCGAGAGGGGTATCGATCATGTCCACATTATTCACAAACCGTAGGGTGACACACTTAAGGGACACCGACATCCAATTGGAGCAAAAGTTTCATGCCGAAAGAATAAACAAGCGCAGGAATTTATTTCACTAGATACCGAAACAGGTTTTTGGGTGAAATTGCATAAAGAGGTTATGCATGTGAAATAGAATTCTAGCAAGGGGTTATATGTGAATGTTTGTCATTAAAGTAATTGACAAAATTCGGAATAAATAAAAGAGTTTTATTTAATGAGAGTTTGCATTAAATTTGGTGGAAATTTAATGGGAATTTGAGTGGATTTTTGAGTGGAGAAAATTGAAGGGCCATTTTGTGAGTGGAGTGTCCACCCACATGAATGAGGGAGAGGTGGGGGCACCCTCCATGGCCGGCGGCCATGCCCCCTTGGGCTGCCCCCCTCCCCTATATAAGGAGCCCCTCCTCTCACTTCTCACTCACACCTGCTCGTGAAGGATCTCTCTCCCCCTCTAGAATATATCCCCCATGGTCTCGGACTAGCGAGATTCATGTTCCCGGTGGCTATTCGGCAGAAAGAGTTGTGCTTCCGCTACATCGCTGGAGCGAGGAGGCGGAGGTTGCTCGGTGCCTCGAACGTGTGTGCGAACACGGATGCGCTGCTGATTTGCGGCGCTAGGACTTCCTCTCGATTTTGAGATCGGCAAGAGATCGTCTACATCAACCACGAGTCGAACTCGTTAAGCTTTGTCGGTCTTCAAGGGTATGTTCTCTACGGATATACATCCGCCCGTTGTTTGTATCTAGTAGATAGATCTTGGTACATAGTTCCCATCGTAGGAATTTTTTTGTTTTCTATGCTGCGAACCCTATAGTGGTATCAGAGCCGGATCTATGCGTAGATACTTTACACGGGTAGTACACATATGAGTATGTGGGCGATGATGATCATGTTGTTGCTCCTTAGTTGTAATTTTGGATATTGGTGGCATAGTGGGATGAAGCGGCCCGGACAAACTTTACATGTCCTCGCACATGAGACCTGTTCCACGCTTGACATGCAACTAGTTTGCATAAGTGGCTAGCAGGTGTCTGTCTCTCCTACTATAGTCAATATCTATTTTGCAATGAGTTGTCAACAATTTGGTTATCCTCGTTGTGGTTCATGTTCGTAGGTATGAACGGTTCTATCTCAAAAGCCCTAAGCCACGTAAAAACTTGCAATGGATAAATTAGAGGCGTCTAGTTTAGATTGTTGCTGAGCTAGTGTTATGATATGGTGATGTTGTAAGTAGAAGTATGATATGATACTCTTACAACACATATAACGTGTAAGTTCCATAGACCTTGGCCTTACACATAAAGGTATGATAGTGATCATACCACGGTGCACATGATAGAGATCATATGCGGGAACCATATCATTCCACTAATAAACATGTGATGTTTGATAGCATCTTATATTGCTTGTTTGGCATTTTATTAGCATAATAAGATGATCCCTCATTTAAATAGCAAGATAAGAATGTGTTCTTCCTTTAGTATGCACCGATTATGTTCTCGTCGCTCCAAGACATCACGTGATGATCGGGTGTTCTTGGATCCACGACCATATTTCGGGTGTAAGACAGTTACACACGCGAATACTAAGGTTCTTACTTGGCGATTCTAGCATGTATAGACATGGCCCTGGAACACGGACCGAAAGGTTAAGCATGAGTCATATAGTTGATATGATGCCCATTTGATGCTCGCCTTTGAAGATACACCGACTCACGTAATGATCGGACTTGGTGTACTGGATTTGGTTCATGTAATCACCAAAAAGGCACGAGGGATGTCATTTTTGAGTGGGAGTTCATTCGTAATATGGATTAGTTGAACTCAATCTATCATAAACTTAGTCTAAACTTTACAAATTCTATTGTAGATGGCACCACCTGCTTTGAATTTCAATGTGTTCATGGAGAAAGAGAAACTTGCAACGAACGGTAGCAACTTTACCGAATGGGCCATGAATTTGAGGATTCTCCTCTCTGCTGAACAAAAGCAATATGTGCTAGAAGCGCCCCTAGGCCCCCAACCTTTTGAGGATTCCCCTGACGAGGAGAAGAATATCTATCAGACTCGTTAAGAGGACCACACTTTAGTTCATTACGGCATATTGTATGGGCTAGAGCCGGAACTTTGAAAGCGTTTCGAAAACGGCAATGCATTTGATACAATGGGTGAGTTGAAAATGATTTTTGACACACATGCTGCTGTAGAGAGCTACAATGCTTCAGAAAAGTTCTTTAGCTGCATGATGGAAGAGCATAGCTCCGTAAGTGAGCATGTACTCAAGATGTCGGGTTACGCCGATAAGCTTGTGTCCTTGGGAATATGGATTCCCATTGACTTAGGCATCCATCGTGTTCTGCAGTCTCTGTCACTAGCTATAAGATCTTTGTGATGAACTATAATATGCAAGGCATGAAGAAGTCTCTCCCCGAGCTTCTGTCAATGCTTAAAACTGCAGAAGTGGAGATCAAAAAGGAAAATCAAGTATTGATGATCAATAGGAACACTAGTTTCAAGAAAGACAAGAAGGGAAAACGGAAGGGAAGTAAGGGCGGCAAGCCGGTTGCCGTGCCTGAAAAGAAACCCCGAGTTGGACCTAAGTCTGATACCGAGTGCTACTATTGTAAGGGGACAGGCCACTAGAAGCGCAACTGCCCCAAGTATTTGGCAGACAAGAAGGCCGGTAAGGTAAACAAAGGTATATATGATATACATGTTATTGATGTGTACTTGACTAGTGCTCGCAGTAGCACCTGGGTATTTGATACCAGTTCAGTTGCTAATATTTTTAACTCGAACCAGGGGCTGCAGAACAAGCGACCGCTAGCAAGGAGTGAGGTCAAGATGCGTGTCGGCAATGGATCAAGCGTTGATGTGATCGCCGTCGGAACGCTACCTCTCCATTTGCCATCGGGATTTGTAACATCCCTAAATCATGTTTTCAAAGATTGCATGTCATTCATGCATGCATATCATTTAGGGATCAATTTCAAAACTCATTTCTAGTAAACAGAAGCACTAAGTGCTATTATTTTATGTGAGCATACATTGATCTAATGCCACTCTCAAATGAGAATGTAATTGTTTTGAACCAAGTTTTGTTTGACCTTATGTTGTTTTGGTTGAGTGTTAAGCTTGGACAAAAATTTCCAAAACAAATATAGTTTTAAAACCATTTTCAAATCTTCATCAAACCATGTGCTAAGGCACTGTTAATTTTAAAAAAATCTCCAAAGGACCATGCAAGTCCAGCAAGGCAGCATGGTTGAATACTCAAATTTACACAGGATTCATAATTCAAAAGGCCAGAAAGATTTGAAATTCAAATGCTTTTAAAATTCATTTGAAATTGATTCCAGAAAATCGAATTAGAAAAAGAAAAAAGAGATAAGAAATAGAAAAGGGCTGGCGCCAGACTTTTAGCCCAATAGCAGACCTAGCCCACTAAGCCCACCCGGGGTTTTTCTCTCTCTCTCACGCGGTGCAGACTTAACCCGCGCTCACCGACTGGTGGACCCAAATGCCACGCGAGCATCGTCCCCGAGCCACGCACCCCATGACCCCGTCGACGCCGCCGTTACCTCATCACTGCCGTGATTGAAGCAGACTTAATTGCCGGTGTTTCCTCGCGAGATTCTCGCCCCTGATCTGGCTATAATACCCCCTCCCCTCTCCGCTCATTTCCCCTCACTCGGCGCACCATTTCCGCCACCAGGCTGCCCACAATCTTGCTTACACTGCCGCAGCACCGAGCCACTCCGGCGGACGATTTCGGTAAGCTCCGACCGCCCCTCTGCTTCTGGTTCATACGAGCGTGACCGCCAAGTCTTTGTGCATCTGCTAACACCCCTGGTTTGCCTGCTCGTGACCCAGGTCGCCGTTTTCGTTCACGCCCGCAACCACCAGAGCCGCCGCTCAACTCCGACGAGCAATAGCGGTATGAATCGAGCGACCCTTGTCTTCTCCTTGAAACCATCTTGCTCACTGTGACCTTGCGCACCCTCTGATACAATTTGTTCGTGTTAGGGCGACGCAGAGCCTCGGCAACATCGTCGTCCGCAAGCACCCAACGCCGCGCACGACTCTGACGAGCTCCAGCGACATCACGGTGCGCCCCTTCGCCAACGAAGCCTACCTTGAGCATCAGCAGCACACGGCGAACTCGGTAAGCCACTTCACCCTCTCCCGCGTGACCTAAATCGTCGGCAACGTTTCTGACAGAGCCGCCGCCGCCACTCGCCACCGCTAGCGCCGCCAGTCTTTGGTCGCAAGCTTCGCAGCCGTTAGATCTGGATTTGAGGCTCAGGATTAGATCACTTACTCGAACCGTTACGCGCAGATCTGACCGTGCACTGCCACTTAAATCTAACTGCCCTCATTGATCGATCCACACGAAGCGATATCGACGAATCAGAACACGCCGCGTGTCTATAGGTTTGATTTAAAATCTGAATTTAGATCTATTAGTGATTCAAACTTGTAAAATTCATAACTTTTGATTCCCACGTTCAAATTTGAAAAAATTTATATCATTGGAATCATTAGAGAAAATCCTTTCCATTTACACAATGTGTTTAATGTTTTGCCTCTGTAAAAATGGGTGTTTTTGCAGAAAGAAATGTAAGCATAATTTGTGTATAGTAATTATTTGAAAAAGGTTATGTTGTTCAAATAAGATTTATTTGTAAAGTTTTGAATTTGTTTAAGATTCAGTACTGTGCACTTGTCTTGTTTGGTGTAGAAAATCATCACATGGCATTTTGCATGCATTCATATATTTTTGTTTGTATATATTTTGTATGTGATTTGGTGCCATCATTTTATGTGTAGATTTTGGTGCAAATAGTGATTGTGATTTTGAAGATTGTTGCTACTCCCCAAACTACCAAGGCAAGTGGTGATTCATGATTTTATTACTATGTTTTTCAACTATGCACTAGAAATATTTTTGCTAGACTTGCATGAATATTTTGATCTATATGCTATACTTGGGAAATCCTAGTAGTTTTAGAATTGCTAGATATTTCTAAGTTAAGATGCTTATCAATGCCATGCTTAGCCTAGCTAGTAGCAACCAAGGGTGGTTATCTATTCATGATATGAGAAAATATTTCTAAGTCTTTGGACTCATGTTTTGCTTAATAAAACAACTAAGTGAATGAAACACCTGGGTGGAATGGAAAGAATGGTTTATGTTGAGTGGTTACACAAGGCCCATTTCTATGGCTTACCTTGTGTATCTCACTTGTGGAAAGCCACCCAGGAACAAAGGGATTTGAGAGGCCAAATGTTAAGAAGCTTCTAGTGCAGCCACATGGCATTATGGGCTCTGCCTGGATCATATAGGTTGCAATAACTTAGCCATTTAAACAGTTGGTGGTAGTGGGATGATAGGTTGGAGCGCGTCCATTTGGTCTAAGGGAAGGCTTCTGAAAGGTCCTGTCTTTGGTGAAAATCAAGTCTTGTGGGGAAAGTGCACAACCTCTGCAGATGGAAGAACTTAAGTACTTAGCCATGTCCCTGGTATTGGACAACTTGAGCATTAAGACATGGAAGCTATCAAGAATCTCCTCATCCCAATTTCTAAGTTAAAACTTGTGGTTGAACAAGGGTAAAGGTTCACCAATTTCTATTGGTGTATCCTTGGGAAAGTTTTATCAAAGAAAAACTTAGTGGTTTCAACTAATAGGCAAAAACCTATTTTGAGCAAAGCAAGCCTAAGCTACACTTAGCCAAAATGCATATAGTATCTAGACTACTAATATTATACTAAGGTGTCACTTGCCAATACTATTCCAATGTATTGACCCACTGTGGCTGTAACTTGTGATGTTGCAGGTTATTCTGATGATGATTAGGGGTTATGAGTCTACACTCAACATGCTTGCCTGTGGCACATGAAGATGAAGACTTAATTATCTTATTATATATTTGAACTCTTGTATTAGGCCTGTGGCCATGGAGTTTGTAAAAGACTATGTTTGTCTCTGGAATGATATGTAATAATGACCTTTGTTTCTGTGTACTTCATCTTAAACTATGGATGCTAGCATTGATCCAGGGACTAGCATTGCAATCACAGGGATCCTTACCTTTATAAAGGGAGGGATCTTACAGGATTAGTTATAAACTTGAATAATTGTTATCTGGTGCCTGCACTAAGCATGAACATTGTATCTGGATCGTGTTTGATGCGAAGTGGTTATTCATTTAAATCCGAGAACAATGGTTGTTCTATTTATATGAATGAAATCTTTTATGGTCATGCACCGATGATGAATGGTTTATTTCTATTAGATGTCGATGATCATGTTACACATATTCATAATGTTGATGCTAAAAGGATTAAACTAAATGATGATATATCCACATATATGTGGCACTGCCGTCTAAGTCATATTGGCGTTAAATGCATGAAGAAGCTCCATTCGGATGGACTTTTGGAATCACTTGATTTTGAATCATTTGACACATGTGAAACATGCCTTATGGGCAAGATGACTAGAACGCCGTTTTCCGGTTCAATGGAACGGACGCCAGATTTATTGGAAATCATACATTCTGATGTATGTGTTCCAATGAGTGTGTCAGCGCGAGGTGGATATCATTATTTTGTAACTTTCACGGATGATTTGAGTAGATACGGTTATATCTACTTGATGAAACACAAGTCTGAAACCTTTGAAATGTTCAAGGAATTTCAAAATGAAGTGGAAAATCATCATAATAGAAAGATCAAATTTCTATGGTCCGACCGTGGAGGTCAGTATCTAAGTTATGAGTTTAGCACTCACATGAAAGAGTGTGGAATTGTTTCACAACTCACACCTGTCGGAACACCACAGAGAAATGGTGTGTAGGAACGTCGTAATCGTACTTTATTGGATATGGTTCGATCTATGATGTCTCTAATGGACTTGCCGTTGTCATTTTGGGGTTATGCACTAGAAACTTCTGCTTTCACTTTAAATCGGGCACCATCTAAATCTGTTGAAAAGGCATCGTATGAATTGTGGTCTGGAAACAAACCTAAGCTGTCATTTCTTAAAGTTTGGGGATGCGATGTTTATGTGAAGAAACTTCAACCGGATAAACTCTAACCCAAAGCGGAAAAATGCGTCTTCATAGGATACCCTAAGGAAACTATTGGGTATTCCTTCTATCACAGATCCGAGGGCAAAGTTTTTGTTGCCAAGAATGGATCCTTTCTAGAGAAAGAGTTTCTTGCGAAAGGTGTGAGTAGTCGGAAGGTAGAACTCGAAGAGGTTATTGAACCTTCTCTCCAAAGTATGGCGAGTAGTGCAGCGCCGGAAGTTGTTCCGGATTTGGCTCCACCAGTTGAAGAGGGAACTAATGATAATGATCATGAAACTCCAAAACAGAATACTACCGAACCTCGCAGGTCTAGCAAGACGCGTGCAGCTCCCGAGCTATACGGAAATCCTATCATGAATTTCATGGTTGATGAAAATGATGACCCTGCGACGTATGAAGAAGCGATGATGAGCCCGGATTCCAACAAATGGTTAGAAGCCATGATCCGAGATGGAATCCATGTATGAAAATCAAGTTTGGAACTTGGTGGAATTACCTCACGACCAAAAGTCCGTGGAGAACAAATGGATTTTCAAAAGGAAAACTAATGTTGATGGTAATATGACCGTCTATAAAGCTCAACTTGTCACAAAGGGGATTCGACAAATTCAAGGAGTTGACTACGATGAGACATTCTCTCCCGTAGCGATGCCAAAATTAGTTAGGATTATGTTAGCAATTGCTTCATATTTCGATTATGAGATATGGCAGATGGATGTGAAAACCGCGTTTCTCAATGATAATATTGAAGAAGAGTTATATATGATACAACCAAAGGGTTTTGTCGATCCTAAGGATGCTAACAAGGTGTGCAAGCTTCAGCGATCCATCTATGGATTGAAGCAAGCATCACGAAGTTGTAATCTCTGCTTTGATGAGGTGATCAAAGAGTTTGGATTTGTCCAAACTTATGGAGAAGCTTGTATTTACAAGAAAGTGAGTGGGAGCAATGTGGCATTTCTGATATTATCTGTGGATGACATATTATTGATCGGAAATGATATAGATCTTTTAAACAGTGTTAAAAGTTATCTAAACAGCAAATTTTCAATGAAGGACCTAGGTGAAGCGTCATACATATTAGGCATAAAGATCTATAGAGATAGATCTAGGCGCCTAATAAGGCTATCGCAAAGTACATACCTTGAGAAGATTTTAAAGAAGTTTAAAATGGACGGAAATAAGAAGGGGTTCTTACCTATGTTGCAAGGTAAGACATTGAGTAAGACTCAAAGTCCGGCTACGGTGGAAGAAAGATAGATAATGGACAAAGTCCCCTATGCTTTAGCCATAGGCTCTATAATGTACGCCATGCTATGTACAAGACCGGATGTGGCACATGCTATTAGTTTGACTAGTAGGTACCAATCAGATCCAGGTTTGGAACACTCGATAGCGGTCAAGAATATCCTTAAGTACTTACGAAGAACTAAGGATTTGTTTCTTGCATACGGAGGTGAAGAAGAGCTAGTTGCTAAGTGTTATGTCGATGCTAGTTTTGATACAGATCCAGATGACTCTAAGTCTCAATCCGGATACGTATTTCTCATGAATGGTGGAACGGTTAGTTGGAGGAGCTCCAAACAACCTATGGTGGAGGGATCAACAACGGAGGCCGAATATGTTGCTGCTTCGGAAGTGGCTCAGGAAGCGGTTTGGATGAAGGAGTTCATATCCAAACTAGGAGTGGTTGCAAACGGGTTGGACCCGATGGTGATCTATTGTGACAACAATGGTGCCATTGCCAATGCCAAAGAGCCAAGGTCTCATAAGCATTCCAAGCATATTAAACGTCGGTTTCACTCCATCCGCGAGCATGTCAAGGATGGAGATATAAAGATTTGTAAAGTACACACGGATCTCAATGTAGCAGATCTGTTGACTAAAACTCTCCCTAGAGCAAAACATGATCAACACCATAACTCAATGGGTGTTAGATTTATCACTATGTAACTAGATTATTGTTTCTAGTGCAAGTAGGAACTAAAGGGAATATGCCCTGAGAGGCAATAATAAAGTGTTTATTATGTGTATTCCAAGTATATGATAGATGTTTATTTTTCATGCTATGATTGTATTAATACGGAAACGTTAATACATGTGTGTTTAATAAACAAACAGAAAGTTCCTAGTTATGCCTCTCTCATAAACTAGCTCGTTGATTAACACGATGATCAAGGTTTCCTGATCATAGACATTGGATATTGGATGTTGTTCATAACGGGATCACAACATTAGTTTAATGATGTGATGAATATTCATCCGAAGTATAGCATTACGATCAAAGTCATTGAGTTTATATTGCTATAACAACTTACGAAGTGATCCTAATCCTTAGACCATGAGATCATGTCAATCACTAACACCGGAAGAGTTTCTTGATAACATCAAACGTCACACCGTAACAGGGTGATTATAAAGATGGGTTCAGGACTAATAAAGTGTTATGTTGAGCCCCATGGATCGAGAGTGGAATTTGTTCATCCCGATGACGGATAGATATACTCTGGGCCCTCTCGGTGATATCACATTGGTTAGCTTGCAAGCAAGTGATTTGATCACTAGAATGTTATATCACGGGAATGAGAAAAGAGTGCATGTCAGTAACGAGATCAAACTAGGTATGGAGATACCAATGATCGATTCTCGGACATGTAATATATCACAAAACAAAGGGATTAAGATACTAGCATAAAAGGTTTCGATGATCACAAGAAAGTCATCGTTGAATGTGTGGGAGTCAGTATGGGTCTCCAGATCCCGCTTCTGATTATTGATCCGAGAGGGGTATCGATCATGTCCGCATTATTCATGAACCGTAGGGTGACACACTTAAGGGACACCGACATCCAATTGGAGCAAAAGTTTCATGCTGAAAGAATAAACAAGCGCAGGAATTTATTTCACTAGATACCGAAAGAGGTTTTCCGGTGAAATTGCATAAAGAGGTTATGCATGTGAAATAGAATTCTATCAAGGGGTTATATGTGAATGTTTGTCATTAAAGTAATTGACAAAATTCTGAATAAATAAAAGAGTTTTATTTAATGAGATTTTGCATTAAATTTGTTGGAAATTTAATGGGAATTTGAGTGGATTTTTTAGTGGAGAAAATTGAAGGGCCATTTTGTGAGTGGAGTGTCCACCCACATGAATGAGGGAGAGGTGGGGGCACCCTCCATGGCCGGAGGCCATGCCCCCTTGGGCTGCCTCCCTCCCCTATATAAGGAGCCCCTCCTCTCACTTCTCACTCACACCTCCTCGTGAAGGATCTCTCTCCCCCTCTAGAATATATCCCCCATGGTCTAGGACTAGCGAGATACATGTTCCCGGTGGCTATTCGGCAAGAAAGAGTTGTGCTTCCGATGCATCGCTGAAGCGAGGAGGCGGAGGTTGCTCGGTGCCTCGAACGTGTGTGCGAGCACGGATGCGCTGCTGATTTGCGCCGCTAGGACTTCCTCTCGATTTTGAGATCGGCAAGAGATCGTCTACATCAACCACGAGTCGAACTCGTTAAGCTTTGTCGGTCTTCAAGGGTATGTTATCTATGGATATACATCCGCCTGTTGTTTGTATCTAGTAGATAGATCTTGGTACATAGTTCCCATCATAGGAATTTTTTGTTTTCTATGTTGCGAACCCTACAACGATTTACCACCTCCTCGATGGCCGGCTCCCTCTGCACCCTTCATGGACCAGGCGACCTCAGTCCTCCGGGTGTCGACGATGACACCCGGATTCCTCACCAAGCTACCCGTACCGGAAGGTAGCACCATCCAGTGCCAGCCTGGCAGAGCCCAGTCTCGGACATGCCCGGCGGAGCCCAGTACTCCATCGTTGCCGCCGAGTCGACTACAAGGATGCGGGATGGGCATCCTAAAGTAGGCGGCGAGGAATGTGTGTATGTGTGGGTGGCCATGACGGTCGCACTTAAAATAGAGGGAAAGGGCAGGCCAGGCTGGGCTAGGAAGAACTAATAATAGGGGTTGAACCTTTAGTCCCAGTTAGAGAAACCAATCGCGACTGAAGGGATTGCGGCTGGCTGGGCCAGGCAGCACTAATAATAGGGGTTGAACCTTTAGTCCCGGTTGGAGAAACCAACTGCGACTGAGGATTGTGGCAGGCTGGGCCAGGCAGCACTAATAATAGCGGTTGAACCTTTAGTCCCGGTTGGAGAAACCAACCGCAACTGAAGTCCTTTTGGCAGGCTGGGCTAGGCAGCACTAATAATAGGAGTTGAACCTTTAGTCCCGGTTGGATGAACCTTTAGTCCCGGTTGGAGACACCAACCGGGACAAAACACGAGTGAGCACTAATAATAGGGGTGAGTGTCGACACTATAAATAGGCACCCTTGTGATTCCAGTCCTCCAGCCATTTTGAGGCATCTCCAAGATGGTCTTCAAGATCAGGGACACCACTACGGCAAGTTTCAAGGAGATTCCGCCGGAGCCCAGTTCTCCGGCATCTCCAAGAAACTGGTCATAGAGGCACTCCCTAATATGTGAAATTAGGTTAGCTTCCAGGCATATTGATCTAGTTAGAGAAGTTACAAGCTGCAACATGGTCTTCGAGAGAAGGGACACCACTATGGCCAGTTTCACGGAGATGCCGCCGGAGCCCAGTCCTCCGGCATCTCCAAGAAACTGGTCATAGAGGCACTCCCAAATATGTGAACGTATGTGTTTGGAGATCAGATCTTCTTGGTAAGTACGAATCAGCACAACATCTTCATAGTTTGGGAAAGTTTTAGTACGAATCGGAACTAAAGGCCCCCTTTAGTCGCGGTCCAACCACAAAACAGGACTAACACTCAAGACATTTATTATTATTCAAAAACTGAGACTACGGAATCGGGACAAAAGGCCCCCTTTAGTCCCGGTCCAGCCACAAACCGGGACTAACACTCAATACATTTATTAATATTAAAAACTGGGACAAACCGGGACTAGCTAACACTCAGGACCAAAGCCGCCCCCTTTAGTCATAATCATGCCTAGTCCTATAGTACACAGCTTCAAGGTCTTCTTCGTCATCGTCATCATCATCGTCATCATCACCTACCACTCTGGGGATCCTCAGCCCAGCCATGGCATATACCGGGGGCACCTACCACTCCGGCCTCGGATTCACGGCGGGCGGGGGAGGGGTCTCCTGGACTTGTGGGCACCACAGGCGAGGATGGTCTCCCTCGGCGATGTAGCGCATCATGCCGATGATAGTACGGTTCGCCCACCACAGACAGCAGCCAACTTCGCTGTGGTTCACCGGGGGCGGGCCATCACCATCGTACCTATCGAGCTTCCTTTCCTTCCGGTTAGCGAAGAAGGCATTCCAGGTGTCGTAGTTGTCGGGATCCCACTGGGGATCCATCCGCTGCTCGGGCGTGAGCTCATGGTACAAGTGGTTCGTGATGGCCGCCTGTCGAGAGGAGCCTTAAGGCACAGGAGGGACAGGAACCCCTCCAGCTCTTAGCGTCCAGCCGTCGGGCGGCCGGTAGCCTGGTGGACAAGGGTAGCTTGAGACACACAGCGCCTCGGTCTCCTCGAGGGTCAGAATGGCCTAGTAGGCGCTGTCCATTTTTGTGACAGAGGAAGGTGTGGATGTGTCCATAACCATGGCGTGGCGGCCTATATATAGATCGAAAGGGCGGGAGAACATGGCGGGAAGCGTTGGGAAATGGCAAGAAATATCTTTAGTCCCTGTTAGTGGCTACAACCGGAAATAAAAGCTCGGTTCAAAGGAAAGGGCGGAAAAACTTGGCGGGAGGCAGTGAAAAATGGCGGGAAATATCTTTAGTCCCCGTTACTGGATACAACCAGAACTAAATCTTATTCAGAAAATTGATTTGGATTAATTATTCAAATTAAAGAATTTTCATGTTGAAAGTTTAGTGAGATTCAAAAATAAAAAAATAATATATAATGCATTTTTAAATTGATAATGGGAAATGGTTAATAATTTGACTATTTAAAATAATTATTTTATAAAACAGAAAATGGATTTGGTATAATTATTCAAATTAAAGAACTTTTCATGTTGAAAGTTTAGTGAGATTCAAAAATATGCAAAAAATAATAGTTAATGCATTTTTAAATTGATAATGGTAAAATGGTTAATAATTTGACTATTCAAAATAATTATTTTATCAAACAGAAAATGGATTTGGATTAATTATTCAAATTCAAGAACTTTTCATGTTGAAAGTTTAGTGAGATTCAATAATATGAAAAAAATAATAGTTAATGCATTTTTAAATTGATAATGGCAAAATGGTTAATAACTTGACTATTTAAAATAATTATTTTATAAAACAGAAAATGGATTCGGATTAATTATTGAAATTCAAGAACTTTTCATGTTGAAACTGTTGGAGATATGCCCTAGAGGCAATAATAAAAGTGGTTATTATTATATCTTTGTGTTTATGATAAATGTTTACATTCATGCTGTAATAGTATTAACCGGAAACATTAATACTTGTATGATTTGTAAACTAAATAGAGTCCCTGGTAAAGCCTCTTTATAATACTAGCTTGTTGGTTAATAGATGATCGTGGTTTCTCGATCATGAACATTGAGATGTTATTAACAACAAGATCATATCATTAGGAGAATGGTATGATGGACATACTCCTATAGATAAGCGTAGCATAAAGATCAAGTCATTTCAATAGTTCGTTTGCTATAAGCTTTCTGATACATAGTAACCTAATTCCTTCTACCATGAGATCATGTTAATCACCATCACCGGAAGGATGCTTTGATGACATCAAATACCACACCGTAACTGGGTGGCTATAAAGGTGGCATTGAGTGTTCAGAAAGTATGTGTTGAGGCACATGGATCAAGAGTGGGATTTGTCCATCCATATGACGGATAGATATACTCTGGTCCCTTTCGGTGGAATGTCTTCCAATTAGCTTGCAAGCATGTGACTGGCTCACAAGGGATCACATATCAAAGGAACGAGAAAATAGTACTTATCGGTAACGAGGTTGAGCTAGGTATGCACAGATACCGATGATCAAACCTCGGATAAGTAAACTGTCGCGAGACAAAGGGAAATTGGTATCGTATTTAAGTGGTTCATTCGATCGCAAAGTAATCGTAAAAATATGTGGGAGCCATATGAATTTCCAGATTTCTCTATTGGTTATTGATCAAAGAAGTGTCTCGGTCATGTCCGCATAATTCAGGAACCGTAGGGAGACACACTTAAGGATTCAATGTTGTTTAGTAGATATGGAATGTAAGTAGGGAAACCAAATGTTGTTCGGAGTCTCGGATGGGATCCGGGATATCACGAGGAGATCCGGAATGGTCTGGAGAATAAGATTCATATAAGGAAAGTCCGATTCCGGAGTTCGGGAATGATTTCGATGTTTTCATCGGAGAGGTTCTAGAAGGGTCTAGAAGGTTCACCAGACCGGAAGGGGAAAGGTCCATGAATGTGTCATGGGTAAGTGGAATGATTGGATCATGTCCTAGGTCACTTTGGTTGGGCATTTGCGAGAGAGAAATAAAGCTCTAAATTGAAAGTCAAAAGGGAGGTTTGAAAAGTCAAACTGGAACAATAGTTTCCTAGTGGAAGAAGGAAAGAGTCCTTCCTTCTATCCAACTTGGGTTTGGGTATGGATTCAAATTCCCCTCTCCCAAGCCTCCCTCCCTCTCATAAATAGAGGGGAGGGCTGCCCCAAAGAGGACACAACCTAGCAATCCCCACCTCGTGCGTCTCCACCGCCGCGTCGCCGCCGCCTTGCGCCGCCACCGGCCCGTCGCCGTCGCCCTAGCCGCCGTCGACACCACCTCCTCCTCTCTGGCCTTCAAAACCTAGATTGCCGGAAACCCTAGATCCACCATAACTCGCACCGGCTTATGTGAAGCCATGTGGGATCTTCCCTCTACTTCTGACACCACACCGTCGTGCTGCCGGAATCGCGAGGGAGAACTACAACCTTCGCTGCCTGTTGGAACAAGGGAGAGGAAGGTCTTCATTGAGTACCGAACGTATGGACGACTGTGGAAGCGCTGCCGGAACGCAGTGCCGGAAGGATCGTCTACGCGATCTTGAGATCGGCAAGTGTATGACTACATCACCCACGAGAATCTGCTCTCGTTAACTGCTTTGGAATCTTCGAGGGTGAGTACTCTAATCGACTCGTTGCTTCAATCTAGTAGATAGATCTTGGCTTGTTTGTATGCATGCGGTAGAATTTTTTTGTTTTCCATGCTGCGAACCCCTACAGTGGTATCAGATCCGTGTCTATATGTAGATCTGTTGCACGAGTAGAACACAATGGTCATTGTGGGCGTTGATGCTTTTGTTGTCGATTTCTTCTTGTGTACTTTGCATCTTGCGGGATGGTGGGATGAAGCGGCCCGGGCTAACCTTACATGACATCGTTCATGAGACTTTCTCCACGCTTGACATGCAACTTGTATTGCATAAGTGGATTTGCGGGTGCCTATTTCTCCCAACATAGTGAAGATTCAATTTAAAAAGGGTAATTGACAATACTAGTATCAACGTTGTGGTTCTTGTTCGTAAGTTAGAACGACACTTATTGAAAGCCCCAAACCACGTAAAACATGCAAAGAAAATTAGAGGCGTCTAACTTTGTTTTGCAGGGGTGTGCTGTGATGTGATATGGCCATGATTGTGATTATATATGATGTATGCAATGTTCCTTATTGTAAGTCGGCAACCGGCAGGAGCCATATGGTTGTCTTTTAATTATGTTAAGACCTGTGTGTATATTATTCAAAGCAGTTGTAATAATTGATGCTGGTGGACGACAACCATGAAGCGGCGCCATTGACCTTGACGCCATGCCGGTGATGATGGAGATCATGTCCGTGCTTGAAGATGGAGATCAGAAGCACAAGAAGAAAGGCCATATCATATCACATATTTTGAATTGCATGTGATGTTAATACTTTTATGCATCTTGTATTGCTTAGTTCGCAACGGTAGAATTATAAGATGATCCCTCTATCAAAATTTCAAGTTATAAAGTGTTCATCCTTAGTAAGCACTGTTGCTAAAGCTCGTTGTTTCGAAGCACCACGTGATGATCGGGTGTGTTAGATTCTGCAAGTGTATACAACGGGAGCAACCCAGATTTTCTCATGCGGAAGTTAAGGTTTGATCTTGACGAGCCTAGCATGTACAGACATGGTCTCGGAACACGGATCACCAAAAGGTAAAGCATGAGTCATATAGTAGATATGATGAACATGTGGATTGTTCGCCATTGAAGCTACATCAACTCTCGTGATGATTGGTTTTGATGTGGTGGATTTGGTTCGTGTGATCACTAAAACAATGCGAGGGATATTGTTTTGAGTGGGAGTTCACCTAGATTAATTTAACTATTAATTAGAACTCAATTTGTCATAAACTTAGTCTAAACTATTGCAAATATGTTGTAGATCAATGGCGGCCCCTACCATCAATTTTAATGCGTTACTAAAGAAAGAAAAGTTGAAAAACAATGGAAGCAACTTCACGGTTGGTTCCGCAACTTGAGGATTGTCCTCAATGCTGGTAATTTGACCTATGTGCTGGATGCACCGCTGGGTGACCCACCTGCAGATGATGCTACCGATGAGGTAAAGAATGTTTTCCTCGCTCGGAAGAATCAGTACTCCATAGTTCAGTGTGCTATCTTGTATGGTTTGGAATTGGAGCTTCAGGAAAGGTTTGAGAACCATGACCCACATGATATTGTCCGTGAACTCAAAATGATATTTGAGGCTCACGCGACAGTTGAGAGTTACGAGGCTTCTGAAAATTTCTTTAACTGCCAGATGGAAGAGGGCAGCTCCGTCAGTGAGCACATGCTTAAGATGTCTGGGCATGCAAGCAAGATTCAAAGCTTGGGTATAGTGATTCCTAATGATTTGGGGATTCATCGTGTCCTCCAATCACTACCACCAAGTTACAAGAACTTTGTGATGAACTACAATATGCAAAACATGGACAAGTCGTTGCCCAAACTCTTCTCCATGTAAAAGTCTGCAGAAGTGGAGATCAAGAAAGAGCACCAAGTGTTCATGGTCAATAAGACCACCAAATTCAAGAAGCAAGGCAAGTCTAAGAAAAAGGGAAACTTCAAGAAGGGCGGTAAGAAAGTTACCACGCCGACGATGAAGACCAAGGATGGGCCTAAGCCTGATACCGAGTGCTTTTACTGCAAGGGAGAGGGTCACTGGAAGCGGAATTTCCCTAAGTACTTGGCAGATTTGAAGAACGACAACATCAAGAAGAAAGGTATATCCGATATACATGTTATTAATGTGTATCTCACTAGTACTCATATTAGCGCCTGGGTATTTGATACTGGTTCGGTTGCTCATATTTGTAACTCGAAACAGGTACTGCAGAATAGACGGAAACTAGCGAAGAATAAGGTGGCGATGCGCCTTGGAAATGGATCAAAGGTTGATGTGATCGCGGTCGGCACGCTACCTCTTCATCTACATCGGGATTAGTTTTATACTTAAATAATTGTTATTTGGTGCCTGCGTTGAGCATGAACATTATATCCGGATCATGTTTATTGTGAGACGGTTACTTGTTTAAGTCCTAGATAATGGTTGTTCGATTTATTTGAGTAATATGTTTTATGCACATGCACCTTTGATAGATGGTCTATTCTTATTGAATCTCGATTGTAGAAATACACACATTAATAACATTGAAGCTAAACGTTTGAAATTGAGCGATAACTAGACCTATATGTGGCACTGTCGTCTTGGTCATACTGGAGTGAAGCGTATGAAGAAACTCCATTCTGATGGACTTCTTGAATCACTTGATTTCGAATCACTTGAAAGATGTGAAGAATGTCTGATGGGTAAAATGACTAAGACTCCATTTTCTGGTATGATGGAGCGAGATACGGACTTATTAGAAATCGTGCATACCGATGTGTATGGTCCAATGAGTGTGGCATCGCGCGGTGGTTATCGTTATGTTCTTACCTTCATGGATGACTTGAGTATATATGGGTATATCTATTTCATGAAACATAAGTCCGAAACTTTCGAGAAGTTTAAGGAATTTCAAAGTGACGTACAGAATCAACGTAACAAGAAGATTAAATTTCTACGATCTGATCGTGGAGCTGAATATCTAAGTTACGAGTTTGGCGAGCATTTGAAGAAATGCGGAATACTTTCACAATTGACACCGCCGGGAACACCACAACGTAATGGTGTGTCCGAACGTCGTAATCGAACTCTCTTAGATCACTACAAGGAATCTGTTGATACATGACCCTCCATTTTTATCACTGAATCGTTATTCTCTACAATATATGACGATCTTATGACAAAAACAGATCGTCAAAAACTGAGCGTTAGTAATTACACACAACGACGTTTTCTACAAAATCATCATAACCGTCTATGGCGATATTGGATCGTCATAACCGTTATGACGATCCAATATCGTCACACGGTATCTAGCCAGGCCAGGTCGGATCCTACGTGTCCAATCCGACGTGGCAAAATTGTGATGAAATGAGATCGTCGTAGTGCAAATTCAGCATGATCCAATGCGGTTGCTTATTTGGGCTGAGCCCAATAACTATGGCCTTTTTACTTCTAGGCCTTGTATTTTTAAGGTTAGGCCTTGTACTTTTAAGGTTCAATTCGGTTTTTGGTCTTGGCCTTTTTACTGTCTGTTGCAATTTTGGGCCTTGGCCTTTGTAAGGTCCATTTTAGATTTGGTCCCACTTGTCAATTTCTTCAATTTGTTTTCCGTTTTAATTTAGGTCCCACTAGTCATATGGGCCCAATCTTCAGGTGTTGTTTAGGTCGTTTTCCACATAGCAACAACATTTCATAGAACAACCAACCAAGATACATTACAATGACATGTTCGTATATAGTACATATCAGGTATTCAGCAATGAAAATACAACTAAATATCAAAACAACCAGCTCTATGGAGATCTATTGAGCTAAATCACTTTGCTGGGTGCAAGTTTTCCTCAGGCTGGAAGGATGAATAGAAGCATAGACCAACAGAAACTTTCAATGCTTCCCATCTTCCTAGCCAAATCTGCAAAATTGATTAGAATAGGTTAATCACCATGACTGCAGTAGCACAATATGATGAGGTTCAACATCACATCAATCTATAGACAACTGTTATAAAATTATTCATGGCAAATATGCTATTATGTTGAGAACTGAAACTGCTCTAGCAAATAAAGTGCAAATAAGCAAACTGATTAAGATGGCATGTACTGCCTCCCAACAATCCAGAATTTCTAGGTTTAAAAATCAACACCATACTACTGAATTCAAGTGAAATATTTTATAATCCTTTACTGAGATAAAAAAATATACTACTAAGTAGTAATACTACAGAAGTTCTAGCAATATATTCTCAAGAGCAAAACATATGTAAGTGATGCATCATAGAGACAAAGATAGGAAGATGCACATTCCACACATCTATATTGTACCAGTACACTTCAACAATCAGTTGTAGAGCATCCAAAGTTCAGAAAGGTTTTAAGCTAGCATGTACCACCTGCACCTCAAAGCTTCTAGCTAGCATCTACCTCCACCTCTCAGGCATAATTGGCACTCAACTTGTCTCTTCCATGTTTTGCAACTCACCTACCTATGACCTGATGTCAGCGCTCGCCGTGGAGTCGAAACGCTTCAATAGAGTAGTATATGACCAGATATCGCAGCTGGTCGTGGAGTCGAAGCACTTCCAGTAGGTCTTGCTGCCCTCGTCACTCCTCAGGCGTACCCTCTTTTCATCGTAGCATGGAGCATGCCCTACGGAGCAAGCATAGTAAGTGAAGAGGGACAGAGGGGACGATGGGGGTATCAGGGCTTACCAATGGCGACATGTGTTGCTGCTGCTCCGGCAACATCCTTCACGGCTGGAAACAGACAGCTGATGCCACACTTCCCCGAGGACTGGTCAACGCTCTTCCTATATGAGTGGTGCTTCCATCCACACGCCTCACGCGACCTGGTGCTGATGACAGAGAAAGAGCAGACCTGAGATGGGCTTGGCAAGATAAGATTCAGTAAAATATGGTACCAACAGCTACCATCAGTATTCAGGCTTCAGCTAAGCAAGCTACCACTACATGCATACAATACATGCATCAGGCCATAGTGTTTTCCAAAAAAGGCTTAACAGATGCATACATACCAGTAGAATACAATGGTACAGCATGACCATGTAAAAGTAACTAATATGAACATGCTGGTAGAGATGCGAAGTGTACAAGACAAGCTTTTTATATTACTGTTTGGTACTTGAATTTTATCACTCCATGTTTAGCATATGAATTGAGAAGGAATTCAAGATCTCGATAGTACTGATTAAGATGGCATGTACTACCTCACAACAATCCAGAATTCCCAGGTATGAAAATTATACTATTGGAAATAATCATGTGACTATATAAAGTGATAATGAAGCTATCGTTTTTATACTGTTGGAATCTAGAGAACTGCTAGCACAACTATTGAATTACATTATCAAGATAATAAATCAGGTGAGAAACTATGATGGTGGCAATCATACAAGACATTTCACCAGATATATTTCTATATGAAGGCAACTAGGCACACTTGTCTTGAGAGCAATCCACTAGCCACCATTCTTCATATAGTACATGTGTTCCATCAGTGTAACAAATGCTGGCCACCTGTAATCAACTCAAGTATTACAATAAATGGAGAAGAATCAACTCAGTCTGATACTAGCAAAGATGATGGAAAACCTACTAGAGAAATCCAAATTCCTTTGCAGGCTTGTCAAGAGCTGATCTGTAATTGGAAATCCACCTACATATAAAGTAAGAAACTAAAACTCAATTATACAAGACATGTGTATACCAAGCAGCAGAAATTGGTCAATCAAATGTATACCAAGAAGCATATATTACGCGATTATGTGTATATGAACTGAACTAAAAAAGAAGCATCCAGATATAACTACCATAATCTTTGATGGAGAAATTTAGGTCCAGAATCTTCGATGGAGAAATTTAGGTCCTATGAGGAAGAATAGGACTACACTAACTACACTAAGAAAACATCCAACTTATCTAACAGAAACTACAGCGGGAGCATCAGGAGACTCTAGCTCAAGTAAAATGATAACTTGAAGCAATTGTGAAGTTAATTTCAGAGCAATGGTCTAGCAGATTTCTCTCTGGTTGGTATTACCTTCCATTGATAGACCGGTCCAACAAATTGGACAACCAAAACAGGGCATAAACCACACCATTTTTCTTTGCTCTAATTAGCAGCAGTCAAACTGTCAATTTGATTTGATGGTCCTAATAAAGAGTTGAGTGACAAGAACCACCATGGCATTTTGCATGGGTTGAACAAATCATTGTTGAATACGTGTTACCAACACCTAGCTACTCCTCACTAACAGACAAACTGAACACGTGCTTGCTAACAAGGGGGAAAGTTATGCTGGCATATTTCCGTTCTGGACTACCTCCGTTCTGGAATCGGGGGGGTTGGTGAAGGAGCTTTGTCCGGGCGTCGGGGAGTTATGCTGTGGCTGGTGTAGATTGCCTGCAGACACCAGATTTTGCCATCTTCTGGGTGGCTCCTTGGGTGGATGCAGGCGATGTTACGGCAACCAAAATTCTGGGAGGGGTGCAAGTAAATAGAACATGATTAGAGCATGAACAATTGAAGAGGATAAAGGGAGGAACCGGAGACAGGGGATCGCTAGATCAGAACGCGATGGTACTTACTTGTAGGTGAAATCTGACTGGTGCCTCGTCCGATCCGGCCGTCACGACACCTGCTCTCCAGATCCGGCACAGGGCGGCCTTGGCGGTGCACGAAGAAGGAAGGGACAAGGATGGCCTCGTGGCCCAGGCTCTCGGACAGGGGGTGGGAGGCGTGGGGTGGACAGTGCGATGTCTTGCGATGGGAGAAGGATGCGAGGCGGTGGCGGCGAGAGAGTAGGAGGGGCGCCGGTGATTTCGGGCTAGGGTTTCCGCCAGCAGGGGTGGCCAGATGTTGGTACGGATGGGAGAAGTGACATCCACGTCATGGTGGTGCGCATCGAGCAAGAGGAGGGGGTCTGGGATGGGAGGGGCCGCAATCGGCGCTAGTAGAGAAAGGGCAGGGGTGGCGCTGAGAGAGAAAAGGAAGGGGCGGCGCTGGGGTGCGTGCGTGGGGATCTGGGGCGAGGGGAAATGTTTTAGGGGTAGGGTTTGCCCGCGCGCTGCTCTTCTCAAATTGGTTTCCCGCTGTTTGACTATAGACACAGTTTCAGTAGGAGTGAAATTTCTGTCGTTGGATGGTCATCATTTACACGGCAGAGATCTGATTTATTGGGGTGATCCGTGGATAGTCATATTCTGTCTTCTGATTGGCTATCTTTATTTTCTGACGCTTTGTGAAGCAACCACCAAAGAACAAATTCAAAATGCTACCACCTCATTTTATAAAAGTACTAGGCCACCTTACATGGACAATCTCCCAACCAGGATATCTCAAATTTGTACATCCACCCCCGATGAAAAAGACAAATTCCTTCTCAAAAATCGGCAGAAAGTGGGTCCGGTTTGAACTATAGGTACATGATATGATGCTCATGATTTTTTTAAAAAATTATTTTTAGACTCACAATATTCTATTTCTTCAGAGATCCAATGCAAGTTTAGCAAGGCTCAGCCCGAGCTAAGAACCTTCATGCCTGCCGTTTTGACCATAGTTTGAAACGGGCATAAAAAATTAAAAAACGGTCCGATCAATGCAAATCCTTCGCGTGGTGTCTTATTATGTGAAATAATTGCAAGTAAAAATACCAAACTTGTTATATTGCAAGTGTCTCGAAAAAACCTTCTCAGAAATGACCTATCATGTTCGATGTTTTATGGATTTCGGGCCAAACGACCAATGTTATTGCCAGAATCTCGGAACAGTTTGTGATAATGTGCCCATCTTGTGCACACATATGTATCATGGGTTAGCGAACAATGTTGCAGGAGTAAGTTTTCCTTTTTATCGCACGGAAAAACCATTTTCTATTTTCCGGACACAAAAAACGGGTCGTTTTGTGAAGCAACCACCAAATGAAAGTTTGAAAATGCTACCATCCCATTTTTCAAAAATAATAGGCCACCTTACATGGACAAATGTCCCAACCGGGGTATCTCAAACCTTTCTGTCCACTGCTGGTGAAAAAGACAAATTCCTACCAAATCGGTAGAAAGTGGGTCCAGTTTGAACTATAGGCACATGATCCGATGCTCATGATTTTTTTAAAAATGATTTTTAGACTCACAATATGCTATTTCTTCAGAGATCCAATGCAATTTTAGCGAGGCTCGTGTTGGAGATATGCCCTAGAGGCAATAATAAATGTAGTTATTATTATATCTTTGTGTTTATGATAAATGTTTACATTCATGCTATAATAGTATTAACAAGGAAACATTAATACTTGTGTGATTTGTAAACTTAAATTTGAAGTCCCTAGTAAAAGCCTCTATGTAATACTAGCTTGTTGGTTAATAGATGATTGTGGTTTCCCTATCATGAACATTGAGATGTTATTAACAACAAGATCATATCGTTAGGAGAATGATATGATGGACATACTCCTATAGATAAGCGTAGCATAAAGATCAAGTCATTTTAATAGTTCAATTGCTATATGCTTTCTGATACATAGTTATCTAATTCCTTCGACCATGAGATCATGCATATCACCTTTACCGGATGGATGCTTTGATGACATCAAACACCACACCGTAACTGGGTGGCTATAAAGGTGGCATTGAGTGTTCAGAAAGTATTGGTTGAAACACATGGATCAAGAGTGGGATTTGTCCATCCATATGACGGATAGATATACTCTGGGCCCTCTCGGTGAAATGTCATCCAATTAGCTTGCAAGCATGTGACTGGCTCACAAGGGATCACATATCACGGGAACGAGAAAAGAGTACTTATCGGTAACGAGGTTGAACTAGGTATGCAGAGATACCGACGATCATAACCTCGGATAAGTAACATATCGTGAGACAAAGGGAAATTGATATCGTATGTAAGTGGTTCATTCGATCGCAAAGTAATCTTAGAAATATGTGAGAGCCATATGAATTTCCAGATTCCTCTATTGGTTATTGTTCGGAGAAGTGTCTCGATCATGTCCGCATAATTCACGAACCGTAGGGAGACACACTTAAGGATTCGACGTTGTTTGAGTAGTTATGGTATTATGAGAAAGAGACCGAATGTTGTTCGGAGTCTCGGATGGGATCCGGGATATCACGAGGAGATCCGGAATGGTCCGGAGAATAAGATTCATATAAGGAAAGTCCCGTTTCGGAGTTCGGAAATGATTCCAGTGTTTTCATCGGGAATGTTCTAGAAGGTTCCGGAATGTCCGGCACTCCGGAGGGGAAGGGGTACATGAGTGTGTCATTGTAAGTTGGAATGATTGCATCATGTACTAGGTATCTTCGCTGTCCAAAATAAAGGGTTTATTCAAATCCTAGTTTGAAAAGTCAAACGGCTAGTTTGAAAGTCAAACAGCAAGTTTTGGAAAGAGGAGGAGGAGGTGGAAACCGAGTTGGGGAGGGAGTCCTCCTCCCTTGGCCGGCGCACCACCAAGCCGACTTGGGGAGGGACTCCCCTCCCCTTGGCCGGCCCCTCCACCTATATAAGGAGGGGCAGGGCTCCCTCCTAGCACACACAAGATCCTCTCCTCTAAACCCTAATTTGGTGCCGCCACCTCCTGCAGCTGCCGCCACCTCCCAGGGTTCCCCTAGCCGCCGGTTTGGGCAAGCCCCAAGCCCTAGCCACCGGCCTAGAATCTCTTCCTTGGTGTGTCTAAACCCTAGAGCACCGAGGAGCTCTCTCATAGTCCACCATACTCGCTCCGGCTTAAGGCGAAGCCCTGCGAGATCTCCCCTCTACTTCCGGTACCACGCTGTTGTGCTGCCGGAATCGCGAGGAGAGTGCTACAACCTCCGCTGCCTGCTGGAACAAGGGAGAGGAAGGTCTTCGTCGAGTACCGAACGTGTGACCGACTGCGGGAGCGCTGCCGGAACGCAGCGCCGGAAGGATCGTCTACGCGATCTTGAGATCGGGGAGAGTACGAGTACATCACCCACGAGAATCTGCTCTCGTTAAACACTTTGGAATCTTCGAGGTTGAGTTATTCCATCGACTCGTTCCTACAATCTAATAGATAGATCTTGGCTTGTGTGTTTGTATGCGATAGAAAAATTTTGTTTTCCATGCTACGAAACCCTACAGCTCAGCCCCGAGCTAAGAACCTTCATGCCCGCCGTTTTGACCATAGTTTGAAACGGGCATAAAAAATTCAAAAACGGTCCGATCAATGAAAATCCTTCGTGTGGTGTCTTATTATGTGACATAATTGCAAGTAAAAATACCAAACTTGTTATATTGCAAGTTTCTCGAAAAAACCTTCTCAGAAATCACCTATCATGTTCGATGTTTCATGGATTTCGGGCCAAACGACCAATGTTATTGCCAGAATCTCGGAATAGTTTGTGATAATGTGCCCATCTTGTGCACACATATGTATCATGGGTTGGCGAACAATGTTGCAGGAGGAAGTTTTCCTTTTTATCACACAGAAAAACCATTTTCTATTTTCCGAGCACAAAAAACGGGTTGTTTTGTGAAGCAACCACCAAATGAAAATTTGAAAATGCTACCCTCCCATTTTTCAAAAATAATAGGCCACCTTACATGTACAAATGTTCCAATCGTGGTATCTCAAACCTTTCAGTCCACCGCTAGTGAAAAAGACAAATTCCTACCAAATCGGTAGAAAGTGGGTCCGGTTTGAACTATAGGTATATGATCCGATGCTCATGATTTTTTATAAAAATGATTTTTAGACTCACAATATGCTATTTCTTGAGAGATCCAATGCAAGTTTAGCAAGGCTCAGCCCCGAGCTAAGAACCTTCATGCCCACCGTTTTGACGATAATTTGAAACGAGCATAAAAAATTCAAAAACGGTCCAAATAATGTAAAACCTTCGCATGGCATCATATTATGTGACATATTTGCAAGTAAAAATATCAAACTTACTATATTGATTGCATCTCATAAAACCTTCACAGAAATGACCTATCATGTTCGAGGTTTCATGGATTTTAGGCCAAACGACCAATGTGCCCATATTGTGCACCCATGTGCATCTTGGGATGGCGAACAATGTTGAAGGAGAAAGTTTTGCTTTTCATCACGTGGAAAAGCCATTTTCCTCTTTTTGAGTGTCGAAAAACAGGGCATTTTGTGAAGCAACCTCCAAATGGAAGTTTCAAAATGACACCAACCCATTTTTCAAAAATAGTAGACCACCTTAAATGGACAATGTCCCAACAGGAGTATATCAAACCTTTCCGTCCATCCCTGGCGAAAAAGACAAATTCCTGCCGAATTGGGAGGAAGTGGGTCCGATTTGAACTACAGGTACATGATCTAAAGCTTATGATTTTTTGCGAAAATTATTTTTAGGTGAACATTATGCTATTTAATTAGAGATCCGATGCAATTTTAGCAAGACTTAAGGCCAAATATTTGAATTCAAAACCCTAGTTTCAAAATTATATTTTGAATTATGATATTGTCCCTACCATGGACTAATGTGATACTAGTAAATCCACTATTTTGAAATAATAAAAGTATTGACAATTAGCAACCTAGGAGGATGTAACTGAATTTTATAAAAATTTAGAGCCAAAAATCAATTCATTTCGACTTCTTATGAAAAAGATAAAAAAGAATTAAGAAAATAGAAAAAGAAAAAACAATGCCGGTTCATTTCTGCCCGGTGCTAAAGCCCACAACGACAAGTTAAAAAATGTAGCGATTTGGACCTAAGGCCCAGGCCACCCGATCTTGACCGGACCGCTAAGGCCCAGCCCACTCAATCTGGACCAGATTGGTTTATGTTTATAAAGGGGAAGCGCGGTAAATTGACCACAATAGATGGTTAGCGGGATGGTTAGGGTGGTGCTTTTGATGGACAAGGTCCCAGGTTCGACCCCTGGGTACTACATCTTTTTGCACCATTAACCAATGGATTTGTAAAAAAAAGCATACCAATGTTATATTAATACAGAACAACTGCACAATTAAAACATTAATAATAGTGTGGCCTGTTGGTTCCCAGATTTTATCAAAAGTGAGCATGTTCGTGGAGTCTTGGGTTCGATCCCCTACTCCACTTCTTTTTGCTATATTTATTTCAATTTGGTTGGTCTATTTGACACGTAGACGCATATTGACACATGGACATGCCACATAAGCATAATTGCTGATGTGGCCAATGAGTTCAATTAATTTATTTTATTTTAGACAATATGACGATTTAAATTGGTCGTAATCGACTACAAATAAGGATCTAATATGTACCGTGTAGATTATGACGATTTCATCAGATGAAATTGTGACGATTCTAACAAAAACGTCGTAATTCTACAG
This sequence comes from Avena sativa, assembly GCA_916181665.1. NCBI lineage: Eukaryota > Viridiplantae > Streptophyta > Magnoliopsida > Poales > Poaceae > Avena > Avena sativa. The sequence continues at coordinate 301,124,183 of OV702297.1, read as the reverse complement.
GATTCTGACCTCTCCAAATAGCCTACGACCATCTTGTGCGAAATCGTTATAAATCTATGACGATTTCATTTCCCGTCACTATGAGAAGGTCACAAGTTAACACATTTCTTGTAGTGGATATGGTTCGTTCTATGATGTCACTTACAGATTTACCGCTATCGTTTTGGGGTTATGCATTAGAAACAACCGCATTCACTTTAAATAGGGAACCATCTAAATCCGTTGAAACGACACCGTATGAATTATGGTTTGGGAAAAACCTAAATTGTCGTTCCTTAAAGTTTGGGGTTGCGAAGCTTATGTAAAGAAGTTACAGCCAGACAAGCTTGAACCCAAAGCGGAAAAATGCATCTTCATAGGATACCCAAAGGAAACTATTGGGTATACCTTGGGCAAAATCTTCATTGCTAAGAATGGATCCTTTCTAGAGAAAGAGTTTCTCTCGAAAGAAGTGACTGGAAGGAAAGTAGAACTCGACGAGGTTATTGAATCTTCTCTCGAACTTGAGAGTAGCGTAGCACTGGAAGTGGTTCCTATGGCGCCTACACCAATAAGAGAGGAAGCTAATGATGTTGATCATGAAACTTCGGTTGAAGTAACTACGGATCCTCACAGGTCAACAAGAAATCGTACCACTTCTGATTGGTATGATCCTGTTATGAGTGTAATGTTGGTGGACAACACCGATGACCCTGCGACATATGAGGAAGTGATGATGAGCCCAGATTCAATAAATGGCAAGAAGCCATGAAATCCGAGATTGGATCCATGTACAAAAACCAAGTATGGACTTTGGTGGACTTACTAGATGGCCGGATGGCTGTCGAGAACAAATGGATTTTCAAGAAGAAAACAGATGCTGGTGGTAATGTTACTGTCTATAAAGCTCGACTTGTCGCAAAAGGGTTTCGACAAATTCAAGGAGTTGACTACGATGAGACTTTCTCACCGATAGCGAAGCTAAAGTCTGTGAGGATTTTATTAGCAATCGCTGCATATTATGATTATGAGATATGGCAGATGGATGTCAAAACGGTGTTCCTCAATGGAGACATTGATGAAGAGTTGTATATGGTACAACCCAAAGGTTTTGTCGATCCTAAAGATGCTAACAAGGTATGCAAACTTCAACGGTCCATTTATGGATTGAAGCGGGCATCCTGGAGTTGGAATCAACATTTTGATAAGGTAATCAAAAGTTTTGTTTTGATACAAACTTATGGAGGAGCTTGTATTTACAAGAAAGTGAGTGAGAGCCTTGTAGAATTCTTAATACTATATGTAGATGACACATTGTTGATTGGGAATGATGTAGACCTTCTTAATAGTGGCAAGGATTATTTGAATAATATTTTTTCAATGAAAGATCTTGGCGAAGCAGCTTACATATTAGGCATAAATATTTATAGAGATAGATCGAGACGCCTAATATCACTGTCACAGAGTACATATTTGGACAAAGCTCTAAAGAGGTTTGGAATGGAAGATAGCAAGAAAGGGTTCTTGCCCATGTTGCCCAATACGACCTTGAGTAAAACTCAAAGTCCTACAACGACAGAAGATAGAGAAAGGATGAGTAAAACTCCCTATGCCTCAGCCATAGGATCTCTTATGTATACCATGCTATGTACTAGACCCGACATTAGTTTGACTAGCAGATATCAAAGTGATCCAGGAGTGGATCATTGGACAACGGTCAAAAACATCCTTAAGTACTTGAGAAGAACTAAGGATATGGTTCTTTCTTATGGAGGTGATGAACAACTCGTTGTTAATGGTTACACCGATGCTAGATGGAACACCCATCCGGATGATTCTAAATCTCAATCTGGATACGTATTTACTTTGAACGGTGCAACAGTTAGCTGGAGGAGTGCAAAGCAAAGCGTTGTGGCAAGATCTTCAACTGAATCGGAATACATAGCTGCTTCGGAGGCTTCACAAGAGGCGATATGGATGAAAGAGTTCATTACAGAGCTCGGTGTGGTTCCAAGTGCGCTGGACCCAATGTATATCTATTGTTATAACATGGGCACCATAGCCAATGCGCAATAACCAAGGTCACACAAGAAGCTGAAGCACATCAAGCTACGTTTTCACGCTATTCGAGAGCATGTCCAAGATGGTGACATAAAGAGTTGCAAAGTACACACAGATCTGAATGTGGTGGATCCATATGAATTTCCAGATTCCTCTATTGGTTATTGATCGGAGAAGTGTCTCGGTCATGTCCGCATAATTCACGAACCATAGGGAGACACACTTAAGGATTCGATGTTGTTTAGTAGATATGGAATGTAAGTAGGGAAACCGAATGTTGTTCGGAGTCTCGGATGGATCTGGGATATCACGAGGAGATCCGGAATGGTCCGGAGAATAAGATTCATATAAGGAAAGTCCGATTCCTGAGTTCGGGAATGATTTCGATGTTTTCATCGGAGAGGTTCTAGAAGGTTCACCGGACCGAAAGGGGAATGGTCCATGAATGTGTCATGGGTAAGTGGAATTCTTGGATCATGTCCTAGGTCACTTTGGTTGGGCATTTGCGAGAGAGAAATAAATCTCTAAACTGAAAGTCAAAAGGGAGGTTTGAAAAGTTAAACTGGAACAATAGTTTCCTAGTGGAAGAAGGAAAGAGTCCTTCCTTTTATCCAACTTGGGTTTGGTTATGGATTCAAACTCCCCTCTCCCAAGCCTCTCTCCCTCTCATAAATAGAGGGGGAGGGTTGCCCCAAAGAGCACACAACCTAGCCCTCCCCACCCCGTGCACCGCCACCGCCCTAGCCGCCGCCGACACCACCTCCTCCTCTCCGACCTTCTAAACCTAGATCGCTAGAAACCCTAGATCCACCATAACTCGCACCGGCTTAGGCGAAGCCCTGCGGGATCTTCCCTCTACTTCCGACACCACGCCGTCGTGCTGTCGGAATCGCGAGGGAGAACTACAACTTCTGCTGCCTGCTGGAACAAGGGAGAGGAATGTCTTCATTGAGTACCAAACGTGTGACCGACTGCGAAAGCGCTGCCGGATCGCAGCGCTGGAAGATCGTCTATGCGATCTTGAGATTGGCAAGTATACGACTACATCACCCACGAGAATCTTCTCTCATTAACCGCTTTGGAATCTTCGAGGGTGAGTACTCTAATCGACTCGTTGCTTCAATCTAGTAGATAGATCTTGGCTTGTTTGTATGCATGCAGTAGAATTTTTTTGTTTTCCATGATGCGAACCCCTACAGAAAGTTTAGTGAGATTCAACAATATGCAAAAAATAATAGTTAATGCATTTTTAAATTGATAATGACAAATGTTTAATAATTTGACTATTTAAGATAATTATTTTATAAAACAGAAAATGGATTTGGATTAATTATTCAAATTCAAGAACTTTTCATGTTGAAAGTTTTTTCAAATTCATAAGTATGCAAAAAAGTAGAATTTAAATGTTTTAAATGATATATTCGACAATTTGAAAAAATAAACACAGCGCGCTGGGGGTTTTGGCCCAGCACGCGCAAATTGGGGCCTTTAGTCCCGACCCAGGTTACCAGCCGGGACTAAAGATCTGGCCCCAGCACGCGAAATGAAACGCCCCCCTCTAGTCCCGGTGCGTGGCACCAGCCGGGACTAGAGACCCCCCTTTAGTCCCACCTGGTGCCACGCACCGAGACTAGAGGGGGGGTTATAAATGGGGGCTTCTCCCTCGGTGCGTTCTACGCACCGGGAGAAGTTGGAGGCCAGAACGACGAACAGTGCCGCCAGGCTGCCCGCCGAATTATCCGACAAAGCTCGCGCCTCCCTCTCCATGCCCGTCGCGCCTCCCTCTCTAGCGCTGGTAGACGCCACCACCGAGCCCGCCGCGCCCGCTCGTCCGCGCACCGCCAGCCGCCAGCGCCCTGCCGACCAAGCCACCGCCGGCCGCCAGCGCCCCTGCCGACCAAGCCCGCGCTCGCGCCTACCGCCAGCGCCACAGCCATCGCCGGCCGCCGCCAACTCCGATGAGGGTCAGGATTTTAATTAGGATTTTGTTAATTAGTTTAGGATTTTGTTATTATATTAGTGTATATATTTAGTTTAGGATTTTGTTATATTAGTGTATATATTTAGTTTAGGATTTTTTTAGTTTAGAATTTTTTAATTTAGGATTTTGTTATATTAGTGTATATATTTAGGATTAATTAGGATTTGTTAGTTTAGAATTTTTTTTAGTTTAGGATTTTGTTATATTAATTTATATATTTAGTTTAGGATTTAGTTATATCGACGCATGTAATTTGTTAGTTTAGGAATTTTTTAGTTTAGAATTTTTTAGTTTAGGATTTTGTTATATTAGTATATATATCTAGGATTAATTAGGATTTCTTAGTTTAGAATTTTTTTAGTTTAGGATTTTGTTATATTAGTGTATATATTTAGTTTAGGATTTTGTTATATCGACGCATGGACTGTCATCCGATATAGCCATCATATAATCCCGCAATATCCGTATCGTCGGTTGATGACATTATTCCACTAACTGCGTCCTTTTGCCATCCGTCAAGTTCTGTCAAGAATAGGTCGAAGGAAATGTCTTAGAAACCATCGTGACCTCGTCGTGGTTTTTGACATGCGGTAATACCTTAGGAAGAACTCATGTGTGTTGTAAGTTAGGGTTAGGGTGGTGGTTCTCGCGGGAATCTGGCCACCGCCACCGCACCTCCGGGTTTAGGGTTTAGGGTTTATTTGTTAAGTTCAAATAAATATTGTGTGCATTTTGCAGGAACTATGGATCCACCTAGTCGAATTCGCAGAGACCTTGATTCGGAACACTTGCTCGAGGATATGATTCACGATGCTGATGAGGGATCTCCCTCGGGGTATCTGAACTCATCCGGTGAGGGAGATGAGACCAATAGACAAGAGGATGAAGCCCATGGACGCATAACACAGACCGACGAGGTATATATATATGATGTCTGATGATCGTGACTAGATGTACCTAGTTGTATATATATTATGTTGACGAATGTTTCTTCTCTTAGGCCTCTACATCGAGCAACAAAACCAAGCGCGGCCTAGCCAAAACGTTGCCCCAGGGTACTGTTTATGAAATTACAGAGGTTTCAGGAGACGGCAAACCATTGGAACCAAAAAAAAGAAAACAAATATTTGTACAACAATGCGGAGTTGTTGCTAGAGATCGCACCCCGATCACTATTCGAGAGTGGAATAAGCCCAAAGAGGCGGAATGGAGTGATGTGTATATCGACGATAGATTCAAAGAGCAACTATTTACTGACCTAATGGCACATTTCAAGCTGCCAAAATGTGACACTGAGGACGAGACGGCTGAAATGAGAAAGAAAGTCAAGCAGTTTGCACTGAAGAAGATGGCCGAAATATTCAAGAACTGGAAGAAGTCATTATGGAAACAGTATAAGAAGGACAAGAAAACCCCATTATTCGAAGGCTATCTAGTGAAGCAGCAACCTTAATGGGATGTATTTGTGCAGTATAGGGGGTCAGGAGTTGCAGAGGAAAAGTCTGAAAAAAATAAGATAAATGTTGCGAAGAAGAAATATCACCATAACATGGGGCCAGGGGCTACGCGGCTTCCATGCCTAAGTGGGATGCAAAAGAGAAAGAGCTTCATGATAAAGGGATCATTCCAGAACCAATTCACGAAGAATGGGATTTGAGGACAAGAAATTAGTTCCTGGACCATTCTAGAATCATGATAAAGGGATTTGAGGGATCATTCCAGAATCAAATCGTAAAGGAGTGGGAGTCAATGGAGCTTGACATCCCTGGACCTGAAGGTGAGATCACACTCAGAGATGTACTTGGTGGGATCATTCTTTGGGACAAGAACAACATATGGCTTCCAGGATCGGCCCCAAGGATAACACTACCGCCTCCGAGTCGTCGCAGGTCTCCTTCACCTCCACCTCCATCACCTCCAAGAAGTCCACCCCATGATGACTACGACCACCACATCCCGAGTCCATCTCGATCTCCGTTGCAGGCTCAGCAGTCTTCGCCGCCTGCTATGGACAATAAGCGGAAGCGTGCTCTGTCAGTGAGTACTAAAAGACGCGGCAACCCAAAACGGAAAATGTCGCCCCTCCCAAAAGCGCCTCATCAGAATCTTCCCATCAGACCTTACGATCGTACTGATGCATAAACTGCAACAATAGCAAAGGCCCAAGTGGCGGCGCATTTTGAGAAGAAGAAACCCGAGCCCGCTCTGGTATACACCGAGAAGCAAAAGACATATGCACTTGATTTTCTAAACACAAAATCGCAATATGTGTTGTACCATAAGCCAGATGACTATCTACACACACTTCAGAAAGAAGTGGCGAAGATCAAATCAAGTGAAAGCGGTAAAAAATCAGCAAGCACAGGTGCAAGCGGGACCAAAAGTGCAATCAGTAAAAATCAGACATTCCCCTTCTCGGACAACAGGCAAAACAAACGATCGCACCCCTCAAGGTGGTTTCACAAAACGTTCCACTCCTCGCACAACAGCCACTAGATATGTCAATAGCTGTGGAGTTGGCGGCCAACATGGAAATTAGTCTTGATGAACTGTTAGGCCCCCAACTCGACCTTCTACCCAAGATGCCAATAGCCCCTAAATATGTCGCAGGTGAGGATTTGGTTAGCAAAGAGAGGCTGAGAGAACTGCCATCACAAATGCGGAATCTCCATCAATGGTACTCGGCGGTCATGAAGCAGGGGAGAATAATGATCGTAGCCAAAGTCCCACCTGAGTACTACTTCAGACCCGAAGAGGTACATATTGAGTTTTCAGAACTGTTCCAGTTATACCATTTCGATGCCCTGGACAAATTCATCCTCAGCTGCTATTGTCTGTAAGTTGTTGAATTCATTGTCTACATGTTCAATTTTTCATTTGTTTAGTTCAGAACATATAATTATCCTTATTATGCAGAATAAAGATCCTGGAATGTAAAAGAAAAAGAATCTACAATATTGGGTTCATTGACCCAAATAAAGTGTATATAACTATGCTAACGCATAACCCCTAGGATACGGAGCAAAACATTCTAAGGTTTCTATTGGAGCAAAATTTCTCTGACCACATACCGTTTTCTTACAATTTCAGGTGAGGGTCTTACTCTGTTGTACACATTCACTTTTGATTAGTCGATGCTAATAAGTGTAACCGATGAGTTACTGATATATATATATATATATAAATGTTTGCAGCTTTCACTGGGTTCTGCTAGACATTCAACTTGATAAGGGAAGAGTTGATGTCATGGACCCATCAAAGAGAAACCTGGAAGATTTCCGCAGCATGCAGGACATGCTCCAGAAGTAAGTTTCGCGCTATATCACTCTCTTTTGTTGATTTCCTGAGATATCAGGTAATGAATAACTCATTCATTCATTTTCTTCGTCGGGCAGGGTTTGGATCCGGTTCAAGCGCGAGATTACCGGTGTATTTAGTGAGAAGCTGACGTTTAGGGCGGTCTCGGTAAGTAGCACGTGATATGTCCGCGCATCTCTTTACTTCTAGTTTCAATATAATAATGATGCTAGATTATTATTTTGATTGAATTCTATTCTTGTAAACTGCGCGAGGCAGCCACAGGGGTCGAATCTATGTGATTTCTACATATGCGAGTTCATTCGCACGTTTACCACCGAACACGATGATTATAGAGTCGATGTAAGAATGCATTCACACCATCATTTTATTGCCTTCACATTTTGCTATCATGATTGATATTCATATTGATCTCCTTGTTTTTATATATAGTTCGAGAGAATGCAGGATCAACTACTACCAGCGCAACGCGTACTAGCAGTTGTGGAGGAGATGGCGGGATTTATTGTCAAAGAGATCGTAGACGATAACGAAGAATTTAGTATGAATAGGCGCTACTGATCTCCATATAATTGAATAGACGTGCTCTAGTCCCAAGATTTTGTGATCTCCATGTAACTATATAAATTGTATATATTTATATGCTTTGATATCATAATACAAGTTATCTTATATATGCACGAATGTGTACGTTATGTGGTGGCGTAAAAATATTCAAAAACTATGTTGAAATGAAAAATAAGTAAATAAAACAATAAAAAATAAAAACTCTGCCGCTATAAAGGAAGGGCACAAAATGCTGGCGGAACCACTAGTCCAAGGTAATGCTCTGCCACGACAGAGAAAAGAGGCAAAATGCTGCCGTGGCAGAGACCCACTAGTACCGGTCCTTAACACCAACCGGGGCTAGTGGACATCCACTAGTTCCGGCCGGTAACTGGGCTGAGACTAGTGGTGGGCCTCTAGTCCCGCTTGATTAGTCCCGGTTCAAAAACCGGGACTAAATGCCCTTACGGACCGGGACTAGAGGCCCTATTTCCACTAGTGAGGGGGGCACCAAAGAAAAAGTGTGGAAGGAAACGGAATACCACATTCTTTTTAGTTAGTAGAGATAGAGATATTGTAAGAGTGGACTTTCATTTTCTTGACCTCCACTCCAGTTTTTCTTCGAACTTTTCTTAACCCTTGTTTTCCATTAATTAATGAAATAGAAAAAATTAACCTTCTTGAAATAAAATATAGGTTTTAATGCACATTATTGATATATAGACTCTGGAGTATCCACGAGCCATCTAACCTTACTCCATCCTTTTAGTCTTCCGATCTAGATGCCTTGTGTGAATTAAACAAATGATGTTGTTATCATTATTTTGTACTCCCATCTTAAAATAGATGTCACATATTTGTGAAAATTTAGATATATCTAAACACTATTTATGTTTTAAAAATCACAATCTTATGAAAGCGGGTTTCAATATGAATCCACTGGTGTCTATTATATGTGACATAAAGTATACACCGTTGGAGTATTTATTGGTCAAAGCATGAGTTTAGGTATAGTCAAAATATATAGGAGTACGCCTTAAATTCTGAAACGGATGTACTATTAGGTAACCTTAGTGTAATGATACCACTATGCAATATATCACAGGCTAGCTGTAACGCCCTTGAAGGTCGTAAATACAGTTGTAACAAATTCAAATGAACAAATACTTATGGTAGAGAAAGCTAGTGATTGTTAATCTTTAGACTGGACCTCAGATCAAGAAAGTCGAACAGGATTATGTAGGCCAGCATTTTTCGGTTGTGTAACAAGGATAAATATGTTTGTGAGTAAAGTAGCGCACCTCGAGAGTGTATAAAACGTGATACGTCACTCTCTATCCTAAAATAGGATTAGGATCGCCGTGTGTAAAGGAACTCTATTAAATTCTAATAACCCGTGAAAGCCGATGAACATAGTTTTCTAAACTAAAAAAATACATTTTCTAAAACCTCGATTTGGAAACTTACATAAACCTCGATTTGGAAACTTACATAAACCTCGATTTGGAAACTTACATAGCCTTGGACCTGCAATGTTTCTATTTTATTACTCTATTGGTGTAATATTCGTAGAACGGTGTGCCGTGAGTCTTATATGCCAACGATTTGCACACTACAACTTGCAGTGGTATGTTGATCAGGAACAAGCTAGTTGTGAGGCCGTTGAAGATCATAAATACAACTGTAACAAATTCAAATGAACACATAGGCTTAACCTATTACAATTTTTGTGCATATATGAAGTATCAAATATTGTAAGTATATTTTACATACTTACACAATAGCTAGCCCATACAAGGGCACGGGTCAGGGACTATACTTGACAAAAGCTTCTGCCTCTGACTTAAAAAAATTTGCAAATGTAGTTTGCGGTGCCGTTATAAACATACATGCTGCTTTGGACACACGAAAGCAAAACTGGACCAAATGTGTAGCCTTCTGCACCGGACAGTTGCAGAACGCTCACCATTCTGTCCTTATTTAGCTGCCAAATTAAACATCGGCACAGTCTGAAGTATGGGCAGAGTGTATTAAACAGTGGCTCTTGCAGGCCAAGCCGCCGAGCGATAACATACCTGAGGCAGCAATGCAGCAGCCACTATCAGCAAAGCATTAGCCCAAAACTTCAGTAGCTGCACAGCCTCGTCAGACGAGGCAGCTTGCTCTTCAGACTGCACGTTGTTGCCGGCAGCAGATTGTTGCCCCGGCCACTGATGCAGCAAGAACACAACATAGTAGGTCAGAACCCCCGAGAGGCCACAGGCCATCATGATGGAGGTGCAACTATAAAGCCCAAATTCCTCAATGGAGTACGCCAGAAGAGCTATGACCACTGCACCGTAAGCAATGAGGGAATTCTGGTGCGGTTTTATCTTGTGGATGCTTACGATAGGGCCGTGACGGTCCAGGTGAACACTGTACCACAGGAGCACGGGGAAGAGCTCGAGCATGCAGATCCAGACCAGGTCCTTCCTAAGCCCCTCCGCGGCCACCGTGTGCAATGTCACCAGAACAATCAGAAGAAAAGCCTTACGGAGCAATTCAGAGGCTGGCACTATGCCGGGAGATATACCAGCGGGCAGCCTCATCATCATGTTGGTTAGCGCCCCCAGTGTGGTGCTTAGGAACAGAAGGAACTGGGAGATGGCAAACCTATTGGCCGTACTGTCGTGAAGCTGCGCCATCCCCAAAAGCGCGAAGAACGACAACGTTGTCGCCATAGTTTCCTTGAGAAGGCCCGTGTGCATCAGTTGATGCAGAGGCCGTAGCCAAGCTCCCCATTTCAAAGAAGAAATAGTTTCCTTGAGAGCCTTCTTTGATGCAAGGGCGGTAGGGCCGTGGTTTCCACTGCTCGAGTCAGCCCGCTCGCCCGCTTCACTTGGAGGACAGAGCTTGGTGCACAGCATCCATATGAAGACAATGGCGATGGCAGGAAAGATGGAGAGCCAGAGGTTGCTCAGGTTGATGTCGAGTAATAGCACGTATGATATGATCACGATAACAGTCGTGTCTCTGTAGATTCTGAAGTTCGCGCGGCCTGTGGGAACCTTCAGGGACTCGAAAACCTTCACGGCCATAATGAAGAGGCAAAAAGCAACCTGGACTATGCCGGTCGACCACTCCTGGTACCCTTTGCAAGCATCCAGCAGCAGTGTCACTTGGAAATTGTCGTAAGTGCAGACCAGAGTGCACGTTGCTGGGAATAGCCATAGCAACGGACCCGAGTACAAAAGATCGCCTGGAATTTGCACATACAAAGATCGAGGGGATCAGTAAACATTTGTAGAAACAGAAGATTCAAACACAAAGTACAATTGAGACATGCTACGGAGGCTTACTAGACTGCGTGTGTGAGTATGACGAGACACTTTGCCGGTCAGAATTAGAAGTCGATCGTCTCCCTCGTGTCATTTGTTATGACGTAGCCTGGAGAGGTTCGAGGATTTTAATTAGTGATACAGCCGCACTAGTAAGTACTAGTACAAAACTACAAATTCGGGTATTAGAGTCAGGTTGTTTGAAGTCCGTATAAAATAAACAACAACTGAAGATAAACAGAAAAAAATGCACACATACACTCAGCAAAGACAATTTTTTTTTGAGGTTTCGCATCTGTTATCTGGGATGCAATAAGCATGATTGAAGATATGCTGGACCACTCATCTTCCAAAACATGGAGGTTTCTTCTGATAGTCTAGGAAGACAAACTGTGGAAGTTCAAATTTGTCTGAATTTTTCTGACCAGTATCAACATTTTTCGGTGGGGAACGAAATGTCTGGCTAACGGCCGTGTTACCGGGATTCCTGGCTGAGGAAAAAAACCCAGTGTGAACACATGCTTTTTTTTACCTGGCTAGACTTTAAGGAGAGTCGTTCTCTGCCCAAAATTTGTGACTTAGATGCACTCGGCCATGACTAATTTGTCCGATAATAAAGACACTTTTGGATGTAATATCTGGACGTGAGATTGACTCTCAGTTATCTCCTTAACCATAAGGCACTCAATGCGGCCACATGTTCTGTATCTAGATCAATTAATCGTGTCTGGTCTTTTACTAGAAAACGTGGCTTATCGGTTAACAGTTACAATTTCATGTTTTTAGATTTTATAGGCTACTGCTCATCATTTTATGTCATTGACGCTGAGATTCGATTTCATGCTTTGTAAGCTTTGTTGCATAAGATCAATCCACCAGGCGATTTATGTGGACTTATTAAACCTTCGGAGGCTCCCATATGCTGTATACAGAATTTCCCTTTGGATATTCATATCTTTTAGAGGGAATTTTTGGAATCAGGGGACGGCTAGGGACAAGTAGGGTTGCCAATGCGGGACATATGCCAAGGCCCGCAAAATTTCTAGAATAGAACAAAATGCACTGGGTGCATCAATCTTTGCTAATGAAGTACGAAGACGGTTCATAATTTCAAGCGGGCCTAGTAGCGGGTTGCCGCCCTGCAACCCTAGGGACAACCCACCATCTCACGGGCCAATAGGGAGGGGCGCATGCATGCCGAGGGAGGCTAAGGACCATGGGAAAATGTCTTTCTTTTTTAAGGCGAAAGAAGGTCGTATTTCCAAAATTCAAAAGTTCCCCACAAAAATCACACAACTAGATAATGTGTGCATGATTCAGTAAGGACAGGATATAAGTCAAAGGGAAAATCAGAGCCATCACCAGAGATGACAAGAGGCAGGTATAACTGAGGAGCAGGGGCACATTCACATTCACAAAACATCATCGGTGGTGGTAGAAAGAGGGGGAGGAAGGTGAACAAGACTCTTGTGGGAGAAACAGATGGAGGCGCCGCGACTCGCGAGGCAAAGTCGATGATTTGTCGCGCAACTTCCTTGACGCGGAAATCTTACCTAGGAAATGACACAAATATGGCTAGGAAACCCTGTGACGTGCGCCTCCAAATGGCCATGAAGATTTTTCCTGGGTCAATGGAGCGTGTGGTGTTTGCTCCATGGGATAACTCTGGTATTCCCTCCGGGGTCCCTGCTACCAAACAGGCCCTAAGAGTTTTTACTTTTTAGGTTGGTGTGAAGCTATGAGGCCCGGCCAACTATTCATAGCGGAGAGAACTGCCATTAGTAATCGAGAAAAGGAACCGTCGAACATGGATGGTGTTTTTTTTTGATTGATTCAAGTTTTATCAACAACTAAAAAGGATCTATACGACAGTACCGCTAAGTATATGAACTCCATGAACAAACATCATCATCAATCCTCTACACGGCAGACGGCTCCGTTTTCCGCTCGAGCTCTATACTTCGGGCATGCAACTGATATTTATATGACATGAATCTGGCTAGGTGTTCTAGAATTGAAAAGCTACCAAGTACCAAGGATAGGCTTATTTCAATTTTGGAAACAAGTTATCACCACCACCTCTCTGGTCTAAATTCTACTGCGCCACGGTACCACACCGTCTCCTGCCCGTAGCTGGCCCTCGCCTTGACGCCTTCTTCGCTGTCTCCGGCAACTTTCACCGTCACCTCCTGGCTGCCATCGCCTCAGGCCTGGTGCATCAGAGGGGCCGAGCTGGGCGCTCCACTGTAACGGCAGCATAGAGATAAGCGACAAATCGATGTTTTAGCAAACAATCTCTTTTTTCTACTACGCAGAAGCGAAGAGATTATGTTTTTTCATAAGGTGGAGGACCGGCGGCTTCCTATGGAATTGAACAGAACTATATATTAGCAGAAAAACGTCATATGATTAATAATAAACATGATAATTGTGAAGAACAACTCGGCCCAGCGCACAAAATAAAAAAGTAAGAAGAAGATGCATGGCTGACGAACAGTACCGTATTCCCTCGGTGCTCTTTCAATTCGTTATCTTGAGAGTGTAACGTGTGGCAATGGGAAAACTTCCCGCCAATACCGATACCAACGGTTAGTACTTATATAGAGTAGCTACGGACAGCCTAGCTGAGGGGCTCTCTAGCCGCACGTTCCGCTGATCCAAACGGTCCGATTTTATCCGCTTAGATCATGTCTTGAACAAACATAGCATCATTGTCCGTTCCTACCCAAGCACCGCCATAGCCGGACTATTCATTTTGTCCTCGATTTAGTGGACTTGCTCGTGGATCAAAAAATAATGGATGGATGGCTGACTCGTGGGCTAGATTGGCGAGAGGGAGGACAAGCCCGGTTGTCTTGGCCTGTTTGTGTTGACATATCGATGGACCAAAGTTGGTACACGGATAGGTCACGCGCGGACGGTCGGTCCTTTTGGGTCTCCCTGCGAAGGCTGTTTTTTTATCTGGCTGTCCGTCAAGACAAAAAATAACAAGACAAGACAGTTTGGGTCTCGTGATGGAGAGATAGGGGACAAACGGCTCCAGCCGGGAGTTCTTTTTTCAAAAATCCGACAATAAAATTTTAGAGTTTTGAAAAAAAGGACAAATCTAGATAATGATAAAAAATACTAGTGTGCAAAAGAACCAATCAAATATTGGATGTATTTTAGGGTAAGAAATGATAAATGTGTGAATCTGAGTGTAGCAACCAATTCCCATTTTCAAAACATGAAAATTTGTCATATTTCTCATTTTCGTGTAGTCTAGAACGTAACGAACTTCTAATTGAGATTGTGCAAGCTAGCAGAGTCCTAGATTATCTATCCGTAGGATTTTGTTTTGGATTTTTTGAAACTTACAAATGTTGATTTGGGAGTTTCAAAACATGGCAGCTATGGAGCTCGACCTCCATTTGTGGTTTCCATTTCTGCATGGAAGAGCAACATTAAGCTTGCCTAAAACCCTAGACGTCGCCTTATCGGACCCTGCCCCTCTTCCTCCCATCCTACCCCTGTCCCATGATCTTATCCTCCGTGCCGGGACAGGGCCCCTTCATCGACCAAAACATGGTCACATGATCTAATCTACCATGTTGTCCCTGCCTTAGAGACATGTAAAGTTGGCGACAACCTCGTTCCCAGATGGGTGCACAACTCTTCTTCCCGACGAAGCTCCAACAAGTGGTCATTGTCTTCTAGGGTGAAGGAGGGGGGGGGGTAGTGCATGGGTGCTTGATGAGTGCATTTTTGCATCTTATTCGGAGAATGTGTCCCGTGAAGGAACAAGGGGGTCCAACAAGCCCTCAGTTCGTGAGGGGGCTGAACACGCATTCTAAGCTTCCCAACGACGGCGACGACGGAGGAGTACGTGCACGACAGAGAGTGGACGCAAGTTTTTTTACCTAGGTTCGGGACTCTCGTGAGGAGATAAAGCCCCTACTCCTTCTTTGTTGTATTGCTCGCGTGCATCGCGAGGATACAATTGTGGATGAATGTCTAGGGTTTTAGATCACAGGGATCGACCTACTCTAAGGTAGGAGAAGACCCCCTTAAATAGCGG
Source organism: Avena sativa (assembly GCA_916181665.1). Taxonomy (NCBI): domain Eukaryota; kingdom Viridiplantae; phylum Streptophyta; class Magnoliopsida; order Poales; family Poaceae; genus Avena; species Avena sativa. The sequence continues at coordinate 301,108,924 of OV702297.1, read as the reverse complement.
CGCCAGGCCTCTTCCCCCAAATCTTGGGCGGGTAGGGTCACCACATAGCCGCTCCTCGAAGTCCCGATCTACAAGACTACTTTAGGTGGACTAAGTCCTGATCACTAGAGCCTTCTCCATCCTTTCATAAAGCTGACTCCATCGACATCGCTTATCGCCGCCTAGTGCTGCCTTCTCCCCTTCTTGCACCAAAACGAAAAAGGAGAAAGCTACTGGTGTTGTGGTCGTCCACCCTTCTTTTGCACTGAAGGGGCCGAACCAGCTTCTCTTTACCAAGGTGGTCCATGTGGTCCTTAAATTCGTGGTGTCACTTGTCAGGTTGCGTTGTCCTTGGTGCCTTTGCTGTGAGATTAAGGACGTTCCCCTATGGCACGCTCCAAGGTATCCGAGGCCCGAGGCAAGCCAAAGTGCCGCGCGGGGCCCCTCTTCATAGGATGTCCTCCTGAAGCCAAGTCGTGCATTGAAGTTTGCATGCCCTTTTTAACATCCTTTGAATTAACAAAACCCTTTGGATCATATCATGTACACGTCATAGGTAACCATTCTATTAGAAGAACTTTGTTTTGTTTATTCATCTACCATATACCAAATTATATATAGTGGTTGCTACTTTAATCCGTCCAGACTAAATATCACTATGAAAGATCGAATCTTGTCATAGTCAAATCCTTGAACATTGTCGTAAAATACTTTACGACATGTCGACTATTTCATAGATGTGAAACATCCATGTATGTTTCTTTATAGATCCAAATACGACTGATAGGTTTTTACACCTTTCCGAAGGGTCTTCCAAGTTCAAAACTTGATTTATCGTGTATGGACTTATCACGGATTTTATGGCTTCAAGCCAATTAATGGAGTCAGTGCCCATCATCGCTTCTTTGTATGTATTCGGTTCATCCTTGTCAAACAATAATGATTTACTCTCAAATCTTATCATTTGATTGTTTAACCGACCTACTTGGTTCAATAGGAACTTAGATCTCCGTGACCACAACCTTTGAGGCACATAAGCTATGAGAATTATGGCAGCCTTCGGAACGATTTCCGGCGCCGCGCAACTCAGCACACATAGCTAAGGTTCGTTAACCTTATCAAAGTTCTATTGTCCTCCCACTTAACTTTTACGAAAAATTCCTTCTCCAAGAAACTTCACGTTTCAAGCGACAAACCCTTTTGTCCTTGGTGTTATAAAGGAATAACCAATTGTTATTCGACAAAGACATGCTCATCCGACTTCGGTTGTAAACATCTTACTTATGTTTAGCATACCAAAATTTAAGAAATGACAACTTGGGTTTTACCCCAAACCATAACTTCCATGGTATCATTTCAACGGATCAAGATGGAGCTCTTTTCAGTGTAAAAGCGGTAGTCTCTAAAGCTTTAATCTTTTAAAACATAATGGCAGTTTTATAAATAACACCTTTGATCCAACCATGTCAAACAAGGTTTTATTACAAATCTCAAACACTCCATACTCCTATGGTGTTTCGGGAGATGTAAATCTAGGTGTTTTGCTAAACTTGCAACTTAAATAAATCCCTTTATGATAAAATCATAATTCATTTATTTTCTTGTTACACTTGTAACTCAAATAAATCCCTTATGATAAAATAATAAACTATTTATTTTCTTGTTACAATGATTTTTTACTTCATCTTGAAAGTCTTTGAAACATTTTCAAATATTTCATACTTCTTTCTCATTAAGTGAATATTCACTCAAATTTCCGGAGAAAGCATATGAAGTTGAAATCCATCGCTTACGACTATAAATAATGGACTACATATATCGATATGTATAAATTCCAATATTTTAGTCGTTCGTTCTTCTTTGGCCTTTGAACGAAGTTTTAATTATCCCGAGGAAAGTCTCACAAGCGTCACTTGATCAAATCAAACACTCCAAAAATCCATGAAAATGGAGTTTCTTCATGTTTTATTTCCAATATAATTTAAACAGCGATGTCACTTCGTAAGTGATCTTCCAATCATTTGTCTTGCGACATTTTAGCATTAGCTTTATGGATGTGATTTCTCCAACTAGATTTGTAAATCATCCATCTTATATGGAATATGGTAATTATTTGAACAACCTTTGTTCTCATAATACCTGATTTAAATAACAATTATTGAAACAAATCTTGAAGTCAATCTTTGATGTCAACGAGAAATACAAACAATGGTTTGTTTGTTTTTTATGAACATCATCACATATTCTTTTGCTAGTTACTTAGGCCATTGTGGTTCATAAATTGCGTCGTTCCGTATGAAATTTCATACCAACCAATTCGGTATCCAATACCCAAGAACCACATTGTTTAACAAGCAAAGAATACAACCATAACATGTATATCATCTATATACCTAAATTGGATATTTCCAATCTTTTCTTTTCTGCCAAAAATATTTTGTAGATTCTCTTTCATCATTTCCTTTTCCTTTTTAAAAGAATCTATCAACATCAAAAGTGGCGCCATATACATGACACATAGTCCAATGCGTGTATATTCAAATAATAATACCTGTGGACTTGCACTTTGAAGTAGATCACCATCATCAAAATGATCGGTATTCTTTCAAAATCCATTCTTTAGTAATCTCTTAGTGTAGTAAACACTTTACATACATCTTCTATTCACCCTTATCATGACGAATTTCATGATCAAGCTACTGTAGCTTATAAAGGCGAATTGTGAGTATAACATTACTTTCCAAAACCCTTTTTGGATGATTATGATGTCTAGCATCTCCAACCTTCGCAAATTCTCATCCAATATGAGAACATATATTATACTATATCATATTGCAACCAAAAAATTATTTCAGATATCGTTATATCTGCCACACATGATGGTTTCTAAAACAATTCTTTCAGCTCTGAGATAAACTTGATATTAAAACAATCAAGAATCATGGAGGCAAACATGATACTTAAGATACTAACACTGGAATTGTTACTCTCGATTTAATACTAATTGTTAAACTTCACGGAGTAAACAGAGTTTGCTGAAAGTTCGCAATAGGACTTTAAACTTTAGATTGACACTCAACACAATACGATACCAATTCGTAAAGTAAATATCCAGAATTCTATAGTTCTATTATCTCAATTACAACTATGCATAAGGTGGTGAACGAATGCCAATGACTACAACAAATTATGCAAATTCACTCTGATTTAATTTATGATAAATTGAGTTCTACTAATCCAAATTAGAAATAAACTCCCACTCAAAAACGACATCCCTCGTGCCTTTTTGGTGATTACATGAACCAAATCCACTACACCAAGTCCGATCATCACGTGAGTCGGTGTAGCTTCAAAGGCGAGCATCCATATGGTCATCATATCAAAACATATGACTCATGCTTAACCTTTCGGTCCGTGTTCCGAGGCCATGTCTGTACATGCTAGGCTCGCCAAGTAAGAACCTTAGTATTTGCGTGTGTAACTGTCTTACACCCGAGATATGCTCGTGGATTCAAGTACACCCGATCATCACGTGATGCCTTGAAGCGACGAAACATTGTCGGTGCATACTTAAGGAAGAACACATTTTTATCTTGATATCTAAATGAGGGATCATATTATTATGCTAATAAAACGTCAAACAAGCAATATAAGATGCAATCAAACATCACATGTTTATAAGTGAAATGATATGGTTCCCGCATATGATCTCCATCATGTGCACCGTGGTATGATCACTATCATACCTTTATGTGTAAGGCCAAGGTCTATGGAACTTACACGCTATGTGTGTTGTAATAGTATCATCTCATACTTCTACTTACAACATTACCATATCATAACACTAGCCCGGCAAAAATCTAAACTAGACGCCTCTAATTTATCCATTGCAAGTTTTACGTGGCTTAGGGCTTTCGAAGATAGAACCGTTCTTACCTACGAACATGAACCACAACGAGGATAACCAAATTTTTGACTACTCGTTGCAAATTAGATATTGACTATAGTAGGAGAGACAGACACCCGCTAGCCACTTATGCAAAACTAGTTGCATGTCAAGGGTGGAACAGGTCTCATGTGCGAGGACATGTAAAGTTTGTCCGGGCCGCTTCATCCCACTATGCCACCAATATCCAAAGTACAACTAAGAAGCAATAAAAATGATCATCATCGCCCACATACTCATATGTGTACTACCCGTGCAAAGTATCTACGCATAGATCCGGCTCTGATACCACTGAAGGGTTCGCAGCACAGAAAACAAAAAAATTTCTACGATGGGAACATCTAAGTACCAAGATCTATATACTAGATACAAGCAACGGGTGGATATACATCCATAGAATACATACCCTCGAAGACCGAATAGTGTTAACGAGGTTGTACTCGTGGATGATGTAGACGAACGCTTGCCGATCACAAGATCGTGATGAAATTCGTCTGGTCCAGCTGGTCCAGCACGATCAAGTCCAGCACCTCAAAGCAGTGGTGCATCCATGATCGCACACACGTACGGGTACCCCGACAACCTCCGCGCCCTCGCTCCAGCGAAGCGGCGGAAGCAACAAATCCTTTCAGAAAAAGCCACCGGGAACATGTATCTCGCTGGTCCGAGACCATGGGGAAATTCTAAAGGGGGGAGAGAGATCCTTTGCGAGGAGGTGTGAGATGAGAGGAGGAAGTGGGTGCCTTTTATAGGGAGAGGGGGGCAGCCCCCTCCCATGGCGTGGCAGCCATGGAGGTGCCCCCACCTCTTCCACATTCATGTGGGTGGAGCTTCCACTCACATAAATAGCCACCCCAATCAAAATTCCACTCACCTCCATTAAATTTCCACCAAATTTAATGTAATCTCTCATTAAATAAAACTCTTTTATTTATTTATTTAGAATTTTTTTAATTACTTTAATTAACAAACATTCACATAAAACCCCTTGCTAGTATTCCATTTCACATGCAGAACCAGTTTCAGCAATTTCAACCGAAACAGTTCCGGTGTCTAGTGAAATAAATTCCTGCGCTTTCCTTTTCTTTTTTCTGACATATCATTTGCTCCGAATGGTGTCGGTGTCCCTTAAGTGTGTCACCCTATGGTTCACAAATAATGCAGACATGATCGAGACCCCTCTCCGATCAATAATCAGCAGCGGGACCTGGAGATCCGCACTGACTCCCACACATTCAACGATGACTTCTGTGATCATGTGAACCTTGTATGCTAGTATCTTAATCCCTTTGTTTCATGATATATTACATGTCCGAGATTCGATCATCGGTATCTCCATACCTAGTTTGATCTCATTGCCGACATGCACTCTTTTCTCGTTCCCGTGATATAACATTCTAGTGATCAAATCACTTGCTTGCAACCTAATCAATGTGAGATCACCGAGAGGGCCTAGAGCATATCTATCCGTCATCGGGATGAACAAATTCCACTCTCGATCCATGAACCTCAACATAACACTTTAGTAGTTCTGAAGCCATCTTTATAATCACCCAGTTACGGTGTGACGTTTGATGTCATCGAGAAACTCTTCCGGTGTTAGTGATTGACATGATCTCATCGTCTAAGGATTAGGATCACTTCGTAAGTTGTTATAGCAATATAAACTCAATGACTTTGATCGTAATGCTATACTTCAGATGAATGTTCATCACATCATTACACTAATGTTGTGACCTCGTTATTAACAACATCCAATGTCCATGATCAGGAAACTTTGATCATCATGTTAATCAACGAGCTAGTTTATAAGAGAGGCATAACTAGGAACTTCCTTTTTGTTTATTAAACACAAATGTATTAACGTTTCCGTATTAATACAATTATATCATGTAAAATAAACATTTATCATAAATAAGGAATACGATAATAACCACTTTATTATTGCCTCTCGGGCATATTCCCTTCACCTCCCCCTCCTCTTGAATGCGTGGGTGCCCTGTTGCTGCAGCTTCTTCGCCTCTTTGTCTGTAAAAGAGACAAGGTTGCTCTTCTGCACAGTCTCGGTGGAGTCACTGGAGTCATACTACAATATAGATTTGCAAATTTGTTAGCATGTGTATACTACAAAAAACACATAGCATATGTAAACACAATCAAGTTACACTCACTTCGGTCTGCTCGCCGTCGTCGTCGTGTGAGAGAAAATCATGACATGCAGCTTTTTCAAACATTTCATCAATTTCTGCATACATGCGCTTCTTCCTGTTCACAATCTGGGAACATATTTGACGTTAAGCTTTTTCAAACATTGAAATTATATTACAAATGCAAAAATTTACATGTGAAGCACCTCAAAGGTAACCGATTAACACATTTACAACTGCCATTACAATAACTATGAAAATGAGAATTTTAAATATTCTCCACTATACATGAAATAATGAACATTACTTTTGATGAAATAGATCTTCTATAACTTGAGTTAAGCTAATATTTTATTAGTCAGAAATAGCCATATTCTATAACTTGAGTTAAACTATATCATATAAAGAGAAATATGTGATTGGACATATTATAAATAGCTAGATTATATAACATGACCTAAGATCCTATATATGAACTTCATTATAAGTTATATTTTAGTACTCAGCACTAAATTGGTTAAGCAGAATCATCACAGATTTTTTTAACAAATACCATGATTAACTAGTGCGGCAAGGATCTTTTCAACAACATGAAGGACTTGATCCCAAGTTATCCCTTCCTTCACTATATATGAGGATATGATAAGGAACATGATTACAGACTTAATACTAAAAGCTACTACCACAAAGTTTTTGAATGAAATTAAAATGTTACATCATATTTAAATATAGAATAACCTACTCACAAGTAAACAACACTAGGATGATATTAGGAGTCATTAACAATTGAAATGCAAAGACAAGGTGAAACAACATGTCTTAATAAATATTTACAAGTCCACTATACTGAAACCATTGCCAGAAATAGTTTTTCTGATTAATCCAAACAAAATAACAACAGGTTTTATGTCTTGGTGCACAACAACAATAGTTTGCACAAATTAATTGGTCCCTGGTGCACAACAACAATAGTTTGCACAAATTAATTGGTCCGACTGAGATATTCTCTTTGCTTAGCAAATATGTTCATCAACATTGTGCACAAGAATGTCTATGAGACATTTAGCTCAAATGCTTGCCGATCACACTAGCCCAACAGCACCTAGCGTTTCTCAAGATCTCAGCACCACTCTCTGATCAATTCAGTCTCCGCCTCTGCTGGTGCATGTGCACCAGGCATAGCCTATGCAGCTCCTATGGCGATATCGCATTACAATAAAAGGAACAAGGGTGAGGGATTTACCGCTTCAGGCGCCGGTGGGTTTGCATCGACGGCATCGGCCACCACGGCATCTGGGACGGCGGCATTGGCGACAGCAGCATCTGGGACGGCGACAGCGGCATCTGGGACGGCTTCTTCACCGCCATCGCCTCCCCCACCTCCGGTCGGATCTGCCAGCGCCAGATCTGGCCCCGCAGCGGTAGCCGCCTCCTCCTCTTACACCGCTCCCACCACATCCGACGCCTCCTCCTCCACCGCTTCCACTAGAGCCGCCGTGACCGTGGCTGCACCGCTCTCCGCCGTGAGGTCGGCTGAGGTCTCCGCATCGCCCAAATTGGCCGCACCCGCCGCGGCCTCTACCTTCTCCTCCGCAACAGCCACGGCCGTGACCAAGGTGGCCGTGACGCCTTCCGCCGGGAGCTCGGTCCCCTCCACATCCGTCGCACCTACCGCGGCGGACGCATCTGCGCTTGAGCGACTCGACATCGCTTCTACCGGCCGCGGGGTGCACCGGCGGGGACGAGGTGGGATGGGATGGCTATGGTTTCTCCACTTGCTCCGATTGGGGAAGAAAGCGGTGGGTGGGTGGGAGATCCTTTTATATCTCTGCCGCTTCGCACTCCCTGTCCTCTGCACTCCTTTTTGTATGCATACGTACAAAGGCTAGATTTATTCCAAGTACTTTACGGTACACACGTGCACGTACAATTATTCCTCGTACACGTACAAACTGACACCCACTGACGTGTGGGGCCGTTTAGCAGTAGCAGTTCCATTATTTTAGTCTCGAACCGCAACCGCAATTGTTTTAATCTCTGCAACCGCGCATTCACACCCTGATGCTTCTGCTTCTGCCTCGTCTGTTCTTCCCCCAAAAAACCCCATTCTCGCCTCCTCCGCCAGCCATTGACGCTTCTTCTTCCGCCCCCGTCGTCCGCCCGCCATTCTCCGCCGTCCGCCCGTTATCCTCCTTCATTTCTCTCTCTACTGCCTCCTCCGCCATGGCTACATCATCCTCTGCTAGCGCGGATCCGGGAAATATCGGTTTTACTAGAACCGAGACCTTCCGTGTCCATGGCGACAAGGAAATAGAGGTTGTATACACCAATGAGGAGGAGACGGTGATGAAAAACCTCCAGCTCTTCGAGGAGTGGTATGAGCAGGAAAAGGAGAATAAATTTGTTGGATTGGACCTCGAGTACACCAAGGAGGACCCTATCTACGAGAACTACCTCGCTGTCCTTCAACTCTGCATGAAGAACCGCGTCGTCGTCTACCACTTCTCCGCGTATAAATTTCTATACTCACTTGTGAAAATTTACTGATGTTGTAGTGCCTTTTTAATTTGCGACTGAACTTTACTGATGTTGTGGTGTGAATTTCTGAATCCTCTGTACTTATTTTCAATGATTAGTTCCATGTTATGTTTAGTTTGTGCCGTTTGTTATACACTGCCGTATGATATTTCATCTCAAGTGAGTGCACTAGTTTTAAGTTACTTGGTTTGTGCGAAAACAGCACCAAGAGTTACTTGTTTGTGCAATTTTCTCAGTACCAAATGAATTTCATTATGAGATTTTATTCAAGTTATGATATTCTAGACTGAATTTCATTATACTGAATTTGATTATAATAAACTTATGTAGTTTCAAATTTTATTCAAGTTATCAAATTGAATCTATCCATATGCTCATCTAGCATGTGTACTGAATTTCATTATACCTAATTAATTATCACAAGCAAATTTTCAGAGCCTTGTTCTTGCATTTAATAAACTTTTCTTAGTTTAAAATTATATGATGCAAAATAATATTTCAATGACTAAACAATTTCAGTTACACATTTCATGCAAGTGTTGGTCATGCATTCTTTGACAAACAAACTAAATATGCTTTTAGGACCGACAAGACCTGTCCAGCGCTCCGCTCATTCCTTCAACACAAAGGGATTGTCTTCTGCACCGTTGACAAAACACAAGATTTTTACAAGTTGATGTACGAGGGTATTACAATTCCTGAAGAAAACTGGATCGATATTTAGTCTCTTGTCAAGATCAAAGGACGGAATAAAAAGGATGGAATGGCTGATCTTGCATCTCGCATCATCGACGAGTATTACGGTGAGATGAAGAGTAAATTCCCTAGTATAAGGCATGATTACTGGGAAGAGGTGCCTTTGTCTGAAATAAACCTGGAGTATCCTACTAAAGATGCATACGTGACCTACCAGCTGTACGTCAAGATACAGTTCTTCCTCCGGTACCTTGTGATTTGCCCCGGTTGCAAGAGGGCCGAAGGGTTTACCGGAGATCTGTGTGGGAAATGCAGGATACAGGAAAAGGATGCAAAAGCTGATTGTAAAAAACCTAGGCTTGACTAAATTTGAATCATGGTCAAACCTAGGCTAGTTAAAGTATTATCAGAATGCTAGAAGACCATTTTCTTAATCCTTTTATCAGAGGACAGAGGTGCCACATGTTTGCAATCATGTGAAAAGCGAGTTAAAGTATAGTAACTCATGTATTGCTATTTTCTGTCCTTCTGTTTGATTCACATTGTTCACTAGATCATTCTTTGTTGTTTCCACCGAATTACTGCTGTGTACTCGTTTGCTAAACAGTCAACAATGAACTGTGAATCATGAAATGGACCAAACAGTTTGGTATAATATCTTCATATTGGAGTAAATAAGAAGGATCCAAGCTTAGTTTTCCAACTTTCATGTTCTGAACAATGTTTGAATCATGGTCAAACCTAGGGTTGACTAAATTTGAAAGGTGGATAGACAATTCAAAAAAATATGAAACCAGGTCACATAGTCTTATAATGTCATCTACTAACCATATGAACTGATAAAGAAGGTGTAGGTACCATGGGACAAACAAAACCATGTGAGGACTCTCATATCTTAGACACCGCCGCATGAAATCCAAGGATCCAAGCCGTTTGCTATGAACTGTGAATCATGAAATGGACCAAACAGTTTGGTATAATAGCTTCATATTGGAGTAAATAAGAAGTATCCAAGCTTAGTTTTCCAACTTTCATGTTCTGAACAATGTTTGAATCATGGTCAAACCTAGGGTTGACTAAATTTGAAAGGTGGATAGACAATTTTAAAAAATATGAAACCAGGTCTCATAGTCTTATAATGTCATCTACTAACCATATGAACTAATAAAGAAGGTGTAGGTACCATGGGACAAACAAAACCATGTGAGGACTCTCATATCTCACACACCGCCGCATGAAATCCAAGGATCCAAGCCGTTTGCTATAAACTGTGAATCATGAAATGGACCAAACAGTTTGGTATAATAGCTTCATATTGGAGAAAATAAGAAGGATCCAACCTTAGTTTTCCAACTTTCATGTTCTGAACAATGTTTGAATCATGGTCAAACCTAGGGTTGACTAAATTTGAAAGGTGGATAGACAATTCTAAAAAATATGTAACCAGGTCTCATAGTCTTATAATGTCATCTACTAACCATATGAACTAATAAAGAAGGTGTAGGTACCATGGAACAAACAAAACCATGTGAGGACTCTCATATCTCAGACACCGCCGCATGAAATCCAAGGAACCAAGCCGTTTGCTATGAACTGTGAATCATGAAATGGACCAAACAGTTTGGTATAATAGCTTCATATTGGAGAAAATAAGAAGGACAAACCTTAGTTTTCCAACTTTCATGTTCTGAACAATGTTTGAATCATGGTCAAACCTAGGGTTGACTAAATTTGAAAGATGGATAGACAATTCTAAAAAATATGAAACCAGGTCTCATAGTCTTATAATGTCATCTAGTAACCATATGAACTAATAAAGAAGGTGTAGGTACCATGGAACAAACAAAACCATGTGAGGACTCTCATATCTCAGACACCGCCGCATGAAATCCAAGGAACCAAGCCGTTTGCTATGAACTGTGAATCATGAAATGGACCAAACAGTTTGGTATAATAGCTTCATATTGGAGTAAATAAGAAGGATCCAAGCTTAGTTTTCCAATTTTCATGTTCTGAACAATGTTTGAATCATGGTCAAACCTAGGGTTGACTAAATTTGAAAGGTGGATAGACAATTCAAAAAAATATGAAACCAGGTCTCACAGTCTTATAATGTGATCTACGAACCATATCAACTAATAAAGAAGGTGTAGGTACCATGGAACAAACAAAACCATGTGAGGACAGTAATATTATTTTCAAATATTGCTTTCAAACATTAATTTCCGAACTAATTTATTTTTTATTAATTAAAAAACCAGTAAACAAATAATTATGTTCCCACCAATGTAGTTTTGGCCAAAAATTGAAAAACCTATCGCTAAAAGGCTCGTGCGTAGAGTCTGTGCGAAACTTTTTGTTCCCACAAAAACCTAAAACCATCCTTTTAACCTTCCCGCTAAACCCTCTTCATATTTAGGTACCCACGACCCCCACGATCCAATCTAAACGCAATCACCTTGGCGAGTTTGTTCGCCATCGGATCTGAGCTCCCTCACCGTCCACACGCCGACATGACGACGTCGTCGCCGGAGTCACCGGTACGCCAATTCTCTCAGGTTACCCTAGATTTACATGCTGCCGTCGGCGATCCTTGCCACGTTAGGCATCGCCGCAGCTGCTTCACCTGTGATGTAGCAGCCATCTTCTCTACCCCGTGATGCCCACCAGGCCGATGCGATCCGCATGTGATACACCGCCGCCCGGCCGATTCAGCACGCCTCCGCCCCGCTCCTCCAGCGGTCAGATCTAGATACACCCTGAGCTCCTGCCGGCATGTGATCACTGTTCATCGCGATCCCTAGGAGCAGGAGTCCAGGCAGACACGGCCGAGTCTAGGAGCACCTCGCCAATGTGCACTAGGGTTTACGAGGAACTGCCAGTACATTATCTACCAATTGATTTTGCATTTGTGGCTGCACACGTTCGGCCAATGATTTGCTAGGTTTAGATGTTATAACACATGTTCTGTGTTAATCCACTCTTTTGCAAGTTTTATTTGTTCAATATAGCATATTTTGGTACTAGTACTACTCCCCTCCGATCTAGGTAGTTTATGTTAAAATATGATCAAATCTCGGTGTCTTCGATTGTATTGATTTGTGGACTTTCACGAACTGAACTAATTCGTTGATTTCATAATGTTGTTCCTCTGTTGATCTTTTGCCAACATGTTTTTCTTATCGTGTATCGAACTGAGAATTTAATGATAAATGAATAATTCGTTCTACAAACTATTCATAAAATTTACATAGCTATGTAACATATTCTTTTATTTCAGAATTGAATAATTATTTTGGTGCTCTTTTTTTACTTCTATGTCAATATAGACGCATGAGGATATTTGGAAACTTAACCTGTACTACGAAGATGAGGATAAAAAACAGAAAGTTCTGGAAGCAACAGTCGAGAGGATTGACATCTGCTATATGGAATTGATCGGTTTGATTGAAAGTGTTGGATTCTGTGGCGGGCGTCATTACCTCTACTCCAGGGTAAAAACTGCTGATGGCAGAGCAAAACTTATTCCCATCGAGACTGCACCGGAAGTGGAGACATTGGTATCCATGCATAGTAATGCGAAGAAGATCAACCTGTGTGTGTTTATGGAGAAGCCCAGTGTTGATATTGAAACACCAGTGTCTCATCTTGATGTTGAAAGTGGATCCTCCAGAAACAAGCGAAAAACTGTCTCAGGTATCCTTTCATCCAAAATCTCGAACGCACAACACCTTCAATACAGACTTTAATACATATTTTCCCGGTCACATTTTAATGCATGCTTTAACTAATAAATGATTTGGATGAACATGCAGTTAGGGATGCAAGAGCTGAGGATCAAGATTCAAACGAAACAGAAGAACCAGATTTTTCACTTACCAATGGTACACAAGTACAGTAATTATTAATCAGGTTTCTGAATTGTGCACATTGCTAATGCTTTGTCCATTTATTGTTTACATGTTCAGTAAAAAAAGGATCTGTTACAATGACAAGGTTTGAAATGTTACAAGCTTACAAAAGAAAACTTGGAAAACGTAGATGTGGTAATTTATTTCTGACATTTAAGCTTTATCTAACATTTCCTATGTAATGCAGTAAAATCTTCATTGTTGATTCAGTACAAATGTTAACCCTGATACAGGAACTGTAGACCGATCTAACACTATAGTGTCTGAAACTGACATGTCTGTCCTTGACGAATGGCCTTCCCATGCTCGCCACCACCGCCCGCAGCTAGAGGACGGTACTAGCTTCTTTTTTTACATTTATGCCCTTATTTCTTACAATGTACTAGATAGTAAATTGCTTCTTTTTGTATGTTCTGGGCTCTAGGCGCTGACGGACCCAAGAAGAAAGGGTGAGGTGTAGTAAAAGGTGTAAAAGCATCTAAGAAGTGTCATGCCAATGGATCTGCAAAGATAAATATTGCATTCTCTGATAAACTGGGTGGTGCAGTAGGAATGAACAACCGTTCATTCAAAGATGACTTGGTTATCATAATGAAAAAAAGTTTACCCATTATTGGAGTGAGGAGGTGGTCAGACATTCACCCTGACATCCATCGTCTCATATTTGTAGATATGTTGGTGAGTACAACCTTTCTCACCGTGGTTGTGTTATTTTTTCGATCGTAATGAACTACTAAAGTCTATCCATTTGTTACGCATTACAGGACAGATATGATTTTGAGGATACACCAAAAACAGAAAAAGCAATTCTAAAAATTGCGCAAGAGCGATACAGAGGCTGGCGAGCATCTCTAAGCTACAGTTACAAGGCATACAAAACAGATGATGCTCGAATGTTAAATGTACCGGAAGATTTACAACCAGAAGAGTGGGAATGGCTGATTAACTACTATGTCACTGATGAGAAATTCCTGGTTATTTCTACGCTCACAGTTTGTGAATTTTGTACTATCATGAAATGGCTTGTCTGACTCGTTCTTTTTTTATCACCGAATGTGTAGCAACTCAGCCAAAAGAACTCGGCACTGTGATTTATTGTTTGTAGCATCTAATTGTTGCACTACTTACAGAGAAATCCGGAAACTGGAGAAGAGCCAGACTGTATTGCTCTGTGGGAAATCGCCCACAACAACAATGGAGAATGGACTACCCAGAGTCCAAAAAAGTTTACGTGAGTATACTGACTTAGAAGCTATTCTCAAAACATATTTACTGTTGTTCATCTTGGATGTTTTTTCATCTGATGGGAGTGTTCTTTTCGTAATCAGGACAAAGCAAGTAAAGACATTGAAAACAGATTAAAGGAATCTGATGTTCCAATTTCAGTTGAACAAAGAATCAATATTTTCCAGAAGGCTTATGAAGAATCCGTACCTTCCAAGTCAGCGCAGCCTCGTGGGTTGGGATACATGGCCAAACTGCCAACTAATTCTTAAGGATTAAAATCCAGGTTGAAGAGGAAGCTCGTGCTACGATAGAGACACAAAATGAGAACTCTAAGCTCAGCCAGCACCTCACTGAATTACAACAAAAGTTTGATGTCGAGCGTGCTGAGAGGGAAAACCTTGAGGACAGGTTACAGGAAGAACGTGCTGAAAGGGAAAAAATGACGGAATTGGAGAGAACCTCAAGACAGGAATTTGAGACAAACTTGATGGAACAGTTTAACTCACAGTTTCAGTCAACGTTTCAAGAGTTCTCCCAACAGTTGGAAATACAGAAGATGCAAACACGTCAGGTGATGATAGTCATACGCTTGCAAACTCGTAAGATTTAGATGTTTACTTGCATTGCTAACAGTGCATGTCGTTCTTTCAGATGCTTAATAGGAAGACAAGCCAGAAAGAAAATGTTAGTCCAAAGCTGCAAACACCACTTTCATGGAGTCCTGCTAAGAATTTTTATCCCCCTCCGCACAGAATCCTTAAAGCAATGGTAAGTCACAAACTTTTACAAAACGGTACTAGTACCTACTATTTTTGCTTCACCCACACTTTAGCCTTGCTACACCACATTCTTATGTTTCAATATGTGTTGTTTCTTCGTTGTCTTATAAGTATGTTTTTTCTAAACCCACACTATAGCCTTGCTCCACCTTATTATTATGTTTCACCATGTATCTAGGATGCAAATGGACATGAACTAAACTTTTTTTTTATTTTTGATTGCAGGATGGAAATACAAATGATAATGGAAAAAATTAGATGCAATGGATTCTACATCAAGTACATTAGGATACCTTCGATATTTTTGAGTTTCAAACAGATCCATATTGTATTGGAATTATTATTTGTATGAATTATAAATAGCTGTGAGAATTATGATTTGTATGAATTTACATATTGTACGTACGGTTTTGAATATTTTAATTCAACGCTCATATTTTTGTTTCACGTTTTTTTTCTTTTTTTTTCTTCTTTAACGTGGCAATAGGTAATTAGCACGGCAAATGTATTGTTGCTTTAAGGCTCACTCGCCACGACTACCTGTTGTGATAACTGCTTGGCGCCACCAATAAAAGTTTTGTTGAAATATACTTTCGCCAACAACAGTGGAGATCGTGGCAGTACTTTTTCTCCACAAATAATTTGGACGTTGCTTTACCTATTTCGTGCCACCAAACCTAATTTTTTTGAAATAGAGAATCGCCACGAAAACTTTAATTTGTCGCACTAGTTTCTCGCAACTAACAATTTGGACGTTGCAACTTGTACTTGTCGCCACCAAACTAAAATTTGTTGAAATAGAATGGCGCCACGAATAGTTTAAATTGTCGCACTTGTTTGTAGCTACTAATATTTAAAATGTTGCGATTACTACATGTCGCCACACAAATAAAATTTATTGAAATAAACCATCGACACGAATAGTTTAAATCGTCGCACTTGTTTATAGCTACTAATATTTAGGCCGTTGCGATTAATGCATGTCGCCACACAAATAAAATTTGTTGGAATAAAGCATCGCCACGAAAAGCTTGCACGTAGAGACTAGTATTTGGTGCCACCAAAATTATTTGTGTTGAAATAGAGGATCGCCACGAAATATGGACGTGGCGATAACCAGATAACTCGTGTTACCACGATTGAATTGTTTGTGGCAAATCGTTTTTTCCACGCGTGTAAGGTTTGTTGCCATAGTTTCTTGCGACAAAATTGAACGTGGAAAATAAATCGGACTATTCCAACGAAATAGCATGCGCAGCAAAACATTTGCTGTTGCCACATTGGTCACTCACCATGGTTCGGTATGTGTTTCCCTAGAGTTATACCCATCAAAATATAGGTTGCGTTAAGTGAGTGCTGCAATGGAAAAACGAGTGGCAATTGCTCGAATAAATGGTTGCAAATGGCAAATTTTATAGCCACGAAAATCATTCCATGGAACTAGCCTAACTCGACGTGTTTACTCGCAACGCTGCCCAATGAACGACTTTTGGATGCAACAGGTACCAATTGCGATGATTTGGCACTTGTTTCAACAATTTTTATTGTGGCAATAGACCGGATTTCCATAAATAGTGCATGATCGATCCTTTTTTAATGTTGTTGTTCATAGACACATCAGGGTTTTTGTAATTTGGATTCAATTTTCCCTAGAACCTGGAGAAGAATTATAGATTATCTATTTTCAATAACATGAACGATGCAGCAAGCGAAGGTGAGTGCCGTTACAAGGTGTCTGCGATCAATGCCAAGATTGATAAATACTGGAGGGTGCATGCTGCCTAACCTTGGCTATTGAGCTCCTGCGTAGATGATTTTCGCTGCATAAGGAGATGTCGCAAGATATTTCACTTGAGATCAAGAGGCTTGGAGTAGACCGCGACGAGCTCTAGAGGTTGATCGACGAGCTACAAAAGTTGATCGCAGACAGCATGACCAAGCAAGAACTGGCTAACAGGATAATCAGGGAGCTCCTGGATGAAAAGAAGAATCTGCAAATTAGATGCACCCTCCAACAGGAGGAAGCCACCAAGGCACTCAGAGAACGCATCAAGGAAACAAAGTATGTTATCGAAGCCTACCATGATAGGGACCATTGCCTGGATGAAGTGAGACAGATGAAGGAGGACATGGGCCGAGGGATCACCATGCTCGAGGGTGTAGAGAATGAGAACGAGGAGATAAGGGCCAAGATGGAGTCGTATCGGGCAATGCCCAAGTATGGTTCCAAGTAGAGGGGGCAGGAATCTCATTTCATGCTCCACTGCTTTGTAATTTGTGGGGCCCTTGGATTAATCCTCCGAGAATCCGTGTTATGCATATTACCGCAATCCCATGATCAGTCTGTTGTGGCGCATAACCGAAAAGTATCAAAGTAAACCATTATGGCTACAACAAGCATTATTAGTGGAACTTTAAAATAGCGTAGAGTCGAGCCCTTACTTAACCTACATGCAACTGATATGTCGAAAACGTATCTATAATTTTTGATACTCCATGCTTGTTTTGTACCAACTATCTTATGTTTTATCTTCACTTTGAGGCATTTTTATACATTTTCTGGAACTAACCTATTAACAAGATGCCACATTACCAGTTCCTGTTTTCTACTGTTGGACGAAACAAAAGCCAAAGTTCCTATTTTGCCCGACACGACAAGGAGCCCGAAGGAGAGACGAAGAGGCGCCACGAGGCAGCCACACCATACAGTGGAGTGGGTCTCCTTGGCCGCGCCACCAAGTGGTGTGGGCCCCTCAGGCATCCACCGACCTTGCCCCTTCACCTATATATTTCCCCGAGGCAAAAACCCTAAATACGAGATCATAATTCCGTGACAAGTTCCGCATCACCGCCGCCACCAAAGAGGAGATTCGAGGGACAGAAGTCTCTGTTCCGACACCCTGCCGGGACGGGGAATTGCCCCCGGAGCCATCTCCATCGACTCCACCTCCATCTCCATCGCCATTGCTGACTCCCATGATGAGGTGGGAGTAGTTCTCCCTCTAGGCTAAGGGCTCTACCAGTAGCTATTTGTTCATCTCTCTCTATGCTTGATCTTATTGTGATCATGAGCTTTGTAATCTAATCGAATAAGTATATCTACTTTGCTACTCAAGTGCTTTAATTAATCTCCTCTTATCCCCATGTGTGTGAAGTTGACAGTATGCACACCGTGTGGCACTTAGGCTAAAGATTACAGAAATACTTATCATGAGTATAATTTGAGTTTGATGTCTCTATGAGATTGTGGTGTTTGTTGGAACCATCTAGCGCTCAAGGTGACAGTGTGGGGTTATCTAGATGGTAAATGTGAACTTTGAGGTGTGTTGTTATAGCCCTACACCGTCCAACCGGAGAGTAGTTCAGAGTAGCATAATGAAGAGAAGATATTTATATGAGAGTGTCCACTAGTGAAAGTATGATTCCTAGGCATTGTTTATAAGCATTGAAATACCATTTAAAATCATTCCTTCTACATGTTTGCTTGCTGCCATTTTTATTTCAGATTACAATTACCACTTATAATTATCCATATTACTTGTATCTCACTATCTCTTCGCCGAACTAGTGCACCTATACACCTGATAAGTGTATTGGATGAGTTGGAGACACAAGAGACTTCTTGTATCTTGATTGTAGGGTTGATTGAGAGGGATACCTTTAACCTCTTCCTCCCTGAGTTCGATAAACCTTGGGTGATTCACTTAAGGGAAACTTGCTGCTGTTCTACAAACTTCTACACTTGGAGGCCCAACACTGTCTACAAGAATAGAAGCGTGCGTAGACATCAAGCTCTTTTTTGGCACCATTGCCGGGAAGGTAAGGTAAAAGGTACTCACATCCTCTGTCTACTAAGCTGTCTTCTAGTACTGTTGCCGGTGTGTGAGCGCTCAAAGTTATTTCCTTTAGTTTCTTCAATTATATATTTTTGTTTCTTGTTTTTATAATCACTAGTTAGGCTTAATGGAAACGAACAAAAAATTTAGAGAGCTTTATATTATTTATCTTGAGTTAGGACATGAAGTGTTCGAAGAGAAAATTAAAAAACCTATGGAACTTTATTTGCATGTTAATAGCAATGTTATTAGTATGAATTCTTTGAACACCCTTTTTGCTAATGCTCTGGAAACGTCTAAGCTTGTGGAAGCTAGTCTTTTTAGTTCCCAAACTTTAGAGGAGAAAATTTGTTATGATGATACTATAACTCCAATATATGATGATACTATACCTACCTATGCTAATAGCAATCTCATTTGCATGCTAACATGGTTTTATGTATCTCAACAATATTAAGTTTCCCCTCTTTATGTTGAAATTTTTGAAGTTGCACTTGTTTTGCTTTCCTATGCTTGTTCATTTGTGCTTTCACGATTTGTTCCTTTACAAGATTATTTTTCACAGGAAGTGGGTTAGACTTAATTTTTTTATATATTTGCTTCTTGATGCTCTCTTTTACTTCAATTCATATTTCTTATGTGAGCATCATCGAAATTATCATGCCTATCTTAATGGCTATAAAGAAAGAACTTTTGGAAGACAACCCATTATATATTTTCTTTCAGTTTGTTTTTGTTTCTTTGAGTCTTGGAAGTTGTAGCCTCTCTAATAACCTCTCCTTATCCTTTTTGTTTGGTTTTTGTGACAAAAATAGCCTCTAATGAGAGGGAAGTAAGATTTGGGAAAGTTGCTGTCCCGAAACAGAATTATGTGCTTCACTGTAAAAAAATCATGAAAAATCCCAGAACGTCATATTAATCTACAACTTTTTGTGCGCATGACCTAGGCTATTATCTAATTTTCGTTAGTTTTGCACTTGTTGATTTTAACAACATAAGATTTTTTAAAAAATCAGTCTTTACCTGTAGGTCTGTTTTGACAGATTTCTGCCATTATTTGCATTTTCCTCTTAATCGGTTTCTTTTTGAGTTCTCTTGGATCACTTGAGATTTTAAAAGGAATTTCTATAGTATCTTATGTTTTAATGGATGATTTGTTTGAGTTGAAACTGAATCCCAAATGCTTATTATCTTGAATACATTAATGTTGCTAATTAAGATTGTGTGAAGGAAGTTTTCAAGTGTAGGGAGAGAAGATGTGATGAGATGAAGTATGGACAAAAGATCAAGCTTGGTGATGCCACCTGTGTCACCCCAAGAAATATTTAAGAGGTACAAGCTTCAAAGCTTAGGGATTCCCAAGGCATCCCCTTCTTCATCAACAAAAATCTCAGGTTTTCTTTCAAAACACTATATTTTTGCTTCATGCAATATGTGTTGTTCTTGGAGCGTCTTTGTTTTTGTCTTTAGTTTTCTTTAGTTTTATTTTGTTTTGTTTTCTGCAATAAGTTTGTTGGACCCCACAACACTTCTTTTGGAGAGAGACACCCTCCGTTTTCACTATCTAGAACACTCTAGTTTTCACTCTTATTATTCTGTGAGTGTTCACTTTTGCTAGCACTTTGTTTAGCTTTAGTTTTCTTCTCCTTTTTTCTTAGAACTTTTTAGTTCTTCTTTGTAGTTAGGTGACACAAGCTCTTTGGTATTTATTTATTACTACCTTTGTGAGTTGTTTCAAATAAATTGATTGGTGTTGGAAAAGAGTAGAATGTTTCATACTTATAGTGGTGCATGATACGTCATAAACGTATCTATAATTTTTTATGCTCCATGTTTGTTTTGTATCAACTTTGTTATGTTTTATCTACACTCTGAGGTATTTTTTATACATTTTCCGGAACTAACCTATTGACAAAATGTCCTAGTGCCAGTTGCCTGATTTCTGCTGTTTTTGGTTTCAGAAAAGTTATTAAAGAAATATTCTTAGAATTGGATGAAACAAAAGCCAAAGTTCCTATTTTTTCTAGATGCAACACGAAGTCCAAAGCAGAGACGGAGGAGGGCAACGAGGTGGCCACACAATAGGGTGGCGCGGGCCCACCCTAGGCCGCTCCAGCCCATGGTGTGGGCCCCTTGAGGCTGCACCGACCTTGCCCTTTCGCCTACATAGACGTCTCCCCGGGACATAAACCCTTTCATGGGCAGAAATCCATGAAAAGGTCCGCAGTGCCGCCACCACCGAAGGGGAGATTTGGGGGACATAAGTCTCTGTTACGGCACTCTGCTGGGATGGGGAATTTCCCCCGGAGCCATCTCCATCAATCTCCACCACCATCTCCATCGCTGTTGTTGATTCCCATGATGAGGAGGGAGTAGTTCTTCCTCGAGGCTAAGGGCTCTACCAGTAGCTATGTGTTCATCTCGCTCTCTATGCGTGATGTGGTCATGAGCTTTGTAATCATGTAAATCTACTCTGCTACTCAAGTGCTTTAATTGTAATCTCTGGTTATCCCCATGTGTGTGAAGGTGACAGTGTGCACACCGTGTGGCACTTAGGCTAAAGATTACAAAAATACTTATCATGAGTTATATTTTGAGTTGGATGTCTCTATGAAACTGTGGTGTTTGTTGGAACCATCTAGCGATCAAAGTGATAGTGTGGGGTTATCGAGATGGGGAATGCGAACTTTGAGGTGTGCTGTTATAGCCTTACCGTGGATTAGAGTTATCCAACTGGAGAGTAGTTCAGAGTAGTATCATGAAGAGACGATATTTATATGAGACTGTCCACTAGTGAAAGTATGATCCCTAGGACTTGTTTCTATATATTGAAACACCGTTTACATCTAGACCTAGCACCGTTGCCGGGGACTATAGGGCCTTTAGTCTCTTCCTCCCCATCAAGCTCTTTTCTGGCGCCGTTTCTTGCTACCATTTTTATTTCAGATTGCAATTACCACTTATAATCATCCATACTACTTGTATTTCACTATCACTTCGCCGAACTAGTGCACCTATACACCTAACAAGTGTATTAGGTGTGTTGGGAAAAGGACACAAGAGATTTCTTGTATCTTGATTGCAGGGTTGCTTGAGAGGGATACCTTTGACCACTTCCTCCCTGAGTTTGATAAACCTTGGGTGATCCACTTAAGCGAAACTTGCTTCTATTCTACAAACCTCTACACTTGGAG
Source organism: Avena sativa (assembly GCA_916181665.1). Classification (NCBI taxonomy): domain Eukaryota; kingdom Viridiplantae; phylum Streptophyta; class Magnoliopsida; order Poales; family Poaceae; genus Avena; species Avena sativa. Next base: position 301,086,671 of record OV702297.1, on the reverse strand, counting down.
GCCCAACACTGTCGACAAGAATAGAAGCGTGTGTAGACATGATGCTCTTTTCTGGCGCCGTTGTCGGGGAGGTAAGGTAAAAGGTACTCACATTCTCTGGATACTAAACTATCTTCTAGTACTGTTGCTAGTGTGTGAGTGTTCGAAGTTATTTCCTTTAGATTCTGCAATTATATCTTTTTGTTCCTTGTTTTTATTTTCACTAGTTAGGCTTAATGGAGAACAAAAAAAATTAGAGAGCTTTATAGTATTTATCTTGAGTTAGGACATGAAGTGTTTGAAGAGAAAATAAAAAACTATGGAACTTTATTTGCATGCTAATAGAAATGTTATTAGTATGAATTCTTTGACACCATTATTGCTAATGCTATGGAAACGTCTAAGCTTGGGGAAGCTAGTTTTTATGAAAATGATCTTTTTAGTTCCCCATCTTTAGAGGATAAAATTTGTTATGATGATACTATACCTTCAATATATGATGATTACAATGATGAATATGATATTTTCAGTCCACCTACTATTGAGGAGAAAATTAATTATGATTACAATATGCCTCCTATATTTGATGACTATGGTGATGAGAATAATAATGATAGCTATTTTGTTGAATTTGCTCCCACTACAATTAATAAGAATGACTATGCTTATGTGGAGAGTAATAATTATTTTATGCATGTGGCTCATGATAAGAATGTTTTATGTGATAGTTATATTGTTAATTTTATTCATGATGCTACTGAAAGTTGTTATGAAAGAGGGAAACATGGTCTTATGTATCTCAACAATATTAAGTTTCCCCTCTTTATTTTGAAATTTTTGAAGTTGCACTTGTTTTTCTTTCCTATGCTTGTTGCTTTGTGCTGTTATGACTTCTTTCTTTACAAGATTATTTTCATTGTAAGTGGGTTAGACTTAATTTTTTATATATTTTCTTCTTGATTCTCTCTTTTACTTCAGTTCATATTTCTTATGTAAGCATCATCCAAATTATCATGCCTATCTTAATGGCTATAAAGAAAGAGCTTTTGGGAGCCAACCCATTATATTTTTGCTTTTAGTAAGTTTTTATTTTGTTGAGTCTTGGAAGTTATTGCCTCTGTAATAACCTCTCCTTATCCTTTTTGTGTGGTTTTTGTGCCAAGAATAACCTCTAATGAGAGAGAAGTAAGATTTGGGGAAGTTGCTGTCCCGAAATAGATTTTTGTGCTTCATTGTAAAAATTCGTCAAAAATCTCTGTATGTCGAATTAAGATGTAAGTTTCTGAGTAAATACCCTAGGTTGTTATCTAACTTTCGTTAGTTCAAACTTTTCGATTTGAGCAACAGAAGGTCTTCGAAAAAATAGGTTTTTACCTACTGGTCTGTTTTGACAGATTTCTGCCATTATTTGCCTTTGCCTCTTTATCGGTTTATTTTTGAGTTCTTCGTGATCACTTGAGCTTTTAAAGGAATTTCTATAGTATATTGTGTTTTTGATGAAATTTTTACTGTGTTGAAACTAAACCCAATGGTTTATTATCTTGAATGCACTATTGTTGCTAACAAAGATTGGGTGAAGTTTTATATGGAGGAAATTTTCAAGTGTAGGGGAAGAATGATATGATGAGATGAAGAATGGACAAAAGCTTAAGCTTGGGGATACCACCCCGTTTCACCCCAAGAAATATTCAAGAGGTACAAGCGTCAAAGCTTGGGGATGCCCAAGGAATCCCCTTCTTCATCAATAAAAATCTCAGGTTTTCTTTCTAGACACTTTATTTTTATTACTTCATGTACTATTGTGTTGTTCTTGGAGTGTCTTTGTTTTTATTTTTAGTTTTATTTTGTTTCTTTTTCTGCAATAAGTTTGTTGGATCACATCACACTTCTTTTTGAGAGAGACACACATCGTATACATTGCCTAGAACACTCTAGTTTTCACTCTTATTGTTCTGTGAGTGTTCACTTTTGCTAGCACTGTGTTTAGCTTTAGTTTTATTCTTCTTTTTGCTTAGAACTTTTTAGTTCTTCTTTGTGGATTTGTGAGTGTCACATCCCAAAATTTTCCAAATTTTGATATGTGAAAAATTAATAAACAAAATAAATAATTATTGAAATTTAGGGGAAAAAGAAACTTTTGTTTTTAAATGGAAACTTAAAAATCCCATTTTCAACAAACTTTCGTTAATGTTTGAATCCAACTAAATTCAAATCAAGTGGAATGCATTCTTCATAAATGCATCTTGAAATTTAAACACTTGGAAAATAAACCAAAACCCTAAATCTCTATTGGAACAAAAACATTTCCAAGTTATCTCAAAGACTAAAAGATTTGATCCATATAATTTTTTTGTCAACAAACATTTATAAATGATCAAGAATGACAAATAGAAACATTATAAAACCATATGGATTGGTTTCACTTAATTTGGAGCCATAGATAAAATCTTATGAATTTAATAAGATAAGGAAATTGAATTTCCGAAGCTAATAAAGCACCTATCTGAAAATCCATACCAAATGGAGAGCAAATAATCTCGAAGACATTTAAAAGGATAAAAAATTATTAAATAAAATTTATAATTGGAATCACCAAGTTTGAATTTATAAATAAAAAGTTAGGGATTTTATAAGGTAAAATAAAGAAATATTAAATGAGGAATATTTAAAGGCCAATTAAATCTTAGCCAAATCCATAAATGGATTGAGTATAATCCAAATCCAAATGAAATAATGGGATCAAATAAATCTTCCAAGTGAAATTATGGAATTAAAACCATATTTAATTTCATTGGAATAAAGACAAATACCCAATTTAAATTGTTAATAAATCATATTAAAAATATTCTAAATAATTCAAAGTGAATTATTTGACACCCTAATAAATAAATAAAACCAACTGAAAAGGTTTTGTGAAAAATTGAAATTTAAATAAGGGATGAAAATATATTTGATCTTAATTGGATTTAAAACAAGGGCCTACTTTAAATAATTAATATACCTAAAAGGAATAAAAATATTGTTCTAAATTTGACTTTAGATTGTATTGTTAAACAGTATTAAAATTTACACAAAGTTTGGTGGTGGTTTGAATTCAAATGGTGTTTGAATTGTTTGAATTAAAATCAAAATAGAAAAAGGAAAAACATTCAGTATAAAAAAAGAATCAAACCTAACCCACTGCCAAGGCCCAGTCCAGCCCAACTCGCAGCCCACCTGCTCCCCCTCTGGCGAATCGTTTTTCACCCAGTAACTCACATGCGCAGTCATTGACCAGCGGTCCCCACTCCCACTCCCTCTCCCTCGCTGACGAACGGACCCCACACGACTGTGCTTCGTTCCCACCCGCGACCAGATCCTCGCTGCCATTCCAAGGCGATTAACTCCGGCATTGAATTCGTTTAAATGTCAGCGTTAATCTCTCTAGTAACCACGCATACATAAACGCCTCAGTCCCCTCTTCCATTCCCCCCAAGCAGCGCTTCCCCTCTGCCTCCAGGCTGCCCAATTGCGAGCTCAAACCCCTCTGCCCCGACGAGCTTCTCCGACCGATTCCGGCGCCGTCCAACCGCCCCTCGCCTCCCAGAGCACACGAGCCTGCTCCCCCTTTTCTTGCGCATCTACCAGCACCAACCCCACACCCGCGCGTGCACCGTAGCCTCGGCAACCTCAACATCAGAGCATCGCCACCTCCTGCCTCGACTCCGGCGAGTCCCTCGGTGAGTACAGACTGCCCCAGTACCTCCCGATGATGCTCCCATGATCCCCAGCACTGTACGCATCTAACCGCATGCTTTGTTTTCCTTAGCACGCTCGCAAACCCCACCCCATCGACGAACAGAAGCATCCGACGCCGCTGCAAGCTCCGGCGAGCAATCCACCCCGTTCATGTGCGCCCCTCGACAAACTGATCACGTCTTGAGCTTCGATGCACTTCGGCGAGCACGGTGAGCATCCTCTCCCTCTTCCGCGTGACCTAGTTCGCCGTCAAGCTCACTGGCCGAGCACGCACCGCCGTCCGCCACCGCTAGCGCCGCCCAGTTATGGTCTGGCTGCTATGATCCGTTGGGTCTCAATCCGTTCGCTAGGAAAGATTCATTAAATAGAAGGGGTATGTTTGATCTGAGCCGTGCGATGTGTTTTAAATCCAACAGCCCACAGAGCGCGATCCAGCCGAAGCGGTATCGTCCAATAGGATAGAGCCACGTGGACAGAGTTTGTTTAAAACAGAAAATTTTGTTCTATTACATATGTAAACTTGTAAAATTCATAACTTTAAATCTGCACGTCCAAATTTTGCAAATTTTATATCACTAGAATCACCAGAATAAGTACTTTGCACCCATGCACTTTGTTGAATGTTTTGCTTCTGGAAAATTGGTTGAAATTGCAGAAACTTGTGTAGGTATAATTTGAATATAAAAATTATTCTGGAAATAATTTTAAGGTGAAATCTTTACTAAATGGTTTGTTTTGAACCTACTGACCTTAGAAACCAACTTATGGATTTAAAAATGTATTTTGTGAAGTTAAGGAATAAATATTTGAATTACAACATTTCTAGTCAAATAAAAATATTGTTTATGTGTTAAAAATGCTTTTTGAGTAAAATCTTGGGAAAATGGCATGAGTTAAACTTTCTGACCCTAAGCACCAAGTTTTGAGATTTAAAAATATATTTGATGAACCCTATAAAATTATTACCTTGCAAAAGGCATTTTCAACAACATAAAATATCACTTTAGTATAAAATTAGTTTATGGAGTGAAACCTCTTGCAAATGGTTTTACCACTTTTTTAAATGACTAATATGAGCTTTAAAATGTTTAGAGCCTAGTAGAAACCACTTCTCCAAATAAAACCATCTTTTGCATGCTTGCATGCACGGCCATGTTTTTGTTATTTTATGTGATGAAATGGTTTGAATGCTAGTTGAATATGTGTTTGCTTGATTCAATTGTAGTGAAGTTAGAAGAGTGTGATATTTGCAAGATCAAGAAGTGAACCAACATTCTCTACTAAAAAGGCAAGTGAAAGTATCATCCATGTCCTACTATTTTCATTACACTTAGTGGATTTTTGTAACATGCATGAAGAGGACTACTAAATTTCTATGCTATGCTATATCCTATTAGGATATAGCTATATCCTCCTTAGTGAAAACATTGTAGTTGTAGTATGATTAGCCCTTCTATATATTTGGGATGGGATACATGACATGATTATATGAAGTGTTGGAAAGATATATGTTTTATATAATAAAACAAGTACTCAATGAACCACCTGGGTGGAAAAGGATACTCAAGATTTGGAAAAGGTGGCAACAAAGGGAACCATGTTTATATGGCTATCTTTTTGTGTGTGCACTAGAAGAAAACTACCCAAGGACTTAGAGATTGATCATGTTTCTCGTACAGTGGCTTCCGTGTACAGCCAAACGCTAAATGGGCTCTGGCTTAGTCGACTACATAGTGGAAGACCCATGCATTGGCATCTTCAGGTTAACTAGAATTGTGCATGGGAAATATATCCCTACATTGGTGCCTGGTAGACAAGCTAGCATTGTGTATTGGGAGGACTTCTATGGAAAGACTTTGTCACATTCTCGATCTGCCGGTACTCCATTTGGTGAGTGCTTATCCAGCGGCCACTGGTGGCGTCAAGACGAGATTGTGTCATGTGGGCAAAGCGTACAACTTCTGCAGAAGATCAAATTCTAAGTACTTAGCTGTGTCCCCGGTTATGGACAACTCTGAGCAACTAAGGCCTGAAGCTATGGAAGATCTCGACATTCCAATTTATCAAAGTAAAACTTGATGGACAACAAGGGATTGGAAGCACTTGGAGTTTTCCAAGTAGTTCAGAAAGATTTGACAAAAGATCAAAACTATTTTGAAAAGATAGGATAAAACTATATTGCTTTCTGCAAAGGAGCCTAAACCCTACTTATCCAAATATGCATGTAATGATAGGTTCCACTTATTTCTACATAGTAGTGAAACTTGCCAATACAATTCAAATGTATTGACCCTTGTGGATGCAAGTTATTATGTTGCAGGTCTGTTTGATGATTAGTGAAGTGTGTTGAATAGGATTACAAGTCTACAACCAACATGATTGCCTGTGGCACTTTGAAGATGAAGGACTCCATGCTATATAGATATTCTGCTGCATTTTAATGTGATAGACAAAAGAGCTATGCAAGATGTAATAAATTATTTTGTTCCTTGTTATAGAGTTGTATTATGACCTTTGTTTCTTGATATTACATCTTAACTGTGGATGCTAGCTATTGATCCAGGGACTAGCATTGTAAACACAGGGATCTCTACCTTATTAAAGGTTGGGACTCTTATAGTGAGACAAGCTCACTGATCTTTATTGATTATTATCTTTGTGAGTTACTTCAAATAAGTCGTTTGGTGTTGGAAAAAGAGTAGGAAGCTTCATGCTTAAGTGGTACAAAAGGGAGCTTGTTTTGACTATGGCTTAGACTTTATCATGTCATGCTAGATGTTGTTTTGACCTTATGCTTAGTGATTATTGCTGTGGCATGACTTGTTCCAAACAATTGAGATTGCTTAATGTGCCTTGGAAGAATAATGTGTTGTTTTAGCATACAAAAGCATAATATTGTGGTATTCTCCTTTGATGCTTTGTTTGGGTTGACTTGGCACATGCTCACACCATGTTATGACTATGAACCAGTCACCTTAGCCTCTATGATCATTTAATTTTTGACTTGTGGTACCACTTTATACTTTGATTAATAATGTTTTGTCGCTCTGCATGATTATGGACATTATTGCTCTCTTAGTTGGTCGCTCTCAGTCTTTTGCTAGCCTCCACTTGTACTGAGTAAGCTCTACTCATGCATCCAACTCCCAAGAAACCAAGTTATTCCAAAGAGTCCATTATAAATTCCTATGCATGGTGTTTTAGACCATTCCAAGTATATTCTTGTTTTATCTATCATCCAAATTAAATTTGTTATGAGAAAATTAGTGATTAAAGCTCTCACAAACTTGATGTCACACTTTATTTTTCTTGCCCCTAATAAACTTGAACCATTGTGTCATCTATGTTGTATATGCTTGCACTTATAGTTGGGAATTAGCAGAACCATGTTATCATGGGGAACACTTTCAACACCTGTACATATTACCCAGTTGATATCATCATTTTTTGTTTATGGATGTCGTTGGTGTGAAATAAAAGGGGAGATTGTAAGTTCATGGAGTATTATATATGTGTTAGAGAAACGCCTGGGCCTCTAGACCAAGCCATGCCTAATCATGGTGCAAACTTGCAGCATCACCATAGTGAGCAATCTATGAAGCATTCTTCTTATAAAAAAAGAGATAGAAAAAGGAGAAGTGAAAAAGAAAAAAAAGAGGAAAGAAGAGAAAAAAGCACCATTTTCCCATGGTAAATAAGAAGATTACTGAGATGATCATTGTTTGTTGTCTTGTCATTTTGATATGGTATAGCTCCTGTGTCATGGGGCAAGGGGTACCCTGTTGGCAGTTTTCTATAATACACATATACTTACAATGACAAGAAATTGCTTGTGACTAAAGTTGAGTAGAATGGGGAACGACCCTCATACTCAAGGGACATGAGATTGCCAACTTATGATTTGTCAAGCATATACTTCATATTTGTTTCAGTTTAACCTTAACCACTTCAAGATGCTTATGATAGGGGCAATGAGAGATGAAAGCTAAAAAGTACCATAATTTTTGGAAGCTCTTTATGAAACTGGAAATCCCTACTTCCCTCTTTGAAGGGCCTTTCTTTTACTTTATGTTGAGTCTCCATCTTCTATCTTTATGCACCAACTAGGAGAGCATAGTTATCATTCTTATTTTAATATGCATTGTCCCAAAACTTGTTGATTGATTCATAACTTTGATATTGCTTATTCTTAAATTATTTGTATCTAGTCACCCTTATGAACTTTGAAGGTGTCCTATGCATTTATGTTTTGCTATTCCATGAAGGACAAGCTGAATACCACTCTTGCTATGTTTTCTATATGTGAAACAAATAGACTTATTTCAATGCATTTTTATTCATGATCTTTTGTTTGTGTTACCTTTCATGTTACAACATAGTTGCTATGTCTTATTGTTAGAACTATATCTTTCATGCTCATGTTTAGAGTACTTTGATCCTAGCTATCAATGCTTTAAAAATACTTTGATCAAGATTGTGATGGTGCATGTCACCTCAAAAATTATTCTTTTTATCACTTACCTAATCGAGGATGAGTAGGATTTAAGATTGGGGATGCTTGATACGTCGAAAACGTATCTATAATTTTTGATGCTCCATGCTTGTTTTGTATCAACTTTGTTATGTTTTGTCTACACTTTGAGGTATTTTTATACATTTTCTGGAACGAACCTATTGAGAAGATGCCGCAGTGCCAGTTGCCTGTTTTTTGCTCTTTTGGTTTCAGAAAAGTTAGTAAAGAAATATTCTCGGAATTGGATGAAAAAAAGCCAAAGTTCCTATTTTCTCCAGACGCAACACGGAGTCCAAAGCAGAGACGGAGGAGGGCAACGAGGTGGCCACACCATAGGGTGGCACGGGCCCACCCTAGGCCGCACCATCCCATGGTGTGGGCCCCTCGAGGATCCACCGACCTTGCCCTTTCGCCCACATATACGTCTCCCGGGGACGTAAACCCTAACGCGGGCAGAAATCCACGAAAAGGTCTGCAACACCGCTGCCACCGAAGGAGAGATTCGGGGGACACAAGTCTTTGTCCCGGCACCCTGCCAGGACGGGGAATTGCCCCTGGAGCCATATCCATCGATCTCCACCACCATCTCCATCGCCGTTGCTGATTCCCATGATGAGGAGGGAGTAGTTCTTCCTCTAGGCTAAGGGCTCTACCGATAGCTATGTGTTCATCTCTCTCTATGCATGATCTTATTATGGTCATGAGCTTTGTAATCAAGTAGATCTACTCTGCTACTCAAGTGCTTTAATTGTAATCTCCGGTTATCCCCATGTGTATGAAGGTGACAGTGTGCACACCGTGTGGCACTTAGGCTAAAGATTACAAAAATACTTATCATGAGTTATATTTTGAGTTGGATGTCTCTATAAAATTGTGGTTTTTGTTGGAACCATCTAGCGCTCAAGGTGACAGTGTGGGGTTATCTAGATGGGGAATGCGAACTTTGAGGTGTGTTGTTATAGCCCTACCGTGGATTAGAGTTATCCAACGAGAGAGTAGTTCAGAGTAGTATCATGAAGAGAAGATATTTATATGAGAGTGTCCACTAGTGAAAGTATGATCCCTAGGCCTTGTTTCTAAACGTTGATTCACTGTTTACATGTAGATCTGGCGCCGTTGTCGGGGACTATAGGGCCTTTAGTCTCTTCCTCCCTGTTAAGCTCTTTTATGGCGCCATTGCTTGCTACCATTTTTGTTTCAGATTGCAATTACCACTTATAATCATCCATACTACTTGTATTTCACTATCTCTTCGCCGAACTAGTGCACCTATACACCGGACAAGTGTATTGGGTGAGTTGGGGACACAAGAGACTTCTTGTATCTTGATTACAGGGTTTCTTGAGAGGGATACCTTTGACCACTTCCTCCTTGAGTTTGATAAACCTTGGGTGATCCACTTAAGGGAAACTTGCTTCTGTTCTACAAACCTCTGCACTTGGAGGCCCAACACTGTTTACAACGATAGAAGCGTGTGTAGACATCGGTACAAAAGGAAGCTTGTTTTGACTGTCGCTTAGACTTTATCATGTCATGTTAGATGTTGGTTTGACCATATGCTTAGTGATCATTGTTGTAGCTTGACTTGTTTCAAACAATTGAGATTGCTTAATGTGCCATGAAAGAATCGTGTGTTGTTTTAGCATACAAAAGCATAATATTGTGGTATTCTCCTTTGATGATTTATTTGGGTTGACTTGGCACATGCTTACACCATGTTATGACTATGAACCAGTCACCTTAGCCTCTATTATCATTTAGTTTTTGACTTGTGATATCACTTTATGTTTTGATTAATAATTATTTTTCGCTCTGCATGATTATGGCCATTATTGATCTCTTAGTTGGTCCCTTCCAGTCTTTTGCTAGCCTCCACCTGTACTGAGTATGAGCTCTAATCGTGCATCCAACTCCCAAGAAACCTAGTTATTCTAAAGACTCCACTATAAACTCCTATGCATGGTGTGTTACACCATTCCATGTATATTCATGTTTTTATCCATCTTCCAAATTAAAATTTTGTTATGTGAAAAATTGTGATTAAAGCTCTCACGAACTTGATGGCACACTTTATTTTCTTGCACTTAATAAACTTGAAACATTGTGCTCATCTATGTTGCTTATATGCTTGCACTTATAAGTTGGGAATTAGCAGAACCATGTTGTCATGGGGAACGCTTTCAACACCTATACATATTACCCAGTTGATATAATGTTCTTTTGTTTATGGATGCCGGCGGTGTGAAATAAAAGGGGATCTTGTCAGTCCATGCAGTATTGTATATGTGTTAGAGAAACGCCTGGGCGTCTAGCCTAAGCCATGCCTAATCATGGTGGAAACTTGAAGCATAACCATAGTGAGCAATCTATGAAGCATCTTCAGAAAAAAAAAAGAAAAAAAAAAGAAAAAAAGAGAAAAAAAAGAAAAACCATGCTCATGGTAAATAAAAAGATTGCTGAGATGCTCACTGTCTGTTGCCTTGTCATTTTGATATGGGATAGCTCCTGTGTCATGGGGCAAGGGGTACCCCGTTGGCGGTTCTCTATGATACACATATACTTACAATGACAAGAACTTGCTTGTGACTAAAGTTGAGTAGCATGAGGAACAACCCTCGTACTCAAGCGGCATCAGATTTTCAACTTGTGATTTGTCAAGCATATAACTCATATTTGTCTCACTTTAACCTTACTCACTTCAAAATGCTTATGATAGGGGCAATGAGAGCTCAAAGCTAGTAAGTACCATAATTTTTGGAAGCTCTTTATGAAACTTGAAATCCCTACTTCCCTCTGCGAAGGGCCTCTCTTTTTAATTTTTGATGAGTCTCCATCTTCTATCTTTATTCACTGGTTAAGAGAGCATAGTTGTCATTATTAGTTCAATGTGCATTGTCCCAAACTTGTTGATTCATAATTTTTATATTGCTTGTTCTTCAATTATTTGTATCTAGTCACCCTTATGAACTTTGAAGGTGTCCTATGCATTTTTGTTTTGCTATTCCAGGAAGGACAAGCTGATTACCACCCTTGCTATGTTTTCTATATGTGAAACAAACAAATGTCTTTCAATGCATTGTTATTCATGATCTTTTGTTTGTGTAACCTTTCATGTTGCAACATAGTTGCTATGTCTTATTGTTAGAAATATATTTTTCATGCTTATGTTAGAGTACTTTGATCCCAGCTATCAATGCTTTACAGTACCTTGATCAAGATTGTGATGGTGCATGTCACCTCACAAATTATTCTTTTTATCACTTATCGACTCGAGGACGAGCAGGAGTTAAGGTTGTGGATGCTTGATACGTCGAAAACGTATCTATAATTTTTTATGCTCCATGCTTGTTTTGTACCAACTATCTTATGTTTTGCCTTCACTTTGAGGCATTTTTATACATTTTTCTAGAACTAACCTATTAACAAGATGTCACAGCGCCGGTTCCTGTTTATTGCTGTTTTTGGTTTCAGAAAAGTTAGTAAAGAAATATTCTCGGAATTGGACGAAACAAAATACAAAGTTCCTATTTTGCGCAACATGACACGGAGCCCGAAGGAGAGACGAAGAGGCGCCACGAGGCAGCCACACCATACAGTGGCGCGGGTCCCCCTGGCCGCGCCACTAGGTGGTGTGGGCCGCTTGGGCGTCCACCGACCTTTCCCATTCGCCTATATATTTCTCCCGAGGCAAGAACCCAAAATACGAGATCAGAATTCCATGAAAAGTTCCGCAGCGCCGCCGCCACCGAAGAGGATATTTGGGGGACAGAAGTATTTGTTCCGGCACCCTGCCAGGACAGGGAATTTCCCCTGGAGCCATCTCCATCGACTCCATCACCATCTCCATCGACTCCATCACCATCTCCATCGCCGTTGCTGACTCCCATGATGAGGAGGGAGTAGTTCTCCCTCGAGGCTAAGGGCTCTACTGGTAGCTATGTGTTCATCTCTCTCTATGCGTGATCTTATTGTGATCATGAGCTTTGTAATCTAGTTGAATAAGTAGATCTACTCTTCTACTCAAGTTCTTTAACTAATCTCCGCTTATCCCACATGTGTGAAGTTACAGCGTGCACACCGTGTGGCACTTAGGCTAAAGGTTACAGAAATATTGATCATGAGTATAATTTTAGTTGGATGTCTCTATGAGATTGTGGTGTTTGTTGGAACCATCTAGCGCTCAAGGTGACAGTGTGGGGTTATCTAGATGGGGAATGTGAACTTTTAGGTGTGTTGTTATAGCCCTACACTGTCCAACCGAAGAGTAGTTCAGAGTAGCATAATGAAGAGAAGATATTTATATGAGAGTGTCCACTAGTGAAAGTATGATCCTTAGGCCTTGTTTCTAAGCATTGAAACACCATTTACAACCAGTCCTGCTACATGTTCGCTTGCTTCCATTTTTATTTCATATTGCAATTACCACTTATAATCATCCATATTACTTGTATTTCACTATCTCTTTGCCGAACTAGTGCACCTATACACGTGACAAGTGTATTGGGTGTGTTGGGGACACAAGAGACTTCTTGTATCTTGATTGCAGGGTTGCTTGAGAGGGATACCTTTGACCCCTTCCTCCCTGAGTTCGATAAACCTTGGGTGATACACTTAAGGGAAACTTGCTGCTGTTCTACAAACCTCTGCACTTGGAGGCCCAACATTGTCTACAAGAATAAAAGCGTGCGTAGACATCAGCAGCTGACTGGGAGAATGTCCTAGCTTGCATAGTCCTCAACCTAAACTTCTTCTTGATATCTGACCCAGTTAATAGCTAGGGACAATGCCAGTGAGTACTTTTAATGTACTGTAAACCACCCTAAGAGAATAATAATAACAAGAGGATATACAATATTGCTCTGGTAGTAGGAGGGATCCAAGAGAGATTATTTTCTCAAATAGTTTCTCTTGTTGATATAGTATCTACATATATTTGTTGAAAACTTTTTTAGAACTGTAACACCCTCGCCTGATAAGGCAGAGTTCATGTGTATAGTGCCAATCCCTAGATCGGTTAACTGGCACACAGAGTACAAAATGATACCAAATATAACTGTGCATCATAAATACAACGAATATGATCCAGAATTTACATTATTTATTCAAGTACACAACGGAAAACGAATACAAGGTAGATCTCCATCCTCCAAATGTGCCACAGGCGAACAATTGTTGAGTGGAGTCTCGCGACCTATGAACGATCACTCAGATACGATATAACCTGCAACATGAAATGTTGCAGCCACGAATGGTCAATACATTGAATGTATGGCAAGTAGGCTAAAGTGGTTAACAACATATCTATCAACTACATGCTTATTTGGCCAAGTGGAGTTCAGGCTCATTTGCATAAAGCAACAGTTTTATCCTAACATTTGTAACAAAGTAGTTTTCCAATACGATAAATAGGACACTCTGGTTCACTCCCAGGTGATCCTACCCAATTATGTTCACCCAACAAGTTTTAAGTAATTAAGAAATAAGGATGAGTGAGAAATATCATAGCATCAGTATTAGGTCGCTCAAATTGTCCATAACCGGGGACACGACTAAGTACTTAGTTTAGACACCCTTCAGGGGTTAGTACACTTTACCCATGTGACTTGGCCAGCCCAGCTCATACCACCACTCTCATATTGGGTGATGATAGGGAGAAGTCCAAGAAGGAACCGTTTGGGAAGTAGCTCCCCAAACCCGACACGCACCGGTCCAACCTACACTATCTACATCTCTGGATACGTGGGTTCGAGTTACCACAACGTACTGAGTCCAACCAACCGCCCATTCCATTATTGGCACATGGTTGTACATGTAAGTTACCAAATAAAGAAACCAATCCTTTCTCAGTGTCCTGGGTGGCATTCCCCACCATAAATCCACACTCGATGACCCAATCAATGCCATTCCGCCCAGGCGGTTCATTAAAACATATTTGTTTGTCATTTAGCAAAACATAAGCCTTTCAAAACATATAACCTTCCATGATGTGATTCCCTTCCTCGTCTAAATAGCATAGCTAAGTAATCTACCAATACGATGGCTCATAAACAAGGAATACTAGGTAATAATATGGGATATAGTATAGCATATACAAATCAATTCCTACAGATGCAATTCTACAAAAGCATGTAGGACATTTATGACCAAGATAGCACCACTTGCCTTTGATGTAGATGTAGTCGATTATATAATCCTCACAATCCTCATAGATATAATGGTTGCACTCGTCATAACCATAATACTTGCAATCATAGTAGTTGCAATCACACACGTTGCACTCCTCGCAATCTATCGATCAAACAATTGCATACAATATAAACAATAGCACATAGAGATCAAACAAATACAACAAATGCATGCATGACAATTTAATAAGTCATAATGGTTGTTATTTTAGTTCTCTAAACAATACTGAAGTATATGATGCATGAAAGAGATCAATTAATGCAATGGAGTACTTGTTATTAATAATTACTTGCCAATATAGGGGTTTTAATAGTTCTGTTGTAACGACTGTTCTAACCGTCGAATTAAATTTGTTTCTTGGGTTTACTGGATAGAGGACGTTAATACGAACCAGTAGGCTTTGGATTCACCATAATCGGAGTTATAGATCTTTTTGTATGATTTAAATAGTGTTTAATGGGTTTTAAATGATTCATACAGTTTCTCTTGCCTAAAAATCAAACTAAAATTATATCTGAAATCTCCACGGAATTGTGATTCCAGGGACATATTATTTATAATTTTCTGAGCAGTATTTATTTTCTTATAAATTTATTACTCTAAATAGGCAATTTAAACCATTTAAATCTTCACGGCAAAACCTTACAGTCAAAGGCTGAACTAATTGCATATTGATGATCTACATGGAACCAGCTTTCCATCGGTATATTATTTATATTTTTGTGATATGCAAATAATTTACTATGAATATAATTATTTCTAAAGCCATTAAAACTAATTAAATCACTACGGATAAATAATCAGGAAAGGCTGGATCCAACCCGATATTATTAATTTACATTATAGTAGCTTCAATTTGATATATTGTTCATATTTTTCGGAGTTACAGATAATTTTCTATGAATTTATTAACCTAAAATACCATTAAAACTAATTAAATCATTACAGTAAGTCCGTACTGTAAAGGTTGTTTCTATTCTGATAAGATGATTCTACGTAAAATTATCTTCAATTTGATATATTATACGCAATTTTTGGACGTTATATGAGTTTCTAATGAATTTTACAAGTTAGATCTATAATGTGCAATTTTAAATTCGAATGGAATATTCAGAGAATATTCCGTTGACTGGACAGATTGACTTTGCATGCTGACTGGGACTAGATGCTGACCTGACGACGACGTGGCATTGATGAGGAAGCTGACCGGAATAGCGACATGGCACGCACCGGTTTGATTGGATCTCGACCGTCTGGATAGGATCCGGTGGCTAGAAGAAGAGATCGACCCGATTTTTGGCTCAGAATAGACAAGAAAGAGATCTGTGTTAGAGATACAAATCCGTAGGTAAAATTGAAAAACTTAGAACATGAAAGTTGTGGGGAATCATTAGTCCTACCTTCTCATCAAAGGAATTTGGATTTGAAGGAACGAGCGCGAGTACATCTTGGATTTACACCGTCAGATCTGAAATATTGCGATGCGAAATTCTCCGGATTTGTTGGATTAAAAGAGGTGAGGTTTGTCGAGATTGAAAGATTTCGACGAGTTCTACAACTTTCATTTTTTGGCCGAAGGAAAACAACAAAGTCTAGATGGGTTCAAAGCGAAATAAGATTCAGTCATGTGTAGATTCGGGATTTCGAGAAGAGAAACTCGTACAGCTGTGGCTCCACGAGTTTATATGTTGATTTAGGATGGTGTAGAGATAGGTATTGGAGTAGGGAACAAGTAGAAACAAACGGAAGTCGATTCGGAGTTGCAGATAAAAAGTTATGAGAGTTTGAATAGAGATAGGTTAGAGAAAAATTGATTTGCACGGTTTTTAAAGCAACCGATCGATCCCTTCTTGACGTACATGGCTCGCTCGGTCGTCCCTTGCTGGGCCAGCCCGCTTCGGTTTTTTTTCTTTTTTCCTTTTTCTTTTTCTATTTACTTGTTTTCCTCATATCTTTTGCATATGAACTCCAAATGATATGATTCTTGTTTCTAAATTTTTATAAAATCAAATAGATCATTATAGGATCAAATTTGTAATCTTTTTACTAGTTTGGAAGTAGTGGGTTTATAAATCCTTGTATATTTCATTTTATTTATATCTTTATGTGTTCGTATTTATTCCATAACCTTTTCATAATAGCTCCAAATGAGCTCAATTTTGTTTCTAAAATTTTGTAATATTAATTGGATCTCTTTAGGCTTATAATTATGAATAATTTATGCCTTAGAAACAGTGGGTTTTATAAAGTCAATTTAATTAACTTTAGGAACATTTGGGCGAATCAACTATAGGATTTAGATACCAGGATTTGGATTCAGTTTGTGAGAACTTTGCATGGATGTAATGAAATGCTTCATGATTTTCATTTTGAAATCTTGCACACCAATTCTACAATCCATAATCAATCCATGCCCTTTTGCCTATATGGCTACTTAGGTCATAACAAAAGAATATAAGATTTTGAATTCAAGGTTGAGAGGATTTTCTATTCAAAAAGTCTCTTCTCTTTGAGAATTTTCAACATAGTCAAACAATCAATCAAACTTATTTATTTATTTCACATTCCAAAATTAGGAGAATTTTGGGATGTGACAGACTACCACCCTTAAAAGAAATCTCGTCCCGAGATTTGGGAAGGCTAGAAAGAAAGAACGGTTCGGGATCCATTAGGATGCTACCACCCTTAAAATAAAATTGACTAGGTCATTTATTGAGGATTCACTTAGATCAGATTGGTTCTCCTTTAGACTTTTATTGGCACAATGTCTCTAGCACATTCTAAACATCATGATTGATAGTTTCCGAGAAAGCACTTTTTTAAACTAGCAAAACTCTCATGGTGGGCAAATAGGGAACATTTACTTCACGGTGCCCCTAATTCACGGTTGGGATTCATCCTTACCATAGATTCCTATACTTAGCAATGGATGCTTTTAGAAGGGTGTAACAATATACAATTCTAGGGTTTAGGCTCAACGTCGACTCTCTGCTAAGGTTGAAAAGGGCACTCAAGATTCGCAAAGCCAACAGTAGATGAGCGAATAATAAGAGTAGTAGGAATGGTGATAAATCCATCCTGCACCCAAATCATTACCCTGTATGAGGATAGGTGAATCACGTTTTTCTATCACTCGGGCATTCTCACTTGCCTTGAAAAATGTTTCCATGGGCACGAACTAATGGTCTATGTATACTCCCATGTATTCAATCAACAAAGCTACTACTAAAACTAAACTATCGATACTTGAACTTTCAGGTTGCGTAATCTACTATATAACATCATTTCAACACTTCATACTCCCACATCTCTTTTTTTCCATTAGACAAAGCATTCTCCTTCCTAAATGAATTGTGTTGTCAAACCTTCCACTTAACACATCATTATATCTCCAAGGGTTCAAGATAGGGAAGAATAGATTCTATAGGAAAGAAACGACTAAGAAAATAATCCTACCCATAATTATATGAAGCAATCAATGTCACAAACAAGCAAACAATCATAAGGAATCAACACACAAGCAAACACTTGTATAATAACATTAAAGGTGTATAAACTTAGTAGTATATAACAACAAAATAGTTTGAAAGCATTGGGAACAATAGTAGAGTAAAATAGAGCAACATATAAGCAATAATCAAAATCTGTCAAAATGGTACAGCAGATTCACGTTTTTCTGACCGACCTATACTCATCAGGAATTTTAGCCAATTTTTTGCATGTACTATAGGTAATTACGCTCCAGATCCTATTGTTTTAGATTTTTCTGAGTTACCAGTAAAATATGAAAAATCGCGCGGTACAACAGGTCAGGCAGAAAACTGCAGCAGTAATCCCACGAATTTCAATCAATTCACACCATTGAAATAATTTTAAAACCACACAAAAACTCCAACAACTTTAGAGTTTCAATACAACAGATCCTAAACAAGGCATCACACGATATGGTTCAGTATAAATAAGCAAGCAACCTATATTGTCATACCACATAAGTTGGTAAGAACAATATGCTAACACGATAGCGATGATCTCCTAAAGAGATAGAACATGGTGGTCTACACCTAACCAAACTTGATGAGATGTTTATTTATGTCATACTATTTGTTCTTTTACTTAGCTAACTCTCATATAGGTATCATAAGAATGGACAACTATATATGTTTGAATAGGAAGAGGTTCTAGAAAAGATAGACAAAGAATATAAGAACTCTAATAAGTAGAAAATATTATTGTTCTCCTAATAGAGGTCTCCTATTGCTAATCCATTTCTAAGGTCACGATCCTACAGTCAACACATAGCTCTGATACCATCTTGTAACACCTTCGCCTGATAAGGCTGAGTTCATGTGTATAGTGCCAATCCCTGGATCGGTTCAGTGGCACACACAGTATAAAATGATACCAAATATAACTGTGCATCATAAATACAACGAATATGATCCAGAATTTACATTATTTATTCAAGTACACAGCGGAAAACGAATACAAGGTAGATCTCCATCCTCCAAATATGCCACAGGCGAACAATTATTGAGTGGAGTCTCGCGACCTATGAACGATCACTCAGATACGATATAACCTGCAACATGAAACGTTGCAGCCACGAATGGTCAATACATTGAATGTATGGCAAGTAGGCTAAAGTGGTTAACAACATATCTATCAACTACATGCTTATTTGGCCAAGTGGAGTTTAGGCTCATTTGCATAAAGCAACAGTTTTATCCTAACATTTGTAACAAAGTAGTTTTCCAATACGATAAATAGGACACTCTGGTTCACTCCCAGGTGATCCTATCCAATTATGTTCACCCAACAAGTTTTAAGTAATTAAGAAATAAGGATGAGTGAGAAATATCATAGCATCTGTATCAGGTCGCTCAAATTGTCCATAACCGGGGACACGGCTAAGTACTTAGTTTAGACACCCTGCAGGGGTTAGTACACTTTACCCATGTGACTTGGCCAGCCCAGCTCGTACCACCACTCTCATATTGGGTGATGATAGGGAGAAGTCCATGAAGGAACCGTTCGGGAAGTAGCTCCCCAAACCCGACACGCACCGGTCCAACCTACACTATCTACTCTGGATACGTGGGTTCGAGTTACCACAACCTACTGAGTTCAACCAACCGTCCATTCCATTATTGGCACATGGTTGTACACGTAAGTTACCAAATAAAGAAACCAATCCTTTCTCAGTGTCCTGGGCGGCATTCCCCACCATAAATCCACACTCGATGACCCAATCAATGCCATTCCACCCAGGTGGTTCATTAAAACATATTTGTTTGTCATTTAGCAAAGCATAAGCCTTTCAAAACATATAACCTTTGATGATGTGATTTCCTTCCTCGTCTAAATAGCATAGCTAAGCAATCTACCAATACGATGGCTCATAAACAAGGAATACTAGGGAATAATATGGGATATAGCATAGCATATACACATCAATTCCTATAGATGCAATTCTACAAAAGCATCTACAATGCATAGGAAAACGGTAGGACGTTTATGACCAATATAGCACCACTTGCCTTTGATGTAGATGTAGTCGATTATATAATCCTCACAATCCTCATAGATATAATGGTTGCACTCGTCATAACCACAATACTTGCAATCATAGTAGTTGCAATCACACACGTTGCACTCCTCGCAATCTATCGATCAAACAATTGCATACAAGATAAACAATAGCACATAGAGATCAAACAAATACAACAAATGCATGCATGAAAATTTAATAAGTCACAATGGTTGTTATTTTAGTTCTCTAAACAATACTAAAGTATATGATGCATGAAAGAGATCAATTAATGCAATGGAGTACTTGTTATAAATAATTACTTGCCAATATAGGGGTTTTAATAGTTCTATTGTAACGCGTGTTCTAACTGTTGAATTAAATTTGTTTCTTTGGTTTACTGGATAGAGGATGTTAATACAAACCAGTAGGCGTTGGATTCATCTAGGTCTTTTGTAGATCTTTTTGTATGATTTAAATAGTGTTTAATGGGTTTTAAATTATTCATATAGTTTATTTTGCCTAAAAATCAAACTAAAATTATATCTGAAATCTCCACGGAATTGTGATTCCAGGGACATATTATTTGTAATTTTCTGAGCAGTATTTATTTTCTTATGAACTTATTACTCTAAATAGGCCATTAAACCATTTAAATCTTCACGGCAAAACCTTACAGTCAAAGGCTGAAATAATTACATATTGATGATCTACATGGAACCAGCTTTCCATTGGTATATTATTCATATTTTTGTGATATGAAAATAATTTACTATGAATTTAATGATTTCTAAAGCCATTCAAAATAATTAAATCACTACGGGGTAAATAAACCGGAAAGGCTGGATCTAACCAGATATTACTAATCTACATTATAGTAGCTTCAATTTGATATATTGTTCATATTTTTCGGAGTTACAGATAATTTTCTATGAATTTATTAACCTAAAATACCATTAAAACTAATTAAATCATTACAGTAAGTACGTACTGTAAAGGTTGGATCTATTCTGATAACATGATTCTACGTAAAATTATCTTCAATTTGATATATTATACGCAATTTATGGACGTTGTATGAATTTATAATGAATTTTACAAGTTAGATCTATAATGTGCAATTTTAAATTCGAATGGAATATTCTAGAGAATATTCCGCTGACTGGACAGGTTGACTTTGCATGCTGACTGGGACTAGATGCTGACCTGACGACGATGTGGCATTGATGAGGAAGCAGACCGGAATAACGACATGGCACGCACCGGTTTGATTGGATCTCGACCGTCTAGATATGATCCGGTGGCTAGAAGAAGAGATCGACCCGATTTTTGGCTCAGAATAGACAAGAAAGAGATCTGTATTAGAGAGACAAATCCGTAGGTAAAATTGAAAAACTTAGAACACGAAAGTTGTGGGGAATCATTAGTCCTACCTTCTCATCAAGGAATTTGGATTTAAAGGAACGAGCGCGAGTACATCTTGGATTTACACCGTCAGATCTGAAATATTGCGATGCGAAATTCTTCGGCTGTGGTGGATTAAAAGAGGTGAGGTTTTTCGGGACTGAAAGATTTCGACGAGTTCTACAACTTTCGTTTTTTGGCTGAAGGAAAACAACAAAGTCTAGATGGGTTAAAAAGCGAAATAAGATTCGGTCATGTGTAGATTCGGGATTTCGAGAAGAAAAACTCGTACAGCTGTGGCTCCACGAGTTTATATGGAGATTTAGGATGGTGTAGAGATAGGTATTGGAGTAGGGAACAAGTAGAAACAAACGGAAGTCGATTCGGAGTTGTAGATAAAAAGTTATGAGAGTTTCAATAGAGATAGGTTAGAGAAAAACTGATTCGCACGGTTTTTAAAGCAACTGGTTGATCCCTTCTTGACGTACATGGCTGGCTGGGTCGTCCATTGCTGGGCCGGCCCGCTTAGGTTTTTTTTTTCTTTTTGTTTTTCTATTTACTTGTTTCTCTTATATCTTTTGCATACGAACTCCAAATGACATGATTCTTGTTTCTAAATTTTTCTAAAATCGAATATCATTATAGGATCAAATTTATAATATTTTTACTAGTTTGGAAGTAGTGGGTTTATAAATCCTTGTATATTTCACTTTATTTATATCTTTATGTTTTTCTATTTATTCCATAACTTTTTCATAATAGCTCCAAATGAGCTCAATTTTGTTTCTAAAATTTTGTAATATTAATTGGATCTATTTAGGCTTATAATTATCAATAATTTATGCCTTAGCAACAGTGGGTTTTATAAAGTAAATTTAATTACCTTTAGGAACATTTGGGCGAATCAACTATAGGATTTAGATACCAGGATTTGGATTCAGCTTGTGAGAACTTTGCATGGATGTAATGAAATGCTTATGAATGCTTCATGATTTTCATTTTGAAATCTTGCACACCAATTCTACAATCCATAATAAATCCATGCCCTTTTGCCTATATGGCTACTTAGGTCATAACAAAAGAATATAAGATTTTGAATTCAAGGTTGAGAGGATTTTCTATTCAAAAAGTCTCTTCTCTTTGAGAATTTTCAACATAGTCAAACAATCAATCAAACATATTTATTTATTTCACATTCCAAAATTAGGAGAATTTTGGGATATGACAAGAACCTTTTTGAAAAGTTTTGAAAAACACTAGGATTGGGTCACTCATCATATAGTTTTGCTTCGGCTAAAATGGGGTCTCCGAAGGGGTATGGTGTTATACACCATCTACCATACTAGGGTCAAGTAGGTGTTGGAACAGGGTTGTACTTAGTAGTAAAAATGTTTAATGGTTTGGAGGAGCTAAGCCACTACCAGATATAGCTCATCATATATTAAAACAATGCAATTTCATAAACAGTAGGTAAAACATGCATAAGTAAAACAATAGGAGAAGTCTTATGAGAAAGAAGGTGGCTTTCCTATGATTAGCAATATGGAAATATGTCCCTGGACTTCTTCTTAGAAAACCATAATAACCAATAATAACCATCTGTTTCCGATCTCCGAGAATAATCGCAACTTTCATCGTCAGGGATAACACATGCAAGTAAACAAAGCCACAATCAACAAAATACATACATGCACCAGTACGGATTAGCAAGCAAACATACAACACATTAATAACTTCAGTAGGTTTTGATAGACGAATCTAATAGCACTTGGAATTACTATAATTGCTTTTGTGGAATTCCCTTAATGATTTAATGGTCAGATACCGCCTAATGAAGGGTTTTGAACTAAGGCTTGGGTATGAATGATATCGATGTATAGAAATGACATCAACAAATAGGTATTGAAATAACAAGGCCAACAAAATTGGTTTCATAATTTTATCAATTTTCCTTAATTAGTTATGACTATTCTAGTGGAAATAACACTAGTCTGGGTTAATAATTCACAAGAAATGATTTGGAGATCAAATAATTTTGTCCTCGGAGAGATTTGTATATACTTGAGTTTGGGATTTTTGAGAGCTAGAATTACCTCAAAATAATTAACATAATGCCCTTGAGAAAATTCAAAATTCACTTCTTTATGAAGTTTGTCTTTTAACCAGATTTATTCTACATGTAAAAATGGCATGGGACCAAGGATAGTGGATAGGTATCATCAATATCTTACCTAAGAAATTGGAAGCATTATTTTTGGAGTTTCTAATATTTCGGAATGATTTATCTAGTGATAAAACCATAGATAGAATTATTTAAATCATTAAAAATCCTAACAATATCAATAAGTCTTGAACTACTGGGTTTTGATAGACCTAGATGTGCCACATTACTGAGAGTTGGAATCAACTCAACTTACCTTGTAGAATTACCTAGTGAATTTTGTAAAGGCATAACTAGATGGGTTTTGTTATTTTTACTAAGGGGAAACTAGGAAGCAAGATAGTAAGGGGCCAAGGTGACATGCTAGGTACCTGGGGTACCCTTTATTACACAAAGGTTTCACTCCATTTGGAGTTATGGAACTCTCTGAATTATATTTTGAGTAATTTAGACACCTGTTGGTATTTTAATTGTTAATAAAGCTCTAGTTTTTTTACAGGTACTTGGTCTCCATGTTAGAAAAAACACAGAGGAACTTTGTAAAAATTATATTTAGGCAATAACTTATATTTTTAATTTTCTTACTGATTTAAAGTGAGTTCAGATCTGATATTTGCTAATGGAAAAAAAGAAAAAGGGGAGGGCACAGGCAGGCCACAGTGCTGCAGCCCAACCGGGCCGGGCCAACATACGCAAGGGGCGCACGCTCGTGGTTTGAAGCCACGGGGCAGGGCCCAATTGCTAGCGGGAGAGGGGCACCAGAGGGGTACTAGCGGTTTTCTGCCGTTGGATTAGAAGGCAATGGACAATGGTGGCTCACCATCCTCGCTCGCGACTGACAGGCGATGGCGAAACCCTAGATGCCGGCTGAAGGGCGCGTGAAGGCTAACCTGAGGGCTCACCGGAGGCCGGGGAGTGGAGGAGGTGACGCGGTCGATGATGGGGAGCTCAGGTATGGTCGGCATCAACCTTCTCCCCGGTGGAATGGGGCTCCCGTGATGGTGACCGAAGGATAGTGGCAAAACATCATCGGAGGCGTCAGTATGGGTGGTCCTGGGCAAAGATGATAGGAGGATTATATGCAGGAGGAGTACGAGGTGCCAGTACGGTGACATGCAGAGAGGAAAAGGGTAAGTAGGAGGCCACGTGAACTTGCTCTTGACCATGTCCGAGGGGGATAGTTCTTCTTCTCCTTTCTGCTGTGGGGTTGTAAGAGGAGTTGGGGCTTGTGGGGATGTAGGTGGGAGGGTGGGGAGTGAAATTAGCAGGGGAATGGGGCTGTGGTGTGATGCGCTCAGATCACTATAGAGCTTCATTGGGATACCGCAAGAGGAAGGTATGATGAGCAAAACATCAAGTATTCCCTCAGAAAGAAACCAAGGTTATCGAAGCAGTAGGAGGAAAGAAATGACCCAAAGGTGTTGCTAGCAGGTTGGAAACCTGCACAACACAAACTCAAGACTTTGCCCCACGAACAGTGAGGTTGTCAATCTCACCGATTTGCTGAAAACAAAGGATTAACTGTATGGTGTGGAAGGTAATGGTGGTTTGCAGAAAGTAAACAGTAACAGTGGAAGATGTATCAATGGTAAAGATTGGACCGGGGTCCATAGTTCACTAGAGGTGTTCTCCTGAACAAACATGGCATGCTAGGTAATCAAATTATAGCGGGGCAATTGATAGGACAGAGCAAGGCATAGCAATGCAATACTAGACATTCATGATCCTATGAGATTTGATTGGCCAATAAAACAAGATACATAGACCGCCATCCAACTGCATCTATGACTAGTAATCCACCTTCAGTTTATCATCTAAACCCCCTCCAGTATTAAGTTGCAAGCAACGGATAACTGCTTTAAGCAAAGTGTGTAAGGTAAAAAATCCACTTGTTCCTTGAACAAGAGATCGTTGTTCCCCCTAGTAGCAACATCACATCTACAACCTTAGAGATTTCTGTCACTTACCTAGATTAAATAGGGGCATGAACCCACTATCGAGCATAAATACTCCCTCTTGGAGTTAGTAGCATCTACTTGGCCAAGATAGCTACTAGAAACGGAGAGCATGCAAGATCACAAGCAACAAAGACATGATATAATCAATAAGATAGAACCATTAATCAGTCTGACATAGTAATCTCAATATCCATCGGATCCCCGAAAACACAACATGCATGATTACAAATAGATGATCTTGATCATGAACGGAGCTCACAAGATCTAAACATGGTAGCACAAAGGAGGAGAGACAACCATCTAGCTACTACATGGACCCGTAGTCCAAGGTGGACCTACTCATGTTTCATACTGGAGGCTGGCATGGTGATGAAGAAGGCCTCCGGGATGATCTCCCCTCCGACAGGGTTCCGGGAAGAGCTTCAGATCCCCCGATCTAGGGATGATGGTGGCGGGGGCTACGGATTGTTTCATGGAAGATTAATCAGGTGCTTAGGGTTTTGGTATTGGGGGCTTCTTATAGGCGAAGAGGCGAGGCAGGGGGGAACCCGTGGTGGCCGCAGCCCCCAGCCATGGGCCAGGCCTGGCTGCGCGGCCAGGGGTGTTGCCCCCTGGTGGCTCCCCTCCGTTTCGGATTCTGGCTCCATGGTCCCCACGATAAAATATTGACTTTGGATTTTGTCCTGTCCAATTCTGAGAATATTGATTTTCTGCCTTTTCTGGAACCAAAAACAGAAGAAAACAAGCAATTCACACTGTGGCATCTTGTTAATAGGTTAGTCCTAGAAAACATATAAAAATACCTCAAAATGTAGACAAAGCAAAGAAAAGTAGATACTAAACAAGCATGGAACATAAAAAATTATAGATACGTTTACGACGTATCAAGCATCCCCAAGCTTAACTCCTGCTCGTCCTCGATTAGGTAAGTGATAAAAGAATAATTTTTGAGGTGACATGCACCATAAAAATCAAGATCAAACTATTTGCAAGCTTTGAAAGCTGGGAGCAAAGAACTATAAACATGAGCATGAAAGAAGAAGTTCTAACAATAATACAAATTAACTATGCATGCAACATAAAAGGTTACAAACAAAGATCATGAATAACAATGCATTGAAAGATGTTTATTTGTTTCACATATAGAAAACATATCATAGTGGCATTCATCTTGTCCCTCATGGAGTAGCAAATAAATGCATAGGACACCTTCAAAGTTCATAAGAGTGACTAGATACAAATAGTTCATGATCAAGTAATATCAACAATATGCATCAATCAATAAGTTTTGGGACATTGCACATATAACTAAGAATGGCAACTATGCTCTCTTAATTGGTGCCTAAGGATAGAACGTGGAGACTCAATATAATGGTGGAAGAAAGGCCCTTTATAAAAGGGAAGCAAGGATTTCAAGTCTCAAAAAGAGCTTCCAAATATTTATGGTACATGTTAGCTATCAGATCTCATTGCCCCTATCATAAGCATATTGAAGTGATTAAGGTTAAAGTGAAAAAACTATGGAGTATATGCTTGACAAAGTATAAGTTGGCAATCTCATGTCCCTTGAATATGAGGGAATATCCTCATGCTACTCAAGTTCAGTTACCGGTAAGTTCTTGTCATAGTAAGTACATGTGTATCATAGAGAACCGCCAACAGGGTACCCCTTGCACATGATACAGGAGCTATCCCATAATCAAAATGACAAGGCAAGCAAACAATGAGAATCTCATTAATCTTCTTATTTACCATGGGAAAATGGTGCTTTTCTCTCTCTTTCCTCTTTTGTCATCTTTTTTTTCTTTTTCTCAATCTCTATCTCTTTTTATAAGAAGAATGCTTCATAGATTGCTCACTATGGTGATGCTGAAAGTTTCCACCATGATTAGGCATGGCTTAGGCTAGCGGCCCATGCATTTCTCCAACACACATACGTAACTCCATGGACTTACAATGTCCCGTTTCATTTCACACCGATGACATCCATAAACAAAAGAGCATGATATCAACTAGGTACAATGTACAAGTGCAATGTTGAAAGTGTTTCCCATGACAACACGGTTCTTCTATTTCCAACGTATAAGTGCAATCATATACAACATAGATGGCACAATGGTTCAAGTTTAATAGGGGCAAGAAAAATAAAGTGTGCCATCAAGTTTGTGAGACCTTTAATCACTAAGTTTTCACATAACAAAGTGACTTTTTGATTGGAAGGTAGATGAAACAAGAATATACTTGAAATGGTGTAACACACCATGCATAGGAATTTATAGTGGACACTTTGGAATAACTTGGTTTCTTGGGAGTTGGATGCATGAGTAGAGCTTACTCATACAAGTGGAGGCTAGCAAAAGACTGGGAGCGACCAACTAAGAGAGCAATAATGGCCATAATCATGCAGAGCGACAAAACATTACCAATCAAAGCATAAAGTGGTACCACAAGTCAAAAACTAAATGATCATAGATTCTATGGTGACTGGTTCATAGTCATAACATGGTGTGAGCATGTGCCAAGTCAACCCAAACAAATCATCAAAGGAGAATACCATAATACTACGCTTTTGTATGCTAAAACAACGCATGAGTCTTTCAAGGCACATTAAGCAATCCTAATTGTTTGGAACAAGTCATGCTACAACAATAATAACCAAGCATAAGGTCAAAACAACATCTAGCATGACATGCTAAAGTCTAAGTCAGAGTTAAAGCAAGCTCCTCTTGTACTACTAAGCAAGAACTTCCTTCTCCTTTACAACTCCAATCAACTTATTTGAAATTACACAATGAGAACGGGGGTCCAAACTACTTTATTCAAGCAAACTAAGCAAACAAAAACCAAAAATAAAAACTAAGACGCTCCAAGAACAACACAACGGTGCATGAAGCAATAAAAACGAAGTGTCTAGAAAGACCTGAGATTTTTATTGATGAAGAAGGTGATACCTTGGGCATGCCCAAGCTTTGAAGCTTATAACTCTTGAATGTTTCTTGGGGTGACACAGGGTGGAACACCCAAGAATGAGATTTTGTCCATTCTTCATCTCATTACATCATTCTTCCTCTACACCTGCAAATTTTCCTTCATACAAAACTTCACACAATCTTCATTAGCAACATTAGTGTATTCAAAAGATAATAGACCTTTGGGTTTTAGTTTCAAAAAAGAATTTTTTTTACTGAAGACACAAGCTACAGTAGGAATTCCCTCAGAAGGCTCATTTTCCCAAAAATAACCCAAAAAGGAATCAATAAGAAGCAAATGCAAATAATGGCAGAAATGTGTCAAAACAGACCAGCAGGTAAAAACTGAATTTTTATAAGACTTTATGTTGCTCAAATAAAAAAGTATTGAACTAACCAAAGTTAGCTAACAACCTGGGAGATTTATTCATAAAATTACAGCTCAATCCGACTTACAGAAATTTTACACGAATTGTTACAGTGGAGCACAAAAATCTGTTTTGGGACAGCAACTCGCCAAATCTTACTTCCCTCTCATTAGAGGTTATTCTTGGCACAAAATGAAATTAAAAAGGATAAGGAGGGGTTATTAAATAAGTAATAACTTCCAAGACTCAATAAAACTATTGGGTTATCTCCCAAGAAGTACTTTTTTTAACGCCTTTAAGTTAGGCACAAGAAGCATGAATCAAGTATTTTCAAATGAAGAAGCATTAACATCAAACCTTGCTTTCAAAGGAGGAGAAAAAATTAACTTATCTCTCCTCATAGGTAAGTGTTCAATGCCTTTCTTGAATGGAAATTGATATTTAATGGTGCCTTCTTTCATATCAATGATGGAACCAACAGTTCTAAGAAAAGGTGTTCCCAAAGTAATAGGACAAGAAGCATTGTATTCAAAATCCAAAACATTGAAATCAATAGGGACATAAGCATTGTTAACCATAATCAGAACATCATTAACACACCCCATGAATTTATTTTTAGCATTATCATTAAGTTGGACATCCAAATAGCAATCTATCAAATGTGGCAAATGAAGCATTTCATAAATCTTTCTAGGCATAATAGAGACACTAGATCCAAGGTAACATGAATCTTTGAGATCAAAGTCATTCACTTGTATATTAATGATGGGTTCCCAACTATCTTCTACTTTCCTAGGAATAGAGGCTTTGTGTTTCAACTTTTCTTCCTTAATTTTAATGAGAGCATCTGTAATGTGTTTGGTGAAAGCCACATTCATATCATTAGCATCAAGACTTCTAGCAAGATTTTGTAGGAACATTATCACTTCAGAGATACTGCAACCATCAAGATCAAAATCAAACTTAGCATCACTGGTAGTATATTCATTGGGTTTAGGCATTGTGGTAGGAGGAATAGGGACTTCTTGTGGTTTAGTGGCATCCATATTGGTGGTAGTGATAGTGCGCATACTATTGTTTCTAGCAATTTCAGCTTCTCATTCCCACTTAGCATGTAGTTGAGCTAACAGTCTAACATTTTCATCAATAGTAACTTGTATGGCATGAGTAGCAGCAAAGGTACTTTCCAAGGTTTCAGGTTTAGCACCCATTTTATTAATCAAAGAGGACTGTGCTTCAGACAAAGATGAAATATTTTCCTTAACATTCAAAAGCTTTTCCTCCGCAGTCTTGTTGAAAGTGTTTTGTTTACTAATAAAGTCTTTGAGCATGACTTCAAGTTCAGAGGGAGCACTTCTAGTATTGTTGTAGGAGTTTCCAAAGGTATTGCCATTATTAGGAGGATAAGGACTTTAATTATTGTTACTACCAAAATTATTCCTATAGGCATTGTTGTTGAAATTGTTGTTTCTAATGAAGTTCACATCAACTTAATCTTCTTGAGCAACTAAAGAGGCTAAGGGAATATTATTTGGATTAGTATGAGCTTTTCCATTAACAAGCATAGCCATGATAACATCAATCTTATCACTCAAAGAGGAGGTTTCTTCAACAGAATTTACCTTCTTACCATGTGGAGCTCTCTCAGTGTGCCATTCAGAATAATTAACCATCATATTATCAAGGAGCTTTGTTGCAGCACCCAAGGTAATGGTCATGAAGGTACCTCCAGCAGCTGAATCCAACAGGTTTCTTGAGGAGAAGTTTAAACCTGCATAAAAAGTCTGGATAATCATCCAAGCAGTAAGTCCATGGGTGGGACAATTCTTAACCAAAGATTTCATTCTTTCCCAAGCTTGAGCAACATGTTCATTATCAAGTTGTTTAAATTTCATTATTTCAGTTCTCATAGATATAATCTTAGCAGGAGGATAGTATTTTGCAATAAAAGCATCTTTGCACTTAATCCAAGAATCAATACTATTCCTAGGCAAGGATAGCAACCATTCTTTAGCTTTTCCTCTCAAGGAGAAAGGAAATAACTTGAGCTTAATAATATCTCCATCTACATCCTTATATTTTTGCATCTCACAAAGTTCAACAAAGTTATTAAGGTGGGTAGCAGCATCATCAGAACTAGCACCAGAGAATTGCTCTTTCATAACAAGATTCAACAAACATGCTTAATTTCATAAAAGGTAGCATCAGGAGAAGGTGGAGCAATAGGTGTACTTAGGAAATTATTGTTGTTTGTGCTAGTGATGTCACACAACTTGGTATTCTCAGTAGATTCATTTTGGCAAAAGTGGAGCAAGCCAACAGCAGCAACAACTAGAGCAGGAACTATTTTTTGTGTGTTTTTGATAAAAATAGGCAAACAAAATCAAGCAAAAGAAACTAAGAAAAACAAAAACAAAGTAGAGAGAAAGGTTGCGAAGTACTCCTCTTGCGAAGCCGTCCTTATCCTCCCCGGCAACAGCGCCAAGAAACAGCTTGATGCGCTCAGATAACTCTAGAGCTTCGTTGGGAGACCCCAAGAGGAAGGTATGATGAGCACAGCAGCAAGTATTCCCTCAGAAAGAAACCAAGGTTATCGAACCAATAGGAGGAAGGAAATGACCCAAAGGTGTTGCTAGCAACTTGGAAACCTGCACAACAAAAACTCAATACTTTGCCCCAACAAACAATGAGGTTGTCAATCTCACTGGTTTCCTAAAAACAAAGGATTAACTATATGGTGTGGAAGGTAATGGTGGTTTGTAGAAAGTAAACAGTAACAGTGGAAGATGTATCAATGGTAAATATTGGACCGGGGTCCATAGTTCACTAGAGGTGTTCTCCTTAAGATAAACAAACATAGGATGATGGGTAAACAAATTATAGTGGGGCAATTGACAGGACAGAGCAAGGAATAACAATGCAATACTAGACATTCATGATCCTATGAGATTTGATTGGCCATTACAACAAGATACATAGACCGCCATCCAACTGCATCTATGACTAGTAATCCACCTTCACGTTATCATCCGAACCCCCTCCAGTATTAAGTTGGAAGCAACGGATAACTGCTTTAAGCAAAGTGTGTAAGGTAAACAATCCACTTGATCCATGAACAAGAGATCGTTGTTTCCCCCTAGTAACTTAGAGATTTCTATCACTTCCCCAGATTAAATAGATGCATGAACCCACTATCGAGCATAAATACCCCCTCTTGGAGTCACTAGCATCTACTTGGACAAGATAGCTACTAGAAACGGAGAGCATGCAAGATTACAAACAACACAGACATGATAGAATCAATAATATAGAACCATTAATCAATCTGACATAGTAATCTCAATATCCATCGGATCGCCGCAAACACAACATGCATGATTACAAATAGATGATCTTGATCATGAACGAAGCTCACAAGATCTAAACATGGTAGCACAAAGGAGGAGAGACAACCATCTAGCTACTACATGGACCATAGTCCAACGTGAAACTATTCACGCTTCTTACCGGAGGCTGGCATGGTGATAAAGAAGGTGATACGTTGGAAACGTATCTATAATTTTTTATGCTCCATGCTTGTTTAGTATCTACTTTTATTTACTTGTCCACACTTTGAGGTGCTTTTTACATGTTTTCTGCTACTAACCTATTAACAATTTGCAACAGTGCCAGATGCATGTTTTCTGCTGTTTTTGGTTTTAGAGAAGTTAGTAAAGAAATATTCTCGGAATTGGACGGGACGAAGGACAAAGTCAATTACTTTCCGTGGGGAACAAGAAGTCCAGAGGAGAGCTGGAGGGGCCGGCCAACGGGGCCAGACCCACCCTAGGCATGGGGGCAGGTGCACCCGCGCCTGGCTAGGGTTTGGCGGCCCTGGTCCCCTCCTGGACTCGCCCCTTCGCCTATAAGAAGCCCCCGATGCAGAAACCCTAAGTACCCGATTAGAAATCCAAGAAACCGCCTGTAGCCGCCGCCACCACCGTCCCTATATTGGGGGGGCATCTGAAGTTCTTCCTGGCACCCTGCCGGAGGGGAGATCATCCTGGAGGCCTTATCTTCGGTATGATTCCTGAGTAGTTCCACCTTGGACTATGGGTCCATGTAGTAGCTAGATGGTTGTATCTCCTCTTTTGTGCTTTCATGTATAGATCTTGTGAGCTCCGTTAATGATCAAGATCTAATCTATTTGTAATCATGCATGTTGTGTTTGCGGGGATCCGATGGATATTGAGATTATTAAGTTGGTTTGATTAATGGTTTTATCTTTATGATTCTATCATGTCTGTGTTGTTTGTGATCTTGCGTGCTATCCATTTCTAGTGGTTATCTTGGCAAAGTAGTTGCTAGTGACTCCAAGAGGGAGTATTTATGCTCGATAGTGGGTTCATGCCTCTAGTTTCCAAGGGAAGTGACAATAATCTCTTCGGTTGTAGATGTGGTGTTGCTACTAGGGATAAAACAACGGTCTCTTGTTCATGGAACATGTGGACAATTTACCTTACACACTTTGCTTAAAGCAGTTGTATGTTGCTTGCAACTTAATACTGGAAGGGGTTCGGATGATAACCTGAAGGTGGACTTATAGTCATAGATGTAGTTGGATGGAGGTCTATGTATATTGTTGTATTTCCCAATCGAATCTCATAGGATCTTTCTGACTAGTAATTGCATTGTTATGTCTTGCTCAGTTCCTATCAATTGCCCCACTGTAATTTGTTTACGCTTCATGCCATGTTGTTTATCTAAGGAGAGCACCTCTAGTGAACTATGGACCCCGGTCCAATCTTTACCATTGATACATCCTTCACTGTTACTTGTTTACTTGCTGCAAACCATTACCTTCCACACCATACGTTTAATCCTTTATTACAGCAAACCGGTGAGCTTGACAACCTCATTGTTCGTTTGGGCAAAGTATTGAGTTTGTGTTGTGCAGGTTTCCGCGTTGCTTGAAACACCTGTGTGATGTTTACTTCCTCCTTTTTGTTTGATAACCTCGGTCTCAACTGAGGGAAAACTGGTTGCTTGCTACTTCACACCTTTCTCTTGGGGTTCCCAACAGGCTGTGCGTAGAAAGTCGTCAAGCTTTTCTGGCGCTGTTGCCGGGGAGGCCAAGGACATCTTCACAAGGGGAGTCCTTCACTTCCTTTCTCTTTACTTTGTTTTTACTTTGCTTTGTTTCTTTTGCTTGGTTTTGTTTGCCTCTTCCCAAAAAACCCAAAAAAAAATTAGTCTAGTTTGGTTTGCTTTCTCTATTAAAAAACACAAAAAAATTAGTTCCCGCTCTAGTTGCCACCTTGCTGTAGCTCACCATGTTGCTCCCCAAGTTCGCCCTGAAAGATCTTGCAATAGGTAGTGGCTCCATAATTGGGAAAGATAATATTGAAGAATTCTTTAATTATGTTAGCAAGCATGAGGATATTGAGGATAAATCTATAGCAGACCTTGCTCCTAATTATGAGATTGCTGCAGCTTATTTAGTTCATATGTTGGAGGCTAGGTTTGTTAGCCTTAACCTCTTCATACAATTCTTGTTCCTAAACCTAAAAGAAGATAAGAATGCTGAAAAGAGGGAATTCATCCTTGAAACTTTATCAAAAGAATTCCATGATGTTGCTAGGGAAGCCAAAAAGGATTTTGAGTGTTTTAATATGCTAGGCTCAAGTGTAGATGTTGTGGGTATTTCTGATAAAACTAAGCCTAGAGAAGAATTCAATATACCCATCCCCTTTAAGCTTGTTGGAATGCATGAAGCCTTTGAAAAGAATTTTGATTGGATTGCTCCTGGAAATCTTTTTGATGAAAGTAGTAGACCAAAGAGAGATGAGAAGGGATCCTCCAAACCCATTTGGATGAGATACCTTTCATGTCCGTGTTGTTTGTGATATTGCATGCTCTCCGTTTCTAGTGGTTATGTTGGCCAAGTAGTTGCTAGTGACTCCAAGAGGGAGTATTTATGCTCGATAGTGGGTTCATGCCTCTAGTTTCCAAGGGAAGTGCCAATAATCTTTTCGGTTGTAGATGTGTTGTTGCTACTAGGGAGAAAACAACGGCCTCTTGTTCATGGAACATGTGTACTGTTTACCTTACACACTTTGCTTAAAGCAGTTGTCTGTTGCTTGCAACTTAATACTGGAGGGCGTTCGGATGATAACCTGAAGGTGGACTTCTAGTCATAGATGCAGTTGGATGACGGTCTATGTATATTGTATTGCCCAATCAACCTCATAGGATCTTTCTGGCTAGTAATTGCATTGTTTTTCCTTGTTCATTTCCTGTCAATTGTCCCGCTGTAATTTGTTTAGCCTCATGCCATGTTGTTTATCTAAGGAGAGCACCTCTAGTGAACTATGGACCCCGGTCCAATCTTTACCATTAATACATCTTACACTATTACTTGTTTACTTGCTGCAAACCATTACCTTTACACACCATACGTTTAATACTTTGTTACAACAAACCGGTGAGCTTGACAACCTCACTGATTCGTTGGGGAAATGTCTTGAGTTTTTGTTGTGCAGGTCTCCATGTTGCCAGTAACACCTTTGAGACGTTTCCTTCCTCCTTCAGGTTCGATAACCTCGGTATCTACTGAGGGAAACTTACTGTTGTGCTCATCACACCTTTCTCTTGGGGTTCCAACAAAGTGTCCCACGTCAACACTGGGTGCACGCATCAAGATTTCTGGCGCTGTTGTCGGGGACACAGCTTTGACCTTTTCCTCCCTGTCGAGCACCATCAAGATTTCTAGCGCCGTTGCCGGGGAGGCTATGGACTTCTTCACTAGGGGAGTCCTTCACTTCCTTTCTCTTTACTTTTCTTTTAGTTTCCTTTGTTTCTTTTGCTTGGTTTTGTTTGCCTCTTATTCAAAAACACAAAAAAAATAGTTCCTACTCTAGTTTGTGGTCTGTTATTGCCTTGCTTGGTCATGATTTCTATCAATGGAT
Source organism: Avena sativa (assembly GCA_916181665.1). Taxonomy (NCBI): domain Eukaryota; kingdom Viridiplantae; phylum Streptophyta; class Magnoliopsida; order Poales; family Poaceae; genus Avena; species Avena sativa. The sequence goes on along the minus strand of OV702297.1, from coordinate 301,050,921 downwards.
GGTTTCTTTGAAACTAGTTCTTATTGGCAAGGTGGTTCACGGAAGAACAAAAGTATTATTATAAGGAACACCGTTTGTCACAAAAAGGGAAACACTTATGGGAACAAATTGATAAGTTGAATACTATTGCCAGAGAGGTGTGCTCTACTTATAATGTTACTTATTTCTTTGATAAAGCTTGTTGCTGCAGGAGGTATAAACACCTACCCTTTCAATGTGAGTATAATGATAATGTTACCATATCTTCTTATGTTAAAGGAAATTATGAATTTTATGATGTGGAACAAATTAAAGAATTCATTGCTTTCAAGGGTGCATTTGAACTTGCTAGTTTGTTTGAAAATACTGATGATGCACCTCATGAATATGAGGTTTATGAGATACTCAAATTCTGCTATGATAATTACAAGGAAGCAAATGGCTATATTCTTGAATATTTTAATAGATGCTTTCCACAAATGGAAGAGACCAATGCCCTGCAGGAGCCTTTGGAAGAAGAAATTGTTGAAACTAGAAGCTCATTAGATGAAAAAGAGGAGGAGAGTGATGAACAAAGGGAGGAAGAATGGATCTACCCATGTCTACCTTCTAATGAGAGTAACTCATTACCTCTTACATTATTTGATTGTCCTCCATGCTTACCAAAGGAGGATGAATGTTATGTTCCTGTGGATCCTTTTGAAATATCTATTTTGGATAAAACCTGTGAAGGTTTTAATCCCACTATTTTTTAGCTTGATAGAAATTATGTGTTTGTACCTCATGAAAAGACTATTTTATGTGATAGTTATGTTGTTGAGTTTATTCATGAGGCTACTGAAAATTATTATGAGAGAGGAAAATATGGTTCTAGAAGTTTTCATGGTACTGAAACACCTCTCTATGTGCTGAAAGTTTTGAAGTTGCCCTTGTTTCGTCTTCCTATGCGTGTCACTTTGTTCTTTGAGAATTTATTTTCTTACAAGATTCCTATGCATAGCAACTGGGTTAGACTTCAATTCATAATTCTTATGAGAGCATCTTCTCAAGCTATCAATGCCTAACTTAAAGGCGTTAAAGAAAAGTACTTGTTGGTAGATAACCCAAGAGTTTACTTGAGTCTTGGAAGTTATTATTACTGTAATGACCTCTCCTTATCCTTTTGTTTGATTTTTGTGCCAAGAATGACCTCTAATGAGAGGGAATAAGATTTGGGGAGTTGCTGTCCCGAAACAGATTCCTGTCCTCCACCAAAAATATTCGTGAGGGGGCTCTGTAACTCGGATTGAGATCAAAATTTACGAATAAATCCCCAGTATGTTACCTAACTTTTTTGTTAGTTCAAAACCTTTTGATTTGAGCAATAGAAGATGTTCGAAAAAATTCGTTTCTACCTGCTGGTCTGTTTTGACAGATTTCTGCCAATATTTGCATTTGCTTCTTATTGATTCCTTTTTGAGCTCTCTTCAGGTAAATTGAGTTTCTTTGAAGGAGTTACTACAGTAGCTTGTGTTTTTAGTGATAATCCTTGCTGTTCCAAAGCTTTGCCAGTGGTATAATATCTTTTGAATAAGCTAATGTTGCTAATGAAGATTGTGTGAAGTTTTGTATGAAGGAAAAATTTTAGGTGTAGAGAGAGAATGATGCAATGAGATGAAGAATGGACAAAAGCTCAAGCTTGGGGATGCCACCATGGTGTCACCCCAAGAAATATCCAAGAGGTACAAGCGTCAAAGCTTGGGGATGCCCAAGGCATCCCCTTCTTCATCAATAAAAAGCTCAGGTCTGTCTAGACACTTCGTTTTTATTGTTTCATACACAGTTGTGTTGTTCACGGAGCGTCTTAGTTTTCGTTTGCTTTACTTAGTTTGCTTTAGTATTTTGGCTCCCTACTCTCGCTGTGTTATTTTGCAAATAAGTTTGCTTGGTGTTTGGAAAGGAGTAGTAAGTTCTTGCTTGAAGTGCAAGAGGAGCTTGCATTGACTGTGACTTAGACTTTAGCATGACATGCTAGGTGTTGTTTTAGCATTACACTTAGTGATTATTGCTATAGCATGTCTTGTTCCACACAATTGGGATTGCTTAGTGTGCCTTGAAGAAATTATGCGTTGTTTTAGCATGCGAAAGCATAGTATTGTGGTATTCTCCTTTGATGGTTTGCTTGGGTTGACTTGGCACATGCTCACACCATGTTATGACAATGACAAGTCCCAATTAGCCTCTATGATCATTTAGTCCTTGACTTTTAGTACCACTCTTTGCTTTGATTAGTTTGCTTTGTTTCATTGCATAATTATGGCCATTATTGCTCTCTTAGTTGGTTGCTCCCAGTCTTTTTCTAGCCTCCACTTGTATGAGTAAGTTCTATTCATGCCTCCAACTCCCAAGAAACCAAGTTATTACAAAGTGTCCACTATAATTCCTATGCATTGTGTGTTACACCATTCCAAGTATATTCTTGTTTTCAACTCTCTTCCAATTAAAAACTATTTTGTTATGTGAAAACTTAGTGATTAAAGCCCTCACGAACTTGATGGCACAATTTATTCTTTGACCCTAATAAACTTGAACCATTGTGACAACTTTGTTGTATATGCTTGCACTTATAAGTTGGAATTAGCAGAACCGTGCTGTCACGGGGAACATTTTCAACATTGCACTTGTACCTTGATGTACTCAGTTGATATCATGTTTTTTTGTGTATGGATGTCACCGGTGTGAAATAAAGAGGGAACTTGTAAGTCCATGGAGTTTGTATCCTGTGTTAGAGAAACGCCTGGGCCGCTAGCATAAGCCATGCCTAATCATGGTGGAAACTTGTAGCATCACCATAGTGAAATCTGTGAAGCATTCTTCTTAAAAAAAGAGACACATTGAGAAAAGAGGAAAGAGACAAAAAGCACCATATTCCCATGGTACATAAGAAGAATTGCTGAGATGCTCATTGTCTGCTTGCCTTGTCATTTTGGTTATGGTAAAGCTCCTGTACCATGTGCAAGGGGTACCCCGTTGGCGGTTCTCAATGATATACACATACTTACAGTGACAAGAACTTACTTGGACCCAAAGTTGAGTATGCATGAGGTTTGGCCCTCGTATTCAAGGAGCATGAAATTGCCAACTAATACTTCGTCAAGCATATACACCAGCTTTTCCACTTTAACCTTAACCACTTCAAGATGCTTATGATAGGGGAAATGAGGGCTGAAAGCTAACTAGTACCATAATTTTTGGAAGCTCTTTTTGAAACTTGTAATCCCTGCTTCCTTTACAAAAAGGCCTTTCTTCCACCATTATTTGAGTCTCCACCTTCTACCTTTAGGCACCATTAAGAGAGCATAGTTGTCATTCTGTGCAATGTTCCAAAGCTTATTAATTGATGCATATTGTGTTATTACTTACTCTTGCGCTATTTGTTTCTAGTCACCCTTGTGAACTTTGCAGGTGTCCTATGCATTATATTGCTAATCTATGAGGGGCAAGCTGATTGCCACTATGCTATGTTTTGTGCATGTGAAACAAACAAACGTTTTTCAATGCATATTATTCATGATATTTGTTTGTACCTTGCCATGTTGCATGCATAGTTACTATGTCCTATTGTTAGAACTCCATCTTTCATGCACATGTTTAGAGTTCTTTGATCCCAGCTTTCAATGCTTGAAAATGGTTGGATCTTTATTGTGAGGGTGCATGTCACCTCAAAAATTATACTTTTATCACTTACCTACTCGAGGACGAGCAGGAGTTAAGCTTGGGGATGCTGATACGTTGGAAACATATCTATAATTTTTGATGCTCATACTTGTTTAGTATCTACTTTGCTTTACTTGTCCACACTTTGAGGTGATTTTTACATGTTTTCTGGTACTAAACTATTAACAAGTTGCAACAGTGCCAGATGCCTATTTTTGCTGTTTTTGGTTTCAGAAAAGTTAGTAAAGAAATATTCTTGGAATTGGACGGGACGAAGGACAAAGTCAATTACTTTCCGTGGGGAACAAGAAGTCCAGAGGAGAGCCGGAGGGGCCGGCCAGGGGGGCCAGACCCACCCCAGGCGCGGGGGTAGGTAGGCCCGCGCCTGGCTAGGGTTTGGCGGCCCTGGTCGCCTCCCGGACTAGCCCCTTCGCCTATAAGAAGCCCCCGATGCAGAAACCCTAAGTACCCGATTAGAAATCCAAGAAACCGCCTGTAGCCGCCGCCACCACCGTCCCTATATTGGGGGGGCATCTGAAGTTCTTCCTGGCACCCTGCCGGAGGGGAGATCATCCTGGAGGCCTTATCTTCGGTATGATTCCTGAGTAGTTCCACCTTGGACTATGGGTCCATGTAGTAGCTAGATGGTTGTATCTCCTCTTTTGTGCTTTCATGTATAGATCTTGTGAGCTCCGTTAATGATCAAGATCTAATCTATTTGTAATCATGCATGTTGTGTTTGCGGGGATCCGATGGATATTGAGATTATTAAGTTGGTTTGATTAATGGTTTTATCTTTATGATTCTATCATGTCTGTGTTGTTTGTGATCTTGCGTGCTATCCATTTCTAGTGGTTATCTTGGCAAAGTAGTTGCTAGTGACTCCAAGAGGGAGTATTTATGCTCGATAGTGGGTTCATGCCTCTAGTTTCCAAGGGAAGTGACAATAATCTCTTCGGTTGTAGATGTGTTGTTGCTACTAGGGAGATAACAACGGTCTCTTGTTCATGGAACATGTGGACTGTTTACCTTACACACTTTGCTTAAAGCAGTTGTCTGTTTCTTGCAACTTAATACTGGAGGGGGTTCGGATGATAACCTGAGGTGGACTTCTAGTCACAGATGCAGTTAGATGACGGTCTATGTATATTGTTGTATTGCACAATCAACCTCATAGGATCTTTCTGGCTAGTAATTGCATTGTTTTGCCTTGCTAAGTTCCTGTCAATTGCCCCGCTGTAATTTGTTTACCCTTCATGCCATGTTGTTTATCTAAGGAGAGCACCTCTAGTGAAGTATGGACCCCGGTCCAATCTTTACCATTGATACATCTTCCACTGTTACTTGTTTACTTGCTGCAAACCATTACCTTCCACACCATACGTTTAATCCTTTGTTACAGCAAACTGGTGATCTTGACAACCTCACTGATTCGTTGGGGCAAAGTCTTGAGTTTTTGTTGTGCAGGTCTCCATGTTGCCAGCAACACCTTTTAGACGTTTCCTTGCTCCTTCAGGTTCGATAAACTCGGTCTCTACTGAGGGAACTTGCTGTTGTGCTCATCACACCTTGCTCTTGGGGTTCAAACAAAGTGTCCCACGTCAACACTGGGTGCACGCATCAGAAGGCCTCCCGGATGATCTCCCCTCCGGCAGGGTATCGGGAAGAGCTTCAGTTCCCCCCGATCTAGGGACGATGGTGGCAGCGGCTATGGACTATTTTGTGGAATATTGATCGGGTGCTTAGGGTTTTGGTATCGGGGGCTTCTTATAGGCGAAGAGGCGAGGAAGGGGGCACCCGGGGTGGCTGCACCCCCCCCAGGCGCGGGCCAGACCTGGCCATGCGGCCAGGGGGTGTGGCCCCCTGGTAGGTCCCCCCGTCTCGTATTCTGGTTCCGTGTTCCCCATGGTAAAATATTGACTTTGGCTTTTGTCCCGTCCAATTCCGAGAATATTGATTTTCTGCCTTTCCTGTAACCCAAAACAGAAGAAAACAGGCAACTGGCACTGTGGCATCTTGTTAATAGGTTAGTCCCAGAAAACATATAAAAATACCTCAAAGTGTAGACAAAGCAAAGCAAAGTAGATAATAAGCAAGCATGGAACATCAAAAAGTATAGATAAGTTTATGACGTATCATGGTGGCCTGTGGGATATTTATACCACAAAGGATAGGTCCATGGTGGACTATGTCCATTATGGATAGGGAGGAGGGGTCCTTATTGGGTATTAGTCGAGAGAGGAGGTGGGGGTGTGAGGTGGGGTCTGGTACACGACTAGAGAGGGGGTGTGTTGTAGCTGCTATGGCCTTTATTTCCCATGATATTGCAAGATATGTCCATCTCTCTCTCTCTCTTACTTTCTCCAAGAGCTAAAGGACAAGGGAGGGGGCTGCTGCTATAGTGGATTCTACCAGGGATGAGAGGTCGTGTGCTGGGATGGACAGGGTTGGTGATGGAGGAAGATTTGATGGGGTTTGGATTATGATTTTGAAGATGTAAAAATTTTCTATAGTGATGATTACTATGCAAAGTCTCAAAATTTGATCATGGCAAGGTTAGTTAGGTTACTGGTTGATGGGAAGGATCAATATCTACCCTATGGAATTATTTGGGATTTTTAGAAGATTTATAGTCCACTTTGCATCATTTATTCAAATAGTGCAAAAATGGTTTCTATAAGCTCATTTGATATTTTTACAGTGGAAAACGTTGTTTTTTTATGTGGGATGGTCCTAAATACCAAGTCACACATTGTGAAATTTTCTTGGCATTTATTTGGAAACAAAAGTACTTATAAGGTATTCTTTTGTGTTTTTTCCATTTAAGAAAAAGGGAAAAGGAAATAATAAAGCATCTAAAAAATATTTATTTTTGATATGGGAAGATTGGATATGATATATAGGCCTCAACTAGGCTTTGAGTTGGTAAGGTACTTTGGAGAAATATCAAACTTCCTTTATAGGGAAGGTTTTGATGATTTGATCAAGAAGGAAGAATAAACATTTTTATGGCCCAATAATTATGGAAATTATTTGAGAAATACTTATATAAAAGATGGATGATGTAAACTTGGGTTATGCATCATTATCAACCTTGGGTTTGTAAAAGAGATCTTGGTTTTGGAATAAAACAATGTTTTGAGGATCCAGTGCAATGATAGTTTTATGCCACCTAAACCTTGCTAGTTTAGTGAGATCATAGATCACCTTGGGTCATGGAATATATGTATGATTAGTCCAAGTTATGTAGATGATCAATATACCAAGAGTTGGTCTTGGTTGTATTTGAGGTGGTATTGGAGTGGAGGCAAACTTTGTTGAAAATAAGGCTGCCATTGCAGATTATCATGAAGCCTCATATACCATGTGGGTTTAAGAAGCACAAATCTCCAAAGTAAACAAGTAAAGTGTGGATCTATATACCATGGTTAGTAGAGCTTAACCATGCAAATATTTGGTTAATGGAAGGTAACATGGGGAAGTGAGCTTCTTCCAAAGTAGGCATGTTGACTAGATTTGCAGAAAATATTATTATCTTGCCTGGAAAACCATCAATAACTAGTGGCTCAAAGGATGAGTTTATCAAGGGAAAGAGTGGGATTTGGAAGTGATGGTCTAAAAAAATGGTTCAAGTGCATTTCCAAAAAGGTAGAAGGGTTGAGAAATGCAAGGAATCAAAGAGGTGATGATGATAACAGTTCCAGACTTAGCCAATTTGGCAGATTTAGAGTTTTAGAGTAGATTACAAGAGTAGATGATTTTGAGAGAAATCTAGGTTCCCAACTCATGATCAACTGGATGATGTTGAATGGTTGATTTAGTATAAAGGAACCATGCTTAGGTTTGGTCTTCATTGAGTTGGAAACTATCAGAAGGGATTAACCCTTGATTGATCCGATTAAGAGATGATATGGTCACTCTAGTGAATTGATATCAAATCAAGCTTATGGGGCTTTCTTAGGATTTGTATTCTTGATTTAGCTTGATCCTACAATATGATATCCTAGGGTGGCTCATGCTACTTACCAAGAAGATAAGTCATCACACATAGCAGATGAAAGCAGTTCATCAAATAGCAGATCAAGGCAATTCACCTTATCAAACTTATTAGCCTACTACTAAGGTTACCATCAATCCTAGCTTGAGGTAAGCATAGGTATGTTGAAATGTTGGAGTTTTAGTAAAGTGAGAGACCTTGGTATCTCTACCAAGAGTAGGATTCAAAAGCTTTGTAAAAAGGGTTTTGCGAAACCAAGAGGTAAGAGAGTTGAATGTTATGTCTTGAAAACATAAGGAGATTATATCATATATATCTCCATAGTTTTTCTAAATAGAAGTTAAGAAGTAGTTGTTGTAAAAAGGACATCTTGGCTCAGGTTTTGAAAGGCCAAAACATTTGAAAATATGTAAAATGAGCCAAGGTAGTTTTGTTAAATAGATTTTGTCAATTGAGGTTGAGGTAAGGAGTATATCATCTACTACATCATGAGATGCATAAACCACAACTAATAAGCAAGCAAACATTGTATCCCTTAACAAGAAAAAGGTTTTGTTCCCCTCGATTTTTGCATTCTGGACAACAAATCAGGCTTGCTGAAATTGGAATGTTACATAATTTATATATGTCATGCAATTTAAGTAATCTTGGAGCAAATCATTATTTCTATGTTTATCTTACTTGCCTATCAACTAAATTATGGGTTTGTGTTATCATGAATGGACATCATCCTTTCTTTCCATTCTGCATCTAAGATTGCTTTTACATTATGACTATGCCACTACTATTTGGTAACATTGGAAAAACCCACATAACCCTTACTTGGAGATAGTCCTAGGTTGCTTTGAAATTGAAATTAGGACTATACCACTAGTTGAGACTATTGAATTTGGAAAAAGCCTATGTTTCTATGACATTGAAATAAGAACTGTGGCACTAGTTTATTCTGCTAAATGTTGAACAATACTAGATCGCTATGTCCATCAAATTATGACTTTGACACTAGTTAATTCAGAAAAATGATGATCAGTCCTACGTTGCTTCATTCTTGAAATTATGCATGACCCACTAGTTGATCCTTTTAATTATCGAAACTAACCACATATTTTTGTTGGAGAAAAAGAGGCGAAAGCTCAACCCAGAACTGCTAACCTGGCTAAAGGACAAGAGGGCCATCCAAATAGAGAAGCAGAATTTCAAGAAACTGGCCACTGGCCGCCGGAGAGAAGAAGTCACGGTCCTTTATGACAAGTGCCACAATCTAAAGGTGGACATCGCTGGCTAGGCAGAACTTCACAAGAAAGGTCTTGCCTTAGCGCGTAAGAAGGAGGATATCATCAAGCAGCTCATGCAGGATAATCTTAAGCTTATGGATAAGCTTGTCGCGTCCCAAACAGAGTGCTTGAACCCTTCAGGAGGCGCAGGTCCAAGTACTGTGGGAGCAGGTAAACACCAAAGCGGACCTAATCAAACGAACCCTCCAACTAGAGGATCTCAGGAAGGAAAACGAGCATCTCCGGGCTAGGCTTAATGCAAACTATGCGTTTTTCTGAAATTAATTTGCAAACTATGCGTTCTAATGAACCAAAGCATGTTTTATCCATGTAGTAGTGATTTTGTAAACATGGACCTAACTCTGCACAAACTATGCGTTCTTCTGAAATTAATTTGCTCAAGGATTGAGTTTGGATTACTTAAGATATCACAATTGCAAGTCTTAGAGTGAAGTAGTTTCAGATACTTTCATGGCATAAATTATTCATATAAAATTTCCTTCATCCTCTATAGCTTGTCGTTGTTCACCTAGCGCTCCTTCATCAAATCCCTCAATAGATATGCAATGTAGTACTCTAGCTTCTTCTCTTCCATGAGTTGATCGCTCTCCTATTCTGCCTTCTGAAGCTTCCGTGCAGTTCCCACCACCAAGCTAGACTAAAAATTCTCGATTTCCTATTCCAGCTCCTTATTTCCTACAGATAGCTTGTAATTTTTTCAGCTACATCATAAGCATCAGTAAATCTCCCCGACCTTCCAAGCTCATACATATCCCATAATTGGACCAAACATTTCTTAAGTGCGTCTGGCCACTCAAGATCCACCCACTCTACTTCTTTAGACACCTAGCCAACCAGAAAAAACACATGACCAAATTATCAACATAACACTATGTAATTTTCTTCATGTCACCATTGTACATAATGAACAAAACCTGATTTGTACATACCCAAAACCTTCTCCTACTGCTACTGCCTTCAAATGCAACATATTTCCTCAATTTTATCCCATGGTCACATGGTACTTCCCAATCGAGATCTAGGCCCTCCCAATCGGGGTCGTAGATCGTGAGTGGTACCTACAAGGGAATAAAAAGCTAGAAATAAGCACATTTCCATGCACAAATGGAGCTCGGATTGAGGTAATTAAAAATGCCTTACCATTGCCAAGAAAACAAAGGAACTGACATCAGGGAAGGAATACTTGATGTCGAAGAGAAGGTTGTCGCTACTCGACTAGTCATCCTCATCATTCTAGGATGGCCTGGCGAATGTGGTCGCGGTGACACGATGGCTAAAATGAGGAGAGAGAGGAGGGCAGTGAGTGGAGAGATAAAGATTGGGGATAGTGAAGTACGTCAATATTGCAACATTGACTAAATTGGCATGTTACAATAGTTTAATGGATACCATGCCCCGTGACTGGATTACTATCTCATAAGTAATAGGTTTTGTCTTCCATCATTCTAATTTTTAATATTAGTCATGTACTTACTCATTCCCAATTTGGTTGACTTTAGCAACATAAAAAATCTATTCTATCGAACACTATAGGATTAGGGTTTATGGTTTAGAGTCTAATGCACTATTTATTGCACTAACCCCCTAACCCTTAATCCTAAATCCTAGACATGTCTTCCTAGTAGATCACTATCTCCTACCTGGTAAGTTTTTTCCTAAACCCTATGCTTGTTCATCCATGATAGTACTTCCTTCTAAGTAACAAGTAGTTATCCAGTGATTAGTCAAATTACTGATCTCACAGAGAAGTGTATTACATCATAATCATGTCAACTACAAGGTACTTATGTATGACTTTATTCAGTGATGGTTTCAATGAATGATATGTCCGAAAATCCCAACAGCTCACAGAACATTATATTACAATATCTCAACAATCATAATCTCAGAAACAATTATATTACATCATCTCAACAAACATAATCATGTCAACTACAATGTACTTATGTCTTATTACAAAAATGATGATTTCATCGAGTGATATGTCCAAAAATATCAACATCTCATAGAACATCAGATTGCAATCTCTAAACAAACATGACTACAGAAACATAGTTTCAAAGCAACAACAATCTTTGTGACAAATACAGTCAGGGGAACCCTGCGGTCCATATGACAAGCATTGGGTAAAAGCTCTCATCAGATCTGATTAAGTTCGATCGCCTTGTTCTGTTTATCCACAATAGGGGCCTCTACATCCACTATAACATGTTCAACAACATTAGAAATGGCAGCCAGGAAGAACACCTTCTTGGTTTGCTTCTTTCATCGCATAACCTGCATCAGATCATTGCTATCGAAAACCTCTATGAATTCCTTCTTCTTATGATGCCACCACTAGAGTCGGGCAATCTACTTTAGGCCAATAATGATTTCCATACCAATCATCTCTCTCAGTTCAACAAGAGTTATGTTTTTTGGGATCGACAGCTATCTCCACAGCACATGACAAAACTAGGTTATTAACTCCGCCATCATGTTTTTCCGTGTATGAATCCACCTCTCGTGTATATTGAACTTAGCTTGATTAGCATTTGGTGGTCCATAAACTCTAGCAGAAGAAGCTCTGGTAGCAAGATCTCTAGTATCTGCATACATATCATCAATCATCGCTTTAACTTTCACCTTAAGATTAGTTGTACAACATTCCCAAAGCATCTTAAGATGATGGGAGTGCTCAATTTGCATATATATTTTTCATGCTATAATTGTATGAATAGGAAACATGAATACATGTGTGATTTATAAATATAAAATGTTCCTAGTAAAGCCTCTCTTTATACTAGCTTGTTGATTAACGGATGATCAAAGGTTTCCTCATCATGGACACGGGATGTTGTTAATAATAGGGTCATATCATTGGAGAATTATATGATGAACAGTCACCCGTAGTAGATGTAGGAATATGATCATGTCATCAAGTTTAAATTTCTATCACATTCATAGTAACTCAATGTCCTTAGACCATGAGATCACATCAATCACTTTCACCGGAAGAGTACTACGATTCCATCAAATGTCACACCGTAACAGGGTGATTATAAAAGTGTCATCAGGTATTTGGAAAGTGTTAGTTGAGGCTCGTGGATTAAGAGTGGGATTTATCCATCCGGATGACGGAGAGTTATACTGAGGGCCCTCTTGGTGATATCACACTGTCATAGCTTTCAAGCAAGTGATTTGATGAGCAGAATGTCATATTGCAGGAATGAAAAAAGTACTTGTCAGGAATGAGATTATACAAGGAATGGATAATACCAAGTGATCGGATATCATACAAGTAAAATATCATGAGACAAAAAGAATTTATTACAGCGAAAGAGGTTCGGACGATCATAATATCTTTGTGGAACTAGTGGGAGTCATTATGGATATCTAGGTCCCGCTAATGATTATTGATCGGAGAAAGTCTTGATCATGTCTACATAGTTCTCGAACCCTTAGGGAGACACACTTAAGGTTATTTGATGCTTTTGAGAGGATAGGGAACATAGGGGAAGTCAGTGGACATCGAAGAACAATTTTCTGTCACAGAAAATTCTTCTGCCGAATTTGCCGAAATAATTTTGGGGTATCGAAACAAAGTAAGGGATAAAAATGTTAATATGTTCGTTAAATGAAGTACTCATTAAATTAAGTGTTCATTAAATTGATTTGTGATACGTCCATAACGTATCTACTTTCTCTAACACTTTGCTATTGATTCTTCTCTAAATTACTTGTGTGATTTGGATACAACTAACACGGACTGACACTGTTTTCAGTAGAATTACCTTGGTGTCTTGTTTTTGTGCAGAAAATCAACTATCAGGAAAATTCCCAAAAAATATGCAAAAAATTATATTTCACCAGAATATCCACGGAGCCAGAAGGGGAGACGGAGAGGAGGCCTGGGGGGCCCAGACCCACCCCACCACCTGACCCCGTGCCTGGAGGGGGTGCGGCCACCCCATGCACCTCCTCGGCCTCCATCTACACCTATAAGTTGCCTTTTGACCTAAAAACCGAGGGGGGTTCGATAGTTTTCCATAAAGAGTGCCGCTCCACCACCGCCATCAGAAACCAAGATTCAGATCGAGAAACTCCGTTCTAGCACCCTGCCGGGATGGGGAATTTGGAGAGGACCATCGCCATCGTCATCACCAACGCATCTCCATCAACCACCGTTGTTTCCCTCATCCATGAGTGAGTAATCCCCCGCTGTAAGCTTTGGGATGGTAGGGATTGGATGAGTTCTATCATGTAATCAAATAAGATTTGTTAGGGCATAGTGCCTAGTTTCTCTTGTGCTATTTGACTTTGTTGCAACTTGTTGTGCTTAATGCTTGTCACTAGGGCCCGAGTGCCATGATCTCAGATCTAAACTTATTATTGAATCATTATGATAGTATTGTTTGTGATCTTATTTGCAAGTTGTGTACACATATCACTGTCCATATCCAAAGGCCCCAAAGTGAAAATAATTGGGACAACCGGAGGGGATGGCTGTGGTGTGAGGATCACATGTGTTCATGGAGTGTTAATGCTTTGCTCCGGTGTTCTATTAAAAGGAGCACCTTAATTGTTAGTAGTTCCCTAGAGGCCCCGCTGCCACGGGATGGCTGGACACAAGATGTTGTGCAAGTTCTCATTACGAGCTCGTATGACTATATTTGGAGCACATGCTAAGGATTGTTTAGTACTTGGATGCTTATTATTATTTATCTGCAATGCACTAGATCTTGAAGTTACATGTTTAGAGTCGTCCATGCAACGCCCGTCCATCCATCCCTATGCCTACCACACTCGAATCGTACTGTTACCGTTACTGTTACTATTGCTACTATTTCACTATTGTTGTTACTGTTGCTTTACTGTTGCTACTACAAATTGTTGCTACTGATAAACTTCTGTGAGCAAGAACTATTTCCAGGTGCAGCTGAACTGACAACTTAGTTGTTAAGGCTTGCAAGTATAATTTGGCTCCCCTTGTGTCGAATCAATAAATTGGGTAATACTACCCGCGAACATTGTTGAGATCCCCTATACTTGTGGGTCATCAAGACTATTTTCTAGCGCCATTGCTGGGGAGCATAGCTTTATTTGTAAGTTCACTTGGATCTATTATTGTTCACTACTACTCCTTTCATCATGGGGAAGTCTCGTGATGGAAAGTTCCCTATTTTACCATCCACTACAAGAAGAGGTACAGTCCTAAACACCACTGTTGCTCTTGATTCACCGTCTTTTATAAGTAAGCTTGTCACACCACCACATACACATGCTACACACACTGCTACTACTGCTGAGTCTGAAACTACTTTTGATGCTCATGATGTTACTTCTACTGTGCTTGATGCGAGTGGTTCATTAGGTCCTTTTCTAGATTCTACTATGGATAGTCTAGGAAACACCAAAACTCCTAGTGAAGACACTGTTACACCTGTTAGCTCACCGGAGTCTAGTGAGAGTTATGATATTAATGATGGTTACATTGAGTTCACTGATGATTTTGTTGAAGAGTGCCGAGACACACATGGTACTAGTGCTATTAAGAGTCTCCTTGCTAGACGTACTATTATGCCTAAGATGTCCTCTGATCCTAAGTTTGCCACCTCTCCCATAGAAATTAAAGATGAAGATTATGATTTCTCTCTTGATTTATCTTATTTAGATATTGTTGAGAAAGAACCTTTTTGTGGGACTGAAAATGAGAGTGTTGTGGCTCATATGAATGATCTTTCTACTATGAGTGCTTTGTTCTCTGATGATTTTAAGATGCGCAAGTACTTTCTTACAAAGATCTTACCTTCTTCACTAAAAGGAGAAGCTAGGGCTTGGTTTAATAGATTACTTCCTGGTTCCGTTGATAGCCCTGATTGCTTGATTGCTTCTTTCTTCCAGAAATATTTTCCTCCCAGTGCTAGACATGCAGCTTTGCAGAGACTTTTTGATTTTAAACAGGGAGAAGAAGAGAAATTTCCTGAGTCATGGACAAGGTTATGTGCCTTGATTCATGCACATCCTGGATGTCCATTACCTAAGAATGAACTTCTTGATATTTATTATAATGGACTAACTGATGATTCTAGGACATACCTAGATAGCTTTGCTGATTGTGTTTTCAGGAAAAGGACTCCTATAGATGCTGAAGAATTAATGGCTAAAATAAGCAAGAATTATGATGATTGGACTTCAACTGAGCTAAATACACCTGAGCCTATTACTCCCGAACTAGTTGTTCCTGAACCAATTCCATCACCAACAACAAAGAAGAGGGGAGTTATTGCATTAAATGATGAAGTGGTGAAGGAAGCTAAGAAGTGTCTAAAGGAGAAAGGTACTAGAGATGAAGATGTGAAGAATCTACCTCCTATAGAAGAATTATGTAAGCCAATTCCCCACTCATCCACTATTGAGGTACACTCTCTCCAACACTTTGATGAAGGTGATATTCCCTATGCTAAGCCTCATGATCAATGTTTTGAGGAACTTGACACATTTATTGTTAAACAAGGGTATTTTAATAAACAAGTTCAGAATCATTTGTTGGAAAACTCTAGAGCTTTCCATGAGTTGAAAGATATTGCGGAAAGAACTTCTAATGATATTAAAATGCTTTGTAAACACTTTCAAATGGTTCAAACTCAACTTGATCAACTTTCTAAGGTACAAAAGGATATGCTAGTTAATGCTTCAGGAAAAAACATGCTTATGGAATTAGAACTAGGAGTGGTACAGCTACTCAGGATCCTTTATATCCTGAAGGACACCCTAAAAGAATAGAGCAGGATTCCCAACAAGGTGAAGATAGTGGTAGTCCCCGTAAGAGAAAGAAAAAGAAACATAAGATAGTTGAGGAACCACTTGAACCTGCTGTAGATCCTAATAGTATACATATCTCTGATGCTGAAACTGAAGGTGGTAATGATAAAAAAGAGTCTCCCTATAAGGAGGAAGGTGAGGAAGAACCTAAGAAGCACACTAAGAACACTAGGTACACAAAGGAATATTTTATTGCTAAGAAACATGGTAGTGATAGAGAACCTTGGGTGCAAAAACCCATGCCTTTTCTAGGTAAGAAAAACAAGTCAAAGGAGGAAGAACACTACAACAAGTTTTGTGATTGGATGAAGCCTTTATTCTTCCAAATTCCTTTGACTGATGCTATTAAGTTGCCTCCTTATTCAAAGTATATGAAGGATATTGTCTCTAATAAAAGGAAGATTCCTAATGAGGAGATTTCTACTCTACTTGCTAATTATTCCTTCAATGGTAAGGTTCCAAAGAAACTTGGTGATCCAGGTATACCAACTATTCCTTGATCCATTAATAACAATTATATTAGAACTGCTTTATGTGATTTGGGAGCTGGAGTTAGTGTTATGCCTTTTTCTCTCTATAAGAGACTCTAGCTAGAAAAGTTGATACCAACTGATATATCTTTGAAAATGGCTGATAAGTCAACTACTATTGCTGTTGGTATATGTGAGGATGTTCCTGTTCAAGTTTCTCATAATAGCATGGTCTTAATTGATTTTGTTGTGATTGAAATGTGTGAAGATGATAATATGTCTATTATTCTTGGGAGACCTTTTCTTAATACTGCAGGTGCTGTCATCAATTGCAATCAAGGAAAAGTAACATTCAATATTAATGACAAAGAGCACACTGTATATTTCCACAAGAAGGTTGTTAAGAGCTATTTCCTGAATTCCATTGAAAATATTGAGAGCATTAAGGTTGGAGAAATATATTGTCCCATTCCACAAGAAAATTTTGACACTATTATGATTGGGACCATTGATATCAAGTATGAGGTAACATAATCACCTAGTGGAATGCAAAGTTTTGCTTCATATAAGATTGTTTTGGTAACAAGACTTGATCAACCTTGTTAACA
This sequence comes from Avena sativa, assembly GCA_916181665.1. Taxonomy (NCBI): domain Eukaryota; kingdom Viridiplantae; phylum Streptophyta; class Magnoliopsida; order Poales; family Poaceae; genus Avena; species Avena sativa. The sequence continues at coordinate 301,034,072 of OV702297.1, read as the reverse complement.
AAAGGATTTTAATGAACAAAATAATGTTTCCACTGTGGTTATACTTGCTTTCTTTTTCCTTTCTCCTTCCTAGTCTTTGCTTTAGCTTTAGTTTTGCTAGTTGTTTGCTTGGTTGGGTTTCTTAGAGATCCTATAGTTTCGCTTTTGGTTTGCTTTTTCTTCTTCTAAAAAAACTGTTTCTGCGAGAAAATCAATTTTCATACCCTGAAAATTGATCAAAAATAAAGTTTCCCGAAAAACCCTAGAAAATTCAAAATAAATTTTTCCTCGAAAAAAGGGGCAGAGTGGTACCTGAGATGACCTAGGGGGCCACCCTAGGCCACCAGACCCTTGGTAGGCGCGACCTACCAGGTGGCGGCGCCTGGGGGGTCTGGCCCACCTGGGCCCCTCTAGGCTGCCTCCTCAAAGACCTTCTTTCTCTCTCCCAAAAAACACCGGAAAACTTTCTCAAGCTCGAGTTTTTGCTGTTCTTGCTCGCGATGTTCGATCTCCTTGTTCAGCCCATCTTAAGTGCTGATTTTTTGAGGGATTGCTCCTTGGTATGTGCCTCGTCCACTTGTCCAATTAGATTTGTGATTGGTAGATTGTATCTTGAGTATTTTGCTGCTATAGGTGACAGGTTGTTTGAGCTTGCATGCTTGTTTTTTTCTTAGAAACTTTGTTTTGATGCATGTGTATTCCTCTAGCAAGTTCCTATATTAGTTGCTCTTCATTTATCAACTTAGAAATCACTTTGTTTGATGGTTGTTTAAAATTTCAGAATAGGGAAGTCATGGACCACCACACCTTTGGTGACATATTTGAGAGTGATGCACCTAGAAGGGCAAGGCTTCCAAGGTCATCTACTAGTACTAGACCCTCATGCAATGAGGATCTCATCACTCCGCTATTTGGTGACAAGGGAGATGAAGGGGATGCGCACCCCTCCACCTTTCCTTGCCAAACTTTCTTGGAAGCTACTGGGATTCTTAACGATTTTATGAATTTGGTACAGAGGGATGGTCTAACAAGTTATATGCAGGATAAGAGCGCACAATACGCTTTTCTTCCTAAAACATTTGTGGAGAGTTTCTCCTTTACTAACAGCATGTTCAAACCTTCTGTGTCTTTCAAAATTTATGGCAAGGCTCATTCTATGACTTTGAAGAAATTTTGTAAGGCCCTGGGACTTGGTACAGCTGGGTCATCAAAGAAGATTAAAGCTCTAACTGATGATTTGTTGGATCTTTACCAAGGAATAACCAATGATGACGACCACAGAGCTCAACGAGGGAAGATAAAGAATATTCAACTTCCAGCCATCAAGTACTTTGCCTACTATCTTGCCACCAGTGTTCTTGGTAGGGAGAACACTAGTAATATTTCCAACTATCAATTGTCCTTCTTAGCTGCTGCGCTCAACAATGAGGACAAGTATAATCTTGGTTCTCTCATTGCTCGTCATTTATCTGCTAAGGGACCCATTTATGGGGGAGTTATTGCTACTCGTATTGCTACTACCTTGTACATTGCTGTTGATCCTCATGATACAGTTTTGTCCCCTCAGAGGCTTGATCTTGCTTCCATGAAGGTGCACCACTTTGTCACCACTAGCTCTACTTTCGATAACTTGGTTTATAGAATGTTGTTTATTGACGAGGAAGAGAGAGAGATCCCTCTACCCCAAACCACTTTGCTCAGTATTTCTCAGGGACCTTGGTCACGCTTGAAGGCGAAGATGGATGACAAGTTGTGCTCTCTGAACTTCCATGGGCGCTATCAGGAGGAAGCGCCCTCATATGACCTAGAGATACATTACACAGGGGAGTCCTCGAGCTCGTACCAGGATGAGGGAGCTTCCTCGACATACTACGGAGGTGCATCTACTTGGGCACCATGGCATTGAGCCCCACTTAGGCCAAAATCCTAAGCTTGGGGGGAGGTACACCGACATCACACTCATATATATCATGTTCGGTCAGTTCTTTGTATATCCATTGTTTCGCTTTCTTTTGGTTTTTGTTGCTTCTTTCTAAAAACCCAAAAATACCAAAAATATTTTCATTGTTTCTCTTGGTTTGTTTCTTTGTGTCTTCTCTTTGGTTTGCCTTAAAAGAAAAATCCAAAAAGATTTTGCTTTGTTTGGTTTTCTTTGTTTTTGTTTAGTTTTTCTTTGTTTGCTTGCGTCTAAAAAAATCAAAAACACCAAAACTATTTGTTGTTCTTCTTTGGTTTTGTGAGTTATTTGCAGGGTTCAGCCCTCTTTAGTGGATTTTGGTTTCATGTTAATTATTCAAGTCACACAACTGAAGGGTAAGAGGCTGGTAACAAAATCTATTTCTTTCATTTTTGTACATATACTCATCATTGTGAGCATGCTTAGCCTGTTTGTGTAGGGTGTATGTAATTATGGATGCTTAGTAGTTCTTGCTTGTCTATGATTAATTCCGGCTTGCTAATAGTTTGTAGCATGTCATATGAATGTTTGCTTGCATTGTTTTATTCATACTTTGGTATGATATTATGGTATCCTCCTATGACTGTTCATGTGAATTGACTTTGCACATGCTCACGCATGCATATGACTAATCAATAATCAGTAAGTCTCGATGATTTATTTTGCCTCAGAGTTCTTGTATCACTTCCATGCCATAATTAGTCCAGTTTTGTTGCAAGCAGGATTATGACAGCTATTGCTCTCTCGTTTGTCACTCCCTCTCTATTGCTAGCCTTCACTTGCACTGAGTATGTGCTCTACCTGTGCTTCCAACTCCCCAAAACCAATATTTCTAGCTGTGTCCACCATAGCTATCTATTAGCATCATTTGCTATTTCAGTGCATATTCCTTATGCTGTGTTTTCTTCCAAAATAAAATGTTTGTCTGTTTTGAGAAAGTTAGTTAGTCAAGCTCTCACGAACTTGATGGCACACTTTATTCCTTGCGCTTAATAATTCTGAACCATTGTGACTAGTCCATGAAAGTTATATGCTTGCTAATTATATACTGGGAGTCAGCAGAACCATGCTGTCACGAGGAACGCTTTCAACACTTTTTGGATATCTCATACAGTTGATTCCTTGCTCTTTTGTTTACGGATGTCGACGATGTGAAATAAAAGGGGAGGTTCTGAGTTCATGGAGTTTATACATTGTGTTAGAGAAACGCCTGGGCCCCTAGCCTAAGCCATGCTTAATCATGGTGGAAACTTGCAGCATCAACATAATGAGCATCTATGAAGCGTCCTCAATAAAAAGCTATGCATATGATAAATAAAAAGATTGCTGAGATGCTCACTGTCTGCATTCCTTGTCATTTTGGTTATGGGAAAGCTCCTATACCATGTGCAAGGGGTACCCCGTTGGCTGTTCTCGATGATATGCATGTATTTACAATGACAAGAACTTTCATGTGACCAAAGTTGAGTAGCATGCGGAGCGACCCTCGTACTCAAGGGACTTGGGATTTCCAGTCTATGGTCTGTCAAGCATATGATTTAGAGTGGACCTCACTTTCACCTTAACCACATGAAGATGCCTATGATAGGGGCAATGAGAGCTCAAAGCTAATGAGTACCTTCCTTTTAGCATTGGGAAGCCTTTCAAACCTTCACAAAACCGTTTTCACAACTTTTGTTGAGTCATCACTTATTCTACGAGCACCTTCTTGAGAGCATAGTTGTCATTCTTGTGTTTGTTCCAAAAATTGGTTAATTATGTCATGACTTTGATGCTTGTATCTCTGATATCTTTACTTCTAGTCTTCATGTGAACTTCAGAGGTGCCTTGGCACTTATATTGTGCTCTTCAAACAAAGTCAAGCGAGATACCACTCTATCATACCCTATTATGAGCATTGCAATGCTGCTTATGTTTATGTTTCATGCTACTTATTATTATTGAGTTGGTTTCTCTTCATAGCTTGCAATGACTATGAGTATACTTAGTTGCATACGCTTTATTATGAATTGTCTAAGCATCTACTCCTGTGCCGAGAATATATACATCATATGAAGCAAAGTGTTCGTGAAAGTTCTTTTATCGCACTCAATTTTCAATTGAATTGCTTGAGGACAAGGAATAAGCTAAGCTTGGGGGAGTTGATATGTCCAAAATGTATCTACTTTCTCGAACACTTTGCTATTGTTTCTTCTCTAAACTTGTGTGATTTGGATACAACTAACACGGACTAACACTGTTTTCAGCAGAATTACCTGGGTGTCTTGTTTTTGTGCAGAAAATCAACTATCAGGAAAAATCCCAGAAAATATGCCAAAAATTATATTTCACCAGAAGATCCACGGAGCCAGAAGGGGAGACGGAGAGGAGGTCTGGGGGGCCCAGACCCACCCCAGGCATGGGCCCACCTGACCCCGCGCCTGGAGGGGGTGCGGCCACCCCAGGCACCTCCTCGGCCTCCCTCTACGCCTATAAGTTGCCTTTTGACCTAAAAACCAAGGGGGGTTCGATAGTTTTCTAGAAAGAGTTCCGCTCCGCCGCCGCCATCAGAAACCAAGATTCGGATCCAGAAACTCCGTTCTGGCACCCTGCCGGGATGAGGAATTTGGAGAGGATCATCGCCATCGTCATCACCAACTCATCTCCATCAACCACCGATGTTTCCCTCATCCATGGGTGAGTAATCCCCCGCTTTAGGCTTGGGGATGGTAGGGATTGGATGAGTTCTATCATGAAATCGAATAAGATCCGTTAGGGCATAGTGCCTAGTTTCTCTTGTGCTATTTGACTTTGTCGCAACTAGTTGTGCTTAATTCTTGTCACTAGGGCCCGAGTGCCATGATATTAGATCTAAACTTATTATTGAATCATCATGGTAGTATTTTTTATGATCTTATCTGCAAGTTGTGTACACATATCACTCTCTGGATCTAAAGTCCCCAAAGTGACAATAATTGGGACAACCGGAGGGGATGGCTGTGGTGTGAGGATCACATGTGTTCATAGAGTGTTAATGCTTTGCTCCGGTGCTTTATTAAAAGGAGCACCTTAATTGCCAGTAGTTCCCTAGAGGCTCCCCTGCCACGGGCTGGCTGGACAGAAGATGTTGTGCAACTTCTCATTACGAGCACGTATGCCTATATATGGAGCACATGCCTAGGATTTTTTTAGTACTTGGATGCTTATTATTATTTATCTGCAATGCCCTATATCTTGAAGTTACATGTTTAGACTCGTCCATGCAACGCCCGTCCATCCATCCCTATGCCTACCGCACTCGAATCCTACTATTGCCATTACTGTTACTATTGCTACCGTTTCACTGTTGTTGTTGCTTTACTGTTCCTACTACAAACTGTTGCTACTGATAAACTTCTGTGAGCAAGAACTATTTCTAGGTGCAGCTGAACTAACAACTCAGTTTTTAAGGTTTGCAAGTATTCTTTGGCTCCCCTTGTGTCGAATCAATAAATTGGGTAATACTACCCACGAAGACTGTTGCGATCCCCTATACTTGTGGGTCATCTATTTTCATTAAAACAAGGGAATTAAAATAAATGGAAAGACCTTTGATTTTTGTGTGGAGATTTAATGGGGGAAAGTGGAGGTGGCCTTTATGTGAGTGGAGAGATCACTCACATAATGAGCGAGGAGAGGGGGCACCTTCTTAGACACCGGCCAAGGGAGGGGCTTTACCTCCTCTCCCCCTATAAAAGGAAGTGGCATCCTCCTCCCTCCACACACTCTCATAAGCCTCTCTCATATGCCCTTTGTTTGGCATATTCTCCCATTGCTTGCCTTGTCCATTTCCACTAGAAAACGTGCTCAGCGAAACCCTGCTCTAAACATTCTCCTCCACCACCACTACCATGGCGTAGCACTTTTGGTGTTCCTAGGATCCTCTACTTCCGCTATCTGGCTGGAGCGAGGATACATGAGTTGTTGGCGCATCGTACATGTGACCTATTGCGGAGGCGCTATCTGTTTGTGGTGCTAATCATCTACATGTCCTCGAGGATGGTCGTGTACATATACATCAACCACATTTGTTTGCGGGAACGTTTTCCCACTTACGATCTAAGAGGGTGAGTCCATATGTAACCGTTACAAGTATCGCTAGATTCGATCTTGGAATTTGCAACCGTAGGAATTTTTTGTTTTCTATGCAATGAACCCCATCACGACTGTCATTGTCCATTAGGGTTAGGCCAGTTTCTGCGAGGTTTCGAGCTAGTCAAGAGGGTTTTTCCTGGGTTTGACTAGATTTCAAAAAATCACAAGTCTTTCAAAAAAATATTTATATTAAATAATGTAGCAGGAATGGCCATACATCATGATGTAGTATGTGTGAAAATTTCCTCGGGGCATTGGGCGCTCCCAAATCTGACACCTCCTTTGGAAAATCACCTATTTTTTGGGTTAAAAAAATAGAAAGTTAGGGTTTCTTCAAATAACAAGGAAATCTCTTGTTGGAGAAGTTGCTTGTAATGCCGATAGGGAGATAGGTGTCGGTTTTGGGCTCAATCCATGGAGTGGTTACATGTTCTGGGCAGCGAGGGGGGATCTAGGGTTGAAAGCCATATTAATCCTACCCGATAGACATCTAGGTGGTTCCTTGGATGCCAAAAGATCTGGTATGCCTTTCTTATGTTTTTTGCGGGTAGTGGGTCACATATAACGGATCCAAGAGCTATTTTCACATTTTCCCTTTTTTATATTTTGTTTGGTACAGTCCAAAAAAACAGCCAAACTCGTAGGCGGCTGCATCAACACAAGGGTCTGTGCATTCTTGGACTAGACACGTATCCAGCTTAGGTACCCTATGGGGCATCCCAAACCATTTTTCCTAAAAATTGAGAGTGTCTTCTAGGGTACCTATAGTTAGAAACCGCCTTTACCGGGATATATCTCTAGAAAAATATAGTATATGCTTGCACAACAAGATAAATACCAACCTCCTAGGAATGGCCATACATCATGATGTAGCACGCGTGAAAATTGCTTCGGGTCCTTGGGCGCGCCCAAATCTTGCACCTCCACACCGGTTTTTCGGGTTCAGAAAATGGAAAGTCAAGATTTCTTCAAATAACCAGGAAATCTCTAGTTGGAGAAGTTGCTTGTAATGCCGAGAGGGAGCTAAGTGCTGGGTTTGGGCTCAATCAATGGAGTGGTTCCATATTTTGTGCAGCGAGGGGGATCTAGGGTTGAAAACCATGTTAACTCCTACCCAATAAACATTGGGTGGTGCCTTGGGTGCCAAAAGACCTGGTATGCCTTGCTTATGATTTTTTGCGGGTAGTGGCTCACATACAAGGGCTCCAAGAGATGTTTTCACAATTTTCTGATTTTTCTAGATTTTGTTTGGTACTGTTCAAAAAAGGCCAAACCCGCCGGCGGCCATGGAAACGCAAGGGTTAGTGCAATCTTGGACCTAGGCACGTATCTAGCCTAGGTACCCTATGGGCCACCCCAAACCATTCTTTCCTAAAAATTGAGAGTGTCTTTTAGGGTACCTATAGTTAGAAACCTCCTTTAGCAGGCTGTAACTCAAGAAAAATACAGTATATGTTTGCACCACGAGATCCACCTTATGGGAATGGCCATATATCATGATGTAGCATGTGTGCAAATTTCCTCGGGGCCTTGGGAGCGCCCAAATCTTGCACCTCCTCACCGGTTTTTCGCGTTCAAAAAAATGGAAAGTCAAGATTTCTTCAAATAACTAGGAAATCTCTAGTTAGAGAAGTTGCTTGTAATGACGAGAGGGAGCTAAGTGTCGGGTTTGGGCTCAATCCATGGAGTGGTTCCATGTTTTAGGCAGCGAGGGGGGAGGGAGATCTAGGGTTGAAAGCCATGTTAACTCCTACTCAGTTTTTCCCTCTGTGTTAGTAAAGAACTTTCAGAAAAGCCCCTACTGGTAGGCCCTGATTGGTCAAGACAGTTGTCACACGGAATGTGCCTAGAAACCTTTGGTCATGTATGATCTAACGACCAGGATAACCCCCTTCTATCTCTGTCCAACCCCTCTATCTATGGACGGATGCATGGTTTTGCCAGTGAGCATGATCACTTCGTGCTCCGTTTGTTGCCAACTGATGCCGAGTGCACGGTCTGGGAGCGCTTGTGCTTGTCACGATAATATTTGAGAGAAATAGTTACAATACCAACAACCCAATATCATAGAAATACATGGTAATTACAACAATAACAATGCAGGACGTGGAAGTTAGAACAATAATTACAATAGCACATTATACTCTACTCAACATCATCGTCGACATCATCGTCATCATGGTCCTCTCCATCGTAGCCAGTGGTGTCCTCCTCCGATGACTTGTTAGAAACTCCCTCCTCGTATATGTGCACCCTCTCCTTGTCGGAGTCCTCCTCCTTCTCTTAGTCCCACTGGTCGACATCACTCTCCTTCGCTTCCGCCTCCTCGTTGGACAAGTCGAATTCGTCCTCATCGTTGGATCCTCTATTCCTCCTGGCCTTCTTCATGCTGGTCTCGTAGGTTTTCCTTTGCGTCCTCCACTCGTCCTTCATTTTGTTCGTACTTGACGGAACAACACGTGCATCCGTTTTGGCTGCTTCTTGGCGCTCCTCCATTCTCCCAGTGCATCGCGCTCCTCGGGCGTGGACGGTATGACAATATTTGATATCGCGGTGTCCTCGAGCGCTGATGTCGATGGATCCAGGCGCGGTTGGACATGGTATGGTGCCTTAGATGGCTACCAGCGGGCACAAACGATGCTATGACGAGCAGGTTACGTAGGTTGGTCAGCCACCGAAAAGGATTTGCCATGGCCACGGTGCGGTTCCATTATGCGTGAGGAAGTTGTTCGGAATGCGCCATGGCGGTACGCAGAGTTGGGTGTCGATCCTATCAGGGTCACGAGGAGCATACTCGAAGTTTAGGAACATAATTTTTTTACTATATCATAAAATATCTATGTACTGGGGGTGCAGTCACATAACAATCACAAAATGTGTCCTCTGGCAGCATCGAGAAGTGTCTAGTGTGTGGATGTTGCGTGGAGTTCAATGTATCAGCATGTTGTGTCCGTGAAAAAGTTGCGCACGTCATGCCAACCCCTTGAACATGTGAGGCACGCTCGAAGGCACACATGCACATTGGACGTGCACTCTATTGCCCGTAATTAGGTCCTCGTAGCCCCACCCGTACCTTTTATCCACGAGAATTTAGGCGGCACACGCCGAAGCCTACTGAACTATCCATCACATTAAAGCCAAATTCAATCGAGTCCCATCGTGCATACTGTGGGGTTTTATTCCCTGTATCTGCTAGTCTCCCTTCATTGAGAAAGAAGCAACATTAGCCATTGATTAATGAACAAATGGTGGATGTAGGTTGAAATAGCATCGGAGTAGACAGTGGTCTTGTATAAGACTGGACTAGGGGCTAGACTCTTTGACCATTCTCCCACACTAATCACTTTCTTCATCCTCCTTCCTCCACTTCCCTCCCTAGACATGCAACCCTTGAGGATAGATGGATCGACCGTGTGTGAGGACAGAAAGGAGAGGGATCACTGTGCACTTCTTGTTGTACTAGCCCCTCAATCTTCCCATCTCGCAGAAGCCCAATCCCTCATAGAAATGGCGCATAATGTTCCAGCACACGAGGGCTCCTCCCAGTATAGTCTTCTTCTTCTTCTCTGTATTCTTATTCTTCTTCTTCTCGTTATTGTTCTTTATATTCCAGGCCAGCCGTACACCAGAAACCAGCACGATGGCGATGGCGTTGCATGACTTGTTTGGCCTATTTCCCCGTCTCAGCGAGGTAGGAAATCTCCACACTTTTATACTACTAATAATGCCGCTAACATGCATTTGTTTTTCTTTTTGAGATTATAAATGTGGAATTATTAGATTTTTTCCGCCCGCAAGTAGGGTCCACGATCGATCCTTTTTTAATGTTATAGTTTGTAGACACAGTGGGGTTTTTGTAATTTGGATTCATTTTTCCCTTGAACCTGGATTAGAGTTATAGAGTAACTATTTTAAGTAACATGAACGATGTAGGAAGCGAAGGCCGAGTGCCGTGACAAGGTGTTCGCGATCAATGCCAAGATGGACAACCAACTGGAGGGTGCACACTCCCTAACCTATGCTAATGAATGCCTTCACAATCGTTTGTTGCTGCAGAAGGAGATCTCGCTAGATATTTCTCTTGAGATCAGGAGGCTTGTAGTAGAGCACGACGAGTTGTATAGGTTGATCGTCAAGCTATAGAAGTTGATTGCAGACGGCATGACCAAGAAAGAACTGGCCAATAGGATAATTAGGGAGGTCATGGCTGAGGGATCACCGTTCTCGAGGGTGTACATAAGGATAACGAGGAGCTAAGGGCCAAGATGGAGTCGTATCAGGCAATTCCCAAGTATGATTCCGAGTAGAGGGGGCAGGAATCTCATTTCATGCTTCACTAATTTTTTAATTTATATATGTCGTGCAATTAAGTAATTGTGGAGCAACTCCTTATTTCTCTTTTTATCTTACTTGGCCATCAACTGAATTATGGGTTTGTGTTATCATGAATAGGCATCATCCTTTCATTCCATTCTGCATATGAGCTTGCTTTTAGATTATGACTATGCCACTAATATTTGGTAACATTGGAAAAACCCACAACACCCTTAGTTGGAGATATTCCTAGGTTAATTTGAAATTGAAATTAGGACTATGCCACTAGTTGACGCTGTTGAATTGGGAATAAGCCTATATATCTCCGACATTGAAATAAGGACTGTGCCACTAGTTGATTCTTTTAAATTTTGAACAATCCTAGGTCACTCTGTCCTTTAAATAATGACTTTGACACTAGTTAATTTAGAAAAATGATGATCAGTCCTAGGTTGCTTCATCCTTGAAATTATGAATGACCCACTAGTTGATTCGTTTAATCATGGAAACTAACCACACATTTTTTTGCAGCAAAAGAGGCAAAAGCTCAACCCAGAACTCCTCACCTGGCTAAAGGACAATATGGCTAGCCAAATAGAGAAGCACAATTTTCAGTAACTGGCCTCTGACCGCCCGATAGAAGAAGTCGCGGTCCTTATTGACATGTGCCACAAACTGAAGGTGGACATCGCCGGCTAGGCGGAACTTCACAATAAAGGTCTATAACATCCCAAAAATATTGAACAATGATTATCAATTCCAATCACTCAAATTTAGGGTTAACAAAAACTTTTGTGAATCAACATCATATAAATGCATGTGTGTATGTGATGATTGTATGAATGCATGAATGGACTTGTTTGATTGTTGTAAATGGCAAGGAATGGTTTAAAGATGAAATCAACATCATCTAAAGCATTTCCAACTAGAAACAAATCAAGATAAATTCAGAAAAACAAACAAAATGAGCTAATCGTCATTTTTTGCCAATCTTGCTCACTAGGCCACTTTGAGTGTTTCTAGTCCAAGATTTCAAATAGAAACAATTCCATTTATTTTCACCCCTTGCTAGAACAAGTACAAGTGAACCCAAGCCCACCTTTCAAATTTACAGAAACATTTGGCAACTTGATTCAAATGGCAATTCAAAATTGAATCTTTAACATATGGTAAGATCATCAATTCTCAGAAACCAACCAAACCAATTCACCTTGACCTTCCAACTAACCAGAGACTACCTAGTATGTAACTAGTGCACCCACCAAGTTTGAAACAAAAATTCAAATTCTTATCTCTTTCGGCCATTTCATCAAACACCTTGCCAACTACAGTGAGCAGTAATTTGGCCAACCTTGTTCCCTCTCTAGCTCACAGCAGGCTATTAGTAGATCATCTAGCTTAGTTATCAAGCTCTAGCACCACTATGAGCTTGTCATTTCCATCAATGATGACCATGCCGAGCCTCACCTTGCCACCCCTTGGTCGACAGCAAGCTAGGAGCAGCACCAAGCCTAGCCACCTTGTCTGAGACATTGACCACCATTCACCTCCACCCCTGTCCAACGCCAACGCCCTGCCAGCCATTGGACCACTCTAGAAACATCGCGCCCTATGCCTCTATGCCATGCCGAGAGCGCGCCAGAGTGACGCACTTGACACGCGCCCACAGACCGCGCGCCGCCCTCGCCGCGTGCAAGCATGATCACCACCGTCCTAGGAGACCGCCAGACAACCCCGTTCGCCGCTGCGTGACCCGTAGCCGTGGTGCGCCATTAAAATGCCCGTCGGACGTGCCCAGAGTACCGCAGCGTTCCGACCGTCTCGCACCGCCCCATGCCTCGAGACCATGCCGTTGAGCTTCGCTGGGGAGCACAACACCGCCCCCTACCGTCGCCCGTGCCATTACCCACTAGGCCGCTGACCACGACGAGATCCACCAGCGCCCTTCGGTCCCCTCTTGGCACCATAAATAGAGGCCAGCCCTGCTCGATTTATTAACACCAACACACTCCCCACTCTCTCAGAATCACCCCAACTCATTCTCGGAGCCACCGGTACTAGGAGGTTCGCCGTTGTCGAATTCATTGTTTGTCCCCATCGCCAACCCTCGTCTAAGCCCGATGAGCCCCCGTAGAACCCCACTGGCCGCGCTAGGGTTCTGTCTCGCCGGTGTTGCCCGACGAAGATGATAAGTCGCATACCTTCGATTAGATGTTGATCATGCGGTCCGCATCACCCTGTACCGCTTCGCACCCCCTGTCTCGCTGACTGGTGGAGACAGCCAATTAAACTCACCTGTCGGGGGGATAACCCTCGGGTGGGGAAAGCCAGGCACAAGTAGGCCGGCTCCAAAAGGTGCAGGCCACCTAGCCTCCAGGAAAGACAACTCTAGCCGACTGGCAAACACACCCGGCTGGGCTTATAACCTTCCCAGCTGGCCCGTCTAGCCGGTGGCCAGAAGAACCGGCCGGGTGGCCGTTTGTACCCGGCTCACCTCGGACTCGATGGAGAGCACGGAAGGACTGACGCTTCGTGTGGGGTATGCTTCTGGCTCTCCCTCGTCATTAGTCAAGCTGGCGTGCCGTCATGACCAGCGCTACCCGACAAGGATAAAGCAAGACGGTCGGCTGGACTGGCGAAAGCAGTCCGGGTGACCGTTAAAGCAAGGATGACGCCCCAAAGGAAGCCCGGGTGACCACTAAAGAGAAGGGTTACGCTAAAATAAGGGCGGACTGGGTCTTGGCCCACCGGCTGGGCCCTGCAGCCGGCCCTGTCCTGTAAACCCATATCCAAATAGTAAACCCTAGGACCCGATCTGTAATCTGCCCCCCAGACCAGTATATAAGGGAGGGCAGAGCTATGGTTCTAGGTAGGCAACAATAGAAGTATAGAAGTGTTAGCATCAAGTTCCCATCTTCCTCTAGCTCTCGATAGTAGCTAAGGAAACAGCTCAAGGAGCATCTGTACTGAGCATCAGCTCCCATACATTATTCATCTTGCAGGAGTAGGGGTGTTACCTCGCCAAGAGGGCCCCGAACCTGGGTATGTCCCTGTGTTTGAAGTGCACCGTGCCCAACCCGTTGCATGAGCCACCGAATGCATCCGTGTGTCCCTTATTTGCCATCCCCGATGGCACTGCCGTGTTCCACACCACGACAGTTGGCGCCCACCTTGGGGCACAGCGATTCGCCTGGGATCATCTTCCGCACGGGACTTCCGCTCGTCGCTGGCGAACGCGTGGCCTCCGGCCTCGTTCTCACGTTGGGTGCCTTCGACTGCGTCATCGACAATGCAGCGTGCGTTGTCGGAAACACCTTCCCTACCGACGGCTCCATCATGCATTTTGGATACGTCCGCGTCTATGTCGCCACTATCCCTGAGGGTTTTCCCAGCGTGGTCACCCCCGTCCTTGACGTGCCCCTCACCCGCGTCCCAGACGTAGGGAGTGGTCACGCCGAAGTCATGATGGTAAACGCTCGCGAAAACCATCGACAGCCTCAAGAACGTCGGCCAGGCGGAGAAAACTCCGTGCCCGAGCAAGAGAAACACCTGCTCACCGCCTCCATCCAGCACTTGTGCGCTCCGGTCGTCGTCAAGACGGATCCGGCGACTGCAGTGGCAGCGCTCGAAGCTACACGCCAAAAGCTCCTGGAGGAAGCCACCAAGGTCATGGCCAACCAGCGTTGGCTGAACGCCATCGTGCACGAGTACAACGCGGCTCACGGCTTTGCCAGGAAGATACAACACCGGGGGCGTGACCTTGCGTCGGAACTGGACCGCACCGCTGACTCGCATGTAGGTGTGGCGCGGCGTGTCTACATAACTCCCGCCAAGAACATGAGGGCGGTTGAGGCAGCAGCCACGGAGCTAAAGCACCTTGAGGGCGAGGAACTTCGTCGCCAGCAGGAGCGCGTGCAGCTCCTCGTGGCCACCGCGAACAAGCAGCAAGCCGAGGGCGTCCCCAGCTAGGTGGGCAACTCCTGCGACATCGTCGTCCGCAAAGGCGCGAACCAGACGGTGCATGGAGGAAGCAAGCATCAACAGGCCTCTTCTCCAGGAGGGGTTGGACAAAACAGCCGCCCGCATGGCAAATCTGGCAACCGCGGTCGCTACAACCGCCGCCTCCAGCGTAAGTCGTGCCCCGGCAGGCGGAGCTTCCTAGGGGAAAAAGACGCGAGCACCAGAGGAGGGAGCTGACGCGAACAAGGACCCGCCTGCGTCACGCTTGAAGGGTCGGCTCTGTCCCCGAGAACCGACTGACGCGCGCGAGCGCATCGACCTCCTGGTGCAGTCATGCACCCTGGAGGAGGAAAGTCCGGCTAGCCCGAAGTGTTTCTGCCCGCGCATCCAGAATGAACCATTTCCAAGGGGATTTTCACTCCCAAGGGACACGCCAAAGTACAACGGAACCGTCAAGCCTGAGGACTGGTTGGTCGATTACACCACCGCGATGGGAATCGCCAATGGCAACCTCCGCCTGGCCATCCGCTACGTCCCCCTCATGCTCGTCGACTCGACAAGGATATGGCTTAATAGCCTCCCCGACAGCAGCATCAACGCATGGCTGGACTTCGAAGAAGCGTTCATCGGCAACTTCAACGGAACATACAAGCGACCGGGTCGGCCTCGCGAGCTTTCCCTCTGCATACAAGGCAAGGATGAGTCAGATCGCGCCTACCTCACCCGGTGGACCAGCATGCACAATTCGTGCGAAGGGGTGCGTGAGCACCAAGCGATAGACTTCTTCACCAATGGCTGCCGAGATGTCACCATGCTAAAGCACAAGCTCAGCCGGGCAGATCCGCAAACCATAGCCCAGGTCATGGCCATCACGGACAAGTACGCCACCGCGGACACAGCAATGAAGAAGCCCATCGTGGTGGACGACCAAGGCCAAATTGTCACGGACGAGCAGGCGGAGCGACGCCAGTCAGGTGACCATCATCCCAGGCGACACGGTCATGACAACCGCCACGTCAAGAGGAAAGACGACCAGCCGGATAGCCGGTACGGCACCAAACAAGTAGCCGCGGTGCATGAAGATCCGACTACAGGAGGCAGCCGGAGGCAGAGGCTGGACGATAGGCCGCCTCGGCCTAAGTACACCATGGAGTCCATGCTCGACGGACCATGCAAGTTTCACAGTGGCGGCAACAAGCTCGCGAACCACACGATGCGCCAATGCAGCTGGACAAAGAAAATGGCCGAAGCCAGTGGACTCCCACCTCCACCTCCACCACCAGCCGGAGGCCCACCGGACAACAGGGAACGATGCAACCTCCGTGAGGATGATGAGGATGGTTACCCGCGGTAGGTAGGTAATTACCACATATTCCTAGCGGATCCGGAAACGAAGCACGCCAAGCGGAGACGCGAGGCGGAGGTAAACGCAATCATCCCACCCATCCCACATTACCTGCACTGGTCCGACCATGCAATCACTTGGAGCAAGGAGGATCAGCCGGCCATATTGCCAAGCCCTGAAAGCTACGCATTGGTCCTGGACCCCATCATCATCTCCAAGAAGCACTCATGCCGCTTCTCTCGGGTACTGATCGATGGAGAAAGCAGCATCAACCTCCTTTACTGGAGCAGCCTCGAGAGGATAGGCATCAGCGAGTCCCAGCTGGAACCCTCAAGCACTTCGTTCCACAGAGCAGTACTAGGACCATCACACTCCCCAATCGACAAGATCCGGTTGGATGTCATCTTCGCCAGCGAGAACAATTTCCGCCGCGAGCCAATTTGGTTCGGGGTCATGAACCTCTCCAGTGCCTACCACGCCATACTAGGTCGCCCAGCTCTGACCAAGTTCATGGGAGTACCGCACTACGCATACCTCAAAATGAAGCTGCCGGGCCCAAAGGGAGTGATCACTATTGATGGATGCTACAAGCGTTCGATCGAGTGCGCTTCAGACGGCTCCAAGCTGGCCGAAGCGATGATCATCGCTGAAGAGAAACGCTTCATAATGCAGAACGTGGCGGCTCTGCAGAAGGATATGCCGGCTGGAGAGCCCAAACCGGCTGGAGAATCACAGTTCAAGCCCTCGCAGGGGACGAGGAAGATCCTGCTGAACGAGGAAGACCCAAGCAAGTTCGTCTTGGTCGAAGACGGCCTGGACAACAAATAGGAAAGCGCGCTCGTCGATTTCCTCCGTGAGAATCGGGACATTTTTGCATGGTGCCCCAAAGACATGCCAGGTGTCCCGAGGGAACTCGCCGAGCACTCCATTCATGTTCGACCAGACGCGAAGCCGGTCAAACAATCTTTATGCTGCTTCGTAGAAGAAAAAAAAGAACCATTGGTGAGGAGATCACACAGCTGGCTTCATCATGGAAGTTTTCCACCCAGAATGGCTCGCCAACCCGGTGCTGGTGTTGAAGAAGAACAAGACATGGCGCATGTGTGTCGACTATACCAGTCTCAACAAAGCTTGCCCCAGAGATCCTTTCGCTTTGCCGCAGATTGATCAAGTCATCGACTCCACCACCGCGTGCGATTTGTTTTTTTTTTGGACGCTTACTCGGGCTACCATCAGATCAAGCTCAATGTAACCGATCAAATAAAGACATCATTCATAACCCCGTATGGAGCATACTTCTACACTACCATGCCCTTCGGGTTGAAGAACGCAGGCGCAACCTATCAGCGCTGCATGCAGAAATGCCTGCAGACGCAGATCGGAAAGAACGTGCACGCCTACATCGACGACGTCGTCATCAAGACCAAGGAACGGCACAGACTCCTTGAGGATCTGAAGGAAACATTCAACAACCTCCGCCGTTTCCAGATCAAGCTGAACCCGAAGAAGTGCGTGTTCGGCGTCCCAGCCGGCAAGCTCCAGGGCTTTCTCGTCTCCGAGCGAGGAATCGAGGCGAACCCGGAGAAGATCGGAGCCATTGAACACATGGAGCTGCCACGGAACCTGCGCGACATGCAGAAGTTCACCGGGTGCCTCGCTTCCCTCAGCCGTTTCGTCAGCTGGCTGGGAGAGAAGGCCCTTCCCCTGTACCAACTGATGAAGAAAACAGGCAAATTTGTCTGGACAGCCCAGGCGGACGAGGCTTTCCGAGACCTCAAGCGCATGCTCACCTTGCCACCCGTCCTGGTGGCGCCAAGAACAAAGGATTCCATGCTGATGTATATCGCTGCCACAAACAGAGTGGTTATCGTGGTATTGGTAGTGGACCAACCAGAGGAAGGAAAGGCTCAGATGGTCTAGCGCCCCGTATACTACCTGAGTGAGATGCTCTCGCTATCGAAGCAGAACTACCCCCACTACCAGAAGCTGGTGTACGGCATGTACATGGCCGCCAAGAAACTCAAGCATTACTTCCAGGAGCACTCCATCCGGGTGGTAGCATTGGCCCCACTTGCTGAGATCATAGGCAACAGAGATGCCACTGTCCGCGTGGCAAAATGGGCCATTGAGCTCGCTGCGCACAACATCCAGTACGAGCCGCAAACCACAATCAAGTCGCAAGCATTGGCTGATTTCATCGTCGATTTGGCGTAGACACAATACATGCCTCCAGTGCCGGATTCAACTTACTGGAAGCTACACTTCGACGGATCGAAAATGAGGGGGGGGGGGGACTCGGTGCCGGAATCATGATAACCTCGCCCAAAGGCGACTGGTTGGAGTACGTTCTCTAGATCCACTTCAAAGGTTCCAACAACGTCGCCGAATATGAAGCACTCGTCCATGGGCTCAAGATGGCCAAGCAGATAGGTATCCAGAGGGTGATGTGCTTCGGGGATTCAGACTTGGTGGTGCAACAAGTATCTGGCAAGTGGGACACCAGGGACGCAAACATGGCCCTTTACTGCTTCTTCGTCCAGCAGTTGTGTGCCTGTTTTGAAGGATGTGAGTTTCACCATGTGCCCAGAGCCAAAACGAAGCTGCTGACGCCATGGCCAGAGTCGGGTCAACAAGACAAGCCATACCACCTGGGGTCTCCCTCGAGCACTTGCGAAAGCCCTCGAGCACTCTTTGTGCATGTCCAGCACGTCGATGCCTTTGGACAGTGCCACAGCTAGGCTGGCCATGTCATGCACCTCGCCCACGTCTGGCCAGATATAGTGGAAGAGATCATTGCCAACGGCGCGAAGGCCATTGCTCTCCTCCGCCAGCACCTTGACCAGGTCGAGGGTAGTCAGGTCGCGTCCAACTTCATCCACGGGCAGCTTCTCCATGGCCATCTCGGTCGCCTCAGGATAATGGGCTGCAGCCAAGCACAAACCAGGATAAACGGACAAGATGGGGCAAGTAATGACGCAACGGGAGAAGGAAACTAAAGAAGTTACTGACGACCATCTCCGAGATTTCCTGGAGGTGTTGAGTAAGCTCCCCCTCCCGGGCACGAAGAATCTTGATTGTCTCCTCCTGCTGGGTGGAGATCGTCTCAAAATTCTTCAGCGCCTCCTCCCGGATGTCAGCCGCCTTCTTGCCCTGCTCCACGCTAACCTCAAGCTGATGCTTGGCCGCAGCAATTTGATCGAACTGCGCTTGTCGCGCCTTGTTCGATTCTTCCAGCCGGGCGACCTCAGCTTTGAGGCGCTCCACCTCCCTCTCGTTGTCCTGGATCATGGCTATAGGAGGATACCCGATGGTCAACAAAAAACGGGAAAAGGGAGCCAATCGCCAAGACAGATCTGAAGAAGCAATCTTATGGCCAAGATCCTGGGTGTTCTTCACAGACTCCGCAAAAGCTTTCTGTAGCAAGAAAACAAATGAGCAACAGAGAAGCAAACCGAATGGAAGAACGGAAAACATGTGAAGGGCAACGACTTACCTCCATCAAAATAGAATTTGTTTTGGCCTCGCTGAGGCCCTTTTCCATTCCCTCAACCAGGTGGGGAACCTGGCTGAGTGCGACGGGTGTCGAGCCCACGAGCTGGGAAAGGATCGCACCCGGCGTCAGCACAACCGAAGCTAGCCTTGAGCCGGTAACGACGACCTCGTCATCATCGGCAGCCGGACTCGAAGGCGCAGCCACCACCAACTCCCTCCCAGCCGGCTGACCACCATCCGGCTGGATGCCATCCACCGCAGTCGCCTGCGTGGACCCAGCCTCCTTCGTCACCTCCGTAATCACGGGCCTGGCAGACCTGCTTGGAGCATCGCTCCAGGCCGGGTTCACGCCAGCCCCGAGACGAAGGAGGGGGGTCTCCGGGTCCTGCGTAGCCACAAATAGCTGCCCCAACCAGGAAGACGCGGGCACCTGGTGCAGCAGCCCCGTGGTCGAGGAGCCCTCAGAGGCCCTGGGCGGAGACTGGCGACCTCGCCACCTCTTCATCCGGCGGAGGAGGCGGAGGAGCAACGACGGTGACACCACCATCGCCAAGCACCTTCGCCTCGCTGTGTAGAGTGAAGAGTCAAGGGAGGAACCAGTAGAAGTAGAGAGCGGCAAGCAAGGGCAAGGGAGATACTAACCCAGCGATGGACGGTAGGGCAACGACCTGACGCCCTCAGCGTGTCTTTTTCGTCTCAAATGGAATGGGAACGGTAACAGGTGCCGCCCTCTTTCCCCGGGCTCTTGCCGCGGGTTTCTCTCAGCCACCCTCCTCGTCGGTGACATCGACTGCGACACAAGCAAGGAATCAAAACCACAACCTCAACAACAAAGGTGAAAGAAAGAGCTACGTTCAGCAACTTACCATGAGGATCCGAGGGGCCGTCATCCGCCCGGACGGGAAACCCTTCGGGCTCCGTCTGTTGGTACTTCTTCGGCTTCCTGTCCTCCAAGAAGGACGGAAGCACGAAGTCACCCATACCGTCCTCGGCTAGCTGCGCCGTGAACAACTAATCAAAAAGGGGAGCATAAGGCACCCAAGGAAAGCTAGAAATGACAAGAAGCGAGACGCAAGACAACCAGAGAAAAACTTACCCGAGGCGGCAGACGACCGCGTTGATACGGGGGGCAGGAATACTCCCAGGTGGCATCCATGTGGAACTTGGAGATCATGGAGACCCAGTTCCGCAGGTCCTGGTAGGGCACATCCTTCCGCGACGTCCTCGTCGGGTCATTTTCGGTCGAGAGGTGGCACATCTTGTGCGACCGCTTCTGCAGTGGAAGCACGCGATGCACCATCCACGACAAGGTGATGTCCCGTGCGGTGAGCCTATCCGTCTCCACCATCGTCTCCAGTCGGGTGGCCATCCAGTCGAGGTCCGCCGTTGCACCCATGCCCTTCGTCGTCCAGCCCTTCTGCGTCGAGGGCACGTCGGCGAAGGGTGGAAGGCAGATCCAGTCAATCTCTATGGCATTGGTCACATAGAAATATGAGCGCTGCCACAGCTTGACAGTGTCGGGGAGCTCGAACCGTGGCATCGGAGAGGAGGTCCGCGGGTAGACAGCGCAGCAGCCCGTCTGCGTCAGTGAGCCACCCTTGGTGATGTTCTGGGTCTTGAAGTGGAAGAACTTGAGAAAGTTCGCCACCTCGGGCTACACCCCAAGATATGACTCGCAGCAGGCCGCATGATGCAACAGCTGCGCCATGGCGTTGGCGCCCAAGTGATGCAGCTGGAGGTCGAAGAAGAGAAAGAGCTACAGGAGGAAAGGGATGACGGGAAGGCCGAAGCCACGGGAAAAATGCACGAGGAAGACGACGCGCTCCCCCGACCGAGGGTTCGGCACCCGCTCCCCCTACGGCATGAGCCGGTGCTTCACAAGCATCGACGAGGGAAGAAACCTCCCCCGCCGATACTTGTTGATGAGCTCGTCGGTCACAAAGGAACCGCACCAGCCGCCGCGTTTCTCCGGCAACATCTCGACAAAGGAGGAGGCCGTGGTGGACAGGGAGAAAGTGGCCGGCAGCGATAAGGAGAAGGCGTGAAAGAGCAAAGGGCGCTGGAGCACGAGGGAAAGATGAGCTGGAGGATGGACAAGTGTGGGAATCGATCCCCCTCAGAGCTCTATTTATCCCCGCAAATGGCACCGTCGCCCCTTCGTCTTCTACGTGACACGTGGCATCGTTTAACCACAGCCACACGACGCTTCGGTTCCAGATCCTCTACGCCATCATAATTGCCACATAAGATACCCGGGCGTTAGAAGGAGACGAGGCCTACGTGCTTGCCCCGAGAAACCGCTGCGGCAAGTTTACGTGCGCAGTTGCCAAAAACTGACACAGCGACCCGGAAGTCAAACTGACGCGATGTGCGCCAGAGCCGCAGTCGTGGGTGACGACATCAACGACGTCATCAAGCCAAACATTTCATCTTCAGCTGCGCCAGCCGATACCTGTCGTCACTGTTTACACCCAGTGGACGGCCATCGATTCCGCAGCCGGTTAAATCCAGCTGGAAAGCAAAAGAAAAATCCATAGCCGGATACAACGAAGCAACTCTCTTAGGACAAGAAGGAGCACGGAAGATCTTCCCCACCGTCCAAGCCCATATGTGCTCGGGGACTAGTGTCGGGGGGATAACCCCCGGGTGGGGAAAGCGAAGCACAAGTAGGCCGACTCCAGAAGGTGCAGGCCGCCTGGCCTCCAAGAAAGACAACTCTAGCCGACTGGCGAACACACCTGGCTGGGCTTATAACCTTCCCGGCTGGCCCGTCTAGCCAGTGGACAGAAGAACCGGACGGGTGGCCGTTTCCACCCAGCTCACCTCGGATACGATGGAGAGCACGGAAGGACTGACGCTTCATGGGGGTATGCTTCTGGATCTCCCTCGTCATCAGGCAAGCTGGCATGCCGTCATGACCAGCGCTACCCGACGAGGATAAAGCAAGACGGTCGGCTGGACTGGCGAAAACAGTCGGGGTGGTCGTTAAAGCAAGGATGATGCCCCAAAGGAAGCCCGAGTGACCAATAAAGAGAAGGGTGACGCTAAAAGAAGGGCGGACTGGGTCCTGGCCCACCGGCTGGGCCATGCAGCCGGCCCTGTCCTGTAAACCCATATCCAAACAGTAAACCCTAGGACCAGATCTATAATCTGCCCCCAAACCAGTATATAAGGGAGGGCAGAGCTAGGGTTCTAGGTAGGAAACAATAGAAGGATAGAATTGCTAGCATCAAGTTCCCATCTTCCTCTAGCTCTCGATAGTAGCTAAGGAAACAGCTCAAGGAGCATCTATACTGAGCATCAACTCCCATACATTGTTCATCTTGCAGCAGTAGGGGTGTTACCTCGCCAAGAGGGCCCTGAACCTGGGTACGTCCCTGTGTTTGCAGTGCACCGTGCCCAACCCGTTGCGTGAGCCACTGAATGCATTCGTGTGTCCCTTCTTTGCCATCCCCGATGGCACTGCCGTGTTCCACACCACGACACCACCCGTGCGTGCTGTGCACCGTGGGCCGGCCCATTTACATTCCCGCGTGACCCAGTAGTTTGAATTTCGGTTTATTATTTTAGTTTCAAACTCGGTTATGTACCTAGATTCAAAAATCAACCCAGGCCGATTCACTGAACCAAAATGCATGAAACTATTTTTTTTAGAAAGGTAGTGGAATTATTAATCCAAGCACATTTTATTCAATTCATTTGGAATTGTAGATCACCTATAGTAAAAATAACAAGGAAGAAGCTTTTCTGCATTCAAACATTTTTCAAAATTGAACCCCAAAAGCTTTTGAGTTGATTCCAAGTCTCAAAAATCACATTTAACTAGACCTTTCTAAATATATAAAAATACCTAGGTTTACTTGCAGAAATAATGGACAAGCAATAAAAGGATGCCCCATAGGCATTTGTAGTCACTTTATTTAATTAAAATAAAACGGTTAAACCTTGTTAAATTGTGACACCACTTTAAATCACATTCCCATGTACTGAAATATCTGGTGATGACATGCGTCAACATGATCCCATGTTTTAGTTGGAGAATATTAAATATTAAGTAGTTTTTGAATGAGTAGAAATTACTTTTCCAAAATAAAATAAAAGGATACAAAGTAAATCTTACGTGCTTTGAGGATTGTAATGTTTGTGATGATGCTAGATCAGCTAGTGAAAACCTTGGAGTGATAAATAAAAGTAGTTAAGTACTGTTTGGTGATTGTGTATCTTGTATTTATTTAGAAACGCTAGTACCGACCAAGGATACAAAGAGGAAGGAGGATACTACGAGGAAGAAGCCGAGGAGAACTTCAACCACTGCTCTACACAAGGCAAGCTATCTAAGCAAGCTAGAACTTTTCAAGTTAACCCTTGCATTATAATTATGCCAACTAGATGCATTAAACATGCATTAGTTACACCACTTGATTATACCAAACCCAGTTTTACTTGCAAGGTTAGTTCTTTTATTTCTTTATCAAAGCTCCTTAGTTTGTGTTTACTTAGTGACTTGTAGATTTTAGAAAGATGTTTAAAGGTAGCATATAGAGCATAAAACTTGGCCTAAGTTAGATAAATCTTGATGTCATCATGAGGCATGAGATTGAACTTAGATCATTTCCCACTTGATTACCACCTCTTATTAGTGTTTACCCCCACTTGTAGATGCTAGTGCTAAACATAAAATTTGACCACTTTAGATGGGAATACTTGGTGAAAATGGTTATGAAAACCTTAGAATGATGATTCATTCTACTAAAAAGTTTTGACATGTGTTCTTGAACACCAGATGATTTTGATGATGAAAATGTTAAGGTATGAGACTTAGCCCTTTATAAAACTGATTGTTATCTGGATGCGATACCATTGCAATTTTACTGTACAACCACAATACCCGAAATTTGGGTAGGGCTTAACTAGAAATTTATATACCTTAGTATGGGTTCCCTTGCGGCCAATGTTTGAGCTGAGGCTACCTTGTGAATATTGTCCACTTGTGTAGTTCCCAAGATGACAGTTGGTCATGGTTGGGAGGACAAACTCACAGGAGAGGTTCCTATACTAGGGCGTGTAATTGAAAGGTTAGGATTGATTATCCGCATATTGAGTATGGTGAATTCAGGATTGTTCCTGACGGATGTATCGGATATTGTGGTGAAAGTGTACCACCTCTGCAGAGTGTCAAACTATTCGAATAGCCGTGCCCGCGGTTATGTACAGTTGGAGTGGCCATATTGTTCCGTCGTCAGCTGTTTTCAAAAATGACTTGTGAATGAATCATGACTTTGACTTGATCACGACAAGGTTGTGATATGAAATTCAAGTTCCCACTTAGGTGTTATAAAACTTTCAACTAGCTTTGTTTGCTTCTGAACTCTGTTAAGGTAAATCTGGCTTTTTGCAAAACAACCTAGAGCCTAGTATTTCCTACTCAAAACCACTACACTTGTTAGTACTAGTTTGCGAGTACTTAAAGAGTTCTCATGGCTTTGTACCTGGCTATTCTCGTGGCCAGAATATGAAGAGGACTATCAGGAAGACGGACCGCAGGAAGGTGATGACAACTAGGATCATCTCCCGTCGCCAGCATTGCCTGTGACCATGAAGATGGAGTCTCGCCTATGCTACCGCTATTATTACGTTATTCTGTTGCTATGATTGTATGAAGACTGGATCAGGTGATCCTTTATTTGTTGTAAGACCTTATGTATGGTATGTAATAGATGATGTACTGTGATATCCAATATGTTATGTCTCGCACAAATGGTAATCCTAGGATTGTGATGTACGGCATAACATGCATTTGGGATTAAAAATCCGGGTGTTGACAAGTTGGTATCAGAGCCATCCTGACCATAGGAGACCCTAGTTTAGAATGGACGTTTGAATCCAAAAACCTAGTTTCAAAACAAAGGAAGTGAGTATTTACGAAAACTTATTCTCATTCTTATCACTTAGATTCTTTCATGAAAATTCATGTTCCTCAAATTTTTTGCAAACTTACATAAAATTTGACACACTTGATCACTCTACTAACTTACTCATCCTATATTCTTATAGATGGACGTGAAGTATAGCCAGTTTTATCAGTTGGAGAATGGAGGAGACCTCATCTGTGAGTGTGACTTGGACCAGATGTCGGAAATGCTGGAGCGTCCACACCCCGAGTTCTTCGGAGCTCAGCTCAACGATCAGGAAGGAGAGGAGTTGCAATGGCTGACTGTTGCAAGTCTTCGAGGAAAGATCAGATCTCAGAGGGAATTCAGTCCACCATCATAGAGAACAACTAGCTCGATGGACTTGTCAGGGCCATGCAGGAAGCTCTTGCCTATCTGTGTGGGCAGAGTATCAATCAGATCAAGGGTACCTACTTTGAGTTCTATCCAAGGCGTGATGACGAGGTTTCGACTCGTCAATGCCCATTGTTATGAGCTTGGGCTTTGGAGAAGATGGGGATGCTGGAGATTGTGGGACGGTTAATAGACCAGCAACCAGGGGACACGAGATTTACCCAGGTTCACGCCCCCGGAGGTAAAACCCTACTCCTGCTTGTATGCTCTTGATTACGGCGGAACTGAAAAGTATAGGGGTGTGTAGATGCAATCTGGCGTGGAGGTGTGTATGCGGTGAGAAGTTGTCCTCCTCGTTGTGCCCTCCTAGCCTTTATATAGAGATAGGCAGGTCTCGAGCATAGATCGAGTCGGTTAGAAGTTAGGGTTTGCCCCTTTGAATATTCTATCTACTCTAGTTGCTCTCCAAGGATCCGAAGACGTCATGGGCTTGGGCCACTCGAAAATCTCCACAGGCCGCGTATATTCTCGTGGGACTTCTTTGGGCTGGACCAGGTATGCTAATATTGTGTACCCGTAGGGTATAACCATGTCAGTAGCCCAGAGTGTTCAATCGAATCATAGATTCGGCTGAGGACTCTTCAATCTTTCGGGTGCAGCTCTTTCTGTTTATAAGAGAAAAGAATGATTTTAGTTCGTAGGAATTGTTGATGCGTGTGCCTAACTCTCCTGACGGATCAGGGTCAGTTAACTGTCTTAGGACAAAACAACATGATCTTCTTCAGACTCGAGTCCCTAGACTCGAATCTGGAACTGATGCTGGCGTAACTGGACTCAGGCCGTTGAGGTCTTATAGGAGTCGAATCCCAGTAGTTTCGAGTGATGTACCCAACGCATCCGTCGGGATTTTCATCGTGCCTATTGACACGGTTTTTACTGGCAGAGCGCAGTCAGGTGCGTTACCAGGCCATAAGATGATATATGCGGGTCTTATCTTTGTGTCGTGGACACATCATCCGAAATGTTATAACTGCGGAGGTGTTTCGGGTGGCCAAGGAGGATGCTTCTCACTTAGCGTTGATTGGGGAAAAGTTGCTAGAAAGTTTTCGCATTTTGATCCGAAGGATCGTAGTCGAAGAATTCATAGGGTGCGCAACCAGCTCTCCCTATGGGAGTAGCCCTCGATTGTCTGTTCGAGTCATAGACTCGAGCAGAGACTTTAATTCAGTCATTTTTAGGTTCAGGTCCAAAGGACACAGTTTTTTCGGATGCTTAAATCAGTCCTCCCTATGGGAGTATCCCCCAAGTCCGTAGTGGAGTCATAGACTCGACGTAGGACTCGAAGAATCAACAATGGTGTAGTACCTTAATCATTCCTCAGGTGCGCGACTAGCGCTTCTGGTAGGAGTAGCCCCCAAGTAATTGCTCGAATCGTAGATTCGAGTGAGTACTTTTAATTATCAACCTAAGATTTCTAACCGTTGCTAGCATGGTTTTGATGACGTCAGTGCTGACGATCGGTGACCTCAACCGTCTGCGGCGCCATAGGTGACGTGACTGAATGAACATGGGTCCCACTTTCTGACTTGAAGTTTACTGGTCGTGCACGACGTGGCGAGAATTACAGCGTCTCCTCGTTTTCCATGCATAGTGGACGGCGTGCGGGCGACGGTTCGCTACTGCGTTGACATGTGGACTGTTGGATCTGACCCTAGCGTTAGGGCTTCTAGATGAACGGTTCCTGATCGTCGTCTTCATCCTTATAACCGTGGGGAAAATAGTAGTTTGTCTTCACCTTTCGCCATTTGCTTTCACTGCTTCCATTTTCACGAGCTTTCTCTTCACGCACTGGACGTTCTCCGGTCCTTTCTGTCCTCTTTCCTGCATGCACACTGCCGCCATCGACGTTCCACAATGGTGAAGTCGAAGAAGGCCTCCGCCGGAGCGGGCTCAAGTGCTGCTGCCGGTGGCAAGAAAAGCACCACCGCCACTTGCATCACCGATGGCGGGTGGCGGCGCACAGAGACGCGCGAGGGCGACCTGTGCAAGCTACGTGATGCGGGTTTAATCCCGCAGGATAAGGAGGCCATCAAAATCCCCGGCTATGAGGTAATTCCCCGTCCACCCGTAAGGTTTTGGGTGATGTTTGTCGCCTTCGTTCTTCGCGGCCTTTATCTCCCAGTCCACGATTTTCTTCGTGGACTTTTGTTTTTCTATGGCATCCAACTCCATCATCTTTCGCCCAATTCTCTTCTCCATATCGCCTGCTTCATTACTTTTTGCGGGTGCTGGCTCGGTATTGAGCCGCACTTTGGCCTCTTCCAGAAGCTCTATTCCGTGAAGAGGCAATCTGGCACAAGCGGCGTTTACCCGCTTGGCGGCTGTATTATTTCCCTCCGATCTTCTGTTATCTTCTTTTCCTTTTCTATGTCCGAGTCCGTCCAATACTGGCGGAAGAAGTGGTTTTATATCTGCGACTCCACAGTCGATGGGAAATTTTTTGGCCTTGCTCCCTTCGACTCCACCCAGGTGATCCTGCCAAAGAGATCCTGGAAGAACCATATCCTGGAGGGCGAGGTGGAGGAGGTGGAGGATCTCTACCGTCGGGTGGAGGCCCTCCAAATGGTTGCGGAGAAGGAGGTGAATGGTGTGGACATCATCTGCACCTTCCTCAAACGTCGGGTGCAGCCACTCCAGGCGAGGGCGCATCCGATGTTTCTTTACTCTGGCTGCCATGACCCAACGAGAGTTTCGGCTGAGGAGCTCTCCACGGGCGACCTCGATAGGGCTCTTCGGCCGCTGCTGAAGTTCAAAGCTGAAGAGGACCTCCCGAAGAAGTCCTTGACTGCCCCCTTCAGCTCTTCGACTCGAGTTCCTCAGTTTTTAGAACTGCGTCCTACGCGTTGCGCTTGTTTATGATTGCTGTTTTTCGCATGATTAAGAGATGCGTAATCACGTTCTTTGTCTTCTTTTGCAAGAACTAAAGGTAGCTGGCATGGTGCCTCTGCTTCCTGAAAAGTATCCGATTGCGCCAGGCAACGAAGTTGTGGACTCCGAGTCTGAGCTTCCGCAGGCATAGTCGCCAACTCATGATGCCCCCGAGGCCAGCGAGGGTCGGACCCGTAAGCGTGCACGGAGTTCGAGCGAGTCTTCGGATGCCTCTACTCCGCCAATGCCTAGGGACCCGTCCTTCCTCATGCGCCATAGCGGAGATGACGGCGCTTCCTCCTCACCGTTTCTGGCCGTGCCTCTGCGGGTTATGGCTCCGCAGCCGCCGACGAAGAAGAATAAGAAAGAGAATAAAGAGAAGAGGCCGCTGTCCATCTTTGATTTGAGCGACATCGAATCATAAGTACTTTCGGATGCTATTCGTTCTTGTTTTCTTGTCTTATTGTCTTTGATGGATGTTTTCCTTGCAGCCACTCTTCGGAGGGCTCTTTTAGTGAGGGCGCCTAAGAGGCCGTAGGGGAGTCAAAGCTGATGGCCCCTCCCTTTCAGACGGTGGCCACCTCTGGCCGTGATGCTCTGAACCCCTCTCCGCAAGAGGCTCGAGTGGTCGTCACTCAGAAGACTGCCCTTGGACCTTTGGAGTACCCGTTTGAGCATGTAAGTTGTTTTCCTTTTGTCCTGGGGGAGCCCCCGAGCCTTTTTCGGGTCGTTTTGTTCGACGTTTTTGCTCGTTTCGAGGCGGAGCCCCCTAGCCCTGTTCTTGATTCTTTCTTGGTTGTTTTCTTTTGCTTCTTTCCATAGCCCTTTGTGCACAGCGCGAACCTGGTAATCCAGCAGCAGCTGGCGCTGGTGGCCAGCATGAAGCAGCTCCGAGGTACGTGTCTTTCTCGCTCTTATCTTTGTTACCGATTGCTTGAATGTAGCTTGTTTGCTCATGTGCGTCCTTGAAACTTGGTAGATGAGAATAACACGGCTCTTCGCCGGCTGGATACTCTTGAAAAGAGCTTCTGTTGTGCGGAGAAGCAGGCTGCAGATGCCGTGGAGGAGAAGGAGCACCTGCAGCAGGAGTTGGCTGATGCCGCCGCGGCCAAGGAGCGTGTATAGCGGGAGGCTTTAGATCGCGAAGAGCAGATCTCAACTGTTGCGGCTGCGCGTGAGAAGGAGGTGGCCGAGAAGCTGATGGCTGCGGCCAAGGCCTTCTCTGATATGTGTCTTGCTTGTAATTGGTCTTTTCAAATTTTGTTGACTGCGCTTTTCTTCATGTACTTATTCGGCTCCTGCTTGTTCTTCTTTGCGCCAGATGCTTCGGGTATTGCGTTTGATCGCAATGTCTTGTAGCACGGGAGCACCCTGGATGATACCACCGCAGCGGATGAAGATCGCTGCGGCACTGCTGCTGGCTCCCTTGACAAGGCCAAGGAGGTTCTCCAGCGTTTCTACAAGGAGATCATGCCCAAGGGCGCTTCCCTTGAGGATGTTGATTCTATGGAGGATGCGCTATCAGAGGATGCCCGTGCGGCTTATAAGCGCAAGAAGAAGGTCATTGGCGCTTCCGTGGGGCTGGCCATGGCCATGGCGTCCGGAGCGGAGCTGGATCTTCACCACATCACCTCCTAGATGCCAAAAACACCAGATGGCTCAGAGGTAGCCTTTGCTCTCTTCGCCTCTCGCTGTAAGCGTTATGGTTCGAAGCTTATCGATCTGCTGGTGAACTATGCTGCGAGGCAGCAGTGGGAGGCCAAGAGCAAGCACTCTGGCTCCGAGGCCACTCCGAATGCGGGTGCTTAGGCTTCTTTGGTGTAGTTTTTAGGATAGTGTATCCTCTTTTGTAATGTACGCTTGTGTTCATGAACAATTTCTCCTTGTGCCATGCAGTGGCTTTTAATGTATATAAATGATCTTTTGAGATGTTGCCCAAGACATGCGTTGTTCATATTCTTGCTTGCTTCCTTTAGGGACCTTTGGGTGAGGCTCCTGTGGATACTCTGACTGTCCCTCAGCTGCGACCATCTTTGTATGATGCGTCACAACTTTCCTTTCTGCACGATCGCGTCCGTAGCTAGGAGAAGGAGATCCTTAGCGTTCGGGGCCATGCGGACATGTGGAAGTCGAAGACTGAGCGAGCTGCTGCCAGGGAGGAGTATAAGGGGGAGCTGCGACAGTTGAGCGAGCAACTGCAGTGTGAGTTTTTCTTAGGCTGCTGCATGTCTTTGGATGTGCCTTGTTTGTGTGTCATCTTAGTCTGAATTTTCTACAGGTGCCAACCTTGTTCCGAGGGAGGAGAAGGAACGCGTTGTAGTTCGGATCAACTGCCTAACCCAACAGGATATGGAAGCCAGAGGCTTTTTCTGGATGGACCGCGACCGGGCCACCGTCCTTGCGACGGTGCAGGATGAGGCAGTTGAAGACTTCCCTTGCATCGATTATGTATGTCATGTTTCCGCTGGATGAGGCATTGTCCACCCTATGGGGTTTGCTGTCGAAGTTTCAGGACGTGAATCACGTGCGGGAGTTGGTGCGGCAGTAGCTGGTAGAGGGGGTGAAAGCCGCCCTTTCGCTTGTTCGGCTGCATCACCCAGTTGTTGATCTTGCGGCTGTGGCAACTGGGCCGCCCCCTCGACCAGATGGTGGCCTATGGGACATGCGCCCACATTACGTGGCTGTTAGGCAGTATGCCAAAGAGATTGTAGACCTTTTTGAGCATCAGGCGCATGTTATCCTTCAGAATAGGTAGGTCCTGTAAAAAGATAGATGTAAAACTTGTATATATTTTGACTAGGATTGTTGTGCCCTTTGTTGTAATGATTATTTGTATTAGCACGTGGTGCTTTGTTCTATGCATGCCCTTTTTATTAGCCTGACATGGTCAGCTACTCAGGTTTACATGCGTTATTCTCAGTCGACGAAGTCGTGAGGTGAGGCGGAGCCCTCGAGTGTGTTGTAACAGAAAGTAATGCGAGGAAAAGAGATTTTCGGGCGAGACACTTAGCTTTATTCATATCGTAATCGAGGATATACATTGTTCGGCTGAGTAGCCTTATTGAAAGTAAAGAGGGATAGCTAGGGGTAGAAGCATCGTAGTTGTGCGACGTTCCATGGGTTGGATTATGCGACTCCCGACTTGACGTCCTTCAGGCGATAGGCGCCACCTGGGATGACTTCGGTGACGATGTAGGGTCCATCCCAGGGTTACTCGAGCTTCTTCGGCCGCTCTTGCTTGAGTCGTAAGATGAGGTATCCTTCGACGAAGGACCTTGGGTGCAGCCGACGGCTGTGATAGTTGCGGAGGCTCTGCTGGTAGACCGCCAAGTGAGCCACGACAATGTCGTGTGCCTCGTCGAGTGTGTTGATGGCGTCTTCGAGTGCAGCCGTCGATTCGGCTTCACTGTTGGTGACGACCCGTGGGGCCTTATGGCGTACTTCTGCAGGTAGCACGGCTTTGGCTCCGTGTACCATGAGGAAGGGCGTGTATCCAGTTGAGCTATTTGGCGTTGTGCGCAAGCTCCAGAGGACAGAGGGTAGCTCATCTGACCACGCTCTCGCAAGCCGTTAGAGTGGGCTGAGTAGGCGTTTCTTGATGTTGCCGCCTACGAGACTGTTGGCCTTTTCGACCTGCCCGTTTGTTGGGGATATGATATATGGGTATCTTGATAGCATGTCTCCTATCCTGATAATCCGGGTGGCCCACAGTTGGTAGAATGGCCCATGGCCTACTGGGCGGCCCAGTTAGATGGATCCAGAAGGGAGGCCCAAGCCGGATAAAGGAAGGCTATGGTGGAGTCACTAGCGTACCCGGATCCTTGGAGTACAAGACACGCTAGTCTAGTAATAGACAGTGTAGGACTTTGTAACCTGTCCGGCTAGGACTTTTCCCTGTAACCCTAGGACCTGACGACTATATAGGTCGGGCCTATGGGAGCCTTTAGGGCACAAGTCATATCGATTCTCATACACCTCGTACAGCGAACCTATCTCTGTAACTCGGCGTATTGCCATTATAGTGATTTATAGCAGGTTACTCCGCGACCGTTGTGGGATCTGAACCTGGGTAAGCTATGTTACCTCATACCCTTCAATCGTCCATCTTCCCCCACGTCTCTAAACACGCACTGTGAGGACCCCTCCATGGCGTACTCGTCGGCAATACCACGGTAGTTGGCGCCCACCGTGGGGCAAGAGGCGCTTCAGGCTCTTCAGCGGGTGAGGACCAAGATCTTTACGGGAATCAGTGAAACCGTAGCCATTGGTTGTGTTCTCTTATCCGGCAACATTCCGATCGTCCCTCCCGACGAGTTTTGGATCCCGGCGAAGACGAACCCTACACGGTGTTCGATCGTTCCTATCGGAGACATCCACCTCTTCATCGGCGAAACCGACTCAGGCACTAGTTCCCCGGGAGTTTGAGGAGCATCAAGACACGCACGGACCGCCTATGAGCAGGATACGTTCACGGAAGGATCGATGTCGGATCTCTTCGGAGTTTGCCGGCAAAGATCGGAAAAATTCAAGGCCCACCCAAACCGCCCCTGTGCAGGATATAACGGTGGAAGATCACTGCAAGTCCGCCAGCTTCGACCGTGCATCTGGACAGCAGAGATCCAAGATCGTCGGCATGGTTACCATCCTCAATCTAGCGCGTTACGTCTAGAGAGAGGGCGAAAACCCCCACGATTATCTCGCCAGGTAGCTCCGTATATGAGCCGATCTGGCGCACTACCCCAATGATGATGCTATGTATCACTTTGTGGAGGGACTGGACCATGGCACGCTTCTCCGGCATTCTCTAAGGCGGCAGCAGGCTTCGGGGCGTCTTACCTTCGAAGGCATGGTGAATACCATCAAAAACTATGCGGAGGCCGAAGCGGCAGCTCAGACAGCGCTTGCGCTCATTGACGGAGCCCCTCCGATTTAGCCACCGCCACCACCGTCTCCTGCCGTTGTCACCGCAGCTGCGCCACCACCTCCAGTCATCGTCGCTGCTGTTGCACCTCCACCCCCGTCATGGAGGAAGACCTGGCACCCTCTGACTCTATGATATACGCTCTTTACACCGACTTTAGTGTAGATTCGGAGGAGATAGATTTCAGTCTAGAGGAACTAGACTCCGCCATGAGGGAGATGGAAGAGGAGTACATGCGCGACGAACAAGCCAACAACACCGTCGCGTCTTGAGAGGTGTTCGTCACCATTGGGACGGCGATGGATGAAGATCAACCCGGACGAGCTGCGCCCACAATGCTGGACAAGGGGAAGGGACCACTCATTGGTGCTGATGATGATCGCGCAAAAGTTATGCCCCCTCCGCCTAACCCAGTGCAACAGCCGCAGGAACTCGGCACCGGCCCAAGCAACAACAACACCGCAAACTTGCCACCTCCGGCATCTACGTCTGCTGCTGCCCAAGTTACTCCAGCTGATAGACTGATGTACGGAAATCTCCTCGTCGAGCCACTGACCGTAGCTCATATCCGGAACATGTCCCAGCTTTACGAGAAGCGCCAGCAGCTGCTGGAGGAAGCGCAGGCCATCGCGGAGCAAGGCCCTAAGCTAGATCGAGATTTGGTCAACTCGTAGAAGTCCATAGAGAAAGCTAGAGAAATGGAGGCCGAGTACAAGACTCTGTTGCAGGAGAAGAAGGCCAAGAAACACTACTGGAAAATGGCTTTAACACTGGTTCTTCTACGAACCGTTGTTAAAGGGGGGGCCGTACCAGCGTGGCCCGTGCGGCAAAAAGGATCCCCCCTTTAACACCGGTTCGTGGCACGAACCGGTGTTAAAGGACCCTGCACCAGTGGCCCGCGCAGCCCCCCCTTTAACACCGGTTCGTGGATTGAACCGGTGTTAAAGGGGGGCTATATAAGACACCGCAGCCCACACCCCACTCTTCCATTTTTTCACTATCTCATTTTGGAGCCTAGCAAGAGGGTGTGAAGAGTTCTAGTTTGTGTTTTTTTCATATGCACAAGAGGTGTTCGGTGAAATGCCCGAGAGCTCAAAATAAGTTTTCTCGTTGCTCTTTCCTTCTCGGTCGAGGTCGACAACTATCCTTTCATGTGTCATTGATGTACTATATATATAAATAGTCATCTCCCTATTAATTTTTGATATATACTACATATTAATGCAGATGAACCGGCAATGGATGTACGGTGACCGCCGCATTTCCGAGTACATTACGGGCCTCCAAAATTTCATCGTTGTGGCTAATGCAAACCGTGGTCACAATGGTTTTATGTGTTGTCCGTGTGTTCACTGTCAGAACAAGAAAGACTACTCAAATACCAGAACCATTCACGCCCACCTGCTTCGATCCGGTTTCATGCCCAGCTATAATTGTTGGACCAAGCACGGAGAAAAAGGGGTTGTGATGGAAGACAACGAAGAAGAAGAGGATGATGACAACTATCATAATATGTATCCTGAATATGATGATACTACAACGGGGGTAGATAATGAAGATCAAGAGGCAACAGATGGGCCCGCTGATGACGATCTTGGTCGGGCCATTACTGATGCAAAGGAAGAATGTGAAACTGAAAAGGAGAAGGAGAAGCTGGAGCAGATGTTAAAGGATCACAAAACATTGTTGTATCCAACTTGTGAAGATGGCCACAAAAAGCGAGGTACCACACTGGATTTGCTGCAATGGAAGGCAGAGAACGGTGTGACTGACAGCGCATTTTCAAAGTTGGTAAAAATGAAGAATCTTCTTCCAAGAAATAATGAGTTGCCCGACAATACATACCAAGCAAAGAAGGTTGTCTGCCCTCTAGGATTAGACGTGCAGAAGATACATGCCTGCATTAATGACTGCATCCTCTACCGCGGTGAGAAGTACGAGAATTTGGATGCATGCCCGGTATGCACTGCACTGCGGTATAAGATCAGACGAGACGATCCTGGAGATGTTGAGGGCGAGGCCCCTAGGAAGAAGGTTCCTGCCAAGGTTATGTGGTATGCTCCTATAATACCACAGTTAAAACGTCTCTTCAGAAATAAAGAGCATGCCAAGTTGTTGCGATGGCACATGGAAGGCCGTAAGAAAGACGCGATGTTGAGACACCCCGCTGATGGGTCACAGTGGAGAAAAGTCGAGCGAGAGTACCCGTACTTCACACGTGACGCAAGGAACTTAAGGTTTGGTCTAAGTATAGACGGCATGAATCCTTTTGGTGAGCAGAGTGGCACTCACAGCACCTGGCCTGTGACTCTATGTATCTATAACTTCCTCCTTGGTTGTGTATGAAGAGGAAGTTCATTATGATGCCAGTGCTCATCCAAGGCCCGAGGCAACCCGGCAACGACATTGATGTGTACCTAAGGCCATTAGTTGAAGAACTTTTACAACTGTGGGCCAAACCAGGTGTACGTATGTGGGATGAGCACAAAGGGGAGCCATTTGACCTACGAGCATTGCTTTTTGTAACCATCAATGATTGGCCTGCTCTTAGTAACATTTCAGGGCAGACAAACAAGGGATACAATACATGCACACACTGTTTAGATGAGACTGAAAGTGTATATTTGGATAAATGTAAGAAGGTTATGTACCTAGGGTATCGCCGATTTCTTCCGAACCTGCATCCAGTAAGAAAGAAAGGCAAGCATTTCAAACGTCTGGCAGAACCCCGGAGGAAGCCTGTCCTCCATACCGGTGAGGAGGTATTTGGTATGGTCAAGGACCTAGAAGTAATTTTTGGAAAAGGTCCTGGCAGTCTATCTGTTCCGAATGACGATGCCAGGCACGCGCCCATGTGGAAGAAGCAATCTATATTTTGGGACCTACCCTATTGGAAAGTCTTAGAGGTCCACTCTTCAATCGACGTGATGCACGTGACGAAGAATGTTTGCGTGAACCTGCTAGGCTTCCTAGGAGTGTATGGGAAGACAAAAGATATACTGGAAGCACGGCAGGACCAGCAATGTCTGAAAGACCCTGAAGAGCCTATGCATCCTGAGAACGCGAAGGGTAAACGATGCCACTTAACTCCTACCAGCTATGCTCTTACCAAAGCAGAGAAGGAAATATTTTTTGAATGTTTGAGTAGTATCAAGGTCCCGTCTAGCTTCTCGTCGAATATAAAGGGAATAATAAATATGGTAGAGAAAAAATTCCAAAACCTGAAGTCTCATGACTGCCACGTGATTATGACACAATTGCTTCCGATTGCATTGAGGGGGCTTCTACCTGAAAATGTTCGAGTACCCATTGTGAAGCTATGTGCATTCCTCAATGCAATATATCAGAAGGTAATCGATCCAGAAAGCCTACCAGGTTTACAGACAGATGTGGCCCAATGTCTTGTCAGCTTTGAGTTGGTGTTCCCACCATCCTTCTTCAATATTATGACGCATCTCCTGGTTCACCTAGTAGAAGAGATTGCCATTCTCGGTCCTGTATTTCTACACAATATGTTCCCCTTTGAGAGGTACATGGGAGTCTTAAAGAAATATGTTCATAACCGTGCTAGGCCAGAAGGAAGCATCTCCAAGGGCTATGTAACAGAGCAGGTCATTGAGTTCTGTGTTGATTTTATTCCTGAACTTAAGGCGATTGGTGTTCCAGAATCACGGCATGAGGGGAGACTGCGTGGAAAAGGCACCCTAGGATGTAAAGCAATGATATGTAGGGACGGGCATTCTCTCAATCAAGCACACTACACGGTTTTACAAAGATCTATCTTGGTTGCCCCGTATATTAATGAACACAAGAATTTAATACGCCTCAAACACCCGGGGCAGTCTGATGAATGGATTATAAGCGAACACATGGCGAGTTTTGGCGGCTGGCTGCAAAGACTTCTCACGAATAACACCACTGTTGGGGATTAGTTGTACTTGTTGGCCAGGACACCATCTTTGACTGTATGTACTTTCCAAGGGTACGAGATAAATGGGAATACATTTTACACGATAGGCCAAGATAAAAAGAGCACGAACCAAAATAGTGGTGTCCGCTTCGATGCAGCAGAAGACAATAGGCAAAAGACCACGTATTATGGGTTCATAGAGGAGATACGGGAACTTGACTATGGAACTAATTTTAAGGTCCCCTTGTTTCGATGCAAATGGGTCAAGCTAACAGGAGGGTTGAGGTAGACAAGAAGTATGGAATGACAACGGTGGATCTCAACAATCTTATGAAGGTAGACAAGAACTTAGACGAACCATTCGTCCTAGCCAATGATGTGGCTCAGGTTTTGTATGTGAAGGACATGTCCTCCAGACCAAAAAAAAGAAAAAATATGCAAACGAATACATCATATGATGAGCCAAAGCGTCACATAGTTCTTTCAGGGAAAAGAAACATCG
This sequence comes from Avena sativa, assembly GCA_916181665.1. NCBI lineage: Eukaryota > Viridiplantae > Streptophyta > Magnoliopsida > Poales > Poaceae > Avena > Avena sativa. The sequence goes on along the minus strand of OV702297.1, from coordinate 300,996,367 downwards.
TGGGAATCGAGGACAAGACAGACATGTCAGAAGATTATAATAAGTTTGATGAAATTCTGCCCTTCAAAGTGAAAACTGACCCAAGCATTCCGTTAAGTAAAGAAGATGCTCCATGGTTACGTCTGAAGCGATCATAAGGAAGGACATATACCAAGAAGTTCATGCTCATATTATGTAACTCTCGTTCATGTCTTTCGCGGTTTGTGGCTTGACCGAAGGATATCTTTCGCGGTTTGTGGATTGACCGGGACTATATATAGGGGGGACCGGTTTTGTAGTCTCAGTTTTTAATATTAATAAATGTCTTGATTGTTAGTCTTGTTTTGTGGCTGGACCAGGACTATGAGAAGAAGTTGTCCCGATTCGTACTTACCATTAAGATCTGATCTCCAAACGAGCGCGGTCACATATTAGGGAGTGCCTCAATGACCAGTTTCTTGGAGATGCCGGAGGACTGGGCTCCGTCGGCATCTCCCTGAAACTGGCCGTAGTAGTGTCCCTGCTCTCGAAAACCATCTTGCAGCTTGTAACTTCTCTAACTAGATCAATACACCTGGGAGCTAACTAATTTCACATATTAGGGAGTGCCTCTATGACCAGTTTCTCGGAGATGCCGTAGGACTGGGCTCCGTCGGCATCTCCCTGAAACTGGCCGTAGTGGTGTCCCTGCTCTCGAAAACCATCTTGCAGCTTGTAACTTCTCTAACTAGATCAATACACCCGGGAGCTAACTAATTTCACATATTCGGGAGTGCCTCTATGACCAGTTTCTCAGAGATGCCGGAGGACTGGGCTCCGTCGGCATCTCCCTGAAACTGGCCGTAGTGGTGTCCCTGCTCTCGAAAACCATATTGGATATGCCTCAAACTGGCTGGAGGACTGGACTCACAAGGATGCCTATTTATAGTACAAGCAGCTCGGCATAGTGTCGACACTTACGAAATAATGTCGACACTCACCCCTATTATTAGTGTTGACTCGTGTTTTGTCCCGGTTGGTGTCTCCAACCGGGACTAAAGGTTCATATTTAGTCCCGGTTGGTGTCTCCAACCGGGACTAAAGGTTCATCTTTAGTCCCGGTTGGTGACACCATCCGGGACAAGGTACACGCCGCACGACATAATGTCGACACTCACCCCTATCATCCGTGCTGCCTGGCCCAGCCTGAAATCCCTCCAACCGTCCCATTTTTAGATCAATGTCATATTTCTTCTGTTAACAGTATATGTATTAAATGAGTTCTTCCTTCTATTTCTTCCCGCCATTTTTTCCCTCCATTTTTCTTCCCACCATTTTTCCCACCATTTTTCCCGCCATTTTTCTTCCCGCCAGTTCTTCACTATATATATATGTAGGGTTGTCCTCCATTCTCATTGCACATCTCTAGACTCATATCTGCAACCTCATCACTCTTTCCCATGGCTTCCACCATAGCACTAACCCCCAGGGAGGCGGAGGCGCTTTGCGCCTCGAACTACCCCTGCCCGTCGGGCTACTGTGTCCCCGTCGGCTGGATGCTGAGCGCCGGAGGCGTGCCGGTTCCTCCTGTCCCTCTAGGTGTGGCGCGCCGGATGGCCATCACGAACCACTACTACTTCGAGCTCACGCCGGAGCAGCGGAGGAATCCCAGATGGCATCCCAACTATTTCCCTACTTGGGAAGCCTTCTTCGTGGATCGGCGTGAGAGGGCGCTCGCCAGGCACGAGGAGGATGGCCCACCTCCTCCGAACATCAACGAGGCCGACCGTCGGCTATGGTGGCGCGGTCGGACTCTCCAGAGCGTCATGGCCTATGACACTGCCGCCGACTCTAACCCTCGTCTACGCTACCCTCAAGTCCAGCCCACGCGTACTTAGCCTTCAAGGTTCAATTACGGCGACCCCGACAATGACAGAGATGACGACGGCGGCGAGTACGATGACTAAAGTGGCGAGTATTACAGGTGTAGGCAGGAGCATGACTGAATCACTCCAACATTCTGAAACAAGTTCGGCCGATTATTACTTAATCTGGCCATGTATCTTAATTTTCAGTTCTTTTATGTATCTTAATTTTTAGTCGTGCTTTATGTAACTTACTATTAGTTGCATTCTGTATTTTAATTCCAGTTCTATCTCCTTCACAAAATGACCTATCTCATTCGAGGTTTCTTGGCTTTCGCGTCAAATGACCAATGTTATGGCTAGAATCAAGGCATATTTTGTGATAATATGGCCATATTGTGCATACATGTGCATCATGGCATGGCAAACAATATTGCAAGAGGAAGTTTTCCTTTTTATCGCACCAAAAAGGCATTTTCCATTTTCTGAGCATAAAAAACAGACAGTTTTGTGAAGCAACCACCAAATGGCTAATACAAAAAACCACCACCACATTATACAAAAATACTAGACCACCTTATATGGACAATATACCAACAGGGGGATCTGAAACCTTTCCGTCCACCTCTGGTGAAAAACACAAATTCCTGCCGAATCGGTAGGAAGTGGGTCAGATATGAACTACAGGTACATGATACGATGCTCATGATTTTTTACAACAATTATTTTTATGTTCACAACATGCTATTTTATCAAAAATCCAATGCAAGTTGAGCGACGCTTTATCAGGTTCAAGTGTATACAAAAGATGCGGCATTTAAATATCCAATCAATTAAAAAATGTTAATACAAAATAAAATATAACTTTCTCTAATAAAATAGGGTTAGATTCCTTTTTAGATGCTTAATATTTCTTATGTTCAAAGTTTTAGGATTTGACAATTTATTTTTGTTTGAATTGAATAATCAAAATTTATATGTAAGTGTTTTAATCATTTTGAAAATTTTCATCTAAAGTAAATATAATTTTTTTTACATGAATGGATAGATATTATTTTTCTGAAAATTATGATATATTATTCATATTTTTCTAAGTTGAAATGAATATGATATGAATTTTCTAAATGCATATCCTATTTTTTGAATTATAAATTCCCCCACCCCTTTAATGCATGAAATAAAAGCCCCCCCATTTAACACCGGTTCCAGCCACGAACCGGTGTTAAAGGGGGGCGCATTTATTTCGTTTCACGCGCGCACCCCCCTTTAACACCGGTTCGTGGCTGGAACCGGTGTTAAAGGGGGGGTGCACGCGCGAAACGAATTCCCCCCCCTTTAACACCGGTTCCAACCCCGAACCGGTGTTAAAGGGGGGTGTTTAATGCGGGCCTTCCCCTTCCTTCTTCCCCCCAGAGCCAGATCAAAAGCCGCGAAGAGAAAAACAGAGGGAGAGCCGCCGGCGCCGTCCAGCCCTCGCCGTCGCCGCCCTCGCGTCGGCCGCCACCGCCAACTCGATCGGAGCCGCCGTCGCCCCCGCGCGCGCCAACATCGCCACTGCCACCGCGCGCGCGCCACCGACGCCGACGACGACGCCGGCGCCTACAAGAACCCCACCGTCGTGCTCGTGGTGAGCTAGCGGACCTCCTGGTCCCCTCTGTTTCATCCCTTTTGCGCGCTGTCCCAATGAGCACCTTGCACGTGGAGGCGGCGGCGGAGCTCGCGGTGGCGCCTAGGTGGTGCGAGCTCCGGTGGTGGCCATGGCGGTATTGCCAGCGATGTCGGGGTATGCATGGTCCTTCTCGGGTTGCAGGTGTGTCCGCTGGCAACGACGACACGACGTCCCTCTCTTCGGCGATGCGATGTGTCGTTGGTCGTCGGAGTGGTGGCTAGATTTCGCGGATGTCGGTGGCGGCCTCAGAAGGTGGACTGCGCGGGCAGCTCTTTGGCGAGCGTCGTGGAAGACGGGCGGGTGGGGAAGAAAACGGGGAGCGGTACGGAGGTTTTTTCAGGCGAAGGCGGCGATGCCTGCGGGTACCATTACCGCTCTGGGGCCACCGATTTGCTACCTTCTTCGTCACAGGGCTCCGGGTGAAAACCCTTTACCATAGTTCTCGTTGGTCGTTACCCTCTTGGGGGCGTCGTTGTGGAGCTCTGACTTATCCTGATCTTGGCTCATTGACTTCGGTGGCAAGTTTAGGTTCTCCGCGGTTTTTCTTGCTTATTTTGATCTGCTTTATAAAAGGGATATCCCCTCCACATTGTATTTGTTCTGCCAAGTTGTTTGCCGTCGCTGCCGTCGCTCCGGTGACCATACTGAGGCGGCGCCGCCACTATAATTCTTGCCTCGGCCTCCTCTTTCGAAAAATGCCCATTTTAGGTAGGCCGCATCACGCTACCTCGCGTGCCCTAGGTCGCTCTCCAACGCCGCCAGCCTCCGGTCAGGCACTGTAGCTAGCCCCTCTCATATGCATCCGGGATTTCTCCGAATTAGGGTTTGGACCCCTCGGAACTCGTTTAAAATGATCAAGCATCCTTAGGGTTTTAATTTCATTTGTGTATTTATTTGTGTATTTTTGTATGAATAATATGTATATTTGTGTATGAATCCAAGTCCACTTGAATGTTTACTCTCTTACTCTAGATAATATTATTGTTTTAGAAACTATGGATCCACTTAGTAGAAACCTTGAAGAAGAAGAAATAATGGAGAACATTATTGATGAGGACACCTCACAATATCTGAACTTGGAGGGACATGATGACAGCTCAAGTAGTCATGGAGAAGATGAAGACTCCGGTGAACGCAGTTTAGTGATTACAAAGTCCGGCGAGGTATATGCATTAATTAAGCCTCTGCTGACTTCCACCAACAATCTTCTTCTACATGTATTAATTAACGCTTCGTTCTTATTTTAGCCCTCTGGATCGACCAGCCAGCAACCATCTTCTTCTACGAAAAAGAGCAAGCGAGGCGCGAGCCATCGGTTGAAAGATCGTGCAAAGTTCACGATCGAAGCAATCCGTGTTGATGGCAGGCCGATGGAGCCCTAGAAGGCCGCAGACAAATTTGTATGTTAGGCTGGAGTTCTTGTTAGGGACCAAATCCCAATCATAATTGAATATTGGAATAAGCCAAAGAAGGGCGACGGTACCTTTGTAGATGAAAGATCCAAATAAATGCTTTGGAATTCGTTGTTGGTAAATTTCACCCTTCCGCCGGAGGAGGATGAAAACAAACCGGTTATAAAGGAAAAGGTCAAAGAGTGGACTCTAAAGAAGATGGCTGACGCTTTCCGCAACTGGAAGACAAAATTGAACAAATTTGTCAAAGCTCGCGAGCCTCCAAATTTCGAAGACGCATATTATGCGAAGATAAGACCTCACTGGCCCAAATTTGTGGCATATAAGGAAGGTGCTATAGCTAAAAAGAGGTCAGAAACCAATACGCTAAATGCCTAGAAGAAGGAATATCACCAGAGGACGGGGTCAGGTGGCTACATATCTCAGAGGCCTAAGTGGGAGGAAGTTGAGAAGGCCCTGCGCGCTAGAGGGATCACACCCCAGACAGATGGGTGGGACCTACGTGCAAAGACTTGGTTCTACGGAATCAGGGCAAGGTTGGACCCAGAAACAGGATTGTGTATCTTCCCAACACTCCTTGCCAAACCCGTCACTGAACTCATCACGGCATACGAGGAAACAGCCGCCAGGACCTTCCATCCTGACAGAGAGAATGACCAGCTCACACGCGCCATCGGTAAAAAAGAACACCCTGGACATGCACGAGGCACAGGGGGTATGAAGTGGAAGGATGGGTTTGCCGAGTGGAGCGACTCTTACAGATGGCGCGGCAGAAAAGAAAAAGAGCGTACAGAGCGGATGACACAGATAGAACATGCACTTGTGGCGCTGCAGGCGCAAGTGAATGCACAACAGAGCCATCAAGCTACTGGCCCATCTCAGCAGCACGAAGAGCCTGCATTGGAAGCTGCCGGCGGCCCAGACTCTCCGCGGAAAAGTAGCGTTGCTTCCACGGAGAACGTGCAGCCCACGCTTGAAATGGCGGGTCCTCGATACCCCGTGGATGAGATCACGGAGAGCGAACACGCTGAGCTGCATGTGAGATTAATGGGCTTATCCATTAAGGTGGCTATCGGCTATGCCTTACCTCCTGTAGCTGGTGGAACTTACCACTGCCGACCGATTCCAGATGGCTATGCTATTGTCGGGGTGGATGAGGTTGTGAAGGAATATGAGGAAGCAGAGCTTGACCATGCTACAGGTGAAGGGGAAACTCAACTCAAATTTGCAGCGAAAACAACCATTCTTTGGAAGAAGGAACACATCATGCTTCCAAATTGGAGGCCACTGGCACCCCCGCCGTCTCCGCAGCGTCAGCAGTCTGAGCCGCTTCAGCCATCTCCTGTGCGGCAGCCATCTCCGGCGCTTCAGCCATCTCCTGCGCGGCAGCCATCTCCGGCGCGCCAGCCATCTCCTGCCCGTCAGCCATCTCCGGCGCTTCAGCCATCTCCTCAGCGTAAGCGGAAGAGCACTGCCACGAAGAGCATCACTAGCACTGCCACAAAGAAATCCGCAGGAAACCGTACGCCAAAGAGTTCAAAAAACTACGTCCCGCAGCCTTCCACCAAGCCATTGCCGGTTTTACCATGGAATCGCAGCGACGAGGAGACCAATAGGATCTCGGAAGAAGAGGTCAAGAAATTCTTTGCACCTAGACGGGCCGAGCCAAAGGAGAAAATAGATCCGGCGGTGGTGGAGAAGTTTTACAATAATCTTTTGAAACCTGAAACCCCACTAGTGCCGGACTACGAGCGCCAGATTTTGAAGGGGGATGCAAGGCGCCGTAGGGAGACTGAAAGTAGTAGTCGTGCGGCACCCCAGAAAACAGTTCCCATGCTCGGAGAGCAGGAAAACCAATCATGCGCCCCGCTCCTCCCGTAAATGATTACGAGGCAGAGCTACAAAGAAAGGCCAATGAGATGGGGATGACTTACATTGCATACTTGAACATCATGGGAGACAACTTGCCCAAATGCGATGCCAACCCCATACAGCCATGGAAGTATGGGAAGAATCTCGTCAAGAAAGAGGAGCTCAAGAATCTACCAACAAAGATGCAAAGATTGCACAAGTGGTACCTTGATTTCTGCAAGACGAGAAAGGAAGAATGGATCACGGCGCATATAAGAGATGAGATTTTCTTGTGCGGAGACGACGAGATCGACTTCAACATTCAAGACTTGCATTTTCTATTCAATCAGAAGGAACTCGACAAAGCTTCCATCAGCCTTTATTGTGTGTAAGTACTATTTCTGTAATTTATATCTCATCTCATTCACTTCATTAATTGCATGTATATATATATGCTCACCATATATGTATATACTATTATGCAGGAAAAAGGTTATGGAATGCATGAAAGGAGGCCCTTTTGACATTGGGTTCATTGACCCAAATAGAGTTCATGAAGAAGTGGTAAGAACCAAACCCGGGCAAACAGAAGATTACTTGCTAAGGTCTTCACTGAGACAACAAACCAAAAGGCAAATACTATTGCCTTACAACTTCTCGTGAGTACTGTTACCCTCTCTTGTACACATTCTGTTTCGGCTTACTCGATGTTAAGTGTAACTGATGATGAGTTATGCGTGCGTAGGTTCCACTTTATTCTGCTAGTCATTGAACCCGACTCAGGAAAAGTCCTTGTCATGGACTCGTTACAAAAATAAAAAGAGATATGGGCAGACTTTAGAGAGATGCTCCAAAGGTAATTTCAATTATATTATCGCACTAGATCGGCAACTTTCGTGACAACAAGTAATTAATTACTCCTTTATCCATTTTCTTTGTCGGACAGGGTTTGGAAAAGGTTCACGGGCAGGGCCGTGGGTGAATGGTCAGAAGAACTAAAATTTGTAGACCAAAATATAAGTAATACTAGCTAGCTAGGTCTGCGTATCTCTTTGATTATGCTTCCAATTCCATTATATCATGCTTTATTGATTACTATTTTGATTGAACTCTCTATTCTCGTAAAGTGCGTGCATCAGGGACACGGCAATAACTTATGTGGGTACTATGTTTGCGAGTTCATTCGCAACACGATATGTGCGACGGGCCAAGCCGCACTAGAACAACTTACAGTAAGTAAACAAAGTACACAAAATTATTTTATTACCATAAATTGTGTTGAGTTTTATTCTTATATATATTGACCCCATTCTTCATATATATTCAGATCGAACGGATGCGGGACCAACTCCTACCATTTGAACGCATGCGAGCCATTTAAGAGGAATTGGCGGGGTTCATACTTGATGAGGTCGTCACGCCTGGTGGAGAACTCTTTAGATATCCACCAAAATAAACGTTGTATATATGCTTGAACGTGTTTGTCTTGTACTTGATGCTTCAACATTTACGAAGAATACCACACAATGACGATGTTGTGTATAATAATAGTTGCTTAATTATTATGTACTCGTATGTACCGATGACGATGTATGTGTATACCGCTCCCGATCGATTCCCCCTCCCCCCCTCCCCGTCCCCGCCGCGCCGCAGAAATATGCCCAGATCGGGGCGGGGGCAGAACTCTGCCGTGGCAGAGATTTAGGACGTTTTCCTGCCGCGGCAGAAAACCTTTAACACCGGTTCGTGTTTCGAACCGGTGTTAAAGGGGGGGTCCCTGAGCGCTGCGCCAGCCCACGTGCGCCACCCTAGAGGGCCCTCCAAACTTAGAGGGGGGGGTGTGCACTAGTGAAAGCTCCGGCTCGCGTCATCAACGATCCTGGTGTACGGCGAAATCTAGGATGGGCTCCCTCGAAGCCGGCATAGGCCAAGCCATACATTGACAGTGAAGACAGACAGTTGATGCCCACTCCTCTCCTCAACCTCGCTGTCGCTAAGACCCTTTTGGAGCAGGATTGATCGCCCGAGGCGGTGGAACAGGTCTATGACCTAGTGGCAAAGGCGGTGAAACAGCAGGAAAAGGCCACCTCCCAGAGGCTGGATTCTGACCCATCGTTTTTGTCGTGGGAATGGCCATGGCAGATGCTGCAATCGGCAGCAAGTAGTAGAACATGGGGCAAGGGCGGCCAGCCATCTGCGGTGCGAGATGAGGGCGGAGACACAAGGGTTTACCCAGGTTCGGCCCCCGGGAGGGTAAATACCAACTCCTGCTAGATTGTATTATGGAGAGAGTACAAGGGCGAGCTCGACGACTAGGCGGCGAGTCGCTGGGGTGTATGATGGAATGTGTCCTCTATGCGTACCCTAGGGAGGTTTATATAGGCTCACCTCGCTAGGGTTTACAAATCTACAACCAAAATAGTTACGGATTCAAAGGGTCTTTTACCTAGTCCGACTGGGCCTAGCTACGCCTCTAGCCTCCAGCTTCTAGTCGCCTGAGTCGTCGCCAAGTCTCGATCTAGTCGCCGTCCTGCAGGCCCACTCGCTGGCAGCTTGGGCCAATAGGAAACGTCCTGCTGGGCATACCCCGGTAGGAATATCCCCATCACTAGTCCCCGAGGCCATCGTTGATTCGTCGCAGGTGTTTTTTGGCAGTTGGAGTATGCGGGTCCAATTCGGACGCCAAGTCGAATCGGCGGTGGACTCCCTGAATAAAAGAAGGAACTAGTAATTTGAATCGCAATAACGGCGTCTGATGAGATAGCAGCTTGGCGAACAGGTTGGCGAATAGTCAAGTAGCTCTTATAGTGATTGGGTCGATGAATCATCGAGTCGCTGAAGATAGCGAGTCGAGTGGACGAAGTTGGACCGTCACCTTGGTCAAACTAGTCGTTGGGTAATCCAACAGTAACATCGGCGTAATTACCGGTGGTAACAGCTCCCCGAAAATGGCGGGTAACAACCACTATATAAGGAGAGTGACGGGTGAGGGGAAAATGCTTCCGTCACTTCCTCCGAACTTGTGCATTCCGTTCCTCCATTCCGCGCAGCGACCAGATCTACCCAGAGCGATTCGCATCCCTTGATCCCCCAACTGATGGCCCCTCCTGCGGAACCATGGGGCAGATCCAAGTGCACGAAGGCGCTACTAAGATCGTTTGAGGAGGCAGAGATTCTCGGCGCCGGGAGATGGCGCATCCCCGCGGCCGGAGAAGTGATTCTAGATCCGCGCGAAGGGGAATTCGTTTGCTTCACCAGCCACCTGGAGCGGGGGCTCGGATTCCCCACTTCCCTCTTCTTCCGGCGTTTCTGCGTCTACTACGACATCCATCCGTCGGACCTGGGACCGCATTGAATCGAGCAGCTCGCCATCTTTGTGGCGTCCTGCGAGTGCTACCTGGGCTGCCGGCCATACTTTCCCCTATGGTAGGATATATTCCATGGGAGGATCAACAGCGAAGAGGCGGGCGGACCAATGTTAGCCGCGGGCGGCCTGGCCTTCCATCTGAAGTCAAAGGCGTCGTTCTTCAATCTGATGATGCCCGCCAAAGTAGCGAACAAGTGGAAGAAGAGCTGGTTCTACGTGACCGAGTCGACGCCGGGCGATGAGGTGGCGCTACCAAGGTAATCCAATGACCGGCCCGATCTGTGTCGGCTCTAAGTCACCAAGCTTCCGCTGGAGGAGAGGATGGTTGTCGACGAGATGCAGCAAACCATCCGCAACTTGAAGAAGAAAGGCCTCCAAACCATCAACCTCTACAATTGCTGGCTCGGACGACCCGGATCGTGCCCCTGGCCAGCCGTGCCCACTATATGTACGAGTACACAGGCAAGGACGACCCGACGAAGTCCTGTCACGGCGAGTGGAGACTCAATGACTACACCCTGGCCCTGAAGAAGATCACCCAGGCGGTGTATCTTGACGCAAAGGCCGGGGTCGCACCTTATACAGCAAGGCGCCCAGCTCCAACAGTGAGTTTTTATTTCCCTTGCACTTGCAGTCGCAGTTTGCGCATTCACGATTGTGCTATTGTTGTTTGATTGTTGTAGTTATTCCAAGTGGTGGAAGGTTGGCTTCCACCCGCAGATGATGAGAACTCGAACTCGTCCACCGAGGACGAGAGCGAGTCATTGCCTGACAAGGGCAATGTCAGGAGTGACGGGGATGGCGATGGTGATGACGGCGACAAAGCTATGGAGGTTCCTGCCCCCACGGTCCGCAAGACTCACGGGCAGCACCAGCGCGAGCTCGAGGCCAGCAAAAGCCTCGAGGCCCATGATGACGACGACGAGCTCTCCGAGCATACCTCATAGCGTGAGGCCACGCTGTCAAAGAAGAAGAAGCCACCGCCACCCAAGAAGAAGACGAAGCCGACCAAGCCGGCGTCTCCGCCTCGGTCCGCGAGTAGCTCTGACGCTACCAGCGCAGCCGAGGAAACAGCGGCGCACGCGGCTACAGCGACTGGTGCGACCATCGTGGAAGACGAGGCACCGCTGGCATAACTGCCGCCGCCGTTCGCCCCAGTCACCGGGTTGGTGCCCGCTCCAGCCGCGGGGGCCTCGCCGCCGAGAGGAGCTCCTGCGGCGATTGCCACTGAACCTCCTGTCGCGGCCTCATCCTCGAAGAAGCCGTCGGTGTCTTGGGAATAGAGCATGTTCGAGACGGGCCTCAGTCAGAAACTGGGGCCAGAACTGGAAAATCCGTCTAGCATTCGCACCGGCCTACGATTTATCCCAGTCGCCAAGTGAGTATTCCTCAAACTTTTAACTGTCTATTTGATTCGTGTTTCGATTGTCGAGTGTTATTAACGGAGTCGTCTCGCAGGACTAGAGTAAAGAAGATAGGTCACCCTTCGGTGGCCAAGGTTCCATCCGTCCACGCGGAGGTGCCGGCTGATCCCTCGAAGAAGAGGAAGGGCGACGAGATCGAGGCTCCCGCTGAAGGCACCAAGAGAACAAAAGGCGATGAAGCCGTCACGATCTCGGACCAGCCAGCGGCTGCCCCGAGCGACGACCTGATTGCGGTGGACGTAGCCCTGAAGGTGTCGGAGGACGCGGCGTCGCAGCAGGTAGGCCCCATGGTTTCGGCTGAGGCAACCGGGCCGCCTTCGGGTGGCGCAGGGTCCACGGTGGCGACATTCCCTCGCTTTGTAGCAAGGGCCTCTATAGAACCCCCGGGGTTAGGGTTAAACTAAACTCATATCACCATCAACATTACATCACACAGCGAAAGCAAATTATGTTGTTCTATACAACAACTTAGCAAAAGGCCTAGGAGGCCATAAACAAAAGCGACGTCCATCCCATAGTCCTCAGGTTGCTCGTCGATGTCAACATAGAAGCCACCTTCAGTTGCAACCAGATCCTCTGTGGAAAAACAACAATGGCGGAAGGCTGAGTACGAGAATGTACTCCGCAAGACATAGATAAACTAGTATCTACATGCTCTGGCTAGAGAAGCTTTCTCTGGATTTACTTTTGCGAAACGCAATCTTTATTTGTAAACGAGAGAGAGAAGATGCTCGTCTACTCAAAATCTTTAAAAAGAGATAAGATAGCCACTTCTTCATCTTGTTCATCACATCTCGATAACCACCAGCTTCATCAGAACCTCCTATCTAGGATCACCCCCTCGACCCGGAGGAAGCATCCTTAAGCACACGTGGATCAGCAAGTTTTATAGTGGTTAATGTTATCTATGATCTTAAGTCCGGTCGCCAAGTCATTCATAACCGTGAACACGGATTTTCGAAAAGATTTAATCCTGCAGGGGTGTACCACTTTACCCACACGCACCAACCGACTCTTAATGCCAAATTATTAGTCCTCTTCCTGGTAAGGCCGGTAGAGGGTGGTTGACCACGACCTTTACCTTGCTTTCGCCGAGACCATGAGTCACGCAATAAGTATGATTCCGACGTAATGGGTCAAATCACGAAGCCGGTACTTAAAGATGTGAGGCGAGGTTTGTTTACTAGGGGCGCTATCTACCCCAAGCAACCCGGTGCATGCTTCCCTACCTGTTATCATGCACCTCCATCACCTCCTCTTCCGAAAATGTTTTCAATGCGTATGCCAAATGGAAAGCCCAAACTATGTCACTCATGGAATCTACTAGGCAAGTTAGTTAGTCGAGGGGTTGTCCAGGCCCAGTGTGGTTGTATGCTCGTCTTGGTTCCAAAGGTAAGAACTCAATTCCTTGTGGTGGCGAGCATGGGACTACAAATCACACCCAACGTGGCCTCCCATACAAGCCTTAGCAAGATTAGTTAACTCCTTCAATGATGTCACCACCTCCTACCTCTCTAGATTCTCCGGCACCTCTAATTCATCGTTCGGATAGATCAAACGTTGATACTATGCATGGCTAAGCTGTCGTTCTCATAAGCTCTAGCAACGCTCAGATGCCAGACCTAGGTATGCTAGGAGCGGTGGATCAGGAGTAGAAGGCTACAAAGAGAAACAGTGCAACAGATAAGTAACGCTAGCTACTGACAAAAGACCACATTGGAATCATGTGCATCATAGCAAGAAAGTAATATACTTCATAAAACATAGGTTCAGAATGAGAGGCTACGCTTGCCTCGTCCGTCAGTAGACTGGTACGGGTCTTTTGTGTTGTTGACTTCAGCCTGGGGCTCGGATCCTATCGCGAAGAACCAATACCGGAAAGGAAAGCGACAATCAAGACATGGCATAATGCAATGTGCAATCAATATGGATGATATGACAAGTTAATAGTGTTGAAATGAAACCCTAAGGCATGGTTGGCGCTTTAATCGGGGTCCGAGAGGTCCAAACCCTAGAACAGGGGGATCCTCGGAATCACCTGTGGGGTTCAATTAGTTCTTCTAATTAAACTTGTCATGAAAGTTGGTTAACAATGTATGATTATATCTCTATTAGTTAGTTCTCATTTTTCTGAACATTTTGATATATTATTTGTATTTTCTGATTTAAAATGAATTAGTTATGAATTTCTCAACTTTAAATTCATTTTAAATTATTTTTGGAATATTTAAATTTTTTTGTAACTCGGGCCCACATGTCATAGTTTTATTCATTTCTTAAAACATTTATTGAAATTGTTAAAATGCAGACAAGGGTGGCCCACATTTAATAAACAGAAAAAGGGAGTTACTGCGCCAGCATGACGTCATGCTGACGTCAGGGCTCTAATCCTATATTGTCTCACCGAGGCTTTACCAGCCCAGTGACTGACGGAGGGGCCCCAGGGCCACCTCAGCTAGCCATGCGGCCAAGCCTGGTCAACAGGCCACGCTGGGCCACGTCGACGCCACCTAGACGCCACGCGGGGCTCGCCGGAGACGCGTCGACAGCGGTGGTTGGCGGCGCTAGAGGGTAAGAGGGGACGCGCGGATGTGCGGGTTCGAACGAGCGCTGCACAGAGAACCTAAAGAGGGCGCCGCCGATTATTGGTCACCGCATCATCTTCCACGACGACGGACAGCGGCAGCGCTTGAAGATCGGTGACGCGGCGTCGGCACAGAGGGAGAGGGAGCGAGTGGAGGGTGCCTTGAGCACCAGGGGCTCACCACGATGTTCACAGGAGGGTTGGGGAAGCCAGGCAAGGCCGGGATCGACGGCGAGGCGAGCGGCGGAGCATGTCGGGGTCGGAGAAGAACAAGTCTATGGCGATGAATCACGGCGCGGTGGCTCGATTCCTTCTGCGAGGAGAACCAGCGCGACGAGGCAGAGCTCGTGGGATCACAGGCGAAGCTCGGGGCGGCACGGTTCGGCGGGGCACGGCGGAGCCCGAGGCTAGGGTTTCGGCCGCGGCGCAGAGAGGAGGACAGAGCACGAGAGGGAAGAGGATAAGGGCAAGAGAGAGAGATGTGGGCACGGGTCTTATCCTCCACCGGGGGCGGCGGGACGCATCGCAGCGGCGGGTGGCATCGAGCGGCTGTGGCGGCGACAGCGAGCAGCTCGGCGTCAGGGACGAAGGCGACAGAACTCCGAAGAGGTATATCGGCCAGGGTTGGGCGGACATGGGCTGCTGCTGGGCTACGGGGAAGGTCCAGGAGGGGAGGAGGGAAGTGGGCTGCGGCCTGGTTCTCTCTCCTGTCTATTTTTTTCTTAGAAATCCTTTTCTTTTTGTGTTTTTATATTTCTTTTTTGTATTTTCAAATTCAAACTGTTTTGAATCTTTTAAAAGTACCAGGAGCTTTCATAAAACATACAAACTATTGTGGGGCCCTCATAACCAATTGGGCTTCACATTTTGATACTTTCCAAAATTGAAACACCATTTGAATGTAGTTTCAAAGAGAGGGGAGGTTTAGGGTTTTGTAAATGTATTTTAATTCACATACTTGATCTTATGCATATCTTTTATTGATTTAAATAGATGCATGCAGTGCTTAAGTACTATTTACATATATACAAACTTGGGCTGTTACAGCTCTACCCCTCTTACAAGAATCTCGACCCGAGATTCCTATGTTTTAGAAAAGAAGGCAGGGTACTCAGATCGAAGGCGATCTTTTTGTTCCTAGGTTGATTCGTCCTCAGAGTGATGAGACCACTGAACTTTCAAGAACTTGATGTTTTTACGATGAGTTTTGTGCTCGGTTTCATCAAGGATACGAACAGGATACTCACGGTAAGTCGGATCCTTCTGGAGATCAAGAGTTTGGTGATCAACACCACGAACAGGATCTTTGAAGCAACGCTTGAGTTGAGACACATGAAAGACGTCATGCACCTCAGGGAATTTTGCAGGCAACTCCAATTTGTATGCGAGGTTACCTTGCCTGGACAGAACGCGAAAAGGACCAACGAAGCGAGGAGCTAGTTTGCCTTTGATGTCGAAACGATGGACACCCTTCAGAGGAGTGACCCGGAGATAGGCTTGATCATCGACTTCAGACTCAATATGTTGATGGTGACGATCATGATAACTTTTCTGGCGAGACTGAGCAGTTTTCAAACGATCTCGAATGATACGAACTTGATCTTCTGCTTCCTGGATCATATCCGGACCAAAGAACTTTCTTTCGCCGGTTTCTGACCAGTTTAAAGGAGTACGGAAGGTTCTTCCATATAAGAACTAGAAATGTGCCATTTCTATACTGTACTGATAACTGCTGTTGTAGGAGAATTCAGCAAAAGGAAGGCATTTCTCCCAGTTCTTGCCAAAAGATATGACACACGCTCTAAGCATGTCTTCAAGGATTTGGTTCACTCTTTCGGTTTGACCACCGGTACTAGGATGATAAGCCGTACTGGAGGACAAACGAGTTCCCATAGCAGCTTGGAAGGTTGTCCAAAACCTTGAGGTGAACAAACTCCCTCGGTCAGAGACGATTTTCTTCGGAATCCCATGAAGAACAACTATTCGAGAGATATATAGATCTGCTAGCTGACTAGCATTGATACTCTCGCGAACAGGTAGGAAGTGAGCAACTTTGGACAGATAGTCAACGATTACCCCGATGGCATCATTTCCTTTCTGAGTCTTAGTAAGTCCAGTGATGAAATCCATACCAACTTCATCCCATTTCCACTCAGGTATTTTATGTGGTTGCAGGAGACCAGCGGATCTTTGGTGCTCAGCTTTGACGCGACGGCAAATGTCACAGTCAGCAACAAAACGAGTGATATCCGTCTTCATACCAGACCACCAAAATCTTTGATGAAGATCCCGATACATCTTGGTACCTCCAGGGTGGATAGAAAGATGTGATTCATGAGCCTCTTGGAGAATTAAATCCCTCAATTTTGTTCTCTTCTGCACTACCAGGCGGTTACCAAAGTAAATAGTACCTTGATTATCAACAGAGAAACACTTAGCAGCTCCGCTAGCAATGTTCCCTTTGATCTCAACAATTTCAGAATCATGTTTCTAAGCAAGCTTTATGTCATCCTCTATAGAAGACTTCACTTCAAGGGTAGAAAGGAATCCATGAGGAACTACTTCAAGATTCAATCGAGAAAATTCCTCATGAAGAGAAGGTTGAGCCTGTTTGATCATCAGATTGTGGCAATAAGACTTACGACTTAGCGCATCAGCAATGACGTTGGCTTTACCAGGTTGATAGTTGAGACCCAAATCATAGTCCTTTATGAGTTCCAACCATCTTCTTTGCCTGAGATTGAGATCAGGTTGTGTGAAAAGATACTTCAGACTCTTATGATCCGAGTATAACTCGCAACGACTACCGAGAAGGTAATTTCGCCATTGCTTAAGAGCATGAACAACAGCTGTAAGCTCAATATCATGAGTTGGGTAGTTGTTCTCATGTGGTTTTAGTTGACGGGAGGCATAAGCCACCACATGCCCATCTTGCATTAGCACACATCCGAGACCTTGGTCAGAAGCATCACAGAAGACTACAAAGTCTTTGCTAGTGTCTGGGAGAACTAACACCGGTGAAGTGGTTAAATTGGTTTTCAACAACTGGAAGCTTTCCTCAGCCTTATCAGACCATTCAAACTTCTTATCCTTCTTAAGAAGATTAGTCATCGGCTTTGCAATCCTGGAGAAGTTCTCGATAAATCGACGGTAATAACCAGCCATCCCGAGAAAACTTCGGACATCCTTTATGGATTTAGGAGACTCCCAGTCGAGGATAGTTTGGACCTTATCGGGGATAACAGCAACCCCTTTGGCAGAAGCAACATGACCAAGGAATACGAGCTCTTGTAACCAAAACTCACATTTGGAAAACTCGGCGTAGAGACGATGTTCTTAGAGTTTTGTTTACACCAAACGAAGATGCTCAGCGTTCTCTTCTTCAGTCTTGGAATAGACCAAAATATCATCGATGTAGACCACGACAAACTTGTCAAGATACTCCATGAAGACAGAGTTCATAAGCCGCATGAAAGTGGCGGGAGCATTGGTAAGACCAAAGGACATGACTGTATACTCGTAAAGACCATAACGAGTGGTGAAAGCAGTCTTTGGAATATCTTCCTTACAGATCTTTATCTTGTGATACCCTGGCCTTAAATCCATTTTGGAAAAGACAGTCTAGGGAGAGGATACTTATTCTTGATAGTCACAGTATTGAGTGGGCGATAATCCACAACCAGACGTGGTATATTAGAATCCCGCTTCTTGACAAAGATGGTAGGACATCCCCAAGAAGATGTGCCGGGCTGAATGTATTCTTTTCCTTCTAACTCCTCTAATTGCTTCTTCAACTCCATAGGCTCATGAGGAGGCATACGATAGGGTCTTTTAGAAATAGGAGCAGTTCCAGGAACTAACTCTATGACAAACTCCACAATTCGATCAGGTGGCATGCCAGGCAACTCCTCAGGGAAGACATCCGGGAATTCACGGACCACAGAAACATCTTGGATCTCTAACGGAGGTAGAACTTCAAGAGCATACAGCTCTGCTTCAGGAATATAAACAGCTGAAGGAGATAGTGACCCTACGGTCCAGTACTTGAATGTTATGCCAGTAGGACTAGTCAGAGTCACATACTTGGTTGTACAATCGAGAATGGCTTGATAACGGGTCAACCAGTCCATGCCCAAAATGATGTCAATATCAGTTGACTTGAGGGAGATCAAAGAAGTGGGAAAGAGTTGAAATGGAACTTCAATTAGATTCCCATGACTAACCATCGTGGAACACCACCTAGAACCAGGAGACTGAACTAGCAGAGGAACGGATAACCCCTCAAAACTTATCCCATGTATTTGAGCAAAAGCTTGTGACAAGAATGAATGCGATGCTCCAGAATCACACAAAACTTTAGCTAGAATTTGATTGATATGAAGCGTACCCATGATGACGCTTGGATCTTCCTGAGCCTCCTCAGCAGAGATATGGTTCAGGCGTCCTTTTCCAGCACCTGGATACTTATGATTCTTCTTTGGTGGTTGTGCCTTCTCAGCAGCACTCTTTTGATGACAATCTCTTGCATAGTGGCCAGGCTGGCGACAGTTAAAACATATGAGGCCTGATCCAGTACCAGCAGCAGGATAATTTGATCCACCAGCATTGCTTGAAGTAGCATTCGGACGAGGAACATATCCAGAAGTCCTTGGAGTATAAGGAGCACGTGGCACAGCTCTGTAAGGTATGAAGACACGACGCTTCTTATTACTAGAACCAGACTTGTTGTACCCCTCCTGAGGACGCTTACGAGTTTCTTCATACTCCACTTTTCCACTCTCGGCCTTCATAGCCTTATTAACAAGACCTTGGAAGTTAATAAAGTCCATGAGATGGAGATCACGACGAACCTCAGGATCCAGTCCCTAGCGGAATAGAGCTTGCTTCTTAGCGTCAGTGGAGACCTCTTCAGTAGCATAGCAGGCAAGACGATTGAAGTTGCGCTGATAATCACACACGGAACCAGTGCCCTGCTTAAGCTTGAGGAACTCCTCTCTCTTCTGATCCATCACAAGCTCTGGAATATGATAAGCTCGGAAGGCTTCAGTGAACTCTTTCCATGTAGCAACATGTTGAGCTTCTTGAATAGCCAAGAAATTCTCCCACCAGGAGTTATCTGCTCCCTCCAGATGATAAGCAGCAAAAGTCACCCAATCAGCTTGAGCAACATGACCAACCTGAAGCTAGTAGTCCACATCAAATGGCTTGGTGGAATAGCTGAAAACTGGTGGAGTGAGACGTGTGAAGTCCTTGATACCAACTTGGTTGTTCTGGCGTTG
Source organism: Avena sativa (assembly GCA_916181665.1). Lineage (NCBI taxonomy): Eukaryota > Viridiplantae > Streptophyta > Magnoliopsida > Poales > Poaceae > Avena > Avena sativa. The sequence goes on along the minus strand of OV702297.1, from coordinate 300,976,958 downwards.
AGCAGTGTTGCGCTAAATCCTTTCAAGGAGCCTCATGTTGTCAGCACGGTTGGTTTTGTACATGGCCATGAGTTAAACCATGGATGTCCGTGGAGGAAGGTTGGAAGATTCACCCTCATTTGCGGCACCTCGTGCATGAGCACGAGTACAGGCACGAGAGGTGTCACCCATCCTGAAAGAACAAAAAGGGATTAGACAAAGTATTCAAAGAAGAAAGACAGAAATATGAACAAGGAGTACTTGTGTAGGGTTCGCAGCATAGAAAACAAAAATTTTCCTACGATGGGAACTATGTACCAAGATCTATCTACTAGATACAAACAACTGGCGGATGTATATCCGTAGAGAACATACCCTTGAAGACCGACAAAGCTTAACGAGTTCAACTCGTGGTTGATGTAGACGATCTCTTGTCGATCTCAAGATCGAGATGAAGTCCTAGCGCCGCAAAGCAACAGCGCATCCGTGCTCGCACACACGTACAAGATACCGAGCATCCTCTGCCTCCTCGCTCCAGCAATGCAGCGAAAGCACAACCCTTTCTTGCCGAATAGCCACCGGGAACATGTATCTCGCTAGTCCGAGACCATGGGGGATAAATTCTAGAGGGGGAGAGAGATCCTTCACGAGGAGGTGTGACTGAGAAATGATTCAAAATCAAGTGATTGCAAAAGTCCATCCGAATGGAGCTTCTTCATGCGTTTAACACCAATATGACCTAGACGGCAGTGCCACATATATGCGGATATATCATCATTAAGTTTAATCCTTTTAGCATCAACATTATGAATATGTGTAACATTATTATCGAGATCCAAAAGAAATAAACCATTCATCATAGGTGCATGACCATAAAACTTTGCATTCATATAAATAGAACAACATTGTTCTGAGATTTAAATGAATAACCACTTCGCATTAAACACGATCCAGATACAATGTTCATGATAAGTGCTGGCACCAGATAACAATTCTTCAAGTTTATTACTAATCCCGATGGCAAGTGGAGAGATAGCATTCCGACGGCGATCACATCAACGCTTGATACATTGCCTACATGCATCTTGACCTCACCCCTTGCTAGCGGTCGCTTGTTCTGCAGCCTATGATTCGAGTTACAAATATTAGCAACTGAACCGGTATCAAATACCCAGGTGCTACTGCGATCACTAGTCAAGTACACATCAATAACATGTATATCATATATACCTTTGTTTGCCTTGCCGGCCTTCTTGTCTGCCAAATACTTGGGGCAGTTGCGCTTCCAGTGGCCAGTCCCCTTACAATAGTAGCACTCGGTATTAGACTTAGGTCCAACTCGCGGTTTCTTTTCAGGCACGGCAACCGGCTTGCCGCCCCTACTTCCCTTCCGTTTTCCCTACTTGTCTTTCTTGAAACCAGTGTTCCTATTGATCATCAACACTTGATGTTCCTTTTTGATCTCCACTTCTGCAGTTTTAAGCATTGACAGAAGCTCGGGGAGAGACTTCTTCATGCCTTGCATATTATAGTTCATCACAAAGCTCTTATAGCTAGGTGGCAGAGACTACAGAACACGATGGATGCCTAAGTCAATGGGAATTGATATTCCCAAGGACACAAGCTTATCGGCGTAACCCGACATCTTGAGTTCATGCTCACTAACGGAGCTGTGCTCTTCCATCATGCAGCTAAAGAACTTTTCTGAAGCGTTGTAGCTCTCTACAGCAGCATGTGTGTCGAAAATCATTTTCAACTCACCCATTGTATCAAATGCATTGCCGTTTTCGAAATGCTTTCGAAGTTCTGGCTCTAGCCCATACAATATGCCGCAATGAACTAAGTTGTGGTCCTCCTGACGAGTCTGATAGACATTCTTCTCATTGTCAGGGGATCCTCAAAAGGTGGGGGTCCTAGGGGCGCTTCTAGCACATATTGCTTTTGTGCAGCAGAGAGGAGAATCCTCAAATTCATGGCCCATTCGGTAAAGTTGCTACCGTTCGTTGCAAGTTTCTCTTTCTCCACGAACACATTGAAATTAAAAGCAGGTGGTGCCATCTATAACAGAATTTGTAAAGTTTATACTAATTTTATGATAGATTGAGTTCAACTAATCCACATTACAAATGAACTCCCACTCAAAAACGACATCCCTCGTGCCTTTTTGGTGACTACATGAACCAAATCCACTACACCAAGTCCGATCATCACGTGAGTCGGTGTAGCTTCAAAGGCGAGCATCAAATGGGCATCATATCTACTATATGACTCGCTAGGCTCGCCAAGTTAGAACCTTAGTATTCACGTGTGTAACTGTTTTACACCCGATATATGGTCGTGGATCCAAGAACACCCGATCATCACGTGATGTCTTGGAGCGACGAGAACATAATCGGTGCATACTAAAGGAAGAACACATTCTTATCTTGATATTTAAATGAGCGATCATCTTATTATGCTAACAAAGCGCTAAACAAGCAATATAATATGCTATCAAACATCACTTGTTTATTAGTGAAATGATATGGTTCCCGCATATGATCTCTATCATGTGCATCGTAGTATGATCACTATCATACCTTTATGTGTAAATCCAAGGTCTATGGAGTTTACACGCTATGTGTGTTGTAAGAGTATCATCTCATACATCTACTTACAACATCACCATATCATGACACTAGCCCAACAACAATCTAAACTAGACGCCTCTAATTTATCCATTGCAAATTTTACGTGGCTTAGGGCTTTCGAAGATAGAACCGTTCATACCTACGAACATGAACCACAACGAGGATAACAAAATTGTTGACAACTCGTTGCAAAATAGATATTGACTATAGTAGGAGAGACAGACACCCACTAGATATTGACTATAGATGTTTGTCATTAAATTCTAGAGGGGGAGAGAGATCCTTCACGAGGAGGTGTGAGTGAGAAGTGAGGAGAGGGGTGCCTTTTATAGGAGAGGGGGGAACCCCAAGGGGGTGGCCAGCGCATGGGGGATGCCCCCTTGCTCTCCCCTCTTCATGTAGGTGGACACTCCACTCACAAAAATCCATTCAAATCCCTCCACTCAAAATCCCACTGAAACTTGCCATTAAATTTCCACCAAATTTAATGCAAACTCTCATTAAATAAATCTCTTTTATTTTATTCAGAATTTTGTCAATTAATTTAATGACAAACATTCAGAAATAACGCCTTGCTAGAATTCCATTTCACATGCATAACCTCTTTATGCAATTTCACTCGAAAACCTGTTTCGGTATCTAGTGAAACAAATTCCTGCGCTTGTTTATTCTTTCGGCATGAAACATTTTCTCCAACTAGATGTCAGTGTCCCTTAAGTGTGTCACCCTACGGTTCTCGAATAATGCGGACATGATCGAGACCCTTCTCCGATCAATAATCAGTAGCGGGACCTGGAGATCCATACTGACTCCCACACATTCAACGATGACTTTCCTGTGATCGTCGGAACCTTTTATGCTTGTATCTTAATCCCTTTGTTTCACGATAAATTACATGTCCGAGATTCGATCATCGGTATCTCCATACCTAGTTTGATCTCGTTACTAACATGCACTCTTTTCTCGTTCCCGTGATATAACATTCTAGTGATCAAATCACTTGCTTGCAAGCTAACCAATGTGATATCACCAAGAGGGCCCAGAGTATATCTATCCGTCATCGGGATGAACAAATTCCACTCTTGATCCATGATTCTCAACATAACACTTTAGTAGCTTTGAAGCCATCTTTATAATCACCCAGTTACGGTGTGACATTTGATGTCCAAAAGAAACTCTTCCGGTGTTAGTGGTTGGCATGATCTCATGGTCTAAGGATTAGGATCACTTCGTAAGTTGTTTATAGCAATATAAACTCAATGACTTTGATCGTAATGCTATACTTCGGATGAATGTTCATCACACCATTACACTAATGTTGTGATCTCGTAATTAACAACATGCAATATCTATGATCAGGAAACTGTGATCATCTTGTTAATCAACAAACTAGTTTACGAGAGAGGCATAACTAGAAACTTTCTGTTTGTTTATTAAACACACATGTATTAACGTTTCCATAATAATACAATTATAGCATGCAAAATAAACATCTATCATATACTTGGAATACACATAATAAACACTTTATTATTGCCTCTCAGGGCATATTCCCTTCAACATGATATAAACGTATCATCTTATCAAGCATGGTAGTATCAAAGCATACTAATGTATACACTAACCAGCTGACTTACAAACCATGACAATGGGATGCTAAGATGTTACACACCAAGTAAAACTGAGATATCTTGGAACTCTGAAAATAGCAACCAAGTACGAAGTACTCTTTAGAGAAACAACCCCAAACCACGTTCCTAACAGTTTTGAGATATAGGGTAAGGAATGAAAACCTTTTCAAACCAAATAGGTAAGAGAAACTCCAGCATCAGAAACACACCAGAGAAGGAGTAGAAAGAATCCTAGTCCGAGTTTTTGCAAATTGTTTTACCTTTCAAATAGTTTTGTCAACTTCTAGACTCAACATCGACCAATAAAAAGGTTTCCTGCACTGATACCAAAACCTGTAGCACCCCCCGGGGTTAGGGTTAAACTAACCTCATATCACCATCTAAGATAAGTTCAACTCCTAAAAACGGAAGATCACAGTATGATTCAGTAACATTACAGAACACATGGATTCAACAGCATAAGTTTAAACTCTTAGCAGAGTGATATATTAGAGTTATTACAAACCAGAGGTCATAGACCCAAGATTACATCACATAGCGAAAGCAAATTATTTTGTTCTGCACAACAACTTAGCAAAAGGCCTAGGAGGCCATAAAGAAAAGAGATGTCCATCCCATAGTCCTCTGTAGAAAAACAACAATGGCGCAAGGTTGAGTACGAGAATGTACTCCACAAGACTTAGATAACCTAGTATCTACATGCTCTAGCTAGAGAGGCTTTCTCTGGATTTACTTTTGCGAAACGCAATCTTTATTTGTAAACGAGAGAGAGAGAAGAGGCACGTCTACTCAGAATCTTTAAAAAGGGATAAGATAGTGACTTCTTCATCTTGTTCATCATATCTCGATAACCACCAGCTTCATTAGAACCTCCTATCTAGGATCACCCCCTCGACCTGGAGGAAGCATCCTTAAGCACACGTGGATTAACAAGTTTTATAGTGGTTAATGTTATCTATGATCTTAAGTCTGGTCGCCAAGTCGTTCATAACCGTGAACACAGCTTTTCGAAAAGATTTAACCCTGCAGGGGTGTACAACTTTACCCACACGCACCAACCGACTCTTAATGCCAAATTATTAGCCCTCTTCTTGGGAAGGCCGGCAGAGGGTGGTTGACCACGACCTTTACCTTGCTTTCGCCGAGACCATGAGTCACGCAATAAGTATGATTCCGCCGTAATGGGTCAAATCACGAAGCCGGTACTTAAAGATGTGAGGCGAGGTTGGTTTACCAGGGGCACTATCTACCCCACGCAACCCGGTCCACGCTTCCCTACCTGTTATGATGCACCTCCATCACCTCCTCTTTCGAAAACGTTTTCAATGCGTATGCCAAATGGAAAGCCCGAACTATGTGACTCATGGAATCTACTAGGCAAGTTAGTTAGTCGAGGGGTTGTCCAGACCCCGTGTGGCTGTACGCTCGTCTTGGTTCCAAAGGTAAGAAATCAGTTCCTAGTGGTGGCGAGCATGGGACTACAAAAACCACACCCAACGTGGCCTCCCATACAAGCCTTACCAGGATTAGTTAACTCCTTTGATGATGTCACCACCTCCTACGTCTCTAGATTCTCTGGCACCTCTGGTTCATTGTTCGGATAGATCAAACATTGATACTATGCATGGCTAAGTTGCGTTCTCAGAAGCTCTAGCAACGCTCAGATGCCAGACCTAGGTATGCTAGGAGTGGTGGATCAGGAGTATAAGGCTACAAAGAGAAACAATGCAGCAGATAGGTAACGCTAGCTACTGACAAAAGACCACATTGGAATCGTGTGCATCATAGCGAGAAAGTAATATACTTTATAAACCATAGGTTCAGAATGAGAGGCTACGCTTGCCTTGTCCGTCAGTAGACTGGTACGGGTCTTTGGTGTTGTTGACTTCAGCCTCGGGCTCGGATCCTATCGCGAAGAACCAATACCAGAAAGGAAAGCGACAATCAAGACATGGCATAATGCAATGCGCAATGAATATGGATGATATGACAAGTTAATAGTGTTGAAATGAAACCCTAAGGCATGGTTGGTCGCTTTAATCGGGGTCCGAGAGGTCCAAACCATAGAACAGGGGATCCTCGGAATCACCTATGGGGTTCAATTAGTTCTTCTGATTAAACTTGTCATGAAAGTTGGTTAACAATGTATGATTATAGCTCTATTACATAGTTATCATTTTTCTGAACATTTTGATATATTATTTGTATTTTTCTGATTTAAAATGAATTAGTTATGAATTTCTCAACTTTTAATTCATTTTAAATTATTTTTGGAATATTTAAATTATTTTCTAACTTGGGCCCACATGTGATAGTTTTATTCATTTCTGAAAACATTTATTGAAATTGTTAAAATGTTGACAAGGGTGGCCCACAGATATTATTTGTATTCCAGAAATAATTACAAAACATTTAATAAACAGAAAAAGGGAGTTACGACGCCAGCATGACGTCATGCTGACGTCAGGGCTCTAATCATAGATTTTCTCACCGAGGCTTTACTAGCCCCAGTGACTGACGGAGTGGCCCCAGGGCCACCTCATCTAGCCACACGTCCAAGCCTGGTCAACAGGCCACGCTGGGCCACGTCGACGCCACCTAGACGCCACACGGGGCTCGCCGGAGACACGTCAGCAGTGGTGGTTGGCGGTGCTAGAGGGCAAGAGGGGACGCGCGGATGGGCGGCTTCGAACGAGCGCTACAGGGTAAACCTAGAGAGGGGGCGCCGCCGATTATTGGTCACCGGAGCAGCTTCCACGATGACGGACGGCAGCAGCGCTTGTAGATCGGTGACGTGGCGTCGGCACAAAGGGAGAGGGAGCAAGCGGAGGGTGACTTGAGCACCAGGGGCTCACCACCATGCTCGCAGGAGGGTTGGGGAAGCGAGGCGAGGCCGAGATTGACGGCGAGGCGAGCGGCAGAGCACATCGAGGTTGGGGAAGAACCAGTCGATGGCGACGAATCACGGCGTGGTGGCTCGATTCCTTCTGTGAGGAGCACTAGCGCGACAATGCGGAGCTCGTGGGCTCACTAGCGAAGCTCGGGGCAGCACGGTTCAGTGGGGCACGGCAGAGCCCTAGGCTAGGGTTTCGGCTGCGGCACAGAGATGAGGAGAGAGCGCGAGAGGGAAGAGGATAAAAGGCGAGAGAGAGAAGTGCGCGCGGGTCTTATCCTCCACCGAGGGCGGCGGGACGCACCGCAGCGGCTGGCGGCATCGAGCAGCTGCGTCGGCGACATCGAGTAGCTTGGCGTTGGGGACGAAGGCGATAGAACACCGACGAGGTATGTGGGCCAGGGTTGGGCCGATGTGGGCTGCTGCTGGGCTGTGGGGATGGTCCAGGAGGGGAGGAGGGAAGTGGGCTGCGCCATGGTTCTCTCTCCCATCTATTTTTTCTTAAAAATACTTTTCTTTTTGTGTTTTTCTATTTCCTGTTTGTATTTTCAAATTCAAACTGTTTTGAATCTTTTTAAAGTACCAGGAGCTTTCATAAAACATACAAACTATTGTGGGGCCCTCATAACTAATTGGGCTTCACATTTTGATACTTTCCAAAATTCAAACATCATTTGAATGTAGTTTCAAAGAGAGGGGAGGTTTATGGTTTTGTAAATGTATTTTAATTCACATACTTGATCTTATGCATATCTTTTATTGATTTAAACAGATGCATGCAGTGCTTAAGTACTATTATAGCTGCCACGGCGAGTGCCTCGGTGCCATCAAGCCAATTCCCTGGGGCCGTCGGTATGGAGGTCGAACAGCATCGCGGGCACACTCCGCTCGTTCTTTCATCGGTGGACGTGATGGAGCTTCACAGCATGCTAGGTGCCACTATCCAGGTATGTCCAGTTCCCGAGGATCCGGCCACTGAATTTTAGTGGTCGGATTCTTACTGTTTTTTCGCCATCCAGTCCCCGAGTGTCTCGCCACTAAATTTCAGCGGCTGGGCACTTAGGAAGTTTGTCATCTAGTCCCCGAGTATCTAGTCGCTGAATTTCAGCGGCTGGGCACTTAGGAATTTGGTAATCCAGTCCCCAAGTGTCTTGTCGCTGAATTTCAGTGGCTGGGCACTTAGGAATTTTGTTACCCAGTCCACGAGTGTCTAGTCGTTGAATTTCAGCGGCTGGGCACTTAGGAATTTTGTTGCTGATGGTGTGGTTGTTGCACAGGGCATGCAACGCGAGTCGGCCGAGTGGCTTGCTGCCAAGCACCGCGTGGAAAAGGAGCTTCTCGCTGCTCAGGATACGAACGAAAAGCTTCGAGCGACTACAGGTGATTATTTGTCTTGTCTGATGCTTGTCGCGAACTTGTTGCATTTGTGACCATTTTGTTGTGGAAGCAGAGGATAGTGCGGCTGCAGTGAAGGAGGCTCGCTAGGGCTTTGTTCCGGCTGGTGAGTTGATGGCGGTTCAATCTTCCTCGAGCGCCGCAGAGAAGCGAATCACCGAACTGGAGCGTGAGCTCAAGGAGGCAAAGGCGGAAGCGAGCTCGGCGGAAGGTCGAGCCAAGGCGGCCATCACTTCTTATGCTGAGGAGCGGAAGGTGTCGGACGCACTCGTTGCTGGGTTGCAGAATGACCTCTCGGCTCTTCAAAATTTCATCACGGACCTCTGCCGCCCACTGATTAGTGAGTTTTCCTTTAGCCACCTCCCGAGCGCACATACCGCATTGTGATTTTAGTGCCTCGCTCATTGTTTGCTTGTGTGTTGCAGACCTGATCACTGATAACACCGAGGAGGCGCAGTCGTACGACGCGCGGCAATGCGTGACCACCCTGGTCGATTCAGCCGCGCTGTCAGCGACCTGCCTCCGGGCGTATCTTCAGGAGATCTCACCCACGGAGGTGATCCCCAGCGACCTCATCAAAGTATGGCGCTACCTGGAGAAGGCCCCATCAATCGTGGAGTTCATGACGCGGTCGGTCTTCCGTCGTGGAGCGGCGACTTTGCTGAGCCTTGGGCTCGTGCATTTTCCGGACGATTTTGACCTCGACGACATCACGAGCGGGTACCCCTCGTCAACGAGCTCGGTCGAGATTGCCGAGGTGTTGAAGCTGACGGAGCGAGCTGCGGTGTACTCCGACCGCGTGTGGGCGATGGGCGACCTTATTCCCTATCGGGAAACAGTCATCACCCCAATGACCCGGAACGGGCGCACCGCGAGTTCAAAGTGGAGCAACCATTTCGTGTGGCAATGGAGGGTGAGATCACGACATACCCGTGGAATCGCTGGGTTCCCTTTATCCGCACCGCAAGGAAGGTGGCGCCTCCCCTTCGAAGCCTGCAGAATAGAGTGTTTTGCCATTCGGCGTTAGCATAAGATAACCATGTAATTCTCCTTGTATGCGAACAAATTTTGCTGCTATGAAGGAATGCTCGAGTTATTTTGTCACTGCTTTTGTGGTTTGAATGTTGGTTGTACGAGCCCCCGAGCGCGTCCGCCCTATGGAGTTAACCTCGTTTTTATATGTTGTCTGAACTGTTAGTGAGTTAGGGTCGACTCGCCATGGCTCGGGAAGCTAGTCGCATGGCGACTCCTAGGGATGCTCTTTACTTGGCCGTTTTCCCAGGCGCGAACGGGGTCGGGTCGCTGAGTCCCCGAGCGTGGTACTTGGCCGTTCTAGGTGAGGACTAGGCGTGTCACTCTGCCTGATCCGTAAGACCAGTCACATGGCGAGTCTTGGGCACGCTCTCTTACTTGGTGAAAGGATACGGATGTCGCCTAGAGGGGGGGTGAATAGGCGATTAAAACTTTTCCTAGTGTCTTAACAAAGGCGGAATAAAACTAGTGTTTACTTTGTAAAGAACAACCTAAAAACAACTAAGGTTTACCTATGTGCACCAACAACTTATGCTAAGCAATACAAGCAACAAAGTGATAGCAAGATATATATTACTTCAAGCATGAAGGCTATCACAATGTAAAGTGCATAAGTAAAGAGCTCGGGTATAGAGATAACCGAGGCACGCGGGGACACCGATATTTTACCGAGTTCCTCCCAACATGGAGTACGTCTCGTTTGGAGAGGGGGTGGTATCAAACCACCAACGCCACAAAAGGCCTCCCTTATTCTCCGGTGAATCTCACCCCAATGGGATCGATCCACTCTTCCACTATCGGTGCACTTGTCGTCTGCCTCCTTGTCCTACTGGAAGGTGGGGTTCTTGCGCATTAGGCGGTAGAGGGGCATCACCTTTTCGCCAAGCCGGGGGATGAAGCGACTGAGAGCCGCTACTCACCTGGCCAACTTCTGGACATCGCGCAGGCACTCGGGTCTGCCGAGCTGGGCGATCGTGTTGATCTTGGCGGGGTTCGCCTCGATCCCGCGCTTGGAGACGACGTATCCTAGCAGCTGTCCAGTAGGTACACCAAAGGTGCACTTTCCTGGGTTTAGCTTTATCTTGTACCTCCACAGGTTGGCGAAGGTTTCCGCTAGTTCGGCGAGTAGATCGTCCTAGCGAGTGGATTTTACCACCATGTCGTCAATGTAGATGTGGATGTTGCGGCCAATTTTTCTCACAAGGCACTCCTGCATGCACCTCTGGTAGGTCGCCCCGGCATTCTTAAGGCCGAAGGTCATCACGGTGTAGCAGAAGGCTCCGAATGGCGTGATGAACGCCGTCTTCTCTTCGTCCTCGACTACCATTTTGATATGGTTGTACCCAGAGTAGGCATCGAGGAAGCATAGCGACTCCGAACCCGCGGTTGAGTCGATGATTTGGTCGATTCGCGGGAGGACGAACTGCTCCTTCAGGCAGGCGCTGTTGAGGTTTGTGTAGTCAATACACATTCTCCAGGTCCTGTTTTTCTTCTCAACCAGGATTGGGTTTGCTAGCCATTTGGAGTATTTGATTGGCCGGATGAAGCCTGCAGCGAGTAGTCGCTGCACCTCCTCAACGATTGCTCGGCGGCGCTCTTCATTGAAGGGCCACAGCGACTGCTTGACAGGTCGCACTTTGGGGTCGGCGTTGAGTTTGTGCTCAGCGAGTTCCCTCGGGACAGCAGGCATGTCGGATGGCTTCCATGCGAAGATGTCACGATTCTCACCTAGGAACTTGATGAGCGCGCCTTCCTATGCTGGGCTCATGCCCGTCCCGATCGTCACCGTCTGGCTGGAGTCACCCGGGACCAGCTCGACGGTGCGAGTGTGCGTCGTTGCCTCGAAGGCGGTGGAGCTGCCACCGTCCGAGTTGGGCTTCTTGAGTATGGTGGGGTCGTCATTGTTGACCCCGCTCGCGTACTTGGCGAGCTCCTCGGCGTGGTTGGCTTCCGCCGTGATGAAGGCGTTAGTGAGTTCGGCGCCTTTGGCCTCGCATTCTGTCGCCATGTCGGGATCGCCATGGACAGTGATGATGCCACACGGCCCGGGGAGCTTCATCGTGTTGTATGCGTAGTGGGGCGCTGCCATGAATTTGGCGAACGCCTGGTGCCCCAGGACGCAGTGGTAGGGGCTGTTGAACGTCACTAGCTCGAAGACGATCCGCTCGTTGTGGAAGTTTGCTGGTGTGCCGAAGGTGACTGGCAGTGTCACCTTGCCGATTGGGTACGCCTTCCGAGAGGGGACGATGCCGTGGAAGGTGGTGTAGGTCGTCTCGATCATCGACTGTGGGAGCCGCAGTAGCCTGAATGTGTCTAGGTATAGGATGTTGATGGAGTTGCCGCCGTCCATCAGCGTCTTGGGGAGCCAATAGTCCCCCACCTTGGACTTGACCACCAAGGCGACTCGGCCCGGATATTCGATCCGTGGCGAGTGGTCCTCGCGGCTCCAGGTGATTGGTTGCTCGGACCAGTTGAGGAACTGGGGGATGTCTATCTGGGACACCACGTTGACAGCGACGGCGCAAGCGATGACCTTCTTCTCGCGCTTCCTGTTGAAGCATGTGAAGGTGTGGAGCGAGCCAACGAAGCTGCCGAATTTTCCGCCATTTGGCGGGTTGTTGTCGGGGTCTTCCCGTGTGCACCGTGACTTCTCAATCTCCTTGAGGGAGTGGTAGTCGGCGGTTGTGTGCGTGGCGGGCTTCCCTTCCCTGCTGTGAAACACACATGGTTGATTGAGGAGAGCCGTGGGGTCAAACCTCGGCTTAGCCTTGTAGTTGCCACCATCGCGGCGCTAGCCTCTGTCGCGGCGGAAGCTCTTGGGTTCGCGCGGTGCGTATCCGGCGTTAGCGACGAAGTCGACTAGCCCATCACCACGGCGCTTGCCGGTGAGGCGAGTGTTGCTGTAGCGTAGCTCGGGTCGCCTCCCGTTGTCGTGGTCGCTCGTGCGGCGATTCCCTCCCGACTCATCGTCGGTTTCTTGGTTTGGGTCCTCTTCCGCGTACTGCTTGGCGATCTCCAGGAGGTCTGGTATGTTGTCGAGTGTTCTGTACACTCGCTTGAGCTTGGCGACCAGGGGCTCATAGCAGCACGAGGTCTTGAAATAGTGGATCGCGGTGTCCGAGTGGATTCCGGCCGCGTTATACCACAGGTTTTGCCACCATTGGACCCAGCCGCGGGTCGACTCGTGGGGTCCCTGGACACATCGCTCCAGGTCCTTGATGGTGGTGGCGTGGGTGTAGGAACCCTCGAAGTGCCTGACGAAGGCGTCACGCATTTCCTCCCAGGAGTCGATGCTATCCGCGGGGAGGGTGTTGATCCATTGCCTACACGCTCCCTCCATCATCAGGGGGAGGTAGCGGGCGGAAAGCAGGTCGGTGCGGCCATCGATTCCCATTTCCATGAGGTAGGTATCCAGCCACACGGACGGGTCATACGAGGGGTCGTACTTCTTGATCTCCTTCGGTGCCTTGAAGTTTTCCGGGTATTTTTCGCCTCGGATCATTGGTCCGAAGCACTGGGGTCCGACTCGACTCAGCGATCCCCTTGGTTCGCCATCATGGCGGTTGGTGAGGGTATGCCGCAGGTCGTCGGGATGGTGTGCGCACCAGCTTTGGTGTTGATGATGCGCGTCGACTGGCTGCCCGTTGGCGGCGACGAAGTTGTTCGCCGGCCACGGGTCATTGGTGGCGAGTGTCGTGTGCACAGGACGATGTTGGATTTGCAGGGCTCGGGTGGTGGGCAGTTGAGGGTGTTCACCACCATTGGGCGGCCGCTTGAGGCTGCCCTGCTGCCTGACGAACGCGAGTACATGCGACCCAGTGAGTCGGCACCCGCATTTTGTTGCTCGACTGCCTTGGCAAGCAGAGCCTTGGCGTACTAGATCTGCAGGGCGCCTTCCCCGATTACGTTTATGTTGTTGACCGCTGCTCATCTCGCGACGACATTGTCCATCGGAGTGGAGAACAGCGGGAGACCTTTTGCGTCTCGCTCCCACGAGGAGACCACGATTCTTGGTTGGTCCCTATGGGTTAGCATAAGATAACCATGTAATTCTCCTTGTATGCGAACAAATTTTGCTGCTATGAAGGAATGCTCGAGTTATTTTGTCACTGCTTTTGTGGTTTGAATGTTGGTTGTACGAGCCCCCGAGCGCGTCCGCCCTATGGAGTTAACCTCGTTTTTATATGTTGTCTGAACTGTTAGTGAGTTAGGGTCGACTCGCCATGGCTCGGGAAGCTAGTCGCATGGCGACTCCTAGGGATGCTCTTTACTTGGCCGTTTTCCCAGGCGCGAACGGGGTCGGGTCGCTGAGTCCCCGAGCGTGGTACTTGGCCGTTCTAGGTGAGGACTAGGCGTGTCACTCTGCCTGATCCATAAGACCAGTCACATGGCGAGTCCTGGGCACGCTCTCTTACTTGGTGAAAGGATACGGATGTCGCCTAGAGGGGGGGTGAATAGGCGATTAAAACTTTTCCTAGTGTCTTAACAAAGGCGGAATAAAACTAGTGTTTACTTTGTAAAGAACAACCTAAAAACAACTAAGGTTTACCTATGTGCACCAACAACTTATGCTAAGCAATACAAGCAACAAAGTGATAGCAAGATATATATTACTTCAAGCACGAAGGCTATCACAATGTAAAGTGCATAAGTAAAGAGCTCGGGTATAGAGATAACCGAGGCACGCGGGGACACCGATATTTTACCGAGTTCCTCCCAACATGGAGTACGTCTCGTTTGGAGAGGGGGTGGTATCAAACCACCAACGCCACAAAAGGCCTCCCTTATTCTCCGGTGAATCTCACCCCAATGGGATCGATCCACTCTTCCACTATCGGTGCACTTGTCGGTGGCAACCGAAACCTCTCACAAGGTTGGGGCACAACTCCACAACTTAGTTGGAGGCTCCCAACAATCGCCACAAAAGGCCTCAACAAATTCCACCAAGGCTACAATGCCACCAAGGCCACAAAACCGTCTAGGGTTTCAAGAACCCAAGAGCGACAAGCTCCAATGAGCAATTCAAACCAAATCTTCCGAGGAGAACTCAAACCGATGCAACAAATGCAAATGGCAAGAACACCATAAAGATGCTCAAATCCCTCACTCTCAAGTTCCAACAAAGCTACCAAAGCTATTGGGGGAACAAGAGAGGAGAAATCAAAGAGAGACACAAAATCCCCCAAAATCTAGATCCCCAAAGATACACTCACAAAGAGATGTTTTGGTTTGGTCAAAACGTAGATCTAGATCACCTCCAACAACCCCTCAAATATATGCAAGAATCAATGGAGGGGTGTGTAGAAATCAAGCTTAAAGAGTAAAGCAAATGGGGGCAAAGCTTGGACAAGAAAAGGAGGAAGAAGTAACCCTAAAGGAAAAAAGGGCAAAGCTATTTAAAGAGATGGGCTAATTCTGCCCGTTGGGGCAATTTTTGTGGACGGAACGGTAGTACCGGATCGGACCGGTACTACCGGACCGAACAAAACAAATGGGGTCGAGCCAGGGAGAAAAACAGCACGCGGCAGCTCAGCGTGCAGTGCAGCGCGTGGGACGCGGGGCCCGCATGCGGCAGGCGCAGAAGTGGCTGCAGCAGCGCAGCGCGCAGAGAAGCAGGCGGGTCACGGGGCCCACGTGGCCAGCCAGCAGCAGGCAGCAGTTGCACGGCAGGCGAGCGCGCGTGGTCAAACACGCAGCGGGAGCGAGGCCAGCACGCGCGCAACAGCTTCGCATGCGGGGCCCGCACAGCAGCGAGGCACAATGCAGCGGCAGCGGCTGGCCCGCAGCAGCGCGCGAGGGAGGGCGAGCGCGCGCAGCGAGGCGGACGCAGCGGCAGGTCAACGCGTCGGGCTGGGCCAATCGAGCGGACACGCACGTATCTTAGATGTAGAAAAATATCTGGGCCAACCGGTACTACCGGCCCACCTGGGCGGTACTACCGGGCCGACCGGTAGTACCGGAAAAAGGTACCTAGCGAGACAGAACGAAAACGGGCCATTTTTAGGCCTGGGCGGTAGTACCGGCCCGTCCGGGCGGTACTACCGCTCGGCCCAGAAAACAGACAGAGATGCAAATATTTAAACGGCAATAACTTTTGACTGGAAGCTTCGATTGACCCGATTCAAATTCCGTTGGATAGAGGGCGACAAGGGCTTCGCGGAAATATTGATTATCACCAAGTGAGAAAGTATCAAGTAGAATAATGTGATATACCTCACTTGGTGAGAAACCGAAAAGTCGCATAAATCAAAATCGCAACAAGATACAAATGGGATATCCGATTTAGATGAACAAGAGTTTGTTATGGAGATTACGAACAAGAGTTTGTTATGGAGATTACCACAAGCTCTATATCATCACATGGATAAGACCAAATAACAACCAAAGACGATGATGCAAGTATGCAAAGGTTTGAGCTCTCTCCGAACGATGTGACCGAATTACTCATATGAGAGCCCCTCTTGATAGTACGGCTATCTATCCTAAACCCGGTCTCACACACACAACGTGAGACCGGCAAAAGGGAAAACCTATCAAGATTATTCCTTTTCCTTGAGCAATCCACTTGAGCTCGATGTAGACGGTCTTGCCCTTCTCAAGATGGAACGCCTTTCTTAATTCCCCATCATCGACCTCGCATATTGAGCTTGCCCAACATATCTTCTTTGCATTTCATCGACCTTGAAGCCCACACATGCTCCAAGCGATGCCAATGGAGAAATCCTACAAGTATAACTTAATACACATATTAGTCCATAAAGATTGTCATTAATTACCAAAACCACACATGGGGGCCCAACATGTTCTTTCACTTGGCGTTTTTCCCAAGCCGCTCTTCTTTTGGCTGGTGTCAGTCCCTGAGCGTGGTACTTTGCCGTGCGAGTCGCTGCGCCGAGGATGTGGAGGATTGGGTCGCTATGGGAAGCGAATACAGTCGTCTTGGCTCGGGGAGCCAGTCGAGCTGGGCGAATCCAATGGGGCTCCGGGTTAGCTTTTTCGTGGACGGTACGAGGCCTGAATTTTTCCAGTGCCCTCGTATCGCACTACTTGGCCGTGGCGGTCGCGTTACCAAAGGTTGACTTCTGTGAATAGCGTAACATTGTTATGACGAGTGCGAGTGGCGCAAGGCATGGAGAGTAGACGCAATTTGCGTGAATCAATCTGCTTTATTTCATAGCGGGTAGGGGTACATGTCTGGAGTTCTAAGAGTAGAACTTCTGTAGGAGGTTTACATTCCATGGCCGCTTGAAGTCGAGTTTGCTCTCGCCTCGGACGTCGGTGAGGTAGTAGGCGTCGTTGCCCAGGACTCGCCCGATGGCGAATGGTCCCTCCCAAGGGGGAGAGAGCTTGCGCATGCCTTTCTTGTCCTGGATTAGACGCAGTACCAAGTCGCCTTCCTGGAAAGTGTGAGTCCGTACTCGCCGTCTGTGGTAGCGGCGAAGCCCTTGCTGGTAGATGGCGGTGCGGGAGAGAGCTAGGTCGCGCGCTTTGTCGAGTTGGTTGACTCCGTCCTGGCGTGCGAGCTCGTTATCAGCCTGCATGTAGTTGACCACCCAAGGTCAGTCATGCTCGAGGCCGGTTGGCATGACTGCCTCGGCACCGTACACCATGAAGAAGGGGGTGAACCCCGTCGACCTGTTGACGGAGGTGCGGATGCCCCAGATGACGGAGGGGAGTTCTTCGACCCAACACCCGGCGGTGCGCTCGAGTGGGACTTATAGCCGTGGCTTCAGGCCGTGTAGGATGCTCTGGTTGGCGCGTTCCGCCTGGCCATTGGACTCCGGGTGGGCGACTGAGGCGAGGTCGAGTCGGATGTTGTGCTCCTCGCAGAACTCGGCCATGGCTCCCTTGGCGAAGTTGGTTCCGTTGTCCGTGATGATGCTGTTTGAGAACCCGTAGAGATAGATGAGCTCGCGTAGCAATTTTGTAGCGGTCTTCCCGTCACACTTTCGGACTGGCTTGGCCTCCACCCATTTTCTGAATTTATCGACTACGACTAGGAGGTGGGTGAAGCCAGAGGGTGCCTTCTTGAAGGGGCCTACCATGTCCATGCCCCATACGGCGAACGGCCAGGTGATGGGGATTGTCTTGAGCGCCGAGCTCGGTACGTGAGTCTGGTTGGCGTACTTCTGGCACCCGATGCATCGTTGGACGATGTCGACCGCGTCGGTGTGTGCGGTGAGCCAGCAGAAGCCATGTCGCATGGCCGTGGCAACCAGGGAGAGGGCGCGAGCGTGGTGGCCGCAGTCGCCAGAGTGGATGTTCTGGAGGATCTTGCATCCTTCAGCGGGTTGGACGCAGCGTTGGAACACGCCGGTCATGCTGCGCTTGTGGAGCTCGCCGTTGATGATGACGAAGGATTTGCAGCGGCGTGCTATCATCCGGGCCTCCGTCTCGTCTGTGGGTAGGGTGCCTCCCTCCAGGTAAGCAACGTATGGCGTGGTCCAGCCGCTTGGCTCAGCGATTAGTGCGACCAGGGCTGCGTATGGTTGCAGCGGAATTCCGATGTCGATCTCCCTCGGGGGATAAACAGAGGGCTTGGTGATGGTGTCAAGGAAGACGTCGGCGGGTGGTGCGAGTCGAGCCGAGCCGATGCGGCAGAGTGCGTCGGCCTCCTCGTTCTTCCGCCTGTCGATCCACTCGATGGAGTAGCCTGCGAAGTGGCCTCCCAGCTGGTCGACTGCTTGGCGGTATCCTGCCATGGTGGGGGAGACTGCATTGCAGGTGCCGACGACTTGCCCGGCGACGAGGTCGGAGTCTCCATAGCAGCGCAGGCGATTGATGTTCATCTCCTTGTCTGCCCGCATGCCGTGGAGTAGCGCTTCGTACTCGGTCATGTTGTTGGTGCAGGGGGTGAACTCGAGGTAGAGGACGTAGCATAGCTTGTCGCCCTTCGGAGATGTTAGCACGATCCCCGCTCCTTGGAGCCGTCGAAGTGTAGGCTCCAGTAATGGAGGTATGACAACTTCTCTGGCTGTTGGGCCTCCTCCCAGTCGGCGAGGAAGTCTACGAGAGCTTGCGATTTGATCGCTTTGCACGGCTCGTACCTCATGTTGTGGACGCCAATCTCGACGGCCCACTTGGCGACTTGCCCGGTCGCCTCACGGTTTCGGATGATGTCCTGCAACGGTGCTGAGGAGACGACCGTTATTGGGTGCTCCTGGAAGTAGTGCAGTAGTCGCCGCTGTGCTCTGAAGACCGCATATACCAATTTTTGGTACTGCGGGTAGCGTTGGCGCAACTCGGTGAGGAATTCGCTGATGTAGTATACGGGCCGCGGCACCGGGCGCTCCTTGCCTTCCTCTGGTCGTTCGACGACGATAACGGTGCTGACGACGCGCTCAGAAGCCGCGACATTAACGAGCATAGGCTCCTTGTCGACGGGGGCGGCGAGTAGCGGTGCTATGAGTAGCATCTCCTTGAGAGAGTGGAGCGTGTCGTCTGCCTCCTTGTCCTACTGGAAGGTGGGGTTCTTGCGCATTAGGCGGTAGAGGGGCATCACCTTTTCGCCAAGCCGGGGGATGAAGCGACTGAGAGCCGCTACTCACCTGGCCAACTTCTGGACATCGCGCAGGCACTCGGGTCTGCCGAGCCGGGCGATCGTGTTGATCTTGGCGGGGTTCGCCTCGATCCCGCGCTTGGAGACGACGTATCCTAGCAGCTATCCAGTAGGTACACCAAAGGTGCACTTTCCTGGGTTTAGCTTTATCTTGTACCTCCACAGGTTGGCGAAGGTTTCCGCCAGTTCGGCGAGTAGATCGTCCTAGCGAGTGGATTTTACCACCATGTCGTCAATGTAGATGTGGATGTTGCGGCCAATTTTTCTCACAAGGCACTCCTGCATGCACCTCTGGTAGGTCCCCCGGCATTCTTAAGGCCGAAGGTCATCACGGTGTAGCAGAAGGCTCCGAATGGCGTGATGAACGCCGTCTTCTCTTCGTCCTCGACTACCATTTTGATATGGTTGTACCCAGAGTAGGCATCGAGGAAGCATAGCGACTCCGAACCCGCGGTTGAGTCGATGATTTGGTCGATTCGCGGGAGGACGAACTGCTCCTTCAGGCAGGCGCTGTTGAGGTTTGTGTAGTCAATACACATTCTCCAGGTCCTGTTTTTCTTCTCGACCAGGATTGGGTTTGCTAGCCATTTGGAGTATTTGATTGGCCGGATGAAGCCTGCAGCGAGTAGTCGCTGCACCTCCTCAACGATTGCTCGGCGGCGCTCTTCATTGAAGGGCCACAGCGACTGCTTGACAGGTCGCACTTTGGGGTCGGCGTTGAGTTTGTGCTCAGCGAGTTCCCTCGGGACAGCAGGCATGTCGGATGGCTTCCATGCGAAGATGTCACGATTCTCACCTAGGAACTTGATGAGCGCGCCTTCCTATGCTGGGCTCATGCCCGTCCCGATCGTCACCGTCTGGCTGGAGTCACCCGGGACCAGCTCGACGGTGCGAGTGTGCGTCGTTGCCTCGAAGGCGGTGGAGCTGCCACCGTCCGAGTTGGGCTTCTTGAGTATGGTGGGGTCGTCATTGTTGACCCCGCTCGCGTACTTGGCGAGCTCCTCGGCGTGGTTGGCTTCCGCCGTGATGAAGGCGTTAGTGAGTTCGGCGCCTTTGGCCTCGCATTCTGTCGCCATGTCGGGATCGCCATGGACAGTGATGATGCCACACGGCCCGGGGAGCTTCATCGTGTTGTATGCGTAGTGGGGCGCTGCCATGAATTTGGCGAACGCCTGGTGCCCCAGGACGCAGTGGTAGGGGCTGTTGAACGTCACTAGCTCGAAGACGATCCGCTCGTTGTGGAAGTTTGCTGGTGTGCCGAAGGTGACTGGCAGTGTCACCTTGCCGATTGGGTACGCCTTCCGAGAGGGGACGATGCCGTGGAAGGTGGTGTAGGTCGTCTCGATCATCGACTGTGGGAGCCGCAGTAGCCTGAATGTGTCTAGGTATAGGATGTTGATGGAGTTGCCGCCGTCCATCAGCGTCTTGGGGAGCCAATAGTCCCCCACCTTGGACTTGACCACCAAGGCGACTCGGCCCGGATATTCGATCCGTGGCGAGTGGTCCTCGCGGCTCCAGGTGATTGGTTGCTCGGACCAGTTGAGGAACTGGGGGATGTCTATCTGGGACACCACGTTGACAGCGAAGGCGCAAGCGATGACCTTCTTCTCGCGCTTCCTGTTGAAGCATGTGAAGGTGTGGAGCGAGCCAACGAAGCTGCCGAATTTTCCGCCATTTGGCGGGTTGTTGTCGGGGTCTTCCCGTGTGCACCGTGACTTCTCAATCTCCTTGAGGGAGTGGTAGTCGGCGGTCGTGTGCGTGGCGGGCTTCCCTTCCCTGCTGTGAAACACACATGGTTGATTGAGGAGAGCCGTGGGGTCAAACCTCGGCTTAGCCTTGTAGTTGCCGCCATCGCGGCGCTAGCCTCTGTCGCGGCGGAAGCTCTTGGGTTCGCGCGGTGCGTATCCGGCGTTAGCGACGAAGTCGACTAGCCCATCACCACGGCGCTTGCCGGTGAGGCGAGTGTTGCTGTAGCGTAGCTCGGGTCGCCTCCCGTTGTCGTGGCCGCTCGTGCGGCGATTCCCTCCCGACTCATCGTCGGTTTCTTGGTTTGGGTCCTCTTCCGCGTACTGCTTGGCGATCTCCAGGAGGTCTGGTATGTTGTCGAGTGTTCTGTACACTCGCTTGAGCTTGGCGACCAGGGGCTCATAGCAGCACGAGGTCTTGAAATAGTGGATCGCGGTGTCCGAGTGGATTCCGGCCGCGTTATACCACAGGTTTTGCCACCATTGGACCCAGCCGCAGGTCGACTCGTGGGGTCCCTGGACACATCGCTCCAGGTCCTTGATGGTGGTGGCGTGGGTGTAGGAACCCTCGAAGTGCCTGACGAAGGCGTCACGCATTTCCTCCCAGGAGTCGATGCTATCCGCGGGGAGGGTGTTGATCCATTGCCTACACGCTCCCTCCATCATCAGGGGGAGGTAGCGGGCGGAAAGCAGGTCGGTGCGGCCATCGATTCCCATTTCCATGAGGTAGGTATCCAGCCACACGGACGGGTCATACGAGGGGTCGTACTTCTTGATCTCCTTCGGTGCCTTGAATTTTCCGGGTATTTTTCGCCTCGGATCATTGGTCCGAAGCACTGGGGTCCGACTCGACTCAGCGATCCCCTTGGTTCGCCATCATGGCGGTTGGTGAGGGTATGCCGCAGGTCGTCGGGATGGTGTGCGCACCAGCTTTGGTGTTGATGATGCGCGTCGACTGGCTGCCCGTTGGCGGCGACGAAGTTGTTCGCCGGCCACGGGTCATTGGTGGAGAGTGCCGTGTGCACAGGACGATGTTGGATTTGCAGGGCTCGGGTGGTGGGCAGTTGAGGGTGTTCACCACCATTGGGCGGCCGCTTGAGGCTGCCCTGCTGCCTGACGAACGCGAGTACATGCGACCCAGTGAGTCGGCACCCGCATTTTGTTGCTCGACTGCCTTGGCAAGCAGAGCCTTGGCGTACTGGATCTGCAGGGCGCCTTCCCCGATTACGTTTATGTTGTCGACCGCTGCTCATCTCGCGACGACATTGTCCATCGGAGTGGAGAACAGCGGGAGACCTTTTGCGTCTCGCTCCCACGAGGAGACCACGATTCTTGGTTGGTCCCTAGGGGGCGCGCGGATGGGTGGTGGTGGGGCGCCGTTGGCCGTCGCGCCTGGTGGGGGCCGGGAGCTCCCTCCTAGCGGCGCGTTCTCGCAGATCACGCGCTCGGCTGCACGAGTCGGGTCATTCTCGTCATCGAAGTTCAGGGCGCGTCCCTGAATGGTGGGGTTTAGGCGCGACCTAATTTGGAGTTGGTGGTAACGCGAGAGTTCCTGCGCTGTCACCTTCTCGAGGCGAAATTTTTCGCGCTCGGCTTGTTCTTTGCGGACCGCCACCTCCAGCCGCAGGCGGAGTTCCTAGACCTCCGTTGCTGTTGCATTTGGTGGGATCGGCGTGGAGAAGGGGTCTGGAGGGGGGTCGGCGCCATTCGCCATGTAGGCTGCGACGTGGCGACCAAACCCGTCATGGAGGTCGGCAGAGTTTTCTGACCCGGAGTCAAAGTCGAAGATCCCAAGGATGGAGGGGTCCTCGAAGTCTCCCACGTTGGAGACCTGGGTGATGGATCCCGCGGGCGATGGGGCGACGATGGATCCGGCAGCTGACGCCAGGGTCGCCGAGTCGGCTTTGTGGTTGAGGGCCGCGTCGTCCGCGACCATGGAGGTTTCAGCCGCGTCGTACTCGGAGGCGAGGCGATGGATTGTGCGGACCTGGCTCTCAGAGAGCTGGTCGCGTGGCGGCGACTCGTGGATGCGAGTCGGGTCCTCCGAGGTGATGGTGTCAGTGAAGCCGACGAAGAGACTGATCGTGCCGACCGGCATGATCACGATGTGCGTGATGGGGCGTGCCGCCGGGACGTAGCTACTCGTCAAAATCTGGAGGATATCACCGATCGCGATCATGCGGCCGGTGGCAGTCGTCTCGTTGATGGGTAGATTCGATCTCGCCGCAGTACACCGGCCTGACCGGCCAGGCACCATGGTGGGCACCACTGTCGTGGGAATGGCCACGGCAGATGCTGCAATCGGCAGCGAGTAGTAGAACATGGGGCAAGGGTGGCCAGCCATCTGTGGTGCGAGATGAGGGCGGAGACACAAGGTTTACCCAGGTTCGCCCCTGGAGGGTAAAGACCTACTCCTACTAGATTGTATTATGGAGAGAGTACAAGGGCGAGCTCGATGACTAGGCGGCGAGTCGCTAGGGTGTATGATGGAACGTGCCCTGTATGTGTACCCTAGGGAGGTTGATATAGGCTCACCTCGCTAGGGTTTACAGATCTACAACCGAATTGGTTAAGGATTCGGAGGGTCTTTGACCTAGTCCAACTGGGCCTAGCTACGCCTCTAGGCCTCCATCTTCCAATCGCCTGAGTCCTCGCCAAGTGTCGATCCAGTGGCCGTCCTACAGGCCCACTCGCTGGCAGCTTGGGCCAATAGGAAACGTCCTGCTGGGCATACCCCGGTAGGCATATCCCCATCAGTTTTGCCGGTCTAGCCACCACAAGCCACCAAGGGACATATATCCTCTTGATGTCGGGTCTCAGACGGGTTCATCGGAACAAAGACGGAGGGATGCACGCAACAGGAAGGATGCTATCCCCATATCCTCCGACCACGGAGAAAAAGCTCAACCTCGTCACCCATCGCCACCGCCCCACTCCCCCCGACATCGCGAATACCCCAAGGCTCACCATCATACGGATATGCCCCCGCCAAGGCAGGGTGGCATTGTCATCCGCGAAAACGCGGAGCAGACCCGTCATGACATAGAGCGCAGCCAGGGACACAAGAGCAGGTCGCGCCATGACCCTCCGCGTCCGACAAGCAATCATGACAGGCGGGAGGTGTCGCAAGAGGGTAATATCAAGAAGGCTAACCCACCGCCACCTCCGCCTCCGTTGCCACCCAGCAGTCACCATGGTGGAGGAGGCCCGCGTCATTCATGCAGCCCATCCCCTGTTGACATGAAGAAAAGATACCTGGAGCCATACGATGCACGTTCGCGGATCAATAAGATCCACGAGGCCCGGGAAAGACCATACCTGGGACCACGTTGCTTTGGATCTGCGACTTACCCCAAAGGTTTTTGGATTGACAAGATCATCAAGCCCTATGACGGCACCGCTAAGCCAGCTACATGGTTGCAGGATTATGGCAATGCGGTGGAGATTGCTGGAGGTAACCCCAACGTCGCTGTCAAGTACCTCCCATTGATGTTGGCGGGCACGGCCCGTCAATGGATTGATGACTTGCGAGAAAAATCCATCTGCAATTGGTTGGACATGTAAGAAGCGTTCACCAAAAACATCGAGGGTACGTACAAACGTCCCTCCACTGTTGGCGATCTACAGCGGTGCGTGCAAGAGAAGGACGAGACATCTCGTGCCTACCTCTCCCGCTGGCTAGATATGAAGAATTTCTGTGCAGGAGTGCATGCTCAGACCGCCATGGCCGCCTTCATTGATTGGTTGGAAAGGGGCACGTTGCTCCGACATAAGCTGAAGCGCTTGCAGGATAATCACCAGCTTGACTTAAACCAGATGATTCAGTTAGCTAGTGTGTTCGTGGCTGCCGACGACGATGCTCGCGGATCCTTGCCGGCAACGACCGCTCCAACTCAAGATCGGAGGAACAACAGCACAAAGCGGGAAACTGCTCCAGAAGAAAATCAAACTCCCGACATGGTCGCCATGATCTTTGCAGGACGAGGTGATGGCGGACAACGTGGACGAGCACGGGGAGCTGGTCGTGGGCAGCAGCGAGGAAGTGAAACCACCTCGGCAGCGCTCCGCGTTCCCAAAAACTACGAGGAGTACCGTGATATGCCGTGCCTTGTACACCTCGATGTCAACGGCAAGGCCAGCCATAACAACCGACACTACAACTTCGTCAACGACCTCAAGGAGGACCCGGAGTTCGGCTACAAGCGAAGTTCGAAGAACATACCGCGAGGCAAGGGCAAGGGGAAGAAGAAAGAGGAGGAGTCCAAGGAATCAAGTGATATGGACGAGGATGTTGACCCCAAGAACGCCGCCAAGAGCGACGACAAAGGCAAGAACCCCTTCATGAAGAAGGCGCCAGTTTACCACACTTTCCTTGGCACCCCCTCCGCCCGACAAAAGAAGACCTCTATGAGGATCCTGATGGCTAATCTACCCCTAGTTCCCCAGTACCTCCGCTGGTCGGAAGTTCCAATTACTTGGGACAGGAAGGATCACCCAGACCTCATTCCTACGGCGAACCAATACGCCATGGTCATCAACCCCCTGATTGACGACAATGAGTTCACCAAGTGTATGGTGGATAGTGGAAGCAGCATCCACATAATGTACCTGGATATACTGAAGAAGATGAACTTGACGGAGGCAAACCTAACGCGGACCAACACCATCTTCCACAGCGTAGTTCCTGGTCAGGGAGGCTCGGTCCCTTGGGTGCATCACACTTCAGGTAGCCTTTAGCGATGTTAATAATTACCGCCAAGAGCGCATGACCTTTGAGGTGGTCCCCTTCAAGAGCGTGTGCCACATCATATTCGGTTGCGACATATTCCACACCTTCATGGCCAAGACATGTTTCGTCTACAACAAACTCAAGATACCCGGAC
Source organism: Avena sativa (assembly GCA_916181665.1). Lineage (NCBI taxonomy): Eukaryota > Viridiplantae > Streptophyta > Magnoliopsida > Poales > Poaceae > Avena > Avena sativa. Next base: position 300,951,211 of record OV702297.1, on the reverse strand, counting down.
CAAACGGTGTCATCACCGTATCCGGAAGCATTACCAAAGCTACGGACTGTAAGATTAATGAAGCAGCCTACACGGAAGCTGTCCTCTATAGCGAATAATTCAAGGAGATCCAGAGCAAGGTCGATGACTCAGAGATGCCCGCATCAAAGAAACAGATCTCCGACTCTGCTCCAGCATTCAAGACCGCCATCGAGACCAAGCCGGTGGAACTTGTGGTAGGCGATGGCTCCAAGACCACCGCCATTGGGATGAACCTGGATCCCAAATAGGAAAGCGCACTCGTCGAGTTCCTCCGTGAGAATAGGGACATCTATGCCTGGCAACCTGCCGACATGAAAGGTGTACCTAGGAACTTGCCGAGTATAGCTTAAACATTGTCCCAAAATGCAAACCAGTGAAGCAACTTATACGACGCTTTGGAGATGAGAAGATACGCGCCATTGGCAAAGAGATAGCTAGGTTACTTAAGGCTAGTTTTATCCGAGAAGTCCTTCACACCCAATGGGTGGCCAATCATGTACTTGTACCCAAAAAGGGAACCAAAGAATTAAGACTGTGCATTGATTACACCGGCTTGAACAAAGCATGCCCCAAAGATCCGTTTGCTTTGCCTCGCATTGACCAAGTCATTGACTCGACGGCTGGCTCGGAAATTTTGTGTTTTCTCGATGCATACTCAGGATACCACCAGATCAAAATGAGTAAGTCGACCAATTGGCCACTTCGTTCACTACACCCTACGACACGTTTTGCTATCTTACGATGCCCTTTTGGCTAAAAAACACTGGTGCTACGTACCAGCGGACAATGCAACATTTCCTACATGATCAAATTGGTCGGAACGTTCACGTCTATGTGGACGATATAGCAGTGATGTCTAAAAAGTCAAATGACTTAATCTCTGACTTAAAAGAAACCTTTGATAATCTCCGGAAATACACCATGATGCTTAACCCTAAGAAGTGCGTATTCGGCGTCCCAGCCGGCAATTTGTTGGGCTTCATCGTTTCCTAGCATGGAATCGACGTCAACCCAGAGAAAATCAAGGCCATCTTAAACATAAACCGTCTGACATGTCTAAAGGACATTCAATGACTAACAGGTTGTGTTGCAGTAGTTAGTCGGTTCGTCAGCCGACTTGGAGAGAAGACTCTGCCACTGTACAAGTTGCTGAAGAAGGCGGAAAAATTCACATGGACGGACGAAGCAGATGCAGCACTGAAGCAGCTCAAGGAGATTCTTTCCTCAGCACCCATTCTTGCAGCACCCGAGCCTGGATAGCCCATGTTACTTTACATGGCGGCAACCAACCGGGTAGTCAACATCGTCGTCGTGGTAGAGCGGAAAGAACCAGGCTATGAGCATGGAGTGCAAAGACCAGTTTACTATGTAAGCGAGGTCTTGACGGAGTCCAAGCAGCGTTACCCGCACTACCAGAAGATAGCTTATGGAGTATTTCTAGCTTCTCGGAGGCTGAGGCATTACTTTCAGGAGCACCCAATCACAGTGGTGAGCAAGACTCCACTGTCCGACATTATCAACAACAACGACGCTATGGGAAGGGTCGCGACGTGGGGCATTTAACTTGCCGCCTTCGAGATCACCTACAAGACGCGCAACGCTATCAACTCACAAGCCTTGGCGGATTTTATTGCAGATTGGACAGAGATGCCAGATGTTACTCCGTTTCCGGAACCAGAATACTGGTTGATGCACTTTGACGGATCAAAGCTTCTCAATGGCTCGGGGGCTGGCGTACTGCTATAGTCACCAACTGGATACAAGCTACACTACGTTCTAAAGATCCACTTCGATGCTACGAACAACATGGCGGAGTATGAAGCACTCATTCACGGATTACGCATAGCCAAGGATATTGGCATCAAGCGCATAGCTTGCTGTGGAGATTCCGACTTGGTTGCCCAGCAGGTGGCTGGCACCTGGAACACGCGGAACCCTATGATAGCGGCATATCGAGACAAAGTGGACAAGATAGCCAAGTGCTTCTTGGGCTACGAAGTAAAGTATGTACCTAGGTAGCAAAACGAGGCGGCTGATCTGCTGTCTAAGCTTGGATCAGGGTGCAAACAAATTCTGCCAGGAGTTTTCCTAGAGCATCTATGGACACCATCCGTGAAGGGAGTAGACATCGACAACCCGGATAGAGTTGACTCTTTTGTCCACATGGTGGCAAAGGTCCCTCCGGCTCGGACAAAACCGTTCATGGAATATCTCAAACACGGAACTTTGCTCGACGACGCGGTCAAAAGACATCAAATAGTACGTCAAGCAAAGGGCTATACCATAATCAATGGACAACTTTACAAAAGGAGCACTTCTGGTGTATACCTTAAGTGTGTTTCTCAGCTAGAAGGTATTGAAATCCTACACGAAATCCATCTCGGAGATTACGGGTATCACGCTGCTGCTCGATCGTTGGTCGCGAAAGCCTTCCGGCAAGGATTCTACTGGCTGACCACGAAGGCGGATGCCGACAAGCTGGTTGAGACATGCATGGGATGCCAGTATTATGCCCGACAACCACATGTTCCTGCTGAAGAATTACGAACAATACCAATAACTTGGCCGTTTGCTATCTAGGGGCTAGACATGGTGGGACCGTTACAAGCGACACCATTTGGGTTTACGCATCTGATAGTAGCAGTTGATAATTTCACTAAATGGATAGAAGCTAAACCCATTAGAAAGCTTGATGGGGCAACTTCCCTTAGGTTTGTCCGGGATCTAGTGGTGAGATTTGGTCTCCCACATAGCATTATCACTAACAACGGCAGCAACTTGTCACTTAGAGAAGTGGAGGCTTATTGTTGGGAGAAGGGCATCCGACTTGACCTTGCATCTGTGGCACATCCATAATCCAATGGTCAAGTGGAGTGAGCCAATGGATTAATTCTGCAGGGAATAAAGCCACGTCTTGAGGCACCGCTACATAGAGCAGCTGGAGCTTGGGCGGAAGAATTGCCATATGTGTTGTGTAGTTTACGAACTACACCCAACATATCCACCGGATATACCCCTTACTTCATGGTATATGGAGAAGAAGCCATCCTACCTTCCGACATACTTCACGATGCACCAAGGGTTGCCGCCTACGACGAAGATGACGCTGAAGAGTCCAGACGCCTAGATGTGGACCTTCTCGAGGAGGAGCGCGTTTTGGCATGCCAAAGATCCTCCATCTACCAGAAAAAGCTACGCAGCTTCCATAGTATCCGCATTCGGCATCGCTCCTTTAAAGAGGGGGATCTGGTGCTCCGACTTAAGTAGAAGAAGTCACACAAATTATCCCCGCCATGGGATGGACCGTTCATCATAAGCAAGGCGCTACTCAATGGGTCTTAATACCTTGTTGACAATCGTGAACTGAAGGATAGACCCAACGAGGATCATAAGCGTAAGCGACATGACCCGGATGATGACTACCCGGAGCTTGATCGGCCATGGAACATAGCACATCTATGTCCTTTCTACACTTAGCATTTTTTATCTATTGTGTACCTCTTATATGATCAATAAAATAAAGCTCTTTGGTTCACTCATATTTCTGAGTCTTTTACCTCCTTTAGTGTTCATTTTTGGATCATATAAAACCTTTGTGCACATGCTTTGCAATTGCACTTGTGAAAATTCCGCCTATGGGCGTTATCTTAAGTTTTCTGGTATACACGTTCTTTGTCGTTTTTATGTGGATTCTGGAGTAGTGACTTTTGGCACTTATTGTCGGCGATTTTGTGCTTAGGTTTTTGATGGTGCAATTGGGCATCATCACCTGAGCGCGTGGTTCCGACAACGGGTCTTCCGACTCAAGAAAAGTCAAGCATAAGAACCAAAGTAATGGATAAGCCAACACTTGCTTAAGAAATATATACATGCTGGAAATAATTCTTAAGTAGCAGGACATACATCATTCTTTTCCGCCTTAAGTTAATACATTGTTTTTTCCGCATAAGCACATTCACAGGAAACGAATATTACAAATTGTTCTTTATTCCTCTGGCGCAGGCGACTTGGAAGCAACATCATCGGCAGCAGGAGAGTCACCCTCGAAGTCGGTAGTGTTGAGGGACTCGGAGGATCTTTGGTCGCCGCCATCGATGGTGTTCATTCGCACGAAGATGTTAAGGTCGACCAACTCGGCAACTCTGGTGCATAGCCCGCGAGTGACGACAAGATATACTCATGGTTTATCTTTTGTCCTTGGTCATCTATGTCGAGGATGCCAGAGGTTACCGTGTCGATGTCGGCATTCTCGTAGTGTGCCTTCACCATGGACAACGCCATCCTTGCACCGGCCCGTGCACATGAAGCTTTCCATCTTGTAATACTCTCGGGGGCTCGGCGCAGGATCTCCGAGAACTTCGTCATAGATTTTGATTCCTTGATGTTGATCTGGAGGGGCTTGGCAATCTCTTTGGCTTACGCGATGGTGGTGTTGATGAAGTTGCCGGCAAGGACCATGCACTCCTTTTGCGGAGGAGGCGACCGGGTTAAACCCATAGGAGCTGCAAATTCCGAAAAAGGAGCACACGAGTTAAAAAACTCAAAGTATCCAGCTTATACAAATCCAAGACAGAGAATCACTTACTGAAGATGCTAGCCTCAGCTTGCCAGAGGGTATCCGCCATGGAGTCCCGTTCTTGTTGGAGGAGCTTGTACGCTTCATGATGGCATTAATTTTGCTCATCAGCAGCTCTCTTCTGCTCTTTCAAGATAGCGATTTCCTCCTTCAAGCGGTTGATCTCCTCGGTGGCGGAGTACTATAGGACTTTCATTGACTCCTCATGCATCTTCAGCATGTCCTTCCTCTCCTGCTTTAGGATCTTGTTCTCGCTATCCAGCTGTTGAATGTTCTTGGATTGCTCGACAATGTCCTTAGCCTTGGCAATGGTTTCTGCAAGTCGGAGAAATAACAGTACAGAGTGAGTACTGGGAGAATGTGGGCGCAAAACCAAGTCGGAATGCGACAGAGAAAGGAAAACAGACGCTTGCTCTTGGTGATCTGTTCCTTTAAGAAGGCAGTTTTACCCTTTTCAGCTTGCAAGTCCACGCGCATCTTCTGGTACTGGTCGTTGGCCATGCCCCTCCGAGCATTCTCATTCTATGGAAAGAAGAAAGTTAATCATTGTTTGGTCTACTTGGAGCATCTAGCCGGAATATTTCCACCTAGACGCTCGGGGGCTACAGCGAGAGTTTTTAACTTAACAATATGCTTAGTCTTTCTTTAAGCATCTAGTCGGAAATAATTCAGTTTTCGATTAGAGGCTTGGGGGCTACAATATAAAGTTTTAACTCAGATGTATGCTTAGTTTCTCTTTAAGCATCTAGTCGGAACTAGTCCAGTTACAACTAGAAGCTTGGGAGCTACAGTATCAAAATTTATAAACACTGCGTATGCTACTCTTAAAGCATCTAGTCGGAATAATTCATTCAAACTACATGCTTGGGGCTACAGTGAAAAGTTTTCTAGCTTAGTCACTCTTAGAGCATTCAGATGCAAAGACTTATGGTTTTCCGTCTAAATTCTCGGGGGCTACAGTGGGATACTCATATGAAATGCAAAAGGCAAATAGAACTTACAAGTGCAATGATCTTGAGGTTGGTAGCACTCTCGGCCAGCAGCTTGCCAAAGGATTCACTATTTCCTTGCAAGATCTTTGCTTGTCGGAGGAGCTCTTCGAGACCGCACGTTGGAGATGTCGGCGCTGCACCAGGAACCAAAGCAGTGCTACCCAGCGTAAGTGCCAGATAAACTATCTTTGGGAACTCTATGGGTTTTTGGGGGGCGAGGACGCCGCCTTCGACAGAAGTACCAGCTTCCACCACCGCCTTACCTCTACCGATGGCATCCTTAGCCAGAGCTTCAGCCATTTGGTGTGTGGCACTTTCCTGTGTCGCCTGCTCGCCGACAATAGCAAGCTCGGTAGAAGCACCTAAATCCAGTTCCATGGTGGAAGGGCCAGATGCTTCCTTAGCTTGTGAGCTTGTCGGAGCGGATGAAGGATTGATGATGGGAGTGACAGGGGCGATGGCAGGAGATGCATCACGATGCAGCATATCCTTGATGGTTCTAGAATCCCCCAAAGTTTTTGAGGTCTTCTTCAAGCTGGTTGTGGCTTTCTTCCTGAAACATGCAAAATGCATAAGTACAGGAATAAGACAGACAAATGGACAATGTCGGAGAGAACAAAGCTTACACAAGTGGTGGTGCTTTGGCAAAAGGGATCCCTGTAACCTTTCTTTTCTCCACCTCTAGGGCGGTGGTAGTCTTCTTGGAGGCTCCACCCTCCGTCTTCTTCTTCTTGGCTCCGTCGCCAGCGTCAGAGGTGGAGCTCTTCCTCTTCGGCGACAACGGAACATCGTCGTTGGACACGACCGTGACTTGCTTCATCCTTGGATCATACATTTGGACAGCCATGCTATCCTCCTCTAGATCGCTAAGCTGTTAAGTGAAAGGTCACCGTGTTAGATGAGATGGAAATGGCTAGACGGAAGAACTGGAGTATATGTCATACCCGGAAAATAAACAGTTACCTTTGGGCACTTGCTCTCTACGAACATGTCGTAGGTGATGGAGAAGCCACTCTTCTTGTCCTTCACCTTGACGATGTCCTTGAGGCGAAGATTGATGGAGTCGCTCGAGAAGTTGGCCACGGAGATGCGGAGGTTATCCCTTCTATTGTTCGAATACTCGTGCATCAGCTTCGAGTGGTGCTGCAGGGGTTGGATTCGCCTAATGAACCAGCACATGGCTAGGTCCAATCCGGTCAAACCCATGTCTACGAACCTCTCTATCCGCCTTATAGCGCAGGAAGCATCGATGTCGGATGGAAGGGAGGCCTGGGATGTCCATGTCGGGGCTTCGGTGGCGGCTCCATCGACAAACTCCGGGTACGTTACTTCTCGGCCGGCCAGAGGGATGTCTGGGCCGTAGAAGTATGTTTGCTGCCAATTCTTGCAGGATTCGTGGCCGACGATGTCAGGCAAGCTCCGGCCAGGTCGGATCTTGAATCTAATGGTTCCACAATTTCTAAGTTCATCCTTACTGGCCCCGTCTTCGCGCTTGACGGTGAAGAAATAGACAAAGAGATCTAGCCTAGGCCTAATCCCTAAGTAACCCTCGCAAAGCGCCGCGTAATTGATAAACGCTAGGATACTATTGGGAGAGAGGTTTTGGGGCTGTACTCGGCAATGATTGAGGAAAGCGAGGAAGAAGTTAGAGATGGGCAGGGAGACGCCGCGTACCGTTCTTTGAGGTACACCTTTTCTCCATCTTGGGGAGAAGGTGTGACCTCGCCGACCGGCGCCGCCCGCCAGGCGATCCCCTCCGTCGCATGGGAGGTATCCTTCGACTATCAACTCCTTGATGTCACGGTTCGTGATGTCCGAACAGCGCCAGTCGCCTTTGTGGGAGTCGCTTTCCTCCTCCAGCAGCTCCAGCGCCACTGGATTATGGTCGCCACCGGTGGTTTCGACCACCGTGGACATGGGGATGACTAGGCCCTCTGGGGCCACGACGACGGAGCTCGCCGGTTTCGCCGCGGCTTCGCCCGACCCAGCCATCGAAGGGGTGGAGCTGCTGCTGGCCATTGGGTGCGTTTGGAGGTGACTGGCGAGATTGGGAGTTAGGGTTTTTCGCACGTTGCGTGGAGAGCTCGAGGGGGCGCTCACTAGAGGAAGATGATGATGCGAGGAGAGAATGAGGTGAAAAGTAAATTTTCCACCGCGGTTACTATTTATGATCTCCAGCATCAAGATTCGTACAGCTTGATCAAATGGTTGTCGCGTAGATGACGTGTGCGGGGATGTGCACGGAAATTTCGCCACGTACCAACTGTCACCGCCAACGGTTCGTGTCGCTCGCGCGAGAAAAGTGGACATGATTGCGTTCTCTGCATGTGTGAGTTACGAGGCATTGCTGGCCTATGTCTACGTCGCCCTAGCTATCATAGGTAGACAAACCATCACATCAGAAGATTCTAGCATGGACGGATCTAGTCCGGCTACGGAAGAGTACGATGGAAGATTCAACAGTTCTCCGACTTGCAAATTGAAGACGGAGAAAACCTTGCAGGGTTCTTTGGGAGGACTACAAGATATTGCTTGACGATTTGCCGACATCCATCTAGACGGAGCATTCAACGTGAAGAGGAAAGACGACGCAAGATCTCGGAGTTCTCCGGGGGCTACTGTTGGGATATGCTATATGGGTATCCTCATAGCATGTCTCCTATCCGGATAATCCGGGTGGCCCACAGTTGGTAGCATAGCCCATGGCCTGCTGGGCGGACCAGTTAGATGGATCCAGAAGGGAGGCCCATGCCGGATAAAGGAAGGCTACGGTGGAGTCACCAGCGTACCCAGAGCCATGGAGTACAAGACACGCTAGTGTAGTAATAGAGAGTGTAGGACTCTGTAACCTGTCCGGCTAGGACTTTTCCCTATAACCTAGGACCTGAAGACTATATAAGTCAGGCCTATGGGAGCCTTTAGGGGACAATTCATTTCGATTCTCATACACCTCGCACATCGAACCTATCTCTGTAAATCGGCGTATTGCAATTATAGTGATTTATAGCAGGAGTAGGATTCCGCCACCGTTGTGGGATCTGAACCTAGGTAAGATGTGTTACCTCGTACCCGTCAACCATCCGCCTTCCCCCACGTCTCTAAACACGCACTGTGAGGACCCCTCCATGGCGTACTCTTTGGCAATACCACCACACCATTGGTCTGCGGGTGCGCCACGGAAGCGTATGATATGTTGATTCCAAGGCCTTCGCAGAAGTCCTGGAATTCTTTGGAGATGAAGATCGACCCGTTGTGCGTGATAATGTTGTGCGGCACGCCGAACCTGTAGATGATGGATTCGATGAAATTGATGGCCGTTTTGCCCTTTTGGTTGGTAACGGGCATGGCTTCGATCCACTTAGTGAACTTGTCGACTGCGACCAGGAGGTAGACGTGACCTCCTTTCGAAGATTTGGGCATTTTGTCGATCATGTTGAGGCCCCATTGGGCGAAGGGCCAGGCTAAGGGTATGAGTATCAGCTCTGACCCTGTTGCGCGTGGCTTGTCCGCAAACCTCTGGCAGCCGTTGCTCCTCTGGACGATGACCTTGGCATCGTTCATGGCCGTTGGACAGTAGAATCCAGCTCGTAAAGCTTTGGCGACGAGGGCGTGGCTGCCCGCGTGATGGCCGCAGATGCCTTCGTGGATGTCTTGGATAATGGTTTTGCCGTCACCGATGGTGACGCACCTTTGGAGTACACCCAAAATGATGCGCTTGTACTGGCGAGATATGCGCCGGGCTTCTGTCGGGTCATCAGGCAGTTCTCTGTTTATCAGGTACCGAAGGTACATTTGCGTCCATGATTCTTCGATTGCCATGACCTGCATCAGGCTAACCAACTCGACCTTTGTGTCGAGCTTTTCGGGTCCTTCCTATCCTTCGGGTAGCGCAGCCCCCGAGTGCTCTTCTTCTTCGGGTGATCCCTTGGGGAATTTACTTTTGATGGAAGGTACGCAAATTTATTCGAGGAACACACCTGGTGGCACCCGTGCGCAGGTGGAGCCGATGTTGGCGAGTCTATCGGCTTCCTCGTTGCTTTCCCTTCCAACGTGCCGAAGCTTGCAACCGTCAATGTCTCCTTCGAGTGAATTGTAGAGTGCGTGATACGCGATCATGTTGGCGGCGTGTGTGTCACACTCGTTCATCGTCTGCTGGATGATGAGGTTTGTGTCGCCGTAGTTGACTAGGCGCGTTGCGCCGCAGATCTTGGCCATCCTCATGTCGTGGATGAGGGACTGGTTGTTGGAGGCGCTAAATTTGATCTAAAGGACGTACTTCATCTTATCGCCTTGGAGGGATGTAAGTATGACGATGGCTGCTGCTCCAGCCTCGCGCTTGGAGCCGTCAAAGTGCATCGTCCATGACTGTGTAATATCCGGGGTGTTCGGCAGCTGGAGCTCCATCCAGTGGACGAAGAAGTCAGGGAGGACCTGAGATTTGATCGCATGGCGTCGCTCGTAGACTATGTCTAGAGGAGATAGCTCGATGCCCAACAAGGCTACGCGTCCTGTAGCTTCGGGGTTGTTTAGGATGTTGGACAGTGGCGCTTCGTTGACAACCATTATATGGTGCTCTTGGAAGTAATGGCTCAGCCGACGAGCCGTCATGAACACGTCGTACGCGAGTTTCTGGTAGTGAGGGTACCTCTGCCTTGTTGGCATCAGTACCTCGCTGAGGTAGTAGATCGGGCGTTGGACCCCATGGGTCTTGCCTTCTTCGGGTCGTTCGACCACGAGTAGGTGCATACCACCTGATGTGTGGCTACTATGTATAGCAGTAGAGGTTCGCGTTCCTTTGGTGTGACCAGGATGGGTGAGGTGGAGAGCAGTCGCTTCAGATCTTCGAATACATCATCTGCTTCAGGTGTCCACTCGAATTTGTCTTCTTTGCGTAGCAGCTGGTAGAAACTCAGGGCCTTCTTAGCCATGCGGAAGATGAATTTGCTCAGCGCCGTGATGCGCCCAGCTAGCTGCTGGACACCATTGAGATTCTTCGTCTTTTCCATGGCCAGTATGGCCTGGATTTTCTTCGGGTTCGCCTCGATACCTCGCTGGGACATGAAGTAGCCAAGTAGTTGGCCATATGGGACACCGAAGGCGCACTTTTCTGGGTTCAACTTGATACTGTAGGGATCGAGGTTGTCGAATATCTCGCAGAGATCGTCGACCAATGTCTTGGCCTCCCTTGTCTTGACTACTATGTCATCGACATAGACCTGTATGTTGCGGATGATTTGGCTCTTCAGGCACGCCGACATGCACCGCTGGTACGTGGCGCCTGCGTTCTTCAGCCCGAAGGGCATTGTGTTGTAGCAAAATACTCTAAACGGCGTGATGAACGCCGTTTTCTCCTGATCTTCGACCTTCAACCGAATCTGATTGTAGCCTGAGTAGGCATCAAGGAAGGAGAGTTTCTCGCATGCTACAGTCGAATCGATGATCTGATCGATCCGAGGGAGAGGGAAGTGGTCCTTTGGGCAGTGCTTGTTGAGCGACGTGAAGTCCACGCACATCCGTAGGATGTCCGTGTCCTTTTTGGGGACCAGTACAGTGTTGTCTAGCCACTCGCTCTCATTGTTCTCCCAGATGAAGTCGGCATCGAGGAGTCTGTTGACTTTGATTCCGACGGATTCGGCTCGTGGTTCGGACTATCTTCAGATGGACTGTTTGACAGGCTTGGCATCCGGAAATACATTGAGTGCATGCTCGGCGAATTCCCTGGGAACTCCTGGCATGTTCGTAGGACACCAGGCGAAGATTTCCCAGCGCCCACGGAGGAATTCGACGAGCGAGTTTTCCTATGCGGGGCTGAGATCGTTGGCGATCAACGCCGTCTTGGAGGCATCTGTTGGGTGGACCTGTAACTTTTTTGTGTTGACTGTGGAGTCGAACGACATGTCGGTTGAGTTTTTCCTGGAGACTGGGGGTGCCACATTGTTTGTCACTGCTCGAAGCCTCATGAGCTCCTCCTGCATGCCGAACGACTGGGAGATTCTGTTAAAGTCTCTGTCATAGTGGTCGGATCGGGTGAAGCTTCCTTGGACCGTGATGACGCCCCTAGTCCCTGGCATCTTGAGTAAAATGTACGCATAGTGTGGTACTTCCAGGAACCTTGCGAATGCCACGCGCCCAAGGATGGCGTGGTATTGTGATGGCCAGTCCACCACTTCAAACTCGAGTTGCTCACACCTAAATTTTTTGGGATTCCGAAGATGACGTCAAGCCATATCTTTCCTAGGGGTTATAGGCCCTTCCCTGGGACTATGCTGTGGAACATTGTGTCGGATTGTTCCAGGCTGCACAGCGGGATCCGCATTGCTGCTAGGGTGCTAGCGAACATCAGGTTGATGCCGCTGTCGCCGTCCATAAAGATACGGCTCATCTCGAACCCTCCGATATCCGCCTCAAGCACGAGGGCAGCATGACCTGGGCGATGGATCTGGCAGGGGTGATTCGAACGACTGAATGTGATGCAAGACTCTGAGCCGCTGAGGTACTCAGGGATGGCGGGGGAGTGGTCACAGCCAGGCTGACTTGGCAGGTGATCTTCTTTTGCACCCTATTTGTTGGGCGCCCTTTTTGGATCATCAGGGATCCTTTTGGCGCTCGGTACCCATTTATGCCATTGTTTTGCATGGGTGCGATTGCTTGATTCGAAGGTCCCACGAGTGGTGGTGGAGGAGCTCCGTGGGCGATGTCACCTGGTGCAGGTGCGGGCCCAAACCCGGGGTTTACAATCTAGCGTCGCATCTGGGTGAGACCCTCGCTGAGTTTCTGGAACTCGCGGCAGTCCTTGAGCATGTGGCTGGCCTTCTTTTTGCCATCCTGCTTGTCGATGTAGAAGTGGATGGTGCATGGGCCCGACAACTTGTCATATTCCGTGGGTTCGTCGTTGCGGCAGCGGCGCTGCCGTGTTTGCGTTGGGCGTCCTCCGTCGCGGAAGTTGCTTCCACGGTATCTGCCACTGCTGCGGTGGCGTTCATTGTGGTGTTCAGCGTAGCCAGCCGCTACCATGTTGGGTCCATCGTGATCATCGTAGAGACGCGATCTTCACTTGCCATGGTGCTCACGTCTGCGGTCATATTCATCCTCCTCGTTTGAATGCACTCGATGGAGGGAATCCTCGCCATCTTCCCACCTGTTGGCGATGTCCATGAGGTGGTTGAGTGTCCTGGGCTTGACGTGCCCAAGTTCTTCCTTGAAGTCCGGGCGCTTAACGCCATCCTTGAAGGCGTCGATCATTCTCTCCTCGGAGATGTGTTCCGTGGAGTTCTTGATGTTGGACCAGCGCAAGATGTATGAGCAAATGGATTCTCCCATTCGTTGAGTGCAGGCCTGCAACTCCTCGATCGAGGCTAGCCTCTTGCTGGTGCCCTTAAAGTTTTGGATAAAACTATACTCCAGCTCCTCCCAGCTTCGGATGGAGCCTGAGGACAAGCTACTGAGCCAGATCCGGGCTGCGCCTATCAGCTGCAGCTGAAGGCACTGCAGGACGGTGTTCTTGTTGCCACCATGCAGCTTGACGGACGAGAGGTGGTCACTGAGCCAAGCTTTCGGGTCCTGCGTCCCATCTAACTTCGGACTGTTCGAAGGAAGCTTGAAATTTCTCGGCATCTGCGTTTGCCGAACAGATCTTCTAAAGCATCGAGCTCCGCAGAGTTCTCTGTCATCATCCTCTTCGGATTCGGTTGAGAACGCACGTTTGGCACGTGCCTTGTCGACCTTGCGCTGAGCGAGGTCGCTTCGAGCGTTGTAGTCGCGGTTGCAACGTCTCAGACTCTTGCGTCGTCGAGGTAGATCATGCTCGTGTTCTTCCTCGTCGGATGAGGGCGTGGGGCTATGATTGAATATGACCGCAGCTTTCTTTTTGGCTCCGCAGGAGCCTCATTATGGAGCGCGGCTCCAACGAGTCGGAGTCCGGCTAGTGAGGACTTATGCATATCTCTCTTCGGGTCCCCCACCGGAGGTGGATGGGACGCGAGATATGTGGTGTCTGCCATGATCGCAGCTTGCAGCGTCTTCGGTATGACGTTGCTGTTGACGTCCATCTCCATGAAGGACGTGTTAAGGGTTCGGGTCATCTCGCGACGTGCAGCGGGGTCCATGTTATCCGTGTGAGAGCGATGCTTGTTGGCTTGATTGCCGTGCGAGCTGGAGCCACCAGCGGCGGAGAACGCAGCTCGCCGCGCGCTAGACTCCAAGGCTGCTTGCTTCCGTTTGTCGAGCTCCTCCTGCAGCTTCACCTGCCTGTTGTGCTCGCCGATGAGGAGGAGGTGGTATGCCATCAGCAGGTCATGTGAAGAATTCACGGGTAGGATCTTATTGCCTGCTACGGCTTCACATGCCTAGCACCAGCCGTCCTCATTGAGGTTGATCCGATTGTAGGCGGCAGCGTCGCCCTCGTTGGGCAGGAGGGATGGTTGCCTCCTGTTTTCCCCGTTTTCACCCTGTGGGTTGGGTGGTGGCACGTGGGCACACGAACCTGGTGGTTGTTGTTCCACGTCGCTTTGGATGACCACGGCGCACTGGTAGCGTCCGCGTATTGGATCGCTGCTGCCGCAGCTTTCGGATCCAGAACTGTAGGTTCCCTCGACTGATGGGGAGCCGCACAGATCTGAGTTGCAGCTGCTGCTGTTGTATGACTCGTCTGTCGGCATTGACGTGCGTATCACGCTGGGCTTCGGGGCCCACGAGGCGGTCCTGATTGATGGCAGTGGCACCCGCTCTGGGGGGCGGAGAGTGCCAGTCTATCCCACCTGGAAGCAGAAGCTCTCGAACAAAATCTCGAGCCCGTCACCTACGGGGTCAAAATCCTTCATGGTGGTTGGCGAGTGGGCGGCGAAGTCGAAAGCGCCGAAGAGGAGATGGCTCTCCGTCGCCGAGGAGTTCTAGATCGCTTTGGTTGGGTCCATCACGATCGCACAATCAGCACCCCTGTTTCCCAAAGACGGCGCCAATTGACGAGGTTTTGACTCGTCAATGCCCATTGTTATGAGCTTGCGTTTTGGAGAAGATGGGGATGCTGGAGATCGTGGGACAGTTAACAGACAAGCAACCAGGGGACACGAGATTTACCCAGGTTCAGGCCCCCGGAGGGAAAACCCTAATCTTGCTTGTCTGCTCTTGATTACGGTGGAACCAAAACGTACAGGGGTGCGCAGATGCAATCTGGCGTGGAGGTGTGTATGCGGTGAGAAGTTGTCCTCCTCGTCGTGCCCTCCTAGCCTTTACAAGTTAGGAGTTTTCCCTCCTGGTCTCGGGCACAGATCGAGTCGGTTACAAGTTAGGGTTTGCCCCTTTGAATATTATATCTACCCTAGTCTTGTTCTCCAGGGATCAGAAGACGTCATGGGCTTGGGCCACCCGAAAATCTCCACAGGATGCGTATATTCTTGTCGGCCTTCCTTGGGCTGGACCAGGTATGCTAATATTGTGTACCCGTAGGGTATAACCATGTCACGTGATGTTATGGGAGAGCCACTGGAGGCACCATATCACCATGAGCTGAAGACTCAATTGGACCACCTCAGCTTCATGATGTATGACCGGTATGCCCGTTCCTACGCCAACCACAAGTATGCCATCACCGCTCAGAAGGATCAGACCATTTCCATGCTAGTGAAGGATCGCCAGTCTTGTCGCTGTCAGCTTGACAAGAAGGAGCGCATCATTGCCCGTCTCCGCCATAGGATCATAGAGATAGAGGAGACTGTCCACGAGAGGGATATGCAGCTCGAGGAGATGGAGAATGTAGGGGAGGAGATTCGTGGAGACCCCTATTCTTACCTTAGTGATGATGATGACTTTGTGGAGGATCAGGCCATGGACTTCTTCGCCTTCATTGATGATGATGATGAGGAGGAGGACACCGACTCCGAGGATTAGTAGCACTTGAGCACTAGCGTTAGTGAGTTGTATCCGGTCCCGCTGTATCGTAGTTTCCCAGAATGGTTCCTAAAACCATCTATTTTATTTGTTGTGGTGTGTGTTTGTATCGTGTCCTATGAATGAATGAATGAAAAGAAAATTTCTAGAAAAATCTGAGTCAAACTTCAAAAACTTTTCAAAACCCGAAACCTTAGAAATTTCCCTCTTTTCTCATGATCTATCTGAATCTTCAGATGCCTCGCGGAGGAAGCAGTTCATCCCCGGACCCGATGTTCCAAATCTTGCAAATGTTGGTTTCTGACCACGAAGCTGATAGAGCCGAACGTCAAGCCAACTTAGCCACCCTTCAACACATAGCTCATATGGCCAACAACAACCAAGGCCATGGAAATCAGGACAACCATGGATCCAAGCTCAAGAATTTTTAGAACACCAATCCACCCATCTTCACTAAGTCTGAAGAGCCCCTAGATGCCGATGATTGCCTGCAAACCATGGAGAACAACCTAAAAGTTCCCGGAGTGGAAGCCAACGAGAAGGTACTGCTTTCCACCCACTATCTGGCCGGAGATGCAAGAGCATGGTGGAACAGAGTTCGTGCCATGAATGAAGGACAAATGATGACTTGGGATGAATTCAAAATTATGTTTAGCAGAACCCATGTGCCACTGGGTTTGATCAAGAGGATGAGAGATGAATTCAGAGAACTGAAGCAAGGAAGGATGACCGTAGTGGAGTACCGTGACAAATTTTTGTCATTGGCTAGGTATGCACCGGATGAGATAGATACCGAAGCCAAGAAGGACAGGTTCTTGAATGGTCTGCATGATGAGATGCAGACAGTGTTGGTCAATATCCCATTTGCTGATATTGAAGCCTTAGTGGATTCTGCCATTCATATGGAAGGCAAGATCAACCAAGCCAATGAGAACCGCAAGCGTCGTTTGATGCATCAACCAAGAACCCACCATACCCCAAAATATCGCCCCACCCCATCTTCAGGATTTGCCCCAAGAAACAACAGACCCACGATGAACCGTCCGACCTATCCCAACTGTGGAGGAGGAAACCCAAGGCTCGGAGGAAATCAGAACAACAACCCCAACAATTTCAACCGTGCACCACCCAAGTTCAACAACAACAATGTCGCCACCAACACCAATACTGCCCCAAGGACTGGAAGCAATGTCGTGCCTGTTGCAGCAAAGGACAAGTCTTAGGTGACTTATTATGAATGTGGAACCAAGGGTACTATTCCAATGAGTTCCCCAAGAAGATTGCTGCAGCCCCCAATGCAAATGCCCTAGCTCAGTAGCAGCGTCGTGTTCAGCCTGGAAGAAGGTTTGCCCTAGGGAATTCGCTCAACCGCAACGGCCGTCTCTTTCTCATGCATGCTGAAGAAGCCCAAGAAGCGCCAGATGTCGTGCTGGGTATGTTTTCTGTTAACTCAGTAGTTGCAAGAGTATTGTTTGATTCAGGAGAATCGCACTCGTTTGTTACCGAAGAATTTGCATGCACTAGTAAGATTCAACCCACCAAAGTGAAGCATGTTATGATAGTTCAAATACCTGGTTCAACCACCAAAGCTAGACAAATTTACAAAAACGTACCTATCCGAATCCATGGCATAGATTTTTATGATAATCTAATAGTACTTGGAACTAAATGTTTGGAAGTAGTACTAGGAATGGATTGGATGTCGAAACATAAAGGATTAATCGAATATGCCAAGAAAGCCATAACCATGACTAGTACAACTGGAATATCAGTCGAGCATGTATCTGAAACCTTGCCCCATCAATTCAAGTGCAACAAGAGTCTAGCCCAACCAACCATTGACTAAGTCAGAATAGTCTGTGAATACCCCGATGAATTTCCAGATGTTTTTCCTGGTATGCCCCCAGATCGGGATATCGAGTTTATCATTGAACTAATCCCTGGAACTGGACCCATAGCCCAGAGACCATATAGTATGAACCCGTCTGAACTAGTGGAGCTGAAGAAGCAATTGGATGCTATGCTGGAGATAGGATTGATCCAACCAAGTGCATCGCCATGGACATCACCTGTTTTATTTGTGGATAAGAAAGATGTAGGTAACCGTTTGTGTACGGATTATCGGAAGTTCAATGATATCACCATCAAGAACAAGTACCCACTGGCAAAGATAGAAGACCTGTTTGACCACTTGACTGCTGACAAAGTGTTTTCTAAGATTGATCTTAGAACTGGCTATCATCAACTCAAAATTCATGCAGAGGATATTCCAAAGACTGCCTTTACCACCAGATATGGATTGTATGAGTACATTGTCATGTCTTTTGGATTAACCAATGCCCCCACTTATTTCATGAAACTCATGAATAAGATTTTTATGGACTTCCTGGATAAGTTTTTTGTTATTTTCATCGATGACATTCTGATCTATTCCAAATGAGAAGAAGAACATGAGCTACACCTAAGGACCATACTTGGAACCCTTAGGGAGCATTAGTTGTATGCCAAGTTTAGCAAATGTGAATTCTGGTTGCAGGAGGTAGGATTTCTCTGACATATTGTTTCAGCCAGAGGAATTGCCGTTGACCCTGCAAAGGTGAAGGATGTTGAAGATTGGCAATCCCCAACCACTCAAACCCAAGTTCGTGCATTTCTCGGATTGGCGGGATATTACCCAAGTTCGTAGAAGGATTCTCGAGTATCACAAGACCCATGACCCAATTGTTGAAGAAGGATAAGAAGTTTGAATGGACGGACAAATGTGAAGCGTGTTTTCAAGAGCTCAAGAGGAGATTGATTTCAGCCCCAATCTTGATCATGCTGGATATTGCGAAGCCGTTTGATGTGTATTGTGACGCATCCAGGATCGGTCTCGGATGTGTGTTGATGCAAGAAGGCAAAGTAATATCTTGTCTATCCCGACAACTGAAGCAGCATGAGCAGAATTATCCTACCCATGACATTGAACTAGCAGCCATAGTTCTAGCCCTGAAGACATGGAGGCATTACCTGATGGGAAACCGTTGTGAGATTTATTCAGATCACAAGACCTTGAAGTATATATTCATTTAGAAGGTGCTGAGTATGAGGCAGAGAAGATGGATCGAGCTAATCAAGGACTATGATCTAGACATTCATTATCACCCCGGTAAAGCCAATGTGGTAGGAGATGACCTTAGTAGATTGCCGTGCCGCTTGAACTCCATGATTCTAAAGGAGCAACCAAGTTTGCACAAGGAGTTGGAAGTTTTTAGAATGGAATTAGTAAGTGAAGGATTTTTGGCTACCATAGAACTTCAACCCACTTTGATCAGTCAGATCAAGGAGGCGCAGAAAGGAAATGCTAGTATCGACGGAATCAAACGTCGCATCAGAACAGGAAAAGTATCCCGATTCACCGAAGATGAAGGAGTTCTGTGGTACAAAGGACGTCTCTGTGTACCAGCAGATTCAGAGTTGAAGGAAGCTATTTTCAAAGAGGATCATGATACTCTTTATTCTATCCACCCCGGAGGAACGAAGATGTATCAGGATTTGAAGGAGAAATTTTGGTGGCATAAGATGAAGAGATAAATTGGAATCTACATCGCCAAGTGTGATATTTGTCAGAGAGTCAAGGTGGGACATCGGAGACCCACAGGATTGTTGCAACCCTTATAGATTCCGGAATGGAAATGGGATTCAGTTGGAATGGACTTCATCACCGGTTTGCCTACTTCTAGTAGGGGAAACGACTCTATTTGGGTCATAGTTGATGGACTGTCCAAGGTCGCCCATTTCATACTAGTCAAGACCACCTACGGGAATTCGAAGCTAGCAGAGTTGTACATCGCTAGAATCGTCAGTTTGCACGGAGTCCCGAAGAACATTGTGTTAGATCAAGGAAATTAGTTTACCTCGAGATTTTGGAAGAAAGTCCAAGAAGGATTGGGAACAAGATTAGATTTTAGCACAGCTTATCACCCTCAGACCGATGGATAAACAGAGCGAGTAAATCAAATACTCGAAGATATGTTGAGAGCCTGTGTGCTAGAGTATGGATCTAAATGGGAAGACTGTCTGCCTTTCGCGGAATTTTCTTACAATAACAATTATCAAGCTAGTTTGCAAATGGCCCCATTTAAATTCATGTATGGTCGGAAGTAGGAGAAAGTCAGACTTTCGGACCCGACATCCTACAACAAGCAGAAGAGAAAGTTCACAAGATCCGTGAGCACCTCAAGACCGCCCAGTCAAGACATAAGAGTTATGCCGATAAAAGACATCAAGACCTCGCTTTCAATATCGGAGATTTTTGTATCTCAAAGTTTTGCCTTTGAAAGGAATGCAATGTTTCCAGCTCAAAGGAAAGTTAGCCCCCAGATATATCGGGCCTTTCAAGATTCTGAATCATCGAGGAGAAGTATCGTATCAACTGGAACTACAAGAGGAGATGTCAGTAGTGCATAATTTGTTCCATATATCGTTACTTCGCAAATGCCTAGAAGTCTCGGAGAAGACCGAAGTTTTCAAGAACATTGATCACCGCACCATAGAGATCAACGATGACCTGACGTATCCCGAAGTACCCATCCGTATTTTGGAGGAAGCTTTCAGAACCACCAGGACCCGAAGCATCAAGTTTCTCAAGATCCAGTGGAGTAACCATACTGAAGAAGAAGCTACCTGGGAACAAGAAGACTACATCAAGACAGAGTTTCCCGATCTTTTTAAATCGGGACGAGATTTTTTTACAGAGGGAAGGTTTGTAACATCCCAAAAATATTGAACAATGATTATCAATTCCAATCACTCAAATTTAGGGTTAACAAAAACTTTTGTTAATCAACATCATATGAATACATGTGTGTATGTGATGATTGTATGAATGCATGAATGGACTTGTTTGATTGTTGTAAATGGAAAGGAATGGTTTACATCATCTAAAACATTTCCAAGAAGAAACAAATCAAGATAAATTCAGAAAAACAAACAAAAGGAGCTAATGGTCATTTTTGCCAATCTTGCTCACTAGGCCACTTTGAGTGTTTCTAGTCCAAGATTTCAAACAAAAGCAATTCCATTTCTTTTCACCCCTTGCTAGACCAAGTAAAATTGAACCCAAGCCCACCTTTCAAATTTACAGAAACATTTGGCAACTTGATTCAAATGGCAATTCAAAATTGAATCTTTAACATATGGGAAGATCACCAATTCTCAAAAACCAACCAAACCAATTCACCTTGACCTTTCCAACTAACCATAGACTACCTAGTATGTAACTAGTGCACCCACCAAGTTTGAACCAAAAATTCAAATTCAAATCTCTTTCGGCCATTTCATCAAACACCTTGCCAACATAAATCAAACAAACAACAAACACTATAGTGAGCTGTAATTTGGCCAACCTTGTTCCCTCTCTAGCTCACAACAGGCTATTAGTAGATCATCTAGCTTAGTTATCAAGCTCTAGCACCACTGTGAGCTTGTCATTGCCATCAATGGTGACCATGCCGAGCCTCACCTTGCCACCCCTTGGTCGACAGCAAGCTAGGAGCAGAACCAAACCTAGCCACCTTGTCTGAGACATTGACCACCATCCACTGCCACCCCCTGTCCAACGCCAATGCCCTACCAGCCCTTGGACCACTCTAGAAACGCCGCTCCCTATGCCTCTGTGCCATGCCGAGAGCGCGCCAGAGTGTCGCACTCGACATGCTCCCACAGATCGTGCGCCGCCCTCGACAGGTGCAAGCATGATCACCACTGTCCCAGGAGACCGCCAGACAACCCCGTTCGCCACCGAGCAAACCATAGCCGCGGTGCGCCATTAAAATGCCCGTCAGACCCGCCCAGAGCACCGCAGCGTTCTGACCGTCTCGCACAGCCCCACTCCGTTGAGCTTCGCACGGGAGCACAGCACCGCCCCCTACCATCGCCCATGCCATTAGCCCACTGTGCCGAAGACCACAACGAGCTCCACCAGTGCCCTTTGGTCCCCTCTTGGCACTATAAATAGAGGCCACCCCCGTTCGATTTCTTCACACCAACACACTCCCATCTCTCTCAGAATCACCCCTACTCATTCCTGGAGCAAGGCGAGCAGCAGGTCGCCAGAATTTGACCAGAGTCTGCCACAGAGGAGGAAGAAAGGAGCCAGCAATTGGAGCAGCCCCAGGAGAAGCCACCGGTACAAAGAGATTCGCCGTCGTCGACTTCGTCTTTCGCCCCCATCGCTGACCCTCGCCCGAGCCCCGGAGAGCCCCCATAGACCCCCACTGGCCGTGCTAGGGTTCTGTCTCGCCGGCGTTGCCCGACGGACGATAATTCGTGCGGTCCACATCACCCCGTACCGCTTCGCACCCCCTGTCTTGCTGACTGGTGGGGACAGCCACTTAAACCCACACGCGGGCGTTGTGAGGAGTGGGCCGGCTCATTTACATTCCCACGTGACCCAATAGTTTTAAATTTAGGTTTATTCTTTTAGTTTCAAACTCAGTTCTGTACCTAGATTCAAAAATCAACCCAGGTCGATTCACTAAACCAAAATGCATGAAACTAATTTTGTTAGAAAGGTACTGGAATTCTTAATCAAGCCCGTTTGATTCAATTCATTTGGAATTGTAGATCACCTATAGTAAAAATAACAAGGCAGAAGCTTTTCTGCATTCAAACATTTTTCAAAATTCAACCACAAAAGCTTTTGAGTTAATTCCACCTGTCAAAAATCACATTTAACCAAACCTTTCTGAATATATAAAAATATCTAGGTTTACTTGGAGAAATAATGTACAAGCAATAAAAGGATGCCCTATAGGCAGTTCTAGTCAGTTTATTTAATTAAAATAAAAAGGTTAAACCTTGTTAAATTGTGATACCACTTTAAATCACATTCCCATGTACTAGAATATATGGTGATTACATGTGTCAACATGATCCCTTGTTTTAGTTGGAGAATATTAAATCTTAAGTAGTTTTTCAATGAGTAGAAATTACTTTTCCAAAATAAAATAAATAAGACAAGTGCTTTGAGGATTGTAATGTTTGTGATGATGCTAGATCATCTAGTGAAAACCTTGGTGTGATAAATAAAAGTAGTTAAGTATTGTTTGGTGATTGTGTATCTTGTATTTATTTATAGACGCTAGTACCTACCAAGGATACGAAGAGGAAGGAGGATACTATGAGGAAGATGCCGAGGAGAACTTCAACCACTGCTCTGCACAAGGAAAGCTATCTAAGCAAGCTAGAACTTTGCAAGTTAACCCTTGCATTATAACTATGACAACTAGATGCATTAAACATGCATTAGTTACACCACTTGATTATACTAAACCTAGTTTTACTTGCAAGCTTAGTTCTTTTATTTATTTATCAAAGCTCCTTAGTTTGTGTTTACTTAGTGACTTGTAGATTTTAGAAAGATGTTAAAAGGTAGCATAAATAGCATAAAACTTGGCCTAAGTTAGATAAATCTTGATGTCATCCTGAGGCATGAGATTGAACTTAGATCATTTCCCGTTTGATTACCATCTCTCATTAGTGTTTACCCCTACTTGTAGATGCTAGTGCTAAACATAAAACTTGACCACTTTAGATGGAATACTTGGTGAAAATGGTTATGAAAACCTTAGAATGATGAGTCATTCTACTAAAATGTTTTGACATGTGTTCTTGAACACCAGATGATTTTGATGATGAAAATGTTAAGGCATGAGCCTTAGCCCTTTATAAAACTGATGGCTGTCTGGATGCGATACCATTCCAATTTTACCGTACAACCACAATACCAGAAATTTGGGAAGGGCTTGACTGGAAATTTATATACCTTAGTATGGGATCTCTTGCGGCCAAGGTTTGAGATGAGGCTACCTTGTGAAGATTGTCCACCTGTGCAGTTCCCAAGATGACAGTTGGTCATGGTTGGGAGGCCAAACTCACAGGAGAGGTGCCTTACTAGGGCGTGTAATTGAAAGGTTTGGATTTATTATCTGCATACTAAGTATGGTGAATTTAGGATTGTTCCTGACGGATGTACCGAATATTGTGGTGAAAGTGTACCACCTCTGCAGAGTGTCAGACTATTCAAATAGTCGCGTTCACGGTTATAGACAGTTGGAGTGGCCATACTGTTCCGTCGTCAGCTGTTTTCTAAAATAAATTGTGAAATGAATCATGACTTTGACTTGACCACAACAAGGTTGTGATATGAAATTCAAGTTCCCACTTAGGTGTTATAAAACTTTCAACTAGCTTTCTATGCTTCTAAACTAATTTAAGGTAAATCTAGATTTTTGCAAAACAACCTACAGCCTAGTATTTCCTACTCAAAACCACTTCACTTGTTAGTACTAGTTTGCGAGTACTTAAAGAGTACTCATGGCTTTGTCCCTGGCTATTCCTGTGGCCAGACTATGAAGAGGACTATCAGGAAGACGGACCGCAAGAAGGTTATGACAACTAAGATCATCTCCCATCGTCAGCATTGCCTGTCACCATAAAGATAGAGTCTCGCCTACGCTACCGCTATTATTATGTTATTCTGTTGCTATGATTGTATTAAGACTGGATCATGTGATCCTTTATTTGTTGTAACACCTTATGTATGGTTTGTAATGGATGATGTTTTGTGATCTGCAATCTGTTATGTCTCACAAAAATGGTAATCCTGGGATTGCGATGTATGACATAACAGGCATCTGGGATTAAAAATCCGGGTGTTGACAAGGTCTCGCCTTGGAGCTTAAGAAGGAGGAGATCATCAAGGAGGTCATGGATGATAATCTTAAGCTTACGGATAAGCTTGTCACATCCCAAACGGGGCGCTTGAACCCTATAGGAGGTGCACGTCCATGTACTGAGGGAGAAGGTAAACACCAAAGTGGACATGATCGAATGAACCCTCCAACTGGAGGATATTAGGAAGGAAAACGAGCATCTCCGGGCCAGGCTTAATGCAAACTATGTGTTCATTGAAATTAATTTGCAAACTATGCATTCTAATGAACCAAAGCATGTTTTATCCATATAGTAATGATTTTGTAAACGTGGACCTAACTCTATGCAAACTATGCGTTTTCTTTTGAAAATAATTGGCTCAAAGAGTTAAGTTTGGATTACTTAACATATCACAATTGCAATTCTTAGAGTTCAGTAGTTTCAAATACTTTCACAGCATAAAATATTCATCTAAAATTTCCTTCATCCTCTATATCTTATCCTTGTTTACCTCGCGATCCTTCTTCATATCTTTCAATAGATCCATAATGCAGTACTCTAGCTTCTTCTCTTCCATGAGCCGATCCCTGTCCTTTTTGCCTTATAAAGCTTCCGTGCTATTCCCACCACCAAGATAGACTATAAATTCTTGATTTTCTATTCCAGATCCTTTTTCAGCTGCATCACAAGCATCAGTAAATATCCCCGACCTTCTGAGATCATACATATCCCATAACTGTTGGGTTCGCAGCATAGAAAACAAATTTTTTCCTACAAATGAACAAATGAGCACCAAGATATATATATATATATATAGATACAAGCAACGGGTGGATATACATCCATAGAGAACTTACCCTCGAAGAATGACAAAGAGTTATGAGATTGGTTCTAGTAGATGATGTAGTCGTTCACTTGCTGATCTCAAGATCGTGATGAAGACCCGCTGGTCTAGCACCAGCAAGTCCAGCACCGCAAAATAGTGGTGCATCCGTGATCGCACACACGTCAGGTACCCCGACATCCTCCGAGTCCTCGCTCTAGCAAAGCAGCGGAAGCATAAATTCCTTGCTCTACAAAAATCCACCGTGAACATGTATCTCGCTGATCCGAGACCATGGGGAAATTCTAGAGGGGGAGAGAGATCCTTCTCGAGGAGGTGTGAGTGAGATGTGAGAGGAGGGGTTCCTTTTATAGGAGGAGGGGCGCAGCCAAGGGCCATGGCCGGCAGCTAAGGTGGGTGCCCCACCTCTTCTCCGTTAATGTGAGTGGAGCCCCCACTCAAACAAATGCCCCTCCATTTTCTCAAATCAAAATCCATTAAATTTCCACCAAATTTAATGTAATATCTCATTTAATAAAACTCCTTTTATTTATTTATTCAGAATTTTGTTAATTACATTAA
The DNA here is from genome assembly GCA_916181665.1 of Avena sativa. NCBI lineage: Eukaryota > Viridiplantae > Streptophyta > Magnoliopsida > Poales > Poaceae > Avena > Avena sativa. Next base: position 300,925,635 of record OV702297.1, on the reverse strand, counting down.
TTAACAAACATTCACATGAAATCCCTTGCAACATTTCAATTTAATATGTAGAACCAGTTTCAGCAATTTCACCCGAAACAATTACGGTTCCCATTGAAATAATTCCAAGGCTTTGATATTCTTTTCCTGGAATTTCGTTTTCTCCAAATGGTGTCGGTATCCCTTAAATGTGTCACCCTACGGTTCACGAATAATGAAGACATGATCGAGACCCCTCTCCGATCAATAATCAGCAGCGGGACCTAGAGATCCGTACTGACTCCCACATATTCAACGATGACTTTTTGTGATTGTGTGAACCTTTTACATTACAACTAAATCCCTTTGTCTCGCGATATTTTACATGTCCGAGATTCGATCATCACTATCCCCATACCTTGTTTAATCTCATTACCGACATGTACTCTTTTTCTGTTCCTGTGATATAACATTCTAGTGATCCCCATCACTTGCTTGCAAGATATATCAATGTGATATCATCGAGATGGCCTAGAGTATATCTCTCCGTCATTTGGATGAAAAATCCCACTCTTGATCCATAAGCCTCTAGATAATATTATCAGAGTATTTGAACCCACCTTTATAGTCACCCTGTTATGGTGTTACATTTGATGTTATCAAGCTACTCTTCATATGGTTTTGACATGATCTCATGGTCTAAGGACTAAAGTTACTTGTAATGATGTTATAGTAATTTAAACATAATGACTTTGATCGTATTACTATACTTACGATGAATGTTCATCACATCATTCCACCAATGTTGTGACCTCGTTATTAACAACACCCAATGTCCATGATCAGGAAACCTTGATCATCTTGTTAATCAACAAGCTAGTTTATATGAGAGGCATAACTAGGAACACTTTATTTGTTTATTAAATACACATGTATTAACGTTTCCAATTAATACAATTATAGCATGATAAATAAACATTTATCATAAACAAGGAATAAGATAATAACCATTTTATTATTGCCCCTCGAGCATATCCCCTTTAGTCTCCCACTTGCACTAGTGTCAATAATCTAGTTTGAAAAACTTGTGCATTCAACACTTATGTCTTTCTGGTGTTGTGTATATGCATTTGCTAGTGGTAAACATAATCTCCGGATCTGGCACTTTTAGGTCTGTGTGTATTTGCATTTTTTTGTGTCTCTACGCATCACTCATTCTCCAATGAGATGGTATTATGTAAATTTGGTCCTTTGGTGAGACCTTTGGTTCCTTGAGGTTAAATCATGTCGATATTATTGTCGTACAATATATCTTCATAGTGTTTGCCCGCTATGAACCACACCTAGTTTGATAACAAACTACTTGACACAAAGGCCATGCTTTGCTGCTACAATAACAGTCATGTACTTAGCCTTTTGTTGTAGTATCCATCAAAATGTCTTAACTTTTGAATTCATACAAGTCCATCATGGAACCTACTTTCCATTATATTGTGCCACCTATAGTTTAATTTGAGATAAACATAATATGTAACTTGTGACAAAACTAGTATCAATGTAACAATTTACAATGAACTATTTGTAATTGTTTGTCACCTCTACATAAATATATTCTTAGTTCTTCCAAAAGATCATAAGAATATCCTTACTATTGTCCAGTGATCATCTTATGAGTCATTATGGTATATGCTCATAACATTTAAAGCATATGACATATCTGGATGTGTACATAAAACGGTATGATTGATCAAAATATTCTTGTGATTTCACTCACCAAGTGTCAAAACACTTGAATCTCGTTTCACTTACCAAGTGTCCGTACACTTGAATCTTTATTCAACCCTTCCCGTGTGGCAAGAACCATTCTTGTCATTTCCATATTGAACTCATTCAATGTCTCATCCATGTACATTTGGCATAACCATGTTAGCGTCTCAATCTATCCATATATACATTGATGCCTAATATTCGGGTTTTGCCTAAGTCTTTCATCGAAATGAAATTATTAACCTCTGTCAATAAAAGATACATCATTTCAAATAAACAAGATGTCCTCCACATAATGTGTTAGAAATATGTCTTGGCGCTACCACTTAATTTCTTGCAAATGCAAGCATCTTCATCGTCTCTGATTAAATTAAACCTTGCAACAGTTTCATCACGGTGAAGATTCCAACTCCATGATGCTTAACTTCAACCATTGAAGTTTGCATTCCCTTTTAGCATACTTTGAATTAACAAAACCCTTTGGATCGTGTCATGTACACGTCCTAGGTAACCATTCTATTAGAAGAACTTTCTTTTGCTTGTTCAACTACCATATACCAAAATTATATGTAGTGGTTTCTATAATAATCCGTCCGGACTAAATATCGCTATAAAAGATCAAATCTTGTCTAAGTAAACTCCTTGAACATTGTCATGAAATCTTTACCGACATGTCAACTATTTCATAGATGTGAAACATCCATGTCTATTTCTCTATAGATCCAAATACGACCGATAGGTTTTACACCTTTTCGGAGGGTCTTCCAAGTTCAAAATCTTGATTTCTCGTGTATGGAACTATCACGGATATTATGGCTTCAAGCCATTTGATGGAGTCAGGACCCATCATTTCTTCTTTGCATGTAGTCGGTTCATCATTATCAAACAACAATGATTTACTCTAAAATCTTAGTATTTGATTGTTTACCCGACCTACTCGGTTCAATAGGAACTTAGACCTCCGTGACCACAACCTTTGAGGCACGTGAGCTATGAGCATTGTGGTTGCCTCCGGGACACTTCCCGGCATTGCGCAACTCAACACATATAGATAAGTTTCAATAACCTTATCAAAGTTCTATTGTCCTCCCACTTACTTTTCACGAAAAATTCCTTCTCAAGAAACTTGACGTTCTAAGCGACAAACACTTTTGTCTTCGGTGTTATGGAGGAATACCCAATGGTTATTCAAAATAACCTACAAATACATGCTCATCCGACTTTGGTTGTAAACTTTTTACTTATGCCTATCATACAAAAATTTAAGAAAGGACAACTTGGGTTTTTACTCCAGACCCTAACTTATATGGTGTCATTTCAAAGGATCATGATGGAGATCTTTTCAGTGTAAAAGAGACAGTCACTAAATCTATAATATTTAAAATACAATGTCAGTTCTATAACTGACACCTTTGATCTCACCATGTCAAACAAGGTTTCATTACATATCTCGAACACTCCATATTCCTATGGTGTTTCAGGAAATGCAAATCAACGGAATGGTTACTCAAATCTTAGGTGTTTTGCTAAACTTGTAACTCAAATATCTTCCTTTATGATCAAATCATAAATTCTTTATTTTCTTGTTACAATGATTTTCTACTTCATATTGAAAGTCTTTGAACATTTTCAAATATTTCACACTTCTTCCTCATTAAGTAAATATACACATATATTCACTAAAATTTCCGAAGAAAGCATATGAAGTTGAAATCCATCGCGGACTACATACATCAATATGTACAAATTCCAATAAGTTAGTCATTAGTTCTTCTTTGGCCTTTGAACAAAATTTCAACCATCTCCAGGAAAGTCTCACAAGTGTCATTTGATCAAAATCAAAAGACTCCAAAATTACAACAACATGGGGTTTCTACATGTTTTCTTTCTAATATAATTTAAATGGAGATGTCACTTTATAAGTGATCTTTCAATCATTTGTCTTGCGACTTTTTTAGCATTTAGTTTTTATGGACGTGATTTCTCCAAATAGATTTGTAAATCAACTATTTATATTGAATACGGTAATTATTTGAACAACCTTTTGTCCTCATAATACCTAAACAAAATAACAATTATTAAGACAAATCTTGAAGGTAAGCTTTGATGTCAATGAGAATACAACAAAACTTTGTTTGTTTTCGATGAACATCATCACATATTCTCTTGCTGGTTACTTAGGCCCTTGCATTTCATGAATTGTGTTGTCTTGTATGACATTTCACACCAAAATTCGGTATGCAATACCCACGAACCACATTGTTTAACAAACAAATAATACAACCATAACATGTATATCATATATATACCTAAGTTGAATATATCCAACCATTTATTTTCTGCCAAATATTTTAAATATTCTCTTTTAGCATTTCCTTTTCCTTTTGAAAGAATCTATCAACATCAACAGTGGTGCTAGATACATGACACGTAGTCCAAAGCGTGTATAGTCAAATACTAATATCATTGGACTTGCACTTTGTAGTAAATCACCATCATCAAATGATTGGCATTCTTTCAAAATCCATTATTTAGATATCTTTTATTCATCCTTATCATGAAAATTTTCATGATCAAACTACTATAGCTTATAAAGGCGAATCACAAATATAATGTTACTTTCCAAAACCTTTTTGGAGGATTAGGACGTCTAGCATCTCCAACCTTTGCAAATTCTCATCTATATGAGAACATATATTTTTCTAAATTATACTCTATCATATTGCAACCAAAAACAATGTTTCACATATCATAATATCTACCATACATGATGGTTTCTGAAACAATCCTTACAGCTCCTATATAACCTTGATATTAAAACAATCTTTTGAATATCAAGAATCATGGAGGCAAACATGATACTTTAGATACTAACACTGGAATTGTTACTCTTGATTTAATACTAATTATTAAACTTCACAGAGTAAACGGACTTTGCTGAAAGTTTGCAATAGGACTTTTAAACTTTAGATTGACACTCAAAACAATATGATACCAGGTCGTAAAGTAACTATCCAGAATTCTATAGTTCTATTATCTCAACTACAACTAAGCATAAGGTAGTGAACTTTAAACATACAAATTCACTTTGATTTAATTTATGATAAATTGAGTTCAACTTTAATCATATTACTATTTTAACTACCACTCAAAAACAATATCCCTTGTGTCTATTTGGTGACTACATGAACTAGATCCACTACAACATGACCGATCATCATGTGAGTTGTTGTAGTTTCAAAGGAGCTCATCAATATGGGCATCATATCAACTATATGATTCATGCTTTACCTTTCGATTCGTGTTCTGAGGCCATATATGTCCATGCTAGGCTCGCCAAGTAAGAACCTTAGTATTTGCATCTGTAAAACTGTCTTACACCCGTTGTATGTGAACGTCGAGTCTATCACACCGGATTATCACGTGGTGTCTCAAAATGACAAACTTTTCAATGGTGCATACTAAGTAAGAACACATTTTTATCTTGATATTTAAATGAGGGATCATCTTATAATGCTACTAAATCTCCAAACAAGAAATATAAGATGCAAACAAACATCATATGCTAAAAGTAATATGCTATGGTTCTTGCACTTGATCATTATCTTGTGCATTGTGGTATGATCTTTATCATTCCTATATGTGTAAGTAAAACGTTTATGGAACTTAAACTTTTCCATATTATAATTTCCAATAGTATCAATCCATAATAAAAATTATAATTAGACCATATCATAGTACTTGTCGGGCATAACCAAAAAACTAAACGCCTCTAATTTACCTTTTGCATGTTTTACGTGGCTGAGGGATTTCAGAGATAGAACCGTTCTTACCTACGAACATGGAATGACAACGATTATATTAGAATTATTGGCAACTCGTTGTAAATTAGATATTGACTATAGTAGGAGAGACAGACACCCACAAGCCACTTATGCAAAACTAGTTGCATGTTAAGCGTGGAACATGTGTCATGTGCGAGGACATATAAAGTTTGTCCGGACCGCTTCATCCCACTATGCCACCAATATCCAAAATACACATAAGAAGCAATAAAGTGACCATCCGTGTCCACATAACCATATGTGTACTACCCGTGCAAAGCATCTACGCATAGATCCAGCTCTAATACCACTCTTGAGTTTGCATCATAGAAAACAAAAAAAATTCCTAAGATATGAACAACTAAGAACCAATATCTATCTATCAAGATACAAGAAAAGGGTGGATATACATCCATAGAGAACTTACCCTCGAAGTCCGACAAACCATTACGAGATTGGTTCTCGTGGATGATGTGGTCGTTCACTTGAAGATATAAAGATCTTGATGAAGTCCAGCCTGTCCAGCACCACCAAGTACAACACCGCAAATAAGTGGTATATCCGTGATCGCACACACGTCCGGTACCTCGACAACCTCCGAGTCCTTGCTCCAGCAAATCAACAGAAGCAACAAATCTTTGCTCTAGAAAAAGCCACCAGGAACATGTATCTTGCTGATCCGATACCATGGGGAAATTTTAGAGGGGGAGAGAGATTGTGGAGGCCTGAACCCAATAAGGTACAAGTCCCTGTGTTTACAGTGCTATTCCCTGGATCGAATAGCACCCGTAGTTTAAGATGTAATATCAAGAAACAAAGGTCATATTACAACTCATAACCAGGAATAAAATAGTTCATTACAACTTACATAGCTCATATGGCTATCTTATTACAAAGCAGCAGCTACATCTATAAAGCATGGTGTCCTTAAACTTCATGTGCCATAGGCAAACATGTTGGTTGTAGACTTGTAATCCCTACTCAACAACTTCACTAGCATCAGACAAACCTACAACATGATAAGTTATAGCCACAAGGGTCAATACATTTGAATTGTATTGGAAAGTGATATCATATTTATATAGAGAATCTAACATCTACATGAATATATGGCTAAGTGGGGTTTTGGCTGGCCTTTGCATAAAATAAGTTTTCCCATCCTTTGAAAAATAGTTTTTCTCGTTTGAAAAACACTTCATCAAACATGGCACTTTGGATACACACCAGGTGCTACCCTTGTTCACCCAACAAGTTTTAACTTAGAGAAATTAAAATGATGAGATTCTTGAATTGCTTCTTTGTCTTGATTGCTCAAAATTTTCCATAACCGGGGACACGGCTAAGTACTTAGTTTTACCCTCTGGATAGGTGGTTCACTTTCCCCACAAGACTCGACATGCATCGAGACGAGACTTTTCAGAAGCAATCCCTTAGACCACCATGGACGTGTTCCATCCTATCATCACTTCCACCTTCTGTCTATCTGGCTGAGTTCGTGCAACTTAGTTGGTCAAGGCAGAGCCCATATGCCATGTGGCTACACTGGAAGCTTTCGCGACAAGAATGTCTACAATCTCTTTGTTCCTGGGTGGCCATCCACAAGTGAGATACATAGGGTAAACCATAGAAATGGTCCCTGGGTAACCACTCAACAAAAATCCATCCATACAAGTCCCATATCCACCCAGGTGTTTCATTAACATCAGTTGTTTTCATTAGTCCGAAACAATATTTGTATTTTCATAAGACATCATATCATGATTTCCACCCACAATTCTATATAGCTAGACTAAGCATTCTAAACTTACCATGTCTCCTATCTTTAGGAAATACTACAAAGGTAGATACTATGGGATTTTCATAGCATAGAAATATTTAAAATAGTCCTATCATGCATACTACAAAAATATCACTAATGCAATATTGAAAAGATAGGACTTTTGATGACCAAATTATCACTTGACTCTTTAGTATAAAATCTAGGTACTCTCTGTGATCTTGAAAATGTCACACTCCTCAAAGTTCACTACATCACAATCAAGCAAAGCACACTCTTAAAACTACCACACAAAATAACTAATCAAAACAAGAAAACAAAGAAATGCATGCAAGCATGCAAAAGGTTATTTAATTTAAAAAGTTGTTCCTAACAAGGTTATAAACATTACAAACACCTACTGGTCTTTTTATAAAAGTGGAATTTCAATTGGAAGCAAGTTAGTGTAAATAAGTCATTTAAATCATTTTTCTTTTGTAGAAAATCTTTTATTCAAAAGAATAATTTCTAGTGCTAACAAAATATATTTTTAATTTCAAATGTTAGTGTTTGTGGTCAGAGGGTTCAAAAAAAAACCATTTTCAAAAGTATTTAATCAAAAATAATTTTTAGAACAATTTTTATACTTAAAATAGCGCTGAACAACTCTCTGCCTAAAACTCTAATTTTTCAGAATAAAATGATCAAATTAAGTCCATATATGAAACATTCACATTTTTATGAATCCATAGACACCAAATTTGTAATTTTCTGATTTGTATAACAAAAGTTATGAATTTTACAAGTTTAATCATCTAAGAGATCAAATCTGGATTTTAAACCTAAAACACAGACATGTGGCCTGTTCCTATTGGTTGGTACTGCTTCGGCAGAATCAGCACTGTAACATACCAATATTGAAAATTAGGAATTCAAAAAAAATTGCGTTTGCATGTTTTATGAGCATTCATTTCATCCAGGCAAGCATTCAAAATATGAATACGAACAAAAATCCATATATCAATACACGTGTTTCAATTTTGCATATAAGGGTTTAATAAGAGGTTTGAAAATACCATATGATAAACTAACTAAATCTTGCAAAGATTCTTCTAATATGATAGGCTGATTCTTTAGAAAAATTTAGAAACAAATATCGTGTCATTTGGAGTTATAAAACAAAAGATATGAAAGAATTAGTAAAACATAAATATAAAAGGAATCTAAAAAAAAGAAATACCTAACTTACCGGGCCAGCAATCCGGCCTGTTTCTATATACCACGCGCCCCATCTACGCGCAGCGTGCATTGAGCCCGCATTCGGCACAACCCACTCTCCGCTCCTCCGCTCGCTGACACGTGGGTCCCACTCGTAAGTCGTCTTCTCCACGACGATGGTGAGTCCCTGATGAACACGGGACATATTATGAACCGAATTCCATGATTCCTCGCGTCTTTGGCCCCTTCTACATGCCATCCCCCTCCTTATATACCCCCTCATCGATCCCCTCTCGTCTTTTCCAAAAAATCCCCAAACCCTAGCTCAAATCGATCTCCCGCCGTCGGCCACCGTCGGGTTGATTTTGCCGAAACGGTTCGGACCTCCCCCTGCCCTTTACTCCCTCTAGAGCTTCCTACCGTTCTTGACTGAATCACCCCATATGTATTTTGCCCTCTCAAACACAGCCAATCACCGGGAATCTGTCACCGGAGCACCGCTGGAGACGGAGGACTGCAGCTGAGCTTCACCGCCATCCCGCTGAAGAGAAGCCGACGACGAGGGCAACAATTGGATCAAGGAAGTCGTCCGCACCCCGTCGTATACTTAACCACGTCGGTAAGCCATCGGAACAGCGCTGACCACCACTGTGCCGCCCACCGACACCGTCGTGGTCTACGCCGGTGAGCACCTCAAGATCTTGCTCGCAGTCTTTCGATTCAGCTTGTATGGTTTAGATTAGATCGCATCCTTGAAGGGGTACCGTCCAACTGCGTTGCGCCGCGTGGCACGTGCGTTAGTCACCACCCGCGTCAGCAAGCGCGTCCGCTCTATCGCCCAGTCAGCGCTGACACAATAAATTGAATTGTTTAATTATGAATTTCTAGAAATTGTCTAGATCTTTAAAAATCCATAGAAATTCGATCGTTAGTCAGAAAATTGCATATGGTATACCTTTGGATTCATAAAATTGCGTAGAATAATAATATGGGTTTAGATCTAAACTTTACCATATATATTTACTGTAATAATTTAAATACTTTTAATGATCCTTTAGAATGTTAAATTCATAGTAAATTATTTATAGATCAGAAAAATATGAACAATATGTCCCTGGATTCACAATCTCCTGTAGATTACATATCTGATTTTAGATCTAATTTTTTGAAAAGCATATTATTTAACTGATTTAAACTCTATTAAATACTAAATAAATCATAAGAAAATATCTACACCTCCGATTAGGGTGAATCCAATTTCTATAGGTTCGTATTAATTCCCTCTGCGTATTGAACTTAAGATCCAAATTTAATTCAACAATGAGAACATGATTTACAAAATATCTGATAAAAACCCCATTAATGGCAATCAATTAATAAAACACATACTCTATTGCATTAAAACACTTCTGCATGCATGCATTTGTGCATTTATTTATGATTGTATGGTTGCTTATGGGTGCAATTATTTGATAGATAGGTTGCAAGGAGTGAATCGTCTATAATTGCAACGAGTGTTTGAACAACTTCAACAACTACTAAGGCAAGTTACACCTTTCTTCATATCCTTTCCCAGTTTTACTACTATGCATGTTTTAATCTTCAAAATAGTAGTATGCATGTGTAGGATGTTTTTAGTAGAAGAGAAATATTTTACAAGTGCTATGCTGTTTTCTAGTATGCCATGAGTAGCTTTATACTTAGTGATATTTCCACTCCTACTAGGTCCTCCTGAAATTTCTAAGTATTATGCTTGTGCTATGCTATGTATATGCAAAAACCAATGGGGGTTCAAAAGACAGAATTTTTTCTAAGTATAAGAGCTCTGTGTATGAGCGCAAGTTTTTCTCCTCAAACCTACTTCAAAACAAAACTATGTTTTTCTCTGGCCGATGTGGTATGTCTGGATCGACTAGTAGGGGAAGTACCATATATTGGCTCTACTTGCGCCTTCCACCGCCCAGGATCAAAGAAGTCTACCATGATTCAGAATTCAAAAGCTTCCAGTGCAACCACAATACATATGGGATCTGTCTTGGCCTAGTACTTAGTGGGAAACCTCACCTGAGTACCACAGTTTTGGCTCCCGTGGAACCGGGTAGAGGGGCTACTAAGGGAAAGTTTCTCCATGGTCTTGCTTGTAAAAGGATTTGATCTTGGATTGTGGGTAAAGTGTACAAACTCTTGAGAGTATCAACCTGATCAATCAGCCGTGTTTACGGAAAGGAACAACTTTGAGCGTCTGAAGGATGGACCCTCTAAAAGATTTCCTCTCTCTTTTCTAAAACTAAAACTCTATGGCCGTGGAATCGTCCATAGATGGGATTTTGAATTGCATGGTGTACTCCATGTGTTAGGTTGAGATATGGTAGCCTGGTGGAATCCAGCGCGAGCCACTTGACCATATTTTACTTATCAAATGTTTACAAAGTAGGATAAAAGATTCTCTCTCTTCTTGACTTAAGAAAATTGTCTTTATGCAAATGAACCTCAAGCCTTTTGTCAGCCTATGCATGTAGAGATAGCCAAGTATTTTCCTTCATGGTGTAATTTTCCAATACATTCAAAGTATTGACCAACTCGTTTGGCTGCACGTTTCATGTGCAGAATTTGGAGGTCGCTGAAAGGTGCGCTAGGATCGCCGGTCTTCACTCAACCTGCCTATGGCATTGATGGGGATCCAAGTTATATAATTTTTTTTGCTTATGTTGTAATAATGTAAACTCTGGATTATTCGATTCATGTAATAAATACTTATGATTTACATGATATTTCATCGACTGTGAGTGCTAGCTAATGATACAGGGACTAGCATGTTAATCACAGGGACTTAGGATCTTTCTCGATCTGAGGTCACTACAAGCACTGTGAGCCATTAGATCTAAGTGGAATCGCACGGCTCAGATGGATTGATACCATTTCGGGAAGTGGTCTAATCTAGGCCCTAGGATACGCATATGATGGACCTAAGTTCTTTGGCCAAGGACTGGCGGCGCTGCTGGCGAGTCGTGGCAGCGATGCGCCTGGTAGCGGCATACCGGCGGTTTAGAGGGGTAAGGAGGATGGATCCAAACGTTACCGAGGTCGTGGGATTGAGGCGAGCTCAGCAGTGGTCGTGGTAGAGGAAGGGCGAACGGATTCAATCGGAATTCATCACCGGAGTTCGTTCGCCGTCGGTGGCTTGCAGATGGAGACATTGTCGAGCGTCTGAGGAACAAGCAAGCAAAAGAAAGGCATCAGTGAGTGCGCCCGAGGGTAGCGATCACAGTAGTGCGAGGCAGAGGGCTAGGGATGGTTAGGGCTCACCAGAAATTTCTCGCCGGAGTTGTGCTCGTCGTCGGTTGCTCACAAACGAATACAAAGTCGAGCCTACATGGAATAATAAATCAAACGGAGGGAGTCAGTGGATGTGCCTGAGGATGACAAACACCATAGAGCAAAGTAGAGGGCAAGGGCGGCCAGACTTCGCCGGAATCGTCGTCAGAGTTTATCGGGGTTACGGCGGCGCGAGGTCAAATGCGACTGGCCTGGGAGCTCTCTAGTGGCGCTTTTTGAGGGGAAACGGAGAGGAGGGAGTGGGGGTTAAGAGGACATGGTCGGAGAAGGAAATCAAGCCACGAATCAATGGGATTGAAGAGAATTCAATCGGGGAAACGATAGAGAGAGGGGGGACGTGTGCAACGCGCGAGGTTGACTACGGGGTGATGTGGCAGTGGGGCCCGGGGGTCAGTGAGGGGGTACAGGGTTGTGCGTGGTAATAAAAGAAATCAGAGGGGGAGAGGGAGTGGCCTGGGTCGGCTAGTTGGGCTGGGCTGGGCAGGATTGCTCCTCTTTTTTTCTGTTTAGTCGTTTTCTTTTTCTGTTTTTTTAACCAAATCATTTGATTCAAACCTTAATTTGAAGTCAAAACTTCTACAATCTTTTCAGTAGGTTTTATACAAAAACCAGGTTGGTTATTTAGTCCAGTTCAAATATTTTTATCAATTAATATTCATTTAAAATTAAGTGATGCATATTGGTATTTATTTATATAAATTTTGAATATGGTTCATAAGCCCATAAAATTTTATTTAAATAAACTTTTATCCTTTTATATTATTTAATAAACTTTTATTCCATTTACCTGTGGATTAGCCATGGTTTAAATTGTCTTTACAACAATCCTTATTTATTTATTTATTTATTTCTTTCTTTCTTTCTTTCATATCTTTTTATTAATAGCTCCAAAAATAGTGATTCCAATTTGTATAATTCTATTTAATAATTATTTATCTTTTATATCCATTAGGATTACTTTTTCCACAAATTTTAGCTATGAGCTTTATTATCTTTGGAATACTATCTTTAATTTTATAAAAAATCATAAGTTTTTATCGATGGCTCCAAATGGAGTGAAATCAATTCCCATGGTTTTAATTATTGTTATTTAGGTATGTTTGTTGCTAAATTTTTATATGGAATAAAGCCATAGTCTTGGAGTGATCTTGATGATGATTTATTTTATTAGGGTTTAGGGTTTAGGTTTATCCTTTCCAAGTGTTCAAAATCAAGATACATTCCGTGCATGAATGCATTTGATCTGTTTGAAAATGTGTTTGTTACTTTTTCATTCAAATTTTGTTCAAGTAAGGTTTTGATGTTTCCATTTAGAATCAAAAAGTTTCTTTCCCCCCTAAATTTCAACATTTGTTTCTTTTATTTGTTTATTTTTCACATTTCAAATTTTGCAATATTTTGGGATGTGACAGAGATCCTTCGCAAGGAGGTGTGAGTGATATGTGAGAGGAGGGGTGCCTTTTATAGGAGGAGGGGGGTAGACAAGGGCCATGGCCAGCGGACAAGGTGGGTGCCCCCACCTCTTCCTCCATTCATGTGAGTGGATCTCAAACTCAAACAAATGCCTCTCCATTTTCTCCACTCAAAATCCATTCAATTTCCACCAAATTTAATGTAATCTCTCATTTAATAAAAGTCCTTTTATTTATTTATTTAGAATTTTAATAATTTGACACTTGCAACATTTCAATTTAACATGTAGAACCAGTTTCAGCAATTTCATCCGAAACAATTCTGGTCTCCATTGAACTAATTTTAGCACTTTGATATTATTTTCCTGGCATTTCATTTGCTCCAAATGGTGTCGGTATCCCTTAAGTGTGTTACCCTACGGTTCTTAAATAATGCAGACATGATCGAGACCCCTCTCTGATTAATAATCAACAGCGGAACCTGGAGATCCATACTAACTCCCACATATTCAACGATGACTTCTTGTGATCGTGTGAACCTTTTACATTGTAACTAAATCCATTTGTCTCACGATATTTTACATGTCTGTGATTCGATCATCGGTATCCCCATACCTAGTTAAATATCGTAACCGACATGTAATCTTTTCTTGTTCCCGTGATATAACATTCTAGTGATCCCCATCATTTGCTTTCCAAGCTATATCAATGTGATATCACGAAGAGGTCCAAGAGTATATCTCTCGGTCATTTGGATGGAAAGTCCTACTCTTGATCCATGAGCTTATACATAACATTATCGGAGTATCTGAACCCACCTTTATAGTCACCCTGTTACGATGTGACGTTTGATATTATCAAGATACTCTTCATATGTTAGTGATTGACATGATCTCATGCTCTAAGGACTAAAGTTACTTGTAATGATGTTATAGTAATTTAAACATAATGACTTTGATCGTATTACTATACTTTGCATGAATGTTCATCACATCATTCCACCAATGCTGTGACCTTGTTATTAACAACATCCAATGTCCATGATCAATAAACCTAGATAATCTTGTTAATCAGCGAGCTAGTTTATATGAGAGGCACAACTAGGAACACTTTATTTTTTTATTAAACCCACATGTATTAACATTTCCAATTAATACAATTATAGCATGAGAAATAAACATTAATCATAAACAAGGAATAATATAATGACCATTTTATTATTGCCTCTCGGGCATATTCCCTTTAATAACTGGACCAAACATTTCTTAAGTGCGTCTGGTGATATGTTGTAAACGTATCTATAATTTTTGATGTTCCATGCTTGTTTAGTATCAACTTTTCTATGCTTTGTCTACACTTTGAGGTATTTTTATACATTTTCTAGGATTAACCTATTAACAAGATGCCGTAGTGCCAGTTGCCTATTTTCTGCTATTTTTGGTTTTAGAAATGCTAGTAAGGAAATATTCTCGGAATTGGAGGGGACAAAAGCCAAAGTCAATATTTTACCGAAGAGAACACAGAGACCGAAGGGCAACCAAAGGAGGGCCACGGGGCCGCCACACCCTAGGACCACGCACCCCCCTAGGGTGCGCCGCTCTATGGTGTAGGCGCCCCGAGCGCCTCCCTGCCTCGCCTCTTCGCCTATAAAAGACTCCCGATGCAGAAACCGTAAGAAACTCGATTAGATCTCCACAAAATAGTCTGTAGCCTCCACCACAATTGTTCCTAGATCGGGGGGATCTGAAGCTCTCCCTGGCACCCTGCCGGAGGGGAGAGATCATCCTGGAGGCCTTCTTCATCACCATGCCCCCTTCGGTATGATGCGTGAGTAGTTCACCCTTGGACTATGTGTCCATATAGTAGCTACATGTTTGTTTCTCCTCCTTTGTGCTATCATGTTTAGATCTCATGAGCTCCGTTAATGATCAAGATAATCTATTTTTAATCATACATGTTGTGTTTGCGGGGATCTGATGGATATTGAAATACTATATCAGATTTATTATCGATTCTATCATGTCATATTTATTATTGATTCTATCATGTCTGTGTTGTTTGTGATCTTTCATGCTCTCCGTTGCTAGTAGCTATCTTGGCCATGTAGATGCTAGTGACTCCAAGAGGGAGTATTTATGCTCAATAGTAGGTTCATGCCTCTAGTAATCTGCGGAAGTAGATGCTAGTGACTCCAAGGTTGTAGATGTGCTGTTGCTACTAGGGAGAAAACAACAATATTATGTTCATGGAACAATTGTATTATTTACATTACACACAATGCTTAATGCAGTTATCCGTTGCTTGCAACTTAATACTGGAAGGGGTTCGGATGATACCTGAAGGTGGATTATTAGTCATAGATGCAGTTGGATGGCGGTCTATCTATATTGTTGTAATGCTCAATCAAATCTCATAGGAATCATGATGTCTAGTATTTGTATTGTTATGCCTTGCTCAGTCCTATCAATCGCCCCGCTGTAATTTGTTCACCCAGCATGTTATCTATCTTAAGGAGAACACCTCTAGTGAACTGTGGACCCCGGTCTAATCTTTACCATTGTTACATCATCTAATGTTACCATTTACTTTCTACTAGCAACCATTACCTTCCACACTATACGTTTAATCCTTATTTTTTAGCAAACCAGTGAGATTGACAACCTCACTGTAAGTTGGCAAAGCCTTGAGTTTGTGTTGTGCAGGATTCCAAGTTGCTAGAAACACCTTGGAGTTGTTTCCTTGCTCCTACTGGTTCGATAACCTTAGTATCATAACTGAGGGAAAACTTGTTGCTGTGCTCATCATACCTTCCTCTTGGGGTCTTCCAACAAAGCTCTATAGTGATCTGAGCCCATCAAGATTTTCTGGCGCCGTTGCCAGGGAGTTAAGGACTGGTTCACAAGGGGAGTCTTTCACAACCATTATCTTTACTTCTTTTTTTTGCTTAGTTCATTTTGCTTGCTTCTTTTATCAAAAATACAAAAAATTTAGTTTCGTTTGTTTTGCTTTTTCTTATCAAAAACACAAAAAAAATTAGTTCCTACTATAGTTGCTACTACTGTTGGCTTGCTCCTCCTTTGCAAAAATGAACACTGCTGAGAACACCAAGTTGTGTGACTTCACTAGCACAAACAACAATGATTTCCTTTGCACACCTATTGCTCCACCTTCTCCTGATGCTACCTTTTATGAAATTAAACCTGCCTTGTTGAATCTTGTTATGAAAGAGCAATTTTCTGGTGCTAGTTCTGATGATGCTGCTACCCACCTTAATAACTTTGTTGAACTTTGTGAGATGCAAAAATATAAGTATGTAGATGGAGATATAATTAAGCTCAAATTGTTTCCTTTCTCTTTGAGCGGAAAGCTAAAGAATGGTTGCTATCCTTGCCTAGAAATAGTATTGATTCTTGGATTAAATGCAAAGATGCTTTTATTGGAACATACTATCCTCCTACTAAGATAATATCTATGAGATGTGAAATAATGAAATGAAAACAACATGATAATGAACATGTTGCTAAAGCTTGGGAAATAATGAAATCTTTGGTCAAGAATTGTCCCACTCATGGACTGACTGCTTGGATGATTATCCAAACTTTTTATGCAGGACTAGATTTTTCTTCAAGAAATATGTTGGATTCTGCTGCTGGAGGTACCTTTATGACCATTACTTTGGGTGCTGGAACAAAGCTCCTTGATAATATGCTGGTTAATTATTCTGAATGGCACACTGAGAGGGCTCTACATGGTAAGAAGGTAAATTATGCTGAAGAAACCTCCTCCTTGAGTAATAAAATTGATGTTATCATGTCTATGCTTGTTAATGGAAAATCTCATATTGATCCAAATAATGTTCATTTAGCCTCTTTGGTTGCTCAAGAAGAGCAAGTTGATGTGAACTTTATTAGAAATAACAATTTCACCAACAATGCCTTTTGGTAATAATAATTATAGGCCTTATCCTCCCAATAATGGTAATGCTGATGGAAATTCCTACAACAACAATAGAAGTGCTCCCTCTAAACTTGAAGTCATGATTAAAGACTTTATTAGTAAACAAACTACTTTCAACAAGACTATTGTAAGACCCCACCTTTATAAAGGTAAAGGTCCCTGTGATTGCAGTGCTAGTCCCTGGATCAAATGCTAGCATCCACAGTTTAAGATGAAGTACACAGAAACAATGGTCATTATTACATCGTCATTCCAGAGATAACATAGTCTTTTACAACTCCATAGCCATAGGCTAGTACAAGAGTTTAACTTAACAATATAAATAAAAGTCTTCATCTTCATGTGCCACAGGCAAGCATGTTTAGTGTAGACTCATAACCCTAATCCTCATCAGAGTAACCTGAAGCATCAAAAGTTACAGCCACAGTGGGTCAATACATTGGAATAGTATTGGCAAGTGATACCTTAGTAGAATAATAGTATCTAGCTTCTACATGAATTTGGCTAAGTGTAGCTTAGGCTTGCTTTTCTCAACATAGGATTTACCTATCAGTTGAAAACACTAAGTTTTTATGTGACAAAAACTCCCAAGGAACCACCAATAGACAATGGGGAACCTATACCCTTGTTCAACCACAAGTTTTTAACTTAGAAATTGGGATGAGGAGATTCTTGATAGCTTCCATGTCTTGATGCTCAAATTGTCCATTTCTGGGGACACAACTAAGTACTTAGATTCTTCCTTCTGCAGAGGTGGTGCACTTTCCCCACAAGACTCGACATGCATCGAGACAGGACCATTCAAAAGCCTTCCCTTAGACCAAAATGGACGCGCTCCAAACCAATCATCCCCTACCACCAATTGTCCATTTGGCTAAATTATTGCAACCTATATGATCCAGGCAGAGCCCATAATGCCATGTGGCTGCACTAGAATCTTCTTAACATATGGCATCTCAAATCCCTTTGTTCCTGGGTGGCATTCCACAACTGAGATACATAGGGTAGGCCATTAGAAAATGGGCCCTGGTAACCACTCAACAAAAATCCAACCATGCAATTACCATTCCACCCAGGTGTTTCATTCACTTAGTTTTTTTATTAAGCAACACACAAGTCATAGACTTAGCAATATTTTTCCATAGCATGTATATAATCCACCCTTGGTTGCTACTAGCTAGGCTAAGCATGGAAATAGATAGTATCTTAACTTAGAGAAAATCCTAACAATTCTACAACTACTAGGATTTCCCAAGCATAGCATATAGATACTTAGCAAAAATCATTATGCAAGCCCTATACAAAATATCACTAATGCATAGTCAAAATATAGGGACAAAAATATGAAGCACCACTTTCCTTGGTAGTTTGGGGAGTAACAACAATCCTCACAGTCATAATCACCACTAGCACCAAAATCTACACATAAAATGATAGGACCAAATTCATATTTCAAATAATCAAGAAAAAATATATGAATGCATGCAAATGCCATGTGATGATTTTTCTAAACCAAACAAGACAAGTAAAACAGTACTGAACAATAAACCAAACATTTATACACCAAATAAACTTAATTTGGCTTTTAAAACATTTTCCAAATAATTTTTATACACAAAATAGGCCTGCAAATGTCTCTGCATAAATTTCCATTTTAACAGAAGAAAATTACAAAACCAATCCCACAGATGTGTAGGATTTATTTTTGTGATTCCAATGATATATTATATGTATTTTTTGGCTAAACAGAACAAAAGTTATTGAATTTACAAGTTTGAATAACTAATAGATTCAAAAACAGATTTTAAATTAAAAACCCAGACATGTGGGCGTGTCTGATTGGTCCGTACCGGTTTGGCTGGATCGATCAACGAGAGCCGCATGATTTAAATGAAATCGCATGGCTCAGATCTAAACATACCCTTTCGCTAAGTGATCTAATCTGGCGCGCTGGATCTAGATCTAACGATGTCTGTTCAATCGACCATGGATGGGCGACACAAATGGGCACTGGCGGCGGCGGCGCTACTGGCGACAGTGGTCTGGCGATTCTAGTAGGGGCTGGGGGTTGTGGTGTGGCTTACTTGACTCGCAAGAACACGAGGAAGCTCAACGTGGCTTTGGCTTTAACGGGGGCGAGCTGCTGCAGCCGTGGGAGCTCGACGGAGTTGCGGCAGCATCGGGTTCATGCGAACAGCGACGTTGGCGAATTTCTGGATCGTCCTAGCGCAAGCCAAGAGCATAAGTTCATGCACAAAGAACAGGCGAACACGATAGGGTCAGAGAGAAGGCAAGGGGCGCTCGGGTTTTACCTAAATTGCTCGATGGAGTTGAGCGGCGGCTCTATCATTTGCAGAGGTGGACGGAGACAGCGACCTAGGCCATGATAAGGTAAACCAGAGGCGTCAGAGGATGCACAAGTACACGAGGATCTCGCTCGTTTGAACCAGAAGGAAACGGGCGGTCAGAGCTCACCGTAATCGCTTACCGGAGCTCGTCGGACAGCGGTGGTGCGGTGCGAAATACTGGCAGCCTGGTGGCGGAGCGAGTGTGCAGAGTGGGGGGAAATGACCGTGGTGGCGAGGTGATTAAGTAGCCAAGATGGGCGAGGGAATTACGTGGTGCTTCAATGCTAATTATGCGAGAAACCAAATGCGGCGTTTCTGGACGAAACGGCGGTGGCGATGGAGTCTGCGCACGTGGGGGTGGGGAAGAAGAAGCTGACCTGAATTGGGCCCAGTGGCAGTGTCATCGGGGTAGAGCGGGTGCGGGTGAGAGAGAGAGGAGAGGAAAACCCGGGTGGGATGACTTTTGGGCCGATTCTGCTGATGGGCTGGAAGGCTGGCGTAGGCCCTTTTCTATTTATTTATTCCTTTTCTATTTCTGATTTGATTTTCTGAAATCATTTTCAAATGCTATTCAAATGAGTTTGAATTCAAATTTCTTCTGGATTTTTGTAAGGTACTCCAAGCATATATTTGTGTATAAAACCTTGTTGTTTGATCACAAACTCTTTGGTCCACTTAAAATAGGATTAAAATCATGCCTTAATCAAATATTTATCATAGGCATATAAATGGTTTTAAATTTAATTTTTGTTTTGAAACTTTGAAGAAGCTTTGAAATCATCATTCAAACCTTTCTGGTTGAAACAAAGTATTCTCATAATTTGAGAGTGGAAATAAAGCCATTGCCTTTGTTACATAAAATAATAGGCAACAAATGGCTTCTGTTTTGAAATCTCATTTTAAAATAATCCAAATGCTTATGAATGCATGCATGATATGCAAACTTTATAATTCATGATTTTTGGAATGTTACAAATCTAACCCCCTTAAGGTGAATCTTGCCCTCGAGATTCGGATTATCTAGCAAATAGGTGAGGGTGGTCTTTCCGAAGATCATCTTCTCTTTCCCAAGTTGCTTCCTCTTCGAAATGGTGGTTCCACTGAACTTTGCAAAACTTGATAGTTTTAGTCTAAGTAACTCTTTCTGTAGTCTCAAGAATCTTGATAGGCTTATCCTCATAGGTGAGATCTCTTTCCAATTGGACCTCTTCCAAAGGTATAGTATCCTTCAAAGAAGTCTCTTCCATCTCCGGATGGCATTTCTTTAGCTGACTTACGTGAAATACATTGTGAACGGTAGACAATGATTAAGGCAATTCAATCTCATATGCTACTTCTCCTTTACGGCTCAGAATCTTGAATGGTCCAACATATCTTGTGCCAATTTTCCTTTGACTCCAAATCTCTTCACTCCACGAAGTGGTGACACTCTAAGATAAGCTCTATCACCAGCCTCATAGGTGACTTCTCTATGCTTTGGATCTGCGTAGCTCTTTTGTCGGTACTGTGCTATCTTCAATCTGTCCTTTACCAACTTGACTTTCTCTTCAACTTCCTTGATTAGTCCTGGTCCGATCAAATTTCTTTCACCAACACCATTCCATAGTAATGGTGTAGTACACTTTCTCCCATAGAGAAATTCAAACGGTGCCATCTCAATACTGGCTTGATAGCTGTTGTTGTAAGAGAATTCTGCGTAAGGCAGGCTTTCATCCCAACTAGCACCATAATCTAGGGCACATGCCCTCAACATATCCTCTAGAATCTGGTTGGTCCTTTCTGTCTGTCCATAAGTCTGGGGATGAAAAGTAGTGCTGAATTCCAATCCCGTTCCCAAACACTCATGTAGTTGCCTCCAAAAATGGTAAGTGAATTGAGTTCCCCTATCAGACACAATACTCTTGGGTACTCCATGTAGACACACAATCCTATTCATATAAATCTTGGATAACTTGGCACTTGTATAGGTTGTCTTCACGGGTATGAAATGAGCCACTTTAGTTAGGCGATATACTACGACCCATATGGAATCATATCCTGATCTAGTCCTTGGCAGTGCAGTGATGAAATCCATGCCAATCTTATCCCACTTCCAATCAGGAATGGGTAGTGGTTGTAACAATCCTTCTGGTTTCTGATGTTCCGCTTTCACTCTACTACATACATCACATAAAGCAATATGTTCGACGATGTACTTCTTGAGATTATTCCACCAAAATATCTTCCTTCACATCCATGTACATTTTGGTGTTACCCGGATGAATGGAATATGGTGAGTTGTGTGCTTCTTGTAAAATCAGTTTCCGAAGTTCCGGATCTTGCGGAATGTAGATACGTTTTCCATACCATAAAGTACCCTGTTCGTCTTCATGGAATCCTTTGGCTTTTCCCTTGCCAATCTTTTCCTTAATCTCTTCAATTTCCATGTCTGTCTTTTGGGCTTCCTTGATTTTGTCTAACAATGTGGGTTGAACATCTAATTACATGAGATGTCGTTCTAGCACTATCTCCAATCTGAGATCTTTGAATTGGGCACACAGATCATCTAGCAATTCTCCCTTAGTAAGGCCATTCACATAAACCTTATGGCTTAATGCATCCGCTACAACATTTGCTTTACCGGGGTGGTATTGCAAACTCAAATCATAGTCCTCGATGAGTTCTAGCCATCTTCTTTGTCTCATGTTGATTTCTTTTTGAGTGAAGATATTGTGATCTGTGAACACTTCACATCGCTTTCCCAAAAGATAATGTCTCCATGTTTTGAGTGCATGGACAACATAGGCTAATTCTAAATAATGAGTAGGATAATTTACTTCATGAGTTTTGAGTTGTCTCGAGGCATAAGACACAACTTTCCCTTCTTGCATCAAAACTGCACCTAATCCTTGGTGAGATGCATCACAATACACTTGGAAATCCTTCTCCAAATCTGGCAGACATAAGACTGGTGGTGTCACTAGTCTCTTCTTCAACTCTTGCAAACTGAGTTCACATCCTTCAGTCCAATCAAATTTCTTGTCTGTCTTAAGTAACTCCGTCATTGGCTGAGCTACCTTTGAGAAATTCTCAATGAATCTTCTATAGTATCCTGCCAAGCCAAGGAAACTATGAACTTCTTTCACTGACTTAGGAGATTCCCATTCAGTTACAGCTGACACTTTTGCGGGATCAACTGGTACACCATCTCCTGACACAATATGTCCAAGAAATCCGACTTCATTCAACTAGAATTCACACTTGCTAAATTTGGCATATAGCTTATGCTCTCTAAGCTTCTCAAGTATCAATCGCAAATGTTCTTCATGCTCTTCATTGCTCTTGGAGGAGATCAAAATGTCATTTATGAAAACAACAACGAACTTGTCAATAAATTCCATGAACACCTTCTTCATCATATTCATGAAGTAAGCTGGTGCATTTGTGAAACCAAATGGCATCACGGTGTACTCATACAATCCATACCTAGTGGTGAAAGCAGTCTTAGGTATGTCTTGTTCCCTTTTCTTTAGCTGAAAATAGCCTGACCAGAGATCAATATTTGAGAACACACGGGCTCCTTCTAACTGATCAAACAAATCATTGATTCTGGGCAAAGGATACTTGTTCTTGATATTCACCTCATTGAGTGAACGGTAATCTATGCATAACCTTTGACTTCTATCTTTATTTTCAACAAACAAGACTGGTGCTCCCCAAGATGAAGAACTTGGTTGAATAAATCCTTTCTGCAACTGTTCTCCAAGTTGTTTCTTGAGTTCTTTCAACTCATCAACTGACATCTTGTAAGGTCTCTTTGCTATTGATCCTGATCCTGGCAGCAAGTCAATCAGAAACTCAACATCTCTATCTGGTGGCATTCCCGGCAATTCGTCCAGAAACACATCCGGATATTCTCTCACAATTAGCACACTATCTATGCTAACCCCTTAAGAGAATTTAGATTACTCCCTTTTGATTCAAAGTTAGACTTGAATCTGATCCTTTTATTATCCGGGGTTGTGAGTGTCACAGTACGGTTGGCACAATCTAGTACTCCTTCATACTTGGTCATCCAATCCATTCCCAAAATAACATCCAATCCTTGGGAATCTAGGATTATCAAACTAACTGGAAACTTATGCTTTCCAAATTCTATTACTAGATCACGACATCCAAAACTTACTATCATATCTCCACCGGGAGAACTTACTTTTATAGGACACCCGATATTTTCAGTTGGAAATCCATGTCTATCAACAAATGCTCTTGATATGAATGAATGCGATGCGCCGGTGTCAAAAAGAACAAGTACTGGAATAGAATTGTGTTTGAACTTACCAGCTACAGCATCAGATTCCTCATAAATTTCTTCCACATTGATGTGGTTCACTTGTCCCTTCTGGAAAGGGTTGGGCTTGGTGGTTCCTTCAACCTTCTTTTTTGGGCACTCATTTGCATAATGTCCCATCTTCTTACACTTGAAACACTCAACCTGACTGATATCTCTCTTTGCAGGCTGACTTCCACTTCCACCTCCATTGTGGTGGATCTTGTGTCCACTCTTGTGGTTCTTATACTTGTCATTATCATGACTGCGGTGATGCTTGTTGTCATGATGGCGGTTGTGGTTGTTGTGGTTGTTGTACTTTACATGTTTGTGGGATCCAGAACTCCCACTATCATCATGATGGGAACGCTTGTGAGACGATCCCGAGCTGTGCTTATCAAATCTATGCTTCCTCTTTCTGCTCTCAACCCGTTTCATCTTGTTTTCCAAGATGGTAGCCTTGTCACAAAGTGATTGGTAGTTTGGAACATAGGAAACAGACAGCTACAGGTTCAACTCATCATTCAGTCCTTCGAGGAATTTCTCCTTCCTCTTTGCATCAGTATCGACTTCATCCGGTGCATAACGCGCCAGATTGTTGAATTCCTCAATGTACTCAGCCACACCGCAGTGACGCTGTTTCAGATTATGGAACTACCTTTTTCTTCAAATTCATCACTCCGGATGAGATGTGAGCTATATGGAATCCATCCTCAAAGATAGCCCAAGTCACATCCTCAATGGGAGTGGTGATCTGAAAGTTATCCCACCAAGTTGTTGCTTGCCCTTCAAGCGGATATGCTGCAAACCTGACCTTTTCTTCGTTGGTGCAGCCTACAGTCACTAAGTCCTTGTTCACTGAACGTAACCATTCATTGCCTACCATTGGATCAGTGGTTCCCGAGAACATTGCAGGCCTCAGTCTTAGAAATCTGGTGAGCATGTCAAATCCTGGCGGATTATTCTTGTTGTTGTTATTGTTGTTGTTGTTGTTATTCTGGTTCTGGTTTTGCATGAAGGTTGTCATCATCTGCATCATTTGAGCTTGCGCTGTCATCAACTGTTGCATCTCGGGAGTGATGTTGTTGTTGTTTTTTTGGTTGGGGTTGGCACATCGAGGAGGCATCTGTCGTTTTAATAAGGATAAGAATGAGATACCCATAGATGCTTAACATGCACAATACATCATATAAAACATTCATAGTAACCAAGCATCAAAATAACATAGAGTTTGAACGACATAAACAACAAGTTTTGAAAATGCAAACACACCATAGCAAGCCATCCACATGTTGGATGATCATTGCGACTCAGTAATCAAAATACGGTAGATGAAAGATAAATCGAGTAGTCTACACTACTCCTCCGCATCAATCTCCACATCAACGAGGGTAAGACCTACATTCTCCATGGCGGTCTTGTACTCATCAACACTAGTAGTCAAGGCCTCAATCTTGGCCCTAAGAGCCCTCTTCTGTGAGCGAAGCCTCTCGATCACTCCCTGCTGGTGCTCAAGCTCGAAGTCCTTGGCCTCTAACTTTTCCTTCATCTCCCAGATATTCTTGTTCCTGTCTTGGACTCTTTTCTCCTGGCTCTTGAACTTCGTGTCCTGACTTTCAAACATGGCCTCCATTTCCTTGACGATCTCGTCTTGCTCCGCGAAGAGCTTGTCCTTCTCTCGTAGATGAACCTGGAGCTCATCATTTCTAAGCATGACATTGGTCCTATCAGTATCAAGGTGTCTAATAAGACCCTCTAGGTCCTGAAGGTACAGACGAATCGGCTCCATCGTCTCCCTATTAGCATCATCGTACTCTATAGCCTCACCCTCCTTGTTGTGTCTCCCGAAGGGGTGAAACTAAAGACCTCTAAGCTCGGTGGAGTGCCTCCCTACCAGGCGTCCAAGTAACTCCTGCATGACTACATATAAGCCTCTCTCCTTGTCGTCATGCATCAGCTTGAAAGTGATAGCCTCCGTGGGTGGCTCTGCCTGGCGTCCCGGCTGTGTGACTCTGAAGCCCCATAGGTCCTTCCTCTCAAACTTGGTGAGCTGAAGTGTAGTGATGCTAGGTAGTGGAAGGTTGAGCACACTAGTTCCCTTGAACTCCTCGGCCATGCTGATAACAACATTAGGCATCTATTTTTATAAGATACAGAAAAGTTAGAACCAACACAAGTAGAGAAAATTCACAAGACAAAATATCACAAGCACATCTTTTAGCAACAAACACACAAGTCATAGCATACATGAATCCATTACAAACATCAAAGGTTCAACATTACTTAGACAAATTTTTGGAAGTAAAAACGATAAGTGTGGTGGTCCAACTAACGAGGTACGTTACAATTTTCACTCACTAGACAAAATAGCTATCAGGGCATCCTTAGTGGTCATCTGTCTATCTGGTTCACAAGACTCCCATATTAAGTTTATGATGTCTCCCCTTAGTTATTGGTTGGTAGTCTTTAATTCTTGGGTATGCTTATTTTCTTATCTAAGGTCATTTTGGGTGTTGAGCATTCTGCACTTGAGTCTATCACCAAGCTCCTCGATGGCATTCCAAGATGCATTTTTTGCAGAGTCAAAGAATGTTGTGTGCATTTCAGAGTTGGTGACCATGCAAAATCCTTACTCCTTGTGGTTGTCTTCCTTGTTTTTTTACAAGTGAAGTTGCACCCAACAATACTCTTCTCCTTCATCCACCACAGGGAATCCCTTGTACACAGCTGCTCCATGTATTCCCATGGTATCCATAAGGTTCTTGAGTGCCTTGGGAAATTCAGTCTCACACTCCAAAGTCATGGTCATGATTGGTCCCTTCCTCACGGCTTCGTTGATGGAGTTCATCTACAAATAGATATGAGAAAGCAGATTAGAAAATTTTACAAGAAGAAAAAGACAAGTGTGGAAATTTTTTAAAGTGTTGAAATTTTGCTTTAGAGGTTTCTTAGTCTAATCCAATCCCAGGGTCATAATCCTACAGGCAACACAGTGATCTGATACCATCTGTCAGACCCCACCTTTATAAAGGTAAAGGTCCCTGTGATTGCAATGCTAGTCCCTAGATCAAATGCTAGCATCCACAGTTTAAGATGAAGTACATAGAAACAAAGGTCATTATTACATCGTCATTCCAGAGATAACATAGTCTTTTACAACTCCATAGCCATAGGCTAGTACAAGAGTTTAACTTAACAATATAAATAAAAGTCTTCATCTTCATGTTCCACATGCAAGCATGTTGAGTGTAGACTCATAACCCTAATCCTCATCAGAGTAACCTGCAACATCACAAGTTACAGCCACAGTGGGTCAATACATTGGAATAGTATTGGAAAGTGATACCTTGGTAGAATAATAGTGTCTATCTTCTACATGAATTTGGCTAAGTGTCGCTTAGGCTTGCTTTGCTCAAAATAGGTTTTACCTATCAGTTGAAAACACTAAGTTTTTGTTTGGACAAAACTCCCGAGGAACCACCAATAGACATTGGGGAACCTATACCCTTGTTCAACCACAAGTTTTTAACTTAGAAATTGGGATGAGGAGATTATTGATAGCTTCCATGTCTTGATGCTCTAATTGTCCATTTCCGGGGACACGGCTAAGTACTTAGATTCTTCTTTCTGCAGAGGTGGTGCACTTTCCCCACAAGACTCTACATGCATCAAGACAGGACCTTTCAAAAGCCTTCCCTTAGACCAAAATGGACGCGCTCCAAACCTATCATCCTCTACCACCAACTGTCCATTTGGCTAAGTTATTGCAACCTATATGATCCACGCAGAGCCCATAATGCCATGTGGCTGCACTAGAAGCTTCTTAACATATGGCATCTCAAATCCCTTTGTTCCTGGGTGGCATTCCACAAGTGAGATACACAGGGTAGGCCATTGGAAAATGGGCCCTGGTAACCACTCAACAAAAATCCAACCATGCAATTACCATTCCACCCAGGTGTTTCATTCACTTAGTTGTTTTATTAAGCAACACACAAGTCATAGACTTAGCAATATTTTTCCATAGCATGTATATAATCCACCCTTGGTTGCTACTAGGTAGGCTAAGCATGGCAATAACAAGTATCTTAACTTAGAGAAAATCCTAACAATTCTACAACTACTAGGATTTCCCAAGCATAGCATATAGATACTTAGCAAAAATCATTATGCTAGCCCTATACAAAATATCACTAATGCATAGTCAAAATATTGGGACAAAAATATGAAGCAACACTTGCCTTGGTAGTTGGGGGAGTAACAACAATCCTCACAGTCACAATCACCACTAGCACCAAAATCTACACATAAAATGATAGCACCAAATTCATATTTCAAATAATCAAGAAAAAATATATGAATGCATGCAAATGCCATGTGATGATTTTTCTAAACCAAACAAGACAAGTAAAACAGTACTGAACAATAAACCAAACATTTATACACCAAATAAACTTAATTTGGCTTTTAAAACATTTTTCAAATAATGTTTATACACAAAATAGGACTACAAATGTCTCTTCATAAATTTCCATTTTAACAGAAGCAAATTACAAAACCAAGCCCACAGATGTGTAGGATTTATTTTTGTGATTCCAATGATATATTATTTGTATTTTTTTGGATAAACAGAACAAAAGTTATTGAGTTTACAATTATGAATAACTAATAGATTCAAAAACAGATTTTAAATTAAAAACCCAGACACGTGGGCGTGTCTGATTGGCCCGTACCGGTTCGGAAGGATCGATCAACGAGAGCCGCAGGATTTTAATGAAATCGCATGGCTCAGATCTAAACATACCCTTTCGCTAAGTGATCTAATCTGGTGCGCTGGATCTAGATCTAACGGTGTCTCTAGTCAATCGACCATGGATGGGCGGTGCAAATGGGCACTGGCGGCGGCGGCGCTACTGGTGACGGTGGTCCAGCAATTCTAGTAGGGGCTAGGGGTTGTGGTGTGGCTTACCTGACTCGCAAGAACACGAGGAAGCTCAACGTGGCTTTGGCTTGGACGGGTGCGAGTTGCTGCGGCCGTGGGAGCTCGTCAGAGTTGCGGACAACGTCGGGTTCGTGCGGACAGCAACGTTGGCGACGTTATGGATCATCCTAGCACAAGCCAAGAGCATCAGTGCATGCACAAAGATCAGGAGAACACGATAGGGTGAGGGAGAAGTCAAGAGGCACTCGGGTTTTACCAAAATTGCTCGATGGAGTTGAGCGGTGGCTCTGTCGTTTGCAAAGGTGGACGGGGACGACGACCTAGTTCATGATAAGGTAAACCATAGGCGTTAGAGGATGCACAAGGAAACGAGGATCTCGCTCGTTTGAACAAGAAGGAAAGGGGCGGTCGGAGCTCACCGTAATCGCCTGGCAGAGCTCGTCGGACAGCGGCGGTGCAGTGCGAAATACTGGCAGCCTGGTGGCGGAGCGAGTGTAGAGTGAGGGTAAATGATGTAACATCCAAAAAATATTAAACATGGATCATCAAACTCTAATCATGAAATTTAGGGTTAACAAAAACTTTCCCATCTCAAAATATGAAAGCATTCATATGTATGTGTATTTAAATTAGGAGTTCTTTTGAATTGCCATAGTTCTATGATTCATTGCTTGTAAAATGATTCTTAAGTAAAATAGACATCATCTAAATCATTCCCAAACTTTTCCCAAAGAAAAACAACTCAAAATGAATAAATGAAGTGAATGGTCATTTTTGCCAATTTAACTATCATGCCTACTTTGGCTATTCCTAGCACTCAAAACATAATAGAAACATTTGTGGAGCTTTGTACCCCTTGTTAGTACACATAATGACGTACCAAGGCCCACTTTGTGATCTTCCAAAAACATTCAAATGCTAAGTTTAAATGACAGTTTAAAATTGAATCTATCTCATATGGGAATATCCCACTATTTCAAAAACCACTCAAACAAGCTCAATTTTCAAAACCCAAGAAACCACTGAGTCTCGAGCTTATGCCTAGCACACCCACCAAAAATCTTTTCAAAATTCAAAATTCAAGTTCTTGTGGCCATTTCATTAAACACCTTGAAGATTCAAATCAAACAAACATCAAACACTATTGTGAGCAGTAAATTGGCCTAACTTGTTCCCTCTCTAGCTCACAGCAAACATTTAGTAGATCATCTAGCTTAGTTAGCAACCTCTAGCACCACTGTGAGATTGCCTTGCCATCAATGGTGACCAGGCCGAGCCTCACCTTGCCACCCGAATGTGGACAACAAGCTAGAGGAAGAACTAGCTGCACCCACCTTGTCTGGCATGCTGCCCATGCCTCACTGCCCCCTCTAGACCAGCCCTAGCTCAAAGACAGAGGCAGGAACCGCCAGGAACGCCATGACCGCGCCGCTATCGACCATGCCAACACGCACCACTGTGCACTCGTCGTTCCCACTCAACCCGACCACCTCGAGCCCTTGCCACCCGCCAGCATGAACCCCACCGTCCCAGGAGACCACTAGACATGCTCGTTTCCTCGCCCATACCCCATAGCCGCCGCACGCTGCGAAGTTCACCCTTGGTACCTCGCAGAGCACCGCACGTTCTAGACCAAATACCACCGCCCCTAAGCCCGCATTGAAGTCCTAGAGCATCTCCAGGAGACCGCGCGTCGATCGCGACCCTTAGCCATGGCGCTAGCAGCCCGTAGCCATGCCGCCACCATCGCCTGTCCATCCCTCTCGGTCTCGCCGTCGAGCCTATAAAAGGAGGCCACCCCCAGCCATTTGCAGCACACCATTCCACTCCCCTCACCTTACTGGTAGTCCCACACCTCTAGCCGGAGCACGGGGAGCAGCAACTCGCCGAAATTATACCAGAGCAGGCCGCCTCTGGAGGAGAAGGGCGCCGCTTATTGCGACCACCCCCGGAGCTGCCTTGACCATCCCTGAGCTCGCCGTCGATCACCAGTTCGTTTGCCCGCCTCGCCGTCTTTGCTGGAGCCCTGGTACGCCCCTATGCACCCCCACCGAGCCGCTAGGGTTAGAGCTTCCCGGCGACAGGTCCGTCATCGACGATGATCCCTAGCCGTTGATCTCCACTCTAATCCAACGTCCCATACAGCCCCATACCGCTTCGCGCGTTATGAGCCGCTGACTGGTAGACCCCCCTGTCAGCTGAACCCCGCGCTGCGGAATGAAACTGGGCCGGCCCATTAGCATCTCCCGCGCGACCTAGTAGTTTAAATTTAGATTTTTCCATTTAATTTCAAAACCAGTTCTGTACATAGATTCAAAATTTAACCCAACTCGATTCAATGAACGAAAATGCATGAAAACAATTTTGTTATAAAGGTACTGAAATGCTTAATCCAAGCCCGTTGGATTCAAATCATTTGGATCTTTAGATAAAGCTTGGTAAAAATAAAAAGTTAGAAGCTTTTCTGCATTCAAACATTTTTCAAAATTCAACCATAAGAGCTTTTGATTTGATTCCAACTCTCAAAAATCACATTTGTTCATAGCTTTCAGAATATATAAAAACATATGGGTTTACTTACATAAATAATGTTCAAGTAATCAAAGAATGCCACATAGGAATTTCTAGTCACTTTATTTATTTAAAATAAAAGGTTAAACCTTATTAAATTGTGACACCACTTTAAATCACATTCCCATGGACTGAAATATTTGGTGATGACATGTGTCAACATGATCCCATGTTTGAGTTGGAGAATATTAAATCTTAAGTAGTTTTTCAATGAGTAGAAATTGCTTTTCGCAAATTAAAATAAACAAGACAAATGCTTTAATCTTGTAATGTTAGTGATGATGCTAGATCATCTATAGTACACCTTTGTGTGATGATTGAAAATAGTTAAGTATTGTTTGGTGATTGTGTACCTAGTATCTATTTATAGACGCTAGTATCGACCAAGGGTACGAGGAGGAAGGAGGATACTACGAGGAAGAAACCGAGGAGAACTTCAACCACTGCTCTGCTCAAGGCAAGCTTATACTGATATCTATGCAAGACAATACTTAAAACCTTGCAAGCTAACACTTGCAACTATGAAAGTTAGATAACCTAGGCAATGCATTAAGAATGCTTAGTTAGACACATTTGATGATACCGAATCCTAGTTTTACTTACAACCTTTATACTTATTTTCTTTATCAAAGCTTTCTCTTAGAGTATACTTAGTTGACTTGTAGATTCTAAAAAGATAATGGAAGGTAGCATAAAGATCATTCAATTTGGCCTAAGTAGATAATCTTGATGTCATCCTAAGGCATGAGATTGAAATTAGCTAATCTCCACTTGTTTATCACCCCTCATTAGTACTTACCCCCACTTGTAGATGCTAGTGCTAAGCATAAAACTTGATCAACCTTAGATGGGATATACTTGGTGAAAAGGTTTATGAAAACCTTACAATGATGAGTCATTCTACTAAAATGTTTTGACATGTGTTCTCAAACACCAGATGATTTTGGTGATGAAAATGTTGAGGCATGATCCTTAGACCTTGATAAAACTGATGGTTGTCTGGATGTGATACCATTCCAATTTTACCGTACAACCACAATACCCGAAAATTGGGTAGGGCTTGACTGGAAATTTACATACCTTAGTATGGGTTCCCTCACGGCCAAGGTCTGAGCTGAGGCACCTTGTGAAGATTGTCCACATGTGTAGTACCCAAGATGACAGTTGGTTATGGTTGGGAGGCCAAACTCATAGGAGAGGTGGCTATACTAGGGAGTGTAATGGAAAGGTTAGGATTGATTATCCGCATATTGAGTATGGTGAATTCAGGATTGTTCCTGACGGATGTACCGAATGTTGTGGTGAAAGTGTACAATCTCTGCAGAGTGTCAGACTATTGGAATAGCCGCGTCCGCGGTTATGGACAGTTGGAGTGGCCATACTATTCCCCCGTCAGATGTTTTCAAAATGACTTGTGAAATGAATTATGACTTTGACTTGACCGCAACAAGGATGTGATATGAAATTCAAGTTCCCACTTAGGTGTTATAAAACTTTCAACTAGTTTTCTTTGTTTCTGAACTTAGTAGAGGTAAATCTGGGTTTTTGCAAAACAACCCTAGAGCTTAGTGTCCTACTACAAAAAACCCCTTAACTTGTTAGTATTAGTTTGCGAGTACTTAAAGAGTACTCATGGCTTTGTCCCTGGCAATTCCCATGGCCAGACTATGAAGAGGAGTACCGGGATGATGGACCGCAGGAAGGTTACGACAACTAGGATCATCTCCCATTGTCAGCATTGCCTGTGACCCCGAAGATGGAGCTTCGCCTACACTATCGTTACTATTACGTTAGTCCGCTGCTTGAGTTGTATTAAGAATTGGATCATGAGATCCTTATTTGTGTAAGACCTTATGTATGGTTTGTAATGGATGATGTACTATGATATCCTAATCTGTTATGTCTCGCAAAAATGGTAATCCTGGGATTGCGATGTATGCCATAACAGGCATCTAGGATTAAAAATCTGGGTGTTGACAAATGACCGCGGTGGTGAGGTGATTAAGTAGCCATGATGGGCGAGGGAATTACGCGGTGCTTCAATGCTAATTACGCGAGAAATCAAATGCGGCATTTCTGGAGGAAACGGCGGTGGCGACGGAGTCTGCGCGCGCGGGGGTGGGTGTCCACACCCGGATTTTTAATCCCAGATGCCTGTTATGCCATACATCGCAATCCCAGGATTGCCATTTTTGCGAGACATAACAGAAATGGATACCACAGTACATCATCCATTACAAACCATACACAAGGTCTTACACAAATAAGGATCCCATGATCCAGTTCTTAATACAACTCAAGCAGCGGAAATACGTAATAATAAAGGTAGCGTAGGCGAAACTCCATCTTCGGGGTCACAGGCAATGCTGACGATGGGAGATGATCCTAGTTGTCGTAACCTTCCTGGGGTCCATCCTCCAGGTACTCCTCTTCATAGTCTGGCCACGGGAATAGCCAGGGACAAAGCCATGAGTACTCTTTAAGTACTCGCAAACTGATACTAACAAGTGTAGGGGTTTTTTGATAATAGGACACTAGGCTCTAGGGTTGTTTTGCAAAGGCCAGATTTACCTCTAATAAGTTCCAAAGCTAGTCACAATTTTATAACTCCTATGTGGGAACATGTATTTCATATCACAACCCTGTTGTGGTCAAGTCAAAGTATCAATTCATTTCACCAGTCATTTTGAAAACATCTAACGGGGGAACAATATGGCCACTCCAACTGTCCATAACCGTGGACGCGGATATTCGAATAGTTTGACACTCTGCAGAGATTGTACACTTTCACCACAACATTCAATACATCCGTCAGGAACAAATCCTGAATTCACCATACTCAGTATGCGGATAATCAATCCTAACCTTTCAATTACACGCCCTAGTATAAGAACCTATCCTGTGAGTTTGGCCTCCCAACCATGACCAACTATCATCTTGGGTACTGCAGAGGTGGACAATCTTCACAAGGTAGCCTCAGCTCAGACCTTGGCCGTGAGGGAACTAATACTAAGGTATATAAGTTTCCAGTCAAGCCCTACCCAATCTTCGGGTATTGTGGTTGTACGGTAAAATTGGAATGGTATCGCATCCAGACAACCATCAGTTTTATAAAGGGGCTAAGGCTTAGGCCTCAACATTTCATCACCAAAATCATATGGTGTTTGGAGCACATGTCAAAACATCTCAGTAGAATGATCCATCATTCTAAGGTTTTCATAGCCATTTTCACCAAGTATTCCCATCTAAAGTTGATCAAGTTTTATGCTTAGCACTAGCATCTACAAGTGGGGGTGAGTACTAATGAGGGGTGGTAAACTAGTGGAGTTTTAACTAAGTTCAATCTCATGCCTTAGGATGACATCAAGATTATCTAGCTTAGGACAAATTTTATGCTCTTTATGCAACCTTCAAATATCTTTCTAGAATCTACAAGTCACTTAGGTAAACTCTAAGGAAGTAGCTTTGATAAAGAAATAAAGTAGAAAGCTTGCAAATAAAACTAGGAGGGGGTATCAAGTGGTATGATCACATATGCTTAGGGCATATAGTGGACATGGTAACAAGTAAGGGTTTGTTTGCATCAGTAGAGTATCTTGCAAGTGTTAGCTTGCATAGGTCAACTTGATTAGTAAGGCTTGCCTTGTGCAGAGCAGTGGTTGAAGTTCTCCTCGGCTTCTTCTTCGTAGTATCCTCCTTCCTCCACGTATCCTTGGTCGGTACTAGCGTCTATAAATAAATACGAGGTACACAATCACCAAATAATACTTAACTACTTGCAATCATCACACAAAAGGTCCTATAGATGATCTAGCATCATCACTAACATTACAAGATTAAAGCTTGGTTTAATTCCTTTTATTTTTAGAAAAGTAATTTCTACTTGCAGTCCATGGGAATGTGATTTAAAGTGGTGTCACAATTTAATAAGGTTTTACCCTTTTATTTTAATTTAATAAGTGACTAGAAATGCCTATGTGGCATTCTTTTATTACTTGGTCATTATTTTTGTAAGTAAACCTATATATTTTTATATTTTGTTAAAGGTATGGTTAAATGTGATTTTTGAGAGTTGGAATCAACTCAAAAGCTATTATGGTTTAAATTTGAAAAATGTTTGAATGCAGAAAAGCTTCTGCCTTGTTATTTTTACCAAGGATGATCTACAGATCCAAATGACTTGAATCCAAC
This sequence comes from Avena sativa, assembly GCA_916181665.1. Classification (NCBI taxonomy): domain Eukaryota; kingdom Viridiplantae; phylum Streptophyta; class Magnoliopsida; order Poales; family Poaceae; genus Avena; species Avena sativa. The sequence continues at coordinate 300,890,046 of OV702297.1, read as the reverse complement.
GGGCTTGGATTAAGCATTTCAAGACCTTTCTAGGAAAATTGGTTTGATTCAATTTGGTTCAGTGAATTGACATGGGTTGATTTTTGAATCCAGGTGCAGAAGTGTGTTTGAAATAAAATGGAAAAGGTTAAATTCAAATGACTAGGCTGCGCGGGAAGCGATACTGGGCCGGCCTGCTAAGCACAACGCTTACGCGGGCTGGTTAAGTCACTCTCCCCATGCGAAGCGGTATGGGGCGATGTGAGCCGTGGGATCTTGTTCTAATCTAACGGCTGAGGGTCATCGTCGACGTTGGGCAACGCCGGCGAGACTGAAACCTAACGCGGCAGGTGAGGGTCGTTGGGGGCTCACCGGGGCTCAGACAAGGGTCGGCGAGGTGGGCGAACGATGAGTTCGACGATGGCGAACCTCCTGGTACCGGCAGCTTCTCCTGGGGCGGCTCCAATTGCTGGCCCCCTTCTTCTCCAGCAGCGGGAGGCTCCTGTGAAATTCTGGCTAAGTGCTGCGCGCCTTGCTCCGGGAACGGGGTGGAACGATCAGTGAAGAGAGGGGAGTGAGATGGTGTGCTCAATTCGGCTGGGGGTGGCCTCTATTTATAGTCGCGACGACGAGACCGGAGGGGATGGGCAGGCGACGGTGGCGATATGGCTACGGGCTGCTAGAGGCATGGCCGGCGATGGCGATCGCTTGGTGGTCTCCTGGCGATGCACTACGGATTTAATGCGCTTGTAGGGGCGGTGGAAAATGGTCTGGAACACGCGATGCTCTTCGCGGCCGAGGCGGCATCTTCGACGGCGAGCGGTGGCTGTGAGGCATGGGGCGACGAATGGGGATGTCTGGCGGTCTCCTGGGTCGGTGGTGAACGTGTATGCACGCGGTGAGGGCGGCGCGCGGTCTGTGGGCGTGTGTCGAGGGCGGCGCTCTAGCGCATGCTCGGCATGGTTGACAGAGGCACGGGCGCGGCGTTCCTGGGTGCTCTGGTCGGTGTCTTCGAGGCAGGGATGGTCGAGAGGGGGCGGTGAGGCATGGGTGATCTCCCAGACAAGGTTGGCATGGCTAGTTTCTCTCCTAGCTTGTTGTCCACACTGGGGTGACATGGTGAGCTTCGGTTGTTCACCATTGATGGCATTGCCAAGCTTACAGTGGTGCTAGTGCTTGGTTTAACTTGCTAGATGATCCACTGAGGTTGATGTGAGCTAGAGAGGGAACAAGTTAGGCTCCAATCACTGCTCACAATAGTGTTTAGATTTTTGAAGATTTGTGTCTGCAAGGTGTTTGATGAAATGGCCGCAAGAATTCAAGTTTTGAATTTTGAAAAGATTTTTGGTGGGTGTGCTAGGTTGGTGCTGGTGAGTCTGCAGATGCTTGGGTTTTGAAAGTTGAGCTTGTTTGAGTGGTTTTTGAAAAAGTGGGATCTTCCCATATGATAAAGATTCAATTTTGAATTGTCCTTTAAACTATGCATTTGAATGTTTCTGGATGATCACAAAGTGGGCCTTGATACTTTTTTATGAGTACAATCAAGGGGTGCAAAGATCCAAACAAGTTTATGTTAAGTTCTGAAAGTTTGGGACAGGCAAAGTAGGCATGGGAGTTAAATTGGTCAAAATGACCATTCACTCAATTTGGTTTGCTTTGATTTATTTGTCTTTGGGAAAAGTGTGGGGATTGTTTAGATGATGTTTATTTCACCTAAGAATCCCTTTACAAGCAAAGAAACACATAAACAAAGCAATTCAAAAGAAATTCAAATTGGGATACATACACACATGCATGCTTTCATATTTTTATTTAGAAAAGTTTTTGTTAACCCTAATTTTGATGATTAGAGTTTGATGATCCAAGTTAGTATTTTTGGGATGTTACAGTGGGGAAGAAGAAGTTGACCTGGCTTGGGCCCAGTGGCAGTGTCAGCGGGGCAGAGCGGGTGCGGGTGAGAGAGAGAGGAGAGGAAAACCTGGGTGGGCTGGCTTTTGGGCCGATTCTGCTGATGGGCTGGAAGGCTGGCGCAGGACCTTTTCTATTTCTTTATTACTTTTCTATATCTGATTTGATTTTCTGAAATCATTTTCAAATGCTATTCAAATGAGTTTGAATTCAAATTTCTTCTGGATTTTTGTAAGGTACTCCAAGCATATATTTGTGTATAAAACCTTGCTGTTTGATCACAAACTCTTTGGTCCACTTAAAATAGGATTAAAATCATGCCTTAATCAAATATTTATCCTAGGCATACAAAAGGTTTTAAATTTAGATTTTTGTTTTGAAACTTTGAAGAAGCTTTGAAATCATCATTCAAACCTTTCTGGTTGAAACAAAGTATTCTCATAATTTCAGAGTGGAAATAAAGCCATTGCATTTCTTACATAAAATAATAGGCAACAAATGGCTTCTGTTTTGAAATCTCATTTTAAAATAATCCAAATGCTTATGAATGCATGCATGATATGCAAACTTTATAATTCATGATTTTTGGGATGTTAAAACTATGGAGGAAAAGCTTTTGAATGTTGAGAAAAATATTTCATCTTTGTCTGAAGCACAATCCTCCTTGATTAATAAAATGGCTGCTAAATCTGAAACATTGGAAAGTACCTTTGCTGCTACTCATGCCATACAAGTTACTGTTGATGAAAATGTTAGATCGTTAGCTAAATTGCATGCTAAGTGGGAAAGAGAAGATGAAATTGCTAGAAACAATAGTATTTGTACTATTACTACCACTAATGCTAATGCAGCAAACCACAAGAAGTACCCATTCCTTCTACAATAATGCCTAAACCCAATAAGAATGCTACATTTTTTTGAACTATGGGAAACAATAAGTCTAGTACCTATGATGCTAAGTTTGATTTTGATCCTGATGGTCGCAATATCTCTGAAGTGATTATGTTCCTACAAAATCTTGCTAGAAGTCCTAATGCTAGTGCTATGAATATGTCTTTTACAAAACACATTATAGATGCTCTCATTAAAATTAAGGAGGAAAAATTGAAACATAAAGCTTCTATTCCAAGGAAGTTAGAAGATGGTTGGGAACTCATAATTAATATGCAACTGAATGATTTTGATCTCAAAGCTTTATGTGACCTTGGCTCTAGTGTCTCTATTATGCCTAGAAAGATTTATGGAATGCTTGATTTGCCACCTTTGGAAGGTTGCTATTTAGATGTTCCACTTGATGATAATGCTAAAAAGAAACTTATGGGGAGTGTTAATGATGTTCTTATTATGGTTAGCAATGCCTATGTCCCTATTTATTTCTATATTTTGGATGTTGAATTCAATGCTTCTTGTCCTATTACTTTGGGAAGTCATTTTCTTAGAATTGTTGGTGCCATTAATGATATGAAAGAAGGCACCATTAATTATCAATTTACATGTAAGAAAGGTATAGAACACTTCCCTGTAAGGAGAAAGAAGTTACCTTTTTATCCTCCTTTGAATGCAAAATTTGATGTCAACGCTTCCTCATTTGAAAATACTTGATTCTTACTTCTTCTGCCTAACTTAAAGGTGTTAAAGAAAAGTACTCCTTGGGAGATAAACCAATAGTTTTATTGAGTCTTGGAAGTTATTACTTCTATAATAACCTCTCATTATCCTATTTGTTTGATTTTGGTTCAAAGAATAACCTCTAATAAGAGAGAAGTAAGATTTGGGGAAGTTGTTGTCCTGAAACAGATTTTTGTGCTTCATTGTAAAAATTCGTGAAAATCTATATATGTCAGATTGAGCTATAATTTTCTGAGTAAATTACCCAGGTTGTTATCTAACTTTTGTTAGTTCAACGCTTTTCGATTTGAGCAACAGAAGGTTTTCAAAAAAATCAGATTTCACCTACTAGTCTGTTTTGACAGATTTCTGCCATTATTTGCATTTGCCTCTTTATCGGTTTATTTTTGAGTTCTTCTTGATCACTTTAGCTTTTTAAAGGAATTGCTATAGTATCTTGTGTTTTAATGAAAGTTTTACTTGTGCTGAAACTAAACCCCAAGGTTTATTATCTTGAATACACTAATGTTGCTAATGAAGATTGTGTGAAGTTTTGTATGAAGGAAATTTTCAAGTGTAGGGGAAGAATGATGTGATGAGATAAAGAATGGACAAAATATCAAGATTGGGAATGCCAGCCCATGTAACCCCAAGAAATATTCAAGAGGTACAAGCGTCAAAGCTTGGGGATGCCCAAGGCATCCCCTTTTTCATCAATAAAAATCTCAGGTCTCTTTCTAGACACTTCATTTTTATTGTTTCATGCACTGTTGTGTTGTTCTTGGAGCGTCTTAGTTTTCATTTTTGGTTTTCATTTGCTTATTTTGCTTGAATAAAGTAGTTGGACCCCCTCTTTCGCTATGTTGTTTCAAATAAGTTGATTGGTGTTGGAAAAGAGTAGAAAGTTTCATGCTTAAGTGGCACAAAAGGGACCTTGTTGTGACTGTGACTTAGACTTTATCATGTAATGCTAGATGTCGTTTTGACCTTATTCTTAGTGATTATTGCTATAGCATGACTAGTTACAAACAATTGAAATTGCTTAACATGCCTTGAAAGAATCATGCGTTGTTTTATCATACAAAAGCATAATATTGTGGTATTCTCCTTTGATGCTTTGTTTGGGTTGACTTGGCACATGCTCACACCATGTTATGACTATGAACCACTCACCTTAGCCTCTATGATCATTTAGTTTTTGACTTGTGATACCACTTTATGCTTTGGTTGATAATGTTTTGTCGCTCTGCATGATTATGGCCATTATTGCTCTCTTAGTTGGTCGCTCCTAGTCTTTTGCTAGCCTCCACCTGTACTGAGTAAGCTCTACTCATGCTTCCAACTCCCAAGAAACCAAGTTATTCCAAAGTGTCTACTATAAATTCCTATGTGTGTTACACCATTCCAAGTATATTCTTGTTTTATCTATCTTCCAAATTAAACTTGTTATGTGAGATTTAGTGATTAAAGTTCTGACAAACTTGATGGCACACTTTATTTTTCTTGCCCCTAATAAACTTGAACTATTGTGTCATCTATGTTGTATATGCTTGCACTTATAAGTTGGGAATTAGAAGAACCATGTTGTCATGGGGAACGGTTTCAACACCTGTACATATTACCAAGTTGATATCAAGATCTTTTGTTTATGGATGTCGGCGGTGTGAAATAAAAGGGGAGCCTGTAAGTTCATGGAGTTATGTATATGTGTTAGAGAAATTCCTAGGCCGCTATACTAAGACATTCCTATTCATGGTGGAAATTTGCAGCATCACCATAGTAAGAAATCCATGAAGCGTCCTTAGAAAAAATATAGAAAAAAAAGAAGAGAAAAGAAATGCACCATGATCATGGTAAATAAAAGGATTGCTGAGATGTTCACTGTCTGTTGCCTTGTCATTTTGATATGGGATAGCTCCTATGTCATGGGGCAAGGGGTACCCCGTTGGCGGTTCTCTATGATACACATATACTTACAATGACAAGAACTTGCTTGTGACTATAGTTGAGTAGCATGAGGAACGGCCCTCGTACTCAAGGGACATGAGATCGCCAACTTATGATTTGTCAAGCATATACTCCATACTTTTTTCACTTTAACCTTAATAACTTAAAGATGCTTATGATAGGGGCAACGAGAGATGAAATCTAATAAGTACCATAATTTTTCGAAGCTCTTTATGAAACTTGAAATCCCTGCTTCCCTGTGAAGGGCCTTTCTTCCTACTCTTATATTAAGTCTCCACCTTCTATCTTTATGCACCAATTAAGAGAGAATAGTTGTCATTCTTAGTTTTATGTGCATTGTCCCAAAACTTATTGATTGATTTACCCTTATGAACTTTGAAGGTGTCCTATGCATTTATGTTTTGCTACTCCATGAGGGACAAGCTGAATAACACTATTCTATGTTTTCTATATGTGAAACAATCAAAACGTCTCTCAATGCATTGTTATTCATGATCTTTGTTTATATTCTTTCATGTTGCAACATAGTTTCTTTGTCTTATTGTAAGAACTCCATCTTTCATGCTCATGTTTAGAGTACTTTGATCCCAATTTTCAATGCTTTGCAAATGGTTTGATCAAGATTGTGATGGTGCATGTCACCTCAAAAATTATTATTTTTATGACTTACCTACTCGAGGACGAGCAAGAGTTAAGCTTGGGGATGCTTGATATGTCGTAAACGTATCTATAATTTTTGATGTTCCATGCTTGTTTATTATCAACTTTGCTATGCTTTGTCTATACTTTGAGGTGTTTTTATACATTTTCTAGGACTAACCTATTAGCAAGATGCCGCAATGCCATTTGCCTATCTTCTACTGTTTTTGGTTTCAGAAAAGTTAGTAAGGAAATATTCTCGGAATTGGACGGGACAAAAGCCAAAGTCAATATTTTACCGAAACGAAAACAGAGACCGAAGGGCAGTCGAAGGGGCGCCACATGGTGGCCACACCCTAGGACCATGCGGGTCCACCCTAGGGCGTGCCGCCCTATGGTGTGGGCCACCTGGCCGGCCTCTGACCTCGCCTCTTCGCCTATAAAAGCCCCACGATGCAGAAACCCTAAGCACCCGATCATATCTCCACGAAATAGTCTGTAGCCGCCTCCACCATCGTCCCTATATCGGGGGGATCTGAAGCTCTTCCCAGGCACCCTGCTGGAGGGGAGAGGTCATACTAGAGGCCTTCGGTATGATGCGTGAGTAGTTCATCCTTGGACTATGGGTCCATATAGTAGCTAGATGGTTGTTTCTCCTCCTTTGAGCTAACATGTTTAAATCTTGTGAGCTCTGTTCAAGATCAAGATCATCTATTTGTAATCATACATGTTATGTTTGCGGGGAACGGATGGATATTGAGATACTATGTCATATTGTTTATTGATTCTATCATGTCTGTGTTGTTTGTGATCTTGCATGCTCTCCGTTGCTAGTAGCTATCTTGGCCAAGTAGATGACTGTGACTCCAAGAGGGGGTATTTATGCTCGATAGTAGGTTCATGCCTCTAGTTATCTGGGGAAGTGACATGAATCTCTAAGGTTGTAGATGTGATGTTGCTACTAGGGATAAAACAGCAATCTTTCGTTAATGGAACAATTTTATTGTTTACTTTACACACATTGCTTAATGCAATTATCCGCTGCTTGCAACTTAATACTGGAAGGGTTCGGATGATAAACTGAAGGTGGATTATTAGTCATAAATGCAATTGGATTATGGTCTATGTATATTGTTAAAATTCCCAATCAAATCTCTTAGGAATCATTATGTCTAGTATTTGCATTGTTATGCTTGCTCAGTCTATCAATTGCCCCGCTATAATTTGTTCACCCAGCATGTTATATATCTTAAGGAGAACACCTCTAGTGAACTGTTGACCCCGGTCCAATCTTTACCATTGATACATCATCTACTATTACCGTTTCTTTCTACCAGCAACTATTAACTTCCACACTATACGTGTAATCCTTTGTTTTCACCAAACCAGTGAGATTGAGAACCTCACTATAAGTTTGGGCAAAGTCTTGAGTTTGTGTTGTGCAGGATTCCAAGTTGTTAGCAACACCTTGAAGTTGTGTACTTGCTCCTATTGGTTCAATAACCTTGGTTTCATAACTGAGGGAAGACTTATTGCATGCTCATCACACCTTGCTCTTTTGGTTTCCCAACGAGGGTCTATAGTGATCTGAGCCCATCATGGTTGATGGGGATATGCCGCATGGGGTATGCCCAGCAGGACGTTTCCTATTGGCCCAACATGTTAGCGAGTGGGCCTGTAGGATGGCGACTGGATCGATACTTAACAAGAAGCCAGGCGACTGGAAGCTGGAGGCCCAGAAGTGTAGCTAGGCCTAGTCGGATTAGGTCAAGTACCCATCCAAATCCTTAACTAGTTCGGTTGGAGATCGGTAAACCCTAGCGAGGTGAGCCTATATAACCTCCCTAGGGTACGCATAGAGGACACGTTCCATCATACACCCCCTGCGACTCGCCGCCTAGTCGTCGAGCTCGCCCTTTGTACTCTCTCATCAATACAATCTAGCAGGAGTAGGTCTTTACCCTCCAGGGGTCGAACCTGGGTAAACCCTTGTGTCTCCGCCCTCATCTCGCACCGCAGATGGCTAGCCGCCCTTGCCCCTCATTCTACTACTCGCTGCCGATTGCAGCATCTGCCGTGGCCATCCCCATGACAGTGGCGCCCACCGTGGGCATGGTCGGTCAGGCCGGTGTTCTGCGGCGGGATCCAATCTTCCCATCAACGAAACAGTCGCCACCAGCCGCATGATCGTGATCGGCGAGATCCTCCAGATCTTGCCGAGTAGCTACGTCCCGGTGGCGCGCCCCGTCACGCACAGCGTGATCATGCCGGTCCGCACGATCAGCGTCTTCATCGGCTTCACCGACACCATCGTCTCGGAGGACATGGCTCGCATCCGCGAGTAGCCACCATGGGACCGGCTCTCCGAGAGTCAGGTCCACACCATCCACTACCTCGCCTCCGAGTACGACTCGGCCAACAGCAACGTGGCCGAAACCACCGTGGTGGCGGACGACGCGTCCCTCAACAATGACGCCGACTCGGCGACCCCTCCATCACCTAGGTCTCCAACGTGGGAGACTTCGAGGACCCCTCCATCCTTGGGATCTTCCACTCCGACTCCAGGTCGGAGAACTCCGGTGAATTCCACGCCAGATCCGGTCACAATGTCGCGACCTACATGGCGAGAGGCGCTGAGGCCCCACCAGACCCCTTCTCCACGCCGATCCCGTCGACCGTGATGGCGATGGAGGTCGAAGAACTCCGCCTGCAACTGGCGGACGCGGTCCGCAAAGAGCAGGCCGAGCGCGAAAAATTTCGCCTTGAGCAGGTGACGGCACAAGAGCTCTCGCGCTATCACCAGCTCTGCATCAGGTCGCGCCTGAACCCCACCGTTCAGGGCCACGCCCTGAACTTTGACAACAAGAACGACCCGACCCGCATGGCTGACCGCGTAATATGCGAAAATGCGCCACAAGGAGGAAGCGCTTGACCACCACTGGGCGCGTCAGCGAACGGCGCACCCCCACCACCGCCCGGCCGCACGCCGCCTCCAAACCAACCGCGGATCATGATCTCCGCGCAGGAGCGGGATGTGAACGGCCTCCCACTGTTTTCTACTCCGATCGACAACGTCATCGCGAGTCAAGCCGCGGTCGACAACATCAACATGACCGGGGACGACGCCCTGCAGATCCAGTACGCCAGGGCCCTACTCGCCAAGGCCGTCGAGCAACAAGCCGTGGGAGCAGACTTGTGGGGACGCGTGTACTCCCGCTTGTCAGGAAGCAAACACCTTAAATTTCCCGTCCCCCCGAGCCCCTGCAGCTCCAACTGCGACCCGTGAACGCGGCACTCTCCACCAACGACCCGCGCCCGACGAACAACATGGTCGCGGCCAACGGGCAGCCAATCGACACGCGGACCCACATCATCAACAACCAGAGCTGGCGCGCATGCCAGCCTGACGACCTGAGGAACACCCTCACCAATCGCCACGACGGCGAGCCAAGGGGATCGCTCATCCGAGTCAGCCCCCAATGCTTCGGACCAATGATCTGAGGCGAAAAGTACCGGACAAACTTCAAAGCACCGAAGGAGATCGAGAAGTACGACCCCTCCATGTGGCTGGACATATACCTCATGGCGATGGGAATAACCGGACACACCGACCTGCTTGCCTCTCACTACCTCCCCCTGATGATGGAGGGAGCGTGCTGGCAATGGATCAACACCCTCCCTGCAGACAACATCGAATCCTGGGCGGAAATGTGCGACGCCTTCGTCAGGCACTTAAAGGGCTCCGACACCTGCGCCACCACCATCGAGGAACTAGAGTGATGCGTCTAGGGACCCCGCGAGTCGACCCGCAGCTGGGTCCAGCGATGACAGGACCTGTGGTACAACGCGGCCGGCATGCACCCGGACACCGTGATTCACTGCTTCAAGACCTCGTGCCGCTACGAGCCCTTGGTTGCCAAGATCAAGCGAGTGTACAGAACACCCGACAACATACCGGGCCTCCTCGAGATCGCCAAAGGGTAGACGGAGGAGGACCTGAACCAAGAAACCGACGACGAGTCGGGAGGAAACCGCCGCACGAGCGGCCACAACAGCGGGAGACGACCCGAGCTACGCTACAGCAACAATCGCCTCACCAGCAAACGCCACGGTGATGGGCAAGTCGACTTCATCGCCAACGCCGGCTACGCTCCGCGTGAGCCCAAGAGCTTCCGTCGTGATGGCGGAAACTACGTGGCGAAGCCGAGGTTCGACCCCGCGGATCTCCTTAACCAGCCCTGTGTGTTCCACAGCAAGGAGGGGAAGCCCGCCATGCACATGACCGCCGACTGCCACTTGCTGAGGGAGATCGAGAAGGCATGGCGCGCAAGGCAGGACCCCAACAACCACCCACTAAACGGTGGGGCATTCGGCAATGACGTGGGATCGCTCCACACCTTCACCGGGTTCAGTACCAAGAGCGAGAAGAAGGTCATTGCTCGCGTCGTCGCCATCAATGCGGTATCCCAGGTCGACATCCCGCGCTTCCTCAACTGGTCCGAGCAGCAGATCACCTGGAGCCACGAAGATCACTCTCCACGGATCGAATATCCGGGTCGAGTCACCTTGGTGGTCAAGCCCAAGGTGGGAGACTATTGGCCCCCAAGACTCTGATGGACGACGGAAGCTCCATCAACATTCTCTACCTAGACATGTTCAGGCGACTGCAGCTCCCGCAGTCGATGATTGGGACGACCTACACCACCTTCCACGGCATCGTCCCCAGTCAGAATGCATACCCGATCGGCAAGGTGATGCTGCCAGTCACCTTCGGCACTCCAACGAACTTCCGCACCGAGTGGATCATCTTCGAGCTGGTTCCCTTCAACGACCCCTACCACTGCGTCATCGTCCTCCCCATGAGCCTCGAGGCTCTTGCTGGCCTCGAGCTCGCGTTAATGTTGTCCGCGGGTCTTGCAGACCCTGGGTGCGGCGACTTCCACGGCCTCATTGCCACCGTCGTCATCGTCGTCGTCATCACCGCCCCTGTCACTTCTAACATCGCCCTTGTCGGGCGAACACTCGCTATCATCCTCGGCGGACTCGTTCGAGTTCTCGTCGTCTGCGGGTGGAAGCCAACCTTCGACCACTTGGAACAACTGCAACAACAAGACGAAATTAGCACGACCGTGAATGCAAATCTATGACTATGAGTGCATAGGAAGGAAAGGACTTACCGTTGGAGCCTTGCGCTTCATGGTGTAAGGGGTGACACCGGCCTTCGCGTCGAGATACTCTGCCTCGGTGATCTTCTTCAAGGCCGAGGTGTAGTCGTTGAGCCTCCATTCGGCAAGGAAGGACTTCACCGGGTCCTCTTTGCCCGTGTACTCGTACATATAGTGGGCGCGACTAGCCAGAGGCACCAGCCGCCGCCCGAACCAGCAATAGTACAGATTGATTGTCTGGAGGCCCTTCTTCTTCAAATTGCGGATCGTCTGCAGCATCTCATCGATGACCATCCGCTGGTCCAGCGGGAGCTTGGTAACTTGGAGCCGACACGGATCGGGCCGGTCGGCAGAGTACATCGGAAGCGCCACCTCGTTGCCCGTCGGCGACTCGGTCACGTAGAACCAACTCTTGCTCCACTCGTTCGCTGCCTTCTTTGGCAGCATCAGGTCGAAGAAGGAGGCCTTTGACTTCAACTGAAATGTGAGGACGCCCACGGCCAGCATCGGCCCGCCTGCTTCTTCACGTCCGATCCTCCCGTGGAATAGATCTCGCCACAGGGGGAAATACGGCCGGCAGCCCAGGTAGCACTCGCAAAACACCACAAAAATGGTGAGTTGCTTGATACTGTGTGGACCTAGGTGTGACAGCTGGATGCCGTAGTAGGCGCAGAAATGGCAAAATAAGAGGGAGGTGGGGAATCTGAGCCCCCTCTCCAGGTGGCTGGTGAAGCAGATGAACTCTCCCTCGCATGGATCTGGTGTCACTTCTCTTGCCGCGGGGATGTGCCATCTCCTAGCGCGGAGGATCTCCGCCTCCTCGAATGATTTCAGCAGCACTTTCGTGCACTTGGATCTGCCCCATGGCTCCGTCAAGGGCGCCATCGATTGGAGGATCTAGGGCTGTCAGTCACTCTGGGCCGCTCTGATCGCTGCGGAGGAGAGGAAGCCTAGGAGCACGCGAGATCGGAGGAAGTGAGGGAAATGATCGTCCTTCACCGGTCACTTTCCTTATATAGCTGTTGTTACCCGCCACCTTCGTGGAGCCGTTACCGCGCGGTGATTATGCCGATATTACCATTGGATTACCCAACGGCTAGTTTGACCGGTGCTGACGGTCCAACTTCGTCTACTCGACTAGCTGTCTTCAGCGACTTGACGATTCGCCGACCTAATCACCATAGAAGTGATTCGACTACTCGCCGACCCATTCTCCACGCTGTGATTCGATTGGTCATTGTTATTGCGATTAAGATAACAAGTTCCTTCTTTCATTCAGGGAGTCCACCGCCGATTCGACTGGGCGTCCATATTGGACCCGCATGCTCTGACTGCCAATGAACACCTACGACGAATGCACGACGGCCTCAGGGACTACTGATGGGGATATGTCGGATGGGGTATACCCAGCAGGACATTTCCTATTGGCAAAGGTGCCAGCGAGTGGGCCTGCAGGACGGCGACTGATCGAGACTTAACAACAAGCCAGGCGACTGGAAGCTGGAGGCCCAGAAGCGTTGGAGATCTGTAAACCCTAGCGAGGTGAGCCTATATAAACCTCCCTAGGGTACGCATAGAGGACACGTTCCATCATACACCCCCTGCAACTCGCTGCCTAGTTGTCGAGCTCGCCCTTTGTACTCTCTCATTAATACAATCTAGCAAGAGTAGGTCTTTACCCTACGGGGGGCCGAACCTGGGTAAACCCTTGTGTCTCCACCCTAATCTCGCACCGCAGATGGCTTGCCAGCCTTGCCCCTTGTTCTACTACTCGATGCCAATTGCAGCATCTGTCGTGGCCATCCCCACGACAATGGTGATACATCGATTGATGATGAAGATTGATGCATTAGCCTCCTGGATCAGCGTAGGGCAAAGTTGGATCCCCGGTGGATGAGTTCCCCATCCATATGCCTTCCGAAGGTGAGGTTTCGATGATTTCGGGGTGTTCTGTATGTCGTCTCTCCGATCCAGGTGCACGGGGTGAAACTATTTGAGGAGTCGGTGTCGGCGCCAACTATACGGTGGGAACTACACGTCTAGAATATTTATTCCTGCTATATAGTTGGTCGTTAAACCTATTGTATCCTTCAATTGCTTCGGGTTTTCTTCTGGTGTTATTAATATTTCCCAAAGAAGTAGTTTATATTGTTTTTGGCTCATTTTCACTTAAATATGTCTGGTCCAAGAATTGTGTCCATCGTATCCATCATCTGATCTGATCCAGGTGAAAATAAACATAAAAGATTCACACGAACGCCGTAAAATACCAATATCCTACCACTACAATGCAAAATAATAATATAAAACATGATGAAAATATGCACTCTTCAACTTCCCCTAGCTTAGACTCTTGCTCGTCCCGAGCAATTTTAGCTTAATGGTGTGATCCTCATATTCTTGAAGTTGTGTCGATAAAATAAATGAGGCAGTTGCAGCATGTTTTTATCATTTAGGATATATAGAAATAAGTTCATGAATTGTACCTAACTCGAAACATATGAATAATATTAGCAGGCTTCCACACCTTAGCAATTAACAGTTGATAAAATATTACTCTCAACATGATGTAAAAGTATTCGGTTCGAACGAGTGAATTAGTGAGGTAGTCCCAAGTGCTTTAGGATTAACATATTCACTTGGAATTCAAAATCTCAAACGTCTATTTTTCTTGCTATAGTATAGTGGTATATGGCTATTTGCTCTTTGCACATTCACCCTTTTTCTTTCTCTTTCTTCTCTTGTTTCTTTATATATATTCATACTCACACTTTTTAAGTGCTATGCAAAGGAGCTAGCCATACATTCCACTTCATGTTGGATTCCAAAGTTTAATGATCTCAATTACCAAATTCCAAATATATATGAAGCATCTTTATAACTTGAATATTCTGCCTCAACTTGATCTCATTCTGTTTGATAGCACTTTTCATTTCTCCTCTGTTCAATGTTTTTCTTTTTCATCTTAACTAATTAGATAATTTCTCCTTTTTGTAAATCAAGCCATTGACCTACAACATATTGATCAAATTATATTTTTATGTTACGTTAATATCAATGGTGTGGAAGACTTCTATTGCTATCATTTAGTGCAAGTAAAATTTTACTCAAGCATTCATATATCCAATAAGACAAAGTCAAACTCAATAATGCTCCATATATTATAATAAACTCAGAATTTCATAAAAGCGGTCGACTATTCCTGGGGGGAATTCTAATGATGCAAAATTTATTTATGAGCTCGAACTAATGCAAAACTAGAATAGTAATAAAACTCATAAGATATATTACAAGGTCTTAAAGATCTCCCCAAGCTTGCAATCAAGCTAGGCAGGATCAAATAATCCCTCGTGATTATTTGATACCGTGATTTATTCGTAGATCACTGTGGTGACATGACACGTGGTATATTTTCCGCACAGGCCAGCTTGAGACAGAGGGATTGAGTAATAGCTTCCAGTTCTTTAATACATAGCTTGTAGAAATCATTATTCCGCTCCAGCACTTTCACTTGTTCTCTAATGAGCTCATTGTTGCTTTGGAGGGTTTGTATCGCCATAAGACTCATGGAAAATCTTGCTTCAGTGGTCTGCTTCATATCTTAATCGAGTTTATCAAGATAAAATTACAGCCACCGAAGATGCCTAGGTGTCCCTAGTGCCTCCTTCTCCATTACTGCGATCTTCAACTCTACATCTTTTAACTCCCTCTTCCAGTGTTCATGGTCAGCATCAAAAAGCTCCATAGGGACACCCATGATCTCCTTGTCCCGCTTGCTATTGCTCCCACCCTCCATAGGACTTCTCTCCTTGGCTTCCTGGCCCTCACCTCATGTGAGAAAAAGAGGTGGATTGGTTCCTGGTGATTATGATTAGAGAGAGGCACAATTGCAGTATATAAGAGGGGTCAGAGGTCGGTAAAACTCACGAGAAACACCAGATTCACGCCCAAGAAAAGAATCCTAACATATTAGGAAAATAAATCACGATTTTAGAGAAGACCTACCGTGTAATAACCAACTATACGGTTGCGACCCGTATACCTACAGCCGTATAGTTGGTTCCTGGCAGATATTTCCAAATATCTCGAGTCCAGGTCTGTTAGATTACCGACTAGGAACCGACAAAATGTTTTTTAGATGAATAAAATAAGAACGAAAAAGGGTCGATGATACCCAAGCTTTAAAGACCAACTATACGGCGGGAGATTTTTCTCCGGCCTTATAGTTGCACCCGTATAGATACTAGACATCAAAAAATATTTCGCAAAGGGGGTACAGTACCTTTAACGACCGACTATACGGCAGGAGATATTTCTTCGGCAGTATCGTTGTTCCCATATAGTTACAAAAAACTCTCAAAAACTTCAAAAAAACAAGAGGAATTCAAAGGTAAAAAATTTTAGAAGTAAAACTGTGAAGACAAAGCACTTATTAGAGTAAGAACACTTACCTTTCACTTACCCTTTATTTAGTCGGGAATGACAAGCTCTTCCAACAACAAGGACTTCTTCTTTTTGGAAGGAATTGACCCTAGTTCATCTAATAATTCTTGAAAAGAAAAATCACCAGGACTAAAGCTCCTCTCAATAATATTGGTGTCTTACTGGTAAAATATAGATGCTGCATCCACTACCTTTGCTTCTTGTCTCTGCGTAATCTGCAACTCAAATTCTTGAAGTAAAAGGATCCAATCGATCAGTCTTGGCTTATGAATCTTTCTCTCGAGGAGTTCTTTTAAACCATCACG
The DNA here is from genome assembly GCA_916181665.1 of Avena sativa. Classification (NCBI taxonomy): domain Eukaryota; kingdom Viridiplantae; phylum Streptophyta; class Magnoliopsida; order Poales; family Poaceae; genus Avena; species Avena sativa. Next base: position 300,874,031 of record OV702297.1, on the reverse strand, counting down.
ATCCGTATGAACTCATATTTTTGCATCAACTATATAAGAAGGAAATTTATTGCAAGAGAAAAATACAATACACCAAAGAGTTCTCTTTCTTCCTTTGGATAATTCTTTTGAGCACTATTGAGAGTTCTACTAGAAAGATGTATAATAATTAATCTGCGACCTATGTGTTGTCCTAGAGTTACTCCTACAACGTCATCACTAGCTTCACATATTAAATCAAAAGTCATATCCCAAATAGGTGGTTTAATGATAGGGGCATGAGATAAAGCATTTTTAAGTTTATCAAAGGTAATAGGGCATTTATCATCAAAAATTAGTTAAAGGTTTAGAAATTCCAGAGAAATTCTGAATGAACCTTCTATAAAAACCCACATGACCAAGAAAACTTCTTATACCTTTTATGTCCCTTGGTTGTGGCATTCTCTCTATTTCTTCAACTTTATCCCTATCTCCTTTAATACCCTTACCTGATACATTATGTCCAAGGACTATGCCTTCTTTGACCATAAAAAGGCACTTCTCCCAGTTTAGAAGAAGATTGGTTTCTTCGCAATGCTGCAAAATTGTTTTGAGATTTTCCAAGCAACTAGTAAATGAAGTTCCATAGACAGAAAAATCATCCATAAATACTTCCATTATCAGTTCTATAAAATCTATGAAAATAGCAGCCATGCATCTTTGAAAAGTAGCTGGAGCAATACATAAACCAAAAGGCATGCATCGGTAAGCATATAAACCATAAGGACTAATGAAAGTTGTTTTAAGTTGGTCATCAAGATGAACAACTATTTGGGAAAAACCAGAGTATCCGTCCAAGTAGCAAAAATGTGTGTGGTTTGCTAACCTGTCTAAAGTCTGATCTATGAATGGAAAAGGATAGTGATCTTTCCTTGTTTCCTTATACAATTTCCTAAAATATATGCACATCTTATGTCCAACAATAGGCCTAGTAGGTATCAATTCATTGTTTTCATTAGGAACAACAGTAAATCCGCCTTTCTTAGGAACACAATGAACAGGACTTACCATTCACTTTTTTTTACAGGATAGATTATACCTGCATACAGTAGGCGTATTATTTCTTTTCTTACCACTTCCTTCATTTTTAGGCTTTAACCTTCTATTAAATTCTGCAAATGGTTTATGTGACACCCTCGGGATCAGGGCTAAACAAATCCCAGACCTCTGTTTGGCAAAATCTTAAACTTGAGCTTGAGGATATCCAGTGGAGAATCATAAACACAGCAGTGACCCTATAACAAAAAACTTATTACAGCAAGCTCATAAATGAGCAAAGAACCAAATTATTACAAGGAGAGGTCACTTACCACAAACATCAAACAACAGAAGGAAAATTATGCTATTACATATAGAAAACTTAACAAATGTCCTAAGAGGCCTGAAGCATAACGATGAGGTCTCACCCCATAGATTCCAGGCTACCGGTCGGGAATCCTAAGCTACTTGTCGGTTTCGATGTCATACAAAACTCTTCTTCAAGAAACAATTAATCTGCCAAAAGTATCAACAAAGCAAGGGTGAGTACAGGGTGTACTCCGCAAGACTTATGGCTAGTGGGGTTATTTTGAATAAAGCCATCTTTGTTTGTAAAACAAGAGGAAGGAGAAGCTCGTCTATTCAGAATATTTTAAAAGGGTATAAGAGAGCGACATCTCTAGAATATTGATCATCACCTTTTGATATCCACCAAGTCATCATCATCTGAACTAGGATCACCCCCTCACACCCATGAGTAAGCATCCTTAAGCACACGTTGATCTACCAAGTTCTACGATTAAGTTAATGTTCTCTATGATCATCACGTCCGTTCCCATGTCATCCATAACCGCGAACGCGGATTTTTGAAATGATTATTACCCTGCAGGGGTGTAAAACTTTACCCACACACACCAACCGACTCTTAGCACCACTAGACACACTTCCTTGGTGTGCTGGCAGAGGGTGTGGTTGGACACGACCTTTACCTTGCTTTCGCCAAGACCATGACTCACGCCCTAAGGATGGTTCCGTCGTAACAGGTCAAATCCCGAATCCGGTCCCTAGAGATGTGAGGCGAGGTTGGTTTACTAGGGGCACTATCTAACCCAAGCAACCCGGTCCATGCTTCCCTGCCTATTATGAATGCACCTCCATCACCGCCTTTGAGAAGATCCAGAATGTATGTCGAATGGAATGCCCGAACTATGTGACTCATGGAATCTAGTAGGCAAGTTAGTCAATCCAGGGGTTCCCAAGCCCTCTGTGTTTGTATGCTCGTCTTGGTTCAAGAGGCAAGAACATCGGGTCCTAGGGGTGGCGAGCATGGGACTACAAAAAACACATCCCACAGTGGCCTCCCATACAAGCCTTAGCTTATTTAATCTCATATCATCTGTGATCTCATCTCATCACCTTCTCCTATCATACTAGATTCTCTGCATTTGATTCATCGTCTAGATGGACCAGACTCAAAAGCTATGAATGGCTAAGCAGGGCACAGATATAAGCTCTAGCAGTGCACACAAGCCAAACCTAGTTATGCTAGGAGCAGTGGATTAGGTAATATAAGCTTAAAGGGAGTAATGCAATAGATAGGATAATCTATGTATCAATAAAAGACCACAGTAGAATCATATGCATCATGGAAAGAAATGAAACGCTTTCGAAAACATAGGATTGTATAATGGTGGGGGTATGCTTGCCTTTTCTAATTGATAAACGGAAAGTAGAGCTTCGGACATATGGTACTTTACTTGATTACAGTTGGTCAAGTATTGGTCTTCGAGCTTCGACGGTGTTGATCTCTGACTTCGATCTCAATCTCGAACTTGATATCATATTCTACCGAAGAAGAACCAAATCACCGGAAAGAAAAGGAAACAATAAACACATGGCATCGATGCAATGCCCAAGCAAGGATGATGATATGACAAGTTAAATTGTATTGAAATGTAACTCTAAGGCATGCTTGACAATCTAATTGGTGTTCCGGGGGGTGCAAACCCTAACTCAGGGAAACTCTAGAATCACCTATGAGGGGTTACTATGTTGTTGTAATTAAACTTGTCATGTAAGTGGTTTAACAATGCATGATTATAGCTTAGATAGTCAGATCTCATTTTTTGAACATTTTGATATATTATTCATATTTTTCTGAATTACAGATAATTAGATATGAATTTTACAAGTTTTAAATCCATTTTAAATCATTTTAGGAAATTATAAAACATTTTTCGAACATTTAAATTATTTTCCAACTTGGAGCCACATGTCATAAGTTTATCATTACAGAAATTATTTTCCTAAATGAATAAAACTCTGACAAATAGGGCCCACGTGGTATTTATTATTTTCTAGAAATGATTTTCAGAAACAATTAAAAAAAACAAAAAGGATTATTCCATCACTGTGACATCATCAATGGTGGAGCTTCTCAGATCGAACGTGGGGCAGGCGATAGGGGGAGCGCGTGCATGCGTGGATGGGGGCATCAGAAAGAGGGTGTCGAGGCGAGAAGTTTAGGGGTGGCGCCGCCAAAGAATGGTCACTGGAACGTCGTGCACCACGGTGGCCGGCGGCGGAATCTGCAGATGCACGACGGCAATTCGAACCAGAGAGGGAGCGAGACTATGGAGAGGTCTAGGAGTACCGCAAGCTCATCCGGAGTGAGATGGCGGCGAAGGCGAGGCCAGGGAAGATTGGACGACAACGATTCGACGGTGGCTGACATCGGGGAAGATGCAGACATAGAGCTTGACTGAGGGCACGTGGTTTCGATTGCTTCGGTGAGGGGACCGAGGACAACATGGCGAGCTCGACGGTGACCTCGTCTTGGCCCGGGGTGGCCGGAGACGGCGACAACGAACGGCTGCTGCGACTAGTGTTTCAGGGTTCTGCGCAAAAAAGTTCCAGAGAGCGAGAGGGAGAGGAAAAAGATAATGAGGCGAGAGAGGGCATCAAGGGATTTCTTATCCTCGGCTCCAGGGGCGGCGAGGCACATCTTGGCACAATTTCATCCACGGCCGGCGAGCAAGCACACGGCTGCTTGCTCTGCCGTGAGCGAGGAAGAAGAAGGAAAGAACACGCAAACAGGTATGGGCTCGCTAGGACGCGCTTGGCCTGCTGGCTGCTGCCCACTAAGTGGTAGGAAAGAGAGGGATAAGAATTGGGTCGGCCTGCTTGAGCTCTAGCTCTGGTTTTTTTTTATAGAAAAAACTTTTTCTATTTTCTTTTTTTGATTTCTCTCTATTGTATTTCATTTGGATTCTTTTTTGGATAATTTCAAAAATACCAGAGAGTATATAAAATATCTATAATACTCAAGAGCCCTTAAATTCAATTTGTTCCCCATTGTTTTGTTATTTAAAAATTCAAAACATTTTGAATTGCTTTCAAAGAGAGAGAGAGGGGAAACTAGGGTTTTAGTTGATCTGATTTTATTGCATGCATTTATTGAAGTTGATGCTCATGATGCATAAACAAACCCTAGATACTATTTAAGTAAAACTAGGGTGTTACAGCTCTATTCCCCATACGACAATCTCGACCCGAGATCCCTAAGGTAGGGAGAAGAGATAGAGAGACAAAGAAACATGGTTAGCTAAGGGTAAGAGGGAAGCACAGTAAACAACACATAGAGTATATCATGGTCAACTCATGGATGGAATGTTCAGAAACAACTCTGAGATGACAAACATGAAACACGTCAAGGTAACGGAGGAAACAAGAGGAGATGGTTTCAAGTTGTTAGATAGATGGTCCACATAAGGATTGAGACCATGGAACTCGGAAGAGTTTAAGCTTATAAATAGGAAGGTTCCAACAAAGAGAACATAACCATAGACTTCGAGAAAGAACCTCTACTAAACGACTTATGTAGAGATTTCAGGTTGCAGAGATATGGATCAACAAAACCATGTTGAACTACTTTCGAAATAGAAGAGTCACTCTTTCATCCAATAGAAGGCCAAGACATAAAAGTGTTTTGGTGGAGAGGACTCATAAGAGTCACAAGGAACATGTAACAAGAGAAACTTTTGATTACCAAAATCATAGTCGCACTTAAAACATGGTTGTGAAAATGAAGGAAACTCTTTATTCATCCAGGATTACCAAGATCTTAGCCGAAGATCATGATATCACTGTTACACCACCAAGATGAATAATAAAGAAGATTCCCGATTTCACGAGAAGAAAGAAACTTCATTCTTAGACTTTAGTTACTTGGCATGACCATATACTTGCCAACATTAAAGGTCTGGTGGATCGACCGAGAGACATTTAGCAACACTACTTCAAATGTTCTCCTCTATGTTTGAGACACGAGACATCAAGTAAAGGTCGGACTTCGGATACAAAGGAAACCATAAGCACAACTCCCATCGTAAGTCGTAGAAGATGCCTCGTGAAGAGTGGTTGTTTTTGATGATTCAAGAGAATATGGAAATAGGTCTTTCTGGCTAAGTGTGTTAACCATTGCATTAATCTTCCCAGACTTACAAAGAGACCTATGTCAAAACCTTGAGGAACACCAACCATCGTTGTTGCTTGAGATGCAGCTTTGCTTAGGTGGAGTGATACTTCAACTCAGCATGTTCGAATAGAAATTTTGCAACATTTAACACAAAGATAAAGTTACTAGATTCTCAAGGTATGGACTATAGTGTAAAGTTCCAAAAGAGCGAGCTACATTGTTTGGATCATGTGTTAGCAACTTGTCTAGAGACAACTGCGCCTACAAGAAGTACTTATAACCAAACACACATGTATCCTTAAGGAACAGAGATAACTCTACTCAAATCCATGACGACATCTTTCAACTATTACACGTGAATCAGAAAAGGTTACTTCTCACATCCAGAACACATACTTCGAGATGGCTCAAAGATATTTCTAAAAAGTCTCCAACATTAATGCCAATTATTCCACATGAGTCTAATCTAACATGGATAAAATTAGGATGTCATCGATGGGATCAATAACAAACTTACCAACATACTCCAAGAAGATGGACTCATATGTTGCTTGAACAAGGCAAAAGTATTGATCAGACCAAAGGACGCAAAGATGTATTCCAATGAAACATCACAAGTAGCAACACCATCACGATAGTCCTTGGAACTGAGTTTGATTTGACGATAACCCAAATCAAATCAAAGATGGGGGAGGATAACATATCCACAAAGGAAATATTATCATTCTTCAACACGAACAAAACTAGACATCTCTTTTCAAAGGAACTGAGTCGGATAGAACTTTTGTCTTACCACTCTCCAAGTTGTTTTTTAAGCTCAACCAACTAGTTCAAGGGTATCAGGTACGGATCCTTGGAGAAAGGAGCAGTTCGAAGAACTTGCCTGCTCAAGAACTTGAAAAAACGGTCATGTGGCAACATGGCGATACTTCTGGAAGACGTCTAAGATATCACGAAGCACCGATATGTCAATTGGTTACAGAGGAAACTTGATTAGGCAAGAGGACATAGTCTCAGAGCTTCGGCACTAGCCTAACTCTTTGAGCGAAGAGGTGTACCAGAATAATGAACTTGGTAGTACAATCAGACTTCACTTGGTGATATGGTTAACCAACCACGCTAGGAATTACAAAAATGTCCTTAGAGTTCAAAACAATAAAAATTGCTAGAAATCTCTGATTGCCACATTATTACGCACACACAACACTCACGAGCGTGGAAGCTTGAGGAAGGGTGGGTAACAATGTGTGAGAGTATCACTTAATTAAGGGGTCATGGGAATCAGCACGACCTCTTAGTATAAAAGAGTCTGATACTTTAGGTAGAACAGAACATAAGATAATCAACGCGTATTGATCTATGGATTACAACACTTTGACTTGGTCTTAGATATGACGAGGTACTGGAGTTTGTTCCTCCTAACATCCAAAAATGGTTTGTCATGACGGACCACAAGAGTATCTTTCATTGGAAGACACCGGGCACATTTACTACTTGGCTACCAACTAGTAACAAAGGTCGGAAAACAACAAGAGAGGAAGAACATGCTCAGGATAGAATCCCAAGATGTGGATGCATAAGTGAACAATCTTCCAGATAACAATGCATAGAAGAGGTAAGGTGTGGAAGAGTCATAAATATAGATGCGAGACTCCCGAGGAGTACACTGGTCGTGATCTATTTGGTTCCATTAAAGAACATCTACCATAGCATGTGCTTGGGGAAGTCCTTAGTTGTCACAATTCAATCGCGACAAAAACCACAAGATTGGAGGCTACAATTGTAGTACCATCCATCCTGAGGTAATGTATGAACATTAACAACAGGTTTCAAAGGAATGGATCTTGGGTTAAAGGTCAGCTTCATGTACAGATTCACAACACCAGAATCCAACACAATTGGGGATCTTCAGTTCAAGTCCAAGGGTTAAAACCCGAGAAATGAAGTAACTACCACTTGAGTGATAAGGCATACACTACAAGATAATAATCACGAGGTAGCTTCCAAGAGAAGAAACGACTTCTAAAGTACACAAACAAATAAAAAGGAGGCACACGAGGTGAAAGGAGACCTCGAAGCCTAGAATAGAACTCTGTGGAATATTATATTGTAGGCACCATAAGACAGAGAGATCATGGTGGAAAGGAATCTCCCATATGAATAAGAGCAAGGGAAACAAAGAATTCACAACACACATAACTCTAGAGAGCTCAACACTAGGTCAACTGGCTGAGGATCGACATGCCACAAAGGCACCTAAGCTTTGAAAGACTAGAGGAGATATCAAAACTTTTCCAACGTCAGCACAAGATAAAGATAACCCAGAGTTAGAGCAAAACTGGAGAAGGAGTAAAATAAGCATACTAGAGTTTTCGCAAATACTTTACAACTTTAAAATAGTTTTCACAAACACTAGACTCAATATAGACCAATAGCAAGGTTTTCCTATGGTCGGTATGGCTCTAATACCGAAACCTGTGGCACCCCCGGGATCAGGGCTAAGCAAATCCCAAACCTCTATCTGACATAATCTTAACCTTGAGCTCGAGGATATCCAGTGGAGAATTGGAAACACAACAGTGACCCTACGACACAAAACTTATTACAGCAAGCACATAACTGAGCAAAGAACCAAATTATTACAAGCAGAGGTCACTGACCACAAACATCAAACAATAGAAGGAAAATTATGCTATTAAATATAGCAAACTGAACAAATGGCCTAAGAGGCCTGAAGCTTAAAGATGACATCCCAACCCATAGATTCCAGGCTGTCGGCCGGGAACCCCAAGCTACTCGTCGGTGTCGATGTCGTACGAAACTCTTCTTCAGGGATCAATTACTCTGCCAAAAGTATCAACAAAGCAAGGGTGAGTATAGGGTGTACTACGCAAGACTTATGGCTGGTGGGGTTGTTTTGCATAAAGCCATCTTTTTTTGTAAAAAAAGAGGGAGGAGAAGCTCGTCTAATTAGAATATTTTAAAAGCAGATAAGAGAGCGATATCTATGGAATATTGATCATCATATTTTGATATCCACCAAGTCGTCATATCTAAACTAGGATCAACTCCTCGTACCCATGAGGAAGCATCCTTAAGCACACATTGATCTACCAAGTTTTATGATTAGGTTCATTTTATCTATGATCATCACGTCTTTTCCAAAGTCATCCATGACCATGGACGCGGCTTTTAGAAGAGATTATTACCCTGCAAGGGTATACCACTATACCCACATGCACCAAATGACTCTTAGTGCCACTTGACACAATTCCTTGGTGTGCTGGCAGATGATGTGGTTGGACATGACCTTTACCTTGCTTTCGCCGAGACCATGAGTCACGCCCTAAGGATGGTTCCACCGTAACAGGTCAAATCCTAAAGCCGGTCCCTAGAGATGTGAGCCGAGGTTGCTTCACCAGGGGCACTATCTACCCTAATCAATGCAGTCCATGCTTCCCTACCTGTTATGAATGCACCTCGTTCACCGCCTTTGAGAATATCCAGAATGCATGTCGAATGGAACACCCGAACTATGTGACTCATGGAATCTACTAGGCACATTATTCAATAGAGGGGTTCCATGCTTGTTTATTATCATCTTTGATATGCTTTGTCTACACTTTGAGGTATTTTTATACATTTTCTGGGACTAACCTATTAACAAGATGCCGCAGTGCCAGTTGCCTGTTTTCTGCTGATTTTGGTTTTAGAAAAGCTAGTAAAGAAATATTCTTAGAATTGTACAGGACAAAAGCCAAAGTTAATATTTCACCGAGGAGACATAGAGTCTAGAGGAGAGATGGAGGGTAGCCATAGGGCGTCCGCACCCCCTAGGAGTGGGCCCACCCTAGGTCGTGCCAGGGCAGGGTGTGGGCCCCCTGGCCGCCATCCTGCCTCACCTCTTCGCCTATATAAGCCCCTGATGCCAAAATCCTAAACACCCGATCAGATCTCCCCGAAACAGTCTAGAGCCGCTGCCATCGTCCCTAGATCAGGGGGATCTGAAGCTCTTCTCGGCACCTTGACAGAGGGGAGAGATCATCCCGGAGGCCTTCTTCATCACCATGCCAACCTCCGGTATGATGCGTGAGTAGTTCACTCTTGGACTATGGGTCCATATAGTAGCTAGATGGTTGTTTCTCCTCCTTTGTGCTATCATGTTTAGATCTTGTGAGCTCCGTTCATGATCAAGATCATCTATTTCATACATGTTGTGTTTCCGGGGATCCGATGGATATTGAGATACTATGTCAGATTGATTGTTGATTCTATCATGTCTTATGATTATTGATTCTACCATGTCTCTGTTGTTTGTGATCTTGCATGCTCTCCGTTTCTAGTAGCTACCTTGGCCAAGTAGATGCTAGTGACTCCAAGAGGGAGTATTTATGCTCGATAGTGGGTTCATGCCTCTATTGAATCTGGGGAAGTGACAGGAATCTCTAAGGTTATAGATGTGTTGTTGCTACTAGGGAGAAAAAACAATCTTTTGTTTATGGAACAATTGTATTGTTTAATTTACAAACATTGCTTAATGGAGTTATCCATTGCTTGCAACTTAATACTGCAGGGGGGTCGGATGGTAAAATAATGGTGGATTACTAGTCATAGATGCAGTTGGATGGCGGTCTATGTATATTGTTGTAATGTCCAATCAAATCTCATAGGATTGATGAATGTCTAGTATTGCATTATTATGCCTTGCTCAGTCCTGTAAATTGCCCTGTTGTAATTTCTTTACCCAGCATGTTATGTTATTTATCTTAAGGAGAATATCTCTAGTGAACTATGCACCTTGGTGCAATCTTAACCATTGTTACATCATCTATTGTTACTATTTACTTTCTGCAAGAAACCATTACCTTCCACACCATACGTTTAATCCTTTGTTTTCAGCAAACCAGTGAGATTAACAACCTCACTATAAGTTGGGGCAAAGTCTTGAGTTTGTGTTGTGCAGGATTCCAAGTTGCTAGCAACACTTGGAGTTGTTTCCTTGCTCCTACTGGTTCGATAACCTCGGTTTCATAACTGAGGGAAAATTTGCCGTTGTGCTCATCATACCTTCCTGTTGGGGTCTCCCAACGAAGCTATAGTATTGAGCCACGTCATGGATCAGGTAATATAAGCTCAAAGAGAGTAATTATATAGATAGGATACTCTATATATCGATAAAAGACCACAATAGAATCGTATGCATCATGGAAAGAAATGAAACTCTTGTAGGGTTCGCTGCATAGAAAACAAAAAATTTCCTACGATGGGAACAACTATGTACCAAGATCTATCTACTAGATACAAGCAACGGGCGGATATACATCCATAGAGAACATACCCTTGAAGATCGACAAAGCTTAACGAGGTTGAAATCGTGGTTGATGTAGACGATCTCTTGTCGATCTCAAGATCCAAACGAAGTCCTTGCGCCGCATCCGTGCTCGCACACACGTCCGAGGCACCGAGCAACCTCCACCTCCTCGCTCTAGCGATGCAGTGGAAGCACAACTCTTTCTTGCTGAATAGCTACCGGGAACATGTATCTCTCTTGTCCAAGACCATGGGGATAAATACTAGAGGGGGAGAGAGATCCTTCATGAGGAGGTGTGAGTGAGAGAGAGGGAGGGGGCTCCTTTTATAGGAGGAGGGGAGACCCCAAGGGGGTGGCCGGCGCATGGGGCTGCCCCCTTGCCCTCCCTCCATTCATGTGGGTGGACACTCCACTCACAAAAATGCCCTTCAATTTTCTCCACTAAAAAACCCACTCAAATTCCCATTAAATTTCCACAAAATTTAATGCAAACTTTCATTAAATAAAACACCTTTTATTTATTCAGAATTTTGTCAATTACTTTAATGACATACATTCACATATAACCCCTTGCTAGTATTTCATTTCACATGCAAAAACACTTTCTGCAATTTCACCCGAAAACTAGTTTCAGTATCAAGTGAAATATATTCATGCGCTTATTATTTTTTTCAGCATGAAATTTTTGCTCCAAATGGCGTCGGTGTCTCTTAAGTGTGTCAACCTACGGTTCGCGATATATTACACGTCCGAGATTCGATCATCTGTATCTCCATACCTAGTTTGATCTTGTTACTGACATGTACTCTTTTCTTGTTCTCGTGATATACCATTCTAGTGATAAAATCACTTGCTTGCAAGATATCATTGTGATATCACCAAGAGGGCCCAGAGCATATCTATCCGTCATCGGGATGAACAAATTCCACTCTCGATCCATGGGCCTCAACATAACACTTTAGTATTACTGAATCCATCTTTATAATCACCCTGTTACGGTGTGACGTTTTATGTTATCAACATACTCTTCCAGTGTTAGTGATTGACATGATCTCATGGTCTAAGGATGAGGATCACTTCGTATGATGTTATAGCAATATAAACTCAATGACTTTGATCGTAATGCTATACTTTGGATAAATGTTCATCACTCCATTCGAATAATTTTGTGACCTCATTATTAACAACATCCAATGTCCATGATCAGGAAACCTTGATCATCTTGTCAATCAACGAGCTAGTTTATGAGAGAGGCATAACTAGGAACTTTCTGTTTGTTTATTCAGCACACATGTATTAACATTTCCGTATTAATACAATTATATCATGCAAAATAAACATCTATCATATACTTGGAATATACATAATAACCACTTTATTATTGCCTCTCAGGACATATTCCCTTTAGTCTCCCACTTGCACTAGAGACAATAATCTAGTTACATAGTGATAATTCACCCGTGGAGTTCTGGTGTTGTTCATGTTTTGCTCTAGGGAGAGTTTTGGTCAACAGATCTGCTACATTGAGATCCGTGTGTACTTTACAAATCTTTATATCTCCATCCTTGACATGCTCGCGAATGGAGTGAAACCGGCGCTTAATATGCTTGGAATTCTTGTGAGACCTTGGTTCTTTGGCATTGGCTATGGCACCATTGTTGTCACAATAGATCACCATTGGGTCAAACGCACTCGCAACCACACCTAGTTTGGTTAAGAACTCCTTCATCCAAACTGCTTCCTGAGCCGCTTCCGAAGCAGCAACATGTTCGGCCTCCATTGTTGATCCTACCAACATGGGTTGTTTGGAACTCCTCCAACTAACCGCTCCACCATTCATGAAAAATACGTATCCGGATTGAGACTTAGAGTCATCCAGATTAGTGTTAAAGCTAGCGTCGACATAACACTTAGCAATGAGCTCTTGTTCACCTCCGTACACAAGAAACATATCGTTAGTTCTTTGCAAGTACTTAAGGATATTCTTAACCGCTATCTACTAGTCAAACTAATAGCATGTGACACATCCATTCTTGTACATAGCATGGCGTACATTATAAGGCCTATGGATGAAGCATAGGGGACTTTGTCCATTATCTCTCTTTCTTCCGCCATAGCCGGACTTTGAGTCTTACTCAATGTCTTGCCTTGCAACATAGGTAAGAACCCCTTCTTACTTCCGTCCATTTTAAACTTCTTTAAAATCTTATCAAGGTATGTACTTTGCGATAGCCCTATTAGGCGCGTAGATCTATCTCTATAGATCTTTATGCCTAATATGTATGACGCTTCACCTAGGTCCTTCATTTAAAAATTGTTGTTTAGATAACTTTTAACACTGTTTAAAATATCTACATCATTTCTGATCAATAATATGTCATCCACATATAATATCAGAAATGCCACATTTCTCCCACTCACTTTCTTGTAAATACAAGCCTCTCCATAAGTTTGGACAAATCCAAATTCTTTGATCACCTCATCAAAGCGGAGATTCCATAGATGGATCGCTGAAGCTTGCATACCTTGTCAGCATTCTTAGGATAAAAAAACCTTTGGTTGTATCATATACAACTCTTCTTCAATATTGCCATTGAGGAACGCTGTTTTGACACCCATCTGCCATATCTCATAGTCGAAATATGCAGCAATTGCTAACATAATCCTAACTGACTTTAGCATCGCTACGGGAGAGAATGTCTCATCGTAGTCAACTCCTTGAATTTGTCGAAACCCCTTTGCGACAAGTCAAGCTTTATAGACGGCTACATTACCATCAGTATCAGTTTTTCTTTTGAAAATCCATTTGTTCTCCACGGCCTTTCGGTCGTGAGGTAAGTCCACCAACTTCCAAACTTGATTTTCGTACATGGATTCCATCTCGGATTTCATGGCTTCTAACCATTTGTTGGAATCCGGGCTCATCATCGCTTCTTCATACGTCCCAGGGTCATCAATTTCATCAACATGAAATTCATAATAGGATTTACGTACAGCTCGGGAGTTGCACGCGTCCTGCTAGACCTGCGAGGTTTCGTAGTATTCTCTTTCGGAGCTTCATGATCATTATCATTAGTTCCCTCTTCAATTGGTGAAGCCAACTCCGGAACGACTTTCGGTGCTGCGGTACTCGCCATACTATGAAGAGAAGGTTCTACAACCTCTTCGAGTTCTACCTTATGACTACTCATGCCTTTCGCAAGAAACTCTTTCTCTAGAAAGGATCCATTCTTGGCAACAAAAAACTTGCCCTCGGATCTTTGATAGAAGGAATACCCAATAGTTTCCTTAGGGTATCCTATGAAGACGCATTTTTCCGCTTTGGGTTCGAGTTTATCCAGTTGAAGTTTCTTCACATAAACATCGCAACCCCAAACTTTAAGAAATGACATCTTAGGTTTGTTTCCAAACCACAATTCATACGCTGTCTTTTCAATGGATTTAGATGGTGCCCGATTTAAAGTGAATGCAGCAGTTTCTAGTGCATAACCCCAAATTGATAATGGCAAGTCCGTCAGAGACATTATAGATCGAACCATATCTAATAAAGTACGATTACAATGTTCTAACACACCATTTCACTGTGGTGTTCTGAAAGGTGTGAGTTGTGAAACTATTACACACTCTTTCATATGAGTGCTAAACTCGTAACTTAGATAATCACCTCCATGGTCGGACCATAGAAATTTGATCTTTCTATTACGATGATTTTCCACTTCACTCTGAAACTCCTTGAATTTATCAAAGGTTTCAGACTTGTGTTTCATCAAGTAGATATAATCGTATCTACTCAAATCATCCGTGAAAGTTACAAAATAACAATATCCACATCGCGCCGACACCCTCATTGGACCACACACATCAGAATATATGATTTCCAATAAATCTGTCGCCCATTCCATTGAACCGGAAAACGGCGTTCTAGTCATATTGCCCATAAGGCATGGCTCACATGTATCAAATGATTCAAAATCAAGTGATTCCAATAGTCCATCCGAATGGAGCTTCTTCATGCGTTTAACGCCAATATGACCTAGACGGTGGTGCCACATATATGCGGATATATCATCATTAAGTTTTATCCTTTTAGCATCAACATTATGAATATGTGTAACATTATTATCGAGATCCGATAGAAATAAACCATTCATCATCGGTGCATGACCATAAAATATTTCATTCATATAAATATAACAACCATTTTTCTTGGATTTAAATGAATAACCACTGCGCATCAAAGATGATCCAGATACAATGTTCATGCTCAGTGCTAGCACTAGATAACAATTATTTATGTTTATAAATAATCCCGATGGTAAGTGGAGAGGTAGTGTTCTGATGGCGATCACATCTACGCTTGATCCATTGCCGACACGCATCTTGACCTCACCCCTTGCTAGCGGTCGCTTGTTTCGTAGCCCCTGATTCGAGTTACAAATATTAGCAACTGAACCGGTATCAAATACCCAGGTGCTACTGTGAGTACTAGTCAAGTACACATCAATAACATGTATATCATATATACCTTTATTTGCCTTGTCGGCCTACTTGTCTGCCAAATACTTGGGGCAGTTGTGCTTCTAGTGGCTAGTCCCCTTGCAATAATAGGACTCGGTATCAGACTTAGGTCCAACTCGGGGTTTCTTTTTAGGCACAGCAACTTGCTTCCCTCCCTTCTTTCCCTTCTGTTTACCCTTCTTATCTTTCTTGAAACCAGTGGTCTTCTTGATCATCTACACTTGGTGTTCTTTCTTGATCTCCACTTTTGCAGTTTTAAGCATTGACAGAAGCTCGGGGAGAGACTTCTTCATGCCTTGCATATTATAGTTCATCATGAAGGTATTATAGCTAGGTGGCAGAGACTGGAGAACAAGATGAATGCCTAAGTCAATGGAAATTGTTATTCCCAAGGACATAAGCTTATCGGCGTAACCCGACATCTTGAGTACATGCTCAGTTACGGAGCTGTTATCTTCCATCATGCACCTAAAGAACTTTTCTGAAGCATTGTAACTCTCTACATTAGCATGTGTGTCAAAAATCATTTTCAACTCACCCATTGTATCAAATGCATTGCCATTTTCAAAACGCTTTCGAAGTTTTGGCTCTAGCCCATACAATATGCCGCAATGAACTAAGTTGCGGTCCTCCTGAAGAGTCGGATAGACATTATTTTCCTCGTTAGGGGCATCATCAAGTGGTGGGGGGCCTAGCGGTGCTTCTGGCACATATTGCTTTTGTGCAGCAGTGAGCAGAATCCTCAAATTCATGGCCCAAACGGTAAAGTTGCTACCGTTCGTTGCAAGTTTCCCTTTCTCCATGAACACATTGAAATTAAAAGCAGGTGGTGCCATCTACAACAGGATTTGTCAAGTTTAGACTAAGTTTATGATAGATTGAGTTCGACTAATCTAAATTAAGAATAAACTCCCACTCAAGAACGACATCCCTCATGCCTTTTTGGTGATTACATGAACCAAATTCACTACACCAAGTCCGATCATCAAGTGAGTCGGTGTAGCTTCAAAGGCGAGCATCAAATGGGCATCATATTTTCCATATGACTCATGCTTAACCTTTCGGTCCATGTTCCGAGGCCATGTCTGTACATGCTAGGATCTCCAAGTAAGAACCTTAGTATTCGCGTGTGTAACTGTCTTACACCCAAAATATGATCGTGGTTCCAAGAACACCTGATCATCACGTGATGTCTTGGAGCGACGAAACATAATTGGTGCATACTTAAGGGAGAACACATTTGATCTTGATATCTCAATGAGGGATCATCTTATTATGCTAATAAAACGCCAAACAAGCAATATAAGATGCAACAAACATCACATGTTAATAAGTGGAATGATATGGTTCTTGCACTTGATCTCCATCATGTGCATCGTGGTATGATCACTATCATACCTCTATGTGTAAGTCCAAGGTGTCGTGGTATTGCCGACGAGTACGCCATGGAGGGGTCCTCACAGTGCGTGTTTAGAGACGTGGGGTAAGGCGGACGGTTGACGGGTACGAGGTAACACAGCTTACCCAGGTTCAGATCCCACAACGGTGGCGGAATCCTACTCCTGCTATAAATCACTATAATGGCAATACGCCGAGTTACAGAGATTAGGCTCGCTGTGCGAGGTGACTAGAAAGTCTAAGTTATCGTGCCCTAAAGGCTCCCATAGGCCCGACTTATATAGTCGCCAGATCCTAGGGTTACAGGGAAAAGTCCTAGCCGAACAGGTTACAGAGTTCTACACCGTCTATTACTAGTCTTGTGTATCTTGCACTCCAAGGCTCCGGGTACGCTGGTGACTCCACCGTAGCCTTCCTTTATCCGGTATGGGCCTCCCTTCTGGATCCACCTAACTGAGCCGCCCAGCAGGCCATAGGCCATGCTACCGACTATGGGCCACCCGGGTTAGTCGGATAAGAGACATGCTATGAGGATACCCATATAGCATATCCCCAACAGTAGCCCCCGGAGAACTCCGAGATCTTGCGCCATCTTGCCTCTTCCCGTGGAATGCTCCGTCTAGATGGATGTCGGCAAATCGTCAAGCAACATCTTGTAGTCCTCCCAAAGAACCCTCATTCTCTCGCGTCATCGTCTTCTTCCTCTAGCCGCGCGCCTCCTCGAGCTCTCCGCGAAAACCTCGAGAAACCCTAGCTTCGCTCTCTGCACCAGTCGCGTTCTCTCCCTCCTCCATGGCCAGCAGCAGTTCATCCCCGTCAATGGCGGCGTCGAGCGAAGCCACGGCGAAGCCGGCGAGCTCCATCGTCGTGCCCCCAGAGGGTCTGGTCATCCCCGCATCGGCGGTGATAGAAACCACCGGCGGCGACCACAATCTGGCCGCGCTAGAGCCCCTGGAAGAGGAGCCAGACTTGCACAAAGGCGACTGGCGCCGCTCGGACATCCCCGGCCGCGACATCCAAGAGATGATCGCTGAGGGTTACCTCCCCGCGACGGAGGGGCTCGCCTGGCGGGCGGCGTCGGCCGGCGAGGTGACGCCTTCTCCCTAAGCCGGAGAGAAAGTGTACCTCAAGGCGCAATTGGTACGCGGCGTTTCTCTGCCCATCTCCCACTTCTTCCTGTCCGTCTTGAATCACTTCAAGGTCTAACCCCACAACCTTTCCCCCAACAGTATCTTAGTGCTTAGCAACTTAGCGGCACTCTGTGAGGGTTACCTAGGGATTAGGCCTAGGTTAGATTTGTTTGTATACTTCTTCACCGTCAAACGGGAAGCCGGACACAGTAGGGAGGAGCTTAGGAACTGTGGCACCATAAGCTTCAAGATCTGTCCTAGCCGGCGGTTCCCCGACATCGTCGCTGACGAATCATGCAAAAACTGGCAGCAGACGTACTTCTACGGCCCCGACATTCCTTTGGCGGGCCGAGAAGTAACATACCCGGACTTCGTGGATGGAGCCGCCGCCGAAGTCTCCACATGGCGGTCCCATGCCTCCCTTCCCTCCGACCTCGACGCTTCTCGCGCAATAAGACGGATCGAGTGGTTCGTAGAGACGGGTCTAACCGGCTTGGACCTAGCCATGTGCTTGTTCATCAGGCGGATCCAACCTCTGCAGCACCGCACAAAGTATATGCACGAGTACACCAACGACCGAAGGGATACCCTCCGGATCTCCGAGGACAACTTCTCGAGCGACTCCGTCAAGTTCCGCCTCAAGGACATCATCAAGGTGAAGGATAAGAAGTGTGGGTTCACCCTCACCTACGACATGTTCGTAGACGGAAAGTGCCCAAAGGTAGGTATTTATTTTCCGTGTATGACATTGCTCCAGTTTTTCCGTCTTGCCAATACCATCTAGTCTAACATGATGATTTCTCACTTAACAGCTTAGCGATCTAGAGGAGGGCAACCTGGCTGCCCAAATCTATGATCCAAAGAGCTCCACCTTTGACGCTGCCGACGGAGGTAAGAAGAAGAAGACGGAGGGTGGAGCCTCCAAAAAGAGTACTGCCGCCCTGGAGGCGGAAAAGAAGAAAACCACCGGGATGTTTGCCAAAGCTCCCCCCTAGTGTAAGCTTCTCATTCTCCGACATTGTCTATTTATCTGTCTCGCCCCTGTACTTATGCATTTTGCACGTTTCAGGAAGAAAGCCACAACCAGCCTCAAGAAGTCCTCCAAGACTCTTGGGGCTTCTAGAAATATTAAAGATATGATGCATCGCGACTCCTCTCCCGCCATCGCCCCTGCTACTCCTGCCATCAAGCCCTCCTCTGCTCCGACAAGCTCCCTAGTCCAGGAGGCACCAGGCCCTTCCGCCATGGAAGTGGACTCTGGCGCTTCAACCGAGCTTGCTGTTGTCGGCGAGCAGGCGACGCAGGAGAGTGCTGCTCTTCAAATGGCTGAAGCTCCAGCTAAGGATGCCATCGGTAGCGGCAAGGCGGTGGTGGGAGCTGGTACCTCTACCGAAGGCGGCGCCTCAACTCCCCAGAAACCCTTCGAGTTGCCGAAGATTATTTACCCGGTGCTTACGCGGGGTAGCACAACTATGGTTCCTGGAGGAGTGCCGTCATCTCCGACGGGCGGTCTTGAGGAGTCCGTCAAGCAGACATCTTGCGAGGAAACAGCGTTTCCTTTGGCAAGCTGCTGGCCGAGAGCGCTACAAACCTCAAGATCATCACACTTGTAAGTTTTACTTTACCTTTTTCATTTCATATGAGTATTCCACTGTATCCCCCAAGGATGTAGACGGAAAACCATTGGTTTTGCATCCATATGCTCTAAGAGTGACTAAGTTAGAAAAAACTCTCACTGTAGCCCCCAAGAATTTAGATGGAATGAATTATTCCGACTAGATGCTTTAAGAGTAGCATACACAGTGTTCATAAATTTAAGTGTTGTAGCCCCCAAGCCTCTAGTTGTAACTGAATTAGTTCCGACTAGATACTTAAAGAAAAGCTAAGAATTTTCCGAGTTAAAACTTTATACTGTAGCCCCCAAGCCTCTAGTTGAGAACTGAACTAGCTCCGACTAGATGCTTAAAGAAAAGCTAAGCATATTGCTAAGTTAAAATCTTTCGCTGTAGCCCCCGAGCGCCTAGATGGAAAATCTCCGACTAGGGGCTCCAAGTAGACTAAACAACGACTTAACTTTGTATTTGCTTCCACAAAACGAGAATGCTCGGAGGGGCATGGCCAACGATAAGTACCAGAAGATGCGCGTGGACCTTGAAGCTGAAAAGGGTAAAACCGCCATCTTGAAGGAACAGGTCATCAAAAACAAGAGTCTGTTTTCTTTTTGCGCATTTTCGTCTTACTTTTGTGCCTTCCTTCTTCGAGTACTCATTGTGTACTTTGTTTTCTCCGATTTGTAGAGCATGTCGCCAAGGCCAAGGATATTGTCGAGCATTCCAAGCACATCCAGCAGCTGGACAGCGAGAAAAAGATCCTCAAGAAGGAGAGAGAAAAAATGCTAAATATGCACGAGGATTCCATGAAAGCCCTGCAGGACTCCGCCTCCGCGGAGATCAATCTCTTGAAGGAGGAGCTTCCAATCCTAATGGATCAGAAGAAGGCTGCCGATGAGCAAAACCTTCGCGATAGCGAGGCGTTTAAGCTCCTCCAACAAGAGAAGGAATCCTTGGAGGACGTCGTCTGGCAGGCAAAGGCCAGCATCTTCAGTAAGTGTCCTCCGCCTTGTAGTTCTGTAGTCCGGATACTTAGAATTTATTGAACTCATACACTGCTTGTCGAATTTTTCAGCGCCTATGGGTTTAACCCGCTCGCCTCCTTCGGACAAGGAATGCATGATTCTTGCCGGCGACTTCATCAACACCGCCATCACCCAAGCCAAGGAGATTGCCAAGCCCCTCCAGATTTATATCAAGGCCTCAGACTCCATGGTGAAGTACTCGGAGATTTTGCGCCGAGCCCCCGAGCGTGTCGCGAGCTGGAAAGCTTCATGTGCACGGGCTGGCGCAAGGATGGCGCTGTCTATGGTGAAGGCACACTATGAAGATGCCGACATCGACACGGTGACATCTGGTATCCCCGACATGGATGATGACGGCAAGGAGATCGATCACGAAGCCATCTTGTCATCACTCGCGGGGTATGATACTAGGGTTGCCGAGTTGGTAGATGTTGACGTTTTCGTGCCCAGGAACTTTCTCGACAACGCCAACCCGGAATCCTCTGAGTCTCACCATAGCACCGATGCTGAGGGTGATTCTCCGGCTAATGATGATGCGGCCTCCAAGTCTCCTACACCCAAAGAGTGATAAACACTTTGTAATTTCTGTTTCACCTCTAGTGTGTGAGCGGGAAAAACTTTGTTGATGTAATCTTAAGGCGGAAAACAATGGTTATTGTATACTGCTACTTAAGAATTAAGTTTCAGCATGTATATATTTTTGAAGCAAGTGCTTGCTTATCCATTACTTTGGTTCTTATGCTTGACTTTTCGTGAGTCGGAAGACTCGTTGTCGGAACCATGCGCTTAGGTGATGATGCCCAATGGCACCGTCAATAACCTGAGCACAAAATCGCCGATAACAAGTGCCGAAAGTCACTACTCCAGAATCCACATAAAAACAACAAAGAACGTGTAGACCAGAAAACTTAAGCTAACTCCCGTAGGCGGAATTTTTACAACTGCAATCGCAAGACTTGTGCATAAAAGTTGTATATGATCCAAAAATGAACAAAAGGAGGTAGAAGACTCAGCAAAATGAGTGAACCAAAGAGCTTTATTTCATTGATCATATAAGAGGTCCACAATTAGATAAAAAAATGCTAAGTGGAGAAAGGACGTAGCTGCGCTATGTTCCATGGCCGATCAAGCTCCGGGTAGTCATCATCCGGGTCACGTCGCTTGCGCTTATGATCTTCGTTGGGTCTATCCTTGAGTTCACGATTGTTGACAAGGTAGTAAGACCCATTGAGCAGCGCCTTGCTTATGATGAACCGTCCTTCCCATGGCGGGGATAACTTGTGTGACTTCTTCTTCTTAAGTCGGAGCACTAAATCCCCCTCTTTAAACGAGCGATGCTGAACGCGGTGACTATGGTAGCTGCGTAGCTTCTGCTGGTAGATGGCGGATCTTTGGCATGCCAAAACGCGCTCCTCCTCGAGAAGGTCCACATCTAGGCGTCTGGATTCTTCAGCGTCATCTTCGTCGTAGGCGGCAACTCTTGGTGCATCATGGAGGATGTCGGAAGGTAGGATGGCTTCTGCTCCATATACCATGAAATAGGGGGTGTAGCCGATGGATCTGTTGGGTGTAGTTCGTAAACTCCACAGCACAGATGGCAATTCTTCCGCTCAGGCTCTAGCTGCTCTATGTAGCGGTGCCTCAAGACTTGGCTTGATTCCCTGCATAATTAATCCATTGGCTCGCTCAACTTGACCATTGGATTGTGGGTGTGCCACAGATGCAAGGTCAAGTCGGATGCCTTTGTCCCAGCAATAGGCCTCCACTTCTTCGAGTGACAAGTTTCTTCCGTTGTCGGTGATGATGCTATGTGGGAGACCAAATCTCACCACTAGATCCTGGACAAACCTGAGGGCAGTTGCCCCATCAAGCTTTCTAATGGGTTTAGCTTCTATCCATTTGGTGAACTTGTCGACTGCTACAAGCAGATGCGTAAATTCACACGGCGCTATTTGTAACGGCCCCACCATGTCTATCCCCCAGACTGCAAACGGCCAAGTTATTGGTATTGTTCGCAATTGTTCAGCAGGAAGATGTGGTTGTCGGGCATAATACTGGCATCATGTGCATGTCTAAACCAGCTTGTCGGCATCCACCTTCGCGGTCAGCCAGTAGAATCCTTGCCGGAAGGCTTTTGCGACCAACGATCGAGGAGCGGCGTGATGCCTGCAATCTCCGAGATGGATTTCGCGTAGGATTTCCATACCTTCTAGCTGGGAAACACACTTTAGGTATACACCAATAGTGCTCCTCTTGTAGAGTTGCCCATTGATTATGGTATAACCCTTTGCTCGTCGTACTATTTGCCATCTTTCGACCTCGTCGTCGGGCAAAGTTCCGTGTTCGAGATACTCCATGAACGGTTTTGTCCAAGCCGGAGGGATCTTTGTCACCATGTTGACGAAAGAGTCAGCTCTATCCGGGTTGTCGATGTCGGCGCCCTTTACGGATGGTGTGCGTAGATGCTCTAGGAAAACTCCTGGCGGAATTTGCTTGCGCCCGGATCCAAGTTTAGACAGTAGATCAGCCGCCTCGTTTTGCTCCATAGGCACATATTTGACCTCATAGCCCAAGAAGCTCTTGGCTATCTCTTCCACTTCGTCACGATATGCCGCCATCATAGGGTTCGGCGCATTCCAGGTGCCAGCCACCTGCTGGGCAACCAAGTCGGAATCTCCACAGTAAACTATGCGCTTGATGCCAATATCCTTGGCTACACGCAGTCCATGAATGAGTGCTTCATACTCCTCCATGTTGTTTGTAGCCTCGAAGTGGATCTGCAGAACGTAGTGCAGCTTGTCTCCTTTTTGTGACTGTAGTAGTACACCAGACCCCGAGTCGTTGAGCAACTTTGATCCGTCAAAGTGCATCACCCAGTACTCTGGTTCTGGCAATGGAGTAGCATCCGGCATCTCCGTCCAATCTTCAATAAAATCCGCCAAGGCTTGTGACTTGATAGCGTCACATCTTTTGTAGGTGATCTCGAAGGCGGGAAGTTCAATGCCCCACTTCGCGACCCTTTCTGTAGCGTCGCTGTTGTTGATATTGTCGGACAGTGGAGTCTTTCTCACTACTGTGATTGGGTGCTCCTGAAAGTAATGCCTTAACTTCCGAGAAGCAAGAAATACTCCATAAGCTATATTTTGGTAGTGCGGGTAACGCTGCTTGGACAACGTAAGGACCTCGCTTACGTAGTAAACTGGTCGTTGAACTCCGTACTCATAGCCTGGTTCCTTCCGCTCTACTACGATGACGATGCTGATTACCCGGTTGGTTGCCACCATGTAAATTAACAGGGTCTCAACAGGCTCAGGTGCTGCAAGGATGGACGCTGAGGAAAGAATCTCAAGGTCAATGTTGCATCTTCCTCGTCCATCCATGTGAATTTGTCCGCCTTCTTTAGCAACTTGTACAGCGGCAGAGCCTTCTCTCCAAGTCGGCTGACGAACCGACTAACTGCTGCAACACAACCTGTTAGTCGTTGCATGTCCTTTAGGCATGTCGGACGATTTAAGTTTAAGATGTCCTTGATTTTCTCCTGGTTGACCTCGATTCCGCGCTGGGAAACGATGAAGCCCAACAGTTGCCGGCTGGAACCCCGAAGACGCACTTCTTAGGGGTGAGCATCATGTTGTATTCCCGGAGATTATCAAAGGTTTCTTTTAAGTCGGAGATTAAGTCGTTTGATTTTTTAGACATCACCGCGATATCGTCCACATAGGCGTGAACGTTCCGACCAATTTGGTCGTGAAGGCAACGTTGCATTATCCGCTGGTAGGTAGCACCTGCGTTTTTCAGCCCAAAGGGCATCATGACATAGCAAAACGTGCCGTAAGGGGTAGTGAACGAAGTGGCCAATTGGTCCGACTTCCTCATTTTGATCTGGTGGTATCCTGAGTATGCATCTAGAAAACACAAAAGTTCCGAGCCAGCCGTCGAGTCAATGACTTGGTCAATGCGAGGCAAAGGAAACGGTTCTTTGGGACATGCTTTGTTCAAGCTGGTGTAATCAACGCACATTCTTAATTCAGTAGTTCCCTTTTTGGGGACAAGTACAGGATTAGCCACCCATCGGGTGTGAAGGACTTCTCGGATAAAACCAGCCTTAAGTAACCTAGCTATCTCTTTGCCAATGGCGCGTCTCTTCTCATCTCCGAAGCGTCGTAGAGGTTGTTTCGCTGGTTTACATTTTGGATCTATGTTTAAGCTGTGATCGGCAAGTTCCCTAGGTACACCTTTCATGTCGGCAGGTTGCCAGGCAAAGATGTCCCTATTCTCACGGAGGAACTCGACGAGCGCGCTTTCCTATTTGGGATCCAGGTTCATCCCAATGGCGACGGTCTTAGAGGCATCGCCTACCACAAGTTCCACCGGCTTGGTCTCGATGGCGGCCTTGAACGCAGGAGCTTCTGCAACGGCTGCTTGATTGATCTCGCAGTCCCTTGCCTTGGTAAAGCTTCCGGATACGGTGATGACACCGTTTGGTCCGGGTATCTTGAGTTTGTTGTAGACGAAGCATGGCTTGGCCATGAACGTGTGGAATATGTCA
The DNA here is from genome assembly GCA_916181665.1 of Avena sativa. Lineage (NCBI taxonomy): Eukaryota > Viridiplantae > Streptophyta > Magnoliopsida > Poales > Poaceae > Avena > Avena sativa. The sequence continues at coordinate 300,849,017 of OV702297.1, read as the reverse complement.
CGGCCGAATATGACATGGTACACGCTCTTGAAGGGGACCACCTCAAAGGTCATGCGGTCTTGGCGGTAATTATTAACGTCGCCAAAGGCTACCTGAAGTGTGATGCACCCAAGGGACCGGGCCTCCCGACCAGGAACTACGCCATGGAACACGGTGTTGGTCTGCCTTAGGTTTGCCTCCGTCAAGTTCATCTTCTGCAGTGTATCCAGGTACATGATGTTGATGTTGCTTCCACTATCCACCATGCACTTGGTGAACTCCACGCCGTCAATCAATGGGTTGATGACCATGGCGTACTGGTTCTCCGTGGGCACAAGGTCTGGGTGGTCCGTCCTGTCCCAAGTGATTGGAACCTCCGACCAGCGCAGGTATTGGGGAACTGGGGGGAGAGTAGCCATCAGGATCCTTACAGAGGTCTTCTGTTGTCGTACGGTGGGGGTGCCAAGGAAAGTGTGGTAGACTGGGGCATTCTTTGTGAAGGGGTTCTTGCCCTTGTCGTCGCTCTTGGCGGCGTGCTTGGGGTCAACGTCCTCGTCCATGTCACTTGAATCCTTGGACTCCTCCTCCTTCTTCTTCCCCTTGCCCTTGCCTCGCGGTCTGTTCTTCCGACTTTGCTTATAGCCGGACTCCGGGTCTTCCTTGAGGTTGTTGACGAACTTGCAGTGTCGATTGGTATGGGTGGCCTTGCCGTTGGCGTCGAGGTGTACGAGGCACGGCATATCACGGTACTCTTCATAGGTTTGGGGAACGCAGAGCGGCACCGAGTTGGTTTCACTTCCTCGCTGCTGCCCGCGGCCTGCTCCCCTTCCTCGGCCACGTTGTCCGCCTTCTCCTCGTCCTGCAGAAGTCATGGTGACCATGTCGGTAGATTTGTTTTCTTTTGGAGCGGTTTTCCGCTTTGTACTGTTGTTCCTCCGAGCTTGGGTTGGAACGGCCATTGCCGGCAAAGAGCCACGTGCATCGTCGGCGGCGGCTGCGAACTCACTAGCTAACTGAATCATCTGATTCAAGTCAAGCTGATGATTGTCCTGCAAGCGCTTCAGCTTATGTCGGAGCAACGTGCCCCTTTCCAACCCATCTATGAAGGCGGCCATGGCGGTCTGGGCGTGCACTCCTACGCAGGAATTCTTCATATCCAGCCAGCAGGAGAGGTAGGCGCGAGATGTCTCGTCTTTCTCCTGCACGCAGCGCTGTAGATCGCCCACAGTGCAGGGACGCTTGTATATACCTTCAAAGTTCTTGGTGAATGCTTCTTGCATGTCCAGCGAGTTGTAGATAGATCTTTCCGGCAAGTCGTCGATCCATTGACGGGCCGTGCCCGCCAATATTAATGGGAGGTACTTGACGGCGATGTTGGGGTTGCCTCTGGCAATCTCCACCGCGTTGCCGTAGTCCTGCAACCATGTGGCAGGCTTGGGGGTGCCTTCATAGGGCTTGATGGTCTTGTCAATCCGGAAACCTTTGGGGTATGTTGCGGACCGTATTGCACGTCCAAAGCAACGTGGTCCCAGGTATGGTCCTTCCCGGGCCTTGTGGATCTTATCGATCCGTGAACGTGCGTCGTATGGTTCCGGGTTCTTCTTCTTGTTGTCAACAGGGGACGGGCTGCGTGAACGACGTGGGCCTCTTCCGCCATGGTGACTGCTTGGTGGTGACGGAGGCGAAGGTGGCGGTGGGTTGGCCTTCTTGCTGTTACCCTCCTGCGACGCCCCACGCCTGTCACGGTTGCTTGTCGGACGCAGAGGGTCATGGTGTGACCTGCTCTTATGTCCTTGGTGGCGCTCTTCATCATGATGGGTTTGTGTCGCGTTGTCACGAATGACGATGCCGCACTGCTTTGGTGGAGGCATATCCGTGCGATGGTGAGTCTTGTAGTCTTCCTGACGTCTGGGGGATCGGGGCGGTGGTGATGGGCGGCGAGGTTGGGCTCTTTTTCCGTGGTCGGAGGATATGGGGATAGCATCCTTCCTGTTGCGCGCATCCCTCCGTCTTCGTTCTGATGAACCCGTCCGTGATCCGACATCTTCAGGAGATCTGTCCCTTGGCGGTTTGTACTGGCTAGATCGGCAGAGCGCTGGGTCAGACTCAAGCCTCTGAGAGGTGGCCTTTTCCTGCTGCTTTACCGCCTTGGCCACTAGGTCATAGACCTGTTCCACTGCCTCAGGCGATCTATCCTGCTCCATAAGGGTCTTGGCGACGGCGAGGTTAAGGAGTGGGGTGGGCATCACCTGTTTGCCTTCACTGTCAATGTATGGCTTGGCCTGTGCCGGCTTCGAGGGAGCCCATCCCAGGTTGCGCCGTACACCAGGATCATTGATGACGCGAGCCAGAGCTTTCTTAGCCTTCTGCTGCTGAAGCAGAGTCTTGTACTCGGCCTCCATTGCTCTAGCTTTCTCTATGGACTTCTGCGCATTGACCAGATCTCGATCTAGTTTAGCGCCTTGTTCCGCGATGGCTTGCGCTTCCTCCAGCAGCTGCTGGCGCTTCTCGTCAAGCTGAGTCACGTTCCGGATATGATCAACAGTTAGTGGCTCAACGAGGAGATTTCCGTACATCACTCTATCGGCTGGAGTAACGTGAGCTGCTGCCGACGTGGATGCTGGAGGCGACAAGTTTGCGGTGTTGTTGTTGCTCGGACCGGTGCCGAGTTCCTGCGGCTGTTGCACTGGATTAGGCGGAGGAGGCATGACCTTTGCGCGAGCATTGTCGGCAGCAGTAAGTGGTCCCTTCCCCTTATCCAGCGCCGTAGGCGGAGCTTGCTCGGGCTGGTCTTCATCCATCGCTGTCCCAATGGTGACGAACACCCCTCGGGACATGACGGTGTTATTAGCTTGTTCGTCGCGCGAGTACTCCTCCTCCATCTCCTGCATAGCAAAATCTAGCTCTTCGGGACTGGAGTCTATTTCCTCTGAATCTGCACTGAAATCAGCATAAAACGCGTCAATGACAGTCGGAGGGTGCCAGGACTTCCTCGATGACGGGCGGTGGAGGTGCAACGTCCTCGATGACGACTGGAGGTGGTGGCGCTGCTGCGACGATGGCGGCCGGAGGCGGTGGTGGTGGCTGAATCGGAGGTGCTCCATCAATGAGCGCAAGCGCTGTCTGAGCTGCCGCTTCAGCCTCCACGTAGTTGTTGACGATGCTCACCATGCCTTCGAAGGTGAGGCGTCCTGACGCCTGTTGCCGTCTTAGAGAGTGTCAGAGAAGCGTGCCATGGTCTAGTCCTTCCACAAAGTGATAGATGGCATCATCATTGGGGTAATTGGCCAGGTCGGCCCGTATGCGGAGCCACCTGGCGAGGTAGTCGCGGGGGTTTTCACCCTCTCTCTAAACGAAGCGCGCCAGATTGAAGATGGTAACCATGCCGACGAACTTGGATCTCTGTTGTCCAGACACACGGACAAAGCCGGCGGATTTGCAGTGACTGGCACCTTTATATCCTGCACAGGGGCGGTTTGGGTGGGTCTTGAATTTTTCCGATCTTTGCCGGAAAACTCCGAGGAGAGATCCGACATCGATCCTTCCGCGAACGTGTCCTGCCCGTAGGCGGTCCGTGCGGGTCTTGATGCTTTCCGATCTTTGCCGGCAAACTCCAAAGAGAGATCCGACATCGATCCTTCCGCGAACGTGTCCTGCCCGTAGGCGGTCCGTGCGGGTCTTGACGCTCCTCCGACTCCCAGGGAACTAGTGCCCGAGTCGGTTCCGCCGATGAAGAGGTGGATGTCTCCGATAGGAACGATCGAACACCGCGTAGGGTTCGTCTTTGCCGGGATCCAGAACTCATTGGGGGGGGGGGGGGGACGATCGGAATGCTACCGGAGAAGAGAACGCGACCGATGGCTACGGTTTCGCCGATTCCTGCGAAGATCTTGGTCCTCGCCCGCTGAAGAGCCTGAAGCGCCTCTTGCCCCACTGTGGGCGCCAACTGTCGTGGTATTGCCAACGAGTACGCCATGGAGGGGTCCTCACAATGCGTGTTTAGAGACGTGGGGCAAGGCGGACGGTTGACGGGTATGAGGTAACACAGCTTACCCAGGTTTAGATCCCACAACGGTGGCGGAATCCTACTCCTGCTATAAATCACTATAATGGCAATATGCCGAGTTACAAAGATTAGGTTCGCTGTGCGAGGTGACTAGAAAGTCTAAGTTATCGTGCCCTAAAGGCTCCCATAGGCCCGACTTATATAGTCGCCAGATCCTAGGGTTACAGGGAAAAGTCCTAGCCGGACAGGTTACAGAGTTCTACACCGTCTATTACTAGTCTTGTGTATCTTTCACTCCAAGGCTCCGGGTACGCTGGTGACTCCACCATAGCCTTCTTTTATCCGGCATGGGCCTCCCTTCTGGATCCACCTAACTGGGCTGCCCAGCAGGCCATAGGCCATGCTACCGACTATGGGCCACCCGGGTTAGTCGGATAAGAGACATGCTATGAGGATACCCATATAGCATATCCCCAACACAAGGTCTATGGAACTTACACGTTATGTGTGTTGTAAGAGTATCGACTTATACTTCTACTTACAACATCACCATATCATGACACTAGCCCAGCAACAATCTAAACTAGACGCCTCTAATTTATCCATTGCAAGTTATACATGGCTTAGGGCTTTCGAATATTGAACTGTTCTTACCTACGAACATGAACCACAACGAGGATAACCAAATGGTTGACAACTCGTTGCAAATTAGATATTGACTATAGTAGGAGAGACAGACACCCGCTAGCCACTTATGCAAAACTAGTTGCATGACAAGCGTGGAACAGGTCTCATGTGCGAGGACATGTAAAGTTTGTTCGGGCCGCTTTATCCCACTATGCCACCAATATACAAAGTACAAAAAAGAAGCAATAACATAATCATCATCGCCCACATACTCATATGTGTACTACCCGTGCAAAGCATCTACGCATAGATCCGGCTCTGATACCACTGTAGGGTTTGCAGCATATATAAAAAAAATTCCTACGATGAGAACAACTGTAGGGTTTGCATCATAGTTCTATCTACTAGATACAAGAAACGGGCGGGTATACATCCATAGATAACATACCCTTGAAGATCAACAAAGCTTAACAAGGTGGAACTCGTGGTTGATGTAGACGATCTCTTGCCGATCTCAAGATCGAGAGGAAGTCCTAGCGTCACAAATCAGCGGCGTATCCGTGCTTGTACACATGTCCGAGGCACCGAGCAACCTCCGCCTTCTCGCTCCAGCGATGCAGCGGAAGCACAACTCTTTATTTTCAAATAGCCACTGGGAACATGTATCTCGCTAGTCCAAGACCATGGGGGATAAATACTAGAGGGGGAGAGAGTTACTTCATGAGGAGTGTGAGCGAGAGAGAGGGAGGGGGCTCCTTTTATAGTAGGAGGGGAGACCCCAAGGGGATGGACGGGGAATGGGGCTGCCCCTTGCCCTCCCTCCATTCATGTGGGTAGACACTCCACTCACAAAATTGCCCTTCAATTTTCTCCACTAAAAAACCCAGTCAAATTCCCATTAAATTTCCACCAAATTTAATGCAAATTCTCATTAAATAAAACTCCTTTCATTTATTCAGAATTTTGTCAATTACTTTAATGACAAACATTCACATATAACCCCTTGGTAGTATTTCATTTCACACGCAAAAACACTTTCTGCAATTTCACCAGAAAACCAGTTTCAGTATCTAGTGAAATAAATTCATGTGCTTGTTATTCTTTTCAGCATGAAACTTTTGCTCCAAATGGTGTAGGGGTGTCTTAAGTGTGTAACCCTACGTTTCACGAATAATGCGAACATGATCGATACCCCTCTCGGATCAATAATCAAAAGCGGGACCTGGAGATCCATACTGACTCCCACACATCCAACGATGACTGTATTGTGATCGTGAGAACCTTTTACGCTAGTATATTAATTCTTTTATTTCGCGATATATTACACGTTCGAGATTCGATCATTGGTATCTCCATACCTAGTTTTTCTCGTTCCCGTGATATAACATTCGAGTGATCAAATCACTTGCTTGCAAGCTAATCAATGTGATATCACCGAGAGGGCCTCGATTATATCTATCCGTCATCGGGATGAACAAATTCCACTCCCGATCCATGGGCCTCAACATAACACTTTAGTAGTAATGAACCCATCTTTATAATCACCCTGTTACGGTGTGACGTTTGGTGTTATCAAGATACTCTTCCAGTGTTAGTGATTGACATGATCTCATGGTCTAAGGATTAGGATCACTTCGTATGATGTTATAGCAATATAAACTCAATTACTTTGATCGTAATGCTATACTTCAGATGAATGTTCATCACACCATTCCAATAATGTTGTGACCTTGTTATTAACAACATCCAATGTCCATTATTAGGAAACCTTGATCATCTTGTTAATCAACGAGCTAGTTTATGAGAGAGGCATAACTAGGAACTTTTTGTTTGTTTATTAAACACACATGTATTAACGTTTCCGTATTAATACAATTATAGCATGCAAAATAAACATCTATCATATAGTTGGAATATACATAATAAACACTTTATTATTGCCTCTTAGGGCATATTCCCTTCAACGCTTTCGAAAACATAGGATTGTATAATGGTGGGGCTATGCTTGCCTTTGCTAGTTGATAACTGGAAAGCAGAGCTTCGGACATCTGGTACTTGACATGATTACAGTTGGTCAAGTATTGGTCTTTGAGCTTCAACAATATTGATCTCTGACTTCGATCTCGATCTCGATATCGTATTCTACCGAAGACGAACCAAATCACCAAAAACAAAGGGCAATAATCAACAGATGGCATCGATGCAATTCTTAATCAAGGATGATGATATGAAAATTTAAATTGTATTGAAATGTAAGCCTAAGACATGCTCGACAATTTAATCGGGGTTCTGTGGGGTGCAAACCCTAACTCGGGGAAACTCCAGAATCACCTATGAGGGGTTACTATGTTGTTCTAATTAAACTTGTCATGTAAGTGGTTTAACAATGCATGATTATAGCTTAGATAGCCAGATCTCATTTTTCTGAACATTTTGATATATTATTCATATTTTCTAAATTACAGATAATTCGATATGAATTTTACAAGTTTAATATCCATTTTAAATCATTTTAGGAAATTATAAAACATTTTTGGAATATTTAAATTATTTTCCAACTTGGACCCATATTTAATAAGTTTATCAATTACAGAAATTATTTTCCTAACTGAATAAAACTCTAACATATAGGGCCCACATGGTATTTATTATTTTCCAAAATGATTTTTAGAAACAATTAAACAAAACAAAAAGGAATATTGCATCACTATGACGTCATCAAGGGTGTAGATTCTCTGATAGCATGCGGGGTGGGCGATAGGGGGAGCATGCGCATGCTTGGATGGGGGCGTCAGAAGGAGGGTGTCGAGGCGAGCAGTTTAGGGGTGGCACCACCAAAGAATGCTCACCGAAACGTCATGCACCATGGTGGTCAGTGGTGGAACCTGCAGATACACGGTGGCAGACTATGGAGAGGTCTAGGAGGACCGCATGCTCACCCGGAGCATGATGGCGGCGATGGCGAGGCCAAGGAAGATTGGACGATGACGATGCCACATTGGCCGATGTTAGGGAAGAGGCAGACAGAGAGCTTGACTGAGGGAACGGGGCTTCGATTGCTTTGGTGAGGCGACCGAGGAAAACATGGTGAGCTCGATGGCGGACTTGGCTTGGCCCGGGGTGGCCGGAGACAACAACGAAAAATGGCTGCTATAGCTAGGGTTTCGGGGTTCTGCGCAAACAACTTCCAAAGAGCGAGAGGGAGAGGAAAAAGAGAATGAGGCGAGAGAGGGCATCTTGGGCGTTCTTATCCTCAGCTCCAGGACCGGCGGGGCACATCTTGGCGCAATTCCATCATCGGCCGACAAGCGGGCACGTAGGTGCTTGCTCTGTTGTGAGCGAGGAAGAAGAAAGAAAGAACATGCTGGGCCGTGCTTGGGCTACAGGCTGCTGCGTGCTGAGCGGCAGGGAAGAGAGGGACAGGAATTAGGCCGGCCTGCTTGAGCTCTGGCTCTGGGTTTTTTTACAGAAAACCTTTTTATATTTTTTTGTTTTGATTTCTCTCTGTTGTATTTCATTTGAATTCTATTTTGGATAATTTCAAAAATACCAGAGAGTTTATAAAATATCTAAAATACTCAAGAACCCTTATATTTAATTTGGGACCCATTGTTTTGTGATTTCAAAATTCAAAACCATTTTGAATTGTTTTCAAAGAGAGAGAGAGAGGAAACTAGGGTTTTAGGGTTTTAGTTGATCTGATTTTATTGCATGCATTTAGTAAAGTTGATGCTCATGATGCACAAACAAACCCTAAATACTATTTAAGTAAAACTGGGGTCACTAGTGGCCCAAACCTTTAGTCCTGGTTGCCCCACCAACCGGGACAAAAGGGCATACACGTGGCCGCTGCTAAGTGCGAGGGGGAGGAGCAACCATCCCGGTTCGTAACACGAACCAGGACAAATAATCCTCTACCGCGGCAGAGATTTGACACATTTCTCTGCCGCGGCAGAGAATTCATTTTGGCAAGTCCCCGTCTGCCACGGCAGAGATTTGACACATTTCTCTGCCACGGCAGATAATTCATTTTGGGAACTTTTTTTTTCCGCGACAGCATTTTGGCCACTTTTTGTGCCACAGCAGAGAATTTATTTATGTTGTTTTATTTTTTATTTAGTGTTTTGCACCCATCAATGAAGGAACCATTATATTACACAAGATCATCATGACAATATAGATCCAAGTGTCGAACATATTACATTCGATACACGGAGTTCATGCACTACATATAAAATAAGCTCTTTGTACAATCCCTATTGTATATACACACCCGAATAGTATTCTCATTTTGGATTTAGGACTTCTGCATCCAAGAATGCCGCCAATTCCTCCTGAATTGCTCGTACGCGATCCTTTGGCAGAAGACCGTCCCATAGACGTTCGATCTGATTTAAAAAAGGAGTCAACCTATATGAATGAAACTAAACACAATTTGATGGTAATTAAAAACTATAGAAATTGTTTACGTACGTGGAGTTGCTCTAAATTTCACAGCACATCTGACGGATGAAATTGTAAACATAGTATCCACATAAATTGTTCCCTGGTCCCTACGTCAGGCACTTTACGAGAACAGAGTTCAATCAAAAAAAAATCAAGCATGATAATAACGGTATCAAAACTAGAATCAAAGAGATGCACGGATATAGCTAGTGGTGCTTACATCTAGTGGTTGAAATGTAAGATCCTCTTTCCAAACACCCCTAGCCTTGTTGGTGAACCATTTCCAAGTGCTGCCCGGTGAAGAAAACGAATAAAAGAAGTTATTAATTACTTGATATCATAAAATTCACGAACGTTGCCGATGTAGTGTCGTAATGATTAGAATTACCGCTGGAGAAGCATCTGCATGTCCTTACACGTCTCAAGGGGTTTATGTTTCGAGTCCATGACTAGTACACGACCTTTATCAAGTTGAATGATTAATATAATATAGTGGAAGCTGCGCATGCATAACTAATCAATTATATACTTAACATCGAGTAAGCGAAATAGAAAGTGTATACAACACAATAGCACCCACTCGAAGTTGTAAGGAAATAGTATTTCCCTTATGGTTTCTTGAAAGCTTAACGCATGTACGATATTATCCTCCGTATCCTAGGGGTTTGTTTTGAGATTAGCTTGATGAACCCAATATGGGTCAATGAACCCAATGTCATAGATTTGTTTCGAGAAACTTTATTCTGCATATTATAGTATGATTATATACATGCAATAAACAAGGTGAGATAGCTAGAGACTAAATTAATTACAGAATTAGTACTTACATACAATAGGCACTAATGATCGATTTGTCCAAGGCGTCCTGATTGAATAATTGAAATAGTTCATCAAATTCAATGGATATTATGTCATCTATTTCTTTCCCATAATTCTTTTTTTAACCCTCAGCATTATCCAGTTAGCCCCGGCCTTAGTGGCATGCATGTACCAGTTATGCAATCTTCGCATTTTTGTTGGAATATCATTTACCTCCTCAGGTTTGACGAGAGGTTTGCCGTACTGGTATTTGTATGCTACTTCACACACGGGGAAGTACTATAACTGGGATAAGTTCTAGGAAATACTCATACCTTGAGCAGCGGCAGCTTCTCCGTAATGTGCAACTACATCTGGATCATAATGCTCTTCGGCCGCATATTTGCTCGACCCCACATTGGTATGGGAAATCACCTTGAGAGGGGCGCAAGACTGTTTTTCTTGTTCTCCGAGCTGGGCAATAGATTTCCCGCTTGCATCAGTACTGCTCTTCGAGGCTTGTTGTGCCGCATGTGACTTGAGAATAGAACGCTCATAGTATGATGATAGCTTTGGCTCAGGTTGATGAAGAGTCTTTAGCATTTTGAACACTCAGGATTTTTCTTCTTTGGTGATGGGGAACTCTGGCTCTTTCGGCCGCCTCAGCTTAGCAAAAAACGCTGTCATTTCCGCATCAACGATAGCCGTAGTATCCTATTCAGTACAGTCATAAGCTCTCTTGGGAGGAACCTTTGGTACTTTTGGAAGAGGCTCTTATGTTTCGGCGATCGCTTAACACTACGCGGAGTAGCGGTGGTACGCTTACGCTTTTTATCCTAAGGAGCCGGCGATGGCTTCCGCGGCGATGGCTGCGCCAGAGATTGGTGAGGCGACGGACACGGGTGAGGCGACGGAGCCGGGTGAGGCGACGAAGACAGCTATCGCGGCAGCAACGACCTCGCTGGAGACGGGTGAGGCGGCGGAGAAGATGGCCTTGGCATGTGATTTGGAAGAACGATACATTCCTTTGGACATAGAATGGTGACGTTTCTTGCTTCTCCTAGTTTAGTCACATCCCATTCACCTGCAGGGTAGTCAAGCTTCAAACCTTGAAAGGTGGGCATGATTTCATCCACCCCGACAACAGCGTAGCCCTGTGGAACCGGACGACAGTGGTAAGTTGGTGTGGATCCCACTACTAGGAAAATGGCTATAGGTAATCAGCACATCCGTGGCTCACATGGTTGAAGTGCCCCACGGCTAAAACATGCGTGGGTCACCTACGGGCAGTGCCCTACTAGTAACTAGAACAACCGTGGCGCACATGGCCATAGTGCGCCACAGATATGTGTGGGCCAGGGCCCTGTTGGCCGCACGCCAAACATCTGTAGCGCACGTAGGGTAGGTGCGCTACAGTTGTTAGTGTCAACCGTAGCACACATGGAGGGGGTGCACTACGCCTAAGCGCATGCCCCCCTCTGCTGTGAGACGGCCAGACACATCCGTGGCGCACTATGGCATGTGCGCCACGGATGTTACTCCTCCATGTGGCGCACTAGGGCAGAGTGCGCCACGGATGTGTCGATTTGTTTTTACAGCACTTTATGTGCACATGTTTGACCACATCCACCACCCCACACTTCACTTTCCCCTTCTTCTTCCTCCTTAGATCTAGTCGGGATCTTCTCCTTTCCACCTCAATTTCTCCACCCATTCACCATTTTTAGCATGTAGAACTTGCCTTGGATGTTACATAAGTAATAGAAGAAGGTCTCCAGTCTCTCATCTCCTTCTCCGGTCTCGCGTGCACTTCTTTACATCTTTGTCGCAATCGGTCTCTCATCTCGGTAAGTTGTCCATGTAAGGATGTGTTCATGTGTATATGGTATTCTCATATGTATGTAGATGATCGATGTTCATGATTTGTGTATGGAGAGGATCGATGGTCATATGTGTGTTTATATGGAGAGTATCGATGATGCTCATGCATGTGTGTATGGAGAGGCTAATGATATGTTCATGTGTGTATGGATCGGTCTCTCTCTCTCTTGTGTTTGTATGTGAACAAGTTGTCATTTGTTTTGCCAAAATGTTGATTCATTTCCATTTTGGCAAGACTTTGGCATTTCGCAAAGGTCCTGATTTTAGGATAGGTCATGCCGAAATTTTCTATCGACCATTGCATGCATGCATTCATTATGTGGTTCTAATAGACTTCTAATTGTACCGTGTACACCGTGCAGGCAAAAATGGTCCGCATAATGAGCGAAGGCATTGTGGATAGATTTTTGAAATGTGCGACGGCCGACATGATACGAAATAACAAGACGGATATAAGATGTCCGTGCAGAAGATGCAAACTCAACTGGGTGATCGACCCAGATTCCGGGAATCTGCAGGCGCACCTGCTCCGCCATGGTTTCATTGATGGATACACTCGTTAGATAAGCGATGATGAAGACGATGGAGACGGTGAAGGGGGCCAACATGACGATGATCATCATCATGGCGAGAACGGGCGAGATGATGAAGAGTCTCCTGGAGATGGTGAAGGTGCGGAAGCAGACCGGGATGATGATGATCTAGATGCCGGAGGAGCAGACGATGATGGAACAACGTCAGGCTGGGTGCGGGACCCTTATGTGCAAGAGCTGCTTCTCAAGCAGACGAGTAATGCCAGGGCTGCCGCTAGAGAGAAAGCCAAGCTTGCGCAACTTGAGAAAGACGCGGTTACTCCATTGTATGAAGGATGGAGGCCCAATGATACCCGGTTGAATGTAACGCTCAAGGATATGGAGATGAACGCAAAACACAAATTGAGCGACGCAAGCTTCGACGATATGATGGCATTCTGGCACGATCGTCTCCCGGAGGGGAACACATGTCCAACTAGTATCGATGACGCTAAGAAAATCGTCTGTCCTCTCGATCTACCGCACGTTAGATATCATGTATGCATCAACGATTGCATCATTTATCGGGGTGAGGACGCAGAGAAAACCACATGTCCGGTGTGCGGCATGAGTCGATACAAGAAAGGGAAGAAAGCACCTCGTAAAGTGGTATGGTACTTTCCTATCACTCCTCGTCTGCAGCGCTATTTCGTGGACCCTAAGGAAGCGAAGCTCATGCGATGGCATGCAGAAAGGAAGAAGCCAGGATATGATGATGATGACCCCGAAAAGGATGAGTTGCTGACGCACCCTTCAGATGCTAGCCAGTGGAAAGCATTGGACCTCGAATTCCCAGAATTCGGTGGAGATTCGAGGAACATCAGGCTTGGTGCATAGCCAAGGGATTTCTGGCCGAAGAGTGCATCTCTTTCTGCACGAATTATCTAGACATCGAGAACCTTGTCGGTCTTGCCATCAACAGGCACCTTGGCAAGCTCGACGGATCTGGTCACCGAGAGGGTCGTCGCATACTGCATGCAGACTTCGATTTTTGACTCACAGACTTTGATCGAGCAAACCTCGTCGCGCTACAACATTTAGAACTGGTCGATCCTTGGGTACAGAAGCACAAAAGGTTAATCGAGAAGAAGTACAGTGACCGGGGCATACAGAGGACACAGGGAGAAATAATCAAAGAGAACAACTCAGATTTCACGCGTTGGTTTAGGCAGACGCTCCTTGATAATCCCCCGCGATCGCATTCTTCTGACATGGAAAAGATCATATTCACCTTGTCGTAGGGACCGATGCAAAACCTGGTGACCTATCAGGCGTATGATATCAACGGCTACACATTCTACACGGAGGAAAAGGACAACAAGTGTGATTATCAGAACTCAGGTGTAACGTCGGAATTCTACACCGATGACAACGTGAAGGAAAGATTCTACGGAAGAATCGAGGAGATCTGGGAGCTCGACTACTATGGAGAAAAGGTGTCGATGTTCCGTGTCAGATGGGCAAAGTGCGTCGAAAGGGAAGACCGGTATTTCACAACCATGGTTATACCCAAAGCAGCCAAATCCAAGGCCGCCGGTGCAAACGTGGCCGCGAAAAATGAACCCTGGGTACTGGCTACCAAAGTGGACCAATGTTTTTTCATTACCGACCCGACAAAGCCTAGCCGTGTTGTCGTGAGGAGAGGAAAAAGAAACATCATCGGAATGGATGGAGTCGCCAACGAGCAAGACTTCGACCAGTACGGCGATCCAAAGATTGAAGATGACGACTACTACGATGCAGCAACCTACATCACAAGAAGAAAAAGGACAACCATACCCAAAAAAGGTAGCCCATTCGAAAGAAGAAACATTAAAGTGCCGGGGCTAAATTATTCAACCGCGACAAAGAAGGGAAAAAAGATTGTAAAACGCTAGCTCAAAAAATATTGTAAAACCCGTGGTCAAAAAAGATTGTAATATTCATGGACAAATTATTATGAAATTTAGTTATACTTTGAATCATATTTGTACCACTTTTATGACATATATTATCACTTTTGGGCATTTTTGGAATATTTAAAAGTATTTTAAAAACAAAACAAAACTTCTATGCCATATATCACCACTTTTGGGCATTTTTTGGAACATTTAAAAGTATTTTTTAAATAAAAATAAAAAAGTGGGGCAGCAGGATTCGAACCTGGGTGCTCATAGTTTAGAATATAGTAGTGGGCAGAACCAGTGGGATAAGACAGTGCTAGTGTTAACTAGTGGGGTGGCCGCCCTCTTATCTGATAGTCCAACCCACATAGGCGTAGCGCACCCTGGCCAAGTGTGCTACAGTACCCGTAGCGCACTTGGCCAGGGTGCGCTACGCCTATGTGTGTTGGACTAGTCAACCGCACCACGTCGCCTCTCTCATCCCCATCTCACAGACACCACACATCGATCGAGCCCCGCCACGCTGCGCCACCGCCGCTGCTTTCTCGATCCGTGGAGGAGGAGGCCCGTGCCGCTGCCGATCCGTGGAGGAGGAGGAGGCCCGCGTCGCTGCCGATCCGTGGAGGAGAAGGTCGTCGCCGCTCGAGGAGTAGGAGGCCGCTGCCGCTCGAGGCTGAGGAGGAGGAGGCCGCCACCTCTCACACGCGCTCGTCGTCGTCCTCGTCTCAGAGGAGGTGAGCCTCCCCTCTCTCCCTGCCCACACGGTTCCTTCTCCATTGGGGCAGACCGAGCTCACGGCGCCTTCGCAGTGGCTTGAGCTTAGTTAGGGTTCCTAGTTCTGCAGTAGTAGCTTCAGAGATACAAGGCAGGGACAAATGACAGGGACATATATAGGGCCAACACTTAGAAATCTGGAGCTTTGGGTTCTAATTAGGGAAGGGGAATTGGGAAACAATGGCTCATCTGCTCATGTCGCTCTAGATTTTAATTGTTGGTGCTTAATCTGGAGCATGAGGTCTCAGTCAAGCACATCAATTGTTGGTGCTTAATCTGGAGCATGAGGTCTCAGTCAGATGTAGTTAAGTCTGGATGCAGCAGTTTGCTCCTCTACTAGTCAAGCACATGCCAAACAATTTTTTAAAACTAGTACATGGTTGCGCTCTATCTAAACTAAAGTAAGATGGGAGTTGCTAAACTTTGTATGTTGCCATTCTGGAAACCTGCAGTATCCTTTACACGATTACTGATTCATTTCAGTCTAATAGTTCAGGCATCAGTTACAAAGATGTAAATAGGCATAAACATTCTACCCACAATACATATAGATGACATCGACTATCAAGTTTGCATTATTGGTTGATAACATGGTATCACTAGCTTCAGCTTTCCTCTACTGACTTTGATGCTTCTGGAATTGTTATATCTCTGCTAGATAGATTCATTCTAGGCTTGCATTCCTAATAAAAATTGTCCCATTGTTTTGTTAGGAATTCCTACCCGTAAAACTGAAAGAGAAGTTCTTTCATTCTATACATCTTCTCTGTATAAAGAAGTTTATCCATTGAAGATGATGGCCATTTTACTTATTCGAGCTCTAGATACATCACTCTTCTGGCTCAATTTGCTTGCTGTCAAGTTTGTAGGCTTTGGGTTTTGTTTAGGCTAGAATAGGTTAGCTTGTACATTTTATAGGTTTTATTTGTTTGTTTCTGTCAATTGCTTGCTGTCAGTTCCTGTTTATAGCTTGTTGAGGTAATTATTTGTTTGTTTGTTGCTGTCAGTTGCTGTCAATTGCTTGCTGTCAATTATTTGTTGAGGTAATTATTTGTTTGTTGAGGTACATTTTATAGCTCATGTTGCTGTCAATTGCTTGCTGTCAATTTATTTGTTTTATAGGCTTTGGCTCAATTTGCTTGCTATCAATTGCTTGCTGTCAAGTTTGTAGGCTTGGGTTTTATTTGCTGCTGTCAACTGCTTGGGTTTTATTTGCTGCTATCAATTGCTTGGGTTTTATCTACTGAGTCACTGAATTGTGGATTGAACTATTTGTGCTTTAGGGTGCAAAATGAAATATTTAGGTAGATCTTCAGTTTTAAATTTGTGCTTGTGCTTGTGCTGGGAATCTTCAGTTTTAAATGTCATATGGCTATGCTTAAATTGATAACAAAAGTATATATGGTTGTGGCACTGTGCTGGGACTGGATGGATGTGGTTGTGAAATGGTTTGGAAGGAAAAATAGAGTAGTGTTGGTTTTGCTACTATCTGTGCTGGGACAACAGCACCTTGAAATTATGCTTGTGCTTGTATATGAAGCACTTTATTATGTGTGTATGCAGGTTCTTGTATGAAATGAGTCCCGATTTTTGCCGGAATGTTGATTAACTTCCGTTTCGGCAGAAATCGGGCACTCCTAGTTTAAGAAAATTAGCAAAGGTCATGCCGGATTTTTCCGTGCATTTAACCAATTATTTGTTTTTTATTAGTGCGAAGATGTGTGACAACGACGAGGCTGGATGTTCTAAGCGCATCAGCGCTGAAGGAGAACTCAAACCTCCAAATAAACAATTGACATTCTGGGAGGCGGCCTAGCGGCTAGAAGACGATGAAGAATACCATCCTTCGGAAAGAGAGGATTATGAGATGGAAGACGCGGAGGAAGAAGACGAAGGAACGGCGGACGATGAAACCACTGATGGCGGCGAGGGCACAGGGAGTGGTAGCAATCCTCCTATGAAGAAGAAGAAAAAGAAGAAGAAGAAGAAGCCGAAGGATCGGCGCCCGAACACGGTCGGCACGGTCAGGGAGGAAATTACCGAAGTGAGCCCATCAGGGGTTCCTTTGGAGCCCGCCCTTGTCGTCAAAGGGTACGGTGGGCAAGTGGCGGCGATCACCCGGACAACCATCTCTATCAACACCGAGAATCTCCGGCATAAAGATAATGGCCACTTGCGCACACTCCTCTTCGAGAAGCTGCACGCAAGATACAAGTTCCCCGCTAAGTATCAGAACACAAATTATCATGGGAACGAAGTAAACAAATCCGCCCTCACAAAGATGAGCACCGCCCTGGCCAGCTGGAGAACCCGGATAAAGAAGAAGATCTATAAAGAAGGCCAAAGTCTCGAGGAGATCCAGAAGATTGACCCGCAGATCACCGAAGATCAGTTCCGGGAGTTCAAGAAGAGGTGTGAATCCGAAAGAGCCCTGGCGAATAGTAATCGAGGAAAGGTGTTGCAGGCAATCAATATAGGTCATCACCATCTCGAATCTGGTGGATACAGAACCGCGGAGGCCAAATGGAATAAGGAGGACGAAGAGTATAGATCCAAGGGGATAGAAAACCCCTTTGCTAAATTCGAACCCGGGCAGGTTTGAAACTTCATCAGGGCCCGTTACCATGTGGACCCAAAAACCAAGCAACTCACCGCGGATCCTGCGGTGAAGGAATTCGAGGAAATTGTGGTAAGTATAATCTAATTACCGCGGATCAACTCGATTGCAATCTAATTGATGATCTATATGATTCACTCTTACTTCTTCTGCAGGAGGAGGAAATTGTTGCTAGTCATGGATCCCAGGGTTCCTCATCCCAGGGGTCGACGACGGCCACCCGGTGGGATAACCCTTTTAACAGGGCGATGAACCGGGCCAAGAAAATAGAGCCGGTTACGAAGAAGCCGTCGTCGGTTGGCCGTCTGGCCGGCCTCAGGGGTAAGAATTGGGTGGATCATTTTGGTCCACCGCCGAGGACGCATGTGGTGCCGTCGGGAAGGAGCGAGGAGGAAAACCGCGAGGTTCATGAACTTAAGGCACAAGTGGTGCGGATCCCGCAGATCGTCCAAGACAACCTGGCAATCACCCTCACGTCCTTCCTGCCTACCTTGGTGGAGTCAATAGCGAACTTGAGTGCGGGTGGTCGAGTAGGGCCGTGCCCGAATCCAAGCATGGTCAGCAGCCACTCGAAGAACGCGGCGCCGACGAATCAGGCGAACTACATGTTCGTGACTCCGCCCGCTAGCACCGCGGTGCCGCAAGTGTTGGTGAATCCCCCTGCCATCACCGCGGCGCCGGAGTACATGTTGGTGCCCCCCTGCCATCGTCGCGGCCGCACCGGAGCTCCAAGAACCCGTCGGTAGGGAGAATACACCGGCGGCCAGCACGGCGCCATCAAGCAGCCCTTCCGTCTCTTGCATGCCCGTCGCCGTATGCAGTGCGTCGACATTAGCCGATCTCGCCGCCATCACGGTAAACAAATTGCTTTAATTACCGCCTTTCATGACATCTATTACTCTTATGGCATCTCTGACGATGCCGTACATGTTTTCCGCAGACGGATGTTCCTTGCACTCTCTTATGCTACGTGAACAACGAGCTGAGGGATGTTGCCAAGGGTACCATTGTTCAACCCTTGCAGCGCACGTTCCACTCAAGGCCGATGTCAGATAGCGTGCACAGGGTTAAAATTAGTTGGGTGCTAAGGGGCTGCGACGACCTGGAACCTCCCATTCAACCCCGAGGAGCGGATGAAGAAGAGCCGTCTGTCCTCAGAACTTGCTTCGGCTTATTCTTGCTATGGTCAAAGAGCATGATCCGTTTGGGGACGGCGGGGGCCATCACGCCACAAACAACAGCACTACCTGTCGTGCCAGCGACAAGCGGTGGAAAGGCCCCCTTACCGCCCTCGCCGTCACCTCCACGCGATGGGTCGGATGATCATGTTGATGATATGCACATGGCGCAGGATCCGGTCGAGGATGACAAAGACTGGAATGATCACTTCTTCAGCACTCAGTTTAGCAACGAAGACCTAGCTGGTAGCCCCACAGAGAAAGCCACTATCATCAAGCGTCTATTTGGTTCTCAGGAGACGCCTCCAGCTTGCGCCTTTACAGAGCCAGCTGATACAACCAACCGGCCCTTTATTCTAAGCCCTGACACACTACATAGGGCGGTCGGTGCTCAGATTGCGGTGCATGCCCGCTCTCCAAAAGGAAAAAAGGGCAGGAAAAGAAAATCTAGCAGCTCGAGCCAGCCGGCGGCGTCAACAAATGCGAATCCGATCAGGTTTCAGGACGGGCCACCAAGACCCGAGGGTATTATGTGGAGGATTCATGTGGCGGGTGAGCCCATGCTAACTAAGAATTTGCGGAAGCTCGCCAGTTCGGAACTACAGAGTGTGCATGACGGCGTGCTGACGATAGAGAGACGCCTTCTATCGGAGAAAGATCCCTCGCACCCGGTATTCATGGTTAAGGTGCCACCAGGCTTGGGCTTCGTCGACAATGCCCCTGCGGATCTGTTGTTCCTGCGGTTCGACGACATCTTCAATATGTTCCACCTATACCCGCTGCACTATACCATGGTCCGTCTGTTTTCTCTCAGCCTGGCCATGCAGATCATTAGAGAGAACACACCGGGCATCGCTATAGTGGACCCCTACTAAATGCGTGACGGCTGCTTGGGTTCCCCCGCCGAACGACGTATCGTGGCCTCGTAACTAAAAAGAATCCTCGTGGCGAACAAGACAAAGGAATACATTCTCGTGCCTTACTTTCCCGAGTAAGTCGCTATTCACTCGCCACCGTCGATTGGCTTTATTAGATCATCATCATTCTTTTTCCAACACATTCCATTTGAATTTTTTGCACAGAGATGAACACTGCACGCTCATCTCCTTATCGCCGAAGCATTCCCACACCACGTATTTTGACTCGGGGAGTCTAGGAAAGAAGAAAAACTACGACAAGATCAAGGAAGTTCTGGATGATGCTCTCACTGGCTTTGCCTCGACGGATGGCACCACCTTCGTGCGTACGAAGGTCAAGTTCGGCAGGCACGTCTTCAACCACGTAACGGAGTTCCCCTGCATGAAGCAGCAAAAAAACGTAGAATTCTACTTGACCAGCAGAATTCTACGCTGCCAGATCATCTCAAACAGTGGGCCGAAGCAAAGGCCAAGATCAATGATTCAGATATTAGACAAGAGATGTATCGCATCCAGCAGCAGTTTGGGGCAATCATCTTTCGTGATGTCATGACTTCGGGGGGGATCTTCTACGGAGGAAATATGCCGAATAACCGTGACATAGAAGATCGCCTAGAGATGCAGGGTGCCTATAGGAAGTTCATGACGAGACAAGGCGTCCTCCCATTTCCTAAGCCGAGCCAGAAGGCTTGATGTTGGCCTAGTTTTAGTTACAAACTATAGATGACCTTTGTGTGTGCGTGTGGACAAGTGTACATGCTACTATACTTATCTTATTAGGTTTATGAATCATCGCTTACTTATTTTGCTTATTATTATTATATATCAATCAATGCTTGGTCCTTTGCTCACTCTTTGGTCCTTTGCTCACTTTGGTCCTTTTTTTCCTTACTCTTTTTTCGAGAATAATGTCGATGATTGAAATGTCGTGGCACACTATATATGTGAATGTGCTACGATGGGATTGTGAGCCTTGTGATATGCACAAGTCCAGGTCTTGTGCATCCTACTTGGCTCACCGTTCCATCGTAGCATATTCCTGTGTCCAACGACCTATGTATATATATGAGGCATTCTTTTTGAGTTATTTTTGTCTTTTTCGAGAATAATGCCGATGATTGAAATGTCATGGCACAATATATATGTTAATGTGCTACGACGGGATAGTTAGCCTTGTGATATGCACAAGTCCAGGAATTGTGCATCCTACTTGGCTCACTGTTCCGTCGTAGCATATTCCTGTGTCCAACGACCTATGTATATATATGAGGCATTCTTTTCGAGTTATTTTTGTCTTTTTCGAGAATAATGCCGATGATTGAAATGTCGTGGCACACTATATATGTGAATGTGCTATGATGGGATTATGAGCCTTGTGATATGCACAAGTCTAGGTCTTATGACTCCTACTTGGCTCACGGTTCCATTATAGCATATTCCTGTGTCCAACAACCTATGTATATATATGAGGCATTCTTTTCGAGTTATTTTTGTCTTTTTCGAGAATATGCCGATGATTGAAATGTCGTGGCACAATATATATGTAAATGTTCTATGACGGGATAGTTAGCCTTGTGATATGCACAAGTCCAGGAATTGTGCATCCTACTTCGCTAACCGTTCCGTCATAGCATATTCCTGTGTCCAACGACCTAGCTAGTTATATATGAGGCATTCTTTTTGAGCTACTTTGGTCTTTTTCGAGAATAATGCCGATGATTGAAATGTCGTGGCACACTATATATGTGAATGTGCTACGATGGGATTGTTCGCCTTGTGCTATGCATAGGTCCAGGTGTTATGCATCCTACTTGGCGAACACTTCCATCGTAGCATATTCCTGTGTCCAACGACCTAGCTAGTTATATATGAGGCATTCTTTTTGAGTTACTTTGGTCTTTTTCGAGAATAATGTCGATGATTGAAATGTCGTGGCACACTATATATGTGAATGTGCTGCGATGGGATTGTACGCCTTGTGCTATGAAAAAGTCCAGGTGTTGTGCATCCTACTTGGCGTATTCATGTCACCAACTACTACTTTGTAACTTGATCGAAACAATGTAACTTATACTATGTATTCATGTATGAGACTTATCTATATGTGTTTGTTTCAATCTTGTTTTTCATATTGTGTATTTATATATATAATTGTATATCTTGTATCTATGTGTATATCTACTGTAATATTGTATATAATCTGGCTCGGAAATTAAAAAAAAAACAAAAAACACACCTGTGGCACACATGATCTACCTTCTATGGCGCACTACACCTAAAGCGCACTATAGAAGCTTAGTGGCGCACTGGGCAGTGTGCCACAGAAGATCCTACGCGTAGCGCACCTGCCCACATAGCCGTGGCGCACTAGCAGGTGCGCTACGCCTATCTCGACACAACCGTGGTGCACTAGGCAGTGCGCCACGGCTGGGAGATAGCCGTAGCGCAAGGCACGTGGCGCACTGCTAGTGTGCCAAAGATGATCTTTTCAGGTGCGCCACTAACTGCTGTTTTCCTAGTAGTGTCCAATTGGTATGGCATAGCCGACCGCCACCTTCATTGATATGTTCACAACTTTGACATGTAGCTCGCAGTGTGTCATGTGTGTGATATCATCCACTGGGTAGCCAATAGGAGCCATCGTCGGTGCACCATCGTCATTGTCATCACCCGGGACCTCGGTGGAAGCCACACTGCTTTTTCGATTATTTGATAGGCTAGTAGCATCGAATGCAGGTTCTACCACCATGTGCTGCTGAGATGGGCCGGTAGTACCTTGCTGGCTAAGTGCGTTAATTTGATCTTGTTGTTGCTTTATTCGTTCTTCAACTATACGCATTCGCTCTTTCTGAATATCTTCTTCAACTTCCTCCTTGTCCTTTCTCCTCGTACGGCTTCTATCAGGATATTTATTCCTCTCTTCGGGAAACCCAGTGCTCCATGGTTTGGAGCCTATTGTGCCTCGTGTTCGTCCATCATGTTCCTTATTTCCAAGGGAAAGTGTGAGCACGTCATTCTCTCTATCGGGAATGAAGTCCCCATCTTTAACAACCTTTACTGCTTTTCTCATCTTCTCGATTGGCAAGGGGTCTTATTTATGTCGTATGTTATATATACACTTCCCTTCCGAGTCCAACGTGCCCCCATGCCCGTAAAACCAATTCTTTGCACGTTCGATCCAATTGTCTGTCTCTGGGATGATCTTTTTAGCACGCAGTTCATCCCCAAGTTTCGTCCACTTAGGAATGCCAGCCCTATAGCCACCTTGCCCCATAGTATGGTGATACTTCTTGTTAGCAGCATTCAGCTTATTCGTTGCAGACATTTTCTTAGCTTTTTCTGATGTCTTGTAATTCACAAACTCAGCCCAGAATGGTTTTATCTTCTGAAACTGAATCTTCTCGAAATCCGGAGTCTTCTCTTTCACGACATAGTCAAGGTGCAATCTTTTCTTCTAGTTGGTGAAACATTGGGCCATCTTCTTCTAGCCTACTCCCTGACCTTCATCTCCATGGCTCGCGCATGTTCTAAGGCGTCCTCAACTGGATCCTCCGCATTTGGATCCAGCTCTATCTTCGGTAGTTTTAAATTAACCATGAGCCTCTTCCACAGTAAATCTTTGGCCACGGTAGGGAGAAATAAAGACGTTCCATCTTCTTCCGCATCAGCAGCCCTATTCCAATTTCGAATGGTGATCGGGATGAAGTCCCTAATGATTACTCCGCATTGTGCCACAAATTTTTTTGCGACAACTTCGGGAGCAATCGGTTTGCCGTCTTCACCGATATCTTCGATACTGAACCTCTCATGGTCTTCCAAATTTTTGGTTGGGCCTCGTCCGCTCTTTTCAGTAGATTTCTTCGATCCGAAGGGCTAAAAGAAGAAAGATCGTCGTTACTATTTCTATATAGATAGAAGATGATTAGTTAATGAATTAATTATATTACATGCACCTCGCCGAAGAGGTCGTCTTCTCGATCACACAAGGCATCGCCTTCTCCCTCCGCGGAAGGCATCACCTTCAACCTCAAACAAGTCATCTCTTCCGGCAAAAAGAGGATCACCCTCACTGGAGTTGTTCAGAAACGTCGATACATCTAAATTTTCTTCCCCGCAGATCACACCTTGGATCAACTCTTCCTTTTCTTCGTCTCTGTCGTGTGGGTCCATATTTTCTGCATAGGTGGAAAAATGGATAAGTCAAAGCGGCTAAGGGAGAATGTTAGGTACGGTGTTGAGAGATATAAACCCTAATTCGGAGAAACCCTAATATATACATACACAATAATAAAAATGAATTTACAATATCAGAAACCCTAATTCGGAGAAACCATCGGGCTCGGATCCTATCGCGAAGAACCAATACCGGAAAGAAAGGCGGCAATCAATACATGTCATAATACAATGCGAAATCAATATGTATGACATGTAAGATTTAGAGATCCTACACTAGCCCTTGGTGCAACATCGATTTAAAAGGGTTCGGGATGCCCTAGCAAGGACACACCGGCGGACCCACATGTATATAAGGGGTGTTAATGTTTCTTTAACTAAACTAGGGTTTAAAGTTGCTTGACAATGTATTATGATTGCTTAGACACATAACTATGCATGGCTAAGCAGGACACAGATACAAGCTTTAGCAATGCACACAAGCCAAACCTAGTTATGCTAGGAGCAGTGGATCAGGTAATATAAGCTCAAAGGGAGTAATGCAACAGATAGGACACTCTATCTATCGATAAAAGACCACAGTAGAATCGTATGCATCATGGCAAGAATTGAAATGCTTTCGAAATCATAGGATTATATCATGGTGGGGCTATGCTTTCCTTTGACTGTTGATAGCCGAAAGCAGAGCTTCAGGATCCTTGTACTTGACTTGATTACAGTTGGTCAAGTATTTTTCTTCGAGCTTCGACGGTGTTGATCTCTGGCTTCGATCTCGATCTCGATATCGTATTCTACCGGGAAGAACCAAACACCGAAAAGAAAGGGAAACAATCAACACATGGCATCGATGCACTGCTCAAGCAAGTATGATGATATGACAAGTTTAATTGCATTGAAATGTAATCCTAAAGCATGCTCGACAATTAATCGGGGTTCCGAGGGGTGAAAACCCTAACTCGGAGAAACTCCGGAATCACCTATGAGGGGTTACTATGTTCTTCTAATTAAACTTGTTATTAAAGTTGTTGAACAATTCATGATTATAGCTTAAATAGATAGTTCTCACTTTTCTGAACATTTTGAACAATTACTTATTGAATTTACAAGATTATTACATTTTCTGGAATTGTTTAATCAATTTAAATGAAATTATTGCATCACTGACACAGGGGTGAGCGTCATTTGTCACCGGGGCAGAGGCTACCCACTACGGCTGACAGGTGGGGACGAGGCCACATCATCAGCCCAGCAAGCGAATGGGGCCGGGGAGGGGGGTGGTTTGACCGGGCTGACCCACAGGCTGGCGTCACGGTGATGTCAGCCTGACATCACCCGACGGTGAACCTCTCAGGCGATGCACGGGGACAGCGAAGGAGGGCTCGGAGGACTACGCGGGTAGGCGGGTTGGATAGAGTGTAGCACGGCGACCATATGGTGGTGGAGCCGCGCTGTTTTGGCAGTCGAATCTACGCCTGCGAGCATGAACTGCGGCGGTGGAAAGCGACGCTCGACGCGGCCTCGAAACAGAGCGAGAGGGAGGATGGGAGAGGGTCCAGGAGGACGGAGAGGTCACCACGAGCATGATGGGGTGGTTGGGGAAGCACGGCGTGGCCGGGAGCGGTAGTATTTGGCGGTGACGTCCGTCGGAGCAGGAGATCTTCGGGCTTGATTCCGGCAAGAAGGAGGCGCCCCTGCTTGCGTGTGTTGGCTAGAAGGACGAGGGTGACAGTGCACGGATAGGACGGAGGCGGCGAGCTCGGGCAGCCTGCCGGCGTCGGGGGCGGTTCCTGTGCGCGTGTCGGTGAGAACCACAGAAATGAGATGGAGAAGAAGAAGAACAGGCGACCCAGTTATATACGAAGGACCTTTAGTCCCGGTTAGTGGCTACAACCGATACTTAAGGGTCATACGTCCCGGTTGGAGCCACCAACCGGGACGTATACTCCACTTTTTTTTCATCAGCCCAAGGGGCGCGCGCAGGGGTCTTTACTACCGGTCGGTGGCTCCAACCGGGACGTATGACCCTGTTTTCAAATTTTTTCAGGAATTTTCTCTCTGTTCCCGCCTTATTTTTTATTTTGGGGTTTAAATTTGTAATGTGTTTTAAATGATAATTACTTTGGAATTTAGAAAAACGTTAAACATAATAAGTGTTTGAATTTAAAATTAATTAATGTAACCATTTAAACAATGAACCATTTAAAATTAAAAATGAATTAACTTATATTTTTTGAATATTAATTTGGAATTTAGAAAAAACTTTACACATAAAAAGTGTTTGGATTTGAATAACTATTTCAAAACCATTTTCTGTTTTTAAAAATAATTAATGTACCATTTAAAATTAAAAATGAATTAAATTATATTTTTTGAATATTAATTTGGAATTTAGAAAAACTTTAAACATAAAAAGTGTTTGGATTTGAATAACTAATTCAAAACCATTTTCTGTTTTTAAAAATAATTAATGTAACCATTTAAAATTAAAAATGAATTAACTTATATTTTTGAATATTAATTTGGAATTTAGAAAAACTTTAAACATAAAAAGTGTTTGGATTTGAAAAACTAATTCAAAACCATTTTCTGTTTTTAAAAATAATTAATGTAACCATTTAAAATAAAAAATGAATTAACTTATATTTTTTTGAATATTAATTTGGAATTTAGACAAACTTTAAACATAAAAAGTGTTTGGATTTGAATAACTAATTGAAAACCATTTTCTGTTTTTAATTTGGATTTGAATTAACTTATACTGTTTATATATTAATGGGTGGGAAAAAATGGACGGGAAATAATGGGCGGGAAGAAAATTTTATTACGATAGAACTAGAATTAAAGTACATAACGCAACTAACACTAAGTTACATAAAGCACGCCTAAAGATTAAGATACACAGAAGAACTGAAAATTAAGATACATGGCCAGATTAAGTCACAATTGGCCGAACTTGTTTTGCAATGTTGAAGTGATCCCGTCATGCTCTTGCCTACACCTGTAATACTCGCCACTATAGTTGTCGTACTCGCCGCGGCCGTAATCGCTGTCATCATCGGGGTCGCTGTAGTTGAACCTTGAAGGCTGAGTACGAGTGGGTTGGACTTGAGGGTAGCGCAAGCGGGGGTTAGAGTCGGCGGCCGTGTCGTAGGCCATGATGCTCTGGAGAGTCCGGACGCCAGTTGGGATTCCTCCGCTGCTCCAGCGTGAGCTCGAAGTAGTAGTGGTTCGTGATGGCCATCCGGCGTGCCACACCTATAGGGACAGGAGGAACCGGCATGCCTCCGGCGCTCAGCATCCAGCCGACGGGGACGTAGTAGCCCGGCGGGCAGGGTAGTTCGAGGCGCAAAGCGCCTCCGCCTTCCTAGGGGTTAGTCGTATGGTGGAAGCCATGGGAAAGAGTGATGAGGTTGCATATATGAGTCTATAAATGTGCAATGACAATGGAGGCCAATCCTACATATACCAAGTATGGTATTTTTCCATGCAACTATGTCACATGATATAACAACATGCGAAGGATTTACATTGTTTGGATTTTTCTTGAATTTCTTATGCCCGTTTTGAATTTTTTGAATTTCTAACTATGGTCGAACCGGCGTGCATGAAGATAGGGGACGAGCATCATTAGAACTTGCATTAGATCTCTGAAGAAACCACATATTGCGAGTCTAAAAATGATTTTTTTCAAAAAATCACGGGCATTAGATCATGTATCTATAGTACAAACCAGACCCACTTCCTGCCGATTCGGCAGACATTTGTCCTTTTTACCCGGGATGGATGAAAAGGTTTGAGATGTCCCGGTTGGGAGATAGTCCATGTAAGATGGACTAGTATTTTAGAAAAATGGGATGATAGCATTATGAAACAGCATTTTGGTGGTTACTTCACAAAACGACCCGTTTTTTGCGCTCGGAAAATGAAAAATGGCTTGATCATTTGGACCGAAAGCCATGAAACCTCAAACATGATAGGTTCATCTCTAGTCCCGGTTGGAGGGATTTCGGTAGGCTGGGCCAGGCAGCACTAATGATAGGGGTGAGTGTCGACATTATGTTGTGCGGCTTGTACCTTGTCCCGGATGGTGTCACCAACCGGGACTAAAGATGAACCTTTAGTCCCGGTTGGAGACACCAACCGGGACAAAACACGAGTGAGCACTAATAATAGGGGTGAGTGTTGACATTATGTCGTAAGTGTCAACACTATGCCGAGCTGCTTGTACTATAAATAGGCATCCTTGTGAGTCCAGTCCTCCAGCCAGATTGAGGCATCTCCAATATGGTTTTCGAGAGCAGGGACACCACTACGACCAGTTTCAGGGAGAACCGCTGGATCCCAGTCCTCCGGCATCTCCAAGAAACTGGTCATAGAGGCACTCCCTAATATGTGAAATCAGTTCTAGTTAGAGAAGTTACAAGCTGCAAGATGGTTTTCCATAACAGGGACACCACTACGACCAGTTTTAGGGAGATGCCGCCGGATCCAGTTCTTCGGCATCTCCAAGAAACTTTTCATAGAGGCACTGCCTAATATGTGAAATTAGTTAGCTCCCAGGTGTATTGATCTAGTTAGAGAAGTTACAAGCTACAAGATGGTGTGCGAGAGCAGGGACACCACTACGACCAGTTTCAGGGAGATGCCGCCAGATCCCAGTCCGCTGGCATCTCCAAGAAACTGGTCATATAGGCACTCCCTAATATGTGAAATTAGTTAGCTCCCAGGTGTATTGATCTAGTTAGAGAAGTTACAAGCTGCAAGATGGTGTGCGAGAGCAGGGACACCACTACGACCAGTTTCAGGGAGATGTCGCCGGATCCCAGTCCTCCAACATCTCCAAGAAACTGGTCATAGAGGCACTCCCTAATATGTGACCACGCGCGTTTGGAGATCAGATCTTAATGGTAAGTACGAACCGGGACAACTTATTCATAGTTCTGGAAAGTCGTTCTACGAATCGGGACTAAATAAAGGCCCCGTTCAGTCCCGGTCCAGCCATAAAACGGGACTAACACTCAAGACATTTATTAATATTAAAAACCGAGACTACAAAACCGGGACTAAAGGCTCCCCTATATATAATCCCGGTCAAGCCAAAAACCGGGACTAACACCCAATACATTTATTAAACTTGGAAAATTTCAAACATCATAAGATATCCTTCACAAAATGAGCTATCATGTCTCATGACATTTAAGTTCATAATATGCAGCCGACCGGCCAGACATGAACTAGAGGTACACAATATGACCATGAACTTCTTGGCATATGTCCTTCCTTATGATCGCTTCAAACGTAACCATGGAGCATCTTCTTTACTTAACGGAATGCTTGGGTCAGTTTTCACTGTGAAGGGCGGTATTTCATCAAACTTATTATAATCTTGTGACATGTCTATCTTGTCCTCGATTCCCACGATGTTTCTTTTCCCTGAAAGAAATATGTGACGCTTTGGCTCATCATAGGATGTATTCGTTTGCATATTTTTTCTTTTTTTTCGGTCTGGAGGACATGTCCTTCACATAGAAAAACTAAGACACATCATTGGCTAGGATGAATGGTTCATATCTATAACCAAGATTGTTGAGATCCACTGTTGTCATTCCGTACAACTGGTCTATCTTTACCCCTTCCCCATTCAGGTTGACCCATTTGCAGCGAAATTCGGGGACCTTAAAAGAGACTCCATAGTATAGTTCTCATATCTCCTCTATGTAACCATAGTATGTGTCCTTTTTCCCATTCTCGTCTGTTGCATCAAAGCGGACACCACTGTTTTGGTTGGTGCTCTTTTTATCTTGGGCGATCGTGTAGAATGTATTCCCATTTATTTCGTACCCTTGGAAATTCAATATAGTAGAAGATGGTGACGCGGCCAGCAAGTATAGCTGATCTCCAACAGTGGTGTCATTCAAGAGATGTATCCGCATCCAACCACCGAAAGACTTCATGTGTTCATCTGTAATCCATGTCAGGCTTCCCCGGGTTTTTGGAGCGTACAATATTCTTGTGTTCCTCGATATATGGAGCTGCCAAGGTGGAATTATGTAGAACTGTGTAGTGTGATTTAGTGAAAGAATCCCCGTCCCTACATATCATTGCTTTCTTTCCCAGCGTGCCTTTTCCACTTAGTATTCCCTCATGTCGCGAGTCAGAAACACCAATTGGCTTAAGGACAGGAATAAAGTCAACACAAAACCCAATGACCTCCTCTGTTCCATATCCCTTGGAGATGCTTCCTTCTGGTCGAGCACGGTTATGAACATATTTCTTTAAGACTCCCATGAACCTCTCAAAGGGGAACATATTGTGCAGAAATACAGGACCGAGAATGGCAATCTCTCCCACTAGGTGAACCAGGAGATGCGTCATAATATTGAAGAAGGATGGTGGGAACACCAACTCAAAACTAACAAGACATTGTACCACATCCTTCTGTAACCTTGGCAGAATATCTGGATTGATTACCTTCTGAGATATTTCATTGAGGAATGCACACAACTTCATAATGGGTACTCGAACATTTTCCGGTAGAAGCCCCCTCAATGCAATCGGAAGCAACTGCGTCATAATCACGTGACAGTCATGAGACTTCAGGTTTTGGAACTTTTTCACTGCCATATTTATTATCCCATTTATATTAGATGAGAAGCCAGACGACACCTTGATACTGTAAAGGACTTCAAAAAATATTTCCTTCTCTTCTATGGTAAGAGCATAGCTGGCACGACTTAAGTGACACCCTTTATCCGTATTGTTATGTGTATGCATGTTCTTTGGGTATTTCATAATTTGTTGGTCCTCCCGTGCTTCTGGTGTATGACGAGGTTCGATCTTGTTAATGCCCATTGTTATGGACTTGGGTTTTGGAGAATATGGGGATGCTGGAGATCACGGAACGGTTAGAAAACAAGCAACGCGGGGACCCGAGGTTTACCCAGGTTCAGGCCCCCAGAGGGAAAACCCTACTCCTGCTTGTCTGCTCTTGATTACGGCGGAACCGAAAGTTACAGGGGTGCGCAGATGCAATCTGGTGTGGAGGTGTGTATGTGGTGTATGCGAGAGCGCCTCCTCGTCGTGCCCTCCTAGCCTTTATATAGAGATAGGCAGGTCTCGGGCACAGATCGAGTGGGTTACAGGTTCTAGGGTTTATCCCTTTTAATATTCTATCTACTCTAGTCTTGTTCTCCAAGGATCCGAAGGCGTCATGGGCCCTGGCCACCCGAAAGTCTTTATGGGCTGGCGCATGTTCTCATGGGCCTTCCTTGGGCTAGACTAGGTATGCTAAGGTCATGTACCCATAGGGTATAACCATGTCAGTAGCCCCCGAGTGTTCAGTTGAATCGTAGATTCGGCTGAGGACTCTTCACTCCTTTGGGTGCGGCTATCTCTGTTTGCTAGAGAATGATTTGAGCGTGTAGGGATTGTTGATGCGTGTGCCTGACTCTCCCGACGGATCAGGTTCAGTTAATTGTCTTAGGACAAAACAACACGATCTTCTTCAGATTCGAGTCCCTCCACTCGAACCCGGAACATATGCTGGCGTAATTCGACTTAGGCCACGGAGGACTTACAGGAGTGGAATTCCAGTGCATTTTAAATGATGTACCCAACGCGTCCATCGGGATTTTTCATCGCGCCTACTGGCACGGATTCTCACTAGCAGAGCGCAGTCGTGTGCGTTGCCAGGCCATCAGATGATATCTGTAGGTCTTATCTTTGCGTCACAGACACAGCATCCGAAATTTTAGCACCACGGAGGTGTTTCGGGTGGCCAAGGTGGATGTTTACTCACTTAGCTTTGGTTGGGGCAGAGTTGCCGAAAAAGTTTTGCATGCTGATCCGAAGGATCGCAGTCGAAGAATTCATAGGGTGCGCGACCAGCGCTCCCTATGGGAGTCGCCTCCGAGTGTCTGTTCGAGTCGTAGACTCGAGTAGATACTTTA
The DNA here is from genome assembly GCA_916181665.1 of Avena sativa. NCBI lineage: Eukaryota > Viridiplantae > Streptophyta > Magnoliopsida > Poales > Poaceae > Avena > Avena sativa. Next base: position 300,817,217 of record OV702297.1, on the reverse strand, counting down.
ATTCGGTATTTGTTGACTTTTAGGTCCGTAGGACACAAATTTTTTGGATGCTTGAATCCATCCTCCCTATGGGAGTAGCCCCCGAGTCCGTAGTGGAGTCGTAGACTCGACGTAGGACTCGAAGAATAGTTCAATGAGTTAGTACTTTGATCATTTTCGGGTGCGCGGCCAGCCCTCGTGATAGGAGTAGCCCCCAAGTAGTTAGTCGAATTGTAGATTCGAGTGAGTACTCTTAGTTGTGTAGCCGAAGAATTGTAACCGTTGCTAGTATAGCTTTTGATGACGTCAGTGCTGACGATCGGTGACCTCAAGCATCTACGGCGCCAGAGATGATGTGACTGGACGAACATGGGTCCCACCTTCTGACTTTGAGTTGACTGGTCACGCACGGCGTGGAGATAATTACGGTGTCGCCTCGATTTCCATGCGTAGTGGATGGCGTGTGAACGACGGTCCGCTGCTGGGCTGACACGTGGACGGTCAGATCTTGGTGTTGGCTCTAGGTCTTCCTGATGGACGGTCACCGTGCATCGTTCTCGTCCTTATAATCATTGGGGAAAAGTTAGTTTGTTTTCACCGCAGCCATTCCTGTTTCACTGCTCCCATCTTCCTTGAGCTTTCTTACTGCGCGTTGGAATTTCCCCGAGCTTTTCCTTCCTTGATTCTGCGTGCTCATCGTCGTCGCTACAGCACTGCGATGGGGAAGCCCAAGAAGTCCTCCACTATAGTTGGTATCAGTGCTGCCGCCGGCTGCAAAAATGGTTCCGCCGCCACTCGCGTCACCGATGGTGGCTGGCGGCGATCGGAGACGCGCGAGTGTGACCTCCGCAAGCTCCGTGAGCGGGTTCTTATCCCGCAGGATAGGGAGGCCATCAGAGTCCCCGGAGACGAGGTAATTCCTCGTCCTCCCGCTGGGTTTTGGGTCATGTTCATCGCGCTTGTCCTTCGGGGCCATTCTTTCCCAATCCACGATTTTCTCCGTGGAATGCTTTTTCTTTATGGCATCCAGCTTCATCATCTTTCCCCAAAATCTCTTCTTCATGTCGCCTGCTTCATCACGTTCTGCGAGTGCTGGCTCGGTATCCAACCACACTTTGGCCTCTTCCGGAAGCTCTATTCCGTGAAGAGGCAATCTGGCTCCGATGGTGTTTATCCCATTGGGGGCTGCATCATTTCCCTTAAATCCAACTTGCTTTTCTTCTCCTTTTCTATGTCCGAGTCTATCCAGTACTGGCGGAGGCGGTGGTTTTACATCCACGACTCCACAGTGGCCGGACAAAAATTTGGTCTTGCTCCTTTCGACCCCTCCCAGAAAATCGAGCCGAAGAGGTCCTGGAAGAACCAGATCTTGGATGGCTAGGTGGCGGAGATAGAGGGTCTCTATCGTCGGGTGGAGGATCTCCAGTTGATTCCGGATAAAGAGGTGAACGGTGTGGATATCATCCGCACCTTTCTTAAACGTCGAGTGCAGCTGCTCCAGGCTAGGGCGCACCCGATGTTCCTTTATTCTGGTCGTCGTGATCCGACTAGGGTTTCGGCGGAGGAGTTCTCCAAGGGGGATCTCGACGGGATTCTTCGCCCGCTACTGAAGTACAAGGCTGGAGAGGATATTCTGGGGAAGTCGCTGACTCCTCCATTTGCTGCTTCTCGTCCGGTTCCGCAGGTGTAGATCTGGGACGTGCGCGTAGCGCTTTTTTCGACTGCGTTTTCCTTGTTTTTTGCTCGTGTGCTTAGAAATTTGCTTTTCCTTTTGCGTAGGAGTTCAAAGTGTCGGGCATGTCGCCGCCACTACCCGAACTATTTCCGGATGCACCGGACAATGAGGTAGTGGACTCCATGTCTAAGCTTCCTTCAGCGCGATCGCCGGCTGAGGAGGCTTTTGAGTCTAGCGAGGAGCAGACTCGAAAGCGGACGCGGAGCTCGAGCGAGACGTCGGATTCTTCGACTCCGCCGACGCCTAGGGACCCGCTGTGCCTTGAGCGTCATAGTGGGGATCACGGGGGCACTTCCTCTCCTATTCCTGTTGTTCCCGTGCGGGCTGTAGCGTTGCACACGCCGGTGAAGCGGAAGAAGGAAGAGAAGAAAGAAGAGAAGAAGGAAGAGAAGAAGGGCAGGAGGACCCCGCCTGTCTTCGACTTGAGCGATCTCTACTCGTAAGTTTTATCCAGTTGCCTTTATTCTCTTTTGAGCTCTCTTTTTGTGTGTGTATTATGTCCTGCTCGTTCTTTGGGCGTAGCCCCGAGCCTTTCTTTTGATGAGTAGTGTATTTTTGCAGCCTTTTGTGCAAGGCGCCAACCAACTGGTGCAGCAGCACCTGGCGTTGGAGGCCAGCTTCAAGCAGCTTCAGGGTACGTTCATGACTTAGTCTTTTTGCGTCTTCTTCTATTTCCTTTTCTTTGATCTGATAAGTGTTATGTTGTTTGCAGAGGACAACAATACCACCCTCTGCGAGCTTGATGCTCTAAAAAAGAGCCTTGGGCGAGCGGAGAAGAAAGCCGAGGACGCCGTTGGTGCGAAGGAGCGCCTCGAGCAGGAGCTAGCCAACGCAGCCGCAGCCAAGGAGCGCCTGCAGCAGGAGGCTACGGACCGCGAGGAGCAACTCGCCACTGCTACGGCCTCGCGTGAGAAGGAGGTAGCCGGCAAGCTGATGGCGGCTGCCAAGGCTATTTCGGGTGAGTGGTTTCGTCTTTTCCTTGCTGGCTTCCTTGTATTTTCTTCTATTTCCTTTTTATTCACGTTGCTTCTTCCGTTTGTTTAGATGCCATAGGCGTCGAGTTTGATCACGGTGCTCTGGAGCACGGAAGTGCTCTTGATGATGCCACTACGGCGGTCGAAGGAGGTTCACTCTCTAAGGCCAAGGAGGTTCTTGGGCGCTTCTATAAGGAGCTCGTCCCCAAGGGCGTCGCCCTCGAGGATGTGGACTTGCTGGCGGATGCGCTGTCAGCCGACGCGCCTGTGGCGTACAAGCGCAAGAAGAAAGGCATCGGTGTATCTGTCGGGCTGGCGATGACCCTGGTGTTTGGAGCGGAGCTGGATCTTCATCAGGTCACCTCCCAGATGCCAACGGCTGCTGACGGATCCGAGGTAGCCTTCGCCCTCTACGCTGCCCGTTGTAAACATTATGGGACGAAGTTGATTGACTTGCTGGCTCAGTACGCGTTGAGGCAGCAGGGGGAGGCCAAGAGCAGGCAGTCTGGCTCCGAAGCTACTCAGGATGCAGCTTCTTAGGCCTTGTAGTTGTAGGATAGCTTTTGTTTATGTTGTTGTAATTATGTCCATGAACAGTCCTTGTGCCATGCAGTGGCTTTTTGCTGCATATAATGAATCTTCCAGCTATTTGTCCATTTGAGTGATTGTTCATATCGCTGCCTTCTTTTCCTCTAGGGACCTTCGGGTGATGATCCCGTTAGCACTTCGCTTGTGCCATAGCTGCGGCCATCTTTGGATGGTGCGTCGCAGCTTTTGTTTCTTCGTGACTGCATCCGTAGTCTTGAGAAAGAACTTCTTGGAGTGCGCGGCCACGCCGACGTTTGGAAGTCGAAGGCGGAGCGGGGTGCAACCAGAGAGGAGTATTTGATGGGGGAGTTGCGTCGTCTGGCCGAACAACTTCAATGTAAGTTTTTCGAGCTGCTGCTCCCTGTTTCAGATGCGGCTGTTGGCCGGTCATCTTACTTTGCCATTGTTGCAGGTGACAACCTTGTTCCTGAGGAGGAAAAGGAGCATGTTGCTGTTCGGATCAACTGCTTGACCCAGCAGGACATGGAGGCCGGCGGTTTTTTCTGGATGGACCGAGATCGTGCCATGGTCCTTGCGACTGTGCAGGATCGTGTTCACCATGTGTCGCGGGTGTTGCGCCAAGCGAAGGCTTCGTTGGCGTCGGTTCTTCACGTGATGTTTCCCCTGGATGAGGCACCGTCGTCTCTATGGGGCCTGCTAGCGAAATTTCGGGATGTGCATCATGTCGGGGAGCTGGTGCGGCATCAGCTAGTTGCAGGGGTAAAGGCTGCGCTTTCTCTCGTGCGGCTACATCGTCCTGATGTGGACCTTGCTGCTGTGGCAGCTGAGCCGCCTCTTCGGCCGGATGGCGGTGTGTGGGATATGCGTCCACATTATGCGGCTGTAAGGCAGTATGCCGAACAAATTGTAGATCTCTTTGAGCAGCGTGCATAGGTGATTCTTCAAAATAGGTAGGACTTATAAAAAGATAGATGTAAAATTTGTATTTATACGACTAGGCGTGTTATGCCCTTTGCTGTAAAGGTTTGTGTTAGCACGTGGTGCTTTGTTTGTGTGTGCGTCCTTTTCGTTAGCCTAACGTGGTCAGCTGCTCAGGTGTACACGCGTTGTCCTCAGTCGACAAAGTTGTGAGGTGAGGGGAGCCCCCGAGTGTGTTCTAATATGAAAAAATGCGAGTAATAGACCAAAAAATTTTGGGGCGAGACACTTAGCTTTATTCATATCGTAAGGAGGAGGTACATTTTTCGGCTGACTAGCCTTGGCTGAATAGCCTTATTGAAAGTAAAAGAGGGAGGTAGCTAGGGGTAGAAGCGTCGCAATTGTGCGACGTTCCATGGGTTGGAGTATGCGACTCCAGACACCACGTGTTTTAGGCGATAGGAGCCACCTAGGATGACTTCAGTGACGATGTAGGGTCCTTCCCATGGTGACTCGAATTTCTTCGGTCGCTCTTGCTTGAGTCGCAAGACTAGGTCTCCTTCGACGAAGGACCTTGAGCGCAGCCGTCGGTTCTGGTAGTTGCGGAGCTCTGTTGATACACCGCTGATCGAGCTGCTGCTATGTCACGTGCTTCATCGAGTGTGTCAACAGCGTCTTCGAGTGCGGCCGTAGATTCGGCTTCGCTCTAGGCAACGACCCGTGGGGCCTTATGGCGTACCTCTGCTGGTAGCTCGGCTTCGGCTCCGTGCACCATGAAGAAGGGCGTGTAGCCAGTTTAGCTATTCGGTGTCGTGCGCAATCTCTAGAGGACCGAGGGTAGCTCCTGTGTCCAGGCTCCTGCGAGTCGCTCAAGTGGGCTCATTAGGCGCTTCTTGATGCCAGCACCGACGAGGCTGTTTGCCTTTTCGACCTGCCCGTTCGTTTGCGGGTGCTCCACGGAGGCATATGTGATGTTGATTCCGAGGTCTTCGCAGAAGTCCTGCAATTCTTTGGAGATGAAGTTCGACCCATTGTCGGTGATGATGCTGTGCGGCACGCCGAACCTATAGACAATGGGTTCGAAGAACTTGATGGCAGTTTTGGCCTTTTGGTTAGTGACGGGCATGGCCTCAATCCACTTGGTGAATTTTTCGACTACGACCAGGAGGTAGACATGACGTCCTTTCGAGTACCTTGGCAGTTTGCCGATCATATTGAGCCCCCATTGGGCGAAAGGCCAGGCTAGAGGTATGGGCCTAAGCTCTGATCCGGGTGCGTGCGGTTTCTCGGCGAACCTCTGGCACCCATTGCATCTTCGGACGATGTCCTTGGCATCGTTCATGGCCGTTGGCCAGTAAAATCCGGCTCGTAGAGCTTTGGCGACAAGGGCGCGGTTGCCCGCATGACGGCCGTAGATGCCCTCGTGGATGTCTTGGAGGATGGTTTTGCCGTCACCGATGGTGACGCACCTTTGGAGTACACCCGAAATGCTGCGCTTGTACAGCTCGCCATTGATGATGGTGAAGGCCTTGGACTGGCGAGATATGCGCCGGGCATCTGTCGGGCTATCAGGCAGTTCTCCGTCTATCAGGTACGTGAGGTATGGCCATGTCCAAGTTTCTTCGACTGCCATGACCTGCATTAGGTTGATCACTGCGACCTCTGTGTCGAGTTTTTTGGGTCCTTCCTGACCGTCGGGTAGCGCAGCCCCCGAGTGCTCTGCTTCTTCGGGTGATCCCTTTGGGAATTTCCGTTTGATGGATGGCATGCAGATCTGTCCGAGGAACACAGCTAGTGGCACCCGTGCGCAGGTGGAGCCGATGTTGGCAAGTCTGTCGGCCTCTTTGTTGCTTTCTCTCCCAACGTGCCAAAGCTTACAATCGTCAAAGTCTCCTTCGAGTGCATTGTAGAGTGCGCGGTACGCAATCATGTTGGCGGCGTGTGCGTCGCACTCGTTCATCGTCTGCTAGACGACGAGGTTTGAGTCTCCATAGATGACCAGTCACGTCGCGCCGCAGATCTTGGCCATCCTCATGCCGTGGATGAGGGATTCATATTCGGCCTCGTTGTTAGAAGCCCGAAATTTCATCCTTAGGACGTACTTCATCTTGTCGCCCTGCGGGGAGGTCAGTATGACCCTGGCTCCTGCTCCGGCTTCGTGCTTGGAGCCATCAAAGTGCATCGTCCATGACTGTGTCATGTCCGGCGTGTCTGGCAGCTGCAGTTTCATCCAGTGGACGAGGAAGTCTGGAAGGACCTGCGACTTGATCGCGTGGCGCTTCTCGTAGACGATGTCTAGAGGTGATAGCTCGATGCCCCACAGGGCCACACGTCATGTGGCCTCTGGGTTTTTCAGGATGCTGTTCAGGGGTGCCTCGTTGACGACCATCACCTGATATTCCTGGATGTAGTGGCTCAGCCGACGAGCCATCATGAACACGCCGTAGGCGAGTTTCTAGTAGTAAGGGTACCTCTGCTTTGTCGGCGTCAGTACCTCGCTGAGGTAGTAGATTGGGCGTTGGAACCCATGGGTCTTGCCTTCTTCGGGTCGCTCGACCACAGGTACGGTGCTTACCACCTGGTGTGTAGCTGCTATGTACAGCAGTAAAGGCTCACGCTCCTTTGGCGTGACCAAGACGGGCGAGGTGGAGAGCAGCCGCTTTAGATCTTCGAATGCGTCGTCCGCCTCTGGCGTCCACTCGAATTTGTCTGCCTTGCGTAGCAGCTGATAGAACAGCAAAGCTTTTTTGCCCATGCGGCTGATGAACCTGCTCAATGTCGCGATTCGCCCGGCAAGCTGCTGGACACCCTTGAGGTTCTTCGGCTTCTCCATGGCTATTATGGCCCGGATTTTCTTCGGGTTTGCCTCGATCCCTCGCTGGGAGATGAAGTAGCCTAGCAGCTGACCAGATGGTACACCGAAGGCGCATTTTTCTAGGTTTAGCTTGATCTTGTATCGATCAAGGTTATCGAACGTCTCGCGGAGATCGTCAATGAGCGTATTGGCCTCCTTTGTTTTGATGACTATGTCATCGACATAGACTTGGATGTTGCGGCCGATCTGGTCCTTCAGGCATGCCTGCATGCATCGTTGGTACGTGGTGCCTGCGTTCTTTAGCCCGAAGGGCATTGTGTTGTAGTAGAACACTTCGAACAGCGTAATGGACGCCATTTTCTCCTGATCCTCTACCTTTAGTTGTATCTGGTTGTAGCTTGAGTAGGCATCGAGGAAGGAGAGTTTCTCGCATCCTGCAGTCGAATCAATGATCTGATCGATCTGAGGGAGAGGGAAGTGATCCTTCGGGCAGTGCTTGTTCAGCGATGTGAAGTCCATGCACATCCGTAGGATGTCCGTGTCCTTTTGGGGGACCATCACGGTGTTGGTGAGCCACTCGCTCTCCTTGATCTCCCTGATGAAATTTGCGTCGAGTAGTCTGTTGAATTCAACTCTGATTGATTCGGCCCGTGGTTCGGACAGTCGTCGGATGGACTGTTTGACGGGCTTGGCGTCTGGAAAGACATTGAGTGTGTGCTCGGCGAATTTACTGGGAACTCCTGGCATGTCCGCGGGACACCAGGCGAAGATTTCCCAGCGCTCACGGAGGAATTCGACGAGCGCGCTTTCCTATGCGGGGCTGAGGTCGTTGGCGATTAGCGCCGTCTTGGAGGCATCCGTTGGATGGACTTGCACCTTCTTTGTGTTGACGGTGGAGTCGAAGGACATGTCTGGTGTGTTTTGTCTTGCGACTGGGGGTGCCCCGTTGTCCATCACCTCGCGGAGCCTTACGAGCTCATCCTGCATGCCGAATGACTAGGAGATTCTATTGAAGTCCCTGTCGCAGTGGTTCGATCGGTTGAAGCTCCCGTGGACCGTGATGACGCCCCTGGGTCCTGGCATCTTGAGTAGTAGGTACGCATAGTGCGGTACTTCCAGGAATCATGCGAATGCCACGTGTCCGAGGATGGCATGGTATTGTGATGGCCAGTCCACCACTTCGAACTCGAGTCGCTCGCACCAGAAGTTATCCGGCTTGCCAAAGATGACATAGAGCCATATCTTTCCCAGGGGGAATACGGCCTTCCCTGGGACGATGCCGTGGCACGTTGTATCAGATTGTTCCAGGCTGCACAGCGGGATCCGCATTGCTGCCAAGGTACTGGCGAAAATCAGATTGATGCCGCTTCCACCATCCATGAAGACGCGGCTCATGTCGAACCCTCTGATCTGCGCCTTGAGCACCAGGGCAGCATGACCTGGGCGAGGGACCTGGCAAGGGTGATCCGATTGGCTGAACGTGATGCAGGACTCCGATCCACTGAGGTACTCAGGGATGGCGGGTGGGGCGGTCAGGGCCAGATTAATTTGGCGAGTGATTTTCTTTTGCACCTTGTTCGTTGGGTGCCCTTTTTGGATCATCAGCGATCCTTTCGGCGCGGGATACCCGTGCCCACCGTTATTATGCACGGGTGTGATTGGGTGGTTCGAAGGTCCCGCGGGTGGTGGTGGAGGAGCTCCATGTGCGATCTCACCTAGTGCAGGTGCGTTCCCGTATCCGGGGTTCGGGGCTTGCTGCCTCATCTGAGCCATGCTCTCGCTGAGTTTCTGGAACTCGCGGCAGTCCTTGAGCATGTGGCTTGACTTCTTCTTACCATTCTGCTTGTCGATGTAGAAGTGGATGGTGCATGGACCCGACAGTTTGTCGTATGCTGAGGGTCCGTCGTCATGGCCTCGGCGTTGCCATGACTGGGTTGGGCGTCCTCCGTCGCGGAAGTTGCTTCCACTGTATCCGCCGCTGCTGCGGTTGTCGTCGTTGCGGCGGTCGGCGTAGCCATCCGCGACCATGTCGGGTCCATCGCGATCGTCGTAGACGCGCGATCTTCTCTTGCTACGGCGCTCACGTCGCCGGCCTTAGTCATCTTCCTCCTCCGAGTGCGCTCGGTGGACGGAGCCCTTGCCATCGGCCCACCTGTTGGCGATGTCCATGAGGTGGTCGAGTGTCTTGGGCTTGACGCGCCCAAGTTCATCCTTTTGACGCCGTCCTTGAAGGCGTAGATAGCTCTCTCCTCAGAGATGTGTGTCGCGGAGTTCTTGGTGTTGGACCAGCGCAGTATGTACGAGCGAATGGATTCGCCCGTTCGTTGGGTGCAGGCCCGCAGCTCCTCGATCGAGGCTGGCCTCTTGCTGGTGCCCTTGAAGTTTCGGATGAAACTGTATGCCAGTTCCTCCCAGCTTGAGATGGATCCCGAGGATAGGCTTCTAAGCCAGATCCGAGCTGCGCCTGTCAGCTGCAGCTGAAGGCATTGCATGGCGGTTTCCTTGTTTCTGCCGTGTAGCTTGACAGACAATAGGTGGTTGCTGAGCCACGCCTTGGGGTCCTGTGTGCCGTCAAATTTCGGAGTGTCTGAAGGAAGCTTGAAGTTTCACGGCATCCGTGTCCACCGGACGGATCTGCTGAAGCATCGGGCTCCGCAGAGTTCTCCTTCGTTGTAATCTTCCTCGGATTCGGACGAGCATGCACGCTTGGCGCACGCTTTGTCGATCTTGCGCTGGGTGAGCTCGCTTCGAGCATCGTAATCGCGGCTACGATGGCGCGAGCTCTTGTGCCTTCGAGGAAGGTCATGCTCTTCATCCTCGGATGAGGGCGTGGGGCTGCGGTTGAACCTGACCGCAGTCTTCTTATTTGGCTCCGCAGGAGCTTCTCCGTGGAGCGTAGCTCCAACGAGTCCGAGTCTGGTAAGCGCGGACTTATGCATGGCCCTTTTCGGGTCCCCCTCTGGAGGTGGATGGGACGCGAGATATGTAACACCCCAATATTAGCTAATTACCATTTAGGGTTGATTGTGCATTGCATGATCATCATCTCTTTAAACTTTGCATTAAAGAAGAATAAGAAAAACCCTAAACCCTAACCCTTTCCTCTCTATTTGAGACAATTCAAATAGTTTTGATTTTGAAAACTACCAAATTTATTCAAGCCCAAATGGACTAGTAGGGCTCCACAGTATTTTAAATGTTTTACAACCCTCTGGTAATTTTGAATGATTCAAAAACATTTTGGAAATTCAAATACAAAGAGGAAAACACAAATCAGGAAAAGAGAAATGTTTTTTAGAAAAAAATAGCAGCAGCAGCCTTGCCAGGCCCAGCCTAGCTCCCTTCTCTTCTCTCCTCTCCTCTCTGCCGCCCACCTGCGCAGCAGCCAGCAACCGCCGCGGCCCATCCTCGGCCCAACTCACGCCCGTACCCCTTCGGCCACCTAACACCGTCGTCCTCCTCGCCGATGGATCCTGGAAGCAGCTCGGTGGCCACTCGCCCGCCGTCGGCGAGCGCCAAGATGCGCACCTGAAAGAGCATTTCCTATCCGTAGTGATTTTGGTGTTTTATAACAACACATATATCGGACTAATTATTTGCCAAGTGTATCGCAGGAGCATTGAAAAAGGTTTTGCAATGGTTAAACAACAGTCCAAAACTTTCTGCCTGGCGCAGTACCAAAAAGCGGTAGTACCACTTTTTGCTACCGGACGCGACAGTAGGTTTTGATCAGTTGTCAAAAAGCCACTGCCGGGCTAGGTACTAAAAAGCGGTAGTACCGCATTTTAGTACCTAGCGCGATAGTAGCTTTTTGACCACTTGTCAAAAGCTACTGCCCGCTCCGGTAATGAAATGCGGTAGTACCGCATTTTAGTACCTAGCGCGGCAGAGGCTTTTTCCAACCTATAAAAGGCCACTTCTCACCCCGGTACTAAAATGCGGTAGTACCGCATTTTAGTACCTAGCGTAGCAGTAGCCTTTTGTATGTTGGCAAAAGCCACTGGCTACCGCATTTTGGTACCTAGCGTGACAGTAATTTTTTGACCAAGTTGCAGATTCCATTTTCCGTCTGGTAGTACCGGTTCCCATAAGCGGTACTACCGCTTTACTGTAGCATCACATTGTGGTACTGCTGTGGCCAGGGAATATGAACTTTGCAGGTTGCTCTTCCGGTACCAGGTCCGGTAGTACCGGAGTTTTCCGGTAGTACCGCTTAAACTTCTGGTTCTACCGCTGCATTAAATGCTCCAACGTCCAGATTTCTTAGAGGGGTATAAAAACCCCTCCACCTACCTTGGGTCAAAGTGCTCATCTACATTAAAGTCAAGACCACCTTTGGATCCACCAAATCTTCAAGATCTCCTCAATCCACCACCCAAAGTCTTTGATCTTTGGGGAATCGAAGGAGGAGGCCCCGATCTACTACTTCACCAAAAGAGATCTTCATTTCCCCCTCATTTCATTGAGGGCCCCTTTGCTCTAGTGTTTTCTTGGAAACCCTAGTTCTTGTTTTGGTTCTTACAAGCTCGTCTTTGATTTGTCTTGGCAGCTTTGTTGTATTTGGGAGCCTCCAATTAAGTTGTGGATGTGTGCCCCGAACTTGTTGTAAAGGTGTCGGCTTCCACCTCAAAGGTTGCCGATATAGTGGAAGGTGGATCGAGCCCTTTGGGGTGAGATTCATCGGAGAACAAGGGAGGCCTCTCGTGGCGTTGGTGGTTTGAAACCACCCCCTCTCCAAACGTAGACGTACTTCCCCTCAAAAGGAAGGAACTACGGGAAACAAATGCTTGTGTCTCCGCGTCCACTCCTTTGGTTACTTCTATCCTTTACCGCACATTACTTACTTGTTCTTGCTTAGTGTTGTGTTAGCTTGTGCATGGTTGACATATAGGTAAATCCACCTTAGTTGCATAATCTAGAGAATTTACCTTTCTTGTCAAATCCTAATTTGAAAAAGAAGAAAATTTGAAGTAGCACCTATTCACCCCCCCTGTAGGTGCCCATACGATCCTTTCAATTTGTATCAGAGCCTCGTCTCTTTATTTAGGCTTTACCTCCTAAGAGAATATGGGTAGCCACGAAGGGGGTGGTGCTGGTGAGCCGACCACGGTGACCACGGAAGATCTCAGAAACTTGGAAACAAGATTGAGCTCTTCCTTGGTCAACAAAGTCAAGAAGATGCTTGAGCAACTTCTTAAAGACAAAGATGGCTCATCAACCCCATCTCCTCAAGAGGATCCACCATCTGTTTTACCTAAAGGGAATACGTCGGTTTCCCCCGAGGGTATGATGGTGGGGCATAAACAAGACAATGTTGATTCCTCCACACACAATGATGGTGGGAAGGGTGAGCACCGTGATTCATGGTAATCTCCCGACCCTCCAATCCCTCACCCTCATGTGTACAATAGAGGTGACCCACCTAAGTTTGAAGAATCTGCTACTTTTGCTCAATTGCAATCACTAATGAGAACTCATATGCGCAGCTCTTGCATTGAACTATGGAACATCATCGATCATGGACTCTTTATTGGGGATCTAAACAACTTCACAAGAAGAGAGGTTATCAATAGTCAACTCAATGCCACTGCTTTGCATATGATTCAACAAGGATTGGGACAAAGGATTATCCACACATTGAGCACTTTAGCATTGCGAAGGAAGCTTGGGATGCCCTCACTGTATTGTTTGTTGGAAATGAGAGTATGAGGAGGAACTGAAGGAAATATGCCCTAGAGGCAATCATAGAGATGATTATATTTCATATGTATCCATGAGTTATTGTAATGTTCCTTGAATATCCATATCAGGGAACTTGTATTGATTGGCAATTATGTGAATTGTTTGTGAAACTCTTTACTTGTATGGTTATTTAAGAGTTGTCCCTAGTCGGAGTTCATGTGAGGACACATGTGAATATTAGACTAGCACATCGATTGGTTGATGACTATGTTTCGCATGTCATAGACATGGAGATGTCAAACCAATGATGTGGACACATGTTATGAACATGGGGTTGGACTGACCCAACCTGAGACTAGCAATGAGTTGCAGCTCTCTCTCTACACATCGTGTACGTTTTGTCCTTAGACCTGAGATTGTCGCATGTACTTGAGATGTGGATCGACCTACTTTGGGGCTATCAAATGATGCACCGTAACTGGGTAGTTATAAAGGTAGCTTTCGGGTTTGTCCTGAAGCATGCTGCAAGGCATGGTCAATCAAGATGGGATTTGCCCCTCTCTACTTGAGAGAGATATCTCTGGGCCCCTCGAGTGATCAGATCCAGAAATGCATGGCCGTGCTACATAAGGTTAAGAGTTAACCTAGTAAAGGGATTCCGAATCACGGTATCGAGAAAGGGAGGTCAGCTTGGAGCTAGACCAAATATCGTGAGGCAAAGGGAAACACATGTACTAAACCTTGTGATGGTTCGTCCGATATGATCTTTGTATGCGTTTAGGAGTTGGCACGTCTTGCTAGAGGCCGCTACCAACTATTTACAGAATAAGTGTATTCGTGTCATGTCTATACGCAAATGAACCTATAGGGTCACACACTTAAGGGGCTGGAAGCCTAATGAGGATTGGATCCGAATTAGACCAGGATTAGGCTACTAATGGGCTGCTAATGTAGAAGCCCACTAGAGACGCCTATATAAGAGAGAGTGGGGCGAGCTGACCAGGGTTAGACCTCAGATCATTCCTAGCCGCCACTCCTCACGCCTGTGTTGCACGCGCGGACCTAGCAGTCCGGCGTCTGACGCTTCCACCCTGTACGTGTGTATACCTTGGAGGCGCTGCATCTGTAGCGCTTGGACGAGCCACGCAAGGGGAGCTTCTCGTGGGACGAGGACAAGGAGGAGACGTGGAACGTCTGCACTGCCTCGACGCGCTTCATCAATTCCGCAACTACGTGTCTAGTGGTAATCCCGTGATCTATGTCAACAGTAATCCTGGTATACGTGGTAGAATTTTTTTGAATTGCGCTAGTGTAGCCTACCCTTATCCCTTCAGTGGTATCAGAGCCGATGCTGTTCAGTTATAGGTTCGGGATGTTTGCATATGGTGATATGCAGATTAATATGAATGATGTGATCGTTTATATGGCGGTGGTTCAGGATTGATCTATGATCTTGCTTTCCATGATCGTAATTCTGAGGTTGTCGAACGACTTACCCCTACCGGTCGGTTTCCGCCATCGGGGTAGACAGTGACACATAAATCCTATTGAATCACGCGAAGATCAATATGATTGATCGAATCGGAACCTAGATCTAAAATCGATGTACCGTGATACCGTGAGGGGCGCCGCCCCTTCGAACCCCGCAGGGGGAGACCCCCCTTAATCGTAGCCCCTTTTGTATCTCGTTAAGGTACTAGGTGCTGCGATGTCACCTGATTCGGTAGAATGCGATTCTATGCATAACATGTTTTTGCAGGATGTATGTGATCAGTATGGCCCATATATGTATGTGATGCATGTATGAAAAATTGCATGACCTGCATGTCGTGAGTAGGGCAACACGGCTGGAGCCATATGTGTTGTCATTTATTGTAATGGCATGCGTGCCAACTTGTGATGTTCCCAATACTATGTAATTTTGATTACTAGCTATTAGGAGTAATAGCTTGTATTAGTTCTTGGAGGGCTCATCACTTGGAGGATGGCTCACATGGAACATGAAGATGGAGATCATCATGGTGGACAGGTTCTATGGCTATGGAGATCACCATGAGAAAATGGGCCATACTGTGTCACATCTATGTGAATGTTATTCTTATGCGTTTTACTACTATGCATGCTTAGATGATAGAAGTAGAACGATACCTCACAAATTTTAAGTTAAACCATGCCCTCCCAACCAAACCTTGCACCATCCTATGACCTGTACAATCGTTGGTGGGCCTATGAAATTAGGGTGCCGCGGTTTTCCTTGGCTGGATGGGTTTGTATCGGATACCTACACGCATAAGGGTTGGTGAACTTTACAAGGTCATCTTAATAGTTGAGGACCTTGGGGCATAAAGGCTGGGCGCCTAGTTTTTACATAGAGATGTCACCCAACAAGAAGAGTCATATGTGATATGATTAGCAAGTGTTGCTTACCGATTTACCTTGTCTTCTAGCAGTGATGCTAAAGCTCACTAGTTGACTTGTTAATTGTGGATCTTGAATCACTTAGTATCAATAGAGGGATATTGATTTAAGTGGGAGTATATGCTATTAAATTTTTTAATATGTTTTACTCTTTCATGGTTACATGGCTTAGTATTTTGCATGTTTTCTGTTGTAGATCAATGGAACCGAACACTACCACCTTTCTCTTTGAGTTTGATTCTTGACAAAGATAAACTAAATGGAACAAACTATTCGGACTGGGTCCGTAACCAGAGAATTGTTCTCAGGTCTGATAAAAAGGAAACGGTTCTGGATACCCCAATCCCCGATGAACCTGCTGATAATGCATCTGCTGCCCTAAAGACGCCTACAAGAGAGCATGTGATGATTCTCTTGAGGTTAGCTGTCTTATGCTTGGATGTATGGAACCTGAACTCCAAAAGAAGTTTGAGGATCAGGAAGCGTACGATATGATCGTAGCGCTTAAGGACATGTTCCAAGATCAGGCAAGGACTGAGAGGTACAATGTTGCCAAGTCCTTTGTCGAATGCAAGCTAGCAGAGGGAGCAGCTGTAGGCCCCCATGTGATCAAAATGGTTGGTTACAGTCAGACTTTAGAAAAGCTTGGTTTTCCACTGGGCCAAGAGTTGGCCACTTACTTCATTTTGGCGTCTCTTCCATCCAGCTATGGGCAGTTTATTTCGAACTACCATATGCATGGGGTGGAGAAGGGCCTTAATGAATTATGTGGGATGCTTAAAACAGCAGAAAGTGACATGAAGAAGTGTGCACAGCATAGCCATGTGATGGTTGTGCAGAACAAGCCTAGCTTCAAGAAAAAGGGTACTTCTTGGAAGAAGAAGGGCAAGGCTAAGGATACGATCCCTAAGTCTGCACCCAAGCAAAAGGCTGGACCTGTAGAAGACACCGAGTGCTTATTTTGTCATGAACATGGCCACTGGAAGAGAAACTGCAGCAAGTACTAGGCTTCTTTGAAGAAGAGTGGAAGTAAGAGTACTTCCAACTCAGGTACGCTTGTTGTAAATGTTGTGGACATTCTTCTCGCTGATTCCTATGTTAACTCTTGGGTATTTGATACCGGATCGGTTGCTCATATTTGCAATTCGATGCAGGGGCTAATAAGGAATAGAGAAGTGCAGAAAGGCGAAGTGGATTTTCGCGTCGGAAATAAAGCAAGGGTTGCTGCATTGTTCGTCGGCGTCATGCAACTTCACCTTCCGTCAGGATTTATTATGGAGTTGAATAATTGTTATTACATTCCTAGTATGGGTCGAAACATTTTATCACCTTCATGTTTGATGAGGGATGGTTATTCATTCGCGAGTGCAAACAATGGTTGTGTAATCTCTAAGAATGATATGTTTATGGCTAATGCTCCCATTGTGAATGGGTTATTTATTTTAAATCTTGATGATGCATCTGTTTACAATGTTAGTGCTAAAAGGCTTCGGCCTAATGATTTAAGTCCTACCTATTTATGGCATTGTCGTTTGGCGCATATAAGTGAAAAGCGCATGAAGAAGCTCCATGGTGATGGTCTTCTAACTTCGTTTGATTTTGAATCATACGAGACATGTCAGGCTTGTTTACTTGGAAAGATGACCAAGTCACCTTTTCGGGTTTACCCGAGAGAGTGACAGACTTGTTGGAACTCATACAAACTGATGTATGTGGGCCAATGAGCACGACAGCCAGAGGAGGATATCACTACTTCATTACTTTCACTGATGATTTCAGTAGATATGGTTATGTCTACTTGATGAGGCATAAGTCTGAAACTTTTGAAAAGTTCAAGGAGTTTCAGAGTGAAGCAGAAAATCAACGTGGCAAGAAAATAAAGGCCTTGCGATCTGATCGTGGAGGTGAATATTTGAGTCACGAATTTAGCGATCATCTTAAGAGTTGCGGAATTGTTCCACAACTTACGCTGCCCGGAATGCCTCAAAGAAACGGGGTCTCCGAATGGCGTAATCGAACTTTGTTGGACATGGTTCGATCTATGATGAGCCAGTCGGATTTACCATTATCATTTTGGGGTTATGCTCTAGAAATGGCAGCTTTCACACTTAATAGGGTACCATCTAAATCCGTAGTTAAGACACCATATGAGATGTGGACTGGAAAGAATCCCAGTTTGTCTTTTCTAAAGATTTGGGGTTGTGATGCATTTGTCAAGCGACTTCAGTCGGACAAGCTAACACCCAAATCGGATAAGTGCATTTTCGTGGGATATCCGACGGAAACCTTAGGGTAGTACTTCTACAACCGAGAGGAGGGCAAAGTGTTTGTCAGTCGTAGCGGTGTTTTCCTAGAGAAAGAGTTTCTCACAAAGGGAACAAGTGGAAGGGCGGTGCGACTTGAAGAAGTTCAAGATGAGTCAGTTGGGGATGCTTCTACGAGTGATGCTATTGTAGCAGAACAAGTTGAGAAACCCGTGGCAACAGAAGCACCACAACCACGAAGGTCGGCGAGGCTCCGCGAAGCACGAGAAATATTATTGTTAGACAATGATGAGCCTGCGACCTATGCAGAAGCGATGGTGGACTCAGACTCTGAGAAATGGCTGATCGCCATGAGATCCGAGATAGAGTCCATGGGGGACAATCAAGTTTGGAACTTGGTTGACCTGCCTGATGGTTTTAAAGCCATCGAGTGCAAATGGATCTATAAGAAGAAGATTGATATGGATGGAAATGTTCACATCCATAAAGCTCGACTTGTTGCAAAAGGTTTTCGACAAGTTCAAGGAGTTGACTACGATGAGACTTTCTCGCCCGTAGCGATGCTTAAATCTATACGGATTATTCTAGCCATTGCTGCACATTTTGACTATGAAATATGGCAGATGGATGTCAAGACGGCTTTCCTAAATGGAATCCTAACTGAGGACGTGTATATGATGCAACCCGAAGGTTTTGTCGATCCAAACAATGCTGGAAAGGTATGCAAACTTCTGAAGTCCATTTATGGGATGAAGCAAGCATCTCGGAGTTGGAACATTCGACTTGATGAAGTTGTAAAGGAGTTTGGCTTCATAAAAAATGAACAAGAACCTTGTGTTTACAAGAAGGAAAGTGGGAGAGCGCTGGTATTTCTAATCTTATATGTAGATGACATATTACTGATTGGAAATGACATTCCTATGCTCGAGTATGTTAAGACCTCATTGAAAAATAGTTTTTTGATGAAGGACTTGGGAGAAGCGGCATATATTTGGGGTATCAAGATCTATAGAGATAAATCAAGGAGGCTAATTGGATTAAGCCAGAGTACATACATCGACAAAATGTTGAAACGGTTCAGCATGGAAGAGGCTAAGAAGGGGTTCTTGCCCATGTCTCACGGCATTAAACTCAGCAAGACTCAGTGTCCTTCGACTACTAATAAGCGTGAGCGCATGAGCAGAGTTACATATTCTTCGGCTATTGGATCCATTGTGTTTGCAATGATATGTACTCTCCCAGATGTTTCCTATGCTCTAAGTGTTATGAGCAGATACCAGGCTGATCCAGGTGAAGGTCACTGGACAGTGGTAAAGAACATCCTTAAGTACTTGAAAAGGACTAAGGATGTGTTCCTAGTTTATGGAGGTGAGGATGAACTCAGTGTAAAGGTTTACACAGATGCGAGTTACCTTAACGACTCAGATGATTCGAAATCGCAATCAGGTTATGTGTTTGTCTTGAATGGTGGTGCTGTGAGCTGGAAAAGTTCCAAGCAAGATACGGTGACCTCCTCTTCAACAGAAGCTGAATATATTGCTGCCTCGGAGGCAGTAAAGGAAGCTGTTTGGATTAGGAATTTCATGATCGCTCTCGGTGTGGTTCAGTGCATGTCCAATCCCTTGGACGTTAATTGTGACAACAATGGTGCTATTGCACGGGCCAAGGAACCTAGACAACACCAGAAGAACAAACATATTCGCATGCGTTACCATCAGATTCGAGAGTTCGTTGAGGATGGTAGTGTCATGATATGCAAAATACATACGTGCTCAAATGTTGCTGATCCCTTGACTAAGCCTCTCCCGTAGCCCGCTCATGAAGCGCACACAAGAGCAATTGGTATTAGATACATTTTAGATTGACTATAGTGCAAGTGGGAGACTGAAGGAAATATGCCCTAGAGGCAATCATAGAGATGATTATATTTCATATGTATCCATGAGTTATTGTAATGTTCCTTGAATATCCATATCAGGCAACTTGTATTGATTGGCAATTATGTGAATTGTTTGTGAAACTCTTTACTTGTATGGTTATTTAAGAGTTGTCCCTAGTCGGAGTTCATGTGAGGACACATGTGAATATTAGACTAGCACATCGATTGGTTGATGACTATGTTTCGCAAGTCATAGACATGGAGATGTCAAACCAATGATGTGGACACATGTTATGAACATGGGGTTGGACTGACCCAACCTGAGACTGGCAATGAGTTGCAGCTCTCTCTCTCTCTCTACACATCGTGTACGTTTTGTCCTTAGACCTGAGATTGTCGCATGTACTTGAGATGTGGATCGACCTACTTTGGGGCTATCAAACGCTTCACCGTAACTGGGTAGTTATAAAGGTAGCTTTCGGGTTTGTCCTAAAGCATGCTGCAAGGCATGGTCAATCAAGATGGGATTTGCCCCTCTCTACTTGAGAGAGATATCTCTGGGCCCCTCGAGTGATCGGATCCAGAAATGCATGGTCGTGCTACATAACGTTAAGAGTTAACCTAGTAAAGGGATTCCGAATCACGGTATCGAGAAAGGGAGGTCAGCTTGGAGCTAGACCAAATATCGTGAGGCAAAGGGAAAGACATGTACTAAACCTTGTGATGGTTCGTCTGATATGATCTTTGTATGCGTTTAGGAGTTGGCACGTCTTGCTAGAGGCCGCTACCAACTATTGACAGAATAAGTGTATTCGTGTCATGTCTATACTCATATGAACCTATAGGGTCACACACTTAAGGGGCTGGAAGCCTAATGAGGATTGGATCCGAATTAGACCAGGCTTAGGCTACTAATGGGCTGCTAATGTAGAAGCCCACTAGAGACGCCTATATAAGAGAGGGTGGGGCGAGCTGACCAGGGTTAGACCTCAGATCATTCCTAGCCGCCACTCCTCACGCCTGTGTTGCACGCGCGGACCTAGCAGTCCGGCGTCTGACGCTTCCACCCTGTACGTGTGTATACCTTGGAGGCGCTGCATCTGTAGCGCTTGGACGAGCCGCGCAAGGGGAGCTGCTCGTGGGACGAGGACAAGGAGGAGACGTGGAACATCTGCACTGCCTCGACGCGCTTCATAAATTCCGCAACTGCGCATCTAGTGGTAATCCCGTGATCTATGTCAACAGTAATCCTGGTATACGTGGTAGAATTTTTTTGAATTGCGCTAGTGTAGCCTACCCTTATCCCTTCAGGAACCGATATGATGCTCTAAGCAATGAAGCCGAAAGCTTCTACATGAAAGAAGGTGAAGCTCATGAAGAGATGTACCGAAGGCTCAAGACCACCGCCACCGCTTTTAGAAATGTGGGTGCCTCACATGTGGATGATGCATGGATAAAAAGGAAATATGTGAGTGCACTCATGCCCTTTGAGGCCACGGACTTGAAGAGCTTACAAGGAAGACATAACTACCATATCATGACCTCCAATGAAGTTATGCAAGAGATGGCCGCTTTCAAGGTTGCCGCCAAGAATGCCAAATATGCCCGTGCTCATGCCCTTGGTATGAGCAATATTTTCAATGTTGCTTTGAAGTCCAAAGTTGTGGATCATGGGGATGAAGATGATAGTGATGAAGGACTATCCATGGACCATCCCGATGAAGTCAAGATTGCTCATAGTCAATATATGGCCTTCTATGCAAATTTTTTTGGAAAAACCCCACCAAGGACAAGAAGGAAATGCAACATAGAAGCAATCCAAATGGGAAAAGAGAAAACAATACTAGATTGAGAACTTGCTTCAATTGTGGTGACCGCTATCACTTTGTGGCTAGTTGCCCTTATGAGAAAAGAGAAGATCACGGGGGTAAGAGTGTGTTGAAGAAGACTCTCAAAGCACCTTACAAGAAACATTTCATCAAGAAGAACCCCATCAACAAGAAATCGGGAGAAATTGTCTTGATCACTCATGAAGAATACTCCTCCGACAATGAAGATGATGAAGATGAGGAAGAGGAAACTTCTAATGGTGTGGCTGCTTTAGCCACCACTTCTACTCCGACATTCTCACTCTTCGATTCTCCAAATGAGAACTCTCCCACCAAGAACGTCACTTGCCTTATGGCAAGAGGAACGGAGGTATCCTCATCATCCCACTCCACTACCTTAGATAATGAGGAAATTGATGATGAGATGTCTCTTGATGTTAAAAAGGAATTAATTGCCTCTGATGAGTTTATGACTAATCTGGAAGGAGATGCTAGGTTACATTTTGGAAACATCTTAGATCAACTTTCACATACTCAAGAGCTTCTAGATGTAAGATGTAAACTTGGGCATGAACACATGATTGAGCTAGAGGCTTTAAACAATGCTCTAGAAGAAGAACAAGAAACTAGGTTGTCACTTGAATTAAAACTTGAAGGGCTTGATGAGGCCAATGACACTATTGTTAACAAACTCATCAAAGAGCGCGATCATGCTATTGCTAAATACAAAAGGGCTAAAAAGGACAAGATTGAGTTTGGTGTGGTTCATGAAAAACTTGCCGAGGACTTTAGTTTGCTTAAAAAGGCCCACAAGGCTTTGGAGAGTGAACTCTTGTCACTCACAAAGTTCCATGAAATGCTTCAAACTCAATTGGCCAATATTCCTTCACCTAGTAACTTCATTCCATCTAGTATTACAACTATTCTTGAAGAGAATGCTAGGTTGAAGGGGGAGCTTGCTAAGGCCACATTTCCACAAGGCAACAAGTCCATTGATGATCTTTTGAGCAAGCAAAGGCCTAGTGGTGATAAAGGGGGCATTGGTTTTGTCTCCAATACTAAGAAGAAGAAGAACAAGAAGAAGAAGTCCAAGCCCACACGAGAGACTAACAAGGCCATTGTGGATAGTAAGTCCACAAGTGGTAAAACTATGTCTCATGATGATTTTGCGGGAAGTGCTAACCCCCACTATGTTGTAATGCGTTATTATTATGGTGCGTGTATGCACAATATGTTGGCCCATATGATGGTTATATTGCTTGGTCTATTTGGGTTCCAAAGACCCTTGTTGCTAACAAAAGAGGACCCATGCATTGAAAAATGGGTACCTAAAAATTAGCTTGATCTTTTGTAGACATATGCTTCCCGGGGTTCAAAGTGGGTGCTTGATAGTGGTTGCACAAGTCATATGACCGGAAGCTCGTCTATTGTCAAGGACTTAAAGCCAAATGATGATCAACTCACCGTGACATATGCCAACAAATCAAAGTCTAAGGTAATGGTTTCGGCAAGTTAGTGGTTGCTCACGACATTACACTCGTGAACGTCATGCTTGTTGAGACCCTTGGATACAATTTACTTTCAGTCCTTTCTCTTGGAAAGATGGGCTTTGCCGTCTTTATTGATGTTGATATTGTGGTCCTCTTGTGGAGCAAGTCTCTCAAGGTCGCTTTTGTTGGGTACGTCGAACATGACTTATATATGGTGGACTTTTCGAAGCAAGCCACTACAGGTCCGATGTGCTTATTCGGAAAGGCCGTTGGCTATGGCATCACCGACTAGCCCATGTCAATATGAGAACTTTGCAAAGTCTCCATAAGGAGGGCCATATTGTTGGACTAAAAGAAAATGTTTCCTTTTCCAAAGATCGTGTTTGTAGGGCATGTGTTCTAGGGAAGATGCATGATGCTCCTCACAAGCCTAAGAACTGTATCAAGTCTACCAAGATCTTGGAACTCCTCCATGTGGATCTCTTTGGTCATCCATCTCATGCAAGTCTTGGTGGGAAGAAATATTGTTTGGTGATCGTTGATGACTTTTCAAGATACTCATGGGTATACTTCTTCAAGTTGAAGAGTGAGACCCAGAAGACCTTCATCGACTTCATCAACATGGTCCAACGACAATACAATCTTCCCGTGTTGATCATAAGAAGTGACAATGGCACCGAGTTCAAGAACTACACCTTGAATGATTTTCTTAGTGATGAGGGGATAAAACATCAATATTACGCTGCATACACCCCTTAACAAAATGGTGTGGCCGAAAGGAAGAACCGGACTCTTATTGAGATGGCTAGGACCATGTTGGCGGAGTTTAAATCTCCATACAACTTTTGGGCCGAAGCCATCTCCACCGCTTGCCATGCTTCAAACTGGCTCTACCTCCGCAAAGAAATCAACAAGACTCCATATGAAGTACTTACCCGTAACAAGCCCAACATATCCTACTTCTAGGTGTTCGGTTGTAAGTGTTTCTATCTCATAAAAGGTGTTCGGTTGTCCAAATTCGAGTCTAAAGCATTAGAGGGTATTTTTGTTGGCTATGGTCTCGAATCTCACACTTAAAGAATCTATGATAAGCTCTCCGGAGCCGTCATAGAATCTTGTAGTGTTACCTTCGAAGAATATGATGGTCCCCAAGGGGGGCGTGTTGATGCTTGTGATGTAGATGATGAAATGCCTCATGATGCCCTAGGAAGAATGGGTGTGGGATATATCCGCCCCGTTGAGGAACCCCTTATGGCGGATCGAGAAGAACTATGCTCCACTCAAGTGGAGCCCTCATCTTCACAACCTCAACATGCTCCATCCACCGAAGAGGACATTGAATCAAGCCAAAGACAAGATGTGGACCCTTTTAAACATGGTGATCTTAGTGACACTTCTAGTAAAGGGGAGCTTGATTCATTCGCTAGGATTTCAAGTGGTGCCAAGACAATTACTCAAGGAAGATCCGTACAAACTGCTTTGAGACAAGCTCAAATTAATGCTAGAAGAGCACTTGATCAAGACCAAGGTCAATCTTTTCCTCCCAATGTAGAGGATGATTCCAATGATGATCAAGGTCAAGATGATGGTCAAGACGAGGATCAAAATGATGAAGAGGGTCCCCCAAGAAACAACACGGAGATCCACGCTCGTCGTGAAGCTAGAAAGGAAAGAATGTTGGAATTAAGATACCACTCTCTCCAAAATGTTGTTGGTGACCTAAGGAAAGGATTTCCACAAGGGCACAATTGAATAGGTTCAGTGAACATCAAGCACACATCTCCATGATTGAACCAAAGAAAGTGTGGGATGCTCTTGAAGATTCGGATTGGTTAGAAGCTATGCACAAAGAGCTCAACAATTTTAAGAGAAACAAAGTATGTAAGTTAGTTGAGAAGCCAAAGGATTGCCGCAATGTTATTGGAACAAAGTGGATTTTCAAGAACAAGCAAGATGAGCATGGAATTATAGTAAGGAACAAGGCTAGATTGGTTGCACAAGGGTTTTATTAAATTGAAGGCATTGACTATGGAGAAACTTATGCACCCGTGGCTCGCCTTGAGTCCATCCGTATCCTTCTTGCTTATGCGGCACATCATAACTTCAAGTTACAACAAATGGATGTAGAAAGTGCATTTCTTTATGGCCCATTAAATGAATTGGTATATGTTAAGCAACCCCCAGGATTTGAGGACCCCAACTTACCAAACCATGTCTACAAACTTGATAAGGCGCTCTATGGGCTCAAGAAAGCCCCACGCATGTGGTATGAGCACCTTAGAGAGTTATTGTTTGACCGTGGATTTGAGGTTGGAAAAATCGATCCCACTCTTTTTACTAAGAAAGTCAATGGGGAGCTTTTTGTATGCCAAATATATGTTGATGATATTATCTTTGGCTCATCTAACAAAGCTTTTAATGATGAATTCTCAAAGCTTATGACTAGTAGGTTCCGGATGTCTTTGATGGGAGAGTTGAGAGTATTTCTTGGCTTTGAAATCAAGCAAGTTAGAGGAGGGACATTCTTCAATCAAGCCAAGTATACTCAAGATATGCTCAAGAGATCCAAAATGCAAGATTTAAATGGAGCTCCTACTCCCATGGCTACAAAGACTCATCTAGAACAAAATCCAAATGGTAAAGATGTGGATCAAAAGGTATACCGGTCCATGATTGGTTCTTTGCTTTACCTTTGTGCATCTAGACCCGATATTGTGTTGAGTGTAGGTGTGTGTGCAAGATATCAAGTGGCTCCTAAAGAAAGCCATTTGATGGCGGTCAAGAGAATCTTTCGATATTTAGTTCATACCCCATTTTATGGTCTTTGGTATCCTCGAGGCTCAACATTTGCCCTTTGTGGATACACGGATTCGGATTGGGCGGGTGATAAGGATGATAGAAAATCAACATACGGGTCTTGCCAATTTCTTGGTAGGACCTTGGTATGTTGGTCTTCTAAGAAGCAAAATTGTATATCTCTCTCTACCGCCGAAGCCGAGTATGTCGCTGCCGCTAGTGCTTGCACTCAATTGCTATGGATGAGGCAAATTTAAAGGAATACGGTGTCCATTGTGACAAATTGCCTCTTCTATGTGACAATGAAAGTGCCATCAAGATTTCATACAACCCGGTGGATCACACAAGGACAAAGCATATTGAGATTCGTCATCACTTCATTAGAGATCATGTTGCTCGAGGTGATATTGATATATCCTATGTGTCAACCAAAGATCAACTTGCCGATATCTTCATGAAGCCACTTGATGAAGCAAGGTTTTTCTACTTGAGGAATGAACTAAATATCGTAGATTCAAGGAGCTTGACTTGATTATCTTGTACTCTCACCTAATATTCGACCCATATTTGGTTTAGGTGTAGGCATGGACATAGGGGAGTGCGGTCCTAATTGATTGGACCATCCCTCCCCCCATTATGCGCAAAGTAAACAAAATCATTCCTCTTAATATCATTTTGTGATATGTGAGCTTAATGATGAGTTTCGGTAATGGACCCAAGATATATCTTCGTGGTGCTAAGCCGAGTATACTCAAACATGGTGGCCTAGGCCACCGCCCCCTCTCAATCGAGAGGTTGATGTGCTTACTCGTGTTTGTCACTTTTGAATTGGTTTTTACTCGTGTTTGTCATCCTCTAGCTGGCTTTTGTTCTTTTGGTCATGCACTCACATTTGGCTCTTCATATGTTTTTAGTAATTTTGAGTGCATTGGCCCATATCAGTGTGACTCTCTAAACCCAAGCCATTCTTACCCCTCGACAAAACTCATCTACTCTGCACAAGAACTTTCCACCTTATGTACTACCGGTGCTAACTAGCGGTACTACCGTAAAAGGCTAGCGGTACTACCACATCTGGATCGGTTTCCAGGATCTTGTCTAGCAACTTCCCAGGTGCGGTACTACCGGTAGTTTTCTATGGTACTACCTCCTAGCGGTACTACCGCTCGTGGCTCCGGTACTACCGCTCGTGCGTTTCGGTTAAGATTGGAGACGTGGGAGAGGCACCTCTCAGTGCCTCATTAGTCCCCCGTCTCCACTCCTCACCACCACCGCTGCCGGAGCAGGAGAACGCCACCGGAGCCTCGCCCCCCTTCTCCTTTTCCCGGATTCACACCAGATCCAGCCTCCTCGCGGGCTCCTCCTCATTCTCCACCGCCATGGACACTAGTACTACCACCCTCCTCTTCTTCTCACTTGTTTTCTCCATTGAATCTAGGGTGACTTTGATTCTTGGCTAAAACATGTATTCTTGAGGTTGTACCGTGTGCTATCTACCAGATCTACCACTTAGACTGACGGAATTCCTGTTTTACATCAAGTTTACTGCCCGTACATGGATTTATGCCTCAGATCTGGACTGTGGTCGCTGACCGGTAGTACCGGGAATCTTTTTCTGGTACTACCGCTGTGCAGTACTACCGCCTGTGCAGATCCGGTACTACCGCCCTGTAGTGGCAGCAATTTTTTTAAAAAAACAAGAGTTCCATCATCTGTTTGTCTCGGGTTCTTGTGACCTTACCCCTATGCTATCTCCCTCGTTCTTTCACAGGTGCAGGGGGTTCCCGGGGATCTCGCAAACGCTCCAAAGCTCACCATGAGATTGAGGAATATGAGTTAGAGTCAGAGACTGAGTCAGAATAAGAGATCATGCCTCAACCTAGCACCCGTCTGAAACTGCAAACAACTCGTGGTCGTCAGGGTGGGGGGGTCAAGCAAAGTGCTGGTCGTAGTAAGGCTCCTCCACCTACTCCTCCCTCCGGTCCTCGCAAGAGCCACAGTTTAGGGCCATCTGGGCCAAAGCTGCTATCTGATTTGTTTGAGATTGATTTTCATGAACTGCGGGCTGTCAATCCATATGTGGCTGCTCAATCTCAAGCTCGGTAAGGTAGTCTTTTCTATACGGATTTCCAGGAGCGGGTGTTCCATGAGATACTCATGAAAGATGACAAACTTGTGGTCCCTCAAAAGTGGATTGAGATGAATCATGTGAGGAAGAACCTGCAATACTTTGGTGAAGCTCTTGAGATTTGCACCAACATTGGCTTGCTTCCCATTATGGAGTTCTGGTGCAACTATGACCCAATGCTCATTACTCAGTTCTATGCAACCGTTAACTTTTCCAAGAATCAGACTCGGACACTCACATGGATGACTGAGGGTGTTGTCAAGCAAGAAACATTGGCTGATTTTGCGGCCATTCTCGGGTACGAAGACCATGGCAAGGACACTCCCGTTGGCTTTCGGTGCCACAACAATGATCGTCCCATGAAGAAGGATGCTCTTGCACCATTGTACATCCGGGGGCGCGGTATCCCTGGAAAGATCAAAGGGCTTCTACCTACATATGACATCTTGCATCGCATTTTCCGTGAGACTGTCACCCCCGAGCTGGGAATGTTGATGAGATACATGCCTTCATGGTGGATATCATGCTCGCCACCTTTCACCACCATGACTCCGGTCAACCTATGGATGTGATGGATGTTATTTGGAATGAGATGGTCTGTGCCACTTTTCAAAGGAGGGTGCCTCCTTTTTCTCCATATATCATGGATCTCATTATTAGCAAGTGCCCCATGATTGCCCGTGACAAGCCTTCTCTTCGCCTTGTCACTCACCGCCACAAGAATCTGTTGATCCAGACCCATCTCCAACCACGCAATGTCGATGGTCAGATTGTTGATGAGGATGGGAAACCTATTGAGGAGGGATACGGTGATGCTGATGATGCCCAGAAGGATGCTGACTTCGTGGTCTCACGTCGCAAGCCTGCTCAGCCATCTTGGGCCAAGAGGATTGAGGCCAAACTCAAGAAGGTTTTCTGCTTCCAAGTGGACAATCAGAAACGCATGTACGAGGCCCATGTCTATGCCAAGAAGTCCTGTGCTCGTCAGAAGGAAATGATGGAGGCTCAAGGTTTGACTGTCTCCAAGGGCTCCGAGAACAACATTACCCTAGAAGACCAATGGATCTCAAGCACAGCCACTGGGATGATGATGCCACCTCCTCCTTCTGTCCCCCGCCAACTCATGATGATGCATGGGATGATTATGATGACGAGTGATCTCCGGGACGTTAGTGTTGCTCTTGTCCCCTTTTTGGTGTCTTGATGCCAAAGGGGGAGAAGTTGCACATTAGGTATGCGGGATTTGCGAGGGAAAAGTCACAAGCTCGTTCTTTGCCATTGATTTTTATTCGCTTGTGAACTCTATTTGCTTGCCTCTTATTATGTGTGAAATAACTATTTTTTCTATGTATGGTGAGACTATGTGGTGTATGGATCCATCTTGTGTGTAATATGGCTATTCTCATTTGGATCCATCTGATGTGGTGTATGTGACGACCTTCCCTATTCCTAATCAATATTGGTCATCACATGGTATTTAGCGAAGGTATGTGCTCTAAGTGCGACTTCTTCTCCCAGGTAACTTAGTAGATAGAATGGGGCTTGATTCTACATATCCATGGGGATCCCCATCTCTATCTTGTCATCATTGGATTACCCTGCAAAATGTGTGTTGTCATCAAACACCAAAAATGGGGAGATTGAAAGAGCATTTCCTATCCCTAGTGATTTTGGTGTTTTATAACAACACACATATCGGACTAATTATTTGCCAAGTGTATCGCAGGAGCATTGAAAAATGTTTTGCAATGGTTAAACAACAGTCTAGAACTTTCTGCCTAGCGCAGTACCAAAAACGGTAGTACCTCTTTTTTGCTACCGGACGCGGCA
The DNA here is from genome assembly GCA_916181665.1 of Avena sativa. NCBI lineage: Eukaryota > Viridiplantae > Streptophyta > Magnoliopsida > Poales > Poaceae > Avena > Avena sativa. The sequence goes on along the minus strand of OV702297.1, from coordinate 300,787,931 downwards.
GTAGGTTTTGATCAGTTGTCAAAAAGCCACTACCGGGCTAGGTACTAAAAAGCGGTAGTACCGCATTTTACTACCTAGCACGACAGTAGCTTTTTGACCACTTGTCAAAAGCTACTGCCCGCTCCGGTACTAAAATGCGATAGAACCGCATTTTAGTACCTAGCGCGGCAGAGGCTTTTTCCAACCTATAAAAGGCCACTGCTCACCCCGGTACTAAAATGCGGTAGTACCACATTTTAGTACCTAGCGTAGCAGTAGCCTTTTGTATGTTGGCAAAAGCCACTGGCACCGCATTTTGGTACCTGGCGTGACAGTAAGTTTTTCGACCAAGTTGCAGATTCCATTGCCCGTCCGGTAGTACCGGTTCCCATAAGCGGTACTACCGCTTTACGGTAGCATCACATTGTGGTACCGCTCTGGCTAGGGAATATGAAATTTGCAGGTTTCTCTTCCGGTACCAGGTCCGGTAGTACCGGAGTTTTTCGGTAGTACCTCTTAAACTTCCGGTACTACCGCTGCATTAAAGGCTCCAACGGCCAGATTTCTTGGAGGCGTATAAATAACCCTTCACCTACCTTGGGAGAAAGTGCTCATCTACATTAAAGTCAAGACCACCTTTGGAGCCACCAAATTGTCAGGATCTCCTCAATCCACCACCCAAAGTCTTTGATCTTTGGGGAATCAAAGGAGGAGGCCCCGATCTACTACTTCACCAAAAGAGATCTTCATTTCCCCCTCATTTCATTGAGGGCCCCTTTGCTCTAGTGTTTTCTTGGAAACCCTAGTGCTTGTTTTGGTTCTTACAAGCTTGTCTTTGATTTGTCTTGGCAGCTTGCTTGTATCTGAGAGCCTCCAATTAAGTTGTGGATGTGTGCCCCGAACTTGTTGTAAAGGTGCCGGCTTCCACCTCGAAGGTTGCCGATATAGTGGAAGGTGGATCGAGCCCGTTGGGGTGAGATTCATCGGAGAACAAGGGAGGCCTCTCGTGGCGTTGGTGGTTTGAAACCGCCCCCTCTCCAAACATAGACGTACTTCCCCTCAAAAGGAAGGAACTACAGGAAACAAATCCTTGTGTCTCCGCGTCCACTCCTTTGGTTACTTCTATCCTTTACCGCACCTTACTTACTTGTTCTTGCTTAGTGTTGTTAGCTTGTGCATGGTTGACATGTAGGTAAATTCACCTTAGTTGCATAATCTAGAGAATTTACCTTTCTTGTCAAAACCTAATTTGAAAAAGAAGAAAATTTGAAGTAGCACCTATTCACCCCCCCCCTCTAGGTGCCCATACGATCCTTTTACCGCCGCTGCCCCCGGATGCCTACAAGTGTCGCGGCCTCGACGAAGACAGACCCTAGACACCACTTCCTCCCTTCCCTTTCTCTCTGGCTCTCGGACGCGCAAGTACGAACCCTAGCCCGCAGAACCACCATCGATTCCGTCGTCTCCGGCCACCCTAAGCCTCGCCGAGCAGCTCAGGAGAAGCGCCGTGTCTCCCTCTTCATCCTCCGTGAAGCGTGCTTGCTGGGATGCCTTCTCCGTCACTGACGTCGGCCGCCATCGCCATGTATGTCGTTCAGGACCTCCCCGTCCCTCCTCGCCACGTCCTTGAGCACCAGGGTGAGCACGCGGATCTCGCCGACCCCTTTTCCCTCTCCCTCTCGCTCTGTTGCTTGCTCGCACCGTGCGCTGCCCTCTTCCACCATTGTCCGCCGTTGGAGACATCGCTCCGGCGACCTAACCCAAGCGGCGCTGCCACCTTGAGGTCTCCTGCGTAGAGCCGCGTCCAACACACCACTCTGCGCCAACCCGATCGTTCCCTAGCACCGCCAAACCCCGTCGGCCGACGAGCTCTCCAGCGAGTCCTGCGTGGCGCCTACGTGGCTTGCCAACCTGGCACCGGCCCCACCCGTCAGTGGTAGTGGGTAGCCCTTGCCTCGGTGAGAAATAACCAAACCGCCCCCCTGTCCCACTTTGCTTGCGTGGAGGCTGAGGTGGCCAGAGGCCCACCTGTCTGTCTCTAGGGCTAGCTTAGCCCTCTGTGTAAAAAGTAATTCCATATTTATTTAAATTAAGAAAAAGTTTAAGAATTTCAGAAATTGTTTGAATATTGTAAAACCAATAAGTTATTATTTATAAGTCAGAAAAATACAAATAATATATCAAAATGTTCAGAAAAATGAAACCTATCTATCTAACCTATAATAATGCATTGTTCAACAACTTAAATGACAAGTTTAATTATAAGAACATAGTAACCCCTCATAGGTGATTCCGGAGTTTTGCCGAGTTAGGGTTTTCACCCCTCGGAACCCCGATTAAACTGCCAAGCATGTTTTAGGGTTTCAATTCAATGCAATTCAAATTGTCATATCATCATTCTTGTTTGAGCATTGCATCAATACCATGTGTTGAATGTTTTCCCTTTCTTTCTGATGATTTGGTTCTTCCCGGTAGAATATGATATCGAGATCGAAGTCCGAGGACAACACCATCGAAGGTCAAAGATCGACGAACAACACTTGACCAACTGTAACCAAGTCAAGTACAAGGCTTTTGAAGATCTATTCATCTGCTATCAACTGGAAAAGGCAAGCATAACCCCACCATGATATAATCCTATGATTTCGAAAGCATTTCAATTCCTGCCATGATGCATACGATTCTACTGTGGTCTTTTATCGATAGATAGAGTACCATATCTATTGCATTACTCCCTTTAAGCTTATATTACCTGATCCACTGCTCCTAGCATAACTAGGTTTGGCTGTGTGGACTGCTAGAGCTTTTACATGTGTCTGCTTAGCCATGCATAGCTTTTGAGTCTGGTCCATCCAGATGATGTATCAGATGCAGATAATCTAGTATGATAGGAGAACGTGGTAAGATGAGATCAGTGATATGAGATTAAACATGCTAAGGCTTGTATGAGAGGCCACGGTGGGATGTGGTTTTTCTAGTCCCATGCTCGCCACCCTTAGGACCATGGGTTCTTGCCTCTTGAACCAAGACGAGCGTACAACCACACGGGGTAAATGGGGACCCCATGATTGACTAACTTGCCTAGTAGATTCCATGAGTCACATAGTTCGGGCGTTCCATTCGACATACGCATTGAAAACGTTTTCGAAAGAAGGAGGTGAAGGAGGGGCATTCATAACAGGTAGGGAAGCGTGGACCAGGTTGCTTGGGGTTGATGGCGCCCCTGGTAAACCAACCTCGCCTCACATCTTTAAGTACCGACTTTGGGATTTAACCCGTTACGGCGGAACAATACTTATTGCATGACTCATGGTATCGGCAAAAGCAAGGTAAAGGTTGTGTCCAAACACACCCTCTGTCAGCACACCAAGGAAGTGTGTCAAGTGGCAATAAGAGTCGGTTGGTACGTGTGGGTAAAGTTGTACACCCCTGCAGGGTAATAATCTTTCGGAAAGCCGTGTCCACGGTTATTGACGACTTGGGAAAAGATGGAAGATCATAGAGAACTTGAACCTAATCGTAAAACTTGGCAACTAATGATTGTTAAGGATGCTTCCTCATGGGTACGAGGGGGTGATCCTAGTTCAGATGATGATGATGATTCGGTGGATATCAAAAGATGATGATTCGGTGGCTATCAAAAGATGATGATCAATATCTTTGGAGATGTCGCTCTCTTATCCCCTTTTAAAATACTCTGACTAGATGAGCTTCTTCTCTCTCTCGTGTTTTATAAACAAAAGTGGCTTTATGCAAAACAACTCCACCAGCCATAAGACTTGTGGAGTACACCCTGTACTCACCCTTGCTTTGTTGATACTTTTGGCACAGTAAGTGTTCCTTGAAGACGAGTTCCGTACTACATCGACATTGACGAGTAGCTTGGGCTTCCCGGCCGGCAGCCTGGAATCTATGGGTTGGGACGTCATCGTTATGCTTCAGGCCTCTTAGGCCATTTGTTAAGTTTGCTATACTTAATAGCATAATTTGCCTTCCGTTGTTTGATATTTGTGGTCAGTGGCCTTTGCTTGTAATAATTTGGTTCTCTGCTCAGTTATGAGCTTGCTGTAATAAATTTTGTGTCCTAGGTTCACTGTTGTGTTACCGATTCTTCACTGGATATTCTCGAGCTCAAGGTTAAGCTTATTTCAGATGGAGGTTTGGGATTTGTTTAGCCATGATCCCGGGGGTGTCACAAGGTACGCGGTGGCGGCCAAGATCGCAGCTTGCGGCGTCTTTGGGATGACGTTGCCGTCAGCATTGGACCGAGTCACCTCGCGTCGTGCCTTGGGATCCATGTTCTCCGTGCGAGAACGGTGCTTGTTTCCATGGTTGCCGTGCGAGCTGGAGCCAATGCCCATGGCGGAGAGGGCAGCTCACCGCGAGCTCGACTCCGAGGCTGCTTGCTTGCGTTTGTCAAGTACCTCTTGCATCTTCACCTGCTTTTTGTGCTCCTCGACTAGGAGCATGTGGTATGCCATCAGCAGGTCCCGTGAGGCACCCACAGGCAGGATCTTATTGCCTGCCACGGCTTCGCATGCTTGAGCCCATCCTTCCTCGCTGAGGTGGATGACCCGATCGGTGTTGTCCCCGTTGGGCGGGGGAATAGCTTCTTCTGTTCTCTCCATTTCTATCCTGCGGGTTAGGTGGCGGGTTAGGCGCGTGGTGTTCCGCATCACTCTGGATGACAATGGCGCATTGGTAGCGCTCGTAGATTGGATCGCTGCTGCCGCAGCTTTCGGATCCGGAACCGTAGGTTCCTTCATCCAATGGAGGATCGCACAGATCTTTGTTGCAGCTGCTGCTGTCATAGGACTCATCTATCGATGGCGATGTGTGTAGCACGGGGTGTGGAGCCCATGAAGTGGGCCTGATTGATGGCAGGGGCACCCGCTCTAGGAGGCGGAGAGTGCCAGTCTGCCCCACCTGGAAGCAGAAGCTGCCGAACAGGATCTCGAGTCCTTCGCCGACGGGCTCGAAGTCCTTCAGGGTGGCTGGCGAGTGGGCGGTGAAGTCAAAGGCGCCAAAGAGGAGATGACTCTTCGTCGCTGCGGAGTTGTAGATCGCTTTGGTTGGGACCGTCACGATCGCACAATCAGCGCCCCCAGTTCCCACAGACGGCACCAATTGATGAGGTTCGATCTTGTCAATGCCCATTGTTATGGACTTGGGTTTTGGAGAAGATGGGGATGCTGGAGATCGCGGAACGGTTAGCAAACAAGCAACACAGGGACACGAGGTTTACCCAGGTTCAGGCCCCCGGAGGGAAAACCCTACTCCTGCTTGTCTGCTCTTGATTACGGCGGAACCAAAAGTTACAGGGGTGCACAGATGCAATCTGGCGTGGAGGTGTGTATGCGGTGGTATGCGAGAGCTCCTCCTCGTCATGCCCTCCTAGCCTTTATATAGAGATAGGCAGGTCTCGGGCATAGATCGAGTCGGTTACAGGTTCTAGGGTTTGTCCCTTTGAATATTCTATCTACTCTAGTCTTGTTCTCCAAGGATCCGAAGGCGTCATGGGCCCTGGCCACCCTAAAGTCTTTATGGGTTGGCGCATGTTCTCGTGGGCCTTCTTTGGGCTGGACTAGGTATGCTAAGGTCGTGTACCTGTAGGGTATAACCATGTTAGTGTATCTTTTGTCTTCCCATACACGCCTAGGAATCCTAGTAGGTCCACGCAAAGATTCTTCGTCACGTGCATCACATCGATTGAAGAGCGGAGACGTAGGACTTTCCAATATGGCAGCTCCCAAAATATAGATTTATTCTTCCACATGGGTGTGTGTCCTATAGAGACGTCGTTTGGAACTGATTGACCGCCGGGACCCTTTCCAAAGATTACTTCTATGTCCTTGACCATACCAAATACATCATCACCAGCAGGGAGTTCAGGTTTCTTCCGGTGATCTGCCTCACCTTTGAAATGCTTGCCTTTCTTTCTTACAGGATGATTGGTCGGAAGAAATCGTCGATTCGCCAGGTACACAACCTTATTTCATTTATGCAAATATGTACCTTCAGTCTTATCTAAATAGTGCGTGCATGCCTTATATCCCTTGTTTGTCTGTCCTGAAAGGTTACTAAGAGCAGGCCAATCATTGATGGTTATGAAAAGCAACCCTCGTAGGTCAAATGGCTCATGTTTGTTCTCATCCCACGCATGTACACCTGGTTTGCCCCACAGCTATAAGATTTCTTCAACTAATGGCCTAAGGTACACATCAATATCGTTGCCCGGTTGCTTCGGGCCTTGGATGAGCACTGTCATCATAATAAACTTACGCTTCATGCACAACCAAGGAGGAAGGTTGTAGATACATAGAGTCAGGGGCCATGTGCTGTGACTGCAGCTCTGCTCCCCAGAAGGATTCATGCCATCCGTACTTAGACCAAACCATAAGTTCCTTGCGTCACCTGCAAAGTCCGGGAAGTCTCTCTCAATTTTTCTCCACTATGACCCATCAGCAGGGTGTCTCAACTTCCCGTCTTTCTTACGGTGTTCTTTGTGCCATCACAACAAGCTAGCATGCTCTTTCTGAACATGCGTTTCAATCTTGGTATTATAGGAGCATACCACATAACCTTAGCAGGAACCCTCTTCCGGAGGGGCTCTCCCTCAACATCACCAGGGTCATCTCGGCTGATCTTATACCGCAATGCATTGTATATCGGGAATTTATCTAAATTCTCATACTCCTTACCGCGGTAGAGGATGCAGTCATTAATGCATGCATGTATCTTCTGCACATCTAATCCTAGAGGACAGAGAGTCTTCTTTGCTTCGTACGTACTCTCAGGAAGTTCGTTATGTTTTGGAAACTTCGGCTTCATTATTTTCAGCATCTTTTCAAATGAGGAGTCATTTAGACCACACTCTGCCTTCCATCGCAGCAATTCTAGTGTGGTACCGAGCTTTGTGCTGCCATCTTCGCAATTTGGGTACAACATTTTTTTGTGATCTTCTAACATGCCCTCTAACTTTAACTTCTCATTTTTGTTTCACAGTCTCGCTTTGCATCAGAAATGACCCTACCAAGTTCATCACCAGGCTCATCTGATGCCCGTTCTTCACCTCCTTCCTCTTCATTGTCTTCCATTGTAGTATCACTATATTCAGGAAACATATGAATATAGTTGTTATCATCATCTTCTTCTTCATCGTCTTCCATCATAACCCCTCTTTCCCCATGCTTGGTCCAGCAATTATAGTTGGGCACGAAACCTTTCATAACCAGCTGGCCGCGAATGATTTTCGAGGAAGAGTACTCCTTGTTGTTCCGACATTGAACACACGGACAATGTATAAAACCATTCTCTTTGTTTGCCGTAGCCACATCGATAAATTTATCCACGCCTTTAATGTACCCGGGTACACGCTGATCACCGTACATCCATTCCCGACCATTCATCTGCATCATATAATTAAGTTTATAAAAAACGGGACATCATAAATAGTGAAATTACCAATTCACATCGACACATGCATTGTATCAATGACAGAGAAAAGATAAGATTGCTAACCTCGATCGAGGGAAATAAAGAGGAGAAAGCTCAAGTGCGTCTCGGACACCTTCAATATTTTTGTTCTGTGAGAAATTGAACGGGATCATTCACTCAAACATTTCATCAAACACCTTAAATGCATGCATAGGAAAAAAAATAAACTAGCACACCTCTCACACCTTCCACCAAGAAAAAACAGAGGGGAGGCAGAGGGCTGGGGCGTCGTATTTATAGAGGGCGGGATCATACGTCTCGGTTTGTGTTACAAACCGGGACTAAAGTTGTATGCCACGCCACGTGGCTGACGCCCAACCTTTAGTCCCGGTTTGTGTTCGCATGCCTCCGGCCACCGTGCCCGCTCGAACCGGGACGTGTGCCAGCATTAGTCCCGGTTCGTGGCGCAACCGGGACTAATGCTGTTAGGGGGCGCGAACAGATAGCACATTGCTCCATGTATATTCGATGGACGGTTATCATGGGACTAATGCCCTTCAAATCGTCCATTGAGTACCCCAAAGGCCTTGCGATGATCCCTAAGTACCTTCATCAATTATTCTTCTTCATCTCCTAAAAGTTTAGGACTAATAATAACAGGGAATTTATTAGTATTATCCAATAATCTATATTTAAGATTATCTGGTAAAGTTTTTAATTCTGGGGTGGTAATTCTTCATCCCCCTCTTTTCTGGATCTTCAAAAGCTTCATTAGTTCAAGGTTCCAGGATGTAAGTGAATAAAATTCACTTTCTAATTCTTCTAGAGACCTGTCCTCCATAATTATTTCTTCACAATTTGAGTCTTCATTTATTTCTTCTTCTTGATTAATTAAGAAAAGAGCTGTCATCTCCTCAATAGTTTTGTCTTTCTCTTCTTGTTGTATAAGTAGAGGTTTGTCTTTAAATTTAGAAAAGTGGAATTCTTTTTTCACTTTCCCAAGATTAAGGGATACAACCTCCTTTTTGAAGTCGATTGTGGCACCTACATCCCTCAAAATGTTTTTCCAAATATAATTGGGCAAAGAGTGTCAACTGGCATATCAACAACTACAAAATCGATAGGGAAATTATTATTACCAATTGTGACAGTTGCATCTTTAATTACTCCCATTGGAATTCTAAGATCTTTATTGGCTAAAGTGATTGTCATATCAGTATTTTCTATTGTAGTCGGTGCTATCTCTTCTTTTATTTCTAAATAAAAATCATAAGATATAAAATTAATTTTGGTTCCAAGATCACATAAACCGTAATGCTAGGTTTCTTTAAATATGCAGGGAAGAATAGGCTTACCCACATATTTTAACTTAGTTTTACCTTCAACCAATATGGAAGTCTCTTCATCAAGTTCAACTAGACATAATTTCTTCCTTGGTTACCTCTTCATCTTTGGTTTCATCCAGATGTTCTTCAACTTTTGGAACACTTTTCTCTTCTTTCTTTTCCTATACTAGTTTAACTTGTTCATATTCCAAAATATGCTTATGTGCAGTGTTAGGGAAAGGTATCTCATACATTGGTTATAGGGAGGCCAATGTTACTTTAACTTCTCTTTCCTTCTCAGGTTTGGGTGGTGGATCATACTTGGCCAAACCCTCTCTTGGATCTTTGATGTATTCTGTAAAAGCTTTAACAACTTGCAACACAAGATATGAATCTAAATAAAGTTCTTTAGATAATTCATTAACATGGTCCTTCTTATTATAGTTATGAATACAATCATAATCTATTCTTGTGCCTCCTTCACTTCCTAGACCAAAATTCCATGAAACTCTATGATCGCAAATTCTATTAAGTAAAGCTCAAGCTTTAGTTATGGGTAAATCCATAAAATCTCCTCTCACGCAAGAGTCTAGTTCAATTTTATTAGGTCAATTAAACAACCATAAAAGATATGCAATAAATACCATTTAGGCAATCATGATGAGGACATTGATTATGTAAATCTTTAAATCTTATATAAGCTCTTACTAGTCCTTCATTAGGACGGTTCCTCCAAGTCATTATAAGACGCCTGATTCCAAAAGATTTTGATAATAGATACTATTTGGATAGAAATTCACAAGCTAAATTATCCCAGGTAGTAGTGGCTTCTGAGGGTAAAGATGTATACCATGAGAGAGCTGTGCTAGTCAAAGTATTACTAAAAAGTTTAACCCTTCCCTCATTGGCAGTATACCCCGGTAGTTGGAAAGTGCCACATATATCTTTGAAGCATGAAATATGCTTATATGGATCAAGATCGTCTTCATCTCCTGTAAATTGCTTCTTGTGTAGAATACCAAGTAGTAGAGGATTTATTTCAAACCCCCTTGTCTTCTCACTGGAGTTGTCTCTTTTATAAATATCATAGGGCATTCCAAAGTGTCTGAGTGGGTTAGCACTAGTCATATGCTCGAACTCCATCATGTTGGTGGAAACCTGTAACTCAAAACAAAACTTAGCAAGACTAAAATAAATAAGCAAAAACTTAAAGACCTACAACGCTTAGCTCCCTGGCAATAGCGCCAGAAAATAGCTTGATGACTGCAAGTGCAGAGATCGTTTGTAGCTAGTTTTGAAATAAAGATATCGATCCCACAGGGAGTAGGAGTATGAAGTCTAAGAATTCATGAACTAAATACTAAAATAAAAATGCTAAAACAAAGTTCTAAGTAACAAGATAAAATGGGAGTATTGTGTAAACAGGTGTTTTTGGGATTTTGGTATAAGAGAACAATGAGTAAAGTAAACAAAACTGAATACAGAAAGTATCGTGTATGTAAAAGAGATTTGAAACTTCAGTGGGGAAAATCGTTCTTAGGGATTAGCGGATACACCACTAGTATTATAAAGGGCTAAGATAAAGATTATTATCATGAACATTCTCGATTATATATGTGTGGGAAGAATTCCGTAGACAAATAGGCAGTAACCATTGCTCACATCATCCTCATAACCACAACAGACAGCAATGAACATCAATTGAATTACTGTTCTATTAAGGGACTTAATCTTACAGGATGTATCCCATGACATGGATAGTGTTTCGTGAGTTTGCTCGGTTCCTAAGTTGATACGTAAGGACTGCCAACAGCTTTATAGTGACTCTAAATTCTAACACACGTCCGTCTACCAACAAGTAGTTCCCTCCATCAAGTCCCCACAAAGAGGCAAATACTAAGAGGTCGACTTCTCCCAATATCAAGATAAAGACAATCTAACACATGGTCACAGCGATGATAACATAATAAATTTTAATTTATTTCAATCTTATACTAGAGTTTTTCCATCTCCCCAAAAACTAATGATGTACTCAGACATGGAGGCAATCAACATCATGGCAAAGACAATAGGATCTATCATAGATGAATAGTACTTGTATAAATCCACAACGAGTACAGAAATTACAACAAGATTTAGACAAGATGTGGATGGGATGGATGGAGATGGTGGTGATGCAGCGGTTGATGATGAAGATCGATGCCTTAGCCTCCTGGATCTGCGTAGGGCGAAGATGGATCCCCGGTGGATGAGTTCCCCCTCCAGATGCCTTTCGGAGGTGAGGTTTCGGCGATTTCTAGGTGTTCTGTATATCGTCTCTCTGATCCAGTTGAGGAGGCGGTGAAACTATTTGAGGAGGCGGTGTCGGCGCCAACTATATGGCGGGAACTATACGGCAGGAGTATTTATTCCCGCCGTATAGTTGGTCGTTAAACCTACTGTATCCTCCAATTTCTTCGGGTTTTCTTCTGGTGCTATTAATATTTCCCAAATAAGAAATTTATGTTGTTTTTTGTTCCTTTTCACTCCAATATAACTAGTCCAAGAATTGTGTCCCTCGTATCCATCATCTGATCTGATCCTGGTGAAAATAAACGTAAAAGATGCGTGCGAACGTCGTAAAATACAAAGATCTTATCACTATAATGCAAAATAATAATAGAAAACATGATGCGAATATGCACTCATCACCTTCCACCGCTGTGCCCTCCGGAAGAGCCCAATGCCAATACAACACCTTCAACAAGGGGGCACCGTCACGACACTGCTGCTTAGGCCAGAACACTGGACCTAGGGGTTTCCCCCGGCACTCGGATACCAGTAGGCAGGGGATATCCGCGACGCCCACCAAAAAGGAATGGCGCCACCCGAGGGTGGCACCGCGAAGGAGTCGGACAATCCAACAGGGATTTCTCCCTACCCCCACCTACATAGAACCCCGAGTGAAACAGTGCACCACCACCCACTTTGCCGCCCACCAACATGAACCACCATGATCTTGCGTCCACCATCGTCATCGTCTCATCGTGGACACAGCAAGCAGCTCGAGGACAGAGGAAAAATACCTAGAACGAGTTTGAGATGGCAACACCGCAGCTAGGCGGGAGGAGCCCACCTCAACCATGGTCGTTGACCGGACAAGGCAGCAGGGTCACACCAGGCCAGCGGGCCTGGCCGAGCCCCGGAGGGCCCGTAAAGTCCTTGCCGCCTTGCTGCAACAGGCTAGGCGCCGCGCTACCGACCCCTACTCACTCACAATTGTCGCCATCATCTTCAGAACGTGCACCTGCTGTAGACGAGTGGGTCCGCCAAAACCCAGATCGGGCCCGAAGGGCCTAGATCTGGGCCAGGAGGACCAAAGCACTCAGGCCTGTAGCCAAGGCACCCCGCCAGGCCGTCAGCACGCCGGCCCGCCTTGGTCCAATCGGGCTCGAGGAGGAAGCCGACGCCAGACGTCGTGCCCTGGCCACAGCGCCACCAAGCCACGCAGAGACGCCACCTCGCTAGTGGCGCCGCCGCCCAGCCCACCCGCACGGACCGAAGCTTCCCAAGCCGCGCCGCCGCCATGGAGAGCTCCAGCCCTGACCGGCTCCCAGGGCGCGGAAAGAGAAGGGCCACCGCCGCCGGCCCGTCCCGGGCTTCATCCGGCAACCTCTGCCAATGGCGGCGTCGGGGAGGACGAGAAGAGGGGGTGGGATGGCCGAAGAGGGAGGGGACTCGCACTGCCGCCCTGTGGGGGGGGGGGGTGTGGGGGGGGGGGAGCGCGAGAGCAGGGTACAGGTTTTTTCCTCTCTAGAGAAATTCTTCCCCGGTGTAACCTTCATTGAAGTGTAATTAAACAGCTAGACCGCTGTGGTACGTACGTCGTCAGCTTTCGAACGAGAAAAAAATCCAACTTTTCTACGGTAAATATCGGGGGTAAGCGTGGGACATCAAGATCACTTTCACACGTAAAAAAGAATCTGGAGTGAGCGTTGTGTTGGTGATGGACAAGATTCTATCTCAGAGAATCCGGATCAATCAGCAGGGCTATAAGTCTGCCGTTTTCGTTAGTACATGGTGCTCTGGTCCGATCAAGCTTGAACTCGTCAGTCGCTATATCCCGGTGTCATATACATACAGGTGGAGCCGTTTTGATACGTATCGCCAGCAACAAACACGAGGCCGGCGTGATCACCGGCTGGCCGCTGGGACGCTGCCGCTGCACGCCGTCTCGCATGCTACACTACTCTCCTCCATGGAGTTTTTTATTTTTCTTCCTTTATGGACGCTTCCTGATTGCGAGGCATAGAGTGTCAACATCTGGATTTTTAATACCAAATGTCTGTTATGTCATACATCGCAATTTCAGGATTACCATTTTTGCGAGACATCACATTTTTGGATATCACAGTACATCGTTCATTACAAATCATACATAAGGTCTTACACAAATAAGGATCTCATGATCCAGTTCTTAATACAACTCATGCAGCGAAATAACGTAATAATAAAGATAGTGTAGGCGAAGCTCCATCTTCGGGGTCACAGGCAATGCTGACGATGGGAGATGATCCTAGTTGTCGTAACCTTCATGTGGTCCATCATCCTGATACTCCTCGTCATAGTCTGGCTACGAGAATAGCCAGAGACAAAGCCATGAGTACTCTTTAAGTACTCGCAAACTAATACTAACGAGTAAAGGTGGGGTTTTGTAGTAGGACACTAAGCTCTAGGGTTGTTTTGCAAAATGCCAGATTTACCTCTACTAAGTTAAGAAGCAAAGAAAACTAGTTAAAGTTTTATAACACCTAAATGGGAACTTGAATTTTCATATCACAACCCTGTTGTGGTCAAGTCAAAGTCATAATTCATTGCATAAGTCATTTTGAAAACATCTGACAGGGGAACAGTCTAGCCACTCCAATTGTCCATAACCGCGGACGCGGCTATTCGAATAGTTTGACACTCTGCAGAGATTGTACACTTTCACCACAACATTCGATACATCCGTCAGGAACAAATCCTGAATTCACCATACTCAATATGCGGATAATCAATCCTAACCTTTCCATTACATGCCCTAGTATAGACACCTCTCCTGTGAGTTTGGCCTCCCAACCATGACCAACTGTCATCTTGGGTACTACACGGGTGGACAATCTTCACAAGGTAGCCTCAGCTCAGACCTTGGCCGCGAGGGAACCCATACTAAGGTATATAAATTTCCAGTCAAGCCCTACCTAATTTTCGGATATTGTGGTTGTACGGTAACGTTGGAATGGTATCACATACAGACAACCATCAGTTTTATAAAGGACTAAGGCTCATGCCTCAACATTTTCATCATCAAAATCATATGGTGTTCGAGAACACATGTCAAAACATTTCAGTAGAATGACTCATCATTCTAAGATTTTTATAACCGGTTTCACCAAGTATTCCCATCTAAAGTTGATCAAGTTTTATACTTAGCACTAGCATCTACAAGTGGTGGTAAGTACTAATGAGGGATGGTAAACAAGCGGGGAGTTGCTAAGTTCAATCTCCTGTCTTAGGATGGCATCAAGATTATCTAACTTAGGCCATATTTAATGCTCTTTATGCAACCTTCCGTTATCTTTCTAGTATCTACAATTCACTATGTAAACTCTAAGAGAAAGCTTTGTTAAAGAAATAAAGTATAAAGCTTGCAAGTAAAACTAGGATGGTTTATCAAGTGGTATAATCTTGCTAGGTTAATAGCTTGCATAGGTCAACTTGTGTAGTAAGACTTGCCTTGAGCAGAGCAGTGGTTGAAGTTCTCCTCGGCTTCTTCCTCGTTGTATCCTCCTTCCTCCTCGTATCCTTGGTCGGTACTAGCGTCTATAAATAAATACGAGGTACACAATCACCAAACAATACTTAACTATTTTTAATTATCACACAAAGGTGTACTATAGATGATCTAATATCATCACCTATCATTACAAGATTAAAGCATTTTGTCTTATTTATTTTAATGGGAGAAAAGTAATTTCTACTCATTGAAAAACTACTTAAGATTTAATATTCTCCAACTCAAACATGGGATCATATTGACACATGTCATCACCACATATTTCAGTACATGGGAATGTGATTTAAAGTGGTGTCACAATTTAATAAGGTTTAACCTTTTTATTTTAAATAAATAAAGTGACTAGAAATGCCTATGTGGCATTCTTTTGTTATTTGAACATTATTTCTGTAAGTAAACCCATATGTTTTTATATATTCTCAAAGGTATGATCAAATGTGATTTTTGAGAGTTGGAATCAACTCAAAAGCTCTTATGGTTGAATTTTGAAAAATGTTTGAATGCAGAAAATCTTCTGACTTGTTATTTTTACCAAGGTTGATCTACAGATCCAAATGATTTGAATCCAACGGATTTGGATTAAGCATGTCAGTACCTTTCTAACAAAATTGGTATCATGCAATTTGGTTCATTGGATCGAGCTGGGTTGCTTTTTGAATCTATGTACATAACTATGTTTGAATTAAAATAGAAAAATCTAAATTCAAATGGTTGGGTCGCGCGGGAGAGGTTAATGGGCCGGCCCAGTGTCACTCCGCAGCGTGGCGCTCAGCTGACAGGGGGTCTACCAATCAGCGGCTCATAACACGCGAAGCGGTATGGGGCTACGTGGGTCGTTGGATTAGAAGGGAGATTGACGGATGGGGATCGTCGTCGACGACGAACCTGTCACCGGCGAGCTCGAACTCTAGCGGCTCAGTGGGGGTGCATAGGGGGCATACCAGGGCTCCAGCAACGACGGCGAGGCGGGAAAACGAACGAGTGGTCGACGGCGAGCTCAGGGACGGTCGAGGCAGCTCCGGGGGTGGTCGCAATCAGCGGTCCCCTTCTCCTCTAGAGGCGGCCTGCTCCGGTGCAATTCCGGAGAGCTGGTGCTCCTCGTGCTCCGGCTAGAGGGTGGAACGATCAGTGAGGTGAGGGGAGTGGAATGGTGTGCTTCAAACGGCTGGGGTGGCTTCCTTTTATAGGCTCGACGGCGATACCGAGAGGGATGGGCAGGCGACGGTGGTGACATGACTACGGGCTGCTAGCGGCATGACTGAGAATGGAGATCGACGCACGGTCTCCAGGTGATTCTCTAGAACTTAAATGCGGGCTTAGGGCGGTGGTAATTGGTCGGGCGAGGCTGGCGCTCTGAGCGGCAGAGGCGGCGTCTTCGACGGCGAGCGGTGGCTGTGAGGCATTGGGCGGCGAACGGGGATGTCTGGCGTGTTCCTTGGATCATGGCAAAGTGGTGGGAACGGGCTGCGGTCGAGGGGCGGCGTGTGCGCGTGTGCCGGGTGCGGCGCTCTGGTGCGTGCTCGGAATGTCGCAGTGGCACTGGGCGCGGGGCGTGCTCGGTGGTCTACGGCTTGCCTTGGCTCGGGGAGGGGACAGTGGGTGGCGGTGAAGTGCTGGCTAGCTCCCAGACATGGCGAGAGAGGGGGAGGTGGTCTGCTGCGGCGACAACCAAGTTGGCCGGCGAGGTGGCTCGGCTTGCTCACCATTGATGACAATGGCCAGCTCACAGTGAGGCTAGGGGTTTCCAATTAAGCTAGATGATCTACTAAATGGTTGCTGTGAGCTAGAGAGGGAACAAGTTAGGACAAAACACTATTAAAAACAGTGAGTTTGATTTGGTTTAAATTTGCCTGCCAAGTGTTTGATGAAATGGCCGCAAGAAACTTCTTTTTTAATTTTGAAAATATTTTTGGTGGGTGTGCTAGGCATGTGCTGGAAACTCTGTGGGTGCTTGCGTTTTTGAAAATTGAGCTTGTTTGAGTAGTTTTTGAAATAGTGGGATCTTCCCATATGAGATAGATTCAATTTTAAACTGTCATTTAAACTTAGCATTTGAATGTTTTTGGAAGATCACAAAGTGGGCCTTGGTACCTCATTATGAGTACTAACAAGGGGTGCAAAGATCCACAAATGTTTCTGTTAAGTTTTGAGTGTTTGGAATAGCCAAAGTAGGCATGAGAGTTGATTTGGCCAAAGTGACCATTCATTTCATTTGTTCATTTTGAGTTGTTTGTCTTTGAGAAAAGTTTGAGAATGATTTAAATGATGTTTATTTCACATAAGAATCATTTTACAAGCAATGAAACACAGAACCATGGCAATTCAAAAGAATTCTAATTTTAAATACACATACATATGAAAGCTCTCATATTTTTAGATAAGAAAGTTTTTGTTAACCCTAAATTTGATGATTAGCCATTGATGATTCATGTTTAATATTTTTGGGATGTTACATAGAGCCGATAAGAAACGGTCAATGATTCACAAGCATAAGAAATTTGTTGATTTATACATGTTATAATCAAACAGGGCTACATATCGAACGTCAATTAGTCCAAACGCCACGTCAAAAAAGTGCAAACGCCTGGTTTTTGACAAAGAAATTAAAAAGGAAGAATAAAAGAGTAGACGAAAGCAAAGTGAAGCTAGGTTTATGCCGATTGATCGATTTTCTTGGAAAAGTTGGGTCACACCGGTGTTTTATTGTTGAAATATGGGATGTATCCCACCGTATCAGGATAGAATCCTTATTGTAATTGCTATGATTCGGTGTATTATAAACCGATCATTGCCTATCTAGTTTAGACCTTCTTGTCAATCAAGTTGTAATCTCCCGTGTAATTTCCTGTCGGTAATTTCCATCGGGGAGGACATTGTGGTGGCTGTGGTGGCGGCTACAGCGGTGGCGGGCAAGACTTTGGACATGACAACAGCCGCGACTATGGAGATCGTGGCAACGGCAATCAGAAGCGGCGTGCACGCAACGACAACAACCGTGCGCACAACGACTATAATGGAGGCAACAATCGCAACAACTACAATAACGCCCGCCCTCGCGTTCGCTGCAAACTCTGCGGCAAGAACATGCACGAGGTCCTCAAGGTTGGAAGCGGTTCAAACGCGACTACAACGGCGAGGAGAAGGTTGCTGGTTCGGCCTCAACCTCATACGGTGTCGACCCCAACTGGTACATCGACTCGGGCGCCACCGATCACATCACCGGAGATCTAGAGAAACTCGCTGTACAATGTTCACGAGCAGGTGCACACCGCAAGTGGCACAGATATGAACATTAGTCACATTGGTCAATCTAATTATCACACCCCTGTTCGCAATTTACATCTCAAAAATATCGTTCATATTCCTAAAGCCTCTAAAAACTTGATCTCCGCCCATAAGCTTACATGTGATAACAATGTATTCGTTAAAATTCATCCAAAATTTTCTCTTATTAAGGACCGAGTGTTAAAGGAGGTTCTTCATTGAGGTAGATGCCAAGGAGGGATCTACCCTCTTCCAACACATCCTCGCAAGCAAATCTTACATGTCGTCAAGGCTACCTCCACTAGATGGCACCATTGCTTGGGTCATCCGTCTTCAATAATCGTTGACAAAGTTTTCAAGAATTTTAGTCTTCCTTGTTCCAAGGATTTGAGTCATGAGTTTGTGTGTGATGCATATCAAAAGGCTAAGAGTAATCAACTACCTTATCCAAAGTCGTTGAGTGTTTCATCAAGTTCTCTAGAGCTTGTGTTTTCCCATCTGTGGGGCCCTGCGCCCGATTCTATCAATAAGAACAAATATTATATGAGTTTTATCGATGATTTCAGCAAGTTTACATGGATTTATATTCTCAAAAATAAGTCTGATGTTTTTCAACGATTCCATGATTTCCAAAACCATGTTGAACGCTTGTTTGACAAAAAGATCATCACCATGCAAACCGATTGGGGTGGTGAGTATCAAAAACTAAACTCATTCTTCCAATGTGTTGGCATCACACATCATGTCTCGTGTACTCATGCACACCAACAAAATGGCTCTGCCGAGAGAAAACATCGACACATCGTGGAAGTAGGACTCTCTCCTTGCTCAAGCATCTATGCCACTAAAATTCTGGGATGAAGCTTTCTTGATAGCCACCTATCTCATAAATAAACTTCCTATGAAAGTTATTGATGATAACACTCCCATGGAACGACTCTTTCATGAAAAACCCAATTTCTCCTTCCTTCGCACTTTTGGGTGCGCCGTTTGGCCAAATATCCGTCCTTACAACAAACGGAAACTTGAATTTCGGTCAAAACAATGCGCTTTTATTGTCTATAGCAACATACACAAGGGCTATAAGTGTCATGATATTTCCACCGGAAGAGTTTATATTTCCTGCGATGTGGTTTTTGATGAGACCGTTTTTCCATTCGCTAGTCTCCATCCTAATGCTGGTGCAAGACTCTGTGCTGAAATCCTTCTTCTCCCGGAGTATTCCTCTCAACATTCTGGGGATGATGGTTTAGATGAACATGCGATTAATGTTTTACCAACTAATGCCACTAATGTGCTGCCTGAGTTTCGTGTACAACAGAATCGGGTGGAGCAAGAAACTTCCACGGGCACGCGATCCCAGGATGATTCGCCTGCCAGATTGGGCAGAACGGTGTCTGCCATGACCGCTTCTTCCACTGGATCCGAACCGTCCCAAGAGACCTCCGTGCCCACTACAGGAGGTATGCACACCGACGCACCTCACGTGGAATCCACGGACGGGTCGACTGCATCCCCGGGTCCCACCGCATGGTCTCCTCCAGATCTTCTGCGACATCACGCGCGTCTGCCAGCGGCCACACCGGGCCGACCGGATCGCCCTCGGGCGAATCTCCTGCGTCGAGGGGCTCCACGCGTAGAGAGTCGACATCAATGGGATCCAGCGCAGCGGGATCACCTTCGGGATCTGCTACATCAACCCCTCCAGTAGCCTCGCCTATGCAACCTTCACGACCAGTAACTCGCGCTCAAAACAACATTCATAAACCTCGGCAATTTTACCCTGATATTATTCGGTATGGTGGCTTTTGTTCCATAGGTGAACCTAAAAAATTGGGAAGAGGCTATAACAGATCCCCAATGGAAGGGTGCTATGGACGCTGAGTATGATGCGTTGCACCGTAACAATATTTGGCACCTTGTTCCGGCGCAAGAGGGGAGAAATGTGATAGACTGTAAGTGGGTATACAAGGTCAAAAGAAAGGCAGATGGTAGAGTGGATCGTTATAAAGCTAGACTTGTAGCAAAAAGGCTTCAAACAACGATACGGTATTGACTACGACGATACTTTTAGTCCAGTTGTCAAAATTGCAACAATTCGTCTTGTTTTTTCTCTTGTTGTCTCTAGGGATGGCAACTTTGCTAGCTATATGAAGAGAGAGAGAGAAGTCACAATACATATGTAAGTTAGACAAGGCAATATACGGACTAAAACAAGCTCCAAGTGCATGGTATTCTCGTCTCAGCTCAAAATTGCAAAGTCTTTGTTTTGTACCATCCAAGTAAGATACATCCTTATTTATCTTTGATAAGAATGGTGTCACCATTTTTCTGTTAATATTTTGTTGATGATATCATTGTCACAAGATCTTCTGAGACAGCTATGACAACACTCCTACGGAATCTGAGGGGAGAATTTGCTCTCAAGGACCTTGGAGAGCTACACTACTATTTGGGAATAGAGGCAAAACATGGCCTAGATAGAATACTTCTGTCATAGGGAAAATATGCAAAGGATATACTCACTCGAGTTGGCATGGATACATGCAAGGCAGTGGATACTCCAATGTCAAGTACTGAGAGATTGTCCAGTCAGCAAGTGACTGTTCTTGGACAGGAAGATGCTACTAAATATAGTAGCATATTAGGTGCTTTACAATATCTTGCTATGACTCGTCCTAACATTTCTTTTGCAGTAGACAAAGTATGTCAATACTTACATGTACTAACTACAGATCATTGGACAACAGTCAAACGAATTATTTGATATGTTAAGGGTTCCGGTAATTTGGGACTAAAGATTCAAAAATCATCCTCTGTACTTGTTAGTGCATTCTCTGATGCAGATTGGGAAGGAGATTGTGATGAACGCAGATCCATGGGAGGACTTGTTGTCTTTATTGGGTCAAACTTAGTATCATGGAGTGCAAGAAAGCAACCTACGGTGTCTAGATTGAGCACTGAAGAAGAGTATAAAGCCATGGCAAATCTACAACAGAACTTATTTGGCTATAATCATTACTTGATGAACTACGGGTGACACGACCCAAAGATGCACGGTTATGGTGTGACAACCTTGGTGCAACAAATTTATCTGCTAATCCTATTTTTCATGCTAGGACTAAACACATCAAAATATACTATCATTTTGTGAGATAAAGAATAGCAAATAAGTTACTAGAGTTACAATTTATACCTTCTGGAGATCACGTTGCTGATGGATTTACAAAACCTCTTGTTGTACGACAACTGGAAAATTTCAAGCGCAATCTCAACCTCTCCCGGCTGTGATTGAGGAGGAGTTTTGAAATATGGGATGTATCCCACCGTATCAGGATATAATCCTTGTTGTAATTTCTATGATTTGGTGTATTATAAACCGCTCATTGCCTACCTAGTTTAGAACTTCTTGTCAATCAAGTTGTAATCTCCCATGTAATTTTCTGTCGGTGGTTGGGTCAACCGATATATATATAAATATACGGCGACCGGAGACAAAGGGCATCGCCTTCCCCAAACCCTATTCGATCTGTTAGTCATGATCGAGCAAAGCTATTTAATTCACTATTAGAAAACAAGCCTTCCGCAATCACACCCCAAGCCATCAGTCCTGGTTCCTTCACGAACTGGGACTAGGGCTCATATTAGTCTCGGTTCGTAAGGCTATAACGACATACGTGGCAGGGAGACGATCTGTCCCGGTTCATACTGGACCTCTACTCCCGGTTCGTGGAAGGAACTGGGACTAAAAGTGTCTAGCCACACGTGGTTGCTGTTGCAGATATTTAGTCCCGGTTTTGGTAGGAACCGGGACTAAAGATCCATGTTGTATATATATAGCACTCTGATACATCGGAAATGTATCTATAATTTTTGATGTTCCATTCTTGTTTAGTATCTACTTTTCTTTGCTTTGTCTACACTTTGAGGTGTTTTATATGTTTTCTGGAACTAATCTATTAACAAGTTGCCATAGTGCCAGTTGCATGTTTTCTTCTGTTTTTGGTTCCAGAAAGGCAGAAAATCAATATTCTCGGAATTGGATGGGACAAAAGCCAAATTCAATATTTTACAGTGGGCAACACTGCCCACGAAGCCAGAAGACGAGACGGAGAAGGCTCACCAGGGGGCTACACCCCCTGGACGCGCCCCTGGCTCTCCCCTTCGCCTATAAGAAGCCCCCATGCAGAAACCCTAGGCACCCGATCAAGACTCCACGAAACCTTCTGTAGCCGCCACCACCATCGTCCCTAGATCGGGGGGATCTGAAGTTCTTCTCGGCATCCTGCCGGAGGGGAGATCATCCCGGAGGCCTTCTTCTTCATCATGTCAGCCTCCGGTATGAAGCGTGAGTAGTTCCACCTTGGACTACGGGTCCATGTAGTAGCTAGATGGTTGTATCTCTTCCTTTGTGCTTTCATGTATAGATCTTGTGAGCTCCGTTCATGATAAGGATCTAATCTATTTGCAATCATGCATGTTGTGTTTGCGGGGATCCGGTGGATATTGAGATTACTATGTCAGATTAATTAATGGTTTTGTCTATTCTATTCTATCATGTCTGTGTTGTTTGTGATCTTCCATGCTCACCGTTGTTACTAGCTATCTTGGCCAAGTAGTTGCTAGTGACTCCAAGAGGGGGTATTTATGCTCGATAGTGGGTTCATGCCTCTAGTTTCCAAGGGAAGTGACAGAAATCTCTTTGGTTGTAGATGTGCTGTTGCCACTAGGAAGAAAACAAAGGTCTCATGTTCATGGATTGTTTACCTTACTATAACATCCCAAAAATCATGAATTGTAAAAGCATGCATTGCATTCATATTGTCATAGCATTTACGGTTGGCACAAAAAAATTCAAAGTTTCAAATCAAACAAAACCATTTATATGCCCATTTTACTATACATATGAGGCATGGTTTTGTTCTTATTTTCAAAGGACCAAAGTGTGTTTGAGTGAACAGATATGTTTGACACACTTTTGAGTACAAGAATCACTTTAAAAAAATCTAGAAAATATTTGAATTCAAACAAGTTTGAAAAAGGTTTCAAAAACATTCCTGAAAAATCAAACAGAAAAAGGAAAGCTAAAAGAAAAAAATAAAAATTGGCGTTGCACTTTGAGCCCAGCACCAGATCCAGCCCGTCTAGCCCACCCGGGTCGTTTCCCCCTCTGCCTCTCTGTCACGTGCGCAACACCTACCCCACTGACACTGCCACTAGGCCCTGCGCCAGCTTAGCTCGTGTAGAGGTCCCAACCCTTAATAAGGTAGAGATCCCTATGTTTACAGTGCTAGTCCCTGGATCAATAGCTAGCATCCACAGTTAAGATGTAATATCAAGAAACAAAGGTCATAATACAACTTTATAACCAGGAATAAAATAATTCATTACATCTTACATAGCTCTCATTTGGCTATCTCATTACAATGCAGCAAAAATAACTATAGCATGGAGTCCTTCATCTTCAAAGTGCCACATGCAATCATGTTGGTTGTAGACTTGTAATCCTAATCAACACACCTCACTAACATCAAACAAACCTGCAACATAATAAGTTACAGCCACAAGGGTCAATACATTTGAATTGTATTGGCAAGTGATACTATGGTAGTATAGTGGAGTCTATCATCCATATGCATTTGGCTAAGTGGAGCTTAGGCTTGCTTTTCTCAAAATAGATTTTTCCCTATCATTTGAAAACACTAAGTTTTTGTTTATCAAAATCACCCAAGGCATCTACCATTCATTGATTGAATATCCTTTAACCCTTGTTCAACCATAAGTTTTTAACTTAGAAATTGGGATGCGGAGATTCTTGATAGCTTCCATGTCTTGATGCTCAAATTGTCCATTGCCGGGGACACGGCTAAGTACTTAGATTTTACTCTCTCGAGAGGTGGTGCACTTTCCCCACAAGACTCGACATGCATCGAGAAAAGATTTTTCAGAAGCCTTCCCTTAGACCAGAATGGATGCGTCCAACCTATCATCCCCTACCACCAACTGTCCATTTGGCTAAGTTATTGCAACCTATATGATCCAGGTAGAGCCCATAATGCCAAGTGGCTGCACTTGAAGCATCTCAACATTTGACATCTCAAATCTCTTTGTTCCTGGGTGGCATTCCACAAGTGTGATACACCAGGGTAGTCCATTGAAATGGTCCCAGAGTAACCACTCAACACAAACCATTCTCACCATTCCACCCAGGTGATTCATTCACATAGTTTTTTTATTAAACAAAACACAAGTCCTTGACTTAGAAATATTTCATAGCATGAATATAATCCACCCTTATTTTCTACTAGCTAAGCTAAGCATGATAGTAGTAGGAATCTTGACTTAGGAAAATTGTACTAAGGCTTCATCTGCTAGGATTTCCCATGGCATAGTTTATACTTAGAAAATTCCATGCAAGTCCTACTTAGAAATATCACTAATGCATAGTGAAAATAATAGGACAAAAGTATGAAGCACCACTTGCCTTTTTGGTATAGAATATAAGTTCACTCCTTGATCTTGCAATAGTCACACTCTTCAAATTCCACTACAATTCAATCAATCAAGCAAATATTCAATCTACCATTCAAGCAACCATCACATAGAATAATAAAAACAAAGCAATACATGCAAGCATGCCAAAAATTGTTTTATTTGAAAAAGTGGTTTCTATTGGGCTATAAACATTCTAAAACATCTATTGGTCATTTATAATAGTGGCAAAACCATTTGAAATTAAGTTAGTGCAAATGGCCATTTAAATCATCCTTGTATTGCTAGAATTGATTTAGATCAAAGTAATAATTTCTAGTGTTTTACAAATACATTTTTAAACACAAATGTTAGTGTTTTATGGTCAAGTGTTTATTATTAAAACCATTTGCAAAAGGTTTTACCTATAAGCCATTTTTAATTCAAACATCATTTTATTTCATTAGAAATGCCTTTAAACAAAGTAATAATTTTCTAGAGTTCACCAAATATATTTTAATCCTAAAACTTGGTGTTTAGGGTCAGAGAGTTTAATTCAAATCATTTTCCAAAGCTTTTACTCCAAAAGCATTTTTAAAACATAAACAACATTTTTTTATTTAACTAGAAATGCTTTAATTCAAAGATTTATTCCTTATCCTCACAAAATACAATTTTAAATCCATAAGTTGGTTTACATGGTCAGTAGGTTCAAAACAATCCAATTACAAAAGATTTTACCATAAAAATATTTTTGGAATGAATTTTATACACAAAATATGCCTACACAAGTTTCTACAAATACAACCAATTTTACAGAAGCGATTTACTATCAATAAGTACATGGTTGGAAAGTATTTGTTTTGCTGATTCCATTGATATAAAATTTGTAAAATTTGGACATGTATATTTAAACTTATGAATTTTACAAAATCACATATCTAATAGAAATGTTTCTGTTTTTAAAACGAAATCTGAGCCACGTGGAGCAATCTTATTGGGCGGTACCGCTTCGGGTGGATCAACATTTCTGGGCCATCAGATCTAAATGACTACGCACGGCATATATCAAAGGATACCCCTTCGGTTAAGTTTCTATCGCAACCATTAGATCAAGATCCTACGGCTCACAATACGATGACCTAAGATGGGCAGCGCTGGCGGCGGCGAGTGGCGGCGGCGCGGTCAGACGGTGGAGTTACCGGCGATTCAGGAAGCAAGAGAGAGAGGGGAAAGGATCACTGACATCACCGTGAAGAGTAGATGCTCAAGGTAGTCTTCGTTGGTGAGGGGGCGCTCGGAGTTGTCGTCAATCTCTCACCAGAGTTCGAGACGGCGTCGGGTGCTCTCTGTTGTGGTAAAAAACGAGGCTGTAGTTCACGCGCGAGTAGTTGGCGAGAACCTCGAGGTTCATAAGACATAGGCGAACAAGATGGCATGAGTATCTGGTCGAGGCGCGCATTCGTTCATGTGATAGAGCTCACCGGAGATGTTACAGACGGCGGTGGCGAGGAGGCATCATTGCTGTCGAGCTTCTAGGGCGTGAGCAGCAAGGGGAAGGTGCTGGCAGATGCGGGGGACACTGGGGAACATGCTCGTGGGGTCTGGAAGGCAAGGGGTGATGGTGTCTGGCTGGAATCATCGCCGGAATGCGTCGGAGCAGAAGGTGGTCTCGGGCAAAATCAGCGTAGTCTGGAGGCAGAGGGTGTGGTGGTGTCTGGGGGGAAGGTAGAGGAGACGCGGGTGATTTATCGTGCATGATTGGAGCAGCGAATTACTCATGGAATTAAGTCGAAATTATGTCGCAGAATCAAAGCTGAAACGGGAGAGAGGAGGAAGAACCAGTCACGGTGGGTGAAGACGATGAACTGGCATGTGGGGTCGCAGAGTCAGCGAGGTGCGGGCTTGGGCGTGGGGTCACACGGTCAGCGACTGAGCGGGTGTGCGCATGAGTGTAAGAAAACGGTTCGGGGGGAGAGAGGTGGGCTGCGAGTTAGGCCAGAAACTCTGCAGGGCTGGGTTAGGTTTAGCTGGGCTGACCTTTTCTTATTTTTTTTCATTTTGTTTCCTTTTTTTCTGGTTTGAATTTGTTCAAATGATTTCAAACCTCTTTTTAATTCAAAACTTTTCCAAACTTTCAGTAAGTTGTAATGCTGTTTAATTATGTATTTTAAATACCATTTTAGGAATAATTCTTTTATTCTTTTATGGTTTATATTTTATTTAAAATAAGCATTTGCCTTTATTCAAATAAGATCAAATATATTTTCAAACTCTTTATTTGAATTATAGTTTTCACTAAACCTTTTTCAGTAGGTTTTATTTATTTAATAGGTTTAAATAATTCATTTTGAATTATTTGAAATATTTTTAATATGGTTTATTAATCATTTAAATTGAGCATTTATCTTCAATTAAATAAAATTTGATTATGGTTTTATTCCCATATAAATTTTATTTCAAATAATTCTTTGATTCCATTTACGTTAATTAAATAACTTTTATTCTACTTGGGCAAATTCCATTTATTATTTTCCCATGATTTAATCAATCATTTACTTTAGGGATTTTGTCTTTATTGGAATATAATTGGAATAGGGTTTAATTCCATATACTTTTATTTTGAATATTCTTTATCCCTTTATTTTATTTGAATTTGTATTATCTTTATTTCATTTGCTCATGGATTTGGCCAAGATTTAATTTCGCTTTTAAATATTCCTATTTATTTCTTTCTTTCTTTGTCTTATAAAATCCATATATTTTTATTTATAGATCCAAATTTGGTGATTCCAATTTGTAAAATTTTATTTAATATTTGTTTATCCTTTTAAATATATTTAGGATTATTTTCTCACCATTTGGTATGGATTTTAGATAGGAGTTTTATTAGCTTTCGAAATTTATTTTACTTTCATCGCTATTAAATTCATAAGATTTTATCCATGGTTCCAAATTGAATGAAATCAATTTCTATGGTTTCATAATATTTTTATTTATATTTTTTGATCATTTATAAATGTTTGTTGAAAAAAATTATATGGATTAAATCCATAGTATTTGAGGTATCTTGGAAATGTTTTTCTTCCATTAGGGTTTTAGAGTTTTGGTTTATTTATTTTTCACATTACAAAATTTGGAACATTTTGGGATGTGACAGGCCAACACCCTTAAAATAAATCTCGTCCCGAGATTTGGGGAGGCTAGAGGTTACAAGTTGGCTCCAAGGTAACTAGGGTACTACCACCCTTAAAAAGTTTTCCATTAGATTACATCTTGGCTTGCTTAGGATCTTGATGAAACTTCTTTGGACACTTGTTTGCATAATGGCCTAGCTCTTTGCATTTGAAACACATCACTTGGCTATTATCCTTCTTCTTCTTTGGTATCATTTCCTCTTGTTTGCTTCCTTGGTTCTTCTTATTTTCTGGGCAATCACTGGCATAGTGTCCCATCTCCTTGCAATTGTAACATTGCAACTAGCTTATGTCCTTCTTCTTCTTTTTGGGTCTCTCCAAAGCTAGGAGTTCTTCTAGTTCATGATCTTCATATCTCACCTCAAAGGTGGGAAATCTTTCTATATTCTTGGGGCAGTTACTAGAGATATGACCTTCTTCTTCACAAGAGTAGCAACACTTGGTGGTCACTTTGGATTTGGCCTTATGAGGAATGGTTCTGACTTTGCCTTCATCTTTCTTGGTAGAGGTCGTTCCTTCATGTAGTTTTCCAAACATTTGATGCATTCCATCTTGCTTCATTTGTTGAACTATAGGATAGATGGGGCATTGGATAGGGACATGATCATTTCCTTCACATAGGAAACAAGTCACTTGAGATGTGGGGCATTGATTAGTTGGATGTTTCTCTTCACAATTAGGGCATTGATCCACATGCTCCTTAGAAGTGTGATACATGTCTCCACCAATATTGCAAGCTTGAGTTCCTTCTATAATATCATCCTTGACATCATTGTTGTCACAATCTCCTTAGGGAGAGTTGCTTATCATGTTGATCATTTGATTGGTCATCCTTTGCAATAATTGGGATTGGGTTTCCAAAAAAATTTGCATGGTTGGGTATAACTCATTGTTGTTGGCTAGAAACTAAGTTGTCACTTGATTCAACTGGGTTTGGTTTGCTAGTGGTTGTTCTCTCATGTGCATCTCTTGGTTGTTGTTGTCACCATTCTTGATGTTGGAGTCTCTTGCAGTAGTCACCTGTTTGGGTTGGATTGCGATTAGAATAGGAAAAAGATTTCTAAGGAAGAAGTCTAATCACACAGAACAATTTACACAAGCAATGTGTAAGCAATCACAGCAAACATTCCACTCAAACAACAAGTTCAAGCACATTTATAGGCAACAAAATATTTTTGCTACACCACATAAGTTGGTGTGTTTGATTTAAACTAAACACTAATATGGTGGTTCAACTATATGGTTTTCTTGAGATCATTCCATTCTTCTTTGTTGTTTCTTCTTGAATAAGATCATAGCTTCCTTCTAAGTTGTGTTTCCTTAGTCTTCAAGTCTTGAGTAATATTTCTTGTATCACTTGTATTTCCTTAGTGATATCCAAGTTGAAGTCCTTGTTGAAACTAAAGTTGAAGTCATTGGTTATGTTGAAGTCTTTTCTCAAGTTGAAATCTTTGCTTATGGTGAAGTCTTTGCTCATGGTTGAGGTTTTGTCCAACAAGTTTTAAATAGAAGAGATGTATTATCAAAACCAAAAGGTTGAGGAAAGAGTTTACAAGATTGTTTGTAAATAAGTTTTGGAACAAATAGAACTCCTATTTTTCTAAGGGGTTTTGTCCAATCCTAGCGTTACAATCCTACAGGCAACATAGTGCTCTGATACCATCTGTAGAAGTCCCATCCTTTAATAAGGTAGAGATCCCTATGTTTACAATGGTAGTCCCTAGATCAATAGCTAGCATCCACAGTTAAGATGTAATATCAAGAAACAAAGGTCATAATACAACTTTATAACCAGGAATAAAATAATTCATTACATCTTACATAGCTCATTTGGCTATCTCATTAAAATGCAGCAAAAATAACTATAGCATAGAATCCTTCATCTTCAAAGTGCCACAGGCAATCATGTTGGTTGTAGACTTGTAATCCTAATCAACACACTTCACTAACATCAAACAAACCTGCAACATAATAAGTTACAGCCACAAGGGTCAATACATTTGAATTGTATTGGCAAGTGATACTATGGTAGTATAGTGGAGTCTATCATCCATATGCATTTGGCTAAGTGGAGCTTAGGCTTGCTTTGCTCAAAATAGATTTTTCCCTATCATTTGAAAACACTAAGTTTTTGTTTGTCAAAATCACCCAAGGCATCTACCAATCATTGATTGAAGATCCTTTAACCCTTGTTCAACCAAAATTTTTTAACTTAGAAATTGGGATGAGGAGATTCTTGATAGCTTCCATGTCTTGATGCTCAAATTGTCCATTGCCGGGGACACGGCTAAGAACTTAGATTTTACTCTCTCGAGAGGTGGTGCACTTTCCCCACAAGACCCGACATGCATTGAGACAAGATCTTTCAGAAACCTTCCCTTAGACCAGAATGGACGCGTTCCAACCGATCATCCCCTACCACCAACTGTCCATTTGGCTAAGTTATTGCAACCAATATGATCGAGGCAGAGCCCATAATGCCAAGTGGCTGCACTTGAAGCTTCTCAACATTTGACATCTCAAATATCTTTGTTCCTGGGTGGCATTCCACAAGTGTGATACACCAGGGTAGTCCATTGAAATGGGACCTAAGTAACCACTCAACACAAACCATTCTCACCATTCCACCCAGGTGATTCATTCACATAGTTGCTTTATTAAACAAAACACAAGTCCTTGACTTAGAAATATTTCACAGCATGAATATAATCCACCCTTGCTTTCTACTAGCTAAGCTAAGCATGATAGTAGTAGGAATCTTGACTTAGGAAAATTCTACTAAGGCTTCATCTCCTAGGATTTCCCATGGCATAGTTTATACTTAGAAAATTCCATGCAAGTCCTACTTAGAAATATCACTAATGCATAGTGAAAATAATAGGACAAAAGTATGAAGCACCACTTGCCTTTTTGGTAGAGAATATAAGTTCACTCCTTGATCTTGCAATAGTCACACTCTTCAAATTCCACTACAATTCAATCAAGCAAGCAAATATTCAATCTACTATTCAAGCAATCATCACATAGAATAATAAAAACAAAGCAATGCATGCAAGCATGCCAAAGATTGTTTTATTTAAAAAAGTGGTTTAGATTAGGCTATAAACATTCTAAAACATCTATTGGTCATTTATAATAGTGGCAAAACCATTTGATATTATGTTAGTGAAAATGGCCATTTAAATCATCCTTGTTTTGCTAGAATTGATTTAGATCAAAATAATAATTTCTAGTGTTTGACAAATACATTTTTAAACACAAATGTTAGTTTTTTATGGTCAAGTGTTTATTATTAAAACCATTTGCAAAAGGTTTTACCTATAAGCCATTTTTAATTCAAACATCATTTTATTTCATTAGAAATGCCTTTAAACAAAGTAATAATTTTCTAGACTTCACCAAATATATTTTCAAATCCTAAAACTTGGGTATTAGGGTAAGAGAGTTTAATTCAAATAATTTTCCAAAGGTTTTACGCAACAACCATTTTTAAAACATAAACAACATTTTTTATTTAACTAGAAATGCTTTAATTAAAAGATTTATTCCATAGCCTCACAAAATACAATTTTAAATCCATAAGTTGGTTTCTATGGTCAGTAGGTTCAAAAGATTTTACCGTAAAAATATTTACAAAAGATTTTACCGTAAAAATATTTTTGGAATGAATTTTATACACAAAATATGCCTACACAAGTTTCTGACAATACAACCAGTTTTACAGAAGCAATTTACTAAACAAAGTACATGGTTGGAAAGTATTTGTTTTTCTGATTCCATTGATATAAAATTTGTAAAATTTGGACGTGTAGATTGAAAGTTATAAATTTTACAAAATAACATATCTAATAGAAATCTTAGCCACCTGGAGCAATCTTATTTGGCGGTACCGCTTCGGGTGGATCGACCTTTCTGGGCCGTCAGATCTAAATGACTACGCACGACAAAGATCAAAGGATACCCCTTCGGTTAAGTTTCTATCGCAACCATTAGATCAAGATCCTACGGCTCACAATACGATGACCTAAGATGGGCGGCCCTGGCGGCGACGAGTGGCGGCGGCACGGTCGGACGGTGGAGTTGCCGGCGATTCAGGAATCAAGAGTGACAGGGGAAAGGTTCACCGAGATCACCGTGTAGAGTAGATGTTCAAGGTAGTCTTCGTTGGCGAAGGGGCGCTCGGAGTTCTCGTCAATCTCTCGCCGGAGTTCAAGACGGCATAGGGTGCTCTTTGTCGTGGTCGATCACGAGGCTGTAGTTCACGCGCGAGTAGTTGGCGAGCACCTGGAGGTTCATAATACACAGGCGAACAAGATGGCATGAGTATCTGGCCAAGGCGCGCATTGGTTCATGTGATAGAGATCACCGGAGATGTTGCAGATGACGGTGGCAAGGAGGCGTCGTTGATGTCGAGCTTCTGGGACACGAGCGGCAAGGGGAAGGCAACGGGTGACGGTGTCTGGCCGGAATCGTCACCGGAATGCATCGGAGCAGAGGGTGGTCTCGGGCAAAACCAGCGTAGCCTGGAGGCAGAGGGTGTGTGGCGTCTGGGGGGAAAGGTAGAGGACACATGGGCAATTTATCATGTGTGATTGCACCGACGAATTACTCGCAGAATTAAGTCGAAATTATGTCGCGGAATCAAAGCTGAAACGGGAGAGAGGAGGAAGAACCAGTCGCGGTGGGTGAAGACGATGAACTGGCATGTGGGGTCGCGGAGTAGCGAGGTGCGGGGTTGGGCGTGGGGTCACACGGTCAGGGACTGAGCAGGTGTGCTCATGAGTGTAAGAAAACGGTTCGGGGGCGGGGGGAGACAGGTAGGCTGCGAGTTGGGCCAGAAACTCTGCTGGGTTGGGTTAGGTTTAGCTGGGCTGACCTTTTCTTATTATTTTTTTCATTTTGTTTCCTTTTTCTTTTTCTGTTTTGAATTTGTTCAAATGATTTCAAACCTCTTTTTAATTCAAAACTTTTCCAAACTTTCAGTAAGTTTTTATGTTGTTTAAATATGTATTTTAAATACCATTTTAGGAATAATTCTTTTATTCTTTTATGGTTTATATTTTATTTAAAATAAGCACATGCCTTTATTCAAATAAGATCACATATATTTTCAAACTCTTTATTTGGATTCTAGTTTTCACTAAACCTTTTTCAGTAGGTTTTATTTATTTTATAGGTTTAAATAATTCATTTTGAATTATTTGAAATATTTTTAATATGGTTTATTAATCATTTAAATTGAGCATTATCTTCAATTAAATAAAATTTCATTATGGTTTTATTCCCATATAAATTTTATTTCAAATAGTTCTTTGATTCCATTTAGGTTAATTAAATGACTTTTATTCTACTTGGGCAAAGTCCATTTATTATTTTCCCATGATTTAATCAATCATTTACTTTAGGGATTTTGTCTTTATTGGAATATAATTGGAATAGGGTTTAATTCCATATACTTTTATTTTGAATATTCTTTATACCTTTATTTTATTTGAATTTGGATTATATTTATTTCATTTGCTCATGGATTTGGCCAAGATTTAATTTGGATTTTAAATATTCCTATTTCTTTCTTTCTTTGTCTTATAAAATCCATATCTTTTTATTTATAGATCCAAATTTGGTGATTCCAATTTGTAAAATTTTATTTAATATTTGTTTATCCTTTTAAATCTCTTTAGGATTATTTGCTCACCATTTGGTATGGATTTTAGATAGGAGTTTTATTAGCTTTCGAAATTTATTTTCCTTTCATCTTTATTAAATTCATAAGATTTTATCCATGGCTCCAAATGAATGAAATCAATTTCTATGTTTCATAATATTTTTATTTATCATTTTTGATCATTTATAAATGTTTGTTGAATTGTTTTTTATATGGATCAAATCCATAGTGTTTGAGGTATCTTGGAAATGTTTTTCTTCCATTAAGGTTTTAGAGTTTTGGTTTATTTATTTTTCACATTACAAAATTTGGAAATTTTTGGGATGTGACAGCTCGTCTTCCCCAAACCCCGCAGCCTAGACCCCGTCGTCACCGCCGTTTCCTCCATCACTACCGCATTGATTTCGGGCTTAATTACCATTGATTCTCTATGTAATTTCCTTGCCCCCGCCGGCTACTTAATCCCCACAGCACCGCAGTCATTCCCCCCAAACACCCACGCCTAATCGCCGCCAGGCTGCTCGCAATTGGACTTGCACTGCTGCCAGAGCGCCTCCGACGAGCTATTCCGGTGAGTGTCCTGCTCGCGCCCGTCCCTCGTTCATACCATGAGGATCCTCTTCTCCTTGCGCACCTACTAACACCACTGGTTCATCCTATAACCCCCTAGGTCGTCGGCTTCGTCAAACACCGTGAGCACCCGACGCCGTCCTCATCTTCGACGACCAATCCCGGTAAGATACGACCATCTCCTGACCTCTACTTCAAACGATATTGTTCCCCTGGTCCGTGTGCATGTCCTGATGCCTTTGGTTTGAACTAGGGTGTCCCAGGTCATCGCCTCTGTCATCGTCTGCATGAGCCCGACACTGTCCGCAACTCCGACGAGCTCCAGCGACCACAACAGCTCGCCCCCGTCCGAACCAAGGCCATGTCGAGCTTCCTCGCGACCTTGCGACGCTGGTAACGCTGGTAAGCATCATCACCACCCCTAGCCCCCTCTGGAATCGCCGAAGCAGCAGCGCCAGTAGTCCCGCCGCCGCAGTAGCCACGCGCGCCGCCCATTCTTGGTCGCTTGATTAAGAACCATTGGATCTAGATCTAAAGGCATAGAATAGATCACTTATGCGAACCGGTATCAACAGATCTGGCCGTGCGTTGTCGCTTAGATCCAATGGCTTGTGTTGTTCGATCCTCATGAAGCAGTATGGGCCAATCAGATGCGCCGCGTGTCTGGATTTTAGATTTAAAACCTATTTTTAAAACCACGTGTCTGAATCTATTAGAATTGTAAAATTCATATATTTTGTTATGTTTATCCAAAAAATGCAAACAAAATATAATTGGATTCAGAAATATGAGCCCTACATTACTGTGGTCTTAAATTTGTATTTTTCTTCTAGAAAAATAGGATTATTTGCAGAACACTTTGTAGGCTTATTTTGACTTTATAAAATGATTATTAAATTGTTTTGAGGAAAATTTAAGTTTGTTTAGACTTTGAATAGATGGCTTTGTGTTCAGTACATTTGCATGCATTGTTAGAATTGTTAGTATAGAAATTGTTAGTATAGAAAAATCTTTTCATTGCATTTGCATGCATTCATATATTTTTAAGATGGCTTTGGTTAGAATTGTTAGTATAGAAAAATCTTTTCATTGCATTTGCATGCATTCATATATTTTTGTTTGATTATTTGAATGTTAAATTGGTGCTATTATTTTATGTGTAGATTTTGGAGCTAGTGGTGATTGTGAGTGTGAGGATTATTGCTACTCCCCCAACTACTACCAAGTAAAGTGGCGCTTCATGTATTTTGTCCTATTATTTTGACTATGCACTAGTGATATTTTGAATAGGGCTTGCATGGAATTTTTGCTCAGTATTTATATGTTATGCCTTGGGAAATCCTAGTAGTTGTAGTCTTAGTAGAATTTTTCTCTAAGTTAAGATACTTGTTATGTTATCATGCTTATCCTAGCTAGTAGCAAACAAGGGTGGATTATATTCATGCTATGGAAATTTTGCCAAGTCTTTTGACTTGTGTTTTGACTAATAAAACAACTAACTGAATGAATCACCTGGGTGGAATGGTATGATGGTTTATGTTGAGTGGATACACAAGGCCCATGTCTATGGTTTACCTTGTGTATCTCACTTGTGGAAAGCCACCCAGGAACAAAGGGATTTGAGATATTTAGTATTGAGAAGCTTCTAGTGCAACCACATGGCATATGGGCTCTGCCTTGATCATTGTTGGGGATATGCTATATGGGTATCCTCATAGAATGTCTCTTATCCGGATAACCCGGGTGGCCCACAGTTGGTAGCAGGCCCATGGACTGCTGGGCGGCCCAGTTAGATGGATCCATAAGGAAGGCCCATGCCGGATAAAGGAAGGCTACGGAGGAGTCACCGACGTAGCCAGAGCCGTGGAGTGCAAGACACACTAGAATAGTTGTAAGCAGTGTAGGACTCTGTAACCTATCCGGCTAGGACTTTTCCCTATAACCCTAGGACCTGGCTACTATATAAGTCGGGCCTATGGGAGCCTTTAAGGAACAATCTCAGATAACCTAGTGTCGACTACGACGCACCTCGCATAGCGAACCAATCCCTGTAACTCGGCGTATTGCCATTATAGTGATTTATAGTAGGAGTAGGATTCCACCACCGTTGTGGGATCTGAACCTGGGTAAGCTGTGTTACCTCGTACCCATCAACCATCCGCCTTCCCCCATGTCTCTAAACACGCATTGTGAGGACCACTCCATGGCGTACTCGTCGGCAATACCACGACAGTTGGCACCCACCATGGGGCATGAGGCGCTTCAGGCTCTTCAGCGGGCAAGGACAAAGATCTTCGCGGGAATCGGAAAAACTGTAGCCATCCGTCATGTTATCTTCTCTGGCAATGTTCTGATCGTCCCCCTGATGAGTTCTAGATCCCGGCGAAGACGAACCCTACGCGGTGCTCGATCATCCCCGTCGGAGATATCCACCTCTTCATCGGCGAAACCGACTCGAGCACTAGTTTCCTGGGAGCCGGAGGAGCATCAAGAGCCACATGGACCACCTACGGGCAGGATACGTCTGCGGAAGGATCGATGTAGGATCTCTCCTCGAAGTTTTCCGGCAAAGATCGGAAAAATTCAAGGCCCACCCAAACCGCCCCTGTGAAGGATATAACAGTGGAAGATCACTGCAAGTTCACCGACTTCGTCCGTGCTTATGGACAATAGAGATCCAAGTTCGTCGTCATGGTTACCATCTTTGATCTGGCGTGTTGCGTTCAGAGGGAGGGCGAAAACCCCCATGATTACCTTGCCAGATGGCTCCGTATACGGGCCGATCTAGCGCATTACCCCAATGATGATGCTATGTATCACTTTGTGGAAGGACTGGACCAAGGAACACTTCTCTGGCATTCTCTAAGGTGACAGCAGGCTTCAGGACGCTTCACCTTCGAAAGCATGTTATACACCGTCAACAACTACGCGGAGGATCTTCTTTTCACTATCCATCTTCTGAATATGCTTGGATTGTTCAACAATATCCTTAGCCTTGGAAATGGTTTCTGTAAGTCAGAGAAAGAACAGTACACAGTGAGTACTCGGAGAATGTTGGCACAAGACCAAGTCAGAATACGAAAAAGAAAGGAAAAACAGATGCTTGCTCTTGGTGATTTGTTCCTTCAAGAAGGCAGTTTTACCCTTTTTAGCTTCCAAGTCCGCACGCATCTTCTGGTACTTTTGGTACTTTCGAATGTTGGAAAGAAAAGTTAACGTTGTTTAGTCTGCTTGGAGCATCTAGCCAGAATAATTCCACCTAGAAGATCGGGGGCTACAGTAAGAGTTTTTTAACTTAGCAACATGCTTAGTCTTTCTTTAAGCATCTAGTCGGAACTGATTCAGTTTTCAACTAGAAGCTTGGGGGCTACAGTATAAAGTTTTTAACTCAGTCTGATGCTTAGTTTCTCTTTGAGCATCTAGTTGGAACTTATTCAGTTACACCTAGAAGCTTGGGGGCTACAATATCGAAATTTATAAACACTGCGTATGCTACTCTAAAAGCATTTAGTCGGAGTGATTCATTCAAACTATACGCTTGGGGGCTACAGTGAGAAGTTTTCTAGCTTAGTCACTCTTAGAGAATTTAGATGCAAAGACCTATGGTTTTCCGTCTAAATCCTCGGGGGCTATAGTGGGATACTCATATAAAATGCAAAAGGCGAATAAAACTTACAAGTGAATGAGCTTGAGGTTGGTAGCGCTCTCAGCAAGCAACTTGCCAAAGGAAAGGGTATTTCCTTCCAAGATTTCTGCTTGTCGGAGGAGCTCCTCAAGACCGCATGTTGGAGATGTCAGCGCCACACCAGGAACCAAAGCGGAGCTACTCGGCATGAGTGCCGGGTAGACTAACTTCGGCAACTCTACGGTTTTCTTCTGTGCGAAGACGCCGCCTTCGGCAGACGTACCACTCTCCACCACCGCCTTACTTCTACCGATGGCATACTTAGACGGAGCTTCCGCCATTTGGGTTGCCGTACTTTCTTACGATGCCTGTTTGCTGACAACGGCAAGCTCCGCGGAGGCACCTGAGTCCACTTCCATGGCAGAAGGGCCAGATGTATCTTTCGGCTGAGAGCTTGTCAGAGCAGACGTAGGCTGGACGCTAGGAGTGACAGGGGTGATGGTGGGAGATTCATGGGGAGACACGTCACGATGCAACATATCCTTGATGTTTCTAGAAGCCCCCAAAGTTTTGGAGGTCTTCTTCAAACTGGTAGTGGCCTTCTTCCTGAAACGTGCAAAAAGTATAAGTACAGGAATAAAACAAGCAATGGACAATGTTAGATAGAAAAGAGGCTTACACAACAGTGGGTGCTTTGGCAAAAGGGATCCCGATAACCTTTCTTTTCTCTGCCTCTAGGGCGGCGGTAGACTTATTGGAGGCTCCACCCTCCGTCTTTTTCTTCTTGCCTCCGTCGGCAGCTTCAGAGGTGGAGCTCTTCCGCTTTCGCGCCAGCGGGACATCGTCATCGGACACGACAGTGACTTCCTTCATCTTTGGATCATAGATTTGGACAACCATGCTATCCTCCTCTAGATTGCTGAGCTGTTAAGTGAAGACCCAAAGTGTTAGATGAGATGGTAATGGCTAGACGGAAGAACTGGAGTATATGTCATACACAGAAAACAAACAGGTACCTTTGGGCACTTGCCCTCCTCGAACATGTCGTAGGTGATGGTGAAGCCACGCTTCCTATCCTTCACCTTGACGATGTCCTTGAGGTGGATCTTGACGGAGTCGCTCGAGAAGTTGTCCTCAGAGATGCGGAGGCTATCATTCCTATCCTTGGTATACTCGTGCATCAACTTCGAGCGATGCTACAGAGGCTGGATCCGCCTGACGAACCATCACATGGCCAGGTCCAATCTGGTCAGACCTGTCTCTACGAACCACTCTATCCGCCATATAGCGCGGGAAGCATCGATGTCGGAGGGAAGGGAGGCCTAGGATCTCCATGTCGGGGCTTCGGCGGCAGCTCCATCGATGAAGTCCAAATACGTACCTTCTCGGCCGGCCAGAGGGATATCTGGGCCATAGAAGTACGTTCGTTGCCAGTTCTAACAAGACTCATGGCCGACGATGTCGGGGAACCGCCGGCCAGGATGGATCTTAAAAATAATCGTGCCAAGGCTCCGGCTTCCCGCTTGACGGTGAAAAAATAAATAAAGAGATCTAGCCTAGGCCTAATCCCTAAGTAACCCTCGCAAAGCGCCGCGTAGTTGCTAAGAGCGAGGATGCTATTAGGGGAGAGGTTCTAAGGCTGTACTTGGTAATGGTTGAGGACAGCTAGGAAGAAATTGGAGATTGGCAGGGAGACGTCGCGTACCATTTGGGCTTTTAGGTACACCTTCTCTCCGGCTTGGGGAGAAGGGGTGACCTCGCCGGCCGGCGCCGCCCGCTAGACGAGCCCCTCCGTTGCAGGGAGGTAGCCCTCAATGATCAGCTCCTTGATGTCGTGGTCCGTGATGTCCGAACCGCGCTAGTCCCCCTTGTGGGAGTCGTTTTCCTCCTCCAGCAGCTCCAGCGCCGCTGAATTGTGGTCGCTGTCGGTGGATTCGACCACCACGGATTTGGGGATCACCAGGCCCTCTGGGGGAACGAGGACGGTGCTCGCCGGCTTCGCCGCGGCATCGCCTGACACCACCATGGAGGGGGCAGAGCTGCTGCTGGCCATTGGGGAGGTTAAGGTGGTGACTGAGAAAGGTTGAAGGGCTAGGGTTTTTCGCAATCGCCCGGAGAGCTCGAGGAGGCGCTCGCTGGAGGAAGAAGATGACACAGGACGAGAATGAGGAGAAAAGTAAAAATTCCACCGTTGTTACAATTTATAACCTCTGGCGTCAAGATTCGTGCAAAACGATCAAATGGTTGATGCATGGGAGACATGCGCGGGAGCGTGCGCGGAAATTTCTCCACGTTATCAACCGTCCCCGCCATGATTGCGTTCTCTACATGTGTGAGTTACGAGGCGTTGCTGACCTATGTCTACGTCTCCCTAGCTGTCATTGGCAGATGAACCATCACATCAGAATATTCCGGCATGGACTGATCCAGTCCGGCTATAGAAGAGTACGATAGAAGATTCAGCAATTCTCCGACTTACAAATTGAAGGCGGAGAGAACCTTGCAGGGTTTTTTGGGAGGACTACAAGATATTGCTTGACAATTTGCCGACATCCACCTAGACGGAGCATTCAAGTTGAAGAGGCAAGATGGCGCAAGATCTTGGAGTTCTCCGGGGGCTACTGTTGGAGATATGCTATATGGGTATCTTCATAGCATGTCTCTTATCCGGATAACCCGGGTGGCCCACAGTTGGTAGCATGGCCCATGGCCTGCTGGGCGGCCCAGTTAGATGGATCCAGAAGGGAGGCCCATGCCGGATAAAGGAAGGCTACGGAGGAGTAACCGACGTACCCGGAGCGTTGGAGTGCAACACACGCTAGACTAGTTGTAAGCAGTGTAGGACTCTATAACCTGTCCGGCTAGGACTTTTCCCTCTAACCCTAGGACCTGACGACTATATAAGTCGGGCCTATGGGAGCCTTTAAGGCACAATCTCAGATAACCTAGTGTCGACTACGACGCACCTCGCACAGCAAACCAATCCCTGTAACTCGGCATATTGCCATTATAGTGATTTATAGTAGGAGTAGGATTTCGCCACCATTGTGGGATCTGAACCTGGGTAAGCTATGTTACCTCATACCCGTCAACCGTCCGCCTTCCCCCACGTCTCTAAACACGCATTGTGAGGACCCCTCCATGGCGTACTCGTCGGCAATACCACGACAATCATATAGGTTGCAATAACTTATCCAAATGGACAATTGGTGGTAGGGTGATAGGATGGAATGGATCCATGGTGGTCTAACGGAAGGCTTCTGAAAGATCTCGTCTCGATGCATGTCGAGTCTTGTGGGAAAAGTGCACCACCTCTCGAGAGGGTAAAACCTAAGTACTTAGTCGTGTCCCCAGCAACGGACAATTTGAGCTTCAAAGACATTGAAGCTATCAAGGATCTCCTCATCCCAATTTCTAAGTTAAAAACTTGTGGGTGAACAAGGGAAAAGGTTCACCAATGTCTATTGGTGGTTCCTTGGGTGTTTTTGCCAAACAAACACTTAGTGTTTTCAACTGATAAGAATAACCTATTTTGAGCAAAGCAAGCCTAATCTACACTTAGCCAAATTCATATAGGTGTTAGTTAGTACTATTCTACTAAGGTATAACTTGCCAATACAATTACAAATGTATTAACCCATTGTGATTGTAACTTATGATGTTGCAGGTTACTCTGATGGAGAATAGGGTTGTGAGTCTACTCTCAACATGCTTGCCTGTGGCACATGAAGATGAAGAGTTATAGTTATTTACTTTATGTTTTGAACTCTTGTACTATCCTTTGGATATTGAGTTGTAAAAGACTATGTTATCTCTGGAATGACGATGTAATAACGACCTTTGTATATGTGTACGTCATCTTAAACTGTGGATGCTAGCATTTGATCTAGGGACTAGCATTGCAATCACAGGGACCTTTACATTATAAAGGTGGGGTCTTACAGATGGTATCAGAGCACTATGTTGCATGTAGGATTATGACCCTAAGTTGGATTAGACTAAGAAAACCACTAAGGAAAAATACAACTCTTTAAAATTCCACACTTATTTTTTTCTTCTCGTAAACCTCTTCTAATCTTCATTTTCATCTCTATTTGTAGATGGCCGGCGTCAACGAAGCCATCAACAAGGGACCACTCATGACCATGACTTTAGAATGTGAGATGGAGTTTCCCAAAGCACTCAAAACCCTTATGGTTAGCTCGGGGATACATGGTGAGGCCGTGTACAAGGTATTTCCAGTTATGAATGAAGGAGAAGAATATTGGTGGGTGCAACTTCACTTGTACAAAAACAAGGGAGACAACCACAAAGAGTCGGGATTCTACATGTGCATCAAATCAGAAATGTATACGACATTCTTTGACTCTACAGGAAATGCAACTTGGAATGCTATGAAGTAACTTGGTGAAAGACTCAAGTGTAGAATGCTCAACACCCAAAATGACCTTAAGGAAGAGAAGAAGTATACCCAAGACTTGGAGACCGCCATAAAATGTCTAAGGGAAGATATCATGGACTTAGCATATGAGTGAGAGTTG
The DNA here is from genome assembly GCA_916181665.1 of Avena sativa. Taxonomy (NCBI): domain Eukaryota; kingdom Viridiplantae; phylum Streptophyta; class Magnoliopsida; order Poales; family Poaceae; genus Avena; species Avena sativa. The sequence continues at coordinate 300,746,039 of OV702297.1, read as the reverse complement.
TGACATACTCCGCTAGTTGGACCACCACACTTGTCGTTTTATCGCAAAAATTTGTCTAAGTTATGTTTGAACCTTAGTACTTGTGGTAGATTTTTGTATGACATTACTTGTATGTTTTAGTGATGAATGTATGCTTTTGGATTTTTGTTTCACTATCTTGATTTTCTCTCTACTTGTATTGTTCTAATTTTTCTCTATCTTATGCACTAGATGCCTAGCTTTGTGATTAGCACTGCCGAGGATTTCAATGGAACTCGTTTTGGTTCACGTATCGTGCAGTTCACTAGTGTGCTCAACCTCCCACTTCCTAGTATTAAGGCCCTCCAGCTTACCAAGTTCGGGAGGAAGGATCTTTGGGGCTTTAGAGTCACATAGCCACGACGCCAGATGGAGCCACTCATGAAGGAGATTACCTTCAAGATAATGCACGCTGACAAGGAGAAGGTACTAGATGTAGTCATGCAGGAGCTACTCGGACGCCTCTGCGGATGCCACGCCACCGAGCTCAGGGGCCTCTACTTCCACCCGTTCGGGAGACGTGACGAGAAGGGAGAGGCATTGGTGTATGAGGGCGCTGCTACAGAGACGATGGATCCAGTTTGTCTCCTCTAGGACCTAGAGGGTCGTATTAGACACCTCGACACAGATAGGACCAACATCATGCTTAGCAATGACGAGCTCCAGGTTCAGTTGAGGGAGAAGGACAAGCTCTTCGCGGAGCAAGACGAGATCGTCAAGGAGATGAGGCCAGATTCGAGAGCCAGGACAAGAAGTTCAAGAATCAGGAGAAGAGGGTTCATGACAGAAACAAGAAGATCAAGGACATGAGGGCCGAGATAGAGGCCAAGGACTTTGAGTTAGAGACTCAACAGGGATTGATAGAGAGGCTCCGCTTGCAGAAGAGAGCCCTTCGTGCGAAGGTCGAGGCTTTGATGACTAGCGTGGACGAGTACAAGACAGCCGGACTTACTCTTGTGGACGTGGAGGTCGACATGGAGGAGTAATTTGATTATTCGGCTATCTATTTATCTATCATCCTTTGATTTATTGAGTCGCAATGATCATCCAACATGTGGATGGCTTGCTATTATGTTTACTTTTCCAAAACTTGTTGTTTATGTTGTTTAAACTCTATGTTTATCTTGTGATTGTTTATTGTGTTTTATTGATATGTGATGTATTGTGCATGGCATCTATGGGCTATATCTCATTACTTATCCTTATTGAAACCATAGATGCCTCCCCGTCATGCCAATCCCAACCCAAACAACAACAACAACACCAATAACGTCAATCCCGAGATGCAATAGTTGATGACAGCTCAAACTCAGCTGATGCAGATGATGACCCAGTTCATGGCCAATCAAAATTAGAACCAGAACAATAACAACGACAACAACAACAATCCCAACAACCCACCAGCCTTTGATATGCTTACAAGGTTTTTGAGGTTGAGTCCAGCCAAGTTCTCGGGAACCACTGATCCCATGGTAGCCAATGACTGGCTATGCTCTGTGAATAAGGACTTGGTCACTGTGGGCTGCACAGATGAGGAAAAGTTCAGGTTCATAGCACATCTGTTTGAAGGACTAGCAGCAACATGGTGGGATAACTTCCAGATCACCACTCCCCTTGAGGATGTGACTTTGGCTATTTTTGAGGATGGATTCCGTACAACTCATATCTCATCGGGAGTGATGAATTTGAAGAAGAAGGAGTTCCACAATCTGAAGCAGCGTCACCGCAGTGTGGCTGAATACATTGAGGAGTTCAACAATCTAACACGTTATGCGCCAGATGAGGTTGATACTGATGCCAAGAGGAAGGAGAAGTTCCTCGAGGGATTGAATTATGAAATGAACATGCAGCTATCTGTTTCCTATGTCCCAACATATCAATCACTATGTGACAAGGCCACCATCTTGGAAAGCAAGATGAAGCAGGTTGAGAACAGGAAGAGGAAGCATCACTTTGACAAGCACAACTCGGGATCGTCTCATAAACATTCCCATGATGATGATAGTGGGGTTCTAGATCCCAGAAGCATGGGAAGTATAACAACCACCACAACAGTAACCGTCACCATGGCAATAAGCACCACCGCAGCAATGGCAATGATAAATATAAGAACCACGAGAGTGGACACAAGAACCACCACAGTGGGAATGGCAATGGGAGTCATCATGCTAAACGAGATATCAGTCAGGTTGAGTGCTTCAAATGCTAGAAAACTATGCACTATGCAAATGAATGCCCAGAAAAGAAAGTTGAAGGAGCCAACAAGACCAACCCTTTCCAGAAGGGAAAAGTGAACCACATCAATATGGAAGAAATATATGAAGAGTCTGATGCTGTGGCTGGTAAGTTCAAGATTAATTCTTTTCCAGCACTTGTTCTTTTTTATAGCGGCGTATCACATTCATTCATATCAAGAGCATTTGTTGATAAAAATGGACTTCCAACTGAAACTGTTGGGTGTCCTATTAAAGTAAGCTCTCCCGGTGGAGAGATTATAGTGAATTTTGGATGTCATGATCTAGTGATAGAATTTGGATAGTATAAGTTTCCAGTTAGTTTGATAATCCTAGATTCCCAAGGGTTGGATGTTATTCTGGGCATGGATTGGATGGCTAAGTATGAGGGAGTACTAGATTGTGCCAATCGTACTGTTACACTCACAACCCCAGACAAGAAACAGATTAGGTTCAAATCTAAATTTGAGTCTAAAGAGAGTAAGCTAAATTCTCTTAAGGTGGTTAGCATAGACAGTGTACGAGTTGTGAAGGAATATCCGGATGTGTTTCCAGAGGAATTACCAGGAATGCCACCAGATAGAGATGTGGATTTTATGATTGACTTACTACCAGGATCTGGACCAATAGCAAAGAGACCCTACAAGATATCAGTTGATGAGTTGAAGGAACTCAAGAAACAACTTGGAGAACAGTTGTAGAAAGGATTTATTCAACCAAGTTCTTTGTCTTGGGGTGCACCAGTTCTGTTTGTTGAGAAGAAGGATAGAATTCAAAGGTTATGCATAGATTTCCGTTCACTCAATAAAGTGACTATAAAGAACAAGTACCCTTTGCCTAGAATCAATGATCTATTTGATCAGCTAGAAGGAGCCCGTGTGTTCTCAAAGATTTTATCTCCGATGAGGCTACTTTCAGCTAAAGATTAGAGAGCAAGACATACCTAAGAGTGCTTTTACCACTAGGTATGGATTGTATGAGTATACCGTGACACCATTTGGATTGACAAATGCACCATCTTATTTCATGAACATGATGAACAAAGTGTTCATGGAGTTTCTTGACAAGTTTGTTATCGTATTCATTGATGACATTTTGATCTATTCCAAGAGCAAAGAAGAGAATGAAGAACATATGTGTTTGATACTCGAGAAGCTCAGGGAGCACAAGCTGTATGCCAAGTTTAGCAAGTGTGAATTCTGGTTGAATGAAGTTGGAATTATCGGACATATTGTGTCGGGAGATGGTATAGCTGTCGATCTCGCAAAGGTGTCAGCTGTAACTGAGTGGGAATCTCCGATGTCAGTGAAAGAAGTTTGCAGTTTCCTAGGCTTGGCAGGATACTATAGAAGGTTCATTCATAATTTCTCAAAGGTAGCTAAGCCAATGGCGGAATTACTTAAGAAAGATAAGAAGTTTGACTGGGCTGAAGGTTTTGAAGTCAGTTTCTAGGAATTGAAGAAGAGACTAGTGATAACACCAGTCTTATGTTTGCTAGATTTGTAGAAGGATTTCCATGTTTATTGTGATGCATCACACCAAGGATTGGTGGAGTTTTGATGCAATATGGGAAAGTTGTGGCTTATGCCTCGAGACAACTCAAAACTCATGAAGTAAATTATACTACTCATGATTTAGAGTTAGCCTCTGTTGTCCATGAACTCAAAACATGGAGACATCATATTTTGGGAAAGCGTTGTGAAGTGTTCACGGATCACAAGAGTTTGAAATATATCTTCACTGAGAAGGAAATCAATATGAGACAAAGAAGATGGCTTGAACTCATCAAGGACTATGACTTGAGCTTGCAATACCATCCTGGTAAAGCAAATGTTGTAGCAGATTCTTTAAGACGTGAGGTTTATGTGAATGGCCTTACTAAGGGAGAATTGCCAGATGATCTGTGTGCCCAATTCAAAGATCTCAGATTGGAGATAGTACCTGAAGGATATCTCATGTCATTGGACGTTCAACCAACATTGTTAGACAAGATCAAAGAAGCCCAAAAGTTGGACAAGGAAATAGAGGAGATTAAAGGTAAAATTAGCAAGGGAAAGGCTAAAGTATTCCATGAATATGAACAAGGTACTTTATGGTATGGGAAGCATATCTGCATTCCACAAGATCCGAAGCTTCGGAAACTGATTCTGCAGGAAGCACACAACTCACCATATTCCATTCATCCAGGTAACACCAAAATGTACATAGATGTGAAGGAAAGATTTTGGTGGAACAATCTCAAGAAAGATATTGCGAAACATATTGCCTTGTGTGATGTGTGTAGTCGAGTTAGAAGGCGGAACATCAGAAACCGGCAGGGTTATTGCAACCACTACCTATTCCTGATTGGAAGTGGGATAAGATTGGTATGGACTTTATCATTGGACTGCCAAGGACTAGATCCGAATATGATTCTATTTGGGTTGTAGATCGCCTAACTAAAGTGGCTCATTTCATACCCGTGAAGACAACCTATGCAAGTGCTAAGTTAGCCAAGATCTATATGAACAAGATTGTATGTCTACATGGAGTTCCTAAGAGTATTGTGTCTGATAGAGGAACTCAATTCACTTCGCATTTTTGGAAACAACTGAATGAATCATTGGGAACAAGATTGGAATTCAGCACATCTTTTCACCCCCAAACTGATGGACAAACAGAAAGGACCAATCATATTTTGGAGGATATGTTGAGGGCATGTGCCCTAGACTATGGTGCTAGTTGGGATGAAAGTCTGCCTTACGCAAAATTCTCTTACAATAACAACTATCAAGCCAGCATTGAGATGGCACTATTTGAAATTCTCTATGGAAGTAAGTGTACTACGCCATTGCTATGGAGTGGTGTTGGAGAAAGAAATTTGTTCGGACCAGAATTGATTAAGGAAGCTGAAGAGAAGGTTAAATTAGTAAAGGACAGATTGAAGATAGCACAGTCCCGACAGAAGATCTACGCAGATCCAAAGCGTAGAGAAGTCACCTATGAAGTAGGTGATAGAGCTTATCTTAGAGTCTCACCACTTCGTGGTGTGAAGAGATCTGGAGTCAAAGGAAAATTGGCACCAAGGTATGTTGGACCATTCAAGATTGTAAGTCGCAAAGGGGAAGTGGATTATGAGATTGAATTGCCTGAATCACTGTCATCAGTTCACAATGTGTTTCATGTGAGTCAGTTGAAGAAGTGCCATACAGAGATGGAAGAAACTTCATTGAAGGATACTATACTCTTGGATGAGGTCAGTTGGAGAGTGATCTCACCTATGAGGAGAAACCTATCAAAATCCTCGAGACTGCAGAGAGGGTTACTCGTACTAAGACTATCAAATTCTGGAAAGTTCAGTGGAACCACCATTTCGAAGAAGAAGCAACTTGGGAAAGAGAAGATGACCTTCGGAAAGATCACCCCCACCTATTTGCTAGGCAATCCGAATCTCGAGGGAGAGATTCATCTTAAGGGGGTTAAATTTGTAACATCCCAAATATCATGACTTGTAAAAGCATGCATTGAATTTATATTGTCATAGCATTTAGGGTTGGCACAAAAAAATTCAAAGTTTAAAATCAAACAAAACCATTTATATGCCCATTTTACTATACATATGAGGCATGGTTTTGTTCTTATTTTCAAAGGACCAACGTGTGTTTGAGTGAACAGATATGTTTGACACACTTTTGGGTACAAGAATCACTTTACAAAAATCTAGAAAAGATTTGAATTCACACAAGTTTGAAAAAGGTTTCAAAACCATTCCTGAAAAATCAAACAGAAAAAGAGAAGCTAAAATAAAAAAATAAAAATTGGCGCTGCACTTTGAGCCCAGCACCAGATCCAGCGCATCTAGCCCACCCGGTTCGTTTCCCCCTCTGCCTCTCTCTCATGCGCGCAACCCCTACCCCGCTGACACTGCCACTGGGCCCTGCGCCAGGTCAGCTTGTCTTCCCCAAACCCCGCACCCTAGACCCCATCGTCACTGTCGTTTCCTCCATCACTGTCACGTTGATTTTGGGCTTAATTACCATTCATTCTGTAACATCCCAGCATTAAGAACCAACGAAGGGTACATTTAGGAATCTGTGCAATTGCATGCATTCATTTTTAAAAATGTGGGTAAAGTTTTTGCCAAATAAAAACCTAAAGTAATAAAAGTTTCTTTCACTCTTTAAGTTAGGAATAGCCTTGGAGAATGATCGTTATAAATTTTGACATGATCTTTATGGATTAAGTTTTTTGGGGAAAGGAATTTGAATTCAAACTTGAGATTTGGATTTATATTTTTAAAAGGATTAGGACTATGTGTGAGAATGATATTGAATCAAGAAATAATATTTAGTATCTTAAACTTTAAATAATATAAAACAATTAAGTAAATGAATATTTATTTCATATAGTTATTCAATGAATAAGTTACAAAATGCAACTTATGAAGATAATGAATAAACATTACATAGTAACCAGAAATTTTGTATAAGATTGACAACTCAATAAATGAATATTCATTCCATATTTTTATTCAATAAATAAGTTACAAAATGTAACTTATGAAATTAATCAAGAATCTTTACAATAGTAAATGAAATAAAAAGGAAATATATATATTGAGTAATATTACAATCTTTATTACAAAAGGATAAAATAAAGATTACAAAACAATAAAATAAATAGTACAAGGGAATTCTATAAGAAAAATAAAACCTAATCTAAATTTTGAATCTTCAAGTCTTCTACCTGCAAAACAAAGAATAAACAAACAAAGAAAGAAAATAAATGGTTAAGATATTTCTTTTACTCTCAGTAGTGATAGTGAGATGCACTGTTCCACTTTACATCATTGAGTAAATCTTTTAAGGGGAAAGTTTCACCAATATGAAAGAAGTAAATCTTTCATCATTTGTAAGCCATAAGTCAAATAACTCCAAACAGCAAGAAGGGGCAAGTTTCACCAGTCAAGTAAGTGTAATCAGATAAAAAGTAACTTCCATTCCCTGAGCATATCCACAAGGTGCAGCAAGCACACAAGCAGCACACACACCTAAATGCATGGTGTGTGCTGTCTACACAGCAACAACAACCCATATAAACAAAACTGCTCAGTACAGCCGTGGGAAGCACCCCAACACCATTTCTTTTTCATACACACCAAGCACAGCAGCCAAACCAAACCAAACCAGATCACACCAACCACAACCTTGATCATCTCACCAAGATGGTGACATAAGGAGGGGGAAGATCAGGTGGATAGCAAGATCAAGGTGAATCCAACAGGACCAGGAGGTTGACAACAAGATCAAGGACAAGTCTAGGAGCTGGAAGTATCAGGAGAAGCACCAGATCAGGCTAGCCACACAATCAGCAAGATCAAGCCACAAGATCAACAAAATTGTAACCCCAACAACTCCACTGTTTTGGTAAGTAGTAAAATACCATCACATGATTTATCTGTCTAAGCTAGATAAGCATTCATGAGTTATCTCATACTCAACTTCTCATAAAAACACCCAAGTGGGGTGAATCCATCATTGAAGTTTGTAAACACTAAAAGCAATCAGAAAACTATATAGATCCAACTAGGATCTCAGGACAACATCATTGATCCTAGCTATCAGGCTATATCTTAAATTCCAAGAATGAATATAGCTAAGATCTAAACTTCTAGGCACACCTCTTAAGCAGGAGTAGCACCTTAGAATTTCTACATCTTATGGATCCCTATAATTTATCAAGCCTACAGATCATTTTTCCCCAACCTTGACACATGAATCAGTAGCTGGTATCACTACCAGAACAGATCCATGAGAAACAACAAGATAAGGACCTAGACCCTAAACCTCAGACCAACATCATAGGCTTTAGGGATTCAAGGAAATAAGTTTCCACTTATCTCAGATATCAAGCTAATCTTAAGCTTAAACAAAATCAAGCCAAGTAATAGAACCCAGTCTTGTGTGCCATACTAGGATGGTATCACAAGAACAACTTCTAAACCAAGAAGATTGGTCATCTAGCTTTCATAGATAAATTAACAGACAATTACAAATCATTTTCCTGATACTGATCATAGGAATCATTTCCAGGAATATACATATACATAACATCACTATAAGAAACAAGTTAATCTCAAACTGTATATGAATCCATAAGCCAACAACTATAGATACAGTGACTTCATCACTCAAAAATCATTGTAAGTAAATAAGTAATGACAATGGTGAGCTCTCAAACCACTAGAATCTCCAAGTAATGATTCTATAGTAACATTATCATCTGAACCATATCAAAATAACCAATGGAATCAATCTGGTAAGCCACTAGCATCATCAAAGCCAAGCATAAGCAGTAATCCACATCGAACAACCACTTATCATGCTTAGGGATCATTAATACATGATCCAAATCATCAGATATTTAATCACCAGAGGGATATGAACCCTAAGGAGAACAAAAACCCTAATTAGTACATGACCACTCTCCAGGAGTGTCCACTACAAACATATAGCATAGGGTGGCATAGCACAGAGGACACGAGGGTAAGGAGAGGATAACTTACTGAAGGTTGTCGCGGTGGGAGAGAAGAGGAAGCAGAGGGTGATGACGAGCACGGCGGCACGGGGAGCACCCCAAAGGGGGCGCTGCGACCCACACCACGCCGAGGCGGCGATCACAACCACGCCTGAAGGCGAGGAACACCACCACATCACACGGGAGTAGTGGCGACGACAGCACCGGCACCACCCCAAACCCTAGGGTTCGGGACGGAGCCGGTCTGGCCACAGGAGGGCCACAGGTCCAAATCGAGTTGGACAGGAAGGTGGAGCAGGGTCAACGACCACCCTATACATCACGGCGTCGGCCTGGGAGGTCCACGGCAGCGTGAATCGTCGGCGGTGGCTTCGCTGACCACGGGGTCGGGAGAGAAGAAGAGAGAGGAGAACGAGAGAGTGACAGAGAGAGTGTGGGATAGTTGGGCCAGGACCCTTTCGGGGAGTCATTTTGGTTCTACCCTATTGGGCCAAAAGGGCCCAATAAACCAACACAGACAGCCCCTGAATTTAAATAAATTCTAGAAACTAAAAAAATCCAAAAATTATAAATAAAATATTTTTGGATTCACAATAATCCAAATTATCCAAATAAATTAAGAAATAAAATTTTAGGCATATAATTTTTATTAATAATTTTGTAATCTATATATTCCTTATGGAATTTTATAAAATTATTGAAAGATGATAAAAATAAATAAAAATCAATTTCAGTATATATTAATGTTGTAGTATTTTAGAAAAATAATAAACAAATATTTAATATCAATTTTTAGTATTTAAATGATAATTCTTAAAGGAATTATTAAAATGAAATAAAATAAAAGAATACAATATTCAATAAATATTAAATTAATATTTATAAATTCTTTATTACTAAAAAGAATTTTTGTAATTTAAAAAATGGGGGAGAATATACAAATAAATAGTACATTACATTACTTTGCATAATCATTTTGCTTCTTTGAATATTGTCCTTATTTGGCAATAATGATGTTTTGTAGACATAGAAGCTCAAGGTCCAGTGCAAGCATCCGACTTCACTACCTTGCAATCACAAGGCAAGTTCATCACTTGCTCATGTCCTTTGAAGAGTCTTTATCAAGTATTTGCAAATTGTGTGTTATCATCTATATTCTAGGAAAAGAAAATATTATTTTCTCAAAATAAATAAGTCTTAGGTATCATCCTAAGTGATGATATGATGGGACAATAGAACTTAGGTTTCTATTTGCAATCATGATGAACCATTAGGGATTTATAACCCATGACATCAGTGATTCTTGCGCCGTATATTACGCGTTAACCATGAGATTTGGAATGGGATAGAGAAGTCAGCTGTATCCTTTTCCTCTCTTATGGAGGCAAGACGACCTTAACATCACGTTGTGATTCCTTGTGCGGATCCAACATATGGGTGGGCACACTTAAGCCCCACACTTTTGGTGTCTAGATTATCTATGAATGGTGTTTAGGGATATAGTCCATTTAAATGGTACTCGTCCGGGCATCACCAGGTCATAGAGTCTTCGGGAACTCGTCAGGGTTTTAGCCTGCCCGAAAGGGGCCTTAACGGAGGTGAGCCGGCCCCTAAGGATCGTGTAGACATATGAGGTCGCGGAGAGGGCAATGATTGGCTTGGACCAACTACTGGGCCCCACATCATGGAATTGTGGACAGGAAAGTACGCCCGGTTGTGCAACAAGGAATGTGATCTCTCATGGGATAAGTAACGCACCTCTGCAGAGTGTAAGAACTGTAACCTGTTACTCCCTATTCCGGGAAGGAGCTACGAACGCGGCAGGAAAGGAACTCCATGAAAGTTCTGGTCAACCTGTGAAGGCTGATGGTCATAGATTTTAATAATAAAATCAATCTTTGAAGAAAGATTTACGAAAATTGCATAGTGCCAAGGACTGATAGTCCGAGGTGGTAGATAGAGCATCAAACTTCCTACCTTGCATATAATGAACTTGCTGGGTAACGCCGTTACTCATCCTTTCTTTTGAATCCTTGCTTAAGACTCTGAGAATTTCGAAGATACTCCAATGTATGCAACCGAGAGCCAGGAGGAGGTCTTGTATGAAGAGCCCAACCTGTATGGAGCCGTAGAAGGGGATGACTACGATATCGTCTACGAAGGAGAGTTCCAAGAGTCCGAATAATTACTATAGTTCTAGTAGCCACTTGAGCCGAGCAACATGAACAATATATAGCAATAAGTTGTTGAGCTCAATTTGGAGTTTAAGTTTTAAATTCGAAACTTCCGCTGAAACACTTCTATTTTTGTTTGTAAGTTGAATATTTTGGAAGTCTTCAACTTCCGGTATTGTAATAATAATAATGTGTGTATGTTTGTAATATGGACCCGCAATGTTTCTCTTGTACCACTCTGAGGGATGTGATATTTATGGAACGGGGTTCTATGGATGTCATGTGAACGACTATAGTGTACTACACATGCAGTGGTATGCTGGGTCACTGCAGATTCTCTGCGTAATTTCCTCGCCCCCGCCGGCCACTTAATCCCCACACCGCCACGGTCATTTCCCCCCAAACACCCACGCCTAATCACCGCTAGGCTGCTCGCAATTGGACTTGCACTGCGCTGCCCGAGGGCCTCCGACGAGCTATTCCGGTGAGTGTCATGCTCATGCCAATCCCTCGTTCATACAATGAGGATCCTCTGCCCCTTGCGCACCTGCTAACACCACTAGTTCATCCTATAACCCCCTAGGTCGTCGGCTTCATCAAACACCGTGAGCGCCCGACGATGTCCTCTTCTCTGACGAGCAATCCCGGTAAGATACGACCGCCCCCCGATGCTATCATCTTCGCCTGGTCCGTGTGCATGTCCTGATGCCTTTGGTTTGTGCTAGGGTGGCCCAGGTCGTTGCCTCTGTCGCTGTCTGCATGAGCCCGACACTGTCCGTAACTACGACGAGCTCCAGCGACCGCAGCAGCTCGCCCTGTCCGAACCAAGGCCATTTTGAGCTTCCTTGCGACCTTGCGATGCTGGTAAGCATCACCACCGCCCCTAGCCCCCTCTGGAATCGTCGGAGTAGCACCACCAGTAGCGCCGCCGCCGCAGTAGCCACGGGCGCAGCCCATTCTTGGTCGCTTGATCAAGCACCATTGGATCTAGATCTGAAGGAGTAGAATAGATCACTTATGCGAACCGTTATCAATAGATCTGGCCATGCGTTGTCACTTATATCCAATGGCTCGTGTTGGTCGATCCGCACGAAGAGGTACGGGCCAATCAGATGCGCCCACGTGTCAGGATTTTAGATTTAAAACCTGTTTTTGAATCTATTAGAATTGCAAACTTGTAAAATTCATATCTTTTGTTCTGTTTATCCAAAAAATGCAAATAAAATATCATTGGATTCAGAAAAATGATCCCTAAATTACTGTGGGCTTAAATTTGTATTTTGCTCCTGGAAAATATGATTATTTGCAGAACACTTTGTATGCTTATTTTGAATTTATAGAATGATTATTAAATTGTTTTGAGGAAAATTTAAGTTTGTTTAGACTTTGAATAGAAGGATTTGTGTTCATTACTGTTTGGTTAGACTTGTTAGTATAGAAAAATATTTTCATTGCATTTGCATGCATTCATATATTTTTGTTTGATTATTTGAATGTGAAATTGGTGCTATTATTTTATGTGTAGATTTTGGTGCTAGTGGTGATTGTGAGTGTGAGGATTGTTTCTACTCCCCCAACTACTACCAAGGCAAGTGGTGATTCATGTATTTTGTCCTATTTTTTTTAGTATGCACTAGTGATATTTTGAAATGGGCTTGCATGGAATTTTTGCTAAGTATTTATATGATATGCCTTGGGAAATCCTAGTAGTTGTAGTCTTAGTAGATTTTTTCTCTAAGTTAAGATACTTGTTATGTTATCATGCTTAGCCTAGCTAGTAGCAAACAAGATTCATGCTATGGAAATTTTGCTAAGTCTTTTGACTAATAAAACAACTAAGTGAATGAATCACCAGGGTGGAATGGTATGATGGTTTATGTTGAGTGGCTACACAAGGCCCATGTCTATGGTTTACCTTGTGTATCTCACTTGTGGAAAAACACCCAGGAACAAAGGGATTTGAGATATTTAGTGTTGCGAAGCTTATAGTGCAACCACATGGCATATGTGCTCTGCCTTGATCATATAGGTTGCAATAACTTAGCCAGATGGACAGTTGGTGGTAGGGTGATAGGATGGAACGTGTCCATGGTGGTCTAAGGGAAGGCTTCTAAAAGTTCTCATATCGATGCATGTCGAGTCTTGTGGGGAAAGTGCACCACCTCTTGAGAGGGTAAAACCTAAGTACTTAGTCATGTCCCCGGTAACGGACAATTTGAGCATAAAAGACATTGAAGCTATCAAGGAACTCCTCATCCCAATTTCTAAGTTAAAAACTTGTGGGTGAATAAGGTAACAGGTTCACCAATGTCTATTTTGCCAAACAAAAACTTAGTGTTTTCAATTGATAAGAAAAACCTATTTTGAGCAAAGCAAGCCTAAGCTACACTTATCTAAATTCATATAGATGTTAGTTACTACTATTCTACTAAGGTATCACTTGCCAATACAATTCCAAATGCAGGTTTCCATGTTGCTTGCAACACCTTTGAGACGTTTCCTTCCTCCTACTAGTTCGATAAACTCGGTTTATAACTGAGGGAAAACTTGCTGCTGTGCTCATCACACCTTCCTCTTGGGGTTTCCAACGAAGCGTCCTGCAACAGTGCTGGGCACCATCAAGCTCTTTCTGGCGCCATTGTCGGGGAGGCTAAGGATGTCTTCACAAGGGGAGTCCTCCTCAACCTTTCTCTTTACTTTGTTTTTGGTTTGCTTAGTTTCCTTTGCTTGCTTTGTTTGCCTATTTTTATCAAAAACTCAAAAAAATTAGTTTAGTTTGGTTTGCTTTCTCTTATCAAAAACACAAAAAAGTTAGTTCCTACTCTAGTTGCCCCCTTGCTCTAGATCACCATGTTGTTCCCCAAGTTCGCCCTGAAGGACCTTTCAATAGGTAGTGGCTCTATAATTGGGAAAGATAATATTGAAGAATTCTTTAATCATGTTAGCAAGCACGAGGATATTGAGGATAAATCTATTGTAGAGCTTTCTCCTAATTATGAAATTGTTGCAGCATCTTTAGTTCATATGTTGTAGGCTAGGTTTGTTAGCCTTAACCCCATGATGCAAATTTTGTTCCTAAAACTAAAAGAAGAAAAGAATGCTGAAAAGAGAGAATTTATTCCTAAAAGTTTACTGAAAGAATTCCATGATGTTTCTAAGGAAGCCAAAAAGGTATTTGAGCGTTTCAATATGCTAGGCTCATGTGTAGATGTTGTGGGTACTTCTGATAAAACTAAGCCTAGAGAGGAATTTAAGATACCCATACCCTTTAAGCTTGTTGGGATGCATGAGGCTTTTGAAAAGAATTTTAATTGGATTGTTCCTAAAAATCCTTTTGATGAAATTAGTAAACCAAAGAGAGATGAGCTTTTTGATGCCATTATTTGTATTTGCTTCTTATTGATTCCTTTTTGAGTTCTCTTTTAGGGAATTGAGCTTTTTGAAGGAGTTGCTACAGTAGCTTGTGTTTTTAGTGAAAAGTTTTTCTGTTCCAAAGCTAAGCCTAAGGGTATATTATCTTTTGAATACACTAATGTTGCTAATGAAGATTGTGTGAAGTTTTGTATGAAGGAAAAATTTCAGGTGTAAAGACAGAATGATGTAATGAGATGAAGAATGGACAAAATCTCAAGCTTGGGGATGCCACCCCCGTGTCACCCCAAGAAATATCCAAGAGGTACAAGCGTCCACTAGTAGAAAACAAGCCATCCGTTCGCGCCCCCTCAGAGCATTAGTCCCGGTTGCGCCACTAACCGGGACTAATGCTAGAACGCGTCCCGGTTCGAGCGGGAACGGGGCCCAGAGGCATGCGTCCCGGTTGGTAACAGGGCATACGTCCCAGTTGGAGCCACCAACCAGGACTAAAGGTTTGGCCACAGCCACGTGGCATGACACACACCTTTAGTCCCGGTTGGTGGCTCCAACCGGGACGTATGCTCCCGCCCTCTATAAATGCAACACCCCAGCCCCCTCTGCCTCCACTCTGTTTTTTCTCTTGGTGGAAGGTGTGAGGGGTGTGCTAGTTTTTTCTCCCCTATGCATGCATTAAAGGTGTTTGATGAAATTTTTGAGTGAATAATCTCGTTCAATTTCTCATAGAACAAAAATATAGAAGGTGTCCGAGACGCACTTGAGCTTTTTCCTCTTTATTTCCCTCGATCGAGGTTAGCAATCTTATCCTTTCTCTGTCATTGATACAATGCATGTGTCGATGTGAATTGGTCATTTCACTATTTATGATGTCCTGTTTTTTGATAAACTTACTTATATGATGCAGATGAACAGTCGGGAATGGATGTACGGTGATCGGCGCGTAGCCTGGTATATGAAAGGCGTGGATAAATTTATCGATGTGGCTACGGCAAACAAAGAGAATGGTTTTATACGTTGTCCATGTGTTCAATGTCGGAACAACAAGGAGTACTCTTCCTCGAAAATCATTCATGGCCACCTGATTATGAAGGGTTTCATGCCCAACTATAATTGCTGGACCAAGCACGGGGAAAGAGGGGTTATGATGGAAAATGGTGAAGAAGAAGATGATGATAACAACTATCATCATATGTTTCCTGAATACAGTGATACTGCAATGGAAGACAATGGAGAGGAAGGAGGTGAAGAACGGGCATCAGATGAGCCGGCTGATGAACTTGGTAGGGTCATTTCTGATGCAAAGCGAGACTGTGAAACAGAAAATGAGAAGTTGAAGTTAGAGGGCATGTTAGAAGATCACAAGAAATTGTTGTACCCAAATTGTGAAGATGGCAGCACAAAGCTCGGTACCACAGTGGAATTGTTGCGATGGAAGGCAGAGTGTTGTCTAACTGACTCCTCATTTGAAAAGATGCTGAAAATAATGAAGCCGAAGTTTCCAAAACATAACGAACTTACCGAGAGTACCTACGAAGCAAAGAAGACTCTCTGTCCTCTAGGATTAGATGTGCAAAAGGTACATGCATGCATTAATGACTGCATCCTCTACAGCGGTAAGGAGTATGAGAATTTAGATAAATTCACGGTATGCAATGCGTTGCGGTATAAGATCAGACGAGATGACCTTGGTGATGTTGAGGGAGAGTCCCTCCGGAAGAGGGTTCTTGCTAAGGTTATGTGGTATGCTCCTATAATACCAAGGTTGAAACGCATGTTCAGAAACAAAGAGCATGCCAGGTTGTTGCGATGGCACAAAGAAGACCGTAAGAAAGACGGGAAGTTGAGACACCCTGCTGATGGGTCACAGTCGAGAGAGACTTCCCAGACTTTGCAGGTGACGCAAGGAACTTATGGTTTGGTCTAAGTACGGATGGCATTAATCCTTTTGGGGAGCAGAGCTGCAGTCACAGCACCTGGCCCGTGACTCTATGTATCTACAACCTGCCTCCTTGGTTGTGCATGAAGCGTAAGTTCATTATGATGCCAATGCTCATCCAAGGCCCGAAGCAACCGGGCAACGACATTGATGTGTACCTTAGGCCATTAGTTGAAGAACTCTTAAAGTTGTGGGGAAAACCAGGTGTATGTGCGTGGGATGAGAACAAACAGGAGCCATTTGATCTACGAGGGTTGTTATTCGTAACCATCAATGATTGGCCTGCTCTTAGTAACCTTTCAGGACAGACAAACAAGGGATATAAGGCATGCACACACTGTTTAGATAAGACTGAAGGTACATATTTGCATA
Organism: Avena sativa; assembly: GCA_916181665.1. Taxonomy (NCBI): domain Eukaryota; kingdom Viridiplantae; phylum Streptophyta; class Magnoliopsida; order Poales; family Poaceae; genus Avena; species Avena sativa. The sequence goes on along the minus strand of OV702297.1, from coordinate 300,729,417 downwards.
AATGCAAGAAGGTTGTGTACCTGGCGAATCGACGATTTCTTCCGACCAATCATCCCGTAAGAAAGAAAGGCAAGCATTTCAAAGGTGAGGCAGATCACCGGAAGAAGCCTGAACTCCCTGCTGGTGATTATGTATTTGGTATGGTCAACGACATAGAAGTAATCTTTGGAAAGGGTCCCGACGGTCAATCAGTTCCGAACGACGTCGCTATAGGACACGCACCCATGTGGAAGAAGAAATCTATATTTTGGGAGCTGCCATATTGGAAAGTCCTGCGTGTCCGCTCTTCAATCGACGTGATGCACGTGACGAAGAATCTTTGCGTGAACCTTCTAGGATTCCTAGGAGTGTATGGGAAGACAAAAGATACACCAGAAGCACGGGAGGACCAACAAATTATGAAAGACCCAAAGAACATGCATACACATGACAAGACGGATAAAGGGCGTCACTTAAGTCGTGCCAGGTATGATCTTACCAAAGCAGAGAAGGAAATCTTTTTTGAAGTCCTTTACAGTATCAAGGTGCCGTCGGGCTTCTCATCTAATATAAAGGGGATAATAAATATGGCAGAGAAAAAGTTCCAAAATCTGAAGTCTCATGACTGTCACGTGATTATGATGCGGTTGCTTCCGATTGCATTGAGGGGGCTTCTACCGGAAAATGTTCGAGTACCCATTGTGAAGCTGTGTGCATTCCTCAATGCAATATCTCAGAAGGTAATCAATCCAGAAATTCTGCCAAGGTTACAAAAGGATGTGGTACAATGTCTTGTTAGTTTTGAATTGGTGTTCCCACCATCCTTCTTCAATATTATGACGCATCTCCTGGTTCATCTAGTGGAAGAGATTGCCATTCTCGGTCCGGTATTTCTGCACAATATGTTCCCCTTTGAGAGGTTCATGGGAGTCTTAAAGAAATATGTTCATAACCATGCTAGACCAGAAGGAAGCATCTCCAAGGGATATGGAACAGAGGAGGTCATTCAGTTTTGTGTTGACTTTATTCCTGACCTTAAGCCGATTGGTGTTTCTGACTCGCGGCATGAGGGAAGACTAAGTGGAAAAGGCACGCTGGGAAAGAAAGCAATGATATGTAGGGACGGGGATTCTTTCACTAAAGCACACTACACAGTTTTACATAATTCCACCTTGGCAGCTCCGTATATCGAGGAACACAAGAATATTGTATGCTCCAAAAACCCGGGGAAGCCTGAATCATGGATTACAAATGAACACATGAAGTCTTTCGGTGGTTGGATGCGGACACATCTCTCGAATGGCACCAATGTTGGAGATCAACTATACTTGTTGGCCGCGTCACCATCTTCTATTGTATTGAATTTCCAAGGGTACAAAATAAATGGGAATACATTCTACACGATCGCCCAAGATAAAAAGAGCACCAACCAAAATAGTGGTGTCCGCTTTGATGCAATAGACGAGAATGGACAAAAGGACACATATTATTGTTACATAGAGGAGATATGGGAACTAGACTATGGAGTCTCTTTTAAGGTCCCTTTGTTTCGCTGCAAATGGGTCAACCTGAATGGGGAAGGGGTAAAGATAGACCAGTTGTACGGAATGACAACAGTGGATCGCAACAATCTTGGTTATAGAGATGAACCATTCGTCCTAGCCAATGATGTGTCTCAGGTTTTCTATGTGAAGGACATGTCCTCCAGACCGAAAAAAGAAAAAATATGCAAACGAATACATCATATGATGAGCCAAAGCGTCACATAGTTGTTTCAGGGAAAAGAAACATCATGGGAATCGAGGACAAGACAGACATGTCAGAAGATTATAATAAGTTTGATGAAATTCTGCTCTTCACAGTGAAAACTGACCCAAGCATTCCGTTAAGTAAAGAAGATGCTCCATGGTTACGTCTGAAGCGATCATAAGGAAGGACATATGCCAAGAAGTTCATGCTCATATTATGTAATTCTAGTTCATGTCTTTCGCGGTTTGTGGCTTGACCGAAGGATATCTTTCGCGGTTTGTGGCCTTTAGTCCCGGTTTTGTAGTCTCAGTTTTTAATATTAATAAATTTCTTGAGTGTTAGTCCTGTTTTGTGAAAACTTCTCTAACTAGATCAATACGCCTCGGAGCTAACTAATTTCACATATTAGGGAGTGCCTCTATGACCAGTTTCTCGGAGATGCCGGAGGACTGGGATCCATCGGCATCTCCCTGAAACTGGCCGTAGTGGTGTCCCTGCTCTCGAAAACCATCTTGGAGATGCCTCAAACTGGCTGGACGACTGGACTCGCAAGGATGCCTTTTATAGTACAGGCAGCTCGGCATAGTGTCGACACTTACGAAATAATGTCGACACTCACCCCTATCATTAGTGCTGACTCGTGTTTTGTCCCGGTTGGTGTCTCCAACCGGGACTACAGGTTGATATTTAGTCCCGGTTGGTGACACCATCCGGGACAAGGTACACGCCGCACGACATAATGTCGACACTCACTACTATCATTAGTGCTGCCTGGCCCAGCCTGCCGAAATCGTCCATCCCTGGTAAAAAGGACAAATGTCTGCCGAATCGGCAGGAAGTGGGTCCGGTTTGTACTACAGAGATCCAATGCAAGTTCTAACGATGCTCGTCCCCTATCTTCATGCACACCGGTTCGACCATAGTTAGAAATTCAGATAATTCAAAACGGGCATAATAAATTCAAAAAAAATCCGAATAATGAAAATCCTTCGCGCGCTGTCATATTATGTTACATAGTTGAAAGGAAAAATACCAGACTTGGTATATTGATCATGTTTCGAAAAAACCTTCACAAAATGACCTATTATGTTCGAGGTTTCATGGCTTTCGGTCCAAATGAACGATGTTATGTGCTGAATCACGGCATAGTTTATGATGTTGTGCCCATATTATGCATGTGTGTGGACATTGGTATGGAGAACAATGTTGCAGGAGGAAGTTTTCCTTTTTGTCGCACGGAAAAGCCCTTTTCCATTTTCCGAGCGCAAAAAACGGGTCGTTTTGTGAAGTAACCACCAAAATGCTGTTTCAGAATGCTACCGACCCATTTTCCTAAAATACTATACCACCTTACATGGACTATCTCCCAACCGGGACATCTCAAACCTTTTCGTCCATCCCGGGTAAAAAGGACAAATGTCTGCCGAATCGGTAGGAAGTGGGTCCGGTTTGTACTACAGGTACATGATCTATCGCCCGTGATTTTTTGAAAAAATCATTTTTAGACTCGCAATATGTGGTTTCTTCAGAGCTCCAATGCAAGTTCTAACGATGCTCGTCCCCTATCTTCATGCACACCAGTTCGACCATAGTTAGAAATTCAGATAATTCAAAACGGGCATAATAAATTCAAAAAAAATCCGAACAATGAAAATCCTTCGCGTGGTGTCATATTATGTTACATAGTTGAAAGGAAAAATACCATACTTGGTATATTGATCATCTTTCAAAAAAACCTTCACAAAATGACCTATCATGTTCGAGGTTTCATGGCTTTTCGGTCCAAATGACCGATGTTATGTGCTGAATCACGGCATAGTTTGTGATGTTGTGCCCATATTATGCATGTCTGTGGACATTGGTATGGAGAACAATGTTGCAGGAGGAATTTTTCCTTTTTGTCACACGGAAAAGCCCTTTTCCATTTTCCGAGCGCAAAAAACGGGTCGTTTTGTGAAGTAACCACCAAAATGCCATTTCAGAATGCTACCGTCCCATTTTCCTAAAATACTAGACCACCTTACATGGATCATCTCCCAACCGGGACATCTCAAACCTTTTCGTCCATCCCGGGTAAAAAGGACAAATGTCTGCCCGCTAGTTCAAAAAAATCCAAACAATGAAAATCCTCCCGCCATTTTTTCCGCCAGTTCTTCCCGCCATTTCTTCCGGCCAGTTTTTGCCGCCGGTTCTTCCCGCCAGTTCTTCCCTCCAGTTATCTTCCTGCCATTTCTCACTATATATATATGTAGGGTTGGCCTCCATTGTCATTGCACATCTCTAGACTCATATCTGCAAGCTCATCACTCTTTCCCATGACTTCCACCGTAGCACTAACTCCTAGGGAGGCGGAGGCGCTTTGCGCCTCGAACTACCCCTGCCCGCCGGGCTACTGTGTCCCCGTCGGCTGGATGCTGAGCACTGGAGGCGTGCCGGTTCCTCCTATCCCTCTAGGTGTGGCGCGTCGGATGGCCATCACGAACCACTACTAGTTCGAGCTCACGCCGGAGCAGCGGAGGAATCCTAGATGGCATCCCGACTATTTCCCGACTTGGGAAGCCTTCTTCGTGGATCGGCGTGAGAGGGCACTCGCCAGGCACGAGGAGGACGACCCACCTCCTCCGAACTTCAACGAGGCCGGCCGTCGGCTGTGGTGGCGCGGCCGGACTCTCTAGAGCGTCATGGCCTACGACACGGCCGCCGACTCTAGCCCCCGCCTGCGCTACCCTCAAGTCCAGCCCACTCGTACTCAGCCTTCAAGGTTCAACTACGGTGACCCCGACGATGATAGCAACGACGGCCGCGGTGAGTACGACGACTATAGTGGCGAGTATTACAGGTGTAGGCAGGAGCATGACTGAATTATTCCAACATTGCAAAACAAGTTCGGCCGATTGTGGCTTAATCTGGCCATGTATCTTAATTTTCAGTTCTTCTATGTAACTTTGTGTTAGTTGCGTTATGTACTTTAATTCCAGTTCTATCCTAATAAAATTTTCTTTCCGCCCATTATTTTCCGTCCTTTTTTTCCGCCCATTAAAAACAGAAAATGGTTTTGAATTAATTATTCAAATACAAACACTTTTTATGTTTAAAGTTTTTCTAAATTCCAAATTGATATTAAAAAATATAAGTTAATTCATTTTTAATTGTAAATGGTTCATATTTTAAATGGTTACATTAATTATTTTTTAAAACAACAAAATGGTTTTGAATTATTTATTCAAATCCAAACTCTTTTTATGTTTAAAGTTTTTCTAAATTCCAAATTAATATTCAAAAAATATAAGTTAATTCATTTTTAATTTTAAATGGTTACATTAATTATTTTTTAAAAATAGAAAATGGTTTTGGATTATTTATTCAAATCCAGACACTTTTTATGTTTAAAGTTTTTCTAAATTCCAAATTAATATAAAAAATATAAGTTATTTCATTATTAATTTTAAATGGTTCATAGTTTAAATGGTTACATTAATTATTTTTAAAAACAGAAAATGGTTTTGAATTAATTATTCAAATCCAAACACTTTTTATGTTTAAAGTTTTTCTAAATTCCAAAGTAATTATCATTTAAAAAACATTACAAATTTAAACCCCAAAATAAAAAATAAGGCGGGAACATAGAGAAAATACCTGAAAAAAATTTAAAACAGGGAAATATGTCCCGGTTGGAGCCACCAACCGGGACTAAAGACCCCCTGCGCGCGCGCCCCATTATCTGCTGAAAAATTGGAGTAGATGTCCCGGTTGGTGGCTCCAACTGGGACGTTTGACCGTTTAGTCCCGGTTGGAGCCTCCAACCGGGACTAAAGGCCCTTCCTCTTTATACACGACGCCCTTTCTCCTTCTCCTTCTTCCCCGTTCCTCATCAACCGCAACAGATCATCGTCGCCGCCGCGAGGACAAGCGCTCGACACCGTCAGGCTGCCCAACCACCGCCCCGGTGTCGGCCTCCACACGCTGCCCCGTCGTCGGACTCCACGGGCTGCCCCGCTGTCGCGCCTCCACGTGCTCCTCGCTGGCGCTCCAAGCCTCGACGAATCCGGCCACCGCCTCCACCGCTTATTTCGGCCACCCCGAACCCCTCCATCTAGTTTTCGAGCTCCTGGTGAGTATCTGAAGCTCAAGGCGAGCTCCGTTTGCCTGTTTGCTTGTTGTAGCCTCCGCGCGTCATGTCCGAGCAAGCTCCGCCGCTCGCTGCCGTCGTGACCACTATTCCGATGACCACAAGCGGGAGGCGCTGCCACCACTGGGTCCGCCTCGATCTCCTCTTTCCAACTAGCCTACCCACTAGCCCGCGTGTGCAGCGAATCGACGGATTCGAGCCCAACCCGAGGATCGCCATTGCTTATGTCATGATGACATTAGCATGAGGCAATATATCCTTTTTTTGGAAATAATTATAATAACCCATGGGACCCAGACATCAGTGACTGTGAGTAGCCCCAGATCGAGTGAGAAATGTTTCCCAGCCTATGGTGACATTAGCCTGAGGTCATAAATTTTTTAAAATTGATTAAATAAATTTCAAAAAATGATTTAATATTGTAAAATCAATAACTTATTATTTATAAGTCAGAAAAATATGTAAAATATACCAAAATGTTCAGAAAAATGAAACCTGCCTATTTAAGCTATAATCATGCATTGTTAAGGAACTTAAATGAAAAGTTTGATTAGAAGAACATAGTAACCCCTCACAGGTGATTCCGGAGTTTCCCCGAGTTAGGGTTTGCGCCCCTCGGAACCCCGTTTAATTTGTCGAGCGTGCTTTAGGGTTACTTTTCAATACAATTTAACTTGTCATATCATCATACTTGCTTGATCATTGCATCGATGCTTTAGGGTTTCCCTTTCTTTTCGGTGTTTGGATTATTAGGTTTATTATTAGTTAGGTATTATTAGGTTTATTAATTAGTTTGATATTATTGGTCTTCGGCCCCACTGGTCAGTCACATTTTCAAGCAACTTAAAAGACCTATCTTAGATAAGGAATCATTAATACCCCTTAGGTGCATGTGGGTTGGACGATGTGCCTTCGCCAAGGCATTCCGAACCCTCTTAAATCGATTCCAATATGGTATTTTGTTAGTATCTAGTGTTACCTATCTGCTGGATAGTTTCCCTTTTGTAGCCTTATACTCATGTTCCCCTCTCATATGCATCCGAGGTTTCTGCGAACTAGGTTTTACACCCCTCGGAACTCCGGAATATTGATTTTAGTTGATTTTAGCTAGAGTTACCTATCTACTACACAGTTTCCTTTTTGTAGCTAGGTTTAGGGTTTAGGGTTTCTCTTCATTTTTATTATTGTGTATGTATATATTAGGGTTTCTCTTAATTAGGGTTTATATCTCTCAACACCGTACCTAACTTTCTCCCTTAGCCGCTTTGACTTATTAGTTTTTCCACCTATGCAGAAAATATGGACCCACACGTCAGAGACGAAGAAAAGGAAGAGTTGATCCAAGGTGTGATCCGTGGGGAAGAAATTTTAGACGTATCAACGTTTCTGAACAACTCCGGTGAGGGTGATCCTCTTTTTACCGGAATAGACGACTTGTTTGAGGTTGAAGGTGTTGCCTTCCGCGAGGGAGAAGGCGATGCCTTGTGTAATCAAGAAGACGACCGCTCCGGCGAGGTGCATGTAATATAATTAATTCATTAATTAATCATCTGCTATCTCTATAGAAATATTAACGATGATCTTTCTTCTTTTAGCCCTCCGGATCGAACAAATCTACTGAAAAGAGCAGACGAGCCCAACCAAAAAGTTGCAAGACCACGAGAGGTTCAGGATCGAAGATGTCGCTGAAGACGGCAAACCGACGGCTCCCGGAGTTGTCGCAAACAAATTTGTGGCACAATGCGGAGTAATCGTTAGGGACTTAATCCCGATCACCATTAGAAATTGGAATAGGCGTGCTAATGCGGATGAAGAGGGAACATGTTTATTTGTCCCTAACCACGCCAAAGATTTACTATGGAAGAGGCTCATGGTTAATTTCAAACTACCGAAGATAGAGCTGGATCCAAGTGCGGAGGATCCAGTTGAGGACGCCTTAGAACATGGGAGAGCCATGGAGGCTAAGGTCAGGGAGTGGGCTTTGAAGAAGATGGCCTAGTGTTTCACCAACTGGAAGAAAAGATTGCACCTTGACTATGTCGTGAAAGAGAAGACTCCCGATTTCAAGAATATTCAGTTTGAGAAGATAAAACCATTCTGGGCTGAGTTTGTGGAATACAAGACATCAGAAAAAGCTAAGAAAATGTCTGCAACGAATAAGCTGAATGCTGCTAACAAGAAGTATCACAATACTATGGGGCAAGGTGGCTACATGGCTGGCATTCCTAAGTGGGAGAAACTTGAGAATGAACTGCGTGCTAAAAAGATCACCCCAGAGACAGACGATTGGGTAGAACATGCAAGGAATTGGTTTTACGAGCATGGGGGCACGTTGGACTCGGAAGGTATGTGTATATATAACATACAACATAAAGAAGACCCCTTGCCAATCGAGAGGATGAGAAAAGCAGTAAAGGCTGTTAAAGATGGGGAATTCATTCCCGATAGAGAGAATGATGAGCTCACACTCGCCCTTGGAAATAAGGAACATGATGGACGAAAACGAGGCACAAGAGGCTCCCAACCATGGAGGACTGGGTTTCCCAAAGAGAGGAAGAAATATCCTGATAGAAGCCGTCAGAAGAGAAAGGACAGGGCGGAAGTTGAAGCAGATAGTCAGAAAGAGCGAATGCGTATAATTGAAGAACGAATAAAGCAACAACAAGATGAAATTAACGCACTTAAAGAGCAAAGTACTACCGACCCATCTCAGCAGCACACTGCATTCGATGCTACCGGCCTATCGAATAATCGAAAAAGCAGTGTGGCTTCCACCGAGGTCCCGGGTGATGACAATGGCGATGACGATGGTGCACTGATGATGGCTCCTGTTGGCTACCCAGTGGATGATATCATAGAGATGACACACTGCGAGCTACATGTCCAAGTTGTGAACATATCAATGAAGGTGGAGGTCGGCTATGCCTTACCAATTGGACCCACACCAACTTACCACTATCGTCCGGTTCCAGTGGGCTACGCTATTGTCGGGGTGGATGAAATCATGCCCACCTTTGAAGTTTTGGATCTTGACTACCCTGCAGGTGAAGGGGATGTGACTGTACTGGGAGACGCAAAAAATGTCACCATTCTATGGCCAAAAGAATGTATCGTGCTTTGAAATCACACGCCAAGGCCATCTTCGCCGCCGCCTCACCCATCTCCAGCGAGGTCGTCGCCGCCGCGGCAGCCGTCTTCGTCTCCTCACCCGGCTCCATCACCTCACCCGGCTCCGTCGCCTCACCAATATCCGGCGCAGCCATCGCCGCGGGAGCCATCGCCGGCGCCTGAGGATAAAAAGCATAAGCGTACCGCTACCCTGCGTCGTGGTAAGCGATCGCCTAAACGTAAACAAGAGCCTCTTCCCAAAGTACCAAAGGTTCCTCCCAAGAGAGCTTATGACTGTACTGAAGAGGAGACTGCGGCGATGGTTGATGCGGAAACGACAGCGTTTTTCGCTAAGATGAGGCGGCCGAACGAGCCAGAGTTCCCCAGCACGAAAGAAGAAAAATCCAAAGTGTTGAAAATGCTAAAGTCTCTTCATCAACCCGAGCCAAAGCTTTCATCAAACTATGAGCGTTCTATTCTCAAGTCACATGCGGCACAAAAAACCTCGAAGAGTAGTACTGATGCAAGCGAGAAATCTGTTGCCCAGCTCGGAGAACAAGCAAAACAGTCTTGCGCCCCTCTCAAGGTGATTTCCCAAACCAATGTGGGGTCGAGCAAATATGGGGCCGAAGAGCAGTATGATCCAGAGGTAGTTGCACAATACGGAGCAGCTGCCTCTGCTCAAGGTATGAGTATTGCCCAGTTCTTATCCCAGTTAGAGTACTTCCCCGTGAGTGAAGTAGCATACAAATACCAGTACGTCAAACCTGAGGAGGTAAATAATCTTCCAACAAAAATGCGAAGATTGCATAACTGGTACTTGCATGCCACAAAGGCCGGGGCTAACTGGATAGTGCTGAAGGTTACAAAAAAGCATTATGGGAAATATATGGATGACATGATATCCATTGAATTTGATGAACTTTTTCAATTATTCAATCAAGACGCCTTGGACAAATCGATCATCAGTTCCTATTGTCTGTAAGTACTAATTCTGTAATTAATTTAGTCTCCAGCTATCTCACCTTGTTTATTGCATGTATATAATCATATTGTAATATGCAGAATGAAGATTCTCGAATGCAGCAGAGGACAAATCTTTGATATTGGCTTCATTGACCCATATTGGGTTCCTCAAGCTAATCTCAAAACAAACCCTTCAAGAAACCAGAAGGGAAATACTATTTCCTTACAACTTCGAGTGAGTGTTATTGTCTTGTATACACTTTCTATTTCGCTTACTCGATGTTAAGTATATAATTGATTAGTTATGCATTCGCAGCTACCACTATATTCTGTTAATCATTCAACTTGACAAAGGGCGTTTACTAGTCATGGACTCGAAACATAAATCCCTTGAGACGTGGAAGGACATGCAGATACTTCTCCAGCGGTAATTCTAATCATTACGACACTATATCGGCAACGTTCGTAAATTTTATGATATCAAGTACTTAATAACTTATTTTATTCGTTTTCTTCGCCGGGCAGCGCTTGGAAAAGGTTCACCAAAAAGGCTAGGGGTGTTTGGAAAGAGGAGCTTACATTTGAAGCACTAGATGTAAGCACCACTAGCTATATCCGCGCATCTCTTTGATTCTAGTTTTGATACAGTTAGTATCATGCTTGATTATTATTTTGATTGAACTATGTTCTCGTAAAGTGCCTGACGCAGGGACCAGGTAAAAATCTATGTGGATACTATGTTTGCGAGTTCATCTGGCAGACGTGCGATGAGGAGGGTAGAAATTTAGAGCAACTCCACGTATGTAAACAATTTCCATAGTTTTTAATTACAATCAAATTGTGTTTAGTTTCATTCATATAGGCTGACTCCTTTTTTAAATCAGATCGAACGTCTACGGGACGGTCTTCTGCCAAAGGATCGCGTACGAGCAATTCAGGAGGAATTGGCGGGATTCTTGGATGCAGAAGTCCTAGACCCAAAAGTGGAATACTATTCGGCTGTATATAGACAATAGGGATTGTACAAAGAGCAACTTTTGTATGTAGTGCATGAACTCGATCCGTGTATCGAATGTAATATTGTCATGATGATCCTGTGTAATATAATGGTTCCTTCATTGATGAGTGCAAAACACTAAATAAACAATAAATCTACCTAAATGAATTCTCTGCCGCGGCACAAAAAGTGGCGAAAATGCTGCCGCAGCAACAAAATGTGCCAAAATGAATTCTCTGCCGCGGTAGAGAAATGGGCCAAATCTCTGCCGCGGCAGAAGGTTATTTGTCCCGGTTCGTGTTACGAACCGGGACTAATGCTCCACCCCCTCGCACTGTGACGCTGGCACGTGTGCCCCCATTTGTCCCGGTTGGTGGGGCAACCGGGACTAAAGGTTGGGGCTTTAGTCCCGATTGACTAAAGCCCCTTACCAACCGAGACGCATGGCACGTTTTCTACCAGTGTTCAAAGCTTGGGGATGCCCAAGGCATCCCCTTCTTTATCAATAAAAAGCTTAGGTCTATCTAGACACTTTGTTTTTATTGTTTCATGCACTGTTGTGTTGTTCTTGGAGCGTCTTAGTTTTCGTTTGCTTTGCTTAGTATGTTTAGTTTTCTTGAATAAAGTAGTTTGGACCCCCGTTCTCGTTGTGTTGTTTCAAATAAGTCGATTGGTGTTTGAAAGGAGTAGAAATTTCTTGCTTGGAAGTGCAAGAGGAGCTTGCATTAACTGTGACTTAGACTTTAGCATGACATGCTAGGTGTTGTTTTGACCTTATGCTTAGTGATTATTGCTGTAGCATGTATTTTTCCAAACAATTGGGATTGCTTAGTGTGCCTTGAAAGAATCATGTGTTGTTTTAGCATACAAAAGCATAGTATTGTGGTATTCTCCTTTGATGCTTTGTTTGGGTTGACTTGGCGCATGCTCACACCATGTTATGGCTATGAACAATTCACCATAGCCTCTATGATCATTTAGTCCTTGACTTGTAGTACAACTATATGCTTTGATTAGTAATGTTTTGTCGCTCTGCATGATTATGGCCATTATTACTCTCTTAGTTGGTTGCTCTAGTCTTTTGCTAGCATCCACTTGTATGAGTAAGCTCTACTCATGCTTTCAACTCCCAAGAAACCAAGTTATTCCAAAGTGTCGACTATAAACTCCTATGCATGGTGTGTTACACCATTCCAAGTATATTCTTATTTTTAGCTATCTTCCAATTAAAAAGTATTTTGTTATGTGAAAACTTAGTGATTAAATCCCTCACAAACTTGATGGCACACTTTATATTCGTTGCCTCTAATAAAATTTAACCATTGTGTCATCTGTGTTGTATATACTTGCACTTATACGTTGGAATTATCAGAACCATGTTGTCATGGGGAACGTTTTCAACATTGCACTTGTACTTTGTACACAGTTGATATCATGCTCTTTTGTCTATGGATGTCACCGGTGTGAAATAAAGAGGGAGCTTGTAAGTCCATGGAGTTATGTATTTTGTGTTAGAGAAATGCCTGGGCCGCTATCCTAAGCCATGCCTAATCATGGTGGAAACTTCCAGCATCACCATAATGTGCATTCTGTGAAGCATCCTCGATAAAAAGCTATGCACATAGTAAATAAAATGATCAGTGAGATGCTCATTGTCTGCTTGTCTTGTCATTTTTTTATGGGATAGCTGTTGTACCATGTGCAAGGGTATGCCGTTGGCGGTTCTCTATGATACGCATGTACTCACTATGACAAGAACTTACATGTGACTGAAGTTGAGTAGCATGAGGTGTGGCCCTCGTATTCAAGGGACATGATATTGCCAACTTATACTTTGTCAATCATATACTACATAGTTTGTTCACTTTAACCTTAATCACTTCAAGATGCTTATGATAGGGGCAATGAGGGCTGAAAGCTAAAAGGTACCATAATTTTTGGAACCTCTTTTTGAAACTTGAAATCCCTGCTTCCCTTTATGAAGGGCCTTTCTTCCACTATTATATTGAGTCTCCACCTTCTACCTTTAGGCAACAATAAAACGAGCATAGTTGCCATTCTTAGTTCTATGTGCAGTGTCCCAAAACTTATTTATTGATGCATATTCTGATATTACCATTCTTAGTTCTATGTGTAGTGTCCCAAAATTTATTTATTGATGCTTCAGATATTGCATAGTTGCCTTCTACCTTCTACGTGCTATTTGTATCTAGTCACTCTTATGAACTTTGAAGGTGTACTATGCATCTATTTGCTACTCTATAAGGGACAAAATGAATGCCACTATGCCATGTTTTCTGTATGTGAAACAAACAAACATTTTTCAATGCATGTTATTCATGATCTTTGTTTGTAGCCTTTCATGTTTCATGCATAGTTACTTTGTCTTATTGTTAGAACTCCATCTTTCATGCACATGTTTAGAGTTCTTAGATCCCAGCTTTCAATGCTTTCAAAGGGTTTGATATTGGTTTTGATGGTGCATGTAACCTCAAAAATTATTCATTAATCACTTACCTACTCGAGGACGAGCATGAGTTAAGCTTGGGGATGCTTGATACGTCGGAAACTTATCTATAATTTTTGATGTTCCATGCTTGTTTAGTATCTACTTTGCTTTGCTTTGTCTACACTTTGAAGTGTTTTTATATGTTTTCTAGAACTAACCTATTAACAAGTTTCCATAGTGCCAGTTTCCTGTTTTCTTCTGTTTTTGGTTCCAGAAAGGCAGAAAAGCAATATTCTTGGAATTGGACGGGACAAAGGCCAAAGTCAATATTTTACCGTGGGCAACACGAAGCCAGAAGACGAGACGGGGAAGGCTCACCAGGGGGCCACACCCCGTGGCCGGATGGGTGGGCCCACCCCGCGCCTAGGGGGTCAGCCGCCCTGGTGGCCCCCTGGCTTGCCCCTTCGCCTATGAGAAGCCCCCGAGGCATAAACCCTAGGCACCCGATCAAAACTCCATGAAACCTTATGTATCCGCCGCAACCATCGTCCCTAGATCGGGGGGGTCTGAAGTTCTTCCTGGCACCCTACCGGAGGGGAGATCATCCCGGAGGCCTTCTTCTTCATCATGCCAGCCTTCGGTATGAAGCACGAGTAGTTGCACCTTGGACTACGGGTCCATGTAGTAGCTAGATGGTTGTATCTCCTCCTTTGTGATTTCATGTATAGACCTTGTAAGCTCCGTTCATGATCAAGATCTAATCTATTTGTAATCATGCATGTTGTGTTTGCGGGGATCGGAAAGATATTGAGATTACTATGTCAAATTGATTAATGGTTTTGTCTATTTGATTCTATCATGTCTGTGTTGTTTGTGATCTTTCATGCTCTCCGTTGTTAGTAGCTATCTTGGCTAAGTAGTTGCTAGTGACTCCGAGAGGGGGTATTTATGATCGATAGTGGGTTCATGCCTCTAGTTTCCAAGGGAAGTGATAGAAATCTCTTTGGTTGCAGATGTGCTATTGCCACTAGGGAGAAAACAACGGTCTCTTTTTCATGGAACAAGTGGATTGTTTACCTTACACACTTCGCTTAAAGCAGTTGTTTGTTGCTTGCAACTTAATACTGTAGGTGGTTCGGATGATAACCTGAAGGTGGACTACTAGTCATGGATGCAGTTGGATGGCGGTCTATGTATATTGTTGTATTGCCCAATCGAATCTCATAGGATCTTTTTGCCTAGTATTGCATTGTTATGCCATGTTGTTTATCTAAGGAAAGCACCTCTAGTGACTGTGGACCCCGGTCCAATCTTTACCATTGATACATATTCCACTGTTACTGTTTACTTGCTACAAACCATCATCACCTTCCACACCATATAGTTAATCCTTTGTTACAGCAAACCGGTGAGCTTGACAACCTCACTGATTCGTTGGGGGAAAAGTCTTCAGTTTGTGTTGTGCAGGTTTCCACGTTGCTTGCAACACCTTTGAGATGTTTCCTTCCTCCTATTGGTTCGATAACCTCGGTTCTTACTGAGGGAAAACTTGTTGCTGTGCTCATCACACCTTCCTCTTGGGGTTTCCAGCGAAGCATCCCACGACAGTGCTGGGCGCCATCACACTCCAGCTCCACATGTTTGTGTGAGATGATTTGTTTTTCCTAGTTTTCCCCTCTATGCACAAGAGGTGCTCGATGAAATGCACAAGTGCCTGAGCCACACTTAAGCTTTTTCCTCTTTCTTTCCTCCTCGATCGAGGTTAACATGCAACTTAATCCGTTTATCTGTCATTGATGCAATGCATGTGTCGATGTACAGTGGTCATTTCTCAAGATGTTCTGTAATTTTTTTTCATAAACTTAATTATTTAATGTAGATGAGCCGACAATGGATGTATGGTGACCGACGAACTGGCGAGTTTATTGTCGGCCTTCATAATTTTATCGGTGTGTCTGAGGCAAACAGAAGTAACGGTTTTATGTGTTGTCGATGTGTTAAATGTTAGAATCAGAGGGATTACTCTTCCTCGAGAACCCTTCACACCCACCTACTTCAGGACAGTTTCATGCCCAGCTACAATTGTTGGACCAAGCACGAAGAAAGAGGGATTATGATGGAAGACAATGAAGAAGAAGAGGATGATGAAAACTATTATCACATGTTTCCTGAATAAGGTTATACACAGAGAGAATACGATGATACAATTGGTGAAGCTGAAGATGAAGATGCGCCGATGATGAGCTCGTTGATGATCTTCACCAGGCCATTGTTGATGCACAGAGAGAATGCGAAAGTGAAACTCGGAAGTTGAAGTTGAAGCACATGTTAGAGGATCATAAAAAATTGTTTTACCCAAATTGCGAAGATGACAACACAAGGCTTGGTATCATACTGGAATTGCTGCAATGGAAGACAGAGAATGGTTTATCTGACAAGGGATTTGAGAGGATACTGAAAATAATGAAGAGGAAGCTTCCAAAGAATAATTAATTGCCTGTCAGTACGTACGAAGCAAAAAAGCTTTTCTGCCCTCTACGATTAGAGGTACAGACGATACATGAATGCATTAATGACTGCATCCTCTACCGCGGTGAGGAGTACGAGAATTTAGATAAATGTCCGGTATGCACTGCACTGCGGTATAAGATCAGACGAGATGACCTTGGTGATGTTGAGGGCGAGCGACCTAGGAAGAGGGTTTCTACCAACGTTATATGGTATTCTCCTATAATACCATGGTTGAAACGTTTGTTCAGAAACAAAGATGATACGTTGGAAACACATCTATAATTTTTTATGTTCCATGCTTTTTTACTATCTACTTTGCTTTACTTTGTCTACACTTTGAGGTGTTTTATATGTTTTCTGGTACTAACCTATTAACAAGATGCCACAGTGCCAGTTGCCTATTTTCTTCTGTTTTTGGTTCCAGAAAAGGCAGATAATCAATATTCTCAGAATTGGACGGGACAAAATCCAAAGTCAATATTTTACTGTGGGGAACACGAAGCCTGAATACGAGACGGAGGAGATTCATCAAGGGGCCACACCCCCTGGCCGTGTGGCCAAGGTGGGCGCACGCCTAGGGGGTGCAGCTGCCCTGGCGACCCTCTACCTCGCCTCTTCGCCTATAAAGACCCCCCAATTCCTAAACCCTAAGTACCCGATCAATATTCCACGAAACCGTCTGTAGCCACCGCCACCATCATCCATATAGCGGGGGGATCTGAAGCTCTTCCCAGCACCCTGCCGGAGGGGATTTCATCCTGGAGGCCTTCTTTATCACCATGCCAGCCTCCGGCAGGAAGCGTGAGTAGTTCCACCTTGGACTACGGGTCCATGTAGTAGCTAGATGGCTGTATCTCCTCCTTTGTGCTATCATGTTTAGATCTTGTGAGCTCCGTTCATGATCAAGATCTCATCTATTTGTAATCATGCATGTTGTGTTTTCGGGGATCCGATGGATATTGAGATTACTATGTCAGATTGATTAATGGTTTTGTCTTATTGATTATACCATGTCTGTGTTGTTTCAGATCTTGCATGCTATCCATTTCTGGTAGCTATCTTGGCCAAGTAGATGCTAGTGACTGCAAGAGAGGGTATTTATGCTCGATAGTGGGTGCACGCCTCTATTTAATCTAAGGGAAGTGACAGAAATCTCTAAGGTTGAAGATGTGCTATTGCCACTAGGGATAAAACAACGGTCTCTTGTTCATGGAACAAGTGGATTGTTTACCTTACACACTTTTCTTAAAGCAGTTATTTGTTGCTTGCAACTTAATACTGGAGGGGGTTCGTATGATAACCTGAAGGTGGATTTCTATTCATAGATGTAGTTGGATGGCGGTCTATGTATCTTGTTGTATTTCCCAATCGAATATCATAGGATCATGATTGTCTAGTACTGCATTGTTATTCCTTGCTCAGTCCTGTCAATTGCCCTGCTATAATTTGTTTACCCAACATGCCATGTTTGTTTATCTAAGGAGAACACCTCTAGTGATCTATGGACCCCAGTCCAAAATCTTTACTATTGATACATCTTCCACTATTACTATTTACTTTCTGCAAACGACTATTACCTTCCACACCATACAGTTAACCCTTTGTTACAGCAAACCGGTGAGTTTGACAACCTCACTGTTCGTTGGGGCAAAGTATTGAGTTTGTGTTGTGTAGGTGTCCAAGTTTCTAGCAACACCTTTGAGTCATTTCCTTCCTCCTACTGGTTCAATAACCTCGGTTTCTTATAGAGGGAAAACTTGCTGCTGTGCTCATCACACCTTTCTCTTGGGGTCTCCCAACAAGGCTTCATCAACATGCCCATCAAAGGAGCATGCCAAGTTGTTGTGATGGCCTAAATAAGACCGTAAGAAAGACTCGATGTTGAGACACCCCGCTGATGGGTTGCAGTGGAGAAAAAACGAGAGAGAGTACCCGGGCTTTGCAGATGATCCAAGGAACTTAAGATTTGGTCTAAGTATAGATGGCATGAATCCTTTTAGGGAGCACAGCTACAGTCATAGCACGTGGCCTGTCAATCTATGTATCAAAGACCTTCATCCTTGGTTGTGCATGAAGCGTAAGTTTATTATGATGTCAGTGCTCATCCAAGGCCGAAGCAACCCGGCAACGATATTGATGTGTACGTAAGGCCATCAATTGAAGAACTTTTACAGTTGTGGCATGAAACCGACGTATGTGCGTGGAATGAGCACAAGTAGTAGGTATTTGACCTACGACCGTTGCTTTTTTTAACAATCAATGATTGGCCTTCTCTTAGTAACCTCTCAGGACAGACAAACAAGGGATACAATGCATGCACGCGTTGTTTAGATGAGAGTGATAGTGTATATTTGGATAAATGTAAGAAGGTTGTGTACCTAGGGTATCATGGATTTCTTACGACTAATCATCCCGTAAGAAAGAAAGGCAAGCATTTCAAAGGCGAGGCAGATCACCGGAAGAAGCCTATCCACCATACTAGTGATGATATATTAGGTATGGTCAAGGATGTAGAAGTAATATATGGAAAGGGTCCTTGCAGTCAATATGTTCCGAATAATGTTGTCGGACATGCGCCCATGTGGAAGAAGAAATCTATATTTTGGGAGCTACCCTATTGGAATATAACATACCAAAAATATTAAACAAAATTATCAAGTTATAATCACCCAAGTTTAGGGTTAAAAACATTTATTATTAAAATTAATATGAATGCATGTGTGTGCGTGTGATTAAGGCATGGAGGATTGCATTTTCCATATTTGATTGCTATGAATGATAAGTATTGGTTTAAATATGAAAATAATATCATCTAGATCATTTCCAAGCAGAATCAAATGAAGAGAAAATCAAATATAAGAAAGATAAGAAAATGGTCATTTTGGCCAAACTTGTTCACTACACCACTTTGGGTGTTCCTAGTAAAAGATTTATAACAAAAACAAATCCAATTATTTTCACCCATTGCTAGACGAAGTCAAAGTGGACCCAAGCCCACTTTATAAACCAACAGAAACAAATTCCAAATCTATTTAAAGGACAATGCAAAATTGAATCCTTAATAGGTACTAAGATGGCCATTTCACAAAAACCAACCAAACCAATTCCCCTTGGCAAACCCTAGCAACCACAGACTACCAAGCTTATGACAAATCACTCACCAAAATTCATCCAAAAATTTAAATGTTGAATTCATGTGGCCATTTTATCAAACACCTGGTGGACACAGATCAACCTTGCCTAACTTTTACTGTGGTGAGCAGTAATTGAGCAACCAATTGCCCCCATTTCACTCCCCTGGTCTCCTCCAGCACCTAGCAACCCAGCCGACCAGCACCCCCTCAGCTGTTTGCACCAGTGCTGCGCCACACGAGTCATCCTAGCCGGTCGATCATGCACAACTCGCCAAAAGCAGCCCCTCGCTCGTCCATGAAGTCTAGGAGACAAGCTACCGTCCACCGCCACTCCCTATCCACCCCTCGACCGCAGGCAAGCCATGGACCACCTGAGAAACTTTGCGCCCATTTCTCTATCAGTCATGCCGATAGCGCGCCAGAGCGCCGCAGCCGACACACGCGGACACGCCGTGCCTCACCCTCACCGCACGTACCTGCACTCACCATGACCCTAGCTACCCCGCAGACATGCCCGTTCGCCACCGCGCGACCAGTAGCCCCTGTAGGCCCTCTCTAACATAGCCAGTTCCGTGAATAGCATGGACCGCTCCCGACCATCCTCGACCGCCCCATGCTAAGCCATTAAGCGTGCGACGACCGCCAGGAAACACCGCACCCTCCTATGCCCTTAGCCATGCCCATAGCTCACTGCAACGATGTCGTCGGAGGAGACAGCCCATGCCGCTCTGCCCCTCTCGCAGGTGCATAAATACAGGCCACCCCATCTCATTCTTCACACCATCTCACTCCCCACTCCTCACAGAACCTCCCACACCTTTCCCCGGAGCAAGGCGAGCACCAGCCCTCCGAGATTTGGCCGGAGTCTGCCATTGCAGAGGAGAAGAGGAGCCATTGATTGGAGCCACCCTAGGAGCCGCCGCGACCACCATTCGAACCGCCGTCATCGACAACGTCATTCGCCCCCATTGCCGACCCTAGCTGGAGCCCAGGTGAGCCACCACGTACCTCCACCTTCGCCGTTAGAGTACAGTCTCGCCGGAGCTGTGTGACGGAGAGGACGAACGTCAGTCGTCGATCTTAGTCTAATCGCACGGCTTAGATTGAAACGTACCGCTTCGGTTAGATAGAGCCACTGACGCATGGGACCCCCCTGTCAGCAGCCCGCTATGCGCGCGTAGTGTAGTTGGGCTGGCCTAGTATCATTCCCGCGCTTAGCCCAGTGATTCAAATAATCTTTTTCCATTTTAGCTAAACCCTAGTTCTGCTAGTGACTTTGAAATTCAATTCAAGGAGATGTACTAAACCAAATTGCAAGATTCAAATTTTGTTAGAAAGGTATTCAAATTATCTATCCAAGCCCATTGGATTCAAACCATTTGAAATTATAGCTCACCTATAGTAAAAATAACAAGGCAGAGACTTTTACACATTCAAACATTTTTCAAAAATCAACCATAAATGCTTTTGAGTTGATTCCAACTCTCAAATATCACATTTTACAAGATCTATCTGAATATGTAAAAATATTTAGGTTTACATTTGACAAGATCTATCTTGGACTAGTACTAAAAGAATGCTATATAGGCATTTCTAGTCACTTTAATTGTATAAAATAGTAATTTTAAACTTTTTAAAATATGACCACCACTTTAAATCACATTACCAAGTATTATAATATGTGGTGATGACATGTGTCAACATGATCCCATATTTTAATTAGAGAATATTAAATCATAAGTATTTTCAATGAGTAGAAATTACTTTCCTAAAATAAAATAAAAAGGACTAGGTCTTCTTTTCATGTGATGATTGTGATGATGCTAGATCTAGTGTGAACCTTTGTGTGCCAAATAGAGGTAGTTAAGTATTGTTTGGTGATTGTGTACCTCATATTCATTTATAGACGCTAGTACTGACCAAGGCTATAAGGAGGAGGAGTACTACAAAGAAGAAGAAAACTTCAACCACTACACCAATCAAGGCAAGCTAACACTTCCAAGTTTCTTTACTATGCAAGCTAGAACTTTGCATGCTACCTTTGCAAGCTATATAATGCAGGATAACCTATGCCAGATGCATTAGGCATTCTTTGGTTATGCAACCTTGATTATACCAATCCCAAGTTTTCCTTACAAGCTTTCTTCTTTATTTTTACCAAAGTTCATTAATTTTAGTTAGTGCCTTGTGAGTTTTGGAAAAATAGTATAGATAGCATAAAGAGCATAAAACTAGGCCTAAGTAGTTAGAACAAGATGTCATCAAAAGGCATAAGACTAGATTTGGATAGTCACACTTTACTAGCACCCCTCATTAGTGAATACCCACAACTTTAGTGGATAGCGCTAAGAATAAAAGTGGATCACTTTAGATGCACTAGTGGAAAAAGGTCCATCCGTTCGCGCCCCCTCAGAGCATTAGTCCCGGTTGCGCCACCAATCGGGACTAATGCTGGCACGCGTCCCGGTTCGAGCGGGCACGGGGCCAGGAGGCATGCGTCCCGGTTGGTAAGGGGGCATACGTCCCGGTTGGAGACACCAACCGGGACTAAAGGTTTGTTACAGCCACGTGACATGGCACACACCTTTAGTCCCGGTTACTGGCTCCAATCGGGACGTATTCTCCCGCCCTCTATAAATGCAACGCCCCAGCCCCCTCTGCCTCCACTCTGTTTTTTCTCTTGGTGGAAGGTGTGAGGGGTATGCTAGTTTTTTCTCTTCTATGCATGCATTGAAGGTGTTTGATGAAATGTTTGAGTGAATAATCCCGTTCAATTTCTCATAGAACAAAAATATAGAAGGTGTCTGAGACGCACTTGAGCTTTCTCCTCTTTATTTCCCTCGATCGAGGTTAGCAATCTTTTCTTTTCTCTGTCATTGATACAATTCATGTGTCGATGTGAATTGGTTATTTCACTATTTATGATGTCCTGTTTTTTGATAAACTTACTTATATGATGCAGATGAATGGTCGGGAATGGATGTACGGTGACCGGTGCGTAGCCGGGTATATGAAAGGCGTGGATAAATTTATCGATGTGGCTACGACAAACAACGAGAATAGTTTTATACGTTGTCCATGTGTTCAATGTCGGAACAACAAGGAGTACTCTTCCTTGAAAATCATTCGCGGCCACTTGATTCTGAAAGGTTTCATGCCCAACTATAATTGCTGGACCAAGCACGGGGAAAGAGGGGTTATGATGGAAGATGGTGAAGAAGAAGATGATGATAACAACTATCATCATATGTTTCCTGAATACAGTGATACTGCAATGGAAGACAATGGAGAGGAAAGAGGTGAAGAACGGGCATCAGATGAGCCGGCTGATGAACTTGGTAGGGCATTTCTGATGCAAAGCGAGACTGTGAAACAGAAAATGAGAAGTTGAAGTTAGAGGGCATGTTAGAAGATCACAAGAAATTGTTGTACCCAAATTGTGAAGATGGCAGCACAAAGCTCGGTACCACACTGGAATTGTTGCGATGGAAGGCAGAGTGTGGTCTAACTGACTCCTCATTTGAAAAGATGCTGAAAATAATGAAGCCGAAGTTTCCAAAACATAAAGAACTTCCCGAGAGTACCTACGAAGCAAAGAAGACTCTCTATCCTCTGGGATTAGATGTGCAAAAGATACATGCATGCATTACTGACTACATCCTCTACCACGGTAAGGAGTATGACAATTTAGATAAATGCCCGGTATGCAATGCGTTGCGGTATAAGATCAGACGAGATGACCCTGGTGATGTTGAGGGAGAGCCCCTCCGGAAGAGGGTTCCTGCTAAGGTTATGTGGTATGCTCCTATAATACCAAGGTTGAAACGCATGTTCAGAAACAAAGAGCATGGCAGGTTGTTGCGATGGCACAAAGAAGACCGTAACAAAGACGGGAAGTTGAGACACCCTGCTGATGGGTCACATTGGAGAAAAATCGAGAGAGACTTCCCAGACTTTGCAGGTGACGCAAGGAACTTATCGTTTGGTCTAAGTACGGATGGCATCAATCCTTTTGGGGAGCAGAGCTGCAGTCACAGCACCTGGCCCGTGACTCTATGTATCTACAACCTGCCTCCTTGGTTGTGCATGAAGTGTAAGTTCATTATGATGCCAGTGCTCATCCAAGGCCCGAAGCAACCGGGCAACGACATTGATGTGTACCTTAGGCCATTAGTTGAAGAACTCTTACAGTTGTGGGGCAAACCAGGTGTACTTGCGTGGGATGAGAACAAACAGGATCCATTTGATCTACGAGGGTTGTTATTCGTAACCATCAATGATTGGCCTGCTCTTAGTAACCTTTCAGGACAGACAAACAAGGGATATAAGGCATGCACCCACTGTTTAGATAAGCCTGAACGTACATATTTGCATAAATGCAAGAAGGTTGTGTACCTGGCGAATCGACAATTTCTTCCAACCAATCATCCCGTAAGAAAGAAAGGCAAGCATTTCAAAGGTGAGGCAGATCACCGGAAGAAGCCTGAACTCCCTGCTGGTGATGATGTATTTGGTATGGTCAAGGACATAGAAGTAATCTTTGGAAAGGTTCCCGGCGGTCAATCAGTTCTGAACGACGTCGCTAAAGAACACGCACCCATGTGGAAGAAGAAATCTATATTTTGGGAGCTGCCATATTGGAAAGTCCTGCGTGTCCGCTCTTCAATCTACGTGATGCACGTGACGAAGAATCTTTGCGTGAACCTGCTAGGATTCCTAGGCGTGTATGGGAAGACAAAAGATACACCTGAAGCACGGGAGGACCAACAAATTATGAAATACCTAAAGAACATGCATACACATAACAAGACGGATAAAGGGCGTCACTTAAGTCGTGCCAGCTATGCTCTTACCAAAGCAGAGAAGGAAATCTTTTTTGAAGTCCTTTACAGTATCAAGGTGCCGTCGGGCTTCTCATCTAATATAAAGGGGATAATAAATATGGCAGAGAAAAAGTTCCAAAACCTGAAGTCTCATGACTGTCACGTGATTATGATGCAGTTGCTTCCGATTGCATTGAGGGGGCTTCTACCGGAAAATGTTCGAGTACCCATTGTGAAGCTATGTGCATTCCTCAATGCAATATCTCAGAAGGTAATCAATCCAGATATTCTGCCAAGGTTACAGAAGGATGTGGTACAATGTCTTGTTAGTTTTGAATTGGTGTTCCCACCATCCTTCTTCAATATTATGACGCATCTCCTGGTTCATCTAGTGGAAGAGATTGCCATTCTCGGTCCGGTATTTTTGCACAATATGTTCCCCTTTGAGAGGTTCATGGGAGTCTTAAAGAAATATGTTCATAACCGTGCTAGACCAGAAGGAAGCATCTCCAAGGGATATGGAACAGAGGAGGTCATTGAGTTTTGTGTTGACTTTATTCCTGACCTTAAGCCGATTGGTGTTTTTGACTCGCGGCATGAGGGAAGACTAAGTGGAAAAGGCACGCTGGGAAAGAAAGCAATGATATGTAGGGACGGGGATTCTTTCACTAAAGCACACTACACATTTTTACATAATTCCACCTTGGCAGCTCCATATATCGAGGAACACAAGAATATTGTATGCTCCAAAAACCCGGGGAAGCCTGAATCATGGATTACAGATGAACACATGAAGTCTTTCGGTGGTTGGATGCGGACACATCTCTTGAATGACACCACTGGTGGAGATCAGCTATACTTGTTGGCCGCATCACCATCTTCTACTGTATTGAATTTCCAAAGGTATGAAATAAATGGGAATACATTCTACACGATCGCCCAAGATAAAAAGAGCACCAACCAAAATAGTGGTGTCCGCTTTGATGCAATAGACGAGAATGGACAAAAGGACACATATTATGGTTACATAGAGGAGATATGGGAACTAGACTATGGAGTCTCTTTTAAGGTCCCTTTGTTTCGCTGCAAATGGGTCAACCTGAATGGGGAAGGGGTAAAGATAGACCAGTTGTACAGAATGACAATAGTGGATCTCAACAATCTTGGTTATAGAGATGAACCATTCGTCTTAGCCAATGATGTGTCTCAGGTTTTCTATGTGAAGGACATGTCCTCCAGACCGAAAAAAAGAAAACATATGCAAACGAATACATCATATGATGAGCCAAAGCGTCACATAGTTCTTTCAGGGAAAAGAAACATCGTGGGAATCGAGGACAAGACAGACATGTCAGAAGATTATAATAAGTTGATGAAATTCCGCCCTTCACAGTGAAAAATGACCCCAAGCATTCCGTTAAGTAAAGAAGATGCTCCATGGTTACGTCTGAAGCGATCATAAGGAAGGACATATGCCAAGAAGTTCATGCTCATATTATGTAACTCTAGTTCATGTCTTTCGCGGTTTGTGGCTTGACCGAAGGATATCTTTCGCGGTTTGTGGCCTTTAGTCCCGGTTTTGTAGTCTGATTTTTTAATATTAATAAATGTCTTGAGTGTTAGTCCCGTTTTATGGTTGGACCGGGACTATGAAGAAGATGTCTCGATTCATACTTACCATTAAGATCTGATCTCCAAACGCGCGCAGTCACATATTAGGGAGTGCCTCTATGACCAGTTTCTTGGAGATGCCGGAGGACTGGGATCCGGTGGCATCTCCCTGAAACTGGTCGTAGTGGTGTCCCTGCTCTCGAAAACCATCTTGCAGCTTGTAACTTCTCTAACTAGATCAATACGCCTCGGAGCTAACTAATTTCACATATTAGGGAGTGCCTCTATGACCAGTTTCTCGGAGATGCCGGAGGACTGGGCTCCGTCGGCATCTCCCTGAAACTGGCCGCAGTGGTGTCCCTGCTCTCGAAAACCATCTTGGAGATGCCTCAAACTGGCTGGAGGACTGGACTCGCAAGGATGCCTATTTATAGTACAAGCAGCTCGGCATAGTGTCGACACTTACGAAATAATGTCGACACTCACCCCTATCATTAGTGTTGACTCGTGTTTTGTCCCGGTTGGTGTCTCCAACCGGGACTACAGGTTGATCTTTAGTCCCGGTTGGTGACACCATCCGGGACAAGGAACACGCCACACGACATAATGTCGACATAATGTTATGCCCATATTATGCATGTGTCGCACGACATAATGTCCCGGTTGGTGACACCATCCTTTTTGTCGCACGGAAAAGACCTTTTCCATTTTCCGAGCGCAAAAAACGGGTCGTTTTGTGAAGTAACCACCAAAATGCCGTTTCAGAATGCTACCATCCCATTTTCCTAAAATACTAGATGACCTTACATGGACTATCTCCCAACCGGGACATCTCAAACCTTTTCGTCCATCCCGGGTAAAAAGGACAAATGTCTGCCGAATCGGTAGGAAGTGGGTCCGGTTTGTACTACAGGTATATGATCTATCGTCCGTGATTTTTTCAAAAAATCATTTTTAGACTCGCAATATGTGGTTTCTTCAGAGATCCAATGCAAGTTCTAACGATGCTCGTCCCCTATCTTCATGCACACCGGTTCGACCATAGTTAGAAATTCAGATAATTCAAAACGGGCATAATAAATTCAAAAAAAATCCGAACAATGAAAATCCTTCGTGTGGTGTCATATTATGTTACGTAGTTGAAAGGAAAAATACCAGACTTGGTATATTGATCATGTTTCAAAAAAACCTTCACAAAATGACCTATCATGTTCGAGGTTTCATGGCTTTCGGTCCAAATGACCGATGTTATGTGCTGAATCACGGCATAGTTTGTGATGTTGTGCCCATATTATGCATGTGTGTGGACATTGGTATGGAGAACAATATTGCTGGAGGAAGTTTTCCTTTTTGTCGCACGGAAAAGCCCTTTTCCATTTTCCGAGCGCAAAAAATGGGTCGTTTTGTGAAGTAACCACCAAAATGCCGTTTCAGAATGCTACCGTCCATTTTCCTAAAATACTAGACCACCTTACATGGACTATCTCCCAATAGGGACATCTCAAACCTTTTCGTCCATCCCGGGTAAAAAGGACAAATATCTACCGAATCTGTAGGAAGTGGGTCTGGTTTGTACTACAGGTACATGATCTATCGCCCGTGATTTTTTGAAAAAATCATTTTTAGACTCGTAATATGTGGTTTCTTCAGAGATCCAATGCAAGTTCTAACGATGCTCGTCCCCTATCTTCATGCACACCGGTTCGACCATAGTTAGAAATTCAGATAATTCAAAACGGGCATAATAAATTCAAAAAAAATCCGAACAATGAAAATCCTTCGTGTGCTGTCATATTATGTTACATAGTTGAAAGGAAAAATACCAGACTTGGTATTTTGATCATGTTTCAAAAAAACCTTCACAAAATGACCTATCTTGTTCGAGGTTTCATGGCTTTCGGTCCAAATGACCGATGTTATGTGCTGAATCACGGCATAGTTTGTGATGTTGTGCCCATATTATGCATGTGTGTGGACATTGGTATGGAGAACAATGTTGCAGGAGGAAGTTTTCCTTTTTGTCGCACGGTAAAGCCCTTTTCCATTTTCCGAGCGCAAAAAACGGGTTGTTTTTTGAAGTAACCACCAAAATGCCATTTCAGAATGCTAGCTTCCCATTTTCCTAAAATACTAGACCACCTTACATGGACTATCTCCCAACAGGGACACCTCAAACCTTTTCGTCCATCCTGGGTAAAAAGGACAAATGTCTGCCGAATCGGTAGGAAGTGGGTCCGTTTTGTACTACAGGTACATGATCTATCGCCCGTGATTTTTTGAAAAAAATCATTTTTAGACTCGCAATATGTGGTTTCTTCATAGATCCAATGCAAGTTCTAACGATGCTCATCCCCTATCTTCATGCACACCGGTTCGACCATAGTTAGAAATTCAGATAATTCAAAACGGGCATAATAAATTCAAAAAAAATCCGAACAATGAAAATCCTTCGCGTGGTGTCATATTATGTTACATAGTTGAAAGGAAAAAATACCAGACTTGGTATATTGATCATGTTTCGAAAAAACCTTCACAAAATGACCTATCATGTTCGAGGTTTCATGGCTTTCGGTCCAAATGACCGATGTTATGTGCTGAATCACGGCATAGTTTGTGATGTTGTGCCCATATTATGCATGTGTGTGGACATTGGTATGGAGAACAATGTTGCAGGAGGAAGTTTTCCTTTTTGTCGCACGGAAAAGCCCTTTTCCATTTTCCGACACTCACCCCTATTATTAGTGCTGACTCGTGTTTTGTCCCGGTTGGTGTCTCCAACCGGGACTAAAGGTTCATCTTTAGTCCCGGTTGGTGACTCCATCCGGGACAAGGTACACGCCGCACGACATAATGTCGACACGCCATTTTTCCCGCCATTTTTCTTCCCGCCATTTTTTTCCGCCAGTTCTTCCCTCCAGTTCTTCCCGCCAGTTCTTCACTATATATATATGTAGGGTTGGCCTCCATTGTCATTGCACATCTCTAGACTCATATCAGCAACCTCATCACTCTTTCCCATGGCTTCCACCATAGCACTAACTCCCAGGGAGACGGAGGCGCTTTGCGCCTCGAACTACCCCTGCCCGCCGGGTTACTGTGTCCCCGTCGGCTGGATGCTGAGCGCCGATTACTCCTGTCCCTCTAGGTGTGGCGCGTCAGATGGCCATCACCAACCACTACTACTTCAAGCTCACGCCAGAGAAGCAGAGGAATCCTAGATGGCATCCCGCCTATTTCCCGACTTGGGAAGCCTTCTTCGTGGATCGGCGTGAGAGGGCACTCGCCCGGCACGAGGAGGAGGGCCCACCTCCTCCGAACTTCAACGAGGCCGGCCGTCGGCTGTGGTGGCGCGGCCGGACTCTCCAGAGCGTCATGGCCTATGACACGGCCGCCAACTCTAGCCCCCGCCTTCGCTACCCTCAAGTCCAGCCCACTCGTACTCAACCTTGAAGGTTCAACTACGGCGACCCCGACGATGATAGCGACGACGGCCGCGACGAGTACGACGACTACAGTGGCGAGTATTACAGGTGTAGGTAGGAGCATGACTGTATTATTCCAACATTGCAAAACAAGTTCGGCCGATTGTGGCTTAATCTGGCCATGTATCTTAATTTTTAGTTCTTCTATGTAACTTTGTGTTAGTTGCATTATGTACTTTAATTTCAGTTCTATCCTAATCAAATTTTCTTTCCGCCCATTATTTTCCGTCCTTTTTTTCTGCCCATTAAAAATAGAAAATGGTTTTGAATTACTTATTCAAATCCAAACATTTTTATGTTTAAAGTTTTTCTAAATTCCAAATTGATATTAAAAAAATATAAGTTAATTCATTTTTAATTGTAAATGGTTCATATTTTAAATGGTTACATTAATTATTTTTTAAAACAGAAAATGGTTTTGAATTATTTATTCAAATCCAAACACTTTTTATGTTTAAAGTTTTTCTAAATTCCAAATTAATTATCATTTAAAAAACAATACAAATTTAAACCCCAAAATAAAAAATAAGGCGGGAACAGAGAGAAAATAACTGAAAAAATTTGAAAACAGGGGAATATGTCCCGGTAGTAGCCACCAACCGGGACTAAAGACCCCCTGCGCGCGCGCCCCTTTAGTTGCTGAAAATTGGAGTATACATCCCGATTGGTGGCTCCAACCGGGACGTATTCCCCTTTACTCCCGGTTGGAGCCACCAACCGGGACGTATACTCCCTCCCCTTTATAACTTTTGTTCTTCTTCTCCATCTCACTCTTCTCTGCTTCTCTCTTTCATCGACGACGCCGCCAGGCTTCCTGCGCCCTCCGTCGTCGTCAACGCCTCCGCCTCTGCCTCCGCCTTCGGCCGCCACCTCCGCGCGCTCCGTAGCGGCTCCTCCTCCTCCCTCGCGCCCGTCCCACCGACACACCTTCTCCTCTGGGGACCGCCGCCGGGCTCCGTCGTCCAGCCGCTCTAACACCGGCTACAGCACCTCATCCACCTCCGCCCCAACCTTTGGTCGGCCGCATTTTCTCTGCCCCCACCTCGGCCGGTCGGTGCTCCTCCGGCCGCACCTCCTCCGGCCTCTCCCTGTCCCCTTCCTCGAGTATGTCTCCCGCCCTTCCCTCTCTCTCCCCCAAATTTCCGCAAATTTGTAGTATTAGGTTGATTGGTGTTTGTCATGTAGATTGATTGGTGTTTGTAATGTAGATTGATATTGTTGTGTTGAAATAATTTGCAATATATGTGAGTGACATCAGGTAGTTACATATAATGAAAGAATTTGCAATATATATGAAAGAATTTGCAGTATATTTGAATGGATAATATATGAAAGAATTTTGCTAGTTTGCTTGTCGTAATTATGTCTAATAGTTATTCTAATAATTATGTAATTTGTCACAATTTTTTGGATAATGCATTTGATAATGGATGCTTTGGTATTTTTTTCTATTAATATAGATGGCTTACGCAAAGTTCTTCATGTGCATCACGTTCGGTATGTTGTGTAATCGGATTGTGGTGTTCAGATTGTGGACGTGGCAAGAGAGAGGCAGAAGCTCTGTTTGCTCGGGATTCGGTTAGCGGCGCCGAGAAAGCGTCGAGAAACATTGGATAGACGGTGGAATCGTGAAAGGGTAAGACACCGAATTGTCTTGGAAAAAGGGCCAACGTTTACTGTAGATATGCACCACATCTAAAGTACCAAGCCGCCACCGCCGGTGCCAGCAACGCACAGGCAAGGCCCGGTGGCCCGCCCTGACAGTGCAGCGACGAGGGGAAGGTGAGGAGAGGCGGGAGGAGGCGGCGGCGATGGGAGTTTCCCTGTTCGCTCACGCGTGGGCGACACATGGGCGAAGGGGTCGCGCGGTCAAAACCATTATGTTCGACGTAGGAAAGCTCGCTCTGGCTCGGTCGTGTGTAAATCTTCCCATGAAATTGCATGCAAAGTGACCATATTTTTTATATATTATCATATTTTGTATTTGTATATGTATATGTATATTATCATATTTTGTACATACTATTTTTCGGCCCCACTGTCGGCCTCCACGCGCTGCCCCGCCGTCGGACTCCACGCGCTGCCCCGCTGTCGCGCCTCCACGTGCTCCTCGCCGGCGCTCCAAGCCTCGCCGAGTTAGGGTTTGCGCCCCTCGGAACCCCATTTAATTTGTCGAGCGTGCTTTAGGGTTACTTTTCAATACAATTTAACTTGTCATATCATCATACTTGCTTGATCATTGCATCGATGCTTTAGGGTTTCCCTTTATTTTTTGGTGTTTGGATTATTAGGTTTATTATTAGTTAGGTATTATTAGGTTTATTAATTAGTTTGGTATTATTAGTCTTCGGCCCTATCTTAAAAACCCTATCTTCGGCCCTAACTTTCTCCTTTAGCCACTTTGACTTATTCGTTTTTCCACCTATGCAGAAAATATGGACCCACACGTCAGAGACGAAGAAAAGGAAGAGTTGATCCAAGGTGTGATCCGTGGGGAAGAAAATTTAGATGTATCAACATTTCGGAACAACTCCGGTGAGGGTGATCCTCCTTTTACCGGAATAGACGACTTGTTTGAGGTTGAAGGTGTTGCCTTCCGCGAGGGAGAAGGCGATGCCTTGTGTGATCGAGAAGACGACCGCTCCGGCGAGGTGCATGTAATATAATCAATTCATTAATTAATCATATGCTATCTATATAGAAATAGTAACGACGATCTTTCTTCTTTTAGCCCTCCGGATCGAAGGAATCTACTGAAAAGAGCAGACGAGGCCCAACCAAAAAGTTGCAAGACCATGAGAGGTTCAGGATCGAAGATGTCGCTGAAGACGACAAACCCACGGCTCCCGAAGTTGTCGCAAACAAATTTGTGGCACAATGCAGAGTAATCATTAGGGACTTAATCCCGATCACCATTAGAAATTGGAATAGGCCTGCTAATGCGGATGAAGAGGGAACATGTTTATTTGTCCCTAACCATGCCAAAGATTTACTATGGAAGAGGCTCATGGTTAATTTCAAACTACCGAAGATAGAGCTGGATCCAAATGCGGAGGATCCAGTTGAGGACGCCTTACAGCATGGGAGAGCCATGGAGGCTAAGGTCAGGGAGTGGGCTTTGAAGAAGATGGCCCAGTGTTTCACCAACTGGAAGAAAAGATTGCACCTTGACTATGTCGTGAAAGAGAAGACTCCCGATTTCAAGAACATTCAGTTTGAGAAGATAAAACCATTCTGGACTGAGTTTGTGGAATACAAGACATCAGAAAAAGCTAAGAAAATGTCTGCAACGAATAAGCTGAATGCTGCTAACAAGAAGTATCACCATACTATGGGGCAAGGTGGCTACAGGGCTGGCATTCCTAAGTGGGAGAAACTTGAGAATGAACTGCGTGCTAAAAAGATCACCCCAGAGACAGACGATTGGGTAGAACGTGCAAGGAATTGGTTTTACGGGCATGGGGGCACGTTGGACTCGGAAGGGAGGTGTATATATAACATACGACATAAATAAGACCCCTTGCCAATCGAGAGGATGAGAAAAGCAGTAAAGGCTATTAAAGATGGGGACTTCATTCCCGATAGAGAGAATGATGAGCTCACACTCGCCCTTGGAAATAAGGAACATGATGGACAAACACGAGGCACAAGAGGCTCCCAACCATGGAGGACTGGGTTTCCCGAAGAGAGGAAGAAATATCCTGATAGAAGCCGTCAGAGGAGAAAGGACAGGGCGGAAGTTGAAGCAGATAGTCAGAAAGAGCGAATGCGTTTAATTGAAGAACGATTAAAGCAACAACAAGATGAAATTAACGCACTTAAAGAGCAAAGTACTACCGGCCCATCTCAGTTGCACACTGCATTCGATGCTACCGGCCTATCGAATAATCGAAAAAGCAGTGTGGCTTCCACCGAGGTCCCGGGTGATGACAATGGCGATGACGATGGTATACCGACGATGGCTCTTGTTGGCTACCCAGTGGATGATATCACAGAGATGACACACTGCAAGCTACATGTCAAAGTTGCGAACATATCAATGAAGGTGGCGGTCGGCTATGCCTTACCAATTGGACCCACACCAACTTACCACTGTCGTCCGGTTCTAGAGGGCTACGCTGTTGTCGGGGTGGATGAAATCATGCCCACCTTTGAAGTTTTGGATCTTCACTACCCTGCAGGTGAAGGGAATGTGACTGTACTGGGAGATGCAAAAAACGTCACCATTCTATGGCCGAAGGAATTTATCGTGCTTCGAAATCACACGCCAAGGCCATCTTCACCGCCGCCTCACCCATCTCCAGCGAGGTCGTCGCCGCCGCGGCAGCCGTCTTCGTTGCCTCACCAATCTCCGGCGCAGCCATCGCCGCGGGAGCCATCGCCGGCGCCTCAGGATAAAAAGCGTAAGCGTACCGCTACTGTGCGTCGTGGTAAGCGATCACCGAAACGTAAACAAGAGCCTCTTCCAAAAGTACCAAAGGTTCCTCCCAAGAGAGCTTATGACTATACTGAAGAGGAGACTGCGGCGATCGTTGATGCGGAAACGACAGCGTTTTTTGCTATGCTGAGGCGGCCGAAAGAGCCAGAGTTCCCCAGCACCAAAGAAGAAAAAGCCAAAGTGTTGAAAATGCTAAAGACTCTTCATCAACCCGAGCCAAAGCTGTCATTAGACTATGAGCGTTCTATTCTCAAGTCACATGCGACACAAAAAGCCTCGAAGAGCAGTACTGATGCAAGCGAGAAATCCGTTGCCCAGCTCGGAGAACAAGCAAAACAGACTTGCGCCCCTCTCAAGGTGATTTCCCAAACCAATGTGGGGTCGAGCAAATATGGGGCTGAAGATCAGTATGATCTAGAGGTAGTTGCACAATACGGAGAAGCTGCCGCTGCTCAAGGTATGAGTATTGCCCAGTACTTATCCTAGTTAGAGTTCTTCCCCGTGAGTGAAGTAGCATACAAATACCAGTACGGCAAACCTCTCGTCAAACCTGAGGAGGTAAACAATCTTCCAACAAAAATGCGAAGATTGCATAACTGGTACATGCATGCCACAAAGGCCGGGGCTAAATGGATAGTGCTGAGGGTTACAAAAAAGCATCATGGGAAAGAAAAGGATGACATGATATCCATTGAATTTGATGAACTATTTCAATTATTCAATCAAGACGCCTTGGACAAATCGATCATCAGTGCCTATTGTCTGTAAGTACTAATTCTATAATTAATTTAGTCTCCAGCTATCTCACTTTGTTTATTGCATGTATATAATCATACTGTAATATGCAGAATGAAGATTCTCGAATGCAGCAGAGGACAAATCTATGACATTGGCTTCATTGACCCATATTGGGTTCATGAAGCTAGTCTCAAAATAAGCCCCCAGGATACGGAGGATAATATAGTACACGCGTTAAGGTTTCAAGAAACCAGAAGGGAAATACTTTTTCCTTACAACTTTGAGTGAGTGTTATTGTCTTGTATACACTTTCTATTTCGCTTACTCGATGTTAAGTATATAATTGATTAGTTATGCATTCGCAGCTACCACTATATTCTGTTACGAACCGGGACTAATTCTCCACCCCCTCGCCATCTGCTGCTGCCACGCGTGCACCCATTTGTCCCGGTTGGTGGGGAAACCGGGACTAAAGGTTAGGGATTTAGTCCCGATTGCCCCGTCCCGGTTGGGCAACCGGGACTAAAGCCCCTTACCAACCGGGACCTATAGGGCTGTTTCCACTAGTGATGGGAATACTGGGTGAAAATGATTATGTAAACCTTGGAATGAGGATTCATTCTATTCAAATGTTTTAACATGTGTTATGAACACAAGATTATTTGATGATGAAAATGTTGAGGCATGATCCTTAGCCCTTTATAAAAACTGATGGTTGGGTTCGGATGCAATACCATTCCAATTTTTCCGTACAACCACAATACCTGAATTGGGTAGGGCTTGACTGGAAGTTTATATGTCTTAGTATAGTTTCCCTTGCGGAAGAGGTTGAGCTGAGGCTACCTGGTGATGGCTGTCCACCTATGTGGTACCCAAGATGACATATGGTCATGGTTGGGAGGCCAAACTCATAGGGGAAGTGCCTATACTAGGATGTGTAATTGAAAGGTTAGGATTGATTATCCACATACTAAGTATGATGATTCAGGGTTGTCCCTGACGGATGTATCGAATGTTGTGGTGAAAGTGTAGCAGCTCTAAAGAGTGTCAAACTATTCGAATAGCCGCATCCGCGGTCATGGACAGTTGGAGTGGCCATATTGTTTCGTCGTCAGATGTTTTCAAAATGACTTGTGAAATGAACTATGACTTTGACTTGACCACAACAAGGTTGTGAACATGAAAACGAAGTTCCCACTTAGGTGTTGTAGAACATTGAAATAGTTTTCTTTACTTCTGAACTCAGTATGAAATAAATTTGGCTTTTTGCAAATAAACCTAGAGCTTAGGATTCCTACTCGAACTACTTTACTTGTTAGTGATAGTTTGCGAGTACTTAAAGAGTACTCATGGCTTTGTCCCTGGCTATTCCCATGGCCAGACTATGAGGAGGACTACCAGGATGATGGACAGTAGGAGGTGTATGACAACTAGGATCATCTCCCATCGTCAGCATTGCCTATGACCCTGGAGATGAGCCCCGCTATGTTTAATTTCCGCTGCGTTGATTCTATTAAGACTGGATCATGAGATATTTTATTTGTAAGACCTTTATTATGGTTTGTAATGGATGATGTATTGTGGTACCAATTTTTTTATGTCTCGCAAAAATGATAATCCTGGGATTGCAAGGTATGGCATAACAGGCATCTGGGATTAAAAATCTGGGTATTGACAAATTAGTATCAGAGCCATCCTAACCATAGGAGACCCTAGTTAGAATGGACGCTTGAATCCAAAACTTAGTTACAAAACAAAAGAAGTAAGTATGTATGAAAAGCTATTCTCATTCTTATCCCTGAGATTCTTTCAAGAAAATTCATGTTCCTCAAAAATTCTTGCAATCCTACATAAAATTTGACACAATTGATCACCCTACTAATCAACTCACCCTACATTCTTATAGATGCAAGTCAAGTATAGCAAGTTCTACCAGTTGGGCAATGGAGGAAAACACATCTTTGAGCATGATTTAAGCCAACTCTTGGAACTTCTTGAGCGCCCTCACTCCTATTTCTTTGGGGCACATCTCAATGATCAGCAAGGAGGAGAACTACAATGGTTGATAGTTGCAGATCTCGGAGGAAAGATGGAGGCACCCACCTCGGAGAAGATCCAATTCATCTTGAGGGAGAACAACTGGCTAGACGGACTCGCCAGGGCTATGCAGGAGGCTCATGCCCGTCTGTGTGGGCAAAGCATCAACCAGATCAATGGCACTCACTTTGCTTACTACGCAAGGCGTGATGCTATGGGACAGCTATTGGAGGTGCCAGGCCATCCGGAGCTAAAGCATTAGTAGGACAACGCCCATGCCTACACCAACCACAACCATGCCATTCGAGTCAGAGAGGACCAGACCCTCGCCATCCTTGTGAAGGAGCGCAAGTCAATTCGCCGTCTGCGTGACAAGAAGGATCGCATCATTTCCCGCCTTCTTCACAAGGTGTCATCTTTGGAGGATACCATCCATGAGAGGGACATGCAGCTTGATGAGAGGGAGAACAAAGGGGAAGATATTCGTGGAGATCCCTACTCCTACCTCAGTGATGATGATGACTACCTGGAGGACCTCGACATGGACTTCCACACTGATGATGATGATTCCGCCTTAATTGATGATGAATAAGCCACCGATTCTGATGAGTAGTAGCACTTGAGCACTATCGTTGGTGTGAGTTGTATCCGGTCCCAGTGTATCGTATCTTCTCATAATGGTTCCTCAAACCATCTGTTACCCTAGTGTGGTGTGTGTTTGTATTGGGTGCTATGAATGAATGGATGAAAAGAAAGTTGCTAGTGGCAAAACCAGAGTCAAACGCAAAGTTTAAAAGCTTTTCAAAAACAAATCCATGAACCTTAGAAATTTCCCACTTGTCTCATTATCTATCTCAATCTCCAGATGCCTCGCGGACAGAGCAGTTCATCTCAGGATCCAATGCTACAAATCCTACAAATGTTGGTTGCTGACCGTGAAGTTGGAAGAGATGAATGTCAAGCTAATTTAGCCACCCTCCAACAGATAGCTAAGATGTCCCATAATAATCAAGGCCATGGAAACCAGGACAACCATGGATCCAATCTCAAGAACTTTCAAAACACCAATCCCCCCATATTTAGTAAGTCTGAAGAGCCATTAGATGCTGATGACTGGATGCATACCATGGAGAACAACTTAGAGGTCGGAGGAGTGGAGGCCAATCAGAAAGTACTGTTTTCCACTCATTATCTAGCAGGTGATGCAAGAGCTTGGTGGAATAGCATTCGTACCATGAATGGAGGACAGATGATGACTTGGGATGAATTCAAACTCAAGTTCAGTCGAACCCATGTGTCACCAGGTTTAATTCTGCGGATGAGGGATGAATTCAAGGAGCTGAAGCAAGGAATAATGACTATGGTAGAGTACCGTGACAGATTTCTGTCTCTGTCTAGGTATGCCCCTGATGAGATTGGTACTGAAACCAAGAAGAAGGAGAGATTATTGAACAGTCTACATGATGAGATGCAGATAATGTTGGTCAATATTCCCTTCACTGACCTTGAAGCCTTAGTGGATTCTGCAATCCAGATGGAAAGCAAGATCAACCAAGCCAACGAGAATCGCAAGCATCGAATGATGCATCAACCAGGATCCCACCATACCCCGAAGTATCGCCCCAACCCGTATGCAGGATATGCCCCAAGAAAAAATACACCCCCTGTGTCCCATCCAAACTATCCCAACCGTGGAGGACGAAACCCAAGGACCGGAGAAAACCATAACAACAACCCCGACAACTCCAAAAATTTCAACCGTGCGCCGCCCAAGTTGTCAACACCCGTATTTTTAATCCTAGATGCCTGTTATGCCATACATCGCAATCCCAGGATTACCATTTTTGCGAGACATAAGAGTATTGGATACCACATTACATCATCCATTACAAACCATACATAAGGTCTTACACAAATAAGGATCTCATGATCCAGTTCTTAATACAACTTCAAGCAGCGGAATACGTAATAATAACGGTAGCGTAGGCGAAGCTCCATCTTTGGGGTCATAGGCAATGCTGACGATGGGAGATGATCCTATACTGGCCACGGGAATAGCCAGGGACAAAGCCATGAGTACTCTTTAAGTACTCGCAAACTAATACTAACAAGTGCAGGGGTTTTTTGATAATAGGACACTAGGCTCTAAGGTTGTTTTGCAATAAGCCAGATTTACCTCTACTAAGTTCAGAAGCAAGAGAAGCTAGTCACAATTTTATAACTCATAAGTGGGAACTTGTATTTCATATCACAACCCTGTTGTGGTCAAGTCAAATTCTCAATTCATTTCACAAGTCATTTTGAAAACATCTGACGGGGGAACAGTATGGACACTCCAACTGTCTATAACCGTGGACACGGCTATTCGAATAGTTTGACACTCTGCAGAGATTGTACACTTTCACCACAACATTCGATACATCCGTCAGGAACAAATCCTGAACTCACCATACTCAGTATGCGGATAATCAATCCTAACCTTTCAATTACACGCCCTAGTATAAGCACCTCTCCTGTGAGTTTGGCCTCCCAACCATGACCAACTGTCATCGTGGGTACTGCACAGGTGGACAATCTTCAGAAGGTAGCCTCAGCTCAGACCTTGGCCGTGAGGGAACCAATACTAAGGTATATAAGTTTCTAGTCAAGCCCTACCCAATCTTCGAGTATTGTGGTTGTACGGTAAAATTCGAATGGTATCGCATCCAGACAACCATCAGTTTTATAAAGGGGCTAAGGCTCATGCCTCAACATTTTCATCACCAAAATCATGCGGTGTTCGAAAACACATGTCAATACATCTCAGTAGAATGATCCATCATTCTAAGGTTTTCATAACCATTTTCACCAAGTATTCCCATCTAAAGTTGATCAAGTTTTGTGCTTAGCACTAGCATCTACAAGTGGGGGTGAGTACTAATGAGGGGTGGTAAACTAGTGGAGTTTCAACTAAGTTCAATCTTATGCCTTAGGATGACATCAAGATTATCTAGCTTAGGACAAATTTTATGCTCTTTATGCAACCTTCAATTATCTTTCTAGAATCTACAAGTCACTTAAGTACATTCTAAAAGAAAGCTTGGATAGAGAAACAAAGGTAGAAAGCTTGCAAGTAAAACTTGGATTGGGGTATCAAGTGGGTATGATCATATATGCTTAAGGCATATAGTTAGCATGGTAACCAGCA
Organism: Avena sativa; assembly: GCA_916181665.1. Classification (NCBI taxonomy): domain Eukaryota; kingdom Viridiplantae; phylum Streptophyta; class Magnoliopsida; order Poales; family Poaceae; genus Avena; species Avena sativa. The sequence continues at coordinate 300,690,079 of OV702297.1, read as the reverse complement.
AGTATTGGCTTGCATAGGTAAAGTATCTTGCAAGTGTTAGCTTGCCTTGTGCAGATCAGTGGTTGAAGTTCTACTCGGCTTCTTCTTCGTAGTATCCTCCTTCCTCCTCGTATCGTTGGTTGGTACTAGCGTCTATAAATAAATACGATATACACAATCACCAAACAATACTTAAGTAGTTGCAATCATCACACAAAAGGGTCCTATAGATGATCTAGCATCATCACTAACATTACAAGATTAGAGCTTGGTTTAATTCTTTTTATTTGTAGAAAAGTAATTTCTACTCATTGAAAAACTACTTTAGATTTAATATTCTCCAAACCAAATATGGGATCATGTTGACACATGTCATCACCACATATTTTAGTCCATGGGAACGTGATTTAAAGTGGTGTCACAATTTAATAAGGTTTTACCCATTTATTTTAATTAAATAAAGTGACTAGAAATGCCTAGGTGGCATTCTTTTATTACTTGGTCATTATTTCTGTAAGTAAACCTATATATTTTTATATATTCTGAAAGGTATGGTTAAATGTGATTTTTGAGAGTTGGAATCAACTCAAAAGCTTTTATGGTTTAAATTTGAAAAATGTTTGAATGAAGAAAAGCTTCTGCCTTGTTATTTTTACTAAGGCTGATCTACAAATCCAAATGACTTAAATCCAACGGTCTTGGATTCATCATTTCCAGTCCTTTCTAACAAAATTGGTTTCATTCAATTTGGTTCACTGAATCGACCTGGGTTGATTTTTGAATCTAGGTGCAGAAGTGGGTTTGAACTAAAATGGAAACGGTTAAATTCAAATGACTGGGCTGCGCGGGAAGCGATACTGGGCCGGCCTGCTAATCACAGCGCTTACGCGGGCTGGTTAAGTTGTTGTACCCACGCGTCAGTGAGACAAGGGGGTGCGAAGCAGTATGGGGCGATGTGAGCCGTGGGATCTGGTTCTAATCTAACGGCTGAGGGTCATCGTAGACGTTGGGCAACGCCGGCGAGACAGAAACCTAACGCGGCAGGTGGGGGTCGTTGGGGGATCACCGGGGCTCAAGCGAGGGTCGGCGAGGAGGGCGAACGACAAAGTCGACAACGGCGAACCTCCTGGTACCGGCAGCGTCTCCTAGGTGGCTCCAATCGCTGGCCCCCTTCTTCTCCAGCAGCAGCAGGCTCCGGTGAAATTCCGGCGAAGTGCAGCGCGCCTTGCTCCGGGAACGGGGTGGAACGATCAGTGAAGAGAGGGGAGTGAGATGGTGTGCCCAATTCAGCTGGGGGTGGCCTCTATTTATAGTCGCGACAACGAGACCGAACGGGATGGGCAGGCGACGATGGCGACATGGCTACAGGCTGCTAGAGGCATGGCCGGCGATGGCGATCGCTTGGTGGTCTCCTGGAGATGCTCTACGACTTTAATGCGCTTGTAGGGGCGTTGGCAAACGGTCTGGAACACGCGATACTCTACGCGGCAGAGGCGGCGTCTCCGACGGCGAGCGGTGGCTGGGAGGCATGGGGCGGCGAACGAGGATGTCTGGCAGTCTCCTGGGTTGGTGGTGATCGTGTATGCACGCGGCGAGGGCGGCGCGCGGTCTGTTGGAGTTGGTCGAGCGTGACGCTTTGGCGCATGCTCGACATGGTTGACAGAGGCAAGGGCGCGGCGTTCCTGGGTGCTCTGGTCGGTGTCTTCAAGGCAGGGCTGGTCGAGAGGGGGCGATGAGGCATGGGTGATCTCCCAAACAAGCTTGGCACGACTAGTTTCTCTCCTAGCTTGCTGTCCACACTGGGGTGACATGGTGAGCTTCGGCTATTCACCATTGATGGCATTGCCAAGCTTATAGTGGTGCTAGTGCTTGGTTTAACTTGCTAGATGATCTACTGAGGTTGCTGTGCGCTAGAGAGGGAACAAGTTAGGCTCCAATCACTTCTCACAATAGTGTTTAGATTTTAGAAGATTTGTGTCTACAAGGTGTTTGATGAAATGGCTGCAAGAATTCAAGTTTGTAATTTTGAAAAGATTTTTGGTGGGTGTGCTAGGTTGGTGCTGGTGAGTCTGCAGATGCTTGGGTTTTGAAAGTTGATCTTGTTTGAGTGGTTTTTGAAAAAGTGGGATCTTCCCATATGATAAAGATTCAATTTTGAACTGTCCTTTAAACTATGCATTTGAAAGTTTCTGGAAGATCACAAAGTGGGCCTTGATACTTTCTTAGGAGTACTATCAAGGGGTGCAAAGAGCCAAACAAGTTTCTGTTAAGTTCTGAAAGTTTGGGATAGCCAAAGTAGGCATGGGAGTTAAATTGGCCAAAGTGACCATTCACTTAATTTGTTTGTTTTGATTTGTTTGTCTTTGGTAAAAGTGTGGGGATTGTTTAGATGATGTTTATTTCACCTAAGAATCCATTTACAAGCAAAGAAACACACAAACAAGGTGGTTCAAAAGAATTCAAAATGAAATGCATACTCACATGCATGCTTCCATATTTTTATTTAGAAAAGTTTTTGTTAATCCTAATTTTGATGATTAGAGTTTGATGATCCAAGTTTAGTATTTTTGGGATGTTACAAACCTTCCCCCCTTAAACAAAATCTCATCCTGAGATTTGAAAAAGGACGAAAAATATTACCTAGGATTTGAAGAGATCGGGAAACTCCGTCCTGATGTGATCTTCGCGCTCCTAGGTAGCTTCCTCTTCTGTGTGATTGCTCCACTGAATCTTGAGAAACTTGATGCTTCGGGTTTGGGTAGTTCTGAAAGCTTCTTCCAAAATACGGATGGGTACTTCAGGATAGGTCAGGTCATCGTTGATCTCTATGGTCCGATGATCGATATTCTTGAACACTTCGGTCTTCTCTAGAACTTCGAGACACTTGCGAAGTAATGAGATATGGAACACATTGTGCACGGCTGACATTTCTTCGGGCAATTCCAATTGATACGACACTTCTCCTCGACGGTTTAGAATCTTGAAGGGTCCGATATATCTGGGGGCTAACTTTCCTTTTAGTTGGAAACACTGCATTCCCTTCAATGGCGACGCCTTCAAATAAACAAAATCTCCTATGTTGAAGGCGAGGTCTCTATGTCTCTTGTCGGCGTAACTCTTCTGTCGGGACTGGGCTGTCTTGAGGTTCTCACGAATCTTGTGAACCTTCTCTTCTTCTTCTCGTAGGATGTCGGGTCCGAAAATCTGACTCTCTCCTACTTCCGACCAGTTCAAAGGGGTGCGACACTTCCTTCCGTACATGAATTCAAATGGGGCCATCTGCAAACTGGCTTGATAACTATTGTTATAGGAAAATTCTGCAAACGGCAGACAGTCTTCCCACTAAGATCCATATTCTAACACACAGGCTCTCAGCATATCTTCGAGTATTTGATTTACTCGCTTCGTTTGTCCATCGGTCTGGGGTGATAAGCGGTGCTAAAATCTAGGTGGGTTCCTAAACCTTCTTGGACATTCTTCCAGAATCTCGAGGTAACCTGAGTTCCTCGATCCGATACGATGTTCTTGGGGACTCCATGCAAACTAACTATTCTAGCGATGTATAACTCCGCTAGCTTCGAGCTCTGATATGTGGTCTTGACGGGTAAGAAATGGGCGACTTTGGACAATCGGTCCACCATGACCCAAATAGAGTCATTTCCCCTACTAGAAGTAGGCAGTCCAGTGATAAAGTCCATTCCAACGGAATCCCATTTCCATTCCGGAATTTGCAATGGTTGCAACAATCCAGCGGGTCTTTGATGTCCTGCCTGGACTCACTGACATATATCACACTTGGCAATATAGTTTCTGATTTCTCTCTTCATCTTATGCCACCAAAATTGCTCTTTCAAATCTTGATACATCTTAGTTCCTCTGGGGTGGATAGAATAAAGAGTATCATGAGCTTCCTTCAAAATAACTTCTTTTAATTCAGAATTTTTTGGTACACAAAGGCGTCCTTTGTACCACAGAACTCCTTCTTCGTCTTCGGTGAATCCAGGTACTTTGCCTGTACCAATACGACGCTTGATTCCGTCGATACTAGCATTTCCTTTCTGCGCCTCTTTGATCTGACTGATCAAAGTGGGCTGGAGTTCTATGCTAGCCAAAAAATCCTTCACTTACTAATTCCATTCGAAAATCTTCCATCTCTTTGTGCAAGCTTGGTTGCTCCTTCAATATCATAGAGTTCAAGCGGCACGGCAATTTGCTAAGGGCATCGGCTACCACATTGGCTTTACCAGGGTGACAGTGAATGTCCAGATCGTAATCCTTGATTAGATCAATCCATCTTCTCTGCCTCATATTCAGCTCCTTCTGACTTAATATATACTTCAGACTCTTGTGATCCGAATAGATCTCACAACGATTTCCCATCAGGTAATGTCTCCATGTCTTTAGGGCTAGAACTACGGCTGCGAGTTCGAGGTCATGGGTTGGGTAATTTTACTCATGTTGCTTCAGTTGTTGAGATAGATAAGATATAACTTTGCCTTCTTGCATTAGCACACATCCGAGACCGATCTTGGATGCATCACAATACACGTCGAAGGGCTTCGTGATATCCGGCATGATCAAGATTTGGGCTGAAATCAATCTCCTCTTGAGTTCTTGAAAACTCGCTTCACACTTGTCGGTCCATTCATACTTCTTGTCCTTCTTCAGCAATTGGGTCATGGGTCTAGCGATACTAGAGAATCCTTCTACGAATTTGCGGTAGTATCCCGCTAATCCAAGAAATGCACGAACTTGGGTTTGAGTGGTTGGGGCTTGCCAATCTTCTACATCTTTCACTTTTGTGGGGTCAACGGCAATTCCTCCGGCTGATACAGTGTGACCGAGGAATCCTACTTCCTGTAACCAGAATTCACATTTGCTAAACTTGGCATACAACTGATGCTCTCTAAGGGTTCGAAGAATGGTCCTTAGGTGTAGCTCATGTTCTTCTTCTGATTTGGAATAAATCAGAATGTCATCGATGAAAACAACGACAAACTTATCCAGGAAGTCCATAAGAATCTTATTCATGAGATTCATGAAATAAGCGGGGGCATTGGTTAATACAAAAGACATGACAATATACTCATATGATCCATATCTGGTGGTAAAGGCAGTCTTTGGAATATCCTCTGCACGAATTTTGAGTTGATGATAGCCAGTTCTAAGATCAATCTTAGAAAATACTTTGGCACCGGTCAACTGATCAAACAAATCTGCTATCTTGGGCAAGGGGTATTTGTTCTTGATGGTGACATCATTCAACTTCCGATAATCCGTACGTAAACGGTTACCTCCATCCTTCTTGTCCACAAACAAGACAGGTGACCTCCATTGTGACGCACTTGGTTGAATCAATCCAATTTCCAGCATGGCATCCAGTTGCTTCTTCAGTTCTTCTAGTTCCGACGGGTTCATACTATATGGTCTCTGGGCTATGGGTCCGGTTCCGGGGATTAGTTCGATGATAAACTCGATATCCCGATCTGGGGGCATACCGGGAAAAACATCTGGAAATACATCAGGGTATTCACAGACTATCCGGACTTGGTCAATGGTAGGTTGGGCTATACTCTTGTTGCACTTGAATTGACGAGGTAAGGTTTCAGATATATGCTCGACTGATATTCCGGCTGTACTGGTCATGGTTATGGCTTTCTTGTTACAGTCAATCAATCCTTTATGTTTGGACATCCAATCCATTCCTAGTACTACTTCCAAACCTTTAGTTCCGAGTACTATCAGATTAGCATAAAAATCTATGCCATGGATTCGGATAGGGACGACTTTGCAAATTTGTCTAGCCTTGGTGGTTGATCCGGGAATTTGAACAATCTTAACATGCTTCAGTTTGGTTGGTTGAATTTTACTAGTGCATGCAAATTCTTCTGTGACAAATGAGTGCGATGCACCAGAATCAAACAACACTCTTGCAAGTACTGAATTAACAGAAAACATACCCAGCATGACGTCTGGCGCTTCCTGAGCTTCTTCAGCATGCATGAGAAAAAAGGCCGTTGCGGTTGAGCGAATTCCCTGGGGCAAACCTTCTTCCTGGCTGAACACGACGCTACTGCTGAGCTAGGGCATTGGTATTGGGGGCTGCGACATTCTTCTTGTTGGGGCACTCGTTGGAGTAGTGACCCTTATTTCCACAGTCATAACAAGTTACTTGCAACTTGTCCTTTGATGCTAGAGGCACAACATTGCTTCCAGTCCTAGGGGCAGTGTTGGTGTTGGTGGCAGCATTGTTGTTGTTGAACTTGGGTGAGGCACGGTTGAAATTGTTATATTTGCCGGGGTTGTTGTGATTTCATCCGGGCCTAGGGTTTCCACGGTTGGGGTAGGTCAGATGGTTCATCGCGGGTCTGTTGGTTCTTGGGGCAAATCTTGGAGATGGGTTAGGGCGATACTTTGGGGTCTGATGGGTTCCTGGTTGATGCATCATGCGACGCTTGCGGTTCTCATTGGCTTGGTTGATCTTTCCTTCCATCTGTATAGGAGAGTCGACAAGAGCTTCAATATCCACAAAGGGGATATTGACTAACACAGTCTGCATCTCATCGTGCAGACCATTCAGGAATCTTTCCTTCTTCTTGGCTTCGGTGTCGATCTCATCCGGGGCATACCTAGCTAATGACAAGAATTTATCACGGTATTCCACTACAGTCATCCTTCCTTTCTTCAGTTCTCTGAACTCGTCTCTCTTCCTCTTGATCAAACCCGGTGGCACATGGGTTCTGCTAAACTTGACCTTGAATTCCTCCCAGGTCATCATCTGGCCTCCGGTCATTGCACGAACACTGTTCCACCATGCTCTGGCATCTCCGAGTAGATAGTGGGTGGTGAACAGAACCTTCTCGTTTGCTTCCACTCCGGCGACTTCTAGGTTATTTTCCATGGTTTGCAGCCAATCATCGGCATCTAGGGGTTCTTCTCACTTAGTCAAAATAGGTGGATTGGTATTTCGGAAATTCTTGAGATTAGATCCATGGTTGTCCTGATTTTCGTGGCCTTGATTGTTGTGGGCAAGCTGAGCTATCTGTTGTAGGGTGGCTAGATTGTCTTGATGTTCCACTATTTCAGCTTCGCGGTCAGAAACCAACATTTGCAGGATCTGCAACATCGGGTCCGGGGATGAGCCACTTCCTCCGCGTGGCATCTGAAAATTGAGATAGATCATGAGAAAAGAGGGAAATTTCTAAGGTTCTGGGACTTTGAGAAGTTTTTAAAGTTTGACTCAGATTTTCTAGCAACTTGCTTTTCATTCATTCATTCACACGATACAAACACACACCACAAGAAAGGAAAACAGATGGTTTTAAGAACCATTCTGGAAACTACGATACAGTGGGACCGAATACTACTCACTACGCTAGTGCTCAAGTGCTACTACTCCTCAGAATTGGTGGCTTCATCATCCTCATCATCATCGATGAAGGCGAAATCATCCTCGTCGGTGAAGAAATCCATAGCCTGATCCTCCAGAAAATCATCATCATCGCTGAGATAGGAGTAGGGGTCTCCACGAAGATCCTCTCCGGCATTCTCCCTTTCCTCCAACTGCATGTCTCTCTCGTGGATGGTCTCCTCTAAAGATGAGATACCGTGGCGAAGACGGGCAATAATGCGCTCCTTCTTGTCGAGTTGACGGTGGCGAGACTTGCGATCCTTCGCTAGCATGGCGATGGTTTGGTCCTTCGTATTGATGATGGAAGACATGTGGTTGGAGTAGTCACGAGAGTTATCCAACTCCTGTTGACGATCGTACATCATGAAGCTAAGGTGGTCCAACTGAGTCTTCAGCTCAGGGTGGTATGGGGTTTCTAGTGGTTGTCCATTTGCATCACGCCTTGGGCAAAACTCAAAGCGGGTTCCCTTGATCTGATTGATACTCTGCCCACACAGACGACCAAGAGCTTCCTGCATGGCTCTAGCAAGTCCATCCAGCCAGTTGTTCTCTCTTAAGGTAAACTGAATTCCCTTAGCAGTGGGAGGTTCAATCTTTCCTCGGAGACTTGCAACAATTAGCCACTGCAGATCTTCTCCTCCTTGATCATTGAGCTGAGCTCCGAAGAACTCGGGGTGCGGACGCTCCAGAAGTTCCGAAAGCTGGTCCAAATCCCTCTCAAAGATAAGGTCTCCTCCATTCCCCAACTGATAAAACTTGCTGTACTTCACGTCCATCTATTAAGAATATAGGATGAGTAAGTTAGTAGAGTGAGCAAGTGTGTCAAATTTTATGTGTTTTGCAAGAGTCTTTAAGGAAAATGAATTTTTATGAAAGAAACAAGATGAGACGAATGGGAATAAGTTTTTGTAAATCTTTGCTTTCTTTGGTTTTGAAACTAAGTTTTTGGATTCAAACGTCCAGTCTAACTAGGGTCTCCTATGGTCAGGATGGCTCTGATACCAACTTGTCAACACCCGGATTTTTAATCCCAGATGCCTGTTATGCCATACATCACAATCCCAGGATTACCATTTTTGCGAGACATAACAGTATTGGATACCACAATACATCATCCATTACAAACCATACATAAGGTCTTACACAAATAAGGATCTCATGATCCAGTTCTTAATACAACTTCAAGCAGCAAAATACATAATAATAACGGTAGCGTAGGCGAAGCTCCATCTTTGGGGTCACAGGCAATGTTGACGATGGGAGATGATCCTAGTTGTCGTAACCTTCCTGGGGTCCATCCTCCAGGTACTCCTCTTCATAGTCTGGCCACGGGAATAGCCAGGGACAAAGCCATGAGTACTCTTTAAGTACTCGCAAACTAATACTAACAAGTGCAGGGGGTTTTTGATAATAGGACACTAGGCTCTAAGGTTGTTTTACAAGAAGCCAGATTTACCTCTACTAAGTTCAGAAGCAAGAGAAGCTAGTCACAATTTTATAACTCATAAGTGGGAACTTGTATTTCATATCACAACCCTGTTGTGGTCAAGTCAAGATCTCAATTCATTTCACAAGTCATTTTGAAAACATCTGCGGGGGAACAGTATGGCCACTCGAACTGTCCATAACCGCGGACGCGGCTATTTGAATAGGTTGACACTCTGCAGAGATTGTACACTTTCACCACAACATTCGATACATCCGTCAGGAACAAATCCTGAATTCACGATATTCAGTATGCGGATAATCAAGCCTAACCTTTCAATTACACGCCCTAGTATAAGCACCTCTCCTGTGAGTTTGGCCTCCCAACCATGACCAACTGTCATCTTGGGTACTGCACAGGTGGACAATCTTCACAAGGTAGCCTCATCACAGACCGTGGCCGTGAGGGAACCAATACTAAGGTATATAAGTTTCCAATCAAGCCCTACCCAATCTTCGGGTATTGTGGTTGTACGGTAAAATTGGAATGGTATCGCATCCAGACAACCATTAGTTTTATAAAGGGGCTAAGGCTCATGCCTCAACATTTTCATCACCAAAATCATCTGGTGTTCGGGAACACATGTCAAAACATCTCAGTAGAATGATCCATCATTCTAAGGTTTTCATAACCATTTTCACCAAGTATTCTCATCTAAAGTTGATCAAGTTTTATGCTTAGCACTAGCATCTACAAGTGGGGGTGAGTACTAATGAGGGGTGGTAAACTAGTGGAGTTTCAACTAAGTTCAATCTTATGCCTTAGGATGACATCAAGATTATCTAGATTAGGCCAAATTTTATGCTCTTTATGCAACCTTCAATTATCTTTCTAGAATCTTCAAGTCACTTAAGTACATTCTAAAAGAAAGATTGGATAGAGAAACAAAGGTAGAAAGCTTGCAAGTAAAACTAGGATTGGGGTATCAAGTGGGTATGATCATATATGCTTAAGGCATATCGTTAGCATGGTAACCAGCAAGTATTGTCTTTCATAGGTAAAGTATCTTGCAAGTGTTAGCTTGCCTTGTGCAGAGCAGTGGTTGAAGTTCTCCTTGGCTTCTTCTTCGTAGTATCCTCCTTCCTCCTCGTATCCTCGGTCGGTACTAGCGTCTATAAATAAATACGATATACAGAATAACCAAACAATACTTAAGTACTTGCAATCATCACACAAAAGGGTCCTATAGATGATCTAGCATCATCACTAACATTACAAGATTAAAGCTTGGTTTAATTCCTTTTATTTGTAGAAAAGTAATTTCTACTCATTGAAAAACTATTTAAGATTTAATATTCTCCAAACCAAATATGGGATCATGTTGACACATGTCATCACCACATATTTTAGTCCATGGGAACGTGATTTAAAGTGGTGTCACAATTTAATAAGGTTTTACCCTTTTATTTTAATTAAATAAAGTGACTAGAAAGGCCTAGGTGGCATTCTTTTATTACTTGGTCATTATTTCTGTAAGTAAACCTATATATTTTTATATATTCTGAAAGGTATGGTTAAATGTGATTTTTGAGAGTTGGAATCAACTCAAAAGCTATTATGGTTTAAATTTAAAAAATGTTTGAATGCAGAAAAGATTCTGCCTTGTTATTTTTACTAAGGATGATCTATAGATCCAAATGACTTAAATCCAACGGGCTTGGATTCAGCATTTCCAGACCTTTCTAACAAAATTGGTTTCATTCAATTTGGTTCACTGAATCACCCTGGGTTGATTTTTGAATATAGGTGCAGAAGTGGGTTTGAAATAAAATGGAAAAGGTTAAATTCAAATGACTGGGCTGCGCGGGAAGCGATACTGGGCCGGCCTGCTAAGCACAGCGCTTAAGCGGGCTGGTTAAGTTGCTGTCCCCACGTGTCAGTGAGACGAGGGGGTGCGAAGCGGTATGGGGCGATGTGAGCCGTGGGATCTGGTTCTAATCTAACGGCTGAGGGTCATCGTCGACGTTGGGCAATGCCGGCGAGACAGAAACCTAACGCGGCAGGTGGGGGTCGTTGGGGGCTCACCGGGGCTCAGGCGAGGGTCGGCGAGGCGGGCGAACGACGAAGTCGACGACGGCGAACCTCCTGGTACCGGCAGCTTCTCTTGGGGCGGCTCCAATCGCTGGCCCCCTTCTTCTCCAGCAGCGGCTGGCTCCGGTGAAATTCCGGCGAAGTGCTGCGCGCCTTGCTCCGGGAACGGGGTGGAACGATCAGTGAAGAGAGGGGAGTGAGATGGTGTGCTCAATTCGGCTGGGGGTGGCCTCTATTTATAGTCGCGACGATGAGACCGAACGGGATGGGCAGGTGACGGTGGCGACATGGCTACGGGCTGCTAGAGGCATGGCCGGCGATGGCGATCGCTTGGTGGTATCCTGGCGATGCTCTACAGCTTTAATGTGCTTGTAGGGGCGGTGGCAAACGGTCTGGAACACGCGATGCTCTTCGTAGCAGAGGCGGTGTCTCCGACGGCGAGCAGTGGCTGTGAGGCATGGGGCGGCGAACGGGGATGTCTGGCGGTCTCCTGGGTCGGTGGTGATCATGTATGCACGCGGTGAGGGCGGCGCGCGTTCTGTGGGCGTCGGTCGAGCGTGGCTCTCTAGCGCATGCTCGGCATGGTTGACAGAGGCACGGGCGCGGCGTTCCTGGGTGCTCTGGTTGGTGTCTTCGAGGCAGGGCTGGTCGAGAGGGGGCGGTGAGGCATGGGTGATCTCCCAGACAAGCTTGGCACGACTAGTTTCTCTCCTAGCTTGCTGTCCACACTGGGGTGACATGGTGAGCTTCGGCTGTTCACCATTGATGGCATTGCCAAGCTTACAGTGATGCTAGTGCTTGGTTTAACTTGCTAGATGATCTACTGAGGTTGCTGTGAGCTAGAGAGGGAACAAGTTAGGCTCCAATCACTGCTCACAATAGTGTTTAGATTTTAGAAGATTTGTGTCTGCAAGGTGTTTGATGAAATGGCCGCAAGAATTCAAGTTTTGAATTTTGAAAAGATTTTGGTGGGTGTCCTAGGTTGGTGCTGGTGAGTCTGCAGATGCTTGGGTTTTGAAAGTTGAGCTTGTTTGAGTGGTTTTTGAAAAAGTGGGATCTTCCCATATGATAAAGATTCAATTTTGAACTGTCCTTTAAACTATGCATTTGAAAGTTTCTGGAAGATCACAAAGTGGCCCTTGATACTTTCTTAGGAGTACTATCAAGGGGTGCAAAGATCCAAAGAAGTTTCTATTAAGTTCTGAAAGTTTCGGACAGCCAAAGTAGGCATGGGAGTTAAATTGGCCAAAGTGACCATTCACTTAATTTGTTTGTTTTGATTTGTTTGTCTTTGGGAAAAGTGTGGGGATTGTTTAGATGATGTTTATTTCACCTAATAATCCATTTACAAGCAAAGAAACACACAAACAAGGTGGTTCAAAAGAATTCAAAATGAAATGCATACTCACATGCATGCTTCCATATTTTTATTTAGAAATTTTTTGTTAATCCTAATTTTGATGATTAGAGTTTGATCATCCAAGTTTAGTATTTTTGGGATGTTACACAAGTCCAACAACAACAATACTGACCCAAGGACTGGAAGCAATGTCGTGCCTATTGTAGGAAAAGACAAGTCTCTAATTACTTGTTTTGAATGCAGAGTCAAGGGTCACTACTCCAGCGAGTGCACCAAGAAGCTTGCAGCAGCCAATGTGAATGCACCAACTTAGCAGCAACGCCATGTTTAGCCTAGAAGGAGATTTGCCCCAGGGAACTCACTCATCCGCAACGGCCGTCTGTTTCACATGAATGCTGAAGAAGCTCAGGAAGCACCAGATGTCGTGCTGGGTATGTTTTCTGTTAACTCAGTACTTGCAAGAGTGTTGTTTGATTCTAGAGCATCACACTCGTTTGTTACAGAAGAATTTGCATGCACTAGTAAGATTCAACCAATAAAACTGAAGCATGATATGATAGTTCAAATACCTGGTTCAACAACCCAAGCTAGACAAATTTGCAAGGCCGTACATATGAGAATCCATGGAATAGATTTTTATGCTAATCTAATAGTACTTGGAACCAACGGTTTGGAAGTAGTTCTAGGAATGGACTGGATTTCGAAACATAAAGGATTAATTGACTGTGCCATGAAAGCCATAACCGGAGTATCAGTAGAGCATGTATCTAAGACTTTGCCCTGTCAATTCAAGTGCAACAAGAGTCTAGACCAACCAACCTTTGACCAAGTCAGAGTAGTCTATGAATACCCCGACGTATTCCCAGATGAATTGCCCGGTATGCCCCCAGATCAGGATATCGAGTTCATCATTGAACTAATCCCTAGAACTGGACCCATAGCTCAGAGACCTTATAGTATGAACCCGTCTGAATTATTGGAGCTAAAGAAGCAACTGGATGCTATGCTGGAGACATGTTTGATTCAACCAAGTGCGTCTCCATGGATATCACCTATTTTGTTTGTGGATAAGAAAGATGGAGGTAACCGTTTATGCACGGATTATCGGAAGCTGAATGATGTCACCATTAAGAACAAGTACCCACTACCGAAGGTAGAAGATCTGTTTGACCAGTTGACCGGTGCCAAAGTGTTTACTAAGATTGATCTTAGAACTGGTTATCATCAACTCAAGATTCGTGCAACGGATATTCCAAAGACTACCTTCACCACCAGATATGGATTGCATGAGTACACTGTCATGTCTTTTGGATTAACCAATGCCCCCACTTATTTCATGAACCTCATGAATAAGATTTTTATGAACTTCCTGGATAAGTTTGCCATTGTTTTTATCGATGATATTCTGATCTATTCCAAATTAGAAGAAGACCATGAGATACACCTGAGGACCATCCTTGAAACCCTTAGAGAGCATAAGTTGTATGCCAAGTTTAGCAAATGTGAGTTCTGGTTAAAGGAAGTAGGATTACTAGGACATATTGTGTCGGCAGGAGGAATTGCTCTCGATCCCTCCAAGATTAAGGATGTTGAAGAATGGAAAGCCCCAACCACTCAAACCCAAGTTTGCGCATTTCTTGGATTAGCGGGATATTACCGCAAGTTTGTAGAAGGATTCTTGAGCATCGCAAGACCCATGAACCAATTGTTGAAGAAAAATAAGAAGTTTTAATGGACAGACAAATGTGAAGCAAGTTTTCAAGAGCTCAAGAAGAGATTGATTTCATCCCCAATCTTGATTATGCCGGATATCAAGAAGCCTTTTGATGTGTATTGTGACGCATCCAAGATTGGTCTCAGATGTGTGTTGATGCAAGAAGGAAAAGTCATATCCTATCTATCCCGACAACTGAAGCAACATGAGCAGAATTACCCTACCCATGACCTCAAACTAGCACCTGTAGTTTTAGCCCTGAAGACATGGTGGCATTACCTCATGGGTAACCGCTGTGAGTTTATTCGGATCACAAGAGTCTGAAGTATATTTTCACCCAGAAGGAGCTAAATATGAGGAAAAGGAGATGGATAGAGTTTATCAAGGACTATGACCTTGACATTCACTATCACCTCGGCAAATCCAATGTGGTAGTAGATGCTCTTAGCAGATTGCCATGTCGATTGAACACCATGATTAAAGAAGCCCAGCCAAGTTTGCATGAGGAGATGGAAAATTTCAGAATGGAGCTAGTTAGTGAAGGTTTTTTGGATAGCATAGAACTTCAACCCACTTTGATCAGTCAGATCAAGGAGGCGCAGAAAAGAAATGCTAGTATCGACGGAATCAAACATCGTATCGATACAAGGAAGGTACCAGGATTCCCCGAAGATGAAGAAGGAGTTTTGTGGTACAAAGGATGTATCTATGTACCAGCAGATTCAAAGTTGAAACAAGCTATTTTGCAAGAAGCCCATGATACTCTTTATTCTATCCACCCTGGAGGAACCAAGATGTATAAGGATTTGAAGGAGCAATTTTGGTGGCATAAGATGAAGAGAGAAATCGGAATCTACATAGCCAAATGTGATATCTGTTAGAGAGTCAAAGCGGGACATCAGAGACCCGCAGGACTTTTGCAACCTCTGCAGATCCCAGAATGGAAATGGGATTCAGTTGGAATGGATTTTATCACCGGTTTGCCTACATCTAGTAGGGGAAATGACTCTATTTGGCTCATAGTGGATAGACTGTCCAAAGTAGCACATTTCTTACCGGTCAAGACCACTTATCATAGCTCGAAGCTAGCAGAGTTGTACATTGCTAGGATAGTCTGTTTGCATGGAATCCCCAAGAACATTGTGTCGGATCGAGGAACCCAGTTTACCTCAAGATTTTGGAAGAGAGTCCAAGAAGGATTAGGAACCAGACTAGATTTCAGCACAACTTATCACCCGCAGACTAATGGAAAAACGGAGAGAGTAAACCAGATACTCGAAGATACGTTGAGAGATTGTGTGTTGGAATATGGACCTAAATGGGAGGACTGTCTGCCTTTCGCAGAATTCTCATACCACAACAGTTACCAAGCCAGTTTGCAAATGGCCCCATTTGAGTTTGTGTATGGAAGGAAGTGTCGTAGCCCACTGAATTGGTCGGAAGTAGGAGAGAGTCAGATTTTCGGACCTGGCATCCTAAGAGAAGCCGAAGAGAAAGTTCACAAGATCCGTGACCACCTTAAGACCGCCCAATCTAGACAGAAGAGTTATGCCGACAAGATATGTCGAGATCTAGCCTTCACTATCGGAGATTTTGTGTATCTCAAAGTATCACCCTTGAAAGGGATGCAACTTTTCCAACTGAAAGGGAAGTTAGCTCCCAGATATATTGGACCCTTCAAGATTTTGAATCATCGAGGAGAAGTATCATATCAACTGGAATGCTGGAGGAGATATCAGCCGTGCATGATGTGTTCCATATCTCGTTACTTCGCAAATGCCTAGAAATTCCGGAGAAGACCAAAGTTTTCAAGAATATTGATCACATAACCATACATCTCAAAAAGTACCTAACTTATCATGAAGTACCCATTCGTATTTTAGAAGAAGCCTTTAGAACCACCAGAACCCGAAGTATCAAGTTTCTCAAGATCCAGTGGATCGTAACCATACTGAAGAAGAAGCTACTTGGGAGAGAGAAGATTACATTAGGACTGAGTTTCCAGATTTCTTTAGTTCCTAGTTTTATTTTTCTTAAATATCGGGACGATATTTTGTATAAGGAGGGAAGGTTTGTCACATCCCAAAAATATTAAACAAGATAATCAAGTTTTAATCAACCAAGTTTAGGGTTAACAAAAAAAATTATTATTAAACTTAATATGAATGCCTGTGTGGGTGATTAAGGCATGGAGGATTGCATTTGCCATGTTTGATTGCTATGAATGATAAAGATTGGATTAAAGATGAAAAAAATATCATCTAGATCATTTCCAAGAAGAATCAAATGAATAGAAAATCAAATATAAGAAAGATAAGCAAATGATCATTTTGGCCAAACTTGTTCACTAGACCACTTTGGGTGTTCCTAGTAAAAGATTTCTAACAGAAATAAATCCAATTCTTTTCACCCCTTTCTAAACCAAGTCAAAGCGAACCCAAGCCCACTTTATAAACCAACAGAAACAAATTCCAAATTTATTTAAAGGACAATTCAAAATTGAATGCTTAATAGGTACTAAGATGACCATTTCTCAAAAACCAACCAAACCAATTCCCCTTGGAAAACCCTAGAAACCACAGACTACCAAGCTTATGACAAGATCACTCACCAAAATTCATCCATAAATTCAAATGTTGAATTCATGCGGCCATTTCATCAAACACCTGGTGGACACAGATCAACCCTGCCTAACTTCTACTGTGGTGAGCAGTAATTGAGAAACCAATTTCCCCATTTCACTACCCTCGTCTCCTCCACCACCTAGCAACCCAGCCGACCAGCACCCTCTCTGTCATTTGCACCAGTGCGACGACACCTGAGCCATCCTTGCCGGTCGATCATGCACAACTCGCCACAAGTAGCCCCGCGCTCGTCCACGATGTCTAGGATACAAGCTACCATCCACCGCCACTTCATGTCCATCCCTCGAACGCAGGCAAGTTGTGGACCACCCGAGAAACGCTGCGCCCATTTCTCTGTCAGCCATGCCGAGAGCGCGCCAGAGCGCCGCAGCCGACACGCGTGAACAAGCCCTCACCGCGCGTACCTGCACTCACCATGACCCTAGCTACCCCCAGACATGCCCGTTCGCCGCCGCGCGACCGGTAGCCCCTGTACGCCGTCTCGAACACCGCCGGTTCTGCTTAGAGCATAGAGTGCTCCGACCATCCTCGACTGCACCGTGCTGAGCCATTGAGCGTGTGATGACCGCCAAGAAACACCGCATCGTCCTACGCCCTCTGCCATGCCCGTAGCTCACTGCAACGACGTCACCGGAGGAGCCAGCCGTTGCCGCTCTGCCCCTTTCGCCGATGTATAAATAGAGGCCACCCCAGCCCTCATTCTTCACACCATCTCACTCCCCACTCCTCATAGAACCTCCCACACCTTTCCCCAGAGCAAGGAGAGCACCATCCCCCAGGATTTGGGCGTAGTCCGCTGCTGCAGAGGAGAAGAGGAGCCGTTGATTGGAGCCACCCCAGGAGCCGCCGAGACCACCGTTTGAACCACCATCGTCGACAACGTCGTTCTCCCCCCATCGTTGACCCTAGCTGGAGCCCAGGTGAGCCACCACGTACCCCCACCGTTGCCGTTAGGGTTTATTCTCGCCGAAGCTGTGTGACGGAGACGACGAACGTTAGCCGTTGATCTTAGTCTAATCGCACGGCTTAGATTGAAACGTACCTCTTCGGTTAGATAGAGCCTCAGACGCATGGGATCCCCTTTTAGCAGCCCGCTGCACGCGCGTAGTGTAGTTGGGCCGGCCCAATATCATCCCCGCGCTTAGCCCACTGATTCAAATAATCTTTTTCCATTTTAGCTTAACCCTAGTTCTGTCAGTGACTTTGAAATTCAATTCAAGGAGATTGTGCTAAACCAAATTGCATGATTCCAATTTTGTTAGAAAGGTATTCAAATTATCTATCCAAGCCCGTTGTACTCAAACCATTTGAAATTATAGCTCACCTATAGTAAAAATAACAAGGCAGAGACTTTTACACATTCAAACATTTTTCAAAAATCAACCATAAATGCTTTTGAGTTGATTCCAACTCTCGAAAATCACATTTGACAATATCTATCTGAATATGTAAAAATATTTAGGTTTACATCCAATGATCTTAGACTAGTACTAAAAGAATGCTATATAGGAATTTCTAGTCACTTTAATTGTATAAAATAGTAATTTTAAACTTTTTAAAATATGACCACCACTTTAAATCACATTACCAAGTATTATAATATGTGGTGATGACATGCGTAAAAATGATCCCATATTTTAATTGGAGAATATTAAATCTTAAGTATTTTCAATGAGTAGAAATTACTTTCCTAAAATAAAATAAAAAGGACTAGGTCTTCTTTTCATGTGATGATTGTGATGATGCTAGATCATCTAGTGTGAACCTTTGTGTGTCAAATAGAGGTAGTTAAGTATTGTTTGGTGATTGTGCACCTCGTATTCAGTTATAGATGCTAGTACCGACCAAGTGATATGGGGTGGCCCAATCTTCTCAGCAAGCACTTGTCGATGATGATGGTGGATGATAGATAACTAGCCTGTAGATGTGAACTCTCCCGCTCAAACCCTGATACCAATGCAGCAGATCTCGATCCTTGTGGGATATTCACAACACCACGCTCTTGCGCACGCAGCCGTCGACCACAAACGGTAGTTTACAATCTATTAATTCCCAATGGAACAACAGATCACACTCAATTGCAGTAGTATAACTCGATCACAGGATAATTCCAGAGGTTCTAAAAAGAATCAACTCCAAAATATTTTAACGTGGTCTGACTCGAAAGAAACGGTACCCCCATCTATTTAAGAGAGAGGGGGCGTCTAGGCTAGAGTCCATGACGCAAACGACTACAACTAAGATACATGACGACCCAGGTGGGACAGCTTTCTAGGCGCACAGGCCTATTTCCTTCCATGGCAGCATATTGGACCTAAAACGCGCCGCAGCAGGACTCTCTGCCGTGGCAGGATTTGGCATCGTTTCTCTGCCGCGGCAGAGACTCTGCCAGGTGTTGATCCCTTCCTTTGTAGCTCCTTGCGCTTCCTCCCTCTCCTCCCTCGCGCTTGCTTCATTGATCAACACACCTTGCTCCATGTGCTTCACCTCCTTGTTCCGTGTTATACCTTCGTCTCCAAGGTACCTGATCATACAATAACACAAAGACTTAGGCAGTATAAAACTCTCATTATGTAAAACATCAGGCTCATTAAGAAACAAATTCACCTGTTGTTCTAGTAGCTTAGCACGAGCTCTTTTAATTGGTCCAATTCTAATCTCATTGGACTTATTCTTGTTAGTAGCAACTGGAACATGATCAGTAATAACTGGGGTAGGTGTAAGTATAGGGATGTCCTCATCATCTCCCCCCCCTTAAAAGGCGTCAACCTCAACGCTCCAAGGTCTTCTCCATCATATGGTGATAATTCAGCAACATTGAAACTGTTGCTAGCGCCACCAAATTAAGCAATAGGTATATCAATCGAGTAAGCATTATCATTAATCTTGGCTAACACTTTGTAAGGACCACCACCATGCGGCCTCAACTTGGATTGGCACAGCAATGGGAACCTATCCTTGTGCAGATGTACCCAAACCATATCACCAGGCTGGAACAACACTTCCTTCCT
Source organism: Avena sativa (assembly GCA_916181665.1). Classification (NCBI taxonomy): domain Eukaryota; kingdom Viridiplantae; phylum Streptophyta; class Magnoliopsida; order Poales; family Poaceae; genus Avena; species Avena sativa. The sequence goes on along the minus strand of OV702297.1, from coordinate 300,670,442 downwards.
TACTTGATTTCTGGTAGAAGCAATGTTCTTGCCTTTCTTCTCGATAGCTTCTCGAGTCTTCTCATGAATCTTCTTCACATATTCTGCACGTCTTGATGCCTCCATATCAACTCTCTCATGTAATGGTAGAGGCAACAAATCCAGTGGTGTCAATGGCTTGAAACCATACACCACCTCAAAAGGACAAAGCTGAGTGGTTGAATGTACTCCCTATTGTAAGCATACTCAACATGTGGCAAACACTCTTCCCATTCCCTCAGATTCTTCTTTATCATAGTCCTTAATAGTTGTGACAATGTTCTATTTACCACCTCTGTCTGACCATCTGTCTGGGGATGACAAGTAGTGCTGAATAATAGCTTCGTTCCCAGCTTCCCCCATAAGGTCTTCCAAAAGTAGCTCATAAACTTCACATCCCGATCAGAAACAGTTGTTCTTGGTACGCCATGTAATCTCACAATGTCACTGAAAAATAGGTTAGCAACATGCGACGCATCGTCGCTTTTGTGGCAGGCAATAAAATGAGCCATCTTAGAGAATCTATCTACTACCACAACTATAGAATCATGTCCTCTCTGGGTTTTAGGTAGACCTAGCACAAAATCCATACTAATGTCTTCCCATGGTGCAATTGGTGGCGAGAGAGGGGTATACAAACCATGAGGCTTCAATTTGGATTTCGACTTGTGGCATGTAATGCATCGGCTCACAAATCTGTACACATCACGCCTCATCTTGGGCCAATAAAAATGATCATCAAGCATGAGTAATGTCTTCTCATGCCCAAAGTGACACATCAAACCACCAGCATGGATTCCTACACTAAGAACAAACGCAACGACGATTTTCGAATACATAGTTTGTTAGCTCGAAACAAATATCGATTATATATATGATACTTATCCCATGCGTTTCTAAGAGCACACAAACGATATGGTTCAGCAAAATCATTGTCAAATGCATAAAGTGCACACATACTCTCTAATCTAGGAATTTTAACATCAAGATTGGTTAATAGCATGTTTTTCCTAGACAAAGCATCAATAACTACATTTTATTTTCCCTTCTTATATTGAATTATGTATGGAAAAGATTCAATAAACTTAACCCATTTAGCTAATCTTCTATGCAAGTTTGATTGAGCTTTTAGATACTTTCAAGCTTCATGATCAGAATGTATGATAAACTCTTTTGGCCACAAATAATGTTTCCAAACTTCTAGTACTCGAACAAGTGCATACAATTCTTTATCATATATAGGATAGTTTAATCTAGCACCAATAAGTTTCTCAGAAAAATATGCTATAGGGCGACCCTCTTGCATCAAAACGCCACCAATACCTATACCACTAGCATCACATTCAACTTCAAATTGCTTTGAAAAATCAGGCAATGCAAGTAATGGTGCAGAAGTAAGCAAACATTTCAATGTATCAAATGCAATGTCTTGAGCTGCGCCCCACACAAATGGCACACCTTTCTTAGTCAAATCATTCAATGGTGCAGCAATAGTGCTAAAATCCTTCACAAAGCGCCTATAGAATCCAGCTAATCCATGGAAACTACGCACTTGACTAACATTCATGGGAATAGGCCAATTTTGAATTGATTCAATTTTAGATTGATCTACTTCTACCCCATGCTTAGATACAACATGCCCCAAAAATATGACCTTATCTTTTGCAAATGTGCACTTCTCAAGATTAGCATACAATTGATTATAACGCAACACTTGCAAAACTTGTCGGATATGATTACAATGTTCAGTTTCGTTGTGGCTATAGATAAGAATATCATCAAAATAAAAAACCACAAAACGACCAATGAATTCTCTCAAAACATGATTCATTAATCTCATGAATGTACTAGGTGCATTAGTATGCCCAAAAGGCATGACTAGCCATTCATATAAGCCAATTTTAGTTTTGTAAGCAGTTTTCCACTCATCCCCTTCTTTCATCCTAATTTGATGATAACCACTACACAAATCAATCTTAGAGAAAATAGCAGCACCACTCAATTCATCAAGCATATCTTCTAAGCGTGGAATAGGATGACGATATCGAATAGTGATCTTATTAATAGCTCTACAATCTACACACATGCGCCACGTACCATCTTTTAGGAACTAAAATAACAGGAACATCAGAAGGACTAAGAGAAACATGAATGTACCCTTTGTCGAGTAGTGCTTGTACTTGTTTCTGTATCTCCTTAGTTTCTTCGGGGTTGGTTCTGTAAGGAGCACGGTTGGGTAATGTGGCACCTGGAATAAGATCAATCTGATGCTCTATGCCGCGCATGGGAGGAAGTCCAGCGGGCACCTCCTCTGGAAACACATCACCAAAGTCCTGCAAAACAGTAGAGACACCAAGATAAATACGGGTCATGTCGTTAGAAACTAAAACCTCGCCTTTGTACATGAGTACCAGTGGCAAGACAGTAGGATCCTCTCGAAATTCTCTCATATCTTCCTTGGTGGCTAGCATTAATAGGTTAGGCACTCTCTCCCTTTTCTTTATATCACTCTGTGTAGGCTCTATGACATCATGTACAGATGCAACACTCTCACGGCCTCCAACAGATGCATCTTGCAAATTCACCTCTATTTTTTGTCTAGACTCATTGACAATCTGTTGTGGTGACATTGGTTGCATGTTAATATTCTTGCCTTGAAACTCTAAGTGGTAAGTATTGGCACGACCATTTTGTTGTACATGGCGATCATATAACCAAGGCCGGCCCAATAACAAATGGCAGACAGTCATAGGAACCACATCAAAATCAATAAAATCTTTGTATGGCCCTATTTCAAAATTCACTCTCACCATATGGTTTACCTTCATCTCACCACTGTCAATTAACCATTGTATGTAGTATGGCCTGGGATGAGGTAAATACGATAGATTTAGCTTGGCACATAACTCTTTGCTTGCAAGATTCCTGCAGCTACCTCCATCAATAATTACTTTGCAAACTTTGTTAGGGCCAACGAGAGCTTTTGTTTGAAACAAATTGCAGCACTGAGAGTCAACAACGGGATACACACTAAGAATGCGTGGAGATACCACTATAGTAGGCGCATGCTCAGGAAAGGCATCCAGACCTTCTTCTTCATAAGTAGCACCGAGATCATTAGGATCAACATCATCTCCACTCTCATATTCTCCTTGATCATTGACAAACATCACCTTGCGGTTTGGACAATCTCTTTGGTAGTGACCTCGACCTCCGCAAGTGTGACACTCCACGTCAGGAGTACGTGCAGTTGACATATTCGAACCCGAACTAGCAGCAGGAGCAGCTGGTTTCTTAGTATTAGAACCAAAAGAGGGCAAGGGAACAGGCTTGGCCACTGATGTAGTTGTTGGGGATATGCTATATGGGTATCCTCATAGCATGTCTCTTATCCGACTAACCCGGGTGGCCCATAGTCGGTAGCATGGCCTACGGCCTGCTGGGCGGCCCAGTTAGGTGGATCCAGAAGGGAGGCCCATGATGGATAAAGGAAGGCTACGGTGGAGTCACCAGCGTACCCGGAGCCTTGGAGTGCAAGATACACAAGACTAGTAATAGACGGTGTAGAACTCTGGAACCTGTCCGGCTAGGACTTTTCCCTGTAACCCTAGGACCTGACGAATATATAAGCCGGGCCTATGGGAGCCTTTAGGGCACAACCTACTATCGTTTTACACACATCTCGCATAGCGAACCTAATCTCTGTAACTCGGCGTATTGCCATTATAGTGATTTATAACAGGAGTAGGATTCGCCACCGTTGTAGGATCTGAACCTGGGTAAGCTGTGTTACCTCGTACCCGTCAACCGTCCGCCTTACCCCACGTCTCTAAACACGCACTGTGAGGACCCCTACATGGTGACTCGTCGGCAATACCACGACAGTTGGCGCCCACCGTGGGGCAGGAGGCGCTTCAGTCTCTTCAACAGGCGAGGACCAAGATCTTCGCGGGAATCGGCAAAACCGTAGCCATCGGTCGCGTTCTCTTCTCTGGCAACGTTCCAATCGTCCCCCCCGACGAGTTCTGGATCCCAGCGAAGACAAACCCTACGTGGTGTTCGATCGTTCCTATCGGAGACATCCACCTCTTCATCGGCGAAACCGACTCAGGAACTAGTTCCCTGGGAGTCAGAGGAGCATCAAGACCCGCACGGACCGCCTATAGGCAGGATACGTTTGCGGAAGGATCGATGTCGGATCTCTCCTCGGAGTTTGTCGGCAAAGATCGGAAAAATTCAAGACCCACCCAAACCGCCCCTGTGCAGGATATAAAGGTGGAAGATCGCTGCAAATCCGCCGGCTTCGCCCATGCGTCTGGACAACAGAGACCCAAGTTCGTCAGCATGGTTACCAACTTCGATCTGGCGCGATGCGTTCAGAGAGAGGGCCAAAACCCCCGCGACTACCTCGCTAGGTGGCTCCGTATACGGGATGACCTGGCCAATTACCCCAATGATGATGCCATCTATCACTTTGTGGAAGGACTAGACCACGGCACGCTTCTCCGACATTCTCTAAGACGGCAACAGGCGTCAGGACGTCTCACCTTCGAAGGCATGGTGAACACCATCAACAACTACGCGGAGGATGAAGCGGCAGCTCAGACAGCGCTTGCGCTCATTGACGGAGCACCTCCAATTCAGCCACCACCACCTCCTCCGGCCGCCATCGTCGCAGCAGCACCGCCACCTCCAGTCATCGTCGAGGCCATTGCACCTCCACCACCCGTCATCGAGGAAGTCCTGGCACCCTCCGACTCTGTCATTGACGCACTTTATGCTGATTTCAGTGCAGATTCCGAGGAAATAGACTTACGTCCAGAAGAGCTGGACTCCGCCATGCAGGAGATGGAGGAGGAGTACTCGCGCGACGAACAAGCTAATAACACCGTCATGTCCCGAGGGGTGTTCGTCACCATTGGGACAGCAATGGATGAAGACCAACCCGGGCAAGCTCCGCCTACGGCGCTGGATAAGCGGAAGGGGCCACTTATTGCTGCTGACGATGATCGCGTAAGAGTCATGCCTCCTCTGCAGCAACCACAGGAACTCGGCACCGGTCCGAGCAACAACAACAACACCACAAACTTGCCGCCTCCAGCATCTACGTCGGCAGCAGCACATGTTACCCCAGCTGATAGGGTGATGTACGGCAACCTCCTCGTCGAGCCACTAACTGTTGATCATATCCGGAACGTGACTCATCTTGACGAGAAGCGCCAGCAACTACTGGAGGAAGTGCAAGCCATCGCGGAGCAAGGCGCTAAACTAGATCGAGATCTGGTCAACACGCAGAAGTCCATAGAGAAAGCAAGAGCAATGGAGGCCGACTACAAGACTCTGCTGCAGCAGAAGAAGGCTAAGAAAGCTCCGGCTCGCGTTATCAACGACCCTGGTGTACGGCGCAACCTAGGATGGGCTCCCTCAAAGCCGGCACAGGCCAAGCCATACATTGACAGTGAAGGCAAGTAGGTGATGCCCACCCGACTCCTCAATCTCGTCGTCGCCAAGACCCTTTTGTAGCAGGATAGATCACCTGAGGCAGTGGAACAGGTCTATGACCTAGTGGCCTAGGCGGTAAAGCAGCAGGAAAAGGCCACCTCTCAGAGGCTTGAGTCTGACCCAGCGCGATGCCGATCTAGCCAGTACAAACCGCCAAGGGGCAGATCTCCTCAGGATGTCGGATCACGGACGGGTTCATCAGAACGAAAACGGAGGGATGCGCGCAGTAGGAAGGATGCTATCCCCATATCCTCCGACCACGGAGAAAGAGCCCAACCTCGCCGCCCATCGCCACCGCCCCGATCCCCCGACGTCACGAAGACTACAAGGCTCACCATCGTACGGATATGCCCCCACCAAAGTAGTGTGGCATCGTCATCCGCGACAACACGGAGCAGACCCATCATGAAGGAAAGCACAACGAAGGACACAAGAGCAGGTCGCGCCATGACCCTCCGCGTCCGACAAGCAACCGTGACAGGCGTGAGGCGTCGCAGGAGGGTAACAGCAAGAAGGCTAACCCACCACCACGTCCGCCTCCATCGCCGCCAAGCAGTCACCATGGCGGAGGAGGCCCGCGTCGTTCATGCAGCCCATCCCCTGTTGACAAAAAGAAGAACCCGGAGCCATACGATGCACGTTCGCGGATCGATAAGATCCGTGAGGCCCGGGAAGGACCATACCTAGGACCACGTTGCTTTGGACCTGCAATACGCACCGCAACTTACCCCAAAGGTTTCCGGATTGACAAGACCATCAAGCCCTATGACGGCACCGCCAAGCCTGCCACATGGTTGCAGGACTACGGCAACGCGGTGGAAATTGCCGGAGGCAACCCCAACGTCACCGTCAAGTACCTCCCGTTAATGTTGGTGGGCACGGCCCGTCAATGGATCGACGACTTGCCGGAGAAATCTATCTACAACTGGTTGGACATGCAAGAAGCATTCACAAAAAACTTTGAGGGTACATACAAGCGTCCCTGCACTGTGGGCGATCTACGGCGGTGCGTGCAAGAGAAAGACGAGAAATCTCGCGCCTACCTCTCCTGCTGGCTGGATATGAAGAATTCCTGCGCAGGAGTGCACGCCCAGACCGCCATGGCCGCCTTCATCGATGGGTTGGAAAGAGGCACGTTACTCCGACATAAGTTAGAGCGCTTGCAGGACAACCACCAGCTGGACCTAAATCAGATGATTCAGTTAGCTAGTGAGTTCGCAGCTGCCGACGACGATGCTCGTGGCTCTTTGCCGGCAACGGCCGTTCCAACTCAATCTCGGAGGAACAGCAGTACAAAGCGGAAAACCACTCCAGAAGAAAAGCAATCTACCTACACGGTCGCCATGACTTTTGCAGGACGAGGAGAAGGCGGACAACATGGCCGAGGAAGGGGAGCAGGCCGTGGGCAGCAGCGAGGAAGCGAAAGCAACTCGGCGCCGCTCCGCGTTCCCCAAACCTACAAAGAGTACCGCGATATGCCGTGCCTCGTACACCTCGACGCCAACGGCAAGGCCACCCATACCAATCGACACTGCAAGTTCGTCAACGACCTCAAGGAAGACCCGAAGTCCGGCTACAAGCGAAGTCGGAAGAACAGACCGCGAGGCAAGGGCAAGGGGAAGAAAAAGGAGGAGGAGTCCAAGGATTCAAGTGACATGGACGAAGACGTTGACCCCAAGAACGACGCCAAGAGCGACGACAAGGGAAAGAACCCCTTCGCAAAGAAGGCCCCAGTCTACCACACTTTCCTTGGCACCCCCACCGTCCGACAACAGAAGACCTCTCTAAGGATCCTGATGGCTACTCTCCCCCTAGTCCCCCAATACCTGCGCTGGTCGGAGGTTCCAATCACATGGGACAGGACGGACCACCCAGACCTCGTGCCCACGGAGAACCAGTACGCCATGGTCATCAACCCATTGATTGACGGCGTGGAGTTCACCAAGTGCATGGTGGATAGTGGAAGCAGCATCAACATTATGTACCTGGATACACTGCAGAAGATGAACTTGACGGAGGCAAACCTAAGGCGGACCAACACCGTTTTCCATGGCGTAGTGCCTGGTCGGGAGGCTCGGTCCCTTGGGTGCATCACACTTCAGGTAGCCTTTGGCGACGTTAATAATTACCGCCAAGAGCGCATGACCTTTGAGGTGGTCCCCTTCAAGAGCGTGTACCACGTCATATTTGGCCGCGACATATTCCACATGTTCATGGCCAAGCCATGCTTCGTCTACAACAAGCTCAAGATACCCGGACCAAACGGTGTCATCATCGTATCCGGAAGCTTTACCAAGGCAAGGGACTGCGAGATCAATGAAGCAGCCATTGCAGAAGCTGTCCTCTACAGCGAAGAATTCAAGGAGATCCAGAGCAAGGTCAATGACTCAGAGATGCCCGCGTCGAAGAAGCAAATCTCCGACTCCGCTCCTGCGTTCAAGGCCGCCATCGAGACCAAGCCGGTGGAACTTGTGGTAGGCGATGCCTCCAAGGTCACCGCCATTGGGACGAACCTGGATCCCAAATAGGAAAGCACGCTCGTCGAGTTCCTCCGTGAGAATAGGGACATCTTTGCCTGGCAACCTGCCGACATGAAAGGTGTACCTAGGGAACTTGCCGAGCACAGCTTAAACATAGATCCAAAATGTAAACTAGTGAAACAATCTCTACGACGCTTCGGAGATGAGAAGAGACGCGCCATTGGAAAAGAGATAGCTAGGTTACTTAAGGCTGAGTTTATCCGAGAAGTCCTTCACACCCGATGGGTGGCCAATCCTGTACTTGTCCCCAAAAAGGGAATCAATGAATTAAGAATGTGCGTTGATTACACCGGCTTGAACAAAGCATGTCCCAAAGATCCGTTTGCTTTGCCTCGCATTGACCAAGTCATTGACTCGACGGCTGGCTCGGAACTTTTGTGTTTTCTCGATGCATACTCAGGATACCACCAGATCAAGATGAGGAAGTCGGACCAATTGGCCACTTCGTTCACTACCCCTTACGGCACATTTTGCTATGTCACGATGCCCTTTGGGCTGAAAAACGCAGGTGCTACCTACCAGCGGACAATGCAACGTTGCCTTCACGATCAAATTGGTCGGAACGTTCACGCCTATGTGGACGATATCGCGGTGATGTCTAAAAAGTCAAATGACTTAATCTCCAACTTAAAAGAAACTTTGATAATCTCCGGAAATACAACATGATGCTCAACCCTAAGAAGTGCGTCTTCGGGGTTCCAGCCGACAAATTGTTGGGCTTCATCGTTTCCCGGCGCGGAATCGAGGTCAACCCGGAGAAAATCAAGGCCATCTTAAACATAAACCGTCCGACATGCCTAAAGGACATTCAACGACTAACAGGTTGTGTTGCAGCAGTTAGTCGGTTCATCAGCCGACTTGGAGAGAAGGCTCTGCTGTTGTACATGTTGCTGAAGAAGGCGGACAAATTCACATGGACGGACGAGGCAGATGCAGCATTGAAGCAGCTCAAGGAGATTCTTTCCTCAGCGCCCATCCTTGCAGCACCTGAGCCTGGCCCTGTTGATTTACATGGCGGCAACCAACCGGGTTATCAGCATCGTCGTCGTGGTAGAGCGGAAGGAACCAGGCTATGAGCACGGAGTTCAACGAGCAGTTTACTATGTAAGTGAGGTCTTGACAGAGTCCAAGCAGCGTTACCCGCACTACCAAAAGATAGCTTATGGAGTATTCCTCGCTTCGCGGAAGTTGAGGCATTACTTTCAGGAGCACCCAATCACAGTAGTGAGCAAGACTCCACTGTCCGATATTATCAACAACAGCGACGCTACGGGAAGGGTCGCGAAGTGTGGCATTGAACTTGCCGCCTTCGAGATCACCTACAAAAGACGCGACGCTATCAAGTCACAAGCCTTGGCAGATTTTATTGCAGACTGGACGGAGTTGCCGGATGCCACTCCGTTGCCGGAACCAGAGTACTGGGTGATGCACTTTGACGGATCAAAGATGCTCAATGGCTCGGGGCTGGTGTATTGCTGCAGTCACCAAAGGGAGACAAGCTACACTACATTCTGCAGATCCACTTCGAGGCTACAAACAACATGGCAGAGTATGAAGCACTCATTCACGGACTGCGTGTAGCCAAGGATATTGCCATCAAGTGCATAGTTTGCTGTGGAGATTTCGACTTGGTTGCCCAGCAGGTGGCTGGCACCTGGAATGCGCGGAACCCTATGATGGCGGCATATAGAGACGAAGTGGACGAGATAGCCAAGAGCTTCTTGGGCTACGAAGTCAAGTATGTACCTAGGGAGCAAAACGAGGCGGCTGATCTATTGTCTAAACTTGGATCAGGGCGCAAGCAAATTCCGCCAGGAGTTTTCCTAGAGCATCTATGCACACCATCCGTGAAGGGCGCCAACATCGACAACCCAGATAGAGCTGATTCTTTTGTCAACATGGTGACAAAGATCCCTCCGGCTTGGACAAAATAGTTCATGGAATATCTCGAAAACGGAACTTTGCCCGACGACGAGGTTGAAAGACGACAGATAGTATGACGAGCAAAGGGTTATACCATAATCAATGGGCAACTCTACAAAAGGATCACTACTAGTGTATACCTATAGTGTGTTTCCCAGCTAGAAGGTATGGAAATCCTACACGAGATCCATCTCGGAGATTGCGGGCATCACGCTGCTCCTCGATCGTTGGTCGCGAAAGCCTTCCGGCAAGGATTCTACTGGCTGACCGCGAAGGTGGACGCCAACAAGCTGATTGAGACGTGCACTGGATGCCAGTATTATGCCCGATAACCACATGTTCCTGCTGAAGAATTGCGAACAATACCAATAACTTGGCCGTTTGCAGTCTGGGGGCTAGACATGGTGGGGCCGTTGCAAACGGCACCGTGTGGGTTTACGCATCTGCTAGTAGCAGTTGAAAAATTCACCAAATGGATAGAAGCTAAACCCATTAGAAAGCTTGATGGGGCAACTGCCCTCTGGTTTTGCCGGGATCTGGTGGTGAGATTTGGTCTCCCACATAGCATCATCACCGATAATGGAAGCAACTTGTCACTCGGATAAGTAGAGGGCTATTGCTGGGACAAAGGCATCCGACTTGACCTTGCATCTGTGGCACACCCACAATCCAATGGTCAAGTTGAGCGAGCCAATGGATTAATTCTGCAGGGAATCAAGCCACGTCTTGAGGCACCACTACATAGAGCAGCTGGACCCTGGGCGGAAGAATTGCCATCTGTGCTGTGGAGTTTACGAACTACACCCAACAGATCCACCGGCTACACTCCCTATTTCATGGTATATGGAGAAGAATCCATCCTACCTTCCGACATACTCCACGATGCACCAAGAGTTGCCACCTACGACGAAGATGATGCTGAAGAATCCAGACGCCTAGATGTGGACCTTCTTGAGGAGGAGCGCGTTTTGGCATGCCAAAGATCCGCCATCTACCAGCAGAAGCTACGCAGCTACCATAGTCGCCGCGTCCGGCATCGCTTGTTTAAAGAGGGGGATTTGGTGCTCCGACTTAAGCAGAAGAAGTCACACAAATTATCCCCGCCATGGGAAGGACTGTTCATCATAAGCAAGGCGCTGCTCAATGGGTCTTACTACCTTATCGACAATCGTGAACTCAAGGATAGACCCAATGAGGATCATAAGCGTAAGCGACGTGACCCGGATGATGACTACCCGGAGCTTGATCGGCCATGGAACATAGCACAGCTACGTTCTTTCTACGCTTAGCATTTTTTATCTAATTGTGTACCTCTTATATGATCAATGAAATAAAGCTCTTTGGTTCACTCATATTGCTGAGTCTTTTACCTCCTTTAGTGTTCATTTTTGGATCATATAAACCTTTATGCACAAGCTTTGCGATTGCACTTGTGAAAATTCCGCCTACGGGCGTTAGCTTAAGTTTTCTGGTCTACACGTTCTTTGTTGTTTTTATGTGGATTCTAGAGTAGTGACTTTCGGCACTTATTGTCGGCGATTTTGTGCTAAGGTTATTGACGGTGCCATTGGGTATCATCGCCTAAGCGCATGGTTCCGACAACGAGTCTTCCGACTCACGAAAAGTCAATCATAAAAACCAGAGTAATGGATAAGCCAGCACTTGCTTAAAAATATATACATACTAGGCATTAATTCTTAAGTAGTAGGATACGACTACCATTGTTTTCCGCCTTATGATTACATCACCAAGTTTTTTCAATGCACACTCCAAAGGAGAAACAAGAATTACAAAGTGTTTCTCACTCCTTGGGTCCAGGGGACTTGGAGGCCACATCATCACCAGCCGGAGATTCACCCTTAGCGTCGCCACTGTGAGGAGACTCGGAGGATTCAGGCTCGGCGTTGTCAAGAAAGTTCCTGGGCACGAAGACGTCGACGTCCACCAACTCGGCAACCCTGGTGTCATAGCCTGCGAGTGATGACAGGATGGCTTCTTGATCAATCTCCTTGCCGTCATCATCCACGTCGGGAATACCAGATGTTACCGTGTCGATGTCGGCACCTTCATAGTGTGCCTTCACCATGGACAATGCCATCCTTGCGCCAGCCCGTGCACATGAAGCTTTCCAGCTTGCGACACGCTCGGGGGCTCGGCGCAGAATCTCCGAGTACTTCACCATGGAATCCGAGGCCTTGATGTAAATCTGCACGGGTGTGGCGATCTCCTTGGCTTGAGTGATGGCGGTGTTGATGAAGTTGCCGGCAAGAATCATGCATTCCTTGTCCGAAGGAGGCGAGCGGGTTAAACCTAGGGGCGCTGAAAATTCTGACAACAATTGCATGAGTTCAAAAATTCTAAGTACCCAGAGTACAGAGCTACAAGGCGGAGGATACTTACTGAAGATGCTGGCCTTAGCCTGCCAGACGACGTCCGCCAAGGATTCTTTCTCTTGTTGGAGGAGCTTAAACGCCTCGCTATGGCGAAGGTTTTGCTCATCGGCAGCTTGGTTCTGATCCTTTAGGATCGCAAGCTCCTCCTTCAAGCGACTGATCTCAGCGAAGGCGGAGTCCTGCAGGGCTTTCATGGAATCCTCGTGCATCTTCAGCATTTCTTACCTCTCCTTCTTAAGGATCTTGTTCTCGCTGTCCAGCTGCTGGATGTGCTTGGACTGCTCGACAATATCCTTGGCCTTGGCTACATGCTCTGTAAGTTGGAGAAAACAAAGTACACCGTGAGTACTCGAAGAAGGAAGGCACAAAAGTAAGACGGAAATGTGCAAAAAGAAAATAGACTCTTGTTTTTAATGATCTGTTCCTTCAAGATGGCGGTTTTACCCTTTTCAGCTTCATGGTCCGCGCGCATATTCTGGTACTTATCATTGGCCATGCCCCTCCGAGCATTCTTGTTCTGTGGAAACAAATACAAAGTCAAGTCATTGTTTAGTCTACTTGGAGCCCCTAGTCGGAGATTTTACATCTAGGCGCTCGGGGGCTACAGCGAGAGTTTTTAACTTAGCAATATGCTTAGCTTTTCTTTAAGCATCTAGTCGGAGCTAATTCAGTTCTCAACTAGAAGCTTGGGGGCTACAGTATAAAGTTTTAACTCGGAAAATGCTTAGCTTTTCTTTAAGTATCTCGTCGGAACTAATTCAGTTATAGCTAGAAGCTTGGGGGCTACAACACTTAAAATTATGAACACTGTGTATGCTACTCTTAAAGCATCTAGTCAGAATAATTCATTCCATCTAAATGCTTGGGGGCTATAGTGAGAGTTTTTTCTAACTTAGTCATTCTTAGAGCATATAGATGTAAAACCAATGGTTTCCCGTCTACATCCTCGGGGACTACAGTGGGATACTCATATGAAATGCAAACGGTAAAGTAAAAATTACAAGTGCGATGATCTTGAGGTTCGTAGCACTCTCGGCCAGCAGCTTGCCAAAAGAAACGCTATTGTTTCGCAAGATGTCTGCTTGTCGGAGTAGCTCCTCAGGACCGCACGTCGGAGATGACGGCACTCCTCCAGGAACCGTAGTTGTGCTAACCGGCGTAAGCACCGGGAAGACGATCTTTGGCAGTTCTAAGGGTTTCTGGGGAGTAGAGGCGCCGCCTTCGGCAGATGTACCAGCAACCACCACCGCCTTGCCGCTACCGATGGCATCCTTAGCCGGAGCTTCAGCCATTTGAAGAGCAGTGCTCTCCTGCGTCGCCCGCTCGCCGACAACTGCGAGTTCGGTAGAGGCTCCAGAATCCACTTCGACGGCGGAAGGGCCTGGTGCCTCCTGGGCTTGGGATCTTGTCGGAGCGGAGGAGGGCTTGACGGCAGGAGTAGCGGGGGCGATGGCGGGGGAAGAGTCGCGATGCCACATATCTTTAATATTTCTAGAAGCCCCAAGAGTCTTGGAGGACTTCTTGAGGCTGGTTGTGGCTTTCTTCCTGAAATGTGCAAAATGCGTAATTACAGGAATAAGACAAATAAACAAGACAATGTCGGAGAATGAAAAGCTTACACTAGGGGGGGCGCTTTGGCAAACATCCCGGTGGCTTTCTTCTTTTCCGCCTCCAGGGCGGCAGTACTCTTTTTGGAGGCTCCACCCTCCGTCTTCTTTTTCTTGCCTCCGTCGGCAGCGTCAGAGGTGGAGCTCTTCCGCTTTCGCGCCAACGAGGCGTCATCGTCGGACACGACCGTGACTTCCTTCATCTTGGGATCGTAGATTTGGGCGGCCAGGTTGCCCTCCTCTAGATCGCTAAGCTGTTAAGTGAGAAATCACCGTGGTAGACAAGATGATATTAGCAAGACGGAAAAACTGGAGTAATGTCATACACGGAAAATAAATACCTACCTTTGGGCACTTTCCGTTTACGAACATGTCGTAGGTAAGGGTGAAGCCACGTTCTTGTCCTTCACCTTGACGATGTACTTAAGACGGAACTTGACAGAGTCGCTCGAGAAGTTGTCCTCGGAGATCCAGAGGGTATCCCTTCGATCGCCGGTGTACTCGTGCATGACCTTCGTACGGTGCTGCAGAGGTTGGATCCGCCTGATGAACCAGCACATGGCTAGGTCCAAGCCGGTCAGACCCGTATCTACAAACCATTCGATCCGCCTTATTGCGCGAGAAGCGTTGAGGTCAGAAGGAAGGGAGGCATGGGACCGCCATGTGGAGACTTCAGCGGCGGCTCCATCCACGAAGTCCGGGTACGTTGCTTCTCGGCCCGACAAAGGAATGTCGGGGCCGTAAAAGTACGTCCGATGCCAGTTCTTACATGACTCGTGGCTGACAATGACAGGGAACCGCCGGCCAGGTCAGATCTTGAAGCTTATGGTGCCGTAGTTTCTAAGCTCCTCCTTGCTGTGTCCGACTTCATGTTTGACGGTGAAGAAGTAGACAAACAGATCTAACCTAGGCCTAATCCCTACCTTTAATAAGGTAGAGATCCCTGTGTTTACAATGCTAGTCCCTGGATCAATAGCTAGCATCCACAGTTAAGATGTAATATCAAGAAACAAAGGTCATAATACAACTTTATAACCAGGAATAAAATAATTTATTACATCTTACATAGCTCATTTGGCTATCTCATTAGAATGCAGTAGAATATAACAATAGCATGGGGTCCCCTTCATCTTCAAAGTGCCACAGGCAAACATGTTGGTTGTAGACTTGTAATCCTAATTCAACAAACTTCACTAATATCAAATAAACCTGCAACATAATAAGTTACAGCCACAAGGGTCAATACATTTGAATTGTATTGGAAAGTGATACTATGGTAGTGTAGTGGAGTCTATCATCTATATGCTTTTGGCTAAGTGGAGCTTAGGATTTCTTTGCTCGAAATAGATTTTCCTTATCATTTGAAAACACTAAGTTTTTTCTTGACAAAATCACCCAAGGCATCTCCCAATAGAAATTGGTGATCCTTCAACCCTTGTTCAACCACAAGTTTTTAACTTAGAAATTGGGACGAGGAGATTCTTGATAGCTTCCATGTCTTGATGCTCAAATTGTCCTTTACCAGGGACATGGCTAAGTACTTAGATTTTTCACTCTGCAGAGGTGGTGCACTTTCCCCACAAGACTTGGTTTCACCAAGACAAGATCTATCAGAAGCCTTCCCTTAGACCAGAATGGACGCGTTCCAACCTATCATTCCCCTACCACCAACTGTCCATTTGGCGAAGTTATTGCAACCTATATGATCCAGGCAGAGCCCATAATGCCAAGTGGCTGCACTTGAAGCTTCTCAACATTTGACATCTCAAATCTCTTTGTTCCTGGGTGGCCATCCACAAGTGAGATACACAAGGTAAACCATAGAAATGGGCCTTGTGAACCACTCAACACAAACCATTCCTTCCATTCCACCCAGGTGATTCATTCACTTAGTTGTTTTATTAAACAAAACACAAGTCCTTGACTTAGAAATATACCATAGTATGAATATATATTCCACCCTTGTTTTCTACTAGCTAAGCTAAGCATGATAGTAGTAGGAATCTTAACTTAGGAATTTTCTACTAAGGTTTCATCTACTAGGATTTCCCATGGCATAGTTTATACTTATCAAAAATTCCATGCAAGTCCTACTTAGAAATATCACTAATGCATAGTGAAAATAATGGGACAAAAGTATGAAGCATCACTTGCCTTTTTGGTAGAGAATATAAGTTCACTCCTTGTCTTTGCAATGATCACACTCTTCAAATCACTACAATTCAATCAAGCAAGGCATAATTTCAATCTACCATTCAAGCAAACATCACATAAAATAATAGCAACAAAACAATGCATGCAAGCATGCCAAACTTTGTTTTATTTACAAAAGTGGTTTATAATAGGTTATAAACATTATAAAACACTTATTGGTCATTTTATAAAGTGGCAAAACTATTTGCAAAAGATTTTACCTATAAACCATTTTTGAACAAAATCAATATTTTATGTGGTTGAAAATGCCTTTAGCAAAAGCAACAATTTTTATATGGTTCACCAAATACATTTTTAAATCATAAAACTTTGTGCTTGGGGTCAGAGAGTTTAAATCAAAACATTTCCCAAAGGTTGTCCACCAAAAGAATTTTAAACACATAAGCATTATTTTTATTTGACTAGAAATGGTTTAAATCAAAGATTTACTCCTTAGCTTTACCAAATACATTTTCAAATCCATGAGTTGGTTTCTAAGGTCAGTAGGTTCAAAACAAACCATTTTCCAAAGGTTTTATCTCAAAATTCATTTTAGAACAATTTTTATATTACAAATATGCCTACACAAGTTTCTGCAAAAACATTCAATTTAACAGAAGCAATTCACTAAACAAAGGGCATGGTCAGAAATTACTTGTCTTGCTGATTCCATTGATATAAAATTTGCAAAATTTGGACGTGTGGTTTGAAAGTTATGAATTTTTCAAATTAGCACATCAAATAGAACATTTCTGTTTTTTATTCAAACAGACAGGGCCACGCGTCACGATTCTATTCGTCTGTACCGCTTCATGCGGATCGACAGTTGTGAGGCATTGGATCTAAAGGTGATCGTGCGGCACAGATCAATCAAAAACGGTTTGTTAAGTTCCTCAAACACAACCATAGGATTTACATCTAACGGCTCTCAACGCTCTGACCATGTTCTGGTGGCGCTGCGACGGTGGGCGGCAGCGGCGCGCTCGGGCAGGAGGGTTCCGGCGAAGCTAGGAAGCGTAGGAGAGGGAGGAAACCATTACCGAACTCGCCGTGACGTGCTGAAGCTCAAGGTGGTTGAAGTGGACGAAGGGGCGCTCCGAGTTGCTGGCAATTCCTCGCCGGAGTTCAAGATGGTGTTGGTTGTTCTCTATCGTTGTCGAAGGCGAGGCTTCGGTGCATTCTAGAGGGAGAGGAGGGTATGGTTAGATGAGCAGAGACGTAGCAAGGATGCATGCATGAAAGAGAAAGAGAGGGCGGTCATTACCAGCTAGGGAAGTGTTGCCGGAGTGAAAGCAGACGGCGGCACGCTCGGAGGTCGTCGTTGCCGAGGTTCTGGGGCGCGCGGGGCCGAGCTGATGCCACTGGGAGGTTCAGGGAGTGATGGAGATGATTCTTGCATGGTCGAGAGAGCGAGGGGCGATGGCGACTGGCCGGAATTGCTCGGTGAGCTCGCCGGAGACAATGGTAGTGTAGTGTGAAATTGAGCATCCCGGGGGCGCACTAGGGTGGGGGACTGAGGGGGAAACAGAGAGGAGGGAGAGGCGGTTAAGAGGGAGTGGTCACCGACGGGAGTTACTCAGCCAGTAAAAAGAATTCACGCCGGCATTCAACGGCAGTAATGGCCAGAGAGGGGGGCGCGGTCAGCGGCGGGTGAGGACGATGGTGAGGTGGCAGTGGGGTCGCTTGGCAGCGAGAGAGAGAGTGGGGAGGTGGATCCTGGTAGTCCGTGGCCGAGTGGGTTCTTTCCGTGGTGAGAAAACATTTCGGGGGAGAGAGGGATAGGTGGGCTGCGAGTCGGCTTAGTGGGCTGGGCTGGCCAGATTCATTTTTTTTATCTGAATGTTTCCCTTTTTCTTTTCTAATATTCTGTTTTGATTTTTATTAATCAATTCAAACACTCATTTCAATTCAAAACTATGCCAAATTTTGTGAATAATCAAACACTGATTAGAAATACATTCTGAAGTCATAATTAGAATAAATCTTTTATTCTTTTTAGGGTCTTTTAATTATTTAAAATAGGCTCTAGTTTTAATTAAATAAGATTTAATAATATTTTTTAATCACCATTTGAATTCAAATCACCACCAAACTTTGGGTGAATTTTTATTCTGTTTATCAACATATTTCAAAGTCAAAAATAAAATAATTCTTTTATTCTTTTAAGATCTATTAATAATTAAATAAATAGACCATAGTCTTTAATTCAAATAGCTTTTAATTTATTTTAAAAATCTTTTTGAAATCTAAATAATATCAAAATCTTTTCAGTAGGTTTCATTTGAAAGACTTAAACACTTGGAAATCTTATTTAAAATAAATTAACAAGTTTTAGTGTTTATTTAAAATGGAAAAGCCTTTACTTAAATAAAATTGGATAGTAATAAATCCTCATTATTAAATAAACCTTTACTCTTTTCAAAAGCCTGGACAAGATTTATTATTTGGCTCTATAAAATAATCCTTATTTATATTTCTACCTTTGCTTTTGAAACCCATATCTTTTTATTTAAAGACCAAAAAAATAGTGATTCCAATTATTAAAACTTTATTTATTAATTATTTATCTTTTTAAATCCCTTTAGGATTTTATTGGATCAAAATAGGTTTTGATGTTTCCAATTGAAATCAAAAAATTTCTTCTCACCCTAAAATTCAACAATTATTTATTTTGTTTATTTATTTTTCACATTTCAAGATTTGGAAAATCTTGGGATGTGACAATGATGACACATCTCCTTGTTCACCTAGTAAGAGAGATTGCCATTCTTGCTCCTTTATTTCTACATAATATGTTCCCCTTTGAGAGTTCTATGGGAGTCTTAAAGAAATATGTCCATAACCGTGCTAGGCTAGTAGGAATCATCTCTAAGGGCTATGGAACAGAGGAGGTCATTGAGTTTTGTGTTGACTTTATTCTTAACATTAAGCCGATTGGTATTCCTCAATCGCGGCACGAGGGGAGACTCAGTGGAAAAGGAATGCTAGGAAAGAAAAAAAATATGTAAAGACGGGCATTATTTCACGCAAGCACACTATAAAGTTCTAGAACGTTCCACCTTGGTGGCTCCTTATATCAATGAACACAAGAATATTTTACGCTCCAAACATCCGGGGCATAACGACTCGACTACACGTTTACAGATGACGACATTCGACAGTTGGTTGCAAACACATCTCATGAATAACTCCACTGTTGAAGATCAATTGTACTTGTCGGCCAGGACACCATCTTCGACAATATTGACTTTCCAAGGGTACGAGATAAGTGGGAATACATTTTACACCATCGCCCAAGATAAATAGAGCACCAATCAAAATAGTGGTGTCCGCATTGATGGAACAAACAACAATAGGAAAAAGGACACATATTATGGTTACATAGTGGAGATATGGGAACTTGACTCCATACCTTCTTTAAAGGTCCCTTTGTTTTTGTGCAAATGGGTCAAGATGACAGGAGGAGGAGTTGAGGTAGACAAAGTACGGGATGACAATAGTCAATCTCAACAATCTTGGGTACACGGACGAACCATTCGTCCTAGACAATGATGTGGCTCGGGTTTTCTATGTGAAGAGCATGTCTACCAAACCGAAAAAATTAAAATGATCAAATGAATACATTATACGATAAGCAAAAGCGCCACATAGCTATTTTTCATAGCAAAGAAACATCGTGGGGGTAGAGGACAAAACAGACATGTCGGAAGATTATAATAAGTTTGATGAAATTCCGCCCTTAGCAGTAAACACCGACCCAAGCATCGTGTTAAATGATGAAGATACTCCATGGTTATGGCTGACGCGATCATACTAAAGGCTTTTTAGGAAACTAGTGACTATATGTATTCTGAATTTTGCTTTTGGTGGTTTTTGAGATGTAATCAATATGTATTCTGAAACTTTCATTGGATCTCTGAAGGAACATTGAAAATCTCATTGTATCTGTGAACAAACATGATATTGTCAGTCGAAAAATGATATTTTCGAAAAATCATGAGAATTAGATCTTGTACCTGTACTTCAAACCGGACGCACTTCCTACCGATTTGGCAAACATTTCTCTTTTTCACCCAGGGTGGACAGAAAGGTTTGATATCTCCCGGTTGGGACATAATTCATTTAAGGTGGTCTAGTATTTTTGAAAAATGGGCTGGTAGCATTCTGAACAACATTTTGGTGGTTGCTTCAAAAAATACCCCGTTTTTGTGCCCAAAAAATGGAAAATGGCTTTTTCGTGCAACGAAAAGGAAAACTTCCTCCTGCAACATTGTTCGCCAACCCAAGATACACATGAATGCACAATATGGGCATAGTATCACAAACTATGCTACCGACCGAAAGCCATGAAACCTCGAACATGATAGGTCATTTTGTGAAAGTTTGTTTTAAGACATAACCAATATACCAAGTTTGGTATTTTTCCTAGCAACTATGTCACATAATATCACACCACGTCAAGAATTTACATTGTTCAGACCGTTTTTTAATTTCTTATGCCAATTTCAAAATTTTCATGTTTCAAACTATGGTAAAAACTTCGGGTATGAAGATTGGGGATGATACTCATTGAAAAACTCATTGGATCTATGAGGAAACATGATATTGTGAGTCTAAAAATTATTTTTTCAAAAAATCATGAGCATTAGATCGTGTACCTCTAGTTCAAACCGGACCCACTTCATGTCGATTCGGCAGACATTTTTGTTTTTTACCCGGGTGGACGGAAATATTTGAGATATACCGTTTGGGATATAGTTCATTTAAGGTGGTTAAGTATTTTTGAAAAACGGGATGGTAGCATTCTGAAACAACATCTTGGTGGTTGCTTCACAAAACACCCCATTTTTTGCGCCCGGAAAATGGAAAATGGCTTTTCCGTGCGACAAAAAGGAAAACTTCCTCCTTCAACATTGTTTGCCATCCCAAGATACACATATATGCACAATATAGGCACAGTATCACAAAATATGCCATGATTCTAGCCATAATATTGGTCATTTCAACTCAAAGCCATAAAACCAAGAACACGATAGGTCATTTTTGAAGATTTTTTTGAGACATAATCAATATACCAAGTTTGTTATTTTTCCTAACAACTATGTCACAGAATATGATACCACGCGAAGGTTTTACGTTGTTCAGACCTTTTTTGAATTTCTTATGCCTGTTTCAAAATTTTCCTATTTCAAACTATGGTAAAAATTTCGGCATGAAGTTAGGAGATGAGCCTCATTGAAATTCACACTGGATCTGTGAAGAAACATGATATTGTGAGTCTAAAAATGATTTTTCTAAAAAATCATGAGCAATAGATCTTGTACCTGTAGTTCAAACCGGACCCACATCCTACCGATTCGGCAGACATTTATCTTTTTTACCCAGGGTGGACAGAAAGGTCTCAGACCTCCCGGTTGGGACATAGTTCATTTAAGGTGGTCTAGTATTTTTGAAAAATGGGGTGGTAGCATTCTATAACAGCATTTTGGTGGTTGCTTCACAAAACGCCCCATTTTTAGCGCCCAGAAAATGGAAAATGGATTTTCCATGCAACGAAAAGGAAAACTTCCCCTTGCAACATTGTTTACCATCCCAAGATACCCATGCATGCACAATATGGGCACAATATCACAAACTATGCCACGATTCTAGCCATAACATTTGTCATTCGGACCGAAAGCCATGAAACCTTGAACATGATAGGTCATTTTGTGAAGGGTTTTTTAGATAAAATAAATATACCGTGTTTGTTAATTTTCCTAGCAACTATGTCACATAATATGACACCACGTGAAGGATTTACATTGTTCAGACCATTTATAAATTTCTGATTCCCGTTTCAAACTATGGTAAAAAAATTAAGCATGAAGATAGGGGATGAGCCTCATTGAAAATCTCATTGTATCTTTGAAGAAACATGATATTGTGAGTCTAAAAATGATTTTTTCAAAAAAATCATGAGCATTAGATCTTGTACCTGTAGTTCAAACCAGACCCACTTCCTACGGATTCGGCAGATATTTGTCTTTTTCACCCGGGGTGGACGGATAGGTTTGAGATCTCCAGGTTGGGAAAGAGTTCATTTAAGGTGGTCTAGTATTTTGGAAAATTGGGGTGGTAGCATTCTGAAACGGCATTTTGGTGGTTGCTTCACAAAACGCCCCTTTTTGCGCCCGGAAAATGGAAAATGGATTTTCTGTGTGGCGAAAAGGAAAACTTCCTCCTGTAACATTGTTCGCCATCCCAATATACACATGCATGCACAATATGGGAAAAGTATCACAAACTATTCCTTGATTCTAGCCATAACATTGGTCATTTGGACTGAAAGCCATGAAACCTCGAACTAATAGGTCATTTTGTGATGGTTTTTTTGAGACATAATCAATATACCAAGTTTGGTCCTTTTCCTAGAAACTATGTCACATAATATGACACCACACGAAGGATGTACATTGTTCAGACCAATTTTGAATTTCTTATGCATGTTTTAAAATTTTCCCATTTCAAACTATGGTAAAAACTTTGGGCATGAAAATAGGAGACGAGCCTCATTGAAAATATCATTGGATCTATGAAGAAACATGATATTGTGAGTCTAAAAATGATTTTTTTCAAAACATCATGAGAATTAGATCGTGTACCTGTAGTTCAAACCGCACCCACTTCCTATCGATTCAGCAGACATTTGTCTTTTTTCACCTGGGTGGACGGAAAGGTTTGAGATCTCCCGGTTGGGTGATGACCCACAAGTATAGGGGATCACAACAGTCTTCGAGGGTAGTATTACTCAATTGATTGTTTCGACACAAGGGGAGCCAAAGAATACTTGCAAGCCTTAACAACTGAGTTGTCAATTCAGCTGCACCTGGAAATAGTTCTTGCTCACAAAAGTTTATCAGTAGCAACATTTTTGCAGTAGCAAAAGCAAAGCAACAGCAACTGTAAAACAAGAGCAATAGTAACAGTAGTAGCAAATAGTAGGATATGAGCGCGGTAGGCATAGGGATGGATGGACGGGCGTTGCATGGACGAGTATAAACATGTAATTTCAAGATCTAGGGCAATTGCAGATAAATAAGATACATCATCCAAGTACTAAACAATCATAGGCACGTGCTCCATATATAGTCATGCGTGCTCACAGTGAGAACTTGCACAACAACTTTTGTCCTGCCAGCCCGTTGCAGCAGGGCCTCAAGGGAACTACTGGAAATTAAGGTACTCCTTTTAATAGAGCACCAGAGAAAAGCATTAACACTCCATGAACACATGTGATCCTCACATCACAGCCATCCCCTCAGGTTATCCCAATTTCTATCACTTCGGGGCCCTTGGATCCGGACAATGATATGTGTACACAACTTGCAGATAAGATCACAAACAATACTATCATAATGATTTAATAATAAGTTCAGATCTGAGATCATGGAACTTGGGCCCTAGTGATAAGCATTAAGCACAACAAGTTGCAACAAAGTCAAATAGCACTAATCGAGATACTAGGCACCATGCCCTAACAATCTTATTCGATTACATGATAGAAATCATCCAATCCCTACCATCCCCATAGCCTACAGCGGGGGATTACTCACTCATGGATGAGGGAAACATGGATGGTTGATGGAGAGGCGTTGGTGATGATGATGGCAATGATCCTCTCCAAATTCCCTGTCCCGGCAGGGTGCCAGAATGGAGTTTCTTGTTCTGAATCGCGGTTTATGGTGGTGGTAGCGCAGCGGAACTCTTTCTGGAAAAACGTCAAACCCCTAGAGGTTTTTAGGTCAGAAGGCATTTTATAAGAGAAGAGGGAGGCCGAGGGGGTGCATGGGGCGGCCACACCCCCTCCAGACTCGGTCAGGCCTGGCCCGCACGGCTGGGCGGTGTGGACCCCCCCATGGCTCCACTCTGTCTCGTATTCTGGCTCCGTGAGTCTTTTGGTGAAATAGGATTTTTGGCATATTTTCCGGGATTTTTCCTAATAGTTGATTTTCTGCACAAAAACTAGACACTAAGGTAATTTTGCTGAAAACAGCGTCGGTCCATGTTAGTTGTATCCAAATCACACAAGTTTAGAGGAGAAACAATAATAAAAGTGTTCGAGAAAGTAGATACGTTTTAGACGTATCAAGTCCCCCCAAGCATAGCTTATTGCATGTCCTCAAGCAATTTAGTTGAAAACTTAGTGCGATAAAAGATCTTTCACGAACACATTTGCTTCATATGATGTATATATTCTCAGCACAGGAATAGATACTTACACAATTCATAATAAGGAGTATGCAACTAAGTCTACTCAATAGTCATTGCAAGCTATGAAAAGTTTCCAACTCAATAATAGTAAGTAGCATGAAACATAAACATAAGCAACATTGCAATGCTCATAATAAGGTATGATAGAGTGGTATCTCGCTTGCCTTTGTTTGTAGAGCACAATATAAATGCCAAGGCACCTCTGAAGTTCAAGTGAAGACTAGAAGTAAAGATATCAGAGATACGAGCATCAAAGTCATGACATAATTAACCATGTTTTGGGACAAGCACATTACACTAAGAATGACGACTATGCTCTCAAGAAGGTGCTCATAGAATAAGTGGTGACTCAACAAGGAAGTGAAAAGGTTTTGAAAAGTTTGAAAGGCTTCCAAATGCTAAAAGTAAGGTACTCATTAGCTTTGATCTCTCAATGCCCCTATCATAGGAATCTTTACATGGTTAATGGTGAAAGTGAGGTCCAATATGAGTTATATGCTTAATGGACCATAAAATAGAAATCTCATGTCCCTTGAGTACGAGGGCCGCTCCTCATGCTACTCAACTTTAGTTACTTGTAATTTCTTGTCTTCGTAAATACATGTGTATCATAGAGAACCGCTAACGGGGTACTCCTTGCACATGATACAGGAGCTATCCCGTGATCAAAATGACAAGGCAAGCAGACAATGAGCATCTCAGCGATCTTTTTATTTTCTATTTGCATAGGTTTTTATTTAGGATGCTTCACAGATTGCTCATTATGGTTATGCTGCAAGTTTCCACCATGATTAGGCATGGCTTAGGCTAGCGTCCCAGGCATTTCTCTAACACATATATATAACTCCATGAACTCACAATCTCCCCTTTTATTTCACACCGATGACATCCACAAATAAAAGAGCATGATATCAACTGGATATATCCATAAGTGTTGAAAGCGTTCCCCGTGACCGCACGGTTCTGCTAACTCCCAGCCTATAATTTGCAAGCATATAACTTACATGGATAGCCACAATGGTTCAGGTTTATTAAGTTCCAGGAATAAAGTGTGCCATCAAGTTCATGAGATCTTTACTAACTTTCTCAAAACAGTCAAACATTTTATTTGGAAGAAAACAAGGCATAATGAATATGCACTGAATAGAAAATGATGCTACTAGGTAGGTATGGTGGACACTGTTGGCAATATTGGTTTTGGGGAGTTGGATGCACAAGTAGATCTCATACTCAGTGCAGGTGAAGGATAGCAATAGAGATGGAGCAACAAATGAGAGAGCAATAACTGTCATAATCATGCTTGCAACAAAACAGGACTAATTATGACATGAAAGTGATACACGAACTCTGAGGAAAAACAAATCGTCGAGGCTTACTGACAATTGTTTAGTCATATGCATGCGTGAGCATGTGCCAAGTCGATTCATACGAAACATTCAGAGGAGGATACCACAATATCATACCAAGTTATGAATATAACAATGCAAGCAAACATTCATATGACATGCTACGAACTATTAGCAAGCTGGAGCTAATCACAAGAGATCAAGAACTACTAAGCATCCATAAATAACATACACCTTCCATGAATAGACTAAGCATGCTAACAATGATGAGTATATGTACAAAAATGAAAACAAATAGAGTTCATTACCAGCCTCATACCACACCTCAAGTTGTCTTAAACTTCATTATTGCTCTTCACTTGTGTGCCTTGAATAATAACATGAAACCAAACTCCACTGAGGACTTCTGAACCCTACAAAGAACTTCACAAAACCAAAGAAGAACAACAAATATTTTTGGTGTTTTCGATTTTTTAAAGCAATCACACAAAGCAGAAACAAACAAAGAAAAATGTTTTTGGATTTTTCTGTTAAGGAAAACCAAAGCTAAAAATCAAAGAAACAAACCAAGAGAAACAACGACAATATTTTTGGTCTTTTTGTGGTTTGGGAAAGCAGAAACAAAAACCAAAAAAAGGAAAACATGGATATACAAAGAACCGACGAAACATGATATATAGATGAGTGTGATGTCGGTATATCTCCCCCAAGCTTAGGCTTTTGTCCTAAGTGGGGATCAACTCCATGGTGACCAAGAAGGTGCACCTCGATAGTACGACAAAGAGGCCCCTTCGTCCTGGCATAAGCTCGAGGATGCCTCTGTGTAGTGCACAGAGGGGTCGTATGAAGGCGCATCCCCTGGTAGTGTCCGTGGAAACCACGAATGCGTAGCTGCTCATCCATCTCCTACTTGGAGCGTGACCAAGGTCCCTGGGAAATACAGAACAAAGTGTTTGGGGCAGAGGAATCTCTCTCTCTTCCCCATCAGTAGACATCATCCTATAAACCAAATTATCAAGGGTAGAGCTAGTAGTGACAAAATGATGCGCTTTCATGGCAGCAAGATCAAGCCTCTGAGGAGCCAAAATTGTATCATTTGGATCAACACATAGGTCTAAGGCAGGAACAACACGTGCAGCAATAATTCTCCCATAAATGGGTCCCTTAGCAGCTAAGCCACGAGCAATGAGAGAACCAAGATTGTACCTCGTTTCATTGTTGAGTGCAGCAGCTAGGAAGGCCAAATGATAGTTGGAAATATTGCTAGTGTTCTCCCTACCAAGAACACTAGTGGCAAGATAATAAGCAAAAAACCGGATGGTTGGGAGTTGAATACTTCTTATCTTTCCACGCTAGGCTCTGCGGTCATCATCATTAGTTATACCGCGATAGAGCTCCAACAAATCAGCGGGTTGAGATGGAATCTTCTTCACCGTCCCAACCGTGCCAATACCCAAGATTCCACAAAATTTCTTCAATGTCATGGAGAAAGGCTTGTTATAGATTTTGAAAGACACATCTGGTTTGATAGCGCAGTTAGAAAAAAGAGAAACTCTCCACAAAGATTTTAGTGAGCGTAGCATATTGCACACTCTCATCCTGCATATAACTCGTTAGTCCAACCCTCCGAACCAAGGTTAGAAAATCACTAAGAATCCCTGTAGCCCGCAAGAAGGTTGGACAAGGGAAGGTAGAAGGATGCACATCCCCCTCATCTCCCTCGTCGCCAAATCGTAGTGTAATGAGATCCTCATTTTATGAGGGCCTAGCTTGGGAGGATGATCTTGAAGGCCTTGCCCTCCTAGGTGCATCACTCTCAAATACTTCACCAAAGGTGTGGTTGTCCATGACCTTTTTTCTGAAATTTTTAGACAAACATCAAACCAAGTGATTTCCAAGTTGGTAAATCACGACGAACTACTATAAGAACTTGCTAGAGGGCTAAACATGCATAAAAATGAAATATCTAAGCATAGAACAAGCATGCAAGCTCACACAACCTGACACCTATGGCATCAAAATACTCAAAATACAATCTACCAATCACAAATATAATTGGACGAGCGGAGGAGGCACATACCAAGGAGCAATCCATTGAAAAATCAGTAGCAAAGATGGGCTGAGAAAGGTGTCACGTCCCAAAATTTTCCAAATTTTGTAATGTGAAAAATAAATAAACAAAATAAATAATTGTTGAAATTTGGGGTGAAAAGAAACTTTTGTTTCTAAATGGAAACTTGAAAACCCATCTTGAAAAAACTTTGAATAAAGTTTGAATCCAACTAAATTCAAATCAAGTGTAATGCATTCTTCATAAATGCCTCTTGAAATTTAAACACTTGGAAAATAAACCAAAACTCTAAAAACCTAATGGGAGAAAATCATTTCCAATATTACTTTAAGCCTATGGATTTGAACCATATAAAATTTGTCAACCAACATTTATAAATGATCAAGAATGACAAATGGAAATATTATAAAACCATAGAAATTGATTTCATTCAATTTGGAACCATAGATAAAATCTTATGAATTTAGTAAGATAAGGAAATTGAATTTCCAAAGCTAATAAAGCACCTATCTAAAAATACATACCAAATGGTGAGCAAATATTCCTAAAGATATTTAAAAGGATGAAAAATATTAAATAAAATTATACAAATTGGAATCACCAACTTTGGATCTATAAATAAAAAGATATGGATTTTATAAGATAAAGAAAGAATTAATTAATAGGGAATATTTAAAAACCAAATTAAATCTTGGCCTAATCCATGAGCAAATGGAATAAATATAATCCAATCCAAATAAAATAAATGGATAAATAATATTCAAATAAAATAAAATGACCTTAACCAAATTCTATTTCTATTGGAATAAAGACATTTACCCAATTTAAATGATTAATAGATCATAAGAAAATATTTCAAATAAATCAAAATGAATTATTCAACACCCATTTGAATAAATAAACCTACTGAAAAGGTTTTGTGAAAAATTGGAATTTAAATAAGGGTTTGAAATTATAATGAAACCTTGTTTAATAAAGGAATGTGCCCTTTTTAAATAAAATATAAACCGTAAATAAATAAAGGAATTATTCCTAAAAGGGACTTTAAATACATGTTTAAAACAAATTAAAAACTTACTGAAAAGTTTGGAAGGTTTTGAATTCAAATAGTTGTTTGAAATGTTTAAAAAAATTCAAAACAGAAATGAAAATGGAAAAATAAAAATGAAATAGAACAAAAAAAGAGAGTAACAGCCAGCCCAGCTAACCCAGGCCAGCTAACCTAGCCCAGACCATGCCCAGCTAGCCCAATTCCCCTTCCCCGCAGGAAAACACTTTGCACCAGAGAACGAGCCCACGTAGCAACTGACTGCTGGACCCCACCTCCTCCCTCTCTCTCTCGCCGACGAAGCGACCCCGCCTGCTAGACCTTTCTTCCTCACCACGCCGCTAACCGCGCCCCCTGGCCTTATTTACTATCGATGAATGCCAGCGTTAATACTCTTTAACGATGCAGTGTAACCGTCCCCTGACCACGCACACTTAATCACTCACGCCTCCTCTAACTTTCCCCCAGATCTCACTCTGCGAACGCCACCAGGCCGCACCGATTTCACTCGAAACCTCTCCCTGCTCCGGTGGGCATTTTCTTCAATTCCGGCCAGTACCTGCATCCCCTTGCCCCTTGGATGCTACGAGCTCATTCACCATCAACGTGCGCTTCTTCCAATACCTCCCACTTGCCTGCTCGTGCCCCACAGCCTCTCCTTCGTCTTGGTCTAGGAACCACCGCCGTCTGCATCAGCTCCGCCGAGCTACTGTCGTCGACTCCGTGTGCCCCTTTACCTATGGTGAGTTCCATTTCAACCTGTACAAACTTGCACACCCTCATGACACGTTCTCTTGCTCGCTTGCGCCCCAGACACCCACCTCCGACAACGTCTGACCGCACCCGAGGTGAAGCACAGCTTCGGTGAGCGATTTAGGACTACCTCGTGTGCCCCTCGACAAACGGAGAAGTACGTTGAGCTTCAGCACGACGAGGCGACCTCGGTGAGACCTCTCTCTAGCTTATTGTATCACCGGAACCATCGCGAGCAGAGCGCGCCGCCACCAACCACTGTCACAGCACCGCCAGTTCTTGACTGATTCGATGTGAGCCATTAGATCATGATCCTATGCACATGATAGATCCACTTAACAAAGAGGTACGAGTGATCCTGTGCCGCTCGATATGTTTTAATCCAACGCTCCATAGATCTCAATCCTCGTGAACCGTTTTTGACCAATCAAAACACAACACGTGGCTCAGGTTTTGTTTTAAAAACAGAATAGAATCTATTAGATGTTTGATTTTGTAAATTGCATAACTTTAAATCTACACGTCCAAATTTTGCAAATTTTTTATCAATGGAATCAGAAAAACAAACACTTTCCAACCATGTACTTTTTTTAGTAAATTGCTTATATTAAATTGGTTGTTTTTGCAGAAACTTGTGTAGGCATAATTTGGATATAAAAATTATTCTAGAAATATTTTTAAGGTAAAATCTTTGGAAATTGGATTGTTTTGAACCTACTGACTATAGAAGCCAACTTGTGGATTCAAAAACATATTTTGTGAAGCAAAAGAATAAATCTTTGAATTAAAGCATTTCTAGTTAAACAAAAATATTGCTTATGTGTAAAAAATGCTTTTTGAGTAAAACCTTTGAAAAATGATTAGATTTAAACTCTCTGACCCTAAACACCAAGATTTGAGATTTAAAAATATATTTGATGAACCCTATAAAATTATTACTTTGCTAAAAGGCATTTCCAACAACATAAAATATTGTTTTGGTATAAAAATGGTTTATAGATAAAACCATTTGCAAATGGTTTCAGTATTAAACACTTGATCTTAAAACACTAACATTTGTATTAAAAATATATTTGGCAAACACTAGAAAATCTTCCTTTGATTTAAATCATTTCTAGCAAAACAAAAAAATGATTAAAATGGATTTTTTCACTAACTTGATATCCAATGGTTTTGCCACTTTTATAAATGACCAATATGTGTTTTAAAATGTTTATAACCTATTATAAACCACTTTTCCAAATAATTTTTTTTGGCATGCTTGCATGCATTGCTTTGTTTTTATTATTCTATGTGATGAATTGCTTGAATGGTAGATTGAATTTGTGCCTTGATTGAATTGTAGTGAAATTTGAAGAGTGTGACTATTGCAAGATCAAGGAGTGAACTTATATTCTCTACCAAAAGGCAAGTGATGCTTCATACTTTTGTCCCATTATTTTCACTATGCATTAGTGATATTTTTAAGTAGTACTTGCATGGAATTTTTGCTAGGTACAAACTATGCTATGGGAAATCCTAGTAGATGAAACCTTAGTAGAATTTTCCTAATTTAAGATTCCTACTACTATCATGCTTAGCTGACCTAGTAGAAAACACTGGTGATTATATACATGCTATGGAATATTTCTAAGTCAAGGACTTGTGTTTTGTTTAATAAAACAACTAAATGAATCACCTGGGTGGAATGGAAAGAAAGGTTTGTGTTGAGTGGTTACACAAGTCCAGTATACTGGGAAAACTTGGGCATCACCAAGTCCAGTATACTGGGGAAGACTTGGTATCTCACTTGTGGATTGCCACCCAGGAAACAAAGAGATTTGAGATGTCAAATGTTGAGAGGCTTCAAGTGCAGCCACTTGGCATTATGGGCTCTACCTGGATCATATAGGTTGCAATAACTTATCCAAATGGACAGTTGGTGGTAGGGGATTGATTGGTTTGGAGCGCGTCCATTTTGGTCTAAGGGAAGGCTTCTGAAAGATCTTGTCTTGGTGAAAATCAAGTCTTGTGGGGAATGTGCACCACCTCTGCAGAGTGTAAAATCTAAGTACTTAGCTGTGTCCCCCGCAATGGACAATTTGAGGATCAAGACATGGAAGCTATCAAGAATCTCCTCATCCCAATTTCTAAGTTAAAAACTTGTGGTTGAACAAGGGTGAAGGATCACCAATTTCTATTGGTTGTTCCTTGGGTGTTTTGAAAAGCAAAAATTTAGTGTTTTCAAATGATAAGGAAAAATCTATTTTGAGAAAAGAAAGCCTAAGCTCCACTTAGCCAAATGCATATAGATGATAGTTACCACGATACTACCATAGTATCACTTGCCAATACAATTCAAATGTATTGACCCTTGTGGCTGTAACTTATTATGTTGCAGGTTTGTTTGATGTTATTGAAGTGTGTTGATTAGGATCACAAGTCTACAACCAACATGATTGCATGTGGCACTTTGAAGATGAAGGACTCCATGCTATAGTTATTTCTGCTGCATTGTATTGAGATAGCCAAATGAGCTATGTAAGATGTAATGAATTATTTTATTCCTGGTTATAAAGTTGTATTATGACCTTTGTTTCTTGATATTACATCTTAATTGTGGATGCTAGCTATTGATCCAGGGACTAGCATTGTAAACACAGGGATCTCTACCTTATTAAAGGTTGCGATCTCTACAGATGGTATTAGAGCACTGTGCTGCCTGTAGGATTATAACCCTAGGATTGGACAAAACCCCCTTAGAAAAAATAGGAGTTGTATTTGTTCCAAAACTTATTTACAAACAATATGGTAAACTCTTTCCTCAACCATTTTGGTTTTAATTCTACATTTCTTCTATTTCAAACTTGATGAACAAGGACCTCAACCATGAGCAAAGACTTCAACTTGAGCAAAGACTTCGACATCACCAATGAATTCAACTTTAGTTTCAACAAGGACTTCAACTTGGACATCACTAAGGACTAAAAGTGAGACAAGAAATATTACTCAAGACATGAAGACTAAGGAAACACAACTTAGAAGGAACCATCGTCACCTTTGAAGTTTTATGACCAAGATGCAAGAATTTTCCCAAGGAAACCAAGATCACATTCAAGAAGAAACAACAAAGAAGAATTGAATGATCTCAAATGAACCATATAGTTGGACCACCATATTTAGTTTAGATCAAACACACCAACTTATGTGCTATAGCAAAAATGTTTTGTTACCTAAAAATGTGCTTGAAACTTGTTGTTTGAGTGGAATGTTTGTTTTTTATTGCTTGCACATTGCTTGTGTGAATTATTGTGTGTGATAGAATTCTTTTTTTAGAAATCTTTACCTATTCTAATCCCAATCAAACCCAAACAGATGACTTCCCCAAGAAACTCCAACATCAAGAATGGTGACAACAACAACCAAGAGATGCACATGAGAGAACTCATAGTAACCCAAACCCAGTTGAACCAAGTGACAACTCAGTTTTTAGCCAACAACAATGAGTTCGACCCAACCATGCAAAGGTTTTTGGAAACCCAAACCCAATTGATGCAAAAGGTGACAAATCAAATGATCAACATGGGAGATAACCCTTCCCAAGGAGTTTGTGATAACATTGATGTCAAGGATGATATTATAGAAGGAACTCAAGATTGCAATATTTGTGGAGACATGGATCACACTTCCAAAGAGCATGAAGATCAATGCCCTAATTGTGAAGAGAAACATCCAACTAATAAGGCGCCACATCTCAAGCTACTTGTTTCCTATGTGAAGGAAATAATCATGTCCCTATCCAGTGCCCTATCTTTTCCATAGTTCAACAGAGGAAATAAGGTGGAGTGCATCAACAGTTTGTAAACCCCCATGAGGAAACAACTTCTACCAAGAAGGATGAAGACAAAGGAAAATCTCAGCTTGCACCTCCATGCAATATGACTCAACTTGATGGACAAAAGAGGAAACATATGTATTATCCAAGGAAACGATTAAGGAGACCAGGAGACTTTCCCACCTTTGAGGTGAGATATGAAGAGCATGAACTAGAAGAACTCCTAGCTTTGGAGAAACCCAAGAAGAAGGACAAAAGCCAAGTGCAATGTTGCCATTGCAAAGAGATGGGACACTATGCCAATGAATGTCCAGAGAAGAAGAAGAAGTATAAGGAAATTAGCCAAGTGTGGTGCAACAACAGCAAAGATCTAGGCCATTATGTATCAACTTGTCCACAAAAGATACGTGAAGAGCTCAACCTTGTCACATGTTACAATTGTGGTAACCAAGGACATTATGCAAGCAATTGTCTAGAAAATATGAAGTACAAGACAAAAAAGCCGATGAAGGATCTCAGCCTTGTAACATGTTTCAAGTGTGGAAACAAAGGACACTATGCCGATGTCTGCCCAGAGAAGCTTCATCAAGATCCCAAGCAAGCCAAGATGTAATCTAGTTGGAAACTTTTAAGGGCCGTAGTACCCCAGTTGCTTTGAGCCAACTTGTAACCCCTAGCCTCCCCAAATCTCGGGACGAGATTTCTTTTAAGGGTGGTATCCTGTCACATCCCAAAATTTTCCAAAATTTGTAATGTGAAAAATAAATAAACAAAATAAATAATTGTTGAAATTTGGGGTGAAAAGAAACTTTTGTTTCTAAATGGAAACTTAAAAACCCATCTAGAACAAACTTTGAATAAAGTTTGAATCCAACTAAATTCAAATCAAGTGAAATGCATTCTTCATAAATGCATCTTGAAATTTAAACACTTGGAAAATAAACCAAAACTCTAAAAACCTAATGGGAGAAAATCATTTCCAAGATTACTTTAAGCCTATGGATTTGATCCATATAAAATTTGTCAACAAACATTTGTAAATGATCAATAATGGCAAATGGAAATATTATAAAACCATAGAAATTGATTTCATTCAATTTGGAACCATAAATACAATCTTATGAATTTAGTAAGATAAGGAAATTGAATTTCCAAAGCTAATAAAGCACCTATCTAAAAATCCATACCAAATGGTGAGCAAATAATCCTAAAGAGATTTAAAAGGATAAACAAATATTAAATAAAATTATACAAATTGGAATCACCAACTTTGGATCTATAAATAAAAAGATATGGATTTTATAAGATAAAGAAAGAATTAATTTATAGGGAATATTTAAAAACCAAATTAAATCTTGGCCTAATCCATGAGCAAATGGAATAAATATAATCCAATTCCAAATGAAATAAATGGATAAATAATATTCAAATAAAATAAAATGACCTTAACCAAAATCTATTTCTATTGGAATAAAGACATTTACCCAATTTAAATGATTAATAGATCATACGAAAATATTTCAAATAAATCAAAATGAATTATTTAACACCCTTTTGAATAAATAAACCTATTGAAAAGGTTTTGTGAAAAATTGGAATTTAAATAAGGGTTTGAAATTATAATGAAACCTTATTTAATAAAGGAATGTGCCCTTTTTAAATAAAATATAAACCATAAATAAATATTGCTTATGTGTTAAAAATGCTTTTTGAGTAAAACCTTTGAAAAATGATTAGATTTAAACTCTCTGACCCTAAACACTAAGTTTTGAGATTTAAAAATATATTTGATGAACCCTATAAAATTATTACTTTGCTAAAAGGCATTTCCAACAACATAAAATATTGTTTTGGTATAAAAATGGTTTATAGATAAAACCTTTTGCAAATGGTTTCAATATTAAACACTTGATCTTAAAACACTAACATTTGTATTAAAAATATATTTGGCAAACACTAGAAAAACTTCCTTTGATTTAAATCATTTCTAGCAAAACAAAAAAAATGATTTAAAGGACTTTTTTAACTAACTTGATATCCAATGGTTTTTCCACTTTTATAAATGACCAATATGTGTTTTAAAATGTTTATAACCTATTATAAACCACTTTTTTGGCATGCTTGCATGCATTGATTTGTTTTTATTATTCTATGTGATGAATTGCTTGAATGGTAGATTGAATTTGTGCCTTGATTGAATTGTAGTGAAATTTGAAGAGTGTGACTATTGCAAGATCAAGGAGTGAACTTATATTCTCTACCAAAAGGCAAGTGATGCTTCATACTTTTGCCCATTATTTTCACTATGCATTAGTGATATTTTTAAGTAGTACTTGCATGGAATTTTTGCTAGGTACAAACTATGCTATGGGAAATCCTAGTAGATGAAACCTTAGTAGAATTTTCCTAAGTTAAGATTCCTACTACTATCATGCTTAACTGAGCTAGTAGAAAACAAGGGTGGATTATATACATGCTATGGAATATTTCTAAGTCAAGGACTTGTGTTTTGTTTAATAAAACAACTAAATGAATGAATCACCTGGGTGGAATGGAAAGAAAGGTTTGTGTTGAGTGGTTACACAAGTCCAGTATACTGGGGAAAACTTGGGCATCACCAAGTCCAGTATACTGGGGAAGACTTGGTATCTCACTTGTGGATTGCCACCCAAGAACAAAGAGATTTGAGATGTCAAATGTTGAGAAGCTTCAAGTGCAGCCACTTGGCATTATGGGATCTTCCTGGATCATATAGGTTGCAATAACTTAGCCAAATGGACAGTTGGTGGTAGGGGATTGATAGGTTTGGAGCGCGTCCATTTTGGTCTAAGGGAAGGCTTCTGAAAGATCTTGTCTTGGTGAAAATCAAGTCTTGTGGGGAAAGTGCACCACCTCTAAAGAGTGTAAAATCTAAGTACTTAGCCATGTCCCCGGTAATGGACAATTTGAGCATCAAGACATGGAAGCTATCAAGAATCTCCTCATCCCAATTTCTAAGTTAAAAACTTGTGGTTGAACAAGGGTGAAGGTTCACCAATTTCTATTGGTGGTTCCTTGGGTGTTTTGATAAGAAAAAATTTAGTGTTTTCAAATGATAAGGAAAAATATATTTTGAGCAAAGCAAGACTAAGCTCTAGTTAGACAAATGCATATAAATGATAGTTACCACTATACTACCATAGTATCACTTGCCAATACAATTCAAATGTATCGACACTTGTGGCTGTAACTTATTATGTTGCAGGTTTGTTTGATGTAAGTGAAGTGTGTTTATTAGGATTACAAGTCTACAACCAACATGATTGCCTGTGGCACTTTGAAGATGAAGGACTCCATGCTATAGTTATTTCTGTTGCATTGTATTGAGATAGCCAAATGAGCTATGTAAGATGTAATGAATTATTTTATTCATGGTTATAAAGTTGTATTATGACCTTTGTTTCTTGATATTACATCTTAACTTTCGATGCTAGCTATTGTTCCAGGGACTAGCATTGTAAACACAGGGATCTCTACCTTATTAAAGGTTGGGACCTCTACACAAGGAGATCGAAAATCAGGAGCAAGAACAGCAGGAACTCGAGCTTGAGAAATTTTTCCGGTGTTTTTCGGTGGAGAGAAAGAAGTGGCTGGGAGGAAACAACTTGGAGGGCCATAGGTGGGCCCCACCCAGGCCAGGCGCGCCCTAGGGGCTAGCCGCGCTACAAGGGGATGTGCTGGCCTGGTGGGTCCCCCTGGGCCACTCCAGGTGTCCCTCAACCCCTTTTTTCGAGGAAAAATTTAATATGAATTTTCTGGAATTTTTCGGAAAACTTTATTTTTGGCCAATTTTCAGGGAATGAAAATTGATTTTCACACAGAAACACTTTTTAGAATAAGCAAAAGCAAACAAAAACCAAAACTACAGAAGTTCTAAGACACTCTAACAAGCAAACAACTAGCAAAAGTAAAGCTAACAAGAGAAATAGCAAAGACTAGGAAGGAGAAAAATAAAAGTGAGCAAGTATAACCAATGTGAAAACACTGTTTTGTTCATTAAAATCCCTTTGTTAACAAGGTCGATCAATTCTTGTTACCAAAAAAATCTTATATGAAACAAAACTTTGCATTGCACAAAGTGATTATGTTACCTCAAACTTGATTGCAATTGTCCAAATCATAATGGTTTCAAAACTTCCTTGTGGAATGGGACAATATATTTCTCCAACTTTGCTGCTCTCAATATTTTCAATGGAATTCAGGCAATAGATCTTATCAATCTTATTGGGGAAATAGACAGTATGCTCTTTGTCATTAATATTAAAAGTTACTTTTCCTTGATTACAATTGATGATAGCACCTGTAGTAATAAGAAAAGGTCTCCCAAGAATAATAGACATATTATCATCTTTAGGCATTTCAAGCACAACAAAATCAGTTAAAACCAAGCAATTATGATCCACTTGAACAGGAACATCCTCACATATACCAACAGGAATAGT
Source organism: Avena sativa (assembly GCA_916181665.1). Lineage (NCBI taxonomy): Eukaryota > Viridiplantae > Streptophyta > Magnoliopsida > Poales > Poaceae > Avena > Avena sativa. Next base: position 300,632,500 of record OV702297.1, on the reverse strand, counting down.
AGTTGACTTATCAACCATTTGCAAAGATATATCAGTTGGTTTCAACATTTCTAGCTGGAGTATCTTGTAGAGAGAAAAAGGCATAACACTAACTCCAGCTCCCAAATCACATAAAGCAGTTCTAACATAATTATTCTTAATAAAGCAAGGAATAGTTGGTATACCTAGATCACCAAGTTTCTTTGGAACCTTACCATTGAAGGAATAATTAGAAAGCAAAGTAGAAATTTCCTTATTAGGAATATTCCTTTTATTAGAGACAATATCCTTCATATACTTTGAATAAGGAGGCAACTTAATAGCATCAGTCAAAGGAATTTGCAAAAATAAAGGTTTCATCCACTCACAAAACTTGTTATAGTGTTCTTCGTCCTTTGACTTGTGTTTCTTATTGGGAAAAGGCATAGGTTTCTGCACCCAAGGTTCTCTCTCACTACCAAGTTTTTTAGGAATAAAATCTTCCTTAGTGTACCTAGTGTACCTAGTGTTCTTAGTGTGCTTCTCAGGTTCTTCCTCAACTTTCTCCTTATCAGGATCATCATTTTTATCATTACCACTCTCAGTTTCAGCATCAGAGACAGATATACTATTATGATCTACAACAGGCTCACAGGGTTCCTCAACTATTTTATGTTTCTGTTTCTTTCTCTTACAAGGACTACCACTACTTTCAGCTTGTTGAGAGTCCTGCTCAATTCTTTTAGGGTGTCCTTAAGGATATAAAGGATCTTGAGTGGCTACACCACCCCTAGTTCTAATTCCATAAGCATGTTTATCTCCTGAGGCATTAACTTGCATATCTTTTTGTACCTTAGCAAGTTTATCAATTTGAGTTTGAACCATTTGAAAGTTTTACAAAGCATTTTAGTATCATTAGCAGTTCTTTCCACAATATCTTTCAACTCATTAATAGCTCTAAAGTTTTCCAATAAATGATTCTGAACTTGTTTATTAAAATTACCTTGTTTAACAATAAATGTGTCAAGTTCATATAAGCATTGATCAGGAGGCTTACCATAGGTAATATCACCTTCATCAAAATGGAGAGAGTGTACCTTGATAGTAGATGAGTGGGGAATTGGCTTGCATAATTCTTCTATAGGAGGTAGATTCTTCACATCTTTAGCTCTAATACCTTTCTCCTTTAGACATTCTTAGCTTTCTTCATCACTTCATCATTTAATACAATTACTCCCCTCTTCTTTGGTGTTGGTGTTGGAACTGGTTCAGACACAACTGGTTCAGGAGTAATAGGCTCTGGTGTATTTAGCTCAGTTGAAGTCCAACCATCATAATTCTTGCTTATTTTAGCCATTAATTCTTCAGCATCTGTAGGAGTTCTTTTTCTGAAAACACAATCAGCAAAACTACCTAGGTATGTCCTAGAATCATCAGTTAGTCTATTATAATAAATATCAAGAAGCTCATTTTTAGGCAATGGACATCCAGGATGTGCATGAATCAAGGCACAGAACCTTGTCCATGACTTAGGAAATTTATCTTCTTCTCCCTGTTTGAAATCAAAAAGTTTCTACAAAGCAGCATGTCTAGCACTATGAGGAAAATAATTTCTGGAAGAAAGAAGCAATCAAACAATCAGAAATATCAATGTATCCAGGAGGTAATCTATTAAACCAAGCTTTAGCTTCTCCTTTTAGTGAAAAAGGGAAGATCTTAGTAACAAAGTACTTGCACATCTGAAAATCATCAGAGAATAAAGCACTCATAGTGGAAATATCATTTATATGTGCCATATCACACTCATTTTTTATCCCACAAAAAGGTTCTTTCTCAACAATGTCTAAATAGGATAAGTCAAGAGATAAATCATAATCTTCATCTTTAATATCTATGGGAGAAGTGGCAGACTTAGGATTGGAGGCCAGTTTAGGAATAATGGTACGTCTCTCAAGGAGACTCTTAATAGCACTAGCACCATGTCTTTTTCGGCACTCTTCAATAAATTGATCAGTCAACTCAATGTAACCATCATTAATATCATATCTCTCTCTATACTCAGGTGAGCTAACAGGTGTAATAGTGTCTACACTGGGAGTTTCAGTATTTCCTAGACTAGCCATAGTAGCATCTAGGAAAGGACCTAATGAATCACTCGCATCAAGCACGGTAGAAGTAACATCATGAGTATCAGAAGCAGTTTCAGATTCAGCAGTAGTAGCAGTATCTGTAGCATGTGTATGTGGTGGTGGTGTAACAAGCTTACTTATAATAGACGGTGAATCAAGAGCAGCAGAGGTGTTTAGGACTGCACCTCTTCTTGTAGTGGATGGTAAAATAGGAAACTTTCCATCACGAGACTTCCCCATGATGAAAGTTATAGCAGTGAACAATAATAGATCCAAGTGAACTTACAAATAAAGATATGCTCCCCGGCAATGGTGCTAGAAAATAGTCTTGATGACCCACAAGTATAGGGGATCGCAACAGCCTTCGAGGGTAGTATTACCCAATTTATTGATTCGACAAAAGGGGAGCCAAAGAATACTTGCAAGCCTTAACAACTGAGTTGTCAATTCAGCTGCACATGGAAATAGTTCTTGCTCGCAGAAGTTTATCAGTAGCAACAGTTTTGTAGTAGCAAAATCAAAGCAACAGCAGCAGTAAAACAAGAGCAATAGTAACAGTAGTAGCAAACAGTAGGATATGAGCGTGGTAGGCATAGAGATGGATGGACGAGTGTTGCATGGACGAGTCTAAACATCTAACTTCAAGATCTAGGGCAATTACAGATAAATAAGATAAAGCATCCAAGTACTAAAACTATCAAAGGCATGTGCTCCATATATAGTCATGCATGCTCGCAATGAGAACTTGCACAACATCTTTCGTCCTGCCAGCCCGTTGCAGCGGGGCCTCAAAGGAACTACTGGAAATTAAGGTACTCCTTTTAATAGAGCACCAAAGAAAAGCATTAACACTCCGTGAACACATGTGATCCTCACATCACAGCCATCCCCTCAGGTTATCCCAATTTATTTCACTTTGGGTCCCTTGGATCCGGACAATGATATGTGTACACAACTTGCATATAAGATCACAAACAATAATATCATAATGATTCAATAATAAGTTCATATCTGAGATCATGGCACTCGGGCCCTAGTGACAAGAATTAAGCACAACAAGTTGCAACAAAGTCAAATAGCACTAATAGAGATACTAGGCACCATGCCCTAACAATTTTATTTGATTACCTGATAGAACTCATCCAATCCCTACCATCCCCATAGCCTACAGTGGGGGATTAATCACTCATGGATGAGGGAAACATGGATGGTTGATGGAGAGGTGTTGGTGATGACGATGGCGATGATCCTATCCAAATTCCCCGTCCCGGCAGGGTGCCAGAACGGAGTTTCTCGTTCCGAATCGCAGTTTCTGGTGGGGGCGGCGCAGCGGAACTCTTTCTAGAAAAACATCGACCCCCCCTCGGTTTTTAGGTCAGAAAGCATCTTATAGGCGAAGAGGGAGGCCGAGGGGGTGCCTCGGGAGGCCACACCCCCTCCAGGCACGGTCAGGCCTTGCCCGCGCTGCTGGGGAGTGTGGGCCTCCAAGGGCCCCACTCCATCACTACTAGAAAAACGCCTATTCGTGGCGCACCTGAAAAGGCCTTCCGTGGCGCACTAGCAGTGCGCCACGGGCCTCGCGCTACGGCTATCTCGTAGCCGTGGCGCACTGCATGGTGCGCCACGGTTATATCGAGATAGGCGTGGCGCACTACCAGGTGCGCCACGGGTAGGGGTACAGGGTGCGCCACAGATGTGTTTTTCAAAAAACAAAAAAAAATGCAAAAAACACTCTCGTTTTGAATTGCAAAAGCAATCGGGTCCGTTCATCGCCGCCGCAGTCGTGTCACCTCTCCGGAGCATGGCCGTGGCAGGGAGGTGCGGGAGGGGTCGTGGCCGCTCTAGTCCTCGCCGACGTCGAGGTGGTAGGAAGGGTGTGGTTGGAGAAAGGAAGGTAGGAAGAGAGGGAGGAAGGAAGAGATGGAGGAAGAGAGGGAGGAAGGAAGAGATGGAGGAAGAGAGGGAGGTAGGAAGAGATGGAGGAAGAGAGGGAGGAAGTGAAGTCGGTGAGGAGAAGGATGCCGCCGTCGCCCGTTGTCACTTCGAGGAGGAGGAGAAGGAGGCCACCGTTGCACCGCCGTCGCCCGTTGTCACTTCGAGGAGGAGGAGAAGGAGGCCGACGTCGCGCCGTCACTGCAAGGAGAGGAGAAGGGGAAGGAGGAGAAGGAAGAAGGGAGAAGGAAGGAGGAAGAAGGAGAAGGGAAAGGGAGAGGAAGAGGGAAAAGGGGAAGGGAAAAGGGGAAAGGAAAAGGGAGGAGGGCGGGGTGGGTATTCAAATTTTAATCCGGCCCAAGCTTATCCGTGGCGCACTAGGTGGTGGTGCGCTACGGGTAAGTCGCCCTCTATTTTTTTCTGCAAGAAAAAACAGTCTTTTGACCGTAACTTTTTACTCTTTTCTAATTTTGAAAATCTAAACAATCACTAAACGACCGAAGGTGGTTGCGAGCAGATGCGAAATCTCGTTCTCGTCATTTTGGTATATTATACGATTTTTTTCGATATCATATGCAAAAGTTATGGCATTTTTACCGATGTATGACTTTTTTTTGCAAATAAAGTCGAAACTCATTTTTGTTAATTTTACTAGAAGCTATACCACATTACCTACCTAAATATGAAAGGATTTAATTTTTTGAAGTGTTTATCATTTTCTTTTATTTTTTGCAAAGCCTAAAAAGGCGATCCACGGGGAGGGGGGGTGGAGTTGGTGTATGCCACTTAGCCGTAGGGCACTAGGGCAGAGTGCCCTACGGCTAAGTTGACCCAGCTGCAGCAGCAAACATGCCCGTAGCGCACTAGGTCAAGATGCCCTACGGATAAGTGAAACATCCGTAGCGCACCTTGACCTAGTGCGCTACGGGTATGTGTGATGTGGCCACATGTGCCCTGGCCCACACATAGCCGTGGCGCACCACCCTCATGTGCGCCACGCCTATGACAGTTAGCCGTAGGGCACCTGTGGGCAGTGCGCCACGCCTATTTTACTCGTGGGGCACCACTAGCAAGTGCGCCACAAAAGTGTGGATTACCTATAGCCGTTTTCCTAGTAGTGCATCTCGTATTCTGGCTCCGTGAGTCTTCTAGTGAAATACGATTTTTGGCATATTTTCCGGGATTTTTCTTGATAGTTGATTTTCTGCACAAAAACTAGACACCAAGGTAATTCTGCTGAAAATAGCGTCAGTCCGTGTTAGTTGTATCCAAATGGCACAATTTAGAGGAGAAACAATAGCAAAAGTGTTTGGGAAAGTAGATACGTTTTGGACGTATCATTGGGATATAGTTCATTTAAGGTGTTCTAGTATTTTTGAAAAATGGGGTGGTAGCATTTTGAAATAGCATTTTGGTGGTTGCTTCACAAAACACCCCCATTTTTTGCACCCGGAAAATGGTAAATGGCTTTTTCATGCGACAAAAAGGAAAACTTCCTCCTTCAACATTGTTATCCATCCCAAGATACACATGCATGCACAATATGGTCATATTATCAGAAACTATGCCATGATTGTAGCCATAACATTGGTCATTTGGAATGAAAGCCATGAAACCACGAACATGATAGGTCATTTTGTGAAGTTTTTTTGAGACATAATCAATGTACCAAGTTTTGTCCTGGCAACTATGTCACATAATATGACATCACGTGATGGATTTATTTTGTTCAGACCATTTTTGAATTTCTTATGCCCGTTTCAAACTATGGTAAAAACTTTGGGCATGAAGATAGGAGATGATCCTTGTTGAAAATCTCATTGGATCTATGACTTAACATGATATTTTGAGTCTAAAAATGATTTTTTTTCAAAAAATTATGAGCATTAGATCTTGTACCTCTAGTTCAAACCAGACCCACTTCCTACCGATTCGGTAGACATTTGTCTTTTTCACATGGGATGGACGAAAAGGTTTGAGATCTCCCGATTGGGACCTAGTTCATTTAAGGTGGTCTAGTATTTTTGAAAAATGGGGTGGTATCATTCTAAAACAGCATTTTGGTGGTTGCTTCACAAAACGCCCTTTTTGCGTCTGAAAAATAGAAAATGGCTTTTCCATGCAACGAAAAGGAAACTTCCTCCTGTAACATTGTTTGCCATCCCAAGATACACATGCATGCACAATATGGGCACAATATCACAAACTATTCCACGATTCTAGCCATAACATTGGTCATTTGTACCGAAAGCTATCAAACCTCGAACATGCTAGGTCATTTTTTAGGGGTTCGTAGCATGGAAAACAAAATAATTCTATCGCATGAACGCACACAAGCCAAGAAATAATCTACTAGATCGATGCAACTAGTTGATAGAGTACTAACCCTTGAAGATCCAAAGCGTTTAACGAGATCGGATTCTCGTGGTTGATATAGTCGTTCACTTGCCGATCTCAAGTTCGCTGCGGTGACCCAGCATACCACTGATGATGTAGTACACTATAGTCATTGACATAACACCAATGAAACACCGTTCACTAGTATTTGTAACATCCTCAAAATCATGTTTTAAACTTATGCAAAGCATCCATGCATCCATGAGCATATGATTTTCATTTCAAAAAAATCAATTCAAAACAGAAGCATTTGTGCTTATTATTTTATGTAAAGTTTACTCAAGCCTTGTGCTACTTGTTTTGAGAAAAGTACTGTTAACCATTCAGTATTGTTTAGAATCCAAACTCAAATGATTTCAAAAACTTGAGCAAAGTCTCAAAGCAAAATATGAAATAAAACCAAATCTATACCTATTATCACACCTCATAAAGGCATGGTTTTATTTTTATTTTCAAAAGACCCAAGTGTGTTTGAGTGAACACATGTGTTTGACACTTATTTGAGCACAAGTTTGTCTGTACAAAAGTCCTGAAAAGCTTTGGATTCAAACATATTTGAATTGAGGTTTGAAAACCATTTCAGAAAAATAAACAGAAAAAAAAGCTTAAAGAGAGAAAAAAAATCACTTAGCCGAATCTGGCCCAACCAGCCCAGCTAAGCCCAACACCCCACCCCGCGAACCGTTTTATTTCACTCACCTCCGCACCCGCTAAGTGACTGACAGGCAGGACCCACTCCCTCTCCTTTCCTCTCACTTAGCCGAATCTGCCACGTTCCCTGTATTGATTCGCGGCGTCAATTCACGTTGAATGCTGGAGTAAATCTCGCTCGTGACCATGCTAATTAAACCCCCTCTGCCCCTCTCCATTTCCCCCAAACTCCGAGCACAAAGCGCCCCCAGGCTGCCCGCATTCAACCTCGCACCGCCGCAGTCAGAGAGCACTCCGGCGACCGATTCCGGTGAGTCCCTTGCGCCCCTCGCCCTCTGGTTCTTGCAGACAGCCTCGCCACTTTCTTGTGCAACTACTGACATCACTGGTTCCCTTTATACTGCCCCAGGTTGTCGATTCCGTTCAACACCGCAAGCTCCCGACGACAACCTCGACTCCGGCGACCAAATTCCGTAAGCCCTTTGCGCCCCTTCGCCTCTGACTCACACGAAGTTGTTCGCCACTGTCTGGGCATCATCTGGTGCCGCTTGTTTGTGCTAGGGAGACCAGGAGCGTCGCCAACGTCGCCGTCTACTCGAACCCGACGCCGCCCGCAACTCCGACGAGCTCGAGCAGCCCACTCCGTGTGCCCCTTGTCAAGCCGCCGCCAGGTTGAGCATCAGCACGTCGCCACGGTTCTGGTAAGCCCCTCCGACGACCCTAGGACGACCTGTAGCGCTGCGACGCCATAGGCAGAGCTCGCCGCCGCCAGTAGCCGCCGCTAGCGCCACTCAGTTTTGGTCGCTTGATTCGTAGCCGTCAGATCTAGATCCAGCGCGTAGGATTAGTTCACTTAACGAACCGTTACGAATAGATCTGAGCCGTGCGGGTTAAGTAGATCCAACGGCCCAGAAGCACGATCCAACGCGAAACGGTATGGGCCAATTAGAAACAGACGCGTGGCAGCAGTTAGATTTAAAAGACAGAATTTGAATCTATTATATATTCAAAATTGTTTTGGCTATAACTTTTGATCCCCACGTTAGAATTTGACAAATTTTATATCGTTGGAATCAGGAGAGCGAGGTCTTTCTAAATATGAAATGTGTTTCATTTTTTTCTTCTGTTAAAAAGGTTTTATTTGCAGAAACTTGTGTAGGACTAAATTGAGTATATGAAATGTTTAGGAAATAATTTAGGGTTTAAATAATGGTTGTTTGGCAAGTTTTTAACTTGTTAGTGAATTAGTACTGTATACTTGCTTTGTTGAGTTTTAAAAATCATCATATATCATCTTGCATGCATGCATATATTTTTTGATTGTATATGTTTTGTGTGTAATTTGTTGCTACAATTCTTTGTGTAGATTTTGGTGCTAGTGATTGTGATTGTGAAGAGTGTAACTACTCTCCAAACTACCAAGGCAAGTGGTACTTCATGAATATTTTTATCCCATGTTTTATACTAATCATTAGAGATATTTTGCTAAGTCCTGCATGTTATTATTTTGCTTATATGCCTTGTTGGGAAATCCTAGTAGATGTAGAATTGCTAGGGAAATTCTAAGTTAAGTTACTATCTATGCCATGCTTAGCCTAGCTAGTAGAAAACCAGGGTTGGTGAAATATACATGCTATGATGAAAACATTTCTAAGTCTTTGGACTTGTGTTTTGCCAAATAAAGCAACTAAGTTAATGAAACACCTGGGTGGAATGGAAGGATTGGTTTATGTTGAGTGGTTACACAAGGCCCATTTCTATGGTTTACCTTGTGTATCTCACTTGTGGTAAGCCACCCAGGAACAAAGAGATTTTAGAGGCCAAGTGTTAAGAAGCTTCTAGTGTAGCCACTTGGCAATATAGGCTTTGCCTGGATCACATAAGTTTCTAGAACTTAGCCATTTGGACAGTTGGTGGTAGTGGGATGATAGGTTGGAACGCGTCCATTTGGTCTAAGGGAAGGCTTCTGAAAGGTCCTGTCTTGGTGAAACCAAGTCTGGTGGGGAAAGTGCACAACCTCTGCAGATGGAAAAATCTAAGTACTTAGCCAAGTCCATGGTAATGGACAACTTGAGCATCAAGACATGGAAGCTATCAAGAATCTCCTCATCCCAATTTCTAAGTAAAATTTGTGGGCGAACAAGGGTGAAGGACCTCAATGTCTATTGGTGGTTCCTTGGGAAACGTTTTGACAAAGAAAAACTTAGTGATTTCAACTAATAGGCAAAATCTATTTTGAGCAAAGCAAGCCAAGCTACACTTAGCCAAATTGCATATAGTATCTAGTCCACTTAAAATTTTACTAAGGTATCACTTGCCAATACTATTCCAAAGTATTGACCCACTGTGGCTGTAACTTGTGATGTTGCAGGTTACTCTGATGAGGATTAGGTGTCATGAGTCTACACTCAACATGTTTGCCTATGGCACATGAAGATGAAGACATTTATTTATTTACTTATTCAAACTCTTGTACTAGGCCTGTGGCCTTGGAGTTGTAAAGACTATGTTTATCTCTGGAATGACTGTAATAAAGACCTTTGTATCTGTGTACTTCATCTTAAACTGTGGATGCTAGCAATGATCCAGGGACTAGCATTGCAATCACAGGGATCCTTTTCCTTTATAAAGGAGGGATATTACAGATGGTATCAGAGCATTGTGTTGCCTGTAGGATTATGACCCTAGGATTGGAAACCACTAAGGAAAAATTTTCAGCAACTTCTACACTTGTCTATTCTTCTCGTAAAACTTTTCTAATCTTCTTTCTCATCTCTATTTGTAGATGAACTCCACAAACGAAGCCGTAAGGAAAGGACCACTCCTGACAATGACTTTGGAGTGTGAGACAGAATTCCCCAAGGCTCTCAAGGACCTCATGGTTGCATTAGAGATACAAGGTGCAGCTGTGTACAAAGGTTTTCCTGTGATGGATGAAGGAGTGGAATACTGGTGGGTGCAACTTCACTTGTATAAAAACAAGGAAGACAACCACCAGGAAAAAGGATTCTGCATGTTCACCAATTCAGTGGTGCACACTACATTCTTTGAATCAGCAAGGGATGCAGCTTGGAAGACCATCAAAGAACTTGGTGATAGAGTCAAGTGCAGAATGCTCAACCTCCAAAATGATCTAAAGGAAGAGAAGAAACATACCCAAGAGTTGGAAGCTACCAACCAAACCTTAAGAGGAGACATTATAGACTTAGTAATGGAGTCATGTGAGCAAGATAGGCTGATTGCTTCTAGAAACATTGTGTTAGCCAACAGATCCAGTGAGATAGGATTGTAAACGTACTTCGTTAGTTGGACCACCACTTATCACCTTATTTTCCAAATGTTGCTTTCAAATAAGATTGAACCTTGGTTGTTGTAATGGATCCATGTATGCCATGACTTGTGTGTTTAAATTTCAAGGATTTATATGTGATGTTTTGCCTTGTATTTTATCTTGAACTGTGTAGTTCTAACTTTTTCTATCTTATAAATAGATGCCTACTGTTACCTTCAGCACTGTTGAGGAGTTCCAGGGAACTCGCTTCGGACCTCGTATCGTTGAGCTTACTACTTTGCTCAATCTCCCTCTTCCTACCATCATGGTGCTTCCCCTCACCAAGTTTGAGAGGAAAGACCTTTGGGGCTTCAAGGTCAACCATCCCGGACGCCAGACAGAGCCTACCACGGAGGCCATCGTCTTCACGCTCATGCATGATGACAAGGAGAGAGGCCTTGAGGTAGTTATGCAGGATCTGATAGGACGTCTGCTAGGGAGACACTCCTGACAGGTTAGAGGTACTCACTTCCACGTCTTCGGTAGACGTGATGAGGATGGAGAGTCCATCGACTTCGAGGATGATTCGAGGGACACAGCAGAGCCGATTCGTCTATACCTCCAGGACTTAGAGTCTCTCATTAGGCACGTGGACACTGATAGGACCAACGTCATCCTCAACAATGACGAACTCTAGGTGCAGCTTCGCCAGAAGGACAAGCTCTTCGCGGAGCAAGATGAGATAGTCAAGGAGATGGAGGCGAAGTTCGAGAGCCAGGACAGGAAGTTCAAGAGAGGAGAAGCGAGTCTAGGATAGGAACAAGAAGATCCGGGACAAGAGTGAAGAACTGCAGGCCAAGGACTTCGAGGTCGAGCAACAGCAGACGGTGATTGAGAGGCTTCGTTCCCAGAAGAGGGCTCTCAAAGCCAAGATAGAGACCTTGACCACTAGTGTCGAGGAATACAAGACCGCGATGGAGAACGCAGGTCTTACCTTTGTCGAGGAGGAGGTTGATGCCGAGGAGTAGATTTGACTACTCATTTATCATTTATTATCGTACTTGTTGCTTGAGAACATGTTATTTGACCATCCGACATGTGGATGGTTTGCTACTTGTGTGTTTTACTTTGCGAACTTGTTATCTTGTTGTTGAACCTTTATCCTTATTGTTGCATGCTTTGTGTGGTTATGTGATGTAATGTGCATGATAGCATCTATGGGTATCTCATTCTTATCTCTATTGAACAAACCACAGATGCCTCCCCGTCGTGCAAACCCCAACCCCAACAACAACAACAACATCACTCCAAAAATCCAGCAAATGATGACCGCTCAAACTCAGCTGATGCAGATGATGACGACGTTCATCCAGAACCAAAACAACAACAATAACAACAATAACAATAACAACAACAACAACAACCCACCAGGTTTTGACATGCTTACCAGGTTCTTGAGATTGAGGCCAGCAAAGTTCTCAGGGACGACTGATCCCATGGTGGCCAATGATTGGCTACGCTCTGTGAACAAGGACTTGGTAACCGTGGGCTGTACGGATGCTGAAAAGGTCAGATTTGCAGCACATTTGCTGGAAGGACCAGCCGCCACTTGGTGGGATAACTTCCAGATCACCACTCCCATAGAAGATGTGACATGGGCTATCTTTGAGGATGGCTTTCGTACTGCTCATATCTCATCTGGAGTGATGAGTCTGAAAAAGAAGGAGTTTCATAACCTGAAGCAGCGTGGCTGAATATATTGAGGAGTTCAACAATCTGGCGCGATATGCACCGGATGAAGTCGACACTGATGCTAAGAGGAAAGAAAAGTTCCTCGAAGGGTTGAATGATGAGCTGAATCTGCATTTGGCTATGGCCTATGTTCCCACTTATCAGTCTCTCTGTGACAAGGCTGCTATTTTGGAGAACAAAATAAAGCAAGTTGAAAGCAGGAAGAAGAAGCACTCTGACAAGCACAGCTCGGGATCGTCACACAAATGATCCCATTATGATGACAGTGGAAGCTCAGGATCCCACAAGCATGGGACATTCAATAAGCACCACAACCACAACCGTCATGACAACAAGCATCACCGTAGTCATGACAACGACAAGTACAAGAACCACAAGGGTGGATACAAGAGTCACCACAGTGGTAATGGAAGTGGAAGTGGAAGTCAGCCTGTCAAGAAGGACATTAGTTAGGTTGAATGCTTCAAGTGCAAGAAGATGGGGCATTATGCAAATGAATGCCCAGAAAAGAAAGTTGAAGGAGCCAACAAGCCCAACCCTTTTTAGAAGGGACAGGTGAACCACATCAATGTGGAGGAAATCTATGAGGAGCCTGATGCTGTTGCTGGTAAGTTCAAACTCAATTCTGTTCCAGCATTTGTTCTCTTTGATACTGGTGCATCTCATTCATTCATATCAAGAGCATTTGTTGAAAGAAATGAACTGCTGGTAGAAACTATTGGGTGTCCTATAAAAGTAAGTTCTCCTGGTGGAGAAATGATAGTGAATTCAGGATGCCATGATCTGGTTATAGAGTTTGGGAAGTATAAATTTTCCGTTAACCTGATAATTCTAAACTCCCAAGGATTGGATGTCATTTTGGGAATAGATTGGATGACTAAGCACAAGGGAGTGATAGATTGTGCCAACCATACCGTCTCACTCACAACTCCAGAAAATAAAAGGATCAGATTCAAGACCAACTTTGAAGCAAGAAGGAGTATGCTAAATTCTCTTAAGGTGGTTAGCATAGACAGTGTGCCAATTTTGAGTGAGTATCCGGAAGAATTGCCGGGAATGCCACCAGATAGAGATGTGGAGTTTCTTATAGATTTGGTACCAGGGTCTGGACCAATAGCTAAAAGACCGTATAAGATGTCAGTTGATGAACTGAAAGAACTCAAGAAACAACTTGGAGAACAGCTACAGAAAGGATTTATTCAACCAAGTTCTTCATCTTGGGGAGCCCCAGTTTTGTTCGTGGAAAAGAAAGATAGAAGTCAAAGGTTGTGCATAGATTACCGTTCACTTAATGAGGTGACTATTAAGAACAAATATCCTTTGCCTAGAATTAATGAATTGTTTGATCAGCTAGAAGGAGCTTGTGTGTTCTCAAAGATTGATCTCCGGTCAGGTTATTTTCAACTCAAGATAAGAGAACAAGACATACCTAAGGCAGCTTTCACCAGAAGGTATGGATTATATGAGTATACTGTGATGCCATTTGGTTTGACCAATGCTCCAGCATACTTCATGAATATGATGAACAAGGTGTCATGGAATTCCTTGACAAGTTTGTTGTCGTTTTCATCGATGACATTTTAGTATACTCCAAGAGCAAAGAAGAGCATGAAGGACATTTACGTTTAATACTTGAGAAGTTAAGAGAGCATAAACTTTATGCCAAATTCAGCAAGTGTGAATTCTGGTTGAATGAAGTTGGATTTCTTGGACATGTTATGATAAAGGATGGTGTAGCAGTTGATCCTGCTAAAGTTTCAGCTGTAACGGAATGGGAATCTCCCAAGTCAGTAAAAGAAGTTCGTAGTTTCCTTGGCTTAGCTAGTTACTACAGAAGGTTCATTGAAAATTTCTCCAAGGTAGCTAAGCCTATGACTGAATTGCTAAAGAAAGACAAGAAATTTGCTTGGACGGAAGGTTGTGAACTCAGCTTTCAGGAATTGAAGAAGAGACTTGTGACAGCACCAGTCTTGTGTTTGCCAGACTTGGAAAAAGATTTCCAAGTATATTGTGATGCATCTCATCATGGTTTGGGTGCAGTACTTATGCAAGAAGTAAAAGTTGTGGCGTATGCCTCGAGACAACTCAAAACTCATGAAGTGAACTATCCTACTCATGATTTAGAGTTAGCCTCTGTTGTCCATGCACTCAAAACATGGAGGCACTATCTTTTGGGAAAGCGTTGTGAAGTGTTCACAGATCACAAGAGTTTGAAGTATATCTTCACCCAGAAGGAAATTAATATGAGACAAAGAAGATGGCTGGAACTCATTAAAGACTATGACTTAAGTTTGCAATACCACCCCGGTAAAGCAAATGTTGTAGCAGATGCTCTAAGTCGTAAGGTTTTTGTGAATGGCCTTACCAAAGGAGAATTGCCAGATGATTTGTGTGCCCAATTCAGAAAACTCAGATTGCAGATTGTGCCTAAAGGACATCTCATGTCTTTGGATGTTCAACCCACTTTGTTGGACAAGATCAAAGAAGCCCAGAAGATTGATAAAGAAATCGAAGAGATTAAAGAAAAGATTGGCAAAGGAAAAGCCAAAGGGTTCCATGAAGACGAACAAGGTACTTTATGGCATGGGAAACGTATCTGTGTTCCTCAAGATCCGGAGCTGCGGAAACTGATTTTGCAAGAAGCACACAACTCACCGTATTCCATTCATCCGGGTAACACCAAAATGTACATGGACATGAAGGAAAGATTTTGGTGGAACAATCTCAAGAAGGACATCGCCGAACATATTGCTTTGTGTGATGTGTGTAGTAAAGTGAAAGCGGAACATCAGAAACCAGCAGGTTTGCTTCAACCACTACCTATTCCTGATTGGAAGTGGGACAAGATTGGTATGGATTTCATTACTGGATTACCAAGGACCCGATCAGGATACGATTCTATTTGGGTAGTACTGGATCGCCTATCTAAAGTGGCTCATTTCATACCCGTGAAGACAACCTATACAAGTGCTAAGTTGGCCAAAATCTATATGAGTAGAATTGTATGTCTACATGGAGTGCCCAAGAGTATTGTGTCTGATAGGGGAACTCAATTCACTTCCCATTTTTGGAGACAGCTACATGAGTCATTGGGAACGAGGTTAGAATTCAATACTGCTTTTCATATCAAACTGATGGACAAACAGAAAGGACCAATCAGATTCTTGAAGACATGTTAAGGGCATGTGCCCTAGACTATGGAGCCAGTTGGGATGAAAGTCTGCCGTACACAGAATTCTCTTATAACAACAGCTATCAAGCCAGCATTGAGATGGCACCATTTGAGTTTCTCTACGGAAGAAAGTGTACCACCCCATTGTTATGGAATGGTGTGGGAGAAAGAAGTCTATTCGGACCAGATCTTATCAAAGAAGCCGAAGAGAAAGTCAAGTTAGTTAAGGAGAGGTTGAAGATAGCACAGTCCCGATAGAAAAGCTACGCGGATCCTAAGCGTAGAGAAGTCACCTACGAAGTTGGTGTTAGAGCTTATCTTAGAGTATCACCACTTCGTGGAGTGAAGAGGTTCGGAGTCAAAGGAAAATTGGCACCAAGATATGTTGGACCATTAAAGATTCTGAGTCATAAAGGAGAAGTTGCCTATGAAATTGAACTGCCAGAATCTCTGTCAGCTGTCCATAATGTGTTTCATGTGAGTCAACTTAAGAAATGTCATCCAGAAATGGAAGAAACTTCTTTGAAGGATACTATACCTTTGGAGGAGGTTCAGTTGGAGAGTGATCTCACCTATGAAGAGAAACCTATCAAGATTCTTGAGACTGCAGAAAGAGTCACACGGACCAAGACTATCAAGTTTTGTAAAGTCCAGTGGAACCATCATTCCGAAGAAGGAGCAACATGGGAAAGAGAAGATGATCTTCGGAAAGACCACCCTCACCTATTTGCTAGCCAATCCGAATCTCGAGGGAGAGATTCACCTTAAGGGGGTTAGATTTGAAACATCCTCAAAATCATGTTTTAAACTTATACATAGCATCCATGCATCCATGAGCATATGATTTTCATTTCAAACAAATCAATTCAAAAACAGAAGCATTTGTGCTTATTATTTTATGTAAAGTTTACTCAAGCCTTGTGCTACTAGTTTTGAGAAAAGTACTGTTAACCATTCAGTATTGTTTAGAATCCAAACTCAAATGATTTCAAAAACTTGAGCAAAGTCTCAAAGCAATATATGAAATAAAACCAAATCTATACCTATTATCACACCTCATAAAGGCATGGTTATATTTTTATTTTCAAAAGACCCAAGTGTGTTTGAGTGAACATATGTGTTTTACACTTATTTGAGCACAAGTTTGTCTGTACAAAAGTCCTGAAAAGCTTTGGATTCAAACAGATTTGAATTGAGGTTTGAAAACCATTTCAGAAAAACAAACAGAAAAAAAAAGCATAAAGAGAGAAAAAAAAATCACTCAGCCGAATCTGGCCCAACCAGCCCAGCTAAGCCCAACACCCCACCCCGCGAACCGTTTTCTTTCACTCACCTCCGCACCCGCTGAGTGACTGACAGGCAGGACCCACTCCCTCTCCTTTCCTCTCGCTGACAACCACGGCCCACATGACCATCGTCGTCTCCACCCAGCGACTGGTTCATCCCCAAATCACGCAGGCGTTCCCTGTATTGATTCGCGGCGTCAATTCACGTTGAATGCTGGAGTAAATCTCGCTCGCGACCATGCTACTTAAACCCCCTCTGCCCCTCTCCATTTCCCCCCAAACTCCGAGCACAAAGCGCCCCCAGGCTGCCCGCATTCAACCTCGCACCGCCGCAGTCAGAGAGCACTCCGGCGACCGATTCTGGTGAGTCCCGTGCGCCCCTCGCCCTCTGGTTCTTGCAGACAGCCTCGCCACTTTCTTGCGCAACTACTGACACCGCTGGTTCCCTTTATACTGCCCCAGGTCGTCGATTCCGTTCATCACCGCAAACTCCCGACGACAACCTCGACTCTGGCGACCAAATTCCGTAAGCCCTTTGCGCCCCTTCGCCTCTGACTCACACGAAGTTGTTCGCCACTGTCTAGGCATCATCTGGTGCCGCTTGTTTGTGCTAGGGAGACCAGGAGCGTCGCCAACGTCGCCGTCTACTCGAACCCGACGCCGCCCGCAACTCCGACGAGCTCCAGCAGCCCACTCCGTGCGCCCCTTGTCAAGCCGCCGCCAGGTTGAGCATCAGCACGTCGCCACGGTTCTGGTAAGCCCCTCCGACGACCCTAGGACGACCTGTAGCTCTGCGCCGCCATAGGCAGAGCTCGCCGCCGCCAGTAGCCGCCGCTAGCGCCACTCAGTTTTGGTCGCTTGATTCGTAGCCATCAGATCTAGATCCAGCGCGTAGGATTAGTTCACTTAACGAACCGTTACGAATAGATCTGAGCCGTGCGGGTTAAGTAGATCCAACGGCCTAGAAGCGCGATCCAACGCGAAACGGTATGGGCCAATTAGAAACAGACGCGTGGCAGCAGTTAGATTTAAAAGACAGAATTTGAATCTATTAGATATTCAAAATTGTTTTGGCTATAACTTTTGATCCCCACGTTAGAATTTGACAAATTTTATATCATTGGAATCAGGAGAGCAAGATCTTTCTAAATATGCAATGTGTTTAATGTTGTACTTCTGTTAAAAAGGTTTTATTTGCAGAAACTTGTGTAGGACTAAATTGAGTATATGAAATGTTTAGGAAATAATTTAGGGTTTAAATAATGGTTGTTTGGCAAGTTTTTAACTTGTTAGTGAATCAGTACTGTATACTTGCTTTGTTGAGTTTTAAAAATCATCATATATCATCTTGCATGCATGCATATATTTTTTGATTGTATATGTTTTGTGTGTAATTTGTTGCTACAATTCTTTGTGTAGATTTTGGTGCTAGTGATTGTGATTGTGAAGAGTGTAACTACTCTCCAAACTACCAAGGCATGTGGTACTTCATTAATATTTTTATCCCATGTTTTATACTAAGCATTAGAGATATTTTGCTAAGTCCTGCATGTTATTATTTTGCTTATATGCCTTGTTGGGAAATCCTAGTAGATGTAGAATTGCTAGGGAAATTCTAAGTTAAGTTACTATCTATGCCATGCTTAGCCTAGCTAGTAGAAAACAAGGGTTGGTGAAATATACATGCTATGATGAAAACATTTCTAAGTCTTTGGACTTGTGTTTTGCCTAATAAAACAACTAAGTTAATGAAACACCTGGGTGGAATGGAAGGATTGGTTTATGTTGAGTGGTTACACAAGGCCCATTTCTATGGTTTACCTTGTGTATCTCACTTGTGGTAAGCCACCCAGGAACAAAGAGATTTTAGAGGCCAAGTGTTAAGAAGCTTCTAGTGCAGCCACTTGGCAATATAGGCTCTGCCTGGATCACATGAGTTTCTAGAACTTAGCCATTTGGACAGTTGGTGGTAGTGGGATGATAGGTTGGAACGCGTCCATTTGGTCTAAGGGAAGGCTTCTGAAAGGTCCTGTCTTGGTGAAACCAAGTCTGGTGGGGAAAGTGCACAACCTCTGCAGATGAAAAAATCTAAGTACTTAGCCAAGTCCATGGTAATGGACAACTTAAGCATCAAGACATGGAAGCTATCAAGAATCTCCTCATCCCAATTTCTAAGTAAAATTTGTGGGCGAACAAGGGTGAAGGACCTCAATGTCTATTGGTGGTTCCTTGGGAAACGTTTTGACAAAGAAAAACTTAGTGATTTCAACTAATAGGCAAAATCTATTTTGAGCAAAGCAAGCCAAGCTACACTTAGCCAAATTGCATATAGTATCTAGTCCACTTAAAATTTTACTAAGGTATCACTTGCCAATACTATTCCAAAGTATTGACCCACTGTGGCTGTAACTTGTGATGTTGCAGGTTACTCTGATGAGGATTAGGTGTCATGAGTCTACACTCAACATGTTTGCCTGTGGCACATGAAGATGAAGACATTTATTTATTTACTTATTCAAACTCTTGTACTAGGCCTGTGGCCTTGGAGTTGTAAAGACTATGTTTATCTCTGGAATGACTGTAATAAAGACCTTTATATCTGTGTACTTCATCTTAAACTGTGGATGCTAGCAATGATCCAGGGACTAGCATTGCAATCACAGGGATCCTTTTCCTTTATAAAGGAGGGATATTACAGATGGTATCAGAGCACTGTGTTGCCTGTAGGATTATGACCTTAGGATTGGAAACCACTAAGGAAAAATTTTCAGCAACTTCTACACTTGTCTATTCTTCTCGTAAAACTTTTCTAATCTTCTTTCTCATCTCTATTTGTAGATGAACTCCATCAACGAATCCGTAAGCAAAGGACCACTCATGACAATGACTTTGGAGTGTGAGACAGAATTCCCCAAGGCTCTCAAGGACCTCATGGTTGCATTAGAGATACAAGGTGCAGCTGTGTACAAAGGTTTTCCTGTGATGGATGAAGGAGTGGAATACTGGTGGGTGCAACTTCACTTGTATAAAAACAAGGAAGACAACCACCAGGAAAAAGGATTCTGCATGTTCACCAATTTAGTGGTGCACACTACATTCTTTGAATCAGCAAGGGATGCAGCTTGGAAGACCATCAAAGAACTTGGTGATAGAGTCAAGTGCAGAATGCTCAACCTCCAAAATGATCTAAAGGAAGAGAAGAAACATACCCAAGAGTTGGAAGCTACCAACCAAACCTTAAGAGGAGACATTATAGACTTAGTAATGGAGTCATGTGAGCAAGATAGGCTGATTGCTTCTAGAAACATTGTGTTAGCCAACAGATCCAGTGAGATAGGATTGTAAACGTACTTCGTTAGTTGGACCACCACTTATCACCTTATTTTCCAAATGTTGCTTTCAAATAAGATTGAACCTTGGTTGTTGTAATGGATCCATGTATGCCATGACTTGTGTGTTTGAATTTCAAGGATTTATATGTGATGTTTTGCCTTGTATTTTATCTTGAACTGTGTAGTTCTAACTTTTTCTATCTTATAAATAGATGCCTACTGTTACCTTCAACACTGTTGAGGAGTTCCAGGGAACTCGCTTCGGACCTCGTATCGTTGAGCTTACTACTTTGCTCAATCTCCCTCTTCCTACCATCATGGTGCTTCCCCTCACCAAGTTTGAGAGGAAAGACCTTTGGGGCTTCAAGGTCAACCAGCCCGGACGCCAGACAGAGCCTACCACGGAGGCCATCGTCTTCACGCTCATGCATGATGACAAGGAGAGAGGCCTTGAGGTAGTTATGCAGGATCTGATAGTCCGTCTGCTAGGGAGACACTCCTGACAGGTTAGAGGTACTCACTTCCACGTCTTCCGTAGACGTGATGAGGATGGAGAGTCCATCGACTTCGAGGACGATTCGAGGGACACAGCAGAGCCGATTCGTCTATACCTCCAGGACTTAGAGTCTCTCATTAGGCACGTGGACACTGATAGGACCAACGTCATGCTCAACAATGACGAACTCCAGGTGCAGCTTCGCGAGAAGGACAAGCTCTTCGCGGAGCAAGATGAGATAGTCAAGGAGATGGAGGCGAAGTTCGAGAGCCAGGACAGGAAGTTCAAGAGAGGAGAAGCGAGTCCAGGATAGGAACAAGAAGATCCGGGACATGACTGAAGAACTGCAGGCCAAGGACTTCGAGCTCGAGCAACAGCAGACGGTGATTGAGAGGCTTCGTTCCCAGAAGAGGGCTCTCAAAGCCAAGATAGAGACCTTGACCACTAGTGTCGAGGAATACAAGACCGCGATGGAGAACGCAGGTCTTACCTTTGTCGAGGAGGAGGTTGATGCCGAGGAGTAGATTTGACTACTCATTTATCATTTATTATCGTACTTGTTGCTTGAGAACATGTTATTTGACCATCCGACATGTGGATGGTTTGCTACTTGTGTGTTTTACTTTGCGAACTTGTTATCTTGTTGTTGAACCTTTATCCTTATTGTTGCATGCTTTGTGTGGTTATATGATGTAATGTGCATGATAACATCTATGGGTATCTCATTCTTATCTCTATTGAACAAACCACAGATGCCTCCCCGTCGTGCAAACCCCAACCCCAACAACAACAACAACAACATCACTCCAGAAATGCAGCAAATGATGACCGCTCAAACTCAGCTGATGCAGATGATGACGATGTTCATCCAGAACCAAAACAACAACAATAACAACAATAACAATAACAACAACAACAACAACAACAACCCACCGGGTTTTGACATGCTTACCAGGTTCTTGAGATTGAGGCCAGCAAAGTTCTCAGGGACGACTGATCCCATGGTGGCCAATGATTGGCTACGCTCTGTGAACAAGGACTTGGTAACCGTGGGCTGTACGGATGCTGAAAAGGTCAGATTTGCAACACATTTGCTGGAAGGACCAGCCGCCACTTGGTGGGATAACTTCCAGATCACCACTCCCATAGAAGATGTGACATGGGCTATCTTTGAGGATGGCTTTCGTACTGCTCATATCTCATCTGGAGTGATGAGTCTGAAAAAGAAGGAGTTTCATAACCTGAAGCAGCGCCACCACAGCGTGGCTGAATATATTGAGGAGTTCAACAATCTGGCGCGATATGCACCGGATGAAGTTGACACTGATGCTAAGAGGAAATAAAAGTTCCTCGAAGGGTTGAATGATGAGCTGAATCTGCATTTGGCTATGGCCTATGTTCCCACTTATCAGTCTCTCTGTGACAAGGCTGCTATTTTGGAGAACAAAATAAAGCAAGTTGAAAGCAGGAAGAAGAAGCACTCTGACAAGCACAGCTCAGGATCGTCACACAAACGATCCCATTATGATGACAGTGGAAGCTCAGGATCCCACAAGCATGGGAAATTCAACAAGCACCACAACCACAACCGTCATGACAACAAGCATCACCGTAGTCATGACAACGACAAGTACAAGAACCACAAGGGTGGATACAAGAGTCACCACAGTGGTAATGGAAGTGGAAGTGGAAGTCAGCCTGTCAAGAAGGACATTAGTTGGGTTGAATGCTTCAGGTGCAAGAAGATGGGGCATTATGCAAATGAATGCCCAGAAAAGAAAGTTGAAGGACCCAACAAGCCCAACCCTTTTCAGAAGGGACAGGTGAACCACATCAATGTGGAGGAAATCTATGAGGAGCCTGATGCTGTTGCTGGTAAGTTCAAACTCAATTCTGTTCCAGCATTTGTTCTCTTTGATACTGGTGCATCTCATTCATTCATATCAAGAGCATTTGTTGAAAGAAATGAACTGCTGGTAGAAACTATTGGGTGTCCTATAAAAGTAAGTTCTCCTGGTGGAGAAATGATAGTGAATTCAGGATGCCATGATCTAGTTATAGAGTTTGGGAAGTATAAGTTTTCCGTTAACCTGATAATTCTAAACTCCCAAGGATTGGATGTCATTTTGGGAATAGATTGGATGACTAAGCACAAGGGAGTGATATATTGTGCCAACCATACCGTCTCACTCACAACTACAGAAAATAAAAGGATCAGATTCAAGACCAACTTTGAAGCAAGAAGGAGTATGCTAAATTCTCTTAAGGTGGTTAGCATAGACAGTGTGCCAATTTTGAGTGAGTATCCGGAAGAATTGTCGGGAATGCCACCAGATAGAGATGTGGAGTTTCTTATAGATTTGGTACCAGGGTCTGGACCAATAGCTAAAAGACCGTATAAGATGTCAGTTGATGAACTGAAAGAACTCAAGAAACAACTTGGAGAACAGCTACAGAAAGGATTTATTCAACCAAGTTCTTCATCTTGGGGAGCCCCAGTTTTGTTCGTGGAAAAGAAAGATAGAATTCAAAGGTTGTGCATAGATTACCGTTCACTTAATGAGGTGACTATTAAGAACAAATATCCTTTGCCTAGAATTAATGAATTGTTTGATCAGCTAGAAGGAGCTTGTGTGTTCTCAAAGATTGATCTCCGGTCAGGTTATTTTCAACTCAAGATAAGAGAACAAGACATACCTAAGGCAGCTTTCACCACAAGGTATGGATTATATGAGTATACTGTGATGCCATTTGGTTTGACCAATGCTCCAGCATACTTCATGAATATGATGAACAAGGTGTCATGGAATTCCTTGACAAGTTTGTTGTCGTTTTCATCGATGAAATTTTAGTCTACTCCAAGAGCAAAGAAGAGCATGAAGGACATTTACGTTTAATACTTGAGAAGTTAAGAGAGCATAAACTTTATGCCAAATTCAGCAAGTGTGAATTCTGGTTGAATGAAGTTGGATTTCTTGGACATGTTATGACAAAGGATGGTGTAGCAGTTGATCCTGCTAAAGTTTCAGCTGTAACGGAATGGGAATCTCCCAAGTCAGTAAAAGAAGTTCGTAGTTTCCTTGGCTTAGCTGGTTACTACAGAAGGTTCATTGAAAATTTCTTCAAGGTAGCTAAGCCTATGACTGAATTGCTAAAGAAAGACAAGAAATTTGCTTGGACGGAAGGTTGTGAACTCAGCTTTCAGGAATTGAAGAAGAGACTTGTGACAACACCAGTCTTGTGTTTGCCAGACTTGGAAAAATATTTCCAAGTATATTGTGATGCATCTCATCATGGTTTGGGTGCAGTACTTATGCAAGAAGTAAAAGTTGTGGCGTATGCCTCGAGACAACTCAAAACTCATGAAGTGAACTATCCTACTCATGATTTAGAGTTAGCCTCTGTTGTCCATGCACTCAAAACATGGAGGCACTATCTTTTGGGAAAGCGTTGTGAAGTGTTCACAGATCACAAGAGTTTGAAGTATATCTTCACCCAGAAGGAAATTAATATGAGACAAAGAAGATGGCTGGAACTCATTAAAGACTATGACTTAAGTTTGCAATACCACCCCGGTAAAGCAAATGTTGTAGCAGATGCTCTAAGTCGTAAGGTTTTTGTGAATGGCCTTACCAAAGGAGAATTGCCAGATGATTTGTGTGCCCAATTCAGAAAACTCAGATTGCAGATTGTGCCTAAAGGACATCTCATGTCTTTGGATGTTCAACCCACTTTGTTGGACAAGATCAAAGAAGCCCAGAAGATTGATAAAGAAATCGAAGAGATTAAAGAAAAGATTGGCAAAGGAAAAGCCAAAGGGTTCCATGAAGACGAACAAGGTACTTTATGGCATGGGAAACGTATCTGTGTTCCACAAGATCCGGAGCTGCGGAAACTGATTTTGCAAGAAGCACACAACTCACCGTATTCCATTCATCCGGGTAACACCAAAATGTACATGGACATGAAGGAAAGATTTTGGTGGAACAATCTCAAGAAGGACATCGCCGAACATATTGCTTTGTGTGATGTGTGTAGTAAAGTGAAAGCGGAACATCAGAAACCAGCAGGTTTGCTTCAACCACTACCTATTCCTGATTGGAAGTGGGACAAGATTGGTATGGATTTCATTACTGGATTACCAAGGACCCGGTCAGGATACGATTCTATTTGGGTAGTAGTGGATCGCCTATCTAAAGTGGCTCATTTCATACCCGTGAAGACAACCTATACAAGTGCTAAGTTGGCCAAAATCTATATGAGTAGAATTGTATGTCTACATGGAGTGCCCAAGAGTATTGTGTCTGATAGGGGAACTCAATTCACTTCCCATTTTTGGAGACATCTACATGACTCATTGGGAACGAGGTTGGAATTCAGTACTGCTTTTCATATCAAACTGATGGACAAACAGAAAGGACCAATCAGATTCTTGAAGACATGTTAAGGGCATGTGCCCTAGACTATGGAGCCAGTTGGGATGAAAGTCTGCCGTACACAGAATTCTCTTATAACAATAGCTATCAAGCCAGCATTGAGATGGCACCATTTGAGTTTCTCTACGGAAGAAAGTGTACCACCCCATTGTTATGGAATGGTGTGGGAGAAAGAAGTTTATTCGGACCAGATCTTATCAAAGAAGCCGAAGAGAAAGTCAAGTTAGTTAAGGAGAGGTTGAAGATAGCACAGTCCCGATAGAAAAGCTACGCGGATCCTAAGCGTAGAGAAGTCACCTACGAAGTTGGTGTTAGAGCTTATCTTAGAGTATCACCACTTCGTGGAGTGAAGAGGTTCGGAGTCAAAGGAAAACTAGCACCAAGATATGTTGGACCATTAAAGATTCTGAGTCATAAAGGAGAAGTTGCCTATGAAATTGAACTGCCAGAATCTCTGTTAGCTGTCCATAATGTGTTTCATGTGTGTCAACTTAAGAAATGTCATCCAGAAATGGAAGAAACTTCTTTGAAGGATACTATACCTTTGGAGGAGGTTCAGTTGGAGAGTGATCTCACCTATGAAGAGAAACCTATCAAGATTCTTGAGACTGCAGAAAGAGTCACACGGACCAAGACTATCAAGTTTTGTAAAGTCCAGTGGAACCATCATTCTGAAGAAGAAGCAACATGGGAAAGAGAAGATGATCTTCGGAAAGACCACCCTCACCTATTTGCTAGCCAATCCGAATCTCGAGGGAGAGATTTAATGTTTCTAAATATGCAATGTGTTTAATGTTTTACTTCTGTTAAAAAGGTTTTATTTGCAGAAAGTTGTGTAGGACTAAATTGAGTATATGAAATGTTTAGGAAATAATTTAGGGTTTAAATAATGGTTGTTTGGCAAGTTTTTAACTTGTTAGTGAATCAGTACTATATACTTGCTTTGTTGAGTTTTAAAAATCATCATATATCATCTTGCATGCATGCATATATTTTTTGATTGTATATGTTTTGTGTGTAATTTGTTGCTACAATTCTTTGTGTAGATTTTGGTGCTAGTGATTGTGATTGTGAAGAGTGTAACTACTCTCCAAACTACCAAGGCAAGTGGTACTTCATGAATATTTTTATCCCATGTTTTATACTAAGCATTAGAGATATTTTGCTAAGTCCTGCATGTTATTATTTTGCTTATATGCCTTGTTGGGAAATCCTAGTAGATGTAGAATTGCTAGGGAAATTCTAAGTTAAGTTACTATCTATTCCATGCTTAGCCTAGCTAGTAGCAAACAAGGGTTGGTGAAATATACATGCTATGATGAAAAAATTTCTAAGTCTTTGGACTTGTGTTTTGCCTAATAAAACAACTAAGTTAATGAAACACATGGGTGGAATGGAAGGATTGGTTTATGTTGAGTGCTTACACAAGGCCCATTTCTATGGTTTACCTTGTGTATCTCACTTGTGGTAAGCCACCCAGGAACAAAGAGATTTTAGAGGCCAAGTGTTAAGAGGACTATTTTATCATTTGCCACACTTTACTTGAGAAATTTATTATTTGCCACATTGACCACC
Organism: Avena sativa; assembly: GCA_916181665.1. Taxonomy (NCBI): domain Eukaryota; kingdom Viridiplantae; phylum Streptophyta; class Magnoliopsida; order Poales; family Poaceae; genus Avena; species Avena sativa. The sequence continues at coordinate 300,606,113 of OV702297.1, read as the reverse complement.
ACATGTCAGTGACACATGGTGTGGCAAATAATAAAACTTAAAAGTAAAGTGTGGCAAATTATAAAATCCCCCGTGTTAAGAAGCTTCTAGTGAAGCCACTTGGCAATATGGGCTGTGCCTGGATCACATAAGTTGCTAGAACTTAGCCATTTGGACAGTTGGTGGTAGTGGGATGATAGGTTGGAACACGTCCATTTGGTCTAAGGGAAGGCTTCTGAAAGGTCCTGTCTTGGTGAAACCAAGTCTGGTGGGGAAAGTGCACAACCTCTGCAGATGGAAAAATCTAAGTACTTAGCCAAGTCCATGGTAATGGACAACTTGAGCATCAATACATGGAAGCTATCAAGAATATCCTCATCCCAATTTCTAAGTAAAATTTGTGGGCGAACAAGGGTGAAGGACCTCAATGTCTATTGGTGGTTCCTTGGGAAACGTTTTGACAAAGAAAAACTTAGTGATTTCAACTAATAGGCAAAATCTATTTTGAGCCAAGCAAGCCAAGCTACACTTAGCCAAATTGCATATAGTATCTAGTCCACTTAAAATTTTACTAAGGTATCACTTGCCAATACTATTCCAAAGTATTGACTCACTGTGGCTGTAACTTGTGATGTTGCAGGTTAATCTGATGAGGATTAGGTGTCATGAGTCTACACTCAACATGTTTGCCTGTGGCACATGAAGATGAATTCTTTTATTTATTTACTTATTCAAACTCTTGTACTAGGCCTGTGGCCTTGGAGTTGTAAAGACTATGTTTATCTCTAGAATGAGTATAATAAAGACCTTTGTATCTGTGTACTTCATCTTAAACTGTGGATGCTAGCAATGATCCAAGGACTAGCATTGCAATCACAGGGATCCTTTTCCTTTATAAAGGAGGGATCTTACAGTATTACATCCCTCAGAGTGGTACAACAGAAACACAGCAGGTCCAAGACATGACTATAGGTTAAAACTCAACTCTTTACACAAAATCTAGAGAACACTCTAGGTTAAAGAGAGAGAAAGAAACTTCTTATAAAGAAGAATCAGAAATAAACATCTCAAAAACTACATACTATTAAGACTAGTATCTTAACTAATGGTATGGCATTGCTGTTATCGCAATATACTACAGAAATAGGTTCTATGTCTAGAGATTATATTCCTATCTAATCAGTAACTTCGTCTTCACCTGAGTTGGTGTATATGTTGACCTTCTTGACTTCATTGAAGAGCTTTAGCTTTTGACGATGATTCCTGGAGTATAACTTGATGTAGACGTCGTCTTAATGGCTTCAGAATCTAGCAAGGGTTAAGAAGATACGTTGAGTACGAGTGTACTCAGCAAGTTCACTAGAAAAGGAGTGTTTGATGCACTATATCTACATCCACAGACCGTAGGTCGTAGGCAATGCAGGTTTTCATAAACATTTCTTCAAAGATTGCTTTTATTCTGAAAAGCTATGTCCGTCAGCCTTCACGGGTTTACCAGAACTTTCATGGATTTCCTTTCCCGCCACGTTCGCAGCTCCTTCCCGGAACAGGGAGTAACAAGTTAAAGTTCTTACACTCTGCTGAGGTGCGTCACTTTACCCATGAGAGATCTTAGCTTTGTTGCACATCCGGGCCGCGAACCCATTTACACTTCCTTGGTGTGAGGCCCAGACTAAGACCCAAGCCAATCACTGCCTTCTCCGCGACCCCGCATGTCTCCTTGGTGTACGCCAGCCCACCTATTGAATTACGACAATTGGTAGTATAGACCGTTCAGATGCCGGAACTATCGTGGGATATTGAGGGCTCCCACCCATATGCTGCATATCCTCTATGAATTGCCATAATAATATGCACGCTACGAGTGATAACAGCCACGACCCAGACATCTGGCTCCATGCGAGAGGGAAAAGATACAGCTGACTTCTTCGTCCCATTCCAAATCTCATGGTCAACGCGTAATATACGGCGCAAGAATCACTGGCGACATTGGTTGTTAAGTCCTAGATAATATGTTCCTTTACCACTGGAACTCTTATATTAGGTTATTACCTCATGGTAAATAACCTATAATCACATTATTATGAAAATAGTGTTTTATGTCCTTTTTAAATGCAAGTGATGACAACACTAGATTTTTAAAATACTTTACAAAAAATAACCAAAGGACATGAGCACGTGTGAACTTGCCTTTTGTGATTGCAAGATTATGCACTCACGGTCTTTAAGACAATATAAAAGATCCAATATCTGAAATCAGCATCATTGGTCCGGTAAGGACTAATGTTTAAGGAGGCAAGTTGCTATTATGCATAAGTAATGTAATGCAATTTCGTAAACTCGAATTCCCGGGGGTAATGTTGTTTTAGGGTTTGGATACTGGAAAGGGTTTCCTTGGAATGTGTTGTCCTTTTAGATTAAGTTTCACACATGTGCTTCTCATTAAGGCTTGTGAGTGTGTGTGAAACAACATGTAAACATAATGGTATACAACAATAAGATATACTAATGAGGCGTGCTACTCAAGGACTGCTTATATTTGAATTATCTTATCTTCAAGTTTACCTTGCACGTGATGACATTTATAAGGAACTGAAGTGTTAACAATCCTAGGTATATAAGTAAAGCTTAATGTAATGTGATTATTATTAATTGTCATATGTTGACTGAAGTGACAAAACGAATAACTTTTGAAGAAAATATTACTCTATTAAAGTTTAAACAATCCTTGTGGCTAATCAGAGGTGGTTGATGTTATTTGTGCTTGCTGGAATAGTTTGGACTTGAGATGCTTTACAACTTAATTATAACAGACCAAAGTTAACTATAAAGTATATAATAAAGTTTTTAGCATTATATTTAAAGTCTTGTAGACTAAAGTTAACTTTAAAACATAGATGGACTTTATAGTATATTGCTTATGTTATCTGTACCTTGTGTACTTTATAATGTTTCCTTAAACACACTTAAGAATGGTTGTACTTTTATTTGGTGTAGTGGTTTCTTGGTTTTATAATGGAATAGAATAATTTACCTTTTTTGTAAATGAATGGTTATAATTGGTAATTAGGGAAATGAAATTATTTAACTATTTATGGTTCACTATAGGCTTTTCATTTATTTATGAACTTGTGGTCAAAGTAAAGGAATAGGTTTTATTTTATTGCAAATTATTCTTGGAGATTTTATATATTGGATAAGAACCTTTTTAGAAAATAATCTACACTTATGGTTGAATGATAATTCAATAAAATTGCATTTTTAAAATGTGTTGAACCATTTTGACTTCATAATATTAGTATTTAAGACTAATACTATTTATTAGATTTAATTGGTTAATTTAAGAAATATTAACAAATTTTATTTGACATTATATGAATTATTAACTAAAGAAATAGGTTTAAATTCAAGTTATTAAAGTGTTTAACTTTTTATTTAACTTAAAACTAGAATATTATATTTTTAACATATAGGTATTATTTTTGTGATCATTTTGGTATATTGCACTTATTTTTGTGATTTAAAAATAATAATATATGATTTTTATAATACTTATTACTTTTTAAACACTTAATAAATAACAAATATTTAATTAAGTGGAATAATAATGCATGATTATAGTTTTAAATTATAATTCTTATTTTTCTAAGATTTTTGGTATTTTATTTATATTTTTTACATTTACCATTATTAAAATATGAATTATCAAAGTTTTATTACTTATAAAATTTTTATTAAATAATATTTATTTAAATAATCATGATAATAATATTTGATAATAGTTTTAAGTTGTAGATTTTATTTTTCTGAAAATTTCATATATTAAACATATTTTTCTAAATTGCAAAACAAAAGTTATTGATTTTTTAAAATTGAATCATTTTATGAATTTTTGTAAATAACTAAATGTGTTTATTAGGTAATGTTGATGTCAGTATGAAGTGAAGGGTTTTTCTCACCAGAGCTAATCCTACCCCAGCCACTGACTGGTGGGACTTATGCCATGTCATTTCCATGTTTTTTTATTTATTACAGAAAACATTATCACAACTTCTAAAATAATAAAAACATGAATATGACATCAGCGTGATGTCACGCTGACGTCACTCGCGTCGGATCCTCTCTGGTTGATGATCAAGCCAGCGATTGAATGCACGAACGGAGTTGTACTTGGTCTTATTGGAAAGAGGGGGATGCGGGGAGTCTAATAGTGGCGGCGCCGCTTGATTTAGGTCACCGGAACAGTGGTGGCAATGGTGCCTAACGGCGGTGGAGACATACGCTCGTCAGGGAAGCAAACGAGGAAGCAAGGAAGAACTTGAGAGGGTGCGTGAGCACCGGTAGCTCACCGTGGAGCTGAAAGGCGCCACGGTATGACCGGAGGAAGTCCGTGGTGGCGGCGATTGATGATGAACGGCAGCGTCTGGCGGTGGATATGAGGTGTCGATTGGGTCGACAGAGGGCTCCCCGGCTTGCGTGAGTAGGGGCAAACGACGGAGAAGATCACAGCGCATCTGATAGTCACCTCCGTGGATCAAGGGGTGGTCGGAGATGGTGGGGAAGATGATCTCCGACGAGCTAGGGTTTGGTGTTCAAGCGAGAGAGTAAGAAAGAGCAGTGGAGTGGCGTGCTAGGGTTTTTTTCGGCGTCCAAGGATACCTGTAGACGACCGGAAGCGGTGGTGTGGATCTTGGCGCTCGTCGGCGATGATGGTGCGGCCACCAAGCTGCTTGCAGCATCGGAAGGTTGGCGTCGTCATGAGGAAGACGACGAACATACCTCGCGAAGAGGTACGGGCCATTCGTGGGCTGCAACTAGGCCAGATGGGTTGCGGTTGGCTGCTCATGAGCGACGAGTAATAGAAAGGAGGAATGGGCCATGGGCCAGATCTGATTCATCTGTTATTTTTTTCTTTTGTTTGTTTTCTTTTTCGATTTCTATTTTCTGTTTTCTTTTCTTACCGTTTTATTTAAGCACTAATTTAAACTTATCTTTATGGAATTACTTTGCTAATACTTGCAGCAATGATAAATAGTATTTAAAATCATTTTGTGAGTTTTTATTATATAGTGCTATGGTTTCTTTATTTTCTTTATACATATACTTTTATTATTATTATTTGTAAGTCTTTTGATAAGAATTTAGTTTATCTAATATTCATAAGCTTATTAAAGAATGATTTACTATTAACCCATGAGATTTGTTTCTCATTAGCTCATAATATTTAGGAAATTTTTATATGGTGATCCTTTATTTTTATTTGATAAATAGAGTCCTAGAAAATTAATATGATTAATATTATTCCCATGAACTTAGGAAATAACAATGGATATGTTTTATTTTAACTAATATAGGATTTTGGTTTTTAGGGATTTGTTAATCATATTATACCCTTATAGAATGATTTTTTTATTTCATCCTAATGAATGTAATGATGTTGGTTTAGGGTAGCTAAATATATCCAAATCATGTATTCATCTTTATTATTATATAACAATCATTATATAAGAGAATTTAATTATTAGGATTCTCATAATGGTGAATTATTTTATTCAAAACCTACTAATAGGTGAATCCGAACCACCCTTCTTATTTAAAATATGCATAGTTGTTTTCTGGAATTAGATATTCATTACTTACTTAAGTGTGATTAAGATATGGATATAATATTGAGGATAATGGTTTGTAGCAATTTCCAGTTATGTGATACATATGATTTAAAGGTTTGAAAGTGTCAAAGATATACTTGAGCGATTTGCTATAGGAAAATATTCCTATAAAGCATTGTGGAAATAAGATGATTAATTCAAATAGATAAAATAGATAATGAGTTTGATTATAGATTTAAGGTTGAATGTTTTACCAAGAATTCCTATCTTACATAATTCACAATCCTAGACTTCTGTTTAAGGAATTCCTTTCCTAGATATACTACTTCTTCATATCCATCCTCATGTGTTAACATGATGAGCTTTACTTCACAAGAATATTCTTATCCACCTTTTATTCTTCTAAATCCACTTGTAATTCCAATGAGCTTGACACTGAAGCTTTCATAATCTTCTTATATCCATACTTGGTTATATCAACTATTCTACTGATGATAACCTCCAATCTAACAAATGTTTACAGTTACTTCCATTCATGCTCTTCCCTTATCATCCTTCACTAATATCATTTAAATAGATGCATACATCAAATCCTCCTTCACCTCAAGTGCTTAGTATTTTCAAAGAGGAAAATACTACATCTTTAATCCAATGTTACTTTAACATCATCTTCATCATACTATCTTGTCTCTACTTGACTCTAGTATCTAACATTCCAACCTCACATTATATTAATGTGACTTGTGATGACTAATATAGGATAATATATCTATACTAGGGTTCAATCATGTTTTATCCACCAATGTCACTTATACATGATATAAGCATTCAATCTTGGTGAATAAGGAATGGTCATTATAATACTTTGTGGTTTAGGTTTCCAATTGGCTAATCAAGGCTTCATCAATACAACATTACAGTTGTATTGAAATTATCTTCTTAGTATCTCTATTGGATTAAGGAATGCTATTCATGGACTATGCTTACTTAATCCAATAGGATTACTCCTGGGTATCTATCTTCAGGATTCATCCTTGTAACCTTCTTTGTTACCATATTGTTTTGATTTCCTTCAATCACTCCCATCCTATAGATGATATCTAATACTAGCATTACCACTTACCTCTTCTTACTTCTTTCTCTTAGGACTTAGAGTGATTGTTATGATAAGGACAAGAGTTGATAGGTTAAGAATTGGTGAATCAATAGTTGATTACTTAACATTGATGAACAACATATATTGAGATAGGGTTCCATAAGGATGACATGGAAAGAAAGATATATGGTGAATGATCTTGACTTGGTTTCTTTCCCACTCAATCGCACTAAAGAGTTAAGGTTAGGTATTACCATGATAATCATGGTATAATTATATGAGATTAATATAGGTCAACTCATGTTTACCCAAAATAATGTTTTAACAAAGGTCATATTGAAACTTGATGATCTACTTTAATTCCATGAAGTTAAGAGAAGCTTTAATCTCTTTGACAAGTTTTTATTTAAAAGCACAAAAATTATTCGGATTTTTTATGCATGAATGCAATGCACACATCTGTGTTCAGCTTATTTCTAAGCTCTAATGCTGGGATGTTACAGACTCTCCCCCTTAAAATAAACTTTGTCCTCGAAGTTTGCATACTCTCACGTTTCAGAATGAGGAATTGTCATGTATTGGTTACGACAAATCTCAGCTCCATGGTAAACTCAATGGGAATAATTGTAATATCCCATATCCAGATCTTTTTCCTTGAATTCTCAACATACTTGGAATCTCCAATTTGTTGTCTTTAATACTCCAAAGTTTCTTTTACTATCCTTCTTTAGGGATATGTCTTTATTATAAACTCCTTAATTTGGGGTCTCTTCTTAGTTCCTTATCCTTATTAGGTATCCTAATCCAACTCCTTTTATTTATTCATCAAACTTTCTTACTATACTGTGTAAGGTCTAGGAAGTCTCACTAAAATAGGGTTTTAAATTTTATTAGTCAATAGTGGTGGCCAAAAGGCTAATATTTGGTTTATAATTGTATGAGTTGTACTGGTAATCCTTCCGAAGGTTGGATTTGAACTCATTTTGTCCATACCCATCGGAATTTCTTATTCTCTACACATGTTAAATTGGATGTTATTATTCAGTCTTAAGGACCACTTAAGAGTTGTTTCCTGTAGACTTAGTCTATTAAGATTCATCTATTTTATCACCCCTAAGCTTTTGTCTTAGCAAGCTTTAGATAATGTTTTCATTATTCCCTAAAGTACTTCATCTTCCATTTATTGATTGCCTTAAGGTTTAAGTACCACTACCTTGAAATAAACTCTGACCTTTCATCCAGACATACTTCTGAAAGGACTTTTATAATGATTTTCTTTTAACCTTATAAAAAATAAGGCTTACTGTTGATGTAGGTTAGTCCTTCTTCTCCAACCTTTACTTGGAATTCGGATAACAGTACTTCTGGTTACTGTTTACTCTCCCCCTTAGGGTTTACTAATGGCCTCTAAACTGCCTAAATAGTAACCATTGGCTTTATAATTAGATGGGTGGTCCTTGTTCAGCTTATATTATACCTAGTTAGGGTCTCATGAAAGATTGTATGGTTTATCCACACAATTGTGGATCTCTGAAGTGAATCTCTCAGCATTATTTGTCTTACTTATTATTTGGACATTTTCGCTTTGATAGGTCAATTTCCGCGAAGAGTCTCAAAAGACGGTCACTTAAATTTTATACTCCTTTAGGTATTACTTAGCTTAGGCCAAGTTTTATGCTCTTTTTGCAACTTTTAAGATGATCTGGTTAACTATGTCAACCAACACCGGCTGTGGACAAGATACCAACTGTGGATCTCATTACCAACTATGGATCAAATACTAGCTGCGGATCATCCTAGTTTGTAGGTATTACCCTACGGTTTCCAACGTACCACTGGCATTCTCTCTGAATTGTTAGATATTGAAAACCATTTTGGTTCCAAAGCTACCTATTTGTACTAATTCGTGATGCTTTCATGAACTGTGTACTACTACTTCATTAATTCTTAGCAACATCACCTACTTTGATTTAACCTTAAGTTCATCACTTCTTGTTGCTCCTTATACTTCCTACATTAATCTTCCTTCTCATAGCTGGCTAAGAATGATCTGAGCTTGATCCATCCTCCAATTTGAGTTGATACTCCTTACCGTTTGCTTCATTCTTCACGTAAGTCTTCATCACGATCTTTGAAAATCGTCACTCTCTTCCACGAATCCCATTCCTATCTAGGTCTATAACATCAAGTAATAACTGTATGTTGCAACATGCATTTGCACATCAAGTCAAACTTCATGTACAGATCTAGTCAATCAAGAAGATCCAAGAAAAATCAAGAAATCCAAATGTGGTACATATAACATACAATTTTCTAAGCCCTGAATATAGTAGTCGAGTATAATATCTCTAGAATTCAGGCTTAGTAATGTAGTATATGACACCTCCTCATATAGGTTTACATCGTGATACTTAGCACTTAGGGTCAAACTATTATATGTCTCGACATTTACCCAAATTGCTCAATTGCAATAGGATAATCTTAAACAAAGTTGTCTCAATTTGGTTTTCACTAACCCTTTTGTCTCACTTTTGAAATGATTAATATAACCAACCTTTCTTTATTTGTAAACTAGCCTCATATGATCTCTCAAACAGACTAAATTTTTTCTATTGAACACCTATATTGAATTTTTATCAGGAATTATGACACATATGACTTCTATCATAGTTCTACCATGCTAGTTTCTTACTCTACTTCATGATAATTCACTAATTACTTGTCATATTTATACTCTCATCATGGTTTCGGAGCTAATCTCCCCATAATCTCATTATGTTTAACTTATACATCATGATTTAGGAGTTACTCTCACCATGATGACTTTGTTTCACATTTTACTATCATTGATCCTTAACATAATTTCACTTCATCACGTAGATTTCGCAAGTGAATCCCACATGATTACTACTCACTACATCAACATTTATCCTGATGATATTCATCATGTTGTCTTTGGTTAACAACTAATAATAAAATTCCACTCTGCTACTTGAATTTTAGAGTTAGGCTACACCCTTAAGATTACTTCCATATGATGTCTTACACTTGATCCTAATACACTGTGACCAATTGGTTTTTCCTAAAGTATCTTGGTGGGTTTATATCTCCTAAAAGACACTAAATAACACTATACTGAGAGAAGATAAAATATTCACTCCTAAGAAAGATTGACTTAAGTATCTGACTTAGGTGTGACAAGGTTATCCTGAAGTGGATACTCATCACAAGTCATAAGAATATTTGGTTTAGATAAGATGGATCCTATAGTCACTATCCAACCTACAGATCTTCCTAAAAGGGTTTTAATCCTAAGGTCAAAGCATATGCTCTGATACCATCTGCGGTGACCCAGCATACCACTGTATGATGTAGTACACTATAGTCATTGACATAACACCAATGAAATACCGTTCACTAGTATTACATCCCTCAGAGTGGTACAACAGAAACACAGCAGGTCCAAGACATGGCTATAGGTTACAACTCAACACTTTACACAAGATCTAGAGAACACTCTAGGTTAAAGAGATAGAAAGAAACTTCTTATAAAGAAGAATCAGAAATAAATAACTCAAAAACTACATACTATTAAGACTAGTATCTTAACTAATGGTCTGGCATTGCTGTTATCGCAATATACTACAGAAATAGGTTCTATGGCTAGAGATTATATTCCTATCTAATCAGTAACTTCGTCTTCACTTGAGTTGGTGTATATGTTGACCTTCTTGACTTCATTGAAGAGCTTTAGCTTTTGACGATGATTCCTAGAGCATAACTTGATGTAGACGTCGTCCTAATGGCTTCAAAATCTAGCAAGGGTTAAAAAGATACGTTGAGTACGAGCGTACTCAGCAAGTTCACTAGAAAAGGAGTGTTTAATGCACTATATCTATAGCCACAGACTGTAGGTCATAGGCAATGTAGGTTTTCGTAAAAATTTCTTCAAAGGTTGCTTTTATTCTGAAAAGCTATGTCCGTCAGCCTTCACGGGTTTAACAGAACTTTCATGGAGTTCCTTTCCCGCCGTGTTCGCAGCTCCTTCGTGGAACAGGGAGTAACAAGTTACAGTTCTTACACTCTGTAGACGTGTGTCACTTTACCCATGAGAGATCTTATCTTTGTTGCACATCCGGGCCGCGAACCCGTTCACACTTCCTTGGTGTGAGGCCCAGACTAAGACCCAAGCCAATCACTGCCTTCTCCGCGACCCCGCATGTCTCCTTGGTGTACGCCAGCCCACCTATTGAATTACGACAATTGGCAGTATAGACTGTTCAGATACCGGAACTATCGTGGGACGTTTAGGGCTCCCACCCATATGCTGCATATCCTCTACGAATTACCATAATAATATGCATGCTACGAGTGATAACAGCCACGACCCGCACATCCGACTCCATGCGAGAGGGAAAAGATACAGCTGACTTCTTCGTCCCATTCCAAATCTCATGGTCAACGCGTAATATACGGCGCAAGAATCACTGGCGACATTGGTTGTTAAGTCCTAGATAATATGTTCCTTTACCACTAGAACTCTTATATTAGGTTATTACCTCATGGTAAATAACCTATAATCACATTATTATGAAAATAGTGTTTTATGTCCTTTTTAAATGCAAGTGATGACAACACTAGATTTTTAAAATACTTTACAAAAAATAACCAAAGGACATGAGCACGTGTGAACTTGCCTTTTGTGATTGCAAGATTATGCACTCACGGTCTTTAAGACAATATAAAAGATCCAATATCTGAAATCAGCATCATTGGTCCGGTCAGGACTAATGTTTAAGGAGGCAAGATGCTATTATGCATAAGTAATGTAATGCAATTTCGTAAACTCGAATTCCCGGGGCTAATGTTGTTTTAGGGTTTGGATACTGGAAAGGGTTTCCTTGGAATGTGTTGTCCTTTTAGATTAAGTTTCACACATGTGCTTCTTATTAAGGCTTGTGAGTGTGTGTGAAACAACACGTAAACATAATGGTATACAACAATAAGATATACTAATGAGGTGTGCTACTCAAGGACTGCTTATATTTGAATTATCTTATCTTCAAGTTTACCTTGCAAGTGATGACATTTATAAGGAACTGAAGTGTTAACAATCCTAGGTATATAAGTAAAGCTTAATGTAATGTGATTATTATTAATTGTCATATGTTGACTGAAGTGACAAAACGAATAACTTTTGAAGAAAATATTAGTCTATTAAAGTTTAAACAATCCTTGTGGCTAATCAGAGGTGGTTGATGTTATTTGTGCTTGCTGGAATAGTTTGGACTTGAGATGTTTTACAACTTAATTATAACAGACCAAAGTTAACTATAAAGTATATAATAAAGTTTTTAGCATTATATTTAAAGTCTTGTAGACTAAAGTTAACTTTAAAACATAGATGGACTTTATAGTATATTTCTTATGTACTTTATAATGTTTCCTTAAACTCACTTAAGAATGGTTGTACTTTTATTTGGTGTAGTGGTTTCTTGGTTTTATAATGGAATAGAATAATTTACCTTTTTTTGTAAATGAATGGTTATAATTGGTAATTAGGGAAATGAAATTATTTAACTATTTATGGTTCACTATAGGCTTTTCATTTATTTATGAACTTGTGGTCAAAGTAAAGGAATAGGTTTTATTTTATTGCAAATTATTCTTGGAGATTTTATATATTGGATAAGAATCTTTTTAGAAAATAATCTACACTTATGGTTGAATGATAATTCAATAAAATTGCATTTTTAAAATGTGTTGAACCATTTTGACTTCATAATATTAGTATTTAAGACTAATACTATTTATTAGATTTAATTGGTTAATTTAAGAAATATTAACAAATTTTATTTGACATTATATGAATTATTAACTAAAGAAATAGGTTTAAATTCAAGTTATTAATGTGTTTAAGTTTTTATTGAACTTAAAAATGGAATATTATATTTTTCACATATAGGTATTATTTTTGTGATCATTTTGGTATATTACACTTATTTTTGTGATTTAAAAATAATAATATATGATTTTTATAATACTTATTACTTTATAAAGACTTATTAAATAACAAATATTTAATTAAGTGGAATAATAATGCATGATTATAGTTTTAAATTATAATTCTTATTTTTCTAAGATTTTTGGTATTTTATTTATATTTTTAACATTTACCATTATTAAAATATGAATTATCAAAGTTTTATTACTTATAAAACTTTTATTAAATAATATTTATTTAAATAATCATCATAATAATATTTGATAATAGTTTTAAGTTGTAGATTTTATTTTTCTGAAAATTTTCATATATTAAACATATTTTTCTGAATTACAAAACAAAAGTTATTGATTTTATAAGATTGAATCATTTTATGAATTTTTAATTAAATAACTAAATGTGTTTATTAGGTAATGTTGATGTTAGCATGAAGTGAAGGGTTTTTCTCACCAGAGATAATACTACCCCAGTCACTGACTGGTGGGACTTATGGCATGTCATTTTCATGTTTTTTATTTATTGCAGAAAACATTATCATAACTTCTAAAATAATAAAAACTTCGCCCCCCTCTCTGAGTGATGCACCATGGCGACCTTGGAATCAAAATCTGGGAGGCAGACTATCCGGCCCCCTTGAGGGGCAGATTATCCGGCCTGGGCTAAAACTCCGGCCCTGGCCAGAAAATCAAAGAGATATTCCTCCCCCCATACAGACGGTCGCGCACTTGCGCCCTTTTGAGATTGGGCAGGGGCGGATTATCCGGCCCCTGGTAGGGGCGGATTATCCGCCCCCCAAAATCAGTTTCAGGATCCTTTTCAAGGTAGAGATCTGCAGCACTTCAACACACATTAAATAATCCTTGGTATTGTTATCTAACACACAAAACACTAGGTATCATGAAATGTTCTTTCAATCTCCCCCTTTTTGGTGTTAGATGACAATACTAGGATTTGCAATGAAACCTACTAACATCATCTTTAGGAAATGAAAGAGGCTCCCCCTAAATGTGTGCATATTAATAATTTGCATTTGAATACAAATGCACACACTAAAGAGAAAGCCAATTTCATAACATGGACAATTAAAACAAGGATGAGTTAGGAAACATAAGTCATACCACCGGGATGTGAAATAGCCAATGTGAACAAAGAGAATATTAGGCCTCGAACACATATCACCATATTGATGCAATCAATAGATAATTCCATAAATCCATATGACGTCAACATAATTCCATACTCCATAGATAAATATAGAATTCCATACTCCATAGATAAATCTAGAATTACATACGAATAGTTCCACATGATAAATCCAGAATTCCACACAAGTGCACAAATAGTACCACATGAAATAGTCTCATACAAACCAAACACAAATAAGTTCAACAATAAAAGGGCACAAGCAACCAAAGGAGAAAACGAATGATAAAGAGGAAACTTCTTGCGCCTGACCCCATGCAAATCCAAGACCTAATATAACTACTTCTCCCCCTTTGGAATTGACACGCCAAAAAGGAAGACAAGCGATGCTAGCACCCCAGAAGATCACTCCTCCTCCTCGTCCTTGTTGTAGTCATCCCCATCCCTTCCTCATCATCATACTCATCATCATCAACAACTGGAGGAGTAGGCGCCCTGGGTGGTGGAGGAAACAGGTGACTCTCGAACTCTCCATAGTTGATCCCTGATGTGTTCCGCTGAGCATACGGTTCCGGAGCAGTAGGAGGTGGTGGATGGCCAGTCTCCCTAGACACATGGTGGAGAATGAGCTGCCGGGTGTGGGCCATCTCATGGCTCCTCTTGTAGGCATCATGCTGGACCTTGCAAGTGTCGATGCCCATGCATAGGATATGCCGCTGAAACCAGTTGAGATGCTTGACCTCACAGGCCATTGGGGACACCGGGGGCCAACGACCACTAGCCCGTGCATCATACATGAAGGATTCGGGGGCAGTGGAAGGGTGAGAGGTCTTCCGAGCCTTGTTATAGATCTTCTTGGGCTTGTGAACGCCATCCAAACTTGTACCAAAATCCTCATGTGGCAACATGTGCTTGATGAGCAGCATAATGTAGAAAGCATACAGGATGGAGAGCCGGTTGAACATAGCATCAGTCATCTCATGATAGATATAGTCCATAACATCCAACTTGTAACCTGTAGCTGATCCAGCATTGGTGGCACACTCATGTGCAAAAGCAAGAAAGGGAACCAGGTGACCATGAATCTTATCATTGTTTCCCCCACTTAGAGAGATGCTGTCCCGAAACAAGCCAACAAGAGCGACATACAAAGGAGAAAGACCAGCAAAGGTAACAACAATACCATCCGATGTCAGGAACGTAGCAAGAACAGTATCCTTGGATGGCTTGAGAGGATAAATGATGCGGTGGACAGATGCTGTGTCACGCCCATGAAAGTCATACCCAAGGAACTGACCAAAAATACGGAAGTCTGACTGAATCATAGTGGTCCCGGTCATCCACTTCCTGGTGCGAAGCTCATCTCCGTAGATCACAAGGGTAGAGAAAAACTGCTTCACAACAGAGGAGTCATAGGGGCACTAAAGTGTGATAAGGTGATGCAGCCCCATCTTATTAGTCACATCCAAGGCCTCACGAAGTCTTGCCTTGCTTTGAGCCTCAATAATATTCAGAGGATGCAAAGGGAGACTCTTGAGAGTAGCATAAACATCATCATGAATGGACCGAAAGTGAGAGCACCAAAACATGGGATCCTCCGGAGGACCATCACTGTCAGCCTCCGCATAATAATCAATGTGGCGAATGGAGGAGTAGTCAACGCTATCCATGGCCTTGTAGTTGGGATGGGACTGCTTGCCCTTGCCCTTGCCCTTGTGAGAGGAAACCCTATTGGCTTTCCTTTCTACCTCGGCCATCCATTTGGACTCTCTTGCCAACCTGTGGACTTTAGGTTCGTCAACAAGCTTACCCTTTGTGTTGGGCCTGAGATAATGGGCACGGGAATGACGCTTGTAGGTCTTAGGAGCACTGGAACCACCTGTGAAAAACATGGGATAGGTAGCATGGGGATAAGCACACACACACACACAAGTCCAAGAGGAATATTAGATATAGTAGGAAAACAATCCATGGTCCAAAGATGTGCATTATGAAAATCTGAGACAAGCCAGAACAGGCTGTGAACCTCCAGGCCGGATTATCTGGGCCTGGCAGGGGCGGATAATCCGCCCCCTGCAGAAATTTTTTGGCCTGACCCAGATTCACCATAGCAACACAGATCAGGCACGAGAGTTGCAATAGTACGGAATCTAACAAGCAGAGAAACACATAGTAGCTTCTACAACGAGATTTCCACCAAAAACAATGAATTCCATACAAAGGAGATGAATGAGGGAGTTACCCTCACTCATTGGAAGAAAAGCTCGAAGGAGAAGGTACCCGGAGGCGTGGGGAAGAAGATCTGAGGAGAGCCCAGAGAATCCGGTGGTCGAATCGACTTCGGGGAGGGGCGGAGGCTCCAGCAGCGGCTTGGGGCAGGACGCGGGTTGGGGGAGGACTGGCTGCTCTGTTTGAGCCCTTCCTCCCTGAGGCCAATCCTTAAAGGACATATTCTCCAGAGGCGGATTATCCGGCCTCCACTTGGGGCGGATAGTCTGCCCCCTCTGAATTTCTATTAACACAGATTCAGGCCGGAGCATGATACGTCAGAAACATATCTATAATTTTTGATGTTCCATGCTTGTTTAGTATCTACTTTGCTTTGCTTTGTCCACACTTTGAGGTGATTTTCATATGTTTTCTGGTACTAACCTATTAACAAGTTGACACAGTGCCAGTTGCATATTTTCTTCTGTTTTTGGTTCTAAAAAGGCAGAAATGAATATTCTCGGAATTGGATGGGACAAAAGCCAAAGTCAATATTTTACCGTGGGGAAGAAGAAGCCGGAATACGAGACGAAGGAGACTCACCAGGGGGCCACACCCCCTGGCCGCGCGGGTGGGCCCACCGAGCACCGGGGGGGTGCAGCCGCCCTGGTGGCCTCCCTCCTCGATAGTGGGTTCATGCCTCTACTTAATCAAGGGAAGTGACAGAAATATCTATGGTTGTAGATGTGTTGTTGCCACTAGTGAGAAAACAATGGTCTCTTGTTCATGGAACAAGTGGATTCTTTACCTTACACACTTTGCTTAAAGTAGTTATCTGTTGTTTGCAACTTAATACTGGAGGGGGTTCGGATGATAACCCAAAGGTGGACTTCTAGTCATAGATGCAGTTGGATGGCGGTCTATGCATATTGTTGTATTGACCAATCGAATCTCATAGGATCTTTTTGTCTAGTATTGCATTGTTATGCCTTGACCAGTCCTGTCAATTTCCCTATTGTAATTTGTTTACCCAGCATGCCATGTTTGTTTCTAAGGAGAACACCTCTAGTGAACTATGGACCCCGGTCCAATCTTTACCATTGATACAACTTCCACAGTTATTGTTTACTTGCTGCAAACCATCATCACCTTCTACACCATACAATTAATCCTTTGTTATAGCAATCGGTGAGATTGACAACCTCACTTTTAGTTGGGGCAAAGTCTTGAGTTTGTATTGTGCAGGTTTCCACATTGCTTGCAACACCTATGTGACGTTTCCTGCCTCTTACTAGTTCGATAACCTCGGTTTATTACTGAGGGAATACTTGTTGATGTGCTGCATCATACCTTGCTGAAAGGATACGGATGTCGCCTAGAGGGGGGTGAATAGGCGATTAAAACTTTTCCTAGAGTGGCTCAACAAAGGCAGAATAAAACTAGTGTTTACTTTGTTAAGCACAACCTAGAACAACTAAGGTTCACCTATGTGCACCAACAACTTATTCTAAGCAATACAAGCAACAAAGTGATAGCAAGATATATATTACTTCAAGCACGAAGGCTATCACAATGTAAAGTGCATAAGTAAAGAGATCGGGTATAGAGATAACTGAGCCACGCGGGGACACCGATATTTTACCGAGTTCCTCCCAACATGGAGTATGTCTCGTTTGGAGAGGGGGTGGTATCAGACCACCAACGCCACAAAAGGCCTCCCTTATTCTCCAGTGAATCTCACCCCAATGGGATCGATCCACGCTTCCACTATCGGTGCACTTGTCGGTGGCAACCGGAACCTCTCACAAGGTTGGGGCACTTCTCCACAACTTAATTGGAGGCTCCCAACAAATGCCACAAAAGGCCACAATGCCACCAAGGCCACAAACCGTCTAGGGTTCCAAGAACCCAAGAGGGACAAGCTCCAATGAGCAACTCAAACCAAATCCTCCGAGGAGAACTCAAACCGATGCACCAAATGCCAATGGCAAGAAGACCACAAAGATGCTCAAATGCCTCACTCTCAAGTTCCAACAAAGCTACTAAAGATATTGGGGGAAACAAGAGAGGAGGAATCAAAGAGAGACACAAAATCCCCCAAAATCTAGATCCCCAAAGATACACGCACAAAGAGATGTTTTGGTTTAGTCAAAACGTAGATCTAGATATCCTCCAACTACCCCTCAAATATATGCAAGAATCAATGGAGGGATGAGTAGAAATCAAGCTCAAAGAGTAAGGGAAATGCGGGCAAAGCTTAGACTAAAGGAGGAGCAAGAAGTAACCCTAAAAGACAAAGGGGCAAAGCTATTTTAAGAGCAGGGCAGAATCTGTCGGTTTAGGTCATTTTTCCTAGACTGACCAGTAGTACCGGATCCGACCGGTACTACCGGACCGAAATATCAAACAACAAAAAACAGAGAAAACGCGAAGTGGCTAGCGAGCCAAAACAATGGCAGCAGAGTGGGGCCAGCACCGCAGGCCCACGCGGTGCGCGCATGCGTGCAGCGCGGCAGCAATTGCAGTAGCTTGGCAGTAGCTAGCGTGCGGCAGCAGCGCAACAGCAAGACAGCTGGGGCCCGCAGCATGCAGCGCAGTGGGCAGGCGCGCGCGCATGCAGCCGCAGCAGCAGCAGCGAGCAGCGCCAGCGGCGCAGTGCAGCGCAGCGCACGCGGTGCGCGGGTCGAGCGAGCTGACGCGCGCAGCAGCGGTGGGGCCAGGGCAGGTGGGAGCGTGAGAACAGCCAGCGGGCGAGCGGGTCAACGCGCAAGGGCGAGTGGGCGCGCGGAGCAGATCTAGATCTGGAACAAAATCTGGACAAATAAACTAGGCCGACCGGTACTATCGGCCCACCCGGGCGGTACTACCGGGTCGGCCGGTAGTACCGAATTTAGGTACCTAGCGAGGTAGAAAGAAAACGAGCCGTTTTTAGGCCCGGGTGGTAGTACGGCCCGCCCGGGCGGTACTACCGCTTGGCCCAGAAAACAGATTGACAGGCAAATATTCAAACGGCAATAACTTTTGACTGGAAGCTCCGATTGGCCCGATTCAAATTGCGTTGGATAGAGGACGACAAGGGCTTCCCAATAAAGTATCAAGTAGAATAATGTGATATACCTCACTTGGTGAGAAACTGAAACGCCGCATAAATCAAAATCCAGTAATGTGACCGAAAAGCCGCATAATGTGACTGAATTACTCATACGAGAGCCCCTCTTGATAGTACGGTTATCTATCCTAAACCCGGTCTCCTACACACAACAAGAGACCGGCAAAAGGGAAAACCTATCAAGATTATACCTTTGACTTGAGCATTCCACTTGAGCTCGATGTAGACGATCTTGCCCTTCTCAAGATGGAACGCCGTTCTTAATTTCTCATCATCAACCTCGCATATTGAGCTTGCCCAACATATCTTCTTTGCATTTCATCTACCTTGAAGCCAACAAATGCTCCAAGCGATGCCAATGGACAAATCCTACAAGTATAACTTAATACACACATTAGTCCATAAAGATTGTCATTAATTACCAAAACCACACATGGGGGCCCAACATGTTCTTTCAATCTCCCCCATTTTGGTAATTGATGACAATCCCTTTAAGAGGGTTTATATAAGGAATATTAATCAATAAAACGGTAATACCAATATCAAATGCTACAAGAGTATGTGATATTGGTACCACCACCATATATAGAGCAAACTCCCCCACAATCTATGCATGTGTGATGAACCTGAATTTCATTGCATATATTGCCAATCATTATCATTGGTGGAGTTTCCTCTATATATACCACATGCAAAGCAACAACAAAGATGCAAGAGCATGAGAGGAAAATGCACAAGAATCAAACTCAATGCATAAACCAACTTCCCTTAAACCCTCTAAACTTCTACCCCATTGGCATCGATTGCCGAAATGGGTGACAAGTTCTAGAAGGCAAATATAGTAATAATTCCTCCAAAGGTGTTCCTTCGCACATATCCAATGATGAATACTTGGGAGGGAGTAAAACTATATCGAGGATCCGAAGATTGCTAAAGGAATAAAATAAAACGATTCATCACAAATGATGCAAGCAATCACAAGATCCGACAAACCAATTTGAAAACAACAAATGAGTCCAAATGGAAACAACAAAATGTTATGATATGAGCAAAATAGTGCTTTAAATAACAAATAGAGAAGCTCCCCAAGATTTGTGCATAATTCAAAATAAATGCATTAAAATACATATTGCACAAATATGGAATCCTCGCTCCCCCATAAATATTTAAAACACAACAAATGAGAAACAAGACAAATGTGCATTATTAGATGAATTAGATGAGCTCCCAAAAGATAATGCACCAATTATGATAATTGTATTTGGGATCAAGGTGCATAATCATGGAATCCTCACTCATCCAAGTTCATTTAACAATACAAGGCATGAGAGAATAAATATGAGTGCTCAAAGATGCAAACAAGAGGAACAAGCGCTCATAGGCAATTAAATTTGGAAGCCATCAAAGAATCAAAAGGAATAGAAGTTGGTCTCCAAGGATTTAAAAATCAACTAAAATTATCTTCTCATATGTGTATATGTCTCTAAGTGGATGACATCAAAAAGACATATGCCCATAAAGAAACAAGCACATACAAGGAAGCAAAAATGAAGTCACAACATATACTAATAAGATTTTTTGCTTCGAAGCATGGCCAAAGGCTCACATATATCTTATTGTACATTAACGAGCTTCAAAAACCAACACACTACATATTACAACTATCACCAAGGGAAAAGGAGAAAGTTGGAATATATGGAGAAAGGTAACAAGTATCATAAGATAAAATAGACTAGCAAAAATCTCACTATTGCACATGAGAGAAGTTGATGAAATGATAGGAAATAAAATTGCTAGATTGACATATTTGGGATTGGAGGATCATATGCATGATTTTGTATAGTCCCAACTATATGTACTCATCTCAACTTATACACATTTCCAATCGAGAGTTCTATTAAAACCATGGCTAGAATTACAACAATTACAAATACATGAATTCATGCTAGAAGGCAACCGAAAACCGGTTGGAATCAAGATATATGAGCATGAGAAAGAGATACTTGTTACCGAGATATAATTGGTAGGATGTAGAGTATATGAATTCGTTGATCATCCTATAGCTTGACTCAACTTTTCATGTATGCACCACTTCTTCAAAATTGAAAGACAAGCATCCAATATATCTCCAATGTACCTAAAACACAATTAAGTACAAAATGGTCCCCAAACTTATTGGGTCCAAAGTAGTTAGAGAAACTACAATACACTGGAGAGACTCCACATAATTATGTGCACATTGATATGAAATTGAATTTCATGCACAACTTAGCCGATGGGAATTAGTGGAGTTTCCCTTATATATTGGATCACAGAAAGCAAGCATGCCATAATATAGATATGTAGTAAATATGCATGCACAAGGCTTTCAAGAACCAAAAATGAGATACAATTTGAACAAAAACACCAAGTAAACCGAGATGGCACACACAAGAGTGTGACATGACAAGCGGTGTCCAAATTGTATCAAATAACCAATTCAACACATGAAAGAGCATGAGTTCAAAAATGAACTAGGCAAAAGCCAAAGAGCAATAGATAGATAAAAATACAAATGCTCAAGGATTTATCTCATTCTAAAATGGTCAAAGAGTGAAACAAGGAATGACACAAAACCAACTCCCACAAAGAGTAAGGTTCCAACAAGTAAACCAACCTCTCCAAACTTTTCATGATGGCACAAAATACCAAAACTAAATTATTAAACTTTCAAGCACATAAGACCCTATATGGACCAAACAAAGAAGCATAAATATGAGTGTTCTAAATAATGTAGGAGAGCTCCCCCATAGATAGTGCATTATGTAGGATTTTCCGTTTAAATGCACAATGCACACAAATGGGATCATCACTAGTACCTACAATTAGTAAAACACAAGAGGATATCAATAAAACAAGAAGATCCACAAGAAGCAAGGAAGGCTTGGGAGATAACACAAAACATTTTCTTGGCCAAAGATAGGATAAAATTAAGCAAGGGACAAAGTGAATATGATCAATAAATACTACCATAAGTTGGGTACTCATTGTCCAAGGACAAGAAATATTGGGAATAATTTTCCCAAGTTAGCTTGCATGGATATCCAAGATCATAGTCACAAAAAGAAGCATATAACTAAATAGAAGAAATTGAGCATGATACTTCAAACAAGATTCTTGGTAGCTTCCAATAGTCACACAATCACTAGTGATTAGAGTAACTTGAAGCAAATGGTTTCCATGCGAATATAAATATCTAAATATGAGGAAACACATACCAAGAACCAGTCTCATATATAAGATCCAAAATAAGATCAATAAAGCCATTCAATCAAATTGGAACTTGTATGAGCAAATGTGTCACATAGGTGCTAGATAATTATCAATATCAATTCTAAGTGACACAACCTCGAATATTCACATTTTCTAGGATTGTAATATGCACTAAGCATATGACTCCCCCATAATGTGACACTACCATAAAAACCAACATGAGGCAAAATAATACAAATAGAGATAATTAATGGACATTAATAAAATTAAATTTCTCATGAGAACTATACCACATAGAGACTAGACAATAATCCAATATAAATACTAGGTGGTATTCCTCATGTACACACATTTTTAGGATTGTGGAATGCCCAAGCATAACACTCCCCAAAAATGGGATAATCCATTAATCTCTCACAAGAGCCAAATAAGATACCAAATATAACCAAGTAAGGCTCAAACACAAGAAACACAAATACATGGAGTGCCACCTGATCATACAAAAATATACTTGATATCTCAAGATAATTAAGTGGAAAGCACAACATGTACAAAAGCATGGAAGATACAAAACCAAAGCATGCACAAGGGGCGAGTAACTTTCAATGTAATGAGTTAAGCATATGTTACCGCAAGGAGGAACATTGGAAATATAATATAATCATGATAATACAAATGGCTTGTCTTGACAATAATAATTGATGAAGATCCCTCAATTCTTCATAATGTAGCCAAGACTCCAATGCCCTCCAAAACACACCTATTGATCAAGTTTTGGCTTGTTGGTCCCCAACCAAGTTGGGTCCTAGGAAGTTAGTCACAATAGGCTTGGCAACCCAAATGGTTCTTTTCTTGACACCACATTGGGCACCAACAAATTTGGCAAACACATTGCCAACCTCATACTTACAAAGAGTATAGGCATCATCAATAATGATAGGGTTGGATGAGGAGATACCGATAGTGCATGAGGAAGAAATATGCCCCTTCTCACGGCATATGTAGCAAGTTCTACTCTTGCCATCTTTCTTCTTAGGTGAAGCCGCAACTCGAGGAAGAGCTTGATTAGTCCTCTTAGGAAGAGGCCCATTAATGGCTTGAGGTGCAACTTGAGGCCACTTCCCTTGTTGCTTCACACTAAGAGGCTTTTTCTTCAATGGGCAAGATCTAACATGGTGCCCTTCTTCCTTGCACTTGAAGCAAACAATGTTGGCCGGATTCTTGACTTGATCTTGGCCATTCTTCTTGTTGTCCTTGTGCTTCAACTTGATATTGGACTTGTTCTTGACATTGGAGTTGAATCCAAGCCCACTCTTGTCATTGGGGGATTTTTGCACACTCAAGATTTTGTTGAGTGTGACCTTCCCTTGATGACCCTTTTTCAACTCATTTCTCAAAGAAGTGACTTGAGCCTTGAGCTCTTTGATTTCCTCTACATGGTTAGTTTCAACAAAAGTACTAGAGGAAGTAGATGCTACATTGTTAGAGCAACAAGGCATGGAATGTAATTCATCACGAGATATAGCATGGTTGTGAGAGGATGAATTACAAGGACTAGCACATGGCAATATAACATTTGAAGTAGATATAGTGCTAATGTCCACATGAGGCCCACTAGATGTTACCTTTGACATGATGGCCTCATGAGCTACCTTTAGCCTACCATGGGAGACTAGAAGATCCTCATGCGAGCTCGAGAGCTTAACATGACTTTCTTCTAATTTACCATAGTTGCTAGTTAGCAATGCAAGTTGAGCCTTTAGCTCAACATTATCCTTCAAAGTAGATGCTTCACAAGAAATAGAGTTAGTAGCACAAGAATCATCACTATTTGCAAGAGGTGAGGGCAACTTGGCAAGCTCTTTTGAATATGAGGCTTTAAGTTGCTCATGTGACTCGGTGAGTTTGATGAGCTCACCCTTTATGACCCTAGAGCCATTTTTCAGGTGCTCAAAATCCTCAAGGAGTTTAGCATAAGCAACATGAGTCACATCATTTTTATGTTTGAGATCACTTGCCCCCTCAAGATCTCTATCATGAGATTCCTTTACTCTAGATAGCTCTAAAGCAAAGGTATCCTCAAGAGATTCCTTGGTGGTTTGTTCCTCTTCAAGAGCTTTATTTAGGTTTTGTAACATCCCAAAAATACTAAACTTGGATCATCAAATTTTAATCATCAAAATTAGGTTTAACAAAAACTTTGCTAAATAAAATTATGGAAGCATGCATATGTCTATGCATTTCATTTTGAATTCTTTTGAACCAACTTGTTTGTGTGTTCCATTGCTTGTAAATGGATGCTTAGGTGAAATAAACATCATCTAAACATTTCCCACACTTTTCCTAAAGACAAGTAAATCAAAACAAATAAAATAAGGGAATGGTCATTTTGACCAATTTAACTCCCATGCCTACTTTGGCTGTATCAAACTTTCAGAACCTAACAGAAACTTTTCTGGATCTTTGCACCCTTGATTGTACTCATAACAAAGTATCAAGGCCCACTTTGTGATCATCCAGAAACTTTCAAATGCATAGTTTAAATGACATTTCAAAATTGAATCTTTCTCATATGGGAAGATCCCACTTTTTCAAAAACAACTCAAACAAGCTCAACTTTCAAAACCCAAGCATCTGCAGACTCACCAGCATCAACCTAGCACACCCACCAAAAATCTTTTCAAAATTCAAAACTTGAATTCTTGCGGCCATTTCATCAAACACTTGGCAGATTCAAATCAAACTGGCCTAACTTCACTGTTTTGAGCAGTAATTGGGCTAAGCAATGCTCACCATTGATCACCCTTGTCTCCCCCAGTGCCAACCAGTGCTTGGACCAACCCTAGCCCCTACCCTTTGCCCCATGCCATGCCAACCCGAGCACCCCCTTGCCAGCCGACAATGGCTAGCTAGCCAGAGCAAGCACCAAGCCAAAACAACATGTCTGGGAGGCAGCCCACCGTCCACCGCCACTCCCTGTCTAGCGCTCGAACTCTGCCAGCCACTGGACCACACGCACGGACCGTGCCCAGCTCGCCAGCAGCCGTGCCGAGCATGCGCCAGAGCGCCACCCTGGACCGAAGCCCACAGACTGTGCGCCGCCCTCGCCACGTGTGTACGTGATGACCACTGACCCAGGGCACCGCCAGACATCCTCGTTCGCCGCCCCATGCCGCATAGCCACCGCTCGCCGTCGAAGACGCTGCCTCTACCGTGTAGAGCATCGCGCGTTCCAGACCAAACCGCACCGCCCCTAGGTGCGCATTTAAGCCGTAGAGCATCGCCAGGAGACCACCAAGCGATCGCCACCGCTGGCCATGCCTCTAGCAACCCGTAGCCATGTCGCCACCGTCGCCTGCCCATCCCGTTCGGTCTCGCCGTCGAGCCTATAAAAGGAGGACTCCCCCGCTCGAATTCTTCACACCATTCCACTCCTCTCTCACCCAGAACCACCCCACCTCAGTCCCGGAGCAAGGCGACCAGCACATCGCCGGAATTGCGCCGGAGCAGGCCGCCTCTGGAGAAGAAGGGCGCCATCGATTTCGTCCACCCCAGGAGCTGCCGCGACCACCCCTGAATTCGCCGTCGTTGAATTCGTCGTTCGCCCGCCTCACCGACCCTCGCCTGCACCCCGGTGAGCCCCCAACGACCCCCACTGGC
The DNA here is from genome assembly GCA_916181665.1 of Avena sativa. Taxonomy (NCBI): domain Eukaryota; kingdom Viridiplantae; phylum Streptophyta; class Magnoliopsida; order Poales; family Poaceae; genus Avena; species Avena sativa. The sequence continues at coordinate 300,580,053 of OV702297.1, read as the reverse complement.
CGCGCTAGGTTTCTGTCTTGCCGGCGTTGCTCAACGTCGACGATGACTCTTAGCCGTTGGATTAGAACCCGATCGAACGCACCATATCACCCCATACCGCTTCGCACCCCCTGTGTCACTGACGCATGGGGACAGCCACTTAAACAGCCAGCCGAAGCGCTGCGCTTAGCAGGCCGGCCCAGTATCGCTTCCCGCGCAGCCCAGTTATTTGAATTAAACCTTTTCCAATTTATTTCAAACACACTTCTGTACCCAGTTTCAAAAATCAACCCAAGTCGACTCAGTGCACCAATTTGAATGAAACCAATTTTGTTAGAAAGGCCTGGGAATGCTGAATCCAAGCCCGTTGGATTCAAGTCATTTGGATCTGTAGATCATCCTTGGCAAAAATAACAAGGCAGAAGCTTTCCTGCATTCAAACATTTTTCAAATTTAAACCACAATAGCTTTTGAGTTGATTCCAACTCTCAAAAATCACATTTAACCATACCTTTCAGAATATATAAAAATATATATGTTTACTTAAAGAAATAATGTTCAAGTAATAAAAGAATGCCACATAGGCATTTCGAGACACATTATTTAATTAAAATAAAAGGGTAAAACCTTATTAAATTGTGACACCACTTTAAATCACATTCCCATGTACTAAAATGTGTGGTGATGACATGTGTCAACATGATCCCATGTTTGGTTTGGAGAATATTAAATCTTAAGTAGTTTTTCAATGAGTAGAAATTACTTTTGTAAAAATAAAAGGAATTAAAACCAATCTTTAATCTTGTAATGTTAGTGATGATGCTAGATCATCTCTAGGACCCTTTTGTGTGATGATTGCAAGTAGTTAAGTATTGTTTGGTGATTGTGTATATCGTATTTATTTATAGACGCTAGTACCGACCGAGGATACGAGGAAGAAGGAGGATACTACGAAGAAGAAGCCGAGGAGAACTTCAACCACTGCTCTGCACAAGGCAAGCTAACACTTGCAAGATACTCTACTTTAGCAAGCCAATACTTGCAAGCTTATACTAATATTGTGCAAGCCCATACTTGCAAGCCTAATGCTACTAGTTGATTGTGCAAACAAACCCTTACTTGTTACCCTGCCAACTATATGCCTTAAGCATAAGTGATCATACCCACTTGATACCCCAATCCTTGTTTTATTTGCAAGCTTCTACTTTATTTCTTTATCAAAGCTTTAACTTAGAGTTGACTTAAGTGACCTGTAGATTCTTGAAAGTTGTAGCTGAAGGTTGCATAAAGAGCATAAAATTTGGCCTAAGCTAGAAACCTTGATATCATCCCAAGATATAAGGTTGTACTTAGTTGAAACCCCACTAGTTTACCACCCCTCATTAGTACTTAGCCCCACTTGTAGATGCTAGTGCTAAGCATAAAACTTGATCAACTTTATATGGGAATACTTGGTGAAAATGGTTATGAAAACCTTGGAATGATGGATCATTCTATTGAAATGTTTTGACATGTGTTTCTGAACACCAGATGAGTTTGGTGATGAAAATGTTGAGGCATGAGCCTTAGCCCTTTATAAAACTGATGGTTGTCTGGATGCGATACCATTGCAATGTTACCGTACAACCACAATACCCGAAGATTGGGTAGGGCTTGACTAGAAACTTATATACCTTAGTATTAGTTCCCTCACGGCCAAGGTCTGAGCTGAGGCTACCTTGTGAAGATTGTCCACCTGTGCAGTACCCAAGATGACAGTTGGTCATGGTTGGGAGGCCAAACTCACAAGAGAGGTGCTTATACTAGGGCGTGTAATTGAAAGGTTAGGATTGATTATCCGCATACTGAGTATGGTGAATTCAGGATTTGTTCCTGACGGATGTATCGAATGTTGTGGTGAAAGTGTACAATCTCTACAGAGTGTCAAACTATTCGAATAGCCTCATGCGCGGTTATGGACAGTTGGAGTGGCCATACTGTTCCCCCGTTAGATGTTTTCAAAATGACTTGTGGAATGAATTGAGACTTTGACTTGACCACAACAGAGTTGTGACTTGAGTTACAAGATCCCACCTAGGAGTTATAAAATTGTGACTAGCTTGGAACTTATTAGAGATAAACCTGGCTTTTTGCAAAACAACCCTAGAGCCTAGTGTCCTATATCCAAAAACCCCTTCCACTTGTTAGTATTAGATTGCGAGTACTTAAAGAGTACTCATGGATTTGTCCCTGGCTATTCCCGTGGCCAGACTATGAAGAGGAGTACCTGGAGGATGGACCCCAGGAAGGTTACGACAACTAGGATCATCTCCCATCGTCAGCATTGCCTGTGACCCCGAAGATGGAGCTTCGCCTACGCTACAGTTAAGATTACGTATTCCGCTGCATGTGTTGTATTAAGAACTGGATCATGAGACCCTTATTTGTGTAAGACCTTATGTATGGTTTATAATGGATGATGTACTGTGGTATCCAATTATGTTATGTCTCGCAAAAATGGTAATCCTGGGATTGCGATGTATGGCATAACAGGCATCTGTGATTAAAAATCCGGGTGTTGACAGGTTTGCAATTATATTAGCATACTCACGCTCAAGACTACACATTTTATCAATGTTGTTATCATGCACCTCAATTTGTGTTTCTAACTTATCAATATGTTCTTTGCTCTTAATAGCAAAGTCCAAGACTTCAACAAAGTTAGAGCAAGCAATATCATTTTTAACAAGGGCACGATAAACAATCTCACCCTTCTCATATAAATCATCAATATCAAGCTCTTCTTCCACATTATCCAAATCCTCCTCATCACAAGAGGTAATGGGTTCCAAAGTAGGAGTTACCTTAGAATCCCTAGCCATAAGGCATAGGTGGGTACCGGAAGAAGGTGAAGATGAGATTGCATTTGTGGCTTCATTCAAAACCATGTCTTGGCCCATAGAATCTCCGGTTTCCTCTACATGGTTAGCAACACAAGCACTAGAGGAAATGGAAGCATTTTTATCATGGCAACAAGACAACACAAGCATATCATCATGAGATTTATTCAAGTCATTTCTACATGATATGCAAGGACTATTAACACAAGCATGTAAGGAGTTTGTAGTGCTAGAAGTGTTAAAGTCCAAAGATAGATCATTTAAACTAGATAGAGATGACGGATTACAAATAGTAAGCACACTATCCAAATTGCAATTTCTATCACCACTCACCATATCATTACCTTGTGAAAAGTCACATGTTGGTGAAGTGGTAGAGGATGAGAACTCATCTCGACCGGAAGTGGAAGCAACACAATCATCCTCAATAATGTTGGACACAACATATTTATCTTGAAGTTTTGTCGTGGTATTGCCGACAGGTACGCCATGGAGGGGTCCTCATAGTGCGTGTTTAGAGACATGGGGTAAGGCAGACGGTTGACGGGTACGAGGTAACACAGCTTACCCAGGTTCAGATCCCACAATGGTGGCGGAATCCTACTCCTGCTATAAATCACTCTAATGGCAATACGCCGAGTTACAGAGATTAGGTTCGCTATGCGAGGTGTATGTAAAAACAATACTAGGTTGTGCCCTAAAGGCTCCCATAGGCCCGACTTATATAGTCGCCAGGTCCTAGGGTTACAGGGAAAAGTCCTAGCCGGACAGGTTACAGAGTTCTACACCGTCTATTACTAGTCTTGTGTATCTTGCACTCCAAGGCTCCGGGTACGTTGGTGACTCCACTGTAGCCTTCCTTTATCCGGCATGGGCCTCCCTTCTGGATCCACCTAACTAGGACGCCCAGCAGACCAAAGGCCATGCTACCGACTATGGGCCACCCATATAGGATATCCCCAATAGTAGCCCCCAGAGAACTCCGAGATCTTACGCCATCTTGCCTCTTCTCGTGAAATGCTCCGTCTAGATGGATGTCGGCAAATCGTCAAGCAATATCTTGTAGTCCTCCCAAAGAACCCTGCAAGGTTTTCTCCGTCTTCTATGAGTAAGTCGGAGAAATGCTGAATATTCCATCATACGCTCCCGTTGTCGGATTAAATCCGTCCATGCCGGAACCTTCGATGGGACGGCTCATCTACCATGTCAGTTAAGGCGACGTAGGCTGTAGGTCAGCGATGCCTCGTAACTCACACATGCAGAGAACGTAATCATATCCGCTTTTCCCGTGCGAGCGATACGAACCGTTGGCGGTGACGGTTGGAGACGTGGCAAAATTACCGCGCACGTTCACGAACACGTCGTCTACGCGGCAACCGTCCGATTAGCTGCATGAATCTTGACACAGAGTAAGATAAATAGCGACCGTGGGACACTTGCCACTTTTTCACCTCATTCTCTCGCGTCATCGTCTTCTTCCTCCAGCCGCGCGCCTCCTCGATCTCTCCGCGAAAACCTCGAGAAACCCTAGCCTCTCTCTCTGCACCAGTCGCGTCCTCTCCCTCCTCCATGGCTAGCAGCAGCTCATCCCCATCAATGGCGGCGTCGAGCGAAGCCGCGGCGAAGCCGGCGAGCTCCGTCGTCGTGCCCCTAGAGGGCTTGGTCATCCCCGCATCGGCGGTGATAGAGACCACCGGCGGCGACCATAACCTAGCGGCGCTGGAGCCCCTGGAAGAGGAGTCAGACTCGCACAAAGGCGACTGGCGCGGCTCGGACATCACCGGCCGCGACCTCCAAGAGATGGTCGCTGAGGGTTACCTCCCTGCGACGGAGGGGCTCGCCTGGCGAGCGGCGCCGGCCAGCGAGGTGACCCCCTATCCCCAAGCCTGGGAGAAAGTATACCTCAAGGCGCAATTGGTACGCGGTGTTTCTCTGCCCATCTCCCACTTCTTCCTGTCCGTCTTGAATCACTTCAAGGTCCAACCCCACAACCTCTCCCCCAATAGTATCCTAGTGCTTAGCAACTTCGCGGCACTTTGTGAGGGTTACCTAGGGATTAGGCCTAGGTTAGATTTGTTTGTGTACTTTTTTACCGTCAAATGTGAAGCCGGACACAGCAAGGAGGAGCTTAGAAACTGCGGCACCATAAGCTTCAAGATCCGTCCAGGCCGGCGGTTCCCCGACATCGTCGGCCATGAGTCATGCAAAAACTGGCAGCGGACGTACTTCTATGGCCCCGACATTCCTTTGGCGGGTCGAGAAGTAACGTATCCGGACTTCGTGGATGGAGCCGCCGCTGAAGTCCCCACATGGCGGTCCCATGCCTCCCTTTCCTCCGACCTTAACGCTTCTCGCGCAATAAGGCGGATCGAATGGTTTGTAGAGACGGGTCTGACCGGCTTGGACCTAGCCATGTGCTGGTTCATCAGGCGGATCCAACCTCTGCAGCACCGTACGAAGCTTATGCACGAGTACACCGGCGACCGAAGGGATACCCTCCGGATCTCCGAGGACAACTTCTCGAGCGACTCCGTCAAGTTCCGCCTTAAGGACATCGTCAAGGTGAAGGACAAGAAGCGTGGCTTCACCCTCACCTATGACATGTTCGTAGACGGAAAGTTCCCAAAGGTAGTATTTTCCGTGTATGACATTGCTCCAGTTTTTCCGTCTTGCTAATACCATCTTGTCTAACACAATGATTTCTCACTTAACAGCTTAGCGATCTAGAGGAGGGCAACCTGGCCGCCCAAATCTACGATCCCAAGATGAAGGAAGTCACGGTCGTGTCCGACGATGATGTCCCGTTGGCGCGAAAGCAGAAGAGCTCCACCTCTAACGCTGCCGACGGAGGCAAGAAAAATAAGACGGAGGGTGGAGCCTCCAAAAAGAGTACTACCGCCCTGGAGGCGGAAAAGAAGAAAGCCACCGGGATGTTTGCCAAAGCGCCCCCCTAGTGTAAGCTTCTTATTCTCCGACATTGTCTTGTTTATCTGTCTTATTCCTGTACTTACGCATTTTGCACGTTTCAGGAAGAAAGCCACAACCAGCCTCAAGAAGTCCTCCAAGACTCTTGGGGATTCTAAAAATATCAAAGATATGCTGCATCGCGACTCTTCCCCCGCCATCGCCCCTGCTACTCCTGCCGTCAAGCCCTCCTCCGCTCCGACAAGCTCCCAAGCCCAGGAGGCACCAGGCCCTTCCGCTATGGAAGTGGATTCTGGCGCCTCTACCGAACTCGCAGTTGTGGGCGAGCAGGCGACGCAGGAGAGCGCTGGTCTTCAAATGGCTGAAGCTCTGGCTAAGGATGCCATCGGTAGCGGCAAGTCAGTGGTGGGTGCTGGTACTTCTGCCGAAGGGGCGCCTCTACTCCCCAGAAACCCTTCGAATTGCCGAAGATTATCTTCCCGGTGCTTACGCCGGGTAGCACAACTATGGTTCCTGGAGGAGTGCCGACATCTCCGACGTGCGGTCTTGAGGAGCTACTCTGTCGAGCAGACATCTTGCGAAGTAACAGCGTTTCCTTTGGCAAGCTGTTGGCCGAGAGTGCTACAAACCTCAAGATCATCGCACTTGTAATTTTTAGTTTACCTTTTGCATTTCATATGAGTATCCCACTGTAGCCCCCGAGGATGTAGACGGAAAACCATTGGTTTTGCATCTATATGCTCTAAGAGTGACTAAGTTAGAAAAACTCTCACTGTAGCCCCCAAGCATTTAGATGGAATGAATTATTCCGACTAGATGCTTTAAGAGTAGCATACACAGTGTTCATGATTTTAACTGCTGTAGCCCCCAAGCCTCTAGTTGTAACTGAATTAGTTCCGACTAGATACTTAAAGAAAATCTAAGCATTTTCCGAGTTAAAACTTTATACTGTAGCCTCCAAGCTTCTAGTTGAAAACTGAATTAGCTCCGACTAGATGCTTAAAGAAAACCTAAGCATATCGCTAAGTTAAAAACTCTCGCTGTAGCCCCCGAGCATCTAAGTGGAAAATTTCCGACTAGAGGCTCTAAGCGGACTAAACAATGGCTTGACTTTGTATTTGTTTCCACAGAACGAGAATGCTCGCAGGGGCATGGCCAATGATAAGTACCAGAAGATGTGCGCGGACCTTGAAGCTGAAAAGGGTAAAACCGCCATCTTAAAGGAATAGATCATCAAAAACAAGAGTCTGTTTTCTTTTTGCGCATTTCCGTCTTACTTTTGTGCCTTCCTTCTTCGAGTACTCAATGTGTACTTTGGTTTCTCCGACTTGCAGAGCATGTCGCCAAGGCCAAGTATATTGTCGAGCAGTCCAAGCACATTCAGCAGCTGGACAGTGAGAATAAGATCCTTAAGAAGGGGAGGGAAGAAATGCTGAAAATGCACGAGGATTCCATGAAAGCCCTGCAGGACTCCGCCTCCGCTGAGATCAATCGCTTGAAGGAGGAGCTTGCGATCCTAAAGGATCAGAAGCAAGCTGCCGATGAGCAAAACCTTCGCCATAGCGAGGCGTTTAAGGTCCTCCAACAAGAGAAGGAACCCTTGGCGGACGTCGTCTGGCAGGCTAAGGCCAACATCTTCAGTAAGTGTCCTCCGCCTTGTAGTTCTATAGTCTGGATACTTCGGAATTTTTGAACTCATGCATTTGTTGTCGGAATTTTCAGCGCCCATGGGTTTAACCCGCTCGCCTCCTTCGGACAAAGAATGCATGATTCTTCGCGGCAACTTCATCAACACCGCCATCACCCAGGCCAAGGAGATTTCCAAGCCCGTCCAAATTTATATCAAGGCCTCCGACTCCATGGTGAAGTACTCGGAGATTCTGCGCCGAACCCCCGAGCGTGTCACAAGCTGGAAAGCTTCATGTGCACGGGATGGCGCAAGGATGGCGTTATCCATGGTGAAGGCGCACTATGAAGGTGCCGACATCGACACGGTGACATCTGGTATCCTCGACATGGATGATGACGGCAAGGAGATCGATCACGAAGCCATCCTGTCATCACTTGCGGGTTATGACACCAGGGTTGCCGAGTTGGTGGACGTCGACGTCTTCGTGCCCAGGAACTTTCTTGACAACGCCGACCCTAAATCCTCCGAGTCTCCTCATAGTGGCGATGTTGAGGGTGAATCTCTGGCTGGTGATGATGCGGCCTCCAAGTCCCCTGCACCCAAGGAGTGAAAAATACTTTGTAATTCTTGTTTCACCTCTAGAGTGTGCATTGAAAAAACTTGGTGATGTAATCTTAAGGCGGAAAACAGTGGTTGTCGTATCCTGCTACTTAAGAATTAATGCCTAGTATGTATATATTTTTTAAGCAAGTGCTGGCTTATCCATTACTCTGGTTCTTATGCTTGACTTTTCGTGAGTCGGAAGACTCGTTGTCGGAACCATGCGCTTAGGTGATGATGCCCAATGGCATCGTCAATAACCTTCACAAAATCGCCGACAATAAGTGCCGAAAGTCACTACTCCAGAATCCACATAAAAACAACAAAGAACGTGTAGACCAGAAAACTTAAGCTAACGCCCGTAGGAAGAATTTTCACAAGTGCAATCGCAAAGCTTGTGCATAAAGGGTTATATGATCCAAAAAATGAACACTAAAGGAGGTAAAAGACTCAGCAAAATGAGTGAACCAGAGAGCTTTATTTCATTTGATCATAGAAGAGGTACACGATTAGATAAAAAATGCTAAGTGTAGAAAGGACGTAGTTGTGCTATGTTCCATGGTCGATCAAGCTCCGGGTAGTCATCATTCGGATCACGTCGTTTACGCTTATGATCCTCATTGGGCCTATCCTTGAGTTCACGATTGTCGACAAGGTAGTAAGACCCATTGAGCAGCGCCTTGCTTATGATGAACGGTCCTTCCCATGGCGGGGATAATTTGTGTGCATTCTTCTGCTTAAGTCGGAGCACCAAATCCCCCTCTTTAAACGAGAGATGCCGGACGCGGCGACTATGGTAGCTGCGTAGCTTCTGCTGGTAGATGGCGGATCTTTCGCATGCCAAAACGCGCTCCTCCTCGAGAAGGTCCACATCTAGGCGTCTGGATTCTTCAGCATCATCTTCGTCGTAGGCGGCAACTCTTGGTGCATCGTGGAGGATGTCGGAAGGTAGGATGGCTTTTGCTCCATATACCATGAAATAGGGAGTGTAGCCGGTGGATCTGTTGGGTGTAGTTTGTAAACTCCACAGCACAGATGGCAATTCTTCCGCCCAGGCTCCAGGTGCTCTATGTAGCGGTGCCTCAAGACGTGGCTTGATTCCCTGCAGAATTAATCCATTGGCTCGCTGAACTTGACCATTGGATTGTGGGTGTGACACAGATGCAAGGTCAAGTCAGATGCCTTTGTCCCAGCAATAGGCCTCCACTTCTCCGAGTGATAAGTTGCTTACATTGTCGGTGATGATGCTATGTGGGAGACCAAATCTCACCACTAGATCCCGGACAAACCTGAGGGCGGTTGCCCCATCAAGCTTTCTAATGGGTTTAGCTTCTATCCATTTGGTGAATTTGTCAACTGCTACAAGCAGATGCGTAAACCCACACGGTGCCGTTTGCAACGGCCCCACCATGTCTAGCCCCCAGACTGCAAACGGCAAAGTTATTGGTATTGTTCGCAATTCTTCAGCAAGAACATGTGGTTGTCGGGCATAATACTGGCATCATGTGCACGTCTCAACCAGCTTGTCGGCGTCCGCCTTCGCGGTCAGCCAGTAGAATCCTTGCCGGAAGGCTTTCGCGACCAATGATCGAGGAGCAGCGTGATGCCCGCAATCTCCGAGATGGATTTCGCGTAGGATTTCCATACCTTCTAGCTGGGAGACACACTTTAGGTATACACCAGTAGTGCTCATTTTATAGAGTTGCCCATTGATTATGGTATAACCCTTTGCTCGCCGTACTATTTGCCGTCTTTTGACCTCATCGTCGGGAAAAGTTCCATGTTCGAGATATTCCATAAACGGTTTTGTCCAAGCCGGTGGGATCTTTGTCACCATGTTGACGAAAGAGTCAGCTCTATCCGGGTTGTCGATGTCGGCTCCCTTCACGGATGGTGTACGCAGATGCTCTAGGAAAACTCCTGGCGGAATTTGCTTGCGCCCTGATCCAATCTTAGACAGTAAATCAGCCGCCTCGTTTTGCTCCCTAGGCACATACTTGACTTCGTAGCCCAAGAAGTTCTTGGCTATCTCGTCCACTTCGTCTCGATATGCCGCCATCATAGGGTTCCGCGCATTCCAGGTGCCAGCCACCTGCTGGGCAACCAAGTCGGAATCTCCACAGCAAACTATGCGCTTGATGCCAATATCCTTGGCTACACGCAGTCCGTGAATGAGTGCTTCATACTCCGCCATGTTGTTTGTAGCCTCGAAGTGGATCTGCAGAACGTAGTGTAGCTTGTCTCCTTTTGGTGACTGCAGCAATACACCAGCCCCCGAGCCGTTGAGCAGCTTTGATCCGTCAAAGTGCATCACCCAGTATTCTGGTTCTGGCAATGGAGTGGCATCCGGCATCTCCGTCCAATCTGCGATAAAATTCGCCAAGGCCTGTGACTTGATAGCGTCGCGTCTCTTGTAGGTGATCTCGAAGGCGGCAAGTTCAATGCCCCACTTCGCGACCCTTCCTGTAGCGTCGCTGTTATTGATAATGTCGGACAGTGGAGTATTGCTCACTACTGTGATTGGGTGCTCCTGAAAGTAATGCCTCAGCTTCCGTGAAGCGAGGAATACTCCATAAGCTATCTTTTGGTAGTGCGGGTAATGCTGCTTGGACTCCGTCAAGACTTTGCTTACATAGTAAACTGGTCGTTGCACTCCGTGCTCATATCCTGGTTCCTTCCGCTCTACCACGACGACGATGCTGATAACCTGGTTGGTTTCCGCCATGTAAATTAACAGGGGTTCGCCAGGCTCGGGTGCTGCAAGGATGGGCGCTGAGGAAAGAATCTCCTTGAGCTGCTTCAATGCTGCATCTGCTTCGTCCGTCCATGTGAATTTGAACGCCTTCTTCGGCAACTTGTACAGCGGCAGAGCCTTCTCTCCAAGTCGGCTGACGAACCAGCTAACTGCTGCAACACAACATGTTAGTCGTTGGATGTCCTTTAGACATGTTGGACGGTTTATGTTTAAGATGGCCTTGATTTTCTCCGGGTTGACCTCGATTCCGCGCTGGGAAACGATGAAGCCCAACAATTTGCCGGCTGGAACCCCGAAGACGCACTTCTTAGGATTGAGCATCATGTTGTATTTCCGGAGATTATCAAAGGTTTCTTTTAAGTCGGAGATTAAGTCATTTGACTTTTTAGACATCACCGCGATATCTTCCACATAGGCATGAACGTTCCGACCAATTTGGTCGTGAAGGCAACGTTGCATTTTCCGCTGGTAGGTAGCACCTGCGTTTTTCAGCCCAAAGGGCATTGTGACATAGCAAAACGTGTCGTACGGGGTAGTGAACGAAGTGTCCAATTGGTCCGACTTCCTCATCTTGATCTGGTGGTATCCTCAGTATGCATCGAGAAAACACAAAAGCTCCGAGCCAGCCGTCGAGTCAATGACTTGGTCAATGCGAGGCAAAGCAAACGGATCTTTGAGACACGCTTTGTTCAAGCCGGTGTAATCAACGCACATTCTTAATTCAGTAGTTCCCTTTTTGGGGACAAGTACAGGATTGGCCACCCATCGGGTGTGAAGGACTTCTCGGATAAAACCAGCCTTAAGTAACCTAACTATCTCTTTGCCAATGGCGCGTCTCTTCTCATCTCCGAAGCGTCGTAGAGGTTGTTTCGCTGGTTTACATTTTGGATCTATGTTTAAGCTGTGCTCGGCAAGTTCCCTAGGTACACCCTTCATGTCGGCAGGTTGCCAGGCAAAGATGTCCCTATTCTCACGGAGGAACTCGACGAGCGCGCTTTCCTATTTGGGATCCAGGTTCATCCCAATGGCGACGGTCTTGGAGGCATCGCCTACCACAAGTTCCACCGGGTTGGTCTCTATGGCGGCCTTGAACGCAGGAGCGGTGTCGGAGATCTGCTTCTTCAACGCGGGCATCTCTTAGTCATTGACCTTGATCTCCTTGAATTCTTCGCTGTAGAGGACAGCTTCTACAACGGCTGCTTCATTGATCTCGCAGTCCCTTGCCAATGGATCTCCTTGAATTCTTCGTTGTAGAGGACAGCTTCTGCAACGGCTCCTTCATTGATCTCGCAGTCCCTTGCTTGGTAAAGCTTCCGGAGACGATGATGACACCGTTTGGTCCGGGTATCTTGAGCTTGTTGTAGACGAAGCATGGCTTGGCCATGAACGTGTGGAATATGTCGCGGCCGAATATGATGTGGTACAAGCTCTTGAAGGGTACCACCTCAAAGGTCATGCGCTCTTGGCGGTAATTATTAACGTCGCCAAAGGCCACCTGAAGCGTGATGCACCCAAGGGACCGAGCCTCCCGACCAGGCACTACGCCATGGAACACGGTGTTGGTCCGCCTTAGGTTTGCCTCCGTCAAGTTCATCTTCTGTAGTGTATCCAGGTATATGATGTTGATGCTGCTTCCACTATTCACCATGCACTTGGTGAACTCCACGCCGTCAATCAATTGGTTGATGACCATGGCGTACTGGTTCTCCGTGGGCACAAGGTCTGGGTGGTCCGTCCTGTCCCAAGTGATTGGAACCTCCGACCAGCGCAGGTATTGGGGAACTGGGGGGAGAGTAGCCATCAGGATCCTTAGAGAGGTCTTCTGTTGTCGGACGGTGGGGGTACCAAGGAAAGTGTGGTAGACTGGGGCCTTCTTTGTGAAGGGGTTCTTGCCCTTGTCGTCGCTCTTGGCGGCGTGCTTGGGGTCAACGTCCTCGTCCATCTCACTTGAATCCTTGGACTCCTCCTACTTCTTCTTCCCCTTTCCCTTGCCTCGCGGTCTGTTCTTCCGACTTTGCTTATAGCCGGACTCCGGGTCTTCCTTGAGGTCGTTGACGAACTTGCAGTGTCGATTGGTATGGGTGGCCTTGCCGTTGGCGTCGAGGTGTACGAGGCACGGCATATCGCGGTACTCTTCTTAGGTTTGGGGAACGCGGAGCGGTGCCGAGTTGGTTTCACTTCCTCGCTGCTGCCCACGACCTGCTCCCCTTCCTCGGCCTCGTTGCCCGCCTTCACCTCGTCCTGCAAAAGTCATGGCGACCATGTCGGTAGATTGCTTTTCTTCTGGAGCGGATTTCCGCGTTGTACTGCTGTTCCTCCGAGCTTGAGTTGGAACAGCCGTTGCCGGCAAAGAGCCACGAGCATCGTCGTCGGCAGCTGCGAACTCACTAGCTAACTGAATCATCTGATTCAAGTCAAGCTGATGATTGTCCTGCAAGCGCTTTAGCTTATGTCGGAGCAACGTGCCTCTTTCCAACCCATCGATGAAGGCGGCCATGGCGGTCTGGGCGTGCACTCCTGCGCAGGAATTCTTCATATCCAGCCAGCGAGAGAGGTAGGCGCGAGATGTCTCGTATTTCTCTTGCATGCACCGCTGTAGATCGCCCACCGTGCACGGACGCTTGTATGTACCCTCAAAGTTCTTGGTGAATGCTTCTTGCATGTCCAGCCAGTTGTAGATAGATTTCTCCGGCAAGTCATCGATCCATTGACGGGTCGTGCCCGCCAACATTAACGGGAGGTACTTGACGGCGACGTTGGGGTTGCCTCCGGCAATCTCCACCGCATTGCCATAGTCCTGCAACCATGTGGCAGGCTTGGCAGTACCGTCATAGGGCTTGATGGTCTTGTCAATCCGGAATCCTTTGGGGTAAGTTGCGGACCGTATTGCAGGTCCAAAGAAACATGGTCCCACATATGATCCTTCCCGGGCCTCGTGAATCTTATCGATCCGCGAACGTGCATCGTACGGCTCCGGGTTCTTCTTCTTTTTGTCAACAGGGGATGGTCTGCGCGAACGACGCAGGCCTCCTCCGCCATGGTGACTGCTTGGCGGCGATGGAGGCGGAGGTGGCGGTGGGTTAGCCTTCTTGCTGTTACCCTCCTGCGACGCCTCATGCCTGTCACGGTTGCTTGTCGGACGCGGAGGGTCATGGCGCGACCTGCTCTTATGTCCTTCGTTGTGCTTTCCGTCATGATGGGTCTGCTCTGCGTTGTCGCGGATGACGATGCCACACTTCTTTGGTGGGGGCATATCCGTACCATGGTGAGTCTTGTAGTCTTCCTGACGTCGGGGGGATCGGGGCGGTGGCGATGGGCGGCGAGGTTGGGCTCTTTCTCCGTGGTAGGAGGATATGGGGATAGCATCCTTCCTGTTGCGCGCATCCCTCCGTCTTTGTTCTGATGAACCCTCCGCGATCCAACATCCTGAGGAGATCTGTCCGTTGGCGGTTTGTACTGGCTAGATCGGCAGAGCGCTGGGTCAGACTCAAGCCTCTGAGAGGTGGCCTTTTCCTGCTGCTTTACCGCCTTGGCCACTAGGTCATAGACCTGTTCCACTGCCTCAGGCGATCTATCCTTCTCCAGAAGGGTCTTGGCGACGGCGAGGTTAAGGAGTGGGGTGAGCATCACCTGCTTGCCTTCACTGTCAATGTATGGCTTGGCCTGTGCCGGCTTCGAGGGAGCCCATCCTAGGTTGCGCCGTACACCAGGATCGTTGATGACGCGAGCCGGAGCCTTCTTAGCCTTTTTCTGCTGGAGCAGAGTCTTGTACTCGGCCTCCATTGCTCTAGCTTTTTCTATGGACTTCTGCGCGTTGACCAGATCTCGATCTAGCTTAGCGCCTTGCTCCGCGATGGCTTGCGCTTCCTCCAGCAGTTGCTGGCGCTTCTCGTCAAGATGAGTCACGTTCCGGATATGATCAACAGTTAGTGGCTCAACGAGGAGGTTGCAGTACATCACTCTATCAGCTGGAGTAACATGGGCTGCTGCCGACATGGATGCTGGAGGCGGCAAGTTTGCGGTGTTGTTGTTGCTCGGACCGGTGCCGAGTTCCTGCGGCTGCTGCACTGGATTAGGCGGAGGAGGCATGACTCTTGCGCGATCATCGTCAGCAGCAATAAGTGGCCCCTTCCCCTTATCTAGCGCCGTAGGCCGAGATTGCCTGGGCTGGTCTTCATCCATCGCTGTCCCGATGGTGACGAACACCCCTCGAGACATGACGGTGTTATTAGCTTGTTCGTCGCGCGAGTACTCCTCCTCCATCTCCTGCATAGAGGAGTCTAGATCTTCTGGGCTGAAGTCTATTTCCTCTGAATCTTCACCGAAATCAGCATAAAGCGCGTCAATGACAGAGTCGGAGGGTGCCAGGACTTCCTCGATGACGAGCGGTGGAGGTGCAACGGCCTCGACGATGACTGGAGGTGGTGGCGCTACTGCGACGATGGCGGCCAGAGGCGGTGGTGGTGGCTGAATCGGAGGGGCTCCGTCAATGAGCGCAAGCGCTGTCTGAGCTGCCGCTTCAGCCTCCGCGTAGTTGTTGACGGTGTTCACCATGCCTTCGAAGGTGAGGTGTCCTGACGCCTTTTGCCGTCTTAGAGAATGTCGGAGAAGTGTGTCGTGGTCTAGTCCTTCCACAAAGTGATAGATGGCATCATCATTGGGGTAATTGGCCAGGTCGGCCCGTATACGGAGCCACCTGGCGAGGTAGTCACTGGGGTTTTCGCCCTCTCTCTGAACGCAGCGCGCCAGATCGAAGATGGTAACCACGCCGACGAACTTGGATCTCTGCTGTCCAGACGGACGGGCGAAGCCGGCGGATTTGTAGTGATCTTCCACCTTTATATCCTACACAGGGGCGGTTTGGGTGGGTCTTGAATTTTTCCGATCTTTGCCGGCAAACTCCAAGGAGAGATCTGACATCGATCCTTCCGCGAACGTATCATGCCCGTAGGCGGTCCGTGCGGGTCTTGATGCTCCTCCGACTCCTAGGGAACTAGTGCCCGAGTTGGTTTCGCCAATGAAAAGGTGGATGTCTCTGATAGGAACGATCGAACACCACGTAGGGTTCGTCTTCACCGGGATCCAGAACTCGTCGGGGTGGATGATCGGAACATTGCCGGAGAAGAGAACGCGACCGATGGCTACGGTTTTGCCGATTCCCGCGAAGATCTTGGTCCTCTCCCGCTGAAGAGCCTGAAGCGCCTCTTGCCCCACTGTGGGCGCCAGCTGTCGTGGTATTGCCGACGGGTACGCCATGGAGGGGTCCTCATAGTGCGTGTTTAGAGACGTGGGGTAAGGCGGACGGTTGACAGGTACGAGGTAACACAACTTACCCAGGTTCAGATCCCACAACGGTGGCGGAATCCTACTCCTGCTATAAATCACTATAATGGCAATACGCCGAGTTACAGAGATTAGGTTCACTGTGCAAGGTGTATGTAAAAACGATACTAGGTTGTGCCCTAAAGGCTCCCATAGGCCCGACTTATATAGTCGCCAGGTCCTAGGGTTATAGGGAAAAGTCCTAGCCGGACAGGTTACATAGTTCTACACAGTCTATTACTAGTCTTGTGTATCTTGCACTTCAAGGCTCCGGGTACGCTAGTGACTCCACCGTAGCCTTCCTTTATCCGGCATGGGCCTCCCTTCTGGATCCACCTAATTGGGCTGCCCAGCAGACCACAGGCCATGCTACCGACTATGAGCCACCCGGGTTAGTCGGATAAGAGACATGCTATGAGGATACCCATATAGCATATCCCCAACAAGTTTTGTCCATAACTCATGAGCGCTCCAAAAAGGAATGATTGAAGATGTAACTACATAGCTCAAAGAATTAACAAGAACATTAGAAGCTTGAGCATCGAGACATAAATTTTTCTCATCCTCACTAGATAGATTTTTGAAATCCATTGGAGGAGAAAAACCTATATCTACAATACTCTCCAAATTTGGGTCCATGTCCCAAAAATAAATGAGCATGCGATTTTTCCATATATCATAATTTGAGCCATCGAATATGAACATGTCATTGTGCAATAATCCTCTAGCCGACATCTTTACTCTCAACGCGGTGAAGCCTAAAATGAGAGACTAGGCTCTGATACCAATTGAAAGGATACGGATGTCGCCTAGAGGGGAGGTGAATAGGCGATTAAAACTTATCCTAGAGTGGCTCAACAAAGGCGGAATAAAACTAGTGTTTACTTTGTTAAGCACAACCTAGAACACTAAGGTTCACCTATGTGCACCAACAACTTATGCTAAGCAATACAAGCAACAAAGTGATAGCAAGATATATATTACTTCAAGCACGAAGGCTATCACAATGTAAAGTGCATAAGTAAAGAGCTCGGGGTATAGAGATAACCGAGGCATGCGGGGACACCGATATTTTACCGAGTTCCTCCCAACATGGAGTACGTCTCGTTTGGAGAGGGGGTGGTATCAAACCACCAACGCCACACAAGGCCTCCCTTATTCTCCGGTGAATCTCACCCCAATGGGATCGATCCACGCTTCCACTATCGGTGCACTTGTCGGTGGCAACCGGAACCTCTCACAAGGTTGGGGCACTTCTCCACAACTTAATTGGAGGCTCCCAACAAATGCCACAAAAGGCCACAATTCCACCAAGGCCACAAACCGTCTAGGATTCCAAGAACTCAAGAGGGACAAGCTCCAATGAGCAACTCAAACCAAATCCTTCGAGGAGAACTCAAACCGATGCACCAAATGCAAATGGCAAGAACACCACAAAGATGCTCAAATCCCTCACTCTCAAGTTCCAACAAATCTACTAAAGCTATTGGGGGAAATAAGAGAGGAGGAATCAAAGAGAGACACAAAATCCCCCAAAATCAAGATCCCCAAAGATACACTCACAAAGAGATGTTTTGGTTTGGTCAAAATGTAGATCTAGATCTCCTCCAACTATCACTCAAATATATGCAAGAATCAATGGAGGGATGAGTAGAAATCAAGCTCAAAGAGTAAGGGAAATGGGGGCAAAGCTTGGACAAAAGGAGGAGAAAGAAGTAACCCTAAAAGACAAAGGGGCAAAGCTATTTAAAGAGACGGGCAGAATCTGTCCGTTGGGGCATTTTTCCTGGACTGACCGGTAGTACTGGATCCGACCGGTACTACCGGACCAAAATATCAAACAACGAAAAACAGAGAAAACGCGAAGTGGCTAGCGAGCCAAAACAACGGCAGCAGAGTGGGGCCAGCACCGCAGGCCCACGCGACGCGCGCACGCGCGCAGCACGGCAGCAGCGCAACAGCAAGACAGCTGGGGCCCGCATCATGCAGCGCAGCAAGCAGCGCAGTGGGCAGGCGCACGCGCAGCAAGCCGCAGCAGCAGCAGCGAGCAGCGCAGCGCACGCGGTGCGCGGGTCGAGCGAGCTGACGCGCACAACAGCGGTGGGGCCAGGGCAGGCGGAAGCGCAAGAACAGACAGCAGGCGAGCGGGTCAACGCGCAAGGGCGAGTGGGCGCGCGGAGCAGATTTGGATCTGGAACAAAATCTGGACAAATAAACGGGCCGTTTTTAGGCCTAGGCGGTAGTACCGGCCCGCCCGGGCGGTACTACCGCTCGGCCCAGTAAACAGATTGACAGGCAAATATTCAAACGGCAATAACTTTTGACTAGAAGCTCCGATTGACCCGATTCAAATTGTGTTGTATAAAGGACGACAAGGGCTTCCCAATAAATATTGATTATCACCAAGTGAGAAAGTATCAAGTAGAATAATGTGATATACCTCACTTGGTGAGAAACCTAAAAGCCGCATAAATCAAAATCACAACAAGATACATATGGGAGATCCGATTTTGATGAACAAGAGCTTGTTATGGAGATTACCACAAGCTCTATATCCTCACATGGATAAGACCAAATAACAACCAAAAACGATGATGCAAGTATGCAAAGGTTTGAGCTCTCTCCGAACGATGTGACCGAATTACTCATACGAGAGCCCCTCTTGATAGTACGGTTATCTATCCTAAACCCGGTCTCCTACACACAACAAGAGACCAGAAAAAGGGAAAACCTATCAAGATTATACCTTTGACTTGAGCATTCCACTTTAGCTCGATGTAGATGATCTTGCCCTTCTCAAGATGGAACGCCTTTCTTAATTCCTCATCATCGACCTCGCATATTGAGCTTGCCCAACATATCTTCTTTGCATTTCATCGACCTTGAAGCCAACACATGCTCTAAGCGATGCGAATGGAAAAATCCTACAAGTATAACTTAATACACACATTAGTCCATAAAGATTGTCATTAATTACCAAAACCACACATGGGGTCCCAACATGTTCTTTCACTTGCGCTTGGTGTTTCCTAACGAGGCGTTCAACATGCAACAAGACTTTTTCTGGCGCTGTTGCTGGGGAGGCTAAGGACGTCTTCACAAGGGGAGTCCTTCTCAACCTTTCTCTTTACTTTGTTTTTGGTTTTCTTAGTTTCTTTTGCTTGGTTTTGTTTGCCTCCTTTTATCCAGAACTCCAAAAAAAATAGTTTAGTTTGGTTTGCTTTCTCTTATAAAAAACACAAAAAATTAGTTCCTACTCTAGTTGCCACCTTCCTCTAGCTAACCATGTTGTTCCCTAAGTTCACCCTGAAGGACCTCTCGATAGGTAGTGGCTCTATAATTGGGGAAAGATAATATTGAAGAATTCTTTAATCATGTTAGCAAGCATGAGGATACTAAGGATAGATCTATAGCAGAACTTGCTCCTAATTATGAAATTGCTGCAGCTTCTTTAGTTCATATGTTGGAGGCTAGGTTTGTTAGCCTTAACCCCATGATGCAAATTTTGTTCCTAAAAATAAAAGATTTCCATGATGTTGCTAGGGAAGCCAAAAAGGTATTTGAGCGTTTCAATATGATAGGCTCATGTGTAGATGTTGTGGGTACTTCAGATAAAACTAAACCTAGAGAGGAATTTAAGATACCCATACCCTTTAAGATTGTTGGGATGCATGAACCCTTTGAAAAGAATTTTGATTGAATTGTTCCTGAAAATCCTTTTAATGAAAGTAGTAAACCAAAAAGAGATGAGAAGGGATCCTCCAAAAATCATTTGGATGAGATACCTTTCATAGTTGAAAACTTTGCAAGTATTGAGCTTAATTCTTCATTTCAAAATACTTGATTTCTTGCTTCTTGTGCCTAAATTAAAGGCGTTAAAGAAAACTACTTGTTGGGAGATAACCCAAGAGTTTCCTTGAGTCTTGGAAGTTATTACTTCAGTAATGAACTCTTCTTATCCTTTTTGTATGCTTTTTGTGCCAAGAATTACCTCTAATGAGAGGGAAGTAAGATTTGGGGAGTTGCTGTCCCAAAACAGATTTCTGTCCTGCACCATAAAAATCCGTGAGGAGCATATGTAGTTAGTATTGAGCTGAAATTTTACGACCAAATCTCCCAGTATGTTAGATAACTTTCGTTAGTTCAACACTTTTTGATTCGAGCAACAGAAGGTCTTTGAAAAAATCGGTTTCTACCTGCTGGTCTGTTTTGACAGATTTCTGCCATTATTTGCATTTGCTTCTTATTGATTCCTTTTTGGGTTATTTTTTGGAAATTGAGATTTTTGAAGGAGTTGCTACAGTAGCTTGTGTTTTTAGTGAAGTTTGCTGTTCCAAAGCTAAACTCAAGGGTCTATTATCTTTTGAATACACTAATGTTGCTAATGAAGATAGTGTAAAGTTTTGTATGAAGGAAATATTTCAGGTCTCGAGAGAGAATGATGCAATGAGATGAAGAATGGACAAAATCTCAATCTTGGGGATGCCACCCCGGTGTCACACCAAGAAATATCCAAGAAGTACAAGTGTCAAAGCTTGGGGATGCCCAAGGCATCCCCTTCTTCACCAATAAAAAGCTCAGGTCTTTCTAGACACTTCATTTTTATTGTTTCATGAACTGTTGTGTTGTTCTTGGAGCATCTCAGTTTTCGTTTGCTTTGATTAGTTTGTTTAGTTTTCTTGAATAAGTTGATTGGTGTTGGAAAGGAGTAGAAAGTTCTTTCTTGAAGTGCAATAGGAGCTTGCATTGACTGTGACTTAGGCTTTAGCATGTCATGCTAGGTGTTGTTTTGACCTTATGCTTAGTGATTATTACTGTAGCATGAATTGTTCCAAACAATTGGGATTGCTTAGTGTGCCTTGAAGGAATCATGCATTGTTTAAGCATGAAAAAGCATAGTATTGTGGTATTATCCTTTGATGCTTTGTTTGGGTTGACTTGGAACATGCTCACACCATGTTATGACTATGAACAAGTCACCATAGCCTCTATGATCATTTAGTCCTCGACTTTTAGTACCACTCTATGATTTTATTAGTAATGTTTTGTCGCTCTGCATGATTATGTCCATTATTGCTCTCTTAGTTGGTTTCTCCCAGTCTTTTGCTAGCCTCCACTTGTATGAGTAAGCTCTACTCATGTTTCCAACTCCCAAGAAACCAAGTTATTCCAAAGTGTCCACTATAAATTCCTATGCATGGTGTGTTACACCATTCCAAGTATATTCTTGTTTTCATCTATCTTCTAATTAAAAAGTATTTTTTATGTGAAAACTTAGTGATTAAAGCTCTCACGAACTTGATGGCACACTTTATATTCCTTGCCCCTAATAAACTTGAACCATTGTGTCATCTATGTTGTATATGCTTGCACTTATACGTTGGAATTAGCAGAACCATGTTTTCATGGGTATCGTTTTCAACATTGCACTTATACTTTATACACAGTTGATATCATGCTCTTTTTTCTACGGATGTTGCCGGTGTAAAATAAAATGGGAGCTTGTAAGTTCATGGAGTTATGTATTTTGTGTTAGATAAACGCATGGGCCGCTAGCCTAAGCCATGCCTAATCATGGTGGAAACTTGCAGCATCACCATAATGAGCAATCTGTGAAGCATCCTCAATAAAAACCTATGAAAATAGCAAATAAAAAGATCGCTGAGATTCTCATTGTCTGCTTGCCTTGTAATTTTGGTTATGGGAAAGCTCCTGTACCATGTGCAAGGGGTACCTCGTTGGCGGTTCTCTATGATACACATGTACTTACTATGACAAGAACTTACAGGTGACTAAATTTGAGTAGCATGAGGTGCGGCCCTCGTATTCAAGGGACATAGATTGCCAACTTATACTTTGTCAAGCATATACTCCATAGTTTGTTCACTTTAACCTTAATCACTTCAAGATGCTTATGATAGGGGCAATGAGGTTTGAAAGCAAGTACCATAGTTTTTGGAATCTCTTTTTGAAAGTTGAAATCCCTTCTTCCCTTTATGAAGGGCCTTTCTTCCACCATTATATTGAGTCTCCACATTCTACCTTTAGTCACCAGTTAAGAGAGCATAGTATCCATTCTTAGTTCTATGTGCAGTGTCTGAAATCTTATTGATTGATGCATATTGTTGTTATTGCTTGTTCTTGTGGTATTTGTATCTAGTAACTCTTATGAACTTTGAAGGTTTCCTTTTCTACTCCACGAGGGACAACCTGAATGCCACTATGCTATGTTTTCTGTATGTGAAACAAACAAACGTTTTTCAATGCATGTTATTCATGATCTTTGTTTGTAGCCTTTCATGTTGCATGCATAGTTACTTTGTCTTATTGTTAGAACTCAATATTTCTTGCACATGTTTAGAGTTCTTTGATCACAACTTTCAATGCTTGTAATTGATTTGATCTTCGTTTTGATGGTGCATGTCACCTCAAAAATTACTCTTTTATCACTTACCTACTCGATGATGAGAAGGAGTTAAGCTTGGGGATGCTTGATATGTCGGAAACGTATCTATACTTTTTGATGTTCCATGCTTGTTTAGTATCTACTTTACTTTGCTTTGTCCACACTTTGAGGTGCTTTTCATATGTTTTCTGGTACTAACCTATTAACAAGTTGCCACAGTGCCAGTTGCATGTTTTCTTCTGTTTTTGGTTCTAGAAAGGCAGAAACTCAATATTCTCGGAATTGTACGGGACAAAATCCAAAGTCAATATTTTACCGTGGGGAACATGAAGCCGGAATACGAGACGGAGGAAACTCACCAGGGTGCCACACCCCCTGGCCGCGCGGGTGGGCCCACCCCGCGCCTAGGGGGTGCAGCCGCCCTAGTGGCCCCCCTGCCTCGCCTCTTCGCCTATAAGAAGCCCCTGATGCCTAAACCCTAAGGACCCGATCAATATTCCATGAAACCGTCTGTAGCCTCCGCCACCATCATCCCTAGATCGGGGGGATCTAAAGCTCTTCCCAGCACCCTGGCGGAGGGGAGATCATCTAGGAGGCCTTCTTCTTCATCATTCCAGCCTCCGGTATGAAGCGTGAGTAGTGCCACCTTGGACTACGGGTCCATGTAGTATCTAGATGGTTGTATCTCCTCCTTGTGCTTTCATGTCTAGATCTTGTGAGCTTCGTTCATGATCAAGATCTCATCTATTTGTAATCATGCATTTTGTGTTTGCGGGGATCCGATGGATATTGAGATTACTATGTCAGATTGATTAATGGTTTAGTCTTACTGATTCTATTATGTCTGTGTTGCTTGTGATCTTGCATGCTCTCCGTTGTTAGTAGCTATCTTGGCCAAGTAGTTTCTAGTGACTTCAAGAGGGGGTATTTATGCTCGATAGTGGGTTCATGCCTCTACTTAATCAAGGGAAGTGAAAGAAATCTCTACGGTTGTAGCTGTGTTGTTAGCACTAGGGAGAAAACAATGGTCTCTTGTTCATGGAACAAGTGGATTGTTTACCTTCCACACTTTGTTTAAAGTAGTTGTTTGTTGCTTGCAACTTAATACTGGAGGGGGTTCGGATGATGACCCAAAGGTGGAGTTCTAGTCATAGATGTAGTTGGATGGCGGTCTATGTTTATTGTTGTATTGCTCGAATCTCATAGGATCTTTTTTGTCTATTATTGCATTGTTATGCCTTGCTCAGTCCTATCAATTGCCCTGATGTAATTTGTTTACCCAACATGCCATGTTTGTTTCTAAGGAGAACACCTCCAGTGAATTATGGAACCCGGTCCAATCTTTACCATTGATACATCTTCCACTGTTATTGTTTACTTGCTACAAACCATCATCACCTTCTACACTAGACAGTTAATCCTTTGTTACAGCAACCGGTGAGATTGACAACTATTATGTGGGGCAAAGTCTTGAGATTGTGTTTTGCAGGTTTCCACATTGCTTGCAACACCTGTGTGACATTTCCTTCCTCCTACTTGTTCAATAACCTCGGTTTCTTACTGAGGGAAAACTTGCTGCTGTGCTGCATCATGCCTTGCGCTTGGGGTTTCCCAACAAGGCGTTCAACACGCAATAGAGAACTCCTTGCAAAACCCCTCGCAAGTATACAAAGGACTTGTGTGCAAGAATAGATGGTTCAAGGAGGAAAAAAAGGCTTTGGTTTAGAGCAACAAACTAATATGGTACTACAAACACAAAATTCTAAGAAAAAATCAACTAAAAGCAAAAATTGGGTGTGTTTTCCATAAGAACAAGATATATGCAAGAAAATCCAATGAGAGCCAATAGAAACCAACTCTTCTAAAGGAAGAGGGTGGTGGCTGAAGCCACCATGTTGGAGCACATGGCATGACACCACGAAGATGTATCTTGAGTTCAAAACCAATCCGCATCGATGACCCACATATCACAAAATGATATTAAGGGAGATGATTTTTATTGCTTTCAGTATTATGGGGGGAGGGTTAGCCCAATCAATTAGGACCACATTCCCCCTATGTCTATGCCCGCATCTAAACCAAATACATGAAGAAGTGCACGTGAGTATGCAAGGGTAGTCAAGCAAAGCTTCTTGAATCTATGATATTTAGCTCATTCCTCAAATAACAAAATCTTGCTTCATCAAGAGTCTTCGTGAAGATATCAGCAAGTTGGTTCTTCATGCTCACAAAACATAGTGCAATATCGCCACGAGAAACATGATCCCAAATGAAATGATTGCGAATTTCAATATGTTTTGTCCTTGTATGCCGCACTGGATTGTAAGCAATTTTAATAGCACTTTCACTGTCACACAAAAGAGGCACTTTGTCACAATTGACACCATATTCCTTTAAAGTTTGCCTCATCCATAATAACTGTGTACAAGCACTTGCAGCAGCAACATATCCAGGTTCGAAGGTTGAGAGTGATATGCAATTTTGTTTCTTCGAAGACCAACACACTAGAGACCTGCCCAAGAATTGACATGCACCAGAAGTTGATTTTCGATCATCCTTTTCACCAGCCCAATCTGAATCAGTGTAACCAAATAGAGAGAAACTAGAGCCTTTGGGATACCATAAACCAAAATTTGGGGAATGAACCAAATATCTAAAGATTCTCTTGACCGCCACTAACTGGCTTTCTTTAGGAGCGGCCTAGCACCTTGCACACACTCCTACACTCAACACGATATCGGGCCTAGATGCACAAAGGTAAAGGAGAGAGCCGATCATGGATCGGTATACCTTTTGGTCCACGTATTTACCCTTTGGATTAAGCTCAATATGACGTTTAGCTTGCATTGGAGTAGCAACACCATTGAGATCCGTCATCTTGAACCTCTTGAGCATGTCTTGAATGTATTTAGCTTTATTAATGAAGGTTCCATCTATAAGTTTCTTGATCTCGAATCCAACAAAGAACCTTAATTCTCCCATCATAGACATCTCAAACCTATCAGTCATAAGCTTTGAAAATTCATCATTAAAAGCTTGGTTAGTAGAGCCAAAAATAATGTCGTATACATATAGTTGGCACACAAAAAGCTCCCCATTAACCTTCTTAGTAAAAAGAGTGGGATCGATTTGCCCAACTTCAAATCCACGGTCTAAGAAAAGCTCTTTAAGGTGCTCATACCACGCACGTGGGGCTTGTTTAAGGCCATAGAGTTCCTTATCAAGTTTGTAGACATGGTTCGGAAATTTGGGATCCTCAAATCCTGGGGGTTGCTTGACATATACCTACTCATGTAGTGGACCATTAATAAAAGCACTCTTAACATCCATTTGCTGTAATTTAAAATCATGATGAGCAGAATAAGCAAGAAGGATACGGATGGACTCAAGGCGAGCCACATGAGCATAGGTTTCGCCGAAATCAATTCATTCCACTTGAGAGAATCCTTGAGCCACTAGCCTTTCCTTATTCCTTACAACAATGCCATTTTCATCTTGTTTGTTCTTCAAAATACACTTTGTGTCGATAACATTGCGGCATTCTTTGGGTTTCTCTGCGAGCTTCCAAACCTTGTTGCACTCAAAGTTATTTAGTTCTTCGTGTGTTGAAACCACCCAATCGGGATCTTCAAGAGCATCAGATACCTTCTTCGTAGAAGCTAGCAAGTTCTCTTCTAGTGGACACCCCTTCTTGTTAGATCACCTACAACCTTGTCAAGAGTGTGGCCCCTTAACTCAAGGTTCTGATCAGCGAGAGCTTTGCGACGAGCCTCAATTTCCTTATTGTTTATTGATGGAGTTGATTCAGCATTTGGATCCTTGTATTGGCCACTACCTTGCCCTTGATCTTGATCTGAGCTGATAACAAGAGACTGTTGCTGTTCTGGTTCTTCAGGGCCAGATAATCCGCCTCTGGATGGGGCCGAACAATCCGGCCTGGGAGATGCGGCTACAATTTCTTCTTCCTGGATGTCCCTGACAGAACTTGGATTGCCAGGGCCGGATAATCCACCCGTTGTGGCCAGAGAATCCAGCCTGGGATTTTCTGGACTTGCTTGCTCTTCTTGATTTCCTTGGAGCGAATTGGAGTGCTAGGGGCGGATAGTCCGCCCCTTGGAGGGGGCGAATAGTCCGTCCTAGGACTACAAATTTGCCTAGAGGACAGATGATCTTAAGGAGGTTGTGGTGTTGGTGCAGAGGTTTCTCCAGCAGTAGGGACTTGTTGATCTTGTGTAGATGAGGGCTCCACTTGAGTGGAGAATTGTCCTTCCCGATCCGCCACAAGGAGTTCCTCAATGGGGCCGAAAAATCCCACGTCCATTCTTCTTATGGCATCTTGTGGTATTTCAACATCTGCATCACAAACATCATCTTGCCCCACATGGGAGCCATCATTTTCGTCGAATTCCATGTTGCAAGATTCTACAACAATTCCAGAGAGCTTGTTGTAGACTATATAAGTGTGGGATTCGGCACCGTAACCAACAAAAATACCTTCTAAAGCCTTAGACTCAAATTTAGACAAGCGAACTCCTTTGATGAGAAAGAAACACTTACAACCGAATACCCGGAAGTACAAATTGTTGGGCTTGTTAGCGGTAAGTATTTCATTCGGCTTTTTGTCCAAGATCTTGCGGAGGTAGAGCCGATTTGATGAGTTACAAGCGGTAGATATGGCTTCATCCAAAAAGTTGTATGGAGACTTGAATTCAGCCAACATTGATCTAGCCATATCCATCAAAGTGCGGTTCTTTCTTTCGGCTACACCATTTTGTTGAGTGGTGTACGCAGCGGAATATTGATGTATTATCCCCTCTTCACTTAGAAACTCATTTAATGTGTAGTTCTTGAACTCTAAGGAATTGTCACTTCTTATTGCCAAAATGGGGACATTGTGTTGACGCTGAACCTCATTGGCGAAGTCAATGAAAGTTTGTTGAGTCTCACTCTTTAGCTTGAAGAAATAGACCCATGTGTATCTTGAGTAATCATCGACTATCACCAAGCAATATTTCTTCCCACCAAAGGTAGAAGGAGATGGAGGACCAAATAAGTCCACATGAAGTAATTCCAAGATCCTCTTTGAGGAAACAATAGTTTTCCTCTCGTGGGGTGAGTCATGCATCTAACCTTCAACACAAGCCCCGCAAACACGATCTTTGGCAAAGGAAACATTGTCTTTTAGTCCAAGGATGTGTAGAGGTTCGTAGCATGGAAAACAAAAAAATTCTACTGCATGCACACAAACAAGCCAAGATCTATCTACTAGATTCACTACTAGGAAAACGGCTATAGGTAATCCACACTTCTGTGGAGCACTTTCTAGTGGTTCCCCACGGGTAAAATAGGCGTGGCGCACTGCCCACAGGTGCCCTACGGCTAACTGTCGTAAGCGTGTTGCACATGGGGGTGGTGCGCCACGGCTATGTTCTACGGATGTGTCAAGGCGCGCTAGGTCAAGGCTAACATACCCGTAGCACACTAGGTCAAGGCGCGCTACGGATGTGTCACTTAGCCGTAGCACACCTTGACCTAGTGCGCTACGTGCATGTGTGCTGCAGCAGCTGGGTCAACTTAGCCGTAGGGCACTCTGCCCTAGTGCCCTACGACTAAGTGGCCTGAACCAACTCCACCCCCCCGGTGGATCGCCTTTTTATGTTTTGCAAAAAATAAAAGAAAATAATAAACACTTCAAAAAATAAAATTCTTTCATATTTAGGAAGGTAATGTGGTATAATTTCTAGGAAAATTAACAAACATGAATTTCCACTTTTTCTGCAAAAAAAAGTCATGCCACGGTAATATGGCCGTAACTTTTTGCATACGATGTCGAAAAAAATCGTATAATATACCAAAATGACGAGAACGAGTAATCCGGTCGTTTACGATTTTTTAGATTTTCAAAATTTCGAAAAGAGTAAAAAGTTATGGTCAAAAGACTGTTTTTCCTGCAAAAAAATAAATAAAGGCCAACTTACCCATAGCGCACCACCACCTAGTGCGCTATGAGTAAGTTGGGTGGGATTCAAAATTTGAATCCCCACCCCGCCCACCTACCTTTTCCTTTCCCCTTTTCCCTCTCCCTTTTCCTTCTCTCTTCTCCTTCTTCGTTCTCCCTTCTCCTTCTTCCTTCTTCCTTCTCCTCCTTCCCCTTCTCCTCTCCTTGCAGTGACGGCGCGACGGCGGCCTCCTCCTCTCCTTGCAGTGACAGTGGCGTGGCAGAGGCGCAACGGCGGCTTCCTCGTCTCCTTGCAGTGACGGCGGCATCCTTATCCTCACCGACCTCCCTTCCTCCCTCTCTTCCTCCATCTCTTCCTACCTCCCTCTCTTCCTACCTCCCTCTCTTCCTACCTTCCTTTCTCCAACCACACCATTCCTACCACCTCGACGCCGGCGAGGACTAGAGCGGCCAAGGACTACCGCACCTCTCTGCGGTGATAGGTCGTGACCACGGCCATGCTCCGGGGAGGTGACACGACAGCGGCGATGCACGGACCCGATTGCTTTTGCAATTCAAAACAAGGTTGTTTTTTGCATTCCTTTTGTTTTTTGAAAAACACATCCGGGGTTCACCCTGTACCTCTACCCGTGGCGCACCTGGTAGTGCGCCACGCCTATCTCGAGATAACCGTAGCACACCAGGAAGTGCGCCACGGCTAGGAGATAGCCGTAGCGCGAGGGCCGTGGCGCACTCCTAGTGCGCCACAGATGGCCTTTTCAGGTGTGCCACGAATGGCCATTTTCCTAGTAGTGATTGTAGCAACGAGTCGATAGAAGCACTCACCCTCGAAGATTCCAAAGCGGTTAACAAGAGCAAATTCTCGTTGGTGATGTAGTCGTACACTTGTCGATCTCAAGATCACGTAGACGATCCTTTTGGCGCTGCGTTCCGGCAGCGCTTCCGCAGTCGGTCACACGTTCGATACTCGATGAGGACCTTCCTTTCCCTTGTTCCAGCAGGCAGCGGAGGTTGTAGTTCTCCCCTCGCGAATCCGGCACCACGACGACATGGTGTCGGAAGTAAAGGGAAGATCCCGCAGGGCTTCGCCTAAGCCGGTGCGAGTTATGGTGGATCTAGGGTTTCCTGGTGATCTAGGGTTTAGAATACCGGGAGGAGGAGGAGGTGGTGGCGACGTAGGCTAGGGCGGCGGCGGCGGCGTGGCGCGGCGACGGCTTGGGTGTGGGAGGGATAGGGCTTGTGTGTTTGGGGAAGGCCCCCCCTCTAATTATGAGAGGGGGCAGCCTTGAGAGAGGGGAGTTTGAATCCACTTCCAAACCCAAGTTGGAAGGACTCTTTCCTTCTTCCACTAGGAAATCATTGTTCCAGTTTGACTTTTCAAACCTCCATTTGACTTTCAATTTAGAGCTTTAATTCTCTCTCAGAAATGTCCACACCAAGTGACCTAGGATATGATCCAATCATTCCACTTACCCATGACACATTCATGGACCATTCTCCTTCCGGACCGGTGAACCTTCTAGAACCTCTCCGATGAAAACATCGGAATCTTTCCCGAACTCCGGAATCGGACTTTCCTTATATGAATCCTATTCTCCGGACCATTCCGGATCTCCTCATGATATCCTGGATCCCATCTGAGACTCCGAACAACGTTCGGTATCCCTACTCACATTCCATATCTACTAAACAACATTGAATCCTTAAGTGTGTCTCCCTACGGTTCGTGAATTATGCGGACATGACCGAGACACTTCTCCGATCAATAACCAATAGAGGAATCTGGAAATTCATATGGCTCCCACATATTTCTACGATTACTTTTCGATCGAATGAACCACTTACATATGATACCAATTTCCCTTTGTCTCATGATAGTTTACTTATCCTAGGTTTTGACCGTCGGTATCTCTGCATACCTAGTTCAACCTCTTTACCGATAAGTACTCTTTCCTTGTTCCCGTGATATGTGATCCCTTGTGAACCAGTCACATGCTTGCAAGCTAATTGGATGACATTCCACCGAGAGGGGCTAGAGTATATCTATCCGTCATATGGATGGACAAATCCCACTCTTGATTCATGTGTCTCAACACATAATTTCTGAACACTCAATGCCACCTTTATAGCCACCTAGTTATGGTGTGGTGTTTGATGTCATCAAAGCATCCTTCCGATGATGGTGATTAACATGATCTCATGGTCGAAAGAATTAGGTTACTATGTACCAGAAAGCTTATAGCAAACGAACTAATGAAATGACTTGATCTTTATGCTATGCTTATCTATAGGAGTATGTCCATCATACCATTCTACTAATGATATGATCTTGTTGTTAATAACATCTCAATGTTGGTGATCAAGAAACCACGATCATCTATTAACCAACAAGCTAGTATTATAAAGAGGCTTTACCAGGGACTCTAATTTAGTATACTAATCACACAAGTATTAATGTTTCCGGTTAATACTGTTATAGCATGAATGTAAACATTTATCATAAACACAAATATATAATAATAACCACATTTATTATTGCCTCTAGGGCATATCTCCAACAGTCTCCCACTTGCACTAGAGTCAACTAATCTAGATTACATGGTAATATACCGAACACCCATGGTGTTTTGTGCTGGTCATGTTTTGCCCTCGGGAGAGGTTTAGTCAACGGATCCGCCACATTCAGATATGTGTGTACTTTGCAAATCTTTATGTCACCATCTTGGACATGCTCTCGAATAGCGTGAAAACATAGCTTGATATGCTTCAGCTTCTTGTGTGACCTTGGTTCTTGCGCATTGGCTATGGTGCCCATGTTATCACAATAGATAGACATTGGGTCCAGCGCACTTGGAACCACACCGAGCTCCGTAATGAACTCCTTCATCCATATCGCCTCTTGTGAAGCCTCCAAAGCAGCTATGTATTCCGATTCAGTTGAAGATCTCTCCACAATGCTTTGCTTTGCACTCCTCCAGCTAACTGCTGCACCATTCAAAGTAAATACGTATCCAGATTGTGATTTAGAATCAGCCGGATCGGTGTTCCAACTAGCATCGGTGTAACCATTAACAACGATCTGTTCATCACTTCCATAAGAAAGAACCATATCCTTAGTTCTTCTCAAGTACTTAAGGATGTTTTGGACCGCTGTCCAATCTACTCCTGGATCACTTTGATATCTGCTAGTAAAACTAACAGCATATGCAATGTCGTGTCTAGTACATAGCATGGCATACATAAGAGATCTTATGGCTGAGGCATAGGGAGTCTTACTCATCCTTTCTCTATCTTCTGCCGTTGCTGGACTTTGAGTTTTACTCAAGGTCGTATTGGGCAACATGGACAAGAACCCTTTCTTGCTATCTTCCATTCCAAACCTCTTTAGAACTTTGTCCAAATATGTACTTTGTGACAATGATATTAGGCGTCTCGATCTATCTCTATAAATATTTATGCCTAATATGCAAGCTGCTTCGCCAAGATCTTTCATTGAAAAACTATCATTCAAATAATCCTTGACACTATTAAGAAGGTCTACATCATTCCCAATCAACAATATGTCATCTATATATAGTATTAAGAATGCTACAGAGCTCCCACTCACTTTCTTGTAAATACAAGCTTCTCCATAAGTTTGTATAAAACCAAAGCTTTTGATCACCTTATCAAAACGTTGATTCCAACTCCGGGATGCTTGCTTTAATCCATAAATGGACCGTTGAAGTTTGCATACCTTGGTATCATCTTTAGGATCGACAAAACCTTTGGGTTGTACCATATACAACTCTTCATCAATGTCTCCATTGAGGAACGCCGTTTTGACATCCATCTGCCATATCTCATAATCATAATATGCAGCGATTGCTAACATAATCCTCACAGACTTTAGCTTCGCTACCGGTGAGAAAGTCTCATCATAGTCAACTCCTTGAATTTGTCGAAACCCTTTTGCGACAAGTCGAGATTTATAGACAGTAACATTACCATCAGCATCTGTTTTCTTCTTGAAAATCCATTTGTTCTCGACAGCCTTCCGACCATCCGGTAAGTCCACCAAAGTCCATACTTGGTTTTTGTACATGGATCCAATCTCGGATTTCATGGCTTCTTGACATTTATTGGAATCTGGGCTCATCATCGCTTCCTCATATGTCACAGGGTCATCGGTGTTGTCCACCAACATGACACTCATAACGGGATCATACCAATCAGGAGTAGTACGAGTTCTCGTTGACCTGCGAGGTTTTGTAGTTACTTCAACCGAAGTTTCATGATCAACAACATTAGCTTCCTCTCTTATTGGTGTAGGCGCCACATGAACTACTTCCGATGCTGCGCTACTCGCAAGTTCGAGAGAAGGTTCAGCAACCTCGTCGAGTTCTACTTTCCTTCTAGTCACTTCTTTCGAGAGAAAATCCTTCTCTAGAAAGGATCCATTCTTGGCAACGAAGATTTTGCCCTCGGATCTATGATAGAAGGTGTACCCAATAGTTTCGTTCGTGTATCCTATGAAGACGCATTTTTCCGCTTTGGGTTCAAGCTTGTCAGGCTGTAACTTCTTTACATAAGCTTCGCAACCCCAAACTTTAAGGAACGACAATTTAGGTTTCTTCCCAAACCATACTTCATACGGTGTCGTTTCAACGGATTTAGATGGTGCCCTATTTAAAGTGAATGCGGCTGTTTCTAATGCATAACCCCAAAATGATAGCGGTAAATCTGTAAGTGACATCATAGAACGAACCATATATAAGAGAGTTCGATTATGACGTTCGTACACACCATTATGTTGTGGTGTTCCCGGCGGTATCAATTGTGAAATTATTCCGCATTTCTTCAAATGCTCACCAAAATCGTAACTTAGATATTCACCTCCACGATCAGATCGTAGAAATTTAATCTTCTTATTATGTTGATTCTCTACCTCACTTTGAAATTCCTTAAACTTCTCAAAAGTTTCGGACTTATGTTTCATGAAATAGATATACCCATATCTACTCAAGTCACCCGTGAAGGTAAGAATATAGCGATAACCACCGCGCGATGCTACACTCATTGGACCACACACATCGGTATGTATAATTTCCAATAAGTCCATAGCTCGCTCCATCATACCAGAAAATGGAGTCTTAGTCATTTTACTCATCAGACATGCTTCGCATCTTTCAAGTGATTCGAAATCAAGTGATTCAAGAAGTCCATCAGAATGGAGTTTCTTGATACACTTCACTCCAATATGACCAAGATGACAGTGCCACATTAGGTCGAGTTATCACTCAATTTCAAACGTTTAGCTTCAATGTTATTAATGTGTGTATTACCACAATCGAGATTCAATAAGAATAGACCATCTATCAAAGGTGCATGTGCATAAAACATATTACTCATATAAATCGAACAACCATTATTCTCGGACTTAAACAAGTAACCGTCTCGCAATAAACATGATCCAGATATAATGTTCATGCTCAACGCAGGCACCAAATAACAAAACTAATCCCGATGGTAGATTAAGAGGTAGCGTGCCGACTACGATCACATCAACCTTTGATCCATTTCCAATGCGCATCGTCACCTCGTTCTTCGCTAGCTTCCGTTTATTCCGCCGCACCTGTTTCGAGTTACAAATATGAGCAACCGAACCAGTATCAAATACCCAGGCACTATTACGAGTACTAGTGATATACACATCAATAACATGCATATCGGATATACCTTTCTTCTTGATGTTGCCATTCTTCAAATCTGCCAAGTACTTAGGGCAATCCGCTTCCAGTGACCCTCTCCCTTGCAGTAAAAGCACTTAGTATCAGGCTTAGGCCCAGCCTTTGTTTTCTTTGCCGGTGCGGTAACTTTCTTACCGCCCTTCTTGAAGTTTCCCTTTTTCTTAGACTTGCCTTGCTTCTTGAATTTGGTGGTCTTATTGACCAACAACACTTGGTGCTCTTTCTTGAACTCCACTTCCGTAGACTTTAACATGGAGAAGAGTTCGGGCAACGACTTGTCCATGTTTTGCATATTGTAGTTCATCACAAAGTTCTTGCAACTTGGTGGTAGTGATTGGAGGACACGGTGAATCCCCAAAGCATTAGGAATCACTATACCTAATCTTTGAATCTTGATTGCGTGCCCAGACATCTTAAGCACGTGCTCACTAACGAAGCTGCCCTCTTCCATCTTGCAGTTAAAGAACTTTTCAGAAGCCTCATAACTTTCAACTGCCGCGTGAGCCTCAAATATCATTTTGAGTTCATGGACAATATCATGTGGGTCATTGTTCTCAAACCTTTTCTGATGCTCCGATTCCAAACCATACAAGATAGCAGACTGAACTGTGGAGTACTGATTCTTCTGAGCGAGGAAAACATTCTTTACCTCATCGGTAGCATCAACTGCAGGTGGGTTACCTAGCGGTGCATCCAGCACATAGGTCAAATTACCAGCATTGAGGACAATCCTCAAATTGCGGAACCAATCCGCGAAGTTGCTCCCATTGTTTTTTCAACTTTTCTTTCTCTAGGAACGCATTAAAATTGATGGTAGGGGCCGCCATTGATCTACAACATATTTGCAATAGTTTAGACTAAGTTTATGAAAAATTGAGTTCTAATTAATAGTTAAATTAATCTAGGTGAACTCCCACTCAAAACAATATCCCTCACATTGTTTTAGTGATCACAAGAACCAAATCCACCACATCAAAACCGATCATCACGAGAGATGATATAGCTTCAATGGCGAACAATCAACATGTTCATCATATCTACTATATGACTTATGCTTTACCTTTCGGTGATCCGTGTTCTGAGACCATGTCTGTACATGCTAGGCTCATCAAGATCAAACCTTAGCTTCCGCATGAGCAAATCTGGCTTGCTCATGTTGTATACACTCGCAGAATCTAACACACCCGATCATCACGTGGTGCTTCGAAACAACGAGCTTTAGCAACGGTGCTTACTAAGGATGAACACTTTAAATCTTGAAATTTTGTGTTTGAGGTATCATCTTATAATGCTACCGTTGCGAACTAAGCAAGACAAGATGCATAAAAGGATTAACATCACATGCAATTCATAATATGTGATATGATATGGCCTTTTTTCTTGTGCTTCCGATCTCCCTCTTCAAGAACGAACATGATCTCCATCATCACCGGTATGGCGTCAAGGTCAATGGCGCCGCTTCATGATTGTCGTCCACCAGCATCAACTATTACAACTACTTTGAATAGACACGCAGGTCTTAACGGAATTAAAAATACAACCATATGGCTCCTGCCGGTTGCCAACTTACAATAAGGAACATTGCATACATCATATATAATCACAATCATGGCCATATCACATCACAGCACACCCCTGCAAAACAAAGTTAGACGCCTCTAATTTTCTTTGCATTTTTACGTGGTTTGGGGCTTTCAATAAGTGTCGTTCTAACTTACGAACAAGAACCACAACATTGATGCTTGAACTATCAAGTTCCCATTGTAAATTGAATATATACTATGATGGGAGAGACAGACACCCGCAAAGCCGCTTATGCAATACAAGTTGCATGTTAAGCGTGGAGCAAGTCTCATGAACGATGTCATGTAAGGTTAGCCCGGGCCGCTTCATCCCATCATACCGCAAGATGCAAAGTACACAAAAAGCAATTGATAATAAAAGCACCACCGCCCACAGTGACCATTTGTTCTACTCATGCAACAGATCTACATATAGACATGGCTCTTATACCACTGTAGGGGTTTGTAGCATGGAAAACAAAAAAATTCTACCACATGCACACAAACAAGCCAAGATATATCTACTAGATTGTAGCAAAGAGTCGATAGAAGCACTCACCCTCAAAGATTCCAAAGCGGTTAACCAGAGAAAATTCTCATGGGTGATGTAGTCGTACACTTGCCGATCTCAAGATTGCGTAGACGATCCTTCCGGCACTGCGTTCCGGCAGCGCTTCCACAGTCGGTCACACGTTCGGTACTCGATGAAGACCTTCCTCTCCCTTGTTCCAGCAGGTAGTGGAGGTTGTAGTTCTCCCCTCGCTATTTCGGCAGCACGATGGCGTGGTGTCCGAAGTAGAGGGAAGATCCCGCAAGGCTTCACCTAAGCCGGTGCGAGTTATGGTCGATCTAGGGTTTCCTGGTGATCTAGGGTTTAGAAGACCGGGAGGAGGAGGAGGTGTCGGCGGCGGCTAGGGCGGCGGCGGCGCGGCGGGGCAGGGCGGCGGCAGCGGCGGCGACTTCGGTGTGGGAGGGATAGGGCTTGTGTGTTTGGGGCAGCCCTCCCCCTCTATTTATGAGAGGGGCGGCAGCCTTGAGAGAGGGGAGTTTGAATCCACTTCCAAACCCAAGTTGGAAGGACTCTTTCCTTCTTCCACTAGGAAACCATTATTCCAGTCTGAATTTTCAAACCTCCCGTTTGACTTTTAACTTAGAGCTTTAATTCTCTCTCACAAATGTCCACACCAAGTGACCTAGGATATGATCCAATCATTCCACTTACCCATGACACATTCATGGACCATTCCCCTTCCGGACCGGTGAACCTTCTAGAACCTCTCCGATGAAAACATCGGAATCTTTCCCGAACTCCGGAATCGTACTTTCCTTATATGAATCTTATTCTCCGGACCATTCCGGATCTCCTCGTGATATCCTAGATCCCATCTGAGACTCCGAACAACATTCGGTATCCCTACTAACATTCTATATCTACTAAACAACATCGAATCCTTAAGTGTGTCTCCCTACGTTTCGTGAATTATGAGGACATGACCGAGACACTTCTTCGAACAATAACCAATCGAGGAATCTGGAAATTCATTGGCTCCCACATATTTCTACGATTACTTTTCGATCGAATGAACCACTTACATACGATACCAATTTCCCTTTGTCTCATGATAGTTTACTTATCCGAGGTTTTAATCGTCGGTATCTCTCCATACCTAGTTCTACCTCATTACCGATAAGTACTCTTTTCTCGTTAACGTGATATGTGATCCCTTGTGAACCAGTCACATGCTTGCAAGCTAATTGGATGAAATTCCACCGAGAGGGCCCAGAGTATATCTATCTGTCATATGGATGGACAAATCCCACTCTTGATTCATGTGTCTCAACACATACTTTCCGAACACTCAATGCCACCTTTATAGCCACCCAGTTATGGTGTGGTGTTTGATGTCATCAAAGCATCCTTCCGGTGATGGTGATTAACATGATCTCATGGTCGAAGGAATTAGGTTACTATGTATCAGAAATCTTATAGCAAACGAACTATTGAAATGACTTGGTCTTTATGCTACGCTTATCTATAGGAGTATGTCAATCATACCATTCTCCTAATGATATGATCTTGTTGTTAATAACATTTCAATGTTCATGATCAAGAAACCACGATCATCTATTAAGCAACAAGTTAGTATTATAAAGAGGATTTACCAGTGATTCTAATTTAGTTTACAAATCACACAAGTATTAATGTTTCCGGTTAATACTGTTATAGCATGAATGTAAAAATTTATCATAAACACAAAGATATAATAATAACCACTTTTATTATTTCCTCTAGGGCATATCTCCAACAAGATGTGGCCACCCTTTTGATGACTTTGCAAAGTTCTCATGTTGACATGTGCTTAACAGCGATGCCATAGCCATCCCATGTCGGACTTTCCGAATAAGCACATCGGACCCGGAGTGGTTTTCCCCGAAACCCACCACATACAGGCCACAATAGTACCACTAAATCACCATCAATGAAAACAGCAAAGCCAATCTTACCAAGGGCACGAATAAAAAGTAAATTGTAACTGAGGGTCTCCATAAGCATGATGTCCACGAGAGAGATATCGTGGGTGACCACAACCTTTCCAAGACCCAATACCACAGATTTAGACTTATCACCATAGGAGACTATAATATGATCATGATTGGGTCGCATCTCCGTGATGATCTCTTTGCTTCAGGTCATATGACTAGTGCACCCACTGTCCAGCACCCATTTAGACCCACCGGAAGCATAGCCCTTCAAGAGAATTACTTCTTGGTTTTAGGTACCCATTTTTCAATGGGTCCTCTCATGTTAGTAACAAGGGTCTTTGGGACCCAAATAGACCAAGCAACATATTCATCAAAAGGACCAACATAATTTGCATAGACATCACCATAGTAATCACAAAAAAATTCATAATTTGGATTGTTAGACACTATAAACTAATATGGTCAGTTTTGTCTTTTGTGACATTCTTCTCAATGGTTCCTGTCTTAGCTTATTCACTCTTGGTCTTCTTCTTCTTGTTCTTCTTCTTCTTGGACTTGGAAACATATCCAAGTCCTTTTCCAAGATTTTATCTTTGCTTTCTAAGAATATCATCAAGTACACCCTTACCTTTGGGAGTGGTGTCATTGACAAGCTCATCTTCCACCCTAGCATTTTCCTTGTGAATATATGTTGAGTTAGATGTGCTAGGAACATCATACTTGGTCAATCGAATTTGGAGCTGATCATGCGACCCATTGAGAATGGATAATTCACTATTCAAAGCCTTGTGAGAAATGTCAAGTTTCTCCAATTCCTTGGAGAGTCTAGCATGAGCAGCCCCAAAGTCAACCTTTTCTTTCTTTAGCTTCTTTACTTTGGCTACTTCATTGTCACGTTCCTTAACAAGCTTTGTCACCATTTATTCATGTGACTCCTCAATAGACTCAAGCCTATCTTCAAGAGAAACACGAGCTTCTTCTTCTACTAGAGCATTTTTAAGGATGCAATTTCCATTGAATCCTCCCTTTCAATCCTGCCCTTTTCTTCAAGAAGTACTTCATTTTGGGCCAACTGGTCCATGAGAGCCTCAAAATGTATTTTGAGATCACCTTGAAAGTTAGTGATGAAATAGTCCAAAGCAATAATTTCTTCTTTAACCTTAAGACTAGTAGGTTCATCTACGTCAATCATAGCCTTAGGAAAAGAAGTGTTAGAAGATGATACCTTGGAACCTCTTGCCATTAGACAAGTAGCATTCTTGTTGATGACGTTTTCATTTAGAGAGTCGAAGAGAGATGTTGGTGTAGATGTTGTGACTATAGCAGCCACCTCTCGAAAGCTATCATCCTCATCTTCATCTTCACTTCCCGAGGTATACTCCTCTGGAGCCACTAAGACTATCTTTGGTTGCTTCTTGAATGGAGCATTCTTCTTCACAAATTGTTTCTTTCATGGAGCCTTTGACTTTTCCTTCAGAATGAGTCTTCCTCCATTATCTTCTCTACTTGGATAAGGACACTCAGCTACAAAGTGCAGCCGGTCTCCATAGTTGAAACACGTTCTTAGCTTGGGACCGTTCTGCCTTCTTCCATATGCTCCACTCTTGCGTTCTAGTTCAGATTTAGCTTTGGCTGGATCCTTCCAAAAGTTTCTAGCATAGAAGGACATGTATTGTCCATGAACTCTTTTTACATCCTCGGGACAGTCCAATCTTCTATGTCATCTTCATCTTGATCAGCCACACTTGTCTTCAAGGCCATGTTGACTCCCTTTTGCATCCCAATGGCTCGTGCACGTGCATCTTTGGCATTCTTGACAGCCACTTTGAAAGCCGCCATTTCTTGCATTACCTCATTGGATGTCATTAGGTGGTAGTTATGCCTTCCTTGGAGACACTTCAAATCTGTAGGCTCAAACGGCATAAGAGCACTCACATACTTGCGCTTGATCCAAGCATCATCAACATGAGAGGCACCATGATTTCTGAAAGTGGTGGCTATTGACCTGAGCCTACGATACATGTCCTCGTGATCTTCTCCATCCAACATATAGAACCGTTCAGCTTGATTACTCAAAGCATCATATCTATTTCTTCTCATTCTTTCATTTCCGATGAAAAGCTCGGTGAGGGCATCCCAAGCTTCCTTAGCTGTGTTGAGATGCTCAATGTGTGGCATGTCTTTGGTACCCACACCAAGCTGAATCATGTGTAGAGCCGTTGCATTGAGTTGACTGTCCACAACCTCTCTTCTTGTTAGGTTGTTGGGATCTCAAACATGAATACCATTCTCTATGATTTTCCACAACTCAATGGAGGAGCTGCACACATGAGACTTCATCAAAAATGCCATTGATTAAAAGTAGATGTTGAAAGTTTGGGTGGATCACCCCTATTATGTATATGAGGGTGTGGGATAGGTGGATCAGGTGAATACACATGGGAAACCTCATTGTATCCTTCCTTACCAATATCCTTTTTCGATGAGGAGCTCTTGTTAGTGCCATCACCAACCACTTCGTTTTCTTTGGAATCGGTTTTACCCGTTTCCGGAGCATCACTCCCATCTCCCTTGGAGCCCATACTTCTCTTAGGCGGTTAAGCCTGAAATAAGAGCCAGGGCTCTGAGACCAATTGAAATGGATCGTATGGGCACCTAGAGGTGGGGTGAATAGGTGCTACTCAATTTTTAGTTCATTTTCAATTTTAGGCTTGACACAAATTAAATTCTCTAGATATGCAACTTCGAGAATTTCCCTATATGCAACCCTAACTACTAAGCACATAAAGAGAGGAGAGAGGAAACCATAGTGGAGCACGCGGAGACACACGGTTTTGTTTTACCGTAGTTCCTTCCTTGTTTAGGGAAGAACATCTGCGTTGGAGGGGTGGGCGGTTCTAAGACCACCACGCCACAATAGGTCTCACCCTATTCTCCGATGGATCTCGCCACGAAAGGCCTAATCCACCTTCTCCACTATTGGTACCCTTCGAGGCGGGAACCGGTGCCTTTACAACTCTAGTGGGGCACACATCCACAACCGAATTGGAGGCTCCCGTAATGACAACAAGCTGTCACAAGAACAACGATTATCAATATAATCAACACAAGATCTAGATATTTGCAAGAAATACTAGATCGAAGATTCTCCAAATGAATGGAGAGAAGATGAAGTGCTTGATTGTAGTTGGTGAAGATCGAGCCCTCCTACATCGATTTCCCAATGAACAGGGCCTTTGGATGGATGAAGGTGGACATCTCTTGGATGAAACTTGAGGAGCAGATCTTGTCTTTTTCGAATGAACCAAGAGTTCTGGTAGGAGGGATATGGCTGGTTTGAATACCCCCTGCACAGATCTGTCCGTTGGTGAAGTTTGGGGGTGGATTATCCGGCCCCCACTAGGGGCGGACTATCCACCCTGGGGAAAAATCCGCCCCTGGACGGAAAGTCCGGGCGAAAATCCGCCCCCACACAGTGGGTCACGCCGAGCTTGACTTGGTGAAAATCCTCGAGGGGGCGGATAATCCGCCCCCCTCAAGGGGAAGACTATCCTCCCCTGGGGAAAATCCGCCCCAGAGACAGAAAGTCTGGGGGAAACT
The DNA here is from genome assembly GCA_916181665.1 of Avena sativa. Classification (NCBI taxonomy): domain Eukaryota; kingdom Viridiplantae; phylum Streptophyta; class Magnoliopsida; order Poales; family Poaceae; genus Avena; species Avena sativa. The sequence continues at coordinate 300,538,223 of OV702297.1, read as the reverse complement.
CCGCCCCATCTCTAAGTGATGCGCCGTAGCGACCTTGGAAGGAAAACCTGGGGGAGGACTATCTGGCCCCCTTGAGGATTATCCGGCCTGGGCGAAAACTCCGGCCCTGGCCGGAAAATCCGGGAGATGTTCCGCCACCATACAGACGGTCGTGCCCTTGCGCCCTTTTGAGATTGGGGAGGGGCAGATTTCCGGCCCCTGGTAGGTGCGGATTATCGGCCCCCCAAAATCAGTTTCAGGCTCCTTTTCATGGTAAAGATCTACAGCACTTCAACACACATTAAATAATCCTTGGTATTGTTATCTAACACACAAAACACTAGGGATCATGAAATGTTCTTTCACACTTGCACTAGAGTCATAATCTAGATTGCATGGTAATATACCTAACACCCATGGCGTTCTATGTTGGTCATGTTTTTCCCTAGGGAGAGGTTTAGTCAATGGATCCGCCACATTCAGATCTGTGTGTACTTTGCAAATCTTTATGTCACTATCTTGGACATGCTCGCGAATAGAGTGAAAACATAGCTTGATATGGTTCAGCTTCTTGTGTGATCTTGGCTCCTGTACATTGGCTATGGCACCCATGTTATCACATTAGATACCTATTGGGTAAGCTCCGCAATGAACTCCTTCATCCATATCGCCTCTTGTGAAGCCTCCGAAGCAGCTATGTATTCCGATTCAATTGAAGATCTCACCACAATGCTTTTCTTAGCTCCCCTCCAGCTCACTGCTGCACCATTCAAAGTTAATACGTATCCAAATTATGATTTAGAATCATCCAGATCGGTGTTCCAAATAGCATCGGGGGAACCATTTAGAACGAGCTGTTCCTCACCTCCATAAGAAAGAACCATATCCTTAGTTCTTCTCAAGTACTTTAGGATGTTTTTGACCGCTGTCCAGTGATCTACTCCTGGATCACTTTGATATCTGCTAGTCAAACTAACAACATATGCAATATCTGGTCTTTTACATATCATGGCATACATGATAGATCGTATGGTTGAGGCATAGGAAGTATTACTCATCCTCTCTCTATCTTCTGCCGTAGCGGGACTTTGAGTCTTACTCACGGTCGTATTGGGCAACATGGGAAAGAACCCTTTCTTGCTATCTTCCATTCCAAACCTCTTTAGAACCTTGTCCAAATATGTGCTTTGTGAAAGCTCTATTAAGCGTCTCGATCTATCTCTATATATATTTATGCCTAATATATAAGCAGCGTCGCCAAGATCCTTCATTGAAAAACTATTATTCAAATAATCTTTGAAACTTTTAAGAAGTTCTATATCATTCCGAATCAACAATATGTCATCCACATATAGTACTAGGGATTCTACAGAGCTCCCACTCACTTTCTTCTAAATACAAGATTCTCCATAAGTCTGTATAAATCCAAAACTTTTGATCACCTTATCAAAATGTTGATTACAACTTCAGGATGCTTGCTTCAATCCATAAATGGATCGTTGAAGTTTGCATACCTTGTTAGCATCTTTACGATCGACAAAACCTTTGGGTTGTACCATATAAAACTCTTCATCAATGTCACCATTGAGGAACGCCATTTTGACATCCATCTGCCATATCTCATAATCATAATATGCAGCGATTGCTAACAAAATCCTCACATACTTTAGCTTCACTACCTGTGAGAAAGTCTCATCATAATCAACTCCTTGAATTTGTCGGAACCCTTTCACAACAAGTCGAGCTTTATAGACGGTTACATTACCATCAACATATGTTTTCTTCTTGAAAATCCATTTGTTCTCGACAGCCTTGTGGCCAGTCGGCAAGTCCACCAAAGTCCATACTTGGTTTTCGTACATGGACCCAATCTCGGATTTCATGGCTTCTTGGAATTCATTGGAATCTAGGCTCATCATTGCTTCCTCATATGTCGCAGGGTCATTGGTGTTGTCCACCAACATGACACTCATAACATGATCATACCAATCAGGAGTGGTACGAGTCCTCATTGACCAGAGATTTTTAGTAGTAACTTCGTTCGAAGTTTCATGATCATTATCATTAGCTTCCTCTCTTATTAGTGCAGGCGCCATAGGAACATCTTCCGGTGCTACGCTACTCACAAATCTAAGAGAAGGTTCGACAACCTCGTCGAGTTCTACTTTTCTTCCAGTCACTTATTTTGAGAGAAACTCCTTCTCGAGAAAGGATCCATTCTTAGCAACGAAGATTTTGCCTTCGGATCTATGATAGAAGGTTTACCGAATAGTTTCCTTCGGGTATACTATGAAGACACATTTTTTCGCTTTGGGTTCAAGCTTGTCAGGCTGTAACTTATTTACATAAGCTTCGCAACCCTAGACTTTAAGGAACGACAATTTAGGTTTCTTCCCAAACCACAATACATACGGTGTCGTCTCAACGGATTTATATGGTGCCATATTTAAAGTGAATGCGCCTGTTTCTAGTGCATAACGCCAAAACAACAACGGTAAATTTGTAAGAGACATCATAGAATAGACCATATCTAAGAGAGTTTGATTACGATGTTCGGACACACCATTATGTTGTCGTGTTCCCGGTGGTGTCATTTGTGAAAGTATTCCGCATTTCTTCAAATGCTCACCAAACTCGGAACTAAGATATTCACCTCCATGATCATATCGTAGAAATTTAATCTTCTTGTTACATTGATTCTCTACTTCACTTTGAAATTCCTTAAACTTCTTGAAAGTTCAGGACTTATGTTTCATGAAATAGATATACCCATATCTACTCAAGTCATCCATGAAAGTAAGAACATAACGATAACCACCGCGCGATGCCACACTCATCAGGCCACACACATTAGTATGTATGGTTTCCAATAAGTCCGTAGCTCACTCCATTATACCAGAGAATGGAGTCTTAGTCATTTTTCCCATCAGACATCCTTTTCATCTTTCAAGTGATTCGAAATCAAGTGATTCAAGAAGTCCATCGGAATGGAGTTTCTTCATATGCTTCACTCCAATGTAACCAAGACGACAGTTCCACATGTATGTAGAATTATCATTCAATTTCAAATGTTTTGCATCTATATTATGAACATGTGTATGAAAACTATCGAGATTCAATAAGAATATACCATCTATCAAAGGAGCATGACCATAAAAGATATTACTCATATAAATCGAACAACCATTATTATTGGACTCAAACAAGTAACCGTCTTGCAATAAACAAGATCCAGATATAATGTTCATGCTTAACGTTGGCACCAAATAACAATTATTTAAGTATAAAACTAATCCCGATGGTACATGAAGAGGGAGCATTCCGACAGTGATCACATCAACCTTGGAGCCATTTCCAACGCGGATCGTCACCTCGTCTCTCGCTAGTCTCCGTTTATTCTGCAGCACTTGGTTCGAGTTACAAATATCAGCAAAAGAACTAGTATCAAATACCCAGGCACTACTATGATTACTAGTAAGATACACATCAATAACATGTATATAGGATATGCCTTTCTTATTGATGTTGTCGTTCTTCAGATTTTCCAGGTACTTGGGGAAACTCCGCTTCCAGTGACCTTCTCCCTTGCAATAAAAGCACTCTGTATCAGGCTTAGACCAGTCTTGGTCTTCTTTCCAGGTGCGGCAGCTTTCTTGCCGCCCTTCTTGAAGTTACCATTTTTATTAGGCTTGTCTTGCTTCTTGAAATTGGTGGTCTTATTCACCATCAACACTTGGTGCTCTTTCTTGATCTCCACTTCCATAGACTTGAACATAGAGAAGAGTTCTGGTAATGACTTATCCATGCACTGCACGTTGTAGTTCATCACAAAGTTCTTCTAACTAGGTGGTAGTGATTGGGGGACACGGTGAATCCCCAATGCATTAGGAATCACTATACCTAAGCTTTGGAGTTTATTGGCGTGCCCAGACATTTTGAGCACATGCTCACTAACGAAGTTGCCCTCTTCCATCTTGCAGCTGAAGAACTTTTCAGAAGCTTCATAACTCTCAACTGCCGCATGCGCCTCAAATATCATTTTGAGTTTACGCACAATATCATGTGGGTCAAAGTTATCAAACCTTTTATGAAGCTATAATTCCAAACCATACAAGATAGCACACTGAACTATGGAGTACTGATTCTTCTGAGTGAGGAAAACATTCTTCACCTCATCGGTAGCATCAGCTGCAGGTGGGTCACTCAACGGTGCATCCAGCACATAGGTCAACTGACCAGCATTGAGGACAATTCTCAAATTGTTGAACCAATCCGCGAAGTTGATTCCATTGTTTTCAACTTTTCTTTCTCTTGGAACGCATTAAAATTGATGGTAGGGGCCGCCATGATCTACAACATATTTACACTAGGTGAAATCCCACTCAAATCAATATCCGTCTCAATGTTTTAGTGATCACACAAACCAAATCCACTACATCAAGTCCGATCATCACGAGAGATGATGTAGTTTCAAAGGCGAAAAATCAACATGTTCATCAATCTTCTATATGACTCATGCTTTACCTTTCAGTATTCCATGTTCTGAGACAATGTTTGTACATTATAGGATCGTCAATATTAACCTTAGTATCCGCATGAGAAAATATGGCTTGCTCCCGTTGTATGTACACGTAGAATCTATCACACTCGATCATCACGTGGTGCTTCGAAACGACGAGGTTTAGCAACGGTGCCTAATAAGGACGAACAATTTATTACTTGATATTTAGCGAGAGGGGTCATCTTATAATGCTACCTTTGCGATCTAAGCAATACAAGATGCATAAAAGGATTAACATCGCATGCAATTCATAATAGGTGATATGATATGGCCTTTCTTCTTGTGCCTTCGATATCCATCTCCAAGCACTAACATGACCTCCATCATCACCGGCGTGGCGTCAAGGTCAATGCCGCCGCTCAGTGGTTGTCGTCCACCAGCATCAACTATTACAACTACTTTGAATAATTGACACGCATGTCTAAACGAAATTTAAAGACAACCATAAGGCTCCTGCCGGTTGCCAACTTATAATAAGGATCATTGAATACATCATAAATAATCACAATCATAGACATATCACATCACAACACACCCCTGCAAAACAAAGTTAGATGCCTCTAATTTTCTTTGCATATTTTATGTGGCTTGGGGCTTTCGAATAACAACCGTTCTAACTTACTAACAAAAACCACAACATTGATACAACTATTTTCATGTGCCCTTTGTAAATTGAATCTTCACTATGGTGGGAGAGACAGACACCTGCAATGCCACTTATGCAATACAAGTTGCATGTCGAGCGTGGAGCAAGTCTCTTGAACGATGTCATGTAAGGTTAGCCCGGGCCGCTTCATCCCACCATCCTGCAAGATGCAAAGTACACAAAAATCAATCGAGAACAAAAGCATCAATTCCCACAATAACCATTGTGTTCTACTCTTGCAACATATCTACGCATGGACACGTCTCTGATACCACTGTAGGGGTTCGTAGCATGGAAAACAAAAAATTCTATCGCATGAAAACACACAAGCCAAGATCTAATCTACGAGATCGGTGCAATGAGTTGATAGAGTACTAACCCTCAAAGATCCAAAATGTTTAATGAGATCGTATTCTCGTGGTTGATGTAGTTGTTCACTTGCCGATCTCCAGATCGTGAAGACGATCCTTCCTACACCGCATTCCGGCAGCGCTCCCGCTGTGGGTCACACGTTCGGTACTCGATGAAGACCTTCCTCTCCCTTGTTCCAGCAGGCAGCGGAGATTGTAGATCTCCTCTCAATTCCAGTAGCATGACGGCGTGGTGGTGAAACGGAGGAGTAGATCCCGCAAGGCTTTTCCTAAGACAGAGCGAGTATGGTGGAGTAGGGAGGGCCTTGGAAACTAGGGTTTAGAGGAGAAGCGGGTGGAGGTGGCAAGAGGCTAGGGGGTGCTAGGAGGCAACTTTATATAGGCTCTAGGGCGGCGGCGGTTTGGAGGGCAGCTGGCCTAGGGTTTCATTGTGTGTTGCAAGGGGCGCCCCTCCCCTCCTTATATGGGAGGGAGAGGCGGCAAGGGGGGAGGGGACTCCTCCCACAACTCCTCTTCATGGACGATGGCAAGGTAGGGAGGGGAAACCTTCCCTAACTAGGTTTCCTCTCCTCCCTCCACTAGGCAACCATATTGGGATTTGACTTCTTCAAACTGGCATTTGAATATTCAAACTAGAGTTTGATTTCTCTCTTCCCATTGCCCAGCCAAGTGATCTAGACCATGATGCAACCATTCCACATTGGTATGACACATCCATGTACCCTTCCCTCTCCGGAGTAGTGGACCCTATATACCCTTCTAGAATATTCCAGTGAAAACATCGAAACATTTCCAAACACCAGAAGTGAACTTTCCTTATATGAATCTTATTCTCCGGACAATTCCAGATCTCCTCGTGATGTCCTGGATCCAATCCGAGACTCCGAATAACATTCAGTCTCCAACTCATTACCATATCTAGTAAACAACATTGAATCCTTAAGTGTGTCTCCTTATGGTTCATAAATTATGCAGACATGATCAAGACACTTCTCCGATCAATAACCAATAGAGGAATCTGGAAATTCATATGGCTCCCACATATTTCAACTATTACTTCGAGATCGAATTAACCATTTACATACGATACCAATTTCCCTTTGTCTCACAATACTTTACTTACCCGAGGTTTGATCACCGGTATCTCTACATACCTTCTCCAACCTCGTTACCGATAAGTACTCTTTACTCGTTCTTGTGTATGTGATCCCTTGTGAGCCAGTCACATGCTTGCAAGCCAATTGGATGACATTCCACCGAGAGGTCCTAGAGTATATCTATTTGTCATATGGATGGACAAATTCCACCTTTTATCCATGTGCCTCAACACATACTTTCCAAATACGCAATGCCATCTTCATAACCACCTAGTTACGAAGTGGTGTTTGATATCATCAAAGCATCCTTCCGGTGATGGTGATTAACATGATCTCATGGTCAAAGGATTTAGGTTACTATGTATCTGAAAGCTTATAGCAAATGAACTATTGAAATGACTTGATCTTAGGCTATGCTTAACTATAGGAGTGTTTCCATCACATCATGCTCCTAATGATATGATCTTGTTATTAATAACATCCAATGTTCATGATTAGGAAACCATAATCATCAATTAATCAACAAGCTAGTATTATAAGAGGCTTACTAGGTACTCTTACATGTTTAAAAATCACACAAGTATTAATGTTTCTGGTTAATACAATTATAGCATGGTATGTAAACATGTATCATAAAAACAAAGATATAATAATAACTACTTTTATTATTAACTCTTGGGCATGTCTCCAACTATTTTGTGAAGGATTTTTTGAGACATAATCAATATACCAAGTTTGGTATTTTTCCTAGAAACTATGTCACATAATATGACACCACGCGAAGGATTTACATTGTTCATAATGTTTTTGAATTTATTATGCCTGTCTCAAAATTTTCCCATTTCAAACTATGGTAAAAATTTCGTGCATGAAGATAGGGGATGAGCCTCATTTAAAATATCATTGGATCTATGAAGAAACATGATATTGTGAGTCTAAATATGATTTTTCCAAAAAAATCATGAGCATTAGATCTTTTACCTGTAATTCAAATCGAACCCACTTCCTACTAATTTGGCAAACATTTGTCTTTTTCACTCGGGGTGGACGGAAAGGTTTGAGGTCTCCCGATTGAGACATAGTTTATTTAAGGTGGTCTAGTATTTTTGAAAAATGGGGTGGTAGCATTCTAAAACAACATTTTGGTGATTGCTTTACAAAATGTCCCAATTTTTGCGCCCGGAAAATGGAAAATGGTTTTTCCGTGCGACAAAAAGGAAAACTTCCTCCTGAAACATTGTTCGCCATCCCAAGATACATATGCATGCATAATATGGGCAGAGTATCACAAACTATGTTGTAATTCTAGTACAAGAATAGAACAACATCTTCATAGTTCGAGAAAGTTGTAGTACGAAACGGTCCGTTAGTCCTGGTTTGCTAACTGGGACTACAGAATTGGGACTAAAGGCCCCCTTTAGTCCCAATCCAGCCACAAACCGGGACTTACACTTAAGACTTAAGACATTTATTAATATTAAAAAACCAGGACTATAGAATCGGGACTAAAAGCCCCCCCTTTTGTCACTCTCACATCTAGCCCTATAGTACATAGCTTCAGGGTCATCTTCGTCTTCGTCGTCGTTGCTAGGCGCACGCGGCTGGATCCTTAGCCCATCCATGGCATATTTCGGTGGAACCTGCCACTGCAGACTCGGATACACGACGCATGGGGGAGGGGTATCCCAGATGACGACGCCTCTGCACCCGTGACCTTCACCGCCACCACCCTTCTTATAGCTCTGCGGCGCCTACGGGCACCGCATGCGAGGGTGATCTCCCTGCGCGATGTAGCGCAACCCTCCAATGATACATGCATGCATTAATGACTACACAGGTGGCGACTGGCTTTGTTGTGGTTCACCGGGGGAGGGTCGTCACCCTCGTACCTAGCGAGCTCCTTTTCCTGCCGGTTAGCAAAGAAGGTATTCTAGGTGTCATAGTTGTCGGGTTCCCAATGGGGATCCATGCACTGCTCCATCGTGAGCTCGAGGTAGAAGTGGTTCGAGATGGCCGCCTAGCGTGCAGAACTTGAAGCACAGGAGGGACAAGAACCCCTCCAGCACTCAGCATCCATTCGGCGGGCAGCCGATAGCCCGCGGGCATGGGTAGCTAGAGGCGCATAGCGCCTCATTATCTTCGAGGGTTAGAATGGACCAGTATGCGGTGTCCATTGTTATGAGAGGGGAACTAAGTTTTGGATGTGTGGATGGCCATGGCGGTCGTCCTAGATATAGAGGGAAATGGCGGGAAGCAGAGGGAAATGGCGGGAAAGCATGACGCGTGGCTTGACGGCTCTAAGAATGGCAGGAAATATCTTTAGTCCCAGTTATTGGCTCTAACCGGGACTAAAGGCCCCCGAAATATCTTTAGTCTCAGTTACTAGTTTTAATAGTTAGAGTAAATATTTTAGAAAATATAAAATGGTTTTGTATTACTTAATCAAATTCAAACACTTATTATGTTAAAAGTTTTATCAGATTCAAAAATATGCAAAAGATCTGATTTAACCCATTTTAATTTCAAAATGGAAAAATGGTTAATAGTTAGAAACCACATTTGAATATGATACTGATATAATCCAAAAATTGATATATATACTTTTATTACATAGTTATTTTTCATTTCTTTTATTTAATAACATTGTAATATGCAATAAGGCGGGCACCATAGTTTGTAGGCAAAAAAATTTAAAAAACTTTCAAAAGTCCCTCTAGCCCTGGGTCATGGTAAGAACCAGGACTAAAGGCCTGCGGTTGGCGCGCCCCTCTGGGCTGCTGGCCGAAAACCCTTTAGTCCCGGGTCGTGGCATGACCCGGGGCTAAAGGTCCCCAACACGACCCTGGACTAGAGGGCCTTTAGTCCTGGGTCATGCCACGAACTGGGACAAATACTCCACCCCTAGATAATGCATGGAGCCTTCTCCCCCAAATCCCCATCTCATTCTCTTTGAGTTTTGCACGAGGCTCCCCTGGACGACGACGCTAGCCATGCCAGCGGGCTGTCCGATTCTCAGTCGCCGTCCGCGCCATCGCAAGACGATCTCCAGCCGCCGCATGCACCTCCTCCTCTCCGGCCACCACCACCTCCAACCGCCGATGTGCGTCGTCCCCCTCTCCAGCCGCGCCACCACCTCCAACCACCGCTGCACATCATCGCCGCCATGTACGCCTTGGTCGATCCCATCTGATGGCTACGGGGCGACTACGGGGCCACTACGGGGTGGCTACGGGGCCGGCGAGCCACGCCGCTGCGTAGCGACATCGGCCACTACGGGCGAGCAGGCCGGGGCATGGTCCGCCACTGCGGGGGCGAGCTAGGGCGTGTCGGCGTCGACCTATGTATAGGGCGAGCAGAGAGGGGATCTGGCCTATTTTTTCTAGTTAATTTTTTTAAGATATTAACACATTCTGTATATATATTGTGTATGCATACATATATGTATATATTATTTTGTATATGTATATGTATTTTCATTTTGTGTATATAAATGAACTAAAGGAATTATAGAATTTTCATTTTGTGTATATATATTATTTTGTGTATATAAAGGAAGTAAAGTATTTTTATTTTCTATATGTATATATAGTGTATATATTTTTATTGTGTATATAATGTAATTATTGTGTATACAAAATAATTTTTTCTTCTTACAAGTGTAGGAGTAATATTATGTAGCTATCTTTTCTATTTTCACATTTTTTCATGTTGGAATATGCAACAAGAATAGAAACATGAGAGCCGTGGCAACTAGTTATTAGTGTATGGATGATGGACGGGCACGGCAACGCGCGCCATATATGTTTTGGACTACGCTCATGTGTTTATCGCATTGAAATAACTAGAAATAAGTGTTTGCAGAAACTATGGAGCGCGATGAATTTCAAGAAGGGATAATGGAGGGTATAATAGCCGATGATGACCGCTTGCTTTTTCTAAACTATACTCCGGTGAGGGAGTGGAGGATCTCGAGCGAAGAGGCGACTTTGGTGAGAGAAGAGTCGACTTCGGTGAGGAAAGAGAAGACGTCGATGAGCGAAGAGACGGCTCCGGTGAGGGAAGATAAGACACCGGTGAGCGAACTGACGGATCCGATGGAGGAACCATCACTACAAATTCCGGCGAGGTATATAGCTTAAGCCGCTGGTTACAAGATGCATTAATTGATTTTTATATGTATTTACGATTCCTTATTTCATACTTCTGTGTCAAAGCAATCTTCTAAAACCAAACGAGGCCAGACAAAAAAGTTGGCCCAAATGTTAGGTTTGTGATCGAAGAAGTCGACGGCTCCCTGATTGCTCCCGATCAACGTATGTAAACCAATGTGGAGTTGTTGTGACAGACAACGTCCCGATCATCATTCGAGAATGGAATAAGACAAAGGAGGGTGGAGTTATTTATGTCGATGATAGATGCAAAGATATGCTTTGGACTACGGTCATGAAAAATTTCACCCTACCGCCAGAGGTGGATCCACACAAAAAAAGTTATACAGCCAAAACTCAAGAAGTGGGCTCTTAAGAAGATGTCGGGCCAATTAAAAGACCACAAGAAGAGATTGTATAAGAAGTATGTCATGGATAAAAATCCTCTCAAATTCGAAGGAGCGAATGAAAAGCTAAGGGATCACTTGAAAGAATTTGTGACGTACAAGGAAACAGATGAAGCTAAGAAATATTCGGAATAAACAAGGCAAATGCTATGCTTAAGAAATATCTCAAAGAACATAAAGTGAGAACAAGAGGCACTGAAGGCTCCATTCCGTGGAAGCTCTGGTATACAGCCGAAAGGAATATATATCCCAATAGAAGCCATCATAGAAGAAAGGACATCGAAGCAGACCGGATGCTATAGATAGAAGAAACACTAAGGAGGCAGCAAGAGCAAATCGACGTTCTTAGCCAGCAAGATACCGGCCCATCTCAGCGGCAGGACGAAGATGCTACTGGCCCACCATCTTAGCGGAAAAGAAGCGTGGCTTCCACAGATCACCCCTCTAATAAACTGACGATGGTTTCCACAAAGCACCCGGCTGATGACCTGATGATGGATCGTCGCTACCCCGTGGATGATATCACAGAGTCAACAATGTGTGAGCTACATGTGAGAGTTGGGAACATATCCATGAAGGAGGTGGTCGGCTTTGCCTTACCTGTTTCTGGACCTAGACCAACTTTACGGGCGGAACCTTGAATTCCCTATAGGTGAAGGGGGTCTGAATGAACCGGGATAAGCCAAGAATAACATTGTTCTATGGTGAAAGGAATAAATTGTGCTTACAAATTGGACTCCAAGGCCACAGACTTGTCCTATTAGCAATCCATCTCAATCTTGGGTGCGTATAAAGGCTCCACCGCGTCAGCAGACTCCCCCATCTTCGCCGCATCAGCACTCTCCGCCACGTCAGCATACTCCCCCTCCACCGCCACGTCAGTGGACTCCCCACCTCCGCCACATCAGCAGACTCCCCCGCCTCCGCCACGTAATCAGTCACCGGCGCCCCAGTTGCAAAATCGGAAGAGCACCGCCACTCCGGCGGCTAGTACTACAACAGTGAAAAAACAATCTATAGGTACAAGGAAGACACCCAAGGTGTCTCCTGCCAAGTGACCTTATGATATGACTGATAAGGAAAATAAAGCGTCGTGGATAAATATGTGAAACAATAACTTGCACCGAAACGACCCAATTCAAAGCAGTATATATCACCGAAAACGGTGAAACACTTTGGAAACGCTTGAAATTAAAAGGCTAGATAATCTACCATCAGACTACAACCTCTCTATTATGAAGTCACATAGAGCGAATCAGTAGCGTTCTAGAAGTAGCAGTACAAGCGAGAAAACAATTCCCTAGCTCGGAGAACAGAAAAGTCAACCATGCCTCCCGCTCAAAGTGTTATCTGATGATTATGATCCGGAGGTTGCATGACTATGCGCACTAATGGCTAGAGGTGATCCTTCTGTTGCCACAACTGAATTATCATACAGATACCGGTACGGGGAGTCTCTCGTCATACTTCAGGAGGTCCCGCATCTACAAACACAAATGTGAAAATTGTATAAGTGGTATCTAGTCGACTGTAAGGAAGGGTAGATCATGATTACAGTGGGAATTAGAGATGAGCATTACTTCCAATGCGACATCGAGATACATGTTGACTTCGAAGAATTATTTCAGTTTTTCAATTAAGACGCCCTCGACATATTAATCGTCAGTTTCTATTGTATGTAAGTGATTTATTTACCACTATCATTATGTCTTTAGCTCAACTCGTTCATTGCATGTATAATTATCCTCACTATATTATTTTGTACACTATTATGCAGACTGAAGATTCTCGAATGCAAAAGAGGACAAATCTATGACCTTGGGTTCATTGATCCAAATAACATTAATAAACGTACGGTAAAAGATAATCCCTAGGAAATAGAAGATTATTTGCTAAAGTTTTTACTGCAACAACAAACCAAAACGAAAATACTATTTCCTTACAACTTCGAGTGAGTGTTATTATCTTTCCATTCGATTTTGTTTACTCGATGTTATGTGTAATTTATGAGATATGCGTGCGCGGTTTCACTATATTCTGTTAATCATTCATGTTAACACCGGAAAAGTACTTATCATGGACTCGAACGTAAAGAACCTGCGAGATCGGCGGACCTGGTTTATATGCTCCAGAGGTAATTTCAATCATTATCGCACTATAGAGACATCTTTCGTTCATTTTCTGATAGCAACTACTTAATAACTCGTTTACTCATTTTCGAGAAACCGGGCAGGGTTTGGAAACGGTTCATCAAGACTTCTAGGGACGAATGAAAAGAGCAGCTGACATTTCGACAAATCCCTGTAAGTACTACTATTGACTGAATGTCCGCGCATCTCTTTGAATCTTGTTCAATACTATTACCATGGTTAATTATTATTTTGAATGAAGTCTATTCTCGTGAAGTGTTTGAGGCAGCTAGACAGGAACAATTTATGTGGATACTACGTTTGCGAGTTCATTCGTCAGATGATCTTTGAGAAGAACAGAGCTAGGCAACAACTTAAAGGACGTCAACAATGTTCACAATCTTATTTTATTATCATCAATTGTGTTGAGTTTCATTCATATATATTGATCCCCTTCTTTAAATTAGATCGAACGGATTCGGGATAGTCTCCTAGAGCAGGATCACATACGAGCTATTCAAGAAAAATTAGCGAGATTCCTTGTTAAGGAGGTCATTGATCCAACCGGAGAATACCATGAGAATTTGTATTTATACAATATATATCATGTAAGAGAACATGTATTGTATGTTCGACCAAAACATGAAGAAAAATTTCACTCTTCGATCTCTATATTCATGACGATGTTCTGTAATGGTTTCTATCACAAACGACAAACCTCGCTCGCTCACCCAACTCTACCGCGGCAGAAAACGCCAAAAAACTCTACCGCGGTAGAACCTGCTGCCGCACAGCCATCCGCCGCGGTGGCAGCCGAAACACGCAAAACGCTGCCGCGGCAGAGCTCACATTGTTCCGGGAACTAATTGTTCTCCACCCCGTTCTGCACCACAGACACGTGGAGCATTTTTCTCCCGGTTCTTATAAGGACCAGGACTAGAGGAGGAGCCTTTAGTTCTAAAATCATAGTTCCGGTTCGAAAACCGGGACTAAGAGCATCTCCACTCGGCTACCTAGGACGCCGATCCGGACGTCGAATTTCGGTCCGGACGCCAAAAATTGGCCCAGTCGTGTACCCACGAACATGTTTTCGGACGGATTTGGGCCAATTTTGGTCCGAACTACCCAGGCCGAATCCATGTTCCCGAGTACACCCTGGGAACGCCGGACGCAGCGAACACGGCAAAAAAAACGGCGCGTGGACCCACCGAGTCAGCGATGTAAGCCAAGTCGTCGTCATCCTCGGAACCACGCGGCGACCGCCGGACATTAACTGCCCGTCGCGTCGGCCACGCTGTAGGGTTCGCAGCATAGAAAACAAAATTTTGCTACGATGGGAACTATGTACAAAGATCTATCTACTAGATACAAACAACGGGTGGATGTATATCCGTAGAGAACATACCCTTGAAGACCGACAAAGCTTAACGAGTTCAACTCGTGGTTGATATAGACGATCTCTTGCCGATCTCAAGATTGATAGGAAGTCCTAGCACCGCAAAGCAGCAGCGCATCCATGCTCGCACACATGTACAAGCCACCGAGCAACCTCCGCCTCCTCGCTCTAGCGATGCAGCGGAATCACAACCCTTTCTTGCCGAATAGCCACCGGGAACATGTATCTCGCTAGTCCGAGACCATGGGGGATAAATTCTAGAGGGGGAGAGAGATCCTTCACGAGGAGGTGTGAGTGAGAAGTGAGGAGAGGGGTGCCTTGTATAGGAGAGTGGGTGAACCCCAAGGGGGTGGCCGGCGCATGGGGGCTGCACCCTTGCCCTCCCCTCTTCATGTGGGTGGACACTCCACTCACAAAAATCCATTCAAATCCCTCCACTCAAAATCCCACTCAAACTTGCCATTAAATTTCCACCAAATTTAATGCAAACTCTCATTAAATGAAACTCTTTTATTTTATTAAGAATTTTGTCAATTACTTTAAGGACAAACATTCACAAATAACTCCTTGCTAGAATTCCATTTCACATGTATAACCTCTTTCTGAAATTTCACCCGAAAACCTTTTTCGGTATCTAGTGAAATAAATTCATGCGCTTGTTTATTCTTTCGGCATGAAACATTTGCTCCAACCGGATGTCTGTGTCCCTTAAGTGTGTCACCCTACGGTTCGCGAATAATGCGGACATTATTGAGACCCTTCTCCGATCAATAATCAGTAGCGGGACCTGGAGATCCATACTGACTCCCACAGATTCAACGATGACTTTCCTGTGATCGTCGGAACCTTTTACGCTTGTATCTTAATCCCTTTGTTTCACGATATATTACATGTCCGAGATTCGATCATCGGTATCTACATACCTAGTTTGATCTCGTTACTAACATGCACTCTTTTCTCGCTCCCGTGATATAACATTCTAGTGATCAAATCACTTGCTTGCAAGCTAACCAATGTGATATCACCGAGAGGGCCCAGAGTATATCTATCCATCATCAGGATGAACAAATTCCACTCTTGATCCATGATTCTCAACATAACACTTTAGTAGCTTTGAAGCCATCTTTATAATCACCTAGTTACAGTGTGACGTTTGATGTCAACAAGAAACTCTTCCGGTGTTAGTGATTGGCATGATATCATGGTCTAAGGATTAGGATCACTTCGTAAGTTGTTTATAGCAATATAAACTCAATGACTTTGATCGTAATGCTATACTTCGAATGAATGTTCATCACACCATTACAATAATGTTGTGATCTCGTTATTAACAACATCCAATGTCTATGATCAGGAAACTATGATCATCTTGTTAATCAACGAACTAGTTTATGAGAGAGGCATAACTAGGAACTTTCTTTTTGTTTATTAAACACACATGTATTAATGTTTCCATATTAATAAAATTATAGCATGCAAAATAAGCATCTATCATATACTTGGAATACACATAATAAACACTTTATTATTGCCTCTCAGAGCATATTCCCTTCAGTCTCCCACTTGCACTAGAGACAATAATCTAGTTACATAGTGATGTATCTAACACCCATGGAGTTCTGGTGTAGATCATGTTTTGCTCTAGGGAGAGTTTTAGTCAACGGATCTGCTACATTGAGATCCGTATGTACTTTACAAATCTTTATATCTCCATCCTTGACATGCTCGCGGATGGAGTGAAACCGGAGCTTAATATGCTTGGAATGATTGTGAGACCATGGCTCTTTGGCATTGGAAATGGCACCATTGTTGTCACAATAGATCAACATTGGGTCCAACGCGTTTGCAACCACACCTAGTTCGGATATGAACTCCTTCATCCAAACTGCTTCCTGAGCCGCTTCTGAAGCAGCAACATATTCGGCCTCCGTTGTTGATCCCGCCACCACAGGTTGTTTGGAGCTCCTCCAACTAACCACTCCGCCATTCATGAGAAATACGTATTTGGATTGAGACTTAGAGTCATCCGGATCGGTGTCAAAGCTAGCATCGACATAACACTTAGCGACGAGCTCTTCTTCACCTCCGTATACAAGAAACATATCCTTAGTTCTTCGCAAGTACTTAAGGATATTCTTGACCGCTTTCCAGTGTTCTGAACCTGGATCCGATTACTAGTCAAACTAATAGCATGTGCCACATCCGGTCTTGTACATAGCATGGCGTACATTATAGAGCCTATGGCTGAAGCATAGGGGACTTTGTCCATTTTCTCTCTTTCTTCTGCTGTAGCCGGACTTTGAGTCTTACTCAATGTCGTGCCTTGTGTCATAGGTAAGAACCCCTTCTTACTATATTCCATTTTAAACTTCTTTAAAATTTTATCAAGGTATGTACTTTGCGATAGCCCTATTAGGCGCCTAGATCTATCTCTATAGATCTTTATGCCTAATATGTATGACGCTGCACCTAGGTCCTTCATTGAAAATTTGCTGTTTAGATAAGTTTTAACACTGTTTAAAAGATCTATATCATTTCCGATCAATAATATGTCATCCACATATAATATCAGAAATGCCACATTTCTCCCACTCACTTTTTTGTAAATATAAGCTTCTCCATAAGTTTGGACAAATCCAAACTCTTTGATCACCTCATCAAAGTGGAGATTCCAACTTCATGATGATTGCTTCAATCCATAGATGGATCGCTGAAGCTTGCACACCTTGTTAGCATCCTTAGGATCGACAAAACCCTTTGGTTGTATCATATAGAACTCTTCTTCAATATTACCATTGAGAAACGCGGTTTTGACATCCATCTGCCATATCTCATAATCGAAATATGCAGCAATTGCTAACATAATCCTAACTGACTTTAGCATCGCTACGGGAGAGAATGTCTCATCGTAGTCAACTCCTTGAATTTGTCGAAACCCCTTTGCGACAAGTCGAGCTTTATAGACGGTTACATTACCATCAGCATTAGTTTTTCTTTTGAAAATCCATTTGTTCTCCACGGCCTTTTGGTCGTGAGGTAAGTCCACCAAGTTCCAAAATTGATTTTCATACATGGATTCCATCTCGGATTTCATGGCTTCTAACCATTTGTTGGAATCCGGGCTCATCATCGCTTCTTCATACGTCACAGGGTCATCATTTTCATCAACCATGAAATTCATGACAGGATTTTCGTACAGCTCGGGAGCTGCACGCGTCCTGCTAGACCTGCGTAGTTCGTAGTACTCTCTTTGAGAGTTTCATGATCATTATCATTAGTTCCCTCTTCAACGGGTGAAGCCAACTCCGGATTAGCTTCCAGTGCGGCGCTACTCGCCATACTTTGAAGAGAAGGTTCAATAACCTCTTCGAGTTCTACCTTCTGACTACTCACACCTTTCGCGAGAAACTCTTTCTCTAGAAAGGATCCGTTCTTGGCAACAAAAACCTTGCCCTCGGATCTGTGATAGAAGGAATACCCAATAGTTTCCTTAGGGTATCCTATGAAGACGCATTTTTCCGCTTTGGGTTCGAGTTTATCTGGTTGAAGTTTCTTCACATAAACATCGCATCCCCAAACTTTAAGAAATGACAGCTTAGTTTTGTTTCCAAACCATAATTCATATGTTGTCTTTTTAACGAATTTAGATGGTGCCCGATTTAAAGTGAATGCTGCAGTTTCTAGTGCATAACCCCAAAATGACAACGGCAAGTCTGTCAGAGACATCATAGATCGAACCATATCTAATAAAGTACGATTACGACGTTCCGACACACCATTTCGCTGTGGTGTTCCGGCAGGTGTGATTTGTGAAAAAATTCCACACTCTTTCATGTGAGTGCTAAACTCGTAACTTAGATACTCACCTCCACGGTCGGACCGTAGAAATTTGATCTTTCTATTACGATGATTTTCCACTTCATTCTGAAATTCCTTGAACTTTTCAATTGTTTCAGACTTGTGTTTCATAAAGTAGATATAACCGTATATACTCAAATCATCCGTGAAAGTAAAAAAATAACGATATCCACCTCGCGCCGACACACTCATTGGACCACATACATCAGAATGTATGATTTCCAATAAATCTGTCGCCCGTTCCATTGAACCGGAAAACGGCGTTCTAGTCATCTTGCCCATAAGGCATGGCTCACATGTATCAAATGATTCAAAATCAAGTGATTCCAAAAGTCCATCTGAATGGAGCTTCTTCATGCGTTTAACGCCAATATGACCTAGACGGCAATGCCACATATATGCGGATATATCATCATTAAGTTTAATCCTTTTAGCATCAACATTATGAATATGTGTAACATTATTATCGAGATCCAAAAGAAATAAACCATTCATCATCGGTGCATGACCATAAAAGATTTCATTCTTATAAATAGAACAACCATTGTTCTCAGATTTAAATGAATAACCACTTCGCATTAAACACGATCCAGATACAATGTTCATGCTAAGTGCTGGCACCAGATAACAATACTTCAAGGTTATTACTAATCCCGACGGCAAGCGGAGAGGTAGCGTTCCGACGGTGATCACATCAACGCTTGATCCATTGCCGACACGCATCTTGACCTCACCCCTTGCTAGCGGTCGCTTGTTCTGCAGCCCTTGATTCGAGTTACAAATATTAGCAACTGAACCGGTATCAAATACCCAGGTGCTACTGCGAGCACTAGTCAAGTACACATCAATAACATGTATATCATATATACCTTTGTTTGCCTTGCCGGCCTTCTTGTCTGCCATATACTTGGGGTAGTTGCGCTTCCAGTGGCTAGTCCCCTTACAATAGTAGCACTCGGTATCAGACATAGGTCCAACTCGGGGTTTCTTTTCAGGCACGACAACCGGCTTGCCGCCCTTACTTCCCTTCTTGTCTTTCTTGAAACCAGTGTTCCCATTGATCATTAACACTTGATGTTCCTTTTTGATATCCACTTCTGCAGTTTTAAGTATTGACAGAAGCTCGGAGAGAGACTTCTTCATGCCTTGCATATTATAGTTTATCACAAAGCTCTTATAGCTAGGTGGCAGAGACTGCAGAACACGATGGATGCCTAAGTCAATGGGAATCGATATTCCCAAGGACACAAGCTTATCGGCATAACCCGACATCTTGAGTACATGCTCACTAACGGAGCTGTGCTCTTCCATCATGCAGCTAAAGAACTTTTCTGAAGCGTTGTAGCTCTCTACAGCAGCATGTGTGTCGAAAATCATTTTCAACTCACCCATTGTATCAAATGCATTGTCGTTTTCGAAACGCTTTCGAAGTTCCCGCTCTGGCCCATACAATATGCCGCAATGAACTAAGTTGTGGTCCTCCTGACGAGTCTGATAGACATTCTTCTCCTCGTCAGGGGCATCCTCAAAAGGTGGGGGGCCTAGGGGCGCTTCTAGCACATATTGCTTTTGTGCAGCAGAGAGGAGAATCCTCAAATTCATGGCCCATTCGGTAAAGTTGCTACCGTTCGTTGCAAGTTTTTCTTTCTCCATGAACACATTGAAATTAAAAGCAGGTGGTGCCATCTACAACATAATTTGTAAAGTTTATACTAAGTTTATGATAGATTGAGTTCAACTAATCCATATTACGAATGAACTCCCACTCAAAAACAACATCCCTCGTTCCTTTTTGGTGATTATATGAACCAAATCCACTACACCAAGTCCGATCATCAAGTGAGTCGGTGTAGCTTCAAAGGCAAGCATCAAATGGGCATCATATCTACTATATGACTCATGCTTAACCTTTTGGTCCGTGTTCCAAGGCCATGTCTGTACATGCTAGGCTCGCCAAGTAAGAACCTTAGTATTCGCGTTTGTAACTTTTTTACACCCGATATATGGTCGTGGATCCAAGAACACCCGATCTTCACGTGATGTCTTGGAGCGACGAAAACATAATCAGTGCATACTAAAGGAAGAACACATTATTATCTAGATATTTAAATGAGGATCATCTTATTATGCTAACAAAGCGCTAAACAAGCAATATAAGATGCTATCAAACATCACATGTTTATTAGTGAAATGATATGGTTCCCGCATATGATCCCTATCATGTGCATCGTGGTATGATCACTATCATACCTTTATGTGCAAATCCAAGGTCTATGGAGTTTAGACGCTATGTGTGTTGTGAGAGTATCATCTCATACTTCTACTTACAACATCACCATATCATGACACTAGCCGAGAAACAATCTAAACTAGATGCCTCTAATTTATCCATTCCAAATTTTACGTGGCTTAGGGCTTTCGAAGATAGAACCGTTCATACCTACGAACATGAACCACAACGAGGATAACCAAATTGTTGACAACTCATTGCAAAATAGATATTGACTATAGTAGGAGAGATAGACACCCGTTAGCCACTTATCCAAACTAGTTGCATGTCAAGCGTGGAGCAGGTCTCATGTGCGAGGACAAGTAAAGTTTGTCCGGGCCGCTTCATCCCACTATGCCACCAATATCCACAATTACAACTAAGGAGCAACAACATGATCATCATCGCCCACATACGCATATGTGTAGTACCCGTGTAAAGCATCTACGCATAGATCCGGCTCTGATACCACTGTAGGGTTCGCAGCATAGAAAACAAAAATCTTCCTACAATGGGAACTATGTACCAAGATCTATCTACTAGATACAAACAACAGGAAGATGTATATCCGTAAAGAACATACTCTTGAAGACCGACAAAGCTTAACGAGTTCAACTCGTGGTTGATGTAGATGATCTCTTGCCGATCTCAAGATCGAGAGGAAGTCCTAGCGTCGCAAAGCAGCAGCGCATCCGTGCTCGCACACATGTACAAAACACCGAGCAACCTCCGCCTCCTCGCTCCAGCGATGTAGCGGAAGCACAACCCTTTCTTTCCGAATAGCCACCGAGAACATGTATCTCGCTAGTCCGAGACCATGGGCGATAAATTCTAGACGGGGGGAGAGATCCTTCACGAGGAGGTGTGAGTGAGAAGTGAGGAGAGGGGTTCCTTTTATAGGAGAGGGGGGAATCCCAAGGGGGTGGCCGGCGCATGGGGGCTGCCCCTTGCCCTCCCCTCTTCATGTGGGTGGACACTCCACTCACAAAAATCCATTCAAATCTCTCCACTCAAAATCCCACTCAAACTTGCCATTAAATTTCCACCAAATTTAATGCAAACTCTCATTAAATAAAACTCTTTTATTTTATTCAGAATTTTGTCAATTACTTTAATAAAAAACATTCACAAATAACCCCTTGCTAGAATTCCATTTCACATGCATAACCTCTTTATGCAATTTCACCCGAAAACCTGTTTCAGTATGTAGTGAAATAAATTACTACGCTTGTTTATTATTTCGGCATGAAACATTTGCTCAAACTGAATGTCAGTGTCTCTTAAGTGTGTCACCCTATGGTTCGCGAATAATGCGGACATGATAGAGACCCTTCTCCGATCAATAATCAGTAGCGGGACCTGGAGATCCATACTGACTCCCACACATTCAACGATGACTTTCCTGTGATCGTCGGAACCTTTTACGCTTGTATCTTAATCCCTTTGTTTCACGATATATTACATGTCCGAGATTCGATCATCGGTATCTCCATACCTAGTTTGATCTCGTTACTGACATGCACTCTTTTCTCGTTCCCGTGATATAACATTCTCGTGATCAAATCACTTGCTTGCAAGCTAACCAATCTGATATCACCGAGAGGGCCCAGAGTATATCTATCCGTCATCAGGATGAACAAATTCCACTCTTGATTCATGATTATAAACATAACACTTTAGTAGCTTTGAAGCCATCTATATAATCACCCAGTTACGGTGTGACGTTTGATATCAACAAGAAACTCTTCCGGTGTTAGTGATTGGCATGATCTCAGGGTCTAAGGATTAGGATCAATTCGTAAGTTGTTTATAGCAATATAACTCAATGACTTTGATCGTAATGCTATACTTCTGATGAATGTTCATCACATCATTATACTAATGTTGTGATCTCGTTATTAACAACATCCAATGTCTATGATCAGGAAACTGTGATCATCTTGTTAATCAACGAACTAGTTTTGAGAGATGCATAACTAGGAATTTTCTGTTTGTTTATTAAACACACATGTATTAACGTTTCCATATTAATACAATTATAGAATGCAAAATAAACATCTATCATATACTTGGAATACACATAATAAACACTTTATTATTGCCTCTCAAGGCATATTCCCTTCACACGCGTCACTGAATTGCGGCGCCACCGCCGTCGCCTCGGCTCCCTCGACGGACCGGCGGGCACTAACTTCCCGTCGTTTCCCCTTTTCCCGCCCTCGCCGCCCACCTCGACCTATATAAGCCGTACCCCTCGCCGGAGAACCTCACACTCTCTCACAGCTTCTCCCAGCCACCAGCCCAAACTCCGGCGAACTTTCCCTCACTCTCTCTCCCCTCCCCACTTTAGCCATGGCCGAGAGATACCCCGGCGACGGTGCGGCGGCGAACGGCTTCGGCCGGCGCACCCTCCAGGCCTTGGAGGCGCGCCTGATCTACGAAGCCGGCTACATGGCGCCGCCGGACACGCGGAACCCTAGGGGGTGGAAGCTCAGCGCCGGCGGCATCCCTATCCCACCGGCATCGACGCCGGAGGAGGTGCCGCACGAGATTCAAGAATACATCGCCACCATGGACGACCCCTCCACCGCCAAGTTGCCCGACAACCTCCTCTACTGGGAGGCATTCTTTGCGGACCGCCGCGCCTAGGAGCTCGCCCGCCACGATGGACTGTCGAACGAGTCGTCGTCGAAGCGCACCAACTTGGCAGGTCGCCGGCGTTGATGGAGCGCGCCAGGCCGCACGCTGAAGGCGGTGCTGGAGCACATCAACGCCAGGAACACGCCGCGCCTCGGCTTCCTGCGCACTCCCACGCCGGCGACCAGGTCAGGGCGTCATCCTCCGGCGAACTGGATGCCGAGGAGGATGGCCAGCATGAGCTCCTCTTCCTCCGCCTGGGCATCCCACTCCTCAGGCTACACGCCGACTGCGCCTTCGCCAGGGCTGCGCCCAGTCAAGCGCGAGGCGGGCTCGCCTACACGCTCGCCGCCGTGGACACGCTCGCGCGGCATAGTCATCGGCGAGCCACAGGCGAAGGCGTCGCCAACCGGTCACCTGTTCCTTCGCCGCCCCAGGACTGAAGGCTCGGCGCCGCCCGAAGACAGCGCCTTGAGGATGGCGCTGGAGCAGTCGCTCCGCGACTCGGCGCCGCAGCCGCCGCCGGTGGAGCCCTCCTCGCCGGACATCCTCGAATGGTCCAGGAAGGACTGGGAGGAGCAGGAGCGGCAGCGCGTCCACCGCCTGCAGCAGCAGGCCGAGGATCAAACGGCCCGGCGACGGGCGTTGTCCGGGTGCCAGCTCGCCTACCAGGACGCCCCGCTCTACCTCCTCGATGATGACGAGGATGAAGGCCCATCCTACCAGTCGTGGAGGTGCGGCGATCCATGCCAGGGGAGCTCCCCCCAGCAGCAGCCGCCGAGCTACGACGACGACGGCGGCGAGGATGATGGTCGGGCCGACCCCGGCTACACGACATTTTATAGCAACCTCGGCATGACCGAGGGCGCCGGTGAAGGCAACAGCGGCGGACTTTTTTTCGTTTATTATGTACTACTTTAGTTTAAATTGAATATAATCCGCCTATATTCGCCCATCTTAATGAAATTCGTCCATCTTTAATGAAATTTAGCCGAACATGGGAACTCGGCCTAGGTACGCGGGTGGAAAACTGGACGTACCCAGACCGAAAACTTGTTTCGTCCAGCTAAAAAATGGTCTGGTTTTCGGCCTGAGTTCGCCCGCCCAACAAGTGGAGATGCTCTAATGCCCCGCCCGAATAGAGGTTGATACCCAGTTTTCCACTAGTGATTTGTGGTACAATTTATTGTTGTCGTCTTATTTTTTTCTCTTTACCATAGCGGAGCACAAGTATTTAACTATTTTCTGTAACTATGGATCTACATGCTCGGACGGTTGGACGGTACCTAAATTCGCCAACATTGGTAAAACTATAACCGCGTGGCAATAGTGACCCTCTATGTCTGCATTCATAAACTCGGTCATATTTGAGGAATTGTCAAAAGGAAAATGATGGTCGCCTGCGACAAATCAGAGTCTAATATGACTATAGTACCGACAAGAAAATTCTAGTTAATTTATTTTGCATTTATTATCAGACAAGGAGTGATACTCCGTACATGTTAAAAATATGTACTCCACACAAATATTCAATTAGGGGTTTGAAATTCGCCACAATTACGACATTTCGACGTGCTATTGTATTCAATGGACCTATAACACGGAATCTCTCGATTGATATAGATTTTTTTTTCTGACAAGTACGATTGATATAGATGTAGACCATGCGTCGGCGACGTATATGGCCATGCTTGGTCAGGTCGGAACCTAGCGACGCGTCACAAGTTGTGACTCACAACGGTACAAAGCTAGGTCAGTGTTTTGTTCAAATTTTAAAGGGCGTGCATTCAGACAGGTAAATCGAATTCCGCGAGACAGTTGCATATAAACTAGTCCCCTCAGTTACGTAAATGTTTTAGTATTGTAAAATAAATCTATCTAAATCATTTTTAGTGTGTAAGTTCATAGTAAATCTACACACTAAAAGATGTCTACACTGGTGGAAAAGAGGCCTATAGCCCCGGTTTTGGATCCGAGGCTAGCCAGGCGGGGCTATTGCTAGTCCGGGTTCTGCCCCGAACCGCGGCTAATGGTGCTCCACGTGGGCGGCTGGCGAGCGAGGGGCCTAGCATGCAAAGGTCCCGGTTTTTAATAGGAACCGGGGCTATTGCTCCCCTGCCGCGGCAGGATCCGTTTCCTGCTATGTTTTATTTATTTTTTTGGGCATTTTTTAATTTACGTTTTGCACTAAATTGAATGACATAATTAATACTACATACAACAATGAAGGAACAACTATATAGTACACATCATCATCGCTAATATATTACACCATCTCATCAAATGTGCGTTGTCGAAAATATTACAAAATGTACGCACCACGAGTTATTACATGCACATTACAAAACATATCACACACGCATATCCATCGGCGGGGAATAGTATTCTCCATTCGGATCTAGGACCTCGGCATCTATGGATCCGGCAATTTTCTCTTGAATTGCTCGTATGCGTTCTTGTAGTAGAAGACCGTTCCGCAACCGTTCGACCTAATATAATTTAAAGAAAGGGTCAATATATATGAATTAATGAAAATGAACACAATTGATGGTAATAAACTAAATTTATGAATATTGTTTATTGTACTTCAATTTTTTTAAAGTCCCTCTTTGCGGTCGTATATTTGGTCATTTGGCGAATGAGTTATTTTCGGGTTCCTGCCTCAAGCACTTTACGAGAACATATATAGTTCAATCAAAATAATATTCAAGCATAATATTGAAACTAGAATCAAAGAGATGCGCGGATCTAGCTAGTACTACTTACATTAAGTTGTTGAAATGTAAGCTCTGGCTTCCAAACGCCAACAGCCTTGGCGGTGAACCTTTTCCAAGCCCTGCCCGACAAAGAAGATGAATAACGGAGTTCTATATTGATCACTTGCTATCAGCGAGGAAATAGTGCCGATATAGTGACATAATGATTGAAATTACCTCTGGAGGCATGCTTGCATGTCCGCCCACTCGTTGAGGTCTTTGCGTTTCGAATCCATGACTTTTACTATTCCATCGTCGGGCTTAATGATTAGTAGGATATAGTGGAAGCTGCACACGCATAACAAGTCAATTATACACTTAACATCGAGTAAGCAAAATATAATGTGTACAAGACAGTAACACTCACTCGTAGTTGTAGGGAAATAGTATTTCCCTTTTGGTCTCGTGAAACCTTAATGCTTGTACCAAGTTGTTCTCTGTCACCTCGGGTCTCAGGTGGAGAACATTTTGATAAATGATATTTAGGTCAATGAACCCAATGTCATAGAGTTGTCCTCTTTTGCATTGGAGAATCTTCATTCTGCAAAATAAATATAGTGGTGAGTAAGATTGTACATGCAATGAACGATAGCTGAGCTAGAAAGACTTAATTACATAAATTAATAATACTTACAAACAATAGGCACTCATGATAGATTTATCGAGGGCGTCTTGTTGGTATAACTGAAATAACTCATCAAATTCAATCATTACCACGCCATCTCCATGCCCATAATGCTCGTTTCTATGTGCAATGTTGATCCAGTTTTCGTTAGCAGCAGATTGTCGCATGTATCAGATATGCAATCTTCGCATTTTTGTTGGTAGCTCCTTGACTAACTCAGGTTTGACGAGAGGGTGCCCGTGCCAATACTTGTATGATATGTCAGCGAATTCACTTATATGGTTTAAGTACCTACGAATAGACATGCCTTGAGCCGCTACCGCTTCTCCGTACAACTCTACTAACTCCGGATCATACCTCTGCTCGGCCGCAGTTCTCCTCGACCGCACCTCGGCATCGGTATACACATTTAGCGGGGGTCACGATTGATTTTTCTGTTCTCCGAGCTGGGCAACTGATTTCTCGCTTGATTTTCCACTGGAGCTGATACTCTGCAACCGTTGTTCTTTTGCCTCAGCCGACTTGCGAATAGAGCGGTCATAGTCTTCTGGTAGAGGCGGCGGGTACACGGCCATGAGCTTCACCTGGGCTATTGCCTTTGCAACATCTTCTTCGGTGTGCGGAAAGATTGGCTCTATTGGCTTCTTCTTGTTAGCTATGTCAATCTTCCACTTTTGATAACTGGCTTCTGAGGCCGCATCAAGTTTCTCGTTTGTCATCTCCCCAGGTCGGGGGATACTGAAATCTACATTTGCATGGGGTACTTTTGGGAGGGGCGATATCTTACGTTTCGGTGATATGAACCTCTTGCTGCTGCCCCTCGTAGTCGTACGGCCCCTTTTCCGCTTGGGAGATGGCGGCGGTGGAGACGGCTGCGACGGCGATGGAGACGGTTGTGCTGGAGAATGGTAATGTGGCGGCGAAGGTGAAGGTTGCGCTGGAGAATGGTCATGTGGCGGCGAAGGTGGATTTTTGCTGATATGAGGAGTGGGTGGCCTTGGCGGCACATAATTTGGAAGATGGATGTGCTCCTTTGGCCAAACATCAGCCCCCCTTTTTACTTCTCCTAGTTCAGTCAGCTCCCCATCTTCACCTACGGGGTAGTCCAGCTTCAGCTCCTCATAATCTGGCATGACTTGATCCACCGTGACGACAGCGTACCCTTTTGGAACCGGTTTGCAATGCCAAGTTGGTTTAGGTCCAATTGGTAGGGCCATGCCGAGCGCCGCCGTCAACCTTAAGTTAGCAACTCTCACCTTTAACTCACAAGGTGTGCTCTGTGTGATATCATCCACTGGGTAACGATGTTCTGGAGCTGCCAGTGCATCATCATCACCATCATCCTAGAGCTGCGTGGAAGCGACGCTGCTTTTCTTATTCGATGGGGCGCCGGTAGCATCAAATGCAGGTTCTATCAGGTACCGCTGAGATTGGCCGCTACCTTGATGGTTAAGTATTTCGATTTGATCCTGATGTCGCTTTAATACCTCTTCTACATTACGCAGCCGGTCTGCAGCAGCAGCTTTCTCAGCCTCAGCAGCAGCTTTCTCAGCTGCCTCCCTTTCCTTCCTCCTCTGATGGCTTCTATCAGGAAATCTCTTCCTTTCCTCGGGAAAAGCAACTTTCCACGGCTTGGATCCTTGGGTGCCCCGTGATCGTCCTTTGTGTTCTTTATTTTTAAGGGCGCATGCCAGCTCGTCCTTCTCTCTATCAGGAACGAACCGTCCCTCTTCAACATCTTGTACCGCACTTCTAATGTCGTCGATGGGTAGCAGGGGATTATCTTTGTGTCTTTGGTTATACACTACCTTCCCTTCTTCGTTCAACGTGCCCCCATGCCCGTAAAACCAATTTCTTGCCTGTTCGATCCATGTTAAGGGCTTTGGCATGACCCCCTTGGCCAGAAATGGTGCCTCAACTGCCTCCCACTTATGATTGCTACCAGCGTAGCTAGCAGGCCCCATAGTATGGTGGTACTTCTTCTTAGCAGCATTCGCCTTATTTACTGCAGACTTTTGCAATGTGTCCGGATTGTTCGTCTTGTACTCCACAAATTCGGCCCAGTAGTCTCTTATCTTATCATAGCCCTTATCGAAATCCGGAGTCTTATCGAGCTCGATATAGTTCTGGCATAATTTTTTCTTCCAGTCCCTGAATAGTCCGCCCATCTTCGAAAGAGCCCACGCCTTGACTTTTTTTTCTAGGGCCTCTTTTCGACTCCTCATTTCCGCCTCATTTGGCACCTCTTCATCTGGATCCACCTCTGGCACCGGTAGGGTGAAATTAAGCATGAGCTTTGTCCAAAGGTTTTCTTTGGCTGCTTGGCCGACATATGACATGGTTTCCGTCTTTGTCTGCCTCCACTCTCGAGTGGTGATAGGGATGTGGTCCCTAACGACAACTCCGCATGCCTTCACGAATTTCTTTGCAACATTATCAGGTTCAATCGGTTTCCCGACTTTATCGACCTTTTCGATTCTATACCGGACACCATCATCCATCTTCTTGTTTGGGCCTCGTTTAGTTCGTACTGACGATTTCCTCGATCCCGAGGGCTAAAAGAAGCAAGATCTAGCGCGTTAATATATGTATTTCATATGGTCACTTGTTAAATACATTAGTGCACATCACATATAGATATACACCTCGCTGGAGCCATCGACTTCTCTCTCTTCGACTTATTGCTCGTCGTCTTCTCCCTCATTGGAGCCGCTGAGTCCTCCCTCGCCCGACGCGTCGGCGTTTACCTCACCGGAGCATCTACCTCCTCGGCTGAGAGACTCATCTCCCTCTCCGGAGCCGTTCAAAAACTGCTTGGTGACATCGCCAACAATAACTTCATCCCCGCGGATGAAACCCTCCATGATGTTCTCATGATAATCGTCTCTACCGAGTCCCGGATCCATAGTATCTGCAAACAAAAGAATACACAGAAATAGTTAACATAAGCGGCGGACGGTCTTTCTACTCCGCCGCGAAACATGGCCCGACGCCACCTCCGTGGCCCCCATGCTCCGCCACACCAAGCATTCCCCCGACGCTACCTCCTCCACGGACGTGCATCTTCGACAGCACCCCGGCCCCTCCGCCTCCCACGCAGCAAATCAGCGCGGCGGCGAGCGATGCGTGCGCACGGCGGCACAGGCTCGCGCGCGCACGGCGGCGGCGGCTCGGTCTCGCGCGCGCACGGCGGCGCGACGGCGGTGGCGGCACAGGCGCGCACGCACGGCGGCGGCGGCTCGTGGACGGCGGCGGTGCGCGCGCACAGCGGCGGCGGCTCAGGCAAGAGAAGAAAAAGGAGAGGGCGGCGGCGGCGTCTCACCTTGCGCTCGTGGAGCGGAGACCGGCGGCGGTGCTCGGGAGGCGCGGGCCGGCGGTGGCGGTGCTGGGGGACGCACGCGGAGACGCGGGCCGGCAGCGGCGGTGCTCGGGGACGCATGTGGAGGCGCGGGCCGGCGGCGGAGTTGCGCAGCTTGACGGCGTCGTCTCTGCTCCTCGCGTGCGTGAATAGGGAGGAAGGAGGGCGGCGGAGGTCTATAGTAGAGGAGCATCGGCCCCGGTTCCTACCAAGAACCGGGGCGATTGCCCTATTAGCCCCGGGTCAGCGCCCGGCCCATGGCTATTGGCCCAGAAAATTCCAGCTGGCGCGCATCATGGGGTATTAGCCCCGGTTCCCTGGTTCTTGGGCCGAACCGGGGCTAATAAGCCTTTTTCGAAAAAAGATTGAGTTTTCTGAAGGTTCCCGCCTTTTTTCTAGATTTAGGAGCATTATTACATATGTATTTTTCAATGCAAATTTATTTTGGATTTCAAATATCTGTATTCCATATTTTCATATGTATTTTTCAATTAAAAATGCATTAACAAATATGTATTCCATATTTTTGAATTTGAAAACACTTTCAACATGAAAAGTCTTCAAATTTGAATAAATAATCCAAAGCCATTTCTTGTTTTCTAAAATAACTATTCTTACTAACAATTTTTGCAGGAGGAAGTTTTTGAATGGGCATTAAAATTTTAAAAATGACCCACTGTTCTGTGAAGCAACCACCAAATTAAATGTGAAACCTTAATTACTTGGAAAAATAATTACAAGGAAAAATATTAAACTTGGAAGATTGAAAACATCACATAAGTTTTAATACATGAGGGCACACATAAGTTTTAATACATGAGGGCACACATAAGTTTTACATGAAAGTCATGAATCCTTCTTCGCTTATGTCGATCCCTTTCCTATGATCGCTTCTTAGGCTGTAACCATGGATCATCTTCACTATTTAATGGGATGCTTGGGTCAGTTTTCATGGTGAAGGGAGGAATTTCATCAAACTTATCATAATCTGCTGACATGTTTGTCTTGTCCTCGATTCCCGCGAAGTTTCTTTTTCCTGAAAGAACTATGTGACGCCTGAGCTCATCGTAAAATGTATTCGTTTGCTTATTTTTTATTTATTTCGGTCTGGAGGACATGTCTTTCACATAGAAAACCTGAGCAACATCGTTGGCTAGGAAGAATGGCCCGTCTCTGTAACCAAGATTCTTGAGATCCACTATTTTCATTCCGTACAGTTGGTCTACCGTTACCCCATTCATGTTGACCCAACTACACCGAAATAGAGGGACCTTAAAAGTAGGTCCATAGTCAAGTTCCCATATCTCCTCTATGTAACCATAGTATGTGTCCTTTTTTCCATTCTCGCCTATTGCATCAAAGCGGACACCACTGTTTTGGTTGGTGCTCTTTTTATCTTGGCCGATCGTGTAAAATGTATTCCCATTTATCTCGTACCCTTGGAAAGTCAATACAGTCGAAGATGGTGAAGCAGCCAACAAGTAGAGCTGATCTCCAACAGTGTTGTCATTCAGGAGATGTGCTCGCAACCAACTTCCAAAAGTCTCCATGTGTTTTTCTTCGATCCAGGAGTCAGCATTCCCCGAGAACTTGGAGCGTACAACATTCCTGTGTTCCTCGATATACAGAGCCACAAAGGTGGAATTTCGTAGAACTGTGTAGTGTGCTTGAGTGAAAGAACGCCCGTCCCTACATATCACTGCTTTCTTTCCTAGCGTGCCTTTTCCACTTAGCCTCCCCTCATGCCGCGGTTCAGGAACACCAAGCGGCTTAAGGCCAGGAACAAAGTCAACGCAGAACCCAATGACCTCCTCTGTTCCATAGCCCTTGGAGATGCTTCCTTCTGGTCTAGCACGGTTACGAACATATTTCTTTAAGACTCCCATGAACCTCTCGAAGGGGAACATATTGTGTAGAAATACAGGACCGAGAATGGAAATCTCGTCCACTAGGTGAACCAGGAGATGCGTCATAATATTGATGAAGGACGGGGGGAACACCAACTCAAAACTGACAAGACACTGGACCACATCCCTCTGTAGCCTTTCCATACTTTCTCGATCGATTACCTTCTGAGATATTGCATTGAGGAATCCACAGAGCTTCACAATGGGTATTCAAACATTTTCCGATAGAAGCCCCCTCAATACAACCGGAAGCAACTACGTCATAATCACGTGGCAGTCATGAGACTTCAAGTTCTGAAATTTTTTCTCTGCCATATTTATTATTCCCTTTATATTTGATGAGAAGCCATCCGGGACCTTGACACTGCTCAGACATTCAAAAAAGATTTCCTTCTCTGCTTTCCTAAGAGCATAGCTGCTTAAGTATTGACACCCTTTATCACTATGCTTGTTGTATGGGTATTTCATACGTTGCTGGTCCTCCCGTGCTTCTGGTGTGTCTTTTGACTTCCCATACACGCCCAGGAAGCCTAGCAGGTTCACGCAAAGATTCTTCATCACGTGCATCACGTCGATTGAAGACCGGACCTCTAGGCATTCCCAATAGGGTAGCTCCCAAAATATTGATTTCTTCTTCCACATGGCCGCGTGTCCGGTAACGTTGTCTTTCGGAACATATTGACCGCCAGGATCCTTTTCAAAGATTACTTCCAGGTCCCTCACCATACCAAATACATCAGCACCTTTAGGGAGCTTAGGCTTCTTCTTGTGATCTGCCTCACCGTTGAAATGCTTGCCTTTCTTCCTCACTTGATGATTGGTCGGAAGAGATTGACGACACCCCAGGTACACAACCTTTTTACATTTCTCCAAATATATACCTTTAGTATTATCTAAATAGTGTGTGCATGCATTGTATCCCTTGTTTGATTGTCCTGAAATGCTACTAAGAGCTGGCCAATCATTGATGGTTACGAACAACAACGCTCGTAGGTCAAATTCCCGCTGTTTATGCTCGTCCCACACACGTACACCTGGTTCGGCCCACAACTGCAAAAGTTCATCGACTAATGGCCTTAGGTACACATCAATGTCGTTGCCGGGTTGCTTAGGTCCTTGGATCAGCACTGGCATCATAATGAACTTCCGCTTCATGCACAACCAAGGTGGAAGGTTTTAGATACATATAGAGTCACGGGCTAGGTGCTGTGACTGCAACTCGGCTCCCCAAAAGGATTCATGCCGTCTGTTCTTAGACCAAACCATAAGTTTCTCGCATCACCTGCAAAGTCTGGGTACTCTCTCTCGATTTTTCTCCACTGCGACCCATCGGCGGGGTGTCTCAACTTCTACCTGTCTTTCTTACGCTCTTGTTTGTGCCATCGCAACAATCTGGCATGCTCTTTGTTTCTGAACAGACGTTTTAGCCATGGTATTATAGGAGCATACCACATAACCTTAGCAGGAACCCTCTTCCTTGGGGGATCATCATCGCCCTCAACATCACCAGGGTCATCTTGTCCGATCTTTTACCGAGATGCAGTGCATACTGGGCATTTATCCATATTTTCGTACTCCTTACCGTGGTACAGGATGCAGTCATTAATGCATGCATGTATCTTCTGCACATCTAATCCTATGGGGCAGATAGTCTTCTTTGCTTCATACGTTGTCTCGGGAAGCTCGTTATCCTTTGGAAGCTTTGGCTTCATTATTTTCAGTAACTGCTCAAATCTCTTGTCAGACAAACCAGCCTCACCCTTCCATTGTAGCAGTTCGAGTGTTGTACCGAGCTTTATGCTGCCATCTTCGCAATTTGGGTACAACAGCTTTTTGTGATCCTTTAGCATGGCGTCCAACTTCAGCTCCTCCCTTTCTGTATCGCATTGTTGTTTTGCATCAGAAATGACCCGACCAAGACCATCAACGGGCTCATCTGATGTCCGGTGTTCTTCTTCATTGCCGCCTCCTTCTTCTTCATTGTTACCTCCTTCTTCTTCATTGTCTTCCATTGCAGTATCCTCGTTTTCTTCGTGGAACATACGATAGTTGTCATCATCCTCCTCTTCTTCATTGTCTTCTATCGTAACCCCTCTTTCTCCGTGCAAGGACCAACAATAATATCCGGGCATGAAACCTTGGCGAAGCAGGTGGAATTGAATGGTTCTCGAGTTGGTGTACTCCTTGACGTTCCGACAGTCAACACATGGACAAGGCATAAAATTATCCACCTTGTTATCCTCAACCACATCGATAAATTTATGCAGGCCTGCAATAAAGTCGGAATCGCGCCGGTCGCACAAATGCACAAATGACTATCTTACATGCACAAATGCACTATTTTTGAATCAATTACAGGTGAAAAGGACAAGGTTGCTAACCTCGGACAAGGATTCCATTTTTTTCAACTTAAGTGTGGCTCGGGCATTTCACCGAACACCTTGTGTGCATAGGCAAAAATTCCTAGCACCCACCCCTCTCACAAATCCATCCAGAAAAAAAACTGGGCTATGGGGGTGTATATATAGGCAGGGAGGGGAAATAGCCCCGGTTCGGGGCAAAAACCGGTGCTAATGCTCCACGGAACAACACGTGTCGCGCGTGCGAGCATTAGCCCCGGTTTTTGCCCCGAACCGGGGATATTGCCCATAACCAAACCGGGGCTATTGCTCCTGGACGGCGGCGCAAAGCAAAACGAGGCCATTACGAGACATTGGTCTCGGTTTTTTATGAAACCGGAGCTAATGGGAAAATGGGGGCTGGGTCATTGCCCTCTTTTCTACCAGTGCTAGCTACACTCCTTTTACAAAACTAAAACATCTTATCTTATATTATAAAACGGAGAGAAACACTACTAGAAAAGAGGGCAATGACCCAGCCCCCATATTCCCATTAGCTTCGGTTACATAAAAAACCGAGACCAATGCCCTGTAATGGCCTCGTTTCAGTTTGCGCCGTCGTCCAGGAGAAATAGCCCCGGTTTGGTTATGGGCAATAGCCCCGGTTCGGGGAAAAAACCGGGGCTAATGCTCGCGCGCGCGACACGTGTCGTTCCGTGGAGTATTAGCACCGGTTTTTGCCCCGAACCGGGGCTATTGCCCCTCCATGCCTATATATACACCCCCGTAGCCCAGTTTTTTTTCTGGCTGGATTTGTGAGAGGGGTGGGTGCTAGGAATTTTTGCCATTGCTATGCACACAAGGTGTTCGGTGAAATGCCCGAGCCACACTTAAGTTGAAAATATTACTCTATTAAATTTTAAACAATCCTTGTGGCTAATCAGAGGTGGTTGATGTTATTTGTGCTTGCTGGAATAGTTTGGACTTGAGATGCTTTACAACTTAATTATAACAGACCAAAGTTAACTATAAAGTATATAATAAAGTTTTTAGCATTATATTTAAAGTCTTGTAGACTAAATTTAACTTTAAAACATAGATGGACTTTATAGTATATTGCTTATGTTATCTGTACCTTGTGTACTTTATAATCTTTCCTTAAAGTCACTTAAGAATGGTAGTACTTTTATTTGGTGTAGTGGTTTCTTGATTTTATAATGGAATAGAATAATTTACCTTTTTGTAAATGAATGGTTATAATTGGTAATTAGGGAAATGACATTATTTAACTATTTATGGTTCACTATAGGGTTTTGATTTGTTTATAAACTTGTGGTTAAAGTAAAGGAATAGGTTTTATCTTATTACAAATTATTCTTGGAGATTTTATATTGGATAAGAATCTTTTTAGAAAATAATCTACACTTATGGTTGAATGATAATTCAATAAAATTGCATTTTAAAATGTGTTGAACCGTTTTGACTTCATAATATTAGTATTTAAGACTAATACTGTTTATTAGATTTAATTGGTTAATTTAAGAAATATTAACAAATTTTATTTGACATTATATGAATTATTAACTAAAGAAATAGGTTTAATTCAAGTTATTGTAGGGTTCGCAGCATAGAAAACAAAAAAATTCCTACGATGTGAACTATGTACCAAGATCTATCTACTAGATACAAACAACGGGCGGATGTATATCCGTAGAGAACATACCCTTGAAGACCGAAAAAGCTTAACGAGTTCAACTCGTGGTTGATGTAGACGATCTCTTGCCGATCTCAAGATCGAGAGGAAGTCCTAGCGCCGCAAATCAACAGCGCATCCGTGCTCGCACACACGTTCGAGGCACCAAGCAACCTCCGCCTCCTCGCTCCAGTGATGCAGCGGAAGCATAACTCTTTCTTGCCGAATAGCCACCGGGAACATGTATCTCGCTAGTCCGACACCATGGGGAATAAATTCTAGAGGGGGAGAGAGATCCTTCACGAGGAGGTGTGAGAGACAAGTGAGGAGGGGGCTCCTTTTATAGGAGGAGGGGGGAGCACCCAAGGGGGTGGCCGCCGGCCATGGGGGACGCCCCCTCCCCTCCTTCATTCATGTGGGTGGACACTCCACTCACAAAATGCCCTTTAAATTCCCTCGACTCAAAATCCCACTCAAACATGCCATTAAATTTCCACCAAATTTAATGCAAACTATCATTAAATAAAACTCTTTTATTTTATTCAGAATTTCGTCAATTACTTTAATGAAAAACATTCACAAATAACCCCTTGCTAGAATTCCATTTCACATGCATAACCACTTTATGCAATTTCACCCGAAAACCTGTTTCGGTATCTAGTGAAATAAATTCCTGCGCTTGTTCATTCTTTCGGCATGAAACTCTTGCTCCAATTGGATGTCGGTGTCTCTTAAGTGTGTCACCCTACGGTTCGCGAATAATGCGGACATGATCGAGACCCCTCTCGGATCAATAATCAGAAGCGGGATCTGGAGACCCATACTGACTCCCACACATTCAACGATGACTTTCTTGTGATCGTCGGAACCTTTTTACGCTAGTATATTAATCCTTTTGTTTCACAATATATTACATGTCCGAGATTCGATCATCGGTATCTCCATACCTAGTTTGATCTCGTTACCGACATGCACTCTTTTCTCGTTCCCGTGATATAACATTCTAGTGATCAAATCACTTGCTTGCAAGTGAACCAATGTGATATCACCGACAGGGCCCAGAGTATATCTATCTGTCATAGGGATGAACAAATTCCAGTCTCGATCCATGAGCCTCAACATAACACTTTATTAGTTCTGAATCCATCTTTATAATCACCCTGTTACGGTGTGATGTTTGATGTTATCAAGAAACTCTTCCGGTGTTAGTGATTGACATGATCTCATGGTCTAAGGATTAGGATCACTTCGTAAGTTGTTATAGCAATATAAACTCAATGACTTAGATCGTAATGCTATACTTCGGATGAATGTTCATCACACCATTACACTAAAGTTGTTATCCCGTTATTAACAACATCCAATGTCCATGATTAGGAAACCTTGATCATCTTGTTAATCAACGAGCTAGTTTATGAGAGAGGCATAACTAGGAACTTTCTGTTTGTTTATTAAACACACATGTATTAATGTTTCCGTATTAATACAATTATAGCATGCAAAATAAACATCTATCATATACTTGGAATACACATAATAAACACTTTATTATTGCCTCTCAGGGCATATTCCCTTCAGTCTCCCACTTGCGCTAGAGACAATAATCTAGTTACATAGTGATAAATCTAACACCCATTGAGTTCTGGTGTTTATCATGTTTTGCTCTGGGGAGAGTTTTAGTCAACGGATCTGCTACATTGAGATCCGTATGTACTTTACAAATCTTTATATCTCCATCCTTGACATGCTCGCGGATGGAGTGAAACCGGAGCTTAATATGCTTGGAATGCTTGTGAGACCTTGGTTCTTTGGCTTTGGCAATGGCACCATTTTTGTCACAATAGATCACCATTGGGTCCAACGCGTTTGCAACCACTCCTAGTTCGGATATGAACTCCTTCATCCAAACTGCTTCCTGAGCCGCTTCTGAAGCAGCAACATATTCGGCCTCCGTTGTTGATCCCGCTACCACAGGTTGTTTGGAGCTCCTCCAACTAACCGCTTCGCCATTCATGAGAAATACGTATCCGGATTGAGACTTAGAGTCATCCGGATCGGTGTCAAAGCTAGCGTCAACATAACACATAGCGACGAGCTCTTCTTCACCTCCGTATACAAGAAACATATCCTTAGTTCTTCGTAAGTACTTAAGGATATTCTTGACCGCTATCCAGTGTTCCGAACCTGGATCCGATTGGTACCTACTAGTCAAACTAATAGCATGTGCCACATCCGGTCTTGTACATAGCATGGCGTACATTATAGAGCCTATGGCTGAAGCATAGGGGACTTTGTCCATTATCTCTCTTTCTTCCGCCGAAGCTAGACTTTGAGTCTTACTCAATGTCTTGCCTTGCAACATAGGTAAGAACCCCTTCTTACTTCCGTCCATTTTAAACTTCTTTAAAATCTTATCAAGGTATGTACTTTGCAATAGCCCTATTAGGCGCCTAGATCTATCTCTATAGATCTTTATGCCTAATATGTATGACGCTTCACCTAGGTCCTTCATTGAAAATTTGCTGTTTAGATAACTTTTAACACTGTTTAAAAGATCTATATCATTTCCGATCAATAATATGTCATCCACATATAATATCAGAAATGCCACATTGCTCCCACTCACTTTCTTGTAAATAAAAGCTTCTCCATAAGTTTGGACAAATCCAAACTCTTTGATCACCTCATCAAAGCGGAGATTCCAACTTCGTGATGCTTGCTTCAATCCATAGATGGATCGCTGAAGCTTGCACACCTTGTTAGCATCCTTAGGATCGACAAAACCCTTTGGTTGTATCATATACAACTCTTCTTCTATATTACCATTGAGAAACGCGGTTTTGACATCCATCTGCCATATCTCATAATCGAAATATGCAACAATTGCTAACATAATCCTAACTGACTTTAGCATCGCTACAGGAGAGAATGTCTCATCGTAGTCAACTCCTTGAATTTGTCGAAACCCCTTTGCGACAAGTCGAGCTTTATAGACGGTCACATTACCATCAGCATCAGTTTTCCTTTTGAAAATCCATTTGTTCTCCACGGCCTTTCGGTCGTGAGGTAAGTCCACCAAGTTCCAAACTTGATTTTCATACATGGATTCCATCTCGGATTTCATGGCTTCAAACCATTTGTTGGAATCCGGGCTCATCATCGCCTCTTCATACGTCGCAGGGTCATCATTTTTATCAATTCATGACAGGATTTCCGTACAGCTCGGGAGCTGCACGCGTCCTGCTAGACCTGCGAGGTTCGGTATTACTCTCTTTCGGAGTTTCATGATCATTATCATTAGTTCCCTCTTCAACAGGTGGAGCCAACTCCGGAACAACTTCCGGCGCTGCGCTACTCGCCATACTTTGAAGATACGCTTCAATAACCTCTTCGAGTTCTACCTTCCGACTACTCACACCTTTCACAAGAAACTCTTTCTCTAGAAAGGATCCATTCTTGGCAACAAAAACCTTGACCTCGGATCTGTGATAGAAGGAATACCGAATAATTTCCTTAGGGTATCCTATGAAGACGCATTTTTCCGCTTTGGGTTCGAGTTTATCCGGTTGAGTTTCTTCACATAAACATCGCATCCCCAAACTTTAAGAAATGACAGCTTAGGTTTGTTTCCAAACCACAATTCATACGGTGTCTTTTCAACGGATTTAGATGGTTCCAGATTTAAAGTGAATGCAGCAGTTTCTAGTGCATAACCCCAAATGACAACGACAATTCTGTCAGAGACATCATAGATCGAACCATATCTAATAAAGTACGATTACGACGTTCCGACACACCATTTCGCTGTGGTGTTCCGGTAGGCATGAGTTGTGAAACAATTCCACACTCTTTCATGTGAGTGCTAAACTCGTAACTTAGATACTCACCTCCACGGTCGGACCGTAGAAATTTGATCTTTCTATTACGATGATTTTCCACTTCATTCTGAAATTCCTTGAACTTTTCAAAGGTTTCAGACTTGTGTTTCATCAAGTAGATATAACCGTATCTACTCAAATCATCCGTGAAAGTAACAAAATAACGATATCCACCTCGCGTCGACACTCATTGGATCACATACATCAGAATGTATGATTTCCAATAAATCTATCGCCTGTTCCATTGAACCGGAAAACGGCGTTCTAGTCATCTTGACCATAAGGCATGGCTCACATGTATCAAATGATTCAAAATCAAGTGATTCCAAAAGTCCATCCGAATGGAGCTTCTTCATGCGTTTAACGCCAATATGACCTAGACAACAGTGCCACATATATGCGGATATATCATCATTAAGTTTAATCCTTTTAGCATCAACATTATGAATATGTGTAACATTATCATCGAGATCTAATAGAAATAAACCATTCATCATCGGTGCATGACCATAAAAGATTTCATTCATATAAATGGAACAACCATTGTTCTCGGATTTAAATGAATAACCACTTCGCATCAAACACGATCCAAATACAATGTTCATGCTCAGTGCAAGCACCAGATAAAAATTATTCAAGTTTATAACTAATCCCGACGGCAAGTAGAGAGGTAGAGTTCCGACGGCGATCACATCAACGCTTGATCCATTGCCGACACGCATCTTGACCTCACCCCTTGCTAGCGGTCGCTTGTTCCGCAGCCCCTGATTCGAGTTACAAATATTAGCAATTGAACCGTTATCAAATACCCAGGTGCTACTACGAGCACTAGTCAAGTACACATCAATAACATGTATATCATATATCCATTTGTTTGCCTTGCCGGCCTTCTTGTCT
This sequence comes from Avena sativa, assembly GCA_916181665.1. NCBI lineage: Eukaryota > Viridiplantae > Streptophyta > Magnoliopsida > Poales > Poaceae > Avena > Avena sativa. The sequence continues at coordinate 300,497,272 of OV702297.1, read as the reverse complement.
GCCAGATACTTGGGGCAGTTGCGCTTCCAGTGGCCAGTCCCCTTACAATAGTAGCACTCGGTATCAGACTTAGGTCCAACTCGGGGTTTCTTTTCAGGCACGGCAACAGGCTTGCCGCCCTTACTTCCCTTCCGTTTTCCCTTCTTGTCTTTCTTAAAACCAGTGTTCCTATTGATCATCAACACTTGATGTTCCTTTTTGATCTCCACTTCTGCAGTTTTAAGCATTGACAGAAGCTCGGGGAGAGACTTCTTCATGCCTTGCATATTATAGTTCATCACAAAGCTCTTATAGCTAGGTGGCAGAGACTGCAGAACACGATGGATGCCTAAGTCAATGGGAATCGTTATTCCCAAGGACACAAGCTTATCGGCGTAACCCGACATCTTGAGTACATGCTCACTAACGGAGATGTGCTCTTCCATCATGCAGCTAAAGAACTTTTCTGAAGCGTTGTAGCTCTCTACAGCAGTATGTGTGTCGAAAATCATTTTCAACTCACCCATTGTATCAAAAGCATTGCCATTTTCGAAACGCTTTCGAAGTTCCGGCTCTAGCCCATACAATATGCCGCAATGAACTAAGTTGTGGTCCTCCTGACGAGTCTGATAGACATTCTTCTCCTTGTCAGGGGCATCATCTAAAGGTGGGGGTCCTAACGGCGCTTCTAGCACATATTGCTTTTGTGCAGCAAAGAGGAGAATCCTCAAATTCATGGCCCATTCTGTAAAGTTGCTACCGTTCGTTGCTAGTTTCTCTTTCTCCATGAACACATTGAAATTAAAAGCAGGTGGTGCCATCTACAACAGAATTTGTAAAGTTTAGACTAAGTGTATGATAGATTGAGTTCAACTAATCCATATTACGAATGAACTCCCACTCAAAAACGACATCCCTCGTGCCTTTTTGGTGATTACATGAACCAAATCCACTATACCAAGTCCGATCATCACGTGAGTCGGTATAGCTTCAAAGGCGAGCATCAAATGGGCATCATATCAACTATATGACTCATGCTTAACCTTTCAGTCCGTGTTCCGAGGCCATGTCTGTACAAGCTAGGCTCGCCAAGTTAGAACCTTAGTATTCGCGTGTGTAACTGTTTTACACCCGAAATATGGTCGTGGATCCAAGAACACCCGATCATCACGTGATGTCTTGGAGCGACGAAACATAATAGGTGCATACTAAAGGAAGAACACATTCTTATCTTGATATTTAAATGAGGGATCATCTTATTATGCTAACAAATCGCTAAACAAGCAATATAAGATGCAATCAAACATCACATGTTTATTAGTGAAATGATATGGTTCCCGCAAATGATCTCTATCATGTGCATCATGGTATGATCACTATCATACCTATATGTGTAAATCCAAGGTATATGGAGTTTACACGCTATGTGTGTTATAAGAGTATCATCTCATACTTCTACTTACAACACTACCATATCATAACACTAGCCCAGCAACAATCTAAACTAGACGCCTCTAATTTATCCATTGCAAGTTTTACGTGGCTTAGGGCTTTCGAGATAGAACCGTTCTTACCTACGAACATGAACCACAACGAGGATAACCAAATTGTTGACAACTCGTTGCAAAATAGATATTGACTATAGTAGGAGAGATAGACACCCGCTAGCTACTTATGCAAACTAGTTGCATGTCAAGCGTGGAACAGGTCTCATGTGCGAGGGCATGTAAAGTTTGTCCGGGCCGCTTCATCCCACTATGCCACCAATATCCAAAATTACAACTAAGGAGCAACAACATGATCATCATCGCCCACATACTCATATGTGTACTACCCGTGTAAAGCATCTACGCATAGATCCGACTCTGATACCACTGTAGGGTTCGCAGCATAGAAAACAAAAATTTTCCTACGATGTGAACTATGTACCAAGATCTATCTACTAGATACAAACAACAGGCGGATGTATATCCGTAGAGAACATACCCCTGAAGACCGAAAAAGCTTAACGAGTTCAGCTCGTGGTTGATGTAGACGATCTCTTGCCGATCTCAAGATCGAGAGGAAGTCCTAGCGCCGCAAATCAACAGCGCATCCGTGCTCGCACACACGTTCGAGGCACCGAGCAACCTCCGCCTCCTCGCTCCAGCGATGCAGCGGAAGCACAACTCTTTCTTGCCGAATAGCCACCGGGAACATGTATCTCGCTAGTCCGAGACCATGGGGAATAAATTCTAGAGGGGGAGAGAGATCCTTCACGAGGAGGTGTGAGAGACAAGTGAGGAGGGGGGATCCTTTTATAGTAGGAGGGGGGAGCACCCAAGGGGGTGGCCGCCGGCCATGGGGGCTGCCCCCTCCCCTCCTTCATTCATGTGGGTGGACACTCCACTCAGAAAATGCCCTTTAAATTCCCTCGACTCAAAATCCCACTCAAACATGCCATTAAATTTCCACCAAATTTAATGCAAACTCTCATTAAATAAAACTCTTTTATTTTACTCAGAATTTCGTCAATTACTTTAATGACAAACATTCACAAATAACCCCTTGCTAGAATTCCATTTCACATGCATAACCACTTTATGCAATTTCACCCGAAAACCTGTTTCGGTATCTAGTGAAATAAATTCCTGCACTTGTTCATTCTTTCGGCATGAAACTTTTGCTCCAATTGGATGTCGGTGTCTCTTAAGTGTGTCACCCTATGGTTCGTGAATAATGCAGACATGATCGAGACCCCTCTCGGATCAATAATTAGAAGCGGGATCCGGAGACCCATACTGACTCCCACACATTCAACGATGACTTTCTTGTGATCGTCGGAACCTTTTCATGCTAGTATCTTAATCCTTTTGTTTCACGATATATTACATGTCCGAGATTCGATCATCGGTATCTCCATACCTAGTTTGATCTCGTTACCGACATGCACTCTTTTCTCGTTCCCGTGATATAACATTCTAGTGATCAAATCACTTGCTTGCAAGCTAACCAATGTGATATCACCGAGAGTGCCCAGAGTATATCTATCCGTCATCAGGATGAACAAATTCCACTCTCGATCCATGAGCCTCAACATAACACTTTATTAGTTCTGAATCCATCTTTATAATCACCCTGTTACGGTGTGACGTTTGATGTTATCAAGAAACTCTTCCGGTGTTAGTGATTGACATGATCTCATGGTCTAAGGATTAGGATCACTTCGTAAGTTGTTATAGCAATATAAACTCAATGACTTTGATCGTAATACTATACTTCGGATGAATGTTCATCACACCATTACACTAATGTTGTGATCCCGTTATTAACAACATCCAACGTCCATGATCAGGAAACCTTGATCATCTTGTTAATCAACGAGCTAGTTTATGAGAGAGGCATAACTAGGAACATTCTGTTTGTTTATTAAACACACATGTATTAATGTTTCCGTATTAATACAATTATAGCATGCAAAATAAACATCTATCATATACTTGGAATACACATAATAAACACTTTATTATTGCCTCTCAGGGCATATTCCCTTCAGTTATTAAAGTGTTTAACTTTTTATTTAACTTAAAAATGGAATATTATATTTTTCACATATAGGTATTATTTTTGTGATCATTTTGGTATATTACACTTATTTTTGTGATTTAAAAATAATAATATATGATTTTTATAATACTTATTACTTTATAAAGACTTATTAAAAAACAAATATTTAATTAAGTGGAATAATAATGCATGATTATAGTTTTAAATTATAATTCTTATTTTTCTAAGATTTTTGGTATTTTATTTATATTTTTAACATTTACCATTATTAAAATATGAATTATCAAAGTTTTATTACTTATTAAACTTTTATTAAATAATATTTATGTAAATAATCATAATAATAATATTTTATAATAGTTTTAAGTTGTAGATTTTATTTTTCTGAAAATTTTCATATATTAAACATATTTTCTGAATTACAAAACAAAAGTTATTGATTTTATAAGATTGAATCATTTTATGAAATTTTAATTAAATAACTAAATGTGTTTATTAGGTAATGTTGATGTTAGCATGAAGTGAAGGGTTTTTCTCACCAGAGATAATCCTACCCCAGTCACTGACTGGTGGGACTTATGCCATGTCATTTCCATGTTTTTTATTTATTACAGAAAACATTATCATAACTTCTAAAATAATAAAAACTTCGCCCCCCTCTCTGAGTGATGCACCATGGCGACCTTGGAAGCAAAATCTGGGAGGCAGACAATCCGGCCCCCTTGAGAGGCAGATTATCTGGCCTGGGCAAAAACTCCGGCCCTGGCCGGAAAATCCAGGAGATATTCCTCCCCCATACAGACGGTCGCGCCCTTGCGCCCTTTTGAGATTGGGCTGGGGCGGATTATCCGGCCCCTGGTAGGGGCGGATTATCCGGCCCCCAAAATCAGTTTCAGGATCCTTTTCAAGGTAGAGATCTGCAGCACTTCAACACACATTAAATAATCCTTGGTATTGTTATCTAACACACAAAACACTAGGTATCATGAAATGTTCTTTCAATCTCCCCCTTTTTGGTGTTAGATGACAATACTAGGATTTGCAATGAAACCTACTAATAACATCTTTAGGAAATGAAAGAGGCTCCCCCTAAATGTGTGCATATTAATAATTTGCATTTGAATACAAATGCACACACTAAAGAGAAAGCCAATTTCATAACATGGACAATTAAAACAAGGATGAGTTAGGAAACATAAGTCATACCACCGGGATGTTAAATAGCCAATGTGAACAAAGAGAATATTAGGCCTCGAACACATATCACCATATTGATGCAATCAATAGATAATTCCATAAATCCATATGACGTCAACATAATTCCATACTCCATAGATAAATATATAATTCCATACTCCATAGATAAATCTAGAATTACATACGAATAGTTCCACATGATAAATCCAGAATTCCACACAAGTGCACAAATAGTACCACATGAAATAGTCTCATACAAACCAAACACAAATAAGTTCAACAATAAAAGGGCACAAGCAACCAAAGGAGAAAACGAATGATAAAGAGGCAACTTCTTGCGCCCGACCCCATGCAAATCCAAGACCTAATAGAACTACTTCTCCCCCTTTGGAATTGAAACGAATCAATAGTCATCCCCATCCCTTCCTCATCATCATACTCATCATCATCAACAACTGGAGGAGTAGGCGCCCTCGGTGGTGGAGGAAACAGGTGACTCTCGAACTCTCCATAGTTGATCCCTGATGTGTTCCGCTGAGCATACGGTTCCGGAGTAGTAGGAGGTGGTGGATGGCCAGTCTCCCTAGACACATGGTGGAGAATGAGCTGCTGGGTGTGGGCCATCTCCTGGCTCCTCTTGTAGGCATCATGCTGGACCTTGCAAGTGTCGATGCCCATGCATAGGATATGCCGCTGAAACCAGTTGAGCTGCTTGACCTCACAGGCCATTGGGGACACCGGGGGCCAACGACCACTAGCCCGTGCATCATGCATGAAGGATTCGGGGGCAGTGGAAGGGTGAGAGGTCTTCCGAGCCTTGTTATAGATCTTCTTGGGCTTGTGAACGCCATCCAAACTTGTACCAAAATCCTCATGTGGCAACATGTGCTTGATGAGCAGCATAATGTAGAAAGCATACAGGATGGAGAGGCGGTTGAACATAGCATCAGTCATCTCATGATAGATATAGTCCATAACATCCAACTTGTAACCTGTAGCTGATCCAGCATTGGTGGCACACTCATGTGCAAAAGCAAGAAAGGGAACCAGGTGACCATGAATCTTATCATTGTTTCCCCCACTTAGAGAGATGTTGTCCCGAAACAAGCCAACAAGAGCGACATACAAAGGAGAAAGACCAGCAAAGGTAACAGCAATACCATCCGACGTCAGGAACGGAGCAAGAACAGTATCCTTGGATGGCTTGAGAGGATAAATGATGCGGTGGACAGATGCCGTGTCACGCCCATGAAAGTCATACCCAATGAACTGACCAAAAATACGGAAGTCTGACTGAATCATAGTGGTCCCGGTCATCCACTTCCTGGTGCGAAGCTCAACTCCGCAGATCACAAGGGTAGAGAAAAACTGCTTCACAATAGAGGAGTCATAGGGGCACTGAAGTGTCATAAGGTGATGCAGCCCCATCTTATTAGTCACATCCAAGGCCTCACGAAGTCTTGCCTTGCTTTGAGCCTCAGTCATATTCAGAGGATGCAAAGGGAGAATCTTGAGAGTAGGATAAACATCATCATGAATGGACCGAAAGTGAGAGCACCAAAACATGGGATCCTCCGGAGGACCATCACTGTTAGACTCCGCATAATAATCAATGTGGCGAATGGAGGAGTAGTCAACGCTATCCATGGCCTTGTAGTTGGGATGGGACTGCTTGCCCTTGCCCTTGCCCTTGCCCTTGTGATAGGAAACCCTATTGGCTTTCCTTTCTACCTCGGCCATCCATTCGGACTCTCTTGCCAACCTGTGGACTTTAGGTTCTTCAACGAGCTTACCCTTTGTGTTGGGCCTGAGATAATGGGCACGGGAATGACGCTTGTAGGTCTTAGGAGCACTGGAACCACCTGTGAAAAACATGGGATAGGTAGCATGGGGATAAGCACACACACACAAGTCCAAGAGGAATATTAGATACAGTAGGAAAACAATCCATGGTCCAAAGATGTGCATTATGAAAATCTGAGACAAGCCAGAACAGGCTGTGAACCTCCAGGCCGGATTATCTAGGCCTGGCAGGGGCGGATAATCCGCCCCCTGCAGAAATTTTCTGGCCTAACCTAGATTCACCATAGCAACACAGATCGGGCACGAGAGTTGCAATAGTACGGAATCTAACAAGCAGGGAAACACATAGTAGCTTCTACAACGAGATTTCCACCAAAAACAATGAATTCCATACAAAGGAGATGGATGAGGGAGTTACCCTCACTCATTGGAAGAAAAGCTCGAAGGAGAAGGTACCCGGAGGCGTGGGGAAGAAGATCCGAGGAGATCCCAGAGAATCCGGTGGTTGAATCGACTCCGGGGAGGGGCGGAGGCTCCAGCAGCGGCTTGGGGCAGGACACGGGTTGTGGGAGGACTGGCTGCTCTGTTTGAGCCCTTCCTCCCCGAGGCCAATCCTTAAAGGACATATTTGCCAGGGGCGGATTATCCGGCCCCCACTTGGGGCGGATAGTCTGCCCCCCTCTGAATTTCTGTTAACACAGATTTAGGCCGGAGCATGATACTTCAGAAACATATCTATAATTTTTGATGTTCCATGCTTGTTTAGTATCTACTTTGCTATGCTTTGTCCACACTTTGAGATGATTTTCATATGTTTTCTGGTACTAACCTATTAACAAGTTGCCACAGTGCCAGTTGCATGTTTTCTTCTGTTTTTGGTTCTAGAAAGGCAGAAATGAATATTCTCGGAATTGGATGGGACAAAAGCCAAAGTCAATATTTTACCGTGGGGAACAAGAAGCCGGAATACGAGACGAAGGAGACTCACCAGGGGGCCACACCCCCTGGCCGCGTGGGTGGGCCCACCCCGCACCGGGGGGGTGCAGCCGCCCTGGTGGCCTCCCTCCTCGATAGTGGGTTCATGCCTCTACTTAATCAAGGGAAGCGACAGAAATATCTATGGTTGTAGATGTGTTGTTGCCACTAGTGAGAAAACAATGGTCTCTTGTTCATGGAACAAGTGGATTCTTTACCTTACACACTTTGCTTAAAGCAGTTGTCTGTTGTTTGCAACTTAATACTAGAGGGGGTTCGGATGATAACCCAAAGGTGGACTTCTAGTCATAGATGCAGTTGGATGGCGGTCTATGCATATTGTTGTATTGACCAATCGAATATCATAGGATCTTTGTGTCTAGTATTGCATTGTTATGCCTTGACCAGTCCTGTCAATTTCCCTGTTGTAATTTGTTTACCCAGCATGCCTTGTTTGTTTCTAAGGAGAACACCTCTAGTGAACTATGGACCCCGGTCCAACCATTGATACATCTTCCACTGTTATTGTTTACTTGCTGCAAACCATCATCACCTTCTACACCATACAATTAATCCTTTGTTATAGCAATCGGTGAGATTGACAACCTCACTTTTAGTTGGGGCAAAGTCTTGAGTTTGTATTGTGCAGGTTTCCACATTGCTTGCAACACCTGTGTGACGTTTCTTTCCTCTTACTAGTTCGATAACCTCGGTTTATTACTGAGGGAATACTTGTTGCTGTGCTGCATCATACCTTGCTGAAAGGATACGGATGTCGCCTAGAGGGGGGTGAATAGGCGATTAAAACTTTTCCTAGAGTGGCTCAACAAAGGCAGAATAAAACTAGTGTTTACTTTGTTAAGCACAACCTAGAACAACTAAGGTTCACCTATGTGCACCAACAACTTATGCTAAGCAATACAAGCAACAAAGTGATAGAAAGATATATATTACTTCAAGCACGAAGGCTATCACAATGTAAAGTGCATAAGTAAAGAGCTCGGGTATAGAGATAACTGAGCCACGCGGGGACACCGATATTTTACCGAGTTCCTACCAACATGGAGTACGTCTCGTTTGGAGAGGGGGTGGTATCAAACCACCAACGCCACAAAAGGCCTCCCTTATTCTCCAGTGAATCTCACCCCAATGGGATCGATCCACGCTTTCACTATCGGTGCACTTGTCGGTGGCAACCGGAACCTCTCACAAGGTTGGGGCACTTCTCCACAACTTAATTGGAGGCTCCCAACAAATGCCTCAAAAGGCCACAATGCCACCAAGGCCACAAACCGTCTAGGATTCCAAGAACCCAATAGGGACAAGCTCCAATGAGCAACTCAAACCAAATCCTCCGAGGAGAACTCAAACTGATGCACCAAATGCAAATGGCAAGAACACCACAAAGATGCACAAATCCCTCACTCTCAAGTTCCAACAAAGCTACTAAAGCTATTGGGGGAAACAAGAGAGGAGGAATCAAAGAGAGACACAAAATCCCCCAAAATCTAGATCCCCAAAGATACACTCACAAAGAGATGTTTTGGTTTGGTCAAAACCTAGATCTAGATATCCTCCAACTACCCCTCAAATATATGCAAGAATCAATGGAGGGATGAGTAGAAATCAAGCTCAAAGAGTAAGGGAAATGGGGGCAAAGCTTAGACAAAAGGAGGAGCAAGAAAAAACCGTAAAAGACAAAGGGGAAAAGCTATTTAAAGAGCCGGGCAGAATCTGTCGGTTGGGGCATTTTTCCTGGACTGACCGGTAGTACCGGACTACCAGACCAAAATATCAAACAACAAAAAACAGAGAAAACACGAAGTGGCTAGCGAGCCAAAACAACGGCAGCAGAGTGGGGCCAGCACCGCAGGCCCACGCGGCGCGCGCACGCGCGCAGCGCAGCAGCAGTAGCAGTAGCGCAACAGCAAGACAGCTGGGGCCCGCAGCATGCAGTGCAGTGGGCAGGCACGCGCGCAGCAAGCCGCAGCAGCAGCAGCGAGCAGCGCCAGCAGCGCAGTGCGGCGCAGCGCACGCGTCGCGCGGGTCGAGCGAGCTGACGCGCGCAACAGCGGTGGGGCCAGGGCAGGTGGGAGCGCGAGAACAGCCAGCGGGCGAGCGGGTCAACGCGCAAGGGCGAGTGGGCGCGCGGAGCAGATCTGGATCTGGAACAAAATCTGGACAAATAAACTGGGCCGACTGGTACTACCGGCCCACCCGGGCGGTACTACCGGGCCGGCCGGTAGTACCGGATTTAGGTACCTAGCGAGGTAGAAAGAAAACGAGCCGTTTTTAGGCCCGGGCGGTAGTACCGGCCCGCCCGGGCGGTACTACCGCTTGGCCCAGAAAACAAATTGACAGGCAAATATTCAAACGGCAATAACTTTTGACTGGAAGCTCCGATTGACCCGATTGAAATTGCGTTGGATAGAGGACGACATGGGCTTCCCAATAAAGTATCAGGTAGAATAATGTGATATACCTCACTTGGTGAGAAACCGAAACGCCGCATAAATCAAAATCCGGTAATGTGAACGAAAAGCCGCATAATGTGACCGAAGTACTCATACGAGAGCCCCTCTTGATAGTACGGTTATCTATCCTAAACTCGGTCTCCTACACACAACAAGAGACCGGCAAAAGAGAAAACCTATCAAGATTATACCTTTGACTTGAGCATTCCACTTGAGCTCAATGTAGACGATCTTGCCCTTCTCAAGATGGAACGCCTTTCTTAATTCCTCATCATCAACCTCGCATATTGAGCTTGCCCAACATATCTTCTTTGCATTTCATCGACCTTGAAGCCAACACATGCTCCAAGCGATGCCAATGGACAAATCCTACAAGTATAACTTAATACACACATTAGTCCATAAAGATTGTCATTAATTACCAAAACCACACATGGGGGCCCAACATGTTCTTTCAATCTCCCCCATTTTGGTAATTGATGACAATCCCTTTAAGAGGGTTTATATAAGGAATATTAATCAATAAAACAATAATACCAATATCAAATGCTACAAGAGTATGTGATATTGGTACCACCACCATATATAGAGCAAACTCCCCCACAATCTATGCATGTGTGATGAACTTGAATTTCATTGCATATATTGCCAATCATTATCATTGGTGGATTTTCCTCTATATATACCACATGCAAAGCAACAACAAAGATGCAAGAGCATGAGAGGAAAATGCACAAGAATCAAAATCAATGCATAAACCAACTTCCTTAAATCCTCTAAAACTTCTCCCCCATTGGCATCGATTGCCGAAATGGGTGACAAGTTCTAGAAGGCAAATATAGTAATAATTCCTCCAAAGGTGTGCCTTAGCACATATCCAATGATGAATACTTGGGAGGGAGTAAAACTATATCGAGGATCCGAAGATTGCTAAAGGAATAAAATAAAACGACGCATCACAAATGATGCAAGCAATCACAAGATCCGACAAACCAATTTGAAAACAACAAATGAGTCCAAATGGAAACAACAAGATTTTATGATATGAGCAAAATAGTGCTTTAAATAACAAATAGAGAAGCTCCCCAAGATTTGTGCATAATTCAAAATAAATGCATTAGAATACATATTGCACAAATATGGAATCCGCGCTCCCCCATAAGTATTTAAAACACAACAAATGAGAAAGAAGACAAATGTGCATTATTAGATGAATTAGATGAGCTCCCCAAAGATAATGCACCGATTATGATAATTGTATTTGGGATCAAGGTGCATAATCATGGAATCCTCACTCATCCAAGTTCATTTAACAATACAAGGCATGAGAGAATAAATATGAGTGCTCAAAGATGCAAACAAGAGGAACAAGCACTCATAGGCAATTAAATTTGGAAGCCACCAAAGAATCAAAAGGAATAGAAAGGTGGTCTCCAAGGATTTAAAAATCAACTAAAATTATCTTCTCATATGTGTATATGTCTCTAAGTGGATGACATCAAAAAGACATATGCCCATAAAGAAACAAGCACATACAAGGAAGATATACAATAAAGCACATGGAAGCAAAAATGAAGTCACAACATATACTAATAAGATTTTTTGCTTCGAAGCATGGCCAAAGGCTCACATATATCTTATTGTACATTAACGAGCTTCAAAAACCAACACACTACATATATTACAACTATCACCAAGGGAAAAGGAGAAAGTTGGAATATATGGAGAATTGTAACAAGTATCATAAGATAAAATAGACTAGCAAAAATCTCACTATTGCACATGAGAGAAGTTGATGAAATGATAGGAAATAAAATTGCTAGATTGACATATTTGGGATTGGAGGATCATATGCATGATTTTGTATAGTCCCAACTATATGTACTCATCTCAACTTATACACATTTACAATAGAGAGTTCTATTAAAACCATGGCTAGAATTACAACAATTACAAATACATGAATTCATGATAGAAGGCAACCGACAATCGGTTGGAATCAAGATATATGAGTATGAGAAAGAGACACTTGTTACCGAGATATAATTGGTAGGATGTAGAGTATATGAATTCGTTGATCATCCTATAGCTTGAATCAACTTTTCATGTATGCACCACTTCTTCAAAATTGAAAGACAAGCATCCAATATATCTCCAATGTACCTAAAACACAATTAAGTACAAAATGGTCCCCAAACTTATTAGGTCCAAAGTAGTTAGAGAAACTACAATACATAGGAGAGACTCCACATAATTATGTGCACATTGATATGAAATTGAAGTTCATGCACAACTTAGCCGATGGGAATTAGTGGAGTTTCCCTTATATATTGGATCACAGAAAGCAAGCATGCCATAATATAGATATGTAGTAAATATGCATGCACAAGGCTTTCAAGAACCAAAAATGAGATACAATTTGAACAAAATCACCAAGTAAACTGAGATGGCACACACAAGAGTGTGACATGACAAGCGGTTTCCAAATTGTATCAAATAACCAATTCAACACATGAAAGAGCATGAGTTCAAAAATGAACTAGGCAAAAGCCAAAGAGCAATAGATAGATAAAAATACAAATGCTCAAGGATTTATCCCATTCTAAAATGGTCAAAGAGTGAAACAAGGAATGACACAAAACCAACTCCCACAAAGAGTAAGGTTCCAACAAGTAAACCAACCTCTCCAAACTTTTCATGATGGCACAAAATACCAAAACTGAAATATTAAACTTCCAAGCACATAAGACCCTATATGGACCAAACAAAGAAGAATAAATATGAGTGTTCTAAATAATGTAGGAGAGATCCCCCATAGATAGTGCATTATGTAGTATTTTCCTTTTAAATGCACAATGCACACAAATGGGATCATCACTAGTACCTACAATTAGTAAAACACAAGAGGATATCAATAAAACAAGAAGATCCACAAGAAGCAAGGAAGGCTTGGGAGACAACACAAAACATTTTCTTGGCCAAAGATAGGATAAAATTAAACAAGGGACAAAGTGAATATGATCAATAAATACTACCATAAGTTGGGTACTCATTGTCCAAGGACAAGAAATATTGGGAATAATTTTCCCAAGGTAGCTTGCATGGATATCCAAGATCATAGTCACAACAAGAAGCATATAACTAAATAGAAGAAATTGAGCATGATACTTCAAACAAGATTCTTGGTAGCTTCCAATAGTCACACAATCACTAGTGATTAGAGTAACTTGCAGCAAATGGTTTCCATGCGAATATAAATATCTAAATATGAGGAAACACATACCAAGAACTAGTCTCGTATATAAGATCTAAAATAAGATCAATAAAGCCATTCAATCAAATTGGAACTTGTATGAGAAAATGTGTCACATAGGTGCTAGATAATTATCAATATCAATTCTAAGTGACACAACCTCGAATATTCACATTTTCTAGGATTGTAATATGCACTAAGCATATGACTCCCCCATAATGTGACACTACCATAAAAACCAACACGAGGCAAAATAATACAAATAGAGATAATTAATGGACATTTATAAAATTAAATTTCTCATGAGAACTATACCACATAGAGACTAGACAATAATCCCATATAAATACTAGGTGGTATTCCTCATGTACACACATTTTTAGGATTGTGTAATGCCCAAGCATAACACTCCCCCAAAATGGGATAATCCATTAATCTCTCACAAGAGCCAAATAACATACCAAATATAACCAAGTAAGGCTCAAACACAAGAAACACACATACATGGAGTGCCACCTAATCATACAAAAATATACTTGATATCTCAAGATAATTAAGTGGAAAGCACAACATGTACAAAAGCATGGAAGATACAAAACCAAAACATGCACAAGGGGCGAGTAACTTTCAATGTAATGAGTTAAGCATATGTTACCACAAGGAGGAACATTGGAAATATAATATAATCATGATAATACAAATGGCTTGTCTTGACAATAATAATTGATGAAGATCCCTCAATTCTTCATAATGTAGCCAAGACTCCAATGCCCTCCAAAACACACCTATTGATCAAGTTTTGGCTTGTTGGTCCCCAACCAAGTTGGGTCCTAGGAAGTTAGTCACAATAGGCTTGGCAATCCAAATGGTTCTTTTCTTGACACCACATTGGGCACCAACAAATTTGGCAAACACATTGCCAACCTCATCCTTACAAAGAGAATAGGCATCATCAATAATGATAGGGTTGGATGAGGAGATACCGATAGTGCATGAGGAAGAAATATGACCCTTCTCACGGCATATGTAGCAAGTTCTACTCTTGCCATATTTCTTCTTAGGTGAAGCCACAACTCGAGGAAGAGCTCGTGCAGTCCTCTTAGGAAGAGGCCCATTAATGACTTGAGGTGGAGCTTGAGGCCACTTCCCTTGTTGCTTCACACTAATAGGCTTTTTCTTCTATGGGCAAGATCTAACATGGTGCCCTTCTTCCTTGCACTTGAAGCAAACAATGTTGGCCGGATTCTTGACTTGATCTTGGCCATTCTTCTTGTTGTCCTTGTGCTTCAACTTGATATTGGACTTGTTCTTGACATTGGAGTTGAATCCAAGCCCACTCTTGTCATTGGGGGATTTTTGCACACTCAAGATTTTGTTGAGTGTGACCTTTCCTTGATGACCCTTTTTCATGTCATTTCTCAAAGAAGTGACTTGAGCCTTGAGCTCTTTGATTTCCTCTACATGGTTAGTTTCAACAAAAGTACTAGAGGAAGTAGATGCTACATTGTTAGAGCAACAAGGCATGGAATGTAATTCATCACGAGATATAGCATGGTTGTGAGAGGATGAATTACAAGGACTAGCACATGGAAATATAACATTTGAAGTAGATATAGTGCTAATGTCCACATGAGGCCCACTAGATGTTACCTTTGACATGATGGCCTCATGAGCTACCTTTAGCCTACCATGGGAGACTAGAAGATCCTCATGCGAGCTCGAGAGCTTAACATGACTTTCTTCTAATTTACCATAGTTGCTAGTTAGCAATGCAAGTTGAGCCTTTAGCTCAACATTCTCCTTCAAAGTAGATGCTTCACAAGAAATAGAGTTAGTAGCACAAGAATCATCACTATTTGCAAGAGGTGAGGGCAACTTGGCAAGCTCTTTTGAATATGAGGCTTTAAGTTGCTCATGTGACTCGGTGAGTTTGATGAGCTCACCATTTATGACCCTAGAGCCATTTTTGAGGTGCTCAAAATCCTCAAGGAGTTTAGCATAAGAAACTTGAGTCTCATCATTTTTATGTTTGAGATCACTTGCCCCCTCAAGATCTCTATCATGAGATTCCTTTACTCTAGATAGCTCTAAAGCAAAGGTATCCTCAAGAGATTCCTTGGTGGTTTGTTCCTCTTCAAGAGATTTATTTAGGTTTTGTAACATCCCGAAAATACTAAACTTGGATCATAAAATTTTAATCATCAAAATTAGGTTTAACAAAAACTTTGCTAAATAAAATTATGGAAGCATGCATATGTGTATGCATTTCATTTTGAATTCTTTTGAACCAACTTGTTTGTGTGTTCCATTGCTTGTAGATGGATGCTTAGGTGAAATAAACATCATATAAACATTTCCCACACTTTTCCTAAAGACAAGTAAATCAAAACAAATAAAATAAGGGAATGGTCATTTTGACCAATTTAACTCCCATGCCTACTTTGGCTGTCTCAAACTTTCAGAACCTAACAGAAACTTTTCTGGATCTTTGCACCCCTTGATTGTACTCATAACAAAGTATCAAGGCCCACTTTGTGATCATCCAGAAACTTTCAAATGCATAGTTTAAATGACATTTCAAAATTGAACCTTTCTCATATGGGAAGATCCCACTTTTTCAAAAACCACTCAAACAAGCTCAACTTTCAAAACCCAAGCATCTGCAGACTCACCAGCATCAACCTAGCACACCCACCAAAAATCTTTTCAAAATTCAAAACTTGAATTATTGCGGCCATTTCATCAAACACTTGGCAGATTCAAATCAAATTGGCCTAACTTCACTGTTTTGAGCAGTAATTGGGCTAAGCAATGTTCACCATTGATCACCCTTGTCTCCCCCAGTGCCAACCAGTGCTTGGACCAACCCTAGCCCCTACCCTTTGCCCCATGCCATGCCAACCCGAGCACCCCCTTGCCAGCCGACAATGGCTAGCTAGCCAGAGCAAGCACCAAGCCAAAACAACATGTCTGGGAGGCAGTCCACCATCCACCGCCACTCCCTGTCTAGCGCTCGAACCCTACCAGCCACTGGCACACGCATAGACCAAGCCCAGCTCGCCAGCAGCCGTGCCGAGCATGCGCTAGAGTGCCACCCTCGACCGAAGCCCACAGACTGCGCGCCGCCCTCGCCACGTGCGTACGTGATCACCACCGACCCAGGACACCGCCAGACTTCCTCGTTCGCCGCCCCATGCCGCACAGCCACCGCTCGCCGTCGAAGACGCCGCCTCTACCGCGCAGAGCATCGCGCGTTCCAGACCAAACCGCACCGCCCCTACGCGCGCATTTAAGCCATAGAGCATCGCCAGGAGACCACCAAGCGATCGCCACCGCCGGCCATGCCTCTAGCAACCCGTAGCCATGTCGCCACCGTCGCCTGCCCATCCCGTTCGGTCTCGCCGTCGAGCCTATAAAAGGAGGACTCCCCCGCTCGAATTCTTCACACCATTCCACTCCTCTCTCACCCAGAACCACCCCACCTCAGTCCCGGAGCAAGGCGAGCAGCACATCGCTGGAATTGCACCGGAGCAGGCCGCCTCTGGAGAAGAAGGGCGCCATCAATTTCGTCCACCCCAGGAGCTGCCGCGACCACCCCTGAGTTCGCCGTCGTTCGCCCGCCTCACTGACCCTCGCCTGCACCCTGGTGAGCCCCCAACGACCCCCACTGGCCGCGCTAGGTTTCTGTCTTGCCAACGTTGCTCAACGTCGACGATGACTCTTAGCCGTTTGATTAGAACCCGATCGAACGCACCATATCACCCCATACCGCTTCGCACCCCTTGTGTCACTGACGCGTGGGGACAACCACTTAAACATCCCACGGAAGCGCTGCGCTTAGCAGGCCGGCCCAGTATCACTTCCCGCGCAGCCCAGTTATTTGAATTAAACCTTTTCCAATTTATTTCAAACACACTTGAATGAAACCAATTTTGAATGAAACCAATTTTGTTAGAAAGGTTTGGGAATGCTAAATCCAAGCCCATTGGATTCAAGTCATTTGGATCTGTAGATCATCCTTGGCAAATATAACAAGGCAGAAGCTTTTCTGCATTCAAACATTTTTCAAATTTAAACCACAATAGCTTTTGAGTAGATTCCAACTCTCAAAAATCACATTTAACCATACCTTTCAGAATATATAAAAATATATAGGTTTACTTAAAGAAATAATGTTCAAGTAATAAAAGAATGCCACATAGGCATTTCTAGACACATTATTTAATTAAAATAAAAGGGTAAAACCTTATTAAATTGTGACACCACTTTAAATCACATTCCCATGTACTAAAATGTGTGGTGATGACATGTGTCAACATGATCCCATGTTTGGTTTGGAGAATATTAAATCTTAAGTAGTTTTTCAATGAGTAGAAATTACTTTTGTAAAAATAAATGGAATTAAAACCAATCTTTAATCTTGTAATGTTAGTGATGATGCTAGATCATCTCTAGGACCCTTTTGTGTGATGATTGCAAGTAGTTAAGTATTGTTTGGTGATTGTGTACATCGTATTTATTTATAGACGCTAGTACCGACCGAGGATATGAGGAAGAAGGAGGATACTACGAAGAAGAAGCCGAGGAGAACTTCAACCACTGCTCTGCAAAAGGCAAGCTAACACTTGCAAGATACTCTACTTTAGCAAGCCAATACTTGCAAGCTAACACTTGCAAGCTTATACTGATATTGTGCAAGCCCATACTTGCAAGCCTAATGCTACTAGTTGATTGTGCAAACAAACCCTTACTTGTTACCCTGCCAACTATATGCCTTAAGCATAAGTGATCATACCCACTTGATACCTCAATCCTAGTTTTATTTGCAAGCTTCTACTTTATTTCTTTATCAAAGCTTTAACTTAGAGTTGACTTAAGTGACTTGTAGATTCTAGAAAGTTGTAGCTGAAGGTTGCATAAAGAGCATAAAATTTGGCCTAAGCTAGAAACCTTGATATCATCCCAAGATATAAGGTTGTACTTAGTTGAAACCCCACTAGTTTACCACCCCTCATTAGTACTTACCCCCACTTGTAGATGCTAGTGCTAAGCATAAAACTTGATCAACTTTAGATGGGAATACTTGGTGAAAATGGTTATGAAAACCTTGGAATGATGGATCATTCTATTGAAATTTTTTGACATGTGTTTCTGAACACCAGATGAGTTTGGTGATGAAAATGTTGAGGCATGAGCCTTAGCCCTTTATAAAACCGATGGTTGTCTGGATGCGATACCATTCCAATGTTACCGTACAACCACAATACCCGAAGATTGGGTAGGGCTTGACTGGAAACTTATATACCTTAGTATTAGTTCCCTCATGACCAAGGTCTGAGCTGAGGCTACCTTGTGAAGATTGTCCACCTGTGCAGTACCCAAGATGATAGTTGGTCATGGTTGGCAGGCCAAACTCACAAGAGAGGTGCTTATACTAGGGCGTGTAATTGAAAGGTTAGGATTGATTATCCGCATACTGGGTATGGTGAATTCAGGATTTGTTCCTGACGGATGTATCGAATGTTGTGTTGAAAGTGTACAATCTCTGCAGAGTGTCAAACTATTCGAATAGCCGCATGCGTGGTTATGGACAGTTGGAGTGGTCATACTGTTCCCCCGTCAGATGTTTTCAAAATGACTTGTGAAATGAATTGAGACTTTGACTTGACCACAACAGAGTTGTGACCTGAGTTACAAGATCCCACCTAGGAGTGTGACTAGCTTGGAACTTATTAGAGATAAACCTGGCTTTTTGCAAAACAACCCTAGAGCCTAGTGTCCTATTATCCAAAAACGCCTTTCACTTGTTAGTATTAGATTGCGAGTACTTAAAGAGTACTCATGGATTTGTCCCTGGCTATTCCCGTGGCCAGACTATGAAGAGGAGTACCTGGAGGATGGACCCCAGGAAGGTTACGACAACTAGGATCATCTCCCATTGCCAGCATTGCCTGTGACCCCGAAGATGGAGCTTCGCCTACGCTACCGTTCAGATTACGTATTCCGCTGCATGTGTTGTATTAAGAACTGGATCATGAGATCCTTATTTGTGTAAGACCTTATGTATGGTTTGTAATGGATGATGTACTGTGGTATCCAATTCTGTTATGTCTCGCAAAAATGGTAATCCTGGGATTGTGATGTATGGCATAACAGGCATCTGTGATTAAAAATCCGGTTGTTGACAGGTTTGCAATTATATTAGCATACTCACGCTCAAGACTACACATTTTATCAACGTTGTTATCATGCACCTAAATTTGTGTTTCTAACTTATCAATATGTTCTTTGCTCTTAATAGCAAAGTCCAAGACTTTAACAAAGTTAGAGCAAGCAATATCCTTTTTAACAAGGGCACGATAAACAATCTCACCCTTCTCATATAAATCATCAATATCAAGCTCTTCTTCCACATTATCCAAATCCTCCTCATCACAAGAGGTAATGGGTTCCAAAGTAGGAGTTACCTTAGAATCCCTAGCCATAAGGCATAGGTGGGTACCGGAAGAAGGTGAAGATGAGATTGCATTTGTGGCTTCATTCAAAACCATGTCTTGGCCCATAGATTCTCCGGTTTCCTCTACATGGTTAGCAACACAAGCACTAGAGGAAATGGAAGCATTTTTATCATGGCAACAAGACAACACAAGCATATCATCATGAGATTTATTCAAGTCATTTCTAAATGATATTCAAGGACTATTAACACAAGCATGTAAGGAGTTTGTAGTGCTAGAAGTGTTAAAGTCCAAAGATAGATCATTTCAACTAGATAGAGATGAGGGATTACAAATAGTAAGCACACTATCCAAATTGCAATTTCTATCACCACTCACCATATCATTACCTTGTGAAAAGTCACATGTTGGTGAAGTGGTAGAGGATGAGAACTCATCTTGACCGGAAGTGGAAGCAACACAATCATCCTCAATAATGTTGGACACAACATATTTATCTTGAAGTTTTGTCGTGGTATTGCCAACGGGTACGCCATGGAGGGGTCCTCACAGTGCGTGTTTAGAGACGTGGGGTAAGTTGGACGGTTGACGGGTACGAGGTAACTCAGCTTACCCAGGTTCAGATCCGACAACGGTGGCGGAATCCTACTCCTGCTATAAATCACTATAATGGCAATACGCCGAGTTACAGAGATTAGGTTCGCTATGCGAGGTGTATGTAAAAACGATACTAGGTTGTGCCCTAAAGGCTCCCATAGGCCCGACTTATATAGTCGCCAGGTCCTAGGGTTACAGGGAAAAGTCCTAGCCGGACAGGTTACAGAGTTCTACATCGTCTATTACTAGTCTTGTGTATCTTGCACTCCAAGGCTCCGGGTATGCTGGTGACTCCACCATAGCCTTCCTTTATCCGGCATGGGCCTCCCTTCTGGATCCACCTAACTGGGCCACCCAGCAGACCACAGGCCATGCTACCGACTATGGGCCACCCGGGTTAGTCGGATAAGAGATATGCTATGAGGATACCCATATAGCATATTCCCAACAGTAGCCCCCGGAGAACTCCGAGATCTTACGCCATCTTGCCTCTTCTCGTGAGATGCTCCGTCTAGATGGATGTCGGCAAATCGTCAAGCAATATCTTGTAGTCCTCCCAAAGAACCCTACAAGGTTTTCTCCGTCTTCTATGAGTAAGTCGGAGAAATGCTGAATCTTCCATCGTACGCTCCCGTTGTCGGATTAAATCCGTCCATGCCGGAACCTTCGATGGGACGGCTCATCTACCATGTCAGTTAAGGCGACGTAGGCTGTAGGTCAGCGATGCCTCGTAACTCACACATGCAGAGAACGTAATCATATCCGCTTTTCCTGCGCGAGCGATACGAACCGTTGGCGGCGACAGTTGGAGACGTGGCGAAATTACCGCGCACGTTCACGAACACGTCGTCTACGCGACAACCGTCCGATTAGCTGCACGAATCTTGACACAAAGTAAGATAAATAGCGACCGTGGAACACTTGCCACTTTTTCACCTCATTCTCTCGCGTCATCGTCTTCTTCCTCCAGCCGCGCGCCTCCTCGATCTCTCCGTGAAAACCTCGAGAAACCCTAGCCTCTCTCTCCCTGCACCAGTCGCGTCCTCTCCCTCCTCCATGGCTAGCAGCAGCTCATCCCCATCAATGGCGGCGTCGAGCGAAGCCGCGGCGAAGCCGGCGAGCTCCGTCGTCGTGCCCCCAGAGGGCTTGGTCATCCCCGCATCGGTGGTGATAGAAACCACCGGCGGCGACCATAACCTGGCGGCGCTGGAGCCCCTGGAAGAGGAGTCAGACTCGCACAAAGGCGACTGGCACGGCTCGGACATCACCGGCCGCGACCTCCAAGAGATGGTCGCTGAGGTTTACCTCCCTGCGACGGAGGGGGCTCGCCTGGCGGGCGGCGTCGGCCGGCGAGGTGACCCCCTACCCCCAAGCCGGGGAGAAAGTATACCTCAAGGCGCAATTGGTACGCGGCGTTTCTCTGCCCATCTCCCACTTCTTCCTGTCCGTCTTGAATCACTTCAAGGTCCAACCCCACAACCTCTCCCCCAATAGTATCCTAGTGCTTAGCAACTTCGCGGCACTTTGTGAGTGTTACCTAGGGATTAGGCCTAGGGTAGATTTGTTTGTGTTCTTTTTTATCGTCAAACGTGAAGCTGGACACAGCAAGGAGGAGCTTAGAAACTGCAGCACCATAAGCTTCAAGATCCGTCCTGGCTGGCGGTTCCCCGACATCGTCGGCCACGAGTCATGTAACCTCTGTAGCACTATACGAAGCTTATGCACGAGTACACCGGCGACCGAAGGGATACCCTCCGGATCTCCGAGGACAACTTCTCGAGCGACTCCATCAAGTTCCGCCTTAAGGACATCGTCAAGGAGAAGGACAAGAAGCGTGGCTTCACCCTCACCTATGACATGTTCGTAGACGGAAAGTGCCCAAAGGTAGGTATTTATTTTCCGTGTATGACATTGCTCCAGTTTTTCTGTCTTGCTAATACCATCTTGTCTAACACAATGATTTCTCACTTAACAGCTTAGCGATCTAGAGGAGGGCAACCTGGCCGCCCAAATCTACGATCCCAAGATGAAGGAAGTCATGGTCGTGTCCTACGATGATGTCCCGTTGGCGCGAAAGCGGAAGAGCTCCACCTCTGACGCTGCCGACGGAGGCAAGAAAAAGAAGACAGAGGGTGGAGCCTCCAAAAAGAGTACTGCCGCCCTGGAGGCGGAAAAGAATAAAGCCACCGGGATGTTTGCCAAAGCGCCCCCCCTAGTGTAAGCTTCTTATTCTCCGACATTGTCTTGTTTATCTGTCTTATTCCTGTACTTACGCATTTTGCATGTTTCAGGAAGAAAACCACAACCAGCCTCAAGAAGTCCTCCAAGACTCTTGGGGCTTCTAAAAATATCAAAGATATGCTGCATCGCGACTCTTCCCCCGCCATCGCCCCTGCTACTCCTGCCGTCAAGCCCTCCTCCGCTCCGACAAGCTCCCAAGCCCAGGAGGCACCAGGCCCTTCCGCTATGGAAGTGGATTCTAGCGCCTCTACCGAACTCGCAGTTGTCGGCGAGCAGGCGACGCAGGAGAGCGCTGCTCTTCAAATGGCTAGAGCTCCGGCTAAGGATGCCATCGGTAGCGGCAAGTCAGTGGTGGGTGCTGGTACTTCTGCCGAAGGCGGCGCCTCTACTCCCCAGAAACCCTTCGAATTGCCGAAGATTATCTTCCCGGTGCTGACGCCACGTAGCACAACTATGGTTCCTGGAGGAGTGCCGACATCTCCGACGTGCGGTCTTCAGGAGCTACTCCGTCGAGCAGACATCTTGCGAAGTAACAGCGTTTCCTTTGGCAAGCTGTTGGCCGAGAGTGCTACAACCCTCAAGATCATCGCACTTGTAAGTTTTACTTTACCTTTTGCATTTCGTATGAGTATCCCACTGTAGCCCCCGAGTATGTAGACAGAAAACCATTGGTTTTGCATCTATATGCTCTAAGAGTGACTAAGTTAGAAAAACTCTCACTGTAGCCCCCAAGCATTTAGATGGAATGAATTATTCCGACTAGATGCTTTAAGACTAGCATACACAGTGTTCATGATTTTAACTGCTGTAGCCCCCAAGCCTCTAGTTGTAACTGAATTAGTTCCGACTAGATACTTAAAGAAAAGCTAAGCATTTTCTGAGTTAAAACTTTATACTGTAGCCTCCAAGCTTCTAGTTGAAAACTGAATTAGCTCCGACTAGATGCTTAAAGAAAAGCTAAGCATATCGCTAAGTTAAAAACTCTCGTTGTAGCCCCCGAGCATCTAAGTGGAAAATTTCCGACTAGAGGCTCTAAGCGGACTAAACAATGGCTTGACTTTGTGTTTGTTTCCACAGAACGAGAATGCTCGGAGGGGCATGGCCAATGATAAGTACCAGAAGATGTGCGCGGACCTTGAAGCTGAAAAGGGTAAAACCTCCATCTTGAAGGAACAGATCATCAAAAACAAGAGTCTGTTTTCTTTTTGCGCATTTTCGTCTTACTTTTGTGCCTTCCTTCTTCGAGTACTCAATGTGTACTTTGGTTTCTCCAACTTGCAGAGCATGTCGCCAAGGCCAAGGATATTGTCGAGCAGTCCAAGCACATTCAGCAGCTGGACAACGAGAATAAGATCCTTAAGAAGGAGAGGGAAGAAATGTTGAAAATGCACGAGGATTCCATGAAAGCCCAGCAGGACTCCGCCTCCACTGAGATCAATCGCTTGAAGGAGGAGCTTGCGATCCTAAAGGATCAGAAGCAAGCTGCCGATGAGCAAAACCTTCGCCATAGCGAGGCGTTTAAGCTCCTCCAACAAGAGAAGGAATCCTTGGCGGACGTCGTCTGGCAGGCTAAGGCCAGCATCTTCAGTAAGTGTCCTCCGCCTTGTAGTTCTGTAGTCTGGATACTTCAGAATTTTTGAACTCATGCACTTGTTGTCGGAATTTTCAGCGCCCATGGGTTTAACCCGCTCGCCTCCTTCGGACAAAGAATGCATGATTCTTGCCGGCAACTTCATCAACACCGCCATCACCCAGGCCAAGTAGATTGCCAAGCCCCTCCAAATTTATATCAAGGCCTCCGACTCGGTTGTGAAGTAGTCGGAGATTCTGCGCCGAGCCCCCGAGCGTGTCGCAAGCTGGAAAGCTTCATGTGCATGGGATGGCGCAAGGATGGCGTTATCCATGGTGAAGGCGCACTATGAAGGTGCCGACATCGACACGGTGACATCTGGTATCCTCGACATGGATGATGACGGCAAGGAGATCGATCACGAAGCCATACTGTCATCACTTGCGAGTTATGACACCAGGGTTGCCGAGTTGGTGGACGTCGACGTCTTCGTGCCCAGGAACTTTCTTGACAACACCGACCCTGAATCCTCCGAGTCTCCTCACAGTGGCGATGTTGAGGGTGAATCTCCGGCTGGTGATGATGCGGCCTCCAAGTCCCCTGCACCCAAGGAGTGAAAAACACTTTGTAATTCTTGTTTCACCTCTAGAGTGTGCATTGAAAAAACTTGGTGATGTAATCTTAAGGCGGAAAACAGTGGTTGTCGTATCCTGCTACATAAGAATTAATGCCTAGTATGTATATATTTTTTAAGCAAGTGCTGGCTTATCCATTACTCTGGTTCTTATGCTTGACTTTTCGTGAGTCGGAAGACTCGTTGTCGGAACCATGCGCTTAGGTGATTATGCCCAATGGCACCGTCAATAACCTTCACAAAATTGCCGACAATAAGTGCCGAAATTCACTACTCTAGAGTCCACATAAAAACAACAAAGAACGTGTAGACCTGAAAACTTAAGCTAACGCCCGTAGGCGGAATTTTCACAAGTGCAATCGCAAAGCTTGTGCATAAAGGGTTATATGATCCAAAAAATGAACACTAAAGGAGGTAAAAGACTCAGCAAAATGAGTGAACCAGAGAGCTTTATTTCATTTGATCATATAAGAGGTACACGATTAGATAAAAAATGCTAAGTGTAGAAAGGATGTAGCTATGCTATGTTCCATGGCCGATCAAGCTCCGGGTAGTCATCATCCGGGTCACGTCGCTTACGCTTATGATCCTCACTGGGCCTATCCTTGAGTTCACGATTGTCGACAAGGTAGTAAGACCCATTGAGCAGCGCCTTGCTTATGATGAACGGTCCTTCCCATGGCGGAGATAATTTGTGTGACTTCTTCTGCTTAAGTCGGAGCACCAAATCCCCCTCTTTAAACGAGCGATGCCGGACGCGGCGACTATGGTAGCTGCGTAGCTTCTGCTGGTAGATGGCGGATCTTTGGCATGCCAAAACGCGCTCCTCCTCTAGAAGGTCCACATCTAGGCGTCTGGATTCTTCAGCATCATCTTCGTCGTAGGCGGCAACTCTTGGTGCATCGTGGAGGATGTCGGAAGGTAGGATGGCTTCTGCTCCATATACCATGAAATAGGGAGTGTAGCCGGTGGATCTATTGGGTGTAGTTCGTAAACTCCACAGCACAGATGGCAATTTTCCGGCCAGGCTCCAGCTGCTCTATGTAGCGGTGCCTCAAGACGTGGCTTGATTCCCTGCAGAATTAATCCATTGGCTCGCTTAACTTGACCATTGGATTGTGGGTGTGCCACAGATGCAAGGTCAAGTCGGATGCCTTCGTCCCAGCAATAGGCCTCCACTTCTCCAAGTGACAAGTTGCTTCCATTGTCGGTGATGATGCTATGTGGGAGACCAAATCTCACCACTAGATCCCGGACAAACCTGAGGGCGGTTGCCCCATCAAGCTTTCTAATGGGTTTAGCTTCTATCCATTTGGTGAATTTGTCAACTGCTACAAGCAGATGCGTAAACCCACACGGTGCCATTTGCAACGGCCCCACCATGTCTAGCCCCCAGACTGCAAACGGCCAAGTTATTGGTATTGTTCGCAATTCTTCAGCAGGAACATGTGGTTGTCGGGCATAATACTGGCATCCTGTGCACGTCTCAACCAGCTTATCGGCGTTCGCCTTCGCGGTCAGCCAGTAGAATCCTTGCCGGAAGGCTTTCGCGACCAATGATCGAGGAGCGGCGTGATGCCCGCAATCTCCGAGATGGATTTCGTGTAGGATTTCCATACCTTCTAGCTGGGAGACACACTTTAGGTATACACCAGTAGTGCTCCTTTTATAGAGTTGCCCATTGATTACGGTATAACCCTTTGCTCGCCGTACTATTTGCCGTCTTTCGACCTCGTCGTCGGGCAAAGTTCCGTGCTCAAGATATTCGATGAACGGTTTTGTCCAAGCCGGTGGGATCTTTGTCACCATGTTGACGAAAGAGTCATCTCTATCCGGGTTGTCGATGTCGGCTCCCTTCACGGATGGTGTACGCAGATGCTCTAGGAAAACTCCTGGCGGAATTTTCTTGCGCCCTGATCCAAGCATAGACAGTAAATCAGCCGCCTTGTTTTGCTCCCTAGGCACATACTTGACTTCGTAGCCCAAGAAGTTCTTGGCTATCTCGTCCACTTCATCTCGATATGCCGCCATCACAGGGTTCCACGCATTCCAGGTGCCAGCCACCTGCTGGGCAACCAAGTCGGAATCTCCACAGCAAACTATGCGCTTGATGCCAATATCCTTGGCTACACGCAGTCCGTGAATGAGTGCTTCATACTCCGCCATATTGTTTGTAGCCTCGAAGTGGATCTGCAGAACGTAGTGTAGCTTGTCTCCTTTTGGTGACTGCAGCAATACACCAGCCCCCGAGCCATTGAGCAGCTTTGATCCGTCAAAGTGCATCACCCAGTACTCTGGTTCTGGCAATGGAGTGGCATCCGGCATCTCCGTCCAATCTGCGATAAAATCCGCCAAGGCCTGTGACTTGATAGCGTCACGTCTCTTGTAGGTGATCTCGAAGGCGGCAAGTTCAATGCCCCACTACGCGACCCTTCTTGTAGCGTCACTGTTATTGATAATGTCGGACAGTGGAGTCTTGCTCACTACTGTGATTGGGTGCTCCTGAAAGTAATGCCTCAGCTTCCGTGAAGCGAGGAATACTCCATAAGCTATCTTTTGGTAGTGCGGGTAACGCTGCTTGGACTCTGTCAAGACTTCGCTTACATAGTAAACTGGTCATTGCACTCCGTGCTCATAGCCTGGTTCCTTCCGCTCTACCACGACGACGATGATGATAACCCGGTTGGTTGCCGCCATGTAAATTAATTGGGGTTCGCCAGGCTCGGGTGCTGCAAGGATGGGCGTTGAGGAAAGAATCTCCTTGAGCTGCTTCAATGCTGCATCTGCTTCGTCCGTCCATGTGAATTTGTTCGCCTTCTTCGGCAACTTGTACAGCGGAAGAACCTTCTCTCCAAGTCGGCTGACGAACCGGCTAACTGCTGCAACACAACCTGTTAGTCGTTGGACGGTTTATGTTTAAGATGGCCTTGATTTTCTCCGGGTTGACCTCGATTCCGCGCTGGGAAACGATGAATCCCAACAATTTGCCGGCTGGAACCCCGAAGATGCACTTCTTAGGGTTGAGCATCATGTTGTATTTCCGGAGATTATCAAAGGTTTCTTTTAAGTCGGAGATTAAGTCATTTGACTTTTTAGACATCACCGCGATATCGTCCTGCAAGCGCTTTAGCTTATGTCGGAGCAACGTGCCTCTTTCCAACCCATCGATGAAGGCGGCCATGGCGGTCTGGGCATGGACTCCTGTGCAGGAATTCTTCATATCCAGCCAGCGAGAGGTAGGCACGAGATGTCTCGTCTTTCTCTTGCACGCACCGCTGTAGATCGCCCACCGTGCAGGGACGCTTGTATGTACCCTCAAAGTTCTTGGTGAATGCTTCTTGCATGTCCAGCCAGTTGTAGATAGATTTCTCCGGCAAGTCGTCGATCCATTGATGGGCCGTGCCCGCCAACATTAACGGGAGGTACTTGACAGCGACGTTGGGGTTGCCTCCGGCAATCTCCACAGCGTTGCCGTAGTCCTGCAACCATGTGGCAGGCTTGGCGGTGCCGTCATAGGGCTTGATGGTATTGTCAATCCGGAATCCTTTGGGGTAAGTTGCGGACCGTATTGCAGGTCCAAAGCAACGTGGTCCCAGGTATGATCCTTCCCGGGCCTCATGAATCTTATCGATCTACGAACGTGCATCGTACGGCTCCGGGTTCTTCTTCTTTTTGTCAACAGGGGATGGGCTGCGCGAACGACGCGGGCCTCCTCCGCCATGGTGACTGCTTGGCGGCGACGGACGCGGAGGTGGCGGTGGGTTAGCCTTCTTGCTGTTACCCTCCTGCGACGCTTCACGCCTGTCATAGTTGCTTGTCGGACGCGGAGGGTCATGGCGCAACCTGCTCTTATGTCCTTCGTTGTGCTTTCCGTCATGATGGGTCTGCTCCGCGTTGTCGCGGATGACGATGCCACACTTCTTTGGTGGGGGCATATCCGTACGACGGTGAGTCTTGTAGTCTTCCTGAAGTCGGGGGGATCAGGGCGGTGGCGATGGGCGGCGAGGTTGGGCTCTTTCTCCGTGGTCGGAGGATATGGGGATAGCATCCTTCATGTTGCGCGCATCCCTCCGTCTTCGTTCTGATGAACCCGTTCGCGATCCGACATCCTGAGGAGATCTGTCCCTTGGCGGTTTGTACTGGCTAGATCGGCAGAGCACTGGGTCAGACTCAAGCCTCTGAGAGGTGGCCTTTTCCTGCTGCTTTACCGCCTTGGCCACTAGGTCATAGACCTGTTCCACTGCCTCAGGCGATCTATCCTACTCCAGAAGGGTCTTGGCGACGGCGAGGTTAAGGAGTGGGGTGGGCATCACCTGCTTGCCTTCACTGTTAATGTATGGCTTGGCCTGTGCCAGCTTCGAGGGAGCCCGTTGCGCCGTACACCAGGATCGTTGATGACGCGAGCCGGAGCCTTCTTAGCCTTCTGCTGCTGGAGCAGAGGCTTGTACTCGGCCTCCACTGTTCTAGCTTTTTCTATGGACTTCTGCGTGTTGACCAGATCTTGATCTAGCTTAGCGCCTTGCTCCGCGATGGCTTGCGCTTCCTCCAGCAGTTGCTGGCGCTTCTCGTCAAGATGAGTCACGTTCCGGATATGATCAGCAGTTAGTGGCTCAACGAGGAGGTTGCCGTACATCACTCTATCAGCTGGAGTAACATGGGCTGCTGCCGACGTGGATGCTAGAGGCGGAAAGTTTGCGGTGTTGTTGTTGCTCGGACCGATGCCGAGTTCCTGCGGCTGCTGCACTGGATTAGGCGGAGGAGTCATGACTCTTGCGCGATCATCATCAGCAGCAATAAGTGGCCCCTTCCCCTTATCCAGTGCCGTAGGCCGAGCTTGCCCGGGCTGGTCTTCATCCATCGTTGTCCCGATGGTGACGAACACCCCTCGAGACATGACGGTGTTATTAGCTTGTTCGTCGCGCGAGTACTCCTCCTCCATCTCCTGCATAGCGGAGTCTAGCTCTTCTGGGCTGAAGTCTATTTCCTCTGAATCTGCACTGAAATCAGCATAAAGCGCGTCAATGACAGAGTCGGAGGGTGCCAGGACTTCCTCGATGACGAGCGGTGGAGGTGCAACGGCCTCGAGGATGACTAGAGGTGGTGGCGCTGCTGCGACGATGGCGGCCAGAGGCGGTGGTGGTGGCTGAATCGGAGGGGCTCCGTCAATGAGCGCAAGCGCTGTCTGAGCTGCCGCTTTAGCCTCCGCGTAGTTGTTGACGGTGTTCACCATGCCTTCGAAGGTGAGGCATCCTGACGCCTGTTGCCATCTTAGAGAATGTCGGAGAAGCGTGCCGTGGTCCAGTCCTTCCACAAAGTGATAGATGGCATCATCATTGGGGTAATTAGCCAGGTCGGCCCGTATACGGAGCCACCTGGCGAGGTAGTCACGGGGGTTTTCGCCCTCTCTCTGAACGCAGCACGCCAGATCGAAGATGGTAACCACGCCGACGAACTTGGATCTCTGCTGTCCAGACGGACGGGCGAAGCCGGCGGATTTCCAGTGATCTTCCACCTTTATATCCTGCACAGGGGCGGTTTGGGTGGGTCTTGAATTTTTCCGATCTTTGCCAGCAAACTCCGAGGAGAGATCCGACATCGATCCTTTCGTGAACGTATCCTGCCCGTAGGCGGTCCGTGCGGGTCTTGATGCTCCTCCGACTCCCAGGGAACTAGTGCTCGAGTCGGTTTCGCCAATGAAAAGGTGGATGTCTCCGATAGTAACGATCGAACACCGCGTAGGGTTCGTCTTCGCCGGGATCCAGAACTCGTCGGGGGGACGATTGGAACGTTGCCGGAGAAGAGAACGCGACCGATGGCTACGGTTTCGCCGATTCCCGCGAAGATCTTGGTCCTCGCCCGCTGAAGAGCCTGAAGCGCCTCTTGCCCCACGGTGGGCGCCAACTGTCGTGGTATTGCCGACGGGTACGCCATGGAGGGGTCCTCACAGTGCGTGTTTAGAGACGTCGGGTAAGGCGGACGGTTGACGGGTACAAGGTAACACAGCTTACCCAGGTTCAGATCCCACAACGGTGGCGGAATCCTACTCCTGCTATAAATCACTATAATGGCAATACGCCGAGTTACAGAGATTAGGTTCGCTGTGCGAGGTGTATGTAAAAACGATACTAGGTTGTGCCCTAAAGGCTCCCATAGGCCCGACTTATATAGTCGCCAGGTCCTAGGGTTACAGGGAAAAGTCCTAGCCGGACAGGTTATAGAGTTCTACACCGTATATTACTAGTCTTGTGTATCTTGCACTCCAAGGCTCCGGGTACGCTGGTGACTCCACCGTAGCCTTCCTTTATCCGGCATGGGCCTCCCTTCTGGATCCACCTAATTCGGCTGCCCAGCAGACCACAGGCCATGCTACCGACTATGCGCCACCCGGGTTAGTCGGATAAGAGACATGCTATGAGGATACCCATATAGCATATCCCCAACAAGTTTTGTCCATAACTCATGAGCGCTCCAAAAAGGAATGATTGAAGATGTAACTACATAGCTCAAAGAATTAACAAGCACATTAGAATCTTGAGCATCGAGACATAAGTTTTTCTCATCCTCACTAGATAGATTTTTGAAATCCATTGGAGGAGAAAAACCTATATCTACAATACGCTCTAAATTTGGGTCCATGTCCCGAAAATAAATGAGCATGCGATTTTTCCATATATCATAATTTGAGCCATCGAATATGAACATGTCATTGTGCACTAATCCTCTAGCCGACATCTTTACTCTCAAGGCGGTGAAGCCTTAAATGAGAGACCAGGCTCTGATACCAATTGAAAGGATACGGATGTCGCCTAGAGGGGGGTGAATAGGTGATTAAAACTATTCCTAGAGTGGCTCAACAA
Source organism: Avena sativa (assembly GCA_916181665.1). Lineage (NCBI taxonomy): Eukaryota > Viridiplantae > Streptophyta > Magnoliopsida > Poales > Poaceae > Avena > Avena sativa. Next base: position 300,465,688 of record OV702297.1, on the reverse strand, counting down.
AGGCGGAATAAAACTAGTGTTTACTTTGTTAAGCACAACCTAGAACAACTAAGGTTCACCTATGTGCACCAACAACTTATGCTAAGCAATACAAGCAACAAACTTATAGCAAGATATATATTACTTCAAGCACGAAGGCTATCACAATGTAAAGTGCATAAGTAAAGAGCTCGGGTATAGATATAACCGAGGCATGCGGGGACACCGATATTTTACCGAGTTCCTCCCAACATGGAGTACGTCTCGTTTGGAGAGGGGGTGGTATCAAACCACCAACGCCACACAAGGCCTCCCTTATTCTCCGGTGACTCTCACTCCAATGGGATCGATCCACGCTTCCACTATCGGTGCACTTGTCGGTGGCAACCGGAACCTCTCACAAGGTTGGGGCACTTCTCCACAACTTAATTGGAGGCTCCCAACAAATGCCACAAAAGGCCACAATTCCACCAAGGCCACAAACCGTCTAGGGTTCCAAGAACCCAAGAGGGACAAGCTCCAATGAGCAACTCAAACCAAATCCTCCGAGGAGAACTCAAATCGATGCACCAAATGCAAATGGCAAGAACACCACAAAGATGCTCAAATCCCTCACTCTCAAGTTCCAACAAAGCTACTAAAGCTATTGGGGGAAACAAGAGAGGAGGAATCAAAGAGAGACACAAAATCCCCCAAAATCAAGATCCCCAAAGATACACTCACAAAGAGATGTTTTGGTTTGGTCAAAACGTAGATCTAGATCTCCTCCAACTATCACTCAAATATATGCAAGAATCAATGGAGGGATGAGTAGAAATCAAGCTCAAAGAGTAAGGGAAATGGGGGAAAAGCTTAGACAAAAGGAGGAGAAAGAAGTAACCCTAAAAGACAAAGGGGAAAAGCTATTTAAAGAGACGGGCAGAATCTGTCCGTTGGGGCATTTTTCCTGGACTGACCGGTAGTACTGGATCCGACCGGTACTACCGGACCGAAATATCAAACAACGAAAAACAGAGAAAACGCGAAGTGGCTAGCGAGCCAAAACAACGGCAGCAGAGTGGGGCCAGCACCGCAGGCTGACGCGGCGCGCGCATGCGCGCAGCGCGGCAGCAGCACAACAGCAAGACAGCTGGGGCCCGCAGCATGCAGCGCAACAAGCAGCGCAGTGGGCAGGCGCGCGCGCAGCAAGCCGCAGCAGCAGCACTGAGCAGCGCCAGCGGTGCAGTGCAGCGCAGCGCACGCGGTGCGCGGGTCGAGCGAGCTGACGCGCACAACAACGGTGGGGCCAGGGCAGGCGGGAGCGCGAGAACAGCCAGCGGGCGAGTGGGTCAACGCGCAAGGGCGAGTGGGCGCGCGGAGCAGATTTGGATCTGGAACAAAATCTGGACAAATAAACGGGCCGTTTTTAGGCCCGGGCGGTAGTACCGGCCCGCCCGGGCGGTACTACCGCTCGGCCCAGTAAACAGATTGACAGGCAAATATTCAAACGTCAATAACTTTTGACTGGAAGCTCCGATTGACCCGATTCAAATTGCATTGGATAGAGGACGACAAGGGCTTCCCAATAAATATTGATTATCACCATGTGAGAAAGTATCAAGGAGAATAATGTGATATACCTCACTTGGTGAGAAACCTAAAAGCCGCATAAATCAAAATCACAACAAGATACATATGGGAGATCCGATTTTGATGAACAAGAGCTTGTTATGGAGATTACCACAAGCTCTATATCCTCACATGGATAAGACCAAATAACAACCAAAAACGATGATGCAAGTATGCAAATGATTGAGCTCTCTCCGAATGATGTGACCGAATTACTCATACGAGAGCCCCTCTTGATAGTACGGTTATCTATCCTAAACCCGGTCTCCTACACAAAACAAGAGACCGGCAAAAGGGAAAACCTATCAAGATTATACCTTTGACTTGAGCATTCCACTTGAGATCGATGTAGACGATCTTGCCCTTCTCAAGATGGAACGCCTTTCTTAATTCCTCATGATCGATCTCGCATATTGATCTTGCCCAACATATATTCTTTGCATTTCATCGACCTTGAAGCCAACACATGCTCCAAGTGATGCCAATGGACAAATCCTACAAGTATAACTTAATACACACATTAGTCCATAAAGATTGTCATTAATTACCAAAACCACACATGGGGGCCCAACATGTTCTTTCACTTGCGCTTGGGGTTTCCTAACGAGACGTTCAACACGCAACAAGACTTTTTATGGCGCTGTTGCTGGGGAGGCTAAGGACGTCTTCACAAGGGGAGTCCTTATCAACCTTTCTCTTTACTTTGTTTTTGGTTTTCTTAGTTTCTTTTGCTTGGTTTTGTTTGCCTCTTTTTATCAAAAACTCCAAAAAAATTAATTTAGTTTGGTTTGCTTTCTCTTATAAAAAACACAAAAAATTAGTTCCTACTCTAGTTGCCACCTTTGTCTAGCTCACCATGTTGTTCCCTAAGTTCACCCTGAAGGACCTCTCGATAGGTAGTGGCTCTATAATTGGGGAAAGATAATATTGAAGAATTATTTAATCATGTTAGAAAGCATGAGGATACTGAGGATAGATCTATAGCATAACTAGCTCCTAATTATGAAATTGCTGCAGCTTCTTTAGTTCATATGTTGGAGGCTAGGTTTGTTAGCCTTAACCCCATGATGCAAATTTTGTTCCTAAAAATAAAAGAGTTCCATGATGTTGCTAGGGAAGCCAAAAAGGTATTTGAGCGTTTCAATATGCTAGGCTCATGTGTAGATGTTGTGGGTACTTCAGATAAAACTAAACCTAGAGAGGAATTTAAGATACCCATACCCTTTAAGCTTGTTGGGATGCATGAACCCTTTGAAAAGAATTTTGATTGAATTATTCCTGAAAATCCTTTTAATGAAAGTAGTAAACCAAAAAGAGATGAGAAGGGATCCTCCAAAAATCATTTGGATGAGATACCTTTCATAGTTGAAAACTTTGCAAGTATTGAGCTTAATTCTTCATTTGAAAATACTTGATTTCTTGCTTCTTGTGCCTAAATTAAAGGCGTTAAAGAAAACTACTTTTTGGGAGATAACCCAAGAGTTTCCTTGAGTCTTGGAAGTTATTACTTCAGTAATGAACTGTTCTTATCCTTTTTGTATGCTTTTTGTGCCAAGAATTACCTCTAATGAGAGGGAAGTAAGATTTGGGGAGTTGCTGTCCCAAAACAGATTTCTGTCCTGCACCATAAAAATCCGTGAGGAGCATATGTAATTAGTATTGAGCTGAAATTTTACGACCAAATCTTCCAGTATGTTAGATAACTTTCGTTAGTTCAACACTTTTTGATTCGAGCAACAGAAGGTCTTTGAAAAAATCGGTTTCTACCTGCTGGTCTGTTTTGACAGATTTCTGCCATTATTTGCATTTGCTTCTTATTGATTCCTTTTTGGGTTATTTTTTGGAAATTGAGATTTTTGAAGGAGTTGCTACAGTAGCTTGTGTTTTTAGTGAAGTTTGCTGTTCCAAAGATAAACTCAAGGGTCTATTATCTTTTGAATACACTAATGTTGCTAATGAAGATAGTGTAAAGTTTTGTATGAAGGAAATATTTCAGGTGTAGAGAGAGAATGATGCAATGAGATGAAGAATGGACAAAATCTCAATCTTGGGGATGCCACCCCGGTGTCACCCCAAGAAATATCCAATAAGTACAAGTGTCAAAGCTTGGGGATGCCCAAGGCATCCCCTTCTTCACCAATAAAAAGCTCAGGTCTTTCTAGACACTTCGTTTTTATTGTTTCATGAACTGTTGTGTTGTTCTTGGAGCATCTCAGTTTTCATTTGCTTTTATTAGTTTGTTTAGTTTTCTTGAATAAGTTTATTGGTGTTGGAAAGGAGTAGAAATTTCTTGCTTGAAGTGCAAGAGGAGCTTGCATTGACTGTGACTTAGGCTTTAGCATGTCATGCTAGGTGTTGTTTTGACCTTATGCTTAGTGATTATTACTGTAGCATGAATTGTTCCAAACAATTGGGATTGCTTAGTGTGCCTTGAAGGAATCATGCATTGTTTAAGCATGCAAAAGCATAGTATTGTGGTATTATCCTTTGATGCTTGGTTTGGGTTGACTTGGAACATGCTCACACCATGTTATGACTATGAACAAGTCACCATAGCCTCTATGATCATTTAGTCCTCAACTTTTAGTACCAGTCCATGATTGTATTAGTAATGTTTTGTCGCTCTGCATGATTATGGCCATTATTGCTCTCTTAGTTGGTTGTTCACAGTCTTTTGCTAGCCTCCACTTGTATGAGTAAGCTCTACTCATGTTTCCAACTCCCAAGAAACCAAGTTATTCCAAAGTGTCCAATATAAATTCCTATGCATGGTGTGTTACACCATTCCAAGTATATTCTTGTTTTCATCTATCTTCTAATTAAAAAGTATTTTTTATGTGAAAACTTAGTGATTAAAGCTCTCACGAACTTGATGGCACACTTTATATTCCTTGCCCCTAATAAACTTGAACCATTGTGTCATATATGTTGTATATGCTTGCACTTATACGTTGGAATTAGCAGAACCATGTTTTCATATGTATCGTTTTCAACATTGCACTTATACTTTATACACAGTTGATATCATGCTCTTTTTTCTACGGATGTTGTCGGTGTAAAATAAAATGGGAGATTGTAAGTCCATGGAGTTATGTATTTTGTGTTAGATAAACGCATGGGCCGCTAGCCTAAGCCATGCCTAATCATGGTGGAAACTTGCAGCATCACCATAATGAGCAATCTGTGAAGCATCCTCAATAAAAACCTATGCAAATAGCAAATAAAAATATTGCTGAGATGCTCATTGTTTGCTTGCCTTGTAATTTTGGTTATGGGAAAGCTCCTGTACCATGTGCAAGGGGTACCTCGTTGGCGGTTCTCTGAGATACACATGTACTTACTATGACAAGAACTTACAGGTGACTAAAGTTGAGTAGCATGAGGTGCGGCCCTCGTATTCAAGGGACATAGATTGCCAACTTATACTTTGTCAAGCATATACTCCATAGTTTGTTCACTTTAACCTTAATCACTTCAAGATTCTTATGATAGGGGCAATGAGGGTTGAAAGCTAACAAGTACCATAGTTTTTGGAATCTCTTTTTGAAAGTTGAAATCCCTTCTTCCCTTTATGAAGGGCCTTTCTTCCACCATTATATTGAGTCTCCACATTCTACCTTTAGTCACCAGTTAAGAGAGCATAGTAGCCATTCTTAGTTCTATGTGCAGTGTCTGAAATCTTATTGATTGATGCATATTGTTGTTATTGCTTGTTCTTGTGGTATTTGTATCTAGTAACTCTTATGAACTTTGAAGGTTTCCTTTTCTACTCCACGAGGGACAAGCTGAATGCCACTATGCTATGTTTTCTGTATGTGAAACAAACAAACGTTTTTCAATGCATGTTATTCATGATCTTTGTTTGTAGCCTTTCATGTTGCATGCATAGTTACTTTGTCTTATTGTTAGAACTCAATATTTCTTGCACATGTTTAGAGTTCTTTGATCACAACTTTCAATGCTTGCAATTGATTTGATCTTGGTTTTGATGGTGCATGTCACCTCAAAAATTACTCTTTTATCACTTACCTACTCAAGGATGAGCAGGAGTTAAGCTTGGGGATGCTTGATATGTCGGAAACGTATCTATACTTTTTGATGTTCCATGCTTGTTTAGTATCTACTTTACTTTGCTTTGTCCACACTTTGAGGTGCTTTTCATATGTTTTCTGGTACTAACCTATTAACAAGTTGCCACAGTGCCAGTTGCCTGTTTTCTTCTGTTTTTGGTTCTAGAAAGGCAGAAACTCAATATTCTCGGAATTGTACGGGACAAAATCCAAAGTCAATATTTTACCGTGGGGAACATGAAGCCGGAATACGAGACGGAGGAAACTCACCAGGGTGCCACACCCCCTGGCCGCGCGGGTGGGCCCACCCAGCGCGTAGGGGGTGCAGCCGCCCTGGTGCCCCCCCTGCCTCGCCTCTTCGCCTATAAGAAGCCCCCGATGCCTAAACCCTAAGGACCTGATCAATATTCCATGAAACCGTTTGTAGCCTCCGCCACCATCATCCCTAGATCGGGGGGATCTAAAGCTCTTCCCAGCACCCTGGCGGAGGGGAGATCATCTAGGAGGCCTTCTTCTTCATCATTCCAGCCTCCGGTATGAAGCGTGAGTAGTTCCACCTTGGACTACGGGTCCATGTAGTAGCTAGATGGTTGTATCTCCTCCTTGTGATTTCATGTCTAGATCTTGTGAGCTCCGTTCATGATCAAGATCTCATCTATTTGTAATCATGCATTTTATGTTTGCGGGGATCCGATGGATATTGAGATTACTATGTCAGATTGATTAATGGTTTAGTCTTATTGATTCTATCATGTCTGTGTTGCTTGTGATCTTGCATGCTCTCCGTTGTTAGTAGCTATCTTGGCCAAGTAGTTTCTAGTGACTCCAAGAGGGGGTATTTATGCTCGATAGTGGGTTCATGCCTCTACTTAATCAAGGGAAGTGACAGAAATCTCTACGGTTGTAGCTGTGCTGTTGGCACTAGGGAGAAAACAATGTTCTCTTGTTCATGGAACAAGTGGATTGTTTACCTTACACACTTTGTTTAAAGCAGTTGTCTGTTGCTTGCAACTTAATACTGGAGGGGGTTCGGATGATAACCCAAAGGTGGAGTTCTAGTCATAGATGCAGTTGGATGGCGGTCTATGTTTATTGTTGTATTGCGCGAATCTCATAGGATCTTTTTTGTCTATTATTGCATTGTTATGCCTTGCTCAGTCCTATCAATTTCCCTAATGTAATTTGTTTACCCAACATGCCATGTTTGTTTCTAAGGAGAACACCTCTAGTGAACTATGGAACCCGGTCCAATCTTTACCATTGATACATCTTCCAGTGTTATTGTTTACTTGCTACAAACCATCATCACCTTCTACACTAGACAGTTAATCCTTTGTTACAGCAACCGGTGAGATTGACAACTATTATGTGGGGCAAAGTCTTGAGTTTGTGTTTTGCAGGTTTTCACATTGCTTGCAACACCTGTGTGACATTTCCTTCCTCCTACTTGTTCGATAACCTCGGTTTCTTACTGAGGGAAAACTTGCTGCTGTGCTGCATCATACCTTGCGCTTGGGGTTTCCCAACAAGGCGTTCAACACGCAACAGAGAACTCCTTGCAAAACCCCTCGCAAGTATACAAAGGACTTGTGTGCAATAATAGATGGTTCAAGGAGGAAAAAAAGGCTTTGGTTTAGATCAACAAACTAATATGGTACTACAAACACAAAATTCTAAGAACAAATCAACTAAAAGCAAAAATTGGGTGTGTTTTCCATAAGAACAAGATATATGCAAGAAAATCCAATGAGAGCCAATAGAAACCAACTCTTCTAAAGGAAGAGGGTGGTGGCTAAAGCCACCATGTTGGAGCACATGGCATGACACCGCGAAGATGTATCTTGAGTTCAGAACCAATCTGCATCGATGACCCACATATCACAAAATCATATTAAGGGAGATGATTTTTATTGCTTTCAGTATTATGGGGGGAGGGTTAGCCCAATCAATTAGGAACACACTCCCCCTATGTCAATGCCCGCATCTAAACCAAATACATGAAGAAGTGCACGTGAGTATGCAAGGGTAGTCAAGCCAAGCTTCTTGAATCTATGATATTTAGCTCATTCCTCAAATAACAAAATCTTGCTTCATCAAGAGTCTTCGTGGAGATATCAGCAATTTGGTTCTTCGTGCTCACAAAACATAGTGCAATATCGCCACGAGAAACATGATCCCGAATGAAATGATTGCGAATCTCAATATGTTTTGTCCTTGTATGCCGCACCGGATTGTAAGCAATTTTAATAGCACTTTCACTGTCACACAAAAGAGGCACTTTGTCACAATTGACACCATATTCCTTTAAAGTTTGCCTCATCCATAATAATTGTGTACAAGCACTTGCAGCAGCAACATATCCAGGTTCGAAGGTTGAGAGTGATATGCAATTTTGTTTCTTCGAAGACCAACACACTAGAGACCTGCCGAAGAATTGACATGCACCAGAAGTTGATTTTTGATCATCCTTTTGACCAGCCCAATCTGAATCAGTGTAACCAAATAGAGAGATACTAGAGCCTTTGGGATACCATAAACCAAAATTTGGGGAATGAACCAAATATCTAAAGATTCTCTTGACCGCCACTAAGTGGCTTTCTTTAGGAGCGGCATGGCACCTTGCACACACTCCTACACTCAACACGATATCGGGCCTAGATGCGCAAAGGTAAAGGAGAGAGCCGATCATGGATCGGTATACCTTTTGGTCCACGTCTTTACCCTTTGGATTAAGCTCAATATGACATTTAGTTTGCATTGGAGTAGCAACACCAATGAGATCCGTCATCTTGAACCTCTTGAGCATGTCTTGAATGTATTTAGCTTTATTAATGAAGGTTCCCTCTATAAGTTGATTGATCTCGAATCCAACAAAGAACCTTAATTCTCCCATCATAGACATCTCAAACCTGTTAGTCATAAGCTTTGAAAATTCATCATTAAAAGCTTGGTTAGTAGAGCGAAAAATAATGTCGTCTACATATAGTTGGCATACAAAAAGCTCCCCATTAACCTTCTTAGTAAAAAGAGTGGGATCGATTTGACCAACTTCAAATCCACGGTCTAAGAAAAGCTCTTTAAGGTGCTCATACCACGCACGTGGGGCTTGTTTAAGGACATAGAGTTCCTTATCAAGTTTGTAGACATGGTTCGGAAATTTGGGATCCTCAAATCCTGGGGGTTGCTTGACATATACCTACTCATGTAGTGGACCATTAATAAAAGCACTCTTAACATCCATTTGTTGTAATTTAAAATCATGATGAGCAGCATAAGCAAGAACGATACGGATGACTCAAGGCGAGCCACATGAGCATAGGTTTCGCCGAAATCAATTCATTCCACTTGAGAGAATCCTTGAGCCACTAGCCTTTCCTTATTCCTTACAACAATGCCATTTTCATCTTGTTTGTTCTTCAAAATACACTTTGTGTCGATAACATTGCGGCATTCTTTGGGTTTCTCTACGAGCTTCCAAACCTTGTTGCACTCAAAGTTATTTAGTTCTTCGTGTGTTGCAACCACCCAATCGGGATCTTCAAGAGCATCAGATACCTTCTTTGGTTCAACCATTGAAATGTGTGCTTGATGATCGTAGAAGCTAGCAAGTTCTCTTCTAGTGGACACCCCTTCTTGTTAGATCACCTACAACCTTGTCAAGAGTGTGGCCCCTTAACTCAAGGTTCTGATCAGCGAGAGCTTTGCGACGAGCCTCAATTTCCTTATTGTTTATTGATGGAGTTGATTCAGCATTTGGATCCTTGTCTTGGCCACTACCTTGCCCTTAATCTTGATCTGAGCTGATCACAAGAGACTGTTGCTGTTCTGGTTCTTCAGGGCCATATAATCCGCCCCTAGATGGGGCCGGACAATCCGGCCTGGGAGATGCGGCTACAATTTCTTCTTCCTGGATGTCCCTGACAGAACTTGGATTGCCAGGACCGGATAATCCACCCGTTGTGGCCAGAGAATCCAGCCTGGGATTTTCTGGACTTGCTTGCTCTTCTTGATTTCCTTGGAGCGAATTGGAGTGCTAGGGGCGGACAGTCCGCCCCTTGGAGGGGGCGAATAGTCCGGCCTAGGACTACAAATTTGCCTAGAGGATAGATGATCTTAAGGAGGTTGTGGTGTTGGTGCAGAGGTTTCTCCAGCAGTAGGGACTTTTTGATCTTGTGTAGATGAGGGCTCCACTTGAGTGGAGAATTGTCCTTCCCGATCCGCCACAAGGGGTTCCTCGATGGGGCCGAAAAATCCCACGTCCATTCTTCTTATGGCATCTTGTGGTATTTCAACATCTGCATCACAAAAATCATCTTGCCCCACATGGGAGCCATCATTTTCGTCGAATTCCATGCTGCAAGATTCTACAACAATTCCAGAGAGCTTGTTGTAGACTATATAAGTGTGGGATTCGGCACCGTAACCAACAAAAATACCTTCTAAAGCCTTAGACTCAAATTTAGACAAGCGAACTCCTTTGATGAGAAAGAAACACTTACAACCGAATACCCGAAAGTACAAATTGTTGGGCTTGTTACCGGTAAGTATTTCATACGGCTTTTTGTCCAAGATCTTGCGGAGGTAGACCCGATTTGATGAGTGACAAGCGGTAGATATGGCTTCATCCAAAAAGTTGTATGGAGACTTGAATTCAGCCAACATTGATCTAGCCATATCCATCAAAGTGAGGTTCTTTCTTTCGGCTACACCATTTTGTTGAGGGGTGTACCAGCGGAATATTGATGTCTTATCCCCTCTTCACTTAGAAACTCATTTAATGTGTAGTTCTTGATCTATAAGGCATTGTCACTTCTTATTTCCAAAATGGGGACATTGTGTTGACGCTGAACCTCATTGGCGAAGTCAATGACAGTTTGTTGAGTCTCACTCTTTAGCTTGAAGAAATAGACCCATGTGTATCTTGAGTAATCATCGACTATCACCAAGCAATATTTCGACCAAATAAGTCCACATGAAGTAATTCCAAGATCCTCTTCGAGGAACAATAGTTTTCCTCTCGTGGGGTGAGTCATGCATCTAACCTTCAACACAAGCCCTGCAAACACGATCTTTGGCAAAGGAAACATTGTATTTTAGTCCAGGGATGTGTAGAGGTTCATAGCATGGAAAACAAAAAATTTCTACCGCATGCACACAAACAAGCCAAGATCTATCTACTAGATTCACTACTAGGAAAACGGCTATAGGTAATCCACACTTCTGTGGCGCACTTGCTAGTGGTTCCCCACGGGTAAAATAGGCGTGGCGCACTGCCCACAGGTGCCCTACGGCTAACTGTCGTAAGCGCGTTGCACATGGGGGTGGTGCGCCACGGCTATGTGATGGCCAGGGCACATGTGGCCACAACAAACATACCCGTAGCGCACTAGGTCAAGGTGCGCTACGGATGTGTCACTTAGCCGTAGCACACCTTGACCTAGTGCGCTACGGACATGTGTGCTACAGCAGCTGGGTCAACTTAGCCGTAGGGCACTCTGCCCTAGTGCCCTACGACTAAGTGGCCTGAACCAACTCCACCCCCCGGTGGATCGTCTTTTTATGTTTTGCAAAAAATAAAAGAAAATAATAAACACTTCAAAAAATAAAATTCTTTCATATTTAGGAAGGTAATGTGGTATAATTTCTAGGAAAATTAACAAACATGAGTTTCCACTTTTTCTGCAAAAAAAAGTCATGCCACGGTAATATGGTCGTAACTTTTGCATACGATGTCGAAAAAATCGTATAATATACCAAAATGACGAGAACGAGTAATCCGGTCGTTTACGATTTTTTAGATTTTCAAAATTCGAAAAGAGTAAAAAGTTACTGTCAAAAGACTGTTTTTTCTGCAGAAAAATAAATAAAGGGCAACTTACTCATAGCGCACCACCACCTAGTGCGCTATGAGTAAGTTGGGTGGGATTCAAAATTTGAATCTCCACCCCGCCCACCTACCTTTTCCTTTCCCCTTTTCCCTCTCCCTTTTCCTTCTCCCTTCTCCTTCTTCCTTCTCCCTTCTCCTTCTTCCTTCTTCCTTCTCCTTTTCCTTCTCCTCCTTCCCCTTCTCCTCTCCTTCCAGTGACGGCGCGACGGCGGCCTCCTCCTCTCCTTGCAGTGACGGTGGCGTGGCGGCGGCGCAACGGCGGCCTCCTCGTCTCCTTGCAGTGACGGCGGCATCATTCTCCTCACCGACCTCCCTTCCTCCCTCTCTTCCTCCATCTCTTCCTACCTCCCTCTCTTCCTACCTCCCTCTCTTCCTACCTTCCTCTCTCCAACCACACCATTCCTACGACCTCGACGCCGGCGAGGACTAGAGCGGCCACGGACTCCCGCACCTCCCTACGGTGATAGGTAGTGACCACGGCCATGCTCCGGCGAGGTGACACGACAGCGGCGATGTACGGACCCGATTGCTTTTGCAATTCAAAACAAGGTTGTTTTTTGCATTTTTTTTGTTTTTTGAAAAACACATCCATGGCGCACCCTGTACCTCTACCTGTGGCGCACCTCGTAGTGCGCCACGCCTATCTCGAGATAACCGTAGCGCACCAGGAAGTGCGCCACGGCTAGGAGATAGCCGTAGCGCGAGGGCCGTGGCGCAGTCCTAGTGCGCCACAGATGGCCTTTTCAGGTGCGCCACGAATGGCCATTTTCCTAGTAGTGATTGTAGCAACGAGTCGATAGAAGCACTCACCCTCGAAGATTCCAAAGCGGTTAACGAGAGGAAATTCTCGTTGGTGATGTAGTCGTACACTTGTCGATCTCAAGATCACATAGACGATCCTTCCGGCGCTGCTTTCTGGCAGCGCTTCCGCAGTCGGTCACACGTTCGATACTTGATGAGGACCTTCCTCTCCCTTGTTCCAGCAGGCAGCGGAGGTTTTAGTTCTCCCCTCGCAAATCCGGCAGCACGACGACATGGTGTCAGAAGTAAAGGGAAGATCCCGCAGGGCTTCGCCTAAGCCGGTGCGAGTTATGGTGGATCTAGGGTTTCCCGGTGATCTAGGGTTTAGAAGACCGGGAGGAGGAGGAGGAGGTGGCGGCGGCGGCTAGGGCGGCGGCGACGGACCGGCGGCGCGGCGGCGCAGGGCGGCGTGGCGCGGCGACGGCTTGGGTGTGGGAGGGCTAGGGCTTGTGTGTTTGGGGCAGCCCTCCCCCTCTAATTATGAGAGGGGGCAGCGTTGAGAGAGGGGAGTTTGAATCCACTTCCAAACCCAAGTTGGAAGGACTCTTTCCTTCTTCCACTAGGAAACCATTCTTCCAGTTTGACTTTTCAAACCTCCCGTTTGACTTTCAATTTAGAGCTTTAATTCTCTCTCACAAATGTCCACACCAAGTGACCTAGGATATGATCCAATCATTCCACTTACCCATGACACATTCATGGACCATTCTCCTTCCGGACCGGTGAACCTTCTAGAACCTCTCCGATGAAAACATCGGAATCTTTCCCGAACTCCGGAATCGGACTTTCCTTATATGAATCTTATTCTCCGGACCATTCCGGATCTCCTCGTGATATCTTGGATCCCATCCGAGACTCCGAACAACATTCGGTATCCCTACTCACATTCCATATCTACTAAACAACATCGAATCCTTAAGTGTGTCTCCCTATGGTTCGTGAATTATGCGGACATGACCGAGACACTTCTCCGATCAATAACCAATAGTGGAATCTGGAAATTCATATGGCTCCCAAATATTTCTACGATTACTTTTCGATCGAATGAACCACTTACATATGATACCAATTTCCCTTTGTCTCATGATAGTTTACTTATCCTAGGTTTTGAACGTCGGTATCTCTGGATACCTAGTTCAACCTCTTTACCGATAAGTACTCTTTTCTTGTTCCCGTGATATGTGATCCCTTGTGAACCAGTCACATGCTTGCAAGATAATTGGATGACATTCCACCGAGAGGGCCTAGAGTATATCTATCCGTCATATGGATGGACAAATCCCACTCTTGATTCATGTGTCTCAACACATAATTTCTGAACACTCAATGCCACCTTTATAGCCACCTAGTTACGGCGTGGTGTTTGATGTCATCAAAGCATCCTTCCGGTGATGGTGATTAACATGATCTCATGGTCGAAGGAATTAGGTTACTATGTACCAGAAAGCTTATAGCAAACAAACTATTGAAATGACTTGATCTTTATGCTACGCTTATCTATAGGAGTATGTCCATCATACCATTCTCCTAATGATATGATCTTGTTGTTAATAACATATCAATGTTCGTGATCAAGAAACCACGATCATCTATTAACCAACAAGCTAGTATTATAAAGAGGCTTTACCAGGGACTCTAATTTAGTTTACAAATCACACAAGTATTAATGTTTCCGGTTCATACTGTTATAGCATGAATGTAAACATTTATCATAAACACAAAGATATAATAATAACCACTTTTATTATTGCCTCTAGGGCATATCTCCAACAGTCTCCCACTTGCTCTAGAGTCAACTAATCTAGATTACATGGTAATATACCGAACACCCATGGCGTTTTGTGCTGGTCATGTTTTGCCCTCGGGAGAGGTTTAGTCAACGGATCCACCACATTCAGATCTGTGTGTACTTTGCAAATCTTTATGTCACCATCTTGAACATGCTCTCGAATAGCGTGAAAACATAGCTTGATATGCTTCAGCTTCTTGTGTGACCTTGGTTCTTGCGCATTGGCTATGGCGCCCATGTTATCACAATAGATAGACATTGGGTCCAGCGCACTTGGAACCACACCGAGCTCCGTAATGAACTCCTTCATCCATATCGCCTCTTGTGAAGCCTCCGAAGCAGCTATGTATTCCGATTCAGTTGAAGATCTCTCCACAATGCTTTGCTTTGCACTCCTGCAGCTAACTGCTGCACCATTCAAAGTAAATACGTATCCAGATTGTGATTTAGAATCAGTCGGATCGGTGTTCCAACTAGCATCGGTGTAACCATTAACAACGATCTGTTCATCACCTCCATAAGAAAGAACCATATCCTTAGTTCTTTTCAAGTACTTGAGGATGTTTTTGACCGCTGTCCAATGATCTACTCCTGGATCACTTTGATATATGCTAGTAAAACTAATAGCATATGCAATGTCGGGTCTAGTACATAGCATGGCATACATAAGAGATCTTATGGATGAGGCATAGGGAGTCTTACTCATCCTTTCTCTATCTTCTGCCGTTGCTGGACTTTGAGTTTTACTCAAGGTCGTATTGGGCAACATGGGCAAGAACCCTTTCTTGCTATCTTCCATTCCAAACCTCTTTAGAACTTTGTCCAAATATGTACGTTGTGACAATGATATTAGGCGTCTCGATCTATCTCTATAAATATTTATGCCTAATATGCAAGCTGCTTCGCCAAGATCTTTCATTGAAAAACTATTATTCAAATAATCCTTGACACTATTAAGAAGGTCTACATCATTCCCAATCAACAATATGTCATCTATATATAGTATTAAGAATGCTACAGAGCTCCCACTCACTTTCTTGTAAATACAAGCTTCTCCATAAGTTTGTATAAAACCGAAGCTTTTGATCACCTTATCAAAACGTTGATTCCAACTCTGGGATGCTTGCTTCAATCCATAAATGGACCGTTGAAGTTTGCATACCTTGTTAGCATCTTTAGGATCGGCAAAACCTTTGGGTTGTACCATATACAACTCTTCATCAATGTCTCCATTGAGGAACGCCGTTTTGACATCCATATGCCATATCTCATAATCATAATATGCAGCGATTGCTAACATAATCCTCACAGACTTTAGCTTCGCTACCGGTGAGAAAGTCTCATCGTAGTCAACTCCTTGAATTTGTCGAAACCCTTTCGCGACAAGTCGAGCTTTATAGACAGTAACATTACCATCAGCATTTGTTTTCTTCTTGAAAATCCATTTGTTCTCGACAGCCTTCCGACCATCCGGTAAGTCCACCAAAGTCCATACTTGGTTTTTTTACATGGATCCAATCTCGGATTTCATGACTTCTTGACATTTATTGGAATCTGGGCTCATCATCGCTTCCTCGTATGTCACAGGGTCATCGGTGTTGTCCACCAACATGACCCTCATAATGGGATCATACCAATCAGGAGTGGTACGAGTTCTCGTTGACCTACGAGGTTTTGTAGTTACTTCAACCGAAGTTTCATGATCAACAACATTAGCTTCCTCTCTTATTGGTGTAGGCGCCACATGAACTACTTCCGATGCTGCGCTGCTCGCAAGTTCGAGAGAAGGTTCAACAACCTCGTCGAGTTCTACTTTCCTTCTAGTCACTTCTTTCGAGAGAAACTCCTTCTCAAGAAAGGATCCATTCTTGGCAACGAAGATTTTGCCCTCAGATCTATGATAGAAGGTGTACCCAATAGTTTCGTTCGTGTATCCTATGAAGACGCATTTTTCTGCTTTGGGTTCAAGCTTGTCGGGCTGTAACTTCTTTACATAAGCTTCACAACCCCAAACTTTAAATAGCGACCACTACTAGGAAAATGGCTATAGGTAATCAGCACATCCGTGGCTCACATGGTTGAAGTGCCCCACGGCTAAAACAGGCGTGGCTCACCTATGGGCAGTGCCCTACTAGTAACTAGAACAACCGTGGCGCACATGACCATAGTGCGCCACAGATATGTGTGGGCCAGGGCCCTGTTGGCCGCACGCCAAACATCCGTAGCGCACATAGAGTAGGTGCGCTACGGTTGTTAGTGTCAACCGTGGCGCACATGGAGGGGGTCCTCTCTACTGTGAAACGGCCAGACACATCCGTGGCGCACTATGGCATGTGCGCCACGGATGTATAAACTTAGTAGTAGGGCACCTTGCCCTAGTGCCCTACGCCTAACTATCCTGCACCAACTCCACCCCCCTCCCCCCGTGGATCGCCTTTTTAGGCTTAGCAAAAAATAAAAGAAAATGATAAACACTTCAAAAAATTAAATCCTTTCATATTTAAATAGGTAAGGTGGTATAGCTTCTAGTAAAATTAACAAACATGATTTTCGACTTTATTTGCAAAAAAAAGTTATGCCACGGTAAAAAGGCCGTAACTTTTGCATACGATATCGAAAAAAATCGTATAATATACCAAAATGACGAGAACGAGATTTTGCATCCGCTCGCAATGACCTCTGGTCATTTAGCGATTTTTTAGATTTTCAAAATTCGAAAAGAGTAAAAAGTTACGGTCAAAAGACCGTTTTTTCCTGCAAAAAAAATAGAGGGCAACTTACCCGTAGCGCACCACCACCTAGTGCACCACGGATAAGCTTGGGCGGGATTCAAATTTGAATCACCACCCCACCCACCTACCCCTATTCCCTCCCTCTTCTCCTTTTCATTCTCCTCCCTCCTCCTTTTCCTTCTCTCTTCTCCTCCTCCTTTTCCTTCTCCTTTCCTTCTCCTCCTTCCCTTGCACTGACGATGGCGACGGTGGCCTTCTCCTCCTCCTTGCTCCGGCAACCTCCTCTCCTTGCAGTGACGATGGCGATGGCGGCGGCGACCTTCTCCTCCTCCTTGCAGTCACGACGGCGACGACCTTCTTCCTTGCGGCCTCCTCCTCCTTGCAGTCATGAAGAGCGACGACGAGCTCCGACGACCGCCGACGACCTCCTTCTCCTTGCGGCGACCTCCTCCCTTCTCCAGCCACACCTCCTTCTCCCTCTCTTCCTCGATGCCGGCGAGGAGTAGCACAGCCACAGCCTCCCGCACCTCCCAGCGGTGGTAGGTCATGGCCACGACCACCATGCTCCAGCGAGGCGACACGACGGCGGCGATGCGGACCCGATTGCTTTTGCAATTCAAAACGAGGGTGTTTTTTGCATTTTTTTTTTGATTTTTCATCCGTGGCGCACCTGTACCCCTACCCGTGGCGCACCTGGTAGTGCGCCACGCCTATCTCGATATAACCGTGGCGCACCATGCAGTGCGCCACGGCTACGAGATAGCTGTAGCGCAAGGCCCGTGGCGCACTGCTAGTGCGCCACAGAAGGCCTTTTCAGGTGCGCCACGAATAGGCGTTTTTCTAGTAGTGGACAATTTAGGTTTCTTCCCAAACCATACTTCATACGGTGTCATTTCAACGGATTTAGATGGTGCCCTATTTAAAGTGAATGCGGCTGTTTCTAATGCATAACCCCAAAATGATAGCGGTAAATCTGTAAGTGACATCATAGAACGAACCATATATAAGAGAGTTCGATTATGACATTCGTACACACCATTATGTTGTGGTGTTCCCGGCGGTATCAATTGTGAAAGTATTCCGCATTTCTTCAAATGCTCGCCAAAATGTAACTTAGATATTCACCTCCACGATCAGATCGTAGAAATTTAATCTTCTTATCATGTTGATTCTCTACCTCACTTTGAAATTCCTTAAACTTCTCGAAAGTTTCGGACTTATGTTTCATTAAATAGATATACCCATATCTACTCAAATCACCCGTGAAGGTAAGAATATAGCGATAACCACCGCGCGATGCTACACTCATTGGACCACACACATCGGTATGTATAATTTCCAATAAGTCCATAGCTCGCTCCATCATACCAGAAAATGGAGTCTTAGTCATTTTACCCATCAGACATGCTTCGCATCTTTCAAGTGATTCGAAATCAAGTGATTCAAGAAGTCCATCAGAATGGAGTTTCTTCATACACTTCACTCCAATATGACCAAGACGATAGTGCCACATTAGGTCGAGTTATCACTCAATTTCAAACGTTTAGCTTCAATGTTATTAATGTGTGTATTACCACAATCAAGATTCAATAAGAATAGACCATCTATCAAAGGTGCATGTGCATAAAACATATTACTCATATAAATCGAACAACCATTATTCTCGGACTTAAACAAGTAACCGTCTCGCAATAAACATGATCCAGATATAATGTTCATGCTCAACGCAGGCACCAAATAACAAAACTAATCCCGATGGTAGATTAAGAGGTAGCGTGCCGACTGCGATCACATCAACCTTTGATCCATTTCCAATGCGCATCGTCACCTCGTTCTTCGCTAGCTTCCGTTTATTCCGCCGCACCTGTTTCGACTTACAAATATGAGCAACCGAACCAGTATCAAATACCCAGGCACTGCTACGAGTACTAGTGAGATACACAACAATAACATGTATATCGGATATACCTTTCTTCTTGATGTTGCCATTCTTCAAATATTCCAAGTACTTAGGGCAATCTTCTTCCAGTGACCCTCTCCCTTGCAGTAAAAGCACTTAGTATCAGGCTTAGGCCCAGCCTTGGTTTTCTTCGCTGGCGCGGTAACTTTCTTACCGCCCTTCTTGAAGTTTCCCTTTTTCTTAGACTTGCCTTGCTTCTTGAATTTGGTGGTCTTATTGACCAACAACACTTGGTGCTCTTTCTTGATCTCCACTTCTGCAGACTTTAACATGGAGAAGAGTTCGGGCAACGACTTGTCCATGTTTTGCATATTGTAGTTCATCACAAAGTTCTTGCAACTTGGTGGTAGTGATTGGAGGACACGGTGAATCCCCAAACCATTAGGAATCACTATACCTAATCTTTGAATCTTGATTGCGTGCCCAGACATCTTAAGCACGTGCTCACTGACGAAGCTGCCCTCTTCCATCTTGTAGTTAAAGAACTTTTCAGAAGCCTCATAACTTTCAACTGCCGCGTGAGCCTCAAATATCATTTTGAGTTCATGGACAATATCATGTGGGTCATGGTTCTCAAACCTTTTCTGATGCTCCGATTCCAAACCATACAAGATAGCAGACTGAACTGTGGAGTACTGATTCTTCCGAGCGAGGAAAACATTCTTTACCTCATCGGTAGCATCAACTGCAGGTGGGTTACCCAGCGGTTCATCCAGCACACAGGTCAAATTACCAGCATTGAGGACAATCCTCAAATTGCAGAACCAATCCGCAAAGTTTCTCCCATTGTTTTTTCAACTTTTCTTTCTCTAGGAATGCATTAAAATTGATGGTAGGGGCCGCCATTGATCTACAACATATTTGCAATAGTTTAGACTAAGTTTATGCTCTAGGAACATAATTGCAAAATTGAGTTCTAATTAATAGTTAAATTAATCTAGGTGAACTCCCACTCAAAAAAATATCCCTCACATTGTTTTAGTGATCACAAGAACCAAATCCACCACATCAAAACCGATCATCACGAGAGATGATATAGCTTCAATGGCGAACAATCAACATGTTCATCATATCTACTATATGACTTATGCTTTACCTTTCGGTGATCCGTGTTCTGAGACCATGTCTGTACATGCTAGGCTCGTCAAGATCAAACCTTAGCTTCCGCATGAGCAAATCTGGCTTGCTCATGTTGTATACACTCGCAGAATCTAACGCACCCGATCATCAAGTGGTGCTTCGAAACAACGAGCTTTAGCAACGGTGCTTACTAAGGATGAACACTTTAAAACTTGAAATTTTGTGCTTGAGGTATCATCTTATAATGCTACCGTCGCGAACTAAGCAATACAAGATGCATAAAAGGATTAACATCACATGCAATTCATAATATGTGATATGATATGGCCTTTTTTCTTGTGCTTCCGATCTCCAACTTCAAGAACGAACATGATCTCCATCATCACCGGTATGGCGTCATGGTCAATGGCGCCGCTTCATGATTGTCGTCCACCAGCATCAACTATTACAACTACTTTGAATAGACACGCAGGTCTTAACGGAATTAAAAAGACAACCATATGGCTCCTGCCGGTTGCCAACTTACAATAAGGAACATTGCATACATCATATATAATCACAATCATGGCCATATCACATCACAGCACACCCCTGCAAAACAAAGTTAGATGCCTCTAATTTTCTTTGCATGTTTTACATGGTTTGGGGCTTTCAATAAGTGTCGTTCTAACTTACGAACAAGAACCACAACATTGATGCTTGAACTATCAAGTTCCCATTGTAAATTGAATATATACTATGATGGGAGAGACAGACACCCGCAAAGCCGCTTATGCAATACAAGTTGCATGTTAAGCGTGGAGCAAGTCTCATGAACGATGTCATGTAAGGTTAGCCCGGGCCGCTTCATCCCATCATACCGCAAGATGCAAAGTACACAAAAAGCAATTGATAATAAAAGCACCACCGCCCACAATGACCATTGTGTTCTACTCATGCAACAGATCTACACATAGACATGGCTCTTATACCACTGTAGGGGTTTGTAGCATGGAAAACAAAAAAATTCTACCACATGCACACAAACAAGCCAAGATATATCTACTAGATTGTAGCAAAGAGTCGATAGAAGCACTCACCCTCAAAGATTCCAAAGCGGTTAACCAGAGCAAATTCTCATGGGTGATGTAGTCGTACACTTGCCGATCTCAAGATTGCGTAGACGATCCTTCCGGCACTGCGTTCCGGCAGCGCTTCCACAGTCGGTCACACGTTCGGTACTCGATGAAGACCTTCCTCTCCCTTGTTCCAGCAGGTAGTGGAGGTTGTAGTTCTCCCCTCGCGATTCCGGCAGCACGACGGCGTGGTGTCCGAAGTAGAGGGAAGATCCCGCAGGGTTTCACCTAAGCCGGTGCGAGTTATGGTCGATCTAGGGTTTCCTGGTGATCTAGGGTTTAGAAGACCGGGAGGAGGAGGAGGTGTCGGCAGCGGCTAGGGTGGCGGCGGCGCGGCGGGGCAGGGCGGCGGCAGCGGCGGCGACTTCGGTGTGGGAGGGATAGGGCTTGTGTGTTTGGGGCAGCCCTCCCCCTCTATCTATGAGAGGGGGGCAGCCTTGAGAGAGGGGAGTTTGAATCCACTTCCAAACCCAAGTTGGAAGGACTCTTTCCTTCTTCCACTAGGAAACCATTGTTCCAGTTTGAATTTTCAAACCTCCCGTTTGACTTTTAAATTAGAGCTTTAATTCTCTCTCGCAAATGTCCACACCAAGTGACCTAGGATATGATCCAATCATTCCACTTACCCATGACACATTCATGGACCATTCCCCTTCCGGACCGGTGAACCTTCTAGAACCTCTCCAATGAAAACATCAGAATCTTTCCTGAACTCCGGAATCGGACTTTCCTTATATGAATCTTATTCTCCGGACCATTCCGGATCTCCTCGTGATATCCTGGATCCCATCTGAGACTCCGAACAACATTCGGTATCCCTACTAACATTCTATATCTACTAAACAACATCGAATCCTTAAGTGTGTCTCCCTACGGTTCGTGAATTATGAGGACATGACCAAGACACTTCTTCGATCAATAACCAATCAAGGAATCTGGAAATTCATTGGCTCCCACATATTTCTACGATTACTTTTCGATCGAATGAACCACTTACATACGATACCAATTTCCCTTTGTCTCATGATAGTTTACTTATCCGAGGTTTTGATCGTCGGTATCTCTGCATACCTAGTTCTACCTCGTTACCGATAAGTACTATTTTCTCGTTAACGTGATATGTGATCCCTTGTGAACCAGTCACATGCTTGCAAGATAATTGGATGACATTCCACCAAGAGGGCCCAAAGTATATCTATCCGTCATATGGATGGACAAATCCCACTCTTGATTCATGTGTCTCATCACATACTTTCCTAACACTCAATGCCACCTTTATAGCCACCCAGTTATGGTGTGGTGTTTGATGTCATCAAAGCATCCTTCCGGTGATGGTGATTAACATGATCTCATGGTCGAAGGAATTAGGTTACTATGTATCAGAAAGCTTATAGCAAACAAACTATTGAAATGACTTGATCTTTATGCTACGCTTATCTATAGGAGTATGTCCATCATACCATTCTCCTAATGATATGATCTTGTTGTTAATAACATTTCAATGTTCATGATCAAGAAACCACGATCATCTATTAAGCAACAAGTTAGTATTATAAAGATCATTTACCAGTGACTCTAATTTAGTTTACAAATCACACAAGTATTAATGTTTCCGGTTAATACTGTTATAGCATGAATGTAAAAATTTATCATAAACACAAAGATATAATAATAACCAATTTTATTATTGCCTCTAGGGCATATCTCCAACAAGATGTGGCCACCCTTGTGATGACTTTGCAAAGTTCTCATGTTGACATGGGCTTAACGGCGATGCCATAGCCATCCCATGTCGTACTTTCCGAATAAGCACATCGGACCCGAAGTGGTTTTCCCCGAAACCCACCACATACAGGCCACAAGAGTACCACTAAATCACCATCAATGAAAACAGCAAAGCCCATCTTACCAAGGGCACGAATAGAAAGTAAAGTGTAACCGAGGGTCTCAATAAGCATGATGTCCACGAGAGAGAAATCGTGGGTGACCACAACCTTGCCAAGACCCAATACCACAGATTTAGACTTATCACCATAGGAGACTATAATATGAACATGATTGGGTCGCATCTCCGTGATGATCTCTTTGCTTCAGGTCATATGACTAGTGCACCCACTGTCCAGCACCCATTTAGACCAACCGGAAGCATAGCCCTGCAAGAGAATTACTTCTTGGTTTTAGGTACCCATTTTTCAATGGGTCCTCTCATGTTAGTAACAAGGGTCTTTGGGACCCAAATAGACCAAGCAACATATTCATCAAAAGGACCAACATAATTTGCATAGACATCACCATAGTAATCACAAAAAAATTCATGATTTGGATTGTTAGACACTATAAACTAATATGGTCAGTTTTGTCTTTTGTGACATTCTTCTCAATGGTTCCTGTCTTAGCTTATTCACTCTTGGTCTTCTTCTTCTTGTTCTTCTTCTTCTTGGACTTGGAAACATATCCAAGTCCTTTTCCAAGATTTTATCTTTGCTTTCTAAGAATATCATCAAGTACACCCTTACCTTTGGGAGTGGTGTCATTGACAAGCTCATCTTCCACCCTAGCATTTTCCTTGTGAATATATGTTGAGTTAGATGTGCTAGGAACATCATACTTGGTCAATCGAATTTGGAGCTGATCATGCGACCCATTGAGAATGGATAATTCACTATTCAAAGCCTTGTGAGAAATGTCAAGTTTCTCCAATTCCTTAGAGAGTCTAGCATGAGCAACCCCAAAGTCAACCTTTTCTTTCTTTAGCTTCTTTACTTTGGCTACTTCATTGTCACATTCCTTAACAAGCTTTGTCACCATTTATTCATGTGACTCCTCAATAGACTCAAGCCTATCTTCAAGAGAAACACGAGCTTCTTCTTCTACTAGAGCATTTTTCAGGATGCAATTTCCATTGAATCCTCCCTTTCAATCCTGCCCTTTTCTTCAAGAAGTACTTCATTTTGGGCCAACTGGTCCATGAGAGCCTCAAAATGTATTTTGTGCTCACCTTGAAAGTTAGTGATGAAGTAGTCCAAAGCAATAATTTCTTCTTCAACCTTAAGACTAGTAGGATCATCTACGTCAATCATAGCCTTAGGAAAAGAAGTGTTAGAAGATGATACCTTGGAACCTCTTGCCATTAGACAAGTAGCATTCTTGTTGATGACGTTTTCATTCAGAGAGTCGAAGAGAGATGTTGGTGTAGATGTTGTGACTATAGCAGCCACCTCTCGAAAGCTATCATCCTCATCTTCATCTTCACTTCCCGAGGTATACTCCTCTTGATCCACTAATACTATCTTTGGTTGCTTCTTGAATGGAGCATTCTTCTTCACAAATTGTTTCTTTTGTGGAGCCTTTGACTTTTCCTTCATAATGAGTCTTCCTCCATTATCTTATCTACTTGGATAAGGACACTCAGCTACAAAGTGCAGCCGGTCTCCATAGTTGAAACACGTTCTTAGCTTGGTACCGTTCTCCCTTCTTCCATATGCTCCACTCTTGCGTTCTAGTTCAGATTTAGCTTTGGCTGGATCCTTCCAAAAGTTTCTAGCATAGAAGGACATGTATTGTCCATGAGCTCTTTTTACATCCTCGGGACAGTCCAATCTTCTATGTCATCTTCATCTTGATCAGCCACACTTGTCTTCAAGGCCATGTTGACTCCCTTTTGCATCCCAATGGCTCGTGCATGTGCATCTTTGGCATTCTTGACAGCCACTTTGAAAGCCGCCATTTCTTGCATTACCTCATTGGATGTCATTAGGTGGTAGTTATGCCTTCCTTGGATACACTTCAAATCTGTAGGCTCAAATGGCATAAGAGCACTCACATACTTGCGCTTGATCCAAGCATCATCAACATGAGAGGCACCATGATTTCTGAAAGTGGTGGCTATTGACATGAGCCTACTATACATGTCCTCGTGATCTTCTCCATCCAACATATAGAACCGTTCAGCTTGATTACTCAAAGCATCATATCTATTTATTCTCATTCTTTCATTTTCGATGAAAAGCTCGGTGAGGGCATCCCAAGCTTCCTTAGCTGTGTTGAGATGCTCAATGTGTGGCATGTCTTTGGTACCCACACCAAGCTGAATCATGTGTAGAGCCGTTGCATTGAGTTGACTGTCCACAACCTCTCTTCTTGTTAGGTTGTTGGGATCTCAAACATGAATACCATTCTCTATGATTTTCCACAACTCAATGGAGGAGCTTCACACATGAGACTTCATCAAAAATGCCATTGATTAAAAGTAGATGTTGAAAGTTTGGGTGGATCACCCCTATTATGTATATGAGGGTGTGGGATAGGTGGATCAGGTGAATACACATGGGAAACCTCATTGTATCCTTCCTTACCACTATCCTTTTTCGACGAGGAGCTCTTGTTAGTGCCATCACCAACCACTTCGTTTTCTTTGGAATCGGTTTTACCCGTTTCCTTGGATTGCAGAGTGGTAGCCTCAGAGGCAGATGGAGGTGATGCTACAAATAGGGAGAGACACATTATCATTTGACGCATTTATTCCATCTTAGACTCCATGGAATTAATCAAGGTTGTTTCTAACGTCTTGAGATCGTTCATGGTGACTACCTCCGGAGCATCACTCCCATCTCCCTTGGAGCCCATACTTCTCTTAGGCGGTTAAGCCTGAAATAAGAGCCAGGGCTCTGAGAATAATTGAAATGGATCGTATGGGCACCTAGAGGTGGGGTGAGTAGGTGCTACTCAATTTTTAGTTCATTTTCAATTTTAGGCTTGACACAAATTAAATTCTCTAGATATGCAACTTCGAGAATTTCCCTATATGCAACCCTAACTACTAAGCACGTAAAGAGAGGAGAGAGGAAACCATAGTGGAGCACGCGGAGACACACGGTTTTGTTTTACCATAGTTCCTTCCTTGTTTAGGGAAGAACATCTGCGTTGGAGGGGTGGGTGGTTCTAAGACCACCACACCACAATAGGTCTCACCCTATTCTCTGATGGATCTCGCCACGAAAGGCCTAATCCACCTTCTCCACTATTGGTACCCTTCGAGGTGGGAACCGGTGCCTTTACAACTCTAGTGGGGCACACATCCACAACCGAATTGGAGGCTCCCGTAATGACAACAAGCTGTTACAAGAACAACGATTATCAATATAATTAACACAAGGATCTAGATATTTGCAAGAAATACTAGATCGAAGATTCTCCAAATGAATGGAGAGAAGATGAAGCGCTTGATTGTAGTTGGTGAAGATCGAGCCCTCCTACTTCGATTCCCCAATGAACAGGGCAGAAACTTGAGGTGGACATCTCTTGGATGAAGGTGGACATCTCTTGGATGAAACTTGAGGAGCAGATCTTGTCTTTTTCGAATGAACCAAGAGTTCTGGTAGGAGGGATATGGCTGGTTTGAATAGCCCCTGCACAGATCTGTCCATTGGTGAAGTTTGGGGGTGGATTATCCGGCCCCCACTAGGGGCGGACTATCCGCACTGGGGAAAAATCCGCCCCTGGACGGAAAGTCCGGGCGAAAATCCGCCCCCACACAGTGGGTCACCCCGAGCTTGACTTGGTGAAAATCCTCGAGGGTGCGGATTATCCGCCCCCCTCAAGGGGAAGACTATCCTCCCCTGGGAAAATCCGCCCCAGAGACAGAAAGTCCGGGGGAAACTCCGCCCCTTCTCTAAGTGATGCGCCATGGCGACCTTGGAAGGAAAACCTGGGGGAGGACTATCCGGCCCCCTTGAGGATTATCCGGCCTGGGCAAAAACTCCGGCCCTGGCCGGAAAATCCGGGAGATGTTCCGCCCCCATACAGACGGTCGCGCCCTTGCGCCCTTTTGAGATTGGGGAGGGGCAGATTTCCGGCCCCTGGTAGGTGCGGATTATCGGCCCCCCAAAATCAGTTTCAGGCTCCTTTTCATGGTAAAGATCTGCAGCACTTCAACACACATTAAATAATCCTTGGTATTGTTATCTAACACACAAAACACTAGGGATCATGAAATGTTCTTTCACACTTGCACTAGAGTCATAATCTAGATTGCATGGTAATATACCTAACACCCATGGCGTTTTGATGTTGGTCATGTTTTGCCCTAGGGAGAGGTTTAGTCAATGGATCCGCCACATTCAGATCTATGTGTACTTTGCAAATCTTTATGTCACTATCTTGGACATGCTCGCGAATAGAGTGAAAATGTAGCTTGATATGGTTCAGCTTCTTGTGTGACCTTGGATCCTGTACATTGGCTATGGCACCCATGTTATCACATTAGATACCTATTGGGTAAGCTCCGCAATGAACTCCTTCATCCATATCGCCTCTTGTGAAGCCTCCGAAGCAGCTATGTATTCCGATTCAATTGAAGATCTCACCACAATGCTTTTCTTAGCTCCCCTCCAGCTCACCGTTGCACCATTCAAAGTAAATACGTATCCAAATTATGATTTAGAATCATCCAGATCGGTGTTCCAAAGAGCATCGGGGTAACCATTTACAACGAGTTGTTCCTCACCTCCACAAGAAAGAACCATATCCTTAGTTCTTCTCAAGTACTTTAGGATGTTTTTGACCGCTATCCAGTGATCTACTCCTGGATCACTTTGGTATCTGCTAGTCAAACTAACAGCATATGCAATATCTGGTCTTTTACATATCATGGCATACATGATAGATCGTATGGTTGAGGCATAGGAAGTATTACTCATCCTCTCTCTATCTTCAGCCGTAGCGGGACTTTGAGTCTTACTCACGGTCGTATTGGGCAACATGGGAAAGAACCCTTTCTTGCTATCTTCAATTCTAAACCTCTTCAGAACCTTGTCCAAATATGTGATTTGTGAAATCTCTATTAAGCGTCTCGATCTATCTCTATAAATATTTATGCCTAATATATAAGCAGCGTCGCCAAGATCCTTCATTGAAAAACTATTATTCAAATAATCTTTGAAACTTTTAAGAAGTTCTATATCATTCCCAATCAACAATATGTCATCCACATATAGTACTAGGGATTCTACAGAGCTCCCACTCACTTTCTTCTAAATACAAGATTCTCCATAAGTCTGTATAAATCCAAAACTTTTGATCACCTTATCAAAATGTTGATTACAACTTCAGTATGCTTGCTTCAATCCATAAATGGATCGTTGAAGTTTGCATACCTTGTTAGCATCTTTACGATCGAAAAAACCTTTGGGTTGTACCATATAAAACTCTTCATCAATGTCACCATTGAGGAACGCCATTTTGACATCCATCTGCCATATCTCATAATCATAATATGCAGCGATTGCTAACAAAATCCTCACATACTTTAGCTTCACTACCTGTGAGAAAGTCTCATCATAGTCAACTCCTTGAATTTGTCGGAACCCTTTCACAACAAGTCAAGCTTTATAGACGGTTACATTACCATCAACATATGTTTTCTTCTTGAAAATCCATTTGTTCTCGACAGCCTTGTGGCCAGTCGGCAAGTCCACCAAAGTCCATACTTGGTTTTCGTACATGGACCCAATCTCGGATTTCATGTCTTCTTGGCATTCATTGGAATCTAGGCTCATAATTGCTTCCTCATATGTCGCAGGGTCATTGGTGTTGTCCACCAACATGACACTCATAACATGATCATACCAATCAGGAGTGGTACGAGTCCTCATTGACCTGAGATTTTCAGTAGTAACTTCGTTCGAAGTTTCATGATCATTATCATTAGCTTCCTCTCTTATTAGTGCAGGCGCCATAGGAACATCTTCCGGTGCTGCGCTACTCACAAATCCAAGAGAAGGTTCGACAACCTCGTCGAGTTCTACTTTTCTTCCAGTCACTTATTTTGAGAGAAACTCCTTCTCGAGAAAGGATCCATTCTTGGCAACGAAGATTTTGCCTTCGGATCTATGATAAAAGGTATACCCAATAGTTTCCTTCAGGTATACTATGAAGACACATTTTTTCGCTTTGGGTTCAAGCTTGTCAGGCTGTAACTTATTTACATAAGCTTCGCAACCCTAGACTTTAAGGAACGACAATTTAGGTTTCTTCCCAAACCACAATACATACGGTGTCGTCTCAACGGATTTATATGGTGCCATATTTAAAGTGAATGCGCCTGTTTCTAGTGCATAACGCCAAAACAACAACGGTAAATTTGTAAGAGACATCATAGAATAGACCATATCTAAGAGAGTTTGATTACGATGTTCGGACACACCATTATGTTGTCGTGTTCCCGGTGCTGTAATTTGTGAAAGTATTCCGCATTTCTTCAAATGCTCGCCAAACTCGGAACTAAGATATTCACCTCCATGATCATATCGTAGAAATTTAATCATTTTGTTACATTGATTCTCTACTTCACTTTGAAATTCCTTAAACTTCTAGAAAGTTCAGGACTTATGTTTCATGTAATAGATATACCCATATCTACTCAAGTCATCCATGAAAGTAAGAACATAACGATAACCACCGCGCGATGCCACACTCATCAGGCCACACACATTAGTATGTATGATTTCCAATAAGTCCGTAGCTCACTCCATTATACCAGAGAATGGAGTCTTAGTCATTTTTCCCATCAGACATCCTTTGCATCTTTCAAGTGATTCGAAATCAATTGATTCAAGAAGTCCATCGGAATGGAGTTTCTTCATATGCTTCACTCCAATGTAACCAAGACGACAGTTCCACATGTATGTAGAATTATCATTCAATTTCAAATGTTTTGCATCTATATTATGAACATGTGTATGACAACTATCGAGATTCAATAAGAATATACCATCTATCAAAGGAGCATGACCATAAAAGATATTACTCATATAAATCGAACAACCATTATTATCGGACTTAAACAAGTAACCGTCCTGCGATAAACAAGATCCAGATATAATGTTCATGCTTAACGCTGGCACCAAATAACGATTATTTAAGTATAAAACTAATCCCGATGGTACATGAAGAGGGAGCATTCCGACAGTGATCACATCAACCTTGGAGCCATTTCCAACGCGGATCGTCACCTCGTCTCTCGCTAGTCTCTATTTATTCTGCAGCACTTGGTTCGAGTTACAAATATGAGCAAAAGAACCAGTATCAAATACCCAGGCACTACTATGATTACTAGTAAGATACACATCAATAACATGTATATAGGATATGCCTTTCTTATTGATGTTGTCGTTCTGCAGATTTTCCAGGTACTTGGGGAAACTCCGCTTCCAGTGACCTTCTCCCTTTCAATAAAAGCACTCTGTATCAGGCTTAGACCAGTCTTGGTCTTCTTTCCAGGTGTGGCAGCTTTCTTGCCGCCCTTCTTGAAGTTACCATTTTTATTAGGCTTGTCTTGCTTCTTGAAATTTGTGGTCTTATTCACCATCAACACTTGGTGCTCTTTCCTGATCTCCACTTCCATAGAATTGAACATAGAGAAGAGTTCTGGTAATGACTTATCCATGCACTACACGTTGTAGTTCATCACAAAGTTCTTCTAACTAGGTGGTAGTGATTGGGGGACACGGTGAATCCCCAACGCATTAGGAATCACTATACCTAAGCTTTGGAGTTTATTGGCGTGCCCAGACATTTTGAGCACATGCTCACTAACGAAGTTGCCCTCTTCCATCTTGCAGCTGAAGAACTTTTCAGAAGCTTCATAACTCTCAACTGCCGCATGCGCCTCAAATATCTTTTGAGTTTACGCACAATATCATGTGGGTCAAAGTTATCAACCCTTTTATGAAGCTACAATTCCAAACCATACAAGATAGCACACTGAACTATGGAGTACTGATTCTTCCGAGTGAGGAAATCATTCTTCACCTCATCGGTAGCATCAGCTGCAGGTGGGTCACTTAGCGGTGCATCCAACACATAGGTCAACTGACCAACATTGAGGACAATCCTCAAATTGTTGAACCAATCCGCAAAGTTGCTTCCATTGTTTTTCAACTTTTCTTTCTCTTGGAATGCATTGAAATTGATGGTAGGGGCCGCCATGATCTACAACATATTTACAAAAGTTTAGACTAAGTTTATGACAAATTCAGTTCATATTAATACTTAAATTAACTAGGTGAACTCCCACTGAAATCAATATCCGCCTCAATGTTTTAGTGATCACACAAACCAAATCCACTACATCAAGTCCGATCATCACGAGAGATGATGTAGTTTCAAAGGCGAAAAATCAACATGTTCATCAATCTTCTATATGACTCATGCTTTACCTTTCAGTATTCCATGTTCTGAGACAATTTCTGTACATTATAGGCTCGTCAATATTAACCTTAGTATTTGCATGAGCAAATATGGCTTGCTCCCGTTGTATGTACACGTAGAATCTATCACACTCGATCATCACGTGGTGCTTCGAAACGACGAGGTTTAGCGAGAGGGGTCATCTTATAATGCTACCTTTGCGATCTAAGCAATACAAGATGCATAAAAGGATTAACATCGCATGCAATTCATAATAGGTGATATGATATGGCCTTTCTTCTTGTGCCTTCGATATCCATATCCAAGCACGAACATGAACTCCATCATCACCGGCGTGGCGTGAAGGTCAATGCCGCCGCTCAGTGGTTGTCGTCCACCAGCATCAACTATTACAACTACTTTGAATAATTGACACACAGGTCTAAACGAAATTTAAAGACAACCATAAGGCTCCTGCCGGTTGCCAACTTATAATAAGGATCATTGAATACATCATAAATAATCACAATCATAGACATATCACATCACAGCACACCCCTGCAAAACAAAGTTAGATGCCTCTAATTTTCTTTGCATATTTTATGTGGCTTGGGGCTTTCGAATAAGAACCGTTCTAACTTACTAACAAAAACCACAACATTGATACAACTATTTTCATGTGCCCTTTGTAAATTGAATCTTCATTATGGTGGGAGAGACAGACACCTGCAAAGCCACTTATACAATACAAGTTGCATGTCGAGCGTGGAGCAAGTCTCTTGAACGATGTCATGTAAGGTTAGCCCGGGCCGCTTCATCCCACCATCCTGCAAGATGCAAAGTACACAAAAATCAATCGGGAACAAAATCATCAATTCCCACAATAACCATTGTGTTCTACTCGTGCAACATATCTACGCATGGACACGTCTCTGATACCACTGTAGGGGTTCGTAGCATGGAAAACAAAAAATTCTATCGCATGAACACACACAAGCCAAGATCTAATCTACTAGATCGGTGCAACGAGTTGATAGAGTACTAACCCTCAAAGATCCAAAATGTTTAATGAGATCGTATTCTCGTGGTTGATGTAGTTGTTCACTTGCCGATCTCCAGATCGTGAAGACGATCCTTCCTGCACCGCATTCTGGCAGCGCTCCCGCAGTGGGTCACACGTTCGGTACTCGATGAAGACCTTCCTCTCCCTTGTTCCAGCAGGCAGCGGAGATTGTAGATCTCCTCTCAATTCCAGTAGCATGACGGCGTGGTGGTGAAACGGAGGAGTAGATCCCGCAAGGCTTTGCCTAAGACAGATCGAGTATGGTGGAGTAGGGAGGGCCTTGGAAACTAGGGTTTAGAGGACAAGGGGGTGGAGGTGGCAAGAGGCTAGGGGGTTCTAGGAGGCAACTTTATATGGGCTCTAGGGCAGCGGCGGTTTGGAGGGCAGCTGGCCTAGGGTTTCATTGTGTGTTGCAAGGGGCGCCCCTCCCCTCCTTTTATGG
The DNA here is from genome assembly GCA_916181665.1 of Avena sativa. Lineage (NCBI taxonomy): Eukaryota > Viridiplantae > Streptophyta > Magnoliopsida > Poales > Poaceae > Avena > Avena sativa. Next base: position 300,432,974 of record OV702297.1, on the reverse strand, counting down.
GAGGGAGAGGCGGCAAGGGGGGAGGCGACTCCTCCCCCAACTCCTCTTCATGGCCGGTGGCAAGGGAGGGAGGGGAAACCTTCCCTAACTAGGTTTCCTCTCCTCCCTCCACTAGGCAACCATATTTGGATTTGACTTTTTCAAACTAGCATTTGAATATTCAAACTAGAGTTTGATTTCTCTCTTCCCATTGCCCAGCCAAGTGATCTAGACCATGATGCAACCATTCCACATTGGTATGACACATCCATGTACCCTTCCCTCTCCGGAGTAGTGGACCCTATATACCCTTCTAGAAGATTCCAGTGAAAACATCGAAACATTTCCAAACACCAGAAGTGAACTATCCTTATATGAATCTTATTCTCCGGACAATTCCAGATCTCCTCGTGATGTCCTGGATCCAATCCGAGACTCTGAATAACATTCGGTCTCCAACTCATTACCATATCTAGTAAACAACATTGAATCCTTAAGTGTGTCTCCTTATGGTTCATAAATTATGCAGACATGATCAAGACACTTCTCCGATCAATAACCAATAGAGGAATCTGGAAATTCATATGGCTCCCACATATTTCTATTATTACTTCGAGATCGAATTAACCATTTACATACGATACCAATTTCCCTTTGTCTCACAATACTTTACTTACCCGAGGTTTGATCACCGGTATCTCTACATACCTTCTTCAACCTCGTTACCGATAAGTACTCTTTACTCGTTCCTGTGTATGTGATCCCTTGTGAGCCAGTCACATGCTTGCAAGCCAATTGGATGACATTCCACCGAGAGGTCCTAGAGTATATCTATCTGTCATATGGATGGACAAATTCCACATTTTATCCATGTGCCTCACCACATACTTTCCAAATACGCAATGCCATCTTCATAACCACCAAGTTACGAAGTGGTGTTTGATATCATCAAAGCATCCTTCCGGTGATGGTGATTAACATGATCTCATGGTCGAAGGAATTAGGTTACTATGTATCAGAAAGCTTATAGCAAACGAACTATTGAAATGACTTGATCTTTATGCTACGCTTATCTATAGGAGTATGTCCATCATACCATTCTCCTAATGATATGATCTTGTTATTAATAACATCCAATGTTCATGATTAGGAAACCATAATCATCAATTAATCAACAAGCTAGTATTATAAGAGGCTTACTAGGGACTCTTACATGTTTAAAAATCACACAAGTATTAATGTTTCTGGTTAATACAATTATAGCATGGTATGTAAATATTTATCATAAAAACAAAGATATAATAATAACTACTTTTATTATTACCTCTTGGGCATGTCTCCAACAATTTTGTGAAGGATTTTTTGAGACATAATCAATATACCAAGTTTGGTATTTTTCCTAGAAACTATGTCACATAATATGACACCACGCGAAGGATTTACATTGTTCAGACTGTTTTTGGATTTATTATGCCTGTTTCAAATTTTTCCCATTTCAAACTATGGTAAAAATTTCGTGCATGAAGATAGGGGATGAGCCTCATTTAAAATATCATTGGATCTATGAAGAAACATGATATTGTGAGTCTAAATATTATTTTTCCAAAAAAATCATGAGCATTAGATCTTTTACCTGTAATTCAAATCGAACCCACTTCCTACTAATTTGGAAAACATTTGTCTTTTTCACTCGGGGTGGACGGAAAGGTTTGAGGTCTCCCGATTGAGACATAGTTTATTTAAGGTGGTCTAGTATTTTTGAAAAATGGGGTGGTAGCATTCTAAAACAACATTTTGGTGATTGCTTTACAAAATATCCCAATTTTTGCGCCCATAAAATGGAAAATGGTTTTTCCGTGCGACGAAAAGGAAAACTTCCTCCTGAAACATTGTTCGCCATCCCAAGATACATATGCATGGAAAATATGGGCAGAGTATCACAAACTATGCTGCAATTCTAGTACAAGAATAGAACAACATCTTCATAGTTCGAGAAAGTTGTAGTACGAAACAGTCCGTTAGTCCTGGTTTGCTAACCGGGACTACAGAATTGGGACTAAAGGCCCCCTTTAGTCCCAATCCAGCCACAAACCGGGACTAACACTTAAGACATTTATTAATATTAAAAAACCGGGACTACAGAATCGGGACTAAAAGCCCCCCTCCCTTTAGTCACTCTCATATCTAGCCCTATAGTACATAGCTCCAGGGTCATCTTCGTCTTCGTCGTCGTTGCTAGGCGCACGCGGCTGGATCCTTAGCCCAGCCATGGCATATTTCGGTGGAACCTGCCGCTGCAGACTCGGATACACGACGCATGGGGGAGGGGTATCCCGGATGACCAAGCCGCTGCACCCGTGACCTTCACCGCCGCCACCCTTCTTATAGCTCTGCGGCGCCTATAGGCACCGCATGCGAGGGTGATCTCCCTGCGCGATGTAGCGCAACCCTCCAATGATACATGCATGCATTAATGACTACACAGGCGGCGACTGGCTTTGTTGTGGTTCACCGGGGGAGGGTCGTCACCCTCGTACCTAGCAAGCTCCTTTTCCTGCCGGTTAGCAAAGAAGGTATTCTAGTTGTCGTAGTTGTCGGGTTCCCAATGGGGATCCATGCACTGCTCCATCGTGAGCTCGAGGTAGAAGTGGTTCGAGATGGCCGCCTAACACTCAGCATCCATTCGGCGGGCAGCCGATAGCCCGGCGGGCATGGGTAGCTAGAGGCGCATAGCGCCTCATTATCCTCGAGGGTTAGAATGGCCCAGTATGCGGTGTCCATTGTTATGAGAGGGGAACTAAGTTTTGGATGTGTGGATGGCCATGGCGGTCGTCCTAGATATAGAGGGAAATGGCGGGAAGCAGAGGGAAATGGCGGGAAAGCATGACGCATGGCTTGACGGCTCTAAGAATGGTGGGAAATATCTTTAGTCCCAGTTATTGGCTCTAACCGGGACTAAAGGCCCCCGAAATATCTTTAGTCTCAGTTACTAGTTTTAATAGTTAGAGTAAATATTTTAGAAAATATAAAATGGTTTTGTATTACTCAATCAAATTCAAACATTTATTATGTTAAAAGTTTTATCAGATTCAAAAATATGCAAAAGATCTGATTTAACCCATTTTAATTTCAAAATGGAAAAATGGTTAATAGTTAGAATCCACATTTGAATATGATAGTGATATAATCCAAAAATTGATATATATACTTTTATTACATAGATATTTTTCATTTCTTTTATTTAATAACATTGTAATATGCAATAAGGCGGGCACCATAGTTTGTAGGCAAAAAAATTTAAAAAACTTTCAAAAGTCCCTCTAGCCCCGGGTCATGGTAAGAACCAGGACTAAAGGCCTGCGGTTGACGCGCCCCTCTGGGCTGCTGGCCGAAAACCCTTTAGTCCCGGGTCGTGGCATGACCCGGGGCTAAAGGTCCCCAACACGATCCTGGACTAGAGGGCCTTTAGTCCTGGGTCATGCCACGAACCGGGACAAATACTCCACCCCCCGTATAATGCATGCAGCCTTCTCCCCCAAATCCCCATCTCATTCTCTTTGAGTTTTGCACGAGGCGCCCCTGGACGACGACGCTAGCGATGCCAGCAGGCTGTCCGATTCTCAGTCGCCGTCCGCGCCATCGCAAGACGATCTTTAGCCGCCGCACGCACCTCCTCCTCTCCGTCCACCACCACCTCCAACTGCCGATGTGCGTCGTCCCCCTCTCCAGCCGCGCCACCACCTCCAACCACCGCTGCACGTCATCGCCGCCAAGTACGCCTTGGTCGATCCCATCTGATGGCTACGGGGCGACTACGGGGCCACTACGGGGTGGCTACGGGGCCGGCGAGCCACGCCGCTGCGTAGCGGCATCGGCCACTACGAGCGAGCAGGCCAGGGCAGGGTCCGCCACTGCGGGGGCGAGCTAGGGCACGTCGGCGTCGACCTATGTATAGGGCGAGCAGAGAGGGGATCTGGCCTATTTTTTCTAGTTAATTTTTTTAAGATATTATCATATTCTATATATATATTGTGTATGCATACATATATATATATTATTTTTTATATGTATATGTATTTTCATTTTGTGTATATAAATGAACTAAAGGAATTATAGAATTTTCATTTTGTGTATATATATTATTTTGTGTATATAAAGGAAGTAAAGTATTTTTATTTTCTATATGTATATATAGTGTATATATTTTTATTGTGTATATAATGTAATTATTGTGTATACAAAATAATTTTGTCTTCTTACAAGTGTAGGAGTAATATTATGTAGCTATCTTTTCTATTTTCACATTTTTTCATGTTGGAATATGCAACAAGAATAGAAACATGAGAGCCCTGGTAACTAGTTATTATTGTATGGATGATGGACGGGCACGGCAACGCGTGCCATATATGTTTTGGACTACGCTCATGTGTTTATCGCATTGAAATAACTAGAAATAAGTGTTTGCAGAAACTATGGAGCGCGATGAATTTCAAGAAGGGATAATGGAGGGTATAATAGCCGATGATGACCGCTTGCTTTTTCTGAACTATACTCTGGTGAGGGAGTGGAGGATCTCGAGCGAAGAGATGACTTTGGTGAGCGAAGAGTCGACTTCGGTGAGGAAAGAGAAGACGTCAATGAGCGAAGAGACGGCTCCGGTGAGGGAAGATAAGACACCGGTGAGCGAACTGACGGATTCGATGGAGGAACCATCACTACAAATTCCGGCGAGGTATATAGCTTAAGCCGCTGGTTACAAGATGCATTAATTGATTTTTATATGTATTTACGATTCCTTATTTCATCCTTCTGTGTCGAAGCAATCTTCTAAAACCAAACGAGGCCTGACAAAAAAGTTGGCCCAAATGCTAGGTTTGTGATCGAAGAAGTCGAGGGCTCCCTGATTGCTCCCGATCAACGTATGTAAACCAATGTGGAGTTGTTGTGACAGACAACGTCCCGATCACCATTCGAGAATGGAATAAGACAAAGGAGGGTGGAGTTATTTATGTCGACGATAGATGCAAAGATATGCTTTGGACTACGGTCATGAAAAATTTCACCCTACCGCCAGAGGTGGATCAACACAAAAAAAGTTATACAGCCAGAACTCAAGAAGTGGGCTCTTAAGAAGATGTCGGGCCAATTAAAAGACCACAAGAAGAGATTGTATAAGAAGTATGTCATGGATAAAAATCCTCTCAAATTCGAAGGAGCGAATGAAAAGCTAAGGGATCACTTGAAAGAATTTGTGACGTACAAGGAAACAGATGAAGATAAGAAATATTCGGAATAAACAAGGAAAATGTTATGCTTAAGAAATATCACCATGTTTTAGGGACAAGTGGCTACAAGGGTGCTATGCCTAAGTGGGAGAAAGCTGAGAAAGAACTGATTGATAAAGGGATCCTCAAAGACATTGGAGTGGACCAAATGGGAAAGGTTTTGGTTGTACGAGCATGGGGAAAGTTGGACCCAGAAATAGGGAAGTGTATTTATAACAAAAAAACATCTTGAAGCACCTTATGAAGCCCTTAAAACTGCAATGGATGATGTGAAGAAGGGGGAGTTCCATCCAGATAGAGAGAACGACGAGCTAACACGCGCCCTTGGGAATAAAGAACATAAAGTGAGAACAAGAGGCACTGAAGGCTCCATTCCGTGGAAGCTCTGGTTTACAGCCGAAAGGAATATATATCCCAATAGAAGCCATCATAGAAGAAAGGACATCGAAGCAGACCGGATGCTATAGATAGAAGAAACACTAAGGAGGCAGCAAGAGCAAATAGACGTTCTTAGCCAGCAAGATACCAGCCCATCTCAGCGGCAGGACGAAGATGCTACCGTCCCACCATCTTAGCGGAAAAGAAGCGTGGCTTCCACAGATCACCCGTCTAATAAACTGACGATGGTTTCCACAAAGCACCTGGCTGATGACCTGATGATGGCTCGTCGCTACCCCATGGATGATATCACAGAGTCAACAATGTGTGAGCTACATGTGAGAGTTGTGAACATATCCATGAAGGAGGTGGTCGGCTTTGCCTTACCTGTTTCTGGACCTAGACCAACTTATCATTGCTCTGCGGTTCCAGATCGCTACACTATTGTCGGGGTGGACGAAGTTATGAGCACATTTTACAGGCGGAACCTTGAATTCCCTATAGGTGAAGGGGGTCTGAATGAACCGGGATAAGGCAAGAATAACATTGTTCTATGGTGAAAGGAATAAATTGTGCTTACAAATTGGACTCCAAGGCCACAGACTTGTCCTATTAGCAATCCATCTCAATCTTGGGTGCGTATAAAGGCTCCACCGCGTCAGCAGACTCCCCCATCTTCGCCGCATCAGCACTCTCCGCCACGTCAGCATACTCCCCCTCCACCGCCACGTCAGTGGACTCCCCACCTCCGCCACATCAGCAGACTCCCCCGCCTCCGCCACGTAATCAGTCACCGGCGCCCCAGTTGCAAAATCGGAAGAGCACCGCCACTCCGGCGGCTAGTACTACAACAGTGAAAAAACAATCTATAGGTACAAGGAAGACACCCAAGGTGTCTCCTGCCAAGTGACCTTATGATATGACTGATAAGGAAAATAAAGCGTCGTGGATAAATATGTGAAACAATAACTTGCACCGAAACGACCCAATTCAAAGCAGTATATATCACCGAAAACGGTGAAACACTTTGGAAACGCTTGAAATTAAAAGGCCAGATAATCTACCATCAGACTACAACCTCTCTATTATGAAGTCACATAGAGCGAATCAGTAGCGTTCTAGAAGTAGCAGTACAAGCGAGAAAACAATTCCCTAGCTCGGAGAACAGAAAAGTCAACCATGCCCCCCGCTCAAAGTGTTATCTGATGATTATGATCCGGAGGTTGCATGACTATGCGCACTAATGGCTAGAGGTGATCCTTCTGTTGCCACAACTGAATTATCATACAGATACCGGTACGGGGAGTCTCTCGTCCAGGAGGTCCCGCATCTACAAACACAAATGTGAAAATTGTATAAGTGGTATCTAGTCGACTGTAAGGAAGGGTAGATCATGATTACAGTGGGAATTAGAGATGAGCATTACTTCCAATGCGACATCGAGATACATGTTGACTTCGAAGAATTATTTCAGTTTTTCAATTAAGACGCCCTCGACATATTAATCGTCAGTTTCTATTGTATATAAGTGATTTATTTACCACTGTCATTATGTCTTTAGCTCAACTCGTTCATTGCATGTATAATTATCCTCACTATATTATTTTATACACTATTATGCAGACCGAAGATTCTCGAATGCAAAAGAGTACAAATCTATGACCTTGGGTTCATTGATCCAAATAACATTAATAAACGTACGGTAAAAGATAATCCCTAGGAAATAGAAGATTATTTGCTAAAGTTTTTACTGCAACAACAAACCAAAACGAAAATACTATTTCCTTACAACTTCGAGTGAGTGTTATTATCTTTTACCCATTCGATTTTGTTTACTCGATTTATGTGTAATTTATGAGATATGCGTGCACGGTTTCACTATATTCTGTTAATCATTCATGTTGACACCGGAAAAGTACTTATCATGGACTCGAACGTAAAGAACCTGCGAGATCGGCGGACCTGGTTTATATGTGCTAGAGGTAATTTCAATCATTATCGCACTATATAGGCATCTTTCGTTCATTTTCTGATATCAACTACTTAATAACTCGTTTACTCATTTTCGGGAAACCGGGCAGGGTTTGGAAACGGTTCATCGAGACTTCTAGGGACGAATGAAAAGATTAGCTGACATTTCGACAAATCCCTGTAAGTACTACTATTGACATGAATGTCCGCGCATCTCTTTGAATCTTGTTCAATACTATTACCATGGTTAATTATTATTTTGAATGAAGTCTATTCTCGTGAAGTGTTTGAGGCAGCTAGACAGGAACAATTTATGTGGATACTACGTTTGCGAGTTCATTTGTCAGATGATCTTTGAGAAGAATAGAGCTAGGCAACAACTTAAAGGAGGTCAACAATGTTCACAATCTTATTTTATTATCATCAATTGTGTTGAGTTTCATTCATATATATTGATCCCCTTCTTTAAATTAGATCGAACAGATTCAGGACAGTCTCCTAGAGCAGGATCACATACAAGCTATTAAAGAAAAATTAGCGAGATTCCTTGTTAAGGAGGTCATTGATCCAACCGGAGAATACCATGAGAATTTGTATTTATACAATACAGATCATGTAAGAGAACATGTACTGTATGTTCGACCAAAACATGAAGAAAAATTTCACTCTTCGATCTCTATATTCATGACGATGTTCTGTAATGGTTTCTATCACAAACAACAAACCTCACTCGCTCACCCAACTCTACCGCGGCAGAAAACGCCAAAAAACTCTGCCGCGGTAGAACCTGCTGCCGCACAGCCATCCGCCGCGGCGGCAGCCGAAACACGCAAAACGCTGCCGCGGCAGAGCTCACATTGTCCCGGGAACTAATTGTTCTCCACCCCGCTCTGCACCACAGACACGTGGAGCATTTTTCTCCCGGTTCTTATAAGGACCGGGACTAGAGGAGGAGCCTTTAGTTCTAAAATCATAGTTCCGGTTCGAAAACCGGGACTAAGAGCATCTCCACTCGGCTACCCAGGACGCTGATCCGGACGACGAATTTCGGTCTGGACGCCGAAAATTGGCCCAGTCACGTACCCAAGAACATGTTTTCGGACGGATTGGGCCAATTTTGGTCCGAACTACCCAGGCCGAATCCAGGTTCCCGGGTACACCCTGGGAATGCCGAACGCAGCGAACACGGCAAAAAAACGGCGCGTGGACCCGCCGAGTCAGCGACGGAAGCCAAGTCGTCGTCATCCTCGGAACAACGCGGCGACCGCCGGACATTAACTGCCCGTCGCGTCGGCCACGCTGTAGGGTTCACAGCATAGAAAACAAAAAATTTCCTACGATGGGAACTATGTACCAAGATCTATCTACTAGATACAAACAACAGGCGGATGTATATCCGTAGAGAACATACCCTTGAAGACCGACAAAACTTAACGAGTTCAACTCGTGGTTGATGTAGACGATCTCTTGCCGATCTCAAGATCGAGAGGAAGTCCTAGCACCGCAAAGCAGCAGCGCATCCATGCTCGCACACATGTACAAGACACCGAGCAACCTCCGCCTCCTCTCTCCAGCGATGCAGCGGAAGCACAACCCTTTCTTGCCGAATAGCCACCGGGAACATGTATCTCGCTAGCCCGAGACCATGGGGGATAAATTCTAGAGGGGGAGAGAGATCCTTCACGAGGAGGTGTGAGTGAGAAGTGAGGAGAGGGGTGCCTTGTATAGGAGAGTGGGTGAACCCCAAGGGGGTGGCCGGCACATGGGGGCTGCCCCTTGCCCTCCCCTCTTCATGTGGGTGGACACTCCACTCACAAAAATCCATTCAAATCCCTCCACTCAAAATCCCACTCAAACTTGCCATTAAATTTCCATCAAATTTAATGCAAACTCTCATTAAATGAAACTTCTTTAAAATCTTATCAAGGTATGTACTTTGCGATAGCCCTATTAGGCGCCTAGATCTATCTCTATAGATCTTTATGCCTAATATGTATGACGTTGCACCTAGGTCCTTCATTGAAAATTTGCTGTTTAGATAAGTTTTAACACTGTTTAAAAGATCTATATCATTTCCGATCAATAATATGTCATCCACATATAATATCAGAAATGCCACATTGCTCCCACTCACTTTTTTGTAAATACAAGCTTCTCCATAAGTTTGGACAAATCCAAACTCTTTGATCACCCCATAAAAGTGGAGATTCCAACTTCGTGATGATTGCTTCAATCCATAGATGGATCGCTGAAGCTTGCACACCTTGTTAGCATCCTTAGGATCGACAAAACCCTTTGGTTGTATCATATACAACTCTTCTTCAATATTACCATTGAGAAACGCGGTTTTGACATCCATCTGCCATATCTCATAATCGAAATATGTAGCAATTGCTAACATAATCCTAACTGACTTTAGCATCGCTACGGGAGAGAATGTCTCATCGTAGTCAACTCCTTGAATTTGTCGAAACCCCTTTGCGACAAGTCGAGCTTTATAGACGGTTACATTACCATCAGCATTAGTTTTTCTTTTGAAAATCCATTTGTTCTCCACGGCCTTTCGGTCGTGAGGTAAGTCCACCAAGTTCCAAAGTTGATTTTCATACATGGATTCCATCCCAGATTTCATGGCTTCTAACCATTTGTTGGAATCCGGGCTCATCATTGCTTCTTCATACGTCACAGGGTCATCATTTTCATCAACCATGAAATTCATGACAGGATTTCCGTACAGCTCGGGAGCTGCACGCGTCCTGCTAGACCTGCGAGGTTCGTAGTACTCTCTTTGAGAGTTTCATGATCATTCTCATTAGTTCCCTGTTCAACGGGTGAAGCCAACTCTAGAATAGCTTCCGGCGCAGCGCTACTCGCCATACTTTGAAGAGAAGGTTCAATAACCTCTTCGAGTTCTACCTTCTGACTACTCACACCTTTCGCGAGAAACTCTTTCTCTAGAAAGGATCCGTTCTTGGCAACAAAAACCTTGCCCTCGGATCTGTGATAGAAGGAATACCCAATAGTTTCCTTAGGGTATCCTATGAAGACGCATTTTTCCGCTTTGGGTTCGAGTTTATCCGGTTGAAGTTTCTTCACATAAACATCGCATCCCCAAACTTTAAGAAATGACAACTTAGGTTTGTTTCCAAACCATAATTCATACGGTGTCTTTTTAACGAATTTAGATGGTGCCCGATTTAAAGTGATTGCAGCAGTTTCTAGTGCATAACCCCAAAATGACAACGGCAAGTCCGTCAGAGACATCATAGATCGAACCATATCTAATAAAGTACGATTACGACGTTCCGACACACCATTTCGCTGTGGTGTTCCGGCAGGTGTGATTTGTGAAACAATTCCACACTCTTTCATGTGAGTGCTAAACTCGTAACTTAGATACTCACCTCCACGGTCGGACCGTAGAAATTTGATCTTTCTATTATGATGATTTTCCACTTTATTCTGAAATTCCTTGAACTTTTCAAATGTTTCAGACTTGTGTTTCATAAAGTAGATATAACCGTATCTACTCAAATCATCCGTGAAAGTAAAAAAATAACGATATCCACCTCGCGCCGACACACTCATTGGACCACATACATCAGAATGTATGATTTCCAATAAATCTGTCGCCCGTTCCATTGAACCGGAAAACGGCGTTCTAGTCATCTTGCCCATAAGGCATGGCTCACATGTATCAAATGATTCAAAATCAAGTGATTCCAAAAGTCCATCTGAATGGAGCTTCTTCATGCTTTTAACGCCAATATGACCTAGACGGCAGTGCCACATATATGCGGATATATCATCATTAAGTTTAATCCTTTTAGCATCAACATTATGAATATGTGTAACATTATTATCGAGATCCAAAAGAAATAAACCATTCATCATCGATGCATGAACATAAAAGATTTCATTCATATAAATAGAACAACCATTGTTCTCAGATTTAAATGAATAACCACATCGCATTAAACATGATCCAGATACAATGTTCATGCTAAGTGCTGGCACCAGATAACAATACTTCTAGTTTATTACTAATCCCGACGGCAAGTGGAGAGGTAGCGTTCCGACGGTGATCACATCAACGCTTGATCCATTGCCGACACACATCTTGACCTCACCCCTTGCTAGCGGTCTCTTGTTCTGCAGCCCTTGATTTGAGTTACAAATATTAGCAACTGAACCGGTATGAAATACCCAGGTGCTACTGCGAGCACTAGTCAAGTACACATCAATAACATGTATATCATATATACCTTTGTTTGCCTTGCCGGCCTTCTTGTCTGCCAAATACTAGGGGTAGTTGCGCTTCCAGTGGCTAGTCCCCTTACAATAGTAGCACTCGGTATCAGACATAGGTCCAACTTGGGGTTTCTTTTCAGGCACGACAACCATCTTGCCGCCCTTACTTCCCTTCTTGTCTTTCTTGAAACCAGTGTTCCCATTGGTCATTAACACTTGATGTTCCTTTTTGATATCCACTTCTGCAGTTTTAAGTATTGACAGAAGCTCAGAGAGAGACTTCTTCATGCCTTGCATATTATAGTTTATCACAAAGCTCTTATAGCTAGGTGGCAGAGACTGCAGAACACGATGGATGCCTATGTCAATGGGAATCGATATTCCCAAGGACACAAGCTTATCGGCATAACCCGACATCTTGAGTACATGCTCACTAACGGAGCTGTGCTCTTCCATCATGCAGCTAAAGAACTTTTCTGAAGCGTTGTAGCTCTCTACAGCAGCATGTGTGTCGAAAATCATTTTCAACTCACCCATTGTATCAAATGCATTGCCGTTTTCGAAACGCTTTCGAAGTTCCGGCTCTAGCCCATACAATATGCCGCAATGAACTAAGTTGTGGTCCTCCTGACGAGTCTGATAGACATTCTTCTCCTTGTCAGGGGCATCCTCAAAAGGTGGGGGGCCTAGGGGCGCTTCTAGCAAATATTGCTTTTGTGCAGCAGAGAGGAGAATCCTCAAATTCATGGCCCATTTGGTAAAGTTTCTACCGTTCGTTGCAAGTTTTTCTTTCTCCATGAACACATTGAAATTAAAAGCAGGTGGTGCCATCTACAACATAATTTGTAAAGTTTAGACTAAGTTTATGATAGATTGAGTTCAACTAATCCAGATTACGAATGAACTCCCACTCAAAAACAACATCCCTCGTTCCTTTTTGGTGATTACATGAACCAAATCCACTACACCAAGTCCGATCATCACGTGAGTCGGTGTAGCTTCAAAGGCGAGCATCAAATGGGCATCATATCTACTATATGACTCATGCTTAACCTTTTGGTCCGTGTTCCGAGGCCATGTCTGTACATGCTAGGCTCGCCAAGTTAGAACCTTAGTATTCGCGTGTGTAACTGTTTTACACCCGATATATGGTCGTGGATCCAAGAACACCCGATCTTCACGTGATGTCTTGGAGCGACGAAAACATAATCAGTGCATAGTAAAGGAAGAACACATTATTATCTTGATATTTAAATGAGGGATCATCTTATTACGCTAACAAAGCGCTAAACAAGCAATATAAGATGCTATCAAACATCACAAGTTTATTAGTGAAATGATATGGTTCCCGCATATGATCCCTATCATGTGCATCGTGGTATGATCACTATCATACCTTTATGTGTAAATCCAAGGTCTATGGAGTTTACACGCTATGTGTGTTGTGAGAGTATCATCTCATACTTGTACTTACAACATCACCATATCATGACACTAGCCTAGCAACAATCTAAACTAGATGCCTCTAATTTATCCATTGCAAATTTTACGTGGCTTAGGGCTTTCGAAGATAGAACCGTTCATACCTACGAACATGAACCACAACGAGGATAAACAAATTGTTGACAACTCGTTGCAAAATAGATATTGACTATAGTAGGAGAGACAGACACCCGCTAGCCACTTATGCAAACTAGTTGCATGTCAAGCGTGGAGAAGGTCTCATGTGCAAGGACAAGTAAAGTTTGTCCGGGCCGCTTCATCCCACTATGCCACCAATATCCACAATTACAACTAAGGAGCAACAACATGATCATCATCGCCCACATACTCATATGTGTACTACCCGTGTAAAGCATCTACGCATAGATCCTGCTCTGATACCACTGTAGGGTTCGCAGCATAGAAAACAAAAATCTTCCTACAATGGGAACTATGTACCAAGATCTATCTACTAGATACAAACAACAGGAAGATGTATATTCGTAGAGAAAATACCCCTGAAGACCGACAAAGCTTAACGAGTTCAACTCGTGGTTGATGTAGATGATCTCTTGCCGATCTCAAGATCGAGAGGAAGTCCTAGCGCCGCAAAGCAGCAGCGCATCCGTGCTCGCACACATGTACAAAACACTGAGCAACCTCCGCCTCCTCGCTCCAGCGATGCAGCGGAAGCACAACCCTTTCTTTCCGAATAGCCACCGGGAACATGTATCTCGCTAGTCCGAGACCATGGGCGATAAATTCTAGAGGGGGGAGAGATCCTTCACGAGGAGGTGTGAGTGAGAAGTGAGGAGAGGGGTTCCTTTTATAGGAGAGGGGGGAATCCCAAGGGGGTGGCCGGCGCATGGGGGCTGCCCCCTTGCCACTCCCTCTTCATGTGGGTGGACACTCCACTCACAAAAATCCATTCAAATCCCTCCACTCAAAATCCCACTCAAACTTGCCATTAAATTTCCACCAAATTTAATGCAAACTCTCATTAAATAAAACTCTTTTATTTTATTCAGAATTTTGTCCATTACTTTAATGAAAAACATTCACAAATAACCCCTTGCTAGAATTCCATTTCACATGCATAACCTCTTTATGCAATTTCACCCGAAAACCTGTTTCAGTATCTAGTGAAATAAATTCCTGCGCTTGTTTATTCTTTCGGCATGAAACATTTGCTCAAACTGGATGTCAGTGTCCCTTAAGTGTGTCACCCTACGGTTCGCGAATAATGCGTACATGATAGAGACCCTTCTCCGATCAATAATCAGTAGCGGGACCTGGAGATCCATACTGACTCCCACACATTCAACGATGACTTTCCTGTGATCGTCGGAACCTTTTATGCTTGTATCTTAATCCCTTTGTTTCACGATATATTACATGTCCGAGATTCGATCATCGGTATATCCATACATAGTATGATCTCGTTACTGACATGCACTCTTTTCTCGTTCCCGTGATATAACATTCTAGTGATCAAATCACTTGCTTGCAAGCTAACCAATCTGATATCACCGAGAGGGCCCAGAGTATATCTATCCGTCATCGGGATGAACAAATTCCACTCTTGATTCATCATTCTCAACATAACACTTTAGTAGCTTTGAAGCCATCTATATAATAACCCAGTTACGGTGTGACGTCTGATATCAACAAGAAACTCTTCCGGTGTTAGTGATTGGCATGATCTCAGGGTCTAAGGATTAGGATCAATTCGTAAGTTGTTTATAGCAATATAAACTCAATGAATTTGATTGTAATGCTATACTTTGGATGAATGTTCATCACACCATTACACTAATGTTGTCATCTTGTTATTAACAACATCCAATGTCTATGATCAGGAAACTGTGATCATCTTGTTAATCAACGAACTAGTTTTGAGAGATGCATAACTAGGAACTTTCTGTTTGTTTATTAAACACACATGTATTAACGTTTCCATATTAATACAATTATAGCATGCAAAATAAACATCTATCATATACTTGGAATACACATAATAAACACTTTATTATTGCCTCTTAGGGCATATTCCCTGCACACGCGTCACTGAATTGCGGCGCCACCGCCGTCGCCTCGGCTCCCTCGACGGACCGGTGGGCACTAACTTCCCGTCGTTTCCCCTTTTCCTGCCCTCGCCGCCCACCTCGGCCTATATAAGCCGTACCCCTCGCCGGAGAACCTCACACTCTCTCACAGCTTCTCCCAGCCACCAGCCCAAACTCCGGCGAACTTTCCCTCACTCTCTCTCCCCTCCCCACTTTAGCCATGGCCGAGAGATACCCCGGCGACGGTGCGGCGGCGAACGGCTTCGGCCGGCGCACCCTCCAGGCCTTGGAGGCGCGCCTGATCTACGAAGCCGGCTACATGGCGTCGCCGGACACGCGGAACCCTCGGGGGTGGAAGCTCAGCGCCGGCGGCATCTCTATCCCACCGGCATCGACGCCGGAGGAGCTGCCGTACGAGATTCAAGAATACATCGCCACCATGGACGACCCCTCCGCCGCCGAGTTGCCCGACAACCTCCTCTACTGGGAGGCATTCTTCGCGGACCGCCGCGCCTAGGAGCTCGCCCGCCACGAGGGACTGGCGAACGAGTCGCCGTCGAAGCGCACCAACTTGGCGGGTCGCCGGCGTTGATGGAGCGTGCCAGGCCACACGCTGAAGGCGGTGCTAGAGCACATCAACGCCAGGAACATGCCGCGCCTCGGCTTCCTGCGCACTCCCACGCCGGTGACCAGGTCAGGGCGTCGTCCTCCGGCGAACTGGATGCCGAGGAGGATGGCCAGCATGAGCTCCTCCTCCTTCGCCTGGGCATCCCACTCCTCGGGCTGCACGCCGACTGCGCCTTCGCCCGGGCTGCGCCCAGTCAAGCGCGAGGCGGGCTCGCCTGCACGCTCGCCGTCGTGGACACGCTCGCGCGGCATAGTCATCGGCGAGCCACGGGCGAAGGCGTCGCCAACCGGTCACCTGTTCCTTCGCCTCCCCAAGACTGAAGGCTCGGCGCCGCCCCAAGACAGCGCCTTGAGGATGGCGCTGGAGCAGTCGCTCCGTGACTCGGCGCCGCAGCCGCCGCCGGTGGAGCCCTCCTCGCCGGACATCCTGGAATGGTCCAGGAAGGACTAGGAGGAGCAGGAGCGGCAGCGCGTCCACCGCCTGCAGCAGCAGGCCGAGGATCAAACGGCCCGGCGACGGGCGTTGTCCGGGCGCCAGCTCGCCTACCAGGGCGCCCCGCTCTACGTCCTCGACGACGACGAGGATGAAGGCCCATCCTACCAGTCGTGGAGGTGCGGCGACCCAGGCCAGGGGAGCGCCTGCCAGCAGCAGCCGCCGAGCTACGACGACGACGGCGGCGAGGATGATGGTCGGGCCGACCCCGGCTACACGACATTTTATAGCAACCTCGGCATGACCGAGGGCGCCGGCGAAGGCAATAGCGGCGGACTTTTTTTAGTTTATTATGTACTACTTTAGTTTAAATTGAATGTAATCCGCCTATATTCGCCCATCTAATGAAATTCGCTCATCTTTAATGAAATTTAGCCGAACGTGGGAACTCGGCCTAGGTACGCGGGTGGGAAACTGGGCGTACCCAGGCCGAAAACTTGTTTCGTCCAGCTGAAAAATGGTCTGGTTTTCGGCCTGAGTTCGCCCAACGAGTCGAGATGCTCTAATGACCCACCGAATAGAGGTTGATGCCCAGTTTTCCACTAGTGATTTGTGGTACAATTTATTGTTGTCGTCTTATTTTTTTCTCTTTACCATAGCGGAGCACAAGTATTTAACTATTTTCTGTAACTATGGATCTACTTGCTCGGACGGTTGGACGGTACCTAAATTCGCCAACATTGGTAAAACTATAACCGCGTGGCAATAGTGACCCTCTATGTCTGCATTCATAAACTCGGTCATATTTGAGGAATTGTCAAAAGGAAAAGGATGGTCGCCTGCGACAAATCAGAGTCTAATATGACTATAGTACCGACAAAAAAATTCTAGTTAATTTATATTGCATTTATTATCAGACAAGGAGTGATACTCCGTACGTGTTAAAAATATGTACTCCACACAAATATTCAATTAGGGGTTTGAAATTCGCCACAATTACGACATTTCGACGTGCTATTGTATTCAATGGACCTATAACACGGAATCTCTCGATTGATATAGATGTTTTTTTTTTCTGACAAGTACGATTGATATAGATGTAGACCATGCGTCGGCGACGTATATGGCCATGCTTGGTCAGGTCGGAACCTAGCGACGCGTCACAAGTTGTGACTCACAACGGTACAAAGGTAGGTCAGTGTTTTGTTCAAATTTTAAAGGGCGTGCATTCAGACAGGTAAATCGAATTCCGCGAGACAGTTGCATATAAACTAGTCCCCTCCGTTACGTAAATGTTTTAGTATTGTAAAATAAGTCTATCTAAATCATTTTGTGTGTAAGTTCATAGTAAATCTACACACTAAAAGATATCTACACTGGTGGAAAAGAGGCCTATATCCCCGGTTTTGGATCCAGGGCTAGCCAGGCGGGGCTATTGCTAGCCGGGTTCTGCCCCGAACCGTAGCTAATGGTGCTCCACGTGGGCGGCTGGCGAGCGAGGGGCCTAGCATGCAAAGGTCCCGGTTTTTAATAAGGAACCGGGGCTATTGCTCCCCTGCCGCGGCAGGATCCGTTTCCTGCTATTTTTTATTTACTTTTTTGAATTTTTTAAATTTATGTTTTGCGCTAAATTGGATGGCATAATTAATACTACATACAACAATGAAGGAACAACTATATAGTACACATCATCGTCGCTAATATATTACACCATCTCATCAAATGTGCGTTGTCGAAAATATTACAAAATGTACGTACCACGAGTTATTACATGCACATTACAGAACATATCACACTCGCATATCCATCGGCGGGGAATAGTATTCTCCATTCGGATCTAGGACCTCGGCATCTATGGATCCGGCAATTTCCTCTTATATTGCTCCTATGCGTTCTTGTAGTAGAAGACCGTTCCGCAACCGTTCGACCTAATATAATTTAAAGAAGGGGTCAATATATATGAATTAATGAAAATAAACACAATTGATGGTAATAAACTAAATTTCTGAATATTGTTTATCGTACTTCAATTTTTTTTAAGTCCCTCTTTGCGGCAGTATATTTGGTCATCTAGCGAATGAACTCGCATACATAGTAGCCACATAAGTTATTTCCGGGTTCCTGCGTCAAGCACTTTACGAGAACATATATAGTTCAATCAAAATAATATTCAAACATGATATTGAAACTAGAATCAAAGAGATGCGCCGATCTAGCTAGTACTACTTACATTAAGTTGTTGAAATGTAAGCTCTGGCTTCCAAACGCCAACAGCCTTGACGGTGAACCGTTTCCAAGCCCTGCCCGGCAAAGAAGATGAATAATGGAGTTCTATATTGATCACTTGCTATCAGCGAGGAAATAGTGCCGATATAGTGACATAATGATTGAAATTACCTCTGGAGGCATGCTTGCATGTCCGCCCACTCATTGAGGTCTTTGCGTTTCGAGTTCATGACTTTTACTATTCCATCGTCGGGATTAATGATTAGTAGGATATAGTGGAAGCTGCGCACGCATAACAAGTCAATTATACACTTAACATCGAGTAAGCAAAATATAATGTGTACAAGACAGTAACACTCACTCGTATTTGTAGGGAAATAGTATTTCCCTTTTGGTCTCGTGAAACCTTAACGCTTGTACCAAGTTCTTCTCTGTCACGTCGGGTCTCAGGTGGAGAACATTTTGATTAATGATATTTGGGTCAATGAACCCAATGTCATAGAGTTGTCCTCTTTTGCATTGGAGAATCTTCATTCTGCAAAATAAATATAGTGATGAGTAAGATTATACATGCAATGAATCGATAGCTGAGCTAGAAAGACTTAATTACATAAATTAATAATACTTACAAACAATAGGCACTCATGATAGATTTGTCGAGGGCGTCTTGTTGGTATAACTGAAATAACTCATCAAATTCAATCATTACCACGCCATCTACATGCCCATAATGCTCGTTTCTATGTGCAATGTTGATCCAGTTTTCGTTAGCAGCAGATTGTCGCATGTACCAGATATGCAATCTTCGCATTTTTGTTGGTAGCTCCTTGACTAACTCAGGTTTGACGAGAGGGTGCCTGTGCCGATACTTGTATGCTATGTCAGCGAATTCACTTATATGGTTTAAGTACCTACGAATAGACATGCCTTGAGCCGCTGCCGCTTCTCCGTACAACTCTACTAACTCCAGATCAGTTTCCGGATCATACCTCTGCTCGGCGGCAGCTCTCCTCGACCGCACCTCGGCATCGGAATACACTTTTAGCGGGGGTCACGATTGATTTTTCTGTTCTCCGAGCTGGGCAACTGATTGCTCGCTTGATTTTCCACCGGAGCTGATACTCTGCAACCATTGTTCTTTTGCCTCAGCCGACTTGCGAATAGAGCGGTCATAGTCTTCTGGTAGCGGCGGCGGGTACACGGCCATGAGCTTCACCTGGGCTATTGCCTTTGCAACATCTTCTTCGGTGTGCGGAAAGATTGGCTCTATTGGCTTCTTCTTGTTAGCTATGTCAATCTTCCACTTTTGATAACTGGCTTCTGAGGCCGCATCAAGTTTCTCGTTTGTCATCTCCCCAGGTCGGGGGATACTGAAATCTACATTTGCATGGGGTACTTTTGGGAGGGGCGATATCTTACGTTTCGGTGATATGAACCTCTTGCTGCTGCCCCTCATAGTCGTACGGCCCCTTTTCCGCTTGGGAGATGGCGGCGGTGGAGACGGCTGCGACGGCGATGGAGACGGTTGCGCTGGAGAATGGTAATGTGGCGGCGAAGGTGAAGGTTGCGCTGGAGAATGGTCATGTGGCGGCGAAGGTGGATTTTTGCTGATATGAGGAGTGGGTGGCCTTGGCGGCACATAATTTGGAAGATGGATGTGCTCCTTTGGCCAAACATCAGCCCCCCTTTTTACTTCTCCTAGTTCAGTCAGCTCCCCATCTTCACCTACGGGGTAGTCCAGCTTCAGCTCCTCATAATCTGGCATGACTTGATCCACCGTGACGACAGCGTACCCTTTTGGAACCGGTTTGCAATGCCAAGTTGGTTTAGGTCCAATTGGTAGGGCCATGCCGAGCACCGCCGTCAACCTTAAGTTAGCAACTCTCACCTTTAACTCACAAGGTGTGCTCTGTGTGATATCATCCACTGGGTAACGATGTTCTGGAGCCGCCAGTGCATCATCATCACCATCATCCTGGAGCTGCGTGGAAGCGACGCTGCTTTTCTTATTCGATGGGGCGCCGGTAGCATCAAATGCAGGTTCTATCAGGTACCGCTGAGATTTGCCGCTACCTTGCTGGCTAAGTATTTCGATTTGATCCTGATGTCGCTTTAATACCTCTTCTACATTACGCAGCCGGTCTGCAGCAGCAGCTTTCTTAGCCTCAGCAGCAGCTTTCTCAGCTGCCTCCCTTTCCTTCCTCCTCTGATGGCTTCTATCAGGAAATCTCTTCCTTTCCTCGGAAAACGCAACTATCCATGGCTTGGATCCTTCGGTGCCCCGTGATCGTCCTTTGTGTTCTTTATTTTTAAGGGTGCGTGCCAGCTCGTCCTTCTCTCTATCAGGAACGAACCGTCCCTCTTCAACATCTTGTACCGCACTTCTAATGTCGTCGATGGGTAGCAGGGGATTATCTTTGTGTCTTTGGTTATACACTGCCTTCCCTTCTTCGTTCAACGTGCCCCCATGCCCGTAAAACCAATTTCTTGCCCGTTCGATCCATGTTAAGGGCTCTGGCATGACCCCCTTGGCCAGAAATGGTGCCTCAAGTGCCTCCCACTTATGATTGCTACCAGCGTAGCTAGCAGGCCCTATGGTATGGTGGTACTTCTTCTTAGCAGCATTCGCCTTATTTACTGCAGACTTTTGCAATGCGTCCGGATTGTTCGTCTTGTACTCCACAAATTCGGCCCAGTAGTCTCTTATCTTATCTTAGCCCTTATCGAAATCCGGAGTCTTATCGAGCTCGATATAGTTCTGGCATAATTTTTTCTTCCAGTCCCTGAATAGTCCGCCCATCTTTGAAAGAGCCCACGCCTTGACTTTTTTTTCTAGGGCCTCTTTTTGACTCCTCATTTCCGCCTCATTTGGCACCTCTTCGTCTAGATCCACCTCTGGCGCCGGTAGGGTGAAATTAAGCATGAGCTTTGTCCAAAGGTTTTCTTTGGCTGCTTGGCCGACATATGACACGGTTTTCGTCTTTGTCTGCCTCCACTCTCGAGTGGTGATAGGGGTGTGGTACCTAACGACAACTCCGCATGCCTTCACAAATTTCTTTGCAACATTATCAGGTTCAATCGGTTTCCCGACTTTATCGACCTTTTCGATTCTATACCGGACACCATCATCCATCTTCTTGTTTGGGCCTCGTTTAGTCCGTACTGACGATTTCCTCGATCCGGAGGGCTAAAAGAAGAAAGAGCTAGCGCGTTAATATATGTATTTCATATGGTCACTTGTTAAATACATTAGTGCACATCACATATAGATATACACCTCGCCGGAGCCGTCGACTTCTCTCTCTTTGACTTATTGCTCATCGTCTTCTCCCTCATTGGAGCCTCTGAGTCCTCCCTCGCCCGAGGCGTCGGCGTCTACCTCACCGGAGCATCTACCTCCTCGGCTGAGAGACTCATCTCCCTCTCCGGAGTCGTTCAGAAACTGCTTGGTGACATCGCCAACAATAACTTCATCCCCGCGGATGAAACCCTCCATGATGTTCTCATGATAATCGTCTCTACCGAGTCCCGGATCCATAGTATCTGCAAACAAAAGAATACACAGAAATAATTAACAGAAGCGGCGGACGGCCTTCCTACTCCGCCGCGAAACACAGCCCGACGCCACATTCGTGGCCCCCGTGCTCCGCCACACCAAGCATGCCCCCGATGCTACCTCCTCCGCGGACGTGCATCTCCGACAGCACCCCGGCCCCTCCGCCTCCCACGCAGCAAATCGGCGCGGCGGCGAGCGATGCGTGCGCACGACAGCGAGCGGCGAGCGTGCGCACGGCGGCGAGCGGCGCACGGCGGCATAGGCTCGCGCGCGCATGGCGGCGGCGGCTCGGGCTCGCGCGCGCACGGCGGCGTGGCGGCGGTGGTGGCACAGGCGCGCGCGCACGGTGGCGGCGGCTCGTGGACGGGGGCGGTGCGCGCGCACAGCGGTGGCGGCTCAGGCAAGAGAAGAAAAAGGAGAGGGCGGCGGCGGCGGCTCACCTTGCGCTCGTGGAGCGGAGACCGGCGGCGGTGCTCGGGAGGCGCGGGCCGGCGGCGGATCGAGTGTGCTCGATCGGGGATGCACGCGGAGGCGCGGACCGGCGGCGGCGGTGCTCGGGAGGCGCGGGCCAGCGGCGGCGGTGCTGGGGGACGCACGCGGAGGCGCGGGCCGGCGGCGGAGGTGCTCGGGGACGCATGTGGAGGCTCGGGCCGGCGGTGGAGTTGCGCAGCCTGACGGCGTCGTCTCTTCTCCTCGCGTGCGTGAATGGGGAGGAAGGAGGGCGACGGCGGTCTATAGTAGAGGAGCATCGGCCCCGGTTCCTACCAAGAACCAGGGCTGTTTCCCTATTAGCCCCGGGTCAGCGCCCGGCCCATGGCTATTGGCCCAGAAAATTCCGGCTAGCGCGCATCGTGGGGTATTAGCCCCGGTTCCCCGGTTCTTGGGCCGAACCGGGGCTAATAAGCCTTTTTCGAAAAAAGATTGAGTTTTTTGAAGGTTCCCGCCTTTTTTCTAGATCTAGGAGCATTATTACATATGTATTTTTCAATGCGTTTTGGATTTCAAAAATCTGTATTCCATATTTTCATATGTATTTTTCAATTAAAAATGCATTAACAAATATGTATTCCATATTTTTGAATTTGAAAACACTTTCAACATGAAAAGTCTTCAAATTTGAATAAATAATCCAAAGCCATTTTTTGTTTTCTAAAATAACTATTCTTACTAAAAATTTTTGCAGGAGGAAGTTTCTGAATGGGCATTAAAAATTTAAAAATGACCCACTGTTCTGTGAAGCAACCACCAAATTAAATGTGAAACCTTAATTACTTGAAAAAATAATTACAAGGAAAAATATTAAACTTGGAAGATTGAAAACATCACATAAGTTTTAATACATGAGGGCACACATAAGTTTTAATACATGAGGGCACACATAAGTTTTACATGAAAGTCATGAATCCTTCTTCGCGTATGTCGATCCCTTGCCTATGATCGCTTCTTAGGCCGTAACCATGGATCATCTTCACTATTTAACGGGATGCTTGGGTCAGTTTTCACGGTGAAGGGAGGAATTTCATCAAACTTATCATAATCTGCTGACATGTCTGTCTTGTCCTCGATTCCCGCGAAGTTTCTTTTCCCTGAAAGAACTATGTGACGCCTGAGCTCATCGTAAGATGTATTCGTTTCCTTATTTTTTTATTTTTTCCGGTCTGGAGGACATGTCTTTCACATAGAAAACCTGAGCAACATCGTTGGCTAGGAAGAATGGCTCGTCTCTGTAACCAAGATTCTTGAGATCCACTATTGTCATTCCGTACAGTTGGTCTACCTTTACCCCATTCATGTTGACCCAACTACACCGAAACAGAGGGACCTTAAAAGTAGGTCCATAGTCAAGTTCCCATATCTCCTCTATGTAACCATAGTATGTGTCCTTTTTCCCATTCTCGCCTATTGCATCAAAGCGGACACCACTGTTTTGGTTGGTGCTCTTTTTATCTTGGCCGATCATGTAAAATGTATTCCCATTTATCTCGTACCCTTGGAAAGTCAATACAGTCGAAGATGGTGAAGCAGCCAACAAGTAGAGCTGATCTCCAACAGTGTTGTCATTCAGGAGATGTGCTCGCAACCAACTTCCGAAAGTCTCCATGTGTTTTTCTTCGATCCAGGAGTCAGCATTCCCCGAGAACTTGGAGCGTACAACATTCCTGTGTTCCTCGATATACGGAGCCATGAAGGTGGAATTTCGTAGAACTGTGTAGTGTGCTTGAGTGAAAGAACGCCCGTCCCTACATATCACTGCTTTCTTTCCTAGCGTGCCTTTTCCACTTAGCCTCCCCTCATGCCGCGGTTCAGGAGCACCAAGCGGCTTAAGGCCGGGAACAAAGTCAACGCAGAACCCAATGACCTCCTCTGTTCCATAGCCCTTGGAGATGCTTCCTTCTGGTCTAGCACGGTTACGAACATATTTCTTTAAGACTCCCATGAACCTCTCGAAGGGGAACATATTGTGTAGAAATACAGGACCTAGAATGGAAATCTCGTCGACTAGGTGAACCAGGAGATGCGTCATAATATTGAAGAAGGACGGGGGGAACACCAACTCAAAACTGACAAGACACTGGACCACATCCCTCTGTAGCCTTTCCATACTTTCTCGATCAATTACTTTCTGAGATATTGCATTGAGGAATCCACATAGCTTCACAATGGGTACTCGAACATTTTCCGGTAGAAGCCCCCTCAATACAACCGGAAGCAACTACGTCATAATCACGTGGCAGTCATGAGACTTCAAGTTCTGAAATTTTTTCTCTACCATATTTATTATTCCCTTTATATTTGACGAGAAGCCAGCCGGGACCTTGATACTGCTCAGACATTCAAAAAAGATTTCCTTCTCTGCTTTCGTAAGAGCATAGCTGCTTAAGTATTGACACCCTTTATCACTATGCTTGTTGTATGGGTATTTCATACGTTGCTGGTCCTCCCGTGCTTCTGGTGTGTCTTTTGACTTCCCATACACGCCCAGGAAGCCTAGCAGGTTCACGCAAAGATTTTTCGTCACGTGCATCACGTCGATTGAAGACCGGACCTCTAGGCCTTCCCAATAGGGTAGCTCCCAAAATATTGATTTCTTCTTCCACATGGCGGCGTGTCCGGTAACGTTGTCTTTCGGAACAGATTGACCGCCAGGATCCTTTTCAAAGATTACTTCCAGGTCCCTCACCATACCAAATACATCAGCACCTTTAGGGAGCTTAGGCTTCTTCCGGTGATCTGCCTCACCGTTGAAATGCTTGCCTTTCTTCCTCACTTGATGATTGGTCGGAAGAAATTGACGACACCCCAGGTACACAACCTTCTTACATTTCTCCAAATATATACCTTTAGTATTATCTAAATAGTGTGTGCATGCATTGTATCCCTTGTTTGATTGTCCTGAAATGTTACTAAGAGCTGGCCAATCATTGATGGTTATGAACAACAACGCTCGTAGGTCAAATTCCCGCTGTTTATGCTCGTCCCACACACGTACACCTAGTTCGGCCCACAACTGCAAAAGTTCATCGACTAATAGCCTTAGGTACACATCAATGTCGTTGCCGGGTTGCTTAGGTCCTTGCATCAGCACTGGCATCATAATGAACTTCCGCTTCATGCACAACCAAGGTGGAAGGTTTTAGATACATAGAGTCACGGGTCAGGTGTTGTGACTGCAGCTCTGCTCCCCAAAAGGATTCATGCCGTCTGTTCTTAGACCAAACCATAAGTTTCTCGCATCACCTGCAAAGTCCGGGTACTCTCTCTCGATTTTCTCCACTGCGACCCATCGGCGGGGTGTCTCAACTTTGACCCGTCTTTCTTACGCTCTTGTTTGTGCCATCGCAACAATCTGGCATGCTCTTTGTTTCTGAACAGACGTTTTAGCCATGGTATTATAGGAGCATACCACATAACCTTAGCAGGAACCCTCTTCCTGGGGGGATCGTCATCGCCCTCAACTTCACCAGGGTCATCTTGTCCGATCTTTTACCGAGATGCAGTGCATACTGGGCATTTATCCATATTCTCGTACTCCTTACCGCGGTACAGGATGCAGTCATTAATGCATGCATGTATCTTCTGCACATCTAATCCTATAGGGCAGATAGTCTTCTTTGCTTCATACGTTGTCTCGGGCAGCTCGTTATCCTTTGGAAGCTTTGGCTTCATTATTTTCAGTAACTGCTCAAATCTCTTGTATGACAAACCAGCCTCAGCCTTCCATTGTAGCAGTTGGAGTGTTGTACCGAGCTTTGTGCTGCCATCTTCGCAATTTGGGTACAGCAGCTTTTTGTGATCCTTTAGCATGGCTTCCAACTTCAGCTCCTCCCTTTCTGTATCGCAATGTTGTTTTGCATTAGAAATGACCCGACCAAGACCATCAACGGGCTCATCTGATGTCCGGTGTTCTTCTTCATTGCCGCCTCCTTCTTCTTCACTGTTACCTCCTTCTTCTTCATTGTCTTCCATTGCAGTATCCTCGTTTTCTTCGTGGAACATATGATAGTTGTCATCATCCTCCTCTTCTTCATTGTCTTCAAATGACTATCCTACATGCAAAAATGCACTATTTTTGAATCAATTACAGATGAAAAGGACAGGGTTGCTAACCTCGGACAAGGATACCATTTTTTTCAACTTAAGTGTGGCTCGGGCATTTCACCGAACACCTTGTGTGCATATGCAAAAATTCCTAGCACCCACCCCTCTCACAAATCCATCCAGAAAAAAAAACTGGGCTATGGGGGGTGTATATATAGGCAGGGAGGGGAAATAGCCCCGGTTCGGGGCAAAAACCGGTGCTAATGCTCCACGGAACGACACGTGTCGCGCGTGCGAGCATTAGCCTCGGTTTTTGCCCCGAACCGGGGCTATTGCCCATAACCGAACCAGGGCTATTCCTCCTGGACGGCGGCACAAACCAAAACGAGGCCATTACAAGGCATTGGTCTCGGTTTTTTATGAAACCGGAGCTAATGGGAATATGGGGGCTGGGTCATTGCCCTCTTTTCTACCAGTGCTATCTACACTCCTTTTACAAAACTAAAACATCTTATCTTATATTATAAAACGGAGAGAACACTACTAGAAAACAGGGCAATGACGCAGCCCCCATATTCTCATTAGCTTCGGTTACATAAAAAACCGAGACCAATGCCCCGTAATGGCCTCGTTTCAGTTTGCGCCGTCGTCCAGGAGCAATAACCCCGGTTCGGTTATGGGCAATAGCCCCGGTTCGGGTCAAAAACAGGGGCTAATGCTCGCGCGCGCGACACGTGTTGTTCCGTGGAGTATTAGCACCGGTTTTTGCCCCGAACCGGGGCTATTGCCCCTCCATGCCTATATATACACCCCCATAGCCCAGTTTTTTTTTCTGGCTGGATTTGTGAGAGGGGTGGGTGCTAGGAATTTTTGCCATTGCTATGCACACAAGGTGTTCGGTGAAATGCCCGAGCCACACTTAAGTTGAAAAAAATGGTATCCTTGTCCGAGGTTAGCAACCTTGTCCATTTCATCTTTAATTGATTCAAAAATAGTGCATCTGTGCATGTAAGATAGTCATTTGACTATATATTTATGATGCAGATCAATGCACGGAAGGGATGGATGTACGGCGACCGATACGATTTCGACTTTATTGCAGGCCTGCATAAATTTATCGATGTGGCTGAGGATAACAAGGTGGATAATTTTATGTCTTGTCCATGTGTTGACTGTCGGAACGTCAAGGAGTATACCAACTCGAGAACCATTCAATTCCACCTGCTTCGCCAAGGTTTCATGATCGGATATTATTGTTGGTCCTTGCATGGAGAAAGAGGGGTTACGATGGAAGACAATGAAGAAGAGGAGGATGATGAAAACTATCGTATGTTCCATGAAGAAAACGAGTATACTGGATTGGAAGACAATGAAGAAGGAGGTAACAATGAAGAATAAGGAGGCGGCAATGAAGAAGAACACCGGGCATCAGATGAGCCCGTTGATTGTCTTGTTCGGGTCATTTCTGATGCAAAACAACAATGCGATACAGAAAGGGAGGAGCTGAAGTTGGACGCCATGCTAAAGGATCACAAAAAGCTGTTGTACCCAAATTGCAAAGATGGCAGCACAAAGCTCGGTACAACACTCGAACTGCTGCAATGGAAGGCTGAGGCTGGTTTGTCTGACAAGAGATTTTAGCAGTTACTGAAAATAATGAAGCCAAAGCTTCCAAAGGATAACGAGCTCCCTGAGACAACGTATGAAGCAAAGAAGACTATCTACCCTCTAGGATTAGATGTGCAGAAGATACATGCATGCATTAATGACTGCATCCTGTACCGCGGTAAGGAGTACGAGAATATGGATAAATGCCCGGTATGCACTGCATCTCGGTAAAAGATCGGACAAGATGACCCTGGTGAAGTTGAGGGCGATGACGATCCCCCCAGGAAGAGGGTTCCTGCTAAGGTTATGTGGTATGCTCCTATAATACCATGGCTAAAATGTCTGTTCAGAAACAAAGAGCATGCCAGATTGTTGCGATGGCACAAACAAGAGCGTAAGAAAGACGGGTCAAAGTTGAGACACCCCGCCGATGGGTCGCAGTGGAGAAAATCGAGAGAGAGTACCCGGACTTTGCAGGTGATGCGAGAAACTTATGGTTTGGTCTAAGAACAGACGGCATGAATCCTTTTGGGGAGCAGAGCTGCAGTCACAGCACTTGACCCGTGACTCTATGTATCTAAAACCTTCCACCTTGGTTATGCATGAAGCGGAAGTTCATTATGATGCCAGTGCTGATGCAAGGACCTAAGCAACCCGGCAACGACATTGATGTGTACCTAAGGCCATTAGTCGATGAACTTTTGCAGTTGTGGGCCGAACCAGGTGTACGTGTGTGGGATGAGAATACACAGCGGGAATTTGACCTACGAACGTTGTTGTTCATAACCATCAATGATTGGCCAGCTCTTAGTAATGGGACAATCAAACAAGGGATACAATGCATGCACACACTGTTTAGATAATACTAAAGGTATATATTTGGAGAAATGTAAGAAGGTTGTGTACCTAGGGTGTCGTCAATTTCTTCCGACCAATCATCAAGTGAGGAAGAAAGTCAAGCATTTCAACGGTGAGGCAGATCACCGGAAGAAGCCTAAGCTCCCTAAAGGTGCTGATCTATTTGGTATGGTGAGGGACCTGGAAGTAATCTTTCGAAAGGGTCCTGGCGGTCAATCTGTTCCGAAAGACAACGTTACCGGACACGCGGCCATGTGGAAGAAGAAATCAATATTTTGGGAGCTACCCTATTGGGAATGCCTAGAGGTCCGGTCTTCAATCGACGTGATGCACGTGACGAAGAATCTTTGCGTGAAACTTCTAGGATTCCTGGGCATGTATGGGAAGTCAAAAGACACACCAGAAGCACGGGAGGACCAACAACGTATGAAAGACCCATACAACAAGCATAGTGATAAAGGGCGTCAATACTTAAGTAGCTATGCTCTAACGAAAGCAGAGAAGGAAATCTTGTTTGAATGTCTGAGCAGTATCAAGGTACCGGCTGGCTTCTCGTCAAATATAAAGGGAATAATAAATATGGCAGAGAAAATATTTCAGCACCTGAAGTCTCAGGACTACCACGTGATTATGACACAGTTGCTTCCGGTTGCATTGAGGGGGCTTCTACCGAAAATTGTTCGAGTACCCATTGTGAAGCTATGTGCATTCCTCAATGCAATATCTCAGAAGGTAATCGACCGAGAAAGTCTGGAAAGGCTACAGAGGGATGTGGTCCAATGTCTTGTCAGTTTTGAGTTGGTGTTCCCCCCGTCCTTCTTCAATATTATGACGCATCTCCTGGTTCACCTAGTCGACGAAATTTCCATTCTCGGTCCTGTATTTCTACACAATATGTTCCCCTTCGAGAGGTTCATGGGAGTCTTAAAGAAATATGTTCGTAACCGTGCTAGACTAGAAGGAAGCATCTCCAAGGGCTATGGAACAGAGGAGGTCATTGGGTTCTGCGTTGACTTTGTTCCTGGCTTTAAGCCGCTTGGTGTTCCTGAATCGCGGCATGAGGGGAGGCTAAGTGGAAAAGGCACGCTAGGAAAGAAAGCAGTGATATGTAGGGACGGGCGTTCTTTCACTCAAGCACACTACACAGTTCTATGAAATTCCACCTTCGTGGCTCCGTATATCGAGGAACAGAGGAATGTTGTATGCTCTAAGTTCCCGGGGAATGCTGACTCCTAGATCGAAGAAAAACACATCGAGACTTTCGGAAGTTGGTTGCGAGCACGTCTCCTGAATGACAACACTGTTGGAGATCAGCTCTACTTGTTGGTTGCGTCACCATCCAAGGGTACGAGATAAATGGGAATATATTTTACACGATCGGCCAGGATAAAAAGAGCACCAACCAAAACGGTGGTGTCTGCTTTGATGCAATAGGCGAGAATGGGAAAAAGGACACATACTATGGTTACATAGAGGAGATATGGGAACTTGACTATGGACCTACTTTGAAGGACCCTCTATTTCGGTGCAGTTGGGTCAACACGAAAGGGGTAAAGGTAGACCAACTTAACGTAATAACAATAGTGGATATCAAGAATCTTGGTTACAGAGACGAGCCATTCTTCCTAGCCAACGATGTGGCTCAGGTTTTCTATGTGAAAGACATGTCCTCCAGACCGAAAAAAAGAAAAAAAATAAGCAAACGAATACATCAGACGATGATCCCAGGCGTCACATAGTTCTTTCAGGGAAAAGAAACATCGTGGGAATCGAGGACAAGACAGACATGTCAGCAAATTATTATAAGTTTGATGAAATTCCGCCCTTCACCGTGAAAACTGACCCAAGCATCCCGTTAAATAATGAAGATGCTCCATGGTTACGGCCTAAGAAGCGATCATAGGCAAGGGATCGACATACGCGAAGAAGGATTCATGACTTTCATGTAAAACTTATGTGTGCCCTCATGTATTAAAACTTTTGTGATGTTTTCAATCTTCCAAGTTTAATATTTTTCCTTGTAATTTTGACACATAATATGACACCACGCGAAGGTTTCACATTGTTTTGATCATTTTTGAATTATTTATGCCCATTCCTGATACACCGGTTGGGAAATTGTCCAAGTAAGATTTCACATTTAATTTGGTGGTTGCTTCACAGAACAGTGGGTCATTTTTAAATTTTTAATGCCCATTCAGAAACTTCCTCCTGCAAAAATTGTTAGTAAGAATAGTTACTTTAGAAAACAGAAAATGGCTTTGGATTATTTATTCAAATTTGAAGACTTTTCATGTTGAAAGTGTTTTCAATTAAAAAATACGGAATACATATTTGTTAATGCATTTTTAATTGAAAAATACATATGAAAATATGGAATACAGATTTTTGAAATTCAAAATAAATTTGCATTGAAGAATACATATGTAATAATGCTCCTAAATATAGAAAAAAAGGCGGGAACCTCCAGAAAACTCAATCTTTTTTCGAAAAAGGCTTATTAGCCCCGGTTCGGCCCAAGAACCGGGGCTAATAGCCCATGATGCGCGCCAGCCGGAATTTTCTGGGACAATAGCTACGGGCCGGGCGCTGACCCAGGGCTAATAGGGCAATAGCCCTGGTTCTTGGTACGAACCGCGCCGATGCTCCTCCTACTTTAGATCGGCGCCGCCCTCCTTCCTCCCCATTCACGCACGCGAGGAGAAGCAAACGCCTTTAGGCTGCGCAACTCCGCCACCGGCCCGCGCCTCCGCGTGCGTCCCCGTCGGCCCGCGCCTCCGCGTGCCTCCCTGTCGTTGCTGCCTTGTCCTCCCCGCCGGCCATGCCTCCACGCTCGTTCCGCCGCCGGGCCGCGCCTCCCGAGCACCTCCACCGGTCTCCATTCCACGAGTGCAGGGTGAGCAGCCGCTGGTCTCCTCTCCTTTTTCTCCTCTTGCATGCACGAGACCGAGCCGCCGCCGCCGTGCGTGCATGCACGTGGGCGCGTGCACGAGCCAGTGCCCCCGTGCGCGTGTGCACGCGCCTGTGCCGCCGCCGCCGTGCGCGCACCGCCGCCGCCGTCCACGAGCTGCCGCCGCCGTGCACGCGTGCACGAGCCTGTGCCGCCGTGCGTGCACGCCTGTGCTGCCACCACCGCCGCCGTGCACGCGTGCACGCGCCTGTGCCGCCACCGCCGCCGCCGTGCAGGAGCCCGAGCCGCCGCCGCCGCCGTGCACGAGCCCGAGCCACCGTCGTTCGCACGCATCGCTCGCCGTCATTCCCTTCTTGGCCGTTGTGCGCCGCTCGTCGCCGTGCGCACGCATCGCTCGCCGCCACGCCGATTTACTGCGTGGGAGGCGGAGGGGCCGGGGTGTTGTCGGAGAAGCACGTCCGCGGCGGAGGTAGCGTCGGGGGCGTGCTTGGTGTGGCGGAGCACGGGGCCGCGGAGGTGGCGTCGGGCCGTGTTTCGCGGCGGAGTAGGAAGGCGCTGGCTCGGTAGCTGCGGCGGAGTCAGGAGAAGGCCGTCCGCCGCTTCTGTTAACTATTTCTGTGTATTCTTTTGTTTGCAGATACTATGGATCCGGGACTCGGTAGAGACGATTATCAGGAGAACATCATGGAGGGTTTCATCCGCGGGGCTGAAGTTATTGTTGGCGATGTCACCAAGCAGTTTCTGAACGACTCCGGAGAGGGAGATGAGTCTCTTAGCCGAGGAGGTAGATGCTCCGGTGAGGTAGACGCCGACGCCTCGGGGGAGGGAGGACTCAGCGGCTCCGATGAGGGAGAAGACGACGAGCAAGAAGTCGAAGAGAGAGAAGTCGACGGCTCCGGCGAGGTGTATATCTATATGTGATGTGCACTAATGTATTTAACAAGTGACCATATGAAATAGATATATTAACGCGCTAGCTCTTTCTTCTTTTAGCCCTCTAGATCGAGGAAATCGTCAGTACGGACTAAATGAGGCCCAAACAAGAAGATGGATGATGGTGTCCGGTATATAATCGAAAAGGTCGATAAAGTCGGGAAACCAATTGAACCTGATAATGTTGCAAAGAAATTTGTGAAGGCATGCGGAGTTGTCATTAGGGACCACATCCCTATCACCACTCGAGAGTGGAGGCAGACAAAGACGGAAACCGTGTCATATGTCGACCAAGCAGCCAAGGAAAACCTTTGGACAAAGCTCATGCTTAATTTCACCCTGCCGGCGCCAGAGGTGGATCTAGACGAAGAGGTTCCAAATGAGGCGGAAATGAGGAGTCGAAAAGAGGCCCTAGAGAAAAAAGTCAAGGCGTGGGCTCTTTCCAAGATGGCGGACTATTCAGGGACTGGAAGAAAAAATTATGCCAGAACTATATCGAGCTCGATAAGACTCCGGATTTCAATAAGGGCTATGAGAAGATAAGAGACTACTGGGCCGAATTTGTGGAGTACAAGACGAAGAATCCGGACGCGTTGCAAAAGGCTGCAGTAAATAAGGCGAATACTGCTAAGAAGAAGTACCACCATACTATGGGGCCTGCTGGCTATGCCGGTAGCAAGCATAAGTGGGAGGAACTTGAGGCACCATTTCTGGCCAAGGGGATCATGCCAGAGCCCTTAACATGGATCGAACGGGCAAGTAATTGGTTTTACGGGCATGGGGGCACGTTGAACGAAGAAGGGAAGGAAGTGTATAACCAAAGACACAAAGATAATCCCCTGCTATCCTTCGACGACATTAGAAGTACGGTACAAGATGTTGAAGAGGGACGGTTTGTTCCTGATAGAGAGAAGGAAGAGCTGACACGCGCCCTTAAAAAGAAAGAACACAAAGGATGATCACGGGGCACCGAAGGATCCAAGCCGTCGACAGTTGCGTTTCCCGAGGAAAGGAAGAGATTCCTGATAGAAGCCATCAGAGGAGGAAGGAAAGGGAGGCAGCTGAGAAAGCTGCTACTGAGGCTGAGAAAGCTGCTGTTGTAGACTGGCTGCGTAATGTAGAAGAGGAATTAAAGCGACATCAGAATCAAATCGAAATACTTAGCCAGCAAGGTAGCGGCCAATCTCAGCGGTACCTGTTAGAACCTGCATTCGATGCTACCGGCGCCCCATCGAATAAGAAAAGCAGCGTCGCTTCCACGCAGCTCCAGGATGATGGTGATGATGATGCACTGACGGCTCCGGAACATCGTTACCCAGTGGATGATATCACACAGAGCACACCTTGTTAGTTAAAGGTGAGAGTTGCTAAAATAATGTTGACGGTGGCGCTCGGCATGGCCCTACCAATTGGACCTAAACCAACTTGGCATTGCAAACCGGTTCCAAAAGGGTACGCTGTCGTCACGGTGGATCAAGTCATGCCAGATTATGAGGAGCTGAAGCTGGACTACCCCGCAGGTGAAGATGGGGAGCTGACTGAACTAGGAGAAGTAAAAACGGGGACTGTTGTTTGGCCAAAGGAGCACATCCATCTTCCAAATTATGTGCCGCCAAGGCCACCCACTCCACATTACCATTCTCCAGCGCAACTGTCTCCATCGCCGTCGCATCCGTCTCCACCGCCGCCATCTCCCAAGAGGAAAAGGGGCCCAACGACTACGAGGGGCAGCAGCAGCAAGAGGTTCATATCACCACAACGTAAGATATCGCCCCTCCCAAAAGTACCCCATGCAAATATAGATTTCAGTATCCCCCGACCTGGGGAGATGACAAACGAGCAACTTGATGCGGCCTCAGAAGCCAGTTATCAAAAGTGGAAGATTGACATAGCTAACAAGAAGAAGCCGATAGAGCCAATCTTTCCGTGCACCGAAGAAGATGTAGCAAAGGCAATATCCCAGGTGAAGTTCATGGCCGTGTACCCGCCGCCGCTACCAGAAGACTATGACCGCTCTATTCGCAAGTCGGCTGAGGCAAAAGAACAACGGTTGCAGAGTATCAGCTCTAGTGGAAAGTCAAGCGAGAAATCAGTTTCCCAACTCGGAGAACAGAAAAATCAATCGTGCCCCCTGCTAAAAGTGTATTCCGATGTTGAGGTGCGGTCGAGGAGAGCTGCGGCCGAGCAGAGGTATGATCCGGAAACTGATCCAGAGTTAGTAGAGTTGTACGGAGAAGCGGCAGCGGCTCAAGGCGTGTCTATTCGTAGGTACTTAAACCATATAAATGAATTCCCTGACATAGCATACAAGTATCGGCACGGGCACCCTCTCGTCAAACCTGAGTTAGTCAAGGAGCTACCAACAAAAATGCGAAGATTGCATATCTGGTACATGCGACAATCTGCTGCTAACGAAAACTGGATCAACATTGCACATAGAAACGAGCATTATGGGCATGTAGATGGCATGGTAATGATTGAATTTGATGAGTTATTTCAGTTATACCAACAAGACGCCCTCGACAAATCTATCATGAGTGCCTATTGTTTGTAAGTATTATTAATTTATGTAATTAAGTCTTTCTAGCTCAGCTATCGTTCATTGCATGTATAATCTTACCCATCACTATATTTATTTTGCAGAATGAAGATTCTCCAATGCAAAATAGGACAACTCTATGACATTGGGTTCATTGACCCAAATATCATTTATCAAAATGTTCTCCACCCGAGACCCGAGGTGACAGAGAACAACTTGGTACAAGCGTTAAGGTTTCACGAGACCAAAAGGGAAATACTATTTCCTTACAACTATAAGTGAGTGTTACTGTATTGTACACATTATAGTTTTCTTACTCGACGTTAAGTGTATAATTGACTCGTTATGCATGCGCAGCTTCCACTATAGCCTACTAATCATTGAGCCCGACGATGGAATAGTAAAAGTCATGGACTCGGAACGCAAAGACCTCAATGAGTGGGCGGACATGCAAGCATGCCTCCAGAGGTAATTTCAATCATTATGTCACTATATCGACACTATTTCCTCGCTGATAGCAAGTCATCAATATAGAACTCCGTTATTTATCTTCTTTGCCGGGCAGGGCTTGGAAACGGTTCACCGCCAAGGCTGTTGGCGTTTGGAAGCCAGAGCTTACATTTCAACAACTTAATGTAAATAGTACTAGCTAGATCCGCGCATCTCTTTGATTCTAGTTTCAATATCATGCTTGAATATTATTTTGATTGAACTATATATGTTCTCGTAAAGTGCTTGAGGCAGGAACCTGGAAATAACTTATGTGGCTACTATGTATGCGAGTTCATTCGCCAGACGACCAAATATACTGCAGCAAAGAGGGATTTAAAAAAATTGAAGTACGATAACTTTAGTTTATTACCATCAATTGTGTTCATTTTCATTAATTCATATATATTGACCGCTTCTTTAAATTATATTAGGTCGAACTGTTGCGGGACGGTCTTCTACTACAAGAACGCATACGAGCAATTCAAGAGGAAATTGCTGGATTCATAGATGCCGAGGTCCTAGATCTGAATGGAGAATACTATTCCCCGCCGATGGATATGCGAGTGTGATATGTTTTGTAATGTGCATGTAATAACTCGTGGTGCGTACATTTTGTAATATGTTCGACAACGCACATTGGATGAGATGGTGTAATATATTCGCGACGATGATGTGCACTATATATTTGTTCTTTCATTGTTGTATGTAGTATTAATTATGCCATCCAATTTAGCACAAAACACAAATTAAAATAATTCCCAAAAGTTAAATGAAAAATAGCAGGAAACAGATCCTGCCGCGGCACAAAGACGGGTCGTTTTACTGCCGCGGCAGGGGAGCAATAGCCCCGGTTCCTATTAAAAACCAGGACCTTTGCCTGCTAGTTCCCTCGCTCGCCAGCCGCCCACGTGGAGCACTATTAACCGCGGTTCGGGGCAGAACCGGGACTAGCAATAGCCCCGCCTGGCTAGCCCCGGATCCAGAACCGGGGCTAATGGCCCATACGACCCGGGGCTATAGGCCTCTTTTCCACGAGTGAATATTGTTTTAAGACATATTTTAAAACATAAAAAAGTATATATATGTTTTTGGTGATGGGTAGATTTAGCCCAATACGGCATACGGGCGCAATTGACGATGTCTATTCATGTCCTGCGACTAGAAACCCTCGATCCACCTGACCTGCGAGGCTACAAAACGGCTCTCTAATGATTCCTAAAGGCTACACATATCTTCAAGGTAGATTCAAGATCAACTTAACATGCAAGATAAGATGAATATATCATCGTTCCTGTTATAAGCCCGTTGAGATCATCTTGTAACCACATTGTATGATCTTTCGATCACCTTATGAATAAAGTATGAAAGAATCCTATCGATTATACACATATCTCTCTCTTTGAGTTCTGAACCTGCTAACCCGAGCCAATTTTCAAACAAATAAACTCTCTTTCGATCTTCAAAAGTGAGACAACCGTGGGATCGTGAAAACTATCTTTTGTCAGTTGGGGCGCCATGCCGAGGGTGCCCATGTCATGCAGACTGGATCGAGCCCACTTGGAAAGAAGGTCGACATTGACCTCCCTATCATCGGAGACCCGGAACTACCGCCAGAGCTCGGGGCGTTTCCGCCTCCGAAGCCCCGGCACCGGGGGATGCATATACCCCGAGCTCTCTATCAACCTCACACCAAGAACTACTTCAACAACGTCAATGCGATCCTCGGGCCCACATACCGCCGCAATCTAGAGGCCTACTATGCGGCGCTCGAAGTCGACTACTTCAACCCCAGCACCCCTAACGAGGGTTCGACTCGTCAATGCCTATTGTTATGGAATTGGGTTTTGGAGAAGATGAGGATACTGGAAGTCTAGAGATGGTTAACAGACACGCAGCAAGGGGACACGAGGTTTATCCAGGTTTAGTCCCCCGGAGAGAAAACCCTACTTCTACTTGTCTGTTCTTGATTACGGCGGAACCGAAAGTTATAGGGGGTGTGCAGATGTAATCTGGCGTAAGGTGTCTATATGAGTTGGGAGAGAGCCTCCTCGCCGTGTCCTCCTGGCCTTTATATAGATAGGCCAGGTCTCGAGGTAGGTCGAGTCAGTTACAAGTTAGGGTTTCACCCTTCAAATTTCTATCTATATCATGGTCGTGTTCTCCAAGGAGTCGAATTTGTACTGGGCTTGGGCCACCCAGTCTCCTTGGGCAGCAAGTCATGTCGTGGGCCTTCACTGGGCTAGACCGGGTATACCAATATGAGGCACCCGCAGGGTATATCCATGTCAGTAGCCCCCGATTGTTTAGTTGAATCGTAGATTCGACTAGAGACTATATTATTTCGGGTGCTTCTCATTTGAACCTGTCTTTTGAATAAACACGTTAGTTCATAGGGATTGTTGATACGTGTGCCTCACTCATCCGACGGATTAGGGTCAGTTAATTGTCAATGGACAAAACAATACGATCTTCTTCAAACTCGAGTCCCCATACTCGAATCCGGAACAATGC
Source organism: Avena sativa (assembly GCA_916181665.1). Taxonomy (NCBI): domain Eukaryota; kingdom Viridiplantae; phylum Streptophyta; class Magnoliopsida; order Poales; family Poaceae; genus Avena; species Avena sativa. Next base: position 300,394,329 of record OV702297.1, on the reverse strand, counting down.
TGGTGTAATTCGACTCAGGCCGTTGAGGTCTTATAGGAGTCGAATTCCAGTGTCTTAAGTTTGATACGCAACGCGCCTGTCGGGATCTTTCATTGTGCATGTTGTCACGGTATGTTATTGGCAGAGCGTAGTCTGGTGCGTACCAGGCCATCAGATGATATCTATAGGACTTATCTTTGCGTCGTAGACACAACATCCGAAGGTTTATCACCACGGAGGTGTTTCGGGTGACCAAGAACACGGCTTCTCACTTATCGTTTATGTGGGCAAAGTTGCCAAAAAGATGTTTGTCACATGTGATCTGAAGAATGTCATTCGAATAGTTCATAGGGTGTGTGGACAGCGCTACCTATGGGAGTAGCCCCCGAGTGTCTGTTCGAGTCGTAGATTTGAGCGGAGAGTTTAGTTCAGTATTTGCGAATGTTCGATTGTTTGTCCGAAGCATATTTTTTTTGAATGCGCAACCAGCGCTCCCTACGGGAGTAGCCCCCGAGTCCGTAGTGGAGTCATAGACTCGACGTAGGACTCTAAGATTTCTTCGACGCATTTTTACCATTGTTGTTTCTCAGGAGTGCAGCCAGCGCTCCTGATAGGAGTAGCCCCCGAGTATTTGGTTGAGTCATAGACTCGAGTAAGTACTTTTTGTTCAGTCGAAAGTTTTGATCCATTGCTAGCTTTTCTTTGATGATGTCATTGCTGACGCTTGGTGAGCTCAACCGTCTGCAGTAGCAGAGACAATGCGACGGGACGACCATGGGTCCCGCCTTCTGACATGAATTTGACTTGTCAAGCGTAACTTGAGCGAAAATTCTCGTGTGTAGTGGGCGGCGTGTTCACGATGGTTCGGGCGGCTGTTGACACGTGTACGGTGAGATGAGAGGCACGCATTAGGGCTTCTGCATCAACGGCTCCGCTTTGTCGTCCCCGTCCTTTTATACTACGGGAAAACAGAGGACGTTTTACCTCTTCGCCATTTGCTTTCATATTTCAACATTGATGCCATTTCCAGAGCTCGTGCTTGTGCTACGCACTAGACATCCTCCGTGTGTTCCCTTCGTCTTTCCTCCACTCACATCGTCGCGCTCGCCGCATCACCAAGATGGGCAAGCGAAGAAGAGCTGCTCCGCTGCAGTGGACTCGAGCACCGCCGGTGCCGCTAAGAAGGTCGCTGCTCCAAGCGCACCACCTGTTGGAGATATGCCCAATCCGTCCAGACTAAATATCGCTATGAAAGATCAAATCTTGTCATAGTCATCTCCTTGAACATTGTCGTAAAATCTTTAGCAACATGTCAACTATTTCATAGATGTGAAACATCCATGTCTGTTTCTTTATAGATCCAAATACGACCGATAGATTTTTACACCTTTTCGGAGGTTCTTCCAAGTTCAAAAATCTTGATTTCTTGTGTATGGAACTATCATGGATTTTATGGCTTCAAGCCATTTGACGGAGTTAGGGCCCATCATCGCTTATTTGCATGTAGTCGGTTCATCATTGTCAAAAAACAATGATTTACTCTTAAATCTCAGCATTTTATTGTTTATCCGACCTACTTGGTTCAATAGGAACTTAGATCTCCGTGACCACAACCTTTGAGGCACATAAGCTATGAGCATTATGGATACCTCCGGAAAAAATTTCGGCGCTGCGCAACTCAGCACATATAGCTAAGGTTCGTTAACCTTATCAAAGTTATATTGTCCTCCCACTTAACTTTTTGTGACAAAATTCTTTTTCAAGAAACTTCACGTTTCAAGCGACAAACCCTTTTGTCCTCGGTGTTATGGAGGAATACCCAATTGTTATTCAAAATAACCTACAAATACATGCTCATCCGACTTTAGTTGTAAACATCTTACTTATGCTTAGCATACCAAAATTTAAGAAAGGACAACTTGGGTTTTAAATCAAACTATAACTTACATGGTGTCATTTCAACGGATCAAGAAGGAGCTCTTTTAAGTGTAAAAGCGGTAGTCTCTAAATATTTAATATTTTAAAACATAATGGCAGTTTTATAAACACCTTTGATCCAACCATGTTAAACAAGGTTTCATTACAAATCTCAAACACTCCATATTCCTATGGTGTTTCGGGAGATGTAAATCTAGGTGTTTTGCTAAACTTGCAAGTCAAATAAATCCCTTTATGATAAAATCATAAATCATTTATTTTCTTCTTACACTTGCAACTCAAATAAATCCCTTTATTATAAAATCATAAATCGTTTATTTTCTTGTTACAATGATTTTCCACTTCATCTTGAAAGTCTTTGAAACGTTTTCAAATATTTCATACTTCTTTCTCATTAAGTGAATATTCACTCAAATTTCTAGAAAAGCATATGAAGTTGAAATCCATCGCTTAGGACTACACATAATGGACTACATACATCGATATGTATAAATTCTAATAATTTAGTCGATCGTTCTTCTTTGGCCTTTTGAACAAATTTTTAATTATCCCGAGGAAAGTCTCACAAGCATCACTTGATCAAATCAAAGACTCAAAAAATCCATGAATATGGAGATTCTTCATGTTTTATTTCCAATATAATTTAAATGGCAATGTCACTTTGTAAGTGATATTTCAATCATTTGTCTTGCGACATTTTAGCATTAGTTTTTATGGATGTGATTTCTCCAAATATATTTGTAAATCATCCATCTTATATGGAATACGGTAATTATTTGAACAATCTTTGTTCTCATAATACCTGATTCAAATAAAGATTATTAAAACAAATCTTGAACGGAAGCTGTAACATCCCAAAAATACTAACTTGGATCATCAAAATTAGGGTTAACAAAAACTTTTCTAAATAAAAATACGAAAGCATGCATGTGTGTATGCATCCCAATTTGAATTTCTTTTGAATTGCTTTGTTTATGTGTTTCTTTGCTTGTAAAGGGATTCTTAGGTGAAATAAACATCATCTAAACAATCCCCACACTTTTCCCCAAGACAAATAAATCAAAACAAACCAAATTGAGTGAATGGTCATTTTGGTCAATTTAACTCCCATGCCTACTTTGGCTGTCCCAAACTTTCAGAACTTAATAGAAACTTGTTTGTATCTTTGCACCCCTTGATTGTACTCATAACAAAGTATCAAGGCCCACTTTGTGATCATCCAGAAACATTCAAATGCATTGTTTAAAGGACAGTTCAAAATTGAATCTTTATCATATGGGAAGATCCCACTTTTTCAAAAACCACTCAAACAAGCTCAACTTTCAAAACCCAAGCATCTGCAGACTCACCAGCACCAACCTAGCACACCCACCAAAAATCTTTTCAAAATTCAAAGCTTGAATTCTTGCGGCCATTTCATCAAACACCTTGCAGACACAAATCTTCAAAAATCTAAACACTATTGTGAGCAGTGGTTGGAGCCTAACTTGTTCCCTCTCTAGCTCACAACAACCTCAGTAGATCATCTAGCAAGTTAAACCAAGCACTAGCACCACTGTAATCTTGGCAATGCCATCAATGGTGAACAGCCGAAGCTCACCATGTCACCCCAGTGTGGACATCAAGCTAGGAGAGAAACTAGCAGTGCCAACCTTGTCTGGGAGATCACCCATGCCTCACCGCCCCCTCTCGACCAGCCCTGCCTCGAAGAAACCGACCAGAGCACCCAGGAACGCCGCGCCCGTGGCTCTGTCAACCATGCCGAGCATACGCCAGAGCGCCGCCCTCGACACACGCCCACAGACCGCGCGCCGCCCTCGCCGCGTGCATACACGATCACCACCGACCCAGGAGACCGCCAGACATCCCTGTTCGCCGCCCCATGCCTCACAACCACCGCTCGCCGTCGAAGACGCCGCCTCGGCCGCGCAGAGCATCACGTGTTCCAGACCATTTGCCATCGCCCCTACAAGCGCATTAAAGCCGTAGAGCATCGCTAGGAGACCACCAAGCGATCGCCATCACCGGCCATGCCTCTAGCAGCCCATAGCCATGTTGCCATCGTCGCCTGCCCATCCCGTCCGGTCTCGTCGTCGCGACTATAAATAGAGGCCACCCCCAGCCAAATTGAGCTCACCATCGCACTCCCCTCTCTTCACTGATCGTTCCACCCCGTTCCTGGAGCAAGGCGCACAACACTTCACCGGAATTTCACCGGAGCCTGCCGCTGCTGGAGAAGAAGGGGGCCACCGATTGGAGCCGCCCCAGGAGAAGCTGCCGGTACCAGGAGGTTCGCCGTCGTCGACTTCGTCGTTCGCCCGCCTCGCCGACCCTCGCCTGAGCCGCGGTGATCCCCCAACGACCCTCACCTGCCACGTTAGGTTTCAGTCTCGCCGGCGTTGCCCAATGTTGACGATGACCCTCAGCAGTTAGATTAGAACAAGATCCCACGGCTCACATCACCCCATACCGCTTCGCACCCCCTCGTGTCACTGCCGCGTGGGGACAGTGACTTAAGCAGCCCGCGTAAGCGCTATGCTTAGCAGGCCGGCCCAGTATCGCTTCTCGCGCAGCCCTATCATTTGAATTTAACCTTTTCCATTTTATTTCAAACACACTTCTGCACCTAGATTCAAAAATCAACCCAGGTCGATTCAGAAAACCAAATTGAATGAAACCAATTTTGTTAGAAAGGTCTTGAAATGCTTAATCCAATCCTGTTGGATTCAAGTCGTTTGGATCTGTAGATCATCCTTGGTAAAAATAACAAGGCAAAAGCTTTTCTGGATTCAAACATTTTTCAAATTTAAACCATAATAGATTTTGAGTTGATTCTAACTCTCAAAAATCACATTTAACCATACCTTTCAGAATATATAAAAATATATAGGTTTACTTACAGAAATAATGACCAAGTAATAAAAGAATGCCACATAGGCATTTCTAGCCACTTATTTAATTAAAATAAAAGGGTAAAACCTTATTAAATTGTGACACCACTTTAAATCACATTCCCATGGACTAAAATATGTGGTGATGACATGTGTCAACATGATCCCATGTTTGGTTTGGAGAATATTAAATCTTAAGTAGTTTTTCAATGAGTAGAAATTACTTTTCTAAAAATAAAAGGAATTAAACCAATCTTTAATCTTGTAATGTTAGTGATGATGCTAGATCATCTATAGGACCTTTTGTGTGATGATTGCAAGTATTTAAGTATTGTTTGGTGACTGTGTACCTCATATTTATTTATAGACACTAGTACCGACCAAGGATACGAGGAGGAAGGAGGATACTACGAAGAAGAAGCCGAGGAGAACTTCAACCACTGCTCTGCACAAGGCAAGCCAATACTTGCAAGCCTAATACTACTAGTTGAATGTGCAAGCCAATACTTGCAAGCTAACACTTGCAAGTTTATACTGATACTGTGCAAGCCTTACTAATCAAGTTTACCTATGCAAGCTTATACTTGCAATTATGTAAGTTAACACTTGCAAGATACTCTACTGATGCAAACAAACCCTTACTTGGTACCATGTCCACTATATTCCCTAAGCATATGTGATCATACCCACTTGATACCCCCTCCTAGTTTTATTTGCAAGCTTTCTACTTTATTTCTTTATCAAAGCTACTTCCTTAGAGTTTACCTAAGTGACTTGTAGATTCTAGAAATATATTTGAAGGTTGCATAAAGAGCATAAAATTTGGCCTAAGCTAGATAATCTTGATGTCATCCTAAGGCATGAGATTGAACTTAGTTAAAACTCCACTAGTTTACCACCCCTCATTAGTACTCACCCCCACTTGTAGATGCTAGTGCTAAGCATAAAACTTGATCAACTTTGGATGGGAATACTTGGTGAAAATGGCTATGAAAACCTTAGAATGATGGATCATTCTACTGAGATGTTTTGACATGTGTTCCAAACACCAGATAATTTTGGTGATGAAAATGTTGAGGCCTGAGCCTTAGCCCCTTTATAAAACTGATGGTTGTCTGGATGCAATACCATTCCAATTTTACGGTACAACCACAATACCCGAAGATTGGGTAGGGCTTGACTGGAAACTTATATACCTTAGTATTAGTTCCCTCATGGCCAAGGTCTGAGCTGAGGCTACCTTGTGAAGATTGTCCACCTGTGCAGTACCAAGATGACAGTTGGTCATGGTTGGGAGTCCAAACTCACAGGAGAGGTGCTTATACTAGGGCGTGTAATTGAAAGGTTAGGATTTCTTATCCGCATACTGAGTATGGTGAATTCAGGATTTGTTCCTGACGGATGTATCGAATGTTGTGGTGAAAGTGTACAATCTCTACAGAGTGTGAAACTATTCGAATAGCCGCGTCCGCGGTTATGGACAGTTGGAGTGGCCATACTGTTCCCCTGTCAGATGTTTTCAAAATGACTGGTGAAATGAATTGAGACTTTGACTTGACCACAATAGGGTTGTGATATGAAATACAAGTTCCCACGTAGGAGCTATAAAATTGTGACTAGCTTTGGAACTTAGTAGAGGTAAATCTGGCCTTTGCAAAACAACCCTAGAGTCTATTGTCCTATTATCAAAAAAAACCTGCACTTGTTAGTATCAGTTTGCGAGTACTTAAAGAGTACTCATGGCTTTGTCCCTGGCTATTCCTGTGGCCAGACTATGAAGAGGAGTACCTGGAGGATGGACCCCAGGAAGGTTATGACAACTAGGATCATCTCCCATCGTCAGCATTGCCTGTGACCCCGAAGATGGAGCTTCTCCTACGCTACTTTTATTATTACGTATTTCCGCTGCATGAGTTGTATTAAGAACTGGATCATGGGATCCTTATTTGTGTAAGACCTTATGTATGGTTTGTAATGGAAGATGTACTGTGGTATCCAATTCTGTTATGTCTCGCAAAAATGGTAATCCTGGGATTGCGATGTATGGCATAACAGGCATCTGGGATTAAAAATCTGGGTGTTGACACAAGCTTTGATATCAACGAGAAATACAAACAATGGTTTGTTTGTTTTCGATGAACATCATCACATATTCTCTTGCTAGTTACTTAGGCCATTGTGGTTCATGAATTGCGTCGTTCTATATGAAATTTCATACCAACCAATTCGGTATTAAATACCCAAAAACCACATTGTTGAACAAGAAAAGGATACAACCATAACATGTATATCATCTATATACCTAAACTGGATATTTCCAGTCTTTTCTTTTCTTCCTGATATATTTTATAGATTGTCTTTTAGCATTTCCTTTTCCTTTTTAAAATAATCTATAAACATCAACAGTGGCGCCATATACATGACACATAGTCCAAAGCGTGTATATTCAAATACTAATACCTTTGGACTTGCACTTTGAAGTAGATCACCATCATCAAATGATCGGCATTCTTTCAAAATCCATTCTTTAGTAATCTTTTAGTGTATTAAACACTTTACATACATCGTCTATTGATCCTTATCATGACGACTTCATGATCAAGCTAATGTAGCTTATGAAGGAGAATTGTGAGTATAATGTTACTTTCCAAAACCCTTTTGGATGATTAGGATGTCTAGCATCTCAAACCTTTGCAAATACTCATCCAGTATGAGAACATAAATTATACTCTATCATATTGCAACCAAAACATTGTTTTAGATATCGTTATATCTTCCATACATGATGGTTTCTGAAACAATTCTTTCAGCTCCTAGATAAACTTGATATTAAAACAATCAAGAATCATGGAGGCAAACATGATACTTAAGATACTAACACTAGAATTGTTACTCTCGATTTAATACCAATTATCAAATTTCACGGAGTAAACAGAGTTTGCTGAAAGTTTACAATATGACTTTAAACTTTAGATTGACACTCAACACAATATGATACCAGTTTGAAAAGTAAATATCCAGAATTCTATAGTTCTATTATCTCAATTACAACTAAGCATAAGGTGGTGAACGAATGCCAATGACTACAACAAATTATGCAAATTTACTTTGATTTAATTAATGATAAATTGAGTTCTACTAATCCAAATTAGAAATGAACTCCCACTCAAAAACGACACCCCTCGTGTCTTTTTGGTGATTACATGAACCAAATCCACTACACCAAGTCCGATCATCACGTGAGTCGGTGTAGCTTCAAAGGAGAGCATCCATATGGTCATCATATCAAAACATATGACTCATGCTTAATCTTTCGGTTCGTGTTTCGAGGCCATGTCTATACATGCTAGGCTCACCAAGTAAGAACCTTAGTATTCGCGTGTGTAAAATTGTCTTACACCGGAGATATGCTAGTGGATTCAAGTACACCCGATCATCATGTGATGACTTGAAGTGACAAAAACATTGTCGGTTCATACTTAAGGAAGCGCACATTTTTATCTTGATATCGAAATGAGGGATCATCTTATTATGCTAATAAAACGCCAAACTAGCAATATAAGATGCAACAAACATCACATGTTAATAAGTGGAATGATATGGTTCTTGCACTTGATCTCCGACATGTGCATCGTGGTATGATCCTCATCATACCTTTATGTGTAAGGCCAGGGTCTATGGAACTTAAATGTTATATGTGTTGTAAGAGTATCGACTTATACTTGTACTTACAACATCACCATATTATGACACTAGGCTAGCAACAATCTAAGCTAGACGCCTCTAATTTGTCCATTGCAAGTTTTACGTGGCTTAGGGATTTCGAAAATAGAACCGTTCTTACCTATGAACATGAACCACAACGAGGATAACCAAATTTTTGACAACTCTTTGCAAATTATATATTGACTATAGTAGGAGAGACAGACACCCGCTATCCACTTATGTAAAACTAGTTGCATGTCAAGCATGGAACAGGTCTCATGTGCTAGGACATGTAAAGTTTGTCTGGGCCGCTTCATCCCACTATGCCACCAATATCCAAAGTACAACTAAGAAGAAATAAAATGATCATCATCGCCCACATATACATATGTGTATTACCCGTGCAAAGCATATACGCATAGATCCGGCTCTGATACCACTGTAGGGTTCGTAGTATAGAATTTTTTTTCTATGATGGGAACAACTATGTAACAAGAACTATCTACTAGATACAAGCACCGGGCGGATATACATCCATAGAGAACATACCCTTGAAGACTGACAAAGCTTAACGAGGTTGAACTCGTGGTTGATGTAGACGATCTCTTGCCGATCTCAAGATCGATAGGAAGTCCTACAGCCGCAAATCAGAGGCGCATCCGTGCTCGCACACACGTCCGAGGCACGAAGCAACCTCCACCTCCTCGCTCCAATGATGCAGCGGAAGCACAACTCTTTCTTGCCGAAAAGCCACCGGTAACATGTATCTCGCTAGCCCGAGACCATGGGGATAAATACTAGAGGGGGAGAGAGATCTTTCACGAGGAGGTGTGAGTGATAAGTGAGGAGAGGGGCTCCTTATATAGGGGAGGGGGGCAGCCCAAGGGGCATGGCCGCCGGCCATGGAGGGTGCCCCCACCTCTCCCTCATTCATGTGGCTGGAAGCTCCACTCACAAAATGCCCCTTTAATTTTCTCCCCTCAAAATCCACTCAAATTCCCATTAAATATCCACCAAATTAAATGCAAACTCTCATTAAATAAAACTCCTTTTATTTATTCAGAATTTTGACAATTACTTTAATGACAAACATTCACGTATAACCCCTTTCTCGTATTTCATTTCACATGTAGAAACACTTTCTGCAATTTCACCCGAAACCAGTTTCGGTATTTAGGGAAATAAATTTATGCGCTTGTTATTCTTTTCAGCATGAGACTATTTGCTCCAAATGGTGTCGGTGTCTCTTAAGTGTGTCACCCTACGATTCGCGAATAATGTGGACATGATCGAGACCCCTCTCAGATCAATAATCAGAAGCGGGACCTGGACATCCATATTGACTCCCACACATTCAACGATGACTTTCTTGTGACCGTGAGAACCTTTTACACTAGTATCTTAATCCCTTTGTCTCGCGATATATTACATGTACGAGATTCGATCATTAGTATCTCCATACCTAGTTTGATCTCATTACTGACATGTACTCTTTTCTCATTCCCGTGATATAACATTATAGTGATCAAATCACTTGCTTGCAACCTAATCAATGTGATATCACCGAGAGGGCCCAGAGCATATCTATCCATCATCGGGATGAACAAATTCCACTCTCGATCCATGGGCCTCAACATAACACTTTATTAGTACTGAACCCATCTTTATAATCACCCTGTTATAGTGTGACGTTTGATGTTATCAAGATACTCTTCAAGTGTTAGTGATTGACATGATCTCATGGTCTAAGGATTAGGATCAGTTCGTATGATGTTATAGCAATATAAAACCAATGACTTCGATCGTAATGTTATACTTCAGATGAATGTTCATCACACCATTCCAATAATGTTGTGACCTCTTTATTAACAACAACCAATGTCCATGATCAGGAAACCTTGATCATCTTGTTAATCAACGAGCTAGTTTATGAGAGAGAGCCATAAGTAGGAACTTTCTGTTTGTTTATTAAGCACACATGTATTAATGTTTCCGTATTAATACAATTATAGCATACAAAATAAACATTTATCATAAATAAGGAGTACGATAATAACCACTTTATTATTGCCTCTCGGGCATATTCCCTTCAGGAGCACGGGGTTCCACTGGAAGATGTCGTTGAGGCGATCGAAGATTGCTGCACCACTGCTATCGGATTGTTGGACAAGGCCAGGATGTCCTCACCCGCTTCTATAAGGATATCAACCGGAAGGGCGTTGCCCTTGACGATGTAGACTCCCTTGAAGAAGCTCTGATGGGTGATGCTCCTGCAAAGTATAAGCGGGCGCAAAAAGGGGTTGGTGCTGCTATGGGGCTGGCAATGGCGGCGGCATCTGGCCCGCAACTGGATCTTCAGCAGATCACATCCAGGTACTGAGGTATCATTTGCTTCCTTCGCCTCCCGCTGCAAGCATTTTGGTCTAAAACTGATTGATCTCCTGGCCACATACCCGCTGGAGTAGCAGCGGGTGGCTAAGGCTAGACAGTCTGAATCCGAAGCTGCTCTAGATGCTGCCATCTAGGTCGTCTTGTTTTGTAGTTGTAGACGTATTTTGATTTTTCTTTGCCCTTGGCCTGTAATGCTACATGCTAGACAAGTTTATTGTACCACGTAGTGGTTAGGTAAATATAAATGCGCCTTTTTACTGCTTTCGTATTTTGATGTTCTGTTGCTTATACACCCTTAGGGTTCTTCGAGTGCTGAACTAGTGGCTATGCCTCCTGTGTTTGGCGCCCATCCACCACCGAGTGAGGCATCATAGTTGCCATTTCTGCGTGATCGCATCCGGACCTTGGAGAAGGACGTCCTCAACATCCGTGGTCGTGCGGATGTTTGGAAGTCCAAGGCCGAACGGGCCATTGCTAGGGAGGAATTTCTCCTTGAAGAATTTCGGCGGGTTGGGGAGAAACTCCCATGTAAGTCACTCTGAGCCTTTGCCTTTTTTACTGCGCTAGGTGTTTATGTCATCTCACATGCTACTTTTGTGCAGTTGTGAATCTTCTTCCAAAGGAAGAGAAAGAGCGTGTTGTGATTCAGATGAATTGCTTGATGCAACATGAGTTGGGAGCCGGCGGCTTTTTCTGGATGGACCGCGACCGAGCGATTGTTCTTGCAACAGTGCAAGATTGTGTCCATCAAGTGCTTCGGGTGCTGAAGCGAGCAAGGTCATCACTCGCGGTGATCTGGGCCGCAATGTTCCCCCTGGTCTCTTCTCCCTCCAGCTTCTTGGGTTTACTCGGAAAATTTCGCGATACAAGTGATGACCCACAAGTATAGGGGTGTATCATAGTACATTCTATAAATAGGAGTGTCGATCCCAACGAGGAGCGGAAGGTGTTGACTAGTGGTATGGAGCAGGAAATCTCCGTAAATAGTTAGCAAACAGATTTTTAGGGATTTTCTGTTAAAGCAAGGAAATAAAGTACGAGTAAATAAAACAACAGACAATTTCAGCAAGTGGCCCAATCCTTTTTGATCAAAGGACAAGTCGGCGGAAATACTAATGAGGACCAAACGTTCTCGAGGACACATGGGAATACTGTCAAGTGCTCTCGCTTCATATAGCTGAGTAGTCTTCTTTGGTTTTATAAGGGTTGTGTGGGTGAACCTGTGCTAATGTACCGACCTTACTTGGACTAATGCATACTTTTGATTAAACCCCTTGCAATCATCCACAACTACAAGAAAGCAATTAAGATATAAACCTAACCACAACCTTAATCTCTGAGATCCTACACTCCCTTGAGCAATGGTGTCCTAACGTGGGTTCAGGTTTCTGTCACCCCGGTAACCCCACAATTAGTAGCCATATATATAATGCATTTCCCTAGGCCCATAAATGGTGAAGTATCATGTAGTCGGCGTTCACATGACACCACTAGAAGAATAGCACCACAACTTAAATATTAAACCATTGAATAATATCTCAACCCAAATCCACTACTAACAACATGAATTCTCCCATGTTCTCCCATGATACGGTGATGATAACAATCTGAACATAAACAATAATCTAGTGGTTCCACTCACAAGCGTCAAATACAATAGTAATCAACACTGGGAATGTTTGCCCTAAGAACTATGTAAGATTCAACACAATTGTTACGGCAGGTTGGAGTGGTGATGATGGTGCTGGTGGAGATGATGGTGTGGATGATGATGATGATGATGATCCTGATGAAGCCTAGCTTAATGATGGTATTGATGGTGACGATCTCCCTTCTTCGGGAAGGAATTTCCCAGGCAAAAATATGTCTGCCAGAGAGCTCTTCTCACAGTGTTTTCCGCCCCACGGAGGCGGCAGAAACTTTCTATGGTCGTCCCCCGTATATTAGGGTTTCGAGGAGAAGATATAGGCGAGAGGGCGGACCTAGAGGTGGGCCAGGTGGGCCACACCCCTGTAGGCGCGGGCTAGGGTGGCCCACACCTGGGAGGTGTGGGCCCCCTGTGGCCCAACTCTGCCTCCCCTTCTAGCATTCTTCGTCTTATAGGAAAATAGGATTTTCCATAGTTTTTTTGGTATTTTTATGATCTTCGCGAAATTGCATCAAAACACCGCTTTTTCCATCAGAATCCTGACTCCGGCAGTTCATCCTCCAAGAATCATCCAACATGCAAAAACAGATGAAAAGACATAAGTATCACCTCTTAATATGAAATATATCAATGAATAAAGGCAAATTATGATATAGAAAGGTGATGCAAATTGGACGTATCAACTCCCCACAAGCTTAGACCTTCGCTTGTCCCCAAGCAAAAACTGATCTCAGTAAACATGTCCACAGGTTTATGGAGTGAAGTGTCGATAAACAAAATACAGACAAGAAGCATCACACTTACCATTATAGAAATCATAAAAGAAAGCAACTCACCATTATATAACTTAGCTTGCAACAAGTATGTGAGTCACAATAAATATGCATAAAGATAAATCATAATTAGGATTAGCAAACTTTGTTCTTGGTCAGAGAACAGTCAGCAAACATTTTTCAAAAAAGCTTTTGTAAAGAAGTTTATAACAGAAGTACACTTTGCTCAAACAAAAAAGTTTTTTCATAATGATAGCTTTCAAAGTAATACTGTAGAAATCCTAACCTTTAATAAGGTAGAGATCCCTGTGTTTACAATGCTAGTCCCTGGATCAATAGCTAGCATCCGCAGTTAAGATGTAATATCAAGAAACAAAGGTCATAATACAACTTTATAACCAGGAATAAAATAATTCATTACATCTTACATAGCTCATTTGGCTATCTCATTACAATGCACCAGGAATAACTATAGCATGGAGTCCTTCATCTTCAAAGTGCCACAGGTAATCATGTTGGTTGTAGACTTGTAATCCTAATCAACACACTTCACTAACCTCAAACAAACCTGCAACATAATAAGTTACATCCACAAGGGTCAATACATTTGAATTGTATTGGAAAGTGATACTATGGTAGTATAGTGGTATCTATCATCTATATGCATTTGGCTAAGTGGAGCTTAGGCTTGCTTTTCTCAAAATAGATTTTCCTTATCATTTGAAAACACTAGGTTTTTGTTTGTCAAAAATCACCCAAGGAACCACCAATAGAAATTGGTGAACCTTAAACCCTTGTTCAACAACAAGTTTTTAACTTAGAAATTGGGATGAGGAGATTCTTGATAGCTTCCATGTCTTGATGCTCAAATTGTCCTTTGCCAGGGACATGGCTAAGTACTTAGATTTTGCACTCTGTAGAGGTGGTGCACTTTCCCCACAAGACTTGGTTTCAACAAGACAAGATCTTTCAAAAGCCTTCCCTTAGACCAGAATGGACGCGCTCCAACCTATCAAACCCCTACCACCAACTATCCATTTGGCTAAGTTATTGCAACCTATATGATCCAGGCAGAGCCCATAATGCCATGTGGCTGCACTAGAAGCTTCTTAACATTTGGCATCTCAAATCCCTTTGTTCCTAGGTGGCAATCCATAAGTGAGATACCAAGTCTTCCCCAGTATACTGGACTTGGTGATGCCCAAGTTTTCCCCAGCATACTGGACTTGTGTAACCACTCAACACAAACCTTTCTTTCCATTCCACCCAGGTGATTCATTCACTTAGTTGTTTTATTAAACAAAACACAAGTCCTTGACTTAGAAATATTCCATGGCATGAATATAATCCACCCTTGTTTTCTACTAGCTAAGCTAAGCATGATGGTAGTAGGAATCTTAACTTAGGAAAATTCTACTAAGGTTTCATCTACTAGGATTTCCCATGGCATAGTTTGTACTTAGCAAAATTCCATTCAAGTCCTACTTAGAAATATCACTAATGCATAGTGAAATTAATGGGACAAAGTATGAAGCATCACTTGCCTTTTTGGTAGAGAATTATAAGTTCACTCCTTGATCTGGCAATAGTCACACTCTTCAAATTCCACTACAATTCAATCAAGCAAGCAAATATTCAAATTACCATTCAAGCAGTCATCACATAAAATAATAAAAACAAAGCAATGCATGCAAGCATGCCAAAGATTGTTTTATTTGGAAAAGTGGTTTCTAATAGGTTATAAACATTTGAAAACACCTTCTGGTCATTTACAAAAGTGGTAAAACCATTTGATATTAAGTTAGTGAAAAATGGCCACTTTAAATCATTTTTGTGTTGCTAGAAAGGATTTAAATCCAAGTAATATTCCCTATTGTTTGGCAAACACATTTCTAAACACAAATGTTAGTGGTTTATGGTCAAGTGTTTAATATTAAAACCATTTAAAAAAGGTTTCACCTATAAACCATTTTTATACCAAATCAATATTTTATGTTGTTGAAAATGCTTTTTACCAAAGTAATAATTTATAGGGTTCATCAAATATATTTTTAAATCCTAAAACTTGGTGTTTAGGGTCAGAGAGTTTAAATCAAATCCTATTCCAAAGGTTTTACTCAAAAAGCATTTTTAATACATAAACCATATTTCCATTTAACTAGAAATGCTTTAATTCAAAGATTTATTCCTTGGCTTCACAAAATACATTTTTAAATTCATAAGTTGTTTTCTATGGTTAGTAGGTTCAAAACAATCCATTTGCCAAAGATTTTACCATAAAAATATTGCTAGAATAATTATATTCAAATTATGCCTACACAAGTTTCTGCAAAAACAACCAATATAACAGAGGCAATTTTACTAAACAAAGTACATGGTTGGAAAGTGTTTGTTTTGCTGATTCCATTGATATAAAATTTGCAAAATTTGGACGTGTAGATTTAAAGTTATGCAATTTTCAAAATCAAACATCTAATAGATTCTATTCTGTTTTTAAAACAAATCACAGGCCACGCGTCACGTTCTGATTCGTCCATACCGCTTCGCACGGATCGGCTGCTGTGAAGCATTGGATTAAAAAAGATCGAGCGGCGCAGGTTCAAACATACCCCTTCGAGTTATGTTCTATCGTAGCCAATGGATCAAGATCCTACGGCCGTTGATCAAACGACCAACAACTGGCGGCGCGCAGCGAGGGTGAGTGGCGGCGCGCTCGGTCTGCGGTGCTGCGGTGGCTACTAGAAGCGAGGGAGAGAATGGGGGGCTCACCAGGTTCGCTGAGACGTGCGGAAGCTCAACGTGGCAGTCGCTTGTCGAGGGGCGCACTGAATCACTGATGATTCCTCACCATAGTTGTCGTCTATGTCGGGTGTCTCGGCTCGTCGTCGTTGGCGAGGATTTACGGCATGCTGGGACAAATGGTGGGTGTAGTTAGGTGCATAAGAGAGTCACGGTCATAGGAGCATCACAGAGAGAAGAAGGGGCTGTCAGAAAATACCGAGGAAGCTCGTCGGAGAGGAGACAGACGGCAGCGCTGCTTTGGAGAAGACGCGGTCGAGGTTGCAGGGCGAGCGCAAGCGATCTGGTGGTACTAGAGTGTGCGCCTGGTGATGGGGAGTAGTCTCGTAGTGGCTAGGGGCAAGGGGAGGCGAGACTTGGCCGGAATCGCCGCCGGAGGGCGTCGGAGGCAGTGGAGTTTCGAAGCAAAATCAAGGCGGCCTAGGGGCATAGAGGAGATGGTGTCTGGGAGGAAAGATAGAGGGGGCGTGGGCGTTTAAGGCAGAGTGGTCGCAGGGAGTAATGGCCATGGTACTGACGCGGATTAATTCGAGCTTTAAACGGCAGAAACGGCCGGCGAGGGGCGTGGTCGTCGCAGCGGGTGAGGACGAAGTCTGACGGGGTGGGGTTGGCTGGTCAATGTGAGAGAGTGAGGAGTGTTGGGGTCCAGCAGTCAGTGTCTGCGTGGGTGGAAGTCTGGGTGCGAACCGTTTCCTGCGGGAGAGGGAGTGCGCTGGTTGCTGGGCCAGATAGGTTAGTTGGGCTGGGCTGGCTCCTTTCATTTTTTTTTGTTCTGAATCCTTTTCTTTTTCTGTTCTGATTTTGTTTAAATGATTTCAAACCTTATTTGAATTCAAACCTTTTTCAAATGTTCAATATATTCCCATACTGTTTAAACATGTATTTTTAAATACTATTTTAGGAATAATTCTTTTATTTTTCTTATGGTTTTTTTCTTTATTAAAAGCATATGCCATTTGTCAAATAAGATTAAATATATTTTCAAACCCTTATTTAAATTCCAATTTTTCACAAAACCTTTTCAGTAGGTTTATTTATTTAATGGGGTGTTAAATAATTCACTTTGAATTATATAAAGTATTTTAATATGATTATTAATCATTTAATTTGGGCAATAGTTTTTATTTCAATGAAATTCAAATATGGTTTTAATTCCATAAATTTTATTTAGGTGATTTCTTTGACCCCATTTAAGTTAATTAAATAACTTTTATTCCACTTGGGAAATATCCATTCATTATTTTCTCATGATTTAATTAATCATTTCTATTAGGGAGTTTGTCTTTATTCAAATAGAAAGAGAATTTGGTTAATGCCATAATATTTTATTTGGATATTCTTTATCCATTTATTTCATTTGGATTTGGATTATATTTATTCCTTTTTCTTATGATCTTGGCCAAGTTTTATTTTGGCTTTTGATTATTCCCTATTAATTATTTCTTTCTTTATTTCATAAAATCCATATCTTTTTATTTATAGATCCAAACTTGGTGATTCCAATTTGTAAAATCTTATTTAATATTTACTTATCCTTTTAAATCTCTTTAGGATTAATTTCTCACAATTTGGTATGGATTTTAGATAGGTGCTTTATTAGCTTTGGGAATTTAATTTCCTTACCTTATTAAATTCATAAAATTTTATCTATGGCTCCAAATTAAGTGAAACCAATTTCCATGGTTTTATAATATTTCCATTTGTCATTCTTGATCATTTATAAATGTTTCTTGACAAATTTTATATGGATCAAATCCATGGTCTTAGAGTAATCTTGGAAATGTTTTTCTTCCCTTGGGGTTTTAGAGTTTTTGGTTTAACTTTTCCCATGTGTTTAAATTTCAAGATGCATTTATAAAGAAAGCACTTCATTTGATTTGAATTTAGTTGGATTCAAATTTTATTCAAAGTTTGTTCAAGATGGGTTTTTAAGTTTCCATTTAGAAACAAAAGTTTCTTTTCACCCCAAATTTCAAAAATTATATATTTGTTTATTTATTTTTCACATTACAAAATTTTGAAAATTTTGGGATGTGACAAATACTCATTAGATAAGAGTCTTTTGCAAACAAGGAAGATAAAGAACATGATTGAATAAATCATCATATGAATGCTTGAAACACAACAACTCAAACGCTTGCTAGATATAGAGAGGAATAGGTTTACTGACTCAACTTAGAGATAGAAGAAAGTCCCTTCGTAGAGGGAAGCGGGGATTTCAAGTCAAAAAGAGATTTTAAAAGATTATGGTATTTACTAGCTTTGAGCACTCATTGCCCATATCATAAGCATCTTGAGGTGGTTAAGGTTAAAGTCAACAAAGATGGAGTATATGCTTGACGAAATATAAGTTGGAAATCTCATGTCCCTTGAGTGTGAGGGTCGCTCCTCATGCTACTCAACTTTAGTTACCGGTAAGATCTTGTCATAGTAAGTACATGCGTATCATATAGAACCTCCAACAGGGTACCCCTTGCACATGATATAGGAGCTATCCCATAATCAAAATGACAAGGCAAGCAGATAATGAGCATCTCAGCAATCTCTTATTTACCATGATAAAATGGTGGTTTTTTCTCTTTTTTCTCTTTTCAATATGTCTCTCTTTTTTTATAAGAAGAAATCTTCATAGATTGCTCAGTATGGTGATGCTGCAAGTTTCCACCATGATTAGGCATGGCTTAGGCTACCATCCTAGGCGTTTCTCTAACACAAATACATATCTTCGTGGACTTACAAGCTCCCTTGTTATTTCACACCGACAACATCCGCAAACAAAAGAGCATGATATCAACTGGGTATGTATTTACAGGTGTTGAAAGCGTTTCCTGTGACAGCACGGTTCTGCTAATCCCAATGTATATATGCAATCATATACAACTTCGATGTCACAATGGTTCAAGTTTATTAGGGGCAAGAAAATTAGGTGTGCCATCAAGTCCATGAGAGATTTACTAACTAGTTTTCACATAACAAAATAATTTTTAATTCAAAACATAGATGAATCTTTAGAATTTTCTCGGAATAGCAATACTGCTAATAGGTACATATGGTGGACACAAATGGCACATGTTTTGGTTCAAGGGATTGGATGCATGAGAAGTATGCCTTCTCAAAACAGGTTTTTGGCTAGGAAGGCTGGGTAGCAGGCAAAAGAGTTGAAGGAAACAAGCAAACCTACAAGCGATAAAGATAAACATGCAATATTCCTTTAAGACACAAAAGATCTTAAATAAGGAATACTAAGCTTATTAGCCAATCAATGATACAAAAACCTGTTTTGAGAAGGCATATAAGAAAATTAATGATACAAAATACCTGTAAGCTTTTTCTCTTTTCCTTTCAAACCTCAAAACCAATTTAGATCTACTTGATTCTCCCAAAGTGATAACAATACTTCTCAACAAGATCAATCATATAATAGAGATTGAAAACTAAAATAAGAAATGCAAAAAGTAAAAGAAGAGACTTCTCATTAATATTCCATAAAGGCACTCACACCAAGGGATACATAGATAACCAGCTAAAGGAGAGATACTTCCATAAGAAAACGAACCTATAAGATAACTTCTTTACCCAAGATATGTGTCTACTAAAAAGGTAAAAGGTTAAAAGATAATGATGTGATACCGTGGCACTCGCCCAAGTTTGGAACAAGCCAAGGGGATGCCAAAGCTGATAACGAATTACTCCTTCGGTGGTGGTGGTCCCTTGTCATCATCAGAGTTCTAAGGTAAAGGCTCCCCATCCACAAAGGATGTCTTGGTTTCCACAATCCTGAAACTAGCAGCAGAGCTTATGCGATTAAATCTAGCCTCATACTCATAGTTTTGATTTTGTATGTCGTAGAGATGTGCTTGTAATTGGTTGGTGGTCTGATGGAGTGAGAGGATTTCGTCTCGGAGCTTAGAAACCTCCTCCTTATGCTTGGCGATGAGTTCTGAACTTATCTTATTGATGACATCCACTTCGCGTTCCGCCATCTTCTTGTACCTGAAAACTTCCTGCTCTAATGCTTACTTCTTGTCTTCTAGACTGCCTTCTCCTTTAGGGCCTTGAACTTCTTTCATCTACACCTTCCCATCCTTGAGAATCAACTCCTTGGGATGAATCTTCAACTCATACATGTACGGGTTGATGACATCCGCGAAGGAATCCTCCATGGGTGATCCAGAGGAAAACATTGTAGCTCCAAAACTGAGAATCTGGCCGACACAAATAGATCGAAACAAAAACAAGACGAGAACACGATACACGAACCTCGGGGGATCCGGGGGGGTATATATTACGAAGTTTCAAAATGAGGGGGAGACGGACTCTAGGGGGCTCACACCCCCTATTGGCGCGGCTAGCTGGGGTCCGCGCTTAGGGTGGGTGTGGCCCACCTGGCCTCCGTTTCCTCCTCTGTTTCGTCTCGTAACCTTCCGTATGTAATAAAAACATCAAAAATATAAAAAGATATGGTTTTCACGAACATTCTGTTTTCACCAATTTTACCTATTCAAACACGGACTCTGCAGATTCCTTCTCTCCTTCACCTGAAAATTTCTTTCATACAAGGCCTTACACAACCCTCAATGGCAACATTAGTGTAAGCAAAAACAAAAACCTTTAGGTTCAAACTTCAAATGAAATCCATCAAAACAAAAGCTACTATAGCAACTCGTTTACAAAAGCCCAAAAAGAATCTGAAAGGGAATCAAAATAAAAGGCAAATGCAAATGATGGCGGAAATCTGTCAAAACAGACTAGCATGTAAAGATTGATTTTTTCGAAAATCTTCTGTTGGTCAAATCAAAAAGTGCAAAACTAATGAAAGTTGGATAACAACTTGTAGAACAAGAAAGGAAAAATACAGCTTAATCCGTTGTACTGAGCTTGTTCACCATTTTTTACAATGCAGCACAAAAATCTGTCCCAGGACAGCCACTTTTCACAACTCCTCTACTTCTCAAAAGTAGTTGATCTTGACAAAAAAACCAAAGCAAAAAGGATAAGGAGCAGTTATTACTGAGGTAAAAACTTCCAAGACTCAACAAAACTATTGGGTTATCTCCCAAGAAGTACTTTTATTTAATGCCTTTAAGTTAGGCTTGATAATTTCAAAGATGCTCACATAGGAGATATAGATTTGACTGAAAGAGTGCATCAACAAGCAAATATCCAACACATTTGAGTCTAACTGATACGTCCAGTTTGCATCACCATTCTATATCATAATTTGCCTCTATTCATTGATATATTTATTATTAAGAGGTGTTACTTATGTCTTATCATCTGTTTTTGCATTTTGCATGATTCTTGGAGGATGAACTGCCGGAGTCAGGATTCTGATGGAAAAAGAGGTGTTTTGATGCAATTTCGTGAAGATCATAAAAATACCAGGAAAACTATGGAAAATCATATTTTCCCAAAAGACGAAGAAAGCCAGAATGGGAGGCGAAGATGGGCCATAGGGGGGCCACACCCCCCCTGGCACGGGCCACCCCTAGGCCGCGCCTACAGGGGGTTTGGCCCACCTGGACCACCTATAGCTCTTCCCTCTAGCCCATATCTTCTCCTCGAAACCCTAAAACACAAAGAGTGACCACATAAAGATTTTGTCGCCTCTGCGAGGAGGAAAATACCGAGAGAGAAAGAGCTCTCTGGCAGACAGATTTCTTCCGGGGAAATTCCTTCCCTGAGAGGGGAGATCATCGCCATCAACACCATAATCAAGCTAGACTTCATCGAGATCATCATCATCATCCACACTAGCATCTCCACCAGTACCATCATCACCACTCCATCCCCGGTAACAATTGTGTTGAATACTTGCATAGTTCTTAGGGGAAACTTTCTTGGTGTTGATTACTATTGAAGTTGATGCTTCTGACTGGAACCATTTGATTATTGTTTATGTTCAGATTGTTACCTATCACCATATCTTCTTTGATCTTGATCCATATGATGCCTTGTGAGTAGTTCGTTTAGTTCTTGAGGACATGGGAGAAGTCATGTTGTTAGTAGTGGATTTGTGTTGAGATATTATTCAATTGTTTAGTATTTAAGTCGTGGTGCTATTCTTCTAGTGGTGTCATGTGAACATCGACTACATGATACTACACCATTTATGGGCCTAGGGGAATGCATTGTGTATTTGGCTACTAATTGTGGGGTTGCCAGAGTGACAGAAACCTGAACCCCCATTAGGACACCTGTCGTGGTATTGTCGACGAGTACGCCATGGAGGGGTCCTCACAGTACGTGTTTAGAGACGTGGGGGAAGGCGGATGGTTGACGGGTACGAGGTAACACAGCTTACCCAGGTTCAGATTCCACAACGGTGGCGGAATCCTACTCCTGCTATAAATCACTATAAGGGCAATACGCCGAGTTACAGGCATTGGTTCGCTGTGCGAGATTGTCTGAAGTTGTCTATGAACGTCTGAGATTGTGCCCTAAAGGCTCCCATAGGCCTGACTTATATAGTCGCCAGGTCCTAGGGTTACAGGGAAAAGTCCTAGCCGGACAGGTCACAGAGTCCTACACCGTCCATTACTAGTCTTGTGTATCTTGCACTCCAAGGCTCCGGGTACGTTGGTGACTCCA
Organism: Avena sativa; assembly: GCA_916181665.1. Taxonomy (NCBI): domain Eukaryota; kingdom Viridiplantae; phylum Streptophyta; class Magnoliopsida; order Poales; family Poaceae; genus Avena; species Avena sativa. The sequence continues at coordinate 300,371,614 of OV702297.1, read as the reverse complement.
ACCATAGCCTTCCTTTATCCGACATGGGCCTCCCTTCTGGATCCATCTAACTGGGCCGCCCAGCAGGCCATAGGCCATGCTACCAACTGTGGGCAACTCGGGTTATCCGGATAGGTGACATGCTATGAGGATACCCATATAGCATATCCCCAACAGTATCCCCCGGAGAACTCCGAGATCTTGTGCCGTCTTGCCTCTTCATGCGGAATGCTCCGTCTAGATGGATGCCGGCAAATCGTCAAGCAATATCTTGTAGTCCTCCCAAAGAACCATGCAAGGCTTTCTCCGTCACTACTAGGAAAACAGCATTTAGTGGCGCACCTGAAAACATCATCTGTGGCGCACTAGCAATGCGCCACGTGCCTTGCGCTACGGCTATCTCTCAGCCGTGGCGCACTTCCTAGTGCGCCACGGTTGTGTCGAGATAGGCGTAGCGCACCTGCTAGTGCGCCACGGCTATGTGGGCAGGTGCGCTACGCGTAGGATCTTCTGTGGCGCACTTCCCAGTGCGCCACTAAGCTTCTATAGTGCGCTTTAGGTGTAGTGCGCCACAGAAGGTAGATCATTTGCGCCACAGGTGTGTTTTTTGTTTTTTTTTAATTTCTGAGCCAGATTATATACAATATTACAGCAGATCTACACACACAGATATAAGATATACAATTATATATAAATACACAATATGAAAAACAAGATTGAAACAAATACATATAGATAAGTCTCATACATGAATACATAGTATAAGTTACATTGTTTCGATCAAGTTACAAAGTAGTAGTTGGTGACATGCGAATACATGTGTCGATCGAACAAGTTAGAGCTTGGAAGCTCGCCTAGACATCTAAACTAGCTAGACACAAACGCGGGATAAACAACCAAAGAAGATAAGCATGATCACCGACGCGACGAAGGTGTAGGTCTTCATCCGGTTCCTTGTCGTCCTAACTCCCGCTAGATAGCGCGTGTATCTAGCTTCCGCCTCCGCCATAGTGTTGTATCCTTTGTAGCTATTGCCGCTGAAACGGTGCACCTGTCTCCGGCAGTCTTCCCAATCATCGTAGACTCCGGGAACCCGTCCCTTGTACACGACGTGCCACGTCATCTACAAGTTGACAATAATAATTAACCGGTGATTGAAAAAACATGTATAATTAAAGTCGCATATGAAGATACACTTATAGAAAGTACTCCTAAATCAAAAAGAGCAAACTCAAAAAGCATGCCTCATATATAACTAGGTTGTTGGACACAGGAATATGCTATGATGGAACTGTACGCCAAGTAGGATGCACAACTCCTGGACTTGTGCATAGCACAAGGCGTACAATCCCATCGTAGCACATTCACATATATAGTGTGCCACGACATTTCAATCATCGGCATTATTCTCGAAAAATACCAAAGTAGCTCAAAAAGAATGCCTCATATATAACTAGCTAGGTCGTTGGACACAGGAATATGCTACGACGGAACAGTTAGCCAAGTTGGATGCACAATTCCTGGACTTGTGCATATCACAAGGCTAACTATCCCGTCGTAGCACATTCACATATATATTGTGCCACGACATTTCAATCATCGGCATTATTCTCGAAAAAGAAAAAAATAACTCGAAAAGAATGCCTCATATATATACATAGGTCGTTGAACACAGGAATATGCTACGATGGAACAGTGAGCCAAGTAGGACGCACAAGACCTGGACTTGTGCATATCACAAGGCTCACAATCCCATCGTAGCACATTCACATATATAGTGTGCCACGACATTTCAATTATCGGCATTATTCTCGAAAAAAGAGTAAGGAAAAAAAGAAGGACCAAAGTGAGCAAAGGACCAAAGAGTAAGCAAAAAAACCAAGCATTGATTGATATATAATATTAATAAGCAAAAGAAGTAAGCGATGATTCATAGTTTGTCCACACACACACAAAGGTCATCTATAGTTTGTAACTACAACTAGGCCAACATCAAGCCTTCTGGCTCGGCTTAGGGAACGGGAGGACGCCTTGTCTCGTCATGAACTTCCTATAGTCACCCTGCATCTCTAGGCGATCTTCTATGTCACGGTTATTCAGGATATTTCCTCCGTAGAAGATCCCCCCCCCCCCCCGAAGTCATGACATCACGAAAGATGATTGCCCCAAACTGCTGATGGATGCGATACATCTCTTGTCTAATATCTGAATCATTGATCTTGGCCTTTGCTTCGGCCCACTGTTTGAGATGATCTGGCAGCGTAGAATTCTGCTGGTCAAGTAGGAACGCCCTCATGTGATGGAGTGTGTAGTAGGCTTCCTTCTTACTGTTTTCCGGCTGCTTCACGCAGGGGAACTCCTTTACGTGGTTGAAGACGTGCCTGCCGAACTTGACCTTCGTACGCCCGAAGGTGGTGCCTTCCGTCGAGGCAAAGCCAGTGAGAGCATCATCCAGAACTTCCTTGATCTTGTCATAGTTTTTCTTCTTTTCTAGACTCCCCGAGTCGAAATACGTGGCATTGGAATGCTTCGGCGATAAGGAGATGAGCGTGCAATATTCATCTCTGCGCAAAAAATTCAAATGGAATGTGTTGGAAAAAGAATGATGATGATCTAATAAAGCCAATCGACGGTGGCGAGTGAATAACGACTTACTCGAGAAAGTAAGGCACGAGAATGTATTCCTTTGTCTTGTTCGCCACGAGGATTCTTTTTAGGTACGAGGCCACGATACGTCGTTTGGTGGGGGAACCCAAGCAGCCGTCACACATGTAGTAGGGGTCCGCTATAGCGATGCCCGGTGTGTTCTCTCTAATGATCTGCATGGCCAGGCTGAGAGAAAAGAGACGGGCCATGGTATAGTGCAGCGGGTATAGGTGGAACATATTGAAGATGTTGTCGAACCGTAGGAAGAACAGATCCACAGGGGCATTGTCGACGAAGCCCAAGCCTGGTGGCACCTTAACCACGAATACCGGGTGCAAGGGATCTTTCTCCGATAGAAGGCGTCTCTCTATCGTCAGCACGCCGTCATGCACACTCTGCAGTTCCGAACTGGCGAGCTTCCGCAAATTCTTAGGTAGCATGGGCTCACCCACCACATGAATCCTCCACATAATACCCTCGGGTCTTGGTGGCCCGTCCCGAAACCTGATCGGATTCGCAGTTGTTGACGCCACCGGCTGGCTCGAGCTGCTAGATTTTCTTTTCCTGCCCTTTTTTCCTTTTGGAGAGCGGGCAGGCACCGCAATCTGAGCACAGGACGCCCTATGTAGTGTGTCAGGGCTTAGAATAAAGGGCCGGTTGGTTGTATCAGCTGGCTCTATAAAGGCGCAAGCTGGAGGCGTCTCCTGAGAACCAAACAGACGCTTGGTGATAGTGGCTTTCTCTGTGGGGCCACCAGCTAGGTCTTCGTTGCTAAACTGAGTGCTGAAAAAGTGATCATTCCAGTCTTCGTCGTCGTCGGCCGGATCCTGCGCCATGTGCATATCATCCCCGCATGGAGGTGACGACGAGGGCGGTAAGGGGGCCTTGCCACCGCTTGTCGCTGGCACGGCAGGTGGAGTTGTTGTCTGTGGCGTGATGGCCCCTGCCGTCCCCAAACGGATCATGCTCTTTGGCCATAGCAAGAATAAGCCGAAGCAAGTTCTGTGGACAGACGGCTCTTCTTCATCCGCTCCTCGGGGTTGAATGGGAGGTTCCAGGTCGTCGCAGCCCCTTAGCACCCGACTAATTTTAACCCTGTGAACGCTATCTGGCATCGGCCTTGAGTGGAACGTGCGCTGCAAGGGTTGAACGATGGTACCCTTGGCAACATCCCTCAGCTCGTTGTTCACGTAGCATAAGAGAGTGCAAGGAACACCCGTCTGCGGAAAACATGTACGGCGTCGTCAGAGCGAGATGACATAAGAGTAATAGATGGCATGAAAGGCGGTAATTAAAGCAATTTGTTTACCGTGATGGCGTCGAGATCGGCTAATGTCGATGCACCGCATACTGCGACGGGCGTGCAAGAGACGGAAGGGCTGCTTGATGGCGCGGTGCTGGCCGCCGGTGTATTCTCCCTACCGACGGGTGCTTGGAGCTCTGGTGCCGCCACGACGATGGCAGGGGGCACCAACATGTACTCCGGCACCGCGGTGATGGCAGGGGAGTCACCAACACTTGCGGCGCCACGGTGCTAGCGGGCGGAGTCACGAACACGTAGTTCGCCCGATTCGTCGGCGCCGCGTTGTTCGAGTGGCTGCTGACCATGCTTGGAATCGGGCACGGCCCTACTCGAGCACCCGCACTCCAGTTCGCTATTGACTCCACCAAGGTAGGCAGGAAGGACGTGAGGGTGATTGCCAGGTTGTCTTGGACGATCTGCGGGATCCGCGCCACTTGTGCCTTAAGTTCTTGAACCTCGCGGTTTTCCTCCTCGCTCCTTCCCGATGGCGCCACATGCGTCCTCGGCGGTGGACCAAAATGATCCACCCAATTCTTACCCCCGAGGCCGGCCAGACGGCCAGCCAACGACGGCTTCTTCGTAACCCGCTCTATTTTCTTGGCCCGGTTCATCGCCCTGTTAAAAGGGTTATCCCACCGGGTGGCCGCCGTCGACCCCTGGGATGAGGAACCCTAGGATCCATGACTAGCAACAATTTCCTCCTCCTGCAGAAGAAGTAACAGTGAATCACTTAGATCATCGATTAGATTGCAATCGAGTTGATCCGCGGTAATTAGATTATACTTACCACAATTTCCTCGAATTCCTTCACCGCAGGATCCGCGGTGAGTTGTTTGGTTTTTGGGTCCACATGGTAACGGGCCCTGATGAAGTTTTGAACCTGCCCGGGTTCGAATTTAGCAAAGGGGTTTTCTATCCCCTTGGATCTATACTCTTCGTCCTCCTTATTCCATTTGGCCTCCGCGGTTCTGTATCCACCAGATTCGAGATGGTGATGACCTATATTCATCGCCTGCAGCACCTTTCCCCGATTACTATTGGCCAGGGCTCTTTCGGATTCACACCTCTCCTTGAACTCCCGCAACTGATCTTCGGTGATCTGCGGGTCAATCTTCTGGATCTCCTCGAGACTTTTGCCTTCTTTATAGATCTTCTTCTTTATCCGGGTTCTCCAGCTGGCCAGGGCGGTGCTCATCTTTGTGAGGGCGGATTTGTTTACTTCGTTCCCATGATAATTTGTGTTCTGATACTTAGCGGGGAACTTATATCTTGCGTGCAGCTTCTCGAAGAGGAGTGTGCGCAAGTGGCCATTATCTTTATGCCAGAGATTCTCGGTGTTGATCGAGATGGTTGTCCGGGTGATCGCCGCCACTTGCCCACCGTACCCTTTGACGACAAGGGCGGGCTCCAAAGGAACCCCTGATGGGCTCACTTTGGTAATTTCCTCCCTGACCGTGCCGACCGTGTTCGGGCGCCGGTCCTTCGGCTTCTTCTTGTTCTTAGGAGGATTGCTACCACTCCCTGTGCCCTCGCCGCCATCAGTGGTTTCATCGTCCTCCATTCCTTCGGCTTCTTCCTCCGCGTCTTCCATCTCATCATCCTCGCTCTCCGAAGGATGGTATTCTTCATCGTCTTCTAGCCGCTGGGCCGCCTCCCAGAATGTCAATTGTTTATTCGGAGGTCTGAGTTCTCCTTCAGCGCTGATGCGCTTAGAACATCCAGCCTCATCGTTGTCACACATCTTTGCACTAATAAAAAACAAATAATTGGTTAAATGCACGGAAAAATCCGGCATGACCTTTGCTAATTTTATTAAACTAGGAGTGCCCGATTTCTGCCGAAACGGAAGTTAATCAACATTCTGGCAAAAATCGGGACTCATTTCATACAAGAACCTGCATATATACGGCCAGCATAGCTAGCACACAATAAATGGCCATCATAGCCAGCAGCATAAATGGCCCAGTATAGCCAGCATAGTGGCAAAAATTTCATATCTAAACCTACATAGTGGCAAAAATTTCATAAACAGGTAACAGTAGCAACAATGTGCAAAAACAATAATAGCAGCATGTATAGCTACAACAATAACAACAATAACAGTACCAACATGTGCAAAAATTTCCTCCTCTACAGCAATAACAACATCTTATCTCCACAAATCACTCACATGGACAGGGTTTTATCTTTGTTTGACAGGTCAAAGCTTCTGGTGATAAATGAATTACAGAAATGCATTGTTTCCATATACAAGTTGGCTTGCAGACCCAAAATGCTAAAGAGAGATAGCTAGAACTAATTTGGTCAACATGCTAACATGCTACCAGTTGGTGTATGCCACACAGGCATAATGTTCATCTTAGAAGCATCCACACAGGATTAACATTTCCTAATCAGATTAGGAAATTTAGATTAGGAAAAGATATAATTTGAGATGTTACAACAAATTATGCCCACCTAGTATCAATGTTCAGATTATCTGCAAATTCCTAAAATTGACTAACACAAATCAGAAACTTGGAATTGTTGCAAGCATATTATCTGACATGGGCTGGAATATGTAAACTCCAGTACTCACCACCACCCCACTGCAGCAGCAGTTTCACACTCTGGAATGGCAATAGGTGCATGTGGTTGACAAATTTCACTCTAACCAAGGATACAAGTTAACAGGATTTCACACTCTCCTCTTTAAAAATCGATCAGCCCTTAACAGCAAGTTTCAGGACTCAAAACTGGTCAACCTGTCAAGGATAAAGGTGTGCTGCTTCTGGCATGACACAGTGCAAATACTACATATGTTGATGATGACTCGGAACTGGTCATCATCATTATTTCCTAAGCATCCACACTGAATTTCCTAATCTGAATTTCCTACTCCGAACATTTCCTTACTGAATTTCCTAAGAACATTTCCTACTCTGAGCATTTCCTAACTGAACCCTACTCTGAATCCTAAGAAAATCTGAACATTTCCTAACTGAAAATTTCCTAACTGAACCCTAACCCTAACTTTGAACCCCCTAAGTGAATGGATGCAGCGAGAGGGGAGAGAGGCGGAGAGGGGAGAGGGCGATGCTCACCTCCGAGACAAGGACGATGACGAGTGCGCAGACGATGAGGGCCTTCTCCTTCACGGACTGTGCGGCGACTATGACCTCCTCCTCCACGGAACGAGCACGAACCCCTCCTCCTGGCGTGGCGACTGCGACCTCCTCCACCACGGAATGAGCGCGACCTCCTCCTCCTGGCGTGGCGACTGCGACCTCCTCCTCACGGACTGCACAACAACTGCAACTTCCTCCTCCACGGAACGAGCGCGCGGGCAAGGAGGCCGGCCTCCTCCTCCTCCTGGCGTGGCGGCCTCCTCCTCCTAGGATGCGGTGGTGGCAGATTGGCAGTGGTGCGGGCCTCCTCCTCGAGTGGTAGCGGCTGGCAGGGCTGGCGAGGCGGCGGATCGACAGCGGCGGCGGGGGCTCAGGCTCGAGCGAGATGGGTAGGCGCGGTTGAATGGGGATGAGGGACGTGCCTGCGTGCATGTGGATAAGGCAAAGATAGGCGTAGCGCACTCTGGCATAGTGCGCTACAGATATCCGTAGCGCACTATGCCAGAGTGCGCTACGCCTATCTCCTCTAGCAACTGTATAAGAAAAGAGTCGTTCCACTATCTAACAGATTCACTATCCTATCCCATTGGTTCTGCCCACTGCTCTAATCTAAACCTGTGAGAACCCAGGTTCGAATCCTGGTGCCCACCTTTTTTATTTTTATTTTTAAAATACTTTTAAATATTCCAAAAATGCCCAAAAATGGTGATATATTCCATAAAAGTTTTGTTTTGTTTTTAAAATGCTTTTAAATATTCCAAAAATTCCCAAAAGTGATAATATATGTCATAAAAGTGGTACAAATTAAATATGATTCAAATATGTCATAATAATTTGTCCATGATACAAATATGTCATAATAATTTGTCCATGAATATTACAAGCTTTTTCGACCACGCGTTTTACAATATTTTTTGAGCTAGCGTTTTACAATCTTTTTTCCCTTCTTTGTCGCGGTTGAATAATTTAGCCCCGGCACTTTAATGTTTCTTCTTTCAAACGGGCTACCTTTTTTGGGTAGGGTTGTCCTTTTTCTTCTTGTGATGTATGTTGCTGCATCGTAGTCGTCGTCATCTTCAATCTTTGGATCACCGTACTGGTCGAAGTCTTGCTCATTGGCGACTCCATCCATTCCGATGATGTTTCTTTTTCCTCTCCTCACGACAACACGGCTAGGCTTTGTCGGGTCGGTAATGAAAAAACATTGGTCCACTTTGGTAGCCAGTACCCACGGTTCATTTTTCGCGGCCACGTTTGCACCGGCGGCCTTGGATTTGGCTGCTTCGGGTATAACCATGGTTGTGAAATACCGGTCTTCTCTTTCGACGCTCTTTGCCCATCTAACACGGAACATCGGCACCTTTTCTCCACAGTAGTCGAGCTCCCAGATCTCCTCGATTCTTCCGTAGAATCTTTCCTTCACATTGTCATCGGTGTAGAATTCCGACGTTACGCCTGAGTTCTGATAATCACACTTGTTATCCTTTTCCTCCGTGTAGAATGTGTAGCCGTTGATATCATACGCCTGATAGGTCACTAGGTTTTGCATCGGTCCCTGTGACAAGGTGAATATGATCTTTTCCGTGTCAGAAGAATGCGATCGTGGGGGATTATCAAGGAGCGTCTGCCTAAACCAACGCGTGAAATCTGAGTTGTGATCTTTGATTATTTCTCCCTGCGTCCTCTGTATGCCCCGGTCACTGTACTTCTTCTCGATTAACCTTTTGTGCTTCTGTACCCAAGGATCGACCAGTTCTAAATGCTGTAGCGTGACGAGGTTTGCTCGATCAAAGTCTGCGCGTCGAAAATCGAAGTCTGCATGCAGTATGCGATGACCCTCTCGGTGACCAGATCCGTCGAGCTTGCCAAGGTGCCTGTTGACGGGAAGACCAATAGGGTTCTCGATGTCTAGATAATTCGTGCAGAAAGAGATGCACTCTTCGGCCAGAAAGCCCTTGGCTATGCTTCCTTCTGGACGGGACCTGTTGCGAACGTATCCTTTGATGTGTCCGCTCATCCTTTCGAACACCATCATGCTGCGGAGGAACATCGGCCCGAGTTGTACGATGTCCTCCACGACATGGACCAGCAGATGCACCATAATGTCGAAGAATGCGGGTGGGAAGTAGACCTCAAGCTCACATAGTATCACCACGATCTCCTCCTGTATCCTCCCGAGCTGATTCATGCCAATCGACTTCCTAGAGATGACGTCGAAAAACTTGCATAGGACAAATAACATTTCACGGAGGTGCTCGTCCATTATCCCTCTTAGTGCGACCGGAAGTACCTGCGTCATTAGCACGACACAGTCATGAGACTTCATGCCACTGAACCTCTGCTTCGCCTCGTCTAGGTATCTGCTTATCTTGCCCGCATAGCCGTAAGGAAATTTGACTCCTAGAAGGCACTTGAAAAACTGTTTGATCTCATCCTGGCTTAGAGTGAAGCAAGAAGGAGGGGAGTAATATTCGTTCTTCTTGAACTTTTTACCCTTCCGACGACCTTGTGTCGTCTCCGACTCATGATCATCGTCATCTTCCTCATCATCAGGAGTAGTGCGTCCTCCGTGAAGCTCCTTCCGGATACCCAAGCATATCAGGTCGTGCCTTGCTTTCGGACCATCTTTCGTCCTATCTGGCATGTTGATTATGGTGGCGACCAGACTCTCGCACACGTTTTTCGTGATATGCATGATGTCGAGGCTATGAGGCGTGCGGAGAAACATCCAGTATGGCAACTCCCAGAAAACATACCTTGTTTTCCATACCTTCATCAGCGGCTTGTCTTGTTGCTGCCTCTTTTGCTTCTTTCCAGGCTTAGGACAATCTTTCCAGTTTTTCAGCAACTCTTCCACTTCTTCGCTGCTCCTACGCTCTGGGATTCCTCGGGTCTCTGATTTGCCATCGAACAGGTCTCCACGTTTTCTCCATGGATCATTCTTGCCGAGCCACCTCCGGTGCGCCATGAACACGTTTTTCGATGACCCTGGATCTTTCTCTAGTTGGAGATAGCTTGTGTTATCCATGCACCTAACGCATGCGCAGAATCCTTGGATAACCTGCCCCGAGATATACCCGCAACCTGGATAGTCTTGCACCGTAGTGACCAACGCGGCTCTCATAGTGAAATAATCTTGTGCGACGGCGTCGTAAGTATTGGCTCCAGATTCCCATAACGTGGCTAGCTCCTCTTTCAACAGCCCGAGATACAGATTAATGTCGATACTAGGTTGTTTCGGCCCTTGAATTAGCATACTCATTTGTATGTACTTCTTCTTCATGCACAACCATGGAGTGAGGTTGTACATCCATACAAACACGGGCCAAGTGCTGTGCGTGCTGCTCTGGCTACCGAACGGATTGAGTCCATCGGTGCTCGCACCAAGCCAGATGTTCCTCGAATCTCCACCGAATTCTGGGAATTCGAGGTCCAATGCTTTCCACTGGCTAGCATCTGAAGGGTGCGTCAGCAGCTCATCCTTTTCGGGGTCATCATCACCATCTCCTGGCTTCTTCCTTTCCGCATGCCATCGCATGAGCTTCGCTTCCTTAGGGTCCGCAAAATAGCGCTGCAGACGAGGAGTGATAGGAAAGTACCATACCACTTTTCGAGGTGCTTTCTTCCCTTTGTTGTATCGACTCACGCCGCACACCGGACATGTGGTTTTCTCCGCGTCCTCGCCCCGATAAATGATGCAATTGTTGATGCATACGTGATATCTAACGTGCGGTAGATCGAGAGGACAGACGATTTTCTTGGCGTCCTCGATACTAGTTGGACATGTGTTCCCCTCCGGGAGACGATCGTGCCAGAATGCCATCATATCGTCGAAGCTTGCGTCGCTCAATTTGTGTTTTGCCTTCATCTCCATAGCGTTGAGAGTTACATTCAACCGGGTATCATCGGGCCTGCATCCTTCATACAATGGAGTAACCGCGTCTTTCTCAAGCTGCGCAAGCTTAGCTTTCTCTCTAGCGGAAGCCCTGGCGTTACTCGTCTGCTTGAGAAGCAGCTCGTGCACATAAGGGTCCCGCACCCAGCCTGACGTTGTTCCATCGTCGTCTGCTCCCCCGGCATCTAGATCATCATCATCCCGGTCTGCTTCCGCACCTTCACCATCTCCAGGAGACTCTTCATCATCTCGCCCGTTCTTGCCGTGATGATGATCATCGTCATGTTGGCCACCTTCACTGTCTCCATCGTCTTCGTCATCGCTTATCCAACGAGTGTATCCATCCATGAAACCATGGCGGAGCAGGTGCGCCTGCAGATTCCCGGAATCTGGGTCGATCACCCAGTTGAGTTTGCATCTTCTTCACGGACATCTTATATCCGTCTTGTTATTTCGTATCATGTCGGCCGTCGCACATTTCAAAAATCTAGCCACAATGCCTTCTCTCATTATGCGGACCATTTTTGCCTGCACGATGTACACGGTACAATTAGAAGTCTATTAGAACCACATAATGAATGCATGCATGCAATGGTCGATAGAAAATTTTGGCATGACCTATCCTAAAATTAGGACCTTTGCGAAATGCCAAAGTCTTGCCAAAATGGAAATGAATCAACATTTTGGCAAAACAAATGACAACTTGTTCACATACAAACACAAGAGAGAGAGACCGATCCATACACACATGAACATATCATTATCCTCTCCATACACACATGCATGATCATCATCGATACTCTCCATATACACACACATATGACCATCGATCCTCTCCATACACACATCATGAGCATCGATCATCTACATACATATGAGCATATCATCCATATACACATGAACACATCCTTACATGGACAACTTACCGAGATGAGAGACCGATCGCGAGAAAGATGGAAAGGAGAGGTGCGCGCGAGATCGACCGGAGAAGGAGATGAGAGACCGGAGACCTTCCTCTATTACTTATGTAACATCCAAGGCAAGTTCTACATGCTAAAAATGGTCAATGGGTGGAGAAATTGAGGTGGGAAGGAGAAGATCCCGACTAGATCTAAGGAGGAAGAACAGGGGAAAGTGAAGTGTGGGGTGGTGGATGTGGTCACACATGTGCACATAAAGTGCTGTCAAAAAAATCGACACATCCGTGGCACACTCTGCCCTAGTGCGCCACAGGGAGTAGGAACATCCGTGGCGCACTATGGCATGTGCGCCACGGATGTTCCTACTCCCTGTGGCGCACTAGGGAAGAGTGCGCCACAGATGTGTCTGGCCGTTTCACAGCAGAGGGGGGCATGCGCTTAGGCGTAGCGCACCCCCTCCATGTGCGCCACGGTTGACACTAACAACCGTAGAGCACCAGCCCTATGTGCGCTACAGATGTTTGGCGTGCGGCCAACAGGGCCCTGGCCCACACATATCTGTGGCGGACTATAGTCATGTGCGCCACGGTTCTTCTAGTTACTAGTAGGGCACTTCCCATAGGTGAGCCACACCTGTTTTAGCCGTGGGGCACTTCAAACATGTGAGCCACGGATGTGCTGATTACCTATAGCCATTTTCCTAGTAGTGCGTCTTCAATATGTAAGTCGCAGAAATGCGGAATCTTCCATCGTACTCTTCCGTAGCCGGACTGGATCCGTTCATGCCGGAATATTCCGATGTGACGGCTCATCTGCCTATGCCAGCTAGGACGACGTAGGCTGGGGTCAGCGACGCCTCGTAACTAACACATGCAGAGAACGTAATCATGTCCCATTTTCCCGCGCGAGCGATAGAAACCGTTGGCGGCGACGGTTAGAGACGTGGCGAAATTTCCGCGCACGTTCGCGAACACGATGCCTACACGGCAATCGTCCGATCAAGCTGCACGAATCTTGACGCTGGAGATGATAAAAAGTAACCCCGGTGGAATTTCCACCTTTTACCTCATTCTCCTTGCATTGTCTTCTTCCTCCAGCGCGTTCCCCCTCAAGCTCTCTGCGCCTAGCTCGCGAAAAAACCCTAGCCTCCAATCCACACAAGTCACACCCAACCTCGCTCCATGGCCAGCAGCAGCACTTCTCCCTCCATGGCGGCGTCAAATGAAGCCGCGGCAAAGCCGGCGAGCTCCATCGTCGTGCCTCCAGAGGGCCTAGTCATCACCGCATCGGCGGTTAGCGAGTCCACCGGCGGCAACCTTAATCTGGTGGTGCTGGAGCCGTTGGAGGAGGAGCTAGATTCGCACAAGGCCGACTAGCGCAGCTCAGATATCACGGACCGTTATATCCAAGAGATGATCACCGAAGGCTACTTTCCTTTGACGGAGGGGCTCACCTGGTGGGTGGCGCCGGCCGGCGAGGTTACACCTTCTCCCCAAGCCGGATAAAAGGTGTACCTCAAAGCCCAACTGGTACGCGGTGTCTCCCTGCCCATCTCCAACTTCTCCTTCTCCGTCTTGAATCACTATAGAGTCCAGCCCTAGAATCTTTCCCCCAATAGTATCTTAGTGCTTAGCAACTACGCGGCGCTCTGCGAGGGATACTTAGGGATAAGGCCTAGGTTACACCTCTTTGTGTACTTCTTCACCGTCAAACGTGAAAGCCGGACATAGCAAGGATGAACTTAGGAACTGCGGCACCATAAGCTTCAAGATTCGTCCTGGCCGGCGGTTCCCCGACATCGTCGGCTATGAGTCCTGCAAAAATTGGCAATGGACGTACTTCTACGGCCCAGACATCCCTCTGGCCGGCCGACAAGTAACGTACCCGGACTTCGTTGACGGAGCCGCCGCTAAAGCCTCGTCATGGAGATCCCAAGCTCCCTTCCCTCCGACCTTGATGCTTCCCGCGCCATAAGGCAAATAGAATGGTTCGTAGAGACGGGTTTGACCGGCTTGGACCTAGCCATGTGCTGGTTCATCAGGCGAATCCAACCTCTGCAGCACCACGCGAAGCTCATGCACAAGTATACCAGCGACAGAAGGGATAGCCTCCGCATCTCCGTGGACAAATTCTTGAGCGACTCCGTCAAGCTCCGCCTTAAGGACATCGTCAAGGTGAAGGATAAGAAGTGTGGCTTCACCATCACCTACGACATGTTCGTAGACGGCAAGTGCCCAAAGGTAGGTATTTATTTTCCGTGTATGACATATACTCCAGTTCTTCCGTCTTGCAAGTGTCATCTTATCTAACACGGTGACTTCTCACTTAACAACTTAGCAATCTAGAGGAGGGCAACCTGGCTGCCCAAATCTACGATCCAAAGATGAAGGAAGTCACGGTCGTGTCCGACGACGAGGCTCCGTTGGCGTGAAAGCGAAAGAGCTCCACCTCTGACGCTGCCGACGGATGCCAGAAGAAGAAGACTGAGCGTGGAGCCTCCAAGAAGACTACCGCCGCCCTGGAGGCAGAAACGAGAAAAGTTACTGGGATCCCCTTTGCCAAAGCACCCCCACTTGTGTAAGCTTCTCTTTCTCCGACATTGTCTATTTATCTGTCTTGCTCCTATACTTATGCATTTTGCACGTTTCAGGAAGAAAGCCATGACCAGCCTCAAGAAGACCTCCAAATTGGGGGCTTCTAGAACTATTAAGGACATGCTGCATTGCGATGCATCTCCTGCCATCGCCCCTACCACTCCCTCCGTCAAGCCTTCGTCTGCCCCGACAAGCTCTCAAGCTAAGGAGGCATCTGGCCCTTCCATCATGGAAGTGGACTCAGCTGCTTCTACCGAGGTTGCAGTCGTCGGCGAGCAGGCGACGCAAGAGAGTGCCGCCCACCCAATGGCTGAAGCTCCGGCTAAGGATGCCATCAGTGGCGGTAATGCGGTGGTGGAAGCAGGTACCTCTGCCGTTGGCGGCGCCCCCGCACCCAAGAAAACCATAGCCTATCCAAAGATAGTCTATCCAGTACGGCGCCGACATCTCCGACGTGCGGTCTAGAGGAGCTCCGCCGGCAAGCAGAAATCTTGCAAGGCAACAGCGAATCCTTCGCCAAGCTGCTGGCCGAGAGTGCTACGAACCTCAAGATCATCGCACTTGTAAGTTTTCTTTGCCTTTGCATTTCATGTGAGTATCCTACTGTAGCCCCCGAGGATGTAGACGGAAAAACCATAGGTTTTTGCATCTACATGCTCTAAGAATGACTAAGTTAGAAAAAACTCTCACTGTAGCCCCCAAGCATGTAGATGGAATGAAATGTTCCGACTAGATGCTTTAAGAGTAGCATACGCAGTGTTTATAAATTTCCATACTGTAGCCCCCAAGCCTCTAGTTGTAACTGAATTAGTTCCGACTAGATGCTTAAAGAAAAGCTAAGCATATATCCGAGTTAAAAAACTCTATACTGTAGCCCCCAAGCCTCTAATCTAGAACTGAATTAGTTCTGACTAGATGCTTAAAGAAAAGCTAAGCATATTACTAAGTGAAAAATTCTCGCTGTAGCCCCCGAGCGTCTAGGTGGAAAATTTCCGGCTAGATGCTCCAAGCAGACCAAACAACGTTTTTAACTTTGAAATTTTTTCCATAGAACAAGAGCGCTCGGAGGGGCATGGCCAATGACAAGTACCAGAAGATGCGCGCAGACCTGGAAGCTGAAAAGGGTAAAACTTCCTTCTTGAAGGAACATATCACCAAGAGCAAGCGTCTATTTTCTTTTTCGCATTCCGACTTGGTATTGTGCCCATATTCTCCAAGTACTCACTGTGTACTTTGCTTTCCCCGACGTGCAGAAACCATCGCCAAGGCCAAGAATATTGTCGAGCAATCCAAGCATATTCAAGAGCTGGATAGCGAGAACAAAATTCTTAAGCAGGAGAGGAAGGACATGCTGAAAATGCATGAGGAGTCGATGAAAGTCCTGCAGGACTCCGCCACCGAGGAAATCAATCGCTTGAAGGAGGAGATTGTGATCTTAAAAGATCAGAAGCAAGCTACCGATGAGCAAAATCAACGCCATAGCGAGGCGTATAAGTTCCTCCAACAAGAGAAAGAATCCTTGGCGGACACCCTCTGGCAAGCTAAGGCCAGCATCTTCAGTAAGATTTCTGTGTCTTGGGTTTCTGTAGTCTGGGTACTTTGAATTGTTGAACTCATGCGCTCCTTGTCATAATTTTGCAGCTCCCCTGGGTTTAACCCGGTCGCCTCCTTCGCCGAAGGAATGCATGGTTCTTGCCGGCAACTTCATCAACACCGCCATCACGCAAGCCAAGGAGATCGCCAAACCCCTCCAGATAAACATCAAGGCATCGGACTCGGTGGTGAAGTACTCAGAGATTCTGCGTCGAGCCCCCGAGCGTATCACAAGATGGAAAGCTTCATGTGCACGGGCTGGCGCAAGGATGGCGTTGTCAATGGTGATGGCACACTATGAAGATGTCGACATCGACACGGTGACCTCTGGCATTCCCGACATCGACGATGATGGCAAAGAGATTAACCATGAAGCCATCTTGTCATCACTCGCGGGCTATGACACCAGAGTTGCCGAGTTGGTGGACGTCGACGTCTTCGTGCCCATGAAAATCATTGCCAGCGGCAACCACGGTTCCTCTGAGTCCCACCACAGCGCCGACTTCGAGGGTGGTTCTCCGGCTGGTGATGATGCTGCTTCCAAGTCACCTGCACCAAAGGAGTGAAGAACAACTTTGTAATATTTGTTTCACCTTTGGTGCATATGCGGAAAAAACTTGTTTATGTAACTTAAGGCGGAAAACAATGGTTGTTAATTCCTGCTACTCAAGAACTAGTTTCCAGCATGTATATATTGTTTTAAGCAAGTGCTGGCTTATCCATTACTTTGGTTCTTATGCTTGACTTTTCGTGAGTCGGAAGACTCGTTGTCGGAACCATGCGCTTAGGTGATGATGCCCAATGGCACCATCAATAATCTGAGCACAAAATCACCGACAATAAGTGCCAAAAGTCACTACTCCAGAATCCACATAAAAACGACAAAGAACGTGTAGACCAGAAAACTTAAGCTAACGCCCGTAGGCGGAATTTTCACAAGTGCAATTGCAAAGCTTGTGCAAAAAAGTTTTACATGATCCAAAAATGAACACTAAAGGAGGTAAAAGACTCAGAAATATGAGTAAACCAGAGAGCTTTATTTCATTGATCATATAAGAGGTACACAATTAGATAAAAAATGCTAAGTGTAAAAAGGACGTAGCTGTGCTATGTTCCATGGCCGATCAAGCTCCGGGTAGTCATCATCCGGGTCACGTCGCTTACGCTTATGATCCTCGTTGGGTCTATCCTTCAGTTCACGATTGTCAACAAGGTAGTAAGACCCATTGAGTAGCGCCTTACTTATGATGAACGGTCCTTCCCATCGCAGGGATAATTTGTGTGACTTCTTCTACTTAAGTCGGAGCACCAAATCCCCCTCTTTAAACGAGCGATGCCGAACGCGGCGACTATGGTAGCTATGTAGCTTCTGCTGGTAGATGGCGGATCTTTGGCATGCCAAAACGTGCTCCTCCTCGAGAAGGTCCACATCTAGGCGCCTGGATTCTTCAGTATCATCTTCGTTGTAGGCGACAACTCTTGGTGCATCGTGAAGGATGTCGGAAGGCAGGATGGCTTCTGCTCCATATACCATGAAGTAAGGGGTGTAGCCGGTGGATCTGTTGGGTGTAGTTTGTAAACTCCATAGCACAGATGGCAATTCTTCTGCCCACGCTCCAGCTGCTCTATGTAGCGGTGCCTCAAGACGTGGCTTGATTCCCTGCAGAATTAATCCATTGGCTCGCTCAACCTGACCGTTGGACTGTGGGTGTACCACAGATGCAAGATCAAGTCGTATGCCTTTCTCCCAACAATAAGCCTCCACTTCTCTGAGTGACAAATTGCTTCTGTTGTCGGTGATAATGCTATGTGGGAGACCAAATCTCACCACTAGATCCCGGACAAACCTGAGGGCAGTTGCCCCATCGACCTTTCTAATGGGTTTAGCTTCTATCCATTTAGTGAATTTATCAACTGCTACAAGCAGATGCGTAAACCCACAAGGTGCCGTCTGTAACGGTCCCACCATGTCTTGCCCCCAGACTTCAAACGGCCAAGTTATTGGTATTGTTCGCAATTCTTCAGCAGGAACATGTGGTTGTCGGGCATAGTACTGGCATCCCATGCATGTCTCAACCAGCTTGTCGGCGTCCACCTTCGCGGTCAGCCAGTAGAATCCTTGCCAGAAGGCTTTCGCGACCAACGATCGAGGAGCGGTGTGATGCCCGCAGTCTCCGAGATGGATTTCGCGTAGGATTTCCATACCTTCTAGCTGGGAAACACACTTTAGGTATACACCAGTAGTGCTCCTTTTGTAGAGTTGCCCATTGATTATGGTATAATCCTTTGCTCTTCGTACTATTTGCCGTCTTTCGACTTCGTCGTTGGGCAAAGTTCCGTGTTCGAGATATTCCATGAACGGTTTTGTCCAAGCCGGAGGGACCTTATTCACCATGTTGACGAAAGAGTCAGCTCTATCCGGGTTGTCAATGTCGGCTCCCTTCATAGATGGTGTGCGCAGGTGCTCTAGGAAAACTCCTGGCGGAATTTGCCTGCGCCCTGATCCAAGCTTAGACAGTAGATCATCCGCCTCGTTTTGCTCCCTAGGTGCATACTTGACTTCGTAGCCCAAGAATCTCTTGGCTATCTCGTCCACTTCGTTTCGGTATGCCGCCATCATAGGGTTCCGCGCATTCCAGGTGCTAGCCACCTGCTGGGCAACCAAGTCGGAATCTCCACAGAAAACTATGTGCTTGATGGCCACACGTAATCCGTGAATGAGTGCTTCATACTCTGCCATGTTGTTTGTAGCCTCGAAGTGGATCTGCAGAACGTAGTGTAGCTTGTCTCCTATTGGTGACTGTAGCAACACACCAGCCCCCGAGCCGTTGAGCATCTTTGATCCGTCAAAGTGCATCACCCAGTACTCTGGTTCCGGCAAGGGAGAATCATCTGGCATCTCCGTCCAATCGGCAACAAAATCCGCCAAGGCTTGTGACTTGATAGCGTCGCGTCTCTTGTAGGCGATCTCGAAGGCGGCAAGTTCAATGCCCCACTTCGGGACCCTTCCCGTAGCGTCGCTGTTGTTGATAATGTCAGACAGTGGAGTCTTGCTCACTACTGTGATTGGGTGCTCCTGAAAGTAATGCCTCAGCTTCCGAGAAGCAAGGAATACTCCATAATCTATCTTCTGGTAGTGCGGGTAACGCTGCTTGGACTCCGTCAAGACCTCTCTCACATAGTAAACTGGTCGTTGAACTCCGTGCTCATAGCCTGGTTCCTTCCACTCTACCACGACAACGATGCTGATTACCCGGTTGGTTGCCGCCATGTAGATTAACAGGGGCTCTCCAGGCTCGGGTGCTGCAAGGATGGGCGCTGAGGAAAGAATCTCCTTGAGCTGCTTCAATGTTGCATCTTCTTTGTCTGTCCATGTGAATATGTCCGCCTTCTTCAGCAATTTGTACAGCGGCAGAGCCTTCTCTCCAAGTCGGCTGACGAACCGACTAACTGCTGCAAGACAACCTATTAGTCGTTGAATGTCCTTTAGGCATGTCGGACGGTTTATGTTTAATATGGCCTTGATTTTCTCCGGGTTGACCTCGATTCCGCGCTGGGAAACGATGAAACCCAACAATTTTCTGGCTGAAACCCTGAAGACGCACTTCTTAGGGTTAAGCATCATGTTGTATTTCTGGAGATTATCAAAGCTTTCTTTTAAGTCGGAGATTAAGTTGTTTGACTTTTTATAAATCACCGCGATATCGTACACATAGGCATGAACGTTCCGACCAATTTGGTCGTGGAGGCAATGTTGCATTGTCCGCTGGTACGTAGCACCTGCGTTTTTCAGCCCAAAGGACATCGTAACATAGCAAAATGTGCCGTATGGGGTAGTGAACGAAGTGGCCGATTGGTCCGACTTCCTCATCTTCATCTGGTGGTATCCTGAGTATGCATCGAGAAAAAACAAAATCTCCAAGCTAGCCGTCGAGTCAATACCTTGGTCAATGCGAGGCAAAGCAAACAGATCTTTGGGAAATGCTTTGTTCAAGCCGGTGTAATATGGCCACCCATCGGGTGTGAAGGACTTCTCGGATAAATCTAGCTTTAAGTAACCTAGCTATCTCTTTGCCAATGGGGCGTCTCTTCTCATCTCCAAAGTGTCGTAGAGGTTGTTTCACTGGTTTGCATTTTGGATCAATGTTTAAGCTATTCTCGGCAAGTTCCCTAGGTACACCTTTCATGTCGGCAGGTTGCCAGGCAAAGATGTCCCTATTCTCATGGAGGAACTCGACGAGCATGCTTTCCTATTTGGGGTCCAGGTTTGTCCCAATGGCGGTGACCTTGGAGGCATCGCCTACCACAAGTTCCACTGGCTTGGTCTCGATGGCGGCCTTGAACGCAGGAGCGGAGTCGGAGATCTGCTTCTTCGACGCGGGCATCTCTGAGTCATCGACCTTGCTCTGGATATCTTTGAATTCTTCCCTGTAGGGGACAGCTTCTGCAACGGATGCTTCATTGATCTCGCAGTCCCTTGCCTTGGTAAAGCTTCCGGATACGGTGATCATACCGTTTGGTCCGGGTATCTTGAGTTTGTTGTAAACGAAGCATGGCTTGGCCATGAACGTGCGGAATATGTCGCGGCCGAATATGACGTGGTACAAGCTCTTGAAGTGGACCACCTCAAAGTTCATGCGCTCTTGGCGGTAATTGTTAACATCACCAAAGGTAACCTGAAGTGTAATGCACCCAACGGACCAAGCCTCCCGACCAGGAACTACGCCGTCGAAGATGGTGTTGGTCCGCCTTAGGTTTGCCTCCGTCAAGTTCATCTTCTGCAGTGTATCCAGGTACATGATGTTGATGCTGCTTCCACTATCCACCATACACTTGGTGAACTCCACGCCGTCAATTAAGGGGTTGATGACCATGGCATACTGGTTCTCCGTAGGTATTAGGTCTGGGTGGTTCGTCCTGTCCCAAGTGATTGGAACCTCCGACCAGCGCAGGTACTGGGGAACTGGGGGGAGAGTAGCCATCAGAATCCTCAGAGAGGTCTTCTGTTGTCAGACGGTGGGCGTGCCAAGGAAAGTGTGGTAGACTAGATCCTTCTTCGCGAAGGGGTTTTTGCCCTTGTTGTCGCTCTTGGCGGCGTGCTTGGGGTCAACGTTTTCATCCATGTCACTTGAATCCTTGGACTCCTCCTCCTTCTTCTTCCCCTTGCCCTTGCCTCGCGGTCTGTTCTTCCGACTTTGCTTTTAGCCGGACTCCGGGTCTTCCTTGAGGTCGTTGACGAACTTGAAGTGTCGATTGGTATGCGTGGCTTTGCCGTTGACGTCGAGGTGTATGAGGCACGGCATATCGCGGCATTCCTTGTAGGTTTGGGGAACGCGGAGCGGCGCCGAGGTGGTTTCACTTCCTCGTTGCTGCCCACGACCAGCTTCCCTTCCTCGGCCACGTTGTCCACCATCACCTCGTCCTGCAAAGGTCATAGCGACCATGTCGATAGATTTCTTTTCTTCTGGAGCGGTTTTCCGCTTTGTACTGTTGTTCCTCCGAGCTTGAGTTGGGACGGGCTATTGCTAGCAAGGAGCCACGAGCATCATCGTCGATAGTTGTGAACTCAGTGGCCAACCAGATCATCTGATTCAAGTCAAGCTAGTGATTGTCCTGCAAGCGCTTTAGCTTATGTCGGAGCAACGTGCCCCTTTCCAACCCGTCGATGAAGGCAGACATGGCGGTCTGAGCGTGCACTCTTGCGCAGGAGTTCTTCATGTCCAGCCAGCGGGAGAGGTAGGCGCGAGATGTCTCGTCTTTTTCTTGCACGCACCGCTGTAGATCGCCCACAGTACAGGGACGCTTGTATGTACCCTCAAAGTTCTTGGTGAACGCTTCTTGCATGTCCAACCAGTTGTAGATAGATTTCTCTGGCAAGTCGTCGATCCATTGACGGGCCGTGCCCGCCAACATTAATGGGAGGTACTTGACGGCGACATTGGGGTTGCCTCCGGTAATCTCCACCGTGTTGCCGTAGTCCTGCAACAATGTGGCTGGCTTGGCGGTGCCGTCATAGGGCTTGATGGTCTTGTCAATCCGGAAACCTTTGGGGTAAGTTGCGGACCGTATTGTAGGTCCAAAGCAACATGGTCCCAATTATGGTCCTTCCCAGGCCTCGTGGATTTTATCGATCCGCGAACGTGCATCGTATGGCTCCGGGTTCTTCTTCTTCTTGTCAACAGGGGATGGGCTGCGTGAACGACATGGGCCTCCTCCGTCATGGTGACTGCTTGGTGGTGATGGAGGCGGAGGTGGCAGTGGGTTAGCCTTCTTGCTGTTACCCTCCTGCGACGCCTCATGCCTGTCATGGTTGCTTGTCGGATGCGGAGGGTCATGGTGTGACCTGCTCCTGTGTCCTTGGTTGCGGTCTCCGTCATGATGGGTCTGATCCGTGTTGTCGCGGATGATGATGTCGCACTGCTTTGGTGGGGGCATATCCATACGATGGTGAGATTTGTAATCTTCGCGATGTCGGGGGGAGCGGGGCGGTGGCGATGGGCGACGAGTTCGGGCCTTTTCTCCGTGGTCGGAGGATATGGGGATGGCGTCCTACCTGTTGCGCGCATCCCTCCGTCTTTGTTTCGATGAAACCGTCTGGGACCCGACATCAAGAGGAGATCTGTCCCTTGGCAGCTTATACTAGCTATACTGGCCAAGCACTGGGTCGGACTCAAGGCTTTGAGAGGTGGCCTTTTCCTGCTACTTCACCACCTTGGCCACTAGGTCATAGACCTGTTCCACTGCCTCGGGCGATCTATCCTACTCCAGAAGGGTCTAGGCAACGACGAGGTTAAGGAGTGGGTTGGGCATCACCTGCTTGCCTTCACTGTCAATGTATGGCTTGGCTTGTGCTGGATTCGAGGGAGCCCATCCTAGGTTGCGCCGTACACCAGGATCGTTGAAGACGCGAGCCGGATCTTTCTTGGCTTTCTGCTGCTGCAGCAAAGTCTTGTACTCGGCCTCCATTGCTCTAGCTTTCTCTATGGACTTCTGTGCGTTGACCAGATCTGGATCTAGTTTAGCTCCTTGCTCCGCGATGGCCTGAGTTTCCTCCAGCAGCTGCTGGCGCTTCTCGTCAAGCTGGGTCACGTTCCGGATATGAGCAATGGTCAGTGGCTCGACGAGGAGATTGTCATACATCACTCTATCAGTTGGAGTAACTTGGGCTGCTGCAGACGTAGATGCTGGAGGCGGCAAGTTTGCGGTGTTGTTGTTGCTCGGGCCGGTGCCGAGTTGCTGCGGCTGCTGCACTGGGTTAGGCGGAGGAGGCATGACCTTTGCGCGATCATCGTCAGCATCAATAAGTGGCCCCTTCCCCTTTTCCAGCACTGTAGGCGAAGCTCGTCCGGGTTGATCTTCATCCATCGTCGTCCCAATGGTGACGAACACCCCTCGAGACGTGACGGTGTTATTGGCTTGCTCGTCGCGCGAGTACTCCTCCTCCATCTCCTGCATAGCGGAGTCTAGTTCTTCTGGACTGAAATCTATCTCCTCTGAATCTGCACTGAAATCAGCATAAAGCGCGTCAATGATAGAGTCGGAGGGTGCCAGGACTTCCTCGATGACGGGTAATGGAGGTGCAACGGTAGCGACAATGACTGGAGGTGGTGGTGCAGCTGCGATGATGGCGGCCGGAGGCGGTGGTGGTGGCGGCTGAATCGGAGGTTCTCCGTCGATGAGCGCGAGTGCTTTCTAGGCTTCCGCGTCAGCCTCCGCATAGTTGTTGACGGTGCTCACCATCTGTTCAAGGGTAAGGCGTCCTGTTGCCTGCTGCCGTCTGAAAGAATGTCAGAGAAGCTTGCCACGGTCCAGTCCTTCCACGAAGTGATACAAAGCATTATCAACGGGGTAGTGGGCCATATCGACTCGTATACGGAGCCACCTGGCCAGGTAATCGTGGGGGTTTTTGCCTTCTCCCTAAACACAGCGCGCCAGATCGAAGATGGTAACCACGCCGACGAACTTGGATCTCTGCTGTCCAGACGCGCGGGCGAAGCCGGCAGATTTGCAGTGATCTTCCACCTTTATATCCTGCAAAGGGGCGGTTTGTGTGGGCCTTGAATTTTTCTGATCTTTGCAGGCAAACTCCGAAGAGAGATCTGACATTGATCCTTCCGCGAACATATCCTGCCTGTAGGCGGTCCGTGTGGGCCTTGATGCTCCTTCGATTCCCAGGGAACTAGTGCCCGAGTCGGTTTCGCCTATGAAGAGGTGGATGTCTCCGATAGGAATGATCGAACACCGCGTAGGGTTCGTCTTCGCCGGGATCCAGAACTCGTTAGGAGGGACGATCGGAATGTTGCCGGAGAAGAGAACACGACCGATGGCTACGGTTTCGCCGATTCCTGCAAAGATCTTGGTCCTCGCCCGCTGAAGAGCCTGAAGCGCCTCTTGCCCCACGGTGGGCGCCAACTATCGTGGTATTGCCGATGAGTATGCCATGGAGGGGTCCTCACAGTGCGTGTTTAGAGACGTGGGCGAAGACGGACGGTTGACAGGTACGAGGTAACACAGCTTACCCAGGTTTAGATTCCACGACGGTAGCGGAATCCTACTCCTGCTATAAATCGCTATAAGGGCAATACGCCGAGTTACAGGGATTGGTTCGCTGTGCGAGATTGTCTGAAGTTGTCTATGAACGTGTCAACACCCGGATTTTTTAATCACAGATGCCTGTTATGCCATACATCGCAATCCCAGGATTACCATTTTTGCGAGACATAACATAATTGGATGCCACAGTACATCATCCATTACAAACCATACATAAGGTCTTACACAAATAAGGATCTCATGATCCAGTTCTTAATACAACACATGCAGCGGAATACGTAATCTTAACGGTAGCGTAGGAGAAGCTCCATCTTCGGGGTCACAGGCAATGCTGACGATGGGAGATGATCCTAGTTGTCGTAACCTTCCTGGGGTCCATCCTCTAGGTACTCCTCTTCATAGTCTGGCCACGGGAATAGCCAGGGACAAAGCCATGAGTACTCTTTAAGTACTCGCAATCTAATACTAACAAGTGAAAGGGGTTTTTGGATAATAGGACACTAGGCTCTAGGGTTGTTTTGCAAAAAGCCAGGTTTATCTCTAATAAGTTCCAAGCTAGTCACAATTTTATAACTCCTAGGTGGGATCTTGTAACTCAAGTCACAACTCTGTTGTGGTCAAGTCAAAGTCTCAATTCACTCCACAAGTCATTTTGAAAACATCTGATGGGGGAACAGTATGGCCACTCGAACTGTCCATAACCGCGGACGCGGCTATTCGAATAGTTTGACACTCTGCAAAGATTGTACACTTTCACCACAACATTCGATACATCCGTCAGGAACAAATCCTGAATTCACCATACTCAGTATACGGATAATCAATCCTAACCTTTCAATTACACGCCCTAGTATAAGCACCTCTCATGTGAGTTTGGCCTCCCAACCATGACCAATTGTCATCTTGGGTACTACATAGATGGACAATCTTCACAAGGTAGCCTCAGCTCAGACCTTGGCCGTGAGGGAACTAATACTAAGGTATATAAGTTTCCAGTCAAGCCCTACCCAATCATCGGGTATTGTGGTTGTACGGTAACATTGGAATGGTATCGCATCCAGACAACCATCAATTTTATAAAGGGATAAGGTTCTTGCCTCAACATTTTCATCACCAAACTCATCTGGTGTTCAGAAACACATGTCAAAACATTTCAATAGAATGATCCATCATTCCAAGGTTTTCATAACCATTTTCACCAAGTATTCCCATCTAAAGTTGATCAAGTTTTATGCTTAGAACTAGCATCTACAAGTGGGGGTAAGTACTAATGAGAGGTGGTAAACTAGTGGGGTTTCAACTAAGTACAACCTTATATCTTGGGATGATATCAAGGTTTCTAGCTTAGGCCAAGTTTTGTGCTCTTTATGCAACCTTGAGCTACAACTTTCTAGAATCAACAAGTCACTTAAGTCAACTCTAAGTTAAAGCTTTGATAAAGAAATAAAGTAGAAGCTCGCAAATAAAACTAGGATTGGGGTATCAAGTGGGTATGATCACATATGCTTAAGGCATATAGTTGGCAGGGTAACAAGTAAGGGTTTGTTTGCACAATCAACTAGTAGCATTAGGCTTGCAAGTATGGGCTTGCACAATATCAGTATAAGCTTGCAAGTGTTAGCTTGCTAAAGTAGAGTATCTTGCAAGTGTTAGCTTGCCTTGTGTAGAGCAGTGGTTGAAGTTCTCCTCGGCTTCTTCTTCGTAGTATCCTCCTTCTTCCTCGTATCCTTGGTCAGTACTAGCGTCTATAAATAAATACGATGTACACAATCACCAAACAATACTTAACTACTTGCAATCATCACACAAAAGGGTCCTAGAGATGATCTAGCATCATCACTAACATTACAAGATTAAAGATTGGTTTTAATCCCTTTTATTTTTAGAAAAGTAATTTCTACTCATTGAAAAACTACTTAAGATTTAATATTCTCCAAACCAAACATGGGATCATGTTGACACATGTCATCACCACACATTTTAGTACATGGGAATGTGATTTAAAGTGGTGTCACAATTTAATAAGGTTTTACCCTTTTATTTTAATTAAATAATGTGTCTAGAAATGCCTATGTGGCATTCTTTTATTACTTGAACATTATTTCTGTAAGTAAACCTATATATTTTTATATATTCTGAAAGGTATGGTTAAATGTGATTTTTGAGAGTTGGAATCAACTCAAAAGCTATTGTGGTTTAAATTTGAAAAATGTTTGAATGCACAAAAGCTTCTGCCTTGTTATTTTTGCCAAGGATGATCTACAGATCCAAATGACTTGAATCCAACGGGCTTGGATTCAGCATTCCCAGACCTTTCTAACAAAATTAGTTTCATTCAAATTGGTGCACTGAGTCGACCTGGGTTGATTTTTGAAACTGGGTATAGAAGTGTTTTTGAAATAAATTGGAAAAGGTTTAATTCAAATAACTGGGCTGCGCGGGAAGCGATACTGGGCCGGCCTGCTAAGTGCAGCGCTTCCGCGGGCTGTTTAAGTGGCTGTCCCCACGCGTCAGTGACACAGGGGGGTGCGAAGCGGTATGGGGTGATATGGTGCGTTCGATCGGGTTCTAATCCAATGGCTGAGAGTCATCGTCGACGTTGAGCAACGCCGGCGAGACAGAAACCTAGCGCAGATAGTGGGGGTCGTTGGGGGCTCACCGGGGTGCAGGGGAGGGTCGGTGAGGCGGGCGAACGACGAAGTCGACGACGGCGAACTCAGGGGTGGTCGCGGCAGCTCCTGGGGTGGACGAAATCGATGGCGCCCTTCTTCTCTAGAGGCGGCCTGCTCCGACGCAATTCCGGCGATGCGCTGCTCGCCTTGCTCCGGGACTGAGGTGGGGTGGTTTTGGGTGAGAGAGGAGTGGAATGGTGTGAAGAATTCGAGCGGGGGAGTCCTCCTTTTATAGGCTCGACGGCGAGACCGAACAGGATGGGAAGGCGATGGTGGAGACATGGCTATGGGCTGCTAGAGGCATGGCCGGCGGTGGCGATCGCTTGGTGGTCTCCTGGCGATGCTCTACGGCTTAAATGCGCGCGTAGGGGCGGTGTGGTTTGGTCTGGAACGCGCGATGCTCTGCTCGGCAGAGGCGGCGTCTTCGACGACGAGCGGTGGCTGTGCGGCATGGGGCGGCGAACGGGGATGTCTGGAGGTGTCCTGGGTCGGTGGTGATCACGTACGCACGCGGCGATGGCGGCGCGCGGTCTGTGGGCTTCGGTCGAGGGTGGCGCTCTGGCGCATGCTCGGCACGGCTGCTGGCGAGCTGGGCGCGGTCCGTGCGTGTGGTCCAGTGGCTGGCAGGGTTCGAGCGCTGGACAGGGAGTGGCGGTGGACGGTGGGCTGCCTCCCAGACATGTTGTTTTGGCTTGGTGCTTGCTCTGGCTAGCTAGCCATTGTCGGCTGGCAAGGGGGTGCTCGGGTTGGCATGGCATGGGGCAAAGGGTAGGGGCTAGGGTTGGTCCAAGCACTGGTTAGCACTGGGGGAGACAAGGGTGATCAATGGTGAACATTGCTTAGCCCAATTACTGCTCAAAACAGTGAAGTTAGGCCTGTTTGATTTGAATCTGCCAAGTGTTTGATGAAATGGGCCCAAGAATTCAAGTTTTGAATTTTGAAAGATTTTTGGTGGGTGTGCTAGGTTGATGCTGGTGAGTCTGCAGATTCTTGGTTTTGAAATTTGAGCTTGTTTGAGTGGTTTTTGAAAAAGCGGGATCTTCCCATATGAGAAAGATTCAATTTTGAAATGTCATTTAAAATATGCATTTGAAAGTTTCTGGATGATCACAAAGTGGGCCTTGATACTTTGTTATGAGTACAATCAAGGGGTGCAAAGATCCAGAAAAGTTTCTGTTAGGTTCTGAAAGTTTGAGACGGCCAAAGTAGGCATGGGAGTTAAATTGGTCAAAATGACCATTCCCTTATTTTATTTGTTTTGATTTACTTGTCTTTAGGAAAAGTGTGGGAAATGTTTAGATGATGTTTATTTCACCTAAGCATCCATTTACAAGCAATGGAACACACAAACAAGTTGGTTCAAAAGAATTCAAAATGAAATGCATACACATATGCATGCTTCCATAATTTTATTTAGCAAAGTTTTTGTTAACCCTAATTTTGATGATTAAAATTTGATGATCCAAGTTTAGTATTTTTGGGATGTTACAAACCTTACCCCCTTAAACAAAATCTCGTCCCGAGATTTGAAAAAGGACGAAAAGATTACCTAGGATTTGAAGAGATC
The DNA here is from genome assembly GCA_916181665.1 of Avena sativa. Lineage (NCBI taxonomy): Eukaryota > Viridiplantae > Streptophyta > Magnoliopsida > Poales > Poaceae > Avena > Avena sativa. The sequence continues at coordinate 300,342,785 of OV702297.1, read as the reverse complement.
GGGAAACTCCGTCCTGATGTGATCTTCGCGCTCCCAGGTAGCTTCCTCTTCTGTGTGGTTGCTCCACTGAATCATGAGAAACTTGATGCTTCGGGTTCGGGTAGTTATGAAGGCTTCTTCCAAAATACGGATGGGTACTTCAGGATAGGTCAGGTCATCGTTGATCTCTATGGTTCGGTGATCGATATTCTTGAACACTTTGGTCTTCTCTGGGACTTCGAGACACTTGCGAAGTAACGAGATATGGAACACATTGTGCACTGCGGACATCTCTTCGGGTAGTTCCAATTGATACGATACTTCTCCTCGACGGTTCAGAATCTTGAAAGGTCCGATATATCTGGGGGCTAACTTTCCTTTGAGTTGGAAATGCTGCATTCCCTTCAATGGCGACACTTTCAAATAAACAAAATCTCCTATGTTGAAGGCGAGGTCTCGACATCTCTTGTCGGCGTAACTCTTCTGTCTGGATTGGGCGGTCTTGAGGTGCTCACGAATCTTGTGAACCTTCTCTTCTGCTTCTCGCAGGATGTCGGGTCCGAAGATCTGACTCTCTCCTACTTCCGACCAGTTCAAAGGGGTGCGACACTTCCTTCCGTACATAAATTCAAATGGGGCCATTTGCAAACTAGCTTGGTAACTGTTGTTGTATGAAAATTATGCAAACGGCAGACAGTCTTCCCACTTAGATCCATACTCTAACACACATGCTCTCAACATGTCTTCGAGTATTTGATTTACTCGCTCCGTCTGTCCATCGGTCTGGGGGTGATACGCGGTACTGAAATCTAGGCGGGTTCCTAAACCTTCTTGGACTTTCTTCCAGAATCTCGAGGTAAACTGAGTTCCTCGATCCGATACAATGTTCTTGGGGACTCCATGCAAACTAACTATTCTAGCGATGTATAACTCCGCTAGCTTCAAACTCTGATAGGTGGTCTTGACGGGCAAGAAATGGGCAACTTTGGACAATCGGTCCACTATGACCCAGATAGAGTCATTTCCCCTACTAGAAGTAGGCAGTCCGGTGATAAAGTCCATTCCAACGGAATCCCATTTCCATTCTGGAATCTGCAATGGTTGCAACAATCCAGCGGGTCTTTGATGTCCTGCGTTGACTCGCTGACATATATCACACTTGGCGATATAGCTTCCGATTTCTCTCTTCATCTTATGCCACCAAAATTGCTCTTTCAAATCATGATACATCTTAGTTCCTCCGGGATGGATAGAATAAAGAGTATCATGAGCCTCCTTCAAACTAACTTCTTTCAACTCAGAATCTGCTGGTACACAAAGGCGTCCTTTGTACCACAGCACTCCTTCTTCGTCTTCGGTGAATCCGGGTACTTTGCCTGTACCGATACGACGCTTGATTCCGTCGATACTAGCATTTCCTTTCTGCGCCTCTTTAATCTGGCTGATCAAAGTGGGTTGAAGTTCTATGCTAGCCAAAAATCCTTCACTCACTAATTCCATTCGAAAATATTCCATCTCTTTGTGCCCACTTGGTTGCTCCTTCAAAATCATGGAGTTCAAGCGGCACGGCAATCTGCTAAGGGCATCTGCTACCACGTTGGCTTTACCAAGGTGATAGTGAATGTCCAGATCGTAATCCTTGATTATCTCAATCCATCTTCTTTGTCTCATATTCAGCTCCTTGTGAGTGAATATATACTTCAGACTCTTATGATCCGTATAAATCTCAAAACGATTTCCCATGAGGTAATGCCTCCATGTCTTCAGGGCTAGAACTACGGCTGCGAGTTCGAGGTCATGGGTTGGGTAATTTTGCTCATGTTGCTTCAATTGTCGAGATAGATAAGATATAACTTTGCCTTCTTGCATTAGCACACATCCGAGACCGATCTTGGATGCGTCATAATACACATCGAAGGGCTTCGTGATATCCGGCATGATCAAGATTGGGGCTGAAATCAATCTTCTCTTGAGTTCTTGAAAACTCGCTTCGCATTTATCCGTCCATTCAAACTTCTTGTCCTTCTTCAGCAATTGGGTCATGGGTCGGGCGATACTCGAGAATCCTTCTACGAACTTGCGGTAATATCCCGCCAATCCGAGAAATGCACGAACTTGGGTTTGAGTGGTTGGGGCTTGCCAATCTTCTACATCTTTCACTTTGGCAGGGTCAACGGCAATTCCTCCGGCTGATACAATGTGACTGAGGAATCCTACCTCCTGTAACCAGAATTCACATTTGCTAAACTTTGCATACAGCTGATGCTCTCTAAGGGTTCCAAGAATCACTACAACAGGACAGAGCTTTGGTAACAAGTTATTGTGTTACTACAGGTTCAAAACAGTGTTACTAGGCTATGTTGTAACATATTTTGTGATGTGTTACGTTAGGCCGTGTTACTAGGAGGTGTCCACTATAACACATAACTATTGTTACTAGATGCTAACAACTGTGTTACAATTATTTTGTAGTAACACATATTTTATGTGTTACTTCATGCGCCAGTAGCACAGTTTTAGACATGTGGTAACACAATTGGTAACACTTCTTTTTAGATTTAATAGCATAGTTAGTAACACCATTTTCCAAATATTGTAACACTATAATTGATGGTTGTCCACTACCCTAGTATCACAAGTTTCTTCCAATAAGTTTAAATACATTTTCTTTCGTTATTAATATAACAATAGTGAACTATTTTCTAAAATATATTTATTTTAATATAAAGAAGTGCACATGTTCAAATAATTTATTTATTAGGAATATTTATGATCCTCAGCACCATAACAATAATAGAGAAAGTGAATCATGACACTTTCAGAAATTGAAAAGATCAAAATATTATGAATATACATTGTAGGGCGCATATGCATTACGATAAAAAAAGTTTACCAGTAGTATTATACTAAGAACACAATAACATCATATCAATCTGAGTGTACAAACCACTTTTTGTGAAGAATATTACATCATAGAGTTCGTGTCATTGCAACTAAAGAATATCTTCATAGATAATATTACATTTTTCAATCAATCAATGTAAACTACAATTATTGATACGTGGAATCTTTAACTTATTTGCTTCTTAATCCAACGGCTATGGAGAAAATCAATCGGGCAACTCAATCAGCCTTCTAAACAACCTGCAAAAGAAAATTAAATGATATAATTGTGATTAAATGTGAATTGCCGGAAAGTCGATCTTGTCAGTTAAACTAAAACGAAAGATTAGTACTAGATGAAACCCATTCTGCAGTTGTAGTGTGGAGTTAGCTGCCATTTGTGGTTAAGATGTATTACTATCTCTCCTTTATAAAAATAATGAACATCTAAGTGTATTGATGTCTATACATCAGTGTCTCGAAAATGATTTAGATACAACAACACCAATACTCTCCAAGTTAGATGACCAAAAGACCACTAAATTACCCGAACTGTACTATATGAGCACCAAATCAGAGATGCATCTCTACTACTTATAAAAGAGCAAACTTGAAATTCTCTAAACGCACCCACAAAACAAACCCAGACCTACTAAAATCGCATGATCAGGCCACATAAGCACAATCTAACCGCTAGGATTAGCCTAATTTTTTTTTGGTGTACTTAGCAATTAACTTCGACGGACTATACTCTGCCCGTACTTTCTCAACCCGCGGAGGAAAATAGGAAACTCCCCACCCCGCGTGTGCAGCCCCTACAATCGCTCAAGACGTAAAAGAAGGAAACTGATCGCAATTGTATCCCCTCAGGCCCGGCCCTCACGCTTATACCCCATGACTCCATGCCTTGGGTCGCCACCACGTGAAACAACTTCCTAGACGGCTCCCTCGTGGCACGCCACGGCAACACCGTCGCCTACCTAGACGGCTCCCTCGCCGCCCTGCACCGCGTCGTCAAGTTAGCGGCCGCTCCTGCGTCACCTCACTGCCAACAGGCCGTCAGCTCCCTGAATCGTCTTCGCCATACTATGAAAACGGTGACCAGTTAACTATGTCTTGCGCCTACAGTCAATCTTTCACTAATATTGGATTGGATTCAAGTAGCTTTATTGCTTGCATGCTACAGAAAGATTACTATGCAGCAGACTATCTGAATTTTGAAGAACCAGACAACCCTCATCGGACTGGTATGATATATCGCTATACCTTTAAAGTAATGGAATTTCATTGTACATAAACTATTTTAAAGTTACGAAATCTGAATGCATAGGGTTATATAACCATTCACTTAATTGATAAAACTCTGCTGAAAATGCAGAAAAACTTCTAGATATCCATGAGAATAATTATTATTGAATGGTGCATCCGCTAGCTCTGCACTTCATATAAGAATATGACTGATGAATTTTTCACACCTGGAATATCCCCATCACTGCATGATATGGGTCAGCGGATGCCACCGTCACAGTGCCACCCGTTGCTCTCTGGTCAGGACACCTGCTTCCAACATCGCGTCGTTCTCAACGGCATCCTCGTGCTCAGGGGTGGAATGCCAAATCGACCCGTACGAGCAGACTTTCCAGCCTGCATCCAACAGGTTTATCCGAAAGTTACAACTCATTGAATTACTGTAGATTAAAACTTCTGTAATGTACAAGGCATGACAGTACAGACATTCGTGCTGGACTTGTGAATGCATGCATACATTGTAAAAAACTCAACTTCTAATTCATTGAATCTGGGCAGCTGATCTTTCGAAATCAGTAGCTTCCCTAGAGCAAAATAAATAGAACCCGGTCGCTCTTTGAAAACCAGTAGCTTCCATAAAGCACAATCCCTAGATCCCATGGATCATGCATACTCATTCTGACCCTGCCCAAGTTACACCCATGCAATCTCACACCTTATGATCAGAAATAAGAAAAGAAAGGCAATTGTATACACATGACCTAAAATTATAATATTGTTTATCTCATGAACATAGGAATGTCTTCGCCAAGAATTTTCTTATTATCAATACCTGATTCCTCTTGATGATATAAACAATTCCGTGCTATATGTCAAGCTTGGGCAAACAAGTGATGCACCTTCCAGCTTCGGACCTCAAGGAAAATGAAAGGGCCTACGCAAAACAGAGATGAAAAGAGATACAGTGAACAAAAAAAAAATCTTGACATAATGATGATATTGATCTTTCCATCTCTACATGAAAACTGAACTACTGATGTAGCATTGTCTAGAGATAGTGCTATAGTATGTGGGAGAGAGAGCATGTCTGCACCTGATGGTGGTCTACCAAAGTTCACTACACTATGCCTATATAATTTGCTTGATGGGAAGATTCCTCGATGACAATAAATATACCAACCTATCCTGAAAATGAACAAGACAGGAAATAATAAATGATTCTCTCCAAATAAATTCTCGACTATTTAGCGATGATTATTGTCAGTTCTTTATGCAAGCAATTTTCTGTACATCTGATTCTAGAGATAGTGCTATCACAGGAGGATTTGCGCAACAATGATAATTTCCAAAAGACAACAATCCGAGGGAAAATGCTACAGCAGCTTCAAAATTGCAGAACTTGGCTTTAACAGCTTTGCTCCTGATGTTAACTAACAGGTCACATACATGTTGGTGGACGACATGTTCGGTTGCTCACCTTGCATCATACTAGCTGTGAAGAAGGGTTACTAGCTGTGAAGAAGGGTCATGACGACGAGGTCCTTTGCCAGGAATATGCTGCTCCAAACCCGCAGGCGCTGTCTATAGGCTGTAGCGTCGCCCGCCATGCCACCTGCAGCAGCAGCCGTCTACAGACTGCACCAGCTAGTTGATGGGGTAGGTTTTGACGTTCTGAGAACTCTCCCTCTCTACGGGCCCATCCCCGGTGTCTGGCGCGGATCTTCCTGAGTGGGCGAGCAGAGCGACGAAAACAGGTTCGTACCATGGATAATTGGACAAGTGGAAGATGTTGGTGAGGACAGATTTGAGAAACAATGAGGGCCCGAGGCGGATGGCGGCGCGAGAGGCCCATCGGGTCCGGCGCTTGTCGGTGTGGAGTCGGCCGCGGCGGCCGACGATCGAGAAGATGAGAATGATCATGGACTGCTCTGAAGAGGAGAGAGGAGTATGCGCGGATGGGCGGAGGAGAGAAGAATTGTGGATGCTAGGGTTCTTGCTGAGTGGGGGGATCTCGATCCAGATCTGTTTGGCAGGGCATCGCAGGGAGAGAAAACAGCAGGTCTGTTTGGATTAGTACCAAAGCAGATCGCACCAGGATATGCACTTTTCAAAAAGCAAGTTTTTTCTTGCGAAATTATTCAAAAAGCAAGTTTGAAGTGCATGTAGCACGTCATGATGCAGGTGCACGATTCCAAAACAAACATGGTCTGAGGACTTGCTACTAGCTGGTGCTGCTCGCAATTAGCGAGTTCTAACTTGTCAACAAAAATTCATAAAGAAAAGCCAAAAAATCCACAACATTCTTTATACTACCGTTGTTTCAAAACAAGTGACTTAACTTCGTCTACATTCGCATGTACCTATACACTAAAATATCTTTAGATACATGCAAGTGAAATAGAGAAGCGAGAGTCACCGTGTGTGTGCATTATAAAGAAGATGCACTCGGGACATTGTAATCTAAAAAAACTCTCCATTATTAATGGTTTTCGTCCCATTCTCAAAACAGGTTTCCATCCCATCTAGAGTAACAAAGTTTATTTTACAATCATCCAAGTCCGAGTTCGTATGCAAATGGGGAAAGACCATCCCCTCCTACTGCATCCAAGAGATGCACACAAACTTTTTATTAGATTATTCATAGCACCTTACAAGAGGAATTACAATGACTAAATCGAAGCCAACAAACAAGCGACAACTCGCTAAACCTAGAACACTGATGAAGGGGGTGTTCATGGATAGGGTCAACACCCTCACATTCTGATGATTTGCCTGAGTGATGCTCAAGCTCTGCCTTGAGTTTGATCTGGGTGGATTGCGAAACTAATTTCCGTCCGCCAGGTTGTTCCCGCATCACCAAGTTGTTCATAATCTGTGTTACTTTATTCCTCCTCTGTAACGCACTGGAAGTAACACGAACTTATGTGTTACTACAAAAATATCGTTGTAACACCTTTTCAGATCTTACGCAGTATGTGTTACTCTCTACACTCGTAACACAAGTGTTGTGTTACTGCAATTTTGCGTGTAACACATCTACCTGTGTGTTACAGTATTGTGTTACCAAACCTCTGTCCTGGTGTAGTGAATGGTCCTTAGGTGTATCTCATGTTCTTCTTCTGATTTGGAGTAGATCAAAATGTCATCGATGAAAACAACGACAAACTTATCCAGGAAGTCCATAAAAATCTTATTCATGAGATTCATGAAATAAGCGGGGGCATTGGTTAATCCAAAAGACATGACTGTATACTCGTACAATCCGTATCTGGTGGTAAAGGCAGTCTTTGGAATATCCTCTGCACGAATTTTGAGTTGATGATAGCCAGTCCTAAGATCAATCTTAGAAAACACTTTGGCACCGGTCAACTGGTCAAACAAATCTTCTATCTTAGGCAAGGGGTATTTGTTCTTGATGGTGACATCATTCAACTTCCGATAATCTGTACACAAACGGTTACCTCCATCCTTCTTGTCTACAAACAAGACCGGTGATCTCTAGGGTGACGCACTTGGTTGAATCAATCCAATTTACAGCATGGCATCCAGTTGCTTCTTCAGTTCTTCTAGTTCCGACGAGTTCATACTATAGGGTCTCTGGGCTATGGGTCCTGTTCCGGGGATTAGTTCTATGATAAACTCGACATCCCGATCTGGGGGCATACCGGGCAAAACATCTGGAAATACATCGGGGTATTCACAGACTATCCGGACTTGGTCAATGGTAGGTTGGGCTATACTCTTGTTGCATTTGAATTGGCGAGGTAAGGTTTCAGATATATGCTCGACTGATATTCCGGCTATACTGGTCATGGTGATGGCTTTCTTGGCATAGTCAATCAATCCTTTATGTTTGGACATCCAATCCATTCCTAGTACTACTTCCAAACCATTAGTTCCGAGTACTATCAGATTAGCATAAAAGTCTATGCCATGGATTCGGATAGGGACGGCTTTGCAAATTTGCCTAGCCTTGGTGGTTGATCCGGGAATTTGAACAATCATCACATGCTTCAATTTGGTTGGTTGAATTTTACTAGTGCATGCAAATTCTTCGGTGACAAATGAATGCGATGCACCAGAGTTAAACAACACTCTTGCAAGTACTGAATTAACAGAAAACATACCCAGTACGACGTCTGGCGCTTCCTGAGCTTCTTCAGCATGCATGAGAAAAAGACGGACATTGCTGTTGAGAGAATTCCTTGGGGCAAACCTTCTTCCGGGCTGAACACGACGCTGCTGCTAAGATGGGGCATTGGCATTGGGGGCTGCGGCATTCTTCTTGTTGGGGCACTCGTTGGAATAGTGACCCTTATTTCCACAGTCATAACAAGTCACTTGCGACTTGTCCTTGGCTGCGACAGGCACAACATTGCTTCCAGTCCTCGGGGCAGTGTTGGTGTTGGTGGCAGCATTGTTGTTGTTGAACTTGGGTGGGGCACGGATGAAATTGCTAGAGTTGCCAGGGTTGTTGTGATTTCCTCCGGGTCTAGGGTGTCCACGGTTGGGATAGGTGGGACGGTTCATCGGGGGTCTGTTGGTTCTTGGGGCAAATCCTGGAGATGGGTTAGGGCGATACTTTGGGGTCTGATGGGGTCCTGGCTGATGCATCATACGACGCTTGTGGTTCTCATTGGCTTGGTTGATCTTTCCTTCCATCTGGATAGCAGATTCTACAAGGGCTTCAATATCGGCAAAGGGGATATTGACTAACACTGTCTGCATCTCATCATGCAGACTATTCAGGAATCGTTCTTTCTTCTTGGCTTCGGTGTCAATCTCATCCGGGGCATACCTAGCTAATGACAAAAATTTGTCACGGTATTCCACTACAGTCATCCTTCCTTGCTTCAGTTCTCTGAACTCGTCTCTCATCCTCTTGATCAAACCCGGTGGCACATGGGTTCTGCTGAACTTGACCTTGAATTCCTCCCAGGTCATCATCTGGCCTCCGGTCATTGCACGAACACTGTTCCACCATGCCCTGGCATCTCCGGCTAGATAGTGGGTGGCGAACAGTACTTTCTCGTTCGCTTCCACTCCGGCCTCTTCTAGGTTATTTTCCATGGTTTGCAACCAATCATCGGCATCTAGGGGCTCTTCTGACTTAGTGAAAACAGGTGGGGTGGTATTCTGGAAATTTTTGAGCTTAGATCCATGGTTGTCCTGGTTTCCGTGGCCTTGGTTGTTGTGGGCCAGCTGAGCTATCTGTTGCAGAGTGGCTAGGTTGGCTTGACGTTCGGCTCTTTCAGCTTCGCGGTCAGAAGTCAACATTTGGAGGATCTACAACATCGGGTCCGGGGATGAACCACTTCCTCCGCGTGGCATCTGAAGATTGAGATATATCATGAGAAAAGAGGGAAATTTCTAAGGTTTCGGGGACTTTGAAAAGTTTTTAAAGTTTGACTCAGAGTTTTCTAGCAACTTGCTTTTCATTCATTTATTCATAGCACACGATACAACACACACCACAACAAACAAAACAGATGGTTTTAAGAACCATTCTGGAAACTACGATACAGTGGGACCGAATACTACTCGCTATGCTAGTGCTCAAGTGCTACTACTCCTCGGAATCTGTGGCTTCATCATCTTCATCATCATGGATGAAGGCGAAATCATCCTCATCGGTGAAGAAGTCCAGAGCATGATCCTCCAGAAAATCATCCTCATCACTGAGATAGGAGTAAGGGTCTCCACGAAGATCCTCTCCAGCATTCTCCCTTTCCTCCAACTACATGTCTCTCTCATGGATGGTCTCCTCCAAAGATGAGATGTGGTGGCCGAGACGGGCAATAATGCGCTCCTTCTTGTCGAGCTGTCGGCGGCGAGACTTGCGATCCTTTGCTAGCATGGCGATGGTCTGATCCTTCGTCTTGATGATGGCAGACTTGTGGTTGGAGTAGTCACGGCAGTTATCCAACTCCTGTTGACGGTCGTACATCATGAAGCTAAGGGTGGTATGGTGCTTCTAGTGGTTGTCCATTTGCATCACGCCTCGAGCAAAACTCAAAGAGAGTTCCTTTGATCTGATTGATGCTCTGCCCACACAGACGGGCAAGACTTTCCTGCATGGCCCTGGCAAGTCCATCGAGCCAGTTGTTCTCTCTCAAGGTAAACTGAATTCCCTTAGCAGTGGGAGGTTCAATCTTTCCTCGGAGACTTGCAATAATTAGCCACTGCATATCTTCTCCTCCTTGATCATTGAGCTGAGCTCCGAAGAACTCAGGCTGCGGACGCTCCAGAAGTTCAGAAAGCTGGTCCAAATCCCTCTCAAATATAAGGTCTCCTCCATTCCCCAACTGATAAAACTTGTTGTACTTCACGTCCATCTATAAGAATATAGGATGAGTAAGTTAGTAGAGTGATCAAGTGTGTCAAAGTTTTAGGTATTTTGCAAGAGTTTTTGAGGAACATGAATTTTCATGAAAGAATCAAAGGGATAAGAATGGGAATAAGTTTTTGTAAATATTTGCTTCCTTTGGTTTTGAAACTAAGTTTCTGATTCGAACGTCCAATCTAACTAGGGTCTCCTATGGTCAGGATGACTCTGATACCAACTTGTCAACACCCGGATTTTTTAATCACAAATGCCTGTTATGCCATACATCGCAATCCCAGGATTACCATTTTTGCGAGACATAACAGAATTGGATGCCACAGTACATCATCCATTACAAACCATACATAAGGTCTTACACAAATAAGGATCTCATGATCCAGTTCTTAATACAACACATGCTGCGGAATACGTAATCTTAACGGTAGCGTAGGCAAAGCTCCATCTTCGGGGTCACAGACAATGCTGATGATGGGAGATGATCCTAGTTGTCGTAACCTTCCTGTGGTCCATCCTCTAGGTACTCCTCTCCATAGTCTGGCCACGGGAATAGCCAGGGACAAAGCCATGAGTACTCTTTAAGTACTCGCAATCTAATACTAACAAGTGAAAGGGGTTTTTGGATAATAGGACACTAGGCTCTAGGGTTGTTTTGCAAAAAGCCAGGTTTATCTCTAATAAGTTCCAAGCTAGTCACAATTTTATAACTCCTAGGTGGGATCTTCTAACTCAAGTCACAACTCTGTTGTGGTCAAGTCAAAGTCTCAATTCATTCCACAAGTCATTTTGAAAACATCTGACGGGGGAACAGTATGGCCACTCCAACTGTCCATAACCACGGACGCGGCTATTCAAATAGTTTGACACTCTGCAGAGATTGTACACTTTCACCACAACATTCGATACATCCGTCAGGAACAAATCCTGAATTCACCATACTCAGTATGCGGATAATCAATCCTAACCTTTCAATTACACGCCCTAGTATAAGCACCTCTCCTGTGAGTTTGGCCTCCCAACCATGACCAACTGTCATCTTGGGTACTGCACAGGTGGACAATCTTCACAAGGTAGCCTCAGCTCAGACCTTGGCCGTGAGGGAACTAATACTAAGTTATATAAGTTTCCAGTCAAGCCCTACCCAATCTTCGGGTATTGTGGTTGTACGGTAACATTGGAATGGTATCGCATCCAGACAACCATCAGTTTTATAAAGGGCTAAGGTTCATGCCTCAACATTTTCATCACCAAACTTATCTGGTGTTCAGAAACACATGTGAAAACATTTCAATAGAATGATCCATCATTCCAAGGTTTTCATAACCATTTTCACCAAGTATTCCCATCTAAAGTTGATCAAGTTGTATGCTTAGCACTAGCATCTACAAGTGGGGGTAAGTACTAATGAGGGGTGGTAAACTAGTGGGGTTTCAACTAAGTACAACCTTATATCTTGGGATGATATCAAGGTTTCTAGCTTAGGCCAAATTTTATGCTCTTGATGCAACCTTGAGCTACAACTTTCTAGAATCTACAAGTCACTTAAGTCAACTCTAAGTTAAAGCTTTTATATAGAAATAAAGTAGAAGCTTGCAAATAAAACTAGGATTGGGGTATCAAGTGGGTATGATCACATATGCTTAAGGCATATAGTTGGCAGGGTAACAAGTGAGGGTTTGTTTGCACAATCAACTAGTAGCATTAGGCTTGCAAGTATGGGCTTGCAAAATATCAGTATAAGCTTGCAAGTGTTAGCTTGCAAGTATTGGCTTGCTAAAGTAGAGTATATTGCAAGTGTTAGCTTGCCTTGTGCAGAGCAGTGGTTGAAGTTCTCCTCGGCTTCTTCTTCATAGTATCCTCCTTCTTCCTCGTATCCTTGGTCGGTACTAGCGTCTATAAATAAATACGATGTACACAATCACCAAACAATACTTAACTACTTGCAATCATCACACAAAAGGATCCTAGATATGATCTAGCATCATCACTAACATTACAAGATTAAAGATTGGTTTTAATTCCTTTTATTTTTAGAAAAGTAATTTCTACTCATTGAAAAACTATTTAAGATTTAATATTCTCCAAACCAAACATGGGATCATGTTTACACATGTCATCACCACACATTTTAGTACATGGGAATGTGATTTAAAGTGGTGTCACAATTTAATAAGGTTTTACCCTTTTATTTTAATTAAATAATGTGTCTAGAAATGCCTATCTGGCATTCTTTTATTACTTGAACATTATTTCTGTAAGTAAACCTATATATTTTTATACATTCCGAAAGGTATGGTTAAATGTGATTTTTGAGAGTTGGAATCAACTCAAAAGCTATTGTGGTTTAAATTTGAAAAATGTTTGAATGCAGAAAAGCTTCTGCCTTGTTATTTTTTCCAAGGATGATCTACAGATCCAAATGACTTGAATCCAACGGGCTTGGATTCAGCATTCCTAGACCTTTCTAACAAAATTGGTTTCATTCAAATTGGTGCACTGAGTCGACCTGGGTTGATTTTTGAAACTGGGTACAGAAGTGTGTTTGAAATAAATTGGAAAAGGTTTAATTCAAATAACTGGGCTGCGCGGGAAGCGATACTGGGCCGGCCTGCTAAGCGCAGCGCTTCCACGGGCTCTTTAAGTGGCTGTCCCCATGCGCCAGTGACACAGGGGGGTGCGAAGCGGTATGGGGTGATATGGTGCGTTCGATCGGGTTCTAATCCAACGGCTGAGAGTCATCGTCGACGTTGAGCAACGCCGGTGAGACAGAAACCTAGCGCGGCCAGTGGGGGTCGTTGGGGGCTCACCGGGGTGCAGGTGAGGGTCGGTGAGGCGGGCGAACGATGAAGTCGATGACGCCGAACTCAGGGGTGGTCGCGGCAGCTCCTGGGGTGGACGAAATCGATAGCGCCCTTCTTCTCCAGAGGCGGCCTGCTCCGGCGCAATTCCGGCGATGCGCTGCTCGCCTTGCTCCGGGAATGAGGTGCGGTGGTTCTGGGTGAGAGAGGAGTGGAATGGTGTGAAGAATTCGAGCGGGGGAGTCCTCCTTTTATAGGCTCGACGGCGAGACCGAACGGGATGGGAAGGCGACGGTGGCGACATGGCTACGGGCTGCTAGAGGCATGGCCGGCGGTGGCGATCGCTTGGTGGTCTCCTAGCGATGCTCTACATCTTAAATGCGCGCGTAGGGGCGGTGCGGTTTGGTCTGGAACGCGCGATGCTCTGCTCGGCAGAGGCGGCGTCTTCGACGGCGAGCGGTGGCTGTGCGGCATGGGGCGGCGAACGGGGATGTCTGGTGGTGTCCTGGGTCGGTGGTGATCACGTACGCACGCGGCAAGGGCGGCACGTGGTCTGTGGGCTTCGGTCGAGGGTGGCGCTCTGGCGCATGCTCGGCACGGCTGCTGGCGAGCTGGGCGCAATCCGTGCATGTGGTCCAGTGGCTGGCAGGGTTCGAGCGCTGGACAGGGAGTGGCGATGGATGGTGGGCTGCCTCCCAGACATGTTGTTTTAGCTTGGTGCTTGCTCTGGCTAGCTAGCCATTGTCGGCTGGCAAGGGGGTGCTCGGGTTGGCATGGCATGGGGCAAAGGGTAGGGGCTAGGGTTGGTCCAAGCACTGGTTGGCACTGGGGAGACAAGGGTGATCAATGGTGAACATTGCTTAGCCCAATTACTGCCCAAAACAGTGAAGTTAGGCCAGTTTGATTTGAATCTGCCAAGTGTTTGATGAAATGGCCGCAAGAATTCAAGTTTTGAATTTTGAAAAGATTTTTGGTGGGTGTGCTAGGTTGATGGTGGTGAGTCTGCAGATGCTTGGGTTTTGAAAGTTGAGCTTGTTTGAGTGGTTTTTGAAAAAGTGGGATCTTCCCATATGAGAAAGATTCAATTTTGAAATGTCATTTAAACTATGCATTTGAAAGTTTATGGAGGATCACAAAGTGGGCCTTGATACTTTGTTATGAGTACAATCAAGGGGTGCAAAGATCCAGAAAAGTTTCTATTAGGTTCTGAAAGTTTGAGACAGCCAAAGTAGGCATGGGAGTTAAATTGGTCAAAATGACCATTCCCTTATTTTATTTGTTTTGATTTACTTGTCTTTAGGAAAAGTGTGTGAAATGTTTATATGATGTTTATTTCACCTAAGCATCCATTTACAAGGAATGGAACACACAAACAAGTTGGTTCAAAAGAATTCAAAATGAAATGCATACACATATGCATGCTTCCATAATTTTATTTAGCAAAGTTTTTGTTAACCCTAATTTTGATGATTAAAATTTGATGATCCAAGTTTAGTATTTTTGGGATGTTACAGAACGTCTCAGATTGTGCCCTAAAGGCTCCCATATGCCCGACTTATATAGTCGCCAGGTCCTAGGGTTACAGGGAAAAGTCCTAACCGGACATGTCACAGAATCCTACACCGTCCATTACTAGTCTTATGTATCTTGCACTCTAAGGCTCCGGGTACGTCGGTGACTCCAATCGTAGCCTTCCTTTATCCGGCATGGGCCTCCCTTCTGGATCCATCTAACTGGGCCGCCCAGCAGGCCATAGGCCATGCTACCAACTGTGGGCCACCTGGGTTATCCGGATAGGTGACATGCTATGAGGATACCCATATAGCATATCCCCAACAACACCATTGCATAAGTGGGCGTAGGATCTCAGAGTTTAAGGCTGTGGTTAGGTTTATATCTTAATTGCTTTCCTGTAGTTGCGGATGCTTGAAGGGGGTTTAATCACATGTATGTATTAGTCCAAGTAAGGTCGGTACATTAGCACAGGTTCACCCACACAACACTTACAACACCAAACAAGACTACTCAGCTATTTGAAGCAAAGCACTTGACAAAATTCCCATGTGTCCTCGATAACGTTTGGTCCTTATAAGTATTTCCACCGGCTTGTCCTTTGCTAAGAAAGGATTGGGCCACTTGTTGCAATTGTTTGTTGTCTTTATTACTTGCACTTTATTTCTTTGCTTTATCAGAAAACCCCTAAAAATCCGTTTTCTAAGTATTTACAGAGATTTCCTGCTCCATACCACTAGTCAACACCTTCTGCTCCTCGTTAGGATCGACACTCCTATTTATCAAAAGTACTACGATACACCCCTATACTTGTGGGTCATCAAGACTATTTTCTGGAACCGTTGGTAGGAAGTGAAGCGCTATTGAAGAGTGGAACTGGTAAAGGAAACTTCTATTGTGAGTATTGCTTTTGATTTCTGTTTGTTACTTCATTTCCAATATGGATAACCCATTTGGTTTTCTGTTTGGGAAAACTACTACCACTATTAGGGTAGTAGATGAACCACCACCTGTTGAGATAGATCCTTTTAAGATACCTACAAGTATTGTTGATCGTGTTATGGATAATTATTATTTAGGCGATGGAACTATTCACCCTGGTGATCATTTGCTTTTTATCCATGAATTATGCGGGTTGTTTAAGTGTACAGGTATCACAACTGAACAGGTGAAGAAGAAGTTACTCTCTATATCCTTGAAAGAATGGTATAAGCTGTTGAAGAATGGACTATCCATGGAATGGGAGGAAATAGTACCTCTCTTTTATTCTAAATTTTATCCTCCCAGTGAAACTCATAAGGATATGAATCAGATATATAACTTTTGGCCTCATGATGGAGAGAGTATAGCTCAAGATTGGGGATATTGAAGTTACTTGTAGAGGTCCCAACCTGATAAGGTAGAGATCCCTGTGTTTACAGTGCTAGTCCCTGGATCGAATAGCTAGCATCCACAGTTTAAGATGTAATATCAAGAAACAAAGGTCATATTACAACTTATAACCAGGAATAAAATAATTCATTACATATTACATAGCTCATTTGGCTATCTTATTACAATGCAGCAGATATAACTATAAAGCAGGCAATCATGTTGGTTGTAGACTTGTAATCCCTACTCAACAAGCTTCACTAACATCAAACAAACCTGCAACATAATAAGTTACAGCCACAAGGGTCAATAGATTTGAATTGTATTGGCAAGTGATTTTATATTGACATGGAGAATCTATCATCTACATGAATATATGGCTAAGTGGAGTTTTGGCTTGCCTTTGCATAAAACAAGTTTTCGTATCCTTTGAAAAATAGTTTTTCTCTTTGACAAAACCTTTCATCACACAATGGCACACTGGATACCCTCCAAGTGCTTCCCTTGTTTACCCAACAAGTTTTAACTTAGAGAAATTGGGATGAGGAGATCCTTGATTGCTTCAATGCCTTTGATGCTCAAATTGTCCATTATCGGGGACACGGCTAAGTACTTAGGTTTTACCCTCTCGAGAGGTGGTTCACTTTCCCCACAAGACTCGACATGCATCGAGATGAGATCTTTCAGAAGCCTTCCCTTAGACCAAATGGACGCGTTCCATCCTATCATCACTACCAACTTCTGTCCATCTGGCTAAGTTATTGCAACCTATATGATCAAGGCAGAGCCCATATGCCATGTGGCTGCACTGGAAGCTTCTCAACACAAAACATCTCAAATCTCTTTGTTCCTGGGTGGCCATCCACAAGTGAGATACACAAGGTAGACCATAGAAATGGGCCTTCTGTAACCACTCAACACAAATCCTTCGAAGCAATTACCATTCCACCCAGGTGTTTCATTCACTTAGTTGTTTTATTAATCAAAAACATAGTCATAGACTTTGCATAATATCATAGCATGAATATTCCACCCTTGAAATCTTTTATCTAGGATAAGAATACTAGCAAAACTTGTCTCTTGACTAAGGAAGAATCCTACCAAGATATATTCTATAGGATCTACTATATCATAGCAATATATATAAAATAGTCCTATCATGCATACTACAAAAATATCACTAATGCATTATTGAAATGATAGGACTTTTGATGAACAAAGTATCACTTGCCTTTTTGTAGAAATCTAGGTACACTCCTTGATCTTGCAATTGTCACACTCTTCAAAGTTCACTACAATTCAATCAAGCAAGGCACACATTCAAAACTAGTATTCAAACAATTCACCAAATAAAATAATGAAAACAAAGCAATGCATGCAAGCATGCAAAATGTTGTTTTGTTGGAAAAGTGGTTTCTACCAAAGTTCTAAACATATCAAAATACCTACTGGTCATTTATAAAATGTGGAAAATCATTTGAAACCAAGTTAGTGAAAATAGGCCATTTACATCATTTTTGTTTTACTAGAAATGCTTTTATTCAAAGTAATAATTTTCTAGTGTAAATAAATTATATTTTTAAATCCAAAAGTTATTTTTTATGGTCAGAGGGTTCAAAACAAATCATTTGCAAAAGGTTTCACTCAAAAATCATTTTTAAAACCATTTTTATGTCCAAAATAGTCCTACAAATGTTTCTGCAAAAACACCTAATTTTCCAAAAGCAAATGACCAAACCAGGGCCATAGTTGCAAAGGTTTCATTTTTCTGAATCCATTGATATCAAGTTTGTAATTTTTGGACATACATATCAAAAGTTATGAATTTTTACAAAATCAATCATCTAATAGATCAAATCTGATTTTTAAAACAAAAGCCTAGACACGTGTATGTTTCTAACTGGACGATACCGCTTCATGTGGATCGATCAATACAGGTCGTAGGATTTAAGTTGATTTGAGTGGCTCAGATCAAACAAAAACGATTCGCCTAAGTGATCTAACACAACCACTGGATCCGCATCCAACAGCTCATAGCGCACTGACCATGATATCGCGGCGCTGACTGGCGATCCGCGGCGGCGGCGCTCGGGTGGTGGAGTTCCGGCAAATATAGGAAGCAAGGAAGGGAAAGGAGGGGCTCACCGGGTTCGCAGAGTCGCGGTTATGATCAAGGTCGTTGTGGGAAGGCCAAGGGCGCACAGGGTCGTCGCCAATTTCTCGTCGGAGCTATCATCGGCATCGGGCATGCTGTAGTGTCCTCGTTGGCGGCGCTACGAGGCATGAGAAAGCAAACAGAAGGTGTCGTTAGATGCACAAGAGAGAGGTGAGTGTGAGATCTTCATCGAGAGGAAGAGGGGCGGTCAGAGTTCACCATGGGAAGTCATCGGAGTCGAGGCAGGAGATGGTGGCGCTCAGACGTAGTTGTTGCCGAGCTTCTAGGGAGTGAGCGAGCAAGTGGAGTCTACTGGTAGGTGTGTATGTCGAAGGCAAGCAAGCCAGTGTGCACTAGGGAGTAGGGGAGGTCGGGCTTCGCCGGAATTCGCGCGGAGGCTTGTCGGAGGCAGTGGCGGTTTGAGCACCAATTCGTGCAGCCTCGTGGCTCTCTGCAGTGGTGTCTGAGGGGAAAGAGAGAGGGGACGGAGCTGGTTCAGAGGGCACAGTCGCGGGGAGGAATTACTACAGTGTTAACGCATATTAACAAGGTTCATCAATGGCAGAAACGACGAGGAGGAATTTGCGGGCGGGTTCTACGGGGTTGAAGACGATGCCTGCATTGTAGTGGGTCCCAATGGTCAGTGGGTGGTGTGGGTAGAGGCTGCGGTGAGAAAAGATCTGGGGAAGAGCCACATGAGCCGGGTGGGCTGGTAGTTGGGCCAGGGGTTTGCTAGGTTGGGCCTAGGTTAGTTAGGAAGGTCTGTTTCTATTTTTTTCTTCTGAATTCCTTTTCTTTTTCCATTTTTTGTTTTTGTTTTAATTCAATTCATTTGTTTCAAGCTTCAATTTGAATTCAAATTTTTGCACAACCTTTTCAATAGGTTTATACTATTTATTAATGTGTTTAAAAGTCCATTTTAGAATATTTCAAATATTCTCTTATGGTTTAATATTTAATTAAGTTAGGCATTTTGTCTTTATTTAAATAAAACTAAATATGGTTCAAGCCCATATAATTTTATTCAAATAATTTTTTATTCCCTTATTTTATTCAGTAAACTTTTATTCCATTTTCTTAAGGATTTAATTCAATATTTAAATTGTCTTTGCAATTATTTATTATTTAATTATTTCTTTCCTTATCTTCTAAATTCATATCTATATATTTATAGTTCCAAAATTGGTGATTCCAATTTGTATAATTTAATTTAATATTTGTTTATCTTTTAAATCCTTTTAGGATTATTTTTCTTAGAATTTGGTATTGATTTTTGTTAGGAGCTTTATTAGCTTTGAAAATTATATCCTTTTATCTTATTAAATTCATAAGTTTTTACCCGTGGCTTCAAATTGAGTGAAACCAATTTCCATGGTTTTGTAATATTTTTTTATCAATTTTAATAATTTATAAATATTTGTTGCCAAATTTTTATATGGAACAAATCCATACTCTTTGGGTGATTGGAAAATGATTTCTCTCATTAGGGTTTAGGGTTTTTGTTTACTTTTCCAAGTGTTTTAAATTCAAGATTCTTTCCATGCAAGAATGCATTTGATCTTTTGAATATTTGTTTGTTGCTTTCGTTTTCAAATTTTGTTCAAGTAAGGTTTGATGTTTCCATTTAGATGCAAAAAGTTTCTTTTCACCCTAAATTTCAACAATTGCTTATTTTTTTTATTTATTTTTCACATTTCAAAATTTGCAGAATTTTGGAATGTGACACTACTAATGCTTAAATGTCCTATTCATAAACTCCCTAACAATATTATTATCAATAACTTTTATGCTAGGCTTTCTCTTCATGATAAAGATTTACTAGATGCTTCTTGTGCTGGATCATTCACACGTATGAAAGAAGAAGCTAAATGGGATCTCCTAGACCGTATTCAAGAGAACGCTTAAGCTTGGGAGAATGACAAAGGGAGAAAGTCAGGTTTAAATTATGATTATGAATGCATAAAATCTTTTATGGAAACTAATGACTTCCATGATAATAGTAATGATTATGGTCTTGACTCCCAAAGTATTGCCAATTGTTTTAAGGCTTTTGCCTCTTACATAGAAATTCCTTAAAAGAATTGGAATAAGTACCATGCACCTTATAAAGATGTTGTTAGTCATATTCCTGTTAGAAGCACTGAAGTTTGTACTATTGATCATATTTTGCCTGAACCTTATATTGAGAAAATACCTTTCCTAGATAAGGTAAAGGAGTATTCTATGATGATTAGTCCGAATAACAAAGGTACAAAGAAAACTGTGGAACCTGATGAGAAAATGAATACTGAACCTGTGGTAGTTATTGTGAAAAATCTTGTCACTAGAAATATAGTGGATGAGCACATTTTCTTCTGTGAAAATGCTTATAATATTATTTCTCATACTAGTAAAGCTATAAAAGCTAGTGTCTCTATGCTTTCTGTTAGAATTGGTGATCATTTCTATTATGGTTTATGCGATATTGGTGCTAGTTCTAGTGCTATACCTTATGATATTTACAGTGAAATTATGCCTGAAATTGGTCCTTGTGAGCTTGAGGACATTGATGTGGTTATTGACCTTTCTAATAAGGAAACCATTTGCCCTATTGGTATTGTAAGAGATGTGGAGGTCCTCTGCGGTAAGATTAAGTATCCTGCTGATTTTCTAGTGCTTAATTCAGCAACTAGAAAAACTTGTCCTATCATTTTTGGTAGACTTTTTTGAACACTTGTGGAGCTACTATAGATTGTAGGAAGGAAAAAGTTTTGGCTAAGTTTGATGGAGAGTCTTATGAGTTTAATTTTTCCAAATTTGCTAAAGCTCCTTGTGAAAATAGCTTGCCTAATAAGATTTCAGGATGGAACAACTTGCTTCTATTGATCCGGTTTATGACCTTGGACCTCTTTTTGGTGATTGTAAGTATGCTCATTATGATGATAAAGTTGTTGACAGTGACAATTATATTGTCAATTTTATTCAAATCGCTACTGAAAGTTATTATGAGAAAGGGAAACATGGTTTTATGCATCTCAATAATGTTTCCCCGTTTTATGTTGAAAGCTTTGAAGTTGCATTTGTTTTGTCTTCCTATGCTAGTGGATTTTTGTTTCAAATATTTGTTTTCTCATGATACCCCCATGCATAGGAAGTGGGTTGGACTCAAATGTGTTAGTTATTTGCTTCTTGATGCTCTCTTTCACTTCAGATATTTATCTCCTATGTGAGCATCTTTGAAACTATCAAGCCTAACATAAAGGCATTAAAGAAAAGTACTTCTTGGGAGATAACCCAATAGTTTTGTCGAGTCTTGGAAGTTATTACCTCAGTAATGACCGCTCCTTATCCATTCTGTTTTGGTTTTTGTGTCAAGATCAACTACTTTTGAGAAGTAGAGGGGTTGTGAAAAGTGGCTGTCCTGGGACAGATTTTTGTGCTGCATTGTAAAAATTTGTGAAGGAGCTCAGTACTTCGGATGTAGCTATATTTTTCTGTGCTTGTTCTCCAAGTTGTTATACAAATTTCATTAGTTTTGCACTTTTTGATTTGAGCAACATAATGTTTTCGAAAAAATCAATCTTTACCTGCTGGTGTGTTTTGACAGATTTCTGCCATCATAAGCATTTGCCTCTTATATTGGTTCCCTTCCAGATTCTTTTGGGTTTTTGGAAAGGAGTTGCTACAGTAGATTTTGTTTTGATGGATTTCAGCTGAAGTGTGAACCTAAAGGTTTAATGTTTTTTGCATACACTATTGTTGCCATTGAGGTTTGTGTAAAGCCTTGCATGAAAAAAAATTCCAGGAGAAGGAGAAAAGGAATCAACATAGTTCGTCTTTGAATAGCTAAAAGTGGTGAAAAAAGAAGGCTCGTGAAAACCCTATCTTTTTATAATTTTGATGTTTTTATTACATACGGAAGGTTACGAAACGAAAAAAAGGAGGAAACGGAGGCCAGGGTGGCTGCACCCATCCTAGGCACGGCCCCCTAGTTGGCCGCTCCTGGAGGGGGTGTGAGCCCCCTGAGCTCCGTCTCCGACTCGTTTTCGCACCAGTACATTCCTTATGCTTTGAAACTTTGTAATATATAACACCCCCGGGTCCCCCGAGGTTCGTATATCGTGTTCTTGTCGTGTTTTCGTTTCGATCTGTTTCTGTCAGGAAATCTTCTCAAAGTTTAGAGCACCATGGTCTCTGCCAACGACAAATGCAATAAGCCCGAGGAAGATGATGCTCAAAAACCCAAGGAGGAGGAGATTTTGGTAGGGGATGAAGAATACACGGAGTAGGACAAGAATCCGGACACCCATGCTACCATCGCACACATTGGAGTGGTGGAAAATCCTACCAAGCTTAGGAGGACAGCACGGATGTCTATAGGAGGGAAATACCCGCGTCATATCCTCGCTCCACGGTCACCTCACTACTAGGAAACTAGCTATAGATAGACAGACCTTCTGTGGCGCATGGTTCTGACCATGCGCCACAAAAGTTATCCAGTGGCGCATTTCAGCAAATGCGCCACAGAAGTCTTCACACTTCTGTGGCGCATATAGGAAAAATGCGCCACAGAAGTTGGAACTTTTGTGGCGCATACGTCCACATACGCCACATAAGTTGGAAGCTCGGGTGGACCCTATCACGCAATATCCTTGACTGTACTCTGACCAACATTCTGTGGCGCATAGGACCATATGCGCCACAGAAGTTCATCTTCTGTGGCGCATGTAGAGGCATGCGCCACAGAAGTTGGAGTAGGAAAAAACAGATTCTACCCCCCCCCCCCCCCCCCCCGAGGATCGCCTTCTTAGTCTTGCAAAAAAATAGAAAATGAAAAACACTTTAAAAAATAAAATCCTTTCACATAGTGATAGGTAATATAGTCTAGTTTGTAGGAAAATTAACAAACATGCATTTCGACTTTTTATGCAAAAAAAGTTTATGCCACGGTAAAACGGCCATAACTTTTGCATACGATGTCGGAAAAATACGTATAATATATCAAAATGACGAGAAAAAGATTTCGCATCCGCTCGCAACGACCCACGGTCGTTTAGCGATTATTTAATTTTCAAAATTCGAAAAGAGTAAAAAGTCATCGCCAAAAGATCGTTTTTTGCTGCAGAAAAATAAAAAGGAGGACAAACTTCTGTGGCGCATTTCTTCCATATGCGCCACAAAACTCTTGGCCAAATTTCGAAATTTGAATACCGCCCCTTATCCCTCTCTTATACTCTTCCACTCCTCCACCCTTCCCCTCCTCACCTTCTTCTCTCATTCTCCTCACCTTCTCCTCCTCCTCCTCCACCTCGGTGAGATCCTCCTCCTCCTCCTCCACCCCGGTGAGTTTCTCCTCCTCCTCCTCCACCACCACCCCGGTGAGCTCCTCCCTCCTCCACTCCGGTGAGCTTCTCCCTCCTCCACCCCGGGGAGATCCTCCTCCTTCCACCTCCCTCCTCCTCCACCCCGGTGAGCTCCTCCTCCTCCTCCTCCTCCCACCTCCCTCCTCCTCCACCTCGGCGAGCTCCTCCTCCTCCCACCTCCCTCCTCTTCCACCCCGGAGAGCTCCTCCTCCGACGACCTTCTCCTCCTCCTCCTCCGGTGGCCTCCTCCTCTCCTCCACCGGTGACCTCCACCTCCTCCGCCAGCGACCTCCTTCTATCCTCCATCGGTGACCCCCATCTCCGGCGAGCAACACCTCCGGCCAGATCTAGCCGGGGTTTTTTTTTGAAATTTGAAAAAAACTTCTGTGGCGCATATTGGCCAAATGCGCCACATAAGTTTGAGATCTGGTTCGGGACTTCTGTGGCGCATTTTGGCAATATGTGCCATAGAAGTTTTTCAGACTTCTGTGGCGCATTTCAATATGCGCCACATAACTGCAATTTAGTGTCGAGATAATAGTAGCGTATCCCATATGCGCCACAGAAGTCCCAAAATGGTGCGCCACGGATAAGCCTTTTCCTAGTAGTGCCTCCTCCACGTACCAAGAATCCCTTCCATACTCTTATACATGAGCAACAATACCAACAGGTGCCCAAAGGGAACTTGCCCTCGGTTTGGGCTCTGCCTCGCTCTAACCATGTAGGAAAGGAACACACTAAGAAGGAAGAGTGGGGAAAGAATAGCAAGGACTGGGACTCTCGGTCCGATATGATCATGAATCGCATTGATAAAAATTCGGAGTTGATTCGTACTTTGACCTTCGAGATTGAGGATTTGAGGAAACTGATTGAGGAGCTTATCAAGAGAACACCACCACCACCGAAGGAGTAATTCGTCATTAGGTTTGGCATCCCCTTGGCTTGTTCCAATCTTGGGGGAGTGTCATGGTTTCACATCATTATCTTTTATCTTTTACCTTTTTAGTAGATTCATATCTTTGGTAGATAAGTTATCTTATAGGTTGGTTTGCTTTGTGGACGTATCTCTCCTTTAGTTGATTATCTATGTATCCCTTGGTTTGAGTGCCTTTATGGAATATTAATGAGAAGTTTCATCTTTTACTTTTTGCACTTCTTATTTTAGTTTGCAATCTCTATTATATGATTGATCTTGTTGATCAGTATTGGTATCACTTTGGGAGCATCAAGTAGATCTAAATTGGTTTTGGAAAACCGAGCTCTAGTCAGTAGCAACACTTTTTGAGGTTTGAAAGGAAAAGAGAAAAGGCTTATTGGTATTTTGTATCATTTATTTTCTTTCTTGATTGGCTCATAAGCTTAGTATTCTTTATTTAAGATCTTTTGTGTCTTCAAGGAAGATTGCATGTTTGGCTTTATCACTTGTAGGTTTTCTTGTTTCCTTCAACTCTTTTGCTTGCTACCCACCTTGCTAGCCAAAAACCTGTTTTGAGAAGGCATACTTCTCATGCATCCAACCCCTTTGAACCAAACCTATGCCATTTGTGTCCATCATATCTACATATTAGCATTATTGCTATTCCAAGCAAATTCACAAGCTTCATCTATCTTTCGAATTAAAAATTATTTTGTTATGTGAAAACTAGTCAGTAAAGCTCTCACAAACGTAATGGCACACCTTATTTTCTTGCCCCTAATAAACTTGAACCATTGTGTCATCGACGTTGTATATGCTTGCATCTATACGTTGGGATTTAGCAGAACCGTATTGTCACGGGGAACACTTTCAACACTTATGGATGCATATCCAGTTGATATTATGCTCTTTTGTTTGCGGATGTCGTCGGTATGAAATAAAAGGGGAGCTTGTAAGTCCATGGAGTTATGTATGTGTGTTAGAGAAACGCCTGGGCCGCTAGCCTAAGCCATGCCTAATCATGGTGAAAACTTGTAGCATAACCATAGTGAGCAATCTATGAAGCATCCTCAATAAAAACCTATGCAAATAGCAAATAAAAATATCACTGAGATGCTCACTGTCTGCTTGCCTTGTCATTCTGATTATGGGATAGCTCATGTATCATGTGCAAGGGGTACCCTGTTGATGGTTCTTTATGATACACATGTACTTACAATGACAAGAACTTACCGGTAACTAAAGTTGAGTAGCATGAGGAGCAGACCTCGTACTCAAGGAAAATGAGATTGCCAACTTATATTTCGTCAAGAATATACTCAATCTTTTTTCACTTTAACCTTAATCACCTCAAGATGCTTATGATAGGGGCAATGAGGGCTCAAAGCTAGTAAGTACCATAATCTTTTGGAAGCTCTTTATGACTTGAACTTCCTGCTTCCCTCTATGAAGGGCCTTTCTTCTATTCCTAAGTTGAGTCAGTAAACCTATTTCCTCTCTTTCTCCAGCAAGCTTTTGAGTTGTTGTGTTTCAAGAATTCATATGATGATTTATTAGATCATGTTATTTATATTCCCTGTTTGCACAAGACTCTTATCTATTGAGTATTAATTTGAAAGCCATCATTGTGAAAATTCTTTTATGTTTGAGCAAAGAGTACTCTTGTTGTGAAGACCTCTACAAAAGTTTTTTGTGAAATTGTTTGCCAGCTGTTCTCTGACCAACAAAAAAGTTTACCAATTCCAATTATGATTTATCTTTATGCATCTCTATTGTGACTCCTATACTTGTTGAAAGCTAAGTTATATAATAGTGAGTTGTTTTCTTCTATGAGTTGTGTAATGCTAAGTGTGATGCTTCTTGTTCGTATTCTTTTATTGACACTTCACTCCATAAACCTGTGGACATGTTTACTGAGATCAGTTTTATCTTGGGGACAAGCGAAGGTCTAAGATTGGGGTGAGTTGATACGTCCAATTTGCATCACCATTCTATATCATAATTTTCCTCTATTCATTCATATATTTCTTATTAAGATGTGTTACTTATGTATTTTCATCTGTTTTTGCATGTTGGATGATTTTTTGAGGATGAACTGCTGGAGTTAGGATTCTGATGGAAAAAGAGGTGTTTTGATGCAATTTCGCGAAGATCAGAAAAATACCAGAAAAACTACGGAAAATCATATTTTCCCAGAAGAAGAAAGACAGAAGGGGAGGCGAAGATGGGCCACAACAGGCCGACACCCCCGAGGCGCGGGCCACCCCTAGGCCGCACATACAGAGGGTGTGGCCCACCTGGCCCACCTCTGGCTCCGCCCTCACGCCTATATCTTCTCCTCGAAACCCTAAAACATAAAGAGAGACCACAGAGAGATTCCGCAGTCTCTGCGAGGCAGAAAATACCGAGAGAGAAAGAGCTCTTCGGTAGACAGATTTCCGCCGGGGAAATTACTTCCCTGAGAGGGGAGATCATCGCCATCAACACAATCATCAAGCTAGACTTCACTAGGATCATCATCATCATCCACACCATCATCTCCACCAGTACCATCATCACCACTCCATCCCCCTATAACAATTGTGTTGAATACTTGCATAGTTCTTAGGGAAACTTTCTCGGTGTTGTTACTATTGTAGTTGATGCTTGTGAGTGGAACCATTGGATTATTGTTTATGTTCAGATAGTTACCAATCACCATATAATCTTTGATCTTGATCCATATGATGTCTTGTGAGTAGTTCGTTTAGTTATTGATGACATGGGAGAAGTCATGTTGTTAGTAGTGGATTTGTGTTGAGATATTATTCAATGGTTTAGTATTTAAGTTGTGGTGCTATTCTTCTAGTGGTGTCATGTGAACGTCGACTACATGATACTTAACCATTTATGTGCCTAGGGGAATGCACTGTGTATTTGTCTACTAATTGTGGGGTTGCCATAGTGACAGAAACCGGAACCCCCATTAGGACACCATTGCATAAGGGAGCATAGGATCTCAGGGTTTAAGGATGTGGTTAGGTTTATATCTTAATTGCTTTCCTGAAGTTGCGGATTCTTGCAGGGGGTTTAATCACAAGTATGTATTAGTCCAAGTAAGGTCGGTACATTAGCACAGGTTCACCCACACAACACTTACAACACCAAAGACGACTACTCAGCTATTTGAAGCGAAAGCACTTGTCATAATTCCCATGTGTCCTTGAGAACGTTTGGTCCTTATAAGTATTTCCACCGGCTTGTCCTTTGCTAAGAAAGGATTGGCCACTTTCTGCAAAAAAAATTTGTATTTATTACTTGAACTTTATTTCTTTGCTTTATCAGAAAACCCCTAAAATCCGTTTGCTAAGTATTTATAGAGATTTCCTGCTCCATACCACTAGTCAACACCTTATGCTCCTCGTTGGGATCGACACTCCTATTTATCGAATGTACTACGATACACCCCCTATACTTGTGGGTCATCACTAACCCACTTCCTATGCAAGGGGGTCTCATGAGAAAACAAATTATTGAAACAAAAATCCACTAGAATAGGAAGACAAAACAAATGCAACTTCAAAGCTTTCAACATAAAACAAGGAAACTTAATATTATTGAGATGCATAAAACCATGTTTCCCTCTCTCATAATAACTTCCAGTGGCACTTTGAATAAAGTTGAAAATATATCTGTCACAGGAAACAACTTTATCATCAGAATGAGCATACTTACAATCATAAAAAAGAGGTCCAAGGTCATAAACTAGATCAATAGAAGGAAGTTATTCCACCCTGAAATCTTCATTAGGCAAGCTATTTTCATAAGGAGCTTTAGCAAATTTGGAAAAGTTAAACTCATAAGAATCACCATGAAACTTAGTTAAAACTTTCTCCTTCTTACAATCTATAATTGCTCCACAAGTGTTCAAGAAAGGTCTACCGAAAATGATAGGACAATTTTTACTAACTCCTGAACCAAGCACTAGAAAATCAGCAGGATACTTAATCTTACCTCAAAGGACTTCCACATCTCTTACAATACCAATAGGGCAAATGGTTTCCTTATTAGCAAGGTGAATAACTACATCAATGTCCTCAAGATCACAAGGACCAATTTCATGCATAATTTCCCTGTAAAGATCATATGGAATAACACTAGAACTAGCACCAATATCACATAAACCATAATAGCAATGATCACCAATTCTAACAGAAAGCACATGGACACTAGTTTTTTGTAGCTTTTCTATGATGATAGACAATATTAGAAGCGTCTTCACGGAAGACAATGTGCTCATCCTCTATATTTTTAGTGACAAGATCTTTCACAATAGCTTCCATAGGTTCAATGTTTATTTGCTTATCGGGTTCCATAGTTTTCTTTGCACTTTTTCTAACCACATTAGCTATGATAGAATGTTCCTTTACCTTAGCAGGAAAAGGTATTTCCTCAACATAAGGTTCAGGCAAGATAGGATCAATAGTACAAACTTCAATGCTAGAAGGAACATGGGAAACAATATCTTTATAAGGAGCATGGTACTTGTCCCACTCATTTTTGGGAATTCCAATATAAGAGGCAAAAGACTTAAAACATTCTGCAAGAACTTGAGAATCAAGACCATACTCAGTACTAATATCACGGTAGTCATCAGTTCCCATAAAAGATTTAATGCATTCATAATAATATTTTATACCTGACTTTCTTTCTTTTGCATTCTCCCTTGATTCAATGTTCTCTTGAATATGGTCTAGGAGATCCCATTTAGGTTCTTCCTTCATACGTGTGAATGATCAAGCACAAGAAGAATCTAGTAAATCTTTATCATGAAGAGAAAGCCTTGCATAAAATTTATTGGTAATAATGTTGTTAGGGAGTTCATGAATAAGACATTTAAGCATTAGTAACTTCAATCTCCCCCAAGATTGAGCTGTACTTTCTCCATCATGAGTCCAAAAGATATATATTAGATTCCTATCCTTATGAATCTCGCTGGGAAGATAGAATTTAGAATAAAAGAGAGGTAGTATTTCCTCCCATTCCATGGATTGTCCATTCTTCAGCAGCTTATGTAGAGAGTAACTTCTTCTTCACCTGTTCAGTTGTGATACCTGCACACTTAAACAACCTGCATAATTCATGGATAAAAAGCAAGTGATCACCAGGATGGAAATTTCCATCACCTAAATAATAATTATCTATAACACGATCAACAATACTTGTAGGTATCTTCAAAGGATCTATCTCAACTGGTGGTGGTTCATCTACTACCCTAATAGTGGTAGTAGTTTTCCTAAACAGAAAACCAAGTGGGTTATCCATGTTAGAAACAAAGTAACAAACATAAATAAAAACAATACTCATAGTAGAAGTTTCCTTTACCAGAAAATAGTCTTGATGACCCACAAGTATAGAGGGTGTATCGTAGTACTTTCGATAAATAGGTGTGTCGATCCCAACGAGGAGCAGAAGGTGTTAACTAGTGGTATGGAGCAGGAAATCTCTGTAAATACTTAGGAAATGGATTTTTAGGGGTTTTATGATAAAGCAAGGAAATAAAGTGCGAGTAAATAAAACAATAGACAATTGCAACAAGTGTCCCAATACTTTCTTAGAAAAGGACAAGCCGGTGGAAATACTAATGAGGACCAAACGTTCTCGAGGACACATGGGAATACTGTCAAGTGCTTTCGCTTCATATAGCTGAGTAGTCTTCTTTGTTTTTATAAGTGTTGTCTAGGTGAACCTGTGTTAATGTACCGACTTTACTTGTACTAATACATACTTGTTATTAAAACCCATGCAAGCATCCGCAACTACAAGAAAGAAATTAAGATATAAACCTAACCACATCCTTAAACACTAAGATCCTATAGTCCCTTGCGCAATGGTGTCCTAATGGTGGTTCAGGTTTCTGTCACTCCGGCAACCCCAAAATTAGTAGCCAAATACACAATGCATTCCCCTAGGCCCGTAAATGGTGAAGTATCATTTATTCGATGTTCACATGACACCTCTAGAAGAATAGCACCACAACTTGAATATTAAACCATTGAATAATATCTCAACACAAATCCACTACTAACAACATGACTTTTGCCATGTCCTCAAGAACTAAACGAACTACTCACTAGACATCATATGGATCAAGATCAGAGATGATATGGTAATGGATAACAATATGAACATAAACAATAATCCAATGGTTCCACTCACAAGCATCAACTACAATAGTAATCAACATCGGAAAAGTTTCCCCTAAGAACTATGCAAAATTCAACACAATTGTTTCAGCGGGATGGAGTGGTGATGATGGTGCCGGTGGAGATGATGGTGTGGATGATGATGATGATCCCAATGAAGCCTAACTTGATGATGGTGTTGATGGCGACAATCTCCCCTCTCCGGGAAGGAATTTCCTCAGCAGAAATCTGTCTGCCAGAGAGCTCTCTCTCTCGGTGTTTTCCGTCCGTAGAGGCGGCGGAATCTTTCTGTGGTCTCCCCCCATGTATTAGGGTTTTGAGGAGAAGATATAGGCGAGAGGGCAGAGCCAAAGGTGGGCCAGGTAGGCCACACCCCCTGTAGGCGCGTCCTAGGGTGGCCCGCTCCTGGGGGTGTGGCCCCCTGTGGCCCAACTCCGCATCCCCTTCTGGAATTCTTCGTCTTTTGGAAAAATAGGATTTTCCGTAGTTTTTCTAGTATTTTCCCGATCTTCGCGAAATTTCATCAAAACACCGCTTTTCCATCAGAATCTGACTCCAACAGTTCATCCTCCAAGAATCATCCAACATGCAAAAACAGATGAAAAGACATAAGTATCACCTCTTAATATGAAATATATCAATGAATATAGGAAAATTATGTTATAGAAAGGTGATGCAAATTGGATGTATCAACAAGCCACGTGAAGGAGATGGTGCGCCATAAGCTGGTGGCGGGTGTGAAGCCAGCCCTCTCGCTTGTTCGCCTGCATCGTCGCGATGTTAACCTCGCGGAGATAGCAGATGGGCCACCACCTCCTCCGGATGGTATGGACTGGGATATGCGCTCGCATTACGCAGCTATGGCACAACATGCTGAGGAGATTGTAGATGTTTTCCAAGAGAGGACGAATATCTTTCACATCCCAAAATTTTCCAAATTTTGAAATGTGAAAAATAAATAAACAAAATAAATAATTGTTGAAATTTAGGGTGAAAAGAAACTTTTTGTTTCAACTTGGAAACATCAAAACCCTGCTTGAACAAACTTTGAAGAAAATAGAATCCAACAAATTGCAATCAAGTGAAATGCATTCATCAATGAATGTATCTTGAAATTTAAACTTGGGAAAATAAACCAAAACTCTAAAACCCTAATGGAAGAAAATCGTTTCCAAGATCTCTCTAAGACTATGTATTTGATCCATATAAAAATTCAACAACAAACATTTATAAATGATCAAAAATGATAAATAAAATATTGTAAAACCATAGAAATTGATTTCATTCAATTTGGAACCATGGATAAAAACTTATGAATTTAATAAGATAAAAGGAAATAATTTCCAAGGCTAATAAAGCTCCTATCTAAAATACATACCAAATCTTGAGCAAATTAATCCTAAAGGATTTAAAAGGATAAACAAATATTAAATAAAATTATAAAAAGTGGAGTCACCAAGTTTGGTTCCATAAATAAAAAGATATGGATTTTATAAGGCAAAGGAAGAAATAAATAAATAAGGAATATTTAAAAGCCAAATTAAATCTTGGCCAAACAAATGAAATGAAAGATTATGGAATAATAAAAGGAATAAAATATTATTTAAATAAAATCATAAGGATTGAACAATATCCAATTTTGTTTAAATAAAGACAAATTGCCTAAACTAAATAATAATTCCCAAGGAAATTATTTAGAAGACAAATTAAATTAAATCCATAAGCAAATGGAATAAAGATAATCCAAACCCAAATAAAATAAAGGGATAAAGAATATTCAAATAAAATTATATGGGATTAAACCATATTCAAATTATATTTAATAAAGATAAAATCCCTTAGGTAAATGATTAATTAAATGATGAGAAAATAATAAATAGCAATTTACTAAAGAGGATTAAAAAGTTATCTAATTCACTTAAAAGAATCATTTGAATAAAACTTATATGGAATTAAAACCATATTTGAATAAAGACAATTTCCCAATTTAAATGATTAATAAATCATATTAAAATATATTAAACAATTCAAAGTGAATTATTTGCACTAAATAAAACCTACTGAAAAGGTTGGTAAAAATTAGAATTCAAATATAAGTTTGAAAATATATTTAAAATCTTATTTGAATAAAGGCAAGTGCCTATTATAAATAAATAATAAACTATAAATGAATAAAAGAATTATTCTAAAATGGACTTTAAATACATGTTTGAAATAGTATTAAAACATACTGATTATTGGGAAAATATTTGAAAATGAACTCTAAATTCAAATGATAGTTTGAAATTCAAAACAGAAAATGAAATAAGAAAAAGAAAAAGGAAACAGAGAAGAAAAAAAGAATCAGCCGAGCCCAGCAAAGCCCAACTGGCCCAGCGAGCCCCCCTCTCTCCCCTCCCCGAAATGTTTTCTTTCACTCAAACCCACACCCACGATGCCACTGACGAGACAACCCCAAATAAACCCTCTCTCCCTCGCTGACCGACGGATCCCACCTGCCAGTCATCGTTCTCACCCGCCCGCGACTGCTTCTTCCCCCTCTCTGCCGTTTTCTGCCTATAATTGCTCGCATCAATTTGAGTGAATGTCGCGATCAATTCCTCCTAGTAACCATGCCATCTTAATTGCCTGCTCCCCCTCTCTATTTTCCCCCATTCTCCCACACACAACCGCCCTAGGCTGCGCGAATTCCTCGTTGCACGCCACTGCTCCGATGAGCATCTCCAGTAAATTCCGGCCAGACCTCACCTCCCCTTTCTCCCTGGCCTCCACGAGTCTACTCCCCATCATCTTGCGCACCCGTCAGTACCCTCGGCTCACCCGCACATGATCCACAGCGTTGGCAACATCTTCGACTGAGCGCCACCGTCTTCGGCACAAACTCCGGCAACGTTTCCCTGTAAGTCCCGTCCTCCCCTCTCTCTCTCTCGATGATGCACACATGTTTGCCACACTCGCCAGCGTCTAACACCCCTATTCTCTGGTTCTCCGGTGATCTGTAGCCTCGCCCCCGACGATGAACAGAGTCGCCAAACGCCGACAGCAACTACGGCGAAGATTTTCCAGCATCTCCGAGCGCCCCTTCGCCAACAGAGACAACCTCGAGCTTCAGCACGACGCGGCGAACGCAGTAAGGACCTTCCCCCTCTCCCGCGCTTCCTGTACTCGCCGTACCACCACTTGCAGAGCCGCGCCACCGCGCGCCACCGTCTAGCGCCGCTAGAGTTTGGTCAATTCATTTCAGGCCGTTGGATCTTGATCTGATGGATACGATAAAAAACTTAACAAAGGGGTACGTAACACTCTGAGCCGCACGATTTACTTTAGATCTAACGCTCCACATCACGCGATCCAGCCGAACCGGTATGCACCAATTAGATCAAGACACGTGGCCAGTCTGTGTTACAAAAACCAGAAACATTTCTATTAGTTGTTAGATTTTGTAAAATGCATAACTTTAAATCTACACGTCCAAATTTTACAAATTTTATATCAATGGAATAGAAAAAATAATACTTTCAACCTTTCCCTTTGTTAAGTGATTTGCTTCTGGAAAATTAGTTGTTTTTGCAGAAACATGTGTAGGCATATTTTGAATATAAAAATTATTCTAGAAATGTTTTTAGGGTAAAATCTTTGGTAAATGGTTTGTTTTGAACCTACTGACCATAGAAACCAACTTTTGGATTTAAAATATATTTTGTGACACTTAGGAATTAATCCTTTGAATTAAAGCATTTATAGTTAAATAAAAATGTTGAATATGTTTTAAAAATGCTTTTTGAGTAAAACCTTTTGAAAATGGTTTGAATCAAACTCTCTGACCCTAAACACCAAATTTTAGGATTTAAAAATATATTTGGTGGACCCTATAAAATTATTACTTTGTTTAAAGGCATTTCCAACAAAATAAAATATACCTTTGATTTAATAATGGTTTAAAGTGAAACCTTTTGTAAATGGAATTTTTTAAAACACTTTTGACCATAAACACTAACATGTTGTTTTTAAAAATATTTGGCAAACACTAGAAATTATTACCTTGATTTAAATCAATTCTAGCAAAACAAAAATGATTTAAAGTGGCCATTTTCACTAACTTGTTTTCAAATGGCTTTACCACTTTTATAAATGACCAATAGGTGTTTTAAAATGTTTATAACCTACTAAAAACCATCTTTTCAAATAAAACAATCTTTTGCATGCTTGCATGAATTGCTTTTTTTTAATTGTTTTGGGTGATGAATTGTTTGAATGCTAGTTTGAATATTTTCTTGCTTGATTGAATTGTAGTGATCTTTGAAGAGTGTGACATTTGCAAGATCAAGGAGTGAATCAATATTCTCTACTAAAAAGGAAAGTGGTGCTTCATACTTTTGTCCCATTATTTTTCACTAATGATGTTTTGAGTAGGACTTGCATGGAATTTTTACTAAGTAAGCTATGCCTTGGGAAATCCTAGTAGATGATGTATTAGTAGATTTTCCCTAAGTTAAGATTATTGCTACTTTTATTCTTACACTATCTAGTAGAAAACAAGGGTGGATTATAATCATGCTATGAAATATTTCTAAGTCTATGACTTGTGTTTTGTTTAATAAAACAACTATGTGAATGAATCACCTGGGTGGAATGGTGAGAATGGGATATGTTGAGTGGTTACACAAGGCCAGGGGACTGGTGAACCTTGTGTATCACACTTGTGGAAATCCACCCAGGAACAAAGAGATTTGAGATGTCAAATGTTGAGAAGCTTCTAGTGCAACCACATGGCATTATGGGCTCTGCCTGGATCATATATGTTGCAATAACTTAGCCAGATGGATAGTTGGTGGTAGGGGATGATAGGTTTGGAACACGTCCATTATGGTCTAAGGGAAGGCTTCTGAAAGATCTTGTCTCGATGCATGTCGAGTCTTGTGCGGAAAGTGCACCACCTCTCGAGAGAGTAAAATCTAAGTAATTAGCCGTGTCCCCGGCAATGGACAATTTGATCATCAAGACATGCAAGCTATCAAGGATCTCATCATACCAATTTCTAAGTTAAAAACTTGTGGTTGAACAAGGCTAAAGGATATTCAATCCATGATTGGTAGATGCCTTGGGTGATTTTTGCCAAACAAAAACTTAGTGTTTTCGAATGATAAGGAAAATCTATTTTGAGCAAAGCAGGCCTAAGCTCCACTTAGCCAAATGCATACAGATGATAGACTACACTATACTACCATAGTATCACTTGCCAATACAATTCAAATGTATTGACCCTTGTGGCTGTAACTTATTTTGTTGCAGGTTTGTTTGATGTTAGTGAAGTATGTTGAATAGGATTACAAGTCTACAACCAACATGATTGCCTGTGGCACTTTGAAGATGAAGGACTCCATGCTATATAGTTATTTCTGCTGTATTGTAATGAGATATCCAAATGAGCTATGTAAGATGTAATGAATTATTTTTTTCCTGGTTATAAAATTGTATTATGACCTTTGTTTCTTGATATTACATCTTAACTGTGGATGCTAGCTATTGATCCAGGGACTAGCATTGTAAACACGGGGATATCTACCTTATTAAAGGTTGGGACCTCTATAGATGGTATCAGAGCATTGTGTTGCCTGTAGGATTGTCACCCTAGGATTGGACAAAACCCCTTAGAACAATAGGAGTTGTATTTGTTCCAAAACTTATTTACAAACAATCTTGTAAACTCTTTCCGCATCTTTTTGGTTTTGATTCTACATCTCTTCCTTTTCAACTTGATGGACCAAGCCTCCACCATGAGAAAAGACTTCAACATGAGTAAAGGACTTCATCAACTCAAATGACTTCAACTTTAGTATCATCAAGGACTTCAACTTGGACATAACTAAGGACTACAAGTGAGACAAGAAATATTACTCAATACTTGAAGACTAAAGCAACACAACTTATAAGGAATCATCATCACCTTTGAATCTTTGTGACCAAGATGCAAGAATTTTTACAAGGAAACCATGATCTTGTTCAAGAAGAAGCAACAAAGAAGAATGGAATGATCTCAAGTGAACCATATAGTTGGACCACCATAGTAGTAATTAGCTTAGATCATATATTGATCACACCAACTTGTGTGGTGTAGCAAAAATAATTTTGTTGCCTAAAAATGTGCTTGAACTTTGTAGTTTGAGTGGAATGTTTGTTTGTGATTGCTTGCACATTGCTTGTGTGAATTGTGATGTGTGTGATTAGACTTTTTCTATAGAAATCTTTGCCTATTCTAATCCCAATCCAACCCAAACAGATGACTTCTCCAAGAGACTCCAACATCAAGAATAGTGACAACAACAACCAAGAGATGCACATGAGAGAACAACTACTAGCAAACCAAACCCAGTTGAGTCAAGTGACAACTCAGTTTTTAGCCAACAATAAGTTAGACCCAACCTTGCAAAAGATTTTGGAAATCCAATCCCAATTCTTGCAAGGGATAACCAATCAAATGATCAACATGAGAGACAACCTTTCCTAAGGAGTTTGTGACAACAATGATGTCAAGGATGATATTATAGAAGGAACTCAAGCTTGCAATATTTTTGGAGACATGGAACACACTTCTAAAGAGAATGAGGATCAATGCCCTAATTTTGAAGAGAAACATCCAACTACACAATGCCCCACATCTCAAGTTACTTGTTTCCTATGTGAGGGAAATGATCATGTTCCTATCCAATGCCCCATCTATCCTATAGTTCAACAAATGAAACAAGGTGTAATGCCTCAAAAGTTTGGGAACCCCCATGAGGAAACAACTTCTATCAAGAAGGATGAAGACAAAGGCAAACCTCATATTGTACCTCCATACATTGGGAATCACCTTGATGGACAAAAGAGGAAACATAGGTATTATCCAAGGAATCATTCAAGAGACCGAGGAAGTTTTCCCACCTTTGTGGTGAAATATGAGGAACATGAACTAGAAGAACTCCTAGCTTTGGAGAAACCCAAGAAGAGTAATAGGAATAACCAAGGAAACAAACAAGAGGAAATGAAATCAATGATAAAGAAGGATATTAGACAAGTGATGTGAAACAATTGCAAAAAGCTAGGTCATTATGCATCACATTGTCCAGAAAATAAGAAGTACAAGACAAACAAGCCTATGAAAGATCTTAGCCTTGTCACATGTTTCAAGTGTGGAAACAAAGGACACTATGCAGATGTCTGTCCAGAGAAGTTTCATCAAGACCTCAAGTAAGCCAAGATGTAATCTAGTTGAAAACCTTTTTAAGGGTGGTAGTACCCTAGTTGCCTTGAAGCCAACTTGTAATCCCTAACCTTCCCAAATCTTGGGACGAGATTTCTTTTAAGGGTGGTAGCCTGTCACATCCCAAAATTTTCCAAATTTTGAAATGTGAAAAATAAATAAACAAAGTAAATAATTGTTGACATTTAGGGTGAAAAGAAACTTTTTTGTTTCAACTTGGAAACATCAAAACCCTTCTTGAACAAACTTTGAAGAAAATAGAATCCAACAAATTTCAATCAAGTGAAATGCATTCATCAATGAATGTATCTTGAAATTTAAACTTGGGAAAATAAACCAAAACTCTAAAACCCTAATGGAAGAAAATCATTTCCAATATCTCTCTAAGACTATGGATTTGATCCATATAAAAATTCAACAACAAAAATTTATAAATAATAAAAAATGATAAATAAAAATATTATAAAACCATAGAAATTGATTTCATTCAATTTGGAACCATGGATAAAAACTTATGAATTTAATAAGATAAAAGGAAATAATTTCCAAGGCTAATAAACCTCCTATCTA
This sequence comes from Avena sativa, assembly GCA_916181665.1. Taxonomy (NCBI): domain Eukaryota; kingdom Viridiplantae; phylum Streptophyta; class Magnoliopsida; order Poales; family Poaceae; genus Avena; species Avena sativa. The sequence continues at coordinate 300,304,240 of OV702297.1, read as the reverse complement.
AAATCCATACCAAATCTTGAGCAAATTAATCCTAAAGTATTTAAAAGTATAAACAAATATTAAATAAAATTATACAAATTGGAGTCACCAAGTTTGGATCCATAAATAAAAAGATATGGATTTTATAAGGCAAAGGAAGAAATAAATAAATAAGAAATATTTAAAAGCCAAATTAAATCTTGGCCAAACAAATGAAATGAAATATTATGGAATAATAAAAGGAATAAAAGATTATTTAAATAAAATCATAAGGATTGAACAATATGCAATGTTGTTCAAATAAAGACAAATTGCCTAAACTAAATAATAAATCCCAAGGAAATTATTTAGAAGACAAATTAAATTAAATCCATAAGCAAATGGAATAAAGATAATCCAAACCCAAATAAAATAAAGGGATAAAGAATATTCAAATAAAAGTATATGGGATTAAACCATATTCAAATTATATTTATAAAGACAAAATCCCTTAGGTAAATGATTAATTAAATCATGAGAAAATAATAAATAGGAATTTACCAAAGTGGATTAAAAAGTTATCTAATTAACTTAAAAGAATCATTTGAATAAAACTTATAAGGAATTAAAACCATATTTGACTTTAATTGAATAAAGACAATTGCCCAGTTTAAATGATTAATAAATCATATTAAAATATTTTAAACAATTCAAAGTGAATTATTTGCACTAAATAAAACCTACTGAAAAGGTTTGGTAAAAATTAGAATTCAAATAGAAGTTTGAAAATATATTTAAAATCTTATTTGAATAAAGGCAAGTGCTTATTATAAATAAATAATAAACTATAAATGAATAAAAGAATTATTCTAAAATGGACTTTAAATACTTGTTTAAAAAATTATTAAAATATACTGATTATTTGGAAAAGATTTGAAAATGAAATGTAAATTCAAATGATAGTTTGAAATTCAAAACAGAAAATGAAATAAGAAAAATAAAAAGGAAACAGAAAAGAAAAAAAAGAATCAGCCCAGCCCAGCAAAGCCCAACTAGCCCAGCAAGCCCCCCTCTCTCCCCTCCCTGAAACGTTTTCTTTCACTCAAACCAACACCCACGCTGCCACTGACGAGACGACCCCACCTAAACACTCTCTCCCTCGTTGACCGACAAATCCCACCTGCCAGTCATCGTTCTCACCCGCCCGCGACTGCTTCTTCCCCCTCTCTGCTGTTTTCTGCCTGTAATTGCTCGCACCAATTCAAGTGAATGCCACGATCAATTCCTCCCAGTAACCACGCCATATTAATCGCCTACTCCCCCTCTCTGTTTTCCCCATTCTCCCGCACACAATAGCCCCCAGGCTGCACCAATTCCTCGTTGCGCGCCACTGCTCCGACGAGCATCTCCAGCAAATCTCAGCCAGACCTCGCCTCCCCTTTCTCCCTGGCCTCCACGAGTCTACTCCCCATCGTCTTGCGCACCCGTCAGTACCCTCGGCTCGCCTGCGCATGATCCACAGTGTCAGCAACATCTTCGACTAAGTGCCACCGTCTTCGGCATCAACTCCGGTGATGTTTCCCCGTAAGTCTCGTCCTCCCTGCTCTCTCTCGATGACGCACACGTGTTCGCCACACTCGCCCACGTCTAATTCCCCTATTCTCTGGTTCTCCCGTGATCTGTAGCCTCGCCCCCGGCAATGAACAGAGGCGCCCGACCCTACAGCAACTACGGCAAAGAATTGCGAGCAGCTCCGAGCGCCCCTTCGCCAACAAAGACAACCTCGGGCTTCAGCACGATGCGACGAACGCAGAAAGCACCTTCCCCCTCTCCCGTGCTTCATGTACTCGCCGTACCACCACGGGCAGAGCCGCGCCGCCGTGCGCCACCGTCGAGCGCCGCCAGAGTTTGGTCAATTCATTTCAGGCCGTTGGATCTTGATCTGATGGATACGATAGAAAACTAAACGAAGGGGTACGTAACACTCTGAGCCGCACGATTTACTTTAGATCTAACGCTCCACATCACGCGATCCTGCCGAACCGGTACGCACCAATTAGATCAAGACACGTGGCCAGTCTGAGTTATAAAAACCAGAAACATTTCTATTAGTTGTTAGATTTTGTAAAATCCATAACTTTCAATCTACATGTCCAAATTTTGAAACTTTTATATCAATTGAATCAGCAAAAAGAATACTTTCCAACCATGCCCTTTGTTTAGTGATTTTCTTCTGGAAAATTAGTTGTTTTGCAGAAACATGTGTAGGCATATTTTGAATATAAATATTATTCTAAAATGTTTTTATGGTAAAATCTTTGGTAAATGGTTTGTTTTGAACCTATTGAACATAAAAACCAACTATTGGATTTAAAAATATATTTTGTGACACTTAGGAATTAGTCCTTTGAATTAAAGCATTTCTAGTTAAATAAAAATGTTGAATATATTTTAAAAATGCTTTTTGAGTAAAACCTTTTGAAAATGGTTTTAATTAAATTCAATGACCCTAAACACCAAGTTTTAGGATTTAAAAATATATTTGGTGAACCCTAGAAAGTTATTACTTTGTTTAAAGGAATTTCCAACAAAATAAAATATTGCTTTGATTTAAAAATGGTTTTAAGTGAAACCTTTTGTAAATGGAATTATTTTAAAACACTTTTGACTATAAACACTAACATGTTGTGTTTAAAAATATTTGGAAAACACTAGAAATTATTACCTTGATTTGAATCAATTCTAGCAAAACAAAAATGATTTAAAGTGGCCATTTTCACTAACTTGTTTTCAAATGGCTTTACCACTTTTATAAATGACCAATAGGTGTTTTAAAATATTTATAACCTACTAAAAACCATCTTTTGAAATAAAACAATCTTTTGCATGCTTGCATGCATTGCTTTGTTTTTAATTGTTTTGGGTGATGAATGTTTGAATGCTAGTTTGAATATTTGCTTGCTTGATTGAATTGTAGTGATCTTTGAAGAGTGTGACATTTGCAAGATCAAGGAGTGAATCAATATTCTCTACTAAAAAGGCAAGTGGTGCTTCATACTTTTGTCCCATTATTTTTCACTATGCATTAGTGATGTTTTGAGTAGGACTTCAATGGAATTTTTACTAAGTAAGCTATGCCTTGGAAAATCCTAGTAGATGATGTATTAGTAGATTTTCTCTAAGTTAAGATTCTTGCTACTATTATGCTTAGCCTAGCTATTAGAAAACAAGAGTGGATTGTAATCATGCTATGAAATATTTCTAAGTCTATGACTTGTGTTTTGTTTAATAAAACAACTATGTGAATGAATCACCTGGGTGGAATGGTGAGAATGGGATATGTTGAGTGGTTACACAAGGACAGAGGACTGGTGAAACCTTGTGTATCACACTTGTGGAAAGCCACCCAGGAACAAAGAGATTTGAGATGTCAAATGTTGAGAAGCTTCTAGTGCAACCACATGGCATTATGGGCTCTGCCTGGATCATATAGGTTGCAATAACTTAGCGAGATGGACAGTTGGTGGTAGGGGATGATAGGTTTGGAACGCGTCCATTATGGTCTAAGGGAAGGCTTCTAAAAGATCTTGTCTCGATGCATGTCGAGTCTTGTGGGGAAAGTGCACCACCTTTCGAGAGAGTAAAATCTAAGTACTTCGCCGTGTCCCTGGCAATGGACAATTTGAGCATCAAGACATGGAAGCTATCAAGGATCTCATCATCGCAATTTCTAAGTTAAAAACTTGTGGTTGAACAGGGCTAAAGGATATTAAATCCATGATTGGTAGATGCCTTGGGTGATTTTTGCCAAACAAAAACTTAGTATTTTCAAATGATAAGGAAGATCTATTTTGATCCAAGCAAGACTAAGCTCCACTTAGCCAAATGCGTATAGATGATAGACTACACTATACTACCATAGTATCACTTGCCAATACAATTCAAATGTATTGACCCTTGTGGCTGTAACTTATTTTGTTGTAGGTTTTTTTTATGTTAGTGAAGTATGTTGAATAGGATTACAAGTCTACAACCAACATGATTGCCTGTGGCACTTTGAAGATGAAGGACTCCATGCTATATAGTTATTTCTGCTTCATTGTAATGAGATAGTCAAATGAGCTATGTAAGATGTAATGAATTATTTTATTCATGGTTATAAAGTTGGATTATGACCTTTGTTTGTTGATATTACATCTTAACTGTGGATGCTAGCTAATTATCCAGGGAATAGCATTGTAAACACAGGGATCTCTACATTATTAAAGGTTGGGACCTCTACAATATCCTGCTCCAGCATGGTTGAGTCCTGTAAGTGGAAAACGAAACAATGTAAAGTTTGTATATTGTCGAGTGGGCTTTAATGCCCTTATAAAATTGTATGTATTGGCACATAGTGCAATTGTTTGATTATAGAATGTGCATGTCCTTTTTGTTAGCCTGACGTGGTCATCTACTCAGGTTATATGCGTTATTGTCAATCAACAAAGTCGTCAGGTGAGGCGAAGCCCCCAAGCATGTTTTAGCAATAAAAATGTAAGACAAAATATTTTGGGCCAAGGAACTTAGCTTTTATTCATCGTAATGCAGGAGGTACAGTGTTTGGCTGAATAGCCTTTTTGAAAGTAAAAGAAAACTAAGGGTAGAAGCATCGTAGCTATGCGACATTCTAGGGATTGGAGTATTCGACTCCTGACTCGACCTCCTTTAGGCGGTAGGCACCACCCGGGATGACTTTGGTGAATACGTAGGGTCCCTCCCAGGGTGATTTGAGCTTCAGGTGCCTTTTCTGCTTGAGTTGTAGGACAAGGTCTCCTTCGACGAAGGACCTAGGGAGCTGCGACGGCTATGGTAGTTGCAGAGACTTTGCTGATACACCGCCGATCCTGCCGCGGTGATGTCGAGAGATTCGTTTAATGTGTCGACGGCGTGTTCAAGTGTGGCCAATGATTCGACTTTGAGCTGTAAGCGATGACTTGCCGGGCCTTGTAGCGTACCTTAGCAGGCAACATGGATTCGGCTCCGTGAACCATGAAGAAAGGTGTATAGCCATTTGAGATGTTTGGAGTTGTGTGCAGGCTCCATAGGACGGAGGGTAGCTCGTCTGCCCAGGCTCCCGCAAGCCTTGCGAGTGGGCACAGTAGTCGTTTCTTGATGCCATTGCCGATGAGGCAGTTAGCCTTTTCGACCTTCCTGTTGGTCTGCGGATGCACCATGGAGTCGTATGTGAGGTTGATGCCGAGGACTTCACATAAGTCTCGGAACTCCTTCGAGGAGTCGTTGTCAGTTATGATGCTATGGGGCACTCCGAACCTATAGACAATGAACTCGAAAAACTTGACGGCGGCGGCACCGCTTTGGTTAGTAATAGGCATGGCCTCAATCCATTTGGTGAATTTGTCTACTGCTACCAGGAGGAAGACGTGTCGCCTGGCGAGGATTTTGGCGGCTTGCCAATCATGTCGAGTCCCCACTGGGCAAAAGTCCAGGCCAATGGTATGGGCCGCAGCTCTGATCCTGGCGCGTGTGGCTCGTCTGTGTATCTCTGACAAGCATTGCACCTCTGGATGACCTCCTTTGTGTCACTCATTGCAGTTGGCCAGTAGAAGCCAGCTCGTAGAGATTTGGCGACTAAGGCGCGGCTGCCTGCGTGGTGGCCGCAGATACCCTCATGGATATCGAGGAGGATGCTTTTCCCGTCGCTATTGGTGATGCATCACTAGAGCACACCTGAAATGCTACACTTTTATAGCTCGCCATTAATGATGGTTGATGGGCGTGTTGATGATGCCTTGTTGGGAGACCCCAAGAGCAAGATGTGATAAGCACAACAGCAAGTTTTCCCTCAGTAAGAAACCAAGGTTATCGAACCAGTAGGAGGAAGGAAACAACTCAAAGGTGTTGCTAGCAACTTGGAGAGATGCACAACACAAACTCAAGCCTTTTCCCCAATGAATAGTGAGGTTGTCAATCTCACCGGTTTGCTATAACAAAGGATTAACTGTATGGTGTGGAAGGTAATAGTGGTTTGTAGAAAGTAAACAGTAATAGTGGAAGATGTATCAATGGTAAAGATTGAAACGAGGTCCATAGTTCACTAGAGGTGTTCTCCTTAGATAAACAAACATGGCATGCTGGGTAAACAAATTATAGCAGAGAAATTGATAGGACTGAGCAAGGCATAACAATGCAATACTAGACATTCATGATCATATGAGATTCGATTGGGCAATACAACAAGATACATAGACCGCCATCCAACTGCATCTATGACTAGAAATCGACCTTCGGGTTATCATCCGAACCCCCTCCAGTATTAAGTTGAAAGCAACAGACAACTTCTTTTAAGCAAAGTGTGTAAGGTAAACAATCCACTTGTTCCATGAACAAGAGACCGTTGTTTTCTCCCTAGTGGCAACAGAACATCTACAGCCTTAGAGATTTTTGTCACTTCCCTTAGATTAAATAGAGGAATGAACTCACTATCGAGCATAAATACCCCCTCTTGGAGTCACTAGCATCTACTTGGCCAAGATAGATACTAGAAACAGAGAGCATGCAAGATCTCAAACAACACAGACATGATAGAATCAATAAGAAAAAACCATTAATCAATCTGACATAGTAATCTCAATATGCATCGGATCCCCGCAAACACAACATGCATGATTACAAATAGATGAGATCTTGATCATGAATGGAGCTCACAAGATCTAAACATGATAGCACAAAGGAGGAGATACAACCATCTAGCTACTACATGGACTCGTAATCCAAGGTGGAACTGCTCACACTTCATACCGGAGGATGGCATGGTGATGAAGAAGGCCTCCGGGATGATCTCCCCTCCGGTAGGGTGCCAGGAAGAGCTTCAGATCCCCCCGATCTAGGGACGATGGTGGCGGCGGATACAAACGGTTTCGTGGAATATTGATAGGCTACCTATGGTTTTGGCATCGAGGGGTCTTTATAGGTGAAGAGGCAACACAGGAGGGTCACCAGGGCGGCCGTACCCCCCGAGGCGCAGGCCGGGCCCAACCGTGCGGCCAGGGGGTGTGGCCCCCTAGTGGCCCTCCTCCGTCACGTATTCAGGCTTCGTGTTCCCCACGGTAAAATATTGACTTTGGATTTTGTCCCGTCCAATTCCGAGAATATATATTTTCTGCCTTTATGGAACCAAAAACAAAAAAACAGGTAACTGGCACTGTGGCATCTTGTTAATAGGTTAGTACCAGAAAACATATAAAAACACCTCAAAGTGTAGACAAAGCAAAGCAAAGTAGATACTAAACAAGCATGGAACATCAAAAATTATAGATACGTTTCTGACGTATCAAGCGTCCCCAAGCTTAACTCCTGCTCGTCCTCGAGTAGGTAAGTGATAAAAAGAATAATTTTTGAGGTGACATGCATCATAAAAATCAAGATCAAACCATTTGCAAGCATTGAAAGTTGGGATCAAAGAACTCTAAACATGAGCATGAAAGATGGAGTTCTAGCAGTAATACAAAGTAACTATGCATGAAACATGAAAGGCTACAAACAAAGATCATGAATAACATGCATTGAAAACCGTTTGTATGTTTCACATACAGAAAACATGGCATAGTGGTATTCAGCTTGTCCCTCATGGAGTAGAAAATAGATGCATAGGACACCTTCAAAGTTCATAAGAGTGACTAGATACAAATAGCACAAGAACAAGTAATATCAACAATATGCACCAATCAATATGTTTTGGGACAATGCACATAGAACTAAGAATGACAACTATGCTCTCTTTACTGGTGCCTAAAGGTAGAAGGTGGATACTCAGTATAATGGTGAAAGAAAGGCCCTTCATAAAGGGAAGCAGGGATTTCAAGTTTCAAAAAGAGCTTCCAAAAATTATGGTACTTGTTAGCTTTCAACCCTCATTGCCCCTATAATAAGCATCTTGAAGTGATTAAGGTTAAAGTGAACAAACTATGGAGTATATTCTTGATAATGTATAAGTTGGCAATATCATGTCCCTTGAATACGAGGGCCGCTCCTCATGCTACTCAAGTTTAGTTACTTGCAAGTTCTTGTCATAGTAAGTATATGTGTATCATAGAGAACCGCCAACGGGGTACCGCTTGCACATGACACAGGAGCTATCCCATAATCAAAATGACAAGGCGAGCAGACAATGAGCATCTCAGCATTCTTCTTATTTACCATGGGAATATGGTGCTTTTTTCTCTCTTTTCTCATATTTTTTTCTTTTTCTCAATCTCTTTTTCTCTATCTCTTTTTTATAAGAAGAATGCTTCATAGATGTCACTATGCTGATGCTTCAAGTTTCCACCATGATTAGGCATGGCTTAGGCTAGTGGCCCAGGCATTTCTCTAACACACATACATAACTCCATGGACTTACAAGCTCCCTTTCATTTCACACAGACGACATCCATAGACAAAAGAGCATGATATCAACGGTGTACAAAGTACAAGTGCAATGTTGAAAGCGTTCCCCATGACAGCACGGTTCTGCTAATTCCAATGTATAAGTGAAAGCATATACAACACAGATGACACAATGGTTTAAGTTTATTAGGGGCAAGAAAAATAAAGTGTTCCATCAAGTTCGTGAGAGCTTTAATCACTAAGTTTTCACATAACAAAATACTTTTTAATTGTTAGATAGATGAAAACAAGAATATACTTGGAATGGTGTAACACACCATGCATAGGAATTTATAGTGGACACATTGGAATAACTTGGTTTCTTGGGAGTTGGATGCATGAGTAGAGCTTACTCATACAAGTGGAGGCTAGCAAAAGACTGGGAGCGACCAACTAAGAGAGCAATACTGGCCATAATCATGCAGAGTGACAAAACATTACTAATGAAAGCATAAAGTGGTACTACAAGTCAAGGACTATATGATCATAGAGGCTATGGTGACTTGTTCATAGTCATAACATGGTCTGAGCATGTGCCAAGTCAACCCAAACAAAGCATCAAAGGAGAATACCACAATACTATGCTTCTGTATGCTAAAACAACGCATGATTCTTTCAAGGAACACTAAGCAATCCCAATTGTTTGTAACAAGTCATGCTACAGCAATAATCACTAAGCATAAGGTCAAAACAACACCTAGCATGACATGATAAAGTCCAAGTCACAGTCAAAGCAAGCTCCTCTTGTACTACTCAAGCAAGAACTTTCTACTCCTCTCCGACACCAATTAACTTATTTGAAATAACACGGCGAGAACGGGGGTCCAAACTACTTTATTCAAGCAAACTAAGCAAATGAAACGAAGATTAAGACGCTCCAAGAACAACACAATTATGCACGAAACAATAAAAATGAAGTGTCTAGAAAGACATGAGCTTATTATTGATGAAGAAGGGGATGCCCTGGGCATACCCAAGCTTTGACGCTTGTAACTCTTGAATATTTCTTGGGGTGACACGGGGTGGCATCCCAAAGCTTGATTGTTTTTCCATTCTTCATCTCATTACATCATTCTCTCTCTACACATGAATTTTTTTCCTTCATACAAAACTCCACACAATCTTCATTAGCAACATTAGTGTATTCAAAAGATAATAGACCTTTGGGTTTAACTTTAGAACAATAAAACTTTCAATAAAAACACAATATACTATAGCAATTCCCTCAAAAAGCTCAATGTCCCAAAAAGAACCCAAAAAGGAATCAATAAGAAGCAAATGCAAACAATGGCAGAAATCTGTCAAAACAGACCAGCAGGTGGAAACCGATTTTTTCGAAGACCTTCTGTTGCTCAAATCAAAAAGTGTTGAACTAACGAAAGTTAGCTAACATACCAGGGGATTTATTCGGAAAGTATCAGATCAATACGGCTTACAGATATTCCTCACGAATGTTTACGGTGGAGCTCAAAAATCTGTTTCGGGACAGCAACTCCCCAAATATTACTTCCCTCTCATTAGAGGTCATTCTTGGCACAAAAAATCAAAAAAAGGATAAGGAGAGGTCATTACTGAAGTAATAACTTCCAAGACTCAAGAAAACTCTTGGTTTATCTACCAACAAGTACTTCTCTTTAATGCCTTTAAGTTAGGCACAAGAAGCAAGAATGAAGTATTTTCAAATGAAGAAGCATTAACACCAACTCTCTTGCTCCTACCTTTCTTACCTTTCTTTTTCTCTTTAGGGAATATGTGATTTCTTGTTGGAGAAGCAAAATTCATAATGCCTTTTCCAACATCTATTATTGGTCCAAGGTGTTTCAGCAGGGATTTTCCAAGTGTAATTTGTCCTTTTCCTACAGATTCAATAACAAGATAATCAGTAAACACCATTTTCCCTGAGATTTTTGTAAACACACCTTCAGCTATTCCAATGGGTAATAAATTTATATTATTGGTAAGATATATTTATTCTCCTCCTTTAGAAAGTCCCCAAAGACTCAAAGACTCATAGATATCCTTAGGCATAAGGCAAAATTCATACATGATATCACAGTGACCATCAAAAGTTGCACTATTTATAGAAACTTTTATTGTAGGAAACCACTTTGAAGGCTCATATTTTATTGGAACATAACCATGGTGCTCTCTAAGTGTGTGATAGAAACTATTCAAAGAAGCAGTGCTGGACTCAAGAGTGTTCAACCTAACATAAATGTCTATAAAAGAGGAATCAGACTTGCTAGGCATATTATAAATTATAATCAACTTTATTATGGCATCCAAAGCTTCATCCTCAGTACATCGAAAAATATCTTTCTCAGCTACATCATCCAAATCATATCTCTAACAAAGAGCAATACCGCTGTAGAAACTATTAATAACCAAGCTAAGATTCATCCTAGGCTTAGTTTCCCTTTGTAAAGTAGAGATTTTAGACCAAGCTTCTTTGAAACTCTCTTCACTTCCTTGCTTGAAAGTAAAGATCCTTCCCATAGGTGACACAGGGATTGGACCAAAACCAGAAATGGTAGTAACTAGAGTAAGAACTAATTTTTTTGTGTTTTTGATAAGACAAAGAAAACCAAACTAAACTAATTTTTTGGAGTTTTTGATAAAAAAGAGGCAAACAAAACCAAGCAAAAGAAACTAAGCAAAACCAAAACAAAGTAAAGAGAAAGGTTGAGAATGACTCCCCTTGTGAAGACGTCCTTAGCCTCCCTGGAAACGGCGCCAGAAAAGCTTTGATGAGGAGGAAGAGATTAAAGGCCCTATGTTCCCCGGAAATGGCGCCAGAAAAGCTTGTGATGGGAGTGTTGATGACGCCTTGTTGGGAGACCCCAAGGGCAAGGTGTGATGAGCACATCAGCAAGTTTTCCCTCAGTAAGAAACTGAGGTTATCGAACCAGTAGGAGGAAGGAAACGACTCAAAGGTGTTGCTAGCAACTTTGAGACCTGCACAACACAAACTCAAGACTTTGCCCCAACAAACAGTGAGGTTGTAAATCTCACCGGTTTGCTGTAACAAAGGATTAATTGTATGGTGTGGAAGGTAATAGTGGTTTGCAAAAAGTAAACAGTAACAGTGGAAAATGTATCAATGGTAAAGATTGGACCGGGGTCCATAGTTCACTAGAGGTGTTCTCCTTAGATATACAAACATGGCCGGCTGGGTAAACAAATTACAGCAGGGCAATTGACAGGACTGAGCAAGCATAACAATGCAATACTAGACATTCATGATCTAATGAGATTGGATTGGGCAATACAACAAGATACATAGACCGCCATCCAACTGCATTTATGACTAGAAATCCACCTTCGGGTTATCATCCGAACCCCCTCCAGTATTAAGTTGCAATCAACAAACAACTGCTTTAAGCAAAGTGTGGAAGGTAAACAATCCACTTGTTCCATGAACAAGAGACCATTGTTTTCTCCCTAGTGGAAACAACACATCTACAACCTTAGAGATTTCTGTCACTTCCCTTAGATTAAATAGAGGCATGAACCCACTATCGAGCATAAATTCCCCCTCTTGGAGTCACTAGCATTTACTTGGCCAAGATAGCTACTAGAAATGGAGAGCATGCAAGATCTCAAACAACACAGACATGATATAATCAATAAGATAAAACCATTAATCAGTCTGACATAGTAATCTCAATATCCATCGTATCCCTGCAAACACAACATGCATGATTACAAATAGATGAGATCTTGATCATGAACGGAGATCACAAGATCTAAACATGATAGCACAGAGGAGGAGATACAACTATCTAGCTACTACATGGACCCGTAATCCAAGGTGGAACTATTCACACTTCATACTGGAGGCTAGCATGGTGATGAAGAAGGCCTCTGAGATGATCTCCCCTCCGGCACAGTACCAGGAAGAGCTTTAGATCCCCCCCAATCTAGGGACGATGGTGGCGATGGCTACAGACGGTTTCGTGGAATATTGAGCGGGTACTTTGGGTTTTTCCATCTGGGGGTCTTTATAGGAGAAGAGGTAAGGAAGGAGGGTCGCCAGGGCGGCCGCACCCCCAGGCGCGGTCAGGGCCCAGCCACGAGGACAGGGGTGTGCCCCCTGGTGGCCCTCCTCCGTCTCGTATTCAGGTTTCATGTTCCCCACGGTAAAATATTGACTTTTGCTTTAGTCCCATCCAATTCCGAGAATATTGATTTTCTTCCTTTCTAGAACCAAAAACAGAAGAAAACATGCAACTGGCACTGTGGCATCTTGTTAATAGGTTAGTACCAGAAAACATAGAAAAACACCTCAAAGTGTAGACAAAGCAAAGCAAAGTAGATACTAAACAACCATGGAACATCAAAAATTATAGATACATTTTCGACGTATCAATGGTCAAGGCCTTTGATCGGCGAGCTATGCGCCAGGCTTCTGTCGGGTCCTCAGGCATCTGCTTGCTTATCAGGTAGCGGAGGTATGGTTGTTCCATGTCTGCTCAACCGCCATGACCTACATGAGGCTCACCACTTCGACCTTAGTGCCGATCTCTTCGGGTCCTTTGGATTTATCGGTTGGCATAGCCCCCGAGTGTCCTATGGCTTTGGGTGTGTCCTTCGGGAATTTTCGCTTGATAGAGGGCACACAGCTTGTCTGCCTCTTTGTTGCTTTCCCTGCCAATGTGCTAGAGATCATATCCATCAAAGTCCCCTTCGAGTGAGTTGTAGAGCGCATGATATGTGATCATGTTGGCGCTGTGAGCATTGCACTCATTCATCGTCTGATGGACGACGAGGTTGGAGTCACCGTAGATGATGAGGCGTGTAGCGCCGCATATCTTGGCCATCCTCATGCCATGTAGGAGCGCCTCGTATTCAATCTCGTTATTGGATGCGTGGAAGTTCATATGAAGGACATACTTCATCTTGTATCCTTGAGGGGACATCAGTATCACGCCGGCTCCTACTCCGGCTTCGCACTTGGATCCATTAAAGTGCATTGTCCACCATTGGAACATGTCTGGAGTGTCTGGCAGCTGGAGTTCCATCCAGTGGACGAAGAAGTTCGTGAGCACTTGAGACTTGATGCGGTGCGCTGCTCGTAGATGATGTCTCAAGGAGACAGCTAGATGCTCCATAAGGCTACTCACCCTGTAGCTTCGGTGTTGTTCAGGATGTTCGACAGTGGTGTGTCATTGATGACCACGATCTTGTGCTCCTGGAAGTAGTGGCTCAATAGCCGTGCCGTCATGAATATGCCCTAGGCGAGCTTCTGGTAGTGGGGATACCTTTGCGTTGTTGGGGTCAGTACCTCGCCGAGGTAGTAGATTGGGCGCTTCACCCCGTGGGTCTTGCCATCTTTGGTTTGCTTGACCACGAGGGCTGTGCTAACCACCTGGTGCGTGGCTGCGATGTATAGCATCAATGGCTCCCTCTCCTTTGGCGTGAAGAGTACAGGAGATGTGGAGAGGAGGCGCTTTAGGTCCTCGAATGCTTCATCTACCTTAGACATCAACTTGAATTTGTCGGCTTCGCGCATCAACTGGTAAAAAGGGAGGGCCTTTTCACGCATGCGGCTGATGAACCTGCTGAGCGCCATGATTTTCCCAGCCAGCTGCTGGACCCCTTGATGTTTTCCGGCTTCTCCATGGCTAGTATAGCCCTGGATTTCTTTGGGTTAGCCTCGATGCCACATTGAGAGATGAAGTACCCTAGCACTTGGCTGGACGAAACACCGAAGGCGCTTTTGTCTGGATTCAGCTTGATCTTGTAGCGATCAAGGTTATCCAACGTCTCGCGGATATCGTCGATGAGTGTCCTGGCCTCGTTGGTCTTAATGACTATGTCATCACCATAGACTTACATGTTGCGAATGATCTGGCTCTTTAGGCAGGACTGCATGCATCATTGATATGTGGCGTCTGCGTTCTTTGGCCCGAAGGGCTTAGTGTTGTAGCAGAACACTCCGAACGGCATGATGAATGTCGTTTTTTCTTGATCTTCCATCTTCATTCGAATTTGGTGGTAGCCTGAGTAGGAATCAGGGAAGGAGAATTTTTCGCAACCTGCTGTCGAATCGATGATTTGGTTGATCTGTGGGAAGGGGAAGTGGTCCTATGGCAGTTCTTATAAAGCGACGTGAAGTCCACACACATCCACATGATGTATGTATCCTTTTTGGGGACAAGCACGGGGTTAGCTACCCAGGTGCTTTATTTTATCTCCCTTATGAAGTTGGCGTCGAGGAGTCTGTTGACTTCGGTACCAACAGCTTCGGCTCTTCGTTCGGACAGTCGATGCATCGACTTCTTGACTGGCTTCGCATCCGGAAACACATTGATCGCACGTTCGTCAAAAATTCTCTAGGAACCCCTGGCATGTCCGTAGGACACCAGGAGAAGATTTCTGAGCGCTCACAGAGGAATTCGATGAGCGCGCTTTCCTATGTGTGGCTCGGATCGTTGGCGATCAGAGCCGTCTTGGAGGCGTCCGTCGGGTGGACCTGCACCTTTTATTGTTTATAGTTGAGTTGAATGACATATCAGGTGCGTTTTGCCTAGTAACTGGAGGCAGACCATTGTCTGTGACTTCCTTCAGCCTTGTGAGCTCCTCCTGTATGCCGAAAGACTGGGAGATTCTTTTGAAATCCCTGTCACAACTATCAGACCTGGTGAATCTTCCTGGGATGGTGATGATGCCCCCAGGTCCCGACATCTTCAATAGAAGGTACACGTAGTGCGGTACTTCTAGGAATCTTGCGAATGCCACACGCCCGAGGATGGCATGGTACTGTGAGGTCCAGTCCACCACTTCGAACACAATCTTCTCATGCCTGAAGTTGTCGGGCTTGCCAAAGATGACGTCGAGCCATATTTTGCCCAGGGGGTATATGCCCTTCCCTGGGACAAAGTCGTGGAACGTCGTGTCCGACGCCTCTAGGCTGCATAGCGGGATCCACATAGCTACGAGTGTGCTGGCGAACATCAGGTTAATGCCGCTGCCGCCGTCCATGAAGACACACCTCATCTCGAACCCTCCAATATGGGCCTGGACCACCAGGGCAGAGTGACCTAGGCGAGGTATCTGGCGTGGGTGATCCAAACGGTCGAACGTGATGCATGACTCTGAGCCATTGAGGTACTCAAGTATGGCTGGTAGAGAGGTCACATCCAAGTTGACCTGGCGGGTGATTTTCTTCTGCACCCTGTTGGTTGCCCGTCCCTTCTAGATCATCATAGATCCCAATGGTGGAGATGCGTCTGCCCCGTTATTCTGCGTCGGCGCAGCTACAGGCTGCGTGTGTCCTGTAAGTGTCACATCCCAAGATTTTCCAAATCTTGTTATGTGAAAAATAAATAAATAAAATAAATTATTGTTGAAAATCAGGGTGAAAAGAAACTTTGTTTCTAAATGGAAACTTAAAATCCCATCTTGAACAAACTTTAATTAAGGTTTGAATCCAACAAAATCCAAATCAAGAGAAATGCATTCCTCAATGAATGTATCTGGAAATTTAAACACTTGGAAAATAAATCCAAACCCTAAACCCAAATGGAATAAAATCATTTCCAAATTATCTCCAAGCCTATGGATTTGATCCATATAAAAATTTATCAACAAACATTTATAAATGATCAAGAATGACAAATAGAAATATTATAAAACCATACAAATTGGTTTCACTTAATTTGGAGCCATAAATAAAATCTTATGAATTTAATAAGATAAGGAAAAGTCTGTTCCAAAGTTAATAAAGCACTTATCTAAAATCCAAACCAAATGGTGAGCAATTAATCCTAAAAAGATTTAAAGTGATAAACAAATATCAAATAAGATTTTACAAATTGGAATCACCAAGTTTGGATCTATAAATAAAAAGATATGGATTTTATAAGAT
Organism: Avena sativa; assembly: GCA_916181665.1. Taxonomy (NCBI): domain Eukaryota; kingdom Viridiplantae; phylum Streptophyta; class Magnoliopsida; order Poales; family Poaceae; genus Avena; species Avena sativa. Next base: position 300,287,985 of record OV702297.1, on the reverse strand, counting down.
AAAGAAAGAAATATTAAATAAGAATTATTTAAATACCAAATTAAATCTTGGCCTAATCCATTAAGAAAATGGAATGAATATAATCCAAATCCAAATAAAATAATGGATAAAGAATTTTCCAAATAAAATAGAATGGCATGAACCAAATTCTTTTTGAATAAAGACAAATCACTAATAAGAATAATTATATAAATCTTGAGAAAATAGTATTTTGGAATTACCCAAGTGTAATAAAAGTTGTTTAATTAATTTAAATAAAATAAATCTTCCAAGTAAAATTTATGGAATTAAAACTATATTTAATTTCAGTGGAATAAAGACAGTACCCAATTTAAAATGATTAATAGATCATATTAAAATTATTCCAAATAATTCAAAGTGAATTATTTTGACATCATTATAATTGAATAAGAACCTACGGAAAAGTTTTGGAAGGATTTTAGAAATTTAAATGGTGTTTGAAAATATTATTAAATCTTATTTGATTTAAAACAAGGGCCTTTTTGAATAATTAAAAAGACCCCAAAAAAGAATAAAATTTTATTTCAAAATTAACTTCAGATTATACTATTAATCAATATTCAAATCTACACAAAATTTGGTTGAGGTTTGAATTTAAATGGATGATTGAATTGATTAAATAAAATCAAAACAGAATATTAGAAAAGGAAAAAGAAAAACAATCAGGAACAAAAAAAAATGTAAAGGACTCAGCCCAACTAACCTAGCCCACTAAGCCCAACACAGCCCACTGCTCCTCTCCCGCAGAAAAACGCTTCACACCAGGGATTCTACCCGCACAGCGTATGACACGTGGGTCCCATCTCTTCTCTTCCTATCTCACTGTCAAACGGACCCCACTAGACACGTAGCGTCTTCCCCAGCGCGACCCGTTCCTCCCCTGATTCCTCCCGTTTCTGCCGATTAATTCGCGTGATGAATTCACATCAATGAAGCAGTGATTCCGCCCCAGACCATGCTCTCTTAATCGCCAGCATCCCCTCTCCATTTCCCACCAGACGCCACACCACCGAAGCCCCCAGGCTGTCCCAATTTCCCCCTTCACCGCCTCTGCTCCGGCGAGCTCCACCAGCAATTCTGGCAGTTCCGTGTTGCCCCTCGCCTCCTCGACCACGCTCACATTCTCCCCACCTCCTGGCGAACCTCCCCGTAGCATCAGCTCGCTCGCGCATGCCCCCTATCGTCGACAACCACCTCGTCTGAGCGCCACCGACGACCCCCGCAACTCCGGCGAGCAGTAGGCGACGATTCAGCACACCCCTTGCTCTCTGGTAGGTACCATCACAACCCCTGCAAGCGTGCACACCTTCCTAACTACTTTCCCTGCCTTATTATGCCACAAGAACTCGCCCCCGTTGACGTCTGACTGCACCCGACGGCAGCAAGAACTCCGGTGAGAGATTCCGATCAACCTCGTGCGCCCCTTCGACCAACGCGAGCAGGTTGAGCATCCCCGTGCCACGGAGATCATGGTGAGCCACCCCTCTACCTTCCTAGCTTCCTCTATCACCAGCCCCGCCGTAGCCAGAGCCAGCGCCGCCAGTCGCCGCCGCTAGCGCCGCTGCTAAATGGTCAGAGCAATATGAACCGTAGGATCTTGATCAGAAGGTTACGATAGAAACTTAAGCGAAAGGGTAAACTCGCTTATGAGCCGTGTGATCCTATATAAATCCAACGGCTGTCAGTAGCCGATCCGCGCGAAACGGTATGCGCCAATAGGATAGCGCCGCGTGTCACAGAATCTGGTTTAAAATCAGAATTTGATCTATTAGTTGCTCAATTTTGTAAAATTCATAACTTTCAAACCACACGTCCAAAATTTGCAAATTTTATATCAATGGATTCAGAAAAACAAGTACTTTCTGACCATGCACTTTGTTTAGTAAAATGTTTCTGTTAAATTGATTATTTTTGCAGAAACTTGTGTATGCATGTTTAGAATATAAAAATTGTTCTAAAATGATTTTGGGGATAAAATCTTTGACAAATGGTTTGTTTTGAACCTACTGACCCTAGGAATCAATTGGTGGTTTTAAAAATGTATTTGGTGAAGCAAAATAATGAATCTTTGATTTAAAACATTTCTAGTCAAAGAAAAATATGGTTTAATTGTTAAAAATGATTTTGGAGGAAAACCTTTGGGAAATGTTTTGATTTAAACTCTTTGACCCTAAACACCAAGTTTTATGACTTAAAAATGTATTTGGAAAACTCTATAAAGATTGCTACTTTGATAAAGGCATTTTCAACCACATAAAATAATGATTTGGTTTAAAAATGGTTTATAGGTAAAATCATTTGCAAATAGTTTGGCCACTTTATAAAATGACCAATAAGTGTTTTAGAATGTTTATAACCAATTATAAACCACTTTTGTAAATAAAACAAAGTTTGGCATGCTTGCATGCATTGTTTTGTTACTATTATTTTATGTGATGAATTGCTTGAATGGTAGATTGAAATATTGTTTGCTTGATTGAATTGTAGTGATTTGAAGTGTGTGAACATTGCAAAGATCAAGGAGTGAACTTATACTCTCTACCAAAAAGGCAAATGATGCTTCATACTTTTGTCCCATTATTTTCACTATGCATTAGTGATATTTCTAAGTAGGACATGCATGGAATTTTGCTAAGTGTAAACTATGCCATGGGAAATCCTAGTAGATGAAACCTTAGTAGAATTCTCCAAAGTTAAGATTCCTACTACTATCATGCTTATCTTAGCTAGTAGAAAACAAGGGTGGAATATATATTCATACTATGAAATATTTCCAAGCAAAGGACTTGTGTTTTGTTTAATAAAACAACTAAGTGAATGAATCACCTAGGTGGAATGGAAGGAATGGTTTGTGTTGAGTGGTTACACAAGGCCAGGGGCTGGTGAACCTTGTGTATCACACTTGTGGAAAGCCACCCGGGAACAAAGAGATTTGAGATGTCAAATGTTGAGAAGCTTCAAGTGCAGCCACTTGGCATTATGGACTCTGCCTGGATCATATAGGTTGCAATAACTTAGCCAAATGGACAGTTGGTGGTAGGGGTTTGATAGGTTGGAGCGCGTCCATTCTGGTCTAAGGGAAGGCTTCTGAAAGATCTTGTCTTGGTGAAACCATGTCTTGTGGGGAAAGTGCACCACCTCTGCAGAGTGTAAAATATAAGTACTTAGCCATGTCCCTGGTAAAGGAAAATTTGAGCATCAAGACATGGAAGCTATCAAGAATCTCCTCATCCCAATTTCTAAGTTAAAAACTTGTGGGTGAACAAGGGTTAAAGGATCACCAATTTCTATTGGGAGATGCCTTGGGAAATATTTTGTCAAGCAAAAACTTAGTGTTTTCAAATGATAAGGAAAATTTATTTTGAGCAAAGCAAGCCTAAGCTCCACTTAGCCAAATGAATATAGATGATAGACTCCACTATACTACCATAGTATCACTTGCCAATACAATTCAAATGTATTGACCCTTGTGGCTGTAACTTGTTATGTTGCAGGTTTGTTTGATATTAGTGAAGTGTAATGAATAGGATTACAAGTCTACAACCAACATGTCTGCCTATGGCACTTTGAAGATGAAGGACCCCATGCTATTATTATGTTCTGCTGCATTGTAATGAGATAGCCAAATGAGCTATGTAAGATGTAATAAATTATTTTATTCCCGGTTATAAAGTTGTATTATGACCTTTGTTTCTTGATATTACATCTTAACTGTGGATGCTAGCTATTGATCCAGGGACTAGCATTGTAAACACAGGGATCTATACCTTATTAAAGGTTGGGAACCTTACAGTAAGTGGTAGTGGTGGAGCCCCGTGGCCTACACCTCCTAGGGATGGTGCGAATCCTGGGTTCACGGCCTGGCGACGCATCTGGGCGAAGACCTCGTGGAGTTTTTAGAACTCCCTGCAGTCCTTCAGCATGTGGCTGGCTTTCCTCTTTCCATCCTGTTTGTCGATGTAAAAGTGGATGGTGCATGGACCTGACAGCTTTTCGAATGCTGATGGCTCATCATCACGGTTGCGGCACTGCCATGTTTGGGTGGACCGTCCGCTATTAAGGATGGCAATGGGCAGGGTATGGGTAGGATAGAGCAATACCATACCAATACTCATATAGTCAATGGGTAGAAAACTTTACCCATACCCGTACCCATGGGTATAAATATTTACCCATGCCCATACCCGACGTGTACCTATACCCGTTGGGTATCCGACGGGTAGATCCAATAGTACACAAGTTATTCATAATTTTACATTAGTCAATATCATATTTGACAAAAAATGAGTATCTCTACTCAATAATAGGTAGACGAGTACATGTCAATTATCAAAGTTTAGAAATCATAATCTCATACTTTCCCCTAGGCTACTCAGCCGCATAGATTAAAACTCTAAAGGTAAGTTTTACAAGTCAGTATAAATGGGCAGGGTATGGGTATACCCATAGGTACAACCCTATATCCGTGCCCGTACCTATAACATCCCAAAAATTCATGAATTGTAAAAGCATGCATTACATTCATATCATCATTGTGTCTAGAGGTAACATCCCAAAAATCATGATTTGTAAAATCATGCATTGCATTCATATTGTCAAATGTAACATCCCAAAAATATGAAACTTGGATCATCAAACTCTAATCATCAAATTTAGGGTTAACAAAAACTTTTCAAATTAAAAACATGAAAGCATGCATGTTTGTATGCATTCCAATTTGGATTCTTTTGAATCACCTTGCTTGTGTGTTTCTTTGCTTGTAAAAGGATTCTTAGGTGAAATAAAAATCATCTAAACAATCCCCACACTTTTCCTAAAGACAAATAAATCAAAACAAACAAAATAAGGGAATGGTCATTTTGGCCAATTTAACTCCCATGCCTACTTTGGCTGTCTCTAACTTTCGGAACTTAACAGAAACATGGATGGATCTTTGCACCCCTTGATTGTACTCATAACAAGGTATCAAGGCCCATTTTGTAATCATCCAGAAACATTCAAATGCATAGTTTAAATGACAGTTTAAAATTGAATCTATTTCATATGGGAAGATCCCACTTTTTCAAAAACCCCTCAAACCAACTCAACTTTCAAAACCCAAGCATCTACAGACTCACCAGCACATGCCTATCACACCCACCAAAAATAATTTCAAAATTCAAAACTTTAGTTCATGCAGCCATTTCATCAAACACCTTGTAGATTAAAATCAAACAAAATCAAAACACTATAGTGTGCAGTGTTTTGGGCCTAACTTGTTCCCTCTCTGGACACCACTAGCCTTAGTAGATCATCTAACGACCCTAACTAATCCCTGGCACCATTGTAAGCTTGACAATGTCATCATTGGTGAACAGCCGAGAACACCCATGTCACCCCAGTGTGGACAGCAGGCTAGAGGAAGAACTAGCCGTGCCAACCTTGTCTCGGAGGTAGCCCATGCCTCACCGCCCCCTCTCGACCAGCCCTGCCTCGCGGACAACAGCCAGAACCGCCAGGAACGCCGCGCCCGTGTCGCTGTCGACCGTGCCGACCCGCACCGCAGAGCACGCGCCGTTCCCATTCAACCAGACAACCTCGAGCCATCGCCGCCCGCCAACATGCTCCCCACCGTCCCAGGAGACCGCTAGACATTCCCATTTCACCGCCCGTACCCCGTAGCCACCACTCGCCGTCGAAGATGCCGCCTCTGCCGCGCAGAACGTCGAGCGTTCCAGACCGTTTGCCACCGCCCCTAGACGCGCATTAAAGACATAGAGAATCGCCAGGAGACCACCGATCGATCGCCACCCTCGGCCATGCCTCTAGCAGCCCGTAGCCATGTCACCACTCGCTTGCCCATCCCGTTCGGTCTCGTCGTCGAGACTATAAATAGAGGCCTCCCCCGCTCAAACTCTTCACACCATCTCACTCCCCTCTCTTCACTGATTGTTCTACCCCGTTCCAAGAGCAAGGCGAGCAGCGCATTGCCGTAATTTCACCGAAGCCCGCCGCTGCTGGAGAAGAAGGAAGCCAGTGATTGAAGCCGCCCCAGGAGAAGCTGCCGATACCAGGAGGTTCGCCATCGTCGACTTCGTCGTTCGCCCGCCTCGCCGACCCTCGCCTGAGCCCCAGTGAGCCTCCCATGACCCCCACCTGCCGCGTTAGGGTTCTGTCTCGCCGGCACTGCCCGACGTGGACGATGAACCAGAGCCGTTGGATTAGAACGAGATCCAACACACCACGTTGCCCCGTACCGCTTCGCACCCCCCGTCTCACTGACACGTGGGGACAGCAACTTAACCAGCCCACGTAAGCGCTATGCGTAGCAGGCCGGCCCATTTTCTCTTCCCGCGCAGCCCACTCGTTTCAATTTGGATTTCTCCATTTTCATTCAAACACAGTTCTGTACCTAGTTTCAAAAATCAACCCAGCTCGATTCAGTGAACCAAATTGAGTGAAACCAATTTGGTTAGAAAGGTCTGGAAATGCTGAATCCAAGCCCGTTGGATTCAAGTCATTTGGAGCTGTAGATCACCCTTGGTAAAAATGACAAGGCAGAAGCTTTTCTGCATTCAAACATTTTTCAAATTTAAACCATAATAGCTTTTGAGTTGATTCCAACTCTCAAAAATCACAATTGATCATACCTTTCAGAATATATAAAAATATATGGGTTTACTTACAGAAAAAATGTCCAAGTAATAAAAGAATGCCACATAGGCATTTCTAGTCACTTTATTTAATTAAAATAAAAAGGTTAAACCTTATTAAATTGTGACACCACTTTAAATCACATTCCCATGTACTGAAATATGTGGTGATGACATGTGTCAACATGATCCCATGTTTGGTTTGGAGAGTATTAAATCTTAAGTAGTTTTTCAATGAGTAGAAATTATTTTTCTAAAAATAAAAACATTAAGTCAAGTGCTTGTAATGTTAGTGATGATGCTAGATCATCTATAGAACCCCTTTGTGTGATGATTGAAAGTAGTTAAGTATTGTTTGGTGATTGTGTACCTCGTAATTATTTATAGACGCTAGCAACGACCAAGGATACGAGGAGGAAGGAGGATACTACGAAGAAGAAGCCGAGGAGAACTTCAACCACTGTTCTGCACAAGGCAAGCCAATACTTGCAAGCTATTAACTTAGAAATCTTATACTGATACTGATGCAAGCCTAATACTACTAGTTGAATGTGCAAGCTAACACTTGCAAGATATTATACTTTAGCAAGCCTTGCCGTGCCAACCATATGCCTTTAAGCATATGTGGTTATACCCACTTGACAAACCAATCCTAGTTTTACTTGCAAGCTTTCTACGTTATTTCTTTATCAAAGATTTATTTAGAGTTTAATTAAGTGACTTGTATATTCTAGGAAGTTAACTGAAGGTTGCATAAAGAGCATAAAATTTGGCCTAAGCTAGATAATCTTGATGTCATCCTAAGGCATGAGATTGAACTTAGTAAAACTCCACTTGTTTACCACCCCTCATTAGTACTCACCACCACTTGTAGATGCTAGTGCTAAGCATAAAACTTGATCAACTTTAGATGGGAATACTTGGTGAAAATGGTTATGAAAACCTTAGAATTATGAGTAATTCTACTGAGATGTTTTGACATGTGTTTCCGAACACCAGATGATTTTGGTGATGAAAATGTTGAGGCATGAGCCTTAGCCCTTTATAAAACTGATGGTTGTCTGGATGCGATACCATTCCAATTTTACCGTGCAACCACAATACCCGAAAATTGGGTAGAGCTTGACTGGAACTTATATACCTTAGTATTGGTTCCCTCACGGCCAAGGTCTGAGCTGAGGCTACCTTGTGAAGATTGTCCACCTGTGCAGTACTCAAGATGACAGTTGGTCATGGTTGGGAGGCCAAACTCACAGGCGAGGTGCCTATACTAGGGCGTGTAATTTAAAGGTTAGGATTGATTATCCGCATACTGAGTATGGTGAATTCAGGATTTGTTCCTGACGGATGTATCGAATGTTGTGGTGAAAGTGTACAATCTCTGCAGAGTGTCAAACTATTCGAATAGCCACGTCCGCGGTTATGGACAGTTGGATTTGCCATACTGTTCCCCCGTCAGATGTTTTACAAAATGACTTGTGAAAGGAATTGAGAACTTGACTTGACCACAACAGAGTGTGGCATGAGATACAAGTTCCCACTTAGGTGTTATAAAATTTTACTAGCTTTCTCTTGCTTCTGAACTTAGTAGATGTAAATCTGGCTTTTGCAAAACAACCCTAGAGCTTAGTGTACTACTACCAAAACCCCCCTTCACTTGTTAGTATTAGTTTGCGAGTACTTAAAGAGTACTCATGGATTTGTCCCTGGCTATTCCCGTGGCCAGACTATGAAGAGGAGTACCAGGATGATGGACCCTAGGAAGGTTACGACAACTAGGATCATCTCCCATCGTCAGCATTGCCTGTGACCCCGAAGATGGAGTTTCGCCTACGCTACCTTTATTATTACGTATTTCCACTGCTTGAATTGTATTAAGAACTGGATCATGAGATCCTTATTTGTGTAAGACCTTATGTATGGTTTGTAATGGATGATGTACTGTGGTATCCAATTCTGTTATGTCTCGCAAAAATGGTAATCCTGGGATTGCGATGTATGGCATAACAGGCATCTGGGATTAAAAATCCGGGTGTTGACATCAAAGCATTTAGAGCTAGCACAAAAATTTTAAAGTTTGAATTCAAACAAAAACCATTTGTATGCCCATTTTTTATCAATCTTATGAGGCATGGTTTTGTTTTATTTTTCAAATGACCAAAGTGATTCTGAGTGAATTTATGTGTTTAACACACTCTTGGACACTAGAATGGTCTCACAAAATTTGGTGGAAATTTGAATTGATTTGGAGTTGATTTGATCTTTCAAATCTTATTTAGAAAATCAAATCAGAAAAAGAAAAACAAAAGAACAAAAAAAATATAGGCAGACCAGGCAACTGGCTCGGTCCACCCCCACGGCCCAACTCGCAGCCACCCGCGAAACCTCCCCCTCTCACCCCTCTGTTTCTCTCCACACGCCCCGCACCCCTCTCACTGACATGATGGTTACTGGCACCCCTCTGTTTCTCTCCACACGCCCCGCACCCCTCTGTTTCTCTCCACACGCCCCGCACCGCCACGTCACTATCATCTTCCTCAATCAGCGCCCACAGACTCGCCATCACCGCCCGTTACTGGCTGATTGATTCTTGAATCAATTCGCGTTATGGTCGCAGTGATACCGCGCCTGAACCCTCTCTACTTAACCCCTTCCTCCTTCTGCTCCTTTCCCCTCACTCACCACCATCTGAGCGCTGCTAGGCTGTCCACACACAAGCTCGCATCACCGCTGTCCCGAGCATCTCCAGCGAGCAAATACCGTAAACCCTAGCCTCCCCTCCTCTCTGGTTCACCCTCTAAGCGCTTCTAGGATGGAACGCATCCATTTGGTCTAATGGAAGGCTTCTGAAAGATCTTGTCTCGATGCATGTCGAGTCTTGTGGGGAAACTGCACCACCTCTCGGGAGGGTAAAACCTAAGTACTTAGCCGTGTCCCCGGCAATGGACAATTTGATCATCAAGACATTGAAGCAATCAAGGATCTCCTCATCCCAATTTCTAAGTTAAAAACTTGTGGTTGAACAAGGGTTAAAGGTTCACCAATGTCTATTGGTGGTTCCTTGGGAGTTTTTGTCAACAAAAACTTAGTGTTTTCAACTGATAGGAAAAACTTATTTTGAGGAAAGCAAGCCTAAGCTACACTTAGAAAAATTCATATAGATGTTAGATACTACTATTCTACTATGGTATCACTTGCCAATACAATTCCAAATGTATTGACCCACTGTGGCTGTAACTTATGATGCTGCAAGTTATTCTGATGAGGATTAGGGTTATGAGTCTACACTCAACATGCTTGCCTATGCCACATGAATATGAAGACTTTACTTTATTTACTTATGTTATGAACTCTTGTACTAGCCTTTGGCTATGGAGTTGTAAAATACTATGTTTATCTCTGGAATGACGATGTAATAAAGACCTTTGTATTTGTGTACATCATCTTAAACTGTGGATGCTAGAATTTGATCCATGGACTAGCATTGCAATCACAGGGACCGTTACCTTATAAAGGTGGGGTCTTATAGATGGTATCAGAGCACTGTGTTGCCTGTAGGATTATGACCCTAAGTTGGATTAGACTAAGGAAACCACTAAGGAAAATGCAACTCTCTGCAAATTCCACACTTGTCTTTTTCTTCTCGTAAACCTCTTCTAATCTTCTTTCTCATCTCAATTTGTAGATGGCCACCATCAGCAAAGCCGTCAAGAAGGGACCACTCATGCCCATGACTTTAGAATGTGAGACGGAGTTTCCTAAAGTACTCAAAACCCTTATGGTTAGCTTGGGGATACATGGTGAGGCCGTGTACAAGGGATTTCCAGTTATGGATGAAGGAGAAGAATATTGCTGGGTGCAACTTCACTTGTACAAAATCAAGGGAGACAACCACAGAGAGTCGGGATTCTACATGGGCACCAACTCAGAAATGTATACGACATTCTTTGACTCTGCAAGAAATGCAGCTTGGAATGCTATCAAGGAGCTTGGTGAAAGAATCAAGTGTAGAATGCTCAACACTAAAAATGACCTTGAGGAGGAGAAGAAGTATACCCAAGAATTAGAGACCACCATAAAACGTCTAAGGGAAAATATCATAGACTTAGCATATGAGTGAGAATTGTAACGTACTCCGCTAGTTGGACCACCACACTTGTCGTTTTCTCACAAAAATTTGTCTAAGTTCTGTGTGTACCTTAGTGCTTGTGGTAGAATTTTGTATGCCAAGACTTGTATGTTTTATGGTTGATTGTATGCTATTTTCTTTCATTTTACTGTATTGTTTTTCTCTTACTTGTGTTGTTCTAATATTTCTCCATCTTACATTAGATGCCTAGCTTTGTGATCAGCACTGCCGAGGAGTTCAATGGAACTCGTTTTGGTTCACGCATCGTGCAGTTTACTAGTGTGATCAACCTCCCACTTCCTAGTATCAAGGAACTTTAGCTCACCAAGTTCGAGAGGAAGGACCTTTGGGGCTTTAGTGTCACACAGCCTGGACGTCAGACGGAGCCACCCACGGAGGAGATTTCCTTCAAGCAGATGCACCATGACAAAGAGAAGGGTCTAGATGTAGTCATGCAGGAGCTACTCGGACGCCTCTGCGGATGCCACTCCACCGAGCTTAGGGGCCTCTACTTCCACCCTTTCGGGAGACGTGACGAGGAGGGAGAGGCATTGGTGTATGAGGGCACTACTAGAGAGACGGTTGAGCCAGTTCGTCTATACCTCCAGGACCTAGAGGGCCTTATTAGACACCTCGACACAGATAGGACCAATGTCATGCTTAGCAATGACGAGCTCCAGGTTAAGTTGAGGGAGAAGGACAAGCTCTTCGCGGAGCAAGACGAGATCATCAAGGAGATGGAGGCCAGATTCGAGAGCCAGGACAAGAAGTTCAAGAATCATGAGAAAAGAGTCCAAGACAGAAACAAAAAGATCAAGGACATGAGGGCCGAGATAGAGGCCAAGGACTTCGAGCTCGAGACCCAGCAAGGAGTGATTGAGAGGCTGCGCTCACAGAAGAGACCTCTCCGTGCGAAGGTCGAGGCCTTGACCACTAGTGTCGAGGAGTACAAGACAGCCATGGAGACAGCCGGACTTACACTTGTTGACGTGGAGGTCGACATGGAGTAGTGTATACTACTCGACTGTCTTTTATCCATCATACTGTGATTATTGAGTCGCAATGACCATCTAACATGTGGATGGCTTGCTATTGTGTGCCTACTTTTTCCAAAACTTGTTATTTACATTGTTCAAACTTTATGTTTTATCTTATGATTGTTTATTGTGTTTGTTGCTATATGATGTATTGTGCATTGCATCTATGGGTTGTATCTCATTACTTATCCTCATTGAAACCACAGATGCCTCCCCGTCGTGCCAACCCCAACCCAAACAACAACAATAAAGTCAACCCTGAGATGCAGCAGTTGATGAGAGGTCATGCTCAACTGATGCAGATGATGACCCAGTTCCTCGCCAATAAAAACCAGAATCAGAATAATAACAACAACAACAACAACAATCCCAACAACCCACCAACATTTGACATGCTTACCAGATTTTTGAGGTTGAGGCCAGCCAAGTTCTCGGGAACAACTGATCCAATGGTATCCAATGACTGGTTAAGCTCCGTGAAAAAAGACCTAGTCACTGTTGGCTGCACCGATGAAGAAAAGGTCAGGTTCGTAGCACATCCGCTCGAAGGACCAGACAACTTTTGGATCACCACTCCCCTTGAGGATGCGACATGGGCTATCTTTGAGGATGGTTTCCACACTGCCCACATCTCATCAGGAGTGATGAACTTGAAGAAGAAAGAGTTCCACAATCTGAAACAGCGTCACTGCAGTGTGGCTGAGTACATTGAGGAGTTCAATAATCTGGCGCGCTATGCACCGGATGAGGTTGATACTGATGCTAAGAGGAAGGAGAAGTTCCTCGAAGGATTGAATGATGAATTGAACCTGTAGCAATCTGTTGCCTATGTCCCAACATATCAATAGCTTTGTGACAAGGCCACCATCTTAAAAAACAAGATGAAACACGTTGAGGGGAGGAAGAGGAAGCATAACTTTGATAAGCACAGCTCGGGATCGTCTCACAAGCGTTCCCATAATGATGATAGTGGAGGTTCAGGATTCCACAAGCATGGGAAGTATAACAGCCACCACAATCACAACCGCCACCATGATAACAAGCATCATCGCAGTCATGATAATGACAAGTATAAGAACCACAAGAGTGGACACAAGATCCACCATAGTGGGAGTGGTAATGGGAGTCAGCTTGCAAAAAGAGACATCATTCAGGTTGAGTGCTTCAAATGCAAGAAAACTGGGCACTATGCAAATGAATGACCAGAAAAGAAAGTTGAAGGATCCAACAAGCCCAATCATTTTGAGAAGGGACAAGTGAACCACATCAATGTGGAAGATATTTATGAAGAGTCTGATGCTGTGGCCGGTAAGTTCAAGCTCAATTCTTTTCCAGCACTTGTTCTTTTTTATACTGACGCATTACATTCATTCATATCAAGAGCATTTGTTGATAAAAATGGACTTCTAACTGAAACTACTGGGTGTCCTATAAAAGTAAGCTCTCCCGGTGGAGAGATGATAGTGAACTTTGGATGTAATGGCCCAGTGATAGAATTTGGAAAATATAAGTTTCCAGTTAGTTTGATAATCCTAGATTCCCAAGGAACGGATGTTATTCTGTGCATGGATTGGATGACTAAGTATGAAGGATTACTAGATTATGCCAACCGTATTGTCACACTCACAACCCCGGATAAGAAACGGATTAGGTTCAAGTCTAACTTTGAATCTAAAGGGAGTAGGCTAAATTACCTTAAGGGGGTTAGCATAGACAGTGTGCTAATTGTGAGGGAATACACTACTAGGAAAATGGCCATTCGTGGCGCACCTGAAAAGAGCATCTGTGGCGCACTAGGGGTGCGCCACGGGCCTTGCGCTACGGCTATCTCCTAGCCGTGGCGCACTGCCTACTGCTCCACGGTTGTGTCGAGATAGGCGTAGCGCACCTGCTAGTGCGCCACGGCTATGTGGGCAGGTGCGCTACGCGTTTCATCTTCTGTGGCGCACGTCCCAGTGCGCCACTAAGCTGCTGAGGTGCGCTTTAGACGTAGTGCGCCACAAAAGCTAGGTCATGTGCGCCACAGGTGTTTTTTTTTATTTCAGAGCCAGATTCTATACAATATTACAGGTAGATATACACACACAGATACAAGATATACAATTATATATATAAATACACAATTTGAAAAACAAGATTGAAACAAATACATATAGATAAGTCTCATACATGAATACATAGTATAAGTTACATTGTTTCGATCAAGTTACAAAGTAGTTGGTGACGTGCGAATACATGTGTCGATCGAACAAGTTAGAGCTCGGAAGCTCCCCTAGACATCTAAACTAGCTAGACACAAACGCGGTATAAACAACCAAAGAAGATAAGCATGATCACCGTCGCGACGAAGGTGTAGGTCTTCATCCGGTTCCTTGTCCTAACTCCCGCTAGATAGCGCGTGTATCTAGCTTCCGCCTCCGCCATAGTGTTGTACCCTTTGTAGCTATTGTCGCTGAAATGGTGCACCTGTCTCCGGCAGTCTTCCCAATCATCGTAGACTCTGGGAACCGTCCCTTGTACACGACGTACCACGTCATCTATAAGTTGACAATAATAATTAACCGATGATTGAAAATAAACATATATAATTAAAGTCACATATGAAGATACACTTATAGAAAGTACTCCTAAATCAAAAAGACCAAACTCAAAAAGCATGCCTCATATATAACTAGGTTGTTTGACACAGGAATATGCTATAATGGAACTGCTCGCCAAGTAGGATGCACAACACCTGGACCTGTGCATAGCACAAGGCTAACAATCCCATCGCAGCACATTCACATATAGTGTGCCACGACATTTCAATCATCGGCATTATTCTCGAAAAATACCAAAGTAACTCGAAAAGAATGCCTCATATATATATACATAGGTCGTTGGACACAGGAATATGCTACGATGAAACTGTGAGCCAAGTAGCTATGCACAAGACCTGGACTTTTGCATATCACAAGGCTCACAATCCCGTCGTAGCACATTGACATATATATTATGCCACGACATTTCAATCATCGGCATTATTCTCAAGAAAGACCAAAGTAAATAAAAAAGAATGCCTCATATATATGTACATAGGTCGTTGGACATAGGAATATGCTATGATGGAACCGTAAGCCAAGTAGGATGCACAACATCTAGACTTGTGCATAACATAAGGCTTACAGTCCCATCGTAGCACATTCACATATATATTATGCCACGACATTTCAATCATCGGCATTATTCTCGAAAAAGACCAAAGTAGCTCGAAAAGAATGCCTCATATATAACTAGCTAGGTCGTTGGACACAGGAATATGCTATGACGGAACAGTCAGCCAAGTAGGATGCACAATTCCTAGACTTGTGCATATCACAAGGCTAACTATCCCGTCGTAACACATTCACATATATATTGTGCCACGACATTTCAATCATCAGCATTATTGTGAAAAAGACAAAAATAACTCGAAAAGAATGCCTCATATATATACATAGGTTGTTGGACACAGGAATATGCTACGATGGAACCATGAGCCAAGTAGGATGCACAAGACCTGGACTTGTGCATATCACAAGGCTCACAATCCCATCGTAGCACATTCACATATATAGTGTGCCACGATATTTCAATCATCGGCATTATTCTCGAAAAAAGAGTAAGGAAAAAAATAAGGACCAAAGTGAGCAAAGGACCAAAGAGTAAGCAAAAAAACCAAGCATTGATTGATATATAATAATAATAAGCAAAAGAAGTAAGCGATGATTCATAAACCTAATAAGATAAGTATAGTAGCATGTACACTTGTCCACACACACACAAAGGTCATCTATAGTTTGTAACTACAACTAGGCCAACATCAAGCCTTCTGGCTCGGCTTAGGGAACGGGAGGACGCCTTGTCTCGTCATGAACTTCCTATAGTCACCCTGCATCTCTAGGCGATCTTCTATGTCACGGTTATTCGGGATATTTCCTCCATAGAAGATCCCCCCGAAGTCATGACATCACGAAAGATGATTGCCCCAAACTGCTGCTGGATGCGATACATCTCTTGTCTAATATCTGAATCAGTGATCTTGGCCTTTGCTTCGGCCCACTGTTTGAGATGATCTGGCAGCGTAGAATTCTGCTGGTCAAGTAGGAACGCCCTCATGTGTTGGGGTGCGTAGTAGGCTTCCTTCTTACTGTTTTCCGGCTGCTTCACACAGGGGAACTCTGTTACGTGGTTGAAGACGTGCTTACCGAACTTGACCTTCGTACGCACGAAGGTGGTGCCTTCCGTCGAGGCAAATCCATGAGAGCATCATCCAGAACTTCCTTGATCTTGTCCTAGTTTTTCTTCTTTTCTAGACTCCCCAAGTCGAAATACGTGGCGTGGGAATGCTTCAGCGATAAGGAGATGAGCGTGCAGTGTTCATATCTGCACAAAAAATTCAAATGGAATGTGTTGGAAAAAGAATGATGATGATCTAATAAATCCAATCGACGGTGGCGAGTGAATAACAACTTACTCGGGAAAGTAAGGCACGAGAATGCATTCCTTTGTCTTTTTAGGTACGAGGCCATGATACGTCGTTCGGCGGGGGAACCCAAGAAGCCATCACGCATGTAGTAGGGGTCCTGTATAGCGATGCCCGATATGTTCTCTCTAATGATCTGCATGGCCAGGCTGAGAGAAAACAGACGAACCATGGTATAGTGCAGCGGGTATAGGTGGAACATATTGAAGATGTCGTCGAACCGCAGGAAGAACAGATCCGTAGGGGCATTGTCGACGAAGCCCAAGCCTGGTGGCACCTTAACCACGAATACCGGGTGCGAGGGATCTTTCTCCGATAGAAGGCATCTCTCTATCGTCAGCACGCTGTCATGCACACTCTGCAGTTCCGAACTGGCGAGCTTTCGCAAATTCTTAGGTAGCATGGGCTCACCCGCCACATGAATCCTCCACATAATACCCTCAGGTCTTGGTGGCCCGTCTCGAAACCTGATCGGATTCGAAGTTGTTGATGCCACCGGCTGGCTCGAGCTGCTAGATTTTCTTTTCCTGCCCTTTTTTCCTTTTGGAGAGCGGGCAGGCACCGCAATCTGAGCACCGGCCGCCCTATGTAGTGTGTCAGGGCTTGGAATAAAGGGCCGGTTGGTTGTATCAGCTGGCTCTGTAAAGGCGCAAGCTGGAGGCGTCTCCTGAGAACCAAACAGATGCTTGGTGATAGTGGCTTTCTCTGTGGGGCCACCAGCTAGGTCTTCGTTGCTAAACTGAGTGTTGAAGAAGTGATCATTCCAGTCTTCGTCGTCCTCGGCCGAATCCTGCGCCATGTGCATATCATCAACATGATCATCCGACCCACCGCGTGGAGGTGACGGCGAGGGCGGTAAGGGGGCCTTGCCACCGCTTGTCGCTGGCACGACAGGTGGTGTTATTGTCTGTGGCGTGATGGCCCCCGCTGTCCCCAAACGGATCATGCTCTTTGGCCATAGCAAGAATAAGCCGAAGCAAGTTCTGAGGACAGCCTGCTCTTCTTCATCCGCTCCTGGGGGTTGAATGGGAGGTTCCAGGTCGTCGCAGCCCCTTAGAACCCAACTAATTTTAACCCTGTGCACGCTATCTGGCATCGGCCTTGAGTGGAACGTGCGCTGCAAGGGTTGAACGATGGTACCCTTAGCAACATCCCTCAGCTCGTTATTCACGTAGCATAAGAGAGTGCAAGGAACATCCGTCTGCGGAAAACATGTACGGCATCGTCAGAGATGCCATAAGAGTAATAGATGGCGTGAAAGGCGGTAAAGCAATTTTTTTACCGTGATGGCGTCGAGATCGGCTAATATCTACGCACCGCATATGGCGACGGGCGTGCAAGAGATGGAAGGGCTGCTTGATGGCGCGGTGCTGGCCGTCGGTATATTCTCCCTACCGATGGGTGCTTGGAGCTCCGGTGCCGCCGCGACGATGGCAGGGGGGCACCAACATGTACTCCGGCGCCGCGGTGATGGCAGGGGGAGTCACCAACACTTGCGGTGCCGCGGTGCTAGCGGGCGGAGTCACGAACACGTAGTTCTCCTGATTCGTCGGTGCCGTGTTGTTCGAGTGGCTGCTGACCATGCTTGGAATCGGGCATGGCCCTACTCGACCACCCGCACTCTAGTTCGCTATTGACTCCACCAAGGTAGGTAGGAAGGACGTGAGGGTGATTGCCAGGTTGTCTTGGACGATCTGCGGGATCCGCGCCACTTGTGCCTTAAGTTCTTGAACCTCGCGGTTTTCCTCCTCGCTCCTTCCCGATGGCGCCACATGCGTCCTCGGCGGTGGACCAAAATGATCCACCCAATTCTTACTCCCGAGGCCGGCCAGACGGCCAGCCGACGACGGCTTCTTCGTAACCGGCTCTATTTTCTTGGCCCGGTTCATCGCCCTGTTAAAAGGGTTATCCCACCGGGTGGCCGCCGTCGACCCCTGGGATGAGGAACCCTGGGATCCATGACTAGCAACAATTTCCTCCTCCTGCAGAAGAAGTAATAGTGAATCGATTAGATTGCAATCGAGTTGATCCGTGGTAATTAGATTATACTTACCACAATTTCCTCGAATTCCTTCACCGCAGGATCCGAGGTGAGTTGTTTGGTTTTTGGGTCCACATGGTAACTGGCCCTGATGAAGTTTCGAACCTTCCCGGGTTCGAATTTCGCAAAGGGGTTTTCTATCCCCTTGGATCTATACTCTTCGTCCTCCTTATTCCATTTGGCCTCCGCGGTTCTGTATCCACCAGATCCGAGATGGTGATGACCTATATTCATCGCCTGCAGCACCTTTCCCCGATTACTATTGGCCAGGGCTCTTTCGGATTCACACCTCTCCTTGAACTCCCGCAACTGATCTTCGGTGATCTACGGGTCAATCTTCTGGATCTCCTAGAGACTTTTGCCTTCTTTATAGATCTTCTTCTTTATCCGGGTTCTCTAGCTGGCTAGGGCGATGCTCATCTTTGTGAGGGCGGATTTGTTTACTTCGTTCCCATGATAATTTGTGTTTTGATACTTAGCGGGGAACTTGTATCTTGTGTGTAGCTTCTCGAAGATTCTCGGTGTTGATCGAGATGGTTTTCCGGGTGATCGCCGCCACTTGCCCACCGTACCCTTTGACGACAAGGGCGGGCTCCAAAGGAACCCCTAATGGGCTCACTTTGGTAATTTCCTCCCTGACCGTGCCGACCGTGTTCGGGTGCCGGTCCTTCGGC
The DNA here is from genome assembly GCA_916181665.1 of Avena sativa. NCBI lineage: Eukaryota > Viridiplantae > Streptophyta > Magnoliopsida > Poales > Poaceae > Avena > Avena sativa. The sequence goes on along the minus strand of OV702297.1, from coordinate 300,268,947 downwards.
TTCTTCTTCTTCTTCTTCTTCTTCTTAGGAGGATTGCTACCACTCCCTGTGCCCTCGCCGCCATCAGTGGTTTCATCCTCCGTCGTTCCTTCGGCTTATTCCTCCGTGTCTTCCAGCTCTCCGAAGGATGGTATTCTTCATCGTCTTCTAGCCGCTGGGCCGCCTCCCAGAATGTCAATTGTTTATTCGGAGGTCTGAGTTCTCCTTCAGCGCTTAGAACATCCAGCCTCGTTGTTGTCACACATCTTTGCACTAATAAAAAAACAAATAATTGGTTAAATGCACGGAAAAATCCGGCATGACCTTTGCTAATTTTCTTAAACTAGGAGTGCCCGATTTCTGCTGAAACGGAAGTTAATCAACATTCCGGCAAAAATCGTGACTTGTTTCATACAAGAACCTGCATACACGACATAATAAAGTGCTTCATACAAGCACAAGCACAATTTCAAGGTGTTGTTGTCCTAGCACAGATAGTAGTATAAGCACAGTAGCACCATAGAGAGTAGTAGCCAGAGCAACACTAGGATGGATATAAGGAACAGATAGTAGTAGCAGCACAGATAATAGAAGTAGTAGCAGCTCAAGTAGCATAGAAGTAGTAGTAGCACAAGTAGGGTGGACATATAATATGTGGATGTTCCAGACTAAGAAGAAGAGCAAGCACAACAAGGACAACAGCAAGCAGAGCAAGCACAACACAGCAAGCATATTGCTGTCATTTGTACTATTTCAGTTCTGTGAACAAATGACAACAAATGACCAAGTGACAGCAAGCAAATGAGAATACAACAATCCTTGTTGTCATTTTTACTACTTCAGACTAAGGACCAAGGATTTCTATACTAGAAGATCATTACAGCAAGTGACAACAAGCGAATGACCAAGTGACAGCAAGAAAATCAACACATATAGACTATTCAAAAAGAACAAGTTCCATTCCTGGTTTTCCATAAGGACCAAACCACAGAAGCAAGTGACAGCAAGCAGATTGAGCTATAACACTAGTAGGATCATAAGGAAACAAATTGTTAAAGCAAGCTGCATTCCTGGTTTTCCATAAGGACCAAACCACAGAAGCAACACGTACTGCTACCAAACTTCACAGAATAAAATGGCTGAGACTTGGGCATCAGATGTCCATAAACTTCTTTTTGGGCAAAACAGTGGGAGAGTTTGCATGGGCAAAACAGTGGGAGAGTTTGCGTGAGAAAAACAGTGGGAGAAAACAGTGGATTCACCAGGCACCAATCTAGCTAGGAATTTGAAATGCCGAACCGTATTCCAGTACACCAAGGTTAAGAAATACTACGAGTACTAGCAAGCAACATACATCAGTTCAGTCTTGGACTCTTGGTGATAATGATAACATTTCAAGATAGTGACTATTGAAACAATAAAGTTTATCAAAGTGGAAAGGCTGGGCATCTTTTAACCTTTAACTGAATTTATCAAGGTGGTTGAGTAGTTCAGAAAAAACGCATGTACCAAGCACTGAAGACCGTACCAGTCAAGAACGTATTCAAGCAGCATGTTATATTTCCCAAATAAATACATCATGCTTGAATAAAGTTATATATTCTACAATATAATGTAATCAGCCACAGTTTGAATATATAATCAGAACAATATATAAGACAACATTATATCCTCGTGGCTATGTGTAAAATAAGGGATGCCACCTTTCCAATGTAAAATAAGTATATCATGCAATCCTAAAAAACAATCAGACCAGCAGTCAGTATTTTGCTTAATGGCCAGCAATCTCTCAACTTAGCTGTGATTGATCAATGGTAGCAGCCAAACTACATGTTTCAGGGGATATATGCCATATACCAAAAATGAGCTACTAGACAGAAGGCGTCAAATTCAAATAGCTTGACTACATGATTCTAGAGACCATTGTGGTTTGTGACACTAGTCATTGTGGTTTGTGACTACATGATTCTAGAGAACATTGTGGTTTGTGAAACTACAACAAAAAGAGAACCTAGAAAATAAGCAACAGGTTAGCAATCTTTTGGCATGCAAATAGAAGAACTGAAGTAGCATCTAAACTACCTACAAAGGTTAGCAATCTTTTGGCTTTATAGTTACACTCAGGTACTTTCTGGGTAGTAGCAAAAAGTAAGCTACTGAGGTTTCTTTGCACTAAAAATAAGCTATTATTTTTGACATGCCGATCTAGGAAGATATGAAAGATTTCTTTGCATGGAAAATTGATGCAATAAACAGTATCAATGCATGGAATAAACAGAGGAAGTCTGAAGCTGTATGTTTACTGGTCAGGAAATGGGTTGCTGATTCAGTAGAATTTTATCTAAAAGGGGTGTCCACAAGTTCAAAATAAGAGACTAAATGGTGTCGTCCAATTGGAGGTACTTTGAAAGTCAACATGGATGGGGCTTCTTTCCTGGGACTAACCAATGGAGGTTGGGGCTTTATCATCCAAGATGCTGACGTGATGTGCGAGGATCATGGTATGGGCATCTACATCACATTAGAGACCCCCTTTGTGTCCTGCAAACCCAAAGAGCATCTAAAGACACTACTGAACCCTAACCATGGCCTGCAGAGAGAGGGGAGAGAGGGATAGTGAGGGAGAGAGGGAGAGAGAGGGAGAGAGGGGAGGGGCGACGCTCACCTCTGAGACAAGGACGACGATGGCGGGCGGACGATGGGCGGACGACGGCGGCCTCCACCTCCTAAGACGCGCGCGGGCCTCCTCCTTCTCGGACACGAGCGGACCTCCTCCTCCTCGGACGCGGGCAGGCCTCCTCCTCCTCAGACGCGGCGGCTGCTGGTAGAGCTGGCGAGGCGGCGGATCGAGAGCGGCGGCGGCGGTGGATCGTGCTCGGGCTGAGATGGATAGAGATGGGGATGAGAGAGGGGGGTCGAGCGCACGTGTGGGTAAAGCCACTTATGCGTAGCGCACTTGGGCATAGTGCGCTACGGATATCTGTAGCGCACTCTGGGCTAGTGCGCTACGCCTCTCGGCTTCTAACGACTGTATAAGAAAACTGCAGTCCCACTATCTAACAACTACACTAGCCTATCACACTGGTTCTGCCCTTAGCTCTATTCTAAACTTGTGAGCACCAAGGTTTGAATCCTGGTGCCCACCTTTTTTGTTTTATTTCAAAACTACTTTTAAATGTTCCAAAAAATGCCCAAAAGTGGTGATATATGCCATACAAGTTTTGTTTTGATTTTAAAATACTTTTAAATATTCCAAAAATGCCAAAAGTGATAATATATGTCATAAAAGTGGTACAAATATGATTCAAAGTATAACTAAATTTCATAATAATTTGTCCATGAATATTACAATCTTTTTCGACCACGCGTTTTACAATATTTTTTGAGCTAGCGTTTTACAATCTTTTTTCCCTTCTTTGTCGCGGTTGAATAATTTAGCCCCGGTACTTTAATGTTTCTTCTTTCGAACGGGCTACCTTTTTTGGGTAGGGTTGTCCTTTTTCTTCTTGTGATGTATGTTGCTGCATCATAGTCGTCGTCATCTTCAATCTTTGGATCGCCGTACTGGTCGAAGTCTTGCTCGTTGGCGACTCCATCCATTCCGATGATGTTTCTTTTTCCTCTCCTCACGACAACACGACTAGGCTTTGTCGGGTCGGTAATGAAAAAACATTGGTCCACTTTGGTAGCCAATACCCAAGGTTCATTTTTCGCGGCCACGTTCGCACCGGCGGCCTTGGATTTGGCTGCTTCGGGTATAACCATGGTTTTGAAATACCGGTCTTCTCTTTCGACGCTCTTTGCCCATCTGACACGGAACATCGGCACCTTTTCTCCACAGTAGTCGAGATCCCAGATCTCCTCGATTCTTCTGTAGAATCTTTCCTTCACGTTGTCATCGGTGTAGAATTCCGACGTTACGCCTGAGTTCTGATAATCACACTTGTTGTCCTTTTCCTCCGTGTAGAATGTGTAGCCGTTGATATCATACTCCTGATAGGTCACCAGGTTTTGCATCGGTCCCTGCGACAAGGTGAATATGATCTTTTCCGTGTCAGAAGAATGCGATCGCGGGGGATTATCAAGGAGCGTCTGCCTAAACCAACGCGTGAAATCTGAGTTGTGCTCTTTGATTACTTCTCCCTGCATCCTCTGTATGCCCCGGTCACTATACTTCTTCTCGATTAACCTTTTGTGCTTCTGTACCCAAGGATCGACCAGTTCTAAATGCTGTAGCGCGACGAGGTTTGCTCAATCAAAGTCTGCGCGTCGAAAATCGAAGTGTGCATGCAGTATGCGATGACCCTCTCGGTGACCAGATCCGTCGAGCTTGCCAAGGTGCCTATTGACGGGAAGACCGACAGGGTTCTCGATGTCTAGATAATTCATGCAGAAACAGATGCACTCTTCGGCCAGAAAGCCCTTGGCTATGCTTCCATCGGGATGGGACCTGTTACGAATGTATCCTTTGATGTGTCCGTTCATCCTTTCGAATGCCATCATGCCGCGGAGGAACATCGGCCCGAGTTGTACGATGTACTCCACGACATGGACCAGCAGATGAACCATAATGTCAAAGAATGCGGGTGGGAAGTAGACCTCAAGCTCACATAGTATCACCATGATCTCATCCTGTAGGCTCCCGAGCTGATTCACACCAATCGACTTCCTAGAGATGACGTCGAAAAACTTGCAGAGGCCAAATAACGTTTCACGAACGTGCTCGTCCATTATCCCTCTTAGTGCGACCGGAAGTACCTGCGTCATTAGCATGGCACAGTCGTGAGACTTCATGCCACTGAACCTCTCCTTCGCCTCATCTAGGTATCTTCTTATCTTACCCGCGTAGCCGTAAGGAAATTTGACTCCTAGAAGGCACTTGAAAAACTGTTTGATCTCATCCTGGCTTAGAGTGAAGCAAGAAGGAGGGCAGTAATATTCGTTCTTCTTGAAATTTTTACCCTTCCGACGACCTTGTGTCGTCTCCGACTCATGATCATCGCCATCTTCCTGATCATCAGGAGTAGTGCGTCCTCCGTGAAGATCCTTCCGGATACCCAAGCATATCAGGTCGTGCCTTGCTTTCGGAGCATCTTTCGTCCTATCTGGCATGTTGATTATGGTGGCGACCAGACTCTCGCACACGTTTTTCGGGATATGCTTTATGTCGAGGCTATGAGGCGTGCGGAGAAACTTCTAGTATGGCAACTCCCAGAAAACAGACATTTTCCATACCTTCATCATCGGCTTGTCTTGTTGCTGCCTCTTTTGCTTCTTTCCAGGCTTAGGACAATCTTTCCAGTTTTTTAGCAACTCTTCCACTTCTTCGCTGCTCCTACGCTCTGGGATTCCTCGGGTCTCGGATTTGCCATCGAACAGGTCTCCACGTTTTCTCCATGGATCATTCTTGCCGAGCCACCTCCGGTGCGCCATGAACACGGTTTTCGATGACCCTGGATCTTTCTCTAGTTGGAGATAGCTTGTGTTATCCATGCACCTAACGCATGCGCAGAATCCTTGGATAACCTGCCCCGAGATATACCTGCAACCTGGATAGTCTTGCACCATAGTGACCAACGCGGCTCTCATAGTGAAATAATCTTGTGCGACAGCGTCTTAAGTATTGGCTCCAGATTCCCATAACGTGGCTAGCTCCTCTTTCAACAGCCCGAGATACAGACTAATGTCGGTACCAGGTTGTTTCGGGCCTTGAATTAGCATACTCATTTGTATGTACTTCTTCTTCATGCACAAGCATGGAGGGAGGTTGTACATCCATACAAACACGGGCCAAGTGTTGTGCATGCTGCTCTGGCTACCGAACGGATTGAGTCCATCGGTGCTTGCACCAAGCCTGATGTTCCTCGAATCTCCATCGAATTCTAGGAATTCGAGGTCCAATGCTTTCCACTGGCTAGCATCTGAAGGGTGCGTCAGCAGCTCATCCTTTTCAGGGTCATCATCATCTCCTGGCTTCTTCCTTTCCGCATGCCATCGCATGAGCTTTGCTTCCTTAGGGTCCGTGAAATAGCACGACAGACGAGGAGTGATAGGAAAGTACCATACCACTTTTCGAGGTGCTTTCTTCCCTTTCTTGTATCGACTCACGCTGCACACCGGACATGTGGTTTTCTCCGCGTCCTCGCCCCGATAAATGATGCAATCGTTGATGCATACGTGATATCTAACGTGCGGTAGATCGAGAGGACAGACGATTTTCTTGGTGTCCTCGATACTAGTTGGACATGTGTTCCCCTCCGGGAGACGATCGTGCCAGAATGCCATCATATCGTCGAAGCTTGCGTCGCTCAATTTGTGTTTTGCCTTCATCTCCATAGCCTTGAGCCTTACATTCAACCGGGTATCATCGGGCCTGCATCCTTCATACAATGGAGTAACCGCGTCTTTCTCAAGTTGCGCAAGCTTGGCTTTCTCTCTAGCGGCAGCCCTGGTGTTACTCGTCTGCTTGAGAAGCAGCTCTTGCACATAAGGGTCCCGCACCCAGCCTGACGTTGTTCCATCGTCATCTGCTCCTCCGGCATCTAGATCATCATCATCCCGGTCTGCTTCCGCACCTTCACCATCTCCAGGAGACTCTTCATCATCTCGCCCGTTCTCGCCGTGTTGATGATCATCATCATGTTGGCCACCTTCACCGTCTCCATCGTCTTCGTCATCGCTTATCCAACGAGTGTATCCATCCATGAAACCATGGCGGAGCAGGTGCGCCTGCAGATTCCCAGAATCTGGGTTGATCACCTAGTTGAGTTTGCATCTTCTGCACGGACATCTTATATCCGTCTTGTTATTTCGTATCATGTCGGCTGTCACACATTTCAAAAATCTAGCCATAATGTCTTCGCTCATTATGGACCATTTTTGCCTGCACGGTGTACACGGTACAATTAGAAGTCTATTAGAACCACATAATGAATGCATGCATGCAATGGTCGATAGAAAATTTCGGCATGACCTATCCTAAAATTAGGACCTTTGCGAAATGCCAAAGTCTTGCCAAAATGGAAATGAATCAACATTTTGGCAAAATAAATGGCAACTTGTTCACATACAAACACAAGAGCGAGAGACCGATCCATACAGACATGAACATATCATTATCCTCTCCATACACACATGCATGAGCATCATCGATACTCTCCATATACACACACATATGACCATCGATCCTCTCATACACACATCAGGAGCATCGATCATCTACATACATATGAGCATATCATCCATATACACATGAACACATCCTTACATGGACAACTTACCGAGATGAGAGAACAATCGCGAGAAAGATGGAAAGGAGAGGTGCGCGCGAGACCGGAGAAGGAGATGAGAGACCGGAGACCTTCCTCTATTACTTATGTAAAATCCAAGGCATGTTCTACATGCTAAAAATGGTGAATGGCTGGAGAAATTGAGGTGGGAAGGAGAAGATCCCGACTAGATCTAAGGAGTAAGAAGAAGGGGAAAGTGAAGTGTGGGGTGGTGGATGGTCTCACATGTGCACATAAAGTGCAGCTGCCAAAAAAAATCGCCACATCCGTGGCGCACTCTGCCCTAGTGCGCCACAGGGAGTAGTAACATCCGTGGCGCACATGCCATAGTGCGCCACGGATGTGTCTGGCCGTTTCACAGCAGAGAGGGGCATGCGCTTAGGCGTAGCGCACCTCCTCCATGTGCGCCACGGTTGACACTAACAACCGTAGCGCACCTACCCTATGTGCGCTATGGATGTCTGGCGTGCGGCCAACAGGGCCCTGGCCCACACATATCTGTGGCGCACTATGGTCATGTGCGCCACGGTTGTTCTAGTTACTAGTAGGGCACTGCCCATAGGTGAGCCACGCCTGTTTTAGCCGTGGGGCACTTCAACCATGTGAGCCACGGATGTGCTGATTACCTATAGCCATTTTCCTAGTAGTGATATCCGGATGTGTTTCCGGCGGAATTGCCTGGAATGCCACCAGATAGAGATGTAGAGTTCCTGATTGACTTATTGCCAGGATCTGGACCAATAGCAAAGAGACCCTACAAGATGTCAGTTGATGAGTTGAAAGAAATCAAGAAATAACTTGGAGAACAGTTGCAGAAAGGATTTATTCAACCAAGTTCTTCGTCTTGGGGTGCACCATTTTTGTTTGTGGAGAAGAAGGATAGAAGTCAAAGGTTGTGCATAGACTATCGATCACTCAATGAGGGGACTATCAAGAACAAATATCCTTTGCCTAGAATCAACAATCTATTTGATCAGCTAGAAGGAGCTCGTGTGTTTTCAAAGATTGATCTCTGATCAGGCTATTTTTAGCTAAAGATTAGAGAGCAAGACATACCTAAGACTACTTTCACCACTAGGTATGGATTGTATGAGTACATCGTGATGCCATTTGGTTTAATGAATGCACCAGCCTATTTCATGAACATGATGAACAAAGAGTTCATGGAGTTTCTTGACAAGTTTGTTGTCGTATTCATCAACGACATTCTGATATATTCCAAGAGCAAATAAGAGCATGAAGAGAATTTGCATTTGATATTTGAGAAACTCAGGGAGCACAAGCTATATGCTAAATTCAGCAAGTGTGAATTATGGTTGAATGAAGTTGGATTTCTCGGACATATTGTGTCGGGAGATGGTATAGCTGTCGATCCCGCAAAGGTGTCAGCTGTAACTGAGTGGGAATCTCCCTAGTCAGTGAAAGAAGTTCGCAGTTTCCTAGGCTTGGTAGGATACTATAGAAGATTCAGTGAGAATTTCTCAAAGGTAGCTAAACCAATGACGGAGTTAGTCAAGAAAGAAAAGAAGTTTGATTGGACTGAAGGATGTGAACTCAGTTTCCAAGAATTAAAGAAGAGACTAGTGACAGCACCGGTCTTATGTTTGCCGGATTTGGAGAAGGATTTCCAAGTTTATTGTGATGCATCTCACCAAGGATTAGGTGGAGTTTTGATGCAAGAAGGGAAAGTTGTGGCTTATGCCTCAAGACAACTCAAAACTCATGTGGTGAATTACCCTACTCACGATTTAGAGTTAGCTTCTACTGTACATGCACTCAAAACATGGAGACATTATGTTTTGGGAAGGCGTTGTGAAGTGTTCACAAACCACAAAAGTGTGAAGTATATCTTCACTCAGAAAGAAATCAATATGAGACAAAGAATGTGGCTTGAGCTCATCAAAGACTATGACTTGAGTTTGCAAAACCACCCCGGTAACGCAAATGTTGTAGCGGATGCTTTAAGCCGTAAGGTTTATGTGAATGGCCTTACTAAAGGAGAATTGCCTGATGATCTGTGTGCCCAATTCAAAGATCTCAGATTGGAGATAGTGCCTGAAGGACATCTCATGTCATTAGATGTTCAGCCCACATTATTGGACAAGATCAAAGAAGCCCAAAAGTTGGACAAGGAAATTGAAGAGATTAAAGGAAAAAATTAGAAAAGGGAAAGCTAAAGGATTCCATGAAGATGAATAGGGTACTTTATGGTATGGAAAACGTATCTACATTCCACAAGATCCGGAGCTTCGGAAACTGATTCTGCAAGAAGCACACAACTCACCATATTCCAATCATCCAGGTAAGACTAAAATGTACATGGATGTGAAAGAAAGATTTTGGTGGAACAACCTCAAGAAGGATATTGCGGAGAATATTGCCTTGTGTGATGTGTGTAGTCGAGTAAAGGCGGAACATCAGAATCTGGAAGGGTTATTACAACCACTACCTATTCCTGATTGGAAGTGGGACAAGATTGGTATGGATTTTCTCACCGGACTGCCAAGGACTAGATCTGGATATGACTCTATTTGGGTTGTTGTATATCGCCTCACTAAAGTGGCTCATTTCATACCTGTGAATACAACCTATACAAGTGCTAAGTTAGCCAAGATCTATATGAATAGCATTGTGTGTCTGCATGGAGTATCCAAGAGTATTGTGTCCGATAGAGGAACTCAGTTCACCTCGCATTTTTGGCGACAATTGCATGAGTCGCTAGGAACAAGGTTGGACTTCAGCACAGCTTTTCACCCCCAGACAGATGGACAGATAGAAAGAACCAATCAGATTTTGGAGGATATGTTGAGGGCATGTGCCCTAAACTATGGTGATAGTTGGGATGAAAGTCTGCCTTACGCAGAATTCTCTTAGAATAACAGCTATCAAGACAACATTGAGATGGCACCGTTTTAATTTCTCTATGGAAGAAAGAGTACTACGCCATTGCTATGGAGTGGTGTGGGAGAAAGAAATTTGTTCGGACCAGAACTGATCAAGGAAGCTGAAGAGAAAGTCAAATTGGTAAAGGACAGATTGAAGATAGCATAGTCACGACAAAAGAGCTACGCAGATCCAAAGCATAGAGAAGTCACCTATGAGGTAGGTGATAGATCTTATCTTAGAGTCTCATCACTTCGTGGTGTGAAGAGATTTGGAGTCAAAGGAAAATTGGCACCAAGATACGTTGGACCATTCAAGATTTTGAGCCACAAAGGAGAAGTGGCTTATGAGATTGAACTTCCTGAATCAGTGTCAGCAGTTCACAATGTGTTTCATGTAAGTCAGTTGAATAAATGCCATCCGGAGATGGAAGAAACTTCTGTGAAGGATACTATACCTTTGGAAGAGGTTCGGTTAGAAAGTGATCTTACCTATGAAGAGAAACCTATCAAGATACTTGAGACTTCGGAAAGAGTTACTCGGACTAAGACTATCAAATTCTGCAAAGTTCAGTGGAACCATCATTCCGAAGAGCAAGCAACTTGGGAAAGAGAAGATGACCTTCAGAAAGATCACCCTCACCTATTTGCTAGCCAATCTGAATCTCGAGGGCGAGATTCGTCTTAAGGGGGTTAGATTTGTAACATCCCAAAAATCATGATTTGTAAAAGCATGCATTGCATTCATATTGTCAAAGCATTTAGAGCTATTACAAAAATTTCAAAGTTTGAATTCAAACAAAAACCATTTGTATGCCCATTTTTTTATCAATCTTATGAGGCATGGTTTTGTTTTATTTTTCAAAGGACCGAAGTGATTTTGAGTGAATTTATGTGTTTAACACACTCTTGGACACTAGAATGGTCTCACAACATTTGGTGGAAATTTGAATTGATTCGGAGTTGATTTGAGCTTTCAAATCTTATTTTAGAAAATCAAATCAGAAAAAGAAAAACAAAAGAACAAAAAAATATATAGGCAGACCAGCCAACTGGCTCGGCCCACCCCCGCGGCCCAAGTCGCATCCCACCCGCGAAACCTCCCCCTCCCACCCCTCTGTTTCTCACCGCACGCCCCGCACCCCTCTTCACTGACATGCTGGTCCCACCGCCACGTCAACATCATCTTCCTCAATCAGCGCCCATAGATTCGCCGTCGCCGCCCGTTACGAGCTGATTGATTCTCGAATCAATTTGCATTATGGCCGCAGTAATCCCGCGCCCGAACCCCCTCTACTTAACCCCCTCCTCGTTCCGCTCCTTTCCCCTCACTCACCACCCTCTGAGCGCCTCTAGGCTGTCCACACACAAGCTCGCATCGCCACTGTCCCGAGCATCTTCGTCAAGCAAATACGGTAAACCCTAGCCTCCCCCTCCTCTTTGGTTCATGCTCGCACACTCACCATCCCAGTGCGCGTCTAACACCACTTTTTTACTTGCCTTCCCGTGCCTTATAGCATTGCCAAAGACAACACCCAAACGTGCCCGACGCTGATTCCAACTCCGATGAGGAATCGTCGCCGTGTCCATGCACCGCAGCCCCGTCCGCGAGCATGTTGAGCTTCACCGCGTCTCCGCGACCTCGGTAATCCCAAGTGCCCCCTCCCTTACCCTCTGGCCTCGCCGTAACATCACCATCTGTCACACCGCCTCCGCGGTGGCCATTTGAGCCGCTCGCGTTTGGTCAGAGCAGTAGGATCCACTGGATCTAGATCCAACGGTCGAGATTAGAACTAGACGCGAAGGGGTACGCTCAGATCTGAGCCGTAGGATTTAGATCTGGCGGTTTAGGATAGATCGTTAGCGAAGGGGTAAGTTGCGATCTGGTGCGTTGGATCTGGCTTGATCCAACAGCGCGGAAGCACGTTCCGTGCGAAGCGGTATCGACCAATTAGACGCTGCCACGCATCTGTAGTTGAATTTAAAATCTGTTTTGAATCTATTAAATGTTTAAACTTGTAAAATTCATAACTTTTGTTCTGTTTATCCAAAAAATGCAAATACGATATCATTGGTTTCAGAAACATGATCCCTACACTACTGTGGGCTTGAATATGTATTTTTCTTCTGTAAAATTAGGTTTATTGGCAGAATCAAATATAGGCTTATTTTGGATATATAAATTATTTGGAAACTGATTTTAAAGAAAATTTAAGTTTATTTAGATTATAAATAGAAGGTTTGGTGTTCAGTACTGTTTGACTTGTCTTGTTTAGTTGAGAAAAGTCATTACATTGAATTTGCATGCATTCATATATTTTTGCCTGATTATTTGAATGTAAATTTTGTGCTATCATTTTATGTGTAGATTTTGGTGCTAGTTGTGATTGTGAGTGTGAGGATTGTTGCTACTCCCCCAACTACCAAGTAAAGTGGTGCTTCATGTATTTTTCCTATTATTTTTGACTATGCACTAGTGATATTTTGAATAGGGCTTGCATGAAATTTTTTCTAAGTATCTATATGCTATGCCATGGGAAATCCTAGTAGTTGTAGTCTTGGTAGAATTTTCTCTAAGTTAAGATAGTTGAGATGTTATCATGCTTATACTAGCTAGTAGCAAACAAGGGTGGATTATATTACATGCTATGGAAATTTTTGCTAAGTCTTTGACTTGTGTTTTTGATTAATAAAACAACTAAGTGAATGAAACACTTGGGTGGAATGGTAATTGCTTGGATGGATTTGTGTTGAGTGGTTACACAAGGCCCATTTATATGGTTCACCTTGTGTATCTCACTTGTCTAAAGCCACCCAGGAACAAAGAGATTTGAGATGTTAAGTGTTGAGAAGCTTCTAGTGCAGCCACATGGCATATGGGCTCTGCCTTGATCATATAGGTTGCAATAAATTAGCCAGATGGACAGATGGTGGTAGGGGTGATAGGATGGAACGCGTCCATTTGGTCTAAGGGAAGGCTTGTGAAAGATATCGTCTTGATGGATGTCGAGTCTTGAGGGGAAAGTGCACCACCTCTCAAGAGGGTAAAACCTAAGTACTTAGCCGTGTCCCCGACAAAGAACAATTCGAGCATCAAGACATTGAAGCTATCAAGGATCTCCTCATCCCAATTTCTAAGTTAAAAACTTATGGTTGAACAAGGGTTAAAAGTTCACCAATATCTATTGGTGGTTCCTTGGGAGTTTTTGTCAAACAAAAACTTAGTGTTTTCAACTGATAGGAAAAACTTATTTTGAGAAAAGCAATCCTAAGCTACACATAGCCAAATTCATATATATGTTAGATACTGCGATTCTACTATGGTATCACTTGCCAATACAATTCCAAATGTATTGACCCACTGTGGCTGTAACTTATGATATTGCAGGTTATTCTGATCAGGATTAGGGTTATGAGTCTACACTCAACATGCTTGCCTGTGGCACATGAAGATGAAGACTTCACTTTATTTACTTATGTTATGAACTCTTGTACTAGACTTTGGCTATGGAGTTGTAACAGATTATGTTTATCTCTGGAATGACGATTTAATAAAGACCTTTGTATATGTGTACTTCATCTTAAACTGTGGATGCTAGCATTTGATCCAGGGCCTAGCATTGCAATCACAGGGACCTTTACCTTATAAATGTGGGGTATTACACTAGAGCTTGCACAAAAAATTTCAAACTTTGAAACTAAATAAGACCATATTTATGCCCATTTTATTATATTCATATGAGGCATGGTTTTACTCTTATTTTCAAAAGTCCAAAGTAGTTTGAGTGAAAAGTTCTGTTTGACACACTTTTGGATGCAAGGTTCACATTACAAAAATCTGGAATAAAGTTGAATTCAAACAGATTTGAATTTGGGTTTTAAAACAATTCCAAAAATCAAAACATAAATGAAAAACGAAAAGAAAAAAAGCAGGCGCTACCTTTTAAGCCCAATACCACTTCTGGCCCAAAAGCCCACCCGGGGTTCACCCTCCCCTCTCTCTCTCACCCGCGCAAACCCTACCCCAAGCAAGGAAATAAAGTGCGAGTAAATAAAACAACAGACAATTGCAACAAGTGGCCCAATCCTTTCTTAGCAAAGGATAATCCGGTGGAAATATTTGTAACATCCCAATTTAGCAACCCTGATTAAATGTCCAAAAGGCAAAAATCAGGGGGAACAAAAACTTTTTCTTGAAATGTGTGCTTAGTTGTTTGCTTGTGCTCAAGCAACTGTTTGTGTATTAGTTGGGTACTCCCCATCTCAACACTAGTTTACAAAAACTATTTTACAAAAGAGATTTCTTGGCTCATCTTTCATATTCTCAAATGTTCTTGCATTTCAAAACCTGAGCCAAGATGACTTTGACACAACCAAATACTTTACTAGTTTATATTAACAAAACTATGGAGACATATATATACTCTCCTTATGTTTTCAAGACAGAACCTTCAATTACCCTTATCTTTAGGTTTTCCAAAACCTTTATTAAAACCTTTTCATCTCAATCATGGTAGAGATACCAAGATGGTACTTATCTTACTTGAATGAAAAACCCCTTTCAACATACCCATCCTTACCTCAATCTAGGCTTGATGGTAACCCTAGTACTAGTTGGATAAGCAACAAGATGAATTTCCTTGATCTGATGTCTGATGTATTGCCTTGATCTTCTGTTTGCATTGCTTGCTTAGGAACTAGAGTGAGATAATCTAGTAGCTCATCCCTAGGGCCCCAATACTCTCTTGTGATCATCAAGCCCTTATCAAGCATCCAAATCTAGATCTATCCTAAGCCACGCAAGTGATTATCTAATCTCATGCTTATCTCAATCCATGGATAATCCCTTTGGGGGGTTTCCAACTCAGTGGAGACACAATCTAAGCATGAATATTATCTACTTAGTTATTACTTCAACATCATCTCCTTTATCATGAGTTTGGAACCAGGCATCCTCTCAGAAGCTTCTACACTTGCACTCTAGTCCAAAACCCTAAATCTGCCAAAATGGCTAAGTCTGGATTTCTTATCTATATTCAATCTTTGGAGCTCTACCTTTTGCAACCTATTGCATTCTTGAGAATGTACTTGAACCATCTTTTAGTACATATTTAGTAATACTAAATCCCACTCTTACCCTTGTCTAAGACATTTTAATTCCCACTCATCCATGATGGTTTTGTAGTCAAGATAATAATCTTTTCTGCAAATCTTATCATCTTGCCTACTTTGGCAGAAGCTCACATCTATATGCCACCTCCCCATGACCAACTTCTTGCTTGGTTATGACCTACTAATCATAGCCTATCAACTCCCACTTCACTTGTTTCCATTGAAGCCTTGTGCTTCTAAAACCCACATGGTTTAGCAGGCTACCTGATGTATCTGTTATGGCAGTCTTATTTTCAACACATTTTGCCATCACTCCAGAACCACCTCAAATGCAACCAAGGCCAACTATTGCATCCATGGTCATCTATATGACATGGTCTATCCATCCATATACCCCTTGTACCAAGGTGAGCTCCGATCTCCCTAATCCAACCCTGTTTATGTAGCATCAGAATAACTAGACTCTAGATCCTCCAGAACCTAGTTTCAATTATTTTCACCACTTTTCCTCAAAAACAAAGTTGACCTTGATTCCTACATCAAGTTTACATCATCTACCTTGAATATAAGCCTCCCCAAATAATTCCCCCAATTATTTTGATTATTAAACTACTTTATTTCCTTCACTTACCAAATTCTCAAAATCCTTGTCTATAAAGGCAAGTTTGTTTTTCTCCAAATCACCTTGCCAAACCAAGGCACATTTGATGCCTAATTATCATATCCCATCTTTCCAACTCAAAAATAAATATTTTTGAGATCCTTTATTATTTCCTTTTGCCCTTTTTCTTAAATGGCAAAAACAATAAATAATTCCCCAAAAAAACTCTTCCACCTCAATAAATCCCAATAAAATTCTCCAATGAGTGTTATGGTATTTAGGACCATATCACACCAAAAACCAAGCTTTCCCAATACAAGATTATCATATTTGCTCCCATAATCTATTTCTGCACTTTCTGAATAAGTGCATCTAGATGGGATTATAATCATTAGAGAAATCCCATTTAAATCATGAAGTGATTATTTTACCTACTCCACCTACCAGTACCATTTCCACACTCTGTCCATTTCCTTCACAAGCATCAAAGTAACCAACACTTTGCAAAACAACCGAACATATTTCAAACCAACTCCAAACCAGCTCTAATCTTGTCAAGTACCACTCCCCGGCATCATCACACTCTCCTGGTTGACCAACATTGTAGCATGCCCCACACCCCTTGTCCCACATGGTTAATTAAGATGGAGACAAAGGCAATGTCTTGTCTAGCCACTACTTTTCTTATTACAACACCCCACACCCTCTCTGTCCCCAAGCACGACCAGAGCCCTCTCTCTCACCTCCCCACCTCCTTCCTTGCCCAATGACTGGCGAGCACCCCTCTCCCAAGATCCTCCATGCACCTAGTGCACCATGAACCAATCTAACTCAGTTTATAAGGCCCCAAGGCACCCAAGCTCACCCCTCTACCCCATTTCCCCCCTCTCCCATCCACTTACTCACTAGAGATCCTATCCCTCTCCCAAGCTCTGTCTAGCCCGAAGGAAGAAGGAGAGCAAGCTCTCGGCCTCCCCCACGAAATCGAGCATAAATCCTTCCCCTGTGCTTCCCTAGCCCTGCATGTCACCCTGCTGTACTCCCCTCCTCCTCTATCTCACCCTGGACTTTTCTTTGACATGCAGACACCCTTGCGGCCGCACTGAAGAACTCTAGCAAGCTCCCTCTCGGTGGCCATCGCACGAGCTTCTCCCCGATGTCAAGACCACCCGTTTTGCCCACCCCTAGAGTCGCCATCGTCGACAGCATCTCCCTGTCGCCTCCCCGACCTCTCCCGAGCCCCTTGTGAGCTCCCTCTTCCCCGCCTGTCCGGCCTAGGGTTTGCTCTCCACCGGCGGGCTCCCGCGAGGATGACGACTGGGGACCGTCGATCCCCACTAGATCTGACGGCCCCGGTTGCTCCTTACCCTTTCACCTAGCGGGCCAGCGGCCAGTTCGCGGCGGGTTACGCACCGCTAGCATGCCACCATTGCCGCTGGGCCGGCCTGCCCCTGCATGGCCCGTCTGCCTCCCATATCTGGACCGAGACTCCCTCCCCTTCTCTTTTATTTGTTTTTTCCAGATCTAAAAACTACCAGCTTAGTTTAAATCCAAATAAAAATGTAAAAGGGTTCAAAACCTTCAGATCTAAATTTTCTCAAGTGCCTGGATGTCTTGCCTAACATGCAGACCCATATCTGGACCAAATTGTGGTCTAAAATAATTATGATAATTCATCTACCAGGATCTTTCCAGAATACTAATGAATTTCTCCAATAAGTTTGGTATATTCAAATGACCTAAATCCAATTGGTGATGAAATATACTGACTATACCCTTCATGTCCCATTGGCCCCATACCCACTTGCTTCCTAGTTTACTAGTAGCAAAAATATCAAAACCAGTTCCCTTTTGACTTTAGGAAATTCTCTGGGTCAAACCTATTAGGTTTATGACCTGATTCCAACTCCCATATGACACACCTAAACATATCCTTCATAATCCAGTAGCCCATAATTTTATGAGCATCTACTGAATTTTAGTGGATTAAAATCTTCTATGCATGGCTTATTCACTAATAAAATTACTACAGTATCTTTGCAACTCCAAAAAGGTTGATTCCAATTTCTAAAGAAAGGTATTCTCAGTACTTAACATGTGTCCTTGGAATCAGCAAAAAGATTCTGTAAAATAAATCTGATGAAAAATACAAATCCCAGCCAATACTATCTTTGGGAATTTCTCAAGGGCATTCTGATAATTGTTTTAAGGTGATTCCAACTCCTCTTGATTCAGTCCACCAAATAATACCTATTCACCCAAGGAAATAATTTTTGGAACTCCAGAGGAGTTCTGGTGAATTATTTCCTAAATCTATAGCTTTAATCACTATAAAAATCAGTGTAAATCAAGGGAAATTGGTAAAATAGTGAAACCACTTTTCTTGGCTTAATTTTATCAATACCTATCTGATGGTATCAATTTTTATACAATGGTATCATACAGATAAAGCACTTGGTCAAACAATCCTCTCTTAGGTAGTTCCTAGACTACAAATCCAAAGGGAGCCTTTCCCTAATCTTCTCCCAACCCAATCCATCCCAAACCTCCAACATCCTACTGATGTATATCATGTATCTATCCTTTACTTGCTGTATGGTTTGATGTTTGTATTCCTTGTATTGATTGTGGGTTGTTTGTTTGCATGTATGCTCGATAATGGTGATAGTTGCGATTGTGTGACGCTGAGAAGAAGGAAGGATCGGGGTTATCTTATTATTGTTATTATTGGTATTCTGGTTATCTAACGCCGTCAAGGGACTTCTCGCTGGTCACACGCAAGCCACCATTCCTGGACTCCTATATTAACCTACTTATGTTTATCAACTGTTTTATGTCTTGTTTATAAATCGCATGATCACAGGCATGGTTTGTTTCAAATAAGAGTGCGTGAGTAACTTGGCTCATCGAAGCTATGGATGAGTATCCATTAGGATACCTACCCTTTTTCACCTATGTTTACCCTTTAGAGTGAGGCAAAGATGATTAGCATCTTCCCTCTTGGAACCCATGGATTTTCAAAGATATACTATTTTGGGTTCTTACCCTACAAAAAGGTTTTCAAAATAAAACCCTTGGAAATAGGCATCATTTCCGAGAGGAAGTTTTACTAAAAGAAGATATGAGGTGGATGAAGAGAAAGTCAAGCAAGAGAAAGAGAAGGGATGTTCTAAGCCAATGTCCGGAACAATTTTATCTGTGCAACCACATTACCCCAGACGCTGGAGCTTAGCTCGTAGTTTGTGATCCTTAGCTGGGGCTGCTCATACTCGCTAAAGGGGAGAAATCCCCTGAATTCTGGGCTATCTGGGAAAAGGCACTGGTGCAATAATTGGGTCTCTCTTGGACGGTATTCTTTTAGGTAGTACGGATGGAAGATTGTCACTATTGCTATCTGCCAGACTTCGGTCTGGAGATAGGGGTTAGTATGGAAGGAAGGACCAGGGTCGTCGTACCCCATAGTCGTACTAGAGAGAACAACCAAAAAGGAAAAGCCACCGTTGCTAGGGATGGACAAATGAAAAGTTTAAGTTTGATTAGCCGAGCCCCTTTCTACCGTGTGTAGCAGGCCATGGTTTTATTGCGGCGGATGTATTGATTCTTGTTGGTAAAATGCAGAAACTCTGCTGAGTCTAATCTATTCGAATAGCCGTGTCCACGGTCAAGGAAGGTTGGAATGGAAAGTGCTAGGAGGACCCTTCGGTTAAGTTATGATGAAACAAAGGATGTGACTTGGTCACGAGGAAAGATAAGCACGAGTTTTGATTTGACCAGAAATGGTCGACGACTTTTAAACAGGGTTTAACAACAAACTGTTTTAAATCTTTTTAACAAGGATGTGGAGATATCCAGATTTTCTAAAAAGAGGCATATTTTCCAAAAACTTTTTTTAACAAAGATATAGAGATGCCAATGTTAGATCCTTCAGAAAACAACTATAGTGTAGAGCTATCTCGCCATAGCCTGATATGCATTATCTTTGTTACCTTGTCTCAGTGGTTTGCGAGTACATTCAAAGTACTCACTGGCATTGTCCCTGGGTATTTACTTGGCCAGATTGCAGATGTTAAGAAGGACCGAAAGTGTTGATGTCTATGCGAGCTAGGCCGTCTTCCCAGTCAGTTGCCTGTAGGTGAAGGCATGGGCTCTGCGCTGAAGGCATGGCCCCTTTGTAAGTTTGTACTCGTTACTATATGGATGTTGTAATGATACTAGTCGGTTATGCTCACGACTCACTGATCATGGGAACGTGAATTGTATGCATAACGGGTATTCTCGGACCGTAAATCCGGGGTGCCACAATATTAATGAGGACCATACGTTCTCGAGGACACATGGGAATACTTTCAAGTGCTTTCGCTTCATATAGCTGAGTAGTATTCTTTGGTTTTATAAGTGTTGTGTGGGTGAACCTGTGCTAATGTACCGACTTTACTTGGACTAATACATACTTGTTATTAAAACCCATGCAATTATCCGCAACTACAAAAAGCAATTAAGATATAAACCTAACCACAGCCTTAAACTCTGAGATCCTACACTCCCTTGCGCAATGGTGTCCTAATGGGGGGTCAGGTTTCTGTCACTCCGGCAACCCCACAATTAGTAGCCAAATATACAATGCATTCCCCTAGGCCCATAAATGGTGAAGTATCATTTAGTCGACGTTCAGATGACACTTTTAGAAGAATAACACCACAACTTAAATATTAAACCATTGAATAATATCTCAACACAAATCTACTACTAACAACATGACTTCTCCCATGTCCTCAAGAACTAAACGAACTACTCACGAGACATCATATGGATCAAGATCAGAGATGATATGGTGATGTATAACAATCTAAACATAAACAATAAGCCAATGGTTCCACTCACAAGCATCAACTACAATAGTAATCAACACCGGGAAAGTTTCCCCTAAGAACTATGCAAGATTCAACACAATTGTTATAGCAGGATGGAGTGGTGATGATGGTGCTGGTGGAGATGATGGTGTGGATGATGATGATCCCAATGAAGCCTATCTTGATGATGGTGTTGATGGCGACGATCTCCCCTCTCCGGGAAGGAATTTCCCCGGCAGAAATCTATCTGCCGGAGAGCTCTATCTCTCTCGGTGTTTTCCGCACCGTAGAGGCGGCGAAATAATTTTGTGGTCGCCCCCCGTGTATTAGGGTTTTGAGGAGAAGATATAGGCGAGGGGGAGGAGCCAGAGGTGGGCCAGGTGGGCCACACCCCATGTAGGCGCGGCCTAGGGTGGCCTGTGTCTGGGGGTGTGGGCCTCCTGTGGCCCAACTCCGCATCCCCTTCTGGCATTCTTCGTCTTTTGGGAAAATAGGATTTTCCGTAGTTTTTCTGGTATTTTCCGATCTTCGCGAAATTTCATCAAAACACCGCTTTTCCATCAGAATCCTGACTCTGGCAGTTCATCCTCCAAGAATCATCCAACATGCAAAAAAAGATGAAAAGACATAAGTATCACCTCTTAATATGAAATATATCAATGAATAGAGGCAAATTATGTTATAGAAAGGTGATGCAAATTGGACGTATCAACATGCCACGTGAAGGAGATGGTGTGCCATAAGCTGGTGGAGGGTGTGAAGCCAGCCCTCTCGCTTGTTCGGCTGCATCGTCTCGATGTTAACCTCGTGGAGATAGAAGCTGGCCCACCTCCTCCTCCGGATGGTATGGACTAGGATATGCGCTCGCATTACGCAACTATGGCACAACATGCTGAGGAGATTGTAGATGTTTTCCAAGAGAGGATGAATATCCTGCTCAGCGTGGTTGAGTCATGTAAGTGGAAAACTAAACAATGTAAAGTATGTATATTGTCTAGTGGGCTTTAATGCCCTTATAAAATTGTATGTATTGGCACGTAGTGCATTGTTTGATTATAGAATGTGTATGTCCTTTTTGTTAGCCTAACATGGTCATCTACTCAGGTTATATGCATTATTGTCAATCAATAAAGTCGTAAGGTGAGGCGAAGCCCCCGAGCGTGTTTTAGCGATAAAAATGTAAGACAAAATAATTTGGGCCAAGGAACTTAGCTTTTATTCATCGTAATGCAAGAGGTATAGTGTTTGGCTGAATAGCCTTATCGAAAGTAAAATAAAACTAAGGGTAGAAGCATCATAGTTGTGCGATGTTCCTAGGATTGGAGTATTCGACTCCTGACTCGACCTCCTTTAGGCGGTAGGCGCCACCCGGGATGACTTTGATCACTACGTTGGGTCCCTCCCAGGGTGATTCGAGCTTCAGGTGACCTTTTTGCTTGAGTTGCAGGACGAGGTATCCTTCAACAAAGGACCTGGGGCGCTGCCGAGGGCTATGGTAGTTGCAGAGACTTTGCTGATACACTATTGATCGTGCCGCGGTGATGCTGCGAGCTTTGTTTAATGTGTCGACGGCGTGTTCGAGTGTGGCCGATGATTCGGCTTTGCTGTAAGCGACGACTCGCCGGGCCTTGTAGCGTACCTTAACAGTCAACATGGATTCGGCTCCGTGAACCATGAAAAAAGGTGTATAGACAGTTGAGCTGTTTGGAGTTGTGTGGAGGCTCCATAGGACGGAGGGCAGCTCGTCTTCCCAGGCTCCCGCAAGCCTTTCGAGTGGGCACAGTAATCATTTCTTGATGCCATTGCCGGCGAGGCCGTTAGCCTTTTCGACCTTCCCTTTGGTCTACGGATGCGCCATGGAGTCGTATGTGAGGTTGATGCTGAGGTATTCGCAGAAGTCTCGGAACTCCTTCGAGGTGAAGTTCGAGTCGTTATCTGTTATCATGCTATGGGGCACTCCTACCCTATAGACAATGAACTCGAAAAACTTGACAGTGGCGGTGCCGCTTTGGTTAGTAACAGGCATGGCCTCAATCCACTTGGTGAATTTGTCTACTGCTACCAGGAGGAAGACGTGCCCTCCTGGCAAGGATTTTGGCAGCTTGCCAATCATGTCGAGTCCCCACTAGGCAAAGGTCCAGGCCAATGGTATGGGCCGCAGCTCCGGTCCTGGCGTGTGTGGCTTGTTTGTGTATCTCTGACAAGTGTTGCACCTCTGGACGATCTCCTTTGTGTCGCTCATTGCGGTTGGCCAGTAGAAGCCAGCTCGTAGAGCTTTGGCGACTAAGGCGCGGCTGCCTGGGGGGTGGCCGCAGATACCCTCATGGATATCGAGGAGGATGCTTTTCCCGTCGCTATTGGTGATGCATCGCTGGAGCACACCTCAAATGCTATGCTTGTACAGATCGCCATTAATGGTGGTTGATGGGCGTGTTGATGACGCCTTGTTGGGAGACCACAAGAGCAAGGTGTGATGAGAACAACAGCAAGTTTTCCCTCAATAAGAAACCAAGGTTATCGAACCAGTAGGAGGAAGTAAACAACTCAAAGGTGTTGCTAGCAACTTGGAGAGCTGCACAACATAAACTCGAGACTTTTCCCCAATGAATAGTGAGGTTGTCAATCTCACCGGTTTGTTGTAACAAAGGATTGACGGTATGGTGTGGAAGGTAATAGTGGTTTGCAGAAAGAAAACAGTAACAGTGGAAGATGTATCAATGGTAAAGATTGAACCGGGGTCCATAGCTCACTAGAGGTGTTCTCCTTAGATAAAAAAACATGGCATGCTGGGTAAACAAATTGCATGAGGGAAATTGACAGGACTGAGCAAGGAATAACAATGCAATACTAGACATTCATGATCATATGAGATTCGACTGGGCAATACAACAAGATACATAGACCGCCATCCAACTACATCTATGACTAGAAATCCTTCCTCCACCTTCGGGTTATCATTCGAACCACCTCCAGTATTAAGTTGAAAGCAATAGACAACTGCTTTAAGAAAAGTGGGCAAGGTAAACAATCCACTTGTTCCATGAACAACACACCGTTGTTTTCTCCCTAGTGGCAACAACACATCTACAACCTTAGAGATTTCTGTCACTTACCTTAGATTAAATATAGGCATGAACCCACTATCGAGCATAAATACCACCTCTTGGAGTCACTAGCATCTACTTGGCCAAGATAGATACTAGAAATGGAGAGCATGAAAGATCTCAAACAACACAGACATCATATAATCAATAAGACAAAACCATTAATCAATATAACATAGTAATCTCAATATCCATTGGATCCCCGCAAACACAACATGCATGATTACAAATAGATGAGATCTTGATCATGAATGGATCTCACAAGATCTATACATGATAGCACAAAGGAGGAGATACAACCATCTAGCTACTACATGGACCCGTAATCCAAGGTGGAACTACTCACACTTCATACTGGAGGATGGCATGGTGATGAAGAAGGCCTCCGGGATGATCTCCCCTCCGATAGGGTGCCGGGAAGAGCTTCATATCCCACCGATCTAGGGACGATTGTGGCGGCGGCTACAAACGGTTTCGTGGAATATTGATTGGCTACCTAGGGTTTTGGTATCGGGGGGTCTTTATAGGCGAAGAGACAACGCAGGAGGGTCTCTAGGGCGGCCGCCCCCCAGGCGCAGGCCGGGCCCAACCGCGTGGCCAGGGGGTGTGCCCCCCTAGTGGCCCTCCTCCATATCGTATTCAGGCTTCGTGTTCCCCACGGTAAAATATTGACTTTGGCTTTTGTCCCATCCAATTCTGAGAATATTGATTTTCTGCCTTTCTGGAACCATAAACAAAAAAACAGGTAACTGGCACTGTGGCATCTTGTTAATAAGGTTAGTACCAGAAAACATATAAAAACAACTCAAAGTGTAGACAAAGCAAAGCAAAGTAGATACTAAACAAGCATGGAACATCAAAAATTATAGATACGTTTCTGATGTATCAAGCGTCCCCAAGCTTAACTCCTGCTCGTCCTCGAGTAGGTAAGTGATAAAAAGAATAATTTTTGAGGTAACATGCACCATCAAAATCAAGATCAAACCATTTGCAAGCATTGAAAGCTGGGATCAAAGAACTCTAAACATGAGCATGAAATATGGAGTTCTAACAGTAAGACAAAGTAACTATGCATGCAACATGAAAGGCTACAAACAAAGATCATGAATAACATGCATTGAAAACCGTTTGTTTGTTTCACATACAGAAAACATGGCATACTGGCATTTATATTGTCCCTCATGGAGTAGCAAATAGATGCATAGGACACCTTCAAAGTTCATAAGAGTGACTAGATACAAATAGCACAAGAACAAGTAATATCAACAATATGTATCAATCAATAAGTTTTGGGACAATGCACATAGAACTAAGAATGACAACTATGCTCTCTTAACTGGTGCCTAAAGGTAGAAGGTGGAGACTCAGTATAATGGTGGAAGAAAGGCCCTTCATAAAGGGAAGAAAGGATTTCAAGTTTCAAAAAGAGCTTCCAAAAATTATGGTACTTGCTAGCTTTCAACCCTCATTGCCCCTATCATAAGCATCTTGAAGTGATTAAGGTTAAAGTGAACAAACTATGGAGTATATGCTTGACAAAGTATAAGTTGGCAATCTCATGTTCCTTGAATACGAGGGCCGCTCCTCATGCTACTCAAGTTTAGTTACTTGCAAGTTCTTGTCATAGTAAGTATATGTGTATCATAGAGAACCGCCAACGGGTACCCCTTGCACATGATACAGGAGCTATCCCATAATCAAAATGACAAGGCAAGCAGACAATGATCATCTCAACATTCTTCTTATTTACCATGGTAATATGGTGCTTTTTTCTCTCTTTCCTCTTTTCTCATGTTTTTTTCTTTTTCTCTATCTCTTTTTTATAAGAAGAATGCTTCATAGATGTCACTATGGTGATGCTGCAAGTTTCCACCATGATTACCCATGGCTTAGGCTAGCGGCCCAGGCGTTTCTCTAACACACATACATAACTCCATGGACTTACAAGCTACCCTTTCATTTCACACCGACAACATCCATAGACAAAAGAGCGTGATATCAACTGTGTACAAAGTACAAGTGCAATGTTGAAGGCGTTCCCCGTGACAACACGGTTCTGCTAATTCCAACGTATAAGTGCAAGCATATACAACATAGATGACACAATGGTTCAATTTTATTAGGGGAAAGAAAAATAAAGTGTTCCGTCAAGTTCGTGAGAGCTTTAATCAATAAGTTTTCACATAACAAAATACTTTTTAATTGGAAGATAGATGAAAACAAGAATATACTTGGAATGGTGTAACACACCATGCATAGGAATTTATAGTGGACACATTGGAATAACTCTGTTTCTTGGGAGTTGGATGCATGAGTAGAGCTTACTCATACAAGTGGAGGCTAGCAAAAGACTGGGAGCGACCAATTAAGAGAGCAATAATGGCCATAATCATGCAAAGTGATAAAACATTACTAATCAAAGCATAAAGTTGTACTATAAGTCAAGGACTAGATGATCATAGAGGCTATGGTGACTTTTGCACAGTCATAACATGGTGTGATCATGTGCCAAGTCAACCCAAACAAAGCATCAAAGGAGAATACCACAATACTATGCTTTTGTATGCTAAAACAACGCATGATTCTTTCAAGGCACACTAAGCAATCCCAATTGTTTGGAACAAGTCATGCTACAGCAATAATCACTAAGAATAAAGGTAAAAACAACACCTAGCATGACATGCTAAAGTCTATGTCACAGTCAAAGCAAGCTCCTCTTGTTCTACTCAAGCAAGAACTCTCTACTCCTCTCCAACACCAATCAACTTATTTGAAATAACACGGCGAGAACGGGGGTCCAAACTACTTTATTCAAGTAAACTAAGCAAACTAAGAAAATGAAACAAAAACTATGACGCTCCAAGAACAACACAACTGTGCATGAAACAATAAAAACGAAGTGTCTAGAAAGATCTGAGCTTTTTATTGATGAAGAAGGGGATGCCTTGGGCATCCCCAAGCATTAACGCTTGGACCTCTTAAATATTTCTTGGGGTGACACGAGGTGGCATCCCAAAGCTTGAGCTTTTTTCCATTCTTCATCTCATTACATCATTCTCTCTCTACACCTGAATTTTTTCCTTCATACAAAACTCCACATAATCTTCATTAGCAACATTAGTGTATTAAAAAGATAATAGACCTTTGGGTTTAGCTTTAGAAAATAAAAAATGTCACTAAAAACACAATCTACTGTAGCAATTCCCTCAAAAATCTCAATTTCCCAAAAAGAACCCAAAAAGGAATCAATAAGAAGCAAATGCAAATAATGGCAGGAATCTGTCAAAACAGACCAGCAGGTGGAAATCGTTTTTTTCGAAGATCTTCTGTTGCTCAAATAAAAAAGTGTTGAACTAAAGAAAGTTAGATAAAATACCAGTGGATTTATTCGCAAAGTATCAGATCAATCCGACTTATAGATATTCCTCACAAATATTTATGGTGGAGCACAAAAATCTGTTCCGAACAGCAACTCACCAAATATTACTTCCCTCTCATTAGAGCTCATTCTTGGTACAAAAAAGCAAACAAAAAGGATAAGGAGAGGTCATTACTGAAGTAATAGCTTACAAGACTCAAGAAAACTCTTGGATTATCTACCAACAAGTACTTTTCTTTAACGCCTTTAAGTTAGGCACAGGAAGCAAGAATGAAGTATTTTCAAATGAAGAAGCATTAACACCAACTCTCTTGCTCCTACCTTTCTTCCCTTTCTTTTTCTCTTTTGGGAATATGTGATTTCTTATTGGAGAACAAAAATTCATAATGCCTTTTCACTACAAGGAATCTGGCTATATATGACCCTCCATTTTTGTCACAGAATCGTCATAGTAGTTTGTTTATGATGTTTTTATGATGATTTTGAGATCGTCGAAAGCTGGGCATCGCAAATGAACTATAACGATGATTTTTTGAAATTGTCATAACCGTCTATGATGATATTGGATCGTCATAACGTCTATGACGATCCAACATCGTCATGGGGCATCTAGCCTGGCCACGTCAGATCCTACGTGGCAGATCCGATGTGGCAACGATTCAACCCTGTCCACTTCACCCATTTAAATAGGCCAAGCCCAACATTTATGCTTATGTTTCCTATCAATTCTGTCTCAGCTACATGGGCCAAATCCAAGCTACATGGGCCAAATCCAATGTTTTCAGCCTGTTTGTTTTATATATCTCGGCCTTTTTATAGTCCAATTATTTTCTATTCTCAGCTTTTTTACAATCCATTTATTTTCCAATTTTGGCCTTTTGGTCAATGGGTCCCAATTGTCAGATTGTTCTACAGTGGGTCCAAACTTTCAGGTTATTATAGACAATGGTTCCCAATTTTCAGTTCATCTCATTTGTACGGTTTTGATTTTTTTTCCACATCAAATTAATGACCAATATACCAATTAGAAAGGAGAAAGAATACAAATAAAAATCTATAAATAATAGCCAAAAATGCATTGTGACAGTATGATTGTCGGAACAGTTATAACACATGTGAAATTGCACAATTGACATCACAACGAATGCATCCATCAAATCTTTCATACCCTACAGTCTACAAATAGAACTCTCAGAAAGTACTAAAGCTAGCTACTCTTGAACATCATCATCCTGTAGACGGTTTTCATGGTGTACTAGGCCTTGAGCTTCTAAGCCTTCTCCTGCATTTCAAATAGAGAATTTGCATTAGCACAAGATTACATTCGCATAGATTTCACTTAGTTCCTATACTACTATAAGAGATCAAATTCTGCATGAATTAGATATTGTTCAAAGATGCAACAATCAACTAACAACATGCTAAAGCCATCTAGATGTAATTCCACCATTATCAAAAGCATACTAGCTGCCAAAGAAATTTCTTCTATTGTATCCATGATAGCTATGGCCAGGTTACCCGATATACCAAATAATTTATGATCAAAGCTCCCATAAGTGACTAAAACCATTTTGTGCAGAATTTGTAAGGATTTAGCCTAAAATGGACAATTCTAGCAAACCCTCGATGTAAACTACAACAAACGCCAAACCGACAGTATAGTACAGAGCAGGCAATAGAATTTATTGCAAAATATGCCCAACCAA
This sequence comes from Avena sativa, assembly GCA_916181665.1. NCBI lineage: Eukaryota > Viridiplantae > Streptophyta > Magnoliopsida > Poales > Poaceae > Avena > Avena sativa. The sequence goes on along the minus strand of OV702297.1, from coordinate 300,240,045 downwards.
TAGGATCAGGCTGTAGTTCAAAAGAAACATGCATATCCATCAAACTTTCAATCTGACATAATATAACCATACTAGAGCAGTTTACAACTAATTCGTCCAGTGACTATCTTGGATAGCACTATCTAACTAATTGATAAAAATGAAGGAACCGATATTTCACACTAAAAAATGTGCTGAGAAGTGTAGTCAATCAAGAAATGAAGGAACCGATATTTCTATTGTTTCTATTTCAGTAGCAGCACCATCGAGTGAGTATGGGACTGGAGTACCTTACCACTGAGCACGTCGATGCAGTAGTCGCCGATCTTGCCGCTGGAGAGGTGAACGAGGGGAAGGCAGAGGTGATCTTGGGAAAACTGATGTTCACTTCGTCTTCCACGATCTGCTCTTGTCCTCTGAACGGCAGGCTACCGGAGACCTCGGCCGCTGCCGTATCCTCCTAGTCCGCCGTCCGGTACTCGCCCCTCCTTTCTCCTCCATTATGATTCCAACCTGAAAAAACACAAGTGATGTCAGGACACATACAAGTCAAGTACTCAATGGAGTAGACAAGTTTTAGAGTAGTGCTAGTAGACTGATTGGGCATCGAAAGCATTGAGGAACTTCATTTTTCTACCCTAATATTCATTTTCTCATATCATTTGATTGCAAACAAAGATTAACTGCACTACAAATCAGAGAAGAACTAATCCATGTAACTAATCTAGTCCTACTCCTAACCAGGTTTGTTCAGGATTACTTCATTCTAGGATTACTATTGTTGTGATAACTACAGGTGCCAGGTTAAAATTACCCATATCCTGATCTGATAACTACATGTGCTAGACTACTCCAATTAGTACCAATTACGAACATGCATGAGTAAAAAGCACTAAATGAAAAAATCATGATAGGAATGAGGGATCACAGGACTGAACCAAATGCCAGCAGAATAGTTCCAGGACTGAACCAAATTCCAGCCTTTCATGTGTGCTTCATCTACAACTAACATTAGAAACAAAATAACAATTGAGGATGCTATGCACTTAATATAACTCTAGTACTTATATGGTTCTAAATTGACAACACTACAAAGATACAGTTTCCTGGTCTCTCTTCATTTGACAACACTATAAAGACAAATATATCACTCCAAGTAGCTATTTGTTCCTACCCCACTAGAAATATATAACTGAACTTTGTTGAATGTAAAGACTGACAAGCATTGACGAATGTAATATCAGGCATTTATCTCAAGACTGACACATTCTCTATTCACAGCAAAAACTCCTTATACCTACTACACAACAGAGACAATAAAAGCTATACGCTGGAAGAAAACACCATGCAAACACCGTAATTAGCAGGTCAGGTCATTAGAACAGAGCATCTCCAAACTCCAAAACGATCTATCTTTCCATGCAATAGTACTTGCAGATTAATTAATTAGAGCCCGGTCTTCAGAGGAAGATGCGAACGTAGTAGGAGAAAAAACTCACCGCCAGGTGCACGGGGATGAGAGGTGCGTGACGACGCAGACCATTAGGAAGATGCCGAAGAAGGCGCGGATCTTGGCACTTTCATAGCGCGACATGGAGTGTGCCGCTACCGTCAGAAGAAGAATGGCCAGCACGGACAACCTCGCTATGTTGAAAATCTTGCCCTGCATAAATGCAAAGACCATGGATTCAGATGCGGAGATAGAATGAACACTACAGGGAGGCGGCGGCCGTTGGGTTGATATGGAGCCCGTCCTCCGCAGGAGGGAGCACTAGTCGTGGTGGCTCCACCTATGCTTGCAGTCGTGCCGCCTTGGGAGGGAGGAAGGCATCGAGTGCCTCCATGCTGCCAGCCACCTCGGGAGGAGAGGCCCTCTAGGGTTACTGGTGGAGGGGAAGGCGGAGGCATGGCCACAAGAGGCGTGGGTGGTGGGGAAAGGGGCGGTGTAGTGGCAAGAGGTGGCGGGTGGTGGGGAAGGCAGCAGCACGACTGCCTCTAGGGTTAAAGGATCTGAGGTTGAGAGGATGGGGATCTGCTACGAGGTGGTGGAGGCGGTGGAGGGAGGGGATGTCTAGGGTTTCTGTCATTTGTGTATGTGGAGGGAGGTAGGTGGTGGCGCGGGCTGGGGAGTGGGGACTTGGTGATGCAGCGGGGGTGGGATGTGTGTTTCTTCGGTGAGCAACTAAGCCGTTGGATAGGAAGTGAACGGCTCAGATCAAATAGGAATGGACGATCCATGGGAGGTGATTTGTGGTGATTTGATTGGTTGGAGACTATTTTCCATTTTCTGAGTGTAAAAAACGGGCCGTTTTGTGAAGCAACCACCAAATGAAAGTTTTCAAATGCTATCATCCCATTTTAAAGAATTAATAAGCCATCTTACATGGACAAATGTCCCAACCGGGGTCTCTCAAACCTTTTCGTCCATCCCTGGCGAAAAAGACAAATTCATGCTGAATCAGTAGGAAGTGGGTCCGATTTGAACTCTAGGTACACGATCTGATGCCCATGATTTTTTGCAAAAATCATTTTTAGACTCACAATATGCTATTTCTACGGAGATCCAATGCAAGTTTAGCGAGGCTCATCCCCCAGCTAAGAACCTTCATGACCGCCGTTTTGACCATAGTTTGAAACGGGCATAAAAAATTGAAAAACTATCTGATCAACACAAAACATTCGCGTGGTGTCTTATTATGTGACATAGTTGCAAGGAAAAAATACTAAAATTGGTAAATTGAGTATGTCTCAAAAAAACCTTCACAAAATGACCTATCATGTTCGAGGTTTCATGGCTTTCGGGTCAAATGACCAATGTTATGGCTATAATCATGGCATAGTTCATGATAATGCATCCATATCGTGCACACATGTGCATAATGGGATGGCGAACAATGTTGCAGGAGGAAGTTTTCCATTTCTTTGCACGGAAAAAACATTTTCCATTTTTTGAGTGTAAAAAACGGGTCGTTTTGTGAAGCAACCACCAAATAAAAGTTTTCAAATGCTATCATCCCATTTTTAAGAAATAATAGGCCACCTTACATGGACAAATGTTCCAACCGGGGTCTCTCAAACCTTTCCGTCCATCCCTGGCGAAAAAGACAAATTGTTGCCGAATTAGTAGGAAGTGGGTCCGATTTGAACTATAGGTACATGATCTGATGCCCATGATTTTTTGAGAAAATCATTTTTAGACTCACAATATGCTATTTCTATGGAGATCCAATGCAAGTTTAGCGAGGCTCATCCCCTAGCTAAGAACCTTCATGACCACCGTTTTGACCATAGTTTGAAACTGGCATAAAAAATTCAAAAACGGTCTGATCAACGCAAATCCTTCGCGTGGTGTCTTATTATGTGACATCGTTGCAAGGAAAAATACCAAACTTGGTAAATTTAGTATGTCTCAAAAAAACCTTCACAAAATGACCTATCATGTTCGAGGTTTCATGGCTTTCGGATCAAATGACCAATGTTATGGCTATAATCATGGCATCGTTTGTGATAATGCATCCATATCGTGCACACATGTGCATAATGGGATGGCAAACAATGTTGCGGGAGGAAGTTTTCCATTTCGTTGCACGGAAAAAACATTTTCCATTTTCCGAGTGTAAAAAACGGGTCGTTTTGTGAAGCAACAACCAAATGAAAGTTTTCAAATGCTATCACCCCATTTTTAAGAAATAATAGGCCACCTTACATGGACAAATGTCCCAACCGGGGTCTCTCAAACCTTTCCGTCCATCCCTGGCGAAAAAGACAAATTCTTGCCGAATCAGTAGGAAGTGGGTCCGATTTGAACTATAGGTACATGATCTGATGCCCATGATTTTTTGAAAAAATCATTTTTAGACTCACAATATGCTATTTCTTCAGATATCCAATGCAAGTTTAGCGAGGCTCATCCCCTAGCAAAGAACCTTCATGACCGCCGTTTTGACCATAGTTTGAAACGGGCATAAAAAATTCAAAAATTGTCTGATCAACACAAAACCTTCGCGTGGTGTCTTATTATGTGACATAGTTGCAAGGAAAAAATACTAAAATTGGTAAATTGAGTATGTCTCAAAAAAACCTTCACAAAATGACCTATCATGTTCGAGGTTTCATGGCTTTCGGGTCAAATGACCAATGTTATGGCTATAATCATGGCATAGTTCGTGATAATGCATCCATATAGTGCACACATGTGCCTAATGGGATGGCGAACAATGTTGCAGGAGGAATTTTTCCATTTCTTTGCACGGAAAAAACATTTTCCATTTTTTGAGTGTAAAAAACGGGTCGTTTTGTGAAGCAACCACCAAATGAAAGTTTTCAAATGCTATCATCCCATTTTTAAGAAATAATAGGCCAGCTTACATGGACAAATGTTCCAACCGGGGTCTCTCAAACCTTTCCGTCCATCCCTGGCGAAAAAGACAAATTCATGCCGAATTAGTAGGAAGTGGGTCCGATTTGAACTATAGGTACATGATCTGATGCCCATGATTTTTTGCGAAAATCATTTGTAGACTCACAATATGCTATTTCTACGGAGATCCAATGCAAGTTTAGCGAGGCTCATCCCCTAGCTAAGAACCTTCATGACCACCGTTTTGACCATAGTGTGAAACTGGCATAAAAAACTCAAAAACGGTCTGATCAACGCAAATCCTTCGCGTGGTCTCTTATTATGTGACATAGTTGCAAGGAAAAATACCAAACTTGGGAAATTTAGTATGTCTCAAAAAAACCTTCACAAAATGACCTATCATGTTCGAGGTTTCATGGCTTTCGGATCAAATGACCAATGTTATGGCTATAATCATGGCATAGTTTGTGATAATGCATCCATATCGTGCACACATGTGCATAATGGGATGGCAAACAATGTTGCGGGAGGAAGTTTTCCATTTCGTTGCACGGAAAAAACATTTTCCATTTTCCGAGTGTAAAAAACGGGTCGTTTTGTGAAGCAACAACCAAATGAAAGTTTTCAAATGCTATCACCCCATTTTTAAGAAATAATAGGCCACCTTACATGGACAAATGTCCCAACCGGGGTCTCTCAAACCTTTCCGTCCATCCCTGGCGAAAAAGACAAATTCTTGCCGAATCAGTAGGAAGTGGGTCCGATTTGAACTATAGGTACATGATCTGATGCCCATGATTTTTTGCAAAAATCATTTTTAGACTCACAATATGCTATTTCTTCAGAGATCCAATGCAAGTTTAGCGAGGCTCATCCCCTAGCTAAGAACCTTCATGACCGCCGTTTTGACCATAGTTTGAAACGGGCATAAAAAATTCAAAAACTGTCTGATCAACACAAAACCTTCGCGTGGTGTCTTATTATGTGACATAGTTGCAAGGAAAAAATACTAAAATTGGTAAATTGAGTATGTCTCAAAAAAACCTTCAAAAAATGACCTATCATGTTCGAGGTTTCATGGCTTTCGGGTCAAATGACCAATGTTATGGCTATAATCATGGTATAGTTCGTGATAATGCATCCATACCGTGCACACATGTGCATAATGGGATGGCGAACAATGTTGCAGGAGGAAGTTTTCCATTTCTTTGCACGGAAAATACATTTTCCATTTTTGAGTGTAAAAAACGGGTCGTTTTGTGAAGCAACCACCAAATGAAAGTTTTCAAATGCTATCATCCCATTTTTAAGAAATAATAGGCCAGCTTACATGGACAAATGTTCCAACCGGGGTCTCTCAAACCTTTCCGTCCATCCCTGGCGAAAAAGACAAATTCATGCCGAATTAGTAGGAAGTGGGTCCGATTTGAACTATAGGTACATGATCTGATGCCCATGATTTTTTGCGAAAATCATTTGTAGACTCACAATATGCTATTTCTACGGAGATCCAATGCAAGTTTAGCGAGGCTCATCCCCTAGCTAAGAACCTTCATGACCACCGTTTTGACCATAGTGTGAAACTGGCGTACAAAATTCAAAAACGGTCTGATCAACGCAAATCCTTCGCGTGGTCTCTTATTATGTGACATAGTTGCAAGGAAAAATACCAAAATTGGGAAATTTAGTATGTCTCAAAAAAACCTTCACAAAATGACCTATCATGTTCGAGGTTTCATGGCTTTCGGATCAAATGACCAATGTTATGGCTATAATCATGGCATAGTTTGTGATAATGCATCCATATCGTGCACACATGTGCATAATGGGATGGCAAACAATGTTGCGGGAGGAAGTTTTCCATTTCGTTGCACGGAAAAAACATTTTCCATTTTCCGAGTGTAAAAAACGGGTCGTTTTGTGAAGCAACAACCAAATGAAAGTTTTCAAATGCTATCACCCCATTTTTAAGAAATAATAGGCCACCTTACATGGACAAATGTCCCAACCGGGGTCTCTCAAACCTTTCCGTCCATCCCTGGCGAAAAAGACAAATTCTTGCCGAATCAGTAGGAAGTGGGTCCGATTTGAACTATAGGTACATGATCTGATGCCCATGATTTTTTGCAAAAATCATTTTTAGACTCACAATATGCTATTTCTTCAGAGATCCAATGCAAGTTTAGCGAGGCTCATCCCCTAGCTAAGAACCTTCATGACCGCCGTTTTGACCATAGTTTGAAACGGGCATAAAAAATTCAAAAACTGTCTGATCAACACAAAACCTTCGCGTGGTGTCTTATTATGTGACATAGTTGCAAGGAAAAAATACTAAAATTGGTAAATTGAGTATGTCTCAAAAAAACCTTCAAAAAATGACCTATCATGTTCGAGGTTTCATGGCTTTCGGGTCAAATGACCAATGTTATGGCTATAATCATGGCATAGTTCGTGATAATGCATCCATATCGTGCACACATGTGCATAATGGGATGGCGAACAATGTTGCAGTAGGAAGTTTTCCATTTCTTTGCACGGAAAAAACATTTTCCATTTTTTGAGTGTAAAAAACGGGTCGTTTTGTGAAGCAACCACCAAATGAAAGTTTTCAAATGCTATCATCCCATTTTTAAGAAATAATAGGCCAGCTTACATGGACAAATGTTCCAACCGGGGTCTCTCAAACCTTTCCGTCCATCCCTGGCGAAAAAGACAAATTCATGCCGAATTAGTAGGAAGTGGGTCCGATTTGAACTATAGGTACATGATCTGATGCCCATGATTTTTTGCGAAAATCATTTGTAGACTCACAATATGCTATTTCTATGGAGATCCAATGCAAGTTTAGCGAGGCTCATCCCCTAGCTAAGAACCTTCATGACCACCGTTTTGACCATAGTGTGAAACTGGCGTACAAAATTCAAAAACGGTCTGATCAACGCAAATCCTTCGCCTGGTCTCTTATTATGTGACATAGTTGCAAGGAAAAATACCAAACTTGGGAAATTTAGTATGTCTCAAAAAAACCTTCACAAAATGACCAATCATGTTCGAGGTTTCATGGCTTTCGGATCAAATGACCAATGTTATGGCTATAATCATGGCATAGTTTGTGATAATGCATCCATATCGTGCACACATGTGCATAATGGGATGGCAAACAATGTTGCGGGAGGAAGTTTTCCATTTCGTTGCACGGAAAAAACATTTTCCATTTTCCGAGTGTAAAAAATGGGTCGTTTTGTGAAGCAACAACCAAATGAAAGTTTTCAAATGCTATCACCCCATTTTTAAGAAATAATAGGCCACCTTACATGGACAAATGTCCCAACCGGGGTCTATCAAACCTTTCCGTCCATCCCTGGCGAAAAAGACAAATTCTTGCCGAATCAGTAGGAAGTGGGTCCGATTTGAACTATAGGTACATGATCTGATGCCCATGATTTTTTGCAAAAATCATTTTTAGACTCACAATATGCTATTTCTTCAGAGATCCAATGCAAGTTTAGCGAGGCTCATCCCCTAGCTAAGAACCTTCATGACCGCCGTTTTGACCATAGTTTGAAACGGGCATAAAAAATTCAAAAACTGTCTGATCAACACAAAACCTTCGCGTGGTGTCTTATTATGTGACATAGTTGCAAGGAAAAAATACTAAAATTGGTAAATTGAGTATGTCTCAAAAAAACCTTCAAAAAATGACCTATCATGTTCGAGGTTTGATGGCTTTCGGGTCAAATGACCAATGTTATGGCTATAATCATGGCATAGTTCGTGATAATGCATCCATATCGTGCACACATGTGCATAATGGGATGGCGAACAATGTTGCAGGAGGAAGTTTTCCATTTCTTTGCACGGAAAAAACATTTTCCATTTTTTGAGTGTAAAAAACGGGTCGTTTTGTGAAGCAACCACCAAATGAAAGTTTTCAAATGCTATCATCCCATTTTTAAGAAATAATAGGCCACCTTACATGGACAAATGTTCCAACCGGGGTCTCTCAAACCTTTCCGTCCATCCCTGGCGAAAAAGTCAAATTCATGCCGAATTAGTAGGAAGTGGGTCTGATTTGAACTATAGGTACATGATCTGATGCCGATGATTTTTTGCGAAAATCATTTTTAGACTCACAATATGCTATTTCTACGGAGATCCAATGCAAGTTTAGCGAGGCTCATCCCCTAGCTAAGAACCTTCATGACCAGCGTTTTGACCATAGTTTGAAACTGGCATAAAAAATTCAAAAACGGCCTGATCAACGCAAATCCTTCGCGTGGTGTCTTATTATGTGACATAGTTGCAAGGAAAAATACCAAACTTGGTAAATTTAGTATGTCGCAAAAAAACCTTCACAAAATGACCTATCATGTTCGAGGTTTCATGGCTTTCGGATCAAATGACCAATGTTATGGCTATAATCATGGCATAGTTCGTGATAATGCATCCATATCGTGCACACATGTGCATAATGGGATGGCAAACAATGTTGCGGGAGGAAGTTTTCCATTTCTTTGCACGGAAAAAACATTTTCCATTTTATGAGTGTAAAAAATGGGTCGTTTTGTGAAGCAACCACCAAATGAAAGTTTTCAAATGCTATCATCCCATTTTTAGGAAATAATAGGCCACCTTACATGGACAAATGTTCCAACCGGGGTCTCTCAAACCTTTCCGTCCATCCCTGGCGAAAAAGACAAATTCATGCAGAATTAGTAGGAAGTGGGTCCGATTTGAACTATAGGTACATGATCTGATGCCCATGATTTTTTGCGAAAATCATTTTTAGACTCACAATATGCTATTTCTACGGAGATCAAATGCAAGTTTAGCGAGACTCATCCCCTAGCTAAGAACCTACATGACCACCGTTTTGACCATAGTGTGAAACTGGCATACAAAATTCAAAAACGGTCTGATCAACGCAAATCCTTCGCGTGGTGTCTTATTATGTGACATAGTTGCAAGGAAAAATACCAAACTTGGTAAATTTAGTATGTCTCAAAAAACCTTCACAAAATAACCTATCATGTTCGAGGTTTCATGGCTTTCGGATCAAATGACCAATGTTATGGCTATAATCATGGCATAGTTTGTGATAATGCATCCATATCGTGCACACATGTGCATAATGGGATGGCAAACAATGTTGCGGGAGGAAGTTTTCCATTTCGTTGCACGGAAAAAACATTTTCCATTTTCCGAGTGTAAAAAACGGGTCGTTTTGTGAAGCAACAACCAAATGAAAGTTTTCAAATGCTATCACCCCATTTTTAAGAAATAATAGGCCACCTTACATGGACAAATGTCCCAACCAGGGTCTCTCAAACCTTTCCGTCCATCCCTGGCGAAAAAGACAAATTCTTGCCGAATCAGTAGGAAGTGGGTCCGATTTGAACTATAGGTACATGATCTGATGCCCATGATTTTGTGCAAAAATCATTTTTAGACTCACAATATGCTATTTCTTCAGAGATCCAATGCAAGTTTAGCGAGGCTCATCCCCTAGCTAAGAACCTTCATGACCGCCGTTTTGACCATAGTTTGAAACGGGCATAAAAAATTCAAAAACTGTCTGATCAACACAAAACGTTCGTGTCGTGTCTTATTATGTGACATAGTTGCAAGGAAAAAATACTAAAATTGGTAAATTGAGTATGGCTCAAAAAAACCTTCACAAAATGACCTATCATGTTCGAGGTTTCATGGCTTTCGGGTCAAATGACCATTGTCATGGCTATAATCATGGCATAGTTCGTGATAATGCATCCATATCGTGCACACATGTGCATAACGGGATGGCGAACAATGTTGCAGGAGGAAGTTTTCCATCTCTTTGCACAGAAAAAACATTTTCCATTTTTTGAGTGTAAAAAACGGGTTGTTTTGTGAAGCAACCACCAAATGAAAGTTTTCAAATGCTATAATCCCATTTTTAAGAAATAATAGGCCACCTTACATGGACAAATGTTCCAAACGGGGTCTCTCAAACCTTTCCGTCCATCCCTGGCGAAAAAGACAAATTCATGCCGAATTAGTAGGAAGTGGGTCCGATTTGAACTATAGGTACATGATCTGATGCCCATGATTTTTTGAGAAAATCATTTGTAGACTCACAATATGCTATTTCTATGGAGATCCAATGCAAGTTTAGCGAGGCTCATCCCCTAGCTAAGAACCTTCATGACCAGCGTTTTGACCATAGTTTGAAACTGGCATAAAAAATTCAAAAACGGCCTGATCAACGCAAATCCTTCGCGTGGTGTCTTATTATGTGACATAGTTGCAAGGAAAAATAACAAACTTGGTAAATTTAGTATGTCTCAAAAAAACCTTCACAAAATGACCTATCATGTTCGAGGTTTCATGGCTTTCGGATCAAATGACCAATGTTATGGCTATAATCATGGCATAGTTCGTGATAATGCATCCATATCGTGCACACATGTGCATAATGGGATGGCAGACAATGTTGCGGGAGGAAGTTTTCCATTTCTTTGCACGGAAAAAACATTTTCCATTTTTTGAGTGTAAAAAACGGGTCGTTTTGTGAAGCAACCACCAAATGAAAGTTTTCAAATGCTATCATCCCATTTTTAGGAAATAATAGGCCACCTTACATGGACAAATGTTCCAACCGGGGTCTAAAGCCGCCTTTCACTTGCCTTCCCGTGCCTTGTAGTGTCTCCAACGACAGCACCCGAACGTGCCCGACGCCGACGCCAACTTCGACAAGGAATCGTAGTCGTGTACATGCACTCCAGCCCCGTCCGCGAGCACGTTGAGCTTCACCGCGTCTCCGCAACCTCGGTAAGCCTCAGTTCCCCCCTCCCTTACCCTATGGCCTCGCCGAAACATCGCCATCTATCACGCCGCTGCCGCGGTGGCCATTTGCACCGCTCGCGTTTGGTCAGAGCAGTAGGATCCGCTGGATCTAGATCCATCGTTCGAGATTAGAACTAGACGCGAAGGGGTACGCTCAGATCTGAGCCGTAGGATTTAGATCTGGCAGTTTAGGTTATGGCGCGTTGGATCTGACTTGATCCGACAACGCGGAAGAACGATTCGTGCGAAGCGGTATCGACCAATCAGACGCTGCCACGCGTCTGTAGTTTGAATTTAAAATCTGTTTTGAATCTATTAAATGTTTAAACTTGTAAAATTCATAACTTTTGTTATGTTTATCCAAAAATGCAAATAAGATATAATTGAATTCAGAAAAATGAGCCCGACACTAATGTGGGCTTGAATCTGTACTTTGATTCTATAAAATTAGGTTTATTTGCAGAATCAAATATAGGCTTAGCACTGCAATCACAAGGACCTTTACCTTATAAAGTTGGGGTCTGACAGATGGTATCAGAGCATTGTGTTGCCTGTAGGATTATGAACCTAAGTTGGATTAGACTAAGAAAAGCACTAAGTAAAAATGCAACTCTCTGCAAATTCCACACTTGTATTTTTCTTCTCGTAAACCTCTTCTAATCTTCTTTCTCATCTCAATTTGTAGATGGCTACCATCAACGAAGCCATCAAGAAGGGACCACTCATGACCATTACTTTAGAATGTGAGACGGAGTTTCCCAAAGCACTCAAAACCCTTATGGTTAGCTTGGGGATACATGGTGAGGCCGTGTACAACGGATTTCTAGTTATGGATGAAGGAGAAGAATATTGGTGGGTGCAACATCACTTGTACAAAAACAAGGGAGACAACCACAAAGAGTTGGGATTCTACATGGGCACCAACTCAGAAATGTATACGACATTCTTTGACTCTACAAGAAATGCAGCTTGGAATGCTATGAAGGAGCTTGGTGAAAGACTCAAGTGTAGAATGCTCAAGACTAAAAATGACCTTAAGGAGGAGAAGAAGTATACCCAAGACTTAGAGACCGCCATAAAACGTGTAAGGGAATATATCATAGACTTAGCATATGAGTGAGAATTGTAACATACTCCGCTAGTTGGGTCACGACACTTGTTTTTTTCTCGCAAAAATTTGTCTAAGTTATGTTTGTACCTTAGTGCTTGTGGTAGAATTTTGTATGCCATGACATGTATGTTTTATGGTTGATTGTATGCTATTTTCTTTCATTTTACTGTCTTGTTTTTCTCTTACTTGTGTTGTTATAATATTTCTCTATCTTACATTAGATGCATAGCTTTGTGATTAGCACTGCCGAGGAGTTCAATGGAACTCATTTTGGTGCATGCATCGTGCAGTTTACTAGTGTGCTCAACCACCCACTTCCTAGTATCAAGGCACTTCAGCTCACCAAGTTCGAGAGGAAGGACCTTTGGGGATTTAGAGTCACACAACCTGGACGCCGGACGGAGCCACTCACGGAGGAGATTTCCTTCAAGCTGATGCACGATGACAAAGAGAAGGGTCTAGATGTAGTCATGCAGGAGCTACTTGGACGCCTCTGCGGACGCCACTCCACCGAGATTAGAGGCCTCTACTTCCACCCGTTCGGGAGACATGACAAGGAGGGGGAGGCATTGGTGTATGAGGGCACTACTAGAGAGATGATTGACCTAGTTCATCTGTACCTCCAGGACCTAGAGGGCCTTATTAGACACCTCGACACAGATAGGACCAACGTCATACTTAGCAATGACGAGCTCCAGGTTCAGTTGAGGGGGAAGGACAAGCTCTTCGTGGAGCAAGACGAGATCTTCAAGGAGATGGAGACTAGATTTGAGAGCCAGGACAAGAAGTTAAAGAGATCAGGAGAAAAGAGTCCAAGACAGAAACGAGAAGATCAAGGACATGAGGGCCGAGATAGAGGCCAAGCACTTCGAGCTCGAGACCCGGAAAGGTGTGATTGAGAGGCTGCACTCATAGAATAGAGCTCTATGTGCGAAGGTCGATCGAGGCCTTGACCACAAGTGTCGAGGAGTACAAGACAGCCATGGAGACAGCCGGACTTACACTTGTTGACGTGGAGGTCGACTTGGAGGAGTAGTGTAGACTACTCGACTGTCTTTTATCTATCATATTATGATTATTGAGTCGTAATGACCATCTAACATGTGGATGGCTTGCTATTGTGTGTTTACTTTTTCCAAAACTTGTTGTTTACATTGTTCAAACTCTGTTTTATCTTGTGATTGTTTATTGTGTTTGTTGCTATATGATGTATTGTGCATTGCATCTATGGGTTGTATCTCATTACTTATCCTCATTGAAACCACAGATGCCTCCCCGTCATGCCAACCCCAACCCAAACAACAACAATAACGTCAACCCCGAGATGCAGCAGTTGATGACAGATCATGCTTAACTGATGCAGATGATAACCCAGTTCTTGGCCAATTAAAACCAGAATCAGAATAACAACAACAATCCTAATAACCCACCAGCATTTGACATGCTTACCAGATTTTTGAGGTTGAGGCCAGCCAAGTTCTCGGGAACAACTGATTCAATGGTAGCCAATACGTTCCGTGAACAAAGACCTAGTCACTGTTGGCTGCACCGATAAGAAAAGGTCAGGTTTGTAGCACATCTGCTCGAAAGGCCCAGAAAACTTTCAGATAACCACTCCCCTTGAGGATGTGACATGGGATATCTTTGAGCATGGTTTTCGCACTGCCCACATCTCATCAGGAGTGATGAACTTGAAGAAGAAAGAGTTCCACAATCTGAAATAGCATCACTTCAGTGTGGCTAAGTACATTGAGTAGTTCGACAATCTGGCGCGCTATGCACCGGATGAGGTTGATACTGATGCTAAGAGGAAGGAGAAGTTCCTCGAAGGATTGAATGATGAATTGAACCTGCAGCTATCTGTTGCCTATGTCCCAACATATCAATCACTTTGTGACAAGGCCAGCATCTTAGAAAACAAGATGAAACAGGTTGAGGGAAGGAAGAGGAAGCATAACTTTTATAAGCATAGCTCAGGATCGTCTCACAAGCGTTCCCATAATGATGATAGTGGAGGTTCAGGATTCCACAAGCATGGGAAGTATAACGGCCACCACAATCACAACAGCCACCATGATAACAAACATCATCGCAGTCATGACAATGACAAGTATAAGAACCACAAGTGTGGACACAAGATCCACCACAGTGGGAGTGGTAATGGCAGTCAGCCTGCAAAAAGAGACATCAACCAGGTTGAGTGCTTCAAATGCAAGAAAACTGGGCACTATGCAAATGAATGCCCAGAAAAGAAAGTTGAAGGAGCCAACAAGCCAAACCCTTTTCAGAAGGGCCAAGTGAACCACATCAATGTGGAAGAAATTTATGAAGAGTTTGATCCTGTGGCCGATAAGTTCAAGCTCAATTCTTTTCCAGCACTTGTTCTTTTTGATACTGGCGCATCGCATTCATTCATATCAAGAGCATTTGTTGATAAAAATGGACTTCCAACTGAAACTATTGGGTGTCCTGTAAAAGTAAGCTCTCCCGGTGGAGAGATGATAGTGAACTTTGGATATCATGGCCTAGTGATAGAATTTGGAAAATATAAGTTTCAAGTTAGTTTGATAATCCTAGATTCCTAAGGACTAGATGTTATTCAGGGCATGGATTGGATGACTAAGTATGAAGGAGTACTAGATTATGCCAACCGTACTGTCACACTCACAACCCCGGATAAGAAACGGATTAGGTTCAAGTCGAACTTTGAATCTAAAGGGAGTAAGCTAAATTATCTTAAGGGGGTTAGCATAGACAGTGTGCTAATTGTGAGGGAATATCCGGATGTGTTAAGGGGGTTAGCATAGAAATTGCCTTGAATTCCACCAGATAGAAGTGTAGAGTTTCTGATTGACTTATTGCCAGGATCTGGACCAATAGCAAAGAGACCCTACAAGATGTCAGTTGATGAGTTGAAAGAACTCAAGAAATAACTTGGAGAACAGTCGCAGAAAGGATTTATTCAACCAAGTTCTTCGTCTTGGGGTGCACCATTTTTGTTTGTGGAGAAGAAGGATAGAAGTCAAAGGTTGTACATAGACTATCGATCACTCAATGATGTGACTATCAAGAACAAATATCCTTTGCCTAGAATCAACGATCTATTTGATTAGCTAGAAGGAGCTCGTGTGTTTTCAAAGATTGATCTCCGATTAGGCTATTTTCAGCTAAAGATTAGAGAGCAAGACATACCTAAGACTACTTTCACCACTAGGTATGGATTGTATGAGTACATCGTGATGCCATTTGGTTTAACGAATGCACCAGCCTATTTCATGAACATGATGAACAAAGAGTTCATGGATTATGTTGACAAGTTTGTTGTCGTATTCATCAACGAGATTTTGATATATTCCAAGAGCAAATAAGAGCATGAAGAGCATTTGTGTTTGATATTTGAGAAACTTAGCGAGCACAAGATGTATGCTAAATTTAGCAAGTGTGAATTCTGGTTGAATGAAGTTGGATTTCTCGGACATATTGTGTCGGGAGATGGTATAGCTATCGATCCCACAAAGGTGTCAGCTGTAACTGAGTGGGAATCTCCCAAGTGAGTGAAAGAAGTTCGCTGTTTCCTAGGATTGTCATGATACTATAGAAGATTCATTGAGAATTTCTCAAAGGTAGCTATACCAATGACGGAGTTACTCAAGAAAGAAAAGAAGTTTGACTGGACTAAAGGATGTGAACTCAGTTTGCAAGAATTAAAGAAGAGACTAGTGAAAACATCGGTCTTATGCTTTCCTAATTTGGAAAAGGATTTCCAAGTTTATTGTGATGCATCTCACCAAGGATTAGGTGGAGGTTTGATGCAAGGAGGGAAAGTTGTGGCTTATGCCTCGAGACAACTCAAAACTCATGAAGTGAATTACCTTACTCATGATTTAGAGTTAGCCTCTGTTGTCCATGCACTCAAAACATGGAGACATTATCTTTTGGGAAGGCGTTGTGAAGTGTTCACAGATCACAAAAGTTTGAAGTATATCTTCACTCAAAAAGAAATCAATATGAGACAAAGAAGGTGGCTTGAGTTCATCAAAAACTATGACTTGAGTTTGCAATACCACCGCGATAAAGCAAATGTTGTAGCAGATGATTTAAGCTGTAAGGTTAATGTGAATGGCCTTACTAAAGGAGAATTGCCTGATGATCTGTGTGCCCAATTCAAAGTCTCAGATTGGAGATAGTGCCTGAAGGACATCTCATGTCATTGGATGTTCAACCCACATTATTGGACAAGATCAAAGAAGCCCAAAAGTTGGACAAGGAAATTGAAGAGATTAAAGGAAAAAATTAGCAAAGGGAAAGCTAAAGGATTCCATGAAGACGAAAAGGGTACTTTATGGTATGGGAAATGTATCTGCATTCCGCAAGATCCAGAGCTTCGGAAACTGATTCTGCAAGAAGCACACGAATCACCATATTCCATTCATCCAGGTAACACTAAAATGTACATGGATGTGAAAGAAAGATTTTGGTGGAACAACCTCAAGAAGGATAGTGCAGAGCATATTGCCTTGTGTGACGTGTGTAGTGTAGGGTTCGCAGCATAGAAAACAAAAAATTCCTACGATGGGAACATCTAAGTACCAAGATCTATCTACTAGATACAAGCAACGGGTGGATATACATCCATAAAATACATACCCTCAAAGACCGAATAGCGTTAACGAGGTTGTACTCGTGGATGATGCAGACGAACGCTTGCCGATCTCAAGATCGTGATGAAGTCCGTCTGGTTCAGCCGGTCCAGCACGATCAAGTCCAGCACCTCAAAGCTGTGGTGCATCCGTGATCGCACACACGTACGGGTACCCCAACAACCTCCGCGCCCTCGCTCCAGCGAAGCAGCGGAAGCAACAAATCCTTCCAAAAAAAAAGCCACAGGGAACATGTATCTCGCTAATCCGAGACCATGGGCAAATTCTAAAGGGGGGAGAGAGATCCTTCGCGAGGAGGTGTACTTTGAGAGGAGGAGAGGGGGGCCTTTTATAGGGGAGAGGGGGGCACCCAAGGGGCATGGCGCCCAGCCATGGGGGCTGGCTCCACCTCTTCCACATTCATGTGGGTGGATCTCCCACTCAAAATTAAAAGCCTCCACTCCCATTAAAAAGGCTCCACTCAAAAATCCACTCACATGCATTAAATTTCCACCAAATTTAATGCAATCTCTCATTTAAATAAAACTCTTTTATTTATTTATTCAGAATTTTGTTAATTACTTTAATTAACAAACATTCACATAAAACCCCTTACAACATTTCAATTTCACATGCGAAACCAGTTTCGGCAATTTCAACCGAAACAGTTGCGGTGTCTAGTGAAATAAATTCCTACGCTTTCCTTTTCTTTTTCTGGCATATCATTTGCTCCGAATGGTGTCGGTATCCCTTAAGTGTGTCACCCTACGGTTCGCGAATAATGCGGACATGATCCAGACCCTTCTCCGATCAATAATCAGTAGCGGGACCTGGAGATTCATACTGACTCCCACACATTCAACGATGACTTCTATGATCGTGTGAACCTTTTACGCTAGTATCTTAATCCCTTTGTTTCACGATATATTACATGTCCGAGATTCGATCATCGGTATCTCCATACCTAGTTTGATCTCGTTACCGACATGCACTATTTTCTCGTTCCCGTGATATAACATTCTAGTGATCAAATCACTTGCTTGCAAGCTAATCAATGTGATATCACCGAGAGGGCCCAGAGCATATCTATCCGTCATCGGGATGAACAAATTCCACTCTCGATCCATGGGTCTCAACATAACACTTTAGTAGTTCTGAAGCCATCTTTATAATCACCCAGTTACGGTGTCAAGTTTGATGTCATCGAGAAACTCTTCCGGTGTTAGTGACAGACATGATCTCATGGTCTAAGGATTAGGATCACTTCGTAAGTTGTTATAGCAATATAAAATCAATGACTTTGATCGTAATGCTATACTTCGGATGAATGTTCATCACGTCATTACACTAATGTTGTGACCTCGTTATTAACAACATCCAATGTCCATGATCAGGAAACTTTGATCATCATGTTAATCAACGAGCTAGTTTATAAGAGAGGCATAACTAGGAACTTCCTTTTTGTTTATTAAACACACATGTATTAACGTTTCCGTATTAATACAATTATAGCATGTAAAATAAACATTTATCATAAATAAGGAATACGATAATAACCACTTTATTATTGCCTCTCGGGCATATTCCCTTCAGTCTCCCACTTGCACTAGAGACAATAATCTAGTTTGAAAACTTTGTGTATTGAACACCTATGGCTTTCTGGTGTTCCAAATACGCAATTGCAAGTGGTTAACATAATCTACGGTTCTGACACTTTCAGGTCCGTGTGTATTTGCATGTCTTTGCGTCTTCACGCATCACTCATTCTCCAATGAGATGGCATTGTATAAATTTGGTCTTTCGGTGAGACCTTTAGTTCCTTGGGGTTTAAAACACGTCGATACTATTGTCATACAATATATCATTAGTGTTATCCTGTTGCGAACCACACCTTAGTTTGATAACAAACTACTTGACACAAATTCCCTCCTTTGCTGCTACTATAGTAGTCATATACTTAGCCCTTTTGTTGTAGTATTCGTCACAATGTCTTAACTATGGATTTCATCCAAATCCATCATGGAAATTTTCTTTCCATTTCATTGTGCCACTCATAGTTTATATTGAGATAAACTTAATTTGTATCTTGTGACAAAACTAGTATCAATGTAACGCTTTACAATGAACTATTTGTAATTGTTTGTCACCTCTACACAAATATATTCTTAGTTCTTCCAAAAGATCATAAGAATATCCTTACTATAGTCCAATGATCATTTTATGATTCATTCTTGTATATGCTCATAACACTTAGAGCATAGGACATATCTGGATGTGTACATATCATGGTATGATTTATCAAAACATTCTCGTGATTTCACTCATCAAGTGTCAAAGCACTTGAATCTTGTTTCACTTATCAAGTGTCGATACACTTGAATCTTGATTCAATTCTTTTCCATGAGACAAGAACTGTTTCTTGTTGTTTCTATATTGAACTCCTTCAATATCTCATATATGTACGTTTGGCACAACCATATTAGCGTCACAGTCTATCCACTATAGACATTCACGCTAAATATTCGGGCTTTGCCTAAGTATTTCATCGAAATGAAATTCTTAACCTTTGTCAATAAAATATACATCATTTCTAATCAACAAGATGTCCTCCACATAATGTATTAGAAATATGTCTTAGCGCTCCCACTTAATTTCTTGCAAACGCAAGCATCTTCATCGTCTCCTGATGAAAACTCTTTTTCATCACGGTGAAGATTCCAACTTCGCGATGCTTACTTCAACAATTGAAGTTTGCATGCCCCTTTTTAGCATCCTTTGAATTAACAAAACCCTTTGGATCATGTCATGTACACGTCCTAGGTAACCATTCTATTAAAAGAACTTTGTTTTGTTTATTCATATACCATATACCAAATTATATGTAGTGGTTGCTACTTTAATCCGTCCAGACTAAATATCGCTATGAAAGATCAAATCTTGTCATAGTCAACTCCTTGAACATTGTCATAAAATACTTTACGACATGTCGACTATTTCATAGATGTGAAACATCCATGTTTGTTTCTTTATAGATCCAAATACGACCGATAGGTTTTTACACCTTTCCGGAGGGTCTTCCAAGTTCAAAACTTGATTTATTGTGTATGGACTTATCACGGATTTTATGGCTTCAAGCCATTTGACGGAGTCAGGGCCCATCATCGCTTCTTTGTATGTATTCGGTTCATCATTGTCAAACAATAATGATTTACTCTCAAATCTTAGCATTTGATTGTTTAACCGACCTACTTGGTTCAATAGGAACTTAGATATCTGTGACCACAATCTTTGAGGCACATAAGCTATGAGCATTATGGCAGCCTCCAGAACGATTTCCGGCGCTGCGCAACTCAGCACATTTAGCTAAGGTTCATTAACCTTATCAAAGTTCTATTGTCCTCCCACTTAACTTTTGCGAAAAATTCCTTTTTCAAGAAACTTCACATTTCAAGCGACAAACCCTTTTGTCCTCGGTGTTATGGAGGAATAACCAATTGTTATTCGAAATAACCTACAAAGACATGATCATCCGACTTTGGTTGTAAACATCTTACTTATGTTTAGCATACCAAAATTTAAGAAATGACAACTTGAGTTTTATCCCAAACCATAACTTCCATGGTGTCATTTCAACGGATCAAGATGGAGCTCTTTTCAGTGTAAAAGCGGTAGTCTCTAAAGCTTTAATCTTTTAAAACATAATGGCAGTTTTATAAATAACACCTTTGATCCAACCATGTCAAACAAGGTTTCCTTAAAAATCTCAAACACTCCATATTCCTATGGTGTTTCGGGAGATGTAAATCTAGGTGTTTTGCTAAACTTGTAACTCAAATAAATCCCTTTATGATAAAATCATAATTCATTTATTTTTCTTGTTACACTTGTAACTCAAATAAATCCCTTATGATAAATCATAATCCATTTATTTTCTTGTCACAATGATCTTCACTTCATCTTGAAAGTCTTTGAAACATTTTCAAATATTTCATACTTCATTCTCATTAAGTGAACATTCACTCAAATTTCCGGAGAAAGTATATGAAGTTGAAACCCATCGCTTACGACTATAAATAATGGACTACATACATCGATATGTATAAATTCTAATATTTTAGTCGTTCGTTCTTCTTTGGCCTTTGAATGAAGTTTTTAATTATCCCGAGGAAAGTCTCACAAGCGTCACTTGATCAAATCAAAGACTCCAAAAATCCATGAAAATGGAGATTCTTCATGTTTTCTTTCCAATATAATTTAAATAGCGATGTCACTTCATAAGTGATCTTTCAATCATTTGTCTTGCGACATTTTAGCATTAAGTTTTATGGATGTGGTTTCTCCAACTAGATTTGTAAATCATCCATCTTATATGGAATACGGTAATTATTTGAACAACCTTTGTTCTCATAATACCTGATTCAAATAACAATTATTAAAACAAATCTTGAAGTCAAGCCTTGATGTCAACGAGAAATACAAACAATGGTTTATTTGTTTTCGATGAACATCATCACATATTCTCTTGCTAGTTACTTAGGCCATTGTGGTTTATGAATTGCGTCGTTCCGTATGAAATTTCATACCAACCAATTCGGTATCCAATACCCAAGAACCACATTGTTTAACAAGCAAAGAATATAACCATAACATGTATATCATCCATATACCTCAATTGGATATTTCCAATCTTTTATTTTCTACCAAATATATTTTATAGATTCTCTTTCAGCATTTCCTTTTTACTTTTTAAAAGAATCTATCAACACCAAAGTGGCGTCATATACATGACACATAGTCTAAAGCGTGTATATTAAAATAATAATACCTTTGGACTTGCACTTTGAAGTAGATCACCATCATCAAAATGATCGGTATTCTTTTAAAATCCATTCTTTAGTAATCTTTTAGTGTAGTAAACACTTTACATACATATTCTATTCATCCTTATCATGACGACTTTCATGATCAAGCTATTGTAGCTTATAAAGATGAATCGTGAGTATGACGTTACATTCCAAAACCCTTTTGGATGATTAGGATGTCTAGCATCTCCAACCTTCGTAAATTCTCATCCAATATGAGAACATATATTATACTCTATCATATTGCAACCAAAACATTGTTTCAGATATCGTTATATCTGCCACACATGATGGTTTCTGAAACAATTCTTTCAAATCCTAGATA
Organism: Avena sativa; assembly: GCA_916181665.1. Classification (NCBI taxonomy): domain Eukaryota; kingdom Viridiplantae; phylum Streptophyta; class Magnoliopsida; order Poales; family Poaceae; genus Avena; species Avena sativa. The sequence goes on along the minus strand of OV702297.1, from coordinate 300,217,943 downwards.
AACTTGATATTAAAACAATCAAGAATCATGGAGGCAAACATGATACTTAAGATACTAACACTGGAATTGTTACTCTCGATTTAATACCAATTATTAAATCTCACGGATTAAAAAGAGTTTGCTGAAAGTTTGCAATATGACTTTAAACTTTAGATTGACACTCAACACAATACGATACCAGTTCGTAAAGTATATATATCCAGAATTCTATAGTTCTATTATCTCAATTACAACTATGCATAAGGTGGTGACCGAATGCCAATGACTACAACAAATTATGAAAATTCACTTTGATTTAATTTATGATAAATTGAGTTCTACTAATCCAAATTAGAAATGAACTCCCACTCAAAAATGACATCCCTCGTGCCTTTTTGGTGATTACATGAACCAAATCCACTACACCAAGTCCGATCATCACGTGAGTCAGTGTAGCTTCAAAGGCGAGCATCAAATGGGCATCATATCTACTATATGACTCATGCTTAACCTTTCGATCCGTGTTCCGAAGCCATGTCTGTACATGCTAGGCTCGCCAAGTAAGAACCTTAGTATTCGCGTGTGTAACTGGCTTACACCCGAGATATGCTCGTGGATTCAAGTACACCCGATCATCACGTGATGCCTTGAAGCGACGAAACATTGTCGGTGCATAGTTAAGGAAGAACACATTTTTATCTTGATATCTAAATGAGGGATCATCTTATTATGCTAATAAAACGCCAAACAAGCAATATAAGATGCAATCTAACATCACATGTTAAAAAGTGAAATGATATGGTTCCCGCATATGATCTCCATCATGTGCATCATGGTATGATCACTATCATACCTTTATGTGTAAGGCCAAGGTCTATGCAACTTACACGCTATGTGTGTTGTAAGAGTATCATCTCATACTTCTACTTACAACATCACCATATCATAACACTAGCCCAGCAAAAATCTAAACTAGACGCCTCTAATTTATCCATTGCAAGTTTTACGTGGTTTAGGGCTTTCGAAGATAGAACCGTTCTTACCTACGAACATGAACCAAAACGAGGATAACCAAATTGTTGACAACTCGTTGCAAATTAGATATTGACTATAGTAGGAGAGACAGAGACCCGCTAGCCACTTATGCAAAACTAGTTGCATGTCAAGCGTGGAACAGGTCTCATGTGCGAGGACATGTAAAGTTTGTCCGGGCCGCTTCATCCCACTATGCCACCAATATCCAAAGTACAACAAAGAAGCAATAAAATGATCATCATCGCCCACATACTCATATGTGTACTACCCGTGCAAAGTATCTACGCATAGATCCGGCTCTGATACCACTGTAGGGTTCGCAGCATACAAAACAAAAAATTTCCTACGATGGGAACATCTAAGTACCAAGATCTATCTACTAGATACAAGCAACGGGTGGATATACATCCATAGAGTATATACCATCGAAGACCGAATAGCGTTAACGAGGTTGTCCTCGTGGATGATGTAGACGAACGCTTGCTGATCTCAAGATCGTGATGAAGTCCGTCTGGTTCAGCCGGTCCAGCACGATCAAGTCCAGCACCTCAAAGCAGTGGTGCATCCGTGATCGCACACACGTACGGGTACCCCGACAACCTACGCGCCCTCGGTCCAGCGAAGGAGCGGAAGCAACAAATCCTTCTAGAAAAAGCCACCGGGAACATGTATCTCGCTGATCCGAGACCATGGGGAAATTCTAAAGGGGGGAGAGAGATCCTTCGCGAGGAGGTGTACTTTGAGAGGAGGAGAGGGGGAACTTTTATAGGGGAGAGGGGGGCACCCAAGGGGAATGGAGCTCAGCCATGGGGATGCCGCCACCTCTTCCACATTCATGTGGGTGGATCTCCCACTCAAAATGAAAAGCCTCCACTCCCATTAAAAAGCCTCCACTCAAAAATCCACTCACATGCATTAAATTTCCACCAAATTTAATGCAAGCTCTCATTTAAATAAAAATCTTTTATTTATTTATTCAGAATTTTGTTAATTACTTTAATTAACAAACATTCACATAAAACCCCTTACAACATTTCAATTTCACATGCAGAACCAGTTTCAGCAATTTCAACCGAAACAGTTCCGGTGTCTAGTGAAATAAATTCCTGCTCTTTCCTTTTTTTTCTGGCATATCATTTGCTCCGAATGGTGTCGGTATCCCTTAAGTGTGTCACCCTACGGTTCGCGAATAATGCGGACATGATCGAGACCCTTCTCCGATCAATAATCAGTAGTGGGACCTGGAGATCCATACTGACTCCCACACATTCAACGATGACTTCTGTGATCGTGTGAACCTTTTACGCTAGTATCTTAATCCCTTTGTTTCACGATATATTACATGTCCGAGATTCGATCATCGGTATCTCCATACCTAGTTTGATCTCGTTACCGACATGCACTCTTTTCTCGTTCCCGTGATATAACATTCTAGTGATCAAATCACTTGCTTGCAAGCTAATCAATGTGATATCACCGAGAGGGCCCAGAGCATATCTATCCGTCATCGGGATGAACAAATTCCACTCTCGATCCATGGGTCTCAACATAACACTTTAGTAGTTCTGAAGCCATCTTTATAATCACCCAGTTATGGTGTGACGCTTGATGTCATCGAGAAACTCTTCCGGTGTTAGTGATTGACATGATCTCATGGTCTAAGGATTAGGATCACTTCGTAAGTTGTTATAGCAATATAAACTCAATGACTTTGATCGTAATGCTATACTTCGGATGAATGTTCATCACGTCATTACACTAATGTTGTGACCTCGTTATTAACAACATCCAATGTCCATGATCAGGAAACTTTGATCATGATGTTAATCAACGAGCTAGTTTATAAGAGAGGCATAACAAGGAACTTCCTTTTTGTTTATTAAACACACATGTATTAACGTTTCCGTATTAATACAATTATAGCATGTAAAATAAACATTTATCATAAATAAGGAATACAATAATAACCACTTTATTATTGCCTCTCGGGCATACTCCCTTCATGTAGTCGAGTAAAGGTGGAACATCAGAAACCAGCAGGGTTATTACAACCACTACCTATTCCTGATTGGAAGTGGGACACGATTGGTATGAATTTTATCACCGGACTGCCAAGGACTATATTTGGATATGACTCTATTTGGGTTGTTGTAGATCGCTTCACTAAAGTGGCTCATTTCATACCTGTGAAGACAACCTATACAAGTGCTACGTTAGCCAAGATCTATATGAATAGGATTGTGTGTCTGCATGGAGTATCCAAGAGTATTGTGTCTGATAGAGGAACTAAGTTCACCTCGCATTTTTGGTGACAATTGCATGAGTCCCTAGGAACAAGGTTGGACTTCAGCACAACTTTTCACCCCTAGACCGATGGACAGACAAAAAGAACCAATCAGATTTTGGTGGATATGTTGAAAGTCTGCCTTACACAGAATTCTCTTACAATAACATCTATCAAGACAGCATTGAGATGGCACCATTTGAATTTCTCTATGGAAGAAAGTGTACTACTCCATTGCTATGGAGTGGTGTGGGAGAAACAAATTTGTTCGGACCAGAACTGATCAAGGAAGCTAAGAGAAAGTTAAATTGGTAAAGGACAGATTGAAGATAGCACAGTCCCGACAGAAGAGCTACGCAAATCCAAAGCATAGAGAAGTCACCTATGAGGTAGGTGATAGAGCTTATCTTAGAGTCTCACCACTTCATGGTGTGAAGCGATTTGGAGTCAAAGGAAAATTGGCACCAAGATGCGTTGGACCATTCAAGATTGTGAGCCGCAAAGGAGAAGTGGCTTATGAGATTGAACTGCCTAAATCAGTGTCAGCAGTTCACAATGTGTTTCATGTAAGTCATTTGAAGAAATACCATGCGGAGTTGGAAGAAACTTCTTTGAATGATACTATGCCTTTGGAAGATGTTCGGTTAGAAAGTGATCTCACCTTTGAAGACAAAGCTATCAAGATCCTTGAGACTTCAGAAAGAGTTACTCGGACTAAGACTATCAAATTCTGCAAAGTTCAGTGGAACCATCATTCCGAAGAGCAAGCAACTTGGGAAAGAGAAGATGACTTTCACAAAGATCACCCTCACCTATTTGCTAGCAAATCCGAATCTCGAGGGCGAAATTCGTCTTAAGGGGTTAGATTTTTAACATCCCAAAAATCATGATTTGTAAAAGCATGCATTGCATTCATATTGTCAAAGCATTTAGAGCTAGCATAAAATTTTCAAAGTTGAATTCAAACAAAAACCATTTGTATGCCCATTTTTTATCAATCTTATGAGGCATGGTTTTGTTTTATTTTTCAAAGGACCAAAGTGATTCTGAGGGAATTTATGTGTTTAACACACTCTTGGACACTAGAATGGTCTCACAAAATTTGGTGGAAATTTAATTGATTTGGAGTTGATTTGAGCTTTCAAATCTTATTTAGAAAATACAAATCAGAAAAATAAAAAACAAATGAACAAAAAAAAATTGAGGCAGACCAGCCAACTGGCTCGGCCCACCCCCACGGCCCAACTCGTAGCCCACCCGAGAAACCTCCCACTCTAACCCCTCTGTTTCTCACCGCATGCCCCGCACCCCCTCACTGACATGCTGGTCCCACCGTCACGTCAACATCATCTTCCTCAATCAGCGCCCACAGACTAGTCGTCGCCGCCCGTTACTGGCTGATTGATTCTCGAATCAATTCGTGTTATGGCTGCAGTAATCCCGCACCTGAACCCCCTCTACTTAACCCCCCTCCTTCCGCTCCTTTCCCCTCACTCACCACCCTCTGAGCGCCGCTAGGCAGTCCACACACAAGCTCGCATCGCTGCTGTCCCGAGCATCTCCAACGAGCAAATACGGTAAACCCTAGCCTCCCCCTCCTCTCTGGTTCATGCTCGCACACTCACTGTTACAGTGCGCGTCTAACACTGCCTTCTACTTGCCTTCCCGTTCCTTGTAGCATCGCCAACGACAACACCCGAACGTGCCCGATGACGACGCCAACTATGACGAGGAATGGTCGCCGTGTCCATGCAGCCAGCCCCGTCCGCGAGCATGTTAAGCTTCACCGCGTCTCCGCGACCTCGGTAAGCCCTAGTGCCCCCTCCCTTACCATCTGGCCTGGCCGAAACATCGCCGTCTGTCGGGCCGCCGCCGCGGTGACCATTTGAGCCGCTCGCGTGTGGTCAAAGCAGTAGGATCCACTGGATCTAGATCCAGCTGTCGAGATTAGAACTAGACGCGAAGGGGTATGCTCAGATCTGAGCTATAGGATATAGATCTGGCAGTTTAGGTTAGATCGTTTGCGAAGGGGTAAGTTGCAATCTGGCGCATTGGATCTGACTTGATCCAACAACGCGGAAGCACGATCCGCGCGAAGCGGTATCGACCAATCAGACGCTGCCACGCGTCTATAGTTTGAATTTAAAATCTTTTTTGAATCTATTAAATGTTTAAACTTGTAAAATTCATAAATTTTGTTTTGTTTATCCAAAAAAATGCAAATAAGATATCATTGGATTCAGAAAAATGAGCCCTACATTACTGTGTGCTTTAATTTGTATTTTTCTTCTGTAAAATTAGGTTTATTTGCAGAATCAAATATAGGCTTATTTTGGCTATATAAATTATTTGGAAAATGATTTTAAAGAAGATTTAAGTTTATTTAGATTATAAATAGAAGTTTTGGTGTTCAGTACTCTTTGACTTGTCTTGTTTAGTTTAGAAAAGTCATTACATTGCATTTGCATGCATTCATATATTTTTGCTTGATTATTTGAATGTAAATTTGGTGTTATCATTTTATGTGTAGATTTTGGTTCTAGTGGTGATTGTGAGTGTGAGGATTGTTGCTACTCCCCCAACTACCAAGGCAAGTGGTGCTTTATGTATTTGTCCTATTATTTTTGACTATGCACTAGTGATATTTTGAATAGGGCTTGCATGAAATTTTTGCTAAGTATCTATATGCTATGCCATGGGAAATCCTAGTAGTGGTAGTCTTGGTAGAATTTTATCTAAGTTAAGATACTTGATATGTTATCAAGCTTAGCCTAGCTAGTAGAAAATAAGGGTGGATTATATTACATGCTATGGAAAAAATTTCTAAGTCTTTGACTTGTGTTTTGATTAATAAAACAACTAAGTGAATGAAACACCTGGGTGGAATGGTAATTGCAGGCGCTGCCTTTTAAGCCCAGTACCACTTCTGGCCCAGAATCCCACCCGGGGTTCACCCTCCCCTCTCTCTCTCACCCGCGCAAACCCTACCCCGCACCCGCTGACACTAGGCCCTGCGCCACGTCATCCCTTCTTCCCCAAACCCCGCGCGCAGACGAGGCCGTTGCCGTCCGTTTCCTCTCATCACTACCACAAATCAATTTGGTTAAATCCCATTGACTCACCATGCAATTGCCGCCTCTGCTCTGGCTATATAATCACCACCTCGCCGCCTGTCATTTCCTCCCAAACACCCACGCCTAATCGCCCCCATGATGCTTGTATTTGAGCTCGAATAGCCGCTGCCCGACGCGGTCATTTCCCCGCAAACCCCTGACGCCATCCATAACTCTGGCGAGTGATTCGTTGAGGCCAGCATGCCCCTCGCCTCCCCGCAAACCCCCGACGCCGTCCATAACTCCGGTGAGTGATTTGTTCAGGTCAGCATGCCCCTTGCCTTCTAGATCAAACTATCTTGTGCGCCTTGTCCTTGTGCATGTCTTGATGCCTTTGGTTTGCGCTTTGGTGACCTAGGTCTTCGCCTCCGTCGCCATTCGCAAAATCCCGACGATGTCCGCAACTCCGACGAGCTCCCACGGCCGCAGCAGCTCGCCCCCGTCCAAGCCAACTCCACCTTGAGCTTCCTTGCAACTGTGCGACACTGGTAAGCTGCTGCACCACCCCGAGCCCCCTCTAGATTCATCGGAGCATTGCTGGTAGAAGCGCCGCCATTTCCATTATCCATCAGCGCCGCCCCTCTTTGGTCCCTTGATCTGGCACCGTTAGATCTAGAGCCTAAGGCATAGATTAGATCACTAATCAAAGGGGTATCAGTTGATCTGGCCCCTACGATCTGACTTAGATTCTATGGCTCGCGTTGATCAATCTGCATGAAACGGTATTGGGCAGTAGGATTAAGACACGTGGCCAATTCAGTTCAGACAAAATTTCAGAAAAGGTTTTTGAATGTTTAAACTTGTAAAATTCATATCTTTTGATATGTTTATCCAAAAATTACAAATAATATATCATTGGATTCAGAAAAATAAACCCTACACTATTGTGGCCTTGAATTGGTATTTTTCTTCTGGAAAAATAGGTTTATTTGCAGAACCAATTATATGCTTATTTTGTCCATATAAAATGTTTATAAAATTGTTTTGAGGAAAATTTGAGTATTTTTAGACTTTAGATAGATTACTTTGTGTTTAGTACTGTTTGGATTGACTTGCTTAGTATAGAAAAATCATTTCGTTGCATTTTCATGCATTCATATATATTTTTGTTTGAATAATTGAATGTGAATTTGGTGCTATGATTTTATGTGTAGAATTTGTTGATAGTGGTGATTGTGATTGTGAGTACTGTTGCTACTCCCCCAACTATCAAGGCAAGTGGTGCTTCATGTATTTTGTCCTATTATTTTGACTATGCACTAGTGATGTTTTGAGTAGTGCTTGCATGGAATTTTTCTAAGTACATATACTATGTTATGCCTTGGGAAATCCTAGTAGTTGTAGTCTTAATGGAATTTTCTATAAGTTAAGGAACTTATTATGTTATCATGCTTAGCCTAGCTAGTAGCAAACAAGGGTGGAATATTCATACTATGAAATTTTTCTAAGTCTATGACTTGTGTTTTGATTAATAAAACAACTAAGTGAATGAATCACCTAGGTGGAATGGTATGATGGTTTTATGTTGAGTGGTTAAACAAGGCCCATGTCTATGGTTTACCTTGTGTATCACACTTGTGGAAAGCCATCCAGGAACAAAGGGATTTGAGATGTTTAGTATTGAGAAGCTTCTAGTGCAACCACATGGCATATGGGCTCTGCCTTGACCACATAGGTTGCAAGAACTTAGCTAGATGGACAGTTGGTGGTAGGGTGATAGGATGGAACGCGTCCATGGTGGTCTAAGGGAATGCTTCTGAAAGGTCTCGTCTCGATGCATGTCGATTCTTGTGGGGAAAATGAACCACCTCTCGATAGGGTAAAACCTAAGTACTTAGTCGTGTCCCCGACAACGGAAAATTTGAGCATCAAAGACATTGAAGCAATCAAGGATCTCCTCATCCAAATTTCTAAGTTAAAAACTTGTGGTTGAACAAGGGTAAAGGTTCACCAATGTCTATTGGTGGTTCCTTGGGTGTTTTTTGACAAACAAAAAACTTAGTGTTTTTCAACTAATAAGGAAAACCTTATTTTGAGCAAAGAAAGCCTAAGATACACTTAGCCAAAATTTATATAGATGTTAGATACTACTATTCTACTATCGTATGTTGCAGGTTACTCTGATGGAGATTAGGGTTGTGATTATACACTCAACATGCTTGCCTGTGGCACATGAAGATGAAGACTTATAGCTATTTCCTTTGTGTTATGAACTCTATGTATTAGCCTTGGGCTATTGAGTTGTAAAGACTATGTTATCTCCGGAATGACGATGTAATAACAAACTTTGTATCTGTGTACTTCGTCTTAAACTGTGGATGCTAGCATTTGATCCAGGGACTAGCATTGCAATCACAGGGGCCTTTACCTTTAAAAGGTGGGGTCTTACAGTACCAGTGATTTAACGGGCAAGGTATGGGTATTACCCATGGGTATAAAAGTATGCCCATACCCTACCCATGCGGGTACGATACCCGCGGATAAAATTTTCATCCTTATCCGCTATCGTGGTAATTGACACCGCGATACCCGTTGTTGTGGTTGCCCTCATCATGGCCATCGGTGTAGCCAACGACAACCATGTCGACCTCCTCGCGATTGTCGTAGACGCGCAGTCTTCTCTTTCCATGGCGATCGTGCCTACGGCTGAAGTCATCTTTGTCATCCGAGCATGCTTGGTTGACGACATGCTCGCCATATGCCCAGCGATTGGCGATATCCATCAGGTGATCGATGTTTTTGGGCTTGATATGCCCAAGCTCCTCCTTAAATTCACGGAGTATGATACCATCGTTGAAGGCGTCGATTTCCCTCTCCTCGAAGATGTTTGTGGCGGAGTTTTTGATGACGGACCAGCACAATATGTTGTACGAGTGGATGGACTCATTGGACCACTGGCAGCAGGCCCGTAGATCTTTGATTGAGGCTAGTCTCTTGATGGTGCCCTTGAAGGTTCGGATGAAGTTGTACGCTATCTCTTCCCAGCTGCAGATGGAGTGCTACTGAGCCAGGCCCTAGCTACGCCAGTCAACTGTGGTTGTAGGCACTACATGGCTGTGATTTTGCTCCCTCCATGGATCTTGACTAACGATAGGTGATCGTCAAGCCAAGTCTTTGGCTCCTGTGCACCATCGAATTTCGGGTTGTCCAAAGGAAGCTTGAAGTTCTTTGGCATCCATGACTGTCGGACGGCCCTGCTAAAGCATCTGGTGTCGCACAGCTCCCCGTCATCATCTTTGGACTCAGTTGAGCACGCGCGCTTGGCGCGTGATTTATCGATCTTGCGTTGTGCGAGTTCGCTATGAGTGTCGTAGTTGCTACTCCCGCGCCATGGGCTACGGCAGCGTCGTGGCAGGTCATGATCTTCCTCCTCGGATGAGGGCGTGCGGCTTTGAGTTAACTTTACAGCGGCCTTCTTCTTTGGTTCCACGAGTGTTTTGTCATGGAGCGCAGCTCCAACGAGTATGAGGCCTGCAAGCGCATACTTGTGGATCGCGTTCCTTGGGTCTTGTCGTGGGCCTTCACTAGGCTGGACCAGGTATAACAATATGAGGCACCCATAGGGTTATCGATGTCACCCCTGCCCCTAGCAGACCTTACGTACCTCGGATACATGTTGAAGGAGATATGTCCTAGAGGCAAATAATAAAGAGGTTTTTATTTACATGTCTCATTAGTTCGTAATAGTTTTATACCATGCTATAATTGTATCAATCGGAAACACGACTACATGTGTGGTATGTAAACAAACCAAGTCCCTAGTATCCTATAATACTAGTTCGTTGGGCAGCTAATGATCGAGGTTTCCCAATCGTAGACTTAGTTGCGTCAACTGACAAAGAGGTCACTTCAGTTACAAAGATTTACATTGCAATATCTAGAAAAGCATAGTAACTCAGTCCTTTGACCATGAGATCATATTTAATAACTATTTCCCGCAGTTTATTTGATCACATCAACTGTCACAACCATAACAGGGTGACCATAAAGATTTGTATTAGGTGTTCCAAAGGAATAGGTTTAGGCATATGCATCGAGATCAGGATTTTCCCATCTGAGTGATGGATAGATACCCTGAGCCTACTCGGTGAGATTACATTTACATGTTTGCAAACATGTGAATAGGTCACGGTGATGTAATATCATGGGAGCGAGTAAATGTGTTTGATGGTAACAAGATCGAACAAAGTATGTCGATACGTGAGATCGGGTCTTGGACAAACCAGGTATCATAGAGCAAAGGGAATGAGACTCGATGTTCAAGGTTCAAGCGATCAAGTTATTCGTGGAATGCGTGGGGGCCATCATGAGTTTCTAGACACCAATGTTGGTCATTGATCAGAGAGTGACTTGATCATGTATGTGTATTCCCGGACCATAGGGTGTAATCCTTAAGGATAGATGACACTTAGGGATTGAACCAAGATCATAGGAAAAAACAGAGAGAACTCCAAAATTGTTCCAGGGTGATACCATAATGTTTCCAGGGATATATGATGATGATCGGAGGGGTCCAAAAGGTGTTTAGGAGTGATAGGTATAAAATAATTTGTATTTAATATTAATTAAAGTAATTAAGATTAAAAATGTATTCTTTAATTAATTTAGTGGAGCAACCCACCTAGATGGGCCTCCGGAGAGGCCCAAGAGAGGGCTGCACGCCCCAAGGAGGGCCAAGGGAGGCTGGCGGCCACTAGTGGGCTTCACCCAAGTGGGGGCCATGTTAGAGGGGTTAGCCGACGGGGGGATTAGTCCCATACCGAATCCTCCCATGTGGTGGCACACCTCCTCCACCTATATAAAAGGGGTACCCCCTCTCCCTCAATCAACCTATTGGCCTTTGCCTATTTCTCTCCCCTCTCTCTATTCCCCTCACATGTGATTCCCAAGTTGGAACTACATACGGGGATAGGGGTTTATATAGCACATGCACACCGTCGTGTTGTTGGACTCTCGGTCCGGATCCATCTTCTTTTGCTGCTTTGCTGGACCGAAGACCGGGAGACGTCTCTATACCGTATGTAAAGCCATGAGGCACCGCCAGTTGTGGTGCTAGTCTCTTGGATCTTGGACATCTACACAACTTTAAGGTCGGCTACGTCTTACAACTAAATCATCCAAGTTTCTCATGAAATGTTTACCGCTTTCGGTCTTCAAGGGTATGAATTCCAAATCCCTCTCGTTACCTTACATCTACATAGATACATCTTGGCTATTGTGGTCTCATCGTTAGGAAATAAATGGCTTCATAACCCCTTCAGTGGTATCAGAGCCGATCTATGAGTAGATGTATTGTATGAGTACAACACATAGAAATATGTGGGCATTGATTTTCTAGTTGTTACCCTCCCATGTGTACTTGTTCATATCATGGCAATGTTTGATGAAGCGGCTCGAACCGACCTTACAGGTAATCTTATAGGAGATGGTTCCACACTCAACATACCAGACGTCTGTCTCTCTTACATTAGTTGATATGGAATTCCAAAGGACGATACTGAAAAGGGATTTAAGGAGACAACTAGTCAATCCATGGTGTGGTTGGAAATTCATTGGTAGAAATGATTCTCTTGCAAAGGCCCTAATAGTCTGTAAAACTTCCGAAAGATAAAGTATAGGCATCTAACTTTATTTTTCAGGGGTGTGTGATATGATATGGTTTAGGTAAGTATTTGTGAAACAAGCCACCAGCATGGGTGCACCGTGGAGTGCTCGATGGAGATCAAGGCATGACGACCATGTTATATCACATTTCATATGATGTTAAATTCATATGCATCTTATTTTTCTTGTATTAGACCATGATTGTAGTATTATAAGATGATCCCGCAACATAATTCCAATGTTTGTGTTATCCCATTAGTGTGCACCACCAATAAAGTCCATTATTATGAAGCGGGTCGTGACGATCCCGTGCTAGACATATTGATTCACATACAGTGGGTGTAAGCCATGTATGCACTATAATACAGTATGGTTAAAGTTGGGGAGCCTAGCATGTATAAACATGGTGTCGGAACATAGATGACTGAAAGTTTAAGCATGAGTCACATGATAATGTGATCGACACTGTGTTGTCCACCCTGGCAGCCATATCAAAGGCTATGATGATCGGGGATGATATAGTGTAAAGGGATCAGGTAATCACTAAACAAATTTTGGGGGTGTTCATTTAAGTGGGAGATCATCTAATGAAGTCATATTATGAACTAAACAATCTAATTGAATTTGCATAGCTTGTTGTAGTTGGCATCCATTATAGACTACCATGCGCTTAGATGTAATTGAGATAATAGAACTATGTTATTCTATATACTTACTTTACGGAGTAGTATCATATTGTTTGAGTGTCAAATTAAAGATCAAAATTCCTAAAGCAAACTTCAAGTAATCCTCACTTACTCCATAAGGTTTAATTACTGTATTAATCCTAGAGTAATTGATTCCAAAGTTAGTATCTAGGACATCATGCTTGCTTCCATGATACTTGATATAAGAAAGTTTTTAGTATCACACTAGTAGGAAAAGGCAGAGTGTCGGCGTATGGAAAGGGGTGTTCATGGCGTTGAACCCGCACGCAACTAATCTCATATCAATGATAGGTCATAGTGGTAGTGTCCCGAGTGAACGCCACCAGTATGGCTTGTACTCGTGGCGTTCAATATGAACACCACCATTATATCACCTAGTCATGGCGTGTGAGGTTTTAAATGCTACCGGTACAAAATTTGAGAATTAAAAAAATGGCATCAACGCCGGCGATCATCGCCAGCGGAGACCATAGAGCTCCTCGTTGCGGATGCCGGCGAGCTCCTCGCCATGGACACCGAAGAGCTCCTCTTTGCGGACACCGGCGAGCTCCTCTTCGTGGAGGCTGGCGAGCTTCTTGTCGAGGACGACGGTGATCTCCTCTTCGTGGAAGCCAGAGAGCTCCTTTTTGCATACATAGGGTCATGGACCTGCGGATGGAGGGGGACGCTGGCGATCTCCTTGTCACGGAGGCCAGCGAGAACCTTGTCACAGATTTGTCCGGTGAGCTCCTCATCACGAACATGGGTTCGTATACCTGTGGGTGGAGGGGGACGCGCGGCGTGAGGTTACAGTTGAGCCACGCAACCAGAGCGACGGGAGACGCGGTGAAGGCATCAGCTGATGCTTGCTGTTGTTGAGGAAGATGCAGTGACGGCGGCACACACGCTTGGCTGGAGTCGGTGGTGCTCGCTGCAGCTGCATGTGCTCGCTCGCAAGGGAATAAGCGATAAGGGAGAGAGATATTGGAGAAGATATATTGAGAGGATAAGGCTAGTGGGCGGTTGGCTATTGAAAATTTTATTAATGCATGACACACGCTTCTTCATAGAACATATTAATGCGCATCTTATTATTCGAATGCCAGCATTAATAAAATACTAGTGGCATTTTAATATTTTTGAATGCCACTACTAGTTTTGTTCCACCATACTATCAGTTCCTATTGACTAGTGGCGTTCATTTTGGTTTAAATGCCACCGGTAACAACATAGTGGTGGCATTTCATTCTTACGGAACACCACTAGTATTTTAAACACCACTGGTAGCAATAATACTGGAGTTCGATTATTTTGTCATTTAACATGCCATTAGTGGTGTGTCTGCTTTAAGGGTTTCCTTAATAGTGAATGGTGGCTCAGTTGGAAATAGATAGTGAGAAGTAGAGGGTTTGTATTATGATCCGGAGGAAACAAACAAGACAATGCGCGCTAGCCCTCATAGCTCCAGGGTATCTTCTCCAAACTGAATTATGTCATGGTATCAAATAATCACGAGGAATTATTTGATCCCACGGGCTTGATACCAATACTATAGAGATCTATAACACCTTGTAATCTATCTTCCAGCTTTAGCATGTTTACCTTCTTACATGCATCTTAGGTTTTTAATTCCATAATTTGCATTAGCTGCATCATCTTCAAATTCCTTTGGTTCAAGGAAAGATTTATATCCACTGAGCTTCGAGACTTCATGATATTTGAAGTAATTTTTGATTCATGATTATTATATTATATGAATGAATTAGGATGAATGATATTATACTTGTACAAGTGGTATGATTCCAGGGTCTTCCACACCAATAAAGTATTGATTAATTATGAGAAGGAAATTTTGACAACATGTTATGGTCACAAGTTCAAGTTTATAAGAGCCATATAAGAGTAGTAAGCATGATAAAGTGATTATGTTGAATGAGAAAGAAAAATACTTCATTATCAAAAGAATTTCAAGGCAAAACAAAAAGTACAAGATTGAAAAAAAGAAAAGAGTGAGAGAGCAACTCAAGCAATGATCATGAATCATTCAGTACTCGAATGAAGTGCTCAACTGTTTTAAGTTGATGATTCTATAATATTCTTAACCCTTAAAACTTCTTATAACATTATTGATACAAAAATGTGTGGAAACCTCTTAATCATGTGATGTGTAAAGGTGTGATAAAACTCATGATGCAATTCTACATCCGATATTGTACTTTTGTCTCTATTTTTGCCTTTTTTTTGTAACAACTTGTGCCTCATGCACATGATGGCCTTATCCATAACCACGATCTTGCTTGGTTATGAGCAATAGTCTAACTTAAGGAAGTTGATGACTCCAAAATTTCAGCGTATTTACCTCTTATTTCTGCACAAGTAGAGTAGGGTTTTTGGTATTTTACTACGCTTGCGCGCACCTTTTGTCCTTGTTTCAACAGGATCCTGACTTAATAAGTCTCTGATGAACATATCAATTGGGAATGTCATATTATGTTAAATTATGATATTTCTAAGTGATAAAAGTTGTTTCATTGATTTTTTCCTCGCACATGGGAGATTTGGCAAACGCGGAGGAGGTTCCATGGAACTTAAAGAAAACTGGTACGGGCAGGTCTTCCTATACCACCCTTCTGTACCATGTGGTAGCATGTCTTCCTTGTCAAATAATCTCACCTTGCAAAGATGGATCTAAGATCCGACATTCATAGAAACTTCTAGCCTCAGAACACCACGCTAGAGAGGGATCTGGAGGAGGAACTTGGATAAGGGAAAATCCTTGATGCTTCACGAATAATGGGAGTACATCGCATCATCCCCTTCACCATGAACCACTGCATCTCTATTACCATCGCTACTCCCATCTTCCATACATTAGATCTTGCTGTAATTCCAAATTTGATTGTAGTTTGCACTAGATTTATACCATACTTTTATCCATCCATTTGATTATGATGGTGTTGTTGATTGCTTCCATGAGTAAGTAGTTCCCTTTGTTCTTGGGGATATGGAGAAACCCTAGTACTATTATGCAATGAAATAAAGATGATCTATTACTTGTGTCTATAATATATCGACTTATGATATTGTGTTAGATCTTTGTATATATGGCATGCGAAGTTGGCCATATGTAATTTTCCTACGGGACTAAAGGGAAAGAAAATTTCATGATCTCTAGTGTGTTTTGTGTTAGATAACAATACCAAGGAATATTTAATGTGTGTTGAAGTGCTGTAGATTCTTGTCTATTCAAAAGAACCAAAATAGTGTGTTGGGGGCGGATTATCTGTGTAACATCCCAATTTCAGCAACTCTGATTTGTTTTCCAAAAGGAAAAAAGTCAGGGAGAACAAAAACTTTTTCTTTTTGCCTTGTTTTCTTACTTGTTTGTTTGGTTCCTTCCAATGATTGTCTACTAGATGACACACTTCTTATCTCAACCTAAGTTGACAAAAACTATTTTAAAAGAGATGACTTGGCTCATCTTCCATATTCTCAAATGTTCTAACATTTGAAACTCGAGCCAGGATGACTTTTCCACAACCAAATATGTTACTAGCTTATATTAACAAAACTATGGAGACCTATTGCGGTGACCCAGCATACCACTGCATGTGTAGTACACTATAGTAGTTGATATGACATCCACAGAACACCATTCTGTAAATATCACATCCCTCAGAGTGGTACAACAGAAACATTGCGGGTCCATATTACAAAAGTACACACTTTATTATTATTACAATACTGGAAGTTCTAGACTTCCAAAATATCCAACTTACAAACAAAAATATAAGATGTTTAGCGGAAATTTAAAAGTAACAACTCCGACTAGGAGTGGGGCTCAATAGCTTATTCTATAGAGTTCATGATGCTCGGCTCCGTTAGTTACTACTAACTAGACACTTAAGTGGACTCGTTCTCATCGACACCGTAGCAGATCTCGTAGTCCATGCCTTCAACTCCTCCGAATAGATCAAGTTCCTCGTAGAACACGTCTTCTTGGCATTCGGCTGTATACATTGGCACGTCTTTGGGATACTCAGAGTCTAAGCAAGGGTCAAAGGAAAGAATGAGTATCAGCGTTACCCAACAAATTCATTACATGGAAGGTGGGAAGTTTGATGTTCTAACTACCACCTCGGATTATAAATCCTTGGCACTATGCAGTTTTTTGTAAATCTTTCTTCAAAGATTGATTTTATTCCAAAAAAACTATGACAATCAGCCTTCATAGGTTGACCAGAAATTTCATGGAGTTCCTTTCTTGCCGCGTTCGTAGCTCCTTCATGGAACAGGGAGTAACAAGTTATAGTTCTTACACTCTACAGAGGTGCGTTACTTTACCCATGAGAGATCAACTCCTTGTTGCACAACCGGGCGTACTTTCCCGTCCACAATTCCATGATGTGGGGCCTAGTAGTTGGTCCAAGACAATCACTGCCCCCTTCGCGACCCCGCATGCCTCCTTGGTGTACACCATGCCCACACATTGAATTACGGCAATGGTTTGTACAAACCGTTAGATGTCAGAACTATCGTGGGACGTTGAGGGTTCCCACCCATATGCTGCATATCCTCTACGAATTACCAATTAATATGCACTCTATGAGGATAACAGCCACGACCTGCACATCCGGCTTCATGCGAGAGGAAGAAGATACATCTGACTTCTCTGTCCCATTCCAAATCTCATGGCTAACGCGTAATATATGGCGGTAGAATCACTGATGTCAGGGGTTGTTAAGTCCCTACTTATTCATCATTGTTGCAAATAGAACCCTAAGTTCTATTTCTCCATTATATCACCACTTAGGATGATATCTATGATTTCTTTATTTATGAAAATAATAATTTCTTTCTTTTATAGCATATATGATAACACACAATTTACAAATACTTTGATAAAGACTCTTCAAAGGACATGCGCAAGTGATGAACTTGCCTTGTGATGACAAGGTAGTGAAGTCTGATGCTTGCACTGGACCTTGAGCTTCTAGTTCTACAAAAACATCATTATTGCCCAGTAAGGACAATATTTAAAGAAGCGAAATGATTATGCAAGTAATCTAATGCATTATTTAAATTTATATGCATTTACCCCAAAAAGTTCCTTTTTGATTAATAAAGTATTTGTAAATATTTCTTTTTAATATTTATAACATATATTGAGTTATTTTATTTTATTTCCCTTTATTTGACTTTTATTGACTTAATAATTCTTTTAGGAATTATTAATTATACATTAATTTTATTACTAATATTTATTTGGTATTTTTCAAAAATACTATAATATTAATAAATAATGAAAGCGGTTTTTATTTATTTTTATCACCTTTCAATAATTTTTTAAAATTCCATAAGTAATATTTAAATTACAAAATTCTTAGAAAAAATTGAATGTCCAAAAATTGATATCTTATTTTATTTGGACAGAGTGGATTATTGTGAATCCAAAAATAATTTATTTATAATTTTTGGACTTTTATTTTATTTTCTATAATTTTATTTATGTCAGGGGTATTTTGGTCTTTTCCAATTGATCAAAAGATTTATTAAATAACCTGGGCTGGCCCCTTGGGCTTATTGGGCCAAGGTGGCCCAATAGGGCAGGGTCAAATAACTACCCCGAAGGGTTTTGGCCCACCCAGCCCACTCTGCCTCCTCTCTCTCCCTCGACCTTATCTCCTCCTCCCCTGACTCGCCCTCGTGGCCGGCGATGCCGCCACCGTCGATTCTCGCCGTCGTCGGCCGTTCTGGCCGCCGCCATGGTGCGGGTTGGGGTTGTCGACGATGCTCTTTTGTCCTATCCACTTGGATTTGACTTCAGGGCTTCCCCGTGGTCAGTTGCACCCCATTCCCGAATCCTAGGGTTCGGAAAAGTTGTTGTCGCCGCCGTGATCCTGCCTGCAGTGGTGTGCTGGTCTCGTGCACTGCTACGGCCTGCGTTGTGGCAGGTGTAGGTTGCAGCGCCCCTCTGGGTGCTCCCTGTGCCACCGTGGTTCGTCGGCCCCTCTGCTTCCTCTTCGATTCGTCATCGAGGACCTCGGGTAAGTGGTCTCTGTGGTGTTTGTCCATGCTACTGCCTTGATTCTTTTTGGTGTGTAGCTAGTGGCTTCTCATGTTGAGTGATTATGTGCTGATTGGGTTCATCTCTAGATTAGGGTTCATCACCCCCCCTGTTGATCATATCTATGATGCTTTAGATCTAGTGTTGATCATATTTGATTATGGGAAATGATTGTCTGTTGTGGTTAAGGATTGATAGTAGCTTTGATGATACTAGTTGCTGCCAGATTTTTCCTAGTGGTAATCCACCATGATCCATTCTAGTTGTTTCAATAAAATCCTTGATTGGATTATGTTGTTGGTCTGAGAGTTTACTCTACTGTCAGATTTCTTATACTGACAGTAGTTTTCTCTCAGTGGTTGCTTACTGCAATTATAATGTGGGTTTGTTTGAGATGATACACTCTGAATCAAATCATTATATGTAATGATTTTCTGTGGATGTATAGATTCATTTTAATGTTGATTCCTGGCACTTAGCTTCAGGAAAATGATATATATTTGGCTGTCCCTTTTATGTGTGGATTCTGAACAAGGATTGGTTTTAGTTCATATACAACCTGTCCTTGCGATACCAATATGATTTGGCACACAAGTGATTGAGTCTTATTTCTGGTCTTAGCTTGATTATGCTTGTGATTAAAACTGATAACATGATATGGAAGCTTTTATTATCTTTCCTGCCTATGATGTTGGTCTGAGGCTCTAGGATGTGATTCCTAGTTAGTTAGGAAATAGTTTGTTTGAATCTTATAGATTTAGAGGTGCTACTCTCTATTTGAGAGATGTGCCCTGATCTGGTATGATCAAATGAAAATGATCTAAGTTGCAAAAATAACACTAAAACCAGTGATGCTAGTCTGAGGGTTTAGTGCTTGTGGTGGAGCTTGATTTCTTATCCTTATACTTGAAATCTCTAGGATAGATTCACCCCTCTTGGGTGCTTATTGAGAGATCGTTACATAAAGCAACACATGCTTTTGTTTAGATATACTGATGAAAGCATGTGATGGTTTTATGAGACTCACCACAAAATTTGATGTTGGTGTAGTATATTGATGATGATCTTGATCTTGATCTGCTTTTGCTGGCTCCTGAGCTTTCCTGCTCCTCCTAGATCATGGGCTTGACCTTGCTATCCACCAGATCTAACCCCCTCCTTATGTCACCATCCTGGTAATGTTTGGGTTGATCTGGGTGGTTGATTTGGTTGCTGTTCTTGGTTTAACTGCTGTTCACCCTAGTTGTGCTGGTGTGTTGTTTAGTGGAATGATGCACTAGTGTGCTCCTCCACGGCTGTGCTGTGGTTTTGTGATATCTAGTTGTGCTTGTGAGGTCGACAGCACACCCTTTTGCATGATGTGTGTGTGCAGCTTGTGTGCCTGCTATGCACATGTGGATAGGTTTAGAATTTTTGAACCTACCATTACCAAACTACTTTTACCCTGGCTGGTGAATTGGTCCCTTTTGGCTATCATTTGCGTTCTGGCTTTGAATTTATGAAAGATGAAATCTTTCATATGGTGAAACTTGCCCCTTTATCATTTCTCAATGATGAGATTGTCAAGTGCACCTCACTGACATATCTGAGAGAAACATTCTAACACTAATCTGATTTGTTTCCTATTTAATCTTTGCTTGCAGGTACAAAGATAAAGATGAAGATTTAGTGTAGTTTTATATATAGGATAGTTAGTAGATATACAAATGTACTTTTCTTAATCTTTTGTAATTTTCCTTTTATAATTCTTGTAATCTTTATTTGGTTTATTTGTAATGAAGATTATATATTTATTAATAAATAATATTTTATTCTTTTCTCTTGTGTGAACTGTAAAATTTGGAATACCTTCAGTAAGTTATTCTCTGTAATTTGTTTATGAATAAGAAATGAACTTCATATACCATATTGCTTTTGAATAAGATTTAAGTTATAAAAATTTTCTCTTAATTAATTTAAAAATTCAAATCTTATATCGAAATCATTTTAACTATTATTCAAACATTCAAATTTAAAATTCAAATCCATTTTTAAGACACACAGCATTCCTTTAAGATCATGTCAAAGTTTATAGCAATCCTCCTTTAAGACTAAACCTACTCTCAAAGTAAGAAAGAAACATTGATCACTCAAGGTTTTTATTTGGCAAAAATTTTACCCACATTTTCACAAATGAATGCATGCAACAATACCTATTCCAAAATCTACCCTTCGTTAGGTCCTAAATACTGGGATGTTACACCTATATATAATCTCCTTATGTTTTCAAGGCAGAACTTTCAACTACTCTTATCTCTAGGTTTTCCAAAACCTTTCCTAAAACCTTTTCATTGCAATCTTGGTAGAAATACCAATAGTCCCTTATCTTTGTTCAAGTCACAACCTCCTCAAAACACCCATGCTTACCTCAATCTAGGCTTGATGGTCACCCTAGTAGTAGTGTAGGGTTCGCAGCATAGAAAACAAAAAATTCCTACGATGGGAAAAACTAAGTACCAAGATCTATCTACTAGATACAAGCAACGGGTGGATATACATCCATAGATAACATACCCTTGTAGACCGATAATGTTTAACGAGGTTGTACTCATGGATGATGTAGACGAACGCTTGCTGATCTCAAGATCGAGAAGAAGTCCTAGCGCCGCAAATCAGCGGCCCATCTATGCTCGCACACACGTTCAAGCCACCAAGCAACCTCCGCCTCCTCGCTCCAGCGATGCAGCGGAAGAAAAAACTCTTTCTTAATGAAAAGCCACCGGGAACATGTATCTCTCTAGTCCGAGACCACGGGGGATAAACTAGAGGGGGAGAGAGACCCTTCACGAGAAGGTGTGAGTGAGATGGAGTGAGAGGGGGCATCCCCTCCCCATGGCCAGCGCACCATGGAGGGTGCCCCCTCTTCCTCATTCATCCACTCACATAAAGATGACCCTCCATTTCTCCACTCAAAATCCCACTCAAATTCTGATTAAATTTCCACCAAATTTAATGTAATCTCTATTTAAATAAAACTCCTTTTATTTATTCATAATTTTGTCAATTACATTAATTAACAAACATTCACATAAAACCCCTTGCTAGTATTCTATTTCACATGCAGAAACAATTTCAGCAATTTCACCCGAAACAATTCTGGTGTCTAGTGAAATAAATTCCTACGCTTTGTAAATATTTTCGTCTAGAAACTATTTGTTCCAAATGGTGTCGGTGTATCTTAAGTGTGTCACCCTACGGTTCAAAAAATGCGGACATGATCGAGACCCCTATCGGATCAATAATCAGAAGCGGGACCTGGATATCCATACTAACTTCCACACATTCAACGATGACTTCTTGTGATCCTGGGAACCTTTTATGCTAGTAACTTAATACCTTTGTCTCACGATATATTACATGTCCAAGATTCGATGATCGGTATCTCCATACCTAGTTTGATCTCGTTACTGACATGTACTCTTTTTTCTTGTTCCCGTGATATAAAATTCTAGTGATCAAATCACTTGCTTGCAAGCTAACTAATGTGATATCACCGAGAAGGCCTAGAGTATATCTCTCCGTCATCGGTATGGAAAAATTCCACTCTTGATCCATGAGCCTCAACATAACACCTTCTTATCATTGAACCCATCTTCATAGTCACCCTGTTACGGTGTGATGTTTGAAGTTATCAAGATACTCTTCTAGTGTTAGTGATTGACATGATCTCATGGTCTAAGGAGTAGGATTACTTATTATGATGTTATATCAATATAAACACAATGACTTTGATCGTAATGCTATACTTCGGATGAATGTTCACCACACTATTACAATAATGGTGTGACCTTGTTATTAACAACATCGAATGTCCATGATCAGGAAACCTTGATCATCTTGTTAATCAACAAGCTAGTTTATAAGAGAGGCATAACTAGGAACTTTCCATTTGTTTATTAAACACACATGTATTAAAGTTTTCGTATTAATACAATTATAGAATGCAAAATAAACATCTATCATATACTTGGAATATACATAATAACAATTTTATTTGCCTCTCAGGGCATATTCCCTTCAGTCTCCCAATTGCACTATAGACAATAATCTAGTTGCATAGTGATAAATCTAACACCCATGGAGTTCTAGTGTTGATCATGTTTTGCTCTAGGGAGAGTTTTCGTCAATGGATCTGCTACATTGAGATCCGTGTGTACTTTACAAATCTTTATATCTCCATCCTTGACATGTTCGCAGATGGAGTGAAACCGGTGCTTAATATGCTTGGAATCTTGTGAGACCTTGGTTCTTTGGCATTGGATATGGTCCATTGTTGTCACAATAGATCACCATTGGGTCCAACGCGCTAGGAACCACACCTAGTTCGGTTATGAACTCCTTCATCCAAACTGCTTCATGAGTCGCTTCCGAAGTAGCAACTGATGTGGCTCAGATCACTGTAGATCTTCGTTGGGAAACCCCAAGAGGAAGGTATGATGAGCACAACAGTAAGTCTTCCCGCTGTATGAAACCATGGTTATCGAACCAGTAGGAGGAAGGAAACTACCCCAAGGTGTTGCTAATAACTTGGAACCTGCACAACACAAACTCAAGACTTTGCCCCAACGAACAGTGAGGTTGTCAATCTCACCGGTTTGCTGAAAACAAAGGATTAAACGTATGGTGTGGAAGGTAATCATTGCTTCCAGAAAGTAAACAATCATAGTGGATGATGTATCAATGGTAAAGATTGGACCAACATCCACATCTCACTAGAGGTGTTCTCCTTAAGATAAATAACATAACATGCTGGGTAAACAAATTACAGTGGGGCAATTGAGAGGACTGAGTAAGGCATAACAATGCAATAATAGACATTCATGATCCTATGAGATTTGATTGTGAATTACAACAACATACATAGACCGCCATCCAACTGCATCTATGACTAGTAATCCACCTTTAGGTTATCATCCGAACCCCCTCCAGTATTAAGTTGCAAGCGACGGATACCTGCTTTAAGCAATGTGTGTAAAGTAAACAATACAATTGTTCCATGAATAAGAGATTGTTGTTTTCTCCCTAGTAGCAACAACACATCTACAACCTTAGAGATTTCTGCCACTTCGCCAAATTCATTAGAGGCATGATCCCACTATCGAGCATAAATATGTTGGAGATATGCCCTAGAGGCAATAATAAATGTAGTTATTATTATATCTTTGTGTTTATGATAAATGTTTACATTCATGCTATAATAGTATTAACAAGGAAACATTAATACTTGTGTGATTTGTAAACATAAATTGATGTCCCTAGTATAGCCTCTATACATCACTAGCTTGTTGGTTAATAAATGATTGTGGTTTCCCTATCATGAACATTGAGATGTTATTAACAACAGGATCATATCGTTAGGAGAATGATATGGTGGACATACTCCTATAGATAAGCGTAGCATAAAGATCAAGTCATTTTAATAGTTCAATTGCTATATGCTTTCTGATACATAGTAACCTAATTCCTTCGACCATGAGATCATGCATATCACCTTCACCGGAAGGATGCTTTGATGACATCAAACACCACACCGTAACTGGGTGGCTATAAAGGTGGCATTGAGTGTTCGGTAAGTATTGGTTGAGACACATGGATCAAGAGTGGGTTTTGTCCATCCATATGACGGATAGATATACTCTGGGCCCTCTCGGTGAAATGTCATCCAATTAGCTTGCAAGCATGTGACTGGCTCACAAGGGATCACATATCACGGGAATGAGAAAAGAGTACTTATCAGTAACGAGGTTGAACTAGGTATGCAGAGATACCGACGATCATAACCTCGGATAAGTAAACTATTGTGAGACAAAGGGAAATTGGTATCGTATGTAAGTGGTTCATTAGATCGCGAAGTAATCGTAGAAGTATGTGGGAGCCATATGAATTTCCAGATTCCTCTATTGGTTATTGATCGGAGAAGTGTCTCGATCATGTCCGCATAATTCACAAACCGTAGGGAGACACACTTAAGGATTCGACGTTGTTTGAGTAGTTATGGAATGATGAGAAAGAGACCGAATGTTGTTCGGAGTCTCGGATGGGATCCGGGATATCATGAGGAGATCCGGAATGGTCCGGAGAATAAGATTCATATAAGGAAAGTCCTATTTCGGAGTTGGGGAATGGTTCCGGTGTTTTCATCGGGAATGTTCTAGAAGGTTCCGGAATGTCCGGCACTCCGGAAGGGAAGGGTACATGAATGTGTTATATCAAGTTGGTATGATTGCATCATGTACTAGGTGTCATCGCTGAACAAAATAAAGGGTTTAATCAAATCCTAGTTTGAAAAAGTCAAACGCCAAATTTGAAAGTCAAACGGCTATTTTGGGAAGTGGAGGGGAGGTGGAATCCGAGTTGGGGAGGAGTCCCTCCACCTCCACCGCCGGCCCACCTTGGGTCCGAGTTGGGGAGGGACTCCCCTCCACTGGCGCGCCTCCCTCCACCTATATAAGGAGGGGCAGGGCTCCCCTCCTAGACACACAAGTTCCTACCTCTAAACCCTAGCCCCAAGCCGCCGCCGCCTCCATAGCCGCCGCCGGCCCTAGGGCACTCGCCGCCGCCGCCTAGGTGAAACCCTAGCCGCCGGCCTAGCCCCCTCCCCGGCTTGTCTAAACCCTAGATCGTCGAGGGCTCTCTCATAGTCCACCATACTCGCTCCGGCTTAAGGTGAAGCCCTACGAGATCTCCCCTCTACTTCCGGTACCACGCCGTTGTGGTGCCGAAATCGCGAGGAGAGTACTACAACCTCCGCTGCCTGCTGGAACAAGGGAGAGGAAGGTCTTCGTCGAGTACCGAACGTGTGACCGACTGCGGGAGCGCTGCCGGAACGCAGCGCCGGAAGGATCGTCTACGCGATCTTGAGATCGGGAAGAGTATGACTACATCACCCACGAGAATCCGCTCTCGTTAAACACTTTGGAATCTTCGAGGGTGAGTTATTCCATCGACTCATTGCTACAATCTAGTAGATAGATCTTGGCTTGTTTGTTTGTATGCGATAGAAATTTTTTGTTTTCCATGCTACGAAACCCTTCAGTGGTATCAGAGCCGTGTCTATATGTAGATCTGTTGCACGAGTAGAACACAATGGTCATTGTGGGCGTTGATGCTTTTATTGTCGATTGCTTCTTGTGTACTTTGCATCTTGCGGGATGTTGGGATGAAGCGGCCTGGGCTAACCTTACATGACATCGTTCATGAGACTTGCTCCACGCTTGACATGCAACTTGTATTGCATAAGTGGCTTTGCAGGTGCCTGTTTCTCCTAGCATAGTTAAGATCCAATTTACAACGGGTGATTGACAATACTAGTATCAATGTTGTGGTTCTTGTTCGTAAGTTAGAACGTCACTTATTGAAAGCCCCAAACCACGTAAAACATGCAAAGAAAGTAGAGGCGTCTAACTTTGTTTTGCAGGGGTGTGAAGTGATGTGATATGGCCATGATTGTGATTATATTTGATGTATGCAATGATCCTTATTGTAAGTTGGCAACCGGCGGGAGCCATATGGTTGTCTTTAAATTCTGTTAAGACCCGCGTGTCTATTCAAAGTAGTTGTAATAGTTGAAGCCGGTGGACGACAACCATGGAGCAGCGTCATGGACCTTGATGCAATGTCGGTGATGATGGAGATCATGTTCGTGCTTGAAGATGGAGACTGGAAGCACAAAGAAGAAAGGCCATATCATATCACATATTATGAATTGCATGTGATGTTAATCCTTTATGCATCTTGTATTGCTTAGGAGACGACGGTAGCATTATAAGATGATCCCTCATGCACATAAATTTCAAATCATAAAGTGTTCACCCTTAGTTAGCACCGTTGCTAAAGCTTGTTGTTTCGAAGCACCACGTGATGATCGGGTGTGTTAGATTCCGCAAGTGTATACAACGTGAGCAAGCCAGATTTGCTCATGCGGAAACTAAGGTTTGATCTTGACGAGCCTAGCATGTACAGACATGGTCTCGGAACACGGATCACCGAAAGGTAAAGCATGAGTCATATAGTAGATATGATGAACATGTCGATTGTTCGCCATTGAAACTATATCAACTCTCGTGATGATCGGTGTTGATATGGTGGATTTGGTTCATGTGATCACTAAAACAATGTGAGGGATATTGTTTTGAGTGGGAGTTCACCTAGATTAATTTTATTATTAATTTGAACTCAATTTATCATAAACTTAGTCTAAACTATTGCAAATATGTTGTAGATGAATGGCAACCCCTACCATCAATTTTAATGCGTTCCTAGAGAAAGAAAAGTTGAAAAACAATGGAAGCAACTTCACGGATTGGTTCCGCAATTTGAGGATTGTCCTCACAGCTGGTAATTTGACCTATGTGCTGGATGCACCGCTGGGTGACCCACCTGCAGCTACTGCTACCGATGAAGTAAAGAATGTTTACCTCACTCGGAAGACTCAGTACTCCACAGTTCAGTGTGCTATCTTGTATGGTTTAGAATCGGAGCTTCAGAAAAGGTTTGAGAATTCAGACCCACATGATATTGTCCGTGATCTCAAATTGATCTTTGAGACTCACGCGACAATTGAGAGCTATGAGGCTTCTGAAAAGTTCTTTAACTGCAAGATGGAAGAGGGCAGCTCCGTCAGTGAGCATGTGCTTAAGATGTCTGGGCACGCAAACAAACTTCAAAGCTTGGGTATAGTGATTCCTAATGCTTTGGGGATTTACCGTGTCCTCCAATCACTACCACCAAGTTACAAGAACTTTGTGATGAACTACAACATGCAGAACATGAACAAGACGTTGCCAGAACTCTTTGCCATGTTGAAATCTGCAGAAGTGGAGATCAAGAAAGAGCACCAAGTGTTGTTGGTCAATAAGACCACCAAATTCAAGAAAGGCAAGTCTAAGCAAAAGGGACACTTCAAGAAGGGTGGTAAGAAAGTTATCGCGCCGACGAAGAAGACCAAGGCTGGACCTAAGCCTGGTACTGAGTGCTTTTACTGCAAGGGAGAAGGTCACTGGAAGCGGAATTGCCCAAAGTACTTGGCGGATTTGAAGAACGGCAACATCAAGAAGAAAGGTATATCTGATATACATGTTATTGATGTGTATCTCACTAGTACTCGTAGTAGTGCCTGGGTATTTGATACTGGTTCGGTTGCTCATATTTGTAACTCGAAACAGGTGCTGCAGAATAAACGGAAGCTAGCGAAGAACGAGGTGACGATGCGCGTGGGAAACGGATAAAAGGTTGATGTGATCGCGGTCGGCACGCTACCTCTTCATCTACCATCGGGATTAGTTTTATACTTAAATAATTGTTATTTGGTGCCTGCGTTAAGCATGAACATTATATCGGGATCTTGTTTATTGCGAGACGGTTACTTGTTTAAATCCGAGAATAATGGTTGTTCGATTTATATGAGTAATATGTTTTATGCACATGCACCTTTGATAGATGGTCTATTCTTATTGAATCTCGATAGTGGAAATACACATATTAATAACATTGAGGCTAAACATTTGAAATCAAGCGATAACTCGACTTAAATGTCGAACTGTCGTCTTGGTCACATTGGAGTGAAGCGTATGAAGAAACTCCATTCCGATGGACTTCTTGAATCACTTGATTTCGAATCACTTGATAGATGCGAAGCATGTCTGATGGGTAAAATGACTAAGACTCCATTTTCTGGAATGATGGAGCGAGCTACGGACTTATTGGAAATCGTACATACCGATGTGTGTGGTCCAATGAGTGTAGCATCGCGCGGTGGTTATCGTTATGTTCTTACCTTCACGGATGACTTGAGTAGATATGGGTATATCTATTTCATGAAACATAAGTCCGAAACTTTCGAGAAGTTTAAGGAATTTCAAAGTGAGGTAGAGTATCAACGTAACAAGAAGATTAAATTTCTACGTTCTAATCGTGGAGGTGAATATCTAAGTTACGAGTTTGGCGAGCATTTGAAGAAATGCGGGATACTTTCACAATTGACACCGTCGGGAACACCACAGCGTAATGGTGTGTCCGAACGTCGTAATCGAACTCTCTTAGATATGGTTCGTTCTATGATGTCACTTACAGATTTTCCGCTATCATTTTGGGGTTATGCATTAGAAACAGCTGCATTCACTTTAAATAGGGCACCATCTAAATCCGTGGAAACGACACCATATGAATTATGGTTTGGGAAGAAACCTAAATTGTCGTTCCTTAAAGTTTGGGGTTGCGAAGGCTATGTAACGAAGTTACAGCCGGACAAGCTTGAACCCAAAGCGGAAAAATGCGTCTTCATAGGATACCCGAAGGAAACTATTGGGTATACCTTCTATCATAGATCCGAGGGAAAAATCTTCGTTGCCAAGAATGGATCCTTTCTGGAGAAGGAATTTCTCTCGAAAGAAGTGACTGGAAGGAAAGTAGAACTCGACGAGGTTGTCGAACCTTCTCTCGAACTTGCGAGTAGCGCAGCACCGGAAGTAGTTCCTGTGACGCCTGCACTAGTAAGAGAGGAAGCTAATGATGATGATCATGAAACTTCGGTTGTAGTTGCTACAGAGCCTCGCAGGTCAACGAGAACTCGTACCACTCCAGATTGGTATGATCCCGTTATGAGTGTCATGTTGGTGGATAACACCGATGACCCAGAGACATATGAGGAAGAGATGATGAGCCCAAATTCCAGTAAATGGCAAGAAGCCATGAAATCCGAGATTGGATCCATGTACGAAAACCAAGTATGGACTTTGGTGGACTTACCGGATGGCCGGAAGGCTGTCGAGAACAAATGGATGTTCAAGAAGAAAACAGATGCTGATGGTAATGTTACTGTCTATAAATCTCGACTTGTCGCAAAAGGGTTTCGAAAAATTAAAGGAGTTGACTACGATGAGACTTTCTCACCTGTAGCGAAGCTTAAGTATGTAAGGATTATGTTAGCAATCGCTGCATATTATGATTATGAGATATGGCAGATGGATGTCAAAACAGCATTCCTTAATGGAGACATTGATGAAGAGTTGTATATGATGCAACCTAAAGGTTTTGTCGATCCTAAAGATGCTAACAAGGTATGCAAACTTCAACGGTCCATCTATGGATTGAAGCAAGCATCCCGAAGTTGGAATCAACGTTTTGATAAGGTAATCAAAAGTTTTGGTTTTATACAAACTTATGGAGAAGCTTGTATTTACAAGAAAGTGAGTGGGAGCTCTCTAGCATTCTTAATACTATATGTAGATGACATATTGTTGATTGGGAATGATGTAGACCTTCTTAATAGTGTCAAAGAATATTTGAATAATAGTTTTTCAATGAAGGATCTTGGCGAAACAGCTTACATATTAGGCATAAAGATTTATAGAGATAGATCGAGACGCCTAATATCATTGTCACAAAGTACATATTTGGACAAAGTTCTAAAGAGGTTTGGAATGGAAGATAGCAAGAAAGGGTTCTTTCCCATGTTGCCCAATACGACCTTGAGTAAAACTCAAAGTCCGACAACGGCAGAAGATAGAGAAAGGATGAGTAAGACTCCCTATGCCTCAACCATAGGATCTCTAATGTATGCCATGCTATGTACTAGACCCGACATTGCATATGCTGTTACTTTAACTAGCAGATATCAAAGTGATCCAGGAGTGGATCATTGGACAGCGGTCAAAAACATCCTTAAGTACTTGAGAAGAACTAAGGATATGGTTCTTTCTTATGGAGGTGATGAACAGCTCGTTGTTAATGGTTACACTGATGCTAGTTGGAACACCGATCCAGATGATTCTAAATCACAATCTGGATACGTATTTACTTTGAATGGTGCAGCAGTTAGCTGGAGGAGTGCAAAGCAAAGCGTTGTGGCGAGATCTTCAACTGAATCGGAATACATGGCTGCTTCGGAGGCTTCACAAGAAGCGATATGGATGAAAGAGTTCATTACAGAGCTGGGTGTGGTTCCTAGTGCGCTGGACCCAATGTCTATCTACTGTGATAACATGGGCGCCATAGCCAATGCACAAGAACCAAGGTCACACAAGAAGCTGAAGCATATCAAGCTATGTTTTCACGCTATTCGAGAACATCTCCAAGATGGTGACATAAAGATTTGCAAAGTACACACAGATCTGAATGTGGCGGATCCGTTGACTAAACCTCTCCCGAGGGCAACACATGACCAGCACCAAACTGCCATGGGTGTTCGGTATATTACCATGTAATCTAGATTAGATGACTCTAGTGCAAGTGGGAGACTGTTGGAGATATGCCCTAGAGGCAATAATAAATGTAGTTATTATTATATCTTTGTGTTTATGATAAATGTTTACATTCATGCTATAATAGTATTAACAAGGAAACATTAATACTTGTGTGATTTGTAAACTTAAATTGAAGTCCCTGGTATAGCCTCTATACATCACTAGCTTGTTGGTTAATAAATGAGTGTGGTTTCCCTATTATTAACATTGAGATGTTATTAACAACAGGATCATATCGTTAGGAGATTGATATGGTGGACATACTCCTATAGATAAGCGTAGCATAAAGATCAAGTCATTTTAATAGTTCAATTGCTATATGCTTTCTGAAACATAGTAACCTAATTCCTTCGACCATGAGATCATGCATATCACCTTCACCGGAAGGATGCTTTGATGACATCAAACACCACACCGTAACTGGATGGCTATAAAGGTGGCATTGAGTGTTCGGAAAGTATTGGTTGAGACACATGGATCAAGAGTGGGATTTGTCCATCCATATGACGGATAGATATACTCTGGGCCCTCTCGGTGAAATGTCATCCAATTAGCTTGCAAGCATGTGACTGGCTCACAAGGGATCACATATCACGGGAACGAGAAAAGAGTACTTATCAGTAACGAGGCTGAACTAGGTATGCAGAGATACCGACGATCATAACCTCGGATAAGTAAACTATCGTGAGACAAAGGGAAATTGGTATCGTATGTAAGTGGTTCATTCGATCGCGAAGTAATCGCAGAAGTATGTGCGAGCCATATGAATTTCTAGATTCCTCTATTGGTTATTGATCGGAGAAGTGTCTTGATCATGTCCGCATAATTCATGAACCGTAGGGAGACACACTTAAGGATTCGATGTTGTTTGAGTAGTTATGGAATGATGAGAAAGAGACCGAATGTTGTTCGGAGTCTCGGATGGGATCCGGGATATCATGAGGTGATCCGGAATGTTCCGGAGAATAAGATTCATATAAGGAAAGTCCTGTTTCGGAGTTGGGGAATGGTTCCAGTGTTTTCATCGGGAATGTTCTAGAAGGTTCCGGAATGTCCGGCACTCCGGAAGGGAAGGGTACATGAATGTGTTATATCAAGTTGGTATGATTGCATCATGTACTAGGTGTCATCGCTGAACAAAATAAAGGGTTTAATCAAATCCTAGTTTGAAAAAGTCAAACGCCAAATTTGAAAGTCAAACGACTATTTTGGGAAGTGGAGGGGAGGTGGAATCCGAGTTGGGGAGGAGTCCCTCCACCTCCACCGCCAGCCCACCTTGGGTCCGAGTTGGGGAGGGACTCCCCTCCCCTGGCGCGCCTCCCTCCACCTATATAAGGAGGGGCAGGGCTCCCCTCCTAGACACACAAGTTCCTACCTCTAAACCCTAGCCCCAAGCCACCGCCGCCTCCATAG
This sequence comes from Avena sativa, assembly GCA_916181665.1. Classification (NCBI taxonomy): domain Eukaryota; kingdom Viridiplantae; phylum Streptophyta; class Magnoliopsida; order Poales; family Poaceae; genus Avena; species Avena sativa. The sequence goes on along the minus strand of OV702297.1, from coordinate 300,185,481 downwards.
CCGCCGCCGGCCCTAGGGCACTCGCCGCCGCCGCCTAGGTGAAAACCTAGCTGCCGGCCTAGCCCCCTCCTCGGCGTGTCTAAACCCTAGATCGTCGAGGGTGCTCTCATAGTCCACCATACTCGCTCCGGCTTAAGGCGAATCCCTGCGAGATCTCCCCTCTACTTCCGGTACCACGCCGTTGTGCTGCCGAAATCGCGAGAAGAGTACTACAACCTCCGCTGCCTGCTGGAACAAGGTAGAGGAAGGTCTTCGTCAAGTACCGAATGTGTGACCGACTGCGGGAGCGCTGCCGGAACGCAGCGCCGGAAGGATCGTCTACGTGATCTTGAGATCGGGAAGAGTACGACTACATCACCCACGAGAATCCGCTCTCGTTAAACACTTTGGAATCTTCGAGGGTGAGTTATTCCATCGACTCGTTGCTACAATCTAGTAGATAGATCTTGTCTTGTTTGTTTGTATGCGATAGAAATTTTTTGTTTTCCATGCTATGAAACCCTTCAAAATACTCCCTTTTGGAGTCACTAGCATCTACTTGGCCAAAATAGCTACTAGAAACGGAGAGCATGCAAGATCTAAAACAACATAGACATGATAGAACCAACAATCAAGTTGTCAATATAGAATCATTAATCAAACTGACATAGTAATCTCAATATCCATCGGATCCCCGCAAACACAACATGCATGATTACAAATAGATGATCTTGATCATGAACATAGCTCACAAGATCTAAACATGATAGCACAAAGGAGGAGAAACAACCATCTAGCTACTGTATGGACCCATAGTCCAAGGTGGAACTACTCACACATCATACCGGAGGGTGGCATGGTGATCTAGGGACGATGGTGGAGGAGGCTGCAGACTGTTTCATGGAGATCTGATCGGGTACTTAGGGTTTTGGCATTGGGGTACTTATATAGGCAAAGAGGCGAGGCAGGAGGACGGCCAGGGGTCCCACACCCTGCCCCGATGCGGCCCGCGGTTGGCTCGCGCGTGGGGGTGTGTGGCCACCCTTTGGCTCCCCTCCGGTCGCCCTTTGGTCTCTATGTTCTCCTCGGTGAAATATTGACTTTGGCTTTTGTCCCATCCAATTCCGAGATTATTTCCTTACTAGATTTTCTGAAACCAAAAACAACAGAAAATAGGCAACTGACACTGTGGCATCTTGTTAATAGGTTAGTCCCAGAAAATTTATAAAAATACCTCCAAGTGTAGACAAATCATGGAACATCAAAAATTATAGATACGTTTCTAACGTATCAAGCATCCCTAAGCTTAACTCCTGCTCGTCCTCGAGTAGGTAAGTGATAAAAAGAATAATTTTTAGGTGACATGCACCATCACAATCATGATCAAACCATTTGCAAGCATTGAAGGTTGGGATCAAAGTACTCTAAACATGATCATGAAACATGAAGTTCTAATGAGAAGACATAGTAATATAACTATGTTGCAACATGAAAGGATACAAACAAAGATTCATGAATAACAATGCATTGAAAGACGTTTGTTTGTTTCACATATAGAAAACATGGAATCGTGCCATTTAGCTTGTCCCTCATGGAGTAGCAAAACATAAATGCATAGGACACCTTCAAAGTTCATAAGGGTGACTAGATACAAATAGTTCAAGAACAAGCAATATCAACAATATGAATCAATCAATAAGTTTTGGGACAATGCACATAGAACTAACAATGACAACTATGCTCTCTTAATTGGTGACTAAGGATAGAAGGTGGAGACTCAATATAATAGTGGAAGAAAGGCCCTTCAAAGGGAAGCGGGAATTTCAAGTTTCATAAAGAGCTTCCAATAATTATGGTACTTCTTAGCTTTCAGCTCTCATTGCCCCTATCATAAGAATCTTGAAGTGATTAAGGTTAAAGTGAACAAAATATGGAGTATATGCTTGACAAAGTATAAGTTGGAAATCTCATGTGCCTTGAGTACGAGGGCCGTTCCTCATCCTACTCAACTTTAGTTACTGGTAAGTTGTTGTCATAGTAAGTACATGTGTATCATAGAGAACCGCCAACGGGGTAACCCTTGCCCCATGGTTCTTATCATAGTAAGTACATGTGTATCATAGAGAACCGCCAACGGGGTACCCCTTGCCCCATGATACAGGAGCTATCCCATATCAAAATGACAAGGCAAGCAGTCAATGAGAATCTCAGCAATCTTCTTATTACCTTGGGAAAATGGTGCTTTTTTCTCTCTTTCCTCTTTTCTCATCTTTTTTTTTTGTTTTCTCATTCTCTTTTTTGTATCTCTCTTTTTTATAAGAAGAATTCTTCATAGATTTCTCACTATGGTAATGCTGCAAGTTTCCACCATGATTAGGCATGGAATAGGCTAGCGGCCCAGGCGTTTCTCTAACACGCTTACATAACTCTATGGACTTACAAGCTCCCCTTTTATTTCACACCATCGACATCCATAAACAAAAGAGCATGATATCAACTGGTTAGATATTTACAGGTGTTGAAATCGTTCCCCATGACAGGACGGTTCTGCTAATTCCCAACTTATAAGTGCAAGCATATACAACATAGATGACACAATGGTTCAAGTTTATTAGGGTCAAGGAACATAAAGTGTGCCATCAAGTTTGTGAGAGATTTAATCACTAACTTTCACATAACAAGTTTAATTTGGAAGATATATAAAACAAGAATATACTTGGAATGGTGTAACACACCATGCATAGGAATTTATAGTGGAAACTTTGGAATAACTTGGTTTGTTGGGAGTTGGATGCATGAATATAGCTTACTCAATACAAGTGGAGGCTGGCAAAAGACTGAGAGCGACCAACTAAGAGAGCAATAATGGCCATAATCATGCAGAGTGACAAAACATTACTAATGAAAGCATAAAGTGGTACCGCAAGTCAAAAACTAAATGATCATAGAGGTTAGATGACTGGTTCATAGTCATAACATGGTGTGATCATGTGCCAAGTCAACCCAAACAAAGCATCAAAGGAGACTACCACAATACTATGCGTTTGTATGATAAAACAATGCATGATTCTTTCAAGGCACATTAGGCAATCTCAATTGTTTGGAACAATTCATGCTACAACAATAATCACTAAGCATAAGATCAAAAAAACATCTAGCATGACATGATAGAGTCTAGGCCATAGTCAAAGCAAGCTCCCTTTGTACTACTATAAGCAAGAACTTCCTACTCCTTTCCAACACCAATCAACTTATTTGAAATAACAAAGTGAAAATGGGGGTCCAACTTCTTTATTCAAGAAAACTAAGCAAATAAAAACCAAATAAGAAAACTAAGACGCTCTAAGAACAACACAACAGTGAGTGAAACAATAAAAACGAAGTGTCTAGAAAAACCTGAGATTTTTGTTGATGAAGAAGGGGATGCCTTGGGAATCCCCAAGCTTTGACGCTTGTACCTCTTGAATTTTTTTTGGGGTGACACAGGGTGGCATACCCAAGCTTGAGCTTTTGTCCATTCTTCATCTCATTACATTGTCAACACCCCGATTTTAATCCCGGATGCCTGTTATGCCATACATCGCAATCCCAGGATTACCATTTTTGCGAGACATAACAGATTGGATATCATAGTACAACATCAATTACAAACCATACATAAGGTCTTACACAAATAAAGGATCTCATGATCCAGTCTTAATGCAATTATAGCAGTGGAATAACGTAATAATAATGGTAGCATGGGTGAAGCTCCATCTTCATGGTCACAGGCAATGCTGACGATGGGAGATGATCCTAGTTGTCGTAACCTTCCTGCTATCCGTCCTCCTGATAGTACTCTTCATAGTCTGGCCACGGGAATAACTAGGGACAAAGCCATGAGTACTCTTTAAGTACTCGCAAACTAATACTAACAAGTGAAGTGGTTTTGGGTAAGAAATACTAAGCTCTAGGTTGTTTTGCAAAAAGCCAGATTTATCTCTACTGAGTTCGGAAGCAAAGAAAGCTAGTTGAAGGTTTTATAACACCTAAGTGGGAACTTGAATTTCATATCACAACCCTGTTGTGGTCAAGTCAAATCACAAATCATTTCATAAGTCATTTTGAAAACATCTAACGACGGAACAGTATGGCCACTCCAACTGTCCATAACCACGGAGGCGGCTATTCTAATAGTTTGACACTCTACAGAGGTGGTACACTTTCACCACAATATTCGATACATCCGCCAGGAACAATCCTGAATTCACCATACTCAGTATGCAAATAATCAATCCTAAACTTTCAATTATACGCCCTAGTATTGACACCTCTCCTGTGAGTTTGGCCTCCCAACCATGACCATCTGTCATCTTGGGAACTGCATAGGTGTTCAATCTTCACGAGGTAGCCTCAGCTCAAACCTCGGCCGCAAGGGAACCCATACTAAGGTATATAAATTTCCAGTCAAGCCCTACCCAAATTTCGGGTATTGTGGTTGTACGGTAAAATTGGAATGGTATCGCATCCAGACAACCATCAGTTTTATAAAGGGCTAAGGCTCATGCCTTAACATTTTCATCATCAAAATCATCAGGTGTTCAAGAACACATGTCAAAACATTTCAGTAGAATGACTCATCATTCTAAGGTTTTCATAACCAATTTCACCAAGTATTCCCATCTAAAGTTGATCAAGTTTTATGCTTAGCTCTAGCATCTACAAGTGGGGGTAAATAATAATGAGGGGTGGTAAACAAGTGTATCTTATCTAAGTTCAATCTCATGCCTCAGGATGACATCAAGATTATCTACTTAGGCCAAGTTTTATGCTCTTTATGCTACCTTTAATCATCTTTCTAAGCTCTACAAATTACCAAGTAAACTTTACTAGAAAGCTTTGATAAAGAAATAAAAATACTAAGATTGCAAGTAAAACTAGGGTTGGGTATCAAGGGTGTAATCTTGCAAGGAATAGCTTGCTAAGCTGCAGGTGTTAGCTTGCTTAGATAGCTTGCCTTGTGCAGAGCAGTGGTTGAAGTTCTCCTCAGATTCTTGCTCGTAGTATTCTCCTTCCTCCTCGTATTGTTGGTCGGTACTACCATATATAAATAAATACGAGGTACACAATCACGAAACAATACTTAACTACCTTTACTTATCACACCAAGGTTTTCACTAGATGATCTAGGATCATCACAAACATCACAAAGATTAAGGCAATAGTTTTACTTCTTTTATTTTAGAAAAGTAATTCCTACTCATTGAAAAACTACTTAAGATTTAATATTCTCAAACTAAAACATGGGATCATGTTGACACATGTCATCACCACATATTTCAGTACTTAGGAATGTGATTTGAAGTGGTGTCAAAATTTAATAAGGTTTAACCTTTTTATTTTAATTAATGAAAGTGACTAGAAATGCCTATGGGACATTTTTTATTACTTGTCCATTATTTCTGTAAGTAAACCTAGATATTTTTTATATATTCAGAAGGGTCTTGTTAAATGTGATTTTTGAGAGTTGGAATCAACTCAAAAACTTTTGTGGTAGAATTTTGAAAAATGTTTGAGTGCAGAAAAGATTCTGCTTTGTTATTTTTACTATAGGTGATCTACAATTCCAAATGAATTGAATTAAACGGGCTTGGATTAAGAATTCCAGTACCTTTGTAACAAAATTACTTTCATGTAATTTGGTTTAGTGAATCGACCTGGGTTGATTTTGTAATCTAGGTACAGAACTAGGTTTGAAACTAAATTGGAAAATATAAATTCAAACTAACTGGGTTGCGCGGGATATTAAATGGGCCGGCCCATGGTGCACAGCGCAAGCGCGGGTGAGTTTAAGTGAATGACCCCACCAGTCGGCGAGATAGGGGGTGCGAAGCGGTACAAGGGGATCTAGACCGCATGATCAAACTCTAATCGAACGGCTGGGACCTATCATCTCCGTCAGGCAACGTCGGTGAGACAGAACCCTAGCGCGGCCAGTGGGGGTCTACGGGGGCTCACTTGGGCTCAGTCGAGGGTCGTCGATGGGGGCGAACAACAAAGTCGACGACGGCGAACCTCCTGTACTGGTGGCTTCTCCTGGGGCGGCTCCAATCGCTGGCTCCTTTCTTCCTCCTCTGCAGCAGACTCCGGCCAAATTCTAGTGACCTTCTGCTCGCCTTGCTCTGGGGGTGAGGTGGGGTGCTTTTGAGAGAGAGGGGAGTGTGTTGGTGTGAAGAAATCGAGCGGGGGTGGACTCTATTTATAGTTCCAAGAGGGGACCGAAGGGGAGCGGGCTGAGCTCATCATGGTCGTCGGCACAGCGAGCTAAAGGCAAGGGCGACGGTAGGGGGCGGTGTTGTTCTCCCTGGCAAATCTCAATGGCGTGGTTACACCGCGTCGGGCGGTGCGAGACGGTCGGAACGTTGCGGTTCTCTAGGCGGGTCCGACGGGAATTTTAATGGCACACCGCAGCTACGGGTCGTGCGGCTTCGAACGGGGTTGTCTGGCGGTCTCCTGGGATGGTGGCGATCATGCTTGCACGCGGCAAGGGTTGCGCACGGTCTATGGGCGCATGTCGCATGCGGGGCGCTGGAGCCTTCTCGGCATGCTCGCAGAGAGGCTGTGCACGCTCGGGCTGAGTGGTCCAGTGGCTGTTAGTGTGTTGGCGTTGGACAGGGGGTGGCGGTGGACGGTGGTCAGTGTCCCAGACATGGTGGCTAGGCTTGGTGCTGCTCCTAGATTGATGTCAACCATGGGGTGGCAAGCTGAGCTTGGCATGCTCACCATTGATGGCAATGTCAAGCTCACAGAGGTGCTAGAGCTTGTTATTTTAGCTAGATGATCTACTAAGGGTGTGCTGTGAGCTAGAGAGAGAACAAGTTAGGCCAAATCAGTTCTCACAATAGTGTTTGATGTTTGTTTGTTTGGTGTTCGCAAGGTGTTTGATGAAATGGCTGAAAGAGTGTATTAGTTATATACTAGGTAGTCTTTGGTTAGTTGGAAAGGTCAAGGGGTACTGGTTTGGTTGGTTTTTGAAAATGGGTGATCTTCCCATATGTTAAAGATTCAATTTTGAATTGTCATTTGAATCAAGTTGACAAATGTTTCTGTAAGTTTGAAAGGTGGGCTTGGGTTCACTTTTACTTAGTCTAGCAAGGGGTGAAAAGAAATGGAAATGTTTCTGTTTGAAATCTTGGACTAGGAACACTCAAAGTGGCCAAGTGAGCAAGATTGGCAAAAATGACCATTTGCTTTATTCGGTTTGTTTTTGATTTTATCTTGATTTGTTTCTTCTTGGAAATGTTTTAAATGATGTTATTTTCATCTTTAAACCATTCCTTTCTATTTAGATCAATTACACAAGTCCATTCATGCATTCATATAATCATCACATACACACATGCATTCATATGATGTTAATTAACAAAAGTTTTTGTTAACCCTAATTTTGGTGATTGGAATTGGATAATCATTGCTCAATATTATTGGGATGTTACAAACCTTCCCTCCTTCAACAAAATCTCATCCCGAGATTTGAGAAGGAAGAAAGAAGAAAACTAGGATTTAAAAAGATCGAGAAACTTCGTCTTGATGTAGTCTTCTCGTTCCCAGGTAGCTTCTTATTCAGTGTGGTTGCTCCACTAGATCTTAAGAAACTTGATGCTTCGGGTTCTGGTGAAGCTTCCTCCAAAATACGAAAGGGTACTTCGGGATACGTCAGGTCATCGTTGATCTCTATGGTGCGGTGACCAATTTTCTTGAAAACTTCAGTCTTCTCCGGGACTTCAAGGCATTTGCGAAGTAACGATATATGGAACACATTGTGCACTGTTGACATCTCCTCTGGCAGTTCCAGTTGGTATGATACTTCTCCTTGACGATTCAAAATCTTGAAAGGTCCGATATATCTGGGGGCTAAGTTTCCTTTGAGTTGGAAACACTGCATTCCCTTCAAAGGCAACACTTTGAGATACACAAAATCTCCTCTGTCTAGATTGGGCGGTCTTGAGGTGCTCACAGATCTTGTGAACTTTCTGTTCTGCTTCTCGTAGGATGTCGGGTCCAAAAATCTGACTCTCTCCTACTTCCGACCAACTCAAAGGTGTATGACACTTCCTTCCTTACATGAACTGAAATGGGGCCATTTGTAGACTGGCTTGATAACTGTTGTTGCACGAAAATTCTACGAAACACAGACAGTCTTCCCATTTAGATCCATACTCTAGCACATAGGCTCTCAACATGTCTTCGAGTATTTGATTTACTCGCTTCGTTTGTCCATCGGTCTGAGGGTGATAAGCTATGCTAAAATCTAGTCGGGTTCCTAGTCCTTCTTGGACTTTCTCGATCTGACACAATGTTCCTCGATCTGATACAATGTTCTTGGGGACTCTGTGCAAACTGACGATTCTAGCGATGTACAACTCCGCTAGCTTCGAGCTCTGGTAAGTGGTCTTGACTGGTAAAAAATGGGCGACTTTGGACAGTCTATCAACTATGACCCAAATAGAGTCATTTCCTCTACTAGAAGTAGGAAAACCGGTGATAAAGTCGATTCCAACTGAATCCCATTTCCATTCTGGAATATGCAGTGGTTGCAACAGTACTATGGGTGTCTGATGTCCCACCTTGACTCTCTGAAAAATAATACACTTGGTGATGTAGCTTCCGATTTCTCTCTTCATCTTATGCTACCAAAATTTCTCCTTTAGGTCCTGATACATCTTTCTTCCTCCGGGGTGGATAGAATAAAGGGTATCATGGGCCTCTTTCAAAATAGCTTCCTTCAACTCTGAATCTTCTCGTAGACAGAGACGTCCTTTGTACCACAAAACTCCTTCTTCGTCCTCGGTGAATCCGTGCACTTTGCCTGTAACGATACAACGTTTGATTCCGTCGATACTACCATTTCCTTTCTGGGCCTCCTTGATCTGACGGATCAAAGTGGGTTGAAGTTCTATGCTTGCCAAAAATCCTTCGCTCACTAATTCCATTCTGAAATCCTCCATATCCTTGTGCAAACTTGGTTGATCCTTCAGAATCATGGAGTTCAAGCGGCACGGCAATCTTCTAAGGGCATCTACTACCACATTGGCTTTACCGGGGTGATAGTGAATGTCCAAATCATAGTCCTTGATTATCTCTATCCATCTTCTCTTCCTCATGTTCATATCCCTCTGAGTGAATATATATTTTAGGGTCTTGTGATCCGAATAAATCTCACAACGGTTTCCCAACAGGTAATGCCTCCATGTTTTCAGGGCTAGAACTACGGCTTCTAGTTCAAGGTCATGGGTTGGATAATTCTGTTCATGCTGCTTTATTTGTCGGGATAGATAAGATATAACTTTGCCTTATTGAATCAACACACATCCTAGACCAATCTTGGATGTGTCACAATACACATCAAACGGCTTTGTGATATCCGGCATGATCAAGATTGGGGCTGAAATCAATCTCCTCTTGAGTTCCTGAAAACTCGCTTCACATTTGTTCGTCCATTCAAACTTCTTTTCCTTCTTCAACAATTGGGTCATGGGTCTTGCGGTACTTGAAAATCCTTCTACGAAGTTGCGGTAATATCCCGCCAATCCTAGAAATGCACGAACTTGGGTTTGGGTGGTTGGGGATTGCCAATATTCAACATCCTTTACCTTTGTAGGGTCAATAGTAATTCCTTCGGCTGATACAATATGTCCGAGGCATCCTATCTCATGTAACCAGAATTCACATTTTCTAAACTTGGCATACAACTGATGCTCCCTAAGGGTTCCAAGGATGGTCCTTAGGTGTAGCTCATGTTCTTCTTCTGATTTGGAATAGATCGGAATGTCATTGATGAAAACAACGACAAACTTATCCCGGAAGTCCATAAAAATCTTATTCATGAGGTTCATGAAATAAGCGGGGGCATTGGTTAATCCAAAAGAAATGACAGTATACTCGTATAATCCATATCTGGTGGTAAAGGCAGTCTTCAGAATATCCTCTGCGCGAATCTTGAGTTGGTGATAACCAGTGCTAAGATCAATCTTAGAAAACACTTTGGCACTAGTCAACTGGTCAAACAGATCTTCTATCTTTGGCAGTGGGTACTTGTTCTTGATGGTGACATCATTCAACTTCCGATAATCCGTACATAAATGTTTACCTCCATCTTTCTTATCCACAAATAAAATAGGTGACCTCCATGGCGACGCACTTGGTTGAATCAATCCTATCTCCAGCATAGCATCCAGTTGCTTCTTGTTGGGGATATACTTTCCGGGTATACCCAGCGGACTCGCTGACCAGGGTGGCCCACCAATGGGCTAGAGCTTTGCTTCACGGGCGGCCCATTCAGAGAAAGAGGAGGAGCTAGTTCCGGCTATGACAAGGCCTAGAAGAGTTACCGACTTAGGCCTATATTATTACTTGTAGTCCAAGCTGTACATATTTACCGACTCTGTAACATAGCCGGATAGGTCTCTCCCTGTAACCCTAGGCCTGGTGACTATATAAACCGGCCCTATGGGAGCCTTTAGGGCAATAACCAATACAACAACCACAACCAACTCGCATAGGCGAACCTCTCTTGTAATCCACTATGACATCCGGCTTACACTGATATATTACTGGGTTGCTAGCAGGAGTAGGATCAGATCACCGCAGTCGGATCTGAACCTGGGTAAACTTGTGCTCACCGCTCCTGGAACATCCGACGTCTCACACCCCATCTTTCCAACGCCACTAGGACCCCCTATGGCGTACTTGTCGACAATACGACGATAGTTGGCGCCCACCGTGGGGCAGGTGACCTTTGGAGCATCGTTCAAGGCAGAATCTGCGCGTGCAGGAATCGGCGAAACAATCGCCATGGGTCACGTGGTCTACGCCAGTGATGTCCCTCTCATCCTCCTAGATGAAACTTGGATTCCGGCTTCCAGGCCCGTGACAGCCTACACAATCATGTCAATCGGCAAGATCGATATTTATCTCGATTTCGCTGAACCCGCCCAACCCACCCTAGAGGTGATGACCATGGCGGATGAAAAATACGGATCTACTTTGTCTGTAGAGGCGGAAGAGTTCAAGGTCTCGGAGAAAATCAAACCCGCCCAACCCACTCCTGAAGTGGAAGAAGAGGTGGAAGAAGAAGCCAGATCCGATCTCTCCAGCGAGATCAGATACACATACGAGGAGTACATCCGCTACGGATCCAGCTTTGATGATGTCGAAGCGGAAACCAAGTTATACAAGTACCTCAAGAACATGAATAAGAAGAAGAACTATTTCGTGTACCAAATAAGCACTGGATCCGACTCTGTCGATGTTGGAGCTGGTAACGACTCGGTCCTAGACGCAATCAAAGAAAACGCCGACTTACCCGGCTCCCCAACGGAGTCAATCACATCACAGGAACTTCAATACTTCAACAAGGAGATAGAGGAGTACGAGCAACAGCATGTCTCCAGACAAACGCCAGGTGAGCCAGAAACTCCTCCTAGTCCATATGATAACATGGATGAAAGCTACACCTCGCAGGATGACATGGACATCGGAGATTCCTCCGAGGTCTAAAAGCCAACCATGAAAGAAAGTACCGACGGAAGCTTATCCCCTGGTACCGGACCAAAATCCGTCTTTGCCACTGGTACGCATGTTAAGGCTACTGGGCGGTCAAAGAAGAAGAAGAAGAAGAAAAATAATCCGACTCCGGCAGAGCCGGACGTCGAGGAAACCAATGAAGAAAAAGTTAACAAAGAGATCGAGATGGAGAATCAGGACAGAGATCCGATTAATCCACCCCGATCGATCCTCCTGTGGATGGACATGTTGTCACCAAGGGTGCGCGCGAATTCTACGGAGATGCTCTCACAATTCCAATCCCAACGGCTTTGGATCTTACGCAGGAGGCGCTGGAGAAAAGGGCTGAGGACATGGAAAAGCATCGCTTGTTTCTACTTGAAGAGGCCGCGCGCCTCGTCGAGATGAGATAGCAGTTAGACAGTGATCCTGCCAGATATCAGTCAGATTTCAAGCGACATCCAAACAAAACAAGGGGAGGTCCGTTTCTTGCAAACAAGAATCCGGATATCCACAAAGATCTATTCGACGGAAAGGATGGATAGAAGATCCAAGTCTACAACATGCCGGTGGAAAACGCTGCTGCAGCTCGATCCATCCTCGCCAACAATCCGTCTCCATAGTAGGTCCAGCAATGCGTTGCGTTGCTGGACAAAGGATTAAAGCAGCAGAAGACAGCCGCGTCATTTAGTGGCAAGCTGGCGTCAAAGTCCGAGTTTTGCCACATTGGCGCTGGCCAAAGCGTTGACGTAAGGCTCCGCAGGGATACGGCTCAGCGCTACCATCCACATGGAGAAGAAGACAATTCTAGGACCGGCTCCAATAGCCACTCTCGCCGGCCAGCGCGTGACTGGGCAAGAGTTATTCCGTCTACGGCTGAAGACGCCATCAGGGAAATGGTTCCTCATCAGGACCATCGTCGGCAAAATAATCGATATAGAGAAGACCTGGAAACACGGCGCCATCGAGAGGAGCAAGATCGGCTAAGGATGCCACCACCGAGCCATCCGGCTGGCAACGCCGGACGAAGAGATGATCCAGATTGTCCTGATTCTAGTAGGGACGATGCCCGAAGAAACAGGCATCGGAGTCAGCATAATGAGGCTCCACCGCCACCACCAAGAAATCCAGCCAGAAATAATCCACTAGGGCCACCATCGCCTCCCAGCAGCGACCATGAAGGATCACGCCATAGCCATGGAAGCCGCAGGGCGGAGGCGGCAATGGTGAGAGAAGAAGCAGAAATCCGACTCCGCCGCGCAGAAGCCGCAAGCCTCCAAGGTGCAAATCTCTCGCCAAATGACGCTCGCCATCGCATCGAATCAAACATAGAAGCACGGCATTACGAGGAAGAAGATGTATACGTGGGACCCAAATGATTTGGTCCACGTATACGTTAGATAAAATTTCTGGGTGACTTTGGCATCGCCAAGCACATCTAGCCCTATGACGGAGCAGCTCGGCCAGATACTTGGCTCCAAGATTTTTTCTAGGCTTGCTGCATCGCCAAAGGAGGAAATAGCCTGGTTACAGTCCGATGTCTCCAACTAATGTTGAGAAAGCAGGCTCGATCATGGCTCAATGAACTTCCAGAGAATTCAATTCATAACTGATACGATATGCAAAGTGCATCCTTTTCAAATTTCGAGGGAACATACAGGAGGCCTTGCATAGTCGGAGACTTGCAGCGTTGCACCCAAAGACCTGGAGAAACCTGCCGGGATCACCTCGGACGATGGATCGATATGAAGAACTCCTGTGAAGGAGTAAATGAGAAAACTACGATAGAAGCTTTTATTGCAGGACTTCCAGTCGGACTTTTACGTCACAGGCTGAAGCGTGACCATGTCATAGATTTGGGAGAAATGATAGAGACGGCAAGCAAGTATGCTGACGCGATGATGATTCAAAAGGGCTGCTAAATATTCTGGCCAATCCCAATGCGGCCAAATAGCCAAAGCAAACTAAGAAGCGCAAGAACACCTCGGACTAAAAGTTGGCTCCAGACAACGCGAGGAAGAAGGCGACGAGCATAAGGTGCAGCGGTCAACTTATTATCTAAGTGAGTTCCTAACAAAATCAAAAAAAAACGGTATCCACACCATCAAAAGCTAGCCTATGGAGTGTTCTTTGCATCTAGAAAGCTACGCCACTATTTTCAAGAGCACAAGATCACAGTAGTGAGCACGGCTCCTCTGTGAGACATAATCAACAATCACGACGCTACATGACGTATCGCAAAGTGGGGAATAGAGCTTGCAGTTTTTGACATTGAATACAAACCACGTACAGCAATCAAGTCCCAAATTCTCGCCGACTTTGTCATTGATTGGACAGAAACGGCAGAAAACTCAGGTCCTCTAGACTCGGAATTTTGGACCCTTCACTTTGACGGGTCAAAAGCACGAGGAGGCTCGGGGGCTGGCGTGGTACTCAAATCACCCCAAGGAGATAAGATGTTCTATTTGTTGCAAATACACTTCACGGCAACTAATAATATTGCCGAGTATGAAGCACTGCTGCATGGAATACGCATGGCCAAAAACATCGGCATATCAAGACTCACATGTTACGGAGACTCATATTTAGTTGCTCAGCAAGTATCTGACATCTGCAACGCAAACAAGCATATGGCAGCATATAAAGCTGTTGTGGATGAATTATCTAAATGGTTCTCTAACATCCCAATTTCAGCAACCCTGATTAATTGTCCAAAAGGCAAAAATCAGGGGGAACAAAAAAAATTTCTTGCATTGTTTGCTTACTTGTTTGCTTGTGCTCAAGCAACTCTTTGTGTATTAGTTGTATACTTCTCATCTCAACACTAGTTTACAAAAAGCTATTTTACAAAAGAAATGTCTTAGCTCATCTTTCATTTTCTCAAATGTTTTGGCATTTCAAAAACCTGAGCCAAGATGACCTTGACACAACAAAATACTTTACTAGTTTATATGAACAAAACTATGGAGACCTATATATTATCTCCTTATGTTTTCAAGACAGAACCTTCAACTACCCTTATCTCGAGGTTTTCCAAAAACCTTTATTAAAACCTTTTATTCCAATCTTGGTAGTAATACCAAGATGATCCTCATCTTACTTCAAAGAAAAACCCAATTTCCAATATACCCCTTCTTACCTCAATCTAGGCTTTATGGTAACCCTAGTAGTAGTTAGATAAGTAATAAGACGAATTGCCTTGATCTGCTGGTTGATGAATTGCCTTGATTTTCTGTCTGATGAATTGCCTTGATCTGCTGATTGCCTTGTTTGCTTAGGAACTAGAGTGAGCTAATCTAGTAGCTCATCCGTTAGGACCCAATCCTTTCTTGTGATCATCAATCTCCAAGCAAGCATCCAAGTCTGGATCTATCCTAAGACACTCAAGTGATCAGCTCATATCATGCTAATCTCAATCCAAGGATAATCCCTCTGGATGGTTTCCAACTTAGTGGAGACCCAATCCAACCATGGATCCGCTCTTGGAAATCTATACTTCAACATCAACCACTTGATGGACAGGATAAACCCATGCCACCCTCTCAATTTCTTACCTCTTACATACTAGTCAAAATCACCAAATCTGCCAAAAACGCTAAGTCTGGATTTCTTATCTAGATTCAATCTTTGGATCCCTAGCTCTTCCAACCTATGTGAATTCTTGAGAATGTACTTGAACCATCTTTTAGTGCATCATTAGTACTACCAAGGACCACTCTTTCCCTTGGATAAGCCAATTTAATTCCCACTCATCCATGATGGTTATGTAGTCAAGATAATAATCTTTTCTGCACATCCTATCATCTTGCCTACTTTGGCAGAACCTCTCATCCATATGCCACCTCCCCTTGACCAAATACTTGCTTGTTTATTATTTAGTAATCATATCCTATCAAATCCCACTCCACTTGTTTCCATTGTAGCCTTGTGCTTCCTAAACCCCCATGGTTGAGGAGGCTACCTGATGTATCTGTTATGGCAGCCTTATTTTCAACAAAGTTTTCCATCTCTTCTAGACCACCTCGAATGCAACCAAGACCAACTATTGCTTCCATGATCATCTATATGACTTGGTATATCCATCCATATAACCCTTGTACCAAGGTGATCTCTGAGCTCCCTAATCCAATCCAGTTTAGATGGCATCAGGATAACTAAACCCTAGATCCTCCCTTATCTAGTTTCCATTCTTTTGACCACTTTTCTTCAAAACCAAGGTTGACCTTGATGCCTACATCAAGTCTACATCATCTACCTTGGATATAAGCATCCCCCAATTAATCCCCACAATTATTTGGATTATTAAACTATTTTATTTCCCTTACTTACCAAATTCTCAACAACCTTGCCTTTAAAGACAAGGTTGTTTTTCTCCAAACCACGTTGCCAACTCAAGGCACATTTGATGCCTACATATCATATCCCATCTCTCCAACTCAAAACTATTTATTTTTTAGATTTTTTTTTTGCCCTTTTTCTTAAATGGCAGAAACAAGAAATAATTCCCTAAAAATACTTTTCCACCTAAATTAATCCCAATAAAATTCTACAATGTGTAATATGGTATTTAGGACCATATCACATCAAAAAACCAAGCTTGCCCAATGTAAAAATATCATATTGTCTTCCATAATCTATTTCTGCACTTTTTGAAGAAGTGCAATTAAATGGTATTATAATCTCTAGAAAAATCCCCTTTAAATCATGAAGAGGTTATTTGACCTAATCCACCTACCTGTACCATTTCCACACTTTGCCAAATACAAATTTATCAACTTACTTCACAAGCCTTCATTTGATTATCAACTTACTTCACACTAACCAAAATCATTAGCCAAACCTCATCAAACCCCAGCAAAGCTTATCAAATACTCCACCACAGCCACCATGACAGTCCTGGTCGTATCTACTATAGCACTACAGTAACCCACCACCACCTCTCTTGTCCCTTATGTTTGTTTATGAGGGAGACAAAGGCCATGTCCCATCTAACCATCAAAGCTTGTTAAGCTACTACCCTTACCCCCTTTCACCACCCCCTGCTCGACTCCAGTACCCGACACCTCTCTCTCCATTGCCCCTGAGGACCAATCCCCAAGGAGAACCCCACTCCTCCATGCTTAACATGTACAGAGTCCATCCAACACCTTCCCCGCTCGGTTTAAAATCCCACAGGCCACCCCAGCTCTCCCCCTCACCCTCATTTTGCCCCCTCTCCTCTCCACTCACACCCTAGGCCACCCTCTCCCTTCCTCTTGCCCTGCCCTACTCGAGGGAGAAGAAGAAAGGAGCTTCGGCCTCCCCTCTTCTTGCAAGCATAGCTTCCTCTCCTCTTGCTCCCTCCCTCTGCATGTCCTCTCCCTGAACTCCCCTTGACCCTCTGAATCTAACTCTGTGCTTTTCTTCAACATTCAGCCACCCTAGAGGCTTCGCTATCAAGCTTTGTCGCCCTCCCCTCGGTTGCCATCACGGGAGCACCTCCCCGTCGTGGAACCGGTCAAAGTCACCCACCACCGGGACCGCCATCGCCCACCATGCCCTCTCGGCCCTTTCTTAGTGACTGCCGAGCCCTAGGTGAGCATCCCGGACGAGCTCCCACACACACGTCGTCGGTGCTCACACGCGGGCACCCTCCCAGTACCAAGAACCGCCTTGGCGCCCTTCGCTCTACTCGCCATCGAGCCCTGCGTCACCTCCGCCACCTCCCCGTCGCCGGCGATCTCCGGTAAGCCTCCCCCACACCTCCCTGGAGCCGCCTAGGGTTTCATCTCCCCTGTTTGTTCCTCACCGTGGAAGACGACCGATGTCTGTCCATCGTGTTCTAATCGAACGGTTGTCATTGCCTAGTACCCCTTTGGCCCCTACTCCCACTGACGACTGGTCCCGCCCCGGGAGTTTCAAACTCCTCTCTCGCGTGCGCGAGGGTGCCGGATGGGCCGAATCCGGGCACTGTGTGGCCCATTTCCCACAGATCTGGCCCATGTGCTCCTTTTTCCCTTTTCTTTTTAGCCGATTATACACAGATCTGTTTTTAGCAGTTTGGATTAATTCCAAACAAAAATGGAAAACGCTCCCATTTTAGCAGATCTAAATTTTCATAGATGCAATCATGTTTTCCCTATCATGCAGAGGCAGTAGTTATCCCTTTTGAGGTCTATAATAAATATGATAAATCATTTACTAGGATCTGTCCAGATCACTAAATAATTTCTCTAGAGAGTTATGCTAATCCAATTGACCCAACTCCAATTGGTTATGGAAGGTATAATCCATACCTTTCGTACCCCACTGGCCCCACCATATTGTTCTTCCTAGTTTACCCCTGGTGAAAATAACAAAAAAAGGCCCTTTCTGCTTTAGGAAATTTTCTAGGTCAAAACAAACGAGTTTATGACCTAATTCCAACTTTCCTTGATCACACGTAAACCTATCTTTCATATTCCAGAAGATCGTAATTTTATGAGTCACTTTTGAATTTTAGTGAAATAAACTCTTCTGTGCATGGTTTATTCACTAATAAAATCACTACAATATCTCTGCAACTCCAAAAGGGTTGATTCCAATTTCTAAAGAAAGGTATCCTCAATACCTGCTATATTTCCTTGGAATAAACTAAAAATCTTCTGTATATTAAATCTGATGAAAAAGACAAATCTTGTCGAATACAGTCTCTAGGAATTTCTCAAGGGAATTATGGTAATTGTTTTGAGGATATTCCAACTCCTCTTGATTCAGTCCATCAAATACTAGCTTTTCACCCAAGGAAGTAATTTTTGGAACTCCAGAGAAGTTCTGGTGAATTATTTCCCTAAACTAGAGCTTTAACCACTATAAACTCCATTATAAATCCTAGGAAATTGATAAAATAGTGAAACCACCTTTGTTGGCTTCATTTTATCAATACCTATCTTATGGTATCATCCTCATGCAATGGTATCATACAAATCAAGCACTTGTTCAAAAACCTCTCTTAGGTAGTTCCTAGACTATAAATCCAAAGGGATTCTTTCCCTAATGCCTCCAAATCTTTCTGCTAATCTTGTCAACCAAACATCCAACATCATACTTATGTATATCTTGTAGTTATCCTTTACTTTTTGTATGGTTTTATGCTTGTATACTTTGTTTTGATTGGTGTATTGTTTGTTTGCATGTATGCTCGATAACGGCGATAGTTACGATTGTGTGATGCCGAGAAAAAGGAAGGATTGGGGTTATCTTTATTATCATTATTGGTTTTCTGGGTATCTAGCACTGCCAAGGGACTTCTCACTGGTCACAGGCAATCCACCATTCCTGAACTCCTATATTAACCTACTTCTATTTATCAATTGTTTTATACCTCGTTTATAAATTGCATGATCACAGGCATGGTTTGTTTCAAATAAAAGTGCGTGAGTAACTTGGCTCCTCCAAGTTATGGATGAGTGTCCATTAGGACACCTACCCCTTTTCACCTATATTTACCCCTTTAGATTGAGGCAAAGATGGTTAGCATCTTACCTCTTGGAACCCACGGATTTTCAAAGATAAAACTATTTTGGGTTCTTACCCTACTACAAAGTTTTGAAAATTTTCAAAGATAAAACTATTTTGGATTCTTACCCTACTACAAAGTTTTTAAAATAAAACCCTTGGAAATAGGCGTCATTTCTGAGTGGAAGTTTTACTAAAATAAGATACGAGGTGGATGAAGAGAAAGTAAAGAAAGAGAAAGAGAAGGGATGTTCTAAGCCAATGTCCGAAACAATTTTATCCGTGCAACCACATTACCCCAGATGCTGGGGCTTAGCTCATAGTTTGTGGTCTTTAGCCAGGGCTGCTCGTACTCGCTAAAGGGGAGAAATCCCCTGAAATCAGGGCTGCCATGGGCAAGGTACCGGTGCAACAATTGGGTCTATCACAGACGGTATGCTTTTTGGCTACTACGGGAGGAAGTTATTGTCACTATTGCTATCGGTCAAACTTCATTTTGGAGGTAGGGGTCAGTACGAGAGGAAGGACCAGGGTCGTCGTACCCCATACTCGTACCAGAGAGAACAACCCAAAAGGAAAAGCCGTCGTTGCTAGGGATGGACAAATGAAAAGTTTAAGTTTGATTATCCGAGCCCATGTCTACCGTGTGTAGAGTAGCAGGCCGTGGTTTTATCCTGGGGGATGTATTGGTTCTTGTGGGTAAGTGCACAAACTCTGCAGATTCTAATCTATTCGAATAGCCGTGTCCACAGTAAAGTTCAGTTGGAATGGCAAGTGCTAGGAGGACCCTTCCGATAATGTATGAGGAAATGAAGGATGAGAATGAGTTTTGTTTGGACCAGAGATTGTCGAAGATGTTTAAAAAGGGTTTTACTACAAAACAGTTTTAACCTTTTAACAAGGATGTGGAGATGTCTGGATTTTCTAAAAGGAGGCATATTTTCTAAAAACTATTTTTCAACAAAGATATAGAGATGCCAATGTTAGGTCTTTCAAAAACAACTATAGTGTAGATCTATCTCGCCACAGCCAGATATGCATTATCTTATTACCTTGTCTCGGTGGTTTGCGAGTACATTCAAAGTAATCATCGGCATTGTCCCTGGCTATTTACTTGGACAGATTGCAGATCTTAAGAAGGAACGAAGGTGTTGACGTATATGCGAGCTAGGCCGTCTTCCCAGTAAGTTGCCTGTAGGTTAAGGCATGGGCTCTGCGCTTGAAGATTTTTGCTATTTGTGTTGTACTCGCCATAATGGCCCCTTTGTAATCTTTGTACTCGTTACTTTATGGATGTTGTAATGATAGTAGTCGCTCACTGATCATGGGAACGTGAATTACATGCATAAAGGGTATTCTTGGACCGTAAATCCGGGGTGCCACTGACATGGTATCAGAGCCATCCTGACTGTAGGAGACCTTAGCTAGCATGGACGTTAGACATAACTACCTCTATTTCTGAAAACATCGGCTTTCGAAAACTATTTCTCCAAAGATTTTGAAAGATTTCTTATCTCATCTTCTCTGACTTAAACAATTTGAAAATGGATTACTCTATATGTCATATACTTCAAATGCTCTGTTTTCAAAAACAAGATCCGAAATGGAGACCATGAAGGAGGAGATCCCGGAATGAAGAGACACCGAGACGAGCAAACCAAGGAGCTACCAACGATGAAAAACACTACAAGATCACCCTACCAACGGAGTCCTTCACCGCCCCCAGATCAATCAAGTACGACACCGACAACAAATGGAAAGACTGAAGTCAAGACCCCCGTAACGTCCGTACTTAGGATTATCATCCCAAAAATAGGATTCCCTGATTATGGCGTGTAGTCATCTTCTTAGTACTCATGGTATTCCTTGTTTGCTTGTCATGTGCGTCTATGATTCTTGGAATGTGTTTCTTGTCTTCCTTGGATCATCCGACCCTAAAAGTTTTGACCACCTTGCTGGCGTGTCCCGATGCTAACCCTCGCGACCTCATAATCCGGAAACCTCTACTCAGCAGGATGGCCACATAGGAAAACCTCGACAACCTCCAGTAAAGTCCTAAGCTAGAAATACTTCGTCTTTCCACTCAAACCCAAACTCCAGCGGACCACCCTCCCTATACTTAGAGAGTCGTCTGAGGAAAACCAAGCCATGACGTCGTTTAGTAATAACCGTGTACGCTGATAAATCTGCACCTATCTGCTTTATCTCACCCCTAAACCACCAACCCTCCTCTCTGCAGATGGAACCCATTGACGAAGCATGGCTAAGTGCAGGATTCCCCGTACTTCTCTGGGACTCCCTACATCTTTGTGGATATACCCAACCTCCCACCTACCAACTCCACAAGGGACTGGAAACCGGGCTATATCTTGGACAAGTTACCATCCAGCCAAACTATGGAGTACCAGGAGAACCCATTCGTGCCACGGGATTTCGCATTCCAACCCCAGTGCTAGCTCTGAATATGGCTGCAAGGGAAGCACTGTTTTGCATCAGGGATGTCCATTCTGAAATAAGGCAACCCACAACCTTCTACCTACCCATCAAAGGAAGTGTGGATTCATCCGGAAAAACCCAAGATCCTCGCTTGACCTACCCCGCCCTGCAGCTACAAGCCCGTTATAGATATGCTGCAAATGAGCTTCTCACCGCAGTTGTCGATGAGTACCGCCGCACCCAAATGGAACTTCATCGTGTGCATGCTACCCTCCATCGCAAAGAAGCTCTAGAAGTCCAGCAGAGGAATCAAGCCCTAATCAAGGAACCGAAAGAAGCCTTTGGAAGTCGCATCCTCCAATGAAGAAATAAGTGTGTTACCGCTCGGCAGTATCTCAAGAGGTTCAAGCCACCCCAAGATATACAAGGATCCTACACCCATCTCCCCGTAGGCGAAGATGAATCCAAAGAAGATTCTCCTGGATCCTCCGCCAGCGGCAACTAGCCTAGCATGGTAACCTATGTATCACCCCAGAACCTGTTTTGTAAAACTCTAAGTGCCTTGTTGCCCCGCGGCACAGACTCGTTTTGTAACCCTTTAAGTACCTCCCCCACTGACCGGCTTGAACCAGCTAAATGTATGGATGTTATGCAAGCAAGATATCCTTCTTTGCATGTTTTACCCACGACGTTGCATAAGACCAAACCGGAACGACCCCATTTCAAGGGACCTTGTTTCCGAGACCACCAAAACTCCAATGGCATCCCCCAACCAGTCGGACCGTTACCCCGCTCAGAATCAACTACCCGAAAGCTAGTAGGCGCCCTCTCTGTTAGACCTTCCCTCTCATGAAGCAGTTCTTACGACATCGACAGAACATAACTACCCTGAAGGAAAGGTGTAGAGCCATTCCCCGACATTAGCATACGACTCCAATCAAGAAAGTTGGCGACTTCACCTTGAACCCCTAATTTTTCCCTAAGGGGGAAAGACTGCGTCTTTCCCGCCCCAAAAACTGTATAGACCCCTGGAGTCAACCACTAACAGCACTTAGTAATGACCACCCCTCCAAGCCTGAATCGTCGACCCTGCAGGAAGAACGACAATCGGTACTTCTCCATAATCTAAAAGTAATCCACCCCAAGCTCGACTGTCTAGCCAACGCTCTGGTGGATCAAGAACTTGAAGAGAGAAAGGTCGACAGCAAGACGAAGAAATAAAGAAGACTCAACTCGCCGTCCCGCCTCAAGAAGGAAGTACCAAGTCGATGTTAAACCTACCTAGACTTGTCCTAAGGGGAAAAGACTGCATGTTTTCCACTTGTTTCAACTAAACCACCCAATCCGAAGCCGCTCGGCTCCAACCCCTGACTAATCATGTTGGGTTTCTAAAAAACCTATTAGAGCCTTATAACTTCCACCACTTAAATTGTTAAGCGGATGTTATAACCCGAACCCTACTCCTCCCTAATCTCGGAACGAGATTATTTTAAGGGGGAAAGGTCTGTAACATCCCAATTTCAGCAAACCTGATTAATTGTCCAAAAGGCAAAAATTAGAGGGAACAAAAACTTTTTCTTGCATTGTTTGCTTACTTGTTTGCTTGTTCTCAAGCAACTGTTTGTGTATTAGTTGTATACTTCTCATCTCAACACTAGTTTACAAAAAGCTATTTTACAAATTAGATGTCTTAGCTCATCTTTCATTTTTCTCAAATGTTTTGGCATTTCAGAAACCTGAGCCAAGATGACCTTGACACAATAAAATACTTTACTAGTTTCTATTAACAAAACTATGGAGACCTATATATTATCTCCTTATCTTTTCAAGACAGAACCTTCAAGTACCCTTATCTCGAGGTTTTCCAAAAACCTTTATTAAAACCTTTTATTCCAATCTTGTTATTAATACCAAGATGATCCTAATATTACTTCAAAGCAAAACCCCATTTCCAAAATACCCCTTCTTACCTAAAGCTAGGCTTGATAGTAACCCTAGTAGTAGTTAGATAAGTAATAAGATGAATTTCCTTGATCTACTGGTTGATGAATTGCCTTGATCTGCTGTCTGGTGAATTGCCTTGATATGCTGATTGCCTTATTTTCTTAGGAACTAGAGTGATCTAATCTAGTATCTCATCCCTTAGGACCCAATCCTTTCTTGTGATCATCAATCTCCAAGCAAGCATCCAAGTATGGATCTATCGTAAGACACTCAAGTGATCAGCTCATCTCATGCTACTTATCTCAATCCAAGGATAATCCCTCTGGATGGTTTCGAACTTAGTGGAGTACCATTCCAAGAATGGATCCCCTCTTGGAAATCTATACCTCAACATCAACCACTTGATGGACATGATAAACCCATGCAACCCTCTCAATTTGTTATCTAGATTCAATCTTTGGAGCCCTACCTCTTCCAACCTATATGCATTCTTGAGAATGTACTTGAACCACCTTGTAGTACATCATTAGTACTACCAAGGCCCACTCTTGCCCTTGGCTAAGCCAATTTAATTCCCACTCATCCATGTGGTTATGTAGACAAGATAATAATCTTTTCTGCAAATCTTATCATATTGCCTACTTTGGCAGAACCTCTCATCCATATGCCACCTCCCCTTGAAAAAATCCTTGCTTGGTTATGATCTACTAATCATAGCCTATTAACTCCCACTCCACTTGTTTCCGTTGGAGCCTTGTGCTTCCTAAACCCCCATGGTTTAGGAGGCTACCTGATGTATCTGTTATGGCAGCCTTATTTTCAACAAAGTCTGCCATCTCTTCTAGACCACCTCAAATGCAACCAGGCCCAACTCTTGCTTCCATGATGATCTATATGACTTGGTCTATCCATCCATATAACCCTTGTACCAAGGTGAGCTCTGACCTCCCTAATCCAACCCTGTTTAGATGGCATCAGGATAACTAAACCCTAGATCCTCCCTTATCTAGTTTCCATCCTTTTCACAACTTTTCTTCAAAACCAAGGTTGACCTTGATGCCTACATCAAGTCAACATCATCTACATTGTATATAAGCATCCCCCAATTAATCTCCACAATTATTTTGATTATTAAACTATTTTATTTCCTTACTTACCAAATTCTCAACAACCTTGCCTTTAAAGATAAGTTTGTTTTTCTCCAAACCACCTTGCCAACTCAAGGCACATATGATGCCTACATATCATATCCCATCTTTCCAATTAAAAAATATTTATTTTTGAGATTCTTTATTATTTCTTTTTTCCCTTTTTCTTAAATGGCAGAAACAAGAAATAATTCCCTAAAAATACTTTTCCACCACAATAAATCCCAATAAAATTATCCAATGTGTAATATGGTATTTAGGACCATATCACATAAAAAAACAAGCTTTCCCAATGTAAAAATATCATTTTTTTCTTCCATAATCTATTTCTGTACTTTTTGAAGAAGTGCAATTAAATGGGATTATAATCACTAGAAAAATCCCATTTAAATCATGAAGAGGTTATTTGACCTACTCCACCTACCAGTACCATTTCCACACTTTGCCAAATAAAAATTTATCAACTTACTTCACAAGCATTCATTTGATTAATTATGGCAAACTAACCAAAATCATTAGCCAAACCTCATCAAACCCTAGAAAAGATTATCAAATACTCCACCACAGCCACCATGACAGTCCTGGTCGTCGCTAATATAGCACTACAGTACCCCACCACCACCCCTCTTGTCCCTTGTGTTTGTTTATGAGGGAGACACCTCCCCCGCTTGGTTTAAAATCCCACAGGCCACCCCAGCTCTCCCCCTCGCCCTCATTTGCCCCCTATCCTCTCCACTCACACCGAAGACCTCCCTCTCCCTTCCTATTGCCCTGACCTGCTCGAGGGAGAAGAAGAAAGGAGCTTCGGCCTCCCCTCTTCTTGCAAGCATAGCTTCCTCTCCTCTTGCTCCCTCCCTTTGCATGCCCTCTCCCTGAACTCCCCTTGACCCTCTGAATCTAACCCTATGATTTTCTTCAACATGCAACCACCCTGGACGCTTCGCTATCAAGCTTCGTTGCCCTCCCCTCTGTTGCCGTCACGGGACCACCTCCCCGTTGTGGAATCTGTCAAAGCCGCCCACCGCCGGAACAGCCATCGCTGATCGCTCCCTCTCCACTCTTTCACAGTGGCTGATGAGCCCTAGGTGAGCATCCCTAATGAGCTCCCCCACACACGTTGTCGGTAATCACACGCGGGCACCGTCCCAGTACCAAGAACCCCCTTGGCTCCCTTCGTTGTGCTCGCCATCGAGCCCCGCGTCACCTCCGCCACCTCCTCCTCGTCGGCGAGCTCCAGTAAGCCTCCCCCACACCTCCCCGGAGCCGCCTAGGGTTTCATCTCCCCTGTCTGTTCCTCACCGAGGAAGGTGACCGGTGTCCGTCCATCGCGTTCTAATCGAACGGTTGTCATTGCCTGGTACCCCTTCGGCCCCTACTCCCACTAACGACTAGGCCAGCCCGAGGAGTTTCTAACTCCTCTCCCGCGTGCGCAAGCGCGCCGGATGGGCCGAATCCGGGCGCTGTTTGGCCCATTTCCCACAGATCTGGCCGTGTGCTCCTTTTTCCCTTTTCTTTTTAGCCGATTATACAAAGATCTATTTGTAGCAATTTGGATTAATTCCAAACAAAAATGGAAAACCCTCCCAATTGCCTAGATCTAAATTTTCATAGATGAACTCATGTTTTCCCTATCATGTAGAGGCAGTAGTGATCCCTTTTGAGGTCTCTAATAAATATGATAAATTATTTACTAGGATCTGTCTAGATCACTAAATAATTTCTCCAGAGAGTTCTGCTAATACAATTGACCCAACTCCAATTGGTTCTGGAAGGTATAATCCATACCTTTCATACCCCACTGGCCGCACCCAATTGTGCTTCCTAGTTTACCCCTGGTGAAAATAACAAAAACAGGCCATTTATGCCTTTAGGAAATTCTCTAGGTCAAACCAAATGAGATTATGACCTAATTCCAACTTCCCTTGATCACACATAGACCTATCTTTCAAATTCTATGAGCTCATAATTTTATGTGTCTCCGTTGAATTTTAGTGAAGTGAACTCTTCTGTGCATGGTTTATTCACTAATAAAATCACTACAATAGGTCTGCAACTCCAAAAGGATTGATTCCAATTTCTGTAGAAAGTTATCATCAGTACCTAACTTGTGTCCTTGGAATCAACTAAAGATATTCTGTAGATTAAATCTGATGAAAAAGACAAATCTTGTCCAATACTGTCTCTAGGAATTTCTCAAGGGCATTCTGTTAATTTTTTGAGGAGATTCCAACTCCTCTTGATTCAGTCCATCAAATACTACCTTTTCATCCAAGTAAATAATTTTTGGGAATCGAGATAAGTTCTGGTGAATTATTTCCTTAAACTAGAGCTTTAACCACTATAAACTCCATTATAATCCTAGGAAATTGATAAAATAGTGAAACCACCTTTCGTTGGCTTCATTTTATCAATACCTGTCTGATGGTATCATCCTCATGCAATGGTATCATACAGATCAAGCACTTGGTCAATAACCTCTCTTAGGTAGTTCCTAGACTATAAACCCAAAGAGATTCTTTCCCTAATGCCTCCAAATCTTTCTGCTAATCTTGTCAACCAAACATCCAACATACTACTGATGTATATCTTATATTTATCCTTTACTTGATGTATGGTTTGATGCTTGTATACTTTGTTTTGATTGGTGTATTGTTTGTTTGCATGTATGCTCGATAACGGCGATAGTTGTGATTGTGTGACGCCGAGAAGAAGGAACGATCGGGGTTATCTTTATTATCATTATTGGTTATCTAGGTATCTAACGCCGCCAAGGGACTTCTCGCTGGTCACATGCAAGCCACCATTCCTGAACTCCTATATTAACCTACTTCTGTTTATCAACTGTTTTATACCTCGTTTATAAATTGCATGATCACAGGCATGGTTTGTCTGAAATAAAAGTGCGTGAGTAACTTGGCTCCTCCAAGTTATGGATGAGTGTCCATTAGGACACCTACCCTTTTTCACCTAGATTTACCCCTTTAGATTGAGGCAAAGATGGTTAGCATATTCCCTCTTGGAACCCATGGATTTTCAAAGATAAAACTATTTTGGGTTCTTACCCTACTAAAAAGTTTTAAAAATAAAACCCTTGGAAATAGGCATCATTTACGAGTGGAAGTTTTACGAAAAGAAGATACGAGGTGGATGAAGAGAAATTAAAGCAAGAGAAAGAGAAGGGATGTTCTAAGCCAATGTTCGGAACAATTTTATCCGTGCAAATACATTACCCAAGACGCTGGGGCTTAGCTCGTAGTTTGGGGTCTTTCGTCGGGGCTTCTCGTTCTCGCTAAAGGGGAGAAATCCCATGAAATTCGGGCTTCCATGGGCAATGTACCGGTGCAACAATTGGGTCTCTCGCGGACGGTATGATTTTTGGCTAGTACGGGAGGAAGTTATTGTCACTATTGCTACCGGTCCAACTTCGGTTTGGAGGTAGGTGTCAGTACAGGAGGAAGGACCAGGGTCGTCGTACCCCATACTCGTACCGGAGAGAACAACCCAAAAGGAAAAGCCGCCATTGCTAGGGATAGACAAATGAAAAGTTTATGTTTGATTATCCGATCCCTGTCTACCGTGTGTAGCAGGCCGTGGTTTTATCCCGACGGATGTATTGATTCTTGTGGGTAAAGTGCACAAACTCTGTAGAGTCTAATCTATTCGAATAGCCGAGTCCACGGTCAAGGTCGGGTGGAATGGCAAGTGCTAGGAGGACCCTTCGGATAATGCATGAGGAAATAAAGGATTTGACTTGGTCACAAAGAGAGATAAGAATGAGTTTGTTTTTGACCAGAGATTGTCGACGACGTTTAAAAAGGGTTTTACTACAAAACAGTTTTAACCTTTTAACAAGGATGTGGAGATGTCTGGATTTTCCAAAAGGAGGCATATTTCTAAAAACTATTTTTCAACAAAGATATAGAGATGCCAATGTTAGGTCTTTCAAAAACAACTATAGTGTAGAGCTATCTCGCCACAACCAGATATGCATTATCTTATTACCTTGTCTCGGTGGTTTGCGAGTACATTCAAAATACTTACCAGCATTTTCCCTGGCTATTTACTTGGCCATATTGTAGATGTTAAGAAGGAACGAAGGTGTTGACGTGTATGTGAGCTAGGCCGTCTTCCCAGTCAGTTGCCTATAGGTTAAGGCATGGGCTCTACGCTTGAAGACTTCCACTATTTGTGTTGTACTCGCCATAATGGACCATTTGTAAGTTTTGTACTCGTTACTTTATGGATATTGTAATGATACTAGTCGGTTATGCTCATGGCTCACTGACCATGGGAACGTGAATTGCATGCATAATGGGTATTATCGGACCGTAAATACAGGGTGCCACACATTCGAGGGTTTTGAGGTTCAACACATCCCTCGAGCAGAAAATGAGGAAGCAGATGCCCTATCAAGAATAGGCTCTGCGTGGAAACAAGTACCAGATGGATCTTTTTTAGAGATTTTAAGGGTCCCCTCCATAGTCGGAGTTGATGAGGACTATCCGACGAAATCCGACTGACCTTTAATAGCTATTCTGGCTGTAATTCCCAACTGGACAAAACCCTATCTGGATTTCTTCATAGATGGAAAATTACCCAAAGACGAAGTCTTGAGCCGGCAGATTGTCTGACGAGAAAAAGCATACACTATAATAAATGGTGAACTATATAAGAGGAGTGTTTCTGGCGTGTTTCAGAGATGTATTTCTTCGGAAGAAGGAGTGGAAATCTTAAGAGAAATCCACGAAGGCGAGTGTGGTCACCATGATGTGGCCAGATCCTTAGTGGAAAAAGTTTTTCGACATGGATTCTTTTGGCTTACAACTAAGGCAGATGCCAATAAACTGGTCAAAACGTGCAAGGGCTGCCAAAAGTACGCTCATCAAGAACACGTTCCGGCTGAACAGCTGCGAACAATCCCTATTACATGGCTGTTTGCGGTCTAGGGGCTTGATATGGTAGGGCCGTTTCGCACGACAAAATGTGGATTCACTCACCTACTAGTGATGGTGGATAAATTCACAAAATGGAGTGAGGCTAAACCCGTAACAAGTTGCGATTGAGCCACAGCCAGAAGATTCATTGAGGACGTAATCATCAGATTCGGATATCCGCACAGTATAATTACTGACAATGGGAGCAACTTTTCCATGGGAGAACTTGCTGAATTCTGCGAAGAGCAAGGGATCCAACTTGATATTGCATCAGTCGCACATCCACAGGCCAATGGACAAGTCGAAAGAACTAATGGCCTTATTCTACAAGGAATCCGACCTCGCCTCGAGGCACCGCTTCGTCGGGCTATAGGGGCTTGGACGAAAGAATTACCGTCTATGATTTGGAGCTTGCGTACAACTCCTAACAGGTCGACCGGCTATGCTCCTTTCTTCTTGGTCTATGGTGCAGAAGTAGTTTTTCTGAGTGATTTGATCCATCAAGCTCCATGAGTCAAAGCGTATATCGAAGAAGATGCAGAAGTTTCTCGGCAAGATGATCTCGATATAATCGAAGAAGTACGCGTCGCTGCTGAGCAGAGATCTACAGCCTATTAGCAGAAGTTACGCAAGTATCATAGTCAGAGAGTGCAAAACCGTTCTTTCAGAAAAGGCGATTTGGTTCTCCGACTTGTGCAAAAAATAAAGCACAAACTTTCCCCAATTTGGAAAGGACCTTTTATGGTTAGAAAAGTTCTGCATAATGGGTCATTTTAACCGACATGAGACTAGTTAAGGAAAGACCTGATACTCGGAAAAGGAAGAGAGTTGGTGGCAACACAGACCTAAGTGAAATAGACTGTCCATGGAATATTGCATAGTTACGTCCCTTCTATTCTTAATTATATTTCCTTGTAATCATATATGTACATGTTAAAAGTGAAGTAAAGTATTGGTTTCCTCATATTTTTATTTTTGAGACGTTTTTTACCATCTTATTTCCAAAAGAGCATGTAATTTTTTCAAAAAACCCAGAATACTTAAAGTACTTTATGCTCATCTTTGTTCTGGTTACGATTTTTGAACAATCTAAAAAATGTTACCTTAGGGTACAAAGTTTAAATTATTGTCTATACTTTGATTCTTTATATGATTACTTAGACGCGGGCATTTTTCGATTAATGAGTTTTTGGTACTGGACGCCGGCTTTGTTTCCGAGGTTAAATTGGTTTAGCAATTGGGCTTCGTTCCTCGGCAAAGCTTCCGTGCTGAAGGTTGGCCGACCCATGAAGGGACGAGGCAGAGAGCCAGATAAACCGATAAATATAGACATAAAAAAGAGGAGTGCTTCAGAAATTTTCAAGCACAAAGCATAAAAATATACAAACAAAAAAGTGTTATGATAGTAAAAGCATCAGTTTTTACAAAACCAGCACAAAATAAATGTTGTAGCCATCATTACATTGCCATAAGTTTAAGATAATACATAGAAATTGTTTATGCAGCAGGTGGTGGTGATGAAGCAGGGGGAACACTAGAATCAACATCAACTTCTCCCTCGATCTTAGACTCGGAAGCATTCTAATTTCTGGCTCTTGAGGCAAAGGAGGCACGACGACGGATTCAAAGAATGGCGTCGTGTAGTTGTTCATCTCCGCCACCCCACAAGCGTAACCTACACAAGATTCTTGGATGGCCTTGATATCTTGCGGGTTACCCTCATCATCCTCCTCGGCAATACCTTTGGTGACGTGCTAGATTTCCATCTCGCTATGGTGGCTCATCACCATGGTCAGAGATGTCTGCGCAGCAGTCCAAGCGTAGGAGATCTTCCAGTCCTGAATCAACTTTGGAATCTCCTTCACTTTGTCCCTCACGTTGTGCTTTACCATTTTGTGCAAATCGGAAAGCTTGACGGCTTCGCCAGCCTCTTCTAGAGCTTGGCGGAAGTCGAACAAGACATCTTCGACAAGATTAATGCGCTCGAGGCGAGGTTCAGAAGTGGAAGAGTCAGAAAGATTCAAGGGGTCTAGGAAAGAACCAAAAGTCAAAATTCCGACTAAAACGAAAAGCAAAAAATGAACAACATAAAGACAAGATTCGAAAATCTTACCAAGCACAGAGTGATTCCATTTAGCATGCTCCTTGCGGAGGCTATCTAGTTCACTTGCTGAGGCCTGAGCAAGATCCTTCTAAATAGCAAACTCCTTCTGGAGATCAACAAGTTGTTTATCTCGGAGGGCTAGGATCTTCTCGAGCCTCATGGTCTCGTCGTTCCTTGATTCCAAAACTGCAGCTACAGATTTCTCCGACTCCACAGTTAGGGTCTCAAGCTTTGCCCGGAGTTTAGTGTTCTCTGCCTCCAAGACCTTGAAGTTTTCGGCCTGCTCCACCATCTTGCTGGATTGGCACAACAATTCTGCAAAGGCAAAAATATTAGTCGGATAAAGCAAAAATCGACTATAACAAATCATTTAAATTGACAAAGAGGAAGCCGAAAAAGTTTACCTTCTTCTTCATCTTTTTCAACTTTTAAATTTGAATTTTCAAAGAGAAAGCTTTGATTTCTTTGCGCTTGTTGGAAATATTCTTGAGCAATTCCTGGTTGGAAGATGCAATTTTCTGTAAGTTTAGAGAGGGAATACCGTCAGACGGCTACTAAGACTCGGACTACAAATTTAACTAAGTAAAATTACAGCACGAGCCTTGGGGGCCACACTATATCGTTCTTTTGCACCTAAAAGCATCAACCCCGACCCGGAAATGTTTATCTGACTTTATGCTTGGGGGCTAGAGGACATGATAATAAATGCAAATTGAGTAAAAGGGCCCCTCAGTATATTACATATTTTATAAAACCTCTGGTAATTTTTGAAATGGATCGAAACAGTTTTAAATTGAAAATACAAAGAGGATATACAAAACAGAAATGGAAAAACAATTGTATAGAAAAAATAGAGCCAGAGCCTCTAGGCCACTCAGCTAGCCAGGCCGGCCCATCCCTCTCCTCTCCCTTCTCTGTCGCTCACACGCGCAACCAGCAGCCGCAACGGCCCAAGCTGGCCCACCCTGGGCCCAATACCTCTTCAGCGTCGCCTTGTCCTCTTCCTCGCTAATGGCAGGCAGCTCGCTGTCGCTGCCGCAGCCGCCGGATGCCGCCCCGTCGCTGCGATGCGCGCCACCGCCCTGGAGTTGGGGATAAGACTGTCGTGCTGCCTCTGTCTCCTTATCCTCTCATTTCTCACTCTCCCTCTCGCTCTTTGGAGCTTATCCCGCAGAGCCACGAAACCCTAGCTCCAGCTCGCCGCAGTTCTGCGACTCCCCATGCCCGTCTGAGCAAGCCACCAGCACCACCATGGTCCCCTGATTCGAACCGCAGAAGGAATCAAGCCCTGGCGCTCTGAATCATCGCCAATGACGATGTCTTCTTCATCACCGGTGACCACCACCGTCGACCCTTCCATCGTTCTAGTCCACCTCCGGCCTCGCTGTTACCCCTGATAGCTTCACGAGCTGCTGATCCTCAAGGACCCTTCCCCTTCTTCCCTATCCCTCTGTAGCTTACTGTCGTCGTTGCTCGCCGTACGCCGCCGTCGGGCGCTGATAGGCCCAATTTGCATCACCCTTCTATATCATAATTTACCTCTATTCATTGATATTTGTCTTATTATGATGTATTAGTTATGGCTTTTTCATCTATTTATGCATGTTGGATAATTCATGGAGGTTGGACTGTTGGAGTCTGGATTCTAATGGAAAAGAAGGCGTTTCGGTGCAATTTCGCGAAGATCAAAAAAATACCAAAAAAATATGGAAACATATTATTTTAACAGAAGACGAAGGAAGCCAGAAGGAGGGACGGAGTTGGGCCTCAGGGGGCCCACACCCCCCTAGGTGCGGGCCCACCTGACCCCGCGCCTAGGGCAGGTGTGGCCCACCTGCCCGGCCTCCGACTCTGCCCCTTCGCCTATATCTTCCCTACGGAACCCTAATACCAGGGGAGCAACCACAGATAGATTTCTGCCGCCTCTGGGGGGCGGAAAACACCGAGAGAGAAAGATCTCTCTGGAACATAGATTTCTGCCGAGGGAATTCCTTCTCGGAGAGGGGAGACCATCGCCATCAACACCGTCATCAAGCTAGGCTTCATCAGGATCATCATCATCACCCACACCATCATATCCAGCAGCACCATCATCACCACTCCATCCCACTATAACAATTGTGTTGGATATTGCTTTAGTTCTTACGGGAAACTTTCCCGGTGTTAATTACTATTGTAGTTGATACTTGTGAGTTGAACCATTGGATTATTGTTTATGTTCGGATTGTTATCCATTATCATATCATCTTTGATCATGATCCATGTGATGTCTTGTGAGTAGTTCGTTTAGTTATTGAGGACATGGGAGAAGTCATGTTGTTAGTAGTGAATCTGTGATGAGTTATTATTCAATGGTTTAGTATTTAAGTTGTGGTGCTATTCTTCTAGTGGTGTCATGTGAACGCCGACTACATGATACTTCACCATTTATGGGCCTAGGGTAATGCATTGTGTATTTGGCTACTAATCACGGGGTTGACGGAGTGACAGAAACCTGAACCCCTGTTAGGACACTTTTGCACAAGGGAGTGTAGAATCTTAGAGTTTAAGGTTGTGGTTAGATTTATATCTTAATTACTTTCCTGTAGTTACGGATGTTTGCAGGGGGTTTAATCACAAGTATGTATTAGTCCTAGGAAGGGCGGTATGTTAGCACAGGTTCACCCATGCAACACTTATGAGTACCAGAGAAGAGTACTCAACTATTTGAAGCGAAAGCACTTGACAAAATTCCCATGTGTCCACTTTCTCCATTTGATCGTTACTTCTATTACTTGCTCTTTGTTTTATTGCTTTGTCAGAAAACCACTAAAAATCCATTTTCTAAGTATTCACAGGGATTTCCTGCTCCATACCACTGTTCAGCACCTTCTGCTCCTCATTGGGATCGACACTCCTATTTATCGAAAGTACTACGATACACCCCCTATACTTGTGGGTCATCAGGCGCCGCCGTGTAGCTCGCTTCGGTGACCAATCTGTAGCGGCGCAGCCCCTATTAGACTCCACTCGTTGAGCTGGTTCGAACGTGCGTAGCCCCGCAGCCCCACGCGCTCTCCAGCGTCGTCGTCGACCGTCGTCTGCCACACCGCCGTCGGGGTGAGGTGGTGCTCGCGTGGCTACCGCGTGGTGCCCATGTAGCCCTGGTCCCACCCGTCAGCCTCTTAGGCTAGATGCCTTTGCGGTGCAAAAAGGTTAGGGTTAGGTTATCTGATGTCAACCTGTGGTAATAATAGGTTTAACAATTTCAGAAATTATTATAAACTTGTAAAATCAATAACTTATTATTTATAAGTCATAAAAATACAAATAATATATCAAATTGTTCATAAAAATGAGATCTATCTAATTACACTATAATCATGCATTGTTAAGAAACTTACATTATAAGTTTAATTAGAAGAACGTAGTAACCCCTCACAGGTGATTCCGAAGTTTTCCCAAATTAGGGTTTATACCCCTCGCCCTCGGAACCCCGATTAAATTGTCAAGCATTACTTAGAGTTACATTTCGATAAAATTGAACTTGTCATATCATCATCCTTGTTTGAGCATTGCATCGATGACATGTGTTGATTGTTTCCCTCTCTTTCCGGTGTTTGGTTCTTCCCGGTAGAGTACGATATCGAGATCGAGATCAACACCATTTAAGATCGAAGATCGAGGAATAATACTTGACCAACTATATCCAAGTCAAGTACAAGGCTCCCGAAGCTCTGCTTTCTGGTTATCAACAGGCAAAGGCAAACATAGCCCCACCATTATATAATCCTATGATTTCAAAGGCATTTCATTTTCCTGCCATGATGCATACGATTCTACTATGGTCTTTTATCGATAGATAGAGTATCCTATGGCTATAGGTAATCAGGACATCCGTGGCTCACATGGTTGAAGTGCCCCACGGCTAAAACAGGCGTGGCTCACCTATGTGCAGTGCCCTACTAGTAACTAGAACAACCGTGGCGCACATGACCATAGTGCGCCACAGATATGTGTGGGCCAGGGCCCTGTTGGCCGCACGCCAGACATCCGTAGCGCACATAGTGTAGGTGCGCTACGGTTGTTAGTGTCAACCGTGGCGCACATGGAGGGGGTGCGCTACGCCTAAGCGCATGCCCCTCTCTGCTGTGAAACGGCCAGACACATCCGTGGCGCACTATGGCATGTGCGCCACGGATGTTACTAATCCCTGTGGCGCACTAGGGCCGAGTGCGCCACGGATGTGGCAGCTCCACTTTATGTGCACATGTGTGATCATCCACCACCCCACACTTCACTTTCCCCTTCTTCTTCCTCCTTAGATCTAGTCGGGATCTTCTCCTTCCCACCTCAATTTCTCCACCCATTCACCATTTTTAGCATGTAGAACTTGCCTTGGATGTTACATAAGTAATAGAGGAAGGTCTCCGGTCTCTCATCTCCTTCTCTCCGGTCTCGCGCGCACCTCTCCTTTCCATCTTTCTCGCGATTGGTCTCTCATCTCGGTAAGTTGTCCATGTAAGGATGTGTTCATGTGTATATGAATGATATGCTCATATGTATGTAGATGATCAATGCTCATGATTTGTGTATGAGAGGATCGATGTTCATATGTGTGTGTATGTGGAGAGTATCGATGATGCTCATGCATGTGTGTATGGAGAGGATAATGATATGTTCATGTGTGTATGGATCTCGGTCTCTCTCTCTTGTGTTTGTATGTGAACAAGTTGCCATTTGTTTTGCCAAAATGTTGATTCATTTCCATTTTGGCAAGACTTTGGCATTTCGCAAAGGTCCTAATTTTAGGACAGGTCATGCCGATATTTTCTTCGACCATTCCATGTATGCATTCATTATGTGGTTCTAATAGACTTCTAATTGTACCGTGTACACCGTGCAGGCAAAAATGGTCCGCATAATGAGCGAAGGCATTGTGGCTAGATTTTTGAAATGTGCGACGGCCGACATGATACGAAATAACAAGACGTATATAAGATGTCCGTGCAGAAGATGCAAACTCAACTAGGTGATCGACCCATATTCCGGGAATCTGCAGGCGCACCTGCTCTGCCATGGTTTCATGGATGGATACACTCGTTGGATAAGCGATGACGAAGACGATGGAGACTGTGAAGGTGGCCAACATGATGATGATCATCATCACGGCGAGAACGGCGAGATGATGAAGAGTCTCCTGGAGATGGTGAAGGTGCGGAAGCAGACCAGGATGATGATGATCTAGATGCCGGAGGAGCAAACGACAATGGAACAACGTCAGGCTGGGTGCGGGACCCTTATGTGCAAGAGCTGCTTCTCAAGCAGACGAGTAACGCCAGGGCTGCCGCTAGAGAGAAAGCCAAGCTTGCGCAACTTGAGAAAGACGTGGTTACTCCATTGTATGAAGGATGCAGGCCCGATGATACCCGGTTGAATGTAACGCTCAAGGCTATGGAGATGAAGGCAAAACACAAATTGAGCGACACAAGCTTCGACGATATGATGGCATTCTGGCACGATCGTCTCCCGGAGGGGAACACATGTCCAACTAGTACCGAGGACGCCAAGAAAATCGTCTGTCCTCTCGATCTACCGCACGTTAGATATCACGTATGCATCAACGATTGCATCTTTTATCGGGGCGAGGATGCGAAGAATACCACATGTCCGGTGTGCGGCGTGAGTCGATACAAGAAAGGGAAGAAAGCACCTCGAAAAGTGGTATGGTACTTTCCTATCACTCCTCGTTTGCAGCGCTATTTTGCGGACCCTAAGGAAGCGAAGCTCATGCGATGGCGTGTGGAAAAGAAGAAGCCAGGAGATGATGATGACCCCGAAAAGGATGAGCTGCTGATAAACCCTTCAGATGCTAGCCAGTGGGAAGCATTGGATCTCGAATTCCCAGAATTCAGTGGAGATTCGAGGACAATCAGGCTTGGTGCGAGCACCGATGGACTCAATCCGTTCGGTAGCCAGAGAAGCACGCACAACACTTGGCCCGTGTTTGTATGGATGTACAACCTCCCTCCATGGTTGTGCATGAAGAAGAAGTACATACAAATGAGTATGCTAATTCAAGGGCCGAAACAACCTGGTACCGACATCAATCTGTATCTCGGGCTGTTGAAAGAGGAGCTAGCCACGTTATGGGAATCTGGAGCCAATACTTACGACGCTGTCGCACAAGATTATTTCACTATGAGATCCGCGTTGGTCACTACGGTGCAAGACTATCCAGGTTGCGGGTATATCTCGGGGCAGGTTATCCAAGGATTCTGCGCATGCGTTAGGTGCATGGATAACACAAGCTATCTTCAACTAGAGAAAGATCCAGGGTCATCGAAAACCATGTTCATGGCGCACCGGAGGTGGATCGGCAAGAATGATCCATGGAGAAAACGTGGAGACCTGTTCGATGGCAAATCCGAGACCCGAGGAATCCCAGAGCGTAGGAGCAGCGAAGAAGTGGAAGAGTTGCTGAAAAACTGGAAAGATTGTCCTAAGCCTGGAAAGAAGCAAAAGAGGCAGCAACAAGACAAGCCGCTGATGAAGGTATGGTAAACAAGGTCTGTTTTTTGGGAGTTGCCATACTGGAAGTTTCTCCGCATGCCTCATAGCCTCGACATCATGCATATCACGAAAAACATGTGCGAGAGTCTGGTCGCCACCATAATCAACATGCCAGATAGGACGAAAGATGGTCCGAAAGCAAGGCACGACCTGATATGCTTGGGTATACGTAAGGAGCTTCACGGAGGACGCACTACTCCTGATGATCAGGAAGATGACGATGATCATGAGTCGGAGACGACACAAGGTCGTCGAAAGGGTAAAAAGTTCAAGAAGAACGAATATTACTGCCCTCCTTCTTGCTTCACTCTAAGCCAGGATGAGATCAAACAGTTTTTCAAGTGCCTTCTAGGAGTCAAATTTCCTTACGGCTACGCGGGCAAGATAAACAGATACCTAGACGAGGCGAAGCAAAGGTTCAGTGGCATGAAGTCTCACAACTATGCCGTGCTAATGACGTAGGTACTTCCAGTCGCACTAAGAGGGATAATGGACGAGCACGTCCGTGAAACGTTATTTGGCCTCTGCAAGTTTTTCGATGTCATCTCTAGGAAGTCGATTGGCGTGAATCAGCTCGGGAGGCTTCAGGAGGAGATCGTGGTGATACTATGTGAGCTTGAGGGCTACTTCCCACCCGCATTCTTCGACATTATGGTGCATCTGCTGGTCCATGTCATGGAGGACATCGTACAACTCGGGCCGATGTTCCTCCGTAGCATGATGGCGTTCGAAAGGATGAACGGACACATCAAAGGATACGTTCGTAACAGGTCCCGTCCAGGTGGAAGCATAGCCAAGGGCTTTCTGACCGAAGAGTGCATCTCTTTCTGGACAATTATCTAGACATCGAGAACCCTGTCGGTCTTCCCGTCAACAGGCACCTTGGCAAGCTCGACGGATCTGGTCACCAGAGGGTCGTCCCATACTGCATGCAGACTTCGATTTTCGACGCGCAGACTTTGATCGAGCAAACCTCGTCGCGCTACAGCATTTAGAACTGGTCGATCCTTGGGTACAGAAGCACAAAAGGTTAATCGAGAAGAAGTACAGTGACCGGGGCATACAGAGGACGCTGGGAGAAATAATCAAAGAGCACAACTCAGATTTCACGCGTTGTTTTAGGCAGACGCTCCTTGATAATCCCCCACGATCGCATTCTTCTGACACGGAAAAGATCATATTCACCTTGTCGCAGGGACCGATGCAAAACCTGGTGACCTATCAGGCGTATGATATCAACGGCTACACATTCTATATGGAGGAAAAGGACAACAAGTGTGATTATCAGAACTCAGGCGTAACGTCGGAATTCTACACCGATGACAACGTGAAGGATAGATTCTACGGAAGAATCGAGGAGATATCGGAGCTCGACTACTGTGGAGAAAAGGTGCCGATGTTCCGTGTTAGATGGGCAAAGAGCGTCGAAAGAGAAGACCGGTATTTCACAACCATGGTTATACCGAAGCAGCCAAATCCAAGGCCACCGGTGCCAACGTGGCCGCGAAAAATGAACCGTGGGTACTGGCTACCAAAGTGGACCAATGTTTTTTCATTACCGACCCGACAAAGCCTAGCCGTGTTGTCGTGAGGAGAGGAAAAAGAAACATCATCGGATTGGATGGAGTCGCCAACGAGCAAGACTTCGACCAGTACGGCGATCCAAAGATTGAAGATGACGACAACTACGATGCAGCAACATACACCACAAGAAGAAAAAGGACAACCCTACCCAAAAGAGGTAGCCTGTTCGAAAGAAGAAACATTAAAGTGCCGGGGCTAAATTATTCAACCGCGACAAAGAAGGGAAAAAGGATTGTAAAACGCTAGCTCAAAAAATATTGTAAAACGCGTGGTCGAAAAATATTGTAATATTCATGGACAAATTATTATGACATATTTGTATCATGGACAAATTATTATGACATATTTGAATCATATTTAAATTGTACCACTTTTATGACATATATTATCACTTTCGGGCATTTTTGGAATATTTAAAAGTATTTTAAAAACAAAAGAAAACTTTTATGGAATATATCACCACTTTTGGGCATTTTTTGGAACATTTAAAAATATTTTTAAAATAAAAATAAAAAAGGTGGGCACCAGGATTCAAACCTGGGTGCTCACAGGTTTAGAATAGAGTAGTGGGTGGAACCAGTGGGATAGGCTAGTGTAGTTGTACAATAGGGATGGCCGCGCCATCTTATGTGACTAGTAGAACCGAGTTACGCCTAACTCGGTACTACTAGTCAACCGTGCCACGCCCGCGCGCCTCTCCTCCCCATCTCATCCCCAAGTCGATCTGAGCCCCGCCGCCGCGCTCTCGATCCGCCGCCGCTCTAGGAGGAGGACATGGAGGAGGAGGAGCCCGAGACCTGCCAGCTACCGCCACTCGAGGAGGAGGTCGTGGAGGAGGAGGCCCGTGCGCGTCCGAGGAGGATGAGTCCGTGGAGTAACCCGCCGTCGTCCGCCATCGTCGTCCGCCCGCCCGCCCGCCATCGTCGTCCTCATCGCCCGCCTTCCTAGCTCCGCGCTCCTTCCTGGTGAGTCCCCTGCCCACCCCCCCCCCCTCTCCGCTCCATCTGGTGAGTCCTTCCTGGTGAGATCTTCTCGAACCACTTCCATCTGGCTGCCACCTTGTGCGGCTAGCAGATGATGCTATAAATGTATTTGCTAGCAGATGATATAGTTTTATACGGTATCAGAGAAAAGAGATCTTGAATTCAAGACCTGCATTTTCGGTCCACAGTTGGTCATGAGGGAGCCAAACGTGAGGCAAAGCGTCGAAATATAAATGTATTATCTAGTCTCTTTCCCTTAGATGGATATTTGAACATGCACTTCTACATCTAGGACACACGGTGTGACATCTCTTGGTCTCCTCGGAGCCACACCACAGGACAGAGATGGATTTTTGCACAATTGAATTTACTTCTAGTTTGAAGAAAAGAAGTATCTAAGTTCCACAATTTAGCAAGCACCAATATTTTATAAAAGCTAAAACAATTAGCCCCCCAAATTAAGGTCCGTTCACTGCAATGTGTCATCTACATCGGTGAGAGACGGTGGCATGTTCTTCCCCAGCATACTTATATAAGCTAGTTATATAGGACTTCGTGTTACCCTCTTGCATGTAGAAACAAAACCAGATATGCATATTTAACGAGCAGATGTGCAATGACTTACCTGTGATTGCGGTCTATCCCCATAATGAGGGGTCATACTTTTGCGTTCTCCTGTGATATGCCTTAAATTATTAGCAAATCGCAAGGAGTTCAGTTATACGACCCATCATGCATTTAGAGATATTGTTCATTACTGTATAAAATGTCATGCAAGCAAAACCTAAATAAATGCCTGCAAAATGATTTTATTTTTTCATATTAATAAATGCAAATGGCTACTTAACATTGACCCAATTTGTTGTTAAAATTCAAACTCCATCATTTGAGCTTGCCATGCATCATCCCTTGATTGCATTGCAAAAAACAACAAGATACTAGTTTACATTGTAAATGTGTAACTTTATTTTAGATCCTTCTGTCTTGAATGATGATGTGGTGTTACTACTGGTGTAGATAGGTTTAGCTTATTGTACAACCTATGCCAGTGCTCACCTCAGTTACCTGCATCACTTCTGACTCTTCTCATGCAATGCAGCAGTAGCACTGATGCAGTTAGAAGTAATTATCAGGCTACTGTCAGATGGCCAATGTCCTTATCATGGTGATAACAGTCATGAAATTTGACATACATAAAATTGACACTGGGGCCACATGATGCTTCACCAGAAATACACACCGTGATGTCTGATTAAGCCCAGCCCCAAGTAGAAAGATGGCTGTTCAGGAGGAAACTCCTCTATAGTTGGGCAGTCAATAAAATTATGAGTATTTTACTTACATGAGTGATCATGCAAATTATGAATAGTATGGTTTTAGTACTGATCCTGGTGATGGTCTAGTAGTGCTGAAAAGGCACTACTGCAAGCAATATGTTGTAGTGAATATATAAAATGAATATGTGCTGAACCAAATGTGTGAATATAAACTTGTATTTGCTTCTTTGTCGCGGTTGTGTATTTGTTTGCTGTCATATTTATTATCATATAAACTTGTATTTGCTTGATGTCATATAATGATAGGTGCTATAATCTGCATGTAATTGCTTGTTGTCATCAATGACAGGTGATATAATATGTGGTGATATAATTGTAGCACTTGAAATTGTGCTTGTGCTTGTATGAAGCACTTTATTATATGTGTATGCAGGTTCTTGTATGAAATGAGTCCCGATTTTTGCCTGAATGTTGATTAACTTCCGTTTCGGTAGAAATCGGGCACTCCTAGTTTAAGAAAATTAGCAAAGGTCATGCCGGATTTTTCCGTGCATTTAACCAATTATTTGTTTTTTATTAGTGCAAAGATGTGTGACAACGCGAGGCTGGATGTTCTAAGCACATCAGCGCTGAAAGAGAACTCAGACCTCCGAATAAACAATTGACATTCTGGGAGGCGGCCCACCGGCTAGAAGACGATGAAGAATACCATCCTTCGGAGAGCGAGGATGATGAGATGGAAGACGCGGAGGAAGAAGCCGAAGGAACGGCAGGTGATGAAACAACTGATGGCGGCGAGGGCACATGGAGTGGTAGCAATCCTCCTAAGAAGAAGAATAAGCCGAAGGACTGGCGCCCAAACACGGTCGGCACCATCAGGGAGGAAATTACCGAAGTGAGCCCATCAGGGGTTCCTTTGGAGCCTGCCCTTGTTGTCAAAGGGTACGGTGGTAAAGTGGCGGCGATCACCCGGACAACCATCTCGATCAACAACGAGAATCTCCGACATAAATATAATGGCCACTTGCGCACACTCTTCTTCGAGAAGCTGCACGCAAGATACAAGTTCCCCGCTAAGTATCAGAACACAAATCATCATGGGAACGAAGTAATCAAATCCGCCCTCACAAAGATGAGCACCGCCCTGGCCAGCTTGAGAATCCGGATAAAGAAGAAGATCTATAAAGAAGGCAAAAGTCTCGAGGAGATCCAGAAGATTGACCCGCAGATCACCGAAGATCAGTTCCGGGAGTTCAAGGAGAGGTGTGAATCCGAAAGAGCCCTGGCCAATAGTAATCGGGGAAAGGTGCTGCAGGCGATGAATATAGGTCATCAACATCTCGGATCTGGTGGATACAGAACCGCGGAGGCCAAATGGAATAAGAAGGACGAAGAGTATAGATCCAAGGGGATAGAATACCCCTTTGCGAAATTCTAACCCGGGTAGGTTCGAAACTTCATCAGGGCCCGTTACCATGTGGACCCAAAAACCAAACTACTCACCGCGGATCCTGCGGTGAAGGAATTCAAGGAAATTGTGGTAAGTATAATCTAATTACCGCGGATCAACTCGATTGCAATCTAATCGATGATCTAAACGATTCACTGTTACTTCTTATGTAGGAGGAGGAAATTGTTGCTAGTCATGGATCCCAGGGTTCCTCATCCCAGGGGTCGACGACGGCCACCCGGTGGGATAACCCTTTTAAAAGGGGGATGAAACGGGCCAAGAAAATAGAGCCGGTTACGAAGAAGCCGTCGTCGGCTGGCCGTCTGGC
Organism: Avena sativa; assembly: GCA_916181665.1. NCBI lineage: Eukaryota > Viridiplantae > Streptophyta > Magnoliopsida > Poales > Poaceae > Avena > Avena sativa. The sequence continues at coordinate 300,141,742 of OV702297.1, read as the reverse complement.
CGGCCTCGGGGGTAAGAATTGGGTGGATCATTTTGGTCCACCGCCGAGGACGCATGTGGCGCCATCGGGAAGGAGCGAGGAGGAAAACCACGAGGTTCAAGAACTTAAGGAACAAGTGGCGCGGATCCCGCAGATCGTCCAAGACAACCTGGCAATCACCCTCACGTCCATCCTGCCTACCTTGGTGGAGTCAATAGCGAACTGGAGTGCGGGTGGTCGAGTAGGGCCGTGCCCGATTCCAAGCATGGTCAGCAGCCACTCGAATAATGCGGCGCCAACAAATCAGGCGAACTACGTGTTCGTGACTCCGCCCGCTAGCACCGCGGCACCGCAAGTGTTGGTGACTCCCCCTGCCATCACCGCGGCGCCGGAGTACATGTTGGTGCCCCCCCATGCCATCGTCGTGGTGGCACCGGAGCTCTAAGCACCCGTCGGTAGTGAGAATACACCGGCGGCCAGCACTGCGCCATCAAGCAGCCCTTCCGTCTCTTGCACGCCCGTCGCCGTATGCGGTGCGTCGACATTAGCCGATCTCGACACCATCACGGTAAACAAATTGCTTTACCGCCTTTCACGCCATCTATTACTCTTATGGCATCTCTGACGACGCCGTACTTGTTTTCCGCAGATGGATGTTCCTTGCACTCTCTTATGCTACGTGAACAACGAGCTGAGGGATGTTGTCAAGGGTACCATCGTTCAACCCTTGCAGCGCACGTTCCACTCAAGGCCGATGCCAGATAGCGTGCATAGGGTTAAAATTAGTCGGGTGCTAAGGGTCTGCGATGACCTGGAACCTCCCATTCAACCCCCAGGAGCGGATGAAGAAGAGCCGGCTCTCCTTAGAACTTGCTTCGGCTTATTCTTGCTATGGCCAAAGAGCATGATCTGTTTGGGGACGGCGGGGCCATCACGCCACAGACAACAGCACCGCCTGTCGTGCCAGCGACAAGCGGTGGCAAGGCCCCCTTACCGCCCTCGCCGTCACCTCCACGCGGTGGGTCGGATGATCATGTTGATGATATGCACATGGCGCAGGATCCGGCCGAGGACGACGAAGACTAGAATGATCACTTCTTCAACACTCAGCTTAGCAACGAAGACCTAGCTGGTGGCCCCACTATCACCAAGCGTCTGTTTGGTTCTTAGGAGACGCCTCCAGCTTGCGCGTTTACAGAGCCAGCTGATACAACCAACCGGCCCTTTATTCTAAGCCCTGAAACACTACATAGGGCGGCCGGTACTTAGATTGCGGTGCCTGTCCGCTCTCCAAAAGGAAAAAAGGGCAAGAAAAGAAAATCTAGCAGCTCGAGCCAGCCGGTGGCGTCAACAAGTGCGAATCCGATCAGGTTTCAGGACATGCCACCAATACCCGAGGGTATTATGTGGAGGATTCATGTGGCGGGTGAGCCCATGCTACCTAAGAATTTGCGGAAGCTCGCCAGTTCAGAACTGCAGATTGTGCATGACGGCGTGCTGACGATAGATAGACGCCTTCTATCGGAGAAAGATCCCTCGCACCCAGTATTCGTGGTTAAGGTGCCACCAGGATTGGGCTTCGTCGACAATGCCCCTGTGGATCTGTTCTTCCTGCGGTTCGACGACATCTTCAATATGTTCCACCTATACCCGCTGCACTATACCATGGTTCGTCTGTTTGCTCTCAGCCTGGCCATGCAGATCATTAGAGAGAACACACCGGCCATCGCTATAGTGGACCCCTACTACATGCGTGACGGTTGCTTGGGTTCCCCCGCCGAACGACGTATCGTGGCCTCGTACCTAAAAAGAATCCTCGTGGCTAACAAGACAAAGAAATACATTCTCGTGCCTTACTTTCCCGAGTAAGTCGTTATTCACTCGCCACCGTCGATTGGCTTTATTAGATTATCATCATTCTTTTTCCAACACATTCCATTTGATTTTTTTGCGTAGAGATGAACACTGCACGCTCATCTCCTTATCGCCGAAGCATTCCCACGCCACGTATTTCGACTCGGGGAGTCTAGAATAGAAGAAAAACTACGACAAGATCAAGGAAGTTCTGGATGATGCTCTCACTGGCTTTGCCTCGACGGAAGGCACCCCCTTCGTGCATACGAAGTTCAAGTTCGGCAGGCACGTCTTCAACCACGTAACGGAGTTCCCCTGCGTGAAGCAGCCGGAAAACAGTAAGAAGGAAGCCTACTACGCACTCCATCACATGAGGGCGTTCCTACTTGACCAGCAGAATTCTACGCTGCCAGATCATCTCAAACAGTGGGCCGAAGCAAAGACCAAGATCACTGATTCAGATATTAGACAAGAGATGTATCGCATCCAGCAGCAGTTTGGGGAAATCATCTTTCGTGATGTCATGACTTTGGGGGGGATCTTCTACAGAGGAAATATCCCGAATAACCGTGACATAGAAGATCGCCTAGAGATGCAGGGCGACTATAGGAAGTTCATGATGAGACAAGGCGTCCTCCTGTTCCCTAAGCCGATCCAGAAGGCTTGATGTTGGCCTAGTTGTAGGTACAAACTATAGATGACCTTTGTGTGTGTGTGGACAAGTGTACATGCAACTATACTTATCTTATTAGGTTTATGAATCATCGCTTACTTCTTTTGCTTATTATTATTATATATAAATCAATGCTTGGTTTTTTTGCTTACTCTTTGGTCCTTTGCTCACTTTGGTCCTTTTTTTTCCTTAATCTTTTTTCGAGAATAATGCCGATGATTGAAATGTCGTGGCACACTATATATGTGAATGTGCTACGATGGGATTGTGATCCTTGTGATATGCACAAGTCCAGGTCTTGTGCATCCTACTTGGCTCACGGTTCCATCGTAGCATATTCCTGTGTCCAACGACCTATGTATATATATGAGGCATTCTTTTCGAGTTATTTTTGTCTTTTTCGAGAATAATGCCGATGATTGAAATGTCGTGGCACCATATATATGTGAATGTGCTACGACGGGATAGTTAGCCTTGTGATGTGCACAAGTCCAGGAATTGTGCATCCTACTTGGCTGACTGTTCCGTCGTAGCATATTCCTGTGTCCAACGACCTAGCTAGTTATATATGAGGCATTCTTTTCGAGCTACTTTGGTCTTTTTCGAGAATAATGCCGATTATTGAAATGTCGTGGAACAATATATATGTGAATGTGCTACGACGGGACTGTAAGCCTTGTGTTATGCACAAGTCTAGATGTTGTGCATCCTACTTGGCTTACGGTTCTATCGTAGCATATTCCGGTGTCCAACGAACTATGTATATATATGAGGCATTCTTTTTGATTTACTTTGGTCTTTTTTGAGAATAATGCCGATGATTGAAATGTCTTGGCACAATATATATGTGAATGTGCTACAACGGGATTATGAGCTTTGTGATATGCACAAGTCCAGGTCTTGTGCATAGCTACTTGGCTCAGAGTTTCATCGTAGCATATTCCTGTGTCCAACGACCTTTGTATATATATATGAGGCATTCTTTTTGAGTTACTTTGGTCTTTTTCGAGAATAATGCCGATGATTGAAATGTCGTGGCACACTATATGTGAATGTGCTGCGATGGGATTGTTCGCCTTGTGCTATGCACACGTCCAGGTGTTGTGCATCCTACTTGGCGAACAGTTCCATCGTAGCATATTCCTGTGTCGAACAACCTAGTTATATATGAGGCATGCTTTTTGAGTTTGGTCTTTTTGATTTAGGAGTACTTTCTATAAGTGTATCTTCATATGCGACTTTAATTATATATGTTTTTTTTCAATCATCGATTAATTATTATTGTCAACTTATAGATGACGTGGTACGTCATGTACAAGGGACGGGTTCCCGGAGTCTACGATGATTGGGAAGACTGCCGGAGATAGGTGCACCGTTTCAGCGGCAATAGCTACAAAGGGTACATAACCATGGCGGAGGCGGAAGCTAGATACACGCGCTATCTAGCGGGAGTTAGGACAAGGAACCGGATGAAGACGTACACCTTCGTCGCGGCGGTGATCATGCTTATCTTCTTTGGTTGTTTATCCCGCGTTTGTTTCTAGCTAGTTTAGATGTCTAGGCGAGCTTTCGAGCTCTAACTTGTTCGATCGACACATGTATTCGCATGTCACCAACTACTTTGTAACTTGATCGAAACAATGTAACTTATACTATGTATTCATGTATGAGACTTATCTATATGTATTTGTTTCAATCTTGTTTTTCAAATTGTGTATTTATATATATAATTGTATATCTTGTATCTGTTTATGTATATCTACCTGTAATATTGTATATAATCTGTATTGTATATAATCTGGCTCTGAAATTAAAAAAACAAAAAAAACACCTGTGACGCACATGACCTAGCTTTTGTGGCGCACTACGTCTAAAGCGCACCTCAGCAGCTTAGTGGCGCACTAGGACGTGCGCCACAGAAGATCAAACGCGTAGTGCACCTTCCCACATAGCCGTGGCGCACTAGCAGGTGCGCTACGCCTATCTCGACACAACCATGGCTCACTAGGCAGTGCGCCACGGCTAGGATATAGCCGTAGCGCAAGGCCCGTGGTGCACCCCTAGTGCGCCACAAATGATGATTACAGGTGCGCCACAGACCGCCGTTTTCCTAGTAGTGTAGGTTTGGCCTGTGTGCACTGCTAGAGCTTATATATGTGTCATGCTTAGCCATGCTTAGCTTTTGAGTCTGGTTTATCCATATGATGTATCAGATGTAGAGAATCTAGTATGACAGGAGATCGTGATGTCATATCAGAGGTTATATGAGTTCAACATGCTAAGGCTTGTATGGAAGGCCACAGTGGGATTTGGTTTTTCTAGTACCATGCTCGCCACCACTAGGACCTGAGTTCTTTCATTTGGAATAGAGATGAGCGTACAGCCACACGAGGCTTGGGAACCCCTCGCCTGATTAACTTGCCTAGTAGATTCCAAGAGTCACATAGTTCGGCATTCCATTCGACATATGCATAGAAAATAATTTGAAAGATTTGGCCGGTGAAGGTGCATTCATAACAGGTAGGGAAGTGTGGACCAGGTTTCTTGGGGTCGATGGAGCCCCTGGTAAACCAACCTCGCCTCACATCTTTAAGGACCAGCTTCGGGACTTGACCCGTTATGGCGGAACCATCCTTATTGCGTGACTCATGGTCTCGGCGAAAGCAAGGTAAAGGTCGTGGCCAACCACCCTATGCCCGCCTTCCAAGGAAGAGGGCTAAAACGTTGGCATTAATAGTCGGTTGGTACGTGTGGGTAAAGTTGTACACCCCTGCAGGGTTATATCTTTTTGAAAAGCCGTGTTTACGGTTATGAATGCTTGGTGACCAGATTCTAAGATCATAGAGAACTATAACCTAATCATACAACTTGGCAGATCAACGTGTGCTTAAGGATGCTTCCTCATGGGTACGAGGGGGTGATCCTAGTCCAGGTGATGATGATGATTTGGTGGATATCAAATGATGTTGATCAATATTTCAGAGATGTCGCTCTCTTATCCCCTTTTAAAATATTCTGTTTAGACGGGATTCTACTCCTCCCTCTTGTTTTATAAAGAAAGATGGCTTTATGCAAAACAACTCCACCATCCATAAGTCTTGCTTTGTTGATACTTTTGTAGCAGAGTAAGTGCTCCCTTGAATATGAGTTTGGTACTACATTGACACCGATGAGTAGCTTGGGGTTCTCGATCGGCAGCCTGGAATCTTTGGGCTGGGACGTCATCGTTATGCTTCAGGCCTCTTAGGCCATTTGTTAAGTTTGCTATACTTAATAGCATAATTTGCCTTCCGTTGTTTGATGTTTGTGGCCAGTGACCTCTTCTTGTAATAATTTAGTTCTCTGCCTAGTTATGAGCTTGGTGTAATAAATTTTTGTGTCGTAGGGTCACTGTTGTGTTACCGATTCTTCACTGGATATTCTCGAGATCAAGGTTAAGATTATGTCAGACGGAGGTCTGGGGTTTTTTTAGCCCTAATCCTGGGGGTGTCACAGGTTTTGGTATCAGAGCAGTACCGACCGTAGGAAAACCTTGCTATTGGTCGATGTTGAGTCTAGTGTTTGTGAAAACTATTTTAAAAGCTAAAAAGTATTTGAGAAAACTCTAGTATGCTTCTTTTTATCCTTATCCAGTTTCGCTCTAATTCTGGGTTATCTTATCTGGTGTTGACTTAGTAAAAGTTTTGATATCTCTTCTAGTCTTTCAAAGCTTAGGTGCCTTTTGGGCATGTCGTTTCTCAACCAGTTGACCTAGTGTTGAGTTCTCCAGAGTTGTGTGTGTTGTCAATTCCTTGTTTCCCTTGCTCTTGTTCATCTAAGAGATTCCTTTCTATCATGATCTCTATATCTTTTGGACCCACAATATTATATTGTTGGTTCCATAATGTTCTGTTCTAGGATTCGAGGTTTCCTTTCGCCTCGTATGCCTGTCTTTTATCTGTTGGGTACTTCAGAAGTCGTTTCTTCTTTTGGAAGCTACCTCGTGGCTACTATCTTGTAGTGTACGCTATGTCACTCAAGTAGTAGTTACTTCTTTCTCAGGTTTTAACCCTTGGACTTGAACCGAAAATCCCCGATTGTGCTAGATTATGGTGTTGTGAATCTTGTACATGAAGCTGATCTTTATTCCAAGATCCACTCCTTTGACCCCTGTTGTTAATGTTCACACATTACCTCAGGATTGCTGGTACTACAATTCTATCCTTCAATCTTGTGGTCTTTGTCGCTATTAAATCGTTACAACTAGGGACTTTTCGTAACACATGCCATGGCAGATGATCTTTAATGGAACCAAATAGATCACAACAAGAGTACTCCTCGAGAGTCTCGCATCTATATTCGTGACTCTACCACACCTTACCTCTTCTATGCATTAGTTTTCGGGAGATTGTTGACTTATGCATCCACCTGTTGGGATTCCATCCTGAGCATGTTCTTTTTCCCTTGTTGTGTTCTGACCTTTGTCTACTAGTTGGTAGCCAAGTAGTAAATGTGTTTCTTCTGATGCAAGATACTCTTGTGGTCTGTCTAGATAACCATTTCGAGATGTCTAGGAGAAACAAACTCCAGTACCACGTCATATCTAGTACTAGGTCAAATTGTTGTAATCTGCACATCAAGAGGCATGGCTTAGCTTCTATCTATCCAACCTTAAAGTTTCACACTCTTTTATACTAGGAGGTCGTGCTGAGTTTCATGACCCTTAATGAAGTGATGATTCTACACATATTTACCCACCCTTCCTCGAGCTTGCGCGCTCGTGAGTGACGCATGTGCGTAATAATGTGGCCATCTGAGATTCTTAGCAATTATTATTGTTTTGAACTCTAAGGACATTTGTGTCATTCCTAGCATGATTGGTTACCCCTATCACCAGGAGAAGAATGATTGTGCTGCCAAGTCTGCTATTCTTGAGCACTCTCTTCGGTCAAAGAGTTAGACTTGTGCCAAAGGTCTGAGATTATATCTTCTTGCCTTACAAAGTAAGTTTCCTCTTGAACAAAGTGACATATCGGTGGTCCGTGATATTCTAGATGTCTACTAGAAGTACTGCCATGTTGCCACATGACCGTGTCGTCAAGTTCTTGAGCAAGCAAGTTCTCTGAATTGCACTTCTCTCGAAGGATCCATACTGGATACCCCTGAACTAGTTGGTTGAGCTTAAACAACAACTTGGAGAGTTCTACGACAAAAGTTCTAACCGACTTAGTTCCTTCTTTAAGGGATATCTAGTTTTGCTCGTGTTGAAAAAAGATAGTATTTCCTTCGTGGATATGTTATCTTCCCCCACCTTTGATTTGATTTGGGTTATATTCAAATCAAACTCAGTTCCAAGGACTATCTTGATTATGTTTCTACTTGTGATGTTTCACTTGAGTACATTTTCATGTCCTTTGGTCTAACCAATATTCTTACTTTGTTCATACGACATATGAGTCCATCTTCTTGGAGTGGCCTGATAAGTTTGTTGTTGAGCCCATCGATGACATCCTTATCCCCTCCATGATAGATTAGATTCGTTGGAACATTTGGCATTAATGTTGGAAACTTTTGAGAACCATCTTTGAGTCATCTCGAAGTGTGTGTTCTGGGTGTTAGAAGTAATCTTCTCTGGTCCACGTGTAGTTATTGGAAGATGTCGCCATGAATTCGAGAAGAGTTATCCCTTTCCTTAAGGACACATGTGTGTTTTATTGCTAGTACTTCATATGTATGTAGTTGTCTTTCGACAAGTTGCTAATACATGGGTCCAACAATCTAACTCATCTTTTGGAGTTTGACACGGTAGTCCATATATTGAGACTCTAGTAACTTTACCTTCATGGTATATGCTGCAAACTTTCTATTCGGACATGCTGAGTCTGAAGTATCATTCCATTTAACCAACGTTGAATCTCAAGCAGCAATGATGGTTGGTGTTACTCAAGGTTCTAACATAGGTATCTTTGTAAATCCGACAAGATTGATGTAATGGTTGATTTCATATTTCCCCTGGTTCAGCAATAACCACCACTCTTCATCAGGCATCTTCTATGATTTAATATAGGAGTTGTTCTTATGGTTTCCTTTGCATCCGAAGTCCGACCTTTACTTGATGTTTGATTAAAAGGGGCTCCATCGACCCCAAGCAACCTGTTCCATGCTTACCTACCTGTTATGAATGCACCAACTTCACCCAGCAAATCTTTCAAAATATTTTCTATGCATATGTCGAATGGAACGCCCGAACTATGTGACTCATGGAATCTACTAGGCAAGTTAATCAGGCGAGGGGTTCCCAAGCCCCGTGTGGCTGTACGCTCGTCTCGGTTCCAAAGGCAAGAACTCTGGTCCTAGTGGTGGCGAGCATGGGACTAGAAAAACCACATCCCACCGTGGCCTCCCATACAAGCCTTAGCATGTTTAACTCATATCACTGATCACATCTCATCATGTTCTCCTATCATACTAGATTCTTTGCATCTGATACATCATCTGGATGGACCAGACTTAAAAGCTATGCATGGCTAAGTAGACACAATATAAGCTCTAGCAGTGCACACAAGCCAAAACTAGTTATGCTAGGAGCAGTGGATCAAGTAATATAAGCTCAAAGGGAGTAATGCAATAGATAGGATACTCTATATATCAATAAAAGACCACAGTAGAATCATATGCATCCTGGCAAGAATTTAAATGCTTTCGAAATCATAGGCTATGCTTGCCTTTGCCAGCTGATAGCAGATAAGAAGATCTTCGGGAGCTTTGTACTTGACTTGATTACAGTTGGTCAAGTATTGTTCGTCGACCTTTGATCTTCGATGGTCTTGATCTCGGCTTCGATCTCGATCTCGATATCGTATTCTACCAGGAAGAACCAAACACCGGAAAGAGAGGGAAACAATCAACAATGGCATCGATGCAATGCTGAAGCAAGGATGATGATATGACAAGTTAATTTGCATTGAATTGAAACCCTAAAGCATGCTCGACAGTTTAATCAGGGTTCCAAGGGGTGAAAACCCTAACTCAAGGAAACTCCGGAACATATGAGAGGGGTGCATTCGTTCTTATAATTAAACTTTTCATGAAAGTTGATTAACAATGCATGATGATAGCTTAAAGAGGTAGTTCTCATTTTTCTGAACATTTTGGTATATTATTCATATTTTTCTGAATTATAAATAATAAGATATGGATTTTACAAGTTTTATTCAATTTCTGGAAATTATTAAAGCCTTTATTGCACCTCCCCTGGAGGCTTCGCTATCAAGCTTCGTCGCCCTCCCCTCGGTTGCCATCACGGGAGCACCTCCCCGTCGTGGAACCGGTCAAAGTCACCCACCACCGGAACCGCCATCTCCCACCATGCCCTCTCGGCCCTTTCTCACTGACTGACGAGCCCTAGGTGAGCATTCCCGACGATCTCCCACACACACGTCGTCGATGCTCACACGCGGGCACCCTCCCCGTACCAAGAACCCCCTTGCCGCCCTTCGCTCTGCTCGCCATCGAGCCTTGCGTCACCTCCGCCACCTCCCTGTCACCGACGATCTTCGGTAAGCCTCCCCCGCACCTCCCTGGAGCCGCCTAGGGTTTCATCTCCCCTGTTTGTTCCTCACCGAGGAAGACGACCGATGTCCGTCCATCGTGTTCTAATCGAACAGTTGTCATTGCCTAGTACCCCTTTGGCCCCTACTCCCACTGACGACTGGTCCCGCCCCGGGAGTTTCAAACTCCTCTCTCCCGTGCGCGAGGGCGCCGGATGGGCCGAATCCGGGCGCTGTGTGGCCCATTTCCCACAGATCTGGCCCATGTGCTCCTTTTTCCCTTTTCTTTTTAGCCGATTATACACAGATATGTTTTTAGCAGTTTGGATTAATTCCAAACAAAAATGGAAAACGCTCCAATTTTACCAGAATCTAAATTTTCATAGATGCAATCATGTTTTCCCTATCATGCAGAGGCAGTAGTTATCCCGTTTGAGGTCTATAATAAATATGATAAATCATTTACTAGGATCTGTCCAGATCACTAAATAATTTCTCTAGAGAGTTCTGCTAATCCAATTGACCCAACTCCAATTGGTTATGGAAGGTATAATCCATACCTTTCGTACCCCACTGGCCCCACCATATTGTGCTTCCTAGTTTACCCGTGGTGAAAATGACAAAAATAGGCCCTTTCTGCTTTAGGAAATTTTCTAGGTCAAAACAAATGAGGTTATGACCTAATTCCAACTTTCCTTGATCACACATAAACCTATCTTTCATATTCCAGAAGATCATAATTTTATGAGTCACTTTTGAATTTTAGTGAAATAAACTCTTCTATGCATGGTTTATTCACTAATAAAATCACTACAATAGCTCTGCAACTCCAAAAGGGTTGATTCCAATTTCTAAAGAAAGTTATACTCAATACCTGATATATTTCCTTGGAATAAACTAAAAATCTTCTGTATATTAAATCTGATGAAGAAGACAAATCTTGTCTAATACAGTCTCTGGGAATTTCTCAAGGGAATTATGGTAATTGTTTTGGGGATATTCCAACTCCTCTTGATTCAGTCCATCAAATACTACCTTTTCACCCAAGTAAATAATTTTTGGAACTCCATAGAAGTTCTGGTGAATTATTTCCCTAAACTAGAGCTTTAACCACTATAAACTCCATTATAAATCCTAGGAAATTGATAAAATAGTGAAACCACCTTTGTTGGCTTCATTTTATCAATACCTATCTGATGGTATCATCCTCATGCAATGGTTTCATACAAATCAAGCACTTGTTCAAAAACCTCGCTTAGGTAGTTCCTAGACTATAAAGCCAAAGGGATTCTTTCCCTAATGCCTCCAAATCTTTCTGCTAATCTTGTCAACCAAACATCCAACATCATACTTATGTATATCTTGTAGTTATCCTTTAGTTGTTGTATGGTTTGATGCTTGTATACTTTGTTTTGATTGGTGTATTGTTTGTTTGCATGTATGCTCGATAACGGCGATAGTTACGATTGTGTGATGCCGAGAAAAAGGAAGGATCGGGGTTATCTTTATTATCATTATTCGTTTTCTAGGTATCTAGCACCGCCAAGGGACTTCTCACTGGTCACAGGCAAGCCACCATTCCTGAACTCCTATATTAACCTACTTCTGTTTATCAATTGTTTTATACCTCGTTTATAAATTGCATGATCACAGGCATGGTTTGTTTCAAATAAAAGTGCGTGAGTAACTTGGCTCCTCCAAGTTATGGATGAGTGTCCATTAGGACACCTACCCCTTTTCACCTATATTTACCCCTTTAGATTGAGGCAAAGATGGTTAGCATCTTACCTCTTGGAACCCACGGATTTTCAAGGATAAAACTATTTTGGGTTCTTACCCTACTACAAAGTTTTGAAAATTTTCAAAGATAAAACTATTTTGGATTCTTACCCTACTACAAAGTTTTTAAAATAAAACCCTTGGAAATAGGCGTCATTTCTGAGTGGAAGTTTTACTGAAATAAGATACGAGGTGGATGAAGAGAATGTAAAGAAAGAGAAAGAGAAGAGATGTTCTAAGCCAATGTCTGGAACAATTTTATCCGTGCAACCACATTACCCCAGATGCTAGGGCTTAGCTCATAGTTTGTGGTCTTTAGCCAGGGCTGCTCGTACTCGCTAAAGGGGAGAAATCCCCAGAAATCTGGGCTGCCATGGGCAAGGTACCGGTGCAACAATTGGGTCTATCACGGACGGTATGCTTTTTGGCTAGTACGGGAGGAAGTTATTGTCACTATAGCTACCGGTCAAACTTCATTTTGGAGGTAGGGGTCAATACGGGAGGAAGGACCAGGGTCATCGTACCCCATACTCATACCGGAGAGAACAACCCAAAAGGAAAAGCCGCCGTTGCTAGGGATGGACAAATGAAAAGTTTATGTTTGATTATCCAAGCCCATATCTACCGTGTGTAGAGTACCAGGCCGTGGTTTTATCCTGTCGGATGTATTGATTCTTGTGGGTAAGTGCACAAACTCTGCAGAGTCTAATCTATTCGAATAGCCGTGTCCACAGTAAAGGTCAGTTGGAATGGCAAGTGCTAGGAGGACCCTTCCGATAATGTATGAGGAAATAAAGGATGTGACTTGGTCACGAGGAGAGATAAGAATGAGTTTGGTTTTGACCAGAGATTGTCGAAGATGTTTAAAAAGGGTTTTACTACAAAACAGTTTTAAACTTTTAACAAGGATGTGGAGATGTCTGGATTTTCTAAAAGGAGGCATATTTTCTAAAAACTATTTTTCAACAAAGATATAGAGATGCCAATGTTAGGTCTTTCAAAAACAACTATAGTGCAGATCTATCTCGCCACAGCCAGATATGCATTATCTTATTACCTTGTCTCGGTGGTTTGCGAGTACATTCAAAGTAATCATCGGCATTGTCCCTGGCTATTTACTTGGACAGATTGCAGATGTTAAGAAGGAACGAAGGTGTTGACGTATATGCGAGCTAGGCCGTCTTCCCAGTAAGTTGCCTGTAGGTTAAGGCATGGGCTCTGCGCTTGAAGACTTTTGCTATTTGTGTTGTACTCGCCATAATGGCCCCTTTGTAATTTTTGTACTCGTTACTTTATGGATGTTGTAATGATACTAGTCGGTTATTCTCACGGCTCACTGACCATGGGAACGTGAATTGCATGCATAAAGGGTATTCTTGGACCGTAAATCCGGGGTGCCACAGACATGGTATCAAAGCCATCCTGACTGTAGGAGACCTTAGCTAGCATGGATGTTAGACATGACTACCTCTATTTCTGAAAACAGCGGCTTTCGAAAACTATTTCTCCAAAGATTTTGAAAGATTTCTTATCTCATCTTCTCTGACTTAAACAATTTGAAAATGGATTACTCTATATGTCATATACTTCAAATGCTTTGTTTTCAAAAACAAGATCCGAAGTGGAGACTATGAAGGAGGAGATCCCGGAATGAAGAGACATCGAGACGAGCAAACCAAGGAGCTACCAACGATGAAAGACACTACAAGATCGCCCTACCAACGGAGTCCTTCACCGCCCCCAAATCAATCAAGTACGACACCGACAACAAATGGAAAGACCGAAGTCAAGACCCCCGTAACGTCCATACTTAGGATTATCATCCCAAAAATAGGATTCCCTTTTTATGGCGTGTAGTCATCTTCTTAGTACTCATGGTATGCCTTGTTTGCTTTTCATGTGCGTGTATGATTCTTGGAATGTGTTGCTTGTCTTCCTTGGATCATCCGACCCTAAAAGTTTTGACCACCTTGCTGGCGTGTCCCGATGCTAACCCTCGCGACATCATAATCCGGAAACCTCTACTCAGCAGGATGGCCACATAGGAAAACCTCGACAACCTCCAGTAAAGTCCTAAGCTGGAAATACTACGTCTTTCCACTCAAACCCCAACTCCAGCGGACCACCCTCCCTATACTTAGAGAGTCGTCCGAGGAAAACCAAGCCATGACGTCGTTTAGTAATAACCGTGTACCCTGATAAATCTGCACCTATCTGCTTTATCTCACCCCTAAACCACCAACCCTCCTCTCTGCAGATGGAACCCATTGACGAAGCATGGCTAAGCGCAGGATTCCCCGTACTTCTCTGGGACTCCCTGCATCTTTGTGGATATACCCAACCTGCCACCTAGCAACTCCACAAGGGACTGGAAACCGGGCTATATCTTGGACAAGTTACCATCCAGCCAAACTATGGAGTACCAGGAGAACCCATTCGTGCCACGGGATTTCGCATTCCAACCCCATTGCTGGCTCTGAATATGGCTGCAAGGGAAGCACTGTTTCGCATCAGGGATGTCCATTCTGAAATAAGGCAACCCACAACCTTCTACCTACCCATCAAAGGAAGTGTGGATTCATCCGGACAATCCCAAGATCCTCGCTTGACCTACCCCACCCTGCAGCTACAAGCCCGTTATAGCTATGCTGGAAATGAGCTTCTCACCGCAGTTGTTGATGAGTACCGCCGCACCCAAATGGAAATTCATCATGTGCATGCTACCCTCCATCGCAAAGAAGCTCTAGAAGTCCAGCAGAGGAATCAAGCCCTAATCAAGGAACCTAAAGAAGACTTTGGAAGTCGCATCCTCCAATGAAGAAAGAAGTGTGTTACCGCTCGGCAGTATCTAAAGAGGTTCAAGCCACCCCAAGATATACAAGGATCCTACACCCATCTCCCCGAAGGCGAAGATGAATCCAAAGAAGATTCTCCTGGATCGTCCGCCAGCAGCAACTATCCTAGCATGGTAACCTATGTATCACCCCAGAACCTGTTTTGTAAAACTCTAAGTGCCTTGTTGCCCCGCGGCACAGACTCATTTTGTAACCCTTTAAGTACCTCCCCCACTGACCGGCTTGAACCAACTAAATGTATGGATGTTATGCAAGCAAGATATCCTTCTATGCATGTTTTACCCACGACGTTGCATCAGACCAAACCGGAACGACCCCATTTCAAGGGACCTTGTTTCCGAGACCACCAAAACTCCAATGGAATCCCCCAACCAGTCGGACCGTTACCCCGCTCATAATCAACTACCCGAAAGCTAGTAGGCGCCCTCTCTATTAGACCTGCCCTCTCATGAAGCAGTTCTAACGACATCGACATAACATAACTACCCCGAAGGAAAGGTGTAGAGCCATTCCCCGACATCAGCATACGACTCCAATCAAGAAAGTTGGCGACTTCACTTGAACCACTAATTTTTCCCTAAGGGGGAAAGACTGCGTCTTTCCCGCCCCAAAAACCCTATAGACCCCTGGAGTCAACCACGAACAGCACTAAGTAATGACCACCCCTCCAAGCCTGAATCGTCGACCCTGTAAGAAGAACGACAATCGACACTTCTCTATAATCTGAAAGTAATCCACCCCAAGCTCGACTGTCTAGCCAACGCTCTGGTGGATCAAGAACTTGAAGAGAGAAAGGTCGACAGCAAGACGAAGAAATAAAGAAGACTCAACTCGCCGTCCCCCCTCAAGAAGGAAGTACCAAGTCGATTTTAAACGTACCTAGACTTGTCCTAAGGGGAAAAGACTGCGTGTTTTCCAATTGTTTCAACTAAACCACCCAATCTGAAGCCGCTCGGCTCCAACCCGTGACTAACCATGTTGGGTTTCTAAATAACCTATTAGAGCCTTATAACTTCCACTGCTGAAATTGTTAAGCGGATGTTATAACCCGAACCCTACTCCTCCCTAATCTCGGAACGATATTATTTTAAGGGGTAAAGGTCTATAACATCCCAATTTCAGCAAACCTAATTAATTGTCCAAAAGGCAAAAATTAGGGGGAACAAAAACTTTGTCTTGCATTGTTTGCTTACTTGTTTGCTTGTGCTCAAGCAACTGTTTGTGTATTAGTTGTATACTTCTCATCTCAACACTAGTTTACAAAAAGCTATTTTACAAAATAAATGTCTTAGCTCATCTTTCATTTTCTCAAATGTTTTGGCATTTCAAAAACCCGAGACAAGATGACCTTGACACAATAAAATACTTTACTAGTGTCTATTAACAAAACTATGGAGACCTATATATTATCTCCTTATCTTTTCAAGACAGAACCTTCAACTACCCTTATCTCGAGGTTTTCCAAAAACCTTTATTAAAACCTTTTATTCCAATCCTGGTAGTAATACCAAGATGATCCTCATATTACTTCAAAGCAAAACCCCATTTACAAAATGCCCCTTCTTACCTAAAGCTAGGCTTGATAGTAACCCTAGTAGTAGTTAGATAAGTAATAAGATGAATTTCCTTGATCTACTGGTTGATGAATTGCCTTGATCTGCTGTCTGATGAATTGCCTTGATATGCTGATTTCCTTGTTTGCTTAGGAACTAGAGTGATCTAATCTAGTAGCTCATCCCTTAGGACCCAATCCTTTCTTGTCATCATCAATCTCCAAGCAAGCATCCAAGTATGGATCTATCCTAAGACACTCAAGTGATCAGCTCATCTCATGCTACTTATCTCAATCCAAGGATAATCCCTCTGGATGGTTTCGAACTTAGTGGAGTACCATTCCAAGCATGGATCCCCTCTTGGAAATCTATACCTCAACATCAACCACTTGATGGACATGATAAACCCATGCCACCCTCTCAATTTGTTATCTAGATTCAATCTTTGGAGCCCTAACTCTTCCAACCTATATGCATTCTTGAGAATGTACTTGAACCACCTTGTAGTACATCATTAGTACTACCAAGGCCCACTCATGCCCTTGGCTAAGCCAATTTAATTCCAACTCATCCATGTGGTTATGTAGACAAGATAATAATCTTTTCTGCAAATCTTATCATATTGCCTACTTTGGCAGAACCTCTCATCCATATGCCACCTCCCCTTGACAAAATCTTTTATTGGTTTTGATCTACTAATCATACCCTATTAACTCCCACTCCACTTGTTTCCGTTGGAGCCTTGTGCTTCCTAAACCCCCATGGTTTAGGAGGCTACCTGATGTATCTGTTATGGCAGCCTTATTCTCAACAAAGTTTGCCATCTCTTCTAGACCCCTCAAATGCAACCAGGCCCAACTCTTGCTTCCATGATGATCTATATGACTTGGTCTATCCATCCATATAACCCTTGTACCAAGGTGAGCTCTGAGCTCCCTAATCCAACCCTCTTTAGATGGCATTAGGATAACTAAACCCTAGATCCTCCCTTATCTAGTTTCCATCCTTTTCACAACTTTTCTTTAAAACCAAGGTTGACCTTGATGCCTACATCAAGTCTACTTCATCTAAATTGTATATAAGCATCCCCCAATTAATCCCCACAATTATTTGGATTATTAAACTATTTTATTTCCTTACTTACCAAATTCTCAACAACCTTGCCTTTAAAGATAAGTTTGTTTTTCTCCAAACCACCTTGCCAACTCAAGGCACATATGATGCCTACATATCATATCCCATCTTTCCAACTAAAAAATATTTATTTTTGAGATTCTTTATTATTTCTTTTTGCCCTTTTTCTTAAATGGCAGAAACAAGAAATAATTCCCTAAAAATACTTTTCCACCTCAATAAATCCCAATAAAATTCTCCAATGTTTAATATGGTATTTAGGACCATATCACATAAAAAACAAGCTTTCCCAATGTAAAAATATCATTTTTACTTCCATAATATATTTCTGCACTTTTTAAAGAAGTGCAATTAAATGGGATTATAATCTCTAGAAAAATCCCATTTAAATCATGAAGAGGTTATTTGACCTACTCCACCTACCAGTACCATTTCCACACTTTTCCAAATACAAGTTTATCAACTTACTTCACAAGCCTTCATTTGATTAATTGTGGCAAACTAACCAAAATCATTAGCCAAACCTCATCAAACCCCAGAAAAGCTTATAAAATACTCCACCACAGCCACCATGACAGTCCTGGTGGTCTCTACTATAGCACTACAGTACCCCACCACCACCCCTCTTGTCCCTTGTGTTTGTTTATGAGGGAGACACCTCCCCCGCTAGGTTTAAAATCCCACAGGCCACCCCAGCTCTCCCCCTCGCCCTCATTTTCCCCCTCTCCTCTCCACTCACACCGCAGACCTCCCTCTCCCTTCCTCTTGCCCTGACCTGCTCGAGGGAGAAGAAGAAAGGAGCTTTGGCCTCCCCTCTTCTTGCAAGCATAGCTTCCTCTCCTCTTGATCCCTCCCTTTGCATGCCCTCTCCCCGAACTCCCCTTGACCCTCTGAATCTAACTCTATGCTTTTCTTCAACATGCAACCACCCTGGACGCTTCTCTATCAAGCTTCGTTGCCCTCCCCTCTATTGCTGTCACGGGAGCACCTTCCCGTCGTGGAATCTGTCAAAGCCGCCCACCGTCGGGACCGCCATCGCTAACCGCGCCCTCTCCGCTCTTTCTTAGTGGCTGATGAGCCCTAGGTGAGCATCCCCAATGAGCTCCCCCACACACGTTGTCGGTACTCACACGCGGGCACCGTCCGAGTACCAAGAACCCTTTTGGCTCCCTTCGCTGTGCTCGCCATCGAGCCCCACGTCACCTCCGCCACCTCCTCGTCATCGGCGAGCTCTAGTAAGCCTCCCCCACACCTCCCCGGAGCCACGTAGGGTTTCATCTCCCCTGTCTGTTCCTCACCGAGGAAGGCGACCGGTGTCCGTCCATCGTGTTCTAATCGAACGGTTGTCATTTCCTGGTACCCCTTCGGCCCCTACTCCCACTAACGACTGGGCCAGCCCGAGGAGTTTCTAACTCCTCTCCCGTGTGCGCAAGGGCGCCGGATGGGCCGAATCCGGGCGCTGTGTGGCCCATTTCCCACAGATCTGGCCGTGTGATCCTTTTTCCCTTTTCTTTTTAGCCGATTATACACAGATCTATTTGTAGCAATTTGGATTAATTCCAAACAAAAATGGAAAACCCTCCCATTTGCCTAGATCTAAATTTTCATAGATGAACTCATGTTTTCCCTATCATGCAGAGGCAGTAGTGATCCCTTTTGAGGTCTATAATAAATATGATAAATCATTTACTAGGATCTGTCCAGATCACTAAATAATTTCTCTAGAGAGTTCTGCTAATCCAATTGACCCAACTCCAATTGGTTCTGGAAGGTATAATCCATACCTTTCATACCCCACTGGCCGCACCCTATTGTTCTTCCTAGTTTACCCCTGGTGAAAATAACAAAAACAGGCCATTTATGCCTATAGGAAATTCTCTAGGTCAAACAAAATGAGATTATGACCTAATTCCAACTTCCCTTGCTCACACATAGACCTATATTTAAAATTCTATGAGCTCATAATTTTATGTGTCTCCGTTGAATTTTAGTGAAGTGAACTCTTCTGTGCATGGTTTATTCACTAATAAAATCACTACAATAGGTCTGCAAATCCAAAAGGATTGATTCCAATTTATGTAGAAAGTTATCATCAGTACCTGACTTGTGTCCTTGGAATCAACTAAAAATATTCTGTAGATTAAATCTGATGAAAAAGACAAATCTTGTCCAATACTGTCTCTGGGAATTTCTCAAGGGCATTCTGTTAATTTTTTTGAGGAGATTCCAAGTCCTCTTGATTCAGTCCATCAAATACTACCTTTTCACCCAAGTAAATAATTTTTGCGAATCCAGATAAGTTGTGGTGAATTATTTCCTTAAACTAGATCTTTAACCACTATAAACTCCATTATAAATCCTAGGAAATTGATAAAATAGTGAAACCACCTTTGTTGGCTTTATTTTATCAATACCTATCTGATGGTATCATCCTCATGCAATGGTATCATACAGATCAAGCACTTGGTCAAAAACCTCTCTTAGGTAGTTCCTAGACTATAAACCCAAAGAGATTCTTTCCCTAATGCCTCCAAATCTTTCTGCTAATCTTGTCAACCAAACATCCAACATCCTACTGATGTATATCTTATAGTTATCCTTTACTTGATGTATGGTTTGATGCTTGTATACTTTGTTTTGATTGGTGTATTGTTTGTTTGCATGTATGCTCGATAACGGCGATAGTTGCGATTGTGTGACACCGAGAAGAAGGAAGGATCGGGGTTATCTTTATTATAATTATTGGTTATCTAGGTATCTAACGCCGCCAAGGGACTTATCGCTGGTCACATGCAAGCCACCATTCCTGAACTCCTATATTAACCTACTTTTGTTTATCAACTGTTTTATACCTCGTTTATAAATTGCATGATCACAGGCATGGTTTGTTTCAAATAAAAGTGCGTGAGTAACTTGGTTCCTCCAAGTTATGGATGAGTGTCCATTAGGTCACCTACCCTTTTTCACTTAGATTTACCCCTTTAGATTGAGGCAAAGATGGTTAGCATATTCCCTCTTGGAACCCATGGATTTTCAAAGATAAAACTATTTGGGGTTCTTACCCTACTAAAATTTTTAAAAATAAAACCCTTGGAAATAGGCATCATTTACGAGTGGAAGTTTTACTAAAATAAGATACGAGGTGGATGAAGAGAAAGTAAAGCAAGAGAAAGAGAAGGGATGTTCTAAGCCAATGTTCGGAACAATTTTATCCGTGCAAACACATTACCCAAGACGCTGGGGCTTAGCTCGTAGTTTGGGGTGTTTAGTCGGGGCTGCTCGTACTCGCTTAAGGGGAGAAATCCCATGAAATTCGGGCTTCCATGGACAAGGTACCGGTGCAACAATTGGGTCTCTCGCGGACGGTATGATTTTTGGCTAGTACGGGAGGAAGTTATTGTCACTATTGCTACCGGTCCAACTTCGGTTTGGAGGTAGGTGTCAGTACGGGAGGAAGGACCAGGGTCGTCTTACCCCATACTTGTACCGGAGAGAACAACCCAAAAGGAAAAGCCGCCATTGCTAGGGATGGACAAATGAAAAGTTTATGTTTGATTATCCGATCCCCTATCTACCGTGTGTAGCAGGCCGTGGTTTTATCCCGGCGGATGTATTGATTCTTGTGGGTAAAGTGCACAAACTCTGTAGAGTCTAATCTACTCGAATAGCTGTGTCCACGGTCAAGGTCGGGTGGAATGGCAAGTGCTAGGAGGACCCTTCGGATAATGTATAAGGAAATAAAGCATTTGACTTGGTCACAAAGAGAGATAAGAATGAGTTTGGTTTTGACCAGAGATTGTCGAAGACGTTTAAAAAGGGTTTTACTACAAAATAGTTTTAACCTTTTAACAGGGATGTGGAGATGTCTGTATTTTCCAAAAGGAGGCATATTTCTAAAAACTATTTTTCAACAAAGATATAGAGATGGCAATGTTAGGTCTTTCAAGAACAACTATAGTGTAGAGCTATCTCGCCACAACCAGATATGCATTATCTTATTACCTTGTCTCAGTGGTTTGCGAGTACATTCAAAATACTCACCAGCATTGTCCCTGGCTATTTACTTGGCTAGATTGTAGATGTTAAGAAGGAACGAAGGTGTTGACGTCTATGCGAGCGAGGCCGTCTTCCCAGTCAGTTGCATGTAGGTTAAGGCATGGGCTCTGCGCTTGAATACTTTCGCTATTTGTGTTGTACTCGCCATAATGGACCATTTGTAAGTTTTGTACTCGTTACTTTATGGATGTTGAAATGATACTAGTCGGTTATGCTCACTGCTCACTGATCATGGGAACGTGAATTGCATGCATAATGGGTATTATCAGACCGTAAATACAGGGTGCCACACGTTCGAGGGTTTTGAGGTTCAACACATCCCTCGAGCAGAATATGAGAAAGCAGATGCCCTATCAAGAATAGGCTCTGCGCGGAAACAAGTACCAGATGGATTTTTTTAGAGCTTTTAAGGGTCCCCTCCATAGTCGGAGTTGATGAGGACTATCTGAAGAAATCTGACTAACCTTTAATAGCAGTTCTGGCTGTAATTCCCAACTGGACAAAACCCTATCTGGATTTCCTCATAGATGGAAAATTACCCGAAGACGAAGTCTTGAGCCGGCAGATTATCCGACGAGAAAAAGCATACACTATAATAAATGGTGAGCTCTATAAGAGGAGTGTTTCTGGCGTGTTTCAGAGATGTATTTCTTTGAAGAAGGAGTGGAAATCTTAAGAGAAATCCACGAAGGCGAGTGTGGTCACCATGATGTGGCCAGATCCTTAGTGGAAAAAGCTTGTCGACATGGATTCTTTTGTCTTACAACTAAGGCAGATGCTGATAAACTGGTCAAAACGTGCAAGGGATGCCAAAAGTACGCTCATCAAGCACACGTTCCGGCTGAACAGCTGCGAACAATCCCTATTACATGGCTGTTTGCGGTCTAGGGGCTTGATATGGTAGGGCCGTTTCGCACGATAAAATGTGGATTCACTCACCTACTAGTGATGGTGGATAAATTCACAAAATGGATTGAGGCTAAACCCGTAACAAGTTGCGATGGAGCCACAGCCAGAAGATTCGTTGAGGACGTAATTATCAGATTCAGATATCCGCACAGTATAATTACTGACAATGGGAGCAACTTTTCCATGGGAGAACTTGCTGAATTCTGCGAAGAGCAAGGGATCCAACTTGATATTGCATCAGTCGCACATCTACAGGCCAATGGACAAGTCGAAAGAACTAATGGCCTTATTCTACAAGGAATCCGACCTCGCCTCGAGGCACCTCTTTGTCGGGCTGTAGGGGCTTGGACGAAAGAATTACCGTCTATGATTTGGAGCTTGCGTACAACTCCTAACAGGTCGACCGGCTATACTCCTTTCTTCTTGGTCTATGGTGCAGAAGTAGTTTTTCTGAGTGATTTGATCCATCAAGCTCCACGAGTCAAAGCGTATATCGAAGAAGATGCAGAAGTTTCTCGGCAAGATGATCTCGATATAATCGAAGAAGTAAGCGTCGTTGCTGAGCAGAGATCTACAACCTATTAGCAGAAGTTACACGAGTATCATAGTCAGAGAGTGCAAGACCGTTCTTTCAGAAAAGGTGATTTGGTTCTCCGACTTGTGCAAAGAATAAAGCACAAACTTTCCCCAATTTGGAAAGGACCTTTTATGGTCAGCAGAGTTCTGCATAATGGGTCATTTTAACCGACACGAGACAAGTCAAGGAAAGACCTGATACTCGGAAAAGGAAGAGAGCTGGTGGTAACACAGACCTAGGTGAAATAGACCGTCCATGGAATATTGCACAGTTACGTCCCTTCTATTCTTAATTATTTTCCTTGTAATCATATATGTACATGTTAAAAGTGAAGTAAAGTATTGGTTTCCTCATATTGTTATTTTTGAGACGTTTTTTGCCATCTTATTTCCAAAAGAGCATGTAATTTTTTCAAAAATCCCAGAATACTTGAAAGTACTTTATGCTCATCTTTGTTCTCGTTACGATTTTTGAACAATCTAAAAATGTTACCTTAGGGTACAAAGTTTAAATTATTGTCTATACTTTGATTCTTTATATGATTACTTAGACGCGGGCATTTTCCGAGTAATGAGTTTTTGGTACTGGACGCCGGCTTTGTTTCCGAGGTTAAATTGGTTTAGCAATTGCGCTTCGTTCCTCAGCAAAGCTTCCGTGCTGAAGATTGGCCGACCCATGAAAGGGACGAGGTAGAGAGCCAGATAAACCGATAAATATAGACATAAAAAAGAGGAGTGCTTCAGAAATTTTCAAGCACAAAGCATAAAAATATACACACAAAAAAGTGTTATGATAGTAAAAGCATCAGTTTTTACAAAACCAGCACAAAATAAATATTGTAGCCATCATTCATAAGTTTAAGATAATACATAGAAATTGTTTATGCAGCAGGCGGTGGTGATGAAGCAGGTGGAACACTAGAATCAACATCAACGTCTCCCTCGATCTTAGACTCAGAAGCATTGCTAATTTCTGGCTCTTGAGGCAAAGGAGGCACGGCGACGGATTCAAAGAATGGCGTCGTGTAGTTGGTCATCTCCGCCACCCCACAAGCGTAACCTACATAAGATTCTTGGATGGCCTTGATACCTTGTGGGTTACCCTCATCATCCTCCTCGGCAATACCTTTGGTGACGTGCTAGATTTCCATCTCGCTATGGTGGCTCATCACCATGGTCAGAGCTGTTTGCGGAGCAGTCCGAGAGTAGGAGATCTTCCAGTCCTGAATCAACTTTGGAATCTCCTTCACTTTGTCCCTCACCTCGTGCATTGACATTTTGTGCAAATCGGAAAGCTTGACGGCTTCGCCAGCCTCTTCTAGAGCTTGGCGGAAGTCGAACAAGACATCTTCGACAAGCTTAATGCACTCGAGGCGAGGTTCAGAAGTGGAAGAGTCAAAAAGATTCAAGGGGGCTAGGAAAGAACCAAAAGTCAAAATTCTGACTAAAACGAAAAGCAAAAAATGAACAACATAAAGACAAGATTCGAAAATCTTACCAAGCACAGGGTGATTCCATTCAGCATGCCCCTTGCGGAGGCTGTCTAGTTCACTTGCTGAGGCCTGAGCAAGATCCTTCTGAATATCAAACTCCTTCTGGAGATCAACAAGTTGTTTATCTTGGAGGGCTAGGAGCTTCTCGAGCATCATGGTCTCGTCGTTCCTTGATTCCAAAACTGCAGCTACAGATTTCTCCGACTCCACAGTTAGGGTCTCAAGGTTTGCCCGGAGTTCAGTGTTCTCAGCCTCCAAGACCTTGAAGTTTTCGGCCTGCTCCACCATCTTGCTGGATTGGCACAACAATTCTGCAAAGGCAAAAATATTAGTCGGATAAAGCAAAAATCGACTATAACAAAACATTTAAATTCACAAAGAGGAAGCCGGAAAAGTTTACCTTCTACTTCATCTTTTTCAACTTTTAAATTTGAATTTTCAAAGAGAAAGCTTTGATTTCCTTGCGCTTGTTGGAAATATTCTTGAGCAATTCCTGGTTGGAAGATGCAATTTTCTGTAAGTTTAGAGAGGAGATACCATCAGACGGCTACTAAGACTCGGACTATAATTAACTAAGTAAAATTACAGCACGAGCCTTGGGGGCCACACTATATCGTTCTTTTGCACCTAAAAGCATCAACCCCGACCCGTAAATGTTTATCCGACTTTATGCTTGGGGGCTAGAGGACAAGATAATAAATGCAAATTGAGTAAAAGGGCCCCTCAGTATATTACATATTTTATAAAAACTCTGGTAATTTTTGAAATGGATCAAAACAGTTTTAAATTGAAAATACAAAGAGGATATACAAAACAGAAATGGAAAAACAATTGTATAGAAAAAATAGAGCCAGAGCCTCTAGGCCGCTCAGCTTGCCAGGCCGGCCCATCCCTCTCCTCTTCCTTCTCTGTCGCTCACACGCGCAACCAGCAGCCGCAACGGCCCAAACTGGCCCACCCTGGGCCCAATACCTCTTCAACGTCGCCTTGTCCTCTTCCTCGCTAATGGCAGGCAGCTCACTGTCGCCGCCGCCACCGCCCGATGTCGCCCCGTCGCTGCGATGCGCGCCACCGCCCTGGAGTTGGGGATAAGACTGTCGTGCTGCCTCTCTCTCCTTATCCTCTCATTTATCCCTCTCCCTCTCGCTCTCTGGAGCTCATCCCGTAGAGCCACGAAACCCTAGCTCCGGCTCGCCGCAGTTCTGTGACTCTCCATGCCCGTCTGAGCAAGCCACCAGCACCACCATGGTCCCCTGATTAGAACCGCAGAAGGAATCAAGCCCTGGCACTCTGAATCGTCGCCAATGATGCTGTCTTCTTCATCACCGGTGACCACCACCGTCGACCCTTCCATCGTTCTAGTCCACCTCCGGCCTCGCTGTCACCCCTGATAGCTTCATGAGCTGCTGATCCTCAAGGACCCTTCCCCTTCTTCCCTATCCCTCTGTAGCTTACTATCGTCGTTGCTCGCCATACGCCGCCGTCGGGCGCTGATACGCCCAATTTGCATCACCCTTCTATATCATAATTTACCTCTATTCATTGATATTTGTCTTATTATTATGTATTACTTATGGCTTTTTCATCTATTTATGCATGTTGGATAATTCCGGGAGGTTGGACTGCCGGAGTCTGGATTCTAATGGAAAAGAAGGCGTTTCGGTGCAATTTCGCGAAGATCAAAAAAATACCAGAAAATATGGAAACATATTATTTTAACAGAAGACGAAGGAAGCCAGAAGGAGGGACAAAGTTGGGCCTCATGGATCCCACACCCCCCCTAGGCGCGGGCCCACCTGACCCCGCGCCTAGGGCAGGTGTGGCCCACCTGCCCGGCCTCCGACTCTGCCCCTTCGCCTATATCTTCCCTACGGAACCCTAATACCAGGGGAGCAACCACATATAGATTTCCGCTGCCTCTGGGGGCGGAAAACACCGAGAGAGAAAGATCTCTCCGGCACATAGATTTCTGCCGGGGGAATTCCTTCCTGGAGAGGGGAGACCACCGCCATCAACACCGTCATCAAGCTAGGCTTCATCGGGTTCATCATCATAACTCACACCATCATCTCCAGCAGCACCATCATCACCACTCCATCCCACTGTAACAATTGTGTTGGATATTGCTTTAGTTCTTACGGGAAACTTTCCCGGTGTTAATTACTATTGTAGTTGATGCTTGTGAGTGGAACCATTGGATTATTGTTTATGTTTGGATTGTTATCCATTATCATATCATCTTTGATCTTGATCCATATGATGTCTTGTGAGTAGTTCGTTTAGTTATTAAGGACATGCGAGAAGTCAAGTTGTTAGTAGTGAATCTGTGATGAGTTATTATTCAATGGTTTAGTATTTAAGTTGTGGTGCTATTCTTCTAGTGCTGTCATGTGAACGCCGACTACATGATACTTAACCATTTATGGGCCTAGGGGAATGCATTGTGTATTTGGCTACTAATCACGGGGCTGACGGAGTGACAGAAACCTGAACCCCTGTTAGGACACCTTTGCACAAGGGAGTGTAGGATCTCAGAGTTTAAGGCTGTGGTTAGATTTATATCTTAATTACTTTCCTATAGTTACGGATGTTTGCAGGGGGTTTAATCACAAGTATGTATTAGTCCTAGGAAGGGCGGTATGTTAGCACAGGTTCACCCACGCAACACTTACGAGTACCAGAGAAGAGTACTCAACTATTTGAAGCAAAAGCACTTGACAGAATTCCCATGTGTCCTCGAGAACGTTTGGTCCTTATAAGTATTTCCACTGGCTTGTCCTTTGCTAAGAAAGGATGGGGCCACTTGCTCCATTTGTTCGTTACTTCTATTACTTGCTCTTTGTTTTGTTGCTTTGTCAGAAAGCCACTAAAAATCCATTTTCTAAGTATTCACAGGGATTTCCTGCTCCATACCACTGTTCAACACCTTCCGCTCCTCATTGGGATCGACACTCCTATTTATCGAAAGTACTACGATGCACCCCCTATACTTGTGGGTCATCAGGCGCCGCCGTGTAGCTCGCTTCGGTGACCAATCTGTAGCGGCGCCGCCCCTATTAGACTCCACTCGTTGAGCTGGTTCGAACGTGCGTAGCCCCGCAGCCCCACGCGCTCTCCAGCGTCGCCGTCGACCGTCGTCTGCCATGCCGCCGTCGTGGTGAGGTGGTGCTCGCGTGGCTACCGCGTGGTGCCCATGTAGCCCCGGTCCCACCCGTCAGCCTCTTAGGCTAGATGCCTCTGTGGTGCAAAAAGGTCAGGGTTAGGTTATCTGATGTCAACCTGTGGTAATAATAGGTTTAACAATTTCAGAAATTATTATAAACTTGTAAAATCAATAACTTATTATTTATAAGTCAGAAAAATACAAATAATATATCAAATTGTTCATAAAAATGAGATCTATCCAATTACACTGTAATCATGCATTGTTAAGAAACTTACATTACAAGTTTAATTAGAAGAACGTAGTAACCCCTCACAGGTGATTCCGAAGTTTTCCCAAATTAGGGTTTATACCCCTCGCCCTCGGAACCCCGATTAAATTGTCAAGCATGCCTTAGAGTTACATTTCGATAAAATTCAACTTGTCATATCATCATCCTTGTTTGAGCATTGCATCGATGACATGTGTTGATTGTTTCCCTCTCTTTCCGGTGTTTGGTTCTTCCCGGTAGAGTACGATATCGAGATCGAGATCAACACCATTGAAGATCGAAGATCAACGAATAATACTTGACCAACTATAACCAAGTCAAGTACAAGGCTCTCGAAGCTCTGCTTTCTGGTTATCAATAGGCAAAGGCAAGCATAGCCCCACCATTATATAATCCTATGATTTCGAAGGCATTTCATTTTCCTGCCATGATGCATACGATTCTACTATGGTCTTTTATCGATAGATAGAGTATCCTATCTGTTGTATTGTTCCCTTCGAGATTATATTACCCGATCCACTGCTCCTAGTTAGCACTACTAGTAAAATGGCTATAGGTAATCAGCACATCCGTGGCTCACATGGTTGAAGTGCCCCATGGCTAGAACAGGCGTGGCTCACCTATGGGCAGTGCCCTACTAGTAACAAGAACAACCATGGCGCACATGACCATAGTGCGCCACAAATATGTGTGGGCTAGGGCCCTGTTGGCCGCACTCCAGACATCCGTAGCGCACATAGGGTAGGTGCGCTACGGTTGTTAGTGTAAACCGTGGTGCACATGGAGGGGGTGCGCTACGCCTAAGCGCATGCTCCTCTCTGTTGTGAAACGGCCAGACACATCCGTGGCGCACTATGGCATGTGCGCCGCGGATGTTACTAATCCCTGTGGCGCACTAGGGCCGAGTGCGCCACGGATGTGGCGATTTTTTTGGCAGCTCCACTTTATGTGCACATGTGTGATCATCCACCACCCCACACTTCACTTTCCCCTTCTTCTTCCTCCTTAGATCTAGTCGGGATCTTCTCCTTCCCACCTCAATTTCTCCACCCATTCACCATTTTTAGCATGTAGAACTTGCCTTGGATGTTACATAAGTAATAGAGGAAGGTCTCCGGTCTCTCGTCTCCTTCTCTCCGGTCTCGCGCGCACCTCTCCTTTCCATCTTTCTCGCGATTGGTCTCTCATCTCGGTAAGTTGTCCATGTAAGGATGTGTTCATGTGTATATGGATGATATGCTCATATGTATGTAGATGATCGATGCTCATGATGTGTGTATGAGAGTATCGATGATGCTCATGCATGTGTGTATGGAGAGGATAATGATATGTTCATGTGTGTATGGATCTCGGTCTCTCTCTCTTGTGTTTGTATGTGAACAAGTTGCAATTTGTTTTGCCAAAATGTTGATTCATTTCCATTTTGGCAAGACTTTGGCATTTCGCAAAGGTCCTAATTTTAGGATAGGTCATGCCGATATTTTCTATCGACCATTGCATGCATGCATTCATTATGTGGTTCTAATAGCCTTCTAATTGTACCGTGTACACCGTGCAGGCAAAAATGGTCCGCATAATGAGCGAAGGCATTGTGGCTAGATTTTTGAAATGTGCGATGTCCGACATGATACTAAATAACAAGACGGATATAAGATGTCCGTGCAGAAGATGCAAACTCAACTGGGTGATTGACCTAGATTCCGGGAATCTGCAGGCGCACCTGCTCTGCCATGGTTTCATGGATGGATACACTCGTTGGATAAGCGATGACGAAGACGATGGAGTAGTGAAGGTGGCCATCATGACGATGATCATCATCACGGCGAGAACGGGCGAGATGATGAAGAGTCTCCTAGAGATGGTGAAGGTGCGGAAGCAGACCGGGATGATGATGATCTAGATGCCGGAGGAGCAGACGATGATGGAACAACGTCAGGCTGGGTGATGGACCCTTATGTGCAAGAGTTGCTTCTCAAGCAGACGAGTAACGCCAGGGCTGCCGCTAGAGAGAAAGCCAAGCTTGCGCAACTTGAGAAAGACGCGGTTACTCCATTGTATGAAGGATGCAGGCCTGATGATACCCGGTTGAATGTAACGCTCAAGGCTATGGAGATGAAGGCAAAACACAAATTGAGCGACGCAAGCTTCGACGATATGATGCATTCTGGCACGATCGTCTCCCGGAGGGGAACACATGTCCAACTAGTATCTAGGACGCCAAGAAAATCTTCTGTCCTCTCGATCTACCGCACATTAGATATCACGTATGCATCAACGATTGCATCATTTATCGGGGCGAGGACACGGAGAAAACCACATGTCCGGTGTGCGGCGTGAGTCGATACAAGAAAGGGAAGAAAGCACCTTGAAAAGTGGTATGGTACTTTCCTATCACTCCTCGTCTGCAGCGCTATTTATCGGACCCTAAGGAAGCGAAGCTCATGCGATGGCATGCGGAAAGGAAGAAGCCAGGAGATGATGATGATGACCCCAAAAAGGATGAGCTGCTGACGCACCCTTGAGATGCTAGCCAGTGGGAAGCATTGGATCTCGAATTCCCAGAATTCGGTGGAGATTCGAGAAACATCAGGCTTGGTGCGAGCACCGATGGACTCGATCGGTTCGGTAGCCAGAGCAGCACGTATAGCACTTGGCCCGTGTTTGTATGGATGTACAACCTCCCTCCATGGTTGTGCATGAAGAAGAAGTACATACAAATGAGTATGCTAATTCAAGGGCCGAAACAACCTGGTACCGACATCAATCTGTATCTCGGGCAGTTGAAAGAGGAGCTAGCCACGTTATGGGAATCTGGAGCCAATACTTACGACGCTGTCGCACAATATTATTTCACTATGGGAGTCGCGTTGGTCACTACGGTGCAAGACTATCCAGGTTGCGTGTATATCTCGGGGCAGGTTATCCAAGGATTCTGCGCATGCGTTTGGTGCATGGATAACACAAGCTATCTCCAACTAGAGAAAGATCCAGGGTCATCAAAAACCCTGTTCATGGCACACCGGAGGTGGCTCGGCAAGAATGATCCATGGAGAAAACGTGGAGACCTGTTCGATGGCAAATCCGAGACCCGAGGAATTCCAGAGTGTAGGAGCAGCGAAGAAGTGGAGGAGTTTCTGAAAAACTGGAAAGATTGGCCTAAGCCTAGAAAGAAGCAAAAGAGGCAGCAACAAGACAAGCCGCTGATGAAGGTATGGAAAACAAGGTCTGTTTTCTGGGAGTTGCCATACTGGAAGTTTCTCCGCACGCCTCATAGCCTCGACATCATGCATATCACGAAAAACGTGTGCGAGAGTCTAGTCGCCACCATAATCAACATGCCAGATAGGACGAAAGATGGTCCGAAAGCAAGGCACGACCTGATATGCTTGGGTATCCGGAAGGAGCTTCACGAAGGACGCACTACTCCTGATGATCAGGAAGATGACGATGATCATAAGTCGGAGACGACACAAGGTCGTCGGAAGGGTAAAAAGTTCAAGAAGAACGAATATTACTGCCCTCCTTCTTGCTTCACTCTAAGCCAGGATGAGATCAAACAGTTTTTCAAGTGCCTTCTAGGAGTCAAATTTCCTGACGGCTACGCGGGAAAGATAAGCAGATACCTAGACGAGGCGAAGCAGAGGTTCAGTGGCATGAAGTCTCACGACTATGCCGTGCTAATGACGCAGGTACTTCCGGTCACACTAAGAGGGATAATGGACGAGCACGTCCGTGAAACGTTATTTGGCCTCTGCAAGTTGTTCGACGTCATCTCTAGGAAGTCGATTGGCGTGAATCAGCTCGGGAGGCTACAGGAGGAGATCGTGGTGATACTATGTGAGCTTGAGGTCTACTTCCCACCCGCATTCTTCGACATTATGGTGGATCTGCTGGTCCATATCGTGGAGGACATCGTACAACTCGGGCCGATGTTCCTCCGCAGCATGATGGCGTTCGAAAGGATGAACGGACACATCAAAGGATACGTTCGTAACAGGCCCCGTCTAGATGGAAGCATAGCCAAGGGCTTTCTGGCCGAAGAGTGCATCTCTTCCTGCACGAATTATCTAGACATCGAGAACCCCATCGGTCTTCCCATCAACAGGCACCTTGGCAAGCTCAACGGATCTGGTCATCGAGAGGGTCGTCGCATACTGCATGCAGACTTCGATTTTCGACGCACAGACTTTGATCGAGCAAACCTCGTCGCGCTATAGCATTTAGAACTGGTCGATCCTTGGGTACAGAAGCACAAAAGGTTAATCGAGAAGAAGTACAATGACCGGGGCATACAGAGGATGCAGGGAGAAATAATCAAAGAGCACAACTCAGATTTCACGCATTGGTTTAGGCCGATGCTCCTTGATAATCACCCGCGATCGCATTCTTCTGACACGAAAAAGATCATATTCACCTTGTCGCAGGGACCGATGCAAAACCTGGTGACCTATCAGGCGTATGATATCAACGGCTACACATTCTACACGGAGGAAAAGGACAACAAGTGTGATTATCAGAAGTCAGGCGTAACGTCGGAATTCTACACCGATGACAATGTGAAGGAAAGATTCTATGAAAGAATCGAGGAGATCTGGGAGCTCGACTACTGTGGAGAAAAGGTGCCAATGTTCCGTGTCAGATGGGCAAAGAGCGTCGAAAGAGAAGACCGGTATTTCACAACCATGGTTATACCTGAAGCAGCCAAATCCAAGGCCGCCGGTGCGAACGTGGCCGCGAAAAATGAACCCTGGGTACTGGCTACCAAAGTGGACCAATGTTTTTTCATTATAGACCCGACAAAGCCTAGCCGTGTTGTCGTGAGGAGAGGAAAAAGAAACATCATCGGAATGGATGGAGTCGCCAACGAGAAAGACTTCGACCAGTACGGCGATCCAAAGATTGAAGATGACGACGACTACGATGCAGCAACATACATCACAAGAAGAAAAAGGACTACCCTACCCAAAAAAGGTAGCCCGTTCGAAAGAAGAAACATTAAAGTGCCGGGGCTAAATTATTCAACCGCGACAAAGAAGGGAAAAAAGATTGTAAAACGCTAGCTCAAAAATTATTGTAAAACGCGTGGTCGAAAAAGATTGTAATATTCATGGATAAAATATTATGACATATTTGTATTATGGACAAATTATTATGACATATTTGAATCATATTTAAATTGTACCACTTTTATGACATATATTATCACTTTCGGGCATTTTTGGAATATTTAAAAGTATTTTAAAAACAAAACAAAACTTTTATGTAATATATCACCACTTTTGGGCAATTTTTTGGAACATTTAAAAATATTTTTAAAATAAAAATAAAAAAGGTGAGCATCAGGATTCAACCTCGGTTCTCACAGGTTTAGATTAGAGCAGTGGGTGGAACCAGTGGGATAGGCTAGTGTAGTTGTACAATAGGGGTGGCCGCGCCATCTTATGTGACTAGTAGTACCGAGTTACGCCTAACGAGCAAGACTTCGACCAGTACGGCGATCCAAAGATTGACTCGGTACTACTAGCCAACCGTGCCACGCTCAAGCGCCTCTCCTCCCCATCTCATCCCCAAGTTGATCTGAGCCCCGCCGCCGCGCTCTTGATCTGCCGCTGCGCTCTCGATCCGCCGCCTCTCTAGGAGGAGGACGTGGAGGAGGAGGAGCCCGAGCCCTGCCAGCTACCGCCGCTCGAGGAAGAGGTCGTGGAGGAGGAGGCCCGTGCGCGTCCGAGGAGGAGGATTCCGTGGAGGAACCCGCCGTCGTCCGCCATCGTCGTCTGCCCGCCCGCCCGCCATCGTCGTCCTCATCGCCCGCCTGTCTAGCTCCACGCTCCTTCCTGGTGAGTCCCCTGCCCACCTCCCCCTCTCCGCTCCATCTGGTGAGTCCTTCCTGGTGAGATCTTCTCGAACCACTTCCATCTGGCTGCCACCTTGTGCGGCTAGCAGATGATGCTATAAATATATTGGCTAGCAGATGATACAGTTTTATATGTATCAGAGACAAGAGATCTTGAATTCAAGACCTGCATTTTCGGTCCAGAGTTGGTCATGAGGGAGCTAAACGTGAGGCAAAGCGTCGAAATATAAATGTATTATCTAGTCTCTTTCCCTTAGATGGATATTTGAGCATGCACTTCTACATCTAGGACACACGGTGTGAC
Organism: Avena sativa; assembly: GCA_916181665.1. Taxonomy (NCBI): domain Eukaryota; kingdom Viridiplantae; phylum Streptophyta; class Magnoliopsida; order Poales; family Poaceae; genus Avena; species Avena sativa. Next base: position 300,107,760 of record OV702297.1, on the reverse strand, counting down.
ATCTCTTGGTCTCCTCGGAGCCACACCACAGGACAGAGATGGATTTTTGCACAATTGAATTTACTTAAGTTATGCCACTTCTAGTTTGAAGAAAAGAAGTATCTAAGTCCCACAATTTAGCAAGAACCAATATTTTATAAAAGCTAAAACAATTATCCCCCCAAATTAAGGTCCCTTCACTGCAATGTGTCATCCACATCGGCGAGAGACGGTGGCATGTTCTTCCCTAGCATACTTATATAAGCTAGTTATATAGGACTTCGTGTTACCCTCTTGCATGTAGAAACAAAACCAGATGTGCATGTTTAACGAGCAGATGTGCAATGACTTACCTGTGATTGCGGTCTATCCCCATAATGAGGGGACATACTTTTGCGTTCTCCTGTGATATGCCTTAAATTATTAGCAAAACGCAAGGAATTCAGTTATGCGACCCATCATGCATTTAGAGATATTGTTCATTACTGTATAAAATATCATGCAAGCAAAACCTAAATAAATGCTTGCAAAATGATTTTATTTTTTCATATTAATAAATGCAAATGGCTACTTAACATTGACCCAATTTGTTGTTAAAATTCAAACTCCATCATTTGAGCTTGCCATGCATCATCCCTTGATTGCATTGCAAAAAACAACAAGATACTAGTTTACATTGTAAATGTGTAACTTTATTTTAGATCCTTCTGTCTTGAATGATGATGTGGTGTTACTACTAGTGTAGATAGTTTCGGCTTGCTGTACAAGTATAACCTATGTCAGTGCTCACCTCAGTTACCTGCATCACTTCTAACTCTTCTCATGCAATGCAGCAGTAGCACTGATACAGTTAGAAGTAATTATCAGGCTACTGTCAGATGGCCAATGTCCTTATCATGGTGATAACAGTCATGAAATTTGATATACATAAAATTGACACTGGGGCCATATGATGCTTCACCAGAAATACACACCGTGATGTCTGATTAAGCCCAGCCCCAAGTAGAAAGATGGCTGTTCAGGAGGAAACTCCTCTATAGTTGGGCAGTCAATAAAATTATGAGTATTTTACTTACATGAGTGATCATGCAAATTATGAATAGTATGGTTTTAGTACTGATCCTGGTGATGGTCTAGTAGTGCTGAAAAGGCACTACTGCAAGCAATATGTTGTAGTGAATATATAAAATGAATATGTGCTGAACCAAATGTGTGAATATAAACTTGTATTTGCTTCTTTGTCGCGGTCGTGTATTTGCTTGCTGTCATATTTATTATCATATAAACTTGTATTTGCTTGCTGTCATATAATGACAGGTGCTATAATCTGCATGTATTTGATTGCTGTCATCAATGACAGGTGATATAATATGTGGTGATATAATTGTAGCACTTGAAATTGTGCTTGTGCTTGTATGAAGCACTTTATTATGTGTGTATGCAGGTTCTTGTATGAAATGAGTCCCGATTTTTGCCAGAATGTTGATTAAATTCCGTTTTGGCAGAAATCGGGCACTCCTAGTTTAAGAAAATTAGCAAAGATGTGTGACAACGACGAGGCTGGATGTTCTAAGCGCATCAGCGCTGAAGGAGAACTCAGAACTCCGAATAAACAATTGACATTCTGGGAGGCGGCCCAGCGGCTAGAAGACGATGAAGAATACCATCCTTCGGAGAGCGAGGATGATGAGCTGGAAGACGCGGAGGAAGAAGCCGAAGGAACGGCGGGTGATGAAACAACTGATGGCGGCGAGGGCACATGGAGTGGTAGCAATCCTCCTAAGAAGAAGAAGAAGCCGAAGGACCGACACCCAAACACGGTCGACACCATCAGGGAGGAAATTACCGAAGTGAGCCCATCAGGGGTTCCTTTGGAGCCTGTCCTTGTTGTCAAAGGGTACGGTGGGAAAGTGGCGACGATCACCCGGGCAACCATCTCGATCAACACCGAGAATCTCCGGCATAAAGATAATGGCCACTTGCGCACACTCCTCTTCGAGAAGCTGCACGCAAGATACAAGCTCCCCGCTAAGTATCAGAACACAAATTATCATTGGAACGAAGTAAACAAATCCGCTCTCACAAAGATGAGCACCGCCCTGGCCAGCTGGAGAACCCAGATAAAGAAGAAGATCTATAAACAAGGAAAAAGTCTCGAGGAGATCCAGAAGATTGACCCGCAGATCACCGAAGATCAGTTCCGGGAGTTCAAGGAGAGGTGTGAATCCGAAAGAGCCCTGGCCAATAGTAATCGGGGAAAGGTGCTGCATGCGATGAATATAGGTCATCACCATCTCGGATCTGGTGGATACAGAACCACGGAGGCCAAATGGAATAAGGAGGATGAAGAGTATAGATCCAAGGGGATAGAAAACCCCTTTGCGAAATTCTAACCCGGGCAGGTTCGAAACTTCATCAGGGTCCGTTACCATGTGGACCCAAAAACCAAACAACTCACCGCGGATCCTGCGGTGAAGGAATTCGAGGAATTGTGGTAAGTATGATCTAATTACCGCGGATCAACTCGATTGCAATCTAATCGATGATCTAAACGATTCACTGTTACTTCTTCTGTAGGAGGAGGAAATTGTTGCTAGTCATGGATCCCAGGGTTCCTCATCCCAGGGGTCGACGGCGGCCACCCGGTGGGATAACCCTTTTAACAGGGCGATGAACCGGGCCAAGAAAATAGAGCCGGTTACGAAGAAGCCGTCGTCGGCTGGCCGTCTGGCCGGCCTCGAGGGTAAGAATTGGGTGGATCATTTTGGTCCACCGCCGAGGACGCATGTGGCGCCGTCGGGAAGGAGCGAGGAGGAAAACCACGAGGTTCAAGAACTTAAGGAACAAGTGGCGTGGATCCCGCATATCCTCCAAGACAACCTGGCAATCACCCTCACGTCCTTCCTGCCTACCTTGGTGGAGTCAATAGTGAACTGGAGTGCGGGTGGTCGAGTAGGGCCGTGCCCGATTCCTAGCATGGTCAGCAGCCACTCGAACAATGCGGTGCCGACGAATCAGGTGAACTACGTGTTCGTGACTCCGCCCGCTAGCACCATGGCGCCGCAAGTGTTGGTGACTCCCCCTGCGATCACCGCGGCGCCGGAGTACATGTTGGTGCCCCCCATGCCATCGTCGTGGCGGCACCGGAGCTCTAAGCACCCGTCGATAGTGAGAATACACCGGCGGCCAGCACCGCTCCATCAAGCAGCCCTTCCGTCTCTTGCACGCCCGTCGCCGTATGCGGTGCGTCGACATTTGCCGATCTCGACGCCATCAGGGTAAACAAATTGCTTTACCGCCTTTCACGCCATCTATTACTCTTATGGCATCTCTGACGACGCCGTACATGTTTTCCGCAGACGGATGTTCCTTGCACTCTCTTATGCTACGTGAACAACGAGCTCAGGGATGTTGCCAAGGGTACCATCATTCAACCCTTGCAGCGCACGTTCCACTCAAGGCCGATGCCAGATAGCGTGCACAGGGTTAAAGTTAGTCGGGTGCTAAGGGGCTGCGACGACCTGGAACCTCCCATTCAACCCCAGGAGCGGATGAAAAAGGGCCGGCTGTCCTTAGAACTTGCTTCAGCTTATTCTTGCTATGGCCAAAGAGCATGATCCGTTTGGGGACGGCGGGGGCCATCACGCCATAGACAACAGCACAGCCTGTAGTCCCAGCGACAAGCGGTGGCAAGGCTTCCTTACCGCCCTCGCCGTCACCTCCACGCGGTGGGTCGGATGATCATGTTGATGATATGCACATGGCGCAGGATCCGGCCGAGGACGACAAAGACATGAATGATCACTTCTTCAACACTCAGTTTAGCAACGAAGACCTAGCTGGTGGCCCCACAGAGAAAGCCACTATCACCAAGCGTCTGTTTGGTTCTCAGGAGACGCCTCCAGCTTGCGCCTTTACAGAGCCAGCTTATACAACCAACCGGCCCTTTATTCTAAGCCCTGACACACTACATAGGGCGGCCGGTGCTCAGATTGCGGTGCCTGCCCGCTCTCCAAAAGGAAAAAAGGGCAGGAAAAGAATATCTAGCAGCTCGAGCCAGCCGGTGGCGTCAACAACTACGAATCCGATCAGGTTTTGGGACAGGCCACCAAGACCCGAGGGTATTATGTGGAGTATTCATGTGGCGGGTGAGCCCATGCTACCTAAGAATTTACGGAAGCTCGCCAGTTCGGAACTGCAGAGTGTGCATGACGGCGTGCTGACGATAGATAGACGCCTTATATCGGAGAAAGATCCCTCGCACCCGGTATTCATGGTTAAGGTGCCACCAGGCTTGGGCTTCGTCGAGAATGCCCCTGCGGATCTGTTCGTCCTGCGGTTCGACGACATCTTCAATATGTTCCACCTATACCCGGTGCACTATACCATGGTCCGTCTGTTTTCTCTCAGCCTGGCCATGCAGATCATTAGAGAGAACACACCGAGCATCGCTATAGTGGACCCCTACTACATGCATGACGGCTGCTTGGGTTCCCCGCCGAACGACGTATCGTGTCCTCGTACCTAAAAAGAATCCTCGTGGCAAACAAGACAAAGGAATACATTATCGTGCCTTACTTTCCCCAGTAAGTCGTTATTCACTCGCCACCGTCGATTGGCTTTATTAGATTATCATCATTCTTTTTCCAACACATTCCATTTGAATTTTTTGCGCAGAGATGAACACTGCACGCTCATCTCCTTATCGCCGAAGCATTCCCACGCCACGTATTTCGACTCGGGGAGTCTAGAAAAGAAGAAAAACTACGACAAGATCAAGGAAGTTCTGGATGATACTCTCACTGGCTTTGACTCGACGGAAGGCACCACCTTCGTGCATACGAAGGTCAAGTTCGGCAGGCACGTCTTCAACCACGTAACGGAGTTCCCCTGCGTGAAGCAGCCGGAAAACAGTAAGAAGGAAGCCTACTACGCACTCCATCACATGAGGGCGTTCCTACTTGACCAGCAGAATTCTACGCTGCCAGATCATCTCAAACAGTGGGCCGAAGCAAAGGCCAAGATCACTGATTCAGATATTAGACAAGAGATGTATCGCATCCAGCAGCAATTTGGGGCAATCATCTTTCGTGATGTCATGACTTCGGGGGGGATCTTCTACGGAGGAAATATCCCGAATAACCGTGACATAGAAGATCGCCTAGAGATGCAGGGTGACTATAGGAAGTTCATGACGAGACAAGGCATCCTCCCGTTCCCTAAGACGAGCCAGAAGGCTTGATGTTGGCCTAGTTGTAGTTACAAACTATAGATGACCTTTATGTGTGTGGACAAGTGTACATGCTACTATACTTATCTTATTAGGTTTATGAATCATCGCTTACTTCTTTTGCTTGTTATTATTATATATAAATCAATGCTTGGTTTTTTTGCTTACTCTTTGGTCCTTTGCTCACTTTGGTCCTTTTTTTTCCTTACTCTTTTTTCGAGAATAATGCCGATGATTGAAATGTCGTGGCACACTATATATGTGAATGTGCTACGATGGGATTGTGAGCCTTGTGATATGCACAAGTCCAGGTCTTGTGCATCCTACTTGGCTCACGGTTCCATCGTAGCATATTCCTATGTCCAACGACCTATGTATATATATGAGGCATTCTTTTCGAGTTATTTTTGTCTTTTTCGAGAATAATGCCGATGATTGAAATGTCGTGGCACAATATATATGTGAATGTGCTACGACGGGATAGTTAGCCTTGTGATATGCACAAGTCCAGGAATTGTGCATCCTACTTGGCTGACTGTTCCGTCGTAGCATATTCCTGTGTCCAACGACCGAGCTAGTTATATATGAGGCATTCTTTTTGAGCTACTTTGGTCTTTTTTGAGAATAATGCCGATGATTGAAATGTCGTGGCACAATATATATGTGAATGTGCTACGACGGGACTATAAGCCTTGTGTTATGCACAAGTCTAGATGTTGTGCATCCTACTTGGCTTACGGTTCCATCGTAGCATATTCCTGTGTCCAACGACCTATGTATATATATATGAGGCATTCTTTTTGATTTACTTTGGTCTTTTTAGAGAATAATGCCGATGATTGAAATGTCTTGGCACAATAAATATGTGAATGTGCTACGACGGGATTGTGAGCCTTGTGATATGCACAAGTCCAGGTCTTGTTCATAGCTACTTGGCTCACAGTTTCATCGTAGCATATTCATGTGTCCAACGACCTATGTATATATATATGAGGAATTCTTTTCGAGTTACTTTGGTCTTTTTCGAGAATAATGCCGATGATTGAAATGTCGTGGCACACTATATGTGAATGTGCTGCAATGGGATTGTTCGCCTTGTGCTATGCACAGGTCCAGGTGTTGTGCATCCTACTTGGCGAACAGTTCCATCGTAGCATATTCCTGTGTCGAACAACCTAGTTATATATGAGGCATGCTTTTTGAGTTTGGTCTTTTTGATTTAGGAGTACTTTCTATAAGTTTATCTTCATATGCGACTTTAATTATATATGTTTTTTTTCAATCATCGGTTAATTATTATTGTCAACTTATAGATGACGTGGTACGTCGTGTACAAAGGACGGGTTCCCGGAGTCTACGATGATTGGGAAGACTGCCGGAGACAGGTGCACCGTTTTAGCGGCAATAGCTACAAAGGGTACAACACTATGGAGGAGGCGGAAGCTGGATACACGCGCTATCTAACGGGAGTTAGGACAAGGAACCGGATGAAGACCTACACCTTCGTCGCGGCGGTGATCATGCTTATCTTCTTTGGTTGTTTATCTCGCATTTGTGTCTAGCTAGTTTAAATGTCTAGGCGAGCTTCCGAGCTTCGATCGACGCATGTATTCGCATGTCACCAACTACTTTGTAACTTGATCGAAACAATGTAACTTATACTATGTATTCATGTATGAGACTTATCTATATGTATTTGTTTCAATCTTGTTTTTCAAATTGTGTATTTATATATATAATTGTATATCTTGTATCTGTGTGTGTATATCTGCCTGTAATATTGTATATAATCTGGCTCTGAAATTAAAAAAAACAAAAAAACAGCTGTGGCGCACATGACCTAGCTTTTGTGGTGCACTACGTCTAAAGCGCATCTCAGCAGCTTACTGGCGCACTGGGACATGCGCCACAGAAGATCAAACGCGTAGCGCACCTGCCCACATAGCCGTGGCGCACTAGCAGGTGCGCTACACCTATCTCGACACAACCGTGGCACACTAGGCAGTGCGCCACGGCTAGGAGATAGCCGTAGCGCAAGGCCCGTGGCGCACCCCTAGTGCGCCACATATGATGATTACAGGTGTGCCACAGACGGCCGTTTTCCTAGTAGTGTAGGTTTGGCCTGTGTGCACTGCTAGAGCTTATATTTGTGTCCTGCTTAGCCATGCTTAGCTTTTGAGTCTGGTTTATCCATATGATGTATCAGATGTAGAGAATCTAGTATGACAGGAGATCGTGATGTCATACCAGAGGTTATATGAGTTAAACATGCTAAGGCTTATATGGGAGGCCACAGTGGGATTTGGTTTTTCTAGTACCATGCTCGCCACCACTAGGACCTGAGTTCTTTCATTTGGAATAGAGATGAGCGTACAGCCACACGAGGCTTGGGAACCCCTCGCCTGATTAACTTGCCTAGTAGATTCCAAGAGTCACATAGTTCGGCGTTCCATTCGACATATGCATAGAAAATAATTTGAAAGATTTCGCAGGTGAAGGTGCATTCATAACAGGTAGGGAAGCGTGGACCAGGTTTCTTGGGGTCGATGGAGCCCCTGGTAAACCAACCTCGCCTCACATCTTTAAGGACCGGCTTCGGGACTTGACCCATTATGGCGGAACCATCCTTATTGCGTGACTCATGGTCTCGACGAAAGCAAGGTAAAGGTCGTGGCCAACCACCCTATGCCCGCCTTCCAAGGAAGAGGGCTAAAACGTTGGCATTAATAGTCGGTTGGTACGTGTGGGTAAAGTTGTACACTCCTGCAGGGTTAAATATTTTTGAAAAGCCGTGTTCACGGTTATGAATGCTTGGTGACCAGATTCTAAGATCATAGAGAACTATAACCTAATCATACAACTTGGCAGATCAACGTGTGCTTAAGGATGCTTCCTCATGGGTACGAGGGGTGATCCTAGTCCAGGTGATGATGATGATTTGGTGGATATCAAATGATGATGATCAATATTTCAGAGATGTCGCTCTCTTATCCCCTTTTAAAATATTCTGTTTAGACGGGATTCTACTCGTCCCTCTTGTTTTATAAACAAAGATGGCTTTATGCAAAATAACTCCACCATCCATAAGTCTTGCTTTGTTGATACTTTTGTAGAAGAGTAAGTGCTCCCTTGAAGATGAGTTTGGTACTACATTGACACCGATGAGTAGCTTGGGGTTCCCGGCCGGCAGCCTGGAATCTTTGGGCTAGGACGTCATCGTTATGCTTCAGGCCTCTTAGGCCATATGTTAAGTTTGCTATACTTAATAGCATAATTTTCCTTCCGTTGTTTGATGTTTGTGGTCAGTGACCTCTTCTTGTAATAATTTGGTTCTCTGCCTAGTTATGAGCTTGGTGTAATAAATTTTTGTGTCGTAGGGTCACTGTTGTGTTACCGATTCTTCACTGGATATTCTCGAGCTCAAGGTTAAGATTATGTCAGACGGAGGTCTGGGGTTTGTTTAGCCCTGATCCTGGGGGTGTCACAGGTTTTGGTATCAGAGCAGTACCGACCGTAGGAAAACCTTGCTATTAGTCGATGTTGAGTCTAGTGTTTGTGAAAACTATTTTAAAAGCTGAAAAGTATTTGAGAAAACTCTAGTATGCTTCTTTTTATCCTTATCCAGTTTCACTCTAATTCTAGGTTATCTTATCTGGTGTTGACTTAGTAAAAGTTTTGATATCTCTTCTAGTCTTTCAAAGCTTAGGTGCCTTTTGGGCATGTCGTTTCTCAACCAGTTGACCTAGTGTTGAGTTCTCCAGAGTTGTGTGTGTTGTCAATTCCTTGTTTCCCTTGCTCTTGTTCATCTGAGAGATTCCTTTCTATCATGATCTCTATATCTTTTGGACCCACAATATTATATTGTTGGTTCCACAGTGTTCTGTTCTAGGATTCGAGGTTTCCTTTCGCCTCGTATGCCTCCTTTTTGTCTGTTGGGTTTCTTCTTTTGGAAGCTACCTTGTGGCTACTATCTTGTAGTGTACGCTATGTCACTCAAGTAGTAGTTACTTCTTTCTCAGGTTTTAACCCTTGGACTTGAACCAAAAATCCCCGATTGTGATACATTATGGTGTTGTGAATCTTGTACATGAAGCTGATCTTTATTCCAAGATCCACTCCTTTGACCCCTGTTGTTAATGTTCACACATTACCTGAGGATTGCTGGTACTACAATTCTATCCTTCAAGCTTCTGGTCTTTGTCGCGATTAAATCGTTACAACTAGGGACTTTTCCTACCACATGCCATGGCAGATGTTCTTTAATGGGACCAAATAGATCACGGCAAGAGTACTCCTCGAGAGTCTCGCATCTATATTCGTGACTCTGCCACACCTTACCTCTTCTATGCATTAGTTTTCGGGAGATTGTTGACTTATGCATCCACATGTTGGGATTCCATGCTGAGCATGTTCTTTTTCCCTTGTTGTGTTCTGACCTTTGTCTACTAGTTGGTAGCCAAGTAGTAAATGTGTGTCTTCTGATGCAAGATACTCTTGTGGTCCGTCTAGATAACCATTTCGAGATGTCTAGGAGAAACAAACTCCAGTACCATGTCATATCTAGTACTAGGTCAAATTGTTGTAATCTGCACATCAAGAGGCATGGCTTAGCTTCTATCTATCCAACCTTAAAGTTTCACACTCTTTTATACTAGGAGGTCGTGCTGAGTTTCATGACCCTTAATGAAGTGATGCTTCTACACATATTTACCCACCCTTCCTTGAGCTTGCGCGCTCGTGAGTGACGCGTGTGCGTAATAATGTGGCCATCTGAGATTCTTAGCAATTATTATTGTTTTGAACTCTAAGGACATTTGTGTCATTCCTAGCATGATTGGTTACCCCTATCACTAGGCGAAGAATAATTGTTCTACCAAGTCTGCTATTCTTGAGCACTCTCTTTGGTCAAAGATTTAGACTTGTGCCGAAGGTCTGAGATTATATCTTCTTGCCTTACAAAGTAAGTTTCCTCTTGAACAAAGTGACATATCGGTGGTCCGTGATATTCTAGATGTCTACTAGAAGTACTACCATGTTGCCACATGACCGTGTCGTCAAGTTCTTGAGCAAGCAAGTTCTCTGAACTGCACTTCTCTCGAAGGATCCGTACTGGATACCCCTGAACTAGTTGGTTGAGCTTAAACAACAACTTGGAGAGTTCTAAGACAAAAGTTCTAACCGACTTAGTTCCTTCTTTAAGGGATATCTAGTTTTGCTCGTGTTGAAAAAAGATAGTATTTCCTTCATGGATATGTTATCTTCCCCCACCTTTGATTTGATTTGGGTTATCTTCAAATTAAACTCAGTTCCAAGGACTATCTTGATTATGTTTCTACTTGTGATGTTTCATCTGAGTACATTTTCATGTCCTTTGGTCTAACCAATATTCTTACTTTGTTCATACGACATATGAGTCCATCTTCTTGGAGTGGCCTGATAAGTTTGTTGTTGAGCCCATCGATGACATCCTTATCCCCTCCATGATAGATTAGATTCGTTGGAACATTTGGCATTAATGTTGGAATCTTTTGAGAACCATCTTCGAGTCATCTCGAAGTGTGTGTTCTAGGTGTTAGAAGTAATCTTCTCCGGTCCACGTGTAGTTATTGGAAGATGTTGCCATGAATTCGAGAAGAGTTATCCCTTTCCTTAAGGACACATGTGTGTTTTATTGCTAGTACTTCATATGTATGTAGTTGTCTTTCGACAAGGTGCTAATACATGGGTCCAGCAATCTAACTCATCTTTTGAGTTTGACACGGTAGTCCATATATTGAGACTCTAGTAACTTTACCTTCATGGTAAATGCTGCAAACTTTCTATTTGGACATGCTGAGTCTGAAGTATCATTCCATTTAACCAAAGCTGAATCTCAAGCAGAAATGATGGTTGGTGTTACTCAAGGTTCTAACATAGGTCTCTTTGTAAATCCGACAAGACTGATGTAATGGTTGATGTCATATTTCCCGTGGTTCAGCAGTAACCACCACTCTTCATCAGGCATCTTCTATGATTTATTATAGGAGTTGTTCTTATGGTTTCCTTTGCATCCGAAGTCCGACCTTTACTTAATTTCTTCTATCCCAAACATCAAGGAGAACATTTAAAGTAGTGTTGCTAAATGTCTCTCGGCCAATCCTACAGACCCTTTTATGTTGGCAATCATTTTGTTGTGCCAAGTAATCGAAGTCTGAGAATAAAGTTTCTTTTTTATCGTGTCATTAGGAATCTTTTTACCAATTAGTCTAGTGGTGTAAAGTGATATCATGATCTTTGGCAAAGAATTGGGTATACCTAGATGAATAAAGAGTTTCCTTCATTTTCTCAATCATATTTAAGAGTGACTATGATTTTGGTAATCAGAAGTTTCTCTTACTACATGTTCTTCGTGACTCTTACGAGTCCTCTCCACCAAAACACCTTTCTGTCTTAGCCTTCTGTTGGATGAAAGAGTGACCATCTTGTGTCAAAAGTAGTTCAAAAGTTTGGTTTTCTTGATCCATATCCCTAAAACCCGAAATCTCTATTTAAGTCATTTAGTAGAGGTTCCCTATCGAAGTCTGTGGTCATCTTTTTTCTGTTGGAAGATTTCCTTTGAGAAGCTTAAACTCTTATGTGAGATCAATGGTCTCAATACTTATGAAGACCATCTATCTAACAAACTCGAAACGTTCTCATGTTGTTTCCTACGTTACCTTGATGTGTTTCATGTTTGTCATCTCAGAGTTTTTTCTGAACACTCCATCCATGAGTTGACCATGAGATACTCTATGTGTTGTTTAGTGTGCTTCCCTCTTATCTTTAGTGTAACCCTGTTTGTTTCTCTCTCAGTCTCTCTTCCTACCTTTGGAATCTCGGGTCGAGGTTCTCGTAAGGGGGATAGAGCTGTAATACCCCAGTTTTAATTAAACTCTAATTAGGGTTTTGTTTGTGCATCATGATCATCATCTAATAAAAATGCATGCAATAAATATGCAAAACCCTAAACCCTACTCTTTCCCTCTACTTGAAAAGCATTCAAAAGGTTTTGAATGTTTTGAAAAAGTACCAAAAATTGTGGAGCCCAAATTGAGTAAAATGGCCCTTAGTATATTACATATTTTATAAAACCAATGGTAATTTTTGAAATGGATCAAAACAATTTTAAATTGAAAATATAAAGAGGAAATACAAAACAGAAATAGAAAAAAAAAATTATAGAAAAAAATAGAGCCAGAGCCTCCAAGCCACTCAGCCAGCCAGGCCGGACCATCCCTCTCCTCTCCCTTTCTGTCGCTCATACGCGCAACCAACAGCCGCAGCGGCCCAAGCCGGCCCACCCTGGGCCCAATACTGCTTCAGCGTCGCCCTGACGTCTTCCTCGCTGACGGAAGGCAGCTCGCTGTTGCCGACGTAGCCACGCAATGCTGCCTCGTCGCTGCTGTGACACCCCCGGGATCAGGGCTAAACAAATCCCAGACCTCCGTCTGAAATAAGCTTAACCTTGAGCTCGAGAATATCTAGTGAAGAATCGGTAACACGGCAGTGATCCTACGACACAAAATTTATTACAGCAAGCTCATAACTGAGCAGAGAACCAAATTATTACAACAGAGGTCACTGACCACAAACATCAAACAACGGAACGAAAATTATGCTATTAAGTATAGAAAACTTAAAAAATGGCCTAAGAGGCCTGAAGCATAACGATGACGTCCCAGCCCATAGATTCCAGGCTGCCGGCCGGGAACCCCAAGCTACTCGTCGATGTCGATGTAGTACGGAACTCATATTCAGGGGAACACTTACTCTGCCAAAAGTATCAACAAAGAAAGGGTGAGTACAGGGTGTACTCCGCAAGACTTATGTCAGGTGGAGTTGTTTTGCATAAAGCCACTTTTGCTTATAAAACAAGAGAGAGAGAGAGAGAGAAGAATCTTGTCTAATCAGAATATTTTAAAAGGGGATAAGAGAGCGACATCTCTGAAAATATTGATTATCATCTTTTGATATCCACCAATCATCATCTACCAACTAGGATCACCCCCTCGTACCCATGAGGAAGCATCCTTAAGCACACGTTGATCTGCCAAGTTTTACAATTAGATTCAAGTTCTCTATGATCTTAGAATCTAGTCACCAAGCGTTCATAACTGTGAACATGGATTTTCGAAAAGATTTAACCCTGCAGGGGTGTACAATTTTACCCACACATACCAACCGACTCTTAATTCCAAGCTATTAGCCCTCTTCCTTGGAAGGCTGGCAGAGGGTGGTTGGCCACGACCTTTACCTTGCTTTCGCCGAGACCATGAGTCAGGCAATAAGTATGGTTCCGCCGTAACGGGTCAAATCCCGAAGGCGGTACTTAAAGATGTGAGGCGAGGTTGGTTAACAGGGGCTCCATCAACCCCAAGCAACCCGGTCCATGCTACCTACCTGTTATGAATGCACCAACTTCACCCGCCAAATCTTTCAAAAGATTTTCTATGCATATGTCGAATGCAACGCCCGAACTATGTGACTCATGGAATCTACTAGGCAAGTCAATCAAGCGAGGGGTTCACAAGCCCCGTGTGGCTGTACACTCGTCTCGGTTTAAAAGGCAAGAATTCAGGTCCTAGTGGTGGAGAGCATGGGACTAGAAAAACCACATACCACCATGGCCTCCCATACAAGCCTTAGCATGTTTAACTCATATCACTTATCACATCTCATCATGTTCTCCTATAATACTAGATTCTTTGCATCTGATACATCATCTGGATGGACCAGACTTAAGCTATGCATGGCTAAGCACACACAATATAAGCTCTGGCAGTGCACACAAGCCAAACCTAGTTATGCTAGGAGAAGTGGATCAGGTAATATAAGCTCAAAGGGAGTAATGCAATAGATAGAATACTCTATCTATCGATAAAATACCATAGTAGAATCGTATGCATCATGACAAGAATTGAAATGCTTTCGAAATCATAGGATTATATCATGGTGGGGCTATGCTTGCCTTTGCCAGTTGATAGCAGATCTTCGGGAGCCTTGTACTTGACTTGATTACAGTTGGTCAAGTATTGTTCGTCGACCTTCGATCTTCGATGGTCTTGATCTCAGCTTCGATCTCGATCTCGATATCATATTCTACCAGGAAGAACCAAACACCAGAAAGAGAGGGAAACAATCAACAATGGCAGCGACGCATTGCTCAAGCAAGGATGATGATATGACAAGTTAATTTGCATTGAATTGAAACCCTAAAGCATGCTCGACATTTTAATCGGGGTTCCGAGGGGTGAAAACCGAAACTCGGGGAAACTCCGGAACATATGAGAGGGGTGCATTCGTTCTTCTAATTAAAATTGTCATGAAAGTTTATTAACAATGCATGATGATAGCTTAAAGAGGTAGTTCTCATTTTTCTGAACATTTTTGTATATTATTCATATTTTTCTAAATTATAAATAATAAGATATTGATTTTACAAGTTTTATTCAATTTCTAGAAATTATTAAAGCCTTTTTTGCATCAGGCTGACGTCAGCTGGGGGGGTTAATCTTTTTACACCGCACAGAACCTAGCTAGTATGACTGACTCCTGGGCCCTAGGCTACATCAGCAAGTCACCGTGGCTGTCAACGGTAAGCGGGCCCGTGGGCCACGTCATCGTGACACTAGGGTGACATCACCTCGGCGGCCACCGTCGGGTGGTCACCGGCGACGGTGTTGTGAGGCGTGCGAGGCGACGGGGATAGGCTTGATTGAAGAAGCGCAGTGAGGTAAGCAATAAATTGGCAGCACCGCTCGAAGAAGGTCACCGGAGCTTCGGCTCCGACGAGCTCCGACGGCGGCACACACGGGTGCTCATGGCGGAGACGATAGATAGGAGGAGGGAGAGGTTGGAGAGCACGAGCGTGCTCCTGAGATCACCAGGAACGCGCTGGGGTCGTCGGAAGGCGAGGCGAGGCCGGATTCCATGGCGACGACGGCTACCGGCATCGGGGACGGGGTGGTCAATTGTGGCGACAGGAAGCCTGTGGGCTCGATTCGGTTGACGAGGAAGCTCATCTTGGCGAGGCGGAGCTCGTGGGCATGCTGGCGAAGCTCGGGGCGGCACGGGTTGGCGGGGCGCCGGCAGTTCTGCGGGCTAGGGTTTTGGTCTGCTCGCAGAGAGAGGGGAGGGGAGAGCCAGGGAGAAAGGGAGCCAGGGGAGGAGAGAGACGTGCTCGAGGAGGGTATTATCCTCGTCCGGGGGCGGCGCAACGCATCGTGGAGGCCGGCGGCATCGGGCGGCTGCAGCGGCGACAGCGAGCAGCTCCCCGTCGTCGACGAAGACGACGAGGGAGAAACGGTACCGGGCTAGAGCGGGCTGGCGTGAGCCGGCTACTGGGCCACTAGCTGTTGCGCAGTGTGGGAGAGAGAAGGGGAGAGGGAGAGAGTGGCTGCTAGGCTGGGCCTGGCTGCTCTCTGGTTTCTGTTTTTTATTTCCAAAACCTTTTCCTTTTTCTGCTTTAAATTTCTGTTTTGTATTTCCAATTCAAAAATGTTCTGAGGAATTTGAAAATACCAGAGATATTTATAAAGTATGTGAAATTAGTTCATGGGCCCTTTTAGTCCAACTGGGATCCAAATATTTTGGATTTTGCAAATACTTTCAAAATCACTTTGAAGGGATTTCAAGGAAAGGGGAGATATTAGGGATTTAGGGTTTGATTTATTTTCTCCAATGCACAATGTAAATGATGATGCTCATGATGAAAAAACAAACCCTAATATTGATTAATTGAAACTGGGTTGTTACAGCTCTATCCCCCTTACGAGAATCTCGACCCGAGATTCCAAAGGTAGGAAAAGAGGCAGAGAGAGAAAGAAACACAGCCACTCTAAAGATAAGAGGTAATCACACTAAACAACACGGAGTATCTCATGGTCAACTCATGGATGGAGTGTTCAAAGACAACTCTGAGATGACGAATATGAAACACATCAAGGTAAAGGAGGAAACAAGAGGAGATGCTTTCAAGTTGTTAGATAGCTGGTCTTCATAAGGATTGAGACCATGGAACTCAGAAGGGTTAAACTTCTGAGAAAGAAGGCTTCAACAGAAAGAATATGACCACATACTTCGATAAGGAACCTCTACTAAATGACTTAAATAGAGATTTCAGGTTCAGAGATATGGATCAACAAAACCAAGCTGTCGAACTACATTTGACACAGGATGGTCACTTTTTCATTCAACTGATGTCCAAGACAGAAATGTGTTTTGGTGGAGAGGACTCACAAGAGTCACAGGAAACATGTAACGAGAGAAACTGTTGATTATCAAAATCATAGTCACTCCTAAAACATGGTTGATAAGAGGAAGGAAACTATTTATTCATACAGGTTTATCAAAATCTTTGCCAAAGATCATGAGATCACTTTGCACCACAAGATGAATAGTGAATAAGATTCCTGATGACACGATCAGAAAAAAACTTCATTCTCAGACTTCAATTACTTGGCACAACAGGATGCTTCCCAACATAAAGGGTCTGGAGGATTGACCGAGAGACATTTAGCAACACTACTTTAAATGTTCTCCTTGATGTTCGAGAAATCAAACATCAAGTAAATGTCGGACTTCGGATACAAGAGAGACCATAAGCACAACTCCTATAATTAATTATAGAAGAAGCCTCATGTAGAGTGGTTGTTATTGCTTAATTCAAGAGAATATGGAAAAAGGTCTTTCCGGCTATGTGTGTCAACCATTACATCAATCTTGCCATATTAACAAAGAGACCTATGTTAAAACCTTGAGGAGCACCAACCATCATATCTACTTGAGATTCAGATTTGATTAGGTGACATGATACTTAAGACTCAGCATATCTGAATAGAAAATTTGCAACATTTACCGCGGAGGTAAAGTTACTATATTCTCAAGACAGGGACTATAGTGTAAAACTCCAAGAGACTGAGCTAGATTGCTATACCCATGTATTTAGCAATTTGTCAGAAGACAACTGCATACATATAAAGTACTAACAATAAAACACACATGTGTCCTTAAGGAACGGAGTTAACTATTCTCGAATCCACGACGACATCTTTCAGCATTTGCAAGGGAATCAGAGAAGGTCACTTCTAACATCCAGAACACATACTTCGAGATGACTCAAAGAAGGTTCTCGAAAGTTTCCAAATTAATGCCCAATGTTCCATATGTATTCAATCTAACATGGAGAAGGTAAGGATGTCATTTATGAGCTCAACAACAAACTTATCAAGACACTCCAAGAAGATGGACTCATATGTTGCTTGAACGAGACAACAATATTGGTCAGACCAAAGAACATGAATATGTACTCAAGTGAAACATCACAAGAAGAAACATCATCAAGATAGTCCTTGGAACAAAGTTTGATTGACGATAACCCAAATCAAATCAAAGGTGGGGGAAGATAACATATCCACAAAGAAAATACTATCTTTCTTCAAAACGAACAAAACTAGACATCCCTTTAAGAAGGAACTGGGTTGGATAGAACTTTTGTCTTACAACTCTCCAAGTTGTTGTTTAAGCTCAACCAACTAGTTCAGGGGTATCCAGTATAGATCCTTGGAGAAAAGGGTAGTCCAGAAAACTTACATGCTCAAGAACTTGACAACACGGTCATGTGGCATCATGGCGATACTTCTAGAATACATCTAGAATATCATGAACCACCGATATGTCACTTAGTTCGAGAGGAAACTTGCTTTGTAAGGCAAAAAGACATAGTCTTAGGCTTCAGCACAAGCCTAACTCTTTGACCGAAGGGAGTGCACCAGAATAACGGACTTGGTAACATAATCAAACTTCACTTAGTGATAGGGTTAACCAATCACGCTAAGAATGACACAAATGTCCTTAGAGTTCAAAACAATAACAATTGCTAAGAATCTCGGATAACCACATCTTTACGCACACGAATCACTTACGAGCGCGAAAGCTCGAGGAAGGGTGGATAAATATGTGTAAGAGCATCACTTCATTAAGAAGGTCATGGAACTCAGCACTACCTCTTAGTATAAAAGAGTGCGATACTTTAAGATAGAACAGATAGAAGCTAATCAACGCCTCTTAATCTGCAGGTTACAACACTTTGACCTAGCCCTAGATACGACGAGGTACTGGAGTTTGTTTCTCCTGACATCCCGAAAAGGTTTGTCATGACGGACCACAAGAGTATCTTGCATCGGAAGACACCAATGCACATGTACTACTTGGCTACCAACTAGTAGACAAAGGTCGGAAAACAACAAGGGAAAAAGGAACACACTCAGGATAGAATCCCAAGATGTGGATGCATAAGTCAACAATCTCTCGAAAACCAATGCAGAGAAGGGGTAAGGTGTGGCAGAGTCACGGGTATAGATGCGAGACTCACGATGAGTACTCTTGTCGTGATCTGTTTGGTTCCATTAAAGAACATCTGCCATAGAATGTTGTAGGGGAAGTCCTTCATTGTCACAACTCAATCACGACAAAGAACACAAGCTTCAAGGCTAGAATTGTAGTACCAGCCATCCTGATGTAACGTGTCAACATTAGCAACAGGGGACAAAGGAATGGATCTTGGTTTAAAGATCAGCGTCATGTACCAGATTCATAATACTAGAATCGAGCACAATCGGGGATCCTCGGTTCAAGTCTAAGGGTTAAAACCCAAAGAAAGGTGTAACTACTACTTGAGTGACATAGCATACACTGCAAGGTAGCATTCATGAGGTAGCTTCCAGAAGAAGAAACAACTTCTGAAGTACCCAAGCAAATGAAAAGGAGGCACACAAGGAGAAAGGAAACCTCAAGGCCTAGAACAGAACACTACAGATCCAACAATATAATGTTGTGGGTCCAAAAGATAGAGAGATCATGATAGAAAGGGAATCACTCAGATGAATAAGAGCAAATGGGAACAAGGAATTCACAACATAGACAACTCTAGAATATCCAATACTGGGTCAACTGGCTTAGAAACGACATGCCAAGGAGGCACCTAAGCTTTGAAAGACTAGAAGAGATATCAAAACTTTTCCAAAATCAACACTAGATAAGATAACCTAGAGTTAGATCGAAACTAGATAAGGAGAAAAATAAGCAGACTAGAGTTTTCGCAAATACTTTTCATCTTTGAAAATAGTTTTCACAAGCACTAGACTCAACATTGACCAATATCAAGGTTTTCCTACGGTCGGTACTGCTCTGATACCAAGAACTGTGACACCCCCAGGATCAGGGCTAAACAAATCCCAGACCTCCGTCTGAAATAAGCTTAACCTTGAGCTCGAGAATATCCAGTGAAGAATCGGTAACACGGCAGTGACCCTACGACACAAAATTTATTACAGCAAGCTCATAACTGAGCAGATAACCAAATTATTACAAGCAGAGGTCAGTGACCACAAACATCAAACAACGGAAGGCAAATTATGCTATTAAGTATAGCAAACTTAACAAATGGCCTAAGAGGCCTGAAGCATAATGATGACGTCCCAGCCCATAGATTCCAGGCTGCCGGCCGGGAACCCCAAGCTACTCGTCGATGTCGATGTAGTACGGAACGGGGAACACTTAATCTACCAAAAGTATCAACAAACCAAGGGTGAGTACAAGGTGTACTTCGTAAGACTTATGGCTGGTGGAGTTGTTTTGCATAAAGCCACTTTTGCTTATAAAACAAGAGAGAGAGAAGAATCTCGTCTAATCAGAATATTTTAAAAGGGGATAAGAGAGCGACATCTCTGAAAATATTGATCATCATCTTTTGATATCCACCAATCATCATCATTTACCAACTAGGATCACCCCCTCGTACCCATGAGGAAGCATCCTTAAGCACACGTTGATCTGCAAAGTTTTACAATTAGATTCAAGTTCTCTATGATCTTAGAATCTGGTCACCAAGCATTCATAACCGTGAACACGGCTGTTCGAAAATATTTAACCCTGCAGGGGTGTACAACTTTACCCACACGTACCAACCGACTCCTAATGCCAAGCTATTAGCCCTCTTCCTTGGAAGGCTGGCAGAGGGTGGTTGGCCACGACCTTTACCTTGCTTTTGCCGAGACCATGAGTCACGCAATAAGTATGGTTCCGCCGTAACGGGTCAAATCCTGAAGCCAGTACTTAAGGATGTGAAGAGAGGTTGGTTAACAGGGGCTCCATCGACCCCAAGCAACCCGGTCCATGCTTACCTACCTGTTATGAATGCACCAACTTCACCCTGCTAATCTTTCAAAATCTTTTCTATGCATATGTCGAATGGAACGCCCGAACTATGTGACTCATGGAATCTACTAGGCAAGTTAATCAGGCGAGGGGTTCCCAAGCCCCGTGTGGCTGTACGCTCGTCTCGGTTCCAAAGGCAAGAACTCAGGTCCTAGTGGTGGCGAGCATGGGACTAGAAAAACCACATCCCACCGTGGCCTCCCATACAATCCTTAGCATGTTTAACTCATATCACTGATCACATGTCATCATGTTCTCCTGTCATACTAGATTCTTTGCATCTGATACATCATCTGGATGGACCAGACTTAAAAGCTATGCATGGCTAAGTAGACACAATATAAGCTCTAGTAGTGCACACAAGCCAAACCTAGTTATGCTAGGAGTAGTGGATCAGGTAATATAATCTCAAAGGGAGTAATGCAATACATAGGATACTCTATCTATCGATAAAAGACCACAGTAGAATCGTATGCATCATGGCAAGAATTTAAATGCTTTCGAAATCATAGGCTATGCTTGCCTTTGCCAGCTGATAGCAGATAAGCAGATCTTTGGGAGCTTTGTACTTGACTTGATTACAGTTGGTCAAGTATTGTTCGTCGACCTTCGATCTTCGATGGTCTTGATCTCAGCTTCGATCTCGATCTCGATATCGTATTCTACCGGGAAGAACCAAACACCAGAAAGAGAGGGAAACAATCAACAATGGCATCGATGCAATGATCAAGCAAGGATGATGATATGACAAGTTAATTTGCATTAAATTGAAACCCTAAAGCATGCTCGACAGTTTAATCGGGGTTCCGAGGGGTGAAAACCCTAACTCGAGGAAACTCCGGAACATCTGAGAGGGGTGCATTCGTTATTCTAATTAAACTTGTCATGAAAGTGGATTAACAATCCATGATGATAGCTTAAAGTGGTAGTTCTCATTTTTCTGAACATTTTGGTATATTATTCATATTTTTCTCAATTATAAATATTAAGATATGGATTTTATAAGTTTTACTCAATTTCTGGAAATTATTAAAGCCTTTATTGCATCAGGATGACGTCAGCTGGGGGGTTAATCTTTTTACACTGCACAGAACCTAGCCAGTGTGACTGACTGCTGGGCCCTAGGCCACATCAGCAAGCCACCGTGGCGGTCAAAGGTAAGCGGGCTCGTGGGCCACATCGGCGTGACACCAGGGTGACATCACCTCGGCGGCCACCGTCGGGTGCTCGCCAGCGACAGCGATGTGAGGCGTGCGAGGCGACGGGGCTAGGCTTGATCAAAGCAGCGTGGTGTGGTAAGCAATAAACTGGCGGCGCCGCTCGAAGAAGGTCGCCGGAGCTTTGGCTCCGACAAGCTCCGACAGCGGCACGCACAGGTGCTCATGGCGGAGACGATAGAGAGGAGGAGGGAGAGGTTGGAGAACACGAGCGTGCTCCTGAGCTCACCAGGAATGCCCTGGGGTGGTCGGGAAGGCGAGGCGAGGCCGGATTCCATGGCGACGACGGCTGCCGGCATCGGGGACGGGGTGGTCGATTGCGGCGACAGGAGGCCTGTGGGCTCGATTCGGTTGACGAGGAAGCTCATCTTGGCGAGGCGGAGCTCGTGGGCGTGCTGGCTAAGCTCGGGGCGGCACGGGTCGGCGGGGCGCCGACAGTTCTGCAGGCTAGGGTTTTGGTCTGATCGCAGATAGAGGGGAGGGGCGAGCTAGGGGGAAAGGGAGCCAGGGGAGGAGAGAGACATGCTCGAGGAGGGTCTTATCCTCGGTCGGGGGCGGCGCGACGCATCGTGGCGGCATCGGGCAGCTGTAGCGGCGACAGCAAGCAGCTCCCTGTCGTCGACAAAGACGACGAGGGCGAAACGGTACTGGGCTGGAGCGGGCAGGCATGGCCTGGCTACTCGGCCACTAGCTGCTGCGTAGTGCAGGAGAGAGAAGGGGAGAGGGAGAGAGTGGCTATTGAGCTGGGCCGGGCTGCTCTCTAGTTTCTGTTTTTTTATTTCCAAAACCTTTTCCTTTTTCGGTTTTAAATTTCTATTTTGTATTTCCAATTCAAAACCGTTTTGAGGAATTTGAAAATACCAGTGATATTTATAAAGTATATGAAATTAGTTCAGGGGCCCTTTTAGTCCAATTGGGCTCCAAATATGTTGGATTTTGCAAATACTTTCAAAATCACTTTGAAGTGATTTCAAGGAAAGGGGAGATATTAGGGATTTAGGGTTTGATTTATTTTCTCCAATGCACAATGTAAATGATGATGCTCATGATGCACAAAACAAACCCTAATATTGATAATTGAAACTGGGGTGTTATAGCTGCGATTTGCGCCGCCGCCATGGAGTTGGGGATAAGACCGCTGTGCAGCCTCTCTCTCCTTATCCTCTCATTTTTGCCTCTCCCTCTCGCTCTCTAGAGCTCATCCCGCAGAGCCCCAAAACCCTAGCTTCGGCTCGCCGCCATTCTGCGCCTCCCCGATCCCGTCTGAGCAAGCCACCAACACCGTCGTGGTCCCCTGATTCGACCCGCAGAAGGAATCGAGCCCTGGCGCTCTGAATCGTCGCCAATGACGCCGTCTTCTTCGTCATCGACGACCACCACCGTCGACCCTGTCGTCATTCTAGTCCACCTCCGGCCTCGCTGTCACCCCTGATAGCTTCACGGTGAGCTGCTGATCCTCATGGACCCTTCCCCTTCTTCCCTATCCCTTTGTATCTTACTTTCGTCGTAGCTCGCCGTCTGCCGCCGTCGGGCTCCGCCGTGTAGCATGCTCCGGTGACCAATCCGTAGTGGCGCCGCCCCTATTAGACTCCAATCATTGAGCTGGTTCGAACGCGCGTAACCCTGCAGCCCCGCGTGCTCTCCAGCGTCGTCGTCGACCGCCATCTGCCGCGCCGCCGTCGTGGTGTCTTGGTGCTCACGTGGCTACCGCGTGGTGCCCTCGTAGCCCCGGTCCAACCCGCCAGCCTCTTAGGCTATATGCCTCTGCATTTCAAAAAGGTTAGGGTTATCTGAGGTAATAATAGACGTCAACCTGAGGTAATAATAGGTTTAACAATTTCAGAAATTATTATAAACTTGTAAAATCAATAACTTATTATTTATAAGTCAGAAAAATATAAATAATATATAAAATTGTTCATAAAAATGAGATCTATCTAATTACACTATAATCATGCATTGTTAAGCAACTTACATGACAAATTTAATTAGAAGAACATAGTAACCCCTCACAGGTGATTCTGGAGTTTTCCCGAATTAGGGTTTATACCCCTCGGAACCCCGATTAAATTGTCGAGCATGCCTTAGGGTTACATTTCGATACAATTCAACTTGTCATATCATCATCCTTGTTTGAGTATTGCATCGATGGCATGTGTTGATTGTTTCCCTCTCTTTCTGGTGTTTGGTTCTTCCCGGTAGACTACGATATCGAGATCGAGATCAACACCGTTGAAGATCGAAGATCGACGAATAATACTTGACCAACTATAACCAAGTCAAGTATAAGGCTACCAAAGCTCTGCTTTTTGGTTATCAACAGGCAAATGCAAGCATAGCCCCACCATTATATAATCCTATGATTTCCAAGGCATTTTATTTTCCTGCCATGATGCATACGATTCTACTATGGTCTTTTATCGATAGATAGAGTATCCTATCCGTTGCATTACTCCCTTCGATATTATATTACCCGATTCACTGATCCTAGCATAACTAGGTTTGGCCTGTGTATACTGCTAGAGCTTATATATGTGTCCTGCTTAGCCATGCTTAGCTTTTGAGTCTGGTTTATCCAGATGATTTATCAGATGTAGAGAATCTAGTATGATAGGAGATCGTGATGTGATATCAAAGGTTATATGAGTTAAACATGCTAAGGATTGTATGGGAGGCCACGGTGGGATGTCGTTTTTCTAGTCCCATGCTCGCCACCACTAGGACCTGAGTTCTTGCCTTTGGAACTTAGATGAGTGTACAACCACACAGGGCTTGGGAACCTCTCGCCTGATAACTTGCCTAGTAGATTCCATGAGTCACATAGTTCGGTGTTCCATTCGACATATGCATAGAAAGCCTTTTGAAAGATTTGGCGATTGAAGGTGCATTCATAACAGGTAGGGAAGCATGGACCGGGTTGCTTGGGGTCGATGGAGCCCCTGGTAACCAACCTCGCCTCACATCTTTAAGGACCGGCTTTGGGACTTGACCCGTTATGGCGGAACCATCCTTATTGTGTGACTCATGGTCTTGGCGAAAGCAAGGTAAAGGTCATGGCCAACCACCCTCTGCCGGCCTCCCAAGGAAGAGGGCTAAAACGTTGGCATTAAGAGTCGGTTGGTACGTGAGGGTAAAGTTGTACACCCCTGCAGGGTTAAATCTTCTCGAAAAGCCGTGTTCATGGTTATGAACGCTTGGTGACCAGATTCTAAGATCATAGAGAACTATAACCTAATCATAAAACTTGTCAGATCAACGTGTGCTTAAGGATGCTTCCTCATGGGTACGAGGGGGTGATCCTAGTCTAGGTGATGATTATGATTTGGTGGATATCAAAAGATGATGATCAATATTTCGGAGATGTCGCTCTCTTATCCCCTTTTAAAATATTCTGTTTAGACAGGATTCTACTCCTCCCTCTTGTTTTATAAACAAAGATGGATTTATGCAAAACAACTCCACCAGCCATAAGTCTTGTGGAGTACACCCTATACTCACCCTTGCTTTGTTGATACTTTTCTAGCAGAGTAAGTGCTCCCTTGAAGATGAGTTTGGTACTACATTGACCCCGTGAGTAGCTTGGTGTTCCCGGCCGGCAGCCTGTAATCTTTGGGATGGGACGTCATCGTTATGCTTCAGGCCTCTTAGGCCTTTTGTTAAGTTTTGCTATACTTAATAGCATAATTTGCCTTCCGTTGTTTGATATTTGTGGTCAGTGACCTCTTCTTGTAATAATTTGGCTCTCTGCTCAGTTATGAGATTGGTGTAATAAATTTTTGTGTCATAGGGTCACTGTTGTGTTACTGATTCTTCGCTGGATATTCTCGATCTCAAGGTTAAGCTTATGTCAGACGGAGGTCTGGGATTTGTTTAGCCCTGATCTCGGGGGTGTACCACGGGTTCACCCTTATCAGTTGCCTGGTCATCAACGGTGACTAGGGCTTTTGAGATCTTGCCAGCATCGGGGGATGCAGAAGCTCTCTGCACTGACGGACCATTGGATGGGGTCGACGGTGGCACAGCTGGAGAAAGAACAAGCTTCTGCTGGCACAGCTGCTTTCCTGGCTTTCTTTCCGTCTTAATCTTTCTCTTCAACGATGATTTAACTCTAGAACACAAAAATCCTAAACATTAGGTGTGCTCCGAAAAGATAACAAAGGTATGAGAGTACTAAAAACGAAAGGTGAGATGCTTACTTTTTAAGTACTGGCAGCACTTGGCTACTAGCACCGACAACTTCCTTCGCCTTACGATTCTTGGAGGCGGAGGCGGCACCTTCTTGCACCTCATCATCCTCCGTAGCCTCCGGATCATCTGAAGCATAACCCTCTAGTGGAGCTAGATGGGACTCGGAGAGTTTCTCGAGCTGATAGAATCAGAAAAGCATCAATGAAAATAGAGTTGGAGAAAGAACCAAAGAAAACGATAAAACGCGAAAGCAGAGTCGAAATATTTACCGGAGTCAGAGTACGGCTGGATGTATACATCTTCATTGAAAATTCTGGAACTTTTCGTTCCACTCTTTCCTTGACCAAATATTGCATGAGGGTCATGTAGTCCTTCGGTGAAAGCCGGTTTTGGCTGACCTTCATGTTGTCCTTCTTGTCACCGGTGATTTGGTGCATGAGGCGGTCTCCGTGGTGCTAGAGAGGCTGAATCCGGTGCTCCAGCAAACAGTGGATCAAATCGGATCCACGAAGCCCCTCATGCTTCACTACTAGGAAAAAGGGTTGTTCGTAGTGCGCCACTAGGCGTACGCTGCGGCTAAAAAGTGCCTGTCGCGCACTACCAGGTGCGCCACGGGTAGGGGTACAGGTGCGCCACGGATGTGTTTTTGAAAAAACAAAAAAATGCAAACAACACCCTCGTTTTGAATTGCAAAAGCAATCGGGTCCAGAAATCGCCGCCGTCGCATTGCCTCGCCGTAGCAGTGGTCGTGGCCATGACCTACCACTGCAGGGATGTGTGGGAGGCCGTGGCCGTGCTAGTCCTCATCGGCGTCGAGGCAGGAGGAGGTGGTGCGTCGGGAGATGCAGTCGGAGGTGGACGGAGGTATGGTCGGAGGAGGTGGTGGCAGCGGCGACAGCGACGGCTGGAGGACGTGTGGTCGGAGGAGGCGACAACGACGGCTGAAGGAGCTCGTTCCCGTGGTCGTCCTTGGTCGGAGGAGGCCGAAGTGAGGATAAGGAGAAGAGGGAGGAAGAGAAAAAGAGAGGGATGAAGGAAGAGAAGACGAAGAGAATAGGAAGAGAAGAAGAGAGGTAGCAAGAGAAGAGGAAGATAAGAAGAGAGGAAGGAAGAGAGGAGGAAAAGAAGAACAGAGGGAGGAAGAAATAGAAGAGGAAGGAAGAGAGGGAGAGAAGGAGGTAGGTGGGCGGGGTGGTGATTCGAATTTCGAATCCCGCCCAACTTACTCGTGGCGCACTAGGTGGTGGTGCGCTACGGGTAAGTTGCCTCAATTTTTTTCTGCAGCCAAAAATCTTGTTTTTGCCATTAACTTTTTACTCTTTTCGAATTTTGAGATTCTAAAAAATCGCTAAACGACCTGAAGGTGTTGCAAGCGAATCTGGAATCTCGTTCTGGTCATTTTGGTATATTATACGTTTTTTTCGACATCGTATGCAAAAGTTACGGCCGTTTTACCGTGGCATAAGGCAGAGTGCCCTACGGCTAAGTTGAACCAGCTGCTGCAGCACACATACCCGTAGCGCACTAGGGCAGAGTGCCCTACGGCTAAGTTTCACATCCGTAGCGCACCTTGACATAGTGCGCTACGGGTATGTGTGTTGCAGCCACCTGTGCCCTGGCCCACACATAGCTGTGGCGCACCTCCCCCATGTGCGCCATGCTTACGGCAGTTAGCCGTAGGGCAACTATGGGCAGTGCGCCACACCTATTTTACCCGTGGGGCACTGCAGGCACGTGCGCCACGGATGTGTGGATTACCTATACACGTTTTCCTAGTAGTGCTTCATAGAAATTCGATCCGCCTCTTGGCAAGGATCAAAATAGCCGACAGCTCCGGCCTTCCGCATCACATGAATCTTGGTGGGGATCGACACCATTGGCAAACGCCGGAAGACCTTCCACCTTACCCGGAGCCGGAATATCCTTATGATAGAAGAAAGTTCTGTCCCAGCTTTTGATGGACTCACTAGCGTTAATCCTAGGATAGATCCGATTCCTCCTAAGGACTAAGCTAAGAGTGCCGGTGACATAAGGCACACCAGTACTATTGGAACTTCCGAGTAACATAATAGTATCGGAAAAGGGTCAGACTTGGTCTAATGCCAAGAAACCCCTCGCACAGAGCTGCATGAGCACTAAGCTCAAGCAGAGAGTTGGGAGGAAGATTGTGGAGTTGCACACCGTAATGGTTGAGGACCTCGATGAAGAAGTTCGATGGTGGCAGACTGAGGCCGCGATCGACGTGGGTGCTGAAGAACCCCCTCTCGCCATCTTTGGGTGCGGGGATGGCGTGTCCAGCAGTGCTCCTCCACGCGCCGGCAGCAATGAACCCCTCATCCTCCATGACTTGGAGCTCCGCAGTGTCCATGGCACTGGGGATCCACAAACCCCGCATCTTTTTCTCGTCCGCCGCCGACGAACCTACCATTGCCATTCTAGAGGATGAGGCAGATGCCATAGTTCTTGGAGGAAGATGGGCTGGTGGGGTGAGGAGAGTTTTTCTCAGCAATGGGCAGATTGGAACTAGTGCGGAGAGCTCGAGCAGTACGAGGAAGCAATGAATGAATCGACAGAGAAGTGAATCTGAGAAGAAGGATTTTCTCTCCTCTTATTTGCCTCTGCATCAAGATTCGTGCAGTGAGACGCACGATTATTGCCACACGTATAGGAGAGGGGGATTTAGCTTCCTCGCGACTCTTCCGCCCCCACGATTTTCGTGCAGGCATTGAAACGACGTTCTGTTCCGTAAGGAACAGACCCACCAACGGTCGTGTTGATGGAAATCCTATCAGTGATGGGACTAACCTGTAAAGTTGTCAGTCAGCACGCCGCCGTAAAATCTGGCTTATATTTCAAATCAAGCAACGGAAAGATCAAGGTCAGAACAAAATGTACCTGACTCAATTGACTCGGAATCCTACATCAATGAAAGAAGTTTTTCGGGAACCCTTCAAGATTCTCAAGACGAAGAAAACATCAAGCTAGACGATTTATTTGACTTCAGATCTTGGAGACTTCCGGGGGCTACTGTTGGGGATATACTTTCCGGGTGGCCCACTGACGGGTTATAGCTTTGCTTCACGGACGACCCAGTCAGAGAAAGAGGAGGAACCAGTTCCATCTATGACAAGGCCCACAAGAGTTACCGACTTAGGCCTATAGTATTACTTGTAGTCCAAGCTGTACATAGTTACCAACTCTGTAACGTAGCTAGATATGTCTCTCCCTGTAACCCTAGGTCCCGGTGACTATATAAACCGGCCCTATGGGAGCCTTTAGGGCAATAACCAATACAACAACCACAACCAACTCGCACAGGAGAACCTCTCTTATAATCCATTGTGACATCCGTCTTACGCCGATATATTACTGGGTTGCTAGCAGGAGTAGGATCCGATCACTGCAGTTGGATCTAAAGTGCTACTACTCCTCAAAGTGGGTGTCCTCATCATCCTCATCATCATCATCAATGAAGGCGAAGTCCTCCTCATCGGTGAAGAAGTCCATGGCCTGATCCTCCAAAAAGTCATCATCGTCACTCAGATAGGAGTAGGGGCCTCCACGAAGGTCTTCCCCTGCATTCTCCCTCTCCTCCAGCTGCATGTCTCCCTCATGGACAGTCCCCTCCAACTCTGTGATCGTGTGGCGGAGACGGGCAATGATGCGCTCCTTATTGTTGTGCTGTCAGCGACGAGATAGGTGATCCTTCACTAGCATGGCAATGGTTTGATCCTTCTTGGTGGCGATGGCGTACTTGTGGTTGGCGTAGGAGCGGGCATTGTCCAACTCCTTCTGACAGTCATACATCATGAAGCTGAGGTGGTCCAATTGAGTCTTCAGCTCAAGGTGATATGGGGCCTCCAGAGGTTGTCCCATAACATCACGCCTTGGATAGAACTCAAAGCGGGTACCCTTGATCTGATTCATACTCTGCCCTCATGGACGGGCAAGAGCTTCCTACATTGCCCTGGCAAGTCCATCGAGCTAGTTGTTCTCTCTCAAGGTGAACTGAATTCCCTCTGAGGTGGGGTCTTCAATCTTTCCTCGGAAACTTGCAACAACTAGCCATTGCAGCTTCTCTCCTTCCTGGTCGTTGAGCTAAGCTCCAAAGAACTCGGGGTGTGGACGGTCCAGCATTTCCGAAAGCTGGTCCAAGTCATGCTCAAAGATGAGGT
Source organism: Avena sativa (assembly GCA_916181665.1). Classification (NCBI taxonomy): domain Eukaryota; kingdom Viridiplantae; phylum Streptophyta; class Magnoliopsida; order Poales; family Poaceae; genus Avena; species Avena sativa. The sequence continues at coordinate 300,077,737 of OV702297.1, read as the reverse complement.
ATCCTCCATTCTCCAACTGAAAAAACTTGCTATACTTCACGTCCATCTATAAGAATATAGGATGAGTAAGTTAGTAGAGTGATCAAGTGTGTCAAATTTTATGTAAGTTTGTAAGAATTTTTGAGGAACATGAATTTTTATGAAAGAGTTTAAGTGATACGAATGAGAATATGTTTTCATAAATACTCACTTCTTTGGTTTCGAAACTAAGTTTGTGATTCAAATGTCCGTTCTAAACTAGGGTCTCCTATGGTCAGGATGTCCTGATACCAACTTGTCAACACCCGGATTTTTAATCCTAGATGCCTGTTATGCCATACATCGGAATCCCAGGATTACCATTTTTGCGAGACATAACAGATTGGATATCACAGTACATCATCCATTACAAACCATACATAAGGTCTTACACAAATAAAGGATCTCATGATCCATTCTCAATACACTTATAGCAGCGGAATAACGTAATAATAATGGTAGCATGGGCTAAGCTCCATCTTCATGGTCACAGGCAATGCTGACGATGGTCACAGGTAGTCTCAGCTCAAACCTCAGCCGCAAGGGAACCCATACTAAGGTATATAAATTTCCAGTCAAGCCCTACCCAAATTTTGGGTATTGTGGTTGTACGGTAAAATTGGAATGGTATCGCATCCAGACAACCATCAGTTTTATAAAGGGCTAAGGCTCATGCCTTAACATTTTCATCAATAAAATCATCTGGTGTTCAAGAACACATGTCAAAATATTTTAGTAGAATGACTCATCATTCTAAGGTTTTCATAACCATTTTCACCAAGTATTCCCATCTAAAGTTGATCAAGTTTTATGCTTAGCACTAGCATCTACAAGTGGGGGTAAATACTAATGAGGGGTGGTAAACAAGTGTATCTTATCTAAGTTCAATCTCATGCCTCAGGATGAAATCAAGATTATCTACTTAGGCCAAGTTTTATGCTATTTATGCTACCTTTAATAATCTTTCTAAGATCCACAAATTACCAAGTAAACTTTACTAGAAATCTTTGATAAAGAAATAAAATACTAAGCTTGCAAGTAAAACTAGGGTTGGGTATTAGGGGTGTAAGCTTGCAAGGATTAGCTTGCTAAGCTGCAGGTGTTAGCTTGCTTACATAGCTTGCCTTGTGCAGAGCAGTGGTTGAAGTTCACCTCGGCTTCTTCCTTGTAGTATTCTCCTTCCTCCTCGTATCCTTGGTCGGTACTAGCATCTATAAATAAATACGAGGTACACAATCACCAAACAATACTTAACTACTTTTACTTATCACACCAAGGTTTTCACTAGATGATCTAGGATCATCACAAACATCACAAAGATTAAGGCAATAGTTTTATTTCTTTTATTTTAGAAAAGTAAATTCTACTCATTGAAAAACTACTTAAGATTTAATATTCTCCAACTAGAACATGGGAACATGTTGACACATGTCATCACCACATATTTCAGTACTTGGGAATGTGATTTAAAGTGGTGTCACAATTTAATAAGGTTTAACCTTTTTATTTTAATTAATGAAAGTGACTAGGAATGCCTATGGGGCATTTTTTTATTTGTCCATTATTTTTGCAAGTAAACCTATATATTTTTATATATTTAGAAGGGTATTGTTAAATGTGATTTTTGAGAGTTGCAATCAACTCAAAAACTTTTGTGGTTGAATTTTGAAAAATGTTTGAATGCAGAAACGCTCCTGCTTTGTTATTTTTACTATAGGTGATCTACAATTCCAAATGAATTGAATCAAACAGGATTGGATTAAGAATTCCAGTACCTTTCTAACAAAATTGGTTTCATGCAATTTGGTTCAGTGAATCGACCTGTGTTGATTTTTGAATCTAGGTACAGAACTAGGTTTGAAACTAAATTAGAAAATATAAATTCAAACTAACCGGGATGTTAACTGGGCCAGCCCACGGTGCACAGCGCACGCGCGGGTGAGTTTAAGTGAATGACCCCACCAGGCAGCGAGACAGGGGGTGCGAAGCAGTACGGGGGATCTAGACCACACGATCAAACTCTAATCGAATGGCTGGGACCTATCGTACCCGTCGGGCAACGCCGGCGAGATAGAACCCTAGCGCGGCCAGTGGGGGTCTACGGGGTCTCACCGGGGCTCAGGTGAAGGTCGGCGATGGGGGCGAACGACGAAGTCGACGACGGCGAACCTCCTGGTACCGGTGGCTTCTCTTGGGGCAACTCCAATCGCTGGCTCATTTTGAGAGGCATGGTTACAAGGTGTGGTTACACGGTGTGGGGTGGTGCAAGACGGTCGGAACGTCGCGGTGCTCTGGGCGGGTCCGAGAGGCATTTTAATGGCGCACCGCGGCTACGGGTCACGCGGCGGCAAACGGGGTTGTCTGGCGCTCTCCTAGGATGGTGGCGATCACGCTTGCACGCAGCGAGGGCGGCACGCGGTAGGTGGGCGCGTGTCCCATGCGGTCCGCTGGCGCGCTCTCGGCATGCTCGCAGAGAGGCTGGGAACGCTTGGGCTAAGTGGTCCAGAGGCTGGCAATGCGTTGGTGTTGGACAGGGGGTGGCGATGGACGGTGGTCAGTGTCCCAGACATGGTGGCTAGGCTTGGTGCTTCTCCTCGCTTGCTGTTGACCATGGGGTGGCAAGTTGAGCTCGGCATGCTCACCATTGATGGCAATGGCAAGCTCACAGTGGTGCCAGAGCTTGTTAATTGAGCTAGATGATCTACTAAGGGTGTGCTGTGAGCTAGTGAGGGAACAAGTTAGGCCAAATCACTGCTCACAATAGTGTTTGATGTTTGTTTGTTTGGTGTTTGCAAGGTGTTTGATGAAATGGCCAAAATAGATTTAAATTTCAATTTTTGGTTCAAACTTGGTGAGTGCATTAGTTATATACTATGTAGTCTCTGGTTAGTTCGAAAGGTCAAGGGGTACTGGTTTGGTTGGTTTTTGAAAATGGGTGATCTTCCCATATGTTAAAGATTCAATTTTGAATTGTTATTTGAATCAAGTTGCCAAATGTTTCTGTAAGTTTGAAAGGTGGGCTTGGGTTCACTTTTACTTAGTCTAGCAAGGGGTGAAAAGAAATGGAAATGTTTGCTTTATTTGGTGGCCTAGTGTGCAAGATTGGAAAAAATGACCATTTGCTTTATTTGGTTTGTTTTTGATTTTCTCTTGATTTGTTTCTGCTTGGAAATGTTTTAGATGATGTTGTTTTCATATTTAAACCATTCCTTGCTATTTAGATCCATCACACAAGTGCATTCATGCATTTATACAATCATCACATGCACACACTAGAGGGGAAAATCCTATCCGTGGCGCACGCTTTTTGGGATTAGTGGCGCACCCCCCGTGCGCCACGAATAAGACGCCACTAACTACAGGAAGTTCGTGGCGCACCGCGACGTGCGCCACTAACTACCATGTTATCTGTGGCGGACCCTATTTCTATGCGCCACTAACTAGATAAATTCGTGCGCCACTAACTTGTCTCAGGATTTAAAAAGTACCAGAATACAGCAGAAATACACAGAATACACAGGAAATATACCAGAATATAGCAATATATCACAGAAATGCACAAAACTCACAGGAATACCCAGAAACTCACTAAAATTCATACGAAGTGCCAAAATACATCAATATAGAGAGTCCAAGTGTTACACACAAGTCATGGGAGAGTACAAGTTCGAAATCACACAATCGCACGAACTCACGATTGACGCAGATTCGACTGCTCCAGACGATCCCCCGTAGCCTCTATCTCCTAAATGAATTGCAGACGGAACGAGTCGAGCTCCACTCTGCTCAACCTCGGGGACGCTCGCTGGGCATGGGTGGAAGCCAGTAGGTGGACCGCGCTCTGTTGCTCCATGGCCATCAGGCACTGCTCCGAGGTGCTGGTGTCCCTAACTATCAACACCACCGAGTGTTCCACCGACGGCAAGTCGGCTGATGCAGCCTGACGCATCTCCGCCCCGACATCCGATCTCACCGCTAGGGCCTGCAGCAGTCGCCCACCAGAGTACCTCTGAGTCAGAACGGACATCCCCGCACCTTGCATCTCTCCGAGATCTCCTCCTATGCAGCTCCTCGCTAATGCAGAGGCCGCTGCATCGTGTGGACCACCTTGAATGTCATATTCCAGAAAAATCGCCCTGCGGAACCTCTGTCCTCGCCCGGTATCACCTCCGCGAGCACCAGCAGGGTCTTCGCTCCTTCCCTCTCTGGCACAGCCGGCTGCTGCATCGAATCCGTTTGCCACCTCCAAGGGCACCACTCCACTCCCCCGCACCGAAACAGTAGTCTTGTGATGGGCTGCATGGTGAAACAAGATTTACAAATCAGCCTGCCAGTAACAATATTATTACCAGGCCATGTTTACAAACCCATAATGCATCAGAGCACATCCTGGAGATTATTACCATGTTCTTTTATTACCAGGAAAATAAAAATAATGGATCCTAAGCACAAGTGTTAACTGAACAAACAAATAACCTAAACTACTAAGAGCCTCCTATTAATTCACCATTACAAAGCAATTGCTAGCAATATATATGAGCAGTAAAGAGATCCCCATAAGAAAATGCCATAAGCATACTTGGTTCATTTTTTCCAGGAATAAGCAATTGCGTACTGTATTTTATACAAGTCAGACATATGTACAAGATCAAACAGGAGAATTTCAGCAGCTATTTTCAGTATTTACACTAAAACAGGAGCACCTTAATTAGGCATTTTCGAGTAGCTTTTTTCAGTATTTATGCAGGACTCAAAATCTAACATAAAGCATTTTCTACAACTAAGGACTGAATCTTGGGTCTCAAATACAACTAAGGACTGAATCTTGGGTCTCAAATGATAACATGGAGAAGATGGAAAACTTTGTTAGTTCATAGTTTTGGGTCTCAAATGCAAGTAAGGACTGAATCTTGAGTTATCAGAGATTAGCTACAACATCATTGTAAAGGTATCAAGAAAAGAACATAGCTATCTGGTTTAGTACAAACATCAATTGCTCATGTAGATGTAAAATAAGCCCCAACCAAACACTGCCACCGTTTCAAAATATAAAATGTTTTGGTAGGAGATGCTAAACTAACCTACTAAACACTAAGTATGTGCAACATCAATAGATCATGCATTAACATGATCCAATTACTAAGTATGCAATTAGCACATTGCTCATTGAATCACTTCTCAGTACACTCAATTTTGAGACACCACAGAAGCAATCACATGAGCTCACCATAGTGCACAACCAGTTTTTAAACACATGCATCACACCATTGATGAAGTGTCAAGAACATCTGAAAATATAATAACCAAATCACTTAAAAACTGAATAGACACAATAATAAGTTGGAACTCTAGCAGTCAAACACTAATAAAGAAAATATCAGTAAAGGCCTAGTTCCTAACTGCTGGTATGAAGGGATACGGGTAGGCTACACTAGCGCAAATCAAAAAATTTCTACCACTATAACCAGGATCACTGTTGTCATAGATCACGGGATTACCACTAGACACGCAGTTGCGGAATTGATGAAGCGCTTCGAGGCAGTGCAGACGTTCCACGTCTCCTCCTTGTCCTCGTCCCACGAGCAGTTCCCCTTGCGTGGCTCGTCCAAGCGCTAGAGATGCAGCGCATCCGAGGTATCCACACGTACAGGGTGGAAGCGTCAGACGCCGGACTGCTACGTCCGCGCGTGCAACACAGGCGTGAGGAGTGGCGGCTGGGAATGATCTGAGGTCTAACCCTGGTTAGCTCGCCCTACCCTCTCTTATATAGGCGTCCCTAGTGGGCTTCTACATTAGTACCCTATTAGTAGCCTAAGCCTGGTCTAATTCGGATCTAATCCTCATTAGGCTTCCAGCCCCTTAAGTGTGTGACCCTATAGGTTCATATATGTATAGACATGACACGAATACACTTATTTTGTCAATAGTTGGTAGCGGCCTCTAGCAAGACGTGCCAACTCCTAAACGCATACAAGATCATATCGGACGAACAATCACAAGGTTTAGTACATGGCTTTCCCTTTGCCTCACGATATTTGGTCTAGCTCCAAGCTGACCTCCCTTTCTCGATACCGTGATTCGGAATCCCTTTACTAGGTTAACTCTTAACCTTATGTAGCACAGCCATGCATTTCTGGATCCGATCACTCGAGGGGCCCAGAGATATCTCTCTCAAGTACAGAGGGGCAAATCCCATCTTGATTGACCATGCCTTGCAGCATGCTTCAGGACAAACCCGAAAGCTACCTTTATAACTACCCAGTTACGATGCAGTGTTTGATAGCCCCAAAGTAGGTCGATCCACATTTCAAGTACATGCGACAATCTCAGGTATAAGGACAAAACGTACACGATGTGTAGAGAGAGAGAGCTGCAACTAATTGCCAGTCTCAGATTTGGGTCAGTCCAACCCCATGTTCATAACATGTGTCCACATCATTGGTTTGACATCTCCATGTCTATGACTTGCGAAACATAGTCATCAACCAATCGATGTGCTAGTCTAATATTCACGTGTGTCCTCACATGAACTCCGACTAGGGACAACTATTAAATAACCATACAAGTAAAGAGTTTCACAAACAATTCACATAATTGCCAATCAATACAAGTTGCCTGATATGGATATTCAAGGAACATTACAATAACTCATGGATACATATGAAATATAATCATCTCTATGATTTCCTCTAGGGCATATTTCCTTCATGGTAAGCAATTGAGACTCTGAAACATGATAGACAAAATGAGGAAGAGTAACAGAAATGAGGAATGTGGGAGTAGAACAGGCATGTCCTGTTAACTTGATGATCTGGTGGCTAATGTTTTGGTCTATTACACATACATAAGGACCAAAGTTTTGATCAGCTATTTTTCATGCTAGTGAACATAAAAATACTATATGCGGTATCTTTTAGTTCCACTCATGCTAGTAGGCCTCACTAGTATTATCAAGTTCGTGACATTAAAAGATGACAACAAACAATAGTGACACATGCATTCATATGATGTTAATTAACAAAAGTTCGTGACATTATATCAGGTGCGCCACGAACAAAGGGGCCTATGGATAAGGGTTTTCCCACTAGTGACACATGCATTCATATGATGTTAATTAACAAAAGTATTTGTTAACCCTAATTTTGTTTATTGGAATTGGATAATCAGTTTTCAATATTTTTGGGATGTTACATACATCATTCTTCCCTTACACCTGAAAATTTTCCTTCGTACAAAACTTCACACAATCTTCATTAGCAACATTAGTGCATTAAAAAGATAATAAATGTTTGGGTTTAGTTTCAAAACAGCAAAACTTTCATCAAAGACACAAGATACTGTATCAATTCCCTCAAAAAGCTCAATTTTCCAAAGATAACCCAAGAGGCAAATGCAAATAATGGCAGAAATCTATCAAAACAGACAAGTAGGTAAAAACCGATTTTTTCGAAGAACTTTTGTTGCTCAAATAAAAAATTGTTGAACTAATGAAAGTTATCTAACAACATGGGGGATTTATTCAGAAAATTATAGCTCAATCTGACATACATAGAGCTTGCAAGAATTTTTTACAGTGGAGCACAAAAATCTGTTTCGGGATAGCAGTTCTCCAAATCTTACTTCCTCCCATTAGAGGTTATTCTTCGCACAAAAATCAAATAAAAAGGATAAGGATAGGTCATTATAGAAGTAATAACTTCCAAGACTCAAGAAAACTATTGGGTTATCTCCCATAAAGTACTTTTCTTTAGTGCCTTTAAGTTAGGCACAAGAAGCAAGAATCAAGTATTTTCAAATGAAGAAGAATTAAGATCAATACTCGAGATTTCTTCAACTAGGAAAGGCATCTCATCCAAATGAGTTCTAGAGGATCCTCTCTCAACACTCTTGGGTTCAATAATTTCATCAAATGGGTTTTCAGGAACAATCCAATCAAAATTCTTTTCTAGGGCTTCATGCATTCCTACAAGTTTAAAATGTATGGGTATTTTAATTTCCTCTCCATTGGGTTTGGTTTTATCCAAGTTTTCTGATGTACCCATAACATCTACACATCAGCCTAGCATATTAAAACATTCAAAGACCTTTTTGGCTTCTTTAGCAATATCATTGAACTCCTTTAGCAAAGTTTCTAGAATAAAATATCTCTTTTCAGCATCCTCAATTTATTTTAGTTTAAGAAACATTATTTGCATCATGGGGTTAAGGTTAAAAAACCTAGCCTCCAACATGTGAACTAAAGAAGCTGCAGCAATTTCATAATTAGGAGCAAGTTCTGCTAAGGATCTATCCTCAATATCCTCATGTTTGCTAATATGATTAAAGAATTCTTCAATATTTTCTTTCCCAATTATAGAGCCACTACCTATTGAAATGTCTTTCAGGGTGAACTTAGGGATCAACATGGTGAGCTAGAGCAAGGTGCCAACTATAGGAATATCTAATTTTTTGTGTGTTTTTGGTAAGAAAAAGCAAGCAAAACAAAGAAAAAGAAACTAAGCAAAACAAAAACAAAGTAAAGAGAATGGTTGTGAAGGACTCCCCTTGTGAATCTGTCCTTAACTCCCCGTCAACGGCGCCAGAAAACGTCTTAATGCGGCTCAGATCACTGTAGAGCTTTGTTGGGAAACCCCAAGAGGAAGGTATGATGAGCACAAAAGTAAGTATTCCCTCATTATGAAACCAAGGTTATCCAACCAGTAGGAGGAAGGAAATGACCCTAAGGTGTTGCTAACAACTTGGAACCAGCACAACACAAACTCAAGACTTTGCCCCAACGAACAGTGAGGTTGTCAATCTCACCGGTTTGCTGAAAACAATGGATTAAACGTATGGTGTGGAAGGTAATGATTGCTTGCAGAAAGTAAACAGTAACAATGGATGATGTATCAATGGTAAAGATTGGACCGGGGTCGACAGTTCACTAGAGGTGTTCTCCTTAATATAAATAACATAACATGCTAGGTAAACAAATTACAGCGGGGCAATTGATAGGACTGAGCAAGGCATAACAATGCAATACTAGACATTCATGATCCTATGAGATCTGATTGGGAATTAAAACAATATTCATAGACCGCCATCCAACTTCATCTATGACAAGTAATCCACCTTCAGGTTATCATTCAAACCCCCTCCAGTATTAAGTTGCAAGCAACGGATAACTTCTTTAAGCAATGCGTGTAAAGTAAACAATACAATTGTTCCATGAACAAGAGATTGTTTTTTTCTCCCTAGTAGCAATATCATATCTATAACCTTAGAGATTTCTGTCACTTCCCAAATTCAATAGAGGCATGAACCCACTATCGAGCATAAATACTTCCTCTTGGAGTCACTAGCATCTACTTGGCCAAGATTTTATAGTAGAAACGGAGAGCATGGAAGATATCAAACAACACAGACATGATAAAATCAACAATTAAGAAGACAAGATAGAATCATTAATCAATCTGACATAGTAATCTCAATATCCATGGAATCCCCGCAAACACAATATGCATGATTACAAATAGATGATCTTGATCATGAACGAAGCTAACAAGATCTAAACATGTGTATAACCCCGGATAAAACCCTAATTATATTATTGCATGTTATTTTTCTTTTGGTGCATCATTATGGCATCATGCATTTTTGCGTCTCAAAATGTTTTAACTAAAAGCTATTTTGTTTGCTACAACACCTCTTCTCTTATTTCAAAACAAAATCTTATATTTGTCTGCCAAACTATTTGCCCTAAAATTATTTGCAAAAAGGATTTAAAATAAACAAAAAAAAGATAAATATTATATAAAAATAAATAGAACACCTATACCTAAACCGGCCAGGCCCAAAAGGCCCAGCCGGCTGAAACCCAAACCCTACATTCTCTTGCTAACCCTAAATCTAGACACAACCTAGCTATCAACCTTCCCCGCCGCCACAAACCACACACGCACTCGCGCGCAGCAGCCGAACCACAATGCACATGTTGCCCGCACCCTGCCCTGTCATACCCACACACGCACTCACGCACCCACTCCTGCAACCCCGGACTCCGACCCAGTCCCACTTGACCCCACCATGATTGAATCCTAGGCCTCTTCTCTCTCCTTCTTCTCTCTCGCTCGCATACTCCTTCCCCGCTCGTCTTTTTCCATGCAAACCGTTGCCACCGCCTTCTTCCTTCCCGCGCCCGGCTCCTCCCCGGGAGCCGCCACTCCCCCTGTCTCCCCTGTTGGCCGCAGCCAGGCCCACCTCCACCATGGGTGAGCTCGCCGACATGCTCCTCCTCTCCTCGCTCTCGCCTCCCTCCTGTCCGCGAGCAGAGCCGACCCGCCGCCCTCTGCTTGAACCGCGACCAAACTCCGCCGCACCGTCCCGCACGCCTCCTCGCCGCCAGTGTCGGCCGCTCAACTGCCCCGTTGTTCACGGCTGTCAGCGCCGCCACAGGATGGCGCCTCTCCGTATCATCACCACCACGCCGGCCCTCCTTCCTCGTCTCTGCCCCGCCCTGCCAGCAGGGCACCTGCGGCGGCCACGGTACGTCATGCGCTCCTCGTGGCAAGACACCGCCTGAGCCACACCGAGGCCACATCGCTGCGCCGCCCTCTCTTCTCGACCCCAACCCGACGCCTCTTCCTCAGACTCTCCCTCTAGCCGCGCAACCTTCCTACCGCGGACATCCTCGACGCCTTCAGTTCCCTCTCAAGAAGCACGTGGTGGAGCCCAAGGTCACCGCGTCCTGGTCTTTTCCCCTTGTCCTGTGTGTGTGAACCCATATCCTTTTGTGTTCATGTGTATACCTGAATCCGTTATAGGAATATCGGTGTCTCGGCTCCTTACATGGGTAGAGTTGGTGCAGTGCTTTGGAGTTATTGCAGCGATCACGGTGTGGAGATGAAGGAACTTCACGATGGTGGCATGTTGTGTTTGTGTGGGATGGTCGGCGACTTCGGATCACTCCCCGACATGAACTAAAAGGTCATCGACATCGAAAACCAAGATCTCTGTCATGGAGTATCGAGGACGCCTTCACGTACACTGAAGACTTCTCTCCTCGCTCCCGAAGACCGATCCCGAAGACCGAATCTGAACCTCATCAAACAAAGATCGCCGATACTCTGTGTGTGACCCCTTTTTTCCGAGCCCCTATTTTATAAATGATATATAATTGTTGCATATAATTATTTATGCTTGCATACATATTTGTATGGTTTGGGGGCATTATGCCAATTCACCTCAAATTAAATATAGAGACATATGCGTGCGAATCTAGTCTTATATTGGCTCCATTTAAATTTATGTAGCAAACTGATGCCATCTTTTTGCCTTGTTAATATAACATTTAAATTGCGGCGTTTATAAACAACTAGAACCATATATTTAAATGTCAGAACCCCGGTTCCGTTTAATATTGCCTAATCGCATCGTATCTTTGCCATGTCATGCATCATACATGCATCATGCCTGATCTTCTGCCGTAGTATTAAATAGTGCATCCGGTGTTTCTTCTAGTGCTTTGCTTATTCACGGATTAGGCCGATGAGTTTACGCGAGAGTCAACCCGATCTTCAGATGAACCTTCGGCATTGTTTTCAGGCGAGCATTCTCCCCCTTTCTACATATCTTACTTTTAGAGTCTTTATTTCCTCCTGTTGATCTATTGCTATCTGTGTTGCGATGCTTTAGATTTTGTACCCCATTATATATCCCTGCAGCCTTTATATTTCCTTGGAGACCTCCTATTGCATGTTGTTTGGGTACACAGTTGGCCTTGCGAGTCATAGTCGCTTGCTCATGTGATGCTTCGCGTCGTCGATGTTCCACTGATGTTGGGGGTTGGCATATTCATAAAGGTGGAGATGATCGTGGTTTTAATTATAGTTGGTTACTTAAATATTAAAATGAATATAACTAATAAAGAGGCACCGGTGGGTAATAGTTGATATTTGGTTGTTAACCGCCCACTTGTGTCCACCTAGGACCCGAGTTCTTGACACCTGTTCCGAGACTGAGCGTGCTAACTATGGGGTGTATAAACACTCCTATCGGCTTAGTACCTGATTTCAAAGTACTGTATTGGGGGCACAAACTAGTTTGAAGTTTTCATGCCACGTTATGCCATGTATGCCATGTTTATTACCTGTTGTTCGATAAGCTTTTATTACTATTGCGTAGGTGCGGGACTCTGTCATGGGAATATTTATTCCATGACCTCTGCTCTCGTGCAAGTGTATGCAACCATAGAGTCCGTACGAGGAGGATTAGCTATACCTCGTACGGGTAGCTCTTTTAGGTGGCCCCCATGTGCTTGCTTTGGGTTAGGGAAAGCGTCGTGTCCTAGGCCCCACCGACATACCTATGAAAGTATGTTAATTGATCTTGCAACAAGGGTCGAAGTGCATGTGGAAACTTTGGTGCACCCCAGTAGGGTTAAATCTTTTCGAAAAGCCGTGTCCCCGGTTATGGACGACTTGGAGCACAGTATCTTAATCATAGACAACTAATAACTAAAGTTTACCGTTATAAATTGACTTGTATCTGATATGACTAGTAAGTTGAATAACTACCATGGAAATAATGAATAAAACTGCCAACCGTGTGAGTTTCCTCGGCTTGACTTCCTCGTTTGGTCTCGAGGGGGAAATACCAGGATGGGTATGTTTGGTGTTAGTATCAGGTTGGTTTCGAATAGGTCTTTCTCATCTCTCTCTGATAGCCGACAATTGTATCGAGTCTCTATAGGTTGTTTAGTGCATGCTTCGCTGCCGCTTCAGTCCACCATACCTATGTAGGCGAGGACCGTCGAATTCTAAGACTCGTCTTGTACTGGCCTTAGTATTGACCGCTCTGTTGTTTTCCTTTGCCCTTTGTCAGCGCCCCTTTTGTTTAGCAGGTTTGAGATTGATGTCGTTAGCAGGGTTACCCTTTCGGCTTGGCCTAGGCAGGGTTATGGATGCCATTGGTTATCCTTCAGGGCTATTAGCCCCATTTGCGTCTTGTCCGTACTCAGAAGTTGTATCGTTTTCAAGGTGATTTGGATCTTTTTATTGTATATATGTATTCTTGACTCTTTCAGTCGTTGTTGTATATATATGTTCTGTGGGTTCCATCTTGGACTAATGTGTAATGATATTACTTTGTTTTCCACCCGCACGAAAGTGCCTGGTGGGCACCTTTGAATTGTTTCTATGCAGGATTGGTGGGAATTGATAAAACTCGCATAGGGCCGATCCGAGGGTGTTACAACATGATAGCACAAAGGAGGAGAACAACCATCTAGCTATTGTATGGACCCATAGTCCAAGGTGGAACTACTCACGCATCATACCGGAGGCTGGCATGGTGATGAAGAAGTCCTACGGGATGATCTCTCCCCTCTGGCAGGGTGCCGGGAAGAGCTTCAAATCCCCCCTAATCTTGGGACGATAGTGGCGGTGGCTATCGACTGTTTCGTGGATATCTGATCACGTACTTAGGGTTTTGGCATCAAGGTGATTACATAGGCGAATAGGCGAGGCAGGAGGGCGGCCAGGGGGCCCACACCCTGCCTAGGTGCGACCCAGGGTGGGCTTGCACGTGGGGGGGTGGCCACCCTATGGCTCCCCTCCGGTCGCCCTTCGGTCTCTTTGTTCTTCTCGGTGAAATATTGAGTTTGGATTTTGTTCTATCCAATTATGAGAATATTTCCTTACTAGATTTTATGAAACCAAAAATAGCAGAAAACAAGCAACTGGCACTAAGGAATCTTGTTAATAGGTTAGTCCTGGAAAATGTATAAAAAAAACCTCAAAGTGTAGACAAAGGATAGCAGACTAGATACTAAACAAGCATGGAACATAAAAATTATAGATACGTTTACAACGTATCAGCAACATATTTGGCCTCCGTGTTTGATCCCGCAACCATGGGTTGTTTGGAACTCCTCCAACTAACTGCTCCTCCATTCATGAGAAATACGTATCCAGAATAAGACTTAGAGTCATCCGGATAGGTGTCGAAGCTAGCATCGGCATAACATTTAGCGAGGAGCTCTTCTTCACCTCCATACATGAGAAACATTTCCTTAGTTCTTCTAAAGTACTTAAGGATATTATTGACCGCAATCCAGTGTTCTGAACCTGGATCAGATTGGTATCTACTAGTCAAACTAACAGAATTTGCCACATCCGATCTTGTACATAGCATGGCGTACAATATAGAGCATATGACTAAAGCATAGGGGACTTTGTCCATTATCTCTCTTTCTTTAGCCGTAGCCGGACTTTGAGTCTTACTCAATGTCTTGCTCGAAACATAGGTAAGAACCCCTTCTTACTTTCGTCCATTTTACACTTCTTTAAAATCTTATCAAGGTATGTACTCTGTGATAGCCCTATTAGTCGCCTTGATCTATCTCTATAGATATTTATGCCCAATATGTATGACGCTTCACCTAGGTCCTTCATTGAAAATTTGCGGTTTAGATAACTTTCAACACTGTTTAAAAGATCTACATCATTTTCGATCAGTAATATGTCATCCACATATAATATCAGAAATGCCACATTACTGCCACTCACTTTCTTGTAAATACAAGCCTCTCCATAAGTTTGGACAAATCCAAACTCTTTGATCACCTCATCAAAGCGGAGATTCCAACTCTGGGATGCTTGCTTCAGTCCATAGATGGATCGCTGAAGCCTGCATACCTTGTCAGCATCCTTAGGATAGCCAAAACCCTTTGGTTGTATCATATGCAATCACTAACATAATCCTAACTGAATTTAGCATTGCTTCGGGAGAGAAAGTCTCATCGTAGTCAACTACTTGAATTTGTCGAAACCCCTTTGTGACAAGTCGAGCTTTATAGACGTTTATGTTACCATCAGGATCAGTTTTTCTTTTGAAAATCCATTTATTCTCCAAGGCCTTTCCGTCCTTAGGTAAGTCCACCAAGGTCCAAACCTGGTTTTTGTACATGGATTTCATCTCGGATTTCTTGGCTTCTAGCCATTTGTTGGAATCCGGGCTCATCATCGCTTCTTCATATGTCGCAGGGTCATCTATTTCAACAACCATGAAATTCATAATAGAATTTTCGTACAGTTCTGGAGTTGCACGCGTCATTCTTGACCTACGAGGCTTGGTAGTATTCTCTTTTGGAGTTTCATGATCATTATCATTAGTTCCCTCTTTATTCGGTGAAGTCAACTCCGGAACAACTTCTGGCGCTGCTCTACTTGCCATACTATGAAGAAAAGGCTCAATAACCTCTTCGAGTTCTACCTTCCGACTACACACACCTTTCGCGATAAACTCTTTCTCTAGAAAGGATCCATTCTTGGCAACGAAAACCTTCCCTCGGATCTGTGATAGAACGAATACCCAATAGTTTCCTTAGGGTACCTATTAAGACGCATTTTCTTCTTTGGGTTCGAGTTTATCTGGCTGAAGTTTCTACACATAAACATCGCATCCCCAAACATTAAGAAATGACAGCTTAGGTTTGTTTCCAAACCACAATTCATACAATGTCTTTTCAACGGATTTATATGGTTACTGATTTAAAGTGAATGCAGGTATTTCTAGTGCATAACCCCAAAATGACACTGGCAAGTTAGTTAGAGACATCACAGATCGAACCATATCTAATAAAGTACGATTACGATGTTACAACACACCATTTTGCTATAGTGTTTTGGCATGTGTGAGTTGTGAAACTATTCCACACTCTTTCATATGTGTGCTCAACTCATAACTTAGATACTCACCTCCACGGTCAGACCGTAGAAATTTGATCTTTCTATTATGATGATTTTCCACTTCATTCTGAAATTCCTTGGACTTTTCAAAGGTTTCAGACTTGTGTTTCATCAAGTAGATATACCCGTATGTACTTAAATAATCTGTGAAAGTAACAAAATAACGATATCCACCTCGCGTTTACACGCTCATTGGACCACATACATCAGAATGTATGATTTCCAATTAATATGTCGCTCGTTCCATTGAACCAGAAAACGGCATTCTAGTAATCTTGGCCATAAGGCATGGCTCACAAGTATCAAATTATTTGAAATCAAGTATTCGAAAAGTCCATCTGAATGGAGTTTCTTCATGCATTTACCGCCAATATTACCTAGACGGTAGTGCCACATATATGCGGATATATCATCATCAAGTTTAATCCTTTCAGCGTCAACATCATGAATATGTGTAACACTATTATTGAGATCCAACATAAATAAACCATTCATCACAGGTGCATGAAAATAAAATATATTATTCATATAAATCGAACAACCATTGTTTTCAGATTTTAACGAATAACCACTTTGCATCAAACACGACCCGGATACAATGCTCATGCTCAGTGCAGGCACCAAATAACAATTATTTAGGTTTATAACTAATCCCGATGGTAAATGGAGATGCAGAGTTCCGACGGTGATCGCATAAACACTTGATCCATTGCCAACACACATCTTGACCTCACCCCTTGCTAGCGGTCGCTTGTTCTGCAGCCCCTGATTCGAGTTACAAATATTAGAAACCAATCCGGTATCAAATACCTAGGTGCTACTGCGAGTACTAGACTAGTACACATCAATAACATGTATATCATATATAACTTTGTTTTCCTTGCTGGACTTCTTGTTTGCCAAATAATTGGGGTAGTTTCGCTTCCAATGGCCACTCCCCTTACAATAATAGCACTCGGTATCAGACTTAGGGCCATCTTCGGATTTCTTTTCAGGTGCGGCAACCGATTTGACGCCCTTCTTTCCCTTCTATTTACCCTTCCTATCTTTCTTGAAATCGGTGGTCTTATTGATCATCAACACTTGATGTTCTTTCTTGATTTCCACCTCTTCAGTCTTAACCATTGACATAAGATTGGGGAGAGACTTCTTCATGCCCTGCATGCTATAGTTCATCACGAAGCTCTCGTAGCTAGGTGGCAGAGATTTGAGAACACGATGTATGCCTAAGTCAATGGGAATCGATATTCCTAAGGACACAAGCTTATCGGCGTACCCAGAAATTTTGAGTACGTGCTCAATAATGGAGATATTCTCTTCCATCATGCATCTAAATAACTTTTTAGAAGCATTATAACTCTCTACAACAACATGGGTGTCAAAAATCATTTTCAACTCACCCATTATATCAAAGGCATTGCCTTTTTCGAAATGCTTTCCAAGTTCTGTCTCTAACCCATACAGTATGCTGCAATGAACTAAGTTGTGGTCCTCCTGACGAGTCTAATAGACGTTGTTTTCCTCGTCAGGGGCATAATCAAGTGGTGGGGGGCCTAGCGGCTCTTATATCACATATTTCTTTTGTGTAGCAGAGAGGAGAATCCTCAAATTCATAGCACAGTCGGTAATGTTGGTACCATTCATCGCAAGTTTATCTTTCTCCATGAACACATCGAAATTAAAAGTAGGTGGTGCCATCTACAACAGAATTTATAAAGTTTAGACAAAGTTTATGATAGATCGAGTTCAACTAATCCAAATTACGAATGCTCCCACTCAAAAACGACATCCCTCATGTCTTTTTGGTGATTACATGAACCAAATACACTACACCAAGTCCGATCATCACGTGAGTCGGTGTAGCTTCAAAGGAGAGGATCTATATGGGCATCATGTGAACATATCACTCATGCTTAACCTTTGGGTCCGTGTTCTGAGGTCATGTCTATACATGCTAGGATCTCCAAGTAAGAACCTTAGTATTTAGCATTTGTAAAACTATTTAACATACGATCATCACGTGATGTCTTGAAGCGGCG
Source organism: Avena sativa (assembly GCA_916181665.1). Classification (NCBI taxonomy): domain Eukaryota; kingdom Viridiplantae; phylum Streptophyta; class Magnoliopsida; order Poales; family Poaceae; genus Avena; species Avena sativa. Next base: position 300,059,952 of record OV702297.1, on the reverse strand, counting down.
AAACATAATCGATGCATACTTAAGGGAGAACAGATTTATATCTTGATATCTAAATGAGGGATAATCTTATTTTTTTTGAACCTCTAATAGTAGGAAAAGCTCCTACTGCTTTGCCATTAAATAGAAATCACAGAAGTCTTTTTACATATTTACAATGGGCAATGCCCAGCAGGGTAAAGGCAAAAGAAAATTACAGAGAGGTAATAATGTTTTGGATGTGAGTATGGAGATCTTCCTTAGTCCTATGGACTAAAAGATTCAAGTCTAAGACCAGTCTAGGCCTCCAGGAAGCTACAGTTGGTTGAATAACATTGAATAGTAAGTTATTCCTTTCTTTCCAGATGTTCCAGGCTCCTAACAAAACAATTTCCATGTACAGCTTTTGGTTCCAAGAAGCCTTCCCTAATTCAATTATCTGTAATCTTGTAGTTCTTGTAGTTTCCGAGGGACAAGTTATATGGAGAAGGTCCCAACAAGATTTGCTAAAGGAGCATTAAAAAATCATATGCTCGATAGTTTCTTCTGGAGGATTGGCACACATTAGGCAATCATAACCTGAACTTAGGGAGAAATTTCTCCTTATTAGCATATTTTTGGTGTTTAGTCTGGCTGATAAGACTAGCAATCCAAAAAAATTGACTTTTGGGGTGCATCTGGATTTCCATAACCATTTAAAGGCGATGTGTGTCTCTAAGTCCTTGAAATGGAATTGATAGTGTAAACTTGAAGAGAATTTGTCATTACCCCAAACATATGACCATTCGTCTGAATTATCTTGGGTCATTGTTACTTCTCTCCAGATATTCTGAATGTCTTTTAATTCCTCTAGGGCTTCAGGAGAGAGAGGCAGGAAAAAAGTACTGTGTAGTGAATCTGATGAAAGGAATTCTTGAACAGACATGTCTTCTTTCCTGAGAAAGGAGAAAATCCTAGGATGGCTGTCTTCAAACACCCCATGTTGCCAATTGTCCTTCCAAAATAAAGTTGAAGTACCATTGCCAATTGAGCTCAAAGCAATACCTCTAAAAATGTGAGACAGTTTAAAAACATCGTTCCACTAGAAGGATCCTCTAGGAGATAGAGCATGGGGAATCTTATCAGTATAGTAGGCATTCCAAATCAAAGTGGCCCATGGAGTGTCAACTTTATTATAGAATTTATGTAAATATTTTAATAAGAGCCCATCATTCTGTACCCTAAGATTTAGAATTCCCAGTCCTCCTTTCTTCTTTGGTCTACAAATTTTGTCCCATGCAACCAATGAATAACATTTCTCTCCATCCTCTGCTTTTTTGTTCCATAGACAATGTCTTTGAATTTTCTCCACATGATTTATGATTTTCTCTGGTAATTTAATTGAACACATTGCAAAAAATGCAATGGAAGCCAATAAAGAAATTACGACTAAAACCCTGCCACTATATGACATCATTAGAAAAGAAGATGAAACTTTCCTTTCAATCCTATCCACCAGAGGCATTAAATCATATACACTAGGTCTTGTAGTCCCAGTGGTAGACCTAAATATGTAAAGGGAATAGAGGCCACAATACATCCAATTATATCTGCAATTTCCTTACTCTTGTCTTATGACAAATTAATAGGTATCATGTTGGACTTTTGAAAATTGATTGTCAGTCCAGTAGAAGTGGCATATTTCTGAAGAATCTCCTTCATGACATGAACTTGATCTATGAAGGCAGGCATGATAATTAATGTATCATCAGCATATTGTATAATTGGGAAATCTTGTCCAAAGTCAAGAGAGAATGGAGCATGCAAAATATTTTCCCTGAAGGCTTTATTGATGGTAGACTGTAAGAGGTCAGCAGCAAGAACAAAAATCAGAGGAGAGAGAGGATATCCTTGTATGACACCTCTCATACAGTGAAATTGTCTGCCAGGGACCCCATTCAATAAAATAGCTGATTTACATGACCCAAAAAATTCAATCCATTTCAACCATCTTTCATCAAATCCCATTTGTCTCATAATCTTGATCATAGCAGAGTGATCAATTGTGTCAAAGGCTTTGGCAAAGTCCAACTTTAATAACATGATTTCCTTTTTTGAAGTCTCACATTGGTAAATGAATTCAAAAGCCCAAGCCAAGCAATCTTGTATGTTTCTCCCTTTAAGAAACCCATATTGATTTTTGTGCACAATCTGAAGGACTAACTTCTGTAATATATTTGCCAGTATTTTGGTAATGATCTTTAGTATACAATTCAGAAGAGTGATGGGCCTATAATCATTAACAGTTTCAGGGGAGCCAACCTATGGAATTAGAGCAATGTGTCCCATGTTAATGCTTTCCAAGTTTAGATTTCCTTCATGAAACTGGAAACATAATTCATAAATATCCTCTTTGATAATATGCAAGCAACTTTTGAGAAATTGGCCATTGAAACCATCAGGGCCAGGTGCTTTGTCAGTTGGCATTTCCTGAACAACTTTATCAATTTTTTCTTTAGTAAAAGGAGCAGATAGTATATCAAGTCCAGGTGTAGGGGTAATAAGATCTTCTAATTCCAATACCATAGCTGGTTGAGTTGCAGAGCCCAGTCTTTCTTCATATGTTTGATAAAAGATCTCCTCCTTGTTAACATGCTCTATCACTAGTGACCCATCAGGGAGTGTAATTGAGGCTACATTGTTCCTTCTATATCTTTCAGTAGCATAATTATGAAAAAAAATTGTGTTCTCATCCCCAAATTTTGTCCATCTCACTGTACACCTCTTTTTCCAATAGATATTCTAATATTCTAACAATCTGGCCAAGTGTGCCTTTAAGATTTTCCTGAAATTCTTTTCATGACAAAAAAGACCTCTTCTATCTTCAAGATTATCCAATTCAGCTAAAGTTTTATTTGTATTATCAATACAAATTGAAAGTCTGGAGATGGATTTACTCCAAAATTTCAAATCATACCTTAGTCTCTTGAAAGCATTAATGTTGGCTGCACAATTCTTTTTAAAGGTTGGTTTCTCCCAACTTTTGGACACTGTTTATAGGAAGCCAGGATGGCCAACCCAGTAATTTTCAAATCTAAAAGTCTTACTTCCAGGAATCTTTGTTTCAATTGTGACAATACATGGGGAGTGGTCTGATGTTGGCTTCCCTTGTCAAGTAACCACTGTATTTGGGAAACTTGCAGTCCAATGGATAGAGGTAAAAAACCAATCTAGTTGCTCAAGGAGAGGATCATCCTGCATATTGCTCCAAGTGTATTGCCTTCCCTTAATAGGCAGTTCAGTCAGATTTTTCTCCTTTATGAAATCATTAAAAATTAACCTGTGTCACATCCCAAAATTTTCCAAATTTTGAAATGTAAAAAAATAAATAAACAAAATAAATAATTGATGAAATTTAGGGTGAAAAGAAACTTTTTGTTTCCAAATAGAAACATCAAAGACCCATCTTGGACAAACTTTGAATGAAAAGGGATTTAAAAAGATAAACAAATAACAAATAAAATTATAAAAGTTGGAATCACCATTTTTGGATCTTTAAATAAAAAGATATGGATTTTTATAAACAAAGGAAGAAATAAATAAATAAGGACTATTTTTTAAAAATCCAAAGCTTGGCCAAGCAAATAAAATAAAATATTTTTGTTTAATAAAAAGTTTAAAGGATTATTTAAAGAAAATCATAAGGATTTATTAATATCCAATTTTATTTAAGTAAAGACATTTGCCATTCTAAATGAACATTAAAGCATATTAAAGGATTTTAAATAATAATTCAAAGTGAATTATTTTTAAATAAAACCTACTGAAAACATTTGGTAAAATTTAGAATTCAAATAGAGTTTTTATAACATATTTAAAACCTATTTGAAATAAAGACAAATGTATATTTAAAAAAATTAATAATTGACCCTAAAATAATTAAAGAAATATTCTAAAAATGGACTTTGGAATATGTTAGTAGACAGTATTAAGATATACAAAAGTTTGGCAAAGGTTTGAATTTAAATGGAGTTTGAATTATTTGAATAAAAATCAAAACAGAAAAGGAAAAAGAAAAAGATCAGGAATAAAAAAAAGGAAAGAAAGCCAGCCCAGAACCAGGCCCAGTCCATCCCAGCAACTAGCCCATATTCTCTCCCCACAGCGAATCGTATTTCACCCGGCGACACACCCGTGCAGTCGCTGATAGAAGGACCCCACACCCACTCCCTCTCTCTCGTCATCAACTGTTATGCCGTGATTCAAACCTCGCTAATTCGAGTAATTGGCGATGTAAATTCCTCTAGTGATGACACCCCCTTAAACACCCACGCCCCCTCTTCATTTTTCCCAGACGCCGTCCACTCTCTGCCACTGGGCTGTCTGAATTAGCCGCTTCAAACCTTCTACTCCGACGAGCTACTCCGGTGAAATCCCAGCAACTCCGGCCACCTCCCACTCCCTGGCAACCACTAGCTTATTCCCCATCGCCAGATGCACCTACCCATAGCCTCAGCTCACCCGCGCGCGTGCTAGAAGCTCGGCTTCGACATCACCCGAGCGCCACCGAGAACGTCTTCAACTCCAGCAAACTCTCCAGGTAGTTTCCGTCCACCCCTATCCCTCTCGATGATGCTCCCATGATCGCCACACTCTCCCGTGTCTAACACCACCTTCCTTTTGCCTTCTGGTGGACTGTAGCCTCGCCCTCGTCGACGAACAGAGACGCCCGACGCTGACGCCGTCTCTGACGAGCAATCGCCGCTACCCCCGAGCGCCCCTCGACGAACTGACCCCACCGCGAGCATCAGCGCTTCCCGGCGAGTCTGGTGAGCATCTTCTCCCTCTCCCGCGCTTCCTGGTTCGTCGGCAACCTCACCGTCTGAGCGTGCCGCCGTCCGTCGCCGCCAGCGCCGCCCATCGGTGGTCGAGCTGCTGTGAGCCACTGGATCTTGATCCAAGCGCTGTGATAGATTCATTTAGCGAAGCGGCATAGAAGCATCTGCACCGTACGATCTAAATGAGATCCTATGGTCTGTGTTAGCCAATAAAACCAAAATGGTATCTCCCAATCAAAACATGACGCGTGGCTAGTGCTTCGATTTAAAAACCAGATTTTCTTCTATTGAATGTTCAAACTTGTAAAATTCATAACTTTTGATCCACACGTCCAAATTTTGCTATTTTTATATCAATGGAATCAGCAAACCAAGTAATTTCCAACCATGCTCTTTTTTTAATATTTTGCTGATGTAAAATTGGTTGTTTATGCAGAAACTTATTTAGGCTTATTTTGAACATAAAAATTATTCTAGAAATGTTTTGAGGGTAAAATCTTTGGTAAAAGGATTATTTTGAACCTACTGACCATAGAAACCAACTTTTGGATCTAAAACATATTTTGTGATGCTAAAGAATAAATCCTTGAATTAAAGCATTTCTAGTTAAATAAAAATATTGATTATGTTTTAAAAATGCTTTTTGAGTAAAACCTTTTGAAAATGGTTGGAATTAAACTCTCTGACCCTAAACACCATGTCTTATGATTTAAAAATATAATTTATGAACCCTAGAAAAATTGTTACTTTGTTTAAAGGCATTTCTAACAAATAAAATATTGCTTTGGTATAAAAATTGTCTATAAGTAAAACCTTTTGCAAATGATTTTAATAATAAACACTTGACCATAAAACACTAACATTTGTGTTTAAAAATATATTTGTCAAACACTAGAAAGTATTGCTTTGATTTAAATCATTTCTAACAAAACAAAAATGATTTAAAGTGTCCATTTTCACTAACTTAATATAAAATGGTTTTGCCACATTTATAAATGACCAGTAGGTGTTTTTAAATGTTTAAAACCTATTAGAAACCACTTTTCCAAATAAAACAATCTTTTGCATGGTTTGCATGCATTGCTTTGTTTTTATTATTTTATATGGTGAATTGTTTGATTGTTAGTTTGAATATGTGCCGCTTGATTGAATTGTAGTGAAGTTTGAGGAGTGAGATTATTTGCAAGATCAAGGAGTGAAACAATATTCTCTACTTAAAAGGCAAGTTACACTATCAACCATGTCCTACAATTTTCATTACGCTTAGTGGATTTTTGTAGTATGCATGATAGGACTATTATATTACTTTGCTATGCTATATCCTATTAGGATACCTTTAAATCTTCCTTAGTGAAAACATTGTGGTTGTAGTATGCTTAGCCCTACTATATACTTGGTATGGAATACATGATATGATTATATGAAGTGTTGGAAAAATATATGTTTTATATAATAAAACAAGTACTCAATGAACCACCTGGGTGGAATGAGGATACTCAATTTTGGACAAGGTGGCAACAAAGGGAAGCATGTTTATATGGCTATCTTTTTGTATGTGCACTAGAAGAAAACTACCCAGGGACTTAGAGATTGAACATGTTTCTCGTACAGTGGCTTCCGTGTACAGCCACATGCTAAATGGGCTCTGGATTAGTCAACTACATGGTGGAAGACCCTTGCATTGGCATCTTCAGGTTAACTATAATTGTTTATTGGGAATATATCCTTACATTGCTGCCTGGTAGACAAGCTAGCATTGTGTATTGGGAGGACTTCTATGGAAAGACTTTGTCACATTCTCGATCTGTCGGTACTCCATTTGGTGAGTACTTATCGAGCGGCCACTGGTGGTGTCAAGAAGATATTGTGTCATGTTGGTAAAGTGTACAACTTCTGCAAAAAAGATCAAATTCTAAGTACTTAGCCGTATCCCCGGTTACGGACAACTCTGAGCAACTAAGGCCTGAAACTATGGAAGATCTCGACATTCCAATTTCTCAAAGTAAAACTTGATGGTGTCAACAAGGGATTAGAACCACTTGGAGTTTTCCAAGGAGTTCAGAAAGATTGTCAAAAGATCAAAACTATTTTGAAAAAATAGTATAAAACTATATTACTTTCTGCAAATGAGCCTAACCCTACTTAGCCAAATATGCATATATTGATAGGTTCCACTTATTTCTACATAGTAGTGAAACTTGCCAATACAATTCAAATGTATTGACCCTTGTGGCTGCAACTTATTATGTTGCAGGTTTGTTTGATGTTAGTGAAGTGTGTTGATTAGGATTACAAGTCTACAACCAACATGATTGCATGTGGCACTTTGAAGATGAAGGACTCCATGCTATAGTTAATTCTGTTGCATTGTAATGAGATAACCAAATGAGCTATGTAAGATGTAATGAATTATTTTATTCCTAGTTATAATGTTGTGTTATGACCTTTGTTTCTTGATATTACATCTTAACTGTGGATGATATCTATTGATCCAGGGACTAGCATTGTAAACACAGGGATCTCTACCTTATTAAAGATTGGGACCTCTACAGATGGTATCAGAGCACTGTGTTGCCTGTAGGATTGTAACCCTAGGATTGGACAAAACCCCTTAGAAAAATAGGAGTTGTATTTGTTCCAAATCTTATTTACAAACAATCTTGTAAACTCTTTTCTCAACCTTTTTGGTTTTCATTCTACATATCTTCCTTTTCAACTTGATGGACAAAGCCTCCACCATGACCAATGACTTCAACTTTAGTTTCACCAAGGATTTCAACTTAGAGATCACTAAAGACTACAAGGGAGAACCAAGAGAACATTAGTTTGCCTACCAAAAACATTGACATCATGTTAGTGTATGGATCATACTGACCTATGAGTTATGACTATACTAGGTTGATTTTTTCAAGAAAACTTGTTGTTTCCTTCAACTCAGTTAAGCTCATAAGTTGTTAAGTGAATAGTTGCTTCTTGATTGTTTGATTGAACTTGATTGTTTTGGGTGTGTGTTAGAACTTATTTAGATCTATCCATCATGACTTATCCCTATTAAACCAATAGATGCCTCCTCGTGGTGCCAACCCCAACCAAAACAACAACAACATCACTCCCGAGATGCAGCAGATGATGGCAACTCAAGCTCAAATGATGCATATGATGACGCAGTTTATGAAAAATCAGAATTAGAACAACAATAACAACAACAACAACAACAACAATAACAACAATCAGAATAATCCTCCAACACCTGACATGCTCACCAGATTTCTGAAACTAAGGCCTGCAAGGTTCTCCGGAACAACTGATCCAATGGTAGCCAATGACTGGTTACGTTTGGTGAAAAAGGACTTAGTGACTGTTGGCTGCACCAACAAAGAGAAAGTTAGGTTTGCGGCATATCTGCTTGAAGGGCCAGCAGCAACATGGTGGGACAACTTTCAGATCACTACTCCCCTTGAGGATGTGACTTGGGCTATTTTTGAGGATGGTTTCCGTACAACTCACATCTCATCTGGAGTGATGAACTTGAAGAAAAAGGAGTTCCACGATCTGAAACAGCGTCACCTCAGTGTGGCTGAGTACATTGAGGAGTTCAACAATCTGGCACGCTATGCACCGGATGAAGTTGATACAGATGCTAAGAGGAAAGAGAAATTCCTCGAAGGACTTAATGATGAGTTGAACCTGCAGCTGTCTGTTGGCTATGTCCCAACTTATCAATCACTTTGTGACAAAGCCACCATCTTGGAAAATAAGATGAATCAAGTTGAGAACATAAAGAGGAAGCATAAACTCAAGTATCACTCAGGTTCATCACAAAAGAAGCGTCCATTTAAAAGAAGCAATGAAGATTCTGAACCACATCAGCATCACCACAACAACAATGGAAGTGATGATAATGGGAATGATACTAACAATGGAGATGACCTTGGACAGAATCAACATGGCAATTCTAGGAAGAATACATTAGCCAGTTGTAGTGCTATAATTGTAAGGAACTTGGACACTATGCATCAGATTGTCCTGAGAAGAAAAAGAAAAAGGATGCTAGAAACTCCAATGGAAATGACCCAAATGTGGCCCAGAAAGGACATGTGAACCACATTGACATGTATGGAACCCTTGAAGAAATAGAGGATATGGATGTCAGGAATTAGTTAACTCAGTTAACTCAAATAAGGATTCCTTGTTGTATATCAATCATTAAGCCATAGTCAAGTGAGCCATCAATGTAACCCTATAAGACTTTCTTTTAAGGCTAGTAGTACCCTAGTTGTCTTCAAGCCAACTTGTAACCTCTAGCCTTCCCAAATCTCGGGACGAGATTTCTTTTAAGGGTGGTAGCCTGTCACATCCCAAAATTTTCCAAATTTTGAAATGTAAAAAAATAAATAAACAAAATAAATAATTGATGAAATTTAGGGTGAAAAGAAACTTTTTGTTTCCAAATAGAAACATCAAAGACCCATCTTGGACAAACTTTGAATGAAAAGGGATTTAAAAAGATAAACAAATAACAAATAAAATTATAAAAGTTGGAATCACCATTTTTGTATCTTTAAATAAAAAGATATGGATTTTTATAAACAAAGGAAGAAATAAATAAATAAGGATTATTTAAATAAAATCATAAGGATTTATTAATATCCAATTTTATTTGAGTAAAGACATTTCCCATTTTAAATGAACATTAAAGCATAATAAAGTATTTTAAATAATAATTCAAAGTGAATTATTATTAAATAAAACCTACTGAAAATATTTGGTAAAGTTTAGAATTAAAATAGAGTTTTTATAACATATTTAAAACATATTTGAAATAAAGACAAATGTCTATTTAAAAAAATTAATAATGGACCCTAAAAGAATTAAAGAAATATTCTAAAAATGGACTTTGGAATATGTTAGTAAACAGTATTAAGATATAGAAAAAGTTTGGCAAAGGTTTGAATTTAATTGGAGATTGAATTATTTGAATAAAAATTAAAACAGAAAAGGAAAAAGAAAAAGATCAGGAATAAAAAAAAGGAAACAAAGCCAGCCCAGAATCAGGCCCAGTCCAGCCCAGCAACTAGCCCATCTTCTCTCCCCGCAGCGAATCGTTTTTCACCCGGCAGCACACCCGCGCAGTCGATGACAGCAGGACCCCACACCCACTCCCTCTCTCTCGCTTTCAACGTGACCCCACGCTGTCAGTCGTCATCAACCTCGCGACCGTTTCCCCCATCACACCTCGCCATTCTGCCGTGATTCAAACCTCGTTAATTCGAGTAATTGGCGATGTAAATTCCTCCAGTGATGACACCCCCTTAAACGCCCACGCCCCCTCTTCATTTTCCCTAGACACCGTCCACTCTCTGCCACCGGGCTGTCTGAATTAGCCGCTGCAAACCTTCTGCTCTAACGAGCTACTCCGGCAAAATCCCGGCAACTCCGGCCACCTCCCACTCCCTAGCAACCACTAGCTTACTCCCCATCGCCAGACGCACCTACCCATAGCATCACCTCACCGGCACGCGTGCTAGAAACTCGGCTTCGACATAACCCGAGCGCCACCGAGAATGTCTTTAACTCCGGCGAACTCTCCAGGTAGTTTCCATCCACCCCTGTCCCTCTCTAGTGCATGAGCATTCCAGAGAATAAAGAACTATTCCAAATAGTGATTAAACCACCAGAAGCACCATTTGAACGAACATAGACATAATCATCAAATCTTTTGGGACAACATGATTTAATAAAAGCCACATCAAAAGATTTCTTGCAGGCATAACACAGAACAACCACTCTCATTTATAGCATTCATAAGTGCTAATTTCTTGTCCTTAGCATTTAAACCCCTTATGTTCCAACACAAAATAACCCATTGTTTGAGAAACATAATTATTACAAGAGATAATAATAGATGACAGGTAAACACTGTTAGTGCCTTCTTCCTCCTGGAGAGGGGCTCATAGCTTTTTAGGAGTTAACTCCTGAAGTGGGACACCACATAGACCAGCACCAATAGCTTGAATCATGGAGATGGTTGTTGTAAGAAGTATAGGGTCAACTCCTTGCGCCTGAAAGGGAGTGATCATCTGTTGCACCTCTTCTTCTTCAGTAATCTTCACCCCAGGTACAGTTCTAGGCTTAACTTTTGATTTTATTTTTTTCACATCTCCTGTAACAATAGGCTTGAAACCCCTGTACCTTGTTGCCCTTGAACTTCTTCTGACAAGACTGGTTGAGATAGGAGTTACATTTTCAGATAGTTTCCTTTTCTTCCCCACTTCCCCCATGCTAGTAGCAACAGAGTCTTGTGATGGAATGTGAGTGCAGAGTTTCAAAGAAGGTGTTTTCAGAGGAGACAAAAGAGATATCTTCCTAGAGATCTTCAATGCATTCCACTCTCCAAACAGTTCAAAATGTATAGCAATAGTAATTGGAACCTTGACATTGAAAAGTGGTCCTCATTCACCAAACTTGGGAGCATGCAATCCTTAAGAGCAGCTCTGGCAAGTGTCATCATAGCACAAACTTCAGAGTGGACAAAGGAGGCAGAGTCATCCAATAGAACAGTATTCAAAGTTAAGTTTGTTTCCACCTGCATGTTCTCAGAATCTGAGGAAGTTTGCCCATCTGAAGTTGCAGATAAACTTTCATACCAAGCTTGCATTGGGCTGTCCACAATGTTAGTGCTATGTGGATGGACACCAGCATCAAAAGAAACCCCCTGCTCCTGGAGAATAGCTTGAAAGTTAATCAGTGGGAGGTTCAGAGGTAAGGCAACTACAGAATTGTTATTCATGTTAGCAACATTTCCCTCTGCCTGTTCCAACACATTATCAAACAAAGCAGCAATGTCTTGGGCATGGACAAAATTCCCCTGATGAGCATGATTACCTTGTTGATTCCGCACCATAGGTGCAACTCCTCCACCTTGCTGATTCTGCTGCAGCCAAAGTGCTAATTGATGTTGATATAGTTGCTCAGCAGTGGGCCCTTGTCCAAAAAAGAGGTGGGGATCATTGTTTGGTGGGTCCTCTGGAGGTGGGGGCACATTACACTACTAGGAAAATGGACTTTAGTGGCGCACCTGGAAACATCATAGTGCGCTACGGTTATCTCTCAGCCGTGGCGCATTGCCTAGTGCGCCACAGTTGTGTAGAGTCAGGCGTATCGCACCTACTAGTGCGCCACAGATGTTTGGGCAGGTGGGCTACCCCTGGGATCTTCTGTGGCGCACTACCTAGTGTTCCACTAAGCTTCCATAGTGCGCTTTAGGTGTAGTGCGCCACAGAAGGTAGACCATGTGCGCCACAGATGTATTTTTGTTTTTTTTTAATTTTCGAGCCAGATTATATACAATACAGATTATATACAATATTATAGCAGATATACACACACGGATACAAGATATACAATTATATATATAAATACTCAATATGAAAAACAAGATTGAAACAAATGCATATAGATAAGTCTCATACATGAATACATAGTCTAAGTTACATTGTTTCGATCATGTTACAAAGTAGTAGTTGGTGACATGCGAATACATGTGTCGATCGAACAAGTTAGAGCTCGGAAGCTCGCCTAGACATCTAAACTAGCTAGACACAAACGCGGGATAAATAACCAAAGAAGATAAGCATGATCACCACCGCGACGAAGGTGTAGGTCTTCATCCGGTTCCTTGTCCTAACTCTCGCTAGATAGCGCGTGTATCTAGCTTCGCCTTCGCCATAGTGTTGTACCCTTTGTAGTTGTTGCCGCTGAAACGGTGCACCTGTCTCCGGCAGTCTTCCCAATCATTGTAGACTCCGGGAACCCGTCCCTTGTACACGACGTACCACGTCATCTATAAGTTGACAATAATAATTAACCGATGATTGAAAAAAAACATATGTAATTAAAGTCGCATATGAAGATACACTTATAGAAAGTACTCCTAAATCAAAAAGACCAAACTCAAAAAGCATGCCTCATATATAACTAGGTTGTTCGACACAGGAATATGCTATGATGGAACTGTTCGCCAAGTAGGATGCACAACACCTGGACCTGTGCATAGCACAAGGCGAACAATCCCATAGCAGCACATTCACATATAGTGTGCCACGACATTTCAATCATCGGCATTATTCTCGAAAAAGACCAAAGTAACTCAAAAAGCATGCCTCATATATATACATAGGTCGTTGGACACAGGAATATGCTACGATGGAACCGTACGCCAAGTAGGATGCACAACACCTGGACTTGTGCATAGCACAAGGCGTACAATCCCATCGTAGAACATTCACATATATAGTGTGCCACGACATTTCAATCATCGGGACTATTCTCGAAGAAGACCAAAGTAGCTCGAAAAGAATGCCTCATATATAACTAGCTAGGTCGTTGGACACAGGAATATGCTATGACGGAACCGTTAGCTAAGTAGGATGCACAATTCCTGGACTTGTGCATATCACAAGGCTAACTATCCCGTCAGAGCACATTCACATATATATTGTTCCACGACATTTCAATCATCGGCATATTCTCGAAAAAGACAAAAATAACTCGAAAAGAATGCCTCATATATATACATAGGTCGTTGGACACAAGAATATGCTATGATGGAACCGTGAGCCAAGTAGGATGCATAAGACCTGGACTTGTGCATATCACAAGGCTCACAATCCCATCATAGCACATTCACATATATAGTGTGCCACGACATTTCAATCATCGGCATTATTCTCGAAAAATACAAAAATAACTCGAAAAGAATGCCTCATATATATACATAGGTCGTTGGACACAGGAATATGCTACGATGGAACGGTGAGCCAAGTAGGATGCACAAGACCTGGACTTGTGCATATCACAAGGCTCACAATCCCATGGTAGCACATTCACATATATAGTGTGCCACGACATTTCAATCATCGGCATTATTCTCGAAAAAAGAGTAAGGAAAAAAAGAAGGACCAAATTGAGCAAAGGACCAAAGAGTAAGCAAAAAAACAAGCATTGATTGATATATAATAATAATAAGAAAAATAAGTAAAAGATGATTCATAAACCTAATAAGATAAGTACACTTGTCCACACACACACACAAAGGTCATCTATAGTTTGTAACTACAACTAGGCCAACATCAAGCCTTCTGGCTCGGCTTAGGGAACGGGAGGACGCCTTGTCTCGTCATGAACTTCCTATAGTCACCCTGCATCTCTAGGCGATCTTCTATGTCACGGTTATTCGGGATATTTCCTCCGTAGAAGATCCCCCCCGAAGTCATGACATCACGAAAAATGATTGCCCCAAACTGCTGTTGGATGCGATACATCTCTTGTCCTTTTCTTCGGCCCACTGTTTGAGATGATCTGGCAGCGTAGAATTCTGCTGGTCAAGTAGGAACGCCCTCATGTGATGGAGTGCCTAGTAGGCTTCCTTCTTACTGTTTTCCGGCTGCTTCACGCAGGGGAACTCCATTACGTGGTTGAAGACGTGCCTGCCGAACTTGACCTTCGTACGCACGAAGGTGGTGCCTTCCGTCAAGGCAAAGCCAGTGAGAGCATCATCCAGAACTTCCTTGATCTTGTTGTAGTTTTTCTTCTTTTCTAGACTCCCTGAGTCAAAATATGTGGCGTGGGAATGCTTAGGCGATAAGGAGATGAGCGTGCAGTGTTCATCTCTGCGCAAAAAATTCAAATGGAATGTGTTGGAAAAAGAATGATGATGATCTAATAAAGCCAATCGACGGTGGCGAGTGAATAACGACTTACTCGGGAAAGTAAGGCACGAGAATGTATTCCTTTGTCTTGTTTGCCACGAGGATTATTTTTAGGTACGAGGCCACGATATGTCGTTCGGCGGGGGAACCCAAGTAACCGTCACGCATGTAGTAGGGGTCCGCTATAGCGATGCCCGGTGTGTTCTCTCTAATGATCTGCATGGCCAGGCTGAGAGAAAACATACGGACCATGGTATAGTGCAGCGGGTATAGGTGGAACATATTGAAGATGTCGTCGAACCGCAGGAAGAACAGATCCGCAGGGGCATTGTCGACGAAGCCCAAGCCTGGTGGCACCTTAACCACGAATACCGGGTGCGAGGGATCTTTCTCCGATAGAAGGCGTCTCTCTATCGTCAGCACGCCGTCATGCACACTCTGCAGTTCCGAACTGGCGAGCTTCCGCAAATTCTTAGGTAGCATGGGCTCACTTCGGTCTTGGTGGCCTGTCCCGAAACCTGATCGGATTCGCAGTTGTTGACGCCACCGGCTGGCTCGAGCTGCTAGATTTTCTTTTCCTGCCCTTTTTTCCTTTTGGAGAGCAGGCAGGCACCGCAATCTGAGCACCGGCCGCCCTATGTAGTGTGTCAGGGCTTAGAATAAAGGGCCGGTTGGTTGTATCAGCTGGTGGCTCTGTAAAGGCGCAAGCTGGAGGCGTCTCCTGAGAACCAAACAGACGCTTGGTGATAGTGGCTTTCTCTGTGGGGCCACCAGCTAGGTCTTCTTCGTTGCCAAACTGAGTGCTGAAGAAGTGATCATTCCAGTCTTCGTCGTCCTCGTTGCCATGTGCATATCATCAACATGATCATCCAACCCACTGCGTGGAGGTGACGGCAAGGGCGGTAAGGGGGCCTTGCCACCGTTTCTCGCTGGCACAACAGGCGGTGCTGTTGTCTGTGGCGTGATGGCCCCCGCCGTCCCCAAATGGATCATGCTCTTTGGCCATAGCAAGAATAAGCCCAAGCAAGAATAAGCCGAAGCAAGAATAATAGATGGCATGAATGGCGGTAATTAAAGCAATTTGTTTACCGTGATGGCGTCGAGATCGGCTAATGTCGACGCACCGCATACGGCGACGGGCGTGCAAGAGACGGAAGGGCTGCTTGATGGCGCGGTGCTGTCCGCCGGTGTATTCTCCCTACCGACGGGTGCTTGGAGCTCCGGTGCCGCCGAGACGATGGCAGGGGGGCACCAACATGTACTGCGGCGCCATGGTGATGGCAGGGGGAGTCACCAACACTTGCAGCGCCGCGGTGCTAGCAGGCGGAGTCACGAACACGTAGTTCGCCTGATTCGTCGGCGCCGCGTTGTTCGAGTGGCTGCTGACCATGCTTGGAATCGGTCACGTCCCTACTCGACCACCCACACTCCAGTTCGCTATTGACTCCACCAAGGTAGGCAGGAAGGACGTGAGGGTGATTGCCAGGTTGTCTTGGACGATCTGCGGGATCCGTGCCACTTGTGCCTTAAGTTCTTGAACCTCGCGGTTTTCCTCCTCGCTCCTTCCCGACGGCGCCACATGCGTCCTCAGCGGTGGACCAAAATGATCCACCCAATTCTTACCCCCAAGGCCGGCCAGACGGCCAGCCGACGACGACTTCTTCATAACTGGCTCTATTTTCTTGGCCCGGTTCATCGCCCTGTTAAAAGGGTTATCCCACCGGGTGGCCGCCGTCGACCCCTGGGATGAGGAACCCTGGGATCCATGACTAGCAACAATTTACTCCTCCTGCAGAAGAAGTAACAGTGAATCATTTAGATCATCGATTAGATTGCAATCGAGTTGATCCGTGGTAATTAGATTATACTTACCACAATTTCCTCGAATTCCTTCACCGCAGGATCCGTGGTGAGTTGTTTGGTTTTTGGGTCCACATGGTAACGGGCCCTGATGAAGTTTCGAACCTGCCCGGGTTCGAATTTAGCAAAGGGTTTTCTATCCCCTTGGATCTATACTCTTCGTCCTCCTTATTCCATTTGGCCTCCGCGGTTCTGTATCCACCATATTCGAGATGGTGATGACCTATATTTGTCGCCTGCAGCACCTTTCCCCGATTACTATTGGCCAGGGCTCTTTCGGATTCACACCTCTCCTTGAACTCCCGGAACTGATCTTCGGTGATCTGCGGGTCAATCTTCTGGATCTCCTCGAGACTTTTGCCTTCTTTATAGATCTTCTTTATCCGGGTTCTCCAGCTGGCCAGGGCGGTGCTCATCTTTGTGAGGGCGGATTTTTTTACTTTGTTCCCATGATAATTTGTGTTCTGATACTTAGCGGGGAACTTGTATCTTGCGTGCAGCTTCTCGAAGATGAGTGTGCGCAAGTGGCCATTATCTTTATGCCGGAGATTCTTGGTGTTGATCAAGATGGTTGTCCGGGTGATCGCCGCCACTTGCCCACCGTACCCTTTGACGACAAGGTCGGGCTCCAAAGGAACACCAGTTGGGCTCACTTCGGTAATTTCCTCCCTGACCGTGCCGACCGTGTTCGGGCGCCGGTCCTTCGGCTTCTTCTTCTTCTTGTTAGGAGGGTTGCTACCACTCCCTGTGCCCTCGCCGCCATTAGTGGTTTCATCGCCCGCCGTTCCTTCGGCTTCTTCCTCTGCGTCTTCCATCTCATCATCCTCGCTCTCCGAAGGATGGTATTCTTCATCGTCTTCTAGCCGCTGGGCCGCCTCCCAGAATGTCAATTGTTTATTCGGAGGTCTGAGTTCTCCTTCAGCGCTGATGCGCTTAGAACATCCAGCCTCGTCGTTGTCACACATCTTTGCACTAATAAAAAACAAATAATTGGTTAAATGCACGGAAAAATCCGGCATGACCTTTGCTAATTTTCTTAAACTAGGAGTGCCTGATTTCTGCCGAAACAAAAGTTAATCAACATTTCGGAAAAAATCGGGACTCATTTCATACAAGAACCTGCATATATATGGCCAGCATAGCTAGCACACAATAAATGGCCATCATAGCCAGCACAACCAGCACACAATAAATGGCCAACACAGCCAGCACATAATCTGGTCACATAGGATAATCTGGCTAACTATAATGGCTACAAGCGAACTGCTATAATGCTGAATAAGAAGTTTCACATAGGTTTCAGCAAGCATAAAATGGCTAACTATAATGCTGAATAAGAAGTTTCACATAGGATAAACAACAGTTTCAGGTTTGGACTTAGCAGCTCATAAGAAGTCCTAAACTGATGTTCAGGTTTGGACAAGCTACAAAAGCTAACTGCTACAAGCTACAAGCTACCAAAGCTTAAGCAACTGAAACAAAATACAAAATACTAGGAATATGAACTAGTAATTTGCTTAGATTTAGTGGTCTTAAGGCACCACTAAGAACCACCTAGATTGCAGAAATTTGCACATTGGAACCACCTAGATTGCAGAACCACCTAGTGCTTAGCAATAAAAATCAGTACATTGAGTGATTCATAAAAACTCACCACAAAAACATCTAGGTAGAAAACACATTGGTTAAGAATGCATCAACATGCCCAGCCACATCAAGCATCTAAACCTTGCTACTCTGAACCTTGCTACTCTGAACCTTGCTACTGATCTGAACCTTGCTACTCTGAACCTTGCTACTGATCTGAACCTTGCTACTGATCTGAACCTTGCTACTCTGAACCTTGCTATTGATCTGAACCCTAAGCTTACTCTGAACCCTTGCTACTCTGAACCCTAAGCTATCTACCAAGCTTACTCTGAACCCTAAGATATGAACCAAGCTTACTATTGACCTTGTCAACCAAGCTACACTAAATTTTCTATCAACCATACATCTTGCCAGACTACCACAACATAATGTGAGGCATAAAAGTTCGACAAATGCATCATAGCATAACAGACCGCAACTAGAACTACAACAATGACAATCCAACATCAGGACAATATATGAATATTTCAGAGGGGATCTTTTCCATCAGTTATTTACAACAAATGCATATTGGATGCAACACTAAAAGCAGAACCACAGACCCCACATTGCATCAGTATCTGGACAAGGTACTATTATTAAGAATAAGAAGTATCACTGAAGAGCGTTATTAAGACTTAAATATATGGGATCCAAAATAATTTACCATTGCACAGTGGCCTGAGAATATGCATGCATAAAAGAGCCAACTTCTTTGCGTAGCAGAATCACATTAAGTATGGTAACAAACAGTGAAGACAATAAAGGGAGAAACTATGTAAGCAAAATAAACACAACAGAGGAAGTAACCAGTGATATGCATATAAGAAGAAATGAGGCCACACGATCAGTGTTTGCTTGTCATTTCTAATAATAGCATGCCAACACTACACAGAGATGAACAGGGATGTCATAACAACAGAACCTGGGAGTTGTGAACCATGAACCCTAGTCTCTGGTCATGGTAACAGAGATGAACCATGAACCCTAACTTCCTTCTAGTTCATACTCCTAGTTCATACTGCTGGAGACAGGGGAGAGAGAGGGACAGAGGGAGAGAGAGGGACAGAGGGAGAGAGAAGGAGAGACAGGGGAGGGGCGACTCCGGCGTGTCCGAGGCCACCATACAGAGGGAGAGAGAGGGACAGAGGGAGAGAGAGAGGGAGAGACAGGGGAGGGGCGACTCCGGCGTGTCCGAGGCAACCATACAGAGGGAGAGAGAGGGACAGAGGGAGATAGAGGGAGAGAGGGAGAGACAGGGGAGGGGCGACGCTGACCTCTGACGGGCGGATGATGGGCGGACGACGGCGGCCTCCACCTCCTCGAGCGGCGCGAGATCCTCCTCCTCCACAAGCGGCGCGGGCCTCCTCCTCCTCCACGGATCGGCAGCGGCGCGGGCCTCCTCCTCCTCGAGAGCGCAGCGCGGCGGTGGCGGATCGATAGCGCAGTGCGGCGGTGGCGGATCGAGAGCGCAGTGCGGCGGTGGCGGTGTCTGTGAGATGCGGGGATGAGAGAGGCGGGTCGACGTGGCACGCGCGGTTGACTAGTCCAACACACATAGGCATAGCGCACCCTGGCCAGGTGTGCTACGGATAACCGTAGCGCACTTGGCCAGGGTGCGCTACGCCTATGTGGGTTGGACTACCAGATAAGAGGGCGGCCACCCCACTAGTTAACACTAGTACTCTCTTATCCCACTGGTTCTGCCCCTTAGCTCTATTCTAAACTATGAGCACCCAGGTTCGAATCCTGTTGCTCCACTTTTTTATTTTTATTTTAAAAATACTTTTAAATGTTCCAAAAAATGCCCAAAAGTGGTAATATATGCCATACAAGTTTTGTTTTGTTTTTAAAATACTTTTAAATATTCCAAAAATGCCCAAAAGTGGTGATATATGTCATAAAAGTGTTACAAATATGATTCAAAGTATAACTAAATTTCATAATAATCTGTCCATGAATATTACAATCTTTTTCGACCACACGTTTTACAATATTTTTTGAGCTAGCGTTTTACAATCTTTTTTCCCTTCTTTGTCGCGGTTGAATAATTTAGCCCTGGCACTTTAATGTTTCTTCTTTCGAACGGGCTACCTTTTTTGGGTAGGGTTGTCCTTTTTCTTCTTGTGATGTATGTTGCTGCATCGTAGTCGTCGTCATCTTCAATCTTTGGATCGCCGTACTGGTCGAAGTCTTGCTCGTTGGCGACTCCATCCATTCCGACGATGTTTCTTTTTCCTCTCCTCATGACAACACGGCTAGGCTTTGTCGGGTCGGTAATGAAAAAACATTGGTCCACTTTGGTAGCCAGTACCCACGGTTCATTTTTCGCGGCCACGTTTGCACCGGCGGCCTTGGATTTGGCTGCTTCGGGTGTAACCATGGTTGTGAAATACCGGTCTTCTCTTTCGACGCTCTTTGCCCATCTGACACGGAATATCGGCACCTTTTCTCCATAGTAGTCGAGCTCCCAGATCTCCTCGATTCTTCCGTAGAATCTTTCCTTCACGTTGTCATCGGTGTAGAATTCCGACGTTACGCCTGAGTTCTGATAATCACACTTGTTGTCCTTTTCCTCCGTGTAGAATGTGTAGCCGTTGATATCATACGCCTGATAGGTCACCATGTTTTGCATCGGTCCCTCCGAAAAGGTGAATATGATCTTTTCCGTGTCAGAAGAATGCGATCGCGGGGGATTATCAAGGAGCGTCTGCCTAAACCAACGCGTCCTCTGTATGCCCCGGTCACTGTACTTCTTCTCGATTAACCTTTTGTGCTTCTGTACCCAAGGATCGACCAGTTCTAAATGCTGTAGCGCGACAAGGTTTGCTCGATCAAAGTCTGTGCATCGAAAATCGAAGTCTGCATGCAGTATGCGACGACCCTCTCGGTGACCAGATCCGTCGAGCTTGCCAAGGTGCCTGTTGACGGGAAGACCGACAGGGTTCTCGATGTCTAGATAATTCATGCAGAAAGAGATGCACTCTTCGGCCAGAAAGCCCTTGGCTATGCTTCCATCTGGACGGGACCTGTTGCGAACGTATCCTTTGATGTGTCCGTTCATCCTTTCGAACGCCATCATGCTACGGAGGAACATCGGCCCGAGTTGTACGATGTCCTCCACGACATGGACCAGCAGATGCACCATAATGTCGAAGAATGCGGGTGGGAAGTAGACCTCAAGCTCACATAGTATCACCACGATCTCCTCCTGTAGCCTTCCGAGCTGATTCACGCCAATCGACTTCCTAGAGATGACGTCGAAAAACTTGCATAGGCCAAATAACGTTTCACGGACGTGCTCGTCCATTATCCCTCTTAGTGCGACCGGAAGTACCTGCGTCATTAGCACGACACAGTCGTGAGACTTCATGCCACTGAACCTCTGCTTCGCCTCGTCTAGGTATCTGCTTATCTTGCCCGCGTAGCCGTAAGGAAATTTGACTCCTAGAAGGCACTTGAAAAACTGTTTGATCTCATCCTGGCTTAGAGTGAAGCAAGAAGGAGGGCAGTAATATTCGTTCTTCTTGAACTTTTTACCCTTCCGACGACCTTGTGTCGTCTCCGACTCATGATCATCGTCATCGTCCTGATCATCAGGAGTAGTGCGTCCTCCGTGAAGCTCCTTCTTGATACCCAAGCATATCAGGTCGTGCCTTGCTTTCGGACCATCTTTCGTCCTATCTGGCATGTTTATTATGGTGGCGACCAGACTCTCGCACACGTTTTTCGTGATATGCATGATGTCGAGGCTATGAGGCGTGCGGAGAAACTTCCAGTATGGGAACTCCCAGAAAACAGACCTTGTTTTCCATACCTTCATAAGCGGCTTGTCTTGTTGCTGCCTCTTTTGCTTCTTTCCAGGCTTAGGACAATCTTTCCAGTTTTTCATCAACTCTTCCACTTCTTCGCTGCTCCTACGCTCTGGGATTCCTCGGGTCTCTGATTTGCCATCGAACAGGTCTCCACGTTTTCTCCATGGATCATTCTTGCCGAGCCACCTCCGGTGCGCCATGAACACAGTTTTCGATGACCCTGGATCTTTCTCTAGTTGGAGATAGATTGTGTTATCCATGCACCTAACGCATGCGCAGAATCCTTGGATAACCTGCCCCGAGATATACCCACAACCTGGATAGTCTTGCACCGTAGTGACCAACGCGGCTCTCATAGTGAAATAATCTTGTGCGACGGCGTCGTAAGTATTGGCTCCAGATTCCCATAACGTGGCTAGATCCTCTTTCAACAGCCCGAGATACAGATTGATGTCGGTACCATGTTGTTTCGGCCCTTGAATTAGCATACTCATTTGTATGTACTTCTTCTTCATGCACAACCATGGAGGGAGGTTGTACATCCATACAAACACGGGCCAAGTGCTGTGCGTGCTGCTCTGGCTACCGAACGGATTGAGTCCATCGGTGCTCGCACCAAGCCTGATGTTCCTTGAATCTCCACCGAATTCTGGGAATTCGAGGTCCAATGCTTTCCACTGGCTAGCATCTGAAGGGTGCGTCAGCAGCTCATCCTTTTCGGGGTCATCATCATCATCTCCTGGCTTCTTCCTTTCCGCATGTCATCGCATGAGCTTCGCTTCCTTAGGGTCCACGAAATAGCGCTGCAGAGGAGGAGTGATAGGAAAGTACCATACCACTTTTCGAGGTTCTTTCTTCCCTTTCTTGTATCGACTCACGCCGCACACCGGACATGTGGTTTTCTCCGCGTCCTCGCCCCGATAAATGATGCAATCGTTGATGCATACGTGATATCTAACGTGCGGTAGATCGAGAGGACAGACGATTTTCTTGGCATCCTCGATACTAGTTGGACATGTGTTCCCCTCCGGGACACGATCATGCCAGAATGCCATCATATCGTCGAAGCTTGCGTCGCTCAATTTGTGTTTTGCCTTCATCTCCATAGCCTTGAGCGTTACATTCAACCGGGTATCATCGGGCCTGCATCCTTCATACAATGGAGTAATCACGTCTTTCTCAAGTTGCGCAAGCTTGGCTTTCTCTCTAGCGGCAGCCCTGGCATTACTCGTCTGCTTGAGAAGCAGCTCTTGCACATAAGGGTCCCGCACCCAGCCTGACGTTGTTCCATCGTTGTCTGCTCCTCCGGCATATAGATCATCATCATCCCGGTCTGCTTCCGCACCTTCACCACCTCCAGGAGACTCTTCATCATCTCGCCCGTTCTCGCCGTGATGATGATCATCGTCATGTTGGCCACCTTCACCGTCTCCATCGTCTATGTCATCGCTTATCCAACGAGTGTATCCATCCATAAAACCATGGCGGAGCAGGTGCGCCTGCAGATTCCCGGAATCTGGGTCGATCACCCAATTGAGTTTGCATCTTCTGCACGGACATCTTATATCTGTCTTGTTATTTCGTATCATGTCGTCCGTCGCACATTTCAAAAATCTAGCCACAATGCCTTCGCTCATTATGCGGACCATTTTTGCCTACACGGTGTACACGGTACAATTTTGAAGTCTATTAGAACCACATAATGAATGCATGCATGGTCGATAGAAAATTTCGGCATGACCTATCCTAAAATTAGGACCTTTGCGAAATGCCAAAGTCTTGCCAAAATCGAAATGAATCAACATTTTGGCAAAACAAATGGCAACTTGCATTGTTCACATACAAACACAAGAGAGAGAGAGAGAGAGAGACCGATCCATACACACATGGACATATCATTATCCTCTCCATACACACATGCATGAGCATCATCGATACTCTCCATATACACACACATATATGACCATCGATCCTCTCCATACACACATCATGAGCATCGATCATCTACATACATATGAGCACATCATCCATATACACATGAACACATCCTTACATGGAAAACTTACCGAGATGAGAGACCGATCGCGAGAAAGATGGAAAGGAGAGGTGCGCGCGTCGACCGTAGAAGGAGATGAGAGACCGGAGACCTTCCTATATTACTTATGTAACATCCAAAGCAAGTTTTACATGCTAAAAATGGTGAATGGGTGGAGAAATTGAGGTGGGAAGGAGAAGATCCCGACTAGATCTAAGGAGGAAGAAGAAGGGGAAAGTGAAGTGTGGGGTGGTGGAGGATGTCACACATGTGCACATAAAGTGCTGTCCTAAAAAAATCGACACATCCGTGGCGCACACGGCCCTAGTGCGCCACAGGGAGTAGAAACATCTGTGGCGCACTATGCCATGTGCGCCACAGATGTTCCTACTCCCTGTGGCCCACTAGGCAGAGTGCGCCACAGATGTTTGTGGCCGTTTCACAGCAGAGGGGGGGCGTAGCGCACCACCCTAACAACCGTGGAGCACATGACTATAGTGCGCTACAGATGTTTGGCGTGCGGCCAACAGAGCCCTGGCCCACACATATCTGTGGGGCACTATAGTCATGTGCGCCACGGTTGTTCTAGTTACTAGTAGGGCACTGCCCACGGGTGAGCCACGCCTGTTTTAGCCGTGGGGCACTTCATCCATGTGAGCCACGGATGTGCTGATTACCT
Source organism: Avena sativa (assembly GCA_916181665.1). Taxonomy (NCBI): domain Eukaryota; kingdom Viridiplantae; phylum Streptophyta; class Magnoliopsida; order Poales; family Poaceae; genus Avena; species Avena sativa. The sequence continues at coordinate 300,035,431 of OV702297.1, read as the reverse complement.
ATAGCCGTTTTCCTAGTAGTGTTATGCACATGTGCATTCCAATCAGCCGACCTGAGAAGTACAATGGGTACAACCCAGCTACATCTAGCACCTCCTAACTGATGCAAAACCAGACTCTTATGAACAAACTTAGGATCCACTAACCAAACTTTGACTAAAACAAATTTGTCATTCCCCCTAGGCTCATGCCAGATTGAAAGAAGACCAAAATCTTGCATAGCTCTTTTAATGATGTCCATTGTTTGATAATCAGAAGGGAAGCCTAGCAGTAACATCCACTGTTCACGACCAAAAGCAGTAAGACGCATGTTCCTGGCAGCATTATGCTTCACAAAAGCAATTTCTATCCCTTCCTCAAATCCCTCATTTTCCTCTACCAAACAAGCAATATAAGATGCAACAAACATCATATGTGAAATGTTAAATGATATGGTTCTTGCAGTTGATCACTATCATGTGCATCGTGGTATGATCTTTATCATTCCTTTATGTCTAAGGCCAAGTTCTATGGAACTGACACGTTAGGTGTGTTGTAAGAGTATCAACTATACATCTACTTACAACATTATCGTATCATGACACTAGCCCAGCAACAATCTAAACTAGATGCGTCTAATTTATCCATTGCAAGTTTTACATGGATTAGGGATTTCGAAGATAGAACCGGTCTTACCTACAAACATGGAACCATAATGAGAATAACCACATTATTAACAACTCGTTCTAATTTAGATATTTACTATAGTAGGAGAGACAGACACCCGCTAGCTACTTATGCAAACCTAATTGCATGTCAAGCATGGAACATGTCTCATGTGCGAGGACATATAAAGTTTGTCCGGGCCGCTTCATCCCACTATGCCACCAATATCCAAAGTACAAACAAGAAGGAATAACCTGATCATCATCACCCCCGTAATCATATGTGTAATACCCGTGCAAATCATCTACGCATACATGCGGCTCTGATACCACCATAGGGTTCATAGCATAGAAAACAAAAAAATTCCTACGATGGGAACAACTAAGTACCAAGATCTATCTACTATATACAAGCAACGGGTGGATATACATCCATACAGAACATACCCTTGTAGACCGATAATGTTTAACAAGGTCATACTCGTGGATGATATAGAAGAAAGTTTGCCGATCTCAATATCTAGAAGAAGTCCTAGCGCCTTAAATCAGCGGCGCATCTGTGCTCGCCCACACGTTCAAGCCACCGAAGAACCTCCACCTCCTCTCTCTAGCGATGCTACGGAATCAATAACTCTTTCCAAACGAAAATCCACCAGGAACATGTATCTCGCTAGTCCTAGACCATGGGGAATAAACTAGAGGGGGAGAGATCCCTCACGAGGAGGTGTGAGTGAGATGGAGTGAGAGGTGGGCCTTTTATAGGACAGGGTGCCCCCTCCTCTTCCTCATTCATGTGGAGGGAGCTCCACTCACATAAATATGACCCTCCATTGCTCCACTCAAATCCCCATTAAATTTCCACCAAATTTTATGTAATCTCTCTTTAAATAAAACTAATTTTATTTATTCATAATTTTGTCGATTACATTAATTAAAAAACATTCAAATAAAACCCCTTGCTAGTATTCTATTTCACATGTAGAAACAATTTCAGCCAAAACAATTCTTATGTCTAGTGAAATAAATTCCTGCGCTTTGTAAATCTTTTTGTCTAGAAACTATTTGTTCCAAATGGTGTTGATGTCTCTTAAGTGTGTCACCCTATGGTTCGCGAATAATGCGTACATGATCGAGACCCCTATCGGATCAATAATTAGAAGTGGGACCTAGAGATCCATACTGACTCCCACACATTCAACGATGACTTCTTGTGATCATGAGAACATTTTACGCTAGTAACTTAATCCCTTTGTCTTGCGATATATTACATGTCCGAGATTCGATCATCGGTATATCCATACCTAGTTTGATCTCGTTACCGACATGTACTCTTTTCTCGTTCCCGTGATATAACATTCTAGTGATCAAATCACTTGCTTGCAAGCTAACTAATGTGATATCACCGAGAGGGCCCAGAGTATATCTCTCCGTCAACGGGATGGACAAATTCCACTCTTGATCGATAAGACTCAACATAACACCTTTGTAGCACTGAACCCTTCTTTATAGTCACCCTGTTATGGTATGACGTTTGATGTTATCAAGATACTCTTCTAGTGTTAGTGATTGACATGATCTCATGGTCTAAGTATTAGGATTACTTCGTATGATGTTATAGTAATATAAACACAATGACTTTGATCGTAATGCTATACTTCGGTTGAATGTTCATCACACCATTCCAATAATGTTGTGACCTTGTTATTAACAGCATCAAATGTCCATGATCAGGAAACCTTGATAATATTTTTAATCATCGAGCTAGTTTATAAGAGAGGCATAACTAGGAACTTTCCATTTGTTTATTAAACACACATGTATTAATGTTTCCGTATTAATACAATTATAGCATGAAAAATAAACATCTATCATATACTTGGAATATACATAATAACAATTTTATTATTGCCTCTTGGGACATATTCCCTTCAAGTAGTTGGATACTTTTGAGAAGATGAATTTCCTTTATCTGCTGGTTGATGATTTGCTTTGATCTGCTCTGAGTAATGACTTGTCTCCTTAGGAAGTAGCATGAGCAATTCTAGGAGCTCATCCTATAGGATCAAACCAATGTTTATGATAACCAAATCTTGATCCAAGCATCCTAATCTAGATCTATCTTAAGTAACCCAGATAACCCCCTAATCCACTTATCGAGATAAATCATGAGCTAGTCTTTTGTATTAGCACACAACTCATCAAAGACCAAATATAAGGATGGATTTCACACCATTCAATCTATACTTCAATATCATCCACTTGATGATAATAATAAACCATTGCATCCTCTCCAAATGTTCCCCCCTTTCATTCTGGTACAAATCCTCAAAATTGTCAATTTGCCTAATTCTGGAATCCTTAACTAGATTCAATCTTTGGAACCACACCTTTTCTAATGTATGTGCATCCCCGAGAATGTACTTGAACCATATTGTAGTACATCTTTAGTACTTACAAAGCCCACTCTGTCCCTTCTTGTACTCACTCATCCTTGATGGTTTTGTAGACAAGATAATTACCTTTTCTGCAAATCTTATCATCTTGCCTATTTTGGGAGAAGCTCACATCCTTATGCTATCTTTTCTTGACAAAATCTCTACATGGTTATGATCTAGTAACCATGGTATATTAACTCACCCTTCACTTGTTTCTATTTGAGCACTGTGCTTCCTAAACCCACCTGGTTTATGAGGCATCATGACTCATCTGCAATGGCAGCCTTATTTTCAACAAAATTTGCCATCACTTCTAGACCACCTAAAATGCAACCAAGCCAAACTCCTTATTCCATGATCATTTATATAACTTGGTATAACTATCCATATATCCCTTGTATCAAGGTTTTCTCCTTAGCTCACTAATCCAACCTTGTTTAGGTGGTATAAAAATATTAATGCCCTAGATCCTCTAATCCTGGTTCTCTTCTAAAATCCATCTTGCTTTGCAAAACCAAGGATTTACAATTATGTATACTTCAAGTTGACATCATCCACCTAGGACATAATCATTTTCCAAATAATTTCCATAATTATTTGGAACCTAAAACTATTTAAATTCCATTCCTTGCAGAATTCTAAGAAACATTCCTATTAAGGCAAGTTTGTTTTTCTACAAACTACTTTGCCAACTCAAGGAACATATGATTCCTATATATATTATACTATGTTCCCACCTCAAAAATAAACATTTTTTAGATCCTTTATTAATTATTTTTCCCTTTTTCTTAAATGGCAAAAACAAGATATAATGGTTTAAAAATATTTTTTCTCACCAATAAATTCCAAGAAAATTCTCCAATGTGTAATATGGTAGATATAACCATCTCACAACAAAAACCCACCTTGTACAATGTAAAAATATCATTTGAGATTCTAAAAACCATTTCTGCACTTTTTGAAGAATTGATATATGGTGGACCATAATATCCCCAATAATTACCAAACAATTCCTAGAAGGGTATTTTGACCTCTTATATCTACCAGCATCATTTCCCCATCTTGCCAAGATCAACTTTTGAGAACCTTGTAGTAATAAAGCAATATGCAAAAAATTGGATATTCCTCAAAGCTTGATCAAAACCCATTACCAAACCATCAACACTCCCCTCCTTTGTGGCCACAGCAACTCCCACCACCCATGGCGACCGGCCACTATAGAACACCCCTCTATTGTATTTTAGTGCATGGAAGGAGAGGGAGAGGATCACAACATTATTTCCCATATTGGTAATATAAGTCTAGGGCAGCAGCCCTAGCCCTCCCCCACTCCTCTAGTCGAGCACTAGGACCCACCTAACTCCCACCACCGTTCTCTCTGCCCTATACCTGGCAAACACCTCTCCTTCAAGCTCCTCCACGAGATATATCCACCATGGACCTCCCCTCCTTGTATAAAAGGCTCCAGCTACCCCAGCCCCTGACTCTCCCCATCATTTATCCCACAGACCACAAGAGAGCCTCCCCACGAGCCCCACTCTCTCCCTCTTCCCTCCCTCGCCATGAAAGAGCAAATCCACCCCTCCCATGGTCATGCAAGCTCTCCCAAGCCTGGCAATTGGTCCTGGTCCTCCTTGCCTCCCTTACTCTCGATTATGTGCTCTTATCCCTTACCTCATAGGCCATGCCCTCCCTTTTTGGTTGTAGGAACCCCGAAAGATGCCACCCAAGCTAATGCCCGAGTGGAGCTCCTACTGCAAACGGGAAGCTCTCAATCCCCAAGTCGATTGCATGCAACACTGGCGCACCCCCCCATCACCCCCGCGCCTGACCGAGCCCTTCAGACTCGACATGCACCCACAATCGGAAGCTCTTCGGCGAGTCCTCGCGGCGGCTAACGCTGTTGTTTGCGCGCGAGGCTTTGGCCGTCACCAAAACCATCTCTACCGCACATCCACAAGACCGTCACGGGATGCCACATCACCCTAGGACCACGCCTCCGCCTCTCCATCACGCGGTGAGCCTCCCTGCCCATCCCCTGTCTCACCTAGGATTTAGTCCCCGCCGCCGCGTCATTAGCTAGGAGACGACGCCCGATCGTCAGATCCCAGCTAATCGCATGGCCCAGAGCGCGCCATACCGTTTCTACCCCCACTCTCTGCCAGGCAGGATTCTCGCCACGTGTTTGAAAATGCAGCAGCGCGCGCACATATGCGAGCTTCTCCCTGGGTCGGCATGTTGCAGATCTGCTGGTTTCAGCCTGTTACGCTCTCCCCTATTTTCTTTTTCCATTTTTCCAGATCCACAAGTTTTGCTGTTTGGTTTAAATCAAGAACATAATGGAAAAGGGGTTAAATTGTCGAGACCTGATTGTTACCATATCCCCACAGGTCTTATCTAACATTTAGTACCCTTGGTTGTTGGGGATATACTTTCTGGATATACCCACAGGACTCACTGACCAGGGTGGCCCACCAACGGGTTAGAGCTTTGCTTCATGGGTGGCCCAGTCAAGGAAATAGGATGAGCCACTTCCGGCTATGACAAGGCCCAGAATAGATACCGACTTAGGATTGTAGTATTACTTATAGTCCAAGCTATATCTAGTTACCGACTCTGTAACATAGCCGGATATATCTCTCCTGTAACCCTAGGTCCCGGTGACTATGTAAACTGGCCCTATGGGAGACTTTAGGGCAAAACCAATCTAACAACACCATAACCTACTCGCACAGGTGAACCTCTCTTGTAATCCATTGTAGCATCCAGCTCTCGCTGATATATTACTAGGTTGCTAGTAGGAGTTGGATCCGATCACCACAGTCGGACCTGAACCTGGGTAAACTTGTGCTCACCATTCCTGGAACATCCGATGTCTCACAACCCATCTTATCAATACCGTCAGGACGCCCTATGGCATACTTGTCGACATTACTAAGATAGTTGGCGCCCACCATGGGGCGGGTGACTTTTGGAGCTTCATTCCAGGCGGAATCTACGTGTGCGGGAATCGCCGAAACAATCACTATGGGTCGCGTGGTCTATTCCAGTGATGTCCCTCTCGTTCTTCTCGACGAGACTTGGATTCCGGCTAGCAAGCCCGTGACAACCTACATGATCATATCTATCGGCGAGATTGATATCTACCTCAGTTTTGTTGAACCCGCCCAAACCACCCTTGAGGTGATGACCATGGCGGAAGAACAATCCAGATCTGCTCTATCTGTAGAGGCAGAAGAGTTTAAGATCCTAGGAAAACTTGAATCCACTTAGCCCGCTCCTGTAGTCGAAGAAGTGGTGGAAGAAAAATCCAGATCTGATCTCCCCGTTGAGATCGGATACACGGATGAGGAATATATCCACTTCGGATCCGGTCCTACCGATGCTGTAGCATAAAAACACTCTTAAGGCAGAGGATAAAGATGATGATCAAATGCCACTACATTAATTACGAAGCAGTCGCCGATATCAACAAAAGCTTTGAGATGGCAGAGGCGGAAACTCAGCTGTGCCTCTACCTTCAGAACATGAACAAGTAGAAGCACTGCTTCGTATACCACGTAAGCTCTAGATCCGACTCTGTTGACGCTGGAGCCAGAAATGATTCAGTTCTCGACGCAGTCGAAGAAAACACCGATGACCTGGTTCCCTCTGGAGTCAATAACGTCATAGGAACTTCGAGACTTCGAGAAGGAGATGAAGGAATACGAAGAAGAATACTCCTAACCTACACAAGGTGAGCCGGAGACCCCTCCGTGTCCGTATGATAGCATGGACACCGAAGACTCTTCCTAGGTCCAAAAGGCAACTACTACAGAAAGTACCGATGGAAGTTTATCTCCCGGTACCAGACCAAAAGCTGTCTTTGCCACCGGTACGCATGTTAAAGATACTGGGCGGTCAAATAATGATAAGAAGAAGAACAAAAATCCGACACCGGCAGAGCCAGACGTCGAAGAAACCAACAAATAAAAAGTTGATGAAGAGATCGAGATGGAGAATCAGGATGGAGAACCAATTAATCCCACGCTGATCAACCCTCCTGTGGATGGACACGTTGTCACCATGGGTGCATGTGAAATTTATGGAGATTGTCACACGATACCAATCCCAACTGCTTTAGATCGTACTCCGGATGCGCTCGAGAAAAGGGCGGAGGACCTGGAAAAGCATCGCTTGTTTCTACTCGAAGAGGTTGCGCGCATCGTCGAGCTTAAACAACAGTTAGACAGTGACCTACCAAATACCAGTAAGATTTCAAGCGACTACCAAACAAGATAAGGGGAGGTACAGTTCTTGCTAACAGGAACCCGGATATCCACAAATATCTATTCGACAGAAAATCTAGAGAGAACATGCGAGTCTACAGCACGCCATTGGAGAACGCTGCAGCGGCTCGGGATATCCTCGCCAATAATCCGTCTCCTGAGCAAGTCTGGCAATGTGTTGCGTTTTTGGACAAAGGATTCAAATAGCAGAAGGCGATTGCGTCATTCAGTGGCAAGCTAGCCTCATAGTTGGAATTTGGCCACACTAGCTTTGACCAAAGCGCTGATGAGAGACCCCGCGGAGATACGGATCAACCCCATCATCCCAAGGGAGAAGAAGGAAATTCAAGGACCTGATCAAACGGTCATCATCCCATGCCCGCACTTGACTGGGTGAGAGTTATTTTGGCTGCGTCTGAAGATGCCATCAGGGCAATGGTACCTCATCAGGGCCATCATCAACAAAACAACCGCTACAGAGAAGACTTGGAAGTGCGCCGCCAGCGAGAACAGGATCGGCTAAGAATGCCACCACCAAGCCGTTCGGCTGGTAACGCCAGAAGAAAGATGATCCGGATTGTCCTGAATCAAGTAGGGACAAATCCCGAAGAAACCAACCTCAGAGTCAGCATAGTGAGGCTCCACCACCACTGCGTAACCCAGCAGGAAACAATCCACCAGGGCCACCATCTCCTCCAGGCAGTGACCATGAAGAATGTCATCGTGGCCATGGAAGCCGTAGGGGCAGAGGCAGCAATGATGAGAGGAGAAGCAGAAATACGACTCCCCCGCGCAGATGCCGCAAGCCACCCAGGCGCAGATCTCTCTCGCCAAATGATGCTCGCCACCGCATTGAGTCAAACATAGTGGCGTGGTGGTATGAGGAAGAAGACGTATATGTGGGACCCAAGTGCTTTGGCCCATGCATCCATCAAACCAAATTTCTAGTAGACTTTGGTATTGCCAAACACATCCAACCCTACGACAGCGCAACTCGGCCAGATACTTGGCTTCAAGATTTTTTTCCAGGCTTGCTGCATTGCCAAAGGAGGAAACAGCCTAGTCAGAGTCCGATATGTCCCGCTTATGCTGAGGAAGACGGCTCGATCATGGCTCAATGAACTGCCAGATAATTCAATTCATAACTGGTATGATATGGAAAGTGCATTCTTTTAAAACTTTGAGGGAACATACAGGAGTCCCTGCACAGTCGGAGACTTGAAGCGTTCCACTCAAAGACCCGGAAAAACCTGTTGGGAATACCTCGGACGCTAGATCGACAACACAAACTCCTGCGAGGGAGTAAACGAGCAAACTGCGATTGAGGCTTTCATTGCAGGACTCCCAGTCGGACTTTTGAGGCACATACTAAAGCGTGACCACGTCATAGATTTGGGAGAGATGATCGAAATGGTGAGCAAATATGCCGACGCCAATGACGATTCAGAAGGACTGCTGAATATTCTGGCCAACCCAAACGTGGCCAAGCAGCAAAAGCAAACTCATAAGCGCAAGAACACCTCGAAAGATAAACTGAATCCGGACAACGCACCTGTTAATGCAACATTAGGATCTGGAGGACGAGGAGGGCGCGGAGGCCTAGGAACTTCCCGAATCTAGGGTAGAGGATAGCAACAACCCGAAAGAACCTACACCAGGCCGATATTGCCAACAATCCCTGTGTCCACCACTTGGATAGTAAGGGATGATCTACCCACACGAATGCTGCATGTCGTTTCAATGACGACATCAAAAAAATGAATCCGTTAGCTACATAGCCAAGGATGAAAAGGAAAGTAAAATTCCGAGAAAGGCAAGGATCCCAAGGAAGATTCCGACATGGAAGAAGCAGATGCCACACAACCCAATTCGGATGGAAAGAAGGATTATCCCACAAAGAAAGACACATACGTCTGCTTCCTTGGGACTCATCAGGATAAGTTCAAGAAGTCGGTTCTCCGTGAGCTCAATGCCACAGTTCCGGCTGTCCCCCAATTTCTGGATTGGTCGGATGTAACCATCACCTTTGACCGCTCACATAACCCGAGGAAAACACATCGTTGGGGAAAGTACACTCTGGTCTTCAATCCTCTCATTGATATCTATGAGTTCTCTAAAACCCTCATGGACGGTGGTAGCAGCATTAACATCCTCTACATCAAAACTCTCCACCACATGAAGATCCATGATAGACAGTTGAGTTATAGTAGTGTAACTTTCCAAGGCATTGTACCAGGGAGACAGGCGGATTCTCTGGGTGAGATCACATTGGACTTGATATTCGGAACCTGAGACAATTATCGGACCGAACCATTCTCTTTCGAGGTGGTACCATTCAAAAGTGCTTACCACGCCATCTTCGGGCGTCTGGCTTATTGGGCGTTCATGGCTCGTCCCTGTTACATTTACAACATGATAAAACTTCCAGGTCCAAAGGGCGTCATCACCATCCAGGGAAATCCGAAGAAAGCGCGAGAGTGCGATGAAGGATCTTCTGCCTTTGCCGAAGCCATGCTACATGCCCAGGAGTACTAGGAGATCAAGAAGACTATCGATCCGTCTGATATGCCCGCTACGAAGAACGAGGTGCTGAAGCCAAGCATGCAGTTCAAGGCGTCGGAAGAGACGAAGAAAAAATCGCAGAAGGAAAATGATCCCTCCAAGACGACGAACATAGGGGTAGGCTTAGACCGTGCATAGGAAAGCGCGCTCATCGAGTTCCTCAAAGCTAATAGTGATATCTTCGCATGGCAGCCTTCTGATATGACCGTAGTACCTAGGGAAATTTCCAAGCACTCTCTTAATGTGTACCCTGACGCTAAACCCATCAAACAGTCTCTATGACGGTTTGGTGATGAAAAGCGCAAAGAAATGGCCAAGGAATTAGCCCGACTATAATTAGCCAGATTCATAACAGAGGTTATCCACACAGATTGGGCGGCAAATCCTGTACCCGTCCCTAGAAAGGACACTATTGAATTAAGGATGTGTGTTGATTATACCGCTTTGAACAAAGCATGTCTAAAAGACCCGTTCCCTTTGCAAAGAATCGATCAAGTTATCGACTCAACGGAAGTGTTGGAATTACTCTATTTTCTCGACACATATTCCGGATATCACCAAATACTGATGAAAAAATCGGATCAAATCAAGACATCTTTCGTCACTCCTTTTGGAACCTTTTGCTAGAAAACTATGCCTTTTGGCTTAAAGAACGCAGGAGCAACATATCAACGTACTATACAGCGTTGTCTTAAGAATCAAATCGGATGCAACGCCCATGTATACATAGATGACATAGCAGTTATGTCCAAAAAGAAGGAAACTCTAATTTCTGACTTGGAGGAAACATTTGCTAGCCTACGAGATTTTCAGAATTTGTAAACATATCATCATTGGAAGGAACATGGATAACACTAATAACACAACAACTATTAATATATGATTTTCAGAATTGGTACCAACGAGATTTTCAATATCAAAAGTGGTGTGCTTTTCCCAATCATGATCACTACTATAGGTAACAGGCATAGGAATATCATCAAGTTTAGACTCAGTAGCAAAAACTTTGATAGGAGCAACATGCTTAGAGGAAGATACCGTTTCCTCTCTCTCCTTTTACTCCACTTCTTCTTCTTCTTCTCCTCTTTAGGAGGGAGAGGCTTGAAAGGAAGCTTCTCCGCATACCCTGCTTTATTGTTAGAGACAATAGAAGAAACTTTAGAGGATTCCTCCTTTTCATTAATAAGAACAAAACTCATATCAGTCCTGTCATATTTTGGTAAAATATCATCTTTTATAAGATTTTGTATGTAAGTATTCGCAAGGCAACTATCAACACAATAAAGATAACACCCATGCAAGACGCAATTCATACCAAAAGCACTCATGTCTACCAAAGAATTTTTTCTTGACAACTCTTCACACCCCAAAAACAATGTAAGTTCATCATTTGATTATCAGTTATCGCGTTATCACAATACAATCTTACAGTACTCATTGGATTAGAAAGGTTATTATTATGGCCTGAGCATTGAAAATTGAAATGACCCACTTCATAGCAGAGTTCACAAATAAAAGGGTAGAGGGCACAATTTTTTTTACCAAGATCATTTAGAGCCTTATACCACGTTCTGGTTTTTTCATTCCAGTGGGTGATACAATATTCTTCTTCTATTTGATTCTTCTCACAAGGTATATGGATACCACAAAAATTAACATTCTTATAAGAAATAGAACTTTCAGAACATTCAGCGTGTTTATTGCAATCATTAATAACATTTTCATTTTCCATGCAAGTGTCTTTAAAAGGTTCATGATACATGTCCAATTTTTATTTAGGAGCATTAATATGGGAAGCAAAGGATCTATAATATCTAACAAGAATTTGGGGATCAAGACCATATTTAACATTAAGCTCTTGAAAATCAGCAGTTTCAGCAAAAGACTTAATGCAATCATACTCATAGTTTATACCTAGTTCTTTACCTTTGTCGTTATCCCAATCTTCAGTATTGCTTTGAATTGTTTCAAGAAGATCCCACTTAGATTTGACCTCCTTACTTGTGAAGGATCCCTCTAAACAGGTATCTAGATAGTCCTTGTAATGTCCTGAAATCCTTGCATACAAATTATTAATAACAATATTACTGGGAAGCTCATGAATGGTACATTTGAGCATTAGTGACTTCATCTCCCCCAAGCTTGGGCAATACTTTCTCCCTCAAGAGGATGAAAATTATAAATATAATTCCTATCTTTATGAATTTCATGAGGAGGATAAAATTTAGATTAAAAGAGAGATTCAAGTTCCTTCCACTCCAAATGATGAGGATCATCTAGTAGCTCATTCGACTCCCTTGCTTTGTACCTAAGTGACAAAGGGAATAGCTTCCTCTTAACTTGGTCCATTGAAATACCTGCACACTTGAACAACCCGCATAATTCATGTATAAAGAGTAAATGATCACTAGGATGGACAGTTCCATCTCCAAAATAGCAGTTATTCATAACACATTCAACAATTTTAATAGGTATTTTAAAAGGGACACTTTTAGTATGTGGATTTAAAATATCACAAGTATCTTTATAATTACCACATATGGGAGATAAAGTATCATCAGAGCAATTTTTCTTCCCTAAAGCTGGGGAACTAAAAAGTTCTTTCTCATAAAAACTAGGTTCTCCAAGCTTAGACGTTGCCATACCATTAGTAACAATGGTGTTCAAAAAATTCATACTAGTAACATTTCTATTAGCATGCAAAGAAAGTTCCAAGGTTTTTTAATTTTATTTTCAAACCACTCAAGTTCTAACTTAGGAAAAATACTAAAAAGCTCTCTAATTTTGTTGTTGTTTTACATTAAGCCTAACTAGTGAAAACAGGAAACAAAAAGACAAAATTGCAGAATCTAAAGGAAATAACTTCGAGCACTCACACACCAGAAACAGTAGTAGCCAGAGGATGTGAGTACCTTTTACCTTACCTCCCCGGCAACGGCGCCAGAAAAGAGCTTGATGTCTATGCACTTATATTCTTGTAGATAGTTGTTGGGCCTCGAAGTGCAGAGGTTTGTAGAATAGCAGCAAGTTTCCCTTAAGTGGATTACCCAAGGTTTATCAAACTCAGGGAGGAAGTGGTCAAAGGTATCCCTCTCAAGCAACACTGCAATCAAGATACAAGAAGTCTCTTATGTCCCCAACACACCCAATACACTTGTTAGGTGTATAGGTGCACTAGTTCGGCAAGAGATAGTGAAATACAAGTGGTATGGATGATTATAAGCGGTAATGGTGCCAGAAAATAGCTTGACGGTGAGGTAAAGAATAAAGGTAAAAATAAGGAAGCAAGCAAATATGCAACAGATATAGATGCAAACGGTGTTTCAATGTTTAGAAACAAGGCCTAGGGATCATACTTTCACTAGTGAACACTCTCTCATATAAATATCTTCCCTTCATGATACTACCCTGAACTACTCTCCGGTTGGACACTCTAATCCATGGTAGGGCTATAACAACACTCCTCAAAGTCCGCCTTCCCCAATCTAGATAACCCCACACTGTCACCTTGAGCACTAGATGGTTCCAACAAACACGACAATTTCATAGAGACAACCAACTCAAAATATACTCATGATAAATATATATGTAACCTATCTTAAGTGCCACACACGGTGTACATGCTATCACTTTCACACACGTGGGGAAAAGCATAGATCTATTAAAGAACGATGAGTATTTATGTAGACTCTAGCCTAAGTGCCACCATGGCGTGCATGTTTTCACTTTCACACACATGGGGAGTGCAGAGATCTATTGAAGCACTTGAGTAAGAGAGTAGATCTACTTGATTACAAAGCTCATGATCACAATATGATCATGCAAAGAGAGATAGATGAACACATAGCTACCGGTAGAGCCCTTAGCCTCGAGGAAGAACTACTCCCTCCTCATCATGAGAATCAACAACGGTGATGAACATGGTGGTGGAGATCAATGGAGATGGCTCCGGGGGCACTTCCCCATCCCGGCAGGGTGCCAGAACAGAGACTATTTGTCCCCCGAATCTCCCCTTCGGTGGTGGCGGTGCTGTGGAGGTTTTCGTGGATTTTTGGTCGATGATCTAGGGTTTTCTCCACGGAGGCTTTTATATGCGAAGGAGGAAAGGTTGATGGAGGGCCAGGGGCCCACACCCCCTGTGGTTGCGGCTAGGGTGGGCCCCATGCGCACCTAGGGTGTGGCCACCCTGGTGTCCTCCTCCGTCTCGTCTTCGATTTTTTGTCTCGTTCCGGGAAAAATATGAACTTTGGCTTTTCTTCCGTCCAATTCCGAGAATATTCATTTTTTAGCTTTCTAAAACCATAAACAACAGAAAACAAGCAACTGACATGTGGCATCTTGTGAATAGGTTAGTTCCAGAAAGTGTATAAAAATACCTCATAGTGTAGACAAAGCAAAGCAAAGTTGACACTAAACAAGCATGGAGCAGCAAAAATTATAGATACGTTTACGACGTATCATGCCACACGATGTTCATACTATCAACTTCACACACGTGGGCACAACCGGGGATTAATTAAAGAACTTGAGTAGCAGAGTAGATCTACTTGTTCAACTAGATTACAAAGCTCATGATCATAATAAGATCACGCACACAGAGAGAGAGAGAGAAGAACACATAGCTACCGGTAGAGCCCTTACCTCGAGGGATGACTACTCCATCCTCATCATGGGAGTCAACAACGGTGATGGAGATGGTAGGGGAGTCGATGGAGATGGCTCTGGGGGCAATTCCCCGTCCAGGTAGGGTGTTGGAACAGAGTCTTCTGTCCCCCAAATCTCCTCTTCGGTGGCGGCGATGCTGTGGAACTTTTCGTGGATTTCTGATCTGGTGTTTAGGGTTTTTGCCTCGGGGGAAATATATAGGCGAATGGGCAAGGTCGGTGGATGCCCGAGGGGCCCACACCACCTGGTGGCGTGGCCAGGGGGACCCGCACCACCATATGGTGTGGCTGCCTCGTGGCGCCTCTTCGTCTCTCCTTTGGGATCCGTCTCGTGTCTGGCAAAATAGGAACTTTGGCTTTTGTTTCGTCCAATTCCGAGAATATTTCTTTACTAATTTTTCTGAAACCAAAATAGTAGAAAACAGGAACTAGTACTATGGCATCTTGTTAATAGGTTAGTTCCAGAAAATGCATAAAAATGCCACAAAGTATAGACAAAACATAAAGCAATTGGTGTAAAACAAGCATGGAGTATCAAAAATTATAGATACGTTTGCAACATATCAGCATCCCCAGGCTTAATTCCTCGTCCCCGAGTAGGTAAGTGATAAAAAGAATAATTTTTGAGGTGACATGCACCATGACAATCTTGATCAAGGTATTGTAAAGCTTTGATAGCTGAGATCAAAGTACTCTAAACATGAGCATGAAAGATATAATTCTAACAACTATGTT
This sequence comes from Avena sativa, assembly GCA_916181665.1. Classification (NCBI taxonomy): domain Eukaryota; kingdom Viridiplantae; phylum Streptophyta; class Magnoliopsida; order Poales; family Poaceae; genus Avena; species Avena sativa. Next base: position 300,020,125 of record OV702297.1, on the reverse strand, counting down.
GCAACATGAAAGGTTACATAAACAAAGTTCATGAATAACAATGCATTGAAAGACATTTGTTTATTTCACATAAAGAAAACATAGCAAGAGTGGTATTTAGCTTGTCCTTCATGGAATAGCAAAACATAAATGCATAGGACACCTTAAAAGTTCATAAGGGTGACTAGATAGAAATAATTTAAGAACAAGCAATACCATAATTATGAATCAAACAACAAGTTTTGGGACATTGCACATTGAACTAAGAATAACAACTACGCTCTCTTAATTGGTGCATAAAGATAGAAGATGGAGACTCCACAAAAAGTAAAAAGAAAGACCCTTCGCAGAGGGAAGTAGGGGTTTCAAGTTTCATAGAGAGCTTCCAAAAATTATGGTACTAACTAGCTTTGAGCTCTCATTTCCACTATCATAAGCACCTTGAAGTGATTAAGTTAATGTGAGGGAAAATATGAGTTATATACTTGACAAATCACAAGTTGAAAATATCATGCCCCTTGAGTACGAGTACCGTTCCTCATGCTACTCAACTTTATTCACAGGTAAGTTCTTGTCGTAAGTATATGTGTATCATAGATCCCATATCAAAATGGCAATGAAACATACAATCAGCATCTCAGCGGTCTTTTTATTTATTATGAGCATGGTTTTTTTGTTTTTCTGAAGATTCTTCATAGAATGCTCATTATGGTTATGCTGCAAGTTTCCACCATGATTAGTCATGGCTTAGGCTAGTCGCCCAGGCATTTATCTAACACATATACAAAACTCCATGGACTTACAAGCTCCCCTTTTATTTCACACCGCCGACATCCATAAACAAAATAACATGATATCAACTGGATAGATATGTATAGTGTTGAAAGCGTTACCCATGCCAGCATGTTTCTATTAACTCCCAACTTATAATTTGCAAGCATATAAGCAACATAGATGGGCACAATGGTTCAATTTTATTAATTGCAAGAAAATAAAGTGTGCCATCAAGTTTGTGAGAGCTTTAATCACTAATTTTCATATAACAAAAGTATAATTTGGAAGATAGATAAAAACAAGAATGTACTTGGAATGGTGTAACACACCATGCATAGGAATTTATAGTGGAATCTTTGGAATAACTTGGTTTCTTGGGAGTTGGATGCATGAGTAGAGCTCATACACAGTACTAGTGGAGGCTAGCAAAAGACTGGGAGCGACCAACTAAGAGAGCAATAATGGCCATAATCATGCAGAGCTACAAAACAATATTAATCAAAAAAAAGTGATATCACAAGTCAAAAACTAAATGATCATACAGTCTAAGGTGACTGGTTCATAGTCTTAACATGGTGTAAGCATGTGCCAAGTCAACCCAAATAAAGCATCAAAGGAGAATACCACAATATTATGCTTTTGTATGCTAAAACGACACATGATTCATTCAAGGCAGATTAAGAAATCTCAATTTTTTGAAACAAGTCATGCTACAACAATAATTACTAAGCACATGGTCAAAGAAACATCCAACATGACATGATAAAGTCTAAGCCACAGTCAAAACAAGCTTCCTTTTGTACCACCATAAGCATGAAACATTCTACTCTTTCCCAACACCAATGAACTTATTTGAAACAACTCACAAAGATAATAATCAATAAATATCAAAGAGCTTGTCTCAACTAACTACAAATAAGAACTAAAAAGTTCTAAGAAAAAGCATACGAAAAATAAAGCTAAACGTAGTGCTAGCAAAAGTGAACACGCACAGAACAATAAGAGTGAAAACTAGATTTTTCTAGGCAATGAAGAACTAGGTGTGACTTCTAAAAAATAGGTGTGTTGGGGTCCAAACAAATTATTGCAGCAAAAAATCAAAATAAAACTAAAAACAAAAACAAATACGCTCCAAAAACAACACATAGTGCATGAAGCAAAAAAATAAAGTATCTTTAAAGAAGACCTTAGATTTTTGTTGATGAAGAAGATGCCTTGGGCATCCCCAAGATTTGACGCTTGTACCTCTTGAATATATATTTGGGTGACATAGGTGGCATCCCCAAGCTTGATATTTTGTCCATACTTCATCTCATCACATCATCTCTCCCTACACTTGAAAACTTCCTTCATACAAAACTCCACACAATCTTCATTAGCACCATTAGTGTATGAAAGATGATAAACCTTTGGGTTTAGTTTCAACTCAAGTCAATCATCCATTAAAACATAAACTACTATAGCAACTCCTTCTAAAATCTCAAGTGATCAAAGAGAACTAAAAAAGGAACTGATTAAGAAGCAAATGCAAATAATGGCAGAAATCTATCAAAACAGACTAGCAGGTAAAGACTGATTTTTTTTCAAAAATATTTTGTTTCTCAAGTCGAAAAGTGCAAAAAATAAAGAAAGTTGGGTAAATACCAGGGTCATGCACACAAAAAAATTACAGATCATTACGACATTCTGGGATTTTTCACGATTTTTTATAGCGAAGCATAGTAATATGTTTCGGGACAACAACTTCCCCAAATCTTACCTTCTTCCTATTAGAGGCTACTCTTGGCACAAAAATGAAATAAAAAGGATAAGGAGAGGTTGCTACAGAGGTAACAACTTCCAAGACTCAAATAAACAAAAATAAACTGAAAGCAAAAATATAATGGGTTGTCTCCCAAAAGCTCTTTCTTTATAGCGATTAAGATATGCATGATAATTTCGATGATGCTCACATAAGAAATATGAATTGAAGTAAAAGAGAGCATCAAGAAGTAAATATAAAACAAATTTAAGTCTAACCCACTTCCTATGAAAAATAATCTTGTAAATAAACAAGTCATGAAAGAACAAAGCAACAAGCATAGGAAAGCAAAACAAGTGGAACTTCAAAATTTTAAACATAAAGAGGGGAAACTTAATATTGCTGATATACATAAAACCATGTTTCCCTCTCTCATCATAACTTTCAGTATCATCATGAATAAAATTAACAATATAATTATCACATAAAACATTCTTATCATGAGCCACACGCATATAATAGTTATTACTCTCCACATAAGCATAGTCATTCTTATTAATTGTAGTGGGAGCAAATTCAACAAAATAGCTATCATTATTATTCTCATCTCCATAATCATCAAATATAGGAGGCATATTGTAATCATAATTAATTTTCTCCTCAATAGTAGGTGGACTAAAAATATCATATTCAACAAATTAGTTATCATTATTATTCTCATCAACCTAATCATCAAATATAGGAGGCATATTGTAATCATAATTAATTTTCTCCTCAATAGGAGGTGGACTAAAAGTATCATATTCATCATTGTAATCATCATATATTGGAGATATAGTATCATCATAGCAAATTTTCTCCTCTAAAGTTGGGGAACTAAAAAGATCATTTTCATAAAAACTAGCTTCCCCATAGCATTAGATATAATGGTGATCAAAGAATTCATACTAATAACATTTCTATTAGCATGCAAATAACGTTCCATAGGTTTTTTAATTTTCTGTTCAAACACTTCATGTCCTAACTCAAGATAAATACTATAAAGCTCTGTAGTTTTGTTGTTGTTTTCCATTAAGCCTAACTAGTAAAAATAAAAACTAGAATCAAAAAGATATAATTGCAGAATCTAAAGGAAATAACTTAAATCACTCACACACCAGCAATAGTACTAGAAGGTAGCTTATTATCCAGAGGGTGTGAGTACCTTTTACCTTACCTCCCAGGCAACAGCGCCAAAAAAGAGCTTAATGTCTACGCACACTTCTATTCTTGTAGACAATGTTGGGCCTCCAAGTGCAGAGGTTTGTAGAACAGTAGAAAGTTTCCCTTAAATGGATCACCCAAGGTTTATCGAACTCAGGGAGGAAGAGATCAAAGATATCCCTCTCAAGCAACCTTGCAATTACGATACAAGAAGTCTCTTGTGTCCCCAACACACTCAATACACTTGTCAGGTGTATAGGTACACTAGTTCGACGAAGAGACAATGAAATAAAAGTAATATGGATGATTGTAAGTGGTAATTGCAATCTGAAATAAAGATGGCAGCAAGCAAACATGTAGGAGGACTGATTATAAACGGTGTTTCAATGCTTAGAAACAAGGCCTAGGGATCATAAACGGTGTTTCAATCTTCAGTATTGCTTTGAATTGTTTCAAGAAGATCCCACTTAGATTTGACCTCCTTACTTGTGAAGGATACCTCTAAACAGGTATCTAGATAGTCCTTGTAATGTCCTGAAATCCTTGCATACAAATTATTAATAACAATATTACTGGGAAGCTCATGAATGGTACATTTGAGCATTAGTGACTTCATCTCCCCCAAGCTTGGGCAATACTTTCTCCCTCAAGAGGATGAAAATTATAAATATAATTCCTATCTTTATGAATTTCATGAGGAGGATAAAATTTAGATTAAAAGAGAGATTCAAGTTCCTTCCACTCCAAATGATGAGGATCATCTAGTAGCTCATTCGACTCCCTTGCTTTGTACCTAAGTGACAAAGGGAATAGCTTCCTCTTAACTTGGTCCATTGAAATACCTGCACACTTGAACAACCCGCATAATTCATGTATAAAGAGTAAATGATCACTAGGATGGACAGTTCCATCTCCAAAATAGCAGTTATTCATAACACATTCAACAATTTTAATAGGTATTTTAAAAGGGACACTTTTAGTATGTGGATTTAAAATATCACAAGTATCTTTATAATTACCACATATGGGAGATAAAGTATCATCAGAGCAATTTTTCTTCCCTAAAGCTGGGGAACTAAAAAGTTCTTTCTCATAAAAACTAGGTTCTCCAAGCTTAGACGTTGCCATACCATTAGTAACAATGGTGTTCAAAAAATTCATACTAGTAACATTTCTATTAGCATGCAAAGAAAGTTCCAAGGTTTTTTAATTTTATTTTCAAACCACTCAAGTTCTAACTTAGGAAAAATACTAAAAAGCTCTCTAATTTTGTTGTTGTTTTACATTAAGCCTAACTAGTGAAAACAGGAAACAAAAAGACAAAATTGCAGAATCTAAAGGAAATAACTTCGAGCACTCACACACCAGAAACAGTAGTAGCCAGAGGATGTGAGTACCTTTTACCTTACCTCCCCGGCAACGGCGCCAGAAAAGAGCTTGATGTCTATGCACTTATATTCTTGTAGATAGTTGTTGGGCCTCGAAGTGCAGAGGTTTGTAGAATAGCAGCAAGTTTCCCTTAAGTGGATTACCCAAGGTTTATCAAACTCAGGGAGGAAGTGGTCAAAGGTATCCCTCTCAAGCAACACTGCAATCAAGATACAAGAAGTCTCTTATGTCCCCAACACACCCAATACACTTGTTAGGTGTATAGGTGCACTAGTTCGGCAAGAGATAGTGAAATACAAGTGGTATGGATGATTATAAGCGGTAATGGTGCCAGAAAATAGCTTGACGGTGAGGTAAAGAATAAAGGTAAAAATAAGGAAGCAAGCAAATATGCAACAGATATAGATGCAAACGGTGTTTCAATGTTTAGAAACAAGGCCTAGGGATCATACTTTCACTAGTGAACACTCTCTCATATAAATATCTTCCCTTCATGATACTACCCTGAACTACTCTCCGGTTGGACACTCTAATCCATGGTAGGGCTATAACAACACTCCTCAAAGTCCGCCTTCCCCAATCTAGATAACCCCACACTGTCACCTTGAGCACTAGATGGTTCCAACAAACACGACAATTTCATAGAGACAACCAACTCAAAATATACTCATGATAAATATATATGTAACCTATCTTAAGTGCCACACACGGTGTACATGCTATCACTTTCACACACGTGGGGAAAAGCATAGATCTATTAAAGAACGATGAGTATTTATGTAGACTCTAGCCTAAGTGCCACCATGGCGTGCATGTTTTCACTTTCACACACATGGGGAGTGCAGAGATCTATTGAAGCACTTGAGTAAGAGAGTAGATCTACTTGATTACAAAGCTCATGATCACAATATGATCACGCAAAGAGAGATAGATGAACACATAGCTACCGGTAGAGCCCTTAGCCTCGAGGAAGAACTACTCCCTCCTCATCATGAGAATCAACAACGGTGATGAACATGGTGGTGGAGATCAATGGAGATGGCTCCGGGGGCACTTCCCCATCCCGGCAGGGTGCCAGAACAGAGACTATTTGTCCCCCGAATCTCCCCTTCGGTGGTGGCGGTGCTGTGGAGGTTTTCGTGGATTTTTGGTCGATGATCTAGGGTTTTCTCCACGGAGGCTTTTATATGCGAAGGAGGAAAGGTTGATGGAGGGCCAGGGGCCCACACCCCCTGTGGGTGCGGCTAGGGTGGGCCCCATGCGCACCTAGGGTGTGGCCACCCTGGTGTCCTCCTCCGTCTCGTCTTCGATTTTTCGTCTCGTTCCGGGAAAAATATGAACTTTGGCTTTTGTTCCGTCCAATTCCGAGAATATTCATTTTTTAGCTTTCTAAAACCATAAACAACAGAAAACAAGCAACTGACATGTGGCATCTTGTGAATAGGTTAGTTCCAGAAAGTGTATAAAAATACCTCATAGTGTAGACAAAGCAAAGCAAAGTTGACACTAAACAAGCATGGAGCAGCAAAAATTATAGATACGTTTACGACGTATCATGCCACATGATGTTCATACTATCAACTTCACACACGTGGGCACAACCGGGGATTAATTAAAGAACTTGAGTAGCAGAGTAGATCTACTTGTTCAACTAGATTACAAAGCTCATGATCATAATAAGATCACGCACACAGAGAGAGAGAGAGAAGAACACATAGCTACCGGTAGAGCCCTTACCTCGAGGGATGACTACTCCATCCTCATCATGGGAGTCAACAACGGTGATGGAGATGGTAGGGGAGTCGATGGAGATGGCTCTGGGGGCAATTCCCCGTCCAGGTAGGGTGTTGGAACAGAGTCTTCTGTCCCCCAAATCTCCTCTTCGGTGGCGGCGATGCTGTGGAACTTTTCGTGGATTTCTGATCTGGTGTTTAGGGTTTTTGCCTCGGGGGAAATATATAGGCGAATGGGCAAGGTCGGTGGATGCCCGAGGGGCCCACACCACCTGGTGGCGTGGCCAGGGGGACCCGCACCACCATATGGTGTGGCTGCCTCGTGGCGCCTCTTCGTCTCTCCTTTGGGATCCGTCTCGTGTCTGGCAAAATAGGAACTTTGGCTTTTGTTTCGTCCAATTCCGAGAATATTTCTTTACTAATTTTTCTGAAACCAAAATAGTAGAAAACAGGAACTAGTACTATGGCATCTTGTTAATAGGTTAGTTCCAGAAAATGCATAAAAATGCCACAAAGTATAGACAAAACATAAAGCAATTGGTGTAAAACAAGCATGGAGTATCAAAAATTATAGATACGTTTGCAACATATCAGCATCCCCAGGCTTAATTCCTCGTCCCCGAGTAGGTAAGTGATAAAAAGAATAATTTTTGAGGTGACATGCACCATGACAATCTTGATCAAGGTATTGTAAAGCTTTGATAGCTGAGATCAAAGTACTCTAAACATGAGCATGAAAGATATAATTCTAACAACTATGTTGCAACATGAAAGGTTACATAAACAAAGTTCATGAATAACAATGCATTGAAAGACATTTGTTTATTTCACATAAAGAAAACATAGCAAGAGTGGTATTTAGCTTGTCCTTCATGGAATAGCAAAACATAAATGCATAGGACACCTTAAAAGTTCATAAGGGTGACTAGATAGAAATAATTTAAGAACAAGCAATACCATAATTATGAATCAAACAACAAGTTTTGGGACATTGCACATTGAACTAAGAATAACAACTACGCTCTCTTAATTGGTGCATAAAGATAGAAGATGGAGACTCCACAAAAAGTAAAAAGAAAGACCCTTCGCAGAGGGAAGTAGGGGTTTCAAGTTTCATAGAGAGCTTCCAAAAATTATGGTACTAACTAGCTTTGAGCTCTCATTTCCACTATCATAAGCACCTTGAAGTGATTAAGTTAATGTGAGGGAAAATATGAGTTATATACTTGACAAATCACAAGTTGAAAATATCATGCCCCTTGAGTACGAGTACCGTTCCTCATGCTACTCAACTTTATTCACAGGTAAGTTCTTGTCGTAAGTATATGTGTATCATAGATCCCATATCAAAATGGCAATGAAACATACAATCAGCATCTCAGCGGTCTTTTTATTTATTATGAGCATGGTTTTTTTGTTTTTCTGAAGATTCTTCATAGAATGCTCATTATGGTTATGCTGCAAGTTTCCACCATGATTAGTCATGGCTTAGGCTAGTCGCCCAGGCATTTATCTAACACATATACAAAACTCCATGGACTTACAAGCTCCCCTTTTATTTCACACCGCCGACATCCATAAACAAAATAACATGATATCAACTGGATAGATATGTATAGTGTTGAAAGCGTTACCCATGCCAGCATGTTTCTATTAACTCCCAACTTATAATTTGCAAGCATATAAGCAACATAGATGGGCACAATGGTTCAATTTTATTAATTGCAAGAAAATAAAGTGTGCCATCAAGTTTGTGAGAGCTTTAATCACTAATTTTCATATAACAAAAGTATAATTTGGAAGATAGATAAAAACAAGAATGTACTTGGAATGGTGTAACACACCATGCATAGGAATTTATAGTGGAATCTTTGGAATAACTTGGTTTCTTGGGAGTTGGATGCATGAGTAGAGCTCATACACAGTACTAGTGGAGGCTAGCAAAAGACTGGGAGCGACCAACTAAGAGAGCAATAATGGCCATAATCATGCAGAGCTACAAAACAATATTAATCAAAAAAAAAGTGATATCACAAGTCAAAAACTAAATGATCATACAGTCTAAGGTGACTGGTTCATAGTCTTAACATGGTGTAAGCATGTGCCAAGTCAACCCAAATAAAGCATCAAAGGAGAATACCACAATATTATGCTTTTGTATGCTAAAACGACACATGATTCATTCAAGGCAGATTAAGAAATCTCAATTTTTTGAAACAAGTCATGCTACAACAATAATTACTAAGCACATGGTCAAAGAAACATCCAACATGACATGATAAAGTCTAAGCCACAGTCAAAACAAGCTTCCTTTTGTACCACCATAAGCATGAAACATTCTACTCTTTCCCAACACCAATGAACTTATTTGAAACAACTCACAAAGATAATAATCAATAAATATCAAAGAGCTTGTCTCAACTAACTACAAATAAGAACTAAAAAGTTCTAAAAAAAAGCATACGAAAAATAAAGCTAAACGTAGTGCTAGCAAAAGTGAACACGCACAGAACAATAAGAGTGAAAACTAGATTTTTCTAGGCAATGAAGAACTAGGTGTGACTTCTAAAAAATAGGTGTGTTGGGGTCCAAACAAATTATTGCAGCAAAAAATCAAAATAAAACTAAAAACAAAAACAAATACGCTCCAAAAACAACACATAGTGCATGAAGCAAAAAAATAAAGTATCTTTAAAGAAGACCTTAGATTTTTGTTGATGAAGAAGATGCCTTGGGCATCCCCAAGATTTGACGCTTGTACCTCTTGAATATATATTTGGGTGACATAGGTGGCATCCCCAAGCTTGATATTTTGTCCATACTTCATCTCATCACATCATCTCTCCCTACACTTGAAAACTTCCTTCATACAAAACTCCACACAATCTTCATTAGCACCATTAGTGTATGAAAGATGATAAACCTTTGGGTTTAGTTTCAACTCAAGTCAATCATCCATTAAAACATAAACTACTATAGCAACTCCTTCTAAAATCTCAAGTGATCAAAGAGAACTAAAAAAGGAACTGATTAAGAAGCAAATGCAAATAATGGCAGAAATCTATCAAAACAGACTAGCAGGTAAAGACTGATTTTTTTTCAAAAATATTTTGTTTCTCAAGTCGAAAAGTGCAAAAAATAAAGAAAGTTGGGTAAATACCAGGGTCATGCACACAAAAAAATTACAGATCATTACGACATTCTGGGATTTTTCACGATTTTTTATAGCGAAGCATAGTAATATGTTTCGGGACAACAACTTCCCCAAATCTTACCTTCTTCCTATTAGAGGCTACTCTTGGCACAAAAATGAAATAAAAAGGATAAGGAGAGGTTGCTACAGAGGTAACAACTTCCAAGACTCAAATAAACAAAAATAAACTGAAAGCAAAAATATAATGGGTTGTCTCCCAAAAGCTCTTTCTTTATAGCGATTAAGATATGCATGATAATTTCGATGATGCTCACATAAGAAATATGAATTGAAGTAAAAGAGAGCATCAAGAAGTAAATATAAAACAAATTTAAGTCTAACCCACTTCCTATGAAAAATAATCTTGTAAATAAACAAGTCATGAAAGAACAAAGCAACAAGCATAGGAAAGCAAAACAAGTGGAACTTCAAAATTTTAAACATAAAGAGGGGAAACTTAATATTGCTGATATACATAAAACCATGTTTCCCTCTCTCATCATAACTTTCAGTATCATCATGAATAAAATTAACAATATAACTATCACATAAAACATTCTTATCATGAGCCACACGCATATAATAGTTATTACTCTCCACATAAGCATAGTCATTCTTATTAATTGTAGTGGGAGCAAATTCAACAAAATAGCTATCATTATTATTCTCATCTCCATAATCATCAAATATAGGAGGCATATTGTAATCATAATTAATTTTCTCCTCAATAGTAGGTGGACTAAAAATATCATATTCAACAAATTAGTTATCATTATTATTCTCATCAACCTAATCATCAAATATAGGAGGCATATTGTAATCATAATTAATTTTCTCCTCAATAGGAGGTGGACTAAAAGTATCATATTCATCATTGTAATCATCATATATTGGAGATATAGTATCATCATAGCAAATTTTCTCCTCTAAAGTTGGGGAACTAAAAAGATCATTTTCATAAAAACTAGCTTCCCCATAGCATTAGATATAATGGTGATCAAAGAATTCATACTAATAACATTTCTATTAGCATGCAAATAACGTTCCATAGGTTTTTTAATTTTCTGTTCAAACACTTCATGTCCTAACTCAAGATAAATACTATAAAGCTCTGTAGTTTTGTTGTTGTTTTCCATTAAGCCTAACTAGTAAAAATAAAAACTAGAATCAAAAAGATATAATTGCAGAATCTAAAGGAAATAACTTAAATCACTCACACACCAGCAATAGTACTAGAAGGTAGCTTATTAGCCAGAGGGTGTGAGTACCTTTTACCTTACCTCCCAGGCAACAGCGCCAAAAAAGAGCTTAATGTCTACGCACACTTCTATTCTTGTAGACAATGTTGGGCCTCCAAGTGCAGAGGTTTGTAGAACAGTAGAAAGTTTCCCTTAAATGGATCACCCAAGGTTTATCGAACTCAGGGAGGAAGAGATCAAAGATATCCCTCTCAAGCAACCCTGCAATTACGATACAAGAAGTCTCTTGTGTCCCCAACACACTCAATACACTTGTCAGGTGTATAGGTACACTAGTTCGACGAAGAGACAATGAAATAAAAGTAATATGGATGATTGTAAGTGGTAATTGCAATCTGAAATAAAGATGGCAGCAAGCAAACATGTAGGAGGACTGATTATAAACGGTGTTTCAATGCTTAGAAACAAGGCCTAGGGATCATACTTTCACTAGTGGACACTCTGAATAAACATATAATATCTTCTCTTCATTATGCTACCCTGAACTACTCTCCGGTTGGACGATGTAGGGCTATAACAGCACAACTCAAATTTGCATTCCCCATCTAGATAACCCCAAACTATCACCTTGAGCGCTAGATGGTTCCAACAAACACCACAATCTCATAGAGACATCCAACTCAAATTATACTCATGATAAGTATTTCTGTAACCTTTAGCCTAAGTTCCACACGGTGTGCACACTATCAACTTCACACACGTGGGGATAAGCGGGGATTAATTAAAGCACTTGAGTAGCAGAGTAGATCTACTTATTCAACTAGATTACAAAGCTCATGATCATCATAGAGAGAGAGATGAACACATAGCTACTGGTAGAGCCCTTACCTCGAGGGAGAACTACTCCCTCCTCATCATGGGAGTCAGCAACAGCGATGGAGATGGCGGTGGAGTCGATGGAGATGGCTCCGGGGGCAATTCCCCGTCCTGGCAAGGTGCCAGAACAGAGACTTATGTCCCCTGAATCTCCTCTTTGGTGGCGGCGGCGCTGCAGAACTTTTCGTGGATTTCTGATCTGGTTTTTAGGGTTTTTGCCTCGAGGGAAATATATAGGTGAAGGGGCAAGGTCGATGGACACCCGAGGGGCCCACACCACCTGGTAGCACGGCTAGGGGGACCCGCGCCACCGTATGGTGTGGCTTCCTTGTGGAGCCTCTTCTTCTCTCCTTCGGGCTCCATGTCATGTCAGGAAAAATAGGAACTTTGGATTTTGTTCCGTCCAATTCCGAGTATATTTCTTTACTAACTTTTCTGAAACCAAAAACAGTAGAAAACAGGAACTGGCACTATGTCATCTTGTTAATAGGTTAGTTCCAGAAAATGCATAAGAATGCCACAAAGTATACACAAAACATAAAGCAATTGGTGTAAAACAAGCATGGGGCATAAAAAAATATAGATACATTTGCAACTTATCAAGCCACAGCAAGAAAGTTCGTCGAAGACGTAATCATCCGATTCAGATATCCGCACAGTATAATTACTGACAACGGGAGCAAGTTTTCCATGGGGGAACTCGCCGAATTCTGCGAGGAGCAAGGGATCCGACTTGATATTGCATCATTCACGCATCCACAGGCCAATGGACAAGTCAAAAGAAGTAACAGACTTATTTTACAAGCACTCCGACCTCGTCACTAGGAACCACTTCGTCGTGCCATGGGGGCTTGGGCGGGAGAATTGTTGTCTGTGATATGGAGCTTACGTACAACTTCTAACAGGTCAACCGGATACACTCCTTTCTTCTTGGTCTGTGGTGCAGAAGAAGTTCTTCCAAGTGATTTAATTTATCAGTCTCCTCGAGTAAAATCGTATATAGAAGAAGATGCAGAAGTTTTTCGACATGATGATCTCTATATAATCGAAGAAGTTCGCGTCGTTGCTGAGCAGAGATCTACAACCTATCAGCAGAAGGTGCACAACTATCATAGTTGGAGAGTGTAGAACCGTTCTTTCAGAAAGAGAGATTTGGTTCTCTGAATTGTGAAAAAAAGAAAGCACAAACTTTCCCTAATGATCAGCAGAGTTCTACATAATGGGTCATATTATTTAACTGATATGAGACCAGTCAAGGAAAGATCAGACTCTCAGAAGAGAAAGAGAGCTAGCGGTAGTACAGACCCAGATGAGATAGACCGTTCATGGAATGCATAACAACATCCTTCTATTCATAGTTATATTTCCTTCTAATCATATATGTACATGTTCAAAGTGAAATAAAGTATTAGTTTCCTCATATGTTATTATTGAGAAGTTTTTTACCATTTTATTTCCAAACGACCATGTCATTTTCAAAAATCTTAGATTGCTTGAAAGTAATTTATGCTCATGTTTGTTCTGGTTATGATTTTTGAATATTTAAAAAATGTTATCTTAGGATAAAAAAAATCTATTTATTGTTTATACTTTGGTTTTTTATCTGATTGCTCAGACGCGGGAATCTTTCGAGTAATAAATTGTTGGTACTAGAAGCCGGCTTTGTTTCCAAGTTTAATCTGGTTTAGCAATTAAGCTCCGTTGCTCAGCAAAGTTTCCATGCTAAAGGTTGGCTGACTCATGAAAGGGACGAGGCAGAAAGCCGGATAAAATGACAAGTGTAAACATAAAAGAGTGCTTAAGAAATTTTTGGGCACACGCATAAAAATATATACAAACAAGTGCTAAGATAGTAAAAGCATTAGTTCTTACATACCAACATACTTGAACAAAATATTTTTTCCATCATTACATGCCAAATGATAAAGTTCAGAATAACACAACAAGCATATTTATGCTGCAGATTCAGTAGGTGGTGATGAAGAACGTGGAGCGTTGGAGTCGACATCATCATCGCCCTGGACCTAGGAATCAGAAGCTCCTTCGACAACGCTATCTTTTTTCTCTTGAGGCGATGGAGGCACATTGACGGATTCAAAGAATGGCGTCGTATAACTGGTCATCTCCACCACACGACAAGCATAACCTACGCAGGATTCTTGTATAGCCTTGATGTTCTGTGGGTTACCATCATCATCCTCATCGGCGATGCTTTTGGTGATGTGCCAGATCTCCATATCACTATGGTGGCTCGTCACCATGTTAAGTCAGTCTGTGCAGTGGTCCAGTCGTAGGAGATCTTCTAGTCTTCGATGAGCTTCGGAATCTCCTTGGCTCTTTCAATCACCTCGAGCACTGGCATTTTGTGCAAATTGGAAAGTCTGGCCGACTTTCCAGCCTCTTCAAGGGTCTTGTGGAAGTCTAAAAGAATATATCCGACGAGTTGTATGCGCTCGAGACGAGGTTCGAAGGACGAAGAGTCGGAAAGGTGAAGAGGATCCGGAAAAGAACCAAAAATCAAAACTGACTAAAAGAAGTCAAAAATTCAAGTAAAAGTCAAAGTCGGAAATCTTACCTAGCACACAACGGTTCCACTAAGAATGCTCCTCCCAGATACTCTTTAGTTCTTCTTCCGTTGCCTGCGCTAGATCCTTGTGACTCTCGAATTCCTTATTGAGAACATCAATTTGTTTATCTCGGAGGGCTAGCAGCCTCTCGGTCTCCATGTTGCTTGACTCCAGGACGGCATTTACGGATTTCTCCGACTCATCCTTTAGCTTCTCGAGCTTGTCCTGGAAATTCAGCATTTTCCATCTCCAAAACCTTGAAGTTCTCGGCTTGCTCCACCATCTTGCTGGATTCACCAAGTAATTCTGCAAAGGGAAAATTATCAGTCGAACATATCAGTTTGGCTATGGAAATTACTAAATTAAAAGGAGGGAGTCAGAAAAGTTTACCTTCTGCTTCATCTTTCTCAATTTTCAACTTTGAATTCTCATGGCATAGAGATTTAATCTCCTTGCGCTTATTACATATATTCTTGAGAAATTCCTGGTTGGAAGATGCAATTTCTGTAAGTTTAAAGACGGAATACCATTAGACGGCTATTAAGACTCGGGCTGCAGATTTAACCAAGTAAAAATAAAGCACAAGCTTTGGGGTATACACTACATCGTTCTTTTGCATCCTATAAGCATCAACATGGATTCATTGATATGATGATTATCTACTTTATGCTTGGGGCTAGAGGATATGACAATAAACACCGCAAATAAGATTCGTAAAACATACAATATGTTCCAGATGCAGCTTCTTGAATCCGAGTTTAGTCTTGTGAAACACTTTCTCGGCAAGGGAGAGGGAGGGAACGTCCATCGCTGGGAGCTCGCCAGACTCAATCTTCGCATCCCGGACCAAAATTTGGTCCAGGAGGCTAACCAGCTTCACGTCCAGCTTGAGGGTTTGTTTCTCAAGACTAGACTGAGCCAGCTTCAAGCCTAAGTACACAGGTAGAGACGCGGTACCACCTTCTTGTCAGTGTCGATAGTGGACATAAGTACATCAACGACGCAAATAATCCACTGTTCTAAAATCTGGAGGTAACGATAAGAGGAGCACTCGCTCAGATGTTTCTCATGTAGCCAATGTTAAAAGCAACATAAGTACAAGGGTAGGAACCGGTCAAAGCTCCTAGCCACGCGGTTAGATGCGAGCTTGTAGAACAAGACCGCCGAGACATTGCAGGGCATGGCGGTGATGGGACCCTGCGGGCGCATGTGGCCAAGGGGCAGCGCTCAGGTCGCTGGCCAGCGGCAATGAACACGGGGAGGTGGAGGATAAGCACGTGGCGGCGCTGCCGACTGGAGGCAGAGGCGACGGGAGGTGGCCGATGCGGGGAAGAGACGGAGGTCGGCGGACTCGGCCGGCCGGTGGGCGACGGTGCACGGCAAGCCAAGGCTGGCCAAACAGGAGGTGCAGAAGGGTCGGCGTAGGGCGGAGCCACGCGGGGCTAGACGAGGGAGAGGAGGCGGTGATCGATGCTACAGGCAACGTAACAACACAGACGAAGCGGAGAGGAGCCCGCGAGCAGCACGGCGGTAGAGGCGTGCGGTGGGAGGAGGCCAGGCCCGACGCAGAGCAGAGGGAGGACCGGAGGCGAGGATGAGGAAGCGGCGGCGGGGAAGGAGGCTGTTGGGGAGAGAGAGAGGGGTGGGGATCGCGATGTGGATAGGGGTGAGCAGCGTGGGACACGCGGGGTGGGTCCAGGGATCACGCGGGGGATCGAGGGAGCTGGGAGCGTCGGTTGCACGCTAGCGTGCGTGGGGGGTGCGTGGTGTTGTGTTACGGCGGACAGGGAGTGGTTGTAGTAGGTAGGGAGGGGTATTTTAGGGTTAGGGTTTGGTTTAGGTGGGCCGGGTTGTAGGTGATCTGGTCCGGTTGGGCCTCTGGCCTGACTGGTCGGACTCCCTCCTCGGCCAAAAACGTTTTATTTATTTTATTTAGTTTTAAATATCCTTTTGGTAAAATAGTTTAGGCAAACAAAGATCTGGGCGAACTAAGGATTTTACATTTGAAAAAGAGGGTATATTTTAGAAAACAAAAACAGGTTTTTACCAAAATAGTTTTAAGCAAACACATGCATGCTGATGTCATAATGATGCACATAATAAAACAACAATGATTTTCTAGTAGTGGTTTTACCCGGGGTGCTACACCATAGTAGTACCGGAAAAGGGTGAGACTTGGCCTAATGCCAAGAAACCCCTTGCACAAAGCTGCGTGAGCCCTAAGCTCTAGCAGAGAGTTGGGAGGAAGATTGTGAAGTTGCACACCGTAATATTTGAGGACCTCGATGAAGAAGTCTGATGGTGCAAGACTGAGGCCGCGCGGTGTGGGAGTGGTGCCTCCCGAGGCGGTCCGACATGCGTCGGCGACGAGGTATCCCTCATCCTCCATGACCTGGAACTCGGCATTGGCCATAACGCTCGGGACCCAAAGGCCCCGCATCTTCTTTTTGTACTCGTATCAATCCTGAGCTAATCCCTTGTATTAGCATCCATCTCATCAAATACCAAATACAAGCATGAATCTCTTCTACTTAATCTATACTTAAATATCATCCAATTTATGATAAGAATAAACCTTTGCACCCTCTCCAAATGTTTCCCTCTGGCATACTTGTCCAGATCAAAAAATCTGCCAAATTTGGATGTCTGGAATCCTTATCTAGATTCAGTCTTTGGAACTTCATCTACTCCAATCTGTGTGCATTCTTGAAAATGTACTTGAACCATCCTGCATTACATCATTACTACTACCAAATCCCACTCTCTCCCTTGGCTAAACGATTCTAGTACCGAGTCATCCTTGATGGTTTTGTAGTCAAGATAATAATCTTTTCTGCCAATATTATCATCTTGCCTACTTTGGAAAAGGCTCCTATCCATATGGCATCTCCCCTTGACCAACTCTCTACATGGTTGTAACCTAATAACCATGGTCTATCAATCCACCCTTCACTTGTTTCCATTCGATCTTTCTGCTTCTTAAACCCACATGGTTTCTGAGGCATCACGACATATCTTCTATGGCAACCTTATTTTCAACAAAGTTTGCCATCACTCCTAGATCACCTAAAATACATCCAAGCACAAATCTTGGCAGCATTATCATCTATACAACTTGGTCTATCCATCCCTTGTATGAAGGTGAGCTCGGAGCTCCCAAATCCAACCATGTTTAGGTGACATAAAAATAACAAACCCCTAGATCCTCTAATCCTTGTTATCTTCCAAAATCCATATTTTTTTGCAATACCCAAGGTTGTTTACGATGGATACTTCAATTTTACATCATCCACCTTGGATATAAGCATTTTCCAAATAATTCCCATAATTATTTGGAACCTAAAACTATTTAAATTACTTTATTTGCTAAATCCTCAAAACCTTCTATACAAAGACAAGTTTGTTTTTCTTAAAACTACTTTGCCAACTCAAGGCACATTTGGTGCCTATATATCATATCATATCATATCTTCCCATCTCGAAAAATAAATATTTTTGAGATGCCTTATTATTTCTTTTTGCCCTTTTCTTAAATGGCAGAAACATTAAATAATAACTTAAAAATACTTTCCCTTCTCAATAAATTCCAATAAAATTCACCAATATGTGTTATTGTAGGACCATCTCACATAAAAAACCGACCTTGTCCAATGTAAAACATATCAAAAATAACTTCTAGAAACCACTTCTGCCCTTTTCGAATAAATGATATTAAGTGGACCATTACATTTTTGAAAAATCCCAAACAATTCCTAGGCTCATGACTTGAAAACATCTATCCACCAGTGCCAAGTTCCCATCTTAAGAAAGACAAGTTTTGAAACTTCCTTCACAGCCATTGTTTGGATCAAAATTGCCAACAAAGAAATGCCTCAACTCAAAACCCACCAAAACCTTTCGCAACCTGAGCCACCAAGCTTGTACAACACACTTCACATTCCTGGTCATGTACCACTATATAGAGGCATTTTAGCCAACCCTAAGCTTTGTTATATGTGTTGATTGAGAGAGAGAGAGACAATGGGCATGTCTTATCCTCCTCTCCCTTAATCAATATAGCAGCACCACCCCCTTTCATCTTTGTCCCAGCTCGACCAGAGTCCACCATACCACTCTCCATGCCCCTAGTATCCCACCCCTGGTTTCCATCCCCTCCCCATTGCACTCAGATACACCATGTCCACCATTGACCATCATCTCCTGATTTATAAGGCTCAAGGCCACCTTTCTCTCTCTTTCCCCTCATTCGGCTCCCACACCACCCAGATCCAGCCCTCGAGCCCCCCAACCTTCCCTTGATCTGTCTTTCCCGAGAGGGAGAGATAAAGAAGTTTTAGCCAGTTTTTTAGCTTGAGCTCAAGGTCGCTGTCCACTACTCCTCTTCTCTTGCATGTGGCCATATTAAACCCTCCTACCCCCCTGACTCTAATCCTCTAACTGTTTTTGCTCAAGAACCCGTCTACAGCTCAGGAGAAGAAGAACCATCGGTCGGTGATATGAGAAAGAGTTGAGGTTTGTCAACCACCTGAAGATCCCCTTCCCCTATCCCCTATCTACATATCCTCTCCTAGACCAGATATATCTAATGCCGTGCTCCCCCTTGACCTAGTATTGACCCTGGAGGCAACGCCGACAAGCTCCCGACCGCTTCTCGCAGGAGCCAATGCGTGAGACTTGTTCCGGCGACAAAACCCACCAAGCGACCCCTCTCCTGGATCGTCTGGGACCGCTGCGTCGCTCCGGACCATACCCATCGCCTCTCCATCGCTTAGGTGAGCTCCCCTGGCACCGTCGCCCTCTACTAGGGTTTTCTCTCCCGCGCACCGTCATGAGGAGGGAGACAACCTATGCACCATTGATTCCTCTCTAATCCGACGCTCCATACCCCTTCGCCACCCTTTGTGACTAACCAGCGGGCCCCAGTCCATGATTTGAAGGATCCCTCCTGCATGCTCCGGGCAGCCCCAGCGGGCCAGATCTACTCACGGCGGCCCATCTGCCCTCAGTTCACACCCCGCGAGCATTTTGTTTTTTATCATTTTATTAGATCCAGAAAAATGCCTAGTTGGTTTAAATCCAAACAAAAATAGAAAACACGATATTATGTCCAGATCCAAATTTATACTTGTAACCACATGTTTTGCCTAATATGTAGAACCAAGATCTAGCCAAAATACTAATTAAATTATTTCTAATATTTAACCAACTAAAATGTATCTAGAACACTCTATGAATCTTACAGGTATGTTTACAACCACAACTGACTTGAAACCATGTTGTACTTTAAGTTATCCCTTATAGTTTTCTTTTTTCTTTAGCCAAACCTATTTGCTTCCTAATTTACCAGTAAAAAAATAACAAAAACAGGACAATTAAGCCTTTAGGATTTTCCCTAGGTCAAAAAAAATGTTGTACTAACCTAATTTCAGCTCCCAGTGCACCTATACCATCCGACCAAACAAACCCCAGGATCCCAATATTTATTGAGTTATCTTTGAATTTTGGTGAATTATATATTTTCTATGCATAGTTAATTCTCCAATAAATTCATCCAAGTAGTCATGTCAATCCAAAAATGTTGATTCCAATTTCTACAAAGAGGTATTAAGAGTACCTAACATGTGTCTTTGGAATCACATCAAAATCTCTTCAATTTTAATTATGGTTAAAAAGACAAATATCATCCAATATAGCCTTTGTGAATTTCTTGAGGGCATTCTGTTAAATATTTTGGGACGATTCCAACTCTCAATGAATCAGTCCATCAAACCCTTTAAAACGATCGAAAGAAATAATTTTTGGAGCTACAGAACTTTTCTGGTGAATTATTTACTAAAACTAGAGTTTTATTCACTTGAAAACTCATTCTAAAACAAAGGAAATTGATAAAATAGTAAAACCAATTTTGTTGGTTTCATTTTATCAATACCTATCTATTCGTATCATATTTTTACAATAATATCATACAGACTATGTCCTTGGACCAAAACCCTTCTACTAGTTTGTTTCTAGACTATAATTCCTAAGGGATCTCCTTCCAACGCCTCCAAGTCATTCACCAATCTCATCAAACCAATCATCTAGCAAACTACTATTTCCATATTAAGTAATTATCCTCTATTTTTTGTATGCATTTATGCTTGTTTTTCTTGTATTGATTGGTGCTTTTCTTGTTTGCATGTTCCCTTGATAACGACGATAGTTGCGAGTTGTGTGACACCGAGAAGAAAGACGCATCGGGTTATTCTATTATTATTGGTATTCTCGGTATTTCTAGTTATCTAAAGAATTCTAGAGATATCTCACCGGTCATAGGCAAGCCACCTTCTTGCTCATAATCCCTTGTCCTATTGTTTTTCTTATGCATGTTTTCATCTACTTATTTATGCAAATTGCATTGTTTTAGTTTATTATGTTTTATATGTGGGAATGTTTGGATCCTCCAAACTATTACCCACTTGTACTACTAAGTACAACCCCCTTGACGACACCTACTTGACCCTAACATGGTAGAAGGTGTTTAACACCATAACCCCTTGGAGACCCCGTTTTACCCTAAGCAAAAGTATCGGATGGGAAGACCCCGGGTATAAGTTTATAAAATATTTTACAAGAAAACCTTGGTGAGGTGCGACCTACCAAGAGAGGTTTGAAACATGAAGAAGGTTTTGTTTTACAAAAATGTGGGATAAGTGACGGAGGAAAAATGTTTATAAAAATGCACCCGGTTCTTTGCAGTTTTGCTAGAACAATTAACCAGTGCAACCAAATTACCCTGGTTAAACTTAATGTTTGCTACTCTGGAGTGGGAATTCTCATAACGGCTTATAAGGGATCAGCTCCCTCGAATCCCGGGCTTCCTTTACAAAAAGGGTCAACTGCTAGGTAGTCACCTGGAGGAAGCAAGACCACCCATGTGAGTGGTCGGCACTACTAGAGAAAAGGCTATAGGAGACATGATTATATGAGGCATATTTGAACCATATGTGCCTCCTATAAAATAGGCGAGGCGCACTCCTTATCCGTGCACCTCTATTATAAAAATAGGCGAGGCGCATATGATAAGAATGCGCCTCCTATAATCCCTATACGGACGAAATCAAGTAGCCCCAGATTATGCGAGGCGCATTCTAGCACATGCGCCTCCTATATATCAGATAGGCGAGGCGCATATGACCAGAATGCGCCTCGCATAATCTGTGTGGGCCCGCGTGTTGGTAGGTGCTCAAATATGCAAGGCACATATGGTCATATGCGCCTCCTGATTTGATAATATGCGAGGCGCATATGGTCATATGTGCCTCAAGTAACTCCTGCGGGCCCAGCTGGAGGTAGGTGGCCGCATAGGCGAGGCGCATATTGCTATATGCGCCTCCTATAGTTCGAATTATAGGAGACACATATTGTGCAATATGCGCCTCCTATAACATGGCACCACCTTTTTCCAGCTTTTTGCACATGGAGCCAACTACCACACCACTCACTTGTCTCACTTCTTCCTCCTCCACCAAGACAAATCTGGTCGCCCCCTCCTCCTCCCCACCTCATTTCCCCCATTGATTCATCATAGAAGCTCGCTCAACCTCCATTGGTTGACACCCATATGTAAGTGAAGGCTCTTGCTCCTCTAGAGTGCGCCTCAAGTAACTCATGTGGGCCCAGGTGGAGGTAGGTGGCCGCATAGGCGAGACGCATATGGTCATATGCGCCTCCTATAGTTCGAAGAATAGGAGGCACATATGGATCAATATGTGCCTCCTATAGTTTGAAGTATAGGAGGCACATATGGAGCAATATGTGCCTCCTATAACATTGCCGGATTCAAATTCGAAACAGTCACCTACCACACCTATACACACGTACCACCTCTCCTCCTTCTCCTTCTCCTTCTCCTCCACCTCTCCTCCTCCTCCACCTCTCCTCCTTCTCCTTCTCCTCCATCTCTCCTTCTTCTCCCCTTCTCCTCCTCCTTCTCCACTCTCCTCCTCCTCCTCTTCCTCCGGCGACCTTCTCCTCCTCCGGCGACCTCCTCCTCCTCCGGCGACCACTCCGGCCATGGCCTCCACAACCACACCGACCATCTCCTCCTACACCTCCGGTGGCCTCATCCTCCTCCACCATATCCGGTGATCCCCATGGACATGGCCTCCCGCACATGCCTGCGGTGGTAGGTTGTGGCCACGGGCATGGTCTCCGACGAGCTCCGACGAAATTCTGGCCAGATCTAGATCTGGCCGCCTTTTTTTTGAAATTAAAAAATAATATATGAGGCGCATTCGAATCAATATGTGCCTCGCATATGCATAATATAGGAGGCGCATATGGATAGTATAGGAGGCGCATATCAATATGCGCCTCGCATATGCAGAATATAGGAGGCGCATATTGATATGCGCCTCGCATATGTGAAGTATAGGAGGCACATATCATATGCGCCTCGCATAAAAAATAGGCGAGGCTCAAAGCTAGAGGCCCATACGATATGTGCCTCGCATATGCTTTTAGGTGCTCGCATAAGGTTTTCTCTAGTAGTGCGGGCGATACTATGAGCCTCTCATTAAAAGTGTCGGCTCTGGAGTAGTTGGGTGCACACCGGTTGGTCTATGGATCTCGACGTCCCGGTTGAGAGGAACAACTCATAGGGTAGGGCCCATCCTAGAGTGTCATCCGGAGAGTCTTGATCGGCTACTCGACCCACGATCAGTAGGGATACGTGCAGGGTACCCATTTGGTGCCGGTAAAGTGTACAACCTCTGAAGAGTGTAAATATATTCGAATAGCTGTGTCCATGTTCAAGGACGGTTGGGAAGATTGTTGTAGAGCGGTGCTGGTTTTTTCTTCAAAATGAATTTCGAAAAGTAAGTGTTTTCTAAAACCTGGTGGTCTAAGGGACACAAGAGAAGGAAGAGTATAACCTGGTCAGTTGAGGACCATAGAGATGATATAGGGTGACCCACTCCTAGTGTTTTCCAAAGCTTTTCAAAAAGGTTTCCAAAATGTTTTATAATAGTTTTCAACAAAACCTTGTAGATGCTATATCTACAAGAGAAAATATTTTAGAAAAGAACCCCTCATGGAGCTCTCCTACCACTATAGTCATATTGCATATTCTCTTGGTATTATTTTCTTAAGCTGGTTTGCGAGTACATTCAAAGTACTCAACGACATTGTCCCTAGCTATTTACTTGGCAGATTTTCAGAAGATCGGGGAATGAAGAAGATGATGACGTCTATGCGAGCTATGCCGTCTTCCAAGTCGGTCGCCTATAGGTTCAGGCAAAACATGGGATCTGCGATTTCAAGTCCTCCGCTCTTCATGTATGTAATCGCCATAATGGCAATAATGTAATTGTTTGTACTCGCTCCTTATGGTTGATGTAATGATATTAGTCGGTTATGCTCACAGCTTACTGATCATGGGAACGTGAATTACAGGCATAATGGGGATTCTCGGACCATAATTCCGGCGTCCCACAGACTTGTTATCAGAGCCATCCTGACTATAGTAGACCTTAGTTAGCATGGACATTAGACAGAACAACCCCTATTTCTGAAAACCCCAGCTTGCAAAAACTATTTTGTCAAAAGCTTTTCGAAAGATTCCTTATGTTATCTTTTCCGACTTATAATTTTTGAAAATGACCTACTCTATATCTCGTCTACATTCAAATGTTTCGTTTAAAAAATAAACTAGTCTGACTTGGAAACCTTGAGGACGGAGATCCCGAGATAAAAAGAAGCAAATACAAGCGAACCAAAAGAGCTACCAACAATGAAAGACACTACAATATCTCCCCACCCATGGAGTCCTTCATCACCCCCAGATGGATCAAGTATGGAACATACGATCACGATCGCAAGAGGGAAGTTAAAACCTTAAGCAACATCTATACTTAGGATACATACCCTCAATGTAGGATTTCCTTATTGCGCGTAGTCATTCCCTATTACCCATGGTGCGCTTGTTTGCTTCTCATGTGATCATATGATGTTTGGAATGTGTTACTTGTCTGCCTAGTATTGTTTGACCCTAATGCCTGGACCCCAAGTGGATGCACCCCGACAACCCCAAACATAAACCGGTAAACTGAGACCTCTCCTTAGCAGGATGGCCACCTTATGAATTTTAAAAACGACCTCTACCCATGTTTACCAGTATCTTTACACGCTAACAAATCGGTAACCTTACACCTAAAATCCCCCATAAACCCTCACTTCTCTAGGACTAACTGCAGCTCTACGGATACACCCAACCTCTAACCTACACTATCCATAAAGGACTAGAACCGGTCAATATCTGGGACAAGTCGCCATCACTCCAAAGCATGAAGAATCCGGAGAACCCATCTATGCCATAGGACTTCGAATTTAGACTCTCGTGCTGGCTATCGAGATGACTACAATGTAGGGGTTCGTAGCATGGAAAACAAAAAATTTCTACTAGATTGTAGCAACGAGTCGATTAGAGCACTCACCCTCAAAGATTCCAAAGCGGTTAACGAGAGCAGATTCTCGTGGGTGATGCTCGTACACTTGCCGATCTCAAGATCGTGTAGAACATCCTTCCGGCGCTGCGTTCCGGCAGTGCTTCCGCAGTCGGTCACATGTTCGGTACTCTATGAAGACCTTCCTCTCCCTTGTTCCAGCAGGTAGCGGAGGTTGTAGTTCTCTCCTCGTGATTCCGGCAGCATGACGGCGTGGTTTTCGGAAGTAGAGGGAAGATCCTGTAGGGCTTCCCCTAATCCAGAGCAGGTTATGGTGGAGAATTAGGGTTTCCGGCAATCAAGGGTTTAGAGGCCGGAGAGGAGGAGGTGGAGTCGGCGGCGGTGACGAACCGGCGGCCGCGACGACGAGGTGGCGGTGTGGGGGAGGGCTGGTGTTGTGTCTCTTGGGGCACCCCTCCCCTCTATTTATGAGAGGGAGGGCAGCTTTGGAGAGGGAAAAGTTTGAATCCTTCCCTAAGTCCCTCTCCTAGTTGGTTTGTGGTGGAGAGAAAGAAGGATTCTTTCCTTCCTCCACCAGGACACATTGTCCCAGTTTGACTTCTCAAACTTGCCTTTTGACTTTTAATTTGGAGCTTAATTTCTTTCTTACAAATGCCCAACCAAGTGAAAGTATTCCGCATTTCTTCAAATGCTTTCCAAACTCGTAACTTAGATATTCACCTCCATGATCATATCGTAGAAACTTAATCTTCTTGTTACGTTGATTCTCTACTTCACTTTGAAATTCCTTAAACTTCTTGAAAGTTTCGTACTTATGTTTCATGAAATAGATATACCCATATCTACTCAAGTCATCCGTGAAAGTAAGAACATAACGATAACCATCGCGCGATGCTACACTCATTGGTCCACACAGATCAGTATGTATGATTTCCAATAAGTCTATAGCTCGCTCCATCATACCAGAAAATGGAGTCTTAGTCATTTTACCCATCATACATGCTTCGCATCTTTCAAGTGATTCAAAATCAAGTGATTCAAGAAGTCCATCGGAATGGAGTTTCTTCATACGCTTCACTCCAATGTGACCAAGACGACAGTGCCACATATAGGTCGAGTTATCGCTCGATTTCAAACGTTTAGCCTCAATGTTATTAATATGTGTATTTCCACTATCGAGATTCAATAAGAATAGACCATCCATCAAAAGTGCATGTGCATAAAACATATTACTCGTATAAATCGAACAACCATTATTCTCGGACTTAAACAAGTAACCGTCTCGCAATAAACAAGATCCCGATATAATGTTCATGCTTAACGCAGGCACCAAATAACAATTATTTAAGTATAAAACTAATCCCGATGGTAGATGAAGAGGTAGCGTCCCGACCGCGATCACATCAACCTTTGATCCATTTCCATCTTGCATTGTCACCTCGTTCTTCGCTAGTTTCCGTCTATTCTGCAGCACCTATTTCGAGTTACAAATATGAGCAACCAAACTAGTATCAATTACCCAGGCACTACTACAACTACTAGTGATATACACATCAATAACATGTATATCGGATATACCTATCTTCTTGATGTTGTCGTTCTTCAAATCGGCCAAGTACTTGGGGCATCCGCTTCAAGTGAACTTCTCCCTTGCAGTAAAAGCACTTAGTATCAGGCTTAGGCCCAGCCTTGGTCTTCTTCGCCGGCATGGTAACTTCCTTACCGCCCTTCTTGAAGTTTCCGTTTTTCTTAGAGTTGCCTTGCTTCTTGAATTTGGTGGTCTTATTAACCATTAACACTTGGTGCTATCTCTTGATCTCCACTTCCGCGGACTTTAACATGGAGAAGAGTTCAGGTAATGACTTGTCCATGTTTTTCATATTGTAGTTCATCACAAACTTCTTGTAACTTGGTGGTAGTGATTAGAGGACACGGTGAATCCCCAAAGCATTAGGAATCACTATACCCAAGATTTCGAGCTTACTTGCGTGCCCATACATATTAAGCACATGATAACTTACAGAGCTTCCCTCTTCCATCTTGCAGTTAAAGAACTTTTCAGAAGCCTCATAAATCTCAACTGCCTTGTGAGCCTCAAATATCATTTGGAGTTCACGGACAATATCATGTGGGTCAAAGTTCTCAAACCTTTTCTGAAGCTTCGATTCCAAACCATACAAGATAGGACACTGAACTATGGAGTACGGATTCTTCCGAGTGAGGAAAACATTCTTCATCTCATCGGTAGCATCAGCTACAGGTTGGTCACCTAGCGGTGCATCCAGCACATAGGTCAAATTACTAGCATTGAGAACAAACCTCAAGTTGTGGAACCAATCCGCGAAGTTGCTTCCATTGTTTTTCAACTTTTCTTTCTCTAGGAACGCATTAAAATTGATGGTAGGGGCCGCCATTGATCTAAAACATATGTGCAATAGTTTAAACTAAGTTTATGACAAATTGAGTTCTAGTTAATAGTTGAATTAATCTAGGTGAACTCCCACTCAAAACAATATCCCTCACATTGTTTTAGTGATCACACGAACCAAATCCACAACATCAAAACCAATCATCACGAGAGATGATGTAGCTTCAAAGGCGAACAATCAACATGTTCATCATTTCTACTATATGATTCATGCTTTACCTTTCAGTGATCCGTGTTCTGAGACCATGTCTGTACATAATAGTGTCGTCAAGATCAAACCTTAGCTTCCGCATGAGAAAATCTGGCTTGCTCCCGTTGTATACACTCGCAAAATCTAACACACCCGATCATCACGTGGTGCTTCGAAATAACGAGCTTTGGCAATGGTGCCTACTAAGGACGAACACTTTATAACTTGATATTTTGTGAGAGGGATCATATTATAATGCTACCGTCAAAAACTAAGCAGTACAAGATGTATAAAGGGATTAACATCACATGCAATTAAAAATATGTGATATGATATGGCCTTTCTTCTTGTGCTTCTGATCTCCATCTTCAAGCACGAACATGATCTCCATCATCACCGGCGTGGCATCAAGGTCAATGGAACCGCTCCATGGTTGTCGTTCACTAGTATCAACTATTACAACTAATTTGAATAATAGAAACGCAGGTCTTAACGAAATTAAAGACAACCATAAGGCTCCTGCCGGTTGTCGACTTACAATAAGGAACATTGCATACATCATATATAATCACAATCATGGCCATATCACATCACAGCACACCCCTGCAAAACAAAGTTAGACACCTCTAATTTTCTTTGCATATTTTACGTGGTTTGGGGCTTTCAATAAGTATCGTTCTAACTTACAAGCAAGAACCACAACGTTGATGTATGAACTATCAAGTGACCGTTATAAATTGAATATATACTATGATGGGAGAGACAGACACCCGCAAAGACACTTATGCAATACAAGTTGCATGTTGAGCGTGGAGCAAGTCTCATGAACGATGTCATGTATGGTTAGCCCGGGCCGCTTCATCCCACCATACCGTTAGATGCAAAGTACACAAAAAGCACTTGATAATAAAAGCACCACCTCCCACAATGACCATTGTGTTCTACTCGTGCAACAGATCTACATATAGACACGGCTCTGATACTACTGTAGGGGTTCATAGCATGGTAAACAAAAAAATTCTACCGCATGAACACAAACAACCCAATATATATCTACTAGATTGTAGCAACGAGTCGATTAGAGTACTCACCCTCAAAGATTCCAAAGCGGTTAACGAGTCTCATGGGTGATGTAGTCACACTTTCCGATCTCCAGATCACGTAGACGATCCTTCTAGCGCTGTGTTTCGGAAGTGCTTCCGTAGTGGGTCACACGTTCGGTACTCGATGAAGACCTTCCTCTCCCTTGTTCCAATTTGCAGCAGAGGTTGTAGTTCTCTCCCCGCGATCCCAGCAGCACGACAACGTGGTGTCAAAAGTAGAGGGAAGATCCTATAGGGCTTCGCCTAAGTGGGAGCAGGTTATGGTGGAGAATTAGGGTTTCCGGTGATCTAGGGTTTAGAGGCCGGAGAGCAGGAGGTGGAGTCGGCGGCGGTGTGGAGAGGGGCTGGTGTTATGTCTCTTGGGGCACCCCCTCCCCTCTATTTATGAGAGGGAGAGTAGCTTGGGAGAGGGGAGTTTAAATCCTTCCCTAACTCCCTCTCCAAGTTGGCTTGTGGTGGAGGGAAAGAAGGATTCTTTCCTTCCTCCACCATCAGCACACATTGTCCTAGTTTGACTTTTCAAACTTGCCTTTTGACTTTCAATTTGGAGCTTAATTTCTTTCTGACAAATGCCCAACCAAGTGACCTAGAACAGGATGCAATCATTCCACTTATTCATGACACATTAATGTACCCTTCCCCTTCCCCTTCCTATCCGGTGAACCTTCTAGACCCTTCTAGATCATTCCAGTGAAAACACCGGAATCATTCCCGAAATCCGGAATTGGACTTTCCTTATATGAATCTTATTCTCCGGACCATTCCAGATCTCCTCATGATATCCTGGATCCCGTTCGAGAGTCCTAACAACATTTGATCTCCCTACTTATAATCCATATCTACTAAACAACATCGAATCCTTAAGTGTGTCTCCCTACGGTTTGTGAATTATGCAGACATGCCCGAAACTCTTCTCCGATCAATAACTAATAGAGGAATCTGGAAATTCATATGGCTCCCACATATTTCTATGGTTAATTTGCGATCGAATGAATCACTTACATACGATACCAATTTCCTTTTGTCTCGCGATAGTTTACTTATCCGAGGTCTGATCGTCGGTATCTCTGCATACCTAGTTCAACCTTATTACCGATAATTACTCTTTTCTCGTTCCCGTGATATGTGATCCCTTGTGAGCCAGTCACATGCTTGCAAGCTAATTGGATAACATTCCATCGAGAGGACCCAGAGTATATCTATCTGTCATATGGATGGACAAATCCCATTCTTGATCCATGTGTCTCAGCACATACTTTCCGAACACTTAATGCATCCTTCCAGTGATGGTGATTAGCATGATCTCATGGTCGAAGTAATTAGGCTACTATGTATCAGATAGCTTATAGCAAATGAACTATTGAAATGACTTGATCTTTATGCTACGCTTATCTATAGGAGTATGTCCATCACACCATTCTCCTAATGTTATGATCTTGTTGTTAATAACATCTCAATGTTCATGATCGGGAAACCACGATCATCTATCAACCAACAAGCTAGTATTATAAAGAGGCTTTAATAGGGATTCTAATTTAATTTACAAATCACACAAGTATTAATGTTTCCGGTTAATACTATTATAGCACGAATGTAAACATTTATCATAAACACAAAGATATAATAATAACTACTTTTATTATTGCCTCTAGGGCATATCTCCAACATGCAAGAGAGGACCTCTTTCGCATCCGAGATGTTCTCCCGAAAATGAGGCAACCCACAACCTTCTACCTACCCCTCAAAGGAAGTGTGGCCTCCTCCAGACAATCCGAAGTCCCTCGCATGACTTTCCCTGCCCTGAAGCTCCAATCCCGGTATAACAATGCCAGAAATCACGCGCTCACAACCATTTCCAATGAATATCGTCATTCTCAGATGGAGCTTCATCATGCCCAAACTCTCTTGTCTCGCAAGGAATCTTTGGAAGTTCATCAAAGGAATCAAGCCCTAATCAAGAAACCTGAAGAAGCATTAGGAAGCAGCCTCCCCAGGGGAAGAAATAAGTGTGTCACCACTCGCCAATACCTCATGAGATTCAAACCCCCACAAGAAGATCAAGAATCCTCCACCCGTCTCCCAGAAGGCGAATATGAAGATGATAACCCACAAGTATAGGGGATCGCAATAGTCTTCGAGGGTAGTATTACCCAATTTATTGATTCGGCACAAGGGGAGCCAAAGAATACTTATAAGCCTTAACAACTGAGTTGTCAATTCAGCTGCACCTAGAAATAGTCTTGCTCACACTAGCTTATCAGTAACAATAGTTTTGTAGTAGCAATAGCAAAGCAACAGTAGCAGTAAAACAAAGACAGTAGTAACAATAGTAACAAACAGTAGCATATGAGTGCGGTAGGCATAGGGATGGATGGACGGGAGTTGCATTGACGAGACTATTCATGTAACTTCAAGATCTAGGGCAATTGCAGATAAATAAGATAAATCATCCAAGTACAAAACAATCATAGGCATGTGTTCTATATATAGTCATATGTGCTCGCAATGAGAACTTGCAAAACATCTTTTGTCCTGCCAGCCCGTTGCAGCGGGGCCTCAAGGGAATCTACTGGCAATCAAGGTACTCCTTTTAATAGAGCACCGGAGAAAAGAATTAATACTCTGTGGACACATGTGATCCTCATATCACAACCATCCCCTCTGGGTGTCCCAATTTATGTCACTTTGGGGCCTTTGGATCTGGAGAATGATATGTGTACACAACTTGCAGATAAGATCACAAACAATACTATCATCTTGAATCAATAATAATTAGACCTAAGATCATGGCACTCGGTCCCTAGTGACAAGCATTAAGCACAACAAGTTGTAACAAAGTCAAATAGCACTAATAGAGATACTAGGCACCATGCCCTAAAAATCTTATTCGATTACATGATAGAACTCATCCAATCCCTACCATCCCCATAGACTATAGTGGGGGATTACTCACTCATGGATGGAGGAAACATGGATGGTTTATGGAGAGGTGTTGGTGATGATCGCGATGATCCCCTCCAAATTCCCGTCCCGGCAGGGTGCCAGAACGGAGTTTCTAGTTCCGAATCACGTTTTCTGGTGGTGGTGGCGCCACGAAATTCTTTCTGGAAAAACTTCGAACCCCCAGAGTTTTTAGGTCAAGAGCCTTCGTATAGGTGAAAAGGGACGCCGAGGGGGTGCCTAAGGTAGCCACACCCCTCCCAGGCGCAGCCTATGCTGGCCCACGCGGCCAGGGGGTGTGGGCCCCTCATGGCCCTCCTCCGTCTCGTCTTCTGGCTCCGTGAGTCTTTTGGTGAAATAGGATTTTTGGCATATTTTCCGGGATTTTTCCTGATAGTTGATTTTCTGCACACAAAAACTAGACACCAAGGCAATTCTGCTGAAAACAGCGTCAATCCGTGTTAGTTGTATCCAAATCACACAATTTTAGAGTAGAAACAATAGCAAAAGTGTTCGGAAAAGTAGATACGTTTTGGATATACCAACTCCCCCAAGCTTAGCTTATTGCTTGTCCTCAAACAATTCAGTTGAAAACTGAGTGCGATAAAAGAACTTTCACGAACACATTTGCTTCATATATTGTAAATATTCTCAGCATATGAGTAGATACTTAGGTAATTCATAATAAGGA
This sequence comes from Avena sativa, assembly GCA_916181665.1. Lineage (NCBI taxonomy): Eukaryota > Viridiplantae > Streptophyta > Magnoliopsida > Poales > Poaceae > Avena > Avena sativa. The sequence goes on along the minus strand of OV702297.1, from coordinate 299,987,674 downwards.
GTATGCAACTAAGTCTACTTAATAGTCATTGCAAGCTATGAAGAGATTCCAACTCAATAATAATAAGTAGCATGAAACATAAACATAAGGTATGATAGAGTGGTAGATCGCTTGCCTTTGATGGTGGAGCAAAACATAAATGCCAAGGCACCTCTGAAGTTCAAGTGAAGACTAGAAGTAAAGATATCAGAGATACAAGAATCAAAGTTATGACATAATTAACCAAGTTTTGAGACAAACACATTACACTAAGAATGACAACTATGCTCTCAAGAAGGTGCTCATAGAATAAGTGGTGACTCAACAAGGAAGTGAAAAGGTTTTGAAAAGTTTGAAATGCTTCCAAATGCTGAAAGTATGGTACTCATTAGCTTTGAGCTCTCATTGCCCCTATCATAGGCATCTTTAGATGGTTAAGGTGAAAGTGAGGTCTAATATGAGTTATATGTTTGACAGACCATAAGCTAGAAATCTCATGTCCCTTGAGTACGAGGGCTGCTCCTCATGCTAATCAACTTTAGTTATAGGTAAGTTCTTGTCATAGTAAATACATGCGTATCATAGAGAACCACCAACGGGGTACGCCTTGCACATGATACAAGAGCTATCCCATAATCAAAATGACAAGGCAAGCAGACAATGAGCATCTCAGCAATCTTCTTATTTACCATGGGAAAATGGTGCTTTTTTCTCTCTTTCATCTTTTTTGTGTGTCTCTTTTTTTCTTTTTCTCAATATCTATCTCTTTTTTTATACGAAGAATGCTTTATAGACTGCTCACTATGGTTATGCTGCAAGTTTACACCATGATTAGGCATGGCTTAGGCTAGCGGCCCAGGCGTTTCTCTAACACATATACATAACTCCATGGATTACAAGCTCCCCTTTTATTTCACACCGACGACATCCGTAAACAAAAGAGCATGCACTACTGGAAAAAAGGTCTTTGGTTCGATCTGAACAAAGCCAGCAGTCCTGGCCTGTCATGGCCCATGACTAGTGCTAGCACTAGTCCCGGGCTGTGAGGCCTCCAACGGCTAGAAATGGCAATAGACACTAGTCTCGGGCCGGACCTGATCTCTAATCCCGGTCCGTAATACTGCCCGGGACTAATAACCTGGAGGAGGTCAGATGGTCTTTTCGTGGACTATTAGTCCCGGGTCGTATCACGGCCCGGGACTAGTTGTCCACCAGTATATATTCTTCTTCCTGTCCACCTGCCCTAAACCATATGGTGGCCATGTCACTCAAAGAAGCAAGAGAGTTCATGCCATTTTTTTCTCAAGATTTAGTTTGCCACCCCTAAATCCAAAGTTTTAAAAGTTTAGAACTTCATTCTTTCATCTCTTATTACTACTTTAGCTCTATAATTCTCTAGAAGTATAGAGATATGGATCAATGCATGCATGCTCTAGAAGTAGAAGGAATTTGATATGTGTAACCAATTTTGATTAGGCACATAGTTACTGGAAATTGAAATGTGTAATTTTAGAGTTTCACAGCTTAGAATGGAATGAGGTTTTCACTGATAGAACAATAATAAAAAATTCCACATTTATCATGTTAATTGTTTTCTCCAATTCACAAATTGGTGCATGTAAATTTTTCAAAATTCAAAATTAATGCGCTAGAAGCTCTCAATATAACTTGTAATAATTTTATCATGTTGTATAATGCAGATGGTCCAGGAATGGATGTACGGCACTGACCGACGCTCTGGCGAGTTCATTAATGGCGTGCATGAATTCATCTGTGTTGCTGATGCAAACAAGCGCAATGGTTTTGTATTATGTCCATGTAGTGGATGTAGGAATCAGAAGGATTACTCTGACTCAAAAACCCTTCACAGCCACCTGTTGAAGTCCGGCTTCATGCCCAATTATAATTGTTGGACCAAGCACAAAGAGAGAGGGGTTATAATGGAAGAAAATGAAGAAGAGGAGGAGGATGACAACTATCATGGTTTCCCTGAGTATGGAGATACTTCCATGGGGGATGCTCAAGGGGAGGATGAAGAAGAGACACATGATGAAACCACTGATGATCTTGGTCGGACCATTGCCGATGCATGAAGAGACTATGAAACTAAAAAGGTGAGGGAGAAGTTCAATCACATGTTAGAGGATCACAAAAAGTTGTTGTACCCAAATTGCAAAAATGGTGTGAAAAAGTTGGGCAGCACACTGGAATTGTTGCGATGGAAGGCTAAGTGTGCTATACCTGACTCCTCATTTGAAAAGTTGTTGAAAATGATCAAGAATATGCTTCCAAAAGATAACGTATTGTCCACTAGTACGTACGAAGAAAAGAAGGTAGTTTTCCCTCTTTGTTTAGAGGTTCAGAAGATACATGCATGCCCTAATGACTGCATCCTCTACCGCGGTGAGGAGTACGAGAATTTGGATGATGTCCGGTATGCACTTCACTTCGGTATAAGATCAGACCAGATGGCCCTGGTGACGTTGAGGGCGAGCCCCCCCGGAAGAGGGTTCCTACCAAGTGATGTGGTATGATCCTATAATACCACGGTTGAAACGCTTATTCAGAAACAAAGAGCACACCAAGTTATTGCGATGGCATAAAGAGGAATGTAAGTGAGACGGGATGTTGAGACACCCCGTTGATGGGTCGCAATGGAGAAAAATCAATAGAAAGTACCCGGACTTTGCAGATGACGCAAGAAGTTTAAGGTTTTGTCTAAGTACATATGGCATAAATCCTTTTGGGGAGCAGAGCTCCAGTCACATCACCTGGCCCGTGACTCTATGCATCTATAACCTTCCTCCTTGGTTGTGCATGAAACGGAAGTTCATTATAATGCCAGTGTTGATCCAAGGAACGAAGCAACCAGGAAAAGACATTGATGTGTACCTAAGGCCATTAGTTGAAAAACTTTTATAGTTGTGGCATGAACCCGGCATACGTGTGTGGGATGAGCACAAACAGGAAGAATTTGACCTCCGAGCATTGCTTTTCATAACAATCAATGATTGGCCTGCTCTTAATAACCTTTCAGGACAGTCAAACAAGGGATACAATGCATGCACACACTGTTTAGATGAGACTGAAAGTATATATTTGGAACATTGTAAAAAGAATGTGTACAATGAGCATCGTCGATTTCTTTTGGCCAAGCATCCCTTAAGAAAGAAAGGCAAGCATTTCAATGGTCTGGCATGTCACAAGACGAAGCCTAAGGAGTGTAATAGTGCTGATATATTTGATATGGTCAAATATTTGGATCAAATAGTAACCTATGGAAAGGGTCCTGGCGGAAAATATGTTCTGAAGGATGCTGAAGGACACGCATCCATGTGGAAGAAGAAATCATATTTTGGGAGCTACCATATTGGAAATTCTTAGAGGTCCGCTCTGCAATCGATGTGATGCATGTGACAAAGAATCTTTGCTTGAACCTGCTAGGCTTCTTGGGCATGTATGGGAAGACAAAAGATACACCGGAAGCACGAAAGGACCATCAACGTATGAAAGACCCATATGGCCTGCATCCAGAATGGTTTCAAGGTCATGCTAGCTATGCTCTTACCAAACAAGAGAAGGAAATATTTTTTGAATGCCTGAGTAGTATTAAGGTCCCGTCTGGCTTCTCGTCGAATATAAAGGCAATAATAAATATGGCAGAAAAAAGTTCCAAAACCTAAAGTCTGATGACTGCCACGTTATTATGATGCAAATGCTTCTGATTGCATTGAGGGGGCTTCTATCAGATAATGTTCGAGTATCCATTGTGAATCTATGTGCATTCCTCAATGCAATCTCTCAGAAGATAATCAATCCTGAAGATCTACCACGTTTATAGAATGATGTGATGTCTTGTCAGTTTTGAGTTGGTGTTCCCACCATCCTTCTTCAATATTATGACGCACCTACTGGTTCACCTAGTCGAAGAGATTTCCATTCTCGGTCCTGTATTTCTACACAATATGTTTCCCTTTGAGAGGTTCAAGGGAATCTTAAAGAAATATGCTCGTAACCGTGCAAGGCCAAAAGGAAGCATCTCCAAGGGATATGGAAGAGAGGAGGTCATTGAGTTTTGTGTTGACTTCGTTTCTGACCTTAGGCCGATTGGTATTCCTCAATCGCGGTATGAGGGGAGACTGAGTGGAAAGGGTACTCTAGGAAGGAAATCAATAATATGTAGGCACGGACATTCTTACACCGAAGCACATTACACAGTTCTACAGAATTCTATCTTGGTAGCCCCGTATATCAAGGAACACAAGAAAATCTTACGCTCCAACAACCTTGGAAAGCATGACTCGTGGATTAGAGATGAACACATGAAGAGTTTCGGCGGTTGGTTGCAACATCTCATCAAAAAAACACTCTTGGAGATTATCTATACTTGTTTTCTAGGTCACCATCTTCGACTATATCGACTTTCCAAGGGTATGAGATAAATGAGTATACATTTTACACGATCGCCCAAGATAAAAAGAGCACCAACCAAAACAATGTTGTCCGCTTTGATGCAACAGACAACAATGAGTCAAAGACCACATATTATGGTTACATAGAGGATATATGGGAACTTGACTATGGACCTACTTTTAAGGTCCCCTTGTTTCGGTGCAAATGGGTCAAGCTGACAGGAGGAGGGGTTGAGGTAGACAAGAAGTACGGAATAACATCGTTGGATCTCAACAATCTTGGGTACTTAAAACGAACCATTTGTCCTAGCCAATGATGTGGCTCAGGTTTTCTATGTGAAGGACATGTCTACCAAACCTAGAAAAAGAAAAAATAAGAAAAAGAATACATCATACGATGAGCCAAAGCGCCACATAGTTCTTTCAGGAAAAAGAAACATCGTGGGAGTGGAGGACAAGACAGACATGTCAGAAGATTGTGATAAGTTTCATGAAATTCCGCCCTTCGAAGTGAAGGATGACCCAAGCATCATGTTAATGAATGAAGATGCTCCATGGATACGGCGGGATCAGAAAGGTACACACGCAAAGAAATGATGTGTAATAATTGTAACATTTTATGAGTGAAGATGCTCCATGTGTCCATTTTTATAGTGTTGTCTGCAAATCATCTTGAGTGTGTTACTCCCGTTTTGTGGCTGGACCGGGACTAAAGGGGGGCCTTTTATCCCAATTCGCACTTATCATTAAGATATGATCTCCAAACGCGTGTGGTCACATATTAGGGAGTGCCTCTATGAACAGTTTCTTGGAGATGTCGGAGGATTGGGCTCCGGCGGCATCTCCCTGAAACTGGCCGTAGTGGTGTCCCTTCTATCGCACACCATCTTGCAGCTTGTAACTTCTCTAACTAGATAAATACGCCTGGGAGATAACTAATTTCACATATTAGGGAGTGCCTCTATGACCAGTTTCTTGGAGATGCCAGAGGACTGGGCTTCAGCGGCATCTCCCTGAAACTGACCGTAGTGGTGTCCCTAATCTCGAAAACCATCTTGGAGATGCCTCAAACTAGCTGGAGGAATGGACTCACAAGGATGCATATTTATAGTATAAGCAGCTCGGCATAGTGTTGACACTCACGACATAATGTCGACAGTCACGCTCTATTATTAGTGCTGACTCATGTTTTTTCCCGGTTGGTGTCTCCAACCGGGACTAAAGGTTCATCTTTAGTCCCGGTTGGTGACACCATCCGGGACAAGGTACAAGCCGCACGACATAATATCGACACTCACCCCTAATATTAGTGCTGCCAGGCCCAGTCTGCCGCAATCCCTTCAATCGCTGTTGGTTTCTCCAACCGGGACTAAAGATGAACCCTCTATTTATAGGCATTTCCCTCTATTTATAGGCCTTTTCCTCTATTTATAGGCTGCTCGATCTAGCCTGCCCGCCCTTTCCTGTATTTATAGGCTGCTCTATTTATAAGATGCTCTATTTATAGGCTGCCCTATTTATAGTCTTCTCTATTTATAAGACTTTTCCTCTATTTATAGGGCGACCGTCATGGCCACCCACACATACACACATTTTTGGTGCTTTAGGATGCCCATCCCGCATCCTCGTAGTCGACTCGGCGGCAACGATGGAGTACTGGGCTCCGCCGGGCATGTCCAAGACTGGGCTCCGCCGGCCTGGCACTGGATGGTGCTATCTTCCGGCACACGTAGCTTGGTGAGGAATCCGGGTGTCGTCTTTGACCCGGAGATTCATTGGTATAGGTCTACTAGTCCAGGAAGGGTGCAAAGGGAGCCGGCCACCGAGGAGGTGGTACGGCGTCGTGTCAGGGAGGAGGACGAGCAGGTCCGTCGCTATATGGCTGCGTTGGACACCAGGGTCGACGATACCTGGCAAATTCTTCAGGGATCTCACCCGAGCTATGCTCGTGTGATGGTTCCGTCTCTTTGGAATTCACCTCCCACGTCTTAGGCACTGGGAGTCGTCGTCCAGTTTGATTGAGCAAGATGTATTAGTTTTAATACTATGGCATTTTGATTGCTGTAGGCAGGTAGAAAAAAACAACATTTGATCCCGGGACTAGGTAACACTCAAGACATTTATTAATATTAAAAACCGGGACTAAAGCTGCCCCTTTAGTCATAATCATGGCTAGTCCTATAGTACGCAACTTCAGGGTCTTCTTCATCATCGTCATCATCATCGTCATCGTCACCTGCCACTTCGTGGATCCTCAACCCAGCCATGGCTTATACCGGGGGCACCTGCCACTCCGGCCTCGGATTCACGGCGGGCGGGGGAGGGGTCTCCTGGAAGACGATGCCGTTACCGCCAGGCGAGGGAGGGGCCTTCTTGTGGCTCTGTGGCGGGTGGACTTGTGGGCATCGCAGGCGAGGATGGTCTCCCCCGGCGATGTAGCGCATCACTCCGATGATAGTACGGTTCGCCCACCACAAACGGCGGCCGGCTTTGTTGTGGTTCACCGGGGGCTGACCATCACCCTCGTACCTGGCGAGCTCCCTTTCCCGCCGGTTAGCGAAGAAGGCATTCCAGGTGTCCTAGTTGTCGGTATCCCACTGGGGATCCATCCGCTGCTCCGACGTGAGCTCGTGGTAGAAGTGGTTCATGATGGCCGCCTGGCGTGCGGAACCTTGAGGGACAGGAGGGACATGAACCCCTCCAGTGCTCAACATCCAGCCGGCGGGTGGCCGGTAGACAGGCGGACAAGGGTAGCTAGAGGCGCACAGCGCCTCAGTCTCCTCGAGGGTCAGAATGGCCTAGTAGGCGCTGTCCATTGTTGTGAGAGAGGAAGGTGTGGATGTATGGATAGCCATGGCGCGATCGCCCTAGATATAGAGGGAAATGGCGGGAAAACTTGGCGGGAAGAAGTGGGAAATGGCAGGAAATATCTTTAGTCCCGTTTAGGGAATACAACCGGGACTAAAAGCTCTGGTAAAAAGGAAAGGGTGGGAAAACTTGGCGGGAAGTGGTGGGAAATGGCGGTAAATATCTTTAGTCCTGGTTAGTGACTACAACCGGGACTAAATGGATATTATATTAAGATTCTTTATATTTTTCTGATAATAATAGACATATTATTTGTTTTATTTGGACTTTACAATAGAAGATATGATTTTCCAAAGTTTTATATTTGATTTGAATTAAAAAAAGAAAATTTACAAATGAAATAATTTATAAATGAGGGAAACAGATGTATGGATATTATATTAAGATTCTTTATATTTTTCTGATAATAATAGACATATTATTTGTTTTATTTGGATTTTTACAATAGAATATATGATTTTCCAAAGTTTTATATTTGATTTGTACTAAAAAAAGAAAATTTACAAAAAACAAACTAGTCGCGGGTCATGGCTCGACCCGGGACTAGAGGGTGCCCGCGCGCGCAAAAACGAAGCAGCCGAAAAAACACACTAGTACCGGGCTGTGGCTTAACCCGCGACTAAAGGGGGGTCTTTACTCGCGGGTTAAGCCACGGCCCGGGACTAGAGACCCTCTAGTCGCGGGCGGTGGCTTAGCCCGGGACTAAAGGAGGGTCCCTATATATTTTGCGCGCGAGGGGAGGTGCTGCCCAACACTTGGCATTCCTCGACGAAGACGAAGACGAAGCATAGGCAACGAATACACACGTAGGGGAGGTACTGTCCGGCCGGCCGCCGATTCCACCGCCGCTCCGTGTTGCCACTTCGCCATGCCGTGACGTGTCGCCGCTCCGCCGTTTCGTGCTGCCGCACGCGCCTCACTGTGCTGCCGAGCGCCGCCCCGCCATGTCGCCGCCTCACCGTGTCGCCGGTGTCGGTGAGAGCACGAGGAGGGTGGATTTTTAATTACAATTAGAATTATTATTAGGATTATTAATATTACGATTATTAGGGCTACCCCACAAAATATTAGCTAGGTTTATTAATTATAATTAGAATTATTGTTTGTTATTAGTATTAGGATTAGGATTAGGATTATTGTTTTATTTATTTTTTTTGTTTTAGTTATTAGAATTATATTATTTTACCAAAAAATAATATTAGGATTATTATAATTAGGATTATTGTTTAGGGTTATTGTTTTTTAGTTTTATTTATTAGGATTATTGTTTTACCACAAATAATATTAGGGTTATTAATTAGGGTTATTGTTTTTTTGTTTTAGTTATTAAGATTATTGTTTTACCACAAATAATATTAGGGTTATTAATTAGGGTTATTTTTTTGTTTTAGTTATTAATATTATTGTTTTACCACAAATAATATTAGGGTTATTAATTAGGGTTATTGTTTTTTTGTATTAGTTATTAGGATTATTGTTTTACCGCAAATAATATTAGGGTTATTAATTAGTGTTATTAGGGTTATTGTATTTTTTTTAGTTATTAGGGTTATTTTTTTCTAACCTGTTTAACTCTCTTTCTTTTATAGTTAATTAAGTCATGGATCCATCCGAAGATCCTAGTCACATTGGTGAAGGTTTTCTTCAGGGCATGATAAGAGGTGAAATTCCTCTTAATATTACTACCGGTGAAGATATTTTGCTCAAGGAAGAGATTTCCTCATATCTGAATCAATACGATGATGGACTAGAGGAAAACCTGATATACCAAGGGGAAGACCGGATGGACGAAGGGCAAACAAATAACAACAATAATGATGGCCCCTCGACAGGATCCAGCGAGGTACATATATATAAAGCCTCATGTCTCTATTAATTAATTGATCTAGATATATAAATATATATATTAATCACTCTCTCTTCTTCTTTTAGCCCACCGGATCGAAGCAATCGACAGCGCGAACGAAACAAGGGCCGAACAAAAAGTTGGATGATAATCAGAGGTTCACCATCGAATAAATAGATGATGATGGTGAAAGATTGCTCCAGAGAAGCACTAGAGGATGTTTACAAATCAATGCGGGGTGCTTGTTAGGGACAACCTGCCGATCACCATCCAAGAATGGAATAAGTCAAAGAAACCCGACGAAGAATCCAACAGTTATGTCACAGATGATGCCAAAGATGACCTTTGGCAGAAGCTCATAGCGCATTTCATACTACCTCCAGAGTATGAAGAATTTGAGGTAGATGGTATTACCCCAAGGCCGGGTGGGCTTGAAAAAAGAGCAAAAGTCAAGGAGTGGGCTCTGAGCAAGATGGTTGAACTGTACCAGAACCATAAGAAAAGTTTATACGCGAAATATGTCGCGAAAAAGAAAACTCCAGACTTCAAAGGAGCAAACGAGAAATTGAGAGAACTGTGGCCCGATTTTGTAACATATAAGCAATCTGATAAAGCAAAGGCAAAGTCGGCAAAGAATGCGTTAAATGCTGCCCAAAAGAAATACCATCATAAAATGGGGACAAGTGGCTACAAGAGTGCCGTACCTAAGTCGGAAACTATGGAGAAGGACATGAGGGATAGAGGCGTCACTCCTGGTACAGATGCATGGCCCGAGAGGTGAAAGCATTGGTGGTACGGGCACGGGGGGTTGTTGGACCCAGAAACAGGGAAGACATTATTTCATGAAAAAAATCTAAAACCCTTTGAAGACCTTGTTCAAGAAATGAACGATGCTCAATTGGGATTGTTCCGTCCCGAGAGAGAGAACGATGAGCTGACACGCGCCCTAGGGAATCCTGAAAAGGGTGGACGAACACAAGGCAAAGGCGCCTGTGTCTCTTGGAAGAAAGGGTTTCCTTAGTATGATGCCAGTTATAGAAGCCGTCAGAGAAAGAAGGACCGGGAGGCAGACCGGATCTCCAAGGTAGAGTAGGACCTAGCTGATTTAAAGAACCTAATGCAAGAAATTACCCAAAGGCCATCGTCATCAACTCACCCACGGGCTGATGATCCTGCATTGGATCTTAGCCAGCGAAGAAGCAGCATGGCTTCCACGGAGGTCCGGACTGATGATCAAGCACTGCTGGATGATGCACCGGCTCCTCGCTACCCCATGGATGATGTCAGAGAGATGGAACAATGTGAGATACATCATCCAATGAACAACATGTCCTTCAAGGTGGCGATCGACATTGCGTTACCTTGTCCACCTGGAGCACTCCACCATTCACTTCCGATTCCACCTGGCTATGCTCGTGTCACGGTGGATGACATAGTGGAGGATTTTGCGGACCTAGAGATTGACATCGCTACGCCCGAAGGCCTTACGAAACTAGGAGATGTCAAGCGCAACATCATTCTATGGAAGAAGAAGTACATCAAGTTTCCAGGCTCAGCGCCAAGGCCACCGACTCTGAGGAATCCAAGTCCACCCCGCATCGAATATCGTCAACCTCCAAGTCCACCCCAACCCGATTATCATCAACCTCCAAGTCCACCCCCCAGCTGACGATCGCCGCAGCAGGAGTACATCAACTCGATCTCTACCTCCGCGCAATACTCGATCTCCGCCTCCGCCTCCGTGCAATACTACTACCTCGTCGAAGAAATGGAAGGTCGACGCTCCCCCGCTCCCCACATCGAAGAAAGGCCAAAGAAAAAGATAGTCGACATCCCGCCGGCTCTTCGAAAAGAGACCTTATGACAAGACTGATGAGGAAACTAACGCGGATGTGGCTGCCCAAGTTAAGGCGCATTTTGCACCTAAAAAGCCTGAGCCAAATACGGTATATGATGAAAAAACCAAAAAGTGGGCTAAGTCCTTTCTTGAGCAACCATCCCAGATATCGATGAATCTGGAATCAGACTATGACCGAGAAATTATTAATAAAGCAAAGAAGAAAAAAAGCACAAGTGAAAAAAGCGGGAAGCAAGTTGCCCAGCTCGGAGCACAGAAGAATCAATCGGTCGCCCCGCTCAAAGTCATTTCAGACCTCGACAAGGACTTCTGGGCTGAACTAATGAGCATCAGTGTATCGCAGGCCAAAGCACCTGCTACCGAAGCAAATATGTCTCTTGGTCAATATTTAGGCTATGAAGATATGCCAGTGGGTCAGATAGTATGAAAGTATGTTCGAGGGGAGCCTCTAGTCAGTAATGAGGAGCTCACGCGTCTATCCACACATATGCGAAATCTGCATGAATGGTACATGTCGCAAGCAGAAAAAAGCATCAAAAAGATTGGTTTCTGGTGGACATTAGAAAGGAGCATCACATCAAACCATACTCGATACAGGTTCAAATGATCGAACTGTTTTAGTTATACAACCAGCGTTCCCTCGACAAATCTATCATTGGTTGCTACTGTATGTAAGTGATTTATTTCTGTAATTAAGTTTGTAGCTCAGCTCATTCATTGCATTTAATATATTATCCTAACTATATATCCTTTTGTATAATATTATATTCTGCAGAATGAAGATGCTTGAATGCAAAAGAGCTAGAAGATATGATGTTGGGTTCAATGACCATATATCGTTAATGAATATACGTTAAAGAATCACCCCAAGGACGTGGAGGAAGACCTGTGCAGGTTCTTAACCGAGAATAATTTTGTTAAGGAACAAGAGAAACCACGAAAATATTTTTGGTCTTTTTATGTTTTGGGAAAAGCAGAAACAAAAACAAAAAATAAAGCGAAACATGGATATACAAAGTACCGACAAAACATGATATATAGATGAGTGTGATGTCGGTATACCTCCCCCAAGCTTACTCTTTTGGCCTAAGTGGGGCTTAATCCCAGCCTGGCCAAGAAGGTATGCCTCCGTAATGTGACGAAGAGGCCCCTTCGTCCTGGTACGTACTCGAGGACGCCCATGTGTAGTGCACAGAGTGGTCATAAGAGGGCGCGTCCCCCTGGTAGTGTCCGTGGAAGCCAAGAATGCGTAGATGATCGTCCATATCCCCCTTGGAGCGTGACCAAGGTCCCCTGCAAATACTGAACAAAGTGGTTTGTGGCAAAGGAATTTCCCTCTAGCTCGTCCCCATCAGTAAACATCATCTTGTAGACCAAACTCTCAAGGGTAGGGCTAGCAGTTACAAAGTGATGCGCTTTCATGGCAGCAAGATCAAGCCTCTGAGGATCCAAAATTGTATCATTTGGATCAATAGAAAGTTCTAAGGCAGCAACTACACGTGCAGCAATAATACCACCATAAATGGGTCCTCTAGCAGCTAGGCGACGAGCAATGAGAGAACCAAGATTATACCTGGTTTCATTGTTGAGAGCAGCAGCTAGAAAGGTCAAATGATAGTTAGAAATATTGCTAGTGTTTCCCCTACCAAGAATACTAGTGGCAAGATAATAAGCAAAATATCTGATAGCTGGGAGTTGAATATTTCTTATCTTTCCGCGCTGGGCTCTGCGGTCATCATCATTAGTTACCCCACGGTAGAGCTACAATAAATCAGCGGGTTGAGCTAGAATCTTCTTCACCATCCCTGCCATGCCAATACCCAAAATGTCACAAAATTTCTTCAATGTCATGGTGATAGGTCTATCATATATTTTGAATGACACATCTGTCCTGAAAGGGTTGTTAGTGAAATTTAAACTCCCAACAAATTTTTTGGTGAGCATAGAATATTGCTCACTCTCATCCTGCATATAATCAGTTAGAACAACCCTCTGAACAAGAGTTAGGAAATCATTGAGAATCCCTGCATCTTGCAAAAAGGTAAAACAAGGGAAGGTAGAAGGGTGTGCATCCCCCTCATCTGTTGCACCTTACGGTCCGAGAAAACCCATTTTTCATACAATTCACATTCCCATGATCAGTGAGCCGTGAGCATAACCGACTAGTATCATTACAACATCCATATAGTAACAAGTACAAAACTTACAGAATGTCCATTATGGCGACTACAACACAAGTAGCAGAAGTCTTCAAGCGCAGAGCCGATGTCATGCCTTAACCTACAGACAACTGACTGGGAAGATGGCCTAGCTCGCATAGACGTCAGCATCTTCGTCACTTCTTAATATCTGCAATCTGGCCAAGTAAATAGCCAGGGACAATGCTGGTGAGTACTTTGAATGTACTCGCAAACCACCAAGACAAGGTAACAAGATAATGCATATTTGGCTATGGCGAGATAGCTCTACACTGTAGTTGTTTTCTGAAGAAGTCGACAATGGCATCTCTATATCTTTGTTGAAAAAGAGTTTTTGGAAAATATGCCTCCTTTTAGAAATCTGGACATCTCCACATCCTTGTTAAAAACTTTGAAAACAATTTTATAGTAAAACCTTTTTAAATATCCTCGACCATCTCTGGTCAAAACCAAACTCGTTCTTATCTTTTCTCGTGACCGAGTCACATCCATTTTATTCATCTCAACATAAGCCAAGGGTACTCCTAGCAATCACCTTTCCAACCATCCTTGACCGTGGACACGGCTATTCGAATAGATTGGACCCTCCGGTACGAGTATGAGGCACGACGGCCATAGTCCTACCTCACGTACTGGCCCCTACCCCCAAACCTTAGTTTGGAAGGTAGCAATTGTGAATCCACTTCCTCCCGTACTTACCAAAAGTCATACGTTCCATAAGAGACCCAATTGTTGCACCGGTACCTTGTCTATGACAGTCCGTATTTCAAGGGATTTCTCCCCTTTAGCGACAAGTAGCCCCGTGTAAAGACCACAAACTACGAGTTAAGCCCCAGCGACTAGGGTAGTGTGGTTACACGGATAAATTGTTCCAGTAAAGGCGTAGAACATCCCTTCTCTTTCACTTGCTTGACTTTGTATTCATCCTCCTCATTCCTTCTTTAGTAAAAACTCCACTTGTAAACGATGCCTCTTTCCAAGGGTTTTATTTTTGAAAACTTTGTAGTAGGGTAAAACCCAAAATAGTTTTATCATTGAAAATCCGTGGGATTCCAAGAGGGATGATGCTAATCATCTTAGCCTCGATCTAAGGGGTGAAAATAGGTGTCAAAAGGGTAGGTGTCCTAATGGACACTCATCCATAACTTGGAGGAGCCAAGTTACTCACGCATTTTTTATTGGAAGCAAAACATGCATTTTATGATGAGATTCATAAACGAGATATAAAGCAATTGATAAAAGAAGTAGGTTAACATAGGAGTTCAGGAAATATGGCTTGCCTATGACCAGCAAGATGTCCTTTGACGACGTTAGAAAACCAGAATACCAATAATACGAATAATAAGGAAAACCCGATGCTTCCTTTTTCTCGGCGTCCCACAATCGCAACTATCGCCGTTATCGATTATACAAGCAAACAAATAGCACCACAATCAATACAAGGCATACAAGCATCAAACCATACAGCAAGCAAAATATAAACACATGATATACATAAGTAGGATGTTGGAGGTATGATTTGATTTGATTGAGAGAAGATTTGGAGGCATAGGAATAGGGGGTCCTTTGGATTTAAAGTCTAGGAACTACCTAAGAGAGTGTTCTTTTTTTACCAAGGGCTTGATATGTATGATACCATTATATGAAAATTATACCATCAGATAGGTATTGATAAAATGAAGCCAACAAAAGTGGTTTCACCATTTTATCAATTTCCCTTGATTTATAATGGATTTTTATAGTGATTAAAACTCTTGTTTTAGGAAATAATTCACCAGAACTGTTCTGGGGTTCCAAAATTTATTTCCCTGGGTGGTTAGGTAGTATTTGATGGACTGAATCAACAAGAGTTGGTTTCACCTCCAAACAATTATCATAATGCCCTTGAGAAATTCCTAAAGACAATACTGGCTGGGATTTGTCCTTTTCATGATATTTAATTTACAAAGGATTTTTAGGTGATTCCAAGGAAACATGTTAGGTACTGATAATACCTTTCCGTATAAATTGTAATAAACCTTTTTGGAGCTACAGAGCTACTATGGTGGTTTTACTAGTGAATAAACTATACAGAGAAGAGTTTAATTCACAAAAATTCAGTAGATGCTCATAAAATTATGGGCTGCTTGATTATGAAAGATATGGGTATGTGTGTCAATGTAGAGTGGGAATTAGGTAAAAAACTCATTTGGTTTGACCTAGAGAATTTACTAAATTCAGAAATGGCTTGATTTTGATATTGTCGCTAACTGCAATCCAGGAAGCAAACTAAGGTGGGGCCAGTGGGACATGAAACGTAGGGCTATTCCTTCCAGCACAATTTGGTTTCAGGTCATTTGGATTAGTAAAACTCCCTGGGGATAATTATTAGTGAAAGGGAAAGATCATAGTAGATGATTTATCATCTTTATTCTAAACATCAATCTGGTACAAAACTGGCTCTGCATGTTAGGTAAGACATACAAGTACTTGGGGAATTTTGGATATGTTTAATTTGAAGTATTTTACAATTTTATTTTGAATTAAACCAAACCACTATTCTGCTGATGTGAAATTCCAGCCAAAAGGAGAAGGGTCAGGGGTGGTTAACGGGCCAGATCTGAATCAAGCTGGGCTGCCACGGGGGGAGTCGGCCCACGGCGGGGCGAGCGTAGCCCACAACAGGGAGTAATCCACCGTGCGGTAGGGCCCGGCCGTCAATGTTCCAAAAACCGAAGAGGTAAGGGGGAGGTGTGGCCGTCCGATCTGAAGAGGATCGACGGCACACGGCCTTCTTCCCTGCGGGCCAAAGCTCTGCTGCGAGGGAACCCTATGGGCGCCGGGGAAGGAGCGGGGAGGCTCACCAAGGCACGAGTGCGGTCGTGGAGGCGACGAGGCGACACAGTGCACGTCGGGGGTCCCGGGGAGGGGCGAAACGGGCTGTTTTGGTGTCGGGAAGGCTCCCGCGTGACGGTGGCCGAGGCGAGCTCGTCGGTGCTCGCCAGATCTTTGTCGCTGAGCGGTCCTGGACCAAACAAAACACATGGGGAGGGTCAGAGGAGGTATGGAAACATGTTAGGGGGACATGAAGAGAGAGTGTCAACACCCGGATTTTTAATCCCAGATGCCTGTTATGCCATACATCGCAATCCCAGGATTACAATTTTTGCGAGACATAACAGATTTGGATATCATAGTACATCATCCATTACAAACCATACATAAGGTCTTACATAAATAAGGATCTCATGATCCAGTTCTTAATACAACTCCAGCAGCGGAATAACGTATTAATAAAGGTAGCGTAGGCGAAGCTCCATCTTCGGGGCCACAGGCAATGCTGACGATGGGAGATGATCCTAGTTGTCGTAACCTTCCTGCGGTCCATCATCCTGGTACTCCTCTTCATAGTCTGGCCATGGGAATAGCCAGGGACAAAGCCATGAGTACTCTTTAAGTACTCGCAAACTAATACTCACAAGTTAAGGGGGTTTTTGTAGTAGGACACTAAGCTCTAGGGTTGTTTTGCAAAAATCCATATTTACCTCTACCAAGTTCAAAAGAAAAGAAAGCTAGTTGAAGTTTTATAACACCTAAGTGGGAACTTGAATTTCATGTCACAACTCTGTTGTGGTCAAGTCAAAGTCTCAATTCATTTCACAAGTCATTTTGAAAATATCTGACGGGGGAACAGTATGGCCACTCCAACTGTCCATAACCACGGATGCGGCTATTCGAATAGTTTGACACTCTGCAAAGATTGTACACTTTCACCACAACATTCGATATATCCGTCAGGAACAAATCCTGAATTCACCATACTCAGTATGCGGATAATCAATCCTAACCTTTAAATTACACGCCCTAGTATAAGCACCTCTCCTGTGAGTTTGGCCTCCCAACCATGACCAACTGTCATCTTGGGTACTGCAGAGGTGGACAATCTTCACAAGGTAGCCTCACCTCAAACGTTGGTCGTGAGGGAATCCATACTAAGGTATATAAGTTTCCAGTCAAGCCCTGCCCAATTTTCGGGTATTGTGGTTGTACGGTAAAATTGGAATTGTATCGCATCTAGACAACCATAGAGTTTTATAATGGGATAAGGCTCATGCCTCAACATTTTCATCATCAAAATCATCTGGTGTTCGGAAACACATGTCAAAACATCTCAGCCGACTGACTCATCATTCTAAGGTTTTCATAACCATTTTCACCAAGTATTCCCATCTAAAGTTGATCAAGTTTTATGCTTAGAACTAGCATCTACAATTGGGGTTAAGTACTAAGGGAGGGGTGGTAAACAAGTGGAGATTAATGAAATTCAATCTCATGCCTTAGGATGACATCCAATTTGGTTCGCTGAATCGAGCTGGGTTGATTTTTGAAACTAGGTACAGAACTGAGTTTGAATTAAAATAGAAAAATCTAAATTCAAATGGTTGGGCTGCGCAGGAGAGGTAAATGGGACGGCCCAGTGTCACTCCGCAGCGCGGGGCACAGCTGACAGGGGGTTCAACCAGTCAGTGGCTCATAACACGCGAAGCGGTACGGGGCGGTGTGATTTGTTGGATTAGAAGGGTGATCGACGGCTGAGGGTCGTCGTCGACGATGAACATGTCACCGGCGAGCTCGAACCCTAGCGGCTCAGTGGGGGTGCATAGGGGGCATACCAGGGCTCCAGCAACGACGGCGAGGCGGGCAAACGAACGAGTGGTCGACGAAAAGCTCAAGGATGGTCGAGGCAGCTCCGGGGGTGGTCGAAATCAACGGCTCCCTTCTTCTCCAGAGGCGGCCTGCTCCGACACAATTCCGGCGAACTGCTGCTCCTCGTGCTCCGGCTAGAGGGTGGAATGATCAGTGAGGTGAGGGGAGTAAAATGGTGTGCTTCAATCGGCTGGGGCTAGACCGAGAGGGATGGGCAGGCGACAGTGGCGACATGGCTATGGGCTGCTAGAGGCATGGCTGAGGTTGGCGATCGACGGGAGGTCTCCTGGCGATGCTCTAACACTTGAATGCGAGCTGAGGGGCGGTGGCAATTGGTCGGGAACGTGCGGTGCTTTGCAAGGCAGAGGCGGCGAACTCTGCGGCGTGCGGTGGCTGCGGGGTACGGGCGATGAAACGATCATGTCTAGTGGTCTCCTGGGACGGTGGGGTGCATGCTGGCGGGCGGCAAGGGCTCGAGGTGGTCGGGTTGCTTGGGAACGATGCGTGCACTGGGGTGCGCATCGGCATGGTTGACAGCGACGCGGGCACGGCGTTCCTAGTGGCTGGTCGAGAGGGGGCGGTGAGGCATGGGCTACCTCCCAGACAAGGTTGTCACAGCTAGTTCTTCCTCTAGCCTTCTTTCCACACTGGGTGACATGGTGAGGCTCGGCCTGCTCACCATTGATGGCAAGGCAAGCTTATAGTGGTGCTAGATGTTTACAAATGAGCTAGATCATCTACTAAAGACTAGTGGCAACCAGAGAGGGAACAAGTTAGGCCATCACTGCACACTATAGTGTTTGTGATTTTTTTGGTTTGAATCTTCAAGCTGTTTGATGAAATGGCCGCAAGAACTTGAGTTTTGAATTTTGAAAAGATTTTTGGTGGGTGTGCTAGGCATGTGTTGAGGACTCTGTGGGTGCTTGGGTTTTGAAAATTCAACTTGTTTGAGTGGTTTTCGAAATAATGGGATCTTCCCATATGAGATAGATTCAATTTTAAACTGTCATTTAAACTTAGTATTTGAATGTTTCTGGATGATCACAAAGTGGGCCTTCGTACCTTATTATGAGTACTAACAAGGGGTGCAAAGATCCACAAATGTTTCTGTTGAGTTTTGAAAACTATAGATAGCCAAAGTAGGCATGAGAGTTAATTTGGCCAAAGTGACCATTCACTTTATTTGTTTATTTTGGGTTGTTTGTCTTTGGGAAAAGTTTGGGGATTGTTTAGATGATGTTTATTTCACCTAAGAATCATTTTACAAGCAAAGAAACACAGAACCATGTCAATTTAAAAGAATCCAATTTTTGGAATACGCACACATATGAATGCTTTCATATCTTTAGTTGGGAAAGTTTTTGTTAACCCTAATTTTGATTATTAGAGTTTGATGATCCATGTTTAATATTTTTGGGATGTTACAAACCTTCCCCCCTTAAACAAAATCTCGTCCCGAGATTTGAAAAAGGACAAAAAAGATTACCTAGGATTTGAAGAGATCGGGGAACTCCGTCCTGATGTGATCTTCGCACTCCTAGGTAGCTTCTTCTTCTGTGTGGTTGCTCCATTGAATCTTGAGAAACTTGATGCTTCGGGTTCTGGTAGTTCTGAAAGCTTCTTCCAAAATACGGATGGGTACTTCGGGATAGGTCAGGTCATCGTTGATATCTATGGTCTGATGATAAATGTTCTTGAACACTTCAGTCTTCTCCGGAACTTCGAGGCACTTGCGAAGTAATGAGATATGGAACACATTATGCACGGCTGACATCTCTTCGAGTAGTTCCAATTGATACGACACTTCTCCTCGACGGTTCAGAATCTTGAAGGGGCCGATATATCTGGGGGCTAACTTTCCTTTCAGTTCGAAACGCTGCATTCCCTTTAACGGCGACACTTTCAGATACAAAAAATCTCCTATGTTGAAGGCGAGGTCTCGACTTCTCTTGTCAGCGTAACTCTTATGCCTTGACTGGGCTGGCTTGAGGTGCTCACGAATCTTGTGAACTTTCTCTTCTGCTTCTCGTAGGATGTCGGGTCCGAAAATCTGACTCTCTCCTACTTCCGACCAGTTCAAAGGGGTTACATGAATTCAAATGGGGCCATTTGCAAACTAGCTTGATAATTGTTGTTGTATGAAAATTCTACGAACGGCAGAAAGTCTTCCCATTTAGATCCATACTCTAACACACATTCTCTCAAAATGTCTTTGAGTATTTGATTTACTCGCTCCGTTTGTCCGTCGGTCTGAGGGTGATAAGTTGTGTTGAAATCTAGTCGGGTTCCTAAACCTTCTTGGAGTTTCTTCCAGAATCTCGAGGTAAACTGAGTTCCTCGATCCGATACAATGTTCTTGGGGACTCCGTGCAAACTGACGATTCTAGCGATGTATAACTCCTCTAGCTTCGAACTCTGATAGGTGGTCTTAACTGGTAAGAAATGGGTGACTTT
This sequence comes from Avena sativa, assembly GCA_916181665.1. Classification (NCBI taxonomy): domain Eukaryota; kingdom Viridiplantae; phylum Streptophyta; class Magnoliopsida; order Poales; family Poaceae; genus Avena; species Avena sativa. Next base: position 299,967,373 of record OV702297.1, on the reverse strand, counting down.
GGACAATCTGTCAACTATGACCCAGATAGAGTCATTTCCCCTACTAGAAGTAGGGAATCCGGTGATAATGTCCATTCCAACGGAATCCCATTTCCATTCCGGAATCTGCAATGGTTGCAACAATCCAGCGGGTCTTTGATGTCCCGCCTTGACTCTCTGACATATATCACACTTGGCGATATAGCTTCCGATTTCTCTCTTCATCTTATGCCACCAAAATTGCTCTTTCAAATCTTGATACATCTTCGTTCCTCTGGGGTGGATAAAATAAATGGTATCATGGGCCTCTTTCAAAATCACTTCTTTCAATTCCGAATCTGCTGGTACACAAAGACGTCCTTTGTACCATAGAACTCCTTCTTCGTCTTCGGTGAATCCGGGTACTTTGCCTGTACCGATACAACGCTTGATTCCGTCGATAATAGCATATCCTTTCTGCTCCTCCTTGATCTGGCTGATCAAAGTGGGTTGAAGTTCTATGCTAGCAAAAAATCCTTCACTCACTAATTCCATTCGGAAATCATCCATCTATTTGTGCAGACTTGGTTGCTCCTTAAAAATCATGGAGTTCAAGCCGCACGGCAATCTGCTAAGGGTATTTGCTACCAAATTGGCTTTACCGGGGTGATAGTGAATGTCCAGGTCATAGTCCTTGATTAGCTCAATCCATCTTCTTTGTCTCATATTCAGCTCCTTATGAGTGAATATATACTTCAGGCTCTTGCGAACCGAATAAATCTCACAACGGTTTCCCATCAGATAATGCCTCCATGTCTTTAGGGCTAGAACGACGGCTGCAAGCTCGAGGTCATGGGTTGGATAGTTTAGCTCATGTTGCTTCAATTGTCGAGATAGATAAGATATAACTTTGCCTTCTTGCATTAGCACACATCCGAGACCGATCTTGGATGCATCACAATATACGTCAAAGGGCTTCGTGATATCCGGCATGATTAAGATTGGGGCTGAAATCAATCTCCTCTTGAGTTCCTGAAAACTCGCTTCACATTTGTCCGTCCATTCAAACTTCTTGTCCTTCTTCAGCAATTGGGTCATGGGTCTGGCGAGACTCGACAATCCTTCTACGAACTTGCAGTAGTATCCCGCCCATCCGATAAATGCACGAACTTGGGTTTGGGTGCTTGGGGCTTGCCAATCTTCGATATTTCCACCTTTGCAGGGTCAACGGCAATCCTCCGACTGATACAATGTGACCGAGGAATCCTACCTCCTGTAACCAGAATTCACATTTGCTAAACTTGACATACAACTGATGCTCTCTAAGGGTTCCAAGAATGGTCCTTAGGTGTAGATCATGTTCTTCTTCTGATTTGGAATAAATCAGAATGTCATCGATGAAAACAACGACAAACTTATCCAGGAAGTCCATAAAAAATCTTATTCATGAGATCATGAAATAAGCGGGGGCATTGGTTAATCCAAAAGACATGACGGTATAGTCGTATAATCCATATCTGGTGGTAAAGGCAGTCTTGGGGATATCCTCTGCGCAAATCTTGAGTTGATGATAGCAAGTTCTAAGATCAATCTTAGAAAACACTTTGGCACCAGTCAAATGATCAAACAAATCTTATATCTTGGGCAATGGGTACTTGTTCTTGATAGTTACATCATTCAACTTCCGATAATCTGTACACAAACGATTACCTCCATCCTTCTTATCCACAAACAAGACAGGTGATCTCCATGGTGACGCACTTGGTTGAATCAATCCAATTTCCAACATGGCATCTAGTTGCTTCTTCAGTTCTGCTAGTTCAGACGGGTTCATACTATATGGTCTCTGGGCTATGGGTCCTGTTCCGGGTATTAGTTCAATGATAAACTCGATATCCCGATCTGGGGGCATACCGGGCAAAACATCTGGAAATACATTGGGGTATTCATAGACTATCCGGACTTGGTCAATGGTAGGTTGGGCTATACTCTTGTTGCACTTGAATTGACGAGGTAAGGTTTCGGATACATGCTCGACTGATACTCCAGCTGTACTGGTCATGGTTATGGCTTTCTTGGCACAGTCAATTAATCCTTTATGTTTGGACATCCAATCCATTCCTAGTACTACTTCCAAACCTTTAGTTCCGAGTACTATCAGATTAGCATAAAAATTCTATGCCATGGATGCGGTTAGGGATAGCTTTGCAAATTTGCCTAGCTTTGGTGGCTAAACCGGGGATTTGAACAATCATAACATGCTTCAGTTTCGTTGGTTGAATCTTACTAGTGCATGCAAATTCTTCGGTGACAAATGAGTGCGATGCACCAGAATCAAACAACACTCTAGCAAGTACTGAATTAACAAAAAACATACCCAGCATGACGTTTGGCGCTTCCTGGGCTTCTTCAGCATGCATGAGAAAAAGACGGCGGTTGCGGTTGAGCGAATTCCCTGGGGCAAACCTTCTTCCGGGCTAAACACGACGCTGCTGCTGAGCTGGGGCATTTGCATTGGGGGCTGCGACATTCTTCTTGGGGCACTCATTGGAGTAGTGACCCTTATTTCCACAGTCATAACAAGTCACTTGCGACTTGTCCTTTGCTGCAACAGGCACAACATTGCTTCCGGTCCTCGGGGCAGTGTTGGTGTTGGCGGCAGCATTGTTGTTATTGAACTTGGGTGGGGCACGGTTGAAATGGTTAGAGTTGCCGGGGTTGTTGTGATTTCCCCCGGGCCTTGAGTTTCCACGGTTGGGATAGGTCGGACGGTTCATCGAGGGTCGGTTGGTTCTCGGGGCAAATCCTGGAGATGGGTTAGGGCGATACTTTGGGGTATGATGGGTTCCTGGCTGATGCATCATGCGGCGCTTGCGGTTCTCATTGGCTTGGTTGATCTTTCCTTCCATCTCGATGGTAGAGTCGACAAGGGCTTCAATATCAGCAAAGGGGATATTGACCAACACCATCTGCATCTCATCGTGTAGACCATTCAAGAATCTCTCTTTCTTCTTGGCTTCAGTGTCGATCTCATCCGGGGCCTACCTAGCTAATGACAAGATTTTTTCATGGTATTCCACTACGGTCATCCTTCCTTGCTTTAACTCTCTGAATTCATCTCTCATCCTCTTGATCAAACCCGGTGGCACATGGGTTCTGCTGAACTTGACCTTGAATTCCTCCCAGGTCATCATCTGTCCTCCGGTCATTGCACGAACGCTGTTCCACCATGCTCTTGCATCTCTGGCTAGATAGTGGGTGGCGAACAGAACTTTCTCGTTAGCTTCCACTCCAGCGACTTCTAGGTTGTTTCCATGGTTTGCAGCCAATCATCTGCATCTAGGGGCTCTTCTGACTTAGTGAAAACTGGTGGGTTGGTGTTCTGGAAATTCTTGAGCTTAGATGCATGGTTGTCCTGATTTCCTTGGCCTTGATTATTGTGGGGTAGCTGAGCTATCTGTTGAAGGGTGGCTAAGTTGGCTTGACATTCGGCTCTTTTAGCTTCACGGTCAGAAACCAACATTTGCAGGATCTGCAACATCGGGTCCGGGGATGAACCACTTCCTCCGCGAGGCATCTGAAGATTGAGATAGATCATGAGAAAAGAGGGAAATTTCTAAGGTTTAGGAACCTTGAAAAGTTTTTAAAGTTTGACTCAGATTTTCTAGCAACTTGCTTTTCATTCATTCATTCATAGCACACGATACAACACACACCACAACAAAGGAAAACAGATGGTTTTAAGAACCATTATGGAAACTACGATACAGTGGGACCGAATACAATACTCACTACGCTAGTGCTCAAGTGCTACTACTCCTCGGAGTCGGTGTAATCATCATCCTCATCATCCTCATTGTCATCGATGAAGGCAAAATCCTCCTCATCGGTGAAGAAGTCCATGGCCTGATCCTCCAGAAAGTCATCATCATCGCTGAGATAGGAGTAGGGGTCTCCACGAAGGTCTTCTCCGGCATTCTCCCTTTCCTCCAACTGCATGTCTCTCTCGTGGATGGTCCCCTCCAAATACGAGATACGGTGGTGAAGACGGGAAATGATGCGCTCCTTCTTGTCAAGCTGATGGCGGCAAGACTTGCGGTCCTTCGCTAGCATGGCGATGGTCTGATCCTTCGTCCTGATGATGGCGGACTTATGGTTGGAGTAGTCACGGGCATTGTCCAGTTCCTGCTGACCATCATACATCATGAAGCTAAGGTGGTCCAAGTGAGTCTTCAGATCGGGGTGGTATGGGGCTTCCAGTGGCTATCCCATAGCATCACGCCTTGGACAAAACTCAAAGCGGGTACCCTTGATCTGATTGATACTCTGCCCACATAGACGGGCAAGAGCTTCCTGCATGGCCTTGGCAAGACGGGCAATGATGCGCTCCTTCTTGTCGAGCTAGTTGTTCTCTCTTATGGTGAACTGAATTCCCTCAGCAGTGGGAGGTTCAATCTTTCCTCTAAGACTTGCAACAACTAGCCACTGCCGATCTTCTCCTTCCTGATCATTGACATGAGCTCCGAAGAACTCGGGGTGCAGATGCTCCAGAAATTCCGAAAGCTGGTCCAAATCCCACTCAAAGATGAGGTCTCCTCCATTCCCCAACTGATAAAACTTGCTGTACTTCACGTCCATCTATAAGAATATAGGATGAGTAAGTTAGTAGAGTGATCAAGTGTGTCAAATTTTATGTATTTTGCAAGAGTTTTTGAGGAACATGAATTTTTTTATGAAAGAATCAAAGTGATAAGAACGGGAATAAGTTTTTGTAAATATTTGCTTCCTTTGGTTTTGAAACCAAGTTTTTGATTCAATCGTCCAGTATAACTAGGGTCTCCTATGATCAGGATGGCTCTGATACCAACTTGTCAACACCCGGATTTTTAATCCCAGATGCATGTTATGCCATACATCGCAATCCCAGGATTACCATTTTTGCGAGACATAACATATTTGGATATCACAGTACATCATCCATTACAAACCATACATAAGGTCTTACATAAATAAGGATCTCATGATCCAGTTCTTAATACAACTCAAGCAGCAGAATAACGTAATATTAAAGGTAGCGTAGGCGAAGCTCCATCTTCGGGGTCACAGGAAATGCTGACGATGGGAGATGATCCTAGTTGTCGTAACCTTCCTACGGTCCATCATCCTAGTACTCCTCTTCATAGTCTGGCCACGGGAATAGCCAGGGACAAAGCCATGAGTACTCTTTAAGTACTCGCAAACTAATACTAACAAGTTAAGGGGGTTTTTTAGTAGGACACTAAGCTCTAGGGTTGTTTTGCAAAAAGCCAGATTTACCTCTACTAAGTTCAAAAGCAAAGAAAGCTAGTTGAAGTTTTACAACACCTAAGTGGGAACTTGAATTTCATGTCACAAATCTGTTGTGGTCAAGTCAAAGTCTCAATTCATTTCACAAGTAATTTTGAAACATCTAACGGGGGAACAGTATGGCCACTCCAATTGTCCATAACAGCGGACGTGGCTATTCGAATAGTTTGACACTCTGTAGAGATTGTACACTTTCACCACAACATTCAATACATCTGTCAGGAACAAATACTGAATCCACCATACTCAGTATGCGGATAATCAATCCTAACCTTTAAATTACACGCCCTAGTATAAGCACCTCTCCTGTGAGTTTGGCCTCCCAACCATGACCAACTGTCATCTTGGGTACTTCATAGGTGGACAATCTTCACAAGGTAGCCTCAGCTCAGACCTTGGCCATGACGGAACCCATACTAAGGTATATAAGTTTCCAGTCAAGCCCTACCCAATTTTCGGGTATTATGGTTGTACGGTAAAATTGGAATGGTATCGCATCCAGAAAACCATCAGTTTTATAAAGGGCTAAGGATCATGCCTCAACATTTTCATCATCAAAATCATCTGGTGTTCGGAAACACATGTCAAAACATCTCAGCAGAATGACTCATCATTCTAAGGTTTTCATAACCATTTTCACCAAGTATTCCCATCTAAAGTTGATCAAGTTTTATGCTTAGCACTAGCATCTACAAGTGGGGTTAAGTACTAAGGGAGGGGTGGTAAAAAAGTGGAGATTAAGGAAATTCAATATCATGCCTTAGGATGACAGCAAGATTATCTAGCTTAGGCCAAATTTAATGCTCTTTATGCAACCTTCAATTATCCTCCTAGAATCTACAAGTCACTTAAGTAAACTCTAAGGGAAAGCTTTGATAAAGAAATAAATTATAAAGCTTGAAAGTAAAACTAGGATTGGGTTATCAAGTGGGTAATCACATATGCTTAAGGCATACAGTTGGCATGGTAACAAGCAAGTATTAGCTTGCATAAGTAGGGTATCTTGCAAGGGTTAGCTTGCCACATTAAATAGTAGTATTAGGCTTTCCTTGTGCAGAGCAGTGGTTGAAGTTCTCCTCGGCTTCCTCCTCGTAGTATCCTCCTTTCTCCTCGTATCCTTGGTCAGTACTAGCGTCTATAAATAAATACGAGGTACACAATCACAAAACAATACTTAACTATTGTCAATCATCACACAAAGGGGTACTATAGATGACCTAGTATCATCACTAACATTAAAATATTAAAGCTTTTATCTTTTTTATTTTATTTTTAGAAAAGTAATTTCTACTCATTAAAAAACTACTTAAGATTGAATATTCTCCAAACCAAACATGGGATCATGTTGACACATGTCATCACCACATATTCAGTATACGGGAATGTGATTTAAAGTGGTGTCACAATTTAATAAGGTTTAACCTTTTTATTTAAATAAATAAAGTGACTAGAAATGCCTATGTGGCATTATTTTATTACTTGAACATTATTACTGTAAGTAAGCCCATATGTTTTTATATATTCTGAAAGGTATGATCAAATGTGATTTTTGAGAGTTGGAATCAACTCCAAAGCTATTATGGTTGAATTTTGAAAAATGTTTGAGTGCATAAAAGCTTCTGACTTGTTATTTTTACCAAGGTTGATCTACAGATCCAAATGATTTGAATCCAACGGGCTTGGATTAAGCATTTCAGTACCTTTCTAACAAAATTAGTTTCATCCAATTTGGTTTGCTGAATCGAGCTGGGTTGATTTTTGAAACTAGGTACAAAACTGAGTTTGAATTAAAATAGAAAAATCTAAATTCAAACGGTTGGGCTGCGCGGGAGAGGTAAATGGGCCGGCCCAGTGTCACTCTGCAGCGCGGGGCACAGCTGACAGGGGGGTTCCACCAGTCAGTGGCTCATAACACGCGAAGCGGTACGGGGCGGTGTGGTTCGTTGGATTAGAAGGGTGATCGACGACTGAGGGTCGTCGTCGACGATGAACATGTCACCAGCGAGCTCGAACCCTAGCGGCTCAGTGGGGGTGCATAGGGGGCATACCAGGGCTCCAGCTGCTGACGGCGAGGTGGGCAAACGAACGAGTGGTCGACGGCGAGCTCAGGGATGGTCGAGGCAGCTCCGGGGGTGGTCGAAATCAACGACTCCCTTCTTCTCCAGAGGCGGCCTGCTCCAGCGCAATTCCGGCGAACTGCTGCTCCTCGTGCTCCGGCTAGAGGGTGGAATGATCAGTGAGGTGAGGGGAGTAGAATGGTGTGCTTCAATCGGCTGGGGGTGGCCTCATTTTATATGCTCGATGACTAGACCGAGAGGGATGGGCAGGCAACGGTGGTAACATGGCTACGGGCGTCTAGAGGCATGGCTGAGGTTGGCGATCGACAGGCGGTCTCCTGGCGATGCTCTAAGACTTGAATGCGAGCTGAGGGCAGTGGAAATTGGTCAGGAATGTGCGGTGCTCTGCGAGGCAGAGGTGGCAAACTCCGCGCCGTGCGGTGGCTGCGGGGTACGGGAGATGAAACGATCATGTCTAGTGGTCTCCTGGGACGGTGGGGTGCATGCTGGCGGGCGGCAAGGGCTCGAGGTGGTCGGGTTGCGTGGGAACGGTGCGTGCACTGGGGTGCACGTCGGCATGGTCGACAGCGGCGCGGGCGTGGCGTTCCTAGTGGTTCTGGTCTCTGTATTCGAGCTATGGCTGGTCGAGAGGAGGCGGTAAGGCATGGGCTACCTCCCAGACAAGGTCGTCACATCTAGTTCTTCCTCTAGCCTGTTGTCCACACTGGGGTGACATGGTGAGGCTCGACCTGCTCACCATTGATGGCAAGGCAAGCTTACAGTGGTGCTAGATGTTTACAAATGAGCTAGATGATCTACTAAAGACTAATTGCAACCAGAGAGGGAACAAGTTAGGCCAAATTCACTGCACACTATAGTGTTTGTGATTTGTTTTATTTGAATCTGCCAGCTGTTTGATAAAATGGCCGCAAGAACTTGAGTTTTGAATTTTGAAAAGATTTTTGGTGGGTGTGCTAGGCATGTGTTGAGGATTCTGTGGGTGCTTGGGTTTTGAAAATTGAACTTATTTGAGTTGTTTTTGAAATAATGGGATCTTCCCATATGAGATAGATACAATTTTAAACTGTCATTTAAACTTAGTATTTGAATGTTTCTGGATGATCACAAAGTGGGCCTTGGTACCTTATTATGAGTACTAACAAGGGGTGCAAAGATCCACAAATGTTTATGTTGAGTTTTGAAAACTATAGATAGCCAAAGTAGGCATGAGAGTTAATTTGGCCAAAGTGACCATTCACTTTATTTGTTTATTTTGGGTTGTTTGTCTTTGGGAAAAGTTTGGGGATTGTTTAGATGATGTTTATTTCACCTAAGAATCATTTTACAAGCAAAGAACACAGAACCATGGCAATTTAAAAGAATCCAGTTTTTTGAATACACACACATATGAATGCTTTCATATCTTTAGTTGGGAAAGTTTTTGTTAACCCTAATTTTGATGATTAGAGTTTGATGATCCATGTTTAATATTTTTGGGATGTTACACAGAGTGGAGTAGAGGAAGGAGTACTATGCTCAGATTTTGAGCCATGGTCGAGAGGCCATTTTGCTTCTCTTCTTGAGCAGGGCAGAGCTGGGGAGGGGAGAGGGAGCTCTAGGGAAGAGAGTGGGGCGTGCTGGGGGTAAATGATGGCAAGGGGGAGAGCTGGGGTGGCTTATGGCCTTATAAACAGAATGTGGTGGTGGTGGGTGGACAAAATTTTATTTGGACAAGGGCTAGGGTGATGGCTGCCCATTGGCTGCTAGGGGTGGTGCTGGGTGGTGCTGTGGGTCCAGGTGCTCGACTAGAGAGGGAGAGAGGAGTGGATGTTGTGGCTTTTAAGAGGGGGAGATCTTTGTAAGATATGGATGCCTCTCTATCACTCTTACAAGCACATGGGACAAGGGATGGGAGATACTACAGTGGCTTTGGTTATTGTGCACGACCAGGAGAGAGTGAGGATGTTGTGGAGGAGTGCTTGGGAAGATTGGAGCTGGTTTGGTTTTGGTTTGAAATAAGGTTTGACTAGTTTTGCAATTTTGATTATATGGAGGCTTGTGAAGGAAGTGGGTAAACTTGCATTGGGCAAAGTGTGGAAATTGTACTGGTAGGTGGAGTAAGTCAAATAATATCTTCATGATTTAAATGGGATTTTTCTAGAGATTATAACCCCATTTAAATGCACTTCTTCAAAAAGTTCTAAAGTAGATTGCGGAAACTTCTTTGATATTTTTACATTGGACAAGCTTGGATTTTGATGGGATATGGTCCTAAATACCATAACACACATTGGAGAATTTTATTGGGATTTATTGAGGTGTAAGAGTATTTTTAGGGAATTATTTCTTGTTTGTGCCACTTAAGAAAAATAGCAAAAAGAAATAACAAAGAATCTCAAGAATATTTATTTTTGAGTTGGAAAGATGGGATATGATATATAGGCCTCAAATGTGCCCTGAGTTGGCAAGGTGATTTGGAGAAAAACAAACTTGCCTTTGAAGACAAGGTTTTGAGAATTTGGTAAGTAAAGGAATTAACATAGTTTAATAATCCAAATAATTATGGGAAATTATTTGGGGATGCTTATATCCAAGGTGAATGATGTAAAATTGATGTAGGCATCAAGGTCATCCTTGGTTTTGAAGAAAAGTGGTGAAAAGGATGGAAACTAGATAAGGGAGGATCTAGGCTTTGGTTATTTTGATGCCACCTAATCAGGGTTCGATTAGGGAGCTCAGAGCTCACCTTGGTACAATAGGTATATGGATAGATAGACCCAGTTATATAGTTGATCATGCAAGCAAGGGATGGGATTGGTTGCATTTGAGGTGGTTTTGGAGTGATGGCAAACTTTGTTGAAAATAAGGCTGCCATAGCAGATACATCAGGTAGCCTCCTAAACCATGTGAAGTGGGGATTGATAGGCCATGATTAGTAGGTTATAACCAAGCAAAGTGTTGTTCAAGGGAAGGTGGCATATAGATGTGAGCTTGTGCCAAAGTAGGCAAGATGATAAGATTTGCAGAAAAGATTATTATCTTGACTACAAAACTATCATGGATGTGTGGGAAATAGAATGGCTTAGCCAAGGGCAAGAGTAGGCTTTGGAAGTGCTACAGATATACTACCAGATGGTTCAAGTACTTTCTCAATAGTGCACATAGGTTGGAAGAGGTATGGCTCCAAATATTGTAACTAGATAAGAAATCCAGACTTAGCCATTTTGGCAGATTTGGTGATTTTGACTAGTATGTAAGAGGGAAACATTTGAGAGGGTGGCAAGGGTTTATCATGTCCATCAAGTGGTTGATGTTGAGGTATAGATTTAAAAGAGAGGATCCAAGATTGGATGCTTGATAGGGGCTTGATGATCACAAGTAAGGATTGGGTCCTAAGGGATGAGCCACTAGATTAGCTCACTCTAGTTCCTAAGCAAACAAGGCAATCAGCAGATCAAGGCAATTCATCAGACAGCAGATCAAGGAAATCCATGAAACAGCAGATCAAGGCAATTTATCTTATCACTTATCCAACTATTACTAGGGTTACCATCAAGCCTATCTTGAGGTAAGGAGGTGTATTTTAAAAGGGGTTTTGATTTGAAGTAAAATAAGTACCATCTTGGTATCCCTACCAAGATTGAGGTGAAAAGGTTTTAATAAAGGTTTTGGAAAACCTAAGGATAAGAGTAGCTGGGAGTTCTGTCTTGAAAACATAAGGATATTATATATAGTTCTCCATAGTTTTGTAGTAGAAACTAGTAAAGTATTTTGTTGTGTCAAAGTCATCTTGGCTCAGGTTTTGAAATGCCAGAACATTTGAGAATATGGAAAATGAGCCAGGACATCTCTTTGGTAAAATATCTTTTTGTAAACTAGTGTTGAGATGAGGATTACACAACTAATACACAAACAGTTGTTTGTGCACAAGTAAACAAGTAAGCACACATTGCAAGAAAAAGTTTTTGTTTCCCCTGATTTTTTCCTTTTGGACCTTTAATCAGGCTTGCTGAAATTGGGATGTTACAGACATTTACCCCTTAAAATAATCTTGTCGCGAGATTAGGGAGGAGTAGGGTTAGGGTGATAACATCCGCTTAAGAGGAGTAGGGTTAGGAGGAGTAGGGCAGGGTCAGCTACGGTTCAGAGCTGAGTGGCTTAGGGTTGGGCGGTTTAGATTTAAACGAATGGAAAAGACGCAGTCATTTACCCTTAGGACAAGTCTAGGTAGGTTTTGCATCGACGGGGTACTTTCTTCTTGAGGCGAGATGGCGAGTTGAGTTTTCTTTATTCCTTCGCCTCGTTGTCGACTTTTCTCTCATCAAGGTCTTGATACTCCGGGGTGTTGACTAGATGGTCAACCTTGGAGTGAAGGACTTTCCTAAAGTGCCTTCTGATTCTAGAGAAGTACTGATTGTCGTCCTTCTTATAGGGTCGATGATTCGGGATGGGAGGGGTGGTCATCCCTTAACGCTAACCAGCGTTCGACTCCCGGGGTCTTATCGAGTTTTGGGCGGGAAAGACACAGTCTTTCCCCCTTAAAGCGACACTAGAGGTGCTTGGTGGAGTCGCCGACTTTCTTGGTTGGATTCGTATGATGATGTCAGGGTAAGGCGCTACACCTTTCCTCTGGGGTAGTTATCTTCTGTCGACGTCATCGGAACGGCTTCATGAGTTAGAAGGTTTGTCTCAGAAACGTCTACTATCCTCCGGGTAGTTAGTTCTGAGCTAGTTAGGGGTCTGACGGGTTGGAGAGACCATTAGGGTTTGGCGGTCTAGGGAACGAGGTCCTTTGGAATGGGGTCATTCCGGATTTGGTCTGATGCAACATCGTGGGTAAAACATGCAAAGAAGGATATCATACTTCATATCATCCATAAATTTAGCGAGTTCAAGCCGGTTGGTGGCAGAGGTTCTTAAGAGGTTACACAACAGGTTTGTGCCGCAGGGCAACAAGGCACTTAGAGTTTTACAAAATAGGTTCTGGGGCGATACATGACTCTACCCATGTTGGGGATGGGCGAGCTTCTGGGTGCGAAACTACTTCGGAGGAACGTCCAGAGTCTTGTCGCCTTTTTGGGGCAAAAGGTTTCTCCTCAGGTAGTGCTTTCTCAGTGTAAGGGGAGGCTCTGGGGATAGAGGCCTCCTGATTCTTCTGGCCGAAAGGGCTCGGGGTTTCTTGCCCTTTTTCGGTGCTGGAGATTCTTGCTTCGAGGCTGTTGCGTACTTTTCTCGACATTCACGGGAGAAGTGGCCCGGACCTCCACAGGTGTAACAACCACTTTGCTTAGCTTCGAATCTTCCTTGTGTTTTTCTTGGGATCTTTACGGGGGCTGGGGTGTCTTGGCCTTCGCCTTGGTAGAAGTCTTGTCAAGACCATGTTGGGGGAACTCTCGGCTGAAGCGACCCGGTTCATCACAGGAGAAACATGTGCCTTTCTTGGAACATCCTTCTCTTGATTTCTTTCCAATGTTGATGCAGGGAAGTTGGTCGGGACATGGTCTTGACCTTCAGAGAGGAAACAGGTGACTAGCCGAGTGGGGCAATCCGAGGGAGGATGGAGGGCTCCGCAGTTTGGGAAGTTGCCTAAACACTTACTGGCTTGGTGTTCTTCTTCACTACAATGGCTGCATGCTTTCTTCAGGACTCCGATCTTCAGGGCCATACTTAGGGTTTTCTGGTGGAGATAAAGTCTCCGGCCGTAGAAGGCAACGGGCGACGGAGTTAGTCTTCCGAGCTTGAGGGTGGAGGAAATAGTGAGGTATAATATTGGTTGGAATGTTATGGTTGATGATGACAGGTAAAAAGAGGTTTATTGGCGTTGAGTGGAAAAACACAGTCTTTCCACCTTAGAGATTTACTTGAGGGTGTCTAGGCTTTCTTAGGTGGCCATCCTACTGAGGAGAGATTTCTGGTTATGGGGTGGCGAGGGTTGGCGTCAGGATACACCGACAAGGTGGTCAAAAACTTTAGGATCAGATGATCCCGGGCAGACAAGCAACACCTTCCAAACATCATACATGCACATGACAAGCAAACAAGGCCTACCATAAGTACTAAGGTGGTTACTACACGCTATAATGGGAATCCTAATTTAGGGATGCTAATCCTAAGTACAGACGTTACGGGGGTCTTATCTTCTGTGTTGTCGTCTTTTGTTGTTGGTGCCGTACTTGATCTATTCGGGGGCGATGAAAGACTCCGTTGGTGGGGCGATCTTGTAGTGTCTTTCATCGATACAAAACACACCAAGATGCGAAAGACACAAAAAGGAGACAAGATAAGCTTACCAGAGACAGCCTTGGCATTAGCCATGAGCTTGTAAGCCATGGCCTTCTCCCAAGCAGCTGCAACAGCCGCGAGCTGCTTCTCACGATCTTCGGCCTCCTTCTGCTAGCGCTCCTTGGCCTCCGTAGCATCCGCTGCCTTCTTCTCTACCTGGCCGAGGCTCTTTTCGAGAGCGATTAGCCTACGGAGAGAAGCATTGTTCTCATCTGCAGAATGAAGAAACATTGGGTAAATAGAAAAAACAAAAGTGTTGCACTCAAAAAAAAACAAGATGAAAGCTAAGCACCTCGGAGATGCTTGAGCTCACCCTCCAGCGACAGATGCTACTAGATGAGGAGGTTGGCGCCGCATACAAAAGGCTATAAAACAAGAAAACAAACCCGATGAATAAAGGGCTCAGGGGCTCACCCCACAAAGCGAAAGACCAACATGTCAGATAAATAAAGGACTCGGGGGCTCCCCCAACACAGTAAAAGAACAACATTTACGTGCTCATTGTGGACTCTGAAGGTTTGCATATCGCCTTCCGACTGACGAGTGCATGAGCCTCCCGCTTCGTGGAGCTCGAATCCTCATCCTCAGAGTTGGCCACCACCTGGGGAAACAAAGCTATCGGCTTCGATTTCGCGAGCACCTATTCGGTGCCCTCGTCACAGGACTCATCTGAAGGATCACTGCTAGCACTTATCAGATCAATAACAAGCTAATACTTAGCACATGAATATGGTAACAAGAATCGAGCAGAATGACTTACTATTGGATGTTTGACAAATTGAAGACAGGAGGCACCTTCTTCTTCTTGGCCGGCGGCTGCGGGGCAATCGCCTGAATGGGCATGGCAGGGAAAGGCGTAGGCGACGCACCCTCATCCTCGACATGATGCTCGAGGAAGGACGGACCCCTTGGAGTTGGTGGTGTCGCCCCATCCGAAGATTCACCCCGGGAGTGCTTTCGGGTCTTCCCTTCGCTCGGCTCGGGGGCTTCCACGGTAGGAGACCGCGCCGGGGGAAGCTCGGATTTGGACTCCAGCACTTCATTATCCGGCGCAAATGGGAAATTTTGAGGTAGAGGGGTAGTCATCCCTGCTACCTTGAGGCCCTACAAATAGAAGACAAAAGAAAATAGGATAAGTAACACGAACAGGAAACAAGGCATTTGGAAAAGCATAACATAGAAAATACAAGTTTCCACCCACAGAACCGCCTTCTTGGAGCTAAAAGGGGAGGTCAAGGATTTCCCTAGGATGTCCTCGTCAACCTTGAACTTCAGTAGAGGCCGAAGCGCTTTATCAAGGTCACCCGAAGATAACTCCTCAGGCGAGACCCTTGTCGGATCGTTGTGGCCAGCATATAGGAACATCGGGTGCACCCTCGCTTGGAGCAGCTGCACCCGACGCTTGAGGAAGGTCCGGATGATGTCGACACCATTTACCTCCTTGCCGGCCACCAGCTGGAGTGCCTCCACCCGCTTGTAGAGCTTCTCCACCTCCGTCGTTTCACCCTCTAAGACAAAGTTCTTCCATGACCTTTTTGGGGTGATATTCTGGGCAGAGTCAAAAGGGGCGAGACCAAAATGCTGGCTGTGCAACTTGACTTCGTGGATATAGAACCACTTCCACCGCCAGTATTGGACGGACTCGCAAATAGAGAAGGAGAATAATTGGATAGAGGACAGAATGGAGATGATGCAGCCGCTGAGCGGATAAACACCGCCGGTGCCGGACTTCCTCTTCACGGAGTAGAGTCTCCGAAAAAGGCCAAAGTGAGGCTCGATACCGAGCCAGGACTCGTAGAGAGTGATGTAACAAGCGATGTGTAGAAAAGAATTGGGAGACATATGATGCAAATGAATCCCGTAGAAAAAAAGGAGTCCACGAAGGAATTCGTGGACGGGCAAAGAAAGGCCTCCGACAATGAAGGCATAAAACATCACCCGAAACCCTTCGGGTGGGCAAGGAATTACCTCTTGTCTCGGGAGGATGACGTCCTACTTATCCTTGGAGATCAACCCAGCATCACGCAATTTGCGCAAATCTGAGTCGCGCATCTCCGTGCGCCACCATCCGCCATCGTTGGTGCGGGCCGGAGCGGCGGCCTTCTTGTCAGCGCCGGTGGCGCTTGTCCCAGCAGCAGCAGAAGATGTCTTCTTTGACTTTCCCATATTGGAGTGGCGGATGCGGTGATGCGACCGAATAAAAGAGGAAGGAAAGATGCGGAGAACAACCAGCGCGCAACACAAAGAAACGAGCTCACAAAAATGGTGCCAATGGAGACGAGGCAAGAGCAAATGGCGAAGGCTAAAACACTGTTTTTCCTCGCGGTATAAAAGGACGAAGATGATGCATTGGAACCGTCGATTGAGAATCCATAGCATCCAATTCAGATCTCACTGTGCACATGTCAACACCAAAATGAACTGTCGCCAGCACGCTGTCCACTACGTGTGGAAACCAAGGAGACGCCGTCATTTTTGCCACACCTATGCATGACTATTCAATGTAAAGTCAGGCAGTGGGACCCAAGATCGTCTCGTCGCGTCATCTCTGCTGCCGCAGACTGTTGAGATCATCAATCGTCAGCAATGACGTCATCAAGGCAAAGCTAGCAATGGCTCAAAGATTTCGACTGATCATCCAAGTACTTACTCGAATCTATGATTCGAGAAACTACTCGGGGGATACTCCTATCAGGAGAGCTGGCCACGCACCTGAGAAATTTCAAAGGTAACGTCACCTCGAAATTATATTCGAGTACTACGTCGAGTCTGCAACTCCACTACGGACTCGGGGCCTACTCCCATATGTAGCACTGGTTGCACATCCGAAAAAATTGTATCCTTCGGACTTATGATGAAAATGAGTTAACTAAAGTCTCTGCTCGAGTCTATGACTAGAACAGAGACTCAGGGGATACTACCATAGGGATCGCTGGTCGTGCACCCTATGAATTATTCGACTGCAATCCTTCGGATCAAATACGACAAAATCATTTTGGCAACTTTGCCCAAACCAACGCTAAGTGAGAAGCAGTCTCCTTGGCCACCCGAAACACCTCTATAGTGATAAAATTTTGGATGTTGTGTCTATGACACAAAGATAAGCCCTATAGATATCATATGATGGCCTGGTAACACACCTGACTGTGCTCTGCCAGTAAACTTCTGTGACAATAGGCATGATGAAAATCCCGACGGACGCGTTGGGTATGTCACTTGAAAATCACTAGGATTCTACTCCTGTAAGACCGCAATGGCCCGAGTCGAATCACACCAGCAATCGTTCCGAATTCGAGTCCGGGGACTCGAGTTTGATGAAGATCGTGTTGTTTTAACCTATGATAGTTAACTAGCCCTGATCCGTCCTATAAGCCAGGCACACGCATCAACAATCCCTATGAACTAAACATTTTTCCTTGAAAAACAGGCTAAACTACATAGCACCCGAAAATTGAAGAGTCTCCAGTCGAATCTACGATTCGACTGAACACTCGGGGGCTATTGACATGGATATACCCTACGGGTGCACGACAATGGTATACCTGTTCCAGCTCAAGGAAGGCCCACGTTAATACATGCAGCCCATGAATATTTCGGGTGGCCCAAGCCCATGGCGTTTTCGACTCCTTGGAGGACAAGTCTAGATTAGATAGAATTTCAAAGGGTATCAACCCTAATTTGTAACCAACTCGACCTCTCCCAAGACCTGGCCTATCTATATAAAGGCCAGGAGGGTACGGCGAGAAGAATCCTCAACTCACCTCATACACACCACACACCAGATTGCATCTGTGCACACCTGTAATCTTCGGTTCCGTCGTAATGAAGAGCATACAAGAAGGAGTAAGGTTTTCCCTCCGAGGGCCTAAACCTGGGTAAATCTCGTGTCCCTGTGTTTCTTTTCTGTTAACCGTTCCGCGACTTCGAGCATCCCCATCTTCTCCCAAAACCCAAGTCCATAACAATGGGCATTGACGAGATCTAACATCGTCACTTTTTTCATCTCCTTTTAATCAATGGAAATTTTTAACGGAGTCTCGTGTGTGCAGCTCGTCCATTGAGTTATGGAAAATCATCGAGAATGCTCTTCATGTTGGAGATCCAAAAATTTGACAAGAAGAGAGGTTGTGGACAGCAAACTCAATGCAACGTCTCTACACAAGATTCAACTCGGTGTGTGTCCTAAGGACATGCCCCACATAGAACATCTCAACACCACAAAGGAAGCTTGGGGTGCCCTCATAGAACTCTTCATTGGGAATGAAAGCATGAGAAGGAATATGTATGATGCACTGAGTAACCAAGCTGAAGGTTTTTCTATGATGGATGGTGAGGATCACGAGGATATGTATAGATGAGTCAAGTCAGTAGCCACCACATTCATAAATCATGGTGTTAATCATGTTGATGATGCATGGACCAAGAGAAAGTATGTTACTGCACTTATTCCATTTGAGCCTACCGATCTAAAGATCGTCCAAGGTAGACACAATTACCATCAAATGACTTGCAATGAGGTCATGCAAGAAATGGCAGCTTTCAAAGTGGCCGCTAAGAATGCCGAAGACTCTCGTGCTCAAGACATTTGAATGCAAAAGGGAGTAAATGTGGCCTTGAAGGCAAATGTTGTTGAATAAGACGAAGATGACTTTGAAGCTATGGACACTCCCAAGGATGTCAAGAGGGAACATGGTAAGTACATGGCCTTCTATGCTAGGAATTTTCGGAAGGACCCTGCCAAAGACAAATCTGAACTTGAACGCAAGAGTGGGTCAAATCTAAGAAGGGAAAACAATCCTAAACTGAGAACATGATTCAATTGTGGAGACCGGCGGCACTTTATAGCTGAGTGTCCCTATCAAAGTAGAGAAGATAATGGAAGAATACTCATCTTGAAGGAA
Organism: Avena sativa; assembly: GCA_916181665.1. Lineage (NCBI taxonomy): Eukaryota > Viridiplantae > Streptophyta > Magnoliopsida > Poales > Poaceae > Avena > Avena sativa. The sequence continues at coordinate 299,948,829 of OV702297.1, read as the reverse complement.
ACGTCAAAGGCACCACAGAAGAAGCAATTTGTAAAGGAGAATGCTTCAAACAAGAAGCAACCAAAGATCGTCTTGGTAGCTCAAGAGGAGTATTCATCTGCAAGAGAAGAAGATGATGATTACTCACGCGAGATGGATGCCATATCCACCACATCTACACTGACTTCTCTCTTAAACTCACCAAACAAGAATGTTATAAAAAGAAAGTCACTTGCCTTATGGCAAGTAGTTTCAAGGTATCATCTTCCAACACTTCCTTTCCTAAGACTACAATGAATATTGACATGGATGATCCTACTAGTCTTAAAGTTAAGGAGGAAATTATTGCTTTGGACTAATTTATCACTAACTTGCAATTTGAACATAAAATGCATTTTGAGGCCCTTATGAATCAACTAGCTCAACATGAATAACTCCTTGAAGAAAAGTGCAGAATTGAAAGAGTGGATGCCATGAATATTGACATGGATGCCATGAAGAAAAGGGCAAAAGAAGAGACTAGAGTCTCTTTGTAAGAGAGACTTGAGTTAATTGAGGAGTCACATGATGAAGTTGTGAACAAGCTTATCAAGGAACGCGATAATGCTATTGCTAATGCAAAGAAAGTAAACAAGGAAAAAGTTGAATTTGGGGCTTCTCATGCTAGACTCTCCGAGAAATTGGAGAAACTTTCATTGCTCACAAGGCTTTGGAGAGTGAATACTCCATTCTCAATAACTCTCATGATCAGCTCCAAATTCGATTGATCAATTATGATATTCCAAGCACCTCTACATCAACTTATTCTCATGAAGAAAATGCTAGGTTGAAAGATGTGTTGGAGATATTCCCTAGAGGCAATAATAAAAGTGGTTATTTATTATATCTTTGTGTTTATGATAAATGTTTACTTTCATGCTATAACAGTATTAAACTAGAAACATTAATACTTGTGTGATTTGTAAACTAAATTAGAGTCCCTAGTAAAGCCTCTTTGTAATACTAGCTTGTTGGTTAATAGATGATCGTGGTTTCCTGATCATGAGTATTGAGATGTTGTTAACAAACAAGATCATATCATTAGGAGAATGGTATGATGGACATACTCCTATAGATAAGAGTAGCATTATGATCAAGTCATTTCAATAGTTTGTTTGCTATAAGATTTCTGATACATAGTAACATAATTACTTCGACATGAGATCATGCTAATCACCATCACCAGAAGGATGCTTTGATGACATCAAACACCACACCATAACTGGGTGGCTATAAAGGTGGCATTGAGTGTTCGGAAAGTATGGGTTGAGGCACATGGATCAAGATTGGGATTTGTCCATCCATATGACGGATAGATATACTCTGGGCCCTCTCGGTGGAATGTCATCCAATTAGCTTGCAAGCATGTGACTGGCTCACAAGGGATCACACATTACGGGAACGAGAAAAGAGTACTTATCGGTAACGAGGTTGAACTAGGTATGTAGATATACCGACGATCAAAACCTCGGATAAGTAAACTATCGTGAGACAAAGGGAAATTGGTATCGTATGTAAGTGGTTCATTCGATCGCAAAGTAATCGTAGAAATATGTGGGAACCATATGCATTTCCAGATTCCTCTATTGGTTATTGATCGGATAAGTGTCTCGGTCAAGTCCGCATAATTCAAAAACTGTAGGGAGACACACTTAAGGATTCGATGTTGTTTAGTAGATATGGAATGTTAATAGGGTTACCGAATGTTGTTCGGAGTCTTGGATAGGATCCGGGATATCACGAGGAGATCCGGAATGGTTTGAAGAATGAGATTCATATAAGGAAAGTCCAATTTCGGAGTTCGGGAAAGTTTCCGAAGGTTTCATCGGAGAGGTTCTAGAATGGTCTAGAAGGTTCACCGGACCGGAAGGGGAATGGTCCATGAATGTGTCATGTATATGTGGAATGATTGGATCATATCCTAGGTCACTTGGTGTTGGCATTTGCAAGAGAGAAATAAAGCTCTAAATTGAAAGTCAAACAGGAAGTTTGAAAAGTCAAACTGGAACAATGGTTTCCTAGTGGGAGAAGAAACAAGTCCTTCTCTCAATCCAACTTGGGTTTGGGTTTCGATTCAAACCCACCCCTCCCAAGGCTGCCCCTCCCTCTCATAAATAGAGAGGGAGGGCTGCCCCAACACCACAAGTCCTAGCCCCTCTCCACCCGAGCCGCCGCCGCCGACCCGCCGCCGTCGTGCGCTACCGCCGCCGACACCTCCTCCTCCTCCCGGTCTTCTAAACCCTAGATCTCCGGGAAACCCTAATCCACCATAACTCGCACCGGCTTAGGCGAAGCCCTACGGGATCTTCCCTATACTTCCGACACCACGCCGTCGTGCTGCCGGAATTGCGAGGGGAGAACTACAACCTCCGCTCCCTGCTGGAACAAGGGAGAGGAAGGTCTTCATCGAGTACGGAACGTGTGACCGACTATGGAAGCGCTGCCGGAACGCAGCGCCGGAAGGATCGTCTACGCGATCTTGAGATCGGCAAGTGTACGACTACATCACCCACGAGAATCTGCTCTCGTTAACCGCTTTGGAATCTTCGAGGGTGAGTGCTTTTATCGACTCGTTGCTACAATCTAGTAGATAGATCTTGGCTTGTTCGTGTGCATGCGGTAGAAATTTTTTGTTTTCCATGCTACGAACCCCTACAGTGGTATCAGAGCCGTGTCTATATGTAGATCTATTGCATGAGTAGAACACAATGGTCATTGTGGGCGGTGGTGCTTTTATTATCAATTGCTTTTTGTGTACTTTGCATCTTGCGGTATGATGGGATGAAGCGGCCCGGGCTAACCTTACATGACATCGTTCATGAGACTTGCTCCATGCTCAACATGCAACTTGTATTGCATAAGTGACTTTGCGGGTGTCTGTCTCTCCCATCATAGTATAGATTCAATTTACAATGGGCAGTTGATAGTTCAAACATCAACGTTGTGGTTCTTGTTCGTAAGTTAGAACGACACTTATTGAAATCCCCAAACCACGTATAATATGCAAAGAAAATTAGAGGCGTCTAACTTTGTTTTGCAGGGGTGTGCTGTGATGTGATATGGCCATGATTGTGATTATATATGATGTATGCAATGTTCCTTATTGTAAGTTGGCAACCGGCAAGAGCCATATGGTTGTCTTTTAAATTCCGTTAAGACCTGCATGTCTATTCAAAGTAGTTGTAATAGTTGAAGCTGGTGGAAGGCAACCATGAAACGGCGCCATTGACCATGACGCCATATCGGTGATGATGGAGATCATGTTCGTGCTTGAAGATGGAGATCGGAAGCACAAGAAGAAAGGCCATATCATATCACATATTATGAATTGCATGTGATGTTAATCCTTTATGCATCTTGTATTGCTTAGATTGCGACGGTAGCATTATAAGATGATCCCTCAAGCACAACATTTCAAGTTTTAAAGTGTTCATCCTTAGTAAGCACCATTGCTAAAGCTCGTTGTTTCGAAGCACCATGTGATAATCGGGTGTGTTAGATTCTGCAAGTGTATACAACGTGAGCAAGCCATATTTGCTCATGCAGAAGCTAAGGTTTGATCTTGACGATCCTAGCATGTACAGACATGGTCTCAGAACACGGATCACCTAAAGGTAAAGCATGAGTAATATGGTAGATATGATGAACATGTTGATTGTTCGCCATTGAAGCTACATCAACTCTCGTGGTGATCGGTTTGATGTGGTGGATTTGGTTCGTGTGATCACTGAAACAATTTGAGGGATATTGTTTTGAGTGGGAGTTCACCTAGATTAATTTATCTATTAATTATAACTCAATTTGTCATAAACTTAGTCTAAACTATTGCAAATATGTTGTAGATCAATGGCGGCCCCTACCATCAATTTTAACGTGTTCCTAGAGAAAGAAAAGTTGAAAAACAATGGAAGCAACTTCGCGGATTGGCTCCGCAATTTGAGGATTGTCCTCAATGCTGGTAATTTGACCTATGTGCTGGATGAACCGCTGGGTGACCCGCCTGCAGCTAATGCTACCGATGAGGTAAAGAATGTTTTCCTCGCTCGGAAGAATCAGTACTCCATAGTTCAGTGTGCTATCTTGTATGGTTTGGAATCGGAGCTTCAGAAAGGGTTTGAGAAGCATGACCCATATGATATTGTCCATGAACTCAAAATGATATTTGAGGCTCACGCGGCAGTTGAGAGTTATGAGGCTTCTGAAAACTTCTTTAACTGCAAGATGGAAGAGGGCATCTCCGTCAGTGAGCAGATGCTTAAGATGTCTGGGCACGCAAGCAAGCTTCAAAGCTTAGGTATAGTGATTCCTAATGCTTTGGGGATTCATCGTGTCCTCCAATCACTACCACCAAGTTACAAGAACTTTGTGATGAACTACAATATGCAAAACATGGACAAGTTGTTGCCAGAACTCTTCTCAATGTTGAAATCTGCAGAAGTGGAGATCAAGAAAAAGCACCAAGTTTTGTTGGTCAATAAGACCACCAAATTCAAGAAGCAAGGCAAGTCTAAGAAAAAGGGAAACTTCAAGAAGGGCGGTAAGAAAGTTACCGCGCCGGCGAAGAAGACCAAGGCTAGGCCTAAGCCTGATATTGAGTGCTTTTACTACAAGGGAGAAGGTCACTGGAAGTAGAATTGCCCAAAGTACTTGGCGGATTTGAAGAACGGCAACATCAAGAAGAAAGGTATATCCGATAGACATGTTATTGATGTGTATCTCACTAGTACTCGTAGTAGTGCCTGGGTATTTGATACTCGTTCGGTTGCTCATATTTGTAACTCGAAACAGGTACTGCAGTATAAAGAGAAGCTAGCGAAGAACAAGGTGACGATGCGCGTTGGAAATGGATCAAAGGTTGATGTGATCGCAGTCGCCACGCTACCTCTTCATCTACCATCGGGATTAGTTTTATACTTAAATAATTGTTATTTGGTTCCTGCGTTGAGCATGAACATTATATCTGGATCATGTTTATTGCAAGATGGTTACTTGTTTAAGTCCGAGAATAATGGTTGTTCGATTTATATGAGTAATATGTTTTATGCACATGCGCCTTTTGATAGATGGTCTATTCTTATTGAATCTCGATTGTGGAAATACACACATTAATAACATTGAAGCTAAACGTTTGAAATTGAGCGATAACTCAACCTATATGTGGCACTGTCGTCTTGGTCATATTGGAGTGAAGCGTATGAAGAAACTCCATTCCGATGGACTTCTTGAATCACTTGATTTTGAATCACTTGAAAGATGCGAAGCATGTCTGATGGGTAAAATGAATAAGACTCCATTTTCTAGTATGATGGAGCGAGCTACGGACTTATTGGAAATCATACATACCGATGTGTGTGGCCCAATGAGTGTAGCGTCACGCGGTGGTTATCGTTATGTTCTTACCTTCACGGATGACTTGAGTAGATATGGGTATATCTATTTCATGAAACATAAGTCCAAAACTTTCGAGAAGTTTAAGGAATTTCAAAGTGAGGTAGAGAATCAACGTAACAAGAAGATTAAATTTCTACGATCTGATCGTGGAGGTGAATATCTAAGTTACGAGTTTGGCGAGCATTTGAAGAAATGCGGAATACTTTCACAATTGACACCGCCGGGAACACCACAACGTAATGGTGTGTCCGAACGTCGTAATCGAACTCTCTTAGATATGGTTCATTCTATGATGTCACTTACAGATTTACCGCTATCGTTTTGGGGTTATGCATTAGAAACAGCCGCATTCACTTTAAATAGGGCACCATCTAAATCCGTTGAAACGACACCGTATGAATTTGGTTTGGAAAGAAAACTAATTTGTCGTTCCTTAAAGTTTGGGGTTGCGAAGCTTATGTAAAGAAGTTACAGCCGGACAAGCTTGAACCCAAAGCAGAAAAATGCGTCTTAATAGGATACCCGAAGTAAACGATTGGGTATACCTTCTATCATAGATCTGAGGGCAAGATATTCGTTGCCAAGAATGGATCTTTTCTAGAGAAGGAGTTTCTCTCGAAAGAAGTGACTGGAAGGAAAGTAGAACTCGACGAGGTTGTTGAACCTTCTCTCGAACTTGCGAGTAGCGCAGCACCGGAAGTAGTTCCTGTGGCGCCTCCACCAAAAAGAGAGGAAGCTAATGATGTTGATCATGAAACTTCGATTGAAGTTACTACGGAACCTCACAGGTCGACGAGAACTTGTACCACTCCTGACTGGTATGATCCCGTTATGAGTGTCATGTTGGTGGACAACACCGATGACCCTGCAAAATATGAGGAAGCGATGATGAGCCCAGATTCCAATAAATGTCAAGAAGCCATGAAATCCGAGATTGGATCCATGTACGAAAACCAAGTATGGACTTTGGTGGACTTACCGGATGGCCGAAAGGCTGTCGAGAACAAATGGATTTTCAAGAAGAAAAACAGATGTTGATGGTAATGTTACTGTCTATAAAGCTCGACTTGTCGCAAAAGGGTTTCGACAAATTCAAGGAGTTGACTACGATGAGACTTTCTCACCAGTAGCGAAGCTAAAGTCTGTGAGGATTATGGTAGCAATCGCTGCATATTATGATTATGAGATATGACAGATGGATGTCAAAATGGCGTTCCTCAATGGAGACATTGATTAAGAGTTGTATATGATGCAACCCAAAGGTTTTGTCAATCCTAAAGATGCTAACAAGGTATGCAAACTTCAACGGTCCATATATGGATTGAAGCAAGCATCCCGGAGTTGGAATCAACATTTTGATAAGGTAATCAAAAGCTTTGGTTTTATACAAACTTATGGAGAAGCTTGTATTTACGAGAAAGTGAGTGGGAGCTCTGTAGCATTCTTAATACTATATGTAGATGACATATTGTTGATTGGGAATGATGTAGACCTTCTTAATAGTGTCAAGGATTATTTGAATAATAGTTTTTCAATGAAAGATCTTGGCGAAGGAGCTTACATATTAAGCATAAAGATTTATAGAGATAGATCGAGATGCCTAATATCATTGTCACAGAGTACATATTTGGACAAAGTTCTAAAGAGGTTTGGAATGGAAGATAGCAAGAAAGGGTTCTTGCCCATGTTGCCCAATATGACCTTGAGTAAAACTCAAAGTCCTGCAACGGCAGAAGATAGAGAAAGGATGAGTAAGACTCCTTATGCCTCAGCCATAGGATCGCTTATGTATGCTATGCTATGTATAGACCCGACATTGCATATGCTGGTAATTTGACTAGCAGATATCAAAGTGATCCAGGAGTGGATCATTGGACAGCGGTCAAAAACATCCTTAAGTACTTGAGAAGAACTAAGGATATGGTTCTTTCTTATGGAGGTGATGAACAACTCGTTGTTAATTGTTACACCGATGCTAGTTGGAACACCGATCTGGATGATTCTAAATCTCAATCTGGATACGTATTTACTTTGAATGGTGCAGCAGTTAGCTGGATGAGTGCAAAGCAAAGAGTTGTGGCAAGATCTTCAACTGAATCAGAATACATAGCTGCTTCGGAGGCTTCACAAGAGGTGATATGGATGAAGGAGTTCATTACAGATCTCGGTGTGGTTCCAAGTGTGCTGGACCCAATGTCTATCTACTGTGATAACATGGGTGCCATAGCCAATGCACAAGAACCAAGGTCACACAAGAATCTGAAGCACATCAAGTTACGTTTTCACGCTATTCGAGAGCATGTCCATGATGGTGACATAATGATTTGCAAAGTACACACAGATCTGAATGTGGCGGATCCATTGACTACACCTCTCTCGAGGGCAAAACATGACCAGCACCAAACCACCATGGGTGTTCGGTATATTACCATGTAATCTAGATTAGTAGACTCTAGTGCAAGTGGGAGACTGTTGGAGATATTCCCTAGAGGCAATAATAAAAGTGGTTATTATTATATCTTTGTGTTTATGATAAATTTTTACATTCATGCTATAACAGTATTAAACTGGAAACATTGATACTTGTGTGATTTGTAAACTAAATTAGAGTCCCTAGTAAAGCCTCTTTGTAATACTAGCTTGTTGGTTAATAGATGATCATGGTTTCCTGATCATGAGCATTGAGATGTTGTTAACAAACAAGATCATATCATAGGAGAATGGTATGATGGACATACTCCTATAGATAAGCGTAGCATTATGATCAAGTCATTTCAATAGTTTGTTTGCTATAAGGTTTCTGATACATAGTAACATAATTACTTCGACATGAGATCATGCTAGTCACCATCACCAGAAGGATGCTTTGATGACATCAAACACCACACCATAACTGGGTGGCTATAAAGGTGGCATTGAGTGTTCGGAAAGTATGGGTTGAGGCACATGGATCAAGATTGGGATTTGTCCATCCATATGACGGATAGATATACTCTGGGCCCTCTCGGTGGAATGTCATCCAATTAGCTTGCAAGCATGTGACTGGCTCACAAGGGATCACACATTACGGGAACGAGAAAAGAGTACTTATCGGTAACGAGGTTGAACTAGGTATGTAGAGATACCGACGATCAAAACCTCGGATAAGTAAACTATCGTGAGACAAAGGGAAATTGGTATCATATGTAAGTGGTTCATTCGATCGCAAAGTAATCGTAGAAATATGTGGGAACCATATGAATTTCCAGATTCCTCTATTGGTTATTGATCAGAGAAGTGTCTCGGCTGTAGGGAGACACACTTAAGGATTCAATGTTGTTTAGTAGATATGGAATGTTAATATGGATATCGAATGTTGTTTGGAGTCTCGGATAGGATCCGGGATATCACGAGGAGATCCGGAATGGTCCGGAGAATAAGATTCATATAAGGAAAGTCCAATTTCGGAGTTCGGGAAAGTTACCGATGGTTTCATCGGAGAGGTTCTAGAAGTGTCTAGAAGGTTCACCGGACCGGAAGGGGAATGGTCCATGAATGTGTCATGGATATGTGGAATGATTGGATCATATCCTAGGTCACTTGGTGTTGGAATTTGCAAGAGAGAAATAAAGCTCTAAATTGAATGTCAAACGGGAAGTTTGAAAAGTCAAACTGGAACAATGGATTCCTAGTGGGAGAAGGAACAAGTCCTTCTCACAATCAAAATTGGGTTTGGGTTTGGATTCAAACCCACCCCTCCCAAGGCTGCCCCTCCCTCTCATAAATAGAGGGGGAGGGCTACCCCAACACCACAAGCCCTAGCCCCTCTCCACCCGAGCCACCGCCACCGCCGACCCACCGTCGCGCCACCGCCGGTCCGTCGCCGCCGCCCTAGCCTCCGTCGACACCTCCTCCTCCTCCCGGTCTTCTAAACCCTAGATCTCCGGGAAACCCTAATCCACCATAACTCGCACCGGCTTAGGCAAAGCCCTGTGGGATCTTCCCTCTACTTCCGACACCACGCCGTCGTGCTGCCGAAATCGCGAGGGGAGAACTACAACCTCTGCTGCCTGCTGGAACAAGGGAGAGGAAGGTCTTCATCGAGTAATGAACGTGTGACCGACTGCGGAAGGATCGTCTACGCGATCTTGAGATCGGCAAGTGTACAACTACATCACCCACGAGAATCTGCTCTCGTTAACCGCTTTGGAATCTTCGAGGGTGAGTGCTTCTATCGACTCGTTGCTACAATCTAGTAGATAGATCTTGGCTTGTTTGTGTGCATGCGGTAGAATTTTTTTTTCCGTGCTACAAACCCCTACAAGATGAGCTTGCCAAGGCATCTACTCCCAAAGGTAAGGAAGTTCTAGATGAGATCCTTTGCGAGCAAAGAACAAACTATGGAAAAGAGGGACTTGGCTATATCTCCAATTCCAAGAATAAGAATAAAAAGAAAAAGAAGACCAAAAATGCTCAAGCAAAGACAAGCACCACTGAAAAGAACATCACAAAGGATAAAACTGATTATATTGGTTTTGCAGGGACTAACAATCCTAATTATGAGTTGTTCTATGATTATTATGGTGATCTCTATACTAGTTTTGTTGGTCCTTATGGTAGTTATATTTATTGGTATATTTGGGTCCCAAAGACCCTTGTTACTAACATGACAGGACCCATTGAAGACTGGGTACCTAAAACCAAGAAGTAACTGTCTCCTATGGTGATAAATCAAAATCTGAGGTATTGGGTCTTGGCAAGGTTGTGGTTGCCCATGATATCTCTCTCGTGGAAGTCTTGCTTGTTGAGACCATCAGTTCAAATTTACTTTCTGCTCGTGCCCTTGGTAAGATGGACTTTGTGGTTTTTATTGATGGTGATTTAGTGGTACTCTTATGGAGCAAGTCTCTAAAGGTCTCCTTTGTTGGGTATGTAGAAACTGACCTGTATGTGGTGGACTTTTCGAGGAAAATGACTGTGGGTCCGATGTGCTTATTCGGAAAGGCCGACGCGGGATGGTTATGGAATCACCGTCTATCCCATTTCAACATGAGAACTTTTCAAAGTCTTCACAAGGGTAACCATATTCTTGGACTAAAATAAAATGTTTCCTTTTCCAAATATCGTGTTTGCAGGGCATGTGTTGAAGGAAAGATGCATGACTCCCCCACAAGAGGAGCATTATTATTTCGTCTAAGAGGATTTTGGAGCTACTTCATGTGGATATCTTTGGTCCTCCGTCTCATGTGAGCCTCTGTGGTGGGAAGAAGTAATGCCTTTTCATAGTTGATGATTACTCAAGACACACATGGGTATACTTATTGAAGCTTAAAAGTGAGACTCAACAAACTGTCATCGACTATGCCAATGAGGTACAATGTCAACACATTGTCCCAAATATTGGCAATAAGAAGTGACAACGGCTCCGAGTTCAAGAAATACACCCTGAATGAATTTCTAAGCAAAGAGGGGATAAGACATCATTATTCTGCTGCGTACACCCTCAAAAAAATGGTGTAGCCCCAGAGGAAACACAGGAATTTAATTTACATGGAAAGGTTTATGTTGGCTGAATTGAAGTCACCATACAACTTTTATGCTGAAGCTGTTTCCACAGCATGTCACTCGTCAAACCAGCTTTACCTCCATAATATCTTGTACAAGAAACCTTATGAGATACTTACCGGTAACAATCCCAACATATCATATTTCCGGATGTTCGGTTGTAAGTGTTTCTTTCTCATAAAAGGAGTTCGTTTGTCTAAATTTGAGTCCAAGGCTTTAGAAGGTATTTGTGTTGGTTATGGTGCTGAATCCCACACTTATAGAGTCTACAATAAGCTCTCTGGAACGGTTATAGAATCTTGTATTGTGGTGTTCGAGGAAAATGGTGGCTCCCATGTGGGGCAAGTTGATGTTTGTGATGTAGATGCTGAAATACCCCAAGATTCCATAAGAAGAATGGTCGTGGGATGTTTCCTCCCCATTGAGGACCCCTTGTGGAGGATCGGGAAGGACAATTCTCTACTCAAGTAGAGCCCTCATCTACATGAGATCAACAAGCTCCACCTGCTGGAGAAACTACTACACCAACACAACAACCTTCTGAAGTTCATACATCATCTAAATAAACTGGAAGCTCCAGGACGGATTTTCCGGTCAAGGCCGGATTTTCCGAACCTACACCAAATCATGGCAGGAAAAATCAAGATGCCCAAGAATAAGATGATACTCCCAGGCTGGATTATCCGGCCCCTCCCTCGGACGGATTATCCGGCCCTAAGAATTCAAAATAGCAGCAGCCTCCTGTTACATATGCTGGTCAAGATCAAGGTCGTGCTTCTCCATCTCATGTTCGTACGGAACAATCTGCTGATCAGGGACAAACAAATAGTCAAGACAAAGACTCAAATGATGAATAAATCCCTCCAAGAAATAACAAGGAGATTGAAATTCATTGCAAAGCTCGTGATGAAAGAAACCTCGAACTAAGAGGTCATACACTTGATAAAGTTGTCGGAGATCTGAGAAGAAGGGTGTCCATAAGAAGGGAATTAGCAAGCTTCAGTGATCATCAAGCTCACATATCTATGGTGGAACCTAAGAAAGTTCCTTAAGCTCTTGAAGATCTAGATTGGGTTATTGTTATGCATGAAGAACTTAATAACTCTGAGCGCAACAAGGTCTAGAAGCTAGTATATAAGCTCAAATATTGCCGCAATGTTATTGGCATAAAGTGGATATACAAGAAAAAGTAATATGAGAATGGAATTGTTGTAAGAAACAAGGAAATATTGGTAGCACAAGGTTTCTCTCATGTGGAAGGCATCGACTTTAGCGAAAATTATGATCATGTGGCTCGCCTTGAGCCTGTTCGTATCCTCCTTTCTTATGCAGCTCACCATAACTTTAAATAACAGAAAATGGATGTTAAGAGTGCTTTCCTCAATGGTCCTCTACATGAGTTGGTATATGTCAAGCAACCCTAGGGTTTCGAGGATCTTAACTTTCCGAACCATGTCTACAAACTCCATAAGGTGCTCTATGGCCTTAAAAAAGCCCCACATGCGTGGTATGAGCACCTTAAAGAGCTTTTGTTAGACTGTGGCTTTGAGGTTGTACAGATAGATCCCACTCTTTTTACTAAGAAGGTTAAGGGGGAGTTATTAGTATGCCAACTATATGTAGAAGATATTATATTTGGCTCGACTAACCAATCTTTTAATGATGAAGTTTCAAAGCTTATGACTGACAGGATTGAGATATCTATGATGGGAGAATTAAGGTTCATTCTTGGATTCGAGATCAAGCAACTAAGAGAAGTAACCTTCATTAATCAAGAAAAATACATCCAAGACATGCACAAGAGGTTCAAGATGATGGACGTTAATGGCATTGCTACACCAGTGCAGACTAAATGTCATAGTGAACTTAATCCCAATTGTAAATATGTGGACCAAAAGGTATACCGTTCCATGATTGGCTCCCTTCTTTACCTCTGTGCATCTAGACCTGATATTTTGTTGAGTGTAGGAGGGTGTGCAAGGTATCAAGTTGCTCGTAAAGAAAGCCACTTAGTGGCGATCAAGAGAATCTTTCGATATTTGGTTCATTCCCCAAAATTTGTTCTATGGTATCCTCATGATTGTGACAAATTGCCTCTTCTGTGTGATAATGAAAGTGCAATCAAAATTGCGTACAATCAGGTGCAGCATACAAGGACAAAACATATTGAGATTTGCAATCACTTTTTTCGGGATCATGTTGCTCATGAAGATATTGATTTGTCTTTTGTGATCACGAAGAACCAACTTGCTGACATTTTCACGAAGCCATTTGATGAAGCAAGGTTTTTTTACTTGAGGAATGAGCTAAATATCATGGATTCAAGGAGCTTGGCTTGATTACTCTTGCATACTCACCTATGCCTCTTCCTCTATTTGGTTTAGTTGAAGTCATGGATATAGGGGGAGTGTGGTCCTAATTGAGTGGGCTAACCCTACCCCCATAATGCCGAAAGCAAGAAAAATCATTCCCTTAATATCATTATGCGATATGTGGGTTACTGATGAGCATTGGTTTTGAACTCAAGATACAACTTCACGGTGTCATGCCATTCGCTCCAACTTGGTGGCTTTGGCCACCGCCCTCTTCCTTGAGAAAGAGTTGGTTCGTTATGGATCTTTTTGGTTTTTCTTGCATATCTTGTGTTCTTATCGAAAATAAACCTAGTTTTGGATTTTATTCAATTTGACTCTTGCAATTTTGGGTGGGTGTTAGCATCGCCTCTTCTTCCTTTTTGGTGTTTCGATGCCAAAGGGGGACAATTAGTTCTATTTAGGATTCTGTGGATTTGCATGGGTCGGGCACAAGCACTTCCATGTTTTTTCGTTTTTCTTTCGCGTCGCATGTGCCAATTTAGTGTTGAACTTTTATTTGTGAGTTGGTTTGTGTAAGACTATGTGATCTGTGTGGCATTGTGGTTCGTTTGTGGACACATCACAGGAAATATCTATTTGGATTTATCTCTCTAGTATTATGGATTCGATTCAACATGGAATTCTGGCATTATATCTATGGATGCATGCTTCAAGGCCGCAATAATGTGTATCGTGTTGGTTATCTTTCTATCATTTGGATTGAGGACTTCCTTCTCCCGGTGGTATGATGTTTTTGATCTAACTCATCATTAGTGCATCCAATGAAATAGTCTCATACCTTCTTGTGTGCATTTGTATTCAAATGCAAATTACTTATGTGCACATATTTAGGGGGAGCCTACTTCTTTCTTGGAATAATGTTGTTAGTAGGACATTATTGCAAATCCTAGTATTGTCGTCTAACACCAAAACGGGGGAGATTGGAAGAACATTTCATGATCTCTAGTGTTTTGTGTGTTAGATACCAATACCAAGGAATATTTAATGTGTGTTGAAGTGCTGCACATTCTTGTCTATTCAAAAGAAGCAAAACAGTGTGTTGGGGGAGGATTTTCCGCCCCTGCCAAGGGACATATAATCCGTCCCACCCCAAATCTCCAACAGCAGCCAAGGCGCGGCGCACTGCATGGCTGCGGAATTACCCCCAGATTGTCTGGCCAAGGCCACATTTTTTCCCGGTCCGAATAATCCGCCCCTAGGGGGCGTATTTATCTGCCCCCTCAAGGAGTTCTGCAAAGGGAGACAAGGCACTGCGTACTGGATGGGGGTGGAATTTCCCCCGGATTGTCTGGCCATGGCAGGAGTTTTTTCCCGGGACAGATAATCCGCCCGAGGGGGCTGAACAATCCTCCCCCCTCAAGGAGTTTAGTGAAGGGAGACAAGGCACAGCGTACCAGATGGCGGCAGCATTTCCCTCAAAAATTATGATTCCAGCGTGGTTTTTTCCTCGGGCCGGATAATCTGGCCCCCAAAGTGTCCAACGGCTTGTTTGGCAGGGGGTATAAATACCCCAATTGGTCCTCCTTCCAGAACTCTTGATTCATTCGAAATTTTTTAGACATGTTCTTCAAGCTCCAATCCGAGATCTCAATCTTCATCCACCAAAGGCTTCGATCTTTGGGGAATCGAAGGAGGAGGCCTCTATCTTCATCAACAGCAATCAAGCGCTCCACTTACCCTCCATTCACTTGGAGGATTCTTGATCTATTATTTCTTGTAAATATCTAGATCCTAGTTTTGATTATTTGATAATCTTTGTTCTTGTGGCATCTTGTTTTCATCACGGGAGCGTCCAATTCAGTTGTGGATGTGTGCCCTTCTAGCATTGTAAAGGCACTGGTTCCCTCCTTGAAGGTTACCAATAGTGGAAAGGTGGATTATGCCTTTGGTGGCGAGATCTATGGGAGAATAGGGCGAGACCTATTGTGGCATGGTGTTCTTAGTACCGCCCACCCGTCCAACGCAGATGTACTTCCCTTAACAAGGAAGGATTTGCAGTCAAACAAATCCCTTTGTCGTGCTCCACTATGGTTTCCATGTTCCTAACTTTTACTTTCTTAGTAGTTAGGTTTGCATATAGGGAAATTCTTAGTAATTGCATATCTAGAGAATTTACCTTTGTGTCAAGCCTAAAATTGAAAAAGAACTAAAAATTTGGAGTAGCACGTTTTCAACCCCCTCTAGGTTCTCATACGATCCATTTCATAAAGAGTGGGTGAAATCCTTAGGATGTGTATCGGAGTATGCCCAGTGTTATTCGTGACTACAAGCATTGGCTTATAACGTATGCAGTGAAAGGAGGAATATAGAGATATTCACTAAGATAATTACTATATCCATCGAAGACCCTTAATTGTGGTGGTCTATATGAGTGGATGCTCTTAGGCACCGTAGTGGTTATTTAGAGATGACCTCATTCACTAGCTCAGGAAAGTTACTGCTGATGAGCCTTGTAGTGAACATCTTATTACATAACCCTCTCCACACATGTCATGACACAAGAAATAGGTTATCCTAATTATGATTAGTTACAACATGCTAGTGGTGTATCCTACATGCTCGAGAATTCTTTATCCATATGGAGTTCAAACACCATTTCCAACGCTTCCGTTACTTGCTTTATTTCACTTGTTTTAATTACTTTTTTCCAATCAATCAAAAACCTTTCAAACACCCTTTACTTGAAATCAAAGTCAGCTTACAAGTATCCTCTGGTAGAGAGTAACGAGGGGCATAAAGACCTTAACGAAATATCTCTCTATGGGTTCGATACTCTTATTTCAAAACTAGCTACAATTAATTTATCCCCTTATAGTCATCATCCGCCGTTGCGAAGCTCCGAACACGTGATTCAGCCCATCTATAAATCCGGGATTATTGGATCCCTTCTTCCTTCACGGGATGTTATTCTCCGACAGCATACTCGAGATCCACGATGCCCGATAGGGGATGTTTTCCCCCACGGAGGCACCTCGTGCGCCAGCCGCCTCAGCATCGGGTCACTCCTCATGTCCACCAGGAGCGTCTTGGTAGAGCCTTCAACCACCTCCTTTATGGGATGAGTATCGTTGAACCTCGACTATGCTATGGTGGCTCGCGGTTTCTTCCTATCGCACTCCACCTCGATAAGGATCTGCTGCTAGGGCGTGAGCGCAGACTTGGCACTCGCGGGCGATGACGGCATAGGAAGAATGGCGGTCGCCACCTCAGCCTCATCGGCCAAAGGATCATTGCGGTGACCCAGCATACCACTACATGTGTAGTACACTATAGTCATTGACATGACATCCATAGAACACCGTTCCGTAAATATCACATCACTTAGAGTGGTACAACAGAAACATTGGGGGTCCATATTACAAACATATGCACTTCATTATTATTACAATACAAAATGTTCGATACTTCAAGTGATTCAAAGTTACAAACCAAACATAAATAGTTTAAGGGAAGATTTAAAGTTGCAAATTCATACTTCATATTGAGCTCAACAACTTATTATATAAATTTTATGCTGCTCGGCTCAATTGGTTTACTAATAACTAAGGCAACTACTCGGACTCGTTGCCCTCCACTCCAAAGCATATCTCATAGTCTACCCCTTCCACTCCTCCAGACAAGTCTGGTTCCTCGTAGTAGACATCCTCTTGTCCTTCAGCTACGTACATCGAGTGTCTTCTGACTCCTTAGAGTCTAAGCAGGGGATCAAAGGAAAGAGTGAGTAAAAACTTTACCCAGCAAGTTCGTTATATGCAAGGTGGTAATTTTGATGCTCTAACTACCACCTCAGACTATTAGTCCTTTGCACTATGTAGTTTTCATAAACATTTCTTCAAAGATTGATTTTATTTCCAAAAAAACTATGCCCATCAGCCTTCAAAGGTTGACCAGAACTTCATGGAGTTCATTTCCTATCACGTTCGTAGTTCCTTCCCAGAACAGGGAGCAACAAGTTATAGTTCTTACACTCTGTAAAGGTGTGTTGCTTTACACATGAGAGATCAACTTCTTGTTGCACAATCGGGCGTACTTTCCCGTCCACAATTCCGTGATGTGGGGCCCAGTAGGTGATCCAAGCCAATCACTTCCCTCTTCGTGAACTTACATGTCTCCTTGGTGTACGCCATGCTGTCAACACCCGGATTTTTCAATCCTAGATGCCTGTTATGCCATACATCGCAATCCCAGGATTACCATTTTTGCGAGACATAACAGAATTGGATACCATAGTACATCATCCATTACAAACGATACATAACTTCTTACACAAATAGGGATCTCATGATCCAGTTCTTAATGCATCATCAAGTAGAGGAATACGTAATAATAACGGTAACGTAGGCGAAGCTCCATCTTCGGGGTCACAGGCAATGCTGACGATGGGAGATGATCCTAGTTGTCGAAACCTTCCTCGGGTCCATCTTCCAGGTACTCCTCTTCATAGTCTGGCCATGGGAATAGCCAGGGACAGAGCCATGAGTACTCTTTAAGTACTCGCAAACTAATACTAACAGGTAAAGGGGGTTTTTGGATAATAGGACACTAGGCTATAGGGTTTTTTTGCAAAAGCCATATTTATCTCTACTAGGTTCCAAAGCTAGTCATAATTTTATAACTCCTAAATGGGAACTTGTATTTCATATCACAACTCTGTTGTGGTCAAGTCAAAGTCTTAATTCATTTCACAGTTCATTTTGAAAAGTCTGACGGGGGAACAGTATGGCCACTCCAACTGTCCATAACCGCGGACGCGGCTATTCGAATAGTTTGACACTCTGCAGAGATTGTACAGTTTCACCACAACATTCGATACATCCGTCAGGAACAAATCCTGAATTCACCATACTCAGTATGCGGATAATCAATCCTAACCTTTCAATTACACGCCCTAGTATAAGCACCTCTCCTGTGAGTTTGGCCTCCCAACCATGACCAACTGTCATCTTGGGTACCTCACACGTGGACAATCTTCACAAGGTAGCCTCAGCTCAGACCTTGGCCGTGAGGGAACCAATACTAAGAAATATAAGTTTCCAGTCAAGCCCTACCCAATATTCGGGTATTGTGGTTGTACGATAAAATTGGAATGGTATCGCATCCAGACAACCATCAGTTTTATAAAGGGCTAAGGCTCATGCCTCAACATTTTTATCACCAAAATCCTCAAGTGTTTGGAAACACATGTCCAAAACATTTCAATAGAATGATCCATCATTCCAAGGTTTTCATAACCATTTTTCCACCAAGTATTCCCATCTAAAAGTTGATCAAGTTTTATGCTTAGCACTAGCATCTACAGGTGGGAGTAGTACTAATGAGGGGTGGTAACTAGTGGAGTTTCAACTAAGTACAACCTTATGTCTCAGGCTGATGTCAAGGTTTCTAACTTAGGCCTAATTTTATGCTCTTTATGCAACCTTTAGCATCTTTACACTCTCTACCAGTCACTTAAGTAAACTCTAAGTAAGCTTTGATAAATAAATAAAGTAATAAGCTTGCACATAAAACTAGGATTGGTTTATCAAGTGGGTATGATCACATATGCTTAAGGCATATAGTAGTCATAGAACAAGTATGGGTTTGTTGCATCAGTAGGGTATCTTGCAAGGGTTAGCTTGCATAGGTCAACTTGGTTAGTAAGGCTTCCATAGGTATAGTATCAGCTTGCATCAATATCAGTATAAGCTTGCCTTGTGCAGAGCAGTGGTTGAAGTTCTCCTCGGCTTCTTCTTCGTAGTATCCTCCTTCCTCCTCGTATCCTTGGTCGGTACTAGCGTCTATGAATAAATACGAGGTACACAATCACCAAACAATACTTAACTACTTGCAATCATCACACACAAGGGTCCTATGGATGATCTAGCATCATCCCTAACATTACAAGGTTAAGGCTTGATTTAATTCCTTTTATTTTTAGAAAAGTAATTTCTACTCATTGAAAAACTACTTAAGATTTAATATTCTCCAAACGAAACATGGGATCATGTTGACACATGTCATCACCACATATTGTAGTCCAAGGGAATGTGATTTAAAGTGGTGTCACAATTTAATAAGGTTTTACCCTTTTATTTTAATTAATTAAAGTGGCTAGAAATGCTTATGTAGCATTCTTTTATTACTTGAACATTATTTCTGCAAGTAAACCTATATATTTTTATATATTCTGAAAGGTATGGTCAAATGTGATTTTTGAGAGTTGGAATCAACTCAAAAGCTATTATGGTTTAAATTTGAAAAATGTTTGAATGCATAAAAGCTTCTGCCTTGTTATTTTTACCATTGGTGAACTATAGATCCAAATGACTTGAATCCAACGGGCTTGGATTCAGCATTCACAGAGCTTTCCAACAAAATTGGTTTCATTCAATTTGGTGCACTGAATCGATCTGGGTTGATTATTGAAGTTGGGTACAGAAGTGTGTTTGATTTGAAATGGAAAAAGGCTTAATTTGAATAACTGGGCTGTGCGGGAAAAGTTACTGGGCCGGCCTGCTAAGTGCAGTGCTTCCGCGGGCTGGTTAAGTGCGTGTCCCCACTCGTCAGTGACACGGGGCTAGGCGAAGCGGTATGGGGCGACGCGGATCGTTCGATCTAGTTCTAATCCAACGGCTGGGAGTCATCGTCGACGCGAGACAACGCCGGCGAGAACGAAACCTAGCGCGGCCAGTGAGGGGTGATGGGGGCTCACCGGGGTACTGGCGAGGGTCGGCGAGGCGGGCGAACGACGAATTCGACGACGGCGAATCTACTGGTACCGGTGGCTTCTCTTGGGGCGGTTCCAATCGTTGGCTCCCTTCTTCTCCAGAGGTGGTGGGCTCCGGTGAAATTCCGGCGAGGTGGTGCTTGCCTTGCTCTGAGAACGGTGTGGCACGATCAGTGAGGAGAGGGGAGTGAGATGGTGTGAAGAAATCATGCGGGGGTGGCCTCTATTTATAGTCGAGCGAGGGGACTGTCGGGGCGCACGGTGAGCTCGTCGGGGGCGAGGTTATAGGCGGCTAATGGCATGGGCAAGGGTAGGGGACGGTGCGGTGTCTCCTGGCGATGCTCAACGACATGGTTTCGAGGCATGGGGCGGTGTGGTTCGGTTTGGAATGGGCGGTGCTCTGCGCGGCAGAGGCGGTGTCTTCGACGGCGGGTGGTGGCTTTGCGGCATGGGGCGGCAAACGGGGATGTCTGGTGGTCTCCTGGGTTGATTGCAATCGTGTGTGCACGCGGCGAGGGCGGCGCGCGGTCTGTGGGTGCTGGTCGAGGGTGGTGCTCTGGCGCATGCTTGGCATGGTCTCTGGCGGTCTGGGCGCGGCTTGTGCGCGTGGTCCAGGGCTTGGCAACGCTCGCGGCTGGGACAGGTAGTGGCGATGGACGGTGGGCTGCCTCCCAGACAAGGTTGGCACGGCTAGTTCTTCCTCTAGCCTGCTGTCCACAATCGGGTGACAAGGGGGTGCTCGGTTGTTCACCATTGTTGGCAATGGCAAGCTCACAGGGGTGCTAGTCCTTAGTTAAACTTCCTAGATGATCTACTGGGCTGGTTGTGAGCTAACTAGGGAACAAGTTAGGCCAATTTTACTGCACACTATAGTGTTCGATGTTTGTTTGATTTATGTCTGCAACCTGTTTGATGAAATGGCCGCATGAACTCAAGTTTTGAATTTTGAAAACATTTTTGGTGGGTTTGCTAGATTGGTGCTGGTGAGTCTGCAGATGCTTGGGTTTTGAAAGTTGAGCTTGTTTGAGTGGTTTTTGAAAAAGTGGGATCTTCCCATATGATAAAGATTCAATTTTGAATTGTCATTTAAACTATGCATTTGAAAGTTTCTGGATGATCACAAAGTGGGCCTTGATACCTTGTTATGAGTACATTCAAGGGGTGCAAAGATCCAGGAAAGTTTCTGTTAGGTTCTGAAAGTTTGAGACAGCCAAAGTAGGCATGGGAGTTAAATTGGCCAAAATGACCATTCATTTCATATATGTGTTTTGATTTACTTGTCTTTATGAAAAGTGTGGGAAATGTTTTAGATGATTTTTATTTCACCTAAGAAACATTTTACAAGCAATGAAACAAACAAACAAACAAGGTGGTTTTAAAGGAATTCAAAATCCATGCATACACATATGCATGCATTCATGATTTTATTTAGGAAAGTTTTTGTTAACCCTAATTTTGATGATTAGAATTTGATGATCCAAGCTTAGTATTTTTGGGATGTTACACATGCCCACATATTGAATTACGTCAATGGTTAGTATAGACAGTTCAAATGCCATAACTATCGTGGGACGTTGAGGGTTCCCACCCATATGTTGCATATCCTCTATGAAATACCAATTAATGCACGCTACAAGGATAACAGTCACGACCATCACATCTGGCTACATCCGAGAGGAAGAAGATACAGTTTAATTCTCTGTCCCATTCCAAAACTCATGGATAACGCGTAATATACATCGCTAGAATCACTGATGTCATGGGTTGTTAAGTCCTAAGTGATTAATCTCAAATGGAAACCTAAGTTCCATCTCCAACCTTATTCATATCACCACTTAGGATGATATCACAATTTATTGTTTTGGGGAAATAATATTTTCTTCCTCCGGAACATAGATGATAAAACATAATTTTTCAATTATTTTGATAAAGACTCATCAAAGGACATGAGCAAGCGATGAACTTGCCTTGTGATTGCAAGGTAGTGGAGTCAGATGATTGCACTTGACCTTGAGCTTCTATTTCTACAAACACCATTATTGCCCGGTAAGGACAATATTTAAAGAAGCAATAATGAATATGCATAGTAATGCAATGCATCATTTATTATTTATCTTCTTTGTGTGTTTTACCACCTTATTAAATTCTGTTATATTTTTTATTAAAGAGAAATTGTTAACGGTTAATTACTAAAATTATATAAATATTATATCTAATATTTTTATGATATATATAATAATATAAGAGCTTAAAATTCATTTTTATTTAATTTTAACTCTTATTATTATTTTCTAAATATTCTTTTTCGGAATATTCATTTATATTTCTAATTTTTTTGCTTTTAATAATCTAAATAGTAAGTTACTATTTTTACAAAATACTTTACTCATTTAGTATGATGAAAATATTATTTATTTATTTTTAAGTATTTTATATATTTTTATAAAATTCCCTTAAGGAATATATATTATAAAAATATTTAACCTAAATTTATTCTACTAAAAATAATTTTCTTAATTTTATTCGGTAGCTTATATTTTTGTGAAATTATAGATATCTTATTTGTATTTTTAGTATCTTTGTTTAATTTCCTAGGTCTTATTAAGTCTTAGGGGTATGTTGGTCTTTGCAAATTATTTAGACTTTCTATTTAGAAATCTGGACCTAGCCCTTTGTATTAGCCCAGTACACTGGTTCTCTTTCTCGCTCCCACGCATTCTCCCTTCTCTCTCACTCCCGCAGTGGCATTGTGCTGCCAACGATGTTGCCGCCCAATTCCGGCCTCCCCGGCCCTCTCTAGTCGCCGTCGTGGTGCATGTGAAGGTAGTCGAAACCGCTCTGTTGATTGGTCCTGCTCGGTTCGTCTCTGGGTTCTTCTTTTGTCCAGACCGTCTCCACCCCAAACTCTAGGGTTTGGTGGTTGCCGGCAATGTACTACTTCGTCACCCCTGTGGAGTTATGTAGCGGCTCTGGTGGTCCTATGGTGCTGCTAGGGCTGCTCGTGCTGCTGTGGCCATCGTGCTTGCGGCCTGGTGCGGATTACAGCGCCCTCAGGTGCTCCCCGTGCCGCCGTGTGCGCTCGTCAGCCGTTCGTCTTCAGGATTTCAGGTGAGTTTCCCTCTCTCTCCCCCTCTTGTTCTCTACCCTGCCCCATTGGCTCTAGTGTGCCTGCGTCCTGCGAACCCTAATTGTGACTACCCCTTGTTATAGGGTTCATCCCTCTATGTTAGGGTTCATCCCTTGATAATATGTTATTCTAAGATGGTTGCTTATTGATCCTAGTAGTGTGTATTTCACTATTATTAAGTGTTGTTAGTACTTACAGTGGCTCTGTCAGTAGTTGTTAGATGAACCCTTATACACTGGCATGTGTTGGTATGTTCAGACTTGAGTTGATTTTATACTCCTATGATTCTCTGATCATGATAGAATGTTTAAATGTAAATATGATTCCTGATTATTGGTTCCATGAAAATTATGAGTAAGAAATTAATTTATATAACTTGTTTGTTTTAATTGCTTATCAAATAGATTGTTGTGACACCATCCTAGGATTGGTACACACTTCCTATTTTTAAATAGGCTTTTCATGAGCTTTGCTAAGAATTGGCTAGGTTGATGAGCTAGAAAAGATTTTTGTTGTCTTAAACTATATTGAACAAATAGCTTAGTCCATGATGCTGGTCTTAGACTATGCTAAGTAGAAACTAAGGTTTTTACCTATTGTTTACTTCTTAGATGTGCCTTGATAATCAGTATAAAACAATGATTCTTATAGCTCTTAATAAAATGATTTTACATCCTTAACATTTCATATAGATCCTTAAGACGTATTGATTTCTGAGGTGCTACTATTCAAAAGATGTTCCCAAAATCTTTATTTAAAGCTGCTGGTATATTTGGATGTAGAAATATGGATTGTTATCCAAGATCAATGATGCACAGGCTGAGATATTGGTGTGGTTTGCAAATATTTAATTGTTGGTTTTGCTTAATTCCTTCTATGATGGATACACCACACTTGGGAGTTTTTCTGAGGAGATTTCACAAGGAACAACACATGATTTGATAATTTAGATAAAATTTATCATGTGATGGTTTGTATGGACTGACCACATAACTCCATTGTTGGTGATGTTCTTGTGATGGTTGATCTTGTTGGCT
Source organism: Avena sativa (assembly GCA_916181665.1). Lineage (NCBI taxonomy): Eukaryota > Viridiplantae > Streptophyta > Magnoliopsida > Poales > Poaceae > Avena > Avena sativa. Next base: position 299,924,631 of record OV702297.1, on the reverse strand, counting down.
TGATCACTTCCAGAATCTTGCTCTACACCCCCTGGTATTGATCATGCTCCTCCTTACTCTTGTGATCTGCTACAGCCTTGCTCCTCCTTCCTCCTGTGATCTTGTACTTGGCCTTGCTATCCTCCTACACCACCCCCTCCTTATATCACCATCTTGTGGATGATTTGTTGTGTATATTAGCTGGTGGATTTGTTGGGATTTTGTAGGCTCAATGTGTTCTTGGATGTGTGCTTGAGAATGTGGGGATAGAATAAGATCACTAGCTGCTATGCTTCGATAGAGTGTTCCCTTTTGACTGCTTGGGATGCAGCTGCTATGTCAACAACACATAACATGCAGATAGTAGAGTAAGCTCCTTTACCATTTGGCTCATTTGGACCAGATCAAGTGAACTATTTTCAATTTTAAACCTTTTACTATCTACTGATATGGTGAAACTTGCCCCTTCACTTTGGCTGATGATGTTCTTCCGAGGCTTGTTTGATATAGAACAATAGATATTGCACATTGGTGAAATTTTCCCCTTTTTTAATTACTCAATGATGTAAAGACGAACAGTGCACTTCACTGTTTTCTATTGAGAGTAAAACTAACAAAAATATTATCTTTGTTTCTCTTTTATTTTCTTTGTGTTTTGCAGGTACAGAGATCTGGATGCTCAAGATTTATTATATCATGGGGAACGCTTTCAACATTGCACTTATACATTGTACCCAATTGATATGAAAGGGGAGCTTGTAAGTTCATGGAGTTATGTATATGTGTTAGAGAAACGTCTGGGACGCTAGCCTAAGCCATGCCTAATCATGGTGGAAACTTGCAGTATCACCACAGTGATCAATCTATGAAGCATTCTTCTTATAAAAAAATAGATAGAGATTGAGAAAAAGAAAAAGAAAAAAGATGAGAAAAGAGGAAAGAGAGAAAAAAGCACCATTTTCCCATGGTAAATAAGAAGACTGCTGATATGCTCATTGTCTGCTTTCCTTGTCATTTTGATTATGGGATAGCTCATGTATCATGTGCAAGGGCTACCCCGTTGGCGGTTCTCTATGATACACATGTACTTACTATGACAAGAACTTACCGGTAACTAAACTTGATTAGCATGAGGAGCGACACTCGTATTCAAGGGACATGAGATTGCCAACTTATACTTTGTCAAGCATATACTCCATAGTTTGTTCACTTAAACCTTAAGCACTTCAAGATGCTTATGATAGGGGCAATGAGAGCTGAAATCTAACAAGTACCATAATTTTTGTAACCTATTTTTGAGACTTGAAATCCCTTCTTCCTTTTTATGAAGGTCCTTTCTTCCACCATTATATTGAGTCTCCACCTTCTATCCTTAGGCACCAATTAAGAGAGCATAGTTTCCATTCTTAGTTCTATGTGCATTGTCCCAAACCTTATTGATTGATGCATATTGTTGATATTACTTGCTCATGAACTATTTCTATCTAGTCACTCTTATGAACTTTGAAGGTGTCATATGCATTTATTTGCTACTCCATGAGGGAAAAGCTCAATGCTACTATGCTATGTTTTCTATACGTGAAAAAAACAAACGTCTTTCAATGCATTGTTATTCATGATCTTTCTTTGTAACCTTTCATGTTGCATGCATAGTTACTTTGTCTTATTGTTAGAACTTCTTCTTTCATGCTCATGTTTAGAGTTCTTTGATCCCAGCTTTCAATGCTTGCAAATGGTTTGATCTTGATTTTGATCGTGCATGTCACCTCAAAAATTATTCTTTTTATCACTTACCTACTCGAGGACAAGAAGGATTTAAGCTTGGGGATGCTTGATACGTCGAAAACGTATCTATAATTTTTTATGTTCCATGCTTGTTTAGTATATACTTTGCTTTGCATTGTCTACACTTTGAGGTATTTTTATATGTTTTCTGGGACTAACCTATTAACAAGATGCCACAGTGACAGTTGCATGTTTTCTTCTGTTTTTGGTTCCAGAAAAGGCAGGAAATCAATATTCTCATAATTGGACGGGACAAAAGCCGAAGTCAATATTTTACCATGGGGAACACGGAGCCAAAAGATGAGACGAAGAAGATCCACCAGGGGGCCACACACCCTGACTACGCAGCCAGGCCTGGACCGCGCCTGGGGGGTGTGGCCACCAAGGGTTCCCCCTCCCTCGCCTCTTCGCATATAAGAATCTCCTGATACCAAAAGCCTAAGTACCCGATTAATCTTCCACGAAACAGTCCGTAGCCACCGCCACCATCGTCCCTAGATCGGAGGGATCTGAAGCTCTTCCCGGCACCCCGCCGGAGGGGAGATCATCCTAGTGGCCTTCTGCATCGCCATGCCAGCCTTCAGTATGAAGCGTGAGTAGTTACACCTTGGACTACGGGTCCATGTAGTACATGGTTGTCTCTCCTCGTTTGTGCTACCATGTTTAGATCTTGTGAGCTCCGTTCATGATTAAGATCATCTATTTGTAATCATGCATGTTGTGTTTGTGGGGATCCGATGGATATTGAGAATACTATGTCAGATTGATTAATGGTTATATCTTATTGATTCTATCATGTTTGTGTGTTTTTGATCTTGCATGCTCTCCGTTTCTAGTACCTATCTTGGCCAAGTAGATGCTAGTGACTCCAAGAGGAGGTATTTATGCTCGATAGTGGGTTCATGCCTCTATTTAATATAAGGGAAGTGACAGAAATATCTAAGGTTGTAAATGTGTTGTTGCTACTAGGGAGAAAACAACTATCTCTTGTTCATGGAATAAGTGGATTGTTTACCTTACACACTTTGCTTAAAGCAGTTATCCGTTGCTTGCAACTGAATACTGGAGGGGGTTCGGATGATAACATGAAGGTGGATTACTAGTCATAGATGCAGTTGGATGGAGGTCTATGTATCTTGTTGTATTGCCCAATCAAATCTCATAGGATCATGAATGTCTATTATTGCATTGTGATGCCTTGATTTGACCGGTCAATTGCCCCGCTGTAATTTGTTTACCCAGCATGCCATGTTTGTTTATCTTAAGGAGAACACCTCTAGTGAACTATGGACCCCGGTCCAATCTTTACCATTGATACATCTTCCACTATTACTGTTTACTTTCTACAAACCCCATTACCTTCAACACCATACAATTAGTCCTTTGTTTTTAGCAAACCGGTGAGATTGACAACCTCACTGTTCGTCGGGGCAAAGTCTTGAGTTTGTGTTGTGCATGTTTCCAAGTTGCTAGCAACACCTTTGGGTCATTTCCTTCCTCGTACTGGTTCGATAACCTTGGTTTCTTTATGAGGGAAGATTTTCCTTCCTCTTGGGGTCTCCCAACGAAGATCTACAGTGATATGAGCGCATCAATCGTCCTCGGAGTCGGCCACCACCTGGGGAAGAGAGGCTGTCGGCTTCGATTCCGTAATGACTTCCTCGGTGTCCCTGTTGAGGGACTCCTCCGAAGGGTTGCTGCTAGCACTTATCAGATCAGCAACAAGCTACAACTACGAACATGAACATGGTAAACAGACTCAAGTAAAATGACTAACAATTCAATGTCCGACAAATTGAAGATAGGAGCCGCCTTCTCCTTCTTCTTCTTCTTCTTGGCCGGCGGCTGCGGTGCCAGCGCCCGAAGGGGCACGGCAGGAAAAGGTGTAGATGATGCACCCTCATCTTCACCATGCTGCTTGAGGAAGGACGTACCCCTTGGAGTTGGTGGTGTCGCCCCATCTGAAGATTCACTCCGGGAGCGCTTTCGGGCCCGCCCTTCGCTCTGCTCGGAGGCTTCCGTGGTAGGAGATTGCGTCGGGGGATGCTCGGATTTGGATTCCACAACTTCATTATCCGGTGCAATTGGGAATTTCACAAGTAGAGGGGGAGTCATCCCCGCTACCTTGAAGTCGTGCAAATCGAAGACAAGAATATGACAAACTATTAGTACAAATAACAAACAACTAGCACTCGAAATAGTGTTACGCGCAACTACAAGTTTTTTCACCTTCGGGACTACTTTCTTCAAACTGAAGGGGGAGGTCAAGGATTTCCCCGGGAGGTCCTCGTCGGCCTTGGACTTCAGCAGGGGCCAAAGAGCTCTATCAATGTCACCCGAAGACAACTCCTCAGGCGAAACCCTTGTCGGATCGATGCGGCCAGCATACAGGAACATCGGGTGCACCCTCGCTTGGAGCGGCTGCACCCGACGCTTGAGGAAGGTGCGGATGATATCGACACCATTGACCTCCTTGCCGACCACCAGCTGGAGTGCCTACATGCGCTGGTAGAGCTTCTCCACGTCCGCCGTTTCACCCTCTAAGACGTCGTTCTTCCACGACCTCTTTGGGGTGATCTTCTAGGTAGAGTCGAAAGGGGAGAGACCAAAGTGCTGCCCGTCCAACTTGACGTCACGGATATAGAACCACTTCCGCTGCCAGTATTGTACAAACTCGCAAATGGAGAAGGAGAAGAATTGGACAGAAGAGCGAATGGAAATGATGCAGCCGCTGAGCGGATAAACACCGCCGGTGCCGGACTGCCTCTTCATAGAATAGAGTTTTCGGAAGAGGCCAAAGTGCGGCTCGATACCGAGCCAGCACTCACAAAGAGTGATGAAACAAGCAATATGAAGAAGAGAGTTGGGAGACAGATGATGCAACTGAATTCCGTAGAAAAAAGGAGTCCACGAAGAAATTCGTGGACGGGCAAAGAAAGGCCTCGGACAACAAAGGCATAAAACATCACCCGAAACCCTTCGGGTGGGCGAGGAATTACCTCTTGTCTCAGGAGGTGTCACATCCCAAAATTTTCCAAATTTTGAAATGTGAAAAATAAATAAACAAAAGAAATAATTGTTGAAATTTATGGTGAAAAGAAAAAATTTTGCTTCTAAATGGAAATAGCAAAACCCTTCTTGAACAAATTTGAATAAAAGGGCATCCAACAAATTTCAATCAAGTGAAATGCATTCATCAATGAATGTATCTTGAAATTTAAACACTTGGAAAAGTTAAACCAAAGCCCTAAAACTCAAATGAAAGAAATCATTTTCAAGATCTCTCCAAGACTATGGATATGTTCCATATAAAAATTCAGCAACAACCATTTTTAAATGATCAAAAATGATAAACAAAAATATTATAAAACCATAGAAATTGGTTTCACTCAATTTGTGTAACACCCCTAGTTTTATTAATAGTAATTAGGACTTGAATGTGCATTCATGAGAATCATTTAAAATGCATGCATGAAGTAAAAGGTTCTCAAAACCCTAAACCCTAATTCCCTCTCTCTATTTGAAACATTTCCAAATGGCTTTGAATTTTGAAAACCCAAAAATATTGGGTACCCAAATGGTTATAAAAGGTCTCCATGGTATTTTAAATATTTACAAAAGTTCTGGTAATTTGAAATTATACAAAACAGGTTTGAAATGAAAATACAAAAGAGAAAGATAAAAATAGAAAAAGAAAAATGGTTTCAGAAAGAAAAATGTCTCCCTCTCTCTCTGGGCCGAGCCCAACTCTCTTCCTATTTCTCTCTGTCGCCCAACGCAGCAAACCCTGGCCTCTACTCTTGCTTTGGTGCAGCCCACCTGGCCTAACTCGCGGCTCGTTACCGCTTCGGCCTCGAAACCTGTCGTCTTCGTCCCCGACAGAGGAAGCTTCACGCCGTCGTTGCGCTCGCCGTCCGTGCCGCGGCCGCGCCAAGATGCGCGCCACCGACGGTCCCGACGCCTACAAGACCCCCTAGCCAGCGCCGGGAACCCTAGCCGTGACCCATTTCGCCTCTTCTTCTCCCTACCTTGCTCTATCGCCCGTGTGCCCGAAACCCTAGCTCCGGCCTCCGACGAGCCCCGCCGTTCCCGAGCTCCCCTCGTCCAGCAGAAGTTCCCAGGAGCCTCGCCGCATCACCCTCGTCCTCCCTGTTGAAGCTCGCGAGCGGGGAAGCCCTCCTCTATCCGGAATCGAGCTTGTCGTCCCTCTGGCCATCGCCATGGTCGTCGTCGATTCGCCTCCCTCCGGCCGCACCGAGCCTCCCCGACACCTCCATCGGCTTCGTGGTGAGCTAGCGGTCTCCAGGAACCCTTCCGTTTCCTTCCTAGCCCTCTGGTTGCCCTCCCCCATGACCACCTGCAAGCTCCGCCTCTGGCCGCCGCCGTGCACCCTCCTCTGGGGACCAATCTTGGGCGGCGCCACCACTAGATGGTCCAGCGCAGTGCCCCGCGCCCAGCGCACCCCCTCTCGCAGCTCCGCGTGTGCTCTGTAGCCGAGCCTGAGCTCGATCTATGAGCAATGGACAAGCTGACGTCAGCATGACGTCATGCTGACACCATAATTTTTTTTCTTTTGTTTGCATAATTTCTGTAAATCATTTCTGTAAATAATAAATACCTGACAGGTGGGTCCACCCTGTAAGTGATAAAAATAACACCAGAAATGTTTTCTGTTTAATAAAAATGTTAAAGTAATTTCAAAATGTAATATATTTTATAATATTTCAAAAATGATTTAAAATGAATTAAAATTGGAGAAATTCATAACTAATTCATTTTAAGTCAGAAAAATACAAATAATATATCAAAATGTTCAGAAAAATGAGAACTATCTAACTAAGCTATAATCATGAATTGTTAACCAAATTTCATTGAAAGTTTAATTAGAATAAATAAATGAACCCCACTGGTGATTCTGAGGATCCCATGTTCTAGGGTTTGGACCTCTCGGACCCCGATTAATTTGTCAAGCATGCCTTAGGGGTTTATTTCAATGCAATTTAACTTGTCATATCATCATCATTGATTGAGCATTACATCGATGCCATGTGTTCATTGTTTCCCTCTCTTTTCGGTATTTGGTTCTTCTTCGGTAGAATACGATATCAAAATCAAGACCGAGTCCAAGACAGAAGACCGAGATCAATACCATCGAAGCTCGAAGACCAATACTTGACCAACTGTAATCAATTCAAGTACCAGGTGTTCGAAGCTCTGCCTTCTGGATATCAACTGGCAAAGGCAAGCAAAGCCCCACACGATTCCATGTGCATATGATTCCAAAGTATTTTATCGATAGATGGAGTATTCCTATCCGATGCATGTTACCTTTGAAGCCTACATTCCCTGATCCACTTCTCCTAGCATAACTAGGGTTTGAGCTTGTGAAGCGTTTCTAGAGCTATTACATATGTTGTGCTTAGCCATGCTTAGCTGTTATCGCTGGTCCATCCGATTGATGAATCAGATCTACGATTCAACCTAGTTTGACAGGATGACGTGGTATGATCAGAGATGAAAGTTAAACATGCTAAGGCTTGTATGGGAGGCCACTGTGGGTTGTGGTTTTTGCAGTCCTATGGTTGCCACTACTAGGACATGAGTTCTTGCCTATGGTGCAAGACGAGCGTACAGCCACACGGGGGCCTGGAAACCCCCTCGACCAACTAACTTGCTAAGTAGATTCCATGAGTCACATAGTTCGGGCTTTCCATTCGATATACGCATCTTGGTTGTTCTTGAATGGAGGTGAAGGAGGTGCACTCATAATAGATACGTAAGCATGGTCGGGAACAAGAGATGCTCGGCATCCGTAATCTTGAACCCTGCGCACATCATTAGGGACCGACTTCGGGACTCGACCCGTTACGGCGACATATCCCTAGTGCGTGACTCATGGTCTCAGCGAAAGCAAGGTAAAGGTCGTGTCTAACCACCCTCTGTCGGCCTTCCAAGGAAGAGGGCTAATGTACTGGCATTAAGAGAAGGTTAGTACGTGTGAGTAAAGTTGTACACCCCTGCAGGGTTAAATCTTTTCGAAAAGCCGTGTCCACGGTTATGGACGAACTTGGAGACCAGATTCAAAGATCATAGAGAACTTGAACCTAATCTTAAAACTTGGCAAGTTGATCAACGTGTGCTTAAGGATGCTTCTTCATGGGTATGAGGGGGTGATCCTAGATAGGTTCAGCTGATGATGATTCGGTGGATATCAAAAGATGATCAAAGCTAGAGATACCGCTCTCTTATCCCCTTTTAAAACATTATGATTAGTGGAGATTCTTCTTCCTCTTGTTTTACAAAAAAAAGATGGCTTTATGCAAAATAACTCCACCAGCCATAAGTCTTGCGGAGTACACCCTGTACTCACCCTTGCTTCATTGATACTTTTCAGCAGAGTAAGTGTTACCATAGAATATGAGTTATGCACAGCATCGACATCGAACAGTAGTTTGGAGTTCCTAGTCAACAGTCTAGGATCTATGGATTGGACGCCATCGTTATGCTTTAGGCCTGTTAGGACATTTTTTAAGTTTGCTATACTTAATAGCATAATTTTCCTTCCGTTGTTTGATGTTTGTGGTAAGTGACCCCTTCTTGTAATATTTTGGTGCTCTGCTCAGTTATGAGCTTGCTGTAATAAATTTTGTGTCGTAGGGTCACTGTTGTGCTACCGATTTTCTCTTTGTACGCTTTCGAGATTAGGTTAGGCTTATGTTCGGACAAAGGTCTGTTATTTGTCTAGCCTTAATCCCAAGGGTGTCACAATTTGGAACCATGGATAAAAACTTATGAATTTAATAAGATAAAAGGAATTAATTTCCAAGGATAATAGTAATCCCAAGAAAGCCAAATTGTAATCTATTTGGAAATCTTTTAAGGGTGATAGTATCCTAGTTGTCTTGAAGCGAACTTGTAACCTCTAGCCTTCCGAAATATCGGGACGAGATTTCTTTTAAGGGTGGTAGCCTGTCACATCCCAAAATTTTCCAAATTTGTGAAAAATAAATAAACAAAAGAAACAATTGTTGAAATTTAGGGTGAAAAGAAACGTTTTTCTTCTAAATGGAAACATCAAAACCCTTCTTGAACAAATTTGAATAAAATGGCATCCAATAAAATTTCAATCAAGTGAAATGCATTCATCAATGAATGTATCTTGAAATTTAAACACATGGAAAAGTTAAACCAAAACCCTAAAACTCAAATGAAAGAAATCATTTTCAAGATCTCTCCAAGACTATGGATTTGTACCATATAAAAATTCAGCAACAACCATTCTTAAATGATCAAAAATGATAAACGAAAATATTATAAAACCATATAAATTGGTTTCACTCAGTTTGGAACCATGGATAAAAACTTATGAATTTAATAAGATAAAAGGAATTAATTTCCTAGGCTAATAAAGCTCCTAACTAAATCCATACCAAATTGTGAGCAAAATAATCCAAAAATATTTAAAAAGATAAATAAATATTAAACAAAATTATACAAATTGGAATCACCAATTTTGGATCTATAAATAAAAATATATGGATTTTATAAGATAAAGAAACAAAGAAATAAGGAATATTTAAAGGTCAAATAAAATCTTGGCCAAGTCCATAAACAAATAAAAGTTTACTAAATTATAAAAAGGAGTAAAAGATTATTTAAATAAAATCATATGGATTAAACCATATTGAACTTTATTTAAATAAAGACAAATTACCTAAACTAAATAATAAATCGCAAGAAAATTATTTAGAAGACAACTTAAAACCGGATTAAATCCATAAGTAAATGGAATAAAGATAATCCAAATAAAAATAAAGTAATAAATATTATTCAAATAAAAGTATATGGGATTAAACCATATTCAAATTATATTTAAAAAGAAGACAAAATCCCTAATATAAATGATCATGGGAAAAGTAATTCAAATTGCCATATGGATTAAAAGTTATCTAATTAACTTAAAAAGAATAAAAGAATAATTAAATAAGATTATATGGTTTGGAACCATAATCAAATTCATTTAAATAAGGACAAAAGCCTCATTTAAATAAATATTAAATCATATTAAATATTTGAAATAATTCAAAGTGAATTATTTAAACACACTAATGAATAAATAAAACCTACTGAAAAGTTTTGATGGAAATTTGCAATCAAATGGAGACTTGAATCAATGGTTTGAATAAAAACAAGTGCCTCATTTAAATAAATATTTAACCATAAGAGAATAAAAGAAATTATTCTAAAATGGACTTTAAAATACATTGTTAAACAGTATAAAAACTTACTGAAAGTTTGGAATTTTTTTGAAATAAATTAAGTGTTTTAAACATTTGAATAATATCAAAACAGAAAATATAAATAGAAAATAGAAGGAGAAAAAAAATTAAAACAAAGAATCCCAACTGCCCTATCCCATTCTGGCCCAACTCGCAGCCCAATTCTCTCCCCCCCCCGTGAAACGTTTACTCACCCGCAGCTCTACCCCTCACCTCTATGAAACGGACCCACACTGACCACGTCATCGTCGTCCCCGCGACCAGTTCTTCCCCAAATCCCTCTGCTGTTTTCTGCCATTCAATGCCTTGATTCAATTAGCGTTACTGCGATATTAATCCTCGCCAGCAACCTTGGCCTCATAAGAGCCTCCTCCCCCTCTCTCTGCGACCATGCTCACCCGACGCAGATACAAACTCCGGCGAGCAATCAACGACTACCTCGTGCGCCCCTTCGTCGACGATGACCACCTCGAGCATCCCCACGCCATGGCGAACCTAGTGAGCCTCTCCTCCCTCTCCCTCGCTTCCTAGAATAGGCAGAACGCCTCTGGCCGAGCGCCGCTGCCATCCATTGTCGCTAGCACCGCCAGTTAGTGTCCAGTAGTTGTAGGCCGTTAGATGCAGATCCTGTGGAAGCGATAGATCGTCTAATCAAAGAGGTACGCGTTGATCTGTGCCGTGCAATGTTAATTAGATCTGACAGCCTGTATTAGTCGATCCAACCGAACCGGTATGCACCAATAGGATACAGACACGTGGCCCAACTTTTGTTTTAAAAACAGAAATAGATCTATTATATGTTTGAAATTGTAAAAATCATAACTTTCATTCTACACGTCCAAAAATTACAAATTTTATATCATTGGATTCAGAAAAATGTGAAATTTTCAATAGGGCCCATAGTTTAGTGTTTTGCATCTGGAAAATTAGGTCTTTTTCAGAAACTTTTGTAGGGCTATTTTGGATATAAAAATTATTCTAAAAATGATTTTTGAGTAAAATCTTTTACAAAGTATTTGTTTTGAACCTACTGACCAGAAACACAAACTTTTGGGTTTAGAAATATATTTTTTTAACATTAGAAAATTATTTTGAAGAAAAGCATTTCTAGTAAAACAAAATGTTGCTATGTTTTAAAAATGATTTTTGAGTGAAACCTTTTGTAAATGAATTTGTTTTAAACACTTTGACCATAAACACTAACATTTGTGTTTAAAAACATATTTGGCTAACACTAGAAATTATTCTTTGAATAAAATCATTTCTAGCAAAACAAAAGTGATTTAAATGGCCTATTTTAACTAACTTGTTTTCAAATGGTTTTGCCACTTTTATAAATGACCAATAGGTGTTTTAAAATGTTTATTGCCTATTAGAAACCACCTTTCCAAATAAAACAATCTTTTGCATGCTTGCATGCATTGTTTTGTTTTCTTTATTTTATGTGGTGAATGTTTGAGTAGTTTGAATTTGTGCCTTGATTGAATTGTAGTGAACTTTGAAGAGTGTTACAATTGCAAGATCAAGAGTGTATCTATATTCTCTACTAAAAAGGCAAGTGGTGCTTCATACATTTTGTCCTATTATTTTCACTATGCATTAGTGATATTTTGAGTAGAACTTGCATGGAATTTTTACTAAGTATGCTATGCTATGGGAAATCCTAGTAGATGATGCCTTAGTATAATTTTCCCTAAGTTAAGATTCTTGCTACTAGTATGCTTATCCTAGCTAGTAGAAAACAAGGGTGGATTATATTCATGCTATGAAATATTTCTAAGTCTATGACTTGTGTTTTGTTTAATAAAACAACTATGTGAATGAATCACTTGGGTGGAATGGTGTGAATGGTTTTTGTTGAGTGGTTACCAAGGGGCAATACCTGGTGTATATCACTTGTGGAAAGCCACCCAGGAACAGAGAGATTTGAGATGTCAAGTGTTGAGAAGCTTCTAGTGCAACCACATGGCATATGGTCCCTGCCTGGATCATATAGGTTGCAATAACTTAGCCAGATGGACATAAGGTGGTAGGGGGTGATAGGTTGGAACGCGTCCATTTGGTCTAAGGGAAGGCTTTTGAAATATCTTGTCTCGATGCATGTCGAGTCTTGTGGGGAAAGTGCACCACCTCTCAAGAGAGTAAAATCTAAGTACTTAGCCGTGTCCCCGGCAAAGGACAATTTGAGCATCAAGACATGGAAGCTATCAAGTATCTCCTCATCCCAATTTATAAGTTAAAAACGTGTGGTTGAACAAGGGTTAAAGGATTCCAATTTTCAATTGGTAGATTCCTTGGGTGATTGGACAAACAAAAACTTAGTTTTTTCAACTAATAAGGAAAACTTATTTTGAGCAAAGCAAGCCTCAGCTACACTTAGCCAAATGCATGTAGATGATAGATGCCATTAATCTACCATAGTATCACTTGCCAATACAATTCAAATGTATTGACCCTTGTGGCTGTAACTTATTATGTTGCAGGTTTGTTTGATGTTAGTGAAGTGTGTTGAATAGGATTACAAGTCTACAACCAACATGATTGCCTGTGGCACTTTGAAGGTGAAGGACTCCATGCTATATAGATATTTTTGCTGCATTATAATGAGATAGCCAAATGAGCTATGTAATATGTAACGTATTATTTTATTCCTGGTTATAAGTTGTAATATGGCCTTTGTTCCTTCATATTACATCTTAAACTGTGGATGCTTGCTATTGATCGAGGGACTAGCATTGTAAACATAGGGATCTCTTCCTTATAAGGTTGGCACCTCTACAGGAGGATGGCGTCCTCCTTGTCCTTGGAGATCATACCAGCATCACGCAGCTTGCGCAGAACCAACTCGCGCATATCTGTGCTCTTCCATCCATCTTCAATGGCGTGGGCCGTAGCAGAAAAGCTCGACCTAGCTCCGGCAGTTGCCGTCTTCTTCGACTTGCCTATCTTGAAGTGGCGAGTGCGGCGATGTGAGTGCAAGAATTAGTAAAGAAAGGTGTGAAGAATGTCTAGTGCACAACGAAGGGAAGAAAACCTCGCGAAAAATGGAGGCAATGGAGATGAGCAAATGACGAAGGGTAAAAAGAAATCATTGTTTCCCTGCGGTATAAAAGGACGAAGACGATGCACACGAGCCGTCGATTGAGAAGCCCTAGCATGCACCTCATGTCTCACCGTACACGTGTTAGCACCAAAATGAACCGTCGCAAGAACGACGTCCACTACGCATGGAAACCGAGGAGACGCTGTAATTTTCGCCACGTCTACGCGTGACTAGTCAATGTCAAGTCAGGCGGTGGGACCCATGATCGTCTCTTCGCATCATCTCTGCTGCCGCAGACGGTTGAGATCACCAATCGTCAACACTGACGTCATCAAGGCAAAGATAGCAACGGCTCGAAGATTTCGGCTGATCACTCAAGTACTTACTCGAATCTACGATTCGAGAAATTACTTGGGGGCTACTCCTATTAGGAGCGCTGGTCGCGCACCTGAGAAATTGCTAAGGTAACATCACCTCGAAATTATCTACGAGTCCTACGTCGAGTCTGCAACTCCACTACGAATTCGGGGGCTACTCCCATAGGTAGCACTGGTTGAGCATCCGAAAAATTGTTTCCTTCGGACTTACACTGAAAACAACTAAACTAAAGTCTCTGCTTGAGTCTACGACTCGAATAGACACTCGAGGGCTACTTCCATAGGGAGCGCTGACCGCGCACCCTATGAATTCTTCGACTGCGATCCTTCGGATCAAAATACGACAACTTTTCCCAAACCAATGCTAAGTGAAAAATAGTCTCCTTGGCCACCCAAAACACCTCCGCGGTGACAAAATTTCGGATGTTGTGTCTACGACGCAAAGATATGACCTACAGATATCATCTAATGGCTTGGTAATGCACCTGACTGCGGTCTGCCAGTGAACTCCCGTGTCAATATGCACGATGAAAATCCTGATGGACGCGTTGGGTACATCACTTGAAAATCACTGGGATTCAACTCCTGTAAGACCACAACAGCTTGAGTCGAATCACACCAGCAATCGTTCTAAATTCGAGTATAGGGACTCGAGTGTGATGAAGATCATGTTGTTTTATCCTATGACAGTTAACTGGCCCTGATCTGTCGGGTGAGTCAGGCACATGCATCAACAATCCCTATGAACTAAAACATTTCTCCCTATAAAGCAGGTACAAACTACATAGCACCTGAAAGATTGGAGAGTCTCCAGCCGAATCTATGATTCGGCTGAACACTCGGGGGCTACTGACATGAATATACCCTACGGGTGCACGACATTAGTATACCTTGTCCAGCCCAAGGAAGGCCCACGCAAGGACATGCAGCCCATGAAGATTTCGGGTGGCCCAAGCCCATGAAGGTTTCGACTCCTTGGAGGCCAAGTCTAGATTAGATAGAATTTTAAAGGGTATCAACCCTAATTTGTAACCGACTCGACCTGTACCGAGACCTGGCCTATCTATATAAAGGCCAGCAGGGTACAACAAGAAGGATCTCTCAACTCACCTCATACGCGCCTCACGCCAGATTTTATCTGCGCACCCCTGTAACCTTTGGTTCCACCATAATCAAGAGAAGACAAGTAGGAGTAGGGTTTTCTCTCCAGGGGCCTAAACCTGGGTAAATCTCGTGTCCTGTGTTGCTCATCTGTTAACCGTTCCGCGACTTCCAGCATCCCCATCTTCTCCAAAACCCAAGTCCATAAAAATGGGCATTGACGAGATCGAACCTCGTCAATGTAAGTATGAGTATTCGCCTTAGGTAATAGGACTAGAGGGGTATGGATACGGGAGTTGAAGTTGGGTCTGAAGAGCAGTGTTTGGAGCGAAAATCAAAGCAGAAGGAAATAAATGAGTATGTAACCACAATTGGATTACTATCATCTCGTCCATTGACAGAGGAAAATTTCATACAACACATGAAAATGATGCAAGAATACCAGAATAAGTTCATGCAACCGATACTCAAACAAGTTGGACCCAGAAAGGAAAAAAAGATACAAGAGTAAGTATTTTCGATTTCCAAAATGCCAAACCAGAACCTATGGATGTGGAGGACTAGATAATGGATACAGAAAGGAAGCTCAAAACAGTTGGATGCAATGATGACGAGAAGTTATGTTATACAACATTTCTTCTATCAGTATGAGCTGCAAATTGGTGGGAGAATCAATTAGCTATGCACCCACCAGAAGAGATATTCACTTGGGAAGAGTTCAAATAGAAGTTTCATCAGTATCATGTTCTATAGAGTATTATGTAATTTAAGAGGAGAGAATTTGAGGACCTACGGACAAATAATGCCACTATGATGAAATATATTAGGGAGTTTAGTCAGCAATCTCGTTATGTTGTTGATGAGATAAACACAGAGGAGAAGCGCAGGAAAAGGTTCTTGAGGGGACTAAACCCTTACATTAATGTGAAAATACGGGGGCTGCAACACTACATTTTCATGAGCTGGTTGATGCAACAATTACTTTCAAGGACGATTACAAGATTCTATTGTAATAGAGGAAGAAATTAGCAAAGAAAAGAGCTATAAGGGAACCAAAGAAGTTTCAATCTAAAAATTCAACATCAAACTTAAGTTTTATACCCAGATTCATATCCACGAGTGGTACATCAAAGCATGAGGCATCAAAACGAAAGAAACGAATCATATGCAATAAGTGTGGATATCTAGGTAACATAAGTAAGAAATGTTGGAAGACCGGAATGGTGTGCTATAGGTGTTGTCTAGAGTACATAAGAGATCTAATTGTCCCAACAAGTTAGTTAGTCGAGAACTAGGATCATCATCAAGAGGAGGAAACTTTGAATGGAAAAACACTGACAAGGCAATGATAGGTATGTTTAGCATTAGTGGTCCTTTGTCAATAATGTTGTTCAAGGTCAAAATCAATCTCATGGAGCATTTGGATGAAGTATAAATTTAGCATTAGATATTACCCACAACTAGAATCAAGGTGTAGGGTAAACTCAAGGATTACAAAGTTCATAAAAACATCACTTTGGATGAAAGGATACTAGGAGGAAGGAAGAAAACTCAAGAAGAGCCTATCTGAAACCTTCATGAATAAGAAACCAAAAACTTCGGGACGAAGGTTAATTTAAGGGGGAATACTATAACATCCCCAGGATTTATGAATAAATGAAGGGTAGATTTAGAATTTTATGCATCTGCATGCATGCATCTGAAAAATAGGGTAAATTGTTTTCCAAACTAAAGGACTAGAGTGATCAGAGTTCTCTCACGTCGATGAGTTCAGTTTAGGTCATCTTAGATGAGTGTGATTAATTTTGACATGATCTCTATTGATTTAATGAATTATGAGGGGAGAGATTTGAATTATAAATAACTATAAACAATATATAATTTAAAAAGGAATTAAGTAAATGAAATAAAGGAATTTAATAAAAATTATAATTAAGAATTATTCTTTATTGTAATCAACATACAAATTGGTTTAAGAAATTATTTACAATAATACAAATACAAGTATTATAAATAGAAATACAAGGATAGAATTAATTCTATTACCTAAGTCAAATGTTACATTGTCCCTTTATTATAAAGGAATACAAAGAAATGATTACAATAATAATACAAAGGAATTTTCTATTAAAACTATACATATAGCATTACATAGTTATTTTACATTACAAGGAAATTCAATACATTGAATTAATTCAAACAAATAGAAATATTCATACTTTTCTTATCAAACATTCCCAATGATATAAGGAATGAAATTAAATAAGAAGTATTATACAAAAGAATAATTACAAGTAAGAAGATTAAAGAGTGCTTTATTACAATAAGATTTAATTACAATGTTTTTATAAAAGGAATAAAGGAAGAAGTTACAAAAATTGAATATAAACTAATTCCATCCTTCCTGAAGCAACCAGGATACTAGAGAAATGTGGTTGATACAGTTGATTGTTGTCCCTTGATTGAATCTGGATCACCTCTTCCTGGTGCTACTGATCTTGTTCTTATCCTTCCTGCTTAGTCCTCCCCAAGGCACCATGGGGGGCTGATCGTAAATAAACCCGTCAGGCCAGACAACACCCTTATGGGTGACCTGGCTGCGTCTGTTTTGGTGTTTCCCTCTACGATAAAGGCGAGATGTTGTCTGCTTGTTTTGGTGCTCGAGTAGGACTGACCAAGGTGACATCCGTGATAGTCGGACAGACCGCATTGGTGCAAGGAGGCATAATATGATGCGACATTGTAGAGGGGACATCATCGATGACCGTATTCTTGGACTAGAGAATCGCAACGAATCTAGACTCGGTCTGCATAAATTAGGCAAGCATACACGCTCTTCTTTGGGCGAAAATGTGGTAACCCTTGCCGCCCAAAGATTGAAAAAGAGGCACACATGCCGCTATAAAAGGGAGGCCACCCCTACCTTACAAATGGTTTGATTGCTTCGATCTAAAATCCTATACATTCTTCCACCATTGTACCCTCGTGAAGCACCACGAGCAATACAACAAAGAAAGTGTAGGGATTTTACCTTCTCATTATGGTCCTGAAACTAGGTAAACAATCACCGTGTGACTCTTTGTCGTGTGCGAGCTCCGTTGCTGCCTTTGTTGCCAAGAAGATCTGAATGCATGTTCAGCCCGCTCTCAAACTCAGGGATTCGTTGGACCCCTTGTTCCTTCACGGTACTCTAGTCTCTGACAGAAATCTATAAATGGTAATTTTGAGGTTCATAATCATCTCAGAATACCATCATATTCTCGGAAAGTTATTATTTTGGAAAAACGAGACTTGTTGCAAATGATTTGGAAGAAACGGAGTATCGAGGGAGGAAGAGAACAGGTGGCGTGTCCCCCACCTGTGTCTATGCCACCTCACCTCTTTCGCTCCCTGGCACACTGTTTCTCCCCCGTTTTGACTCAAACTCTTCGTATTACCCTAAAAACTGTCAATATATATATATATATTTCTTTCGATCTAATCTTGCATCAAGTATTTTTGAGGCGTGCTTTTTTTCTTTTCTTTCAGATTCCTCTCCACCAAACCTTAGGTGTGTCTTCGAGGGACTCCTATGAATGACCCTCCATTAAATACGATGATGAATAAATTGGAGGGCTCAACCCCACATCACCATGGAGGAGGAATAGGAAGAGGAAAGACTACTCCAACGAGGATGAATATGTTCCATTCTAAGAAGGAGAAGAAGAGGAAGAGGAGTAGGAGGAAGAAGAGGAGGACCACGAACACATCACCAATACCAAGTATAAAGGGAACATTCACCCTTACCCTTCTCCTCTTGCTTCTGTGAAGGTGGTGATACCTCTAGCAAAGCTGAGAAGGACTGCACGCATGAGTACAGTGGAAAAGCTCCTAGACATTGCCTTCCTTCTAGAAATCTTGTTGTTAATCTTAATCATAGGGAATACATGCATTTTCCAACCAAGGATCTACCTGGAGAGTGGGATAGATATATTCCCAAGAAGAAAAGTGGAGGATAGAGCCTAGAGTGGAAACCCAATAAGGAGAAGGTTGGGGAGAAACTTTGGAGAAAACTTGTTTAGTCCAAAAGGCAATTCAAGCAACCTTACAACCTCATGATGAATGTTCTCAAATATCTAGCGACTCATTATGATCAAATGGTACCAAACAAGAAGGAGAAGAAATAAACACATGCAACAACAACTCAAGCTTGGGGGAGTTCCACCTAGTATTTTATGATTTTTAGTTTATCTTATGCATCTAGTATGGTTTTTTGGTTTGGGAGTGACTTTTATCATTTATCAATCTTTATTTTAGTTTTCCAAAGCTATTAGAGCATTATCTTATATTCTTGTTCGAGTGGTTTCTCGATGAAATATAAAGAATGGTATCATCCATGGTTCCATTGTCAGGAGGATTTATGGGTCACACTCGTGTAGATGGGTGCACCATATTTAAAAGATTCAATTACATCTTGGCTAGAAAACAGATTTACTACAGTATGATGGACAAGTAAAGAATTTATCTAAATTTGGAATGAAAGGTCTCAAAGAAAATTGCGATTTATAATTTGGAGGATATATGTGGTTTTGTAGGATAAAAAGTTAGGAAGAGGAGTAGCAAGGGGGCATGAGATACTCTTGTTATGCTTAGTAACCAAAGGATAAACTGACAGACATGGATATTTCAATACATATGATCTAAAAAGTTAAAAAATAAATAAAAAGAAAAATAAAGAGAAAGAGAAAGTTGACACCCAAAAAAAGAGCATAAGAAGAATGAAAGAGCATATTACATAATTGAAAGATCCATAAATAAGGTTCCATGGGGATATTAAGAAATAAGACCGTTAACTGATGCCATGCAAGTGGTGAAAGTGTTAAACACAAGTTAAACTTCATGTCTATCTTGTGGTAATCATTCTCTTCTCGCAACTGGTTATCCTATGAGAGTTTATCTATTTTGCTAACTCTTTGAAACTATAATGATTACTCTTGAAAGCTAGTATGATAGTGGAGATAATTCAAATTGTCCAACATGTTGTGGTTAGTTTTATTCAAAAGAAAGGGGTATTTCTAGAGTCTCTACTTATGATTCCCTCATTTGTATGGATATTATTTACAAATCTTCTGAAGTAGTGTAACATGCATAAGTTGATGATACAATGCTCGTATTTCTTTTAACAACCATAAGCTCGTTGATCTCATTAATGCATGTTATGATCTATTCGCTTATTTTCTCGACAGCGAGCAAAAGTTTAAGCTTGGGGGAGTTGATACTTGCATTTTGGACCATCATAATAGCATCATATAGGACTAGTTTATATTGTTATTGACATTGATATATCATTGTTTATGCAAATTTTAAATCATTTTTGTGACTTCCCTACAAAGTCCCTGGTTTTGCTATTTAATTTTTGGGAGGCGGAAAACCTTATTTTTCATATTTTGTTGTTATAGGGACTTTCTGGATACCAAATAATTAAATAAAAATGACACATAATTTTTTTCATCAGGGGAAGGGCAATGGGATTTTGGAGTACGTGAGGGGAGCCATGAGGGCCGAACAACGCCTAGTGGTGCGGGCCCACATGCAGGCCATGCCAGCAAAGCCGGTTCTGGCCTCAAGCGTGGCCTAGGCTCTCCCTTTTGATAGATGGCATCGTATCACCCGGAAATCTACGCCATAATTTTCCCATTATTTACAGAGGCGGTGGCGAAGGCGAGAGTCTTCTCCTACTCCAGGAGAGACGAGATCCTGCTGCTCTGAGGCCTCCGGAGAGGGTGAAATCAAAGCCATCAACATCACCATTCCTCCTTGGCCTAGGGAGAGGCTTCTGCGTCACCATCTACGTCATCCCCAACATCAGCACCATCTCTATCTCAAAGATCCATCTCGTTCCCCTCGCAGTTTGTGATTAGATTGAACCCTGGATATTGTTTTAGTGCCTTGTGCATGATTGGGCTTGATAACTTGTCATTATTTTGTGGTGAAGTTATAATTATAGATTGTGTTGTTCACCATATTCCTCTGATCTATATCATGTATCACCATTATGAGTAGTTCCCCGTGTTCTTGAGGGCATTAGATGAATTGGCTATGACTTTCACATAGTATGCAATGAGTATTTGGTTAAGTTTTAGTCTTCTATGTGGTTCTATGATGGTATTGTGTGACCGTCGACTGCATAGTACTTCACCTATATGGTCTCGTAGGATTGCACCTTAGTGTAATGGAGAGAGTAAGGAGGGACGGACTGACATAAACCGTACCCTAAGTCTTGAAGTTATAGTAAGGGATTTTTATATTGGTGACCTTAGAACTTTATGATGTGGTTAGACTTTATGTCTTAATGTTGAATCCTTTGTTACTTTATGATGTGTTCTTAATGTTGAAACCTATTTTAGACTCCGTCCAAAGAGAATAAAACTTAACAAGATGCTTACATGCTTCTATAGAAATCTGTATGCTAACTACATCCATTCCTCCCTCGGAAACTTTTCTCACGTATAAGAACACAAACTTGAGATTGTCCTCTTGCTACATAGAGTATTGGGCTTTCTCTAAAAAGAGCATTTACTTTACTTGCAATTTACTTAAAAGTGAGTTACTTTTCTACAAACTATAAGCCCCAAAACACCATACCTTGCATCTTTTATTGATTTACCTGTCATACTTACTAACCAACACATTCATCTCCTCATGGTTTCGACAAAATTTTCTTATTGAAAGCTACCTACAATAGGTCTCCTGCACTTGGGAGACATCAGGGAGAAACTGCATACATGATACAAACACCCCAGACATAGAACTCAAGACCTCGCCATCATACCCTCACCCAATACAACGATGTGGTCTGGGAAAAATGCCCAAGGTATGTTGGTAGGACACCACCCCAAAAACACGGCAGCACGGTTAAGAACAAATCACGCTATATAATCTATGTTTTAGAACATCGAATACACCGGCGCACCCCATGCACCGGCTTGGGTGTGCACCCTGCCCAAGCCATGTTCGGTTAATCCTCTGTCCAGGAGGATTAGAGTGGATTAGGGTGGAATCTGGGGGGATTTTAACTTACTAGGACTTTCATCTCCCTCAATCTCTTTCAATCCACATGAATTAAACATGCCCTCAAGTGAAAGCTGGCGGGATGGCAGTTCCGCAGTTGGGCCACCCTGGAGTAACGAGTTCAAAGAACATGGAAGCCATAAGGGATGAGCATATGTCTCCGCCGTTTTTTTTGCGATGATTATAGACTATGTTGACCATCATGAATGTGCAAGGACACTTCCCTACCAGCTCTAGGCGGCCCCTGTCGCATTTCCCAATTTGACGTTGATGGATGATGTAGGCTCTACTACAACGAGGTACCCCTCAAAGGTTGGATCAACCCAAGACAGCCTCGGGCCACACAGCACTCCAAAAATACTACTAAACATGTAAATCGTGCAACTTCTAAGCCAAGATCCATCGATGCCTCTAAAAGAAAAACCAGGTATGTGTGCCCACGCTAAAATGGTTGCCCGATCATGTCATCCATCCTTGATCTAGCATCTTGGGATAGGGCATGTGAGGCAGACCACCTCGCACATTTATAAATTCTCCAAAAGTATAAAGTTGTGGGTAGCGATTTTCGTGCCCCACTAGAATTTGTATTACTCGGTTTTGTCCACTACTCAAAACACTCCTTATTTCGACCCTCTTCCTATGAACCAGCCTTGCAAGTAACTAAACGGTGTGTTTTAGTCGGTCCAAACCCGTTGACACTCCATGGCCTAAGATATGGCACGTGTGGGACTCACTTAAATCTTACAAGTGGTGATGGGGATATGCCGAATAGGGTATGTCCAGAAGGACATTTCAGACTGGCACAGGAACTTTGTGAGTGGGCCTGTAGGACGGCGACTGGATCGCGACTGAAGGAGGGACCATGCGACTAGAAGCTAGAGGCCCAGAAGCGTAGTTAAGCCTAGTCGGATTAGATCAATCCTCTGAGTCCTTAACTGACTCGGTTGTATATCTGTAAACCCTAGCGAGGTATTCCTATATAAACCTCCCTAGGATACTCTCTGGAGACATGTTCCATCATACACACCATAGACTCACTGCCTAGCCGCCGAGCTCGCCACCCTTATACTCAAGCAATAATACAATCTAGCAGGAGTAGGTCTTTACCCTCCGGGGGGCCGAACCTGGGTAAATCCTTGTGTCTTTGCCCTCATCTCGCACCGCAGATGGCTGGCCGCCCTTCATCCTACTACTCTCTACCCATTGTAGCATTAGTCGTGGCCATTCCCACCACAAGTGGGCATAGGTATAAGCTTACATGCGGAGTGCGAACGTGGAAAAATTTCATGCCTGGGACCATGAAACTCTCGTGCATATCCACGTCACTCGCCTATCCTGAATTAGTCTGCCTTCAATGACATTGTCCCTAGCAAGAAAAAAACGTCCTCACCACCTATGCTACCGGCATGGTCGCTCGACTGCCCCGCCGCCTTCCGTCTCCTGCTTTGTCTTTCCTGTTGTGCCCTTAGTATGGGGCGAGCTTAATCAATACCACACTCATCGCTCGAACGCTCCACCGCTCGCAATTAATTTCGATATGGTCGGACGCACCTATTAAGCGGTTGTTTCCCTCCTTCACCATTAGAAAACAGGGCTTCCGTCGATGCCACCCCGAGCAATCTATCCTGGTTCCTTCACAAACCGGGACTAAGGCTCACATTAGTCCCGGTTCGTAAGGCCAGGACGACACACGGGGCAGGGCGATGATCGCTCCCAGTTCATGCGGGCCCTTTAGTCTCGGTTCAGGAAAGGAACCGGGACTAAAAGGGTCTGACCACACGTGGCCGCTGGCGCAGATATTTAGTCTCGGTTTTTGGTAGAAACCGATACTAAAGATCCATGTTGTATATATAGCAGCCCATCTCCACATACTTATGTGAGCTGGTTTGTTTTTCTCCTCTCATGCACAAGTTGTGTATTTTTCTTAGTTTTTCCCCTCTATGCATAAGAGGTGCTCGATGAAATGCGCGAGAGCATGATGCCACTTGAGTTCACACAAAACAAACATGATATGAAGTGCCTGATCCACACTTAAGCTTTCTCCTCTTTCTTTCCTCCTTGATTGAGGTTAGCATGCAAGTTAATCCTTTCATCTGTCATTGATATAATGCATGTGTCGATGTACAATGGTAATTTCTCTAGATATTTTGTAATGATTTTTCATAAACATAATTATATAATGTAGATTAGCCGACAATGGATGTACGGTGACCGACGCACTAGCGAGTTTATTGCGGGCCTTCATAATTTTATCAGTGTGGCTGAGGCAAACAAAAGTAATGATTTTATGTGTTGTCCATGTGTTAATTGTCAAAATAAGAGGGATTACTCTTCCTCAAGAATCCTTCACACCCACCTGCTTGGGCATGATTTTATGCCCAGCAAAAATTGTTGGACCAAGCACGGAGAAAGAGGGGTTATGATGGAAGACAGTGAAGAAGAAGAAGAAGAGGATGATGAAAAATATCATCATATGTTCCCTGAATACAGTTATACACAAAGAGAATACGGTGATACAACTGGTGAAGATGAAGAGGCGCTAGATGAGATCGTTGATGATCTTCACCGGGCCATTGTTGATGCACAAAGAGAATGTGGAAGTGAAAATGAGCAAGTTGAAGTTCAAGTGCATGTTAGAGGATCATAAAAAATTGTCATACCCAAAATGCAAAGATGACAACACAAAGCTCGGTACCACACTGGAGTTGCTGCAATGGAAGGTAGAGAATGGTTTATCTGATAAGGGGTTTGAGAAGCTACTGAAAATAATGAAGAATAAGCTTCCAAAGGATAATGAATTGTCTGCCAGTACGTATGAAGCAAGGAAGCTTGCCTGCCCTCTAGGATTAGAGGTGCAAAAGATACATTCATGCATTAATGACTGCATCCTCTATCGTGGTGAGGAGTAAGATAATAAGAATGAATGTCCCGTATGCAGTGCATTGCGGTATAAGATCAGACGAGATGACTCTGGTGATGTTGAGGGAGAGCAACTTAGTTAGAGGGTTCCTGCCAAGGTTATGTGTTATGCTCCTATAGTACCACGGTTGAAACATTTGTTTAGAAATAAGGAGGATGCCAAGTTGTTCCGATGGCACAAAGAAGACCGCAAGAAAAACTCAATGTTGAGACACCCCACTGAGGGGTCGCAGTGGAAAAAAATCTAGAGAGAGTACCTAGGCTTTGCAGATGATACAAGGAACTTAAGGTTTGGTCTAAGTACATGTGGCATGAATCCTTTAGGGGAGCATATCTGCAGTCATAGCACCTAGCATGTAACTTTATGTATCTATAACCTTCCTCCTTGGTTGTGCATGAAGAGGAAGTTCATTATGATGTCAGTGCTCATCCAAGGCCCGAAGCAACCCGGCAAAGACATTGATGTGTACCTAAAGCCATTAGTTGAAGAACTTTTATAGTTGTGGCACGAACCCGACGTACGTGCATGGGATATGAGCACAAGCAGGAGGAATTTTACCTACGAGCATTGCTTTTCATAACAATCAATGATTGGTCTGCTCTTAGTAACCTATCAGGACAGACAAACAAGGGATACAATGCATGCACGCATTGCTTAGATGAGACTGAAAGAGTATATTTGGATAAATGTAAGAAGGTTGTGTACTTGGGGCATCGTCGATTTCTGATGACCAAGCATCTCGTAGGAAATAAAGGAAAGAATTTCAAAGGCGAGGAAGATCACCGGAAGAATCCTATCCACCGTACTAGTGATGATATATTAGGTATGGTCAAGGATCTAGAAGTAATCTATGAAAAGGGTCCCAGCGGTCAACCTGTTCCAAATGACAATGTCGGACACGCGTCCATATGGAAGAAGAAATCTATATTTTGGGAGCTACCCTATTGGAATGTCCTAGAGGTCTGCTCTTCAATCGACGTGATGCATGTGACGAAGAATCTTTCCGTCAACTAGCTAGGCTTCCTGGGAGTGTATGGGAAGACAAAAGATACACCGGACGCATGGCAGGATCCGCAAAGTATGAAATATCCAAACAACATGCATCGAGAGAACGACACGGATAAAGAACATCATCCTGCCAACTATGCTCTTACCAAAGCAGAGAAGGAACTTTTTTTGAATGTCTGAGAAATATCAATGTCCCGTCTGGCTTCTCATCAAATATAAAGGGAATAATAAATATGGTAGATAAAAAATTTCAAAACCTGAAGTCTCATGACTGCCACGTGATTATGATGCAATTGCTTCTATTTGCATTGAGGGGGCTTCTACCGGAAAATTTTCGAGTACCCATTATGAAGCTATGTGCATTTCTCAATGCAATTTCTAATAAGATAATCGATCTAAAAATTCTACCAAGGTTACAGAATGATGTGGTCCAATGTATTGTTAGTTTTGAGTTGGTGCTCCCACCATCCTTCTTTAATATTATGACGCATCTCCTGGTTCACCTAGTCGAAGAGATTGCCATTCTTGTTCCTGTATTTCTAACAATATGTTCCCCTTTGAGAGGTTCATGGGAGTCTTAAAGAAATATGTCCATAACCATGCTAGGCCAGAAGGAAGATCTCCCAGGGCGATGGAACATAGGAGGTCATTGAGTTCTGTGTAGACTTTATTCCTAACCTTAAGTCGATTGGTGTTCCTCAACGCGGAATGAGGGGAGACTGAGTAGAAAAGACACACTAGAAAAGAAAGTAATAATATGTAGAGACGGGCATTCTTTCACTCAAGAACAATATACAGTTCTACAAAGTTCCACCATGGTGGCTCCTTATATCAATGAACACAAGAATATTTTATGCTCCAAACACCCGGGACAGTCTGACGACTCGATTACATGTGCACACATGACGACTTTCGAAGGTTGGTTGCAAACACATATCATGAATAACTCCTCTATTTGAGATCAACTATACTTGTTGGCCAGGACACCATGTTTGATTGTATTGACTTTCCAAGGGTACGAGATAAATGGGAATACATTTTACACAATCGCCCTAGATAAAAAGAGCACCAACCGAAACAGTGGTGTCTGCATTGATGCAACAAACAGCAAATGGAAAAGGACACATATTATGGTTACATAGAGGATATATGGAAACTTGACTACGGACCTTCTGTTATGGTCCCTTTGTTTTGGTGCAAATGGGTCAAGATGACAGGAGGAGGGGTTGAGGTAGAAAAGAATTACGGAATAACAATAGTGGATCTCAACAATCTTGGATACACAGACGAACCATTCATCCTTGCCTAAAAAAGGAAAATAATCAAACGAATACATCATACAATGAGCCAAAGCGCCACATAGTTCTTTAAGGTAAAAGAAATATCGTTGGAGTGGAGGACAAGACAGACATGTCAGAAGATTATAATAAGTTTGATGAAATTCCTCCCTTCACAGTGAACACTGACCCAAGCATCATGTTAAATGATGAAGATACTCTATGGTTACGGCCTACGCGATCATAAGCAAGGAATTTTAGGAAACTAGTGACTATATGTATTCCGAATTTTGCCTTTGGTGGTTTTTTAGATGTAATCGATATGTATTCTGAAACTTTGATCTCTGAAGAAACATCATATTGTGAGTCTAAATTGTTTTTCAAAAAATCATGAGCATTAGATCTTCTACATGTAGTTTAAACCGGACCCACTTCCTACCTATTCAGCAGACATTTGTCTTTTTCAGCCGGGGTGGATGGAAAGGTTAGAGATCTCCTGGTTGGGACATAGTTCATTTAAGGTTGTCTAGTATTTTTGAAAAATGGGGTGGTAGCATTTTGAATTAAAATTTTGGTGGGTGCTTCACAAAACCCCTAGTTTTTTGCGCTCGGAAAATAGAAAATGGATTTTCCGTGCGAAAAAAGGAAAACTTCCTCCTACAACATTGTTCATCATCCCGTGATGCACATGCGTGCACAATATAGGCATAGTATCACAAACTATGCCACGATTCTATCCATAATATTGGTCATTTGGACCGAAAGCCATGAAACCTCGAACATGATATGTCATTTTGTGAAGGTTTTTTTGAGACATAATCAATATACCAAGTTTGGTATTTTTCCTTGCAACTATGTCACATAATATGACACCACGCGACGGATTTACATTGTTCAGACTGTTTTTTAATTTCTTATGCCCGTTTCAAAATTTTACCAATTCAAACAATGGTAAAAACTGCGGGCATGAAGATAGGGGATGAGCCTCGTTAAAACTTTCATTGGATGTCTGAAGAAACATCGTATTATATCTTGTACTTGTAGTTCAAACTGGACCCACTTCCTGCCAATTCGGCAGACATTTGTCTTTTTCACCCGGGGTGGACGGAAAGGCTTTAGATCTCCCGGTTGGAACATAGTTCATTTAAGGTGGTCTAGTATTTTTGAAAAATGGGGTGGTAGAATTTTGAATTAGAATTTTGGTGGTTTCTTTAGAAAACCCCCCATTTTTTGTGCTCGAAAAATGGATTTTATGTGCGACGAAAAGGAAAACTTCCTCCTACAACATTATTCGTCATCCCATGATGCACATGCATGCACAATATGATCATAGTATCACAAACCATGCCACGATTCTAGCCATAACATTGGTCATTTGGACGGAAGGCCAGGAAACCTCAAACTAATACATCTTGCTCACTCAAACTGGACGACGACTCCCGTTGCCTGAGCCATGGGAGGTGAACACCCAAAGAGAAGGAACCATCATAGGAGCATAGATCGGGTGAGATCCCTGAAGAAACTTCCAGGTATCGGAGACCCTGACGTCCAACCCAACCATATTGCGATGGACAAGCTCGTCCTCCTCCATGACACGACACTGCACCACCTCCTCGGGGTCGGCTCCCTCTGCACCGATTGTGGACCACATGATTGGCACCAAAGAAGCTCCGGGTCGACGACGAGACCTAGATTCCTCACCAAGCGACGCGTCCCAGAAAGTAGCACCTCCTAGTGCCAGCCCGGCGGAGCCCAGTCTTAGACATGCCCGGTGGAGCCCAGTACTCCGTCGTTGCCACCGAGTCGACAACGAGGATGCGGGATGGGCATCGTAAAGTAGGAGACATGGAATGCGTGGATGTGTGTGTGGCCATGAAGGTCATCCTATATATAGAGGGAAAGTGTGGGAAACCATGGCGAGAAATATCTTTAGTCCCGGTTGAAGAAACCAACCGGGACTTAAGGTGTTGAGGATGGATGGGCCGGCGTGAGAATGTTTAGTCCCGGATGGTGTCTCCAACCGGGACTAAAGGTTCATGTTTATTCCTGGTTGGAGACACCAACTGAGACTAAACATGGGTGGCGACAGTATTTTGGTGGGTGTGGGCACTATACCAATGAGTGGCAACACTATTTCAGTGGGTGGCAACACTATGCCAGTGAGTGGTGATACTATGTCAGTGCATGACGACACTATTTTGGAGGGTGGCGGCACTATGAAAGGGGTGAGTGTCGACATTATGTCATGAGTGTCGACACTATGTTGTGCTGCTTAATCTATAAATAGTCATCCTTGTGAAGTTATCAACTGCAAGCAAGATGGTGTGCGAGAGCAGGGACAACACTACGACCAGCTTGAGAGAGATCCCTAAGGATTCAGTCCTCAGGCATCTTCCACAAGCTGGCCATAGAGGCACTCCCTAATATGTGAAATTGGTTAGCTCCCCGGCATTCCAGGTTTCATAGTTGTCGGGATCCCAATGGGGATCCAACCGCTGCTCTGGCGTGAGCTCAAGGTAGAAGTGGTTCGTGATGGACACCTAGCGGGCAGAACCTTGAGGCATATGAGGGAAAGGAACCCCTCCAGCGCTTAGCATCCCGTCGACTGAGAGGCACTCCCTAATATGTGAAATTAGTCAGCATCTAGCTAGAGAAGTTATAATCTACAATATGATGTGCGAGAGCAGGGACATCAAGACTAACACTCAAGCAATTTATTAATATTAAAAAACGGGACTATGGAATCAGTACTAAAGGCCCCCCTTTAGTGCCGGTCCAGCCACAAACCGGGACTAACACTCAAGATATTTATTAATATTTAAAAAAAAGACTACGGAATCGGGACTAAAGCCCCCTCCTTTAGTCCCGATCCAGCCACAAACTGGGACAAAATCCCCCCCCCCCTTAGTCATACTCATGTCTAGCCCTATAGTACACAGCTTCAGAGTCGTCTTCATCATCGTTGTCGCAGCTACGCGCATGTGGCTGAATCCTTAGCCCAGCCATGGCATATTCCGAGGGCACCTGCCACTCCGGCCTAGGATTCACGACACACGGGGGAGGGGGCTCCTGGATGATGATGCCTCTACACCCGCAGCCTTCACCACCGCGACCCTGATGGCTCAGATATGTATATCTCGTTGGAAACCCCAAGAGGAAGGTATGATGAGCACAGCATCAAGTTTCCCTCAGTTATGAAACCAAGGTTATCGAACCAGTAGGAGTAAGGAAACAAATACAAGGTGTTGCTAGCAACTTGGAACCTGCACAATACAACCATAGTACTTTGCCCCAACTTACAGTGAGGTTGTCAATCTCACCGGTTTGCTGAAAACAAAGGATTAAACGTAGAGTGTGGAAGATAGTGATTGCTTGTAGAAAGTAAATAGTAAATGGTAAACAGTAGATGGTATACCAATGGAAGGAATGGACCGGAGTCCACAGTTCACTAGAGGTGTTCTCCATAAGATAAATAACATGCTGGATGAACAAATTACAGTGGGGCAATTGACAGATTGAAAATGCATAACAGTGCATATACTAGACATCTTGATCTCTACGAGATTTGTTTAGGCATTAAAACATGATATATAGATTGTAATCCAACTACATCTATGACTAATAATCCACCTTAAGTTTATCATCCGAACCCCTTCCAGTATTAAGTTGCAAGTAACAGATAATTGCATTAAACAAAGTGTGTAAAGTAAACAATACAATTTCCCTTAGACAACGGATTGTTGTTTTCTCCCTAGTAGCAATAGCACATATACAACCCTAGAGATTTCTATCACTTCCCCAGATTACTAGAGGCATGAACCTACTATCGAGCATAAATACTCCCTCTTGGAGTTACAAGCATCTACTTGGCCAAAGTATCTACTAGCAACAGAGCATGCAAGATCACGAATGACATAGACATGATAGAATCAATAATCAATATGACATAGTACTCAATATCCATCGGATCCCCGTAAACACAACATGTAGCATTACAAATAGATGATCTTGATCATGAACGGAGCTCACAAGATCTAAACATGATAGCACAAAGGAGGAGAAACAACCATCTAGATACTGAATGGACCCATAGTCCAAGGGTGAACTACTCACGAATCACTCCAAAGGCTGGCATGGTGATGAAGAAGGCCTCCGGGATGATCTCTCCCCTCCGGAAGGGTGCCAAGAAGAGCTTCAGATCCCCCCCCCCCAATCTAGGGACGATGGTGGCAGCGGCTATAGACTCTTTCGTGGATTTCTGATGAGGTGCTTAGGGTTTCTGCATTGGGGTGTTTATATAGGCGAAGGGGCAAGGTCGATGGACGCCCGATGGGCCCACACCATGGGGTGGCGTGCCCTACGGGGGTGGCCGCGCCAGCCATAGGTGTGGCCACCTCGTGGCCCCACTTCGTCTCCCCTTTGGTCTCCGTGTCCTGTCTGGTAAAATATTGACTTTGGTTTTTGTTCGGTCCAATTCCGAGAATATTTCCTTACTAGCTTATCTGAAACCAAAAATAGCAGAAAACAGGCAACTGGCACTTCAACACCTTGTTAATAGGTTAGTTCTAGAAAATGTATAAAAATGCCTCAAAGTGTAGAGAAAACATAAAATGTTAATACAAAACAAGCATGGAGCATCAAAAATTATAGATACGTTTATGACGTATCAAGAATCCCCCTAGCTTAACTCTTGCCCGTCCTCGAGTAGGTAAGTCATAAAAAGAATAATTTTTGAGGTGACATGAACCATCACAATCTTGATCAAAATATTGTAAAGCATTGATAGCTGGGATCATAGTACTCTAAACATGAGCATGAAAGATGTAGTTCTAACAATAAGACATAGCAACTAAGTTGTAACATGAAAAGGTACAAACAAAAGATCATGAATAACAATGCATTGAAAGTCATTTGTTTGTTTCACATATAGAAAACATAGCATGAGTGGTGTTTAGCTTGTCCCTCATGGAATATCAAAACATAAATGCATAGGACACCTTCAAAGTTCATAAGGGTGACTAGATACAAATAATTTAAGAACACACAATACCATGATAATGAATCAATCAATAAGTTTTGGAACAATGCACATTAAACTAAGAATGACAACTATGCTCTCTTAATTGGTGCATAAAAATAGAAGATGGAGACTCAACATGAAAGTAAAAAAAAAGAAAGGCCCTTCACAGAGGGAAGCAGGTATTTCAAGTTTCACAAAGAGCTTCCAAAAATTATGGTACTTATTAGCTTTCAGCTCTCATTGCCCCTAGCATTGGCATCTTAAAGTGATTAAGGTTAAAGTGAGACAAATATGAAGTATATGCTTGACAGATCATAAATCAGAAATCTCATGTCCCTTGAGTACGAGGGTCGTTCCTCATGCTACTCAACTTGAGTCACAAGCAAGTTGTTGTCATTGTAAGTATATGTCTATCATAGAGAACCGCCAACAGGTAACACTTTCCCCATGACACAGGAGCTATCCCATATCAAAATGACAAGGAAACAGACAGTGAGCATCTCAACGATCTTTTTATTTACCATGAGCATGGTGCTTTTTTTCTCTTTTTTATTTTACCTTTTTTATATTTTTATTTCTGAAGATGCTTCATAGATTGCTCATTATGGTTATGTTGCAAGTTTCCACCATGATTAGGCATGGCTTAGGATAGTCACCCAGGCGTTTCTCTAACACATATATAATACTCCATGGACTCACAAGCTCCCCTTTTATTTCACACCGCCGACATCCATAAACAAAATATCATGATATCAACTAGATAGATATTTACAAGTGTTGAAAGCATTCCCCATGACAGCATGGTTCTTCTAACTCCCAACTTATAATTAGCAAGCATATAAGCAACATACATGACACAATGGTTCAAGTTTATTAAGTGCAAGAAAGTAAAGTGTACCATCAAGTTTGTGAGAGCTTTAATCACTAATTTTCACATAACAAGTTTAATTTGGAAGATAGATAAACACATGAATATACTTGGAATGGTGTAACACACCATGCATAGGAATTTATAGTGGACTCTTTGGAATAACTTGGTTTCTTGGGAGTTGGATGCACGAGTAGAGCTCATACTCAGTACAAGTGGAGGCTAGCAAAAGACTGGGAGCGACCAACTAAGAGAGCAATAATGGCCATAATTATGGAAAGCGACAAAACATTATTAATTAAAGCATAAAGTGATATCACAAGTCAAAAACTAAATGATAATAGAGGCTAAGGTGACTAGTTCATAGTCTTAACATGGTGTAAGCATGTGCCAAGTCAACCCAAATAAAGCATCAAAGGAGAATACCACAATATTATGCTTTTGTATGCTAAAACAACACATGATTCTTTCAAGGCACATTAAGAAATCTCAATTATTTAGAACAAGTCATGCTACAGCAATAATCACTAAGCATAAGGTCAAATCAACATCTAACATGACATGATAAAGTCTAGGCCACAGTCAAAACAAGCTTCCTTTTGTACCACTATAAGCATGAAACTATCTAATCTTTTCCAACACCAATCAACTTATTTGAAACAACATAAGAATGCGGGGGTCTAACTAATTTATTGCAGCAAACCAAACAAAATAAAACTAAAAACAAAAACAAATACGCTCCAAGAACAACACAATAGTGCATGAAGCAATAAAAATAAAGTGTCTAGAAAGAAAACCTGAGATTTTTATTGATGAAGAAGGGGATGCCTTGGGAATCCCAAGCTTTGATTCTTGTACATCTTGAATATTTATTAGGGTGACACGGGTGGCATGACCAAGCCTGAGATTTTGTCCATACTTCATATCATCACATTATTCTTCCCCTACACTTGAAAATTTCCTTCATACAAAACTTCACACAATCTTCATTAGCAACATTAGTGTATTCAAGATAATAATCCCCTTGGGTTTAGTTTCAACATTAGTAAAATTTACTTAAAACACAATATACTGTAGAAATTCCTTTTAAAATCTCAAGTGATCAAAGGGAACTCACAAGAACTGATTAAGAGGCAAATGCAAATAATGGCAGAAATTTGTCAAACAGACCAGAAGGTAAAGACCAATTTTTTTCAAGACCATTTGTTCTTCAAATCGAATAGTGCTAAACTAACGAAAGTTAGATAATAACCGGGGGCATATGCACAGAAAATTACAGATCAATCCGACATACTGGGATTTTTCACGATTTTTTACAGTGAAGCACAAAAATCTGCTTCGGGACATCAACTTCCACAAATCTTACTTCTCTCTCCTTATAGGTTATTCTTGGCACAAAAACCACACAAAAAGGATAAGGAGAGGTTATTACAGAGGTAATAAATTCCAAGACTCAACAAAAGAAAAACTTACTAAAATAAAATAATTTGGGTTATCTCCCAATAGTGCTTTCTTTAACGCCTTTCAGCTAGGCATAGAAAGCAAGAATCAAGTATTTTCGAATGAAGAAGCATTACCATCATATTTTTTTTAATAGTACAAGCAAAAGGTATATTATCTCTCCTTCTACGGAAGTGTTATATACCTTTCTTGAGTGGGTATTGATATTTAATGGTGCCTTCCTT
Organism: Avena sativa; assembly: GCA_916181665.1. Lineage (NCBI taxonomy): Eukaryota > Viridiplantae > Streptophyta > Magnoliopsida > Poales > Poaceae > Avena > Avena sativa. Next base: position 299,890,239 of record OV702297.1, on the reverse strand, counting down.
CATATCAATAATGGCACCAACTGTTCTAAGAAAAGATCTTCCCAAAATAATAGGACAAGAAGCATTGCATTCAACATCCAAAACATAGAAATAAATAGGGACAAAGGCATTGTTAACCATTATAAGAACATCGTTAATGTCTCCCATAAGTTTATTTTTAGCATTATCATCAAGTTAGACATCCAAATAACAATCTTCTAATGGTGTCAAATCAAGCATTTCATAAATTTTTCTAGGCATAAGAGAGACACTAGCACCAAGGTCACATAAAGCTTTGAGATAAAAATCATTCACTTTCATATTAATGATGGGTTCCTAACCATATTCTAATTTCCTAGGAATATAAGCTTTATGTTTCAATTTTTCTACTTTGATTTTCATGATAGCATCTGTAATGTGTTTTGTAAAAGCCATATTCATAGCACTAGTATTAGGACTTCTAGCAAGCTTTTGTAGGAACATAATTACTTCATAAATATTGCAACCATCAAGATCAAAATCAAAATTAGCATCCAAGGTAGTAGAATTATTGTTTCCCATATTTCGAATGATTTCAGCATTTTTATTGGAAAAAGGAATGGGGACTTTAGGTGGTTTGCTAGCATCAACATTTGTGCTGGTAATAGTACAAATACTACTATTTCTAGTAATTTCATCTTCTCTTGCCCACCTAGCATGCAATTCAGCTAACATTTTCATCAATTATAACTGGTATGGCGTTGGTAGCAGCAAAGGTATTTTCCATAGTTTCTAGCCATTTTATTAATCAAAGAAGATTATGCTTCAGACAAAGATGAAATATTTTTTTCAGCATTCGAAAGATTTTCCTTAACAATTTTATTGAAGGAAGTTTGTTTACTAATAAAATCCTTAAGCATGACTTCAAGTTCAGAGGGTGCACTTATTTTTTTGTTGTAGAAATTTCCATAAGCATTACTATTATTAGGATATGGCCTATAATTATTATTACCGAAATTATTCCTTAGGCATTGTTGCTAAAATTGTTATTTCTAATGAAGTTCACATCAACTTGCTCTTATTGAGCAACCAAAGAGGCTAAAGGAACAATATTTGGATCAATATGAGCTTTTCCATTAACAAGCATAGACATAATAACATGAATTTTATCACTCAAGGAGGTGGTTTCTTCAACAAAAATTACCTTCTTACCTTGTGGAGCACTCTCAGTGTGCCATTTAGAATAATTAACCATCATATTATCAAGGAGTTTTGTTACAGCACCCATAGTAATGGTCATAAAGGTACCTCCAGCAGCAGAATCCAACAGATTTCTTGAAGAAAAATTCAGTCCAGCATAAAAAGTTTGGATAATCATCCAAGCAGTCAGTCCATGAGTGGAGCAATTCTTTACCAAAGATTTCATTATTTCTAAAGATTGAGAAACATGTTCATTATAAAATTGTTTAAATTTCATTATTTCACTTCTCATAGATATAATCTTAGCAGGAGGGTAATATTTTCCAATAAAAGCATCTTTGCATTTGATCCAAGAATCAATACTATTTCTAGGCAAAGATAGCAACCATTATTTAGATCTTCCTCTCAAAGAGAAAGGGAACAATTTAAGCTTAATAATATCTCCATCTATATCCTTATATTTTTGCATCTCACAAAGTTCAACAAAATTACTAACGTGAGCAGTAACATCATCAGAACTAGCACCAGAATATTGTTGTTTCATAAAAGATTTAGCAAAGCAGGTTTAATTTCAAAGAAAGTAGATTCGGTAAAAGGTGGAGCAATAGGTGTACCAATAAAATCATTGTTGTTTGTGCTAGTGAAATCACAAAACTTAGTGTTTTCAAGAGTATTCATTTTTGCAAGAGTAAAGCAAGCCAACAGAAATAGTAACTAAAGTAGAAACTGATTTTTTTGTGTTTTTGATAAAAAGAAACAAAGTAGCTCAACTTTTTTTTTGTATTTTTGTTAAAAAGAAACAAGCAAAATAAACTAAGCAAAACAAAAACAAAGTAAAGAGATTGGTTGTGAGAGACTCCCCTTGCAAGAATCTTCTTTCTCCTTGAAAAATGATTGATGAGGAGGAAGAGATTAAAACCGTCCTTATCTCCCCGGAAACGGCGCCAGAAAAGTGCTTGATGGCTCAGATATCTAGAGCTCGTTGGGAACCCCAGGAGGAAGGTATGATGAGCACATCATCAAGTTCCCTCATTTATGAAACCAAGGTTATCAAACCAGTAGGGGTAAGGAAACAAATCCAAGGTGTTTCTAGCAACTTAGAACCTGCACAACACAACCATAGTACTTTGCACCAACTTACAGTGAGGTTGTCAATCTCACCGGTTTGCTGAAACAAAGGATTAAACGTATAGTGTGGGAGATAGTGATTGCTTGTAGAAAGTAAACAGTAAACGGTAAATAGTAGATGGTATATCAATGGTAAGGAATAGACTAGGTCCACAGTTCACTAGAGGTGTTCTCCATAAGATAAATAACATGCTTGGTGAACAAATTACAGCAGGGAAATTGACAGGTTGAAAATGCATAACAATGCATATACTAGACATCTTGATCTCTACGAAATTTGTTTAGGCATTACAACATGGTACATAGAGCGTAATCCAAATACATCTATGACTATTAATCCATCTTCATGTTATCATCTGATCCCATTCCAGTATTAAGTTGCAAGCAACAGATAATTGCATTAAACAAAGTTTGTAAAGTAAACAATACAATTTCCCTTCGACAAAGGATTGTTGTTTTCTCCCTAGTAGCAATAACACATCTACAACCTTAGAGATTTCTGTCACTTCCCCAGATTACTGGAGGCATGAACCTACTATCGAGCATAAATACTCCCTCTTGTAGTTACAAGCATCTACTTGGCCAAAGTATCTACTAGCAACAGAGCATGCAAGATCACGAATAACATAGACATGATAGAATCAATAATCAATCTGACATAGTACTCAATATCCATCGGATCCCCGCAAACACAACATGTAGCATTACAAATAGATGATCTTGATCATGAACTGAGCTCACAAGATCTAAACATGATAGAACAAAGGAGGAGAAACAACCATCTAGATACTGAATGGACCCATAGTCCAAGGGTGAACTACTCACGAATCACTCCGGAGGCTGACATGGTGATGAAGAAGGCCTCGAGATGATCTCTCCCCTCCGGAAGGGTGCCTGGAAGAGCTTTAGATCCCCCCGATCTAGGAACAATAGTGGCAGCGGCTACGGACTCTTTCGTGGATTTCTAATCGGGTGCTTAGGGTTTCTGCATCGGGGTGTTTATATAGGCGAAGGGGAGAGGTCGGTGGACGCTCGAGGGGCCCACACCATGGGGCGGCGCACCCTAGGGGTGGCCGCGCAAGCCTTAGGTGTGGCCACATCGTGGCCCCACTTCGTCTCCCCTTTGGTCTCCATGTCGTGTCTGGTAAAATATTGACTTTGGATTTTGTTCCGTCCAATTCCGAGAATATTTCCTTACTTGCTTTTCTGAAACGAAAAACAGCAAAAAAATAGGCAACTAGCACTTCGGAATCTTGTTAAAAGGTTAGTTCTAGAAAATGTATAAAAATGCCTCAAAGTATAGACAAAACATAAAAAAGTTGATACAAAACAAGCATGGAGCATCAAAAATTATAAATACGTTTACGACGTATCACACCCTTCTTGTGGCTCTACGGCAAGTGAAAGTGTGGGTACCATAGGCGAGGATGATCTCCCTGGGCGATGTAGTGCATCACGCTGATGATAGTATGGTTCACCCACCACAAGCGGCGACCAACATCATTGTGGTTCACCAGGGGTGGGCCATCACCCTCGTACGTAGCGATCTCCCTTTCCCGCCAGTTCGCGAAAAATATATTTTAGGTGTTGTAGTTGTTGAGATCCCAATGGGAATCCATCCATTGCTCCGGCGTGAGATTGATGTAGAAGTGGTTCGTGATGGCTGCCTGGCAGGCGGAACCTTGAGGCACAGGAGGGACAGGAACCCCTCCAGCGCTCAGCATCTAGTCGGCGGGCAGCCGGTAGCCTGACGGGCATGGGTAGCTGGAGGCGCACAGCGCCTCGGTCTCCTCGAGGGTCACAATGGCCCAGTATGCGGTGTCTGATGTTGTGAGATAGGAAGTTGTGGATGTGTGTATGGTTATGGCGATTGGCCTATATATAGATGCAATGGGCGTGAAAACATGGAGGAAGGTGGAGAGAAATGGCGAGAAAGCATGACGTGTGTCTTGACGGCTCTGAGAATGGGGGGAAATGTCTTTAGTCCCGGTTATTGGCACCAAACGGGACTAAAGGCCCTCGAAATATCTTTAGTCCCAGTTACTAGTTTTAATAGTTAGACTACATATTTTAGAAAATAGAAAATGGTTTTGGATTAGTCAATCAAATTTGAACACTTTTATGCTAAAAGTTTTATCATATTCGAAAATATGCAAAAGATATGATTTAGTCCATTTTTAATTCAAAATGGAAAAATGGTTAATAGTTAGAATCCACATTTGAATATGATAGATAGATGTATATAATTCACATATTGTTATATATACTTTTATTATATAGATAGTCTTTTATTTATTTTATTTAATAACATTGTATTATGCAATAAGGCAGGAACCAGAGTTTGTAAGAAAAAATTCAAAAAAATCATTTAAAAGGCCATTTAGTCTCGGTTCATGAAAGAAACCGGGACTAAAGGGGGGCGATTGGTGCGCGCCCTCTGGACTGCTATCGAAAATCCTTTAGTCCCGGGTCATGGATTTAACTGGGACTAAAGTCCCCCCCTTTAGTCCCAGTTGGTTACTCGACCCAGGACTAAATATCCTTCCTCTTATAACGCGCGCAGCTTTCTCCCCCAAATCCCCATCTCATTCTCTTCTACATTTTGGAGGGAGGCCCCCTTGACGATGAGGCGAGCGAAGCCGGCAGGCTGCCCGATTCTGTTGCCGCCCGCGATGTTGCAGGACGCTCTCCGACCGCTGCGTGCTCCTCTTCTTCGGCCACCGCCACCACCTCCAACCACCGCCGTGTGTCGTCCCCGTCTCCGGACATTGCGGGGGCGAGCAGGGGCGGCGCCGGCCTATAAGGGCGAGTAGGGGATCGAGCGAGGAGGCCGGCCAATTGTTTTTAGATATTATGTATTGTGTATATATATTGTGTATGCATATATTTTGTATATATTGTTTATGGATATATTGCGTGTTTGTATATATTTTGTATTATGTATGTATACATAAGAACTTAAAAAGAAATAAAATGGATCTTTGATTTACATTGTGTATGTATATATTTTAAATATGTAGTGTATGCATACATAAGAAATTAAAGGGGTATATTGTGTATGTATATATTTTTATTATGTAGTGTATGCATACATAAGGAAGTAAAGGATATTTATTGTGTATATGTATATATTGTTATTGTGTAGTGTATGTATACATAATAAAGTAAATGATTACTATTGTGTGTGTATATATTTTTCATTATGTATTGTATGTATACATAAGGAAGTAAAGGATTATTTTTTACTTTGACTTCGGGTCGGGGACTGCGAAATGTGAGCACAAATCCAATCCGTGGAGGCGCCATATATGGACGATGGACGGGCGTTGCAACGCGTGCCATATAGGTTTTGTTAGCTCCATGGAGGCAACCATTTCACGCGGTGTCCTTAATTTATTAGCACTTTGTTGTGTTTATCGCATTGAAATAACAAGCAATAAGTATTTGCAGAAACTATGGAGCACGACGAAGTTCAAGAAGGGATAATGGAGGGTATGATAGGCGATGATGACCCCTTGCTTTATCTGAATGACTATGGTGAGGGAGTGGAGGAGGATCTCGAGCGAAGAGACGACTCCGGTGAGCGAAGATACGACTTCGGTGAGGGAAGAGAAGACACTGGTGTGCGAAGAGACAGCTCCGGTAAGGGAAGACAAGACACCGGTGAGCGAAGAGACGGCTCCATTGAAGGAACCTTGACTACAAATTCCGGCGAGGTATGTAGGTTAAGCCGCTGCTTACTAGATGCATTAATTTATTTGTATATGTATTTACGATTCTTTCTTCTTTCAGCCTTCCGGATCGAAGCAATATTATGAAACCAAACAAGTCCCACCGAAAAAGGTGGCCCCAATGCTAGGTTCGCGATCGAAGAAGTCGCTGCAGATGGTGCCCTGATTGCTCCCAAGCACAACGCAAGAATATTTGTAAAACAATGCGGAGTTGTTGTGAGGGACATCGTCCCGATCACCATTCGAGAATGGAATAAGTCAAAGGAGGATGGAGTTAGTTATGTTGATGATAGATGCAAAGACATGCTTTTGTTGGAGATATGCCCTAGAGGAAATAATAAATATAGTTATTATTATATCTTTGTGTTTATGATAAATGTTTACATTCATGCTATAACAGTATTAACCGGAAACATTAATACTTGTGTGATTTATAAACTAAATTAGAGTCCCTAGTAAATCCTCTTTAATAATACTAGCTTGTTGGTTAATAGCACTGTTCAAAAAATAGGCTGAATCAGCGATTACTAGGCCGATTAATCGCTACTAGGGACCTGGCCGTGTCGATTACCATTAATCCTTTGTGTTAATCATTCAGCCCGATTAATAGGTCTGACACTCCGATTACTAGGTATGTTCCCGATTAACCACTACACTTGGTCAAAAAAGTTGCAAAATTATCAACACATTTCGCCCATCCATTCTAGCCCCCCCCCAATGAAGTAGGTTTTGTGAAGCTCCCGTTCGATCCCTTCCTCCAGGAGCTTGACTTCAGCCATCACCAACTAGTTCCTTGTCGTTGTTGACCAGTTCCTCGTAGTTGCCGACCAGACGTCAGATACAAGAGCTCAAGAGCCTTGAGGATCTCATCCGGGAGCTTAAGGCTTAGGATTCATATGTGTTTTAGGTGCTAATTTTTGTAGGCTACACCGATTAATAGCCAACCGATTAAATCAGTTAATCGTCCGTATTCTGATTAATCGCTACTCCCAAGCCAACCGAGCAGCTAACGATTTCCGATTTCCTTAACATTGGTTAATAGATGATCGTGGTTTCCTGATCATGAACATTGAGATGTTATTAACAACAAGATCATATCATTAGGAGAATGGTCTGATGGACATACTCCTATAGACAAGCGTAGCATAAAGATCAAGTCATTTTAATAGTTGAATTGCTATAAGCTTTCTGATACATAGTAACGTAATTCCTTCAACCATGAGATCATGCTAATCAACATCACCGGAAGGATACTTTGATGACATCAAACACCACACCGTAACTGAGTGGCAATAAAGGTGGCATTGAGTGTTCGGAAAGTATGGGTTGAGGCATATGGATCAAGTGTGGGATTTGTCCATCCATATGACGGATAGATATACTCTGGGCCCTCTCGGTGGAATGTCATCCAATTAGCTTGCAAGCATGTGACTGGCTCACAAGGGATCACATACCACGGGAACGAGAAAAGAGTACTTATCTGTAACGAGGTTGAACTAGGTATGCAGAGATACCGAAGATCAAAACCTCGGATAAGTACTATCGTGAGACAAAGGGAAATTGGTATCATATGTAAGTGGTTCATTCGATCGCAAAGTAATCGTAGAAATATGTGGGAACCATATGAATTTCCAGATTCCTCTATTGGTTATTGATCGGAGAAGTGTCTCGGTCATGTCCGCATAATTCACGAACCGTAGGGAGACACACTTAAGGATTCGATGTTGTTGTGTAGTTATGGAATGATGAGTAAGAGACCGAATGTTGTTCGGAGTCTCGGATGGGATTCGGGATATCACGAGGAGATCCGGAATGGTCCGGAGAATAAGATTCATATAAGGAAAGTCCTGTTTTGGAGTTCGGGAATGATTTCGGTGTTTTCACCAGGAATGTTCTAGAAGGGTCTGGAAGGTCCGGCACTCCGGAGGGGAAGGGTACATGGATGTGTCATGACAATGTGGAATGGTTGCACCATGTACTAGGTCACTTGGCTGGGCAATATGAAGAGAGAAATCAAATGCAAGTTTGAAAGTCAAATGCCAATTTGAAAAGTCAAATCCGAAGTTTGCTTGGTGGAGGGAGAGTAGGAAACCTACCTAGGGTAGGAGACATACTCCCTCCATCCGCCGGCCAAGGAGGAGGAGTTGGAGGAGGACTCCCTCCTCCCAACCGCCTCCCTCCCACCTATATAAGGAGGGGTAGGGCGCCCCCTACCCCTCACACCCAAAACCCTAGCCCCAAGTCGCCGGCACCACCACCTCCAAGTGCTGCCGCCGCCTAGGGCTCCTCCCAAGTCGCCGACTAGGGTTTCCCCAAACCCTAGCCGCCGGCTACACCACCCCCCTTGGTGCTTCTAACCCCTAGATCGCCAAGGCCCCTCTCTTGCTCCACCATACTCGCTCCGGCTTAAGGCGAAGCCCTGCGGGATCTCCCCTCTACTTCCGACACCACCGCTGCCTGCTGAAACAAGGGAGAGGAAGGTCTTCATCGAGTACCGAACGTGTGACCGACTACGGAAGCGCTGCCGGAACGCAGCGCTGAAAGGATCGTCTACTCGATCTTGAGATCGGCAAGAGTACGACTACATTACCCACGAGAATCTGCTCTCGTTAACCACTTTGGAATCTTCGAGGGTGAGTTCCTCTATCGACTCGTTGCTACAATCTAGTAGATAGATCTTGGCTTGTTTGTATGCATGCGGTAGAATTTTTTTGTTTTCCATGATACGAACCCCTTTAGCTTTGGACTACATGTGAAAGTTGAGAACATATCCACGAAGGTAGCGGTCGGTGTTGCCTTACCTTCTGGACCTATACCAACTTAACATTCCTCTCCGGTTCCAGATGGCTACGTTGTTGTCGGGGTAGATGAAGTTATGAGCGGATTTGACCAGCTGAAGCTTGACTTCCCTGCAGGTGAAGGGGATCTGAATGAGTTGGGAAAAGTCTAGAAAAGCATTGTTCTATAGCGAAAGGAATACATCGTCCTTCCAAATTAGACGCCAAGGCCACAAACTTATCCCGGTAGCAATCCAGCTCAATCTCCGGTGTTTCTTAAGTCTCCGTCGCGTCAATAGACTCCCCCGCCTCCGCCACGTTAGGAGTCTCCGCCATGTCATCAGAATCCCCCGCCTCCGCTACGTCAGAAGTATCTGCCGCGTTAGCAGTCTCCGCCCCGGTTGCAAAAGAGGAAGAGCACCGCCGCTCCGGTGGCTAGTACTACATCCGTGAAGAAATCCTCATACAAATAAGAAGCCCAAGGTGGCTCCGGCCAAGTTACTTATGATATGACTGATGAGGAAAACAAAGAGGTTTATAGCACCAAAACGGGCCGCGCCAAAGCAGTTTATAGCACCAAAAATGGTGAAACACTTTGTGCACAGAAAGTAAAAGGCCAGATTATCTGCCAACGGACTATGACCGCTCTATTATGAAGTCACATAAAGCGAATCTGCACCGGTCGAGAAGTAGTGGTGCAAGCGGGAAAACAATTCCCCAGCCCGGAGAATAGAAAAATAAATCGCGCGCCCGCTCAATGTTTTTCCGATGATTATGATCCGGAGGTTGAACGACTACTCACACTAACGGCTAGAGGTGATTATTCCTTTTCCATAGCTGAAATAGCATACAAATACGTGTACGGGAAGCCTCTTGCCGGACCTGAGGAGGTCCCGCATCTGCAAACACAAATGCGAAAATTGTATCAGTGGTACATCGAAGCCTCAAAGGAAGGGAAGATCATAATCATAGCAGCAATTAGAGATGAGCATTACTTTCGTGTAAAAGACGAGATACACATTGAATTTTTAGAATTATTTCAGCTATTCAATCAAGACGTCCTCGACAAATCTCTTGTCAGTTGCTATTGTATGTAAGTGACAAATATCTTGTTAGTTGCTCGTTCATTACATGTATAATTATCCTCACTATATTTTTTTGTACACTATTATGCATACTGAAGATTCTCGAATGCAAAATAAGACAAATCTATGACCTTGGGTTCATTGACCCAAATAACATTCATGAATATACGGTAAAAAATAAATCCAAGGAAATAGAGGATCACATGCTAAAGTTTTTACTGAACCAACAAACCAAAAATAAAATACTATTTCCTTACAACTTCTAGTGAGTGTTACTATCTTCTACACATTCGATTTTGTTTGCTCGATGTTAAGTGTAATTGATGAGTTATTTTTGCGCACCTTCCAATTTATTCTGCTAATCATTCAAGTTGACACCGGAAAAGTACTTGTTATGGACTCGAAACATAGAGATCCTAAGAGATGGTCGGACCTGATTTATATGCTCTAGAGCTAATTTCAATAATATCGCACTATATTGGAATCTTTCGTTCATTTGTTGATATCAAGTACTTAATAACTTATTTACTCATTTTCTTTGCCGAGGAGGGTTTGGAAACGGTTCATCAAGGTTGCTAGGTGTGTATGGAAAGAGGAGCTGACATTTCGACCAATCTCTGTAAATACTACTATAGATATAGGTTCGCGCATCCTTTGATTCTTTTTTCAATACCATTACCATGTTTGATTATTATTTTGATTAAACTCTATTCTCATGAAGTTTTTGAGGCAGAAAGATGGAAACAATTTATGTGGATACTACGTTTGCGAGTTCATTCACCAGATGACCTTTGAGAAAAATAGAGTTATGAAACAATATGAAGTACGTCAACAATGTTCACAGTATAATTTTATTACCATCAATTGTGTTGAGTTTTATTCCTATAATTGATCCCCTTCTTTAATTTATATCGAATGGATGCGGTGTGGTCTCCTAGAGCAGGAACGCATACGATCTATTCAAGAGGAATTGGCGGAATTCTTAGTTAAGGAGGTTATAGCTCCAATCCGAGAACAACATAGAGAATTTATATTTATAGAATAGGGATCGTGTAAAAGAATTATATTGTATATGTGTGTACCGTATATAATATGTTCGACCAAAGCATGAAGAAAGATGTCACTCTTCGATCTATATATTCATGACGATGTTATGTTCTGTAAAGGTTCCTTCATTTCACAGCACAAACTCCAAACCTCGCTCTCCCTCCTCTCCCGTGGTAGAAAACCTACCCAAAACTCTGCCGCGGCAGAACTTGCTGCCGCACAGCTTGCCGCTGCTACGGCAGCCGAAACCCGCAAGACGCTGCCTCGGCAGAGCTTCCCGGTTCGTGCTACAAACCGGGACTAAAATTCCTCCACCACCCGCTCTACACAGCCGCCATGTGGAGCGACTTTTGTCCCGGTTTATGGCCCGACCGGGACAAAAGGGAGGGGCCTTTAGTCTCGATTCCGTAGTCCCGGTTCAAAAACCGGGACTAAAGGCCCTTACGAACCGGGACTGATGCGCCGTTTTCCACTAGTGCTTGCACACCGACACTGCCCACCGACCCCCTCTTCATCTCATTGCCACTCATGCCCAATCCTTTGTCCTTTCCACGGCTTGTGGTGGCTCCATTCCCGATCGCAGCAGACACTCCACCTCTGCTCGCCGCGGCAACTCAAACAGCCGTAGCCGCATCATATATCTATTGTTTGTTGATCCAAGCGAGAGAATATCGTATCCATGTTCGGCTTCTCCAGGCTCAAGAACGACTCCTCCGAGCTCGAGCAGAAGACGCAATGCCGGTCGCCCGTTCACGTTCGATGCTGATCGCATTCCCTTCGTGAATATTGAATCAGATGAGGAGGACGGTGGCATCTACTTGTAGCAATTTATTTAAAATTGTTGTTCGTTTACTCTTTGTTAGACATTTAATGTTTATTTTATTAGTCATGTTTTATCTACTATTTTTATTGATTAAATCATGGAAAAGTTGTTCATATTTCTAACACCAAAGAGCCTAAAATTTATACGTTAACAGAAGTGAGACGTCGTCGAAGCTTGATCGAAAACGTAGAGAAAACGTTGCAGCACTCCAACGCTTACCAACGACCCATGGCTCAGTTCTTATCTCTAAGTCAATCCAGGTCGTCACAAACCAACATTTGATTGATAGGAATGCATAGACCATTCAACGGCGACGTATGTGGCTATGGCTGCTCTCCTTGTGAACCAAGCGATGTGGCGTACTCCCTCCGTTTTAAAATGTAATAAGATCTTTTAGGTTTGTAAATAAAATGTATTTAGAATTTTTTTGTGTTTAGATTTATTCCAAAACTGAGTAAACCTATATTTTAAAAAAATCTAGATATATTTGTTTTACAAAGCTAAAGCATTTTATATTTTAAAACGGTTGAAGTATGTGGCTATGGCTGCTCGCCCTGTGAACCAAGCGATGTGGCGCCAATCAACTATGTGGCGATTCCATTATATGAAAATAAAGGACTCTGAAACCTAGGTTTCCCTAGATATTATATTTCCTATGAAATCTACTCTAAAGTATTTTTTAGAACATAAATCTACGTGGTTTAATGCTAGAATATCATTGTAGAAAAATTATGAAGGAATTTAATCCTCCAAAATTCCAATGCAAATCATTTAAATTAAAGGGACTTATCCTTTTGGGAACAACACAAAACATAAAACTACAAGTTATACGCGCCGATGAGGTATCACCATGACAAGCGTAGACCAAGCATACTCCCTTCGTTTCAATATATAAGATGTTTTAGGTTTATAAAAAAAATATTTACTCTTTTAGCGTATAGATTTACTCTAAAAATAGTCTACGTATATTTGCTTTACAAAACTAAAACAACTTATATTTTAAAACGAAGGGAGTACAAGTCAGACAAGCAAAGGTTAGAGACAATGAGTAATGGCAAACTCTTCGAATTCCCGTAATGTCTCCATGACGAGCATATGCCATGACCAAGTGAGCTTCGCTACAGGAAGCTGACAAATACCAACGGCCTGGAGCCATTGGCATAGGGTAAGCCGATTGGCGGAGAAGACATCGGCATAGTTATGTTATCAGCGTATTACTATATACCAAAAAAGTGGGTGACCGTCGGTACACGCTTGCCGTCGGTAGAAAAAACAACACCAACAGATGTTTGATAGCATTGCCAGATATGCCGACGGCTCGGCCGTCGACTTACCTTGCCACGTGGCACCCTTTAGGAGCTCGCCTGAGAAGAAGGTACACCGACAATAGCTTCCGATTTATCTTAGTAGTTATGCCGACAGTAACCGTCGGCTTCTTTGGACATGTGGCAGGTGCTGGAGCTCATCTAGGAAGGAGGTACGCCGACAGCAGCCATTGGCTTTTCTTAGGAGCTGGTTGTTGGCTTAATTACCTAACCCTATGTCGACTCGTGGCTGGACAAAGTTGTGCCGACGGCCTAGGACCTTGGGTATACCGAGGACACTCCATCAGGGCAGTCAATGTACACTTAGCGTCAGCATGCGCCCTTCAGCTGGTGGGTCGCCAACACCATGTGGCTACGGCCTCTATCGACGGTGGCCATAGGCAAATCTATATGTGTCCCGATAGAGGATCTATGTCGACCGCTATCGTCATTCATCAAGATATATTGATGGCTTTCCTATGCTAACGTTTTTTGTCAGCCATAGGCATCTAGGTCATATGTTGATGTCCCCGATAAACGGCCATCGTCAGCATATCATTTGGTTGTCGACATTTTGCATGTTTCTCGTAGTGCCTGGGCCAATACAGTTCTGTGTGCTCCATATATGCAAAATTTTACTATTCAGTTACGCACTTATGGTTACTCTATCTTTTCTCCACATGGTGAGTTTATCCTCTACCATCACACCTAGAACAACTTCTTATACAAGACTCGGAATAAAAAGTTTACAACATGAGAGATGTGTGGAGCAATGAGATTACATTAGTGGTCAAAGGAAATTCCAATCGCACGACCGTGTACGATGAATTTGACTAAATTTTGCAAAATTAGTTTAAACTTGTAAATCAAATTACAGAGCTATTGTTAACAAAATTCGAAATCGGTTGCCAAAATGAAATTGCATTGTCAATCTACATTACCTTAATGCATCTTCTCACCATGAATCAGTGGACTGACAAAGTAAATGACCAGGATGTTGAAATATATTGCTCACCCCTCTTCATAAGTTCAGAATTTTGGTTGAACTAGCTGGTGCATTAATTCATTATGATATCAGAGTCATTTTGTCTCAAACTTAAGCCCCGGCCAACATGGTATTAATAAAATTAGTTGTGTCATTCAGCAGACACAAGTCTAAGGTTTGAATATCATTATACACCAATGGAAGATTATAATAATTTCCTTGCTAGGTTTATACTTTGCAGAGCCTCGGTATACACCAATGAAAGACTTATATGATGCTACTTTATGTTTTAGTTATTGGCAACACTTGAATGCCATTCTCCCACGTCGCATAACATTGCAATGTATAAATATATGTAAAAGAAATAACTCATATCTATGTGGTATTATGGTAATAATAGGTTGTAGTTAATTTTACAAACATAGTACTATTTCTTCACCGTGTTCTTTGACACGATCAATAAGACAATTCACATACAGTTAAGGAGACCCGTGATCTCTAAAAAGTAACAAATCGGTGCCTTCCAAGAACAACTAAACATGATCTATGGGAAACCCATTGACAAAACTTTCTCATCAAGAGTAATTCAATAACTAAAACTTTCCGTCCTTCTACTAGAACAAGATCTACAATGACAAGCTTTTCCCGGCTCCGGTGATGGAGGAGTGAGGACGGCGGCGCGCCTCCGGCTTGTGACAGTGTTTGTAGTCGTCGTTAAATGGTCCAATGGTCTAATTGTAAGTTTTATTACTTTTAGAATTTTTTGTACTGTTGTTGATGATTATTAATAGATAGATAGAATTTCACAAAAAAAAGAGTAATTTAAATTAAGTCAACTCAAGTCTTCGCCCCTCCATTGAGAAAGTATCATTTTTCCCGATGACTCGGCCCACTAGAAGGGGTCCACTGCGCCAGTCATAAGGAAAGTGCGTTCCATTGTCTTCTTGGGAAAGACTCACCGTGTTCTTTACGTGTGACTTGCTTTCTCACTCTCCTTAAATCCCTACGTTCTTGTCATGCTCCAGGCTTGGAACTGCGGTACTGAAATTTTCTGAGCAATCAGCTCCATCTTTAAGCTTCGGCCGTGTTATGTAAGCCCTAAAAAGGAGAAGGGGTAAGCTCTGTTTTTGCAGGCCTCGTCTTCTCGTTTCTCTTTCTGTTGCTCATTTATTTACTAATTTTCTTTTGTATGTCCCGAGTTTTGAGGAATTCGTACTATAAATCCGAGTTTGTGTATATAAAATGTGGTATACATGTTAATTTGTAGGGACTTGACCAGCAAGTTGACTAGACATCTTCCGTGCTCAACCAAACTTCACCAAGTTGTCTCTGATTCTCGATTCTAAGATGGTAAATCCCTTGAACACACTACATGCATGCTCCTGATATCGATAATTTGTTTTGAGCTCGTGTATCATTTCTCACTCTAGGGAAAAATGCTCCTTGTTGACATCTCGTGGTTTTATTTTATTCGTGTGTAGTATAGGCGTCCGTGGAGACAAGAAAAGAGAGTTCACCGAAGCTAAAAATGTCAACTCATGAGTTCATTTTTTTTGGAAAGCAACACTGTGCAGTTGCCTTTCTTTCGCCGATGACGCTGACCAGTGAGCATACATGTATTTTTTGTGTGTATGTAGGTTGAATTGACGAGCCGTTGCCTTTCTTTCGCCGAAGCAGTGGTGACTATGGTGTGCCCGGTGCTTCTCGCCCTGGATCTAAAGAAGGACAAGTGGATGAACAAGGTGCAGGAGTCTATCCTTCCAACGGTGATGCTTGTTGTCGCTGGAGCTTCTCTGGTAGCCAGCATTCTCCCCATTCTTGCCTGCTCTATCTCTGAGAGGTTCCACACGGAAAATGTAAAATGGCCCTCGGTGACCAGGGTTCTGGCAGCAAGCATCTCCTCCGCTTGCCTCCTCGTCCTCGCCTGCTGGATTTCATCAATGAGCAACGTCTCCGAGAGCTGGGTGATTGTCGTCGGGTCCTGTTTGGGGATTTTCCTGGTGAGTCGGTCTGTCTCCTACTGGTTTCCCGATGGGGAAGGCAGATCGGAAGAAGCCACCCCACAAAAAGAACTCCGTCTCCGCGGTATAGTGGATAAGTCGCATGAGTTCTTGTCTGGGGTCACCGGGATCCTCTTCCTCGGGTTGGAAGGAATGGCATTGGAAGGTCTGCTCAGCACATACTACCTTGGAAAAGAGCAGAATGCTCTGGAGCTGCACATGACCATCACCTTCTGCTTATGCGCCGCCGGTGTGACCCTAATGTTTCTCCAGATGGTTCCCCCTCGTACAGCTGCATTAATGAACGTCGTCGTGTATGTCACCGATGTCACCATGGCGTTTGGTATCTGGGCACTGTTGACGACCATCATGCAGACACTCAGGGCAAAATATGTGTTCCTGTTCTGGTTCTTTCCCTTCATGATTTTCCTCCACCTCGTTTACAGAGTGGCACTCCAGACACGGGAAAACACAGCAGGTGAAGACAGCCAAGGCGAAGCAGAGCCTAAACCAGCTCCCATGGGACTCACCAAAGTCACCTTCACCGGGTTCTTGGCCGTGTCGGTGAGAGCCATCAGCGGTGGCTCGCCCGGCGATTACACTATATCGTTCCTGGTGTTCGCGGCGGCGGCCATTGCTTCCGGCGTCTCATGGAGGCTCCTCACGCACAAACACAACAAGGACAGAGTGGGAGGGGAAGCAGCCGCTGACGAAGCTGCCAACGTCGCATCCTTCTGCACGCATTTTTGCGTCGCAATCGCGACGGTTTTGTTCGCGGTGATGGCGTGGAAAGCAGTATCTGCCCAGGAGGACATCGGCGCCGCGTGCGCGCATGTTCATGATGTGACATGCGTGCATCTCAATAGAATCCTTGATGTGCATCATATGCGGAACATGTGCAGCTGCATTGATCCCTGCAGAAACTGATCCGAGGAGCACTACCATGATATATTTTACTTAGTTACGTGTTACTTAGATATGTATATATATACTCCATCCGTTTTAAAATATAAGTGTTTTACATATTTCCTTCAGACACTGTTTATACTCTATTTTTTAAGTTTACTCATTTTGCTCTGAACCTACACCTAAAACACTAAAAGACATCTAGATATATATATTTTAGAAAAATAATTAAACATCTTATAATTTGAAATGATGAGAGAGAGACTGTGTATATATATAATAAATTAACTGGAGCATCATAATGTCCAAGCACCATATGTAATAGGCGCATTTTTTTACGACAAACTGTACATATCTAAGTAAACATATCTCCTCGAAACAGGCAGATTCGCACCATCCCAAAACCGAAATACAGACGGACCAAAAAAGACGAAAATAAATACTCCACCACCAGCCTACCTACTAGCATGTATTAAGCGAATAGCTTGTATGGTAGTTGTTAAAGAAAAGATGTATGTAGTCCCGAAAAAGAAGCAATTATAGTACGACCTATAAGCGTCACTTTTGACTTCCTTACTGTTTGTGAATTGAGTCAATCGAGTTACGTTTGAAAAATGAACGAAATTCTGGAGTGGACGGAATAACCATGGCAGAACCCCACACTGGTCAAAAAGAAAAGTCAATCTCTCTCAAAAATAAGCACTTCAACAAGTCAGGGCGACGCCTAGACCGGGATAGAACAAAGATAGATATATTTACCTTGATTTTGGCATCAATCAAAGTGAAGTGGTCCATGTTTCCCCTTCGGGGACAAGAAAAGGACTCAATTGAGAAATAGAAAGGTTAGCTCAGTTCGAGGGGAAGACCCTCGAATTATCTTATGCTCAGTAAGGCATTTTTTATTTTGCAAATTATTTTTTTGAAGGAATCTGATCGATTTCGACTACTTTTACTAGAAAAAGAGAACTATGCCTCATTTTTCAGCTGTCTCTTACCAGCTAAAGGAAGGAAGAACAAGCGATAGATTGTATGGCTCCGTTGGTGACTTTCTGGTCGCGGGTTTCATTTGAAGAACCCAACGCCACAAATCCGGTCTTTCATGCAAGAGTTTCATTGTTCGTTCGTCGAAAACTTCTTGATGGCACCATCATCTTATTACCTTATTTTTTCCCTTTGACTTCGGCTATGACCAATGCCCCACTTAGCTGAATAGCCCAGCTTTATAAATAAAGCAACATCCACAACATGCACAACACACCCACACACACACAGCTTTGAGATGCGTACCCAATGGCGGCCTTTTCTCTTTTTCTATCTTCACCACCTATTTGTGAAATGAGTTTCTCTCACATGCCACATGACATCCCCAAGCATTTGAGGAAACTTGTCAGTGTTTTGCAGGTCTATTTGTGCATTGTTTGCAGCCTTTTTTAAAATTTGAGTCTGAAATCTACGCAAAAAAAAGGCAATGTAAGACTGCAGCCTGAAGCCTGAAGTGGGCTGCCTGTCGCCACTGTCAGCCCAAACTGTGTACCTACGCTCTCTGTCTAGGAAACAGGCCCACCTTTTGAAATTCAAACAGTCGGTACTAGTCCACTACCCGAGTGGGCTGACTTTGTTGCAGGGTACTTAACGGGCTGCTGTCATCGAGCAAACAGACTTTATGGTCTAGAATTCAAATATAGCTATTTTAAGCAATATATTCCAATTGTATCCGAACCTAGCAGTCACAGTCACATTTGCATGCACGGTAATCCCTGCCAGAATTTGACAATCCATACTTGTAATGGAGATGTCCAATGCTAACAACAACTACAACTGGCCATGTCTAAATATTTTGGATACCACAATATATTATTTGGTATTCAAACTATGCAAAAAAATCAGCTAATTTGCTGAATCAAAGTGATGGAGAAATAGCAGGCTCATTGAGATCCTCAGATAATAGGTTAACAAAAACTAGACGGAGGAGACAACTAATTATGCATCAGGACACGAACTTCAAAATCCAAGAAAATGGAATCATGCCTTACATTTGAACACGAACTTCTGCATGATCTCTTAACTTGTCAAGCACTTTGCATGGTCCTAGGCCACCATGATCCAGCACCCAGCGTTAACTTACTAAGGTTCCATGCATTGACGGTTAAGCACCCCGTACGCGCAAAAAAAAAAGCGCACAGATCAGTTAGGAAATATATCTGCTATGCAACATGACAAAAAGATCACCCCAATAGTGAACTGATGGTACAGAAAACATAAACAAACACTGATGTGCATTCAACAAGTAAGAAATGGAAGTACTTCAAGCATCAGCTCTATAAACATAAACACATGAATAAATTAGGACATTGGAAACATGAACATACACTCTGGCACTTGAATATGCGAGCAAATTCAGTATTAAAAGATAAATAACTCAGCGCCTGCAGAATTGCAACTTAAAACCTGGAGTATAACTATTAAGTACCTCAAAAATTAGGGTGACACAAAAATCGTATGAATGGCATGCAGATTATTAACACCCTGGGAAGATTAGAATCATAGAAGCGAAGTTATTTTTTAACGGATTAAACCGCAAGAGATATTGTTTCTTGCGATGCTCCCTTTTAGAATAACTTCTGGGTATGCAAGGAACATATTGAGAGTCGTGGTCCAATTCAACCAAAAGGAGCACTAATTAATTCCTTTAAAGAAATTTGTACAATATCTAGTCCAGGACCTTGATTCCATTCAACACCGTACCGGGCCTCACTAAGCACTAATCGTAATTAACATTCAGCACCCAAATTGGAATTGTCAATTATGAGGACCTGTAACATATGAATTCGATACCAAGTGCACCTGGAAACAATATGTGAGAAAAAATAAGATAACCTTTCTCATGTGAGTATATATTGTAACCATAATCATCAGCTGGCCTTACTTTTCAGCTTTAGTGTGCCATAAGGCAATCAAAAGACTAGTGTAGTGCAAGGATTTTCTCACAATAATTTATAACTGAGAGAAGCAATAAAAATGAAATAACAATTTCAAAAAAACCTAGGTATGCATCATTCAGTACCAGGTGCTAAATAATTGAATAACTAGTTGCAATATGGCTAATACTTAATTCCCACGAGAATACGAATGGTACCGGGAAGCAATATATATATTCAGCACCACACCAAACCTCATTAAGCACCTTCATAAAACAATTTTCAGGATAACTAGAATCTGCAAGAAATTGGTCTTAATTCAGCACCAAATGACCATTTGTCTAGGTACTAAATAATATCAATAGAGGATAGAAGAAATGTCAACATATGATTTGCTTGTTCATTTTCTTCAAAATAATATAGTATTTTGAAAAGCAAGATGTAAGGAAATTGCTTGTACAGGTACCCACGGAGCATCCATTAATCCTACCATCCCAAGATACGTGAAGAGAGTGGAAGAAAAAGATGAAATTTTTAGAATGTTTGAACTTGATTCAGTGGTCAAAACAGAAGTGTACATGAATGAAAATCAAGTGGAAATCACTCTCATGGATTTCTCTAGAATACTAGAAGAGAGAACCACATCGCCTTGTGGAAATGAACACAACACCTGCTTGAAAAATTGCCAACCAACTAGCAAAATAAAGTAAACATAGGCATTCAAGTTGTTTGTGTTCATCCCTCCCCATGGCATTAACATAAACCACAAGGTTAACTGTAATTTTCATGTAGATGGATCTGCACTTCAGGTGGCCAGCAATCAAGGACACATGTCTAGCATATTACTTCCCCAAAATTGAGTTTGGCTCATACAGTTGGCTATCAAATAGAACTTTCAAAACAGATAACACACATTAATACACAAACACACCCATGCATCTCGAGCTGGGTAAATAAATAAGTAAAATTGTAACTTGGTTATCTTAAGCTTGGTACTGAGCAAGACCATCTACTAGACAAACAACCACCACACATGAAAACAAGCAGACATTGCTTGAAGAAACAAATATATCATGAACAAATGGAAACTAATCTGATCATGAGCACCTGATGTGCACACAAACAATTCATCAAGTTCAACACGGAAAAGAACAATCACATGATGGCAGGCAGGCACCGCAACGCAATACCATGGAAAAGAAGAATCACATGATGGTAGGCAAGCACTGCAACGCAAGACCATGGACAAAACAAGGAGTGCATGAATTGAACGGGGCGGTGGCATGTGACTTTGGCACATCAACATTAAGGGTATAGCTGGTAGCGACCCCAACGCCGTTGTGGCCGCCCCACAACCGATCCCACAACAAGGTTGATACCACAAGCACACCAGCCAACTACATATTGAAGTAAAAAATCCTAAAAAACATCTCTAGGCACATTTAACTTCTAGGTCATCAAATAGTTCTACTATCTTCTGCTACCATGATATTAATTCTTCGAGCAGACAAATGGGATTAATAGAATGAGATGACTTGTCCTCTTTGTATCATTACTCATCAAGAACCTTGAAATTTACAGTTCCCTGATGGATAAGTACCATGTAAACAATTATCAAGCACCATCCTGAGTTCACACATCACACACCAGTCGTTAATTATCAATCACATTCATAATTATATTTCAAACATAAGTAAGGGGAAATAAGCTTATGTATATCAAGATGTTAATTCTTAACTACTTAAACATGAGGAAAACTCAACGATTCAAAACAAGTATATATGATGAGAAAGTCACTCGGTTTAGTAGAACAGTTGATTAATTATTCAGTACTTAGAGTACTTCTATTAATTACCCCATAGATTAAGGAATCAGTAACAAAAAAATTAATAACCTTGTAGCTGGGAAACTCATGCTTAGAACGAAAATACTAAGTATCTCGAATTTCAGTGTAACACAAGGGCAACAAGATTCAGATGCAATATTAATCAAGCACAAC
The DNA here is from genome assembly GCA_916181665.1 of Avena sativa. Classification (NCBI taxonomy): domain Eukaryota; kingdom Viridiplantae; phylum Streptophyta; class Magnoliopsida; order Poales; family Poaceae; genus Avena; species Avena sativa. Next base: position 299,868,378 of record OV702297.1, on the reverse strand, counting down.
ATTACCAAATTCAGATGCTCGGAACCAACGAGATTCAAATGCTTAGAACAAATATATCTTTGTTCTAACCGTGCACTCGAACAATACAACTAGAAATATTTAGGGAACTGAAATTATATGGTATACATTTCAAAAGGGGCTTGATTTCAACATGAACTTATGCAGGAAAAAAATTCACATGAAGTTGAATGGTAAGAGAGAGAAGTATTAATCTTTAGAGATCTCTAAGAATATAGCAATAGACAGCAGAAAATGATAGAAAAAAGAAAATGTACATTATCACAAGCACCTAATGTGCACGGAAACAAGTCATGCAGGTTCAGCATGGAGACAAAATCAGCACACAGAGAATTGTATTAGAGGAAGAGCTCATTTGGTTAGCACAAAAATGTCAGGAAAACACAATAGCCATCAGATTGGAAGTGACCATCAACTGAAACCACGGGAAAGACCGGTGCTAGTTCGCTGTCGGACTGGCCATGATGGATGTCGTTGGCCGCGCGAGCAGAGACGTGGGGGCACGCCTCTGAAGCTAGTGGTGGCACGCTACTAGAGCTCGTTTTAGCGTGATGGAGGGCAGGGTGTCGCTTGTGTCCGGGCGCGCGTTGGAGGTGTTCGCTCACAACTGCACGCAGATGAGTTAGGAACTCCCCGTGGCGCCTGGTGAAGGTGGGGAGCACCCGACGGCACCAAGTGAAGGTGTAGATCATCCTCGCTTGGCTAGACGGGTAGCAGCCGTCGACCGGAGCCCAGCGTCGACACAACTTGGGCGGGCACAAATCCTATTGGCGACCTAGATCCAGATGCTAGAGATGAGAGAGGTGTTGAAACTGGGGAGGTCACCGCTGTTGGAGATATGCCCAAGAGGTAATAATAAAAGTAGTTATTATTATATCTTTATGTTTATGACAAATGTTTATATTCATGGTATAATTGTATTAACGAGAAACATTAATACCTCGTGTGTGCATAATGATCACAAATAAATTCCGCGGAGCATATTGATGATGACAGATTAATTTACCTCTTAATTCTGACAAGTCACAGTTACATCGCATCAGCACTGCGCACCCGCTAGACAGCGACAACAGGACGGGTGGACTCCGTGGCGCATTCTCACGGTATCTGTGTCACCACACTCTTGATTCCCATGCCATGGCCAAGCCGCACGCACACCCTTCATGCCTGGCACGACCACATAATCGTAGCCCCGCGATGTCGAAACCGACGGTGCTCGACAAGTCAAACTTGCTTCGTGGTAGGTAACGACCGTAGTCATGGTAAATGCGATCTCCCTGGCCCTCCTCCCCCTCCCCTTTTAACAAAGGGCCTCCCGGCCCCGCAGCCCTGCGCTGTGCAAATGTTGTGTGTGCCCTTTGGATGCGGCGACATCCAGAACTACCATGCAGTGTCTGGGTTTACTTTCAATGGCTTGACTTTTCTAAAAGTTTGACCAAACTTTCCGTGGCTTGACTTTCAAAAAAAAAAATAGGCCTAAAGCCTTGGGATGGAGGGAGTATTACTGAATATAGCTACCTGAGATTATGGTGGGATCCACAAGATCATATGCCTTTGTCCACAAATAGGCACAACCTAAGGACACGTTTATAATATAAGATGCTAGAAAAATCGGCACATGGTGCTTGGCTATAGTGGCACAGACGTAATTGCTATTATAATGAAGGTTACAGTCATAAACAAACCCAGATTATAGTTCGAAAAGGTAATACACAACAATTTGGAAGTGCTCACACATATCTATCACACATTGCACTTGTGAAAGAACATGTTTTTGTAAACATAACAAGTCCCATACAAACACAACAATCATGCACTAAAACTGGACATCCTAGCCTGTTGGAATGATTGGCGGAGAAGGCGACCGATCCCAGGTTTTCTTTGGGCACTTGCCCCAGATCTTAGATCCATCTCCATCCTAGTATTTGCGGTAAACCACTTGCCTTGGTGGTGGTTCAAGCATGCTTTTCCAGGAACGAAACACTTTAATCTGGTGGTACATCTCGTTACTGACATACCCGTCAATAGCAGCGTACTTCAGGTTAGGTTTAGAAAGCGGATTATCCTCCCAGTAATCGTGCCCTAAACGCCTCCACCAACATCTCGGGAATTTGTCCTTCATGTCAGCGTACCACGGGTCTATGAGATCAGCGGCAAGATCGGCTATCCCAGTCCTGCTACCACTCATCCCTCGGATCCAGTAAATATCCTGGATGTCCACTCTGTACTCCTTTGGGATGAAAATTCCGACAGTCGGTCTATTAAGAAGGACAGTGTCGGACCTAGTGTCAACACTAGTAAATGTTATCGGGTGGTTCACGAGAAAGTCACCAAAGAGCGACCTAATTCTTTCTTTTTTGACCATAAACAGTAGGAAACAGTAGGAGAGGCTCCTACTGTGGTACTATATTAATATAGAATAGAGTTACATAGAGATGCAGAAAGCATCAAGTTACAAGGGAACACCACACTAGATTCTATCTATATACAAGTTTATGATATTTACCAGGTTTTGGTTAACCCTGAACCTAAGCAGATCCAAATCAGCCTTACCTCTAGATCTCCAAGAGTTTAAAGATTGCCTTGTTCCTTGAAAGATGAGATTATTCCTTTCTTTCCAGATCCCCCAGGCAGCTATGACAAAAAATTTGAAGAAAAGTGGATGCTGAAATTCTTCCTTTGCTCGTCTCAGTAAAGTAAATCTGCATGTTAAATTATCCCATGATATGTTAAGTCTATGCCAACATACTTGACTGAAATGGCAGAAGAAAAATAAATGCTCAAGAGTTTATTCAACACCCAAAGTACAGAGTGAACAATCATAGTGTTGTCCTTGGCCCACATTAAGGTGTCTACGCTTTAACATATTCATAGTACTCAATCTGTCTGACAATAAAAATTAGGAGAAAACCTTTAATTTTGGCCAAAGCTTAGATGCCCATATCCACTTAAACTGCTCTGGAGGATCAATCGGTTGAAAACAGAACTTGTAATAATTTCTAGAAGTAAATTTGTCTCCCCATTGATTAACCCATCTGTCATTTTCTTCTTCCTGAAACTTAACTGAACTCACTGCTCTTGTAGCTGTTGATATTCTAACATTGCTTCCACTGATAAAGGACAATGAAATAAATCTTGCATATTGTCTGTAGATGCAAAGCTTCTAACCTGAATGTGTTCATTTAGTACATATGAAAATAATCTTGGGAACTGTTCTTCATGAATTGAATCCTGCCATTTATCCTTCCAAAACAAAGATGTATCCCCTTTTCCGATGATGCATGTAGCTATTCCTCTGAAAATAGGAGACAGGTTCATAACAGATTTCCACCAAAAAGAGCCCACTTTACTAGTGGCATGTGGAACAGATTGCTGATAATAGGTGTTCCAAATCATCTGAACCCAAGGTATATCCTTTCTGTTATAAAATTTGTCCAGAAATTTTAGCAGTAAACCTTGATTCTGAATCTTCATATTTAAAATACCTAAACCTCCTTTTTTCTTTGGTTTGCATACCATGTCCCAAGCAGCTAAGGATAGGCATTTAATGTCGCCATTTTCATATTTCTTACTCCATAGACATCTTCTCCTGATCTTGTCAATATATTCCCTTATTTTAGGATGAATCTCAATGGTACACATTGTATAAGTAGCAATGGAGGTTAAAATAGCATTAGTATAAGCTAGCTTCCCAGCATGAGATAAAAGCAGAGTAGCACTAGTCATCTTTCTTTCAATTCTATCCACTAAGGGCATAAGTTCAGTTATAGATGGTTTGGTTGTGCCCATAGGCAATCCCAGGTAAGTAAATGGAATTTGTGCAACTGAACATCCAAAAATATCTGCCAACTCTTGAGCCTTATCATTTGATATGTTTATGGGAATAAGACTGGATTTCTGAAAGTTTATTTTTAGCCCTGTTGAAGTAGCATAATTGTCAACACCCGGATTTTTCAATCCTAGATGCCTATTATGCCATACTTCGCAATCCCAGGATTACCATTTTTGCGAGACATAACAGAATTGGATACCATAGTACATCATCCATTACACACGATACATAAGTTCGTACACAAATAGGGATCTCATGATCCAGTTCTTAATACAACATCAAGCAGCGAAATACGTAATAATAACGGTAGCGTAGGCGAAGCTCCATCTTCGGGGTCACAGGCAATGCTGACGATGGGAGATGATCCTAGTTGTCGTAACCTTCCTGGGGTCCATCTTCCAGGTACTCCTCTTCATAGTCTGGCCATGGCAATAGCCAGGGACAAAGCCATGAGTACTCTTTAAGTACTCACAAACTAATACTAACAGGTAAAAGGGGTTTTTGGATAATAGGACACTAGGCTCTAGGGTTGTCTTGGCCAGATTTATCTCTACTAGGTTCCAAAGCTAGTCACAATTTTATAACTCCTAAGTGGGAACTTGTATTTCATATCACAACTCTATTGTGGTCAAGTCAAAGTTTCAAACCATGACCAACTGTCATCTTGGGTACTGCACAGGTGGACAATCTTCACAAGGTAGCCTCAGCTCAGACCTTGGCCGTGAGGGAGCTAATACTAAGGTATATAAGTTTCTAGTCAAGCCCTACCCAATATTTGGGTATTGTGGTTGTACGATAAAATTGGAATGGTATCGCATCCAGACAACATCAGTTTTAAAAATGGGCTAAGGCTCATGCCTCAACATTTTCATCACCAAAATCATCATGTGTTCGGAAACACATGTCCAAAACATTTCAATAGAATGATCCATCATTCCAAGGTTTTCATAACCATTTTTCCACCAAGTATTCCCATCTAAAGTTGATCAAGTTTTATGCTTAGCACTAGCATCTACCAGTGGGGGTGAGTACTAATGAGGGGTGGTAAACTAGGGGAGTTTCAACTAAGTACACCTTATATCTTAGGATGATATCAAGGTTTCTCACTTAGGCCAAATTTTATGCTCTTTATGCAACCTTCACATATCTTTCTAGTATCTACCAAACTCTTAAGTAAACTCTAAGCAAGAGCTATGATAAAGAAATAAAGTAAGAAGCTTGCAAGTAAAACTAGGATTGGTTTATCAAGTGGGTATGACCACATATGATTAAGGCATATAGTAGGCATGGTAACAAGCAAGTATTGGCTTGCATAGGTATAGTATCAGCTTGCATCAATATCAGTATAAGCTTGCCTTGTGCAGAGCAGTGGTTGAAGTTCTCCTCGGCTTCTTCCTCGTAGTATCCTCCTTCCTCCTCGTATCCTTGGTCGGTACTAGCGTCTATGAATAAATACGGGGTACACAATCACAAAACAATACTTAGCTACTTGCAATCATCACACACAAGGGTCCTATAGATGATCTAACATCATATTTAACATTACAAGGTTAAGGCTTGGTTTAATTCCTTTTAATTTTAGAAAAGTAATTTCTACTCATTGAAAAACTACTTAAGATTTAATATTCTCCAAACCAAACATGGGATCATGTTGACACATGTCATCACCATATATTTTAGTCCATGAGAATGTGATTTAAAGTGGTGTCACAATTTAATAAGGTTTTACCATTTTATTTTAATTAATTAAAGTGACTAGAAATGCCTATGGGGCATTCTTTTATTACTTGAACATAAAAGGTATGGTTAAATGTGATTTTTGAGAGTTGGAATCAACTCAAAAGCTATTATGGTTTAAATTTGAAAAATGTTTGAATGCAGAAAAGCTTCTGCCTTGTTATATTTACCATGGGTGATCTATAGATCTAAATGACTTGAATCCAACGGGCTTGGATTCAGCATTCACAGTCCTTTCTAAAAAAATTGGTTTCATTCAATTTGGTGCACTGAATCGATCTGGGTTGAATTTTGAAGTTGGGTACAAAAGTGAGTTTGAAATAAAATAGAAAAGGTTTAATTTGAATAACTGGGCTGCGCGGAAAAAGTTAACGGGCTGGCCTGCTAAGCGCAGTGCTCCCGTGGGCTGCTTAAGTGGGTGTCCCCACTCGTCAGTGAGACAGGGAGAGGCGAAGCGGTGCGGGGCAACGTGGGTCGTTCGATCTGATTCTAATCCAACTGCTGGGAGTCATCATCGACGCGAGGCAACGCCGGCGAGAAAGAAACCTAGCGCGGCCAGTGAGGGGTGCAGGCGAGGGTCGACGAGGCGGGCGAACGACGAAGAACTCAGGGATGGTCGCGGCAGCTCCTGGGGTGGACAAAATCGATGGCGCCCTTCTTCTCCAGAGGCGGTGGGCTCTGGTGAAATTTTGGCGAGGTGGTGCGCGCCTTGCTCCGGGAATGGTGTGGTACGATCAGTGAGAAGAGGGGAGTGAGGTGGTGTGAAGAAATCGACTGGGGGTGGCCTCTATTTATAGTCGAGCGAGGGGACCGACGGGGCGCACGGTGAACTCGTCGGGGGCGATGTTACAGGCGGCTATTGGCATGGGAGACGGTAGGGGACGGTGTGTTCCCTAGCGATGCTCAACGACATGGTTTCGAGGCATGGGGCGGTGCGGCTTGGTCTGGAACATGCGACGCTCTACGCGGCAGAGGCGGCGTCTTCGACGGCGAGCGGTGGCTGTGCGGCACGGGGCGGGGAACGAGGATGTCTGGCGGTCTCCTGGGTCGGTAGGGATTGTGTATGCACGCGGAGAGGGCGGCGCGCGGTCTGTGGGCTTCGATCGAGGGTGGCGCTCTGGCGCACGCTCGGCATGGTCGCTGGCGAGGTTGGCATGGTTCGTGCGTGTGGTCCAGGGCTTGGCAACGCTCGCGGATGGGACAGTGAGTGGCGGTGGACGGTGGGCTGCCTCCCAGACATGCTGGCTAGGCTTGCTTCTCCTCCTAGCGTGCTGTCGACATGGGGGTGACAAGGTTAGCTTCGGCTGTTCACCATTGATGGTAATGCCAAGCTCACAGTGGTGCTAGTGTTTAGTTAATATTGCTAGATGATCTACTGAGGTGGTTGTGAGCTAGAGAGGGAACAAGTTAGGCTCAAATCACTACTCCAAATGGTGTTTAGATTTTGTATGATTTGTGTCTGCAACCTGTTTGATGAAATGGCAGCATGAAATCAAGTTTTGAATTTTGAAAAGATTTTTGGTGGGTTTGCTAGATTGGTGCTGGTGAGTCTGCATATGCTTGGATTTTGAAATTTGAGCTTGTTTGAGTGGTTTTTGAAAAAGTGGGATCTTCCCATATGATAAAGATTCAATTTTGAAATGTCATTTAAACTATGTATTTGAAAGTTTCTGGATGATCACAAAGTGGGCCTTGATACTTTGTTATGAGTACATTCAAGGGGTGCGAAGATCCAGAAAAGTTTCCATTACATTCTGAAAGTTTGAGGCAGCCAAAGTAGGTATGGGAGTTAAATTGGTCAAAATGACCATTCCTATATTTTATTTGTTTTGATTTACTTGTCTTTAGGAAAAGTGTGGGAAATGTTTTAGATGATGTTTCTTTCACCTAAGAAACATTTTACAAGCAAGGAAACACACAAACAAGGTGGTTAAAAAGAATTTCAAGTTTAATGCATACTCATATGCATGCATTCATAATTTTATTTAACAAAGTTTTTGTTAACCCTAATTTTGATGATTAGAAATGGATGATCCAAGTTTAGTATTTTTGGGTGTTACAATAATCAAGCAAGACACTTTTGAGATGGGTTAATTCCTCATTCTTTGCTTGAAGAACCATAATTGTATCATCTGCATATTGTATAATTGGGAATTTGCCCCCACAAGGAATGGGTAAATGTAATCTATCCTCATTTAATTTTCTGTTCACAACAACCTGTAGAAGTTCAGATGCCAACACAAATAGTAATGGGGATAAAGGGTCTCCCTGTCTAACCCCTCTTCGACAAAGGAAAGATTTCCCATTCAGAAGGATAGAAGAATGCCCAGAAGACAGAAGACATTTAATCCACTTTAGCCACAACTCATTAAAACCCATATGCCTAAGGATTTCAATAATTGTATCATGTTCAATCATGTCAAATGCCTTCTCAAAATCTAATTTCAAAACAATAATTTCCTTTTTTGACTGTTGGCATTGAAATAAAAACTCAAAAGCCCAAGCTAAACAATCCTGGATAGATCTTCCTTTAATAAACCCATATTGATTTTCACTAACCAAGTGTAGCATCCATAGTTGCAATCTGTCTGCTAGTAATTTGGTGAGGAGCTTAAGATTATTATTCAGCAAAGAAATTGGACGAAAATCATGAACAGGAGAAGGTGCAGGCTTTTTGGGGATTAGTGTAATAAGAGAGTTATTTACACTGTCTAAAATGGCATTTCCTTCCATAAAGTAGGCACATAACTTATAAAAATCAGGTGCAATTATATCCCAACAAGCTTTCAGAAAACAACCATTAAAACCATCCGGACCAAGACTTTTATCTATTGGAATTTTGTGCACTGCCTTGTCAATTTCATCTTTAGTAAAAGGAGCTGAGATGATTTCCAAACCTGAAGTTTGAGAGAATAAATTCTGCATATTGTATCTCATGCAATGTCCCTCTGAAACCCCCAGTCTTTGTCTGAAGCTTTCAAAAAGAAGCTGAGCCTTTCCATCATGATCCCGAATAACATTCCCTTCTTGGTTGGTCAAAGAAGCAATTGCATTTTTCCTATGCCTTTCTGTAGCTACACGATGGAAAATTTTTGTATTTTCATCTCCATATTTAATCCATCTCTCAGTACATCTCTTCTTACAGTACTGTTGTTTATAAGATAGTAATCTGGTAAAATGATTTTTTAAAATTCTCCTAAAATTCCATTCAAGAGCAGATAAGATCCTAAGTTGCTCTAAAATATCCACTTGTTTCAGCACATGCTGGCAGTTTTCAATTAATAAGGATAACTTGGAGATAGACTTACTCCAACATTTCAGATCTCTTCTTGTATTTTTCAATTTGTAATTAAGAGCTGCAGCAGGATTTTTGTTGCCTACTGGTATTTGCCAAGCTGCAGAAACAATTTCTTTAAAACCAGGATGATTGATCCAGAAATTTTCAAACCTAAATAATTTACTTCTTGGGATAGAAGATTGAATAGAAATCAAGCAAGGCAGATGATCTGAAACTGGCCTAGACAGAGTCTGAACAGTAGTATTTGGGAAAGCAAATGTCCAGTTATTGGATGTGAAAAACCAGTCTAACCTTTCCCATAAAGGTTCAGATCGCATGTTACTCGAAGTGTAAGGAGAGCCTTGAAGAGGTAAGTCCACCAAATTTTCAGCTCTAATGAGATCATTGAATAATAGCATATCCTCAACATTACCCCCATCTCTATTCCTATCCTCTTGGGATCTATAAAAATTGAAATCCCCAATTAACAACCAATTATCATCATCATTAATATTCAGATTGTACATCCATTGTACAAATTCTTGTCTCTCTACTCCATTACAGGGACCATAAATATTCGACAGAAACCAAGTACAATTGTAATGAGTTGACGAAAATTGCATGCTGATGGCCCAAGAAACATTCTCAATCAGTTGTCCTTCAAAAATAGCACTATTTATCAAATTTACGAGGGCAAAACTTTCTGATGTAGGAATGGTCAAAATTCTCCCTTTTTGTCTCCTGTAGACAAATAATATCACAACCACAGGTATCAATGTGTGGTCTCAAAGCATTATGTTTACCCTCAGAATTTAATCCTCTAATATTCCAACATAACACCTTCCACTGTCTGAGAGTAGAATTCATTAAAAACTTAAAGAAAACAAAACACAATCACACCAACTAGGGTCTAACATTGACAGATGCCAAACAGAGAGTTTTAATAAACTAAATGAAAAAGCAAAATAAATTATTTCTAGAATAAATTTATCAAGCCCCATCATCATCATCTTCCTTTTCCAACTTGTCCTCTGTAAGCTCCTCTGGGGGAATACCACAGATGTCAACTCCAATCGTTTGCAGCACTGAAACAGGAGTAACTGATGGAATAGGAGAGGGAGGATCAGCCACTTCAGAATCTTCAGAATTGGCACTGTTGTTTGGCATCACCACAAAAGGCATCACTCTGCTCTTAACCTTGGAACTTCTCTGCCTTGAGTCAGATGGCATATCCACTTTAAATCCATTATAAATGTTATTCCTTGGGCTTCTTCGAACAGCTGCAGTGTGTGTTGGTATCTTTCCTTTCCCTTTTTTCTTACTGGATCTTTTAGCTTGCACAACTTCACCACTGTCATTCCCAGCAGCTTCAGCAATCACATCTTCCTAGGCATCACAAATCAACATAGGATATTCACTACTTGGCGTATCATTAAAGCAAATCTTCCTTGCCACCCTTCGGTTAGAAGGAGAACCAAACTGAACAGATTCAGATTCACCTCCAAAACTGAAATAGGTTTTGACCAAATTGACAGGAGGTATAATTGGACCCAAAAGGGATGATGCACCAATGAACAAGTTTGGGGTCTGCCAATTGAGAAAAACTGATCTTGCAATCATAAATGATGGAGGGATCTCATCATCACTGAGCTGAACATTTGCACTTGAAATAGCTCTAGCTGCACCTTGAGCCGAAGACTCAGTCATGTCCGAACAGCCTGTTATGATTTGCAGAGTATCCTCTGAAGAAGAACTATGTTTAGTGACCATGTCATTCCAAGCAGAGAGTGGACTGTCAGCTAGGCTGTTTATTGGTGGATGCACCCCATCAGAAAACATGACTCCTTGCTCCCTCAGCATAGACTGGTAGTTTATTTGCCCCCTGTTAGGAAAAATTGCTAGAGGCTCCTGAGCCACTCTTGCCCTCTGATAAAACCTATCTGCTCTCCTATTATTACTTGCAGCATTACCACCATTGCCTCTATGACCAGCAGTGCCACCATTACCTTGAGCAAAATTACTATTGTGTTACGGCCAAATTTGCAAACGTTGCTGAAAACGTGCCTCTGCACTTGCTTGAGTACCATAAAATGGGTGTGGGTCATCATCCGCAGGTGGAGGATCCTCCGTGTCATCTGGCAACACATGAACATGTGCAGTCCACTGATCACTACGAAGCAAGTAAACAGGGACTGACGAAGCATGTCTGTGACCTCCCATCTGACGCAAAACCAGACTTTTGGGAACAAGAATATCACTCATAACCCACACCTTAACCAAGATACTCGCATGGTTTTCATTACTTGTATTGTGCCAAAGCAAAAGTTTCCCAAATAAGCTTACTGCTTTCTCTATCCAGTACTCAGTTTGGTAATCAAGGGGAAAATTCAGAAAAAGAACCCACTTTTCCTGGCCTAACATAACAACTCTTCTATTCAGACCTTCATCATGTTTAACAAAAGTAACCCCTATCCAACCATCAAATGTATATGATCTGCCCACTACTGCATCTCTAGCATGAGTTGAAGAAAAACTAAACAGCCCTAGCCCTAATGGGTAATCCTCCATGTGACTGACCAGAAAACCATGCCGGTTCAATCTGCGACGAAGCTGAATGCGAGCATGGTATCTCTGCTGAATAGGAACTGTCACATCAGTTTCAGCAATGACGTAATTGTCATGGTTGAGTGGTGCCTCTGCACTGACCGCCAGATCACTTCTAACTCTGCGCCCTGGGGGCCCATGATCAATGGCGAAACCATTCGGCACAAAGGAAAGGGGGTTGCAGTGGTAGTTAGCCATTGAAGGGTCAATGGGGTGGTGGAGGAGCTCGAGCTGTAGAGGAGATGAATCTGAACAAGGAAGAATAGGTTTGGCCAAAACAGATGAAGGGTTTCTAGGAAACGATAACTCTGTACTTATCTTCGGCCTCCATATTTTCAGCTTAAGTTGTTTCAAAAGTTTGTGTCCCATAATCGAGTGACCATATCTCCAACAATACTGACAACGTGGGGTGGCAGAACAAAGCAGTAGGTTATGTCCATCTGTGAGACACCGATGACAAAAGTCCAAAAAATTCTTATTGACCCAAATTTTCTTAACTGAATTAGAGATGATCGATAGAGGTTGAACTAACTCCGAGCCTTGGTTAAGGTTCTGTTTTATAATACCTGAATGATCTATCTCCGCCGAAAATTTAGCAGCCTTATTATGGGGGCAATCTTTTTTAACATGTCCACAATTTAAACACACAGACAACGAATTTGAATTGTACACGAAGACGTATAATGATCTAGAGAAATACAACATGTACAAGCTCGTTTGAAAGTTTGAACGCACTGAATGATCTCCGAAGGCGAAAAACCCGCCTCAATGTAGAGCTGAATATCATCAAGCGAGAAAACCTCTTGGGAATAATAAGTTCTCGTTGATCCTTGACTAAACTTCAATGGTAATAAATGTGAATACGAATCTTGATAGCTTGATGAACTGGGTGAAAACTTGAAGCTGCCAATCTGAAGATAATCCTCAGGCCAAGAATCTTTTATAGATGAATATTTTAGATAATTTAGATCTGTTTTAACTGCGATAGATCGCATAGAAGCACCAAGATGATTCCCTTTAATGTCGTCAGGAACATTTCTGAGATAAACAGGCACAGATCTCTTTCTACAATTTCGTCTAGAAATCTAGTATTCATCACCCTCAAGACGATCAAAAACAGAAGAAGAATACCTTGAACATCTTCCAGAATATAAACGGAAGTGCCAGAGAAAATCATCACATTTGAAGAAATCCAATGTATGAATGAAATGCCCCACACGATTAGATGCCACTGAAAATCTGAAACAAGTTCCATCCAACCAGGAAACATTTAATTTATCTGCATCTCCTCCCAGACAAGATTGCAATGCCAGAGCCACATTACCAACCGAGAGAGGAAAATTGTACTCCGAGAAACAAACGACCAGGAAGAAATCTGACGAGACCGAGACACCAGTGGGATGAACACTCGTACGAAAGCGACGACGTACCTGACGAGCTACTTTCAGACCACGAGAAAAGTCCCACGAAATCAAAGAATCCATGGGAATCTGATGGATCTAACAGCAGGAGAAGAAATCTGATGAATCAATGCAGAGGAATCCATGATCGCCGGCTAGATGTGGATTTGGTGGTGGTGGGTGGGCGAGAGGGTGGGAGAGATGCTGGGAGGGCCATTGATGATCCCGACCTAATTCTTTTGCCCCACCTACATGAAAATGAATTCAGACAAATAATGTAGCAAGAACTTTTGCAAACAAACAGCTAAGGAACAAAATGATAGCAACATGTACCTCTTCCCATCACCCCCTTCTCGCAAAAATGCTGGTAAACAAGGACATGCTCTTTCATGGAGAGTTGCAGCACAGCGATCATGCGGTGATCTCGGCTGTACTCAAGGTCGAGACCCACGAAGCTGAACCCGCTTTCTTCCGATGACAGCCAATTCTTGTACTGGGCAATAGTGCGCTTCACTGTCTTAGGGTCGGTGGTGTAGATGACACTGAGCTTCTTCCCACCGTGTACTTCTATGTCGAAGTACGTAGTCCCTATCATGCTGTCGTTTCAGACATCCCGCTGGTCCATGACTATAGGCAAGAGGGAAAGGACACGGAGGAAGAGGTTGATGTCGTGGTAGTGGAAATGGATGGGGTCATGGAGGAGGAAGACGATGAGGCCGTGGAGGAGGAAAGGAGACGGAGAAGAGTGAAAATACTTATTGCAAGATTGCAACCGCCCTTCCTAGTTTGTGGAACGGTGCACGACCGTTCGTAGTGTGGTGGAAGTGGAGGAAAACGGCGATTCTACGTGGTGACACTAGCGCTATCTGAAATTGGTTCCATGCCACATGCATGAAGTGGAATCAAGGTCTACCATGCATGATATAAGTCAAACGTAGTCGTGTCTCGACCTTCACTCTCTGACATGTGGGACCCTACATTTGGCAGCCGTTCCAGCATAGTTTTAAAAACTGGACCAGTCAGTGAACCGGTGAGGCGACTGGTTCACTGGTTTGCTAGATCGGACCACTGGTTCATTCGGTTCGATGGCGACAAAAAACATTTCTTTTTCGTAAAATTTAAGAAAATTTTAGAAAAAAATGGCCATAAAAGGTATATATAATGTATATTTCGATATGTAATAAAAAAAACATGGCGTGTCCAAGTGGTATTGGGATTTACGTGTTGCTATTTATGCCAAGCATAAGGTTCACAAGTTCAACTATGCATTCTAGAGGCTTGCTGGAGATTCCTGACTATGGTTTCACACATGGAGTCTCTAGAATCATTTGCATATCCACGCAACCATACACACTACAATGGATGTGGTGATGCAACTTCTGTCACACCGGTGCATCATTCCATGTGGCAGCTACATTGAATTGGTTTTCTGAGGATTTCTGGCCCTGGTTTGACACATGGAGTCCATAGAGTCATTGTATGTGTACTTTACCAAACCACAGTGACGCACATGAGCACACGCACTCAAATGGATGTGGGGATGCAAATTCTGTCACACCAGTGCATCACTCCATGTGGCAGTGGCAATGCAGTGGCTTTCTAGGAATTCCTGACCATGATTTCACACATGGGAGTACATATAGTCATTGTATGTGTTCTTTTCCAAACCACCTTCATGCACACGACCACACACCCTCCAATGGTGATGCAACTTCTTCACACTGGTGCATCACTCGATGTGGCAGTTGCATTCTAGGGGCTTTCTAGGGATTTATGACCATGGTTTGACACATGGATTCCCCAGAGTCATTTGCATATGTTCTTTTCAAAACCACAATGATCCATGTGACCACACACACTACAATGGATGTGGTTATGCAACTTCTGTCACACCGGTGCATCATTCCATGTGGCGATTCCTTTCCAGGGGATTTCTGGGGATTTTTGGACATGGTTTGACACATGGAGTCCCCAGAGTCATTTCATGTGTTATTTACCAAACCACAATGATCCACACAACCACACGTATGCTCCAATGGATGTGGTGATGTAGCTTCTATCACACAGGTGCATCATTCCATATTTCCTTGTGGCAGTTGCATTGCTAGTGATGCGATTACATGGCGATGCTAGCACTGGATGAAATTGGTTCTGTGCCACTTGCATGCAGTGGAATCGAGGTCCTCCATGCAGGATCCAAGTCACACGAACTCACGATTGCGTGTGCTGACCTTCACTCACTGATAGGTGGGGCCCTACATTCCCCTCAAGATTAATTTTTTTCACTTCCTTTATATGGTCCCCGTGCCCACCCTCACTAATTACGGCCCCCCATATTTGCCTTCCACGCGCATGAGAACTGTGTGTGCGCAATTAAATTGTATGCTAGGATTTGACACGTGATAATTACTGATGCAGAGGACATGAGCTATATGTGACGCAATGGACAGGACTAAACGACTGATAGCTTGAATTGACGTGACAACACAAGACGCATATATCCTCGTTATTATTCTTTTTAACGAGGGATCCTTTTAAATATTTGTTTACTCAGAAGATGGAACGGCCGCTGCCATGCATCTCCACAAGTACATCTAAATCGCAGCAACGGTTCTAGCATATCCCCTGTTTGGAAGAAAGCCCTCTTCTTCTTCCTCATGTCCTTTGTCTTCTGCTTCCCATCTGTTGTTCTTTCTGTCTTCCCCTTGCCGCCGCCACGCTTCTTCACAAGGACATCTGAATCGCAGCGACGGTTCCAGCCTTCCCTTGTTTCGCTGAAAGCCTTCTTCTTACTCCTATCCTCTATCTTCTACATCCCATCTATTGTTCTTTCTGTCTACTCCTTGCCGCCATGGAAGGTTACACTCAAGAGACAAGCTTCCCTGCCCATGGCAATACAAAGATACTTGTCATCTACACCAACAAGGAGGATACAGCTGTGCGATTCTTGAGGATGTACGAGAAATGGCTTGAGAAAGGCGAGGAGAAGTTTGTCAGATTGGACCTCGAGTACACCAAGGAGGAGGAATGGTACGAAAACTATGTCGCCTTCGTTAAACTGGAAATGAGGCAACATGTCCTCGTCTACCACTACTCCTGGTTTTTAGATCTGATCTCTTTAGTTTACCACTTTCAAAGTTTTCTTACTTTTAATGGTCACCTGTATGATTTTAATCATTTGATCTTGCCTTTACCAAACAGTCTTAGTCCCAAATTTTGCTCAAATGTTGTTCTCGCAAGTACTGCAATCTTTCTGTATGCTCATATTACACTTACTGAATTATGTTAGTACCAAATGAATTATGACTATATAACTTTCAGAGTGTTCACCTTGGATTTATTAAAATTTTGTAGCTTCAAATTTTATTTAGGATATGGTATTGCATTGTGTAAATAGTCGTAGTCCCAAATTTTATTATAGTGGGGATTTTGCAAGTACTGCATTTTTGCAACTAGTGAATTTTATTGCATATGGAATCTATCCATTTTCTCATGTTGCAACTACTGAATTTTATTAGGACCAAAAAATTTATGACAAGCCAATGTTGAGAGTATTGATTTTGCATTTACTAAACTTTTATACCTTAAAAATATATCCAGAGATGATGATCTTGCATGGACAACATTTATAGTTACTCATTTTTTCATTTTTTGGTCATGCATTTTATTATGACAAACTACATACTTCTAGAACTGACAAGAAGTGTCCGGCGCTGTTCCAATTCCTTGTGCATAAAGGAATTGTTTTCTGCACTGACGACAAAAGATCTGATTCTATCAAGTTTTCTCATGCGGGAATTAAGATTCTTGAGCACAAGTGGATCGATATTCAAGATCTTGTCAAGATCAAAGGGTGCTGGAAAAGGGATGGAATGGCTAGTCTCGTGGCTAGAATCATCGATCCGTCGTACACCAAAATGAAGGAAGATTTCCCTGAAGATAGGAACGATTTTTGGGAGGAGACATCGTTGTCTAATATAAACCTGAAGTATGCAGCCATAGATGCTTACGTGACCTACCAGCTATATGCTCAGATCCATTTCTTTCAAACGTTCCTCGTGATTTTCCCCAGTTGCAAGAGCGAAGATAAGGAAAGGGAGCCCTTTGTCGAAAATGCAGCATAGTTGAGCGTGACGCTAAAACTGCAAAGAGAGAGGCTGCAACTGAAGCCGCAAAGAGAGAGGCTGCAGCTGATGCCGCAAACAGAGAGGCTGCTGCTGAAGCCGCAAATAGAGAGGCTGCAACTAAAGATAGGGAAGCCAAGGCCCCTTCTAGGTGGGATGAAGTTTCATATCGTCAGCAGTGGGCGGCCAATAACACAAGCAACATACGGAATGATGGCCGTTGGTCTCCTAGGAAAGATGTCAAGTGCATCAAGTGGTCTGATGAGGAGTGAATTAAATTTTACTTCTTTCAGTTATGTTTCTATACATGTCTGGTAGCTTGTCAAGAACTTATGTTGGTCCTGTGGAATTATTAGTATATGAACCATGTTTAATATGTATGGGAATCATCGTGACTTATTGTGTAATTATATACCTGTGTTTGCGCCACGGTATGTAATGATGATAGCATGCATTCTATCTTTCCATGTTGTTTTGAAAATTTTAAAAATTTCACCCTCAAAGTCAAAAACATGATTTAATTTCTGAAGTAAGTACAAAAACTAGAATTTGAATCCTTCTAGATGCATTCTTGTGTGGTCGTACATCACATTTGTACTCTGGTTTGAAAAAACATCGTAAATTTCATAATAAAATTAGAAATTGTCAAATTCTTGTGAAACCTTGAAATTTGGTCATTGTGTGCAAATACTTTAGAAGAAAAATGACAAACATGGAAAAAATGCCCCCTAGCAGTCCACTATCAAATGTAGGGTAGTTAGGTCAACGAGCATGTCTGACTACTCGATGGAGCCACTTGTGTACCATTTTTTCATCTACCTTTCTTCAAATGGACTCAAATTTGGAACAAGGGTGTATCACCATGTCCCTAATGACGATAGCATTCTATCTAGCCATTATGGTTTCAAAAGTTGAAAAAAATTCACCCTCAAACTCAAAAAGATGCTTTTATTTGTCAAGCAAGTACCAAAACTAAAATTTGTAACCTTCTAGTTGCTTGCGTGGTTGTACATCACATTGGGACAATAGAACATCACTTGTACTTTTCAGATACTTCCACAATCTCTCAAAAGACTCTGGTCAACCCTGGGTTGACCAAGCCTTGTAAATTTCATAATAAATTGAGAAATTATCTTGGAAACCTTCAATTTGTTCATTGTGTGGCAAATACATTTGAATAAAAATAACAATCTTTGGAAAAATGTCCCCCTAGCAGTCCACTCTAAAATGTGGGCGTAGTTAGGTCAACGATCATGTCCGGCTACTTAAAAGAGCAACTTGTGTACCATGCTTTCATCTACCTTTCTTCAAATGGACTCAAAATTGGCACAAGGGGGTATCACCATATTCCTAATGATGGTAGCATTGTATCTAGCCATTTTGGTTTGAAAAATTCAAAATTTTCATCCTCAAACTCAAAAAGATCTTTCATTTGTGAATCAAGTACCAAAACTACAATTTGAAACCTTCTAGTTGCATGCTTGTGTGGTTTTACATCACATTGGGATCACAAAAGATCAACTCTACTTTTCATATGCTTTTACAAAACCACAAAGATCCACATGACCACACACTCAAGTGGATATGGTGATGCAACTTATGTCCCACTAGTGCATCAGTCCATGTGACAGCTGCATCCCAGTGGCTTTCTAGGGATTTATGACCATGGTTTGACACATGGAGTCCCCAGAGTCATTTGCATATGTTCTTTTCAAAACACAATGATCCACACGACCACACACACTACAATGGATGTGGTAATGTAAATTCTGTCACACAGGTGCATCATTCCATGTGGAAGCTGCATTCGAGTGGCTTTCTGGGGATTTATGACCATGGTTTGACACATGGAGTCCATAGATTCATTGCATGTGTTTTTACCAAACTACAATGATCCACATAACCACAAACACTCAAGTGGATATGGTGATGCAACTTCTATAACACTAGTGCATCATTCCATGTGGCAGCTGCATTCCATGGAATTTCTGAGGACTTTTGGCCATGGTTTTATACATGGTGTCCCTAGAGTCGTATCATGTGTTCTTTACCAAACCACAATGATCCACATGACCACACACACTCAAGATGATGGGGGATGCAACTTATGTCACACCGGTGCATCATTCCATGTGGCGGTTCCATTCCTGGGGCTTTCTGGATATGGTTTGACACATGGAGTCCCCGGAGTCATTTCATGTGTTATTTACCAAACCACAATGATCCACACGACCACACATACACTCTAATGGATGTGATGATGTAACTTTTGTCACACTGGTGCATCATTCCATATTTCCATGTGTAGTTGCATTGCTAGTTGATGCTCTTTACATGGCGACCCTAGCGCCGGATGAAATTGGTTCGGCGCCACTTGCACGAAGTGGAATCGAGGTCCGCCATGCATAATCCAATTCAAACATACTCATGTTTGCGCATGCTGACCTTCCCTCGCTGACAGGTGGGACCATACATTTCCCCTCACGATTAATGGTGCACCCCCTTTAGACGGCCTCCGTGTCCACCCTCACTAATTACGCCCCCTCCTTGTATTCCACGCGGACGAGACCAGCGGCGGCGGTTCGTCACTCCCTACTCGAACAACTGCTTCCCTCCCTGATTCCACCGCCTCACGAATCCATCGGCCTCCGGATGACACCGCCTCCATTAATGTGCCTGATTCCAACCTCCATTTGCTGCCATGGGTAAAGAATGGGGTTGGGCTAGCAGCAGGCTAAAGCATAAGGCACACGACGACGACGTGGCTGACCATGGCGACCGCCACCGCGAGGATTGGGAATGGCTGAACCTCAGCGCTGCGAACATGTGCAGGGTCGCTAAGGAGTTGGACATCATCACCGCCGGTCGCCTCGATTGCTGCATCCCTGGCTTCCGCCTAGTGATCCGAGAAATGGAAGAACAACCGTTCGGCATGCCAGGCCTTCTTTACCCCAACACCATCATATGGCCAAACCACCACGACAGCCATGTAAGTTCTAGTATCTTACTTATTGATTCAGTCATATCGTTGATTCATATGTGCTACACTTTAGTCGGAATCCTATGGTCCTTCTGTTGAACGTGTTGTGTGCACGCGCAATTTGAACAAATTGTGCCATTTAAGACTATTCTGTACAGAGGAAGCTCTACTCGTACTTGATATTCAGGTATTTTCGTAGTGATACAGTCTTAATTTAGGTGATAGCTGAGGTGCCAATTTGGATTTGCAATGGAATGCCTGCTAGGTGATATTCTGTTTTCTAAAAAACTAAACAAACTAGACGATTTAAGACTATTATGTCCCTAGTTGTTTATGATCACCGTCAGGAGTTTGTTTGGGGTAAGCTCTGCTCCTACTTGATATATTGGGTATTTTCGTAGTGACAGAGGCACCATTTAGGTGAGGGCTGAGGAGACAATCGTATATAATATGTTAATGTGAGCGCCTAGGTGTCAAATTGTATTTTGCAATGGAATCCATGCTAGGTGATTCTACCAACTGACAACAAACTTTGCAGAATGTTCATGCAAAGCTGATGCTGCTGGATACGTGGTCGCAATCAATAGTGGTAAATATCAAGGAGACAGAGGAGGCAAAAAATGGATGATGAGATGAATTGGGTGGGTGGCAACGACGAGTGGCTGGTCCTTTTATCCCAGGACAGGAGTACTTGGAATTTAAAAAATTTCTACAGATCTTTGAGACTTACACCGCCATCTGTAGTGGGTGTCGTCATTACTGCATTCAACCACGGGTGGCCACCGCCAAAATCTGAATTCGCTTACAGGTTCAACATGGCAGAACTTGAGCTCCTAAAGGTACAGCTCCCACAGAAGTCTCTCCTGGTGTGGAAGACTTGGCACTACAACGTCTTAGCAGTGTTCGACAAGGCAATCACATTCATTAGATGCCCACATGACAATGAATGGATAGTCTTGCATGACGACCATCTGCGGCTAGAGAAGTATGTTGACGTTGTCTTCACCACGAGCTGGTATGATGACACACCACAATGCATTTACACGGTCACTGAACCTAGCGGCGACGTGCGTGTTTGGGAGCCGTTCACCTGGGATGAGTCATGGTGTCATATAACATGTAAATTCCCATTCAAAATTCTACTTACTAACTAAATGTAACATGTAGGTACACACATAGCACCGCGCGTCATTCTAGCCCTGGTGATCGAAGATGCAGTAGTAGATGTTGATCTTGTATCACAGCGTTGGTTCCTTGCACCTCTCAGAGGCAATGTCAACCAGGATGCTGAACTCATGTGGATTCATATCAGGGGAGCACTAAACAGCGTTGGTGATACAATAGAACATGTGGGGACATAACTTTCTTCATACCCATCGCTGCGGTGTCACGTTTTCTCGAGGTCCGCGTGTCCATCAAAAGAGACAGTAGAACAGGTCTGGAGCAAAGTCGACAATCTGAAGGGACAATCTCTGTTTCTTGAGATTAACTACCTTTTCTTCGTCGGAGCCCCTGAAGCTGTTGAACCTGTAATTGCTAAGGAATCCCTGGCTCCTGATGGTGCTACTGCTGGTGGTGGAGGTAACCAAGAACTAGCCGCTGTTGTTCCTGGTGAAGCTGAGGAAATGCTTGCTAATGTTGCTCCTGGTGAAGCTGACGAAATACTTGCTGATGCTGCTGCTGGTGAAGCTGACGAAATACTTTTTGAGGCTGCTACTGGAGTCCAGGGAGATCATGCTGGTGTTGTTGCTGAGGTTCCAGCACTTCCAGTGTTGATAGCAGACTGTGTGTTTGCTGCGCACTCACGCGTCTATTATGTTGACACTCCAGATCTGACCTAGAGCCGAATCCACGTTGGGGGGAGGGGGCTGCCATTGGCTCATCAGTGGGGTCGTACAATTTGATAGAGAATGAGAGACAGCCAAACACAGCACTCTGGTTTGTTCCGACGATGCCACCAGCTCCAGGGACCTAGTGCTCAACTGCCAGATCAGATGACCCATTTATCTTTATCTTTAGTTTTCCCCCTAGTTCTACGAAGTAAATGCTTCTTTGGTCAAGACTCAGTTATGCTTATTTGTGTAAGACTACTTTGCTTATTTGTGTAAGAATAAGTTAAGACTATGTGTGTAAGACTAAGTTATGCCTAAAGCAGGAATATTCAGTGAAGCCCAGCTATTCTTTCCCTACCCACAACAGCAGATTTGCAGCATAGAACATACAAGGGTCATGTGTATACCAGACATTTTGCTCGGGATAAAAACAACTTCAAGTTAATTGCAGTTTCAAGTTTACTTTCCAGGAAAGTCTAGTAATTGGATAACAACCACTACAAGCTACTAATTACAAATGAAGTCTCGTAAACAACAGATCAGTACATGTTTTCTACCACAATCAAAAGAATAAAACTGGATGGAATTTCAACTTGTTGGCGATGTTCCGAACAGATTAGATGTGGCCTTAGGGTTCGGAGAGTAAGGCGTCCTGGCTGGTGCAGGTGCAACCACAGTGACGGCGAGCTCGGATTTTGGAGGAGGACAACGGGACCAAAATCTCGTCCCGGTGTCGTGCCATGGGTGCTGCCATGCCATGGGTCGAGCTCCGGTTTGGGAGGAGGAGGGCGAGACTGATCAGGTTCAGCCGGGTGCCAGATCTCGTTACTGAAGGAATTCCCTCCCAGCTCCGCGCCATGGCGGCGACCAAAGATCGCCCCTTTGGGGAACAAGAAGGCCGCGTCAAAAAGAACATTTCAACAAAAGGGCGCTAGCGCTGGAAGTCTACATGGCAGCCAGGATGGCAGGGACTTAACGGTCAAAAGTGACAGGCAGGGCCCAATTTGACAGGCGTTAGCGAGTTTTCTCGTCTTCAAACGGTTTGTTGAATTCATGCCGAAAAAGACAATCTAAGCATTTGGCACGCCAACTCAGGGTATCGCGATCTAGTACTGACGAAGTCGGGCACCGCGTTGCCTTGGCGCTTCAGCTTTCGGGCCGCAAGGTAAAATTCTCCCACCTAGAGATATATTCTCTGGGTCCTCTCGGATGATATGATTCGGAAAGCATGGCCATGCACGACTTAGTTAAATGTTAACCGAGGCGATCGACTAAGAGTTAGTGAGATGTGTTGGAGATATTCCCAAGACACAATAATAAATTGGTTATTATTATATCTTTGTGTTTATGATAAATGTTTACATCCCATGCTATAATTTTATTAACAGGAAACATTAATACTTGTGTGTTTCGTGAACATAAAAGAGTCTCTAATAAGACTCTTGTTAAACTAGCTTGTTGATTAATAGATGATCATGGTTTCTTGATCATGAACATTGGATGTTATTAATAACAATATCATATCATTAGGAGAATGATTTGATGGACACACTATGGGATCCCGGAATTATGGTCCGAGAATCCCCGTTATTCCTAGAATTCATGTTCCCATGATCAATGAGTCGTGAGCATAACCAACTAGTATCATTACATCATCCATAAGTAGCAAGTACAACACTTACAT
The DNA here is from genome assembly GCA_916181665.1 of Avena sativa. Lineage (NCBI taxonomy): Eukaryota > Viridiplantae > Streptophyta > Magnoliopsida > Poales > Poaceae > Avena > Avena sativa. Next base: position 299,844,890 of record OV702297.1, on the reverse strand, counting down.
TATTACCATTATGACGATTGCATAGAACAATAGCGGAAGTCTTCAAGCGCAGAGCTCATGTCATGCCTTAACCTATAGGCAACTAACTGGGAGACGGCTAGCTCGCATAGACGTCAGCATCTCCATCCTTCCTCGCGCTTTTGGAAATATGGCCAAGAAAATAGCCAGGGACAATGCCGATGAGTACTTTGAATGTACTCGCAAACCACCTGAAGAAAATAATAATACAAGGGGGTATGCAATATGGATGTGGAAATAGGAGGGCTCCAAGAGTGGTTCTTTTCTAAAATAGTTTATCTTGTAGATATAGCATCTACAAGGTTTTTTTGAGACTGTTATAAAACATTTTGGTAACCTTTTTGAAAATCCTTAAAAAACACTAGGATTGTGTCACCCTATTTCATCTCCATGGTCCACAACTGACCGGGTTATCCTCTTCCATCTCTGGTGTCCTTCGGACCACCAGGTTTTAGAAAACACTTACTTTTTCGAAATTCGTTTTGAAAGAAAAATCCAGAACCGCTCTATAGCAACCTTCCCAACTGTCCATGACTGTGGACATGGATATTCAAATAGATTTACACTCTGCAGAGTTTGTACACTTTACCCACACCAAACGGGTACCCTACCCGGATCCTTACTGATCGTGGGTCGAGTAACCGATCAAGACTCTCCGGATGCTACTCTAGTATGGGCCCTACCCTATGAGTTGTTCTTCTCAACACCGGGACGCCGGGATTGACAGACCAACTGGAGTGCTCCCAACTCCTTCAGAGCCGGCACTTTCAATGAGAGGCTCATAGTATCGCCTGGCCACTCACATGGGTGGTACTGCTTCCTCCAAGTGACTGCCTAGCAGTTGAACCTTTATATAAAGGAAGCCCGAGATTCGAGGGAGCTGATCCCTTATAAGTAGTTGTGATAATTCCCATACCAAAGTAGCAAACTTCAAATCCAGCCTTGTTCCCATTCCAGAGTAATGTGGTCGCACGGGTTAATTGTTCTAGCAAAACTGCAAAGAACCAGGTGCCTTTTTGTAAACCCTTTGGTAGGTTGACCCATCCTCCTCTTTCTTCCAACATTTTGTAAAACAAAACATTTTTATTTTTCAAACCTCTCTTGGTAGGTTGACCCTCGCCAAGGTTTTCACATAAACATTTTTCCGGGATCTTCCCATCCTATACTTTTACTTAGGCTAAAACAAGGTCTCCAAGGGGTTATAGTGTTAAACACCATCGACAGTACAATGGGCAAGTAGGATTCATCCAATGGGTTGTACCTCATGGTACCAAGATGGAAATGGTTTGGTGGAGCCAAACAATCCCACACATAAAACTTAGCATAATAAAATCATGCAATTTGCATAAACCAGTTGTTAAAACATGCATAAGTGTAAAAGTAGGACAAGGGATTATGAGCAAGAAGGTGGCTTGCTTGTGACCAACGATCTGTCCCTGGAATTCTTCCTTTAGATATCTAGAATACTCCAATAATAATAATAAGAAAAGATTTGGGGCTTCCTTCTTCTTGAAGGCACACAATCGCAATTATCGTCGTTTATCGAGCAAACATACGAACAAGCAAGGCCACGATCAACACAAGGAATGCAAACACCAATTCAATACATCAAACAACATACAATGAATACTCACTTTAGTAGTATGATAGATTGATTCCAAAGCAATTGTAGTTACTTTGGTGGTATTAGTGGATCTTTTTGTATTTGTCAAATACCAATTAATAAAGGGGTTTTGAACTAGGGTTTGGGTCTATATGATATGAATGTACAAAAATTATATCATCAGGTAGGTACTGAAAAAAAGGCCATAGAAATTGGTTTTACTATTATAGCACTTTTATTTAATTAGTTCTGAGTTTTATAGTAAAATAAACTATAGTTTAGGTGAATAAATCACCATAAAATATTTGGAAATCCAAAAATTATTTCCCTGGGTGATTAGATAGGGTTTGATGGAGTGATTCACTGGGAGATGGAATCATTGTAAAATATTCACCAGAATCCCTTGGGAAAATCCCAAATTCAGTTATGGAGGTTATTTGTCTTTTTCACCAAATATAATATACAGGGTTTTTTAATATTATTCCAAAGACATATGCTAGTGTGGTGATTTTCTTTCTATAGAAATTGGAATCATCATTTTTGGATAAACAGAACTACCGTGGTGATTTTATTAGTAAAAAATCTACACCCATAAATGTTTAATTCCCCAGAATTCAAAGAAAGCTCACTAAATTTTGGGCTCCTAGGTTTTGAAGGATATAGGTATTCATGTCTAGTAGGAGTTGGAATTAGGTCAGTACCTATTTTTATTTGACCTAGAGAATTTCCCAAAAACTGATTTGACCTATTTTTTGTTATTTTTACTATAGAAAAACTATGTATCCATTTGGCATGAGATAAAGATTAGCTGATAGGTACATGCAATATGTTTCAAAGCAAACTTGAATCATTCCATTTGGGTATGGGTAGATTCCTAAGGAATTTATTTAGTGCATCAAATACATGTTAATAGATTAAATGCTAATAATTAATGAAGTTTACTTTTGGAAAAGGGGCAGTTCTGCCTGATGCACAAAACATGTGGTTACATATGAAAAACTAGATCTAGTATGGGTTATTTATTTTAAATCTAGATGGTGAGTAGGTTTATAACATAAATGTTAAAAGGTCGAAACCAAATGATCTAAATATGACTTACTTTTGGCATTGTCGGCTTGGTCATATAAGTTGGAAACGCATGAATAAGCTCCATGGTAATGGAGTCCTAACTTCATTAGCCTTCGAGTCATTTGTGACATGCGAATTTTTCCTACTCGGCAAAATAACCAAGAAAGCTTTTGCAAAGAGTTGTGAATGGGCGTCTGACTTGTTGGGACTAGTACATAGTGATGTATGTGGACCAATGAGCACGACAGCCAGGGGTGGTTATGAGTACTTCATTCCCTTCACTGATGATTTGAGTCGGTATGGATATATCTACTTAATGAAACATAAGTCAGATCCTTTGAAAAGTTCAAAGAATTCCAAAATGAAGTACAGAATCAACTCGGCAAGAAAATAAAGATTCTTTGGTCGGACCGAGGAGGCGAGTACATGATACACGAGTTTGATGACCATCTGAAGAGTTGTGGAATAGTTCCCCAACTTACTCCGCCGGAAACGCCGCAGAGGAACGGTGTGTGAGAAATGCGGAATCAGACATTGTTGGACATGGTACGATCAATGATGAGTCAAACATATTTTCCTTTTTCATTTTGGGGTTATTGTCTAGAAATAGCGGCGTTCACACTAAACATAGTACCATCAAAATCGGTAGAGAAGACACTGGATGAGATGTGGATAGGCAAAAAGCCGAGTTTGTCTTTTCTTAAGATTTGGGGTTGTGAAGCATTTGTCAAGCGACTTCATTCGGACAAGCTCACAGCCAAGTCAGATAAGTGTATTTTCGTGGGGTATCCGAGGGAAACCGTAGGTTACAATTTCTACAACCTAGAAGAGGGCAAAGTGTTTGTCGATCGGAACGTTGTCTTCCTTGAGAAAGAGTTTCTTAGTCAGGGAGTCAGTGGGAGCACGTTCAGCTCGAAGAAATTCGAGAGGAGCTGGCTAGTAGCGAGTCGGAAAACATCTTGGAGGTTGAGCCGGTCATGGTAGCTAAGCCGGTAGAAGCACCTGTACTGTAAAGATCAGCAAGATTACGAAGTGTTCATGATGTGTTACTACTAGATAGTGATGAGCCGGTAAATTATTCAGAAGCGATGGTGGGATCTGATTCCTAGTCATGCCTTGGATCCATGAGATCCGAGTTAAAGTCCATGGATGAAAATCAAGTTTGGAACTTGGTTGATCTGCCAGACGGTGCAAGACCCGTCGAGTGCAAATGGGTCTTTAAGAAGAAAACTGATATGTATGGAAATGTTTCTGCCTATAAAATCACGGCTTGTTGCGAAGGGGGTCTGAAAAGTTCAAGGAGTTGACTACGATGAGACTTTCTCACATGTAGCGATGCTTAAGTCAATCCAGATCATGTTAGCCATATCAGCCTATTTCGACGATGAGATATGGTAGATGGATGTTAAAACGGCTTTCCTTAATGCAAATTTAATCGAGGACGTGTATATGATACAGTCCAAGGGTTTTGTCGATCCATCTAATGCTTACAAAGTTTGCAAACTTCAAAAATCCATTTATGGGTTAAAGAAAGCATCTCGGAGTTGGAATATTCTCTTTGAAGAGGTAGTCAAATCATGTGGCTTCATCAAAAGTGATCCTGATTCTTGTCTATACAAGAAGTTTAGTGGGAGCAAAGTAAACTTTCTGATATTATATGTGGATGACATATTACTAATTGGAAATGATGTCCAAATGTTGCAAGAAACCAAGGAATCATTGGAAAGGAGTTTCTCAATAAAAGACTTAGGTGATGCAACATACATTATTGGAATCCGCAACTATAGAGATAGATCAAAGAGGTTGGATTGAGTGAGAGTACATATCTGGACAAAGTGTTGAAGAAGTTCAACATGTAATCGTCTAAAAAGGGGTTCTTACCAATGTCCCATGATGTAAAACTTAGCAAGACTCAGTGTCCTTCGATGACTGATGAGCAAAGTGGGATGATTGTGATTCCGTATGATTCTACAGTCGGATCCATCATGTATGCCATGATTTGTACTAGGCGAGATGTTTCCTATGCCCTAAGTGTTGTGAGAACACACTAGGCTAATCCTAGAGAAATCTACTAGACAACGGCTAAAAATATCCTAAAGTACTTGAGAAGGACTAGGGATATGTTTTTGGTTTATGGAGGTGAATATGAACTCAGTGTAAATGGTTACACGGATGTGAGTTATCTTATCGACTCTGATGATTCTCGTTCGCAACCCGGATATGTGTTTGTAATAAATGGAAGGGCTATGAGCTGAAAGAGTTCCAAGCAAGAGACTGTGTCTGCGTCTACAATAGAGGCTGAGTATATTGCCGCCTCAGAGGTAGCAAAGGAAGTTGTTGGATGAGGAATTTCCTCATGGATCTTGGTGTGGTTCAGGGATTGTCCAATCCGTTAGACGTGTATTGTGACAAAAATGTTGCTATTGCACAAGCCAAGGAATCTATACAACACCAGAAGAACAAGCACATACTCTGCGGTACCATCTAATTTGCTAGTTCGTGGATCAGGGTGACATCAAGTTATGTAACGTACACACGGATGCAAATATTACAGATACGTTGACAAAGCCGCTACAATAGCCAAATCATGAGGCGCACCTGAGAGCTATGGGCATTAAATGCCTATACATGTCATGTCGAAAGATTGACTCTAGTGCAAGTGGGAGACTGTTGGTAATATGCCCTAGAGGCAATCATGTATGATGTGATTCCCACTGTATTCATAAAGTTATTAAGTTGTCCCTGTATGAACATCTGATATATATCACTCAATATGTGATTCGGTTCTGGAACTATACAATCATGTTGTTCATACTAAACATCATTGGTCATGGAGGTTGTGATGTACACACAACTTAGACTAATGTGAAAGTTGGCAGATGACTCGGTTCCACTTGCATGGGCATGGTGATGCCATTCCGACTGACACAGATTCGGCTAAAGAGTTTAGCGAGTCAGATTTACCCATATTAAGATACAACGAACAAGTTATCATTTGAATGTATCAATCAATATAATTCTTAGACCTAAGGTTGTTGCACAATCCGAGTTGGGGATCACCAACTTAGGTTCTATCACTGGGAAGTTATAAAGGAATCGTTTGGGTCGACTGAGAATCAAGCTGCGTGATGTGAATAACCAAGATGAGATTTTTCCCCTCCACCTTGAGAGATATTATCTGGGCCCTCTCAGATTATATGATTCCGAAAGCATGGCCATGCATGACACGGTTAAGTGTTAACGAGGCGATCGAATAAGAGTTAGTCGGATGAATCACTTATCTTGGATCGAGAAGAGAGTCGGACTATTTAAGGGATGATGATTATTCGCCTATAGTCCGACAAGTTATATCGTGAGGCAAAAGAGACTTGGACACAAGTCGCATTGGAAAGGAATGTCGTCATGACTCTTTGTTACTTGGGAGTTGGCACGTTCTGCTAGGAGCCGATACCGACTAATCTCGGACTCCAATCGTGTACAAGTTTCCATGAGCCTGCGGGGTCATACACACTTAAGAGAGGGAGCAAGTTCGGATTGGACTGAACCGGAAATCTGGTTGGGTTAGACCCTAGTCGGACTCACTGTGACTAATATGGGCTTTAGTGAACGGGCTACAAGTGAGTGGAGTCCACTTTCACTCCAGTGGGGCGCAGAAACGTAGGAGGGTTGACGGTTCAGTCATTTCATGTGTTGGAAACCCTAGCTCCACAACAATCCTTCCGTCGTAACGAACCTAGTTATTCACCACCGGCGCTCCTCCTTGTACGTGTGGATACCAGTAGTGGTGCTGCACGATCAGTATCTACACTATCGGATCGTAAGAACTACACTGCATTCAATAGACATGCTTCATCAATTTGACAACTGCCCATCTAATGGTAATCCTCGTGGCATTCTACCTCAGATGGATCTTGGGATCACCACGTAGGGAATTTTTTTTTTCCTTGCGGACCAACACATTACATGTATAATTATCCTCACTATATTCAGACTAAAGATTCTCGAATGCAGACTGAAGATTCTCGAATACAAAAGAGGATAAATCTATGACCTCGGGTTCATTGACCCAAATAACATTCATGAATATACGGTGAAAAATAACGCCAAGGAAATAGATGATTACTTGCTAAAGATTTTACTGAACCAATAAATAAAAACGGAAATACTATTTACTTACAAATTTGATTGATTGTTACTATCTTCTACACATTCGATTTCGTTTACTCGATGTTAAGTGTAACTGATAAGTTATTTTTGCGCACCTTTCACTTTATTCTGCTAATCATTCAAGTTGACACCGGAAATGTACTTGTCATGGATTCGAAACGTAAAGACCCAGAGAGATGGTCGGAACTGATTTATATGCTCCAGAGGTAATTTTAATCATTATCGCACTATATCGGCATCTTTTGTTCATTTGCTAATATCAAGTATTTAATAACTCCTTTACTCATTTTCTTTGCTGGGCAAGATTTGGAAACGGTTCATCAAGGCTGCTAGGGATGAATGGAGAGAGGAGCTGACATTTTGACCAATCTCTGTAAGTACTACTCCCTCCTTTTCAAAATATAAGATATTTTAGATTTTTGAAGGAAATGTATCTAAACTTCTTTTAGTACATAGGGTTCACTTAAGTTTAGAGTGAACCTACATACTAAAACAAGTCTAGATACATTTGCTTTACAAAACTAAAACGTCTTATATTTTAAAACGGAGGGAGTACTATAGCTAGGTTCACACATCTCTTTGTTTCTTGTTTCAATACCATTACCATTCTTGATTATTATTTTGATTGAACTCTATTCTCTTGAAGTGTTTGAGGCAGACAGACAAAAACAGTTTATGTGGATACTATGTTTGCGAGTTCATTCGTTAGAGGACCTTTGAGAAAAATAGAGTTACAAAACAATATGAAATACGTCAACAATGTTCGCAGTATAATTTTATTACCATCAATTGTGTTGAGTTTCATTCCTATAATTGACCCCCTTCTTTAAATTATATCGAACGAATGCGGGGCGGTCTCCTAGAGCAGGATCGTATACGAGCTATTCAAGAGGAATTGGCGGGATTCTTAGTTAAGGAGGTTATAGATCCAATCCGAGAACACCATCAAGAATTTATATTTATAGAATAGGGATCGTGTAAGAGAAATTATATTGTATATATGTATGAATATGTACCATATATAATATGTTCTACCAAAGCACGAAGAAAGATGTCACTCTTCGATCTATATATTCATGACAATGTTTTGTAAAGGTTCCTTCATTTCACATCACAAACTCCAAACCTCGCTCTCCCTCCTCAACCGTGCTAGAAAAACTCTCCAAAACTCTGCCGCGACAGAACTTGCTGCCACACAGCCAGCCGCTGCCGCGTCAGCCGAAACCGGCAAGACGCTGCCTCGGTAGAGCTCACATAGTCCCGGTTCGTGCTAAAGTTCCTCCACCCCCTCCCCCCCCCCCCCCCCCCCCCCGCTCTATACCGCTGCCACGTAGAGTGATTTTTGTCCCGGTTTGTGGCCGGACAGGGACTAAAGGGAGGGGTCTTTAGTCCCGATTCCTTAGTCCTGGTTCGGACTGGAACGCCGTTTTCCACTAGTGCTTGCACACCGACGCTGCCCACCGACCCCCTCTTTATCTCATTGCCACTCACGCCCAATCCTTTGGCCTTTCCATGGCTCGTGGTGGATCCATCCCGATCGCAGCAGACGCTCCACCTCTGCTCACGGCGGCAACTCAAACAGCCGTAGCTGCATCATATATCTATTGTTTCTTGATCCAAGCGAGGGCACATCATATCCACGGTCGGCTTCTCCAGGCTCAAGAACGACTCTTCTGAGCTCCAGCAGAAGCTGCAATGCTGGTCGCCCGTTCACATTTGATGCTGATCGCATTCCCTTCGTCAATATTGAATTAGATGAGGAGGACGGTGGCATCTACTTGTAGCAATTTATTTAAAATTGTTGTTTGTTTACTCTTTGTTAGACATTTAATCTTTATTTTATTATTTTATCTACTATTTTTATTGATTAAATCATGGAAAAGTTGTTCATATTTCTGACACCAAGGAGCCTAAAATTTATATACGTTAACAGAAGTGATACGTCGTCGAAGCTTGATCGAAAACGTAGAGAAAACGTTGCAGCACTCCAACTCTTACCAACGACCCGTGGATCAGTTCTTATCTCAAAGTCAATACAAGTCGTCACAAACAACATTTGATTGATAGGAATGCATAGACCATTCAACGGCGACGTATGTGGCTATGGCTGCTCTCCTTGTGAACCAAGCGATGTGGCGTATGTGGCTATGGCTGCTCTCCCTGTGAAACAAGCGATGTGGCGCCAATCAACTATGTGGCGATTCCATTATATGAAAATAAAGGACTCTGAAAACTAGCTTGCCTAGATGTTATATTTCCTATGAAATCTACTGTAAAGTATTTTTTAGAAAATAAATCTACGGGGTTTAATGCTAGAGTATCATTGTAGAAAAATTATGAAGGAATTTAATCCACCAAAATTCCAATGCAAATCATTTAAATTAAGGGGTTTATCCTTTTGGGAACAATACAAAACATAAAATATAAGTTATACGCGCCTATGAGATATCACGGTGACAAGCGTAGACGAAGCGAACAAGTCAGGCAAGCAAAGGTTATAGACAACGAGTTATGGCAAACTCTTTGAATTCCCGTAATGTCACCATGACGAGCATATGCCATGACCAAGTGAGCCTCGCTACAGGAGCTGACAAATACCAACGACCTGGAGCCATTGGCATAGGGTAAGCCCTTGGCGGAGAAGACATCGGCATAGTTATGTTACCGGTGTATCACTATATTATACCGAAAAGTGGGTGACCGTTGGTACACGCTAGCCATCGGTAGAAAAAACATCAACGGATGTTTGATAGCATCGCCAGGTATGCCGACGGCCGAGCCGTCGGCTTACCTTGCCACGTGGCCCCCTCGGGGAGTTTGCATGAGAAGAAGGTACACCGACGGTAGCCGCCGATTTATCTTAGGAGCTATGCCAACTGTAACCGTCGGCTTATCTGGACGTATGGCAGGCGTCGGAGCTTACTTGGGAAGGAGGTACGCCAACAGTAGCTGTTGGCTTTAATTAGGATCTGGTCATTGGCTTAATTACCTAACCCTGTGTTGACATGTGGCTAGACAAAGTTGTGCTAATGGCCTAGGGCCTTGGGTATACCGAGGACACTCCGTCAGGACACACTCCGCCAGGGCAGTCAATATACACTTATACTACTAGGAAAACAGCTATCTGTGGTGCATTGATTTTGGAGTTCTGTGGCGCATATGGGAATGCGTCACTGAAGTCACGCCACTGAATTGTAATTCTGTGGTGCATATTGAAATGCACCACATCAGTCTCAAAAACTTCCGTGGCGCATATTGCCAATATGCGCCACAGGAGTGCTTTTCAAAATTAAAAAAGCGGGCCAGATCTCAAACTTCTGTGGCGCATTGCGCCATTTTTTTTTCAAATTTCAAATAAAAACCGGGCTAGATCTGGCCAGAGATAGGGGTCGCCGGAGGTGGCTGGAGGAGGATGAGAAGGAGGCCATGCTGGCCGGAGGAGGAGGAGGTCGCCGGTGGAGGAGAGGAGGAGGCCGCCGGTGGAGGAGGGGCTCACAGGGGGAGGAGGTCGCCAAATTAGGAGGAGGCCACCGCTGGAGGAGGTGCTCGTCAGAGGAGGAGGTCGGCGTCGGAGTAGGAGGAGGAGGAGCTCACCGGGGTGGAGGAGGAGGAGCTCATCGGGAGGAGGAGGAAAAGGTGAGGAAGAAGGGGAGAAGAAGTGTGGGGGAGATGAAGAGGAGAAAAGAGAGAGAGAAGGGGCTGCGGGATTCAAATTTAAAATTCCGCCCAAGACTTCTGTGGCTCATATGGGAGAAATGCGCCACAAAATTTTGTCCCCCTTTTTCATTTTTTTGCAGAAAAAAATCTTCTTTCTGGCATAACTTTTTACTATTTTTAAATTTGGGGAATCTGTAATTCCAGAACAGCCTTTGGAGGTTGAATTCGAGTAGGAAATTTCGAGACGGTCATTTTGATGGGTAAACTTTTTTCAGATATCGTATGCAAAAGTGATGGCCGTTTTACTGTGCCATGACCTTTCTTGCAAAATACATCGAAATTTATATTTTTCAATTTTCCCTACAACTATCCCACAAGATATAACTCAATCTGAAAGGAATTTTTTGGAATTTTTTATTATTTTCGTTTATTTTTTACAAAAGTTAAAAGACAATCCAAGGGGGGTGAGATCTGTTTTTCCTCATTCTGTGGCGCAAACATCTATATGCGCCATAGAAACATCACTTTCTGTGGCGCATATAGACATATGCGCCACATAATGTTGGTCAACTAAATTCTGTGGTGGAGTCCCTCTTCACTTCTATAGCGCATACAACCATATGCACCACAGATAGTACGGGAGCCCAACCCCGATGGCAGGTCCCACCATATTTCTGTGACGCACCGTTCCACGGAATGCGCCACAGAAGGGTGAAGGCCTCTGTGGCGCATTTGGTGTAATGTGTCATTGTTGTTTTGTAGAGGTTCATAGAATGGAAAAAAATTCTATCGCATGAACACACACAAACCAAGATATATCTACAAGATTGTAGAAACGAGTCGATAGAGTACTAACCCTCGAAGATTCCAAAGTGGCTAACGAGATCAGATTCTCGTGGGCGGTGTAGTCCTTCACTTGCCGATATCAAGAAAGCGTATGATCCTTCTGCGCCGCGTTCCGGCAGCGCTCCCGCAGTCGGTCACATGTTCGGTACTCGATGAAGACCTTCCTCTCACTTGTTCCAGCAGGCAGCGTAGGTTGTAGATCTCTCATCGTGATTCCGGCAGCATGACGGCATGGTGGTGGAAGTAGAGGGGAAATCCTGCAGGGCTTCCCCTAAGCCGGAGCGGGTATGGTGGAGTAGAAGAGGGCCTCGGTGATCTCGGGTTTAGAGGACCAAGGTTTAGAGGTGGCCGGCGGCTAGAGATGATCTAGGCGGCGACGACTTGGGGATATCCATAGGGCGGCGGCGACTTGGGGTGATGGCGACCAAGCCAGGGTTTGAGGTGAGGGGTAGGGGTGCCCTACCCCTCCTTATATAGGTGCGAGAGGCATTTGGTGGAGGGGAGTCCTCCCCCAAATCCTCTACTTGGTTCGGCGGCAAGGAGAGGGAGGAATCATCCCTTAGGTAGGATTCCTTCCCTCCCTCCACTTTCAAACTAGAATTTGATTTCTCTCTTCCCATTGCCCAGCCAAGTGACCTAGTAAATGATGCAACCATTCGACTTTGTCATGACACATCCATGTATCCTTCCCAGACTGGAGTGATGGACCTTCTAGACCCTTCTAGAACATTCCGGTGAAAACACCGAAACCATTCATGAACTTCGGAATTGGACTTTCCTTATATGAATCTTATTCTCCGGACCATTCCAGATCTCTTCGTGATGTCCCAGATCCAATATGAGACTCCAAACAACATTGGATCTCTTTACTCACTTTCCATATCTGCTAAACAACATCGAATCCTTAAGTGTGTCTCCCTACGGTTCGTGAATAATGCGGACATGATCGAGACTCTTCTCCGATCAATAACCAGTAGAGGAATCTGGAAATTCATATGGCTCCCACATATTTCTACGATTACTTTGTGATCGGATGAACCATTTACATACGATACCAATTTCCCTTTGTCTCGCGATACTTTACTTATCCGAGGTTTGATCGTCGGAATCTCTGCATACCTAGTTCAACCTCATTACCGATAAGTACTCTTTACTCATTCTTGTGATATGTGATCCCTTGTGAGCCAGTCACATGCTTGCAAGATAATTGGATGACATTCCACCGAGAGGGTCCAGAGTATATCTATCTGTCATATGGATGGACAAATCCCATTCTTGTTCCATGTGCCTCAACACATACTTTCTGAACACTCAATGCCACCTTTAAAACCACCCAGTTATGAAGTGGTGTTTGATGTCATCAAAGCATCCATCCGGTGATGGTGATTAACATGATCTCATGGTCGAAGGATTTAGGTTACTATGTATCTGAAAGCTTATAGAAAACGAACTATTGAAATGACTTGATCTTGATGATACACTTAACTATAGGAGTGTGTCCATCACATCATTCTTCTAATGATATGATCTTGTTATTAAGAACTCGAATGTTCATGATTAGGAAACCATAATCATCTATTAATCAACAAGATAGTATTACAAAGAGGGTTTACTAGGGACTCTTACAAGTTTACAAATCACACGGGTATTAATGTTTCCGATTAATACAATTAGAGCATGAATGTAAACATTTATCATAAACACAAAGATATAATAATAACTGCTTTTATTATTGCCTCTTGGGCATATCTCCAACAATCTACCACTTGCACTAGAGTCAATAATCTAGATTACATGGTAATATACTAACACCCATGACGGTTTGGTGTTGGTCATGTTTTGCCCTCGGGAGAGGTTTAGTCAAAGGATCCGTCACATTCAGATCTGTGTGTACTTTGCAAATCTTTATGTCACCATCTTGGACATGCTCTCGAATAGCGTGAAAATGTATATTAATATGCTTCAGCTTCTCGTGTGACCTTGGCTCCTGCGCATTGGCTATGGCGCTAATGTTACCACAGTAGATAGACATTGGGTCTAGCGCACTGGGAACCACACCAAGCTCCACAATGACCTCCTTCATCCATATCGCCTCTTGTGAAGCCTCCGAAGCATCTATGTATTATGATTCAGTTGAAGATCTCGCCACAATGCTTTGCTTTGTGCTCCTCCAGCTCACTGATGCACCATTCAAAGTAAATACATATCCAGATTGAGATTTTGAATCATCCAGATTGGTGTTCCAACTAGCTTCGGTGTAACCATTAACAACGAGTTGTTCATCACCTCCATAAGAAAGAACAATATCCTTAGTCCTTCTCAACTACTTTAGGATTTTTTTGACCGCTATCCAATGATCCACTCCTGGATCACTTTGATATCTGCTAGTCAAACTAAGAGCATATGCAATGTCCAGTCTAGTATATAGCATGGAATACATGATAGATCCTATGTTGAGGAATAGGGAGTCTTACTCATCCTCTCTTTATCTTCTGCTGTAGTGGGACATTGAGTTTTACTCAAGGTCGTATTGGGCAACATGGGCAAGAACCCTTTCTTGCCATCTTCCATTCCAAACCTCTTTAGAACTTTGTCCAAATATGTACTCCGTGACAATGATATTAGACGTCTCGATCTATCTCTAAATCTTTATGCCTAATATATAAGCTGCTTCGCCAAGATCTTTCATTGAAAAACTATTATTCAAATAATCCTTGACGCTATTAAGAAGGTCTACATTATTCCCAATCAACAATATGCCATCTACATATAGTATTAAGAATGCTACAGAGCTCCCACTCACTTTCTTGTAAATACAAGCTTCTCCATTAGTTTGTATAAAACCAAAACTTTTGATTACCTTATCAAAACATTGATTCCAACTCCTGGATGATTGCTTCAATCCATAAATGGACCGTTGAAATTTGCATACCTTGTTAGCATCTTTAGGATCGACAAAACCTTTGGGTTGTACCATATACAACTCTTTATCAATGTCTCTATTGAGGAACACCGTTTTGACATCCATCTGCCATATCTTATAATCATAATATGCAGCGATTGCTAACAATATCCTCACAGACTTTAGCTTTGCTACCGGTGAGAAAGTCTCATCGTAGTCAACTCCTTGAATTTGTCGAAACCCTTTTGCGACAAGTCAATCTTTATAGACAGTAACATTACCATCAGCATCTGTTTTCTTCTTGAAAATCCATTTGTTCTCGACAGCCCTCCGGCCATCCGGTAAGTCCACCAAAGTCCATACTTGGTTTTTGTACATGGATCCAATCTCGGATTTCATGGCTTCTTGCCATTTGATGGAATCTAGGCTCATCATCGCTTCCTCATATGTCGCAGGGTCGTCGGTGTTGTCCACCAACATGATACTCATAATGGGATTATACCAATCGGGAGTGGTACGGGTTCTCGTCGACCTGCGATGTTCTGTAGTAACTTCGATCGAAGTTTCATGATCACCATTATTGCATGTTGAACGCCCCGTTGGGAAACCCCAAGAGCAAGGTATGATGCAACACAGCAGCAAGTTTTCCCTCGGTAAGAAACCGAGGTTATGAAACCAATAGGAGGAAGGAAACGTCTCAAAGGTATTGCAAGCAACGTGGAAACCTGCACAACACAAACTCAAGACTTTGCCCCAACTAACAGTGAGGTTGTCAATCTCACCGGTTGCTGTAACAAAGGATTAATTGTATGGTGTGGAAGGTGATGATGGTTTGCAGCAAGTAAATAGTAACAGTGGAAGATGTATCAATGTTAACGATTGGACCGGTGTCCATAGTTCACTAGAGGTGTTCTTCTTAGATAAAAAAACATGGCATGCTGGGTAAAAAAATTACAGCAGGGAAATTGACAGGACTGAGCAAGGCATAACAATGCAATACTAGACAAAAAGATCCTATGATATTTGATTGGGCAATACAACAATATACATAGAACGCCATCCAGCTGCATCTATGAATAGAAGTCCACCTTCAGGTTATCATCTGAACCCCCTCCAGTATTAAGTTGCAAGCAATAGACAACTACTTTAAGCAAAGTGTGTAAGGTAAACAATCCACTTGTTCCATGAACAAGTGTCAACACCTGGATTTTTAATCCTAGATGCCTGTTATGCCATACATCGCAATCCCAGGATTACCATTTTTGCGAGATAAAACAGATTGGATATCACAGTACATCATCCATTACAAACCATAATAAGGTCTTACAACAAATAAAGGATCTCATGATCTAGTCTTAGTACAATCAAAGCAGCAGAATAATATAACAAGGATTGCATGGGAGAGGCTCCTTCTTCATGGTCATAGGCAATGCTGACGATGGGAGATGACCATAGTTGTCGTAACCTTCCTGCGGTCCATCCTCCTGATAGTCCTCTTCATAGTCTGGCCAGGGGCAAAGAAATGAGTACTCTTTAAGTAATCGCAAACTATCACTAACAAGTAAAGTGGTTTGAGTAGGAATACTAAGCTCTAGGTTGTTTTGCAAAAATCCAGGTTTATCTCTAACTGAGTTTAGAAGCAAAGAAAACTAGTTTAAGGTTTTATAACAATTAAGTGGGAACTTAGCTTTCAGTTTCACAACCATGTTGTGGTCAAGTCAAATTCATGATTCATTTCACAAGTCATTTTGAAAACATCTGACGATGGAACAGTATGGCCACTCCAACTATCCATAACCGTGGACGCGGCTATTCGAATAGTTTGACGCTCTGCAGAGGTGGTACACTTTCACCACAATATTCGATACATCCGTCAGGAACAATCCTGAATTCACCATACTCAGTATGCGGATAATCAATCCAAAACTTTCAATTACACACCCTAGTATAGGCACCTCTCCTATGAGTTTGGCCTCCCAACCATGACCATCTGTCATCTTGGGAACTACACAGGTGGTCAATCTTCACGAGGTAGCCTCAGCTCAAACCTCGGCCACAAGGGAACCCATACTAAGATATATAAACTTCCAGTCAAGCCCTACCCAAATTCGGGGATTGTGGTTGTATGGTAAAATTGTAATGGTATCGCATCCAGACACAACCATCAGTTTTATAAAGGGCTAAGGCTCATGCCTCAACATTTTCATCATCAAAATCACCTTGTGTTCACTAACACATGTCAAAACATTTCATTAGAATGACTCATCATTCTATGGTTTTCATAATCATTTCCACCAAGTATTCCCATCTAAAGTGATCAAGTTTTATGCTTAGCACTAGACACTAAAGTTGGGGGGAAGCACTAATGAGGGATGGTAATCAATTGTGACTTATCTAAATCCAATATCATGCCTCAGGATGTCATCAAGATCTACCTAACTTAGGCCAAGTTTTATGCTCTTTATGCTACCTATAATAACCTTTCCAAAACTTCACAAGTCACCAAGTAAAAATAATAAAGAGCTTTAATAAAGAAATAAAATATTCAATCTTGCAAGTAAAACTGGGATTTGGTGTAATCAAATTTGCCTAATGAATTGCATAGGTTATCTAGTTTTCACAGTTGCAAGTGTTAGCTTGCTAGGATGGCTTGCATGGTTAAGAAACTTGCAAGTGGTATCTAGCTAAGTTAACTTGTATTGTGAGGCTTGCCTTGGGTAGTGTAGTGGTTGAAGTTCTGCTCGACTTCTTCCTCGTAGTAGTCTCCTTCCTCTTCGTATCCTTGGTCGATACTAGCGTCTATAAATAAATACGAAGTACAAAATCACCAAACAATACTTAACTAATTCTATTTATCACACCAGGGTTTTCACTAGATGATCTAGCATCATCACAATCATCACAAAGATTAAGGCACTAGTTTCATTTCTTTTCTTTTAGAAAAATAATTTCTACTCATTGAAAAACTACTTAAGATTTAATATTCTCCAATTAAAACATGGGATCATGTTGACACATGTCATCACTACATATTTCAGTACTTGGGAATATGATTTAAAGTGGTGTCACAATTTAATAAGGTTTAACCTTTTTATTTTAATTAAATAAAGTGACTAGAAATGTATATGGGGAATTCTTTTATTACTTGTCCGTTATTACTACAAGTAAACCTATATATTTTTATATATTCATAAAGGTATTGTGAAATGTGATTTTTGAGAGTTGGAATCAACTCAAAAGAATTTATGGTTGAATTTTGAAAAATGTTTGAATGCAGAAAAGTATCTGCCTTGTTATTTTTACTATAGGTGATCTATAATTCCAAATGGTTTGAATCCAATGGGCTTGGATTAATAATTTTAATACCTTTCTAACAAGATTGGTTTCATGCAATTTGGTTTAGTGAATCTCTCTGAAATGATTTTTGAATCTACTACCAGAACTAGGTTTGAAACTAAATAGATAAACCAAATTTCAAACTACTGGGTCGCGCGGGAGAGCTAACTGGGCCGGCCCACTGCACATAGCACGCGCGCAGGCTGGTTAAGTGGTTGTACCCACATGTCAGTAAGACAGGGGGTGCGAAGGGGTACGGGCTAACTACGACCGTAAGATTAAATCGAGGATCAGCGGCTCACGGCCATCATCCTCGTCTGAACAGAACTTGACGGGCACGAACCCTAGCGCGGCCAGTGGGGGTATGTGGCGGCTCACCGGGGCTCAGCAGACGATCAACGATGGGGGTTCTCCTAGTACTGGCGGCTCCTCCTGGGGTGGCTCCAATGAACGACACCCTTCTCCTCCAGCAGCGCCAGGCTCCGGCGAAATTCGGGCAATGCTGCGCTCTCCTTGCTCCAGGAAGAAGTGGGAACGATCAGTGAGAGGTGGGGAGTGGAATGGTGTGAAGAAAATGAACGGGAAAGGCCTGTATTTATACTGCAACAATGGAACCGAAGGGTGTGGGCAGAGCTCGTCGGGGTTGGCGTCACAACGAGCTACATGCATGGTTGACGGTATGGGACAGTGCGCGGTCTCCTGGCGATGATCAACGTCTTGATGGTGCGGCAAGGGGTGGTGCGGTTCGGTCGCAACTCGTCTATACTCTGAGCGACACCGATGGTGGTTTTGATGGCGCAAACTGGCTACGGGTCGCGCGGCGGCGAACGGGGTTGTCTAGGAGGTTCTTGGGACGGTGGTGATCACGCAAGCGGGCGGTGAAGGCGAGGCGCGGTCTGTGCGAGCGTGTCGAGCGCGGTGCTCTGGCGCGCTCTCGGCATGGTCACAGAGCATTGGGCACATGTGTTCTCTGTGGTCGAGGGATGGACAGTAGGTGGCGTGCTTCCTGGACACGGTGGCTAGGCACAACGCTTGCTCTGGCTAGCTTGCCATGGTCGGCTAGCAAGGGTGCTCTCAGGTTGGCACGACATGGTGCATTGGGTAGGGGCTAGGTTAGTTCAAGGCATTGGTTGGCACTACGGGAGACAAGGGTGATCAATGGTGAAAAATGCTTGCAAAGATTACTGCTCACAACAGTGAAGTTTGGCAAATTTGATTTTCTGTCTCCAAGTGTTTGATGAAATGGCTGTAACAACCCAAGCTTTATTAAATGCTAATTAGGGTTTGATTTGTGCATAGCATGAGCATCATCTTAAAATGCATGCAAGAAAAAGAAACTAAAAACCCTAAACCCTATGTTCCCCTCTCTCTTTGAACCTATTCAAACGGTTTTGATTATTTGAAAAAAAAATGTTTGGAGCCCAAATAGCATAAAGGGCCCCTAGGTGTTTAAAATTACTTTACAAACCTCTTTGGTTATTCTAAAACTTTCAAAAACAAAAAAGGTTTTGAAAATAGAATTTGGAAAGTGATAACATAAAAATAGAAAAAGATATAAAAAAAGGGTTTCTAACCTAATCAGGCCGCAGCCCTCCCTCCCTCTCTTTCTGGCTCGGCCCAGCCAAGGCCCACCTGGTGCCCGAAGCAGCCCAGCGCGGCCTGTACCCCTTCGCTGGCTGTTTCGCGTCGTATTCTTCCTCGATGGGAGAAGCAGCTGGGTGGCCAGCGCTCCGCCGTCCGCCGCTGCTGTGCTCCAAGATTCCCGCCACCGCCCCGGATCCTTACAAATACTCGACGCCGTCGCGGATAACCCTATCCCCTCACTTTCCCCTCTTCCTCCTCCCCAATTTCTCTCTAGGCGACGAACCCTAGATCTAGACATCGCCGGTGCCCCGCGGTTCCCGACCACCCCTCGCCCATTTGAGCACACCGCCGAGACCGCCGTGCTCGACTCTTTCATCTGCCTGACTCACGCGATCCGGAGAAGCCCCAGTCGCCGCAATCGACATCTCCCTCCCGAGCTCCAGCCGCCGTGCACTCCACTGATTCCGGCCTCCTCAGAGCTCCCCGAGCCCTCCACGAGCATCATGGTGAGCCTAGGAATCCTCCAGTACCCTCCCCTCTCTTTCTTGCTTCCAGAATCGTCCCTACGACGTGTATCTGTGAGCACCGCCGCCATTTGTCGTCGCTGGCCAAGATCCGACGACCATTAGAGGGCGGCGCCACCGCAGTTCGACTCACCTCGATCCCACCTCTCTATCAAGCACAGCCACGAAGCCCCGCGTGCAGCAGATCGATGGGGGCATGCTCAATCTGAGAGCACCTCCATTGCTGACGTCATGCTGACGTCAGCATGAGGTCATAAATCCCCTTTTTGTTTTATTAATTGTTTTGTAAATTGATTTCTGTAATTATTAAATCCCTGGCAGGTAGGTCCACCCTATAATTGTAATAAGTATTTTCAGAAATGTCTTTGATTAATAAAAAAATGTTAAAGTAATTTCAAAATGGAAATTGTTTTATATTATTCTAAAATGATTTAAAATGAATTAAAATTTGAGAAATTCATAACTAATTCATTTTAAATCAGAAAAATACAAATAAAATATCAAAATGTTCAGAAAAATGTGACCTATCTCATAGCATTATAATCATGCATTGTTAATAAACTTTCATGGAAAGTATAATTAGAAGAACAAAATGAACCCCATAGGTGATTCCGAGGATCCCCCTATTCTAGGGTTTGCACCTCTCGGACCCTGTTTAAAATGGTCGAGCATGCTTAGGGGTTTATTTCAATGCACTCCAACTTGTCATATCATTATCCTTGTTTGAGAATTGCATCGATACCATGTGTTGATTGTTTCCCCTTCTTTCCGGTATTTGGTTCTTCTTCGGTAGGATACGATATCGGAATCGAGATCAAGTCCAAGACTGAAGACCGAGATCAACACCGTCGAAGCTCGAAGGACAATATTTGATCAACTATAACCAAGACAAGTACCATATGTCCAAAGCTCTGCTTTCTGGATATCAACTGGCAATGGCAAGCGAAGCCCCACACATACATATGAATCCTATGCTTCCAAAGTATTTCATTCTTGCCATGTGCATATGATTCTAAAGTCTTTTGTTGATAGATAGTGTAATCCTATCTGATGCATGTTTCCTCTTAGCCTAAATTCCCTGATCTACTGCTCCTAGCATAACTAGGGTTTGAGCTTGTGAAGCGTTGCTAGAGCTGCTACTTCTGCTGTGCTTAGCCATGCTTGGATGTTACCACTGGTCCAACTGGTTGATGAATCAGAGCAGCGAATGAACCTAGTTTGATAGGATGACGTGGTATGATAAGAGATGGATAATAAACATGCTAAGGCGTGTATGGGAGGCCACGTGGGTTGTGGTTTTTGCAGTCCCATACTTGCCACCCTTAGGGCCCGATGTTCTTGCCTCTTGAACCAAGATGAGCGTACAGCCACACGGGGGCCTGGAAACCCCCTCGACTAACTAACTTGCCTAGTAGATTCCATGAGTAACATAGTTTGAGCTTTCCATTTGACATACACATATTGGTTGTTCTTGAACGGAGGTGAAGGAGGTGCATTCATACAGGTAGGTAAGCGTGGCAGGGAATGGGAGATGCCCGGCATCCGTAATCTCAAACCCTGTTCACATCGCTAGGGACCGACTTCGGGACTCGACCCGTTATGGCGACATCTCCTTAGTGCGTGACTCATGATCTCGGCGAAATCAAGGTAAAGGTCGTTTCTAACCACCCTCTACCGGCCTTCCAAGGAAGAGGGCTAATCTTAAGTGGCATTAAGAGAAGGTTAGTACGTGTGGGTAAAGTTGTACACCCCTGCAGTGTTATTAATATTTTCGAAAAGCCGTGTCCGCGGTTATGGACGAACATGGGAACGGACGTGAAGATCATAGAGAACTTGAACCTCATCGTAAAACTTGGCAAGTTAAGTAATGTGTTCTTAAGGATGCTTCCTCAGGGATCGAGGGGGTGATCCTAGTTAGGTTCAGCTGATGATGATTCGGTGGATATCAAGAGATGATCAAAGCTAGTGCTACCGCTCTCTTATCCCCTTTTCAAATATTCTAAATAGTCGAAATCCTTCTCCCTCTTGTTTTACAAAACAAAGATGGCTTTATGCAAAACAACTCCACCAGCCATAAGTCTTGGGAGTACACCCTGTACTCATCCTTGCTTCGTTGATTCTTCTGCAGCAGTGTAAGTGTTACCAAATAAGATGAGTTCTTCACGACATCGACATCGACGAGTAGTTTGGAGTTCCCAGCCGGCAGTCTAGGATCTATGGATTGGACGCCATCGTTATGCTTCAGGCCTCTTAGGCCATTTGCTAAGTTTGCTATAATTAATAGCATAATTTGCCTTCCGTTGTTAGATGTTTGTGGTCAGTGACCTCTTCTTGTAGTATTTTGGTTCTTCGCTCAGTTATGATTTTTGTGTCATAGGGTCACTATTGTGTTATCGATTCTCTCTCTGTATGCTTTCGAGATTTAGGTTAGGCTTATATCAGACAGAGGTCTGGGATTTGTCTAGCCCTAATCCCGGGGGTGTGACAATGGCCGAAAGAAATTCATATTAGAATTTTTGGATGAAACTTGGTGGGTGCAATGGTCACATACTAGGTAGTCTCTGATTGATTGGATTTTCCAAGGTGCACTGGTTTGGTTGGGTTTTGAGAAATGATGATCTTCCCATATGAACTAGATTCAATTTTCAAATGTCATTTGAATAGTGATGCCATATGTTTTTGTGGGTTTGCAAGGTGGGATTGGGTTCACTTTCACTTGGTATAGCAAGGGGTGAAAAGAAATGGATTTGTTTCTGTTTGAAATCTTGGACTAGAAACACTCAAAGTGGTCTCGTGAGCAAGATTGGCAAAAATGACCATTTGCTTATTTTTTTTGTTTTTGAGTTTCTAAAATTTTGATTCTGCTTGGAAATGATTTAGATGATGTTGTTTTCATCTTTAAACCAATCCTTTACATTCATAACAATCACACAAGTCCATACAAGCATTCATGCAATCATCACATACACACATGCATTCATACTGATTTTAATTAACAAAGTTTTTGTTATCCCTAATTTTGGGTGATTGGAATTGATAACCTTGATTAATATTTTTGGGATGTTACAAAACTTCCCTCCTTAAACAAAATCTCATCCTGAGATTTGAGAAAAATAAAACTAGGATTTAAAGAGATCGGGAAACTTCGTCCTAATGTAGTCTTCTTGCTCCTAGGTAGCTTCTTCTTCAGTGTGGTTACTCCACTGGATCTTGTGAAACTTGATGCTCTGGGTCCTGGTGGTTTTGAAAGCTTCCTCCAAAATACGGATGGATACTTCAGGATACGTCAGTTCATCATTGATCTCTATGGTTTGGTTATCAATATTCTTGAAAACTTCTGTCTTCTCCGGGACTTCTAGGCATTTGCAAAGTAACGACATATGAAACACATTATGCACGGCTGGCATCTCCTCTGGCAGTTCCAGTTGATATGATACTTCTCCTCGATGATTCACAATCTTGAAGGGTCCGATATATCTGGGGGCTAACTTTCCTTTGAGCTGGAAACGTTGCATTCCCTTCAAAGGTGACACTTTGAGATACACAAAATCTCCGGTATTGAAGGATAGGTCTCGACGTCTCTTTTCGGCATAACTCTTCTGTCTGGATTGGGCGGTCTTGAGGTGCTCATGAATCTTGGGAACTTTCTCTTCTGCTTCTCGTAGGATGTCGGGTCCGAAAATCTGACTCTCTCCTACTTCCAACCAATTCAAAGGGGTATGACACTTCCATACATGAATTAAAAGTGGGTCATTTGCAAACTTGCTTGGTAACTGTTGTTGTATGAAAATTCTGCGAAAGGCAGACAATCTTCCCATTTTGATCCATATTCTAACACACAGGCTCTCAACATATCTTCGAGTATTTTATTTACTCGCTCCATTTGTCCATCAGTTTGAGGGTGATAAGTTGTGCTAAAATCTAGTCTTGTTCCTAATCCTTCTTGGACTTTCTTCCAAAATCTCGAGGTAAACTGAGTTCCTCGATCCGACACGATGTTCTTTGACTCTGTGCAAACTGACTATTCTAGCAATGTACAACTCTCCTAGCTTTGAACTTTGGTAAGTGGTCTTAACGAGTAATAAATGGGTGACTTTGGATAGTCTATCTACTATTACCCAAATAGAGTCATTTCCCCTACTAGAAGTTGGCAAACCGGTGATAAAATCCATTCCAACTGAATTCCATTTCCATTCCGAAATCTGGAATGGTTGCAATAGTCATGTGGGTCTCTGATGTCCTGCCTCGACTATCTGGCAAATATTCCCTCCGTTTCAAAATATAATATGTTTTAGGTTTGTGAAGGAAATGAATCTAGACATCTTTTAGTATATAGATTCATCCTAAAGTTGAGTGAACCTACATACTAAAACAAGTCTAGATTCATTTTCTTCACAAACCTAAAACATCTTATATTTTGAAATGGAGGGAGTATCACACTTGGCTATGTAGCTTCCGATTTGTCTCTTCATCTCATGCCACCAAAATTGCTCCTTCAAATCGTGATACATCTTTGTTCCTCCAGGGTGGATAGAATAAAGAGTATCATGGGCTTCTTTCAAAATAGCTTGCTTCAACTCTGAATCTGCTGGCACACAGATACGTCCTTTGTACCACAAAACTCCGTCTTCATCTTCGGTGAATCCGGGTACTTTTCCTGTACCGATGCGATGTTTAATTCCGTCAATACTAGAATTTCCTTTCTACGCCTCCTTGATCTGGCTGATCAAAGTGGGTTAAAGTTCTATGATAGCCAAAAATCCTTCACTTACTAGCTCTATTCGAAAATCTTCCAACTCCTTGTGCAAACTTGGTTGCTCCTTCAGAATCATGGAGTTCAAGTGACACGGCAATCTACTAAGGGCATCTGCTACCACATTGGCTTTACCGAGGTGATAGTGGATGTACAGATCGTAGTCCTTGATTAGCTCTATCCATCTCCTTTGCCTCATATTTAGATCCTTCTGGGTGAAAATATACTTCAGGCTCTTGTGATCCGAATAAATCTCACAACGGTTACCAATAAGGTAATGCCGCCATGTCTTCAAGACTAAAACTACGGCTGCTAGTTCAAGGTTATGGGTAGGATAATTCTGCTCATGTTGCTTCAGTTGTCGGGATAAATAAGATATGACTTTGCCTTCTTGCATCAACACACATCTGAGACCGATCTTGGATGCGTCACAATACACATCAAAAGGCTTCGTGATATCCGGCATGATCAAGATTGGGGCTGAGATCAATCTATTCTCGAGTTCTTGGAAACTTGCTTCACATTTGTCCGTCCATTCAAACTTATCTTTCTTCAACAATTGGGTCATGGGTCTGGCAATACTCGAGAGTCCTTCTACGAACTTGCGGTAATATCCCGCTAATCCGAGAAATGCACGAACTTGGGTTTGAGTGGTTGGGGCTTGCCATTCTTCAACATCCTTAACCTTGGCGGGGACAATGGAAATTCCTCTGGCCGACACAATATGTCCGAGGAATCCTACTTCCTGTAACCAGAATTCACATTTGCTAAACTTGGCATACATCCGATGCTCCCTAAGGGTTCCAAGGATGGTCCTCATGTGTAGCTCATGTTCTTTTTCTGATTTGGAATAGATCAGAATGTCATCGATGAAAACAACTACAAACTTATCCAGGAAGTCCATAAAAATCTTATTCATGAGATTCATGAAATAAGAGGGGGCATTCGTTAATACAAAAGACATGACAGTGTACTCATACAATCCATATCTGGTCGTAAAGGCAGTCTTTGGAATATCCTCTGCGCGAATCTTGAGTTGATGATAACCAGTTCTAAGATCAATCTTAGAAAACACTTTGGCACCGGTCAACTAGTCAAACAGGTCTTCTATCTTTGGCAGTGGGTACTTGTTCTTGATGGTGACATCATTCAGCTTCCGGTAATTTGTACACAAACGGTTACCTCCATCTTTCTTGTCCACAAACAATACAGGTGATCTCCATGGCGACACACTTGGTTGAATCAGTCCGATCTCCAGCATAGCATCCAGTTGCTTCTTTAGCTCCACAAATTCAGACGGGTTCATACTATATGTTCTCTGGGCTATGGGTCAGGTTCTAGGGATTACTTCAATGATAAACTCGATATCCCGATCTGGGGGCATACTGGGCAAAACATCTAGAAATACGTCGGGGTATTCATAGACTACTCTAACTTGGTCAATGGTTGGTTGGGCTAGACTCTTGTTGCACTTGAATTGACGGGGCAAGGTTTCAGATACATGCTCTACTGATATTCCGGCTGTACTGGTCATGGTTATGGCTTTCTTGGCACCGTCGATTAATCATTTATGTTTCAACATCCAATCCATTCCTAGTACTACTTCCAAACCTTTGGTTCTGAGTACTATTAGATTAGCATAAAAATCCATGCCATGGATTCTGATAGGTATGGCTTTGCAAATTTGTCTAGCTTTGGTGGTTGAACCAGGTATTTGAACTATCATAACATGCTTCAATTTGGTTGGTTGAATCTTACTAGTGCATGCAAATTCTTCAGTAACAGAAAACATACCCAGCATGACATCTGGCACTTCTTGAGCTTCTTCAGCATTCATGAGAAACAGACGGCAGTTGCGGTTGAGTGAATTCCCTGGGGCAAATCTTCTTCCAGGCTGAACACGACGTTGCTGCTGAGCTGGGGCATTCACATTGGGGGCTGCTGCAAGCTTCTTGGGGCACTCATTGGAATAGTGACCCTTGGTTCCGCATTCATAACAAGTCACCTGAGACTTGTCCTTTCCTGCAACAGGAACAACATTGCTTCCAGTTCTTGGGGCAGTATTGGTGTTGTTGGCAACATTGTTGTTGTTGTTGTTGAACTTGGGCGGTGCACGATTGAAATTGCTGGGGTTGTCGGGGTTGTTGTTATTGTTTCCACCGGGCCTTGGGTTTCCTCCTCCACGGTTGGGATAGGTTGGACGGTTCATCGGGGGTCTATTGTTTCTTGGGGAAAATCCTGCAGATGGGTTGGGGCGATACTTCGGGGTATGGTGGGTTCCTGGTTGATGCATCATTCAACACTTGCAATTCTCATTGGCTTGGTTGATCTTGCCTTCCATCTGAATGGCAGAATCCACTAAGGCTTCAATGTCAGCAAATGGAATATTGACTAACACTATCTACATATCATCATGCAGACCATTCAAGAATCTCTCCTTCTTCTTGGCTTCAGTGTCAATCTCATCGGGTGCATATCTAGCTAATGATAGAAATTTGTCATGGTACTCAACTACTATCCTCCTCCCTTGCTTCAATTCTCTGAATTCATCTCTCATCCTCTTGATCAAACCCGGTGGCACGTGGGTTCTGCTGAACTTTAGTTTGAATTCATCTCAGGTCATCATTTGTCATCTAGTCAAGGTGCGAACGATGTTCCACCAAGCTCCTGCATCTCCTGCCAGATAGTGGGTGGCAAACAGTACCTTCTCGTTGGCCTCCACTCCTGCGACTTCTAATTTGTTCTCCATGGTCTGCAGCCAATCATCTGCATCTAGGGGATCTTCAGACTTACTAAAGACGGGTGGATTGGTATTATGAAAGTTCTTGAGCTTGGATCCATGGTTGTCCTAGTTTCCATGGCCTTGGTTATTGTTGGCCATCTGAGCTATGTGTTGAAGGGTGGCTAAGTTGGCTTGGCGTTCGGCTATTTCAGCTTCGCGGTCCAAAACCAACATTTGCAAGATCTGCAACATTGGGTCCGGGGATGAACTGCTTCCTCCGTGAGGAATCTAAACATTGAGATAGATCATGAGAAAAGAGGGAAATTTCTAAGGTTCGGGGTTTTGTTTTTGAAAAGTTTTTGAAGTTTGACTCAGATTTTTCTAGCAACTTGCTTTTCATTCATTCATAGCACAAAAAATAAACACACACCACAACAAGGAAACAAATGGTTTTAAGAACCATTCTGTGAAACTATGATACAATGGGACCGGATCCAACTTCACTAACGCTAGTGCTCAAGTGCTACTACTCCTCGGAATCGGTGGCTTCATCATCATCATCTTCATCATCAATGAAGGAAAAGTCATCCTCATCGGTGAAGAAGTCCATGGCTTGATCCTCCAGGAAGTCATCATCATCACTAAGATAATAATAGGGGTCTCCATAGATATCTTCCCCTGCATTCTCCCTCTTCTCAAGCTGCATGTCCCTCTCGTGGATGGTCTCCTCCAAGTCTGTCACCTTGTGACGAAGGCGGGCAATAATGCGATCCTTCTTGTCAAGATGACGGTGACGAGACTGGCGATCCTTCACTAGCATGGCAATGGTCTAGTCCTTCTTGACGACGATGGCATAGTTGTGGTTGGCGTAGGAGCGGGCATTGTCCAACTCCTTCTGCCGGTAATACATCATGAAGCTGAGATGGTCCACTTGATGCTTCAGCTCTGGGTGATATGGTGCCTCCAGTGGATGTCCCATAACATCACGCCTTGGATAGAACTCAAAGCGGGTGCCCTTGATTTGATTGATGCTTTGCCCACACAGACAAGCAAGAGCTTCCTGATTGGCCCTGGCAAGTCCATCTAGCCAGTTGTTCTCTCTTAAGGTGAACTGGACTCCCTCTGAGGTGGGGGCTTCAATCTTCCCTCTGAGACTTGCAACAATCAGCCATTGTAATTCTCCTCCTTCCTGATCGTTGAGATGATCTCCGAAGAACCCGGGGTGCGGGCGCTCCAGAAGTTCTGAGAGTTGGTCCAAATCACGCTCAAAGATGAGATCTCCTCCATTTCCCAACTGATAGAACTTGCTATACTTCACGTCCATCTATAAGAATGTAGAATGAGTAAGTTGGTAGAGTGATTAAGTGTGTCAAATTTTATGTAATTTTGCAAGAATTTTTGAGGAACATGAATTTTCATGAAAGAGTTTAAATGGTAAGAATGAGAATAGGTTTTCATAAATACTCACTTCCTTTATTTTGAAACAAAGTTTTTGATTCAAGCATCCATTCTAAACTAGGGTCTCCTATGGTCAAGATGGCTCTGATACCAACTTTCCAACACCCGGATTTTTAATCCCAGATGCCTGTATGCCATACATCGCAATCCTAGGATTACCATTTTTGCGAGACATAACATATTGGATATCACAGTACATCATCCATTAGAAACCATAATAAGGTCTTACAACAAATAAAGGATCTCATGATCCAGTCTTAGTACAATCAAAACAGCGGAATAATATAATAACGATAGCGTGGGCGAGGCTCTATCTTCATAGTCACAGGCAATGCTGACGATGGGAGATGATCCTAGTTGTCGTAACCTTCTTGTGGTCCTTCCTCCTGATAGTCCTCTTCATAGTCTGGCCACGAGAATAGCCATGGGCAAAGCCATGAGTACTCTTTAAGTACTCGCAAACTATCACTAACAAGTAAAGTGGTTTGAGTAGGAATACTAAGCTCTAGGTTGTTTTGCAAAAAGCCAGGTTTATCTCTAACTGAGTTTAGAAGCAAAGAAAACTAGTTTAAGGTTTTATAACACCTAAGTGGGAACTTAGCTTTCACTTTCACAACCCTGTCGTGGTCAAGTCAAAGTCATGATTCATTTCACAAGTCATTTTGAAAACATCTGACGACAGAACAGTATGGCCACTCCAACTGTTGATAACTGCGGACGCTGCTATTCGAATAGTTTGACACTCTGCACAGGTGGTACACTTTCACCACAATATTCGATACATTCGTCAGGAACAATCCTGAATTCACCATACTAAGTATGCGGATAATAATTCCTAACCTTTCAATTACACACCCTAGTATAGGCACCTCTCCTATGAGTTTGGCCTCCCAACCATGACCATCTGTCATCTTGGGAACTGCAGAGGTGATTAATCTTCACGAGGTAGCCTCAGGTCAAACCTCGGTCGCAAGGGAACCCATACTAAGATATATAAACTTCCAGTCAAGCCCTATCCAAATTCGGGTATTGTGGTTGTACGGTAAAATTGGAATGGTATCGCATCCAGACACAACCATCAGTTTTATAAAGGTCTAAGGCTCATGCCTCAACATTTTCATCATCAAAATCACCTTGTGTTCACTAATACATGTCAAAACATTTCATTAGAATGACTCATCATTCTAAGGTTTTCATAATCATTTCCACCAAATATTCCCATCTAAAGTGATCAAGTTTTATGCTTAGCATTAGCCACTAAAGTTGGGGGTAAACACTAATGAGGGGTGGTAATCAATTGTGACTTATCTAAATCCAATATCATACCTCAGGATGTCATCAAGATCTACCTAACTTAGGCCAAGTTTTATGCTCTTTATGCCACCTATAATAACCTTTCCAAAACTTCACAAGTCACCAAGTAAAAATAATAAAGAGCTTTGATAAAGAAATAAAAGAATCAAGCTTGCAAGTAAAACTGGGATTTGATGTAATCAAATTTGTCTAACCAAGCATGCCTAATGCATTGCATAGGTTATCTAGTTTTCACAGTCGCAAGTGTTAGCTTGCTAGGATGGCTTGCATGGTTAAGAAACTTGCAAGTGGTAGCTTGCTAAGTTAACTTGTATTGTGAGGCTTTCCTTGGATAGTGTAGTGGTTGAAGTTCTCCACGGCTTCTTCCTCGTAGTAGTCTCCTTCCTCTTCGTATCCTTTTTTTTGCGAATATCCTCTTCGTATCCTTGGTCGGTACTAGCGTCTATAAATAAATACGAAGTACACAATCACCAAACAATACTTAACTAATTCTATTTATCACACCAGGGTTTTCTATAGATGATCTAGCATCATCACAATCATCAGAAAGATTAAGGCACTAGTTTCATTTGTTTTCTTTTAGAAAAATAATTTCTACTCATTGAAAAACTACTTAAGATTTAATATTCTCCAATTAAAACATGGGATCATGTTGACACATGTCATCACCAAATATTTCAGTACTTGGGAATGTGATTTAAAGTGGTGTCACAATTTAATAAGGTTTAACCTTTTTATTTTAATTAAATAAAGTGACTAGAAATGCCTATGGGGCATTCTTTTATTACTTGTCCATTATTAGTGCAACTAAACCTATATATTTTTATATATTCAGAAAGTTCTTGTCAAATGTGATTTTTGAGAGTTGGAATCAACTTAAAAGAATTTATGGTTGAATTTTGAAAAATGTTTGAATGCAGAAAAGTCTCTGCCTTGTTATTTTTACTATAGGTGATCTATAATTCCAAATGTTTTTGAATCCAACGGGCTTGGATGAAGAATTTCAATACCTTTCTAACAAGATTGGTTTCATGCAATTTGGTTCAGTGAATCTCTCTGAAATGATTTTTGAATCTACCGCTAGAACTAGGTTTGAAACTAAATAGATAAATCAAATTTCAAACTACTGGATCGGAAGGGAGAGCTAACTGGGCCGGCCCACTACGCACAGCACGCGCGGGGTTGTCCCCACATGTCAGTGAGACAGGGGTGCGAAGGGGTATGGGCTAACTAAGACCGTAGGATTAGATTGAGGATCAACGGCTCACGACCATCATCCTTGACTGAATAGAACTCGACGGGCACGAACCCTAGCGCGGCCAGTGGGGTCTGTGGCGGCTCACCAGGGCTCAGGCGATGGTCGGCTATGTGGGCGAATGACGAAGTCGACGACGGCGGTTCTCCTGGTACTAGCGGCTTCTCCTGGGGTGGATCCAATCAACGACGCCCTTCTCCTCCAGCAGCGGCAGGCTCCGGTGAAATTCCGGCGATGCTGTGCTCGCCTTGCTCCGGGATGAAGTGGGCACAATCAGTGAGAGGTGGGGAGTGGAATGGTGTGAAAAAATTGAATGGGGAAGGCCTCAATTTATACTGCGACGAGGGAACCGAAGGTGCGGGTAGAGCTCGTCGGGGTCGGTGCCACAGCAAGCTACGGGCATGGCTGACGGTAGGGGACGGTGCGTGGTATCCTGGCGATGCTCAACGTCTTGATGGCGCAGCAAGGGGCGGTGCGGTTCGTTCGGAACGCGTCGATGCTCTGAGCGGCACCAACAGTGGTTTTGATGGCGCACAGTGGCTACGGGTCGCGCGACGGCGAACGTGGTTGTATGAGAGGTTCCTAGGATAGTGGTGATCACGTAGACAGGCGGCGAAGGTGGGGCATGATATGTGCGAGCGTGTCGAATGCGGCACTCTGGCGCACTCTCGGCATGGTCGTAGAGAAATGGGCGCGTGCGTTCTCTATGGTCCAGTGCCTGGCAGGGGTCGAGGGCTGGATAGTATGTGGCAGTGGACAGTGGCGTGCTTCCTAGACATGGTGGCTAGGCGTGGCGCTTGCTCTGGCTAGCTTGACATAGTCGGCTGGCAAGGGTGCTCACGGGTGCTCACGGGTCTAGGTTAGTTCAAGGAATTGGTTGGCACTGGGGCAGACAAGGGTGATCAATGGTTAATAATGCTTGCAAAGATTACTGCTCACAACAGTGAAGTTTGGCCAATTTGATTTTCTGTCTCCAAGTGTTTGATGAAATGGCTGAAAGAAACTCATATTTGAATTTTTGGATGAAACTTGGTGGGTGCAATGGTCACATACTAGGTAGTCTCTAGTTTATTGGATATGCCAAGGTGCATTGGTTTGGTTGGGTTTTGAGAAATGATGATCTTCCCATATGAACTAGATTCAATTTTCAAATGTCATTTGAATAGGGTTGCCAAATGTTTCTATGGGTTTGCAAGGTGGGCTTGGGTTCACTTTCACTTGGTCTAGCATGGGGTGAAAATAAATGGATTTGTTTCTGTTTGAAACCTTGGACTAGAAACACTCAAAGTGGTCTAGTGAGCAAGATTGGCAAAAATGACCATTTACTTATTTTGTTTGTTTTTGATTTTCTAAAGTTTTGATTCTACTTGGAAATGATTTAGATGATGTTGTTTTCATCTTTAAACCAATCCTTTCCATTCATAATGAATTTAGTTAACAAAGTTTTTGTTAACCCTAATTTTGGGTGATTGGAATTGATAACCTTGATTAATATTTTTGGGATGTTACAACAAGAGACCGTTGTTTTCTCCCTAGTGACAATAGCACATCTACAACCGAAGAGATTTCTGTCACTTCCCTTGGAAACTAGAGGCATGAACCCACTATCGAGCATAAATACCCCCTCTTGGAGTCACTAGCAACTACTTGGCCAAGATAGCTACTAACAACGGAGATCAAGGAAGATCACAAACAACACAAACATGATAGAATCAAATAGAAACAACCATTAATCAACCTGACATAGTAATCTCAATATCCATTGGATCCCCGCAAACACAACATGCATGATTACAAATAGATTAGATCTTGATCATGAACAGAGCTCACAAGATCTATACATGAAAGCATAAAGGAGGAGATACAACCATCTAGCTACTACATGGACCCGTAGTCCAAGGTGGCACTACTCACGCTTCATACCGGAGGCTAGCATGATGAAGAAGAAGGCCTTCGGGATGATCTCCCATCCGGCAGGGTGCCAGGATGAACTTCAGATCCCCCGATCTAGGGACGATGGTGGCGGCGGCTACAAACGGTTACGTGGAGTTTTGATTGGGTGCCTTGGGTTTCTGCATCTGGGGCTTCTTATAGGCGAAGAGGCGAGCCAGGGGGGCCACCAGTGTGGCTGCACCCCCCAAGCGCGGGGTGGGCCCACCCGCGCAGCCAGGGGGTGTGTCCCCCTGGTGAGCCTTCTTTGTCTCGTCTTCTGGCTTTGTTTTGCCCACGGTAAAATATTGACTTTGGCTTTTGTCCCGTCCAATTCCAAGAATATTGATTTTCTGTCTTTCTGGAACCAAAAACAGAATAAAACAGGCAACTGGCACTATGGCAACTTGTTAATAGGTTAGTTCTAGAAAACATATAAAAACACCTCAAAGTGTAGACAAAGCAAAGTAAAGTAGATACTAAACAAGCATCGAACATTAAAAATTATAGATACGTTTCTGACGTATCAAGCATCCCCAAGCTTAACTCCTGCTCATCCTCGAGTAGGTAAGTGATAAAAGAATTTTTTTTGAGGTGACATGCACCATCAAAACCAAGATCAAACCATTTGCAAGCATTGAAAGCCGGGATCAAAGAACTCTAAATATGGAGTTCTAACAATAAGACAAAGTAACTATGTATGCAACATGAAAGGCTACAAACAAATCTCATGAATAACATGCATTGAAAAACGTTTGTTTGTTTCACATACAGAAAACATGGCATAGTGGCATTCAGCTTGTCCCTCATAGAGTAGCAAATAGATGCATAGGACACCTTCAAAGTTCATAAGAGTGACTAGATACAAGTAGCACAAGAACAAGCAATATCAACAATATGCATCAATCAATAAGTTTTGGGACACTGCACATAGAACTAAGAATGGCAACTCTTCTCTCTTAATGGTGCCTAAATGTAGAAGGTGGAGACTCAATATAATAGTGGAAGAAAGGCCCTTCATAAAGGGAAGCAGGGATTTCAAGTCTCAAAAAGAGCTTCCAAAAATTATGGTACTTGTTAGCTTTCAGCCCTCATTGCCACTATCATAAGCATCTTGAAGTGATTAAGGTTAAAGTGAACAAACTATGGAGTATATGCTTGAAAAGTATAAGTTGGCAATCTCATGTCCCTTGAATACGAGGGCCGCACCGCATGCTACTCAACTTTAGTCACCTATAATTTCTTGTCATAGTAAGTACATGTGTATCATAGAGAACCGCCAATGGGGTACCCCTTTCACATCGTACAGGAGCTATCCCATAACCAAAATAACAAGGCAAGCACACAATTAGCATCTCAGTGATCTTTTTATTTACTATGTGCATAGCTTTTTATTGAGGACGCTTCACAGAATGCTCATTATTGAGGACGCTTCACAGGCATGGCTTAGGCTAGAGTCCCAGGCATTTCTGTAACACAAAATACATAACTCCATGGACTTACAATCTCCCTCATTATTTCACACCGGTGACATCTATAGACAAAAGAGCATGATATCAACTGTGTACAAAGTACAAGTGCAATGTTGAAAACGTTCCCCATGACAGCATAGTTCTGCTAATTCCAACATATAAGTACAAGCATATACAAAATAGATGACACAATGGTTCAAGTTTATTAGGGTCAAAGAATATAAAGTGTGCCATCAAGTTCGTGAGGGCTTTAATCACTAAGTTTTCACATAACAAAATACTTTTTAATTGGAAGATAGCTGAAAACAAGAATATACTTGGAATTGTGTAACACACCATGCATAGGAATTTATAGTGGACACTTTGGAATAACTTGGTTTCTTGGGAGTTGGAATTATGAGTAGATCTTACTCATACAAGTGGAGGCTAGCAAACAACTGGGAGCAACCAACTAAGCGAGCAATAATGTCCATAATCATCCAGAGTGACAAAACATTAATAATCAAAGCATAGAGTGGTACTACAAGTCAAGGACTAAATGATCATAGAGTCTATGATGACTTGTTCATAGTCATAACATGGCGATAGCATGTGCCAAGTCAACCCAAACAAAGCATCAAAGGAGAATACCACAATACTATGCTTTTGTATGCTAAAACAACGCATGATTCTTTCAAGGCACACTAAGCAATCCCAATTGTTTGGAACAATACATGCTACAGAAATAATCACTAAGGATAAGGTCAAAACAACAACTAGCATGTCATGCTAAAGTCTAAGTCAGAGTCAATGCAAGCTCCTCTTGCACTTTCAAGCAAGAACTTTCTACTCCTTTCCAACACCAATCGACCTATTTGAAACAACACAGCGAGAACGGGGGTCCAAACTACTTTATTCAATTAAACTAAGCAAAGCAAACGAAAACTAAGATTCTCCAAGAACAACACAACAGTGCATGAAACAATAAAAACGAAGTGTCTAGAAAGACCTAAGCTTTTTATTGGGGATGCCTTGGCGTCTAGTAAAAACATGACACCTGGCCAGACTCTGGATTAAAAACTAGAAAATGATCTATTAGATGTTTGAATTTGTAAAATCTATAACTTTTGATCTGTATGTCTAAAAATTAAAATTTTGCATCCTGACAATTTAACGAAATTAGGTCAAACTCGAGCTACCAGTAAGCGTGATAGATTGCTCTTGAATTACTAGTTGTATTTTCGAAGGTAGATGGGTGCATCTAATTTCTAGTAAATAATGACATTGGTGTGAGTATCCAACTATCAGGAAAGAACATTTTTAATTTTCCGAGTAGTGAAGATGACGAGATTGTTCCTTTTCGTAAAGAAAGTCAGAATAATATGGATCTGAATGCCACAAGCATACCTTTCAAATATTTATAGTGGACCGACATGTTGTACTTATGACTCCCATGTTTTATGTTTTTTCAAACTTCGGCCTAGCTAACTCTTCCCACTTGAATGACTTTATGCCGATTTATCGAAATTAGGTCAATCTTGAACTATAGGAAAATTGTAGGTTGCTTTTAAAGTTTTGTGATTTTCTTGAGGTAACCATCGGGGGGTGGTGGGTCATTTAATATATCACGAACCACCATCGAGAGTTTTTAAAAAAGGTTCAACTTCTTGCTAATATTTTTCATCTCGACAACTTAACAAAATTAGGTCAAACTTGAGGTACGGGTAAGCGCGATAGATTGCTCTTGAACTAATTGCTTTTCGAAGCTAGATGGGTGCATCTTATTTTAGTAAACAATGTCATCAGTGTGAGTTTCCAACCTTTAGGAAAGAACACTCTTGATTTTCTGAGTGATGATGAGATCGTTCCTTTCTATGAAGAAAGTCTGAAGAATATAGTTTCGAATGTCATAAGCAGACCTTTCAAATATTTATCGAGGACCGACATGTTGTACTTACGATTCCCATGTTTCATTTTTTTCAAACTTCGACCTAGCTAACTCTGCCCACTTGAATGAATTTATGCTGATTTATTGAAATTAGGTCAATCTTGAACTACAGAAAAATTGTAGGTAGTTTTGAAAGTTGTCTGATTTTTTAGGTAACCATCAGGGGGTCATTTAATATATCACGAACCACCACCGAGAGTTTTGAAAACAAGTTGAACTTCTTTCTAAGAATTTTCATCTTGACAACTTAATGAAATTATGTCAAATAACTTGAGGTACGAGTAAGCGCGATGGATTTCTCTTGAATTAATTATATTTTTGGAGGTATATAGGTGCATCTTGTTTTAGTAAACAATGTCATCGATGTGAGTTTCCAACTTTTAGGAAAGATAATTCTCGGGTTTCCGAGTGATGACGAGATTGTTCCTTTTTATAAAGGAAGTCTGAAGAATACTAGATTTGAATATGCCACAAGCCAAGCTTTCATACATATGTATTGGACCAACATGTTGTACTACTTATGATAACCATGTTTCATGTGTTTTCAAATTACATCCTTGCTAACTCTGCCCACTTGAATGACTTTATGTTGATTTATCGAAATTAGGTCAAATTTGAACTACATGAAAACTGTATGTTGCTTTGAAAGTTTTGTGATTTTTTGGAGGTAACCATTGGGGAATCATTTAATATATCACAAACCACCACTAAGAGTTTTGAAAATAGGTTCAAATTCTTGCTAAGATTTTGCATCTTAACAAGTTAACAAAATTAGGTCAAACTTGAGCTACCAGTAAGCGCGATAGATTGCTCTCGAATTAAATATCATTTCAGTGGTAGATGGGTACATCTTCGATTAGTAATCAATGCCATCGGTGTGAGCTTCCAACTATCAGGAAAGAGCATTCTCAATTTTCCATGTGCTAGACTTGGATGTCATTTTCATTTTCTATAAGGTCCTTGATGCAACATGTTCTTCCACCGGCTGTGTTAACTGAAGCTCACTGCTCCAACGTGACCCGTGTCAGTTAAAATAAAATGCCACCGCCCAAATTTTCATACAAAGTGGACCCTGCTTTCTTACAATTCCCAAGTTTTTAGACGGATTTTTCAAGATTACTAGCTAACCTGGTACACTTAAATGACTTTATATAGATTTAATGAAATTAGGTCAAAATGTTCTTCTATGTAAAGAATATAGATCAATATATAGGGGAAAGTCGATGAACATGAATAGATTATGCATGCAAATTGTTGACAAAATACGGTGTTTAAGAGAAACTAAGTTTTGCGTCTCTTTATATGGTTGTTGATCATTATTAACAGATCGGTGGAATTTCGCAAAAAAAATCGAGTCTAGCACGATGGCGAGGGGAGTACAAGGAACATGTGTCTAAAGGGAAAAGCAAATACTAGGCCCCAATTGGCAATGTATGACCAAGATGTAAAACTACTAAGCAAAAGTTAGCATCTTCAGTTTAGTAGGTCCACGAATAGTCTCGTATAGACACTGACTAAACGGTAGAGCTTAGGGAATCACCTATGTATTTGGCTGATGACCCACAAGTATAGGGGGTGCATCGTAGTACTTTCGATAAATAGGAGTGTCGATCCCAACAAGGAGCAGAAGGTGCTGAATAGTGGTATGGATCAGGAAATCCCTGTGAATACTTAGCAAACGGATTTTTAGTGGTTTTCTGACAAGGAGCAAGTCACAGAAGTAACAAACAAGTGAGCAAGTGTCCCAATCCTTTCTTAGCAAAGGACAAGCCGGTGGAAATACTTATAAAGACCAAACGTTCTCGAGGACACATGGGAATTCTGTCAAGTGCTTTCGCTTCGAATAGCTGAGTACTCTTCTCTGGTGTTGTATGTGTTGTGTGGGTGAACCTGT
This sequence comes from Avena sativa, assembly GCA_916181665.1. NCBI lineage: Eukaryota > Viridiplantae > Streptophyta > Magnoliopsida > Poales > Poaceae > Avena > Avena sativa. The sequence goes on along the minus strand of OV702297.1, from coordinate 299,806,461 downwards.
GCTAACATACCGCCCTTCCTAGGACTAATACATACTTGTGATTAAACCCCCTGCAAACATCCGTAACTACAAGAAAGTAATTAAGATATAAATCTAACCATAGCCTTAAACTCTGAGATCCTATGTTCCCTTGTGCAAAGGTGTCCTAACGGGGGTTCAGGTTTCTGTCACTCCGGCAATCCCACAATTAGTAGCCAAATACACAATGCATCCCCCTGATATGTTGGAAACATATCTATAATTTTTGATGCTCCATGCTTGTTTAGTATCTACTTTGATTTACTTGTCCACACTTTAAGGTGCTTTTTATATGTTTTCTGGTACTAACCTATTAACAAGTTGCAACAGTGCCAGAGGCCTATTTTCTGCTGTTTTTGGTTTCACAAAAGTTAGTAAAGAAATATTCTCGGAATTGGACAGGACGAAGGACAAAGTCAATTACTTTCCGTGGGGAACAAGAAGTCTAGAGGAGAGACGGAGGGGCCAGCCAGGGGGGACAGACCCACCCCAGGCGTGGGGGAAGGTGGGCCCGCGCCTGGATAGGGTTTGGCAGCCCTGGTCGCCTCCCGGACTCGCCCCTTCGCCTATAAGAAGCCCCCGATGCAGAAACCCTGGGTACTCGATTAGAAATCCACGAAACCGTCTGTAGCCTCCGCCACCATCGTCCCTAGATCGGTGGGGATCTGAAGTTCTTCCCGGCACCCTGTCGGAGGGGAGATCATCCCAGAGGCCTTCTCTCCGGTATGATTCGTGAGTAGTTCCACCTTGGACTATGGGTCCATGTAGTAGCTAGATGGTTATATCTCCTCCTTTGTGCTTTCATGTATAGATCTTGTGAGCTCCGTTCATGATCAAGATCTAATCTATTTGTAATCATGCATGTTGTGTTTGCGGGGATCCGATGGATATTGAGATTACTATGTTTGTTTGATTAATTTTATCTTTATGATTCTATCATGTCTGTGTTGTTTGTGATATTGCATGCTCTCCATTGCTAGTGGCTATCTTGGCCAAGTAGTTGCTAGTGACTCCAAGAGGGGGTATTTATGCTCGATAGTGGGTTCATGCCTCTAGTTTCCAAGGGAAGTGATAGAAATTTCTTCGGTTGTAGATGTGTTGTTGCTACTAGGGAGAAAACAACGGTCTCTTGTTCATGGAACATGTGGACTATTTACCTTACACACTCTGCTTAAAGCAGTTGTCTGTTGCTTCCAACTTAATTCTGGAGGGGGTTTGGATGATAATCTGAAGGTGGACTTCTAGTCATAGATGCATTTGGATGGAGGTCTATGTATATTATTGTATTGCCCAATCAGCCTCATAGGATCTTTCTGGCTAGTAATTGCATTGTTTTGCCTTGCTTAGTTCCTGTCAATTGCCTCGCTGTAATTTGTTTACCCTTCATGCCATGTTGTTTATCTAAGGAGAGCACCTCTAGTGAACTATGGATGCCGGTCCAATCTTTACCATTGATACATTACCATTACCTTCCGCACCATATGTTTAATCCTTTGTTACAGCAAACCGGTGAGCTTGACAACCTCACTGATTCGTTGGGGCAAAGTCTTGAGTTTGTGTTGTGCAGGTCTCCACTTTTCCAGCAACACCTTGAGACGTTTCCTTCCTCCTTCAGGTTCGATAACCTCGGTCTCTACTAAGGGAAACTTGTTGTTGTGCTCATCACACCTTCTTCTTGGGGTTCCAACGAAGTGTCCCACGTCAACACTGGGTGCACGCATCAAGATTTCTGGTGCCATTGCCGAGGAAGCTAAGGAAGTCTTCAATAGGGGAGTCCTTCACTTCCTTTCTCTTTACTTTGTTTTTATTTTGCTTTGATTCTTTTGCTTGATTTTGTTTGCCTCTTATTCAAAAACACAAAAAATAGTTGCTGCTCTAGCTACTGCTGTTGTCTTTGGCTTGCCCACCTTTGCCAAAATGAACTCTGCTGAGAACACCAAGTTGTGTGACTTCACTAGCACCAACAACAATGATTTCCTAAGCACACCTATTGCTCCACCTGCTCCTGATGCTATCTTTTATGAAATTAAGCCTGATTTGTTGAATCTTGTGATGAGAGAGAAATTTTCTAGTGCTGGTTCTGATGATCCTACTGCCCATCTTAATAGCTTTGTTGAACTTTGTGAGATGCAAAAGTATAAGGATGTAGATGGAGATATTATTAAGCTCAGGCTTTTTCCTTTCTCCTTGAGGGGAAATGCTAAAGAATGGTTGCTATCTTTGCCTAAAAATAGTATTGGTTCTTGTTCTAAGTGCAAAGATGCTTTTATTGGAAAGTACTATCCTCCTGCTAAGATTATTGCTATGAGAAGTGATATTATGAAATTTAAACAGCTTGATAGTGAACAAGTTGCTCCTGCTTGGGAAAGAATGAAATCTTTGGTTAAAAATTGCCCTACTCATGGACTCACTACTTAGATGATTATCCAAACTTTTTATGCAGGTTTGAACTTCTCCTCAAGAAACCTATTGGATTCAACTGCTGGAGGTACTTTTATGGGACTCACCTTGGGTGCTGCAACAAGGCTCCTTGATAATATGATGGTTAACTACTCTGAATGGCATGTTGAGAGAGCTCCACATGGTAAGAAGGTAAATTCTGTTGAGAAAAATTCCTCTTTGAGTGAAAAGATTGACGTTATTATGGCTATGCTTGTTAATGGGAAAGCTCCTCTAGATCCTAATAGTGTTACCTTAGCCTCTTTGGTTGCTCAAGAAGAGCAATTTGACGTGAACTTCATTAGAAACAACTACTTCAACAACAATGCCTACAGGAATAATTTTGGTAGCAACAACAATTATAGGCCTTATCCTCCTAATAATGGCAATTCCTATGGAAGATCTTACAATAATGCTAGAAGTGCCCCCTCTAAACTTGAAGTCATGCTCAAGGACTTTATTAGTAAACAAACCACTTTAAATAAGACTATAGAGGAAAAGCTTTTAACTGTTGAGAAAAATATATCCTCTTTGTCTGAAACTCAAACTTCCTTGGTTAATAAAATGGCTGCTAAACCTGAAACTATGGAAAACACCTTTTCTACTACTCATGCCATACAAGTTACTATTGATGAAAATGTTAGGCTTTTAGCTCAACTTCATGCTAGGTGGGAAAGGGAAGCTGAGATTGATAGAAATAATAGTGTGTGCACTATCACCACTAAACCACAAGTAGTCCCTATTCCTACTCCTACTATGCCTAAGCCTATTGAGCCTACTACTACTGATGCTAAGTTTGACTTTGATATTGATGGTTGCAATATTTCTGAAGTGATTATGTTCTTGCAAAAGCTTGCTAGAAGTCCTGATGCTAGTGATATGCATGTTACCTTTACCAAACACATTACATATGCTCTTGTTAAGATTAAGGAAGAGAAGCTAAAACCCAAAGCTTCTATTCCTAGGAAAGTAGAAGATAATTGGGAACCCATTATTAATATGCAAGTGAATGACTTTGATATCAAAGGTTCATGTGATATTGGTTCTAGTGTCTCTATTATGCGTAGGAAGATTTATGAAATGCTTGATTTGCCACCATTGGAAGATTGTTATTTAAATGTCCCACTCAATGATAATGCTAAGAAGAAACTCATGGGTAGTATTAATGATGTTCTCATTATGGTTAACAATGCTTATGTCCCTGTTGATTTCTATGTTTTGGATGTTGAATACAATGCTTCTTGTCCTACTACTTTGAGAAGAACTTTTCTTAGAACAGTTGGTGCCATCATTGATATGAAAGAAGGCACCATCAAATATCATTTTCCATTCAAGAAAGGTATTGAACACTTCCCTATGAGGAGAGATAACTTGCTTTTTGCTCCTCCTTTGAAAGCAAGGTTTGATGTTAATGCTTCCTCATTTGAAATACTTGATTCCTCTTACTTCTTGTGCCTAACTTAAAGGCGTTAAAAGAAAAGTACTTGTTGGGAGATAACCCAAGAGTTTCCTTGAGTCTTGGAAGTTATTACTACTGTAATGACCTCTCCCTATCCCTTTTGTTTGCTTTTTGTGCCAATAATGACCTCTAATGAGAGGGAAATAAGATTTGGAGAGTTGCTGTCCCGAAACAGATTTCTGTCCTCCACCAAAAAACGTTCGTGAGGAGTCTATGTAACTCATATTGAGCTCAAAATTTACGAATAAATCCCCCGGTATGTTGGGTAACTTTCGTTAGTTCAACACTTTTTGATTTCAGCAACATAAGATGTTCGAAAAAAATCGTTTCTACCTGTTGGTCTATTTTGACAGATTTCTGCCATTATTTGCATTTGCTTCTTATTGATTCCTTTTGCGCTCTCTTCAGGTAAATTGAGTTTCTTTGAAGGAGTTACTACAGTAGCTTGTGTTTTTAGTGAAAAGCCTTGCTGTTCCAAAGATTTGCCAGTGGTCTAATATCTTTTGAATAAGCTAATGTTGCTAATGAAGATTGTGTGAAGTTTTGTATGAAGGAAAAAATTCAGGTGTAGAGAGAGAATGATGCAATGAGATGAAGAATGGACAAAAGCTCTAGCTTGGGGATGCCACCAGGGCGTCACCCCAAGAAATATCCAAGAGGTACAAGCGTCAAAGCTTGGGGATGCCCAAGGCATCCCCTTCTTCATCAATAAAAAGCTCAGGTCTGTCTAGACACTTCGTTTTTATTGTTTCATGTACAGTTGTGTTGTTCTTGGAGCGTCTTAGTTTTCGTTTGCTTTGCTTAGTTTGCTTTAGTTGTTTGGACCCCCGTTCTCGCTGTGTTGTTTTGCAAATAAGTTTGCTTGGTGTTTGGAAAGGAGTAGTAAGTTCTTGCTTGAAGTGCAAGAGGAGCTTGCATTGACTGTGACTTAGACTTTAGCATGACATGCTAGGTGTTGTTTTAGCATTATGCTTAGTGATTATTGCTGTAGCATGTTTTGTTCCAAACAATTGGGATTACTTAGTGTGCCTTGAAGATATTATGCATTGTTTTAGCATGCAAAATCATAGTATTGTGGTATTCTCCTTTGATGTTTTGCTTGGGTTGACTTGACACATGCTCACACCATGTTATGACTATGACAAGTCACCATTAGCGTCTATGATCATTTAGTCCTTGACTTGTAGTACCACTCTTTGCTTTGATTAGTTTTCTTTGTTGCATTGCATAATTATGGCCATTATTGCTCTCTTAGTTGGTTGCTCCCAGTCTTTTGCTAGCCTCCACTGGTATGAGTAAGTTCTAGTCATGCCTCCAACTCCCAAGAAACCAAGTTATTCCAAAGTGTCCACTATAAAATCCTATGCATGGTGTGTTACACCATTCCAAGTATATTCTTTTTTTCAACTATCTTCCAATTAAAAAATATTTTGTTATGTGAAAACTTAGTGATTAAAGCCCTCACGAACTTGATGGCACACTTTATTCTTTGCCCCTAATAAACTTGAACCATTGTGACAACTTTGTTGTATATGCTTGCACTTATAAGTTGGAATTAGCAGAACCGTGCTGTCACAGGGAACGTTCTCAACATTGCACTTGAACCTTGTTGTACTCAGTTGATATCATGTTCTTTTGTCTACGGATGTCACCGGTGTGAAATAAAGAGGGAACTTGTAAGTCCATGGAGTTTGTATCCTGTGTTAGAGAAACGCCTGGGCCGCTAGCCTAAGCCATGCCTAATCATGGTGGAAACTTGCAGCATCACCATAGTGACATCTATGAAGCATTCTTCTTATAAAAAAAGAGACACATTGAGAAAAGAGGAAAGAGAGAAAAAAGCACATTAAGAAGAATTGCTAAGATGCTCATTGTCTGCTTGCCTTGTCATTTTGGTTATGGGAAAGCTCCTGTACCATGTGCAAGGGGTACCCTGTTGGCGGTTCTCAATGATATACAAATACTTAAAGTGACAAGAACTTACCTGGACCCAAAGTTGAGTATGCATGAGGAGTGGCCCTCGTATTCAAGGGGCATGAGATTGCCAACTTATACTTCGTCAAGCATATACCCCAGCTTTGCCACTTAAACCTTAACCACTTCAAGATTCTTATGATAGGGGTAATGAGGGCTGAAAACTAACTAGTACCATAATTTTTGGAAGATCTTTTTGAAACTTGTAATCCCTGCTTCCTTTACAAAAAGGCCTTTCTTCCACCATTATTTGAGTCTCCACCTTCTACCTTTAGGCACCATTGAGAGAGCATAGTTGTCATTCTATGTGCAATGTTCCAAAGCTTATTAATTGATGCATATTGTGTTATTACTTACTCTTGTGCTATTTGTTTCTAGTCACCCTTGTGAACTTTGCAGGTTTCCTATGCATTATATTGCTACTCTATGAGGGACAAGATGATTGCCACTATGCTATGTTTTCTGCATGTGAAACAAACAAACATTTTTCAATGCATATTATTCATGATCTTTGTTTGTAGCTTGCCATGTTGCATGCATAGTTACTATGTCCTATTGTTAGAACTACATCTTTCATGCACATGTTTAGAGTTCTTTGATCCCATCTTTCAATGCTTGCAAATGGTTGGATCTTTATTGTGAGGGTGCATGTCACCTCAAAAATTATTCTTTTATCACTTACCTACTCGAGGACGAGCAGGAGTTAAGCTTGGGGATGCTGATACGTTGGAAACATATCTATAATTTTTGATGCTCCATGCTTGTTTAGTATCTACTTTGCTTTACACTTTGAGGTGCTTTTTACATGTTTTCTAGTACTAACCTATTAGCAAGTTGCAACAGTGCAAGATGCCTGTTTTCTGCTGTTTTTGGTTTCAGAAAAGTTAGTAAAGAAATACTCTCGGAATTGGACGGGACGAAGGACAAAGTCAGTTACTTTCCATGGGGAATAAGAAGTCCAGAGGAGAGCCGGAGGGGCCGTCCAGGGGGGCCAGACCCACCCCAGGCGCGGGGGTAGGTGGGCCCACACTTGGCTAGGGTTTGGCAGCCCTGGTCGCCTCGCGGACTCGCCCCTTCGCCTATAAGAAGCCCCCTATGTAGAAACCCTGGGTACCCGATCAGAAATCCATGAAACTGTCTGTAGCCGCCGCCACCATCATCCCTAGATCGGGGGGGATTCGAAGTTCTTCCCGGCACCCTGTCGGAGGGGAGATCATCCTGGAGGCCTTCTCTCCGGTATGATTCGTGAGTAGTTCCACCTTGTACTATGGGTCCATGTAGTAGCTAGATGGTTGTATCTCCTCCTTTGTGCTTTCATGTATAGATCTTGTGAGCTCCATTCATGATCAAGATCTAATCTATTTTGTAATCATGCATGTTGTGTTTGCGGGGATCCGATGGATATTGAGATTATTATGTTGGTTTGATTAATGGTTTTATCTTTATGATTCTATCATGTATGTGTTGTTTGTGATCTTGCATGCTCTCCGTTGCTAGTGGTTATCTTGGCCAAGTAGTTGCTAGTGACTCCAAGAGGGAGTATTTATGCTCGATAGTGGGTTCACGCCTCTAGTTTCCAAGGGAAGTGACAATAATATCTTCGGTTGTAGATGTGTTGTTGCTACTAGGGAGAAAACAACGGTCTCTTGTTCATGGAACATGTGGACTGTTTACCTTACACACTTTGCTTAAAGTAGTTGTCTGTTGCTTGCAACTTAATACTGGAGGGGGTTCGGATCATAACCTGAAGGTGGACTTCTAGTCATAGATGCAGTTGGATGACGTTCTATGTATATTGTTGTATTGCCCAATCAACCTCATAGGATCTTTCTGGCTAGTAATTGCATTGTTTTGCCTTGCTCGGTTCCTATCAATTGCCTCGCTGTAATTTGTTTACCCTTCATGCCATGTTGTTTATCTAAGGAGAGCACCTCTAGTGAACTATGGACCCCGGTCCAATCTTTACCATTGATACATCTTCCACTGTTACTTGTTTACTTGCTGCAAACTATTACCTTCCACACCATACGTTTAATCCTTTGTTACAGCAAACCGGTGAGCTTGACAACCTCACTGATTTGTTGGGGCAAAGTCTTGAGTTTGTGTTGTGCAGGTCTCCACATTGCCAGCAACACCTTTGAGACGTTTCCTTCCTCCTTCAGGTTCGATAACCTCGGTCCCTACTGAGGGAAACTTGCTGATGTGCTCATCACACCTTGCTCTTGGGGTTCCAACGAAGTGTCCCACGTCAACACTGGGTGCACGCATCACCCCCTAGGCCCATCAATGGTGAAGTATCATGTAGTCGACATTCACATGACACCACTAGAAGAATAGCACCACAACTTAAAGACTAAACCATTGAATAATAACTCATCACAGATTCACTACTAACAACATGACTTCTCCCATGTCCTCAAGAACTAAACGAACTACTCACAATACATCATATGGATCAAGATCAAAGATGATATGGTAATGGATAACAATCTGAACATAAACAATAATTCAATGGTTCCACTCACAACCATCAACTACAATAGTAATCAACACCAAGAAAGTTTCCCCTAAGAACTAAAGCAATATCCAACACAATTGTTACAGTGGGACAGAGTGGTGATGATGGTGCTGGTGGAGATGATGGTGTGGATGATGATGATGATCCCGATGAAGCCTAGATTGATGACGGTGTTGATGGCGATGGTCTCCCCTCTCCGGGAAGGAATTCCCCCGATAGAAATCTGTCTACCAGAGAGATCTTTCTCTCTCGGTGTTTTCCGCCCCCAGAGGCGGCGGAAATCTATTTGTGGTCGCTCCCTTGGGATTAGGGTTCCGTAGGAATATATAGGCGAAGGGGCGGAGTCGGAGGCCGGGCAGGTGGGCCACACCTGCCCTAGGCGCGGGGTCAGGTTGGCCCGCTCCTAGGGGGGTGTGGGCCCCCTGAGGCCCATCTTCGTCCCTCCTTCTGGCTTCCTTGGTCTTCTGGTAAAATAATATGTTTCCATATTTTTCTGGTATTTTTCTGATCTTCGTGAAATTGCACCGAAATGCCTTCTTTTCCATTAGAATCCAGACTCCAGCAGTCCATCCTCCAAGAATCATCCAAACATGCATAAACAAATGAAAATCCATAAGTAATACCTCATAATAAGACAAATAACGATGAATAGAGGTAAATTATGATATAGAAGGGTGATGCAAATTGGGCGTATCAACTCCCCCAGGATTAGACTTCGCTTGTCCCCAAGCGAATACTAAGCTCAGTAACATGTCCACATGTTTATGGAGTGAAGTGTCGATAAAAGAATACGAACAAGAAGCATCACACTTACCATTGCACAACTCATAGAAGAAAGCAACTCACCATTATATAACTTAGCTTGCAACCAAGTACAGCAATCACAATAGAGATGCATAAAGATAAATCATAATTGGAATTGCCAAACTTATTCTTGTTCAGAGAACACCTGGCAAATAGTTTCACAAAAGCTTTTTGTAGAAGTTTCAAAACATGAACACTCTTTGCTCAAAAAGGTTTTTCACTAGTGAAAGCTTTCAAAGTAATACTCAATAGGTAAGAGTTTTGTGCAAACAAAGAAGATGAAGAACATGATTGAATAAATCACCATATGAATGCTTGAAACACAACAACTCAAAAGCTTGCTGGAGATAGAGAGGAAGTGGGTTTACTGACTCAACTGGAAGTGGGAGAAAGGTCCCTTCTTAGAGGGTAGCTGGGATTACAAGTCATAAAGAGCTTCCAAAAGATTATGGTACTTACTAGCTTTGAGCCCTCATTGCCCCTATCATAAGCATATTGAGATGATTAAGTTTAAAGTGAACAAAGATGGAGTATATGCTTGACGAAATATAAGTTGGCAATCTCATGTCCCTTGAATATGAGGGCCACTCATGCATTCTCAACTTTGGGCCCAGGTAAGTTCTTGTCATTGTAAGTATTTGCATATCATTGAGAACCGCCAACGGGGTACCCCTTGCACATGGTACAGGAGCTTTCCCATAACCAAAATGACAAGGCAAGCAGACAATGAGTATCTCAGCGATCCTTTTATTTACTATGTGCATAGATTTTTATTGAGGATGCTTCATAGATAGCTCACTATGGTGATGCTGCAAGTTTCCACCATGATTAAGCATGGCTTAGGCTAGCGACCCAGGAATTTCTCTAACACAGGATACAAACTCCATGTACTTACAAGTTCCCTCTTTATTTCACACCATTGACATCCATAGACAAAAGAGCACGATATCAACTGTGTATAGAGTACAAGTGCAATGTTGAAAACGTTCCCCGTGACAGCACGGTTCTGCTAATTCGAACGTATAGATGCAAGCATATACAACTTCGATGTTCACAATGGTTCAAGTCTATTAGGGGCAAGTAATAAAGTGTGCCATCAAGTTCGTGAGAGCTTTACTAACTAGTTTTCTCATAACAAAATACTTTTTAATTCGAAAGGTAGATGAAGCTTGAGAATTTGCTAGGAATAGCAACAATGCTACTAGGTCGATATGGTTTACACAAGTGGCAAAAGTTTTGGGTTCAAAGGATTTTGGAAACATGAGAAGTATGCCTTCTCAAAACAGGTTTTTGTCTAGCAAGGCTGGGTAGCAAGCAAGAGAGTTGAAATAAACAAGGAAACATACAAGTAATAAAGCCAAACATGCAATCTTCCTTGAAGACACAAAAGAATCTTAAATAAAGAATACTAAGCTTATGAGCCAACAAGAAAGAAAACAAATAATACCAAATACCTGTAAGCTTTTTCTTTCTTTTTCTTTCAAACTAATGCCACCGACCAGAACTCTGTTTGCCAAAACCAATTTAGATTCACTTGATGATCCCAAAGTGGTGCCAATACTGAACAACAAGATCCATCATATATTAGATATTGCAAACTAAGAAGTGCAAAAAGTAAGAGATGAGACTTCTCATTAATATTCAATAAAGGCACTCACACCAAGGGATACATAGATAATCAACTAAAGCAGAGATACTTCCACATGCAAACCGAACTATAAGATAACCTCTCTACCAAAGATATGAATCCACTAAAAAGGTAAAAGATAAAAGATAATGGTCGTGATACCGCGTCACTCCCCCAAGCTTGGAACAAGCCAAGGGGATGCCAAACCTGATGACGAATTACTCCCTTGGTGGTGGTGGTGTTCTCTTGTCATGGGTCAGGAAATCTTCTAGAATCTTACGAAGCCTGTTATTCTCCTCTTGAAGCGTATCCACCTTCATCCTCAAGGCACGGTACTTATCACAAAACTCGTTGGTAGTTTGAAGGGCTTCCGCTGCCTCAGGGCAGTATATGAGTTCTGGACCGAAGGCTATGATTCCCTCCATGTGACGAGAAAATCATCTGCAGTGTTAATTTCTCCTACAAAAGTAGGTTTCCTTCCCCTTGTTCCTGCGGCGGTTTGTTCTTCCAACTCTATCTCCACGGGCTTCTTGCCTTTGTCGTTGGCGGAGGCCATGGTGCTCTAAACTTGAGAAGATTTCCTGATAGAAACAGATCGAAACGAAAACACGACGAGAACACGATGCACGAACCTCGGGGGATCTAGGGGGTTATATATTACAAAGTTTTAATGCATAAGGAAGGTTTTGACATGGAAACGAGGCGGAGACGGAGTTCGAGAGGGAGACACCCCCCTCAGGCGCGGCCAGGCTGGGCCCGCGCATGGGGTGGGTCTGTCCACCCCGGGCTCTGTTTCCTCTTCAGTTTCATCTCGTAACCTCCCTTTTGTATTAAAAACATCAAAAAATATAAAAAGATTGGGGTTTCACGAACCTTCTGTTTTCACCACTTTTACCTATTCAAATACGAACTCTGCAGATTCCTTCTCTCTTTCTCCTAAGAATTTCCTTCGTAAAAAACCCTTGCACAAACTCAAAGACAACATTAGTGTAAGCAAAAACAATAAAACTTTGGTACACACTTCAACTGAAAACCCATCAAAACAAAAGCTTCTGTAAGATGCAAATGCAAATGACGGCAGAAATCTGTCAAAACAGACCAGCAGATAAAGATTGATTTTTTCGAAGACCTTCTGTTGCTCAAATCAAAAAGTGAAGAACTGATGAAAGTTGGGTAACAACTTGGAGAACAAGCACAGAAAAATGCAGCTCCATCCGAAGTACTGAGATTCCTCATGAAGTTTTACAATACAGCACAAAAATCTGTCCCAGGACAGCCACTTTTCACAACTCCTCTACTTCACAAAAGTAGTTGAACTTGACACAAAAACCAAAACAAAAAGGATAAGGAGCGGTTATTACAGAGGTAATAACTTCCAAGACTCGACAAAACTCTTGGGTTATCTCCCAACAAGTACTTTTCTTCAATGCCTTTAAGTTAGGCTTGAAACTTCCAAAGATGCTCACATAGGATATATATATTTGAGGTGAAAGAGATCATAAAGAAGCAAATAACCAAAAAATTTGAGTCTAACCCACTTCCTATGCATGGGAGTATCATGATAAAACGAATTGTTGAAACAAAATGCCAATAGCATAGGAAGACAAAACATATGCAACTTTAAAGCTTTCAACATAAAACGGGGAAACTTAACATCATTTGGATGCATAAAACCATGTTTCCCTCTCTCATAATAACTTTCAGTAGCACTTTGAATAAAGTTGACAATATAACTATCACTGGAAACAATTTTATCATCAGAATAAGCATAGTTACAGTCACCAAAAAGAGGTCCAAAGTCATAGACTGGATCAACAGAAACAAGTTTTTCCATCCTGAAATCTTTATTAGGCAAGCTATTTTCACAAGGAGCTTTAGCAAATTTGGAAAGGTTAAACTCATAAGAATCTCCATCAAAGTTAGTTAAAACTTTTTCCTTCTTACAATCAATAATAGCTCCACAAGTGTTCAATAAAGGTCTACCAAAAATTATAGGACAAGTTGTGCTAGCTGCTGAATTAAGCACTAGAAAATCAGCAGGATACTTAATCTTACCATAGAGAACCTCCACATCTCTTACAATTCCTATGGGGAAAATGGTCCCCTTGTTATCAAGGTGAATAACCACATCAATGTCCTCAAGCTCACAAGGACCAATCTCATGCATAATTTCCCTGTAAATCTCATAAGGAATAGCACTAGAACTAGCACCAATATCACATAAACCATAGAAGCAATGATCACCAATTTTAACAGAAAGCACAGGAACACTATATTTTCTAGCCTTACTAGAATGAGAGATATTACTAGAGGCGTCTTCACAGAAGACAATGTGCTCATCCTCTATATTTCTAGTGACAGTGTCTTTCACAATAGCTACCACAGGTTCATCACTCAAATGCTTACCAAGATCCACAGTTTTCATTGTACCTTTGTTATTTGCACTAATAATCATAGAATACTCCTTTACCTTAGCTGGGAAAGGCATTTTTCTCAACATGAGGTTCAGGCACAATATGATTAGTAGTACAAACTTGAGTACTTCTAACTCGAACATGGCTAACAACATATTTATAAGGAGCATGGTACTTATTCCACTTCTTCTTGGGAATTTATATGTAAGAGGCAAAGGCCTTAAAACAGTTGGCAATACTTTGGGAATCAAGACCAAACTCATTGCTAATATCACGGAAGTCATCAGTTCCCATAAAATATTTAATGCATTCATAATCATAGTTTATACCTGACTTTCTTCATTTGTCATTCTCCCAAGCTTCAGTGTTCTCTTGAATACGGTATAGTAGATCCCATTTAGCTTCTTCCTTCATACGTGTGAATGATCCAGCACAAGAAGCATCTAGTAAATCTTTATCATGAAGAGAAAGCCTAGAATAAAAGTTATTGAGAATAATATTGTTAGGGAGTTCATGAATAGGACATTTAAGCATTAGTAACTTCAATCTCCCCCAAGCTTGAGCTGTACTCCCTCCATCAAGAGGCCAAAATTTATATATAAGATTTATATCCTTATGAATCTCACTGGGAGGATAAAATTTAGAGTAAAAGAGAGATGTCATCTCCTCCCATTCCATGGATTGTCCATTCTTCAGCAGCCTATACCATTCTCCAGCTCTCCCTTTCAAGGATATGGAGAGTAACTTCTTCTTCACCTATTCAGTTGTGATACCTGCACACTTAAACAACCCGGATAATTCATGGATAAAAAGCAAGTGATCACCAGGATGGACAGTTCCATCCCCAAAATAATAATTTTCCATAACACGATTAACAATACTTCTAGGTATCTTAAAAGGATCTATCTCAACAGGAGGTGGTTCATCTACTACCCTAGCAGTGGTAGTAGTTCTTCCAAACATAAAACCAAGTGGGTTATCCATATTGGAAACAAAGTAACAAGCCGTAACAAGAGCAATACTCACAGTGAAAGTTTCCCTTACCAGTTCCACTCTTCAATAGCGCTTCACTCCCCGGCAACGACGCTAGAAAATAGTCTTGATGACCCACAAGTATAGGGGGTGTATCGTAGTACTTTCGATAAATAGGAGTGTCGGTCCCAACAAGGAGAAGAAGGTGCTGAACAGTGGTATGGAGCAGGAAATCCCTGTGAATACTTAGCAAACGGATTTTTAGTGGTTTTCTAACAAGGCAACAAAACAAGGAGCAAGTAACAGAAGTAACGAACAAACGGAGAAAGTGGCCCAATCCTTTCTTAGCAAAGGACAAGCCGGTGGAAATACTTATAAGGACCAAACGTTCTAGAGGACACATGGGAATTCTGTCAAGTGCTTTCGCTTCAAATAGCTGAGTACTCTTCTCTGGTGTTGTAAGTGTTCTGTGGGTGAACCTGTGCTAACATACCGCCCTTCCTATGACTAATACATACTTTTGATTAAACCTGTAACATCCCAGCATTAGAGCTTATAAATAAGTTGAACACAGAAGTGTGCATTGCATTCATGCATAGAAAATCTGAATAATTTTCGCGCTTTTAAATAAAAACTTGTCAAAGTGATTGAAGCTTCTCTTAACTTGATGGAATTGATGTAGATCATCAAGTTGACTGCGATAAGTTTCAATATGACCTTTGCTAAAACCTTATTTTGGGTAAACATGATTTGATCTAAGGGTAGATCAAATGGAATAAAGATAAAACCCTAATGCATTACTTAATGGTTATCTTTGATCCTTAAGTAATCATATCCTTGTATTCATTATAATCACTTAGGAACACCAAGTTATAAATTTAACACAAATAATAAGAATGTAACAACTATATATTAATCTCATCTACTTATACCATGAGTAACATGGAAATAGCTAACTTTAACTCTCTAGTGAGATTGAGTAGGAAAGAAACCAAAGTTAAGACCATTCACCATATATCTTTCTTTCCATATCAATCTTTATCATCTCTATTGAATCCTATCCTTATATTTGTTGTTCATCAATGTTGAGTAATCAACTATTGATTCACCAATTCTTAACTTACCAATTCTTGATCTATCAACTCTTTTCCTTATTATAGCATTCACTTAAGGCTTATAAAGAAATAAGTAAGAAGAGGTAAATAGAGATGCTAGTTTTAGATTTCATCTATAGGATGGGAGTGATTCGAGGAAATCAAATCAATATGGTAACAAAGAAGATTACAAGGATGAAGTCTGAAGATAGTTACCAGGAGTAGTCCTATTGGATTAAGTAGGTATAGTCAATGAATCATATCTCTTAATCCAATAGAGCTAGATAGAAGATAATTTCAATACAACTGGAGTGTTGTATTGATGAAGCCTTGATTAGCCAATTGGAAACCTAAACCCTAAAGGATTATAATGATCATGCCTTACTCATCCATATTGAATGCTTATACCAAGTATAAGTGACATTGGTGGAAAAAACATGATTGAACCATAGTATAGATGTATTATCCTAGATTAGTCATTACAAGTCACATTAATATAATGTGAGGTTAGAATGTTAGATATTGGAGTTAAGTAGAGAGAAGGAAGTATGATTAAAATAATGTTAGAGTAACATTGAATTACAGAAGTAGTATTCCCCTCTTGGGGAAATACTAAACACTAGAGGAGAGTAGATCTTGATATAAACCTCTAATAGAGTGGTATTTGTGATGGATGATTTAGGAAAGGTATGAATGGAGTTAGATGTAACCACTTGTTGGGTTAGAGATTATTAATAGTAGAATAGTGGTTATAGCCAAGTATAAATATGAGAATAATATGAAAGCTTTAGTGTTAAGCACATTGCATTTATAAGTGGATTTATAATAATAAAGGGTGGATAAGAAGTTTCTGTAAAGCAAAGTTCATCATGTTAGTACATGATGATGGACATAGAGGAGTAATATATCTAGGAAAGGAATTCCTTAATTAGAAGTCCAGAGTTATAAAGTATGGAATATAGGAATCCTTGTTAAACACTAAACCCTAATTCTAGAACCAAACATATTATCTATTTCAACTGATTGATTTATTATCTTAAAACCACAATGGTTCATAGGAATATTTTCCTAAAGCCAATCACCTAAGCACATCTTTATCATTTTCAACCATCATTATTATAGGTGCTTAGGAACCATCTTCATCAATTCTTTCTCACAAATTGTCCTAGAGAACAAGTCCACTATTTTACTTTGAATGGTGGTATTATTAAATTCACCAACATAAAGACAATTTGTCTTAGCCATTAATTTTTATTCACATCAATAAAGGAAATATGAGAATATGCAATCTTCTAAAAATTGATGGTAAAGCATTTTCAATTCAAACTTTAACTCATATGTTAGTTGTAATAAAATATAGAATTATATTCCCTAAATCTATGAGAATAATATTAACTATATTAAGTTCTCAAAACTTTATATATTAAATATAAATAAAGGATCAAGATATATGAAAGTTTCTTTAATATTATAAGTCAATAAGAATCAGGACATAAAAATTTAAGATCCTAAAGAAATCCTAAAACCTAAGGCCCTAATTTATACTTATCCTATGTGATATAATAACCTTCATATGATTATGAATATGAAGTATATAAAAGGGTAAATCAGTAAAATATATTATTATCAAAAATAGTATTAATATCAGAATCTTAAGTATATTCTCATAAACTTACAATTTTCTACATAAGAAATTCCTAGAAAGTTAAAACAAATGAATAAATACAAAGCTAGAAAATCAAAACAAAAAATGGAAAAGAAATAGAATCAGGAAAAAAAAGAAGAAATAACAAATCTGGCCCACGGCCCATTTCTCTCTCCACCTATTCACCGCTCAGCCGCAGGACCCTTTCTCTTCCGCTCCCT
Source organism: Avena sativa (assembly GCA_916181665.1). NCBI lineage: Eukaryota > Viridiplantae > Streptophyta > Magnoliopsida > Poales > Poaceae > Avena > Avena sativa. The sequence goes on along the minus strand of OV702297.1, from coordinate 299,789,276 downwards.
TGGCTCCAGCCCACGTCGGCCCAACGGCAGCCCGCATACCTTTTCGTTTCTTTTCCTTTCTTCCTCCTCTGGACAGAAAGCATCGCTGGCGAAGCAGCTGGCTGGCAACGCCTCCGCCGTCCACCGTGGTCGCCATGATTCGTGCCGAGGCCGCCAACATCGGGAGGGGATAAGAAGGACACGCCGATGCCACACTCCCTCGCCCTTATCTCCATTTCCTTCCTCTTCCTTCCGTCTCCTCTGAGTAACCGAAACCTAGCTCGTCGGAGACACCTGTGCCGCCGCTAGAGACCACCCCACGACGAGCTGAGCATACCACGAGATTCGCCATGGCGTGTAGCATCTCCAGCAAGAAGGAATCGAGCAGGCGGGCTCTTAATCAACCGCATCGATCCGATTCTCGACGACCACCGCCGCCTGTCATCGTCAATAATCGTCGATTCCGACCACCTCTGGCCTCGCCGAGCCCTTCATCGTGCTTCTGGTGAGCCCCTCGTGCGAATGGCCTCTGTAGGATTCTTCCTTGCGTGTTAAATCAAGCTTCCTGCGACCACCTGCTATCGACGCCGTCGGCCACCGTCGTATCCCTAGCTCCGACGACCTAAATCGAGCGGCGCCACCACTAAAACGCATTCCGCGACGCCCTCTTCCCGTCTAGCCCAAGCACAGCCTCGCGCATATAGCCGATCCGTGAATCCAAGCTTCGATCTGAGGGTGAAAGTTCGTGTGACGTCATGCTGATGTCATGGTTGCGTCATCCTTGACCAAGTCCACTCTGTTAACTGGTCTTTGTCCATGTGGCAGATGACGTGGCCTAGGGCCCATGGGTTAGTGCCTATGGCTAGGTAGAGTTACGGTATAAAAAGTCTGTGCATGTTTAGAAAATAATTAAAACAATATGAATTCAAATTTCAAATATTCCAGAAATTAAATAAAATGATTAAATCTTGTAAATTTAATATCTTTTGTTTTATAAATCAGAAAAATACATATACTATATGAAAATGTTTAGAAAAATAAAATCTACAACTTAAAACTATTACTAAATATTATTATGATAATTATTTAAATAAATATTCTTTAATAAATACTTTATAAAGTTTCAATACTTCAATAATTACTATTTTAATAATGGAAAATGTTAAAAATATAAATAAAATACTAAAAATCTTAGGAAAATAAGAATTATAATTTAAAACTATAGTAATGTATTATTATTCCTCTTAATTAAATATTTATTATTTATTAAGTATTTCTAAAAGTAATAAACCTTATTAAAATCATATCTTATTATTTATAAATCAAAAAAATAAAAGTAATATACCAAAATGATCACAAAAATAATAACTACATGTTAAAAATGTGATATTCCACTTTTGAGTTAAATAAAAAGTTAAACATTTTAATAACTTGAATTTAAACCTATTTCTTTAATTGATAATACATATAAAGGTAAATAAAATTTATTAATATTCCTAAAATTGTCAATTTAAATCTAATAAATGGTATTGGTCTTCAGTATTAATAATAGGAAGTCAAAATAGTTCAACATAATTTAAATACAATTTTATTGAATTATCCTTCAACCATAAATGCAGATTGGTTTATAAAAGGGATTCTTATTTAACATAAAATCTCCAAGAATAATTATAATAAGATAAAACCATTCTTTTACTTCAACTACAAGTTATAAACAAACCAAAACACTATATTGAATCCATAAGTAGTTAAGAAGTATTACTTCTTTGTTTAGAAACTATAACCACTCATCCGTAAAAAAGAAAAATGATTCTATTCCACTAATCAATTAGGAAACCACTATTCAAAAGAAATAATGCCATTCTTAAGTAACTCTAAGGAAACTATACAAAGTGAACAAGATACAAGTATCATAAGTAATACACCCTAAGTCTATCTACATTCTTAAAGTTACTTATTGTTACCAAGCTTTAAGTATAATACTAAAAACTTTATTATATACTTTATAGTTAACTTTGGTCTGTTATAATTAAATTGTAAAGCATCTTAATATCAAACCAACTCAGTTAAAAACCAAGATAGATAAGTCTCAAATACTACTAATTTCATTAATCCAATAAAGGCAATTCCTTCTAACTTAAAGACGATAACTAGAAAGAACACCTCATAAGGTTAACTTAAAAACTTAAATGCTTCTACTTAGTTGAGTAAGATTTTCTTCAAAAGTTATTCTTTTTACCACTTCAATTAACATATGACAATTAATAGTAAACACCTTACTTTATACTATACTTGTATAACAAGATTGTTAATACTTAAATCCTTTATAAGTGACATTACTTGTAAAGTAAAACTCAAAAATAAACAATTAAGACGTAAGCAACCTTGAGTAGCATTCCATACTATGTATTTTATTGTTGTATAAACACATGTTGTATTCCACGCACTCACAAGCCTTAATAAGAAGCACATGTGTGAAACCTAATCTAAAGGGGCAACACATTCCAAGGAAACCCTTTCCAGTATCCAAAACCAAGAACAACGTTATCCTCGGAATTCGCGTTTATCAACTTGCATTACATTACTTATGCATAAAAGAATCTTGCTTCTTTAAACATTAGTCCTTACCGGACCAATGATGCAGATTTCAGCTATTGGATCTTATATTGTCTTGAAGACCGTGAGTGCACAATCTTGCAATCACAAAAGGCAAGTTCACACTTGCTCATGTCCTTTGATTATTTTCTGTAAAGTATTTTACAAATCCAGTGTTGTCATCACCTGCATTTGAAAAAGGACAGAAACACTATTTTCATAATAATGTGATTATAGGTTTATTACCAAGAGGTAATAACCTACTATAAGAGTTCCGGTGGTAAAGGAACATATTATCTAGGACTTAACAACCAATGTCGCCAGTGATTCTTGCGTCGTATATTATGCGTTGACCATGAGATTTGGAATGGGACGGAGAAGTCAGCTGTATCTTTTCCCTCTCGCATGGAGCTGGATGTGCGGGTCGTGGCTGTTATCAATCGTAGCGTGCATATTATATGGTAATTCGTAGAGGATATGCAGCATATGGGTGGGAGCCCTCAACGTCCCACGATAGTTCCAGCATCTGAATGGTCTGTATTGCCATTGTCGTAATTCAATAGGTGGGATGGCGTACACCAAGGAGACATGCAGGGTCGCGGAGAAGGAAGTGATTGGCTTGGATCTTAGTCTCGGCCTCACACCAAGGAAGTGTGAACAAACCTGCAATTCGGATGTGCAACAAAGCTAAGATCTCTCATGGGTAAAGTGACGCACCTCTGCAGAGTGTAAGAACTGTAACTTGTTACTCCCTGTTCCGGGAAGGAGCTGCGAACGCGGCGGGAAAGGAACTCCACGAAAGTTATAGTAAACCCGTGAAGGCTGATGGACATAGCTTTTCAGAATAAAAGCAACCTATGGTCTGTGGCTGTAGTTATAGTGCATCAACCACTCCTTTTCTAGTGGACTTGTTGAGTACGCTCGTACTCAAAGTATCTTCTTAACCCTTGCTAGGTTCTAAAGCCAATACAGACGACGTCTACATCAAGTTATGCTCCAGGAATCATCATTAAAAGATAAAGCTCTTCAAGGAAGTCAAGAAAGTCAACATATACATCAACTCAAGTGAAGACGAAGTTGCTGATTAGATAAGAATAGAAATTCTAACCATAGAACCTACTTCTGTAGAGTATTGCAATAGCAGCAATGCAAGCCAGTAGTTCAGTTACTAGTTTTATAAGTATGGTAGCTATGATTTATTTATTCCTGATTCTTCTTTATAAGAAGTTTCTTTCTCTCTCTTTAACCTAGAGTGTTCTCTGGATCTTGTGTAAAGAGTTGAGTTGTAACCTATAGTCATGTCTTGGACCTGCTATGTTTCTGTCGTACTACTCTGAGGGATGTAATACTAGTGAACGGTTTTTCATTGGTGTTATGTCAACGGCTATAGTGTACTACATCATGCAGTGGTATGTTGGGTCACCGCAAAACCCCCTGCAAACATTCGTAACTATAGGAAAGTAATTAAGATATAAATCTAACCATAGCCTTAAACTCTAAAAACCTATGTTCCCTTGTGCAAAGGTGTCCTAACGGGGATTCAGGTTTCTGTCACTCCGGCAAGCCCACAATTACGAGCCAAGTACACAATGCACCCCCCCCTAGGCCCATAAATGGTGAAGTATCATGTAGTCGACGTTCACATGACACCACTATAAGAATAGCACCACAACTTAAATAATAAACCATTGAATAATAACTCATCACAGATTCACTACTAACAACATGACTTCTCCCATGTCCTCAAGAACTAAACGAACTACTCACAAGACATCATACGGATCAAGATCAAAGATGATATGGTAATGGATAACAATCTAAACATAAACAATAATCCAATGGTTCCACTCACAAGCATCAACTACAATAGTAATCAACATTGGGAAAGTTTCCCCTAAGAACTAAAGAAATATCCAACACAATTGTTACAGCGGGACAGAGTGGTGATGATGGTGCTGGTGGAGATGATGGTGTTGTTGGAGATATGCCCTAGAGGCAATAATAAATGTAGTTATTATTATATCTTTGTGTTTATGATAAATGTTTACATTCATGCTATAATAGTATTAACAAGGAAACATTAATACTTGTGTGATTTGTAAACTAAAATAGAGTCCCTAGTAAAGCCTCTTTATAAATTCTAGCTTGTTGGTTAATAAATGATTGTGGTTTCCCTATCATGAACATTGAGATGTTATTAACAACAAAGATCATATCGTTAGGAGAATGATATGGTGGACATAATCCTATAGATAAGCGTAGCATAAAGATCAAGTCATTTTAATAGTTCAATTGCTATATGCTTTCTGATACATAGTAACCTAATTCCTTCGACCATGAGATCATGCATATCACCTTCACCTGAAGGATGCTTTGATGACATCAAACACCACACCGTAACTGGGTGGCTATAAAGGTGGCATTGAGTGTTCGGAAAGAATTGGTTGAGACACATGGATCAAGAGAGTGGGATTTGTCCATCCATATGACGGATAGATATACTCTGGGCCCTCTCGGTGGAATGTCATCCAATTAGCTTGCAAGCATGTGACTGGCTCACAAGGGATCACATATCACGGGAACGAGAAAAGAGTACTTATCAGTAACGAGGTTGAACTAGGTATGCAGAGATACCGACGATCATAACCTCCGATAAGTAAACTATCGTGAGACAAAGGGAAATTGGTATCGTATGTAAGTGGTTCATTCGATCGCAAAGTAATCATAGAAATATTGGGAGCCATATCAATTTCCAGATTCCTCTATTGGTTATTGATCGGAGAAGTGTCTCGATCATGTCCGCATAATTCACGAACCGTAGGGAGACACACTTAAGGATTCGACGTTGTTTGAGTAGTTATGGAATGATGAGTAAGAGACCGAATGTTGTTCGGAGTCTCGGATGGGATCCGGGATATTACGAGGAGATCCGGAATGGTCCGGAGAATAAGATTCATATAAGGAAAGTCCTGTTTCGGGGTTGGAGAATGGTTCCGGTGTTTTCATCGGGAATATTCTAGAAGGTTCCAGAATGTCCGGCACTCCGGAGGGGAAGGGTACATGAATGTGTCATAACAAGTTGGAATGATTGCATCATGTACTAGGTGTCATCGCTGAACAAAATAAAGGGTTAAATCAAATCCTAGTTTGAAAAAGTCAAACGCCAATTTGAAAAGTCAAACGGCTATTTCGTGAGGTGGAGGGAGAGTAGGAAACCTACTTGGGGAGGAGTTCCCTCCCTCCACCGCCGGCCCACTTGGAGACCGAGTTGGGGAGGGACTCCCCTCCCCTTGGCGCTCCCCCTCCACCTATATAAGGAGGGGCAGGGCTGCCCCTCCAAGTACACAACACCACGCCCTCGAAACCCTAACCCTAGCCGCCGCCGCCCACCATAGCCGCCGCCGCCTAGGGCAACTCGCCGCTGCCTAGGGCAAACCCTAGCCGCCGGCCTTGCCCCTCCTTGGTGCATCTAAACCATAGATCACCGAGGATCTCCTCATAGTCCACCATACTCGCTCTGGCTTAAGGCGAAGCCCTGCGAGATCTCCCCTCTACTTCCGGTACCACGCTGTTGTGCTACCGGAATCGCGAGGATAGTGCTACAACCTCCGCTGCCTGCTGGAACAAGGGAGAGGAAGGTCTTCTTCGAGTACCGAACGTGTGACCGACTATGGAAGCGCTGCCGGAACGCAGCGCCGGAAGGATCGTCTACGCGATCTTGAGATCGGAAAGAGTACGACTACATCACCCACGAGAATCCGCTCTCGTTAAACACTTTGGAATCTTCGAGGGTGAGTTATTCCATCGACTCGTTGCTACAATCTAGTAGATAGATCTTGGCTTGTTTGTTTGTATGCAGTAGAAATTTTTTGTTTTCCATGCTACGAATCCCTACAGTGGTATCAGAGCCGTGTCTATATGTAGATCTGTTGCACGAGTAGAACACAATGGTCATTGTGGGCGTTGATGCTTTTGTTGTTGATTGCTTCTTGTGTACTTTGCATCTTGCGGGATGGTGGGATGAAGCGGCCCGGGCTAACCTTACATGACATCGTTCATGAGACTTGCTCCACGCTTGACATGCAACTTGTATTGCATAAGTGGCTTTGCGGGTGCCTGTTTCTCCCAACATAGTTAAGATTCAATTTACAACGGGTGATTGACAATATTAGTATCAATGTTGTGGTTCTTGTTCGTAAGTTAGAACGACACTTTTTGAAAGCCCCAAACCACGTAAAACATGCAAAGAAAGTAGAGGCGTCTAACTTTGTTTTGCAGGGGTGTGCTGTGATGTGATATGGCCATGATTGTGATTATATTTGATGTATGCAATGATTCCTTATTGTAAGTTGGCAACCGGCAGGAGCCATATGGTTGTCTTTAATTTCTGTTAAGACCTGCGTGTCTATTCAAAGTAGTTGTAATAGTTGAAGATGGTGGACGACAACCATGGAGCAGCGTCATGGACCTTGATGCAATGCCGGTGATGATGGAGATCATGATCGTGCTTGAAGATGGAGATCGGAAGCACAAAGAAGAAAGGCCATATCATATCACATATTATGAATTGCATGTGATGTTAATCCTTTATGCATCTTGTATTGCTTAGTTAACGACGGTAGCATTATAAGATGATCCCTCATGCACATGAATTGCAAGTTCTTAAGTGTTCATCCTTAGTAAGCACCGTTGCTAAAGCTTGTTGTTTCGAAGCACCACGTGATGATAGGGTGTGTTAGATTCCGCAAGTGTATACAACGTGGGCAAGCCAGATTTGCTCATGCGGAAGCTAAGGTTTGATCTTGACGAGCCTAGCATGTACAGACATGGTCTCGGAACACGGATCACCGAAAGGTAAAGCATGAATCATATAGTAGATATGATGAACATGTCGATTGTTCGCCATTGAAGCTACATCAACTCTCGTGATGATCGGTGTTGATGTGGTGGATTTGGTTCATGTGATCACTAAAACAATGTGAGGGATATTGTTTTGAGTGGGAGTTCACCTAGATTAATTTAACTATTAATTAGAACTCAATTTGTCATAAACTTAGTCTAAACTATTGCAAATATGTTGTAGATCAATGGCGGCCCCTACCATCAATTTTAATGCGTTCCTAGAGAAAGAAAAGTTGAAAAACAATGGAAGCAACTTCGCGGATTGGTTCCGCAATTTGAGGATTGTCCTCACTGTTGGTAATTTGACCTATGTGCTGGATGCACCGCTGGGTGACCCACCTGCAGCTACTGCTACCGATGAAGTAAAGAATGTTTACCTCGCTCGGAAGACTCAGTACTCCACATTTTAGTGTTCTATCTTGTATGGTTTAGAATCGGAGCTTCAGAAAAGGTTTGAGAATTCAGAACCACATGATATTGTCCGTGATCTCAAATTGATCTTTGAGACTCATGCGGCAATTGAGAGCTATGAGGCTTCTGAAAAGTTCTTTAACTGCAAGATGGAAGAGGGCAGCTCCGTCAGTGAGCATGTGCTTAAGATGTCTGGGCACGCAAACAAACTTCAAAGATTGGGTATAGTGATTCCTAATGCTTTGGGGATTTATCGTGTCCTCCAATCACTACCACCAAGTTACAAGAACTTTGTGATGAACTACAATATGCAAAACATGAACAAGCAGTTGCCAGAACTCTTTGCCATGTTAAAATCTGCAGAAGTGGAGATCAAGAAAGAGCACCAAGTGTTGATGGTTAATAAGACCACCAAATTCAAGAAAGGCAAGTCTAAGCAAAAGGGACACTTCAAGAAGGGTGGTAAGAAAGTTACCGCGCCGACGAAGAAGACCAAGGCTGGACCTAGGCCTGATACTGAGTACTTTTACTGCAAGGGAGAAGGTCACTGGAAGCGGAATTGCCCAAAGTACTTGGCGGATTTGAAGAACGGCAACATCAAGAACAAAGGTATATCCGATATACATGTTATTGATGTGTATCTCACTAGTACTCGTAGTAGTGCCTGGGTATTTGATACTGGTTCGGTTGCTCATATTTGTAACTCGAAACAGGTGCTGCAGAATTGTCACATCCCAAGATTTTCCAAATCTTGTTATGTGAAAAATAAATGAATAAAATAAAACTTTGTTGATTTTCAGGGTGAGAAGAAACTTTTTGATTCCAATTGGAAACTTTCAAAACCTATTTGGATCAAATAGGATCCTAAAGGGGTTTAAAAAGATAAATAAACAATGAAGTTAAAATATTGGGAATTACTATTTTTGGATCTTTTAATAAAAAGATTTGATTTTCAAATGAAAAGGTAGAATTATAAATAAGGACTATTTTATAAAAGCCAAATTAAAACTTGGACAAGCTTTTAAATTAAAATATTTATATTTAATAAAAAAATATAGTAAAGGTTTATTTAAATAAAATAATAAGGATTTATTAATATCCAAATTTATTAAAGTAAAGGATTTGCCATTTTAATTAAACATCAAAACTTGTTAAATTATTTTAAACAAGTTTTCCAAGTATTCTATATTTTCAAATAAAACCTACTGATTTGGTTTTGATAATATTTAGATTTCAAATGGATATTTTAATAAATCAAATCCTATTTGAATTAATAACTAAGGACTATTTTACTTAATTATTAAATAGATTCTAAAAAAATAATAAAAATATTATTTTATTTTGGGACTTTGAATTATTGTTGTTAAACAGAACTAAACTCATTACAAAGTGTGGTGGAAGTTTGATTGGTTTGAATGTTTGAATTGTTTGATTGAATTTCAAAACAGAAAATGAAATGGAAAAAGAGAAAAACAAACAGAATAAAAAAAAGAGAGAACCCAGCCGGCCAGCCCAGTCTAGGCCCAATCAGCCCACTCCCCCTCTCTACACGCGAATCGTTTTTCACCACAGAAGGAACCCACGCAATCGCTTACTAGCAGGTCCCACCCCATCGCTCTCCTTCGCTGACGACACAGGCCCACGCCACGCAAGCATCGTCTTCACCCGCCGCTGACCACGCCCTCCCCGGCCGTTTGCTGCCGATTGATTGCCGGCGTAAATTCGCAGTAAACACCGAGATTAAAAAGCCCCGCGACCTCGCCCTCATAAGCGCCTCTCTTCCCTCTACCTTTCCCCTCAAACGCCAACTGCTCATCGCCAGCAGGCTGCTCGAATCGCAAGCCCGAACCCCACTGTCTCCGGCGAGCTCACGTTTAAATTCCGGCCACCACCGCCAGCCCCACTGCTTCCAGAGCACACGAGCTCGCTTGCCATCATCTCCTGCACCTGCCAGTGCCTTCCCCTCACTCGCGCGTGCCCCCTAGCGTCGACAACGTCAACACCAGAACACCACCGCCTCCTGCTCCAACTCCGGCGAAGCTTCTGGTAAGAACCTGACCGCGCCTTTCATTCTCCTTCATACACGCATCATCGCCAGGACCGTGCGCATCTGACCCTGTCTCCCATTTGTCCTAGCGTGCGTCGTAGCAACGTCCTCGACGACGCCAGTGCAAGCCCGACGCCAGTCAGAACTACGGCGAGGAATCCCGGTCGACTTCGTGCGCCCCTTCAGCAACGACAACCGCCTTGAGCTTCCCCAGCCTCTCTCGCTTCCTGCTTCACCAGCACCGCCGCCATCTGACCGCGCCGCCGCCAGCCACCGTCGCTGCGCCGCCAACCTTTGGTCAAACACACGTGGGCTGTTGGATCCTCATCCTGTGGCGTAGACATAACAACTTAAGCGAATGGGTATGAGAACATCTGAGCCGCATGATTTCATTTTGATCCAACGCCTCACAGCACGCGATCCACGCGAATCGTTTTCGTCGAATAGAAATCAGACACGTGGCATGTAGTTGATTTAAAAGACAGAAACATTTCTATTAGTAGTTTGAATTTGTAAATTGCATAACTTTTGATCCACACGTCCAAATTTTGCAAATTTTATATCAATGGATTCAGAAAAGCAAGACCTAGCCAACCATGCCATTTTTTTAGTAAAAAGCTTCTGGTAAAATGTTTGTTTTTTGCAGAAACTTATGTATGCTTGTTTAGGTTATAAAAATTATTCTAAAATGATTTTGGGGATAAAATCTTTGGCAAATGGTGTGTTTTGAACCTACTGACCATAGGAATCACTTTGTGGTTTCAAAAATGTATTTGGAGAAGCAAAAGAATGAATCTTGGATTTAAACCATTTCTAGTCAAATAAAAATATGGTTTAATTCTTAAAAATGGTTTTAGATGAAAACCTTTGAGAAATGTTTTGGAATAAACTCTCTGACCCCAAACACCAAGATTTGTGACTTGAAAATTTATTTGGTAAACCCTATAAAAATTATTACCTTACTAAAGGCAATTTCAATCACATGAAATAATGATTTGGTTTAAAAATGGTTTAGAGGTAGAATCTTTTGCAAATGGTTTTGCCACTTTACAAAATGACCAAATGGTGTTACCAAATGTTCATAACTTACTAGAAACCACTTTTACAAATAAAACAATCTCTTGCATGCTTGCATGCATTGTTGTGCTTCTATAATTTTATGTGATGAAATGTTTGAATGGTAGATTGAAATATTGTTTGCTTGATTGAATTGTAGTGACTTGAAGTGTGTGAACTTTGCAAAGATCAAGGAGTAAACTTATACCCTCTACCAAAAAGGCAAGTGATGCTTCATACTTTGTCCCATTATTTTCACTATGCATTAGTGATATTTCTAAGTATAGGACTTGCATGGAATTTTGCTAAGTGTAAACTATGCCATGGGAAATCCTAGTAGATGAAACCTTAGTAGAAATTTCCTAAGTTAAGATTCCTATTACTATCATGCTTAGCTTAGCTAATAGAAAACAAGGGTGGAATATATATTCATGCTATGGAAAAATTTCTAAGTCTGAGGACTTGTGTTTTGTTTAATAAAACAACTAAGTGAATGAATCACCTGGGTGGAATGGAAGGAATGGTTTGTGTTGAGTGGTCATGCAAGTCCAGTATGCTGGGGGAAACTTGGGCATCACCAAGTCCAGCATGCTGGGGAAAACTTGGTGTCTCACTTGTGGATGGCCACCCAGGAACAAAGAGATTTGAGATGTCAAATGTTGAGAAGCTTCAAGTGCAGCCACTTGGCATTATGGGCTCTGCCTGGATCATATAGGCTGTAATAACTTAGCAAATGGACAGTTGGTGGTAGGGGTTTGATAGGTTGGAGCGCGTCCATTCTGGTCTAAGGGAAGGCTTCTGAAAGATCTTGTCTTGGTGAAACCAAGTCTTGTGGGGAAAGTGCACCACCTCTGCAGAGTGTAAAATCTAAGTACTTAGCCATGTCCCTGGTAAAGGACAATTTGAGCATCAAGACATGGAAGCTATCAAGAATCTCATCATCCAAATTTCTAAGATAAAAACTTGTGGTTGAACAAGGGTTAAAGGATCTTCAATCTTTGATTGGTAGATGCCTTGGGTGATTTTTGTCAAGCAAAAACTTAGTGTTTTCAAATGATAAGGAAAAATCTATTTTTGAGCAATGCAAGCCTCAACTCCACTTAGCCAAAAGCATATAGATGATAGACTCCACTATACTACCATAGTATCACTTGCCAATACAATTCAAATGTATTGACCCTTGTGGCTGTAACTTGTTATGTTGCAGGTTTGATTGATTTAGTGAAGTGTGTTGATTAGGATTACAAAGTCTACAACCAACATGTCTGCATGTGGCACTTTGAAGATGAAGGACCCCATGCTTATAGATATTCTGCTCAATTGTAATGTAATAGTCAAATGAGCTATGAAAGATGTAATAAATTATCTTATTCCTGGTTATAAAGTTGTATTATGACCTTTGTTTCTTGATATTACATCTTAACTGTGGATGCTAGCTATTGATCCAGGGACTAGCATTGAAATCACAGGGATCCTTTTCCTTTATAAAGGAGGGATTCTACAAGAATAAACGGAAGCTAGAGAAGAACGAGGTGACGATGCGCGTGGGAAATGGATCAAAGGTTGATGTGACCGCGGTCGGCATGCTACCTCTTCATCTACCATCGGGATTAGTTTTATACTTAAATAATTGTTATTTGGTGCCTGCGTTAAGCATGAAAATTATATCGGGATCTTGTTTATTGCGAGACAGTTACTTGTTTAAGTCTGAGAATAATGGTTGTTCGATTTATATGAGTAATATGTTTTATGCACATGCACCTTTGATAGATGGTCTATTCTTATTGAATCTCGATAGTGGAAATACACATATTAATAACATTGAGGCTAAACGTTTGAAATCAAGCGATAACTCGACCTATATGTGGCACTGTCGTCTTGGTCACATTGGAGTGAAGCGTATGAAGAAACTCCATTCCGATGGACTTCTTGAATCACTTGATTTCGAATCACTTGAAAGATGTGAAGCATGTCTGATGGGAAAAATGACTAAGACTCCATTTTCTGGTATGATGGAGCGAGCTACAGACTTATTGGAAATCACACATACCGATGTGTGTGGTCCAATGAGTGTAGCATCGCGCGGTGGTTATCGTTATGTTCTTACCTTCACGGATGACTTGAGTAGATATGGGTATATCTATTTCATGAAACATAAGTCCGAAACTTTCGAGAAGTTTAAGGAATTTCAAAGTGAGGTAGAGAATCAATGTAACAAGAAGATTAAATTTCTGCGTTCTGATCATGGAGGTGAATATCTAAGTTACGAGTTTGGCGAGCATTTGAAGAAATGCGGAATACTTTCACAATTGACACCGCCGGGAACACCACAGCATAATGGTGTGTCCGAACGTCATAATCGAACTCTCTTAGATATGGTTCGTTCTATGATGTCACTTACAGATTTACCGCTATCATTTTGGGGTTATGCATTAGAAACAGCCGCATTCACTTTAAATAGGGCACCATCTAAATCCGTTGAAACGACACCGTATGAATTATGGTTTGGGAAGAAACCTAAATTGTCGTTCCTTAAAGTTTGGGGTTGCGAAGCCTATGTAAAGAAGTTACAGACGGACAAGCTTGAACCCAAAGCGGAAAAATGCGTCTTCATAGGATACCCGAAGGAAACTATTGGGTATACCTTCTATCATAGATCCGAAGGCAAAATCTTCGTTGCCAAGAATGGATCCTTTCTAGAGAAGGAATTTCTCTCGAAACAAGTGACTGGAAGGAAAGTAGAACTCGACGAGGTTGTCGAACCTTCTCTCGAAATTGCGAGTAGCTCAGCACCGGAAGAAGTTCATGTGGTGCCTGCACCAATAAGAGAGAAAGCTAATGATGATGATCATGAAACTTCGGTTGTAGTTGCTATGGAGCCTCGCAGGTCAACGAGAGCTCGTACCACTCCTGATTGGTATGATCCCGTTATGAGTGTCATGTTGGTGGACAACACCGATGACCCTGTGACATATGAGGAAGCGATGATGAGCCCAGATTCCAATAAATGGCGAGAAGCCATGAAATCCGAGATTGGATCCATGTACGAAAACCAAGTATGGACTTTGGTGGACTTACCGGATGGCCGGAAGGCTGTCGAGAACAAATGGATTTTCAAGAAGAAAACAGATCCTGATGGTAATGTTACTGTCTATAAAGCTCGACTTGTCGCAAAAGGGTTTCGACAAATTCAAGGAGTTGACTACGATGAAACTTTCTCACCGGTAGCGAAGCTAAAGTCTGTGAGGATTATGTTAGCAATCGCTGCATATTATGATTATGAGATATGGCAGATGGATGTCAAAACAGCGTTCCTCAATGGAGACATTGATGAAGAGTTGTATATGATGCAACCCAAAGGTTTTGTCGATCCTAAAGATGCTAACAAGGTGTGCAAACTTCAAAGGTCCATTTATGGATTGAAGCAAGCATCCCGAAGATGGAATCAACGTTTTGATAAGGTAATCAAAAGTTTTGGATTTATACAAACTTATGGAGAAGCTTGTATTTACAAGAAAGTGAGTGGGAGCTCTGTAGCATTCTTAATACTATATGTAGATGACATATTGTTGATTGGGAATGATGTAGACCTTCTTAATAGTGTCAGTGAATATTTGAATAATAGTTTTTTAATGAAAGATCTTGGCGAAGCAGCTTACATATTAGGCATAAAGATTTATAGAGATAGATCGAGACGCCTAATATCATTGTCACAAAGTACATATTTGGACAAAGTTCTAAAGAGGTTTGGAATGGAAGATAGCAAGAAAGGGTTCTTGCCCATGTTTCCCAATACGACCTTGAGTAAAACTCAAAGTCCGACAACGGCAGAAGATAGATAAAGGATGAGTAAAACTCCCCATGCCTCAGCCATAGGATCTCTAATGTATGCCATGCTATGTACTAGACCCGACATTGCATATGCTGTTAGTTTAACTAGCAGATATCAAAGTGATCCAGGAGTGGATCATTGGACAGCGGTCAAAAACATCCTTAAGTACTTGAGAAGAACTAAGGATATGGTTCTTTCTTATGGAGGTGATGAACATCTTGTTGTTAATGGTTACACCGATGCTAGTTGGAACAACGATCCGGATGATTCTAATCACAATCTGGATATGTATTTACTTTGAATGGTGCAACAGTTAGCTGGAGGAGTGCAAAGCAAAGCGTTGTGGCGAGATCTTCAACTGAATCGGAATACATGGCTTTCGGAGGCTTCACAAGAAGCGATATGGATGAAAGAGTTCATTACAGAGCTCGGTGTGGTTCCTAGTGCGCTGGACCCAATGTCAATCTACTGTGATAACATGGGCGCCATAGCCAATGTGCAAGAACCAAGGTCGCACAAGAAGCTGAAGCACATCAAGCTACGTTTTCATGCTATTCAAGAACATGTCCAAGATGGGGACATAAAGATTTGCAAAGTACACACAGATCTGAATGTGGCGGATCCATTGACTAAACCTCTCCCGAGGGCAAAACATGACTAGCACCAAACTGCCATGGGTGTTCGGTATATTACCATGTAATCTAGATTAGATGACTCTAGTGCAAGTGGGAGACTGACGGAGATATTCCCTAGAGGCAATAATAAATGTAGTTATTATTATATCTTTGTGTTTATGATTAATGTTTACATTCATGCTATAATAGTATTAACAAGGAAAAATTAATACTTGTGTGATTTGTAAACTAAAATAGAGTCCCTAGTAAAGCCTCTTTATAAATTCTAGCTTGTTGGTTAATAAATGAATGTGGTTTCCCTATCATGAACATTGAGATGTTATTAACAACAAAGATCATATCGTTAGGAGAATGATATGGTGGACATACTCCTATAGATAAGCGTAGCATAAAGATCAAGTCATTTTAATAGTTCAATTGCTATATGCTTTCTGATACATAGTAACCTAATTCCTTCGACCATGAGATCATGCATATCACCTTCACCGGAAGTATGCTTTGATGAAATCAAACACCACACCGTAACTGGGTGGCTATAAAGGTGGCATTGAGTGTTCCGAAAGTATTGGTTGAGACACATGGATCAAGAGTGGGATTTGTCCATCCATATGACGGATAGATATACTCTAGGCCCTCTTGGTGGAATGTCATCCAATTAGCTTGCAAGCATGTGACTGGCTCACAAGGGATCACATATCACGGGAACGAGAAAAGAGTACTTATCAGTAACGAGGTTGAACTAGGTATGCAGAGATACCGACGATCATAACCTCGGATAAGTAAACTATCGTGAGACAAAGGGAAATTGGTATCGTATGTAAGTGGTTCGTTCGATCGAAAAGTAATCATAGAAATATGTGGGAGACATATGAATTTCCAGATTCCTCTATTGGTTATTGATCGGAGAAGTGTCTCGATCATGTCCGCATAATTCACGAACCGTAGGGAGACACACTTAAGGATTCGACGTTGTTTGAGTAGTTATGGAATGATGAGTAAGAGACCGAATGTTGTTCGGAGTCTCGGATGGGATCCGGGATATTACGAGGAGATCCGGAATGGTCCGTAGAATAAGATTCATATAAGGAAAGTCCTGTTTCGGGGTTGGAGAATGGTTCCGATGTTTTCATCGGAAATATTCTAGAAGGTTCCGGAATGTCTGGCACTCCGGAGGGGAAGGGTACATGAATGTGTCATAACAAGTTGGAATGATTGCATCATGTACTAGGTGTCATCGCTGAACAAAATAAAGGGTTAAATCAAATCCTAGTTTGAAAAAGTCAAACGCCAATTTGAAAAGTCAAACGACTATTTTGTGAGGTGGAGGGAGAGTAGGAAACCTACTTGGGGAGGAGTTCCCTCCCTCCACCGTCGGCCCACTTGGAGACCGAGTTGGGGAGGGACTCCCCTCCCCTTGGCGCTCCCCCTCCACCTATATAAGGAGTGGCAGGGCTGCCCCTCCAAGTACACAACACCACGCCCTCTAAACCCTAACCCTAGCCACCACCGCCCACCATAGCCGCCGCCTAGGGCAACTCGCCGCCGCCTAGGGAAAATCCTAGCCGCCGGCCTTGCCCCTCCTTGGTGCATCTAAAACCTAGATCGCCGAGGATCTCCTCATAGTCCACCATACTCGCTCCGGCTTAAGGCGAAGCCCTGCGAGATCTCCCCTCTACTTCCGGTACCACGCCGTTGTGCTGCCGGAATCGCGAGGAGAGTGCTACAACCTCCGCTGCCTGCTGGAACAAGGGAGAGGAAGGTCTTCATCGAGTACCGAACGTGTGACCGACTGCGGAAGCGCTGCCGGAACGCAGCGCCGGAAGGATCATCTACGCGATCTTGAGATCGGAAAGAGTACGACTACATCACCCACGAGAATCCGCTCTCGTTAAACACTTTGGCATCTTCGAGGGTGAGTTATTCCATCGACTCGTTGCTACAATCTAGTAGATAGATCTTGGCTTGTTTGTTTGTATGCGGTAGAATTTTTTTGTTTTCCATGCTACGAATCCCTACAGGTGTGGATGATGATGATGATGATGATCCCGATGAATCCTAGCTTGATGACGGTGTTGATGGTGACGGTCTCCCCTCTCTGGGAAGGAATTCCCCTGACAGAAATCTGTCTACCGGAGAGATCTTTCTCTCTTGGTGTTTTCCGCCGCCCAGAGGCGGCAGAAATCTATCTGTGGTTGCTCCCGAGCCTTAGGGTTTCGAAGGGAAGATATAGGCGAAGGGGTGGAGTCGGAGGCCGGGCAGGTGGGCCACACCTTCCCTAGGAACGGGGTCAGGTGGGCCTGCGCCTAAGGGGTGTGGACCCCCTGAGGCCCATCTCCGTCCCTCCTTCTGGCTTCCTTCGTCTTTTGGTAAAAAAAATATGTTTTTCATAATTTTCTGGTATTTTTCTGATCTTCGCGAAATTGCACCGAAATGCCTTCTTTTCCATCAGAATCCAGACTCTGGCAGTCCATCCTCTAGGAATCATCCAACATGCATAAACAGATGAAAAGCCATAAGTAATACCTCATAATAAGACAAATATCAATGAATAGAGGTAAATTATGACATAGAATGGTGATGCAAATTGGGCATATCATTGGCCAAACCTATGTTTAAGATGGGACACACTTTCTAATACCAAGCTAGTTGATTGCACCATAATGTATCTTTTCAGACTTATCCATAAGATAGGACCCACATGTTAGAGCTACCCTGTAATACCTCACCCTTTAAGGTAAAGGTCCATGTGATTGCAGTGCTAGTCCCTGGATCGAAATGCTAGCACCCACAGTTTAAGATGAAGTACACAGATACAAAGGTCATTATTACATCGTAAGTCCAGGAGTATAATAGTTTTTACAACTCATTAGCCCAAGGCTAACACATAGAGTTCACATTACATAGTAAATAAATAAAGTCTTCATCTTCATGTGTCACAAGTAAATATGATGAGTGTAGACTCATAACCCTACTCACCATCAGAGTAACCTGCAACATAATAAGTTACAGCCACGAGGGTTCAATAAATTTGAAATTGTATTGGAAAGTGATATCATAATTATCTAGTAGAGGCTATCAACTACATGAATTTGGCTAAGTGTGGTTTCAGGCTGGCCTTGCACAAAGTACACTACAGGAAATCCGGTCTATTGCAACAATATTTATTGATACAACCACAATTCGTTGCAACAAAATGCAGTATTGCCACGAATTCCCCATTTGTGGCATTAGGATTTTCATATTGCCACAAACGAGTTTTGCCGCGATAAATAATCTTTTTGTTGCGATAGAGGCTCTGTATTGCAACAATCTGTATGGCTGCTGCAATATGTCTCCGGTATTGCGACAACCAAATTCCGTTGCGCGAATTAGTCATTTTGATGCAATAGGAACTAGGTCTCGCAACAAAAGATTTATCTATGGTAATATTCAGAAATATATCACGACAACTGTATCATGTTGCAATAGGTACCAACGTTGTTGCAGAAAATGTCGAGCTATTGCAACAGAATATGTATTTGTCATAAAAGTGCATATGTTTCGCCTCAATTTTGCCATGTCGTAATAACTACTGTTTTCTACAACAAGTTGTGCATTCGTGGAAATATATAGAGGATATTACAACAACCCACTACTCTAGCAATAAAGAGTAATCCATTGCAACGATATTGCAATATTCCATTGATGTGAGCCACCTGGCCCATGGCTCCCCAGCAATTTCCATATATTAGTAGCCCCAAATACTATTATTATGGGCAACAACCCATCGGCCCATGAAAATTCCTAGGTATATTACGGAGAAAGCAGGTCTGCTACTTCTTCCCGCTTCTATGTGTTGACAGTTGACCTACAATACCTAATTAAGGTTGGTAAATACTATAGATCAACAATAGCAAACAAATTATAGGATCCATGCGATGTCTTCAATCTCGCATCCATCGTACTGTCCGAGGTTGGTTTTTCTTCCCTCAGAAAATAAATTTGGGTCGTACAATTTGGCCCATTAAACCTGCATCTTCCCCACAATATGCTTTTGTGTACTTTAGTGGAAACAAATTCTTTCGTTATGGAAGCAAACCGTTACTTTTGTTTCTTCTAAATCGATCAGAAGCAAATCTTAGTGACGCTGGACATAAAAGAATTATTATTTAGAAACATGGCGTAAAACATGCCAGCTGTTAATTGCTAGATTGGTTAATTCCGAATAATTAGTGATTTACATGATTCTTTTCTAAAAATGTGCATGCAAGCCGAGTAATTACCTCATGCATGGTTTCAGGAAACATTTATTAGTAATTAGTTAGTAAAAAAGTTTTAGTTGACAAAATCATGCATGATCTCCAGATTATTCCCAAGCACATGGCCAAATAGACGCCGATTCATAGCGGTTGCCATTACATGCATGCTGCGAATGGTCACATGCATAATGTGAATGGTATGGACCACCTACTCTAGTGAATAATCATGCATTGTCCCGCTAAAAAAAGGATGGAGAGACGGTACTCACTTTGACTTACCACTGACACATGGAAAATGTATGGCATCATTTATAGGCGGAAGTTACATGTATGAATTAAAACTGGCCTTTAGTTAAACTAGCTCTGCAATGGAAAATTCCATGCTAGCCAAGCTAAGGAAACAAGCATATTTTCATCTCAGATCGGTAATTCTAGTTGTCGCATCTACTAGGACCGAACTGAGGTTCAAAGTCATAGCCAAATACCATTAAGGTTCAAAGTCATATGGAAATCGGTAAACAAATGCTAGTAATAAAAATATAAAAGAAACATTCTGTTTTATCCTAGACTGCCTCATATCTAACACAATTATTGGCTATATTAATTTGTCATACAGATCTTTTTCTGCCAGCAAAGTTGTTCCCTTCTGCATATCACGAAGCTTCGACAAAGTTTTACATGACACTGACAATCTCCATCCCAGAGTCCAATGCTTAAAGGATGACAGTTGGCTGATCGATCCCAGCTCGCGACGACAATCCTTGCTCTCGCTTGATAACTGCATAGCCACAATTTAGGATGCAAGTTAATTCATGTTTAAAACCATAGTATAGATCACCAGTCTACTTCTCGATAAAGAGCCAGAACAAGCACTAGCAACACATATGTAGAGAGCATAAAAAGAGAGTAAATAACACTAAAAACTACATGCAGAGAGCATAAGCAGAACAAAAACAGTAGAAACTACATGCTTTAGGTGTCAGAGAGCACACACATAGAACACTAAAATGGATGCACATTACTGTGAAAATTAGTACCAGCACTAAGTTAAGCAAGAGATAACCCGATCACTGCATATTGCCTTACAGTATTGTTGCAGCTGGAAGATGGAAAATGACAACAGCTACTATACTAGGATCAAAATTCACAGTTAGTACTCACTTCAAAGTGCAGATACAAATTAAGTGCAAAATATCATTCAAGTTGCACTCACATACTAGTTGCACCCACAGTTAACGTCAGACACTAATTGATGAGTGGTTCAGTTAAGATCAGAAAATCGAACCTACATGGATTGTACATGAATTAAACATTGCGTATAGGCATGTTAGATAGCAGATTAACACAGAAAGAGCACCTCACAGGGTAGCCTACTACCATAAATCAGTTTGAACTTCATGAGAGATACTACTTGTAGGTACACATGAAGAAAGTTCAGTAATTTGTATTTATACCTTAACATGGAAACAGTACAAACTTCATCATTGCTCCTTCTAAACATACCGTACACTCTGTGAATCGGATAAACATGTATGTAGAACAAGAATACAGACGTTTCAATGGTTGTTTGTATTAGAGAAGTAATTCAAGTTGATTTGATCTTACTGTTATTTTTTCTAACAATTGATGGCAGTTTATTCTTGCGAAAAAAGATATTGTCTTAAGTGTTTTACTAATTTTTTCTCTTCTTGCAGAAAGAAAAGATACTATTCTATTAAGACTATACCCCAATCCGTAGTTGTACTCTTGGGAACTTGCAAAACATCCACA
This sequence comes from Avena sativa, assembly GCA_916181665.1. Classification (NCBI taxonomy): domain Eukaryota; kingdom Viridiplantae; phylum Streptophyta; class Magnoliopsida; order Poales; family Poaceae; genus Avena; species Avena sativa. The sequence continues at coordinate 299,767,811 of OV702297.1, read as the reverse complement.
AATGCATGGGAAATATAAATGGATGGAAGAAGCTTTCTGTACTCATTCAATGTAGTGCTTACCTAGATATAATATCAGGTCACGTATTACTGTTTGTTGTGCCATTTGGACAATCGGCTCTATCATGCATGGACTGCCTCAAATCCTTTCGGAGCAATCATATCAATGCTTGCAGTAATCGTCCAGCCATTGCCATTGACCAAAAACCCTAGAATATGTTAGTAAAGTAACTTTTGTTAGAAACTTGGCCGTTCAAGAGAACAAGATATTATTGTTCCTTCAACACATTTTTAGCCAAGGTTTTTTCCTTACCTTCAGATCTATTACTTCTCTTGGTGCCTTTAAAATCTCCAGGGCTCATGTCCATGTCAAAAATTAATGGCTTTTCCCTGCTCACGTTTCATGGAATCTGGCTTATAAAGAACTTCTCTGTAATATGAGAACTGTGTACGGAAATTTTGAACGACCAGCTTGTTTAGGCATAATTAGGACATGAAGAAAACAGTCCATGTATAGGTAGCCATTTAAAGTGAGATATGGTTCTTCATAAACTGTGTCCTTCAGATCAATCTTAGGTGTCACCCGGCCATCGAAAAACGGGTTCTCGGCTTCTCGCACACGCCATACAGTGAATTGGATGTAATCACCGTGATGTTCATATACTCTCTACTCAGAAAACTAATTTCCCCATTCGCCTCGACATTGCGCGTGGCAGAAAATGCTATGTTAGGAATAGACAACTTGTATTCCTCTGGGGGCCAAAGGCCACAATATATAGTACAGGTACAGGGCAAATATGCAGGAAGCCCCCTAACATATGGGGGAAATACAATATACATATATATATCTAACACACCCCCCCTCAAACTCATGGTGGATCCACAACACTGAGTTTGGAGAGGAAGAAATCATGCTGCGCTCTGGTCTGTGCCTTCGTGAAGAAATCCGCCAACTGTAAATCTGAAGGCACATACTGAAGCGCAAGAACCTGAGCCTGCACCTGAGCACGTGTATAGAAAGCATCAACACCAATATGCTTGGTAAGCTCATGCTTGACCGGATCACGTGCAACACTAATAGCACCTGTACTGTCAGACAAAACCAGACTGGGTGTGGTAATAGAGACCCCAAAATCCGCAAGTAACCACCGTAACCAGGTCACCTCAGCAGTCAACAAGGCCATAGCACGCAACTCAGCCTCAACAGTCGAACGGGAAACCATTGTCTGTTTCTTCGTCTTCCAAGCAATGAGCGAACCACCAAGAAACACACAGTCAGCAGAAAGTGAACGACGATCCGAAGGATCACTCGCCCACGTAGCGTCCGAATAGCACTGGAGCTGGAGGGAGCTGGAACTAGGAAAGAAAAGGCGACGAGTGATCGTACCACGAAGATAACGAAGAACACGGAGGAGATGACTATAGTGAACAGTGGTAGGAGCAGAAACAAACTGACTCAGAATATGAACAGGATAAGAGATGTCAGGACGAGTGACAGCAAGATAGACAAGACTCCCAACAAGATGACGATAACGCGTCGATCAGAAAGTGGATCACCATCAGTAACTTGAAGCTTAACATTAAGCTCCATAGGGGTCTCAACAGTGCGCTCATCCCCAAGAGCAGCACGGGCAAGAAGATCCTGAATATACTTTTCCTGAGAGATGTAAAAGCCATCAGAAGTGGAGGAAACCTCAATCCCAAGAAAGTATCGAAGAGGACCAAGATCAGTCATAAGAAAATGATCACGAAGACGAGCCTTAACAAAGGCGATATACTCAGGATCATCACCAGTACTGATCATATCATCAACACAGAGAAGAAGAAGTGTGCGTCCACGAGGAGAAGTGTGAACAAACAGCGCGGGATCATGAGCACTAGGGGAGAAACCAGCAGCAGTCACTACAGAAGCAAAGCGCTCAAACCAGGCACGAGGGGCCTGTTTGAGGCCATAAAGAGAACGTCGAAGACGACAAACCATCCCCTCGGGAACAGAATACCCAGGAGGAGGCTGCATATAAACCTCCTCACGCAACTCACCATTGAGAAAGGCGTTCTGAACATCAAGCTGGGACACAGACCAGTGACGAACAGAAGCAACAGCAAGAAGAGTACGCACAGTGGTCATATGAGCGACAGGAGCAAAGGTCTCATCATAGTCATGACCATGCTCGTGCTGAAAACCACGAGCCACAAGACGCGCTTTATAGCGCTCAAGAGATCCATCAGAGCGAGTCTTAATCTTATAGACCCACTCACACGTGATAGGACGAACACCGGGAGGAGGAGAAACAAGATCCCAGGTGCCAGTGCGCTCAAGCGCAGCAATCTCCTCGGCCATGGCCAGCTGCCATTCAGGATGATGCTCAGCATCCCGATAAGAGGTCGGCTCGGAGGCAACAGAAAGACCATACTGACTAGGAGAGTAACGGTTGGGGGCACGACGCTGATGAACAGGACGAGTAGAGGGAAGATCATCAGAGGAAGACGACGCAGGAGACGACGATGAAGAAGAGGGAATAGGAGAGGAAGACTCCGGAGAACGAGGAGAACTAGGAGAACTAGACGGAGCAGAAGAGGACGGTGTCAAAGAAGAGACATCAGGGGGAGGAGATCCTGAAGAAGACACAATAGGGGTAGAAGGAGGCGTGTCAGGGAAGAGAAGAAAAGAGATATCTTCCACCGGGTAAGTACCAGCGGTGGGACGAGGATAGAAAGGACGCGTCTCATAAAAAGTAACATCACGAGAGATACGCATCCAACGACCAACAGGGTCCCAACAACGATAGCCCTTATGCTCATCACTGTATCCGAGGAAAACACACTCAACAGACTGAGCGGTCAGTTTGGTGCGTTCGCGAGGAGCAAGGAGAACATAGAAAACACAACCAAACAAGCGAAGCATGGAGTAGTCTGGAGACTGTCCAGAGAGGCGCTCAAGAGGGATACCACCCTGCAAGGCAGCAGAAGGCAGAATATTGATGAGGTAAGACGACGTAGCGACAGCCTCAGCCCAGAAATGCGGCGGGAGAGAAGAAGCAATCATCATAGCGCGAGTGGTCTCAAGAAGATGGCGATGCTTACGCTCAGCAACGCCATTCTGGGCATGTGCGCCAGGACAGGAGAACTGAGCAAGAGTGCCCTGCTCAGCAAGAACACCTCGCAACATCTGGGAGATATACTCACCAGCGGAATCAGCACGAAATACACGGATGGGGGTAGAATATTGAGTACGAACCATGGCCGCAAAACGCTGATATATGGAGAGCACCTCACTACGAGAGCGCATAAAATACAACCAAGTGTACCGAGAAAAATCATCGATGAATAAAATATAGTAGCGATGGCCCCCTTTCGAAGCGAAGGGAGCCGGACCCCAAACATCGGAATGAACTAAATCAAAAGGTCGCTGAGATACAGACGCGCTAGTAGGATAGGGAAGTTGAATCTGTTTACCCAACCTACAGCCCTAACAATGCAAAGACCCATCTCCTGAGATAGACCCCAGAAGACCACGATGAACTAATGACGACAGGCAAGAGTCACAGAGGTGACCAAGACGATGATGCCACTGCTAAAAAGAGCTGGTAGTAGAGGCGACAACCGGAGAAGAACTGGCAGATGAAGTGGCAGCGGAAGGAACACGAAGCCAGTCTAACTCCCAAAGACCTGAAGAGTCACGACTGCGAGGGCCAGCTCCAACCAGGGCCTGGGTGCGACGGTCCTGAACAACACAAGAATCAGCATCAAGAATGACGCGACAACCAGAGTTAGTAAGCTGGCTAGCAGAGAACAGATTCATCTTAAGAAGAGGGACATGAGAAATATCAGGAACAAAAAAAGAAGAAGTAGAAAGGGTGCCCCGACTAGAAACAGGGAGAGAGGTACCATCAGCCGTAAAAACACGGACAGGAGAAGGGAGAGAACGAAGAGCGGGCAGAAAAGAAGACTCAGAGGTCATATGAAAAGAAGCTCCAGAATCCAGATACCACGGAGACGTACCTGACTGTGTAGAAGGTGGTGGTCGCAAAGTGCCTGAAGAGTCAGTCACAGAACCAGCAGTGCCCGTCGAAGAAGAGCCTGTAGCAGCAAGCAGACCGCGAAGACTCCTGATAATGTCCTGATCAGAGAGAGCAACTGCTGAAGATCCGGAAGAAGCCGACTGCCCACGAGCCTGGTGCTGCTGACGTAAATTGGGGTCCCGTGTATAACAGGTGGCCCAAGTGTGACCATCCCTGTTGCAGTAAGAGCAGTGACGAAGAGAACCACGACGACCCTGACCACGAGCCTGCTGATGCTAACTCTGACCCTGAGGCTGCTGGTGCTGAAGCTGACCCTGACCCTGACCTGGAGGAGTGGGTAGTATCGGCGGCGGCGGCACAAGGTACCGCGGCTGAGTCGAGGGAGCAGACGGCGAAGGAGCACCATGAGTAGCAAGCGCAGATGGAACCGCAAGAAGACCAGCACCACGGAGACGGGTCTCCTCAGCCCGAAGCTCAGACAACACCTCAGAGAGCGGAACACGACCACGAGCATTCAGCTAAGCACGCCGGGGCTCAAACTCCTGGCGAAGCCGAGACAGAAACTCATAGATGCGGTGAAACTCCAAGTCCGAGCGCACAATCTGGAAGCACGAGCATGTGCCACAAACAGCAGTACAGAGAGAATCAAGCTGACGCCAGATAGCAGCACTCTGAGTATAGAACTCATCAATAGTAGAATCACCCTGCTGGAGAGCATGCTCCTGGCGAACCACAGACAGGTAAAGAGCATCCCCAGACGGCTGATAGCGCTGACGAAGATGGGCCCACTGAGCGGCAACAGTAGGGAGACTCATGAACTCAGCAGCATACTGGGGCAGAACACTGGAGGTGAGAACAGCAGCAGCACGAGCATCCTCATCAACCCACTGAGTGTAAGCAGTCAGAGCGTGTCGATAGGCCTCGAGATCAGAAGAGTACTGCTTGAACTTCAGGTCATAAGCAGCAACAGCAGTATCATCAGCACTCTGAGCAGCATCCTTGGCCTCCTGAGAAGCATCAGCACCGAGAACAATCGGCGTCGGCGGAAGAGGAGCCACAGGAGCAGGGGAGCACGGCGGACAGGAGACCTCGCCGGAGAGCACACCCCAAAGACGGAGACCGCGCATGTGAACGCGCATAAAGGTAGCGAAATCAGGATAATTCGCGCCATCGAAGATCACCGGACAGCGAGGAATCGCAACATAACTCGAGGAAGAAGACATAGCTCTCTTTTTTTTTAACTCTCAGATCCGAAAAACACAAATATGTGCTCAGATCCGATCAGCGCCGGCCAGCAGGACCAACAAGGATGGGGTGGTCGGGCGGGATGTGGCGCGTGGAGGCCGTACAATGACGAGGCGGGCCAGATCTTGTCGGGCGGGACCGCGCCAGGAAGTTGAGTGGGAGGCGGCGTGAAGTCCTAGGCGTGTGGAGACCCTCGGGCGGGCGTCAGGAGAAGCAGGAGGGCGGGCTCCACGGAACGCGGGCGGGCTCCACGGGACTCCTCGGGCGGGCGTCAGGAGCTGCACGCGAGCAGTGCAGGAGGGCGGGCTCCACGGGACGCGTGCAGGAGGGAGTTGCAGGGACGCATGCAGGAGGGAGCCACGCGTGCAGGAGGGAGCCAGGACTCCTCGGGCGGGCGTCAGGGACTCCTCGGGCGGGAGGGGGGCTGTCCGCGAGCAGTGCAGGAGGCTCCACAGGGAATCGATCCGGCAGCAGCGGAATCGAGGCCTGGCGGCGATTTGACGGGAATTTGACGAGGAATCGAATCCGGATTAGATCTGAAAACGAGGATCGATCCGATCTGAAAAACCGGATAAAACAGGCGGCGACCGGCGGCGACGACGACGGCAAGGCCGGCGACGACAGGGACGGTGGCGACCGACGAAGTTGCGAAAAAGAAGACGGAGCTAACGTGGCTCTGATACCATGTTAGGAATAGACAACTTGTATTCCTCTGGGGGCCAAAGGCCACAATATATAGTACAGATACAGGGCAAATATGCAGGAAGCCCCCTAACATATGGGGGAAATACAATATACAGATATATACATCTAACACGCTACACCCACAGCAAAGGAATCCCACACATAATAGCCCTGCAATTACAAGAACAAACATTTTCATACCAAAGCAGTTTAATGAATTTAATTTTACAGGATGAAAATAATCATATAAAAGTTTGAGTTGAGAGCTTAACAATATTTAAAGAAGCTTAGAAATGGCATGATGCCTTTAGTAAGTGGGTAAATAAAAGAGAAAATTCCTTATTTGACACTATTCAATATGATTCTTTATTTAACACTGAAAACTTTTTACTTCCTCGTATGACCACTTTTGAAATTTCTTTGCCTTATATGACACTGCCGTTAGTTCCGTTAACTTTTTTCTAGTCGGACGTAAATACCCCTGGTTTAATAATTTGACTCATACATGTGGTCTGTGCAGATAAAAATTACCTTATTCGCTGATGGATTTTTGTATGAAGTTATTGGACTCAGGTTGACATGTTGATGGATTCAAAGTGCAAGTGCTAGTCAAACCAGTCTTCAAAGAGCAGGCCGTGTACGCGATGCCTGTATGGGGCTCGTCATTTTTTTCTTAATCAATTCAAGCACATGTATATTGGGCTAGTAATTCTATCGATTGATCCAACATGCATGCATGAGTTTGCGTCCACCACGGGGCAGCTAACGTGCCATGCACGAGCACCTAAGCAACACCAAACAAAGGTAATTATATTAACTTAATATTTGGACCAGTGTGTTTTGCAGGTGTACCAGGTGTATGCGTGTATAGAAGTTAAAATACCAAGTCCGGTCGATGCGTAGCCGTAGCGCGTGCAGTATACGCACATACACGGCCGGTCTCTAGTGAATAGACGCGCACACCTGGAGAACACCGCCCCGATCAAAAACTCACACAAAGCTCACACTCATTTATCTCGGAGGCGTCATATTATATACCAGGGGCAAAAACGTCTTTATAAATCCATAGTTAACATCGTTAGCTCTCAAAATACACTGAAGTGTCATATAAGGCAAAAAAAAATTACATAAGCGGTCAAATAAGGAAGTGAAAACTTTTTAGTGTCAAATAAGGAATCATATTGGAGAGTAGTGTTAAATAAGGAATTTTCTCGTAAATAAAACAATCAGCTGGCACCACAAACCAATCTAATTAATCGAAGAGTCTCTACCGATCTGGATGTTAATAAACTAAAAAGAGATGATTCCCATGGAAATTCGCAGCATCATTCCAAACCTGAACTGAATACAGTGTATTTCCTTCATTTCGAGGCAAAATATAGGCTAGATATAGAAATCTGAATACCATGAACAGATGGCCTACACAGAAGCATATTTGCATAGGACAATAAAACATCAAGAAATGCTAATCTAAGAAGAACGTAGATCAACGGGTCCTCTTATTCATAGACTGAAGTATCTCTCTCTCTATATATATATATATCCGTTATTTGGATGGAAAAATTCCACTCTTGATCCATGCGCTTTAACACATACTTTCAGAATACCCAATGCCACTTTTATAACCACCCAGTTATGGAAGTGGTGTTTGATGTCATCAAAGTACTCATCCGGTGATGGTGATTAACATGATCTCATGGCTGAAGGATTAGGTTACTATGTATTTGAAAGCTTGTAGCGAACTTAATGACTTGATCTTATGATATGCTTACTATGGGTGTGTGTCCATCACATCATTCTCCTAATGATATGATGTTGTTATTAATAACATCCAATGTACATGATTAGGAAACCATAATCATCTATTAATCAACAAGTTAGCTTAACAAGAGGCTTACTAGGGACTCTTTTATGTTTATAAAACACACAAGTATTAATGTTTCCTATTAATATAATTATAGAATGGGATGTAAACATTTGTCATAAACACCAAGATAATAATAACCACTTTTTATTGCCTCTTGGGCATATCTTCAACAGTCTTTCACTTGCACTAGAGTCAATAATCTAGTTTAGAAAAACTTGTGCATTCAACACCTATGGCTTTCTGGTGTTGTATATACACGATTGCAAGTGGTAAACATAATCTTTGGATCTAACACTTTTAGGTCTGTTGAATGCACAACATAATCTTTGGATCTAACCTGGAAGACCCTCTAGAAAGGTTAGATCCAAAGATTATGTTGTGCCAAATGTTTAACACTTTTAGATCGAAATGAAATTCTTAACCTGTGTCAATAAAAGATACATCATTTCCAATAAAAAATATGTCTGTCACATAATGTATTAGAAATATGTCTTAGAGCTCCCACTTAATTTCTTGCAAATGCAGGCATCTTTATCGTCTTCGATGAAATTAAACTCTTTTAATAGTTTCATCACGGTGAAGATTCCAACTCTGCGATGCTTTACTTCAACCATTGAAGTTTGGATACGCTTTTAGCATCCTTTGAATTAACAAAACCCTTTGGATCATGTCATGTACACATCCTAGGTAACCATTCTATTAGAATAACTTTGTTTTGTTTGTTCAACTATCATATAAAAAAATTATATGTAGTGGTTGCTACATTAATCCGTCCAGACTAAATATCGCTATGAAAGATCAAATTTTGTCACGGTCAAATCCTTGAACATTGTCGTAAACTCTTTCCCGGCATTTCGACTATTTCATAGATATGAAACATCCATGTATATTTTTTATAGATCCAAATTCGACTGAAAGATTTTACACCTTTCTAGAGGGTCTTCCAGGTTCAAAACTTGACTTCTCGTGTATGGAACTATCACGGATTTTATGGCTTCGAGCTATTTAACGGAGTCAGGGCCCATAATTGCTTATTTGCATGTATTCAGTTCATCATTTTCAAACAATAATTATTTACTTTCAAATCTTAGTATTTGATTGTTTACCTAACCTACTCGGTTCAATAGGAAGTTAGACCTCCGTGACCATAACCTTTGAGGCACGTGATCCATGAGTATTGTTGCTGCCTCCGGGACACTTCTCGGTGCTGCGCAACTCCGCACATATAGCTAAGGTTCAATAAACTTATCAAAGTTCTATTGTCCTCCCACTTAACTTTTCACGAAAAATTCCTTCTCAAGAAACTTGAAGTTCTAAGAGACAAACACTTTTGTCTTCGGTGTTATGGAGGAATACCCAACGGTTATTCGAAATAACATACAAAGACATGCTTATCCGACTTTGGTTGTAAACATTTTACTTATGCCTGGCATTCCAAAAATTAAGAAAGGACAACTTGGGTTTTATCCTAGACCATAACTTATATGGTGTCATTTCAACGAATCACGATGGTGCTCTTTTCAGTGTAAAAGCGGCTGTCACTAAAGCTTTAATCTTTAAAATACTATGGCAGTTTTATAACTGACACCTTCGATCTCACCATGTCAAACAAGGTTTCATTGAATATCTCGAACACTCCATACTCCTATGATGTTTTGAGAAATGCAAATCCATGGAACGATTCGTCAAATCTTAGGTGTTATGCTAAACTTGTAACTCAAATATCTTCCTTTATGACCTAATCATTAATTCTTTATTTTCCTATTACAATGATTTTCTAATTATCTTGAAAGTCTTTGAATATTTTCAAATATTTCACACTTTTTCCTCATTAAGTAAATATACACATATATACACTCAAATTTCCGGAGAAAGCATATGAAGTTGAAATACATCACTCACGACTACACATAATGGACTACATACATCAATATGTACAAATTCCAATAAGTTAGTCGTTCATTCTTATTTGTCCTTTGAACGAAATTTCAATTATCTCTAGGAAAGTCATACAAGTGTCATTTGATCAAAACCAAAAGGCTCCAAAATTCCATCAACATAGAGTTTCTACATGTTTTCTTTCCAATATAATTTAAACGGCGATGTCACTTCAAAAGTGATCTTTCAATCATTTGACTTATGACATTTTTAGCATTTAGTTTTATGGATGTGATTTTTTCAACTAGACATGTAAATCATCCATCTTATATGGAATACGATAAATATTTGAATAACCTTTTATTCTCATAATACCTGATCAAAATAACAATTATTATAACAAAAGGTAAGCTTTGATTTCAACGAGAAACTCGACAACACTTTGTTTGTTTTTGATCAACATGATTACATATTCTCTTGCTGGTTACTTAGGCCATTGCAGTTCATGAATTTTGTTGTCCTGTATGACATTTCACACCAACCAATTCGGTATCCAATACCCAAGAACCTCATTGTTTAACAAGAAAAGAATACAAGCATAACATGTATATCATCTATATACCTAAGCTGGACAATTCCGGTTTTTCCTTTTTCTGCCAAATATTTCTAAGATTCTCTTTCAACATTTCCTTTCCCTTTTAAAAGAATCTATGAACTTCAACAATGGAGCCATACACATGACACATAGTCCAAACACTATAAGAAAAAGGTCATGTAAAGACACTATATTTATAGGGTTAAGACGCTTTAAATCGTCTCTACATGATTATAGAGCCGCTTATGAAAGCGTCTTACGAACGTCTTCTCCTGCACCGTCTCAACTATCATAGAGACGCGTTAGAGGCGTGTCTATCAGAATTTGAGACGCGTGTAAAAGCATGTCTATCTGCGTTGAGACGATTTGGTAGATGACCTTGCACAACGTCATAAATGTGCGTTGAGACATTTTGGTAGATGACCTTACACAACGTCATAATGCGTCATGAAACAGTATGAACAGTTTTCTTTTTTCCATGTTAAAATGATTTTTTAATCCATATAACCGTATACTACCATCCCATATACATAGTTAACTATAAAATCTAACTACAAGAATACACTAGAAACAATACAAGGCGTGACTGGAAAAAACTTTATTAAAATCAATTGTATTTTACAATTTACATATACGTGCATTTGCACACTTGACCGGAGTAACCAAAGATACAATAATTGTAATTCTTCTATCTAGTTGGAATCTTCTACAACCTTCTTCGTAGAGATAATGGTACATCAAATCCTCACTGTAACTTGTTCTTATGATTTTCGCTTGATGCCTTTATTGTATTGCTTCAAGATATTTGAAATTTTACCTTGCAAAGGAAGCCAACCACAAGATAATGAAATGTAAATTAATAGGAAAGAAATTCTATTAGTAAAGTCATACTTTCAACATGCACAACATTGAAAGAAGTTTATGACATTTTTCAGAATATACTTGTATATAGTGTAAATAATGAAGTATATAAATAATTTGATCGTGTCATTAGATTCATGATCATGATTCCTCATATCTGAATGTATCTTTATAATTCCACAACTATGGAATACATTGCATCAATATTTGTTTTACTCTTCCAATAAACACAGAGTTTAAGGTCGATAGGCTCCTATTAAACCATCCACAACATATAATCTTGCACTGGCGAAAGATGACATGCGAGAGTGCTTCGTAACAAAAAATGGAAATTCATATGTGTTCAATTATTATTTCCAGCATCAATCATTTTTAAGTTTGAAACTCTAGAATGTTTCCAACATAGCTAGACCGTTTTGAATACAGACGGAGCGCATAATTCAATCACATACCATCAGCACTATATCATCGAGCGCAGTAAACATATAGTGCAGGATTTTGTCGTCATATGCCTTATCAGCTTCTTGTTTGCATAATGCATACCTTCAGGAAAAGGCAAAAAATAGTTACTAGAAGCCGGGGATGCATGCTCCCGAATTAGTTGACTCAACTTTGTCTAGATACGGTTACATCTAGACTAGGTATTTAACTAAATACATATAAATTTAGAAAAAATTGAATCAACTAATATGTATCGGAAGGAGTAGAAAAAATGGCAGGATATTTGTCGCTGCAAGAGATGGTAGCCAAAATTAATGGACAACCAGACTTTTAGAATCAGTGCTTGTATTGCATGGACTAGAGAGGCACTGGTGAAAATAGCCCTGTTGGTCCCGGTTACCCAACCGGGACGGGGCAATCGGGACTAAAGCCCTAACCTTTAGTCCCGGTTGCCCCACCAACCGGGATAAATGGGTGCACACGGACTAATAACCTTCTGCCGCGGCAGAAATTTGGCCTATTTCTCTGCCGCGGCAGAGAATTCATTTTGGCACATTTGTTGCCGCGGCAGCATTTTCGTCACTTTTTGTGCCGTCATTTAGGTTGTTTTATTGTTTATTTAGTGTTTTTCACTTATCAATGAAGGAACCTTATATTACACAAGATCATCATGACAATATTACATTCAATACACGGATCGAGTTCATGCACTACATACAAAAGTTGTTATTCGATGCTACCGGTCAATTCCTTCAAAGTTGCTATTTTTACAATCTCTATTGTCTATACACAGCCGAATAGTATTCCCCTTTTGGGTTTAGGACTTCTGTATCCAAGAATCCCGCCAATTGCTCCTGAATTGCTCGTACGCAATCCTTTGGCAGAAGACCGTCCTGTAGACGTTCGATCTGATTTAAAAAAGAAGTCAGTCTATATGAATAAAACTAAACACAATTTGTTGTAATTAAAAACTATAGAAATTGTTTACGTACGTGGAGTTGCTCTAAATTTCTGCCCTTCTCATCGCACGTCTGCCGGATGAACTCGCAAACATAGTATCCACATAGATTGTTACCTGGTCCCTGTGTCAGGCACTTTACGAGAACAGAGTTCAATCAAAATAATAATCAAGCATGGTAATAACTGTATCAAAACTAGAATCAAAGAGATACGCGGATATAGCTAGTGGTGCTTACATTTAGTGGTTGAAATGTAAACTCCTCTTTCCAAACACCCCTAGCCTTGTTGGTGAACCGTTTCCAAGCGCTGCCCGGCGAAGAAAACGAATAAAAGAAGTTATTAATTACTTGATATCATAAAATTCACGAACATTGCCGATAGTGTCGTAATGATTAGAATTACCGCTGGAGAAGCATCTGCATGTCCTTCCACGTCTCAAGGGGTTTATGTTTCGAGTCCATGACTAGTACACGCCCTTTGTCAAGTTGAATGATTAACAGAATATAGTGGAAGCTGCGAATGCATAACTAATCAATTATATACTTAACATCGAGTAAGCAAAATAGAAAGTGTATACAAGACAATAACACTCACTCAAAGTTGTAAGGAAAAAGTATTTCCCTTCTGGTTTCTTGAAACCTTAACGCGTGTACTATATTATCCTCCGTATCCTGGGGGCTTATTTTAAGATTAGCTTCATGAACCAATATGGGTCAATGAAGCCAATGTCATAGATTTGTCCTCTGCTGCATTCGAGAATCTTCATTCTGCATATTACAGTATGATTATATACATGCAATAAACAAGGTGAGATAGCTGGAGACTAAATTAATTACAGAATTAGTACTTACAGACAATACGCACTGATGATCGATTTGTCCAAGGCGTCTTGATTGAATAATTGAAATAGTTCATCAAATTCAATGGATATCATGTCATCCTTTTCTTTCCCATGGTGCTTTTTTGTAACCCACAGCACTATCCAGTTAGCCCCGGCCTTTGTGGCATGCATGTACCAGTTATGCAATCTTCGCATTTTTGTTGGGAGATTGTTTACCTTCTCAGGTTTGACGAGAGGTTTGCCATACTGGTGTTTGTATGCTACTTCACTCACGGGGAAGAACTCTAACTGGGATAAGTACTGGGCAATACTCATACCTTGAGCAGCGGCAGCTTCTCCGTATTGTGCAACTACCTCTGGATCATACTGCTCTTCGGCCCCATATTTGCTCGACCCCACATTGGTTTGGGAAATCACCTTGAGAGGGGCGCAAGTATGTTTTGCTTGTTCTCCGAGCTGGGCAACAGATTTCTCGCTTGCATCAGTACTGCTCTTCGAGGCTTTTTGTGCCGCATGTGACTTGAGAATAGAACGCTCATAGTCTGATGACAGCTTTGGCTCAGGTTTATGAAGAGTCTTTAGCATTTTCAACACTTTGGCTTTTTCTTCTTTGGTGCTGGGGAACTCTGGCTCTTTCGGCCGCCTCAGCTTAGCGAAAAACGCTGTCGTTTCCGCATCAACGATCGCCGCAGTCTCCTCTTCAGTACATCCATAAGCTCTCTTGGGAGGAACATTTGGTACTTTTGGAAGAGGCTCTTGTTTACGTTTCAGCGATCGCTTACCACGACGCACAGTAGCGGTACGCTTACGCTTTTTATCCTGAGGCGCCGGCGATGGCTCTTGCGGCGATGGCTGCGCCGGAGATTGGTGAGGCGACGGAGCCGGGTGAGGCGACGAAGACGGCTGCCGCCGCGGCGACGACCTCGCTGGAGACGGGTGAGGCGGCGGCGAAAATGGCCTTGGCGTGTGATTTCGAAGCACGATACATTCCTTCGGCCATAGAATGGTGACGTTTTTTGCGTCTCCCAGTACAGTCACATCCCCTTCACCTGCAGGGTAGTGAAGATCCAAAACTTCAATGGTGGGCATGATTTTATCCACCCCGACAACAGCGTAGCCCTCTGGAACCGGACGACAGTGGTAAGTTGGTGTGGGTCCAATTGGTAAGGCATAGCCGACCGCCACCTTCATTGATATATTCACAACTTTGACATGTAGCTCGCAGTGTGTCATCTCTGTGATATCATCCACTGGGTAGCCAACAGGAGCCATCGTCAGTGTACCATCGTCATCGGCATTGTCATCACCCGAGACCTCGGTGGAAGCCACACTGCTTTTTCGATTATTCGATAGGCCGGTAGCATCGAATGCAGTGTGCTGCTGAGATGGGCCGGTAGTACTTTGCTCTTTAAGCGCGTTAATTTCATCTTGTTGTTGCTTTAATCGTTCTTCAATTAAACGCATTCGCTCTTTCTGACTATCTGCTTCAACTTCCGCCCTGTCCTTTCTCCTCTGACGGCTTCTATCAGGATATTTCTTCCTCTCTTCGGGAAACCCAGTCCTCCATGGTTAGGAGCCTCTTGTGCCTCGTGTTCGTCCATCATGTTCCTTATTTCCAAGGGCGAGTGTGAGCTCATCATTCTCTCTATCGGGAATGAAGTCCCCATCTTTAATAGCCTTTACTGCTTTTCTCATCCTCTCGATTGGCAAGGGGTCTTCTTTATGTCGTATGTTATATATACACCTCCCTTCCGAGTCCAACGTGCCCCCATGCCTGTAAAACCAATTCCTTGCACGTTCTACCCAATCGTCTGTCTCTGGGGTGATCTTTTTAGCACGCAGTTCATTCTCAAGTTTCTCCCACTTAGGAATGCCAGCCCTGTAGCCACCTTGCCCCATAGTATGGTGATACTTCTTGTTAGCAGCATTCAGCTTATTCGTTGCAGACATTTTCTTAGCTTTTTCTGATGTCTTGTATTCCACAAACTCTGCCCAGAATGGTTTTATCTTCTCAAACTGAATATTCTTGAAATCAGGAGTCTTCTCTTTCACGACATAGTCAAGGTGCAATATTTTCTTCTAGTTGGTGAAACACTGGGCCATCTTCTTCAAAGCCCACTCCCTGACCTTAGCCTCCATGGCTCTCCCATGTTGTAAGGCGTCCTCAACTGGATCCTCCGCATTTGGATCCAGCTCTATCTTCGGTAGTTTGAAATTAACCATGAGCCTCTTCCACAGTAAATATTTGGCGTGGTTAGGGACAAATAAACATGTCCCCTCTTCATCCGCTTTAGCGGGCCTATTCCAATTTCTAATGGTGATCGGGATTAAGTCCCTAACGATTACTCCGCATTGTGCCACAAATTTGTTTGCGACAACTTCGGGAGCCGTCGGTTTGCCGTCTTTAGCAACATCTTCGATCCTGAACCTCTCATGGTCTTGCAACTTTTTGGTTGGGCCTCGTCTGCTCTTTTCAGTAGATTCCTTCGATCCGGAGGGCTAAAAGAAGAAAGATCGTCGTTACTATTTCTATATAGATAGCAGATGATTAATTAATGAATTGATTATATTACATGCACCTCGCCGGAGCGGTCGTCTTCTCGATTACACAAGGCATCGCCTTATCCCTCGCAGAAGGCAACACCTTCAACCTCAAACAGGTCGTCTATTCCGGTAAAAAGAGGATCACCCTCACCGGAGTTGTTCAGAAACGTTGATACGTCTAAATTTTCTTCCCCACGGATCACACCTTGGATCAACTCTTCCTTTTCTTCGTCTCTGACGTGTGGGTCCATATTTTCTGCATAGGTGGAAAAACGAATAAGTCAAAGCGGCTAAAGGAGAAAGTTAGGTACGGTGTTGAGAGATATAAACCCTAATTCAGAGAAACCCTAATATATACATACACAATAATAAAAATGAAGAGAAACCCTAAACCCTAAACCTAGCTACAAAAAGGAAACCGTGTAGTAGATAGGTAACTCTAGCTAAAATCAACTAAAATCAATATTCCGGAGTTCCGAGGGGTGTAAAACCTAGTTCGGAGAAACCTCGGATGCATATGAGAGGGGACCATGAGTATAAGGCTACAAAAGGGAAACTATCCAGCAGATAGGTAACACTAGATACTAAAAAAATACCATATTGGAATCGATTTAAGAGGGTTCGGAAAGCCCTGGCGAAGGCACATCGTCGAACCCACATGCACCTAAGGGGTATTACTGATTCCTTATCTAAGATAGGGCTTTTAAGTTGCTTGACAATGTGAATCGGGTCTGGGGCTACCCACAGTGACTGACCAGTGGGGCCGAAGACCAATAATACCAAACTAATTAATAAACCTAATAATACCTAACTAATAATAAACCTAATAATCCAAACACCGAAAAGAAAGGGAAACAATCAACACATGGCATCGATGCAATGCTCAAGCAAGTATGATGATATGACAAGTTAATTTGCATTGGAATGTAACCCTAAGACATGCTCGACGATTTAATCGGGGTTCCGAGGGGTGAAAACCCTAACTCGGGGAAACTCCGGAACATATGAGAGGGGTGCATTTGTTCTTCTAATTATACTTGTCATTTAAGTTGTTTAACAATGCATGATTATAGGCTAAATAGATAGGTTTCATTTTTCTGAACAATTTGATATATTATTTGTATTTTTCTGACTTATAAATAAAAAGATATTGAATTTACAAGTTTATATCAATTTCTGGAATTATTAAATCATTTAAAATTGAATTACTGTGTCAATATGACATTAGCAAAGGGTTGGGTTTTTCTTTACCCAGACAGAACCTAGCCACTGTGACTGAGTGCTGGGCCCTAGGCCACATCAGCAAGCCACCGTGGTGGTCAAAGGTCAGCGGGCCCGTGGGCCACGTCAGCGTGACGCCGGGGTGACGTCATCTCGGCGGCCACCGTCGGGTGCTCACCGGGGACGGCGCTGTGAGGCGTGCGGGGCGACGGGGCTAGGCTTGATCGAAGCAGCGCGTCGCAGTAGGCAATAAAGTGGCGGCGCCGCTCGAAGAAGCTCACCGGAGCTGGGCGCACGGCGGGCAGCGACACGACGCGTGGCTGCTACAACAAGCAAGCAGGCAAACAGAGGGCACTGGGAGGTGCAGAGGCTCACCGCGCGTTAGAGAGAGGCGGCGCCGCTCCTTCTTGGTCACTGGAGCATCGCCTCCGTCGAGCTCGAGCGGCGGCGGCGGCGTCGGGCGGGGGGAAGTAGCTAGGGCGCGCACGGACGGAGGCGGCGGTGCTGGCGGACGAAACGCGCGGGCTCGGGCAGCCTGCCGGTGTTGGGGCGGTTGTGCGCGCGTCGGTGAAGCAGAGAAGTGAGATGGGGAAGAAGAAGAGGAGGCGCGTCAGTTATAACCAAAGGACCTTTAGTCCCGATTGGTGGCTCCAACTGGGACTAAAGGGTTATATGTCCCGGTTGGAGCCACCAACCGGGACGTATACTCCAATTTTTTGAGCAGACCAAGGGTTGGCGCGCAGGGGTCTTTAGTCCCGGTTGGTGGCTCCAACCGGGACGTATTCCCCTGTTTTCAAATTTTTTCAGGTATTTTCTCTCTGTTCCCGCCTTATTTTTTATTTTGGGGTTTAAATTTGTAATGTTTTTTAAATGATAATTAATTTGGAATTTAGAAAAACTTTAACATAAAAAATGTTTGGATTTGAATAAATTATTCAAAACCATTTTCTGATTTAAAAAATAATTAATGTAACCATTTAAAATATGAACCATTTACAATTAAAAATGAATTAACGTATATTTTTTAATATCAATTTGGAATTGAGAAAAACTTTAAAGATAAAAAGTATATGGATTTGAATAAATAATCCAAAACCATTTTCTATTTTTAAAAAATAATTAATGTAACCATTTAAAATTAAAAATGAATTAACTTATATTTTTTTAATATCAATTTGGAATTTAGAAAAACTTTAAACATAAAAGGTGTATGGATTTGAATAAATAATCCAAAACCATTTTCTATTTTTAAAAAATAATTAATGTAACCATTTAAAATTAAAAATGAATTAACTTATATTTTTTGAATATTAATTTGGAATTTAGAAAAACTTTAAACATAAAAAGTGTTTGGATTTGAATAAATAATTCAAAACCATTTTCTGTTTTAAAAAATAATTAATGTAACCATTTAAATATGAACCATTTACAATTAAAAATGAATTAACTTATATTTTTTAATATCAATTTGGAATTTAGAAAAACTTTAAACATAAAAAGTGTTTGGATTTGAATAAGTAATTCAAAACCATTTTCTGTTTTTAATGGGCGGAAAAAAAAGGACGGAAAATAATGGGCGGAAAGAAAATTTGATTAGGATAGAACTGGAATTAAAGTACATGGCGCAACTAACACAAAGTTACATAGAAGAACTGAAAATTAAGATACATGGCCAAATTAAGCAACAATCGGCCGAACTTGTTTTGCAATGTTGGAATAATTCAGTCATGCTCCTGCCTACACCTGTAATACTCGCCACTGTAGTCGTCGTACTCGCCGCGGCCGTCGTCGCTATCGTCGTCGGGGTCGCCGTAGTTGAACCTTGAAGGTTGAGTACGAGTGGGCTGGACTTGAGGGTAGCACAGGCGGGGGCTAGAGTCGGCGGCCGTGTCGTAGGCCATGACGCTCTGGAGAGTCCGGCCGTGCCACCACAGCCGACGGCCGTCCTCGTTGAAGTTCGGAGGAGGTGGGCCCTCCTCCTCGTGCCTGGCGAGTGCCCTCTCACGCCGATCCACGAAGAAGGCTTCCCAAGTCAGGAAATAGTCGGGATGCCATCTGGGATTCCTCCGCTGCTCCGGCGTGAGCTCGAAGTAGTAGTGGTTCGTGATGGCCATCCGACGCGCCACACCTAGAGGGACAGGAGGAACCGGCACGCCTCCGGCGCTCAGCATCCAGCCGACGGGGACAGAGTAGCCCGGCGGGCAGGGGTAGTTTGAGGCGCAAAGCGCCTCCGCCTCCCTGGGAGTTAGTGCTACGGTGGAAGCCATGGGAAAGAGTGATGAGGTTGCAGATATGAGTCTAGAGATGTGCAATGACAATGGAGGCCAACCCTACATATATATATATAGCGAAGAACTGGCGGAAAGAACTGGAGGGAAGAACTGGCGGGAAAAAATGACGGAAAGAAAAATGGCGGGAAGAAAAATGGCGGGAAAAATGGCGGGAAAAATGGTGGCGTGTACCTTGTCCCGGATGGTGTCACCAACCGGGACTAAAGATGAACCTTTAATTTAGTCCCGGTTGGAGACACCAACCGGGACAAAACACGAGTCAGCACTAATAATAGGGGTGAGTGTCGGAAAATGAAAAAGGCCTTTTCCGTGCGACAAAAAGGAAAACTTCCTCCTGCAACATTGTTCTCCATACCAATGTCCACACACATGCATAATATGGGCACAACATCACAAACTATGCCGTGATTCAGCACATAACATCGGTCATTTGGACCGAAAGCCATGAAACCTCGAACATGATAGGTCATTTTGTGAAGGTTTTTTCGAAACACGATCAATATACCAAGTCTGGTATTTTTCCTTTCAACTATGTAACATAATATGACACCACACGAAGGATTTTCATTGTTCGAATTTTATTTGAATTTATTATGCCCGTTTTGAATTATCTGAATTTCTAACTATGGTCGAACCGGTGTGCATGAAGATAGGGGACGAGCATCGTTAGAACTTGCATTGGATCTCTGAAGAAACCACATATTGCGAGTCTAAAAATGATTTTTTCAAAAAATCATGGGCGATAGATCATGTACCTGTAGTACAAACCGGACCCACTTCCTACCGATTCGGCAGACATTTTCCTTTTTACCCGGGATGGACGAAAAGGTTTGAGATGTCCCGATTGGGAGATAGTCCATGTAAGGTGGTCTAGTATTTTAGGAAAATGGGACGGTAGCATTCTGAAACGGCATTTTGGTGGTTACTTCACAAAACGACCCGTTTTTTGCGCTCGGAAAATGGAAAAGGGCTTTTCCGTGCGACAAAAAGGAAAACTTCCTCCTGCAACATTGTTCTCCATACCAATGTCCACACACATGCATAATATGGTCACAACATCACAAACTATGCCGTGATTCAGCACATAACATCGGTCATTTGGACCGAAAGCCATGAAACCTCGAACATGATAGGTCATTTTGTGAAGGTTTTTTCGAAACATGATCAATATACCAAGTCTGGTTTTTTTCCTTTCAACTTTGTAACATAATATGACACCACGCGAAGGATTTTCATTGTTCGGATTTTTTTTGAATTTATTATGCCCGTTTTGAATTATCTGAATTTCTAACTATGGTCGAACCGGTGTGCATGAAGATAGGGGACGAGCATCGTTAGAACTTGCATTGGATCTCTAAAGAAACCACATATTGCGAGTCTAAAAATGATTTTTTCAAAAAATCACGGGCGATAGATCATGTACCTGTAGTACAAACCGGACCCACTTCTACCGATTCGGCAGACATTTGTCCTGTTTACCCGGGATGGACGAAAAGGTTTGAGATGTCCCGGTTGGGAGATAGTCCATGTAAGGTGGTCTAGTATTTTAGGAAAATGGGACGGTAGCATTCTGAAACGGCATTTTGGTGGTTACTTCACAAAACGACCCGTTTTTTGCGCTCGGAAAATGGAAAAGGGCTTTTCCGTGCGACAAAAAGGAAAACTTCCTCCTGCAACATTGTTCTCCATATCAATGTCCATACACATGCATAATATGGGCACAACATTATGTCAACATTATATCGTGCGGCGTGTACCTTGTCCCGGATGGTGTCACCAATCGGGACTAAAGATCAACCTGTAGTCCCGGTTGGAGACACCAACCGGGACAAAACACGAGTCAACACTAATGATAGGGGTGAGTGTCGACATTATTTCGTAAGTGTCGACACTATGCCGAGCTGCTTGTACTATAAATAGGCATCCTTGCGAGTCCAGTCCTCCAGCCAGTTTGAGGCATCTCCAAGATGGTTTTCGAGAGCAGGGACACCACTGCGGCCAGTTTCACGGAGATGCCGACGGAGCCCAGTCTTCCGGCATCTCCGAGAAACTGGTCATAGAGGCACTCCCTAATATGTGAAATTAGTTAGCTCCGAGGCGTATTGATCTAGTTAGAGAAGTTACAAGCTGCAAGATGGTTTTCGAGAGCAGGGACACCACTGCGGCCAGTTTCAGGGAGATGCCGACGGAGCCTAGTCCTCCGGCATCTCCGAGAAACTGGTCATAGAGGCACTCCCTAATATGTGAAATTAGTTAGCTCCGAGGCGTATTGATCTAGTTAGAGAAGTTACAAGCTGCAAGATGGTTTTCGAGAGCAGGGACACCACTACGACCAGTTTCAAGGAGATGCCACCGGATCCCAGTCCTTCGGCATCTCCAAGAAACTGGTCATAGAGGCACTCCCTAATATGTGACTGCGCGCGTTTGGAGATCAGATCTTAATGGTAAGTATGAATCGGGACAACTTCTTCATAGTCCCGGTCCAGCCACAAAACGGGACTAACACTCAAGACATTTATTAATATTAAAAACTGAGACTACAAAACCGGGACTAAAGGCCACAAACCGCGAAATATATCCTTCGGTCAAGCCACAAACCGCGAAAGACATGAACTAGAGTTACATAATATGAGCATGAACTTCTTGGCATATGTCCTTCCTTATGATCGCTTCAGACGTAACCATGGAGCATCTTCTTTACTTAACAGAATGCTTGGGTCAGTTTTCACTGTGAAGGGAGGAATTTCATCAAACTTATTATAATCTTCTAACATGTCTGTCTTGTCCTCGATTCCCACGATGTTTCTTTTCCCTGAAAGAACTATGTGACGCTTTGGCTCATCATATGATGTATTCATTTGCATATTTTTTCTTTTTTTTGGTCTGGAGGACATGTCCTTCACATAGAAAACCTGAGACATATCATTGGCTAGGACGAATGGTTCATCTCTATAACCAAGATTGTTGAGATCCACTGTTGTCATTCCGTACAACTGGTCTATATTTACCCCTTCCCCATTCAGGTTGACCCATTTGCAGCGAAACAAAGGGACCTTAAAAGAGACTCCATAGTCTAGTTCCCATATCTCCTCTATGTAACCATAATATGTGTCCTTTTGTCCATTCTCGTCTATTGCATCAAAGCGGACACCACTATTTTGGTTGGTGCTCTTTTTATCTTGGGCGATCGTGTAGAATGTATTCCCATTTATTTCGTACCCTTGGAAATCCAATACAGTAGAAGATGGTGACGCGGCCAACAAGTATAGCTGATCTCCAACAGTGGTGTCATTCAAGAGATGTGTCCGCATCCAACCACCAAAAGACTTCATGTGTTCATCTGTAATCCATGATTCAGGCTTCCCCGGATTTTTGGAGCGTACAATATTCTTGTGTTCCTCGATATACGGAGCTGCCAAGGTGGAATTATGTAGAACTGTGTAGTGTGCTTTAGTGAAAGAATCCCCGTCCCTACATATCATTGCTTTCTTTCCCAGCGTGCCTTTTCCACTTAGTCTTCCCTCATGCCGCGAGTCAGAAACACCAATCGGCTTAAGGTCAGGAATAAAGTCAACACAAAACTCAATGACCTCCTCTGTTCCATATCCCTTGGAGATGCTTCCTTCTGGTCTAGCACGGTTATGAACATATTTCTTTAAGACTCCCATGAACCTCTCAAAGGGGAACATATTATGCAGAAATACCGGACCGAGAATGGCAATCTCTTCCACTAGATGAACCAGGAGATGCGTCATAATATTGAAGAAGGATGGTGGGAACACCAATTCAAAACTAACAAGACATTGTACCACATACTTTTGTAACCTTGGCAGAATATCTGGATTGATTACCTTCTGAGATATTGCATTGAGGAATGCACACAGCTTCACAATGGGTACTCGAACATTTTCCGGTAGAAGCCCCCTCAATGCAATCGGAAGCAACTACGTCATAATCACGTGACAGTCATGAGACTTCAGGTTTTGGAACTTTTTCTCTGCCATATTTGTTATCCCCTTTATATTAGATGAGAAGCCCGACGGCACCTTGATACTGTAAAGGACTTCAAAAAAGATTTCCTTTTTTGCTTTGGTAAGAGCATAGCTGGCACGACTTAAGTGATGCCCTTTATCCGTCTTGTTATATGTATGCATGTTCTTTGGGTCTTTCATAATTTGTTGGTCCTCCCGTGCTTCAGGTGTATCTTTTGTCTTCCCATACACGCCTAGGAATCCTAGAAGGTTCACGCAAAGATTCTTCGTCACGTGCATCACGTCGATTGAAGAGCGGACACGCAGGAATTTCCAATATGGCAGCTCCCAAAATATAGATTTCTTCTTCCACATGGGTGCGTGTCCTGTAGCGACGTCGTTCGGAACTGATTGACCGCCGGGACCCTTTCCAAAGATTACTTCTATGTCCTTGACCATACCAAATACATCATCACCAACAGGGAGTTCAGGCTTCTTCCGGTGATCTGCCTCACCTTTGAAATGCTTGCCTTTCTTTCTTACAGGATAATTGGTCGGAACAAATCGTCGATTCGCCAGGTACACAACCTTCTTGCATTTATGCAAATATGTACCTTCAGTCTTATCTAAACAGTGGGTGCATGCCTTATATCCCTTGTTTGTCTGTCCTGAAAGGTTACTAAGAGCAGGCCAGTCATTGATGGTTACGAATAACAACCCTCGTAGATCAAATGGCTCCTGTTTGTTCTCATCCCACGCACGTACACCTGGTTTGCCCCACAACTGTAAGAGTTCTTCAATTAATGGCCTAAGGTACACATCAATGTCGTTGCCCGGTTGCTTCGGGCCTTGGATGAGCACTGGCATCATAATGAACTTACGCTTCATGCACAACCAAGGAGGCAGGTTGTAGATACATAGATTCACGGGCCAGGTGCTGTGACTGCAGCTCTGCTCCCCAAAAGGATTCATGTCATCCGTACTTAGACCAAACCATAAGTTCCTTGCGTCACCTGCAAAGTCTGGGAAGTCTCTCTCGATTTTTCTCCACTGTGACCCATCAGCAGGGTGTCTAAACTTCCCGTCTTTCTTACGGTCTTCTTTGTGCCATCGCAACAACCTGGCATGCTCTTTGTTTCTGAACATGCGTTTCAACCTTGGTATTATAGGATCATGCCACATAACCTTAGCAGGAACCCTCTTCCGAAGGGGCTCTCCCTCAACATCACCAGGGTCATCTCGTCTGATCTTATACCGCAACGCATTGCATACCGGGCATTTATCTAAATTCTCATACTCCTTACCACGGTAGAGGATGCAGTCATTAATGCATGCATGTATCTTTTGCACATCTAATCCCAGAGGACAGAGCGTCTTCTTTGCTTCGTAGGTACTCTCGGGAAGTTCGTTATGTTTTGGAAACTTCGGCTTCATTATTTTAAGCATCTTTTCAAATAAGGAGTCAGTTAGACCACACTCTACCTTCCATCGCAACAATTCTAGTGTGGTACCGAGCTTTGTGCTGCCATCTTCACAATTTGGGTACAACAATTTCTTGTGATCTTCTAACATGCCCTCTAACTTCAATTTCTCATTTTCTGTTTCACAGTCTCGCTTTGCATCAGAAATGACCCTACCAAGTTCATTAGCCGGCTCATCTGATGCCCGTCCTTCACCTCTTTCCTCTCCATTGTCTTCCATTGCAATATCACTATATTCAGGAAACATATGATGATAGTTGTTATCATCATCTTCTTCTTCACCATCTTCCATCATAACCCCTCTTTCCCCGTGCTTGGTCCAGCAATTATAGTTGGGCATGAAACCTTTCATAATCAGGTGGCCGCGAATGATTTTCGAGGAAGAGTACTCCTTGTTGTTTCGACATTGAACACATGGACAACGTATAAAACCATTCTCTTTGTTTGCCGTAGCCACATCGATAAATTTATCCACGCCTTTTATATACCCGGCTATGCGCCGGTCATCGTACATCCATTCCCGACCATTCATCTGCATCATATAAGTAAGTTTATCAAAAAACAGGACATCATAAATAGTGAAATGACCAATTCACATCGACACATGCATTGTATCAATGACAGAGAAAAGATAAGATTGCTAACCTCGATCGAGGGAAATAAAGAGGAGAAAGCTCAAGTGCGTCTCGGACACCTTATATATTTTTGTTCTATGAGAAATTGAACGGGATTATTCACTCAAACATTTCATCAAACACCTTCAATGCATGCATAGAAGAGAAAAAACTAGCACACCCCTCACACCTTCGACCAAGAGAAAAAACAGAGTGGAGCCAGAGGGGGCTGGGGCGTTGCATTTATAGAGGGCGAGAGAATACGTCCCGGTTGGAGCCAGCAACCGGGACTAAAGGTGTGTGCCACGCCACGTGGCTGTGGCCAAACCTTTAGTCCCGGTTGGTGGCTCCAACCGGGACGTATGCCCCCTTACCAACCGGGACGCATGCCTCCTGGCCTGGTGCCCGCTCGAACCGGGACGCGTGCCAGCATTAGTCCCAGCTGGTGGCGCAACCGGGACTAATGCTCTAAGGGGACGCGAACGGATGGCCCTTTTTCCACTAGTGAGGGAAGAGCTTTTGCAGATTTGGGTACTTTGCCATGATACGGATCTACGGAACTAATACACGAAAAAGTTCAGAGCATACAAGTTTGTACTTGTAATGGTACCATCCAACATCAATTAGTTGTAGAGCTTACTTTTGGTAAAGATGATGCCATGTTAGCAAAAAAAAACACAAAAAATAGGGCGATTTGCTCTAGTAAATCTATCAAACACCTAGCCTACAAAGAGGGAATATAAGAGGGAGGACGATCACTGACCAAACCTGATGTGTAACCGCTATGAACCAGCTAGCCAAGGGCACCATGGACATCCGAAATCAGCAAATGATTGAAGAACTGCCGAGTCATCCATATTAGCCAGAACTGTGCGCCCACAGACGGGATCAGAGGTGAAAAGATAGGTCGGGCTGCAAGAACAACAAGAGTCAGGGAATGATGTCTGGTAGAAATGCATGAGAGGATAGGAGGAAAGAGGCAGGTAAAGATCTGCGAAGACGGAGAGGTCGCCAGGAACTTGGTGAGATCGAAGCGATGGCGGCGGGAGCAGCGGTGCTAGGTTTTGGATGCCGCCGATCTGTGTATAGTTGGTGGGTGAAAACGGGAAAATATTTCCTAACTAAAAGAAGAGAAGGTGGGCCACGAAAATGTTGTTGCCCAAATAAAGATGATACATGCGTCGTCTCAAATAACGTCTCTAATAGAACTTTGTAGGGTACTTGGATCTGCAAATTGAGACGAAATCAATAACATCCTACGTCAGGCGTCTCTACATGATAGTTTTGTTGTAGTGAAAGTATGTATAGTCAAATACTAATATCTTTAGACTTGCACTTTAAAGTAGATCGTCATCAACAAATATTTGGCGTTCTTTCAAAATCCATTCTTTAGTAATATTTTAGCATAGTAATTTTTTTACCTATATCTTCTTTTCATCCTTATCATGACAACTTTCATGATCAAGCTATTATAGCTTATAAAGGTGAATCGCGAGTATAATGTTTCTTTTCAAAACCCTTTTGGAGGATTACGATGTCTAGCGTCTTTAACCTTCGCAAATTCTCATCAAATATGTGAACATATATTTTGCCAAATTATACGCTATCAAGTTGCAACCAAAAACATTGTTTCATATATCAAAATATCTTCCACACATGACGGTTTCTGAAACAATCCTTCCAGCTCCTAGATAACCTTGATATTAAAAACAATCTTTTGAATATCAAGACTCATGTTGGCAAACAAGATACTTTAGGTACTAACACTGAAATTGTTACTCTTGATTTAATACTAATTATTAAACTTCATGTAGTAAACAGAGTTTGCTGAAAGTTTGCAATAGGAATTTTAAACTTTAGACGGACACTTAAAACAGTACGTACTAGTTCGTAAAGTAACTATCCAGAATTTTATAGTTGTATTATCTCAATTATAACTAAGCATAAGGTGGTGAACGGATTCCAATGACTACAAAAAATTATGCAAATTTACTTTGATTTAATTTATGATAAATTATGTTCAATTTTAATCATATTACTATTTGAACTCCCACTCAAAACAACATCCCTCATTGACATGGTTATACCCTACGGGTACACGACCTTAGCATATCTAGTTCGGCCCAAGGAAGACCCATGAAAACATGCGCCAGCCCATGAAGATTTTCGGGTGGCCAGGGCCCATGACGCCTTCGGATACTTGGAAAGCAAGACTAGAGTAGATAGAAAATTTAAAGGAGCAAACCCTAAAACCTATAACCGACTCGATCTGTGCCTGGAACCTTCCTATATCTATATAAAGGCCAGGAGGGCACGACGAGGAGGCTCTCTTACAATCTCTCGCACACCACCGCATACACACCTCCACGCCAGATTGCATCTGCGCACCCCTGTACTTTTCGGTTCTGCCGAAATTAAGAGCAGTCAAGCAGGAGTAGGGTTTTCCCTCCGGGGGCCTGAACCTGGGTAAACCTCGTGTCCCCGTGTTGCTTGTTTGCTAACCGTTCCGCGATCTTCAGCATCCCCATCTTTTTCAAAACCCAAGTCCATAACAATGGGCATTAGTGATATTAAACCTCGTCAATTGGCGCCGTCTGCGGGAACTGGGGGCGCTGGTTGTGCGATTGTGACGGTCCCAACCAAAGCGATCTACAACTCCGCGACGACGGAGAGTCATCTCCTCTTCGGCGCCTTCGACTTCACCGCCCACTCGCTAGCCACCCTGAAGGACTTCGAACCCGTTGGCGACGGACTCAAGATCCTGTTCGGGAGCTTCTACGTCCAGGTGGGGCAGACCGGCACTCTTCGCCTCCCAGAGCGGGTGCCCCTGCCATCGATTAGGCCTTCTTCGTGGGCTCCACACCCCGAGCTACGCACATCACCATCGACAGACGAGTCCTATGACAGCAGCAGCTGCAATTCAGATCTGTGCGATCCACCATCGGATGAAGGGACCTACGGTTCCGGATCCGAAAGCTGCGGTAGTAGCAATCCGATCTACGAGCGCTACCAGTGCGCCGCAGTCATCCAGATTGACGTGGATCAGGAACACAATCCGCCACCCAACCCGCAGGGTAGAAACGGTGGGAATAGAAGAAGCCAGTCCCCCCCACCCAACGGGAACGACACTGATCGGGTCATCCACCTCAGCAAGGAAGGATGGGCTCAAGCACGCGGAGCCGTAGCAGGCAACAAGATCCTGCCCGCAGATGCCTCACGGGACCTGCTGATGGCATACCACATGCTCCTAATCGAGGAGCACAAGAAGCAGGTGAAGATGCAAGAGGTGCTTGACAAGCGCAAGCAAGCAGCCTCGGAGTCAAGTGCGTGGCGAGCTGCGCTCTCCGCCATGGGCATCGTCTCCAGCTCGCATGGTAACCATGGATAGAAACACCGTTCTCGCACAGAGAACATGGATACCAAGGAACATCGCGAGGTGACTCGGGCCCTCAACGTGTCCTTCATGGAGATGGACGCCGACGGAAACGTCATCCCGAAGACACCGCAACCTGCAATCATGGTGGCCACTGCGTACCTCGCGTCCCATCCACCTCCGGAAGGGGACCCGAAAAGGGCCATGCATAAGTCCGCGCTTACCGGACTCGGACTCGTTGGAGCTGCGCTCCACGGAGAAGCCCCTACGGAGCCAAAGAAGAAGGTTGTGGTCAGGTTCAACCGTAACCCCATGCCCTCATCCGAAGATGAAGAGCACGACCTTCCTCGAAGGCACAAGAGCTCGCGCCGTCGCAGCCGCGATTACGACGCTCGAAGCGAGCTAACCCAGCGCAAGATCGACAAGGCACGCGCCAAGCGCGTATGCTCGTCTGAATCCAAGGAGGATGATGATGAAGGAGAACTCTCCGGAGCCCGATGCTTTAGCAGATCTGTCCGGCGGACACGGATGCCGTGAAACTTCAAGCTTCATTCGGACACTCCGAAGTTTGACGGCACACAGGACCACAAGGCGTGGCTTAGCGACCACTTGTCGTTCGTCAAGCTACACGGTGGAAACATGGAAACCGCCATGCAATGCCTTCAGGTGTAACTGTCAGGCGCAGCTCTGATCTGGCTTAGCAACCTATCCTTAGGATCCATCCGAAGCTGGGAGGAGCTGGCGTATAGTTTCGTCTGAAACTTCAAGGGCACCAGCAAGAGGCCTGCCTCAATCGAGGAGTTGCGGGCCTGCACACAACGAACGGGCGAATCCATTCGCTCGTACATACTACACTGGTCCAACACCAAGAACTTCACAGCGCACATCTCTGAGGAGAGAGCTATCGATGCCTTCAAGGACGGCGTCAAACGTCAGGACTTCAAAGAAGAACTTGGGCGCGTCAAGCCCAAGACACTAGACCACCTCATGGACATCGCCAACAGGTGGGCCGACGACGAGGACTCCGTCCACCGAGCGCACTCGGAGGAGGAAGACGACTACGGCCGGCGACATGAACGCCGTAGCAAGAGAAGATCGCGCGTCTACGACGATCGTGATGGACCCGACATGGTCGCGGCTGGCTACGCCGACCGCCGTAGCAACGACAACCGTAGCAATGACGGATACCGTGGAAGCAACTTCCGCGACGGAGGACGCCCAACGCAGTCATGGCAACGCCGTGGCCGTGACGACGAACCCTCAGCATACGATAAACTGTCGGGTCCATGCACCATCCACTTCTACATCGACAAGCAGGATGGCAAGAAGAAGGCAAGCCACATGCTCAAGGACTGCCGTGAGTTCCAGAAACTCAACGAGAGCATGGCCCAGATGAGGCAGCAAGCCCCGAACCTTGGATACGGGAACGCACCCGCACCAGGCGAGATCGCACATGGACTCCTCCACCACCACCTGCGGGACCTTCGAACCACCCAATCTCACCCGCGCAGAATAACGGTGGGCACGGGTACTCCGCGCCGAAAGGATCGCTGATGATCCAAAAAGGGCGCCCAACAAACAGGGTGCAGAAGAAAATCACCCGTCAGATCAATCTGGCCGTGACCGCTCCACCCGCCATCCATGAGTACCTCAGCGGATCGGAATCCTGCATCACGTTCAGCCGTTCGGATCACCCTTGCCAGGTCCCTCGCCCAGGTCATGATGCCCTGGTGCTCGAGCCGCAGATCGGCGGGTTCGACATGAGCCATGTCTTCATGGACGGCGGCAGCAGCATCAATCTGATCTTCGCCAGCACCTTGGCAGCAATGCGGATCCCGCTGTGCAGCCTGGAAAAATCTGATACAATGTTCCACGGCATCGTCCCAGGGAAGGGTGTATTCCCCCTGGGAAAGATATGGCTCGACGTCATCTTCGGCAAGCCGGATAACTTCCGATGCGAGCGACTCGAGTTCGAAGTGGTGGACTGGCCATCACAATACCATGCCATCCTCGGGCGCATGGCATTCGCAAGATTCCTGGCGGTACCACACTATGCGTACCTGCTACTCAAGATGCCAGGACCCAGGGGCGTCATCACGGTCCATGGGAGCTTCACCCGATCAGACCACTGCAACAGGGACTTCAACAGAATCTCCCAGTCCTTCGGCATGCAGGAGGAGCTCGTAAGGCTCCGCGAGGTGACGGACAACAGGGCACCCCCAGTCGCAAGACAGAACGCACCAGATATGTCTTTCGACTCCACCATCAACACAAAGCAGGTACAGGTCCATCCGACGGATGCCTCCAAGACGGCGCTGATCGCCAATGACCTCAGCTCTGCATAGGAAATCGTGCTCGTCGAATTCCTCCGTGAGCACTGGGAAATCTTCGCCTGGTGTCCTGCGGACATGCCAGGAGTTCCCAGGGAATTCGCCGAGCATGCACTCAATGTCTTTCCAGACGCCAAGCCCGTCAAACAGTCCATACAACGACTGTCCGAACCACGGGCCGAAGCAATCGGAGTCGAAGTCAGCAGACTACTCGACGCAAACTTCATCAGGGAGATCAAGGAGAGCGAGTGGCTCGCCAACACCGTGATGGTCCCCAAAAAGGACACGGACATCCTGCGGATGTGCGTGGACTTCACATCGCTGAACAAGCACTAACCGAAGGATCACTTCCCTCTCCCTCGGATCGATCAGATCATCGATTCGACTGCAGGATGCGAAAAACTCTCCTTCCTCGACGCCTACTCAGGCTACAACAAAATTCGACTGAAGGTCGAAGATCAGGAGAAAACGGCGTTCATCACGCCGTTCAGAGTGTTTTGCTACAACACAATGCCCTTCGGGCTGAAGAACGCAGGCGCCACATACCAACGGTGCATGCAGGCATGCGTGAAGGACCAGATCGCCGCAACATACAAGTCTATGTCGACGACATAGTCATCAAATTAAGGGAGGCCAAGACGCTCATCGACGATCTCCGCGAGACGTTCGATTACCTCGATCGATACAAGATCAAGTTAAACCCAGAAAAATGTGCCTTCGACGTCCCATCTGGTCAGCTGCTAGGCTACTTCATCTTCCAGCGAGGGATTGAGGCGAACCCGAAGAAAATCCGGGCCATAATGGCCATGGAGAAGCCGAAGAACCTCAAGGGTGTCTAGAAGTTTGCCGGGCGAATCGCGGCATTAAGCAGGTTCATCAGCCGCATGGGCGAAAAAGCCCTGCCGTTCTATCAGCTGCTGCGCAAGGCAGAAAAATTCGAGTGGACGCCCGAGGCGGACGACGCATTTGAAGATCTAAAGCGGCTGCTCTCTACCTCGCCCGTCTTGGTCACGCCAAAGGAGCGCGAGCCTTTACTGTTGTACATAGCAGCCACACACATGATGGTAAGCACCGTACTGGTGGTCGAGCGACCCGAAGAAGGCAAGACCCATGGGGTCCAACGCCCAATCTACTACCTCAGCGAGGTATTGGCGCCGACAAAGCAGAGGTACCCTCACTACCAGAAACTCGCCTACGGCGTGTTCATGACGGCTCGTCGGCTGAGCCACTACTTCCAGGAGCACCAGGTGATGGTCGTCAATGAGGCACCACTGAACAGCATCCTGAACAACCCGGAGGCCACAGGACGTGTAGCCCTGTGGGGCATCGAGCTGTCACCTCTAGACATCGTCTACAAGAAGTGCCATGCGATCAAGTCTCATGTCCTTCCAGACTTCCTCGTCCACTGGATGGAACTGGAGCTGCCAAATACGCCGGACATGACATAGTCATGGACGATGCACTTCGACGGCTCCAAGCGCGAAGCCGGAGCAGGAGCCAGGGACATACTGACCTCCCCGCAGGGCGACAAGATGAAGTACGTCCTTCAGATGAAATTTTGAGCATCCAACAACGAGGCCGAATACGAAGCCCTCATCCACGGCATGATAATGACCAAGATCTGCGGCGCAACGCGCCTGGTCATCTACGGAGACTCGAACCTCGTCGTCCAGCAGACGATGAGCGAGTGCAACGCACACGCCACCAACATGATCGCGTACCGCGCACTCTACAACGCACTCGAAGGAGACTTCGACGGCTGCGAGCTTTGGCATGTTGGGAGAGAAAGCAACGAAGAGGCCGACAGACTCGCTAACATCGGCTCCACCTGTGCACGGGTGCCACCAGGTGTGTTCCTCGAACAGATCTGCATGCCATCCATCAAACGAAAATTCCCAAAATGATCACCCGAAGAGGCAGAGCACTCGGGGGCTGCGCTACCCGAAGGACAGGAAGGACCCGAAAAGCTCGACATAGAAATCGTAGTGGTCAACCTAATGCAGGTCATGGCAGTCGCAGAAACTTGGACACGGCCATACCTTAGGTACCTGATTGACGACGAACTGCCTGATAGCCCGATAGATGCCCGACGCATATCTCGCCGGTCCAAGGCCTTCACCATCATCAATGGCGAGCTGTACAAGCGCAACATTTCGGGTGTACTCCAAAGGTACGTCACCATCGGTGACGGCAAAACCATCCTCCAAGACATCCACGAGGGCATCTGCGGCCATCATGCGGGCAGCCGCGCCCTTGTCGCCAAAGCTCTACGAGCTGGATTCTACTAGCGAACGGCCATGAACGACACCAAGGACATCGTCCGAAGATGCAACGGGTGCCAAAGGTTCGTAGATAAACCGCACGCACCTGGATCAGAGCTCAGGCCCATACCTTTGGCCTGGCCCTTCGCCCAATGGGGCCTCGACATGATCGGCAAACTGCCAAGGTCCTTGAAAGGAGGTCACGTCTACCTCCTGGTCGCAGTCGACAAATTCACCAAGTGGATTAAGGCCATGCCCGTCACTCACCAAAAGGGCAAAACTGCCGTCAAGTTCTTTGGATCCATTGTCTACAGGTTCGGCGTGCCGCATAGCATCATCACCGACAATGGGTCGAACTTCATCTCCAAAGAATTCCAGGACTTCTGCGAAGACCTCGGAATCAAAATCACATACGCCTCCATGGCGCACCCATAAACGAACGGCCTCATCGGTGCTGGCATCAAGAAGCGCCTAATGAGCCCACTCGAGTGACTCGCAGGAGCTTGGACACAAGAGCTGCCCTCGATCCTGTGGAGCGTGCGCACAACGCCAAATAGCTCAACCGGCTACACACATTTCTTCATGGTGCACGGAGCCGAAGCCGTGCTACTAGCAGAGGTACGCCACAAGGCCCCACGGGTCGTCGCTTACAGCGAAGCCAAATCGACGGCCGCACTCGAAGACGCTGTCGACACACTCGACGAGGCGCGTGATATAGCAGCAGCTCGATCAGCGGTGTACCAACAGAGTCTTCGTAACTATCACAGCCGACGGCTACGCCCAAGGTCCTTCGTCGAAGGAGACATAGTCTTGCGACTCAAGCAAGAGCGACCGAAGAAATTCGAGTCACCATGGGAGGGACCCTACATCGTCACTGAAGTCATCCTAGGTGGCGCCTATCGCCTCAAGCACGTGGAGTCTGGAGTCGCATACTCCAACCCATGGAACGTTGCACAACTGTGACGCTTCTACCCCTAGCTACCTCCCTCTTTTACTTTCAATAAGGCTATTCAGCCAAGGCTACCCAGCCGAATAATGTACCTCCTCCTTACGATATGAATAAAGCTAAGTGTCTCGCCCCAAAATTTTCACCTATTGTCTGCATTTTACTCCATGTTACAACACACTCGGGGGCTCCCCTCACCTCACGAGTTCGTCGACTGAGGATAACGCGTGTACACCTGAGTAGCTGACCATGTCAGGCTAACGAAAAGGACACGTATACAAACAAAGCACCATGTGCTACACAACAATAAACCTTTACAATAAAGGGCACAACACGCTCAGTCGAATATATACAAATTTTACATCTATCTCTTTTAAAGGTCCTACCTATTCTGAAGAATAACCTGCGCACGCTGCTCAAACAGATCTACAATTTGTTCGGCATGCTGCCTTACAGCCGCATAATGTGGACGCATATCCCACTCGCCACCATCCGGCCGAAGAGGCGGCCCATCTGCTACAACAGACAGATCTACAACGAGACGATGTAACCGCACAAGGGAGAGCGCGGCCTTCACCCCCGCGACAAGCTGATGCCGCACCAGTTCCCTGACATGATGCACATTTCGAAACTTCGCCAGCAGACCCCAGAGGGTCGATGGCGCCTCATCCAGCGGAAACATCACGTGCAGAACCGACGCCAGCGAAGCCTTTGCCTGATGCAGCACCCGCGACACCTGGTGAACACGATCCTGCACAGTCGCAAGGACCATGGCACGATCACGGTCCATCCAGAAGAACCCGCCGACCTCCATGTCCTGCTGGGTCAGGCAGTTGATCCGAACAACAACACGCTCCTTTTCCTCCTTTGGAGCAAGGTTAGCACCTGCGATACTTGCAAAAAGTAAGATGAAAGGCCAACAGGCACATCCGAAACAATGAGCAGCAGCTCGAGAAGCTCACATTGAAGCTGTTCGGACAAGCGACGCAACTCCGTCATCAAATACTCCTCTCTGGCAGCGCCCCGCTCCGCCTTCGATTTCCAAACATCAGCTTGGCCACGCACTCCAAGCAATTCCTTCTCAAGACTACGGATGCGGTCTCGAAGAAACACAAGCTGCGACGCACCATCCAAAGATGGCTGCAGCTGTGGAGAAGACGAAGTGTCAACACGATCATCACCCGAAGGCCCCTAGACTAAAAGAAGACAAAGATATGAACAAGCAGATGAATGAACACAGAACTAGGAAATTCATTATGTACAACAAAAAGCCACTACGTGGCGCAAGGACTGTTCATAGATATAATTACAAGAGCTAGAAACAAAAGCTATCCTACAACTACAAGACCTAAGAAGCTGCATCCTGAGTAGCCTCGGAGCCGGATTGCCTGCCCTTGGCCTCTCCCTGCTGCCTCAACGCGTACTTAGCCAGCAAGTGAATCAACTTCGGCCCATAACGTTTACAGCGGGCAGCATAGATGACAAAGCCTACCTCGGATCCGTCAGCAGCCATGGGCATCCGGGAGGTGACCTGATGAAGATCCAGCTCCGCCCCAAACGCCAGGGCCATCGCCAGCCCGACAGACGCACCAATGCCTTTCTGCTTGCGCTTGTATGCCGCAGGCGCTTCGGTTGACAGCGCATCCGCCAAGGCATCGACATCCTCGAGGGCGACTGCCTTGGGGACGAGCTCCTTGTAGAAGCGTCCGACAGCCTCCTTGGTCTTGGCAAGCGAGCCGACCACGGTACTGCAGCGGTCTTCGACCACCGCAGTGGCATCATCCAGAGCACTTCCATGCTCCAAAGCACCGCGGTCAAACTCGATGCCTGCGGCATCTAAAGAAACAACAGAAGCAACGTGAATACAAATCACAGCAAGAAAATACAAGGAAGCCAAAAAAGTGAAAGACGACATAACTCACCCGAAATAGCCTTGGCAGCCGCCATCAGCTTGCCGGCTACCTCCTTCTGGCGCGAGGCCATAGCAGTGGCAATTTTCTCCTCGCGGTCCGTAGCCTCCTGCTGCAGGCGCTCCTTGGCCGCGGCTGCGTTGGCTAGCTCCAGCTCGAGGCGCTCCTTCACACCAACGGCGTCCTCAGCCTTCTTCTCCGCTTGCGCAAGGCTCTTTTTGAGAGCATCAAGCTCGCGGAGGGTGTTATTGGTGTCCTCTGCAAACGGCAGAACACTTATCAGATCGAAGCAAAGGAAAATAGAAGAAGACGCAAAAAGATCAACTCGTAAACGTACTTTGAAGCTGTTTGAAGCTAGCCTCCAATGCCAGGTGCTGCTGCACTAGCTGGTTGGCGCCTTGAACAAAAGGATGAAAAAGGCACTACTCGTCAAATGAAAGGCTTGGGGGCTATGCCCAAAGAACGAGCAAAACAAGCTACACATACGAAATACGCTCGCCCCCCCGCCCCCGAGACTCGAAGAAAAAACAATCAGCAGACCATCCTACAGATACTCGGGGGCTCCCCCCGAGGCAAGTACAAACAAAAAAGGAAAAAAAAGGCATCAGCAGCAGATCACCCAAAAGACGCCCGGGGGCTCCTCCCGAGGCACAAAGAAACAATGATCAGCACATCATCCAAAAAGGCTCGGGGGCTCCCCCTGCGACAGAAAACAAAATCACTTACGTGGTTAGACGGCGACTCCGAAGGTTTGCCTGCAGTCTTCTAAGGGACAACCACCCGAGCCTCCTACGGAGAAGACCTCGGAGCAGCGCCCTCAGAGGTGGCCACCGTCTGAGGAGGAGGAGTAGCAACCTTTGACTCCTCCACCATCTCCCGAGCTCCATCACCGGAGGATCTGTCGGAAGAGTGGCTGCAAAAGAAAACATCAGACAAGAACAATCAAGAGAAATCAAAAGAAAAGCAAAATGCAACTGGACAAACTTACGAGTCGAGATCGCTCAAGTCGAAGACAGGCGGGGTCCTCCTACCCTTCTTCTCTTCCTTCTTCTCTTCTTTCTTATCTTCCTTCTTCCGCTTCGCCGCCGGCTGCGGCGCTATAGCCCGCACAGGAACGACCGGAATAGGAGAGGAAGAGCCCCCATGACCCCCACTGTGGCGCTCAAGGCACACCGGGTTCCTAGGCGTCGGCAGAGTCGTAGCATCTGACGATTCGCCCAAACTCCGCGTCCGCTTCCGAGTCTGCTCCTCTCTAGACTCAACAGTCTCCTCAGCCGGCGACCGCGCCGAAGGAAGCTCAGACATGGAGTCCACCACCTCATTGTCCGGTGCATCCGGAAACAGTTCAGACAGTGGAGGCGACATGCCTGGCACCTTGAACTCCTGCGCAAAAGAACAAATTTGTCAGCACACAAGCAAATACAAGGAAAACGCAGTCGAAAAAAAGGGCTACGCGCACGTCCCAAATCTACACCTGCGGAACTGGACGAGAAGCAGCGAATGGAGGAGTCAGCGACTTCCCCGGAATATCCTCTCCAGCCTTGTACTTCAGCAGCGGACGAAGAATCCCGTTGAGATCCCCCTTGGAAAACTCTTTAGCCGAAACCCTAGTCGGATCGTGACGACCAGAATAAAGGAACATTGGATACGCCCTAGCCTGGAGCGGCTGCACCCGATGTTTAAGGAAAGTGCGGATGATATCCACACCATTCACCTCTTTATCCGGAATCAACTAGAGATCCTCCACCCGACGATAGAGTACCTCTATCTCCGCCACCTCGCCATCCAAGATCTGGTTCTTCTAGGACCTCTTCGGCTCGATTTTCTGGGAGGGGTCGAAAGGAGCAAGACCAAATTCCTGTCCAGCCAGTACTGAACAGATTCGGACATAGAAAAGGAGAAGAAAAGAAGATTGGATTTGAGGGAAATGATGCAACCCCCAATGGGATAAACACCATCGGAGCCAGATTGCCTCTTCACGGAATAGAGTTTCCGGAAGAGGCCAAAGTGCGGCTCGATACCGAGCCAGCACTCGCAGAAAGTGACGAAACAGGCGACATGAAGAAGAGAGTTGGGCGAAAGATGATGAAGCTGGATACCATAAAGGAAAAGCAATCCACGAAGAAAATCGTGGACTAGGAAGGAAAGGCCCCGC
The DNA here is from genome assembly GCA_916181665.1 of Avena sativa. Taxonomy (NCBI): domain Eukaryota; kingdom Viridiplantae; phylum Streptophyta; class Magnoliopsida; order Poales; family Poaceae; genus Avena; species Avena sativa. The sequence continues at coordinate 299,729,321 of OV702297.1, read as the reverse complement.
TCAGGGAGCTTGCGGAGGTCACCCTCACGCGTCTCCGATCGCCGCCAGCAACCGTCGGTGACGCGGGTGGCGGCGGAACCCCTTTTGCGGCCGGCGGCCACACTGGTGCCAACTGCAGTGGAGGACTTCTTGGGATTCCCATCGTAGTGCGGCGGTGACAACGATGAGCACGCAGAATCAATGATGGAAAAGTACGTGGAAATTCCAGTGCACAGAGAGAACGCTCAAAGAAGATGGGAGCAGTGAAACGAGAATGGCTGCGGTGAAAAAACAAACTCACCTTTCCCCAATGATTATAAGAATGAAGACGATGCACGACGACCGTCCATCGGGAAGACCTAAAGCCAATACTTAGATCTGACCGTCCACGTGTCAGCACAGCAGTGAACCGTCGCTCACACACCATCCACTAGGCACGGAAATCGAGGCGACGCCGTAATTATCTCCACGCCGCGCGTGACCAGTCAACTCAAAGTCAGAAGGTGGGACCCATGCTCGTCCTGTCACGTCATCTCTGGCACTGCAGACGCTTGATGCCACTGATCGTCAGCACTGACGTCATCAAAGCTATACTAGCAACGGTTACAATTCTTCGTCTACACAGCTAAAAGTACCCACTCGAATCTACGATTCGACTAACTACTCGGGGGCTACTCCTATCAGGAGCGCTGGCCGCCCACCCGAAAAACAACTAAAGCTCTACACTTTGAGTCCTACGTCGAGTCTTCGACTCCACTACGGACTCGGGGGCTACTCCCATAGGGAGGACGGATTCAAGCATCCGAAAAATTTGTGTCCTACGGACCTGGAGCCAAACAACGGCTGAGTTAAAGTCTTTGCTTGAGTCTACAACTCGAACAGACACTCGGGGGCTACTCCCATAGGGAGCGCTGGTCGCGCACCCTATGAATTCTTTGACTGTGATCCTTCGGATCAGCACGCAAAAACATTTCGGCAAATCTGCCCCAATTAAACGCTAAGCGAGTAACATCCTCCTTGGCCACCCGAAACACCTCCGCGGTGATAACATTTAGGATGTTGTGTCTGCGACACAAAGATAAGACCTACAGATATCATCTGATGGCCTAGCAACGCACACGACTGCGCACTGCTAGTGAGAACCCGGGCCAGTAGGCGCGATGAAAATCCCGACGGACGCGTTGGGTACATCATTTAAATTTACTGGAATTCCACTCCTGTAAGTCCTCCGCGGCCTGAGTCGAATTGCGCCAGCATATGTTCCGGATTCGAGTCGAGGGACTCGAATCTGAAGAAGATCGTGTTGTTTTGTCATAAGACAGTTAACTGACCCTGATCTGTCAGGAGAGTCGGGCACACGCATCAACAATCCCTACATACTCCAAATCATTCTCTAGCAAACAGAGATAGCTGCACCCGAAAGAATGAGGAGTCCTCAGCCGAATCTATGATTCGAATGAACACTCAGTGGGCTACTGACATGGTTATACCCTACGGGCACACGACCTTAGCTTACCTAGTCCGGCCCAAGGAAGGCCCATGAGAACATGCGCCAGCCCATGAAGATTTTCGGGTGTCCAGGGCCCATGACGCCTTCGGCTCCTTGGAAAGCAAGACTAGAGTAGATAGAAAATTTAAAGGGGCAAACCCTAAAACCTGTAACCGACTCGATCTGTTCCTAGGACCTGCCTATATCTATATAAAGGCCAGGAGGGCACGACGAGGAGGCTCTCTTACAATCTCTCGCACACCACCGCATACACATCTCCACGCCAGATTGCATCTGTGCACCCCTATACTTTTCGGTTCTGCCGTAATCAAGAGCAGACAAGCAGGAGTAGGGTTTTCCCTCCGAGGGCCTGAACCTGGGTAAACCTCGTGTCCCCGTGTTGCTTGTTTGCTAACCGTTCCGCGATCTCAAGCATCCCCATCTTCTCCAAAACCCAAGTCCATAACAATGGGCATTGACGAGATTAAACCTCGTCACTCATGTTGCCTTAGTGATTACATGAATCAAATCCACTACACCAAGTCCGATCATCATGAGAGAGGATGTAGCTTCAAAGGCGAACAATCAAGATGTTCATCATATCATCCATATGACTCATGCTTTACCTTTCGGTACTCCGTGTTCCGAGGCCATGTCTATACATTCTAGGCTCATCAAGGTTAACCTTAGTATCCGCATGTGCAAATCTGGCTTGCACCTGTTATATGCACACATAGAATCTATAACACCCGATCATCACGTGATGCTTCAAAACAACGATTCTTAGCAATGGTGCCTACTAAGGACGAACACTTTATTACTTGATATTTGGTGATAGGTATCATATTATAATGCTACCGTTGCGATCTAAGCAATACAAGATGCATAAAGGATTAACATCACATGCAATTCATAATATGTGATATGATATGGCCTTTCTTCTTGTGCCTTTGATCTCCATCTCCAAAGCACGGACATGATCTCCATCATCACCAGCATAGCGTCAAGGTCTGTGGCACCGCTTCATGGTTGTCCATCAGTAATAGCAACTATTACAACTACTTGGAATAAAGATATTACATGATGAATATACACGCATGTCTTAACAAATTTAAAGACAACCATTAGGCTCCTGCCGGTTGCCATATTATAATAAGGATCATATCATACATCAAATATAATCACAATCACAGCATGGCCATATCACATCACATGCCCCTACAAAAACAAGTTAGATGCCTCTAATTTTCTTTACATGTTTTACGTGGCTTGGGGCTTTCAGACAAGAACCGTTCTTACTTATGAACAAGAACCACAATGCTAATACAAGTGATGTCAAGTGCAGATTGTAAATAGAATCTTAACTATGGTGGGAGAGACAGACACTCACAAAGCCACTTGTGCAATACAAGTTGCACGTTGAGCGTGGAGCAAGTCTCATGTACGATGACATGTAAGTTTAGCCCGAGCTGCTTCATCCCACCATCCCGTAGGATGCAACGTACATGAAAAGCAAGCGACAACATAAGAATCAATGTCCCCAAAACCATTTTGTTCTACTCGTGCAACAGATCTACGCATAGATTTGGCTCTGATACCACTGTAGGGTTCGTTGCATGGAAAAAAATCTATCACAACAACACATAAAACCAAGATCTAATCTATGGCAAAGCCAATATCTAATATACAAGATCGGTGCAACGATATTGAAGACAACTAGCCCTCGTAGATCCAAAGCATTTAATAAGATTGGATCTCGTGGTTGATGTAGTCGATCACTTGCCGATCTCAAGATCGCGTAGACAATCCTTCCGGCGCTGTGTTCCGACAGCGCTTCCGCACCCGATCACACATACGGAGTTGATGAAGACCTTCCTCTCCCTGTTCCAGTGGGCATCAGAGGTAGTAGATGCCCTCCGAATCCCAGTTGCATGACGGCGTGGTGGTGGTGGAGGAGATATTCTGCAGGGCTTCGCCTAAGCCGGAGCAGAAGAACGGAGGAGGAGGGTGACGGCTAGGGTTGGGAGAAGGGACACGGGTAGCGCCCTTCCCTCCCCTCTTTATATAGAGGGGAGTTGCATCCAGGGTTTTCCCCCTTGGCCTCTCCCGACTAGGGCCGGCGGACACAAGGATTGGGGGGATATTTCCCCCCAAGTTTTCCCCTTTTCCTTGTGGTGGACGATATCACCCCTTGGGATTTCCTGAGGCTGTCCCAAGGGCCCCCTCGTCATGCCTTATCCCAGGTGGCCCCTCCTGGTCTAACACCCTCGGATCGTGTAACATCTCAAAAATATTAATCAAGGTTATCAATTTCAATCACCCAAAATTAGGGTTAACAATAACTTTTGTTAATTAAAATCATTATGAATGCATGTGTGTATGTGATGAATGCTTGACTGGACTTGTGTGATTGTTGTGAATGGCAAGGATTGGTTTAAAGATGAAAACAACATCATCTAAATCATTTCCAAGCAAAATCAAATCAATAGAAATTCAAAAACAAGCCAAATAAGCTAATGGTCATTTTTGCCAATCTTGCTCACTAGACCACTTTGAGTGTTTCTAGTACAAGATTTCAAATAGAAACAAATCCAATTATTTTCACCCCTTCTATACCAAGTAAAAGTGAATCCAAGCCCATCTTGCAAAACCACATAAACATTTGGCAACCCTATTCAAAGGACATTTGAAAATTGAATCTAGTTCATATGATAAGATCACCATTTCTAAAACCCAACCAAAACAGTGCACCTTGACAAATCCAATCAACCAGAGACTACCTAGTATGTGACCAGTACACTCACCAAGTTTCAACCAAAAATTCAAATATAAATTTCTTTCAGCCATTTCATCAAACACTTGGAGACACAAATCAACTTCTGCCAAACTTCACTGTTTTGAGAAGCAATCTTTGCAAACATTGTTCCCCATTGATCATCCATGTCTCCCCTAGTGCCAACCAGTGCATTGAACCAACCTAGATCCTACCCAATGCACCATGCCCTGCATTCCCGAGCACACCCTTGCCAGCCGACCATGGCAAGCTAGCTAGAGCAATCGCCACGCCTAGCCACCGTGTCCAGGTAGCACGCCACCATCCACTGCCACCCCCTGTCCAACCCTCGAGCCTTGCCAAGTCGTGGACCACCGAGAACACGTGCTCCCAGTTTGTCTCTGCCATGTCCAGAGTGCGCCAGAGCGCCGCGCTCGACACGCTCGCACAGACCGCGCCCCGCCTTCGCCGCCCGTATACGTGATCTCCACCGTCCCAGGAGACCACCAGACAACCCCGTTCGCCGTCGCGCGACCAGGAGCGCCCGTGCATCGTCAAAAAAGTCGTCGGTGCCGCTCAGAGAACCTACGTGTTCCGACCGAACTGCACCGTCCCTTGCCGCGCCATCAAGTCGTTGAGGACCGCCAGGAGACCGTGCACCATCCCCCACCCTCAGCCATGCCCGTAGCTCGCTGTAACCCTGACCCCGACCCCGACAAGCACTACGCATGCCGCTCAGCCTCTCTCGCTCCCCTATAAAAGGAGGCCTTCCCCGTCCATTTTCTAATCCTTCCCACTTCTTCCCGGAGCAAGGCGAGTGCAGCATCGCCGGAGCCTGCCGCTGCTGGAGAAGAAGGGCGCCGTCGATTGGAGCCACCCCAGGAGAAGCCGCCAGTACCAGGAGAACCGCCGTTGTCGACTTTGTCGTTCGCCGCCATCGCCCACCATCGCCTGAGCCCCGGTGAGCCGCCACAGACCCCCACTAGCCGCGCTAGGGTTCGAGCCCGTCGTGTTCTGTTCGACGAGGACAATTGTCGTGATTCGTTGATCCTCGATCTAATCCTACGGTCGTAGTTAGCCCATACCCCTTTGCACCCCCTGTCCCACTGACGCATGGGGACACCACTTAACCAGCCCGCGCGCGCTGTGCACAGTGGGCCGACCCAGTTAGAATTCCCGCGCGATCCAGTTAGTTTGAATTTAGATTTATCTAATTAGTTTCAAACATAGTTCTGGAAGTAGATTCAAAATTCAATTTAGAGAGTTTCACTGAACCAAACTGCATGAAACCAATTTTGTTATAAAGGTATTGAAATTATTAATCCAAGCCCTTTGGATTAAAACCATTTGATATTATAGATCACCTATAGTAAAAATAACAAGGTAGCGACTTTTCTGCATTCAATTTTTTTTCAAAATTCAACCATAAAAGCTTTTGAGTTGATTCCAACTCTCAAAAATCACATTTGATAAGACCTTTCTGAATGTATAAAAATATCTAGGTTTACTTGCAGTAATAATGGACAAGTAATATAAGAATGCCCCATAGGCATTTCTAGTCACTTTAATTAACTAAAATAAAAAGTTTAAACATTATTAAATTGTGACACCACTTTAAATCACATTCCCAAGTATTGAATATGTGGTGATGACATGTGTCAACATGATCCCATGTTTTATTGGAGAATATTAAATCTTGTAGTTTTTCAATGAGTAGAAATTACTTTTCTAAAATGAAATAAATAAAACTATTGCCTTAATCCTTGTGATGATTGTTATGATGCTAGATCATCTAGTGTGAGCCTTTGTGTGCTAAATAGAAGTAGTTAAGTATTGTTGGTGATTGTGTACTTCGTATTTATTTATAGACGCTAGTACTAACCAAGGATACAAAGAGGAAGGAGACTACTACGAAGAGGAAGCCGAGGAGAACTTTAACCACTTCACTGCACAAGGCAAGCCATCCTAGCAAGCTATCACTTGCATGTTACCTATGCAAGCTTCATAATACAAGTTAACTTTGCAAGTTAACACTTGCATGATGACTATGCAAACTAGATGCCTTAGGCCTATGTGATTAGACCACCTTATTATACCAAATCCCAGTTTTACTTGCAAGCTTTATTGGTTTATTTCTTTATCAAAATTCCTTGTTTACTTAGTGACTTGTGAAGTTTTGTAAAGATATTAGAGGTAGAATAAAGAGAATAAAACTTGGCCTAAGTTAGGTAGAACTTGATGTCATCCTAAGGCATGAGATTGAATTTAGATAAGTCACACTTGATTATCACCCCTCACCAGTGTTTACCCTCAATTGTAGTTGCTAGTGCTAAGCATAAAACTCGATTATTTTAGGTGGGAATACTTGGTGAAAATGATTATGAAAACCTTAGAATGATGAGTCATTCTAATGAAATGTTTTGACATGTGTTAGTTCATACGTCGGAAATGTATCTATAATTTTTGGTGCTCCATGCTTGTTTAGTATCTACTTTGCTTTGCTTTGTCTACAATTTGAGGTGTTTTTATATCTTTTCTAGAACTAACCTATTAACAAGTTGTGACAGTGCCAGTTGCCTTTTTTATTCTGTTTTTGGTTCCAGAAAGGCAGAAAATCAATATTCTCGGAATTGGACGGGACAAAAGCCAAAGTCAATATTTTACCGTGGGCAACGCGAAGTCCAGAGGGGAGACAGAGAAACAAAACAGGGCCACCACACCCCCCCTAGGCGCGGGTGGGCCCATCCCGCACCTGGGTAGGGTGTGGGCCCCCTGGCCGCCTCCCAGCCTCGCCTCTTCGCCTATAAGAAGCCCCCGATGGAGAAACCCTAGGCACCCGATCAAAACTCCACGAAACCTTCAGTAGCTGCCGCCACCGTCGTCCCTAGATTTGGGGGATCTGAAGTTCTTCCCGGCACCCTGACGGAGGGAAGATCATCCCGGAGGCCTTCTTCTCCGGTATGATGCGTGAGTAGTTCCACCTTGGACTACGGGTCCATGTAGTAGCTAGATGGTTGTATCTCCTCCTTGTGCTTTCATGTATAGATCTTGTGAGCTCCGTTCATGATCAAGATCTAATCTATTTGCAATCATGCATGTTGTGTTTGCGGGGATCCGATGGATATTGAGATTACTATGTCAGATTTATTAATGATTTTGTCTATTTGATACTATCATGTCTGTGTTGTTTGTGATCTTGCATGCTCTTCGTTGTTAGTAGCTATCTTGGCCAAGTAGTTGCTAGTGACTCCAAGAGGGGGTATTTATGCTCGATAGTGGGTTCATGCCTCTAGTTTCTAAGGGAAGTGACAGAAATCTCTTCGGTTGTAGGTGCGGTGTTGCCACTAGGGAGAAAACAACGGTCTCTTGTTTATGGAACAAGTGGATTGTTTACCTTATACACTTTGCTTAAAGCAGTTGTCTGTTGCTTGCAACTTAATACTAGAGGGGGTTTGGATGATAACCTGAAGGTAGACTTCTAGTCATCGATGCAGTTGGATGGCGGTCTATGTATATTGTTGTATTGCCCAATTGAATCTCATAGGATCTTTTTGTCTGGTATTGCATTGTTATGCCTTGCTTAGTTCCTGTCAATTGCTCTGCTATAATTTGTTTACCCTTCATGCCATGTTGTTTATTTAAGGAGAGCACCTCTAGTGAACTATGGATGCTGGTCCAATCTTTACCATTGATACATCCTCCACTGTTACCTGTTTACTTGCTGCAAACCATTACCTTCCACACCATACGTTTAATCCTTTGTTACAGCAAACTGGTGAGCTTGACAACCTCACTGATTCGTTGGGGCAAAGTCTTGAGTTTGTGTTGTGCAAGTTTCCACGTTGCTTGCAACACCTTTGAGACGTGTCCTTCCTCCTACTGGTTCGATAACCTCGGTTTCTTACTAAGAGAAAACTTGCTGCTGTGCTCATCACACCTTCCTCTTGGGGTTTCTAACGAAGCGTCCCATGACAAGTGTTGGGCGTCATCAAGCTATTTTCTGGCGCCGTTGCCGGGGAGGCTAAGAACGTCTTCAGAAGGGGAGTCCTCCACTTCCTATCTCTTTACTTTGTTTTTAGTTTGCTTAGTTTTCTTTTCTTGGTTTTGTTTGCCTCTTTTCAAAAACTCCGAAAAAATTAGTTTAGTTTGGTTTGCTTTCTTTATTTAAAAACACAAAAAAATTAGTTCCTACTCTAGCTGCTGCTGTTTTTGGCTTGCCCACCTTTGCCAAAATGAACTCTGCTGAGAACATTGATGGGGAAATACCAATCGGGGTATTCCCATGAAGCGGAGTCGCCAGCTGGATCGAGCCGATTGAAGCCAAGCCCAGAGCGGGTCGACTCGCCCAATACGACGACTGACGCATACTAGACCAGATGACTGACGCCGACTGGAGGCCCAAGACGGCGAGTATTGTAGCCCATCAAAACCCTTGTAAATCCTAACTGGCTGCATATATAAAGCCACCAGGGACACCCCACGGGGCATCTTCTCCCACATCATATTAGATCTAGTCTCTCCCTCCGCCTAGGGCGACTCCATTGTAAACCAATCTATGATTATATACTAGATTGATAGCAGGACGTAGCGATCCTCCACCAAGGGGACGTGAACGTGGGTACATCGCATGCCAATCTCGCTCCCGGATTCTCCTACGTCGCTTTGCTCCCTCTAGGTAAGCTACCCCAGTAGCATCTGCCGTGCAATACCACGACAGTTGCCGCCCACCGTGGGGCAAACGACGCTTGGAAGTGATAATCCGGGCGGGATCCCGCAACAACTTCATCAGCGACCTCGGCGGCGCTCAGACATATAAATTTGGATCGGATCTGCCATACGGTTCACGTGATGGACAACGAAGGAAACCTGACTTCAAGGTGTACATGTACTGCATCAAGTACAGACCGATCTGGAGTCGGCCACACGTGCAAGCGGCAACAATCCAAAGAAGAGAAAAGCGATTTTTCCAATCAATTATCGGTGAAATCCTTCCTTTATCATCTTGTTTTCATAATCAGGATTTACCCTCATGAGATCATATAATTAGACATGAATACTAATTCCTCGCTTTATTTTGCTTCTGCACGAGGAGCAACTTGGTCAACACCAGCGAACACCCCGGCGGCAACACGCGCTGCCGTGGTCTCGACCAAAGGATCGAATGACTGCCCTACCACAAAGTCCTTAGAATATTCACCATCACGTTTGTCTACGATTTCACTAGCGACGACTTGACTATGGCTAATAATTTTCTCTTAACTCAAGTTTATTTTAATTATTATATTTTGTCATATCTATTAATTAATGGTCTTGTCTCCACAAATACGAGGAAAACCAAGTCGCAATGTGCAGTTCACCAAGCGCCGCACCAATCGATCGTGGTTCCACGACCGCGGCTCGCCCTCTGTTGACTCGCCGTCCGCATGGACAATCCATGCTCGGGAACTCGGCCTCCGCGGACTCGCCATCGCGGATTCGCCATGATCGGAGACTCGCCACCCTCGTGGATTCCCCGTGCTCGGGAACTCGCCACGGCGGACTCGCCCTCGCGTACTCGACACGCTCGGGGACTTTCCACCGCGGACTCGCCCTCGCGTAGTTGACACGCTCGGGGACTCGCCACCGCGTACTCGCCCTCGTGACCTCGTCCATCGCCGACTCTCCATTCTACCGGCTAAACGCCACGTCGACTTCGCCATAGCGCGACCTCCGTCCGCCGCGTCGACATCGCCATAGCGCGACCTCCGTCCACCGCGTCGACTCCGTGTCCGCCGCGTTGACTTCGCTAAAGCACGACCATACGTCCGCCGCGTTGACCCCGTGTCCGCCGCGTCGACCCTTTCCGGCTACGTCAAATGCGTATGTCACACTTTCTAAGGGACCTTCATCGTCTGCGTCGCCATAGAGGGTCACATGCCAGGCTGCATGGACTCACCACTGGGCGTCTCTTCCCCCCGGGAAAAATCAATTCGTCTTTGTCAACCTTTGAAAGAGCGACTCGCAATGGCCAAGTAGTGCGGACGAGGACTCGCAAACTGAGCCTCAAATCGTCCACGAAAAACGCTAACCGAGAGCCATCATTGGAGTCACCTTGCTCGACTAGCCTTCCGGACCAAGACGAATGGTTGTGCTACACAAACAGCACCATGTCCTCCTCAACCTAAGATAGTGCGACTCGCACGGCCAAGTACTGCGGACGAGGACCCGCAAACCGAGCCTCGGATCGTCTAGGAAGAACGCCAAGTCGAGAGCCATCTTTGGAGTCGCCATGCGACTGGCCCCCCGGCCAAGACGAGAGACTCGCTAAAAAAACATCGCAATCAACATCATCGCGGACTCACCACACTCAGGGACTCTCCCCTCGCGGACTCGCAATCATCGCGGACTCGCCACGCTCGGGGACTCTCCCCTCGCGGACTCGCTCGACCTCGCCACTCGCCATGCTCGGCAACAACCATTACTATTTTCAGAATATGCATCTCTAAAGAGCCTCAAGTCGCCTCTACAAGCCAACTCGAGCCTCGGGGACTACTCCTAGGCATACTGCGTGTGCGCATGGTTTCACCACCGCGGATCGCCACCACAGACTCGCCCTCACGTACTCAACATGCTCGGGGACTCGCCAACGCAGACTCGCTGTCGCGTACTCAACATGCTCGGGGACTCGCCATCGCAAGATCACCCTCGTATACTCTCCACGCTCCGAGACTCGCCACCATGGACTCTCCCTCGCGTACTCAACACGCTCGGGGACTCGCCACTGCGGACTCGCCCTCACGTACTCCACACGCTCGGGGATTCGCCTTGCTAGTTGTGTGACTTCACTAGCACAAACAACAATGACTTCCTTAGCACTCCTATTCCTCCACCTTCTCCTGATGCTACCTTTTATGAAATTAATCTTGCTTTGTTGAATCTTGTGATGAGAGAGCAATTTTCAGGTGCTAGTTCTGATGATGCTGTTGCCCATCTCAATAACTTTGTTGAACTTTGTGAGATGCAAAAGTATAAGGATGTAGATGGAGATATTATTGAGCTCAAGCTGTTTCCTTTCTCCTTGAGAGGAAAAGCTAAAGAATGGTTGTTATCCTTGCCTTGAAATAGTATTGATTCTTGGACTAAGTGCAAAGATGCTTTTATTGGAAAGTACTATCCTCCTGCTAAGATTATATCTATGAGAAGTGATATTATGAAATTTAAACAACTTGATAATGAATATGTTCCTCAAGCTTGGGAAAGAATGAAATCTTTGGTTAAGAATTATCCCACTCATGGACTCACTGCTTGGATGATTATCCAGACTTTTTATGCAGGTTTGAACTTCTCTTCAAGAAACCTGTTGGATTCAGCTGCTGGAGTTACCTTCATGGGCCTCACTTTGGATGTTGCAACAAAGCTCCTTGACAATATGATGGTTAATTACTCTGAATGGCACACTGAGAGAGATCCACGTGGTAAGAAGGTAAATTCTATTGAAGAACCTTCCTCTTTGAGTGATAAGATTGATGTTATTATGGCTATGCTTGTTAATGGGAAATCTCCTCTCGATCCTAATAGTGTTCCCTTGGCCTCTTTGGTTGCTCAAGAAGAGCAAGTTGATGTGAACTTCATTAGAAACAACAATTTCAACAACAATTCCTATAGGAATAATTTTGGTAGCAACAACAATTATAGGCCTTATCCTCCTAATAATGGCAATTCCTATGGAAACCCCTACAACAATGCTAGAAGTGCCCCCTCTAGACTTGAACTTATGCTCAAAGAGTTTATTAGTAAACAAACTGCTTTCAATAAGACTATGGAGGAAAAACTTTTAACTGTTGAGAAAAATATTTCCTCTTTGTCCGAAGCACAATCCTCCTTGATTAATAAAATGGCTGCTAAACCTGAAACTATGGAAAGTACCTTTGCTAACACTCATGGCATACAAGTTACTATTGATAAAAATGTTAGACTGTTAGCCCGACTTCATGCTAAGTGGGAAAGGGAAGCTGAAATTGATAGAAATAATAGTGTGTGCACCATCACTAGAATGGATACCACTAAGCCACAAGAAGTCCCTATTCCTCCTCCTACAATGCCTAAGCCTAATGAATCTACTACTAGTGATGCGAAGCTTGATTTTGATATAGATGGTTGCAATAATTCTAAAGTAATTCTGTTCTTGCAAAAGCTTGCTAGAAGTCCTGATGCTAGTGATATGCATGTTGCTTTCACTAAACATATTACAAATGCTCTTGTTAAGATTAAGGAAGAAAAGATAAAACACAAATCTTCTATTCCTTGGAAAGTAGAAGATAATTGGGAACCCATTATTAATATGCAAGTGAATGACTTTGATCTCAAAGCTTCATGTGATCTTGGTTCTAGTGTCTCTATTATGCCTAGGAAGATGTATGAAATGCTTGATTTGCCACCTTTAGAAGATTTCTATTTGGATGTTCCACTTGATGATAATGCTAAGACGAAACTAATGGGGAGTATTAATGATGTTCTCATCATGGTTAACAATGCTTATGTCCCTGTTGATTTCTATGTTTTGGATGTTGAATATAATGCTTCTTGTCCTATTACTTTGGGAAGACCTTTTCTTAGAACTGTTGGTGCCATCATTGATATGAAAGAAGGCACCATTAAATATAAATTTCCATTCAAGAAAGGTATTGAACACTTCCATATGAGGAGATAGAAGTTTCTTTTTGCTCCTCCTTTGAAAGCAAGTTTTGATGTTAATGCTTCTTCATTTGAAAATACTTGATTCTTCTTGCTTCTTGTGCCTAACTTAAAGGCGTTCAAGAAAAATACTTGTTGGGAGATAACCCAAGAGTTTCCTTGAGTCATGGAAGTTATTACTTCAGTAATGACCTCTCCATATCCTTTTTGTTTGCTTTTTGTGCCAAGAATGACCTCTAATGAGAGGGAAGTAAGATTTGGGGAGTTGCTGTCCCGAAACAGATTTCTGTCCTCCACCATAAAAAATCGTTAGGAGTCTCTATAACTCATATTTGGCTGAAAATTTACGAATAAATCCCCCAGTAAGTTAGCTAACTTTTTCTAGTTCAACACTTTTTGAATTGAGCAACACAAGATTTACGAAAAAATCGGTTTCTACCTGCTGGTCTGTTTTGACAGATTTCTGCCATTATTTGCATTTGCTTCTTATTGATTCCTTTTTGAGTTCTCTTTTGGTAATTGAGCTTTTTGAAGGAGTTGCTACAGTATCTTGTGTTTTTAATGAAATTTTTTTCTGTTACAAAGATTTTCCCAAAGGTCTATTATCTTTTGAATACACTAATGTTGCTAATGAAGAATGTGTGAAGTTTTATATGAAGGGAAAATTTCAGGTGTAGAGAGAGAATGATGTAATGAGATAAAGAATGGAAACAATCTCAAGCTTGGGGATTCCAACCCGGTGTCACCCAAAGAAATATTCAACAGTTACAAGCGTCAAAGCTTGGGGATGCCCAGGGAATCCCCTTCTTCATCAATAAAAAGCTGAGGTCTGTCTAGACACTTTGTTTTTATTATTTCATGCACTTTTGTAGAGGTCCAACCTGATAAGGTAGAGATCCCTGTGTTTACAATGCTAGTCCCTGGATCAATAGCTAGCATCCACAGTTTAAGATGTAATATCAAGAAACAAAGGTCATAATACAACTTTATAACCAGAAATAAAATAATGCATTACATCTTACATAGCTCATTTGGTTATCTCATTACAATGCAGCATAAATAACTATATAGCATGGAGTCCTTCATCTTCAAAGTGACACAGGCAATCCTGTTGGTTGTAGACTTGTAATCCTAATCAACACACTTCACTAACATCAAACAAACCTGCAACATAATAAGTTACAGCCACAAGGGTCAATATATTTGAATTGTATTGGCAAGTGATACTATGGTAGAATAGTGGTACCTATCATCTATATGCATTTGGCTAAGTGGAGCTTAGGCTTGCTTTGCTCAAAATAGATTTTCCTTATCACTTGAAAACACTAAGTTTTTATTTGTCAAAATCACCAAAGGCATCTACCAATCATGGATTGAAGATCCTTTAACCCTTGTTCAACCACAAGTTTTTAACTTAGAAATTGGGATGAGGAGATCCTTGATATCTTCCATGTCTTGATGCTCAAATTGTCCATTGCCAGGGACACGGCTAAGTACTTAGATTTTACTCTCTCGAGAGGTGGTGCACTTTCCCCACAAGACTCGACATGCATCGAGACAACATCTTTCAGAAGCCTTCCCTTAGACCAAAATGGACGCGCTCCAAACCTATCATCCCCTACCACCAACTGTCCATTTGGCTAAGTTATTGCAACCTATATGATCCAGGCAGAGCCCATAATTCCAAATGGCTGCACTTGAAGCTTCTCAACATTTGACATCTCAAATCTCTTTGTTCCTGGGTGGCTTTCCACAAGTGTGATACACAAGGTTCACCAGTTTACTGGCCCTATGTAACCACTCAACAAAAATCCATCCATGCAAGTCCCATTCCACCCAGGTGATTCATTCACATAGTTGTTTTATTAAACAAAACACAAGTCATTTGACTTAGAAGTATTTCATAGTATGAATATAATCCACCCTTGTTTTCTACTAGCTAAGCTAAGCATGATAGTAGTAGGGATCTTAACTTAGGAAAATTCTACTAAGGCATCATATACTAGGATTTCCCATGGCATAGCATACTTAGTAAAATTCCATGCAAGTCCTACTTAGAAATATCACTAATGCATAGTGAAAATAATGGGACAAAAGTATGAAGCACCACTTGCCTTTTTGGTAGAGAATATAAGTTCACTCCTTGATCTTGCAATAGTCACACTCTTCAAAGTTCACTACAATTCAATCAAGCAAGCAAATATTCAAACTAGCATTCAAACAATTCATCACATAAAATAAAGAAAACAAAGCAATGCATGCAAGCATGCAAAAGATTGTTTTATTTGGAAAGGTGGTTTTTAATTGGTTATAAGCATTTTAAAACACCTATTGGTCATTTATAAAAGTGGCAAGGTCATTTGAAAACAAGTTAGTGAAAATGGCCACTTTAAATTGTTTTTGTTTTGCTAGAAATGATTTAAATCAAAGTAATAAGTTCTAGTGTTTGCCAAATATATTTTTAAACACAAATATTAGTGTTTGTGGTCAAAGTGTTTAAAAACAAAATTATTTACAAAAGGTTTCACTCAAAACATTTTTTTAAAACAAGCACCATTTTATTTTTTTACTAGAAATGCCTTTATCAAAGTAATAATTTTTCTAGGGTTCATGAAATATATTTTTAAATCCCAAAACTTGGTGTTTAGGGTCAGAGAGTTTAAATCAAGTTATTTTCCAAAGGTTTTACTCAAAAACTATTTTTAAAACATAACCCATAATTTTATTCTACTAGAAATGCTTTTATTCAAGGAATAATTCCTTAGTGTCATAAATTATACTTTTAAATCCTAAAGTTGGTTTTTATGGTCAGTAGGTTCAAAACAAACCATTTACCAAAGATTTTACCCTAAAAACATTTTTAGAATAAATTTTATAACCAAAATAGGCCTACACATGTTTCTGCAAAAACAACCATTTTTACAGAAGCAATTTACTAAACAAAGGACATGGTTGGAAATTAATATTTTTTCTGATTCCATTGATATAAAGTTTGTAAAATTTGGACGTGTAGATTAAAAGTTATGAATTTTACAAAATCAAACATCTAATAGATTCATTTATGTTTTTTAAAACAAATCTTGAGCCACGTGGAGCAATCCTATTGGACGGTACCGCTTCGGTTGGATCGACTAACACAGAGCGTTGGATCTAAATTAAATCGCACGGTGCAGAAACGATCTTACCCCTTCGATAAGTGATTCTATCCTATCACTACGATCTAGATCTGACGGCTCTCAATGCATTGGCCAGAAACTGGCGGCGCTGCGATGGTGGCTGGCGGCGGAGTGCTCTGGCGGCGAGGTTGCCGGCGATTTAGGAGGCGAGAGAGATAGGGGAAGGGATCCTTACTGATGCTCGAGGTTGTTTTTGTTGGCGAAGGGGCGCTCGAGGACGTCAGGGATTGCTCGCCGTAATTGTTGTCGGTGTCGGGCACACTCTGTCAAAGACGGAGGCGAGGCTACAGATCATGGGAGAACCAGAGAATAGGGGCATAACACGTGTGCATCATCAAGAGAGAGGGGAGGACGGGATTTACGGGGAAACGTCGCCGAAGAAGTGACAGACGGCGGTGGTGTACTGTTGATGTAGTTGCCGAGCTTATGGGGCTTGCACGGGCGAGTAGGAGACACTGGTAGGTGCGCCTGAGGCTGGAGATCAAGCTCGTGGGATCTAGGAGGCAAGGGGATGAATGGGGTGGTCGGAATCGTCGGAGGAGCTCGCCGGAGCATTGAGTGTTGCGAGTAGAAATTACAGTAGCCTGGTGGCTCCGTTCGTGTGAGGTTTGAGGGGAAAGATGGAGGGGACAGGGCGCTTAAATGTGCGAGGTTTCAGGGCTGAATCAACACTGCTTTGATGCGAATTTATCTCGCGGAATCAAAGCAGAAACGGCGACAGAATTTGGGGAAGAACGGTCTGCAGGGGTGGAGACGACGATCTGGCAGTGGGGCTGCGTTGTCAGCGAGAGAGTTAGGAATACAGTGGGGACCCGTATGTCAGTGGCTGCATGGGTAGAGGTGTGAGTGAGAAAAAGATTCGGGAGAGAGAGTGAGAGCGGCCCGGGTGGGCTGCTATTGGGTTTAGTTGGGCTGGGGTTTGGGTATGACTAGTTGGGCTGGTTCTTTTCTTATTTTTTCTTTCCGGTTCTTTTTCCTTTTTCTTTTCTGATTTTTCATTTGAATTCATATTTCTTTCCAAATCTTTTTTCCCAACTTTCAGTAGGTTTTATTACTGTTTATTATTATATTCTAGAGTCCATTTTGGAATATTTCTTTTATTCTCTTTATGGTTTGTCTTTATTTAAACAAGATTATATATATGTTTTCAATCGGCAATATTTCATTTAAATGGTTTGTTTAAATCCAATTGTTTCTCAAACCTTTTCAGTAGGTTTTAATATTGTGTTTAAAGTCTACTTGAATTATTTCAAATAGTTTCTTATGATTTAATATTTATTTTTAATTGGGCCTTTTGCCTTATTTAATTGAATTTGAATATGGTTCCAAACCAAATAATTTTATTTAATTATTCTTTTATTTTATTTGGATTATCTTTATTCCATTTGCTTATGGATTTAATTCAAGATTTAAATTGTCTTCTAAATAATTTTATTGGTGTTTATTATTTAGTTTAAGCAAATTGTCTTTATTTAAATAAAATTGGATATTGTTCATTCCTTATGATTTTATTTAAATAATATATTACTCTTTTTTATTATTCAATAATTTTCATTTGTTTATGGATTTGTCCAAGATTTAATTTCGCTTTTAAATATTCCTTATTTATTCATTTCTTTCTTTATCTTATAAAATCCATATCTTTTTATTTATAGGTCCAAAATTGGTGATTCCAATTTGTATATTTGTAGATGATATTTGTTTATCCTTTTAAATACTTTTAGGATTATTTTTCTCAAGATTTTGGTATGGATTTTAGTTAGTAGTTTTATTGGTTTTGGAAATTATTTCCTTTAACCTTATTAAATTCATAAGTTTTTCTTTATGGCTCCAAATTAAATGAAACCAATTTCTATGGTTTTATAATATTTTTATTTCTCAATTTTGATCATTTGTAAATGTTTGTTGCTAAATTTTTATATGGATCAAATCCATAGTCTTAGAGAGATCTTGGAAATGATTTTCTTCCATTACGCTGTGTTTGGATGTTGGAATTTTAGCTTGGAAATGAATTGTGCTGAAAATTCCAAATCCAAGATGGAAAGGAAATGACCTATGTTTCCAATTCCATTGTTTGGATGTGTATCGAATTCACGGTCGGAATCAAAGAGTAACACTCAATTCTAAAACATGTTTGGAGTCCAGATCATGGAATTGAAAGTTTTCTTGAGTTTTGACAATATATCTTTGTGTACATGTATACAGATAGTTGTGTATACACAGATTCTGCAATTTCAGAAAAAAAATTCCAATCAGAACATGCTTTGTACATGAACTAGAAGAGGGCAGGGAGAGGCCGTTGGGGATTGGCTAGGGCGTGGCCACCGGTCGCCTCTGGCCGCCGTCCCCCTGCAGCCGGTCGCCTCTGGCCGCCATTCCATTGACCACCACTTCCCCTCCCGTTGTCGTTTTGATCATGTTCGATCTAGGGTTAGGGGTACTGGCAGTGGAGAGGGCGTAGGCCATGGCCGCCATTGGCCTGCTCTGAGGGCACGGGGAACGAGAAATACGAGTAGGAGGAGGACGGGGATGGGGAGAAGGAAGGGATGGCTCACCGGAGCGCCGCCGACCCGCCGTCGTCTTCCCTCTATCGCGCAGCTAGCCCTCCTGCTGTGAGCTGTGTTCTATCGAGGTTGGGCGAACAGGTACGTGAGCTATCTTTCCGAGCGTTTCCGAGCTCGGGAGCTCGGAAAAGAACGGGCATGACTTACACGGGGCGTGGGTGGGCATGGAATTGGGCTGAGTTTCCACGGTGCAATTCATAGGCCATCCAAACAGTCGAATTCGGCTGGGCCATTTCCAAAAGGCCAATTCCGAGCCCCAATTACGACATCCAAACACAGTGTTAGGGTTTTAGGGTTTTGGTTTAACTTTTCCAAGTGTTCAAATTTCAAGATACATTTATTGATGAATGCATTTATCTTGAATGAAATTTGTTGGATTCCTTTTATTCAAAGTTTGTTCAAGATGGGTTTTGATGTTTCCATTTTGAAACAAAAAGTTTCTTTTCACCCTAAATTGTAACAATTATTTCTTTTGTTTATTTATTTTTCACATTTCAAAATTTGGAAAATTTTGGGATGTGACAACTGTTGTGTTGTTCTTGGATCGTCTTAGTTTTCGTTTGCTTTGCTTAGTTTGTTTAGTTTGCTTGACTAAAGTAGTTTGGACCCCCGTTCTCGCTGTGTTGTTTTCAAATAAGTTGCTTGGTGTTGGAAAGGAGTAGAAAGTTCTTGCTTGATAAGTGCAAGAGGAGCTTGCATTGACTGTGACTTAGACTTCAGCATGACATTCTAGGTGTTGTTTTAACATTATGCTTAGGGATTATTGATGTAGCATGTCTTGTTCCAAACAATTGGGATTGCTTAGTGTGCCTTGAAGAAATCATGCGTTGTTTTAGCATGCAAAAGAATAGTATTATGGTTTTCTCCTTTGATGCTTTGTTTGGGTTGACTTGGCACATGCTCACACCATGTTATGACTCTAACAAGTCACCATATCCTCTTTGATCATTTAGTCCTTGACTTGTAGTACCACTCTATGCTTTGATTAGTAATGTTTTTATTGCTCTGCATGGTTATGGCCATTATTGCTTTCTTAGTTGGTTGCTCCCAGTCTTTTGCTAGCCTCCACTTGTATGAGTAAGTTCTACTCATGCTTCCAACTCCCAAGAAACCAAGTTATTCCAAAGTATACACTATAAACTCCTATGCATGGTGCGTTACACCATTCCAAGTATATTCTTGTTTTCAGCTATCTTCCAATTAAAAAGTATTTTGTTATGTGAAAACTTAGTGATTAAAGCCCTCACGAACTTGATGGCACACTTCATATTCTTTGCCCCTAATAAACTTGAACCATTGTGTCATCTATGTTGTATATGCTTGCACTTAATGTTGGAATTAGCAGAACCGTGCTGTCACGAGGAACGTTTTCAACATTGCACTTATACTTTGTACTCAGTTGACATCATGCTCTTTTGTCTATGGATGTGACTAGTGTGAAATAAAGAGGGAACTTGTAAGTCCATGGAGTATGTATTTTGTCTTAGATAAACGCCTGGGATGCTAGCCTAAGCCATGCCTAATCATGGTGGAAACTTGCAGAATCACAATAGTGAGCTATCTATGAAGCATCCTCAATAAAAATCTATGCATATAGTAAATAAAAAGATCGCTGAGATGCTCATTGTCTGCTTGCCTTGTCATTTTGGTTATGGGATAGCTCATGTACCATGTGCAAGGGATAGCCCGTTGGCGGTTCTCTATGATACGCATGTACTTACAATGACAAGAACTTAAAGGTGACTGAAGTTGAGTTGCATGAGGTGTGGCCTTCGTATTCAAGGGACTTGAGATTGCCAACTTATACTTTGTCAAGCATATACTCCATAGTTTGTTCACTTTAACCTTAATCACTTCAATATGCTTATGATAGGGTCAATGAGGAATGAAAGCTAACTAGTACCATAATTTTTGGAAGCTCTTTTTGAAACTTGAAATCCCTGCTTCCCTTTGTGAAGGGCCTTTCTTCCACTATATTATTTGAGTCTCCACCTTCTACCCTTAGGCACCATTAAGAGAGCATAGTTGCCATTCTATGTGCAGTGTCCCAAAACTTATTGATTGATGCATATTGTGATATTACTTGTTCTTGTGCTACTTGTATCTAGTCACCCTTGTGAACTATGAAGGTGTCATATGCATCTATTTGCTACTCTATGAGGGAAAAGCTGATTGCCACTATGCCATGTTTTCTGTATGTGAAACAAACAAACGTTTTTCAATGCATGTTATTTATGATATTTATTTGTAGCCTTTCATGTTGCATGCATAGTTACTTTGTCTTATTGTTAGAACTCCATTTTTCATGCACATGTTTAGAGTTCTTTGATCCCAGTTTTCAATGCTTGCAAATGGTTTGATCTTGGTTTTGACGGTGGATGTCACCTCAAAAGTTATTCTTTTATCACTTACCTACTCGAGGACAAGCAGGAGTTAAGCTTTGGGAGGCTTGATACGTCGAAAACGTATCTATAATTTTTGATGCTCCATGCTTGTTTAGTATCTACTTTGCTTTGCTTTGTATACACTTTGAGGTGTTTTTATATCTTTTCTGGACTAACCTATTAACAAGTTGCCACAGTGCCAGTTGCCTGTTTTCTTCTGTTTTTGGTTCCAGAAAGGCAGAAAATCAATATTCTCGGAATTGGACGGGACAAAAGCCAAAGTCAATATTTTACTATGGGCAAGAAGAAGTCCAGAGGGGAGACAGAGAGATGAACCAGGTCTGCCACACCCTCCCTACGTGCCGGTGGGCCCACCCCGTGCCTGGGTAGGGTGTGGGCCCCCTGGACGCCTCCCAGCCTCGCCTCTTTGCCTATAAGAAGCCCCTGATGTAGAAACCCTAGGCAACCGATCAAAACTCCACGAAACCTTCTATTGCCGCCGCCACCGTCGTCCCTAGATCGGGGGGGGGGGGGTCTGAAGTTCTTCCAGGCACCTTGCCAAAGGGGAGATCATCCCGGAGGCCTTCTTCTCCAGTATGATGCGTGAGTATTTCCACCTTGGACTACGGGTCCATGTAGTAGCTATATGGTTGTATCTCCTCCTTGTGCTTTCATGTATAGATCTTGTGAGATCCGTTCATGATCAAGATCTAATCTATTTGTAATCATGCATGTTGTGTTTGCGGGGATCCGATGGATATTGAGATTACTATGTCAGATTGGTTAATGGTTTTGTCTATTTGATACTATCATGTCTGTGTTGTTTGTGATCTTGCATGCTCTCCGTTGTTAGTAGCTATCTTGGACAAGTAGTTGCTAGTGACTCCATGAGGGGGTATTTATGCTCGATAGTGGGTTCATGCCTCTAGTTTCCAAGGGAAGTGACATAAATATCTTCAGTTGTAGATGTGCTGTTGCCACTAGGGAGAAAACAACGGTCTCTTGTTCATGGAACAAGTGGATTGTTTACCTTACACACTTTGCTTAAAGCATTTGTCTGTTGCTTGCAACTTAATACTGGAGGGGGTTCGATGATAACCTAAAGGTGGACTTCTAGTCATAGATGCAGTTGCAGGGCGGTCTATGTATATTGTTGTATTGGCCAATCGAATCTCATAGGATCTTTTTGTCTGGTATTGCATTGTTATGCCTTGGTCAGTTCCTGTCAATTGCCCTGCTGTAATTTGTTTACCCTTCCTGCCATGTTGTTTATCTAAGGAGAGCACCTCTAGTGAACTATGGATCCCGGTCCAATCTTTACCATTGATATATCCTCCATTGTTACCTGTTTACTTGCTGCAAACCATTACCTTCCACACCATACGTTTAATTCTTTGTTACAGCAAACCGGTGAGCTTGACAACCTCACTGATTCGTTGGGTAAAAGTCTTGAGTTTGTGTTGTGCAGGTTTCCATGTTTCTTGCAACACCTTTGACATGTTTCCTTCCTCCTACTGGTTCGATAACCTCGGTTTCTTACTGAGGGAAAACTTTCTGATGTGCTCATCACACCTTCCTCTTGGGGTTTCCAACGAAGTGTCCCACGACAAGTGTTGGGCGTCATCATTAGTGAAAACAATGTGAATTTGATGATGAAAATGTTGAGGCATTAGCCTTAGCTCTTTATAAAACTATTGGTTATGTCTGGATGCGATACCATTCCAATTTTACCGTACAACCATAATACCCAAAATTGGGTAGGGCTTGACTGGAAGTTTGTTTGCCTTAGTATGGGTTCCCTTGCAGCCGAGGTTTGAGATGAGGCTACCTCGTGATGATTGTCCACCTGTACAATTCCCAACATGACAGCTGGTCATGGTTGGGAGGCCAAACTCATAGGAGAGGTGCCTATACCAGGGTGTGTAATTGAAGGGTTAGGATTGATTATACGCATACTGAGTATGGTGAATTAAGGATTGTTCCAGACGGATGTATCAATTATTGTGGTGAAAGTGTACCACCTCTACAGAATGTCAAACTATTCGAATAGCCACGTCCGCAGTTATGGACAGCTGGAGTGGCCATACTGTTCCATCATCAGATATTTTCAAAACGACTTGTGAAATGAACCATGACTTTGACTTGACCACAACACGGTTGTGAAAGTGAAAACTAAGTTCCCACTTAGGTGTTACAAAACCTTAAACTAGTTTTCTTTACTTCTAAACTCGGCTAGAGGTAAACTTGGATTTTTGCAAAACAACCTAGAGCTTAGTATTCCTACTTGAAGCCACTTTACTTGTTAGCGATAGTTTGCCAGTACTTAAAGAGTACTCATGGCTTTGTCCCTGGCTATTCCCGTGGACAGGCTATGAAGAGGACTATCAAGAGGATGTATTGCAGGAAGGTTACGACAACTAGGATCATCTCCCATCATCAGCATTGCCTATGACCACGAATATGGAGCCTCGCCCATGCTACCGTTATTATATTATTTCGCTATGTTGATTGTACTAAGACTGGATCATGAGATCCTTTATTTGTAAGTCCGTTATTATGGTTTGTAATGGATGATGAACTATGACACCAATCTGTTATGTCTCGCAAAAATGGTAATCCTGGGATTGCGATGTATGGTATAACAGGCATCTGGGATTAAAAATCCGGGTGTTGACAAGTTGGTATCAGAGCCATCCTGACCATAGGAGACCCTAGTTAGAATGGACACATGAATCAAAAAATAAGTTTCAAAACAAAACAAGTGAGTATTTATGAAAACCTATTCTCACTCTTATCACTTAGATTCTTTCATGAAAATTCATGTTCCTCAAAAATTCTTGCAAACTTACATAAAATTTGACACGCTTGATCACTCTACTAACTTACTCATCCTACATTCTTGTAGATGGATGTGAAGTATAGCAAGTTCTATTGGTTGGGCAATGGAGGAGATCTCATCTTTGAGCGTGATTTGGACCAACTCTCGGAACTTCTAGAGCGCCCGCATCCCGAGCTCTTCGAATCTCATCTCAACGATCAGTAAGGAGGAGAATTGCAATGGCTGATTGTTACAAGTCTCAGAGGGAAGATTGAAGCCCCCACCTCAGAGGGAGTCCAGTTCACCTTAAGAGAGAACAACTGGCTAGATGGACTTGCCAGGGCCATGCAGGAAGCTCTTGCCCGTCTGTGTGGGAAAAGTATCAGTCAGATCAAGGGCACGCGCTTTAAGTATTACCCAAGGCGTGATGTTATGGGACAGCCATTGGAGGCACCATATCACCCGGAGCTGAAGCATCAAGTGGACCATCTCAGCTTCATGATGTATGACATGCAGAAGGAGTTAGACAATGCCCCTCCTACGCCAACCAAAACTATGCCATCGCAGTCAAGAAGGACCAGACCATCGCCATGCTTGTGAAGGATCGCTAGTCATGTCACCGTCAGCTTGACAAGAAGGATCGCATTATTGCTCGCCTTCATCACAAGGTGACAGATTTGGAGGAGACCATCCATGAGCGGGACATACAGCTTGAGGAGAGGGAGAATGTAGGGGAAAATATTCGTGGAGACCCCTATTCCTACCTCAGTGATGATGATGACTTCCTGTAGGATCAATCCATGGACTTCTTCACCGATGAGGATGACTTCTCCTTCATTGATTATGATGAAGATGATGATGATGAAGACACCCATTCCGAGGAGTAGTAGCACTTGAGCACTAGCGTTAGTGAAGTTGTATCCGGTCCCACTGTATCGTAGTTTCACAGAATGGTTCTTAAAACCATATGTTTCCTTGTTGTGGTGTGTGTTTGTACTATGTGCTATGAATGAATGAAAAGCAAGTTGCTAGAAAAATCTGAGTCAAACTTCAAAAACTTTTCAAAAACAAAACCCCAAACCTTATACATTTCCCTCTTTTCTCATGATCTATCTCAATCTTTAGATGCCTCGCGGAGGAAGCAGCTCATCCCCAGACCCAATGTTGCAAATCTTGCAAATGTTGGTTTCAGACCGCGAAGCTGAAAGAGCCGAACATCAAGCCATCTTAGCCACCCTTCAACACATAGCTCAGATGGCCAACAACAATCAAGGCCATGGAAACTAGGACAACCATGGATCCAAGCTCATGAACTTTCAGAATACCAACCCACCCATCTTTAGTAAATCTGAGGGGCCATTAGATGCTGATGATTGGCTGCAAACCATGGAGAACAACTTAGAAGTTGCAGGAGTGGAGGAAAACGAGAAAGTATTGTTTGCCACCCACTATCTGGTAGGAGATGCAAGAGCTTGGTGGAATAGTGTTCGCGCCATGACTAGAGGACAAATGATGACTTGGGATGAATTCAAACTCAAGTTCAACAGAACCCATGTGCCACCGGGTTTGATCAAGGGGATGAGAGATGAATTCAGAGAATTGAAGCAAGGGAGGATGACAGTAGTTGAGTACCTTGAAGAATTTCTGTCATTAGCTAGGTATGCACCGGATAAGATTGACACTGAAGCCAAGAAGAAGGACAGATTCCTGAATGGTCTGCATGATGAGATGCAAACGGTCTTAGTCAATATCCCATTTGCTAACATTGAAGCCTTAGTATATTCGGCCATTCAGATGGAAGGCAAGATCAACCAAGCCAATGAGAACCACAAACGCTGAATGATGCATCAACCAGGAATCCACCATACCCCAAAGTATCGCCCCAACCCGTCTAGAGTATTTGCCCCAAGAAACAACAGACCCTAGAGGAACAGTCCAACCTATCCCAACCGTGGAGGAGGAAACCCAAGGCCCGGAGGAAACCACAACAACAACCCCGGCAACCCCAGCAATTTCAACCGTGCACCGCCCAAGTTCAACAAGAACAATGTCGCCAACAACACAAATACTGCCCCAAGGACTAGAAGAAATGTTGTGCTTGTTGCAGGAAAGGACAAGTCTCAGGTGACTTGTTATGAATGTGGAACCAAGGGTCACTATTCCAATGAGTGCCCCAAGAAGCTTGCAGCAGCCCCCAATGTGAATGCCCCAGCTCAGCAGCTGCGTCGTGTTCAGCCTGGAAGAAGATTTGCCCCAGGAAATTCGCTCAACCAACGGCCGTCTGTTTCTCATGAATGCTGAAGAATCCCAAGAAGCGCCAGATGTCGTGCTGGGTATGTTTTCTGTTAACTCAGTACTTGGAAGAGTGTTGTTTGATTCTGGATCATCACACTCGTTTGTTACAGAAGAATTTGCATGCACTAGTAAGATTAAACCAATAAAATTGAAGCATGTTGATGGGGATATGCCTACCGGGGTATGCCCAGCAGGACGTTTCCTATTGGCCCAAGCTGTCAGCGAGTGGGCGCACAGGACGAAGACTGGAACAAGACTTGGCGAGGACCTAGGCGACTGGAAGCTAGAGGTCCAGAAGCGTAGCTAGGCCTAGTCGGACTAGGTCAAAGACCCTCCAAATCCTTAACCAATTCGGTTGTAGATCTGTTAACCCTAGCGAGGTGAGCCTATATAAACCTCCCTAGGGTACGCATAGAGGACACGTTCCATCATACACCCCAGCAACTTGCCTCCTAGTCATTGAGCTCGCCCTTGTACTCTCTCCATAATACAATCTAGCAGGAGTAGGTCTTTACCCTCCGGGGGGCCGAACCTGGGTAAACCCTTGTGTCTTCGCCCTTATCTCGCACCGCAGATGGCTGGCCACCCTTGCCCCATGTTCTACTACTCGCTGCCGATTGCATCATCTATCGTGGACATTCCCACGACAGTGGCGCCCACCGTGGGGCCTGGCCGGTGTTCTGCGGCGAGATCCAATCTACCCATCAACGAGACGATCGCCACCGGCCTCATGTTCGCGATCGGTGAGATCCTACAGATCTTGCCGAGCAGCTACGTTCCGGCGGCATGCCTCGTCACGCGATGCGTGATCATGACCGTCGGCACGATCATCCTCTTCGTCAGCTTCACCGACACCATCACCGGCACGATCATGACCGTCCGCGAGTCGCCGCCACGCGACCAGCTCTCTGAGAGCCAGGACCGCACTATCCACCGCCTCGCCTCCGAGTACGACTCAGCCCACAGCAACGTGGCCGAAACCACCGTGGTCACGGACGAAGCGGCCCTCAACGATGACGCCGACTCGGCGACCCTGGCGTCGGCTGCCGGATCCATCGTCACCGCGTCGCCCGTGGGCTCCATCACCCAGGTCTCCAACATGGGAGACTTCGAGGACCCCTCCATCCTTGGGATCTTCGACTTCGACTCTGGATTGGAGAACTCCGCCGACCTCCACGACGGATCTGGTCGCCACGTCACGGCCTACATGGCGAATGGCACTGACCCCCACCAGACCCTTTCTCCATGCCAATCCCACCAAACGCAACGGCAACGGAGGTCGAGGAACTCCGCCTGTGGCTGGAGGAAGCGGTCCGCAAGGAACAGGCTGAGCGCGAATTTTTTTTTGCCTCGAGTAGGTGACGGCGCAGGAACTCTCGCGCTAGCACCAACTCCGCATCAGGTAGTGCCTGAACCCCGTCATTCAGGGACGCGACGTGAACTTCGACGACGAAAATGACCCGGCTTGTGCGGTTGAACGCGCGATCTGCGAGAACGCGCCGCCGGGAGGGAGTTCCCGGCACCGCCAGGCGCGATGGCTAACGGCGCCCAACCACCACCCGGTCGCACACCCCCCAGGATCAGCCGAGAATCCTGGTCTCCTCGCGGGAGCGAGATGCGAATGGCCTCCCGCTGTTCTCCACCCCGATGGACAACGTCGTCGCGAGCTGAGCCGCGGTCGACAACATCACCGTGACCGGGGAAGGCGCCCTGCAGATCCAGTACGCCAAGGCTCTACTAGCCAAGGCAGTCGAGCAACAAAACGCGGGAGCCGACTCATAGGTCGCATGTAATCACGTTCGTCAGGCACCAGGGCGGCCTCGAGCGGCCTCCCAGTGGTGGAAAACACCCTCAACTGGCCACCACCCGAGCCCCTGCAGCTCAAACATCGACCCGCACACGTGGCGCTCTCCACCAACGACCCGCGACCGGCGAACAACCTTGTCGCCGCCAATGGGTAGCTAGTCGACGCGTGCACGCACATCATCAACAACCAGAGATGGCGCGCACGCCAGCCTGATGACCTAAGGGATACCCTCACCAACCGCTGCGACGGCAAACCAAGGGGCTCGCTGAGCCGAGTCGGACCCAGTGCTTCGGACCAATGATCCGACGCGAAAGATACCCGACGAACTTCAAGGCGCCGAAGGAGATCGAGAAATATGACCCCTCGTACGACATGTTTGTGTTGCTGGACACCTACCTCATGGCGATGGGAATCACCGGACACACCGACCTGCTCGCCGCTCGCTACCTCCCCCTGATGATGGAGGGAGCGTGCCGGAAATGGATCAACACCCTCCCCACGGACAGCATCGACTCTTGGGAGGAAATGCGCGATGCCTTTGTCAGCCACTTCGAGGGCTCCTACACCTGCGCCACCACCATCGAGGACCTGGAGTGATGCGTCCAGGGACCCCGCGAGTCGACCCGCAGCTGTGTCCAAAGGTGGCAAGACCTGTGGTACAACACGGCCGGAATCCACCCAGACACCGCGATCCACTGCTTCAAGACCTCGTGCCGCTACGAGCCCCTGGTCGCCAAACTCAAGCGGGTGTACAAAACACTCGACAACATACTGTACCTCCTCGAGATCGCCAAGCGGTACACGGAGGAAGATCCAAACCAACAAACCGATGACGAGTCGGGAGGGAATCGCCGCACGAGCGGCCATGACAACGGGAGGCGACCCGAGCTATGGTACAGCAACACTCGCATCACCGGCAAGCACCGCGGTGATGGGCGAGTCGACTTCGTCGTCAACGCCGGATATGCGCCGCGCGAACCCAAGAGCTTCTGCCGCGACGGAGGCCAGCACCACGATGGCGGCAACTACAAGGCGAAGCCGAGGTTCGACCCCACGGCTCTCCTCAACCAACCCTGTGTGTTTCACAGCAGGGAAGGGAAGCCCGCTATGCACACGACCGCCGACTGCCACTCCCTAAAGGAGATTGAGAAGGCACGACGCGCACGGGAAGACCCTGACAAGCACCCACCAAATGGCGGAAAACTCGGCAGCGTCGCCGGCTCACTCCACACCTTCATAGGCTTCAACATGAAGCACGAGAAGAAGGTCATCGCCCGCGTCGTCGCCGTCAACACGGTGTCCCAGATCGACATCCCCCAGTTCCTTAACTGGTCCGAGCAGCCAATCACCTGGAGCCGCGAGGACCACTCTCCATGGATCGAATATCCGGGCCGAGTCGCCTTGGTGGTCAAGCCCAAGGTTGGGGACTATTGGCTCCCCAAGACGCTGATGGACGGCGGAAGCTCCATCAACATCCTATACCTGGACACATTCAGGCGACTGCGGCTCCCGCAGTCGATGATCGAGACGACCTACACCACCTTCCACGGCATCGTCCCCGGTCGGAAGGCGTACCCAATCGGCAAGGTGACGCTGCCAGTCACCTTCGGCACACGAGCAAACTTCCGCACCGAGCGGATTATTTTTGATCTGGTGCCGTTCAACAGCCCTACCACTGCGTCCTGGGGCACCAGGCGTTCGCCAAATTCATGGCAGCGCCCCACTACGCATACAACGCGATGAAGCTCCTCGGGCCGTGTGGCATCATCACTGTCCATGGAGATCCCGACATGGCCGCAGAGTGCGAGGCCAAAGGCGCCGAACTCGCTGACGTTGTCATCGCGGCAGAGGCCAACCATGCTGAGGACCTCGCCAAGTATGCGAGCAGGGTCAACAACGACGACCCCACCATACTCAAGAAGCCCAACTCGGAGGGTGGCAGCTCCACCGCCTTCGAGGCAACACCGCACACTCGCACCATCGAGCTGGTCCTAGGAGACTCCAGCCAGACGGTGATGATCGGGACGGGCATGATCCCAGCATAGGAAGGCGCGCTCATCGAATTCCTACATGAGAATTGCAACATCTTCGCATGGAAGCCATCCGACATGCTTGGTTTCCCGAGGGAACTCGCTGAGCACAAACTCAACGCCGACCCCAAAATGCGACCTATCAAGAAGACGCTGCGGCCCTTCAATGAAGAGCGCTGCCAAGCAATCACCGAGGAGGTGCAGCATCTACTCGCTGCAGGCTTCATCCGGCCAATCAAATACTCCAAATGGCTGGCAAACCCAGTCCTTGTCGAGAAGAAAAATGGGACCTGGAGAATGTGTATTGACTACACAAACCTCAACAGCGCCTGCCCGAAGGAGCAGTTCGTCCTCCCGCGGATTGACCAAATCATCGACTTGACCGCGGGTTCGGAGTCGCTATGCTTCCTCAACGCCTACTCTGGGTACAACCAGATCAAAATGGCAGTCGAGGACGACGAGAAGACGACGTTCATCACGCCATTTGGAGCCTTATGCTACACCGACATAACCTTCGGCCTCAAGAACGCTGGGGTGACCTACCAGAGGTGCATGCAGGAGTGCCTCATGAGCCAAATCGGCCGCAACATCCACGTCTACATCGATGACATGGTGGTAAAGTCCACTCGCCAGGACGACCTACTCGCCGACCTGGCAGAAACCTTCACCAACCTGCGGAGGTACAAGATAAAGCTAAACCCAGCAAAATGCACCTTCGGTGTACCTACTAGACAGCTGCTAGGATACGTCGTCTCCAAGCGAGGAATCAAGGTGAACCCTGCCAAGATCAACATGATCGCCTGGCTTGGCAGACCAGAGTTCCTGCGCGACGTCCAGAAGTTGGCCGGGCGAGTCGCGGCTCTCAGTCGCTTCATCCCCTGGCTAGGCGAGAAGGCGATGCCCCTCTACCGCCTAATGCGCAAGAACCCCACTTTCCAGTGGGACAAGAAGGCAGACGACGCACTCCACACTCTCAAGGAGGTTCTACTCGTAGCACCGCTAGTCGCCTCCCCCATCGACAAGGAGCCCATGCTAGTCTACATCGGGGATTCCGAGCGCGTCGTCAGCGCCGTCATGGTCGTCGAACGACCAGAGGAACGCAAGGAGCGCCCGGTGCAGCGACCCGTATACTACATCAGCGAAGTCCTCACCAAGTCGCGCCAGCGCTACCCGCAGTACCAAAAATTGGTATATGCGGTCTTCAGAGGACATCGGTGACTGCCACACTACTTCCAGGAGCACCCAATAACGATCGTCTTCTCAGCACCGTTGCAGGACATCATCCGCAACCGTGAGGCGACCGGGCGAGTCACCAAGTGGGCCGTCGAGATCGGCGTCCACAACATAAGGTACGAGCCATGCAAAGCGATCAAATCGCAGGCTCTCGCAGACTTCCTCGCCGACTGGGAGGAGGCCCAGCAGCCTGAGAAGCTGCCATACCTCCATCACTAGAGCCTACACTTCGACGGCTCCAAGAACGTAGATGGTGCAGGAGCAGGGATCATGCTAACATCTCCGAAGGACGACAAGCTACGCTACGTCCTCTACCTCGACTTCACCCCCTACACCAACAACATGGCCGAGTACGAGGCGCTACTCCACGGCATGCGGGCAGCCAAGGAGATGAACATCAATCGCCTGCGCTGCTACGGTGACTCCGACCTCATCGTCGGGCAAGTCGCCGGCACCTGCGATGCAGTATCCCCCACCATGGCGGCATACCGCCAAGCAGTGGACCAGATGGGAGGCCACTTCGCACGCTACTCCGTCGAGTGGATCGACAAGTGGAAGAACGAGGAGTCCTACGCACTCTGCCGCATTGGCTCGGCTCGACTCGCACCACCCGCCAGCGTCTTCATCGACACCCTAAGGGAGATCGAAATCAGAATTCCGCTGCAACCAGACGTAGACCTGGTCGCACTAATCGCCGAGCCAAGCGACTGGAACATGCCATACGTCGCTTACCTAGAGGGAGGCACCCTACCCGCAGACGAGACGGAGGCTCGGATGATAGCACGCCACTGCAAATCCTTCGTCATCATCAACGCAGCGTGACCGGCGTGTTCCAACGCTGCGTCCAACCTGCTGAAGGACGCAAGATCCTCCAGGACATCCACTCCGGCAAATGCGGCCACCACGCTGGCGCCCGCTCCCTGGTCACCAAGGCCATGCGACATGGCTTCTACTGGCTCACCGCACACGCCGACACGGTCGACATCGTCCAGCGATGCATCGGGTGCTAGATGTACGCCAACCAGACTCACATACCGAGCTCGGCGCTCAAGACAATCCCTATCACCTGGCCGTTCGCTGTATGGGGCATGGACATGGTAGGCCCCTTCAAGAAGGCCCCCTCTAGCTTCACCCACCTCCTGGTCGCAGTCGATAAATTCACAAAATGGGTGGAGGCCAAGCCAGTCCGCAAGTGCGATGGGAAGACCGCTACAAAATTCCTACGCGAGCTCATCTATCGCTACGGGTTCCCAAACAGCATCATCATGGACAACGGCACCAACTTCGCCAAGGGAGCCATGGCCGAGTTCTGCGAGGAGCACAACATCCGACTCGACCTAGCTTCAGTCGCCCACCCGGAGTCCAATGGCCAGGCGGAACACACCAACCAGAGCATCCTTGACGGCCTTAATCCATGACTACAAGTCCCACTCGAGCGCAACCCTGGGTGCTGGGTCGAAGAACTCCCCTCCATCATCTGGGGCATCGACACCTCCGTCAACAGGTCGACGGGGTTCATCCCCTTCTTCATGGTGTACGGTGCCAAGGCAGTCATGCTAACCGACCTCGAGCATGACTCACTTCGGGTGGTCAAATACACAGAGGCTGACAACGAGCTCGCACACTAGGACGGGGTCGACCAGCTCAATGAAGCGCGCGACCTAGCTCTCTCCCGCACCGCCATCTACCAGCAAGGTCTTCGCCGCTACCACAGCCGACGAGTACGGACTCGCACTTTCCAGAAAGGCGACTTGGTACTGCGTCTAATCCAGGACAAGAAGGGCATGCACAAGCTCTCTCCCCCTTGGGAGGGACCATTCGCCATCGGGCAAGTCCTGGGCAACGACGCCTACTACCTCACCGACGTCCGAGGCGATGGAAAACGCAACGTCAAGAGGCCATGGAATGTAAACCTCTTACGGAAGTTCTACTCTTAGAACTCCAGACATGTACCCCCTACCCGCTATGAAATAAAGCAGATCGATTCGTGCAAATTGTGTCTACTCTTAATACCTTGTGCCACTCACACTCGTAATAACAGTGTTACGCCATTCGCAGAAGTCAACCTTTGGTAACGCGACCGGCACAGCCAAGTAGTGCGGTACGAGGGCATTGGAAAAATTCAGGCCTCGTACTGTCCATGAAAAGGCTAACCCGGAGCCCCATTGGATTCGCCTAGCTCGACTGGCTCCCCGATCCAAGATGACTGCATTCGTTTCCCACAGCGACCCAGTCCTCCACATCCTCGGCGCAGTGACTCGAACGGCAAAGTACCACGCTCGGGGACTGACGCCAGCCCAAAGAAGAGTGGCTAGGGAAAAACGCCAAGTATGAGAGCGCGCCCTGGACTCGCCATGCGACTGGTCTCACGGATCAGGCGGAGTGACACGCCTAACACAACGCGCCTAGTCCTCACCTACCTCGGGCATGCGACTAGAACGGCCAAGTACCACGCTAGGGGACTCGGCGACCCGACCCCGTTCGCGCCCAGGAAAACGGCCAAGTAAAGAGTACCCCTGGGAGTCGCCATGCGACTGGCTCCCCGAGCCATGGAGAGTCTACCCTAACTCATTAACAGTTCACACAACATATAAAAACGAGTTTAACCCCATAAAAAGGGCGGATGCGCTCGGGGACTCGGACAACCAATAATCAAACCACAAAAATAATGACAAAATAAGCCGCTCATTCCTTCACAACAGCAAAATTTGTTCGCATACAAGGAGCAGTACATGTTTATCTTAAGCTAACACCGAATGGCAAATATTCTATTCCGCAGGCTTCGACGAGGAGGCGCTGCCATCCTTGTGATTATGGATAAAGGGAACCCAAGGGTTCCACGGGTACGTCGTGAGCTCACCTGCCATGGCTGCACGAAATGGTTGCTCTACCTTGAAGTAGCGGTGCACCGGTTCGGGGTCATTGGGGGCGACGACTGTTTCCTGATAGGGAATAAGGTCGCCCATTGCCCACACACGGTCGGAGTACACCGCGGCTCGCTCCGTCAGATTCAACACCTCGGCAATCTCGACCGAGCCCGTCGACAAGGGGTACCGCTCGTGACGTCGTCAAGGTCGAATTCGTCAGGAAAATGCGCGAGCCCAAGGCTCAGCGCAGCCACCGCTCCACGAAGGAAGGCCGACCGCGTCATGAACTCCACGACCGACAGGGCCTTCTCGAGATAGCGCCATACTTCGACGAGGTCACTGGGGATCACCTCCGTGGGCGAGATCTCCTGAAGATACGCCCGGAGGCAGGTCGCTGACAGCGCGGCTGAATCGGCTAGGGTGGTGACGCATTGCCGCACGTCATACGACTGCGCCTCTTCGGCGTTATTAGTGATCAGGCCTGCAACACACAAGCAAACAGTGAGTGAAGCACCAGCAAAACAATGTGGTTCGCGCGCTCAGGGAGTTGCTGAAGGAAAACTCACCAATCAGCGGGCGCCAGAGGTCCGTGATGAAATTTTGAAGATCTGAGAGGTCATTCTGCAGCCCGGCGACAAGTGCGTCCAACACCTTCCGCTCCTCAGTAGCAGAAGTAACGGCTGCCTTGGCTCGTCCTTCCGCCGAGCTCGCTTCTGCCTTTGCCTCCTTGAGCTCACGCTCCAGTTTGGCCATTCGCTTCTCCGTGGCGCTCAAGGACGACTGAGACTCCGTCAACTCACCAACCGGAACAAGGCCCTGGCGAGCCTCCTTCACTGTGGCCGCACTATCCTCTTCTTCCACAATAAAACGGTTACAAACGCAACAAGTTCGCGACTAGCGCCAAACAAGACAAATACTCATCCGCAGTCGCTCGAAGCTGCTCGTTCGTATCCTGAACAGCGAGAAGCTCCTTTTCCACGCGGCGTTTGGCAGCAAACCGCTCGGCCGACTCGCGCTGCAAACCCTGTGAAACAATCACAACGTCAGCAACAAAAATTCCTAAGTGCCCAGCCGCTCAAATTCAGCAACTAGACACTCGGGGACTGGATGAAAAAATTCCTAAGTGCCTAGCCGCTGAAATTCAGTGACTAGACACTCGGGGACTTGATGGCGAAAAACAGTAAGAATCCGACCACTAAAATTCAGTGGCCGATCCTCGGGGACTGGACATACCTGGATGGAGGCACCTAGCATGCCGTGAAGCTCCATCGCGCCCACTGACGAAAGCACGAGCGGGGTATGCCCGCGACGCTGTTCGACCTCCATACCGACGGCCCCAGTTAATTGTATTGATGGCACTGAGGCACTCACCGTGGAGGCCCTC
Source organism: Avena sativa (assembly GCA_916181665.1). Classification (NCBI taxonomy): domain Eukaryota; kingdom Viridiplantae; phylum Streptophyta; class Magnoliopsida; order Poales; family Poaceae; genus Avena; species Avena sativa. Next base: position 299,693,849 of record OV702297.1, on the reverse strand, counting down.
GCTGCAAAGCGAGGGAACGTCGCCACCACGGCCCCCGCGCCACCCGAAGGCGGGTCGGTCGCCTCAATCGAAGCCATGGGGCCTGCCTGTTGCGACCCTGCATCCTCCTTGGCCTTTAGAGCTACGTCCACCGCAATCGGGGTTTTGCTCGGGGAAGCCGCTGGCTCGTCCGAGATCGTGACGATGTCATCGCCTTTTGTTCTCTTGGTGCTTTTAGCGGGAACCTCAACCTCGTCACCCTTCCTCTTCTTCAAGGGATCAGCCGGTGCCTCCGCAGCGACCGATGGAACCTTGGCCACCGAAGGGTGACCTATCTTCTTTACTCCAGTCCTGTGAAACAACTCCGTCAAATAACACTCGCCAATCGAAACATGAATCAAGCAGACAAATGAAACATTGAGGAATACTCACTTGGTGACTGGGATAAATCGTAGGCCAGTAAGAATGCTGGCCGGCTTCTCCAGTTCTGGCCCCATTTTTTGACTGAGGCCCGTCTCGAACACGCTCTGCGCCCAAGAAACAGACGACTTCTTCAAGGATGAGGCCACGGCAGGAGGCTCAGTGGCAATCTCCGTGGGATCTCCTCTCGGCGGCGAGGCCCCTGCGGTTGGAGCGGCCACCAACCCGGTAACTGGGGCGAACGGCGACGGCAGTGATGCCAACGGCGCCTCGTCTTCCATGACGGTCGCACCAGTCGCTACGGCCGCGTGCACCGCTGTTTCTTTGGCTGCGCTGGTAGCGTCGGAGCTACTCGCGGACCGAGGCGGACACGCCGGCTTAGCCGGCTTCGTCTTCTTCTTGGGTGGCGGCAGCTTCTTCTTCTTTGATGGCGTGGCGTCACGCTACAAAGTATTCTTGGGGAGCTTGTCATCTTCGTCGTCATGGGCCTCGAGGCTTTTGCTGGCCTCGAGCTTACGCTGGTGTTGCCCACGAGTCTTGTGGTCCGTGGGGGCAGTGACCTCCACAGCTTCGTCGCCATTGTCGTCATCATCATCATCGCCGCCCCCGTCACTCCTGACATCGCCCATATCAGGCAATGACTCGCTCTCGTCTTTGGCGGACGAGTTCGAGTTCTCGTCATCCGCGGGTGGAAGCCAACCTTCCACCACTTAAAATAACTGCAACAACCAAGCAACATTAGCACAACCGCGAATGCACAAACTGCGACTATGAGTGTAAGGGAAATAAAAACTCACCGTTGGAGCTTGGCGCTTCGCGGTATAAGGCGCGACCCCGGCCTTTGCATCAGGATACACCACCTAGGTAGTCATTGAGTCTCCACTCATCGTAACAGGACTTCGTCGGGTCGTCCTTACCCATATACTCGTACATATAGTGGGCACGGCTGGCCAAAGGCACGAGCCGTCGCCCGAGCCAGCAATTGTAGAGGTTGATGGTTTGGAGGCCTTTCTTCTTCAAGTTGCGGATGGTCTGCAACATCTCGTCAACGACCATCCGCTGGTCCAGTGGAAGCTTGGTGACTTGGAGCCGACGCGGCTCGGGCCGGTCGGTGGAGTACCTTGTAAGCGCCACCTCGTCGCCCGGCGTCGAATCGGTCATGTAGAACCAGCTCTTCTTCCACTCATTCGATGCTTTGGCAGGCGGCATCAGATCAAAGAATGACGCCTTCGACTTCAGCTGGAAGGTCAGGACGCCCGCGGCTAACATTGGCGCCTGCCTCTTCGCGGCTGATCCTCCCATGGAACAGATCTTTCCATAGGGGAAAGTATGGCCGACAGCCTAGGTAGCACTCGCAGAACGCCACGAACATGGTGAGCTGCTCGATGCTGTGCAGTCCCAGGTCTGACGGCTGGATGTCGTAGTAGGCGCAAAAGCGGCGGAAGAAGAGGAAAGTGGGGAATCCGAGCTCCCGCTCCAGGTGGCTGGTGAAACAAACGAATTCCCCCTCGAGCAGATCTAGAATCACTTCTCTAGCCATAGGGATGCGCCATCTCCCGGCGCGGAGGATCCCTGCTTCCTCGAACGATCTCACCACCGCCTTTGTGCACTTGGATCTGCCCCATGGTTCCGCAGGAGGGCCATCGCTTGGGGGATTGGGGGTTGCGAATCTCTCTAGGTCGCTCTGGTCGGTGCGCGAAATGGAGGAACGAGAATGCACGAGTTCGGAGGAAGTGAGGGAAGCATTTTCCCCTCACCCGTCACTCTCCTTATATAGTGGTTGTTACCCACCATTTTGGGGAGCCGTTACCACGCGGTAATTACGCCATTATTACCTTTGGGTTTCCCAACGGCTAGTTTGACCAGGATGAAGGTCCAACTTCGTCCACTCGACTCGCTATCTTCAGCGACTCGAGGATTCGTCGACCCGATCACTACAACAGTGACTTAATTATTTGCCGACCTGTTCGCCAAGCTGCGATCTGATTATTCGCTGTTATTGCGACTCAAAATGACTAGTTCTTTACTTTATTCAGGAGTCCACCACCGATTCAACTGGGTGTCCGAATTGGACCCGCATACTCTGACTGCCAACGAACACCTTCGACGAATCATAGACGGCCTCGGGGACTACTGATGGGGATATGCCTGTTGGAGATATGCCCTAGAGGCAATAATAAATGTAGTTTTTATTATATCTTTGTGTTTATGATAAATGTTTACATTCATGCTATAACAGTATTAACAAGGAAACATTAATACTTGTGTGATTTGTAAACTAAATTAGAGTCCCTAGTAAAGCCTCTTTATAATACTAGCTTGTTGGTTAATAAATGATTGTGGTTTCCCTATCATGAACATTGAGATGTTATTAACAACAAGATCATATCGTTAGGAGAATGATATGATGGACATACTCCTATAGATAAGCGTAGCATAAAGATCAAGTCATTTTAATAGTTCAATTGCTATATGCTTTCTGATACATAGTAACCTAATTCCTTCGACCATGAGATCATGCCTATCACCATCACCGGAAGGATGCTTTGATGACATCAAACACCACACCGTAACTGGGTGGTTATAAAGGTGGCATTGAGTGTTCGAAAAGTATTGGTTGAGACACATGGATCAAGAGTGGGATTTGTCCATCCATATGACGGATAGATATACTCTGGGCCCTCTCGGTGGAATGTCATCCCATTGGATTGCAAGCATGTGACTTTCTCACAAGGGATCACATATCACGGGAACGAGAAAAGAGTACTTATCGGTAACGAGCTTGAACTAGGTATGCAGATATACCGACGATCAAAACCTCGGATAAGTAAACTATCGTGAGACAAAGGGAAATTGGTATCGTATGTAAGTGGTTCATTTGATCGCAAAGTAATCGTAGAAATATGTGGGAGCCATATGAATTTCCAGATTCCTCTATTGGTTATTGTTCGGAGAAGTGTCTCCATCATGTCCGCAAAATTCACGAACCGTAGGGAGACACACTTAAGGATTCGATGTTGTTGAGTAGTTATGGAATGATGAGTAAGAGAACGAATGTTGTTCGGAGTCTCGGATGGGATCCGGGATATCACGAGGAGATCCGGAATGGTCCGGAGAATAATATTCATATAAGGAAAGTCCTGTTTCGGGGTTGGAGAATGGTTCCGGTGATTTCATCGGGAATGTTCTAGAAGGTTCCGGAAGGTCCGGCACTCCGGAGGGGAAGGGTACATGAATGTGTCATAACAAGTTGGAATGGTTGCATCATGTACTAGGTGTCATCGCTGAGCAAAATAAAGGGATAAATCAAATCCTAGTTTGAAAAGTGAAACGCCAATTTGAAAAGTCAAACGGCAAGTTTGCTTGGTGGAGGGAGAGTAGGAAACCTACTTGGGGAGGAGTTCCTCTCCCTCCACCCGCCGTCCTTGGAGGCCGAGTTGGGGGAGGACTCTCCTCCCCTGGCCGGCGCCCTCCCACCTATATAAGGAGGGGTAGGGTTGCCCCTCTAGACACACACACCTCTCTCCTCTAAACCCTAGCCCTAGCCGCCGGCCTCCACCTAGTCGCCGCCGCCCCTAGGGTTTGCCTAGCCGCCGATTTGGGGCAATCCCCTTGCCCTAGCCGCCGGCTTAGCTCCCTCTCCTTGGTGTGTCTAAACCCTAGATCACCGAGGCGAAGCCTTGCGAGATCTCCCCTCTACTTCCGTGTCACATCCAAAAATTCTCCTAATTTTGGAATGTGAAATAAATAAATAAGTTTGATTGATTGTTTGACTATGTTGAAAATTCTCAATGAGAAGAAACTTTTTGAATAGAAAATCCTCTCAACCTTGAATTCAAAATCTTATATTCTTTTGTTATGACCTAAGTAGCCATATAGGCAAAAGGGCATGGATTGATTATGGATTGTAGAATTGGTGTGCAAGATTTTAAAATGAAAATCATGAAGCATTCATAAGCATTTCATTACATCCATGCAAAGTTCTCACAAACTAAATCCAAATCCTGGTATCTAAATCCTATAGTTGATTCGCCCAAATGTTCCTAAGGGTAATTAAATTGACTTATTAAAACCCACTGTTGCTAAGGCATAAATTATTGATAATTATAGCCTAAAGAGATCCAATTAATACTACAAAATTTTAGAAACAAAATTGAGCTCATTTGGAGCTAGTATGAAAAAGTTATGAAATAAATACAAACACATAAAGATATAAATAAAATGAAATATACAAGGATTTGTAAATCCACTACTTCCAAACTAGTAAAAGGATTACAAATTTAATCCTACAATGATCAATTCAATTTTAGAAAATTTTAGAAACAAGAATCATGTCATTTGAAGTTCGTATGCAAAAGATATGAGGGAAACAAGTAAAAAAAAACTAAATGGGCTGGGCCACCCGGACCGACCCGACCGACCAGCCAGGAATGTACGTACGTGCCCAAGTTTGCTTTAAAAGTCGTGCGAAAACATGTTTTCTAGACCTATCTCTATTCAAACACTCGTAACTTTTTATCTACCACTCCGAATCGACTTCCGTTTATTTCTACTTGTTCCCTACTCCAATACCTATCTATACACCGTCCCAAACCTCCATATAAATTCGTGGAGCCACAGCTCTACGCGTTTCTCTTCTCGAAATCCCGAATCTACACATGCCCGAATCTTATTTCGTTTTTTAACCCATCTAGACTTCGTCGTTTGCCTTCGGTCAAAAATCGAAAGTTGTAGGAATCTTCAAAATCTTTCAATCCCGACAAACCTCACCTCTTTTCATCCACCACAGCCAGAGAATTTCGCATCGCAATATTTCAGATCTTACGGTGTAAATCCAAGATGTACTCTCGCTCATTTCTTCAAATCCAAATTCCTTTGGTGAGAAGGTAGAAATAATGATTCCTCACAACTTTCGTGTTCTAAGTTTTTCAATTTGACCTACGGATTTGTCTCTCTAACACAGATCTGTTTCTTGTCTATTTTGGGTCAAAATCGGGTCAATCTCTTCTTCTAGCCACCGGATCCTATCCAGACGGTCGAGATCCAATCAAACCAGTGTGTCCCATGTCGTCATCCCGGTCAGCTTCCTCATCAACGCCACGTCAACATCAGGTCAACATCTAGTCCCAGTCAGCATGCAAAGTCAACCTGTCCAGTCAGATTATAGATCTAACTTGTAAAATTCATTAGAAATTCATACCACGTCCAAAAATTGCGTATAATATATCAAATTAAAGATAATTTTATGTAGAATCATCTTATCAGAATAGATCCAACTTTTACTATACGTGTTTACTACAGTAATTTAATTGGTTTTAATGGTCTTTTAGGTCAATAAATTCATAGGAAATTATCTGTAACTCCAAAAAATATGAACAATATATCAAATTGAAGCTACTGTAATTTATATTAATAATATCTGGTTGGATCCAGCCTTTGCGGATTATTTACCCCGTAGTGATTTACTCCCTCCATTCCTTGATATAAGGTATATAGTTTTCTTGCACGAATATTAACGCATAGGCTAAAAGGAAAAAATTCGATACTTTTAGATGTTAATACATGTAGGTGATCGATGTGAGAATAGAGGAAAAATAGGGAAATCTCGGTATCTCATCTCTCCAAATCAGTTTGACTCCTAAATTTTGTAAAAAAATCCCACGATCCCACCATATACCTTATATTCTGGATTGTTTTACAGAAAACTATACACCTTATATTAAGGAACGGAGGGAGTAATTAGTTTTAATGGCTTTACAAATCATTAAATTCATAGTAAATTAATTTCTTGTCACAAAAATATAAATGATATACCGATGGAAAGCTGGTTCCATGTAGATCATCAATATGCAATTAGTTTAGACTTTGACTATAAGGTTTTGCCGTGAAGATTTAAATGGTTTAATGGCTTATTTAGAGTAATAAATTCATAAGAAAATAAATACTATTCAGAAAATTACAAATAATATGTCCCTGAAATCACAATTCCGTGGAGATTACAGATATAATTTTAGTTTGATTTGTAGGCACCAGAAACTATATGAATTATTTAAAACACATTAAACACTATTTAAATCATACAAAAAGATCTATAACTCCGATTAGGGTGAATCCAACGCCTACTGGTTCGTATTAACGTCCTCTATCCGGTAAACCCAAGAAACAAAATTAATTCGACAGTTAGAATAGACGTTACAACAGAACTATTAAAAACCCTATATTGGCAAGTAATTATTAATAACAAGTACCTCATTGCATTAATTGGCCTCTTGCATGCATCATATAGTTCAATATTGTTTAGAGAACTAAAGTAACAACCATTGTGACTTATTAAATTGTCATGCATGCATTTGTTGTATTTGTTTGATCTCTATGTGCTATTGTTTATGTTGTATGCAATGTTTTGATCGATAGATTGTGAGGAGTGCAACGTGTGTGATTGCAACTACTATGATTGCAAGTATTGTGGTTATGACGAGTGCAACCATTATATCTATGAGGATTGTGAGGATTATCTAATTGACTACATCGACAACAAAGGCAAGTGATGCTATCTTGGTCATAAATGTCCTATTGTTTTCCTATGCACTATAGATGTTTTTGTAGAATTGCATATGTAGGAATTGATGTGTATATGCTATGCTATGTCCCATATTATTCCCTAGCATTCCTTGTTTATGAGCCACCGTTGGTAGATGTGCTTAGCCATGCTATGATGAACGAGGGCTGGGTTACATCACTGAAGTTGTTTCTAAATGTGTTGGTTTGCGAAAACTAAAACAACTTAATCAATGAATCTCCTGGGTGTGATGGGATTGATAATTTTTGGTGGTATCATTGCGGAAAGGCACCCAGGACACTGAGAAATGATTGGTTTCTTTGTTTGGAAGCTTTCGTGTGCAACCATGTGCCAATAATGAAATGGGCGGTTGGCTGAACTCAGTAGGTTGTGGTAACTCGAACCCGCGTATCCAGAGATGTAGATAGTGTAGGTTGGACCGGTGCGCATCGGGATTGGGGAGATACTTCCCGAACGGTTCCTTCTTGGACTTCTCCCTATCATCACCCAATATGAGAGTGGTGGTACGAGCTGGGCTGGCCATGTCACATGGGTAAAGTGTACTAACCCCTGCAGGGTGTATAAACTAAGTGCTTAGTCGTGCCCCAGGTTATGGACAATTTGAGCGACCTGATACTGATGCTATGATATTTCTCACTCATCCTTATTTCTTAATTACTTAAAACTTGTTGGGTGAACATAATTGGGTAGGAGCACCTGGGAGTGAACCAGAGTGTCCTATTTATCGTATTGGAAAACTACTTTGATACAAATGTTAGGATAAAACTGTTGCTTTATGCAAATGAGCCTGAACTCCACTTGGCCAAATAAGCATGTAGTTGATAGATATGTTGTTAACCACTTTAGCCTGCTTGCCATACATTCAACGTATTGACCATTCGTGGCTGCAACGTTTCATGTTGCAGGTTATATCGTATCTGAGTGATCGTTCATAGGTCGCGAGACTCCACTCAACAATTGTTCGCCTGTGGCACATTTGAAGGATGGAGATCTACTTTGTATTCATTTTCCGCTGTGTACTTGAATAAATAATGTAAATTCTGGATCATATTCATTGTATTTATGATGCACAGTTATATTTGGTATCATTTTGTACTGTGTGTGCCAGTGAACCGATCTAGGGATTGGCACTATACACATGAACTCAGCCTTATCAGGCAGGGTGTTACAAGATGGTATCAGAGCTATGTGTTGACTGTAGGGTCGTGACCTTAGAAATGGATTAGAAATAAAAGACCTCTATTAGGAGAACTATCATATTTTCTACTTATTACATGTTCTTATATTCCTTGTCTATCTTTTCTATAACCTCTTCTTGCTCAAAATTTATAGTTGTCCATTCTTATGATACCTATATGAGGGTTAGCATATAAGTAAAACAATAAATAAGATGAAATAAATTAACATCTCACCAAGTTTGGGTAGGTCTGGACCACCATATTTTATCTCTTTAGGAGATCATCGCTATCGTGTTAGCATATTGTTCTTACCAACTTATGTGGTATGACAATATAGGTTGCTTGCTTGTTTGTACTGAACCATATCACGTGATGGCTTGTTTAGGATCTGTTGTTTTGAAGCTCTAGAGTTGCTGGAGTTTTTGTGTGGTTTTAAGATTATTTTAATGGTGTGAATTGATTGAAATTCGTGGGATTACTGCTACAGTTTTCTGCCTGGCCTGTTGTACCGCGCGATTTTTCATATTTTATTGGTAACTCAGAAAAATCTATAAAAATAGTATCTGGAGCGTAATTACCTTTCGTACATGCACAAAAATTGGCTAAAATTACTGACGAGTTTAGGTCGGTCATAAAAATTCGTGAAGTCTGCTGTACCGTTTTGACAGATTTTATTTATTGCTTATATGTTGCTATGTTTTACTCTAGTATTGTTCCCAATGCTTTCAAATTATTTTGTGGTTATATACTTCTATATTTAGACCTCTGTAATGTTATTATACAAGTGTTTGATTGTGTGTTGATCGCCTATGATTGTTTCCTTGTTTGTGACATTGATTGCTTCATATAGTTATGGGTAGGATTATTTTCTTAGTCGTTTCTTTCCTATAGAATCTATTCTTTCCTATCTTGAACCCTTGGAGATATAATGATGTGTTAAGTGGAAGGTTTGACAACACAATGCATTTAGTAAGGAGAATTCTTTATCTAATGAAAAAAAGAAATGTGGGAGTATGAAGTGATGCAATGATGTTATGTAGTAGATTACGCAACCTGAAAGTTGAAGTATCGATAGTTTAGTTTTAGTAGTAGCTTTGTTGATTGAATACATGGGAGTATACATAGAGCATTAGTTCGTGCCCATGGAAACATTCTTCAAGGCAAGTGAGAATGCCCGAGTGATAGAAAAACGTGACTCACCTATCCTCATACAGGGTAATAATTTGGGTGCAGGATGGATTGATCACCATTTCTACTACTCTTATTATTCTCTCTTGTACTGTTGGCTTTGCGAATCTTGAGTGCCCTTTTCAACCTTAGCAGAGAGTCGACGTTGAGCCTAAACCATAGAATGGTATATTGTTACACCCTTCTAAAAGCATCCATTGCTAAGCATAGGGATGTATGGTAAGGATGAATCCCAACCGTGAATTAGGGGCACCGTGAAGTAAACGTTCCCTATTTGTCCACCATGAGAGTTTTGCTAGTTTAAGAAGTGCTTTCTCGGAAACTATCAATCATGATGTTTAGAATGTGCTAGAGACATTGTGCCAATAAATGTCTAAAGGAGAATCAATTTGAAGCCAAGTGAATCCTTGAGAAGTGACCTAGTCAGATTTCTTTTAAGGGCGGTAGCAACCTAATGGATCTCAAACCTTTCATTCTTTCTAGCCTTCCCAAATCTCGGGACGAGATTTCTTTTAAGGGTGGTAGTCTGTCAAATCCCAAAATTCTCCTAATTTTGGAATGTGAAATAAATAAATAAATAAGTTTGATTGATTGTTTGACTATGTTGAAAATTCTCAATGAGAAGAAACTTTTTGAATAGAAAATCCTCTCAACCTTGAATTCAAAATCTTATATTCTTTTGTTATGACCTAAGTAGCCATATAGGCAAAAGGTCATGAATTTATTATGGATTTTAGAATTGGTGTGCAAGATTTCAAAATGAAAATCATGAAGCATTCATAAGCATTTCATTACGTCCATGCAACGTTCTCACAAACTAAATCTAAATCCTGGTATCTAAATCCTATAGTTGATTCGCCCAAATGTTCCTAAGGGTAATTAAATTGACTTATTAAAACCCACTGTTGCTAAGGCATAAATTATTGATAATTATAACTTAAAGAGATCCAATTAATACTACAAAATTTGAGAAACAAAATTGAGCTCATTTGGAGCTAGTATGAAAAAGTTATGAAATAAATACAAACACATAAAGATATAAATAAAATTAAATATACAAGGATTTGTAAATCCACTACTTCCAAACTAGTAAAAAGATTACAAATTTGATCCTACAATGATCTATTCAATTTTAGAAAATTTTAGAAACAAGAATCATGTCATTTGGAGTTCGTATGCAAAAGATATGAGGGAAACAAGTAAAAAAAAACTAAACGGACTGGCCCACCCGGACCGACCCGACCGACCAGACAGGAACGTACGTACGTGCCCAAGTTTGTTTTAAAAGTCGTGTGAAAACAGGTTTTCTAGACCTATCACTATTCAAACACTCGTAACTTTTTATCTACAACTCTGAATCGACTTCCGTTTATTTCTACTTGTTCCCTACTCCAATACCTATCTCTACACCGTCCCAAACCTCCATATAAACTCGTGGAGCCACAGCTGTACGAGTTTCTCTTCTCGAAATCCCGAATCTACACATGCCCGAATCTTATTTCGCTTTTTAACCCATCTAGACTTCGTTGTTTGCCTTCGGTCAAAAAACGAAAGTTGTAGGAATCGTCGAAATCTTTCAATCCCGAGAAACCTCACCTCTTTTTATGCACCACAGCCGGAGAATTTCGCATCGCAATATTTCAGATCTTACGGTGTAAATCCAAGATGTACTCTCGCTAGTTTCTTCAAATCCAAATTCCTTCCCCACAACTTTCGTGTTATAAGTTTTTCAATTTGACCTACGGATTTGTCTCTCTAACACAGATCTGTTTCTTGTCTATTCTGGGCCAAAATCGGGTCAATCTCTTCTTCTAGCCACCGGATCCTATCCAGACGGTCGAGATCCAATCAAACCGGTGCGTGCCATGTCGTCATCCCGGTCAGCTTCCTCATCAACGCCCACGTCAACATCAGGTCAACATCTAGTCCCAGTCAGCATGCAAAGTCAACCTGTCCAGTCAGCGGAATATTCCCTGAAATATTCCGTTCGAATTTAAAATTGCACATTATAAATCTAACTTGTAAAATTCATTAGAAATTCATACCATGTCCAAAAATTCCGTATAATATATCAAATTGAAGATAATTTTACGTAGAATTATTTTATCAGAATAGATCCAACTTTTACTGTACGTGGTTACTGCAGTAATTTAAGTGGTTTTACTGGTCTTTTAGGTCAATAAATTCATAGGAAATTATCTGTAACTCCGACAAATATGAACAATATATCAAATTGAAGCTACTGTAATGTATATTAATAATATCTGGTTGGATCCAGCCTTTGCGGATTATTTACCCCATAGTGATTTAATTAGTTTTAATGGCTTTACAAATCATTAATTCATAGTAAATGAATTGCTTGTCACAAAAATATAAATGATATACCGATGGAAAGCTGGTTCCATGCAGATCATCAATATGCAATTAGTTCAGACTTTGACTATAAGGTTTTACCGTGAAGATTTGAATGGTTTAATGGCTTATTTAGAGTAATAAATTCATAAGAAAATAAATAATATTCAGAAAATTACAACTAATATGTCCCTGAAATCACAATTCCGTGGAGATTACAGATATAATTTTAGTTTGATTTGTAGGCAATAGAAACTATATGAATTATTTAAAACACATTAAACACTATTTAAATCATACAAAAAGATCTATAACTCCAATTAGGGTGAATCCAACGCCTACTGGTTCGTATTAACGTCCTCTATCCAGTAAACCCAAGAAAAAAATTTAATTCGACAGTTAGAATAGACGTTACAACAGAACTATTAAAAACCCTATATTGGCAAGTAATTATTAATAACAAGTACTCCATTGCATTAATTGGCCTCTTGCATGCATCATATAGTTCAATATTGTTTAGAGAACTAAAGTAACAACCATTGTGACTTATTAAATTGTCATGCATGCATTTGTTGTATTTGTTTGATCTCTATGTGCTATTGTTTATGTTGTATGCAATTGTTTGATCGATAGATTGCGAGGAGTGCAACGTGTGTGATTGCAACTACTATGATTGCAAGTATTGTGGTTATGATGAGTGCAACCATTATATCTATGAGGATTGTGAGGATTATCTAATTGACTACATCTACAACAAAGGAAAGTGGTTCTATCTTAGTCATAAATGTCCTATTGTTTTCCTATGCATTATAGATGTTTTTGTAGAATTGCATATGTAGGAATTGATGTGTATATGCTATGCTATGTCCCATATTATTCCCTAGCATTCCTTGTTTATGAGCCACCGTTGGTAGATGTGCTTAGCCATGCTATGATGAACGAGGGCTGGGTTACATCACTGAAGTTGTTTCTAAATATGTTGGTTTGCGAAAACTAAAACAACTTAATCAATGAATCTCCTGGGTGTGATGGGATTGATAATTTTTGGTGGTATCATTGCGGAAAGGCACCCAGGACACTGAGAAATGATTGGTTTCTTTGTTTGGAAGCTTTCGTGTGCAACCATGTGCCAATAATGAAATGGGCGGTTGGCTGAACTCAGTAGGTTGTGGTAACTCGAACCCGCGTATCCAGAGATGTAGATAGTGTAGGTTGGACCGGTGCGCGTCGGGATTGGGGAGCTACTTACCGAACGGTTCCTTCTTGGACTTCTCCCTATCATCACCCAATATGAGAGTGGTGGTACGAGCTGGGCTGGCCAAGTCACATGGGTAAAGTGTACTAACCCCTGCAGGGTGTATAAACTAAGTGCTTAGCCGTGCCCCCAGTTATGGACAATTTGAGCGACCTGATAGTGATGCTATGATATTTCTCACTCATCCTTATTTCTTAATTACTTAAAACTTGTTGGGTGAACATAATTGGGTAGGAGCACCTGGGAGTGAACCAGAGTGTCATATTTATCGTATTGGAAAACTACTTTGATACAAATGTTAGGATAAAACTGATCGGGTGTGTTAGATTCTACAAGTGTATACAACGTGAGCAAGCCAGATTTGCTCATGCGGAAGCTAAGGTTTGATCTTGACGAGCCTAGCATGTACAGACATGGTCTCGGAACACGGATCACCGAAAGGTAAAGCATGAATCATATAGTAGATATGATGAACATGTCGATTGTTCGCCATTGAAGCTACATCAAATCTCGTGATGATCGGTTTTGATGTGGTGGATTTGGTTCGTGTGATCACTAAAACAATGTGAGGGATATTTTTTTGAGTGGGAGTTCACCTAGATTAATTTAACTATTAATTAGAACTCAATTTGTCATAAACTTAGTCTAAACTATTGCAAATATGTTGTAGATCAATGGCGGCCCCTACCATCAATTTTAATGCGTTCCTAGAGAAAGAAAAGTTGAAAAACAATGGAAGCAACTTCGCGGATTGGTTCCGCAATTTGAGGATTTTCCTTAATGCTGGTAATTTGACCTATGTGCTGGATGCACCGCTGGGTGACCCGCCTGCAGCTGATGCTACCGATGAAGTAAAGAATGTTTACCTCGCTCGGAAGAATCAGTACTCCACAGTTCAGTGTGCTATCTTGTATGGTTTAGAATCGGAGCTTCAGAAAAGGTTTGAGAATTCAGACCCACATGATATTGTCCGTGAACTCAAACTGATATTTGAGACTCACGCGGCAGTTGAGAGCTATGAGGCTTCTGAAAAGTTCTTTAACTGCAAGATGGAAGAGGGCATCTCCGTCAGTGAGCATGTGCTTAAGATGTCTGGGCACGCAAACAAACTCCAAAGCTTGGGTATAGTGATTCCTAATGCTTTGGGGATTTACCGTGTCCTCCAATCACTACCACCAAGTTACAAGAACTTTGTGATGAACTACAATATGCAAAACATGAACAAGCAGTTGCCAGAACTCTTCTCCATGTTAAAATCTGCAGAAGTGGAGATCAAGAAAGAGCACCAAGTGTTGATGGTCAATAAGACCACCAAATTCAAGAAAGGCAAGTCTAAGCAAAAGGGACACTTCAAGAAGGGTGGTAAGAAAGTTACCGCACCGACGAAGAAGACCAAGGCTGGACCTAAGCCTAATACTGAGTGCTTTTACTGCAAGGGAGAAGGTCACTGGAAGCGGAATTGCCCAAAGTACTTGGCGGATTTGAAGACGGCAACATCAAGAAGAAAGGTATATCCGATATACATGTTATTGATGTGTATCTCACTAGTACTCGTAGTAGTGCCTGGGTATTTGATACTGGTTCGGTTGCTCATATTTGTAACTCGAAACAGGTACTGCAGAATAAACGGAAGCTAGCCTGATGCGCGTTGGAAACGGATCAAAGGTTGATGTGATCGCGGTCGGCACGCTACCTCTTCATCTACCATCGGGATTAGTTTTATACTTAAATAATTGTTATTTGGTGCCTGCGTTAAGCATGAACATTATATCGGGATCTTGTTTATTGCGAGACGGTTACTTGTTTAAGTCCGAGAATAATGGTTGTTCGATTTATATGAGTAATATGTTTTATGCACATGCACCTTTGATAGATGGTCTATTCTTATTGAATCTCGATAGTGGAAATACACATATTAATAACATTGAAGCTAAACGTTTGAAATCGAGCGATAACTCGACCTATATGTGCCACTGTCGTCTTGGTCACATTGGAGTGAAGCGTGTGAAGAAACTCCATTCCGATGGACTTCTTGAATCACTTGATTTCGAATCACTTGAAATATGCGAAGCATGTCTGATGGGTAAAATGACTAAGACTCCCTTTTCTGGTATGATGGAGCGAGCTACGGACTTATTGGAAATCATACATACCGATGTGTGTGGTCCAATGAGTGTAGCATCGCACGGTGGTTATCGTTATGTTCTTACCTTCACGGATGACTTGAGTAGATATGGGTATATCTATTTCATGAAACATAAGTCCGAAACTTTCGAGAAGTTTAAGGAATTTCAAAGTGAGGTGGAGAATCAACGTAACAAGAAGATTAAATTTCTATGTTCTGATCATGGAGGTGAATATCTAAGTTAAGAGTTTGGCGAGCATGTGAAGAAATGCGGAATACTTTCACAATTGACACCGCCGGGAACACCACAGCGTAATGGTGTGTCCGAACGTCGTAATCGAACTCTCTTAGATATGGTTCGTTCTATGATGTCACTTACAGATTTACCGCTATCATTTTGGGGTTATGCATTAGAAACAGCCGCATTCACTTTAAATAGGGTACCATCTAAATCCGTTGAAACGACACCGTATGAATTATGGTTTGGGAAGAAACCTAAATTGTCGTTCCTTAAAGTTTGGGGTTGCGAAGCCTATGTAAAGAAGTTACAGCCGGACAAGCTTGAACCCAAAGCGGAAAAATGCGTCTTCATAGGATACCCGAAGGAAACTATTGGGTATACCTTCTATCATAGATCCGAAGGCAAAATCTTCGTTGCCAAGAATGGATCCTTTGTAGAGAAGGAATTTCTCTCGAAAGAAGTGAGTGGAAGGAAAGTAGAACTCGATGAGCTTGTCGAACCTTCTCTCGAACTTGCGAGTAGCGCAGCACCGGAAGAAGTTCCTGTGATGCCTGCACCAAAAAGAGAGGAAGTTAATGATGATGATCATGAAACTTCGGTTGTAGTTGCTACAGAACCTCGCAGGTCAACGAGAACTCGTACCACTCCTGATTGGTATGATCCCGTTATGAGTGTCATGTTGGTGGAAAACACCGATGACCCTGCGACATATGAGGAAGCGATGATGATCCAGATTCCAATAAATGGCAAGAAGCCATGAAATCCGAGATTTGATCCATGTACGAAAACCAAGTATGGACTTTGGTGGACTTACCGGATGTCCGGAAGGCTGTCGAGAACAAATGGCCGGAAGGCTGATGGTAATGTTACTATCTATAAAGCTCGACTTGTTGCAAAAGGATTTCGACAAATTCAAGGAGTTGACTACGATGAGACTTTCTCACCAGTAGCGAAGCTAAAGTCTGTGAGAATTTTGTTAGCAATTGCTGCATATTATGATTATGAGATATGGCATATGGATGTCAAAACATCGTTCCTCAGTGGAGACATTGATGAAGAGTTGTATATGATGCAACCCAAAGGTTTTGTCGATCCTAAAGATGCTAACAAGGTATGCAAACTTCAACGGTCCATATATGGATTGAAGCAAGCATCCTGAAGTTGCAATCAATGTTTTGATAAGGTGATCAAAAGTTTTGGTTTTATACAAACTTATGGAGAAGCTTGTATTTACAAGAAAGTGAGTGGGAGCTCTGTAGCATTCTTAATACTATATGTAGCTGACATATTGTTGATTGTGAATGATGTAGACCTTCTTAATAGTGTCAAAGAATATTTGAATAATAATTTTTCAATGAAAGATCTTGGCGAAGCAGCTTACATATTAGGCATAAAGATTTATAGAGATAGATCGAGACGCCTAATTTCATTGTCACAAAGTACATATTTGGACAAAGTTCTAAAGAGGTTTGGAATGGAAGATAGCAAGAAAGGGTTCTTGCCCATGTTGCCCAATACGACCTTGAGTAAAACTCAAAGTCCAGCAACGGCAGAAGATAGAGAAAGGATGAGTAAGACTCCCTATGCCTCAGCCATAGGATCTCTAATGTATGCCATGCTATGTACTAGACCCGACATTGCATATGTTGTTAGTTTAACTAGCAGATATCAAAGTGATCCAGGAGTGGATCATTGGACAACGGTCAAAAACATCCTTAAGTACTTGAGAAGAACTAAGGATATGGTTCTTTCTTATGGAGGTGATGAACAGCTTGTTGTTAATGGTTACACCGATGCTAGTTGGAACACCGATCCGGATGATTCTAAATCTCAATCCGGATACGTATTTACTTTGAATGGTGCAGCAGTTAGCTGGAGGAGTGCAAATCAAAGCGTTGTGGCGAGATCTTCAACAAGAAGCGATATGGATGAAGGAGTTCATTACAGAGCTCGGTGTGGTTCCAAGTGCGCTGGACCCAATGTCTATCTACTGTGATAACATGGGCGCCATAGCCAATCCGCAAGAACCAAGGTCACACAAGAAGCTAAAGCACATCAAGCTACGTTTTCACGCTATTCGAGAACATTTCCAAGATGGTGACATAAAGATTTGCAAAGTACACACATATCTGAATGTGGCGGATCCGTTGACTAAACCTCTCCCGAGGGCAAAATATGACCAACACCAAACTGCCATGGGTGTTCGATATATTACCATGTAATCTAGATTAGTTGACTCTAGTGCAAGTGGGAGACTGTTGGAGATATGCCCTAGAGGCAATAATAAATGTAGTTATTATTATATCTTTGTGTTTATGATAAATGTTTACATTCATGCTATAACAGTATTAACAAGGAAACATTAATACTTGTGTGATTTGTAAACTAAATTAGAGTCCCTAGTAAAGCCTCTTTATAATACTAGCTTGTTGGTTAATAAATGATTGTGGTTTCCCTATCATGAACATTGAGATGTTATTAACAACAAGATCATATCGTTAGGAGAATGATATGATGGACATACTCCTATAGATAAGCGTAGCATAAAGATCAAGTCATTTTAATAGTTCAATTCCTATATGCTTTCTTATACATAGTAACCTAATTCCTTCGACCATGAGATCATGCATATCACCATCACCAGAAGGATGCTTTGATGACATCAAACACCACACCGTAACTGGGTGGCTATAAAGGTGGCATTGAGTGTTCGGAAAGTATTGGTTGAGACACATGGATCAAGAGTGGGATTTGTCCATCCATATGACGGATAGATATACTCTAGGCCCTCTAGGTGGAATGTCATCCAATTGGCTTGCAAGCATGTGACTGGCTCACAAGGGATCACATATCACGGGAACGAGAAAAGAGTACTTATCGGTAACGAGGTTGAACTAGGTATGCAGAGATACCGACGATCAAAACCTCGGATAAGTAAACTATCGTGAGACAAAGGGAAATTGGTATCATATGTAAGTGGTTCATTCGATCGCAAAGTAATCGTAGAAATATGTGGGAGACATATGAATTTCCAGATTCCTCTATTGGTTATTGTTCGGAGAAGTGTCTCGATCATGTCCGCATAATTCACGAACCGTAGGGAGACACACTTAAGGATTCGATGTTGTTGAGTAGTTATGGAATGATGAGTAAGAGACCGAATGTTGTTCGGAGTCTCGGATGGGATCCGGGATATCACGAGGAGATCCGGAATGGTCCGGAGAATAAGTTTCATATAAGGAAAGTCCTGTTTCAGGGTTGGAGAATGGTTCCAGTGTTTTCATCGGGAATGTTCTAGAAGGTTCCGGAAGGTCCGGCACTCCGGAGGGGAAGGGTACATGAATGTGTCATAACAAGTTGGAATGGTTGCATCATGTACTAGGTGTCATCGCTGAGCAAAATAAAGGGATAAATCAAATCCTAGTTTGAAAAGTCAAACGCCAATTTGATATGTCAAACGACAAGTTTGCTGGTGGAGGGAGAGTAGGAAACCTACATGGGGAGGAGTTCCTCTCCCTCCACCCGCCGGCCTTGGAGGCCGAGTTGGGGGAGGACTCTCCTCCCCTGGCCGGCGCCCTCCCACCTATATAAGGAGGGGCAGGGGTGCCCCTCTAGACACACACCTCTCTCCTCTAAACCCTAGCCCTAGCCGCCAGCCTCCACCTAGTCGCCGCCGCCCCTAGGGTTTGCCTAGCCGCCGATTTGGGGAAATCCCCTTGCCGTAGCCGCCGGCTTAGCTCCCTCTCCTTGGTGTGTTTAAATCCTAGATCACCGAGGCCTCTCTCATAGTCCACCATACTCGCTCCGGCTTAAGGCGAAGCCCTACGAGATCTCCCCTCTACTTCCGGTACCACGCTGTCGTGCTGCCGGAATCGCGAGGAGAGTGCTACAACCTCCGCTGCCTGCTGGAACAAGGGAGAGGAAGGTCTTCATCGAGTACCGAACATGTGACCGACTGCAGGAGCGCTGCCGGAACGCAGCGCCGGAAGGATCGTCTACACGATCTTGAGATCGGCGAGAGTACGACTACATCACCCACGAGAATCCGCTCTCTTTAAACACTTTGGAATCTTCGAGGGTGAGTTATTCTATCGACTCGTTGCTACAATCTAGTAGATAGATCTTGGCTTGTTTGTTTGTATGCGGTAGAATTTTTTTTGTTTTCCATGCTACGAACCCCTACAATGCCTACCAGGGTATGCCCAGCAGGACGTTTCCTATTGGCCCAAGCTGCCAGCTAGTGCGCCCACAGGACGGCGACTGGAACAAGACTTGGCGAGGACCCAGGCGACTGGAAGATGGAGGCCTAGAAGCATAGCTAGGCCCAGTCGGACTATGTCAAAGACCCTCCGAATCCTTAACCAATTCGGTTGTAGATCTGTAAACCCTAGCGAGGTGAGCCTATATAAACCTCCCTAGGGTACGCATAGAGGACACGTTCCATCATACACCCCAGCAACTCACCGCCTAGTCATCGAGCTCACCCTTGTACTCTCTCCATAATACAATCTAGCAGGAGTAGGTATTTACCCTCCGAGGGGCCGAACCTGGGTAAACCCTTGTGTCTCCGCCCTCATCTCGCACCGCAGGTGGATGGCCGCCCTTGCCCCATGTTCTACTACTCGCTGCCGATTGCAGCATCTGCTGTGGCCGTTCCCACGACACATGTTATGATAGTTCAAATACCTGGTTCAACCACCAAAGCTAGACAAATTTGCAAGGCCATACCTATCAGAATCCATGGCATAGATTTTTATGCTAATCTAATAGTACTCGGAACCAAAGGTTTGGAAGTAGTACTAGTAATGGATTGGATGTCGAAACATAAAGGATTAATCGACTATGCCAAGAAAGCCATAACCATGAACAGTACCACTAGAGTATCAGTAGAGCATGTATCTGAAACCTTACACCGTTAATTCAAGTGCAACAAGAGTACTCTATGAACTAATTGACCAAGTCCGAGTAGTCTGTGAATACCCCGATGTATTTCCATATTTTTTCTAGGTATGCCCCCAGATTGGGATATCGAGTTTATCATTGAACTAATCCCTGGAACCGGACCCATATCCCAGAGACCATATAGTACGAATCCATCTGAATTAGTGGAGCTGAAGAAGCAACTGGATGCTATGCTGGAGATAGGAATGATTCAACCTAGTGTGTCACCATGGAGATCACCTGTCCTATTTGTGGATAAGAAAGATGGAGGTAACCGTTTATGTATGGATTATCAGAAGCTGAATGATGTCACCATCAAGAACAAGTACCCACTGCAGAAGATAGAATACATGTTTGACCAGTTAACTGGTGCCAAAGTGTTTTCTAAGATTGATCTTAGAACTAGTTATCATCAACTCAATATTCGTGCAGAGGATATTCCAAATACTGCCTTTACCACCAGATATGGATTGTCTGAATACACTGTCATGTCTTTTGGATTAACCAATGCCCCCGCTTATTTCATGAACCTCATGAATAAGATTTTTATGGACTTCCTGGATAAGTTTGTCGTTGTTTTCATTGATGACATTCTGATTTATGCCATCCTTGGAACCCTTGGGGAGCATTAGTTGTATGCCAAGTTTAGCAAATGTGAATTCTGGTTACAAGATGTAGTATTCCTCGGACATATCGTGTTGGCCGAAGGAATTGCTGTTGACCCCGCCAAGGATAAGGATGTTAAAGAATGGCAAGCCCCAACCACTCAAACCCAAGTTCGTGCATTTCTCGGATTAGCGGGATATCACCGCAAGTTCGTAGAAGGATTTTCGAGCATCGCAAGACCCATGACCCAATTGTTGAAGAAAGATAAGAAGTTTGAATGGACGGACAAATGTGAAGCAAGTTTTCAAGAACTTAAGAAGAGATTGATCTCAGCCCCAATCTTCATCATGCCGAATATCACGAAACCTTTTGATGTGTACTGTGACGCATCCAAGATCGGTCTAGGATGTGTGCTAATGCAAGAAGGCAAAGTCATATCATATCTATCCTGAAAACTGAAGCAACATGAGCAGAATTATCCTACCCATGACCTTGAACTAACAACCGTAGTTTTAGCCTTGAAGACATGGCGGCATTACCTTATGGGTAACCATTGTGAAATTTGTTTGGATCACAAGAGTTTGAAGTATATTTTCACTCAGAAGGAGCTGAATACGAGGAAAAGGAGATGGATAGAGTTAATCAAGGACTATGACCTGGACATTCACTATCACCCCGGTAAAGCCAACGTGGTAGCAGATGCCCTTAGCAGATTGCCGTGTCGCTTGAACTCTATGATTCTGAAGGAGCAACCAAGTTTGCACAAGGAGTTGGAAGATTTCAGAATGGAATTTGTAACTGAAGGATTTTTGGCTAGCATATAACTTCAACCCAGTTTGATCAGTCAGATCAAGGAGGCATAGAAAGGAAATGCTAGTATCGACGGAATCAAACATCGTATCCGTACAGGAAAAGTACCCGGATTCACCGAAGGTGAAGAAGGAGTTTTGTGGTACAAAGGACCTATCTGTGTGCCAGCAGATTCCGAATTGAAGCAAGCTATTTTGAAAGAGGCCCATGATATTCTTTATTCTATCCACCCCGGAGGAACGAAGATGTATCAAGATTTGAAAGAGCAATTTTGGTGGCATAAGATGAAGAGAGAAATCGGAAGCTACATATCCAAGTGTGATATTTGTCAAAGAGTCAAGGCCGGACATCAGAGACCCGCATGACTGTTGCAACCATTGCAGACTCCGGAATGGAAATGGGATTCAGTGGGAATGGATTTTATCACCGGTTTGCCTACATCTAGTAGGGGAAATGACTCTATTTGGGTCATAGTAGATAGACTGTCCAAAGTAGACCATTTCTTACCTATCAAGACCACTTACCAGTGTTCTAAGCTAGCAGAGTTGTACATTGCTAGAATCGTTAGTTTACATGGAGTCCCCAAGAACATTGTGTCGGATCGAGGAACACTGTTTACCTCGAGATTTTGGAAGAAAGACCAAGAAGGATTAGGAACCCGATTGTATTTTAGCACATCTTATCACCCTCAAACTGATGGACAAACGGAGCGAGTAAATCAAATACTCGAAGATATGTTGAGAGCTTGTGTATTAGCATATGGATCTAAATGGGAAGACTGTCTGCCGTTTGCAGAATTTTCATACAACAACAGTTACCAAGCCAGTTTGCAAATGGCCCCATTTGAATTCATGTATGGAAGGAAGTGTCGTACCCCTTTGAATTAGTCGGAATTAGGAGAGAGTCAGTTTTTTGGACCCGACATCCTGCGAGAAGACGAAGAGAAAGTTCACAAGATCCGTGAGCACCTCAAGACCGCCCAACCCAAACAAAAGATTTATGCCAACAAGAGACGTCGAGACCTCACCTTCAATATCGAAGATTTTTTGTATCTCAAAGTGTCACCTTTGAAGGGAATGCAACATTCTCAACTCAAAGGAAAGTTAGCCCCTAGATATATCGGACCCTTCAAGATTCTGAAGCGTCGAGGAGAAGTATCGTATCAACTGGAACTACCAGGGGAGATGTCAGCCGTGCATAATGTGTTCCATATCTCGTTACTTCGCAAATGCCTAGAAGTCTCGGAGAAGAGCAAAGTTTTAAAGAACATTGATCACCGAACCATAAAGATCAACGATGACCTGACATATCCCGAAGTACCCATCCGTATTTTGGAGGAAGCTTTCAAAACCACCAGGACCCGGAGTATCAAGTTTCTCAAGATCCAGTGGAGTAACCACACTGAATAAGAAGCTACATGGGAGCGAGAAGACTACATTAGGATGGAGTTTCCAGATCTCTTTAAATCCTAGTTTTCTTTTTCTCAAATCTCGGGACGAGATTTTGTTTAAGGAGGGAAGGTTTTTAACATCCCAAAAATATTAATCAAGGTTATCAATTTCAATCACCCAAAATTAGGGTTAACAAAAACTTTTTTGAATTAAAATCATTATGAATGCATGTGTATGTGATGAATGCTTCAATGGACTTGTGTGATTGTTGTGAATGGCAAGGATTGGTTTAAATATGAAAACAACATCATCTAAATCATTTCCAAGAAAAATCAAATCAATAGAAATTAAAAAACAAGCCAAATAAGCTAATGGTCATTTTTGCCAATCTTGCTCACTAGACCACTTTGAGTGTTTCTAGTCCAAGACTTCAAACAGAAATAAATCCAATTCTTTTCACCGCTTGCTAGAGCAAGGAAAAGTGAATCCAAGCCCACCTTGCAAAACCACAGAAACATTTGGCAACCCTATTCAAAGGACATTTGAAAATTGAATCTAGTTCATATGGTAAGATCACCATTTCTCAAAACCGAACCAAACCAGTGCACCTTGACAAATCCAATCAACCAGAGAATACCTAGTATGTGACTAGTACACTCAGCTAGTTTCAACCAAAAATTCAAATATGAATTTCTTTCGGCCATTTCATCAAACACTTGGAGGCACAAATCAACTTCTGCCAAACTTCAGTGTTTTGAGCAGTAATCTTTGCAAACATTGTTCCCCATTGATCATCCCTGTTTCGCCCAGTGCCAACCAGTGCATTGAACCAACATAGACCCTACCCAATGTACCATGTCGTGCATGCCCGAGCACACCCTTGCCAGCCGACCATGGAAAGATAGCCAGAGCAATCGTCGCGCCTAGCCACCGTGTCCAGGAAGCACGCCACCGTCCACCGCCACCCCCTGTCTAGCCCTGGAGCCTTGCCAAGCCGTGGACCACCTAGAACATGCGCGCCCAGTTTGTCTCTGCCATGTCCAAAGCGCGCCAGAGCACTGCGCTCGACACGCTCGCACAGACCGCGCCCCGCCTTCGCCGCCCATATACGTGATCACCATCGTCCCAGGAGAACACCAGACAACCCCGTTCGCCATCGCACGACCAGGAGCGCCCGTGCATCGTCAAAAATGTCGTTGGTGCCACTCAGATCACCCGCGTGTTCCGATCGAACCGCACCGCCCCTTGCCGCGCCATCAAGCCATTGAGGACCTCCAGGTGACCGCGCACCGTCCCCTACCCTCAGCCATGCCCGTAGCTCGCTGTAACCCCGACCCCGGCGAGCACTACGCATGCCGCTTGGCCTCTCTCGCTCGCCTATAAAAGTAGGCCTTCCCCGTTCGTTTTCTGCAAACCATCTCACTCCCCACCTCTCACTGATCCTTCCCACTTCTTCCCAGAGCAAGGCGAGTGCAGCATCGCCAGAGCCTACTACTGCTGGAAAAGAAGGGCGTCGTCGATTGGAGCTGCCCCAGGAGAAGCCGCCAGTACCAGGAGAACTGTCGTCATCGACTTCGTCGTTCGCCCCCATCGCCAACCATTTGCTAAGCCCCGGTGAGCCGCCATAGACCCCCACTGGCTGCGCTAGGGTTCGAGCCCGTCGTGTTCTGTTCGACGAGGACAATGGCCGTGAGCAGTTGATCCTCGATCTAATCCTAGGGTCGTAGTTAGCCCGTATCCCTTCGGACCCCTTGTCCCACTGACACATGGGGGACACCACTTAACCAGCCTGCGCGCGTGTTGTGCGCAGTGGGCCGGCCCAGTTAGAATTCCCGCGCGACCCAGCTAGTATGAATTTAGATTTATCTAATTAGTTTTAAACCTAGTTCTGGCAGTAGATTCAAAATTCAATTCAGAGAGTTTCACTGAACCAAATTGCACAAAACCAATTTTGTTAGAAAGGTATTGAAATTATTAATCCAAGCTCGTTGGATTAAATCCATTTGAAATTATAGATCACCTATAGCAAAAATAACAAGGCAGAGACTTTTCTGCATTCAAACATTTTTCAAAATTCAACCATAAAAGCTTTTGAGTTGATTCCAACTCTCAAAAATCACATTTGATAAGACCTTTCTGAATATATAAAAATATCTAGGTTTACTTGCAGTAATAATGGACAAGTAATAACAGAATTCCCCAAAGGCATTTCTAGTCACTTTAATTAATTAAAATAAAAAGGTTAAACATTATTAAATTGTGAATCCACTTTAAATCACATTCCCAAGTATTGAAATATGTGGTGATGACATGTGTCAACATGATCCCATGTTTTAATTGGAGAATATTAAATCTTGAGTAGTTTTTCAATGAGTAGAAATTACTTTTCTAAACTGAAATAAATAAAACTATTGCCATAATCCTTGTGATGATTGTGATGATGCTAGATCATCTAGTGTGAGCCTTTGTGTGCTAAATAGAAGTAGTTAAGTATTGTTGGTGATTGTGTACTTCGTATTTATTTATAGACGGTAGTACCGACCAAGGATATGAATAGGAAGGAGACTACTATGAAGAGGAAGCCGAGGAGAACTTCTACCACTACACTGCACAAGGCAGGCCATCCTAGCAAGATATCACTTGCATGTTACCTATGCAAGATTCGCAATACAAGTTAACTTTGCAAGTTAACACTTGCATGATGAATCTGCAAACTAGATGCCTTAGGCCTATGTGGTTAGACCACCTTATTATACCAAATCCCAGTTTTACCTGCAAGCTTTATTGGTTTATTTCTTTATCAAAATTCTTTGTTTACTTAGTGACTTGTGAACTTTTGGAAAGATATTAGAGGTAGCATAAAGAGCATAAAACTTGTCCTAAGTTAGTAGAACTTGATGTCATCCTAAGGCATGAGATTGGATTTAGATAAGTCACACTTGATTATCACCCCTCACTAGTGTTTACCCTCAATTGTAGTTGCTAGTTCTAAGCATAAAACTTGATCATTTTAGGTGGGAATACTTGGTGAAAATGATTATGAAAACCTTAGAATGATGAGTCATTCTAATGAAATGTTTTGACATGTTTTACTGAACAGAAGGTGAATTTGATGATGAAAATGTTGAGGCATGAGCCTTAGCCCTTTATAAAACTGATGGTTGTGTCTGGATGCGATACCATTCCAATTTTACTGTACAACAAAAATACCCGAAATTGGGTAGGGCTTGACTAGAAGTTTATATGCCTTAGTATGGGTTCCCTTGCGGCCGAGGTTTGAGCTGAGGCTACCTCGTGATGATTGTCCACCTGTGCAGTTCCCAAGATGACAGATGGTCATGGTTGGGAGGCCAAACTCATAGGAGAGGTGCCTATACTAAGGTGTGTAGTTGAAAGGTTAGGATTGATTTATCCGCATACTGAGTATGGTGAATTGAGGATTGTTCCTGGCGGATGTATCGAATATTGTGGTGAAAGTGTACCACCTCTGCAGAGTGTCAAACTATTCGAATAGTCGCATCCGCGGTTATCGACAGTTGGAGTGGCCATACTGTTGCGTCGTCAAATATTTTCAAAATGACTTGTGAAATGAATCATGACGTTGACTTGACCACAACAGGGTTGTGAAAGTGAAAACTAAGTTCCCACTTAGGTGTTACAAAACATTAAACTACTTTTCTTTACTTCTGAACTCAGCTATAGGTAAACTTGGCTTTGTGCAAAACAATCTAGAGCTTAGTATTCCTACTTGAAACCACTTTACTTGTTAGCGATAGTTTGCGAGTACTTAAAGAGTACTCATGGCTTTATCCCTGGCTATTCCCGTGGCGAGACTATGAATAGGACTATCAAGAGGATGGACCGCAGGAAGGTTACGACAACTAGGATTATCTCCCATCATCACCATTGCCTGTGAACATGAAGATGGAGCCTCACCCATGCAACCGTTATTATATTATTCCGCTGCGTTGATTGTACTAAGACTGGATCATGAGATCCTATATTTGTAAGACCGTTATTATGGTTTGTAATGGATGATGAACTATGATACCAATCTGTTATGTCTCGCAAAAAATGGTAATCCTGGGATTGCGATGTATGGCATAACAGGCATCTGGGATTAAAAATCCGGGTGTTGACAGATCGTCCCTATGCAAGTTTTAGCGATTCCCGCCAAACCCGCATAGAAACGATTCAAAGGTGCCCACCAGGCACTTTCGTGTAGGTGGAAATGAAGTAATACCATTACACATTAGTCCATGATGGAAGCCACAAAACAGATATATACAACAACGACTCAAAGAGTCAAGAATACAGATATACAGTACAAAGATCCAAATCATCTTGAAAATTATACAACATCCGACTACGGATAAGATGCAAATTGGGATAAGATCCCTGAAGAATAACCAATGGAGTCCATAACCCTACCAGGCCAAGTCGGAAGGGTAACCCTGCTAACAACGTCGATCTTAAAACTGCTCAACAAAAGGGGTGCCGACAAAGGGCAAAGGAAAAGAGAGCGGTCAGTACAAAGGTCAGTACACGGCGAGACTAGAATTCGGTGGTCCTCGACTACATAGGTATGGTGGACTGAAGTGGCAGCGGAGCATGCGCTAAACAACCTATAGAGACTCAATACATCTGTCGGCTATCAGAGAAAGATGAGAAAGACCTATTCGGATCCAACCTGATACTACTACCAAACATACCCATCCTGGTATTTCCCCTTCGAGACCAAACGAGGAATTCAAGCCGAGGAAACTCACATGGTTGGCAGTTTTAATCATTCTTTCCATGGTGGTTATCCAACTTACTAGTCATATCAGATACATGTCAAATTTATAATAGTAAACTTTAGTTATAGTTGTCTATGATCGAGATATTATGTTCAAAGTCGTCCATAACCGCGGACACGGCTTTTTAAAAACATTTGACCTTGCAGGGGTGTACCAAAGTTTCCACACGCACTTCGATCCTTGTTGCCAGATCAATTAACATATGTCCATCGGTATGTCGGCGGGGCCTAGGACACGACGCTTTCCCAGACCCAAAGCAAGTACATGGGGGCCACCCTAATAAGCTACTTGTAACAAAGTCGGCCGAGCTTTGAATATGGACCCAGATGTTGCGCGATTGGCCAAGAGGTCAGAGGCCATAGGTATAATCCTCAACATAACAACCCACATCCTAAACAGTACAGTAGTAAACGCTCATCAAGCAACTGATAATAAACATGGCATGAAAACGTCAAACTAGTTTGTGAACCCCAGTACAGTACTTTGAAATCAGGTACTAAGATGATAGGGGTGCCCACACACCCCATATGTGGTTAGCGCTCTCAGTCTTGGAACACAAGAACTCGGGTCCTAGGTGGACACCAATGGACGTGTAACAACTAAATCTTAACTATTACCCACCGATGCCTCTTCTTTAGTTAGATCCATTTTAATATTTAATTAACCAGCTATAACTTAAACCATGATCATGTTCACCTTTATGAATATGCCAACCCCCAATATCAGTGGAACATCGACAAGCGAAGCGACAACTAATCAAGCAACTATGACTCACAAGGACGACTATCTATCAAACAAGAGGTAATAGGAGGTGTCCAAGGCAATATAGGGGCTGCAAGGATATATAAAGGGGTACGGAATATAAAGCATCGCGACACAAATAGCAATAGACGAACAGGAGGAAATAAAGACTAAAATATAAAATAGGTAAAAAGGGGAGAATGCTCGCCTGATAAACACTACCGAAGATACACCAGAGATCGGGTCGAGTCTCGTATCAACTCATCGGCCTATTCCATAAAGAAGCAAATCACTAAAGAAAACATCGGATGCACTATTTAATAATACGACAGAAGATCAGGCATGATGTATGTATGATGTATGACATGGTAACGATGTGATGCGATTAGGCAATATTAAGCGGAACCAGGGTCCCGAAAATTATTTATATGGTTCATGTTATTCAGATACCCCGCAATTTAAATGTTATCTTAACAAGGCAAAACATGGCGATTCACTACCCAAATTTAAACGGGGTCAATATAAGACTAGGAAAGCCCATATATGGTCTTCATATTTAATTAGGTGAATCAACTATACAACCCGAACCCGTGAAATATGTATGCAAGCATGTACAATTTAAAATGCAACAATTCATATAGATGTCAATTTATAAAATAAGGATCGAAAAAGGGGATCACACATGTCAGATCGAAGATCTTGGGTTCCAAGGGCTCGGGTTCGAATCGGAGAGGAGGAAGAAAAACACTGAGGTCCGGTCTTCGGGCTCTGGGAAGAAGACCTTGGTGTTCCCTATCAGAGGGATTGTGGTTCCATGAAGGCGGCCTAGAATTGAGCATCGCCGTCATCGGATCCATAAGAAGGTCACGGAGTTCAATCTTGAAGTCCATCGGGTTCATCTCCAAGCTTTAGTCTTGCCAGCGCACGGGCTTTGGGTACTCGGGCAGCCGGAGCAGGGAAGGTACATCTCCTCGAAAGTCCTTACAGGTCTTGGTCCGCCACATGGTGTTAGGAGACTACTAGGGATTACTCAATTATACGACCAGGACCCGAGTTTCTCGCTTACAAAAACTGATTTGGGAAGTAGCAAAGGAATACAAAGTAAATAAGAACAATTCTCCACCGCCGTCGCCGCCAAGTTCCTGATCCCTAGGATAATATTTTGAGAGTAGTGTCTCTACCCTTAAGAAGGTGAGGTTGCTAGTACATTGCGTTTTGGCTGAATCCAATCCTGGCCCATGTATTTGCGGTTGGGCTGTATAAGTGTCTTGGGCCTCAGGTTGCGTTGACTGAGGCCCATGTCGCCGTCTTGCGTTTGGATGCTAAAATCCCTCCCCCCTAGAGGAACGGCTTGTCCCCAAGACGATGCTGCTGGGAAGCGCTGCTTCAGTTCGATGGTATCCTCCCAAGTGATATCAGTTGCCGCTGGATCTGACCATTGAATTTGAACTTGTTCTCGCATCGCGTTGGAGGTGCGGCGCCAACGGCGAGCAAATATCTTCACAGGAGTGGGAAAAACATCAGGAATTGATGGAGGAGTTGTAGATACAGGGGTACCTGGTGATAGTGCTTTGCGCAGTTGTAAGACATGAAACACCGGATGTATCTTGGAAGTAGGCGGGAGGTCCACTTCGTACACCACTGGATTGATGCATTTTCTGATTGCGTATGGGACAAAGTATCTGAAAGCTAGTTTGTGATTAGCTCTGGGTGCCACGGACGCTTGGACATAAGGCTGAAGTTTGATGAAGACAGATTCACCCACAGTAAAAGTCCTTGGTGTGCGACCTTTGTCATCCTGTCGCTTCATCTGTTGTCGTGCATGGTGAAGGTTTTGCTGCAGAACTTGTTGCATCAACTTTCGTTCTTCTAGCCAGTCCTACAAAGGCTGAAACTTGCACACTGAATCAGGCTCGATTCCCCAATGCCTCGGTTCATGACCATAGAGCGCAACAAATGGTGATGTTTTTAGAGAGGAGTGGTAGCTCGTGTTGTACCAGAATTCCGCTAAAGATAACCACTGAATCCATTTGTGTGGGCAAGCATGAGCAAAACACCGAAGGTAAATCTCAAGGCATTGGTTTACTCTTTCCGATTGGCCATCAGTTTCTGGATGATATGCAGAACTCATGCGTAGATCATTGCCTAGAGATGTGAAGAGTTCTTTCCAAAAACGACTGGTGAAAATTGGATCACGATCCGAGATCATTACCTTGGGTAAACTGTGTAGCTTGAAGACGTTGTCTAAATAAGCAGTGGCCACTTTTGCTGCTATGAACGGATCAAAGAGGTATGAAATGGGCATAACGAGTGAATTTGTCGACAACCACCATAATGCAATTGGCTGTTCCAGATGTCGGTAACCCTTCGATGAAGTCCATAGTTACCGTTTTCTAAGCACCTTCCGGTGTTGGAAGAGGTTCTAGTAGCCCGGGATACTTGACTCGTTCTGGTTTCGCTTGCTGACACACCAAGCAAGATAGGACAAAGTTTTTGATTTGGGCTTTCATCTTTGGCCAGGCAAACAATCGACGGATGTGTCGGTAAGTAACAGGGAACCCGGAGTGACCACCAATGGTACTAGAGTGAAATGCCTTCATAATATTTTCCTGTAATGTGGTTGAGCCGCCAAGCTAGATACGTCCATGGAAATTGAGAAGTTCATCAGGAATAGAGAAACGTTCCTTAGGATCAGGTTGTTGTTGCAATTTTTTAATCCAGCAAGTGGCCTGAGGATTCAAAGAATAACTTGATTTGACATCTGCAATCCATGCTGGTTGGCACACCGAGATTGCTGTCAAGGTGTCATCACTGTCATGTTGCCGGCGAGACAGGGCGTCCTCTGCTCTATTTTCTTCCCCTTTGCGATAACAGATGCGATATTGCAAGCCCAAAAGTTTAGTGAAAGCTTTTTGTTGCCAAGTAGTTGCCAGGCGTTGATCTTCCAAATGAATGAGACTTTTTTTGTCCGTGCAAATCAGAAACTCCCCATGCTGTAAGTATGGTCGCCGTTGTTCAACGGCCATGAGAATGGCAAGACACTCTTTCTCATAAGTGGACAATCCTCGATGATGTGGCCCCAAAGGTTTACTCATGTATGCAATGGGGTATCCATCCTGTTGGAGTACCGCGCCTACTCCCGTGTCGCACGCATCAGTGTCAATCACAAAGGATTTGTTGAAATCAGGCAATTTAAGTACTGGTGCTTCAATTAGACCTTGTTTCAATAACTGGAAGGCTTGTTCAGTGTTAGTAGTCCACACAAAAGGTGTATTTTTCTTCAGCAAATT
The DNA here is from genome assembly GCA_916181665.1 of Avena sativa. Lineage (NCBI taxonomy): Eukaryota > Viridiplantae > Streptophyta > Magnoliopsida > Poales > Poaceae > Avena > Avena sativa. The sequence continues at coordinate 299,661,953 of OV702297.1, read as the reverse complement.
GAATAAGGGTCTGGCCAGAATTCCGAAATGACGAACAAATTTGCGGTAATAACCTGCAAGGCCAAGAAAGCTTCGGAAATCTTTGCTTGATTGAGGTGTTGGCCATGTAGCAACTTTTGCAATTTTTGCAGGGTCCGAAGAAACCCCTTGTGAATTGATAACATGCCCGAGGTAAGCAATCTGTTGTTGTCCGAAGGATACTTTTGAGAGTTTCACTTGCCACTGGTCGCGTTTCAGAAGTTGAAGAACCGTCGAAAGGTCTCGGGCATGCTCCTGAAGTGTAGAACTGTACACACGGATGTCGTCGAAGAATACAACAACACATTTGCGCAACAGGGGCTGAAGTGTGTTGTTCATTGCGCCGAGAAAAGTGGCAGGGGCTCCAGCCAATCCAAATGGCGTCACCCTAAATTCCCAATGCCCAGAATGTGTTTGAAAGGCTGTTTTGAATTCCTCACCTTCTGCCAATCTAATTTGATGGTATCCGGCATGAAGGTCAAGTTTGGAGAACCATTTGGCACCAACTAGCTCATCAAGGAGTTCATCAATAATTGGAACTGGGTATTTGCTAACAACTGTCATTGAATTCAGAGCACGGTAATCAACACAAAGGCACCACGTGCCATCCTTCTTCTTCACCAGAATTGCCGGAGAAGAAACATGAGTAGTACTCTGTTGAATCACACCAGGTTGTAGGAGTTCTGCCACTTTCCTTTCTATTTCTGATTCCAGCTCAGGTTTGTGCCGATAGGCTCTAATGTTTACCGGTTGTGCTCCGGGCATTAAGGGAATGCGGTGATCACATTTGCGCCGAGGGGGTAGAGCTTTTGGTTCAGCAAAAACCTCGGGAAAATGTGAGAGGATTGACTGAATCTCATCCAGGACAATCTCTTCGGTAACAATAGTTTCACCAATTGCATAGATGTGTACTAAATGAGCAGCTAAACCTTGGCAACAAACAGTTTCCAGTTCTGTGGAAGAAATAGCTGAACACTGAATGTTGGCAGTACAATGGCCTTGCAACTGGAACTGATGTTTGTCTATCTGAAACTGCAAGGTTTTGCCAATCCAATCAATATTAGGGTTGTGTTTTTCTAGCCAATCCATCCCTAATATTGCATCGTATGTGCCAAGAGTGAAAATCTTCATATCTGTAGAGAACTGATGCCCTTGAGAGATCCAAGCACACTGTGGCAGATAAGTGGTGCAAGAGTGTTGAGAACCATCAGAAACATTTACTCGGCATGGTTTTGCTAGAGGAATTGCCCCATTCAATTTATCCGCAAGCTGTTTGTTGATGAAGGAATTCGAACTGCCTGAGTCGACCAGCAAAAGAATCTCGTGCCCCTGAAGGTTTGCATGCAACTGAATAACAGTGGAAGATTCAGACGAGACACCAGCGAATGCCTGTATTGATATAGAGCAGACTGTTTCGGCTTATTTAATGTGACCTTCAAGGTATTCAGACCCAGTAATTTCATCTGAGGAAGAGAGGGCCAATAGTTTCTCAACAATATGCATTTGAACTGTGGCTGGGAAAGTATGATCTTGCCCCAGCGCTTGCTGCACTTGAAGCATAGCCCTTTGGCACGATGGTAGTTGCGCAACACCGTGATCTTGTCATCGCCATTGGGGCGGGCAGCTTCGATCCCGCGACAATCTTCTGCCTTGCTTGCAGGTTTCACAGAAGGAGTGTACGAGTGTACTGGAATCCCCTTCACCGGCACTCTGACGAACTTGTACTCGATATGTCGTGGTGGAGAACAAGATTCGCCATCAACCACTTCTTCTTGAAGGAGTGCCAAGGAACATGCCGTGTCGAGATCGGCCGGTCGTTGCACCAATACCACCAAGCGGATGCTAGGTCGCAGGCCCTCGACAAAACGAGTCAAAAAGTAATAAGGGTGAGTATTGTCACAGTATGAAACAATTTGGTTTATGATCACTTCAAAATGTTCAATATAGTCTACAACAGTGCTAGTTTGTTTGATTGCATAAAATTGTCTTATGAGCATCTGATGGCGATCACGACCAAAACGAGTGCACAACAGTGAGGTGAAAGAGGCCCAATCGAGTCCTGCTAATTTTTTATGACTGACTGCAACCAAATTCCCGCTGTGCCGGTGAAATGCAGAGTAGCCATCGGCATCCAATATGAGTCATGGATCGCAAACATCTGGAAATACTGCTCCGCGAGCATTTTCCAGAGATTTGGATTCTACCGGTGAACTGGGGGAAATGCATAGTGGGTGCGGTGATGCCTAAACCGGCCATGATTTGACTTGAAATTAAAGTAGAATCAGTAACTCCAACAGCCATGGGATTCTGAAGTAAGAGCATACCCGTGACCAGAGGTACCGCCGGTAAAGTTGAATTCACCGGCGAGAAACCCCCGAGTTGGCGTGCTCGCGGTGGCCGACTTGCCCGTGGATCTCCCCTTCGCATGGATTTTGGGGGCTGGCGACGAGGTGGGCCGTCGCCGATCCACTTGCAGCTGCGGGCGGTGGAAATTGCGCGCGCTGCAAATCTGCTACAGCCTCCTGTAATTTGGTGAAGCGAGCCTCCAAATCTGGTTTCCATGTGCACAGATCGATGAGCTGAGTTAACTGCACCGTGAGTTGCTGCTCCAATTTTTCCTTCTTGGAAATCATCTCATCACTGCGTGATAGCACCGCCTCCTTGAACGAATGCGCCTCCTGACTCATGCGATCCAGATAGTCCTTCAGTGTTGGATCCATCTCACGGAATAGGCGACGCCGCTCCGCTGTGTATCTACGTGTTTCCAGGACGAACAAGGATTTTGTGGTTTGATTCTTGGGGATCGACCGGCTAATCTGATACCAGATGTTAGGAGACTACTAGGGATTTCTCGATTATACGACCAGGATCCGAGTTTCTCGCTTACAAATACTGATTTGGGAAGTAGCTAAGGAATACAAAGGAAATAAGAACAATTCGCCGCCGCCGCCACCGCCAAGTTCTTGATCCCTAGGATAATCTTCTGAGAGCAGCATCTCTGCCCTTAAAGAAGGTGCGGTTGCTGGTACATTGCGTTTTGGCTGAATCCAATCCTGGCCCATGTATTTGCGGTTGGGCTGTATAAGCCTCTTGGGCCTCAGGTTGCGTTGACTGAGGCCCATGTCGCCGTCTTGCGTTTGGATGCTAACACATGGCAATAGGTACCGAGGCTTGTCTAGCCGAGGTGTTCGTGGGGACACACAAGAGCTCACAAACAACACATGAACAGAACCTGAAATATGGCTCGTGTAGGAAGTCGGGGATGCCTGCGTCGTCACAACAAGAGAACGGAGGGGAGCGAGCAAGCTCTGGACTGGTCTTTGCAGTTAGGGGAACGATAGAGGATCTCCTGGCGTTTTGAGGCAGCGACAGGTGTGTTAGGAATAGGCAACTTGTATTCCTCTAGGGTCAAAGGCTACAATATATAGTACAGGTAAAGGTGCAAATATGCAGAAAGCCCCCTAACATATGGGGAAAATACAATATACAAATATATACATCTAACACCCCCCTCAAACTCATGGTGGATCCACAACACTGAGTTTGGAGAGTAAGAAATCATGCTGCGCTCTGGTTTGTGCCTTCGTAAAGATATCCGCCAACTGTAAATCGGAAGTCACATACTGAAGCACAACAACCTGACCCTCCACCTAAGCACGTGTATAGAAAGCATCAACACCAATATGTTTGGTAAGCTCATGCTTGACCAGATCACGTGCAACACTAATAGCACCCGTACTGTCAGATAAAACAGAGTGGGTCTGGTAATAGAGACCCCAAAATCCGCAAGTAACCACCGTAACCAGGTCACCTCAGCAGTCAACAAGGCCATAGCACGCAACTCAGCCTCAACACTCGAACGGGAAACCACTTTCTGTTTCTTCGTCTTCCAAGCAATGAGCGAACCACCAAGAAACACACAATAAGCAGAACGTGAACGACGATCCGAAGGATCACTCGCCGACGTAGCGTCTGAATAGCACTGGAGCTGGAGGGAGCTAGAACGAGGAAAGAAAAGGCGACGAGTGATCGTACCACGAAGATAACGAAGAACACGAAGAAGATGACTATAGTGAATAGTGGTAGGAGCAGAAACAAACTGACTCAGAATATGAACAGGATAAGATATGTCGGGACGAGTGACATCAAGATAAACAAGACTCCCAACCAGATGATGATAACGCGTCGGATCAGAAAGAGGATCACCATCAGTAGGTTGAAGCTTAACATTAAGCTCCATAGGGGTCTCAACAGTGCGCTCATCCCCAAGATCAGCACGAGCAAGAAGATCCTGAATATACTTTTCCTGAGAGATGTAAAAGCCATCAGAAGTGGAGGAAATCTCAATCCCAAGAAAGTATCGAAGAGGACCACGATCAGTCATAAGAAACTGATCACGAAGATGGGCCTTAACAAAGGCGATATACTGAGAATCATCACCAGTAATGATCATATCATCAACATAGAGAAGAAGAAGAGTGCGGCCACGAGGAGAAGTGTGAACAAACAACACTAGATTATGAGCACTAGGGGAGAAACCAGCAGCAGTCACTACAGAAGCAAAGCTCTCAAACCAGGCACGAGGAGCCTGTTTGAGGCCATAAAGAGAACGTCGAAGACGACAAACCATCCCCTCAGGAACAGAATATCCAGGAGGAGGCTGCATATAAACCTCCACACTCAACTCACAATTGAGAAAGGCGTTCTGAACATCAAGCTGGGACACAGACCAGTGACGAACAGAAGAAACAACAAGAAGAGTACGTACATTGGTCATATGAGCCACATGAGCAAAGGTCTCATCATAGTCACGACCATGCTCCTGCTGAAAACCACGAGCCACAAGACGCGCTTTATAGCGCTCAAGAGATCCATCAGATCGGGTCTTAATCTTATAAATCCACTTACACGTGATAGGACGAACACCGGGAGGGGGAGAAATAAGATCCCATGTGCCAGTGCGCTCAAGCGCATCAATCTCCTTAGCCATGGCCAGCTGCCATTCAGGATGATGCTCAGCATCCCGATAAGAAGTCGGCTCAGAGGCAACAAAAGTACCATACTAACTAGGAGAGTAACGGTTGGGAGCACGACGCTGACGAACAGGATGAGTAGAGGGAAGCTCATCATAGGAAGATGGCTCAGGAGACGATGATGAAGAAGAAGGAATAGCAGAGGAAGACTCTGGAGAACGAGGAGAACTAGGATAACTAGACGGAGCAGAGGAGGATGGTGTCGAAGAAGAGACATCAGGGGGAGGAGATCCTGAAGAAAACACAATAGGAGTATAAGGAGGTGTGTCAGGAAAGAGAAAAAAGAGATATCTTCCACCGGGTAGGTACCAGCAGTGGGACGAGGATAGAAATGACGCGTCTCATTAAAAGTAACATCACGAGAGATACGGATCCGACGACCAACGGGGTCCCAATAGTGATAGCCCTTATGCTCATCACTGTATCCAAGGAAGACACACTCAACAGACTGAGCGGTCAGTTTGGTGCGTTCGCGAGGAGCAAGGAGAACATAGCAAACGCAACCAAACAAGCGAAGCATGGAGTAGTCTGGAGACTGTCCAGATAGGCGCTCAAGGGGGATACCACCCTGCAGAGCGACAGAAGGCTGAATTTGATGAGGTAAGCCGAAGTAGCGACAGCCTCAGCCCAGAAATGCGGCGGAAGAGAAGAAGCAATCATCATGGCACGAGTGGTCTCAAGAAGATGGTGATGCTTATGCTCAGCAACACCATTCTAGGCATGTGCGCCAGGACAGGAGAACTAAGCAAGGGTGCCCTGCTCAGCAAGAACACCTCGCAACATCTGGAAGATATACTCACCAGCAGAATCAGCACGAAACACACGAATGGGTGTAGAATATTGAGTACGGACCATGGCCGCAAAACGATGATATATAGAGAGCACTTCACTGTGGGAGCACATAAAATACAACCAAGTGTACCGAGAAAAATCATCGATGAATAAAATATAGTAGCGATGGCCCCCTTTTGAAGCGAAAGGAGCCGGACCCCAAACATTGGAATGAACAAAATCAAAAGGTCGCTGAGATACAGACGCGCTAGTAGGATAGGGAAGCTGGATCTGTTTGCCCAACCTACAGCCCTGACAATGTAAAGACCCATCTCCTGAGACAGACCCCAGAAGACCACGATGAACTAATGAAGACAGGCGAGAGTCACAAAGGTGACCAAGACGATGATGCAACTGCTGAAAGGAGCTGGTAGCAGAGGCGACGACCAGAGAAGAACTGGCAGATGAAGTGGCAGCGGAAGGAACACGAAGCCAGTCTAACTCCCAAAGACCTGAAGAGTCACGGCTGCGAGGGCCAGCTCCAACCAGGGCCTGTGTGCGACGGTCCTGGACAACACAAGAATCAGCATCAAGAATGACGCGACAACCAGAGTCAGTAAGCTGGCTAGCAGAGAACAGATTCATCTTAAGACGAGGGACATGAGATATATCAGGAATAGAAAAAGAAGAAGTAGAAAGGGTGCCCCGACTAGAAACAGGAAGAGAGATACTATCAGCCGTGAAAACACGGACAGGAGAAGGTAGAGAACGAAGAGCAGATAGAAAAGAAGACTCAGAGGTCATATGAAAGGAAGCTCTAGAATCCAGATACCACGGGGACGTACCTGACTATGTAGAAGTTTGTGGTCGCGCAGTGCCTGAAGAATCAGTCACAGAACCAACAGTGCCTGTCGAAGAAGAGCCTGTAGCAGCAAACAGACCACGAAGACTCCTGATAATGTCTTGATCAGAGAGAGCAACTGGTGATGATCCGTGAGGAGCCGACTGCCCACGAGCCTAGTGCTGCTGACGCAAACTGGGATCCCGTGTATAATAGGTGGCCCAATTGTGTCCATCCTTGTTACAGTAAGAGCAGTGACGAAGAGAACCACGACGACCCTGACCACGAGCCTGCTGGTGCTGACTCTGACCCTGAGACTGCTGGTGCTGACTCTGACCCTGACCTGGAGGAGTGGGTAGTATCGGCGGCGGCACAAAGGACCGCAGCTGAGTCGACGGAGCAGACGGCATAGGAGGACCACGAGTAGCAAGCACAGATGGAACCGCAAGAAGACCAGCACCACGGAGACGGGTCTCCTTAGCCCAAAGCTCAGACAACACCTCAGAGAGCGGAACACAACCACGAGCATTCAGCTGAGCACACCGGGGCTCAAACTCCTGGCGGAGCCGAGACAGAAACTCATAGATGCGGTGAAACTCCAAATCCGAGCGCACAATCTGGCAGCACGAGCATGTGCCACAAACAGCAGTACAGAGAGAATCAAGTTGACGCCAGATAGCAACACTCTAAGTATAGAACCCATCAATAGTAGAATCACCCTGCTGAAGAGCATGTTCCTGGCGAACCACAGACAGGTAAAGAGCATCCCCAGACGGCTGATAGCGCTGATGAAGATGTGCCCGAGACTCATGAACTCAGCAGCATACTGAGGCAGAACACTGGAGGTGAGAACAGCAGCAGCACGAGCATCCTCATCGACCCACTGAGTGTAGGCAGTCAGAGCGTGGCGATAGGTCTCGAGATCAGCAGAGTACTGTTTGAGCTTCAGCTCATATGCAGCAATAGCACTATCATCGGCACTCTGAGCAGCATACTTGGCCTCCTGAGAAGCATCAGCGCCGAGAACAATCGGCGTCAGTGGAAGAGGAGCCATAGGAGCAGGGGGCACGGCGGACAGGAGACCTCGCTAGAGAGCACACCCCATAGACGGAGACCGCGCATGTGAACGCGTATAAAGGCAGCGAAATCAGGATAATTCGCTCCATTGAAGATCACCGGGAAGCGAGGAATCGCAACATAGCCCGAGGCAGAAGACATATCTCTCTCATTTTTTTTTTGGATCTAGCTCTGGCTGGAAGTCAACGCTCGCAAACCAGCAATCTCCGGCCAATTCCGCCTAGAACAGGGCACCACCGGTGATCTGAGCACTGGAACAAGGTAGATCGGGGCATCGCGAACCTATTCTGGGGAAAATCGAGACCGGAAAAGAAGGCGGCACAAACGGGCCAGCAGCACGGGCGGGAGGCAGTGGGCCATTCGGAGGGCGACAACAGGTCGGGAGGGCGACAGCAGGTCGGGAGGGCGACAGCAGGTCGAAGTCCTGGAGGCGGGACGTCCTATGGCGGGTGTAGTCTTGGAGGCGGGAGGAGTCCTGGTGGCGAGACAACAGGTTTGGAGGGCCAGCAGGTCGGGCGTCAGAGGGCGACAGCAGGGAGGAGTCCCGCGTCCTGTGGCGATAGCAGGTTGGTGACGGGGTCCCGCGTCGGAGGGTCGGGCGGGGCATCCTGTGGCGGGATCTGTCTCCCGCTGGCGTCGAGCAGAGAAGGCAGACGGGGTCCCGCGTCGGAGGCCCGCGAGATGGAAGATTGGAGACCGATCTGGAAAACAAGATGGATCTCGATCGGACGAGGAGATCGATCCAGATCTAAAACGGGGCAAAACGGACGGCGACCGGATCGATCTAGATCGGAAACGGGGCAAAACAGGCGGCGACCGACGGCGGCGATGACGGCAAGGCCGGCGGCGACAGGGACGATGGAGGCCGACGAAGTTGCGAGAAAGAGGACGGGGCTAATGTGGCTCTGATACCATGTTAGGAATAGGCAACTTGTATTCCTCTAGGGGCCAAAGGCCACAATATATAGTACAGGTATAGGTGCAAATATGCAGGAAGCCCCCTAACATATGGGGAAAATACAATATACAAATATATACATCTAACAAGGGGTAGGTGGAGAACGGCTGCCGCGGGACGCATGGTACACACGTGGAGGAGTGGATGGAGGCGCAGGGCCACACCTAGCACTAAAGGGCGAGGTCGAGGGCGGCCAGACGCGGCGCTGTGCGGGGCGTGGGTGAAAAGGAGGACGGCTCGTGCGGTGCTCCGAGGAAGAGACCGGCGGGGGGGCTCCTGGCGAGGAGGCGATGGAGGCGGGCGCGCTACAGAGCTACATCGGTGGCGGCTGGAAAGCCGGGCGGCGGGGAGATCTTGCAGGGTCGGGCAGCGCCAGGGTGAGGCGGAGAGGGGGAGCGACGCAAGCGGGAGGGAGAAGCGGCGGCGGTCACACCCCAGGGGGCCCAGGGCGGCCGGAGGCGGGACTAGAGGGGGAGAGGCCATGCGAGAGATCGAGGGGATCATGAGCGAGGCGTGGAAAGTGGGAGATGGCGGCGGGGTGTGGGTCGCATGCGAGAGGGGGGCTTGCGGGAGTGCGGGCGCACGTTACAGTACACGGGGTGGGGCCGGGGATCGTGTGGTGGCGACGGGAAAGCGAGCGACCGAGGGAGAGACACTATGCCTCGTCCAGGAATCAGATGCACTTTTCTTAGAGGCACCTTTTCAAACTGCCTCTAATTGTATCTATTTGTGGCACTTCGAAAAATAGTGCCTCAAAATATGAGATTTTAGTGGCAGTTTTGAAAGTGTCACTAATAGTTTATCCTTTTGAGGCACTATTGATAGTGCCTCTAATGTTTTGAAAAATAGAGGCACAGTCTAGTGCCTCCATGCTAAACTATCAGTGGCACTTTGACCTGTGCCTCAAAAATACATAACTTTTGGAGGCATTTTCTATGATAATGCCACTAAAAGTATATCAACTGAGGCACCATGAGTAGTGCCACAATTGGTTACCATTTAGAGGCACTAAATTATGCCTCTAAATAGTGACCAATTGTGGCACTATTCGGTGTGCCTCCAATGATCATCCATCTGAGGCACTATGTTGTTGCCTCCATTGTCCAACCAGCTAAGGCACCTGACATTACCTCAGATGGATGATCATTGGAGGCACTATGTTGTTGCTCCATTGTCCAACCAGCTGAGGCACCTGACATTACCTCAGATGGATGATCATTGGAGGCACTGCCAAACATGCCTCTAAATGGTCATCCATTTGGGGCACTATTAGGTGTGCCTCAAAATGGTCATCCATTTGAGGCACTTTGTGCTGTGCCTCCAAAAGAATAAGCAGCAGAATCAAATAAGCAGAAAACAGATATTACATAGCACAGAATTATATACTAGCGATTCCATACTGATAATCCAACATAGTACTTAGTGCTCCATACTTACATATACAACAGTAGTTCTTAGTAGTCCAGCATAGTACTTAGTAGTCCAACTTAGCAGCCCATCAGATAATTACATCCAAAAGAAGTAGAACTCTTAACAGAAGTTCTACCTACTTCCACCCAACATCAGTACTATCAGATCTACCACTTATGGGAGTGCCGCGAGCATCAGGCGCGGCTTACCTTCTGAATTGAACCAGAAACTGAACAACATAGGTTCATCCTTTTGCAGGTTGAAGGCCTGCATAGCTGACCACCATCCACTGGTTATCATTGCTCTATTATTAACCCCCATCTTCATCCTCACTTCCACACAATCATATTCAGCCATGGATTCCACTGGTACAGTAATTGGTTCATCGAGAAATCCCTTCAGGTACTTGGTTGTGAACTCAGCATTAAATTCCTATGTAAGTATCAAGTTTACACAACAGTTAGCATTCTTTTGGACTCTGTATCTACTACACTGTTATGCATGATAAAGTAAATAACATCTCACCATTTTGCATTTCTTCTCAATGACAGCTGACTCTGTCATCCTGTAGACATAGTACCTGATTTTTGGTCTTCTGTCATTGCACCATTCTTGCAGAAACTCAATTTGACATGGACATAGTAGTATGTCATTTCCAAACATACACTGCTTGTCCCACTCATCTGTTCCCTTATTTTTTGGTCCTGATACAGCACAAATAGAACACATTTGATTCATATTAGTACCATTTCTCAACTATTGTAACATACTAGATAGTTCAAAGTTTGTATAGATACATACCCCTTAAAACAAAGCCATCATCTTGTGCTGGCATAATTGGCACATAACCATCTGGCACGAACCACTCTGTAGAGGTCTCACTGGCACTACAACTGTCGCTTGGGATCAAGCTTCCACTGTCATCTGAGATCTCAATGACACAGTCCTCACAGGTTCCCATCTAGTATAAAAACAACATGTAATCAGTAATGCTAAAACAATGTAATAAGTAATGCTAAAACATACAACATTAAAAATTCAGAACATTTAACACAACATGTTCAGGACATGATCAAATAGCAAAACATTTAGAAAGTCAATAATTACATTCTGAATATTCAGAACATTCAGAAAGTTTAGAAAGTTCAGAAAGTTCAGAAAGTTTAGAAAGTACAGAACATTCAGACAGTTCAGATCATGCTGAACATTCTGAACATTCTGAATTTTCTGAACATTCAGTAATTTCTGAATTTTCTGAACATTCAGGACCTGATCACATAGCAAAACATTAAAAAAGTCTATAATTACATTCTGAACATTCAGAATATTCAGAAAGTTCAGAACATTCAGAAAGGTCAGAACATTCAGAAAGTTCAGTACATTCTGAACAATCTGAACATTTTGAACTCTCTGAACATTCAGTAATTTCTGAAAATTCAGAACATTTCTTCATCAACAGAACTGTAACATTATGAACTTTTCAGAACTATAGAATTAGAATAATAGAATCAACATAACATGGATTAATGCAGAACATTTAACATCAACAGAACTTTTACAGTAACCCTAAATAAAATCTAGCAGAACCCTAGAACAAAGATAACATAGCAGATTAGATCTAGAACTCCAGATTAGATCTAGAACAAGATCAAACATTTCAGACCTATAACACCAGATTAGATCTAGAACAAATCTAAGAACAGCACCCAAATCTAATGACAACACACATTTTCACACTAAACTAAGAACACGAGAAAAGATCTAGTACACTAATCTAATAACAACACCAGATTAGATCTAAGAACAGCACCAGATCTAGTACACTAATCTAAGAACACGAGAAAAGATCTAGTACACTAATCTAAGAACACCAGATTACAATAATCTAAGAACACAATATTAGATCTATACATAGCAGCAGAAGAACAGATGAACAGAAAAGATCTAGAACTCCAGTTCCTAATCAAGAAGAATACAAGAAGAAAGGAGAATAGAAGAACACGAGAAGCAACAGACGAGCTCTAACGAGGAGGCGGCGGCGATAGGATTCACCGGAGGCTTGTGGTTTTGGTTTCTGCGACGAGTGGGGTGGCGGCGGCGGTGGAACCCTAACGAGGAAAGGGAGAGAGTGAGGGAGTGGAAAGTGACGGCCGCCGTGGGTGGGTGTGTGCGTATATACTATGGTCATTTTGCACATTAGTACCTTATGTTGTTCTTAACAATTTTGTGTCCTTCCACCTCGGCTCTGTAGTTATAACGATTAGCTGGGACGCCCCTCATTTAGTTCTTTAGTATCATATTTGTCCCTCCACCCGCGCCACCTTGCACAAACCCCCTCCCCTCTATTGTCCACTATATAAGAGAGGCACCCTGCCGTCAGCGCTAGGGTTTCGCCTCCATTTCTCCCGCGTGTCCTCCGCGCCGCCGCACCACCCGCCACCGAAGAGCTGCAGATCCTCTCCGTCCATGCCGCCGCACCACCCGTCCACCGGAGAGCTGTAGATCCTCTCCTTCAGACAACCACCGCCAGAGCTGCAGATCCTCTCCGTCAGCGCTAGGATTTCGCCTCCATAGCAGCTGCTGCAATGGATCCGCGCGGCCGCACCAACTGTACTGCAGCAGCCACATCCCCTTCTCCCCAGCGTCACCTAGCGATTTCTCAAGAGCAATCAGAAAATTGCAGGTTCGATTCTATGTCTTTTCATCCATCTAGTGTTCTTTGTAGATCTGAAATGGTTCATCTAGTCTTCTTTGTAGATCTGAAATTGTTCTGTTATTCTAATTCATCTGTAATTCTAAATAAAAATCTGATTTTTACTAATGCTAGAAATAGATCTGAAAATAGTTCTGTAATTGTTTCACTGATGAATATGATTACTACAGAGACCAAGATGATGAGAGGGATGAGGGACTCATGATCAATGCTAGGCTAATGATCACAATTAGAGGTTTGTTTAGCACCATTTACTTTGCTCTTGTCATTGATCTATATTTTCTGGTACTGATGATACATTGTTTGGCATTTGTTAGGACCTAGACATTCAGGATTTGATTCAATTGATACAAACTGCATTTCTGGAAATTTGGTTCAAATGAATTACCACCAATTAATGCAGCTAAGAAACAATGTGGAAGTGCTACCAAGGCCTGCAATTAAGAATTATGTTAGCACAATTACATCAACAAATGTCATTCCTTTGGAGGGTTTAATGGTATGTATATATGTTCTGCACATTATTCATATTTTTATCTGTAATTTCTACACATTACTCACATTTTTATCTAACAAATTCCAGGAATTCAGTCAAGATTTTACAAGAAAGTTCCTGATGCAGTTCCTCATGAGGCATTGTATTCAAGCCAAATCTCAATTGGTTAGTGTAGGTGTGAAGCTCAAGTTAGGATCTCTAATCAAGTACTGTAGGATGAATCTTCAGGATGATGGAAAAGCCTAGATCATCCCTCCTGGATGGGCAAAGGTGGTAGAGGCATTTAATCTGAAGGAAGGGGATGTTTGCATGTTTAGTTTTACAGATGAAAGAAAACTACCACCAAGACTCAGACATTAGTGGTTCTACCTTAAGCTTGAGATACTTAAAATTGAAGAGTACTACCCTGTCTTATTAAACCCATTCTTACAATTTGATCCTGCAAATGTATCTGTGTATCTCTTATAACATATTTATGCACATCTCTGTAGGTACAGCCCCACTGAGATTCAGAGGAGTCTGATTACTACTAGAGGTGTGATTTCTCACCTGCAGATGCTTATTGTTATACTTGTTTTACTAGAGTGTTTTGGGTGATGAATAATGCTTTATTTGTCACGTAGGACCTGGTTTTGCTGGTGAAGAATCCTTTGATAATGAATGCATTTTTGCAAACAAGGTTGATTTGACATTCAATCAAGTTATCCAACTGAGAAGCTATGTTGAGGAGTTACCAAGACCCGATATTAAGGAGTATGTGTGGAAATTGACAGAAGAAAACATCATAGCTTCCTTTGATCATGTTCACTGGAGACCTGGAGAGGGAGAAATGGTTAGTAATGTGTTTTAAAATATTTCTTTGTTTTATCATGCTTCTAGTGCAAAAAATATTGAACTTTGTATTCTGCATTAGTATAGTATGATTTGATCATAATTGAAATTTCTGTTTCCAGGTTTTTTCAAAAGAATTCACAAATACTTATCTCTTGAAGTTTCTAAGGCCTGTCTTATGCTCAAGAGCTCCAAGGCATGGGGTTCCTAAAGGATCTGAAGTTATTCTTCTTGCTGTGAACAAGCCAACAGTTTCCAAGACTCAGTACTGCAGAATGATGCTAACTGAATCTGGACAAGCAGTTATCTATTTTGGATGGAAAGTTGTTGTCAAAACATTCATTCTGAAAGAGGGAGATGTCGTCTTATTCAGTTTCAGGGACACTAGGATTATTCCAGTAAAAATTAGGGATCCAGCTGCGTGGCTCCAGTTGGTGATAATAAAGCTAGATTAGTACTGCATATGTACTTAATGGGCCTGGATTAATGGGCCTGGATAGTTTCTGATTAAATGGGCCACATCGTGGGGGAAAATAGTGGATAATGTCTGATTAAATGGGCCACATCATGGGGGAAGTGGTGGACGTGGGGGAGAAGTTTTACATCCCCTATCCCTTTACCTTTAAATAGGAGGAGAAACCTGGCCGCTTTACAATTCTTGTGCGCAGAGCTTTTCTTCTATCTTTCGACTTTCTAGGTGAGTTCAATTCTGTACACAGATCATATTATTCTATTTCATTTAATCTGATGCAATCTAATTCTTTTACTACATTTTCAGCTCTTAGGTTTTGAATTTCCTCCTTCGACTTTTCAGCTCTCGGGTTCTGAATTTCAACCTGCTATCTGTGATCAACCTGGGTGAATTTTTGTAGGTGAATTAACCTGGATGTTATTTTGTAGGTGATGCATGACATGACGTGTGCTATCTGTGATCAGCCTGGTGAAAATTGTGGCAGATCTAACATGAGAGCTAATGGAATTGACATTGTCATTGGCCATGGTTTTAGACATGGTGTGGTAAGTTTTTCTGATAGTTCTTCTTTGTTATATTCTTTTTTGGCAATGGGAGTACTGATCTTTTTTGGCAGTACATTCCCTGCTCATTCCCTGCTCATTCAAACAGTTTTTGGCAATGGGAACTAAATTATGTTGTTAAATTGCAGTACATTCCCTGCTCATTCAAACAGAGGTTGAACAATTTAGTTCCTAGGAAATGGTTAGTTGGCAAGACCCCAAGATTCAGAAGATTTGATTTGTTCTTACAGAAGGATGAGACAGCTACATTAATTTGTGGCCCTTACTGGAGATCTTTAGTTAGAGTTTATGACATTGGTGTGGGTGATGTTGTACATTTCTAATGTACTGATGATCCCTTTGAACCTTTAGAGAACTCATTTGACATAATTGTTCATTCCAACAATGTTGAGAAGGATGTAGTTGAAGAAACTGGTATCATAACAATAACTCATCTTTTTTTCACAATGCATTTTAGAAATAATTAAGGCTAACACATCCTCTCTGATTAGTTATAGGAGATTTTCCTAGCCCAATAAGAAGTATCCTCTATAGGACAATCTTCTCAGACATCCACTCCATTAGTGAACAGTACATGGCTGCAATCCTGTTTGGCATTTACAAAGATGTTTTTGTGGAGAAGGAATTTTATGAACCAAAGGATCAGAAACATTTTTGGAATTTACAAAGATGTTTGACATCTGAAATTATTTTATTTGCATGCAACTAAATCAAGTGTGGATCTTTCTCTGTTTTGCAGTACATGCCTACTGAGGCTATAGATGGGTACAGGTACCCAGGTTTTGGCACTACTCATCTTTCCAAGGATGGACAGCTGCTAGGAGAAGAAGAAGAAGAGTTCATTGACTTCACTTACTCCATTGCCTGGGACATGGGGCATGTGTGTTTTCAGAATGGATGGACTGATTTCACCAATGCTGCTAACATTGGCAATGAAGCACTTCTTTTGATGAAAGTAGAGCACATGTAAGAGTTTATTGGTATTAACTTTGTTGAGATCATCAACTAGGGATCATCTACTAGAGATCATCTAATTAGTGCCCATGAATTTGTGTTGCAGCATTACTTAGCTTTGTGATGTTTAATTGCTTTTGATTTGAACCATGTATCCAGTGTGTTTGTATCTAGTTGTGATTGTGTACCCATTTGTGTTTGTATCCAGCTATTATTGAACTTATATTATGTATCAAGTTGTGTTTTCTGATCCAGTTTTGTTTGCTTTCTGGCTTTTCTGAAAATATAAATGCAACAAATCCATACTGCTATTGTGTTAATTTTTCACAAGAGCAAGGATAAGTTGTTGCAACAAACTGAATTTTTTTCTACTTGCCGCTGTTGTTTTTAAAAATGGATTCAAAAAAGAAACTTCTCTGTAAACTTCTTACAGTTGTATGCAACAAATCCATACTGCTATTGTGTTAATTTTTGACAAGAGCAAGGATAAGTTGTTGCAACAAATTGAATTTTTGTCTACTTGTCACTGCTGTTTTTTAAAAATAGATCCAAAAATCTTATAAAAAACACAAAGACCCAACTGTTAGAGAAAGAGGCATTTTTCCACCGTTGGCCCAACTATAGGAGAAAGTAATAGGCAAAGGCCCACTCGGCCAAAATATGGGCCAAAATATCTAGAACCGAAGAGACAGTTAGCAGAGAGAGCGTGGGAGCGTTGGAATATTACAAGGAGGGAAACCGAAGGGACAACCTCCCCTCTCTCCCACTCGACAGTTCTTTGTACGGTGAGTTCCTCTACAGTTCTTCAGATTTCTTTTTCTTTTCTTCAGAGTTCTCTCTCTAATCTTTTCTTTTTCTTTCCATCCATCTACAGACTCGGCAGATTGTACGGTGAGTTCTTCAGTTCCTTTGAAGTTCTTCAGATTTCTTCAGTTCTCTCTCTAATCTTTTATTTTTCTTTCCATCCATCTGTAGACTCGGCAGTTCATACGGTGAGTTCTTTAGTTCCATCGGTGTGTTCTGTTTCTTGATTCTTCCAACCATCTTCACTTCTGTTGCTTGATTCTTCCAACCATTTTCACTTTTGTTGCTTGATTCTTCCAACCATCTTCTCCTCTCTCGATTTATTCTTTATTTTTTGGTTCTGTCCTAATCCCTCTTTCTTCTTCTAATATTACAGTGACCGCAAGATACCCAAAGAAGAAGAACCACTGCTTGATTAGGGTTTCTTCTCCGGTAAATCGCTCTTTCTTCTAACTGTTCATCCTCTGCTTGATTAGGGTTTCAAATTAGGGTATTGTGTCCTTATTATGTTCCCGATTAGGGTTTTCATGGAATGTGCGTGTTCCTGATTAGGGTTGGGTGACTGAAATATATGTTCCTGATTATTGTAGTGACCTCGGATCGATAAGGATCCTAAGTCCCTGTGATTAACATGCTAGTCCCTGGATCAATAGCTAGCACTCACAGTCGATGAAATCTCATGTAAAACACAAAGTCTTTATTACACGGAGAATCCAGAGTATGAATTTATTACAAAATTGCTTAGCATTATGCTAGCTCAAATAACAGCGGAAACATAAAAGCAGCTTGAGTCCATCAACGCCCCAGGCTTGTCGAGTGTAGACTCGCGATCCCTACGCACCTTTCAATCTTTGGATTCTGCACATAAAACATGCAGCCAACAAGTTGGGTCAATACTTTGAATGTATTGGCAAATTACACCAAGGAAAGAAAGGACTATCTCTACATGCAAGGCTAGTTTAGGCTGTAGAGTTCATTTGCTCAAAGCTAGTTTTCTTAAGTAGAGGGAAGGAGAGAAGATTTTCCCTACTTTGTAAACATTTGCTTAGATAAAATAAGGTCGAGTGGCACACGAGGATATTACGCACCAAGTGTCCAACAACCAAACACTTGGATATTACGCACCAAGCGACACTTGGATATTACACACCAAGTTCCCAAATTCCCACCCATTGGCGATATTACTCACGCCATGGGGTTTTAAAAACATTTGTTTCGAAAAGAGAGAGGAAGATCCTTCAGAGGCTCCATCCTTCAGATGCTCAATGTTGTTCTGTTTCCGTGAACACGGCTGATCGATCATATTGCAATACTCTCGAGAGTTTGTGCACTTTACCCATAATCCATGATCAAGTCCTTTTACAGACAAGACCATGGCGAGGCTTTCCCTTAGTAGCCCCTCTACCTTCCGGATCCAACCGTGCCAAGAACCTCCAAATGTTGGTACCTAGGTGAGGTTTCCCACTAAGTACTAGGCCAAGACAGAGCCCATAATGTATTGTGGTTGCACTGGAAGCTTCTGAATTCTGAAACATGGCAGACTTCTTTGATTCCTGGGCGGCCGTCCTCCACCAAAATCTCACTCGTTGACCCGACAACCATTCCACCCAGAAGAAAACTTAGTTTTATTTTGAAGTGGATTTGAGAAGAAAATTTTGCTCTAGAGAGCCTTTATACTTAGAAAAATTCTTTGTCTTTCGAACCCCCCAACGGTACTTTGTGTATATAGCATAGCAAGCAATACTTAGCAAAAACAGGGGAACCTATTAGGAGGGTAAATCCTAAGTATAGAGCTACTCATGGCATACTACAAAAATCATCGCACTTGCAAAATAACACTAAGGAAAATTCTACTAGAACATCCTACACATGCATACTACAGAATTTTGAAGATCACATGCATAGAATCAAAACTGGGACAAAAGTTATGAACAAGTGGTGTAACTTGCCTTGATCCGAGCAGCACTCTACACAATAGCACTCCTTAGCGCACTCCGAACAATCTAACAAATCACAAACATAGATCGGATCACAACTTGCTCAAAACAGGTCATAGAGAATAATCATGCATGCATGCAACATGGTATTTTATGCAAGATTGGTTGGTTCTTCTAAATTGACCAAGGTAGCATAATTGATTAGCAATTGTGTTAAGGGTGTTACTAGGATTGATTTCCCAAAGGTTTAGATCTATTTGGGTCACTAATACAATTCCTAGGGTTAGAAGGAGATCAAACCATCTAATTAGCCCCAAACTAGATCTAATGATCTTCGGCAAGGTTTTATAATTCTGTCCAGTAGGCAATGTGGAAACAAAGTTATTGCAACAAGAATCAACTAAAACTGAATTTTAATTATTTTTCAATAGAATAAACACTCTAGTCTAATGATTAAAATCTACACCTAAAACCCTGCTGTAAACTTGGAATATTATTGCAGATCTGGATTCTACATAAAATTAGGAATCCAACGGTATATTATAAGCTAAATTTGGCCAAAAATTCATTTTTATATGAATTTCGCAAGTTTTAAATCTGAATCTGCAAACAGATCTAATCTTCACTTAAAAAGCTTGCCAAGTGGCAGACGTTGATAGGTCCAGCTGGCAAGGCGGGTGATGACGCAGCTGGCTTGCACGGCTTGCCACGTGGCAGCGCGGTATTGGTCGGTACCCCTTCGTTCGACCCTCTAATCCTAACCGTCGAGCCTGGATCTAACGGCTAAGAGCAAGGACAAGCTCACCTCTCCGGCTGGCGGCGGTTGGGCACTACGGTGGTCGGCGTCGGTGTCGGCGTTCTTCGGTGATGGTGAAGCAGTCGCAGACGATCTCCTCTTCCTCGCGGTCCCGCCCGTAGCCTCAGATTCGAGCTCCTCTTCCCCGAGTGGAGGCGGCGGCTGCTCCTCCTCCGCAACTCCGGTGAGCAATCCGCGGCGGCACGCTGCAGTATACAGAGGGAAAAACGGTGAGTAGACGATGTCGATCGAGAGGTTCAAGCTAGGGAAGAAATCAGGGGGAGGGGGTTCCCGTGTTGTCGTCTTCGTTGGCTTACCGAGGGCAGCGGCGGTTCGAGCCCGCGGAATCGGAGAGGGCTAGGGTTCTAAGGGTTTTGGGGGACGGAGGAGAGGCATGCGGCTGGTCTTTATATGCAGCCTGGGGGGGAGTCCTGGCTGGACACGGAGGCGGGGAGAAACGTTGCCGGTGCAGACTCGGTTCTCGTCGGAGAGGAAAGGGGAAGGGTGACAGGTGGGGTCCGGGTGTCGGTGGTGGAGGGGGGAGTGGGCTGGTCTGTAAGATCACTCCTTTGTAAAGGAAATGGAACCCTGTGATTGCAATTCTAGTCCCTGGATCATTGCTAGCATCCACAGTTTAAGATGAAGTACACAGATACAAAGGTCATTTATTACATCCATTCCAAAGATAAACATAGTCTTTACAACTCAAGGCCACAGGCCTAATACAAGAGTTTGAATAAGTAAATAAATGTAAGTCTTCATCTTCATGTGCCACATGCAAACATGTTGAGTGTAGACTCATGACACCTAATCCTCATCAGAGTAACCTGCAACATCACAAGTTACAGCCACAGTGGGTCAATACTTTGGAATAGTATTGGCAAGTGATACCTTAGTATATTTTAAGTGGACTAGATACTATATGCAAATTTGGCTAAGTGTAGCTTGGCTTTCTTTGCTCAAAATAGGTTTTTCCTATTAGTTGAAATCACTAAGTTTTTCTTTGTCAAAACTTTTCCCAAGGAACCACCATTAGACATTGAGGTCCTTCACCCTTGTTCACCCACAAATTTTTACTTAGAAATTGGGATGAGGAGATTCTTGATAGCTTCCATGCCTTGATGCTCAAGTTGTCCATTGCCATGGACTTGGCTAAGTACTTAGATTTTTCCATCTGCAGAGGTTGTGCACTTTCCCCACCAGACTTGGTTTCACCAAGACAGGACCTTTCAGAAGCCTTCCCTTAGACCAAATGGACGCGTTCCAAGCTATCATTCCCTCTACCACCAACTGTCCAAAAGGCTAAGTTCTAGCAACTTATGTGATCCAGGCAGAGCCCATATTGCCAAGTGGCTGCACTAGAAGCTTCTTAACACTTGGCCTCTAAAATCTCTTTGTTCCTGGGTGGCTTATCACAAGTGAGATACACAAGGTAAACCATAGCCATGGGCCTTGTGTAACCACTCAACCAAAAACCACCAATCAAGTCCCTTTCCACCCAGGTGATTCATTGACTTAGTTGTTTTATTAAGTAAAACAAGTCCAAAGACTTAGAAATATTTTTCATCATAGCATGTATATTCCACCAACCCTTGTTTGCTACTAGCTAGGCTAAGCATGGCATAGATAGTAACTTAACTTAGAAATTTCCTAGCAAGTCTACAACTACTTAGGATTTCCCAACATGGCATTAGGCAAAATAATAACATGCAAGACTTAGCAAAATATTTCTAATGCTAGTATAAAATATAGGTCTAGAAATATTCATGAAGTACCACTTGCCTTGGTAGTTGGGAGAGTAGCACTCTTCACAATCACAATCACTAGCACCAAAATCTACACATAGAATATAGCCACAATCACATACAAGATATATTCAACCAAAAAAATATATGCTTGCATGCAAGATGCTAAGTGATGATTTTCAAAACTCAACCAAGCAAGTGCAAGGTACTGATTCACTAACAAGATAAAATCTTGCCAAACACCCAATATTTATACCCTAAAACATTTCCTAAATATTTCAAACACTCAAATTAGTCCTAAACAAGTTTCTACAAATAAAGCCTTTTCAACAGAATCTAAACACTAAACACATTGCATAATTTGAAAGATCTTGCTCTCCTGATTCCAACAGTATAAAATTTGTCAAATTCTAACGTGGGGATCAAAAGTTATAGCTAATTCAAATTTGGATATAAATCAGATTCAAAATCTGTTTTAAAATCAAACCCTAGCCACACGTCTGTTTCCTATTGGCCGATACCGTTTCACTCAGGATCACCCTTCCGCGCCGTCAGATCAAGTTAGATCCAACGCGCCAGATTCAAAGAAAACACTTCGCCCAGATCTAATCTAACGGCTGCTGTTGCTTTGACCATAGCCTAGCGGCGCTAGCGGCAGCGACTGGCGGCGGCGCTTCTGTCAGTGGCGGCGCTGGCGTTCTAGGTGGCACGGGAGAGGGGGAAGGGGCTTACCGAGCTTGCCGTGCGATGCTGATGCTCAAGGTGGTGTCGGCTGGTCAAGGGGCGCGCTGTAGTGGTTGGGGGAGCTCGTCGGAGTTGTGCACGGCATCGGGTGGTTGCTGTCGAATCCGTTGCCGAGGTTCCGCGTCGCCCTAGCACGAACCAAGTGGTTTAGGAGATGCACAAGACAGTGGCGAACAACCTCGTATGCGAGAGAGGGCAAGGGCGCTCGGGGCTTACCGCAATTGATCGCCGGAGTTGATGGGGTCGTCTGACGCGTGTGGTCGCCGACGTTGCCGAGGCTCTGGATGATCCTAGCATGCACCAGAGGGGTCAGGAGGTGCGCATGGTCGTGGAGATTGTACTGGCAAATTTAGACAGCAAGGGGCGACGGGGTCTTACCGGAATACCTCGCCGGAGTTAGCTCTGGCTGCGGCGGTGCAACGCGAATTAGGGGCAGCCTGGTGGCGAGAAGAGAGTGCAGCGTGGGGGGAAATGACCGCGGCGGGGTGTGGTTTAAATAGGCCGAAGCGCGACAGGAAACGCTTGCGGTATCAAGGCTAATTATGCCGCGCCATTACCGGCAGCGGCGACGTGGTCTGCGGGCGCGATTTGGGGAAGAAGGAGTCGACGTGGAGAGGTCCACTTGTCAGCGAAATAACAGAGGGGGGAGTGGGGTCCGTTATTCAGCGACTCTGGGGGTGCTTCTGCGCGTGAGAGAGAGTGAGGGGACCCGGGTGGGCTAGTTGGGCTGGATTCGCTGTTGGGCCAGAATAGTAGCGCCGGCCCTTTTCCTTTTCTTTATTCCTTTTCTTTTTCTAATTTGATTTTCTGGAATGATTTTCAAATAAATTCAAACTCTATTTGAATTCAAATCTTTTCAGGATTTTTGCAGTGTGCAACAGTCACAATTCTAGGCGTAAAACCATGTGGTCACTTTGAATTGGCTTGGTCATTTTTGGAAAGACAAAATAACAGTGACAAAGCACTTGGTTTGCAAATGTTTGAAAATGGTTTTGAAACCATTTTTATTTTGTAGAATTTTGTTCAAACTCCACACTCAAACCAATCAACAAGGAAGCAAACAAACTTGGTTTAAAACACTAAGTTCTCAAATTAGGATGGTCATTTGATTTAAGTTTGCTCACATAAAATGATAGAACTATGTGCTTATGTTTTCTTGAAATTGGTTTGAAATTGACCTCAAAACTATATGCATGCATGAATGATATGCAATCTTTGAAATCATGAATTTAGGGATGTTACAAATCTAACCCCCTTAAGGTGAATCTCGCCCTCGAGATTCGGATTGGCTAGCAAATAGGTGAGGGTGGTCTTTCCGAAGATCATCTTCTCTTTCCAATGTTGCTTCCTCTTCGGAATGATGATTCCACTACACTTTGCAGAACTTGATAGTCTTAGTCCGTGTGACTCTTTCTGCAGTCTCAAGAATCTTGATAGGCTTCTCTTCATAAGTGAGATCACTTTCCAATTGAACCTCCTCCAAAGGTATAGTATCCTTCAAAGAAGTTTCTTCCATTTTTGGATGACATTTCTTAAGTTGACTCACATGAAACACATTATGGACAGCTGACAGAGATTCTGGCAGTTCAGTTTCATAGGCAACTTCTCCTTTGCGACTCAGAATCTTGAATGGCCCAACATATCTTGGTGCCAATTTTTCTTTGACTCCGAATCTCTTCACTCCACGAAGTGGTGACACTAAGATAAGCTCTATCACCAACTTCGTAGGTGACTTCTCTACGCTTAGGATCTGCGTAGCTTTTATGTCGGGACTGTGCTATCTTCAACCTGTCCTTAACCAATTTGACCTTCTCTTCGGCTTCTTTGATAAGATCTGGCCTGAATAAACTTCTTTCTCCCACACCATTCCATAACAATGGGGTGGTACACTTTCTTCCATAGAGAAACTCAAACAGTGCCATCTCAATGCTGGCTTGATAGCTGTTGTTATAAGACAATTCTGCGTAAGGCAGACTTTCATCCCAACTGGCTCCAAAAATGGGAAGTGAATTGAGTTCCCCTATCTGACACAATACTCTTGGGCACTCCATGTAGACATACAATTCTACTCATGTAAATTCTGGCTAACTTAGCACTTGTATAGGTTGTCTTCACGGGTATGAAATGAGCCACTTTAGTTAGGCGATCCACTACTACCCAAATAGAATCGTATCCTGACCTGGTCCTTGGTAATCCGGTAATGAAATCCATACCAATCTTGTCCCACTTCCAATCAGGAATAGGTAGTGGTTGAAGCAAACCTGCTAGTTTCTGATGCTCCGCTTTCACTCTACTACACACATCACACAAAGCAATATGTTCGGCGATGTCCTTCTTGAGATTACTCCACCAAAATCTTTCTTTCATGTCCATGTACATTTTGGTGTTACCCGGGTGAATGGAATATGGAGAGTTGTCTGCTTCTTGCAAAATCAGTTTCCGCAACTCCGGGTCTTGTGGAACACAGATACGTTTCCCATGCCATAAAGTACCCTGTTCGTCTTCATGGAATTCTTTGGCTTTTCCTTTGCCAATCCTTTCCTTAATCTCTTCAATTTCCTTATCAGTCTTCTGGGCTTCTTTGATCTTGTCCAACAAAGTGGGTTGAACATCCAAAGACATAAGATGTCCTTCAGGCACAATCTCCAATCTGAGTTTTCTAAATTGGGTACACAGATCATCTGGCAATTCTCCTTTGGTAAGGCCATTCACAAAAACCTTACGACTTAGAGCATCTGCTACAACATTTGCTTTACCGGGATGGTATTGCAAACTTAAGTCATAGTCTTTGATAAGTTCTAGCCATCTTTGTCTCATATTAATTTCCTTCTGGGTGAAGATATACTTCAAACTCTTGTGATCCGTGAACACCTCACAACGTTTTCCCAAAAGATAGTGTCTCCATGTTTTTAGTGCATGGACAACAGAGGCTAACTCTAAATCATGAGTAGGATAGTTCACTTCATGAGTTTTGAGTTGTCTCGAGGCGTAAGCCACAACTTTACCGTCTTGCATAAGTACTGCACCCAAACCTTGATGACATGCATCACAATATACTTGGAAATCTTTTTCCAAATCTGGAAGACACAAGACTGGTGCTGTCACAAGTCTCTTCTTCAATTCCTGAAAGCTGAGTTCACAACCTTCAGACCAAGCAAACTTCTTGTCTTTCTTTAACAATTTTGTCATAGGTTTAGCTACTTTGGATAAATTCTCAATGAACCTCCTGTAGTAACCTGCTAAGCCAAGGAAGCTACGAACTTCTTTCACGGACTTGGGAGATTCCCATTCAGTCACAGCTGAAACCTTAGCAGGATCAACTGCTACACCATCCTTTGTCATAACATGACCAAGAAAACCAACTTCATCTAACCAGAACTCACACTTACTGAATTTGGCATAAAGTTTTTGCTCTCTTAACTTCTCAAGTATTAATCGCAAATGTCCTTCATGCTCTTCTTTGCTCTTGGAGTAGACTAAGATGTCATCGATGAAAACAACAACAAACTTGTCTAGGAATTCCATGAACACCTTGTTCATCATATTCATGAAGTATGCTGGAGCATTGGTTAAACCAAAAGGCATTACGGTATACTCATACAATCCATACCTTGTAGTGAAGGATGTTTTAGGTATGTCTTATTCTCTTATCTTGAGTTGAAAATAGCCTGACCGGAGATCAATCTTTGAGAACACACATGCTCCTTCTAGCTGATCAAACAAGTCATTGATTCTAGGCAAAGGGTATTTATTCTTGATAGTTACCTCGTTGAGTGAACGGTAATCTATGCATAACCTTTGACTTCTATCCTTCTTCTCCACAAACAAGACTGGGGCTCCCCAAGATGAAGAACTTGGTTGAATAAATCCTTTCTGCAACTGTTCTCCAAGTTGTTTCTTGAGTTCTTTCAGTTCATCAACTGACATTTTATATGCTCTCTTTGCTATTGGTCCAGACCCTGGTACCAAATCTATCAGAAACTCCACATCTCTATCTGGTGGCATTCCTGGCAATTCTTCCGGAAACACATCCGGATACTCACTCACAATCGGCACATTATCCATGCTAACCCCCTTAAGAGAATTTAGCTTACTCCTTTTTGCTTCAAAGTTGGTCTTGAATCTGATCCTTTTATTTTCTGAAGTTGTGAGTGAGACAGTATGGTTGGCACAATCTATCACTCCTTTGTACTTAGTCATCCAGTCCATTCCCAGAATGACATCCAATCCTTGGGAGTTTAGTATTATCAAATTAACGGGAAACTTATACTTCCCAAATTCTATGACTAGATCATGACATCCTGAATTCACTATCATTTCTCCACCAGGAGAATTTACTTTTATAGGACACCCAATAGTTTCTACCGGTAGTTCATTTCTTTCAACAAATGCTCTTGATATGAATGAATGAGATGCACCAGTATCAAAGAGTACAAATGCTGGAATTGAACTGAGTCTGAACTTAACAGCAACAGCATCAGGCTCCTCATAGACCTCCTCCACATTGATGTGGTTTACTTGTCCCTTCTGAAAAGGGTTGGGCTTGTTGGGTCCTTCAACCTTCTTTTCTGGGCACTCATTTGCATAATGCCCCATCTTCTTGCATTTGAAGCATTCAACCTGACTGATGTCTCTCTTAACAGGCTGACTTCCACTTCCATTACCACTGTGGTGGCTCTTATGTCCACTCTTGTGGTTCTCGTACTTGTCATTGTCATGACTACGGTGATGCTTGTTGTCATGACGGTTGTGGTTGTGGTGCTTGTTGAATTTCCCATGCTTGTGGGATCCTGAGCTTCTGCTGTCATCATAATGAGATCGTTTGTGAGACGATCCCGAGCTGTGCTTGTCGGAGTGCTTTCTCTTTCTACTCTCAACTTGCTTCATTTTGTTCTCCAAAATAGCAGCCTTGTCACAGAGCGACTGATAAGTGGGAACATATGCCACAGCCAACTGCATATTGAGCTCATCATTCAAGCCCTCAAGAAATTTTTCCTTTCTCTTGGCATCAGTGTCAACTTCATCCGGTGCATAACGCGCCAGATTGTTGAACTCCTCAATATATTCAGCCACGCTGCGGTGGCGCTGTTTCAGATTATGGAACTCTTTCTTTTTCAGACTCATCACTCCGGATGAGATATGAGCAGTGCGAAAGCCATCCTCAAAGATAGCCCATGTCACTTCATCTATGGGAGTGGTGATCTGGAAGTTGTCCCACCAAGTGGCGGCTGGTCCTTCCAGCAGATGTGCTGCAAATCTGACCTTTTCAGCATCCGTACAGCCCACGGTTACCAAGTCCTTGTTTACCGAACGTAGCCAGTCATTGGCCACCATGGGATCAGTCGTCCCAGAGAATTTTGCTGGCCTCAATCTCAAGAACCTGGTGAGCATATCAAAACCCAGTGGGTTGTTGTTGTTGTTGTTATTGTTGTTATTGTTGTTGTTATTGTTATTGTTGTTGTTGTTGTTATTGTTGTTGTTGTTGTTTTGGTTCTGGATGAACGTCGTCATCATCTGCATTAGCTGAGTTTGAGCAGTCATCATTTGTTGCATTTCTGGAGTGATGTTGTTGTTGTTGTTGGGGTTGGGGTTTGCACGACGGGGAGGCATCTGTGGTTTGTTCAAATAGAGATAAGAATGAGATACCCATAGATGCTTTCATGCACATTACATCACATAGCATGCAACACAAGGATAAAGGTTCAACAACAAGATAACAAGTTCACAAAGTAAAACACACAAGTAGCAAGCCATCCACATGTCGGATGGTCAAATAACAAGTTCTCAAATAATAAGTACTAAAATAAAAGATAAATGAGTGGTCAAATCTACTCATCGGCATCAATCTCCTCCTCGACAAAGGTAAGACCTGCGTTCTCCATCGCGGTCTTGTTTTCCTCGATGCTAGTGGTAAAAAGTCTCTATCTTTGCCTTGAGAGCCCTCTTCTGGGAGCGAAGCCTCTCTATCACCGTCTGCTGCTGCTCGAGCTCGAAGTCCTTGGACTGCAGTTCTTCAGTCATGTCCCGGATCTTCTTGTTCCTATCCTGGACACACTTCTCCTGACTCTTGAACTTCATGTACTGGGTCTCGAACTTTGCCTCCATTTCCTTGACTATCTCGTCTTGCTGCGCGAAGAGCTTGTCCTTCTCGCGAAGCTGCACCTGGAGCTCGTCATTGCTGAGCATGACATTGGTCCTGTCAGTGTCCACGTGCCTAATGAGAGACTCTAAGTCCTGGAGGTACAGGTGTATCGGCTCTTCTGCGTCCCTCGAATCGTCCTCGAAGTCGATGGACTCTCCATCCTCATCACGTCTTCCGAAGACGTGGAAGTGGGTACCTCTAACCTGTTGGGAGTGTCGCCCTAGCAGACGTCCTATCAGATCCTGCATAACTACCTCGAGGCCTCTCTCCCTATCATCGTGCATGAGCTTGAAGACAATGGCCTCCGTGGTAGGCTCTGTCTGGCGTCCGGGCTGGTTGACCTTGAAGCCCTAGAGGTCCTTCCTCTCACACTTGGTGAGGGGATGCACCATGATGGTGGGAAGAGGGAGATTGAGCAAAGTGGTAAGCTCAACGATACGAGGACCAAAGCGGGTAACCTGGAACTCCTCAACAGTGCTGATGGTAATAGGCATCTATTTATAAGATAGAAAAGTTAGAACAACACAAATCAAGATAAAACAAAAGACGAAACATCACATACATATCCTTGGGAAGCAAAACACACAAGTCATGCATACATGGAACCATTACATCAACCAAGGTTCAATCTTATTTTAGAGCAACATTTTGGAAAATAAGGTGATAGGTGGTGGTCCAACTAACGAAGTACGTTTACAATCCTATCTCACTGGATCTGTTGGCTAACACAATGTTCCTAGAAGCAATCAGCCTATCTTGCTCACATGATTCCATCACTAAGTCTATAATGTCTCCTCTTAAGGTTTGGTTGGTAGCTTCCAACACTTGGGTATGTTTCTTCTCTTTCCTTAGATCATTTTGGAGGTTGAGCATTCTGCACTTGACTCTATCACCAAGTTCTTTGATGGTCTTCCAAGCTGCATCCTTTGCTGATTCAAAGAATGTAGTGTGCACCACTGAATTGGTGAACATGTAGAATCCTTTTTCCTGATGGTTGTCTTCCTTGTTTTTATACAAGTGAAGTTGCACCCACCAGTATTCCTCTCCTTCATCCATCACAGGAAAACCCTTGTACACAGCTGCACCTTGTATCTCTAATGCAACCATGAGGTCCTTGAGAGCCTTGGGGAATTCTGTCTCACACTCCAAAGTCATTGTCATGAGTGGTCCTTTCCTCACGGCTTCGTTGATGGAGTTCATCTACAAATAGAGATGAGAGAGAAGATTAGAAAATTTTACGAGAAGAATAGACAAGTGTAGAAGTTGAATTTTTTTTCCTTAGTGGTTTCCAATCCTAGGGTCATAATCCTACAGGCAACACAGTGCTCTGATACCATCTGTAAGATCACTCCTTTGTAAAGGAAATGCTGTGATTGCAATGCTAGTCCCTGGATCATTGCTAGCATCCATAGTTTAAGATGAAGTACACAGATACAAAGGTCATTTATTAAATCCATTCAAGAGATAAACATAGTCTTTACAACTCAAGGCCACAGGCCTAATACAAGAGTTTGAATAAGTAAATAAATGTAAGTCTTCATCTTCATGTGCCATAGGCAAACATGTTGAGTGTAGACTCATGACACCTAATCCTCATCAGAGTAACCTGCAACATCACAAGTTACAGCCACAGTGGGTCAATACTTTGGAATAGTATTGGCAAGTGATACCTTAGTATATTTTAAGTGGACTAGACACTATATGCAAATTTGGCTAAGTGTAGCTTGGCTTGCTTTGCTCAAAATAGGTTTTTCCTATTAGTTGAAATCACTAAGCTTTTCTTTGTCAAAACTTTTCCCAAGGAACCACCAATAGACATTGAGGTCCTTCACCCTTGTTCACCCACAAATTTTTACTTAGAAATTGGGATGAGGATATTCTTGATAGCTTCCATGCCTTGATGCTCAAGTTGTCCATTGCCATGGACTTGGCTAAGTACTTAGATTTTTGCATCTGCAGAGGTTGTGCACTTTCCCCACCAGACTTGGTTTCACCAAGACAGGACCTTTTAGAAGCCTTCCCTTAGACCAAATGGACGCGTTCCAAGCTATCATTCCCTCTACCACCAACTGTCCAAATGGCTAAGTTCTAGCAACTTATGTGATCCAGGCAGAGCCCATATTGCCAAGTGGCTGCACTAGAAGCTTCTTAACACTTGGCCTCTAAAATCTCTTTGTTCCTGGCTGGCTTATCACAAGTGAGATACACAAGGTAAACCATAGCCATGGGCCTTGTGTAACCACTCAACCAAAAACCACCAATCAAGTCCCTTTTCACCCAGGTGATTCATTGACTTAGTTGTTTTATTAAGTAAAACAAGTCCAAAGACTTAGAAATATTTTTCATCATAGCATGTATATTCCACCAACCCTTGTTTTCTACTAGCTAGGCTAAGCATGGCATAGATAGTAACTTAACTTAGAAATTTCCTAGCAATTCTACAACTACTTAGGATTTCCCAACATGGCATTAGGCAAAATAATAACATGCAAGACTTAGCAAAATATTTCTAATGCTAGTATAAAATATAGGTATAGAAATATTCATGAAGTACCACTTGCCTTGGTAGTTGGGAGAGTAGCACTCTTCAGAATCACAATCACTAGCACCAAAATCTACACATAGAATATAGCCACAATCACATACAAGATATATTCAACCAAAAATATATATGCATGCATGCAAGATGCTAAGTGATGATTTTCAAAACTCAACCAAGCAAGTGCAAGGTACTGATTCACTAACAAGATAAAATCTTGCCAAACACCCAATATTTATACCCTAAAACATTTCCTAAATATTTCAAACACTCAAATTAGTCCTAAACAAGTTTCTGCAAATAAAGCCTTTTTAACAGAAGCTAAACACTAAACACATTGCATAATTTGAAAGAGATTTCTCTCCTGATTCCAACGGTATAAAAGTTGTCAAATTCTAACGTGGGGATCAAAAGTTATAGCTAATTCAAATTTGGATATAAATCAGATTCAAAATCTGTTTTAAAATCAAACCCTAGCCACGCGTCTGTTTCCTATTGGCCGATACCGTTTCACTCAGGATCACCCTTCCGTGCCGTTAGATCAAGTTAGATCCAACGCGCCAGATTCAAAGAAAACAGTTTGCCCAGATCTAATCTAAACCGCAAGATCTACATCTAACGTCTGCTGTTGCTTTGACCATAGCCTAGCGGCGCTAGCGGCGGCGACTGGCGGCGGCGCTTCTTTCAGTGGTGGCGCTGGCGTTCTAGGTCGCACGGGAGAGGGGGAAGGGGCTTACCGAGCTCGCCGTGCGATGCTGATGCTCAAGGTGGTGTCGGCTGGTCAAGGGGCGCGCTGTAGTGGTTGGGGGAGCTCGTCGGAGTTGTGCACGACGTCGGGTGGTTGCTGTCGAAGTTGTTGCCGAGGTTCCGCGTCGCCCTAGCACGAACCAAGTGGTTTAGGAGATGCGCAAGACAGTGGCGAACAACCTCGTATGCGAGAGAGGGCAAGGGGCGCTCGGGGCTTACCGCAATTGATCGCCGGAGTTGATGGGATCGTCTGACGCGTGTGGTCGCCGACGTTGCCGAGGCTCTGGATGATCCTAGCATGCACCAGAGGGGTCAGGAGGTGCGCATGGTCGTGGAGATTGTACTGGCAAATTTAGACAGCAAGGGGCGACGGGGTCTTACCGGAATACCTCGCCGGAGTTAGCTCTGGCTGCGGCGGTGCAACGCGAATTTGGGGCAGCCTGGTGGCGAGAAGAGAGTGCAGCGTGGGAGGAAATGACCGCGGCGGGGTGTGGTTTAAATAGGCCGAAGCGCGACAGGAAACGCTTGCGGTATCAAGGCTAATTACGCCACGCCATTACTGGCATCAACGACAGCAGCGACGTGGTCTGCGGGCGCGATTTGGGGAAGAAGGAGTCGACGTGGAGAGGTCCACTTGTCAGCGAAATAACAGAGGGGGGAGTGGGGTCCGTGTGTCAGCGACTCTGGGGGTGCTTCTGTGCGTGAGAGAGAGAGAGGGGACCCGGGTGGGCTAGTTGGGCTGGATTCGCTGTTGGGCCAGAATAGTAGCGCCGGCCCTTTTCCTTTTCTTTATTCCTTTTCTTTATTCCTTTTCTTTTTCTAATTTGATTTTCTGGAATGATTTTCAAATAAATTCAAACTCTATTTGAATTCAAATCTTTTCAGGATTTTTGCAGTGTGCAACAGTCACAATTCTAGGCGTAAAACCATGTGGTCACTTTGAATTGGCTTGGTCATTTTTGGAAAGACAAAATAACAGTGACATAGCACTTGGTTTGCAAATGTTTGAAAATGGTTTTGAAACCATTTTTATTTTGTAGAATTTTGTTCAAACTCCACACTCAAACCAATCAACAAGGAAGCAAACAAACTTGGTTTAAAACACTAATTTCTCAAATGAGGATGGTCATTTGATTTAAGTTTGCTCACATAAAATGATAGCACTATGTGCTTCTGTTTTCTTGAAACTGGTTTGAAATTGACCTCAAAACTATATGCATGCATGAATGATATGCAATCTTTGAAATCATGAATTTAGGGATGTTACAGTCGGTAGTGGAGGGGGGAGTGGGCTGGCGCGGGTGCGGGTAGCTTGCTGCTGCGCGGGCGCTGGGGCGGGGTGGGCTGGTGAGCCGGCCCAGCTAGGTTAGCCGCTGCCTCTGTTTTTTTTCCTTTTAACATTTTTCAATTTCTGTTTTAGTGAAACCCAAATAACTTTTGCATACTAAGTCCAAACTTGATGAAATTTGTTTCTAAATTTTTATAAAAGTAGGGTGGTCAACATAGGACCATGGTTTGATGTTTCACAAAGTTTTTTGAAGGGTCAAGCTTGTTTACAACAATAATTCCTACATAAAGAAATCTTTATTAGGGTTTTGATAGGTTTAGGTGTTTAGGATTTTGTTGTAAAAAAAATTCATTTGTAAGATGCAATGATGCAAGGATGATGCATGCTTCTAGTAACATCATAAAATAAAATCTGGGATGTTACAAACCTACCCCCCTTAAGAAGAATCTCGTCCCCGAGATTCGGGTTGGCTAGCAAATAGGTGTGGGTGTTCTGCCTTCAAGTCTTCTTCACGCTCCCACGTAGCTTCTTCCTCCGAGTGGTGGTTCCATTTTACGTTGCAGAATCTTATAGTCTTGGTGCCGGTAACCCTCTCGGCTGTTTCCAGTATTTTGATGTGTTTTTCCTCATAGGTAAGGTCATTTTCCAAGTGAACCTCATCCAGGGAAACGGTGTCTCTTAACGGTGTTTCAGCCATCTCCGGGTGACACTTCTTTAGTTGCGACACTTGAAACACATCATGAACAGTCAGTCCTTCCGGTAACTCCAACTGATAAGCAACTTCTCCTCTACGGGCCAGAACCTTATATGGTCCTATGAATCGTGGGGCTAACTTGCCCTTGATTCTGAACCTCTTAACTCCTCGTAGGGGTGAAACTCGGAGATACGCACGGTCCCCTATTTTATAAGCCACATCTCTGCGCTTGGAATCAGCGTAACTCTTCTATCGGGATTGGGCTACCTTTAGCCTATCCTGAATCTGTCGTACCTTTTCTTCGGCATCCTTTATCAATTCAGGTCCAAAAAGACTGCGTTCACCAACTCCATTCCATAGCAGCGGAGTCCTACATTTTCTGCCATATAGAACTTCAAACGGAGCCATCTTGATACTTGTCTGGTAGCTGTTGTTGTATGAGAACTCAGCATACGGCAGGTTATCGTCCCAACTAGATCCATAGTCTAGTGCGCAAGCTCTCAACATATCTTCCAGAATCTGGTTCACCCTTTCCGTTTGGCCATCTGTCTGAGGGTGGAAGGCAGTACTGAATTCTAGTCGGGTTCCAAGAGACTCATGTAGTTGTCGCCAAAACTTTGAAGTAAACTGGGTGCCTCTGTCTGACACAATTCCCTTGGGAACACCATGTAGGCTTACAATCCTTGAAATGTATATATTAGCAAGCTTAGCACTTGTATATGTGGTCTTTACGGGGATGAAGTGAGCCACCTTGGTAAAGTGGTCCACCACTACCCAGATAGAATCAAATCCAGAACGGGTCCAGGGCAATCCCATGATGAAATCCATGCCTACCTTGTCCCACTTCCAGTCGGGTATAGGTAGTGGTTGAAGTAGTCCTGCCGGTTTCTGATGCTCGGCTTTAACTCTATTACATACATCACACAGATAAATATACTCTGCAATATCTCTCTTTAGGTTATTCCACCAAAATCTATCCTTCACATCCATGTACATCTTCGTGTTACCTGGATGAATTGAGTATGGCGAATCATGAGCTTCTTGTAAAATCATATTCTTAATATTGGGGTCATTGGGAACGCACAAACGCTTCCCATACCAGAGGGTTCCTTGTTCGTCCAGACGAAATTCCTTTGTTTTTCCTTCGCTTATCCTGACTCTTATTTCTTCCAACTCTTTATCCCCCTTTTGTGCTTCCTGGATCCTTTCTTGGAAGGTGGACACTATTTCCATAGTTGCTACGTGTCCTTTCGGAACTATTTCTAGCCTGCGATCCTTGAATTGCTTGCATAAATCCTCTGGAAGCTCCCCTGCGGTAAGTCCATTTACATACACCTTACGACTTAAGGCATTAGCCACCACGTTTGCCTTTCCGGGATGGTACTGTAAATCCAAGTCATAATCCTTCATTAGCTCAAGCCATCTTCTTTGTCTCATATTCAACTCCTTTTGGGTGAAGATGTACTTCAAACTCTTGTGATCTGTGAACACATCACAATGTTTGCCCATGAGGTAGTGTCTCTATACCTTGAGTGCATGAACCACAGACGCAAGTTCCAAATCATGTGTGGGGTAGTTGTGTTCGTGGTTCTTAAGTTGCCGGGAAGCATAGGATACCACTTTCCCATCCTGCATCAATACACTTCCAAGTCCTTGTCGAGAAGCGTCACAATAGACTTGAAAATCCTTCTGGATATCAGGCAGACACAGAACTGGCGCCGTTACAAGGCGTTTCTTCAACTCTTGGAAACTTGCTTCACATGCCTCGGTCCATAGGAATTTCTTTTCCTTCTTCAATAGTTCCGTCATGGGTTTTGCTATTTTGGAAAAGTTTTCAATGAACCTCCGGTAATATCCCGCGTGGCCCAGGAAACTCCTAATATCTCCCACATTCTTGGGTGACTCCCATTCCGTCATGGAAGATACCTTACTAGGATCTACGGCAAATCCTTTTGCTGACACAACATGACCAAGGAATCCCACTTCCTTTAACCAGAACTCGCACTTGCTGAATTTGGCATACAACTTGTGTTCTCTTAGTTTCTCCATAATAAGGCGCAGATGTTTCTCATGTTCCTTCTCATACTTAGAGTATATGAGTATATGATCTATGAATACCACGATAAACTTGTCCAAATATTCCATGAACACCTTGTTCATCATGGTCATGAAGTATGCTGGGGCATTGGTTAGACCAAAAGACATCACGGTGTACTCATACAATCCGTATCTTGTGGTGAATGTTGTTTTGGGCACATCCTGTTCTTGAATCTTTAGCTGAAAGTAGCCTGATCGCAGATCGATCTGTGAGAACACACTGGCTCCCTTTAACTGGTCAAACAAGTCATTGATGTTGGGTAGAGGATACTTATTCTTGATCGTCACCTCGTTCAACGAGCGGTAGTCCACAACCAGCCTCTTGGTTTTATCCTTCTTTTCCACAAATAGGACAGGCGCTCCCCAAGATGACGCACTGCGTTGGATGAATCCCTTGTCCAATTGTTCCCTAAGTTGTTTCTTGAGTTCCTATAACTCTTCCACATCCATCTTGTATGGTCTCTTAGCTATCGGCCCCGTGCCTGGCATCAATTCAATGAGGAACTCGATATCACGGTCGGGAGGCATTCCTGGCAGTTCCTCCGGGAAGACATCTGGGTATTCCTTTACAATAGGTACCTCCTCCAAGCTAACCCCCTTAAGAGAGTTCACCATGATTTCCTTAAGTGCAAAATTTGACTTGATAATTCTCTTCCCTTCCGGTGTTGTGAGCGTGACAGTTCTCTTGGCACAATCTATGACTCCCTCATATTCGGTCATCCAATTCATGCCCAAGATTATGTCTAATCCTTGTGATTCTAGAACTACTAGACTTGTGGGAAAGATGTGCGTCCCAATCCTTAGTTCTAGTCCCCGGCAACCGGAGTTTGCCACTATTTCTCCCCCAGGAGAACTTACCCTTAGAGGAAAATTTATAGTCTCCGTTGGTATCTTGCCTCTATCCACAAATACCCTTGATATGAATGAATGCGATGCACCAGTATCAAAAAGAACAACCGCGGGAATAGAATTGAGTTTGAACTTACCAATCATCGAGTCTGGAGCATCACAAGCATCCTCCATAGAAACATGATTTACCGTGGCTTTGACAAACGGATTTGGCTTCTTCCCGTTTGCATTGCCATGGTTGTGTCCATTTCCATTCCCATTACCATTGCCATTCTTCTTCTCGGGGAAAGAGGTTGCATAGTGCCCCGTCCTGTTGCACTTAAAGCATGTCACCTCACTGAGATCCTTCCCATTGCTGCCATTCCCATTGCGGTTTTATGCCCGTTGTGTTTGTGGCCACCATGGTTATGACCGTTATGGTTGTGGCCATTATTGTTATAAGGTGGTGGTGAGGAATTGTGCTGCTTCTGGTATGGAATAGAGTGTTTGTGAGGGTTAGACTTCCTCTTGCGGTTTTCTATGCTCTTCCTTTTGGATTCAACCACAATGGCTCTGTCCAGAAGTTCCTGAAAGTTGTCAAATTTCTGAGCCACAAGCTGAATAGATATCTCATCATTGAGTCCTCTTAGGAACTCCTCCTGTCTCTTGGCATCAGTGGAAACATCGTCGGGTGCATATCGGGCTAGCTTGTTGAAAAGCTCACCATACTCGGTGACAGAACGGTGCAGCTGGTGTAGGTCGCGAAATTCGCGCCTTTTTAGAGTCATGATACCAGCAGCCACATGATGAGTGCGAAAAGCTAACTCAAACTGATCCCAAGTGATAGCATCAATATCTGGGTGGGTGACTTGGTAGTTATCCCACCATTCTGCAACAGGTCCTTCAAGCTGGTGCGCGGCGTAACGTACCCTGTCGGCTCCGATAGCTTGAACGATATCTAGCTTCTTGTTGATCGTACGCAGCCAGTCATCGGCGATGATTGGTTCAGTGCTGCTAGTGAAGGTAGGTGGGTTCATCCTCAAAAACCGAGTCAAGCGATCCTGTTGCGGAGGTGGCGGAGGTGGTGGTGGTGGCGGGTTGTTGTTGTTGTTTTGCATGTTCTGAGTGAGCAGTTGGATCAGCTGGTTCTGAGTGGCCAAAAGTTGTGCTATTTCTGGCGGGATTTCGGAGTTCGCACGTCTTGGCGGCATCTGTGGGGTTTAAGAGAATAGTTAAGAAATAGATAGAAAGACTAAGTAGTAAACTCCTACCCTTATGAAAACACACCAAGCACACAAGGCACACCAGACATAACAGCTTAACATTGAAAACAACCAAGTTTAACTAAACCAGATTTGTCTTGGTATTTATTACAATCGCGAATAACGTTCTACTATAGAATTAAAGGTGGTCCAACTATTACACATCTTCCACGCCTTCCTCTTCCTCGTCCTCGAACGAGTAGCCTTCCTGCTCTAGAGTTGTCTTATACAACTCCATCTCCTTTGTGGTGGCTTCAAGCTTCTCTTGGAGGTTCTTTATCTCATCCTGCAGCTTCTTGGTAGTGGCTTCCAGCTGCTCCTAAAGTCCCTCCTTCTCGCTTTGTAGCTCCTCCACTAAACTTGACTTCTTTGCGGCTTCAAGTTGCTTTGCCAAGTCCCTCTTGGAAGCACGCACATCATTGATTATCTTGCAAAGGCCTTCAGTTTGCACTTCAGCTCCATCGATCTGCTGTTTGAGTTCCCTAATTCTCTTGTTTTTACTTATCACCCTCTTCTCTTGGTTAGCGAACTTCTTCTCTTGGTCCTGGAACTTTATCTCTTGGAGCTTCATTGCCTCCTCCTGCTGCTTGATCATTTCTTCCTCCTCCTTGATTAGGGCGCATAGCTCGTCGTTCTTCAACATCTCGAGGAAGGTACCTTTTTCTAGGTCATGGATGTGGCACTCCAAATCTTGATATTGGGTCCTTCGGCGCTTGGTAGAAGTTCTTTCCTCAAAGGTTAACTCCATGGGAATTCCTTCCTCATCTCGTCTCCCGAAGAGGCCGCCGCAGTGTCCTTGGAGAGCTTCATGATGACGTCCACATAGGCGACCAATGAGTTGTTGCAAGCTGATGCTAAGGGCCTTCTCCTTGGAATCGCTAACAATGTGGATTGCTATGTCTTCCTCCGGGTTCTTGCCTCGCTCTTTTCCTGGCTGGATGACCTTGACTCCCCAACAGCCATCCTTGTGGAGTTTCTTCATTGTGCTCCCCTGGATTGTTGGGAGAGGAAGGTCCAAACATGTGAGTAGGTCCATGAGGCATCCACCAAAACGAAGGGGCTCGATGTCCGCGACGGTGTCGTAGAGGAAGCTTGTCATCTTTTAAGTTATAAGAATGAAAGTTAGATACTTAAACAAGTAGAGGAAAGCAGATACTAGAATTGCGGAAAATAACTTAGTAGAAAAGCATGTAAGGCACAAGTTAGAGGTGGTTCCAATCCAAGGGTCACGTCCTACAGGCAACGATGTGCTCTGATACCATCTGTAGTGACCTCGGATCGATAAGGATCCTAAGTCCCTGTGATTAACATGCTAGTCCCTGGATCAATAGCTAGCACTCACAGTCGATGAAATCTCATGTAAAACACAAAGTCTTTATTACACGGAGAATCCAGAGTATGAATTTATTACAAAATTGCTTAGCATTATGCTAGCTCAAATAACA
Source organism: Avena sativa (assembly GCA_916181665.1). Taxonomy (NCBI): domain Eukaryota; kingdom Viridiplantae; phylum Streptophyta; class Magnoliopsida; order Poales; family Poaceae; genus Avena; species Avena sativa. The sequence goes on along the minus strand of OV702297.1, from coordinate 299,622,748 downwards.
GCGGAAACATAAAAGCAGCTTGAGTCCATCAACGCCCCAGGCTTGTCGAGTGTAGACTCGCGATCCCTACGCACCTTTCAATCTTCGGATTCTGCACATAAAACATGCAGCCAACAAGTTGGGTCAATACTTTGAATGTATTGGCAAATTACACCAAGGAAAGAAAGGACTATCTCTACATGCAAGGCTAGTTTAGGCTGTAGAGTTCATTTGCTCAAAGCTAGTTTTCTTAAGTAGAGGGAAGGAGAGAAGATTTTCCCTACTTTGTAAACATTTGCTTAGATAAAATAAGGTCGAGTGGCACACGGGGATATTACGCACCAAGTGTCCAACAACCAAACACTTGGATATTACGCACCAAGCGACACTTGGATATTACACACCAAGTTCCCAAATTCCCACCCATTGGCGATATTACTCACGCCATGGGGTTTTAAAAACTTTTGTTTAGAAAAGAGAGAGGAAGATCCTTCAGAGGCTCCATCCTTCACATGCTCAATGTTATTCCGTTTCCGTGAACACGGCTGATCGATCAGATTGCAATACTCTCGAGAGTTTGTGCACTTTACCCACAATCCACAATCAAGTCCTTTTACAGACAAGACCATGGCGAGGCTTTCCCTTAGTAGCCCCTCTACCTTCCGGATCCAACCGTGCCAAGAACCTCCAAATGTTGGTACCCAGGTGAGGTTTCCCACTAAGTACTAGGCCAAGACAGAGCCCATAATGTATTGTGGTTGCACTGGAAGCTTCTGAATTCTGAAACATGGCAGACTTCTTTGATTCCTGGGCGGCCGTCCTCCACCAAAATCTCACTCGTTGACCCGACAACCATTCCACCCAGAAGAAAACTTAGTTTTATTTTGAAGTGGATTTGAGAAGAAAATTTTGCTCTAGAGAGCCTTTATACTTAGAAAAATTCTTTGTCTTTCGAACCCCCAACGGTACTTTGTGTATTTAGCATAGCAAGCAATACTTAGCAAAAACAGGGGAACCTATTAGGAGGGTAAATCCTAAGTATAGAGCTACTCATGGCATACTACAAAATCATCGCACTTGCAAAATAATACTAAGGAAAATTCTACTAGAACATCCTACACATGCATACTACAGAATTTTGAAGATCACATGCATAGAATCAAAACTGGGACAAAAGTTATGAACAAGTGGTGTAACTTGCCTTGATCCGAGCAGCACTCTACACAATAGCACTCCTTAGCGCACTCCGAACAATCTAACGAATCAAAAACATAGATCGTATCACAACTTGCTCAAAACAGGTCACAGAGAATAATCATGCATGCATGCAACATGGTATTTTATGCAATATTGGTTGGTTCTTCTAAATTGACCAAGGTAGCATAATTGAGTAGCAATTGTGTTAAGGGTGTTACTAGGATTGATTTCCCAAAGGTTTAGATCTATTTGGGTCACTAATACAATTCCTAGGGTTAGAAGGAGATCAAACCATCTAATAAGCCCCAAACTAGATCTAATGATCTTAGGCTAGGTTTTATAATTCTGTCCAGTAGGCAATGTGGAAACAAAGTTATTGCAACAAGAATCAACTAAAACTGAATTTTAATTATTTTTCAATAGAATAAACACTCTACTCTAATGATTAAAATCTACACCTAAAATCCTGCTGTAAACTTGGAATATTTTGCAGATCTGGATTCTACATAAAATTAGGAATCCAACGGTATATTATAAGCTAAATTTGGCCAAAAATTCAATTTTATATGAATTTTGCAAGTTTTAAATCTGAATCTGCAAACAGATCTAATCTTCACTTAAAAAGCTTGCCAAGTGGCAGACGTTGATAGGTCCAGCTGGCAAGGTGGGTGACGACGCAGCTGGCTGGCGCGGCTTGCCACGCGGAAGCGCGGTATTGGTCGGTACTACTTCGTTCGACCTTCTAATCCTAACAGTCGATCCTGGATCTAACGGCTAAGAGCAAGGACAAGCTCACCTCTCCGGCTGGCGGCGGCGGCTGGCGGCGGTTGGGCACTACGGTGGTCGGCGTCGGCGTCGGCGTTCTTCGGTGATGGTGAAGCAGTCGCGGACGATCTGCTCTTCCTCGCGGTCCCGCCCGTAGCCTCAGATTCGAGCTCCTCTTCCCCGAGTGGATGCGGCGGCTGCTCCTCCTCCGCAGCTCCGGTGAGCAATCCGCGGCGGCACGCTGCAATATACAGAGGGGAAAACGGTGAGTAGATGATGTCGATCGAGAGGTTCAAGCTAGGGAAGAAATCAGGGGGAGGGGGTTACCGTGTTGTCGTCTTCGTTGGCTTACCGAGGGCAGCGGCGGTTCGAGCCCGCGGAATCGGAGAGGGCTAGGGTTCTAAGGGTTTTGGGGGACGGAGGAGAGGCGCGCGGCTGGTCTTTATATGCAGCCTGGGTGGAGTCCTGGCTGGACACGGAGGCGGGATAAACGTGGCCAGTGCAGACTCGGTTCTCGTCGGAGAGGAAAGGGGAAGGGTGACAGGTGGGGTCCGGGTGTCGGCGGTGGAGGGGGGAGTGGGCTGGCGCGGGTGCAGGTAGCTTGCTGCTGCGCGGGCGCTGGGGCTGGGTGGGCTGGCGAGCCGGCCCAGCTAGGTTAGCCGCTGCCTCTGTTTTTTTTTCCTTTTAACATTTTTCAATTTCTGTTTTAGTGAAACCCAAATAACTTTTGCATACTAAGTCCAAACTTGATGAAATTTGTTTCTAAAATTTTATAAAAGTAGGGTGGTCAACATAGGACCATGGTTTGATGTTTCACAAAGTTTTTAGAAGGGTCAAGCTTGTTTACAACAATAATGCCTACATAAAGAAATCTTTATTAGGGTTTTGATAGGTTTAGGTGTTTAGGATTTTGTTGTAAAAAAAATTCATTTGTAAGATGCAATGATGCAAGGATGATGCATGCTTCTAGTAACATCATAGAATAAAATCTGGGATGTTACAATTATGTTCCTGATCATCCTCATTTTAATATATGCAAGATTGTTTTTCAGATTGTTCTTCAGATTGTAGGTGACTCAAATATTCTATGTCTTTTCATCCATCTAGTGTTCTTTGTAGATCTGAAATGGTTCATCTAGTCTTCTTTGTAGATCTGAAATTGTTCTGTTATTCTAATTCATCTGTAATTCTAAACAAAAATCTGATTTTTACTAATGCTAGAAATAGATCTGAAAATAGTTCTGTAATTGTTTCACTAATGAATATGATTACTACAGAGACCAAGATGATGAGAGGGATGAGGGACTCATGATCAATGATAGGCTAATGATCACAATTAGAGGTTTGTTTAGCACCATTTACTTTGCTCTTATCATTGATCTATATTTTCTGGTACTGATGATACATTGTTTGGCATTTGTTAGGACCTGGACATTCAGGATTTGATTCAATTGATACAAACTGCATTTTTGGAAATTTGGTTCAAATGAATTACCACCAATTAATGCAGCTAAGAAACAATGTGGAAGTGCTACCAAGGCCTGCAATTAAGAATTATGTTAGCACAATTACATCAACAAATGTCATTCCTTTGGAGGGTTTAATGGTATGTATATATGTTCTGCACATTATTCATATTTTTATCTGTAAGTTCTGCACATTACTCACATTTTTATCTAACAAATTCCAGGAATTCAGTCAAGAGTTTACAAGAAAGTTCATGATGCAGTTCCTCATGGATGAACACCTCATGAGGCATTGTATTCAAGCCAAATCTCAATTGGTTAGTGTAGGTGTGAAGCTCAAGTTTGGATCTCCAATCAAGTACTGTAGGATGAATCTTCAGGCTGATGGAAAAGCCCAGATCATCCCTCCTAGATGGGCAAAGGTGATAGAGGCATTTAATCTGAAGGAAGGGGATGTTTGCATGTTCAGTTTTACAGATGAAAGAAAACTACCACCATGACTCAGACATCAGTGGTTCTACCTTAAGCTTGAGATACTTAAAATTGAAGAGTACTACCCTGTCTTATTAAACCCATTCTTACCATTTGATCCTGCAAATGTATCTGCGTATCTCTTATAACATATTTATGCACATCTCTGTAGGTACAGCCCCACTGAGATTCATGAAAGGAGTCTGATTACTACTAGAGGTGTGATTTTTCACCTGCAGATGCTTATTGTTATACTTGTTTTACTAGAGTGTTTTGGGTGATGAATAATGCTTTATTTGTCATGTAGGACCTGGTTTTGCTGGTGAAGAATCCTTTGATAATGAATGCATTTTTGCAAACAAGGTTTATTTGACATTCAATCAAGTTATCCAACTGAGAAGCTATGTTGAGGAGTTACCAAGACCCGATATTAAGGAGTATGTGTGGAAATTGATAGAAGAAAACATCATAGCTTCCTTTGATCATGTTCACTGGAGACCTAGAGAGGGAGAAATGGTTAGTAATGTGTGTTAAAATATTTCTTTGTTTGATCATGCTTCTATTGCAAAAAATATTGAACTTTGTATTCTGCATTAGTATAGTATGATTTGATCATAATTGAAATTTCTGTTTTCCAGGTTTTTTCAAAAGAATTCACAAATACTTATCTCTTGAAGTTTCTAAGGCCTGTCTTATGCTCAAGAGCTCCAAGGCATGGGGTTCCTAAAGGATCTGAAGTTATTCTTCTTGCTGTGAACAAGCCAACAGTTTCCAAGACTCAGTACTACAACATGATGCTAACTGAATCTGGACAAGCAGTTATCTGTTTTGGATGGAAAGATGTTGTCAAAACATTCAGTCTGAAAGAGGGAGATGTCTGCTTGTTCAGTTTCAGGGACACTAGGATTATTCCAGTCCAAATTAGGGATCCAGCTGCGTGGCTCCAGTTGGTGATAATAAAGCTAGATTAGTACTGCATATGTACTTAATGGGCCTGGATTAATGGGCCTGGATAGTGTCTGATTAAATGGGCCACATCGTGGGGGAAAATAGTGGATAGTGTCTGATTAAATGGGCCACATCATGGGGGAAGTGGTGGACGTGGGGAAGTGGTGGACGTGCAGTAGTGGTGGACGTGGAGTAGTGTCTGATTACATCCCCTATCCCTTTACCTTTAAATAGGAGGAGAAACCTGGCCGCTTTACAATTCTTGTGCATAGAGCTTTTCTTCTATCCTTCGACTTTCTGGGTGAGTTCAATTCTGTACACAGATCATATTATTCTATTTCATTTAATCTGATGCAATCTAATTCTTTTACTACATTTTTAGCTCTCAGGTTTTGAATTTCCTCCTTCGACTTTTCAGCTCTCAGGTTCTGAATTTCAACTTGCTATCTGTGATCAACCTGGGTGAATTTTTGTAGGTGAATTAACCTGGATGTTATTTTGTAGGTGATGGATGACATGACATGTGCTATCTGTGATCAGCCTGGTGAAAATTGTGGCAGATCTAACATGAGAGCTAATGGAATTGACATTGTCATTGTCCATGTTTTTAGACGTGGTGTGGTAAGTTTTTCTGATAGTTCTTCTTTGCTATATTCTTTTTTGGCAATGGGAGTACTGATCTTTTTTGGCAGTACATTCCCTGCTCATTCCCTTCTCATTCAAACAGTTTTTGGCAAAGGGAACTAAATTATGTTGTTAAATTGCAGTACATTCCCTGCTCATTCAAACAGAGGTTAAACAATTTAGTTCCTGGGAAATGGTTAGTTGCCAAGACCCCAAGATTCAGAAGATTTGATTTTTTCTTACAGAAGGATTAGACAGCTACATTAATTTGTGGCCCTTACTGGAGATCTTTAGTTAGAGTTTATGACATTGGTGTGGGTGATGTTGTACATTTCTAATGTACTGATGATCCCTTTGAACCTTTAGAGAACTCATTTGACATAATTGTTCATTCCAACAATGTTGAGAAGGATGTAGTTGAAGAAACTGGTATCACAACAATAACTCATCTTTTTTTCACAATGCATTTTCGAAATAATTAAGGCTAACACATCTTCTCTGATTTGTTATAGGAGATTTGCCTAGCACAATAAGAAGTATCCTCTATAGGACAATCTTCTCAGACATCCACTCCATTAGTGAACAGGACATGGCTGCAATCCTGTTTGGCATTTACAAAGATGTTTTTGTGGAGAAGGAATTTTATGAACCAAAGGATCAGAAACATTTTTGGGTGCACAAGATGGATGATGATATTGTTTACTTCAATGCAGTGGTAATTTCCCACAGTTCATATGTTTGACATCTGAAATTATTTTATTTGCATGCAACTAAATCAAGTGTGGATCTTTCTCTGTTTTGCAGTACATGCCTACTGAGGCTATAGATGAGTACAGGTACCCAGGTTTTGGCACTACTCATCTTTCCAAGGATGGACAGCCGCTAGGAGAAGAAGAAGAAGAGTTCATTGACTACACTTACTCCATGGCCTGGGACATGGGGCATGTGTGTTTTCAGAATGGATGGACTGATTTCACCAATGCTGCTAACATTGGCAATGAAGCACTTCTTTTGATGAAAGTAGAGCACATGCAAGAGTTTATTGGTCTTAACTTTGTTGATATCATCAACTAGGGATCATCTACTAGAGATCATCTAATTAGTGCCCATGAATTTGTGTTGCAGCATTACTTAGCTTTGTGATATTTAATTGCTTTTGTATTGAACCATGTATCCAGTGTGTTTGTATCTAATTGTGATTGTGTACCCATTTGTGTTTGTATCCAGCTATTATTGAATTTATATTATGTATCAAGTTGTGTTTTCTGATCCAGTTTTGTTTGCTTTCTGGCTTTTCTGAAAATATAAATGCAACAAATCCATACTGCTATTGTGTTAATTTTTCACAAGAGCAAGGATAAGTTGTTGCAACAAATTGAATTTTTTTCTACTTGCCACTGTTGTTTTTAAAAATGGATTCAAAAAAGAAACTTCTCTGTAAACTTCTTACAGTTGTATGCAACAAATCCATACTGCTATTGTGTTAATTTTTCACAAGAGCAAGGATAAGTTGTTGCAACAAATTGAATTTTTGTCTACTTGTCACTGCTGTTTTTGAAAATAGATCCAAAAATCTTATAAAAAACACAAAGACCCAACTGTTAGAGAAAGAGGCATTTTTCTACCGTTGGCCCAACTGTAGGAGAAAGTAATAGGCAAAGGCCCACTCGGCCAAAATATCGGCCAAAATATCTGGAACCGACGAGACAGTTAGCAGAGAGCGCGTGGGAGCGTTGGAATATGTCAACACCCGGATTTTTTAATCACAGATGCCTGTTATGCCATACATCGCAATCCTAGGATTACCATTTTTGCGAGACATAACAGAATTGGATGCCACAGTACATCATCCATTACAAACCATACATAAGGTCTTACACAAATAAGGATTTCATGATCCAGTTCTTAATACAACACATGCAGCGGAATACGTAATCTTAACGGTAGCGTAGGCGAAGCTCCATCTTCGGGGTCACAGGCAATGCTGATGATGGGAGATGATCCTAGTTGTCGTAACCTTCCTGGGGTCCATCCTCCAGGTACTCCTCTTCATTGTCTGGCCACGGGAATAGCTAGGGACAAAGCCATGAGTACTCTTTAAGTACTCTCAATCTAATACTAACAAGTGAAACGGGTTTTTGGATAATAGGACACTAGGCTCTAGGGTTGTTTTGCAAAAAGCCAGGTTTATCTCTAATAAGTCCCAAGCTAGTCACAATTTTATAACTCCTAGGTGGGATGTTGTAACTCAAGTCACAACTCTGTTGTGGTCAAGTCAAAGTCTCAATTCATTCCACAAGTCATTTTGAAAACATCTGACGGGGGAACAATATGGCCACTCCAACTGCCCATAACCGCGGACGCGGCTATCCGAATAGTTTGACACTATGCAGAGATTGTACACTTTCACCACAACATTCGATACATCCGACAGGAACAAATCCTGAACTCACCATACTCAGTATGCGGATAATCAATCCTAACCTTTCAATTACACGCCCTAGTATAAGCACCTCTCCTGTGAGTTTGGCCTCCCAACCATGACCAACTGTTATCTTGGGTACTGCACAGGTGGAAAATCTTCACAAGGTAGCCTCAGCTCAGACCTTGGCCATGAGGGAACTAATACTAAGGTATATAAGTTTCCAGTCAAGCCCTACCCAATCTTCGGGTATTGTGGTTGTACGGTAACATTGGAATGGTATCGCATCCAGACAACCATCAATTTTATAAAGGGCTAAGGCTCATGCCTCAACATTTTCATCACCAAACTCATATGGTGTTCAGAAACACATGTCAAAACATTTCAATAGAATGATCCATCATTCCAAGGTTTTCATAACCATTTTCACCAAGTATTCCCATCTAAAGTTGATCAAGTGTTATGCTTAGCACTAGCATCTACAAGTGGGGGTAAGTACTAATGAGGAGTGGTAAACTAGTGGGGTTTCAACTAAGTACAACCTTATATCTTGGGATGATATCAAGGTTTCTAGCTTAGGCTAAATTTTATGCTCTTTATGCAACCTTTAGCTACAACTTCTAGAATCTACAAGTCACTTAAGTCAACTCTAAGTTAAAGCTTTGATGAAGATATAAAGTAGAATCTTGCAAATAAAACTAGGATTGGGGTATCAAGTGGGTAGGATCACATATGCTTAAGGCATATAGTTTTAGGGTAACAAGTAAGGGTTTGTTTGCACAATCAACTAGTAGCATTAGGCTTGCAAGTATGGGCTTGCACAATATCAGTATAAGCTTTCAAGTGTTAGCTTGCAAGTATTGGCTTGCTAAAGTAGAGTATCTTGCAAGTGTTAGCTTGCCTTGTGCAGAGCGGTGGTTGAAGTTCTCCTCGGCTTCTTCTTCGTAGTATCCTCCTTCTTCCTCGTATCCTTGGTCGGTACTAGCGTCTATAAATAAATACGATGTACACAATCACCAAACAATACTTAACTACTTGAAATCATCACACAAAAGGGTCCTAGAGATGATCTAGCATCATCACTAACATTACAAGATTAAAGATTGGTTTTAATTCCTTTTATTTTTAGAAAAGTAATTTCTACTCATTGAAAAACTACTTAAGATTTAATATTCTCCAAACCAAACATGGGATCATGTTGACACATGTCATCACCAGACATTTTAGTACATGGGAATGTGATTTAAAGTGGTGTCACAATTTAATAAGGTTTTACCCTTTTATTTTAATTAAATAATGTGTCTAGAAATGCCTATGTGGCATTCTTTTATTACTTGAACATTATTTCTGTAAGTAAACCTATATATTCTGTAAGTAGAACATGATTTTTGACAGTTGGAATCAACTCAAAAGCTATTTTGGTTTAAATTTGCAAAATGTTTGAATGCAGAAAAGCTTTTGCCTTGTTATTTTTGCCAAGGATGATCTACAGATTCAAATGACTTGAATCCAACGGGCTTGGATTCAGCATTCCCAGACCTTTCTAACAAAATTGGTTTCATTCAAATTGGTGCACTAAGTCGACCTGGGTTGATTTTTGAAACTGGGTACAGAAGTGTGTTTGAAATAAATTGGAAAAGGTTTAATTCAAATAACTGGGTTGCCGGGGAAGCGATACTGGGCCGGCCTGCTAAGCGCGGCGCTTCCGCGGGCTGTTTAAGTGGCTGTCCCCACGCGTCAGTGACACAGGGGGGTGCAAAGCGGTATGGGGTGATATGGTGCGTTCGATCGGGTTCTAATCCAATGGCTGAGAGTCATCGTCGATGTTGAGCAACGCCGGCGAGAGCGAAACCTAGCGTGGCCAGTGGGGGTCGTTGGGGGCTCACCGGGGTGGAGGCGAGGGTCGGTGAGGCAGGCGAACGATGAAGTAGACGACGGCGAACTCAGGGGTGGTCGCGGTAGCTCCTAGGGTGGACAAAATTGATGGCGCCCTTCTTCTCCAAAGGCGGCCTGCTCCGGCGCAATTTCGGCGATGCGCTGCTCGCCTTGCTCCGGGACTGAGGTGGGGTGGTTCTGGGTGAGAGAGGAGTGGAATGGTGTGAAGAATTCGAGCGGGGGAGTCCTCCTTTTATAGGCTCGACGGCGAGACCGAACGGGATGGGCATGCGATGGTGGCGACATGGCTACGGGCTGCTAGAGGCATGGCCGGCGGTGGCGATCGCTTGGTGGTCTCCTAGCGATTCTACGGCTTAAATGCGCGCGTAGGGGCGGTGCGGTTTGGTCTGGAACACGCGATCCTCTGCGCGGCAGAGGCGGCGTCTTCGAAGGCGAGCGGTGGCTGTGTGGCATGGGGCGGCGAACGGGGATGTCTGGCGGTGTCCTGGGTCGGTGGTGATCACGTACGCACGTGGCGAGGGCGGCGCGCTGTCTGTGGGGTTCGGTCGAGGGTGGCGCTCTGGCGCATGCTCGGCACAGCTGCTGGCGAGCTGGGCGCGGTCCGTGCGTGTGTTCCAGTGGCTGGCAGGGTTCGAGCGCTGGACAGGGAGTGGCGGTAGACGGTGGGCTGCCTCCCAGACATGTTGTTTTGGCTTGGTGCTTGCTCTGGCTAGCTAGCCATTGTCGGCTGGCAAGGGGGTGCTCGGGTTGGCATGGCATGGGGCAAAGGGTAGGGGCTAGGGTTGGTCCAAGCACTGGTTGGCACTGGGGGAGACAAGGGTGATCAATGGTGAACATTTCTTAGCCCAATTACTGCTCAAAACTATGAAGTTAGGCCAGTTTGATTTGAATCTGCCAAGTGTTTGATGAAATGGCCGCGAGAATTCAAGTTTTGAATTTTGAAAATATTTTTGGTGGGTGTGCTAGGTTGATGCTGGTGAGTCTGCAGATGCTTGGGTTTTGAAAGTTGAGCTTGTTTGAGTGGTTTTTGAAAAAGTGGGATCTTCCCATATGAGAAAGATTCAATTTTGAAATGTTATTTAAACTATGCATTTGAAAGTTTCTGGATGATCACAAAGTGGGCCTTGATACTTTGTTATGATTACAATCAAGGAGTGCAAAGATCCAGAAAAGTTTCTGTTAGGTTCTGAAAGTTTGAGACAGCCAAAGTAGGCATGGGAGTTAAATTGGTCAAAATAACCATTCCCTTATGTTATTTGTTTTGATTTACTTGTCTTTAGGAAAGGTGTGGGAAATATTTAGATGATGTTTATTTCACCTAAGCATCCATTTACAAGCAATGGAACACACAAACAAGTTGTTTCAAAAGAATTCAAAATGAAATGCATACACATATGCATGCTTCCATAATTTTATTTAGCAAAGGTTTTGTTAACCCTAATTTTGATGATTAAAATTTGATGATCCAAGTTTAGTATTTTTGGGATGTTACAAACCTTCCCCCCTTAAACAAAATCTCGTCCCAAGATTTAAAAAAGGACGAAAAGATTACCTAGGATTTGAAGAGATCAGGAAAATCCGTCCTGATGTGATCTTCCCGCTCCCAGGTAGCTTCCTCTTCTGTGTGGTTGCTCCACTGAATCTTGAGAAACTTGATGCTTCGGGTTCGGGTATTCTGAAGGCTTCTTCCAAAATACGGATGGGTACTTCGGGATAGGTCAGGTCATCGTTGATCTCTATGGTTCGGTGATCGATATTCTTGAACACCTCTTTCTTCTCTGGGACTTCGAGACACTTGCGAAGTAATAAGATATGGAACACATTGTGCACTACGGACATCTCTTCGGGTAGTTCCAATTGATACGATACTTCTCCTCGACGGTTTAGAATCTTGAAAGGTCCGATATATCTGGGGGCTAACTTTCCTTTGAGTTGGAAACGCTACATTCCCTTCAATGGCGACACTTTCAAATAAACAAAATCTCCTATGTTGAAGGTGAGGTCTCGACGTCTCTTGTTGGCGTAACTCTTCTGTCTGGATTGGGCGGTCTTGAGGTGCTCACGAATCTTGTGAACCTTCTCTTCTGCTTCTCGCAGGATGTCGGGTCCGAAGATCTGACTCTCTCCTACTTCCGACCAGTTCAAAGGGGTGCGACACTTCCTTCCGTACATAAATTCAAATGGGGCCATTTGCAAACTAGCTCTGTAACTGTTGTTGTATGAAAATTCTACAAACCGCAGACAGTCTTCCCACTTAGATCCATACTCTAACACACATGCTCTCAACATGTCTTCGAGTATTTGATTTACTCGCTCCGTCTGTCCATCGGTCTAGGGGTGATACGCGGTACTGAAATCTAGGCGGGTTCCTAAACCTTCTTGGACTTTCTTCCAGAATCTCGAGGTAAACTAAGTTCCTCGATCTGATACAATGTTCTTGGGGACTCCATGCAAACTAACTATTCTAGCGATGTATAACTCCGCTAGGTTCGAACTCTGATAGGTGGTCTTGACGAGCAAGAAATGGGCGACTTTGGACAATCGGCCCACTATGACCCAGATAGAGTCATTTCCCCTACTAGAAGTAGGCAGTCCGGTGATAAAGTCCATTCCAACGGAATCCCATTTCCATTCCGGAATCTGCAATGGTTGCAACAATCCAGCGGGTCTTTGATGTCCTGCCTTGACTCGCTGACATATATCACACTTGGCGATATAGCTTCCGATTTCTCTCTTCATCTTATGCCACCAAAATTGCTCTTTCAAATCTTGATACATCTTAGTTCCTCCGGGATGAATAGAATAAAGAGTATCATGAAACTCCTTCAAAATAACTTCTTTCAACTCAGAATCTGCTGGTACACAAAGGCGTCCTTTGTACCACAGCACTCCTTTTTTGTCTTCGGTGAATCCGGGTACTTTGCCTATACCGATACGACGCTTGATTCCGTCGATACTAGCATTTCCTTTCTGCGCCTCTTTGATCTGGCTGATCAAAGTGGGTTGAAGTTCTATGCTAGCCAAAAATCCTTCACTCACTAATTCCATTCGAAAATCTTCCATCTCTTTGTGCAAACTTGGTTGCTCCTTCAAAATCATGGGGTTCAAGCGGCACGGCAATCTGCTAAGGGCATCTGCTACCACGTTGGCTTTACCAGGGTGATAGTGAATGTCCAGATCGTAATCCTTGATTAGCTCAATCCATCTTCTCTGTCTCATATTCAGCTCCTTCTGAGTGAATATATACTTCAGACTCTTGTGATCCGTATAAATCTCATAACGATTTTCCATGAGGTAATGCCTCCATGTCTTCAGGGCTAGAACTACGGCTGCGAGTTCGAGGTCATGGGTTGGGTAATTTTGCTCATGCTGCTTCAATTGTCGAGATAGATAAGATATAACTTTGCCTTCTTGCATTAGCGCACATCCGAGACCGATCTTGGATGCGTCACAATACACATCGAAGGGCTTCGTGATATCCGGCATGATCAAGATTGGGGCTGAAATCAACCTTCTCTTGAGTTCTTGAAAACTCGCTTTGCATTTATCCGTCCATTCAAACTTCTTGTCCTTCTTCAGCAATTGGATCATGGGTCGGGCGATACTCGAGAATCCTTCTACGAACTTGCGGTAATATCCCGCCAATCTGAGAAATGCACGAACTTGGGTTTGAGTGGTTGGGGCTTGCCAATCTTCTACATCTTTCACTTTGGCAGGGTCAACGGCAATTCCTCCGGCTGATACAATGTGACCGAGGAATCCTACCTCCTGTAACCAGAATTCACATTTGCTAAACTTTGCATACAGCTGATGCTCTCTACGGGTTCCAAGAATGGTCCTTAGGTGTAGCTCATGTTCTTCTTCTGATTTTGAGTAGATCAAAATGTCATCGATGAAAACAACGACAAACTTATCCAGGAAGTCCATAAAAGTCTTATTCATGAGATTCATGGAATAAGCGGGGGCATTGGTTAATCCAAAAGACATGACTGTATACTCGTACAATCCGTATCTGGTAGTAAAGGCAGTCTTTGGAATATCCTCTGCACGAATTTTGAGTTGATGATAGCCAGTCCTAAGATCAATCTTAGAAAACACTTTGGCACCGGTCAACTGGTCAAACAAATATTCTATCTTAGGCAAGGGGTATTTGTTCTTGATGGTGACATCATTCAACTTCCGATAATCTGTACACAAACGGTTACCTCCATCCTTCTTGTCTACAAACAAGACCGGTGATCTCCAGGGTGACGCACTTGGTTGAATCAATCCAATTTCCACCATGGCATCCAGTTGCTTCTTCAGTTCTTCTAGTTCCGACGGGTTCATACTATAGGGTCTCTGGGCTATGGGTCCTGTTCCGGGGATTAGTTCTATGATAAACTCGATATCCCAATCTAGGGGCATACCGGGCAAAACATCTGAAAATACATCGGGGTATTCACAGACTATCCGGACTTGGTCAATGGTAGGTTGGGCTATACTCCTGTTGCATTTGAATTGGCGAGGTAAGGTTTCAGATATATGCTCGACTGATATTCCGGCTGTACTGGTCATGGTGATGGCTTTCTTGGCACAGTCAATCAATCCTTTATGTTTGGACATCCAATCCATTCCTAGTACTACTTCCAAACCTTTAGTTCCGAGTACTATCAGATTAGCATAAAAGTCTATGCCATGGATTCGGATAGGGACGGCTTTGCAAATTTGCCTAGCCTTGGTGGTTGATCCGGGAATTTGAACAATCATCACATGCTTCAATTTGGTTGGTTGAATTTTACTAGTGCATGCAAATTCTTTGGTGACAAATGAATGCGATGCACCAGAGTCAAACAACACTCTTGCAAGTACTGAATTAACAGAAAACATACCTAGCACGACGTCTGGCGCTTCCTGAGCTTCTTCAGCATGCATGAGAAAAAGACGACCATTGTGGTTGAGAGAATTCCCTGGGGCAAACCTTCTTCCGGGCTGAACACGACGCTACTGCTGAGCTAGGGCATTAGCATTGGGGGCTGCGGCATTCTTCTTGTTGGGGAACTCGTTGGAATAGTGACCCTTATTTCCACTGTCATAACAAGTCACTTGCGACTTGTCCTTGGCTGCGACAGGCACATCATTGCTTCCAGTCCTCGGGGCAGTGTTGGTGTTGGTGGCAGCATTGTTGTTGTTGAACTTGGGTGGGGCACGGTTGAAATTGCTAGAGTTGCCGGGGTTGTTGTGATTTCCTCCGGGTCTAGGGTCTCCACGGTTGGGATAGGTGGGACGGTTCATCGGGGGTCTGTTGGTTCTTGGGGCAAATCCTGGAGATGGGTTAGGGCGATACTTTGGGGTCTGATGGGGTCCTGGCTGATGCATCATACGACGCTTGCGGTTCTCATTGACTTGGTTGATCTTTCCTTCCATCTGGATAGCAGAGTCTACAAGGGATTCAATATCAGCAAAGGGGATATTGACTAACACTGTCTGCATCTCATCGTGCAGACCATTCAAGATTCTCTCTTTCTTCTTGGCTTCAGTGTCGATCTCATCCGGGGCATACCTAGCTAATGATAAGAATTTGTCACGGTATTCCACTATGGTCATCCTTCCTTGCTTCAGTTCTCTGAACTCGTCTCTCATCCTCTTGATCAAACCCGGTGGCACATGGGTTCTGCTGAACTTGACCTTGAATTCCTCCCAGGTCATCATCTGGCCTCCGGTCATTGCACGAACACTGTTCCACCATGCCCTGGCATCTCCGGTATATAGTGGATGGCGAACAGTACTTTATTGTTCGCTTCCACTCCGGCGACTTCTAGGTTATTTTCCATGGTTTGCAACCAATCATTGGCATCTAGGGGCTCTTCTGACTTAGTGAAAACAGGTGGGTTGGTATTCTAGAAATTTTTGAGCTTAGATCCATGGTTGTCCTGGTTTCCGTGGCCTTGGTTGTTGTGGGCAAGCTGAGCTATCTATTGCAGAGTGGCTAGGTTGGCTTGACGTTCCGCTCTTTCAGCTTCGCGGTCAGAAGTCAACATTTGCAGGATCTGCAACATCGGGTCCGGGGATGAACCACTTCCTCCGCGTGGCATCTAAAGATTGAAATAGATCATGAGAAAAGAGGGAAATTTCTAAGGTTTCGGGGACTTTGAAAAGTTTTTAAAGTTTGACTCAGAGTTTTCTAGCAACTTGCTTTTCATTCATTTATTCATAGCACACGATAAAACACACACCACAACAAAGAAAACAGATGGTTTTAAGAACCATTCTAGAAACTACGATACAGTGGGACCGAATACTACTCGCTATGCTAGTGCTCAAGTGCTACTACTCCTCGGAATCTGTGGCTTCATCATCTTCATCATCATCGATGAAGGCGAAATCATCCTCATCGGTGAAGAAGTCCATAGCCTGATCCTCCAGAAAATCATCATCATCGCTGAGATAGGAGTAAGGGTCTCCACAAAGATCCTCTCCAGCATTCTCCCTTTCCGCCAACTGCATGCCTCTCTCGTGGATGGTCTCCTCCAAAGATGAGATGCGATGGCGGAGACGGGCAATAATGCGCTCCTTCTTGTCGAGCTGTCGGCGACGAGACTTGCGATCCTTTGCTAGCATGGCAATGGTCTGATCCTTCGTCTTGATGATGGCAGACTTGTGGTTGGAGTAGTCACGGCAGTTATGCAACTCCTGCTGACGGTCGTACATCATGAAGCTAAGGTGGTCCAATTGAGTCTTCAGCTCGGGTGGTATGGTGCTTCCAGTGGTTGTCCATTTGCATCACGCCTCGGGCAAAACTCAAAGCGAGTTCCTTTGATCTGATTGATGCTCTGCCCACACAGACGGGCAAGACTTTCCTGCATGGCCCTGGCAAGTCCATTGAGCCAATTGTTCTCTCTCAAGGTAAACTGAATTCCCTCAGCAGTGGGAGGTTCAATCTTTCCTTGGAGACTTGCAACAATTAGCCACTTCAGATCTTCTCCTCCTTGATCATTGAGCTGAGCTCCGAAGAACTCGGGGTGCGGACACTCCAGAAGTTCCGAAAGCTGGTCCAAATCCCTCTCAAAGATAAGGTCTCCTCCATTCCCCAACTGATAAAACTTGCTGTACTTCATGTCCATCTATAAGAATATAGGATGAGTAAGTTAGTAGAGTGATCAAGTGTGTCAAAGTTTTAGGTATTTTGCAAGAGTTTTTGAGGAACATGAATTTTCATGAAAGAATCAAAGGGATAAGAATGGGAATAAGTTTTTGTAAATATTTGCTTCCTTTGGTTTTGAAACTAAGTTTTTGATTCAAACGTCCAATCTAACTAGGGTCTCCTATGGTTAGGATGGCTCTGATACCAACTTGTCAACACCCGGATTTTTTAATCACAGATGCCTGTTATGCCATACATCGCAATCCCAGGATTACCATTTTTGTGAGACATAACAGAATTGGATGCCACAGTACATCATCCATTACAAACCATACATAAGGTCTTACACAAATAAGGATCTCATGATCCAGTTCTTAATACAACACATGTAGCGGAATACATACTCTTAACGGTAGCGTAGGCGAAGCTCCATCTTCGGGGTCACAGGCAATGCTGATGATGGGAGATGATCCTAGTTGTCGTAACCTTCCTGGGGTCCATCCTCTAGGTACTCCTCTTCATAGTCTGTCCACGGGAATAGCCAGGGACAATGTAGGGTTCGCAGCATAGAAAAAAAAATTCCTACGATGGGAACAACTAAGTACCAAGATCTATCTACTAGATACAAACAACGGCCGGATGTATATCCGTAGAGAATATACCCTTGAAGACCGACAGAGCTTAACGAGTCCAAACTCGTGGTTGATGTAGACGATCTCTTGCCGATCTCAAGATCGAGAGGAAGTCCTAGCGCCGCAAAACAGCAGCGCATCCGTGCTCGCACACACGTTCGAGGCACCGAGCAACCTCCGCCACCTCGCTCCAGCGATGCACCGGAAGCACAACTCTTTCTTGCCGAATAGCCACCGGGAACATGTATCTCGCTAGTCTGAGACCATGGGGAATAAATACTAGAGGGGCAGAGAGATCCTTCACGAGGAGGTGTGAGTGAGAGAGAGGGAGGGGGGCTCCTTTTATAGGGAGAGGGGGCACCCAAGGGGCCATGCGCCCAGCCATGGGGCTTCCCCCACCTCTTCCACATTCATGTGGGTGGACACTCCACTCACTCAAATGCCTTTCAATTCCCTCCACTCAAAAACCCACTCAAATTCCCATTAAATTTCCACCAAATTTAATGCAAACTCTCATTAAATAAAACTCCTTTTATTTATTCAGAATTTTTTCAATTACTTTAATGACAAACATTCACATATAACCCCTTGCTAGTATTTCATTTCACATGCAGAAACACTTTCTGCAATTTCACCCGAAAACCTGTTTCGGTATCTAGTGAAATAAATTCCTGCACTTGTTATTCTTTTCGGCATGAAACTTTTGCTCCGAATGGTTGTCGGTGTCTCTTAAGTGTGTCACCCTACGGTTCGCGAATAATGCGGACATGATCGAGACCCCTCTCAGATCAATAATCAGAAGCGGGATCTGGAGACCCATACTGACTCCAACACATTCAACGATGACTTTCTTGTGATCGTCGGAACCTTTTACGCTAGTATCTTAATCCTTTTGTTTCGCGATATATTACATGTCCGAGATTCGATCATCGGTATCTCCATACCTAGTTTGATCTCGTTACTGACATGCACTCTTTTCTCGTTCCCGTGATATAACATTCTAGTGATCAAATCACTTGCTTGCAAGCTAACCAATGTGATATCACCGAGAGGGCCCAGAGTATATCTATCCGTCATCGGGATGAAAAAATTCCACTCACGATCCATGGGCCTCAACATAACACTTTATTAGTTCTGAATCCATCTTTATAATCACCCTGTTACGATGTGACGTTTGATGTTATCAAGAAACTCTTTCGGTGTTAGTGATTAACATGATCTCATGGTCTAAGGATTAGGATCACTTCGTAAGTTGTTATAGCAATATAAACTCAATGACTTTGATCGTAATTCTATACTTTGGATGAATGTTCATCACATCATTACACTAATGTTGTGATCTCGTTATTAACAACATCCAATGTCCATGATCAGGAAACTTTGATCATCTTGTTAATCAACGAGCTAGTTTATGAGAGAGGCATAACTAGGAACTTTATTTTTGTTTATTAAACACACATGTATTAACGTTTCCGTATTAATACAATTATAGCATGTAAAATAAACATTTATCATAAATAAGGAATATGATAATAACCACTTTATTATTGCCTCTCGGGCATATTCTCTTCAGTCTCCCACTTGCACTAGAGACAATAATCTAGTTTGAAAACTTTGCTTATTGAACACATATGGCTTTCTGGTGTTCCATATACGCAATTGCAAGTGGTTAACATAATTTACGGATCTAACACTTCAGGTCCATATGTATTTGCATGTCTTTGCGTCTTCACGCATCACTCATTCTCCAATGAGATGGCATTGTATAAATTTGGTCTTTCGGTGAGACCTTTAGTTCCTTGGGTTAAAACACGTCGATACTATTTTCATACAACATATCTTTAGTGTTATCCCATTGCGAACCACACCTAAGTTTTATAACAAACTACTTGACACAAATTCCCTCCTTTGCTGCTACTATAGCAGTCATATACTTAGCCTTTTGTTGTAGTATTCGTCACAATGTCTTAACTTTGGAATACATCCGAAGCCATCATGGAAACTTTCTTTCCATTTCATTGTGCCACCCATAGTTTAAATTGACATAAACTTAATTTGTATCTTGTGACAAACCTAGTATCAATGTAACGCTTTACAATGAACTATTTGTAATTGTTTGTCACCTCTACACAAATATATTCTTAGTTCTTTCAAAAAGATCATAAGAATATCCTCACTATCGTCCAATGATCATTTTATGATTCATTCTGGTATATGATCATAACACTTAGAGCATAGGACATATCTGGATGTGTACATATCATGGTATGATTGATCAAAACATTCTCGCGATTTCACTCATCAAGTGTCAAAGCACTTGAATCTTGTTTCACTTATCAAGTGTCGATACACTTGAATCTTGATTCAATTCCTTTCCATGCAACAAGAACTGTTTCTTGTTGTTTCTATATTGAACTCCTTCAATATCTCATATATGTACGTTTGGCACAACCATATTAGCATTACAGTCTATCCACTATAGACATTCATGCTAAATATTCAGGTTTTGCCTAAGTCTTTCATCAAAATGAAATCCTTAACCTTTGTCAATAAAAGATACATCATTTCTAATCAACAAGATGTCCTTCACATAATGTATTAGAAATATGTCTCAGCGCTCCAACTTAATTTCTTGAAAATGCAAGCATCTTCATCGTCTCCTGATGAAAAACTCCTTTTTCATCATGGTGAAAATTCCAAATCCGCGATGCTTACTTCAACCGTTGAAGTTTGCATGCCCTTTTAGCATCCTTTGAATTTTAACAAAACCCTTTGGACCGTGTCATGTACACGTCCTAGGTAACCATTCTATTAGAAGAATTTTGTTTTGTTTATTCATCTACCATATACCAAATTATATGTAGTGGTTGCTACTTTAATCCGTCCAGACTAAATATCGCTATGAAAGATCAAATCTTGTCATAGTCAACTCCTTGAACATTGTCGTAAAATACTTTACGACATGTCGACTATTTCATAGATGTGAAACATCCATGTCTGTTTCTTTATAGATCCAAATACGACCGATGGGTTTTTACACCTTTCCGGAGGGTCTTCCAAGCTCAAAACTTGATTTCTCGTATATGGAACTATCACGGATTTTATGGCTTCAAGCCATTTGACGGAGTCAGGGCCCATCATCGCTTCTTTGCATATAGTCGGTTCATCATTGTCAAACAATAATGATTTACTCTCAAATCTTAGTATTTGATTATTTATTCGACCGACTTGGTTCAATAAGAACTTAGATCTCCGTGACCACAACCTTTGAGGCACATAAGCTATGAGCATTATGGCAGCCTCCAACCATTTCTGGCGCTGCGCAACTCAGCACATTTAGCTAAGGTCCGTTAACCTTATCAAAGTTCTATTGTCCTCCCACTTAACTTTTGCGAAAAATTCCTTCTTCAAGAAACTTCACGTTTCAAGCGACAAACCCTTTTGTCCTTGGTGTTATGGAGAAATAACCAATTGTTATTCAAAATAACCTACAAAGACAAGATCATCCGATTTCGGTTGTAAACATCTTACTTATGTTTAGCATACCAAAATTTAAGAAATGACAACTTGGGTTTTACCCCAAACCATAACTTCCATGGTGTCATTTCAACGGATCAAGATGGAGCTCTTTTCAGTGTAAAAGCGGTAGTCTCTAAAGCTTTAATCTTTTAAAACATAATGGCAGTTTTATAAATAACACCTTTGATCCAACCATGTCAAACAAGGTTTCATTACAAATCTCAAACATTCCATATTCCTATGGTGTTTCGGGAGATGTAAATCTAGGTGTTTTGCTAAACTTGTAACTCAAATAAATCCCTTTATGATAAAATCATAATTCATTTATTTTCTTGTTACACTTGTAACTCAAACAAATCCCTTATGATAAAATCATAAACCATTTATTTTCTTGTTACAATGATTTTGCACTTCATCTTGAAAGTCTTTGAAATGTTTTCAAATATTTCATACTTCTTTCTCATTAAGTGAATATTCACTCAAATTTCCGGAGAAAGCATATGAAGTTGAAACCCATCACTTACGAATACACATAATGGACTACGTACATCAATATGTATAAATTCCAATATTTTAGTCGTCCGTTCTTCTTTGGCCTTTGAACGAAGTTTTAATTATCCCTAGGAAAGTCTCACAAGAGTCACTTGATCAAATCAAAGACTCCAAAAATCCATGAATATGGAGATTCTTCATGTTTTCTTTCCAATATAATTTAAACAGCGATGTCACTTTGTAAGTGATCTTTCAATCATTTGTCTTGCGACATTTTAGCATTAGGTTTTATGGATGTGATTTCTCCAACTAGATTTGTAAATCATCCATCTTATATGGAATACGGTAATTATTTGAACAACCTTTGTTCTAATAATACCTGATTTAAATAACAATTATTAAAACAAATCTTGAAGTCAAGCTTTGATGTCAACAAGAAATACAAACAACGGTTTGTTTGTTTTCGATGAACATCATCACATATTCTCTTGCTAGTTACTTAGGCCATTGTGGTTCATGAATTGCGTTGTTCCGTATGAAATTTCATACCAACCAATTTGGTATCCAATACCCAAGAACCACATTGTTTAACAAGCAAAGAATACAACCATAACATGTATATCATCTATATACCTAAATTGGATATTTCCAATCTTTTCTTTTCTGCCAAATATATTTTATAGATTCTCTTTCTGCATTTCCTTTTTCTTTTTAAAAGAATATATCAACATCAAAAGTGGCGCCATATACATGACACATAGTCCAAAGCGTGTATATTCAAATAATAATACCTTTGGACTTGCACTTTGAAGTAGATCACCATCATCAAAATGATCAGTATTCTTTAAAAATCCATTCTTTAGTAATCTTTTAGTGTAGTAAACACTTTACATACATCTTCTATTCATCCTTATCATGACGACTTTCATGATCAAGCTACTATAGCTTATAAAGGCGAATCGTGAGTATAACATTACTTTCCAAAACCCTTTTGGATGATTAGGATGTCTAGCATCTCCAACCTTCATAAATTCTCATCCAATATGAGAACATATATTATACTCTATAATATTGCAACCAAAACATTGTTTCAGATATCGTTATATCTGCCACACATGATGGTTTCTGAAACAATTCTTTCAGCTCCTAGATAAACTTGATATTAAAACAATCAAGAATCATGGAGGCAAACTTGATACTTAAGATACTAACACTGGAATTGTTACTCTCGATTTAATACCAACTATTAAATTTCACGGAGTAAATAGAGTTTGCTGAAAGTTTGCAATAGAACTTTAAAATTTAGATTGACACTCAACACAATACGATACCAGTTCGTAAAGTATATATCCAGAATTCTATAGTTCTATTATCTCAATTACAACTATGCATAAGGTGGTGAACGAATGCCAATGACTACAACAAATTATGCAAATTCACTTTGATTTAATTTATGATAAATTGAGTTCTACTAATCCAAATTAGAAATAAACTCCCACTCAAAAACGACATCCCTCGTGCCTTTTTGGTGATTACATGAACCAAATCCACTACACCAAGTCCGATCATCACGTGAGTCGGCGTAGCTTCAAAGGCGAGCATCCATATGGTCATCATATCAAAACATATGACTCATGCTTAACCTTTCGGTCCGTGTTCCGAGGCCATGTCTGTACATGCTAGGCTTTCCAAGTAAGAACCTTAGTATTCGCGTGTGTAACTGTCTTACACCCGAGATATGCTCGTGGATTCAAGTACACCCGATCATCACGTGATGTCTTGAAGCGACGAAACATTGTCGGTGCATACTTAAGGAAGAACACATTCTTATCTTGATATTTAAATGAGGGATCATCTTATTATGCTAATAAAATGCCAAACAAGCAATATAAGATGCAATCAAAACATCACATGTTTATAAGTGAAATGATACGGTTCCCGCATATGATCTCCATCATGTGCACTGTGGTATGATCTCTATCATACCTTTATGTGTAAGGCCAAGGTCAATGGAACTTACACGCTATGTGTGTTGTAAGAGTATCATCTCATACTTCTACTTACAACATCACCATATCATAACACTAGCCCAACAAAAATCTAAACTAGACGCCTCTAATTTATCCATTGCAAGTTTTACGTGGCTTAGGGTTTTCGAAGATAGAACCGTTCTTACCTACGAACATGAACCACAATGAGGATAACCAAATTATTGACAACTCATTGCAAATTAGATATTGACTATAGTAGGAGAGACAGACACCCGCTAGCCACTTATGCAAACTAGTTGCATGTCAAGCGTGGAACATGTCTCATGTGCGAGGACATGTAAAGTTTGTCCGGGCCGCTTCATCCCACTATGCCACCAATATCCAAAGTACAACTAAGAAGCAATAAAATTATCATCATCGCCCACATACTCATATGTGTACTACCCGTGCAAAGTATCTATGCATAGATCCGGCTCTGATACCACTGTAGGGTTCGCAGCATAGAAAACAAAAAATTTCCTACGATGGGAACAACTAAGTACCAAGATCTATCTACTAGATACAAACAACGGGTGGATGTATATCCGTAGAGAACATACCCTTGAAGACCGACAAATCTTAACGAGTCCAAACTCGTGGTTGATGTAGACGATCTCTTGCCGATCTCAAGATCGAGAGGAAGTCCTAGCGCCGCAAAACAGCAGCGCATCCGTGCTCGCACACACGTTCGAGGCACCGAGCAACCTCCGCCTCCTCGCTCCAGTGATGCAGCGGAAGCACAACTCTTTCTTACCGAATAGCCACCAGGAACATGTATCTCGCTAGTGCGAGACCATGGGGAATAAATACTAGAGGGGGAGAGAGATCCTTCACGAGGAGGTGTGAGTGAGAGAGAGGGAGGGGGGCTCCTTTTATAGGGAGAGGGGGGCACCCAAGGGGCCATGCGCCCAGCCATGGGGCTGCCCCCACCTCTTCCACATTCATGTGGGTGGACACTCCACTCACTCAAATGCCTTTCAATTCCCTCCACTAAAAAACCCACTCAAATTCCCATTACATTTCCACCAAATTTAATGCAAACTCTCATTAAATAAAACTCCTTTTATTTATTCAGAATTTTGTCAATTACTTTAATGACAAACATTCACATATAACCCCTTGCTAGTATTTCATTTCACATGCAGAAACACTTTCTGCAATTTCACCCGAAAACCCGTTTCGGTATCTAGTGAAATAAATTCCTGCGCTTGTTATTCTTTTCGGCATGAAACTTTTGCTCTGAATGGATGTCGGTGTCTCTTAAGTGTGTCACCCTATGGTTCGCGAATAATGCGGACATGATTGAGACCCCTCTCAGATCAATAATCAGAAGCGGGATCTGGAGACCCATACTGACTCCCACACATTCAACGATGACTTTCTTTTGATCGTCGGAACCTTTTACGCTAGTATCTTAATCCTTTTTTTTCGCGATATATTACATGTTAGAGATTCGATCATCGGTATCTCCATACCTAGTTTGATCTCGTTACTGACATGCACTCTTTTCTCGTTCCCGTGATATAACATTCTAGTGATCAAATCACTTGCTTGCAAGCTAACCAATGTGATATCACCGAGAGGGCCCAGAGTATATCTATCCGTCATCGGGATGAACAAATTCCACTCTCGATCCATGGGCCTCAACATAACACTTTATTAGTTCTGAATCCATCTTTATAATCACCCTGTTACGGTGTGACGTTTGATGTTATCAAGAAACTCTTCCGGTGTTAGTGATTGACATGATCTCATGGTCTAAGGATTAGGATCACTTCGTAAGTTGTTATAGCAATATAAACTCAATGACTTTGATCGTAATGCTATACTTCGGATGAATGTTCATCACATCATTACACTAATGTTGTGATCCCGTTATTAACAACATCCAATGTCCATGATCAGGAAACCTTGATCATCTTGTTAATCAACGAGCTAGTTTATGAGAGAGGCATAACTAGGAACTTCCTTTTTGTTTATTAAACACAGATGTATTAACGTTTCCGTATTAATACAATTATAGCATGTAAAATAAACATTTATCATAAATAAGGAATACGATAATAACCACTTTATTATTGCCTCTCGGGCATATTCCCTTCAGACAAAGCCATGAGTACTCTTTAAGTACTCGCAATCTAATACTAACAAGTGAAAGGGGTTTTTGGATAATAGGACACTAGGATCTAGGGTTGTTTTGCAAAAAGCCAGGTTTATCTCTAATAAGTTCCAAGCTAGTCACAATTTTATAACTCCTAGGTGGGATCTTGTAACTCAAGTCGCAACTCTGTTGTGGTCAAGTCAAAGTCTCAATTCATTCCACAAGTCATTTTGAAAACATCTGACGGGGGAACAGTATGTCCACTCCAACTGTCCATAACCGCAGACGTGGCTATTCAAATAGTTTGACACTCTGGAGAGATTGTACAGTTTCACCACAACATTCGATACATCCGTCAGGAACAAATCCTGAATTCACCATACTCAGTATGCGGATAATCAATCCTAACCTTTCAATTACACGCCCTAGTATAAGAACCTCTCCTGTGAGTTTGGCCTCCCAACCATGACCAACTGTCATCTTGGGTACTGCACAGGTGGACAATCTTCACAAGGTAGCCTCAGCTCAGACCTTGGCCGTGAGGGAACTAATACTAAGGTATATAAGTTTCCAGTCAAGCCCTACCCAATATTCGGGTATTGTGGTTGTACGGTAACATTGGAATGGTATCGCATCCAGACAACCAGCAGTTTTATAAAGGGCTAAGGCTCATGCCTCAACATTTTCATCACCAAACTCATCTGGTGTTCATAAACACATGTCAAAACATTTCAATATAATGATCCATCATTCCAAGGTTTTCATAACCATTTTCACCAAGTATTCCCATCTAAAGTTGATCAAGTTTTATGCTTAGCACTAGCATCTACAAGTGGGGGTAAGTACTAATGAGGGGTGGTAAACTAGTGGGGTTTCAACTAAGTACAACCTTATATCTTGGGATGATATCAAAGTTTCTAGCTTAGGCCAAATTTTATGCTCTTTATGCAACCTTCAGCTACAACTTCTAGAATCTACAAGTCACTTAAGTCAACTCTAAGTTAAAGCTTTGATAAATAAATAAAGTAGAAGCTTGCAAATAAAACTAGGATTGGGGTATCATGTGGCTATGATCACATATGCTTAAGGCATATAGTTGGCAGGGTAACAAGTAAGGGTTTGTTTGCACAATCAACTAGTAGCATTAGGCTTGCAAGTATGGGCTTGCACAATATCAGTATACGCTTGCAAGTGTTAGCTTGCAAGTATTGGCTTGCTGAAGTAGAGTATCTTGCAAGTGTTAGCTTGCCTTGTGCAGAGCAGTGGTTGAAGTTCTCCTCGGCTTCTTCTTCGTAGTATCCTCCTTGTTCCTCGTATCCTTGGTCGGTACTAGCGTCTAAAAATAAATACGATGTACACAATCACCAAAAAATACTTAACTACTTGCAATCATCACACAAAAGGGTCCTAGAGATGATCTAGCATCATCACTAACATTACAAGATTAAAGATTGGTTTTAATTCCTTTTATTTTTAGAAAAGTAATTTCTACTCATTGAAAAACTACTTAAGATTTAATATTCTCCAAACCAAACATGGGATCATGTTGACACATGTCATCACCACACATTTTAGTACATGGGAATGTGATTTAAAGTGGTGTCACAATTTAATAAGGTTTTACCCTTTTATTTTAATTAAATAATGTGTCTAGAAATTCCTATGTGGCATTCTTTTATTACTTGAACATTATTTCTGTAAGTAAACCTATGTATTTTTATATATTCTGAAAGGTATGGTTAAATGTGATTTTTGAGAGTTGGAATCAACTCAAAAGCTATTGTGGTTTAAATTTGAAAAATGTTTGAATGGAGAAAAGCTTCTGCCTTGTTATTTTTGCCAAGGATGTTCTACAGATCAAAATGACTTGAATCCAATGGGATTGGATTCAGCATTCCCAGGCCTTTCTAACAAAATTGGTTTCATTCAAATTGGTGCACTAAGTCGACCTGGGTTGATTTTTGAAACTAGGTACAGAAGTGTGTTTGAAATAAATTGGAAAAGGGTTAACAAATAACTGGGCTGCGCGGGAAGCGATACTGGGCCGGCCTGCTAAGCGCATCGCTTTCGCGGGCTGTTTAAGTGGCTGTCCCCACGCGTCAGTGACACAGGAGGGGTGCAAAGCGGTATGGGGTGATATGGTGCGTTCGATCGGGTTCTAATCCAACGGCTGAGAGTCATCGTCGACGTTGAGCAACGCCGGCGAGACAGAAACCTAGCGCGGTCAGTGGGGGTCGTTGGGGGATCACCGGGGTACAGGCGAGGGTCGGTGAGGCGGGCGAACGACGAAGTCGATGACGGCGAACTCAGGGGTGGTCGCGGCAGCTCCTGGGGTGGACGGAATCGATGGCGCCCTTCTTCTCCAGAGGCGGCCTGCTCCATTGCAATTCTGGCGATGCGCTTCTCGCCTTGCTCCAGGACTGAGGTGGGGTGGTTCTGGGTGAGAGAGGAGTAGAATGGTGTGAAGAATTCGAGCGGGGGAGTCCTCCTTTTATAGGCTCGACGGCGAGACCGAACGGGATGGGCAGGCGATGGTGGCGACATGGCTACGGGCTGCTAGAGGCATGGCCGGCGGTGGCGATCGCTTGGTGGTATCCTGGCGATGCTCTACGACTTAAATGCGTGCGTAGGGGCGGTGCGGTTTGGTCTAGAACGCGCGATGCTCTGCGCAGCAGAGGCGGCGTCTTCGACGGCGAGCAGTGGCTGTGCGGCATGGGGCGGCGAATGGGGATGTCTGGCGGTGTCCCGGGTCGGGGGTGATCACGTACACACGCGGCGAGGGCGGCACGCGGTCTGTGGGCTTCGGTCGAGGGTGGCGCTCTGGCGCATGCTCGGCACGGCTGTTGGCGAGCTGGGCGCGGTCCGTGCGTGTTGTCCAGTGGCTGGCAGGGTTCGAGCACTGGACAGGGAGTGGCTATGGACAGTGGGCTGCCTCCCAGACATTGTGTTTTGGCTTGGTGCTTGCTCTGGCTAGCTAGCCATTGTCGGCTGGCAAGGGGGTGCTCGGGTTGGCATGGCATGGGGCAAAGGGTAGGGGCTAGGGTTGGTCCAAGCACTGGTTGGCACTGGGGGAGACAAGGGTGATCAATGGTGAACATTGCTTAGCCCAATGACTGCTCAAAACTGTGAAGTTAGGCCAGTTTGATTTGAATCTGCCAAGTGTTTGATGAAATGGCCGCAAGAATTCAAGTTTTGAATTTTGAAAATATTTTTGGTGGGTGTGCTAGGTTGATACTGGTGAGTCTGCAGATGCTTGGGTTTTGAAAGTTGAGCTTGTTTGAGTGGTTTTTGAAAAAGTGGGATCTTCCCATATGAGAAAGATTCAATTTTGAAATGTCATTTAAACTATGTATTTGAATGTTTTTGGATGATCACAAAGTGGGCCTTGATACTTTGTTATGAGTACAATCAAGGGGTGCAAAGATCCAGAAAAGTTTCTGGTAGGTTTTGAAAGTTTGAGACAGCCAAAGTAGGCATGGGAGTTAAATTGGTCAAAATGACCATTCCCTTATTTTATTTGTTTTGATTTACTTGTCTTTAGGAAAAGTGTGGGAAATGTTTAGATGATGTTTATTTCACCTAAGCATCCATTTACAAGCAATGGAACACACAAACAAGTTGGTTCAAAAGAATTCAAAATGAAATGCATACACATATGCATGCTTCCATAATTTTATTTAGCAAAGTTTTTGTTAACCCTAATTTTGATGATTAAAATTTGATGATCCAAGTTTAGTATTTTTGGGATGTTACAGAATATTATAAGGAGGGAAACCGAAGGGACAACCTCCCCTCTCTCCCACTCGACAGTTCTTTGTACGGTGAGTTCCTCTGCAGTTCTTCAGAGTTCTTCAGATTTCTTTTTCTTTTCTTCAGAGTTCTCTCTCTAATCTTTTCTTTTTCTTTCCATCCATCTGCAGACTCGGCAGATTGTACAGTGAGTTCTTCAGTTCCTTTGCAGTTCTTCAGATTTCTTCAGTTCTCTCTCTCTAATCTTTTATTTTTCTTTCCATCCATCTGCAGATTCGGCAGTTCATACGGTGAGTTCTTCAGTTCCATCGATGAGTTCTGTTTCTTTATTCTTCCAGCCATCTTCACTTCTGTTGCTTGATTCTTCCAACCATTTTCACTTTTGTTGCTTGATTCTTCCAACCATCTTCTCCTCTCTTGATTTATTCTTTATTTTGCGGTTCTTTCCTAATCCCTCTTTCTTCTTCTAATATTACAGTGACCGCAAGATACCCAAAGAAGAAGAACCACTGCTTGATTAGGGTTTATTCTCCGGTAAATCCCTCTTTCTTCTAACTGTTCATCCTTTGCTAGATGATCTACTAGATGTTTGCTGTGAGCTAGAGAGGGGACATGGTTGGCCAAATCACTGCTCAAAATAGTGTTTGTGATTTGTTTGATTTGAATCTGCAAGCTGTTTGATGAAATGGCCGCAAGAACTTGAGTTTTGAATTTTGAAAAGATTTTTGGTGGGTGTGCTAGGCATGTGTTGAGGATTCTGTTGGTGCTTGGGTTTTAAAAATTGAACTTGTTTGAGTGGTTTTTTAAATAATGGGATCTTCCCATATGAGATAGATTCAATTTTAAACTGTCATTTAAACTTAGTATTTGAATGTTTTTGGATGATCACAAAGTGGGCCTTGGTACCTTATTATGAGTACCAACAAGGGGTGCAAATATCCACAAATGTTTTTGTTGCGTTTTGAAAACTAGAGATAGCCAAAGTAGGCATGAGAGTTAATTTGGCCAAGTGACCATTCACTTTATTTGTTTATTTTGGGTTGTTTGTCTTTGGGAAAAGTTTGGGGATTGTTTAGATGATGTTTATTTCACCTAAGTATCATTTTACAAGCAAATAAACATAGAACCATGGCAATTCAAAAGAATCCAATTTTTGAATACACACACATATGAATGCTTTCATATTTTTAGTTGGGAAAGTTTTTGTTAACCCTAATTTTGATGATTAGAGTTTGATGATCCATGTTTAATATTTTTGGGATGTTACAAACCTTCCCCCCTTAAACAAAATCTCGTCCCGAGATTTAAAAAGGACAAAAAAGATTACCTAGGATTTGAAGAGATCGAGAAACTCCGTCCTGATGTGATCTTCGCGCTCCCAGGTAGCTTCTTCTGTGTGGATGCTCCATTGAATCTTGAGAAACTTGATGCTTCGGGTTTTGGTAGTTCTGAAAGCTTCTTCCAAAATTCGGATGGGTACTTCGAGATAGGTCAGGTCATCATTGATCTCTATGGTCCGATGATCAATGTTCTTGAACACTTCAGTCTTCTCCGGAACTTCGAGGCACTTGCGAAGTAATGAGATATAGAATACATTGTGCATGGCTAATATCCCTTCAGGTAGTTCCAATTGATATGACACTTCTCCTCAACGGTTCAGAATCTTGAAAGGTCCGATATATCTGGGGGCTAACTTTCCTTTGAGTTGGAAACGCTGCATTCCCTTCAATGGCGACACTTTCAAATAAACAAAATCTCCTATGTTGAAGGCGAGGTCTCGATGTCTCTTGTTGGCGTAACTCTTCTGTCTGGATTGGGCGGTCTTGAGGTGCTCACGAATCTTGTGAACCTTCTCTTCTGCTTCTCGCAGGATGTCGGGTCCGAAGATCTGACTCTCTCCTACTTCCGACCAGTTCAAAGGGGTGCGACACTTCCTTCCGTACATAAATTCAAATGGGGCCATTTGCAAACTAGCTTGATAACTGTTGTTGTATGAAAATTCTGCAAACGGCAGACAGTCTTCCCACTTAGATCCATACTCTAACACACATGCTCTCAACATGTCTTCGAGTATTTGATTTAATCGCTCCATTTGTCCGTCGGTCTGAGGGTGATAAGCTGTGCTAAAATCTAGTCGGGTTCCTAAACCTTCTCGGACTTTCTTCCAGAATCTCGAGGTAAACTGAGTTCCTCGATCCGATATAATGTTCTTGGGGACTCCGTGCAAACTGACGATTCTAGCGATGTATAACTCCACTAGCTTCAAACTCTGATATGTGGTCTTGACTGGTAGGAAATGGGCGACTTTGGACAATCTGTCAACTATGACGCAGATAGAGTCATTTCCCCTACTAGAAGTAGGCAATCCGGTGATAAAGTCCATTCCAACGGAATCCCTCTTCCATTCCAGAATCTGCAATGGATGCAACAATCCAGCGGGTCTTTGATGTCCCGCCTTGACTCTCTTACATATATCACACTTGGCGATATAGCTTCCGATTTCTCTCTTCATCTTATGCCACCAAAATTGCTCTTTCAAATCTTGATACATCTTCGTTCGTCCGGGGTGGATAGAATAAATAGTATCATGAGCCTCTTTCAAAATCACTTCTTTCAATTCCAAATCTGCTGGTACACAAAGACGTCCTTTGTACCACAGAACTCCTTCTTCGTCTTCGGTGAATCCGGGTACTTTGCTTGTACTGATACGACGCTTAATTCCATCGATACTAGCATTTCCTTTCTGCGCCTCCTTGATCTGGCTGATCAAAGTGGGTTGAAGTTCTATGCTAGGCAAAAATCCTTCACTCACTAATTCCATTCGGAAATCTTCCATCTCTTTGTGCAGACTTGGTTGCTCCTTCAGAATCATGGAGTTCAAGCGGCACGACAATCTGCTAAGGGCATCTGCTACCACATTGGCTTTACCGGGGTGATAGTGAATGTCTAGGTCATAATCCTTGATTATGTAAATCCATATTCTCTATCTCATATTCAGCTCCTTCTGAGTGAATATATACTTCAGGCTCTTGTGACCCGAATAAATCTCACAACGGTTTCCCATCAGGTAATGCCTCCATGTCTTCAGGGCTAGAATGACGGATGCGAGCTCGAGTTCATGGGTTGGGTAGTTCTGCTCATGTTGTTTCAGTTGTCGGGGTAGATAAGATATAACTTTGCCTTCTTGCATTATCACACATTCGACCGATCTTGGATGCATCACAATATATGTCAAAGGGCTTCGTGATATCCGGCATGATTAAGATTGGGGATGAAATCAATCTCCTCTTGAGTTCCTGAAAACTTGCTTCACATTTGTCCGTCCATTCAAACTTCTTGTCCTTCTTCAGCAATTGGGTCATGGGTTTGGTGATACTCGAGAATGGTCCTTAGGTGTAGCTCATGTTCTTCTTCTGATTTGGAATAAATCAGAATGTCATCGATGAAAACAACGACAAACTTATCTAGGAAGTCCATAAAAATCTTATTCATGATATTCATGAAATAAGCGGGGGCATTGGATAATCCAAAAGACATGACGGTATACTCATATAATCCATATATGGTAGTAAAGGAAGTCTTGGGGATATCCTCTGCGCGAATCTTGAGTTGATGATAGCCAGTTCTAAGATCAATCTTAGAAAACACTTTGGCACCAGTCAACTGATCAAACAAATCTTCTATCTTGGGCAACGGGTACTTGTTCTTGATAGTGACATCATTCAACTTCTGATAATCCGTACACAAACGGTTACCTCCATCTTTCTTGTCCACGAACAAAATAGGTGATCTCCAAGGTGACGCACTTGGTTGAATCAATCCAATTTCCAACATGGCATCCAGTTTCTTCTTCAGTTCTGCTAGTTCAGAGGTGTCATACTATATGGTCTCTGGGCTATGGGTCCTGTTCCGGGGATTAGTTCAATGATAAACTTGATATCCCGATCTGGGGGCATACCGGGCAAAACATCTGGAATTACATCGGGGTATTCACAGACTATCCGGACTTGGTCAATGGTAGGTTGGGATATACTCTTGTTGCACTTGAATTGACGAGGTAAGGTTTCAGATACATGCTCGACTGATACTCCGGCTGTACTGGTCATGGTTATGGCTTTCTTGGCACAGTCAATTAATCCTTTATGTTTGGACATCCAATCCATTCCTAGTACTACTTCCAAACCTTTAGTTCCGAGTACTATCAGATTAGCATAAAAATCTATGCCATGGATTCGGATAGGGACGGCTTTGCAAATTTGCCTAGCTTTGGTGGTTGAACAGGGGATTTGAACAATCATAACATGCTTCAGTTTGGTTGGTTGAATCTTACTAGTGCATGCAAATTCTTCGGTGACAAATGAGTACGATGCACCAGAATCAAACAACACTCTAGCAAGTACTGAATTAACAGAAAACATACCCAGCACGGCATTTGGCGCTTCCTGGGCTTCTTCAGCATGCATGAGAAAAAGACGGCCGTTGCGGTTGAGTGAATTCCCTGGGGCAAACCTTCTTCCTGGCTGAACACGACGCTGCTGCTGAGCTGGGGCAATTGCATTGGGGGCTGCGGCATTCTTCTTGGGACACTCATTGGAGTAGTGACCCTTATTTCCACTTTCATAACAAGTCACTTGGGACTTGTACTTTGCTGCAACAGGCACATCATTGCTTCCAGTCCTCGGGGGAGTGTTGGTGTTGGCGGCAGCATTGTTGTTGTTGAACTTGGGTGGGGCACGGTTGAAATAGTTAGAGTTGCTGGGGTTGTTGTCATTTCCTCCGGGCCTTGGGTTTCCACGGTTGGGATAGGTCGGACGGTTCATCGGGGGTCGGTTGGTTCTCGGGGCAAATCCTGGAGATGGGTTGGGGCGATACTTTGGGGTATGATGGATTCCTGGCTGATGCATCATGCAGCTCTTGCGGTTCTCATTGGCTTGGTTGATCTTTCCTTCTATCTAGATGGCAGAGTCGACAAGGGCTTCAATATCAGCAAAGGGGATATTGACCAACACCGTCTGCATCTCATCGTGCAGACCATTCAAGAATCTCTCTTTCTTCTTGGCTTCAGTGTCGATCTCATCCGGGGCATACCTAGCTAATGATAAGAATTTGTCACGGTATTCCACTATGGTCATCCTTCCTTGCTTTAGCTCTCTGAATTCATCTCTCATCCTCTTGATCAAACCCGGTGTTACATGGGTTCTGCTGAACTTGACCTTGAATTCCTCCCAGGTCATCATCTGTCCTCCGGTCATTGCACGAACGCTGTTCCACCATGCTCTTGCATCTCCGGCTAGATAGTGGGTGGAGAACAGAACTTTCTCGTTAGCTTCCACTCCGGAGACTTCTAGGTTGTTTTCCATGGTTTGCAGCCAATCATCTACATCTAGGGGCTCTTCTGACTTAGTGAAAACAGGTGGGTTGGTGTTCTGGAAATTCTTGAGCTTAGATCCATGGTTGTCCTGATTTCCTTGGCCTTGATTTTTGTGGGCTAGCTGAGCTATCTGCTGAAGGGTGGCTAAATTGGCTTGACGTTTGGCTCTTTTAGCTTCGCGGTCAGAAACCAACATTTGCAGGATCTGCAACATCGGGTCCGGGGATGAACTACTTCCTCTGCGAGACATCTGAAGATTGAGATAGATCATGAGAAAAGAGGGAAATTTCTAAGGTTCAGGGACTTTGAAAAGTTTTTAAAGTTTGACTCAGATTTTCTAGCAACTTGCTTTTCATTCATTCATTCATAGCAGACGATACAACACACACCACAACAAAGGAAAACAGATGATTTTAAGAACCATTCTGGAAACTACGATACAGTGGGACCGAATACAACTCACTACGCTAGTGCTCAAGTGCTACTACTCCTTGGAGTCGGTGTAATCATCATCCTCATCATCATCGATGAAGGTGAAATCCTCCTCATCGGTGAAGAAGTCCATGGCCTGATCCTCCAGAAAGTCATCATCATAGGTGAGATAGGAGTAGGGGTCTCCACGAAGGTCTTCTTCGGCATTCTCCCTTTCCTCCAACTGCATGTCTCTCTCGTGGATGGTATCCTCCAATTCCGAGATACAGTGGCAAAGACGGGCAATGATGCGCTCCTTCTTGTCAAGCTGATGGCGGCGAGACTTGTGGTCCTTCGCTAGCATGGTGATGGTCTGATCCTTCGTCCTGATGATGGCGGACTTGTGGTTGGAGTAGTCACGGGCATTGTCCAGTTCCTGCTGACGATCATACATCATGAAGCTAAGGTGGTCCAACTGAGTCTTCAGCTCGGGGTGGTATGGGGCTTCCAGTGGCTGTCCCATAGTATCACGCCTTGGACAAAACTCAAAGCGGGTACCCTTGATCTGATTGATACTCTACCCACATAGACGGGCAAGAGCTTCCTGCATGGCCATGGCAAGTCCATCGAGCCAGTTGTTCTCTCTTAAGGTGAACTGAATTCCCCCGGCAGTGGGAGGTTCAATCTTTCCTCTGAGACTTGCAACAACTAGCCATTGCTGATCTTCTCCTTCCTGATCATTGAGATGAGCTCCGAAGAACTCGGGGTGCATACGCTCCAGAAGTTTCGAAAGCTGGTCCAAATCCCGCTCAAAGATGAGGTCTCCTCCATTCCCCAACTGATAAAACTTGTTGTACTTCACGTCCATCTATAAGAATATAGGATGAGTAAGTTATTAGAGTGATCAAGTGTGTCAAATTTTTATGTATTTTGCAAGAGTTTTTTAGGAACATGAATTTTTATGAAAGAATCAAAGTGATAAAAATGGGAATAATTTTTTGTAAATACTCACTTTCCTGGGTTTTGAAACTAAGTTTTTTATTCAAACGCCCGGTCTAACTAGGGTCTCCTATGGTCAGGATGGCTCTGATACCAACTTGTCAACACCCGGATTTTTAATCCCAGATGCCTGTTATGCCATACATCGCAATCCCGGGATTACCATTTTTGCGAGACATAACAGATTTGGATATCACAGTACATCATCCATTACAAACCATACATAAGGTCTTACACAAATAAGGATCTCATGATCCAGTTCTTAATACAACTCAAGGAGCGTATTAACGTAATAATAAAGGTAGCGTAGGCGAAGCTCCATCTTCGAGGTCACAGGCAATGCTGATGATGGGAGATGATCCTAGTTGTCGTAACCTTCCTGCGGTCCATCATCCTGGTACTCCTGTTCATAAGCTAGCCACGGGAATAGCCAGGGACAAAGCCATGAGTACTCTTTAAGTACTCGCAAACTAATACTAACTAGTTAAGGGGGTTTTGTAGTAGGACACTAAGCAATACGGTTGTTTTGCAAAAAGCTAGATTTACCTCTACTAAGTTCAAAAGCAAAGAAACCTAGTTGAAGTTTTATAACACCTAAGTGGGAACTTGAATTTCATGTCACGACTCTGTTGTGGTCAAGTCAAAGTCTCAATTCATTTCACAAGTCATTATGAAAACATCTGACGGGGGAACAGTATGACCACTCCAACTGTCCATAACCGCGGACGCGGCTATTCGAATAGTTTGACACTCTGCAGAGATTGTACACTTTCACCACAAAATTCGATACATCCATCAGGAACAAATCCTGAATTCACCATACTCAGTATGCGGATAATCAATCCTAACCTTTCAATTACACGCCCTAGTATAAGCACCTCTCCTGTGAGTTTGGCCTCCCAACCATGACCAACTGTCATCTTGGGTACTGCACAGGTGGACAATCTTTACAAGGTAGCCTCAGCTCAGACCTTGGCCGTGAGGGAACCCATACTAAGGTATATAAGTTTCCAGTCAAGCCCTACCCAATTTTCGAGTATTGTGGTTGTACGGTAAAATTGGAATGGTATCGCATCTAGACAACCATCAGTTTTATAAAGGGCTAAGGCTCATGCCTCAACATTTTCATCATCAAAATCATCTGGTGTTCGGAAACACATGTCAAAATATCTCAGCAGAATGACTCCTCATTCTAAGGTTTTCATAACAATTTTCACCAAGTATTCCCATCTAATGTTGATCAAGTTTTATGCTTAGCACTAGCATCTACAAGTGGGGTTAAGTACTAAGGGAGGGGTGGTAAACAAGTGGAGATTAATGAAATTCAATCTCATGCCTTAGGATGACATCAAGATTATCTAGCTTAGGCCAAATTTAATGCTCTTTATGCAACCTTCAATTATCCTCCTAGAATCTACAAGTCACTTAAGTAAACTCTAAGGGAAAGCTTTGATAAAGAAATAAAGTATAAAGCTTGCAAGTAAAACTAGGATTGGGTTATCAAGTGGGTATGATCACATATGCTTAAGGCATATAGTTGGCATGGTAACAAGCAAGTATTAGCTTGCATAAGTAGGGTATCTTGCAAGGGTTAGCTTGCCACATCAACTAGTAGTATTAGGCTTGCCTTGTGCAGAGCAGTGGTTGAAGTTCTCCTTGGCTTCCTCCTCGTAGTATCCTCCTTCCTCCTTGTATCCTTGGTCGGTACTAGCGTCTATAAATAAATACGAGGTACACAATCACCAAACAATACTTAACTATTGTCAATCATCACACAAAGGGGTACTATAGATGATCTAGTATCATCACTAACATTACAAGATTAAAGCTTTTGTCTTATTTATTTTATTTTTAGAAAAGTAATTTCTACTCATTGAAAAACTACTTAAGATTTAATATTCTCCAAACCAAACATGGGATCATGTTGACACATGTCATCACCACATATTTCAGTATATGGGAATGTGATTTAAAGTGGTGTCACAATTTAATAAGGTTTAACCTTTTTATTTTAAATAATTAAAGTGACTAGAAATTCCTATGTGGCATTGTTTTATTACTTGAACATTATTCCTGTAAGTAAACAATATGTTTTTTATATATTTTGAAAGGTATGATCAAATGTGATTTTTGAGAGTTGGAATCAACTCAAAAGCTATTATGGTTGAATTTTGAAAAATGTTTCAATGCAGAAAAGCTTCTGGCTTGTTATTTTTACCAAGGGTGATCTACAGATCCAAATGATTTGAATCTAACGGGCTTGGATTAAGCATTTCAGTACCTTTCTAAAAAAATTGGTTTCATGCAATTTGGTTCACTGAATCGAGCAGGGTTGATTTTTGAAATTAGGTACAGAACTGAGTTTGAATTAAAATAGAAAAATCTAAATTCAAACGGTTGGGCTGCGCGGGAGAGGTAAATGGGCCGGCCCAGTGTCACTCCACAGCACGGGGCACATCTGACAGGGGGGTTCCACCAGTCAGTGGCTCATAACATGCGAAGCGATACGGGGCGGTGTGGTTCGTTGGATTAGAAGGGCGATCAACGGCTGAGGGTCGTCGTCAACGATGAACATGTCACCGGCGAGCTCGAACCCTAGCGGCTCAGTGGGGGTGCATAGGGGGCATACCAGGGCTCCAGCGACGATGGCAAGGGGGGCAAATGAACGAGTGGTCGATGGCAAGCTCAGGGATGTTCGAGGAAGCTCCGGGGGTGGTCGAAATCAACGGCTCCCTTCTTCTCTAGAGGCGGCCTGCTCCGGCGCAATTCTGGATAACTGCTGCTCCTCGTGCTCCGACTAGAGGGTGGAATGATCAGTGAGGTGAGGGGAGTGGAATGGTGTGCTTCAATCAGCTGGGGGTGGCCTCCTTTTATAGGCTCGATGGCGAGACCGAGAGGGATGGGCAGGCGACGGTGGATACATGGCTACGGGCGGCTAGAGGCATGGCTGAGGTTGACGATCGACGGGCGGTCTCCTGGCGATGCTCTAAGACTTGAATGCGAGCTTAGGGACGGTGGCAATTGGTCGGGAACGTGCGGTGCTTTGCGAGACCGAGAGGGATGGGCAAGCTCACAGTGATGCTAGGGATTACTAACTAAGCTAGATGATCTACTAGATGTTTGCTGTGAGCTAGAGAGGGGACAAGGTTGGCCAAATCACTGCTCAAAATAGTGTTTGTGATTTGTTTGATTTGAATATGCAAGCTGATTGATGAAATGGCCGCAAGAACTTGAGTTTTGAATTTTGAAAAGATTTTTGGTGGGTGTGCGAGGCATGTGTTGAGGATTCTGTGGGTGCTTGGGTTTTGAAATTTGAACTTGTTTGAGTGGTTTTTGAAATTATGGGATCTTCCCATATGAGATAGATTCAATTTTAAACTGTCATTTAAACTTAGTATTTGAATGTTTTTGGATGATCACAAAGTGGGACTTGGTACCTTATTATGAGTACTAACAAGGGGTGCAAAGATCCGCAAATGTTTCTGTTGGGTTTTGAAAACTAGAGATAGCCAAATAGGCATGAGAGTTAATTTGGCCAAAGTGACCATTCACTTTATTTGTTTATTTTGGGTTGTTTGTCTTTGGGAAAAGTTTGGGGATTATTTAGATGATGTTTATTTCACCTAAGAATCATTTTACAAGCAAAGAAACATAGAACCATGGCAATTCAAAAGAATCCAATTTTTGAATACACACACATATGAATGCTTTCATATTTTTAGTTGGGAAGGTTTTTGTTAACCCTAATTTTGATGATTAGAGTTTGATGATCCATGTTTAATATTTTTGGGATGTTACACCGAGGTTAGCAATTCAGGTTAGAATTCACTAATGTTTATGTTCCTTATCTGCTCTGTTCTGCTCCTGTTCCTGTTCTACTATGCTCTGCTCTACTCTGATCTGCTCCTATTCTAATCTGATCTGCTCCTATTCATGTTCCTTTTCTACTCTACTATGACTCTAATATGCCCTGCTCTGATGTGCTCTGCTCTACATGTTTTGTTCCTGATGTGCTCTGATGTTACCTAGTTTTTGTCTTCTCTGGTGTGCTCTGCTCTACCTGTTCTTTTCCTGCTCTGCTCAGTTATTACTTGGTACCTAGTTTGTTTGTTTGAATGTTGGTATAGTAACTAGTATATTGCTATTTGTTACACAGGAACAAGTTGCTAAGTTTATTCATCTATTTGTACAATGTATAAAACTTGGATGAGTGCTGCTAGATCTAGTACACAGTTTGCAGATGGGGTTAGGGGTTTCATTCAGTTTGCAGCTACAAATTCTGGTTATAACCAAAAGATTGTCTGCCCATGCAAACTTTATTGTAACATCTCTAGGCAAAGTTTAAAAGATGTTGAAGACCATATAATATCTGTAGGATTCATGCCTGGGTATACAACATGGGTATACCATGGGGAATCAGTAGATTGTGCTATTCCTACTGTACAACCCAATGAATCAGTAGAATTGCCATTAGGCAGTGATGAGATGGATGAGATGATGTTGGGTTCTCATGATATGTACAACAATAGCTCTTTAGGATCAGATACACAAGTTGACAGTGATGATACTGATGATGACTTTGAAGAAATAGATGAAGCTGATGAAGAAGCTGAGGCATTCAAAAAGTTAGTTAATGATGGCAGACAAGAATTATATGCAGGATGTAAAAAAATTACAAAACTGCAATTTCTTGTGACGCTGATGAACATAGAGAACACCAGGGGATTAACCAGAGCTACATTTGAAGATGTACTGCAGCTATTTAGGGATGTCCTACCAGAGGATACAACACTCCCTATGAATTTTCATGACTCCAAATAGTACATCAAATCTGTAGGGCTGGGGTATGACACATATGATGCTTTCATTAATGACTGCATCATATATAGAGGAGACAATATCAATGCAACTGTCTGTCCAGTATGTAATGCATCCAGATGGAATATTGTGAAAGAAATTGGTGGTGGCAAAATATTTAGCAAGGTTGCTCAAAAGGTGGTCAGGCATTTCCCATTGAAAAAGAGAATTAGAAGATTATTCATGTCAAGCAACACAACCCCACTTATGAGTTGGCATGTTGATGGTAGGATCAAGGATGGTCTTATGAGGCATCCTGCTGATGCACCAGCTTGGAAGCATTTTGATGCAAAATATGAGTGGTTTAGTAAAGAAGCTAGAAATATTAGGTTTGGACTGGCAACTGATGGTTTCAATCCATTCAGAACTATGAACTTGTCTTACAGCATCTGGCCAATTGTACTGATTCCATACAATCTTCCAGCAGAGAGTTGCATGAAAGAAAACAACTTCATTTTGTCAGTTATTATTCCTGGTAGGAAGGCACCAGGGAAAGACATAGACATTTACCTGCAGCTAGTAGTTGATGAACTGAAAGTGTTATGAAAGGATGGTCTTTCGACTTTTGATGCTCATGTAAGAAGGAAATTCAGGGTGTATGCTGCACTGCTATGGACAATTAGTGACTGGCTAGGACGAGGAATTATTAGTGGAGAGAGTATTGTTGTTTGCTCCCACTGCCTGCCGGGTACATGTTCCAAACGTTTAAAACATGGACACAAAGCATGCTACCTAGGTACTAGGATGTTTCTACCTGCAGACCACCCATTTAGGAAGGATAAAGACTCATTTGATGGCACAACTGAAGACAGGGAACCTCCAATTCAGCCAACAGGTCATGAGATTTCAGAAATGACAAAAGGCATTCACACCATCTATGGGAAAACACAGAAACAACAAAAGTCCAAGAAGAAAAAATACAAAGAGATGAAGGGGGGAAGATACTGTACTGGAGGATGTGCACACTGTAGAATCAACATTCAAGAAGAGAAGCATCTTTTTCCAGCTTGAATATTGGCAACATTTGCTAGTTCGACATAATTTGGACTCAATGCATATAGAGAAGAATGTGTTTGATAATATTGTTCACACAATTTTACAAGTGGACAATAGGTCCAAAGATAATGTGAAAGCAAGACTGGATATGAAAAGATTTAAAATCAGAACACATCTCCATGTTGATGAAACTCAAGAGAAACCAGACTTGCCTGAAGCAATGCACTACATGAATTCAGATAATAAGAAGGTATTTTGCTCAGTTGTGAAAAATGCCAGGTTTCCAGTAGACTATGCTTCAAACATGGATGGGAAGGTCAGGTTAGATGAGAAAAAATTAGTTGGGGTAAAAACTCATGACTGCCACATAATTTTTGAAGATGTATTTCCTTTAGCTATAAGTATAACCATGCCTTCCCCTGTTGCTCTTCCACTAATTAATCTTAGCAAGTACTTCAAGAAATTTTGCTCCAAAGTCATAGATCCTACTGAGATGCAAAAGTTGGAAGAAGAAATTGCTGAAACAATGTGTCAGCTAGAGCAGATTTTTCCACCATCATTCTTTGATATAATGGAACATGTGGTCTACAGAGATGTTTGTTGGGAAGTGTAAAGGGATGGTACATACTAGAAGACATCCTGAAGCATCAATAGCTGAGGGATATATATTTGATGAGAGCTTGGATTTTTGTGCAAGATATCTGGAAAATTGCAACAAAGAGTCAATGCATACTGATGATAGCACAACTAGCAGTCCAGACACTAATATATATTTAAGAACAATTGGAAGACAGCTCTCTGCATTTCAAGTAGATGAGCTAGATCACATTTCATGGACACAAGATCAAAGGCATGTGTTTCTTAGTTATCCAGAAATTACTAGGTTTGCAAATGAGCATATCACAATACTAGAAGCAAACAGAAGGAAGAGTAGAAGAGAAGTTGAAGTTGCTCACCACCAACAATTCCTGAAATGGTTTATTGAACATGTGCATTCTTTAATGCATAAAGGAGTTGAACTACCACAAGAAGTTGTTCTACTAGCACAAAAGCCTTTCATGATGGTGAAGAAATACAACAGCTACAAGATTAATGGCTGTACATTCCACACAAGAAGCCATTCTGCTAGAAAATCTTCCCAGTGTGATGGAGTTTCAACTACTACAAAGACATTAAGTTATTCAGTAGATCACACAGTAGGAGATGGTCAAATTTGTGGCAGGATCCATGAAATAGTTGAATTGAATTATTCAAACACAGCTAGTGTAGTATTATTCAAGTGCGAATGGGTTAAAGATACTGGAATTAGAGTAGATGAATTTGGAATAACTGAAGTCAACTTTAATCATGTAGACAAAGGGGAAATTCTTTCATCTATGCCATTTATACTAGCTAGTCAAGCAAAACAGGTCTACTATTTGCAAGATCCACTTGATAATGAATGGTTTGCTGTTGTGTATAGGTAATTTGATATAGTTCTATTGTTTCTTTTGTTTGCTGGTTTGATTCTGTTGAACATGATAATAAAGTTCTATTGTTTCTTTTGCAGGGACTGCTAACATGGACAGTGAGAGAAGTAGGTTAAATGAGGTTAACATGCAACTGATGAAACTTGGTGTACCACCAACACAGATAGAAATTAAGAGTGGAGAATGTTTTTCAAGATTTCTTGAGGAAGCCAGGATAAAGGGAATATACAAAGAACCAGCAGAATTAAGAATCTAATTTATGTCATTCTAATATGTGATTTATGTGAAAGCATAAGAACATAATTTATGCCATTCTAATATGTGATTTATGTTCCTGTCTTAATTTAAAACAACATGATATATGAAGAAATAGATGTGGTAGAAAATGAGGATAAGGATGATGATGGTAGTGAACATTTGTATGAAAGTGATGCTACTACTCAAGATGAAAATGAAGAAGGTGATATTAATCAACATTTACTGGAAGGTTAGTTTTAGGTTGCCTTCTCCTCTTGTTAATTTAAGCAGTTTATTTCAATATTGTGAAATGCATGACACACTGGTTAATTTAAATACTTGTTACATGATAACAACAGAGAAGTCTATGAGAGGGCCCACTAAGTTGAAAAGATTCTGGAAAGAGTATGATCCAAGAAACAAGATCAGTTTGGAATTTAATAGCAAAGGCCAACCTTGTGGGTTCAAAACTTG
Source organism: Avena sativa (assembly GCA_916181665.1). NCBI lineage: Eukaryota > Viridiplantae > Streptophyta > Magnoliopsida > Poales > Poaceae > Avena > Avena sativa. Next base: position 299,578,519 of record OV702297.1, on the reverse strand, counting down.
CAGGATCACAAATTTCATTGCTTGTTTAGTTAAGGGAAAAGAAATTTCTTTGGCAGCTACCAATTGGAGCAAAGTTTCTGAATATGAAAAAGAGAAGCTATGGAATACAGTTAAGGTAAAATCTGTTAAATAAACTGGATTATAGTTCTGAACTATGTATTTTTCCTGCAAATTACTAATGTTGCTAAAATGTAAACACTTTTGCAGTATTTCTTTGAAATACCAGATTGTTACAAGTGCTAGGTGTTGATATCTACTAGAAAGAAGTGGAAAGATTACAAGTGCTATTTGAAGAGAAAAATTTACAAGGATGAGTTGTCACTAAAAACCAACGTTGCTAATGGATGCAAATCCAGGATACCTCCTGCTTAGTGGGTTGGGCTATATAAGTTTTGGAGAACACCAAAGTCTAAGGTATACTAAAGTAGCAATGCTGGATATACTATTTTTTCAACCTGCTTGTGCTAATTCCTACTCTAGACTGTAATGTAGGCATTAAGTATGAAGAACAAAGAGACAAAGAAATGGTCAAGCAAATGCAGTTCATACAGCAGGTACTAGAAGTTTTGCAGTAGTACAGGAACAAGAAGTTAATTGTGGATTTGTTGCATACTTGAATATCTAAAATTTTCAAAGATTAGAGTATGATAGTTTTCCATGAATTTCAGGAAATAAAAGAAGGTAACAAAATATCCAGAGCTCAGGTTTACAGAATTACCCATACAAATAAGGATGGGAAACAAGTTGATGAATTTTGCAAGAAAAAGATTGTAAGTAATAATGTAGTATAATTGTCATGTCCACATACATATTATATATTGAAAACTCAATAAACTTTTTATGCATTCAAACAGGAAGAGATAAATGTGAAGTTTGTGGACAACCCTAACTTGATACATGACGAAGCAAATGAGGAAGATTTGTATTCAACATTGTTCCCAAAGGCTAAGAAGTCGAGTAATCATGGATTAGGGCTGACTGTTGGTGGAAAGAACAGTAAGAAGCTGGCTCTGGCTCTATCTGCTCTACATGATGTTACACAGGAAAACAAAAATCTCAAGGGTGTTGTAGAGAAGCTAGTAGAAACTCAGTCAAGTTTGGTTGCCAGAAGTGATAAGCTAGAAGAGAAGTATTGTTAGATGATGGAGCTATTTCAAACATCACAAAAGAGAATGAAAGGACATATTGAAGAACCTCTTCTTGAAGAACCAGAAGGATTTGACAAGATGAAGAAGAGTGGTCAGGAGGAGAAGCAAGCAGTAGATGCCAAGAAAAGGAAAAGGCAAAGGGTAGAAGAAAAGATTGGAAATGAAGTTAATCTTGCGAAGAATGAAACTGCTGAGGTAAAATAACTACTGCTTGTACATGTGTCAATAAGAAATCCTTGTACATGTGTTTCTTGTACGTTGTACCTCTTGCTGATTAGGAATTTAACTAAATGCAGGTTGCTATGATAAAAGTTGAAGAGATGAAGAAGCCAAACATTTGCAGCACCATCCCAAAGCACAGAATAAGTAGAGGAATGGAAGTTGTCTTGACTTAACCAAATTCTTCTAACCTTGTAGCTCTTGGAACAATTCAAACTGCAGATATAAATATAGTTGGTTTAGATGGAGATCCACTAAGTGATTATGTGGAGGTCATGGTTAACATTGTCTAACGTGATACAACCATACTGCCTAGACCACTAGGGAGAATGACAAAGATGGGAGGTCCAAGCTAAATGCATTCCATGGCCCAGGAATCATGTTAGTATTTCTTACACTTTTTAAATATAAATGATGAACAGTGCATTCTAATATGTGCAGGTTACATTAAGAGATTTGTATGAAAAAAATCTGCAAAACAAAATTAATAGACAAAACTCAGTCAAGGTGTGCATGCCAGGAAAGCTAGGAGCTAATAAGAAAACTGCTCCTACTGAACAGGCATGTTGCTATGTTGTTGAACTTTGTAAATAACTGAAAATTTGAACCATGAACTAACATATGGAATAATGATGCAGGGTACTGGTGCAAAAGGAACAACTCTTGATCTGGTGCAAAAATCTGTCTTAATAAGATCCAACCTTGAAGCAAATGCTGCTGCTTATGCTTCTGCTACTACTTCTGCTAACACAGATTCTCAAATGCATGAGAAGGTATGTTACATGTATTGCTTCTGCTCCAGCAATATATGAACTGTTTCATCTACTAATACATGAGATAATGTGCAGCTTGTGGATGAACCAGTCATGAGCCAGGGCAAAGTAATTTTGGAGGAACCAGTCATGATCCAGGCAAAAGGTAGAGTGAAGAAACCAAATTCCAGAAACCAGAAGCACACTGCTACTGCTGCTTATGCTTCTGGTAACACAGATTCTCAAATGCATGAAAAGTTATGTTACATGTACTGCTTCTGCTCCAGCAATATCTGAATTGTTTCATGTACTAATACATGAAAAAATGTGCAGCTTGTGGATGAACCAGTCATGAGCCAGGAAACCAAGATCAAGATCAAGAAACCAAGATCAAGAGTACCAAAGCAAACTGTTGCTCCTGCTGCTACACCTACAGAAGATTCACAAGTACCAGACAAGGCAAGTTACAGTTGTAAACTATTACAAATGCTTAGAATATTACACCGACTACAGTTTAAACAAAAAAATGTGCAGATTGTGGATGAACCAGTCATGAGCCAGGCAAAAGTTAGAGAAAATAAACCAAGATCAAGAGTACAGAAGCAAGCTGCTGCTCCTGCTGCTACAGCTATAGCTGATTCACAAGTACCACACAAGGCAAGTAAACTCTTAAACTAGTTGAACTCCTAAACTAGTCTGAACTCAGACAGATCTTAACAATCCCAGACTGTTGAACTATTGAACTATTGAACTAGCTGCTCCTTCTGTTGAACTAGCTACTCCTTCTGTTGAACTGTTGAACTAGTTGCTCCTTCTGTTGAACTGTTGAACTCAGACAAATCTTAACAATGCAGACTGATGATATTGCATGGTCTCAAACTCAGACAGCTCAGACAAGGGATTGCCAAGCAGCTAATGATATTGCATGGTCTCAGCTTATTTAAAGTCACTGTAAGATATGGCTGTGAACATATGTAATATATGTCACTGTAATACATTTAGTTAAATTTGAACCTCTACAATGATTGTGGACGAATTGTAATATATTTCATGGTAATATATGTCACTATGATTTGTAATATATGTCACTATGGTTTGATTTGAGTGGTTTGTAATATATGTCACTATGATTTGATTTGAGTGCATTACCTAATGTAATTCGATTGATGTGAGCCATTTTGTAATATATGTCACTATAGTACACAGTTGCTTTTGGCTAGGATTTAGAGGAACTAGTCATAGTGCCTCAAAAAGTTGGGTTTTAGAGGCACTAGCCATAGTGCCTCAAATGGTTGGTTTTTAGAGGTACTAACCATAGTGCCTAAAAAAGTTGGGTTTTAGAGGCACTAGCCATAGTGCCCCAAAAAGTTGGGTTTTAGAGGCACTAGCCATAGTGCCTCAAAAAGTTGGGTTTTAGAGGCACTAGCCATAGTGCCTCAAAAATTTGGGTTTTAGAGGCACTAGCCATAGTGCCTCAAAAAGTTGGGTTTTAGAGGCACTCTAATTTATGCCTTAAGTTGGTTTTTGAGGCACTAGTCATAGTGCCTCAATTGGCTAGGATTTAGAGGCATTAGTCATAGTGCCTCAAATAACTATGATTTAGAGGCACTTTTTAAAACTACCTCAAATAACTTTTACCTACACGACGGTCCCCGACAATTTTTTTAGTGCCTTAAAAACTCAATTGTGGCACTAATTTGACTATTGGAGGCACTTTAGAGTGCCTCTGAATGCTATACCTGCCATAGTGAGAGGGTCCGGTGCGGGCAGGAGCGTGGCAGGGTCGCGCTGGAGGGCGGGGTGGTCAATGTATCACTGTGTCTGCATGTGTTAGCAGTGCAACGCACTGGGTCAGCCTGTGTGTGCCACACGCGGGTGGGGTTTGCAACCGGCGGCAGCTGGGTGGAGTTGGAAATTAGGGTTAGGGTTTGAGGGATCTAGGGTCTAGGTAGATGGTTGGGATTTTGGCCTGACCGGTCGGACTGCCTCCTCCAATAAAAAAAATAGTTTTACTATTTAGATAATTTTAAATAATTTTTAAGTAGTTTTAGCCAAACCAAGATATCCGGATGATCGGGCTTTTATAATTTGAAATAAAGACGGGATATTTAGAAAAATATGCAGGTTTTAGAGGAAAATACTTTAGGCAAATAATATGAATGCAGACATGAAGATGCTCAAATGCAATGTGGCATGATGACATAAGAATGCGGTCATGATGATGCATTGTAAGATCCCACCTTCATAAAGGTAAAGATCCCTGTGATTGCAATGCTAGTCCCTGGATCAAATGCTAGCATCCACAGTTTAAGATGAAGTACACAGAAACAAAGGTCATTATTACATCGTCATTCCAGAGATAACATAGTATTTTACAACTCCATAGCCATAGACTAGTACAAGAGTTTAACTTAACAATATAAAATAGAAGTCTTCATCTTCATGTGCCACAGGCAAGCATGTTGAGTGTATACTCATAACCCCTAATCATCATCAGAGTAACCTGCAACATCACAAGTTACAGCCACAATGTGTCAATACATTGGAATAGTATTGGCAAGTGATACCTTAGTAGAATATTAGCATCTAGTTACTACATGAATTTGGATAAGTGTAGCTTAGGCTTGCTTTTCTCAAAATAGTTTTTACCTATCAGTTGAAAACACTAAGTTTTTCTTTGAAAAAACTTTCCCAAGGAACCACCAATAGAAATTGGTGAACCTTCACCCTTGTTCAACCACAAGTTTTAACTTAGAAAATTGGGATGAGGAGATTCGTGATAGCTTCCATGTCTTGATGCTCAAATTGTCCAATACTAGGGACATGGTTATGTACTTAGGTTCTTCCATCTGCAAAGGTTGTGCACTTTCCCCACAAGACTTGATTTTCACCAAGACAGGACCTTTCAGAAGCCTTCCCTTAGACCAAAATGAACGCGCTCCAAACCTATCATTCCCCTACCACCAACTATCCATTTGGCTAATTTATTGCAACCTATATGGTCCAGGCAGAGCCCATAATGCCATGTGATGATTTTCTACACCAAAAAAGACAAGTTAAACAGTACTAAAACATAAACAAAACAATTATACACTAAATAAAATTGATTTGGCCCTTAGAACATTTTCCATATAATTTTTATATACAAAATAAGCTTAGAAATGTCTCTGCAAAAACAACCCATTTTACAGATGCAATTTTATTAAACAACATGCATAATTGGATAAAATTCTTTCTCCTGATTCTAAAGATAAAAATTTTGCAAAATTTGAACGTGTGGATCAAAAGTTATGAATTTTGCAAGTTTGAACAACTAATAGATCTAATTCCAGATTTTAAATTTAAAACACAGACACACGGCGTGTTCTGATTGGCTCATACCGGTTCGGCCGGATCGATCAACATGGCCCGCACGATCTAAATGAAAACGCACAGGCCAGATCTAACCGTACCCCTTCGCTAAGTGATCTAATCCTACGCGCTGGATTCAGATCTAACGGCTGTCGAGCACGTGACCATGGATGGGCGGTGCTAGCGATGGCGGCGCGACGGCGACGCACTGCCAGCGGTGTTCCGGTGGCTATGGAGGGGGCTGGGGTTGGCAGAGGTGCTTACCAGACTCGCGAGGTCGCGCTGATGCTCAACGACCTGCTGGTGTGGACGGGGGCGTGTTGTGTTGGCCGGAGAAGCTCGTCGGAAAGCTTGCAGACATCGGGTGCACGGTGTCGAAGACGATGGTGACGCTCTGGAGTGCCCTAGCACAAACCAATTGTAGCAGGAGGTCCACAAAGTCATGGGGAACACGACAGGGTCAAAGGGGAAGCAAGGGGCGCTCGAAGGTTACCAGTATTTTTCATCGGAGTTGGGCGGCGGCTCTGTGGTTTGCAGGGGTGGACGGAGGTGACGTCCTGGTGCATTACAGAGCAAACGGATGGCATGAGATGATGCTCAGGAACTAGGCAAACACACTCGCATGGACCAGAGGTGAAGGGGGGTGTTGTACTCACCGGAATGCGTCGCCGGAGAGCGTCGGGCAGCGGTGTTGCAACTCGAATTGCCAGCAGCCTGGTGGCCGAGATGGTGTGCTAAGTGGGGGGAAATGAGCGGAGAGGGGAGGGGGTTAAGTAGCCGAAGCTGGGCGGGGAGTTACTCGGCGAATCAACGGCATTTAACTCGCGAATTCAATGGCAGTGACGGGGGAGGAAATGGCCGGAGCTGGTCGCGGGTGCGTGATTTCGGGGAAGATGATGACTTGGCGTGTGGGGCCAACGCGTCAGCGACCGTGGATAGAGTTGCGCGCGTGAGAGAGAGGGGGAAAGGCGAAATGGCCGGGTGGGCTTCGTGGGCTGCATCTGTTGTTGGGCTGGAAGAGTGGCGCCGGCCCTTTTCCTATTCTTTTGTCTTTTTCTTTTTCTGATTTAATTTTCTAGAATCAAATTCAAAGGGTTTTCAAATTTGGTTTGAATTCAGACCTGTTCCGAATTTTTATAAAGTATAATTTGTACCTTATTGGTTGTAGAACAAGGTTGTTCACTCAAAATACCTTGGCCCAATGGAATTTTAAATAAAAACAGTGACTTTACCATTTGTTTAATAAAGGCATAAGAAATGGTTTTAAATTTTAAACCTTGTTTTGAAAACTTTGCCAAGCTTTAGAAAATAACAATCCTCTTCAAGTTCAATTATCTCTGGTTTAAAACAAATAATCTCATACTAGAGAGTAGCATTGGGCCAATGCCTTGCTTACATAAAATAATAGACAAACAACTGCTTTTGTCTTGGAGTGACATTGAAAATGATCCCAAAATGATTATGAATGCATGGATGATATGCAAACTTTGAAATTATGATTTTTGGGATGTTAAAAATCTCACCCCCTTAAGGTGAATCTCGCCCTCGAGATTCGGATTGGCTAGCAAATATGTGAGGGTGGTCTTTCCGAAGGTCACCTTCTCTTTCCCAAGTTGCTTCTTCTTCGGAATGATGGTTCCACTTTACTTTGCAGAATTTAATAGCCTTTGTCCGAGTAACTCTTTCTGTAGTCTCAAGAAACTTGATAGGTTTTTCTTCATAAGTAAGATCACTTTCCAACTGGACCTCCTCCAAAGGAATAGTATCCTTCAAAGAAGTCTCTTCCATCTCCGGATGGCATTTATTAAGCTGACTCACATGAAACACATTGTGAACGGAAGACAATGATTCCGGCAATTCAATCTCATAAGCTACTTCTCCTTTACGACTCAGAATCTTGAATGGTCCAACATATCTTGGGGTCAATTTCCCTTTGCCACCAAATCTCTTCACTCCACGAAGTGGTGACACTCTAAGATAGGCTCTATCACCCACTTCATAGGTGACTTCTCTACGCTTAGGATCTGCGTAGCTCTTCTGTCGGGACTGTGCTATCTTCAATCTGTCCTATACTAGCTTGACTTTCTCTTCAGCCTCTTTGATTAGTTCTGGCCTGAACAAGTTTATTTCTCCCACACCATTCCAAAGTAATGGGGTAGTACATTTCCTTCCATAGAGAAACTCAAACGGTGCCATCTCAATATTGGCTTGATAGCTGTTGTTATAAGATAATTCTGCGTAAGGAAGACTTTCATCCCAACTAACTCCATAGTCTCGGGCACATGCCCTCAACATATCTTCTAGAATATGGTTGGTCCTTTCCGTCTGTCCATCAGTCTGAGGATGAAAAGTAGTACTGAATTCCAATCTCGTTCCCAATGACTCATGCAGTTGCCTCCAAAAATGAGAAGTTAATTGAGTTCCCCTATCAGACACAATACTCTTGGGTACTCCATGCAGACACACAATCCTATTCATATAGATCTTGGCCAACTGAGCACTTGTGTAGGTTGTCTTCACGGGTATGAAATGAGCCACTTTAGTGAGACGATCCACTACTACCCAAATAGAATCATATCCTGACCTGGTCCTTGGCAATCCGGTGATGAAGTCCATGCCAATCTTGTCCCACTTCCAATCAGGAATAGGTAGTGGTTGTAGCAATCCTGCTGGTTTATGATGTTCTGCTTTCACTCTACTACATACATCACACAAAGCAATATGTTCGGTGATGTCCTTCTTGAGATTATTCCACCAAAATCTTTCCTTCATATCCATGTACGTTTTGGTGTTACCCGGATGAATGGAATATGGTGAGTTGTGTGCTTCCTGTAGAATCAGTTTCCGAAGCTCCGGATCTTGCAGAACGTAGATACGTTTTCCACACCATAAAGTACCATGTTCGTCTTCATGGAATCCTTTGGCTTTTCCTTTACCCATCTTTTCCTTAATCTCTTCAATTTTCTTTTCCGTCTTTTGGGCTTCCTTGATTTTGTCCAACAAGGTGGGTTGAACATCCAAGGACATGAGATGTCCTTCAGTCACAATCTCCAACCTGAGGTCTCTAAATTGGGCACACGGATCATCTGGCAACTCTCCCTTAGTAAGGCCATTCACAAATACCTTACGGCTTAGAGCATCTGCTACAACATTTGGTTTACCAGGGTGGTATTGCAAACTCAAGTCATAGTCCTTGATGAGTTCTAGCCATCTTCTTTGTCTCATATTGATTTCTTTCTGAGTGAAGATATACTCCAAGCTTTTGTGATCTGTGAACACTTCACATCGCTTTCCCAAAAGGTAATGTCTCCATGTTTTTAGTGCATGGACAACATAGGATAACTCTAAATCATGAGTAGAATAATTCACCTCATGAGTTTTGAGTTGTCTCGAGGCATAGGCCACAACTTTCCCTTCTTGCATCAGAACTGCACCTAATCCATGATGAGATGCATCACAATACACTTGGAAATCTTTCTCCAAATCTGGCAAACATAAGACTGGTACTGTCACTAGTCTCTTGTTCAATTCTTGGAAACTGAGTTCACATCCTTCAGACCAAGAAAATTTCTTGTCTTTCTTTAGTAACTCCTTCATTGGCTTAGCTACCTTGGAGAAATTTTCAATGAATCTTCTATAGTATCCTGCCAATGCAAGGAAACTATGAACTTCTTTCACTGACTTAGGAGATTCCCATTCAGTTGCAGCTGATACTTTTGCGGGATCAACTGCTACACCATCTCCTGACACAATCTGTCCAAGAAATCCAACTTCATTCAACCAGAATTCACACTTGCTGAATTTGGCATACAGCTTATGCTCTCTAAGTTTCTCAAGTATCAAACACAAATGTCCTTCATGCTCTTCTTTGCTCTTGGAGTAAATCAAAATGTCATCAATGAAAACGAAAACAAACTTGTCAAGGAACTCCATGAACACCTTGTTCATCATATTCATGAAGTAAGCTAGTGCATTGGTCAAACCAAATGGCATCACGGTGTACTCATAAAATCCGTACCTAGTGGTGAAAGTTGTCTTAGGTATGTCTTGTTCCCTTATCTTAAGCTGAAAATAACCTGACCGGAGATCAATCTTTGAGAACACACAGGCTCCTTCTAACTGATCAAACAAGTCATTGATTCTGGGCAAAGGATATTTGTTCTTGATAGTCACCTCATTGAGTGAACGATAATCGATGCATAACCTTTGACTTCTATCTTTCTTTTCCACAAACAAGACTGGTGCTCCCCAAGATGAAGAACTTGGTTGAATAAATCCTTTCTGCAATTGTTCTCCAAGCTGTTTCTTGAGTTCTTTCAACTCATCAACTGACATCTTGTAAGGTCTCTTTGCTATTGGTCCTGATCCTGGTAGCAAGTCAATCAGAAACTCCACATCTCTATCTGCTGGCATTCCTGGCAATTCTTCCGGAAACACATCCGGATATTCACTCACAATTGGCACACTGTCTATGCTAACCCCCTTAAGAGAATTTAGCTTACTCCCTTTTGATTCAAAGTTAGACTTGAACCTTATCCTTTTCTTTTCCGGGGTGGTGAGTGAGACAGTACGATTGGAACAATCTAGTACTCCCTCATACTTGGTCATCCAGTCCATTCCCAAAATTACATCCAGTCCTTGGGAATCTAGGATTATCAGACTCACTGGAAACTTATGCTTTCCAAATTCTATCACTAGATCACGACATCCAAGACTTTACTATCATATCTCCACCGGGAGAACTTACTTTTATTGGATACCCAATATTTTCAGTTGGAAACCCATTTCTATCAACAAATGCTTTTGATATGAATGAATGTGATGCACCAGTATCAAAAAGAACAAGTGTTGGAATAGAATTGAGTTTGAACTTACCAGCCACAGCATCGGACTCCTCATAAATCTCTTCCACATTGATGTGGTTCACTTGTCCCTTCTGGAAAGGGTTGGGCTTGCTGGCACCTTCAACTTTCTTTTCTGGACACTCATTAGCATAGTGCCCCATCTTCTTACACTTGAAGCATTCAACCTGACTGAGATCTTTCTTGACAGGCTGACTCCCACTTCCACTTCCACCTCCACTGTGGTGATTCTTGTGTCCATTCTTGTGGTTCTTGTACTTGTCATTATCACGACTATGGTGATGCTTGTTGTCATGATGGCGGTTGTGGTTGTGGTGGTTGTTGTACTTTCCATGCTTGTGGGATCCAGAACTCCCACTATCATCATGATGGGAACGCTTGTGAGACGATCTCGAGCTGTGCTTGTCAGAGCTGTGCTTCCTCTTTCTGCTTTCAACCTGTTTCATCTTGTTCTCCAAGATGGTAGTCTTGTCACAAAGCGATTGGTAGGTTGGGACATAGGCAACAGATAGCTGCAGATTCAGTTCATCGTTCAGTCCTTTGAGGAATTTCTCCTTCCTCTTGGCATCGGTATCAACTTCATCCGGTGCATAACGCGCCAGATTGTTGAACTCCTCAATATATTCAGCCACGCTGTGGTGACGCTATTTCAGGTTATGGAACTCTTTCTTCTTCAAATTCATCACCCCGGATGAGATGTGAGCTATGCGGAAACCATCCTCAAAGATAGCCCAAGTTACATCCTCAATGGGTGTGGTGATCTGGAAGTTATCCCACCAAGTAGTTGCTGGTCCTTCCAACAAATGTGCTGCAAACCTGACTTTCTCTTCGTCGGTGCAGCCGACAGTTACCAAATCCTTGTTCACTGAACGTAGCCAATCATTGGCCACCATGGGATCAGTAGTTCCTGAGAACTTTGCAGGCCTCAGTCTTAGGAATCTGGTGAGCATGTCAAATCCTGGTGGATTATTCTGATTGTTGTTGTTGTTGTTATTCTGATTCTGCATAAAAGTGGTCATCATCTGCATCAGCTGTGCCTGTGCTGTCATCAGTTGCTTCATCTCGGGGGTGACATTGTTGTTGTTTGGGTTGGGGTTGGCACGTCGAGGAGGCATCTGTGGTTTTCATAAGGATAAGAATGAGATACCCATAGATGCTTAACATGCACAATACATCACATAGACAATCACCAAAACAAGCATCAAAATAACTTAAAGTTCAAATGACGTAAACAACAAGTTTGTAAAAATAAACACACCATAGCAAGCCACCCACATGTTGGATGGTCATTGCGACTCAAAAATCATAAGCATGGTAAATGAAAGATAAATGAGTAGTCATCACTACTCCTCTGCATCAACAAGTGTAAGACCTGCATTCTCCATAGCGGTCTTGTACTCATCAACACTAGTAGTAAAAGCCTCTATCTTGGCCCTAAGGGCCCTATTCTGTGAGCGAAGCCTCTCTATCACTCCCTGTTGATGCTCGAGCTCGAAGTCCTTGGCCTCTAGTTCTTCATTCATCTCCCGAATCCTCTTGTTCCTGTCTTGGACTCTTTTCTCTTGGCTCTTGAACTTCCTGTCCTGGCTCTCAAACTTGGCCTCCATTTCCTTGACTAACTCGTCTTGCTCCGCGAAGAGCTTGTCCTTCTCATGAAGCTGCACTTGGAGCTCGTCATTGCTAAGCATGACGTTAGTCCTATCAGTATCTAGGTGCCTAATAAGAACCTCTAGATCCTGAAGGTACAGACGAATCGGCTCCACCATCTCTCTAGCAGCATCCTCGAACTCCATAGCCTCACCCTCCTCGTCGCGTCTCCTGAAGGGGTGAAAGAAAAGATCTCTAAGCTCTCTGGAGTGTCTCCCTACCAAGCTCCCAAGTAGCTCCTGCATGACTACATCTAGGCCTTTCTCCTTGTCGTCATGCATCAGCTTGAAAGTGATGGTCTCCGTGGTTGGCTCTGCCTGGCGTCCGGGCTAAGTGACTCTGAATCCCCAAAGGTCCTTCCTCTCAAACTTGGTGAGGGGAAGCATCATGATGCTAGGAAGTGGGAGGTTGAGCACGCTAGTGAGCTCAATGAGACGAGTGCCAAAACGAGTTCCCTTGAACTCCTCGGCCGTGTTGATAATAACACTAGGCATCTATTTTATAAGATAGAGAAAAGTTAGAATTCAGCATTCATAGAGAAAAATCACAAGAAAATATTTTATAGCAAACACACAAGTCATGGCATACACAAATCCATTACAAGCATCAAAGGTTCAACATAACCTAGACAATTTTTTGGAAAAAAAAACGATAAGTGTGGTGGTCCAACTAACGAAGTACGTTACAACTCTCACCCACTAGACAAAATAGCTATCAAAGCATCCTTAGTAGCCATCTATCTATCTTGTTCACAAGATTCTCAAATTAAGTCTATGATGTCTCCCCTTAGTTGTTGGTTGGTAGTCTCTAACTCTTGGGTATGCTTCTTTTCTTCTCTAAGGTCATTTTGAGTGTTGAGCATTCTGCACTTGATCCTATCACCAAGTTCCTTGATAGCATTCCATGCTGCATTTCTTGCAGAGTCAAAGAATGTGGTGTGCATTTCTAAGTTGGTGACCATGTAGTTTCTTAACTCCTTGTGGTTGTCTTCCTTGTTTTTGTACAAGTGAAGTTGCACCCACCAATACTCCTCTCCTTCATCCATCACAGGGAAACCTTTGTACACAGCTGCACCATGTATCCCCATGGTAACCATAAGGTTTTTGAGGGCTTTGGGAAATTCTGTCTCACACTCTAAGGTCATGGTCATGAGTGGTCCCTTCCTCACAGATTTGTTGATGGAGTTCATCTACAAATAGAGATGAGAAAGAAGATTAGAAAAGTTTACGAGAAGAAAAGACAAGTGTGGAAGTTGTTGAATTTTTTTCCTTAGTGGTTTCTAATCCAATCCTAGGGTCATAATCCTACAGGCAACACAGTGCTCTGATACCATCTGTAAGATCCCACCTTCATAAAGGTAAAGATCCCTGTGATTGCAATGCTAGTCCCTGGATCAAATGCTAGCATCCACAGTTTAAGATGAAGTACACAGAAACAAAGGTCATTATTACATTATCATTCCAGAGATAACATAGTCTTTTACAACTCCATAGCCATAGGCTAGTACAAGAGTTTAACTTAACAATATAAAATAGAAGTCTTCATCTTCATGTGCCACAGGCAAGCATGTTGAGTGTAGACTCATAAACCCTAATCATCATCAGAGTAACCTACAACATCACAAGTTACAGCCACAGTGGGTCAATACATTGGAATAGTATTGGCAAGTGATACCTTAGTAGAATATTAGCATCTAGTTACTACATGAATTTGGCTAAGTGTAGCTTAGGCTTGCTTTTCTCAAAATAGGTTTTACCTATCAATTGAAAACACTAAGTTTTTCTTTGACAAAAATTTCCCAAGGAACCACCAATAGAAATTGGTGAACCTTCACCCTTGTTCAACCACAAGTTTTAACTTAGAAAATTGGGATGAGGAGATTCTTGATAGCTTCCATGTATTGATGCTCAAATTGTCCAATACCAGGGACATGGCTAAGTACTTAGGTTCTTCCATCTGCAGAGGTTGTGCACTTTCCCCACAACACTTAATTTTCACCAAGACAAGACCTTTCAGAAGCCTTCCCTTAGACCAAAATGGACGCGCTCCAAACCTATCATTCCCCTACCACCAACTGTCCATTTGGCTAAGTTATTGCAACCTATATGGTCTAGGCAGAGCCCATAATGCCATATGATGATTTTATACACCAAATAAGACAAGTAAAATAGTACTACAACATAAAAAACAATTATACACTAAATAAAATAGATTTGGCCCTTAGACCATTTTCCATATAATTTTTATATACAAAATAAGCTTAGAAATGTCTCTGCAAAAACAACCCATTTTACAGATGCAATTTTATTAAACAAAGTGCATAATTGGATAGAATTCTTTCTCCCGATTCCAAAGATAAAAAATTTGCAAAATTTGAACGTGTGGATCAAAAGTTATGAATTTTGCAAGTTTGAACAACTAATTGATCTAATTCCAGATTTTAAATTTAAAACACAGACACGCGGCCGGATCGATCAACGTGGGCCGCACGATCTAAATGAAAACACACGGTCCAGATCTAACCGTACCCCTTCGCTAAGTGATCTAATCCTACGCGCTGGATTCAGATCTAACGGCTGTCGAGCACGCGACCATGGATGGGCGGCGCTAGCGACGACGACGCGGCGGCGGCGCACTGCCAGCGGTGTTCCGGTGGCTACGGAGGGGGCTGGGGTTGGCTGAGGTACTTACCAGACTCGCGAGGTTGCGCTGATGCTCAACGACCTGCTGGTGTGGACGGGGGCGTGCTGTGTTGGCCGGAGAAGCTCGTCGGAAAGCTTGCAAACCTCGGGTGCACGGTGTCGAAGACGATGGTGACGCTCTGGAGTGCCCTAGCACAAACCAATTGTATCAGGAGGTGCGCAAAGTCATGGCAAACACGATAGGGTCAAAGGGGAAGCAAGGGGCGCTCGAAGGTTACCAGTATTTTTCGTCGGATTTGGGCGGCGGCTCTGTGGTTTGCAGGAGTGGACGGAGGTGACGTCCTGGTGCATTACAGAGCAAACGGATGGCATGAGATGATGCTCAGGAACTAGGCGAACACACTCGCATGGACCAGAGGTGAAGGGGGGCGCTCTACTCACCGGAATGCATCGCCGGAGAGCGTCGGGCAGCGGCGTTGCAACTCGAATTGCCGGCAGCCTGGTGGCCGAGATGGTGTGCTAAGTGGGGGGAAATGAGCGGAGAGGGGAGGGGGTTAAGTAGCCGAAGCTGGGCGGGGAGTTACTCGGCAAATCAACGGCATTTAACTCGCGAATTCAACGGCAGTGACGGGGGAGGAAACGGCTGGAGCTGGTCGCGGGTGCGTGATTTCGGGGAAGATGATGACTTGGCGTGTGGGGCCAGCGCGTCAGCGACCGTGGGTAGAGTTGCACGCGTGAGAGAGAGGGGGAAAGGGGAATGGCCGGGTGGGCTTCATGGGCTGCATCTGCTGTTGGGCTGGAAGAATGGCGCCGGCCCTTTTCCTATTCTTTTGTCTTTTTATTTTTCTGATTTATTTTTCTGGAATCAAATTCAAAGGGTTTTCAAATGGGTTTTCAAACCTGTTCCGAATTTTTGTAAAGTATAATTTGTACCTTATTGGTTGCAGAACAAGGTTGTTCACTCAAAATACCTTGGCCCAATGGAATTTTAAATAAAAACACTGCCTTTACCATTTGTTTAATAAAGGCATAAGAAATGGTTTTAAATTTTAAACCTTGTTTCGAAAACTTTGCCAAGCTTTAGAAAATAACAATTCTATTCAAGTTCAATTATCTCTGGATTAAAACAAATAATCTCATACTAGAGAGTAGCATTGGGCCAATGCCTTGCTTACATAAAATAATAGACAAACAACTGCTTCTGTCTTGGAGTGACATTGAAAATGATCCCAAAATGATTATGAATGCATGGATGATATGCAAACTTTGAAATCAAGATTTTTGGGATATTACATGCATAAACACAAGCTATTTTTTGGTACTGGTTTTACTCGGCGTGCTACACCCGGGGTGGTGGGCCCACTGGTGGCCCCTATTAGAACATTCTAGAAGCTCCGGTCAAAATACCAATAAATTTTTCGAACCCTAGAAAATGACTTTCCTTATATGAATCTTATTCTTCGGACCATTCCGGATCTCCTCGTGATGTCCTAGATCCAATTCAAGACTCTGAACAACATTTGGTCTCCAAATCATATTCCATATCTACCAAACAACATCAAACCTTAAGTGTGTCACTCTATGATTCGTGAACTATGCAGACATAATAAAGACACCTCTCCGGTCAATAACCAATAGCGGGATCTGGAGATCCATAATGGCTCTCACATATTTAACGATGACTTTGTGATCGAATGAACCATGCATATACGATACTGATTCCCTTTGTCGCACGATACTTTACTTATTCGAGGTTCGATTGTTGGTATCTCCATACCTAGTTTAACCTCGTTACCGATAAGTTCTCTTTAATCGTTCCATGATACGACATCCCTTGTGACCTAGTCACATGCTCGTAAGCTAATTGGATGACATTCCACCGAGAGGGCTTAGAGTATATCTATCCGTCATTTGGATAGACAAATCCCACTTTTGATCCATGTGCGTCACCACATACTTTCAGAATACCCAATGCCACCTTTATAACCACCCAGTTACGGAAGTGGCATTTGATGTTATCAAAGAACTCATACGATGATGGTGATTAACATGATCTCATGGTCGAATGATTATGTTACTATGTATTTGAAAGCTTGTAGCAAAACGAACTTAATGACTTGATCTTATGTTGTGCTTACTATGGGTGTGTGTCCATCACATCATTCTCCTAATGATATGACCTTGTTAACAATAGCATCCAATGTCTGTGATCAGGAAACCATGATCATCTATTAATAAACAAGCTAGCTTAACAAGAGGCTTAATAGGAACTCTTTTATGTTTATAAAACACACAAGTATTAATGTTTCCTATTAATACAATTATAGCATGGGATATAAACATTTATAATAAACATAACGATATAATAATAACCACTTTATTGTTGCCTCTTGGGCATATCTCCAACACCCATTTGGACCAGCCGAGATAATGCGGCCAAGGCGGGATACAGCAAACCCGTCCTTGGGAATCGCGGCCCAGGCACGGTTGCCAGCGTTGCGCGTCGGCCGGCCAGGTGGGCTTCCAATTGGCCCATCCAGGATATTGTAATGCCAGGCCGAGATAGCTTGTCCCTGGCGCGAGCAATGCCGACCCAAGTGAGACTCAACCAGGCAGACTTTTCCCTATGTCGGCCAAGGTGCGGATTTCTTTTCCTTTTATTTAATTCTATCTCTATTATTCGAACTTATGTCCTCTCTTTTAAACATGTCTTCTACTAAACTACTTATACTCCAACTCTGGGGTACCCGGGGTTATATCCCCTATAGGTCTTGATGATAGTACATAGAGAAGCATTGTAGGTGATTTACAATACTTGACACTTACAAGGCCTGATATTTCTTTCTAAATAAACAAGGTTTGTCAGTATCTTAATGCTCCAACAACTGCTCACTGGACAACTGTAAAAAGATTCTTAAGATATGTCCATGGTACTATACATGTTGGTTTGACGTTTCAGAAATCTTCATCTAGTTTGCTAAGTGAATTTTCATATGCAGATTGGGAAGGTTGTCTATATAATAGAACATCCATTGGAGGGTTTGTTGTGTTCCTTGGACCAAATTTGGTCTCACGGTTTGCCACAAAACATGATACAGTCTCAATGGCAAGTACTGAAGCTGAATACAAAGATCTAGCAAATGATACAATAGAATTGATATGGTTTGAAGCAGTGTTTGGTGAACTTGGTGTTCAACCGAAGGTAAAACCATGTTTGTACTCCAAGCCTCTCATGATGCCTCCTTGGATAGCGATCATATCCCTTAAATCTAGCGATACCTTTCTTTCTCTGTAACGATCGATGTTCCTATGTGTAAGCTACATGTGAGGTTGTTTCACGCTATTATTAAGGGCATATCCACCGGGCCGACCCAACCGGCCAACCCAAACAGTCTGTTTCTATCCATTTGGGTTAGTCCGCGGTCGCTTTTGGGTCATGGTCCGGCCTATCTGGACGATCGCGGCCAGCGGTGCGACCGATTTTTCCGCCCTGGCGTTCGTTGGCGCGATCGCTGGGCAAGGGATTTCCAATCAGTTGAAATTGTAAAATTGACAAGCCAAAGACACATAAATTGACTATCAAATAACATGGCATGTGTGTGCCATCGCCCTTTGGGAATCACCAACAAGTGGTCAGTGGATCTGAAATGTGCAAAAGGGGGCAATATCATACATAGTGTCCAAAAAATGCCAGCTTCTCTGCCCAAAAAGTTGCATCTTCCCTCACCATTGCCCTTTAGGCATCGCAAGCCCTGATGGTCTGCTGCCTCCTCGCGACCCAAGCCTTGCGATTGGGGTCGGCGATGCTATCCAGGTCGGTGAGCATGATGGCATTATTCTCGGTCATGATCTTGGCTTCGGCCTCCTTGGCCTTCGCCTCTGCCTCCAACACACTAGACCTGGCCTCAGCCTCCTTGGCCGTGGCTTCGGCCTCCGTCGCCTTTTCCTTGGCCTTGATCTCCATTAGCCTAGCCTTGGCGTTGGCCTCCTCCACCTCGATAGACCTCGTCTGCAGCTCGACAAAGGTTTTGGTGGTGACCTATTTCTCTTTGTGTCGCCTCTCCTCCCTCTCTGCGATGGCCTCTTCCTTCTTCTCCAGGATCTTTTTCAAGGTCGCCTGGAACGCCAAGGAACCAGCCTAGCGGGCGAGATTTCATCACCATCTCATAGGAACCTTGGAACTTGCTACACTCAGCATGGATGGTGCCCCAATGCTTGGAGAGGGAGAGATTGTTTCAATCGCTATAGAAGGCATCCTTCCCGAATTTCCTATGCTCATGAAAGAACTTTCCCACCTTTTTCCAATAGGCAAAGCCCTTTTGCTTGGTGCCTCGATCTTGTGAAATCTCCATCCATGCCTTGCATAGGATCTTGTCCTCGTCGGGGGTGTAGCTCGCAGTTCGTTGGCTCACCTTCTTGTCGTCGACAAGTGAAGCGGCCAACAACGCGGCCGTGACCCCCTCGCCCATGGAAGTGCCATCGTTTGCAAACAATGCATCATCTGCAATATTGTAGGCATCGTGTTGGGTCTCTTGTTGCGTCTCTGGCTCGGTCTCGCCATCATCGGCATAGCCGTGGCCACCCTTGTTGATCATGTTGTGCATGGCGTCCTCACCATCGTTGGCCAAGAAATCCTACACCCAATTTGTGTTGGAGATATGCCCTAGAGGCAATAATAAATGTAGTTATTATTATATCTTTGTGTTTATGATAAATGTTTACATTCATGCTATAATAGTATTAACAAGGAAACATTAATACTTGTGTGATTTGTAAACTAAAATAGAGTCCCTAGTAAAGCCTCTTTATAATACTAGCTTGTTGGTTAATAAATGATTGTGGTTTCCCTATCATGAACATTGAGATATTATTAACAACAAGGTCATATCGTTAGGAGAATGATATGATGGACATACTCCTATAGATAAGCGTAGCATAAAGATCAAGTCATTTTAATAGTTCAATTTCTATATGCTTTCTGATACATAGTAACCTAATTCCTTCGACCATGAGATCATTCTTATCACCATCACCGGAAGGATGCTTTGATGACATCAAACACCACACCGTAACTGGGTGGCTATAAAGGTGGCATTGAGTGTTCGGAAAGTATTGGTTGAGACACATGGATCAAGAGTGGGATTTGTCCATCCATATGACAGATAGATATACCCTGGGCCCTCTCGGTGGAATGTCATCCAATTAGCTTGCAAGCATGTGACTGGCTCACAAGGGATCACATATCACGGGAACGAGAAAATAGTACTTATCAGTAACGAGGTTGAACTAGGTATGCAGAGATACCGACGATCAAAACCTTGGATAAGTAAACTATCGTGAGACAAAGGGAAATTGGTATCGTATGTAAGTGTTTCATTCGATCGCAAAGTAATCATAGAAATATGTGGGAGCCATATGAATTTCCAGATTCCTCTATTGGTTATTGTTCGGAGAAGTGTCTCGATCATGTCCGCATAATTCACGAACCGTGGGGAGACACACTTAAGGATTCGACGTTGTTTAGTAGTTATGGAATGATGAGTAAGAGA
The DNA here is from genome assembly GCA_916181665.1 of Avena sativa. Lineage (NCBI taxonomy): Eukaryota > Viridiplantae > Streptophyta > Magnoliopsida > Poales > Poaceae > Avena > Avena sativa. The sequence goes on along the minus strand of OV702297.1, from coordinate 299,558,349 downwards.
CCGAATGTTGTTCGGAGTCTCGGATGGGATCATGGATATCACGAGGAGATCCGGAATGGTCCAGAGAATAAGATTCATATAAGGAAAGTCCTGTTTCGGGGTTGGAGAATGGTTCCGGTGTTTTCATCGGGAATGTTCTAGAAGGTTCCAGAATGTCCGGCCCTCCGGAGGGGAAGGGTACATCAATGTGTCATAACAAGTTGGAATGGTTGCATCATGTACTAGGTGTCATCGCTGAACAAAATAAAGGGAGAAATCAAATCCTAGTTTGAAAAGTCAAACGCCAATTTGAAAAGTCAAACGGCTATTTTGTTTGGTGGAGGGAGAGTAGGAAACCTACTTGGGGAGGAGTTCCTCTCCCTCCACCGCCGGCCCACTTGGAGACCGAGTTGGGGAGGGACTCCCCTCCCCTTGGCGCGCCCCCTCCACCTATATAAAGAGGGGCAGGGATGCCCCTCCAAGACACAACACACACCCCGCAAACCCTAGTTCCTAGCCGCCGGCGCCGCCACCTCCTGCTGTCGCCGCCTAGGGCAAACCCTAGCCGCCGGCCTTGCCTCCTCCTTGGTGCGTCTAAACCCTAGATCACCGAGGCTCTCTCATAGTCCACCATACTCGCTCCGGCTTAAGGCGAAGCCCTGCGAGATCTCCCCTCTACTTCCGGTACCACGCCGTCGTGCTGCCGGAATCGCGAGGAGAGTGCTACAACCTCCGCTACCTGCTGGAACAAGGGAGAGGAAGGTCTTCATCGAGTACCGAACGTGTGACCGACTGCGGAAGCGCTGCCGGAACGCAGCGCCGGAAGGATCGTCTACGCGATCTTGAGATCGGGAAGAGTACGACTACATCACCCACGAGAATCCGCTCTTGTTAAACACTTTGGAATCTTCGAGGGTGAGTTATTCTATCGACTCGTTGCTACAATCTAGTAGATAGATCTTGGCTTGTTTGTTTGTACGCGGTAGAAAATTTTTGTTTTCCATGCTACGAACCCCTACAGTGGTATCAGAGCCGTGTCTATATGTAGATCTGTTGCACGAGTAGAACACAATGGTCATTGTGGACGGTGGTGCTTTTATTATCGATTGCTTCTTGTGTACTTTGCATCTTGCGGTATGATGGGATGAAGCGGCCCGGGCTAACCTTACATGACAGCGTTCATGAGACTTGCTCCACGCTCAACATGCAACTTGTATTGCATAAGTGGCTTTGCGGGTGTATGTCTCTCCCATTATAGTATAGATCCAATTTACAACGGGCACTTGATAGTTCAAACATCAACGTTGTGGTTCTTGTTCGTAAGTTAGATCGACACTTTTTGAAAGCACCAAACCACGTAAAACATGCAAAGAAATTAGAGGCGTCTAACTTTGTTTTGCAGGGGTGTGCTGTGATGTGATATGGCCATGATTGTGATTATATTTGATGTATGCAATGTTCCTTATTGTAAGTTGGCAACCGGCAGGAGCCATATGGTTGTCTTTAATTTATGTTAAGACCCGCGTGTCTATTCAAAGTAGTTGTAATAGTTGAAGCCGGTGGACGACAACCATGGAGCAGCGTCATTGACCTTGATGCAATGCCGGTGATGATGGAGATCATGTTTGTTCTTGAAGATGGAGATCGGAAGCACAAAGAAGAAAGGCCATATCATATCACATATTATGAATTGCATGTGATGTTAATCCTTTATGCATCTTGTATTGCTTAGTTAATGACGGTAGCATTATAAGATGATCCCTCATGCACATGAATTTCAAGTTCTAAAGTGTTCATCCTTAGTAAGCACCGTTGCTAAAGCTTGTTGTTTCGAAGCACCACGTGATGATAGGGTGTGTTAGATTCCGCAAGTGTATACAACATGAGCAAGCCAGATTTGCTCATGCGGAAGCTAAGGTTTGATCTTGATGAGCCTAGCATGTACAGACATGGTCTCGGAACACGGATCACCGAAAGGTAAAGCATGAATCATATAGTAGATATGATAAACATGTCGATTGTTCGCCATTGAAGCTACATCAACTCTCGTGATGATCGGTGTTGATGTGGTGGATTTGGTTCGTGTGATCACTAAAACAATTTGACGGATATTGTTTTGAGTGGGAGTTCACCTAGATTAATTTAACTATTAATTAGAACTCAATTTGTCATAAACTTAGTCTAAACTATTGCAAATATGTTGTAGATCAATGGCGGCCCCTACCATCAATTTTAATGTGTTCCTAGAGAAAGAAAAGTTGAAAAACAATGGAAGCAACTTCGCGGATTGGTTCCGCAATTTGAGGATTGTCCTCAATGCTGGTAATTTGACCTATGTGCTGGATGCACCGCTGGGTGACCCGCCTGCTGCTGATACTACCGATGAAGTAAAGAATGTTTACCTCGCTCAGAAGACTCAGTACTCCACAGTTCAGTGTGCTATCTTGTATGGTTTAGAATCGGAGCTTCAGAAAAGGTTTGAGAATTCAGACCCACATGATATTGTCCGTGAACTCAAATTGATCTTTGAGACTCACGCGGCAGTTGAGAGTTATGAGGCTTCTGAAAAGTTCTTTAACTGCAAGATGGAAGAGGGCAGCTCTATCAGTGAGCATGTGCTTAAGATGTCTGGGCACGCAAACAAACTTCAAAGCTTGGGTATAGTGATTCCTAATGCTTTGGGGATTTACCGTGTCCTCCAATCACTACCACCAAGTTACAAGAACTTTGTGATGAACTACAATATGCAAAGCATGAACAAGCAGTTGCCAGAACTCTTCTCCATGTTAAAATCTACAGAAGTGGAGATCAAGAAAGAGCACCAAGTGTTGATGGTCAATAAGACCACCAAATTCAAGAAAGGCAAGTCTAAGCAAAAGGGACACTTCAAGAAGGGTGGTAAGAAAGTTACCGCACCGACGAAGAAGACCAAGGCTGGACCCAAGCCTGATACAGAGTGCTTTTACTGCAAGGGAGAAGGTCACTGGAAGCGGAATTGCCCAAAGTACTTGGCGGATTTGAAGAACGGCAACATCAAGAAGATAGGTATATCCGATATACATGTTATTGATGTGTATCTCACTAGTACTCGTAGTAGTGCCTGGGTATTTGATACTGGTTCGGTTGCTCATATTTGTAACTCAAAACAGGTGCTGCAGAATAAACATAAGCTAGCAAAGAACGAGGTGACGATGCGCGTGCGAAACGGATCAAAGGTTGATGTGATCGCGGTCGGCACGCTACCTCTTCATCTACCATCGGGATTAGTTTTATACTTAAATAATTGTTATTTGGTGCCTGCGTTAAGATCTTGTTTATTGCGAGACGGTTACTTGTTTAAGTCCGAGAATAATGGTTGTTCGATTTATATGAGTAATATGTTTTCTGCACATGCACCTTTGATAGATGGTCTATTCTTATTGAATCTCGATAGTGGAAATACACATATTAATAACATTGAAGCTAAACGTTTGAAATCGAGCGATAACTCAACCTATATGTGGCACTGTCGTCTTGGTCACATTGGAGTGAAGCGTATGAAGAAACTCCATTACGATGGACTTCTTGAGTCACTTGATTTCGAATCACTTGAAAGATGTGAAGCATGTCTGATGGGTAAAATGACTAAGACTCCATTTTCTGGTATGATGGAACGAGCTACGGACTTATTGGAAATCATACATACCGATGTGTGTGGCCCAATGAGTGTAGCATCGTGCGGTGGTTATCGTTATGTTCTTACCTTCACGGATGACTTGAGTAGATATGGGTATATCTATTTCATGAAACATAAGTCTGAAACTTTCGAGAAGTTTAAGGAATTTCAAAGTGAGGTTGAGAATCAACGTAACAAGAAGATTAAATTTCTACGTTCTGGTCGTGGAGGTGAATATCTAAGTTACGAGTTTGGCGAGCATTTGAAGAAATGCGGAATACTTTCACAATTGACACCGCCAGGAACACCACAGCGTAATGGTGTGTCCGAACGTCGTAATCGAACTCTCTTAGATATGGTTCGTTCTATGATGTCACTTACAGATTTACCACTATCATTTTGGGGTTATGCATTAGAAACAGCCGCATTCACTTTAAATAGGGCAACATCTAAATCCGTTGAAACGACACCATATGAATTATGGTTTGGGAAGAAACCTAAATTGTCGTTCCTTAAAGTTTGGGGTTGCGAAGCCTATGTAAAGAAGTTATAGCCGGACAAGCTAGAACCCAAGGCGGAAAAATGCGTCTTCATAGGATACCCAAAGGAAACTATTGGGTATACCTTCTATCATAGATCCGAAGGCAAAATCTTCGTTGCCAAGAATGGATCCTTTCTAGAGAAGGAATTTCTCTCGAAAGAAGTGACTGGAAGGAAAGTAGAACTCGACGAGGTTGTCGAACCTTCTCTCGAACGTGCGAGTAGCGCAGCACCAGAAGAAGTTCTTGTGGTACCTGCACCAATAAGAGAGGAAGCTAATGATGATGATCATGAAACTTCGGTTGTAGTTGCTACAGAGCCTCGCAGGTCAACGAGAACTCGTACCACTCCTGATTGGTATGATCCCGTTATGAATGTCATGTTGGTGGACAACACTGATGACCCTGCGACATATGAGGAAGCGATGATGAGCCCAGATTCCAATAAATGGCAAGAAGCCATGAAATCCGAGATTGGATCCATGTACGAAAACCAAGTATGGACTTTGGTGGACTTACCGGATGGCCGAAAGGCTGTCGAGAACAAATGGATTTTCAAGAAGAAAACAGATGCTGATGGTAATGTTACTGTCTATAAAGCTCGACTTGTCGCAAAAGGATTTCGACAAATTCAAGGAGTTGACTACGATGAGACTTTCTCACCAGTAGCGAAGCTAAAGTCTGTGAGGATTATGTTAGCAATCGCTTCATATTGTGATTATGAGATATGGCAGATGGATGTCAAAATAGCGTTCCTCAATGGAGACATTGATGAAGAGTTGTATATGATGCAACCCAAAGGTTTTGTCGATCCTAAAGATGCTAACAAGGTATGCAAACTTCAACGGTCCATTTATGGATTGAAGCAAGCATCCCGAAGTTGGAATCAACGTTTTTATAAGGTAATCAAAAGTTTTGGTTTTATACAAACTTATGGAGAAGCTTGTATTTACAAGAAATTGAGTGGGAGCTCTGTAGCATTCTTAATACTTTATGTAGATGACATATTATTGATTGGGAATGATGTAGCTTCCTAATAGTGTCAAGGAATATTTGAATAATAGTTTTTCAATGAAAGATCTTGGCGAAGCAGCTTACATATTAGGCATAAAGATTTATAGAGATAGATCGAGACGCCTAATATCATTGTCACAAAGTACATATTTGGACAAAGTTCTAAAGAGGTTTGGAATGTAAGATAGCAAGAAAGGGTTCTTGCCCATGTTGCCCAATACGACCTTGAGTAAAAATCAAAGTCCGACAATGGCAGAAGATAGAGAAAGGAAGAGTAAGACTCCCTATGCCTCAGCCATAGGATCTCTAATGTATGCCATGCTATGTACTAGACCCGACATTGCATATGCTGTTAGTTTGACCAGCAGATATCAAAGTGATCCAGGAGTGGATCATTGGACAGCGGTCAAAAACATCCTTAAGTACTTGAGAAGAACTAAGGATATGGTTCTTTCTTAAGGAGGTGATGAACAGCTCGTTGTTAATGGTTACACCGATGCTAGTTGGAAAACTGATCCGGATGATTCTAAAACACAATCTGGATACGTATTTATTTTGAATGGTGCAGCAGTTAGCTGGAGGAGTGCAAAGCAAAGCGTTATGGCGAGATATTCAACTGAATCGGAATACATGGCTGCTTCGGAGGCTTCACAAGAAGCGATATGGATGAAAGATTTCATTACAAAGCTCGGTGTGGTTCCTAGTGCGCTGGATCCAATGTCTATCTACTGTGATAACATGGGCGCCATAGCCAATGCGCAAGAACCAAGGTCACACAAGAAGTTGAAGCACATCAAGCTACGTTTTCACGCTATTCGAGAACATGTCCAAGATGGGGACATAAAGATTTGCAAAGTACACACAGATCGGAATGTGGCGGATCCGTTGACTAAACCTCTCCCGAGGGCAAAACATGACCAACACCAAACTGCCATGGGTGTTCGGTATATTACCATGTAATCTAGATTAGTTGACTCTACTGCAAGTGGGAGACTATTGGAGATATGCCCTACAGGCAATAATAAATGTAGTTATTATTATATCTTTGTGTTTATGATAAATGTTTACATTCATGCTATAATAGTATTAACAAGGAAACATTAATACTTGTGTGATTTGTAAACTAAAATAGAGTCCCTAGTAAAGCCTCTTTATAATACTAGCTTGTTGGTTAATAAATGATTATGGTTTCCCTGTCATGAAAATTGAGATGTTATTAACAACAAGGTCATATCGTTAGGAGAATGATATGATGGACATACTCCAATAGATAAGTGTAGCATAAAGATCAAGTCATTTTAATAGTTCAATTGCTATATGCTTTCTGATACATAGTAACCTAATTCCTTCGACCATGAGATCATTCTTGTCACCATCACCGGAAGGATGCTTTGATGACATCAAACACCACACCGTAACTAGGTGGCTATAAAGGTGGCATTGAGTGTTCGGAAAGTATTGGTTGAGACACATGGATCAAGAGTGGGATTTGTCCATCCATATGACAGATAGATATACTCTCGGCCCTCTCGTTGGAATGTCATCCAATTAGCTTGCAAGCATGTGACTGGCTCACAAGGGATCACCTATCACGGGAACAAGAAAAGAGTACTTATTAGTAACGAGGTTGAACTAGGTATGCAGAGATACCGACGATCAAAACCTTGGATAAGTAAACTATCGTGAGACAAAGGGAAATTGGTATCGTATGTAAGTGGTTCATTCGATCGCAAAGTAATCGTAGAAATATGTGGGAGCCATATGAATTTCCAGATTCCTCTATTGGTTATTGTTCGGAGAAGTGTCTCGATCATGTCCGCATAATTCACGAACCGTAGGGAGACACACTTAAGGATTCGACGTTGTTTAGTAGTTATGGAATGATGAGTAAGAGACCGAATGTTGTTCGGAGTCTCGGATGGGATCCGGGAAATCACGAGGAGATCCGGAATGGTCCGGAGAATAAGATTCATATAAGGAAAGTCCTGTTTCGGGGTTGGAGAATGGTTCCGGTGTTTTCATCGGGAATGTTCTAGAAGGTTCCGGAATGTCCGGCACTCCGGAGGGGAAGGGTACATGAATGTGTCATAACAAGTTGGAATGGTTGCATCATGTACTAGGTGTCATCGCTGAATAAAATAACGGGAGAAATCAAATCCTAGTTTGAAAAGTCAAACGCCAATTTGAAAAGTCAAACGGCTATTTTGTTTGGTGGAGGGAGAGTAGGAAACCTACTTGGGGAGGAGTTCCTCTCCCTCCACCGCCGGCCCACTTGGAGACCGAGTTGGGGAGGGACTCCCCTCCCCTTGGCGCGCCCCCTCCACCTATATAAGGAGGGGCAGGGCTGCCCCTCCAAGACACAACACACACCCCGCAAACCCTAGTTCCTAGCCGCTGGCGCCGCCACCTCCTGCTGCCACCGCCGCCTAGGGCAAGCCGCCGGCCTTGCCTCCTCCTTGGTGCGTCTAAATCCTAGATCACCGAGGCTCTCTCATAGTCCACCATACTCGCTCCGGCTTAAGGTGAAGCCCTGCGAGATCTCCCCTCTACTTCCGGTACCACGCCGTCGTGCTGCCGGAATCGCGAGGAGAGTGCTACAACCTCTGCTGCCTGCTGGAACAAGGGAGAGTAAGGTCTTCGTCGAGTACCAAACGTGTGACCGACTGCGGAAGCGCTGCCGGAACGCAGCGCCGGAAGGATCATCTACGTGATCTTGAGATTGGGAAGAGTACGACTACATCACCCACGAGAATCCGCTCTCGTTAAACACTTTGGAATCTTCGAGGGTTTGTTATTCTATCGACTCGTTGCTACAATCTAGTAGATAGATCTTGGCTTGTCTGTTTGTATGCGGTAGAAATTTTTTGTTTTCCATGCTACGAATCCCTACAATTTGGCCATCATAAAGCGGCACGAGAAGTATATTGGCAATGGCGAAGAAATGTGGCTATTGTACCGTGTCATTGGCGGTCGGTGGCTCGGCAAGAATTTCGCCCAACAGGTTGACTGGCGTCGTCATGTTCACGATAGAGATGGACCGTTGGTTTGTCGACGCCTCCGGGGTTGTGTCCATGGTGGTTGGAGTGTGGTTCAGGTCGATGGCGGTCTCTCCCTCCTTCGACAATGCCGTGCGGGGATGGATGAACTGGGAGAGCGAGGTGTTCCTACCGTGTCCTCCAAGCGAGGCCTTGTGAGGCCCTGGTGTCCTGGGCTGACCTGGTGGCCGGCCGCTAGGCGTGTAAGTGATGGAGCTAGTACATGACGTGCCGACCATGGCCAGGCTAGGAAGAGCGACGCCGCCATCGAAAGATACGGCACCGCTGAAAGCGGCGGTCATCGCCTCCTGCTTCATCATGTTGACGGCATGCTTGACGGACTCACTGCCAGGTCATTAGCGTCGACCCTGTTCTAGTTGGCGAGGAAGCGCTCGTTCTCCTCCCGACGCTCCTTCTCGATCCTAGTAGCAACGAGTCGAGATCTCTCCGCTACCCTCTGGCCAGCACGCTTGCCTAACTCAACTTTCCGCTCCTCCACCGTCAGGTCCTTTGCGGGATTCTACGGTCGGCCGCGCTTCTTGGCGGCGGGAACGCCGGAGGGCGCAACATCGACCATGGCGACGGGATCCATCGTCTTCCCTCCCGCTCCCACCAGTGGAAATTTGGGAGAGTTTTTTTGGAGGAAAAAGTGGTGTGGTTTCTATGCCACTGGCTGAAGGGACCGCTAAAGATAAAGGAAGAACGCGCGAGAACAAGTGAGCTGTCCGGATCGACCTAACCGAGTCCTAGATTTGGTGCATGGATGGATCCACTAGTGGAAACGAGGCCTTTGGTTAAGGTCGGAAATGGTCTTTAACACCGGTTCTTCTACGAACCAGTGTTAAAGGGGGCGCCCGTACCAGCGTGGTCCATAGAGCAAAAAGGACCACCCCCTTTAACACTGGTTCGAGCCACAAACCGGTGTTAAAGGCCCTGCACCAGTGGCCCACGCAACCCCCCCCCCCTTTAACACTGGTTCGTGGCTTGAACCGGTGTTAAAGGGGTGCGCCTATATAATAGACCGCATCCCACACCCCTCTCTCTCATTTTTTCACTCTCTCATTTTGGAGCTTAGCAAGAGGGTGAGAGGTGTGCTAGTTTGTGTTTTTTTCCTATGCACAAGAGGTGTTCGGTGAAATTCCCGAGAGCTCGAATTAAGTTTTCTCGTTGCTCTTTCCTTCTTGGTCGAGGTTGGCAACTTTATCCTTTCATGTCTCATTGATGTACTGTATAAATGGTCATCTCCCTATTAATTTTTGATATAGTACTATATAATGCAGATGAACCGGCAATGGATGTACGGTGACCGACGCACTTCCGAGTACATTACGGGCCTCCAAAATTTCATCATTGTGGCTAATGCAAACCATGGTCACAATGATTTTATATGTTGTCCGTGTGTTCACTGTCAGAACAAGAAAGACTACTCAAATACCAGAACCATTCACGCCCACCTGCTTCGATCCGGTTTCATGCCCAGCTATAATTGTTGGACCAAGCACGGAGAAAAAGGGGTTGTGATGGAAGACAACGAAGAAGAAGAGGATGATGACAACTATCATACTATGTATCCTGAATACGATGATACTGCAATGGGGGTAGATAATGAAGATCAAGAGGCAGCAGATGGGCCTGCTGATGACGATCTTGGTCGGGCCATTACTGATGCAAAGGAAGAATGTGAAACTGAAAAGGAGAAGGAGAAGCTGGAGTAGATGTTAAAGGATCACAAAACATTGTTGTATCCAACTTGCGAAGATGGCCACAAAAAGCTAGGTGCCACACTGGATTTTCTACAATGGAAGGCAGAGAACGGTGTGACTAACAGCGCATTTTCAAAGATGTTGGTAAAAATGGAGAATCTACTTCCAAGAAATAATGAATTGCTCGACAGTACATACCAAGCAAAGAAGGTTGTCTTCCCTCTAGGATTAGACGTGCAGAAGATACATGCCTGCATTAATGACTGCATCCTCTACCACGGTGAGAAGTATGATAATTTGGATACATGCCCGGTATGCACTGCACTGCGGTATAAGATCAGACGAGACAATCCTGGCGATGTTTAGGACGAGGCCCCTAGGAAGAAGGTTCCTGCCAAGGTTATGTGGTATGCTCCTACAATACCACGATTAAAACGTCTCTTTAGAAATAAAGAGCATGCCAAGTTGTTGCGATGGTACATGGAAGACCGTAAGAAAGACGCGATGTTAAGACACCCCGCTGATGGGTCACAGTGGAGAAAAGTCGAGCGAGAGTACCCGGACTTCGCACGTGACGCAAGGAACTTAAGGTTTGGTCTAAGTACAGATGGCATGAATCCTTTTGGTGAGAAGAGCTGCAGTCACAGCACCTGGCATGTGACTCTATGTATCTATAACCTTCCTCCTTGGTTGTGCATGAAGAGGAAGTTCATTATGATGCCAGTTCTCATACAAGGCCCGAGGCAACCCGGCAACGACATTGATGTGTACCTAAGGACATTAGTTGAAGAACTTTTACAGCTGTGGGCCAAACCAGGTGTACGTATGTGGGATGAGCACAAAGGGGAGCCATTTGACCTACGAGTGTTGCTTTTCGTAACCATCAATGATTGGCATGCTCTTAGTAACATTTCAAGGCAGACAAACAAGGGATTCAAAGCATGCACACACTATTTAGATGAGACTAAAAGTGTATATTTGGATAAATGTAAGAAGGTTGTATACCTAGGGTATCGTCGATTTCTTCCGAACCTGCATCCCGTAAGAAAGAAAGGCAAGCATTTCAAACGTCTGGCAGAACCCCGGAGGAAGCCTGTCCTCCGTACCGGTGAGGAGGTATTTGGTATGGTCAAGGACCTAGCAGTAATCTTTGGAAAATGTCCTGGCAGTCTATCTGTTCCGAATGACGATGCCGTACACGCGCCCATGTGGAAGAAGCAATCTATATTTTGGGACCTACCCTATTGGAAAGTCCTAGAGGTCTGCTCTTCAATCGACGTGATGCACGTGATGAAGAATGTTTGCGTGAACCTGCTAGGCTTCCTATGAGTGTATGGGAAGACAAAAGATACACCGGAAGCACGGCAGGACCAGCAACGTATGAAAGACCCTGAAGAGCCTATGCATCCTGAGAACGAGAAGGGTAAAGGACGCCACTTAACTCCTACCGGCTACACTCTTACCAAAGCAGAGAAGGAAATCTTTTTTGAATGCCTGAGCAGTATCAAGGTCCCATCTGGCTTCTCGTCAAATATAAAGGGAATACTAAATATGGCAGAGAAAAATTCCAAAACCTGAAGTCTCATGACTGCCACGTGATTATGACGCAATTGCTTCCGATTGCATTGAGGGGGCTTCTACCTGAAAATGTTCGAGTACCCATTGTGAAGCTATGGGCATTCCTCAATGCAATATCTCAGAAGGTAATCGATCCAGAAAGCCTACCAGGGTTACAAACAGATGTGGCTCAATGTCTTGTCAGCTTTGAGTTGGTGTTCCCACCATCCTTCTACAATATTATGACGCATCTCCTGGTTCACCAAGTAGAAGAGATTGCCATTCTCGGTCCTGTATTTCTACATAATATGTTCCCCTTTGAGAGGTACATGGGAGTCTTAAATAAATATGTTCATAACCGTGCTAGGCCAGAAGGAAGCATCTCCAAGGGCTATGTAACAGAGGAGGTCATTGAGTTATGTGTTGATTTTATTCCTGACCTTAAGGCGATTGGTGTTCCAGAATCACGACATGAGGGCAGACTGCGTGGAAAAGGCACCCTTGGATGTAAAGCAATGATATGTAGGGACGGGCATTCTCTCAATCAAGCACACTACACGGTTTTACAAAGATCTATCTTGGTTGCCCCGTATATCAATGAACACAAGAATTTTATACGCCTCAAACACCCGAGGCAGTCTGATGAAGGGATTATAAGTGAACACATGGCAAGTTTTGGCGGCTGGCTGCAAAGACTTCTCATGAATAACACCACTGTTGAAGATTAGCTGTACTTGTTGGCCAGGACACCATCTTCGATTGTATGTACTTTCCAAGGGTACGAGATAAATGGGAATACATTTTACATGATACGCCAAGATAAAAAGAGCACCAACCAAAATAATGATGTCCGCTTTGATGCAGCAGAAGACAATGGGCAAAAGACCACATATTATGGGTTCATAGAGGAGATATGGGAACTTGACTATGGACCTAATTTTAAGGTCCCCTTGTTTCGGTGCAAATGGGTCAAGCTAACAGGAGGAGGGGTTGAGGTAGACAAGAAGTACGAAATGACAACAGTGGATCTCAACAATTTTATGAAGGTAGACCAGAAATTAGACGAACCATTCGTCTTAGCCAATGATGTGGCTCAGGTTTTCTATGTGAAGGACATGTCTACCAAACCGAAAAAAAGAAAAAACAAGCAAACATATACATCACACGATGAGCCAAAGCGTCAAATAGTTCTTTCAGGGAAAAGAAACATCGTGGGAGTGGAGGACAAGACAGACATGTCAGAATATTATAATAAGTTTGATGAAATTCCACCCTTCAGAGTGAAGACTGACCCAACCATCCCATTAAACTATGCTGATACTCCATGGTTATGGCCGAAGCGATCATAAGATTGACTATATGTATTAATTGAGCCATTTTTGGCACACATATGTATCTCAAAATGGAAATCAATGTCATATTTCTTCTGTTAACACTATATGTATTAAATGAGCCATTTTTCTTCCCGCCATTTCTTCCCGCCATTTTTCTTCCCGCCAGTTTTCTTACCGCCATTTCTTGCCGCCATTTCTTCCTGCCAGTTCTTCCCTCCAGTTATCTTCCTACCATTTCTCACTATATATATATGTAGGGTTGGCCTCCATTGTCATTACACATCTCTAGACTCATATCTGCAACCTCATCACTCTTTCCCATGGCTTCCACCGTACCACTAACCCCCAGGGAGGCGGAGGCGCTTTGTGCCTCGAACTACCCCTGCCCGCCGGGCTACTGCGTCCCCGTCGACTGGATGCTGAGCGCCGGAGGCATGTCGGTTCCTTCTATCCCTCTAGGTGTGGCGCGTCGGATGGCCATCACGAACCACTACTACTTCGAGCTCACGCCAGAGCAGCGGAGGAATCCCAGATGGCATCCCGACTATTTCCCGACTTGGGAAGCCTTCTTCGGGATCGGCGTGAGAGGGCGCTTGCCAGGAACGAGGAGGACGGCCCACCTCCTCCGAACTTCAATGAGGTCGACCGTCGATTGTGGTGGCGCGGTCGGACTCTCCAGAGCGTCATGGCCTACGACACTTCCGCTGACTCTAACCCCCATATACACTACCCTCAAGTCCAGCCCACGCGTACTCAGCCTTCAAGATTCAACTATGGCGACCCCGACGACAGCGACGACGGCCACGGTGAGTACGACGACTACAGTGGCGAGTATTACAGGTGTAGGCAGGAGCATGACTGAATCACTCCAACATTCCAAAACAAGTTCGGCCGATTGTGACTTAATCTGGATGTATCTTAATTTTCAGTTCTTCTATGTATCTTAATTTTCAGTCGTGCTTTGTTAGTTGCGTTATGTACTTTAATTCCAATTCTATCGTAATAAAATTTTCTTCCCTCCCTTCTCCTCTCGCGCATTCTGCCCGCCCTTTCCCATATGTTACTAGTTTGAATAGTTAGAATTTTATTTTTTTAAAACAAAAAATGTTTTAGGATTAAGTATTCAAATACAAACAATTTTCATGTTGAAAGTTTTGTCAGATTCCAAAGTGTACAAAAGATGCTAAATTTAAATATCCAAAAAATTCAAAAATGTTAATACAAAATAAAATATGATTTTCTCTAATAAAATATGGTTATATTCCTTTTCAGATGCTTAATATTTCTTAAGTTCAAAGTTTTAGGGTTTGACTATTTCATTTTTGTCTTAATTGAATAATCAAAATTTATATGTAAGTGTTTTAATCATTTTGAAAATTTTCATCTAGAGTAACTATAAAATGTTTTTATATGAATGGATAGATCTTATTTTTCTGAAAATTATGATATATTATTCATATTTTTTTGAGTTACAATGAAAAAGATATGAATTTTCTAAATTCTATCCTTTTTTTGAATTAAAAAAGCCCCCACCCCTTTAATGTACAAAATAAATGCCCCCCTTTAACACCGATTCCAGTCACGAACCGGTGTTAAAGGAGGGGGGAATTCGTTTCGCGCGTGCACCCCCCCTTTAACACCAGTTCGTGGCTGGAACCGGTGTTAAAGGGGAGGGTGCGCGCGCAAAACGAAATCCCCCCCTTTAACACCGGTTTGTGGCTGGAACCGTTGTTAAAGGGGAGGTGGTATAAAGGCGCGCGCCTTCCTCTTCCTCTCCCCCCCAGCCAAAATTCAATCGAGCAGAGGAGCAGAGGAGCCGCGGTGGAGAAACAGAGAGCGGGCCTTCGCCGTCCGCCGCCGTCACCGCCACGCCGTCCGCCACCGCGCCAGAGCCGTCCGCCACCACTGTGCACTCGCGGAGCTGCCGCCGCGCCGCTCGGAGCCGCGCGCCGCCGCCAACTCTCGGAGCCTTCGCCGCCGCGCGCTGCCACTCGCCACCGACCCCGCCGTCCACAACCACTGCCGCCACTCCCCGCCGCAACCGGTGCCGCCACTCCCCGAGCTCCTTAATTATAATTACTATAATCTGTATATATTGTTTGTATGAATAAATGTTGTTTGTATATAAATGTTGTGTATATCAATGTTGTTTGTATATAAATGTTGTATGAATAAATGGTGCATGTATTTGTGTATGAATAATTTTATTTGTGTATGAATAAATGTTGTTTGTATATAAATGTTGTGTATGAAAGTGTATATTTTGTGTGTATATTTGTGTATGAATAATGTTATTTGTGTATGAAAGTGTATATTTTTTGTGTATATTTGTGTATGAATAATGTTATTTGTGTATGAAAGTGCACATATAAATGTTGTGTATAAATGGTGCATATATTTGTGCAAAAATAAAGGGTATGTATATTTTCTTTATATAGGTCCTTTTCCAAAATAGTTTGTTATAGCTTGCATAGAAGTTAGGGTTTAAAATTATAAATGTCTACCATGAGCTTACTCTAGAATATTTATTATGAATCCAAGTCCACTTGAATGTTTACTCTCTTACTCTAGATAATATTATTGTTTTAGAAACTATGGATCCACTCGGTAGAAACCTTGAAGATGAAGAAATAATGGAGAACATGATCCACGAGGACACCTCACAATATCTGAACTTGGAGGGACATGATGACAGCTCAAGTAGTTATGGAGAAGATGACGACTCCGGTGAACGCACTTTAGTGATTACAAAGTCCGTCGAGATATATGCATGGATTAAACCTCTGCTGACTTGCACTGATTAATTTACATATATATATATATATATATATGTACATATATTAATTAACGCTTCTTTCTTCTTTTAGCCCTCCGGATCAACCAGCCAGCAATAATCTTCTTCTACGAAAAGAGCAAGCGAGGCACGAGCCATCGTTTGAAAGATCGTGCAAAGTTCACGATCGAAGCAGTCCGTGTTGATGGCAGGCCGATGGAGCCCAAGAAGGCCATAGAAAAATTTATACGTCATGCTGGAGTTCTTGTTAGGGACCAAATCCCAATCATAATTGAATATTGGAATAAGCCTAAGAAGGGCGACGGTACCTTTGTCGATGAAAGATCCAAAGAAACGCTTTGGACTTCGCTGTTGGTAAATTTCACCCTACCGTCAGAGGAGGATGAAAATAAACCGGTTATAAAGGAAAAGGTCAAAGAGTGGACTCTAAAGAAGATGGCTGACGCTTTCCGCAACTGGAAGACAAAATTGAACAAATTTGTCAAAGCTCGCGAGACTCCGGATTTCCAAGACGCATATTATGTGAAGATAAGACCTCACTGTCCTGAATTTGTGGCGTACAAGGAAGGTGCAATAGCTACAAAGAGGTCAGAAACCAATACGCTAAATGTCCAGAAGAAGGAATATCACTAGAGAACGGGGTCAGGTGGCTGCATCTCAGAGGCCTAAGTGAGAGGAAGCTGAGAAGGCCCTACGCGCTAGAGGGATCACACCCCAGACACATGAGTGGGACCTACGTGCAAAGACTTGGTTCTGCGGAATCGGGGCAAGGTTGGACCCAGAAACGGGATTGTGTATCTTTTCAACCCTCCTTGCCAAACCCGTCACTGAACTCATCACGACATACGAGGAAACAACCGCCAGGACCTTCCATCCCGACAGAGAGAATGGCCAGCTGACACGCGCCATCGGTAAAAAAGAACACCCTGGACTTACACGAGGCACAGGGGGTATGACGTGGAAGGATGGGTTTGCCGAGTGGGGCAACTCTTATAGATGGCGCGAAGAAAATAAAAAGATCGTACAAAAAGGATGACACAGATAGAACATGCACTTGTGGCGCTGCAGGCGCAAGTGAATGCACAAAAGATCCAGCAAGCTACCGGCCCATCTCAGCGGCACGAAGAGCCTGCATTGGAAGCTGTCGGTGGCCCAGACTCCACGCGGAAAAGCAGCATGGCTTCCAAGGAGAACGTGCAGCCCACGCTTGAAATGGCGGGTCCTCGATACCCCGTGGATGAGATCACGGAGAGCGAACACGCTGAGATGCATGTGAGATTAATGGGATTATCCATTAAGGTGGCGGTCGGCTATGCCTTACCTCCTGTAGCTGGTGGAACTTACCACTGCCGACCGATTCCAGATGGCTATGCTATTGTCGGGGTGGATGAGGTTGTGAAGGAATATGAGGAAGCACAACTTGACCATTCTACAGGTGAAGGGGAAACTCAACTCAAATTTGCAGTGAAAACAACCATTCTTTGGAAGAAGGAACACATCGTGCTTCCAAATTGGAGGCCACTGGCACCCCCGCCGTCTCCGCAGCGTCAGCAGTCTGAGCCGCCTCAGCCGTCTCCAAGTCATCAGAATACTCCCCTGTCGTCTCTAGCGGTTTAGCAATCTCCTGCGCGGCAGCCATCTCCGGCGCGCCAGCCATCTCCTGCGTGTCAGCCATCTTTAGCGCGCCAGCCATCTCCGGCGCTTCAGCCATCTCCTCAGCGTAAGCGGAAGAGCACTGCCACAAAGAGCATCACTAGGACTGCCACAAAGAAATCCGCAGGAAATCGTACGCCAAAGAGTTCAAGAAACTATGTCCCACAGCCTTCCGCCAAGCCATTGCCGGTATTACCGTGGAATTGCAGCGACAAAGAGACCAATAGGATCTCGGAAGAAGAGGTCAAGAAATTCTTTGCCCCTAGACGGGCCGAGCCAAAGGAGAAACTAGATTCAGCGGTGGTGGAGAAGTTTTACAATAATCTTTTGAAACCTGAAACCCCACTTGTGCCGGACTACGAGCGCCAGATTATGAAGGGGGATGCAAGGCGGAGGGAGTCTGAAAGTAGCAGTCGTATGGCACCCCAAAAAATAGTTCACATGCTCGAAGAGCAGGAAAACCAATCATGTTCCCCGCTCCAAGTGTTCGACACACGGATAGCTCCTCCTATAAATGATTACGAGGCAGAGCTACAAAGAAATGCCAATGAGATGGGGATGACTTACATTGCATACTTGAACATCATGGGAGACAACTTGCCCAAAGGCGATGTCAACCCCATACAACCATGGAAGTATGGGAAGAATCTCGTCAAGAAAGAGGAGCTCAAGAATCTACCAACAAAGATGCGAAGATTGCATAAGTGGTACCTTGATTTATGCAAGATGAGAAAGGAAGAATAATGGATCACGGTGCATATAAGATATCAGATTTTCTTGTGCGGAGACGACGAGATCAGCTTCAACATTCAAGACTTGCATTTTCTATTCAATCAGAAGGAACTCGACAAAGCTGCCATCAGCCTTTATTGTGTGTAAGTAATATTTCTGTAATTTCTATCTCATCTCATTCAATTCATTAATTGCATGTATATATATGCTCACCATATATGTATATACTATTATGCAGGAAAAAGGTTATGAAATGCATGAAAGAAGGCCCTTTTGACATTGGGTTCGTTGACCCAAATAGAGTTCATGAACAAGTGGTAAAACTCAAACCCGGGCAAACAGAAGATTTCTTGCTAACATCTTTACTGAGACAACAAACCAAAAGGGAAATACTATTGCCTTACAACTTCTCGTGAGTGTTACCCTTTCTTGTACACATTCTGTTTCGGCTTACTCGATGTTAAGTGTAACTGATGATGAGTTATGCGTGCGTAGGTTCCACTTTATTCTGCTAGTCATTCAAGTTGACTCAGGAAAAGTCCTTGTCATGGACTCGTTACGAAAAGACCAAGAGCTGTGGGAAGACTTTAAAGAGATGCTCCAGAGGTAATTTCAATCATATTATCGCACTAGATCGGCAACTTTCGTGACATAAGTAATTAATTAATCATTTATCCATTTTCTTTGCCGGACAGGGTTTAGAAAAGGTTCACGGGTAGAGCCGTGGGTGAATGGTCAGAAGAACTAAAATTTGTAGACCAAAATATAAGTAATACTAGCCAGCTAGGTCTGCGCATCTCTTTGATTCTGCTTCCAATTCCATTATATCATGCTTTATTGATTATTATTTTGATTGAACTCTCTATTCTCGTAAAGTGCGCGCATCAGGGACCCGACAATAACTTATGTGGATACTATGTTTGTGAGTTTATTCGCAACACGATATGTGCGACGGGCCAAGCCGTACTAGAACAACTTGGATTAAGTAAACAAAGTACACAACATTGTTTTATTACCATCAGTTGTGTTGAGTTTTATTCTTATATATTGACCCTATTCTTCATATATATTTATATCGAACGGATACGGTACCAACTCCTACCATTTGACCGCATACGAGCCATTCAAGAGGAATTGGCAGGGTTCATACTTGATGAGGTCGTCACACCTGGCGGAGAACTCTTTAGATATCCACCAAAATAAACGTGTACGGAGATGTTATATTGTATATATGTTTGAACGTGTTTGTCTTGTACTTGATGCTTCAACATGTATGGAGAATACCACAATGACGATGTTTGTATATAATAATAGTTGCTTAATTATTCATGTACTCGTATATACCGACGATGTATGTGTATACCTCTCCCCTCCCCGTCCCCGTCGCGCCGCAGAAATACGCCCAGAACGGGGCGGCGGCAGAACTCTGCCGCGGTAGAGATTTATGTCGTTTTTCTGCCGCGGCAGAGATTTATGCCTTTTTCCTGCCGCGGCAGAGAACATTTAACACCGGTGGGGGGGGGGGGGGCTGAGCGCTCCGACCACGTGCGCCACCCTTTAACAACGGTTCGTATAAGAACCGCTATTAAAGGGGCTCTAACACCGAACCCCCAACAGCGGTTTTATAACCGCTGTTAGAGGCTGGTCCGAACCGGTGTTAGAGGCCAGTGTGTGCACTAGTGACCGTTCCGTGCACGTTTATCCAAATAAGTCGACGCGCTGGGTTGCCGCACCTGTCCGCCAGTCCGTTCGGACGAGTTCGAACACGCAAGGACAGATTGGATCGGCCCAATAAAAATGCCTTAACACGTAACCGGTGCCTCCAAAGAGGCTATCGTTTCCCTGCCAAAACTACTACAACGATAGAAACAATCCAGTCTCAAGCTTTTTGACGATTAAGCACAATTGTAACTTGATTTATTTTGTGCAACAAACAGAATTTACAACCCACGCCACCCGTTGCAAAATATAAAGCTAAAAACTAGTAAAAGAAATTATTACCGCCACACAAACGCTAGAAGAAAAGGCGAAGCAGCATGACTGAAAAGTCCTTCAAGCGCGCCACGCCTAATAAGAAATTGACGGTGCGGCGAAGACGCGTATGTCCACCTAGTACATAGTATTTTTGAGCACACAAAAGCAGAACTGGGCTACATACGTAGCCTATCGTACCGTATAATTGTGCAATGCTCGCCAAAAAGATTAATTTATCCATCATTTTCTCGCTGCTGAATCTGCACAGTTTGAAATTTTTGCAGAGTATATCAACCAGTGGTTCTTGCAGGCCAAGCCTGCGAGCAACTACATACTTGAGTAGCAGCAATGCAGCCGCCACTGCCAGCAAAGCATTTGCCCAAAACATGAGCAGCTGCATAGCCTCCTGAGATGAGCCAGCTTGCTCTTCAGACTGCACAGCTGCCTCTGAAGACGCAGTGGCGCCCTTGTCCTTGCCAACTTGATTTTCGCATGTATCCTCGAGGCCTGTATCGGCAGCCACTAGGTTGTTACTGACACTAGGTTGCTGCCCCGGCCACTGATCTAGCATGAACACAACATAATAGGTCAGAAGTCCCGAGACGCCACAGGCCACCATGGTCGTTGTGCACCTAGAGAGCCCAGACTCATCCATAGAGGCTGCTAGGTATGCGAGAGAAGCTATGGTCGCCGCGCTAAAAGGAATGACCACATTTTTGTGCGGTTTAATCTTGTCGACGCTAATGATAGGGCTTTCACGGTCGAGGTGAATACTGAGCCACAAGAGCACGGGGACGACCTCCGGCATGCAGACGAGAACCACGTCCTCGCCCAGCGCTTCCGCAGCCACCGTGTGCACCGTCACCAACAACAACAGGAGAAAGCTCTTTTGGAGCAACTCGGATGCAGGTGCTGCGTCGGGGGAGGCGCCGGCCGGCAGTCTTATCATCATGCGTGTCAGAACCCCCAATGTAGAGCTCAGAAAAAGAAGGAACTGGGAGACGACAAACCTGTCGGTTGCACGGTTGTCAAGCTGCGCCATCGTGCATAGCGCACACAGTACACAGAAGGGAACCATGACGATGAACTCAAGATCCTCTGGTTCTTTTTTGATATCCCCGTTGTTGTTGTTGTTGTCAGCTTCAGCATTGGCTACTCGATTACTTCCACTTCCTGACTTGATGAATCCCTCATCCTTGTGCTCCGCTGAATAACAGAGCTCACGGAACAACGAGTATATGAAGCCAATGGCGATGATGGGAAATATGCAGAGCCAGATGTAGCTCGAGTTGATGTCGAGCAACAGGAAATAAGAGATGACCACGACAATGGCCGTGTCTCTGTAGATCCGGAAGTTAGCAGGAAATATAGGAAATTGTATCCACGACTTCAGTGTTTGCACAGGCAATGGACCCGGGAACTCATAGATCTTCACAAACATATAGGTAAAGCAAATAGCGAACGCGATGACACCGGTTAACCACTTCTGATATGCTTTGTAGGCATCAGGTTTTTCCCCCTGGAACAGATTGTCATAACTGCAGGACACTGCGAACGTTGGTAGGCCCAGCGCCAGGAACGGGTCTGATGTACCTGAAGCAAGAGTAAGCAACAGATCAGTCAGCACGTATTTTATCTTATTTTAATTGCTTACGGGAAACAGGAAGAGAAACACTTTTCATGATAAATTAATAGGACACTAAAGAAAGGAATTTGTGTGCTCTGTATCGATTTCTAAAAAATAAGGCGTAGTCCCACACATTGCGGGGTCTAGGAAAGAGAAATTCTAGGCATCATTTTCTATGTTTTTTAACAATCAATACCATATATGTTTATCGTAGCAAATAGTACATGATAAAGATATATGAGCTGTCTCCAGCAATTACAAAAAAACTAGCAAATCATCTAGATATTCAAACTCTTTCTTCTTCATGCATGACATAATCTTGTATTTTTTTGAAGACAGCCGCATAAAATAGACATAGGTAACAAACCATAAACCTATAAATTCTAACAAGAGTGCTTCCATAATTTTAGTTTGAGACGCAATGCCAAATCTATGTGCACGTGCATAGCCATTGAGTAATCAATCAACATTGGCAAAAATACTAACACCAGTATTTTAAGGAAGATAAACTAAACAGCCTTGTCAACATCACTGAGAGCCGAGAATACGAGTCACTATTGTCGAGAACGTAGCAGCCGAGATAAATATTGGAAGCACAAGCCTCGTCTCGACAACAATAAAAAACCATCCAAGATCAATCCGGCAAAAGCAAGATCTAGAAGGTCATACCTAAAGAAATTTGATCTTCCAACATTACCATTGAAATTGGGAAAGAACTCAGATCGTCGGAAGGGACGAAGAACAATTATTAAAAGAGTTATCACACCATCGGCATGAAGGCTCGAATGAAAACAATCAGAAAACCCGACACTAAACTGGTGAAGAACTACTTTTATTGAACAAATCCACTCATAGAGCAGGCTGCCTGTCCCTTGTGACGTCAGCAAGGCCACAGCCGGAGGAGAGGGGACCGATCGACGAGAGAGAAGGATTGGGGTGGCTAGGATTTCTTGAAGCGGCGGCAGCTGAGTTTCACAAAAATATATGCTAACACAACGGTTCTAGCTTATCAGCTGCATGGGTCATTATGCAAGGAGCCTGATTCAAACTCAAGACCTCTAGGACACAAGTGGAGATACTCTACCAGTAAGCCAAGCCCACCCTTCTTTGTATTTCTAGTGTTTGAAAATTTAAAATAGTTGAACAATTATATATGATTCTTTTAAAAAATTGACCAACTATTTTTAATACATCTGTTACCTTTTTTTTGCGAAATTTAACTGATCTTTTAAAAGTCATCAATGGTAGTATAAAATGTCTAAAATTAACAAAAATACAAATAGGTCATTGGACCACCTAGAGATGACAGTACAATCACTAGCGTGAGCCGAAAGTGTTGTAGTAGAGATTGTTGTGATAGACGGATGAGAAGTCATCATGCTAAGATCACAAAGGACCAATACATCAAAGAAACAACCATCACCAATGATGACAATTGTAGATTAAAAGAGGCTGGCTTGAAATCACACCAATAAATATGAAAACGGACAGGATCCTAGGAGATCTATTATACACACAACTTCACGCGCCCTTCGTCGGCACTAGATGCACCAGCAGAGCGAGGATATAGCGGAAAGGACCTTATTTCGACTTCAGGATGTAGCCGCCGTCTCAACGTTCTCAAAAAACACTAGAAATCCCAAACATCTTGTGAAATTTTGCAAATGAATATTTGTGGGAAGAGGAAGGCGGGGGAAGCGCTGGATGCTCTACATGACTAGCAGAGCACGGAAGAACAACTATTTTTTTAGTCAGAAGGCCATAGGACTAGCATTCAACTAATAAAGCCCAAACGGCTCGAAGGGTACATGCGTGATGATCGAAACATGTTGCAATGCAACACACACACACACAACAAACACACAAAGTAAGAAAATGAAGCTCTGATTGCCACCGACATGCCCTCATCCATTAGGCTTCAAGGGACGATAAAAGTGAAGAACGATAGGATCAACTACCACGATGATGAGGAACATGCGAACACGAGCTCGCCGAAGTTGAGGCACTGGAACCTCAAGCCTTCTCTAACGCCGAAGAAAGCACATTGTTCTCTCGCCCTAAGTTGATGGACACCGCACATTGACAGGTCTACCTGCTCACATGAAAGATAGGCTAGGGACTGCACTTAAGACCAACAAGGAGCAGAAAATGCGCTTAGTCATCTCATAGCAGGGAGCACACCACACCTGCCACATTGCTGCTACACATGAAAACCCGAGCAAAAAGGTGAAGCTTGGGACTAATCATTGACACATAAGATGCGTAAATACATAGAGCCTGCAACATAGCACCTAGACCAAAACTTTCCACCGCGGAAGAATAGCATGGACAGTCGTCACTGACATCGAGAAGGGGAATACTCCCCCTTCTCCATAGGCCCGAGGGCTCCCCTGGCAGGAGAACAACAACATGATGATGGCGAGCACCCCATAAGGTACACATTTGGCCTACCAGACCAAAGCAATAGCACCTCACAAGGCTCAACACCGACATCCACCTACCCTACATGACCCACTGATCCATGGAATCAATATCTCCAAATGACGCCCGTAGAGAAAATCCGGCAACGCATCCCCGCATGCGCGGCCAGACCTTCACCATGTTAAGCTTTATGCACTAGCCAACACAACCAACGGTCCGAACTGATGGAAAGGGCTAGTGTAATCCACTTATACATAACACACCAAGCACCCGCGAATGTCATGAGCCGTAGGTCGACTACACCTCTCTGTCCATGACTGCGCCCCTAGAGTCCAGATTCCTTGCTCTAAGCCAGAGCGACGAGATCCTCGTCCCCACCTTTACCGGCGACCACGAAGAGGCTCGACAGTCACCTCATACGGAAACAATGGGAGGGCTGGCGACGGAAAAACCCTAGTCGCCTCGACTCGCTCGTGGGAGGCCGAAGCGAGGGCCGGAGCATTGATCTCTTACACTTCAAATAAATATATCATAGGAGAGGGACTGCCTTTCGGAACTTAGGTGAGTCTAGAGATGCTGTAGAGTCGTTTGATGTATAATTGTTTTTCACCACATGGATGAGAGAAAATAATGAGCCTTTCTCCACGAGAAAGAAAACAAATCCGCACAAAGAAACTTCCTATCGCAATTCCGGGTCCATTTAACCAGTGGACGTGATGCACGAACGTCTCATCTCTGTTGGAGACAATAGAGACTTATAAGAGGTCTATAAATACTCGTGCGAGAACTGTACAGTAGCTAGTGGTTGGGTCAAAGTTGGCGCATTTTAGAATTCTGACGCCGACCTGCTTCTACTATATCAAAAAGAATGTCTAGTTCCTCATAGCACTGTTTTATTAAAATACTCGTGCGAAAGTAGCTGAAGAAAAGATAATTACTTCGTACTCCCTCCGTTTCAAAATATAAGATGTTTTAGGTTTGTGAAGAGAATGTATCTAGACCTGTTTTAGGATATAGATTCACTCATGTTTGGAATGAATCTAGACACTAAAATAAGTCTAGATACATTTTCTTCACAAAATTAAAACATCTTATATTTTGAAAACGAAGGGAGTACAAGAGATCATATTGTAACTAAGTTTTGGATTTATAAATACAAATTAAAGTCACTACACGTACTTACCACAAGGATGGATGTATCTTTTCTGCTCTTCCGTTAGCCAGGGTCTGATTTGTTCTTCTATTAGCGACGCAAGCTCTATTTCTGCAGATTATACTAACTAATTAAAAGCAGGTAAACTAATGGTAGGACGCATGCATACAGTTAAATCAAACACAATAAACGTAGAGAGGACGGGGCTTCCCCTTCTTCAGAAAAATAACCAAACACAACGAGTTTAATCCCCGGTAACGTCAGAGGGAGCCTTACTATGTCGTGGACGAGGTAAGGGCGCACGGCGTGGGATTGACCTGCTTCGTCCACGGCGGGAAGTTTGTCTTTGTCGCCTCCGCGGCATTATGATACCACCGTGCAGGTTCCCAGGCCGAAGGCTGGATAAGTTGTTGCAGCTACTCTGATCTGCCACACGTCAAGGTATAAGCTTAATTAATCATGGACTATTGTACTCCTCTGTTAGGAATTATTAGTATGCGTCATTTTGCGAGGATTAAAAAGTTAATAATTCCTTTCTTAATTACTACACACACCAATAGTTGCACATGTAGTATGAGAGAAGAGAGGGTAAAAGGGACATGCATTAGAGAAGAGATGATAAAAATACGAGAGGCCTTATAATTTCTAACATTAAAAATACTCTCTCGCCTTATAATCCCTAGGAAGCACTCTCTCTGTCCTAAAATAAATGACTCAACTTTGTCTAGATTCAATATTTTTAGACATATTTTATAACTAGAATTATTAGTATCTAAATAAAGTGAAGTCACTTATTTTAGGATAGAGTACACAGTTATATAGATCCATGATACAGAAATCATACAAATCTCTGCCGATGGCATCGCTATGTTATAGCCACAGAACGAGTTTTTTCTTTCATCTCTATTCTCTATGCGGGTCTCTTTTAAGTTGAGGGGCGATATCACTTACACACAGCTTCCACAGCCGATCGATATGTTAGTAATTATAAAACCAGACTTTTTTTCATTCACTTGAGGTTGAGAAAAGAAGATCGATCAAAGAGGAAATTCCACCAAATGCCAACAAAAACTTGCTCATGTGGACGTAGATGGTTTTTTCGTTTTGCTGCACTCGGTGGTACCTTTTCTCTGTCCGGTTATCCTTCTTAAGAGTGGACTTTTTTTTTGTTCATGTGGTACCGAATTCATGGCTTCCAAACATGCTCCTAAATCTTACAAGTACACCACTACGTACATCAATTGACCGCTAATTGACCACATAGAACGGATGTTAGGAAGACAAATTTTCAGGATTCTTATCCCGGGAATGTGAGAAATCAGGTCTGCCCGCGTGGATTTCTGGAACCGACTGAGGGGATGGCCTGACGACTTTCCTTTTTTTCTTCACACCATATGTAAAAAAAGGCATTGGGTTGGGCACACTAGTGGCTTCCCAATTTTTGGCCAAGATTACCCCTAATAGGGATACATAGGTGGTATCATGCATTACATGCATATGATATGCTTATGTGTCACTGTAATTAATGATGAAAGAGATTATATTGATATGTAGATACGGTATTATAGCACATAGAACTAAAAAAGCTAATCTTAAATAAATCTTGGACACAATTTTATATTGAGATTTTATAAAACAATAAATACACCAAGCTATGATACTATTATATGATACTATGCATTATGAAGATGGTATCATGTAGCAGTATCATATACCTTCTCACTGCTTAGTCATACCATGAACTATTTTACTTTTATACTCCCTCTGATTCATATTACTTGTCGCAGAAATCGATGTATCTAACACGTCTAGATACATCCATTTCTACAAGTAATATGGATCGGAGGAAGTATTTGTTATACCGATTTCGGATAAAAATTCATTTCACGCTACTTTGACATGAAATTTCAGCATGAACATCTAATTTACGGAAGCAGGCCTGTTGCTGATCCGGCCGGAGACGACCCAAGCCTACCAACGAGCGCCAGCCCGGCCCTACCTGAATCACGGAAGGAGCTAGGAACGAAATTCCGATGGCTACAAGAGCTCTGGGTTTAGGGGCGGAGACGAGATCGCCGGAGGATTCAGCAAAAGCGACGGCTATTAGGACCCTCCCTGGCAGATACAGATCGATCGTTATCCAATAATTTCGTTAATTTCTGTTAGACCATTAGCTAGTAATCATACATGAAGATATATTCCTTTTACTTGAACACGACTGTATGACTCCCTGCAACAGATGGAATCAAGCATAGAATCAACGACAGTACGTACCGTATCTGAGATGCTCTTTCTCACTCTTCAAAAGAAAGCTTTGGTACTAGTAATAAGTATGTTGCTTGGGAGCACTAGTACTAGCTATGCTTTGTCGCTGTAAGTTGAAACGAGGTAAGTATTCTAGCTACCCATGTACTCCTCGATCTGAGGCTCTGATATGCGGGATAGATGGATGGGATGGGAGCGTCTATCCCGAGGATGGGAACTTTCTTGTTTCCATGGCCGGCCGGGATATATATTGACACAACGAAGAGGAAGCCTCGACGACCTTACTCCAAGTCTCCAAGGGTCGACAATCTGTCGCTGTCGCGTGCATATGAACGGCTTAATTAGTATTGGCCGTTGGAGCCAGGAAAGATCCAAGGTTTAATTAGCACTACTACTCTGCTTCCTCATGTTTAATTAGGAAATGTTCACACTGATTAAGTGCTGATCATTATAGACTTCAGAAGAAACAAATGGGCTGGGGCACAAACAGACACTTAGCACAGGTGATGCATGACTAGGTCCAATCCGTGTGTTATTTTTTTTATTTTTTTGAGGGGACCAATCCGTGTGGTTGGCGCACCTTATACACGGTAACCTATTGCACAGTATCTAACAATTTCGAGTTCAAGAAAATTTATTCGGGAAGACAGCATGTATCGAGCTTAAAACCCCTCGCAAAAAAATTGTCGCTTCAACCGCACTTATATTGACACAACGAAGAGGAAGCCTCGACGACCTTACTCCAAGTCTCCAAGGGTCGACAGTCTGTCGCTGTCGCGTGCGTATGAACGGCTTGGTGTTGGCCGTTGGAGCCAGGAAAGATCCAACCGGGTGTGCTTCCTAGGTTATACTCCCTCTGTCCCAAATTGCTTTGGGTTTTAGGTTTAGCCAAAGTCAAACTTCATAAACTTTAATTACGAATATAAGAAAAAATATTAATATCTAAATTATGTAATAAATATAGTTAGATTCATCATAAAACATATTTTTATATTGAATACAATTGATATTATAAATATTATTATTCTGTCGACGATGTTTAGTCAAGTTTTAACATGTTTGACTTTGATCAAATCTAAAACACAGAGTAATTTGGGACGGAGGGAGTACTACTACTGGCCTCATGATTAAGAGCACCTCCACTTGTTGGTTGTTTCTAAACCGAAATTCTGTCGGTATTTAGCGTCAGATGGATATAAATTTCGGTCTAAAAATAACCGTTTTCCCACTCGTGTTTCTAGGCGTCGTGTTTTCGCCCAAATTTAGTTCAAATTCTGTTAAAATTCAGTCCAATTCGGCATAGTTTGGCCTAGTTTAACCTAGTTCGACCTATTTCGGCATAGTTTGACCTAGTTCGGCCTAATTTGTCATAGTTTGGCCTAGTTCGGCATAGTTTGTGTAACATCCCAGCATTAGAGCTTAGAAATAAGCTAAACTCAGAAGTGTGCATGCATTCATGCATAGAAAATCCGAATAATTTTCGCGCTTTTGATTAAAAATTGTCAAAATGATTGAAGATTGTCTCAACTTGATGGAATTGAAGTAGATCATCAAGTTGACTGCGCTAAGTCTCAATGTGACCTTTGCTAAAACCTTATTTTGGGTAAACATGATTTGATCTAAGGGTAGATCAAATGTAATAAAAATTAAACCCAAAATACATTGCTTAGATGAGTATTATCTGATCCTTAAGGGATCATATCGTGATATTCATTTCAACAACTCATGAATACTAAGTTAAGATTATAACTCAAGTAAAAAGAATATAATAAATAAGTCCTGATTTATCTTATTCCCATATATTCCTACCATGAGTGTCATGGTAATACTTAACCCTAACTCTTTACTTGTATTGAGTAGGAAGGAAAGCAATTCAAGACCATTCAACAAATATCTTTCTTTCCATAACAATACTTATCATCTCTAACGAATCTTATCCTAATACCTGTTGTTCATCAATGTTGAGTAATCAACTATTGATTCACCAATTCTTAACCTATCAATTCTTGATCTATCAACTCTTTCTCTTACCATAACAATCACTTTAAATCCTTTAGAGAAGGAGGTAAGAAGAGGTAAGTGGTAATGCTAGTTTTATATATCATCTATAGGATAGGAGTGTTGGAAGAGAATAAGATCAGTGTGATAATTGATGGAGTTAACTCACTCTTGAAATGATAGAAGAGTTATCTGGAATATATATTTGTATGGTAACAAAGAAGATTACAAGGATGAATATTGAAGATAGTTACCAAGGAGTAATCCTATTGGATTAAGTAGGCATAGTCAATGAATAATATCTCTTAGTCAGATAGATACACTAAGAAGATAATTATAATACAATTGTAATGTTGTATTGATGAAGGCCTTGATTAGCCAACTGGAAACCTAAGCCATAAGTGATCAAAGGATTGTAATGATCATGCTCAAGTCACTAAGAGTGAATGATTATATCAGGTATAAGTGACATTGGTGGATATAACATGATTAAACCCTAGTATAGATATGTTATCCTAGGTTAGCCATGATAAGTCACCATGATATGATGTGAAGTTTGAATATAAGTTACTGGAGAGAAGTAGAGATAAGATAGTGTGAATAAGCTGAAGCTAGAGTAGCATGGAGTTATTGAAGTAGTGTTATTCCTCTTAAAGGATAGTAAGCACAAGAGGAGAGTAGAATATGATATATACATCTATTAGTGAAGGATGATTAAGGAAGAGAATGAATGGAGTTAGAAGTAACTACTTGTTGGATTGGAGGTTATCAGCACTAGAGTAGTTGATATAACTAAGTAAAGATATGTGAAGATTATGAAAAGCTTCAGTGACAAGCTTTTGAGATTTATAAGTGATATCACAAAGTAATTGTGGAGTAAGATAGTAATCATTCTAGTGGAATTGGATTCATTAGAAATATCCTAGAGATAAGAATTATCTTTATGAGGAGATCATATGAGCTTTAGTGTCAAGATTATTGGAATTACAAATGAATTTAGGAGGACAAATTATTGATAAGAATATTCTTGTTAAGTAAAGCTCATCATGTTAACACATGATGATGGATATGAAGGAGTAGTATATCTAGAAAAGGAATTCTTTAAGTAGAAGTCAAGAATTATGAAATATGGAAGATAGGAATTCTTGGTAAACATTCAATCTTAATTCTATAACCAAACATAATATCAATTTCATATATTTGACAAATCCCTTATTTCCACAATGGCTTATAGGACTATTCTCCTATAGTAAATCATTGAATCATATCTTTGACACTTTCAAACATTCAAATCATATATGCCTAGAAACCATAGTTATCAATTCTTTCTCATAAGTCATTTTAAAGAATAACCCCACTATTTGTAAAAGGTAATATCATTCCTGATCACAAACATGAGGGCAATATGTCTTCACCCATAGTGTTCATCCACATTTAGAAAATAATACAATTAGTTTGAATCTCCTAAAAATCATGGTAAATATTTATAATTCAAAACCCTAACTTCTATTTCAATCATGACTATCAATATATAAGTAAGGTCATAACCAAGATTATTAAAATAGTATTCACCTATTAGTGAAATTGGGATAATAGAAGTTACCATAATAAGAACTTTAATAATTAAAACATCTTATATAATGATTGCTATATAAAAATAAATATGGATATATTCTTGGTATGTCCTTAGCTATCTTAAACTATTCTCATTACATTCATTAAGAGGAAATAAAAATCATTTTATAAGATCATAAACAAATCTTAAAACTCTAAAACCCTAATTTCTACTCATTCTATTTAATATAAGAACCTCTCATATGATTATGTATTATAGAGTAGAAAAAGAGTAAATAAATAAAGTATATCATAATAATAATAATTCATACCATATCCTCACCCTTTTATCTGTCGCCCGGTAGCAGCTGCAATAGCGCATCTGGAAAACTTTGACATGGCCCAACTAGCCCAAGCATAGCCCGCGATCGGACCATACCCATTTGCATGGTCTGTTCGTCGTCTTCCTCACGTCGCTGTCGACCTCCCGATCGAGCAAGCAGCTCGTTGGCGTCCACACCGCCGTTGCACTGCGCCAAGATTCGCACCACCTCTATTCGATGCCTATAAGAAGCCCTCCGCCGCACCGACGAACCCTAGCTTCCTCTCTTCCTCATTT
Organism: Avena sativa; assembly: GCA_916181665.1. Taxonomy (NCBI): domain Eukaryota; kingdom Viridiplantae; phylum Streptophyta; class Magnoliopsida; order Poales; family Poaceae; genus Avena; species Avena sativa. The sequence continues at coordinate 299,526,743 of OV702297.1, read as the reverse complement.
TCTCCTCTAACTGAAACCCTAGCCGACCAGATTCGACCACCGTCGTTAGTAGAGGTCGCCCCAGAGACCATGGAGTAGTCGAGGAGAAGCGCCACACCGTCCTTGTTGCTTGAGTGGTAGCAGTGAAGAAAGGGCGCTCGGAATCATGGTGATTTCGTCGTTTCCTTTTGCCGGTGATCGTCGGAGTCCGTGAAGATTAGGCCATACCGGAGCGCCATCGTCCTCATCGACCCCTGTACAAGTATCAGGGTGAGCTTGCGCATCTCCAGACCCTATTTTCGCTTGCTGGTTCTCGCTGTAGACCTAGTTTCGTTGAACGCCGCTGTTCGCCACCGTAAAATCTCGTCGCCGGTGCACTTCCGGTGACCAATTAGAAGCGGCGTCACTTGGTCCCCTCTATCCGATAGCATCAACCTTTCTCGCTAGGGCACAATAGTTCGCCGCCGGTGACCACGAAATGGCGGTGGAGGACTCACCGACATCATCATGATGTCGAGATTACGCCATCCCATGCCTAGTCATCCAATTTGACCAAGTCTTTGCTTGTGTGGCGTGTACCTCGGTCGCTGGCCTACCAGTCAGTGACTGTGTGTAGGGGTAGTATGAGTAAGAAAAGTATTTTGTTATTTTGAATTTAGGTAGGAAATAAATAAACATTAATAAGTTAATAACTTATGTTTTATAATTCAGAAAAAATGTTTTATATATGGAAATTTGCAGAAAAATAAAAATCATAACTTAATTTGATTGTCAAACATTATTATGCTAGTCATTTAATTAATTGTTATTTAATAAAATTTTATAAGTAGTAAAACTTTGAAAATTCATATTTTAATAATGGTAAATGATAAAAAAAATATACCAAAATTCTTAGAAAAATAAGAACTATAACTTAAAACTATAATCATGTATTATTATTTGACTTAATTCAATATCTACTATTTATTAAGTGTTTATAAAACAATAAAACTTATAAAAATCATATATTATTATTTAAAATTCATAAAAATACATATAATATACCAAAATGATCACATAAATAATATCTACATGTTAAAAATATAACATTCCAGTTTTGAAGTAAGTAAAAATTTAATACTATAATATCTTGAATTTAAATCTAATTTCTTAGTTGAAAATTCATAAAAGGATAAGTAAAAAAATTACTAATATTTCCAAAATTATTCCTTTAAGGTATAAAAATAATATTAGTCTTAAATACTAATAATATGAAGTCAAAATGGTTCCACACATTCTAAATATAATTTTATTGAATTATCATTCCACTGTAAGTGTAGAATATTTGCTAAAAAGAATCCTTATCAAATATAAAATCTTCAAGAATAATTTGTGACTAAATAAAACCTTTTCCCTTACTTCAACCACAAGTTTATAAACATACCACAACACTATAGTGAATCCACAAGTATTTAAGTAATATTATTTCCTTGTTTACAAACCATAACCATTCATTTATAAAAAGATAAATAATTCTATTCAATTATAGTATTGAGAACCACTACACCAAATAAAAGTAATACCGTTCCTAGTAACTTTAAAGAAACCTTATGAAGTGAACAAAGTATAGTTATCATAAGCATTACATCTTAATTCCATCTATGTTCCTAAAGTTAACTTTGGTCTACAAGACTTTAAATTTTCTAATAAAGACTTTATTAGGTGTTTTATAGTTAACTTTGGTATATTTTAACTAAGACCTAAAGCATCTCAAGTCCAAACTATTCAAGCAAGCGCAAACAACATCAATCACATTCTATCAACCATAAATATTGTTTAAACCATACCATAAAAACCTTTTCTTCGAAGGTTATCCTTTTTACTACTTCAACCAATAAATGACAATCAATAATAATCACATTAATATGCATTTTACTTGTATGCCTAGGATTGTTAACACTTAAGTTCCTTATAAATGCCAATGCTTGTAAAGAAAGATTTGAAGATAAAGAAATTCTTATATAAGTAGTCTTTAAGTAGCATTCCACATTTGTGTATCTTATTACTGAATGGTATTATAATTACATGTTGTTTCACACACACTCACAAGCCTTAATAAGAAGCACAAGTGTGAAGTTTATCTAAAAGTATAACACATTCTAAAGGAACCATTTATAGTATCCAAACCCTAGGACAACGCTTATTCCGGGGATTCGAGTTTACCAAATTGCATTACATTACTTATGCATAATAGCATCCTGCTTCTTTAAACATTAGTCCTTGCCGGACCAATGATGCTGATTTCAGATATTGGATCTTATATTGTCTCGAAGACCGTGAGTGGATAATCTTGCAATCACAAAAGGCAAGTTCACACTTGCTCATGTCCTTTGATTATTTTTAGTAAAGTATTTTGCAAATCCAGTGTTGTAATCACCTACATTTCAAAAAGGTCAGAAAACACTATTTTCATAATAATATTATTATAGGTTATTTACCATGAGGTAATAACCTAATATGAAAGTTCCGGTGGTAAAGGAACATATTACCTAGGACTTAACAACCAATGTCGCCAGTGATTCTTGCGACGTATATTACGCGTTAACCAAAAGATTTGGAATAAGACGGAGAAGTCAGCTGTATCCTTTTCCTCTCGTATGGAGGCAAGACGACCTTAACGTGACGTTGTGATTCCTTGTGCGGATCCAACATATGGGTGGACACCCTTAGGCCCCACGATTTTGGTGTCTAGATTATCTATGAGTGGCTGCCGGAGGTTTAGCCGGACCTATATGGTACTTGCCAGGGGCATCACCAGCTCATAGAGTCTTCGGGAACTCATCAGGGTTTTAGCCTGCCCAAAAGGGGGCTTAACGGAGGTGAGCCAGCCCCGAAGGAACGTGCATACATATGGGTTCGCGAGGAGGGCAGTGATTGGCTTCGATTTTAGTCTGGGCCTCACACCAAAAAAGTGTGAACGAGCCTACAACTCGAATGTGCAACAAAGCAAAGATCTCTCATGGAAAAAGTAACAAACCTCTACAGAGTGTAAGAACTGTAACTTGTTACTCCCTTCTCTGGGTAGGAGCTACGAACACGGCGGGAAAGGAACTCTATGAAAGTTATGGTAAACTCGTGAAGGTTGACGGACATAGATTTTATGAATAAAATCAACCTTTGAAGAAATGTTTACGAAAACCTGCATTGCCTACGACCTACGGTCTGTGGCTATAGAGATAGTGCATCAAACACTCCTTTTCTAGTGAACTTGGTGAGTACGCTCGTACTCAACAGATCTTCTTAACCCTTGCTAGATTCTGAAGCCATTAAGACGACGTCTACATCAAGTTATGCTCCACGAATCATCATCAAAAGCTCAAGCTCTTCAATGAAGTAAAGGAAGTCAACATATACATCAACTAAAGTAAAGACGAAGTTGATGAATAGATAGAAATATAATCTCTAGTCATAGAACCTACTTCTGTAGAGTATTGCAATAGCAGCAATATGAGCCAAATAGTTAGATGCTAATCTTACTAGCATCATTGTTATGAGTTGATTATTTCTGATTCTTCTTTGTAAGCAGTTTCTTTCTCTCTCTTTAACCTAGAGTGTTCTCTGGATCTTTTGTAAAGAGTCGAGTTGTAACCTATAGTCATGTCATGGACCTGCTGTGTTTCTGTTGTACGACTCTGAGGGATGTAATACTAGTGAACGATGTTTCATTAGTGTTATGTCAACGACTATAGTGTACTACATCATGAAGTGGTATGCTGGGTCACAACAACTGGTATCAGAGCATATGCTTTGACCTTAGGATTAAAAACCTTTTAGGAAGATCTGTAGGTTAGATAGTGACCATAGGAGCCATCTTATCTAAACCAAATATTCCTATGACTTTTGATGAGTATCCACTTGAGGATAACCTTGTCACACTTAAGTTAGATGCTTTGGACATCTTTCTTAAAATTCGTTATCCATATTTTCTCGGTATAGTGCTAGTTCCAAGAAGGTAGAACACCATCAAGATGTCTTAAGTGAGTTAAAACAGTAATGTAGATTACGACTAAGTTTAGGATATCATATGGAGTAGTTTAAATGGTGTAGCGTAACCATAGAATTTAAGTAAGACAGTGGAATCTTATTGTTAATTGATAACAATAGAAAACATAATGGAGACCATTAGAGCATGTATAGTTGTAATGGGTTGTAAATCATGTGGGATTCACTTGATAATTCTATGTGATGAAGTGGAATTATGATAATAATCAATGATAGTACAATGATAAACAAACTCATCATGGTGAGATTAGCTCTTAAATCATGATGTATAGGTAAAACATAACAAGATCATGGTGAGATTAGCTCTAAAACCATGATGAGAGTATAAATATGATAAGTAATTAGTAAATTATCCTGAAGTATAAGTAAGAAAATAGAATGGTAGAAATATGATAGAAGTCCTAGGTGTCATAATTCCGGATAAAATTTACTTCTAGGTGTTCGACAGAAACCTATTAGTCACTTGGAAAGATTATGTGAGGTTAGTTTACTAATAAAGAAAGGTTGGTTATAACCAGTCCTTCCAAAAGTGAGACAAAAGGTTAGTCGAAACCAAATTGAGACTACTTTGTTTAAATTTATCTTGTTGCAATTGAGCAATTTGGGTAAATATTGAAACAAAGAAATAGTTTGAACCTAAGTGCTAAGTATCACGATGTAAACCTATATGAGGAGTTATCATATACCACACAACTAAGCCTGCATTCTAGAGATATTATACTCAACTACAATATTCCGGGCTTAGAATATTGTGTGTTATGTGTAACACATTTGGATTTATTGGTTTTTCTTGGATCTTCTTGATTGACTCGATCTGTACATGAAGTTTGACTTGGTGTGCAAATGCATGTTGCAACATCCAGTTACTACTTGATGCTATAGACCTAGATAGAAAAGGGAATTCGTGTAAGGGAGTGACGAGTTCCGAAGACCAAGATGAAGACTTACATGAAGAATAAAGCCAAGTTTAAGGACTATCAATCCAATTTGAAGGATGGATCAAGTTCAGATCATCATTAGTCAGCAATAAGAAGGAAGATTAGTGTAGAAAATGTATAAAGCAACAAGAAGTGATGAACTTAAGTTCAACCAACGTAGATGATGTTGCTAAGAAGTTAATGAAGTAGTTGTACCAAGTTCGTGGAAATATCATGAATAAATGCAAATAAGTAAGCTTTGGAAACCAAAATGGTATTCAAGCTCCGACAATTCAGAGAGAATGTCAGTAGTATGGCGATAACTCGTAGGGTAATACATACACTCTAGGATTGTTCGCAGCTGGTATCTTGTCCACAGCTGATAGTCGGTTGACTTAGTTAACCAGATTATCTTAGTATTGCATAAAGAGCATAAAACTTGGCCTAAGTTAAGTAATACATAAAGGAGTATGCAAATTAAAGCAGCGGTCTTTCGAGGCACTTCGCGAAATCAGATCTACCAAAAAGAGAATGTCCAAATAGTAAGTAAGACAAATATGATGGAAGATTTACTTCGGAGATCCACAATTGTGTGGGTATACCGTAAGCTCTTTCATGAAACCTTATAGAGGTAAAGTATAAGCTGGATAGAGACCAATATCCTAGTTGTAGAGCCAATAGTTACTATATACGCAGTTTAGAGACCATTAGTAAACCCTAAGGGGGAGAGTAAATAGTAATAGGAAGTGTTGCTATCTGAATCCCTAAGTAAAGATTGGAGAAGAAGTACTAAATTATGACAACATAAAGCCTTATTTTCATAAGGTAAAAGAATTCATAATTATAAAAGTACTTTCGGAAGTATGTCTAGATGAAACATCAAAGTTTACTTCAAGGTAGTAGTATTCAAATCTTAAGGTAATTAATAAATGGTAGTAGAAGAAGTGCTTAAGTGAATAACCAAAGAGTGTCTAAAAGCTTGAAAAAATAAAAGCTTGAAGAAGATCAAATAGATTAATCCCAATGGACTAATTCTAGAGGAAACAACTCTAAAGTGATCCTTAAAAGGGAATAGAGCACATGAAATTGAACATGTGTGGAGTAATAAGAAATTCCGAAAGATATGGATTAAATGTGTCCAAAACCAATCTTCGGAAGGAATACCAGTATAAACCATACAAGGACAAACCAAAAAGTTAGTCTTTTGGCCACAACTAGTGTCTAATAGAAATTGAAAACTCTGTTTAGTGAGACTTCCTAGACCTTACATAGTATAGTAAGGAAGCTCTATGATCAAGTAAAGGAATTGGATTAGGATACCTAATCAGGATAAGGAACTAAAGAAGAGACCCCAAAATTAAGGAGTTTATAATAAGGACATATTCCTAAAGGAGGATAGTAAAAGGAACTTTGGGGGTATTGAAGACAACAAGTTGGAGGTTGTCAAGTATGTTTAGAGTTCAAGAAAAATATCCGGATATGGGATACTACAATTATTCCCATTTGCGGTTACCATGGAGTTGAGAAATGTCGTAACCAATACAATACAATTCCTCATTCCGAAACATGAGAGTATACGAACTTTGAGGATGAAGTTTATTTTAAGGGGGAGATTATACAACATCCCAGCATTAGAGCTTAGAAACAAGCTGAAGTCAGATGTGTGCATTGCGTTCATGCATAGAAAATCCGAATAATTTTCGCGCTTTTTATTAAAACTTGTCAAAGTGATTGAAGCTTCTCTCAACTTGATGGAATTGAAGTAGATCATCAAGTTGACTGTGATAAGTCTCAATATGACCTTTGCTAAAATCTTATTTTGGGTAAACATGATTTGATATAAGGGTAGATCAAATGTAATAAAAATTAAACCCAAAATACATTGCTTAGATGAGTATTATCTAATCCTTAAGGGATCATATCATGATATTCATTTCATCAACTCATGAATAATAAGTTAAGATTATAACTCAAGTAACAAGAATATAATAAATAAGTCCTAATTTATCGTATTCCCATATATTCCTACCATGAGTATCATGGTAATACTTAACCCTAACTCTTTAGTTGTATTGAGTAGGAAGGAAAGCAATTCAAGACCATTCAACACATATCTTTCTTTCCATAACAATACTTGTCATCTCTAACGAATCTTATCCTAATACCTGTTGTTCATCAATGTTGAGTAATCAACTACTGATTCACCAATTCTTAACCTATCAATTCTTGATCTATCAACTCTTTCTCTTACCATGACAATCACTTTAAATCCTTTAGAGAAGGAGGTAAGAAGAGGTAATTGGTAATGCATGTTTTAGATATCATCTATAGGATAGGAGTGTTGGAAGAGAATAAGATCAATGTGATAATTGATGGAGTTAACTCACTCTTGCATTGATAGAAGAGTTATCTGGAATATATGTTTGTATGGTAACAAAGAAGATTACAAGGATGAATATTGAAGATAGTTACCAAGGAGTAATCCTATTGGATTAAGCAGGCATAGTAAATGAATAATATCTCTTAGTCAGATAGATACACTGAGAAGATAATTATAATACAATTGTAATGTTGTATTGATGAAGTCCTTGATTAGCCAACTGGAAACCTAAGACATAAGTGATCAAAGGATTGTAATGATCATGCTCAAGTAACTAAGAGTGAATGATTATATCATGTATAAGTGACATTGGTGGATATAACATGATTAAACCCTAGTATAGATATGTTATCCTAGGTTAGCCATGATAAGTCACCATGATATGATGTGAAGTTTGAATATAAGTTACTGGAGATAAGTAGAGATAAGATAGTATGAATAAGCTGAAGCTAGAGTAGCATGGAGTTATTGAAGTAGTGTTATTCCTCTTAAAGGATAGTAAGCACAAGAGGAGAGTAGAATATGATATATACATCTATTAGAGTAATATTAGTGAAGGATGATTAATGAAGAGTATGAATGGAGTTAGAAGTAATGACTTGTTGGATTGGATGTTATCAACACTAGAGTAGTTGATATAACTAAGTAAAGATATGTGAAGATTATGAAAAGCTTCAATGACAAGCTTTTGAGATATATAAGTGAGATCACAAAGTAATTGTGGAGTAAGAGAGTAATCATTCTAGTGGAATTGGATTCGTTAGAAATATCCTAGAGATAAGAATTATCTTTATGAGGAGATCATATGAGCTTTAGTGTCAAGATTATTGGAATTACAAATGAATTTCGGAGGAGAAATTATTGATAAGAATATTCTTGTTAAGTAAATCTCATCATGTTAACACATGATGATGGATATGAAGGAGTAGTATATCTAGGAAAGGAATTCTTTAAGTAGAAGTCAAGAATTATGAAATATGGAAGATAGGAATTCTTGGTAAACATTCAACCTTAATTCTATAACCAAACATAATATCCATTTCATATATTTGAAAAATCCCTTATTTCCACAATGGCTTATAGGACTATTCTCATATAGTAAATTACTGAATCATATCTTTGACACTTTCAAACATTCAAATCATATATGCCTAGAAACCATAGTTATCAATTCTTTCTCATAAGTCATTTTATAGAATAACCCCACTATTTGTAAAAGGTAATATCATTCCTGATCACAAACATGAGGGCAATATGTCTTCACCCATAGTGTTCATCCACATTTAGAAAATAATACAATTAGTTTGAATCTCCTAAAAATCATGGTAAATATTTATAATTCAAAACCCTAACTTCTATTTCAATCATGACTATCAATATATAAGTAAGGTCATAACCAAGATTATTAAAATAATATTCACCTATTAGTGAAATTGTGATAATAGAAGTTACCATAATAAGAACTTTAATAATTAAAACATCTTATATAATGATTACTATATAAAAATAAATATGGATATATTCTTGGTATGTCCTTAGACATCTTAAACTATTCTCATTACATTCATTAAGAGGAAATAAAAATCATTTTATAAGATCATAAACAAATCTTAAAACTCTAAAACCCTAATTTCTACTCATTCTATTTAATATAAGAACCTCTCATATGATTATGTATTATAGAGTAGAAAAAGAGTAAATAAATAAAGTATATCATAATAATAATAATTCATAACAGAATCTTAAGTACATTTACATAAACTTGTAATTTCCAAAAGAAGAATTTCTGAAAAACTTAAAGCAAATGCAAGATACAAATCTAAAAAATAAAATAGAAAACAGAAAAGAAAAACAAACAAAAAATAGCTTTTGGCCGCATCCCATCTCCTCACCCTTTTATCTGTCGCCCGGTAGCATCTGCAACAGCCCATCTGGCAAACTTTGACATAGCCCAACTGTCCCAAGCACATCCCGCGACCGGCCCATACCCCTTTGTGTGGTCTGTTCGTCATCTTCGTCGCGTCGCCGTTGACCTCCCGATCGAGCAAGCAGCTCGTTGGTATCCACACCGCCGTCGCACTGCACCAAGATCCGTGTCGCCGCTGTTCGATGCCTATAAGAAGCCCTCCTCCGCACCGGCGAACCCTAGATTCCTCTCTTCCTCATTTTCTCCTCTGACCGAAACCCTAGCCGACTAGATTCGACCACCATTATCAGTAGAGGTCGCCCCGGAGACCATGGAGTAGTCGAGGAGAAGCGTCACGCCGTCCTTGTTGCTTGAGAGGTAGTAGTGAAGCAAGGGGCGCTCGGAATCATGGTGATTTCGTCGTTCCTTTTCGCCGATGATCGTCGGAGTCCGTGAAGATTAGGCCATACCGGAGCGCCATCATCCTCATTGACCCATGTACAAGTATCAGGGTGAGCTTGCACATCTCCAGACCCTTTTTCTACTTGCCGGTTCTCACTGTAGACCTAGTTTCGTTGAGCGCCGTCGTCGGCCGCCATAAAAGCTCGTCGTCAGTGCACTTCTGGTGACCAATTAGAAGCGGCGTCACAACCAATAGATCCTCCTAGGCCCCCTCTATCCGACAGCATCAACCTTTCTCGCTAGGGCACAATAGTTCGCCGTCGGTGACCATGAACTGGCGGTGGAGGACTCACCAACGTCATCATGACGTCGAGATTACGTCATCCCATGCCTAGTCAGCCAGTTTGACCAAGTCTTTGCTTGTGTGGCGTGTACTGTGGTCGCTGGCCCACCAGTCAGTGACTGTGTGTAGGGGTAGTATGAGTAAGAAAAGTATTTTGTTATTTTGAATTTAAGTAGGAAATAAATAATCATTAATAAGTTAATAACTTCTATTTTATAATTCAGAAAAAAGTTTTATATATGGAAATTTGCAAAAATTAAAATCATAACTTAATTTGATTGTCAAACATTATTATGCTAGTCATTTAATTAATTGTTATTTAATAAAATTTTATAAGTAATAAAACTTTGAAAATTCATATTTTAATAATGGCAAATGATAAAAAAATATACCAAAATTCTTAGAAAAATAAGAGCTATAATTTAAAACTATAATCATGTATTATTATTTCATATCTATTCTTTATTAAGTGTTTATAAAATAATAAAACTTATAAAACTCATATCTTATTATTTAAAATTCATAAAATACATATAATATAGCAAAATGATCACAAAAATAATATCTACATGTTAAAAATATAACATTCCACTTTTGAAGTAAGTAAAAATTTAATACTCTAATATCTTGAAATTAAATCTAATTTCTTAGTTGAAAATTCATAAAAGGACAAGTAAAAAAATACTAATATTTCCAAAATTATTCCTTTAAGGTATAAAATAATATTAGTCTTAAATATTAATAATATGAAGTCAAAATGGTTCCACACATTCTAAATATAATATTATTGAATTATCATTCCACCATAAGTGTAGAATATTTTCTAAAAAGAATCCTTATCAAATATAAAATCTTCAAGAATAATTTGTGACTAAATAAAACCTTTTACCTTACTTCAACCACAAGTTTATAAACATACCACAACACTATATTGAATCCATAAGTAGTTAAGTAATATTATATACTTGTTTACAAACCATAACCATTCATTTATAAAAAAGATGAATGGTTCTATTCCATTATAGTATTGAGAAACCACTACACCAAATAAAAGTAATACCATTCCTAGTAATTTTAAAGAAACCTTATGAAGTGAACAAAGTATAGTTATCATAAGCATTACATCTTAAGTACATCTATGTTCCTAAAGTTAACTTTAGTCTACAAGACTTTAAATTTTATAATAAAGACTTTATTAGGTGTTTTATAGTTAACTTTGGTCTATTTTAATTAAGACCTAAAGCATCTCAAGTACAAACTATTCAAGCAAGCGCAAACAACATCAATCACATTCTATCAACCATAAATATTGTTTAAACCATACCATAAAACCTTTTCTTCAAAGGTTATCCTTTTTACTACTTCAACCAATAAATGACAATCAATAATAATCACATTACTATGCATTTTACTTGTATGCCTAGGATTGTTAACACTTAAGTTCCTTATAAATGCCAATGCTTGTAAAGAAAGATTTGAAGACAAAGCAATTCTTATATAAGTAGTCTTTAAGTAGCATTCCACATTTGTGTATCTTATTATTGAATGGTATTATAATTGCATGTTGTTTCACACAAACTCACAAGCCTTAATAAGAAGCACAAGTGTGAAGTTTATCTAAAAGTACAACACATTCTAAAGGAACCATTTCCAGTATCCAAACCCTAGGACAACGCTTATTCCGGGGATTCGAGTTTACCAAATTGCGTTACATTACTTATGCATAATAGCATCCTGCTTCTTTAAACATTAGTCCTTACCGGACCAATGATGCTGATTTCAGATATTGGATCTTATATTGACTCGAAGACCAGGAGTGCATAATCTTGCAATCACAAAAGGCAAGTTCACACTTGCCCATGTCCTTTGATTATTTTCAATAAAGTATTTTGCAAATCCAGTGTTGTCATCACCTGCATTTCAAAAAGGTCAGAAAATACTATTTTCATAATAATATGATTATAGGTTATTTACCATGAGGTAATAACCTAATATGAAAGTTTCAGTGGTAAAGGAACATATTACCTAGGACTTAACAACCAATGTCGCCAGTGATTCTTGCGCCGTATATTATGCGTTAACCATGAGATTTGGAATGGGACGGAGAAGTCGGTTGTATCCTTTTCCTCTCGTATGGAGGCAAGACGACCTTAACGTGATGTTGTGATTCCTTGTACGGATCCAACATATGGGTGGGCACCCTTAGTCCCCACGATTTTGGTGTCTAGATTATCTATGAGTGGCTGCCAGAGGTTTAGCCGGACCTATATGGTACTTGCCAGGGGCATCACCATCTCATAGAGTCTTTGGGAACTCATCAGGGTTTTAGCCTGCCCGAAAGGGGGCTTAACGGAGGTGAGCCAGCCCCGAAGGATCGTGCAGACTTATGGGGGCGCGAGGAGGGCAGTAATTGGCTTGGATCTTAGTCTGGGCCTCATACCAAGGAAGTGTGAACGAGCCTGCAACTCGGATGTGCAACAAAGATAAGATTCTCATGTGAAAAGTAATGCACCTCTACAGAGTGTAAGAACTGTAACTTGTTACTCCCTGTTCCGGGAAGGAGCTACGAACGCTGCGGGAAAGGAACTCCATGAAAGTTCTGGTAAACCCATGAAGGCTGACGGACATAGCTTTTATGAATAAAATCAACCTTTGAAGAAATGTTTACGAAAACCTGCATTGCCTACGATCTACGGTCTATAGCTGTAGAGATAGTGCATCAAACACTCCTTTTCTAATGAACTTGCCGAGTACGCTCGTACTCAACGTATCTTCTTAACCCTTGCTAGATTCTGAAGCCATTAAGACGACGTCTACATCAAGTTATGCTCCACGAATCATCATCAAAAGCTCAAGCTCTTCAATGAAGTAAAGGAAGTCAACATATACATCAACTAAAGTAAAGACGAAGTTGATGAATAGATAGAAATATAATCTCTAGTCATAGAACCTACTTCTGTAGAGTATTGCAATAGCAGCAATATGAGCCAAATAGTTAGATGCTAATCTTATTAGCATCATTGTTATGAGTTGATTATTTCTGACTCTTCTTTGTAAGCAGTTTCTTTCTCTCTCTTTAAGCTAGAGTGTTCTCTAGATCTTTTGTAAAGAGTCAAGTTGTAACCTATAGTCATGTCTTGGACCTGCTGTGTTTCTATTGTACCACTCTAAGGGATATAATACTAGTGAACGGTGTTTCATTGGTGTTATGTCAATGACTATAGTGTACTACATCATGCAGTGGTATGCTGGGTCACCGCAGTTTGGCAACATTTTACCCAAATTGGGCTCGAATTCGGCCGCGTAGTTTGGCCTTGTTTGTCCTAGTTTGGCCTAGTTCGACATAGTTTGGCCTAATTTAGCAATATTTCGCCTGAATTCGGCTCAAATTCAGCATAGTTCGGCTTAGTTCGGCATAGTTCGGCCTAGTTTAGCGACATTTCAGCTGAATTCGTCCAAATTCGTCATAGTTCGGCGTAGTTTAGCCTAGTTCGGCAAAGTTCGGCCTAGTTTGTCCTAGTTTTCGACATTCCACCTGAATTCGGCTCAAATTAGGCGTAGTTTGGCCTAGTTTGGTGACATTTCGCCTAAATTCGGCTCAAGATCGGCATAGTTCGGCGTAGTTTGGCATAGTTCGGCCGAATTTGGCCTAGTTCGGCAAAGTTTTGACTAGTTTGGCCTAGTTCGGCGACGACATGGCAGCGAGGGGGTGAAGAACTGCGGGAGCTCGGCCTTATGTCGCCGACATGGTTGGCCCATCCTCTTTTCGCTTCATCCGACGTTTTCAGGCGGTACGGCGTCCCGGGTTCGTCTTGAAAACTCCGGGTGAAAAATAGACCAAATTCGACAAAAACTGGGCGTGTGGAAACATGACTGGGCGAATTTTCTCCGTCCAGAGGTAAAAATCGTCTTGAGGACGCTCTCCTAAAAACGCTAGTGGAGATGCTCTAATTAGAAAATGTTCACACTGATTAAGTGCTGACCATTATAGACTTCATAAGAAACAAATGGGCTGGCACAAACAGACAGCAGGTGATGCATGACTAGCTAGGTCCAATCCGTGTGGTTGGCGCACCTTATACACGGTAATCCGATCGCATTGTGTTCCTACTACCGTATTTGCGGATTGGCCTTGGTATGATAACGAGAACGCACGAAGCTACGGTTCGGCATGGTCCCTACGTGTTCACCGCTGGCCTTCCCCTACGTGTTCGCTGACACGGCGACAGGTCATGGCAGCGCGAACATGTTCCGTCAAACGATGGCGGCTCTATGGTTTGAACAACAGTAGTGGTTGTCAACGGCAGGGGAAGTGCTCCGGCAGGAACATGTGGGCTGGAGGGGCACCGGAACTGTCGTCCATGGCCGGGAATTCGCTGGCAGTAGTCGCACCTGGAGCGAGACGGTCACGTGCGGGATTTTTCGGCATGGCCGTTGGGGTGCACGCGTGAGGGTGGGGTGGAGGTTGGATTTGTTGGAATTTTATGTATATTCGGCTATTGGCCCATTAGACAAATTCTGAAATTCTCTTTGACCCACTTATGCATGGCAGCATATGGCTGTGCTAGCGATGCTAAAGTTTAGTCTCACATTGCTAGTTGAAGGGGAGTTGGACCACCTTATATAGTAGAGTGTGGCACCACTCACTAAGGTGTGACAAGAAGAGTAGCCCTCGCGCACTCCTCCTCCGACGCTCGCCTCGCCGCGGGTGCGGGTTGCGGGAATCTCGCCGAACCGAGCTTTATTTTGCTTGTTGGGAAAACTGATTATGAGTCATTAACGGACGCGTTAATTACAACCGTTTCCAGTTTTTATGGACGTGGACTGTTACCGACTCGGACGTGGGCTGAGCCCACGATCCTCCTAACCTGCACTATATAAGCGTCCGGGGCTAAACCTAATCGACACGAAATTAATCCACACACGCAACTACCTCCAGAACCTTGCGTCGCCGCTTTCGTCTTCCTCATCCCGGCTTGCGGCGTGCACCGCAGATCGGGACAGTAGGCCTCCGGAACCCCGCCTCTCGTGAACCTGTACGGGTGAGGGGCGATCAGGTTTTTGGGGAGCGCTCAGCGCGACTACTGGCAACCACGACGTCGTCCGACGACGAGTTCCCGAACGACGACTTCTTCCCAGATGTCAACGACCTTTTCGACAACCTCAACATGGGCGACGCTGCTGCAACCGCTGCGGCTGCTATTCAGCCTACTCTGTACGTGATACTCAACAGTCTTTTTCCGATTATGCTAGAGTTCTCTGTTCTAGCGTTTGCTGTAGATGTGATAGGTTTATTTTCTATAGATGTAATCTGTTCATCTACTTTTTTGATCTGTATAATTGATTTTAGTACCGTTTGTATGATCATGTTTTATCAGTTTATTATTCGGATTAAATCATATGGATTATTGCTTATATTTTCAACAATCCAAAAACCTGATTATAGGCAACTGAATTCCACTGGTGTAGCCGCGGCTACTAGGCCGCCTCCTTTTGAAGGCATGCACTATAAGAGATGGCGCAAGAGAGCAGTTCTCTGGTTTGAAAACCTAAACTGCTATAGGGCCACTCTTGGCAAGCCTGAAGGAGATCTTTCTGCTGAGCAGGAAGCGAACTTTAAGAAAGCCGATACCATGTTTATGGCGGCTTTGTTCAGTGTTCTTGGGGACAACATTGTTGACCCTTATATGTCATTTGATAATGGCAATTACGCGTGGGAAGCGCTCGAGGCCAAGTTTGGGGTCTCGGACGCTGGCACTGAGTTGTATGTCATGGAGCAATTCTATGACTACAGGATGGTTGATGAGCGCTCCGTCGTTGAGCAAGCTCATGAGATACAATCACTTGCCAAAGAACTTGAGCAGTTCAAGTGTTCCTTACCGGACAAATTTGTGGCTGGTGGCATTATTGCCAAGCTTCCTCCTTCGTGGAGGAACTTTGCTACTTCTCTGAAACATAAGAGACATGAGTTTTCCGTTACGGATCTCATTGGGTCTCTTCATGTGGAAGAGAAGGCGAGAGCAAAGGACAAAACTGCTCGAGGACTTGAGGGAGGTTCTATTGCCAATTTAGTGCAGAGGAAAAACTTCCAATCCCACAAGTTTAAGAATAAGAACAAAACTGAAGGAAAGGGTAAGTTTGATGGCAAGAACAAGGCCACGCACTCAACCAATTTCAAGAAGAAAAATGATAAGAGGAAAAGCTCTTGCCACGTCTGTGGTGATCCTGATCATTGGGCTCCTAGCTTTCCTAATCGCTTTGACAAGCGTCAACATGGAAACAGCGGCAAGGCCGCTAATGTTGTTATTAGCGATACTGAGATGAAGGATGCTGGGTACGGTATTTTACCTACTATCCTTTCAGTATGTCATCCTCCTGATTGGTGGATAGACACGGGTGCTAATACACATGTATGTTCTGATATTTCCATGTTCTCCTCTTATTAGGTCTCAAGGAATTCTTTCGTGCTGATGGGAAACGGCTCACGTGCTTCTGTTCATGGTGTTGGTACGGTAGATCTGAAGTTTACTTCGGGGAAGACCGTACAGCTGAAGAACGTGCAACACGTTCCCTCCATCAATAAGAATCTCGTCAGCAGATCGCTTTTATGTCGAGATGGCTTTAAGTTGTTTTTTGAGTCCAATAAAGTTGTAATTTCTAAGTATGTACAATTTGTTGGAAAGTGTTATGAGTGCGGAGGTCTGTTCCGCTTGTCTTTGTCAGACTCATGTACTAAAGTTATTAATCATGTTTGCAATGATAATGAGTCCAATGTTTGGCATTCACGACTCTTTCACATTAACTTTGGTTGCATGACGCGGCTAGCCAATATGAGTTTAATTCCGAAATTTACCACCGTCAAAGGTTCTAAGTGCCAAGTTTGTGTGCAAGCAAAGCAACCCTGCAAGTCTCATACGACTGCGGAACCGAGAAACTTAGCACCGCTAGAACTTATACATTCAGATCTTTGTGAGATGAATGGTGTGTTGACAAAAGGTGAAAAAAGATACTTTATGATGTTGATTGATGACTCCACTAGATACTGCTATGTTTATCTCCTGAAATCTAAAGATGAAGCTTTGAACTACTTCAAAATCTATACAGCTGAGGCAGAAAACCAACTTGATCTTAAAATCAAGCGGATAAGGTCAGATCGTGGTGGAGAGTACTTTTCAAACGAATTTGATTTATTCTGTATGGAACACGGTATTATACATGAGAGGATGCCTCCCTACTCACCTTAGTCAAATGGGGTGGCCGAAAGGAAGAACCGCACTCTTACTGATTTGGTTAATGCCATGTTAGATACATCTGGTCTTTCCAAGGAATGGTGGGGGAGGCGCTAATGACCGCGTGTCATGTCCTAAACCGTGTTCCTGTAAAGGATAAAACCATGACTCCATTTGATGAATGGGAAAAGAAAAGGCTTAAACTCTCTTACTTACGAACTTGGGGTTGTTTGGCGAAAGTCAATATTCCAATACCCAAGAAGCGAAAGCTTGGACCAAAAACCGTTGATTGTGTTTTTCTGGGATATGCTTTTCATAGCATTGGCTATAGATTTTTGATAGTAAAATCTGAGGTATCCGACATGCATGTTGGTACAATTATGGAGTCGAATGATGCGACTTTCTTTGAGAACATATTTCCTATGAAAGGCATGTCTAGCTCATCAAATCAGGAGATGACTAGTTCATCTAGTCAGGAATTTTCTATAATTCCTGAACCCACTATGCCGATAGAACACTCTAATGATCCTGTGGAGGATACCAATGAAGCTCCCAAAAGGAGCAAGATACAAAGGACTGCAAAGTCATTTGGTGATGATTTCATTGTGTACCTTGTGGATGATACTCCCACTTCTATTTCAGAAGCCTATGCATCTCAAGATGCTGACTACTGGAAGGAAGCTGTCCGAAGCGAGATGGACTCCATCTTAGCTAATGGTACTTGGGAAATCACTGATCGTCCTTATGGGTGCAAACCCGTAGGATGTAAGTGGGTGTTCAAGAAAAAGCTTAGACCTGATGGTACTATTGAAAAGTACAAGGCACGTCTTGTGGCTAAGGATTATACCCAAAAGGAAGGTAAAGACTTCTTCGATACCTACTCACCTGTAGCTAGATTGACCACTATTCGGGTACTACTTTCCTTGTCTGCCTCACATGGTCTTCTCGTTCATCAAATGGACGTTAAGACAGCTTTTCTAAATGGAGAGCTAGATGAGGAAATTTATATGGAGCAGCCTGACGGATTTGTAGTAGATGGTCAAGAAGGAAAGGTGTGTAAGTTAGTGAAGTCTTTATATGGTCTTAAGCAAGCTCCTAAGCAGTGGCACGAGAAGTTTGAAAAAACTTTAACTGCTGAAGGCTTTGTTGTAAACAAAGCTGACAAATGTGTGTACTATCGCCATGGTGGGGGCGAGGGAGTAATTATGTGTCTCTATGTTGATGACATATTGATATTCGGGACCAACCTCACTGTTATCGAGGAGGTCAAAGAGTTCCTATCTCGCTGCTTTGAGATGAAGGACTTGGGAGTGGCTGATGTAATCTTAAACATCAAGCTACTAAAGGATGACAATGGTGGGATTACATTGCTTTAGTCTCATTATGTGGAAAAGATATTGAGTCGCTTCGGGTATAGTGATTGCAATTCTTCTCCAACGCCTTATGATCCGAGCGTGCTACTTCGAAAGAATCGAAGGACTGCTAAAGATCAACTGAGATATTCTCAAATTATTGGCTCGCTCATGTATTTCGCTAGCGCTACTAGACCTGGCATCTCCTTTGCTGTAAGCAAACTGAGTCGATTTGTGTCAAATCCTGGAGATGATCATTGGCATGCTCTTGAAAGAGTTTTGCGCTATTTGAAATGCACTGCGAGTTATGGTATTCACTATACTGGGTATCCTCGGGTACTTGAGGGTTATAGTGATTCAAACTGGATAACTGATGCTGATGAGATTAAGGCCACAAGTGGTTATTTGTTTACACTTGGTGGTGGCGCTGTTTCCTGGAAGTCTTGCAAGCAGACCATCTTAACGAGGTCAACAATGGAAGCATAACTCACAACATTAGACACAGCCACTGTTGAAGCAGAGTGGATTTGTGAGCTCTTGATGGACTTACCTGTGGTTGAAAAACCAATACCCGCCATCCCGATGAACTGTGATAATCAAACTGTGATCGTCGAAGTAAACAGTTCTAAGGAAATATGAAGTCATCAAGGCATGTGAAGAGGAGATTGAAATCTATCAGGAAACTGAGAAACTCCGGAGTTATGGCGTTGGATTATATCCAAACATCTAAGAACCTGGCAGATCCCTTCACAAAGGGTTTATCACGCAATGTGATAGATAATGCATCGAGGGAGATGGGTTTGAGACCCACGCTATGAGTTGATCCCAGTGGCAACCCACTCTATGTGATCGGAGATCCCGTGAATTAGAGTTGGGAGACAAGTTGTTGGTCAACTGAGAGGAGAATATCCCTATATTATATTTACATCTCCATAAAGATGCAATACTCTCTTAATCTGCATGGCAGGTTGATATTTATCTTAATGTGTTCCAAGTGGCTTTTTATAAGCGGAGATGTTGTCCTGCAGAACATCTCTTGAGGAACACACATATATGAGTCTGACTGTCAAACGTCGCAGTCCGTGAGAGTTGGGTGCTCTCTAATAAACTCATGAAAGTCCCTGGAGTATGACGCATAAGCTCCAAACCGCAGGGAAGCCGACGGTAGCCATGTACCGGTCTAGATTTTGTGTGAAACTAGCGCGCAGAAAACTTGTAGTTCAAGGCATAGTCCACTATTCAAGTTGCTAGCTAGCTAAGCATAAAGTTTAACGTGGAAGTTCAACTTAACAGTCTCCACTATACACCGGTATATAAAACAATGTTCTGGAAGAAAAGTGTTGTGATGTGCCAATGAGACTTTGTGGGGGATTGTTGGAATTTGGTGTATATTGGGCTATTAGCCCATTAGACAAATTCTGAAATTCTCTTTGGCCCACTTATGCATGGCAGCATATGGCTGTGCTAGTGGTGCTAAAATTTAGTCCCACATTGCTAGTTGAAGGGGAGTTGGACCACCTTATATAGTATAGTGTTGCACCACTCACTAAGGTGTGACAAGAAGAGTAGCCCTCGCGCACTCCTCCTCCGACGCCGCCCGCCTCGCCTCGCAACGCCTCGCCTCGCCTCGCCTCGTCACGACGCGCGCACGCCGCGGGTTGCGGGAATCTCGCCGAGCCGAGCTTTATTTTTCTTGTTGGAAAAACTGATTATGAGTCATTAACGGACGTGTTAATTACAGCCGTTTCCAGTTTTTATGGACGTGGACTGTTACTGACTCAGACGTGGGCTGAGCCCACGATCCTCCTAACCTGCACTATATAAGCGTCCGGGGCTAAACCTAATCGACACGGAATCAATCCACACACGCGCCTACCTCCAGAACCTTGCGCCGCCGCTTTCGTCTTCCTCATCCCGGCTTGCGGCGTGCACCGCAGATCGGGACAGTAGGCCTCCGGAACCCCGCCTCTCGTGAACCTGTACGGGTGAGGGGCGATCAGGTTTTGGGGAGCGCTCAGCGCGAATACTGGCAACCACGACGTCATCCGGCGACGAGTTCCCGAACGACGACTTCTTCCCGGATGTCAGCGACCTCTTCGACAACCTCAACATGGACAACGCTGCTGCAACCGCTGCGGCTGCTATTCAGCCTACTCTGCACGTGATACTCAACTGTGTTTTTCGGATTATGCTAGAGTTCTCTATTCTAGCGTTTGTTGTAGATGTGATAGGTTTATTTCCTATAGATGTAATATGTTCATCTACTTTGTTGATCTGCATAATTGGTTTTAGTACCGTTTGTATGATCATATTTTATCAGCTTATTATTCGGATTAAATTATATGGATTATTGCTTATATTTCCAACGGGATTTGCGGCAGCGGTTTCGTGCCGCAAATACGCAGTAGGAGGGGCTCGATTTTGGAACATGCGAAAGAATTTAGGCCACGGAATATGGATGAGGGATATGCTAGAGCTGTGTTATTTCCCTTTCGTGCCTTAAAAGTTAGGAAAATGATACACTTCCCCCGGGGATCGAACGAAACGATCCCCGGGTAGCTATCTCTCCGCGTGAGCTATGAGGCGAGGACAACTCTTTCTTTTCTAACTTCCCGTAAGGACCAGCTAAAAAAAAGCTTTCCGTGAGGATGCGGCTACTCCTGCCCATGGTCAGCCACCTACCGCCGCCCGCGGACCACAGACCAGGCGGACTAGGCTGCCGGACCAGGCACCCGCCGGCGCCGCCGCTGGACCGGATCCCCAGCCACGCCGTCCCTGCGGGCCCATCTCGAAATCTGCCCCCGACGTGAGAGCTCTCGCTGGAGCAGGCACCTGCCGTCGCAGCCGGAGCAGGCCCGCCGGAGCATGTATCCGCCACGGCCGGACGAGATCCTTGGTCGCTGCTGCGCCTCCACATCCACAACCTCCTCAAAATCAAGCTCCTATCGCCGACGGAATCTGCTGCAAGGGCGATTGCCGGAGTTAACCACAGTTTAGAGCACAGGTCGACACCGGCAGCGGCCACGGTGCTACCGTGGAAGGCGAAGGCGTGGTCTATTTTTTTCCCAACTCCTCCATGACGAAGGCCACCTGCGTTGCTACCGAAGGCCACCGACGCTGCTACTTACGGTGTCGAGGTTTGCTACATAGGGTTGGCGACGCTGCTGCCTACTGCTACCGTTGCTTCTACCTATGACGTCGAGGTTTGCTACATGTGGTTGGGGGCGTTGCTACATGCGATCGGCGGCGGTGCTATAAGCGTATTTTGGGTCTTGCTACATTATCTCCGGCGAGGTGTCCGATGAAATCGGATTTGCTACAATATGATAATTTATTTGCTACATACGTTTTGTGTTTTTGCTACAATAGCATAAAATTTTTGCCACACGGTCTCCGACGAGGTCTCCGGCGAAAGTCTCCGGTGAGATCTCCGGCGAGGTCGAGTTTGCTACATTAGCACAACTTTTTTGCTGCACGGTCGCCGGCGATGTCTCCGGTGAACTCTCCGAGGACACGTGGTTGGCTGGGATCCGGGGATAAAAAACACAAATTCCCCGGGGGACGCGTAGTACTGCCCTAAAAGTTATAGTAGTAGTTTTTTTAACACAATTTTGTTTTAAGGCATCTGCTGTGATGCTCTAAAGGTACATGATAAATAAGGGGAAAAAAAGGAATATCAGCGGGCAAGATACAAAAACAACAGGCCACATGCGTCCTATTCCCCGTCAACTAGGCCAAGCATATGGAGTAGTCATCTAGAGCATATTTTGGACTCTTGTAACCCAAGTTGGCGATTCTAAGAGTATCTCCATCAGGCGCGCTATATCGGCCGCACGCTAAAAAACCGTCGATATGCAACGTGCGTAGTAAAAAACCTCCCTCCAGCAGATTCTATAAACCGCGCGGCGCTGTAATTTTTTTTGGACACTGGTCGTTTTGCACTATCCTGAGCGCTGTACTTTGGGCTCTGGCTGCAGCGTGCTCTATCGCTCCGTTTGCTCGTGAAAAAACCCGTGCTGAAATTTTCTCCCCTTCCCAGCACCAAATCCTCCCCTCCGCGCGGCCGCCGGCGGAATTCTAGTGATGGACGCGCCCTCGGGCACCCCTCCGACACCTCCCTACTCTATTCCACATACCGCCGTCGTCGTCGCCTCAAACCCTAACGTCGCCCCAAATCCTAGCGGCGCCGCCGACGCCGGCAACAGCGCCGCCCAAGCCCTCTTCGTCCCGCCGCACCCGACGGTGCACACTGGCGTCGCCACCGCGTAGGAGGCCGCCGCGTAGGGCGTCGGCAAGGTGCGGCCGCCGGGGAAGAGGAACGTGCCCGTCCACAAGCGCCTGTTGGCCGTGGCGGGTGCCGACAAGCCGACGCAGAAGAAGGTGAAGGCGTCCGCAGCTAGGCGCGTGCAACAGCCTCCGCCGCCGGCTCCAAGGAGCAATCCACCACCGCCACCGCCGCCATCCGCCGACCAAACCGGCGCGCACATGGAGTTCAATGAAATGCCAGAGAGGTAAAAACATTTCTTTTGAACGATTTTTAGTTTTAGATGCATACAATGCCGGAGAGCCATGAGTTTTATTGCAATGTAGAGTTGATGGCGATGCTTTCATGGACGCAATGAATGTTGGTTCTTCGTTCGTCAATGAAGATATTGTTGAAGAGGAAGAATTTGAGGATGTCAACGAGGAAGGAGAGGGGTTGATTGAACCACGCCATATCGGTCGGTCGGCGAACTACACCATAGCAGAGGACAAGTTTCTTTGCAAGACATGGTTGACAATTGGAATAGATCCAACAACCGGCTCCGGCCAAACTAGAGAGACTTATTGGATGAGGATGAAGGAGTACTTCGACGCCAACAACACAAGTGAGAATGAGTGGAGCGTGCGTTCTCTTTGGTCTCGTTGGTCGGGTATCAACACCGGTTGCCAAAAGTGGGCGGGCGTGCAAGCCAATGTTGATGTTATTAACCCAAGTGGCACAAATGATTTAGATAGGGTAAGCAATTATACTACTTTGTTGATCATCTATATGCACGGTTGTTGTTCTATATGGCTCATATATTCTCTTTTGTTTGCTTTATAGAACTCCATGGCTCAAGGATTGTTTGGTGATGTGGGGAAAAACAAGAAAGGCAACAAGATTCTTGGCAAGCCATTCATCATGCATCATTGTTATAAAGTGATAGTAAATGAAGTAAAGTGGAAGAATCGTGGAAAATTGGATGCGGCAACCGGTGATGCAACAATCATCGATGATGATGGCTCAAGTGACGAAGACAAGAAGAGAAGCTCCACTCCTCACTCAGTTACCAACACAAGGAGGAATGTGCTTGGTAGAAAGGCCGCCAAAGAGATGAAGGGAAAGAAGGCCGGGGATGATGATATAGCGAATGCTATGGATATGATTGCAAAAGCAAGGTTGTAATCAAATGAAGATAGGAAGGTGGCAAGAAACTTGGAAAAACAGGCTATGGACGCTCGAAGGGACGCTTTGGAGGAGAGGCTTGCCGCCAATAAGGAGAGGAAGTTAGCATTGGAGGAGAAGAAGCTCGCCAATGAGGAGCATCTACGCCTAGCGGAGAAAAAGAGGAAGCTCTTCATGATGGACACTTCCAACTTGGATGAGAGGCAAAAGGAGTACATCAACCTTGCTCGCGACGAAGCGTTGGCAAAAAAAGAATGTTGGTGACCAACGTGAACACACCCACGACCGGCATGTTTGGAGGAGGCATGGCCATGTTTGGAGGAGGCATGAGAGGCATGGGGGGCATGGGGGCATGGGAGGACCAAGCTATGGAAGAGTCTTCGGAGGTACCATGGGAGCACCGGTGAGTGGTGTCTATGGAGCCATGAGAGCACCACCGGAAGGCTTCGTAGCCTCTATGGATCCTTCTATTCCTCCATCAAGCCAAGGTGTCCATAAAGAAGAAGCAGAAGAAGCAGCAAAGGATGATGAGGAAGTATGAGATTCTCTCTTGTATTTGTCATATGCAAATGCAATGTTGCACTTTGCGTCCATTTAATATATTGTGCGTATTTGTTAAACTATGTAATGATATTTAAACTATGGTAGATCATTTGATTGATGATTTATTTTAGTATTTGATCTTGTTGAATGCATATCGCTGTGTGAATATTGTTTTCAGCACTGCTGCGCGCTGTAGTTTGCAGCGCCTGGTGGAGAACCCTTTTTTTGACCGCGCTCGCGCTGCGGTTTAGCACCTCCAGTGAAGGAAAACCCCACGCTACGCTGTAAAAACACAGCGACGTTTACGACGTCAAAATATAGCGCACTTGTTGGAGATGCTCTAACGAACGCGTTTCCGGAACGTTGCTGGACTAAATTGCTCGATCACACGTACCAAGTTTTTTTTTTTGACAATATCGCACATACCAAGTTGATGTAACGCGGGCGGACTCTTTCTTATACCCCGTACAAATGACCGTTTGGTAGCAAGGTATATTAATAGTCTGGTCCGCAGTTCTTTTATCAATACTACTTCGAAAGTACTATTTCCTCTGTTTCAAACTTTAAGATATTTTAGTTTTTCTAAAATACGTATATTTTTTACTCCTTTTAGTGCATAGGTTTAGAGAAAAATGAGTAATCCTAAACATAAAACAACTTATATTTTAGAACATAGAGAGTATTAATACTATAGTTTTTTACTTTCTCAAACACACATCAAAAGTATTAGTATTTAAAACTACAATACTCCTCCTATCCCAAAATATAAGGCGCCGAAAGTTTAGTAAAATATCAACGTTTTTTAAGTTTGACCAAGAAAATACACAAAATATAAATATTTAAAATACCAAATCAATATCAATAGATTTATCATAAAGTATATTTTATTAATACGTCCATTTTATAATGTAGATGTCATATTTTTTCCTAAATATTTAGTCAGAGTTAGTTAAATTTAACTTTTGACCAGTTCTTAGACGCCTTATATTTTAAAACGGAGGAAATACTTTACTGTGTACTAGTATTTTTCGAATACCTCAAAAATAGTTTAGCACCAAACACAGTCCTTAGACGCCTTATATTTTAAAACGGAGGAAATACTTTACTGTGTACTAGTATTTTTCGAGTACCTCAAAAATACTTTAGCACCAAACACAGTCCAAACCTTTTCATCTTGGAGAAAGAGGCGAGAAGGTTCAGTACCATCTACCATCTTACAAGGGACATCAATAGCTGTATGCTGGCGATGCACCAATACGCGAGCTCGAACGTGCAATCATCTCCTAACAACTACTCCCTCCGTTTGAAGATATAAGATGTTTTAGGTTTGTGAATGAGATATATCTAGACACCTATAGATACATCTCATTCACAAACGTAAAACATCTTATATTTCTAAACAGAGAGAGTACTTACTTGGACGGCTGTCTATGTGCTACTTCAAGTTGATCAATCTATACTATTTTCTCTCTTAAAGACTCTTGCGGACAAACCAATGTTGACCGATTCACTTGTCTCGTTTGTAGTCAAACAATTTATCGGCGTGTTATATTGTGCGAAGGAAAATATACTTGTACTCATGTATGTTTATCATATCGATCGCATTCAACTGATGTACACACGTTGGCTGGAGCAATAAAATATAGCCAGTAGAGCATGGAAATTGGTTTACTAGATGTGATGACTCCTCCTACCCAGAAAAACATGGCACATGCAATATTTAAATAAAAAATCTCTTTTTGGAGACTTACGAGCTCCATTGATTAAATGGAAAGGTTACAATCCTTTTGCTAGGAACGGTGGAATACAGTTGACCCGAACACATGTCGTCCTCTCTTCACTAGCTCTATGAGCACAGACATGGCTGCCATGTTGGGAGATCTCCCCGGTGGCGGATACATGATTGAAACAAGCATCGGACCAAAAACTAATGGTAAAAAAATAGTACTATGAGAACTATTGTAATACTGTGAAAATTTGCTAAGATGAACATATATTTTGGCATGGACCCAAAAACTAATTTTTTTGGCATATGGGCCCAAATTTACATAACGCCTTCTAGCATTTGTTGATTTTTTTGGTATTGAGATTGACGTATAATTTTTTTTCATCTTTTGTTCCTAAAAACATGAAATCCATTACAAGAAATTGTGAAACCAATAAATCACTTCAATTACAAATCAATCCAATTCAACTACGGCAGAAATCAAGAAATTACCTAATTTAGGGGAGCTGCAGTGGAGGTGAAAATCAATCAACACTGTCCTGAATCAACGTGATATTGGGTGTTCGACACATTCACACTTGACTGAGGAAGTGAGAGGCACATACATATCCAGGGACAGAGCTAGACCGAGCATTAGGAGGCACACCTGCTAGCCGGCGTTGGTTTGGAGGAGGAAGGATCCGATGCTGGCAGGAGGCAGCGGCCAGGCAGCGATGGGGTCCAGGAGTCCGGGAAAGGACAGACGACGTGCATGCGTGAGTGTGGTTGCACGCTCCTGCCGCTGCAAGCAAGAGGAGGCCGAAATAAGGGTTTCCTTTCCTTCGTTCTGCCTGCCGCGTTCGATCGAGTGAGTCAACAATGGTTTGGGCCAGCCCGGGATGATCCCCAAGCCAACCTTCTTTTTTTAGATTGTAGGCCGGATTATTTTATGTGCCCCGGGCCATGGCCCTAGTGGCCCTGGGCCTAGATCCTCCCCTGGATCTCCCCACATGACTAATAACAGAGCTAGTAAAAACCCACCAAGAATCATGTTGTCCCTCCCTCGACCGGCAACTCCTTCCCCCTTGGAGGTGGTTGTTGATGAAGTCATCTTGCCACAGATGAAAGGAACGGTAAGGCCTGGTCTCGGTTGCTTGAAGTTCCCTCCATGGCACTCGAGCGGCGATAGTGAGGACATTTATAATGGTGTTTGCATAGTCGTTGCAAAAGTACTAGGGAGCCAAGTATTGCCACAAAAATGTAGGGCGTGTTTAGTTGCTCGGCCCAAGATTTCCCGTTTTTCCCACTTGGCTCGCTGGGTGCTGCATGAGGGGAG
Source organism: Avena sativa (assembly GCA_916181665.1). Lineage (NCBI taxonomy): Eukaryota > Viridiplantae > Streptophyta > Magnoliopsida > Poales > Poaceae > Avena > Avena sativa. The sequence continues at coordinate 299,499,182 of OV702297.1, read as the reverse complement.
ATTAGACTTGGATCAACTTGGGCCAGTTGATTGGACTCCCGCATTCGCGTTTCCTGCAAATAGCCCTAGTTGTTTGGTTGCCCAGATTCTGGTCTTTTTCCCTGATGATGTATTGGACAGGTTTTGGGTGTGATGCTTTGCATCTGATCACATGGGTTATGATCACCCATTTCAAATTTGGTGATCTTACCACCCAGCACACACAGAACACATGATCACAAGAACATTCATATGCACACAAAACACATTCAGATGATTACCATAAAAGGCATATGCAGACATAAACATTGCTACCTACACATTCATATGATCACAATAAAAGTCTTAACAATCACCATAATAGGTAGTAATCAGGGGTTCTAAACTTCACCCCTGATCAAAAGAACCATCAGGAGGGGCATCCCATGCCCCTGATCCACCACCAGGGGCTTAACTCCTAATGAAACTAACCATCAATAGGGGCATACCATGCCCCTGAACCACCACCTGATCAAAAAGATACATTAGCCTACTTAGTTCACCATAACTAGTTGTCCATCAGCAACTACCAATACTACATACAAACTTACAGAAGCATCGACATGAAGAGCGTCGCCGGCTAGTCGTGGTCCAGGCAGGTGTACTTCCTGGCGCGGGAAGAGCCCACCTTGTAGATCGTCATCTTGATGATGAAGGGCTTCAACTTGAACTCGACGACGTCGTAGTGCTCTAGGTCGTACTTGTAGACTAGCTCCGGCCAGTTCTTCCTGAAGGCGACTTGGCCAGAGAACCATTCCACCTGCACCCATTCGATGCACCACTGGCAGGCCGTGACCTGCATGACGCGCGACAGCGCTTGCTTGATCCAGGTCCTTAGACCAAACTAGAACGCTGGCGGGATCACCAGCATGTGGAGGTCCATCGAGTCTAGTTGTATGATGAACCGGCGAGGGACATCGGCGATAGGATAGTGGCCAAGCTTCGGCTGCCGTCCCTTCTTGCTCTGCGGCTACGAAGCTTCCTCCACCCTGCCGAGGACCACCGGCTTGAATTGCCGGTGGTTGGTCGGAAGCACGTCCTGATAACCCAGTGGGGGTGCCAACCCCTCCCCACAGTCTGGCATTCGGACTTAACCACCTTGGCAGGAGGCAAAACAAGGTCAGCAACAAATTGGGAGCAAGCAACATTGACAAATTTGGCAATGCACATGGTACAAATATGTAGGAATCATGGCACAAACATGCACTAGTATCCCTAATCGGGCAATGCCCCAGGACAACACCCAAACTGAGGAATTCGTTATGTTCCCCCAATCGGGCAATGCCCTAGGATAACACCCAAATTGAGGAATCTGGTAAAATAAACCCCAAATTTTTTGTGTACACTACGAAATACGTTGCTACATACTACCTAAAGCCCCAAATCGCTCTACAACTACCGAAGATTGAGCCTTAACCGCTATCGATTTGGGGTCAAACCCTAACCACTATGTAGATCGATAACTTACTCTGGTTGGCGGTGGCACCATTGATGACGAGGGAGCCGTAGAATGCGCCGCCAGAGCAAGAGAAGAAGCTCCGGGCGTGGGGATTAGGGCCGCCGACACGGGCAAAAAACACCCTATCCAACAAGTCGAGGGTAACCCCGACTCTGGCGGGGGCTTTTCCGGCCTGCCTGGCCGCAGATGCCGGTTCCTCCACGGTTGTAGGCGACGAGCTGTCGCGACCGCCGCCATGGCCAACCTAGTTCCGTGCACATAGATGGGCGCGAGAACCCTGAGATCCCTCACGAGGGTCACCTCGTCGCCGCCGACGAGCTTGTCGAGTTGAACGGCATCCCATAGGCTATGCGTGCTCACCTCGCCGATGTTGAGGCCGCAGAACAGAGGGGGGAGGTAGAGGAGCGGCGGCCATGGTCAGGAATCATTGTGAGGGGAGTGGTACTAGGGGGTGAGCGGAGTGGCCTACGGGTTAAGCCTAAAACATCCCGTCTCTCGCGCTTCCCCACGCATGCAAGCAGTAGGCACACGGCGCTCGCTAGGGCCTGGCTGCATGGAAACGGCCGATTTCGGCCTTTCCAGCGGGCCAAGTTTTGGCATGCTTTAAGAACCATGCGGTGCAGCTTCTCCATGTAGCCCAGCTCTCCAAACGGGCGTATTTCTTTCCGTGCCATGCGAGAAACGGGCGTCGGCCCAACCAAACACGCCCGTAATATCTAGTTCTTGCTTGTAAGGTTATCCTTTGCATGGAGGTTGTCCTATTTGGCTGACGAAGAAGAAATTTTTCTTCAAACATCTAGGACTCAATTTAGGGCATGATTCCTAACTCCCACCTATCATCTTGTAGATGACTTGATGCAATAGGCTCAATATAACATCCCAAACTTTTTAATAGTAAGTTGTTAACAAAGGATTGATTTCTTGATCCCTTGGCGATCTCAGTCCCAAAGATCGGAACGGAGTTTATTTGTTAGGCTCGGGCTCGGGCCAATAGGTAATGGATCGACAACGACGAACATGTAGAAGAACACAAAGTTACCCAAGTAAAGACCCTCTGATTATGGGTAAAAGTCGTACTCCTACCTTCTCCACTATATTATGAGTATCAAGGAGTACAATATGAGGGGTAAGATGAAGGGGTTCGGGGTAGAAAACACAAAAATTTCCTATCGCAGACACGCCTAACTACCAGGATCTATCTAGGAGTAATGCAATGGCCATGCATATCGAATACATACCCTTGTAGACCGTATGCGTTAACGTTCCATGGGAAATGTGGATGATGTAGGCGTACTCGTAGCCGACCTCAAGGTGGCAAAACTCCTTGCAAGTCACCCCTTGCTCCATCATGCAGAAGTCCGGCTCACAACACCCAAGGTGACACTAATGGCGGCACCCTCATGGTTTCACACACATACGATGTACGACGATGACCTTCGGTTTTCTGGTCCTTGCCGAGAGTGCGGAAGTAGATCCTCTGACTGGAACCATGCAGCCCAACGGCATGTTGTGGTTCCATCTCTTATGTGTACAGTTCCAATTGGACCGCGCCAGCGCAAGAACGACGAGAGAGATCTCAACCCCCGTGTGCAGTTCCAAACAATGGAAACCACACTGAAGGAAATATGCCCTAGAGGCAATCATAGAGATGATTATATTTCTTATGTATCCATGAGTTATTGTATTGTTCCTTGAATATCTATATCAGGCAACTTGTATTGATTGGCAATTATGTGAATTGTTTGTGAAACTCTTTACTTGTATGGTTATTTAATAGTTGTCCCTAGTCGGAGTTCATGTGAGGACACATGTGAATATTAGACTAGAACATCGATTGGTTGATGACTATGTTTCTCAAGTCATAGACATGGAGATTTCAAACCAATGACGTGGACACATGTTATGAACATGGGGTTGGACTGACCCAACTTGAGACTGGCAATTAGTTGCAGCTCTCTCTCTACACATCGTGTACGTTTTGTCCTTAGACCTGAGATTGTCGCATGTACTTGAGATGTGGATCGACATACTTCGGGGATATCAGACGCTACTCCGTAACTGGGTAGTTATAAAGGTAGCTTTCGGTTTTGTCCTGAAGCATGCTGCAATGCATGGTCAATCAAGATGGGATTTGGCCCTCTCTACTTGAGAGAGATATCTCTGGGCCCCTCGAGTGATCGGATCCAGAAATGCATGGCCGTGCTACATATGGTTAAGAGTTAACCTAGTAAAGGGATTCCGAATCACAGTATCGAGAAAGAGAGGTCAGCTTGGAGCTAGACCAAATATCATGAGGCAAAGGGAAAGACATGTACTAAACCTTGTGATGGTTCGTCCGATATGGTCTTTGTATGCGTTTAGGAGTTGGCATGTCTTGCTAGAGGCCGCTGCTAGCTATTGACAGAATAAGTGTATTCGTGTCATGTCTATACGCATATGAACCTATAGGGTTACACACTTAAGGGGCTGGAAGCCTAATGAGGATTGTATCCGAATTAGACCAGGCTTAGGCTACTAATGGGCTGCTAATGTAGAAGCCCACGAGGGATGCCTATATAAGAGAGGGTAGGGCGAGCTGACCAGGGTTAGACCATTCCTCCCAGCCGCCACTCCTTATGCCTGTGTTGCACGCGTGGAGCTAGCAGTCCGGCATCTAACGCTTCCACCCTGTATGTGTGGATACCTCGGAGGCGCTGCATCTATAGCGCTTGGACGAGCCGCGAAAGGGGAGCTGCTCGTGGGACGAGAACGAGGAGGAGATGTAGATCGTCTGCACTGCCTCGGCGTGCTTCATCAAGTTCCGCAACCGCGCATCTAGTGGTAATCCCGTGATCTATGACAACAGTAATCCTGGTTTACACGATAGAAAATTTTGATTTGCGCTAGTGTAGCCTACCCGTATCCCTTCAGTGGTATCAGAGCCGATGCTGTTCAGTTATAGGTTCGGGATGATTGCATATGGTGATATGTAGATTGATATGAATGATGTGATCGTTTGTATTGCGGTGGTTCAGGATTGATCTATGATCTTGCTTTCCGTGATCGTGATTCTGAGGTCGTCGAACGACTTACCCCTACCGGTTGGCTTCCGCCATCAGGGTAGACAGTGACACACAAATCCCGTTGAATCACGCGAAGATCAATATAATTGATCGAATTGGAACCTAGATCTAAAATTGATGTACCGTGATCAAAGGAGTTTGATTGAATCGGAACAGCAGACGGTTTATGGTAAATTTGCTTTCCTTATCAAAATCCTTAAAGAAAATTGTGTAGATTCGATCTCTCATTTTCACAGTTTTCCGGACGCCCGGAGATATGACGAGGGGCGCTGCCCCTTCGAACCCCGCATGGGGAGACCCCCTAGACCCTCCTAGTCGTAGTACATTTTTGTAACTTGTTAAGGTAACTAGGTGTTGCGATGCCACATGATCCGGTAGAATGCGAATCTATATGTATGTGATGCATGTATGAAATTTATCATGACCTGCGTGTCGTGAGTAGGGCAACACGGCTGGAGCCATGTGTGTTGTCAATTATTGTAATGGCCTGCGTGCCAACTTGTGATGATCCCAATTCTATGTAATTTTGATTACTAGCTGTTAGGGTTAATAGCTTGTATTAGTTCTTGGAGGACTCATCACTTGGAGGATGGATCACATGGAACATGAAGATGGATATCATCATGGTGGACAGGTTCTATGGCGATGGAGATCACCATGAGAAAATGGGCCATACTATGTCACATTTATGTGAATGCTATTCTTATGCGTTTTACTCTATGCATGCTTAGATGATAGAAGTAGAATGACCCCTCACAAAGTTTAAGTTAAACCATGCCCTCCCAACCAAACCTTGCACCATCCTATGCCCTGTACAATTGTTGGTGGGCCTATAAAATTAGGGTGCCGCGGTTTTCCTTGGCTGGATGGGTTTGTATCGGATACCTACACGCATAAGGGTTAGTGAGCTTCACAAGGTCATCTTAACAGTTAAGGACCTTGTGGCATAAAGGTTGGGCGCCTAGTTTTGACATAGAGATGTCACCCAACAACAAGAGTCATATGTGATATGATTAGCTATCACATCCCAAATTTTTCCAAATTTTGAAATGTGAAAAATAATATTAAAACAATTGTTGAAATTTAGGGTGAAAAGAAACTTTTGATTCCAAATGGAAACATCAAAACCTATTTTGATCAAATAGAATCCTAAAGGGATTTAAAAAGATAAACAAATAATAAATAAAGTTATAAAAGTTGGAATCACCATTTTTTGGATCTTTAAATAAAAAGATATGGTTTTTATAATTAAAGGTAGAAATGAATAAATGAGAACTATTTTATAGAGCCAAATTAAATCTTGGCCAAGCAATGGAAATAAAATATTTTTTTGTTTAATAAAAAAGAGTAAGGGATTATTTGAATAAAGAGGATTTATTAATATCCAATTTTATTTAAGTAAAGACTTTTTCCTACTTTTGAATGAACATTAAAACTTAATAAAGTTTATTAAATAAAAATTCAAAGTGTTTTATCTTTCAAATAAAATCTACTGAAAAGGTTTTGGGAAAAATTTAGAAATCAAATAGTGTTCTAAAAAATATTTGAATCCTATTTGAAATAAAGATTAATGTCTATTTATTTATTTTTAATAAATAATAAACTCTAAAATTAATTATTCTATATTTGATTTTAGATTATGTTAATAAACAGTATTAAAATCAACACAAAGTTTGGTGGAAGTTTGAATTCAAATGGAGTTTGAATTATTTGAATAAAAATCAAAATAGAAATTCAAAATAGAAAAAGGAAAAACATTCAGTATAAAAAGAAGAAACGAAGCAGCCCAGCCAGCAGGCCCAACCCAGCCCAACTCGCAGCCCACCTGCTCACCCCACTCGCGAACCATTTTTCACCCAGAAGCATACCCGCCAAGTCACTGAGCTGCGGACCCCACTCTTTCTCCCTCTCTCTCGCAGACAGCCGGGCCCCACCTGCCAGGTCTTCGTTCTCACCCGCACGCGACCACGCCCTCCCTCGCCGGCCGTTTCTGGCCATTATTCCTCGCGTAAATTCACTTCATTGCCGAAGTAAAACTCGCCCCCGACCACGCGTACTTAAATGCCCGCTTCTCCTCTCTCATTCCCCTCGCTCACCCCACCTTCTCTTCCCCCAGGCTGCACGTATTGCGAGCTCGAACCCCTCTGCCCCGACGAGCTTCTCCGGCCGATTCTGGCGCCGTCCAACCACCCCTCGCCTCCCAGAGCACACGAGCCTGCTCCCCCTCTTCTTGCGCATCTCCCAGCACCAACCCCACACACGCGCGAGCACCGTAGCCTCAGCAACCTCAACATCAGAGCGTCGCCGCCTCCTGCCTCGACTCCGGCGAGATTCCCCGGTGAGTACAGACTGCCCCAGTACCTCCCGATGATGCTCCTGTGATCCCCAGTACCGTACGCATCTAACCACATGCTCTGTTTGCCTTAGCGCACCCTCAAACCCCGCCTCCGACGACAACCAGAAGCACCCGACGCCGCTGCAAGATCCGGCGAGCAATCCACTCCGTTCCTGTTCGCCCCTTGACGAACCGACCACACCTTGAGCTTCGCCGCACTCCTGCGAGCACAGTGAGAATTCTCTCCCTCCCTCACGCGACCCAGTCCCTCGGGAATGACTCTGTCCGAGCGTGCGCCGCCATCAGCCGCCGCCAGATCATGGCCGATCAGCTGTGGTCCGTGGGATGCAAATCGTCTGGCTAGGATTAGATTTAGACGAAGGGGTATGAGTTGATCAGGGCCGCACGATCTAAGTTGAATCCAACGACTCACAGAGAGCGATCCGCGCGAACCGTTTTCAGCCAGTAGAAATGAGCCACGTGGACAAGGTTTGATTTAAAACAGAAATTAGGATCTATTAGATATGCAATCTTGTAAAATTCATAACTTTTAATATACACGTCCAAATTTTGTAAATTTTATATCATTGGAATCAGCAGAACAAGTACTTTGCAACCATGCACTTTGTTTAATGTTTTGCTTCTGGAAAGTGGGTTGAATTTGCAGAAACTTGTGTAGGCATAATTTGAATATAAAAATTGTTCTAGAAATATTTTTAAGGTGAAATCTTTGCTAAATGGTTTGTTTTGAACCTACTGACCTTAGAAACCAACTTATGGATTTAAAAATGTATTTTGTGAAGTTAAGGAATAAATATTTGAATTAGAACATTTCTAGTCAAATAAAAATATTGTTTATGGGTTAAAAATACTTTTTGATTAAAATCTTGGGAAAATGATTTGAGTTAAACTCTCTGACCCTAAACACCAAGGTTTGAGATTTAAAAATATATTTGATGAACCCTATGAAATTATTACCTTGCTAAAAGATATTTCCAACAACATAAAATACCACCTTAGTATAATAATTGGTTTATGGAGTGAAACGTTTTGCAAATGGTTTTATCACATTTGTAAATGACCAATGTGGGCCTTAAAATGGTTAGAGCCTAATAGAAACCACTCTTCTTAATAAAACCATCTTTTGCATGCTTGCATGCATGGGCATGTTTTTATTATTTTATGTGGTGAAATGGTTTGAATGCTAGTTGAATATGTGTTTGCTTGATTGGATTGTAGTGAAGTTAGAAGAGTGTGATATTTGCAAGATCAAGAAGTGAACCAACCTTCTCTACTAAAAAGGCAAGTGACACTATCATCCATGTCTTACTATTTTCATTACACATAGTGGATTTTTGTAACATGCATGATAGGACTACTATATTTCAATGCTATGCTATATCCTATTAGGATATCCTTATATATTCCTTAGTGAAAACAATCTAGTTGTAGTATGCTTAGCCTGCTATATATTTGGGATGGGATACATGATATGATTATATGAAGTGTTGGAAAAATATATGTTTTATATAATAAAACAAGTACTCAATGAACTACCTGGGTGGAAAGAGGATACTTAAGTTTTGGACAAGGTGGCAACAAAGGGAACCATGTTTATATGGCTATCTTTTTGGATGTGCACTAGAAGAAAACCACCCAGGGACTTAGAGATTGAACATGTTTCTCGTACAGTGGCTTCCGTGTATAGCCACATGCTAAATGGGCTCTGGCTTAGTCAACTACATAGTGGAAGACCCATGCATTGGCATCTTCAGGTTAACTAGAATTGTGTATGGAAATATATCCCTACATTGGTGCCTGGTAGACAAGCTAGCATTGTGTATTGGGAGGACTTCTATGGAAAGACTTTGTCACATTCTTGATCTGCCGGTACTCCATTTGGTGAGTACTTATCCAGCGGCCACTGGTGGCGTCAAGAAGAGATTGTGTCATGTGGGTAAAGTGTACAACTTCTGCAGAAGATCAAAATTCTAAGTACTTAGCCGTGTCCCCGGTTACGGTCAACTCTGAGAAACTAAGGCCTGAAGCTATGGAAGATCTCGACACTCCAATTTCTCAAAGTAAAACTTGATGGTGTCAAGGGATTAGAAGCACTTGGAGTTTTCCAAGGAATTCAGCAAGATTTTCAAATGATCAAAACTATTTTGAAAAGATAGGATAAAACTATATTGCTTTCTGCAAATGAGCCTAAACCCTACTTAGCCAAATATGCATGTAATGATAGGATCCACTTAATTCTACATAGTAGTGAAACTTGCCAATACAATTCAAATGTATTGACCCTTGTGGCTGCAACTTATTATGTTGCAGGTTTGTTTGATGTTAGTGAAGTGTGTTGAATAGGATTACAAGTATACAACCAACATGATTGCCTGTGGCACTTTGAAGATGAAGGACTCCATGCTATATAGATATTCTGCTGCATTGTAATGAGATAGCCAAATGAGCTATGTAATATGTAATGAATTATTTTATTCTTGGTTATAAAGTTGTATTATGACCTTTGTTTCTTGATATTAAATCTTAACTGTGGATGCTAGCTATTGATCCAGGGACTAGCATTGTAAACATAGGGATCTCTACCCTATTGAAGGTTGGGACCTCTACAGATGGTATCAGAGCACTGTGTTGCCTGTAGGATTGTAACCCTAGGATTGGACAAAACCCCTTAGAAAAATAAGATTTGGTTTTGTTCCAAAACTTATTTACAAACAATCTTGTAAACTCTTTCCTTAACCTTTTTGGTTTTGATTCTACATCTCTTCCTTTTCAACTTGATGGACAAAGCCTCCACCATGACCAAGGACTTCAACTTAGACATCACTAAGGACTACAAGTGAGAACCAAGAGACATTAGATTGCCTACCCAAAACATTGATATCATGTTAATGTATGGATCATATTGGCCTATGAGGTATGACTATACTAGGTTGATTATTTTAAGAAAACTTGTTGTTTACTTCAACTCATGGGTTAACCTCATAAGTTGTTAAGAGAATAGTTGCTTGATGATTGCTTGATTGTTTGTTTGAACTTGATTGTTTTGGGTGGTGTGTTAGAACTTCTTAAAATCTATCCATCATTACTTATCCCTATCAAACCAACAGATGCCTCCCCGTCGTGCCAACCCCAACCAAAACAACAACAACAACATCACTCCCGAGATGCACCAGTTGATGTCAGGTCAAGCTCAACTGATGCAGATGATAACATAGTTTATGCAAAATCAGAATCAGAACAACAATAACAACAATCAAAATAATCCTCCAGCACATGATATGCTCTCCAGGTTTCTGAAACTAAGGCCTGCAAGGTTCTCTGGGACAACTGACCCAATGGTAGCCAATGACTGGTTACGTTCGGTGAATAAGGACTTAGTGACTGTTGGCTGCACCGACGAGGAAAAAGTTAGGTTTGCATCACATCTGCTTGAAGGACCAGCAGCAACATGGTCGGACAACTTTCAGATCACCACGCCCCTTGAGGATGTAACTTGGTCTATCTTTGAGGATGGTTTCCGTACGGCTCACATCTCATCCGGAGTGATGAACTTGAAGAAAAAGGAATTCCACAATCTGAAACAGCGTCACCTCAGTGTGGCTGAGTATATTGAAGAATTCAACAATCTGGCACGCTATGCACCGGATGAAGTTGACACAGATGCTAAGAGAAAGGAGAAATTCCTTGAAGGACTTAATGATGAGTTGAACCTGCAGCTATCTGTTGCCTATGTCCCAACTTATCAATCACTCTGTGACTAAGCCACCATTTTGGAAAACAAGATGAATCAAGTTGAGGACAGAAAGAGGAAGCATAAACTCAAGTATCATTCAGGATCATCACATAAGAAGCGTTCATTCAAAAAGAGCAATGGAGATTCTGAACCACATCAGTATCACCACAACAACAATGGAAGTGATAATAATGGAAATGATACTGACAATGGAGATGACCTTGGTCAGAACCAACATGACAATTTCAGGAAGAAGGACATTAGCCAGTTGGAGTGCAATAATTGTAAGGAACTTGGACACTATGCATCAGACTGTCCTGAGAAGAAAAAGAAAAAGGATGCTAGAGGATCAAATGGAAATGACTCCAATGTGAACCAGAAAGGACATGTGAACCACATTGTCATGGATGGGAACCTTGAAGAGATAGAAGAAGTGGATGTCAGGAATTAGTTAACTCAGAAGAGTCAAATAAGGATTCCTTGTCTGGATATCATGTGTTGAACCCATAGTCAAGTGAACCATCAATGTAACCCTATGAGATTTTCTTTTAAGGGTGGTAGTACCCTAGTTGCCTTGAAGCCAACTTGTAACCCTAGCCTTCCCAAATCTCGGGATGAGATTTCTTTTAAGGGTGGTAGCCTGTCATATCCTAAAATTTTCCAAATTTTGAAATGCGAAAAATAAATAAACAAATTAAAACAATTGTTGGAATTTAGGGTGAAAAGAAACTTTTGATTCCAAATGGAAACATCAAAACCTATTTTGATCAAATAGAATCCTAAAGGGATTTAAAAAGATAAACAAATAATAAATAAAGTTATAAAAGTTGGAATCACCATTTTTGGATCTTTAAATAAAAAGATATGGTTTTTATAAGTAAAGGTAGAAATGAATAAATGAGAACTATTTTATAGAGACAAATTAAATCTTGGCCAAGCAATGGAAATAAAATATTTTTTTGTTTAATAAAAAAGAGTAAGGGATTATTTGAATAAAGAGGATTTATTAATATCCAATTTTATTTAAGTAAAGACTTTTTCCTACTTTTGAATGAACATTAAAACTTATTTAAGTTTATTAAATAAAAATTCAAAGTGTTTTATCTTTCAAATAAAATCTACTGAAAAGGTTTTGGGAAAAATTTAGAAATCAAATAGTGTTCTAAAACATATTTGAATCCTATTGGAAATAAAGACTAATGTCTATTTATTTATTTTTAATAAATAATAAACTCTAAAATTAATTATTCTATATTTGATTTTAGATTATGTTAATAAAAAGTATTAAAATAAACACAAAGTTTGGTGGAAGTTTGAATTCAAATGGAGTTTGAATTGTTTGAATAAAAATCAAAACAGAAATTCAAAATAGAAAAAGGAAAAACATTTAGTATAAAAAAAAAGAAACGAAGCAGCCCAGCCAGCAGGCCCAACCCAGCCCAACTCGCAGCCCACCTGCTCACCCCACTCGCGAACCGTTTTTCACCCAGAAGGAAACCCGCTAAGTCACTGAGCTACGGACCCCACTCTGTCTCCCTCTCTCTCGCAGACAGCCGGGCCCCACCTGCCAGGTCTTCGTTCTCACCCGCACGCAACCACGCCCTCCCTCGCCGGCCGTTTCTGGCCATTATTCCTCGTGTAAATTCACTTCATTGCCGGAGTAAAACTCGCCCCCGACCACGCGTACTTAAACGCCCGCTTCTCCTCTCTCATTCCCCTCGCTCACCCCACCTTCTCTACCCCCAGGCTGCATGTATTGCAAGCTCGAACCCCTCTGCCCCGACGAGCGTCTCCGGCCGATTCCGGCGCCGTCCGACCACCCCTCGCCTCCCAGAGCACACGAGTCTTCTCCCCCTCTTATTGTGCATCTCCCAGCACCAACCCCACACACGCGCGAGCACCGTAGCCTCGGCAACCTCAACATCAGAGCGTCGCCACCTCCTGCTTCGACTCCGGCGAGATTCCCCGGTGAGTACAGACTGCCCCAGTACCTCCCGATGATGCTCCTGTGATCCCCAGTACCGTACGCATCTAACCGCATGCTCCATTTTCCTTAGCGCCCCCTCAAACCCTGCCTCCTACGACAACCAGAAGCACCCGACGCCGCTGCAAGCTCCGGCGAGCATTCCACTCCGTTCCTGTGCGCCCCTCGATGAACCTACCACACCTTGAGCTTCGTCGCACTCCTGCGAGCATGGTGAGAATCCTCTCCATCCCTCGCGCGACCCAGTCCCTCGGCAACGACTCCGTCCGAGAGTGCGCCACCGTCAGCCGCCGCCAGCGCCGCCAAATCATGGTCGAACAGCTTTCGTCCGTGGGATGCAAATCGTCTAGCTAGGATTAGATTTAGACGAAGGGGTATGAGTTGATCAGTGCCGCACGATCTAAGTTAAATCCAACGACTCACAGAGAGCGATCCGCGTGACCGTTTTCAGCCAGTAGAAATGAGCCACGTGGACAAGGTTTGATTTAAAATAGAAATTAGGATCTATTAGATATGCAATCTTGAAAAATTCATAACTTTTAATCTACATGTCCAAATTTTGTAAATTTTATATCATTGGAATCAGCAGAACAAGTACTTTGAAACCATGCACTTTGTTTAATGTTTTGCTTCTGGAAAATGGGTTGAAATTGCAGAAACTTGTGTAGGCATAATGAAAGAACATGTTGGGACCCCATGTGTGGTTTTGGTAATTAATGACAATCTTTATGGACTAATGTGTGTATTAAGTTGTACTTGTAGGAATTGTCCATTGGCATTGCTTGGAGCATGTGTTGACTTCAAGATAGATGAAATGAGAAGAAGATGTGTTGTGCAAGCTCAAAATGCACCATCTATAGAAGATCTCATGTTTGATGCTTGCCATCCTCGGTGATCATGGATCGATGATGAGGAATCAAGAAAGGTGTCCATCTTGAGAAGGACAAGATCATCTACATCGAGCTCAAATGGATTGCTCAAGGCAAAGGTATAATATTGATAGGTTTTCCCTTTTGCCAGTCTCATGTTTGTTGGGAGACCGGGTTTAGGATAGATAACCGTACTATCAAGAGGGGCTCTCGAATGAGTAACTCGATCACATCGTTCGGAGAGAGATCAAACCTTTGCATACTTTCATCACCATATTTGGTTTTTATTTGGTCTTATCCATGTGAGGATATAGAGCTTGTGGTAATCTCCATAACAAGCTCTAGTTCATCAAAAACGAATTTCCCTTTTATATCTTATTGCGTTTTGATCTTGGAGGTTTTACCGGTTTGTATTTTAGAGATAGGTAAAACCTTCCATTATTTGGTTCTTACTCATGTGAGGATTTAGAGCTTGTGTTAATCTCCATTGCAATCTCTAGTTCATCGAAAACGGATTTCATATGCATTTTCTATTACGTTTTTTATGTTGGAGGTTTTACCGGTTCGTCTTTTTGATAGAGGTTAAACCTTTCGTCATTTGGATCTATCCTACCTTGCTGTACTATAATGTTTATTTGCATGATCTTTTAGATCTTTTTGTCCTCTTCGAAACGAGCCCAAGATCATCAAAATCGGAGTCTGGATGCAAAAGTTATGGCCGTTTTTATTCAGGGATGACCGGTAGTACCGGACCAGGGTCCGGTAGTACCGCCCCTTAGTACCGGTCGGTACTGAATAAGGTGTGTTTGGCGACCTGGGATCCCCAGGGATTGTCCGGTAGTATCGGGAAAAAGTCCGGTAGTACCGGGATTCGCGTTTTTGGGCTTCAACGGTTGGATTTTAGGGGGACCTATTTAAGGGGCATTCTTCCCCAATGGATCCCCAACTATTCTTGCAAGTTTTATCCTCCATTGTTGACCTTCCAAAGCTTGCTATCTCTCAATCCCTCCAATGATTCTTGCCCATATTTGAGTGGAAGAGAGAAGAGATCTAGATCCACATTTTGACCAAACCAAAACATCTCTTTGTGAGTGTATCCTTGGGATCTAGATTTTGGGGGATTTTGGGTTCCTCTTTAATTCCTCCTCTCTTGTTCCCCCAATAGCTTTAGTAGCTTTGTTGGAACTTGAGAGTGAGGGATTCGAGAACCTTTGTGGTGTTCTTGCCATTTGCATTCGGTGCATCGGTTTGCGTTCTCCCTGGAGGATTTGGTGAGTGAAAGTTGAGAAGCTTTTTACTCTTGGGTTCTTGGAACCCTAGACGGTTTGTTGTGTTGCAGGTTGAGGCCTTAGTGGCGTTTGTTGGGAGCCTCCAATTAAGTTGTGGAGAAGTGTCCCAACCTTGTGGCCTTTTTTGGCATTTGTTGGGAGCCTCCAATTAAGTTGTGGAGAAGTGCCCCAACCTTGTGAGAGGTTCCGGTTGCCACCGACAAGTGTACCGATAGTGGAATTGTGGATCGATCCCGTTGTGGTGATATTCACCGGAGAATAAGGGAGGCCTTTTGTGGCGTTGGTGGTTTGATACCACCCCCTCTCCAAACGAGACGTACTCCATGTTGGGAGGAACTCGGTAAAATATCGGTGTTCCCGCGTGCCTCGGTTATCTCTATACCCGAACTCTTTACTTATGCACTTTACATTGTGATAGCCTTCGTGCTTGAAGTAATATATATCTTGCTATCACTTTGTTGCTTGTATTGCTTAGCATAAGTTGTTGGTGCACATAGGTGAACCTTAGTTGTTCTAGGTTGTGCTTAACAAAGTAAACACTAGTTTTATTCCGCCTTTGTTGAGCCACTCTAGGAAAAGTTTTAATCGCCTATTCACCCCCCCTTCTAGGCAACATACATATACTTTCAATTGGTATTAGAGACCGGTCTCTCATTTTAGGCTTCACCGCCTTGAGAGTAAAGATGTCGGCTAGAGGATTAGTGCACAATGACATGTTCACATTCGATGGCACAAATTATGATATATGGAAAAATCGCATGCTCATTAATTTTCGGGACATGGACCCAAATTTGGAGCGTATTGTAGATATAGGTTTTTCTCCTCCAATGGATTTCAAAAATCTATCTAGTGAGGATGAGAAAAACTTATATCTCGATGCTCAAGCTTCTAATGTGCTTGTTAATGCTTTGAGCTATGTAGTTACATCTTCAATCATTCCTTTTTGGAGCGCTCATGAGTTATGGACAAAACTTCAAGATAAATATGTTGTGTCCAACATTATTGAGGATGATTGTGTTGCTTCCACTTCCGGTCGAGATGAGTTCTCATCCTCTACCACTTCACCAACATGTGACTTTTCACAAGGTAATGATATGGTGAGTGGTGATAGAAATTGCAATATGGGTAGTGACATTACTACTTGTAATCCTTCATCCCTATATAGTTGCAATGATCTATCTTTGGACCTTAACACTTCTAGCACTCAAAAATCCTTACATGCTTGTGTTAATAGTCCTTGCATATCATGTAGAAATGACTTGAATAAATCTCATGATGATATGCTTGTGTTGTCTTGTTGCCATGATAAAAATGCTTCCATTTCCTCTAGTGCTTGTGTTCCTAACCATGTAGAGGAAAATGAATATTCTATGTGCCAAGACAAGGTCTTGAAGAGAGCTACAAGTGCAATCTCATCATCACCTTCCTCCGGTTCTCACATGTGCCTTATGGCTAAGGGAACAAAGGTAACCTCTTTGAATCCCATTGTATCTCATGATGATGATGAGGTTGAGAATGATAATGATGATTATAGAAGTAAGTATGATATTACCTCTATTAAGAAAATGGGAGAGGTTGTCTATAGCGCTCTCTTCAAAAATAAAATTGCTTCCTCCAACTTTCTTGAAATCTTGAATTGTGCCATAGAAGGCAATGAACTTATTGAGGAACAAGAAAACTTAATTGATGAAAAGTTTGCACTTGAGAGAGAGTATGATAATGAAGTTGCACAACTAAAGTACTCCCTTGAAGAAGAACAAACCACCAAAGAATCTCTTGAGGAGACTTTTACTCTAGAATTATCTAGAGTAAAGGAACACCATGATAGAGAACTTGCGGTGGGAAACTCCTTCAAGATTAAAAATGATGAACTTGAAGTTGCTTATGCTAAACTCCTTGAGGATTTTGAGCACCTCAAAAATGGCTCTAGGGTCATCAAGGGTGATCTCATCAAACTCACCGAGTCACATGAGCAACTTAAAGCTTCATATTCAAAAGAGCTTACCAAGTTGACCTCACCTCTTGCTAATAATGATGATGCTTGTGCTACTAACTTCATTTATTGTGAATCATCTATTTCAAAGGAGAAAGTTGAGCTAAAAGCTCAACTTGCTTTGCTAACTAGCAACTATGGGAAATTAGAAGAAAGTCATGTTAAGCTCTCAAGCTCACATGAGGATCTTCTAGTCTCCCATGGTAGGCTAAAGTTAGCTCATGAGGCCATCATGTCAAAGGTAACATCTAGTGGGCCTCATGTGGACATTAGCACTACATATACTCCAAATTTTATAGTGCCATGTGCTAGTCGTTGTAATTCATCCTCTCACAACCATGCTATATCTCGTGATGAATTACATTCCGTTCCTTGTTGCTCTAACAATGTAGCATCTACTTCCTCTAGTACTTTTGTTGAACCTAACCATGTAGAGGAAATCAAAGAGCTCAAGGCTCAAGTCACTTCTTTGAAGAATGACTTGAAAAGGGGTCATCAAGGGAAGTCCGCACTCAACAAAATCTTGAGTGTGCAAAAATCCCCCAATGACAAGGGTGGGCTTGGATTCAACTCCAATGTCAAGAACAAGTCCACTATCAAGTTGAAGCACAAGTACAACAAGAAGAATGGCCAAGATCAAGTCAAGAATCCGGCCAACATTGTTTGCTTCAAGTGCAAGGAAGAAAAAGCCTCTTAGTGTGAAGCATCAAGGGAAGCGGCCTCAAGTTCCACCTCAAGCTCTACATCTTGTTAGAAATGGGTCTCCTCCCAAGAAGACTCAAGCTCTTCCTCAAGTTGTTTCTTCATCCAAAAAGAAAGATGGAAAGAGTAGAACTTGCTACATATGCCGCGAGAAGGGGCACATTTCTTCCTCATGCACTATTGGTATCTCCTCATCCCATCCTATCTTGATTGATGATGCTTATTCACTTCGTAAGGATGAGGTTGGCAGTTTGTTTGCCAAATTTGTTGGTGCTCAATGTGGTGTCAAGAAAAGAACCATTTGGGTTGCCAGGCCTATTGTGACTAACCTCTTAGGACCCAACTTGGTTGGGGACCAACAAGCCAAAACTTGATCAATAGGTGTGTTTTGGAGGGCATTGGAGTCTTGGCTACATTATGAAGAATTGAGGGATCTTCATCAATTATTATTGTCAAGTCAAGCCATTTGGATTATCATGATTATATTATATTTCCAATGTTCCTCCTTGCGGTAACATATGCTAAACTCTTTACATTGAAAGTTACTCGCCCCCTTGTGCATGTGTTGGTTTTGTATTTTCCATGCTTTTGTACATGTTGTGCTTTACACTTAATTATCTTGAGGTATCAAGTATATTTGTATATGATTAGGTGGCACACCATGTATGTGTGTTTCTTGTATTGAATCCTTAATTGATTATATTTGATATCTTATTTGGCTCTTGTGAGAGATTAATGGATTACCCATTTTGGGGGAGTGTTATGCTTGGGCATTCCACAATCCTAAAATTGTGTGTACATGAGGAATACCACCTAAGTATTTATATTGGATTATTGTCTAATATCTATGTGGTATAATTCTCATGAGAAATTTAAGTTTTATAATGTCCATTAATTATCTCTATTTGTATCCTTTTGCCTCGTGTTGGTTTTATGGTAGTATCACATTATGGGGGAGTCATACGCTTAGTGCATATTACAATCCTAGAAAATGTGAATATTTGAGGTTGTGTCACTTAGAATTGATATTGATAATTATCTAGCGCCTATGTGACACATTTACTCATACAAGTTCCAATTTCCTTAATGGCTTTATTGATCTTATTTTGGATCTTGTATATGAGAGTGGTTCTTGGTATGTGTTTCCTCATATTTAGATATATATATCCTCATGGAAACCATTTGCTTCAAGTTACTCTAATCACTAGTGATTGTGTGACTATTGGAAGCTACCAAGAATCTTGTTCGAAGTATCATGCTTAATTTCTTATATTTAGTTATATGATTCTTGTTGTGTCTATGATCTTGGATATCCATGCAAGCTACCTTATGGAAAATTATTCTATTTCTTGTCCTTGGACAATGAGTACCCAACTTATGGTAGAATTTATTGATCTTATTCACTTTGGCCTTTGATTAATATTGTCCTATCTTTGGCCAAGTAAATGTTTTGTGTGCTCCCATGTATTCCTTGCTACTTTTGGATCCTTTTATTTTTATTGGTATCTTCTTGTGTTTTATTTAATGTAGGTAGTAGTGATGATCTCATTTGTGTGCATTTTGCATTCAAAAGCAAAAATTCTATATAATGTACTACTTATGGATGAGCTCTCCTATATTATCTAGAACAATCCTTTTATGCTTCTTTGTTTGATCCATATCGAGTTTTATGTGCTTAGATGCTCAATCTTTTCGTTTTGGTATTTTGTGCCATCATGAAAAGTTGGGGAGTTTGGTTTCTTGTTGGAACCTTGCTCTTCTTGGGAGTTTGTTTTGTCTCATTCCTTATTTCACATTTTGAACATTTTAGAATGAGATAAATCATTGAGCTTTTTTATTTCTATCTATCTTTTGCTCTTTGGCTTTAGCCTAGTTCATTGGTTGAACTTGTGATCTTTCATGTGTTGAATTGGTTCTTTGATACAATTTGGATATCGTTTGTCATGTCACACTCATGTGTGTGCAATCTCGATTTACTTGGTGTTTTTGTTCAAATTGTATCTCCTTTTTGGTTCTTGAATGCTTTATGCATGCATATTTACTATATGTTTATATTATGGCATGCTTGCTTTCATTGATCCAATAGATAGGGGAAACTCCACCAATTCCCATCGGCTAAGTTGTGCATGAAATTCAATTTCATATCAATATGCACATAATTATGTGGAGTCTCTCCTATGTATTGTAGTTGCACTAACTACTTTGGACCCAATATGTTTGGGGACCATCTTGTACTTAATTGTGTTGTAGGTACATTGGAGATATATTGGATGCTTGTCTCTCAATTTTGAAGAAGTGGTGCATACATGAAAATTTGTGACAAGATATAGGATGATTAATGAATTCATGTCCTCTACATCCTACCAATTATATCTCGGTAACAAGTATCTCTTTCTCATGCTCATATATCTTGATTCCAACCGTTTGTCGGTTGCCTTCTAGCATGAATTAGTGTATTTGTAATTGTTGTAGTTCTAGCCATGGTTTTAAGAGGACTCTATATTGTATATGTGTTTAAGTTGAGATGAGTGCATATAATTAGGACTATACAAAATCATGCATATGATCCTCCAATCCCAAACATGTCAATATAGCAATTTTATTGCCTATCATTTCATCAACTTCTCTCATGTGCAATAGTGAGATTTTTGCTAGTCTATTTTATCTTATGATACTTGTTGCCTTTCTCCATATATTCCAACTTTCTCCTTTTCCCTTGGTGATAGTTGTAATATATGGAGTGTGTTGGTATTTGAAGCTCATTAATGTACAATAAGATATATTTGAGCCTTTGGCCGTGCTTTGAAGCAAAAATCTTATTGGTATATGTTAAGACTTCATTTATGCTTTCATGTGATTTCTTGTATATCTTATTTATGTGTGCATATGTATTTGTTGGCATATTTCTTTGTGATGTTTTCCACTTAGAGACATATGCACATATGAGAAGATAATTTTAGTTGAATCTTATTCCTTGGATACCACCTTTTATTCCTTTTGATTTTTTGGTGGCTTCCAAATTTATTTTCCTATGAGTGCTTGTTCCTCTTGTTTGCATCTTCAGGCACTCTTACTTGTTCTCTCATGCCTTGTATTGTTAAATGAATTTGGATGAGTGAGGATTCCATGATTATGCACCTTGTTTCCGAATATAATTATCATAATTGGTGCATTATTTTTGGGGAGCTCATCTAATTCATTTAATAATGCTCATTTGTCTTCTTTCTCATTTATTGTGCCTTAAATGTTTAGGGAGGAGTGAGGATTCCATATTTGTGCATTTTTGTATTGAAATGCAATGATTATAAATTATGCACAAATCTTGGGGAGCTTCTCTATTTGTTATTT
Source organism: Avena sativa (assembly GCA_916181665.1). Taxonomy (NCBI): domain Eukaryota; kingdom Viridiplantae; phylum Streptophyta; class Magnoliopsida; order Poales; family Poaceae; genus Avena; species Avena sativa. The sequence continues at coordinate 299,478,369 of OV702297.1, read as the reverse complement.
GAAGCACTCTTTTGCTCATTTCATAACATCTTGTTGTTTCCATTTGGACTCATTCGTTGTTTTCATTTGGTTTGTCGGATCTTGTAAATTGCTTGCATCATTTGACTTTATTTTGGCAATCTTCGGATCCTCGATATAGTTCTACTCCCTCCCAAGTATTCATCATTGGATATGTGCGAAGGCACACCTTTGGAGGAATTATTACTATATTTGCCTTCTAGAACTTGTCACCCATTTCGGCAATCAATGTGTAACATCCCTAAAATCATGTTTCAAACTTATGCATATCATCCATGCATCCATGAGCATATGTTTTTCATTTCAAACAAAACACTTCAAAAACAGGAGCATATGAGCTCATTATTTTATGTGAACAACTATTAGTCTAATGCCACTCTCAATTGAAGAGTTATTTGTTTTAAACCAAGCCTTGCTTGCTCTCTTGTTATTGTGTTTGATTGTTGAAGTTTGGTGAAACTTTACAAAACAAATATGAATCAGAAACCATTTCCAAAACTTATTCAAATCATGTGCTATGGCACTGCTTATTTTGTTTGAACAAAAGGACCAAGCTAATACAAAGTGACCACTTGATTTTATGCCCAGAAGTGTGAATGTTGCACCCTACAAAATCCTGGAAAAAGTTTGAATTCAAAAGATTTTGAAATCATTTGAAAATCATTCTAGAAATTCAAAACAGAATTAGAAAAGGAATAAAGAAAAGAAAAAGGGTTGGCGCTGCTAATCTAGCCCAACAGAGAAACTAGCCCATTTAGCCCACCCGGGTCCTCTCTCTCTCTTTCACTCGCAGACGCACCCACAGAGTTGCTGACGCCAGGACCCCACCCCCTCTCTGTTTTATTCGCTGACAAGTGGACCTGTGACCACGTCGTCGTCTTCGTCAATCACGCGCGCCTGCGGCGCTCACTCCGCCGTTACTCGCCGCAGTCACTGCCGCGTTGATTCCCATTGATTCCGCGAGTAACTCCACGCCCAGCTCCGGCTACATAAACCTCTCCCCCTCGCGGTCATTTCCCCCCACACTGCACACTCTTCTCGCCACCAGGCTGCCTCTAATTCGTTTTGCGCCGCCGCAGTCAGAGCCAACTCCGGCGAGGTATTCCGATAAGACCCCGTCGCCCCTTGCTGTCTAAGTTTGGCATTACAATCTCTGCAACCATGCACATCTCCTGACCCCTCTGGTGCATGCTAGGATCGTCTAGAGCCTCGGCAACATCGGCGATAGCACGAGTCAGACGACCCCATCAACTCCGGCGAGCCTTCCTGGTTAGTTCAGACCGCGCCTTGCTCTCTCTTTGACACTCGCATGACCAGCATCACTCCGCGCATCTGACGCACTGCTTATTTTGCCCTAGCATGATCTGTATCTTCGCCAACGTCGACGAGCAGCCGTACCCGACGCGTTCGCGAACTCCGGCAAGGAATCCCTAACAACTCCGAGCGCCCCTTCGCCAACCAGGGACACGTTGAGCTTCACCTCGTCACGGGGGTTCTGGTGAGCATCCTCTCCCCTCCCCGGGCGACCTAGTTCGCCGGCTCCGCCACTGACAGAGCGCTCCGCCGCTCGCCGCCGCGCCAGCGCCGCCTGTCTGTGGTCAACTGGATCGTGGCCGTTAGATGTAGATCTTGCGGTTTAGATTAGAACTTAAATGAAGAGGTACGAGCGCATCTGAGCCACTAGATCTAACTTAAATCATACGGCTCGCAGAGATTTAAAACTAGATTTTGAATCTGATTGTTATTCAAATTTGATTTGGCTATAACTTTTGATCCCTACGTTAGAATTTGACAAATTTTATACCATTGGAATCAAGAGAGCAAGCCCTTTCATAATATGCAATGTGTTTAATGTTTTGCATCGGTTAAAGTGGTTTATTTTGCAGAAACTTGTGTAGGGCTATTTTAATTATATGAATTATTTAGGAATTGTTTTAGGGGTTAAATCCTTATTGTTTGGCAAGTTTTTAACTTGTTAGTGAATCAGTACTGTTTACTTGCTTGGTTGAATTTTTAAAAATCATCATTTACCATCTTGCATGCATGCATATATTTTTGATTGTATATGTTTTGTGTGTAATTTGTTGCTACCAATCTTTGTGTAGATTTTGGTGCTAGTGATTGTGATTGTGAGGAGTGCTACTCTCCCAACTACCAAGGCAAGTGGTACTTCATGAATATTATCATTCCTATGATTTCTACTAAGCATTAGAAATATTTTGTTAGACTTGCATGCTATATTTTGCTTATATGCCATGTTGGGAAATCCTAGTAGTTGTAGAAATGCTAGGGAATTTCTAAGTTAAGTTACTATCTATGCCATGCTTAGCCTAGCTAGTAGTAACCAAGGGTTGGTGAAATATATACATGCTATGATGAAAATATTTCTAAGTCCTTTGGACTTGTGTTTTGCCTAATAAAACAACTAAGTTAATGAAACACCTGGGTGGAATGGAAGGAAAGGTTTATGTTGAGTGGTTACACAAGGCCCATTTCTATGGTTTACCTTGTGTATCTCACTTGTGGTAAGCCACCCAGGAACAAAGAGATTTTAGAGGCCAAGTGTTAAGAAGCTTCTAGTGCAGCCACTTGGCAATATGGGCTCTGCCTGGACCATATAGGTTGCTAGAACTTAGCCATTTGGACAGTTGGTGGTAGTGGGAATGATAGGTTGGAGCGCGTCCATTTGGTCTAAGGGAAGGCTTCTGAAAGGTCCTGTCTTGGTGAAACCAAGTCTGGTGGGGAAAGTGCATAACCTCTGCAGATGGAAAAACCTAAGTACTTAGCCAAGTCCATGGTAATGGACAACTTGAGTATCAAGGCATGGAAGCTATCAAGAATCTCCTCATCCCAATTTCTAAGTAAAAACTTGTGGGTGAACAAGGGTGAAGGACCTCAATGTCTATTGGTGGTTCCTTGGGAAAAGTTTTGACAAAGAAAAACTTAGTGATTTCAACTAATAGGCAAAATCTATTTTAAGCAAAGCAAGCCAAGCTACACTTAGCCAAATTGCATATAGTATCTAGTCCACTTAAATTTTTACTAAGGTATCACTTGCCAATACTATTCAAAAGTATTGACCCACTATGGCTGTAACTTGTGATGTTGCAGGTTACTCTGATGAGGATTAGGTGTCATGAGTCTACACTCAACATGTTTGCCTGTGGCACATGAAGATGAAGACTTTTATTTATTTACTTATTCAAACTCTTGTATTAGGCCTGTGGCCTTGGAGTTGTAAAGACTGTGTTTATCTCTAGAATGGCTGTAATAAATGACCTTTGTATCTATGTACTTCATCTTAAACTGTGGATGCTAGCAATGATCCAGGGACTAGCATTGCAATCACAGGGATCCTTTTCCTTTATAAAGGAGGGATCTTACACGATGCCAATGGGGGAGAAGTTTTAGAGGGTTTAAGTGAAGTTGGTTTATGCATTGAGTTTGTTCTTGTGCATTTGCCTCTCATGATCTTGCATCTTTTTTGATTCTTAGCATGTGGTATATATAGAGGAAACTCCACCAATGATAATGATTGGCAATATATGCAATGAAATTCAAGTTCATCACACATGCATAGATTGTGGGGGAGTTTGCTCTATATATGGTGGTGGTACCAATATCACATACTTTTGTAGTATTTGATATTGGTATTACCAGTTCATTCAATAATATTCCTTATATAAACCCTCTTAAGGGGATTGTCATCAATTACCAAAATAGGGGAGATTGAAAGAACATGTTGGGCCCCCATGTGTGGTTTTGGTAATTAATGAAATTTTTTATGGACTAATGTGTGTATTAAGTTGTACTTGTAGGAATTGTCCATTGGCATTGCTTGGAGCATGTGTTGACTTCAAGATAGATGAAATGAGAAGAAGATGTGTTGTGCAAGCTCAAAATGCGCCATCTATAGAAGATCTCATGTTTGATGCTTGCCATCCTCGGTGATCATGGATCGATGATGAGGAATCAAGAAAGGTGTCCATCTTGAGAAGGACAAGATCGTCTACATCGAGCTCAAATGGATTGCTCAAGGCAAAGGTATAATATTGATAGGTTTTCCCTTTTGCCGGTCTCATGTTTGTTGGGAGACCGGGTTTAGGATAGATAACCGTACTATAGAGAGGGGCTCTCGAATGAGTAACTCGGTCACATCGTTCGGAGAGAGATCAAACTTTTGCATACTTTCATCATCATATTTGGTTTTTATTTGGTCTTATCCATGTGAGGATATAGAGCTTGTGGTAATCTCCATAACAAGCTCTAGTTCATCAAAAACGGATTTCCCTTTTATATCTTATTGCATTTTGATCTTGGAGGTTTTACCGGTTTGTATTTTAGAGATAGGTAAAACCTTCCATTATTTGGTTATTACTCATGTGAGGATTTAGAGCTTGTGTTAATCTCCATGACAATCTCTAGTTCATCGAAAACGGATTTCATATGCATTTTCTATTACGTTTTTGATGTTGGAGGTTTTATCGGTTCGTATTTTTGATAGAGGTTAAACCTTTCGTCATTTGGATCTATCCTACCTTGCTGTACTATAATGTTTCTTTGCATGATATTTTAGAGCTTGTTGTCCTCTTCGAAACGAGCCCAAGATCATTAAAATCGGAGTCCGGATGCAAAAGTTATGGCCGTTTTTGTTCAGGGATGACCGGTAGTACCGGACCAGGGTCCGGTAGTACCGGAGGTCCGGTAGTACCGCCCCTTAGTACCGGTCGGTACTGAATAAGGTGCGTTTGGCGACCTGGGATCCCCAGGGAATGTCCGGTAGTACCGGGAATGTCCGGTAGAACCGGGAAAAAGTCCAGTAGTACCGAGATTCGCGTTTTTGGGCTTCAACGGTTGGATTTTGGGGGGACCTATTTAAGGGGCCTGCTTCCCCAATGGATCCCCAACTATTCTTGCAAGTTTTCTCCTCCATTGTTGACATTCCAAAGCTTGCTATCTCTAAATCCTTCCAATGATTCTTGCCCATATTTGAGTGGAAGAGAGAGGAGATCTAGATCCACATTTTGACCAAACCAAAACATCTCTTTGTGAGTGTATCCTGGGATCTAGATTTTGGGGGATTTTGGGTTCCTCTTTGATTCCTCCTCTCTTGTTCCCCCAATAGCTTTAGTAGCTTTGTTGGAACTTGAGAGTGAGGGATTCGAGCACCTTTGTGGTGTTCTTGCCATTTGCATTCGGTGCATCGGTTTGAGTTCTCCCCGGAGGATTTGGTGAGTAAAAGTTGAGAAGCTTTTTACTCTTGGGTTCTTGGAACCCTAGACGGTTTGTTGTGTTGCAGGTTGAGGACTTAGTGGCGTTTGTTGGGAGCCTCCAATTAAGTTGTGGAGAAGTGTCCCAACCTTGTGGCCTTTTGTGGCATTTGTTGGGAGCCTCCAATTAAGTTGTGGAGAAGTGCCCCAACCTTGTGAGAGGTTCCGGTTGCCACCGACAAGTGCACCGATAGTGGAAGTGTGGATCGATCCCGTTGGGGTGAGATTCACTGGAGAATAAGGGAGGCCTTTTGTGGCGTTGGTGGTTTGATACCACCCCCTCTCCAAACGAGACGTACTCCATGTTGGGAGGAACTCGGTAAAATATCGGTGTTCCCGCGTGCCTCGGTTATCTCTATACCCAAGCTCTTTACTTATGCACTTTACATTGTGATAGCCTTCGTGCTTGAAGTAATATATATCTTGCTATCACTTTGTTGCTTGTATTGCTTAGCATAAGTTGTTGGTGCACATAGGTGAACCTTAGTTGTTCTAGGTTGTGCTTAACAAAGTAAACACTAGTTTTATTCCGCCTTTGTTGAGCCACTCTAGGAAAAGTTTTAATCGCCTATTCACCCCCCTCTAGGCGACATCCGTATCCTTTCACATAATTTGAATATAAAAATTGTTCTAGAAATATTTTTAAGGTGAAATCTTTGCTAAATGGTTTGTTTTCAACCTACTGACCTTAGAAATCAACTTATGGATTTAAAAATGTATTTTGTGAAGTTAAGGAATAAATATTTGAATTAGAACATTTCTAGTCAAATAAAAATATTGTTTATGGGTTAAAAATACTTTTTGAGTAAAATCTTGGGAAAATGATTTGAGTTAAACTCTCTGACCCTAAACACCAAGGTTTGAGATTTAAAAATATATTTGATGAACCCTATGAAATTATTACCTTGCTAAAAGATATTTCCAACAACATAAAATATCACCTTAGTATAATAATTGGTTTATGGAGTGAAACCTTTTGCAAATGGTTTTATCACATTTGTAAATGACCAATGTGGGCCTTAAAATGGTTAGAGCCTAATAGAAACCACTTTTCTAAATAAAACCATCTTTTGCATGCTTGCATGCATGGCCATGTTTTTATTATTTTATGTGGTGAAATGGTTTGAATGCTAGTTGAATATGTGTTTGCTTGATTGAATTGTAGTGAAGTTAGAAGAGTGTGATATTTGCAAGATCAAGAAGTGGACCAACATTCTCTACTAAAAAGGCAAGTGACACTATCATCCATGTCCTACTATTTTCATTACACTTAGTGGATTTTTGTAACATGCATGATAGGACTACTATATTTCTATGCTATGCTATATCCTATTAGGATATCCATATATCTTCCTTAGTGAAAACAATCTAGTTGTAGTATGCTTAGCCTGCTATATATTTGGGATGGGATACTTGATATGATTATATGAAGTGTTGGAAAAATATATGTTTTATATAATAAAACAAGTACTCAATGAACCACCTGGGTGGAAAGAGGATACTTAAGTTTTGGACAAGGTGGCAACAAAGGGAACCATGTTTATATGGCTATCTTTTTGGATGTGCACTAGAAGAAAACCACCCAGGGACTTAGAGATTGAACATGTTTCTCATACAGTGGCTTCCGTGTACAGCCACATGCTAAATGGGCTCTGGCTTAGTCAACTACATAGTGGAAGACCCATGCATTGGCATCTTCAGGTTAACTAGAATTGTGTATGGAAATATATCCCTACATTGGTGCCTGGTAGACAAGCTAGCATTGTGTATTGGGAGGACTTCTATGGAAAGACTTTGTCACATTCTCGATCTGCCGGTACTCCATTTGGTGAGTACATATCCAGCGGCCACTGGTGGCGTCAAGACGAGATTGTGTCATGTGGGTAAAGTGTACAACTTCTGCAGAAGATCAAAATTCTAAGTACTTAGTCGTGTCCCCGGTTAGGGTCAACTCTGGGCAACTAAGGCCTGAAGCTATGGAAGATCTCGACACTCCAATTTCTCAAAGTAAAACTTGATGGTGTCAACAAGGGATTAGAAGCACTTGGAGTTTTCCAAGGAGTTCAGCAAGATTTTCAAAAGATCAAAACTATTTTGAAAAGATAAGATAAAACTATATTGCTTTCTGCAAATGAGCCTAAACCCTACTTAGCCAAATATGCATGGAATGATAGGATCCACTTAATTCTACATAGTAGTGAAACTTGCCAATACAATTCAAATGTATTGACCCTTGTGGCTCCAACTTATTATGTTGCAGGTTTGTTTGATGTTAGTGAAGTGTGTTGAATAGGATTACAATTCTACAACCAACATGATTGCCTGTGGCACTTTGAAGATGAAGGACTCCATGCTATATAGATATTCTGCTGCATTGTAATGAGATAGCCAAATGACCTATGTAATATGTAATGAATTATTTTATTCCTGGTTATAAAGTTGTATTATGACCTTTGTTTCTTGATATTACATCTTAACTGTGGATGCTAGCTATTGATCCAGGTACTAGCATTGTAAACACAGGGATCTCTACCCTATTGAAGGTTGGGACCTCTACATTAGCAAGTGTTGCTTACCGATTTACCTTGTCTTATAGGAGTGATGCTAAAGCTCACTAGTTGACTTGTTAATTGTGGATCTTGAATCACTTAGTATCAATAGAGGGATATTGGTTTAAGTGGGAGTATATGCTATTAAACTGTTTAATATGTTTTACTCTATCATGGTTACATGGCTTAGTATTTTGCATGTTTTCTGTTGTAGATCAATGGCACCGAACACTGCATCACCTTTTTATTTGCGTTCAATTCTTGACAAAGATAAACTAAATGGAACAAACTATACGGACTGGGTCCATAACCTGAGAATTGTTCTCAGGTCTGATAAAAAGGAAACGGTTCTGGATACCCAATCCCCGATGAACCTGCTGATAATGCAACTGCTGCCCTAAAGAATGCCTACAAGAGAGCATGTGATGATTCTCTTGAGGTTAGCTGTCTTATGCTTGCATGCATGGAACTTGAACTTCAAAAGAAGTTTGAGGATCAGGATGCGTACGATATGATCGTCGCGCTTAAGGACATGTTCCAAGATCAGGCAAGGACTAAGAGGTACAATGTTGCCAAGTCCTTTGTCGAATGCAAGCTAGCAGAGGGAGCAGCTGTAGGCCCCCATGTGATCAAAATGGTTGGTTACATTCAGACTTTGGAAAAGCTTGGTTTTCCACTAGGACAAGAGTTGGCCACTGACTTCATTTTGGCATCTCTTCCATCCAGTATGGGCAGTTCATTTCGAACTACCATATGCATGGGGTGGAGAAGGGCCTTAATGAGTTATGCGGGATGCTAAAAACAGCAGAAAGTGACATGAAGAAGTGTGTAGGGCATAGCCATGTGATGGTTGTGCAGAACAAGCCTAGCTTCAAGAAAAAGGGTACTTTTTGGAAGAAGAAGGGCAAGGCTAAGGATACGATCCCTATGCCTGCACCCAAGCAAAAGGATGGACCTGTAGAAGACACTGAGTGCTTCTTTTGTCATGAACATGGCCACTAGAAGAGAAACTGCAGCAAGTACCAGGCTTCTTTGAAGAAGAGTGGAAGTAAGAGTACTTCCCACTCAGGTACGCTTGTGGTAAATGTTGTGGACATTCTTCTCGCTGATTCCTATGTTTACTCTTGGGTATTTGATACCTAATCGGTTGCTCATATTTGCAATTCGATGCAGGGGCTAATAAGGACTAGAGAAGTGCAGAAAGGCGAAGTGGATTTTCGCGTCAGAAATAAAGCAAGGGTTGCTGCATTGTTCATCGGCGTCATGCAACTTCACCTTACGTCAGGATTTATTATTGAGCTTAATAATTGTTATTACATTCCTAGTATGGGTCGAAACATTTTATCACCTTCATGTTTGATGAGGGATGGTTATTCATTCGCGAGTGCAAACAATGGTTGTGTAATCTCTAAGAATGATATGTTTATGGATGATGCTCCCATTGTGAATGGGTTATTTATTTTAAATCTTGATGATGCATCTGTTTACAATGTTAGTGCTAAAAGGCTTCGGCCTAATGATTTGAGTCCTACCTATTTATGGCATTGTTGTTTGGGGCATATAAGTGAAAATCGCATGAAGAAGCTCCATGTTGATGGTCTTCTAACTTCGTTTGATTTTGAATCATACGAGACATGTCAGGCTTGTTTACTTGGAAAGATGACCAAGTCACCTTTTTCGGGTTTCCCTAACAGAGCGACAGACTTATTGGAACTCATACATACTGATGTATGTGGACCAATGAGAACGATAGCCAGAGGAGGATATCACTACTTCATTACTTTCACTGATGATTTCAGTAGATATGGTTATGTCTACTTGATGAAGCATAAATCTGAAACTTTTGAAAGGTTCAAGGAGTTTCAGAGTGAGGTAGAGAATCAACGTGGCAAGAAAATAAAGGCCTTGCGATCTAATCGTGGAGGTGAATATTTGAGTCATGAATTTAGTAATCATCTTAAGAGTTGCGGAATCGTTCCACAGCTCACACCGCCCGGAACGCCTCAAAGAAACGGGGTCTCCGAACGGCACAATCGAACTTTGTTGGACATGGTTCGATCGATGATGAGCTAGTCGGATTTACCATTATTATTTTGGGGATACACTCTAGAAACGGAAGCTTTCACACTTAACAGGGTACCATCTAAATCCGTAGTTAAGACACCATATGAGATGTGGACTGGAAAGAATCCCAGTTTGTCTTTTCTAAAGATTTGGGGATGTGATGCATTTTTCAAGCGACTTCAGTCGGACAAGCTAACACCTAAATCAGATAAGTGCATTTTGTGGGATATCCAAGGGAAACCTTAGGGTATTACTTCTACAACCGAGAAGAGGGCAAAGTGTTTGTCGCTCGTAGCGGTGTTTTCCTAGAGAAAGAGTTTCTCACAAAAGGAACAAGTGGAAGGTCGGTGCGACTTGAAGAAGTTCAAGATGAGCCAGTCGGGGATGCTTCTACGAGTGACACTACTAGGAAAATGGCTATAGGTAATCAGCACATCCGTGGCTCACATGGTTGAAGTGCCCCACGGCTAAAACACGCGTGGCTCACCTATGGGCAGTGCCCTACTAGTAACTAGAACAACCGTGGCGCACATGACCATAGTGCGCCACAGATATGTGTGGGCCAGGGCCCTGTTGGCCGCACGCCAAACATCTGTAGCGCACATAGGTTAGGTGCGCTACGGTTGTTAGTGCCAACCGTGGCACACATGGAGGGGGTGCGCTACGCCTAAGCGCATGCCCCCTCTGTTGTGAAACGGCCAGACACATCCGTGGCGCACTATGGCATGTGCGCCACGGATGTTACTCCTCCCTGTGGCGCACTAGGGCAGAGTGCGCCACGGATGTGTCGATTTTTTTGACAGCACTTTATGTGCACATGTGTGACCACATCCACCACCCACACTTCACTTTCCCCTTCTTCCTCCTCCTTAGATCAAGTCGGGATTTTCTCCTTCCCACCTCAATTTCTCCACCCATTCACCATTTTTAGCATGTAGAACTTGCCTTGGATGTTACATAAGTAATAGAGGAAGGTCTCCGGTCTCTCATCTCCTTCTCCGGTCTCGCGCGCGCACCTCTCCTTTCCATCTTTCTCGCGATCGGTCTCTCATCTCGGTAAGTTGTCCATGTAAGGATGTGTTCATGTGTATATGGATGATATGCTCATATGTATGTAGATGATCGATGCTCATGATGTGTGTATGGAGAGGATCGATGGTCATATGTGTGTGTATATGGAGAGTATCGATGATGCTCATGCATGTGTGTATGGAGAGGATAATGATATGTTCATGTGTGTATGGATCGGTCTCTCTCTCTCTTGTGTTTGTATGTGAACAAGTTGCCATTTGTTTTGCCAAAATGTTGATTCATTTCCATTTTGGCAAGACTTTGGAATTTCGCAGAGGTCCTAATTTTAGGATAGGTCATGCCGAAATTTTCTATCGACCATTGCATGCATGCATTCATTATGTGGTTCTAATAGACTTCTAATTGTACCGTGTACACCGTGCAGGCAAAAATGGTCCGCATAATGAGCGAAGGCATTGTGGCTAGATTTTTGAAATGTGCGAAGGCCGACATGATACGAAATAACAAGACGGATATAAGATGTCCGTGCAGAAGATGCAAACTCAACTGGGTGATCGACCCAGATTCCGGGAATCTGCAGGCGCACCTGCTCCGCCATGGTTTCATGGATGGATACACTCGTTGGATAAGCGATGATGAAGATGATAGAGACGGTGAAGGTGGCCAATATGACGATGATCATCATCACGGCGAGAACGGGCGAGATGATGAAGAGTCTCTTGGAGATGGTGAAGGTGCGGAAGCAGACCGGGATGATGATGATCTAGATGCCGGAGGAGCAGACGACGATGGAACAACGTCAGGCTGGGTGCGGAACCCTTATGTGCAAGAGCTGCTTCTCAAGCAGACGAGTAACGCCAGGGCTGCCGCTAGAGAGAAAGCCAAGCTTGCGCAACTTGAGAAAGACGCGGTTACTCCATTGTATGAAGGATGCAGGCCCGATGATACCCGGTTGAATGTAACGCTCAACGCTATGGAGATGAAGGCAAAACACAAATTGAGCGACGCAAGCTTCGACAATATGATGCCATTCTGGCACGATCGTCTCCCGGAGGGGAACACATGTCCAACTAGTATCGAGGACGCCAAGAAAATCGTCTGTCCTCTCGATCTACCGCACGTTAGATATCACGTATGCATCAACGATTGCATCATTTATCGGGGCGAGGACGCGGAGAAAACCACATGTACGGTGTGCGGCGTGAGTCGATACAAGAAAGGGAAGAAAGCACCTCGAAAAGTGGTATGGTACTTTCCTATCACTCCTCGTCTGCAGCGCTATTTCGCGGACCCTAAGGAAGCGAAGCTCATGCGATGGCATGCGGAAAGGAAGAAGCCAGGAGATGATGATGATGACCCCGAAAAGGATGTTCTGCTGACGCACCCTTCAGATGCTAGCCAGTGGAAAGAATTGGACCTTGAATTCCCAGAATTCGGTGGAGATTCGAGGAACATCAGGCTTGGTGCGAGCACCGATGGACTCAATCCGTTCGGTAGCCAGAGCAGCATGCACAACACTTGGCCCGTGTTTGTATGGATGTACAACCTCCCTCCATGGTTGTGCATGAAGAAGAAGTACATACAAATGAGTATGCTAATTCAAGGGCCGAAACAACCTGGTACCGACATCAATCTGTATCTCGGGCTGTTGAAAGAGGAGCTAGCCACGTTATGGGAATCTGGAGCCAATACTTACGACGCCGTCGCACAAGATTATTTCACTATGAGAGCCGCGTTGGTCACTACGGTGCAAGACTATCCAGGTTGCGGGTATATCTCGGGGCAGGTTATCCAAGGATTCTGTGCATGCGTTAGGTGCATGGATAACACAAGCTATCTCCAACTATAGAAAGATCCAGGGTCATCGAAAACCGTGTTCATGGCGCACCGGAGGTGGCTCGGCAAGAATGATCCATGGAGAAAACGTGGAGACCTGTTCGATGGCAAATCAGAGACCCGAGGAATCCCAGAGCATAGGAGCATCGAAGAAGTGGAAGAGTTGCTGAAAAACTGGAAAGATTGTCCTAAGCCTGGAAAGAAGCGAAAGAGGCAGCAACAAGACAAGCCGCTGATGAAGGTATGGAAAACAAGGTCTGTTTTCTGGGAGTTGCCATACTGGAAGTTTCTCCGCACGCCTCATAGCCTCGACATCATGCATATCACAAAAAACGTGTGCGAGAGTCTGGTTGCCACCATAATCAACATGCCAGATAGGACGAAAGATGGTCCGAAAGCAAGGCACGACCTGATATGCTTGGGTATCCGGAAGGAGCTTCACGAAGGACGCACTACTCCTGATGATCAGGAAGATGACGATGATCATGAGTCGGAGACGACACAAGGTCGTCGGAAGGGTAAAAAGTTCAAGAAGAACGAATATTACTGCCCTCCTTCTTGCTTCACTCTAATCCAGGATGAGATCAAACAGTTTTTCAAGTGCCTTCTAGGAGTCAAATTTCCTTACGGCTATGCGGGCAAGATAAGAAGATACCTAGACGAGGCGATGCAGAGGTTCAGTGGCATGAAGTCTCACGACTGTGCCGTGCTAATGACGCAGGTACTTCCGGTCGCACTAAGAGGGATAATGGACGAGCACGTCCGTGAAACGTTATTTGGCCTATGCAAGTTTTTCGACGTCATCTCTAGGAAGTCGATTGGCGTGAATCAGCTCGGGAGGCTACAGGAGGATATCGTGGTGATACTATGTGAGCTTGAGGTCTACTTCCCACCCGCATTCTTCGACATTATGGTGCATCTGCTGGTCCATGTTGTGGAGGACATCGTAAAACTCGGGCCGATGTTCCTCCGTAGCATGATGGCATTCGAAAGGATGAACGGACACATCAAAGGATACGTTCGCAACAGGTCCCGTCCAGATGGAAGCATAGCCAAGGGCTTTCTGGCCGAAGAGTGCATCTCTTTCTGCACGAATTATCTAGACATCGAGAACCCTGTCGGTCTTCCCGTCAACAGGCACCTTGGCAAGCTCGACGGATCTGGTCACCGAGAGGGTCATCGCATACTGCATGCAGACTTCGATTTTCGACGCGCAGACTTTGATCGAGCAAACCTCGTCGCGCTACAGCATTTAGAACTGGTCGATCCTTGGGTACAGAAGTACAAAAGGTTAATCAAAGAGCACAACTCAGATTTCACGCGTTGGTTTAGGCAGACGCTCCTTGATAATCCCCCGCGATCGCATTCTTCTGACACGGAAAAGATCATATTCACCTTGTCACAGGGACCGATGCAAAACCTAGTGACCTATCAGGCGTATGATATCAACGGCTACACATTATACACGGAGGAAAAGGACAACAAGTGTGATTATCAGAACTCAGGCGTAACGTCGGAATTCTATACTGATGACAACGTGAAGGAAAGATTCTACGGAAGAATCGAGGAGATCTGGGAGCTCGACTACTATGGAGAAAAGGTGCCGATGTTCCGTGTCAGATGGGCAAAGAGCGTGGAAAGAGAAGACCGGTATTTCACAACCATGGTTATACCCGAAGCAGCCAAATCCAAGGCCGCCGGTGCAAACATGGCCGCAAAAAATGAACCGTGGGTACTGGCTACCAAAGTGGACCAATGTTTTTTCATTACCGACCCGACAAAGCCTAGCCGTGTTGTCGTGAGGAGAGGAAAAAGAAACATCATCGGAATGGATGGAGTCGCCAACGAGCAAGACTTCGACCAGTACGACAATCCAAAGATTGAAGATGACGACGACTACGATGCAGCAACATACATCACAAGAAGAAAAAGGACAACCCTACCCAATAAAGGTAGCCCGTTCGAAAGAAGAAACATTAAAGTGCCGGGGCTAAATTATTCAACCGCGACAAAGAAGGGAAAAAAGATTGTAAAACGCTAGCTCAAAAAATATTGTAAAACGCGTGGTCGAAAAAGATTGTAATATTCATGGATCTGTTCTTATGAAATTTAGTTATACTTTGAATCATATTTGTACCACTTTATGACATATATTATCACTTTTGGGCATTTTTGGAATATTTAAAAGTATTTTAAAATCAAAACAAAACTTCTATGGCATATATCACCACTTTTGGGCATTTTTTGGAACATTTAAAAGTATTTTTGAAATAAAACAAAAAAGGTGGGCACCAGGATTCGAACCTAGGTGCTCACAAGTTTAGAATAGAGCTAAGGGCAGAACCAGTGGGATAGGCTAGTGTAGTTGTTAGATAGTGGGGCTGCAGTTTTCTTGTACAGTAGTTAGAAGCCGATAGGCGTAGCGCACTAGCCCATAGTGCGCTACAGATATCCGTAGCGCACTATGCCCCAGTGCGCTACGCCTAAGTGGCTTTATCCACACGTGCGCTCGACCCCCCTCTCTCATCCCCATCTTTCCATCTCTCATCCCGATCGAGCACGATCCGCCGCCGCTCTCGATCCGCCGCCGCCGCTCTCGATTCGCCGCCACCGCATCTGAGGAGGAGGAGGCCTGCCCGCGTCCGAGGAGGAGGAGGTCCGCCCATGTCCGAGGAGGAGGAGGCCCGCGTCTCAGGAGGGGTCCCGTGTCCGAGGAGGAGCAGTCGCCGCGTCTCAGGAGGTGGAGGCCGCCGTCATCCGCCCGTCGTCCGCCCGTCAGAGGTGAGGTCGCCTCTCCCCTCTCTCCCTCTCTCTCCCTCTCTCCCTCTCTCTCTCCCTCTCTCCCCTCTCTCTGTATGCCATGGTTAGGGTTCTTGCTTCTCAGCTGTTTGTTGGAGATCTGACCCCAAACTCGCATTCTGTTGCTAATTAGTGGCAGCTGAATTGGGCGTCCGCTTGATAGGTAGCTGAATTGGGCTCCCTGACAGTTACATCTTCCGGGAAGCTTTGATACTTCCTGAACTCTAGCGTCTCACAGTAGGATATGCCTTCGGTTCTGAACTGGCTTCTTTATCCAACTTGTGCTCATGACACCAAGTTTTGTAGCTAGTGATGTGCTACGATAAACCAGGGGCTCAACTGGTGCCAAGCGATAATTAGCTAGTAGTACTTCAGGATTCAGTTCTACTAGAACAGAGGTACCGCGAGTTGTGCTACTATGATGCACTATGTGGTGTCTATCATTTCTCTAGGAGTAGTGCTATCTATACACACGACGTTCTGTGGACGATTTGCGTACGACGCTCATGCAGTGCCTTGCATCTATGGGTTTCTTGGTCCCAGCAAAAGGCCATGTATGTATGATACACAAAATCGTCCAAGAAATATCGTGTGCAAGGCAGTTCTGTTTCTCTAGTTCCACAAGATATTGCTTGGTGCCTGACTATGCCAGCAGGCAAAGCTCTGTATGTTCATAGCTACATACACATTATGCAGAATTAGCAATGTGCGGTGTCCGTTCAGTAGTTGCTCATTGAGTGCAGGAACTGAATGTAACATTTTTCCTAGCTACCGCTCACATTGAATTATTCACATGGCAAAAGAAAATATCAAACTATAAAGGTTATCAGTAAAAACTAGCAAATGGCCATATGGGTTATCTTGAAAAATTGAGAATTGAAGATAAGGTTTGTCATATTTGTCATGTAAGTTTTCAAGATGGTGCTTTAAACAGTGACACATACTGTACACATTTTGGACAGAAATAGGACCTCAAAGTTTGTACCATCCTCGTTAGTTTCAGTACAGAATGCAGCATCTACATCAAATTTAACAACTGGTTTTTACATTGTCAAATTTAACAACTTAATTCTGGACATCAACACGCACCACATACAGAGATTTAACTTGTCAGTTTTACACTGCCCTCAAGAGGAATAACAACATTTTCACCTTAGTCCAAATGTAAGCTGGTGGTACTGTACCAAAGTTTCTGTACCAGGCATACACTCCGGAGCGACGGCTTCATGTTCAGTAGCAGGCCTATCTTCCATCCCAGGCCTTCACACTTCTCGTGAGGCCATAGCTGTAGTACAAGGAGTGGGCCGCTTGGCTAAACAATTTGATTTTCTTTTTTTTGCAAGGGAGATCTATTATTGTACCTAAGGTTCTGTTGGGCAGTGGTACTCAATCACCTCCATCTATCCTTTTTTGTCAGTGCCACTTCTCTTTTTCTAATGAAATAAATTTAACAATTCATAGAACATTGGTTACTTACCTGATTTGAAGGCACTCGCCTGTTTATGTTTTGAACTTAATTTCCTTGGTTTATGAAACTGCTGAAGATGTTATATATGAATGCCAGCACAGTTTAGGCAGTAGGTGTTGCTTTTGTGGTTTGGTCCTTATGGAAAACCAGGAATGGAACTTGTTCTTTTTGAATAGTCTATATGTGTTGATTTGCTTGCTGTCATCACTTGGTCATTCGCTTGCTGTAATGATCTTCTAGTATAGAACTTGGTCATTTGTTGTATTCTCATTTGCTTGCTGTCACTTGGTCATTTGTTGTCATTTGTTCACAGAACTGAAATAATACAAATGACAGCAATATGGCTATGCTTAAATTGATAACAAAAGTATATATGGTTGTGGCACTGTGCTGGGACTGGATGGATGTGGTTGTGAAATGGTTTGGAAGGAAAAATAGAGTAGTGTTGGTTTTGCTACTATCTGTGCTAGGACAACAGCACCTTGAAATTGTGCTTGTGCTTGTATATGAAGCACTTTATTATGTGTGTATGCAGGTTCTTGTATGAAATGAGTCCCGATTTTTGCCGGAATGTTGATTAACTTCCGTTTCGGCAGAAATCGGGCACTCCTAGTTTAAGAAAATTAGCAAAGGTCATGCCGGATTTTTCCGTGCATTTAACCAATTATTTCTTTTTTATTAGTGCAAAGATGTGTGACAACGACGAGGCTGGATGTTCTAAGCGCATCAGCGCTGAAGGAGAACTCAGACCTCCGAATAAACAATTGACATTCTGGGAGGCGGCCCAGCGGCTAGAAGACGATGAAGAATACCATCCTTCGGAGAGCGAGGATGATGAGATGGAAGACGCGGAGGAAGAAGCCGAAGGAACGGCGGACGATGAAACCACTGATGGCGGCGAGGGCACAGGGAGTGGTAGCAATCCTCCTAAGAAGAAGAAGAAGCCGAAGGACCGGCGCCCGAACACGGTCGGCACGGTCAGGGAGGAAATTACCGAAGTGAGCCCATCAGGGGTTCCTTTGGAGCCCGCCCTTGTCGTCAAAGGGTACGGTGGGCAAGTGGCGGCGATTACCCGGACAACCATCTCGATCAACACCGAGAATCTCCGGCATAAAGATAATGGCCACTTGCGCACACTCCTCTTCGAGAAGCTGCACGCAAGATACAAGTTCCCCGCTAAGTATCAGAACACAAATTATCATGGGAACGAAGTAAACAAATTCGCCCTCACAAAGATGAGCACCGCCCTGGCCAGCTGGAGAACCCGGATAAAGAAGAAGATCTATAAAGAAGGCAAAAGTCTCGAGGAGATCCAGAAGATTGACCCGCAGATCACCGAAGATCAGTTCCGGGAGTTCAAGGAGAGGTGTGATTCCGAAAGATCCCTGGCCAATAGTAATCGGGGAAAGGTGCTGCAGGCGATGAATATAGGTCATCACCATCCCGGATCTGGTGGATACAGAACCGCGGAGGCCAAATGGAATAAGGAGGACGAAGAGTATAGATCCAAGGGGATAGAAAACCCCTTTGCTAAATTCGAACCCGGGCAGGTTCGAAACTTCATCAGGACCCCTTACCATGTGGACCCAAAAACCAAACAACTCACCGCGGATCCTGCGGTGAAGGAATTCGAGGAAATTGTGGTAAGTATAATCTAATTACCGCGGATCAACACGATTGCAATCTAACCGATGATCTAAACGATTCACTGTTACTTCTTCTGCAGGAGGAGGAAATTGTTGCTAGTCATGGATCCCAGGGTTCCTCATCCCAGGGGTCGACGGCGGCCACCCGGTGGGATAACCCTTTTAACAGGACGATGGACCGGGCCAAGAAAATAGAGCCAGTTACGAAGAAGCCGTCGTCGGCTGGCCGTCTGGCTGGCCTCGGGGGTAAGAATTGGGTGGATCATTTTGGTCCACCGCCGAGGACGCATGTGGCGCCGTCGGGAAGGAGCGAGGAGGAAAAACCGCGAGGTTCAAGAACTTAAGGCACAAGTGGCGCAGATCCCGCAGATCGTCCAAGACAACCTGGCAATCACCCTCACGTCCTTCCTGCCTACCTTGGTGGAGTCAATAGCGAACTGGAGTGCGGGTGGTCGAGTAGGGCCGTGCCCGATTCCAAGCATGGTCAGCAGCCACTCGAACAACGCGGCGCCGATGAATCAGGCGAATTACGTGTTCGTGACTCTGCCCGCTAGCACCGCGGCGCCGCAAGTGTTGGTGACTCCCCCTGCCATCACCGCGGCGCTGGAGTACATGTTGGTGCCCCTGCCATCGTCGCGGCGGCACCGGAGTTCCAAGCACCCGTTGGTAGGGAGAATACACCGGCGGCCAGCACCGCGCCATCAAGCAGCCCTTCCGTCTCTTGCACGCCCGTCGCCGTATGCGGTGCGTCGACATTAGCCGATCTCGACGCCATCACGGTAAACAAATTGCTTTAATTACCGCCTTTCATGCCATCTATTACTCTTATGGCATCTCTGACGACGCCGTACATGTTTTCCGCAGACGGATGTTCCTTGCACTCTCTTATGCTATGTGAACAACGAGCTGAGGGATGTTGCCAAGGGTACCATCGTTCAACCCTTGCAGCGCACGTTCCACTCAAGGCCGATGTCAGATAGTGTGCACAGGGTTAAAATTAGTCCGGTGCTAAGGGGCTGCGACGACCTGGAACCTCCCATTCAACCCACAGGAGCGGATGAAGAAGAGCCGTCTATCCTCAGAACTTGCTTCGTCTTATTCTTGCTATGGCCAAAGAGCATGATCCGTTTGGGGACGGCGGGGGTCATCACGCCACAGACAACAGCACCGCCTGTCGTGCCAGCGACAAGCGGTGGCAAGGCCCCCTTACCGCCCTCGCCGTCACCTCCACGCGGTGGGTCGGATGATCATGTTGATGATATGCACATGGCGCAGGATCCGGCCGAGGACGACGAAGACTGGAATGATCACTTCTTCAGCACTCAGTTTAGCAACGAAGACCTAGCTGGTGGCCCCACAGAGAAAGCCACTATCACCAAGCATCTGTTTGGTTCTCAGGAGATGCCTCCAGCTTGCGCCTTACAGAGCCAGCTGATACAACCAACCGGCCCTTTATTCTAATCCCTAACACACTACATAGGACGGCCGATGCTCAGATTGTGGTGCCTGCCCGCTCTCCAAAAGGAAAAAAGGGCAGGAAAAGAAAATCTAGCAGCTCGAGCCAGCCGGTGGCATCAACAACTGCGAATCTGATCAGGTTTCGGGACGGGCCACCAAGACCCGAGGGTATCATGTGGAGGATTCATGTGGCGGGTGAGCCCATGCTACCTAAGAATTTGCGGAAGCTCGCCAGTTCGGAACTGCAGAGTGTGCATGACGGCGTGCTGACGATAGAGAGACGCCTTCTATCGGAGAAAGATCCCTCGCACCCGGTATTCGTGGTTAAGGTGCCACTAGGCTTGGGCTTCGTCGACAATGCCCCTGCGGATCTGTTCTTCCTGCGGTTCGACGACATCTTCAATATATTCCACCTATACCCGCTGCACTATACCATGGTCCGTCTGTTTTCTCTCAGCCTGGCCATGCAGATCATTAGAGAGAACACACCGGGCATCGCTATAGTGGACCCCTACTACATGCGTGACGGCTGCTTGGGTTCCCCGGCCGAACGACGTATCGTGGCCTCGTACCTAAAAAGAATCCTCATGGCAAACAAGACAAAGGAATACATTCTCGTGCCTTACTTTCCTGAGTAAGTCGTTATTCACTCGCCACCGTCGATTGGCTTTATTAGATCATCATCATTCTTTTTCCAACACATTCCATTTGAATTTTTTGCGTAGAGATGAACACTGCACGCTCATCTCCTTATCGCCGAAGCATTCCCATGCCACGTATTTCGACTCGGGGAGTCTAGAAAAGAAGAAAAACTACGACAAGATCAAGAAAGTTCTGGATGATGCTCTCACTGGCTTTGCCTCGACGGAAGGCACCACCTTCGTGCGTACGAAGGTCAAGTTCGGCAGGCACGTCTTCAACCACGTAACGGAGTTCCCCTGTGTGAAGCAGCCGGAAAACAGTAAGAAGGAAGCCTACTACGCACTCCATCACATGAGGGCGTTCCTACTTGACCAGCAGAATTCTACGCTGCCAGATCATCTCAAACAGTGGGCCGAAGCAAAGGCCAAGATCAATGATTCAGATATTAGACAAGAGATGTATCGCATCCGGCAGCAGTTTGGGGCAATCATCTTTCATGATGTCATGACTTCGGGGGGGATCTTCTATGGAGGAAATATCCCGAATAACCGTGACATAGAAGATCGCCTAGAGATGCAGGGTGACTATAGGAAGTTCATGACGAGACAAGGCGTCCTCCCGTTCCCTAAGTCGAGCCAGAAGGCTTGATGTTGGCCTAGTTGTAGTTACAAACTATAGATGACCTTTGTGTGTGTGTGGACAAACTATGAATCATCGCTTACTTCTTTTGCTTATTAATATTATATATCAATCAATGCTTGGTTTTTTTGCTTACTCTTTGGTCCTTTGCTCACTTTGGTCCTTTTTTTTCCTTACTCTTTTTTCGAGAATAATGCCGATGATTGAAATGTCGTGGCACACTATATATGTGAATGTGCTACGATGGGATTGTGAGCCTTGTGATATGCACAAGTCCAGGTCTTGTGCATCCTACTTGGCTCACCGTTCCATCGTAGCATATTCCTGTGTCCAACGACCTATGTATAGACATGAGGCATGCTTTTCGAGTTATTTTTGTCTTTTTCGAGAATAATGCCGATGATTGAAATGTCGTGGCACAATATATATGTGAATGTGCTACGACGGGATAGTTAGCCTTGTGATATGCACAAATCCAGGAATTGTGCATCCTACTTGGCTAACTGTTCCGTCGTAGCATATTCCTGTGTCCAACGACCTAGCTAGTTATATATGAGGCATTCTTTTCGAGTTATTTTTGTCTTTTTCGAGAATATGCCGATGATTGAAATGTCGTGGCACAATATATATGTGAATGTGCTATGACGGGATAGTTAGCCTTGTGATATGCAAAAGTCCAGGAATTGTGCATCCTACTTGGCTAACCGTTCCGTCATAGCATATTCCTATGTCCAACGACCTAGCTAGTTATATATGAGGCATTCTTTTTGAGCTACTTTGGTCTTTTTCGAGAATAATGCCGATGATTGAAATGTCTTGGCACAATATATATGTGAATGTGCTACGACGGGACTGTAAGCCTTGTGTTATGCACAAGTCTAGATGTTGTGCATCCTACTTGGCTTACAGTTCCATCATAGCATATTCCTGTGTCCAACGACCTATGTATATATATGAGGCATGCTTTTCGAGTTACTTTGGTATTTTTGATTTAGGAGTACTTTCTATAAGTGTATATTCATATGCGACTTTAATTATATATGTTTTTTCAATCATGACCGGTTAATTATTATTGTCAACTTATAGATGACATGGTACGTCGTGTATAAGGGACGGGTTCCTAGAGTCTACGATGATTGGGAAGACTGCCGGAGACAGGTGCACCGTTTCAGCGGCAATAGCTACAAAGGGTACAACACTATGGCGGAGGCGGAAGCTAGATACACGCCTATCTAGCGGGAGTTAGGACAAGGAACCGGATGAAGACCTACACCTTCGTCGCGGCGGTGATCATGCTTATCTTCTTTGGTTGTTTATCCCGCGTTTGTGTCTAGCTAGTTTAGATGTCTAGGCGAGCTTCCGAGCTCTAACTTGTTCGATCGACACAAGTATTCGCATGTCACAAAGTACTACTTTATAACTTGATCGAAACAATGTAACTTATACTATTAATTCATGTATGAGACTTATATATATGTATTTGTTTCAATCTTGTTTTTCAAATTGTGTATTTATATATATAATTGTATATCTTGTATCTGTGTGTGTATATCGGCTGTGATATTGTATATAATCTGTATTGTATATAATCTGGCTCGGAAATTAAAAAAAAACAAAAAACACACATGTGGCGCACATGATCTACCTTCTGTGGCGCACTACACCTAAAGCGCACTATAAAAGCTTAGTGGCGCACTGGGAAGTGCGCCACAGAAGATCCTACGCGTAGCGCACCTGCCCACATAGCCGTGGCGCACTAGCAGGTGCGCTATGCCTATCTCGACACAACCGTGGCGCACTAGGCAGTGCGCCACGGCTGGGAGATAGCCGTAGCGCAAGGCACGTGGCGCGCCACAGATGATCTTTTCAGGTGCGCCACTAACTGCTGTTTTCATATAGTGTGATG
Source organism: Avena sativa (assembly GCA_916181665.1). Lineage (NCBI taxonomy): Eukaryota > Viridiplantae > Streptophyta > Magnoliopsida > Poales > Poaceae > Avena > Avena sativa. The sequence goes on along the minus strand of OV702297.1, from coordinate 299,455,042 downwards.
CTATTGTAGCAGAACAAGTTGAGGAACCCGTGGCAATAGAAGCACCAAAACCACGAAGGTCGGCGAGGCTCAGCAAAACGCGAGAATTATTATAGTTAGACAATGATGAGTCTGTGACCTATGCAGAAGCGATGGTGGACCCAGACTCTGAGAAATGGCTGATTGCCATGAGATCCGAGATAGAGTCCATGGGAGACAATCAAGTTTGGAACTTGGTTGACCTGCCTGATGGTTTTAAAGCCATCGAGTGCAAATGGATCTATAAGAAAAAGATTGATATGTATGGAAATGTTCACATCCATAAAGCTCGACTTGTTGCAAAAGGTTTTCGACAAGTTCAAGGAGTTGACTACGACGAGACTTTCTCGCCCGTAGCGATGCTTAAATCTATACGGATCATTCTAGCCATTGCTGCACATTTATACTATGAAATATGGCAGATGGATGTCAAGACGGCTTTCCTAAATGGAATCCTAACTGAGGACGTGTATATGATGCAGCCTGAAGGTTTTGTCGATCCAAACAATGCTGGAAAGGTATGCAAACTTCTAAAGTCCATTTATGGGCTAAAGCAAGCATCTCGGAGTTGGAACATTCGATTTGATGAAGTTGTAAAGGAGTTTGGCTTCATCAAAAACGAACAAGAACCTTGTGTTTACAAGAAGGAAAGTGGGAGAGCGCTGGTATTTCTAATCTTATATGTAGATGACATATTACTGATTGGAAATGACATTCCTATGCTCGAGTCTGTTAAGACCTCGTTGAAAAATAGTTTTTCGATAAAGGACTTAGGAGAAGCGGCATATATTCTGGGCATCAAGATCTATAGAGATAGATCAAGGAGGCTAATTGGATTAGGCCAGAGTACATACATTGACACAGTGTTGAAACGGTTCAGCATGGAAGAGGCAAAGAAGGGGTTCTTGCCCATGTCCCATGGCATTAAACTCAGCAAGACTCAGTGTCCTTCGACTACTTATGAGCGTGAGCGCATGAGTAGGGTTCCATATGCTTTGGCTATTGGATCCATAATGTATGCAATGATATGTACTCGCCCAGATGTTTCCTATGCTCTATGTGTTACGAGCAGATATCAGGCTGATCCAGGTGAAGGACACTGGACATCGGTAAAGAATATCCTTAAGTACTTCAGAAGGACTAAGGATGTGTTCCTAGTTTATGGAGGTGAGGATGAACTCAGTGTAAGGGGTTACACAGATGCAAGTTACCTTAATGAATCAGATGATTCCAGATCGCAATCTGGTTATGTGTTTGTCATGAATGGTGGTGCTGTGAGTTGGAGAAGTTCCAAGCAAGATACGGTGGCCTCCTCTTCAACAGAAGCTGAATATATTGCCGCCTCGGAGGCTGCAAAGGAAGATGTTTGGATTAGGAATTTCCTGATCGCTCTTGGTGTGACAACAATGGGGCTATTGCACAAGCCAAGGAACCTAGATAGCACCAGAAGAACAAACATATTCACATGCGTTACCATCAGATTCGTGAGTTCGTTGAGGATGGTAGTGTCATGATATGCAAAATACATACGGACTCAAATGTTGCTGATCCTTTTACAAAGCCACTCCCGCATCCTGCGCATGAGGCGCATGCAAGAGCAATAGGTATTAGATACATCTAGATTGACTCTAGTGCAAGTGGGAGACTGAAGGAAATATGCCCTAGAGGCAATTATAGAGATGATTATATTTCTTATGTATCCATGAGTTATTGTATTGTTCCTTGAATATCCATATCAGGCAACTTGTATTGATTGGCACTTATGTGAATTGTTTGTGAAACTCTTTACTTGTATGGTTATTTAATAGTTGTCCCTAGTCGGAGTTCATGTGAGGACACATGTGAATATTAGACTAGCACATTGATTGGTTGATGACTATGTTTCGCAAGTCATGGACATGGAAATGTCAAACCAATGATGTGGACACATGTTATGAACATGGGGTTGGACTGACCCAACTTGAGACTGGCAATTATTTGCAGCTCTCTCTCTACACATAGTGTATGTTTTGTCCTTAAACCTGAGATTGTAGCATGTACTTGAGATGTGGATCGACATACTTTGGGGCTATCAGACGCTACTCCGTAACTGGGTAGTTATAAAGGTAGCTTTCGGGTTTGTCCTAAAGCATGCTGCAAGGCATGGTCAATCAAGATGGGATTTGCCCCTCTCTACTTGAGAGAGATATCTCTGGGCCCCTCGAGTGATCGGATCCATAAATGCATGGCCGTGCTACATATGGTTAAGAGCTAACCTAGTAAAGGGATTCCGAATCACAGTATCGAGAAAGGGAGGTCAGCTTGGAGCTAGACCAAATATCGTGAGGCAAAGGGAAAGACATGTACTAAACCTTGTGATGGTTCGTCCGATATGATCTTTGTATGCGTTTAGGAGTTGGCACGTATTGCTAGAGGCCGCTGCCAGCTATTGACAGAATAAGTGTATTCGTGTCATGTCTATACGCATATGAACCTATAGGGTCACACACTTAAGGGACTGGAAGCCTAATGAGGATTGTATTCGAATTAGACCAGGCTTAGGCTACTAATGGGATGCTAACGTAGAAGCCCATGAGGGACGCCTATATAAGAGAGGGTAGGGCGAGCTGACCAGGGTTAGACCATTCCTCCCAGCCGCCACTCCTCACGCCTGTGTTGCACGCGCGGACCTAGCAGTCCGGCATCTAACGCTTCCACCCTGTACGTGTGGATACCGCGGAGGTGCTTCATCTGTAGCGCTTGGACGAGCCGCGCAAGGGGAGCTGCTCATGGGACAAGAACGAGGAGGAGACGTAGATCGTCTGCACTGCCTCGACGCGCTTCATCAAGTTCCGAAACTACGCATCTTGTGGTAATCCCGTGATCTATGACAACAGTAATCCTGGTTTACGCGGTAGAAAATTTTGATTTGCGCTAGTGTAGCCTACCCGTATCCCTTCACACACGTGAGGGAGAGAGAGAGTTCCCTGAGGAGATGCCTCGGAGAATTATTGATTTAATTATGTGTATTCCTCCCATGGGCACCCCTTTATATATATGGCGGGATGTGTACCCTTGTTGACGTGGGAGTTTCTTATTCTTCTTCGTTCCCCTGCAACGACGCCAGAAAATCTTGATGGCTATGCTGCTGCCTGTTGGGAACCCCAAGATCAAGGTGTGAAGCAGAAAGCAACAAGTTTTCCCTCAGTTGAGACCGAGGTTATCAAACCAGAAGGAGGAAGGAAACTTCACACAGGTGTTGCAAGCAACGCGGAGACCTGCACAACACAAACTCAAGACTTTTCCCCAACAAACAGTGAGGTTGTCAATCTCACCGGTTTGCTGTAACAAAGGATTAAACGTATGGTGTGGAAGGTAGTGGTTTGCAACAAGTAAACAAGTAACAGTGGAAGATGTACCAATGGTAAAGATTGGACCGGGGTCCATAGTTCACTAGAGGTGCTCTCCTTATATAAACAACATGGCATGAAAGGTAAACAAATTACAGCAGGGCAATTGACAGGAACTAAGCAAGGCATAACAATGCAATTACTAGTCAAAAAGATCCTATGAGGTTGATTGGGCAATACAACAAGATACATAGACTGCCATCCAACTGCATATCTATGACTAGAAGTCCACCTTCAGGTTATCATCCGACCCCCTCCAGTATTAAGTTTCAAGCAACAGACAACTGCTTTAAGGAAAGTGTGTAAGGTAAATAGTCCACATGTTCCATGAACAAGAGACCATTGTTTTCTCCCAAGTGGCAACAACACATCTACAACCGAAGATATTTCTGTCAATTCCCTTGGAAACTAGAGGCATGAACCCACTATCGAGCATAAATACCCCCTCTTGGAGTCACTAGCAACTACTTTGCCAAGATAACCACTACCAACAGAGAGCATGCAAGATAGAATCATAAAGACAAAACCATTAATCAAACCAACATAATAATCTCAATATCCATCGGATCCTCGCAAACACAACATGCATGATTACAAAATAGATTAGATCTTGATCATGAACGGAGCTCACAAGATCTATACATGAAAGCACAAAGGAGGAGATACAACCATCTAGCTACTACATGGACCCATAGTCCAAGGTGGACCTACTCACACATCATACCGGAGAGAAGGCCTCCGGGATGATCTCCCCTCCGGCAGGGTGCCGGGAAGAACTTCAGATCCCTCTGATCTAGGGATGATGGTGGCGGCGGCTACAAACGGTTTTGTGGATTTCTGATCGGGTTCTCAGGGTTTTTGCATCGGGGGCTTCTTATAGGCGAAAGGGGAGGCCGAGGCGGCGGCCAGGGTGGCCAAACCCTAGCCAGGCATGGGCCCACCTATGGCCTTGCATGGGGGGGGGGTGTGTGGCCCCTCTGGATCGCCCCTACGGCTCCCCTCTGGACTTCTTGTTCCCCACAGAAAGTAATTGACTTTGACGTTTGTCCCGTCCAATTCTGAGAATATTTCTTTACTAACTTATCTGAAACCAGAAAACAGCAGAAAATAGGCATCTGGTACTTTTGCAACTTGTTAATAGGTTAGTACCATAAAACATGTAAAAAAGACCTCAAAGTGTAGACAAGTAATGCAAAGTAGATACTAAACAAGCATGGAGCATCAAAAATTATAGATACGTTTCCAACGTATCAACATCCCCAAGCTTAACTCCTGCTCGTCCTCGAGTAGGTAAGTGATAAACAGAATAATTTTTGAGGTGACATGCACCCTCACAATAAAGATCCAACTATTTGCAAGCATTGAAATCTGGGATCAAAGAACTCTAAACATGTGCATGGAAGAATGGAGTTCTAACAATAGGACATAGTAACTATGCATGCAACATGACAAGCTACAAACAAAGATCATGAATAATATGCATTGAAAAGCGTTTGTTTGTTTCACATGCAGAAAACATAGCATAGTGGCAATCAACTTGTCCCTCATAGAGTAGCAATAAAATGCATAGGACACCTACAAAGTTCACAAGGGTGACTAGAAACAAATAGCAGAAGAACAAGTAATAACACAATATGCATCAATTAATAAGCTTTGGAACACTGCACACAGAATGACAACTATGCTCTCTTAATGGCGCCTAAAGGTAGAAGGTGGAGACTCAATAGTGGTGGAAGAAAGGCCTTTTTGTAAAGGAAGCATGGATTACAAGTTTCAAAAAGAGCTTCCAAAAATTATGGTACTTGTTAGCTTTCAGCCCTCATTTCCCCTATCATAAGCATCTTGAAGTGGTTAAGGTTAAAGTGGCAAAGCTGGAGTATATGCTTGACGAAGTATAAGTTGGCAATCTCAAGTCCCTTGAATATGAGGGCTACACCTCATGGATACTCAACTTAGGGCCCATGCAAGTTCTTGTCACTATAAGTATTTGCATATCATTGAGAACCGCCAAGGGGGTACCCCTTGCACATAGTACAGGAGCTTTCCCGTAACCAAAATGACAATGCAAGAAGACAATGAGCATCTCAGCAATCTTTTTATTCACCGTATGCATAGCTTTTTATTGAGGATGCTTCATAGATAGCTCACTATGGTGATGCTGCAAGTTTCCACCATGATTAGGCATGGCCCCAGGCGTTTCTCTAACACAGAATACAAACTCCATGGACTTACAAGTTCCCACTTCATTTCACACCAGTAACATCCATAGAAAAAAGAACATAATATCAACGAAGTACAGAAGTACAACTGCAATGTTGAAAACGTTCCCCGTGACAGCACGGTTCTGCTAACTCCAACTTATAAGTGCAAGCATCTACAACAAAGTTGTCACAATGGTTCAAGTTTATTAGGGGCAAAGAGTAAAGTGTGCCATCAAGTTCGTCAGGGCTTTAATCACTAAGTTTTCACATAACAAAACAATTTTTAATTGGAAGATAGTTGAAAACATGAATATACTAGGAATGGTGTAACACACCATGCATAGGAGTTTATAGTGGACACTCTGGAATAAATTGGTTTCTTAGGAGTTGGAAGCATGAGTAGAACTTACTCATACAAGTGGAGGCTAGCAAAAGACTAGGAGCAACCAACTAAGAGATCATAATGGCCATAATCATGCAATGCAACAAAGCATACTAATAAAAGCAAAGAGTGGTACTAAAATTCAAGGACTAAATGATCATAGAGGATAATGGTGACTTTTCATAGTCATAACATTGTGTAAGCATGTGCCAAGTCAACCGAAGCAAATCATCAAAGGAGAATACCACAATACTATGCTTTTGCATGCTAAAACAACGCATAATTTCTTCAAGACACACTAAGCAATCCCAATTGTTTGGAACAATACATGCTACAGCAATAATCACTAAGCATAATGCTAAAACAACACCTAGCATGTCATGCTAAAGTCTAAGTCACAGTCAATGCAAGCTCCTCTTGCACTTCAAGCAAGAACTTACTACTCCTTTCCAATACCAAGCAACTTATTTGCAAAACAACACAGCGAGAACAGGGGTCCAAACTACTTTATTCAATCAAACTAAACAACCTAAGCAAAGCAAAAAAAACTAAGACGCTCCAAGAACAACACAATTGTGCATAAAACAATAAAAACGAAGTGTCTAGACAGACCTGAGCTTTTTATTGATGAAGAAGGGGATGCCTTGGGCATCCCCAAGCTTTGACGCTTGTACCTCTTGTATATTTTTTGGGGTGAAACCATGGTGGCATCCCCAAGCTTGAGCTTTTGTCCATTCTTCATCTCATTGCATCATTCTTGCTCTACACCTGAAATTTTTCCTTCATACAAAACTTCACACAATCTTCATTAGCAACATTAGTATATTCAAAAGATATTAGACCACTGGCAAAGCTTTGGAACAGCAAGGCTTTTCACTAAAAACACAAGATACTGTAGCAACTCCTTCAAAAAGCTCAATTTACCTGAATAGAACTCAAAAAGGAATCAATAAGAAGCAAATGCAAATAATGACAGAAATCTGTCAAAACAGACTAGCAGGTAGAAAACGATTTTTTCATACATTTTCTGTTGCTCAAATAAAAAAGTGTTGAACTAACGAAATTTATATAACATACTGGGGGATTTATTCGTAAATTGTGAGCTCAATCCGAGTTACATAGCCTTCTCGCGATTGTTTTTGGTGGAGGACAAAAATCTGTTTCGAGACAGCAACTCGCCAAATCTTACTTCCCTCACATTAGAGGTCATTCTTGCCACAAAAAGGAAACAAAAAGGATAAGGAGAGGTCATTAATGAAGTAATAACTTCCAAGACTTAAGGAAACTCTTGGGTTATCTCCTAACAAGTACTTTTCTTTAATGCCTTTAAGTTAGGCACAAGAAGCAAGAAGAATCAAGTATTTTCAAATGAGGAAGCATTAACATCAAATCCTGCTTTCAAATGAGGAGCAAAAAGCAACTTATCTCTCCTCATTGGGAAGTGTTCAATACCTTTCTTGAATGTAAAATGATATTTAATGGTTCCTTCTTTCATATTAATGATGGCACCAACTGTTCTAAGAAAAGGTCTTCCCAAAGTAATAGGACAAGAAGCATTGTATTCAACATCCAAAACATAAAAATCAATAGGCACATAAAAATTGTTAACCATAATAAGAACATCATTAATACTACCCATGAGTTTATTCTTAGCATTATCATTGAGTGGGACATCCGAATAACAATCTTCCAATGGTGGTAAATCAAGCATTTCATAAATCTTCCTAGGCATAATAGAGACACTAGAACCAAGATCACATGAAGCTTTGAGATCAAAGTCATTCACTGGCATATTAATAATGGGTTCCCAACTATCTTCTACTTTCCTAGGAATAGAATCTTTGTGCTTTAGCTTATCTTCCTTAATCTTAACAAGAGCATCTGTAATGTGTTTGGTAAAGGGAAACATGCATATCACTAGCATCAGGACTGCTAGCAAGCTTTTGTAGGAACATAATCACTTCAGAAATATTGCAACCATCAATATCAAAGTCAAGCTTAGCATCACTAGTAGTGGGATCAATAGGCTTAGGCGTAGTAGGAGGAGGAATAGGGACTACTTGTGGTTTAGTGGTGATAGTGCACACACTATTGTTTCTATCAATTTCAGCTTCCCTTTCCCACTTAGCATGCAGTTGAGCTAACATTCTAACATTTTCATCAATAGTAACTTGTATGGCATGAGCAGTAGAAAAAGTGTTTTCCATAGTTTCAGGTTTAGCAGCCATTTTATTAATCAAGGAAGACTGAGCTTCAGACAAAGAGGATATATTTTTCTCATCACTCAAAATTTTTGACTGTAAACTAGGAATTTCTCTATTCAAATTCTCAAGCTGATGACTAATGTTTTTCAAGATAATAGATTGTTCCTCCATAGTTTTAGTGAAAATCTTATTTTGCTCATATTGCATTTGCCTAAAATTCTTAGTGGATCTCTCTATTTCTAGAATCCTTTCTTCACTATGCATTCCAAATCTACCATGATAACCATTTCCACTAGGAGGATAAGGCCTATAATTACCAAAAATATTGTTTTGAAATTGTTGTTTCTAATGAAGTTCACATCAACTTGCTCTTCTTGAGCAACCAAAGAGGCTAAGGGAACACTATTAGGATCTAGAGGAGCTTTCCCATTATAAATCATAGCCATAATAACATCAATCTTTTCACTCAAAGAGGAAGTTTCCTCAACAGAATTTACCTTCTTACCATGTGGAGCTCTCTCAACATGCCATTCAGAGTAGTTAAGCATCATATTATCAAGGAGCCTTGTTGTAGCACCCAAAGTGAGGCCCATGAAAGTACCTCCAGCAGCTGAATCCAACATATTTCTTGAGGATAAGTTCAAACCTGCATAAAAAGTCTGGATAGTCATCCAAGCAGTGAGTCCATGAGTAGGGAAATTCTTAACCAAAGATTTCATTCTTTCCCAAGCTTGAGCAACATGTTCATTATCAAGTTGTTTAAATTTCATAATGTCACTTCTCATAGCAATAATCTTAGCAGGAGGATCGTATTTTCCAATAAAAGCATCTTTTCACTTAGTCCAAGAATCAATACTATTTTTAGGCAAAGATAGCAACCATTCTTTAGCTTTTCCTCTCAAGGAGAAAGGAAAAAAGCTTGAGCATAATAATATCTCCATCTATATCCTTATACTTTTGCATTTCACAGAGTTCAACAAAGATATTGAGATGGGCAGCAGGATCATCAGAACTAGCACCATAAAATTGCTCTCTCATCACAAGATTCAACAAAGCAGGCTTAATTTCATAAAAGGTAGCATTAGGAGCAGGTGGAGCAATAGGTGTGCTAAGGAAATCATTGTTGTTGGTGCTAGTGAAGTCACACAACTTGGTGTTTTCAGCAGAGTTCATTAGGGAACAAGTGGGCAAGCCAAAAACAACAACAGTAGCTAGAGCAGGAACTATTTTTTTTTTGTGTTTTTGAATAAATAAAGCAAACCAAACTAGACTAATTTTTTTGGGTTTTTTGAAAAGAGGAAAACTAAACCAAACAAAAGAAACAAAGAAAACTAAAAACAAAGTAAAGAGAAAGGAAGTGAAGGACTCCCCTAGTGAAGACGTCCTTGGCCTCCCCGGCAACGGCGCCAGAAAATCTTGTTGATGGCGTCTTGTTGACGTGGGAGTTTCTTCTTCTTCGTTCCCCGGCAACGGCGCCAGAAAATCTTGATGGCTATGCTGGTGCCTGTTGGGAACCCCAAGAGCAAGGTGTGAAGCAGCAAGCGGCAAGTTTTCCCTCAGTTGAGACCGAGGTTATCGAACCAGAAAGAGGAAGGAAACGTCACATAGGTGTTGCAAGCAACGCGGAGACCTGCACAACACAAACTCAAGACTTTGCCCCAACGAACAGTGAGGTTGTCAAGCTCACCGGTTTGCTATAACAAAGGATTAAACGTATAGTGTGGAAGGTAATGGTTTGCAGCAAGTAAACAAGTAACAGTGGAAGATGTATCAATGGTAAAGATTGGACCGGGGTCCATAGTTCACTAGAGGTGCTCTCCTTAGATAAACAACATGGCATGAAGGGTAAACAAATTACAGCAGGGCAATTGACAGGAACTGAGCAAGGCATAACAATGCAATTACTAGTTAGAAAGATCCCATGAGGTTGATTGGGAAATACAACAAGATACATAGACCGCCATCCAACTTCATCTATGACTAGAAGTCCACCTTCAGGTTATCATCCGAACCCCCTCCAGTATTAAGTTGCAAGCAACAGACAACTGCTTTATGCAAAGTGTGTAAGGTAAATAGTCCACATGTTCCATGAACAAGAGACCGTTGTTTTCTCCCTAGTGGCAACATCACATCTACAACCGAAGAGATTTCTGTCACTTCCCTTGGAAACTAGAGGCATGAACCCACTATCGAGCATAAATACCCCCTCTTGGAGTCACTAGCAACTACTTGGCCAAGATAACCACTACCAACGGAGAGCATGCAAGATCACAAACAACACATACATGATAGAGTCATAAAGACAAAACCATTAATCAAACCAACATAATAATCTCAATATCCATCGGATCCCCGCAAACACAACATGCATGATTACAAAATAGATTAGATCTTGATCATAAACGGAGCTCACAAGATCTATACATGAAAGCACAAAGGAGGAGATACAACCAACTAGTTACTACATGGATCCATAGTCCAAGGTGGACCTACTCACGCATCATACCGGAGAGAAGGCCTCCGGGATGATCTCCCCTCTGGCAGGGTGCCGAGAAGAACTTCAGATCCCCCTGATCTAGGGATGGTGGTGGCGGCGGCTACAAACGGTTTCGTGGATTTCTGATCGGGTGCTCAGGGTTTTTGCATCGGGGGATTCTTATAGGCGAAAGGGGAGGCCGAGGCGGCGGCCAGGGTGGCCAAACCCTAGCCAGGCACGGGCCCACCTATGGCCTTGCATGGGGGGGTGTGGCCCCTCTGGATCGCCCCTACGGCTCCCCTCTGTACTTCTTGTTCCCCACAGAAAGTAATTGACTTTGACGTTTGTCCCGTCTAATTCCGAGGATATTTTTTTACTAACTTTTTTGAAACCAAAAACAGGAGAAAACAGGCATCTGGCACTGTTGGAACTTGTTAATAGGTTAGTACCAGAAAACATGTAAAAATCACCTCAAAGTGTAGAAAAGTAAAGCAAAGTAGATACTAAACAAGAATGGAACATCAAAAATTATAGATACGTTTCCAACGTATCAACCCTCCCCATTGGGTTTCTCATGTGGGACTAAACAAGGGGAGATGGAGGGGATAGCGACATGGGCCGGCCGTCCAGGAGGTATCCCCACCCTACGCGCCGCCCTAGGCTCGCCGGGTGGGCCCCATGTGGTGGCTAGGCCTTGGTCCCGTTGGTCCTTGGTCCTTCCCTCTGGAAATTTCCCTCATGGACCCGCTTTCCCTAGGAATTTGGCCCATTAGTGAAATACCCTATCAAATTAGATTTTAATATTATATTTAATATTCATTAATATGTAAATACATATTAAAAAATACATTTTAACCCGAAACACCTTTCGGTTCCCTTTTAATTTCCTCTGAACGACTTCGGAATCTCCCGGAACGATTCCGGTTTTCTCACGAAACTTTTTCGGTTTCCTTTTCTCTTTTATCTCGTGATTTTCTGTACTTTCAGAACGATCTCCTAGCGTCATCGTTTAAGTGTGATGGAGATATCCCAAGAGGCAATAATAAAAGTAGTTATTATTATATGTTCGTGTTTATGATGAAAGTTTATATCTCATGCTATAACTGTATTAACCGGAAACATCAATACTTGTGTGAGTTGTAAACATAAGAGTCCCTAGTAAAGCCTCTTGTTTAACTAACTTGTTGGTTGAAGGATGATCATGGTTTCTTGATCATGAACGTTGAGATGTTAGTAAACAACAAGGTCATGTCATTAGGAGAATGATTTGATGGACATACTCCTAATAATTAAGCATAGCATAAAGATCAAGTCATTTTAAATATAGTTTAGTTGCTATAAGTTTTTCAGATACATAGTAACCTAAATCCTTGGGCCATGAGATCATGTTAATCACCATCGCCAGATGGATAATTTGATGACATCAAACACCACTTCGTAACTGGATGGTTATAAAGGTGACATTGAGTGTTCGGAAGATATGTGTTGAGGCACATGGATCAAGAGTGGGATTTGTCCATCCATATGATGGATATATATACTCTGGGCCCTCTCAGTGGAATGTCATCCAATTGCTTTACAAGCTTGTGACTTTCTCACAACGGATAACATATCACAGGAACAAGAAAAGAGTACTTATCGGTAACGAGGTTGAACTAGGTATGCAGAGATACCGACGATCACACCTCAGATAATTATTATATTGTGAGACAAAGGGAAATTGGTATCGTATGTAAATGATTCATTTGATCACAAAGTAATCGTATAAATATGTGGGAGCCATATGAATTCCTAGATTCCTCTATTGGTTATTGATTGGAGAAGAGTCTCGGTCATGTCTGCATAATTAACGAACCGTAGGGAGACACACTTAAGGATTCAATGTTATTTAGTAGATATGGAATGTGAGTAAAGATACCAAATGTTGTTCGGAGTCTCGGATGAGATCCGTAATATCATGAGGAGATCCGGAATGGTCTGGAGAATAAGATTCATATAAGGAAACTCCAATTTTGGAGTTCGGGAATGGTTCCGGTGTTTTCACCGGAATGATCTAGAAGGGTCTAGAAGGTTCACCGATCCGGAAGGGGAAGGGTACATGATTGTTTCATAACAAAGTGGAATGGTTGCATCATGTCCTAGGTCACATGGCTGGACACTTGGAAGAGAGAAATCAAACTCTAATTTGAAATTCAAAAAGACAGTTTGAAAAAGTCAAACTGGAACAATGGTTTCCAAGTGGAGGAGGGATGGAATCCTACCTAGAGGAGGATTCACCCTCTCCTTGCTGCCAGCCACATGAAGTGGATTTGGTGGAGGATTCAATCCCCCTTGCCGCCCCTCCCACTCGTAAATAGAGGAGAGGGGACGCCCCCTTGCCCTCCACTAAAAAACCCTAGCCCCAAGCCGCCGCCGGCCACCACCTCCCCCCGTCGGCCTCAAAACCTAGATCGTTGATACGTCGTAAACGTATCTATAAGTTTTTATGTTCCATGCTTGTTTCATATCATTTGTCTTATGTTTTGTCTAAGTTTGTGGTATTTTTATATGTTTTCCGGAACTAACCAATTAACAAGATGCCATAGTGCCAGTTGCCTCTTTTCTGCTATTTTTTGTTTCAGAAAAGCTAGCAAGGAAATATTCTCGGAATTGGATGGGACAAAAGCCAAAGTCATTATTTTACCGGAGAGAACACAGAGTCCAAAGGGCAGCCGAAGGGGGGCCACGGGGTGGCCACACCCTAGGGCAGCGCGGCCTAGGGTGGGGCACGCCGCCACCAGGTGTGGGCCCCCTGGTGCTCCACCGACCTTGCCCTTCGCCTATAAAGTCACCCTGATGTAGAAACCCTAAGTACCCAATCAATATTCCATGAAACAGTCTGTAGCCGCCGCCACCGTCGTCCCTAGATCGGGGGGATCTGAAGCTCTTCCCCGGCACCCTGCCGGAGGGGAGAGATCATCCCGGAGGCCTTCTTCATCACCATTCCTGCCTCCTGCGTGATGCGTGAGTAGTTCACCTTTGGACTATGGGTCCATAGCAGTAGCTAGATGGTTGTTTCTCCTCCCTTGTGCTATCATTGTTTTAGATCTTGTGAGCTTCGTTCATGATCAAGATCATCTTTATGTAATCCTACATGTTGTGTTTGTTGGGATCCGATGGATATTGAGTACTATGTTCAAGATTGATTATTTATTCTATCATGTCTATGTTATTTGTGATCTTGCATGCTTTTCGTTGTTAATAGCTATCTTGGCCAAGTAGATGCTTGCAACTCTAAGAGGGGGTATTTATGCTCGATAGTAGGTTCATGCCTCTAGTAATATGGGGAAGTGACAGAAATCTCTAAGGTTGTAGATGTGTTGTTGCTACTAGGGAGAAAACAACAATATTTTGTTCATGGAATAATTGTATTGTTTACTTTACACACTTTTCTTATGGCAATAATCTGTTGCTTGCAACTTAATACTGGAGGGGGTTCAGAGAATAAACTGAAGGTGGATTATTAGTCATAGATGCAATTGGATTACGGTTTATGTATTATGTTGTAATGCCCAAACGAATCTCATAGGATCTTTCATGACTTTTACATTCATATGCATATGCATTTTCAATCTATCTTTGCCCAACTGTAATTTGTTCACCCAACATGTTATTTATCTTATGGAGAAACACCTCTAGTGAACTATGAACCCTGGTCCATTCCTTTACCATTGATATTCCATCTACTGTTTACTTTCACTGTTTACTTTCTGCAAGCATTACTATCTTCCACACTTTACGTTTAATCCTTTGTTTTCAGCAAACTAGTGAGATTGACAACCTCACTGTAATTTGGGGCAAAGTTCTGTGGTTGTGTTGTGTAGGTTCCAAGTTGCTAGCAACACCTTGGGAGCTATTTCCTTTCTCCTACTGGTTCGATAACCTTGGTTTCACAAAGAGGGAAAACTTGCTGCTGTGCTCATCACACCTTTCTCTTGGGGTCTCCCAACAGGCTCTACGTCAACCGAGCCACCATCAAGATTTTTTGGCGCTATCGCTGGGGAGATAAGGACAACTTTACAAGGGGAGTCTCTCACAACGAATCTCTTTACTTTGTTTTTGTTTTGCTTTGTTTCTTTTTCTTTGCTTTTGCTTGTTTCTTTTTATCAAAAATACAAAAAAATAGTTTTGTTTGGTTTGCTTTTCCTTATGAAAAACACATAAAAAATAGCTCCTACTTTATTTACTATTTCTGTTGGCTTGCTTTAATCTTGCATAAATGAATACCCCTGAAAACACTAAGTTGTGTGATTTCACTAGCACAAACCACAATGATTTCATGAGCACACCTATTGCTCCACATGTTCCTGAAGCTGCTTTCATTGAAATTAAACCTGCTTTGCTTAATCTTGTTATGAAAGAGCAATTTTCTGGTGCTAGTTCTGATGCTGCTGCTGCCCACCTTAATAACTTTGTTGAACTTTGTGAGATGTAAAAATATAAGGATGCAGATGGAGATATTCTTAATCTTAAATTGTTTCCTTTATCCTTGAGGGGAAGAGCTAAAGAATGGTTGCTATCTTTGCCTAGACATAGTATTGATTCTTGGATTAAATGCAAAGATGCTTTCATTGGAAAATACTATCATCCTACTAAGATTATATCTATGAGAAGTGAAATAATGAAATTTAAACAATTTGATAATGAACATGTTGCTCAATCTTGGGAAAGAATGAAATCTTTGGTGAATAATTGTCCCACTCATGGACTGACTGCTTGGATGATTAACCAAACTTTCTACGTAGGATTGAATTTATCTTCAAGAAACTTATTGGATTCAGCTCATGGAGGTACCTTTATGACTATTACTTTGGGTGCTGCAACAAAGCTCCTTGATAATATGATGGTTAACTATTCTGAATGGCATACTAAGAGAGCTCCACAAGGTAAGAAGGTAAACTCTATTGAAGAAACCTCCTCTTTGAGTGATAAAATTGATGTTATTATGTCTATGCTTGTTAATGGAAAAGCTCATATAGATCCAAATAATGTTCCTTTAGCCTCTTAGGTTGCTCAATAAGAGAAAGTTGATGTGAGCTTCATTAGACATAATAATTTTAGAAATAATGCCTATAGGAATAATTTTGGTAATAATAATTATAGGCCCTATCCTCCCAATAATGGTAATGCTTATGGAAATTCCTACATCAACAATATAAGTGCACCCTCTGAACTTGAAGTCATGCTTAAAGACTTTATTAGTAAACAAACTACTTTCAACAAAATTGTGGAGGAAAATCTTTTGAATGTTGAGAAAAATATTTCATCTTTGTCTGAAGCACAATCCTCTTTGATTAATAAAATGGGTGCTAAACCTGAAACTGTGGAAAACATCTTTGTTGCTACTAATACCATACAAGTTACCATTGATGAAAATGTTAGACTGTTAGCTAAATTGCATGCTAAGTGGGAAAGAGAAGATGAAATTTCTAGAAATAATAGTATTTGCACTATTACGACCACCAGTGTTGATGGTAGCAAACCACATGAAGCCCCCACTCCTTTAGCAACAACACCTAATCCCAATGGAACCTTTTCCAATAAAAATGCTGAATTTTTTTGAAATATGGGAGACAATAGTCCCAGTACTTTGAATGAATATTTTGATTTTGATATTGATGATTGCAATATTTCTGAAGTGATTAAGTTCCTACAAAAACTTGCTAGAAGTCCTAATGCTAGTGATATGAATATGGCCTTTACAAAACACATTATAGATGCTCTCATTAAAATTAAAGAAGAAAAATTGAAACATGAAGCTTCTATTCCTAGAAAATTAGAAGATGGTTGGGAACCCATCATTAATATGAAAGTGAATGATTTTGATCTCAAATCCTTATGTGATCTTGATGCTAGTGTCTCTATTATGCCTAGAAGGATTTATGAAATGCTTGATTTACCACCATTGGAAGATTGTTATTTAGATGTCCATATTGATGATAATGCTAAAAAGAAACTTATGGGATGATTAATGATGTTATTTTTATGGTTAACAATGCCTATGTCCCCATTGATTTCTATGTTTTGGATGTTGAATACAATGTTTCTTGTCCTATTACTTTGGGAAGACCTTTTCTTAGAACTGTTGGTGCCATTATTGACATGAAAGAGGGCACCATTAAATATCAATTTCCACTCAAGAAAGGTATATAACACTTCCTTAGAAAGGGAGAGAAGATATCTTTTGATTCTCCTATTTAAACAAAAGTTGATGCCAATGCTTCTTCATTTGAAAATACTTGATTCTTGCTTTCTATGCCTAACTTAAAGGCGTTAAAGAAAAGTACTTCTTGGGATATAACCCAATAGTTTTAGTTGAGTCTTGGAAGTTATTACCTCTGTAATAACCTCTCCTTATCCTTTTTGTGTGAGTTTTTTGTGCCAAGAATAACTTCTAATAAGAGAGAAGTAAGATTTGGGGAGTTGCTGTCCCGTAACAGATTTTTGTGCTTCACTGTAACAATTCGTGAAAAATCCCACTATGTCAGATTGAGCTGAAATTTTCTGTGCTTGTGCCCCTGTTATTTATCTAACTTTCTTTAGTTCAACATTTTTAGATTTGAGCAACAAAAGATTTTCTAAAAATCGGTCTTTACCTGCTGGTCTATTTTGACAGATTTCTGCCATTATTTGCATATGCCTCTTATCGGTTTCTTTTTGAGTTCTATTTGATCACCTGATATTTTAAAAGGAGTTTCTACAGTATCTTGTGCTACAATAGAAGTTTTACTTGTGTTTAAACTAAATCCAAAGACCTATTATCTTGATTACACTAATGTTGCTAATGAAGATTGTGAGAAGTTTTGTATGAAGGAAATTTTCAAGTGTAGGGGAAGAATTATGTGATGAGATGAAGAATGGACAAAAGATCAAGCTTGGGGATGCAACCCATGTCACCCCAAGAAATATTCAAGAAGTACAAGCGTCAAAGCTTGGGGATTACGAAGGCATCCCCTTCTTCATCAATAAAAATCTCATGTTTTCTTTCAAAACACTTCATTTTTATTGCTTCATGCACTTTTTGTTGTTCTTGGAGCGTCTTTGATTTTTTATTTAGTTTTATTTTTCTTTGTTTTCTTATTAAGTTGTTCAGACCCCAACACTCCTACTTTGTATAAATCATACCTAGTTCTTAATTGTCTAGAACATTCTAGTTTTCACTCTTTTTGTTCTGTGAGTGTTCTATTTTGCTAGCTCTGCGCTTAGCCTTAGTTTTCTTGTGCTTATTGCTTAGAACTTTTTAGTTCTCCTTTGAAGTATTGTGAGACATGCTCACTGATCTTTATTGATTATTCTCTTTGTGAGTTGTTTCAAATAAATCAATTGGTGTTGGAAAAGAGTAGGAAGTTTCATTCTTAAGTGGTACAAAAGGATCTTGTTTTTACTGTGGCTTAGACCTTATCATGTAATGTTATATGTTGCTTTTACCTTATGCTTAGTGATTATTGCTGTAGGATGACTTGTCTCAAACAATTGAGATTACTTAATGTGCCTTGAAAGAATCATGCGTTGTTTTAGCATACAAAAGCATAATATTGTGGTATTCTCCTTTGATGCTTTATTTGGGTTGACTTGGCACATGCTTACACCATTCTAAGACTATGAACCAGTTACCATTATCCTCTATGATCATTTAGTTTCTGACTTGTGATATCACTTTATGCTTTGATTACTAATGTTTTGTCGCTCTGCATGATTATGGCCATTATTGCTCTCTTAATTGGTCGCTCCCAGTCTTTTTCTAGCCTCCACTTGTACTGAGTATGAGCTCTACTCGTACACCCAACTCCCAAGAAACCAAGTTATTCCAAAGAGTCCACTATAAATTCCTATGCATGGTGTGTTACACCATTCCAAGTATATTCTTGTGATTAATTATCTTCCAAATAAAAAGTTACTTTGTTATGAGAAAAAATAGTGATTAAAGCTCTCACGAACTTGATGGCACACTTTACTTTCTTGAACTTAATAAACTTGAACCATTGTGTCGTCTATGTTTTATATGCTTGCACTTATAAGTTGGGAATTAGCAGAACCATGCTGTCATGGGGAACACTTTTAACACCTATACATATTACCCACTTGATATCATGATCTTTTGTTTATGGATGTCGGCGGTGTGAAATAAAAGGGGAGCCTGTAAGTTCATGGAGTATTATATATGTGTTAGATAAACGCCTGGGCGGCTAGCCTAAGCCATGCCTAATCATGGTGGAAACTTGCAGCATAACCATAGTCAGCAATCTATGAAGCATTCTTCTTATAAAAAAGAGATAGAAAAAAATAATAGAAAAAGAAAAAAAAAGAGGAGAAGAAAAAAAAAGCACCATTCCCATGGTAAATAAGAAGATTGCTGAGATGCTCATTATCTGTTGCCTTGTCATTTTGATATGGGATAGCTCTTGTATCATGGGGCAAGGGGTACCCTGTTGGCGGTTCTCTATGATACACATATACTTACAATGATAAGAAATTGCTTGTGACTAAAGTTGAATAGCATGACTAACGACCCTCGTACTCAAGGGACATGAGATTGCCAACTTATGATTTGTCAAGCATATACTCCATATTTGTTTCACTTTAACCTTAACCACTTCAAAGATGCCTATGATAGGGGCAATGAGAGCTGAAAGCTAATTAGTATCGTAATTTTTGGAAGCTCTTTATGAAACTTGAAATACCTACTTTTCCCTATGAAGGGCCTATCTTTTACTTTTTATGTTGAATCTCCATCTTCTATCTTTATGCACCAATTGAGAGAGCATAGTGGTCATTCTTAGTTCTATGTGCATTGTCCCAAAGCTTATTATTGATTGATTCATAATGATGGTATTGCTTGTTCTTAAATTATTTGTATCTAGTCACCCTTATGAACTTTGAAGGTGTCCTATGCATTTATGTTTTGCTATTCCATGAGGGACAAGCTGAATACCATTCTTATTATGTTTTCTATATGTGAAACAAACAAATGTCTTTCAATTCATTGTTATTCATGATCTTTTGTTTGTGTTACCTTTTATGTTACAACATAGTTGCTATGTATTATTTTTAGAACTACATCTTTAATGCTCATGCTTAGAGTACTTTGATCCCAGCTATCAATGCTTTACAAATACTTTCATCAAGATTGTGATGGTGCATGTCTCCTAATTTTTTTATCACTTACCTACTCGAGGACGAGTAGGAGTTAAGCTTGGGGATGCTTGATACGACTTAAATATATATATAATTTTTGATGTTCCATGCTTGTTTTATATCATTTGTCTTACGTTTTGTCTACACTTTGAGGTATTTTTATACGTTTTATGGAACTAACCTATTAAAAAGATGCCATAATGCCAATTGCCTGTTTTCTGCTGTTTTTGGTTTCAGAAAAGCTAGTAAGGAAATATTCTCGGAATTGGACGGGACAAAAGAAAAAGTCAATATTTTACCGGAGAGAACACAGAGTCCGAAGGGCAACCGAAGGGGGACCACGGGGTGGGCACACCCTAGGGCGACGCGGCCTAGGGTGGGGCACTCCACCACCAGGTGTGGGCCTCCTACCGCTCCATCGACATTGCCCCTTCGCCTATAAAGTCACCCCGATGCAGAAACCCTAAGTACCCGATCAATCTTCCACGAAACAGTTCGTAGCCGCCGCCACCATCATCCCTAGATCGGGGGATTTGAAGCTCTTCCCGACACCCTGCCAGAGGGGAGATATTATCCCGGAGGCCTTCTTCATCACCGTGCCTGCCTCCGGAGTGATGTGTGAGTAGTTCACCTTTGGACTATGGTTCCATAACATTAGCTAGATGGTTGTTTCTCCTCCCTTGTGCTATCATTGTTTTAGATCTTGTGAGCTCCATTCATGATCAAGATCATCTTTATGTAATCCTACATGTTGTGTTTGTTGGGATCCGATGGATATTGAGTACTATGTTCAAGATTGATTATTGATTCTATCATTTATATGTTATTTGTGATCTTTCATGGTTTTTGTTGTTAGTAGCTATCTTGGCCAAGTAGATGCTTGCAACTCCAAGAGGGAGTATTTATGCTCGATAGTAGATTCATGCCTCTAGTAATCTGGGGAAGTGACATAAATCTCTAATGTTGTAGATGTGTTGTTGCTACTAGGGAGAAAACTACAATATTTTGTTCATGGAATAATTGTATTGTTTACTTTACACACTTTGCTTAAGGCAATAATCTTTTGGTTGCAACTTAATACTGGAGGGGGTTCAGACGATAACCTGAAGGTGGATTATTAGTCTTAGATGCAGTTGGATTACGGTCTATGTATTATGTTGTACTCCCTCCATTTATAAAAAAAATATGTTTTAGGTTTGTGAAGGAGATGTATCTAGACACATTTTAGTGTCTAGATTCATTTGAACTTATATACTACAAGGTGTCGAGATACATCTCCTTCAGAAACCTAAAACATCTTATATTTATAAATGGAGAGAGTAATGCCCAAACGAATCTCATAGGATCTTTCATGACTTGTACAGGCATATGCATATTCATCTTTAATCTATCTTTGCCCAACTATAATTTGTTCACCCAACATGCTATTTATATTATGGAGAGACACCTCTAGTGAACTGTGGACCCCGGTCCATTCCTTTACCATTGATATTCTATCTACTATTTACTTTCACTGTTTACTTTCTGCAAGCATTACTATCTTCCACACTATACGATTAATCCTTTGTTTTTAGCAAACCAGTGAGATTGACAATCGCACTGTAAATTGGGGAAACGTTCTGTGGTTGTGTTGTGCAGGTTCCAAGTTGCTAGCAACACCTTGGGAGCTGTTTCCTTTATCCTATTAGTTTGATAACCTTGGTTTCACAAAGTGAGGGGAAATTTGTTGCTGTGCTCATCACACCTTGCTCTTGGGGTCTCCCAACAGGCTCTACATCAACCGAGCTACCATCAATCACTGAGGATCCCCTCTACTCCTTCATTTCGCATTGGCTTAGGCGAAGCCCTGCAGGATCTCCCCTCTATAATCTGACACCACGCCGTCGTGCTGCCAAAATCACGAGGGGAGAGCTACAACCTCTGCTACCTGGTGGAACAAGGGAGATGAATGTCTTCATCGAGTACCGAACGTGTGACCGACTGCGGGAGCGCTGCTGGAACGCGGCGCCGGAAGGATCATCTACGCGATATTGAGATCGGCAAGTGAACGAATAGTCATCAGTGACAGGTGCTTTGCCTGTCACTAATGGGCATTTTGAGCTTGTCACTGGTAGGCTATTCTGCAGTAGTGCTACATCACCCACGAGAATCCGATCTTGTTAACCACTTTGGAATCTTCGAGGGTGAGTACTCTATCAACTTGTTGCTACAATCTAGTAGATAGATCTTGGCTTGTATGTGTTTATGCAATAGAATTTTTTTGTTTTCCATGCTATGAACCCCAACAATGGTATCAGAGCCGTGTCTATATGTATATCTGTTGCACGAGTATAACACAATGGTCATTGTGGGCGTTGATGCTTTTGTTGTCGATTTCTTATTGTGTACTTTGCATCTTGCGGGATGGTGGATGAAGCGGCTCGGGCTAACATTACATGACATCGTTCATGAGACTTGCTCCACGCTCGACATGCAACTTGTTTTGCATAAAGTGGCTTTGTGGGTGCCTGTTTCTCCCAACATAGTGAAGATTCAATTTACAACGGTTGATTGACAATACTAGTATCAACATTGCGGTTCTTGTTTGTAAGTTAGAGCGATACTTATTGAAAGCCCCAAACCACATAAAACATGCAAAAAAAATTAGAGGCATCTAACTGTGTTTTGCAGGGGTGTGCTGTGATGTGATATGGCCATGATTGTGATTATATATGATGTATGCAATGATCCTTATTGTAGGTCGGCAACCGATAGGAGCCTTATGGTTGTATTTTAATTTTGTTAAGACCTGTGTGTCTTTTATTCAAACTAGTTGTAACAGTTGAAGCTGGTGGACGACAACCATGTAGAGGTGCCATTGACCTTGACGCCACTCCGGTGATGATGGAGATCATGTTCGTGCTTGAAGATGGAGATCGGAAGCACAAGAAGAAAGGCCATATCATATGACATACTATGAATTGCATGTGATGTTAATCCTTTTATGCATCTTGTTTTGCTTAGATCACGATGGTAGCATTATAAGATGACCCCTCTCACTAAATATCAAGTAATAAAGTGTTCGTCCTTAGTTAGCACCGTTACCAAGACACATTGTTTCGAAGCACCATGTGATTATCAGGTGTGATAGATTCAACGTGTGCATACAACCGGAGCAAGCCAGATTTACTCATGCAGAAACTAAGGTTAATCTTGATGAGCCTAGCATGTACAGACATGGTCTCGGAACATATATCACCAAAAGTTAAAGAATGAGTTATATAGTAGATATGATGAACATGTTGATTGTTCGCCTTTGAAACTACATTATGTCTCGTGATGATCAGACTTGATGTAGTGGATTTGGTTCGTGTGATCACTAAAACAATGTGAGGGATATTATTTTGAGTGGGAGTTCACCTAGATTAATTTAAGTATTAATTAGAACTCAATTTGTCAGAAACTTAGTCTAAACTATTGCAAATATGTTGTAGATCAATGGCGGCCCCTACCATCAATTTTAATGTGTTCCTAGAGAAAGAAAAGTTGAAAAACAATGGAAGAAACTTCACGGATTGGTTCCGCAATTTGAAGATTGTCCGTAATGCTGGTCAGTTAACCTATGTTTTGGATGCACCGCTAGGTGACGCACCTGCAGCTGATGCTACCGATGAGGTGAAAAATGTTTACCTTACTCGGAAGAATCAGCACTCCACAGTTCAGTGTGCTATCTTGTATGGTTTGGAATCGGAGCTTCAGAAAAGGTTTGAGAACTTTGACCCACATGATATTGTCCGTGAACTTAAACTGATATTTGAGGCTCATGCGGCAGTTGAGAGTATTGGGCTTACGAAAAGTTCTTTAACTGCAAGATGGAAGAGGGCAGCTCCGTCAGTGAGCATGTGCTTAAAATGTCTAGGCATGCCAATAAGCTCCAAAGCTTGGGGATAGTGATTCCTAATGCTTTGGGGATACACTATGTCCTCCAATCACTACCACCAAGTTACAAGAACATTGTGATGAACTATAACATGAAACGCATGGACAAGTCGTTACTTGAACTCTTCTCCATGTTGAAGTTTGCAGAAGTGGAGATCAAGAAAGAGCACCAAGTGTTGATGGTCAATAAGACCACCAATTTCAAGAAGCAAGGCAAGCCTAATAAAAAGGGTAACTTCAAGAAGGGCGGAAAGAAAACTGTCGCGCCTACAAAGAATAAGATCAAGCCTGGTCCTAATCCTGATACAGAGTGATTTTACTATAAGGGACAAGGTCATTGGATCTGAAGAACGGGAACATCAAGAAGAAACATCGTAATGCTAGAAGTCCTAATGCTAGTGATTTTGATATTGATGATTGCAATATTTCTGAAGTGATTAAGTTCCTACAAAAACTTGCTAGAAGTCCTAATGCTAGTGATATGAATATGGCCTTTACAAAACACATTATAGATGCTCTCATTAAAATTAAAGAAGAAAAATTGAAACATGAAGCTTCTATTCCTAGGAAATTAGAAGATGGTTGGGAACCCATCATTAATATGAAAGTGAATGATTTTGATCTCAAATCCTTATGTGATCTTGATGCTAGTGTCTCTATTATGCCTAGAAGGATTTATGAAATGCTTGATTTACCACCATTGGAAGATTGATATTTAGATGTCCATATTGATGATAATGCTAAAAAGAAACTTATGGGATGATTAATGATGTTATTTTTATGGTTAACAATGCCTATGTCCCCATTGATTTCTACGTTTTGGATGTTGAATACAATGCTTCTTGTCCTATTACTTTGGGAAGACCTTTTCTTAGAACTGTTGGTGCCATTATTGACATGAAAGAGGGCACCATTAAATATCAATTTCCACTCAAGAAAGGTATATAACACTTCCTTAGAAAGGGAGATAAGATATCTTTTGATTATCCTATTTAAACAAAAGTTGATGCCAATGCTTCTTCATTTGAAAATACTTGATTCTTGCTTTCTATGCCTAACTTAAAGGCGTTAAAGAAAAGTACTTCTTGGGATATAACCCAATAGTTTTAGTTGAGTCTTGGAAGTTATTACCTCTGTAATAACCTCTCCTTATCCTTTTTGTGTGATTTTTTTGTGCCAAGAATAACTTCTAATAAGAGAGAAGTAAGATTTGGGGAGTTGCTGTCCCGTAACAGATTTTTGTGCTTCACTGTAACAATTCGTGAAAAATCCCACTATGTCAGATTGAGATAGAATTTTCTGTGCTTGTGCCCCTGTTATTTATCTAACTTTCTTTAGTTCAACATTTTTAGATTTGAGCAACAAAAGATTTTCTAAAAATCGGTCTTTACCCGCTGGTCTATTTTGACAGATTTCTGCCATTATTTGCATACGCCTCTTATCGGTTTCTTTTTGAGTTCTATTTGATCACTTGATATTTTAAAAGGAGTTTCTACAGTATCTTGTGCTATAATAGAAGTTTTACTTGTGTTTAAACTAAATCCAAAGACCTATTATCTTGATTACACTAATGTTGCTAATGAAGATTGTGAGAAGTTTTGATGAAGGAAATTTTCAAGTGTAGGGGAAGAATTATGTGATGAGATGAAGAATGGACAAAAGATCAAGCTTGGGGATGCAACCCGTGTCACCCCAAGAAATATTCAAGAAGTACAAGCGTCAAAGCTTGGGGATTACGAAGGCATCCCCTTCTTCATCAATAAAAATCTCATGTTTTCTTTCAAAACACTTCATTTTTATTGCTTCATGCACTCTTTGTTGTTCTTGGAGCGTCTTTGATTTTTTATTTAGTTTTCTTTTGCTTTGTTTTCTTATTAAGTTGTTCGGACCCCGACACTCCTATTTTGTATAAATCATACCTAGTTCTTAATTGTCTAGAACATTCTAGTTTTCACTCTTTTTGTTCTGTGAGTGTTCTCTTTTGCGAGCTCTGCGCTTAGCCTTAGTTTTCTTGTGCTTATTGCTTTGACCTTTTTAGTTCTCCTTTGAAGAATTGTGAGACATGCTCACTGATCATTATTGAGTATTATCTTTGTGAGTTGTTTCAAATAAGTCGATTGGTCTTGGAAGAGAGTAGGAAGTTTCAAGCTTAAGTTGGTACAAAAAGAAGCTTGTTTTGACTGTGGCTTAGACTTTATAATGTCATGTTAGATGCTTTGACTATATGCTTAGTCATTATTGTTGTGGCATCACTTGTATTAAACAATTGAGATTGCTCAATGTGCCTTGAAAGAATCATGCGTTTTTAGCATACAAAAGCATAATATTGTGGTATTCTCCTTTGATGCTTTATTTGGGTTGACTTGTCATATGCTTACACCATGTTAAGACTACGAACCAGTCACCTTAGCCTCTATGATCATTTAGTTTTTGACTTGTGAGATCACTTTATTCTTTAATAAATAATGTTTTGTCGCTTTGCATGATTATGGCCATTATTGGTCTCTTAGTTGGTCGCTCCCAGTCTTTTGCTAGCCTTCACTTGTACTGAGTATGCTCTCTACTCGTGCATCCAACTCCCAAGAAACCAAGTTATTGCAAAGATTCCACTATAAACTCCTATGCATGGTGTGTTACACCATTCTAACTATATTTATGTGATTATTTATCTTCCAAATTAAACTTTTGTTATGTGAAAATTAGTGATTAAAGCTCTCACAAACTTGATGGCACACTTTATTTTCTTGCACTTAATAAACTCGAACCATTGTGTCATCTATGTTTTTTATATTCTTGCAAATTATGGGAATTAGTAGAACCATGTTGTCATGGGGAACACTTTCAACACATGTACATATTATCCAGTTGATATCATGATCTTTTGTTTATGGATGTCGGGAGTGTGAAATAAAAGGGGAGATTGTAAGTCCATGGAGTATTATATATGTGTTAGATAAATGCCTGGGCGAATAGCCTAAGCCATGCCTAATCATGGTGGAAACTTGCAGCATAACCATAGTGAGCAATCTATGAAGAATCTTCAAAAAAATATAAAAAAAGAGAAGAGAAAAAGAAAAGAGAAAAAGCACCATACTCATGGTAAATAAGAAGATCGCTGAGATGCTCATTGTCTGTTGCCTTGTCATTTTGATATGGGATGGCTCCTGTATCATGGGGTAAAGGGTATCCCGTTGGCGGTTATCTATGATACACATATACTTACAATGACAAAACTTGCTTGTGACTAAAGTTGAGTAGCATGAGGAATGGCCTTCGTGCTCAAGGGACATGAGATTGCCAAATTATGATCTGTCAAGCATATACTTCATATTCGTCTCACTTTAACCTTAATCACTTCAATATGCTTATGATAGGTACAATGCAAGCTGAAAACTAATAAGTACCATAATTTTTTGAAGCTCTTTATGAAACTTGAAATCCCTACTTCCCTCTCTGAAGGGCCTTTCTTTTTTACTTTTATGTTGAGTCTCCATCTTCTATATTTATGCACCAACTAGGAGAGCATAGTTGTCATTCTTAGTTTAATGTGCATTGTCCCAAAACTTGTTGATTGATTTATAACTTTGATATTGCTTGTTCTTAAATTATTTGTATCTAGTCACCCTTATGAACTTTGAAGGTGTCCTATGAATTTATGTTTTGATATACCATGAAGGGACAAGCTTAATACCACTCTTGCTATGTTTTCTATATGTGAAACAAACAAATGTCTTTCAATGCATAGTTATTCATGATCTTTTGTTTGTGTTACCTTTCATGTTACAACATAGTTTCTATGTCTTATTGTTAGAAATAAAACTTTCATGATCATGTTTAGAGTACTTTGATCCCAGCTATCAATGCTTTGCAATACCTTGATCAAGATTGTGATAGTGCATGTCACCTCAAAAATTATTCTTTTATCACTTACCTACTCGAGGACGAGTAGGAGTTAAGATTGGGGATGCTTGATACATCGTAAACGTATCTATAATTTTTGATGCTTCATGCTTGTTTTATACCAATTGCTTTATGTTTTGTCTACACTTTGAGGAATTTTTATACATTTTTTGGAACTAACCTATTAACAAGATGCCACAGTGCCAGTTGCCTATTTTCTGCTGTTTTTGGTTTCAAAAAAGTTAGTAAAGAGATATTCTCAGAACTGGATGGAACAAATGCCAAAGTCAATGTTTTACCTGAGCGAAGACGGAGTCTAGAGGGGAGACGAAGTGGGGCCACGAGGTGGCCAAACCTAGGGCTGGTGCGGCCACCCCCTAGGGCACGCCGCCCTATGGTGTGGGCCCCTCAGGTGACCATCGACCTTGCCCCTTCGCCTATAAAATCTCGAGGCAGAAACCCTAAGTACCCGATCAAAATTCCACGAAACAATATGTAGCCACCACCATCGTCCCTAGATCGGGGGGATCTGAAGCCCTTCCCGGCACCATGTCGGAGGGGAGAGATCATGCTGAAGGCCTTCTTCATAACCATGCCTGCCTCCGGAGTGATGCATGAGTAGTTTGCCCTTGGACTATGGGTCTATAGAAGTAGCTAGATGGTTGTTTCTCCTCCTTTGTGCTCTCATGTTTAGATCTTGTGAGCTCCGTTCATTATCAAGATCATCTATTTGTAGTCCTACATGTTGTTTTTGTTGCGATCCGATGGATATTGAGTATTGTGTTCAAGATTGATTATTGATTCTATCATGTCTGTGTTATTTGTGATCTTGCGTGCTCTCCGTTACTAGTGGTTGCTTTGGCCAAGTAGTTGCTTGTAACTCCAAGACGGAGTATTTATGCTCGATAATAGGTTCATGCCTCTAGAAATATGGGGAAGTAACAGAAATCTCTAAGGTTCTAGATGTGTTGTTGCTACTTGGGAGAAAACAACAATCCTTTGCCCAAGGGCAATTGTATTGTTTACTTTACACACTTTGCTTAATGCAATTATCTGTTGCTTGCAACTTAATACTGGAAGGGGTTAGGATGATAACCTGAAGGTGGATTATTAGTCATAGATGCAGTTGGATTACGGTCTATGTATTTTTTTGTAATGCCCAAACGAATCTAATAGGAACCATCAAGACTTGTACATGCATATTTATGCATTTTCAATCTATCATTGCCCAACTGTAATTTGTTCACCCAACATGCTATTTATCTTATGGAGAAACCAGTGAGAACTCATATAAAAGTTGTATGGTTGTGTTGTGTAGATTCCAAGTTGCTAGCAACACCTTGGAGTTGTTTCCTTACTCCTACTGGTTCAATAACCTTGGTTTCATAACTGAGGGAAACTTGCTGTTGTGGTCATCATACCTTTCTCTTGGGGTTCCCAACGAGCTCTACATATCTGAGCCATCAACTAGCAAAGAACGAGGTGACGATGTGCCTTGGAAATGGAGCAAAGGTTTATGTGATCGCGGTCAGCACGCTACCTCTTTATCTACCATCAGGATTAATTTTATACTTCAATAATTGTTATTTGGTGCCTGCGTTGAGCATGGACATTATATCCGGATCATGTTTATTGCGAGACGGTTACTTGTTTAAGTATGAGAATAATTGTTGTTCAAAATTTATATGAGTAATATATTTTATGGTCATGCACCTTTGATAGATGGTCTATTTTTATTGAATCTCGATTGTAGTGATACACATGTTCATAATATAGAAGCTAAATGTTTGAAATTGAATGATAATACTACATACATGTGGCACTATCGTCTTGGTCACATTATAGTGAAGCGTATGAAGAAACTCCATTCTGATGGAATTCTTGAATCACTTGATTTTGAATCACTTGAAAGATGCGAAGCATGTCGGATGGGAAAAATGACTAAGACTCCATTTTATGGTATGATAGAGCAAGCTTCGGACTTATTGGAAATCATACATACCGATGTGTGTAGCCCAATGAATGTAGCATCGCGTGGTGGTTATCGTTATATTCTTACTTTTACGGATGACTTCAGCAGATATGGGTGTATCTATTTCATGAAACATAAGTCCAAAACTTTCGAGAAGTTTAAGGAATTTCAATGTGAAGTAGAGAATCAATGTAACAAGAAGATTAAATTTCTATGATCTGATCGTGGATGTGAATATCTAAGTTATGAGTTTGGCGAGCATTTGAAGAAATGCAGAATACTTTCATCATTGACACCACCGGGAACACCACAATGTAATGGTGTGCCCGAACGTCGTAATGGAACTCTCTTAGATATGGTTCGCTCTATGATGTCACTCACAGATTTACCGTTATTATTGTGGGGTTATGCATTAGAAATAACCGCATTCACTTTAAATAGGGTACCATCTAAATCCATTAAAATGACACCATATGAATTATGGTTTGGGAAGAAACCTAAATTGTCGTTCCGTAAAGTTTGGGGTTGTGAAGCCTATGTAAAGAAGTTACAGCCCGACAAGCTTAAACCCAAAGCGGAAAAATGCGTCTTCATAGGATACCCAAAGGGAACTATTGGGTATACCTTCTATCATAGATCCGAAGGAAAAATATTCGTTGCCAAGAATGGATCCTTTCTAGAGAAGAAGTTTCTCTCAAAAGAAGTAACTGGAAGGAAAGTAGAACTCGACGAGGTTGTCGGACCTTCTCTTGGATTTGAGAGTAGCGCAGCACCAGAAGAAGTTCCTGTGGCGCCTACACCAATAGGAGAGGAAGCTAATGATAGAGACATGAAACTTCGATTGAAGTCACTACTAAACCTTGCAGGTCGACGAGAACTCGTAACACTCCTGATTGGTATGATCCCGTTATGAGTGTCATGTTGGTGGATAACACCGACAACCCTACGACATATGAGGTAGCGATGATGAGCCCTGTTTGCAATAAATGGCAAGAAGCCATGAAATCCTAGATTGGATCCATGTACGAAAACCATGTATGGATTTTGGTGGACTTACAGGATGGCCGGAAGGCTGTCGAGAACAAATGAATTTTTAAGAAGAAAACATATGCTGATGGTAATGTAACCATCTATAAAGCTGGACTTGTTGCGAAAGGGTTCCGACAAATTCATGGAGTTGACTACGATGAAACTTTCTCACCGGTAGCGAAGCTAAAGTCTGTGAGGATTTTGTTAGCAATTGCTGCATATTATGATTATGAGATATGGCAGATGGATGTCAAAATGGCATTCCTCAATGGAGGCATTGATGAAGAGTTGTATATGGTACAACCCAAAGGTTTTGTCGATCCTAAGGATGCTAACAAGCTGTGCAAGCTTCAACGATCCATTTATGGATTGAAGCAAGCATCCCAAAGTTGGAATTAACGTTTTGATAAGCTGATCAAAAGTTTTGGTTTTATACAAACTTATGGAGAAGCTTGTATTTACAAGAAAGTGAGTGGGATCTTTGTAGAATTCCTAGTACTATATGTGGATGACATATTATTGATTGGGAATGATATAGAACTTCTTAAAAGTGTCAAGGATTATTTGAATAATAGTTTTTCAATGAAAGATCTTGGCGAAGCTGCTTACACATTAGGCATCAAGATTTATAGAGATAGATCAAGACGCTTAATACCGCTTCCAGAGAGTACATATTTGGACATAGTTCTAAAGAGGTTTGGAATGGAAGATAGCAAGAAAGGGTTCTTGCCCATGTTGCCCAATACGACCTTGAGTAAAACTCAAAGTCCTGCTACGGCAGAAGATAGAGAGAGGATGAGTAAGACTCCCTATGCCTTAGCCATAGGATCTATCATGTATGCCATGCTATGTACTAGACCCAACATTGCATATGCTATTAGTTTGACTAGCAGATATCAAAGTGATCAAGGAGTGGATCATTGGACAGCGGTCAAAAACATCCTTAAGTACTTGAGAAGAACTAAGAATATGGTTCTTTCTTATGGAGGTGATGAACAACTTGTTGTTAATGGTTACACCGATGCTAGTTGGAACACCGATTCGGATGATTCTAAATCTCAATCTGGATACGTATTTACTTGGAATGGTGTAGAAGTGAGATGGAGGAGTGCAAAGAAAAGCGTTGTGGCAAGATCTTCAACTGAATCAGAATACCTAGCTGCTTCGGAGGCTTCACAAGAGGCAATATGGATGAAGGAGTTCATTACGGAGCTCGGTGTGGTTCCTAGTGCACTGGACCTAATGGCCATCTACTGTGATAACATGGGTGCCATAGCCAATGCGCAGGAGCCAAGGTCACACAAGAAGCTGAAGCATATCAAGCTGCATTTTCACGCTATTTGAGAGCATGTCCAATATGGTGACATAAAGATTTGTAAAGTACACACAGTTCTGAATGTGGCGGATCCATTGACTAAACCTCTCCCGAGGGCAAAACATGACCAACACCAAACCGCCATGGGTGTTCGGTATATTACCATGTAATCTAGATTATTTTCTCTAGTGCAAGTGGGAGACTATTGGAGATATGCCCAAGAGGCAATAATAAAAGTAGTTATTATTATATCTTCATGTTTATGATGAAAGTTTATATCTCATGCTATAATTGTATTAATACTTATGTGATTTGTAAACATAAGAGTCCCTAGTAAAGCCTCTTGTTTAACTAGATTGTTGTTTGAAGGATGATAATGGTTTCCTGATCATGAACATTGAGATGTTAGTAAACAACAAGTTCATGTCATTAGGAGAATGATGTGATGGACATACTCCTAATAATTAAGCGTAGCATAAAGATCAAGTCATTTTAAATATAGTTTAGTTGCTATAAGATTTCAGATACATAGTAACCTAAATCCTTCGACCATGAGATCTAGTTAATCACCATCACCGGATGGATACTTTGATGACATCAAACACCACTTCCTAACTGGTTAGTTATAAAGGTGACATTGAGTGTGCGGAAGGTATGTGTTGAGGCACATGGATCAAGAGTGGGATTTATCCATCCATATGACGGATAGATATAGTCTGGGCCCTCTCGGTGGAAAGTCATCCAATTAGCTTGCAAGCATGTGACTGGATCATGAGGGATCACATATCACAGGAATGAGAAAAGAGTACTTATCGGTAACGAGGTTGAACTAGGTATGCAGAGATACCGACGATCACACCTCAGATAAGTATTATATCGCGAGACAAAGGGAAATTGGTATCATATGTATATGGTTCATTCGATCACAATGTAATCGTAGAAATATGTGGGAGCCATATGAAATTCCAGATTCCTCTATTGGGTATTGATCGAAGAAGAGTCTCGGTCATGTCTGCATAATTCACAAACCGTAGGGAGACACACTTAAGGATTCAATGTTGTTTAGTAGATATGGAATGTGAGTAAAGAGAACGAATGTTGTTCAGAGTCTCGGATGAGATCCGGGATATCACGAGGAGATCCGAAATGGTCTGGAGAATAAGATTCATATAAGGAAAGTCCAATTTCAGAGCTTAGGAATGGTTCAGGTGTTTTCACCGGAATGATCTAGAAGGGTCTAGAAGGTTCACCGATCCGGATTGTGTTATAACAAAGTGGAATGGTTGCATCATGTCCTAGGTCACATGGCTGGACACTTGGAATACAAAAATCAAACTGTAATTTGAAAGTCAAAAAGATAGTTTGAAAAACGCAAACTGGAACAATGGTTTCCAAGTGGAGGAGGGAAGGAATCCTACCTAGAGGAGGACTCCCCTCTCTCCTTGCTGCTGATCACATGAAGTGGAGTTGGGGGAGGATTCCCTCCCCTTGCCGCCACTCCCTCTCGTAAATAGAGGGGAGGGGCGCCCCCTTGCCCTCCACTAAAAAACACTAACCCCAAGCCGTCGCCGCCGCAGCAAGTCAGCGCTGCCCTAGACGCTGCCGGCCACCACCTCCTCCCCTTGGCCTCTAAACCTATATCACCAAGGATCCCCTCTACTCCTTCATCTTGCACCGGCTTAGGCGAAGCCCTGCGGTATCTCCCCTCTAAACTCCGACACCACGCCGTCGTGCCTGCTGGAACAAGGGAGAGGAAGGTCTTCATCGAGTACCGAATGTGTGATCGACTGCGGGAGCGCTGCCGGAACACGGCGCTGGAAGGATCATCTACGCGATCTTGAGATCGGAATGTGAAGAACTACATCACCCACGAGAATCCGATCTCGTTAACCGCTTTGGAATCTTCGAGGGTGAGTACTCTATCAACTCGTTGCTACAATCTAGTAGATAGATCTTGGCTTGTATGTGTTCATGCAGTAGAATTTTTTTGTGTTCCATGCTACGAACCCCAAAAAAGTTTGTTCCCCAGCGGCCTGGGAATGACACAGACATGATCTCCATCAATGATCAATAGCGGGATCGGGATGCCCATAATGACCTCCATGCATTCCATCATTTAATGCCATTTAAACCGAGAAACGTTGAGTCCAATTCCCTTTGTTACTTAGATACTACTTGTCCGAGATCTGATCATTGGTATCATATACCTTGTTCAATCTCGTTACCGACAAGTTTTGTTTTACTTTTTCTCGTGATATTGCATCTCCGTGACCTAGTCACATGTTGTTGATATTACAGATGTAATCTCACCAAGTCAGTCGTGTGTATATTCCCATCACGTGCGGTGAACAAATACCGATCTTGATACATATGCCTCAAAAGTTCCTATGGAATACCTAACATACACAATTATTGTCACCTAGTTACGAACATGCCATTTGATGCAGTCAAAGTAGCCTCAGGAGACCGTGATTAATATGAAATCACGGTGTAAGGAGAAGGAGACTACGCTTCTAACTATTGCAACGACGAACCTTGTGACTTGATCATGTCAGAATCTTTGAGTAATGTCCATCACATCATTCACTAATGATATGACCTCGTTGTTAGTTGAAGTTATAGTAAGTCCATGATCGAGAAACCTCAATCATGAGTTTCCCAACAAACTAGTATAAATAGAGGCTACTAGGGACTTGTTTTGTTCATACCACACCTATATCAATGTTTCCACTTGATATAGTTATAGCACAATATGAAACTATTACGTACTAATTGAGATATGATAATAAAATCAATTTATTATTTGCCACTAGGGCATATCTCCTTCATCCCACTTGCACTAGAGTACAAATAATTGTGGTGACCCAGCATAACACTACATGTTGTAGTATACTATAGTCATGGACATAACACTCACGGAGTACCATTCCACAAATATTATATCCTGAGAGTGGTACAACAGAAATAAAACGGGTCCACAACATACATTATCATTATTACAACCAGAAATGACATGACGACTTCGAGATCCTCCTAGGTCCATAGATGTATCCCGATGACTCAGGGATAAACTATAATAACTCTGAGAACAATATAAAGAAGCAACTAAACTTTAAGGTTTATACGAGATTGAATATATATAGAGGATCGAGATCTATGCTACCAGACTTGATCTCTATGTATGATACATCTACACTTCAGATACTTCGGTCTCCATTCCATAGATGTCTTCGTAATTGTCCCCTTCGGCGCTTCCGGATACTTCTGGTTTTTCATAGCGGAATTATTCTTGGTCGTCAATTGGATATAGTATTTCCTCTTCCTGATCTTTAATGTCTTCAGAATCTAGCAAGGGTTAATAAGATACCTTGAGTACGAGCGTACTCAGCAAGTTCACTAAAAAGGAGTATTTAATGCACTATATCTACAACCACATACCATAGGTCATAGGCAATGCAAGTTTTCGTAAACATTTCTTCAAAGTTGCTTTTATTCTGAAAAGCTATCTCCGCCAGCCTTCACAGGTTTACCAGAACTTTCGTGGAGTTCCTTTCTTGAAGCGTTCGAAGCTCCTTCCTAGAACAGGGAGTAACAAGTTACATTTCTTACACTCTGCAGAGGTGTGTTGCTTTACCCATGAGAGATCAAGTCCTTATTACACAACAGGGAGAATCTTTCCCGTCCATACTTCCTATGGTGTGGGGCCCAGTAGATGATCCAAGCCAAGCACTGTTCTTCTCCGCGACCCCGCATACAACGCAATTGTTGTATGTCCACACTCAAGGTAGACCCCCGTATAAAACAACTATACCTTAGTTGGATACACACAACAACCATTAACACTAGAAATCTGTCTTTTGTAAGCCCAGATCCACGGTAGACCTTTCCCCGTATAAAATGGCTATACCCACGATCTGCAACTTACAAATGCCCAGAACAATGTCCGATGTATGCGAGAGGGAGCTGATCCAGCTGACTTCCCCAAAGCCATATAGATCCCATGGTTAACGCGTAATATATGGCACGAGAATCACTGGCGACATTGGTTGTTAAGTCCTAGATAATATGTTCCTTTACCACTGGAACTTTCATAGCAGGTTATTACCTCATGGTTAATAACCTATAATCATATTATTATGAAAATAGTGTTTTCTGACCTTTTTGAAATACAAATGATGACAACATTTGAATTGCAAAGTACTTTACAGAAAATAATCAAAGGACATGAGCAAGTGTGAACTTGCCTTGATAAAGTGATGTATTATAGTCGAATGTCTCGACTTGACCCTGGACCTTGGGTTCTACAAAAATATCATCATTTCCCGGTAAGGACAATGTTTAAAGAAGCAATATGTTGTTATGCATAAGTAATGAGATGCATAATGTAAAATCCCAAGTAATCCCCTAACATTACAAGTGGTTTATATTTAGATGATTGGTTTAGGATTTGCTTTATTTTAAGTTTACTTCATAAAAAAGTATAGTTGCTAGGACTCTAAGATAAACATATAAAATATGAAAAGTAAAGTACAATCATAAAATAATTCTAAGATTCAATGGTATTATGTAATTATTACAAAGTTCATGTTTTAAGTTGTTATGGCTTAAGAGAAATGGTATAGTGTTTCTTTTGAAGTGGCAAAAAGAATGACATTTGAAGAAAATATTATTTATGTTAAGTTAATCAACTCTAAATATTAGTAGGATTGAAGCTATGGTTTTGTAATAAAGTTCAAATGATCTTGAGTCATTATATACCTAGCTTAGGGTGTATTAGACCAAAGTAATCTACAAAAATATAATTAGGATTTTTCGTAAGCATAATCAAAGATGGAACACTTGTAGCATTATCAACTATTAGGGTTTTTTCATAAGCATAATCAAAGATGGAATCTTAGAGTTATGAAACTTTGTTTTAAAGATTTAATTCTAACATCTATAATATTTATGGATTGCACTATAAGATTTTTCTATATAAAGAAAAATAAGTGAATTTGTTTTATAATTTATTTAATGAATACTAAGTTTGCTAAATATGATTATAGATAAATTGATCCCACTAACTTCTAATATAAGTTAATGATTTGCAAAAATAACTTTGTAAATTCTTTGACTTATAATAAGATAAATACTTTAAAAGAATATTATAAATTAATTGTTTACATCTAGATTGTATTCTAAATTATAATTATAGGTTTATATTATTTAGAATTAAAGTATTGTGTTTTGAATAAGATCATTTCTTACTTAGGAAAGAATTTTAAATAATTAACAAAACAACTATCTTATTTTATTAATTTAGATAATTGAAGTTATATGATCTAGGGACTTTAAGATGTTTTTGGAATAATATACTTAGTATATTT
This sequence comes from Avena sativa, assembly GCA_916181665.1. Classification (NCBI taxonomy): domain Eukaryota; kingdom Viridiplantae; phylum Streptophyta; class Magnoliopsida; order Poales; family Poaceae; genus Avena; species Avena sativa. Next base: position 299,417,698 of record OV702297.1, on the reverse strand, counting down.
CTAGTAAATATACTTATAATCTTAAAAATGAATTTTATTTATTTTTAGGTATAATATTGATTTTTTTATAAAATTTCTCAATTATTGAATGTCTTTAAATATTTGTTTTAAATTTTATTTGTAAAATTTTAAGTTACTATTTTTAGAAGATACGAGATTTCTTTTTATGCATAGAAGTGATTTTTATTTATTTTTAGGAATTTTTCTAAATTTATTAAATTTCATTTAGATATTTAAGGGTGTTAATATTTATTTGCATTTTACTAAACTTAAATAAATATGATTATATTTTCTTAGGTGGATATTATTTTAATAAACATTTTGATGTATTAAATATATTTTTAGGATTTTTCTACATATTTTAGAGCTTAAAATGTTTAGAGGGTATTTTGGTCATTTAATATTTAGCTTAATTTTATTAGGCTAGGTTCTTGGGCCAGCCCATTTGGTTGGACTAGACCACATGGTCTAGTCCACTGGGTCGGGTGTGACCGACCACACACTCTCCTCTCTCTCTCCCCTCGCTTCGACACCTCTTCCTCGCGATGCCGCGGCGCTGCCGCCTTTGCCGCACAACCATGGCCGGCTCCTGACTCCTTGGCCGCCGCCATCAGTTGCCCTCGACACTCTCCCCTCCGCTAATCCTTCCTATCCAATTCGATCTGTGATTCAAACCCTCTTTCGTTCGTCCCTGCTGCATTCCTGTTGCTAGGGTTTCGGCCGTCAATTCCGGTGTGCTCTGGTGACCCCTGGATGGTGATGATGGCGAGGTGGTGGTGCGGTTATGGTGGTTTGATGATGGGTTGGTTGCTGGCGCCGCCTCTTCTATGCGCAGGTATCCACTGGTGCGGATCGGTGCGGGTTGTGTACCACGGTGCTCCTCGTGCCGCTACGTCATGGTGATGGTGCTGGTGCATGGTGAAGTCCTTCCCGTGTGTGCACTACTGCGGTCGCGCGAGCCTTGCCTCGCCACGCCGCTGTGGTTGTGCCTCGGGCGTCAGGTACATGCCCAGATGCTTATTTTCCTCACCCCTCTTCCTTTCTCTCAAATCTCTCTCTCACAGTACATTGTTCTAGCAGTTGCCGTTGAGTATGATTAGTTGATGTGCTACAACTTTGATTTGGATATCCTTTAAGGATACTGAGAGGATGTTCACCATGTTCTAATGATTGTTAGTTTAGCTAGAACTAATATAACACAATGCTCATACTGAAATTGATACAATGGAAATGTTTGATTCAAACACATGGTTTGGATAAAATTTCATGGGATTCTAAAGTACCCTGCAAACTTGATGTTCTGATTCTTAACTTACTGAAGCTTTGCTTCAGGAAGTAGTTTTTCTGTAACTTTATACCTGGTAGATATAATAGCAAAATGGTTATATGTCTCAGGTTAAAATGATGATCTGTATTGATCTTATTGCCTGTCCAGATCGATAGAGAGATCATAATTTAAAGAATGATTCCTAGAAATTTTTATCTAGGAAGATGATGAATCTTGTATGGATGTGCCTTGTAAGCATAACTTACATGTTTCTTTTAACACCAGTGGCATGACAGTCTAAATGGTTGCAATGATTCCTAGCTTGCTAAGATGGAGAGATGACAGATTATATTTGGAGAACTCTTACTAAATGGTTAACTAGTTAATAAATGAACTAGTGGTTGTTACTATGATTTTTGCAACTGTGGTGCTTCCTTTTGGATTGAGCATAGTGGTGAACAACATAATAGCTAAATATGAGTCTTGATTTCTTTGCAAGGAATCTAGAGTTGGATGAGAAATGTGCTGGTTAGTAATTGATTAGCAACTTAAATGATTCCTGGTGACCATCACTTAGGAAAGGGATTTGAAACAATTTCTTTTGTTTGCAGATGTGTTCATAATCTGTTAAATTGGTGAGGCTCAAGTTAAGTGAAGAGATTAGTAGCTCTGCTGTACTAGGTTGACTACTGTGGTGCCTCAATTTGGCGTGTGCACAGTAGGATCCCTTAATAGCGTGAGTTGCTACTTAGTTATAGCCAATGATGCAGGTCTGAGGCTTTACTTTTATTGCACATGATCATATACCATTGTTTCCTTTTAGTTTTCCTTGCATCTTATTTGGCTAATGTCCAACTACTGTCAGTAAGACAGTGATCATATGATTCCTAGTTGTTTTTAGCTAGGTAAAGGATTATGTGGTGCTACTCTCTTGTGCTGTGTAGATTCCCTAATGAGATGTCACTGTGATGCCTCCCTTAGGATGGAACATAGTGATCTCCACTAATGGAGCTGCTAGACTTGCGAAGTAGGGTGTGGAAAATGATATCATCTAGTTTGTATGATCTAGATGCAGAATCTTAATATGTGATCTTGGTTAATGATGCATATGCCGAGACAGCTGTATGATAAGAACAGTTACTTTATGTTGCCTAAATATCTCTGTGATGATCTTTGCATATCACTGTATGCAGATCTGAGGATATTCCTCCACCATAAATTATTTTCCTAAAGAATCTGGTGAGAACATAAACTAAGATTATTTGTTTGGTGTAGCTACCTACTGCTGTGTAGCTTGTGTACTATATCTGGCCTTCTTGATCTTCTGGTTGTTAGCTCAAGATTAGCTAATGTGTATCTGCTCCTTATAGTATTGCTAACTTGCACTTGATCAGCCTACACATGTTAATCTTGTGCTCTTGAACCTTGTTCTTCTAGATCCTAAAGAACTTGTTTCTTGAGATTACTTATTCTACTAAGATACTCCTACTTCCCCCTCCTTCTACTACATGATCTTCTCTTGGATGGCTTATATAAGCAACCTGATGCTGATTGGGTGGTGGATTTGATGGTGGTGTGAAGAAATGAACGTGTGTTCTTGAGCTAGTGGAAGAACTATGGCTCTGGTGGTGTGCGTGAGAAGGATATGCTAGCAGCCCTGCTACAGATGGTGATTTCTCTCCATTTGCTACTCTCTGTGATGTTGACAACACACAGAGGTGTTGTGTGAGCTGCTTGTATGCTTGCATCATGTGTGTGGATCAGATCAAGTAAATACTGGATATTTTCTGATGGTTTGACCTTTACTATTTACTTGCTTGGTGAGATTTGCCCCCCTTTTGTCTATGATGTTGTTGTTATACAAATGATCTACTGAGAAGAACAGATATTGTTTTGGTGAAACTTGACCCTTATTAACTCTGCTCAGGGATGTAATGAATAGTGCACCTCACTGTTAGATTGAGAGAAAAATTACTAACACCAACCTTTTTGTTTTTATCTTCAATTTATTTGTTTTGCAGGAATAAAAAGGATGTCCAAAGATATCAAGACTAGATAGAAATTTAGTTTAGGTGTTTTATTTTTATCCATTTTTGTAATTCCCTTTACTGTCAAGAAGTAATGTAAGAACATTGTAAGACATTAATTTATCTTATTATAATTATTGTAACCATTTCTTATTATTTCTTTACTGTAGAAAGATAATGTGATATATATTCTTTTAATAAAGAGTTCTTCTATTTGCTTCATTGTTGTAATTCATTTTCTATTTTCATTATCCATTTTATTGTTTTATTATAATCTTTCCTTTATTATTTAATATTAAAATAATAATGTAATGTTGGTCATAAATAATCTTTGTACTTTTGTTTATAATACTTGTATTTGTCTTGTTGTGATTAATTATTTATAATTCAAATTTCTCCCCTCATAATTCCAGAAAACAATAGAGGTCATGTCAAAATTCCTCACACTCCCCCTTGGATGACACTAAACCTAATTCATCAGAGTGAGAATTTTGATCACTCTAGTCTTTTAATTTGGTGAAAAATTTACTCGGATTTTCAGATGCATGCATGCAGATGCACAAAATCCTAAATCTACCCTTCGTTTAGTCCTAAATGCTAGGATGTTACAGACTTCCCCCTTAAATTAAACTTCGTCCCGAAGTTTGTGGTTTCTTGCTCATGAAGGTTTCCAATAGGCTCTTCTTGAGTTTTCTTCTTTCCTCCTAGTTTCTTGTCCTCCGAAAGTGATGTTTTTAATAAACTCGGCACTCCTTGAGTTTACTTTCAACCTTGATTCGGTTATGGTTAATGCCTAATGCTCATTTATATTTCCTTCCGAAGCTTCATGAGATTACCTTTAACCTTGAACAACATTATTGACGAAGAACTACTGATGCTAAACATACCTATTGTAGCCTCGTCGATGTGGTTCCATCTGAAGTTCCAACCCCTTGATGGTGATTTTACTCCTCGAGTAACCAACTTGTTGGGACATTCATATCTCTTATGTCTGTCTAGACCACACCTATAGCACACCTTTTCGGTCTTCCAACAACCCCTCCTTATATGACCTGATGCTCCACATTTACTGCATATGATATGTTTCTTTCGTTTTGATGCCTCATACTTTGATGTACCACTTGTGGATAAGAATCTAGGTATAGAACTTAAGTTTAATGTTTACTTAGTAAATTGAAACTTCTTCGGTTCCCCTTTAGATATTTTCTTGGCTAATTTCTTCCTCTCTTCCAGTTGAATCTTGTAATCATCCTCAAAAGTAATTGCTACATCAACCAGCTCTTTAAAACGTTGTGTTACAGCCCCTCGTATTTTCATCTTCATATAAGGGTTTAGTCCTTCCAAGAACCTTTTCTTGCGCTTCTCCTCCGTATTTACCACATCATTTGCATAACAAGATAATTGACTAAACTTGCTAATATATTTCATCACAGTCTATCATTTTTCCGTAAGTCCTTGAATTATCTCCTTTTAAATTCCATAATGCCCTCTGGAACATGATACTCACAAAACTTCCGCTTGAATTCTTCGCAGGTGAATATCTCTTCTGGTCTGAGCAGGGCTAATTGATTTTCCCACCAATTTGCAGTAGATGCGGGTAGAAGAAATGTTGCATAGCATAACTTCTCCCCATCATTGCATCCAACTGTTTTAAGCTTCCTTTCTGTATCCATCAGCCAATCCTCGGCATCCATAGGTTCTGATGCGGATCCAAAAGGAATTGGTTTGGCATTTTGGAAATCAGAAAGACTTACTCTGATATATTTGTTTTCCTCTCTAGGTCCAATTCTTTTGAGTATCTCCTGCATGAAATGATTCTGGTACTCTTGCATCATCTGCATGTATTGCATGAAATTCTCCTCTGTCAACGGACGGGTTGATGGTCTAGTTGCAATTACACCCACATTACTTTCCCTCTGCTTAGCTTCTTGCTCCAAACGCTGTCCTTCAAACCCAACTTACATCATGCATATGTTTTCTAAGCTCAACCCTATGCACAGTTCTAGTCACACAAGGAAATCAACAACCAAATCCAAATAACCACCAAACCTATACCATGTATTATACATGGTTTTTATAAGCTATTACAAATAATCCTCACAACTACGGTTTGACTCTCACTTAGTACATTACTTGTATGTTACAAGGACTTGCTTGCTCATATGAGCATGCTCTCACTTCTTAGGTCATGCCTCTCAAACACTATGATGCACATTACTGGATATGTACCTTATTTAAGCTCCTTACTTCAATGGATTGTCTCTTCTTACTTTTGTCTCTCTTTCTAGTGCTTCCTGGAATTCCATCCATGATGACGTGAAGTCCGACGACTACCTTCTGGAGTATATAAACATCTAGAGGGTGCGCACTTTTGATTAGAAGTACTTAGGTTGAGGTTAGCCATTGAGAAATGACTAGAAAATGCGTGATCTCCCGTGGAATTCTCATGTCCACCATCAAACACACTTTCGTAATAAGGTGTGTTCTCCAACTTTTTCTTGATTCAGTCATACCTATAGAGGTAATAAATGCCAGTGCCTTCTTCCATGTCAATAGGATTGGTATTATCCCCATATGGACCATAGGCTTCATTTTAATATAACTGATTTCCACTCCCTTACTAGGATCACAGGGTATGAGATTCTCCCTGGTTCCAGTGTAAGATTCTACTCCCCATTCATCATGATTCCAAACTATAATACTTGAATTGGATGTTTCCTAAGTTTCCTGTTTTGTTTTATACTGGTCCATGGTCGACATGTTACAAAGCCCATTCTGATAATAGGCATAGGTTTCAGATTATGGTCCTTCAAACTCATTCTCTTCATACACCTCTCTCAAGAAGACTGTTCTAAGATGCCTAGCTTCTCTATCTGACTCCTTTTTGCGTTCTATAACTTTAGTAGGATCAACATACTCCTCAATGTTAGTATCCAACCTCTGGACTAGAACCTAATGTGTGTCATGGTAGGTATTGAGTAATGTCCTATTATGATCTATGTATTCGGCAGCTAAGGTAGCTTTAGTCTCCACAAATGCAGCATGATCCAACTTAAGTTTCGAATTTATAGAATCTTGAGGTATGGTAGTAGGATTACTACCTACCAATTTCCTTGGATTCTTGTTTTCGAAGCCTGATTATTGCTTCTAAAACTGCGGTTTGATACTCCGCCGCCATACATCTCATCTTCCCTGATGGAATTACTTCACTTATTCCCAACTTTTTTGGTAAGATACACACTACACGGTACTTGACTAACACTTTCCCGTGATGGAAACTATAAACCTTGACGAAAGAGCCGAGATTTGCAATTCTAGATTCCATAGAAGTTATCTAAAAAGTTTTGTCCAAGCACCTACATAGTCCTCTAAAGTCCTATACATCACTTGAACATTCCAGTTTGAGTACTCAAATGTCATTCCTCACTGTAGATATGAGATTATAATTGGTCTTACTAGGTTTTAACTTATTATTACTACCCCACTTTGCATCATAATAAAGAATTATCGCACTAGAAACATGACAATGTAATTCTCAAGTGAATACTCATCATATTTCTAGAGAACTCTTTACCGTTGCTAACATACTTCCTACAAGTTCTACCCATTTAATAGGTTTCCAACCTAAGGTCAAAGCTTTTGCTCTGATACCATCTGTGGTGACTGATGGGGATATGCCAAGTGGGGTATACCCAGCAGGACGTTTCCCACTGGCCCATGCTGCCAGCAAGTGGGCCTGCAGGACGGCGACTAGATCAAGACCCAACGAGGAGCCAGGCGACTGGAAGCTAAAGGCCCAGAAGTGTAGCTAGGCCCAGTCGGATTAGGTCAAACGTCCTCTGAGTCCTTATCCAACTCGGTTGTAGATCTGTAAACCCTAGCGAGGCGACCTTATATATACCTCCCTAGGGTACGCATAGAAGGCACGTTCCATCATACACCCCTAGCGATCGCTGCCTAGCCGCCGAGCTCGCCCTTATACTCTCTCATCAATACAATCTAGCATGAGTAGGTCTTTACCCTCTGGGGGCCGAACCTGGGTAAAACCATGTGTCTCCGCCATCATCTCGCATCGCTGATGGCTGGCCGCCCTTGCCCTTCGTTCTAATACTCGTTGCCGATTGAAGTGTCTGTCGTGGCCATTCCCACGACAGTGGCGCCCACCCCTAGGGCCTGGGCGGTCAGTCCTGTGTTCTATGGCGAGATCCTATCTGCTAATCAACGAGATGATTGCCACTGGCCGCATCATTGCGATCGGCGAGATCCTCCAGATCTTGCCGAGCAGCTATGTCCCGGTGGCACGCCCCGTCACGCACAACGTGATCATGCCGGTCGGCACGATCATCCTCTTCGTCGGCTTCACCAACGTCATCGTCTCGGAGGACTCGGCTTGCATCCGCGAGTCACCGCGACGTGATCGGCTCTTTGTGAGTCAGGTCCGCACCATCCACCACCTCGCCTCCGAGTATGGCTCGGCCAATAGCAACGTGGCCGAAACCAACGTGGTCTCGAACGACTCGGCCCTCCACGACGATGCCGACCCTGGCGACTCCGGCGTTAGTCGCCACGTCACCCGCGGGCTCCATCACCCAAGTCTCCAATGTGGGGGACTTCGAGGATCCTTCCATCCTCGGGATCTTCGACTCCGACTCCGGGTCAGAAAACTCCGGCGATCTCCACAACGGATCCGGTCGCTTCGTCGTGACCTATATGGCGAGCGGACGGACGCCCCGCCAGACCCCTTCTCCACGCTGATCCCTCCGACCGCGACGGCGACGGAGGCCGAGGAACTCCGACTACGACTGGAGGAGGCGGTCTGCAAGGAACAAGCGGAGCGTGAAAAATTCCGCCTCGAGCAGGCAACAACGCAGGAGCTCTCGCTCTACCACCAACGCCGCATCAGGTCGCGCCTGAACCCCGCCGTTCAGGGCCGCGCCCTTAAATTCGATGATGAGAACGACCCGGCCCGCGTGGCCGACCGCGCGATCTGCAAGAATGCGCCGCCAGGAGGAAGCGTCCGGCCACCACCAGGCGCATTGGCGAACGGCGCTCCCCCCCACCGCCCGGCCGCACGCCCCCCCCCCGAGACCAGCCGAGGATCATGATCTCCTCGCAGGAGCGGGACGCGAGCGGCCTCCCGCTGTTCTCCACTCCGATGAACAATGTCATCGCAAGTCGAGCCTCGGTCCCAACATCAACGTGACCGGGGAAGGCGCCCTGCAGATCCAGTATGCCAAGGCCTTACTCGCCAAGGTCGTCGAGCAACAAACTGCGAGAGCCGACTCGCGGGGGCGCATGTACTCCCGCTCGTCACGAAGCAGGGCTGCCTCGAGCGGCCACCTGACGATGGCAAACACTCTCAACTGCCCACCACCCGAGCCCCTGCAGCTCCAACCCCGACCCGCGCATGCGTCGCTCTACACCAATGACCCGCGACCGACAAACAACATGGTCGCTGCCAATGGGCAGCCAGTCGACGCGCGGACCCACATCATCAACAACCAAAGCTGGCGCGCATGCCAGCCCGACGACCCGAGGCACACCCTCACGAACCAACGTGACGGCGAGCCAAGAGGCTCGCTCAGCCGTGTCGGTCCCCAGTGCTTTGGACCAATGATCCGAGGCGAAAAATACCCGGCGAACTTCAAAGCGCCAAAGGAGATCGAGAAGTACAACCCCTTGTATGACCCGTCCGTGTGATTGGACACGTACCTCATGGCGATGGGAATCGCCGGCCACACCTACCTACTCGCCGCTCGCTACCTCCCCCCTAATGATGGAGGGAGCGAGCCGGCAATGGATCAACACCCTCCCCACGGACAACATCGATTCCTGGGAGGAGATGTGCGATGCGTTCGTCAGGCATTTCGAGGGATCCTACACCCACGCCACCACCATTGAGGACCCGGAGCGGTGCATCTAGGGACCCCGCGAGTCGACCGGCAGCTGGGTCCAGCGCTGGCAGGACCTGTGGTTCAACGCGGCCGACATCCACCCGGACACAGCGATACAATGGTTCAAGACCTCGTGCCGCTATGAGCCCTTGGTCGCCAAGCTGAAGCGGCTGTACAAGACACTCGATAACATACCGGACCTCCTCGAGATCGCCAAGCGGTACGCGGAGGAGGACCCAAACCAAGAAACCGACGACGGGTCAGGTGGAAACCGCCGCCAAAGTGGCCACGACAACGGGAAACGACCCGAGCTACACTACAGCAACACTCGCCTCACCGGCAAGCGCCACGGTGACGGGATAGTCGACTTCATCGCCAACACCGGCTATGCGCCACGCGATCCCTAGAGCTTCCGCCGCGATGGAGGCCAATGCCGTGACAGCGGAAACTACAAGGAGCGGCCGAAATTCGACCCCGCGGCTCTCCTTAACCAGCCCTGTGTGTTCCACAACAGGGAGGGGAAGCCCGCCACCCACACGACCGCCGATTGTCACTCCCTAAGGGAGATCGAGAAGGCACGGTGCGCTCGGGAGGACCCCAACAACAACCCGCCAAACGGCGAGGCATTCGGCAACGAAGCCGGATCGCTCCACACCTTCACCGGGTTCAGAACCAAGCGTGAGACGAAGGTCATCGCCCACGCCTTCGCCGTCAACGTGGTGTCCCAAGTTGACGTCCCCCGCTTCTTCAACTGGTCCGAGCAGCGGATCACCTGGAGCCGCGAAGACCACTCTCCATGGATCGAATATCCAGGGCGATCGCCTTGGTGGTCAAGCCCAAAGTGGGCGACTACTGGCTCCCCAAGACGCTGATGAACGGCGGGAGCTCCATCAACATCCTCTACTTGGACACGTTTAGGCGACTGCAGCTCCCGCAGTCGATTATCGAGACGACCTACACCACCTTCCACGACATCGTCCCCGGTCAGAAGGCGTACCCGATCGTCAAGGTGACATTTCCAGTCACCTTCGGCACACAAGGAAACTTCCGCACCGAGCGGATCGTCTTTGAGATGGTACCCTTCAACAGCCCCTACCATTGCGTCTTGGGGCGGCAGGCGTTCGCCAAGTTCATGGCAGCGCCACATTACGCGTACAACGCGATGAAGCTCCCAGGGCCGTGTGGTATGATCACCGTCCACGGCGACCCAGACATGGCCGCGGAATGCAAGGCCAAGGGCGCCGAGCTCGCCGACTGTCATGGTGGTGGCACGACAGATGCCATGGGTAGGATAAAGTATGGGGCCAATGGATGCTAGTGGGATCTGGGGAGGAAAGATGTAGTGATTTCTACACACAACATACTAGAACATAGATCTTTATTTCCCCTCAATCGAGTTATAAGTGCTCCTAGAGCTGTATCAGAGGGAGGAGGAAGAAAGCTCTTACACGAGTCCTCTAGTGTCAAATGAATCGATCCCCCTCTCAGGAAGCCTTGTCCCTCCTTATAAAGGGGTCCCTTGATCCCTCCTAGGGCTGATGTGGCAAGCATATTTTGGGAATATGCTTGTCCCAAAGTGGTAACTCGGTGGATCTCTTTCCGTGTCTCCCTTCTATCGACGGCAAAGACCCAGAACCCCACATGTGAGCCTCGGGCTTGCCCACTGTCACCTCCGTGACGCCTGTCTGCCCCTCTGTAGCTCTTCTCCTTGTCTTTAGTGCTTGGCCCTGTGTAGATTCCTCCTAGCCAGTAGCTAGGGTTTGACTCTAGGATCCTTTTCCTTCTCCTACAAGCTTCCCCTTATTCGGCCTTGTGTCGCATAACTCGGCCCGGCCTTCACCTGCGTATGAGCTGATCAACCTTACTCGGCCGACTTAGCTCATACGTCGGCCGAGTGAGGTATTAATCACTCGATTTTAGCTAAGCCAACCCTTATTCGGCTATGCCCTGCATTACTTGGCCGAATTAAGTTATAACTCGGCATTTGGTAAGACAGGTTCCTTTCTCGTTTCCACTAACTTGACCCTACCTGGGGTCATCCCCCCAACATTAGTCCCCGAAGCTGGTGCGGTCCTGCCGGATACCTCGGCTGGGCCACATCAGTTTCCAGACACTCATTCTTTCTCATTTCCTATCCGAAGTATTTCTTAGCCGGCGCTCCTTTTCTGCTATCCTTCTTTTGTTTATCCTCTCTTTCCGAAGTATGAGTTATGTTCCGAGTCATTCCCGTTTTCCGGGGTATCGACTTAGCTTCTTGAGTAAGCCTCATCCTACGTGTTCTAATCATTACCGCCGCCTAGTTTTTTGTTCTGCTACAACGCTTGCTGACATGCTATAGTGATTACTACGCCCATCCCATCGGCGCAGTGATGCATCGATGAACGCAACGGTCAGATTTCCTGATCTCCTCCCGCGCCGTGTGTCCCTTGTTGTGGCTCCACTCTCCGTCTGCGCATGGATGATACACGCGATTATGCATTTACCGCGGCACAGCCACGATCCCACTACCGCTCACTGTACGTGGTTATAAGGAGGGGAGTGGGGGTGGGCCGACTCACTTTTACCCTCCCCACTCCCTTCGTCCTCCTACCAGCGCCGCCGCAGCCATTCGCGCTCCAGTAATTGCACCTCCACAGTTCTTCCTCGACAACCACGCCGCAGCTCTCCGGATCTCACGCATTCTCCGCCGTGCACCCGCCTTTGCGTTTTCGCCAGTGTGCGTCTCCGCGGCACCGCCGCTAAGTTTCTGACCTAGGTGATCTTCTCATCTTACTCAATTACTCGCGGCGGTTCTTTTTCTACTCCGCCGCCGCGTCCGTTGTCGTCACGACGGGGCCCTGCACTTCCAGGCCTCTCCCCGCCGTCAGCTATTCTTCTGTCGATTCCTCCAACGAACCTATGTCTAGCTCCGCCAGTGGCGCCCTCGTCGGGGAAGAGGAGCACATGGCGGGTCCAGAACGGGGCTTCTGGCAAGGCTCCATGTTCACTCGCCGAGAGGTCGAGTGGCTGCGCAAAACTCGCTGCATCCCCTCCGAGGTAAACTATCGCTTACCCGGTAAAGAATCCTCTCCAGTATTAGATGAGGGCGAATACATAGTCTTCATGTCTCACTTTTCTCGAGGATTCGGCCTCCCTCTTAGTGATTTTTCTAGGAGTTTCTTAGATTACTTCGGCCTTCAGTCGCATCATCTGTCGGCTAACACCGTAGCTTCACTCTCGGCCTTTATCTCGACTTCGGAGGGATACTTTGGCCTTTGGCCATCTGTAGACGTATGGTATAATTTTTTTTAGATCCGAGCTAACGTAGTGCCGGATAAATATCTCCATCCCTCCGAGAAATCTCTAACCCAATGTGGGGCCGCCTCTATAACTCCTCGGAAAAACTCCGCGTTTCCCTGTGTTGCGGGTCTTGAGTCTTGTAATAAATAGCATAGATAATTTTTCTATGTCAAGAATACCAGAGCAGAAGACAAGATTCAGCTCCCTGCTTTCTCCATCGGTCCTCCTTCGAAGAAGAACTGGCTCTATAATCCGAGGAATACCCATGCTCTTGCCGAGGCATTCGAGCTCCAACTTAAAGAGTTGATTCATGCGGGGCTCTGAGGTGAAGACTTGATGACTGTGTTTGTTAGCAGCCGAATCTGCCGCTTCCAACTTCGTACCCACAAGCTCTGCTACATGAGTGGTCTTTTGGATCCCAACCGAGTTTCTACGGTTGAGCTTGATGACTACCAGATTTATAAACGTGTCCAGGCTATCTTCAGGACTAAGATTCCCGAGGAATGGAAGTGGGGAGTGAAGCCCTTCTCTCGTGGGAATCCTCCTCCTCGGGTAAGTTGAACATGGGTAGTTTCATCCGAATTATCTTTCCTTCATTCTTTTCTTAACTTTTGTTTGCTTTTCTCACAGATATTTGCAGAGCAGACCATGGAAGATGCCGAGAACCTGATTTGGAGGAATACTCCGGACAACGGAGAACCTGATTTGGAGGAATTTATTCCTAAGCTGGAAACAACTCCTTTCCACACCCGGAGCAAGACCTCGGCCCTCGCTGATGCAGGTGATTCGGATGACGTCCAAATTCTTGAGGTAGTTGCCGTGATGCCTATCTCTTACACGTTTCCGGCTCCTTCTTTCTCAGCTAATTAGGCTGGTCAGGTGCATGAGGTGGATCCTATCGCTTCAGAGGCCCCTGTTGCCTCCAAAAAATGTTCTGCATTGTCGAATCCTTCCGATGCTGCCCCCAGGAAGCAAACTAAGAAATCCTCCCAGCATATTCCGAGGCATAAGGATATGCCTCGAGTTACAGGGTAAGTTTCCCTTGATATTTTCATTTGTATTTCTTGTTTCTCTCTTTCTATCAATGAATTAATTTCTGCTTTCCTCTAGAGCTCCACTTTACGCAAAGCCTAGCGGTCCGAGTATGAAGTCTCATACTACTCAGCCGCCCTTGCCGTTGCCTCCTGAAGATGCTCTGTTCCCAGCCCTCCTCATGGTGATTCTCCTCCATGGCCGACTAACGTCTCACCTCGGCGAGATGAGCCTCTCGTTCCCCCCGTTGTCTCTGATGATACTCCCCTGCCGGATCACCCGACTGACTCGGTTGTCCCCCTCAGACCCCCAAAGTTACTTCCTTTGATCCCTCTCTCTCTGCAGTTCCAGCTTCCGTGCAGACGTCTACCGAGGTTACCGCTCCCGCCGAAGTTCCTCCTGTTGCTAAGGATGTTGCCCCCAGTTCAGATGTCATCGTTGCTGCCGAGGTTCCCGCAAAAGGCAAGAAGGTTGTCGTTGATAAAACCTCGTCATCTCAGAATGGGCAATCAAGTTCCTCTCAGCCCAGCGTTGCCGATATGCTTCGCAGAGGAGCTTCCGCCGCTAAGCCTAGTGTTGCCCTTGCCGCTGACACGCAACTAACGCTTCACCAGAGTCCGACGGCCGCGGCAGTTACGTAGCAGGTCAAAGGTAAAGTACTGACCCGCACTGAAAGTGGGAATAGCCTCGATTCATTGGTGGAGTATGCCAACCATTGGAATGCCGCTGATTATCTTGAAGGCAATCCGAAGAGCCAACCTTTCCAGCTGTCCGACATCAGCAGCCGCTTGCACATGGCTACTAAGATTGTGCTTGATAGTGACAGGATGAATGAAATAAGTGCCTCAATTTATACTATGATTATTATCCATATGATATTATATACGTACTAGTCCCCGAGCTTGCAACCGAATAACTTGTTTGTTATTCGTTTGGAAGCTCTCATTATTACAAACACAACCACTTGCTTGTGCAATAGATAATGTTTACCGCGTACCTGAGCATACGTCTAGTTTCGCGTATCCAGCCACCTAGATCCAAGTCAAGGTTTACTTGATTCGGATCAGTTTTAATTTTGATTATCTAGCCATCTAGATTCAAGTCAAGTTTTACTTGATTCGGATCTGCTTTAATTTCGATTATCCAGCCACCTAGATCCGAGTCAAGTTTTACTTGATTCAGCTCTGGTTTAATTTTGATTATCCAGCCACCTAGATCCGAGTCAAGTTTTACTTGATTCGGATCTGGTTTAATTTCGACTATCCAACCATCTAGATCTGAGTCAAGTTTTACTTGATTCGGATCGGGTTTATTTTTCGATTATCCAGCCATCTAGATCTGAGTCAAGTTGTACTTGATTCGGATTTTTTGTAAGATAAACTTGACTTAGATCTAGATCGGGTGCGATTCTTATCTGTTCTTACGAAATTTCCATTTCATAAGTTCAAATTATTATTCATATGTATGATTCTCGTTTGGCATCCAACCTGTGCCTTTTGTTTATTTCTTTGCCTCGAAACTTTTGGTTTTGCTTTTTGGTCTCAAGAAATATGAGCGTTATGGCCATTCACCATTTAGTTTGATAAATTCATTACCTTTCTAAGCCATACTTTTGCAGGACAAAATAGGTATAGTACTTTCCTCATTATACCTCGAACTGCCGATGTTATTCACTATTATACCACTTCATGAAGAATTTCCCGAGTTATTGCTCGGGTTGCTCAGGTGTTTATTCATATCACATATGTGACTAATAATACACTGGATCGGGCAGTCCCCGAGTCCCGGTTTGCACTACCGAGGTGTTATACATAGTCTGATCGACGAACTGTACGGGGTAGTTCCAGAGTTATTGCTCAAGCTACCAAAGTTTCATACGTGCCTGAAATGACAAATAACATGGGGTAGTCCCCGAGTCACTGCTCGAGTTACCGAAGTTTCATACATGTCTAAAACGACGAATAACATGGGGTAGTCCCCGAGTCACTGCTCGAGTTATCGAAGTTTCTTACATGTCTAAAATGACGAATAAGATGGGGTAGTCCCCGAGTCATTGCTCGAGCTACCGAAGTATCATACATGCTAAAAAATGACAAATAACATGGGGTAATCCCCGAGTCATTGCTCGAGCTACCGAAGTTTCATACATAACTTAAAATGACAAATTACATGGAGTTGCCCCTGAGTCACTACTCGAGCTACCGAAGTTTTGATAATCCATGTTTGATACATCAAGTTGATACATAGTATCGCTGGATACAACATCCTTTTTCTAAGTATAAAACGGACGAAGTAAAGCCACATTCCATGGCCTTTTTGATTCATCTCCCGACTTATCCGCTTTGCTCTTTTCTGTTGTCTAAGCGTCGATTTGGTAATATGAATCATTGTGTAATGCTTTGCTCATGATAAATGGACCTTCCCATGGGGCTGAGAGCTTATGCATGCCGCCTGTGTGTTGTACTAGCCGAAGCACTAGGTGTCCTTCCTTAAAAACTCTTGGACTCACTTTCTTGCTAGTATATCGTCTGAGGTCTTGCTGATAGATAAATGATATTGAGAGTGCCAACTCTCTTGCTTCTTCTAGCAGGTCCACATCATCTTGCCATGATACTTCGTTTACCTCAGCTCTTGTGTATTGGGCCACTCTTGGCGAATCATGCATTATGTCGGCTAGAAGTACAGCTTCTGCTCTGTATACGAGAAAGAATGGGGTATAGCCCGTAGATCTATTCGGGGTGGTTCTGAGGCTCCAGAGCACTGCTGGGAGTTCCTCGATCCAGCATCCTGCCGACCTCTGCAGCGGTTCAATCAGCCGAGGTTTTATCCCGGATAATAGTAATCCATTTGATCTTTCTACCTGTCCATTCGAGGCCGGGTGAGCCACCGAGGCAACATCGAGTCTTATGTGCTTCTCTTAGCAAAATCTGGCAAAGGCTCCCTCAGCGAAGTTTGTGCCATTATCCGTGATGATACTGTGTGGGTATCCATATCTGAAGATAATATCTTTGAGGAATTTCACTGCCGTGGGCCCGTCACATTTTCTTATTGGTTTCACTTCTATCCACTTTGTGAATTTGTCCACCATGACCAGAATGTGAGTCATCCCGCCGCGAGCCAGCTTAAATGGACCTACCATATCCAAACACCACACATAAAATGACCAAGTGATTGGTATCGTTTTTAACTCGGATGAAGGCAGATGTATTTTGCTAGCATATCTCTGGCAGCCATTACACTTTGTTACCAACTCTTTTGCTTCCTTCAGCTCAGTTGGCCAATAAAATCCGTGTTTGAATGCTTTGGACACTAGAGCTCTGGACGAGGCATGATGTCCACATTCTCCTTGATGTATATCCAAGAGGATTTCTTGCCCTTCTGCCGAGTCAATGCATTGTTGCAGTACATTTTTCACACTTCTCTTATAAAGCTCATTATTTATGATTGTGTAGGCTTTTGCTCCTCTTACTATCTGCCTGGCCATAACCTCATCATTCGGCAAGATCTCTTCTTTGAGGAATGAGAATATAGGTTGCGCCCATCTTGGTGTGACTTTTTCTGGGAAAATTATGTTGTCAATTTCCATTACTTCCATCGACATAACATCCGTGGGTTTTTCCCAATCCATTTGTGGATCAACTAAATCAATTTTTGAGTAGTTCGGACCATGTTCTCTTTCAACTTCCATTGGGACAGACCCTTCTGTCTGATCTGCCGAGATACGGATTGACTCGGATTCTATCGAGTGTGTAATTGATGGGTTTCTTAGGTGTTCCAGAGCTATACCAGGAGGAATTGACTGCCTGTTGATCCGAGCTTTGACAGTGTATCTGCAGCATCATTTTCTGCCCGAGGTACGTGATGGAATTCACATCCATCAAAATACCCACTGATTTTGTGCACATGAAACCTATATAGGGCCATATTCGCATTTAGTGCATCCCAGTTCCCTGACACTTGCTGTACCACAAGGTCTGAATCTCCGTAACAAAGAATCCAACGTATGCCAATCTATTTTGCCATTTTTAGGCCATGGACAAGTGCCTCATACTCGGCTACATTATTCGATGCAGCGAAATGTATTTCCAGCACATATTTCAGCTGGTCCTTTTTTTGGAGATGTCAATACTATCCCAGCTCCTAGCCCATTTCTTAACTTGGACCCATCAAAGTGCATTGTCCAATAATTCGGATCTGGCAATGGGGGTTCATACTATACCTCGGTCCAATCCATGAAAAAATCGGCCACTGCCTGAGATTTAATTGCATCTCGCCTATCAAACTGCGGAGCATAGGGTGACAACTCAATTGCCCACTTTGCTATTCGGCCACTTGCATCTTTGCTGCTTAATATCTCGGCTATTGGTGCCTCACAAATCACCTTTATTGGGTGTTCTTTGAAATAATGTTTGATTTTTTTCGCTGACATGTATACTCCGTAAGCCATCTTCTGGTAGTGTGGATAGTTTTGCTTGGAGGCCGATAATACCTCACTTAGGTAATATACTGGCCTTTGTACCGACTTACCCTCTTCTTTCCGTTCCACAACAACTACTGCGCTTACCACTCTGTTTGTGGCTGCCACATAGAGTAGCATAGGCTCTTTCGACAATGGGGAAGCCAAAATTGGTGCCGTGACCGGCATCTTTTTTAACTCATGAAAGGCATTATCGGCCTGGGGTGTCCAGGTGAACTTATTAGATTTTTTCATCAACTGATACAAAGGTAATGCTTTTTCCCCTAGCCGACTCACGAATCGACTCAGGGAGGCAAGACACCCAGTAAACTTTTGTACATCATTTAGGCACTTCGGCAATTCCATCCTTTCTACTGCTAGGATTTTAGTCGGATTTGCCTCTATACCTCGGCTGGATAGGAGGAAATCGAGTAATTTTCCTGCCGGCACACCAAAGGTGCATTTTTCTGGGTTAAGTTTCATTTGGAACCTTCTCAGGTTCACGAATGTCTGTCAAATATCTTCTAGGAGCGTGTTGCTCTCTTTGGTTTTTATAACCACATCATCAACATATACTTGCACATTTTTCCCAATTTGGTCATGTAGACATTTTTGCATGCATCTTTGGTACGTGGATCCTGCATTATGCAGGCCGAATGGCATGGTGAGATAGCAATAAGGCCCATACGGGGTGATAAACGCAGTCTTTATTTGATCAGCCGGGTTTAACGGTATCTGGTGGAAACCAGAATACACGTCTACAAATGATAACAGCTCATAACCTGCGGTTGAATGAATGACTTGGTCTATCCTTGGCAAAGGAAAAGGATCTTTGGGACACGCCTTGTTAAGGTTCGTGTAATCGATGCACATTTGCCAAACGACGGCTACATTTGGGTCATCCTTTTTCCTACCAGCACCGGATTTGATAGCCAGTCCGGATGAAGTACTTCCATGATAAACCCGGCCACGAGGAGCCGAGCTATCTCATCCCCTATTATCTTTCTCCTATCTTCGGCGAAGCGGCGGAGAGGTTGCTTCACTGGTCTTTCTCCTGTTCGTACGTGCAAAGAGTGCTCAGCCAGCTCCCTCGGTACACCTTGCAGGTCCTGTGTTGACCACGCAAAGATATCCCGATTCTCACAGAGGAAGTTGGTGAGCTCGCTTTCCTACTTGTCATCCAGGCCTGCTCCAATAGTGATGGTGCGCTCTGGGAATTCATCATCAATCTGGATTTTCTTTGTTTCCTTAGTTGGCTAGAATGAGACACTCCCATGTGGGTTGGCAAGTGCCGGCATGTTGAGCTGTGCCGACTAAGCCAAAGATGCCACCTCTAGAATTCTTCTTTTCTCTCTTGCGATTACTAATGACTTGGACAGGTTTGACCCGGCTGAGGCACACTCCATTGATCTTCTATAATCCCCAGCTACTGTTATCACAATCTTCAAGTAGTTGATGTGACAGCTGCTTAGAAACTTAGATAATGCAAGACGTCCGAGTAATTCATAATAACAACTTTCTAGATCTACTACCTCAAACTCCAGATTCTCAGCTCTACAATTCTCTCTTGTGCCGAATAATACATCCACTCGGACCTTGCCAATGGGTTCGCACGAGAGCCATGGCAATATTCCATGGAACGTTGTCCTTGTTGACTGCATCATATTCTGAGTTATCCCGAGTTTGTGCATTGTTTCCTTGTAGATGATGTTGATGCTGCACCCATTATCTATCAGTACTTTTGAGAACTTTACATTGATGATGGGCCCGAAAAACGTCGTATCCAGCACTAGAGCGTATGATACTGGGCTTGGCATAATCTTAGGATGATCTCTTATGCTCCAGGTTATCTCCTGATCTGACCATGGCACATATCTCGGCACTTTCGGCATAACTGCATTCACTTCCATATGTCGGCATTGTATGCTCTGTCTATCTTTTTGTTCTGTTGTGAACACACAGTATGTTTGGTGATGCTCCCTGTATTCATTGTGTCCATTATTTCCAAGGTTTCCCCTTCCATCTTGGTTCTGATTCATCACTCGATGCACTGTATCCCTCCGATCCTGACCTTCATACCTCGGAGGTGGTGGAGGTAACATCAGTTGTTGCGCATTTGCCGCTGTCAGCTGTGGCTGCTGCTGGTGATGTGCTTGCTGCTGTGGAGCTTGTATGGCTGACGAATTTCCCATTGCATTCTTCATCCAGGCGCATTTACGATTGGTATGGTTGGCAGGCTTCGCCGGGTTAGGCGTGTGAAATTTACACGGATGATCCAACATGGACTCAAATGTGTACTTTGGCCTCTATTGCCACTGTTTCTTCTGTTCAGGTGTCCACTGTTTCTTCCCGTCTTACCTCGGGGTCCACTGCTGAGGACCATTTTTCTGACGTTGATTGTTTCCATGACTCGGCTGATCCTACACAACTGCTGCTACTTGATTTGAAATGTATCTGTAATCCGGCCTCTTATCCCTTCTTCTACCTCTGTATTCATTGCGCCTCGATGATACGGCACCATCCCGGGGGTAATGATCTCGTTGTTCATGATGTTTAGCCGACATAAGCTCTAGTTGAGTCGGATCTCCCAAGGCATATGAATCTGCTATTCGAATCATTTCTGCCAATGTAGTCGGCATATCTCTTTGCAACCTTTGCCACAACACACTTGCATATCTGCACCCCTGAGCGAACCAAGCAATTTCTTGAGATTCTATAACTCACTCACATGAATTTCTGAGGTTGCACCACCGAGTTAAGAACTCCCTATCAGTTTCATTCGGTTTCTACTTGCACATTGCGAGTTGTTGTGGCATGTTTGGCCTTTTATATGTGTTGGTGAAATTACTGACGAACATTTCTTCAAAATCTAACCAATAGTTTTACTGCCTGTTGGTAAATTATTCAACCAAACTCTGGCCGGCCCTTCAAACATCTATGGCACGTATCTCACTACCCACCTCAGATTTCCTCCGGCTATTTTTACGGCCGTGGCATAATCAATTAGCCAATTTTGCGGCTTCATACTTTCGTTGTATGTTTTCGTGCCTCTTGCCAACTGTAAGTTCGGCACAGGTGGTTCGCCCATAATCCTAGGTCCAAAACATACCGGGCCAGGCGGACCCTGTTCTTCCAACAGCTCAGACCGATATAGTCTGTCCAGCTTCAATCTCGTGTCAGTTGATGGCAAGTTTCTATAGATAATTCTCTCATGTATTCCATAGCGGTTATGCCCACCATGCTCTGCATTATCCATCTTCGAGTGACCATCATAGTATCTGCCATTTTCTTGATTATGCGGAGCTTGTCTTGTTTCTCGCTCTTTCCGAGGCTCATGCCTCTACTGATGATCCTGTGGAGGATACCTCCTTCACTCCGTCGGGTTATTGTTCTCGGGGTTTCCCCTTCCAAGATTCCCGTGCTCTCTGTTTATTCGGCTGGGGTTTCTTTCACCGCTATTACCTTGGCTTTCATTGCCTCTATTTTCATTGACCTTCCCGGCCACTGCCGGGTCATATGGGACGATATGCTTGTTTCTCTTTCCCGAAGTTACTACTTTATCTTTCCGCCCATTGTTTCCGGGTGAGGATGCTGCTGCCGCGGTTAATGCGGGGGCAGCCCCTGCCGAATGAACCATGCGGGAAGCTCCTGTTTTTGCCGGGTTAGCCTTAAGCATTTCTTCATTCTACTGTTTCACGATGCATACCAGCTTGTTTACTCTTTCTTGTTTCTTTTGCCGGGCTTCCCAGCTTAATCCCTCCAATTCCAGGGTTGCTGCATTCGCCGCCCTGAGGTTCTTTGTCGGGGTACTATACCTCGGAAAACCTGGGTCAACTGAATCATCTGGTCGAGCTTCATGCTCTTTGTTAATATCATCCATGAAGTTCTTTCCTCTCAATCTCAGATCATCTACTCGGCCTGGGGCCGTATCTAGCTTGTTTGCCCTAGCATACTCTCGCAAGGTCTTGTTAAAGGACTCCTGCAAGGCTAACACCTTTCTTGCATCTTCTAACAGTTTCAATCTAGTTTCCTCTAACTCTGCCTGTGCATAGGCCGGGTTAACTATCGGTGCTACAGGAGTAGTCAAGTTATCAATAGCTGCCTGGAGAATATTCTCCGGCATCTCTAGAGGTGGCCACCTTACCATTGCTGCTTTTGGAGTCACCTCCTGCACCTCGGCCGCCCTGGTCACAGGTGGATCTGCTGCAGTTGGCTTCGGAGCTACCTGCTTCATTGTCACCTGTACTCCTGCTGTCGGGTCCTTGCTTGGCCCGGCGCCTGCTCCTGCTGCTGGTGCTAGAGCTGTCATCATCACCTCTATGCTGCCTGCGAGGCGAACGCCACGCTGACCGTTGGCAGCACTAAGGGGAGGATCTCCTGCATCGATGACTCGACGTGGATAGATGCAGGAAGTGTCGATGCCGACATAGACCTTGTGAGCGCCTAGGTTGATGAAGATGCCGTTGCGTGGGGGCTCCCTCCTCCTGAAACTGCCAGCATTGTCGCTGACGTAGTCCAGATATCAAATATTTGGACTAGGCCAGAAACAACCCGCTCGCAGGTGTGGATGAAGTTTCCCGTCCGAATCTTGACTCCAGCTAGCACCGCTGCCTGCCCCACGGTGGGCGCCAACTGTCGTGCTGGTGGCACGGCAGATGCCATGGGTAGGCTAAAGTATGGGGCCAATGGATGCTAGTGGGATCTGGGGAGGGAAGATGTAGTGATTTCTACACACAACAGACTAGAACATAGATCTTTATTTCACCTCAATCGAGTTACAAGTGCTCCTAGAGTTGTATCAGAGGGAGGAGGAAGAAAGCTCTTACACGAGTCCTCTAGTGTCAAATGAATCGATCCCCCTCTCAGGAAGCCTTGTCCGTCCTTATAAAGGGGTCCCTTGATCCCTCCTAGGGCTGATGTGGCAAGCATATTCTAGGAATATGCTTGTCCCAAAGTGGTAATTCGGCGGAGCTCTTTTCGTGTCTCCCTTCTATCGACGGCAAAGACCCAGAACCCCACATGTGAGCCTCGGGCTTGCCCACTGTCACCTCCGTGATGCCCATCTGCCCCTCTATAGCTTTGCTCCTTGTACTTAGTGCTTGGCCCTGTGTAGATTCCTCCTAGCCAGTAGTTAGGTTTGACTCTAGGATCCTTCTCCTTCTCCTACAAGCTTCCCCTTATTCGTCCTTGCATCCCATAACTCGGCTCGACCTTCACCTGCGTATGAGCTGATCAACCTTACTCGGCCGACTTAGCTCATACGTCGGCCGAGTGAGGTATTGATCACTCGATTTTAGCTAAGCCATCCCTTATTCAGCTGAGCCCTGCATAACTCGGCCGAATTAAGTTATAACTCGCCATTCGGTAAGACAGGTTCCTTCCTCGTTTCCACTAACTTGACCCTACCTGGGGTCATCCCCCCAACACTGACACCGTCATCGCCACAGAGGCAAACCACGCGGAGGATCTCGCCAAGTACACGAGCGGGGTCGACAATGACGACCACACAATACTCAAGAAGCCCAACTCGAAGAACAGCGGCTCTACCCCGTTCGAGGCAACCATGCACAAGCGACTCGAGCCAGCCGGTGACGATCGGTACGGGCATGAGATCAGCATAGGAAGGCTCGCTCATCGAGTTCCTACGTGAGAATCGCGACATCTTCGCATGGAAGCCATCCGACATGCCTGTTGTCCCGAGGGAACTCGCTGAGCACAAACTCAACGCCGACCCCAAAGCATGACCCGTCAAGCAGTCGCTGTGGCCCTTCAATGCCACCGAGCAATCGCCGAGGAGGTGCAGCGTCTACTCGCTGCAGGCTTCATATGGCCAATCAAGTACTCCAAGTGGCTGCCAAACCCAGTCCTGGTCGAGAAGAAAAACGGAACCTGGAGAATGTGTATCGATTACACAAACCTCAACAGCGCCTGCCCAAAGGAGCAGTTTATCCTCTCGCGGATCGATCAAATCATCGACTCGACCGCGGGCTCGGAGTCGCTATGTTTCCTTGACACCTACTCTGGTTACAACCAGATCAAAATGGCAGTCGAGGACAAGGAGAATACGGTGTTCATCATGCCATTTGGAGCATTCTGCTACACCGCTGTCGTCGTATTGACGACGAGTATGCCATGGAGGGGTCCTCACAGTGCGTGTTTAGAGACGTGGGGGAAAGCGGACAGTTGACGGGTATGAGGTAACACAGCTTACCCAGGTTCAGATCCCATGACGGTGGCAGAATCCTACTCCTGCTATAAATCACTATAAGGGCAGCACGCCGGGTTATAGGGATTGGTTCACTGTGCGAGGTTGTATGAATCGATGCCCTAAAGGCTCCCATAGGCCTGACTTATATAGTCGCTAGGTCCTAGGGTTACAGGGAAAAGTCCTAGCCGGACAGGTTAGAGAGTCCTACACCGTCTATTACTAGTCTTGTGTATCTTGCATTCCAAGGCTCCGGGTACGCTGGTGACTCCACCGTAGCCTTCCTTTATCTGGCATGGGCCTCCCTTCTGGATCCATCTAACTGGGCTGCCCAGCAGGACATAGGCCATGCTACCAACTGTGGGCCACCCAGGTTATCCGGATAGGTGACATGCTATGAGGATACCCATATAGCACATCCCCAATAGTATCCCCCGGAGAACTCCGAGATCTTGCGTCGTCTTGCCTCTTCACATGGAATGCTCCGTCTAGATGGTTGTCAGCAAATCGTCAAGCAATATCTTGTAGTCCTCCCAAATAAACTTGCAAGGATTTCTCCGTCTTCAATATGTAAGTCGGAGAAATGCTGAATCTTCCATCGTACTCTTCCGTAACCGGACTGGATCCGTCCATGTCGGAATCTTCGATGTGACTGCTCATCTTCCTATGTCAGCTAGGACGACGTAGGCTTAGGTCAGCGACTCCTCGTAACTCACACATGGAGAGAATGCAATCATGTCCAATTTTCCCGCACGAGCGATACAAACCGTTGGCGGCGACGGTTGGAGACGTGGCGAAATTTCCGCGCACGTTCGCGAACATGTCGTCTACGCGGAAACCGTCCGATCAAGCTGCACGAATCTTGACGCTGGAGATGATAAATAGTAATCGTGGTGGAATTTCCACTTTTTACCTCATTCTCCCCGCATCGTCTTCTTCCTCCAGCGCGTGCCTCCTCGAGCTCTCCGTGAAAACTCTCGAAAAACCCTAGCCCCAATCCACATCAGTCACCCCCAGATTCACTCCATGGCCAGCAGCAGCACCTCCCCATCGATGGCGACGTCGAGCGAAGCCGCGGCGACACCGGTGAGCTCTGTCGTCGTGCCCCCAGAAGGTTTGGTCATCCCCGTTTCAGCGGTGGTCGAATCACCCGGCGGCGACCATAATCTGGCGGCGCTGGAGCCGTTGCAGGAGGAAATGGACTCGCATAAGGGTGACTGGCGCGGCTCAGACATCACTGACCGTGATATCCAAGAGCTGATCGCTGAAGGCTACCTCCCTTCGACAGAGGGGCTCACCTGGCGGGCGGTGCCGGACGGCGAGGTGACACCTTCTCCCCAAGCGGGAGAAAAGGTGTACCTCAAATCCCAATTGGTTCGCGGCGTCTCCCTACCCATCTCCAACTGCTTCCTCTCCGTCTTGAATCACTATAGAGTCGAGCCCCAGAATCTTTCTCCCAATAGTATCCTAGTGCTTAGCAACTACGCGGCACTCTGCGAGGGATACTTAGGGATAAATCCTAGGCTAGACCTCTTCGTGTACTTCTTCATCGTCAAACGTGAAGCCAGAGCTAGTAAGGAAGAACTTAGGAACTGTGGCACCATAAGCTTCAAGATTCGACCTGGCCGGCGGTTCCCCGACATCATCGGCCACGAGTCCTGCAAAAATTGGCAACAGACGTACTTCTACGGCCTAGACATTCCTCTGGCTGGCCGACAAGTGACGTACCCGAACTTCGTTGACGAAGCCGCCGCTGAAGCCTCGTCATGGAGATCCCAGGCCTCCCTTCCCTCCGACCTCGATTCTACCCGAGCCATAAGGCGGATAGAATGGTTCGTAGAGACGGGTTTGACCGGCTTGGACCTAGCCATGTGCTGGTTCATCAGGCGAATCCAACCTCTGTAGCACCGCGCGAAGCTCATGCATGAGTATACCAGTGACAGAAGGGATAGCCTCCGCATCTCCGTGCACAACTTCTCGAGCGACTCCGTCAAGCTCCGCCTTAAGGACATCGTCAAGGTGAAGGACAAGAAGCATGGCTTCACTATCACCTACGACATGTTCGTAGACGGCAAGTGCCCAAAGGTAAGTATTTATTTTCCATGTACGACATATACTCCAGTTCTCCTATCTTGCAAATGTCATCTCATCTAACACGGTGACTTCTTACTTAACAGCTTAGCGATCTAGAGGAGGATAGCATGGATGCCCAAATCTATGATCCAAAGATGAAGGAAGTCACGGTCGTGTCCGACGACGATGCTCCATTGGCGCAAAAGCGGAGAGCTCCACCTCTGACGCTGCCGACGGAGGCAAGAAGAAGAAGACGGAGGGTGGAGTCTCCAAGAAGACTACCGCCGCCCTGGAGGCGGAGAAGAGAAAGATTACCAGGATCCCCTTCACCAAAGCACCCCCACTTGTGTAAGTTTATTTTTCTCCGACATTGTCTATTCAACTATCTTGTTGATGTACTTATGCACTTTGCACGTTTCAGGAAGAAATCCACGACCAGCCTCAAGAAGACCTCCAAGTCATTGGGGGCTTCTAGAAATATTAAGGACATGCTGCATCGCGACACATCTCCCGCCATCACCCCTGCCACTCCCTCCGTCAAGCCTTCATCTGCCCCGACAAGCTCACAAGCTAAGGAGGCATCTGGCCCTTCCGCCATGGAAGTGGACTCAGGTGCCTCTACCGAGGTTGCTGTTGTCAGCGAGCAGGCAACGCAGGAGAGTGCCGCCCACCAAATGGCTGAAGCTACGTTTAAGGATGCCATCGGTAGTGGTAAGGCGGTGGTGGAAGCAGGTACTTCTGCCGTAGGTGGTGCCCCCGCACCCACGAAAGCCCTAACTTATCCGAAGATAGTCTATTCGGTACTTACACCGGGTAGCACTGCTATGGTCCCTGGTGCGGCACCCACATCTCCGATGTGCGGTCTAGAGGAGCTTCTCCGTCAAGGAGAAATCTTGCAAGGAAATAGCGAATCCTTTGGCAAGCTACTGGCCGAGAGTGCTACAAACCTCAAGATCATTGCACTTGTAAGTTTTCTTTGCCTTTTGCTTTTCATATGAGTATCCCACTGTAGCCCCCAAGGATGTAGACGGAAAACCATAGGTTTTGCACCTATATGCTCTAAGAGTGACTAAGTTAGAAAACCTCTCACTGTAGCCCCCAAGCATGTAGGTGGAATGAATTAGTCCGACTAGATGCTTTAAGAGTAGCATACGCAGTGTTTATAAATTTCAATACTGTAGCCCCCAAGCTTCTAGTTGTAACTGAATTAGTTCCGACTAGATGCTTAAAGAAAAGCTAAGCATATATCCGAGTTAAAAACTTTATACTGTAGCCCCCAAGCTTCTAATCGAAAACTAAATTAGTTCCGACTAGATGCTTAAAGAAAATCTAAGCATATTGCTAAGTTAAAAACTCTCGTTGTAGCCCCCCAGCGTCTAGGTGGAAAATTTCCGGCTAGATGCTCCAAGAAGACTAAACAATGTTTAACTTTTTCCTTTTTTCCACAGAACGAGAATGCTCGAAGGGGCATGGCCAACGAAAAGTACCAGAAGATGCACGCAGATTTGGAAGCTGAAAAGGGTAAAACTGCCTTCTTGAAGGAACAGATCACCAAGAGCAAGCGTTTGTTTTCTTTTTCGCATTCCGACTTGGTTTTGTGCCCATATTCTCCGAGTACTCACTGTGTACTTTATTTTCTCCGACTTGCAGAAACCATCGCCAAGACCAAGAATAATGTCGAGCAGTCCAAGCACATTCAAGAGCTGGATAGCGAGAACAAAATTCTTAAGCAGGAGAGGAAGGACATGGTGAAAATGCATGAGGAGTCGATGAAGGCCCTGCAGGACTCCGTCACCGAGGAAATCAATCGCTTGAAGGAGGAGATTGCAATCTTAAAAGAGCAGAAGCAAGCTATCGATGAGAAGAATCAACGCCATAGCGAGGCGTATAAGCTCCTCCAACAAGAGAAACAATCCTTGGCAGACACCCTCTGGTAAGCTGAGGCCAACATCTTCAGTAAGTTTTCTCCATCTTGGATTTCCGTAGTCTGGGTACTTTGTATCGTTGAACTCATGCTCTCCTTGTCGGAATTTTGCAGATCCTCTGGGTTTAACCCGGTCGCCTCCTTCACCAAAGGAATGCATGGTTCTTGCCGGCAACTTCATCAACACCGCCATCACGCAGTCCAAGGAGATCGCCAAGCCCCTCCAGATAAACATCAAGGCATCGGACTCCATGGTGAAGTACTCGGAAATTCTGCGCCGAGCCCCCGAGCGTATCACAAGCTGGAAAGCTTCATGTGCACGGGCTGGCGCAAGGATGGCACTGTCAATGGTAAAGGCACACTACGAAGATGCCGACATCGACACGGTGACCTATGGCATTCCCGACGTGGACGACGATGGCAAAGAGATTAACCATCAATCTATCTTGTCGTCACTCGCGGGTTATGA
Organism: Avena sativa; assembly: GCA_916181665.1. Taxonomy (NCBI): domain Eukaryota; kingdom Viridiplantae; phylum Streptophyta; class Magnoliopsida; order Poales; family Poaceae; genus Avena; species Avena sativa. Next base: position 299,389,072 of record OV702297.1, on the reverse strand, counting down.
CACCAGAGTTGCCGACTTGGTCGATATCAACGTCTTCGTGCCGATGAACACTATCGATGGTGGCAACCAAAGCTCCTCCGAGTCTCTTCACACCACCGACGTCGAGGGTGACTCTCCTGCTGGTGATGACGCTGCTTCTAAGTCTCCTGCGCCAAAGGAATGAAGAACAACTTTGTCATATTTGTATCACCTTTGGTGCCTTTGCGGAAAAAACTTATTGATGTAACTTAAGGCGAAAAACTATGGTTGTTATTTCCTGCTACTCAAGAACTAGTTTCCAGCATGTATATATGTTTAAGCAAGTGCTGGCTTATCCATTACTTTGGTTCTTATGCTTGACTTTTCGTGAGTCGGAAGACTATTTGTCGGAACCATGCGCTCAGGTGTTGATGCCCAATGGCACCGTTAATAACCTAAGCACAAAATCGCCGACAATAAGTGCCAAAATTCACTACTCCAGAATCCACATAAAAACGACAAATAACGTGTAGACCAGAAAACATAAGCTAACGCCCATAGGTGGAATTTTCACAAGTGCAATTGCAAAACTTGTGCATAAAGGTTTTACATGATCAAAAATGAACACTAAAGGAGGTAAAAGACTCAGAAATATGAGTGAACCAGAGAGCTTTATTTCATTGATCATATAAGGAGTACACAATTAGATAAAAAATGCTAAGTGTAGAAAGGACGTAGCTGTGCTATGTTCCATGGTCGATCAAGCTCCGGGTAGTCGTCATCCGGGTCACGTCGCTTACGCTTATGATCCTTGTTGGGTCTATCCTTTAGTTCACGATTGTCAACAAGGTAGTAAGACCCATTGAGTAGCGCCTTGCTTATGATGAACGGTCCTTCCCATGGCGGGGATAATTTGTGCGACTTCTTCTGCTTAAGTCGTAGCACCAAATCCCCCTCTTTAAACGAGCGATGCCTAACGCGGCGACTATGGTAGCTGCGTAGCTTCTGCTGGTAGATGGCGGATCTTTGGCATGCCAAAACGCGCTCCTCCTCGAGAAGGTCCACATCTAGGTGTCTGGATTCTTCATCTTCGTCGTAGGCGGCAACCCTTGGTGCATCGTGAAGGATGTCGGAAGGCAGGATGGCTTCTGCTGCATATACCATGAAGTAAGGGGTGTAGCCGGTGGATCTGTTGGGTGTAGTTCGTAAACTCACAGCACAGATGGCAATTCTTCCGCCCAGGCTCCAGCTGCTCTATGTAGCGGTGCCTCAAGATGTGGCTTGATTCCCTACAGAATTAATCCATTGGCTTGCTCAACTTGACCATTGGACTGTGTGTGTGCCACAGAAGCAAGGTCAAGTCGGATGCCTTTCTCCCAATAATAAGCCTCCACTTCTCCGAGTGACAAATTGCTGCCGTTGTCGGTGATAATGCTATGTGGGAGACCAAATCTCACCACCAGATCCCAGACAAACCTGAGGGCAGTTGCCCCATCAAGCTTTCTAATGGGTTTAGCTTCTATCCATTTAGTGAATTTATCAACTGCTACAAGCAGATGCATAAACCCACAAGGTGTCGTCTGTAACGGTCCCAACATGTCTAGCCCCCAGACTGCAAACGGCCATGTTATTGGTATCGTTCGCAATTCTTCAGCAGGAACATGTGGTTGTCAGGCATAATACTGGCATCCCATGCATGTCTCAACCAGCTTGTCGGCGTTCGCCTTCGCGGTCAGCCAGTATAATCCTTGCCGGAAGGCTTTCGCAACCAACGATCGAGGAGCGGCGTGATGCCCGCAATCTCCGAGATGGATTTCGCATAGGATCTCCATACCTTCTAGCTGGGAAACACACTTTAGGTATACACCAGTAGTGCTCCTTTTGTATAGTTGCCCATTTATTATGGTATAACCCTTTGCTCGTCGTACTATTTGCCGTCTTTCGACCTCGTCGTCGGGCAAAGTTCCGTGTTCGAGATATTCCATGAACGGTTTTGTCCAAGCCGGAGGGACCTTGGTCACCATGTTGACGAAAGAGTCAGCTCTATCCGGGTTGTCGATGTTGGATCCCTTCATAGATGGTGTGCACAGGTGCTCTAGGAAAACTCCTGGTGGAATTTGCTTGCGCCCTAATCCAAGCTTAGATAGTAGATCAGACGCCTCGTTTTGCTCCCTAGGTACATACTTGACTTCGTAGCCCAAGAAGCTCTTGGCTATCTCGTCCACTTCGTCTCGATATGCCGCCATCATAGGGTTCCACGCATTCCAGGTGCCAGCCACCTGCTGGGCAACCAAGTCGGAATATCCACAGCAAACTATGCGCTTGATGACAATATCCTTGGCTACACGCAGTCCGTGAATGAGTGCTTCATACTCCGCCATGTTGTTTGTAGCCTCGAAGTGGATCTGCAGAATGTAGTGTAGTTTGTCTCCTGTTGGTGACTGTAGCAATACACCAGCCCCCGAGCCGTTGAGCAGCTTTGATCCGTCAAAGTGCATCACCCAGTATTCTGGTTCCAGCAATGGAGTAGCATCTGGCATCTCCGTCCAATCGGCAACAAAATCCGCCAAGGCTTGTGACTTGATAGCGTCGCGTCTCTTGTAAGTGATCTCGAAGGCGGCAAGTTCAATTCCCCACTTCGCGACCCTTCCTGTAGCATCGCTGTTGTTGATTATGTCGGACAGTGGAGTCTTGCTCACCACTGTGATTGGATACTCCTAAAAGTAGTGCCTTAGCTTCCGAGAAGCAAGGAATACTCCATAAGCTATCTTCTGGTAGTGCGGGTAACGCTGCTTGGACTCCGTCAAGACCTCGCTCACAAAGTAAACTGGTCGTTGAACTCCGTGCTCATAGCCTGGTTCCTTTCGCTCCACTACGATGACAATGCTGATTACCCGGTTGGTTGCCGCCATGTAGATTACCAGGGGCTCACCAGGCTCGGGTGCTGCAAGGATAGGCGCTGAGGAAAGAATCTCCTTGAGCTGCTTCAATGCTGCATCTTCTTCATGCGTCCATGTGAATTTGTCCGCCTTCTTCAGCAACTTGTACAGCGGCAGAGCCTTCTCTCCAAGTCGGCTGACGAACTGACTAACTACTGCAACATAACCTGTTAGTCGTTGGATGTCCTTTTGGCATGTCGGACAGTTTATGTTTAAGATGGCCTTGATTTTCTCCGGGTTGACCTCGAGTCCACGATGGGAAATGATGAAACCCAACAATTTGCTGGCTGGTACCCCGAAGACGCACTCCTTAGGGTTAAGCATCATGTTGTATTTCCGGAGATTATTAAAGGTTTCTTTTAAGTCGGAGATTAAGTCATTTGACTTTTTAGACATCACCGTGATATCGTCCATGTAGGCGTGAACGTTCCGACCAATTTGGTCGTGAAGGCAATGTTGCATTGTCCGCTAGTACGTAGCACCTGCGTTTTTTAGCCCAAAGGGCATCGTGACATAGCAAAACGTGCTGTATGGAGTAGTGAACGAAGTGGCCAATTGGTCCGACTTCCTCATCTTGATCTGGTGGTATCCTGAGTATGCATCGAGAAAACACAAAAGTTCCGAGCTAGCCATCGAGTCAATGCGAGGCAAAGCAAACGGATCTTTGGGACATGCTTTGTTCAAGCTGGTGTAATCAACGCACATTCTTAATTCATTGGTTCCCTTTTTGGGGACAAGTACAGGATAGGCCACCCATTGGGTGCGAAGGACTTCTCGGATAAATCTAGCCTGAAGTTACCTAGCTATCTCTTTGCCAATGGCGCGTCTCTTCTCATCTCCAAAGCGTCGTAGAGGTTTTTTCACTGGTTTGGATTTTGGATCAATGTTTAGGCTGTGCTCGGCAAGTTCCCTAGGTACACCTTTCATGTCGGCAGGTTGGCAGGGAAAGATGTCCCTATTCTCACGGAGGAACTCGACGAGCGCGCTTTCCTATTTGGGATCCAGATTCATCCCAATGGCAGTGAACTTGGAGGCATCGCCTACCACAAGATCCACCGGCTTGGTCTCGATGGCGCCCTTGAACGCAGGAGCAGAGTCAGAGATCTGCTTCTTCGATGCGGGCATCTCTGAGTCATCGACCTTGCTCTGGATCTCTTTGAATTCTTCGCTGTAGAGGACAGCTTCTGCAACGGCTGCTTCATTGATCTCGCAGTCCTTTGCCTTGGTAAAGCTTCCGGATACGGTGATGACACCATTTGGTCCGGGCATCTTGAGTTTGTTGTAGACGAAGCATGGTTGGACATGAACGTGTGGAATATGTCACGGCCGAATATGACGTGGTACACGCTCTTGAAGCGGACCACCTCAAAGGTCATGCGCTCTTGGCAGTAATTGTTAACATCGCCAAAGTCAACCTGAAGTGTAATGCACCCAAGGGACCGAGCCTCCCGACCAGGAACTATGCCGTGGAAGATGGTGTTGGTCCGCCTTAGGTTTGCCTCCGTCCAGTTCATCTTCTATAGTGTATCCAGGTACATGATGTTGATGCTGCTTCCACTGTCCACCATACACTTGGTGAACTCCACGCCGTCAATCAAGTGGTTGATGACCATGGCATAATGGTTCTCCGTAGGTATAAGGTATGGGTGGTTCGTCCTGTCCCAAGTGATTGGAACCACCGACCAGCTCAGGAACTAGAAACTGGGGGGGAGTGGCAATCAGGATCCTCAGAGAGGTCTTCTGTTGCGGACGGTGGGGGTGCTAAGGAAAGTGTGGTAGACTGGGGCCTTCTTCGCGAAGGGGTTCTTGCCCTTGTTGTCGCTCTTGGCGGCGTGCTTGGGGTCAACGTCTTCGTCTATGTCACTTGAATCCTTGGACTCCTCCTCCTTCTTCTTCCCCTTGCCCTTGCCTCACGGTCTGTTCTTCCGACTTCGCTTGTAGCTGGACTCCGAGTCTTCCTTGAGGTCGTTGACGAACTTGTAGTGTCGATTGGTATGGGTGGATTTGCCGTTGACGTCGAGGTGTACGAGGCACGGCATATTGCGGTACTCCTCGTAGGTTTGGGGAACGCGGAGCGGCGCCGAGGTAGTTTTGTTTCCTTGCTACTCCCCACGACCAGCTCCCCTTCCTCGGCCACGTTGTCTGCCATCACCTCATCCTGCAAAAGTCATAGCGACCATGTCGGTAGATTTCTTTTCTTCGGGAGCGGTTTTCTGCTTTGTACTGCTGTTCCTCCGATCTTGAGTTGGAACGGCTGTTGCCGTCAAGGAGCCGCGAGCATCGTCGTCGGCAGCTGCGAACTCACTAGCCAACTGAATCATCTGGTTTAAGTCAAGCTGGTGATTGTCTTGCAAGCGCTTCAGCTTATGTCGGAGCAACGTGCCCCTTTCCAACCCATCAATGAAGGCGGCCATGGCGGTCTGAGCGTGCACTCCTGCGCAGGAACTATTCATGTCCAGCCAGCGGGAGAGGTAGGCGCGAGATGTCTCGTCTTTCTTTTGCATGCACCGCTGTAGATCGCCCATAGTGCAGGGACGGTTGTATGTACCCTCAAAGTTCTTGGTGAACGCCTCTTGCATGTACAACCAGTTGTAGATAGATTTATCCGGCAAGTCGTTGATCCATTGACGGGCCGTGCCTGCCAACATTAATGGGAGGTACTTGACGGCGATGTTGGAGTTGCCTCCGGCAATCTCCACCGTGTTGCCGTAGTCCTACAACCATGTGGCTAGCTTGGCGGTGCCGTCATAGGGCTTGATGGTCTTGTCAATCCGGAAGCCTTTGGGGTAAGTTGCGGACCGTATTGCAGGTCCAAAACAACGTGGTCCCAGGTATGGTCCTTCCCGGGCCTCATGGATCTTATCGTTCTGCGAACGTGCATCGCATGGCTCCGGGTTCTTCTTCTTGTCAACAAGGGATGGGCTGCGTGAATAACGCGGGACTCCTCCGCCATGGTGACTGCTTGGTGGTGACGGAGGAGGAGGTGGCGGTGGGTTAGCCTTCTTGTTGTTACCCTCCTGTGACACCTCATGCCTGTCACGGTTGCTTGTCGGACGCGGAGGTCATGGTGTGACCTGCTCCTGTGTCCTTGGTTGCGCTCTCTGTCATGACGGGTCTGCTCCGTGTTGTCACGGAGGACGATGTCACACTGCTTTGGTGGGGGCATATCCGTACGATGGTGAGCCTTGTAATCTTCGCGATGTCGGGGGGATCGGGGCGGTGGCGATGGGCGATGAGGTCGGGCCTTTTCTCCGTGGTCGGAGGATATGGGGATAGCATCATTCCTGTTGCGTGCATCCCTCCGTCTTCGTTCTGATGAACCCGTCTAGGACCCAACATCAAGAGGAGATCTGTCCCTTGGCGGCTTATACTAGCTAGATTGGCAGAGCGCTGGGTCAGACTCAAGCCTCTGAGAGGTGGCCTTTTCCTGCTGCTTCACCGCCTTGGCCACTAGGTCATAGACATGTTCCACTGCCTCGGGCGATCTATCCTGCTCCAGAAGGGTCTTGGCGACGGCGAGGTTAAGGAGTGGCTTTCCTTCACTGTCAATGTAAGTATTGGCTTGTGCCGGCTTCGAGGGAGCCCATAATAGGTTGCGCCATACACCAGGATCGTTGATGAGCTTTCTTGGCCTTCTGCTGCTGCAGCAAAGTCTTGTACTCGGCCTCCATTGCTCTAGCTTTTTCTATGGACTTCTGCACGTTGACCAGATCTTGATGTAGCTTAGCGCCTTGCTCCACGATGGCCTGCGCTTCCTCCAGCAGCTGCTGGCGCTTCTCGTCAAGCTGGGTCACGTTCCGGATATGAGAAACGGTCACTGGCTCAACGAGGAGGTTGTCATACATCACGCTATCATCCGGAGTAACTTGGGCTGCTGCAGACGTAGATGCCGGAGGCGGCGAGGTTGCGGTGTTGTTGTTGCTCGGGCCGGTGCCGAGTTTCTGCGGCTGCTGCACTGGGTTAGGTGGAGGAGGCATGACCTTTGCGCGATCATCGTCAGCAGCAATAAGTGGCCCCTTCCCCTTATCCAGCGCTGTAGGCGGAGCTCGTCCGGGTTGATCTTCATCCATCGCCGTCCCGATGGTGACGAACACCCCTCGAGACGTGACGGCGTTGTTGGCTTGCTCGTCGCGCGTGTATTCCTCCTCCATCTCCTGCATGGCAGAGTCTAGCTCTTCTGGACTGAAATCTATCTCCTCTGAATCTACACTAAAGTCAGCATAAAGCGCGTCAATAACAGAGTCGGAGGGTGCCAGGACTTCCTCGCTGACGGGCGGTGGAGGTGCAACAGCAGCGACGATGACTGGAGGTGGCGACGTAGCTGCAACGACGACGGCCGGAGGCGGTGGTGGCGGCGGCTGAATCGGAGGGTCTCCGTCAATGAGCACAAGCGCCATCTGGGCTGCTGCGTCAGCTTCCGAGTAGTTGTTGACGGTGCTCACCATCTCTTCGAGGGTAAGGCGTCCTATTGCCTGCTGTCGTCTTAAAGAATGCCGGAGAAGCGTGCCGCGGTCTAGCCCTTCCACGAAGTGATACAGAGCGTTATCATCGGGGTAGTGGGCCAGATCGGTTCGTGTACGTAGCCACCTTGCCAAGTAGTCGCGGGGGTTTTCACCCTCACTCTGAACGCAATGTGCCAGATCGAAGATGGTAACCACTCTGACAAACATGGATCTCTGTTGTCCAGACGCACGGGCGAAGCCGGTGGATTTGCAGCGATCTTCAACCGTTATATCCTGCACAGGGGCGGTTTGGCTGGGCCTTGAATTTTTTGATCTTTGCCGGCAAACTCCGAAGAGAGATCCGACATCGATCCTTCCGCGAACGTATCCTGCCCGTAGGCGGTCCGTGTGGGCCTTGATGCTCCTCCGACTCCCAGGGAACTAGTGCCCGAGTCGGTTTCGCCAATGAAGAGGTGGATGTCTCTGATAGGAACGACCGAGCATCGTGTAGGGTTCGTCTTCGCCAGGATCCAGAACTCGTTGGGAGGGACGATCGGAACGTTGTCGGAGAAGAGAACGCGACCGATGGCTACGATTTCGTCGATTCCCTCGAAGATCTTGGTCCTCGCCCGCTGAAGAGCCTGAAGCACCTCTTGCCCCACGGTGGGCGCCAACTGTCGTGGTACTGCCGATGAGTACGCCATGGAGGGGTACTCACAGTGCGTGTTTAGAGACGTGGGGGAAGGCGGACGCTTGATGGGTACGAGGTAACACAGCTTACCTAGGTTCAGATCCCACGACGGTGGCGGAATCCTACTCCTGCTATAAATCACTATAAGGGCAACACACCGACTTATAGGGATTGGTTTGCTGTGCGAGGTTGTATGAATCGATGCCCTAAAGGCTCCCATAGGCCCGACTTATATAGTCGCCAGGTCCTAGGGTTACAAGGAAACGTCCTAGCCGGACAGGTTACAGAGTCCTACACCGTCTATTACTAGTCTTGTGTATCTTGTACTCCAAGGCTCCGGGTACGCTGGTGACTCCACCGTAGCCTTCCTTTATCCGGCATGGGCCTCCCTTCTGGATCCATCTAACTGGGCCGCCCAGTAGGACATAGGCCATGCTACCAACTCTGGGCCACCCGGGTTATCCGGATAGGTAACATGCTATGAGGATAGCCATATAGCACATCCCCAACAACCGCCATTACATTCGGCCTCAAGAACGCCGGAGCAACCTACCAGAGGTGCATGCAGGAATGCCTCGCGAGCCAAATTGGCTGCAACATCCACGTCAACATCGACGACGTGTTGGTGAAGTCTACTCGCCAAGGCAATCTACTCGCCGACCTGGCTGAAACCTTCACAAACCTGCGGAGGTACAAGATCAAATTAAACCTAGGAAAATGCACCTTCGGCGTACCTACTAGACAGCTGCTGGGGTACATAGTATCCAAACGCGGCATCGAGGCGAACCCCACCAAGATCAACACGATCGCCCGGCTCGGCAAACCCGAGTGCCTGCGCGACATTCAGAAGTTTGTCGGACGAGTCGCGGCCCTCAGTCGCTTCATCCCTCGACTAGGCGATAAGGCAATGCCCCTCTACCGCCTGATGTGCAAGAACCCCACGTTCCAGTGGGACAAGGAGGCAGACAATGTGCTCCACGCACTCAAGGAAGTGCTACTCGTGGCACCGCTACTCGTCGCCCCCCATCGACAAGGAGCCCATGCTCATTTACGCCGCGGCTTCCGAACGAGTGGTCAGCGTCGTCATGGTCGTCGAGTGACCAGAAGAGGGCAAGGAGCGCCCGGTGCAGCGACCTGTCTACTATGTCAGCAAAATCTTCACCGAGTCACGCCAGTGCTACACGTAGTACCAGAAGCTGGTATATGCGGTCTTCCGAGCCCAACGGTGACTGCCACACTACTTCCAGGAGCACCCAATCATGGTCATCTCCTCAGCGCCATTGCAGGACATCATCCGCAACCGCGAGGCGACTGGGCAAGTCGCCAAGTGGGCCGTCGAGATCGGAGTCCACAACATCAAGTACGAGCCCCACCAGGCAATCAAGTCGCAGGCCCTGGCGGACTTCCTCGCCGATTGGGAGGAGGCGCAGCAGCCGGAGAAGCTGCCGTACCTCCACTACCGGTCGCTACACTTCTACGGGTCCAAGAACACAGACGGCGTAGTGGCAGGGATCGTCCTCACGTCTCCCAAGGGCGACAAGATGCGCTATGTCCTGTACCTCGACTTCACCCCCTATACCAACAACATGGCCGAGTACGAGGCCCTCCTTCATGGCATGCGAGCAGCCAAGGAGATGAACATCAATCGTCTGTGCTGCTATGGTGACTCTGACCTGGTCGCCGTACAAGTAGCCGGTACCTGCGACATCGTCTCCCCCACCATGGCGACATACCACCGAGCAGTGGACCAGCTGGGGGGCCAATTCGCTGGCTACTCCGTCGAGTGGATCGACCGGCGCAAGAAGGAGGAGGTCGACGCCCTCTCTCGCATTGGGTCGGCTCGCCTCATGCCACCCGCCGACATCTTCCTCAACACCATCACCAAGCCATCGGTCTCTCCCTCGAGGGAGATCGACATCGGAATACCACTTCAACCACAACAAGCACTGGTCACCCTGATCGTAGAGCCAAGCAACTGGACCGCGCCATATGTCGCCTACCTGGAGGGAGGGACCCTACCTGCAGACGAGACAGAGGCCCAGATGATAGTACGCCGCTGCAAATCCTTCGTCTTCATCAACAGCGAGCTGCGTACAACCCGCGGAAGGTTGCAAAATCCTCCAAGACATCCATGCCGGCGACTGTGGCCACCACGCTGGTGCTCGTTCCCTGGTCGCCAAGGCCATGCGACATGGCTACTACTGGCTCACTGCACATGCCAACGCGGTTGACATCGTCCAACGCTCGGCGCTCAAGACCATCCCCATCACCTGGCCATTCGCCCTGTGGGGCATGGACTTGGTGGGCCCCTTCAAGAAGGCCCCCTCTGTCTTCACCCACCTCCTAGTCGCAGTCCACAAATTAACAAAGTGGGTGGAGGCCAAGCCAATCTTCAAGTGCGACGGGAAGACCGCCACCAAGTTCCTACGCGAGCTCATCTATCGCTACGGGTTCCCGCACCGCATCATCATGGTCAATGGCACCAATTTCGCCAAAGGAGCCATGGCCTAATTCTGCGAGGAGCACAACATACGACTTGACCTCGCCTCAGTCGCCCACCCAGAGTCCAACGGCTAGGCGAAACGCGCTAACCAGAGCATCCTCCACGGCATGAAGCCGCGACTGCAAGTTCCCCTCCAGAGAACTCCGGGGTGCTGGGTCAAAGAGCTCCCCTTCGTTATCTGGGGCATCCGCACCTCCATCAACAGGTCGACTGGGTTCACCCCCTTCTTCATGGTGTATGGCATTGAGGCCGTCATGCCGACCGACCTCGAGCACGACTCACTTTGGGTCGTCAACTATGCGGATGCCGACAACGAACTCGCACGCCAAGACGGAGTTGACCAGCTCGATGAAGCGCGCGACCTAGATCGCTCCCGCACCGCCATCTACCAGCAAGGACTCTACTGCTACCATAGCCGTCGGGTCTGAACTCGCACCTTCCAGGAAGGCGACCTGGTCCTATGGCTGATCCATGATAAGAAGGGCATGCACAAGATCTCTCCCCCGTGGGAGAGACCATTCACCACAGGGCGAGTCCTGGGCAATGATACCTACTACCTCGTCGACGTCCGAGGCGACGGGCAACTCGACGTCAAGCGGCCGTGGAATGTAAACCTCCTACGGAAGTTATACACCTAGAACTCCAACATGTACTCCCCCACGCTATGAAATAAAGAAGATCGATTCACACAAATTGTGTCCACTCTCCATACGTTGTGCCACTCGCACTCGTAAAAACATCGTTATGCTACCCGTGGAAGTCAACCCTTGGTCACGCGACCGGAACGGCTAAGTAGTGCGATACGAGGGCACCAATAAATTTTGGGCCTTGTACTGTCCATGAAAACGCCAACCCGGAGCCCCATCAGAGTCGCCTCGCTCGACTGGCTTTCCGAGCCAAGACGACCGCATACTTGGCGTAGCAACTCGAACGGTCAAGTACCATGCTTGGGGAAAGACGCCAGACCAAACCCAAGTAAGAGAGCACGTCCTGGACTCGCCACGCGACTGGTTCTCCGAATCAGGTGGAGCGACACGCCAATAACAATGCGCCTCATCCTCACCTACCTTGGGCATGCGACTAAAACAGATAAGTACCACGCTCGAGGACTCGCCCAGACGACTCCGTTCGCGTCCGGGAAAATAGCTAAGTATAGAGCACCCCTTGGGGTCGCCATGCAACTGGCTTTCCAAGCCACGGCGAGTCAACCTAAATTAACTAAAAGTACAACAACAAACATACACAACGAAACGAGGTAAACCCCACAAAAGGGCAGACGCGCTTGGGGACTCGCACAATCAAACAATCCAAAATAATAAACATTAGCAAAATCATCCATGCATTCCTTGTGGCAGCAAAAACTTGTTCGCTTACAAGGGCAAGTACATAGTTTTTTCAACTAACGCCAACCGGCAAACTGGTTTACTCCGCAGGCTTCGACGACGACGCGCCACCACTACCACGAACACGGATGAAGGGAACCCACGGGTTCGATGGGTACGTCGTTAGAGCGCCTGCCATGACCGCTCAAAACGGCTGCTACACCTTGAAGTTGCGGCTCGCCGGCTCGGGATCGTTCGGGACAACGATCGTCTCCTGATACGGAATAAGATCACCCATCACCAACACCCGATCAGAGTAGACCGTAGCCTAGTCGGTCAGCTTTAGGATGTCGAGGATCTCGAACGCACCTGTTGACGAAGGGTACCCGCTAGTGACGTCGTCGAGGTCGAAGTCGTTAGGGAAGTGCGTGAGCCCAAGGCTCAGCGCAGTCGCAACACCATGGTGGAAGGCCGACCGTGACATGAACTCCACAACCGTTGGAGCCTTCTCTAGGTAGCGCCACACCTCGAGGAGGTCGCTGGGGATCACCTCCGTCGGGGAAATCTCCTGAAGTCACGCGCGAATGCAAGTCGCTGACAGAGTGGCAGAGTCCACCAGCATGGTGACACACTGCCGTGCATCATACGACTGCGCCTTGGCCTCGTTGTCAAGAATCTTCCCTGCAAAGCAGAAGAAGCTTACAATCAGAAGTGCGCAAAAAAGAGTAAAGGCGACCCGCGCGCTCGCGGACTCGCAAGACCAAGCACACGAAATTCAAAGGAGCTCACCAATCAAGGGAGGTAGCGCCCCGTAATGAAGTCCTGCAGATTCGAGAGATCAGTCTGCAGCCCGGCAACGAGTGCACCCGACACCTTCCGCTCATCAGCAGCAGCAGCGACGGCCGCCTTAGATCTTTCATCTGCCGAGGTCACCTCTGCTTTCGCGGCTTTGAGTTCTCGCTCGAGCTCGGCCACATGCTTATCCGCGGCGCTCAAAGACGACTCGGCGGCCGTCAATTCGCTAGCGGGGACCATACCCTCGCGAGCCTTCTCCACCGCGGCCGCATGACCCTCTGCGTCAACACAACCGTGAGTACAAAATCAGGAAAAGACATCCTTGACAACAAGCACATCAAACTCTTCCCAGCAGTCGCCTGGAGCTACTCGTTTGTCCCTTGCACGGAGTGGAGTTCCTTTTCCAGATGCTCCTTGGCGGTCAATCGTTCCGCCGACTCCCGCTGAAGCCCCTGCACAACCATGACAAAATCAGCAAAGAAATTCCTAAGTGCCTAGCCGCTGAAATTCAGCGACTAGCCACTGAAATTCAGTGACTAGCCACTCGGGGACTGGACAGCGAAGAAATTCCTAAGTGCCTAGCCGCTGAAATTCAGTGACTAGCCACTCGAGGACTGGACAACAAAAGCAGTAAGGATCTGACCGCTGAAATTCAGTGACCAGATCCTCGAGGACTGGACATACCTAGATGGTCGCACCTAGCATATTGTGGAGCTCGACCGCGTCCACCGACAGGAGCACAAGAGGCATGCGCCCGCGATGTTGCTCGACCTTCGAGCCCACAATTTCGGGCACCTGGCCCGATGGCACTGAAGCACTCCCTGTAGAGGCCCTCGCCACAAAGCGAGGGAACGTCGCCACCGCTGCTCCTATGGCACTCGAAGATGGGCTTGTTGCCCCGACCGATGTCGCGGGTTCCATCCGCTACGACTCCGTGTCCACTACGGCCTTCGCGGCCGCACCCACTCTAGTCGAAGCCTTGCTGGGGGCGTCGACTGGCTGATCCGAGATCGTGACGACCTCGTCGCCCTTCGCCTTCTTTGCACCTTCAGCAGGCGCCTCGGCCTCGTTGCTCTTTCTCTTCTTCGAGGGATCGACTTGCGCCCCCGTGGTACCCAATGGGACCTTAGCCACCGAGGGGTGACCTATTTTCTTCACACCAGTCCAGCAACACGACATCGTCAGCGAGTTCGCCGGACAAACATAAGTCAGTTTCCTAAAGAAATACTCTAAATAATACTTACTTGGCGACTGGGATAAAGTGAAGGCCGGTGCGAATACGCACCAGCTTCTCCAATCCTGGCTCCAGCTTCCAGCTGAGGCCCGTCTCAAGCACGCTCTGAACCCAAGACACCGAGGGCTTCTTCGAGGATGAAGCCGCGGAAGGAGGATGCACGGCAATCGCCACAGGTGCTTCCTTTGGCGGCGAGGCACCCGCGGATAGAGCACCCCCGAGCCCGGTGACTGCGGTGAAGGGCGGTGGCAGCGATGCCAACGGCCCTTCATCCTCTACCACGGCCGCGTCAGCTGCCGCAGTCGCCCATGCCAGCGCGCTGGCCCCATCCTCATCGGCCGCGCTGATAGCTTCGGAGCTACTCGTGGACCGAGGCGGTGACACTGCCTTGGCTGGCCCCTTCTTCTTCTTTTGTGGCAACTTCTTTTTCAATGGCGTGGCCACGCCCTGCGAGTGTGTTCGAGGACCTCATCGTCACCCCCGTCATGAGCCTTGAGGCTCTTGTTGGCCTCGAGCTCGCATTGTTGCTGCCCGTGGGTCTTGCGGACCATGGGTGCGGCGACCTCCACGGCCTCGTCGTCGTCTTCATCGTCGTGGTCGTCGTCATCATCATCGTCACCTCTGATGTTGCCCTTGTCAGACGAGGACTCGCTCTTGTCCTCGATGGAGTCGTTTGAGTTTTCATCATCACTTGGAACAACTGCAAAGATAGACGCAATTAGCAAAACCGCGACTGCATATCTGCGACTGCGAAATGGACAAGGAAGTGAGAACTTACTGGCAGAGCCTTCCGCTTCGCGGTGTACGGGGTAAGCCCGGCCTTCGCGTCAAGATATTCCGTGTCGGTGATTTTCTTTAGGGCGTATGTGTAGTCGTTAAGCCTCCATTCGGTGTTGCAGGACTTCGTCACGTGTCTTTGCCCGTGTACTCGTACATCCAATGGGCGCGGTTGGCCAAAGGCACCAACCGCCGTCCGAGCCAGCAGTTGTAGAGGTTGATGGTCTAGAGGTCGTCTTTCTTCAGCTGACAAATCTTCGTCAGCATTTCATCGACCACCATCCGCTGGTCGAGCGGAAGCTTGGCGGCTTGAAGCCGACGCGGCTCGGGCCGGTCGGCGGAGTACATCGGCAGCGCCACTTCCTCGGCCGGGGTCGATTCGCTGACGTAGAACCAGTTCTTCTTCCACTCGCTCGCCGACTTCTTCGGCAGCATAAGGTCGGGGAAGGAAGCCATGGACTTCATCTATAAGGTGAGACCACCCGTTGCCAGCAACGGGCCGCCTACCCCTTCGCGTCCGATCCGCCCGTGGAATAGCTCTTGCAACAGGGGAAAGTACGGGCGGCATCCCAGTTAGCACTCGCAAAACACCACGAAAATGGCGAGTTGCTCGATGCTGTGCGGCCCCAGATCGGACTGCTAGATGCTATAGTACGAGCAGAAGCGGCGAAAGAAGAGCAAGGTGGGGAAGCCGATCCCCCTCTCCAGGTGACTGGCGAAGCAGATGAATTCTCTGCCGCGCGGATCTGGCACCACCTCTCCGGCCGCGGGGATTCGCCACCTACCGGCGCAAAGAATTCCCGCATCTTCAAAGGATTTTAGCAGCACTTTCGTGCACTTAGACCTCCCCCATGGATCTGTTGGGGGTGCCATCGATCGGAGGATCTAGGGTCGCGGGATTGCTCTGGATCGCTCTGGTTGCTACGGAGGAATGGAAGACTGGGAGACGCGCGAGGTCGGAGGAAGTGTGGGGAATGATCGATCCTCGCTCGTCACTCTTCCTATATAGCAGTTGATACCCGCCATTTTCAGGGAGTCGTTACCGCGCGGTGATTACTCCGATATTACCGTTGGGTTACCCAACGACTAGTTTGGCCAGAATGGACGGTCCAACTTCGTCTACTCGACTCGCTCGCTGCAGCGACTCAATCACTCGTCGACCCATTTGCCATAGCCGCGATTCGACTACTCGCCGACCCATTTTCCACAGCTGCGATTTGACTGGTCGCCGTTATTGCGACTGGGCTGACATGTTCACTCTTTCATTAAAGGAGTCCACCGCCGATTCGACTGGGCGTCCAAATTGGACCCGAATACTCCGACTGCCAAAGAACACCTGCGACAAATCAACGACGGCCTCGGGGACTACTGATGGGGATATGCCGAGTGGGGTATACCCAGCAGGACGTTTCCCACTGGCCCATGCTGCCAGCGAGTGGGCATGCAGGACGGCAACTGAATCAAGACCCAACGAGGAGCCAGGCGACTGGAAGCTGAAGGCCCAGAAGCGTAGCTAGGCCCAGTCGGATTAGGTCAAACGTCCTCCGAGTCCTTATCCAACTCGGTTGTATATCTATAAACCCTAGCGAGGTGACCCTATATAAACCTCCCTAGGGTACTCATAGAAGGCACGTTCGAACATACACCCCTAGCGACTCGCTACCTAGCCGTCGAGCTCGCCCTTGTACTCTCTCATCAATACAATCTAGCACGAGTAGGTCTTTACCCTCTGGGGGCCGAACCTGGGTAAAACCCTGCATCTCCGCCCTCATCTCGCACCGCAGATGGCTGGTCATTCTTGCCCTTCGTTCTACTACTCGGTCCCGATTGCAGCGTCTGTCATGGCCATTCCCACGACAGTGACCCAGCATACCACTGCATGTTGTAGTATACTATAGTCGTGGACATAACACTCACGGAGTACCATTCCGCAAATATTACATCCTCAGAGTGGTACAACAGAAACAAAGCGGGTCCAGAACATACATTATCATTATTACAACTAGAAATTGCATGATGACTTCGAGATCCTCCTAGGTCCATAGAGGTATCCGGATGACTCGGGGATAAACTATAATAAATCTGAGAACAAGATAATGAAGCAACTAAACTTTAAGGTTTATATGGGATTGTATATAGATAGAGGATAGAGATCTATGCTACCGGACTTGATCACTATGTATGATACATCTACACTTCAGATACTTCGGTCTCCATTCCATAGATGTTTTCGTAATTTTCCCCTTCGACGCTTCCGGATACTTCTGGTTTTTCATAGCGGAATTCTTCTTGGTCGTCAATTGGATATAGTATTTCCTCTTCCTGATCTTTAATGTCTTCAGAATCTAGCAAGGGTTAAGAAGATATGTTGAGTACGAGCGTACTCAGCAAGTTCACTAAAAAGGAGTGTTTGATGCACTATATCTATAGCCACAGAACATAGGTCGTAGGCAATGCAAGTTTTTGTAAACATTTCATCAAAATTTGCTTTTATTCTGAAAAGCTATGTCCTTCCGCCTTCACAGGTTTACTAGAACTTTCGTGGAGTTCCTTTCCTACAGCGTTCGTAGCTCCTTCCCGGAACAGGGAGTAACAAGTTATAGTTCTTACACTCTGTAGAGGTGCGTTTCTTTACCATGAGAGTTCAAATCCTTGTTGCACAACCGGGCGAATTTTTATAGTCCACACTTCCTATGGTGTGGGGCCCAGTAGATGATCCAAGCCAATCATTGTCCTTCTCCGCGACCCTGCATACAACACGATTGTTGTATGTCCACACTCAAGGTAGACCCCCGTATAAAACAGCTATACCTTAGTTGGATACACACAACAACCATTAACACTAGAAATCTGTCTTTTGTAAGCCCAGATCCATGGTAGACCTTTCCCCGTATAAAACGGCTATACCCACGATCTGCAACTTACAAATGCCTAGAAAAGTGTCTGATGCATGCGAGGGGGAGCCGATCCAGCTGGCTTTCATAGAGCCATATAGATCTCATGGTTAACGCGTAATATACTGCGCGAGAATCACTCGCGATATTGGTTGTTAAGTCCTAGATAATATGTTCCTTTACCACTGGTTACTCCCTGTTATGAAAATAGTGTTTTCTGACCTCATGGTTATTACCTCATGGTTAATAACCTATAATCATATTATTATTAATATAGTGTTTTCTGACCTTTTTGAAATGTAGATGATGACAACATTTGATTTGCAAAGTACTTTACAGAAAATAATCGAAGGACATGAGAAAGTGTGAACTTAACTTGATAAAGTATAGTATTGTATTCGAATGGCTCGACTTGACCCTGGACCTTTGGTTCTACAAAAATATCATCATTGCCCGGTAAGGACAATGTTTAAAGAAGCAATATGTTGTTATGCATAAGTAATGAGATGCATAATGTAAAATCCCAAGTAATCCCCTAACATTACAAGTGGTTTATATTTAGATGATTGGTTTAGGATTTTCTTTATTTTAAGTTTGCTTCATAAAAAGGTATAGTTGCTAGGACTCTAAGATAAACATATAAAATATGAAAAGTAAAGTACAATCATAAAATAATTCTAAGATTCAATGGTATTATGTAATTATTACAAAGTTCATGTTTTAAGTTGTTATGGCTTCAAAGAAATGGTATAGTATTTCTTTTGAAGTGGAAAAAAGAATAACATTTGAAGAAAAAATTATTTATGTTAAGTTAATCAAATCTAAAGATTAGTAGGATTGAAGCTATGGTTTTGTAATAAAGTTCAAATGATCTTGAGTCATTATATACCTAGCTTAGGGTGTATTAGACCAAAGTAAACTACAAAAATATAATTAGACTTGAAATAGAACACTAGCAGCATTTTCAACTATTAGGGTTATTTCATAAGCATAATCAAAGTTGGAATCTTAGAGTAATGAAACTTTGTTTTAAAGATTTAATTCTAACATGTATAATATTTATAGATTGCACTATAAGATTTTTCTATATAAAGAAAAATAAGTGAATTTGTTTTATAATTTATTTAATGAATACCAAGTTTGCTAAATATGATTATAGATAATTAAGCCCACTAACTTCTAATATAAGTTAATGATTTGCAAAAATAACTTTGTAAATCTTTGACTTATAATAAGTTAAAGATTTTCAAAGAATATTATAAGTTAATTTTTTACATCTTCCCTTCCTGGATCCCTCTAGCATCTATTGGCCCCATACTTTAGCCTGCCCATGGCATCTGCCGTGCCATCACCACGACTGTCACATCCCGAAATTTTCCAAATTTTGAAATGAGAAAAATAAATAAATAAAATAATTAATTGTTGAAATTTAGGGTAAAAAGAAAGTTTTTGTTTCTAAATGGAAACATTAAAACCCATCTTGAACAAACTTTGAATAAAATTTGAATCCAACTAAATTCAAATCAAGTGAAATGCATTCTTCATAAATGCATCTTGAAATTTAAACACTTGGAAAATAAACCAAATCCCTAAAACCCTAATGGAAGAAAAACATTTCCAAGTTATCTCAAACACTAAGGATTTGATCCATATAAAAATTTATCAAGAAACATCTATAAATTATCAAGATTGATAAATAAAAGTATTATAAACCTATAGAAATTGATTCTATTCAATTTGGAAACATGGATAAAAACTTATGAATTTAATAAGTTGAAAGAAATTAAATTTCCAAAGCTATTAAAGCTCCTATCTAAAAATCCATACCAAATTGTGAGTAATTAATCCTAAGAGGATTTAAAAGGATAAATAAATATTAAACAAGATTTTACAAATTAGAATCACCAAGATTGGATCTATAAATGAAAAGATATGAATTTTATAAAATAAAGAAATAAATAATAAGGAATATTTAAAAGCCAAATTAAAGCTTGGCCTAATCCATAAGCAAATGGAATCAAGGAAATCACCTAAATAAAATTTATGGAATTAAACCATATTTGAATTACATTGGAATAAAGACAATTTCCAAAATTAAATGATTAATAATCATATTAAAATACTTTCAATAATTCAGAGTAAAATATTTAACACCCCATTTAAATAAATAAACCTACTGAAAAGGTTTTGTGAAAGATTGGAATTTAAATAAGGGTTTGAAAATAAAATGAAATCTTATTTAATAAAGGAAAATGCCCCTTTTAAATAAAATATAAACCCTAAATAAATAAAGGATTTATTCCTAAAAAGGACTTTAAATACATGTTTAAAACATATTAAAAACTTACTGAAAAGTTTGGAGGGTTTTGAATTCAAATGATTGTTTGAAATGTCTAAACAAATTCAAAACAAAAATGAAAATGGAAAAAGAACAGGAGAACAGAGAAGGAAAAAAATAAAAGAACCCAGCCCAGCCAGCTAAACCCATCAGGCCCATCAACCAGCCCACTCCCTCTCCCGCAGAAAAACGGTTCACACCCAGACTCACACCCGCGCAGAGACTGACCGCTGGACCCCACTCCTTCTTTCTCTCTCACGCTGACGAAATGACCCCACCAGTCAGACCATCTTCCTCACTCGCGCGCTGACCTCGCCGGCCGTTTCTGCAAATCAATCGCGGCTTCAATTCACCTAAATGTCACGACAATTACTCACTGTGACCACGCACGATTAAACCCGCCCTCTCTCCTCTCTTTCCCCCAAAACTCTTCTGCCAGAGAGCCCCCGGGCTACCCTGAATTTCGTTTGCACCACCGCTGCTCCGTCGAGCATCCGCGACAATTCTGGCCAGGCACCGTCGCCCCTCGCCCCCTTGACCCCACGAGTGTGTTCCCCATCACCCCCTGAACCTCCCAGTAACCTCGGCTTTCCCGCTCTTGATCCACAGCGTCGGCAACGACCACGTCTGAGCAGCGCCGTCGACTGCCTTGACTCCGGCAAACTGCCCTGGTGAGCACAGACCCCCCTTGCCCTCTTTTTGATGCTCACTTGTTTGCCACTCGTGTACAAAGCTAACGGTACCCTCCATTTACTTTCCCAAGCCCTGTAGCCTCGCCTTCAATGTCGTCTGAGCGCACCCGACACTGTGGCAAACTCCGACGAGCAATCCCTTTAGAACCCGAGCACCCCTCGACGAACAGAGACCACGTCGAGCTTCTCTGCACCCCTGTGAACCCTGTAAGCACCTCACTCTCTCCCGCGCATTCTAATTCGTCAGCAACCTCACCCTCTGAGCGCTCCGCCACTCGCCGCCACGCCAGCGCCGCCCATCTGTGGTCGAGCTGCTGTGAGCCACTGGATTCAGATCCAAGCGTCACGATAGAATCTTAATCGAAGAGTTGTGGACATATCTGTGTCGTGCGATGTTAAGTAGATCCTGCGGTCCACGTTGCCTGATCTGAACGAAACGGTACGAGTCAGTAAAAACACACCACATGGCCACCCTTTTAAATTGAAAACAGAAACTTGTCTATTTAGTGTTTGAACTTGTAAACTTCATAACTTTTGATCCATACGTACAAATGTTTCAAATTTTATATAAATGGAATCAGCAAAACAAACTCTATCCAACCATGCACTTTGTTTAATGAATTGCTTCTGGAAAATTGGTTGTTTTTACAGAAACTTGTGTAGGCATAATTTGGATATAAAATTTATTCTAGAAATATTTTTATGGTAAAATCTTTGGCAAATGGATTGTTTTGAACCTACTGACCGACTTATGGATTTAAAAGTGTATTTTGTGAAGCTAAAGAATAAATCATTGAATAAAAGCATTTCTAGCTAAATAAAAATTGTTGAATATGTTTTAAAATGCTGTTTGAGTAAAACCTTTGGAAAATAATTTGATTTAAACTCTCTGACCCTAAACACCAAGTTTTAGGATTTAAAATTATATTTTATGAACCCTATAAATTATTAATTTGCTAAAAAGCATTTTCAACAACATAAAATATTACTTTGGTATAAAAATGGTTTATAAGTAAAACCCTTTTGCAAATGGTATTTGTCAAACACTAACATTTGTGTTTAAAAGTGTATTTTTCAAACACTAGAGATTATCACTTTGATTTAAATCATTTCTAGCAAAACAAAAATTACTTAAAATGGCCATTTTCACTAACTTGATATCCAATGGTTTTGCCACCTTTATAAATGACCAATAAGTTTTTTTTAAAATGTTTATAACCTATTAGAAACCACTTTTCCAAATAAAACAAACTTTGGCATGCTTGCATGCATTGCTCTGTTTTTATCATTCTATGTGATGATTGCTTGAATGGTAGATTGAAATTTTCCCTTGCTTGATTGAATTGTAGTGACATTTGAAGAGTGTGACTATTGAAAGATCAAGGAGTGAACTTATATTTTCTACCAAAAAGGCAAGTGGTGCTTCATACTTTTGTCCTATTATCTTCACTATGCATTAGTGATATTTTAAGTAGGACTTGCATGGAATTTTGCTAAGTATAAACTATGCTATGGGAAATCCTAGTAGATGAAACCTTAGTAGAATTTTCCCTAAGTTAAGATTCCTACTACTATCATGCTTAGCTGAGCTAGTAGAAAACAAGGGTGGATTATATACATGCTATGGAATATTTCTAAGTCAAGGACTTGTGTTTTGTTTAATAAAACAACTAAGTGAATGAATCACCTGGGTGGAATGGAAAGAAAGGTTTGTGTTGAGTGGTTACACAAGTACAGTATACTGGGGAAAACTTGGCATCACCAAGTCCAGTATACTGGGGAAGACTTGGTATCTCACTTGTGGATTGCCACCTAGGAACAAAGATATTTGAGATTTCAAATGTTGAGAAGCTTCAAGTGCAGCCACATGGCATTATGGGCTCTGCCTGGATCATATAGGTTGCAATAACTTAGCCAAATGGACAGTTGGTGGTAGGGGATGATAGGTTGGAACGCGTCCATTCTGGTCTAAGGGAAGGCTTCTGAAAGATCTTGTCTTGGTGAAAATCAAGTCTTGTGGGGTAAAATCTAAGTACTTAGCCATGTCCCTGGCAATGGACAATTTGAGCATCAAGACATGGAAGCTATCAAGAATCTTCTCATCCCAATTTTCTAAGTTAAAAACTTGTGGTTGAACAAGGGTTGAAGGATCACCAATTTCTATTGGGAGATGCCTTGGGTGATTTTGACAAACAAAAACTTAGTGTTTTCAAATGATAAGGAAAAAATATCTTGAGCAAAGCAAGCCTAAGCTCCACTTAGCCAAATGCATATAGATGTTAGTCTCCACCATACTACCATAGTATCACTTGCCAATACAATTCAAATGTATTGACCCTTGTGGCTGTAACTTATTATGTTGCAGGTTTGTTTGATGTTAGCAAAGTGTATTGATTAGGATTACAAGACTACAACCAACATGATTGCCTGTGGCACTTTGAAGATGAAGGACTCCATGCTATAGTTATTTCTGCTGCATTGTTATGAGATAGCCAAATGAGCTATGTAAGATGTAATGAATTATTTTATTCCTGGTTATAAAGTTGTATTATGACCTTTGTTTCTTGATAATACATCTTAACTGTGGATGCTAGCTATTGACCCAGGGACTAGCATTGTAAACACAGGGATCTCTACCTTATTAAAGGTTGGGACCTCTACAACGACAGTTGGAGCCCACCGAGGGGCTAGCATCGGTGCTAGCTGGATCAAGATCCGTATGGGAAACTTCATCGACACCTGCGAGCGGGTGGTTTCTGGGCTAGCCCAGAGATTTGACATCTCGGACTACGTCAGCGACAATGCTGGCAGTTTCGGGAGAAAGGCACCCCCATGCAACGGCTTCTTCATTAACCTGGACGCTCACAAGATCTACGTTGGCATCGAAACCTCCTGCGTCTATCCGTGTCGGGTCATCGTCGCCGAAGATACTCCCCTCAGTGCTGCCAGCGGTCAACGTGGCACTCGCCCCACGGGCAGCGTTGAGGTGATGATGACAGCTCCTGCACCAGCAGCAGGGGCAGGGGCCGGGCCAAGCAAAGTCCCGGTGGTAGGAGGACAGGTAGAGGCGAAGCAAGCTGCTCCAAAGCCAATAGCAGCAGATCCTCCGGTAACCAGGGCAGCCGAGGTGCAAGCGGTAACTCCAAAAACAACAAGGGTAAGATGGCCACCTCTGGAGAGGCCAGAGAATATCCTGCAGGCAGCCATAGATAACTTAACTATACCTGTAGCGCCGATAGTTGACCCGGCAAACGCGCAGGAAGAGTTAGAAGAAACTATATTGAAAATGTTAGAGGAGGCAAAAAAGGTGTCGGCCTTGCAAGAGTCCTTTAATAGGACTCTGCGAGAATATGCCAGGGCAAACAAGATAGATACGGCTCCTGGACGAGTAGATGATCTGAGATTAAGAGGAAAGAACCTCATGAATGATATCAACAAAGAGCATGAGGCTCAGCCGGATGATTTTGTTGATCCAGGTTTGCCGAGGTATAGTACCCCGGCAAAGAACCTCAGGGCAGCCAATGCGGCAGGCCTAGAATTAGAAGGATTAATCGGGGAAGCCCGACAAAAACAGCAAGAAAGGGTAAACGAGCTGGTACGCATCGCGAACCAGCAGAATGAGGAAATGCTTAGAGCTAACCCGACAAAGCCAGGAGCTTCCCGCATGGTTCATTCGGCAGGGGCTGCTCCCGCATTATCAGCAGCGGCGGCATCATCACCCGGAAACAATGCACAGAAAGACACAACAGTAACCTCGGGAAAGAGAAACAAACAGATTGTTCCATATGACCTGGCAGTCGCAGGGAAGAACAATGAAAATAGGGGCAATGGAAGCCGAGGTAACAGCGGTGAAGGAAACCCTGGCCGCGTGACCAAAGAGCATGGGAATCTCGGAAGGGGAAACCCCAAGAACAATAACCCGGCATAAGGATGGAGGTACCTTCTGCAGGATCATCAGCCGAGGCACGAACCTCGGCAAGAGCGATAAGCAACACAAGCTCCACACAATCAAGTAAATAACAGATACAATGATGGTTACTCGGAGATGGAAAATGCCGGGCATAGTGGGCAAAACTGTTATGGAATGCAGGAAAGAGTTATCTATAGAAGCTTGCCGTTAACAGACGCAAGATTAAAATTGGACAGACTGTATCGGTCCGAGCTATTAGAGGAATAGGGTCTGCCTGGCCCGGCATGTTTTGGACCTCAGATTATGGGCGAAGCGCCTGTACCGAACTTCTAGTTGGCAAGAGGTACGAAAACGTACAACGGAAGTACGAAGCCACAGGATTGGCTGATTGATTATGCCACGGCCGTAAAAATAGCCGAGGGAAATTTGAGGTGGGATGTGACGTATGTGCCCCAAATGTTAGAAGGCCCGGCCAAAGTTTGGATAAATAACTTGCCACCAGGCAGTATCAACTGCTTGTTGGATTTTGAGGAAATGTTCGTTAGTAACTTCACCAGTACATATAAGAGGCCAAACAGGCCACAACAGCTGGCAATGTGCAGGCAGAAACCAAATGAAACTGATAGAGAGTTTTTAACTCGGTGGTGTAACCTCAGAAATTCTTGTGAAGGAGTTATAGAGTCTCAAGCAATAGCTTGGTTTTCTCAAGGATGCAGGTATGCAAGTGTGCTGTGGTAGAGAGTGCAGAGAGATATGCCGACCACACTGGCAGAAACCATCAGAATAGCAGATTCATATGCATTGGGTGATCCGACTCAGCCCGAGCTTATGTCGGCTGAACATCGTGAGCAATAGGATCATTACGCCCGATAAGGTGCCGGATCATCGCGACGCAATGAATACCGAGGTAGAAGAAGGGATGAGAGGCCGGATTACAGATATAGTTCAAATCAAGTGGTAGTGGTTGTGCCGGATCAGCCGAGTCTTGGGAACAATCAACGACAGAAGAATGGTCCTCAGTAGTGGATGCCGAGGAACGGCGGGAAGAAGCAGTGGACACCTGAACATAAGAAACAGTGGCAGGAAAGGCCGAAGTACACGTTTGAGTCCATGATGGATCAGTCGTGTAAGTTTCACACACCTAACCCGGCCAAGCCAGCTAATCACGCCACGTGCCAATGCGCATGGATGAAGAGCGCAGTGGGAAACCTGGCAGCCATGCAAGCACCACAGCATCAAACGCATCACCAGCAACAGCCACAGCTAACTGGGGGAAATGCGCAACAACTGATGCTGCCTCCACCACCTCCGAGGTATGAGAATCAAGATCGGAGGGATATAGTTCATCAAGTGATAAATTAGAATCAATATGGAAGGGGAAATCTCGGAAATAACGGACGCAATGATTACAGGGAACATCACCAACCATACTGTGTGTTCACAACAGAATAACAAGATAGACAGAGCGTGCAACACCGACATATGGAAGTGAATGCAGTTATGCCGGCAGTTCTGAGGTACGTGTCGTGGTCGAACCAAGAGATAACCTGGAGCATAAGGGATCATCCGAAGATCATGCCGAACCCAGGATCATATGCTTTAGTGCTGGATCCGACATTTGCCGGGCCTAGCATCAATGTGAGGTTCTCAAAGGTGCTAACAGATAATGGCAGCAGCATCAATATCATGTACAAAGACACAATGCACAAACTCGGAATAACTCTAAACATGCTGCAATCAACAAGGACAACATTCCATGGAATAGTGCCGGGACTCTCATGCGAATCTATAGGGAAAGTCAAAGTACATGTATTATTCGGCACGAGAGAGAATTGTAGGGCTGAGAATCTGGAGTTTGAAGTGGTGGATTTACAAAGTTGCTATCATGCTTTACTCGGACGGCCGGCATTGGCCAAATTTATGAGCAACTGTCACATCAATTATTGAAAATGAAGATGCCAGGACCTCAGGGGGTAATAACGATAGCAGGAGACTATAGGAAATCCATGGAATGCGCTTCAGCCGGATCAAACCTGGCCGAGTCTTTGGTAATTGCAAGAGTAAAAAGGAGAATTCAGGAAGTGGCAGCTTTAGCTCAGTCAGCACAGCTTAATATGACGGCACTAGCTAACCCTCATGGGAGTGTTTCGTTCCAGCCGACAAAGGAGACAAAGAAGATCCAAATTGATGATCAATTCCCAGAGCGCACCATCACAATTGATGCTGGCCTGAATGACAAATAGGAAAGCGATCTAACCAACTTCCTCCGTGAGAATTGGGATATCTTTGCATGGTCCACCCAGGATCTGCAGGGAGTACCGAGGGAGTTGGCTGAGCACTCTTTGCATGTAAGGCCAGGATCAAGGCCGGTGAAGCAACCTGTAAAGTTCCCAACCTTTAATAAGGTAGAGATCCCTGTGTTTACAATGCTAGTCCCTGGATCAATAGCTAGCATCCACAGTTAAGATGTAATATCAAGAAACAAAGGTCATAGTACAACTTTATAACCAGGAATAAAATAATTTATTACATCTTACATAGCTCATTTGGCTATCTCATTACAATGCAGCAGAATATAACAATAGCATGGGGTCCTTCATCTTCAAAGTGCCACAGGCAGTCATGTTGGTTGTAGACTTGTAATCCTAATCAATAAACTTCACTAACATCAAACAAACCTGCAACATAATAAGTTACAGCCACAAGGGTCAATACATTTGAATTGTATTGGCAAGTGATACTATGGTAGTATAGTGGAGTCTATCATCTACATGCATTTGGCTAAGTGGAGCTTAGGCTTGCTTTGCTCAAAATAGATTTTCCTTATCATTTGACAAACACTAAGTTTTTGCTTGACAAAATCACCCAAGGCATCTCCCAATAGAAATTGGCGATCCTTTAACCCTTATTCAACCACAAGTTTTTAACTTAGAAATTTGGATGAGGATATTCTTGATAGCTTCCATGTCTTGATGCTCAAATTGTCCTTTACCAGGGACATGGCTAAGTACTTAGATTTTACACTCTGCAGAGGTGGTGCACTTTCCCCACAAGACTTGGTTTCACCAAGACAAGATCTTTCAGAAGCCTTCCCTTAGACCAGAATGGATGCATTCCAACCTATCATCCCCTACCACCAACTTTCCATTTGGCTAAATTATTGCAACCTATATGATCCAGGCAGAGCCCATAATGCCAAGTGGCTGCACTTGAAGCTTCTCAACATTTGACATCTCAAATCTCTTTGTTCCTGGGTGGCCATCCACAAGTGAGATACACAAGGTAAACCATAGAAATGGGCTTTGTGTAACCACTCAACACAAACCATTCCTTCCATTCCACCCAGGTGATTCATTCACTTAGTTGTTTTATTAAAAAAACACAAGTCCTTGACTTAGAAACATTCCATAGTATGAATATATTCCACCCTTGTTTTCTACTAGATAAGCTAAGCATGATAGTAGTAGGAATCTTAACTTAGGAATATTCTACTAAGGTTTCATCTACTAGGATTTCCCATGGCATAGTTTATACTTAGAAAAAATTCCATGCAAGTCCTACTTTAGAAATATCGCTAATGCATAGTGAAAATAATGGGACAAAAGTATGAAGCATCACTTGCCTTTTTGGTAGAGAATATAAGTTCACTCCTTGATCTTGCAATGATCACACTCTTCAAATTCCACTACAATTCAAACAAGCAAGCAATATTTCAATCTACCATTCAAGCAAACACCACATAAAATAATAAAAACAAAGCAATACATGCAAGCATGCCAAATATTGTTTTATTTGGAAAAGTGGTTTCTAATAGGTTATAAACATTCTAAAACACCTATTGGTCATTTTATATAAGTGGCAAAACCATTTGCAAAAGATTTTACTTATAAATCATTTTTAAACCAAATCAATATTTTATGTGGTTGAAAATGCCTTTAGCAAAGTAATAATCTTTATAGGGTTCACCAATTACATTTTTAATTCATAAAACTTGGTGTTTGGGGTCTGATAGTTTAAATCAAAACATTTCCCAAAGGTTTTCCTCCAAAATCATTTTTAAACCATAATCAACATTTTTATTTGGCTAGAAATGCTTTTATTCAAAGATTTATTCTTTTGATTCACAAAATATGTTTTTGAATCCACAAGTTGGTTGCTATGGTCATTAGGTTCAAACAATCCATTTTCCCAAAGGTTTTATCACCAAAATAATTTTAGAACAAATTTTATATCAAAAATATGCCAACACATGTTTCTGCAAAAAAAACAATTTAACAGAAGCAATTTACTAAACAAAGTTCATGGTTGTAAAGTACTTGTCTTGCTGATTCCATTGATATAAAAATTGCAAAATTTGGACATGTGGTTTGAAAGTTATGAATTTTACAAAATTGAACATCTAATAGATCAATTTGTGTTTTTATTACAAACTCTGGGCCACGTGGCTGCTTCCTATTGGACAAAAACGGTTCGCGTGGATCGACAGATACAGACCGCAGGATATAACTTGATCGCATGGCACAGATGCTCTTGTACCCTTTCGTTTATGTTCTATCGCGTCCGTTCGATCTACATCGCACGGTTCTGATCCAGTCGACCACAAAGTGGCGGCGCTACGACGGCGACAGGCGGCGGCGCGGTCAGACGATGCAGTCTCCGGCGATTTAGGAAGCAAGGGAGATAGAGGAGTAGCTCACCGGAATCGTCGTGGCGAGGGGATGATCGACGTGTGCTCGGTTGGCGAAGGGGCTAAAAGAGATGTTGTTGATTGCTCGCCGGAGTTCGTGGAACCGTCGGGTGCGGTCAGTCGTCGACAAAGGCGACTCTACGGTGCACGAGGGAGCAAGCAAACGGCGTGGTTAGATGCACAGATGAGTGGAGAGTATCGGAGCATCAAAGAGAAGAGGAGGCGCGGTCAGGGACTACCTATAGGGCTCGTCGGAGTAGAGGCAGACGGCGGATGCGAGAGGTTGTCGTCGTTGCCGATGCTGTGGAGCGTGCGGGGGCGAGTGGAGAGTACTGGGAGGTGCAGGAGACGCTGGCGAGCAAGCTCGTGTGTTCGAGGAGGCGAGGCGCGGTGAGTTATGGCTGGAATTGGAGGTGGAGCTCGCCGGAGACAGTGGCGGTGCAGCGCAAAATTTAGGCAGCCTGGGGGCACACTAGGGTGGGGGATTGAGGGGGAAACGGAGGGGAGGGAGAGGCGCATAAGAGGGCACGGTCGCGGGGTGGTTTCACTGCGGAGTTAACGCGAATTAACTCGAGCCTTAATCGGCTAAAACGTCCGGCGAGGTGAGGGGCGGGGTCATCGCGGGGTTGAAGACCCTGACGGGGCAGGTGGGGTCTGGCGGCAGCGAGAGAGAGAGAGAGAGAGAGAGAGAGAGAGAGAGAGAGAGAGAGAGAGAGAGAGAGAGAGAGAGAGAGAGAGAGAGAGAGAGAGAGAGAGAGAGAGAGAGAGAGAGAGAGGAGATGGGGTCCAGCGGTCAGTGTCTTTGCGGGTTCTGTCTACGGTGAGAAAAACGTTTCGGGGGAGAGAGGGAGAGGTGGGCAGCTGGGCCTGGACTAGGCTTTGCCGAGCTGAGCTAGTTAGTTTCATTTTTTTGTTGTACTGATTGTTTTTCTTTTTCCCATTTGATTTTCTGTTTTGATTTTGTTTAATCAATTCAAACATTCATTTGAAATACAACTTTTGTCAAACTTTGTGAATAATCAAACACTGTTTGTTAACACATTCTAAAGTCAAATTTAGAATAAATCTTTTATTCTTTTTAGGGTCTTTTAATTATTTAAAACAAATCCCTTGCTTTAAATTCAAATAAGATCAAATATATTTTTAATCCTTATTTAAATTTCATTTTTCCACAAAACCTTTTCAATAGTTTTTATTCATTGATTATGGTGTCAAATAATTCACCTTGAATTATTTGGAATGTTTTTAATATGATTTATTAATCATTTTAATTTGTGTACTTGTCTTTATTCGAATGAAATTAAATATAGTTTTAATTCCAATGAAATTAAATATAGTTTTAATTCCATAAATTTTATTTGACTTCTTTGATCCAATTTAAGTTAATTAAACAACTTTTATTCCCCTTGGGTAAATTCCAAATTCTATTTTTCCCATGATTTAATTAATCATTTCTTAATAGGGATTTTGTCTTTATTCCAATAGAATTTGGTTAATGCCATTTTATTTTATTTGGAAAATTCTTTATCCATTTATTTTATTTGAATTTGGATTATATTTATTGCATTTGCTTATGGATTAGGTCAAGATTTGATTTGGCCTTTAAATATTCCTCATTAAATATTTCTTTCTTTATCTTATAAAATCCATATCTTTTTATTTATAGATCTAAACTTGGTGATTCCAATTTGTAAAATCTGATTTGATATTTATTTATCCTTTTAAATATCTTTAAAATTATTTGCTCACCATTTGGTATGGATTTCTAGATAGGTGCTTTATTAGCTTTGGAAATTCAATTTCCTTATCTTATTAAATTCATAAGATTTTATTTCTGGCTCCAAATTAAGTGAAACCAATTCATATGGTTTTATGATATTTCTATTTGTTATTCTTGATCATTTGTCAATGTTTGTTGACAAATTTTATATGGATCTAAACCATGGTTTTAGAGGTAACTTGGAAATGTTTTTCTTCCATTAGGGTTTTAGGGTTTTGGTCTAACTTTTCCAAGTGTTTAAATTTCAAGATACATTCATTGAGGAATGCACTTCACTTGATTTGGATTTTGTTGGATTCAAAATTTAATCAAAGTTTGTTCAAGATGGGATTTTAAGTTTCCATTTAGAAACAAAAGTTTCTTTTCACCCTAAAATTAAACAATTATTTATTTTGTTTATTTATTTTTCACATTACAAGATTTGGAAAATCTTGGGATGTGACAGGCTACCACCCTTAAAATAAATCTCGTCCCGAGATTTGGGAAAGATAGGGGTTACAAGTTGGCTCAAAACAATTAGGGTACTACCACCCTTAAAAAAAATTCCAACTAGATTACTTCTTGGCTTGCTTGGGATCTTGTTGGAATTTCTCCGGACACTTTTCTGCAGGCCTAGCTCTTTGCATTTGAAACACATCACTTGGATATTATCCTTCTTCTTCTTTGGTATCAATTCCTCTTGTTTATTTCCTTGGTTCTTCTTCTTTTTTCTGGGCAATCACTGGCATAGTGTCCCATTTCTTTGCAATTGTAACATTGCAATTGGCTTATGTCCTTCTTCTTCTTTTTGGGTCTCTCCAAAGCTAGGAGTTCTTCTGGTCCATGCTCTTCATACTTCACCACAAGGGTGGGAAATCTTTCTCTCTTCTTGGGGCAATTACTAGAGATATGACCTTCTTATCCACAAGAGTAGCAACACTTTGTGGTCACTTTATATTTGGCCTTATGATGCATAGTTTTGACTTTGCCTTCATCCTTCTTGGTAGAAGTTATTCCTTCATGAGGGTTTACAAACTATTGATGCACTCCACCTTGTTTCCTTTGTTGAACTATGGAATAGATGGGGCATTGGATAGGGACATGATTATTTCCTTCACATAGGAAACAAGTAGCTTGAGATGTGGGTCATTGATTTGTTGGATGTTTCTCTTCACAATTGGGGCATTGATCTTCATGCTCTTTGGAAGTGTGATCCTTGTCTCCACAAATATTGCAATCTTGGCTTCCTTCTAAAATATCATCCTTGACATCCTTGTTGTCATAAACTCCTTGGGAAGAGTTGTCTCCCATGTTGATCATTTGAGTGGTCATCCCTTGCAGCAATTGGGATTGGATTACCAAAAAATTTTGTATGGTTGGGTCTAACCCATTGTTGTTGGCTAAAAACTGAGTTGTCGCTTGGTTCAACTAGATTTGGTTTGCTAGTAGTTGTTCTCTCATGTGCATCTCTTGGTTGTTGGTGTCACCCTTCTTGATGTTGGAGTCTCTTGGAGTAGTCATCTGTTTGGGTTGGATTGGGATTAGAATAGGCAAAAGATTTCTAAGGAAATAATTCTAATCACTCATATCTCAATTCACACAAGCAATGAGCAAGCAATCACAAACAAACATTCCACTCAAACAACAAGTTTCAAGCAAACTTATAGGCAACAAAATATTTTGTTGCACCACATACGTTGGTGAATTTGGTTTGATCTAAATATGGTGGTCCAACTATATGGTTCACTTGAAATCATTCTATCCTTCTTGGTGGATTCTTCTTGAATGAGATGATGGTTTCCTTGGGAAAAATTCTTGCATGTTGGTCACAAACATCAAAGGTGATGATGGTTCCTTCTAAGTTGTGTTTCCTTAGTCTTCATGTCTTGAGCAATATTTCTTGTCTCACTTGTAGTCCTTAGTGATATCCAAGTTGAAGTCCTTGTTGAGACTAAGGTTGAAGTCACTTGAGTTGATGAAGTCCTTTTCTCATGGTGAAGGCTTTATCCATCAAGTTTGAAATAGAAGAGATGTAGAGTCAAAACCAAAAGGTTGAGTAAAGAGTTTACAAGATTGTTTGTAAATAAGTTTTGGCACAAATACAACTCCTCTTTTTTTCTAAGGGGTTTTTTCCAATCCTAGGGTTACAATCCTACAGGCAACACAGTGCTCTGATACCATCTGTAAAGGTCCCAACCTTTAATAAGGTAGAGATCCCTGTGTTTACAATGCTAGTCCCTGGATCAATAGCTAGCATCCACAGTTAAGATGTAATATCAAGAAACAAAGGTCATAGTACAACTTTATAACCAAGAATAAAATAATTTATTACATCTTACATAGCTCATTTGGCTATCTCATTACAATGCAGAAGAATATAACAATAGCATGGGGTCCTTCATCTTCAAAGTGCCACATGCAGTCATGTTGGTTGTAGACTTGTAATCCTAATCAATAAACTTCACTAACATCAAACAAACCTACAACATAATAAGTTACAGCCACAAGGTTCAATACATTTGAATTGTATTGGCAAGTGATACTATGGTAGTATAGTGGAGACTATCATATAAATGCATTTTGCTAAGTGGAGCTTAGGCTTTCTTTGCTCAAAATAGATTTTCCTTATCATTTGAAAAACACTAAGTTTTTGCTTGACAGAATCACCCAAGGCATCTCCCAATAGAAATTGGTGATCCTTTAACCCTTATTCAACCACAAGTTTTTAACTTAGAAATTTGGATGAGGAGATTCTTGATAGCTTCCATGTTTTGATGCTCAAATTGTCCTTTACCAGGGACATGAAGTACTTAGATTTTACACTCTACAGAGGTGGTGCACTTTCCCCACAAGACTTGGTTTCACCAAGACAAGATCTTTCAGAAGCCTTCCCTTAGACCAGAATGGACGCGTTCCAACCTATCATCTCCTACCACCAACTGTCCATTTGGCTAAGTTATTACAACCTATATGATCCAGGCAGAGCCCATAATGCCAAGTGGCTGCACTTAAAGCTTCTCAACATTTGACATCTCAAATATCTTTGTTCCTGGGTGGCCATCCACAAGTGAGATACACAAGGTAAACCATAGAAATGGGCCTTGTGTAACCACTCAACACAAACCATTCCTTCCATTCCACCCAGGTGATTCATTCACTTAGTTGTTTTATTAAAGAAAACACAAGTCCTTGACTTAGAAACATTCCATAGTATGAATATATTCCACCCTTGTTTTCTACTAGCTAAGCTAAGCATGATAGTAGTAGGAATCTTAACTTAGGAAAATTCTACTAAGGTTTCATCTACTAGGATTTCCCATGGCATAATTTATACTTAGCAAAAATTCCATGCAAGTCCTACTTTAGAAATATCCCTAATGCATAGTGAAAATAATGGGACAAAACTATGAAGCATCACTAGACTTTTTGGTAGAGAATATAAGTTCACTCCTTGATCTTGCAATGATCACACTCTTCAAATTCCACTACAATTCAATCAAGCAAGCAATATTTCAATCTACCATTCAAGCAAACACCACATAAAATAATAAAAACAAAGCAATACATGCAAGCATGCCAAAGATTGTTTTATTTGGAAAAGTGGTTTCTAATAGGTTATAAACATTCTAAAACACCTATTGGTCATTTTATATAAGTGGCAAAACCATTTGCAAAAGATTTTACTTATAAATCATTTTTAAACCAAATCAATATTTTATGTGGTTGAAAATGCCTTTA
Source organism: Avena sativa (assembly GCA_916181665.1). Classification (NCBI taxonomy): domain Eukaryota; kingdom Viridiplantae; phylum Streptophyta; class Magnoliopsida; order Poales; family Poaceae; genus Avena; species Avena sativa. The sequence goes on along the minus strand of OV702297.1, from coordinate 299,354,393 downwards.
GCAAAGTAATAATCTTTATAGGGTTCACCAATTACATTTTTAATTCATAAAACTTGGTGTTTGGGGTCTGAGAGTTTAAATCAAAACATTTCCGAAAGGTTTTCCTCCAAAATCATTTTTAAACCATAATCAACATTTTTATTTGGCTAGAAATGCTTTTATTCAAAGATTTATTCTTTTGCTTCACAAAATATGTTTTTGAATCCACAAGTTGGTTTCTATGGTCAGTAGGTTCAAACAATCCATTTTCCCAAAGGTTTTATCACCAAAATAATTTTAGAACAAATTTTATATCAAAAATATGCCTACACATGTTTCTGCAAAAACAAACAATTTAACGGAAGCAATTTACTAAAAAAAGTGCATGGTTGGAAAGTACTTGTCTTTCTGATTCCATTGATATAAAATTTGCAAAATTTGGACGTGTGGTTTGAAAGTTATAAATTTTACAAAATTGAACATCTAATAGATCAATTTCTGTTTTTATAACAAACTCTGGGCCACGTGGTTGCTTCCTATTGGACAAACATGGTTCGCGTGGATCGACAGATACAGACCGCAGGATCTAACTTGATCGCACGGCACAGATGCTCTCGTACCCTTTTGTTTATGTTCTATCACGTCCGTCCGATCTACATCGCACGTTTCTGATCTACTCGACCACAAAGTGGCGGCGCTGCGACGACGACAGGCGGCGGCGCGGTCAGAAGATGCAGTCACCGGTGATTTAGGAAGCAAGGGAGAGAGAGGAGTATCTCACCGGAATCATCGTGGCGAGGGGATGCTCGACGTGTGCTTGGTTGGCGAAGGGGCGAACGGAGACGTTGTTGATTGCTCGCCGGAGTTCGTGGAACCGTCGTGTGCGGTCAGTCGTCGACGAAGGCGACTCTACGGTGCACGAGGGAGCAAGCAAACAGCGTGGTTAGATGCACAGATGAGTGGAGAGTATCGGAGCATCAAAGAGAAGAGGAGGCGCTGTCAGGGACTACCTGTAGGGCTCGTCGGAGTAGAGGCAGACAGCGGATGCGAGAGGTTGTCGTCGTTGCCGATGCTGTGGAGCGCGCGGGGGCGAGTGGAGAGTACTGGGAGGTGTAGGAGACGCTAGCGAGCAAGCTCGTCTGGTCGAGGAGGCGAGGCGCGGTGAGGTATGGCTGGAATTGGAGGTGGAGCTCGCCGGAGACAGTGGCGGTGCAGCGCAAAATTTAGGCAGCCTGGGGGCACACTATGGTGGGGGATTATGGGGGAAACGGAGGGGAGGGAGAGGCGCTTAAGACGGCACGGTCGCGGGTGGTTTCACTGCGGCGTTAACACGAATTAAATCGAGCCTTAATCGGCTAAAACGGCCGGCAAGGTGAGGGGCGGGGTCGTCGCGGGGTTGAAGACGCTGATGGGGCAGGTGGGGTCTGGCGGCAGCGAGAGAGAGAGAGAGAGAGAGAGAGAGAGAGAGAGAGAGGAGATGGGGTCCAACGGTCAGTGTCTTTGCAGGTTCTGTCTGCGTTGAGAAAAATGTTTCGGGGGAGAGAGGGAGAGGTGGGCTGCTGGGCCTGGACTGGGCTTTGCCGAGCTGGGCTAGTTAGTTTCATTTTTTTGTTGTACTGATTATTTTTTTTTTCCCATTTGATTTTATGTTTTGATTTTGTTTAATCAATTCAAACATTCATTTGAAATCAAACTTTTGTCAAACTTTGTGAATAACCAAACACTGTTTGTTAACACATTCTGAAGTCAAATTTAGAATAAATCTTTTATTCTTTTTAGGGTCTTTTAATTATTTAAAACAAAGCCCTTGCTTTAAATTCAAATAAGATCAAATATATTTTTAATCCTTATTTAAATTTCATTTTTCCACAAAACCTTTTCAATAGTTTTTTATTCATTGATTATGGTGTCAAATAATTCACCTTGAATTATTTGGAATGTTTATAATATGATTTATTAATCATTTTAATTTGGATACTTGTCTTTATTCCAATGAAATTAAATATAGTTTTAGTTCCAATGAAATTAAATATAGTTTTAATTCCATAAATTTTATTTTACTTCTTTGATCCCATTTAAGTTAATTAAACAACTTTTATTCCCCTTGGGTAAATTCCAAATTCTATTTTTCCCATGATTTAATTAATCATTTCTTAATAGGGATTTTGTCTTTATTCCAATAGAATTTGGTTAATGCCATTTTATTTTATTTGGAAAATTCTTTATCCATTTATTTTATTTGAATTTGGATTATATTTATTCCATTTGCTTATGGATTAGGTCAAGATTTGATTTGGCCTTTAAATATTCCTCATTAAATATTTCTTTCTTTATCTTATAAAATCCATATCTTTTTATTTATAGATCTAAACTTGGTGATTCCCATTTGTAAAATCTTATTTGATATTTATTTATCCTTTTAAATATCTTTAAAATTATTTGCTCACCATTTGGTATGGATTTCTAGATAGGTGCTTTATTAGCTTTGGAAATTCAATTTTCTTATCTTATTAAATTCGTAAGATTTTATTTCTGGCTCCAAATTAAGTGAAACCAATTCATATGGTTTTATGATATTTCTATTTGTTATTCTTGATCATTTGTCAATGTTTGTTGACAAATTTTATATGGATCTAAACCATGGTTTTAGAGGTAACTTGGAAATGTTTTTCTTCCATTAGGGTTTTAGGGTTTTGGTCTAACTTTTCCAAGTGTTTAAATTTCAAGATACATTCATTGAGGAATGCACTTCACTTGATTTGGATTTTGTTGGATTCAAACTTTAATCAAAGTTTGTTCAAGATGGGATTTTAAGTTTCCATTTAGAAACAAAAGTTTCTTTTCACCTAAAATTAAACAATTATTTATTTTGTTTATTTATTTTTCACATTACAAGATTTGGAAAATCTTGGGATGTGACACAACCTCTCCGCTGCTTCGCCGAAGAGAGGAGAAAAATAATAGGTGATGAGATAGCTCGGCTCCTTGCAGCCAGGTTTATCATGGAAGTACTTCATCCGGATTGGTTATCAATCCCGGTGTTGGTAGAAAAGAAAAAGGATGACCCAAATGTAGCTGTCGTTTGGCGAATGTGCATTGACTACACGAACCTTAACAAGGCATGTCCCAAAGAACCTTTTCCTTTACCTAGGATAGACCAAGTCATTGATTCAACCACAGGTTGTGAGCTGTTATCATTTGTAGACGCGTACTCTGGTTTCCACCAGATACCGTTAAACCCGGCTGATCAAATAAAGACTGCGTTTATCCCCCCGTATGGGGCTTATTGCTATCGCACCATGCCATGCAAAAATGTCTGCACGAACAGATCAGAAAAAATGTGCAGGTGTATGTTGATGATGTGGTTATAAAAACCAAAGAGAGCAACATGCTCCTGGAAGACATTCGGCAGACATTCGCGAACTTAAGAAGGTTCCAAATGAAGCTTAATCTACAAAAATATACCTTTGGTGTACGGGCCATAAAATTACTCGGTTTCCTCGTATCCAACCGAGGTATAGAAGCAAATCCGACTAATATCTGTGCGGTTAAAAGAATGGAACTGCCAAAATGCCTCAATGATGTACAAAAATTTACAGGATGTCTTGCATCCCTGAGTCGGTTCGTGAGTCGGCTAGGTGAAAAAGCATTGCCTTTGTATAAATTAATGAAAAAATCCGACAAGTTCACCTGGACACCTCAGACCAATAGTGCTTTTCATGAATTAAAAAAGATGCAGGCTACGGCACCTATCTTGGCTTCCCCATTGTCAAAAGAGCCTATGCTACTCTATGTGGCAGCAACAAACAGGGTAGTAAGTGCAGTAGTTGTCATGGAATGAAATGAAGAGGGTAAGTCGGTACAAAGGCCTGTGTATTACTTAAGTAAGGTATTATTGACCTCCAAGCAAAACTACCCACACTACCAGAAAATGGCTTACGGAGTATACATGTCGGTAAAGAAACTCAAGCATTATTTTGAAGAACACCCAATAAAGGTGATTTGTGAGGCACCAATAGCCGAGATACAAAGCAACAAAGATGCAAGTGGCCGGATAGCAAAATGGGCAATTGAGTTGTCACCTTATGTCCCGCAATTTGATAGGCGAGATGTAATTAAATCTCAGGCAGTGGCCGACTTTTTCGTAGACTGGGCCAAGGTGCAGTACGAACCTCCATTGCCAGATCCGAATTACTGGACAATGCATTTTGATGGGTCCAAGATAAGAAATGGGCTAGGAGCAGGGATAGTGCTAACCTCCCCAAAAAAGGATCAGCTGAAATATGTATTGCAAATACATTTCACTGCATCAAATAATGTAGCCGAGTATGAAGCACTTGTCCATGGTGTAAAAATGGCAAAAGAGATTGGCATACATCGAATTCTTTGTTACGGGGATTCGGACCTCATAGTCCAGCAAGTATCGGGAAATTGGGACGCGCTGGATGCAAACATGGCCCTATATAGGTTTCATGTGCAGAAAATTAGTGGTTACTTTGATGGATGTGAATTCCATCACATACCTCGGGCAGAAAATGTTGCTGCGGATACGATGTCGAAGCTCGGATCAACCAGACAATCAATTCCGCCTGGTATATCCCTGTAACACTTAAGACAGCCATCAATTATACCTTCGCCAGAATCCGAATCAATTCGTATCTCGTCAAATCAGATAGAAGGGTGCGTCCCAATGGAAATTAACAAAGAACATGAGCCGAACTACCCGGAGATTGATTCGGCTGACACACAAATGGATTGGGAAAAGCCGGCGGAGGTTATGTCGGCGGAGAAGATGGAAATTGACAACACGATTTTCCCCGAAAAAGTCGTGCCACAATGGGCACAGGCCATATTCTCATTCCTCAAAGAAGAGATCTTGCCAGATGATGAGGTTATGGCCAGGCAGATAGTGAGAAGAGCAAAAGCTTACACAATTATAAATAATGAGCTTTACAAGAGAAGCGTGACAAATGTGCTGCAACGATGCGTTGACTCGGCAGAGGGACAAGAGATCCTTATGGATATACATCAAGGAGAATGTGGGCACCATGCCTCATCCAGAGCCATTGTGGCCAAAGCGTTCAGGCATGGATTTTACTGGCCAACTGCGCTGAAGGAAGCAAAGGAAATGGTAACAAAGTGTAATGGCTGCCAGAGATACGCCAGCAAAATACATTTGCCTTAGTCCGAGTTAAAAAAGAGACCAATCACTTGGTCATTCTCTGTATGGTGTTTAGATATGGTAGGTCCATTTAAGCCGGCTCGCGGCGGCATGACTCACATTTTGGTCATGGTGGACAAGTTCACAAAGTGGGTAGAAGTAAAGCCAATAAGAAAATGTGACGGGCCCACGACGGTGAAATTCCTCAAAGATATCATCTTGAGATATGGTTACCCACACAGTATCATCACAGATAATGGCACAAAATTCGCTGAAGGAGATTTTGCCAGATTCTGCCAAGAGAAACACATAAGACTCGACGTTGCTTCGGTGGTCCACCCGGCCTCAAATGGGCAAGTAGAAAGATCAAATGGACTGGTATTATCCGGGATAAAACCTCGGTTGATAGAACCACTGCAGAGGTCGGCAGGATGCTGGATTGAGGAACTCCCAGCGGTGCTATGGAGCCTCAGGACCACCCCGAATAGATCAACGGGATATACCCTGTTCTTTATAGTATATGGGGTAGAAGCTGTACTTCCAGCCGACATAATGCATGACTCGCCAAGAGTCACCCAATACACAAGTGCCGAGGTAAATGAAATATCACGGCAGGATGATTGGACTTGCTAGAAGAAGCAAGAGAATTGGCACTATCAAGATGAGCTATTTATCAACAAGACCTCAGACGATATCATAGCAAGAAAGTGAGTCCAAGAGTTTTTAAGGAAGGAGATCTGGTTCTTCGGCTAGTGCAACGCATGGCCGGCAATGCATATACTCTCACCCCCATGGGAAGGCCCTTTTATCGTGAGCAAAGCATTACACAACGATGCATACTACCTAATCAATGCTCAAACACCAGAAAAGAATAAGGCAAATAAGTCCGGAGACGAATCAAAGAGACCGTGGAACGTGGCTTTACTTCGTCTGTTTTACACTTAGAGGAAGTGTATTGTATCTAGCACTATCATGTATCAAATCGATGTATCAAACATGAATTAATGAGATTTCAGTAACTCGAGCAGTAACTCGGGGATGACCCCATGTTATTTGTGATTCTTACTTATATATGAAACCTTGGTAGTTCAAGCTGTGACTCGGGGACTACCCCATGTTATTTGTCATTTTGAATTATGTATCAAACTTCGGTAACTCGAGCGATGACTCGGGGACTACCCCATGTTATTTGTCATTTTTAAACGTTGGTAGCTCGAGCAATGATTCGGGAACTTCCCCACGTTATTCATCATTTTGGGTTATGTGTGAAACTCCGGTAATTCGAGCTGTAACTCGGGGACTACCCTATAATATTTGTCGACTTGGTTATATATGAAACCTCGGTGGCCTAACCATTAACATGGGGACTGCCCGGCTCGTCTATCATAAGTCACACATGCAATACGAACGATCACTTTGGCAACCCGAGCAATAACTCGGGGGAGTTCCCCATGAATTTGCACTATCATAATCACACGAGTAATAACATCAGCAATTCGATATATAATGTGGGAGATACCCGATTTAAATTATCTTCCCAATAGATAACTTGGAGAAATGATAAATCTATCAGATTAAATGAGGTATGGACATAGGGCTCATAATCCGCGAGACAAGGTTGAAAAACAAAAACATTCTGGAACTAATAATATATGAAAGACACAAGGTGAATCAAACATACGAAAAATATGATTCGAACTTACGAAGTTGAAATTTTGCAAACAAAGATACGAATCACACAAATTCACCTAGAAGAGTACCAATATTATGACAACATATGGTGCTAGAGTTAAACAGATCACATAGTACCAAAAGAGAAAAAATGTTTAAGATAGCATACACCCAGCATACCGGGGACTTGAATAATTAAAAGTTTTTAAGCTCAAGCATCGGGAGTTGCCGAATCACCTGTAGGAGGAACAGTAGCAGCAGCAGGAATTTCCGGCGTTGGCACCTCAGACACAACCAAGGCTACCTCGGCCTCGCTAGAAGGAACGACCTTAGGAGCAGGGGCCTTAGAGGTTGCTTGAGCTTCTGCAGAGGTTACTTCAGCATCGGCGGAGGTCATAGGGACATTTTGGGCAGGCTTTGTTTGTTGAGAAACTCTGCCTTGGGCTTGAGAAGCTTCAGTTCCCTTGGAGGAGGATCGAGCCTCAGCATCTCCTCCTGAGCTATCGCTGGACTCATCAGCATTATCGGAATCTTCATCCGATCCATCGTCATCACCGGAATCGCCATCAGATCCGTCTTCATCCACAACCTCAGCATCATCTTCAGCATCTTCAGGGAGAAAGGTTTGCCCTTCGTTCCAGCGATGAATATCGGCGTACTCAATAATCTGATGGGCACGGGCTTGGCGGCGGGAACATACTCTGGATTTTCTACCCAAGGAGACTCAGTGCACAAATTCATCAAGGTATCGAGGGAGATATCCTCATACCATGACAAAACAGCAGTAAGTGCCATGTCAGCTCCGGCTCGCCCGGAAGATTCTCGCCAAAGATTCAGCCGAGTTTGAGACTCCATCATCCTCTCCACGAGCACTTCAACTTTCTTAATCTTTGGCTCGTTCGGCCAGAGCACATGGTAAGCCCGAATGGCTGCTCGCACCAGATCTTTTCCCATGACTTTCATTGGCTCGATAGCAGCTGCAATGGAAACCAAGAAATCCTCAATGGAATATTCTTGATTCAGAACAATGGGAACACCTCGGCGGCCGCGAGTAGCAATCACAGCCTTTGAACTCACAGGGAAATGATCTACAGGAAAGTACATGAAATAAGTCAAGAAAGGCAACGAGAAAAGAATAACTCGGCCAGGAACAGAAAACTCACGATGGATATATCGCAACATTTTATGGAGATCCATGGCCCAGTTCGCCCTACTCTTCTCAAAACCAGCAACCTGAAATAACAATAAGTTATACAAAGAAAACCATAAAGCAGATCCGAATCAAGAAAATACTTGACTCGGATCTAGATGGCTGGATATTCAAAACTAAAGCAGGTCCGAATCAAGAAAAAACTTGACTCGGATCTAGATGGCTGGATATTCAAAACTATAGCAGATCTGAATCAAGAAAAGACTTGACTCGGATCTAGATGGCTGGATATTCAAAACTAAATCAGATATGAATCAAGGAAAAACTTGACTCAGATCTAAATGACTGGATATTCAAAACTAAAGCAAATCCAAATCAAGAAGAAAATTTACTCGGCTCTAGGTGATTAGATGCATTTTTAATATACACAGCAAACATTATCTATTGCGCATGCAAGTTGCTATATTTGGAACAAGGAAAGATTCCAAACGAATAACAACTCATTCGGTTGCAAGCTCGGGGACTAGTGCGTATATAATAGACAAAGTATAAATTGAGGCGCTTACCTCGTTCATCTTGTCGCTTTCAAGGACAATCTTGGCAGCCATGTGCAAACGGCTGCTGATGCCGGATAAATGGAATGATTGGTTACTCGGATTGCCTTCGAGTTGATCAGCAGCATTCCATTTGTTGGCATACTCCACCAAGGATCCGAGGCTGTTTCAACTCTTGGTGTGTGTCAACACTTTACCTCTGTCCTGCTGCGTGACAGCTGCGGTCGCCGAACTCTTGTGGAGCACTAGCCGTGTGTCGGCAGCGATGGCAACCGCAGGCTTAGACGTAGAGGCACCCTTGCGAAGCATATCAGCAACACTGGGCTGAGAAGAACTTGATAGCCCCTTTTGAGATGGCAAGGATTTAGCGGCGACAACTTTCTTGCTCTTGGCGGGGGCTCCGGCAGGAACAACAACCTCGGAACTAGGAACAACGTCCTTCACAGCAGAAGGGGTATCGGCCTCCAAAGAGGCCGAGGTAGCGGTGACCTCGGCAGACGTCTGATCAGAAGCTGTAACTGCGATAGAAGAAGGATCAGTGGGAGTGACTTCGGGAATCTTGAGGGGAGCAACTGAATCAGTCAGGTGATCCGGCATCGGGGTATCATTAGAAACAATTGGGGGGCAATGGGCTCATCTCGCCGAGGAGAGGAATTAGTCGGCCCTGTAGGAGGATCATCACGAGGAGGATTGGGGACCCGGACATCTTCCGGATGCGATGGCGAAGACGGCCGAGTAACATGAGATGTCATACTCGGACCGCTGTGTTTAGCAGAAAGAGGAGCACTGCAAAGAAATAAAAATTAATTCAAAAATAGAAAAAGAGAAATAAGAAAGACGAATGGAAAAATAAAGGGAAACTTACCCGTTAACTCCAAGCATAGCTTTGCGCCTCAGAATATGCTAGGAGGATTTCTTGGTTCGTTTTCTAGGAGCGGTATCCAAAGGATCCCTCGGAGCAGCGCGCTTCTTGGAAGTGGTAGGGGCCTCCGAAGCGAGAGGATCGACCTCGTGCACCTGACCAGCCAGATTAGCTGGGAAAGAATGATCCCGAAATACGTAAGAGATAGGCACCATGACAACTACCTCGAGAATTTGGATGTCGTCCGAATCACCTTCATCAGCACGGGCCAAGGTTTTACTCCGGGGGCGAGCCGGATCAGCCTCCGGCTTAGGAATGAATTCCTCCGGATCAAGTTCTCTGTTGTCCGGGTATTACGGTCGGCGGTCCAGGGAAGATCTAAGACCTTGGCATCCTCCATGGTTTGCTCGGCAAATCTCTGCAAAAAAAAGCAAACGAGAGTTAGCTAAACGGTGAAGGAAAAATAACTCGGATAGAACTATTAGTGTTCAATTTACCCGAGGAGGAGGATTCTCGCGAGAGAATGGCTTCATTCCCCACTCCCATTCCTCGGGTAGCCCGGACACGCTTATAAATTTGGAAATCATCAAGCTCAACCGTAGAAACTCGGTTGGGGTCCAAAGGACCACTCATATAGCAGAGCTTGTGGGAGCGGAGTTGGAAGGGGCATATTCGGCTGCTAATAAACGTAGTCATCAGATCTTCACCCCGAAGCCCAACATGAATAAACTCCTTAAGCCGGATCTCGAATGCCTCGGCAAGAGCATGGGTCTTCATTGGGTTATAAAGCCAGTTCTTCTTCGAAGGAGGACCGATGGAGAAAGCAGGAAGCCGAATCTTATCCTCGTTTCCAGTATTCTTAACATAGAAGAATGATCTGTGCAACTTCTTACAAGACTCTAAACCAGCTACTTGGAGGAACACGGAGTTCTTCCGAGGTGTAATAGAAGCGGCCCCACACTGGGTTAAAGACTTCTCGGAGGGGTGGGGAGATTTATCCGGCACAACGTTGGCTCGGATTTGGAAGAACTTTGACCAAACATCTACTGAGGGCCAAAGACCGAAGTATCCTTCCGAAGCAGAGATAAAGGCCGAGAGAGAGGCTACGGCATTGGCAGGTAGATGATGCGACTGAAGGCCGAAATAACCTGGAAATCCCCTAGCAAAATCACTAAGAGGGAGACCAAATCCTCTAGCAAAATGTGACATGAAAACTACGTATTCACCCTCGTCGAGCACGGGGGAAGATTCTTTGCCGGGTAAGCGATAGTTTACCTCGGCGGGAATTCGGCGGGTCTTGCGCAGCCACTCAACCTCTCGAAGAGTAACCGTAGAACCTTGCTAGGAACCCCGTTCTGGGCCCGCCATCAGCTCTTCTTCCCCAACGATGGCGCCACTCAGGGAGCTAGACATCGGCTCGTTGGAGGAGTCGACGGAGGAGTGACTGGTGGCGGGGAGAGGCCTCGAAACCCAAGGCCCCGTCGTGACGGCGACAAACGCGGCGGCGGAGCGGAAAGATAACCGCCGCAGAAGATTGAGAAAAAAGAGAAACGCCTAGGGCTAGGGCCTAGCAGCGGCGGCGCGTTGCGCAGCGGAGAAGCCTAGCGACAGTGAACCCAGGACGGGGGCGCGGCAGTGAGCTTGCGAGCGCAGAAGAGCGGCGGTGGGGTCGTCGGGAAGAAAGAGCGGCGGCGCAGACGCTGGAACGCGAGAACGCAGCGGCGCTGGTTGGAAGATGAAGGGAGTGGGAAGGGGAAAAGTGAATCGACCCACCCCCACTCCCCTACTTATAACCGCGTAGGGTGAGCGGTAGTGGGATCGTGGCTGTGCCGCGGTAACCGTGTGAACGCGTGTATCACGCATCTGTGGACGGAGAGTGGAGCCACAGCATGGGCCACACCGTACGAGAGGAGATCAAGCTATGTGACCATTGCGTTTATCGAAGCATCACTGCGCCGACACGACGGGCACAGTAATCACTGTAGCATGTCAACAAACACTGTAGCAGTACAAAAAAACTAGACAACAGTAATGATTGGTACACGTAGGATGAGGCTTACTCAAGAATCCAAGTGGATACCCCAGAAAAATGAGAATGACTCGGAACATAGCACATACCTCGGTAAGAGAGAATAAATAAAACAAGGGTAGCTGAAAAAGAGCGTCGGCTAAAAAATACGTCGGACAGGAAATAAGAAGGAAAGAATGTCTGGAAACTGATGTGGCCCAGCTAAAGTCTCCGGGAGGACCGCACCAGCTTCGGGGACTAATGTCGGAGGGATGACCCCAGGTAGGGTCAAGATAGTGGAAAGAAGGAAGAAACCTTTCTTACCATATGCCGAGTTATAAGCTAATTCGGCCGAGTTATGTCAAGCTCGGCCGAATAACGCGTGGCTTAGCCAAAATCAAGTGATTAATACCTTACTTGGCCAACGTGTTAGCTAAGTTGGCCGAATAAGGTTGATCATCTCATACGCAGGTGAAGGTCGAGCCGAGTTATGCAAGACGAGGCCGAGTAACGGGAAGCTTGCAGGAGAAGGAGAAGGATCCCAGAGTCAAACCCTAGCTACTAGCTAGGAGGAATCTACACAGGGCCAAGCGCTAGAGACAAAGAGCAGAGCCACAGAGGGGCAGACAGGCGTCACAGAGGTGACAATGGGCAATCCCGAGGCTCACATGTGGGGGTTCTGGGTCTTTGCCGTCGATAGAAGGGGGACACGGCAAGAGGTCCGCCGAGTTACCAATTTGGGACAAGCATATTTCAAGGATATGCTTGTCCACGTCAGCCCTAGGAGAAACCATGGGACCCCTTTATAAGGAGGGGCACGGCTTCCTGGAGGGGGATCGATTCATTTGAGACCAGAGGGCTCACGTAGTAGTTTTCTTCATCCTCTTTCTTTAATTCAGCTCTAGGAGCACTTGTAACTTGATTGAGGAGAAATAAAGATCTAAGTTCTAGCCAGTTGTGTGTAAAAATCACTACATCTTCCCTCCCCAGATCCCTCTAGCATCCATTGGCCCATACTTTAGCCTACCTATGGCATCTTCCGTGCCACCACCACGACACCTAATGAGGCATGGTTTTGCAAAGTCAAAAGATCGAATAACTAAATACACCAATTTTCATTAGAATGAAATATACAAATATGACATAAACAATAGTGTCATGTCATTATTTGACTCGGATATCTTTTATCATTCTAATCCTTTATAAATACTTAAACTATTATCATTAAGATAACAATGAGAATAACTCCTTCATAATCGTAAAGTGACCATAAAAGATATTATTCATAATAATGGTACAAATGGTTTGTCTCTCACTTATATGAATAACAGTCCCGCATGATGCAAGACACACTAATAAAGTCCACACACAACGAATACAAACTTTATTCAAATATACTAATCCAAATGATAAACATTGAGGGAAGGAGTGATGTCAGCATGAACTATGTTGACTGCCGTCATCATGCCACTTCGCCTCATTTCTTCCGGAAATTCTCAAGCAGACCATCCTTTTTTCACAAAATAGGACAAGTATCAAATAATTATAAAATGCAATAAGTATTTGCAATAAAAACATTTATAATTTGTATGGGGATTTTCTCATTTGGGTGTAATTATCCCATAAATGCTCTCAGATCTTCTAGAAGTGTTCAATACCTGAAAACCAATACATGAAAACAAGGTTTCGCTAACTTGCGATGTTAACATTAGTTGAAAGATCAAAATCAACGAAACCCGGTGAAAACCAATGAAAAATCCTTGATAAAAAGTGTCAATATTTGGAGCTATTAGTTCTTCATGTAGTGTTGTGTACCAACGTACAAAATACTACAACAGATAGACCGAGCACCATTTGAGTTGCCTGAAATCAAGCGGATGGTGTTGTTGTGAGTTCTTCAGTGAATGTTGTCTTTAGCCTTTTATTGATGTAGCTGACAAAGCTCAAAGAACGTCAATTGGGTCTTGCCTTTATGCAAGTGATATGTTCCTTGAATTATTAAAGTGGTGCCGCAATCAACTGGATTACGATCATAGTTGGTGGACCTCACAAGTACCAGTTTGGTTGCTTGAATCAAGTAGATAGTTGTGCTTGTGAGTTCCTCGTTAGATGTTTTGTTTGGGCCATTCGTTGTTATAGGTGATAGTATTCATGAACTACAGTTTTAGTGCTTGCCTCGAGCGGATAGTTGTGTCTTGCAGACTTCATGTGATGTATTTGAAGATTTCATCGCTATAGAGGATAGTTGTGTCTTGCATACTTCATGTGATGCAAAAAGATGCTTCAAATAGGAGTATGCATCTTGAGTACTACATTAATTGTTGTCTCTTTAGCGACGGCCTTGATGCATGTGATGAACCTTCTTCGAACGATAATTATGTGTTGCTACAACTACGATAGGTATTTCTCTAGGACACCAGTTTTCTTGAGTAGTTGAGTGAATGTTGTCCTTAGCCGTACATTGTTATAATTGATAATATCTCAAGATCTCGTGATGGTTTAATCATATGAATGCATCTTGAGTACTTCGTTATTTGCTACTTCCAACGTTGCCGTGGCTACAACCGATGTTCCTCAAGGACACCAGTTTTTGCCCCTTGAGTACTTACACTGAGTCATGTTCTAGTCATCCGTTTTTACAACAGATGGTACTTAAAGATGACAAGGAATGCTTCAATCATGTGTATGCATCTTGAGTACTTTGGTGGTTGTTTTCTACAATGTGAACATCGTTACAATAGGTAGTATTGCAAGATGCCATAAGTTGCTTCATGCAGGTATATGCATCTTGGATACTTCTGTGAATGATGTCTTATATTGATAACCTATTTGAACTAACAAAAATGCATTCTTTGTTGATTCATGCCTACTGTGTTGATGCGTAGTTGGCATATGTTGCTTGACTCCTTTGTGTGGATGTTTTCATGGTACACAAACTGTTATGGGACTGTGTGGATGTAAACATTAGGTTGAATAGTTAGTCCTTAATTGGTGTTGTGATCTATTATCCAAAACTCACTAGGAGGCACTAGATGCAATTTCATCGAGCCAAACCAATGTGACAAGGAGATGAGACAACAAAATAAGTTTCACTCTGATTTTTCAAAATTATTGCTCATTGGGTTTTGTTCAGTTTTAGGAAATATTTGAAATCATGATTCTGATCTTAATTGAACTTGCACATGTGATATTCTTGTAGATATTGGTTTTTATAATTATAGCATAACTTTGGGAAATTTCTCAGATTTTTAGTTACAAAAAAAACTTGAAATCGCATTTTCCCTTTTTTGCTATATAAAAAATAAGGAAAATTATTATTTAATAATTTCTCTAAAACATTATGGAAAATAGGTTAATATACTTTGTAGTTTCCAAATAGGATATTAAATATTTATATCCTAAAATTAATACACTTGCCTTTATTGGCAAGATTTCTAGGGTTTTAGAAGATAAAACCCTTTTGAATAGTCTATCCCGTTGGGATTATATTTAAAAATAAAAGTTTATAGTTTTTGCCAACTGTTTTTCTTCTTATCTATAGAAACTTCTACTTCCTCCCTATAGAAATAACTGACTTGAGTTTGTTTAGATTTAAATGTATCTATACACTAAAATGCGTCTAGATACATTTGAATTTAGACAAAACTAAGTCACTTATTTCTGGATGGAGTAAGTAGTTGTTTTCTCCTTTTCTAGTGTATTGTTCTTTTGATATACGATGAGATTAAAATTAGAGAGGGGACACCGTCGATCAGTAACCAATAACGTCTGCCCAGCATCCGAGAGCTTGAAGTACTGCTTGACCTCTAACTAACTCCAGCTTGGCTCATTTTTGGGTTAGAGCCGATCAAGTCATGTCTGTACTTGCAGCTTTGGCACCCTCTGAGCCGGAGCAAGGGCACGGACGCAACCTCTACCTATGTCAAGGGCAAGATCCACTAGTAGAAATAGGGCCATGCGTCTCGGTTTGTTAGGGGCTTTAGTCTCGGTTGCCTAACCGGGACGGAGCAATACGGACTAAAACCTCCATCCTTTAGTTCTGATTTCGCCACGAACCGGGACAAAAAGTGGTCCACGTGGTTGCTGCTCCGCGTGAGGGGGGAGGAGAATCCGTCCAGGTTCTTGTTACGAACCAGGACAAATCTGTCTCTGCCGCGGTAGCAATTTGGTACATATGTCTGTCGCGACAGAGAATTCATTTTGGCCACCTTTTTTTGCGCGGCAGCATTTTTGGCCACTTTTTGTGCCACGGCAGAGAATTCATTTATATTGTTTTATTTTTTATTTTGTGTTTTGCACTCATCAATGAAGGAATCATTATATTACACAATATCATCATGACTATAGAAATCCAAGTGTCGAACATATTACATTCGATACATAGGTTTCATGCACATATATACATACAAAATAAGCTCTTTGTACGCCCCCTATTGCCTATACACCCAGCTCCACATGGTATTCTCCTTTTGGGTTTATGGCCTCTGCATTCAAGAATCCCGTCAATTTCTCCTGAATTGCTTGTACGGAATTGCTTGTACGCGATCCTTTGGTAAAAGATCGTCCCGTAGCCGTTCGATCTGATTTAAAGAAGGAGTCAACCTTCATGAATGAAACTAACACAATTTGATGATAATAAAAAACTATAAAAATTGTTTACGTACGTAAAGTTTCTCTAAATTTCTGCTCTTCTCATAACACGTCCGACGGATGAACTCGCAAACATAGTATTCACATAAACTATTCCCTGGTCCCCACGTCAGGCACTTTACGAGGACAGTGTTCAATCAAAATAATAATCAACCATGATAACGGCATCAAAACTAGAATCAAAGAGACGCGTGGATCTAGCCAGTGGTACTTATATTAGATTTTAATGTAAGCTCCTCTTTCCAAATACCCCTAGCCTTCTTGGTGAACCGTTTCCAAGCGCTGCCCGGCGAAGAAAATGAATAAAAGGAGTTATTAATTACTTGATATCATGAAATTCACGAACGTTGCCGATATAGTACCGTAATGACTAGAATTACCACTGGAGCGTCATCTGCATGTCCGCTCATGTCTCAAGAGGATTATCTTTCGAGTCCATGACTAGTACCGCCCTTTGTCAGGTTGAATGATTAGGAGAATATAGTGGAAACTGTGCATGCATAACTCATTAATTATACACTTAACGTCGAGTCAACGAAATAGAAAGTGTATACAAGACAATAACATTCACTCGAAGTTGTAAGGAAATAGTATTTCCCTTCTAGTTTCTTGAAACCTTAATGCGTGTACAATATTATCCTTTGTATCCTGGGGTATTTTTTTAGATTAGATAGATGAAAAATATGGGACAATGAACCCAGTGTCATAGATTTATCTTCTGCTGCATTCGGAAATCTTCATTCTGCATAATATAGTACGATTATATACATGCAATAAACGAGGTGAGGTAGCTAGAGACTTAATTATAGAATTAGTACTTACAGACAATAGGCATTGATGATAGATTTGTCCAAGGCGTCTTGATTGAATAATTAAAATAGTTCAACAAATTCAATCAGTATCGTGTCATCTTCTTTCCCGTAATGCTTTTTTGTAACCCTCAGCATTATCCAGTTAGCCCCGACCTTTGTGGCATTCATGTACCAGTTATGCAATCTTCGTATTTTTGTTGGTAGATTCTTTACCTCCTCAGGTTTGACGAGAGGAATCCTGTACTGGTATTTGTATGCTACTTGAGTCTCGGGGAAGTACTCACTAGTGCACAGGTAGGCCTTTAACACCGGTTCGTAGGGGCCTCTAACACCGGTTACAGAACCGCTGTTGATGGTTCGGTGTTAGAGCCCCTCCCTTTAACAACGGTTCTTATACAAATTGATGTTAAAGGGTGGCGCACGTGGGGCTGCCGCAACGCTCAGCCCCTCCTTTAACATCGGTTTGTAACACGAACAGGTGTTGAAGGTTCTCTACCGCGGCAGGAAAACGACATAAATCTCTGCCGCGGCAGAGTTCTACCGCCGCCCTGTTCTGGGCGGATTTCTACGACGCGGCGGGGATGGGAGGGAGGGGGATCGATTGGGAGAGGTATACACATAGGTACATACGAGTACATGAATAATTAAGCAACTATTATTATACACAAACATTGTCATTGTGGTATTCTCCGTACACGTTGAAGCATCAAGTACAAGACAAACACGTTCAAGCATATATACAATATAACATCTCTGTACACGTTCATTTTGGATATCTAAAGAGTTCTCCGCCAGGAGTGACAACCTCATCAAGTATGAACCCCGCCAATTCCTATTGAATGGCTTGTATGCGGTCAAATGGTAGGAGTTTGTCCCGCATCTGTTCGATCGAAATATATATAAAGAATGAGGTCAATATATATATAAGAATAAAACTTAACACAACTGATGGTAATAAAATAATGATGTGTACTTCGTTTACTTAATCTAAGTTGTTCTAGTGCGGCTTGGCCCGTCGCACATATCGTGTTGCGAATGAACTCGCAAACATAGTATCCACATAAGTTATTGTCGGGTCCCTAATGCACGCACTTTATGAGAATAGAGAGTCCAATCAAAATAATAATCAATAAAGCATGATATAATGGAATTGGAAGCAGAATCAAAGAGATACGCAGACCTAGCTGGCTAGTATTACTTACATTTTGATCTACAAATTTTAGTTCTTCTGACCATTCACCCACGGCCCTGCCCGTGAACCTTTTCCAAACCCTGTCCGACAAAGAAAATGGATAAAGGAGTAATTAATTACTTGTTTTCATGAAAGTTGCCGATCTAGTGCGATAATATGATTGATATTACCTCTGAAGCATCTCTTTAAAGTCTGCACATAGCTCTTGGTCTTTTCGTAACGAGTCCATGACAAGGACTTTTCCTGCGTCAAGTTGAATGACTAGCAGAATAAAATGGAACCTGCGCACACATAACTCATCATCAGTTACACTTAACATCGAGTAAGCTGAAACAAAATGTGTACAAGAGAGGGTAACAGTACCGACGAGAAGTTGTAAGGAAATAGTATTTCCCTTTTGGTTTGTTGTCTCAGTAAAGAGCTTAGCAAGAAATCTTCTGCTTGTCCGGGTCTGTGTTTTACTACTTCTTCATGAACTCTATTTGGGTCAACAAACTCAATGTCAAAAGGGCCTCCTTCATGCATTCCATAACCTTTTTCCTGCATAATATTATATACATATATGGTGAGCATATATATACATGCAATTAATAAATTGAATGAGATGAGATAGAAATTACACAAATAGTACTTACACACAATAAAGGCTGATGGCAGCTTTGTCGAGTTCCTTCTAATTGAATAGAAAATGCAAGTCTTGAATTTTGAAGGTGATCTCGTCGTCTCCGCACAAGAAAATCTGATCTCTTATATGCGCTGTGATCCATTCTTCCTTTCTCGTCATGGAGAAATCAAGGTACCACTTATGCAATCTTTGCATCTTTGTTGGTAGATTCTTGAGCTCCTCTTTCTTGACGAGATTCTTCCCGTACTTCCATGGTTGTATGGGGTTGACATCGCCTTTGGGAAAGTTGTCTCCCATGAGGTTCAAGTATGCAATGTAAGTCATCCCCATCTCATTGTCCTTTCTTTGTAGCTCTTCCTCGTAATCATTTACAGGAGGAGCTATCCGTGTGTCGAACACTTGGAGCGGGGCGCACGATTGGTTTTCCTGCTCTTCGAGCATGGGAACTGTTTTCTGGGGTGCCGCGCGACTACTACTTTCAGACTCCCTCCGCCTTGCATCCCCCTTCATAATCTGGCGCTTGTAGTCCGGCACAAGTGGGGTTTCAGGTTTCAAAATATTATTGTAAAACTTCTCCACCACCGCCGGATCTATTTTCTCCTTTGGCTTGGCCCGTCTAGGTGCAAAGAATTTCTTGACCTCTTCTTCCGAGATCCTCTTGGTCTCCTCGTCACTGCGATTCCACGGTAATACCGGCAATGGCTTGGCGGAAGGCTGCGGGACGTAGTTTCTTGAACTCTTCGGCGTACGGTTTCCTGCGGATTTCTTCGTGGAAGTGCTAGTGCTCTTCGTGGTAGTGCTTTTCCACTTACGCTGACGCACAGGAGATGGCTGGCATGCCGGAGATGGCTGGCGCGTAGGAGATGGCTGGCGCGCAGGAGATGGCTGGCGCGCCGGAGATGGCCGGTGCGTAGGAGATGGCTGAAGCGCCGGAGACGGCTGACATGGCGGATACGACAGGGGAGTATTCTGATGACCCAAAGATAGCTGAGGCGGCTTAGACTGCTGACGATGTGGAGACGGCGGGGGTGCCAGTGGCCTCCAATTTGGAAGCACGATGTGTTCCTTCTTCCAAAGAATGGTTGTTTTCACTGCAAATTTGAGTTGAGTTTCCCCTTCACCTGTAGCATGGTCAAGTTGTGCTTCCCCATATTCCTTCACAACCTCATCCACCCCGACAATAGCATAGCCATCTGGAATCGGTCGGCAGTGGTAAGTTCCACCAGCTACAGGAGGTAAGGCATAGCCAACCGCCACCTTAATGGATAAGCCCATTAATCTCACATGCAGCTCAGCGTGTTCGCTCTCCGTGATCTCATCCACGGGGTATCGAGGACCCGCCATTTCAAGCATGGGATGCACGTTCTCCGTGGAAGCCACGCTGCTTTTCCGCGCAGAGTCTGGGCCGCCGGGAGCTTGCAATGCAGGCTCTTCGTGCCGCTGAGATGGGCTGGTAGCTTGCTGGCTCTTTTGTGCATTCACTTGCGCCTGCAGCGCCACAAGTGCATGTTCTATCTGTGTCATCCGGTCTGTATGCTCTTTTTCTTTTATGCCGCGCCATCTGTAAGAGGCGCCCCACTCGGCAAACCCATCCTTCCACGTCATACCCCATGTTCCTCGTGCAAGTCCAGGGTGTTCTTTTTTACCGATGGCGCGTGTCAGCTGGTCATTCTCTCTGTCAGGATGGAAGGTCCTGGCGGCTGTTTCCTTATATGCTGTGATGAGTTCAGTGACGGGTTTGGCAAGAATTGTTGGGAAGATACACAATCCCGTTTTTGGGTCCAACCTTGCCCCGATTCCGTAGAACCAAGTCTTTGCATGTAGGTCCCACCCATCTGTCTGGCGTGTGATCCCTCTAGTGCAGGGCCTTCTCAGCTTCCTCTCACTTAGGCTTCTAAGATATGTAGCCACCTGACCCCGTCCTCTGGTGATATTCCTTCTTCTGGGCATTTAGCGTATTGGTTTCTGACCTCTTTGTAGCTATAGCACCTTCCTTGTACGCCACAAATTCGGGCCAGTGAGGTCTTATCTTCGCATAATATGCATCTTCGAAATCTGTAGTCTCGCGAGCTTTGACAAATTTGTTCAATTTTGTCTTCCAGTTGCGGAAAGTGTCAGCCATCTTCTTTAGAGTCCACTCTTTGACCTTTTCCTTTATAACCGGTTTATTTCATCCTCCTCTAGCGGTAGGGTAAAATTTGCCAACAGCGAATTCCAAAGCGTTTCATTGGATCTTTCATCGACAAAGGTACTGCCGCCCTTGTTTGACTTATTCCAATATTCAATTATGATTGGAATTTGGTCCCTAACAAGAACTCCAGCCTGATGTATAAATTTGTCTGCGGCCTTCTTGGGCTCCATCGTCGTGCCATCAACACGGACTGCTTCGATCGTGAACTTTGCACGATATTTCAACCGATGGCTCGCGCCTCGCTTGCTCTTTTTCTTAGAAGAAGATTGTTGCTGGATGGTCGATCCGGAGGGATAAAAGAAGAAAGAAGCTTTAATTAATACATGTACATATATATACAAATCAATCGGTGCAATTCAGCACAGGCTTAATCCATGCATATACCTCGACGGACTTTGTAATCACTAAAGTGCGTTCACCGGGGTCGTCATCTTCTCCATGACTACTTGAGCTGTCATCATGTCCCTCCAAGTTCAGATATTGTGATGTGTCCTCGTGGATCATGTTCTCCATTATTTCTTCCTCTTTAAGGTTTCTACTGAGTGGATCCATAGTTTCTAAAACAATAATATTATCTAGATTAAGAGAAACATTCAAGTGGACTTGGATTCATACACAAATATACATATTATTCACACAAAAATACACAAATAAATATACAAATGAAATTAAAACCCTAAGCATGCTTGATCATTTTAAACGAGGTCCGAGGGGTCCAAACCCTAATTCAGAGAAATATCGGATGCATATGAGAGGGTTCATTATGTTCTTCTAATTAAACTTGTCATGTAAGTTGATTAACATTGCATGATTATAGCTTAAATAGATAGTTCTCATTTTTATGAACATTTTGATATATTATTTGTATTTTTCTGACTTATAAATAATTAGTTATTGAATATACAAGCTTTAAACATTTTTTTGAATTATTAAACCAGTTATTACGCCAGCCTGACGTCAGCACACCCTAACACATTTCTCACCAAAACAGGGGCTAGCCACAGTGGCTGACGCATGGGACCGTGGCCACGTCACAGTCACATAGGCGCCACGCGGGCTCACCGGAGGATGCTCTAGACGGCGGCGGCGGGCGGCGCTGGAGAGCGACCTAGGGCACGCGAGGTAGCGGGTTCGCCTCGGCGTGATGTGGCCTAACTAAAATGGGCGGCGCCGCTACCTAGGGTTCACCGGAGCGACGTTAACGACGATGGCCAGCAGCGGCGCTTGCAGAGTAGCGAGGCGACGACAGCTCCGAGCGAGAGGGAGCGAGCGGAGGGGCGGATGAGCACCGTGGGCTCACCGTGGGTCTACCAGAGGGGTCCGCGAGGCCGGGCGGGGTCGGAAACGGCGACGATGGCGATAGTGGTGGTCGTCGGGCTCGGAGAAGAAGCGATGCTTGGGGGTCGATTGCGGATGCCCCGCGTTGATTCCTTGGACGCGGAAGAACAACACGACGAAGCGGCGGCAACGGCGTGGGTGGGCGCGGCGGCGACGGCTCCTCTCTGTGTGCTCCTCTGCTCCTCGATCTGGCTGGGGAAAGAGGAAGAGGATGTGTGCGCGTTATAACCCCCCCCCCCTTTAACACCAGTTCCAGCCACGAACCGGTGTTAAAGGGGGGAATTCGTTTCGCGCGCGTACCCCCCCCCCCTTTAACACCGGTTTCAACCACGAACCGGTGTTAAAGGGGGTTGGGGTATTTTCGTTTCGCGCGCAATCTCCCCCCTTTAACACCGGTTCGTGGCTGGAACCGGTGTTAAAGGGGGGGTCATTTCTTTCGTACATTAAAGGGGGGAATTTTCAATTCAAAAAACAGGATAGAATTTAGAAAATTCATATCTTTTTCATTCAACTCAGAAAAATATGAATAATATATCATAATTTTCTGAAAAGTAAGATCTATCCATTCATATAAAAACATTTTATAGTTACTGTAGATGAAAAAATTTAGAATGATTAAAACACTTACATATGAATTTTCATTATTCAATTAAGACAAAAATAAAATAGTCAAACCCTAAAACTTTGAACTTAAGAAATATTAAGCATCTGAAAAGGAATTTAACCCTATTTTATTAGAGCAAATCATATTTTATTTTGTATTAACATTTTTGAATTGTTTGGATATTTATATTTAGCATCTTTTGTATACTTTGGAATCTGACAAAACTTTCAACATAAAAATTGTTTGCATTTGAATAATTAATCCTAAAACATTTTTTGTTTTAAAAAAATAAAATTCTAACTATTCAAACTAGTAACAAATGGGAATGGGCGGGTAGAATGCGTGGGAGGAAAAGGGCAGGAAGAAAATTTTATTACGATAGAACTAGAATTAAAGTACACAACGCAACTAACAAAGCACGACTAAAAATTAAGATCCATAGAAGAACTGAAAATTAAGATACATGGCCAGATTAAGTCACAATCGGACGAACTTGTTTCGGAATGTTGGAGTGATTCAGTCATGCTCCTGCCTACACTTGTAATACTCGCCACTGTAGTCGTCGTACTCGCCGCTATCGTCGTCGGGGTCGCAGTAGTTGAACCTTGAACGCTGAGTACGCGTGGGCTGGACTTGAGGGTAGCGCGGACAGGGGTTAGAGTCGGCGGCAGTGTCGTAGGCCATGACGCTCTGGAGAGTCCGACCGCGCCACCACAGCCGACATTCGTCCTCGTTGAAGTTCGGAGGAGGTGGGCCGTCCTCCTCATGCCTGGCGAGTGCCCTCTCACGCCGATCCCCGAAGAAGGCTTCCCAAGTTGGGAAATAGTCGGGATGCCAGTTGGGATTCCTCCACTGCTCCAGCGTGAGCTCGAAGTAGTAGTGGTTCGTGATGGCCATATGGTGCGCCACACCTAGAGGGACAGGAGGAACCGGCTTGCCTCTGGCGCTCAGCATCCACCCGACGGGGACGCAGTAGCCCGGCGGGCAGGGGTAGTTCGAGGCACAAAGCGCCTCCGCCTCCCTGGGGGTTAGTGGTACGGTGGAATCCATGGGAAAGAGTGATGAGGTTGAATATATGACTCTAGAGATGTGCAATTACAATGGAGTCCAACCCTACATATATATATATATATAGTGAGAAATGGCGGGAAGATAACTAGAGGGAAGAACTGGCGGGAAGAACTGGTGGGAAGAAATGGCGGGAAGAAATGGCAGGAAGAAAAATGGCGGGAAAAAATGGCTCATTTAATAGATATAGTGTTAACAGAAGAAATATGACGTTGATTTCCATGTTGAGATATATATGTGTGCCAAAAATGGCTCAATTAATACATATAGTCAATCTTATGATCGCGCCGGTCGGAACCATGGAGTATCAGCACCGTTTAACATGATGGTTGGGCCAGTCTTCACTTTGAAGGGCGGAATTTCATCAAACTTAATATAATCTTCTGACATGTCTGTCTTGTCCTCCACTCCCATGATGTTTCTTTTCCCTGAAAGAACTATGTGACGCTTTAGCTCATCGTGTGATGTATCTGTTTGCTTATTTTTTTTTTTTTTGGTTTGGTAGGCATGTCCTTCATATAGAAAACCTGACCCACATCATTGGCTAAGACGAATGGTTCGTCTAAGTTCTTGTCTAACTTCATAAGATTGTTGATATCCACTATTGTCATTCCGTACTTCTTGTCTACCTCAACCCCTCCTCCTGTTGGCTTGACCCATTTGCACCGAAACAAGGGGGCCTTAAAATTAGGTCCATAGTCAAGTTCCCATATCTCCTCTATGAACCCATAATACGTGGTCTTTTGCCCATTGTCTTCTGCTGCATCGAAGCGGACACCACTTTTTGGTTGGTGCTCTTTTTATCTTGGCCTATCATGTAAAATGTATTCCCATTTATTTCGTACCCTTGGAAAGTACATATAGTCGAAGATGGTGTCCTAGCCAACAAGTACAGCTGGTCTCCAACAGTGGTGTTATTCGTGAGAAGTCTTTGCACCCAGCCGCCAAAACTCGACATGTGTTCACTTATAATCCATTCATTAGACTGCCCCGAGTGTTTGAGGCGTATAAAATTCTTGTGTTCATTGATATACGGGGCAACCAAGATAGATCTTTGTAAAACCATGTAGTGTGCTTGATTGAGAGAATGCCCGTACCTACATATCATTGATTTACATCCTAGGGTGCCTTTTCCACGCAGTCTCCCCTCATGCCGTGATTCTGGAACACCAATCGCCTTAAGGTCAGGAATAAAGTCAACATAGAACTCAATGACCGCCTCTGTTACATAGCCCTTGGAGATGCTTCCTTCTGGCCTAGCACGGTTATGAACATATTTCTTTAAGACTCCCATGTACCTCTCAAAGGGGAACATATTGTGTAGAAATACAGGACCGATAATGGCAATATCTTCTACTAGGTGAACCAGAAGATGCTTCATAATATTGAAGAAGGATGGTGGGAACACCAACTCAAAGCTGACAAGACATTGGGCCACATCTGTCTGTAACCCTGGTAGGCTTTCTGGATCGATTACCTTCTGAGATATTGCATTGAGGAATGCACATTGCTTCACAATGGGTACTCCAACATTTTTAGGCAGAAGCCCCCTCAATGCAATCGGAAGCAATTGCGTCATAATCATGTGGAAGTCATGAGACTTCAGGTTTTGGAATTTTTTCGCTGCCATATTTATTATTCCCTTTATATTCGATGAGAAGCCAGACGGGACCTTGATACTGCTCTGGCATTCAAAAAAGATTTCCTTCTCTGCTTTGGTAAGAGTGTAGCTGGCAGGAGTTAAGTGGCGTCCTTTACCCTTCTTGTTCTCAGGATGCATAGGATCTTCGGGGTCTTTCAGACGCTGCTGGTCCTGCCGTGCTTCCGGTGTATCTTTTGTCTTCCCATACACTCCCAGGAAGCCTAGCAGGTTCAAGCAAACATTCTTCGTCACATGCATCACGTCGATTGAAGAGCGGACCTCTAGGAATTTCCAATAGGGTAGGTCCCAAAATATAGATTGCTTCTTCCACATGGGCGTGTGTCTGGCATCATCATTCGGAATAGATAGACTGCCAGGACCTTTTCCAAAGATTACTTCTAGGTCCTTGACAATACCAAATACCTCCTCACCGGTACAGAGGACAGGCTTCCTCCGGGGTTCTGCCAGACATTTGAAATGCTTTCCTTTCTTTCTTATGGGATGCAGGTTCGGAAGAAATCAACGATACCCTAGGTACACAACCTTCTTACATTTATCCAAATATACACTTTCAGTCTCATCTAAACAGTGCGTGCATGCTTTGAATCCCTTGTTTGTCTGCCCTGAAATGTTACTAAGAGCAGGCCAATCATTGATGGTTACAAAAATCAACGCTCGTAGGTCAAATGGATCCCCTTTGTGCTCATCCCACATACATACACCTGGTTTGGCCCACAGCTGTAAAAGTTTTTCAACTAATGGCCTTAGGTACACATCAATGTCGTTGCCGGGTTGCCTCGGGCCTTGGATGAGCACTCGCATCATAATGAACTTCCTCTTCATGCACAACCAATTAGGAAGGTTATAGATACATAGAGTCACAGGCCAGGTGTTGTGACTGCAGCTCTGCTCACCAAAAGGATTCATGCCATCTGTACTTGGACCAAACCTTAAGTTCCTTGTGTCACGTGCGAAGTCCAGGTACTCTCGCTCAACTTTTCTCCATTGTGACCCATCAGCGGGGTGTCTCAACATCGCGTCTTTCTTACGGTCTTCCATGTGCCATCGCAACAACTTGGCATGCTCTTTATTTTTGAAGAGACGTTTTAACCGTGGTATTATAGGAGCATACCACATAACCTTGGCAGGAACCTTCTTCCTAGGGGCCTTGCCCTCAACATCCCCAGGGTCGTCTCGTCTGATATTATACCACAGTGCAGTGCATACCGGGCATGCATCCAAATTCTTGTACTTATCACCGTGGTAGAGGATGCATTCATTAATGCAGGCATGTATCTTCTGCACGTCTAATCCTAGAGGGCAGACAACCTTCTTTGCTTGGTATGTACTGCCGGGCAATTCATTATTTCTTGGAAGTAGATTCTTCATTTTTACCAACAACTTTGAAAATGGGCTGTCAGTCACACCGTTCTCTGCATTCCATTGCAGCAAATCCAGTGTGGTACCTAGCTTTTTGTGGCCATCTTCGCAAGTTGGTACAACAATGTTTTGTGATCCTTTAACATCTGCTCCAGCTTCTCCTTCTCCTTTTCAGTTTCACATTATTCCTTTGCATCATTAATGGCTCCAAGATCATCATCAGCGGGCCCATCTATTGCCTCTTGATCTTCATTATCTACCCCTGTTGCAGTATCATCGTATTCAGGATACATATTATGATAGCTGTCATCATCCTCTTCTTGTTCGTTGTCTTCCATCACAACCCATTTTTCTCCGTGCTTGGTCCAACAATTATAGCTAGGCATGAAACCGGATCGAAGTAGGTGCGCGTAAATGGTTCTGGTGTCGTCATTATGGAAATGGCAGAGCCTAAGCAGGCTAGAAAGAGGTGTGGGAGCAAAGCAGGGAAGCATGCGACGGCGTCCGCAGGCGGGATTGGATACAAGCAAGTGTGGAGACACAAGAAGTACCCAGGTTTGGAGCCCTCGATGTGAGGTAAAGCTCCTACTCCTGCCGACCTGACTATCTGGATAATCACTAAGGACTACAATGCTCCTCGAGTTGTATCGGGTCTGGCTAGTAGTAAAAGAGAGTCCAACCCTTGCTCAGTTGCCCCTGCCACCCCTTATATAGGCCGAGGCAGCATGGGCAATGACTGGGCCGACTGGCGGGTCCCACAGGCGGGCCCCAGCCATCGAGAGTCATCCACAGTGGCCGGCATGGGAGTGTGTACTCACAGTCAAGCCCATGTCGCCACGCCATCTACAGTGGTCCCCGTGCGGGTAGTTACACACAGTGCCACCTTCTATCTACTGTTGCAACCGTCATCGGTAGAAGTCATCGGTATGGGCCGAGTGTCTGAGTCTCCTTTTTGTCTTGTCCGCTGTCCTGGGCGTACTGCGCACTGTGCCCTACGTCATCTGGTACCTTGCCTGTCTTGGGTGGCCGGCTAGAGTGACCTAGCCGGCTGGTCTTCCTGGGCCGGATGGTTGGATCCGTCCGACCACTCTTCTGCCCTTGCTTGTTTCATCCGGCTGGTTCTTCTACCGGTTGGCTCTTGATCTGTCTTGATCCGGCCGGCTGTCTTGATCTAGCCGGTTGGTGCTCTTGTCGATGGTTTTCATCCGGCTAGCTGGTCTGCCAGTCGGGTCTTGTTTTGTTCCTTCTTCTGATCTGTCTTGAAGTTTTTGCGTCCGGCTACTCTCAGCCGGCTGACATGCTGGTGCTTTGTATCTTGTCCTATTAGCCTACCTGGGGGCGATCCCCCCGACACTAGCCCCCGAGCGCGCGTAGATTCCGCCCTCAGGCGAAATGTGCGCGGGCTCCAAAAAGGCTAGGATTTTGAAATCTTTCCCGGTTGAATATTGGCGGTTGAGCTGCCCTGGCTGCGTCATCACCGACGTCAGCCATATGTGATGATGGTCGTGGGAGGGCGTGCGACGTGGGGTCACGTCGGATGTCGCTTTGGGAACTGTCGTCGGTGCCTCGCCTCCCACGCTAGGATCTTCTGTGCGTGGTGCGCGGCCGCAAAAGATCTGGACGCCGTTGGTGCCGTGGGGTCGCCATGCGGTGGGCCGGCGGTTTGCCTCCCCAGCCCCTTTAAGTAGGGGCCGTGGCTCCGCGCCGCCCCCTACTGGTCATTTGCCCCCTCGTCCTTGCCTTCGAGGCCGCTGCTCTTGCTGCCTCTCTGCCTCCGCCTTTCTCTGTGCCGCCGGCGAGCTCGCACCATCCGCTCCACCCGCGACGCCAGTCCCTGTCCTTATCGCAGCGACGGGCAACCGCTGTTCCTCCGCTGCTCCCCTTCCACCTTCTCCCCCTCGCTCTCCTTCTCCCTTGCGCTCCGCCGCCGCCGCCATTGCTGAAAGCCGAGGCGCTTGGTGCGGTTCCTCTCTGACGGAGGCTCAAGTGGAGAAATACCGGCGGTCGCGCCTCCTGTCGACCGCCGGCGAGGTCGGGGTGCGCCTGGCCCTGGCTGATGAGATCTCTCCGGCTCCGCAAGCCGGCGAGCGAGTTGTCTTCCTCACGCACCTGGCGCGCGGCCTGGCCTTCCTGGCCAGCGCATTTTTCTTATCCTTCCTTGCCCACTTCGATATTCGCCTCCACCATCTCAGGACAAATGCAAACGGCACTTTGGCCCACTTCATCTCCTTCTGCTTATGCTATCTCAGGATCCAACCGGATCTCGGGCTCTTCTGCCGGATCTTCTTGATCCGTCCCCAGGTGCAGTTTGCCAAGGGTCCGCTGGTGACCTGCGGCGGTGCCTCCATCTATAGCCGGTCGCAGACCGGCTATCCCAAGTTCAAACTGCACGACACGGTTAAACTGTGGCAGCAGACGTACTTATATGTACAGAACTTGGAGTGCGAGGACCGGTTGAACCTCCCGGCCTTCCAGGACACCGAGTCTAGCCGGGCGCACTGGGAGGATAAGATCTTCGGCCCCAAGGCAGAATCGGACGCGCTCCTCCACCGGATGAGGGGCTTGGTGACGGATGGTCTAACCGGCGTCGACGTGATGCTGAGTTGGGCCAGCCGGCTCATGATGCCCCTGCATTAGCGAGCACACAAGATGTTCTACTACTCCGAGTGGCTCTACCCCACCCGGCTCTCCCGCCGTGACCCCTCCTTCGCCAACCTCTACGAGTGGGTCTGGATGATCATGAAGGAGAAGGTCGCTTCCAACTGAAAGTTTGGCGTTGCTCCTTACACGCGCGAGAACCGCGCGCCACGGGTGAGTGTACTTGTTTGCCTCTTTTCCTCTTTTCGTTCTCTTGTTGTCTGGCTAACTCTCTTATCCGGTCTGACTTGCGTTTTGCTCCGCACAGATGTTCCCTTGCATCATCCGGGAGGAGGGCGACGCGCCCCTCCAGTTTTTACGGCCGACCGTTCTGAGACGCGCCCGCGCCGGAGCAACGGCGAGGGCTCGGACGGCGAGGAGGATTCTTCTCCAGCTGGGGTGACAAAGCAGTGGAAGACCCGCACGGCCCCGAGCCGAAGAAGAGCGATGGCACCGCCACGCTCGAGCCTGTCCGGAAGCGTGCCGGCAAAGGTACTTCCAGCAGCAGCGCCGCGCCTGAAGAGCCGGCTGCCAAGCACACCCGGGCAGCGAGGGTTCCTCCGCGTCCTGGCCAAAACCCGGGCCAAGCAGTAGAAAAGATCCGCGCCCATGGTGTAGGGGTAAGTACTCCACCTTATCCTTCTTCTCGTTTGTTTCTTGCTTCGCATCGGCCTCTAGCCTTGCTTTGATCTTGTTTTTGTTTTGACTTTGCCTTTGCTTTCATGCAGCGTCATTCTGTCCTTCGCTGCGAGCCCGGCTCGCAACGCGCCCACCGACTCACCGCCTCGCGACCTTCCTCCTCCGTCGGCTGCCCCCTTGGTGGCTACCTCGCCCCCTTCGAGCGAGACCATGCCTCCACCAGAGCCGGCGACCACGGTCCAGCCGACTGCCTCTGCGCCTGAGCACGCGGAGAGACGGCCGGATGCGGCCTATGGGCCGGGTGGGGGATCGTCAGCTGGCGCAGGGGGCTTAGTCGCCAGCAGGGACACGGTCGTCGTCGAGGACGTGGACTCTAACGATGAGCGAACACGCAGTGGCAGGCGGAAATCCGCAACACCCCGGCCGCTCTAGCCGGCACGCTGGCGCCTCTGCCCGCGGAGTCGGGAGCCTCGCTGCAAACCCTCAAGGTCAACCTCGAGGTCGGACTGGTGGAAGGGAAGTAGCTCTGGGCTTCGCTACCGGCGCCAAAGAGTATGCCGCCAAGCAGCTAGCCGCGGCCCGCGGAACCGTGCGGATAAGTTTTCGTCTTGCGCTCCTTTTCTTCTTATCTTGCTTCCGGTTTCCGGCCTTCTCATTTGCGTTCCTTTTCTTCCCCCACATCCATTATGCTTTGCGGGAAGTGGGAGATTGACCGACTAAAGCGCTCCAATGTGTGCCTTAGCTGGGACAATGCCGCCCTCTGGCTCCAGAATAAGGAGTGGCATGGCAAGGTCAACCAGCTGGAGGCTACCATCATGGAGCAGGAGGCGACTCTCGCCAGCCAGGCCAGCGCCTTCGACCTTCTGGACAAGGAGGCCACCCGGCTAAAGGAGCACGTGCAGATGCTAAACAACGAGCTGATGGACATCGGCCTCCTGGCGAAAGGTGAGTCCTTCTGCTTGTGCCACATGTTTTTATCCGACTGCGTTTTTCGGGTCGCCTTTTGACTTGCCCTTCTGATCACAAGGCTTCTACCCCCAAGTAGACGCTCTTCCCTACGACCGGGTGCAACAGGTTGCGCCGGGTGAGAAGGCAGCCGTCAAGGACATGGTGGGCCAGCTCGGTGAGGAGACTGCCAACCTGCGCAAGGCCGCAGCCGGCATCCATGACCTGGTTTTCCCGGGGAAGCTCCTGCCGGAGACCATGGGGCCCCTGGCGATCAAGCTGGGCGACGCACCGAACGCGATCGACCGGCTGCTCGACCTGGCTGCCCGCGTCGGCTCCGAGATGGCGCTGGCCTTGATTCTCTCGTGGTATAAGGATGCCCGTCTCGACAAGCTGGTGGACGGCTTCCGAGCCGGCGCGGATCTTGAGGCCATGCACCGGGCCTACACAGACATCCTCTCCACCGCGATCATGATTGTTGGCTATGCCGACATCGACAAGGTGCTCACGGACAGCGAGGGGAGCTCGGGGGCCGATGGCGCGGGAGCGGATGTCGCGGAGGCGTCCTCCCAGGCTGGCGGAGCCGGCGCGGCTCCTCCTCATCGCAAGGGTCCGGCCGCTTGAAGGTGAAGACCCCGGGATGCCGGGTGAAGTTGTAGATATCTGTTTGCTTTTGGCACTTGTGTTATCTGAACGATCTGGATCTGGATGTGCGGGGGCTTCGTCCCCCGATGCTTAAGTAACTGTCTGGTTGGGCTTGCCTTCATGCACCCACTTATGTTTATGCCTTGGTCGACTAGTCTTTCTGGCTAGTCCATTCCAGCCGGACTTATCTTGCATTTGTCTTGCGCTTTGTTTCTTCTAGCTTCCTGACGGTCTGCCGACATGTTCTGGCCGGTTGGCGCATCTGCTAACCGGATACTACATCCTTCCAGTGGGGGCGCACCAGCGCACCCACTGGGTGTAGCCCCTGAGATTCGGAACAGCTGGAGTAGCCAGGTGTTTCGAATCTTCAAAAAATTCTTGTTTTTCACCTTTCTCTGTCGGATGTGACCTGCTTAGCCATGCCGGGGAGCTGCACTGCGGTCTAGCTAAGTATGTTCGGCTTGCTTTTTCTCTATTACTTTCCTTTATTTCCTTCTTCGTCTTTCTCTTTCTCATATTTCTCTTTCCGACTAGGTTTGTCTGACGCGTCCGACTAGCTGCGGCTAGCCAGCTTGGGCGGGTGGTGCCTTTGTGTTCTGTCTGCCTTTGTCTTTCTCTTTGTCCGGCTGACACACCCTTCAGCCGGACGCCGCCTACTTCCGGTGGGGGCGTGCCAGCGCACCCACTAGGTGTAGCCCCCGAGATTCGGAGTGCCTACCGCAGATAGGTACTTCGAATCTTCACTGTTCTTGATTTTCAAATCGGTGCGGTTTGTGCAAAAAGAAACATACAAAAAATGACCTCTCGTCAATATGTTGCCTTGTTAAATGTCTCTCTATTAGCTGACTAGGGCTTTAGTTTTTTCGAAAACTAGCTCGTGCTCCTCTAGACACTTAGTCACTTTCTCGTGCGCAATGCTGTTTACGCTGTACCTTGCCGGACAGCCCGGTTGCGATATGGAGCTAGAACCGAAGGGAGCTGACAATACATTTCCGCACGGTACTAGAGGCTTAGTATCCGGAAAATACCAACTTGGCACATGGCCGGAATGTCCGATCTGACGCATCTTTCACCATTTTTTGTGTGGGATGCCCTCGGACTTTTGCTCTTGCTAGCCGGACAGCCAGGTTACGGTCTGTAGCTGAGACGAAGAGTGGGCCTCTGGCATCATCGCACACTACTCAGTCGGTTTACAGAATTGACAGGGCGGGCCAACCGGCGAGCCCCAGGGTAGGGGTCGATGGAAGCCGGAAAAATCATTAAAGGAATTTAATCAGATAAGAACGATAATCTGATTATCCGACAAGGAGCCCCGAGCATCAGCCGGGGTTCCGCATCTTTTCATTCAATCAGGGATCCAGATACATACACTGATTTTTGCGACTAGGTGTAAAATGGTCGGAGGAGGTCCGCGTTCCATGGCCGCTCGGTCTCCTCGTCCGACTTGTCCATCTTGTTCTTGCGCGGTTGCTGCATGTCGATGAGGTAGTAGGAGTTGTTGTGCAATGCCTTGCTGATGATGAAGGGGCCCTCCCAAGGAGGGGACAGCTTGTGCATGCCCTTCGTGTCTTGTATCAGCCAGAGCACCAGGTCGCCCTCCCGGAATGCGACTGGCCGTATGCGACCGGAGTGGTACCAGCGCAGCCCTTGCTGGTAGATGGCCGATCTGGATAAGGCCAGCTCGCGGGCCTCTTCGAGGAGGTCTATGCTGTCCTCCATTGCCTCCTGGTTCTCTTTCTCCGTGTATAGGAGCTTGTAGGGTGAGTCGAACTCTATGTCCGCCACGAGAACCGCCTCTGAGCCATAGGTGAGGAAGAATGGGGTGAAGCCGGTTGATCTGTTCGGGGTGGTGCAGAGGCTCCACAGCATAGCTAGCAACACCTCGATCCATTAGCCGGGTGATCGCTCTAATGGCTCGATCAGCCGGGGCTTGATTCTGGCTAGCACCAAGCCATTGGCTCTTTCCACCTACCCGTTAGATTGCGGGTGTGCGACGAATGAGAGGTCCAGTCAGATCCCTTTGTTGAGGCAGAACTGGGCGAAGGCACCCTTGGCGAAGTTCGTGTCGTTATCGGTGATGATGCTATGGGGTTAGCCGAACCGGATGTTGATGTCGCGAAAGAAAGTGAAGACTGTGGCCCCGTCTAGCTCCCGGATCGGCTTCTCCTCGATCCACTTGGTGAACTTGTCCACCGCCACCAGCAGGTGGGTCATGTCGGATCGAGCTCGCTTGAAGGGGCCGACCATGTCCAACCCCCAGACCGCGAAGGGCCAAGTGATCGGTATCGTCTTGAGTGCGGAAGCCGGCAAGTGCCTTAGCCGGCCGAACTGCTAGCACCCATTGCACGCGCGAACCAGCTGGTCCGCGTCCTCCGAAGCGGTCGGCCAATAGAATCCGTGGCGCATCGCTTTTGACACCAAGGCCTGCGAGGAGGCGTGGTGACCGCACTCCCCCTGGTGGATCTCTTTTAGCAGACGATAGCCAGTATACGCATCGACGCACCACTAGAAGACGCCCGCGGCACTGCGCTTCTACAGCTCTTTGTTGTTGATGGTGTACGTGTGCGCGCGGCGCCGGATCTGGCTTGCCTCCACCTCGTCATCCGGAAGCTCATCGTTGAGGAGGTAGTTCATGAAGGGCTAGGCCCAGGATGGAACTTCCCGGATGGTGAAGACGTTGGACGGCACGATCTGGAGCTCATCCGGGGGGCGGCCGGGTGGGATTCCCGAGTCGCAGCCCCCGGGGACTTTTGCCTTGCTCGCTGATGGTTTGCGTGAAGAGGAGGCAGCCCCCGGGTCTTTCGAGCAGGAGGTCACAATAGCGGGGCCTGACTCTTTCGAGCCGGCAGCCCCTGGGTCTGCTACCCAGATGATGGATTGGGACTCCGGAGAGGGAGTGATGCTGGGCTTGCGGAGATGCTCCAAGGATACTCCGGGCGGGATGGCTGCTCTGGTGGATCCGACTCGCGCGAGCGTGTTGGCCGCCTCGTTGTTGGCGCGAGGGACGTGGTGGAACATGCATCCCTCGAAGCCAGCACTTAGCAGCTATACGTGGAACCGGCATAGAGCCATGTTGGCGTCCCTGGCGGATACTTGCTGCACCACTAGGTCGGAGTCATCGAAGCAGAGGATCCAGCGGATGCCGATGTCTTTTGCGAGCCGGAGCCCGTGCGCGAGGGCCTCGTACTCGGCGACGTTGTTTGACATGGTGCAATGGATCTGCAGCACGTACTCCAGCCGGTCTCCCTTGGGCGAGGTGATCACGATGCCGGCTCCCAAGCCCCCACGCATCTTCGAGCCGTTGAAGTGCAGCCTCCAGTAGTCAGAGTCTGGGACCGGCGACAGGTACTGGCTTTCTGCCCAGTCGATGAAGAAGTCCGCCACCACCTGAGACTTGATGGTGATCCGGGGCTCGTACTGGATGCAGTAGGCGGCCAGCTCGATGGCCCACTTGGCTACCCGGCCCGTGGCATCCTTGTTGCCGAATATCTCGCCCAGGGGCACGGTGGACACGACGGTGAGCGGGTGCTCCTGGAAGTAGTGTTTGAGCTTCTTGCAGGCCAGGTATACCCCGTAGCACATCTTCTAGTAGTAGGGGTAATTCTGCTTGGAGAGGGACAGCACCTCGCTGAGGTAGTAAACGGGTCGACCGCCAGGACGAAGCTAACGACCCGGTTGGTTGTGGCTATGTAGAGTAGCATCGGCTCCTTCGCGGCCGTGTCCGCCTAAGCCGTCCAAGTGAACTTGTCTGTCTTCTTCATCAGATGGTACAAGGGCAGGGCTTTCTCTCCCAACCGGCTGATGAATCGGCTGAGGGAAGCCAAGCAGCCGGTGAACTTATGGATACTGAGCAAGCTCTTGGGTAGATGCATCCTCTCGATGGCCGCAATCTTCTCCGGATTGGCCTCGATTCCCCGGCTCGACATGAGGAAACCGAGGAGCTGTCCGGCTGGCACGCCGAACACGCACTTCTCCGGGTGCAGCTTCATATGGTTCGCGAACGTCTCGACGAACGTCTCGACGATATCTTCCAGCAGGGTCTGCTGCTCCTTCGTCTTCATGACGACATCATCCACATACTCATGCATGTTCCGGCCGATCTCTGAGTGCAAACATTTCCGCATGCAACGCTGATAGGTGGCACCTACATTCTTCAGGCCGAATGGCATGGTTACATAGTAGTAAGCCCCATACGGGGTGATGAACGATGTTTTTAGTTGATCAGCCAAATCTGATTATAGCCGGAATAACAATCAAGGAAGGAAATCAGGTCGCAGCCGGCCGTAGATTCAATCACTTGATCAATACGGGGCAAAGCGAAAGGGTCTTTCAGGCAGGCCTTGTTCAAGCTCGTGTAGTCGATACAGATGCTCCAGGTCTTGTTCTTCTTCAGCACCAGGACTGGGTTGTCCAGCCAGTACGGGTGGTACACTTCCATGATGAATCCGGCAGCGAGTAGCCGGGCGATCTCGTCGCCGATGACCTTCCTCTTGTCCTCCGTGAAGCGACGGAGGGGCTGCTTGACCGGCTTGGAATCTGGACGCACATGAAGCGAGTTCTCGACGAACTCCCTCGGCACACCCGGCATGTCTTTGGGAGACCATGCGAAGATGTCCCGATTCTCACGGAGGAAGTTGACGAGCGTGCTTTCCTATTTGTTGTCCGAGCTAGCGCCGATGGTGACGCACTTGGAGGGGTCATCCGGGTCGAGCGGGATCTGGCGGGTCTCCTTGGACGGGCTGGAACGCCATGTCCCTAGCCGGCTTCATGCCAACCGGCACTTCTTACTGCAGCATGGCGACACTGCGCAACATCTCGCGCTTCTCATTAGCGATGAGTAGGGCCTAGGCTATCTGGGCGCCTTCTTTCGCGCAAGCTATCGATCGCCTGTAGTAGCCGGCCACAGTAATCACACCGTTCGGCCCCGGCAACTTCATCTTGAGGTATGCATAGTGGGGGACTGCCATGAACTTTGCGAGGGCAGGCCGCCCAAGAAGGACATGGTAGGTGCTGGCGAGGTTGACCACCTCGAACCAGATTGGCTCACGCCGGAAATTCTCTTCCGAACCGAATATGACATCCAGCCGGATCTTGCAAAGGGGGACGCATGGTGGCCCGGGCGCGACGTCGTGGAACACAATGGTCGAGGGCTGCAGATCGCACTCCCGGATGCCCAGCTTGTCCATGGAGGACCGGTAGAGCAGGTTGAGGCTGCTCCCTCCGTCTACCAGCACGCGCGAGAACCGGAAGGTGCGCGCGTCAGAGATGACGAGGGGGTCGAGCATCATCGCGTAGCCCCCGGGATTCGGGAGCAAATCCGGCTGGTCATCCTGGCTCCAGGTGATGGGAGTCTCAGACCAGTTGAGACGGAGGGGGACTGGGGGGACGACAGTGTTCACCTCCGCGTTGTGCTGCTTTCGTCCGCGATTATCAATCGGCTCGGCCTCGAAGATGTGGTAGTTCTCGTGCTGCTGGGGGTAGCCTCCGTTGCCGCGGTTGTTGCCAGCTTCCCTAGTCGGCGGTGGGGGACCACCGGGAGGGGGTGGGTGGAGAGGAGGTAACCCGGCCTACTCCTTGATCTGTCTAGTCCAGCTGCACTGCCGAGTGGTGTGCGTAGCCGGCTTGGTGCCACTGTTGTGGTACTTGCAGGGCCCGTCGAACATTTGCTCGAAGGTGAAGGCATTCCTCTGCCTCTTGTCGTTGTGAGCCGGCGCGCCCTGCACCGCGTTAACTTGCCGCTGGTGGTAGCGCGAGCTCTGCTGCTCAACCGGGTGCTTCCCTGGTAGCGGCTGTCGTTGTCGTGCCGTCTGGACGAGCCGGCATCACCGTTCTGGTCGGCAGGCTTCTCCCTAGCCGGCTCGGTAGGAACCGGGCGTCCTTCCGCGTTTACCCAGAGGGGCTTCTTCATTGCCGCATCCATGGTGGCGTACTGGCCGGCGACGGTCATCAGCTCCGCCATGGTCTTGGGCTCGTTGCACAGCAGCCGGTGGCGCAGCATCGTGCCTTCGTGGCACCCTTCGATGAAGTAACTGATTGCCTAGTTCTCCACCACCCCTTCGCAGGAGTTGCGCACCTCGGTCCAGTGAGCGAGGTACGTGCGATCTGACTCGCGGTCTCCTTGGACACATAGAGAAGGATCACGGGGCCTGCCTGGACGCTTGTACGTGCCGTTGAAGTTCCAGATGAAGACTTTCTCGAAGTCTGGCCAAGCGTTAATGCTGTTGGGCGCGAGGCTATTGAGCCAGGTTCTTGCCGAGCCGGTCAGCATGAGGGGGATGTAGCGGATCGCGACACGCTTGTTGCCGTGGGCAATGTCGACTGCAGTGACGTCGGTCAGCCAGTCCTCCGGCTTCATGCTGCTGTCGTACTTAGGGGTGTCCCAGGGCATGGAGAGCTTGTCGGGAAAGGGTTATTTCCGGATGCGTGGTCCGAAACACACGGGGACGGTTGCATCTTCCTCCTCGATGAGGCGAGCCTCCATCAGAAGGTCGATGCGAGCACGCGCATCTGGCTCAACCGGATTGGGAGCTCCCACCCGTCCGGTTAGGCGGGATGGTGGAGGGGGTGGAGGGAGGTTCTGGCCAGCCGAAGGAGGGTGGCTCGTGGCGCCCTGCTCGCTGCGAGGCTGGCTGCTTCCGGATTGGCGAAGCTTGGAGCACGGAGGGTGCTGGCCCGGATTTGCGAAGCACTAGGTATGACGAGGTTCGCCCCGACTGTTGCCAGCCGAGCGATTCCCCCTGGAGCCGGCTCCAACCTCGAATGCGATCCGAGCGGCCTCGGCCTGCTCGTCGGCCACGCGCAGCAGATGCTGCGCGCGCTGGGACTGGCGCAGCCTCTTGTCCCCCTCCAGGTGAGGTAGGTCCTCCGCGATGGCTCACGCCGCCCGGACATTCTTGACCGCGGTGTCGTAGACGGGCGGGGGGAAGTAGGTGCGGGAAGCCGGATCGAGGTCATGCTCGAAACAGGTGCCCAGCTCTCCCTCGCGGAGCTGCATGGAACCCAGCCGACTAGGATCCTCGTTAGCCGGGGTGAGGCCGTGCGCGCGATTATACTCGCGGATGTTGCTCTCCATCCGATACTTGGTCGAAGCTAGGCCTTGGGCCTGCAGGAGCAGACTCTCACGCGCCGCCTCGTTATTGGCCATGACCGCCTCTGGGTTGTCCCCAGGGTGCACCGGCTCGTGGAGCTCCTCGATGACCTCGTCCACCGTGCTCTTTTCGCACACCAGGGTAGACGGGCCGGCATGGTCGCTGCCACGATCAAGGGGAGGACGGCGGCTGTTGCTTGAGCCAGCCATCATCACCTCTACGGCGTCGGGCGCGATGAGCGCACTGCCGGCTAAGGGCAACGGCTCGGCGAAGGAGACGATTTCCCGAGGGAAACACTCCGGCACGATGGCGATGTAGACGGGTAGATCGCCGAACAGCAGGATGGAGCCGCCTGCCGGAAAGCTGGATCCGGCGAAGCATCTGGCTTTGTCAATGATGTAGTCAAACTGGCCGAGCATGAGCACGCGGCCGGAAGCCACGCTCTCGCCTGACTAAGTGCGGGGTCCCATACGGAACGTCACTCCGGTCGCCGCCATCTGTGCCCCACGGTGGGCGCCAACTATCGTCGTTATGGAAACGGCAGAGCCTAAGCGGCTGAAAGAGGTGTGGGAGCAAAGCAGGGAAGCGTACGACGGCGGAATTGGATACAATCAAGTGTGGAGACACAAGAAGTACCCAGGTTTGGAGCCCTAGATGTGAGGTAAAGCTCCTACTCCTGCCGATCTGACTATCTGGATCATCACTAAGGATTACAATGCTCCTCGAGTTGTATCGGGTCTGGCTAGTAGTAAAAGAGAGTCCAACCCTTGCTCAGTTGCCCATGCCGCCCCTTATATAGGCCGAGGCGGCGTGGGTAACGACCTAGCCGACAGGCGGGCCCCAGCCGGCTAGAATTATCTACAGTGGCCGGCATGGGAGTATGTACTCACAGTCAAGCCCATGTCGCCACGCCATCTACAGTGGTCGTTGTGCGGGTAATTACGCATAGTGCCACCTTCTGTCTACTATTGCAACCGTCATCAGTAGAAGTCGTCGGTATGGGCCGAGTTTCTAAGTCTCCTTTCTATCTTGTCCGCTGTCCTGGCCATACTGTGCAATGTGCCCTACGTCATCTGTACCTTGCCTGTCTTGGGTGGCCGGCTAGAGTGACCTAGCCGGCTGGTGTTCCTGGGCCGGATGGTTGGATCCATCCGACCACTCTTCTGCCCTTGCTTGTTTCATCCGGCTGGTTCTTCTGCCGGTTGGCTCTTGATCTATCTTGCTCCGGTCGGCTGTCTTGATCCAGCCGGCTGGCGCTCTTGTTGATGGTTTTCATCCGGCTGGCTTGTTTGCTAGTCGGGTCTTGGTTTGTTCCTTCTTCTGATCTGTCTTGAAGTTTTTGCGTTTGGCTACTCTTAGCCGGCTGATGTGTTGGTGTTTTGTATCTTGTCCGGTTAGCCTACCTGGGGGCGATCCCCCCGACATCTGGTATTTGAGTAGTCTTTCTTGTTCTGACAGTGAACACATGGACAACACATAAAACCATTGTGACCACGTTTTGCATTAGCCACAACGATGAAATTTTGGAGGCCCGTAATGTACTCGGAAATGCGTCGGTCACCGTACATCCATTGCCGGTTCATCTACATTATATAGTATATCAAAAATTTATAGGGAGATCACCACTTATATAGTACATCAATGACACATGAAAGGATAAACTTGTCCACCTTGACCAAGAAGGAAAGAGCAACGAGAAAACTTAATTCGAGATCTCGGGCATTTCATCGAACACCTCTTGTGCATAGGAAAAAACACAAACTAGCACACCTCTCGCCCTCCTGCTAAGCTCCAAAATGAGAGAGTGAAAAAATGAGAGACAAGGGTGTGGGCAGCGGTGTGTTATATATAGGCACACCCCCTTTAACACCGGTTGAAGCCACGAATCGGTGTTAAAGGGGGGCTGCGCGGGCCACTGGTGCAGGGCCTTTAACACCGGTTCATGGCTCGAACTGGTGTTAGAGGGGGTGCTCTTTTCTACTTTCTGGACCACGCGGGTACGGGCGCCACCTTTAACATCGGTTTGTAGAAGAACCGGTGTTAAAGCCCATTTTCGACCTCAACCAAAGGCCTCGTTTCCACTAGTGACTATAACTGGGATAATTAGTTAGCAATACTCATACCTTGAGCAGCAACCGCTTCTCCGTATAGTGCAACTACCTCTGGATCATACTGCTCTTCGGCCGCATATTTGCTCGACCCCACATTGGTATGGGAAATCACATTGAGAGGGGTGCAAGTTTGTTTTTTGTTCTCCAAGATGGGGAACTAATTTCCCGCTTACACTAGTGCTCTTCGACAGATTCTGTGCCGCATGTGACTTGAGAATAGAGCGCTCATAGTCTGATGATAGCTTTGGCTCGGGTTGGTGAAGGCCCTTTAGCATTTTGAACACTCGGGCTTTATCTTTTCGGTGCTGGGGAACTCTGGCTCTTTCTGCCGCCTCAGCTTAGTGAAAAACTCTATCGTTTCTGCCTCGACGATCGCCGCAGTATCCTCTTGAGTACAGTCGTAAGCTCTCTTGGGAGGAACCTTTGGTACTTTTGGAAGAGGCTCATGTTTATGTGTCGGCGATCGCTTACCACTCTCCAGAGTAGCGGTGGTACGCTTACGCTTTTTTTCATGAAGCATCGGCGATGGCTGGCGCAGCAGCGTTGGCTGGCGCGGCGGCGATGGCTGGCACGGAGGCGACAGCTACGCTGGAGACGGGTGAGGCGATGGAGACGAATGTTGTGCTAGAAGAGATGGGTGAGGTGGCGGCGAAGATGGCCTTGGCGTCTAATTTAGAAGCACGATATATTCCTTTGGCCATAGAATGGTGACGTTTGTTGATTATCCTAGTTCAGTCACATCCCCTTCACCTGCAGGGTAGTCAAGCTTCAACTAGTGAAAATCGGCCATGATTTCATCCACCCCGACAACAGCGTAGCCCTGTGGAACCGGACGACAATGGTAAGTTGGTTCAAGTCCAACTGGTAAGGCATAGCCGACCGCCACCTTCATTGTTATGTTCACAACTTTGACGTGTAGCTCGCAATGTGTCATCTCCGTGATATCATCCACTGGGTAGCCAACACGAGCCATCATCGGTGCACCATCGTCATCGTCATCACCCGGGACCTCGGTGGAAGCCACACTGCTTTTCCGATAATTCGATACGCCGGTAGCATCGAATGCAGGTTCTACCACCATGTGCTGCTGAGATGGGCCGGTAGTACCTTGCTGGCTAAGTGCGTTAATTTGATCTTTTTGTCGCTTTATTTGTTCTTCAATTTTATGCATCCGGTGTGCCTAAATATTTGCTTCAATTTCTGCCTTGTCCTTCTCCTCTTATGGCTTCTATCAGGATATTTCTTCCTGTCTGCGGGAAACCCAGTGCTCCATGGTTGGGAGCCTATTGTGCCTCTCTTGTTCGTCCTTCGTGTTCCTTATTCCCAAGGGCAAGAGTGAGCTCATCATTCTCTCTATCGGGAATGAACTCCCCCTCTACAACAGCCTTTACTGCATTTCTTATGTCCTCGATGGGCAAGGGGTTTTCTTTATGTCTTATGTTATATATACACTTACCTTCTGAGTCCAACGTGCCCCCATGCCCGTAAAACCAATTCTTTGCATGTTCGATCCAATCGTCTGTCTCTGGGATGACCTCTTTAGCACGTAGTTCATCCTCAATTTGTTCCACTTAGGAATGCCAGCCCTGTAGC
Source organism: Avena sativa (assembly GCA_916181665.1). NCBI lineage: Eukaryota > Viridiplantae > Streptophyta > Magnoliopsida > Poales > Poaceae > Avena > Avena sativa. Next base: position 299,311,848 of record OV702297.1, on the reverse strand, counting down.
CACCTTGCCCCATAGAATGGTGATACTTCTTGTTAGCAGCATTTAGCTTATTCATTTCAGATATTTCTTAGCTTCCGTTGATGTCTTGTAGTCCACAAACTCATCCTAGAATGGTTTTAACATCTGATACCGAATCTTCTCGAAATTCGGAGTCTTCTCTTTCACGACATAGTCAAGGTGCAATCTTTTCTTCTAGTTGGTGAATTGTTGGACCATCTTCTTAAGTACCCACTCCTTAACCATCTTCCGGGTGACAGCGCCCTGTTGCTTGGCCTCCTCATCTGGAATCTCCGCATTTGGATCCACCTCTACCATCGGCAAGGTTAAATTAAGCATGAGCCTCGTCCACAGTAAATGTTTGGCCATGTCCGGGACATATAAAGACGTTCCATCTTACGCATTAGCAGGCTTATTCCATTTTCGAATGGCGATCGGGACGAAGTCCCTAGTGATTACTCCGCATTGTTCCACAAATTTGTTTGCGGCAAGAAGGGGAGCCCTCGGTCTGCCGTCGCCAGTGACTTCTTTGATCATGTACCTCTCATTGTCTTCCAACTTTTTGGTTGGGCCTCGTTTGCTCTTTGCAGTAGATTTGCTCGATCCGGAGGGCTAAAAGAAGAAAGATCGTTAATATATGTATATAGACAGCAGAGGATTGACTAATTAATATTACATGCACCTCACCGGAGTTTGTAATATTGAATGTTCCTATGGTGTGGTCGCCTTCTCCCTCATGAAAGGCATCACCTTCACCCTCAACTAAGCCGATGCCTTCTCATTGAAAGAAGTCGTCTCTTCCAGCAAAAAGAGGATCACCCTCACCGGAGTTGTTCAAAAACGTTGATACATCCATATTTTCTTCCCCGCGGATCACACCATGGATCAAATCTTCCTTTTCTTCGTCTCTGCCATGTGGTTCCATATTTCTGCATAGGTGGAAAAACGGATAAGTCAAAACGGATAAAGGAGAAGAATAATAAAAATGCGGAGAAACCCTAAATGAGAGATATAAACCCTAATTCGGAGAAACCCTAAATCAATATTTACAACTAAAGCATGCTCGACTAATTAATCGGGGTTCTGAGGGGTGTAAACCCTGAATCGGGAAAACTCCGGAATCACCTGATAGGGGTTACAAACCGGGACACATGACCCCTCATGAACTGGGATTGATGCCTCAGGCTCCCGTGCGACAGGCCGGCTCGCTCGAACCGGGACAAATGCGGGCATTAGTCCCGGTTCGTGGCGGAACACACCATGGATGTAAAAAATGTTTTTTTGTGATGAGGTCGAATCAATTGAACATTTATTTCTTTCATGCCCCTTTTTATAGAATTACTTGGCGCATTGTTTTCTTCACATATGATCTTCCTCCTCCAACCAATATCACTGCTACTATGTTTGGGAATTGGCTCAATGGAGTGGATAGGAAAAATAAAGCTATAATTCGTATAGGCATTTCAACTTTATGTTGGTCCATATGGAAGTGCCGAAATAATATTATTTACAACTTAAATCATCTAAATACACTTAAATCATCTAACAACTAAATCATCTACATACACCTAAAATAATCATCAACTAAATCATCTACATCATCTAAATACACCTAAATCATCTAACAACTAAATCATCTACATACACCTAAAATCAAAATAATATATACATACATGCATACACACCTAAAATCCAAATATATACATCTACATACATGCATACAAACCTAAAAGGAAGGGGCCCTCTCGGGTGTACGTGGTACCGGTGGCGGCGGTGGGCGCGGGCGATGCAGTGGCGGTCAGGGAGGAGAGGGAGAGGCGGCGGGCGGCGCTGGACACGCACGACCGAAGACGGAGGGCGGAGGCGGCTGGAGCGCGTGGAGATGGATGGAGACGAAGGGCGGAGGCGGTGGTGCTAACGACGACGGCGAGCGCGCAAGGACGGGACAGCCGGCCAGCGTCGCGGGGATCGGGGCGGCGGCATATCCCTGCTCTATGTGCGCGTCGGGTTGCAGATAATGGAGAAGGCGATCGAGAGGAACTAGCGTGCGTCGTTTATAAAGGGGAGGGACCATACGTCCCGGTTGGTGCCACCAACCGGGACTAAAGGGTCATACGTCTCTGTTGATGGCACCAACCGGGACGTATGCTCCACCTTTTTGTCCCGGTTGGTGCCACCAACCGAGACTAAAGGAAAATTTGGGCTGAGCCCAAGCGACGCGCGCAGGGGGTCTTTAGTCCCGATTGGTGTCTTCAACCGGGACTAAAGGTCATGTTTTCAAAGTTTTCACACAGGTCCTCTATGTTCCCGCCTAATTTTTTGGAACATTTAGGAGTTTAAATTTGTAATGGTTTTTAAATGATAATTAATTTGGAATATTAAAAACTTTAAACATAAAAAGTGATTGAATTTGAATAACTAATTCAAAACCATTTTCTGCTTTTAAAAATAATTAATGTAATTATTTAAACTATTAACCATTTTAAAATAAATGATTAACTAATATTTTTTGCATATTAATTTGGAATATTAAAAAACTTTAAACATAAAAAGTGTTTGAATTTGAATAACTAATTCAAAACCATTTTATGTTTTTAAAAATAATTAATGTAACTATTTAAACTATTAACCATTTTGAATTTCTTATGCCCGTTTTGAATTTTCCCCGTTTCAAACTAAAGTCAAAACAGTGTGCAATCAGATAGGGGACGAGCCTTGTTAGAAATTGCATTGGATATATGAAGAAACAACATATTGTGAGTCTAAAAATGATTTTTTTCAAAAAATCACGGGCGTTAGATCATGTACCTGTAGTTCAAACCGGACACACTTCCTACCGATTCGGCAGACATTTGTCTTTTTCACCTGGAAACGACGCAAAGGTTTGAGATCTCATGGTTGGGAGATCGTTCCTGTTTGGTGGCATAGTATTTTCTAAAAATGGTAAGGTATCATTCTGTAACTGCATTTTGGTGGCTGCTTCACAAAACAACCCATTTTTTGCGCTCGGAAATGGAAAATGGCTTTTCCATGTGACGAAAAGGAAAACTTTCTCCTGCAATATTTTTCGCCATCCCAAGATCCACATGCATGCACAATATGGGCACATTATCACAAACTATGCCGCGATTCTGCACATAACATCGATCACTTGGACCGAAAGCCATGAAACCTCGAACATGATATGTCGTTTTATGAAGGTTTTTTCGAGACATGCTCAATATACCAAGTTTGGTATTTTTCCTTGCAACTATGTCACATAATATGATACCATGCGAATGATTTACATTGTTCGGACCTTTTTTTAAATTTCTTATGCCCATTTTGAATTTTCCCTGTTTTGAACTAAGGTCAAAACGGTGTGCAATCACATAGGGGACGAGCCTCGTTAGAACTTGCATTGGATCTATGAAGAAACAACATATTGTAAGTCTAAAACTGATTTTTTCAAAAAATCACGGGTGTTAGGTCATGTACCTATAGTTCAAACTGGACCCACTTCCTACCGATTCGGCAGACATTTGTCTTTTTCATCCGGGAAGGAAGAAAAGGTTTGAGATCTCTTGGTTGGGAGATCGTTCATGTAAGGTGGTCTAGTATTTTAGAAAAATGAGAAGGTAGCATTTTTTAACTGCATTTTGGTGGCTGCTTCACAAAACGACCTTTTTTTGCGCTTGAAAAATGGAAAATGGCTTTTCCGTGCGACAAAAAGGAAAAATGTCTCTTGCAACAGTGTTCGCGATCCCAAGATCCACATGCATGCACAATATAGGAACATTATCACAAACTATGATCAGATCTCTGGAAACTAATACATCTTTCCCAATCAAACTGGATGACGACTCCCGGTGCATGAGCCGCGGGAGGTGAAAACCCAACGAGACGGAACCATCACACGAGCATAGCTCGGGTGAGAACCCTGAAGAATCTGCCAGGTATCGTCGACCCTAATGTCCAACGCAGCCATATAGCAATGGACATGCTCGTCCTCCCTGACACGACAACATACCACCTCCTCGGTGGTCGGATCCCTCTGCACCCTTCCTAGACCAGGCGACGTCCACCAAAGAAGCTCCGGGTCAACTACGACACCCGAATTCCTCAACAAGCTATGCATCCCGGAAGGTAGCACCATCCAGTGCTAGCCTGACGGAGACCAGTATCGGACATGCCTGGCGGAGCCCAATACTCCATCGTTGCCGCCGAGTCGACTACGAGGATGCGGGATGGGCATCCTAAAGTACGCGGCGAGGAATATGTGTATGTGTGGGTGGCCATGACGGTCGGCCTATAAATAGAGGGAAAGGGCGGGCAGGCTGAGGTGGACAGCCTATAAATAGAGGTAAATGCCTACAAATAGAGGGAAAGGGTTCATCTTTAGTCCTGGTTGGAGAAACCGCATCGTGACTGAAGGGATTGCAGCAGGCTGGGCCATGCAGCACTAATGATAGGGTGAGTATCGACATTATTTCATTCGGCTTGTACCTTGTCCCGGATGGTGTCACCCTTTAGTCTCGGTTCTAGACACCAACCGGGACAAAACATTGGTCAGCACTAATGATAGGGGTGAGTGTCGAAATTATGAAGTGAGTGTCGACACTATGTCATGCTTCTTGTACTATAAATAGGCATCCTTGTGAGTCGAGTCGTCCGGCCAGTTTGAGGGAGCTGCAAGATGGTGTGCGAGAGCAAGGACACCACTATGGCCAACTTCAGGGATATGCCGCCGGAGCCCAGTCCTGCGAAATCTCCCTTAAGTTGGTCATAGAGGAACCCCCTAATATGTGAAATCAGTTAGCTCCCGGGCGTATTGATCTAGATTGAGAAGTTACAAGCTACCAGATGGTGTGCGAGAGCAGGGACACCACTACGGCCAACTTCAGGGAGATGTCGCCGGAGCCCAGTCCTGCGGCATCTCCCTTAAGTTGGTCATAGAGGCACTCCCTAATATGTGAATTCAAAATTATTTAGCTCCCAGGCGTATAGATCTAAATAGAGAAGTTACAAGCTGCAAGATGGTGTGCGAGAGCAGGGACACTACTATGGCCAGTTTGAGGGAGATGCCGTCGGAGCCCAGTCCTCCGGCATCTCCAACAAATTGGTCATAGAGGCACTCCCTAATATGTGACCACGCGTATTTAGAGATCAGATCTTCATGGTAAGTACGAATCGGGACAACATCTTCATATTTTGGGAAAGTCATAGTATGAATCGGGACTAAAGGCCCCCCTTTAGTCCCGGTCTAGTCACAAAACGGGACTAACACTCAAGACATTTATTAATATTAAAAACCGAGACTACAGAATCGGGACTAAAGACCCCCCTTTAGTCCCGGTCCAGCCACAAACTGGGACTAACACTCAATACATTTATTAATATTAAAAAATCAAGACTACAGAATCGAGACTAAAGGCCCCATTTAGTCCCGGTCCAGCCATAAATCGGGACTAACACTCAATACATTTATTAATATTAAAAAACCGAGACTATGGAATCGAGACTAAAGCCCCCCTTTAGTCTTGATCATATCTAGCCCTATAGTACACAGCTTCAGGGTCGTCTTCGTCATCGTTGTCATTGCTAGGCGCACGCGGATGGATCCTTAGCCCAGCCATGGCATATTATGGTGGCACCTTCCACTCCGGCCTCGGATTCACGACGCGTGGGGGAGGGGGCTCCCGGATGACGACGCCACTACACCTGCGGCCTTCACCACCTCCACCCTTCTTATGGCTCTACGGCGGCCGCGGATACCGCAGGCGAGGATGGTCTCCCCGGCGATGTAGCGCATCACGCCGATGATAGTCCGGTTCGCCCACCACAGGCGGCGGCTGGCTTTGTTGTGGTTCACCGGGGGAGGTCCGTCACCCTTGTACCTGGCAAGCTCCCTTTCCCGCCGGTTAGCAAAGAAGGCATTCCAGGTGTCATAGGTGTCGGGATCCCACTAGGGATCCATCTGCTGCTCCAGTGTGAGCTCATGGTAGAAGTGGTTCGTGATGGCCTCCTAGCGTGCGGAACCTTGAGGGAAAGGAACCCCTCCAGTGCTCATCATCCAGCCAGCGGGCGGCCGGTAGCCCGACGGGCAAGGTTAGCTGGAGTCGCACAGCGCCTCGGTCTCCTCGAGGGTCGAAATGGCCCAGTAGGCGTTGTCCATTGTTGTGAGAGAGGAAGGTGTGGATGTGTGGATAGCCATGGCGTGGTCGTCCTAGATATAGAGGGAAAGGGCGGGAAATCTTGGCGGGAAGCGGTGAAAAATGGCGGGAAATATATTTAGTCCCGGTTAATGCCTACAACTGGGACTAAAAGCTCCGGTCAGAGGGAAAGGGCGGGAAATCTTGGCGGGAAGCGGTGGGAAATGGCGAGAAATATCTTTAGTCCTGGTTAGTGTCTACAACTGGGACTAAAATCTCCGGTTAGAGAGAAAGGGCGGGAAATCTTGGTGGGAAGCGGTGGGAAATGACGGGGAATATATAGTTTGTGAAGCAACCGAATTAAAGTTTCACATTTATGAAAAATACAAGGAAACATATAATTTAAAGGAAAAATATTAAACTTGGAAAATTGCAAACATCATAAAATATCCTTCACAAAATGAGCTATCATGTCTCATGGCATTTAGGCTCACAATATGCAGCCGACCGGCCAGACATGAACTAGAGGTACACAATATGAGGCCATGAACTTCTTGGCGTATGTCCCTTCCTTATGATCGCTCGAACGTAACCATGGAGCATCTTCTTTACTTATCAGAATTTCTGGGTCAGTTTTCACTGTGAAGAGCGGAATTTCATCAAACTTATTATAATCTTCTGACATGTCTGTCTTGTCCTCGATTCCCATGATGTTTCTTTTCCCTGAAAGAACTATGTGACGCTTTGGATAATCATATGATGTATTCATTTGCTTATTTTTTATTTTTTCGGTATGGAGGACACGTCCTTCACATAGAAAACCGGAGACACATCATTGGCTAGGATGAATGGTTCATCTCTGTAACCAAGATTGTTGAGATCCATTGTTGTCATTCTGTACAACTGGTCTATCTTTACCCCTTCCCTATTCAGGTTGACCCATTTGCACTAAAACAAAGGGACCTTAAAAGAGACTCCATAGTTAAGTTTCCATATCTCCTCTATGTAACCATAGTATGTGTCCTTTTTCCTATTCCAGTTCGTTGCATCAAAGCGGACACCACTGTTTTGGTTGATGCTCTTTTTATCTTGGGCGATCGTGTAGAATATATTCCCATTTATTTCGTGGCTTCTGATTCAATAGACCCCCAAAGGAATGAAAATAAGGAGACAAATTAGATCGATGGCTTGGATCGATCGGTACCTCTTCGCGCGTGGAGGTAGGATCAGGATTCATAAAATTTAGACCATGTATGTAATGCCCACCAAGCCCGTATGGGACCGAAGCATGTCAGTTATCGGGTATTTTGTGCATGCGACGTGGAAACATGAGTTTCCAACTCGAATAAAGCACTTGCATGTGTGCGCTGACATTGCAACACCGCGTACATGATTTACGATGAGTTCTTTTGGACCCGTCGATGGGAAACCCTCACGCGCCCTCCTCTAATACGCTCAGTGGAAATTCTACCCTTTCGGATATTTACAACTTTTCAGAGTAGGGGGTCTATGGAATCACACCTCTTATTTCGTACCCTTGGAAATTCAATATAATAGAAGATGGTGACGCGGCCAACAAGTATAGCTAATCTCCAACAGTGGTGTCATTCAAGAGATGTGTCCGCATCCAACCGCCGAAAGACTTCATGTGTTCATCTATAATCCATGAGTCATGCTTCCCCGGGTTTTTGGAATGTAAAATATTCTTGTGTTCCTCGATATACCAAGCTGCCAAGGTGGAATTATGTAGAACTGTGTAGTGTGCTTTATCGAAAGATTCCCCGTCCCTACATATCATTGCTTTCTTTCCCAGCATGCCATTTCCACTCAGTCTTCCCTCATGCCGCGAGTCAGGAACACCAATCGGCTTAAGGTCAGGAATAAATTCAACACAAAACTCAATGACCTCCTCTGTTCCATAGCCCTTGGATATGCTTCCTTCTGGCCTAGCACGGTTATGAACATATTTCTTTAAGACTCCCATGAACCTCTCAAAGGGGAATATATTGTGTAGAAATACAGGAACGAGAATGGCAATCTCTTCCACTAGGTGAACAAGGAGATGCGTCATAATATTGTAGAAGGATGGTTGGAACACCAACTCAAAACTAACAAGACATTGTACCACATCCTTCTGTAACCTTGGTAGAATATCTGGATTGATTACCTTCTGAGATATTGCATTGAGAAATGCACACAGCTTCACAATGGGTACTCGAAAATTTTCCGGTAGAATCCCCCTCGATGCAACCGGAAGCAACTGTGTCATATCACGTGACAGTCATGAGACTTCAGGTTTTGGAATTTTTTCTCTACCATATTTATTATCCCCTTTATATTAGATGAGAAGCCAGACAGCACCTTGATACTGTAAAGGACTTCAAAAAAGATTTCCTTCTCTGCTTTGGTAAGAGCATAGCTGGCACGACTTAAGTGACGCCTTTTATCCGTCTTGTTCTATGTATGCATGTTCTTTGGGTCTTTCATAACTTTCTGGTCCTCCCGTGCTTCTGGTGTATCTTTTATCTTTCCATACACGCCCAGGAATCCAAGCAGGTTCACGCAAAGATTCTTCGTCACGTGCATCACGTCGATTGAAGAGCAGACGCATAGGACTTTCCAATATGGCAGCTCCCAAAATATAGATTTCTTCTTCCACATGGGTACGTGTCCGGTAGCGACATCATTCGGAACAGATTGACCGCCTGGACCCTTTCCAAAGATTACTTCTATGTCCTTGACCATACCAAATACATCATCACCAGTAGGGCGTTCAGGCTTCTTCCGGTGATCTGCCTCACCTTTGAAATGTTTGCCTTTCTTTCTTACGGGATGATTGGTCAGAAGAAATCGTCGATTTCCTAGGTACACAACCTTCTTGCATTTATGCAAATATGTACCTTCAGTCTTATCTAAATAGTGCATGCATGCCTTATATCCCTTGTTTGTCTATCTTGAAAGCATACTACGAGCAGGCCAATTTACGAAAAGCAACCCTCGTAGGTCAAATGGCTCCTGTTTGTTCTCATCCCACACATGTACACCTGGTTTGCCCCATAGCTGTAAGAGCTCTTCAACTAATGGCCTTAGGTACACATCAATATCGTTGCATGGTTGCTTCGGGCCTTGGATGAACACTGGCATCATAATGAACTTACGCTTTATGCACAACCAAGGAGGAAGGTTGTAGATATATAGTCACAGGCCAGGTGCTATGACTACAGCTTTGCTCCCCAAAAGGATTCATGCCATCCATACTTAGACCAAACCATAAGTTCCTTGCGTCACCTGCAAAGTTCGGGAAGTCTCTCTCGATTTTTCTCCACCGCGACCCATCAGCGGGGTGTCTCAACTTCCCGTATTTCTTATGGTCTTCTTTGTGCCATCGCAACAACCTAGCATGCTTTTTGTTTCTGAATATGCGTTTCAACCTTGGTATTATAGGAGCATACCACATAACCTCAACAGGAACCCTCTTCCGGGGGGATCTCCCTCAATATTACCAGGGTCATCTCGTTTGATCTTATACCGCAATGCATTGCATACCGGACATTTATCTAAATTCTCATACTCCTTACCGCAGTAGAGGATGCATTCATTAATGCATGCATGTATCTTCTGCACATCTAATCCTAGAGGGCAGAGAGTCTTCTTTGCTTCGTACGTACTCTCGGGAAATTTGTTATGCTTTGGAAGCTTTGGTTTCATTATTTTCAACATCTTTTCAAATGCGGAGTCAGTTAGACCACACTCTTCCTTCCATGGCAGCAATTCCAGTGTGGTACTGAGCTTTGTGCTGCCATCTTCGTAATTTGGGTACAACAATTTTTTGTGATCTTCTAACATGTCCTCCAACTTCAACTTCTCCTTTTCTGTTTCACAGTCTCGCTTTGCATCAGAAATGACCTTACCAAGATTATAGCGGGCTCATCTGATGCCCGTTCTTTACCTCCTTCCTCTTCATTGTCTTCCATTGCAGTATCACCGTATTCAAGAAACATATGATGATAGTTGTTATCATCATCCTCTTCTTCTTCATTGTCTTCCATCATAACCCTTTTTTTCCCGTGCTTGGTCCAGCAATTATAGCTGGGCATGAAACCTTTCATAACCAGGTGGCCATGAATGATTTTCGAGGAAGAGTTCTCTTTGTTGTTCCGACATTGAACACATGGATAACGCATAAAACCATTCTCTTTGTTTGTCGTAGCCACATTATTATCAACGCCTTTAATGTACCCGGGTTCACGCCGGTCAGCGTACATCCATTCCCGACAATTCATCTGCATCATATAATTAAATTTATCAAAAATCATTACAGAACATCATAAACAGTGAATGGCCAATTCACATCGACACATACATTGTATCAATGACAGATGAAAACATAAGGTTGCTAACCTCGTTCGAGGAGGAAAGAAAGAGGAGAAAACTCAAGTGTGGCCCGGGCACCCCCTATACTTTTGTTTTGTGAGAAATTAAACAAAATCGTTCACTCAAACATTTCATCAAACACCTCGCATGCATAGGAAAAAAATAAACTAGCACAACTCTCAAACCTTCCACCAAGAAAAAACAGAGGGGAGGCAAAAGGCTAGGGCACTGTATTTATAGGCAAAGCTCATACGTCCCGGTTTGTGAGGGCTCATGCGTCCCGGTTTGTAACACGAACCATAACTAAAGGTGTGCGGCAGACACGTGTCAGGCGCCCAACCTTTCCTTCCGGTTTGTGGGACGCATGACCCCTCACGAACCGGGACAGATGCCTCCGGCTTCCGTGCGACAGGCCAGCCCACTCGAACCGGGACGCATATTGGCATTAGTCCTGATATGTGACGGAACCAGGACTAATGTTCTGGACACGGGACCAAACGGATGGCAGTTTTTCTAGTAGTGATCGCTAAGCTCCGTCGTCTAGCGCAGTAGCTGGATTTCGCTTCTGACCATGTGTTCCTCTCATGTGAGACACCTGGAGATGCTCGTTCTGTGTAGTTCCTTCGTTTGTGTAACCGGTTTGTTCTGGAGTACTATCCCGGTTTGACCGGTTTATTATTCGCTACATTTGTCCTCTGAGGGTTTTATCTAGAACACGTGCAATCCAACGACGTCGGTTTTTCCTTATAACCGCCATGTTGGATATTTGTTTAGTTAGAGAGAGAAATACGAAAGATAAGTTGTTTTTCCTTAGCTAAGGGATGATCTTTTAAAAATAAGAGAATGCTAATTTCTTGGTTGTTTCATATGTCTTCTCTTAGCAAATCAATTTCTTACTAAAAATAGATAACTCTTATTAATTAGTAGAGATGACACTAAGGGATAATGCATTGTACGACTTAACTCTAATGACTTCTCTAGATGACGTGGAGGACTAAGAAAAGACATGCTCTCCCTAGCACTGCACATGTCCTTATAAACCGTGTTTCATATCTTTTATCTAAAAAAAATGACATGAGTGGTCAGCAAGTTTCCTGCTTCTTTGTTGGGAGCACTTTTGGTTGTTACTTCCTACCCAATCATTGCATTTTCTCGTATAGCAGCTCCTCACCACCGGGTCTTTTCATTGACCATTTGACCTGATCATCAAATCAAAGTCTTCGCCGCGCTATTGTCGCAGTGTTCTTTCCGCGTGATTTGCTTACCCGTTGTGTTTATAAGTGTTCGATCCTGTGCTGTGTTCCAGGCTTGGATCTGTATTCAAGTCTATGACAAGCAACTCGTTCAGTCCTGCAACTTCCGCTCTGACCTAAAGAGGAGGGTAAGCTCCGTTCTTGGCCTCCTAATGTTCTTTCTCTTTTTTTTCTTCTACTTGAACCGGGAAGCTTCATATAGGCTGATAAAACAAGCAGAACCCGTCTTACTTCTGCCTACTCGTCACTTTCTATTTTCTCTTTTACTTGTGCGAAGTTTTTGTGAAAATGCAATGTACATGTTTGTAGGAAAGGAAATTGACTAAGTGCTTCCTTTTTTGGTGCAGAAGATCAGAACTAATAAGTTGCTCAGACATCTTCCTTGCTGACCCGAACTTTGCAAGTCCTCTCCGATTCTCGTTTTTTGCAATGGTAAGCGGCCCCGTTAAATCCCTTGAGCACGCACTGCGTCTGTTGTCGATATTATTACTTCCAGACTGTGTAAAATTGTCCTAGTCATCTTATACTATTATTATTATCGTGAAAAATTGAGGTAAAGATACATCAATATGTAGGACAAGCTATGGTATGCTATAATATGACGGCATGCAAAACAACTTCCTGAAAGTAGAAAAAGGTCAATTCTAAAACTCAACTTAATAACCTCCTAGTATATGCCAAAATGTAGTGGCTATTCATTCTGGACAATATATCTAACATCGTCGAAGTGTATCAAAAGATATCAACATCAACAATATAAGAGCAACAATATTGAAACCATCATAAAATATACTTTCATACTGTATATATTCGGCAAAGTATAGTTGATGCTGACATTTTTATGTATATACTTGGTAAAAAAATTCAAAAATTGAATTTGACCAAAACTAATGTCTACTATAGTTTAGAATATGGGGAGTAATTGTTCTTATGCCGAAGAAGGCATAGAAGACACAGCTATAGGGGGATTGGGATATATACTAGGAGATTACAACCTGCAACAATAGTCGTATGCGGCTGTGTTATATATAACCGTGCAATAATGTATTATTTATGTAGGTGGAATTGTCGAGCCGGTGCCTTGCTTTCGCCGAAGTAGTGGTGACCATGGTATGCCCAATGCTTCTCACACTTTCTCTGAAGAAGGATAAGGAGCCTGTCCTTCCAATGCCCATCCTCGCGGTTGCCGGTGCCACAGTAGTAACCGGCATTTGCCCCTTGCTCGCCTGCTGCATCTCCAAGACCGAGAGATACCGTACGGTGGGTGCAAGATGGCCATCGGTGACCAGGGGTCTCGCCTCAACCATCTCCTCCACTTGCCTCCTCGTCCTCTCCTGCTGGATGGCACTCCGTCTGGTCTCGGAGAACTTCGTGATGTTTGCTGGGTTCCTGTCGGGGGTCTGCCTGCTGCTTAGAGCTTTCACCTACTGGACTCGTAGCGCCGAAGACCGCCGTGGACTTCCGGAGAAAAAAGGGGATGCCCCCGTTGCCGCCGACGAGGAAAAAGAAAAAGAGCTCCGCTCTATGGTGGATAAGTCACATGAGTTCCTATCCGGTGTCACCGGGATACTCTTCCTGGGGTTGGGAGGGCTGGCGTTGGAAGGCCTGCTGAGTACACGCAACGGGGCCGGGGATGCTCTGAGACCACACATGACGGTTAGCCTCTTCATCTGCGCTTTTGGAGTAACTCTGATGTCCGTCCAGATGATTCCTCCTCGTGGAGCTGCAGAGAAGGCCGGCGTCGTGTATTTCAGCGACTTCACCGTGGCTGTTGGTACGGCCGCACTACTGGTGACCATCATGGTCAAGCTCATGGGGATTGTAGGCTTGTTGTTCTTGATCTTTCCCGTCATAATTTTCGTTCACCTCCTGTACACGGTCAAGGTTAACGCGTGGAGACCACCACCTGCCGCAAAGGAGCAGCCAGCGCTAGCGGCACGTGAAAATGGAGGGACGAAGCACCCGACCGCTTCTCCTCCTTCTCCCACCCCTGACAGCAACGGGGACAAGGACAACCTGGGTGAAGAGTCTAAACCGGCGCCAATGGGACTGACAAAAGTCACCTTGACCGGGTTCTTGGCCGTGTCGGTAAAAGCCATCAGCGGCGGCTCGCCAAGCGAGTGGACCGTCTGCTGCTTCTTACTGTTCGCCGCGGCGGCCATTGCTTCCGGCGTATCGTGGAGGCTCCTGACGCACACCCACAAGATGAGCAGAGTGGGAAGGAGATCTGCCGTCGACGAAGCTGCCAACGTTGCCTCATTCTGCACGCATTTCTGCGTCGCGGTCGCCACGGTTCTGTTCGCGGTGATGGCCTGGAAAGCGGGATCTGCCAAAGAGTGTGCGCATGTCTCTCAAGTGACGTGCGTGCAACTCAACAGCACGCTTGATGTGCAGCGTGTCAAGGATATGTGTAGTTGTATTTTCTAGACTAATCAAGAGTTTGAGCGACCCTCCCCCTGCTGGTCATATGTAACGCGGAAGAAGAATTAACAAACTTCTCCACTCTTTCCTGTTAATTTTATGTGTATGCATTCCCACCTTTTTCTACTACTACTACAGGCTGCTTTGCAAAATTTCTGCGCGTATGTTCTGATCGGCAGCAATTAATTCAAATCAAATTTAGCACATATATACTTTTGTAGTCTTGTTGCCTCTGGAATTCGATCGTCAGCTATATCCTGCAACAAGCAAAATAAGCAATTCCGTCAGCAATAGTTGTGCATAGTAGAAAACAGGCCTTTCGTCTAGGCTGTGGCGGGGGCCGGGACTAATGGCTCGCGCCGGACGGCCCGAGCCACCCCAAACCATAGGTCCTGACCCGTTAGAACCTATTAGCCCCGGTGTGAGACACAAACCGAGACTAAAGGGTCTGGGCCTGCCGCTCGCTGCGGGCACCCACTTTAGTCTAGGTTTGTATCTCAAACTAGGACTAATGGTCTGACCCTATATATGGCACAGCCCCCTCTCCTTCCTAACTGTATTTTTTCCGGTGGGAGAGGTGGTGTTGTGCTATTTTTTTCTTGTTCATATGCACTAGAGGTGTTCGGTGAAATGTCCATTAGAGCGATGCGACTTTAGGTCACACAAGACATACATGATATGAGGTACCCGAGCCACACTTAAGTTTTCTCATCTTTGTTTCCAAGTATAATAAAAGGTTAGCAACTATTTTCTCGTTTAGACCGCGTGGTACTAATTTTAGCGCATGATTGCAATGTATATTTGTATGATACAGATGAGCCATCCATGGATGTATGGTGACCGACGCGCTGCCGCAGAGAAGGCGTGCGTTCTTTTCGACTTGTGGCCAATGAGAACAAGCGGCGGGATGGTTTTATGTGTTGTCCATGTGTTGACTGTAGGAATAAGAAGGCTCACACTTTCGCAAGAGTTATTCAGAGCCACCTGCTTCGGTCTGGTTTTTGTCCGGCTATAATTTTTGGACCAAACACGGAGAAAGAGGGGTTCCGATAGAAGACGACGATGAAGAAGAGAACGATAATGACAACTACCGATCTATGTTCCCTGAATACGCTAATACAGTAATGGAAGACAATGAAGAAGAAGGAGGTGAAGAACGGGAACCAGACCGGCCCGCTAATGATCCTGGTCGGGTCATTTCCGATGCAAAGCGAGACTGCGACACAGAAAAGGAGAGGTTGCAGTTTGAGCAGATGTTACAGGACCACAACAAATTGTTGTACCCAACTTGTGAAGATGGCCAGAAGAAGCTGGGTAGCACACTGGAATTGCTGAAGTGGAAGGCAGAGACTGGTGTGACTAACTCGGGATTTAAGAAGTTGCTGGTACTCATGAAGAAGTTGCTTCCAAGAAATAACGAATTGCTCGTCGGTACGTACGAAGCAAAGATGCTCGTCTGCCTTATAGGATTAGATGTGTAGAAGATACATGCGTGCCCTAATGACTGCATCCTTTACCATGATCAGAAGTACGAGAATTTGGATAAATGCCCGGTATGCACTGCATTGCAGTATAAGATCAGAAAGTATAACCCTGGTGATGTTGATGGCAAGCCACCCAGGAAGAGGGTTCCTGCCAAGGTGATGTGGTATGCTCCTATATATAATACCACGACTGAAACGTTCATTCAGAAACAAAGAGCATGCCAAGTTTTTACGATGGTACATGGAAGAACGTAAGAAAGACGGGATGTTGAGGCACCCCGCTGATGGTCGGCAGTGGAGAAAAATCGAGAGAGACTTCCCGAACTTTGCTGGTGACGCAAGGAACTTATGGTTTGGTCTAAGTACAGATGGCATGAATCCTTTTGGGGAGCAGAGTTGCAGTCACAGCACCTGGCCCATGACTCTATGTATCTATAACATTCCTCCTTGGTTGTGCATGAAGCGGAAGTTCATAATGATGCCAGTGCTCATCCAAGGCCCGAAGCAACCCGGCAATGACATTGATGTGTACCCAAGGCCATTAGTTGATAAACTTTTATAGTTGTGGGCCAAAACAGGTTTATGTGTGCGGGATGAGCACAAACAGGAGCTATTCGACCTACGAGCGTTGATGTTCGTAACCATCAATGATTGGCCTGCTCTTAGTAACATCTCAGGACAAACGAACAAGGGATATAATGCATGTATACACTGTTTAGATGAGACGGAAAGTATATATCTGGATAAATCTAGGAAGAATGTGTACCCGTATAATCGTCATTTTCTTCCGCCCAGACATCCCTTAAGGAAAAAAGGCAAGCATTTCGATGGCGAGGCAGATCACCGGAAGAAGCCTCCCCTTGTACTAGTGCTGATGTATTTGGTATGGTCAAGGATTTAAATGTAATATTTCGAAAGGGTCCCGAAGGACAACCTGTTCCGAAAGACGCCGACGGACGCACCCACATGTGGAAGAACAAATCTATATTTTGGGATCTACCCTATTGGGAAGTCCATGAGGTCCGCTCTGCAATCGATGTGATGCACCTGACAAAGAATCTTTGCATGAATATTCTAGCCATCTTGGGCTTGTATGGGAAGTCAAAAGATACACCAAAAGAACGGTAGGACTAGCAACGTCATAAAGGACGAGGCGGCAAGCATCCAGGGCAGTTTCAAGGGCCTACCAGCTATGCTCTTACCAAGGAAGAGAAGAAAATCTTTTTTTGAAGTACTTTTCAGTATCAAGGTCCCGTCTGGATTCTCGTATAACATAAAGAGAATAGTAAATATGAAAGAGAAAAAATTCCAAAACCTAAAGTCCCATGACTTCCACGTGCTTATGACGCAATTGCTTTTGGTTGCATTGAGAGGGATTCTACCGGAAAATGTTCGACTGGACATTGTATAGGTATGTGCATTCCTCAATGCAATTTCTCAGAATGTAATCGATCCAGAAAGTCTACCAGGGTTACAGATTGATGTGGTCCAATGTATGGTTAGCTTCGAGTTGTTGTACCCTCCATCTTTCTTCAATATTATGACGCACCTCCTAGTTCACCTAGTTGAAGAGATTAGAATTCTCAGTCCTATGTTTCTACACAATATGTTCCCCTTCAAAAGGTTCAGGGGAGACTTAAAGAAAAATGTTCATAACTGTGCTAGGCCAGAAGGAAGCATCTCCAAGGGTTATGGAATAGAGGAGGTCATTGAGTTTTGTATTGACTTTCTTCCTGACCATAAGCCAATTGGTGTTCCTGAATCTCGGTATGAGGGGAGGCTGACTGGAAAAGACACACTACGAAGGAAAGCAATGGTATGTATGGACATGGATTCTTTCAGTAAAGCACACTACACAGTTCTACACAATTCCACCTTGGTGGATTCGTATATCGAGAAACACAAGATTATTGTACGCTCAGAAAACCCGGGGAAGCCTGACTCCTCGATTAAAGTGGAACACGAGGACACTTTTGGCAGTTGGTTGCAGAAACATCTCATGAATAACAACACTGTTGAAGATCAGCTGTACTTGTTGGCACGGTTACCATCTTCGACTATATGTACTTTCTAAGTATACGAGATAAATGGTAATACATTTTACACGATCGCCCAAGATAAAAAGAGCACCAACCAAAACAGTGGTGTCCGCTTTGATGCAACAGATGACAATGGGCAGAAGGACACATATTATGGGTACATAGAGGAGATATGGGAACTTGAGTATGGACCTACTTTTAAGGTCCCTTTGTTTCGGTGCAAATGGGTCAAGATGACAGGAGACAGGGTACATGTAGACGAAAGTATGGCATGACAACAGTGGATCTCAATAATCTTGCGTACATGGACGAACCATTCGTCCTAGCCAATGATGTGGCTCAGGTTTTCTATGTGAAGTACATGTCTACGAAACCGAGAAAAAGAAATCAGCAAAATAATACATCGTCCGATGAGCCAAAGCGCCACATAGTTGTTTCAGGGAAAAGAAACATCGTGGGAGTGGATGACAAGACAGATATGTCAGAAGATTATAATAAGTTTCATGAAATCGCGCCCTTCAAAGTGAAAATTGAACCAAGCCTCCTATTAAATGATGAAGATTCTCCATGGCTACGGCGCAGAAGAAAACCACAAAATTAGATAGGGATGTTGGTGATCTATGTAATATATTAAACCTTTTATGTAGTCATATTGTGAGTCAAACATTTTACCCAGATCCACATGCATGCAACATTGGTCATTTTAAAACTAATACATGTTGCTCAATCAAACTGGACGACGACTCCCAATGCCTAAGCCGCGGGAGGTGAAAACCTAAAGAGACAGAACCATCACACGAGCATAGCTCGGGTGAGATCCCTGAAGAATCTTCTAGGTATCATCGACCCTGGTGTCCAACGCAGCCATATAGCGAAGTACGTGCTCGTCCTCCTCCCTGACACGACGACGTACCACCTCCTCGGTGGCCGGCTCCCTCTGCACCCTTCCTGGACCAGGCGACCTCCACCAAAGAAGCTTCAGGTCGATGACGACACCCGGATACCTCACCAAGATACGCGTCCCGAAAGGTAGCACCATTCAGTGCCAGCCCGGCGGAGCCTAGTCTCGTACATGCCCGGCGGAGCCCAGTCTCGGACATGCCCGGCGGAGACCAGTACTCCATTGTTGTCGCCGAGTCAACTACGAGGATGCGGGATGGGCATCCTAAAGTAGGCGGCGAGGAATGTGTGTATCTGTGGGTGGCCATGACCGTCACCCTATAAATAGAGGGATAGGGCAGGAAGCCTATAAATAGAGGGAAATGCCTCTTTAGCCCCGGTGCAGCAGGCTGGGCGGGAAAACATGGCGGGAAGCAGTACGAAAATGGCGGGACATATCTTTAGCCCTGGTTAGTGGCTACAACCTGGACTAAAAGCTCTGTTTAGAGGGAAACAGCGGGAAAATATGGCGGGAAGCAGTGGGAAATGGCGGGAAATATCTAAAAGCTCCGTTCAGAGGGAAATACCTATGTTATGTGTTGAATCGCGGCATAATATGTGATATCATATGATGAGCCAAAACTCCACATAGTTCTTTCAGGAAAAAGAATACAACTCAGGACATTTATTAATATTAAAAACCAGGACTAGCTAACACTTAGGACTAATGTTGCCCCCTTTAGTCATAATCATGCCTAGTCCTATAGTACGCAGCTTCAGGGTCTTCTTCGTCATCGTCATCATCATTGTCATCGTGGCTAGGCGCACGCGGCTCGATCCTTAGCCCAGCCACGGCATATACCGGGGCACCTGCCAGCCCGGCCTCGGATTCACGGCTGGCGGGGGAGGGGTCTCCTGAAAGATGATGCCGCTACCGCCGGGCGAGGGAGGGGCCTTCTTGTGGCTCTGTGGCGGGTGGAATTCTGGGCACCGCAGGAGAGGATGGTCTCCCCCGGCGATGTAGCACATCACGTTGATGATAGTATGGTTTACCCACCATAGACGGCGGCCGACTTCGTTGTGGTTCATCTGGGGCGGGCCAATACCCTCGTACCTGGCGAGCTTCCTTTCTGCCGGTTTGCGAAGAAGGCATTCCATGTGTCGTAGTTGTCGGGATCCCACTAGGGATCCATCCGCTGCTCCAGCGTGAGCTTGTGGTAGAAGTAGTTCGTGATGGCCGCCTGTCGGGCAGAGCCTTGAGGAACAGGAGGGACAGGAACCCCTCCAGCGCTCATCATCTAGCCAGTGGGCGGCCGGCAGCCTGGTGGGCAAGGGTAGCTGGAGGCGCACAGCACCTCGGTCTCCTCGAGGGTCAGAATGGCCCAGTAGGCGCTGTCCATTTTTGTGAGAGAGGAAGGTGTGGATGTGTGCATAACCATGGCGCGGTCGGCCTATATATAGATGGAATGGGAAGGAAAACATGGCGAGAAGCGGTGGTAAATGGCGGGAAATATCATTAGTCCCGATTAGTGGCTACAACCGGGACTAAAAGCTCGGTTTAGAGGAAAGGGCAGGAAAACTTGGCAGGAAGCGGTGGGAAATGGCGGGAAATATATTTAGTCCCTGTTAGTGGATACAACCGGGACTAAAGCTTATTCAGAAAATGGATTTGGATTACTTATTCAAATTTAAGCACTTTCCATTTTGAAAGTTTAGTGAGATTCAAAAATATGCAAAAAATAATAATTAATGCATTTTTAAATTTATAATGGCAAAATAGTTAATAATTTGACTATTTAAAATAATTATTTTATAAAACAGAAAATGGATTTGGATTAATTATTCAAATTCAAGCACTTTCCATTTTGAAAGTTTAGTGAGATTCAAAATTATGCAAAAAAATAGTTAATGCATTTTTAAATAGATATCGCAAAATGGTTAATAATTTGACTATTTAAAATAATTATTTTATAAAACAGAAAATGGATTTGGATTAATTATTCAAATTCAAGCATTTTCCATTTTGAAAGTTTTGTGAGATTCAAAAATATGCAAAAAATAATAGTTAATGCATTTTTAAATTGATAATGGCAAAATGGTTAATAATTTCACTATTTAAAATAATTATTTTATAAAACAGAAAATGGATTTGGATTAATTATTCAAATTCAAGAACTTTTCATGTTGAAAGTTTTCTCAAATTCATAAGTATGCAAAAAAGTATAATTTAAATGTTTTAAATGATATATTCAAAAATTTGAAAAAAAAGCACAGCGCGTGCGCTGGTTTTGGCCCACCGCGTGCAAATTTGGGCATTTAGTCCCAACCCACGTAACCAGCCAAGACTAAAGGGTCTAGCCCAGCGCGTGCAAATTTGGGCCTTTAGTCCCGGCCCAGGTAACCTGCTGGGACTAAAGGGACTGGCCCAGCGCGAAAATGAAACACCCCCCTCTAGTCCCGGTGTGTGGCACCAGCCGGGACTAAGCACCAGCCGGGACTAGAGATTGCCTTTAGTCCCGGCTGGTGCCACACACCGGGACTAGAGGGGGGTTATATAACCGAGGCCTCCTCCCTCGGTGCGTTCCATGCACCGGGAGAGTAGCACGCCGCCGCGCCCACGCCTCCCTCCGCGCCGGCCTGCCGCCACTGCCGCGCCCATGCCCCCGCCTGCGCCATCGCTGAGCCCGCCGCGCCCACGCCTGCAGCCGACCCGCGCGCCTTCCGCTGGCGCCGCACCTCCACCGCGCCTCGATCTCCTCCAGCGCCAGCACCTCCGGCCACCGCCTGCCACCAGCGCTGCCGCTAGGTACGGTTAGGATTTTGTTAGTGCTAGGATTATTGTAGGATTTTGTTAGTGTGTTTAGGATTTGTTAGTGTTTAGGATTTTGTTAGTGTAGGATTTTGTTAGTGTTTAGATAGTGTAGGATTTTGTGTAGGATATTGTTAGTGTTTAGGATTTTGTTAGTGTAGGATTTTGTTAGTGTTTAGAATGATTTATTAGTGTAGGATTTTGTGTAGGATATTGTTAGTGTTTAGGATTATTATTAGTGTAGGATGATTACGATATAGTGTAGTATTTTTTATATAGTCTAGGATTATTATTAGTGTATTAGTGTAGGATTTTATTATATAGTGTAGGATTATGATATAGTGTAGGATTTTTATATAGTGTAGGATTATTTTTTTATGTAGTGTAGGATTATTATTTTTAGGGTATGAGATATATTATAATATTGTAAGTTTTTTATTGTAATATAATAGTGTAATATAGTATTCTTTTATTGTAAATATTGTAAGACCCTCTTTGTAACCGGAGTTAGGGTTAGGGTGTTGGTGCTCGGTGGTGACCGTAGTTAGGGGGTGGTGGTTCTCGCGGGGAGCTGTAGTCGCCCGCCTCTCCCACGGCCACCATCACCGGCACCGGCCACCGCCACCGCACCTCCGGGTTTAGGGTTTATTTGTTATGTTCAAATAAATATTGTGTGCATTTTGCAGGAACTATGGAACCACCTAGTCCAATCCGCAGAGACCTAGGTTTAGAACACTTTCTTGAGGATATGATTCACGACGCCGATGAGGGATCTCCCTTGAGGTATCTGAACTCATCCTGTGAGGGAGAGGAGATGAACCAACGAGAGGTAGAAGCCCATGGACACGTAACATAGACCGAGGAGGTATATATATATGATTTTCGATGATCACTAGATGTACCTAGTTGTATATATATTATGTTGACGAATGTTTCTTCTCTTAGGCCCCTACATCGAGCAAAAAAACCAAGCGCGACCCAGCCAAAAAGTTGGATGCCCATACTGTTTTTGAAATTACATAGGTCTCAGGACAGGGCGAACCATTGGAACCAAAAAAAGCAAAACAAGCATTTGTACAACAATGCGGAGTTATTGCTAAAGATCGCACCCCGACCAATGTTCGAGAGTGGAATAAGCCCAAAGAGGCGGAATGGACTGATGTGTATATCGACAATAGGTTCAAAGAGCAACTATTTACTAACCTCATGGCACATTTCAAGCAGTCAGAATGTGAGACTGATGACGTAATGGCTGAAATGAGAAAGAAAGTCAAGCAATTTGCTCTTAAGAAGATGGCCGAACTATTCAAGAACTGGAAGAAATCATTATGGCTAAAGTATCTGAAGGACAAGAAAACTCCATTATTCGAAGGTTATCTAGCGAAGCAGCAGCCTTACTGGGATGCATTTGTGGAGTATAGGAAGTCAGGAGTTGTAGAGGAAAAGTCTAAAAAAACAAGATAAATGCTGCGAAGAAAAAATATCACCATAACATGAGGGCAGGGGGCTACGCGGCTGCCATGCCTAAGTGGGATGCAAAAGAGAAAGAGCTTTGTGATAAAAGGATAATTCCAGAACCAGTTCGCGAAGAATGGGATTTGAGGGCAAGAAATTGGTTCCTTGGGCATGAGAGTACGTATGACAAAGTTACAGGGGATCTTGTTTGCAGTGACGGGATAAAGGTACCTAGGAGTGCATGGATAAAAGTGGTGCAATATATTAAAGATGAGATAAAACAGTTCCATCCAGATAGAGAGAAAGACTTGCTTACCTTGGTCCTCGGGAATCGCGAACACGGAGGACGAGTTCGAGGCCTTGACGGGAGTTTCACGTGGGAGACCGGGTTTCGTAAGGATAAAGGTACTTATAGAAGTCGAGCAAGAGCAAAGAAACGACGGGAGGAGGAGGAGGGAGACAAGTTCAACCAACTGCTATCAAGACTTGACAAGCAGCAGCAGCGGCAGATCGACGAACTTAGAGGAGTAGCGCGCCTGCAAGATCCTCCACTCGATATTACTGCCAACCCATATCAGCGGAGAAGCAGCATGGCTGAATCGGAGGTCCCGTCTGACGATGCACTCTATACAGATGGCAGTCCCGGCTACCACATGGATGGAATTAAGAAGCAGATATCTTGTGAGCTCCATCATAAATTGAAGAATGTATCTGTGAAGGTGGCGGTCGGATCTGCTTTACCTTGACCGCTTGACGCACGTTGGAATGGCCATGAGATTCCAACTGGCTATGCTAAATTCGGGGTGGATCAAATCATAAAGGAGTGGGAGTCTATAACATCCCAAAAATATAACAAAAGGATCCTCAAACTCTAATCACTAAAATTAGGGTTAACAAAAACTTTGATTAATTTAAAATCATATGAATGCATGTGTGAATGAGATGATTTGAGAAATGCATGAATGAACTTGTGTGATTAACCTAAATAGCAAGAAATGGTTTAAATATGAAACTGACATCATATAAAACATTTCCATGCAGAAACAAAACAAGAGAAAATCAAAAACAAATAAAATAAAACAAATGGTCATTTTTGGTCACTTTGAGTGTTTCTAGTTCACGATTTCAAACAGAAACTTTTCCAACTCTTTTCACCCCTTGCTAGAACAAGTAAAAGTAAATCAAATCCCACCTTTCAAACTTACAGAAATATTTTGCAACCTCATTCAAATCACAATTCAAAATTGAATCTTTATCATATGTGAAGATCACCCATTTTCAAAACCCAACCAAACAAGTGCCCCTTGACTAATCCAACTAACCAGCCACTCCCTAGTATGTGCCTAGCAAACCCACCAAGTTTGAATCCAAAATTCAAAATTAAAGTTCTTGCGGCAATTTCATAAAACACCTTGCAGATACAAATCAAACAAACATCAAACACTATAGTGTGCAGTAAAATTGGCCTAACTTGTTCCCTCTATAGCCCACTCTACACTCTCAGTAGATGATCAAAGTAATCTAACTAGCTTTAGCACCACTGTGAGCAAGCCTAGCCATTAATGTCAAGCATGCCGAGAGCACCATTGTCACCCCATTGTCGCCAGCGAGCTAGAGGCCGTACTAGCCTCGCCAACCTTGTCTGGGACATGCAGCACCATCCATCGCCACCCACTGTCCCAGCCCCGAGCAATGCCAGCCCCTGCACCACACGACACGCCCATGCCAAACTCCTCTGCGACCATGCCGAGAGCGCGCCAGTGCGCCACGCTCGACCAGCACCCACAAACCGCGCGCCGCCCTCGCCGCTTGCAGGGATGATCACCAGCACCCCGCCAGAGATGCCCATTCGTCGCCGCGCAGACCACGCGCGCTGTGCGACATTAAAATCGCCGTCGGACCCGCCCAGAGCATCAACGTGTTTCGACCGATCAGCACCGCCCCCTACCGTCGCCCATGCCAGTAGCCCTCTGTGCCGTCGACCATGACGAGCTCAGCCCACGCCCGTCAGTCCCCTTTTGCCACTATAAATAGAGGCCTCCATCGCTCGTTTTCGTCACACCATCTCACTCCCCTCTCACCCAGAACCACCCCACCTCACTCTCGGATCTAGGCGAGAAGCGCATCGCCGGAATTTGGCTGGAGCTCGCCGCTGCTGGAGAAGAAGGGAGCCGTCGATTGGAGCCGCCCCAGGAGAAGCTGCCGGTACCAGGAGAACCGCCGTCGTCGACTTCGTCATTCGCCCCCGTCACTGACCCTCGCCTGAGCCCCGGTGATCCTCCCACGACCCCCACCTTTCGCGTTAGGGTTCTGTCTCGCTGGCGCTGCCCGACGTGGACGATGAACCGTAGCCGTTCGATTAGAGTTAGATCGTGCAGTTCAAATTGCCCCGTAACGCTTCGCCCCTCCTCGTCTCACTGAAGCGTGGGGACATCCACTTAACCAGCCCGCGTACGTGCTGTGTGTAGTGGGCCGGCCCAGTAAAATATCCCGCGCGACCCAACAATTCAAATCAAGCTTTATTCATTTAATTTCAAACATAGTTCTATACCTAGATTCAAAAATCCACCTAGATGGATTCACTAAACCAAAATGCATGAAACCAATTTTGTTAGAAAGGTATTGAAATGCTTAATCCAATCCCGTTGGATTCAAACCATTTGGAGTTATAGATCAACCATGCTAAAAATAACAAGGCAGAAGCTTTTCTGCATTCAAACATTTTTCAAAATTCAACCATAAGAGCTTTGGAGTTGATTCCAACTCTCAAAAATCACACTTGATCATACCTTTCAGAATATACAAAAACATATGGGTTTACTTGCAGAAATAATGTTCAAGTAATAAAAGAATGCCCCATAGGCATTTCTAGTCACTTTACTTAATTAAAATAAAAAGGTTAAACCTTATTAAATTATGACACCACTTTAAATCACATTCTCATGGATTGAAATATATGGTGATGACATGTGTCAACATGATACCATGTTTGAGTTGGAGAATATTAAATCTTAAGTAGTTTTTCGATGAGTAGAAATTACTTTTCTCAAATAAAATAAATAAGACAAGTGCTTTAATCCTTGTGATGTTAGTGATGATGATAGATCACCTAGTGTGAACCTTTGTGTGATGATTAGCAATAGTTAAGTATTGTTTGGTGATTGTGTACCTCGTATTTATTTATAGACGCTAGTACCGACCAAGGATACTAGGAGGAAGGAGAATACTACGAGGAAGAAGCCGAGGAGAACTTCAACCACTGCTCTGCACAAGGCAAGCCTTACTATACAAGTTGACCTAGCAAGCTATTAACTTAGCAAGATAACCCTTGCAAATTATGCAAGCCAACACTTGCTTGTTACTATGCCAACTATATGCCTTAAGCATATGTGATCATACCCACTTGATAACCCAATCCTAGTTTTACTTGCAAGCTTAATACTTTATTTTCTTTATCGAAGCTTTCTCTTAGAGTTTACATGGTGACTTGTAGATTCTAGAAAGATAAATAAAGGTAGCATAAAGAGCATAAAATTTGGCCTAGGTTAGACCATCTTGATGTCATCCTAAGGCAGGAGAGGTGCCTATACTAGGGCGTGTAATTGAAAGGTTAGGATTGATTATCCGCATACTGAGTATGGTGAATTCAGGATTGTTCCTGACGGATGTATCAAATGTTGTGGTGAGAGGGTACAATCTCTGCAGAGTGTCAAACTATTCGAATAGTCGCGTCCGCGGTTATGGACAGTTGGAGTGGCCATACTGTTCCCCCATCAGATGTTTTCAAAATGACTTGTGAAATGAATTATGACTTTGACTTGACCAAAACAGAGTTGTGATATGAAATTCAAATTCCCACTTAGGTGTTATAAAACTTTCAACTAGTTTTCTTTGCTTCTGAAGTTAGTAGAGGAAAATCTAGCTTTTTGCAAAACAACCTTAGAGCTTAGTATCCGACTACAAAAACCCCTTAACTTGTTAGTATTAGTTTGCGAGTACTTAAAGAGTACTCATGGCTTTGTCCCTAGCTATTCCTGTGGCCAGACTATGAAGAGGAGTACCAGGATGATGGACCGCAGGAATGTTACGACAACTAGGATCATCTCCCATCGTCAGCATTGTCTGTGACCCTGAAGATGGAGTTTCGCCTACGCTATCGTTACTATTACGTTATTCCGCTGCTTGAGTTGTATTAAGAACTGGATCATGAGATCCTTATTTGTGTAAGACCTTATGTATGGTTTGTAATGAATGATGTACTGTGATATCCAAATCTGTTATGTCTCGCAAAAATGGTAATCCTAGGATTGCGATGTATGGCATAACAGGCATCTGGGATTAAAAATCCGGGTGTTGACAAGTTGGTATCAGAGCCATCCTGACCATAGGAGACCCTAGTTAGAATGGACGTTTGAATCAAAAACTTAGTTTCAAAACCAAAGGAAGTGAGTATTTACAAAAACTTATTCCCATTCTTATCACTTGGATTCTTTCATGAAAATTCATGTTCCTCAAAAATTCTTGCCAAATACATAAAATTTGACACACTTGATCACTCTACTAACTTACTCATCCTATATTCTTATAGATGGACGTGAAGTACAACAAGTTTTATCAGTTGGGGAATGGAGGACACCTCATCTTTGAGCGTGACTTGAACTAGCTTTCGGAACTTCTGGAGCGTCCGCACCCAGAGTTCTTTGGAGCTCAGCTCAATGATCAGGAAGGAGAAGGTCTGCAGTGGCTAGTTGTTGCAAGTCTCCGAGGAAAGATTGAACCTCCCACTGCAGAGGGAATTCAGTTCACCTTAAGAGAAAACAACTGGCTCGATGGACTGTCCAGGGCAATGCAGGAAGCTCTTGCCCGTCTGTGTGGGAAGAGTATCAATCAGATCAAGGGTACCCATTTTGAGTTCTACCCAAGGCGTGATGTTATGGGACAGCCACTGGAAGCCCCATACCACCCCGAGCTGAAGAGTCAATTGGACCACCTCAGCTTCATGATGTACGACCGTCAGAAGGAGTTGGACAATGCCCATGCCTATGCCAACCACAAGTACGCCATCGCCAATAAGAAGGATCAGACCCTCGCCATGCTAGTGAAGGATCGCAAGTCTCGTCGCCGTCAGCGCGACAAGAAGGAGCGCATCATTGCCCGTCTTCTCCACCGGATCACGGATTTGGAGGAGACCATCCACGAGAGAGACATGCAGTTGAAGGAGAGGGAGAATGCCGGAGAAGACCTTTGTGGAGACCCCTACTCCTATCTCAGCGATGATGATGACTTTCTGGAGGATCAGGCCATGGATTTCTTCACCGATGAGGATGATTTCGCCTTCATCGATGATGATGGTGATGAGGAGGAGGATGATGAGTACACTGACTCCAATGAGTAGTAGCACTTGAGCACTAGCGTTAGTGAATTGTATTCAGTCCCACTGTATCGTAGCTTCACAGAATGGTTCTTAAAACCATCTATTTTTCTTTGTTGTGGTGTGTGTTGTATTGTGTGCTATGAATGAATGAAAAGCAAGTTGCTAGCAAAATCTGAGTCAAACCTTAAAATTTTCCAAAAACCCCCGAACCTTAGAAATTTCCCTCTTTTCTCATGATCTATCTCAATCTTCAGATGCCTCGCGGAGGAAGCAACTCAGCCCCGGACCTGATGTTGCAACTCTTGCAAATGATGGTTTCGGACCGCGAAGCCAAAAGAGTCGAACGTCAAGCCAACCTAGCCACCCTTCAACAGATAGCCCAGATGGCCAACAACAATCGTGTCCATGGAAATCAGGACAACCATGGATCTAAGCTCAAGAATTTCCAGAACACCAATCCACCTGTTTTCACTAAGTCAGAAGAACCCCTAGATGCAGATGATTGGCTGCAAACAATGGAGAAAAATCTGGAAGTCGCAAGAGTGGAAGCTAACGAGAAAGTTCTGTTCGCCACCCACTATCTAGCCAGAGATGCAAGATCATGGTGGAATAGCGTTCGTGCAATGATCGAAGGTCAGATGATGACTTGGGAGGAATTCAAGGTCAAGTTCACCAGAACCCATGTGCCACCTAGTTTGATAAAGAGGATGAGAGATGAATTTAGAGAACTGAAGCAAGGAAGGATGACAGTAGTGGAATACCGTGACAAATTCTTGTCATTAGCTAGGTATGCCCCGGATGAGATCGACACAGAAGCCAAGAAGAAAGAGAGATTCCTTAATGGTCTGCACGATGAGATATAGACGGTGTTAGTGAGTATCCCCTTTGCTGATATTGAAGCCCTAGTCGACTCTGCCATTCAGATGGAAGGAAAGATCAACCAAGCCAATGAGAACCGCAAGCGCCGCATGATGCATCAACCAGGAACCCACCAGACACCAAAGTATCGCCCCAACCCATCTCAAGGATTTTCCCCAAGAAACAACAGACCCCCTATGAACCGTCCGACCTATCCCAACCGTGGAAACCCAAGGCCCGAAGGAAACCAAAACAACCCCGACAACTCTAGCAATTTCAAACGTGCCCCACCCAAGTTCAACGACAACAATGCCGCCACCAACACCAACACTGCCCCAAGGACCGGAAGCAATGTTGTGCCTGTTGTAGCAAAGGACAAGTCGCAAGTGATTTGTTATGAATGTGGAACCAAGGGTCATTATTCCAATGAGTGCCCCAAGCAGATTGCCGTAGCCCCCAATGCAAATGCCCCAGCTCAGCAACAACGCCTTGTTCAGCCTGGAAGAAGGTTTGCCCCAGAGAATTCGCTCAACCGCAACGGCCGTCTTTTTCTCATGCATGCTGAAGAAGCCCAGGAAGCGCCAAATGTCGTGCTGGGTATGTTTTCTATTAACTCAGTACTTGCAAGAGTGTTGTTTGATTCTGGATCATCGCACTCATTTGTAACTGAAGAATTTGCATGCACTAGTAAGATTCAACCAACCAAATCGAAGCATGTTATGATTGTTCAAATACCTGGTTCAACCATCAAAGCTAGGCAAATTTGCAAAGCCGTCCCTATCCGAATCCATGGCATAGATTTTATGCTAATCTAATATTACTCAGAACTAAAGGTTTGGAAGTAGTACTAGAAATGGATTGGATGTCCAACATAAAGGATTAATTGACTGTGCCAAGAAAGCCATAACCATGACCAGTACAGCCAGAATATCAGTCGAGCATGTATCTGAAACCTTGCCTCGTCAGTTCAAGTGCAACAAGAGTATAACCCAACCTACCATTGACCAAGTCTGGATAGTCTGTGAATACCCCGATGTATTTCCAGATGTTTTGCCCGGTATGCCCCCAGATCAGGATATAGAGTTTATCATTGAACTAATTATCGTGGTATTGCCGATGAGTACGCCATGGAGGGGCCCTCACAGTGCGTGTTTAGAGACGTGGGGTAAGGCGGACGGTTGACGGGTACGAGGTAACACAGCTTACCCAGGTTCAGATCCCATGACGGTGGCAGAATCCTACTCCTGCTATAAATCACTATAAGGGCAATACGCCGAGTTACAGAGATAGGTTCGCTGTGCGAGGTTTGTATGAATCGATGCCCTAAAGGCTACCATAGGCCCGACTTATATAGTCGCCAGGTCCTAGGGTTACAGGGAAAGTCCTAGACGGACAGGTTACAGAGTCTTACACCGTCTATTACTAGTCTTGTGTATCTTGCACTCCAAGGCTCCGGATACGCTGGTTACTCCACCGTAGCCTTCCTTTATCCGGCATGGGCCTCCCTTATGGATCCATCTAACTGGGTCGCCCAGCAGGCCATAGGCCATGCTACCAACTATGGGTCACCCGGGTTATCCGGATAGGTGACATGCTATGAGGATACCCATATAGCATATCCCCAACACTAATCCATGGAACCGGACCCATCGCCCAGAGACCATATAGTATGAACCCGTCAGAACTAGTAGAACTGAAGAAGCAACTGGACGCCATGCTGGAAATTGGACTGATTCAACCAAGTGCGTTACCATGGAGATCACCTGTCTTGTTTGTGGACAAGAAAGATGGAGGTAACCGTCTGTGTACGGATTATCAGAAGTTGAATGATGTCACCATCAAGAACAAGTACCCGTTGCCGAAGATAGAATACCTATTTGACCAGTTGAGTGGTGCCAAAGTGTTTTCTAAGATTGATCTTAGAACTGGCTACCATCAACTCAAGATTCGCGCAGAGGATATTCCAAAGTCTGCCTTTACCACCAGATATGGATTATACGAGTATACCGTCATGTCTTTTGGATTAACCAATGCCCCCGCTTATTTCATGAATCTCATGAATAAGATTTTTATGGACTTCCTGGATAAGTTTGTCGTTATTTTCATCGATGACATTCTGATTTATTCCAAATCAGAAGAAGAACATGAGCTACACCTAAGGACCATTCTTGGACCCTTAGAGAGCATCAGTTGTATGCCAAGTTTAGGAAATGTGAATTCTGGTTACAGGAGGTAGGATTCCTTGGCCATATTGTATCGGCCGGAGGAATTGCCGTTGACCCTGCAAAGGTGAAAGATGTCGAAGATTGGCAAGCCCCAACCACTCAAACCCAAGTTGGTACATTTCTCGGATTAGCGGGATACTACCGCAAGTTCGTAGAAGGATTATCGAGTATTGCCGGACCCATGACTCAATTGCTGAAGAAGGACAAGAAGTTTGAATGGACGGCCAATGTGAAGTGAGTTTTCAAGAACTCAAGAGAAGATTGATTTCAGCCCCAATCTTGATCATGCCGGAAATCACCAAGCCCTTTGACGTGTATTGTGACGCATCCAAGATCGGCCTCGGATGTGTGATAATGCAAGAAGGCAAAGTTATATCTTATCTATCCCGACAACTGAAGCATCATGAACAGAACTACCCAACCCATGACCTCGAACTCGCAGCTGTAGTTCTTGCCCTGAAGACATGGAGACATTATCTCATGGGAAACCGTTGTGAGATTTATTCGGATCACAAGAGCTTGAATTATATATTCACTCAGAAGGAGCTGAATATGAGACAAAGAGCATGGATTGAGCTAATCAAGGACTATGATCTGGACATTCACTATCACCCCGGTAAAGCCAATGTGGTAGCAGATTGTCGTGCCGCTTGAACTCCATTTCTAAAGAAGCAACCAAGTTTGCACAAAGAGATGGAAGATTTCCGAATGGAATTAGTGAGTGAAGGATTTTTGGCTAGCATAGATCTTCAACCCACTTTGATCAGTCAGATCAAAGAGGCGCAGAAAGGAAATGCTAGTATCGACGGAATCAAGCGTCGTATCGGTACAGGCAAAGTACCCGGATTCACCGAAGACGAAGAAGGAGTTCTGTGGTACAAAGGACGTCTTTGTGTACCAGCATATTCGGAATTGAAGAAGTGATTTTGAAAGAGGACCATGATACTCTTTATTCTATTCACCCCGGAGGAATAAATATGTATCAGGATTTGAAGGAACAATTTTGGTGGCATAAGATGAAGAGAGAAATCGGAAGCTATATCGCCAAGTGTGATATATGTTAGAGAGTCAAGGCGGGACATCAAAGACCCGCTGGACTGTTGCAACCTCTACAGATTCCGGAATGGGAATGGGATTCAATTGGAATGGACTTTATCACCGGATTGCTTACTTCTAGTAGGGGAAATGACTCTATCTAGGTCATAGTGGACCGATTGTCCAAAGTCGCCCATTTCTTACCAATTAAGACCATATACCAGAGTTCGAAGTTAGCGGAGTTATACATCGCTAGAATCGTCAGTTTGCACGGAGTCCCCAAGAGCATCGTATCGGATCGAGGAACTCAGTTTACCTCGAGATTCTGGAAGAAGGTCCAAGAAGGTTTATGAACCCGACTAGATTTCAGCACAGCTTATCACCCTCAGACCGATGGACAAACGAAGCGAGTAAATCAAATACTCGAAGATATGTTGAGAGCATGCGTGCTAGAGTATGGATCTAAATGGGAAGACTGTCTGCCTTTCGCTGAATTTTCTTACAACAACGGTTACCAAGATAGTTTGCAAATGGCCCCATTTGAATTCATGTATGGAAGGAAGTGTCGCACCCCTCTGAATTGGTCGGAAGTAGGAGAGAGTCAGATTTTCGGACCCGACGTCCTACGAGAAGCAGAAGAGAAGGTTCACAAGATTCGTGAGCACCTCAAGACCGCCCAGTCAAGACAGAAGAGTTACACCGACAAGAGATGTCGAGACCTTGCTTTTAATATCGGAGATTTTGCGTACCTTAAAGTGTCGCCGTTGAAAGGAATGCAGCGTTTCCAGCTGAAAGGAAAGTTAGCCCCCAGATATATCGGACCCTTCAAGATTCTGAATCGTCGAGGAGAAGTATCATATCAATTGGAACTGCCAAAAGAAATGTCAGCAGTGCACAATGTGTTCCATATATCATTACTTCGCAAATGCCTTGAAGTTCCGAAGAAGACCGAAGTTTTCAAGAACATTGATCACCGGACCATAGAGATCAACGATGACGTGACCTATGCTGAAGTACCCATCCGTATTTTGGAAGAAGCTTTCAGAACCACCA
The DNA here is from genome assembly GCA_916181665.1 of Avena sativa. Classification (NCBI taxonomy): domain Eukaryota; kingdom Viridiplantae; phylum Streptophyta; class Magnoliopsida; order Poales; family Poaceae; genus Avena; species Avena sativa. Next base: position 299,278,461 of record OV702297.1, on the reverse strand, counting down.
GGACCCGAAGCATCAAGTTTCTCAAGATTCAGTGGAGAAACCACACTGAAGAAGAAGCTACCTGGGAGCGCGAAGATCACATCAGGACGGAGTTTCCCGATCTCTTTAAATCCTAGGTAATCTTTTTTTATCTTCCTTTTTAAAATCTCGGGACAAGATTTTGTTTAAGGGGGGAAGGTTTGTAACATCCCAAAAATATAACACAAGGATCCTCAAACTCTAATCACTAAAATTAGGGTTAACAAAAACTTTGATTAATTTAAAATCATATGAATGCATGTGTGAATGAGATGATTTGATAAATGCATGAATGAACTTGTGTGATTAACCTAAATAGCAAGAAATGGTTTAAAGATGAAACTAACATCATATAAAACATTTCCATGCAGAAACAAAACAAGAGAAAATCAAAAACAAATAAAATAAAGCAAATGGTCATTTTTGCCAATCTTGCTCACTAGGTCACTTTGAGTGTTTCTAGTTCAAGATTTCAAACAGAAACTTTTCCAACTCTTTTCACCCCTTGCTAGAACAAGTAAAAGTAAATCAAAGCCCACCTTTCAAACTTGCAGAAACATTTGGCAACCTCATTCAAATCACAATTCAAAATTGAATCTTTATCATATGTGAAGATCACCCATTTTCAAAACCCAACCAAACAAGTGCCCCTTGACTAATACAACTAACCAGACACTCCCTAGTATGTGCCTAGCAAACCCACCAAGTTTGAATCCAAAATTCAAATTTAAAGTTCTTGCGGCCATTTCATAAAACACCTTGCAGATACAAATCAAACAAACATCAAACACTATAGTGTGCAGTAAAATTGGCCTAACTTGTTCCCTCTATAACCCACTCTACACTCTCAGTAGATGATCAAAGTAATCTAACTAGCTTTTTGCACCACTGTGAGCAATCCTAGCCATTAATGTAGCATGCCAAGAGCACCATTGCCACCCCATTGTTGCCAGCGAGCTAGAGGCCGCACTAGCCTCGCCAACCTTGTCTGGGACATGTAGCACCGTCCACCGCCACCCACTATCCTAGCCCCGAGCAATGCCAGCCCCTGGACCACACGACACGCCCATGCCAAACTCCTCTGTGACCATGCCGAGAGCACGCCATTGCGCCACGCTCGACCAGCACCCACAGACCGTGCGCCGCCCTTGCCGCTTGCAGGGATGATCACCAGCACCCCTCCAGACATGCCCGTTCGCCGCCGTGCAGACCACACGCGCTGTGCGACATTAAAACCGCCGTCGGACCCGCCCAGAGCATCAGCGTGTTTCGACCGATCAGCACCGCCCCACGCCTCGCCACTACGCCGTTGAGCTTCGCCAGGGAGCACAACATAGCCCCCTACCGTCGCCCATGCTAGTATCCCTATGTGCCGTCGACCACGCCGAGCTCAGCCCGTGCCCGTCGGTCCCCTTCCGCCACTATAAATAGAGGCCTCCACCGCTCGTTTTCGTCACACCATCTCACTCCCTCTCACCCAGAACCACCCCAGCTCACTCCCGAAGCAAGGAGAGCAACGCATCGCCGGAATTTGGCCGGAGCCCGCAGCTGCAGGAGAAGAAGGGAGTCGTCGATTGGAGCCGCCCCAGGAGAAGCTGTCGGTACCAGGAGAACCGCCGTCGTCGACTTCGTCGTTCGCCCCCGTCGCTGACCCTCGCCTGAGCCCTGGTGATCCTCCCACGACCCCCACTGCCGCGTTAGGGTTCTGTCTCGCCGGCGCTACCCGACGTGGACGATGAACCATAGCCGTTCGATTAGAGTTAAATCGTGCAGTTCACATTGCCCCATACCGCTTCGCCCCTCCCCGTCTCACTGACGCGTGGGGACATCCACCTAACCAGCCCGCGTACGCGCTGTGTGTAGTGGGCCGGCCCAGTAAAACACCATGCGCGACCCAACAATTCAAATTAAGCTTTATTCATTTAATTTCAAACATATTTCTGTACCTAGATTCAAAAATCCACTCAACTCAATTCACTAAACCAAAATGCATGAAATAAATTTTGTTACAAAGGTACTGAAATGCTTAATCCAAGCCCGTTGGATTCAAACCATTTGGAGTTATAGATCAACCATGGTAAAAATAACAAGGCAGAAGCTTTTTTGCATTCAAACATTTTTCAAAATTCAACCATAAGAGCTTTGGAGTTTTTTCCAACTCTCAAAAATCACATTTTATCATACCTTTCAGAATATATAAAAACATATGGGTTTACTTGCAGAAATAATGTTGAAGTAATAAAAGAATGCCCCATATGCATTTATAGTCACTTTATTTAATTAAAATAAAAAGGTTAAACCTTATTAAATTATGACACCACTTTAAATCACATTCTCATGGACTGAAATAGCTGGTGATGACATGTGTTAACATGATCCCATGTTTGAGTTGGAGAATATTAAATCTTAAGTAGTTTTTCAATGAGTAGAAATTAATTTTCTCAAATAAAATAAATAAGACAAGTGCTTTAATCCTTGTGATGTTAGTGATGATGATAGATCACCTAGTGTGAACCTTTGTGTGATGATTAGCAATAGTTAAGTATTGTTTGGTGATTGTGTACCTCGTATTTATTTATAGACGCTAGTACCGACCAAGGATACGAGGAGGAAGGAGAATACTACGAGAAAGAAGCCGAGGAGAACTTCAACCACTGCTCTGCACAAGGCAAGACTTACTATACAAGTTGACCTAGCAAGCTATTAACTTAGAAAGCTAACCCTTGCAAATTATGCAATCCAACACTTGCTTGTTACTATCCCAACTATATGCCTTAAGCATATGTGATCATACCCACTTGATAACCCAATCCTAGTTTTACTTGCAAGCTTAATACTTTATTTTCTTTATCAAAGCTTTATCTTAGAGTTTACATGGTGACTTGTAGATTCTATAAAGATAACTAAAGGTAGCATAAAGAGCATAAAATTTGGTCTAAGTTAGATAATCTTGATGTCATCCTAAGGCATCAGATTGAACTTAGCAAATCTCCACTGGTTTACCACCCCTCATTAGTATTTACCACCACTTGTAGATGCTAGTGCTAAGTATAAAACCTGATCAACTTTAGATGGGAATACTTGGTGAAAATGATTATGAGAACCTTAGAATGATGAGTCATTCTACTGAAATGTTTTGACATGTGTTTCTGAACACCAGATGATTTTGATGATGAAAATGTTGAGGCATGAGCCTTAGCCCTTTATAAAACTGATCGTTGTCTGGATGCGGTACCATTCCAATTACATCGTACAACCACAATACCCGAAATTTGGGTAGGGCTTGAATGGAAATTTATATTCCTTAGTATGGGTTCCCTCATGGCCAAGGTCTGAGCTGAGGCTACCTTGTGAAGATTGTCCACCTGTGCAGTACCCAAGATGACAGTTGGTCATGGTTGGGAGGCCAAACTCACAGGAGAATTGAAAGGTTAGGATTGATTATCCGAATACTGAGTATGGTGAATTCAGGATTGTTCCTGACGGATGTATCGAATGTTGTGGTGAAAGTGTACAATCTCTGTTGAGTGTCAAACTATTCGAATATTCGCGTCCGCGGTTATGGACAGTTGGAGTGGCCATACTGTTCCCCCGTCAGATGTTTTCAAAATGACTTGTGAAATGAATTATGGCTTTGACTTGACCAAAACAGAGTTGTGATATGCAATTCAATTCCCACTTAGGTGTTATAAAACTTTCAACTAGTTTTCTTTGCTTCTGAACTTAGTAGAGGTAAATCCGGCTTTTTGCAAAACAACCTAAGAGCTTAGTATCCGACTACAAAAACCCCTTAACTTGTTAGTATTAGTTTGCGAGTACTTAAAGAGTACTCATGGCTTTGTCCCTGGATATTCCTATGTCCAGACTATGAAGAGGAGTACCTGGATGATGGACCGCAGGAATGTTACGACAACTAGGATCATCTCCCATTGTCAGCATTGCCTGTGACCCTGAAGATGGATTTTCGCCTACGCTATCGTTACTATTACATTATTCCGCTGCTTGAGTTGTATTAAGAACTGGATCATGAGATCCTTATTTGTGTAATACCTTATGTATGGTTTGTAATGGATGATGTACTGTGATATCCAAATCTGTTATGTCTCGCAAAAATGGTAATCCTAGGATTGCGATGTATAGCATAACTGGCATCTGGGATTAAAAATCTGGGTGTTGACAGAGTCAATGGAGCTTGACATCCCTGGACATGAAGGTGAGAGCACACTTGAAGAAGTACTTGGTGGTAACATTCTATGGGACAAGAACAACATACGGTTTCCAGGCTCGGCCCCAAGGCCAACACTACCGCCTCCGAGTCGTCGTAGGTCTCCTTCACCTCTATCACCTCCAAGAAGCCCACCCCATGATGATTACGACCACCACATCCCGAGTTTGGATCCGGTTCAAGCGTGAGGTTACGGGTTCCTTTAGTAAGAAGATGACGTTTAAGGAGGTCTCGATAAGTAGCACGTGATATGTCCGCGCATCTCTTTACTTCTAGTTTCAATACAATAATGATGCTAGATTATTATTTTGATTGAATTCTATTCTCTTAAAGTGCGTGAGGCAGCCACAAGGGTCGAATTATGTGGATTCTACGTTTGCGAGTTCATTCGCACGTTTACCACCGAGCACAAAGATTATAGAGTCGATGTAAGCAATACATTCACACCATCATTTTATTACCGTCACTTTTTGTTATCATGATTGATATTCATATTGATCTCCTTTTTTTATATAGTTCGAGAGAATGCGGGATCAACTCCTACCACATCAACATGTACTAGCAATTGCGGAGAAGCTGGCAAGTTTTATTTTCAAAGAGATGGTACATGATGACGGAGAATTTAGTGTGAATAGGCGCTAATGATCTCTATGTAATTGAATAGACGGGCTCTAGTCCCGGTAATTGTGATCTCCATATAACTATGTAAATTGTATATATTTGTATGCTCGATATCGTAATACAAGTTATATTATATATATGCACGAATATGCACGATATGTGGTGGCGTACAAATATTCAAAACTATTTTGAAATGAAAAATAAATAAATAAAACAATAGAAAATGAATTCTCTACCGCGGTAGAGCAATGGCACAAAATGATGTCGCGACAGAGAAACACTAGTCCAAGGTAATGCTCTGCCGCGACAGAGAAAAGGCGCAAAATGCTGCCACGGCAGGGACCCACTAGTCCTGGTCCTTAACACCAACCGGGACTAGTGGAGGTGCACCCCGAGCGTGCCACGGCAGCCACGTGGGCATCCACTAGTCTCAGCGGGTAACTGGGCTGGGACTAGTGGTGAGCCTCTAGTCCCGCTTGGTTAGTCCCAGTTCCAAAACCGGGACTAAAGGCCCTTACGGACTGGGACTAGAGGCCCTGTTTCCACTAGTGAGTTCTTTAGAAAAATTGTAGGGTATCACATTACTACCAACAATAAAGTTAGCACGTGCTACACGAAACAGACAATGATACCCATGTTGAGATTACGATGCAACACGCACACAAAGTAGACACGAAAGATATGGGTTAAGTCTCTTCATTATTATTCATATCTCTGGAGGTAGTACATGGCAGTACTACCGTCAAACTAGCGGTACTACCGCCAAGTCTGGGTGCCGATACTGTCGCCTCACTTCTGTCCTAACTTTGGGATATAAAATCAAACCATGCTGGAGGGAGACACGAGTTGGACGAAAGTGATCGTGTACTTCCACCGGTACTACCAGGCATAAACATGTCATGGCGGTATTATCGAGGATTTCATGATACTAGCGCCCAAGAAAAACGGCTGAATCAAAACCGCGATAACTCGAGCATTCAAACTATGAGTGAGATGAAGCCAATTTTATTAGAAATATTGAGTATGACCAAGGGAGAAAATACCGAGGCTAGAGAGGTGTGGAACCTCCCTAAGATATGAATTGGTAAAACCTCCAATATCAAAAAGGCCATAAGATATTCATTAGAAATCCATTTTTTATGGACTAGAGTTTTTTATGAAGATAATCGTAAGCTCTAGAAACTCACATGGATAAGATCCAAATAATAACCAGGAAAGATGATGCCAAGTATATAAAGGTTTGAGATCTCTCTGAAATATATGATCTAATTACTCACTCGAGAGCCCCTCATAATAGTACGACTATCTATATGAGACATGGTCACCCAACTAATAACATGAGACTCGCAAATGAGAAAACCTATCAATATCATATATTTTCCTTACACAATCCACTTGAGCTAGATAAATAAGTTCTTGTCGTCCTCAAGATGGAACATATTTCTTGGTTGCTCTTTCTTGTACTAGCTTGATGAAGACTTGTAAATGGCTACCCATACTCCTATAGGGGAGTCTCTTCTTTGGGCATGTCTTCACCTATCCATGATCACCGAGGATGGCAAGCTTCAAGCATATGATCTTATCGAGATGGATCATCTTGAACTTTCACTTCATATCTTCTTTGAGTGTTGATCCACTGTTTGCACTTTGTCTTGATCAACCTTGTATATTATTCTCTCTTCAAAATGATGTCTTGAGGTGATGCAAAAATTCTCACACTATCTTATTCTTCAAGACATGAGTCCAATAGGCTCAGTTCTCACAAGACCATTCTTTCGGATCACACCTTGAATATATCTTTGGCCATTGCTTATTCTTCCTCCTTTCTTTATCCTTCAATTTTGAAGCCAACAAATGGTTCAAGAGATGCCAATAGAAAATTCCTACAAGAGTAACTCAATACAAACATTAGTCCATAAAGATTGTCATTAATTACCAAAACCACATATAAGGCACACATGCACTTTTAGAAGCCATTGATGAATGATGTTGAAGTTGTGGCAACAAATCCAAATACGCCGCCTCAAAGTACTCCTAGACCTGTGAGTCAGCTAACACCTGTTGTGGCTTAGCCATCTCAGACACAACACTAACTTGATGAGGTCATGATGGCCATCGCTGGTATGTCGACATAACAATAAATTCAAGGTAATACCACTGGTGGTGGTTCTAAGGCCATGGCTGTAGGGAAGACAAAATTGGAAGCTTCCTGACTGTTACCAATGTGGTAAACATGAGCATTGTGTGAATGATTGCACAACATTCTTGTGACTTTGCTGTCAGAGTCCGAATCACGCCTCAAAACCTTGTCTGCTTCTTTTGGAATCAAAACCTACTATGATTTTGTAAGGGGTGGCTCACGAGGAGATAATGTTTGGGGAGTTACCCTTGTCTGGTATGGTGCGTCTGAGGTTGGATAACATTTGGTTGAGCAGAGTTGCAATTTCTGATGGTTCTATAACAATTGGTGAGATAATTGAATAGATGTGGTGGATTGTTCCCGATGAACAATATCAATGGGTGGTGCGGCATATTGAGGTAATGTGTTCAGAGTTACATTCCCAAGAAATGGACTTGACAAGAGCACGACACTTTGGAAGGCATATTGTTCTGGATAGTAAAGTATCTATGAATTTTGAATTATGGAAGAAACCAATACAACCTGCATGGTCTATTGACAACATTTGGGTTCAGGGGTATGATTTGCCTTTGGATGCTCTAGATGATTTCCTTGCTTTATGGGATCTTGGAAATCTTTTTGGAAAACTATGGACATAGATGTGGAGTTTGCACACACTGGGGTGCTCCGGATTGATATTGTTTGTCTTGATCACATAGTCAGTGTTACCAGAATGGATATTTGGATCAAGGGAGAATTATGCAAGCGAAGTTTTGATGTGGAAGGAGTAAGGAAACTTCCTTGGATGATGTGATGATGGATGATGCACTTCATGATGATGGAGATGGATATGATCATGCACATTAGGGAGGTAATGGTGATGATGATAAAGATTCTAAGAGGTCTAAGAATGATGATACCGAGAAGAATAAAGAGGGGGAAAGGGTTGAAACACTACCATCTAATGGAAATACATTTAAAAATCGACTTTCAAGATTGGTTCTTCCGAACTCTCACTTTCGTGTACTAAAAAGCAATCATAGGTTGATATGGTGGAGGAAAAAGAGGGGATGTCGTGCTCTGTACCTCCTAAGCCGTAGAACTCATGGCAGGTTTCTGCTAAAACCCTGTTGTGGCATGGTTTTTCTCTGACCAGCATCTATGACATCATGTCGCGAGCCCACGCTAGTCATCCACAGAGATTTTTCCTCCAGTCGTTGCCGCGGCTGCCACCAATGAAGAGATGCCTCATTCGCCTATCATAGAGGATGCAACAAATACTAGCGACTCCCGGCGATATTTTGGATAGGTGTTTGTTGCTACAGTTCTACCACCTCGACTGCCCGCCTCGTTCACTGTCACCGAGGGTGGCTATAGTTCGGGTACATTGTCTCACATCGCAAGGAACCCTAGGTAGGGGTTAGGGATCGCAGATGCCATCACACTCTTCACCTTGCTATGTAGAGTTTGGTGTTATAGTTTTATTGTCGTTTTCTCCTTGTGCCACTCCAGATAACTTAGATAGATCGTGTGGGTCTGATTTTTCAAGGCACATGTTGCTACCATAGGTATGATTCATGCGCCAATTCAGACAGAAGTTATCTCTTTTGGAAGCATTAAGGAGAGCACAATGGCTGGATTAAGGTCGAGTTGATGGCTACGTGTATAGCTAAATGCTGGTGTTACTCGGATAGAAAGGCCGATGATGTTCGCTCAACGCCACGATGATCTACTAAGCACGGGTACAAATTTGGATAATAAATTCCATTATTATGTTCTTCGGATGAGGAGATAATTGATAAAGCGAATAGAGTTGGAGTCTCTTTGGGGTAACTCACAAGTAGAATTGCATTGGCAAAGTTGATTAAGGAAAATGAAGTGAACCATGCTTTATGAATATTAAAATAGAAATGAATTGGTTGCTGAAAATGAGGATGATAGGGCACACCATCTGTTGGTGTCTCAACCATCGAACCTATCTGAAGATTTGGTACAATATGAATTTGTATCTAAGGATGATCATATTGAGCTCATGGATCCAAACGTGAAGGTTAGTCAACTCGGAGGCAGTTTTTTTATATAAAACTAATGTGCGAAGAGGCACAACAATTAGTCTAAAAATCATTAAAAGGGAGGGTCTAAAGGGTATCCATGGAATAGTGAAGGTTTTCGAGATCTAGAAAAAAATATTTTTACCCAAGAGTCAATAGAGAGTATCGTTTAGATTTCATTGCGTTTATTGGAGATGGTAAAGTATAATTTTGTGGTACCATTTTGCTCCTGGTAAGAATTATGCCTCCTTTTGTCTCCCGCTACATGGGCAGTCAGGAGGCATCCTTATAGTTATAAACACTAGGACCTTTCATGTCAACAAGTGGATGCTGGATATTATTGTATTAGGCTACATATGCGTTGCAAAAATCATGGTTTTAATGGGTCTTTCTATCGGTATATGAAGCCACACAAGATTCAAACAAACCAGAATTTTTATTGGAACTGGTAAGAATGTGTGAAATAGATTCACTTTATATATTGTTAGGAGGTGATTTTAACATTCCTCATGTTAGGAAAGAATAATGATAACTACGCACTTGCATTGGCTATTTGTTTTTAATGCGATTGTCGAAAATCTGGACCTTAGAGACATTGTTCTCTCTAGCAGGCAATTCACATGGGCCAATCGACGAGATGTTCCAACTTATGAAAAGATGGATAGAATTATCGCAAGTCTCAGTTGGAACATAAGTTTCCTTTAGTCTCGATGAGATTACCGACTCGCTCTAGGTCAGATCACACATTGTTACTAATTGACTCAGGTCCTCAAGCACACATTGGGAATAAGGCTAGGTTTTCATTTGTACTATCATGGTACATCATGATGGTTTCTATGAGATGGGGAAAGCCAATGGTGGAATACAGAATCTAGTGGTGATACGTCCATTTAAAGATTGCAAAATAAAAAAAGGCATTTACCAACGATTCCTCAAGGGTTGGGCATAAACTTGAGTGGAAAATATAAGGAGAAAGAAAGATTGTTAGCCGTTATTGATGATTTGGGCAACAAGGCCAAATGTAATCCATTAACGACGGTAGAAAAACAAACTTTGAGGGATGTGAATGAACTTGTTTCTAAACTTTAAACGAGATGAGAAGACCAAATGTGCTCAACGAGCTAAGGTAAAACATGTTCGGGAGGGAAGGAGCAATACTAAATATTTCCATCTCGTCGCAAATAGTAAACATAGAAATAAAAAAAGCAACTTGAAGAGGACGAAGGTGTACTATAGTAGATGAAGATAATCTTAAAGTATATATTACTAACACTAGTACAAACTCGTTATTTAGAGACGGTGCCTAGAAGCCGTTTACCTCTAAAATTAAAACCACTGGCTAAGTTCATCAACCTCAAGCGGTTGTAATTCTGTGACCGCCTCTAACTGTATCCTCATCTAGTTGGAAATTAGCACCATCTCTAGTACTACTTTCACCTCAGGCTGTATTTAAAAAAATGCCTCTAATGTTTACCTGAGATGAACGATCTGAACCATGGCCGGTCAAAAATATTAATCGCCTCCAGGGGTCTATTGAGGCATACCATTATGCCACTTGTCTCATAAACTGAATCCGTGCACTTTTCCTAGTTAGCATGTGTGTGTGTTGTTAATGCAATTAGAAAGTAAAGATCATGCATGAGTACACCACCCACGCGTCCACACCCATGTATCCACTCGAGGACAACAAACTATCCCCGCATATATAAACCCACTCGACCTTCGTCTTCCAGGAGCTTGCGTCCTTTTCCCCCAATGTCTCTAGTCAGAAACCCCCAAACTGCACCTTCCACGCGCGCAGAAGCTCCTTCCCTAGCACCACCCTCCCCTTAGGCGCCATGAAGCATACCCGTGGAGACAAGCCGGAGGTGAAGGTAGTTGGAGGCACAGTAGCAGATGGCTCGGTCGTCACCAAGAAGGCGGAGGTGGCTTCTTCAGGCACACACACCGCTTGTCGTTGCACCGTAGATTCTTTGGGATCCCTCCAGACAGTCGCCATCACCATCCAACAGCAGGTGGACGACAACATCATGGTGCCAGTGGCAGATCTAGATGAGGGGCATGCAACAAGCGGTGGGAACCTGGTGCTCGTCATTAACGATCCCATACTCAACAACCAAATCCTTGAAGCAATCGAGGAGAGGGATGAGTTCGAGCAGGATGTCTCTGATGAGGCATCCAAGGTACTACTATGATAGCTTCTCTATTTGCAACTATAGACTTCACTATTCATACGCAGATTTTCTCAATCGTCTATAGATTCTTTTGCTTTTCCGCACTCCTTCTTGATGTAGTCATATTAGAATATATATATGGTTCGCACGGTCGATTGTTTTGAAGATTTTATTTGATCTGCTCATCTGCCATCTAGTAAATTTACATTTGCTTGTTATTGTTCATATGGTTCTTTTTGTGCTGTAACATATTGATTTTAGGGGTTTTATGAATCGTTGTTACTAGAGTGTTGATTTTGATACAAAACATGCATATATGTTATATAGTGTATATTACATTTCTATTTCTCACTGAGGCCAATGATTCAATTTTTCTCCAAAATAGTGCAAGGGGAGGCACATTTGATGGTGTCAGATTTTTTTTAGGGATGGGTTAGTGAATCTAGGGCAATGTACACCAACAATATAATTGTTCTTGGTACTTTGGTTCACTTAATCCATCTCTAAAAACTTATGAGGTCCCTGATTTATTCTACATTCATATGGAACTATGATCTTTGAATTGTTTTTGCTAGTACACAACAAATTGTGATCATACATTGAATTTATTACATGTATATGAATATCTTGTTTGATTCTTGTGATTATGTCCAGGAAAAAATTATTACACTATATATCCAGGAAAAAATTATTCATATGATGCATGTATATGCATGGTTTGATCATAAGTTGTTGTTGTTAGATGTACCTATGCATGGTTTGACCACACAATATTCAGGAAATGTACACATGCATTCATAGTGTTAGAAGAACGATTACATTTCAATTTCTTACTAAGGATAGTGATTCAAATTTCTCCATATGATGGGTTTATATGCATGGTTTGTTCATAAGTTGTTTCTACACCTATGAATATTGTTTGCATTGGGTTCTTGTTATTATTATTACAATATGTAGGAAACACATGCATACATAGTGTATAAGAATTACATTTCACTTTCTCACTAAGGCCAATGATTGAAATTTGCCCCAAAAGAGTGTAGGGGTGACACATTTGATGGTGTTGGTTTTAGGGATGGGTTAGTGAACCTGAAGCAATGTACACCAAAATATAGGCTGTGCATTTGGTACTTTGGTTTGCCAACTCCATCTCTGAAAAAACTTATGACGCCCTAGATTTATTCTACATTCATAGGAAACTATATGATCTTTGAATTGTTTTTGCTAATACACAACCAATTGTAATCATACATTGAATTTATTACATGTATCTGAATCTATTTGTTTCATTCTTGTGATTATGTGATTGCATTATATATCCAGGAAACAAATGATTCATATGATGCATATATATATGCATGGTTTGATCATAAGTTGTTTCTGCATGTACCTAAATATTGTATGGTTTTTTGTTATTATAATTACAATATTTAGGAAAGACATGCATTCATAGTATATAAGAAGGATTATATTTCTATTTCTTACTGTGGTCAATGATTCAAATTATGCCCAAAAGAGTGCAAGGAATACACATTGGTGTCATATTTTTTCAGGGATGGGTTAGTGAACCTAGGGCAATGTACAAGAACAGTACGTTGTGCAATTGGTACTTGGTTCGCTTACGCCATCTCTGAAGAAACTTATAAGGCCCCAGACTTGTTCTACATGTAATTGATACTGATCCATTTACTTGTCATTTTGTTTGGATACATGAAATGATATATGAACCGATCAAACTATTGTTGAGATATATTCTCTTGGATATCAATTTAATATTGTCTTACATATGTTGTCAATTCTTGAGTTGTAATACAATTCAATCATTTGTATGAGTTCTAACTATATACTTAAAAATCAATAGGAGGATTCTGATGACGTGAGCTCTGACTAGTACTCCAGGGACTACAACATCAACTACGTGCTAAGGCAGTTACGGTGTGGGTAAAATACTTTCCACCACAAGGGGAAATTGTTTTGCCCATTCTGTGGCAGATCCATTGAAAAGGACCTCAAAAGCATGATCCAACACTCGGTGGGCGTCGGGCGTGACCGCAGCCGTAGGCAGGAACCGAAGACCTTGGCGCAGCACGCAGCCTATGGAAAATTCCTACGAGAATATCTCAGGACTGACATGTTTTCCCTCGAGTAGGCTGATGCTCCTGCTGCTGTCCTGTAGGGGTTCGTAGCATGGAAACCAAAAAATTTCTACCGCATGAACACAAACTAGCCAAGATCTATCTACTAGATTGTAGCAACAAGTCGATTAGAGTACTCACCCTTGAAGATTCCAAAGCGGTTAATGAGGGCAGATTCTCGTCGGTGATGTAGTCGTACACTTGCCGATCTCAAGATCGCGTAGACGATCCTTCTGGCGCTGCGTTCCGGCAGCGTTTCCTTAGTCGGTCACACGTTCGGTACTCGATGAAGATCTTCCTCTCCCTTGTTCCAGCATGCAGCGGAGGTTGTAGTTCTCCCCTCGCGATTCCGGCAGCACGACGACGTGGTGTCGGAAGTAGAGGGAAGATCCTGCAGGGCTTCGCCTAAGCTGGAGCAGGTTATGGTGGAGAATTAGGGTTTCTGGCGATCTATGGTTTAGAGGCCAGAGAGAAGAAGGTGGTCGACGGCGGCTAGGGCGGCGACGACTTGGTGCGGCAGCGGTTGGCGGCGGCTCGGTGGCGATGTGGGGAGTGGCAGGTGTTGTGTGTCTTGGAGGGCACCCCGTCCCCTCTATTTATGAGAGGTAGGGAAGTTTGGGAGAGGGGAGTTTGAATCCTTCCCCAACTCCTTCTGCTACTTGGCTTGTGGTGGAGGGAGAGAAGGATTCTTTCCTTCCTCCACCAGGATACATTGTCCCAGTTTGACTTTTCAAACTTGTCTTTTGACTTTAAATTTGGAGTTTAATTTTTTTCTTTCAAACGCCCAACCAAGTGACCTAGGATATGACGCAATCATTCCACTTAGTCATGACACATTCATGCACCCTTCCTCTTCCGGTCTAGTGAAACTTCTAGATCCTTCTAGATCATTCCGGTGAAAACACCGGAATCATTCCCGAACTCTGGAATTGGACTTTTCTTATATGAATCTTATTATCTGGACCATTCCGGATCTCCTCGTGATATCCCGAATCCCTTCCAAGACTCTGAACAACATTTGGTCTCCCTAATTACATTCCATATCTACTAAACAACATCGGATCCTTAAGTGTGTCTCCCTACGGTTCGTGAATTATGTAGACATGACCGAGACTCTTCTCCGATCAATAACCAATAGAGGTATCTGGAAATTCATATGGCTCCCACATATTTCTATGATTACTTTGCGATCGAATGAACCACTTACATACGATACCAATTTCCCTTTGTCTCGCGATAGTTTACTTATCCGAGGGCTGATTGTCGGTATCTCTGCATACCTAGTTCAACCTCGTTACCAATTAGTAATCTTTTCTTGTTCCTGTGATATTGATCCCTTGTGAGCCTATCACATGCTTGCAAGCTAATTGGATGACATTCCACCGAGAGGGCCCAGAATATATCTATCCGTCATAAGGATGGACAAATCCCACTCTTGATCCATGTGCCTCAACACATACTTTCCGAACACTCAATGCCACCTTTATAGCCACCCAGTTACGGCGTGGTGTTTGATGTCATCAAAGCATCCTTCCGGTGATGGTGATTAGCATGATCTCATGGTCGAAGGAATTAGGTTACTATGGTTCAGAAAGCTTATAGGAAATGAATTATTGAAATTACTTGATGTTTATGCCACACTTATCTATAGGAGTATGTCCATCACACCATTCTCCTAATGATATGACCTTGTTGTTAACAACATCTCAATTTTCATGACCCAGAAACCATGATCATCTATTAACCAACAAGATAGTATTATAAAGAGGCTTTACTAAGGACTCTAATTTAGTTTACAAATCACACAAGTATTAATGTTTCCGGTTAATACTATTATAGCATGAATGTAAACATTTATCATAAACAAAAAGATATAACAATAACTACTTTTATTATTGCCTCTAGGCCATATCTCCAACAGTCTCCCACTTGCACTAGAGTCAACTAATCTAGATTACATAGTAATATACCGAACACCCATGGCGGTTTGGTGCTGGTCATGTTTTTCCCACCGGAGAGGTTTAGTCAACGGATCCGCCACATTCATATCTGTGTGTACTTTGCAAATCTTTATGTCACCATCTTGGACATGCTCTCGAATAGCGTCAAAACGCATCTTGATATGCTTCAGCTTCTTGTGTGGCCTTGGTTCTTGCGCATTGGCTATGGCGCCCATGTTATCATAGTAGATAGACATTGGGTCCAGCGCACTGGGAACCACACCAAGCTCTGTAATGAACTCCTTCATCCATATCGCCTCTTGTGAAGCCTCCGAAGGAGCTATGTATTCCGATTCAGTTGAAGATCTCGCCACAATGCTTTGCTTTGCACTCCTCCAGCTTACTGCTGCACCATTCAAAGTAAATATGTGTGACACCCCCGGGATTAGGGCTAGACAAATCCCAGACCTCCGTTTTGATATAAGCCTAACCTAAATCTCGAAAGCGTACAGAGAGAGAATTGGTAACGCAACAGTGACCCTACGACACAAAAATTATTACAGTAAGCTCATAACTGATCAGAGAACCAAAATATTATAAGCAGAGGTCACTGACCACAAACATCAAACAACGGAAGGCAAATTGTGATATTAAGTATAGCAAACTTAACAAATAGTCTCAGAGGCCTGAAGCATAACGATGACGTCCAATCCATAGATCCCAGACTACCGACTGGGAACTCCAAGCTACTCGTCGATGTCGATGCCGTAAAGAACTCATCTTCTTATGGTAGCACTTACTCTGCTGCAAAAGTATCATCGAAGCAAGGGTGAGTACATGGTGTACTCCGGAAGACTTATGGCTGGTGGAGTTATTTTGCATAAAGCCATCTTTGTTTTGTAAAACAAGAGGGAGAATAATCTCGACTAATCATAATATTTTAAAAGGAGATAAGAGAGCGGTATCTCCAACTTTGATCATCTCTTGATATCCACCGAATCATCATCAGCTGAAGCTATCTAGGATCACCCCCTCGTACCCATGAGGAAGCATCCGTAAGCACACATTATTTGACTTGCCAAGTTTTATGATTAGGTTCAAGTTCTCTATGATCTTCACGTCCGTTCCCAAGTCGTCCATAACCGCGGACGCGGATTTTCGAAAATATTAATAACCTTGCAGGGGTGTACAACTTTACCCACACGTACCAACGGATTATTAATGCCAGTTAACATTAGCCCTCTTCCTGGGAAGGCCGACAGAGAGTGGTTGACCACGACCTTTACCTTGCTTTCGCCGAGACCATGAGTCACGCACTAGGGAGATGCCGCCGTAACAGGTCGAGTCCCAAAGCCGGTCCATAATGATGTGTGCGGGGTTCAAGATTACGGATGCCGGGCATCTCTTGTTCCTGGCCACGCTTACCTACCTATTATGAATGCACCTCCTTCACCTCCATTCAAAAACATCGAAGATGCGTATGTCGAATGGAAAGCCCAAACTATGTGACTCATGGAATCTACTCAGCAAGTTAGTTGGTCGAGGGGGTTTCCAGGCCCCCGTGTGGCTGTACGCTCGTCTTGGTTCAAGAGGCAAGAACATCGGGTCCTAAGGGTGGCAAGTATGGGACTGCAAAAACCACAACCCGCGTGGCCTTCCATACAAGCCTTAGCATGTTTATTATCCATCTCTGATCATACCACGTCATCCTGTCATACTAGGTTCATTTGCAGCTCTGATTGATCAATCGGATGGACCAGTGGTAACAGCTAAGCATGGCTAAGCACAACAGATGTAATAGATCTAGCAACGCTTCACAAGCTCAAACCCTAGTTACGCTAGGAGAAGTGGATCAGGGAATTTAGGCTAAAAGGGAACATGCATCAGATATGATTACTCTATCTATCGATAAAAGACTTTAGAATCGTATGAGCATGGAAAGAATGAAATACTTGGAAAGCATAGGATTCATATGTATGTGTTGGTCTTCGCTGGCCTTTGCCAGTTGATATCCATAAAGCAGAGGTTTGGGCATTTGGTTCTTGACTTGATTACAGTTGGTCAAGTATTGGTCTTCAAGCTTCGACGATGTTGATCTCGGGATTCAGTCTTAGACTTGATCTTGACTCCGATATCGTATTCTACCAGGGAGGAACCAAACACCGAAAAGAAAGGGAAATAATCAACACATGGAATCGATGCAATGCTCAAGCAAGGATGATGATATGACAAGTTAAATTGTATGGAAATGTAACCTTAAAGTATGCTCAACAATTTAATCGGGGTTCCGAGGGGTGCAAACCCTAAAACAGGGAAACTCCGGAATCACCTGTGAGGTTACTATGTTCTTCTAATTATAATTGTCATGAAAGTTGTTGAATAATGCATGATTATTATGCTATGAGATAGATCTCATTTTTCTGAACATTTTGATATATTATTTGTATTTTTCTGATTTAAAATGAATTACTTATGAATTTCGCCATTTTTAATTCATTTGAAATCATTTTTGGGATATTATAAAACAATTTATATTTTGGATTTACTTTTAACATTTTATTAAAATAGAAAACATTTCTGAATATGTTTATCTCACTTACATCTGGACCCCACCTGTTAGGTTATTTTTTAATTACAGAAAACAATTTACAACACAATTAATAAAACAAAAAGGGACTTATAATGCCATGCCGACGTCATGCTGACGTCAGCAATGCTGGTCTCTCAGATCGAGCACAGCTCGGGCTATTAAGGGCATGCGGGGATGCGGGAGTGGGTGCGCTGGACAGAGGGGAGCGAGGCGAGTCGAACCGTGGTGGCGCCGCCCTCGAATGGTCGTCGGAGCTTGGCCGACGACGACAAACAGCGGCGGTTCTCACAGGCACACGTCGTGGGGATGATTCAGGAAGCAAACAAGGGAGGGGAGGGTACTGGAGGACTCATAAGCTCACCGTGATGCTCTTGGAGGGATCGGGGAGCTCGGAGGAGGCCGGAATCAGTGGCCCGCGCGGCCGGAGCGCGGGAGGGAGCTATTAATTGCGGTGCCTGGGGCTTCACCGGCTTGCGTGGTTGGACGAGGTGAATGAGGACTCCACGGCGGTCACGACGGTGTCCTCGAAACGACGAGGGGTGGTCGGAAACTGCGGGGCGCCGACGATGTATGGGCTAGGGTTCATCGGTCAAAGAGAAATTGGGGATAAGAGGGGATCTAGGGTTCGTCCAAAGGCGCAAGGGGGTCTTATATATTCTCAGGGAGACGGTAGCGCGCATCATGGCGCCGACGGGGATCCTGGCGTGGCTGAACGGCGACGACAAAGACACGCAGCAGCTTCTGCTCGGCGTCCTTCTGGCTGCAGGTTGAAGAAAAGAGAAAGAAAGGTGAAGGGGTACCGGGCCAGGGAATTGGGCCAGTTGGGCCGTGTTGGCAGCAAAGCTGCACGCTGAGCGGGAGAGAGCAAGGAAAGAGGGGCTGGGCTCGGCCCAGTTAGGCTTAGGGATAGTTTTTCTTTCTAAAACATTTTTCTTTTTTCTGTTTTTGTACTTTCTCTTTTGTAATTTCAAATCCAAATCTGTTTTGAATAATTTCAAAATGCATAGACTTTTATAAATATTTAAAATACCATGGGGACCTTTAATAACCATTTGGGTTCCAAATTTTTATACTTTTCAAATGTATCAAAACCATTTTGAATATGTTCAAATAGGAAGGGGGAAGCTAGGGTTAGGGTTTTGAGAATATATTTGTTGTATACATTTTTAGGATGATGCTCATGCTATGCACTTTCAAACCCTAATATCTATTTAGAAAAACTAGGGTTGTTACAATTCTATCCCCCTTAAAAGAATCACAACCCGAGATTCCTAGGTAGGAAGATAGAAGGAACAGGGTCACACTAAACTTCAACAGTCTTCTCGAAGAGGTTGATCCATGCATCCATGACGAGTGGACGAAGCGCTTCATAATCTTCAAGGTGGCTACTCACACCATGGAAGAGAGGGAAAAACACGGAACCACAAACTGAGTATCTCAAGGTCAACTCATGGATAGATGTTTTGTGAACATCTCTAAAGCCAACAGACATGAAACACGCCAAGGTAACGGAGGAAACAAAAGGAGATGTTTTCAAGGTGACAGGTAACTAGTCTTCATAAGGATTGAGACCACGGAACTTCAGAAGAGGGTAGACTTCTGAGGGAAGAAACTTCCAACAGAATAGATAAAGAACACAGACTTCGAGAGGTGAACCTCTACTAAACAGCTTAAGTAGAGCTTTACAGGTGAAAGAGATAGATACCAACAAAACCAAGGTGTTGAACTAATTTTGAAACAGAAGGGTCAATCTTTCATTCAACAGAAGGCCAGGACAGAAAGGTGTTTTGGTGGAGAGGACTCGTAAGAGTCACAAGGAACATGTAACAAGAGGAACTATTGATTACCAAAATCATGGTCACTCTTCGAACATATTTAAGAAAGCGGGAAGAAAACTCTTTATTCATCCAGGAATATCAAAATCTTTTCCAAAGATCATGATATCACTTTGCACCACCAAGATGAATAATTTAGAAGATTCCTGATGACATGAGAAGAAAGAAAATTCATTTTCAGACTCCAAGTACATGGCATAACAAGATGTTTGCCATGGTAAAAAGGGTCTGGAGGATTGACCGAGACATTTAGCAACTCTACTTTAAATGTTCTCCTTGATATTTGAAACACCTATAGTAGTCTACTGACAGGCTTTAACCAGTCATCAAGTAAAGGTAAGACTTAGGATACAAAGGAAACCATAAGCGTAACTCCTACAATAAATCATAGAAGATGCCTCATGAGGAGTGGTTGTTATTGCTGTTTTAAGGGTATGGCAATAAATCTTCCGACTGATTGTGCCAACCATTACATTAACCTTGCCAGAATTACAATAGACCTACGTCACAACCTTAGGGAATACCAATCATTATTGCTGCTTGAGATTCAGCTTTGATTAAGTGTAGAGATACTTCAGACTCAGCATGTCCGAATAGAAAGGGTGCAACATTTACCACAAGGTAAAGTTACTAGATTCTTAAGACATGGACTTCAATGTCAAGCTCCAAAAGATGAGCTAGATTGCAGAACCCATGTGATAGAAAGTTATCAAAAGATAATTGCATCTACATGAATTGTTTGCAACGAAACACAACTGAATCCTGTTTAGGAAACATTTAGGAGGATATAGAAGTGTTGTTGTACTTCTTATCTTCCGTGAACAAATCAATCAGTGGCTTGGTGTGCTTGGAGGATCATCTCGAGATGTGAAGGTATCAACCTACCATATCAGGAATACCTCGCACATGCTTGACTAATTTGAAATGATTCCCGGAAACAAAGATAACTCTTATCGAATCCACGATGGAATCTTTCAACATTTGCATGTGAACCAGAGAAGGTTACTTCTAACATACAAAACACATAATTCGATATGACACGAAGATGGTTCTCAAAAGTTTCCAACATTAATTCCAAATGTTCCATACGAATCTTGTATATCGTGGAGAAGATAAGGATGTCGTTGATGGGCTCAACAACAAACTTATTGAGACACTCCAGGAAGACGGACTCACATGTTGTATGAAAAAGGCTTAGACATTGGTCAGACTAGAGTACATGAAGATGTACTTAAGTGAAACATCACAAGTAGATACATCATCAGGATATGCGGTGACCCAGCATACCACTACATGATGTAGTACACTATAGTCGTTGACATAACACCAATGAAACACCCTTCACTAGTATTACATCCCTCAGAGTAGTACAACAGAAACACAACAGGTCTAAGACATGACTATAGGTTACAACTCACTCTTTACACAAGATCCAGAGAACACTCTAGGTTAAAGAGAGAGAAAGAAACTTCTTACAAATAAGAATTAGAAATAAACAACTCATAAACTATCATACTATTAAGACTAGTATATTAACTAATGATCTGGCATTGCTGCTATCACAATATACCACAAAAATAGGTTCTATGGCTAGAGATTCTATTCTTATCTAACCAGCAACTTCGTCTTCACTTGAGTTGATGTATATGTTGACTTTCTTGACTTCATTGAAGAGCTTTATCTTTTGATGATGATTCCTGGAGCATGACTTGATGTAGTCATCGTCTGTACTGGCTTTGGAACCTAGCAAGGGTTAAGAAGATACTTTGAGTACGAGCGTACTCAACAAGTTCACTAGAAAAGGAGTGTTTGATGCACTATATCTACAGCCACAGACCATAGGTCGTAGGCAATGCAAGTTTTTGTAAACATTTCTTCAAAGGTTGCTTTTATTCTGAAAATCTATGTCCGTCAGCCTTCACGGGTTTACCAGAACTTTCATGGAGTTCCTTTCTTGTAGCGTTTGCAGCTCCTTCCCGGAATAGGGAGTAACAAGTTACAATTCTTACACTCTACAGAGGTGCGTTACTTTACCCATGAGAGATCGTAGCTTTGTTGCACATCTGGGCCGCGAACCCGTTCACACTTCCTTGGTGTGAGGCCTAGACTAAGACCCAAGCCAATCATTGCCTTCTCCACGACCCCAAAAGTCTCCTTGTTGTACGCCAGCCCACCTATTGAATTACTGCAATTAGCAGTACAGACCGTTCAGATGATGGAACTATCGTGGGACGTTGAGGGCTCCCACCCATATGTTGCATATCCTCTACGAATTACCATTTAATATGCACGCTACGAGTGATAACAGCCACGACCCGCACATCCGGCTCCATGCGAGAGGGAAAAGATACAACTGACTTCTTCGTCCCATTCCAAATCTCATGGTTAACGCATGATATACGGCGCAAGAATCACTGGCGACATTGGTTGTTAAGTCCTAGATAATATGTTCCTTTACCACTGGAACTCTTATAGTAGGTTATTACCTCATGGTAAATAACCTATAATCATATTATTATGAAAATAGTGTTTTCTGACCTTTTTCAAATGCAGGTGATGAAAACACTGGATTTGCAAAATACTTTACAGAAAATAATCAAAGGACATGAGAAAGTGTGAACTTGCCTTTTGTAATTGCAGGATTATGCACTCATGGTATTCGAGACAATATAAGATCCAATATCTGAAATCAGCTTCATTGGTTCGGTAAGGACTAATGTTTATAGTAGCAATATGCAATTATGCATAAGTAATGCTATTCATCTTGTAAAACTCCCAAAGTGAATCCCCAATACTTTTGAGTGAAGTGAGTTTAGGTAATTATTTTAAGAGTTGATTTATCTTCAAGTTTTACTTTACAAGTAATGGTTTTTATAAAGAACTTAAGTGTTAGCAACCCAAAATATACAATTAAAGGATAAAATAATGTGTTTATGATTAATTGTTATCTGGTGACTATGATAAAAGTCCTTGGGTTGAGTTGTTAAGTGTTGAAGAACTTATTATGATATTATTGTTTGAAATGGCAAAAAAAATAACATTTGAAGAAAATATTTCCTTTCTAAGGTTTAAACAATCTTTATTGTTAATAAAACGTAATCAATGTCTTTTAGTGTTTGAGTGATTAGTTTGGACTTGAGATACTTTATGTCATAATTGAAATAGACCAAAGTTAACTATAAAAACATAAGTAATTTATTAGACATGATGTTTATAAGCTTTGAAACTAAAGTTAACTTAAAAAAAAAACTTAAGGTGTAATTCGTTTTGATTATTCACAAGTTTTGGATTTATGATAAGTATGACTAAAGTGTGGAATTATTCACTTTATATTTTAGTGAATGCTTATAAAGTTATTTGGAAGGTTGTGGTTTTTAATCTTTATTTAAGGTTTCAAAATATATTAATAAGTTAATAATTTACACTTAAGTTTTATTATAAATCTTAGTTCTGGTTTAGAACTTTAGTAATTTGATTTTTTAGGGTATTAATATTTCTTGAATAAATATAATTATTTATTACTTAAAAAATGTTCTTAAAGAATTTTCAAAAATATATAATGGATAAGGATTTATTATTTCAAAATATTAAAAACTTTTCTACTAATATATTTAGTATTTTTCTAGTGTAATATATTTATTCAAGACTTTGAAAATAATTTTTATTTTATTTTTAAGTATTAGTTTTATATTTATAAAATTTCATAAAGGATTAAATGTCTTTAAATATTTATTCAAAATTTATTTATAAAAGAGTTAAGTTAGTATTTTTATAAAATAGTATATTTATTTTTATACACAAAAAATGATTTTTACTAGGTAGATATTATTTTTGTGGTTATTTTGATATATCATATGTATTTTTAGGATTTTTCTATATTTTCTAGAGGTGAAACAATCTTTGGGGTATTTTGGTAATTTTTATTTTTAAATCAGACCCTGGACCCACTGGTCAGTCTGGCCCATGGTTGGGTTAGACCAACCCGAGTGGTGGACCGAGCTGGTCAAACCGACCCACTCGATCCAGTTCGTCTTCCCCCCTCTCGACTAGCCTCTCTCAAGCGCCTGGGCTAGCTCGCCGCTAGTGCTGCTCGATTCCGGCGAGCCTGGCCATTTCGGCCAGTGCCGATGGCCCTCCTCGACGCACCTATCAAAGCTTCACTAGACTACCCAATTCGATTCGTGTCCCATGCCCCAACGTGCTCACCACCAGCCCCAAACCCTAATTCCTCTTTTGCTGTTACTCCGGCGGGACGGCGAGGTTCGCAACAACGCCGGTGGTACAACGTGGGTGTTAGGATGCTGGGATCTTGTTGTTGGTGTGGTTGATGCAGCGCAGCGCGATGGTGCTCTCCGTGTTGCTATACCGTCGCACTATGCTCCGACTCTCTGTTGTCGCTACTACTACGACTTCTTCGGCGAGCTTGATGTCGCCAATAGGTTGGTACCACCTTCCCCCTCTCACAAACCTCTCTCTCTATCTTAGTATACATCCTTAACTAGGTTCATTTTCCTCCTTATTTTGATGCTTGATGCTTCACAGCGGTTTGTTTGGTGAACAATTGTGAGCATGTGACCCTTAGCTGGATTGAGTGTTTGTGATGCTAGTGGTATATGAAATGCTTGAGAAATACACATTATTAATGCACTTAGAAAAGATGTTGAATTGTGGAGGTTTGATTCTATGCTGCTGAAGGTACTGTTACAGCCCACTTGTATCCTACTTGATTTCTTTTCTTTGTATTGATCTCTAATTAGAGATCCCCTAATATATTATAGAAACGGTTCTCTGATGTATATTTGATAACCTTAGCAAGTTGTTATGGTTGTTTAATTTACTTAGAATGGATATCTTGCTTATGGATTAAAATAACTGAACTCTGAACCTTTTGGTTCAGGATGTTGTTGGCAAAGCTTATGTTATTAACTTGACAATGGTTAAATAGCAGACTTGATTACTAATTGTAATTAGGGAATCTGATTACCTGAGGTTTAGTTATTTTGTGATTTCCCCTGGTTGCTGGCATTGAATTGACCAGGAATGAAAAATGTATGCTGAGCTCAGTGGTGCCTTTTATTGTTGAATAATCCGACGTTTGTCTCAATGTGAGGAACTTTTGTTTATATGTTGAACTAAACCTATGGTTCAATAATGATCTTGATTGAATTGTTATCTGTCCAGGATGACAGAAGTAAAGCTTAAATGATCTCTAGTTGATTTTAACTAGAGAAATGATTTAAGAAAGATTTTAATGGTTTGAAAACCTAACTTGCTGCTAGTATACTTTGATGGCTTTTACTGCTGTGAGCCTATTACTGTGATGCCTCTTTGGAGTGTACACATTAATAGGTTATAGTGATACTGTTGTGCAATACTATATTAAGTGGAGAATTATGTAGATAACTGAAGTAGTGGTTGTGATTTTCTTTAGAACCGTATTGTGGTGTCTCCAAAGAGTGCACAATAGCAGTTCATAGTGTCATGATCTACTGCTGCAGTATCTAAGAAAAATGGACAGTTGGTTGCCAGTGATGCAAAGGCTGAGGCAAATTATTGGATTTAGAAGAATAGATTTTATTGTTGCCTCCTCTTTGGACTCAGTGATGATCTAGACATGCCACTTGCATGCTTGTCTGAGAGAATCTTTCCATCCAATCCTCCTAGATGAAAATCTAGTTGAAGGGTACATGGAGCTGATAGATGTGTATTGTTTCCCTTGTGTTCCCAGATCTGTATACAAGATATATGAACAGATGCTGCATGATCTAGTGGTTTCTTCTAATAATTCTTACCTGCTGTTGGTGAGTAGACAGATAAGCTTGTAATGGGGCTGCTGATGATCTTGTGGTAGTATTGGTGTTCCTTTAGATGACCTGCTATAACTTGTTCTTGTAACCTTCATCTCCTAGCTCCTTTTTGGCTGCTTGCTTGATCTACTCCTCCTTGTCCTAACTATTATATGGCTTCTTGAAGCAACCATAGTGCAAGTGATGTGGTGGTGATCTGGTGGTTCTTGTGGTGTGATGAGAACAGTCTATTCTTGGGGTGTGATAAACAGAAAAAGAGTAAGAAGATGGTTGTGGCTGTGTGGTGTAACTGTACATGTGGTGAAAGAATGATTAGTGAGAGGTGGTGCTATGGCTAGTTCACCCCTTTGTGTACATGGATTGCTTTCTTGTCTCCTTCTTGGGATTGCTGCTGTGTTGACAGCAGGTATCTACATGTTGATGTGCAAGCTGCTGACAAGTGGGACCTAAGGTCCAATTTTCAATGGTGTAGATATTTTCTAGTGGATATGATCAAGTAAAAGTGAGCTTTACTGTTTGGCTGGATCCTCTTCTTTATCCATGGTGAAACTTGCCTCTATCCTTACTTGGTGAAATTTCCCCCTGCCTATGATGCATCAGTTCTGAGGCTAACATTCTGGATAAGAACAGATACTATTCATTTGGTGAAACTTGCCCCTTCTAAAAACAACTCAGCTCAATGAGGAGACAAATCAGTGCACTAAACTGTTGATATCTGAGAGCAATAAACCAAACTAACCCCCTTTATTCCTTATTTTCCTTTTGGTTTTTTTATCCTTTGTGTTGTTTTACAGGGATCAGGAATCAGGAAAAGATACAGATAAAGGATCAGGAGTAGATTTAGGAATTTTTCCTTTATTCATTTGTAATTTTTATTTACTTGTAAGAACCTTGTAATATTTGTATTAAAGTAATGAAGATTAACCTTTTCCCCTTAAACATTATATTAGTATATTCTCTATTTGTAACTGATCTTTATTATTTGTAACTTGTAATTTCTTAAATTCTTATTTATGTAGTAAAGATTATATTTACTTATACCATTTTGTATTATGATTATGAAATATCCTATAATACTTTAAGATTTAAATTTAAATCCAAGTTATATTTGAATTGTATGATCTCATATTTGAAGTCTTGAATGCAAATTCTTTCTCCCAAAATTATAAAATCAACAAAGGTCATGTCCAAATTCCTAACACCCATCTATGATGAACTAAACCCCATTTCTCCAAGGCAAGAGAAACACTTATCTCTTTGTGTTTTGAATTTCAATTCGAATAATTGTGAATATTGTATCTTATTCATAAATAAGAATTCACCTCTTATCTTTTATTAAAATTTAATTTCCAATTCTTATTCTATTTCAAATTCTTTTAGTATTCAAATCTATCAATTAAATATTCAAATTTGAATTTTCTTCCCCTAAAATACAAAAGTACAATAGAGGTCATCTCGAAATCCATCGCACCTGTCCTGATGTTTCCATTAGAACAAGAGAGATCCCGATCCCTCTATAGCTTCTTTAGTTTTGCGCAAAAATTCATCGGATTTTCTGATGCATGAATGCAATGCACACACCTGCGTCCTCTATAATTCTAGGTGCTAATCCTAGGATGTTACATGATCGTCCTTGGATCTAAATTTGATTCGACGATAACCCAAATCAAATAAAATCAAAGGAGGGAATGATAACATATCCACAAAGGAATTATTATCCTGCTTCAACACGAACACAACTATACATCCCTTTAAGAAGAACAGAGTTGGATAGAACTTTTGTCTTACAACTCTCCGAGTTGTTGTTTAAGTTCAACCAACTTGTTCAGGGGTATCCAGTACGGATCCTTGGAGAAAAGAGCAGTTTAGAGAACTAGCTTACTCAAGAACTTGACAACACAGTCATGTGTCAACATGGAGATACTTCTAGTAGACCTCTAGAATATCACGGACCACCGATATGTCACTTAGTTCGAGAGAAAACATGTTTGGTAAGGCAAGAAGACATAGTCGCAGAGGTTGGGCACAAGCCTAACTCTTTGACCGAGGAGAGTGCACTAGAATAATGGACTTAGTAGCACGATCATCCTTTGCTTAGTGATAGGGTTAACCAATCAAGCTAAGAATGATACCAATGTCCTTGAAGTTCAAAGCAATAAAAATTGCTAAGAATCTTAGATGGCCACATCAGTACGCACATGCATCATTTCCTGAGCGCGAACAACTCAGAGGAAGGGTGGGTAGTATGTGTAAAAGCATCACTTCATCAAGGGTCATGAAACTCATCACGACCTCTTAGTATAAAAAGGGTGTGATGCTTTAAGGTAGAACATATCAGAAGCTAGTCAATGCCTCTTGATCTGCAGATTACAACACTTTGACCTGGTCCTAGAAACGACGAGGTACTGGATTTTGTTTCTCCTGACATCCCGAACTGGTTTGTCATGATGAACCACAAGATTAGCTTTCATCGGAAGACACCAATGCACACTACTACTTGGCTACCAACTGGTAGACAAAGGTCGGAAAATAACAAGGGTAAATAACATGCTCAGGTTAGAGTCCCAAGATGTGGATGCATAAGTCAACAATCTTCCGAAAACCAATGCATAGAAAGGAAGGTGTGGAAGAGTCACGAGTATAGATGTGAGACTCTCGAGGAGTACCCTTGTCGTGATCTATTTGGTTCCATTAAAGAACATCTGCCATAGTATGTGGTAGGGTAAGTCCTTTATCGTCACTGATCAATAGCGACAATATCCATAAGTTTGAAGGCTATACTAGAAGGTAGTAGCCATTCCGAGGTAATGTGTAAACATTAACCACAGGGTTCAACAAAATGGATCTTCGGTTAAAGTTCAGCGTCATGTACAAAATTCAGAACACTAGAATCCAGCACAATCAGGGACCTTAGGCTCAAGTCCGATGGTTAAAACCCAAAGAATGGAGTAACTACTACTTGAGTGACAAAGCGTACACTACAAGCTAGCAATCACAAGGTAGCTTCTGAAAGAAGGAACAACTTCGGAAGTACCCAAACAAATGAAAAGGAGGCACACGAGGCGAAAGGAAACCTCGAGGCCTAGAACAGAACATTGAGGAACCATCAAAACGATGTTGTGGAACCTTAAAATAGAGAGATTATGATAGAAAGAAATCTCTCAAATGAAGCAGAGCAAAGGGAAACAAGGAACACACGCAACTGACTCTAGAGAACTCAACACTAGGTCAAATGGTTGAGAACCGGCCTGCCTGAAGAGGCACCTAAGTTTTGAAAGTCTAGATGAGATAGCTAAACTTTTCCAAATCAACACAAGATAAGATGACCCAGAGTTAGAGAGAAATTGGATAAGGACAAAAAGAAGCATACTAGAGTTTTCGCACATAATTTTCATCTTTGAAAATAGTTTTCACAAACACTAGACTCAACATCGACCAATAGAAAGGTTTCCTATAGTCGGTACTGCTCTGATACCAAAACCTGTGACACCCCCTGGATTAGGGCTAGACAAATCCCAGACCTCCGTCTGATATAAGCCTAACCTAAATCTCGAAAGCGTACAGAGAGAATTGATAACGCAACAGTGACCCTACGACACAAAAATTATTACAGCGAGCTCATAACTGAGTAGAGAACCAAAATATTATAAGCAGAGGTCACTCACCACAAACATCAAACAACGGAAGGCAAATTATGCTATTAAGTAGAGCAAACTTAAGAAATGGCCTCAGAGGCCTGAAGCATAACGATGAAGTCCAATCCATAGATCCCAGACTGCCGACTGGGAACTCCAAGCTACTCATCAATGTCGATGCCATAAAGAACTTACCTTCTTATGGTAGCACTTACTCTGATGCAAAAATATCAATGAAGCAAGGGTGAATGCAGGGTGTACTCCGCAAGACTTATGGCTGGTGGAGTTATTTTGCATAAAGCTATCTTTGTTTTGTAAAATAAGAGGGAGAAGAATCTCGACTAATCAGAATATTTTAAAAGGAGATAAGAGAGCGGTATCTCCAACTTTGATCATCTCTTGATATCCACCGAATCATCATCAGCTGAACCTATCTAGGATCACCCCCTCGTACCCATGAGGAAGCATCCGTAAGCACACATTATTTAACTTGCCAAGTTTTATGATTAGGTTCAAGTTCTCTATGATCTTCACGTCCGTTCCCAAGTCGTCCATAACCGCGGACGCGGCTTTTCGAATATATTAATAACCCTACAGGGGTGTACAACTTTACCCACACGTACCAACCGATTCTTAATGCCATTTAGCATTAGCCCTCTTCCTGGGAAGGCCGGCAGAGAGTGGTTGACCACGACCTTTACCTTGCTTTCGCCGAGACCATGAGTCACACACTAGGGAGATGCCGCCGTAACGGGTTGAGTCCCGAAGCCGGTCCATAATGATGTGTGCGGGGTTCAAGATTACGGATGTCGGGCATCTCTTGTTCCTGGCCACGCTTACCTACCTATTATGAATGCACCTCCTTAACCTCCATTCAAGAACATCCAACATGCGTATGTCGAATGGAAAGCCCAAACTATGGAATCTAGTCAGCAAGTTAGTTGGTCGAGGGGGTTTCCAGGCCCCCGTGTGGCTGTATGCTCGTCTTGGTTCAAGAGGCAAGAACATCGGTTCCTAAGGGTGGCAAGTATGGGACTGCAAAAACTACAACCCGCGTGGCCTCCCATACAAGCCTTAGCATGTTTATTATCCATATCTAATCATACCACGTCATCCTGTCATACTAGGTTCATTCGCAGCTCTGATTCATCAATCGGATGGACCAGTGGTAATAGCTAAGCATGGCTAAGCACAACAGATGTAATAGATCTAGCAACGCTTCACAAGCTTAAACTCTAGTTACGCTAGGAGAAGTGGATCAGGGAATTTAGGCTAAAAGGGAACATGCATCAGATATGATTACTCTATCTATCGATAAAAGACTTTAGAATCGTATGCGCATGGAAAGTATGAAATACTTGGAAAGCATAGGATTCATATGTATGTGTTGGGCTTCGCTGGCCTTTGCCAGTTGATATCCATAAAGCAGAGGTTTGGACATTTGGTTCTTGACTTGATTACAGTTGGTCAAGTATTGGTCTTCAAGCTTCGACGATGTTGATCTCGGGCTTCAGTCTTAGACTTGATCTTGACTCCGATATCGTATTCTACCAGGGAGGAACCAAACACCGAAAAGAAAGGGAAATAGTCAACACATGGAATCGATGCACTGCTCAAGCAAGGATGATGATATGACAAGTTAAATTGTATGGAAATGTAACCCTAAAGTATGCTCGACAATTTAATCGGGGTTCTGAGGGGTGCAAACCCTAAAACAGGGAAACTCCGGAATCACCTGTGAGGTTACTATGTTCTTCTAATTATAATTGTCATGAAAGTTGTTGAATAATGCATGATTATTATGCTATGAGATAGATCTCATTTTTCTAAACATTTTGATATATTATTTTTATTTTTCTAATTTAAAATGAATTACTTATGAATTTCTCCATTTTTAATTCATTTGAAATCATTTTTGGGATATTATAAAACAATTACATTTTGGATTTACTTTTAACATTTTATTAAAACAGAAAACATTTCTGAATATGTTTATCTCACTTACATCTGGACCCCACCTATCAGGTTATTTTTTAATTATAGAAAATAATTTACAACACAATTAATAAAATAAAAGACTTATGATGCCATGTTGACATCATGCTGACGTCAACAATGGTGGTCTCTCAGATCGAGCACAGCGTGGGCGATTGAGGGCGTGCGGGGAAGCAGGAGTGGGTGCGCTGGACAGAGGGGAGCGAGGCGAGTCGAACCGTGGTGGCGCCGCCCTCCAATGGTCATCGGAGCTTGGCCAGCGACGACAAACGGCGGCGGTGATCACAACCACACGTCGTGGGGATGATTCAGGAAGCAAAAAAAGGAGGGAGCTATCAATTGCGGCGCCTGGGGCTTCACCGGCTTGCGTGGTTGGACGAGGTGAACGAGGACTCCGCGGTGGTCACGATGGTGGCCTCAGAACAACGAGGGGTGGTCAGAAACTGCGGGGCGCCGGCGATGTCTGGGCTAGGGTTCGTCAGTCAGAGAGAAATTGGGGATAAGAGGGGATCTAGGGTTCGTCCAAAGGCATGAGGGGGTCTTATAGATTCTCAGGGAGGCGGTAGCGCGCATCGTGGCACCGGCGGGGATCCTGGCGTGGCTGAACGGCGACAACAAAAAAACACAACAGCTTCTGCTCGGCATCCTTCTAGCTGGAGGTCGAAGAAAAGAGAAAGAAAGGTGAAGGGGTACCGGTCCAGGGAATTGGGCCAGGTGGGTCGAGTTGGCTGCAAAGCTGCGCGCTGAGCGGCAGAGAGCAAGGAAAGAGGGGCTGGGCTCGGCCAGTTAGGCTTAGGGATAGTTTTTCTTTCTAAAACATTTTTCTTTTTCTGTTTTTGTACTTTCTTTTTTGTAATTTCAAATCCAAATCTGTTTTGAATAATTTCAAAATGCATAGACTTTTATAAATATTTAAAATACCATGGGGACCCTTAATAACCATTTGGGTTCCAACTTTTTAAACTTTTCAAATGTATCAAAACCATTTTGAATATGTTTCAAATAGGAAGGGGGAAGCTAGGGTTAGGGTTTTGAGAATATATTTGTTGTATACATTTTTAGGATGATGCTCATGCTATGCACATTCAAACCCTAATGTCTATTTAGAAAAACTAGGGTTGTTACAATTCTATCGCCCTTAAAAGAATCTCGACCCGAGATTCCTAGGTAGGAAGATAGAAGGAACAGGGTCACACTAAACTTCAGCAGTCTTCTCGACGAGGTTGATCCATGCCTCCATGATGAGTGGACGAAGCGCTTCATAATCTTCAAGGTGGCTGCTTACACCAAGGAAGAGAGGGAAAAACACGGAACCACAAACTGAGTATCTCTGGGTCAACTCATGGATAGATGTTTTGTGAACATCTCTAAAGCCAACAGACATGAAACATGCCAAGGTAATGGAGGAAACAAAAGGAGATGTTTTCAAGGTGACATGTAACTAGTCTTCATTATGATTGAGACCATGGAACTTCAGAAGAGGGTAGACTTCGGAGGGAATAAACTTCCAACAGAATAGATAAAGAACACAGACTTCGAGAGGTGAACCTCTACTAAACAGCTTAAGTAGAGCTTTACAGGTGAAAGATATAGATACCAACAAAACCAAGCTGTTGAACTACTTTTGAAATAGAAGGGTCACTCTTTCATTCAACAAAAGGACAGGATATAAAGGTGTTTTGGTGGAGAGGACTCGCAAGAGTCACAAGGAACATGTAACAAGAGGAACTATTGATTACCAAAATCATGGTCACTCTTCGAACATGTTTAGGAAAGCGGGAAGAAAACTCTTTATTCATCCAGGAATATCAAAATCTTTGCCAAAGATCATGATATCACTTTGCACCACCAATATGAATAATTTAGAAGATTCTTGATGACACGAGAAGAAAGAAAATTCATTTTCAGGCTCCAAGTACTTGGCATAACAAGATGTTTGCCATCTTAAAAAGGGTCTGGAGGATTGACCGAGAGACATTTAGAAACTCTACTTTAAATGTTCTCCTTGATATTTGAAACACCGATAGTAGTCTACTGACAGCCTTTAACCAGTCATCAAGTAAAGATCAGACTTCGGATACAAAGAAACCATAAGCATAACTCCTACAATAAATCGTAGAAGATGCCTCATGAGGAGTGGTTGTTATTGTTGTTTTAAGGGTATGGCAATAAATCTTCCGACTGATTGTGCCAACCATTACATTAACCTTGCCAGAATTAAAATAGACCTACATCATAACCTTAGGGAATACCAATCATTATTGCTGCTTGAGATTCAGCTTTGATT
This sequence comes from Avena sativa, assembly GCA_916181665.1. Taxonomy (NCBI): domain Eukaryota; kingdom Viridiplantae; phylum Streptophyta; class Magnoliopsida; order Poales; family Poaceae; genus Avena; species Avena sativa. The sequence goes on along the minus strand of OV702297.1, from coordinate 299,245,029 downwards.
AAGTGTAGAGATACTTCAGACTCAGCATGTCCGAATAGAAAGGGTGCAATATTTACCACAAGGTAAAGTTACTAGATTCTTAAGACATGGACTTCAATGTCAAGCTCCAAAAGATGAGCTAGATTGCAGAACCCATGTGATAGAAAGTTATCAAAAGATAATTGCATCTACATGAATTGTTTGCAATGAAACACAACTGGATCCTGTTTAGGAAACATTTAGGAGGATATCGAAGTGTTGTTGTACTTCTTATCTTCCGTGAACAAATCAATCAGTGGCTTGGTATGCTTGGAGGATCATCTCGAGATGTGAAGGTATCAACCTACCATATTAGGAATACCTCGCACATTCTTGACTAATTTGAAATGATTCCCGGAAACAAAGATAACTCTTCTCTAATCCACGATGGCATCTTTCAACATTTGCACGTGAACCAGAGAAGGTTACTTCTAACATCCAGAACACATAATTCGAGATAACACGAAAATGGTTCTCAAAAGTTTCCAACATTAATGCCAAATGTTCCATACGAATCTCGTATATCGTGGAGAAGATAAGGATGTCGTTGATGGGCTCAACAACAAACTTATTGAGACACTCCAGGAAGACTGACTCAAAGGTTGTATGAACAAGGCTTAGACATTGGTCAGACCAGAGGACATGAAGATGTACTTAAGTGAAACATCACAAGTAGATACATCATCAGGATAGTCCTTGGATCTAAATTTGATTCGAGGATAACCCAAATCAAATCAAATCAAAGGAGGGAATGATAACATATCCACAAAGGAATTATTATCCTACTTCAACACAAACACAACTAGACATCCCTTTAAGAAGAATATAGTTGGATATACCTTTCTTCTTGATGTTGCATTCTTCAAATATGCCAAGTACTTAGGGCAATTCCGCTTCCAGTGACCTTCTCCCTTGAAGTAAAAGCACTCAGTATCAGGCTTAGGCCTAGCCTTGGTCTTCTTCGCTGGCGTGGTAACTTTCTTACCACCCTTCTTGAAGTTTCCCTTTTTCTTAGACTTGCCTTGCTTCTTGAATTTCGTGGTCTTATTGACCATCAACACTTGGTGCTCTTTCTTGATCTCCACTTCCGCAGACTTTAACACGGAGAAGAGTTCAGGCAATGAATTGTCCATGTTTTGCATATTGTAGTTCATCACAAAGTTCTTGTAACTTGGTGGTAGTGATTAGAGGACACGGTGAATCCCCAAAGGATCAGGAATCACTATACGCAAGCCTACTAAGGATGAGCACTTTATAACTTGATATTTTGTGAGAGAGATCATCTTATAATGCTGATGTTGGCGCACTTCTATTCTTGTAGACAGTTGTTGGGCCTCCAAGTGCAGAGGTTTGTAGAACAGCAGCAAGTTTCCCTTAAGTGGATTACCCAAGGTTTATCAAACTCAGGGAGGAAGTGGTCAAAGTTATCCCTCTCAAGCAACCCTGCAATCAAGATACAAGAAGTCTCTTGTGTCCCCAACACACCCAATACACTTGTCAGGTGTATAGGTGCACTAGTTCAGTGAAGAGATAGTGAAATACAAGTGGTAACAGTGCTAGAAAATAGCTTCTGACTTGTTGTTGACGTGGGGTAACGTGTGTGAGTGCCAGAAAATAGCTTGACGGTGAGGTAAAGAGTAAAGGAAAAAGGATGGAAGCAAGCAAACATGCAACATATCTAGATTCAAATGGTGTTTCAATGTTTAGAAACAAGGCCTAGGGATCATACTTTCACTAGTGAACACTCTCTCATATAAATATCCTCTCTTCATGATACTACTCTTAACTACTCTCCGGTTGGACACTCTAATCCACGGTAGGCCTACAAAAGCACACCTCAAAGTCCGCCTTCCCCATCTAGATAACCCCACACTGTCATCTTGAGCGCTAGACGGTTCCAACAAACACCACAATTTCATAAAGACAACCAACTCACAATATAACTCATGAATATATATGTAATCTAGCTTAAGTGCCACACACGGTGTGCACGCTGTCACTATCACACACATGGGGAAAAGCATAGATCTATTAAAGCACGATGAGTATTTATGTCGACTCTAGCCTAAGTGCCACCATGGCGTGCATGCTGTCACTTTCACACACATGGGGAGAGCAGAGATCTATTTAAGAACTTGAGTAACAGAGTAGATCTAATTGATTACAAAGCTTATGACCACAACATGATCACGCATAGAGAGAGAGAGATGAACACATAGCTACCGGTAGAGCCCTTAGCCTCGAGGAAGAACTACTCCTTCCTCATCATGGGAATTAGCAACGGTGATAAAGATGGTGGTGGAGATCGATGGAGATGGCTCTGGGGGCACTTCCCTGTCCTACCAGGGTGCCGGAACAGAGAATTTCTGTCCCTCGAATCTCCCCTTCGGTGGTGACGGCACTGCAGAGGTTTTCGTGGCTTTCTGATGGATGGCAGCGTAGCAGAACTCTTTTTGGAAAAACGTCAAACCCCCCTTGGTTTTTAGGTAAAGAGGCAACTTATAGGCGAAGAGGGAGGCCGAGAGGGTGCCTAAGGTGGCCGCACCCCACCTAGGCATGGCCAAGCCTGGCCCGCGCGGCTAGGGCACTTCGTCTCGTACTCTAGCTTCGTGGATCTTCTGGTGAAATAGGAGTTTTCGCATATTTTCCGGGATTTTTCCTGATAGTTGATTTTCTGCACAAAAACTAGACACCAAAGTAATTCTGCTGAAAATAGCGTCAGTCTGTGTTAGTTGTATCCAAATCACACAAGTTTAGAGGAGAAACAATAGCAAAAGTGTTCGGGAAAGTAGATACGTTTTGGACGTATGAAGTCCCCCCAAGCTTAGCTTATTGCTCGTCCTCAAGCAATTCAGTTGAAAACAGAGTGCGATAAAAGAACTTTCACGAACACATTTCCTTCATATGATGTATATATTCTCAGCACAGGAGTAGATACTTAAACCTTTCATAATAAAGAGTATGCAACTAAGTCTACTCAATAGTCATTGCAAGCTATGAAAAGATTCCATCTCAATAATAATAAGTAGCATGAAACATAAACATATGAAACATTGCAATGCTCATAAGAAGGTATGATAGAGTGGTATCTCGCTTGCCTTTGTTTGCAGAGCACAATATAAATGCCAAGGCACCTCTGAAGTTCAAGTGGAGACTAGAGGTAAACATATCAGAGATACAAGCATCAAAGTCATGACATAATTAACCAAGTTTTGAGACAAACACAAGAATGACAACTATGCTCTCAAGAAGGTGCTCATAGAATAAGTGGTGACTCAAGAAGGAAGTGAAAAAGGTTTTGAAAAGTTTGAAAGGCTTCTAAATGCTGAAAGTAAGGTACTCATTAGATTTGAGCTCTCATTGCCACTATCATAGGCATCTTTATATGGTTAAGTTAAAAGTGAGGTCCAATCTGAGTTATATGCTTGAAAGACCATAAACTGGAAATCTCATTTCCCTTCAGTACGAGGTACCCCTTGCACATGATACAGGAGCTATCCCATGATCAAAATGACAAGGCAAGCAGACAATGAGCATCTCAGCGATCTTTTTCTTTGCTATTTCCATAGGTTTTTATTGAGGATGCTTCATAGAATGCTCATTATGGTTTGCTGCAAGTTTCCACCATGATTAGGCATGGCTTAGGCTAGCGGCCCAAGCGTTTCTCTAACACATATATATAACTCCATGAACTCACAACCCCCCCTTTTATTTCACACCGACGACATCCGCAAACAAAAGAGTATGATATCAACTGGATATGTATCCATAAGTGTTGAAAGCGTTCCCCGTGACAGGACGGTTCTGCTAACTCCCAGCCTATAATTTGCAAGCATATAACTTTCATGGATAGGTCACAATGGTTCAAGTTTATTAAGTGCAGGAAACAAAGTGTGCCATCAAGTTTGTGAGAGCTTTACTGTAAGGTTCCCAACCTTTAATAAGGTAGAGATCCCTGTGTTTACAATGCTAGTCCCTGGATCAATAGCTAGCATCCACAGTTAAGATGTAATATCAAGAAACAAAGGTCATAATACAACTTTATAACCAGGAATAACATAATTAATTACATCTTACATAGCTCATTTGGCTATTACATTACATTGCAGCAGAATATCTATAAGCATGGGGTCCTTCATCTTCAAAGTGCCACAGGCAGACATGTTGGTTGTAGACTTGTAATCCTAATCATTACACTTCACTAATATCAAACAAACCTGCAACATAACAAGTTACACCCACAAGGGTCAATACATTTGAATTGTATTGGCAAGTGATACTATGGTAGTATAGTGGAGTCTATCATCTATATGCATTTGGCCAAGTGGAGCTTAGGCTTGCATTGCTCAAAATAGATTTTCCTTATCATTTGAAAACACTAAGCTTTTGCTTTGACAAAATCTTTCCCAAGGCATCTCCCAATAGAAATTGGTGATCCTTTCAATCCCTTGTTCACCCACAAGATTTTTAACTTAGAAATTTGGATGATGAGATTCTTGATTGCTTCCATGTCTTGATTCTCAATTTGTCCTTTGCCGGGGACATGGCTATGTACTTAGATTTTACACTCTGCAGAGGTGGTGCACTTTCCCCACAAGACTTGGTTTCACCAAGACAAGATATTTCAGAAGCCTTCCCTTAGACCATAATGGACGCGCTCCAACCTATCATTCCCCTACCACCAATTGTCCATTTGGCTAAGTTCTTGCAACCTATATGATCCAGGCAGAGCCCATAATGCCATGTGGTTGTACTTGAAGCTTCTCAACATTTGACATCTCAAATCTCTTTGTTCCTGGGTGGCCATCCACAAGTGAGATACACAAGGTAAACCATAGAAATGGGCCTTGTGAACCACTCAACACAAACCATTCCTTCCATTCCACCCAGGTGATTCATTCACTTAGTTGTTTTATTAAACAAAACACAAGTCCTCAGACTTAGAAATTTTTCCATAGTATGAATATATATTCCACCCTTGTTTTCTATTAGCTAAGCTAAGCATGATAGTAGTAGGAATCTTAACTTAGGGAAATTTCCACTAAGGTTTCATCTACTAGGATTTCCCATAGCATGGTTTATACTTAGCAAAATTCCATGCAAGTCTTACTTAGAAATATCACTAATGCATAGTGAAAATAATGGAGCAAAAGTATGAAGCATCACTTGCCTTTTTGGTAGAGAGTATAATTTCACTCCTTGATCTTTGCAATGTTCACTCACTTCAAATCACTACAATTCAATCAAGCAAACAATATTTCAATCTACCATTCAAGCAATTCATCACATAAAATGATAAAATCAAAGTAATGCATGCAAGCATGCAATAGGTTGTTTTATTTGTAAAAGTGGTTTCTAGTAGGTTGTAAACATTTGGAAACACCTGATGGTCATTTTATAAAGTGGCAAAGTCATTTGCAATAGGTTTCACTTTATAAACCCTTTTTTTAAAACAAGGTATCATTTTATGTGGTGTAAAAATGTTTTCAATAAGGAATTAATCTATAGGGTTCACAAAATATGTTTTCAAACCATAAAATCTTGTGTTTAGGGTCAGAGAGTTTATTTCCAAAACATATCTCAAAGGTTTTCTTCCAAAACCATTTTTAATAATTAAACCATATTTTTATTTGACTAGAATTGGTTTAAATCCAAGATTCATTCTTTTGTTTCACCAAATACATTTTTGAAACCACAATTTGTTTCCTAGGGTCAGTAGGTTCAAAACAAACCATTTGCCAAAGATTTTATCCCCAAAATCATTTTAGAATAATTTTTATAACCTAAACAAGCATACATAAGTTTCTGCAAAAACAAACATTTTACCAGAAGCTTTTTACTAAACAAAGTGCATGGTTGGCTAGGGCTTGTTTTTCGGAATCCATTGATATAAAGTTTGCAAAATTTGGACGTGTAGATTTAAATTTATGGAATTTACAAAATCACATATCTAATAGATTCAAATCCGTTTTTAAAACCAGAGTCTGGCCACGTGTCTTGTTATTACTCGTCCATACCGTTTCGTCTGGATCACGCTCTCTGGTGCGTTGGATTTAAGTTAGATCGAGCGGTGCAGATCAAGCGTAACGGTTCAGGTTTAAGTGATCTATCGCGTCCCTACGAGCTTCATCTAACGGCTATCAACACGGCGACCAAGAACTGGCGGTGCCGAGCGACGGTGAGCGGCGGCGATGCTCGGCTAGCGGCGGAGCTGGCGCTAGAGGAAGCAAGGAAGAGTAGGGAGATTCTCACCAGGCTCAGGAGAAAACGGCGAAGCTCAAGGTACTCGCGGTTGGTCAAGGGGCGCACTGGGGTTTCAGGAATTCCTCGTCGGAGTTGCGCCTGACGACGGCCACGCTCTGTCGTCGTCCAGGGCGGCGCTACTGGTCACGAAGAAACAAACGGAGGACACGGTTAGCTTCGTACGCAAGTCGCGGACACGCGTGTATCAAAAGGAGGGAAAGGGGGGTCTGGTCTCACCGGTAGGGTTCGTCGGTACGGAGGCAGACGGTGGCGCTGCACTGGCGGTGACGTTGTCGAGCTTGCAGAGCACGCGCGGGTGAGCTGACGATACGGAGAGGTGCGCCTGGGTCTGGGGAACGTGCCTGTGTGCTCGGGGAGGCAAGGGGCGGCGAGGGGCTTCCAGAATCGATGCCGGAGCTCGTCGGGGCAGTGGAGCTTCGTAGAGGAATTAGGGCGGCCTGGGGGCGCGCTAAGGTGAGGAACTGAGGGGGAAACATAGGGGAAATGCTGGCGATTAAGAGAGCAAGGTCTGGGGGTGTTTAATGGCGCGTTTAACGCGAATTAAATCGAGTTTTACTCGCCTGCAACGGCCGGCGAGGTGAGGGGCGGGGTCTTCGCGCGGGTGAAGACGATGACTGGGAGGGGTGGGGCCGTCTGGCAGCGAGAGAGAAAGTGAGGGAACGGGGTCCACCTTTCAGCGTCCTTGCGGGTTTATAAGTGAGTGCGAACCGTTTTTCCGCGGGAGAGGGAAGATGGGCTGGACTGGGCTTAGTGGGCTAGGCTAGTTGGGCTGGGTCCTTTCACATTTTTTTTTACTCTGTTTGTTTTTCTTTTTTTCCTTTTCCTTTATTCTGTTTGGATTTTGGACAACCAATTCAAACACCTATTTGAATTCAAACTTTTGTCAAATTTTGTGTAGGTTTAAATACTGATTAATAAAACATTCTGATGTTAATTTTTGGAATTTATTTTATTCTTTTTGGGGTCTTTTTAAATAATAAAAAGGCCCTTGTTTTAAATCAAAATAGGATTTAATAATGTTTTTAATTTCCATTTGACTTCTAAATTCTTCCAAAACCTTTCAGTAAGTTTTGTTTACTTAAAAGGGTGTCAAATAATTCATCTTGAATTATTTGGTAAAGTTTTTAATAAGATTTATTAATCATTTAAAATTTGGGTTTGCCTTTAATCCAAAAGGATTTGGTCTAAGCCATTTTATTTTAGTTTGGAAATTCTTTATCCTTTTATTTTATTTGGATTTGGATTATAATCATTCCATTTGCTTAATGGATTAGGCCAAGATTTAGTCTGGATCTTCGAATATTCTTTATTTAATAAATCTTTCTTTTCTTATAAAATCCATATCTATTTATTTAGAGAACCAAACTTGGTGATTCCAATTTGTGAAATCTTATTTTATATTTGTTTATCCTTTTAAATCCTTTTAGGATTAATTCCTCACCAAGTGGCATGGATTTATAGATGGGTTCTTTATTAGCTTTGGAAATTTAATTTCCTTATCTTATTAAATTCATAAGATTTTATTTATGGTTCCAATTAAGTGAAACCAATTTATATGGTTTTATAATATTTCTATTTGTCTTTCTTGATCATTTGTGAATGTTTGTTGACAAATTTTTATATGGATCAAATCCATAGGTTTGGAGACAATTTTGGAAATGATTTTATTCCATTAGGGTTTAGGGTTTGGATTTATTTTTCCAAGTGTTTAAATTTCCAGATACACTCATTGAGGAATGCATTTCCCTTGATTTGGATTTTTGTTGGATTCAAACTTTTACCAAAGTTTGTTCAAGATGGGATTTTAAGTTTCCATTTAGAAACAAAAGTTTCTTTTCACCCTAAAATTCAACAATGATTTATTTTGTTTATTTATTTTTCACATTACAAGATTTGGAAAATCTTGGGATGTGACATTTACTAACTAACTTTCTCAAAACATTCAAACATTTTATTTGGAAGAAAACAAGGCATAATGAATATGCATTAAATAGCAAATGATGCTAATAGGTAGGTATGGTGGACATTGTTGGCAATATTGGTTTTGGGGAGTTGGATGCACAAGTAGATCTCATACTCAGTGCAAGTGAAGGCTAGCAATAGAGAGGGAGCAACAAACGAGAGAGCAATAACTGTCATAATTATGCTTGCAACAAAACAGGACTAATTATGGCATGAAAGTGATACAAGAACTCTGAGGCAAAATAAATCATCGAGGATTGATGACTATTGGTTAGTCATATGCATGCATGAGCATGTGCCAAGTCGACTCACATGAAACATTCAGAGGAGGATACCACAATATCATACCAAGTTATGAATAAAACAATGCAAGCAAACATTCAAATGACATGCTACAAACTATTAGCAAGCTAGAGCTAATCATAAGAGAGCAAGAACTACTAAGCATCCATAAATAACATACACCTTACATGAACAGACTAAGCATTCTCACAATGATGAGTTTATGTACAAAAATGAAAACAAATAGAGTTCGTTACCAGCCTCTTACCACACCGCAAGTTGTCTTAATCTTCATTATTGCCCTTCACTTGTGTCACTCGAATAATAACATGAAACCAAAATCCACCGAGGACGGCTGAACCCTACAAAGAACTCACAAAACCAAAGAAGAACAACAAATATTTTTGGTGTTTTCGATTTTTTAAAGCAAGCAAACAAAGCAACAGCAAACAAAGCAAAATCTTTTTGGATTTTTCTTTAAGGCAAACCAAAGCTATAAAGCAAAGAAACAAACCAACAGAAACAACGAAAATATTTTTGGTATTTTTGTGTTTTGAGAAAGCAGAAACAAGAAACAAAAAGAATGCGAAACATGGATATACAAAGAACCGACGAAACATGATATATAGATGAGTGTGATGTCGGTATACCTCCCCCCAAGATTAGGCTTTTGGCCTAAGTGGGGCTCAACTCCATGGTGACCAAGAAGGTGCACCTCCGTAGTACGACGAGGAGGCCCCTTCGTCCTGGTAAGAGCTCAAGGACTCCCCCGTGTAGTGCATAGAGGGGTCGTACGAGGGCGCGTACCCCTGGTAGTGTCCATGGAAACCAAGGATGCGCAGCTTCTCATCCATCTCCTCCTTGGAGCGCGACAAGGGTCCCTGGGAAATACTGAACAAAGTGGTTTGGGGCAAAGGAATTCTTCTCTCTTCCCTGTCAGTAAACAACATTCTACAAACCAGGCTCTCAAGGGTAGAGCCAGCAATGACAAACTGATGCGCTTTCATGGCAGCTAAGTCAAGCCTCTGAGGAGCCAAAACTGTATCATTTGGATCAACAGCAAGGTCCAAGGCAACAACAACACGTGCAACAATAATTCCCCCATAAATGGGCCCCTTAGCAGCTAAGCGACGAGCAATGAGAGAACCAAGATTGTACCTAGTTTCATTGTTGAACGCAATAGCTAGGAAGGCCAAATGATAGTTGGAAATATTACTAGTGTTCTCCCTACCAAGAACACTAGTGGCAAGATAATCAGCAAAGTACCTGATAGCTGGGAGTTGAATATTTCTTATCTTTCCCTGCTGGGCTCTACGGTCATCATCATTAGTTATCCCGCGGTAGAGCTCCAACAAATCAATGGGTTGAGCTGGAATCTTCTTCACCGTCCCAGCTGTACCAAGACCCAGGATCTAACAAAATTTCTTCAATGTCATGGTGTAAGGCCTGCCATAAATTTTGAAAGACACATTTGGTTTGAACAGGCTGTTAGAAAAAGAGAAGCTCTCCACAAAGGTTTTAGTGAGCGTAGCATATTGCACGCTCTCATCCTGCATATAACTTGTTAGTCCAACCCTCTGAACCAAGGTTAGGAAATCATTGAGAATCCCAGCAGCCCACAAAAAAGGTAGGACAAGGAAAGGTAGAAGGGTGTGCATCCCCCTCATCTCCCTCGTTGCCAAATCGTGGTGTAATGAGATCCTCATTGTATGAAGGCCTGGCTCGGGAGGATGATCTTGAAGGCCTTGCCCTCCTAGGTGCATCACTCTCAAATATTTCACCAAAGGTGTGGTTGTTCATGACCTCTTTTTTCTGAAATTTTTAGACAAACATAAAACCAAGTGATTTTCAAGTTGATAAATGAGGAGAAACTACTATAGGAACTTGCTAGAGGGCTACACATGCATCAAAATGAAATCTCTAAGCATAGAACAAGCATGCAAGCTCACACAACCTGACACCTATAGCAGGAAAATACTCAAGATACAATCTACCAATCACAAATCTAATTGGACAAGTGGAGGAGGCACATACCAAGGAGCAATCTCTCCAAAAATCAGTAGCAAAGATGGGCTGAGCAAGGCGATCAAAAATCAGGAGCAAGAATAGCAAGAACTCGAGCTTGAGAAAGTTTTCCGGTGTTTTTCGGGAGAGAGAAAGAAGATGGCTGGGAGGAGGCACTTTGGAGGGCTAAAGGTGGGCCACACGCATGCCAGGCGCGCCCCTGGGGCTGGCCGCGCCACCAGGGGGTGTGCTATCTTGGTGGGCCCCTGGGTCTCTCCAGGTGTCCCTCTGCCCCTTTTCTTGAGGAAAAAATTATTATGAATTTTCTCGGGTTTTTCGGGAAACTTTATTTTTGGCCAATTTTAGGGTATGAAAATTGATTTTCTCGCAGAAAAGATTTTTTTAGAAGAAGCAAGAAGCAAACAAATACCAAACTACAGAAGCTCTAAGACACTCTAACAAGCAAACAACTAAATCTCACAAGAGAAAGAGCAAAGACTAGGAAGGAGAAAAGTAAAAGTGAGCAAGTATAGCCATAGTGAAAACATTATTTTGTTCATTAGAATCCTTTTCTTAACAAGGTTGATCAAGTCTTGTTACCAAAACAATCTTATGTGAAACAAAACTTTGTATTCCACAAAGTGATTATGTTACCTCAAACTTGATAGCAATGGTCCCAATCATAATAGTTTCAAAACTTTCTTGTGGGATGGGACAATATATTTCTCCAACATTAATTCTCTCAACATTTTCAATGGAGTTCAGGCAATAGCTTTTAGCAACGTTCTTGGGGAAATAGAAAGTATGCTCTTTGTCATTAATATTAAATGTTACTTTTCCTTGATTACAATTGATGACAGCACCTACAGTATTAAGAAAAGGTCTCCCAAGAATAATATACATATTATCATCTTCAGGCATTTCAAGCACAACAAAATCAGTTAAAACCAAGCAATTATGAGCCACTTGAACAAGAACATCCTCACATATACCAATAGGAATAGTAGTTGAGTTATCTGCCATTTGTAAAACATATATCAGTTGGTATCAAGTTTTCTAGCTGGAGTCTCTTGTAGAGAGAAAAAGGCATAACACTAACTCCATCTCCCAAATCACATAAAGCAGTTCTAACATAATTATTCTTAATAGAGAAAGGAATAGTTGGTATACCTGGATCACCAAGTTTCTTTGGAACTGTGGTGACCCAGCATACCACTGCATGATGTAGTACACTATAGTCATTGACATAACACCAATGAAACATTGTTCACTAGTATTACATCCCTCAGAGTGGTACAACAGAAACACAGCAGGTCCAAGACATGACTATAGGTTACAACTCAACTCTTTACACAATATCCAGAGAACACTCTAAGTTAAAGAGAGAGAGAAAGAAACTTCTCACAAAGAAGAATCAGAAATAAATAACTTAAAAACTATCATACTATTAAGACTATTATCTTAAATAATGGTCCGGCATTGCTGCTATCGCAATACACTACAGAAATAGATTCTATGGCTAGATATTATATTCCTATCTAATCAGTAACTTCGTTTTCACTTGAGTTGGTGTATATGCTGACCTTCTTGACTTCATTGAAGAGATTTTAGATTTTGATGATGATTCCTAGAGCATAACTTGATGTAGACGTCGTCTTAATGTCTTGAAAATCTAGCAAGGGTTAAGAAGATACATTGAGTACGAGCGTACTCAGCAAGTTCACTAGAAAATGAGTGTTTGATGCACCATATCTACAGCCACAGACCATAGGTCGTAGGCAATGCAAGTTTTCATAAACATTTCTTCAAAGGTTGATTTTATTCTAAAAAGCTATGTCCGTCAGCCTTCACGGGTTTACCAGAACTTTCATGGAGTTCCTTTCCCGCCGCGTTCGCAACTCCTTCTCATAACAGGGAGTAACAAGTTATAGTTCTTACACTAGAGGTGCATCACTTTACCCATGAGAGATGAAATCCTTGTTGCACAACCGAGCGATCTTTCCCGTCCACACTTCCTATGGTGTGGGGCTAGTAGATGATCCAAGCCAATCATTGCCCCCTACGTGACCTCGCATGCCTCCTTGGTAACACCATGCCCACCCATTGAATTATGGCAATGGTTTGTAGAGACCGTTAGTGTCACATCCCAAAATTTTCCAAATTTTGAAATGTGAAAAAATAAATAAACAAAATAAAATTTTGTTGAAATTTAGGGTGAGAAGAAACTTTTTGATTCCAATTGGAAGCATCAAAACCTATTTTGATCAAATAAAATCCTAAAGGGATTTAAAAAGATAAACAATTAATAAATAGAGTTATATTAGTTGGAATCACTATTTTTGGATCTTTAAATAAGAAGATATGGTTTCAAAAGCAAAGGTAGAAATATAAATAAGGACTATTTTTTTAAAGAGTCAAATTTAATCTTGGCCAAGCTTATGAAAGAAAATATTTCTATTTGATAAAAAGAGTAAAGGATTATTTAAATAAAATAATAAGGATTTATTAATATCCAATTTTATTGAAGTAAAGGTTTTTCCATTTTAAATAAACACTAAAACTTGTTAAAGTATTTTAAATAAAATTCCAAGTGTTTTGTTTTTCAAATGAAACCTACTGAAAAGGTTTTGGTATTAATTAGATTTCAAATAGAGTTTTGAAATAAATTAAATCCTATTTGAAATAAAGACTAAGGTCTATTTATTTAATTATTAATAGATCCTAAAAGAATAAAAGAATAATTGTTCTATTTTGGACTTTGGAATGTATTGTTAAATAGAATTAAAATATACCCAAAGTTTAGTCGTGGTTTGAATTGATTTGGAGTTTGAATTATTTGAATGAAAATCAAATCAGGAATTTCAAAACAGAAAAAGAAAAAGGTTTAGTATAAAAAAACGAATCAAACCCAACCCAGCCAACAGGCCCAGCAAGCCCACTCGCAGCCCACCAGCTCTCTCCACTCGCGAAACGATTTCCACCCACACGCGCACCCGCTGAGTCTCTGACGCTGCGACCCCACATGCACACCCTCCACCTCGCTGACGGCGTGACCCCATCGCCAGCACATCATCTTCAACCCTGCGACCAGCTCCCCCATTCATCGCTGCCGTTCTCAGTCATTAATTTCCGGCGATGAATTCGAGTTATTGTCTGTGTTAATCTCGCCAGCGACCACACGCCTTAAAATGCCACGCTCTCCTCTTCCATTTCCCCCAAGCCACATCCCCTCTCTGCCTCTAGGCTGCGAGTATCGCATGCTCGAACCTCTCTGCCCGACAAACTTCTCCGGCGAAATCTCGGCGACTCCGGCCACCTCTCCAATCCCTGGCATCGCTATCTTATTCCTCATCGTCAGGCACACCTGCCCATAGCCCAACTCGCTCCCGCGCTCCCTAGAAGCTCGGCTTCATCATCACCCGAGTGCCACCGTTGTCTGCCGATTCTCCGGCGAACTCCCCTGGTAAGCGTCGACCGCCCCGAACCTTCCGGTTGATGCTCCCATGATCCCTAGTGCCATATGCGTCTAACCGTGTGCTCCGTTTGCCTTAGCGCGCTCGCAAACTCCGCCCCTGACGACGAACCGAAACATCTGGCGCCTCCACCGACTCCGGCGAGAAATCCCCCTGGAACCAGAGCGCCCCTTGACGAGTTGACCACACCTCGAGCACCACCGCGACGTTGCGAATCCGGTGAGCCTCTCCTCCCCTTCTATCGCTTCCTAGAACGGCCGGACCACCTCAGACAGAGCGCTCCGCCGCTTGCCGCCGTGCCAGCGCCGCCCGTTCCTGGTCGAGCTGCTGTGCACCGTTAGATCCCAATCTAGTGGCTACGATAGACTCACTTAACGAAGGGGTAAGGTTGAACCAGAGCCGCACGATTTTATTTAGATCTAACGCACTAGAGAGGCTGATCCGCACGAAGCGCTACCGTCCAATAGAATCAAGCCACGTGGACAGAGTTTTGATTTAAAATAGAAATTAGAATCTATTGGTTATGCAAACTTGTAAAATTCATAACTTTAGTTCTACACGTCCAAATTTTGCAAATTTTATATCAATGGATTCAGCAGAGCAAGTACTTGGCAGCCATGCACTTTGTTTAATGTTTCGCTTCTGTAAAATTGGTTGAAATTTCAGAAACATGTGTAGGCATAACTTGAATGTAAAAATTGTTCTAGAAATATTTTTAAGATGAAATCTTTGCTAATTGGTTTTTTTTAACCTACTGACCATATGAATGAACTTATGGATTTAAAAATGTATTTTGTGAGGTTAAGGAATAAATATTTGAATTAGCACATTTCTAGTCAAATAAAAATATTGTTTATGATTTAGAAATGAATTTTGAGTAAAACCTTTGGGAAATGATTTGATTCAAACTTTTTGACCCTAAACACCAAGTTTTGATATTAAGAACATATTTGATGAACCATATAGATTTATTACTTTGCTAAAAGATATTTTCAACAACATAAAATATCACCTTAGCATAATATTTGATTTATGAGATAAAACCTTTTGCAAATGGTTTTACCACTTTAGTAAATGACCAATGTGAGCTTGAAAATGTTTAGAACCTAGTAGAAACCATTTTTCCAAATAAAACTAACTTTTGCATGCTTGCATGCATGACCTTGTTTTTGTTATTTTATGTGGTGAAATGGTTTGAATGCTATTTGAATTTGTGTTTGCTTGAATTGAATTGTAGTGAAGTTAGAAGAGTGTGATATTTGCAAGATCAAGAAGTGAACCAACATTCTCTACTAAAAAGTCAAGTGACACTATCATCCATGTCCTACTATTTTCATTACACTTAGTGGATTTTTGTAACATGCATGATAAGGACTACTATATTTTATGCTATGCTAAATCCTAATAGGATATCCTTATATCCTCCTTAGTGAAAAACAATGTAGTTGTAGTATGCTTAGCCCTATTGTATATTTGGGATGGGATCCATGATATGATTATATGAAGTGTTGAAAAGATATATGTTTTATATAATAAAACAAGTACTCAATGAACCACCTGGGTGGACAAGGATACTCAAGTTTTGGACAAGGTGGCAACAAAGGGAACCATGTTTACATGGCTATCTTTTTTGTATGTGCACTAGAAGAAAACCACCCAGGGACTTAGAGATTGAACATGTTTCTCGTATAGTGGCTTCCGTGTACAGCCACATGCTAAATGGGCTCTGGCTTAGTCAACTACATAGTGGAAGACCCATGCATTGGAATCTTCAGGTTAACTAGAATTGTGTAAGGGAAATTTATCCCTAGATTGGTTCCTGGTTGACAAGCTAGCATTGTGTATTGGGAGGACTTCTATGGAAAGACTTTTTCACATTCTCGATCTGCCAGTACTCCATTTTGGTGAGTACTTATCCAGCGGCCACTGGTGGCAACAAGACGAGATTGTGTCATGTGGGTAAAGTGTACAACTTCTGCAGAAGATCAAATTCTAAGTACTTAGCCGTGTCCCCGGTTATGGACAACTCTGAGCAACTAAGGCCTGAAGCTATGGAAGATCTCGACATTCCAATTTCTCAAAGTAAAACTTGATGGTGACAACAAGGGATTTGAAGCACTTGGAGTTTTCCAAGGAGTTCAGAAAGATTTGACAAAAAGATCAAAACTATTTTGAAAAGATAGGATAAAACTATATTGCTTTCTGCAAAAGAGCCTAAACCCTACTTAGCCAAATATGCATGTAATGATAGGATCCACTTATTTCTACATAGTAGTGAAACTTGCCAATACGATTCAAATGTAGTGACCCTTGTGGCTGCAACTTATTATGTTACAGGTTTGTTTTTAGTGAAGTGTGTTGATTAGGATTACAAGTCTACAACCAACATGATTGCCTGTGGAACTTTGAAGATGAAGGACTCCATGCTATATAGATATTCTGCTGCATTGTATTGAGATAGCCAAATGAGCTATGTAAGATGTAATGAATTATTTTATTCCTGGTTATAAAGTTGTATTATGACATTTGTTTCTTGATATTACATCTTAACTATGGATGCTAGCTATTGATCCAGGGACTAGCATTGTAAACACAGGGATCTCTACCTTATTAAAGGTTGGGAACCTTACAGATGGTATCAGAGCACTGTGTTGCCTGTAGGATTGTAACCCTAGGATTGGACAAAACCCCTTAGAAAAATAGGAGTTGTATTTGTTCCAAAACTTATTTACAAACAATCTTGTAAATTCTTTCCTCAACCTTTTTGTTTTTGATTCTACACCTCTTCTTTTCAACTTGATGGACAAAGCCTTCACCATGACCAATGACTTCAATTTTAGTTCCACCAAGGATTTCACTAAGGACTACAAGTGAGAACCAAGAGACATTAGATTGCCTACCAACTATCTAAGACATTGAAATCATGTTAGTGTATGGATCATATTGACCTATGAGGTATGACTACACTAAGTTATTTATTTCAAGAAAACTTGTTGTTTCCTTCAACTCATGAGTTAAGATCATAAGTTGTTAAGTGAATAGTTGCTTGTTGATTGATTGATTGATTGTTTGATTGAACTTGGTTGTTTTGAGTTGTGTGTTAGAACTTCCTTAGGTCTATGTGCCATTACTCATCCCTATCAACCAACAGATGCCTCCCCGTCGTGCCAACTGCAACCAAAACAACAATAACAACATCACTCCTGAGATGCAGCAGATGATGATAGCTCAGACGCAACTGATGCAGATGAGAACCACGTTCATACAGAACCAGAACAACAACAACAACAACAACAACAACAACAATCAGAATAATCCTCCAGCACATGATATGCTCACCAGGTTTCTGAAACTTAGGCCTGCAAGATTCTCGGGAACAACTGATCCAATGGAAGCCAATGACTGGTTACGTTCGATGAATAAGTACTTAGTGACTGTTGGCTGCACCGACGAAGAAAAAGTTAGGTTTGCAGAATTCCTGCTTGAAGGACCAACAACAACATGGTGGGATAACTTTCAGATCACCACTCCCCTTGAAGATGTGACTTGGGCTATTTTTGAGGATGGTTTCCGTACAGCTCACATCTTATCTAGAGTGATGCACTTGAAGAAAAAGGAATTCCACAATCTGAAACAGCGTCACCTCAGTGTGGCTGAGTACATTGAAGAATTCAACAATCTGGCACGCTACACACCAGATGAAGTTGATACAGATGCTAAGAGGAAGGAGAAATTCCTTGAAGGACTTAATGATGAGTTGAACCTGCAGCTAGCTGTTGCCTATGTCCCAACTTATCAATCACTCTGTGATAAAGCCACCATCTTGGAAAACAAGATGAATCAAGTTGAGAACAGAAAGAGGAAGCATAAACTCAAGTATCACTCAGGATCATCACAAAAGAAGCGTTCATTCAAAAAGAGCAATGATGATTCTGAACCACATCAGTATCACCACAACAACAATGTAAGTGATAATAATGGAAATGATACTGACAATGGAGATGACCTTGGTCAGAACCAACATGACACTTTCAGGAAGAAAGACATTAGCCAGTTCCAGTGCTATAATTGTAAGGAACTTGGACACTATGCATCAGACTGTCCTGAGAAGAAAAAGAAAAAGGATGCTAGAAGAGCCAATGGAAATGACTCCAATGTGACCAAGAAAGGACATGTGAACCACATTGACATGGATGGAAACTTTGAAGAGATATAAGAAGTGGATGTCAGAAACTAGTTAACTCAGAAGAGTCAAATAAGGATTCCTTGTCAGGATGTCAAGTGTTGAACCCATAGTCAAGTGAACCATTAATGTAACCCTAAGAGACTTTCTTTTAAGGGTGGTAGAACCCTAGTTGCCTTGAAGCCAACTTGTAACCTTAGCCTTCCCAAATCTCGGGACGAGATTTCTTTTAAGGGTGGTAGCCTGTCACATCCCAAAATTTTCCAAATTTTGAAATGTGAAAAAATAAATAAACAAAATAAAATTTTGTTGAAATTTAGGGTGAGAAGAAACTTTTTGATTCCAATTGGAAGCATCAAAACCTATTTTGATCAAATAAAATCCTAAAGGGATTTAAAAAGATAAACAATTAATAAATAAAGTTATATTAGTTGGAATCACTATTTTTGGATCTTTAAATAAGAAGATATGGTTTTCAAAAGCAAAGGTAGAAATATAAATAAGGACTATTTTTTTAAAGAGTCAAATTTAATCTTGGCCAAGCTTATGAAAGAAAATATTTCTATTTGATACAAAGAGTAAAGGATTATTTAAATAAAATAATAAGGATTTATTAATATCCAATTTTATTGAAGTAAAGGTTTTTCCATTTTAAATAAACACTAAAACTTGTTAAAGTATTTTAAATAAAATTCCAAGTGTTTTGTTTTTCAAATGAAACCTACTGAAAAGGTTTTGGTATTAATTCGATTTCAAATAGAGTTTTGAAATAAATTAAATCCTATTTGAAATAAAGACTAAGGTCTATTTATTTAATTATTAATAGATCCTAAAAGAATAAAAGAATAATTGTTCTATTTTGGACTTTGGAATGTATTGTTAAACAGAATTAAAATATTCCCATAGTTTGGTGGTGGTTTGAATTGTTTGAATAAAAATCAAATCAGGAATTTCAAAACAGAAAAAGAAAAAGGTTTAGTATAAAAAAATGAATCAAACCCAACCCAGCCAACAGGCCTAGCAAGCCCCCCATTCATCGCTACCGTTCTCAGTCGTTAATTTCCGGCGATGAATTTGAGTTATTGTCTGCGTTAATCTCGCCAGCGACCACGCGCCTTAAAATGCCACGCTCTCCTCTTACATTCCCCCCAAGCCACATCCCCTCTCTGCCTCCAGGCTGCGAGAATTGCATGCTCGAACCTCTCTGCCCGACAAACTTCTCCAGCGAAATCCTAGCGACTCCGGCCACCTCTCCACTCCCCGGCATCGCTATCTTATTCCTCATCCTCAGGCGCACCTGCCCATAGCCCAACCCGCTCCCGCGCGCCCTAGAAGCTCGGCTTCGTCATCACCCGAGCGCCACCGTCGTCTGCCGATTCTCCGGCGAACTCCCCTGGTAAGCGCAGACCGCCCCAAACCTTCCCGTTGATGCTCCCATGATCCCTAGTGCCGTATGCATCTAACCGTGTGGTCCGTTTGCCTTAGCGCGCTCTCAAACTCTGCCCCCGACGACGAGCCGAAACATCTGGCGCCGCCAACGACTCCGGCGAGAAATCCCCCTGGAACCAGAGCGCCCCTTGACGAGTTGATCACACCTCGAGCCCCACCGCGACGTTGCGAATCCGGTGAGCCTCTCCTCCCCTTCTCTCGCTTCCTAGAACGGCCGGACCACCTCAGACAGAGCGCTCCGCCGCCCGCCGCCACGCCAGCGCCTCCCGTTCCTGGTCGAGCTGTTGTGCACCGTTAGATCCCAATCTAGTGGCTACGATAGACTCACTTAACGAAGGGGTAAGGTTGAACCAGAGCCGCATGATTTCATTTAGATCTAATGCACCAGAGAGGCTGATCCGCACGAAGCGCTACCGTCCAATAGAATCAAGCCACGTGGACAGAGTTTTGATTTAAAATGGAAATTAGAATATATTGGTTATGCAAACTTGTAAAATTCATAACTTTAGTTCTACACGTCCAAATTTTGCAAATTTTATATCAATGGATTCAGCAGAGCAAGTACTTTGCAACCATGAACTTTGTTTAATGTTTTGATTCTGTAAAATTGGTTGAAATTGCAGAAACATGTGTAGGCATAACTTGAATATAAAAATTGTTCTAGAAATATTTTTAAGATGAAATCTTTGCTAATTTGTTTGTTTTGAACCTACTGACCATAGGAATCAACTTATGGATTTAAAAATGTATTTTGTGAGGTTTAGGAATAAATATTTGAATTAGCACATCTCTAGTCAAATAAAAATATTGTTTATGATTTATAAATGAATTTTGATTAAAACCTTTGGGAAATGTTTTGATTCAAACTTTCTGACCCTAAACACCAAGTTTTGAGATTAAGAACATATTTGATAAACCATATAGATTTATTACTTTGCTAAAAGATATTTTTAACAACATAAAATATCACCTTAGCATAATATTTGATTTATGAGATAAAACCTTTTGCAAATGGTTTTACCACTTTAGTAAATGACCAATGTGAGCTTGAAAATGTTTAGAGCCTAGTAGAAACCATTTTTCCAAATAAAACTAACTTTTGCATGCTTGCATGCATGACCTTGTTTTTGTTATTTTATGTGGTGAAATGGTTTGAATGCTAGTTGAATTTGTGTTTGCTTGAATTGAATTGTAGTGAATTTTGAAGAGTGTGATATTTGCAAGATCAAGAAGTGAACCAACATTCTCTACTAAAAAGGCAAGTGACACTATCATCCATGTCCTACTATTTTCATTACACTTAGTGGATTTTTGTAACATGCATGATAAGGACTACTATATTTTATGCTATGCTAAATCCTAATAGGATATCCTTATATCCTCCTTAGTGAAAAACAATGTAGTTGTAGTATGCTTAGCCCTGCTATATATTTGGGATGGGATCCATGATATGATTATATGAAGTGTGGAAAAGATATATGTTTTATATAATAAAACAAGTACTCAATGAACCACCTAGGTGGACAAGGATACTGAAGTTTTGGACAAGGTGGCAACAAAGGGAACCATGTTTACATGGCTATCTTTTTTGTATGTGCACTAGAAGAAAACCACCCAGGGACTTAGAGATTGAACATGTTTCTCGTATAGTGGCTTCCGTGTACAGCCACATGCTAAATGGGCTCTGTCTTAGTCAACTACATAGTGGAAGACCCATGCATTGGAATCTTCAGGTTAACTAGAATTGTGTAAGGGAAATTTATCCCTACATTGGTGCCTGGTTGACAAGCTAGCATTGTGTATTGGGAGGACTTCTATGGAAAGACTTTGTCACATTCTCGATCTGCCAGTACTCCATTTTGGTGAGTACTTATCCAGCGTCCACTGGTGGCAACAAGACGAGATTGTGTCATGTGGGTAAAGTGTACAACTTCTGCAGAAGATCAAATTCTAAGTACTTAGCCGTGTCCCCGGTTATGGACAACTCTGAGCAACTAAGGCCTGAAGCTATGGAAGATCTCGACATTCCAATTTCTCAAAGTAAAACTTGATGGTGACAACAAGGGATTTGAAGCACTTGGATTTTTCCAAGGATTTCAGAAAGATTTGACAAAAAGATCAAAACTATTTTGAAAAGATAGGATAAAACTATATTGCTTTCTGCAAAAGAGCCTAAACCCTACTTAGCCAAATATGCATGTAATGATAGGATCCACTTATTTCTACATAGTAGTGAAACTTGCCAATACGATTCAAATGTATTGACCCTTGTGGCTGCAACTTATTATGTTGCAGGTTTGTTTTTAGTGAAGTGTGTTGATTAGGATTACAAGTCTACAACCAACATGATTGCCTGTGGCACTTTGAAGATGAAGGACTCCATGCTATATATATATTCTGCTGCATTGTATTGAGATAGCCAAATGAGCTATGTAAGATGTAATGAATTATTTTATTCCTGGTTATAAAGTTGTATTATGACCTTTGTTTCTTGATATTACATCTTAACTGTGGATGCTAGCTATTGATCCAGGGACTAGCATTGTAAACACAGGGATCTCTACCTTATTAAAGGTTGGGAACCTTACAGTTACATTCCAGAACTATCGTGGGACGATGAGGGTTCACACCCATATACTGCATATCCTCTACGAATTACCAATTAATATGCATGCTACGAGTGATAACAGCCACGACCTGCACATCCGACTACATGCGAGAGGAAGAAGATACAACTGACTTCTCTGTCCCATTCCAAATCTCATGGTTAACGCGTAATATACGGTGCAAGAATCACTGGCGACATTGGTTGTTAAGTCCTAGATAATATGTTCCTTTACCACCGGAACTTTCATAGTAGGTTATTACCTCATGGTAAATAACCTATAATCATATTATTATGAAAATAGTGTTTTCGACCTTTTCCAAATGTAGGTGATGACAACACTAGATTTGTAAAATACTTTACAGAAAATAATCAAAGGACATGAGCAAGTGTGAACTTGCCTTTTGTGATTGCGAGATTATGCACTCACGATCTACGAGACAATATAAAAGATCCAATATATTAAATTAGCAACATTGGTCCGGTAAGGACTAATGTTTAAAGAAGCAAGATGCTATTATGCATAAGTAATGTAATGCAATTGCTAAAAGCGAATTCCGGGGATAACGTTTATCTAGGGTTTGGAAACTAGAGATGATTTCTTTAGATCTGTTGTCCTTTTAGATAAGTTTCATACTTGTGCTTCTTATCAAGGCTTGTGAGTGTGTGTGAAATAACATGCATGTATAATATCATAAAATAATGAGATACACAAACATGGAGTGCTACTCAAGATTGCTTATACAATATTGGTTTATCTTCCAATTTTACTTTGCAAGTATTGTCACTTATAAAGGACTTAAGTATTATCAATCCTAAGTATACTAGTAAAGTATAAAGTAATGTGATTACGATTAATTGTCATCTGTTGACTAAAGTGGCAAAACGAATAACTTTTGAAGAAAAAGTTTATTTATTAATGTTTAAATAATCCTGATAGTGTTTAGAATATGGTTGATAGATTGTGATTGGTATTGTTTATGCTTGCTTGAATAGTCTAGACTTGAGGTGCTTATAACTTAATTATAACAGACCAAAGTTAACTATAAAACACATAATAAATTCTTTAGCATAGTATTTGAATTATTGTAGACTAAAGTTAACTTTAAAGACATATATGGACTTAAGGTATATTTCATATGATAATTGTACTTTGTTTACTTCACAAGGTTCCTTTAAAGTTAACTAGGAATGGTATTACTTTTATTTGGTATAGTGGTTTCTCAATATTATAATGGAATAGAATCATTTAAGTTTTTATAAATGAATGGTTATGGTTTGTAATCAAGGTATTAATATTACTTAACTACTTATGAATTCACTATAGTGTTTTGGTATGTTGATAAACTTGGGGTTAATGTAAATGGAAAAGATTTAATTTAGTCACAAATTATTCTTTGAGGATTTTATAATGGATAAAAATTCTTTTTGAAAATAATCTACACTTATGGTTAAAGGATAATTCAATAAAATTGTATTTAAAATGTGTTGAACCATTTTGACTTAATATTATCAATATTTAAGAATAATACTATTTATTAGACATAATTGGCTACTTTTAGAAATATTAACAAATTTTATTTACCCTTATATGAATTATCAACTAAGGAAATAGGTTTAAATTCAAATTGCTAAAGTGTTTTAAATTTTTATTTACCTAAAAAGTGTAATATTATATTTTTAACATCTAGTTATTATTTTTGTGATCATTTTGGTATATTACATTTATTTTTGTGATTTATAAATAATAAGATATGATTTTTATAAGATTTATTACTTTATAAATACTTAATAAATAATAAATATTTAATTAAGAGAAATAATAATGCATGATTATAGTTTTAAATTATAGATCTTCTTTTTCTAAGATTTTTGGTATATTATTTATATTTTTAACATTTACCATTATTAAAATATGAATTATCAAAGTTTTATTACTTATAGAATCTTTATTAAATAATAATTATTTAAATTGTTAACATAATAATGTTTGATAATAGTTTTAAGTTATAGATTTTATTTTTCTACAAATTTTCATATATTATACACATTTTTCTGAATTACAAAACAAAATTTATTAATTAAACAAGATTTAATCATTTTATTACATTTCAGGAAATATTTATATTTGATCTTATAATTTCTTATCTAATTCCTAAACAGAAAAGACTGTTGTACCTAAGATAAACCTATCCAAGGTCACTAACCAGTGGGGTTAGTACCACGTCATGCGCCACATGTGCAAACACTAGGTCAAACCAACTGACTGAGCAGTGGTGACGTGAGCGTGACGTCGGGATGACGTCACCCGGGCTGATCTTCTCAGATCGAGATTGATCTCGCAATTTGGTGCGCGTGGTTGTGGAGGTTTGCGTTGGAAAGAGCATGTGATGGCGAGTGGAACTGTGGCCGCGCCGCCCCGAAATGGTCACCGGAGCACTAGCTCGGACGAGCATCTGCGGCGGCGGACAGAGGTGCACGACACAGGCGTGATGGAGGAAGAGAGGAAGGAAGAAGAGGGGTGACAGAGCACCGCGAGCTCACCAGCATGTCGTTGATGGGCTTTAGAAGACTGGGGTAGCTGGAATCAAGGTGGACGATGGCGGCCGGACTTCGGGAAGACGAGATCGCCGCATCGACTCGAGGTGCCCCACTTCAATTCTTTCGGCAAGGAGTGTCAACACCCGGATTTTTAATCCCAGATGCCTGTTATGCCATACATCGCAATCCCAGGATTACCATTTTTGCGAGACATAACAGATTTGGATACCACAGTACATCATCCATTACATACCATATATCAGGTCTTACACAAATAAGGATCTCATGATCCAGTTCTTAATACAACTCAAGGAGCGGAATATGTAATAATAACGGTACCATAGGCGAAGCTCCATCTTCGGGGTCATAGGCAATACTGACGATGGGAGATTATCCTAGTTGTCGTAACCTTCCTAGGGTCCATCCTCCTGGTACTCCTCTTCATAGTCTGGCCACGGGAATAGCCAGGGACAAAGCCATGAGTACTCTTTAAGTACTCGCAAACTAATACTA
The DNA here is from genome assembly GCA_916181665.1 of Avena sativa. Lineage (NCBI taxonomy): Eukaryota > Viridiplantae > Streptophyta > Magnoliopsida > Poales > Poaceae > Avena > Avena sativa. The sequence continues at coordinate 299,219,735 of OV702297.1, read as the reverse complement.
ACAAGTGAAAGGGTTTTTGTAGTAGGACACTAAGCTCTAGGGTTGTTTTGAAAAAAGCCATATTTACCTATACTAAGTTCAGAAGCAAAGAATGCTAGTTGAAGTTTTATAACACCTAAGTGGGAACTTGTATTTCATATCACAACTCTGTTGTGGTCAAGTCAAAGTCTCAATTCATTTCACAAGTCATTTTGAAAACATCTGACGGGGGAACAGTATGGCCACTCCAACTGTCCATAACCGCGGACGCGGCTATTCGAATAGTTTGACACTCTGTAGAGATTGTACACTTTCTCCACAACATTCGATACATCCGTCAGGAACAAATCTTGAATTCACCATACTCAGTATGCGGATAATCAATCGTAACCTTTCGATTACACGCCCTAGCATAGGCACCTCTCCTGTGAGTTTGGCCTCCCAACCATGACCAACTGACATCTTGGGTACTGCACATGTGGACAATCTTCACAAGGTAGCCTCAGCTCAGACCTTGGCCGTGAGGGAACCAATACTAAGGTATATAAGTTTCCAGTCAAGCCCTACCCAATTCTCGGATATTGTGGTTGTACGGTAAAATTGGAATGGTATCGCATCCAGACAACCATCAGTTTTATAAAGGGGTAAGGCTCATGCCTCAACATTTTCATTATCCAAATCATCTGGTGTTCGGAAACACATGTCAAAACATCTCTATAGAATGATCCATCATTCCAAGGTTTTCATAACCATTTTCATCAAGTATTCCCATCTAATGTTGATCAAGTTTTATGCTTAGCATTAGCATCTACAAATGGGAGTGAGTACTAATGAGGGGTGGTAAACTATTGGAGTTTTACTAAGTTCAATCTCATGCCTTAGGATGACATAAAGATTATCTAGCTTAGGCCAAATTTTATGCTCTTTATGCAACCTTCAATTATCTTTCTAGTATCTATAATTTACTCAAGTAAACTCTAAGTACCAGCTTTGATAAAGAAATCTTTGATAAAGAAATAAAGTAGCAAGCTTGTAAGTAAAACTAGGAGTGGGTATCATGAAATGTGTCAAACCAAGCATGCTTAGTGCATTGCATAGGTTATTTAACTCTCATAATTGCAAGTGTTAGCTTGCTCAATCAACTAGTAGTATTAGGCTTGCTAAAGTAGAGTATCTTGCAAGTGTTCGCTTGCATAGGTAAAGTATCTTGCAAGTATTGGCTTGCCTTGTGTAGAGCAGTGGTTGAAGTTCTCCTCGGCTTCTTCTTCGTAGTATCCTTCTTCCTCCTCGTATCCTTGGTCGATACTAGCGTCTATGAATAAATACGAGGTACAAAATCACCAAACAATACTTAACTACTTGCAATCATCACACACAAGGGTTCTATAGATGATCTAGCATCATCACTAATATTACAAGATTATTTCTTTTATTTTTAGAAAAGTAATTTCTACTCATTGAAAAACTACTTAAGATTTAATATTCTCCAAACCACACATGGGATCATGTTGACACATGTCATCACCACATATTTCAGTACCTGGGAATGTGATTTAAAGTGGTGTCACAATTTAATAAGATTTAACCTTTTATTTTAACATTATTACTTGAACATTATTTATGTAAAACCCATATGTTTTTATAAATTCTGAAAGGTATGATCAAATGTGATTTTTGAGAGTTGGAATCAACTCAAAAGCTATTATGGTTTAAATTTGAAAAATGTTTGAAATGCAGAAAAGCTTCTGCCTTGTTATTTTTACCAAGGTTGATCTATAGATTGAAATGATTTGAATCCAACGGTCTTGGATTAAGCATTTCAATATATTTCTAACAAAATTGGTTTCATTCAATTTGGTTCAATGAATGGAGCTGGGTTGATTTTTGGAACTAGGTACAGAACTATGTTTGAACTTAAATGGAAAAAGTTAAATTCAAACGACTGGGCTGCGCGGGAACTGCTAATGGGCCGACCCAGTGTCCCTCCGCGGCGCGGGGCGCGACTGACAGGGGGGTCTACTGGTCAGTGACTCTTTAAACGTGAAGTGGTACAAGGCAATCTCATCCACACAATCTAAGTCTAATCGAACGGCTGCTACTCATCGTCCACGTCAGGCGGCGCCGGCGAGACATAAACCTAACGCGGCAGGTGGGGGTCGTCGAGGGATCACCGGGGCTCAGGCGAAGGTCGGCGATGCGGGCGAATGGCGAAGTCGACGACAGCAAACCTCCTGGTACCGGCAGCTCCACTTGGGGTGGACGAAATCGACGACGCCCTTCTTCTCCAGAGGGGGCCTGCTCCAGCACAATTCCGGCGATGCGCTGCTCGCCTTGCTCCAGGAATGGGGTGGAACGATCAGTGAGGTGAGGGGAGTAGAATGGTGTGAAGAATTCGACTGGGGGTGGCCTCCTTTTATAGGCTCGATGGTGAGACCGAACGGGGCGGCTAGAGGCATGGCCGATGGTGGCGATCGATCGGTCATCTCCTGGCGATGCTCTAAGGCTCTAAAGCGCGTGTAGGGGCAGTGGCACACGGTCGGGAATGCTCGATGCTCTGCGAGGCAGAGGCGGCGAACTCTGCAGCGAGCGGTGGCGAGAGGCGGCGAACTCTGAGGCACGGGCGATGAAATGGGCATGTCTGGCAGTTTCCTGGGATGGTGGGGAGCATGTTGGCGGGCGGCGAGGGCTCGAAGTGGTCGGGTTGCGTGGGAACGGTGCGTGCTCTGCGGTGCACGTCGGCATGGTCGACAGCGGCACAGGCGCGACGTTCCTGGCGGTTCTGGTCATGGTCTGCGAGCTAGGGCTGGTCGATAGGGGGCGGTGAGACATGGGCTACCTCCCAGACAAGGTTGGCACGGCTAGTTCTTCCTCTAGCCTGCTGTCCACACTGGGGTGACATGGGTGCTCTCGGCCTGTTCACCATTGATGATATTGGAAAGCTTATAGTGGGGATAGTGCTTAGTTAAGTTTGCTAGATGATCTACTGAGGTTGCTGTGAGCTAGAGAGGGAACAAGTTAGGCCAGAATCACTGCACACTATAGTGTTTTGATTTTGTTTGATTAGTATCTGCAAGGTGTTTGATGAAATGGTCGCATGAATTCAAGTTTTGAATTTTGAAACGATTTTTGGTGGGTGTGCTAGGCATGTGCTGGTGAGTCTGTAGATGCTTGGGTTTTGAAAGTTGAGTTGGTTTGAGTGGTTTTTGAAAAAGTGGGATCTTCCTATATGAAATAGATTCAATTTTAAACTGTCATTTAAACTATGCATTTGAATGTTTCTAGATAATCACAAGGTGGGAATTGATACTTTGTTATGAGTACTATCAAGGGGTGCAAAGATCCAAATAAGTTTCCGATAAGTTTTGAAAGTTAGAGATAGCCAAAGTAGGCATGGGAGTTAATTTGGCAAAAGTGACCATTCACTTAAGTTGATGGTTTTGATTTGTTTGTCTTTGGGAAAAGTTTGGGGATTGTTTAGATGATGTTTATTTCACCTAAGAATCATTTTACAAGCAAAGAAACACATAATCATGGCAATTCAAAAGAATCCACATTTCAATACACACACATATGAATGCTTTCATATTTTTAATTGGAAAAGTTTTTGTTAACCCTAATTTTGGTGATTAGAGTTTGATGATTCAAGTTTAATATTTTTGGGATGTTACAAACCTTCCCCCTTAAAAAAAATCTCGTCCCGAGATTTGAAAAAGGACGAAAATATTACCTAGGATTTGAAGAGATCGGGAAACTCCGTCCTGATGTGATCTTCGCGCTCCCAGGTAGCTTCCTGTTCTGTGTGGTTGCTCCACTGAATCTTGAGAAACTTGATGCTTCGGGTTCTGGTAGTTCTGAAAGCTTCTTCCAAAATACGGATGGGTACTTCGGGATAGGTCAGGCCATCGTTGATCTCTATGGTCCGGTGATCAATATTCTTGAACACTTCAGTGTTCTTCGGGACTTCGAGACACTTGCGAAGTAATGAGATATGGAACACATTGTGCACGACTGACATCTCCTCGGGTAGTTCCAATTGATACGACAATTCTCCTCGATGATTCAGAATTTTGAAAGGGCCGATATATCTAGGGGATAACTTTCCCTTGAGTTGGAAACGCTGCATTCCCTTCAATGGCGACACTTTCAGATACACAAAATCTCCTATGTTGAAGGCGAGGTCTCTACGTCTCTTGTTGGCGTAACTCTTCTGTCTGGACTGGGCTATCTTGAGGTGCTCACGAATCTTGTGAACCTTTTCTTCTGCTTCTTGTAGGATATCGGGTCCAAAAATCTGACTCTCTCCTACTTCCGACCAGTTCAAAGGGGTGCGACACTTTCTTCTGTACATAAATTCAAATGGGGCCAGTTGCAAACTAGCTTGATAACTGTTGTTGTATGAAAATTCTGCGAATGGAAGACAGTCTTCCCACTTAGATCCATATTCTAACACACATGCTCTCAGCATATCTTCGAGTATTTGATTTACTTGCTCCGTTTGTCCATCGGTCTGAGGGTGATAAGCCGTGCTGAAATCTAGGCGGGTTCCTAAACCTTCTTGGACTTTCTTCCAGAATCTCGAGGTAAACTGAGTTCCTCCATCCGATACGATGTCCTTGGGGACTCCGTGCAAACTGACAATTCTAGCGATGTATAACTCCGCTAGCTTCGAACTCTGATATGTGGTCTTGACGGGTAAGAAATGGGCGACTTTGGACAACCTGTCCACTATGACCCAGATAGAGTCATTTCCCCTACTAGAAGTAGGCAATCCAGTGATAAAGTCCATTCCAACGGAATCCCATTTCCATTCCGAAATCTGTAATGGTTGCAACAATCCAGCGGGTCTTTGATGTCCTGCCTTGACTCGCTGACATATATCACACTTGGCGATATAGCTTCCGATTTCTCTGTTCATCTTATGCCACCAAAATTGCTCTTTCAAATCTTGATACATCTTTGTTCCTCTGGGGTGGATAGAATAAAGAGTATCATGAGCTTCCTTCAAAATAACTTCTTTCAACTCAGAATCTGCTGGTACACAAAGGCGTCCTTTGTACCACAGAACTCCTTCTTCGTCTTCCGTGAATCCGGGTACTTTGCATGTACCGATATGACGCTTGATTCCGTCGATACTAGCATTTCCTTTATGCGCCTCTTTGATCCGGCTGATCAAACTGGGTTGAAGTTCTATTGTAGAGGTCCCAACCTTTAATAAGATAGAGATCCCTCTGTTTACAATGCTAGTCCCTGGATGAATAGCTAGCATCCATAGTTAAGATGTAATATCAAGAAACAAAGGTCATAATACAACTTTATAACCAGAAATAAAATAATTTATTACTTCTTACATAGCTCATTTGGCTATCTCATTACAACGCAGCAGAATTTAACAATAGCATGGGGTCCTTCATCTTCAAAGTGCCACAGGCAGACATGTTGGTTGTAGACTTGTAATCCTAATCAATAAACTTCACTAACATCAAACAAACATGCAACATAATAAGTTACAGCCACATGGGTCAATACATTTGAATTGTATTGGCAAGTGATACTATGGTAGTATAGTGGAGTCTATCATCTATATGCATTTGGCTAGGTGGAGCTTAGGCTTGCTTTGCTCAAAATAGATTTTTCCTTATCTTTTGAAAACACTAAGCTTTTGCTTATCAAAATCACCCAAGGCATCTCCCAATAGAAATTGGTGATCCTTCAACCCTTGTTCAACCACAAAATTTTTACTTAGAAATTGGGATGAGAAGATTCTTGATAGCTTCCATGTCTTGATGCTCAAATTGTCCTTTGCCAGGGACATGGCTAAGTACTTAGATTTTACACTCTGCAGAGGTGGTGCACTTTCCCCACAAGACTTGGTTTCACCAAGACAAGATCTTTCAGAAGCCTTCCCTTAGACCAGAATGGACGCGCTCCAACCTATCAAACCACTACCACCAACTGTCCATTTGGCTAAGTTATTGCAACCTATATGATCCAGGCAGAGCCCATAATGCCAAGTGGCTGCACTTGAAGCTTCTCAACATTTGACATCTCAAATCTCTTTGTTCCTGGGTGGCATTCCACAAGTGAGATACACAAGGTAAACCATACAAATGGGCCTTGTGTAACCACTCAACACAAACCATTCCTTCCATTCCACCCAGGTGATTCATTCACTTAGTTGTTTTATTAAACAAAACACAAGTCCTTGACTTAGAAATATTCCATAGTATGAATATATTCCACCCTTGTTTTCTACTAGCTAAGCTAAGCATGATAGTAGTAGGAATCTTAACTTAGGAAATTTCCACTAAGGTTTCATCTACTAGGATTTCCCATGCCATAGTTTATACTTAGCAAAAATTCCATGCAAGTCCTGCTTTAGAAATATCACTAATGCATAGTGAAAATAATGGGACAAAAGTATGAAGCATCACTTGCCTTTTTGGTAGAGAGTATAAGTTCACTCCTTGATCTTTCAATATTCACACTCTTCCAATTCCACCACAATTCAATCAAGCAAGCAAAAATTCAATCTACCATTCAAGCAAAACATCACATAAAATAATAGAAACAAAGAAATGCATGCAAGCATGCCAAAGATGGTTTATTTGGGAAAAGGGGTTTCTAGTGGGTTATAAACATTTGAAAACACCTATTGGTCATTTTACATAAGTGGAAAAATCATTTGCAAAAGATTTTACTTATAAATCATTTTTAAACCAAATAAATATTTTATGTGGTTAGAATTGCCTTTAGCAAACCAATAAATTTGATAGGGTTCACAAAATATGTTTTCAAAACACAAATCTTTGTGTTTAGGGTCAGAGAGTTTAAATGAAAACATTTCCCAAAGATTTTCCTCCAAAAAGTATTTTAAACATATAACCACATTTTTTATTTGACTAGAAATGCTTTTATTCAAAGATCTATTCTTTTGCTTCACCAAATATATTTTTGAAACCACAAATTGATTTATATGGTTAGTAGGTTCAAAACAAACCATTTGCCAAAGGTTTTATCATTAAAATAATTTTAGAACAAATATATCCAAAATATGCCTACACAATTTTATATCCAAAATATGCCTACACAATTTTATATCCAAAATATGCCTACACAATTTACTAAACAAAGGGCATGGTTGGATAGGGTTTGTCTTGCTGATTCCATTGATATAAAATTTGCAACATTTGGACGTGTGGTTTGAAAGTTATGAATTTTGCAAGTTTGAGTATCTAATAGAATAGTTTCTGTTTTTAAAACAAAAGGTGGTCCACGTGGAGGGCTCTGATTGGCTAAAAACGGTTCACGTGGATTGAGCTCTGTGGAGCGTTGAATCTTAATGAAATCGCATGGCACAGATGGCTCCATAGCGCTTCGGTTAGTCATTCTATCGCGTCTCTTGGATCTAGATCGGACGGCTCCTAACGCTTTGCCAAGAACTGGCGGTGCGACGAATGTGGCGCGCGGCGGCGACGCTCTACTAGCGGCGCTGCGGCGGCTACAGGAAGCGAGGAGAAGGATGAGGTGGATCACCAGGTTCGCGGAGTGACGCGGAAGCTCAACGTGGTCTTGGCAGGGACATGGGTGCACGGGGTCACTAGCGATTCCTCGCCGGAGTTCGTGGAACCGTCGGGTGTGGTCAGTCGTCAACGAAGGCAAATCTACGGTGCATGAGAGAGCAAGAAAACGACGTGGTTAGATGCACAGAAGAGTGGGGAGTATCGGCGCATCAAAGAGAAGAGGAGGCGCGGTCAGAGACTACCTGTAGGGTTTGCCGGAATTGGAGCAGACGGTGGCGATGCTCGGTGGTCGATGTTGCCGACGCTATGGAGCGTGCGAGGGCGAGTGGAAGGTACTGGGAGGTGCAGGAGATGCTGGCGAGAAATATCGTGTGGTCGAGGGGGCGAGGGGAGGTGCGTCTTGGCCGGAATCCTCACCGGAGCTCGTCGGAGGCCACGGCAGTGCAGGTGGAATTGGAGACAGCCTGGGGGCTCCCTTGCAGTGGTTTCTGAGGGGAAAGGAAGGGGAGAGGGAGATGGTTAAACGGGCGAGGTCGCAGGTGTGATTAACTGAGTCAGTTAAGCGATTTGAAACGAGTTAACGCGAGGCAGAAACGGCCAGCAAGGCGTGGTCTTCGCGCGCTGGTGAGAACGAAGGAGAACTGGCGGTGGGGCCTGCTTGACAGCGAGATAGAGATGGGTGAGGTGGGGCCTGCTAGTCGGCGACTGAGTGGGTCAGGTCCGCGGTGAGAAAAACGTTTCGGGGAGAGGGTTGCCGGGGTGGGCTCTTGCTGGGCCAGATGGGCTTTGCTGGCTGGGCTGCTTTCTATTCCCTTTTTTTATCTGATTCTTTTTCTTTTTCCATTTATTTTATTCTGTTTTGATTTTGATTAATCAATTCAAACAACTTTTGAATTTCAAACTTCAACCAAACTTTGAGTATATTCAAATACTGTTTAATAGTTCATTTTAGAGTCAAATTTAGAATAAATCATTTATTCTTTTTAGGGTTTAATAATTATTTAAAATAGGTCCTTGCATTAATTTAAAAAAGATTTATTATTGTTTCAAAAACTCCATTTGAAAACTAAACCTTTCCAAATATTTTCAGTAGGTTTTATTTGTTTATTTGGGTGTCAAATAATTCACCTTGAATTATCTGGAATGTTTTTAATATGATTTATTAATCATTTAAAATTGGGTATTTGTCTTTATTCCAATGAAACTAAATATAGTTTTAATTCCATAAATTTTATTTGGAAGATTCTTTGATCTTATTTAAGTTAATTAAATAAATTTTATTCCAGTTGGGTAAATTCCAAATATTATTTTCCCATGATTTAATTAATCATTTCTAATAGGGATTTTTGTCTTTATTCAAAATAGAATTTGGTTAATGCCATTTTATTTAATTTGGAAATTCTTTATCCATTATTTTATTTGGATTTGGATTATATTTATTCCATTTGCTTATGGATTAGGCCAAGATTTAATTTGGCCTTTAAATATTCCTCATTTAATATTTCTATCTTTATCTTATAAAATCCATATCTTTTTATTTATAGATCGAAACTTGGTGATTCCAATTTGTAAAATCTTATTTAATATTTGTTTATCCTTTTAATTATCTTTAGGATTATTTTCTCACCATTTGGTATGGATTTCTAGATGGGTGCTTTATTAGCTTTGGAAATTTAATTTCCTTATCTTATTGAATGATTTTATCTATGGCTCCAAATTGAATGAAATCAATTTCTATGGATTTAGAACATTTCTATTTGTCAATCTTGATCATTTGTAAATGTTTGTTGACAAATTTTTATCTGGATCAAATCCATGGTCTTAGAGATATCTTGTAAATGATTTTGTTCCATTAAGGTTTTAGGGTTTTGGTTTATTTTCCAAATGTTTAAATTTCCAGATGCATTTATGATTAATGCATTTCACTTGATTTGAATTTAGTTGGATTCAAACTTTAACCAAAGTTTGTTCAAGATGGGATTTTTTTAAGTTTCCATTTAGAAACAAAAGTTTCTTTTCACCCTAATTTCAACAATTATTTATTTTTCACATTACAAAATTTGGAAAATCTTGGGATGTGACATCTATGCTAGCCAAAAATCCTTCACTCACTAATTCCATTCGAAAATCTTCCATCTCTTTGTGCAAGCTTGGTTGCTCCTTCAAAATCATGGAGTTCAAGCGGCATGGCAATCTGCTAAGGGCATCTGCTACCATGTTGGCTTTACCAGGGTGATAGTGAATGTCCAGGTCGTAATCCTTGATTAGCTCAAGCCATCTTCTCTGTCTCATATTCAGATCCTTCTGAGTGAATATATACTTCAGGCTCTTGTGATCCAAATAAATCTCACAACGATTTCCCATCAGGTAATGCCTCCATGTCTTCAGGGCTAGAACTACGGCTACGAGTTTGAGGTCATGGGTTGGGTAATTTTGCTCATGTTGTTTTAGTTGTCGAGATAGATAAGATATAACTTTGCCTTCTTGCATTAGCACACATCCGAGACCGATCTTGGATGTGTCACAATACACGTCAAAGGGCTTCGTGATATCCGGCATGATCAAGATTGGGGCTGAAATCAATCTCCTCTTGAGTTCTTGAAAACTCGCTTCACATTTGTCGGTCCATTCAAAATTCTTGTCCTTCTTCAGCAATTGGGTCATGGGTCTGGTGATACTCGAGAATCCTTCTACGAACTTGCGGTAGTATCCTGTCAATCCGAGAAATGTACGAACTTGGGTTTGAGTGGTTGGGGCTTGCCAATCTTCGACATCTTTCAGCTTTGCAGGGTGAACGACAATTCCTCCAGCTGATACAATGTGGCCGAGGAATCCTACCTCCTGTAACCAGAATTCACATTTGCTAAACTTGGCATATAATTGATGCTCTCTAAGGGTTCCAAGAATGGTCCTTAGGTGTAGCTCATGTTCTTCTTGTGATTTGGAATAAATCAGAATGTCATCGATGAAAACAACGACAAACTTATCCAGGAAGTCCATAAAAATCTTATTCATGAGATTCATGAAATAAGCGGGGGCATTGGTTAATCCAAAATACATGACGGTATACTCGTATAATCCATATATGGTGGTAAAGGCAGTCTTGAGAATATCCTCTGCGCGAATCTTGAGTTGATGATAGCCAGTTCTAAGATCAATCTTAGAAAACACTTTGGCACCGGTCAACTGATCAAACAAATCTTCTATCTTGGGCAATGGGTACTTGTTCTTGATAGTGACATCATTCAACTTTCGATAATCCGTACACAAACGGTTACCTCCATCTTTCTTGTCCACAAACAAGACAGGTGATCCCCATGGTGACGCACTTGGTTGAATTAATCCAATTTCCAACATGGAATCAAGTTGCTTCTTCAGCTCTACTAATTCCGACGGGTTCATACTATAGGGTCTCTGGGCTATGGGTCCTATTCCGGGGATTAGTTCAATGATAAACTCAATATCCCGATCTGGGGGCATACCGGGCAAAACATCTGGAAATACATCGGGGTATTCGCAGACTATCCGGACTTGGTCAATGGTAGGTTGGGCTATACTCTTGTTGCACTTGAATTGACGAGGTAAGGTTTCAGATACATGCTCGACTGATATTCCGGCTGTACTGGTCATGGTTATGGCTTTCTTCGCACAGTCAATTAATCCTTTATGTTTGGACATCCAATCCATTCCTAGTACTACTTCCAAACCTTTAGTTCCAAGTACTATCAGATTAGCATAAAAATCTATGCCATGGATTCGGATAGGGATGGCTTTGCAAATTTGCCTAGCCTTGGTGGTTGAACCGGGGATTTGAACAATCATAACATGCTTCAGTTTTGTTGGTTGAATCTTACTAGTGCAGGCAAATTCTTCGGTGCCAAATGAATGCGATGCACCATAATCAAACAACACTCTTGCAAGTACTGAATTAACAGAAAACATATCCAGCACAACGTCTGGCGCTTCCTGAGCTTCTTCAGCATGCATGAGAAAAAGACGACCGTTGCGGTTGAGTGAATTCCCTGGGGCAAATCTCCTTCCAGGCTGAACACGACGCCGTTGCTGAGCTTGGGCATTGGTATTGGGGGCTGTGGCATTCTTCTTGTTGGGGCACTCGTTGGAGTAGTGACGATTATTTCCACAGTCATAACAAGTCACTTGCGACTTGTCCTTTGCTTCAACAGGCACAACATTGCTTCCAGTCCTAGGGGCAGTGTTGGTGTTGGCGGTAGCATTGTTGTTGTTGAACTTGGGTGGGGCACGGTTGAAATTGTTAGAGTTGCCGGGTTGTTGTGATTTCCTCCGGGCTTCGGGTTTCCACGGTTGGGATAGGTCGAACGGTTCATCGGGGGTCTGTTGGTTCTCGGGGCAAATCCTGGAGATGGGTTAGGGCGATACTTTTGGGTCTGATGGTTTCCTGGCTGATGCATCATGCGACGCTTGCAGTTCTCGTTGGATTGGTTGATCTTTCCTTCCATCTGGATGGCAGAGTTGACAAGGGCTTCAATATCAGCAAAGGGGATATTTACTAACATTGTCTGCATCTCATCATGCAAACCATTCAAGAATCTCTCCTTCTTCTTGGCTTCGGTGTCGATCTCATCCGAGGCATACCTAGCTAATGACAAGAATTTGTCACGGTATTCCACTACATTCATCCATCCTTGCTTCACTTCTCTGAACTCATCTCTCATTCTCTTGATAAAACCTGGCGGCACATGGGTTCTGCTGAACTTGACCTTGAATTCCTCCCAGGTCATCATCTGTCCTCCGGTCATTGCATGAACGCTGTTCCACCATGCTCTGGCATCTCTGGCTAGATAGTGGGTGGCAAACAGAACTTTATCGTTAGCTTCCACTCCGGCGACTTCTAGGTTATTTTCCATGGTTTGCAACCCATCATCGGCATCTAGGGGCTCTTCCGATTTAGTGAAAATAGGTGGGTTGGTGTTCTGGAAATTCTTGAGCTTAGATCCATGGTTTTCTTGATTTCCTTGGCCTTGGTTGTTGTGGGCTAGCTGAGATATCTGTTGAAGGGTGGCTACGTTGGCTTGACGTTCCGCTCTTTCAGCTTCGCGGTCAGAAATCAACATTTGTAGGATCTGTAACATCGGGTCCGGGGATGAACCACTTCCTCCGCGTGACATCTGATGATTGAGATAGATCATGAGAAAAGAGGGAAATTTCTAAGGTTCGGGGACTTTGAAAAGTTTTTAAAGTTTGACTCTGATTTTTTTAGCAACTTGCTTTTCATTCATTCATAGCACCCGATACAAACACACACCACAAAGCAAGAAAAATAGATGGTTTTAAGAACCATTCTGGAATCTACGATACAGTGGAACCGAATACTACTCGCTACGCTATTGCTCACGTGCTACTACTCTTTGGAGTCGGTGTAGTCGTCATCCTCATCGTCATCGATGAAGGCGAAATCATCCTCATCGGTGAAGAAGTCCATGGCCTGATCCTCCAGAAAATCATCATCATCACTTAGATAGGAGTAGGGGTCTCCACGAAGATCCTCTCCTGCATTCTCCCTTTCCTCCAATTGCATACCTCTCTCGTGGATGGTCTCCTCCAAAGACGAGATACGGTGGCGAAGACGGGCAATGATGCGCTCCTTCTTATCGAGCTGACAGCGGCGAGACTTGTGATCCTTCCCTAGCATGGCGATGGTCTGATCCTTCATCTTGATGATGGAGGACTTGTGGTTGGAGTAGTCACGACAATTGTCCAACTCCTGTTGACGATCGTACATCATGAAGCTAAGGTGGTCCAATTGGGTCTTCAGCTCTGGGTGGTATGGGGCTTCCAGTGGATGTCCATTAGCATCACGCCTTGGACCAAACTCAAAGCGGGTACCCTTGATCTGGTTGATACTCTGCCCACACAGACGGGAAAGAGCTTCCTGCATGGCCCTAGCAAGTCCATCGAGCCAGTTGTTCTCTCTTAAGGTAAACTGAATTCCCTCAGCAGTGGGAGGTTCAATCTTTCCTCAGAGACTTGCAACAATTAGCCACTGCAGATCTTCTCCTCCTTGATCATTGAGCTGAGCTCCGTAGACCTTGGGGTGCAGACGCTCTAGAAGTTCCGAAAGTTGGTCCAAATCCCGCTCAAAGATAAGGTCTCCTCCAATCCCCAACTGATAAAACTTGTTGTACTTCACGTCCATCTATAAGAATATAGGATGAGTAAGTTAGTAGAGTGATCAAGTGTGTCAAATTTTATGTATTTTGCAAGAGTTTTTGAGGAACATGAACTTTTATGAAAGAAACAAAGGGATAAGAATGGAAATAAGTTTTTGTAAATATTTGCTTCCTTTGGTTTTGAAACTAAGTTTTTGATTCAAACGTCCAGTCTAACTAGGGTCTCCTATGGTCAGGATGGCTCTGTTACAAACTTGTCAACACCCGGATTTTTAATCCCAGATGCCTGTTATGCCATACATCGCAATCCCAGGATTACCATTTTTGCGAGACATAACAGATTTGGATACCATAGTACATCATCCATTACAAACCATATATCAGGTCTTACACAAATAAGGATCTCATGATCCAGTTCTTAATACAACTCAAGCAGCGGAATACGTAATAATAACGGTAGCATAGGCGAAGCTCCATCTTCGGGGTCACAGGCAATGCTGACGATGGGAGATGATCCTAGTTTTCGTAACCTTCCTGGGGTCCATCCTCCTGGTACTCCTCTTCATAGTCTGGCCACGGGAATAGCCAGGGACAAAGCCATGAGTACTCTTTAAGTACTCGCAAACTAATACTAACAAGTGAAAGGGTTTTTGTACTAGGACACTAAGCTCTAGGGTTGTTTTGCAAAAAGCCAAATTTACCTATACTAAGTTCAGAAGCAAAGAATGCTAGTTGAAGTTTTATAACACCTAAGTGGGAACTTGTATTTCATATCACAACTCTGTTGTGGTCAAGTCAAAGTCTCAATTCATTTCACAAGTCATTTTGAAAACATCCGACGGGGGAACAGTATGGCCACTCCAACTGTCCATAACCGCGGACGCGGCTATTCAAATAGTTTGACACTCTGCAGAGATTGTACACTTTCTCCACAACATTCGATACATTCATCAGGAACAAATCCTGAATTCACCATACTCAGTATGCGGATAATCAATCCTAACCTTTCGATTACACACCCTAGTATAGGCACCTCTCCTATGAGTTTGGCCTCCCAACCATGACCAACTGTCATCTTGGGTACTGCACAGGTGGACAATCTTCACAAGGTAGCCTCAGCTCAGACCTTGGCCGTGAGGGAACCAATACTAAGGTATATAAGTTTCCAGTCAAGCCCTACCCAATTCTCGGGTATTGTGATTATATGGTAAAATTGGAATGGTATCGCATCCAGACAACCATCAGTTTTATAAAGGGGTAAGGCTCATGCCTCAACATTTTCATCATCCCAATCATCTGGTGTTCGAAAAGACATGTCAAAACATCTCAATAGAATGATCCATCATTCCAAGGTTTTCATAACCATTTTCATCAAGTATTCCCATCTAATGTTGATCAAGTTTTATGCTTAGCATTAGCATCTACAAATGGGAGTGAGTACTAATGAGGGGTGGTAAACTATTGGAGTTTTACTAAGTTCAATCTCATGCCTTAGTATGACATAAAGATTATCTAGCTTAGGCCAAATTTTATGCTCTTTATGCAACCTTCAGTTATCTTTCTAGTATCTGCAATTTACTCAAGTAAACTCTAAGTACTAGCTTTTATAAAGAAATAAAGTAGCAAGCTTGTAAGTAAAACTAGGAGTGGGTATCATCAAATGTGTCTAACCAAGCATGATTAGTGCATTGCATAGGTTATTTAACTCTCATAATTGCAAGTGTTAGCTTTCTCAATCAACTAGTAGTATTAGGCTTGCTAAAGTAGAGTATCTTGCAAGTGTTAGCTTGCATAGATAAAGTATCTTGCAAGTATTGGCTTGCCTTGTGTAGAGTAGTGGTTGAAGTTCTCCTCGGCTTCTTCTTCGTAGTATCCTTCTTCCTCCTCGTATCCTTGGTCGGTACTAGCGTCTACGAATAAATACGAGGTACACAATCACCAAACAATACTTAACTACTTGCAATCATCACACACAAGGGTTCTATAGATGATCTAGCATCATCACTAATATTACAAGATTATTTCTTATATTTTTAGAAAAGTAATTTCTACTCATTGAAAAACTACTTAAGATTTAATATTCTCCAAACCAAACATGGGATCATGTTGACACATGTCATCACCACATATTTCAGTACCTGGGAATGTGATTTAAAGTGGTGTCACAATTTAATAAGATTTAACCTTTTATTTTAACTAAAAATAAATGACTAGAATTGCCTATGTGGCATTCTTTTATTACTTGAACATTATTTATGTAAGTAAACCCATATGTTTTTATATATTCTGAAAGGTATGATCAAATGTGATTTTTGAGAGTTGGAATCAACTCAAAAGCTATTATGGTTTCAATTTGAAAAATGTTTGAAATGCAGAAAATCTTCTGCCTTGTTATTTTTACCAAGGTTGATCTATAGATTGAAATGATTTGAATCCAACGGTCTTGGATTAAGCATTTCAATATATTTCTAACAAAATTGGTTTCATTCAATTTGGTTCACTGAATCAAGCTGGGTTGATTTTTGGAACTAGGTACAGAACTATGTTTGAACTTAAATGGAAAAATTTAAATTCAAACGACTGGGCTACGCGGGAACTGCTAATGGGCCGGCCCAGTGTCACTCCGCGGCGCGGGGCGCGACTGACAGGGGGGTCTACTGGTCAGTGACTCTTTAAACGCGAAGCTGTACGGGGCAATCTCATCCGCACGATCTAAGTCTAATCGAACGGCTGCTACTCATCGTCCACGTCGGGCGGCGCCGGCGAGACAGAAACCTAACGCGGCAGGTGGGGTTCGTCGGGGGCACACCGGGGCTCAGGCGAAGGTCGGCGATGCGGGCACGACAAAGTCGACGACGGTGAACCTCCTGGTACCGGCAGCTCCTATTGGGGTGGACGAAATCGACGGCGCCCTTCTTCTCTAGAGGCGGCCTGCTCCGGCACAATTCCGGCGATGCGCTGCTCGCCTTGCTCCAGGAATGGGGTGGAACGATCAGTGAGGTGATGGGAGTAGAATGGTGTGAAGAATTCGACTGGGGGTGGCCTCCTTTTACAGGCTCGACGGTGCGACCGAACGGGATGGGCAGGCGACGGTGGCGACACGGCTATGGGTGGCTAGAGGCATGGCCGAGGGTGGCGATCGATCGGTGGTCTCCTGGCGATGCTCTAAGGCTTTAATGCGCGTGTAGGGGCGGTGGCACACGGTCGGGAACGCTCAATGATCTGCGAGGCAGAGGCGGCGAGCTCTGCGGCGAGCGATGGCTACGGGGCACGGGCGGTGAAATGGGCATGTCTGGCGGTTTCCTGCGATGGTGGGGAGCATGTTGGCAGGCGGCGAGGGCTCGAGGTGGTCGGGTTGCGTGGGAACGGTGCGTGCTCTGCGGTGCACGTCGGCATGGTCGATAGTGGCACGGGCGCGGCATTCCTGGCGGTTCTGGTCATGGTCTACGATCTAGGGCTGGTCGAGAGGGGGCGGTGATACATGGGCTACCTCCCAGAAAAGGTTGGCACAGCTAGTTCTTCCTCTAGCCTGCTGTCCACACTGGGGTGACATGGGTGCTCTCGGCCTGTTCACCATTGATGATATTGGCAAGCTTACAGTGGGGATAGTGATTAGTTAAGTTTGCTAGATGATCTACTGAGGTTGCTGTGAGCTAGAGAGGGAACAAGTTAGGCCAGAATCACTGCGCACTATAGTGTTTTGATTTTGTTTGATTAGTATCTGCAAGGTGTTTGATGAAATGGCCGCATGAATTCAAGTTTTGAATTTTGAAAAGAGTTTTTGTGGGTGTGCTAGGCATGTGCTGGTGAGTCTGTAGATGCTTGGGTTTTGAAAGTTGAGTTGGTTTGAGTGGTTTTTGAAAAAGTGGGATCTTCCTATATGAAATAGATTCAATTTTAAACTGTCATTTAAACTATGCATTTGAATGTTTCTGGATAATCACAAGGTGGGACTTGATACTTTGTTATGAGTACTATCAAGGGGTGCAAAGATCCAAATAAGTTTCCGTTAAGTTTTGAAAGTTAGAGATAGCCAAAGTAGGCATGGGAGTTAATTTGGCAAAAGTGACCATTCACTTAAGTTGATGGTTTTGATTTGTTTGTCTTTGGGAAAAGTTTGGGGATTGTTTAGATGATGTTTATTTCACCTAAGAATCATTTTACAAGCAAAGAAACACATAATCATGGAAATTCAAAAGAATCCACATTTCAATACACACACATATGAATGCTTTCATATTTTTAATTGGAAAAGTTTTTGTTAACCCTAATTTTGGTGATTAGAGTTTGATGATTCAAGTTTAATATTTTTGGGATGTTACAAGGAGGCTCGGGGGAACACGACTAATACATGTGGTTTGAACAATGGATCACGGGGAAGCTCAGAACGGCGACAACTCGTAGCTAGGATTTCGACCGAAAGAGGAACTCGAGAGACAGAGGACAAGAGCATGTGATACTGGTATGGATGGATAGAGGAGGACATGGGCGTTCTTATCCCCTCCTCCATCAACAGCGGCATGCATCATAGCGCGGCGAAGATCGACGACGACCGCGGTGCCACGCAGCAGCTTCCGCCGGCGAGGAAGATGACGAAGAATAGAGGCCGAAGGGGTACGGGCTCCTGGCGGGCTGGTGCTGGGCCAGGTGGGCCGTAACAAAGTGGAAGAGAAAACAAGCTACTATTGCTTATGGGCGGTAGATAGGGAAGAGAGGAAATGGGCCTCGACCAAGAACTCGGCTAATCTGTTTCTTTCTTTTTCTTTTACATTTTCTATATTCTGTTTTCATTTTCAGATTTTTATTTAAGCAAATGTTTTAACTTTTCTTAATGGAATTTCTTTACTAAATACTTGCAGTAATCATAAAGTTATTTAGAATCAATTTGTGAAATTTTATTATATAATGTTACTTTTCTTTATTTTCTTATATATATATATCTTTCTAATATTTGGTAAGGGATTTTGTTATTCATTTTCTTTCCATAATAAATCATGGATTATTATATGATATTTCCTTAGTTATTTATAAAACTTAGTTCTAGTTAATTTAGAGTTTGGAGGGAATTTTTATATTATGATCCTATTTCATTATTTGATGCATGATATACTAAAGAATTAATATGGTTATTCCCATGAATTTAGGAAATAGCAATGTATATGTTTTATTATAACTAACATAGTAATTAGGGTTAGAAATTATAAATGCTTACCCTAGGGTTTAGTGTTTACCAAGAATTCCTATCTTCCATACTTCACAATTCTTGACTTCTACTTAAAGAATCCCTTTCCTAGATATACTACTTCATATCCATCATCATGTGTTAACATGATGAGCTTTACTACAATTACTTTTACTAATAACTTCTCCTTCTAATTCCATTTGTAAATCCAATGAGTTTAACAATAAAGCCCTTCATGATCTTCTCATATAGATAATTCTCATCTCTAGAATATTTCTTATGAATCTAATTTCCCTTGGATGATTACTCTCTTACTTCCCAAATTATTCTGTAATCTCACTTATAAATCTTATAAGCTTGTCACTGAAGCTTTTTATAAACTTCTCATATCTATACTTGGTTATATCATCTACTTCACTAATGATCACCTCTAATCCATTAAGTAGTTACTTTTAACTACTTTCATACTCTTCCTTAATCACCCTTCACTAATATAACTTCAATAAATGTATACATCAAATCCTACTTCACCTCAAGTGCTTAGTATTTCCAAAGAGGAAAATACTACTTCTTTAATCCAATGTTACTCTAACATCATCTTAATCATACTATCTTGTCTCTACTTAACTCCAGTATCTAATACTCCAACCTCACATTATATTAATGTGACTTGTCATGGCTAACCTAGAACGACATATCTATACTAGGGTTCAATCATGTTCTATCCACCAATGTCACTTATACATGATATAAGCATTCAATCTTGGTGACTAAGCATGATCATTATAATCCTTTGATCCTTTATGGTTTAGGTTTCCAGTTGGCTAATCAAGGCCTTTATCAATACAACACTACAGTTGTATTATAATTATCTTCTCAGTGTATCTATCTGACTAAGAGAGATTATTCATTTACTATTCCTACTTTATTCAATAGGATTACTCCTAGTAACTTATCTTCAGAATTCATCCTTGTAATCTTCTTTGTTACCATATTGATTTGATTTCCTCCAATCACTCCCATCCTATAGATGATATCTAAATCTAGCATTACCATTCACCCCTTCTTACTTATTTCTTTATATGCCTTAAGTGAATGTTATGATATGGTCAAGAGTTGATAGATCAAGAATTGATAGATTAAGAATTGGTGAATCAATAGTTGATTACTCATCATTCATGAACAACAGATATTGAGATAGGATTCCATAAGGATTGATATGGAAAGAAAGATATATGGTGAATGATCTTGACTTGGTTTCCTTCCTACTCAATCCCACTAAAGAGTCAAGGTTAGATATTACCATGATACTCATGGTAAAGATAAATAAGTATAAAGTGGATCAAGAGTTTGTTATTATATTCTTGTTACTTGAATGATATTCATAGTTTGGTATTCATGGTTATTGAAATGAATACCATGGAATTATCACATAAGGATCAATTTACAATCATTAATCAATGTGTAATGGTTTAGTTACATTATATTTGATCTACCCTTAGATCAAATTACCATTACCCAAAATAATGTTTTTAGCAAAGGTCATATTGAAACTTATCGCAGTCAACTTGATGTTGTGCTCCAATTCCATCAAGTTGAGAGAATCTTCAATCACTTTGACAAGTTTTGTTCAAAAGCACAAAAATTATTCGGATTTTCTATGCATGAATGCAATGCACACATCTGGGTTTAGCTTATTTCTAAGCTCTAATGATGGGATGTTACGGACTCTCCCCCTTAAAATAAACTTCGTCCTCGAAGTTCGTATACTCTCATGTTTTGGAGTAAGGAATTGTCTGGCAATGATTACAATATATTTCAACTCCCTGGTAACCTCAATGGGAATAATTGTAATATCCCATATCCAAATTTCTTCCTTGAATTTTTATCTCAGATACTCTTCTGTTCATTCAGGAGTGAATTAACTCCATTAATTATCACATTGGTCCTAATTATAAAATCCTTAAACTGGAGTTTCTTCTTTAGTTCATTATCCTGATTAGGTATCCTAATCCAATTCCTTTACTTGATCATTAAACTTCCTTATTATTCTATATAAGGTCTAGGAAGTCTCACTAAAACAGAGTTCTAAATTTTATTAGACAATACTTGTGACCAATAGTCTAAATTCTTGGTTTGTCATTGCATGGTTTTTACTGGTATTCCTTCCGAAGATTGGTTTTGAACTCATTTAGTCCATACCCATTGGAATTTCTTGTTGTTTCCTTTATACATGTCTAATTGGATGTGCTTTATTACCTCTTAAGGATCACTTAAGAGTTGTTTCCTCTAGACTCAGTCTATTAAGATTAATCTATTTTATCCCCCTAAGATTTTGGCTTAGCAAGATTTAGATAATAATTTCATTATCACCTTAAGTACTTATTGAACTTTCATCTATTAATTACCTTAAGGTTTGAGTACTACTACCTTGGAGTACACTTCGATCTTTCATCCAGACATACTTTCGAAAATACTTCAATAATAATGACTCCTTTTAACCTTATGAAAATAAGGCTTAAGTTGTCATAGGTTAGTATTTCTTCTCCAACCTTTACTTGGAATTCGGATAACAATACTTCCACAAATTGTTTACTCTCCCCTTAGGGTTTACTAATGGTCTCTAAACTGCCTATATAGTAACCATCGGCTTCATAACTAGAATGTAGGGCTTTGTCTAGCTTATTCTCTACCTAGTTAGGGTCTCATGAAAGATCGTATGGTGTATCCACACAATTGTGGATCTCCGAAGTGAATATTTCAGCATTATTTGTCTTACTTACTATTTGGACATTTTTGCTTTTATAGGTCAAGTTTCGCGAAGATTCTCGAAAGACGGTCACATAAGTTTTATACTTCTTTAGGTCTTACTTAGCTTAGGCCAAGTTTTATGCTCTTTATGCAACCATTAACATAATCTGGTTAACTATGTTAACCAAATACCGGCTGCGAACAAATACCAGCTGCGAAACATCCTAGGGTGTATGAATTACCCTACGATTTCCGACATACTATTGGCATTCTCTCTGAATTGTCAGAGCTTTAATACCATTTTGGTTCAAAGATTCTTCTTTGTACTAATTCATGATGCTTCCATGAACTAGGTACTACTACTTCATTAATTCCTTAGCAACATTACCTACTTTGAATGAACTTTAAGTTTATTACTTCTTGTTGCTCCATATATTTCTACACTAATCTTCCTTCTTATTACTATTTAGTAATAATCTAAACATGATCCATCCTTCAAATTGTTTTGATACTCCTTACACTTGGCTTCATTCTTCATGTAAGTCTTCATCTTGGTCTTCATCACACCCTTACATGAATTGCCATTCCTATCTAGGTCTATAACATCAAGGAGTAACTGGATGTTGCAACATGCATTTGCAGACCAAGTCAAACTTCATTTACAGATCTAGTCAATCAAGAAGATCCAAGAAAGACCAATAAAGCCAAATGTGATACATATAACACACAATATTATAAGCCCGAAATTTAGTAGTTGAGTATAATATCTCTAGACTTCATACTTCGTTGTGTAGTATATGACACCTCCTCGTATAGGTTTACATTGTGATACTTAGCACGTAGGGTCAAACTATACCGTGTCTCAATATTTATCCTAATAGCTCAGTTGCAACAAGATAAATTTAAGAAAAGTGGTCTCAATTTGGTTTTGACTAACCTTTGGTCTCACTTTTGAAAGGATTAACTATAACCAACCTTTCTTATTTAGTAACTAACCTCACATGATCTCTCAAAAAGACTAATAAGTTTCTATTGATCCCCCAAAATTGAAGGTTATCACAATTTATGACACCTATGACTTCTATCATAGTTCTACCATATTATTATATTATTTCTACTCCAGAATGATTTACTAATTTATTGTCATATTTATACTCTCATCATGGCTTCAGAGCTAATCTCACCATGATCTTGTTATGTTTTACATATACATCATGATTTAAGAGCTAATCTAACCATGATGACTTTGTTTCTCACTACACTATCATTAAGTGTTAACATAATTTCACTTCATCACATAGAATCCTCAAGTGAATCCCACATGATTACTACTCATTACCTCAACATTTATCCTAATGATATTCATCATGTTGTCTTTTTTATTAATTAACCATAAAATTTCACTGTCTTACATGAATTCTAGGGTTAGGCTACACCATTTAAGAGTACTTCAATTGGTGTCTTAAACTTGATCCTAATCTACTATGACCAATTAGCTTTCCTAAAGTATCTCGGTGGATTATGTCTCCTTCAGAAGACACTAAATAGCACCTTACTAAGAAAAGTTGAATAATTACCCATATGATATCCTAAACTTAGTCATATTCTAAATTACTGTTTAGCTTACTTTAAGACATATTAATGGTGTTCTACCCTCTTGGGACTAGCACTATACCAAGAAAATATGGATAACGACTTTTAAGAAAGATGACCAAAGCCATAAGAATATTTGGTTTAGATAAGATGGCTGCTATAGTCACTATCCAACCTACAGATCTTCCTAAAAGGTTTTTAATCCTAAGGTCAAAGCATATGCTCTGATACCAGCTGCGGTGACCCAGCATACCACTGCATGATGTAGTACACTATAGTCGTTGACATAACACCAATGAAACACCGTTCACTAGTATTACATCCCTCAGAGTGGTACAACAGAAACAGCAGGTCCAAGACATGACTATAGGTTACAACTCAACTCTTTGCACAAGATCTAGAGAACACTCTAAGTTAAAGAGAGAGAAATAAACTTCTCACAAAGAAGAATCAGAAATAAATAACTCAAAAACTATCATACTATTAAGACTAGTATCTTAACTAATGGTCTGGCATTGCTGCTATTGCAATACACTACAAAAATAGGTTCTATGGCTAGAGTGTAGGGGTTCGTACCATGGAAAACAAAAAATTTCTACCGCATGAACACACAATCAAGATCTAATCTATGATCAAGCCAAGATCTATCTACTAGATTGTAGCAACGAGTCGACAGAATACTAACCCTCGAAGATCCAAAGCGGTTAACGAGAGCAGATTCTCGTGGGTGATGTAGTCGTACACTTGCCGATCTCAAGATCGCGTAGACGATCCTTCCGGCGCTGCGTTCTGGCAGCGCTCCCGCAGTCGGTCACACATCCGGTACCCGATGAAGACCTTCCTCTCCCTTGTTCCAGCAGGCAGCGGAGGTTGTAGCACTCTCCTCACGTTTCCAGCAGCACGACGGCGTGGTGTCGGAAGTAGAGGGGAGATCTCGCAGGGCTTCGCCTTAAGCCGGAGCGAGTATGGTGGAGCAAGAGAGGTGCCTTGGCGATCTAGGGTTTAGAACCACCAAGGTGAGGGGTGTAGCCGACGGCTAGGGTTTGGGGAAACCCTAGTCGGCGACTTGGGAGGAGGCCCTAGGCGGCGGCAGCAGCAGGTGGTGGCGCCAGGAGCTAGAGTTTGAGGTGTGTTTGGAGGGGGGCGCCCTACCCCTCCTTATATAGGTGGGAGGGAGGCAGTTGGGAGGAGGGAGTCCTCCTCCAACTCCTCCTCCTTGGCTGGCGGGTGGAGGGAGTAGGACTTCTTCCCTAAGTAGGTTTCCTACTCCCCTCCACCAAGCAAACTTCAGATTTGACTTTTCAAATTGGCGTTTGACTTTCAAACTTGGATTTGATTTCTCTCATCATATTTCCCAGCCAAGTGACCTAGTACATGATGCAACCATTCCACATTGTCATGGCACATCCATGTACCCTTCCCCATCTGGAGTGTCGGACCTTCTAGACCCTTCTAGAACATTTCTGGTGAAATCAACGGAATCATTTCCGAACTCCGAAACAGGACTTTCCTTATATGAATCTTATTCTCCGGACCATTCCGGATCTCCTCATGATATCCCGGATCCCATTCGAGACTCCAAACAACATTCGGTCTCTTACTCATCATTTCATAACTACTCAACAACATTGAATCCTTAAGTGTGTCTCCCTACGATTCGTGAATTATGCGGACATGATCGATACACTTCTCCGATCAATAACCAATAGAGGAATTTGGAAATTAATATGGCTCCCACATATTTCTACGATTACTTTGCAATCGAATGAACAACTTACATATGATACCAATTTCCCTTTGTCTCACGATAGTTTACTTATCCAAGGTTTTGATCGTCGGTATCTCTGCATACCTAGTTCAACCTCGTTACCGACAAGTACTCTTTTCTTGTTCCCGTGATATGTGATCCCTTGTGATCCAGTCACATGCTTGCAAGCTAATTGGATGACATTCCACTGAGAGGGCCCAGAGTATATATATCCGTCATTTGGATGGACAAATCCCACTCTTGATCCATGTGCCTCAACACATACTTTCCGAACACTCAATGCCACCTTTATAGCCACCCAGTTACGGTGTGGTGTTTGATGTCATCAAAGCATTCTTCCGGTGATGGTGATTAGCATGGTCTCATGGTCGAAGGAATTAGGTTACTATGTATCAGAAAGCATATAGCAAATGAAATATATTAAATGACTTGATCTTTATGCTACGCTTAACTATAGGAGTATGTCCATCACATCATTCTCCTAATTATATGACCCTGTTGTTAATAACATCTTCTATGTTCATGATCAGGAAACCATGATCATATATTAACCAACAAGCTAGTTTAACAAGAGGCTTTACTAGGGACTCTTTTATGTTTACAAATCACACAAGTATTCATGTTTCCGGTTAATACAATTATAGCATGGTATGTAAACATTTATCATAAGTATGAAGATATGATAATAACCACTTTATTATTGCCTCTTGGGCATATCTCCAACAGTCTCCCACTTGCACTAGAGTCAATAATCTAGTTTCAAACCTTTGTGTATTCAACACCTATGGCTTTTTGGTGTTGTATGTACACGATTGCTAGTGGTCAACTGAACTCTGGATCTGACACTTCCAGGTCCGTGTGTAATTGCATGTCTTTGCGTCTCTACGCATCACTCATTCTCTAATGAGATGGCTTTGTATAAATTTGGTCCTTTGGTGAGACGTTTAGTTCTTTGGGGTTAAAACATGTTGATAATATTGTCATACAATATATCTTCATAGTACTATCCTGCTGTGAACCACACCTAGTTTGATAACAAACTACTTGACACAAATGCCCTCTTTTGCTGCTATTATAGCAGTCATATACTTAGCCTTTTGTTGTAGTATCTGTCATAATGTCTTAACTTTGTGTAACATCCCTAAAATCATGATTTCAAAGATTGCACATCATTCATGCATGCATATAATTTTGAGATCTTTTTCCAACTATTTTCAAGAAAACAGAAGCACATAGTGCTATTATTTTATGTGAGCAAACTTAAATCAAATGACCATCCTCAATTGAGAGCATAAGTGTTTTAAACCAATTTTTCTTGGCTTCCTTGTTGATTGGATTGAATGTGGAGTTTGGATAAAAATTCATAAAACAAATGTGGTTTCAAAACCATTTTCAAAACATTTCAAAATCAAGTGCTATGTCACCGTTTATTTTTATTTTATTCTAAAATGACCAAGCTAAATCAAAGTAACCACTTGTTTTTATACCCAGAAGTGTGAATGTTGCACCCTACAAAATCCTGAAAAAGTTTGAATTCAAAAAGCTTTAGAAACCATTTGAAGTTCATTCCAGAAATTCAAAACAGAAAAAGAAAAAGAGAAAGGAAATAGAAAAGGGCCAGCGCCAGGATTCTGGCCCAACTGAGAAAGCAGCCCACTAAGCCCACCCGGGTTCCCTCTCTCCCTCTCTCACTCGCAGACGCACCCAGCAAGTGACTGACGCCAGGACCCCACCCACCCTCTGTTTCTCTCGCAGACAACTAGGCCCCGTCCACGTCACCGTCGTCTTCCCCAAATCTCGCCCGCAGACCACGTCGTCGCTGCCGTTGATGCCGATAATGGCGCGGCGTATTTAGCCTTGATTCTGCGAGCGTTTCCTGTCGCGCTTCGGCCTACTTAAACCACACCCCGCCGCGGTCATTTCCCCCCACACTGCACACTCTTCTCGCCACCAGGCTGCCTCTAATTTGTATTGCACCGCCGCGGTCAGAGCCAACTCCGGCGAGGTATTCCGGTAAGACCCCGTCGCCCCTTGCTGTCTAAGTTTGCTAGAATGATCACGACAACCATGCACATCTTCTCACCCTATTGGTGCATGCTAGGACCGTCTGGAGACTTGCCAACGACGACGACCGCAAGTGCCTGACGCTTTCTTCTTCTCCGGCGATCGATTGCGGTAAGCACTGAGCGCCCCTTGACCTCTCTCGCATACGACTAGGTTCGCCTTGTCCTTGCACAGCTACTGATGCCTCTGGTTGGTACTAGGAAGACCCAGAGCGTCGGCAACAACTTCGTCTGCAACCACCCGACGCCGCGCACGACTCCGACGAGCTCCAGCAGCCCACACCGTGCGCCCCTTGCCAAGCCGCCGCCAGGTTGAGCATCAGCACGTCGCCACGGTTCTGGTAAGCCCCTCCGACAACCCTAGGACGACCTATAGCGCCGCGCCACCGTAGGCAGAGCTCGCCGCCGCCAGTAGCCGCCGCTAGCGCCGCTCAGTTTTGGTCGATTGATTCGTAGCCGTCAGATCTAGATCCAGCGCGTAGGATTAGTTCACTTAAACGAACCATTACGCGTTAGATCTGGCCGTGCATCTTTAGTTAAATCGTGCGGTTCTCGTTGATCGATCCGTCCAAACCGGTACGGGCCAATTAGAAACAGACGCGTGGCTAGGGTTTAGATTTAAAACAGGATTTGAATCTGATTAATGTTTGAATTTTATTTGGCTATAACTTTTGATCCCCACGTTAGAATTTGACAAATTTTATACCGTTGGAATCAGGAGAACAAGCTCTTTCTAAATATGCAATGTGTTTAATGTTTAGTTTCTGTTAAAAAGGTTTTATTTGCAGAAACTTGTGTAGGACTAATTAGAGTTTATGAAATGTTTAGGAAATGATTTAGGGTTTAAATAATTGTTGTTTGGCAAGTTTTTGACTTGTTTATGAATCAGTACTGAATACTTGCTTTGTTGAGTTTTTAAAAAAATCATCACATATCATCTTGCATGCATGCATATATTTTTGATTGTATATGTTTTGTGTGTAATTTGTTGCTACCAATCTTTGTGTAGATTTTGGTGCTAGTGATTGTGATTGTGAGGAGTGCTACTCTCCCAACTACCAAGGCAAGTGGTACTTCATGAATATTTTTATCCCATGTTTTATACTAAGCATTAGAAATATTTTGCTAAGTCTTGCATGATATTATTTTGCTTATATGCCATGTTGGGAAATCCTAGTAGTTGTAGAAATGCTAGGGAATTTCTAAGTTAAGTTACTATCTATGCCATGCTTAGCCTAGCTAGTAGCAAACAAGGGTTGGTGAAATATACATGCTATGATGAAAATATTTCTAAGTCTTTGGACTTGTGTTTTACCTAATAAAACAACTAAGTTAATGAAACACCTGGGTGGAATGGAAGGAAAGGTTTATGTTGAGTGGTTACACAAGGCCCATTTCTATGGTTTACCTTGTGTATCTCACTTGTGGTAAGCCACCCAGGAACAAAGAGATTTTAGAGGCCAAGTGTTAAAAAGCTTCTAGTGCAGCCACTTGGCAATATGGGCTCTGCCTGGATCACATAAGTTGCTAGAACTTAGCCATTTGGACAGTTGGTGGTAGTGGGAATGATAGGTTGGAGCGCGTCCATTTGGTCTAAGGGAAGGCTTCTGAAAGGTCCTGTCTTGGTGAAACCAAGTCTAGTGCGGAAAGTGCACAACCTATGCAGATGGAAAAATCTAAGTACTTAGCCAAGTCCATGGTAATGGACAACTTGAGCATCAAGACATGGAAGCTATCAAGAATCTCCTCATCCCAATTTCTAAGTAAAAACTTGTGGGAGAACAAGGGTGAAGGACCTCAATGTCTATTGGTGGTTCCTTGGGAAAAGTTTTGACAAAGAAAAACTTAGTGATTTCAACTAATAGGAAAAACCTATTTTGAGCAAAAGCAAGCCAAGCTACACTTAGCCAAATTGCATATAGTATCTAGTCCACCTAAAATTTTACTAAGGTATCACTTGCCAATACTATTCCAAAGTATTGACCCACTGTGGCTGTAACTTGTGATGTTGCAGGTTACTCTGATGAGGATTAGGTGTCATGAGTCTACACTCAACATGTTTGCCTGTGGCATATGAAGATGAAGACTTTATTTATTTACTTATTCAAACTCTTGTATTAGGCCTGTGGCCTTGGAGTTGTAAAGACTATGTTTATCTCTGGAATGGCTGTAATAAATGACCTTTGTATCTGTGTACTTCATCTTAAACTGTGGATGCTAGCATTGATCCAGGGACTAGCATTGCAATCACAGGGATCCTTTTCCTTTATAAAGGAGGGATCTTACACTTTGGAACTCATCCAAATTCATTATGGAACTCACTTTCCATCTTATTGTTCCACCCTTAGTTTAGATTGAGATAAACTTAATTTGTACTTTGTGACAAAACTAGTATCAATGTAGCACTTTTACAATGAACTAACCATCTATTTATCACTTCTACAAAATAATATACTCTTAGTTCTTCCAAAAGATCATAAGAATATCCTTACTATCGTCCAATGATCATCTTATGAATCATTCTGGTATATGCTCATAACATTTAGAGCATAGGACATATCTGGATTTGTACATATCACAGTATGATTGATATAAATACTCTTTGTTATTTCATACATCAAGTATCAATCTATACTTGAATCTTTGTTCCACTTACCAAGTGTCAATATACTTGAATATATCATCAATATTGAACTTATTCAATCCTTTATGTGCGACAAGAACCTTTCTTGTAGTTTCTATATTGAACTCATTCAATACATCATCTATGTACTTTTGGCACAACCATATTAGTGTCTATTGATGCCAAATATTTGGGTTTTGCCTAAGTCTTTCATCGGGATGAAATTCTTAATATGTGTTAATAAAAGATACATCATTTTCAATCAACAATATGTCTTCCACATAATGTATTAGAAACATGTCTTAGCGCTCCCACTTAATTTCTTGCGAATGCAAGCATCTTCATCGTCTCCGACGAATTTAAACTCCTTTAACAGTTTCATCATAGTGAAGATTCCAACTCCGCAATGCTTGCTTCAACCATTGAAGTTTGCATATGCTTTTAGCATCCTTTGAATTAACAAAACCCTATGGACCGTGTTATGCACATGTCCTAGGTAACAATTCTATTAGAACTTGTTTTGTTTATTCAACTACCACATAAAAAAATTATATGTAGTGGTTGCTACATTAATCTGTCTAGACTAAATATCGCTATGAAAGATCAAATCTTGTCATATACAACCTTTGAACATTGTTGTGAACTCTTTCCCAACACGTCAATTATTTCATAGATGTGAAACATCCATGTCTATTTCTTTATAGATCCAAACACGACTATAAGGTCTTACACATTTATCAAGGGTCCTTCAAGTTCAAAGCTTGATTCTCGTGTATGGAACTATCACGGATTTTATGGCTTCAAGCCATTTTATGGAGTCAGGGCCCATCATCGCTTCTTTGCATGTAGTCAGTTCATTATTCTCAAATAATGATTCAACCCTCAAATCTTGGTATTTGATTGTTTACCCGACCTACTTGGTTCAATAGAAACTTTGACCTCCGTAACCACAATCTTTGAGGCACGTGAGCCATGAGCATTGTTGCTGCCTCCGGAACACTTTTCGGCGCTGCACAACTTTGCACATATAGCTAAGGTTCTTTTCACCTTATCAAAGTTCTGTTGTCCTCCAACTTATCTTTTCACGGAAAATTCCTTCTCAAAGAAACTTGACGTTCTAAGCGACAATCACTTTTGCCTTTGGTGTTATGGAGGATTACTTAACTATTATTCAAAATAACATACAAAGATATGTTCATCCGATTTTGGTTGCAAACATCTTTCTTATGTATAGCATACCAATTTTTAAGAAAGGACAACTTGGGTTTTTATCCCAAACCATAACTTTATATGGTGTCATTTCAACAGATTATGATGGAGCTCTTTTTAGTGGAAAAACGGTAGTCTCTAAAGCTTTTAATCTTTAAAATATAATGCCAGTTTTATGAATTACACCTTTGATCTTACCATGTCAAACAAGGTTTAATTACATATCTCGAACCCTCCATACTCTTATGGTGTTTCGGGAGATGCAAATCCACGGAATGATTCCTTAAATCTTAGGTATTATGCTAAACTTGTAACTCAAATATCTTCCTTTATGATCTTATCATAAACTATTTATATTCTTGTTACAATGATTTTGCACTTCATCTTGAAAGTCTTTGAACTTTTCAAATGTTTCATACTTCGTCCTTATTAAGTAAATATTCATATATTTACTCAAATTTCGGAGAAAGCGTATGAAGTTGAAATCCATCGCTCTTGACTACACATAATGGACTTCATACAACAATATGTACAAGTTCCAATAAGCCAGTCATTCGTTCCGTTTTGGCCTATGAACGAAGTTTTAATTATCTCTAGGAAAGTTTCACAAGCGTCATTTAATCAAAATAAAAAAGACTCCAAAATTCCATCCACATGGAGTTTGTTCATGTTTTCTTTCCAATATAATTTAAACGGCGATGTCACTTCCTAAGTGATCTTTCAATCAATTTGTCTTTCGACATTTTTAGCAGTAGTTTTATGGATGTGATTTCTCCAACGAGATTTGTGAATCATCCATCTTTTATGGATTATGACAATTATTTGAACAACCCTTTTGTTCTCATAATACCTGATAAAACAAATCTTGAAGGCAAGCTTTGATGTTTAACGAGCAACACAATAACCCTTTATTTGTTCTCGATGAACATCATCACATATTCTTTTGCTAGTTACTTAGGCCATTGTAGTTCATGAATTTTATTGTTTCGTATGACGATTCATACTAACAAATTCAGTATCCAATACTCAAGAACTACATTGTTTAACAAACAAAGAATACAACCATAACACGTATATCCTCTATATACCTAAGCTGAACAATTCTAGTCTTTTCTTTTCTACCATATATTTATGAGATTCTCTTTCAGTATTTCCTTTCAGTTTGAAATAATCTATCATCAATAGTGGAGCCATACACATGACACATAGTCCAAAGCGTGTATAGTTAAATACCAATGTCTTTGGACTTGCACTTTGAAGTAGATAACCATCATCAAATGTTTGGTGTTCTTTCAAATTCCTTTCTTTAGTAATCTCTTGGTGTAGTAAACATTTTACCTACATCAAATATTCACCCTTATCATGGATTTATTCATGATCAAGCTACTTTAGCTTATAACAGTGAATCGCGAGTATAATGTTGCTCTCCAAAACCTTTTGGAGGATTAGGACAACTAGTGTCTCCAACCTTTTGTAAATTATCATCAAATATGAGAACATTAACTTTGTCATGTTATACTCTATCATGTTGTAACCAAAACATCATTTCAGATATCGCAATATCTTCCATACATGATGGTTTCTGAAACAACTCTTTCAACTCCTAGATTACCTTGATATTGAAACTATCTCTCGAATATCAAGAATCATAGAGATAAACATGATACTTATATACTAACACTAGAATTGTTACTCTTGATTTAATACCAACTATTAAACTTCACGGAGTAATCGAAACTTACTGAAAGTTTGCAATGGGACTTTTAAACTTTATATTAACACTTCAAAACAATACGATACCAATTCGTAAAGTAACTAACCAGAATTCTATAGTTCTATTATCTCAATTATAACTAAGCGCAAGGTGGTAAACGGATGCCAATGACTACAACAACTATGCAAATTCACTTTGATTTAATTTATGATAAATAGTGTTCAACTTTTAATCATAATGTTGTTGAACTCCCACTCAAAACAACATCCCTCACATTGTTTTAGTGATCACACGAACCAAATCCACCACATCAAAACCGATCATCACGAGAGTTTATGTAGCTTCAATGGCGAACAATCAACATGTTCATCATATCTACTATATGACTCATGCTTTACCTTTCGGTGATCCGTGTTCCGAGACCATGTCTGTACATGCTAGGCTCGTCAAGATCAAACCTTAGCTTGCGCATGAGCAAATCTGGCTTGCTCACGTTGTATACACTCGCAGAATCTAACACACCCGATCATCACGTGATGCTTCGAAACAACGAGCTTTAGCAACGGTGCTTACTAAGGATGAACACTTTAAAACTTGAAATTGTGTGCTTGAGGGATCATCTTATAATGCTACCATCGTGAACTAAGCAATACAAGATGCATAAAAGGATTAACATCACATGCAATTCATAATATGTGATATGATATGGCATTTCTTCTTGTGCTTCCGATCTCCATCTTCAAGCACGAACATGATCTCCATCATCACCGGTGTGGCGTCAAGGTCAATGGCGCCGCTTCATGGTTGTCGTCCACTAGCATCAACTATTACAAATTCTTTGAATAGACATGCAGGTCTTAACGGAATTTAAAATACAACCATACGGCTCCTGCCGGTTGCCAACTTACAATAAGGAACATTGCATACATCATATATAATCACAATGATGGCCATATCACATCACAGCACACCCCTGCAAAACAAAGTTAGATGCCTCTAATTTTCTTTGCGTATTTTACGTGGTTTGGGGCTTTCAATAAGTGTCATTCTAACTTATGAACAAGAACCACAACATTGATACTAGTATTGTCAATCACCTATTGTAAATTGAATCTTAACTATGTTGGGAGAAACAGGAACCCGCAAAGCCACTTAAGCAATACAAGTTGCATGTCAAGCGTGGAGCAAGTCTCATGAACGATGTCATGTAAGGTTAGCCCGGGCCGCTTCATCCCACCATCCCGCAAGATGCAAAGTACACAAGAAGCAATCGACAACAAAAGCATCAACGCCCACAATGACCATTGTGTTCTACTCGTGCAACAGATCTAGATATAGACACGGCTCTGATACCACTGTAGGGGTTCGTAGCATGGAAAACAAAAAATTTATACCGCATGAACACACAATCAAGATCTAATCTATGATCAAGCCAAGATCTATCTACTAGATTGTAGCAATGAGTCGACAGAATACTAACCCTCGAAGATCCAAAGTGGTTAACGAGAGCAGATTCTCGTGGGTGATGTAGTCGTACACTTGTCGATCTCAAGATCGTGTAGACGATCCTTCCGGTGCTGCGTTCCGGCAGCGCTCCCGCAGTCGGTCACACATTCGGTACCCGATGAAGACCTTCCTCTCCCTTGTTCCAGCAGGCAACGGAGGTTGTAGCACTCTCCTCGTGATTCCGGCACCACGACGGCGTGGTGTCGGAAGTAGAGGGGAGATCTCGCAGGGCTTCGCCTTAAGCCGAAGCGAGTATGGTGGAGCAAGAGAGGTGGCTAGGGTTTGGGGAAACCCTAGTCGGCGACTTGGGAGGAGGCCCTAGGCGGCGGCAGCATCAGGTGGTGGCGCCAGGAGCTAGGGTTTGAGGTGTGTTGGGAGGTGGCGCCTACCTCTCCTTATATAGGTGGGAGGGAGGCGGTTGGGAGGAGGGAGTCCTCCTCCAACTCCTCCTCCTTGGCCGACGGGTGGAGGGAGTAGGACTTCCTCCCTAAGTCGGTTTCCTACTCTCCCTCCACCAAGCAATCTTCAGATTTGACTTTTCAAATTAGCGTTTGACTTTCAAACTTGGATTTGATTTCTCTCATCATATTGCCTAGCCAAGTGACCTAGTACATGATGCAACCATTCCACATTGTCATGACAATCCATGTACCCTTCCCCCTCCGGAGTGCCGGACCTTCTAGACCCTTCTAGAACATTCCTAGTGAAATCACCGGAATCATTTCCGAACTCCGAAACAGGACTTTCCTTATATGAATCTTATTCTCCGGACCATTACGGATCTCCTCGTGATATTCCGGATCCCATCCGAGACTCCGAACAACATTCGGTCTCTTACTCATCATTTCATAACTACTCAACAACATCGAATCCTTAAGTGTGTCTCCCTACGGTTCGTGAATTATGCGGACATGATCGAGACACTTCTCCGATCAATAACCAATAGAGGAATCTGGAAATTCATATGGCTCCCACATATTTCTACGATTAATTTGTGATCGAATGAACCACTTACATACGATACCAATTTCCATTTGTCTCACGATAGTTTACTTATCCGAGGTTTTGATCGTCGGTATCTCTGCATACCTAGTTCAACCTCATTACCTATAAGTACTCTTTTCTCGTTCCCGTGATATGTAATCCCTTGTGAGCCAGTCACATGCTTGCAAGCTAATTGGATGACATTCCACAGAGAGGGCCCAGAGTATATCTATCCGTCATATGGATGGACAAAGCCCACTCTTGATCCATGTGCCTCAACACATACTTTCCGAACACTCAATGCCACCTTTATAGCCACCCAGTTACAGTGTGGTGTTTGATGTCATCAAAGCATCCTTCCGGTGATGGTGATTAGCATGATCTCATGGTCGAAGGAATTAGGTTACTATGTATCAAAAAACATATAGCAAATGAACTATATTAAATGACTTGATCTTTATGCTACGCTTAACTATAGGAGTATGTCCATCACATCATTCTCCTAATGATATGACCCTGTTGTTAATAATATCTTCTATGTTCATGATCAGGTAACCATGATCATATATTAACCAACAAGCTACTTTAACAAGAGGCTTTAATAGGGACTCTTTTATGATTACAAATCACACAAGTATTAATGTTTCCGGTTAATACAATTATAGCATGGTATGTAAACATTTATCATAAGTATGAAGATATGATAATAACCACTTTATTATTGCCTCTTGGGCATATCTCCAACATTGAGATTATATTCCTATCTAATCAGTAACTTTGTTTTCAATTGAGTTGGTGTATATGTTGACCTTCTTGACTTCATTGAAGAGCTTTTAGCTCTTGATGATGATTCCTGGAGCATAACTTGATGTAGACTTCGTCTTAATGGCTTTAGAATCTAGCAAGGGTTAAGAAGATACGTTGAGTATGAGCGTACTCAGCAAGTTCACTAGAAAAGGAGTTTTTGTTGCACTATATCTACAGCCACAGACCGTAGGTCGTAGGCAATGCAAGTTTTCATAAATATTTCTTCAAAGGTTGCTTTCATTCTGAAAATCTATGTCCGTTAGACTTCACGGGTTTACTAGAACTTTCATGGAGTTCCTTTCCCATCGCGTTCGCAGCTCCTTCCCGGAACAGGGAGTAACAATTTACAATTCTTACACTCTGCAGAGGTGCGTCACTTTACCCATCGGATATCAAATCCTTGTTGCACAACTGGGTGTTCTTTCCCGTCCACACTTCCTATGGTGTGGGGCCCAGTAGATGATCCAAGGCAATCACTGCCCCCTTCGCGACCTCGCATGCCTCCTTGGTGTACACCATGCCCATCCATTGAATTACGGCAATGGTTTGTACAAACCGTTAGATGCCAGAAATATCGTGGGACGATGAGGGTTCCCACCCATATGCTGCATATCCTCTACGAATTACCAATTAATATGCACGCTACGAGTGATAACAGCCACGACCTGCACATCCGTCTACATGCGAGAGGAAGAAGATACAACTGACTTCTCTGTCCCTTTCCAAACTCATGGTTAACGCGTAATATACGGCGCAAGAATCACTGGCGACATTGGTAGTTAAGTCCTAGATAATATGTTCCTTTACCATCGGAACTTTAATAGTAGGTTATTACCTCATGGTAAATAACCTATAATCATATTATTGTGAAAATAGTGTTTTCAGACCTTTTTCAAATGCAGGTGATGACAACACTGGATTTGTAAAATACTTTATAGAAAATAATCAAAGGACATGAGCATGTGTGAACTTGCCTTTTGTGACTGCAAGATTATGCACTCACGGTCTTCGAGACAATATAAAAGATCCAATATCTGAAATCAGCATCATTGGTCCGGTAAGGACTAATGTTTAAAGAAGCAAGATGTTATTATGCATAAGTAATGTAATGCAATTGATAAACATGAATTCCAGGGATAACGTTGATCTAAGGTTTGGAAACTGGAAATGATTTCTTTAGAATGTGTTGTCCTTTTAGATAAGTTTCATACTTGTGCTTCTTATTAAGGCTTGTGAGTGTGTGTGAAATAACATGCATGTATAATATCATAAAATAATGAGATACATAAACAAGGAATGCTACTCAAGATTGCTTATACAATAATTGTTTATCTTCAAATTTTACTTTGCAAGTAATGTCACTTATAAAGGACTTAAGTGTCATCATTCCTAAGTATATAAGTAAAGTATAAAGTAATGTGATTACAATTAATTGTCATATGTTGACTGAAGTGGCAAAATGAATAACTTTTGAAGAAAAGGTTTCTTTATTAAGGTTTAAATAATCCTGATAGTTTTTAGAATATGGTTGATAGATTGTGATTGATATTGTTTATGCTTGCTTGAATAGTCTAGACTTGAGATGCTTATAACTTAATTATAACAGACCAAATTTAACTATAAAACACATAACAAAGTCTTTAACATAGTATTTGAATTATTGTAGACTAAATTTAACTTTAAAGACATAGATGGACTTAAGGTATATTGCTTATGATAATTGTAATTTGTTCACTTTATAATGTTTCTTTAAAGTTAACTAGGAATGGTATTACTTTTATTTGGTATAGTGGTTTCTCAAGATTATAATGGAATAGAATCATTTATGTTTTTATAAATGAATGGTTATGGTTTGCAATCAAGGTATTAATATTACTTAACTACTTATGGATTCACTATAGTGTTTTGGTATGTTGATAAACTTTGTGTTAAAGTAAATGTAAAAGATTTAATTTAGTCACAAATTATTCTTTGAGGATTTTATAATGGATAAAAATCCTTTTAGAAAATAATCTACACTTGTGGTTAAAGGATAATTCAATAAAATTGTATTTAAAATGTGTTGAACCATTTTGACTTAATATTATCAATATTTAAGACTAATACTATTTATTAGACTTAATTGGCTAATTCTAGATAAATTAACAAATTTTATTTACCCTTATATGAATTATCAACTAAGGAAATAGGTTTAAATTCAAGTTGCTAAAGTGTTTTAAATTTTTATTTACCTCAAAAGTGGAATATTATATTTTTAACATGTAGTTATTATTTTTGTGATCATTTTGGTATATTACATTTATTTTCGTGATTTATAAATAATAAAATATGATTTTTATAAGATTTATTATTTATAAATACTTAATAAATAATAAATATTTAACTAAGTGAAATAATAATGCATGATTATAGTTTTAAATTATAGCTCTTATTTTTCTAAGATTTTTGGTATATTATTTATATTTTAACATTTGCCATTATTAAAATATGAATTATCAAAGTTTTATTACTTATAAAATCTTTATTAAATAATAATTATTTAAATTGTTAACATAATAATGTTTGATAATAGTTTTAAGTGATAGATTTTATTTTTCTACAAATTTTCATATACTATACACATTTTTCTAAATTACAAAACAAAAGTTATTAATTAAACAAGATTTAATCATTTTATTACATTTCAAGAAATATTTATATTTGATCTTATAATTTCTTATCTAATTCCTAAACAGAAAATACCTAAGCTAAACCTACCCAAGGTCATTGACCAGTGGGGTTCGTACCACGTCATATGCCACATGTGCAAATACTAGGTCAAACCAACTGACTGAGTAGTGGTGACGTGAGCGTCACGCTCGGGATGACGTCACCCGAGCTGATCTTCTCAGATCGAGATTGATCTCGTGATTTGGTGTATGCGCGCGGTTGTGGAGGTTTACGTTGGAAAGGCATGTGATGGCGAGTGGAACTGTGGCCGCGCCGCCCCGAAATGGTCAGCGGAGCACTAGCTCCGACTAGCATCTACGACGGCGGACAAAGGTGCATGACGCAGGCGCGATGGAGGTAGAGAGGAAGGCAACGGAGGGGTGACAGAGCACCGCAAGCTCACCAACATGTTGTTGATGGGCTTTAGAAGACTCGGGGTAGGCGGAATCGAAGTGGACGACGACAGCCGGACTTCGGGAAGATGAGGTCGCCGCATCGACTCGAGGCGCCCCACTTCAATTCTTTCGGCAATGAGGCTCAGGGGAACAGGACTAAGACGTGTGTTTGAACAATGGAGCACGGGGAAGCTCAGAACGGCGGAAACTCGTAGCTAGGGTTTCGATCGAAAGAGGAACTCGAGAGACAGAGGCCGAGAGCGAGTGATACTGGTATGGATGGATAGAGGAGGACGTGGGCGTTCTTATCCCCTCCTCCATCAGCGGCGGCACGCATCATAGCGCGGCGGAGATCGACGACAGCCGCGGTGGCACACAACAGCTTCCGCCGGCGAGGAAGACGACAAAGAATAGAGGCCGAAGGGGTATGGGATCCTAGAGCTCTGGTTCTGTGCCAGGTGGGCCGTAACGAAGTGGAAGAGAAAACTGGCTACTACTTCTTATGGGCGGTAGATAGGGAAGAGAGGAAATGGGCCTCGGCCAAGAACTGGGCTAATCTATTTCTTTTCTTTTCCTCTACATTTTCTATATTCTGTTTTCATTTTGAGATTTTTATTTAAGCAATTGTTTTAACTTTTCTTAATGGAATTTCTTTGCTAAATACTTGCAGCAATCATAAAGTTATTTAGAATCAATTTGCGAAGTTTTATTATATAATGTTACATTTCTTTATTTTCTTATATATATATCTTTCTAATATTTGGTAAGGGATTTTGTTATTCATTTTCTTTCCATAATAAATCATGGATTATTATATGATATTTCCTTAGTTATTTATAAAACTTAGTTCTAGTTAATTTAGAGTTTGGAGGGAATTTTTATATTATGATCCTATTTCATTATTGGATGCATGATATACTAAAGAATTAATATGGTTAATATTATTCCCATGAATTTAGGAAATAGCAATGTATATATTTATTATAACTAACATAGTACTTAGGGTTTGAAATTATAAATGCTTACCCTAGGGTTTAGTGTTTACCAAGAATTCCTATCTTCCATACTTCACAATTCTTGATTTCTACTTAAAGAATTCCTTTCCTAGATATACTACTTCTTCATATCCATCATCATGTGTTAACATGATGAGGTTTACTGCAATTACTTTTACTAATAACTTCTCCTTCTAATTCCATTGGTAAATCCCATGAGTTTGACACTAAAGCTCTTCCTGATTTTCTCATATAGATAATTCTCATCTCTAGAATATTTATTATGAATCTAATTCCCCTTGGATGATTACTCTCTTACTTCCCAAATTATTCTGTAATCTCACTTATAAATCTTATAAGCTTGTCACTGAAGCTTTTTATAAACTTCTCATGTCTATACTTGGTTATATCATCCACTTCAATAATGATCACCTCTAATCCATTAAGTGGTTACTTCTAACTACTTTCATACTCTTCCTTAATAACCCTTCACTAATATTACTTCAATAGATGTATACATCAAATCCTACTTCATCTCAAGTGCTTAGTATTTCCAAAGAGGAAAATACTACTTCTATAATCCAATGTTACTCTAACATCATCTTAATCATACTATCTTGTCTCTACTTAACTCCAGTATCTAATACTCCAACCTCACATTATATTAATGTGACTTGTCATGGCTAACCTAGAATGACATATCTATACTAGGGTTCCATCATGTTCTACCCACCAATGTCACTTATACATGATATAAGCATTCAATCTTGGTGACTAAAGCATGATCATTATAATCCTTTGATCCTTTATGGTTTAGGTTTCCAGTTGGCTAATCAAGGCCTTCATCAATACAACACTACAATTGTATTATAATTATCTTTTCAGTGTATCTATCTGACTAAGAGAGATTATTCATTTACTATTCCTACTTTATTCAATAGGATTACTCCTAGTAACTTATCTTCAGAATTCATCCTTGTAATCTTCTTTGTTACCATATTGATTTGATTTCCTCCAATCACTCCCATCCTATAGATGATATCTAAATCTAGCATTACTATTCACCCCTTCTTACTTATTTCTTATAGGCCTTAAGTGAATGTTATGATATGGTCAAGAGTTGATAGATCAAGAATTGATAGATTAAGAATTGGCGAATCAATAGTTGATTACTCATCATTGATGAACAACAGATATTGAGATAGGATTCCATAAGGATTGATATGGAAAGAAAGATATATGGTGAATGATCTTGACTTGGTTTCCTTCCTACTCAGTCCCACTAAAGAGTTAAGGTTAGATATTACCATGATACTCATGGTAAATATAAATAAGGATAAAGTGGATCAAGAGTTTGTTATTATATTCTTGTTACTTGAATGATATTCATATTTTGGTATTCATGGTTATTGAAATGAATGCCATGGAATGATCACATAAGGATCAATTTACAATCATTAATCAATGTGTAATGGTTTAGTTACATTATATTTGATCTACCCTTAGATCAAATTACCATTACCCAAAATAATGTTTTTAGCAAAGGTCATTTTGAAACTTATCGCAGTCAACTTGATGATCTACTCCAATTCCATTAAGTTGAGAGAATCTTCAATCACTTTGACAAGTTTTGTTCAAAAGCGCGAAAATTATTCGGATTTTCTATGCATGAATGCAATGCACACATCTGGGTTCAGCTTATTTATAAGCTCTAATGCTAGGATGTTACGGACTCTCCCCCTTAAAATAAACTTCATCCTCGAAGTTCGTATACTCTCATGTTTCGGAGTAAGGAATTGTCTAGCAATGATTACAATATGTCTCAACTCTCTGGTAACCTCAATGGGAATAATTGTAATATCCCATATCCAAATATCTTCCTTGAATTTTTATCTCAGATACTCTTCTATTCATTCAGGAGTGAATTAACTCCATTAATTATCACATTGGTCCTAATTATAAAATCATTAAACTGGAGTTTCTTCTTTAGTTCATTATCCTGATTAGGTATCCTAATCCAATTCCTTTACTTGATCATCAAACTTCCTTATTATTCTATATAAGATCTAGGAAGTCTCACTAAAACAGGGTTCTAAATTTTATTAGACAATACTTGTGACCAAAAGACTAAATTCTTGGTTTGTCATTGCATGGTTTTTACTGGTATTCCTTCCAAATATTGGTTTTGAACTCATTTAGTCCATACCCATTGGAATTTCTTGTTGTTTCCTTTATACATGTCTAATTGGATGTGCTTTATTACCTCTTAAGGATCCCTTAAGAGTTGTTTCCTCTAGACTCAGTCTATTAAGATTAATCTATTTTATCCCTCCTAAGCTTTTGTATTAGCAAGCTTTAGATAATATTTTCATTATCACCTTAAGTACTTCAACTTTCATCTATTAATTACCTTAAGGTTTGAGTACTACTACCTTGAAGTACACTTCGATCTTTCATCCAGACATACTTTCGAAAATACTTCAATAATAATGACTCCTTTTAACCTGATGAAAATAAGGCCTAAGTTGTCATAGGTTAGTATTTCTTCTCCAACCTTTACTTGGAATTCGGATAACAATACTTCCACAAATTGTTTACTCTCCCCTTAGGGTTTACTAATGGTCTCTAAACTGCCTATATAGTAACCATCGGCTTCATAACTAGAATGTAGGGCTTTGTCTAGCTTATTCTCTACCTAGTTAGGGTCTCATGAAAGATTGTATGGTGTATCCACACAATTGTGGATCTCCGAAGTGAATCTTTCAGCATTATTTGTCTTACTTACTATTTGGACATTTTCGCTTTTATAGGTCAATTTTCGCGAAGATTCTCGAAAGATGGTCACATAAGTTTTATACTTCTTTAGGTCTTACTTAGCTTAGGACAAGTTTTATGCTCTTTATGCAACCATTAAGATGATCTGGTTAACTATGTTAACCAAATACCGGCTGCGGACAAATACCAGCTGTGGAACATCCTAGGGTGTATGAATTACCCTACAGTTTCTGACA
The DNA here is from genome assembly GCA_916181665.1 of Avena sativa. Classification (NCBI taxonomy): domain Eukaryota; kingdom Viridiplantae; phylum Streptophyta; class Magnoliopsida; order Poales; family Poaceae; genus Avena; species Avena sativa. Next base: position 299,176,777 of record OV702297.1, on the reverse strand, counting down.
TACTATTGACATTCTCTCTGAATTGTCAGAGATTGAATACCATTTTGGTTCAAAGCTTCTTCTTTGTACTAATTCATGATGCTTCCATGAACTAGGTACTACTACTTCATTAATTCCTTAGCAACATTACCTACTTTGAATGAACTTTAAGTTTATTACTTCTTGTTGCTCCATATATTTCCACACTAATCTTCCTTCTTATTACTATTTAGTAATAATATAAACTTGATCCATCCTTCAAATTTTTTTGATACTCCTTACACTTGGCTTCATTCTTCATGTAAGTCTTCATCTTGGTCATTGGAAATCGTCACTCCCTTAGACGAATTCCCATTCCTATGTAGTTCTATAACATCAAGGAGTAACTGGATGTTGCAACATGCATTTGCACACCAAGTCAAACTTCATGTACAGATCTAGTCAATCAAGAAGATCCAAGAAAACCAATAAATCCAAATGTGATACATATAACACACAATATTCTAAGCCCGAAATTTAGTAGTTGAGTATAATATCTCTAGACCTCAGACTTAGTTGTGTAGTATCTGACACCTCCTCGTATAGGTTTACATTGTGATACTTAGCACATATGGTCAAACTATACCTTGTCTCAATATTTACCCTAATTGCTCAGTTGCAACAAGATTAATTTAAGCAAAATGGTGTCAATTTGGTTTTGACTAACCTTTGGTCTCACTTTTGAAAGGATTAACTATAACCAACCTTTCTTATTTAGTAACTAACCTCACATGATCTCTCAAAAAGACTAATAAGTTTCTATTGATCCCCCAAAATTGAAGGTTATCACAATATATGACACCTATGACTTCTATCATAGTTCTACCATATTATTATCTTACTTCTACTCCAAAATGATTTACTAATTTCTTGTCATATTTATAGTCTCATCATGGCTTCAGAGCTAATCTCACCATGATCTTGTTATATTTTACCTATACAACATTGAAAGGATCGTATGGGAACCTAGAGGGGGGGGTGAATAGGTGCTACTTCAAATTTTCTTCTTTTTCAAATTAAGGTTTGACAATAAGGTAAATTCTATAGATAATGCAACTACGGTGAATTTACCTAAATGACAATTATGCAAGAGCTACCCTAACACAAAGTAGTAACAAGTAAGTAAGGTGCGGTAAAGGATAGAAGGAACCAAAATAGTGGACGCGGAGACACAAGGATTTGTTTCCCGTAGTTCCTTCCTTTTGAGGGGAAGTATGTCTACGTTTGGAGAGGGGGCGGTTTCAAACCACCAACGCCATGAAAGGCCTCCCTTGTTCTCCGATGAATCTCACCCCAATGGGATCAATTCACCTTCCACTATATCGGCAACCTTCAAGGTGGAAGCCAGCACCGTTACAAGTTTGGGGCACACATCCACAACTTAATCGGAGGCTCCCAAATACAAGCAAGCTGTCAAAGCAATCAAAGACAATCTTGTAAGAACCAAAACAAGAACTAGGGTTTCCAAGAAAACACTAGAGCAAAAGGGGCCCTCAATGAAATGAGGGGGAAATGAAGATCTCTTTTGGTGAAGTAGTAGATCGGGGCCTCCTCCTTCGATTCCCCAAAGATCAAGGACTTTGGGTGGTGGAATGAGGAGATCTTGAAGATTGGGTGGCTCCAATGGGCTCCAATGGTGGTCTTTGACTTTAATGTGGCTGAGCAGCTTGTCCCAAGGTAGGTGGAGGGGTATTTATACCCCTCCACGAAATATGGCCGTTGGAGCCATTAATGCACCGGTAGTACCTGTACTCAAGCGGTAGTACTGCTGGCAAGCGATACTACCGGTCCAGTACCGGACCCGGTACCGGAGATGCTTCAGTTGGTCGAGCCTTCTTCAGGTTTGGCCGGGATCGCTCTTGCGGTACTACCCCCAAGCGGTAGTACCGGTCGTATGACGCGGTACTACCGGTCCGGGCGGTAGTACCGGTCCCAAGTACCGCTTGGTACTGAACAAAACAGAGAGGGGTGGCTTTTCTTCAGAACGGTCCGGTACTGCCGAGCGGTACGACCGTGTCCAAGCGGTAGTACGGCTTGTCTCAAGCGGTACTACTGGTTGGACCAGTAGGGCTGCTCTGTGGTACCGGATGGTACTGACTAAGACCCACCCTTATCAATTTTGCATGGTTCCAACCTGTACTTGAACCGGTAGTACCGGTGTCAAGCGGTAGTACCGGTCGTATTTCTGGTACTACCGTTTTACACATTGGTTTTTCGCAAAGGGAATAGTTATGCCAATATTTGTGTCACACCCTTATCAACCCTGTGATACACTTAGCACACGATTAAACCGATAAGTATGTTGTTATCAAACATCAAAATCAGAGGGATAGGAAAATGCTCTTTCAATCTCCCCCTTTTTGGTGTTTGATGACAATACACTTTTGCAAGATGATTTAAATAGGAAGCATATGAGATTTGTAAAATAGAGACGGGGCTCCTCCTAGATGTGTAGAGACAAACCTCCCCCTCTATTTTACAAACCCAACATGGATGCACGAATATTGATACTAGCATTTGAAATCATACCTTTGCATAATAGCATGTGATGAGAAATATATAGACAATAGATAACGCATATCATCACAAGATGGATCCAACGAAATAAACCACATAGTCTCATAAGATGGGTCCATGATATAACCACTACATAACCAGATAGTCTCACACATAAATAGAGGGAAATCGAAGTTCACAAGCAATAAAAGGATCAAAATAAGAACGAGCTTGTGACTTCCCATGCAACACCCGTGCCTAAAGTGCAACTTCTCCCCCTTTGGCATCAAGACGCCAAAAAGGGACAAGTGCAAGACTACCGTCCCAACGGTCAATCATCCTCCTCCTCCTCCTCCTCATCCTCAAGGTCCTCCTCGTAAGGGGGTGGGGCGCGGTGCGAGGAAGAGACATCATCGTCCCAACAGCTGTGCTGAGAGATCCACTGATCTTTGGGAGTGATGTTGTTCTCGGACTCCTCGGAGACGGTCAAACCCTGAGCAGCCATCATGTCCTTCTGCCGAGCACTGGCTTTCTTGGCATACACATGCGCCTCATACATGCGCTTCTGGTTGTCAACCTGGAAGCAAAAGATCTTCTTGAGCTTGACCTCAATCCTTTTGGCCCAAGCATTCTTGCGACGGGAGACAACATAGTCAGTGTCATGTCCACTGTCAGCATCCTGAGAGTCATCCTCATCCTCCTCACCTGTTGCAACGCGAGGTTTAGCATGTGTCTTGATCTTGAGTGCCTTTGGCCTGTGCACAATGAGAGAGCGATTGGAGAGTGTCCTAGCCATGACGGGGCACTTTGACACAATGAGGGCCATAATATAAGGAGCAAATGGTGGAACCCTCCGAGAGTGTGCAGCAGCAACCATCTCATTCCATATGAAGTCTGACACATCAAGAGGAGTGCCTGAGTCTCGGTTGAGGAAGGTGTTCAACAACAAGTCAACAGAGAACCCATGTATCTCATCCTTGTTGCCCGCACAAGGAGCAACAGTCTCACGGAAAATGCCATGGAGAATGTAATATGTGGGGAGAAGATCCTTGATCTTGCCAGCAATCCCACGGCCCCGGATATACAGAGGTGTAAGGACATCCTTCTTGGAGGGGTGATCCCGCATGTGACAGCGAAAACCACAAGGAACGTCCCGGCCGCGATCTTCATACCCCAATATTGCAGCAAACTCTGCAAGTGTAGCTTCCTTGACAACACCTTGAGTCATCCAGGTGATCTTCTGAGTACGGCCAGGGTGGGAATGTGCAGTGGCATAAAACTGGCAAATAAGGAGTGGATCATAGTCATACTGGAACTCCATAATTGGGAACAAGCCAAGGTGAGAGCAGATTTCCTTAGCTTCAGCAAAGTTGTCAAGATTCTTGTTAATGTGCCCCATGTCAATCCACTGCTGAGGCACCACCATCTGGATATTGGTCAAAAGAACCTCATGATAAACACGCTCTTGGAAATCATCGAAGAAGAGACTGTCTTCCCTGGCCTCGCTCCGGTTGCGGGAGTATGCATTTTCAATCCGGAGAGCCCTAAACTCTGACTCAAAGATGTCTGATAGTTTCCTTGGCCCAGATGGCCCTGAGCTAGACTTTTGGTACGCCCAGCGGAAGCGGGCGAGAGGGAGGGGCGTTGCCATGCCTAGCAGAGCGCTTGGTAACCCCCTCACGACCCCCACGACCACCTCGAGTGGCAGGCAACTTGGAACGGTGTCTTGGATGTGGCATAACCTCTTCCTCAGACTCCGTCTCTTCCTCAACAATCTCACGGCTAGTCTTGGAACGCTTGCGCTCACCCCGAGAACCACCTGCATCTGTGAAAGCATAAGGGAGGATAGCAAGGGGGTAAGGGCACAAGAATCAAGGAGCAAACGAGAGAATCCAATATGAAGCAGAAAAAATGCGGTCAGTTTGGGCCGGTACTACCGGACCTGACGACCGGTAGTACCGCTTGCAAGCGGTAGTACCGGAAAAAGCTCCGGTACTACCAGTTGAGCGGCACAAGTTCGTCAGATCTGATGGAAACGACCAAATTGACGGCATTAAACTGTAAATAGATGATTCTACTCGGAAACAAGGGAAGCATATGGCGTACAACCTTTCAATATGTCAATTTCTCCACAAATCTAAGCCAAAACATAGATCTAAGGAGAAAATCAAACGTAGAGAGAAAGGGCAGTTGTACCGGGATCCATGGCGGTGGAAAGAGGTGGGAGCCCGCCAAGAGGCCGAATCCAAGGGGGATCCGAGGAGAGGAGGGCACGGCAGGGCTCCGGTGGCTTCAAGGTCTCCGGCGGCGGCGCGGGTACGAGTGGAGGGCGTGGGAACGAATGAGGCACTAAGGGGTGCCTCCCCACGCACGTCCAATATATACCAGGAAAACGCCGACTGGTAGTACCGGTTGCTGAAGCGGTAGTACCGCTCGTAAGCGGTAGTACTGGTTCCCCAACCGGTAGTACCGGTAGTACCGGACATGTGGGCAGTAGTACCGTTCCTGGAGCAGTTCTTCCGGGAGACGACCTGGGAACTAGCCAGGTCTGGTAGTACCGCTCGTACATCCGGTAGTACCGGTCCCATCTGATTCCAAAGCCAGGAAACATAAGGTGATTCTTGTGCAGATAGAGAGAGGGTTTTTGTGAGGGAGTAAGGAGGCTTGGGTTAAGACAAGTGAGATGGGAAGCACATGAACTCTAAAAATCAAACTAGAGTGCATGAGACTAAGAACGGTGAAGGCAATTCACAAGATGACAATCATGAGTAAAAATGAAATCAAAAATGACAAACACAAGTAAGCACATCAACCTCTCGATTGAGAGGGGGCGGTGGCCTAGGAAACCATATTTGAGTATACTCGGCTTGGCACCACGAATATATATCTTGGGTCCATTACCGAAAATCATCATTAAGCTCACATATCACAAAATGATATTAAGAGGAATTTGTTTACTTTGCGCATAATGGGGGGAGGGATGGTCCAATAAATTAGGACCACACTCCCCCTATGTCCATGCCTACACCTAAACCAAATATGGGTCAAGTATTAGGTGAGAGTGCATGTCACATCCCAAAATTTTCCAAATTTTGAAATGTGAAAAATAAATAAACAAAATAAAATTTTGTTGAAATTTAGGGTGAGAAGAAACTTTTTTGATCCCAATTGGAAACATCAAAACCTATTTTGATCAAATAAAATCCTAAAGGGATTTAAAAAGATAAACAATTAATAAATAAAGTTATAATAGTTGGAATCACTATTTTTGGATCTTTTAATAAAAAGATATAGTTTTATAAAGCAAAGGTAGAAATATAAATAAGGACTACTTTTTTTTAAAGAGTCAAATTTAATCTTGGCCAAGCTTTTGAAATAAATATTTCTATTTGATAAAAAGAGTAAAGGTTTATTTAAATAAAATAATAAGGATTTATTAATATCCAATTTTATTTAAGTAAAGGCTTTTTCCATTTTGAATAAACATGAAAACTTGTTAAAGTATTTTAAATAAAAATTCCAAGTGTTTTGTTTTTCAAATGAAACCTACTGAAAAGTTTTTGGTATTATTTGGATTTCAAATAGAGTTTTAAAAAATAAATTAAATCCTATTTGAAATAAAGACTAAGGTCTATTTATTTAATTATTAATAGATCCTAAAAGAATAAAAGAATTATTTTATTTTTTACTTTGGAATATGTTGTTAAACAGAATTAAAATATACCCAAAGTTTGGTGGTGGTTTGAATTGATTTGGAGTTTGAATTATTTGAATGAAAATCAAATCAGAAAATTCAAAACAGAAAAAGAAAAGCAATCAGTATAAAAAAAATTGAATCAAACCCAACCCAGCCAACAGGCCCAGCAAGCCCACTCGCAGCCCACCAGCTCCCCCCACTCGCGAACCGTTTTTACCCAGAAAAGAACGCGCGAAGTCACTGACGCTGCGACCCTACTCCCCCTCCCTCACTCTCGCTGACGAATGGGACCCACTGGCCACCTCATCGTCATCAACCCCGCGTTGACCGTTCCCCTCGACCTCGCCGTTTACTGCCGTGATTAAATCCTCTTGAATTCGCATTGATGGCCGGATTAAACTTGCCAGTGACCACGCTCGATTAAATGCCACGCTCTCCTCTCCCATTTCCCCCAAGCAGCACCTCCTCTCTGCCTCCAGGCTGCGAGAATCGTGAGCTCAAACCTTCTCTGCTCCGACGAGGTCTTCCGTCGATTCCGGCGCCGACCAACCTCCCCTCGCCTCCCACTGCACGCGAGCTTACTCCCCAGTCCCGTGCGCACCTTCCCGTGTGCTCCACTCACCCGCGCGCGTCCCCTAGCGTCGGCAACCTCGACACCAAGCACCACCATCTTCTGCCGTTTCTCCGGCGAGCTCCCCCTGGTAAGCTCAGACCGCCCCGGTACTTCTAGTTGATGCTACCATGATTCCCCGTGCAGTACGCGTCTAACGCCCCCTCCCGTTTGCCTTAGGGTGACCTGTAGCCTCGCCCCCGTCGACAACTGAGCGAGCCCGACGCTGCCACCGACTCCGGCGAGAAATCCCCCTGGAACCAGAGCGCCCCTCGACGAGCTGACCGCACCTTGAGCATCAGAGCGTCACCGCGATCACTATAAGCACCTTCACTCCCTCCCTCGCTTCCAGAATCGTCGCCAACGCCACCGCCAGAGTCGCGCCGCCGCCAGTTCCTGGTCGAGCTGCTGTGCACCGTAGGATCTAGATCTAAGCGTCACGATAGATTCATAACCGAAGGGGTATGTATCCATCTGAGCCGTGCGTTTTAAATAAGATCCAGCGACTCACAGAGGGCGATCCGCGCAAAACGGTATCGACCAGTAAGGAAGCGCCACGTGGACAGACTTTGATTTAAAACAGAAATTAGAATCTATTAGATATGCAAACTTGTAAAATTCATAAATTTAAGTCTACACGTCCAAAATTTACAAATTTTATATCAATGGATTCAGCAGAACAAGTACTTTGCAACCATGCACTTTTTTTAATGTTTTGCTTCTGGAAAATTGGTTGAATTTGCAGAAACTTGTGTAGGCATAATTTGAATATAAAAATTGTTCTAGATATATTTTTAAGGTGAAATCTTTGCAAAATGGTTTGTTTTGAACCTACTGACCATAGGAACCAACTTATGGATTTAAAAATGTATTTTGTAAAGTTAAGGAATAAATATTTGAGTTAGCTCATTTATAATCAAATAAAAAAATATTGTTTATGGTTTAGAAATGAATTTTGAGTAAAACCTTTGGGAAATGATTTGATTCAAACCTTCTGACCCTAAACACCAAGTTTTGAGATTAAGAACATATTTGATGAACCATATAAAGTTATTACTTTGCTAAACGATATTTTCAACTACATAAAATATCACCTTAGCATAATATTTAGTTTATGAGATAAAACCTTTTGCAAATGGTTTTACCACTTTATTAAATGACCACTTTGAGCTTTAAAATGATTAGAGCCTAGTTGAAACCACTTTACCAAATAAAACTATCTTTTGCATGCTTGCATGAATGACCTTGTTTTTGTTATCTTATGTGTGATAAATTGTTTGAATGCTAGTTGAATATGTGTTTGCTTGATTGAGTTGTAGTGAAGTTAGAAGAGTGTGATATTTGCAAGATCAAGAAGTGAACCAATATTCTCTACTAAAAAGGCAAGTGACACTATCATCCATGTCCTACTATTTTCATTACACTTAGTGGATTTTTGAAACATGCATGGAAAGGACTACTATATTTTTTGCTATGCTAAATCCTAAAAGGATACCCTTATATATTCCTTAGTGAAAACATTGTAATTGTAGTATGCTTAGACCTGCTATATATTTGGGATGGGATACATGATATGACTATATGAAGTGTTGAAAAGATATATGTTTTATATAATAAAACAAGTACTCAATGAACCACCTGTATGGACAAGGATACTCAAGTTTTGGACAAGGTGGAAACAAAGGGAACCATGTTTATATGGCTATCTTTTTGGATGTGCACTAGAAGAAAACCACCCAGGGACTTAGAGATTGAACATGTTTCTCGTATAGTGGCTTCCGTGTATAGCCACATGCTAAATGGGCTCTGGCTTAGTCAACTACATAGTGGAAGACCCATGCATTGGCATCTTCAGGTTAACTAGAATTGTGTAAGGGAAATATATCCCTACATTGGTGCCTAGTTGACAAGCTAGCATTGTGTATTGGGAGGACTTCTATGGAAAGACTTTGTCACATTCTCGATCTGCTAGTACTCCATTTTGGTGAGTACTTATCCAGCGTCCACTGGTGGCATCAAGACGAGATTGTGTCATGTGTGTAAAGTCTACAACTTCTGCAGAAGATCAAAAATTCTAAGTACTTAGCCGTGTCCCCGGTTACGGACAACTCTGAGCAACTAAGGCCTGAAGCTATGGAAGATCTCGACATTCCAATTTCTCAAAGTAAAACTTAATGGTGACAACAAGGGATTATAAGCACTTGGAGTTTTCCAAGGAGTTTAGAAAGATTTGACAAAAGATCAAAAACTATTTTTAAAATATAGGACAAAACTATATTGCTTCCTGCAAATGAGCCTAAACCCTACTTAGCCAAATATGCATGTAATGATAGGATCCACTTATTTCTACATAGTAGTGAAACTTGCCAATACAATTCAAATGTATTGACCCATGTGGCTGCAACTTATTATGTTGCAGGTTTGTTTGATGTTAGTGAAGTGTGTTGAATAGGATTACAAGTCTACAACCAACATGATTGCCTGTGGCACTTTGAAGATGAAGGACTCCATGCTATATAGATATTCTGCTGCATTGTATTGAGATAGCCAAATGAGCTATGTAAGATGTAATGAATTATTTTATTCCTGGTTATAAAGTTGTATTATGACCTTTGTTTCTTGATATTACATCTTAACTATGGATGCTAGCTATTGATCCAGGGACTAGCATTGTAAACACAGGGATCTCTACCTTATTAAAGGTTGGGAACCTTACAGTGCAAGATAATCAAGTCAACATCCTTGAATCTACAATATTTAGTTCATTCCTCAAGTAGCAAAACCTTGCTTCATCAAGTGGCTTCGTGAAGATATCAGCAAGTTGATCTTTGGTAGAAACATAGGATAGATCAATATCACCTCGAGCAACATGATCTCTAATGAAGTGATGATGAATCTCAATATGCTTTGCCCTTGTGTGATCCACCGGGTTGTATGCAATTTTGATGGCACTTTCATTGTCACATAGAAGAGGCACTTTGTCACAATGGACACCGTATTCCTTTAAAGTTTGCATCATCCATAGCAATTGAGTGCAAGCACTAGCGGCAGCAACATACTCGGCTTCGGCGGCGGAGAGAGATATAGAAGACCAACATACCAAGGACCTACCAAGGAATTGGCAAGCCCCGGATGTTGATTTTCTATCATCCTTGTCCCCCGCCCAATCCGAATCCGTGTATCCACAAAGAGCAAATGTTGAGTCTTGAGGATACCAAACACCATAAAATGGGGTATGAACTAAATATCGAAAGATTCTCTTGACCGCCATTAAATGGCTTTCTTTAGGAGCTGCTTGATATCTTGCACACACACCTACACTCAACACGATATCGGGTCTAGATGCACAAAGTAAAGCAAAGAACCAATCATAGACCGGTATACCTTTTGATCCACATCTTTACCATTTGGATTTTGTTCTAGATGAGTCTTTGTAGCGATGTGAGTAGGAGATCCATTTAAATCTTGCATTTTGAATCTCTTGGGCATGTCTTGAGTATACTTGGCTTGATTGAAGAATGTCCCTCCTCTAACTTGCTTGATCTCAAAGCCAAGAAATACTCTCAACTCCCCCATTAAACACATCCGGAACCTACTAGTCATAAGCTTTGAGAATTCATCATTAAAAGCTTTGTTATATGAGCCAAAGATAATATCATCAACATATATTTGGCATACAAAAATCTCCCCATTGACCCTCTTAGTAAAAAGAGTGGGATCGATTTTCCCAACCTCAAAGCGACGGTCAAACAATAACTCTTTAAGGTGCTCATACCATGTGCGTGGGGCTTGCTTGAGCCCATAGAGCGCCTTATCAAGTTTGTAGACATGGTTTGGGTAGTTGGGGTCCTCAAATCCCGGGGGTTGCTTAACATATACCAATTCATTTAAAGGACCATAAAGAAATGCACTTTCGACATCCATTTGTTGCAACTTAAAGTTATGATGTGCCGCATAAGCAAGAAGTATACGGATGGACTCAAGGCGAGCCACGGGCGCATAAGTCTCTCCATAATCAATGCCTTCAATTTGAGAATACCCTTATGCAACCAATATAGCCTTGTTCCTTACAATAATTCCATGCTCATCTTGCTTGTTCTTGAATATCCACTTTGTTCCAATAACATTGCGGCAATCCTTTTTCTTGTCAACTAACTTCCATACTTTGTTTCTCTCAAAGTTGTTGAGCTCTTTATGCATAGCCTCTAACCAATCTGAATCTTCAAGATCTTCCCACACTTTCTTTGGTTCAATCATGGAGATGTGAGCTTGGTGTTCACTGAACCTCTTCAATTGTGCTTTGTGGAAATACCTTTCCTTAGGTCACCAACTACATTTTGTAGAGTGTGATCTCTTATTTCCAACATTCTTTCCTTTCTGGCCTCACGACGAGCGTGGATCTCCGTGTTGTTTCTTGGAGGACCCTCTTCATCATTCTGATCCTCGTCTTGACCATCAACTTGACCTTGATCATCATTGGAGTCATCCTCTACATTGGGAGGAAAAGATTGACCTTGGTCTTGATCAAGTGCACTTCTAGCGTCAATATGAGCTTGTCTCAAAGTAGCTTGTACGGATCTTCCTTGACAAATTGACTTGGCACCACTTGACAATCCGTCGAATGGACCAAGCTCCCCTTGACTGGAGTTGACACTTTGATCACCGTGTTGAGGGTCCACATCTTGTCTTTGGCTTGAGTCAATGTCCTCTTCGCTGGATGGAGCATGTTGAGGTTGTGAAGATGAGGGCTCCACTTGAGTGGAGCATAGTTCTTCTCGATCCGCCATAAGGGGTTCTCAATGGGGCGGATATATCCCACACCCATTCTTCCTATGGCATCCTGAGGCATTTCATCATCTGCATCACAAGCATCAACACGCCCCCCTTCGGGACCATCATATTCTTCGAAGGTCACACTACAAGATTCTATGATGGCTCCGTAGAGCTTATCATAGATTCTATAAGTGTGAGATTCGAGACCATAGCCAACAAAAATATCCTCTAATGCTTTAGACTCGAATTTAGACAAACGAACACCTTTTATGAGATAGAAACACTTACAACCGAACACCCGGAAGTAAGATATGTTGGGCTTGTTACCGGTAAGTATTTCATATGGAGTGTTGTTGATTTCTTTGCGGAGGTAGAGCTGGTTTGATGCATGGCAAGCGGTGGAGATGGCTTCGGCCCAAAAGTTGTATGGAGATTTAAAATCCGCCAACATGGTCCTAGCCATCTCAATAAGAGTCCGGTTCTTCCTTTTGGCCACACCATTTTGTTGAGCGGTGTATGCAGCGGAATATTGATGTTTAATCCCCTCATCACTAAGGAAATCATTCAAGGTGTAGTTTTTGAACTTGGTGCCGTTGTAACTTCTTATGATCAACACGGGAGCATTGTATTGTCGTTGAACCAAGTTGATGAAGTCGATAAAAGACTTTTGAGTCTCACTCTTCAACTTGAAGAAATAAACCCAAGAGTATCTTGAAAACTCATCAACAATCACCAAGAAATATTTCTTCCCACCAAGACTTGCATGAGATGGAGGACCAAAGAGGTCCACGTGAAGGAGCTCCAAGAGCTTGGTGGACTTGATGCGGTTCTTAGGCTTATGAGGAGCATCATGCATCTTCCCTAGAACACATGCCCTGCAAACACGATCTTTGGCAAAGGAAACATTTTCTTTTAGTCCAACAATATGGCCCTCCTTGTGGAGACTTTGCAAAGTTCTCATATTGACATGGGCCAGTCGGCGATGCCATAACCAACCCACATCGGCCTTTCCGAATAAGCACATCGCACTTGTAGTGGCTTTCCCCGAAAAGTCCACCACATACAAGTCATGTTTGACATACCCAACGAAAGCGACCTTGAGAGACTTGCTCCACATGAGGACCACAAGATCATTATGTATAAAGACGGAAAAACCCATCTTTCCAAGAGTACAGACTGAAAGTAAATTGTACCCAAGGGTCTCAACAAGCATGACGTTCACGAGTGTAATGTCGTGAGCAACCACAACTTTGCCAAAACCCATTACCATAGACTTTAACTTGTCAGCATATGTCACGGTGGTTATATCATCATTTGGCTTTAAGTCCTTGACAATAGACGAGCTTCCGGTCATATGACTTGTGCAACCACTATCAAGCACCCACTTTGACCCTCCGGAAGCATAAGTCTACAAAAGATCAAGCTAATTTTTAGGTACCCATTTTTCAATGGGTCCTCTTTTGTTAGCAACAAGGGTCTTGGGAACCCAAATAGACCAAGAAATATAACCATCATAAGGACCAACATATTGTGCATACACATCACCATAATAATCACGCATTAGAACATAGTGAGGGTTAGCACTTCCCGCAAAATCATCATGAGACATAGTTTTACCACTTTTGGTCTTACTCTCCACAATGGTCTTGTTGGTCTCTTGTGCGGGCTTGTCCTTCTTCTTCTTATTGTTTTTATTCTTGGTTTTGGAAACAAAACCAATGCCCCCTTTATCACCACTACGCCTTTGCTTGCTCAAAAGATCATCAATAGACTTGTTGCCTTGTGGAAATGTGGCCTTAGCAAGCTCCCCCTTCAACCTAGCATTCTCTTCAAGAATAGTTGTGCTACTAGATGGAATGAAGTTACTAGGTGAAGGAATATTGGCCAATTGAGTTTGAAGCGTTTCATGGGACTTTTTGAGTGACAAGAGTTCACTCTCGAAGACCTTGTGAGCCTTGTTAAGCAAACTAAAGTCCTCGGCAAGTTTTTCATGAACCACACCAAACTCAATCTTGTCCTTTTTAGCCCTTTTGTATTTAGCAATAGCATGATCACGCTCTTTGATGAGTTTGTTAACAATAATGTCATTGGCCTCATCAAGCCCTTCAAGTTTTAATTCAAGTGACAACCTAGTTTCTTGTTCTTCTTCTAGAGCATTGTTTAAAGCCTCTAGATCAATCATATGTTCATGCCCAAGTTTACATCTTACATCTAGAAGCTCTTGAGTATGTGAGAGTTGATCTAAGATGTTTCCAAAATGTAGCTTAGCATCACCTTCTAGGTTAGTCATAAACTCATCAAAGGCAATTAATTCCTTTTTAACATCAAGAGACATCTCATCATCAATTTCATCATTATCTAAGTGAGTAGAGCGGGATGATGAGGATACCTCCGTTCCTCTTGCCATAAGGCAAGTGACGTTCTTGGTGGAAGAGTTCTCATTTGGAGAATCGAAGAGTGAGAATGTCGGAGTAGAGGTGGTGGATAGAGCAGTCACACCATGAGAAGTTTCCTCTTCATCATATTCACCATCTTCATTGTCGGAGGAGTATTCTTCATGAGTGATCAAGACAATTTCTCCCGACTTCTTGTTGATGGGATTCTTTTTGATGAAAGGTTTCTTGTAAGGTGCCTTGAGAGTCTTCTTCAACACAAGCTTGCCACCATGATCTTCTCTCTTCTCATAGGGGAAACTTACTACAAAGTGATAGCGGTCACCACAATTGAAGCAAGTTCTCAACCTAGTGCTATTCTCTCTTTTCCCATTTGGATTGCTTCTGCATTGCATTTCCATATTGGCCTTGGCGGGGTTCTTCCAAAAGTTCTTTGCATAGAAAGCCATATATTGTCCATGAGCAATCTTGACTTCATCGGGATGGTCCATGGAAAGCCCTTCATCACTATCATGTTCATCCCCATGGTCCACAACTTTGGCCTTCAAAGCAACATTGACAACATTGCTCATACCTAGGGCACGAGCACGGGCATCTTTGGCATTTTTGGCGGTAACCTTGAAAGCGGCCATCTCTTGCATAACTTCATTTGAGGTCATGAGATGGTAGTTGTGTCTTCTTGTAAGCTCTTCAAGTCGGTGGGCTCAAAAGGCATGAGTGCACTCACATATTTCCTTTTTATCCAAGCATCATCCACATGTGAGGCACCCACATTCCTAAAAGCGGTGGCGGTGCTCTTGAGCCTTCGGTACATGTCTTCGTGATCTTCACCTTCTTTCATGTAGAAGCCTTCAGCTTCATTGCTTAGAGAATCATATCGGTTCCTCCTCATACTCTCATTTCCAACAAACAACACAGTGAGAGCATCCCAAGCTTCCTTGGCAATGCTAAAGTGCTCAATGTGTGGATAATCCTTTGTCCCCAAACCTTGTTGAATCATATGCAAAGCAGTGGCATTGAGTTGACTATTAACAATCTCTCTTCTTGTCAAGTTGTTTGGATCCCCAATAAATAGTCCATGCTCGATGATGTTCCAAAGTTCAATGCAAGAGCTACGCATATGAGTTCTCATTAGTGATTGCCATTGAGCAAAAGTAGCAGATTCTTCAAGCTTAGGTGGGTCACCTCTATTGTATACATGAGGGTGAGGGATTGGAGGGTCGGGAGAGTACCATGAATCACGGTGCTCACCCTTCCCACCATCATTGTGTGTGGAGGAATTAACATTGTCTAGTTTACCCCCCACCACCATACCCTCGGGGGATACCAACGTATTCCCTTTAGATAAAATAGATGGTTGATCCTCTTGAGGAGATGGGGGTGATGATCCTTCTTTGTCTTTAAGAAGTTGCTCGAGCATCTTCTTGACTTCGTTGACCAAGGAAGAGCTCAATCTTGTTTCCATGTTTTTGAGATCTTCCATGGTCATCGGTGTCGGCTCACTACCACCATCCCCTTCGTTGCTACCCATATTATCTTAGGCGGCAAAGCCCGAATAAAGACCCGGGGCTCTGATACCAATTGAAAGGATCGTATGGGCACCTAGAGTGGGGGTGAATAGGTTCTACTTCAAATTTTCTTCTTTTTCAAATTAAGGTTTGACAATAAGGTAAATTCTCTAGATAATGCAACTACGGTGAATTTACCTAAATGACAATTATGCAAGAGCTACCCTAACACAAAGTAGTAAAAAGTAAGTAAGGTGTGGTAAAGGATAGAAGTAACCAAAATAGTGGACGCGGAGACACAAGGATTTGTTTCCCGTAGTTCCTTCCTTTTGAGGGGAAGTACGTCTACGTTTGGAGGGGCCGGTTTCAAACCACCAACGCCACGAAAGGCCTCCCTTGTTCTCCGATGAATCTCACCCCAACGGGATCGATTCACCTTCCACTATATCGGCAACATTCAAGGTGGAAGCCGACACCGTTACAAGTTTGGGGAACACATCCACAACTTAATCGGAGGCTCCCAAATACAAGCCAGCTGTCAAAGCAATCAAAGACAAGCTTGTAAGAACCAAAACAAGAACTAGGGTTTCCAAGAAAACACTAGAGCAAAAGGGGCCCTCAATGAAATGAGGGGGAAATGAAGATCTCTTTTGGTTAAGTAGTAGATCGGGGCCTCCTCCTTCGATTCCCCAAAGATCAAGGACTTTGGGTGGTGGAATGAGGAGATCTTGAAGATTGGGTGGCTCCAATGGGCTCCAATGGTGGTCTTTGACTTTAATGTGGCTGAGCAGCTTGTCCCATGTTAGGTGGAGGGGTATTTATACCCCTCCACGAAATATGGCCGTTGGAGCCATTAATGCACCGGTAGTACCGGTACTCAAGCGGTAGTACCGCTGGCAAGTGGTACTACCGGTCCAGTACCGCACCCGGTACCGGAGATGCTTCAGTTGGTCGAGCCTTCTTCAGGTTTGGCCGGTATCGCCCTTGCAGTACTACCCCCAAGTAGTAGTACCGGTCGTATGACACGGTACTACCGGTCCAGGCGGTAGTATCGGTCCCAAGTACCGCTTGGTACTGAGCAAAACAGAGAGGTGTGGCTTTTATTCAGAACGGTCCGGTACTGCCGAGCGGTACGACCGTGTCCAAGCGGTAGTACCGCTTGTCTCAAGCGGTACTACCGGTTGGACCGGTAGTGCCGCTCCGTGGTACCGGATGGTACTGAATAAGACCCACCCTTATCAATTTTGCACGGTTCCAACCGGTACTTGAACCGGTAGTACCGGTGTCAAGCGGTAGTACCGGTCGTATTTCCGGTACTACCATTTGACACATTGGTTTTTTGCAAAGGGAATAGTTATGCCAATATTTGTGTCACGCCCTTATCAACCCTGTGATACACTTAGCACACGATTAAACCGATAAGTGTTTTTTTATCAAACATCAAAATCAGAGGGATAGGAAAATGCTCTTTCAATCATGATTTAAGAGCTAATCTAACCATGATGACTTTGTTTCTCACTACACTATCATTAAGTCTAAACATAATTTCACTTCATCACATAGAATCCTCAAGTGAATCCCACATGATTACTACTCATTACCTCAACATTTATCCTAATGATATTTATCATGTTGTCTTTGATTATTAACTAACCATAAGATTCCACTGTCTTACATGAATTCTAGGGTTAGGCTACACCATTTAAGAGTACTTCAATTGGTGTCTTAAACTTGATCCTAATCTACTGTGACCAATTAGCTTTCCTAAAGTATCTTGGTGGATTATGTCTCCTTCGGAAGACACTAAATAGCACCTTACTAAGAAAAGATGAATAATTACCCATATGATATCCTAAACTTAGTCATATTCTACATTACTGTTTTAGCTTACTTTAAGACATATTAATGGTGTTCTACCCTCTTGGGACTAACACTATACCAAGAAAATATGGATAACGACTTTTAAGAAAGATGACCAAAGCATCCAACTTAAGTGTGACAAGGTTATCCTCAAGTGTATATTCATCACCAGCCATAATAATATTTGGTTTAGATAAGATGGCTCCTATAGTCACTATCCAACCTACAGATCTTCCTAAAAGGGTTTTAATCCTAAGGTCAAAGCATATGCTCTGATACCAGCTGCGGTGACCCAGCATACCACTACATGATGTAGTACAGTATAGTCGTTGACATAACACCAATGAAACACCGTTCACTAGTATTACATCCCTCAGAGTGGTATAACAGAAACACAGCAGGTCCAAGACATGACTATAGGTTACAACTCAACTCTTTACACAAGATCCAGAGAACACTCTAAGTTAAAGAGAGAGAAAGAAACTTCTCACAAAGAAGAATCAGAAATAAATAACTCAAAAACTATCATACTATTAAGACTAGTATCTTAACTAATGGTCTGGCATTGCTGCTATCGCAATACACTACAGAAATAGGTTCTATGGCTAGAGATTATATTCCTATCTAATCAGTAACTTCGTTTTCACTTGAGTTGGTGTATATGTTGACCTTCTTGACTTCATTAAAGAGCTTTTAGCTTTTGATGATGATTCTTGGAGCATACTTGATGTAGACGTCGTCTTAATGGCTTCAGAATCTAGCAAGGGTTAAGAAGATATGTTGAATACGAGTGTACTCAGCAAGTTCACTAGAAAAGGAATGTTTGATGCACTATATCTACAGCCACAGACCGTAGGTCGAAGGCAATGCAAGTTTTCATAAACATTTCTTCAAAGGTTTCTTTTATTCTGAAAAGCTATGTCCGTCAGCCTTCACGGGTTTACCAGAACTTTCATGGAGTTCCTTTCCCACCGTGTTCGCAGCTCCTTCCCGGAACAGGTAGTAACAAATTATAGTTCTTACACTCTGCAGAGGTGTGTCACTTTACCCATGAGAGATAAAATTCTTGTTGCACAACCGGGCGATCTTTTCCGTCCACACTTCCTATGGTGTGGGGCCTAGTAGATGATCCAAGCCAATCACTTTCCCCTTTGCGACCTCGCATGCCTCCTTGGTGTACATAATGCCCACCCATTGAATTATGGCAATGGTTTGTACAGAATGTCAGATGCCAGAACTATCATGGGACGATGAGGGTTCCCACCCATATGCTGCATATCCTCTATGAATTACCAATTAATATGCATGCTACGTGTGATAACAACCAAGACCTACACATCCGGCTACATGAGAGAGGAAGAAGATACAGCTGACTTTTCTTTCCCATTCCAAATCTCATGGTTAACGCGTAATATACGGCGCAAGAATCACTGGCGACATTGGTTGTTAAATCCTAGATAATATGTTCCTTTACCATCGGAACTTTCATAGGAGGTTATTACCTCATGGTAAATAACCTATAATCATATTATTATGAAACTAGTGTTTTCGGACCTTTTTCAAATGCAGGTGATGACAACACTGGATTTGTAAAATACTTTACAGAAAATAATCAAAGGTTATGCACTCACGATCTTCGAGACAATATAAAACATACAATATCTAAAATCAGCATCATTGGTCCGGTAAGGACTAATGTTTAAAGAAGAAAGATGCTATTATGCATAAGTAATGTAATGCAATTGATAAACGCGAATTCCGAGGATAACGTTGATCTAGGGTTTGGAAACTAGAAATGATTTCTTTAGAATGTGTTGTCCTTTTAGATAAGTTTCATACTTGTGCTTCTTATTAAGTCTTGTGAGTGTGTGTGAAATAACATGCATGTATAATATCATAAAATAATGAGATACACAAACATGGAGTGCTACTCGAGATTGCTTATACAATAATTGTTTATCTTCCAATTTTACTTTGCAAGTAATGTCACTTATAAAGGACTTAAGTGTTATCAATCCTAAGTATACATGTAAAGTATAAAGTAATGTGATTACTATTAATTGTCATCTATTGAATAAAGTGGCAAAACAAATCACTTTTGAAGAAAAAGTTTCTTTATTAAGGTTTAAATAATCCTGATAGTTTTTAGAATATGGTTGATAGATTGTGATTGATATTGTTTATGCTTGCTTGACTAGTCTGGACTTGAGATGCTTATAACTTAATTATAACAGACCAAAGTTAACTATAAAACACATAATAAAGTCTTTAGCATAGTATTTGAAGTATTGTAGACTAAAGTTAACTTTAAAGACATAGATGGACTTAAGGTATATTGCTTATGATAATTGTACTTTGTTCACTTCATAAGGTTCCATTAAAGTTAACTAGGAATGGTATTACTTTTATTTGGTATAGTGGTTTCTCAAGATTATAATGGAATAGAATCATTTATGTTTTTATAAATGAATGGTTATGGTTTGTAATCAAGGTATTAATATTACTTAACTACTTATGAATTTACTATACTTATGAATTCACTATAGGGACCACCTATTGCTGCCCACAATGATCACATAAAGGTCATGTCCCCTCCGCCTAACCCAGTGCAGCAGCCACAGGAACTTGGCACCGGTCCGAGCAACAACAACACCGCAGACCCGCCGCCTCCGACATCTACGTCTGATGCGGCCCAAGTCACTCCAGATGATAGAGTGATGTATGGAAATCTCCTCGTTGAGCCTATGACCATGGCTCATATTTGCAGTGTGGTCCATCTTGACGAGAAGTGACAGCAGCAGCTAGAGGAAGCGCAGGCCATCGCGGAGCAAGGCGCAAAGCTAGATCAAGATCTGGCCAACGCGCAGAAGTCAATTGAGAAAGCTAGAGCAATGGAGGCCGAGTACAAGACTCTCCTGCAGCAGCAGAAGGCCACGAAAGCTCCGGCTCGCGTCATCAACGATCCTGGAGTACGGTGAAATCTAGGATGGGCTCCCTCGAAGACGGCACAGGCCAAGCCATACACTGACAGTGAAGGCAGGCAGGTGATGCCCACCCCTCTCCTCAACCTCGCCGCCGCCAAGACCCTTCTGGAGCAGGATAGATCACCCGAAGCGGTGAACCAGGTCTATGACCTAGTGGCCAAGGCGGTGAAACAGCAGGAAAATGCCACCTCTCAGAGGCTTGATTGTGACCCAGCGTTTTGCCAGCTAGCATAAGCCTCCAAGGGACAGATCTCTTGATGTCGGGACCCAAACGGGTTCGTCAGAACGAAGAAGGAGGGATGCATGCAACAGGAAGGATGCTATCCCCATATCCTCCGACCATGGAGGCAAGGCCCAACATCGTCGCCCATCACCACCACCATGTTCCCCTCGACAACGCGAAGATTCCAAGGCTCACCGTCATACGAATATGCCTCGGCCACGGCAGAGCGGCATTGTCATCCGCGACAACACGGAGCAGACCCGTCATGACGGAGAGCGCAACCAAGGACACAAGAGCAGCTCGCGCCACGATCCTCCGCGTCCGACAAGCAACCGCGACAAGCGTGAGGCGTCGCAGGAGGGTCACAGCATGAAGGATAACCCACCGCCACCTCCACCTCCGTCGCCACCTAGCAGCCACCATGGCGGAGGAGGACCTCATCATTCACGCAGCCCATCCCCTGATGGCAAGAAGAAGAAAAGAATCCCGGAGCCATACGATGCACGTTCCCGTCTAGACAAGATCCACGAGGCCCGGGAAGGACCATACCTGGGACCACATTGCTTTGGACCTGTGATACGGTCCGCAACTTACCCAAAGGTTTCCGGATTGACAAGACCATCAAGCCCTTTGATGGCACCGCCAAGCCAGCTACATGGTTGCAGGATTACGACAACGCGGTGGAGATCGTCGGGCATAACCCCAACGTTGCCGCGAAGTACCTCCCATTGATGTTGGCGGGCACAGCCCGTCAATGGATTGATGACTTGCCAGAAAGATCCATCTGCAATTGGTTGGACATGCAAGAAGCATTCACCAAGAACTTCGAGGGTACATACAAACGTCCCTGCACTATTGGCGATCTACAGCGGTGCGTGCAAGAGAAAGGCGAGACATCTCGCGCCTACCTCTCTCGCTGGCTAGATATGAAGAATTCCTGCACAGGAGTGCACGCTCAGACCGCCATGGCTGCCTTCATCGATGGGTTGGAAAGGGGCACGTTGCTCCGACATAAGCTGAAGCGCCTGCGGGATAATCACTAGCTAGACTTGAACCAGATGATTCAGTTGGCCAGTGAGTTCACAGATGCCGATGATGATGCTCGTGGCTTCCTTACGGCAATGGCCGTTCCAACTCAAGATCGGGGGAACAACATCACAAAGCGAAAGACCCCGCCTGAAGAAAAGAAAAACCCCAACATGGTCGCTATGACTTTTCCAGGGCAAGGTAATGGCGGACAGCATGGCCGAGGACGGGGAGCTGGTCGTGCGCAGCAGCGAGGCATTGAAACTACCTCGGCAACGCTCCACATTCCCCAAGCCTACGAGGAGTATCGTGATATGTGCCTCGTACACCTCGTTGCCAACATCAAAGCCACCCACACCAATCGCCATTGCAAGTTCGTCAATGACCTCAAAGAGGACCCGGAGTCCGGCTACAAGCAAAGTCGGAAGAACAGACCACCAGGAAAGGGCAAGGGAAGAAGAAGGAGGAGGAGTCAAAGGATTCAAGTGACATGGACGAGGACGTTGACCCCAAGCACTCCGCCAAGAGCGACGCCAAGGGCAAGAACCCCTTCGAGAAGAAGGCGGCAGTTTTCCACACTTTCCTTGGCACCCCCACCGTCCGACAACATAAAACCTCCATGAGGATACTGATGGCTACTCTACCCCCAGTTCCCTAGTTCCTGTGCTGGTCGGAGATTCCAATTACTTGGGACAGGAAGGATCACCCATACCTCATCCCTATGGAGAACCAATACGCCATGGTCATCAACCCCTTGATTGACGGAAATGAATTCACCAAATGCATGGTGGATAGTGGAATCAGCATCAACATCATGTACCTGGATACGCTGCAGAAGATGAACTTGATGGAGGCAAACCTAAGGCAGACCAACACCATCTTCCACGACATAGTTCCTGGTCGGGAGGCTTGGTCCCTTGGGTGCATCACACTTCAGGTCGCTTTTGGCGATGTCAATAATTACCGCCAAGAATGCATGACCTATGAGGTGGTCCCCTTCAAGAGCGTGTACCACGTCATATTTGGCCGTGACATATTCCACACCTTCATGGCCAAGCCATGCTTGGTCTACAACAAGCTCAAGATACCCAAACCAAACGGTGTCATCACCATATTCGGAAGCTTTACCAAAGCAAGGGACTGCGAGATTGGAGAAGCAACCTATGCAGAAGTTGTCCTCTACAACGAAGAATTCAAGGAAATCCAGAGCAAGGACGATGACTCGGAGATGCCCGCGTCGAAGAAACAGATTTCTGACTCTGCCCCAGCATTCAAGGCCTCCATCGAGACCAAGCCGGTGGAACTTGTGGTATGCAATTCCTCCAAGACCACCTCCATTGGGACGAACCTGGAGCCTAAATAGGAAAGCGTGCTCCTCGAGTTCCTCCGTGAGAACAGGGACATCTTTGCCTGGCAACCTTCCGACATGAAAGGTGTACCTAGGTAACTTGCCGAGCACAGCTTTAATATTGATCCAAAATGTAAACCAGTGAAACAACCTCTACGACGCTTTGGAGACGAGAAGAGACGCGCCATAGGCAAAGAGATAGCTAGGTTACTTAAGGCTAGTTTTATCCGACAAGTCCTTCACACCCGATGGGTGGCCAATCCTGTACTTGTCCCCAAAAAGGGAACCAAAGAATTAAGAATGTGCGTTGATTACACCGGATTGAACAAGGAATGTCCCAAAGATCCATTTGCTTTGCCTCGCATTGACCAAGTCATTTACTCGATGGCTGGCTCGGAGCTTTTGTGTTTTCTCGATGCATACTCAGGATACCACCAGATCGAGATGAGGAAGTCAGACCAATTGGCCACTTTGTTCACTACACCTTACGACACATTTTGCTATGTCACGATGCCCTTTGGGCTCAAAAAACGCAGGTGCTACGTACCAACGGACAATGCAGCGTTGCCTGCACGATCAAATTGGTCGGAACATTCACGCCTATGTGGACAATATAGCGGTGATGTCTAAAAAGTCAAACGACTTAATCTCCGACTTAAAAGAAACCTTTGATAATCTCCGGAAATACAACATGATGCTTAATCCTAAGAAGTGCGTTTTTGGGGTTCCAGCCGGCAAATTGTATCGTTTCCCAACGTGGAATCAAGGTCAACCTAGAGAAAATCAAGGCCATCTTAAACATAAACTGTC
Source organism: Avena sativa (assembly GCA_916181665.1). Taxonomy (NCBI): domain Eukaryota; kingdom Viridiplantae; phylum Streptophyta; class Magnoliopsida; order Poales; family Poaceae; genus Avena; species Avena sativa. Next base: position 299,153,031 of record OV702297.1, on the reverse strand, counting down.
CGACATGCCTAAAGGACATACAACGGCTAATAGGTTGCGTTGCAGTAGTTAATCGGTTCGTCAGCCGACTTGGAGAGAAGGCTCTGCCACTATACAAGTTGCTGAAGAAGGCGGACAAATTCACGTGGACGAACGAGGCAGATGCAGCATTAAAGCAGCTCAAGGAGATACTTTCCTCAGTGCCTATCCTTGCAGCACCCGAGCCTGGGGATCCCATGTTAGTTTACATGGAGGCCACCAACCGGGTAATCAGCATCATCATCGTGGTAGAGCGGAAGAAACCAGGGCATGAGTACGGAGTTCAACGACCAGTTAACTATGTAAGCGAGCTGTTGGCAGAATCCAAGCAGCATTACCCGCACTACCAGAAGATAGCTTATGGAGTGTTCCTTGCTTCTCGGAAGCTGAGGCACTACTTCCAGGAGAACCCTATAACAATTGTGAGCAAAGCTCCACTGTCCGACATCATCAACAATAGCGACACTACAGGAAGGGTCGCGAAGTGGGGCATTGAACTTGCCGCCTTCGAGATTACCTACAAGAGACGCGACACTATCAAATCACAAGCCTTGGAAGATTGTATCGTAGATTGGACGGAGATGCCAGATGCTACCCCAATGCCGGATCCAGAATACTGGGTGATGCACTTTGACGGATCAAAGCTACTAAATTGCTCGGGGGCTGGTGTACTGTTACAGTCACCAACCGGTGAAAAGATACACTATGTTCTGCAGATCCACTTTGAGGCTACGAACAACATGGCGGAGTATGACGCACTCATTCACGGACTACACATAGCCAAGGATATTGGCATCAAGCGCATAGTTTGCTGTGGAGATTCCGACTTGGTTGCCCAGTAGATGGCTAGAACCTGGAACGCGCGGAACCCTATGATGGTGGCATATCGAGACGAAGTGGACGAGATAGCCAAGAGCTTCTTGGGCTACAAGGTCAAGTATGTACCTAGGGAGCAAAACGAGGCGGTTGATCTACTATCTAAGCTTGGATCAGGGCGCAAAAGAATTCCGCCTGGAGTTTTCATGGAGCATCTACAGACACCATCCGTGAAGGGAGCAGACATAGACAACCCGGACAGAGTTGACTCTTTTGTTCACATGGTGGCAAAGGTCCCTCCGGCTTGGACAAAACCGTTCATGGAATATCTCGTACATGGAACTTTGCCCGACGACAAGGTCGAAAGAAGGCAAATAGTACATCGAGCAAAGGGCTATACCATAATCAATGGACAACTCTACAAAAGAAGCACAACTGGTGTATACCTTAAGTGTGTTTCCCAGCAAGAAGGTATTGAAAACCTTAGTGAAATCCATCTCGGAGATTGCGGGAACCACACCGCTCCTCGATCGTTGGTAGCTAAAGCTTTTCAGCAAGGATTCTACTGGCTGACCGCGAAGGCGGAAGCCGACAAGCTGGTTGATACATGCATGTGATGCTAGTATTATTCCCGACAACCACATGTTCCTGCTGAAGAATTGCGAATAATACCAATAACTTGGCCGTTTGCAGTCTGGGGGCTGGACATGGTTGGTCCATTGCAGACGGCACCATGTGGGTTTACGCATCTGCTAGTAGCAGTTGATAAATTCACCAAATGGATAGAAGCTAAACCCATTAGAAATCTTGATGGGGAAACTGCCCTTAGGTTTGTCCGGGATCTAGTGGTAAGATTTGATCTCCCACATAGCATTATCACCGACAACGGCAGCAACTTGTCACTCAGAGAAGTGGAAGCTTATTGTTGGGAGAAGGGCATCTGACTTGACCTTGCATCTGTGGCACATCCACAGTCCAATGGTCAGGTTGAGCGAGCCAATGGACTAATTCTGCAAGGAATCAAGCCACGTCTGGAAGCACCATTGCATAGGGCAGCTGGAGCCTGGGCGGAGGAATTACCATCTGTCCTGTGGAGTTTACGAACTACACCCAACAGATCCACCAGCTACACCCCTCACTTCATGGTATATGGAGCAGGAGCCATCCTGCCTTCCGACATCCTTCACGATTCACCAAGAGTTGCCACCTCCGATGAAGATGACGCTGAAGAATCCAAACGCCTAGATGTGGACCTTCTCGAGGAGGAGCGCATATTGGCATGCCAAAGATCCGCCCTCTACCAGCAGAATCTATGCAGCTATCATAGTCGCCGCGTTTGGCATCGTTCATTTAAAGAGGGGGACCTGGTACTCCGACTTAAGCAGAAGAAGTCACACAAATTATCCTCACCATGGGAAGGACCTTTTATCATAAGCAAGGCGCTACCCAATGGGTCTTACTACCTTGTTGAAAATCGTGAACTGAAGGATAGACCCAGCAAGGATCATAAGCATAAGCGACGTGACCCGGATGATGACTACCCGGAGCTTAATCGGCCATGGAAGATAGCACATCTACGTCCTTTCTACACTTAGAATTTTTTATCTATTGTGTACATATTATATGATCAATGAAATAAAGCTCTCTGGTTCACTCATATTTCTGAGTCTTATACCTCCTTTAGTGTTCATTTTTGGATCGTATAAAACCTTTATGCACAAGCTTTGCGATTACACTTGTGAAAATTCCGTCTACGGGCGTTAGCTTAAGTTTTCTGGTCTACACGTTCTTTGTCGTTTTTATGTGGATTCTGGAGTAGTGAATTTTGGCACTTATTGTCTGCGATTTTGTTCTTAGGTTATTGACGGTGCCATTAGGCATCATCACCTAAGCGCATGGTTCCGACAACGAGTCTTCCGACTCACGAAAAGTCATGCATAAAAACTAGAGTAATGGATAAGCCAGCACTTGCTTAAAAAATATATATATGCTGGAACCAGTTCTTGAGTAGCAGGAAATAACAACCATTGTTTTTTCCACTGTTCAAAAAATAGGCCGAATCAGCGATTAATAGGCTGATTAATCGCTACTAGGGACCTGACCATGTCGATTACCACTAATCCTTTGTGTCAATCGTTTAGCCCGATTAATAGGTCTAACACTCCGATTACTAGGTATGTTCCCGATTAACCACTACACTTGGTCGAAAAAGTTGCAAAATTATCAACACATATCGCCCATCCATCTGCTAGCCCGCCCCAATGAAGTAGGTTTTGCGAAGCTCCCGTTCGATCCCTGCCTCCAGGAGCTTCATTTCAGCCATCACCAACTAGTTCCTTGTCGTTGTTGACCAGTTCCTCGTAGTTGCCGACCAGACCTCAAATACAAGAGCTCGATCACCTTGAGGATCTCATCCGGGAGCTTAAGACTGAGGATTCATACGTATTTTAGGTGCTAATTTTTGTAGGATGCACTGATTAATAGCCGACCGATTAAATCAGTTAATCGTCCGAATTCCGATTAATCGCTACTCCCAAGCCAACCGAGCAGCTAATGATTACCGATTTCCTTAACATTGGTTTTTTCCACCTTAAGTTAAACAAGTAGTTTTTTCCGCATACAAATTCCATAGGAAACAAATATTACATATTGTTTTCAATATCTCTGGCGCAGATGACTTGGATGCAGCGTCATCAATAGAAGGAGAGCCATCATCCTCAAAGTCGGCAGCTTCGAGGGACTCGGAGGAGCTTTGGTTATCACCGTCAATGATCTCCATAGGCACGAAGACGTTAGGGTCGACCAACTCGGCTACTCTGGTATCAAAACCCGTGACCGATGCCAAGATAGCCTTGTGGTCTATCGCTTGGCCTTCGTCATCCACGTCGGGGATACCGGAGGTCATCGTGTCGATGTCGGCATTTTCGTAGTGCGCCTTGACCATTGACAGTGCCATCCTCGCGCCAGCCCAGGTACATGAAGCTTTCCGGCTTGCAATACGCTCGGGGGCTTGGCGCAATATCTCTAAGAACTTCATCATGGAATCCACCGCTTTGATGTTGATCTGGAGGTGCTTGGCTATCTCCTTGGCCTGCGTGATGGCGGTGTTGATAAAGTTGCCGGCAAGGAGCATGCATTCTTTTAGTGGAGGAGGCGACTGGGTCAAACCAATAGGAGCTGCAAATTTCCGACAAGAGAACGCATGAGTTCAATCAAACAAAATTTCAAAAGTATCCAACTTACAGAAGTACAAGATGGAGAATAAGCTTACTGAAGATGCTAGTCTCAGCCTGATGAAGGGCATCCACCATGGAATCCCGTTCTTGTTGGAGGATCTTGTATGCTTCAAGATTGCGTTCGTTTTGCTCATCGGAAGCTTTCTTCTACTGTTTGAGCATCACGATCTCCTCCTTCAAGCGGTTCATCTCCATGTCGGCAGATTCCTATAGAACCTTCATGGATTCTTCGTGCATCTTCAACATATCCTTCCTCTCCTGTTTAAGGATCTTGTTTTCGCTATCCAGCTGCTCAATGTGCTTGGATTGCTCTACCATATCCTTAGCCTTGGTAATGGTTTCTGGAACTCGGAGAAAGAACAGTACACAGTGAGTACTCGGAGAATGACGGGCACAAGACCAAGTCGGAATACGAAAAAGAAAGGAAAAACAGACGCTTGCTCTTGATGATTTGTTCCTTCAAGAAGGCAGTTTTACCCTTTTCGGCATCCAAGTCTGCACGCATCTTCTGGTACTTCTTGTTGGCCATGCCTCTCCGAGCATTCTCATTCTGTGGAAAGAAAATTTAACGCTGTTTAGTCTACTTGGAGCATCTAGCCGGATAACTATCCACCTAGAGGCTTGGGGGATATAGTGAGAGTTTTTTAACTTGCAATATGCTTGGTCTTTCTTTAAGCATCTAGTCGGAACGGATTCAGTTTTCAACTAGAAGCTTGGGGGCTACAGTATAAAGTTTTTTAACTCTGTCATATACTTATTTTTTCTTTAAGCATCTAGTCAGAACTAATTCAGTTACAACTAGAGGCTTGGGGGCTACAGTATTGAAATTTACAAACACTGTGTATGCTACTCTAAAAGTATCTAGTCAGAATATTTCATTCAAACTATATATTTGGGGGCTACAGTGAGAAGTTTTCTAGCTTAGTCACTCTTAGAGCATTCAGATGCAAAGACCTATGGTTTTCCTTCTAAATCCTCGGGGGCTATAGTGGGATACTCATGTGAAATGCAAAAGGCAAATAAAACTTACAAGTGCGATGATCTTGAGGTTGGTAGCTCTCTCAGCAAGCAACTTGCCGAAGGAAAGATTGTTTCCTCGCAAGATTTCTGCTTGCCGGAGAAGCTCCTCAAGGCTGCAGGTTGGAGATGTCGGCGCCACACCAGGAACCAAAACGGAGCTACTCAGCGTAAGTGTCGGGTAGACTATCTTCAGGAATTCCACGGTTGTCCTGGGTGCGGAGGTGCCGCCTTCGGCATACGTTCCACCCACCACCACCGCCTTGCCGCTACCGATGGCATCCTTAGCCAGAGCTTCAGCCATTTGAGTCGCGGTGCTTTCTTGCGTTGCCTGTTCACCAACAATGAGAAGCTCCGCGGGGGCACCTGAGTCCACTTCCATGGCGGAAGGGCCAGATGTATCCTTCGTCAGTGAGCTTGTCCGGGCAGACGTAGGCTGGACACTGGGAGTGACAGGGGCGATGGTGGGAGATGCGTGGGGGAGACACGTCACAATGCAACATATCCTTAATATTTCTAGAAGCCCCTAAAGTTTTGGAGGACTTCTTCAAACTAGTAGTGGCCTTCTTCCTGAAACATGCAAAAAGTATAAGTACAGGAATAAGACAAGCAATGGACAATGTCGGAGGAAATGAAGCTTACACAATAGGTGGTGCTCTAGCAAAAGGGATCCCAGTAACTTTTATTTTCTCCGCCTCCAGGGCGGCAGTGGACTTCTTGGATGCTCCACCCTCCGTCTTCTTCTTCTTGCCTCCGTTGGCAGCATCAGAGGTGGAGTTCTTCTGCTTTCACGCCAGCGGGACATCATCGTGGGACACGACGGTGACTTCCTTCATCTTGGGGTCATAGATTTGGACAGCCATGCTATCCTCCTCTAGACTGCTAAGCTGTTAAGTGAAATCCCAATGTGTTAGATAAGATGATAATGGCTAGACGGAAGAACTGGAGTAAAAGTCATACTCGGAAAATAAACAGGTACCTCTGGGCACTTGCCCTCCTCGAACATATCATAGGTGATGGCGAAGTCATGCTTCTTGTCCTTCACCTTGACAATGTGCTTGAGGCGGAGCTTGATGGAGTCGCTCGAGAAGTTGTCCTCGGAGATGCGGAGTCTATCCTTCCTCTCCTTAGTGTACTCATGCATAAGCTTGGAGCGGTGCTACAGAGGTTGGATCCGCCTGCCGAACCAGCACATGGCTAGGTCCAACCCGGTCATACCCGTATCTACGAACTACTCAATCCTCCTAATGGCGTGGGAGGCTTCGTCGTCAGAGGGAAGGATGGCTTGGGACCTCCATGTTGGTGCTTCGGCAGCGGCTCCGTAGAAAAGTCCGGATACGTTTCTTCTCGGCCAGCCAGAGGGATGTATGGGCCGTAGAAGTATGTCCGTTGCTAGTTCTTGCAATATTTGTGGCCAACGATGTCGGGGAACTGCTGGCCAGGCTGGATCTTATAGCTAATGGTCCCACAGTTCCTGAGCTCTTCCTTGTCGGCTCCGGCTTCCCCCTTAACGGTGAAGAAATAGACAAAGAGATCTAGCCTAGGCCTAATCCCTAAGTAACCCTCACAGAGCGCCGCGTAGTTGCTAAGCGCGAGGATGCTATTGGGGGAGAGGTTCTAAGGCTGTACTCGGTAATGGCTAAGGACATCTAGGAAGAAATTGGAGATGGGCATGGAGACGCCGCGTACCAGTTGAGCCTTGAGATACACCTTCTCTCCGGCTTGGGGAGAAGGGGTGACCTTGCCGGTCGGTGCCGCCCGCCAGACGAGCCCCTCCATCGCAGGGAGGTATCCCTCGATGATCAGTTCTTTGATGTCGCGGTCCGTGATGTCCGAACCACACCAATCCCCCTTGTGGGAATCACCTTCCTCTTCCAGCAGCCCCAGCGCCGCTGGATTGTGGTCGCCGCCGGCGGATTCTATCACCGCTGATTTGGGCAGCACTAGGCCCTTTGGGGGCACGTGGACGGTGCTCGTCGGCTTTGCCGCAGTATCATCGGACGCCGCCATGGAGGGAGCAAAGCTGCTGCTGGCCATTGGGAGGAAGGAGGTGGTGACTGGAAGGATTGAAGGATTAGGGTTTTTCACGAAATGCGCGGAGGGCTCGAGGAGGTGCTCGCTGGAGGAAGAAGACGACGTAGGAGGAGAATGAGGTGAAAAGTAAAATTCCACCGCAGTTACAATTTATAATCTACGACATCAAGATTCGTGCAAAACGATCGAATGGTTGATGCGTGGACGACGTGTGCGGGCGCATGCGCAGAAATTTCGCCACGTTCCAAACTGTCGCCGCCAACGTTTCATATCGCTCGTGCAGGAAAAGCGGACATGATTCCGTTCTGCGCATGTGTGAGTTACGAGGCGTCGATGACCTATGTCTACATCGTGATAGCTATCACTGGCAGGTGAACCATCACATCGGAATATTCCGGCATGGACGGATCCAGTCCGGCTATGGAAGAGTACAATAGAAGATTCAACAATTCTTCGACTTACAAGTTGAAGACGGAGAAAGCCATGCAGGGTTCTTGGGAGGACTACAAGATATTGCTTGACGATTTGCCGACATCCATCTAGACAGAGCATTCAACCTAAAGAGGCAAGACATCGCAAGATCTCGGAGTTCTCCGGCGGCTACTGTTGGGGATATGCTATATGGGTATCCTCATAGCATGTCTCTTATCCGGATAACCCGGGTGTCCCACAGTTGGTAGCATGTCCCATGGCCTGCTGGGAGGCCCAGTTAGATGGATCCAAAAGGGAGGCCCATGCCGGATAAAGGAAGTCTATGGAGGAGTCACCGACGTACCCGGAGCCTTGGAGTGCAAGACACGCTAGACTAGTTGTAAGCAGTGTAGGACTCTGTAACTTGTCCGCCTAGGACTTTGCCTGTAACCCTAGGACCTGGAGACTATATAAGTCGGGCCTATGGGAGCCTTTAGGGCACAACCTAGTATCGATTAACATACACCTCGCACAACGAACCAATCCCTATAACTAGGCGTTTTGCCCTTATAGTGATTTATAGCAGGAGTAGGATTCCGCCAACGTTGTGGGATCTGAACCTGGGTAAGCTGTGTTACCTTGTACCCGTCAACCTTCTGCCTTCCCCCGTGTCTCCAAACACGCACTGCGAGGACCCCTCCATGGCGTACTCCTCGGCAATACCATGACACCTTCTTCATCTTCGATGAATTAGGGTACTTTGCCTGTACCGATACGATGTTTGATTCCACCGATACTAGCATTTCCTTTCTGCGCCTCCTTGATCTGACTGATCAAGGTGGGTTGAAGTTCCGTGCTAGACAAAAATCCTTCACTTACTAATTCCATTCGAAAATCCTCCATCCCTTTGTGCAAACTTGGTTGCTCCTTCAGAATCATAGAGTTCAAGCGACACAGCAATCGGCTAAGGGTATCTGCTACCACATTGGCTTTACCGGGGTGATAGTGAATGTCCAAATCATAGTCCACTATTAGCTCTATCCATCTCCTTTGCCTCATATTCAGCTCCTTCTGAGTGAAAATATACTTCAGGCTCTTGTGCTCTGGATAAATCTCACAATGGTTACCCATAAGGTAATGCCGCTAGGTCTTCAAGGCTAGAACTATGACTGGTTGTTCAAGGTCATGGGTAGGGTAATTCTGCTCATGTTGCTTCAGTTGTCGGGATAGATAAGATATAACTTTACCTTCTTGCATAATCACACATCCGAGACCGATCTTGTATGCGTCACAATACACATCAAAAGGCTTCGTGATATCCGGCATGATCAAGATTGGGGCTGAGATCAATATCTTCTTAAGTTCTTGAAAAATCGCTTCACATTTGTCTGTCCATTCAAACTTCTTATCTTTCTTCAACAATTGGGGCATGGGTCTTGCGATACTCGATAATCCTTCTACGAACTTACGGTAATATCCCGCTAATCTTAGAAATGCACGAACTTGGGTTTGAGTGGTTGGGGCTTGCCATTCTTCAACATCCTTCACCTTTGCATGGTCAACGGAAATTCCTACGGCTGATACAATATGTCTGAGGAATCCTACCTCCTGTAACAAGAATTCAAATTTGCTAAACTTGGCATACAACTGATGCCCCCTAAGGGTTCCAAGGATGGTCCTCAGTTGTAGCTCATGTTCTTCTTCTGATTTGAATAGATCAGAATGTCATCGATGAAAACCACGAAAAACTTATCCAGGAAGTCCATAAAAATCTTATTCATGAGGTTCATGAAATAAGCGGGGCATTGGTTAATCCAAAAGACATGATAGTGTACTCATACAGTCCATATCTGGTGGTAAAGGCAGTCTTTGGAATATCCACTACACGAATCTTGAGTTGATGATAACCAGTTCTAAGATCAATCTTAGAAAACACTTTGGCATCGGCCAACTGGTCAAACAGGTCTTCTATCTCCTATAGTGGGTATTTGTTCTTGATGGTGACATCATTCAACTTCCGATAATCCGTACACAAACGGTTACCTACATCTTTCTTATCCAAAAACAAGACACCATGGCGAAGCACTTGGTTGGATCAATCCTATCTCTAGCATAGCATCCAGTTGTTTCTTCAGCTCCACTAATTCAGACGGGTTCATACTATATGGTCTCTAGGCTATGGGTCCAGTTCCAAGGATTAGTTCAATGATAAACTCGATATCCCGATCTGGGGGCATACCGGGCAAAACATCTGGAAATACATCGGGGTATTCACACACTACTCTGACTTGGTCAATGGTTGGTTGGGCTAGACTCTTGTTGCAATTGAATTGACGGGGCAAGGTTTCAGATATATACTCTACTGATATTCCGGTTGTACTGGTCATGGTTATGGCTTTCTTGGCACAGTCGATTAATACTTTATGCTTCGACATCCAATCCATCCCTAGTACTACTTCCAAACCTTTAGTTCCGAGTACTATTAGATTAGCATAAAAATCTATGCCATGGATTCAGATAGGTACGGCCTTGCAAATTTGTCTAGCTTTGGTGGTTGAACCAGGTATTTGAACTATCATAATATGCTTCAATTTTGTTGGTTGAATATTACTAGTGCATGCAAATTCTTTGGTAACAAATGAGTGCGATGCTCTAGAATCAAACAACACTCTTGCAAGTATTGAGTTAACAGAAAACATACCCATCACGACATCTGGCGCTTCTTGGGCTTCTTTAGCATTCATGAGAAACAGACGGCCGTTGCGGTTGAGCGAATTTCCTGGGGCAAATCTTCTTCTAGGGTGAACACGATGCTGCTGCTAAGCTGGGGCATTCACATTGGGGGCTGCAACAATCTTCTTGGGGCACTCATTGGAATAGTGACCCTTAGTTCCACATTCATAATAAGTCACCTGCGACTTGTCCTTTGCTGCAACAGGCACATCATTGCTTCTAGTTCTTGGGGCAGTATTGGTGTTGGTGGCGGCATTGTTGTTGTTAAACTTGGGCGGGGCACGACTGAAATTTCTGGGGTTGCCGGGGTTGTTGTGGTTTCCTCCGGGCCATGGGTTTCCACGGTTGGGATAGGTCGAACGGTTCATCGGGGGTCTATTGTTTCTAGGGGAAAATCCTGGAGACGTGTTGGGGCGATACTTTGGGGTATGGTCGGTTCCTGGTTGATGCATCATTCTACGCTTGCGGTTCTCATTGGCTTGGTTGATCTTTCCTTCCATCTGAATGGCAGAATCCACTAAGGCTTCTATGTCAGCAAACAGGATGTTGACCAAAACTGTATGCATATCATCATGCAGACCATTCAGGAATCTCTCCTTCTTCTTGGCTTCAGTGTCAATCTCATCCGGTGCATATCTAGCAAATTACAAAAAAAATTCGCGGTAATCCACTAGTGTCATCCTCCCTTGCTTCAGTTCTCAGAATTCATCTATCATCCTCTTGATCAAACCCAGTGGCACATGGGTTCTGCTAAACTTGAGTTTTAATTCAGCCCAAGTCATCATTTGTCCTCCATTCATGGCACGAACGTTGTTCCACCATGCTCTTGTGTCTCCGACCAGATAGTGGGTGCCAAACAGTACTTTCTCGTTGGCTTCCACTCCTGCAACTTCTAAGTTGTTCTCCATGGTTTGTAGCCAATCATCGACATCTATGTAACATACCACCTTTTGTGTAATATTAATAAATACATGTTTGAGCATTGCATGCACGCATAATACTTGCACTTTGGTTTAATCAAGTAAGAACAAATAAAACCCTAATAGCTTTCCTCTCTACTTGAAATGAATTCAAAGGGTTTTGATATATTCGAAAAGTATAAAGAGGTTTGGAACCCAAATGGTTATAAAGGGTCTCCATGGCATTTTAAATATTTATAAAAGTATATGGTATTTTTGAATTATTCAAAATAGTTTGGAAAATGGAAATACAAACAGAAATTGAAAAAAACAGAAAAAGAAAACAGTTTTCCTATAAAAAATAAGTTCCTAGCTCTACTGGGCCGAGCCCACTTCTCCTCCCCTTCCTCTCTGCCGCCAGCATAGTGCGCAGCCGGCCCATCTTGGCCCAGGAGTAGCCTGTCCCCGGCCCCGTAGCGCTTTAGCCCTTCTATTCCGTGTCGTCTTCGTCGATGATGAGCAAGTAGCTCGCTGTCGACACCGCTGCCGTCCGTCGACGCCGGCGTGTGCCAGGATTCTTTCCACCGCCCGCCGTCGTCTATAAACTCGCCAACATCGCCGCCGAGAACCCTAGCTCGCCAGTTCCCCCTCTTTTCCTCGTTTCTTCTCGCCATGGCCGAACCCTAGTTTGTCGGCAACCGCTCGACCCCGCCATCTCCGCCCACCCCAGCTCAAGCCGACACCATCGTTGGATGCGCCTCGCCGCCCTCGTCCTTCCCCTCGAAGCTCGTGTGCTGGGACGCCCTCCTCTCCCTGAAATCGAGCTCGAAGCACCGATGACCGCCATAGTTCATGCCGTCGATCCGTCACCATCCGGCCTCCCCGATCATCGCCACCAACGCTGTCGTGCTCGCGGTGAGCCCACGGTGCTAATGCACCCCTCCATTGTTCCCCTTTCCCTCTGTATCTTCTTCCCCGCGTGAGCCCGACGCCGCTGCCGCTTGCCGTCGTTGCACTGTCGTCTCCGGTGACCATTTCCAGGCGGCGCCGCCACTATCTTGCTCCCCGTGATGCCCTCTTTCCAACGCCCACAACCACGCATCCAGGCGCGCCCGGATTCGGTGGACCGAGTCTTGATCTGAGGATCAAGCTCTAGATGACGTCAGTCTGACGTCAACCTGATGCAGTAATTCTTTTTCTATTATTAATTGTTTTGTAAATATTTTCTATAAATAAGAATATATGACAGGTGGGCCCTGCCTGTCAGGATTTTAATCTTTTCTGTAAATGTTTTATGAAATTAATAAAAGTCTGACATGTGGGCCCAAGTTAGAAATTAAATTAAGTATTCCAAAAATGATTAAAATGAATTAAAATTGGAGAAATTCATAACTAATTCATTTTAAATCAGAAAAATACAAATAATATCCAAAATAATCAGAAAAATGAAACCTATCTAAGTAAGCTATAATCATACATTGTTAACCAACTTTGATGGAAATTTTAATTATAAGAACCAATTGAACCCCACAGGTGATTCCGAGGATCCCCCTATTCTAGGGTTTGGACCTTTCGGACCCCATTTAAAATGATCAAGCATGTTCTAGGGTTCATTTGAACACTATTCAACTTGTCATATCATCCATATTGTATGAGCATTGCACATGCCATGTGTTGAATGTTGCTTTCTCTTTTCCGGTGATTGGTTCTTACAAATAGAAACCAAACCTGAAGCTGAAGTCAATGCCACCGAAGAGCAGTACCAGTCCAACAACGGACAAGGCAAGCGAAGCCCCACTCATACATATGAATCCTATGTTTATAAAGTATTTCATTCTCGCCATACGCATTCGGTTCAATAGTCTTTTATCATTAGATAGAGTAATCCTATCTGATGCATGTTTCGCTTTGTGAACTATACTACCTGATCCATTGCTCCTAGCATAACTAGGTTTTGGCTTATGAGCATCAATAGTGCCACAGCTCAGTCAAGCTTAGCCATGCTTAGTGGTCTGATGCTGATCATTTAGATGATGCACTAGAGATGCGAATGAATCTAGTATGGTAGGATGTTGTGGTGTGATCAGATATGAATGATAAACATGCTAAGGCTTATATGGGAGGCCACATGGGTTGTGGTTTTTGTAGTCCCATACTCGCCACCATTAGGACCTGATGTTCTCGCCTCTTGAACCAATACGAGCGTACAACCACACGGGGGCCTAGAAACCCCCTCGACTCACTAACTTGCCTAGTAGATTCCATGAGTCCCATAGGTCGGGCTTTCCATTCGACATACGCATCTTGGTTGTTCTTGAATGGAGGTGAAGGAGGTGCATTCATAACAGGTAGGTAAGTGTGTCCGGGAATAAGAGATGCCCGGCATACATAATCTTGAACCCTACGCACATCATTAGGGACCGGCTTACGGCGGCATCTCCCTAGTGCGTGACTCATGGTCTCGGCGAAAGCAAGGTAAAGGTCGTGGTCAACCACTCACTACCGGCCTTCCAAGGAAGAGGGCTAATAATTTGGCATTGAGAATCGGTTGGTACGTGTGGGTAAAGTTGTGCACCCCTGCAGGGTTATAATCTTTTCGAAAAGCCATGTCCACGGTTATGGATGACTTGGGAACGAATTCTGTGATCATAGAAAACTATAACTGAATGATAAAACTTGGCCAACTAATGTGAGATCCGGAATACTTCCTCGGGATTGTTTGAGGGGGTAGTCCGGGAAGAGAGGTTTAGTTAATGATGGTGCTTGGTGGATATCGAAGATGACTTCGAAGAGCTAGATTTGTAGTCTTCTTATCCCCTTTTTAGAATGATCTGACTAGATGAGCTTCTTCTCCTCTTTGTTTTGAAAACAAAAGATGGCTTTATGCAAAAATAACTCCACTAGCCATAAGTCTTGCGGTGTACACCTTGTACTCAGCCTTGCTTCATTGATGTTTTTCTATGGATGAAGCTACTCCAACTGAAGGCGATTTCTACATCGAAGTCCATGAGTAGTCGGGGTTCCGGGGCAGCAGCCTAGGATCTATGGAAGGGTCGCTACTTCTGCTTAAGGCCTCTTAGGCCCTTTGCTAAGTTTGTTGTTTAGAAAAAATTGTTTTCTTCCGTTGTTTGTTGTAATGATGGGTCTATGACGCCTGGCTTGTATGACTGGTTTGTAACTCTCTTAAGAGTTTACCTTATTAATGTATGGTTTGTATGTTCTGTAATGTTACCTATCTTTCCCTGCGCGTTTCGGAATTTAGGTTAGGCTTATATCAGATGAGGATCTGGTATTTGTCTAGCCCTGATCCCGGGTCGTGACAATCTAGGGGCTCTTTAGACTTAGTAAAGATAGGTGGATTGGTATTCTGAAAGTTCATGAGCTTGGATCCATGGTTGTCCTGGTTTCCATGGCCTTGGTTATTGTTGGATATGTGATATGTGTTAGAGGGTGGCTAAGTTCGCTTGATGTTAGGCTCTTTCATCTTCGCGGTCTGAAACCAAGATTTGCAAGATTTGCAACATGGGGTCCGGGGATGAACTGCTTCCTCCGCGAGGCATCTGAAGATTGAGATAGATCATGAGAAAAGATGAAATTTCTAAGGTTCTAGGGTTTTGTTTTGGGAAATTTTTTTGAAGTTTGACTCAGAGTTTTCTAGCAACCTCCTATTCATTCATTCATTCATAGCACACAATACAAACACACACCACAACAAGGAAAACATATGGTTTTAAGAACCATTCTGTGAAACTACGATACAGCGGGACTGGATACAACTTCACTATGCTAGTGTTCAAGTGCTACTACTCCTCGGAATCGGTGGCTTCATCATCCTCATCATCCTCATCATCAATGAACGAGAAGTCATCCTCATTGGTGAACAATTCCATGGCTTGATCCTCTAGAAAGTCATCATCGTCACTGAGATAAGAATAGGGGTCTCCACGAAAGTCTTCACCTGCATTCTCTCTCTCCTCAAGCTGCATGTCTCTCTCGTGGATGGTCTCCTCCAAGTCGGTGATCCTGTCACGAAGGAGGGCAATGATGCTCTCCTTCTTGTTAAGCTGACGGCGACGAGACTGACGATCCTTCACCAGCATGGCGATGGTCTAATCCTTCTTGATAGCGATGGCATAGTTATGGTTTGTGTAGGAGCGAGCATTGTGTAACTCCTTCTTCCGATCAGACATCATGGAGCTGAGGTGGTCCACTTGATTCTTCAGCTCAGGGTGATATGGTGCCTCCAGTGGCTGTCCCATAACATCACGCCTTGGATAGAACTCAAAGCGAGTACCCTTGATTTGATTGATACTCTGCCCACACAGACGGGCAAGAGCTTCCCGCATGGCCCTGGCAAGTCCATTGAGCCAGTAGTTCTCTCTCAAGGTGATCTGAATTCCCTCTAAGGTGGGGGCATCAATCTTCCCTCTGAGACTTGCAACAATCAGCCATTGCAATTCTCCTCCTTCCTGATTGTTGAGCTGAGATCCGAAGAACTTGGGGTGCGGGCGCTCCAGAAGTTCCGAGAGCTGGTCCAAATCACGCTCAAAGATGAGATCTCCATTTCCCAACTGATAGAACTTGCTATACTTCACGTCCATATATAAGAATGTAGGCTGAGTAAGTTAGTAGAGTGATCAAGTGTGTCGAATTTTATGTAAGTTTGCAAGAATTTTTTGAGGAACATGATTATTTATGAAACAATCTAAGTGATAATAATGAGAATAGGTTTTCGTAAATACTCACTTCTTTTGTTTTGAAAATAAGTTTTTGATTCAAGCGTCCATTCTAACTAGGGTCTCCTATGGTCAGGATGGCTCTGATACCAACTTGTCAACACCCGGATTTTTAATCCCAGATGCCTGTATGCCATACATCGCAATGCCAGGATTACCATTTTTGCGAGACATAACAGATTGGATATCACAGTACATCATCCATTACAAACCATACATAAGGTTTTACAACAAATAATGGATCTCATGATCCAGTCATACAATCAAGAAGCAAAATAACGTAATAATAACGATAGCATGGGCGAGGCTCCATCTTCATGGTCATAGGCAATGTTGACGATGGGAGATGATCCTAGTTGTCGTAACTTTCCTACGGTCCATCCTCCTGATAGTCCTCTTCATAGTCTGACCACGGGAATAGCCAGGGACAAAGCCATGAGTACTCTTTAAGTACTCGCAAACTAAGACTAACAAGGGAAGTGGGTTTGAATAGGAATACTAAGCTCTAGGTTGTTTTGCAAAAAACCAGGTTTACCTTAACTGAGTTCAGAAGCAAAGAAAGATAGTTGAAAGTTTTATAATACCTAAATGGGAACTTGAATTTTCATATCACAACCCTGTTGTGGTCAAGTCAAAGTCATGATTCATTTCATAAGTCATTTTGAAAACATCTGACGACGGAATAGTATGGCCACTTCAACTGTCCATAACCGCGGACGCGGCTATTCGAATAGTTTGACACTCTGCAGAGGTGGTACACTTTCACCACAATATTCGATACATCCGTCAGGAACAATCCTGAATTCACCATACTCAGTATGCGAATAATCAATCCTAACCTTTCAATACACACCCTAGTATAGGAACCTCTCCTATGAGTTTGGCCTCCCAACCATGACCATCTATCATCTTGGAAACTGCATAGGTGGTCAATCTTTACAATGTAGCCTCAACTCAAACCTTGGCTGCAAGGGAACCCATACTAAGGTATATAAATTTCCAGTCAAGCCCTACCCAAATTTCGGGTATTATGATTGTACGGTAAAATTGGAATGGTATCGCATACAGACAACCATCAGTTTTATAAAGGGCTAAGGCTCATTCCTCAACATTTTCATCATCGAAATCATCTGGTGTTCAATAACACATGTCAAACATTTCAGTAGAATGAATCATCATTCTAAGGTTTTCATAACCATTTTCACCAAGTAATCCCATCTAAAGTGATCAAGTTTTATCCTTAGCACTAGCATCTACAAGTGGGGGTAAACACTAATGAGGGGTGGTAATCAAGTGTGACTGATTTAAGTTCAATCTCATGCTTCAGGATGACATCAAGATTTATCTAACTTAGGCCAAGTTTTATGTTCTTTATGTGTAACATCCCAGCATTTAGGACCTAACGAAGGGTAGATTTAGGAATATGAATTGTTGCATGAATTCATCTATGAAAATGTGGGTAAAATTTTCTCCAAATAAAAAAACCTAAGTGATCAATGTTTCTTTCATAATTTGAGATTAGGTTTAGTCTTAAAGGATGATTGTTATAAACTTTGAGATGATCTTAAGGAGTTATGTGTTTTCAAATGGATTTGAAATATTAGACTTGAGTGTTTGAATTATAATTCAAATGAATTAGATATAAATTTTGAATCTTAATTCAATTAAGAGATAAATATTATAACTTGAATTCTATCCAAAGATAAACAATAATGAATATAAAGTCTATTTCTTATCATCAATACATATAATGAAGTTATAAAATTATAACTTATTTGAGTCATCCACATAACTTAGAAAAGTAAATTTACAAAGAATAGGAATATTCTTTATTATTAATAATATAATCTTTATTACAATTGAATAAAATAAAGATTACATGAATAATAAAAGAAAATTATAAAAGAATAAGAAAATTACAATGGAATATTTACTAACTATCTTATATCTAAATCTAAACTAAATCTTCATCTTTATCTTTGCACCTGCAAAACAAAGACTAAAAAAACAAAAGAAGATTAGTGTTAGTATTATTTCTCTCAGACATGTCAGTGAAATGCACTTGACAAATTCATCATTGAGAAATGTTATAAAAGGGGCAAGTTTCACCAATAGGAAAGATTCCATCTTTCATAAATTCAAAGCCAGAAGTCAGATGACAGCCAAGAGGGACAAATTCACCAGCCAGATGAAAGTAACCAGGTAAAAGGAAACATCCAGATTCTGAACATATCCAGAAGTGCATAGCAGGCACACAAGCTGTACACACACCAACATGCATATGGTGTGCTGTCGACCTCACAAGCATAGCCCAATCTCACAAAACCACAGCACAGCCGTGGGGGGCACTAGTGCATCACCCCACTACACAGCACACAAGAACAACCAGTGTAGAAAGCAGCTAAACCAAGCACCACAGCGAGCAACCACACCAACCAAGGATCAACCAAACATCACCAAGATGGTGACATAAGGAGGGGAATGGATCAGGTGGACAACAAGATCACGCCCAGGAGCTAGGAGGAGCAGGCTAGCTCAAGAGCAAGCACAGGAGTCCAGCAAAACTAGATCAAGATCATCATCCTCAACTTACTACACCATCATCAGATTCTGTGGTGAGTTTCATAAAACCTTCACATAATCTAATCATCTTATTCAGAGAAAGCATGTGTTGTTTTATAAAACAAACCCTTAGAAAGCACCCAAGTGGGGTGAATCCATCATAGGGGTTTCTTTTAAACTCTAAAGGAAAACAACAAAGTACCAAGATCCAACCAGAGCTCAGGGCAACATCCTTGCTCTGGTTGTCAAACTATATTTTACCATTCAATCATGCATATACCTATGATCTATTTCTAGGCACATCCCTAAAGGAAGGGTAGCACCTTAGGAACAAATACATAGGATCCATAACATGATCAAGCTTACTATCATTTTGCCAAGATTTGATTCAATAAAGAATAGTTGGTACCACTACCAGGACTATCTAGATGAACCAATTAGATAAGATTTGAATCCCTAAGCCTCAGACCAACATCACTGGTCTTAGGGAATTCAAATAAGAGCATCTATATTTATCTTTCAAAGCCAAGATTGTCTTAAGCATAAACTAACCAAATCCATGGTTTAGAATCAAACTTGTGTGCCATACATGATGGTGTCACAAGAACAATCCAATATGAATCAGGAAAGACAGTAAATCATCATAGATTCAGACAATCAACTAACTAATCATTTTCCTGAAAAACAGGAATCATAACTAGGATATTCCTATGATACACTTCACTGTTTGAGATCATAATGATCTCAAACCACATGTTAATTCCCAAGCTAACAACACTAAGATAGTAGCTTTATCTTATCATAATCATGACCATGAATCAAATAAACAGTGGAAAGCTATCAGATCATTAGCTTAACCAAGCATGTTTCCCAAACAACAATATCATCTTAATCATATGTAATCTAAGCATCAGATCATCTAGTAAGCCACCAGGAACATCATCTATCATTTTTAAACAACAAGCTTCAGGCCAATAAATATTTAGCATGTGTACAGACCATCAAACACGAATCAATTCATCCAATACATTAACAAGCACATAGCAGGAACCCTAAATGGATGATCATCTTCATCTGAATCAGACAGTAGCAAGAGAGGACACAACCAACATCTAGCATCGAATCAGCAAGCATAGAAAGCACCAGGGGGAAGGAACCAAACTCACCGTAGGTCCTCACTGAAGAAATTGAAGAGGAAGCAGATTGGCCGATGAACCCGCGGCGGCACAGGGAGCACCTAGGGGGCGCTGCAACCTGCACCTGCCACGGCGGCGGCCACAGCAACACACGAATCCACCACACCACCATAGGCGAGACCACGACAGCGGCAGTAGCACTTGAACACATGCCAAACCCTAAACCCTAGGGTTCAGAGAGGCAGCGACCCATTGCAGGAGATCCCCGGGCTCAAATCCAATTGGATAGAACGAATGAGCATCGTCGACAACCCCCAATTGCACCATGGCG
The DNA here is from genome assembly GCA_916181665.1 of Avena sativa. Lineage (NCBI taxonomy): Eukaryota > Viridiplantae > Streptophyta > Magnoliopsida > Poales > Poaceae > Avena > Avena sativa. The sequence continues at coordinate 299,133,102 of OV702297.1, read as the reverse complement.
GTGACTAGAAGGGCCGACGATGGCGGCATCTCCGGCCACGACGTCGGGGTCAGAGGAGGAGAGGATAAGATCGAGGGAGAGAGAGGCAGTGAGGAGTGGGCCGAGCTGGGCCAGACCCTTCGGGGTGGCTCTTTTGTCTAAAACTAAATGGGCCACTAGGGCCCAATAAGAATAATCATCCCAGAAACAATTCCAGGCCTGTTTCAATAAAAAGAAAAGACCAAAATATCCTTGGACTTAATAAAATTATAGAAAATAAAATAAAAGTCCAAAAAATATAAATAAATTATTTTTGGATTCACAAAAATCCAAACTACTCAAATAAATTAAAATATAAAATTTTAGACATTTAAATTTTATTAGGAATTTTGTAAATTATATATTCCTTATTGAATTTTACAAAATTATTGAAGGGTGATAAAATTAATTAAAATTCACTTTCATTATGTATTAATATTGTAGTATTTTAGAAAAATACTAAATAAATATTTAATCACCATTTTTAATGTATAATTAATAATTCCTAAAAGAGTTATTAAATCAATAAAAGTCAAATTGAATAAAATAACTCAATATATGTGATAAATATTAAAAATTAATATTTAGAAATCCTTTATTACTAAAAAGGAACTTTTTGGGGTAAATGCATTACATTACTTGCATAATCATCTTTGCTTCTTTAAATACTGTTCTTACCGGGCAAGGAGTGTGAACCTTGATGCTGACCTGCCGGAGAGCTCATCTGCTGCTCGCAAGCGTCGCCACATTACTCCTGCCAGTGTTGAGAACTTGCGTCGCAGTCCTCGATCCAACAAGTTTCAGGGATTCAAAGAGGTGATGGTCACTGATCGTCAGGTGCGCAAGACACATGTCAAGCCACGCAAGACCCCCAGTGTGGCTCCTAGGACCCTGCCTGACTCTGCAATCATGCCTATCAACACTGTGGCTGTCAATCCTGAAGCCCCAGAGGTGGAGAATGAGGAAGCTCCTCCTCCCACCCCAGTGCTGGTCTTACAACACATTATAGTCAACCTCTGTGGGGTACCTGAGAATAAAGTCACCTTTGAGATCCTTGAAGCTCGCCCAGAAGAGGAAAATGATGCATCGACTTAGACCCTCCACACCCGCTCCTCGCGTCGTGTCGTCTTCAGCCAGCCGTGTCATCTTGTGTCCTAGTTTCCTGTCGAGTTTGTCGTGTCCTTGTTTTCTTTTTCAGTTCAGTCTCGAGTCGTGTTTGTCGCTGAACCTTTATATTTGTTTCTTATCATGAGTCTGCAAACTTCCTGGTCGATCCTTTGTTGGAATGTCAGAGGCCTAAATGCCGACGACAAATGTCTCGCCTTGAGTAATAAAATTGAGGAGTGTGGTTGTTCATTTATCTGTCTCCAGGAAACCAAAAAAGAACACTTTGACCACTCCTTCATCCGTAAATTCGCCCCTCATCATTTTGACAAATTCGAGTTTATTCCTTCTCTTGGTGCTTCGGGCGGTATTATTATCATTTGGTGTAGCTCGCTGTTTACTGCTAACATGATTCACAGGGAACAATTTGCTCTTACTGTCGCCTTCACCTCGACTCAATCCAATCACACATGGAAATTAACAAATGTCTATGGTCCATGTTTGGGGGAAAATAGAAACACCTATGTTCAGTGGCTGGAGAATCTCAACATTAGGCATGATGAGCTTTGGATACTGCTTGGTGACTTCAACTTCATCAGCTCGACAGAAAACGGTAACAGATCAGGAGGTAATGTGGATGATATGATGAAATTCAACGAGATCATCAGTGGCCATGCCCTTGTTGAACTCCCAATCAAGGGTCGCATGTACACGTGGAGCAATATGCAGGAACAACCGCTGCTAGAACAGCTTGACTGGTTTTTTACGACAGTCGAATGGACATCAGTATTCCCTAACACCATGGTCAAACCGCTGGCTAAACCAGTTTCAGATCATGTACCGTGCGTGGTGTCAATTGAGACTTCTATACCCAAAAGCAGGCTATTCCGCTTTGAAAATTTCTGGCCTTACATCCTGGATTTCAATACACGGTGCAGAAGAGCTGGTCTCTTCCGACCAAAGTTTCAGATAGCGCTCTGGTTCTATCGGCAAAATTGAAACGGTTAAGAAGAGATCTCAAGATTTGGAGCAAATCTATATCAAAACTAAGCCTGGCTATTGAGAATTTCAACAAGGCGCTGGGTGCTATTGACAATATTGAGGATAAACGTAAACTCACCATACCTGAATGGAACTTCCGCGTCATTCTGAAGAAACACATACTCAGACTGTTGGATTACAGAAATAGGTACTGGAAGAAAAGATGCACGTTTTGTTGGGCTAAACTGGGTGACGAGAAGACGAAATTTTTTCATGCAAGAGCTACCGAGAGATACAGGAGAAACAACATTGCTATGCTAATAGGACCAGATGGCAGGGCACTAGATACACATAGCAAAAAGGCTGCAGCATTCCATGAATCTTTTAAAAACAGGATGGGTGTCTCATCCCCACCTGATATCTGTCTCGACCTCAATGACCTGATTCATCCCCTCCAAGGTTTAGAAGCACTCTCAGAGCCATTCTCACATGATGAGATAGATGAGGTTGTGAAGAAAATGCCGATTGAAAAAGCGTCGGGTCCTGACGGATTAAATGATCTTTTCCTGAAGTCATGTTGGAACATCGTCAAAACAGATTTTTATAAGCTGTGTGAAGATTTCTGGGGAGGAAAGGTCTCACTTCAATGCCTGAACAACTCCTTCATCACGCTGATCCCGAAGAAGATCTCTCCTGAAACAGTGAACGATTATCGACCAATTTCACTGCTCAACTGTGTTCTGAAGGTTTTAACTAAACTGCTCGCTGATCGGTTGCAGAAATGGATTCTCCGTCTTGTTCACAGAAATCAGTATGGCTTTATCAGGGGGCGCACCATCCAAGACTGCCTCGCGTGGGCATATGAGTATCTACACCAATGCCACGCCTCAGGTGAACCGTGTGTGGTTTTGAAAATTGATTTCGAGAAAGCGTTCGATACGGTGGAACACCACACAATCCTGGAAATCCTAAAACACAAAGGGTTTGATCAAAGATGGATCAACATGTCAAGGCTTATTCTTGACTCAGGTAGTTCTTCTGTTCTGATAAACGGAGTTCCAGGCAAGGAATTCAAATGCAAGCGCCGTGTGCGTCAGGGGGACCCTCTGTCCCCTCTTTTCTTCATGGCAGTGGGTGACTTACTACAATCAACGGTCAATAGAGATTTTGCTGAAGGGATTATCCAAACTCCAATTACTCAGCCTGCTTCTGAAGATTATCCAATAATTGAGTACGCCGATGACACCATTGTTGTGATGCCAGCTTCAGCTGACCAGTTGAGCAACATGCAGGACATCTTGCAATCTTTCGCTAGAAGCACAGGACTGAAAATCAACTTCAATAAAACGCAACTCATCCCAATCAACATTTCAGAAGATGTAGCCAGGGAGTTAGCTGCAACGATCGGTTGTCAGGTGGCAGCAATGCCTTTCACTTATCTTGGGCTACCGATGGGCACCACAAGGCCTACTGTGGAGGATTTGATGCCGCTGGTTTGCGCTGTCGCGAGAAGACTATCAAGCTCTGCCATGTGGCTCACGTACGGTGGCAGGGTAACTTACGTTAATACTGCTATTACGCCGCTGCTCACCTTCGCGATGTGCACCCTGAAAATTCCGCTAAAAATCTTTGAATTTTGCGACCGGGGAAGGAGGCACTGCCTATGGCGTAAGATGGTGAATGGTGAGGAGAAGTGTTAGTCCTTGGCCTCATGGGAGATGGTCTGCCAGCCCAAGGCAAAGGGAGGTTTAGGCGTGATCAATCTGAAAATTCAGAACCAGGGCCTCTTGCTCAAATCTCTCGACAAGTTCTATAGGAAATGTGATACTCCGTGGGTTCAGCTGGTTTGGTCGGAGTACTATGAAGACAATGTTCCACATGCCCGACCTCCGTGCGGCTCCTTCTGGTGGCGAGATATCATGAGCACTGTGGATATTTTCAGAGGAATCACCAAGTGCGAGATCAAGCCTGGTGACAACGTGCTGTTATGGAAAGATAACTGGATTGATCCTCCTCTTTGCATCAGCTCTGCGAGACTGTTCTCGTTCACGCTTAATGAGGACATCTCGGTTAAAAATTTTGCCGAAAGCATGAATCCTGAAGAATTCTTTCAGCTGTCGTTGTCATCCGAAGCCCATGAGGATCTGAACTAGATGGGTTCGGTCATACATGATATCATGATTGATGAGAGGATTCCTGATACTTGGAGCTTCGTTTGGGGAGCAGATAAGTACAAACTGCGTGACTTCTATGATTTCTGCTACAGAGAAGCTGTGCCGCCAAATTATCTAGCTGAGATATGGGAAACTAAGTGCATAATGAAACACAGGGTCTTTGCTTGGCTCATGCTAGTGGACAGACTAAACACATGTGACATGCTCCAGAGAAGGAACTACAATATTGGTTCTAATTTCACCTGCCTGACGTGCACCGTAGGGGCAAGAGAGACTCGGAACCACCTCTTCTTCACCTGTAGTTTTGCGTTGGAGTGCTGGAATACCATAGAAATCAAATGGGACACTAGTCTTGCGCTTGAACCTATGATTGCGGATGCCAAGGAGGTGTGGAACAAACCCCTATTTGGAGAAACAATGATTCTAGGCGCATGGAACATCTGGAAAATAAGGAACCGAGCTTATTTTGAAGGGTTGCAGCCTGACATCGTAAACTGGCAGAGACAACTTAAGCAGGACCTTTCTATCCTAGAGTGTAGGATCAAGGAGGATCTACAGGAACCTCTTAGAGGGATTATAGAACGTATCCACTTGTAAAAGGGAAACTCTTGTAGTAGTCAATTTCCTCTCGCTGGTTGGGCTTGGTCATCCCTGAAGGGACCAGTTGTACAAACGATGTAAATATTTCTCTACCTATATATAAAACACAGTAGGAGACTCTCCTGCTATCATTCCTCAAAAAAATGATGTTTTTGTAGAAGTAGAAGCTCAAGGTCCAGTGCAAACATCAGACTTCACTACCTTGCCATCACAAGGCAAGTTCATCACTTGCTCATGTCCTTTGAAGAGTCTTTATCAAAGTATTTGCAAATTGTGTGCTATCATATATGCTATAAAAGAAAGAAAATATTATTTTCATAAATAAAGAAATCATAGATATCATCCTAAGTGGTGATATAATGGAGGAATAGAACTTAGGGTTCTATTTGCAACAATGATGATCAAGTAGGGACTTAATAACCCCTGACATCAGTGATTCTAGCGCCATATATTACGCGTTAGCCATGAGATTTGGAATGGGACAGAGAAGTCAGCTGTATCTTCTTCCTCTCGCATGAAGCCGAATGTGCAGGTCGTGGATGTTATCCTCGTAGCATGCATATTAATTGGTAATTCATAGAGGATATGCAGCATATGGGTGGGAACCCTCATCGTCCCACGATAGTTCTGGCATCTAATGGTTTGTACAAACCATTGCCGTAATTCATTATGTGGGCATGTGTACACCAAGGAGGCATGCGGGGTCACGAAGGGGGCAGTGATTGGCTTGGACCAACTACTGGGCCCCACATCATGGAATTGTGGACGGGAAAGTACGCCCAGTTGTGCAACAAGGAGTTGATCTCTCATGGGTAAAGTAACGCACCTCTGCAGAGTGTAAGAACTATAACTTGTTACTCCATATTGCGGGAAGGAGCTACGAACGCGACATGAAAGGAACTCCATGAAAGTTCTGGTCAACCTGTGAAGGCTGACTGTCATAGTTTTTCAGAATAAAATCAATCTTCGAAGAAAGATTTACAAAAACTGCGTAGTGCCAAGGATTTATAATCCGAGGTGGTAGTTAGAGAATCAAACTTCCCACCTTGCATATAATGAACTTGTTGGGTAACACTGTTACTCATTCTTTCCTTTGATCCCTTGCTTAGACTCCGAGGATCCCGAAGACGTGCCAATGTATGCAGCCGAATGTCAAGAAGATGTGTTCTACGAGGAAACTGATCTGTCCGGAGGAGTTGAAGGAGTGGATTACGAGATCCTCTACGGTGTCGATGAGAACGAGTAAAATTAATTACCTAGTTAGTAGTAACTAACGGAGCCGAGCAGCATGAACTCTATAGAATAAGCTGCTGAGATCAACTCCTAGTCGGAGTTGCTACTTTTAAATTCCGCTAAAACACTTTATATTTTGGTTTGTAAGTTGAATCTTTTGGAAGTCTTGAATTTCTGGTATTGTAATAATAATAATGTGTGTACATTTGTAATATGGACCCGCAATGTTTCTGTTGTATCACTCTGAGGGATGTGACATTTACGGAATGCTATTCTATGGATGTCATGTGGACGACTATAGTGTACTACACATGCAGTGGTATGTTGGGTCACCGTAGTTGGTATCAGAGCAAATTGCTTTGACCTTAGGTTGGAAACCTAGTAAAGGGTATTACCTGTAGGGAACTTTAGCAACGATAAAGAATTCTCTAAAAGTAATATAATGGGTATTCAAATGAGAATATTCCGTTATATATTTTAGTGCGATAATTCTTTGTTATGATGCAATATGTCATTTGATACTAATCAAGGTAATTTTTCTGATATACAGAGATATGGCACCAAAGTTTCCAAAACAGACTTTGGTAAGGAAAGAGGAGACTCTTGATGATTATCAAGGATCATTCACAGACCAACTTCGTCAACTTTTAAAGCTCTTTAGTTGTCCAACTAGAATTCCAGTAAACACTATCACTTACCTCGATGGTCGAATGTTATCCAAGTATCGTGTGAGTATCCAACTTCCAGAGAAGCTTGGATTATATCAGGATCTACCTATAGGAGAAGGTAGGAGTCATTTAGCAGCCTATCATGTTGCTATTGTGGAGGCGATAACTAATATCCGGGAGCAGAAAACCAACGAGCTAGAAGGTAGCACATTCTCTATGATACCTCATGATTCAATAGACTCGAAACCTATACCGGATCATCTTAATTTGGTTAAGAAGCATCCTAAGTTAGCTTCCAAGTTTATGGATAGATACCGAACACTCGTTGTGTCTTTTTATAAGACTCATCAAGTGATTGTTGAAGACAAAAAATGACATGTTAGAGGATCTAACTGATCCGGAATGGAGGAAGCAGTTATCATTCCAGTTAGAGAAAGAAGCAAGTAGTAGTGCAACACCTATCTTTAAGGATATACCTATAGATCCAGAATCTTTTATACCATATCCTTATTCACCAAGACCTGAAACTACACATGATCCTACTATGGATATGCGGTATGTAGTACCACAGGGCTCAGTGGATGGTTCTGACTCAGAACTTCCTATTGAGAATTCAGATGGTTAGAGAATGGGATCATATAATGGATCTCATGAACACCAGATGTCCACAGATGGTTCCGACAGGAATGTTGGACAATCTAGTTGGATGGGTGCAAGGATGAACCCTAATAATAGTAGTAGAAATACCATGTCAATAGATAACCAGGATGAAGAAGAAGATCTTGAGAAGAGAGTGTCTGAATCATCAACATCTTCTCACAACCCAGGGAATATACATTATCCAGTGTTTAACTATCTTGCCCACGAGAGCACCTGGGGAGAAGCAGGATCTGTGTATCCCGTTGACAACTCCAGAAATGAAGCTCCGGAGATGCAGGCTGGAGATAATGTTGAATATGTTTCTGAAGACTTTTCAGCTGAGCTGGAGGGAGTCAATGCGCTCAGGTTGAGTAATGACTCAAGTCCTGACACTTCAGATACGGAGTATGTTCCTTCTGGAAGGCCATATGTTCCACAAACTATGCGACGAACAACACGTCATCATGGTTGGACATCAGGCATGTACGATGAACGTGGTCAATAGTATCAAGTACTGTGTATTGTACCCAAGTAATAAGGTAGTTTTGTAATGATACCTATATGGTATATGTTGTAATGACTTTGTATCATTATGTAAAATATGTGAAATGCATATTTGGATTTTCTTTGGATCTTCATTGTGTGACTAGTTCTGTGCGTAAAGTCGAACTCAAAACACATGTGCATGATGTAATTATGAGTATTCGCTTTATGTTGCAGAACTAGAGGGTCATGGATACGGGTGTAGAAATGGAAACTGAGCAGCATCAGATGGAGCCAGAGGCCAAGGAAAAGGGCGATGTAGATGCAGCAAACCAAGAAGTATTACCACCACCACCAATGAGGCCGTTAATGGATCAGAACTTTATGCAATGCATGCAAATGAGGCAAGACCTAGAACAAGTTAATGGAAGAGTTGTTGGGGCGAGCAAATCAGAGGGCACCTGAGGTGGAGGAGTGAGTCTATCTGATTTCCAGAATGCAAGACCGTTACCTTTTGCATCAGCTCCTGAACCAATGGATGCAGAAGACTGGATAGCAGATACAGAAAGGAAGCTGAAAACTGTGGGTTGCAATGATGAGGAAAAATTGAGGTATGCAACTCATCTGCTGACTGGACCTGCAACATCATGGTGGGAAAATCAGTTAGCCATGCAACAACCAGGAAGGGAGTTTACCTGGGAGGAGTTCAAGCAGAGATTCTGTGAATATCATGTTCCGGAAAGTGTCATGGAGTTGAAGCGGAGAGAATTTTAGGAGCTTTAGCAAGGATATACTAGTGTCATGAAGTACATCCGGAGTTTAGCCAACTATCTCGTTATGCTGAGGAGGATGTTAACACTGAAGAGAAGAGGAAGAAGCGTTTCTTGCGTGGATTAACTCCGTTTGTGAAGATGCAGCTAAGGTTAGCCAATAAGCAAACTTATCAGCAGTTGTTGGATGCAGCCATTACTTTTGAAGATGACTGCAAGAATGTCCAATAGGATCGGAGGAAGAAAGCCAAGAAGGAAACTAAGAGAATTCAGGCAAGTAAACCTAAATCAAACCTGGAGTTCAAACCTCGGAATAGGAATTATGGCAACAACAACAATAACAATAACAAGGGAAGTGGTGGAAATCAATCCAATCTGAGAAGGAATGTTATCTGTAACAATTGTGGAATTCCAGGGCATTTCCGGAGGGAATGCAAAAATCCTATAGTGATCTGTTATGGTTGTGGTCAGAAGGGGCATATTAAGCCAGATTGTCCGAGCAAACCACCAGGAGGATGGCCTACCAAGGGAGGAGGAAAAGCCAGTGGAGGTAATGGACAACCCAATAAAGGAGGAAATAATGGCAAGAACAACAATGGCAAGAGAAACTGACCTACCGAAAAACTGAACTGCGCAACCCTCGAGGAGGTGGATAATTCGGAGCATGCAGTTATAGGTACGCTCAATATCCTTACCAATCCTGGAAAAGTTCTATTTGATACTGGTGCAACTACTTCATTCATTTCTAAAGAATTTTTTGAGAAGTTCGGGATTAGAAGGGCAACGTTAGAAAGTCCTATGACCGTAGTTACAGCAGGAGGGAATGTGATTGTACGCCACATAAAATAAGATCAGGTTATCTCGATCTATGGTTGTACATATTTTGCAGACCTTTATGTGATTCCTTTGAAGGGAATTGCAGTAGTGCTGGGGATGGATTGGATGATGGAACACGGAGGTCAGATAAATTGTGAGGAGAAAACTGTCTCAATCAAAACTCCAAGTGGAGCAAGGATAGTTTACCAAGCAGATAAACACAGTCATATCATGGTGGATCTGCAGTTGAATTAAATGAAAGAATTTAAATTAGAAGAGATTCCTATAGTTAATGAATTCCAAGATGTTTTTCCAACAGAGTTACCGGGAATGCCACCAGACCGGGAGATAGAGTTCACCATTGACCTAATACCTGGTACAGCACCAATAGCTCAAGCACCATATAAAATGGGACCCAAAGATTTGAAAGAACTCAAAGAGCAAATTGATGAGTTAGCGAGAAAAGGATTTATACAGGAAAGTGTATCTCCATGGGGAACACCAGTAATCTTTGTGGATAAGTGAGATGGTGGAAGATGGATGTGTGGTGATTATAGAAATCTGAACAACGTGACTATCAAAAAATAAGTATCCTTTACCAAGAATTCAAGATTTGTTTGATCAAATGAAAGGAGCTAGAGTATTTTCAAAGATCGATTTAAGATCTGGATACCATCAAATAAAAATCAAGCCGAAAGATGTTCCAAAAACAGCATTTGTCTCAAGATATGGACACCATGAGTATCTGGTAGTACCATTTGGTTTGACCAATGCACCAGCAATATTCATGAATCTGATGAACAAGATCTTCATGCCATATTTGGACAAGTTTGTCATCGTCTTTATTGATGATATTCTAATATATTCCAAGGATAAGGAAGAGCATGCTGACCATTTGAGAATAGCATTGCAGACTTTAAGAGAACATAAGCTTTATGCTAAGTTCAGTAAGTGTGAGTTCTGGCAAGATGAGGTAGAATTCCTCAGTCATGTGATCAGTAAGGATGGGATTGCTGTGAATCCATCTAAAGTCCAGTCGGTACTAGAGTGGACTGCACCGACCAATGTGAAGCAAATTCGAGGTTTCTTAGGAATGGCTGGTTATTATCGGAGATTCATTGAAGGTTTCTCCAAAATAGCCGGACCAATGACCAAATTATTAAGGAAGAATACACCACTCAAGTGGGATGAGAAATGTGAAGCAAGTTTCCAAGAGTTGAAGACTAGATTAACCACAGCTCCAATCTTAGCAGTTCCTGAAACAGGAAAGGACTTCACCATATACTGTGATCCATCTAAAGAAGGTTTGGGTTGTGTATTAATGCAAGATCGGAAAGTGATTGCTTATGGTTAAAGACAATTGAAACCACATGAAGTCAATTATCCAACTCATGATTTAGAGTTAGCAGCAGTAGTTTTTGCACTGAAAGGATGGAGGCATTTTATTTATGGAGCCAGATGTGAGTTATACACTGACCATAAAAGTCTCAAATATTTCTTCACTCAAAAGGAATTGAAATATGAGACAGAAGCATTGGTTGGAACTAATCAAGGATTATGATTTAACAATCAACTACACTCCAGGGAAAGCAAATGTTGTGGCAAATGCTTTAAGAAGAAAGAGTGCAGGTACTCAACCTAGCAACAAGGAGCTACCAAAAGAATTACAAATGGACTTGGAAAGATTAGAACTTCAATTCATCAGAACAGAGGTTCTTGGAGGATTATCTACTATGCAGGTAGTTGCAGAGCATGACAGTGATCTTAAGCAAGAAAATTTTAGACATCAAGAAGAAGATCCTTTTATTGCTGAGGAAATTCGGAGGATATCTCAAGGGCAAAAATCAGTTTTTCGCCTTGGGGATTACGGGTCTTTATGGTTCCAAGACCGTCTGTGTATTCCAGATGTGACTAAGATCAGAAATGTCATACTCAAAGAAGCACATGATACACCATATTCTATACATCCGGGGATTACTAAGATGTATATGGATTTAAAGGAACTATTATGGTGGAATAACATGAAAAGAGATATTGCTAAATATGTATCGGAATGCCATACTTGTCAAAGGGTGAAGGCTGAACATCAAAGTCTAGCAGGACCATTACAACCTTTAGAAATTCTTGAATGGAAATGGGAGGAAATATGTATGGACTTCATTATAGGATTGCCTATGACACCAAAAAGGAAGGATATGATATGGGTAATTGTGGACAGACTTACAAAGAGTGCACATTTCATTCCGGTGAACCAAAAGGATAAGGCTGAGAAGTTAGTTGAAGTATATGTCAAAGAGATAGTAAGTAAGCATGGAGTACCCAAAAAGATCGTAACTGATAGGGGATCAGTGTTTACTTCAGCATTTTGGAAGCAATTGCATGCAGCACTTAGTTCAAAATTAGATTTCAGCACGGCATATCATCCGGAGACAGGAGGTCAAACTGAAAGAACAAATCAAATACTAGAAGACATGTTGAGAGCTTGTGCACTAGATTTTGGAGGAACATGGGAAGATCACCTACCTTTGGCAGAATTTTCTTATAATAATAGCTATCAGAGTAGTCTAAAGGCAGCTCCATATGAGGTTCTGTATGGAAGGAAGTGTAGATCACCAATATGTTGGTATGAACCTGGAAGCAGCAAAGAATTTGCGCCAGATTATATCAAGGAGAGACAAGACATCATTGATAAGATCAGGGATAGACTGAAAATAGTTCAGAGCAGGCAGAAAAGTTATGCGGATCAAAGTCGAAGATCATGGCATCTAGAAGTGGGAGATATGGTCTATTTGAAAGTAAGTCCAATGAAGATTTGGAATTAAAGGGAAATTGAGTCCAAGATATATCGGACCATTCAAGATACTGAGTCAAAAAAGAACTATAGCTTATGCTTTAGAGTTACCATCAAGATTGGCTCCAGTGCATAATGTTTTCCATGTGTCACAACTTGGAAAATGTTTGAAAGTTCCAGATGATGCAATCACACATCAAGAGATAGAACTACAAGCAGTCCTGACTTATATTGAAAAGCCCTGTAAGATTCTGGAAGAAAACTGGAAAAGATTAAGGAATAGAGCAATCAAATATTGCAAGGTACAGTGGGAACATCACCCTGAAAGAGAAGCCACATGGGAGAAAGAAGAGGATTTAAGAAAAGCTTATCCAGAATTATTCAATAACATCTCCACAAACTTCGGGACGAAGTTTAATTTAAGGGGGGAAGTCTGTAACATCCCAGCATTTAGGACCTAACGAAGGGTAGATTTAGGAATATGAATTGTTGCATGAATTCATCTATGAAAATGTGGGTAAAATTTTCTCCAAATAAAAAAACCTAAGTGATCAATGTTTCTTTCATAATTTGAGATTAGGTTTAGTCTTAAAGGATGATTGTTATAAACTTTGAGATGATCTTAAGGAGTTATGTGTTTTCAAATGGATTTGAAATATTAGACTTGAGTGTTTGAATTATAATTCAAATGAATTAGATATAAATTTTGAATCTTAATTCAATTAAGAGATAAATATTATAACTTGAATTCTATCCAAAGATAAACAATAATGAATATAAAGTCTATTTCTTATCATCAATACATATAATGAAGTTATAAAATTATAACTTATTTGAGTCATCCACATAACTTACAAAAGTAAATTTACAAAGAATAGGAATATTCTTTATTAATAATAATATAATCTTTATTACAATTGAATAAAATAAAGATTACATGAATAATAAAAGAAAATTATAAAAGAATGAGAAAATTAAAATGGAATATTTACTAACTATCTTATATCTAAATCTAAACTAAATCTTCATCTTTATCTTTGCACCTGCAAAACAAAGACTAAAGAAACAAAAGAAGATTAGTGTTAGTATTATTTCTCTCAGACATGTCAGTGAAATGCACTTGACAAATTCATCATTGAGAAATGTTATAAAAGGGGCAAGTTTCACCAATAGGAAAGATTCCATCTTTCATAAATTCAAAGCCAGAAGTCAGATGACAGCCAAGAGGGACAAATTCACCAGCCAGATGAAAGTAACCAGGTAAAAGTAAACATCCAGATTCTGAACATATCCAGAAGTGCATAGCAGGCACACAAGCTGTACACACACAAACATGCATATAGTGTGCTGTCGACCTCACAAGCATAGCCCAATCTCACAAAACCACAGCACAGCCGTGGGGGGAACTAGTGCATCACCCCACTGCACAGCACACAAGAACAACCAGTGTAGAAAGCAGCTAAACCAAGCACCACAGCCAGCAACCACACCAACCAAGGATCAACCAAACATCACCAAGATGGTGACAAAAGGAGGGGAATGGATCAGGTGGACAACAAGATCAAGCCCAGGAGCTAGGAGGAGCAGGCTAGCTCAAGAGCAAGCACAGGAGTCCAGCAAAACTAGATCAAGATCATCATCCTCAACTTACTACACCATCATCAGATTCTGTGGTGAGTTTCATAAAACCTTCACATAATCTAATCATCTTATTCAGAGAAAGCATGTGTTGTTTTATAAAACAAACCCTTAGAAAGCACCCAAGTGGGGTGAATCCATCATAGGGGTTTCTTTTAAACTCTAAAGGAAAACAACAAAGTACCAAGATCCAACCAGAGCTCAGGGCAACATCCTTGCTCTGGTTGTCAAACTATATTTTACCATTCAATCATGCATATACCTATGATCTATTTCTAGGCACATCCCTAAAGGAAGGGTAGCACCTTAGGAACAAATACATAGGATCCATAACATGATCAAGCTTACTATCATTTTGCCAAGCTTTGATTCAATAAAGAATAGTTGGTACCACTACCAGGACTATCTAGATGAACCAATTAGATAAGATTTGAATCCCTAAGCCTCAGACCAACATCACTGGTCTTAGGGAATTCAAATAAGAGCATCTATATTTATCTTTCAAAGCCAAGATTGTCTTAAGCATAAACTAACCAAATCCATGGTTTAGAATCAAACTTGTGTGCCATACATGATGGTGTCACAAGAACAATCCAATATGAATCAGGAAAGACAGTAATCATCGTAGATTCAGACAATAAACTAACTAATCATTTTCCTGAAAAACAGGAATCATAACTAGGATATTCCTATGATACACTTCACTGTTTGAGATCATAATGATCTCAAACCACATGTTAATTCCCAAGCTAACAACACTAAGATAGTAGCTTTATCTTATTATAATCATGACCATGAATCAAATAAACAGTGGAAAGCTATCAGATCATTAGCTTAACCAAGCATGTTTCCCAAACAACAATATCATCTTAATCATATGTAATCTAAGCATCAGATCATCTAGTAAGCCACCAGGAACATCATCTATCATTTTTAAACAACAAGCTTCAGGCCAATAAATATTTAGCATGTGTACAGACCATCAAACACGAATCAATTCATCCAATACATTAACAAGCACATAGCAGGAACCCTAAATGGATGATCATCTTCATCTGAATCAGACAGTAGCAAGAGAGGACACAGCCAACATCTAGCATCGAATCAGCAAGCATAGAAAGCACCAGGGGGAAGGAACCAAACTCACCGTAGGTCCTCACTGAAGAAATTGAAGAGGAAGCAGATTGGCCGACGAACCCGCGGCGGCTTAGGTAGCACCCAGGGGGCGCTGCAACCTGCACCTGCCACGGCGGCGGCCACAGCAGCACACGAATCCACCACACCACCACAGGCGAGACCACGACAGTGGCAGTAGCACTTGAACACATGCCAAACCCTAAACCCTAGGGTTCAGAGAGGCAGCGACCCATTGCAGGAGATCCCCGGGCTCAAATCCAATTGGATAGAATGAATGAGCATCGTCGACAACCCCCAATTGCACCATGGCGGTGACTAGAAGGGCCGACGGTGGCGGCATCTCCGGCCACGACGTCGGGGTCAGAGGAGGAGAGGATAAGATCGAGGGAGAGAGAGAGGCAGTGAGGAGTGGGCCAAGCTGGGCTAGACCCTTCGGGGTGGCTCTTTTGTCTAAAACTAAATGGGCCACTAGGGCCCAATAAGAATAATCAGCCCAGAAACAACTCCAGGCCTGTTTCAATAAAAATAAAAGACCAAAATACCCTTGGACTTAATAAAATTCTTGAAAATAAAATTAAAGTCCAAAAATTATAAATAAAATATTTTTGGATTC
The DNA here is from genome assembly GCA_916181665.1 of Avena sativa. Classification (NCBI taxonomy): domain Eukaryota; kingdom Viridiplantae; phylum Streptophyta; class Magnoliopsida; order Poales; family Poaceae; genus Avena; species Avena sativa. The sequence continues at coordinate 299,117,437 of OV702297.1, read as the reverse complement.
ACAAAAATCCAATCTACTCAAATAAATTAAAATATAAAATTTTAGACATTCAAATTTTATTAGGAATTTTGTAAATTATATATTCCTTATTGAATTTTACGAAATTATTGAAGGGTGATAAAATTAATTAAAATTCACTTTCGTTATGTATTAATATTGTAGTATTTTATAAAAATACTAAATAAATATTTAATCACCTTTTTTAATGTATAATTAATAATTCCTAAAATAATTATTAATTCAATAAAAGTCAAATAAAATAAAATAACTCAATATATGTTATAAATATTAAAAAGTAATATTTATAAATCCTTTATTACTACAAAGGAACTTTTTGGGGAAATGCATTACATTACTTGCATAACCATCTTTGCTTCTTTAAATATTGTCCTTACCGAGCAATAATGATGTTTTTGTAGAACTAGAAGCTCAAGGTCCAGTGCAAGCATCAGACTTCACTACCTTGCCATCACAAGGCAAGTTCATCACTTGCTCATGTCCTTTGAAGATTTTTTATCAAAGTATCTGCAAACTGTGTGTTATCATATATGCTATAAAAGAAAGAAAATATTATTTTCATAAATAAAGAAATCATAGATATCATCCTAAGTGGTGATATAATGGAGGAATAGAACTTAGGGTTCTATTTGCAACAATGATGATCAAGTAGGGACTTAATAACCCCTGACATCAGTGATTCTAGCGCCGTATATTACGCGTTAGCCATGAGATTTGGAATGGGACAGAGAAGTCAGCTGTATCTTCTTCCTCTCGCATGAAGCCGGATGTGCAGGTCGTGGCTGTTATCCTCGTAGCGTGCATATTAATTGGTAATTCATAGAGGATATGCAGCATATGGGTGGGAACCCTCATCGTCCCACAATAGTTCTGGCATCTAATGGTTTGTACAAACCATTGCCGTAATTCATTATGTGGGCATGGTGTACACCAAGGAGGCATGCGGGGGGAAGTGATTGGCTTGGACCAACTACTGGGCCCCACATCATGGAATTGTGGACAGGAAAGTACGCCCGGTTGTGCAACAAGGAGTTGATCTCTCATGGGTAAAGTAACGCACCTCTGCAGAGTGTAAGAACTGTAACTTGTTACTCCCTGTTCCGGGAAGGAGCTACGAACGCAGCAAGAAAGGAACTCCATGAATGTTCTGGTCAACCTGTGAAGGCTGATTGTCATAGTTTTTAAGAATAAAATCAATCTTTGAAGAAAGATTTACAAAAACTGCATAGTGCCAAGGATTTATAATCCGAGGTGGTAGTTAGAGCATCAAACTTCCCACCTTGCATATAATGAACTTGTTGGGTAACGCTGTTACTCATTCTTTCCTTTGATCCCTTGCTTAGATTCCGAGGATCCCGAAGACATGCCAATGTATGAAGCCGAATGTCAAGAAGATGTGTTCTACGAGGAACCTGATCGGTCCGGAGGAGTTGAAGGAGTGGATTACGAGATCCACTACGGTGTCGATGAGAACGAGTCAAATTAAGTACCTAGTTAGTAGTAACTAACGGAGCCGAGCAGCATGAACTCTATAGAATAAGCTGCTGAGCTCAACTCCTAGTCGGAGTTGCTACTTTTAAATTCCGTTGAAACACTTTATATTTTGGTTTGTAAGTTGAATCTTTTGGAAGTCTTGAACTTCCAGTATTGTAATAATAATAATGTGTGTACATTTGTAATATGGACCCGCAATGTTTCTTTTGTACCACTCTGAGGGATGTGGCATTTACGGAATGGTGTTCTGTGGATGTCATGTCAACGACTATAGTGTACTACACATGAAGTGGTATGCTGGGTCACCGCATTATGCTACCATTAAAATCCTTTCCTAACTCTACAAATTACTAAGTAAACACAAATAAAAGCTTTGATAAAGAAATAAAAGAATCAAGCTTGCAAGTAAAACTGGGTTTGGTATAATCAAGTGGTGGAACTAATGCACGTTTAATGCATCTAGTTGGCATAGTTATAATGCAAGGGTTAACTTGCAAAGTTCTAGCTTGCCTTGTGAAGCTTGCTAAGATAGTAGCTTTCTAGGTAAGATAACTTGCAAGTTTTAGCTTGCTTTGTGAAGCTTGCCTTGTGCAATGAAGTGGTTGAAGTTCTCATCTGAAGTTCTCCTTTGCTTCTTCCTTGTAGTATCCTCCTTCCTCTTTGTATCCTTGGTTAGTACTAGCGTCTATAAATAAATATGAGGTACACAATCACCAAACAATACTTAACTACTCTATTTAGCACACAAAGGTTCACACTAGATGATCTAGCATCATCACTATTATCACAAGAAATAAAACACTAGTTTCAATTATTTTATTTTAGAAAATTAATTTCTACTCATTGAAAAACTACTTAAGATTTAATATTCTCCAACTAAAAGATGAGATCATGTTGACACATGTCATCACCACATATTTCAGTACTTGGGAATGTGATTTAAAGTGGTGTCACAATTTAATGATGATTAACCTTTTTTATTTTAATTAAATAAAGTGACTAGAAATTCCTATGGGGCATTCTTTTGTTACTTGTCCATTATTTCTGCAAGTAAACCTAGATATTTCTATATATTTGGAAAGGTCTTGTCAAATGTGATTTTTGAGAGTTGGAATCAACTCAAAAGCTTTTACGGTTGAATTTTGAAAAATGTTTGAATGCAGAAAAGTCTCTGCCTTGTTATTTTTACTATAGGTGATCTATAATTCCAAATGGTTTGAATCCAACGGTCTTGGATTAAGAATTTCAATACATTTCTTGCAAAATTGGCTTCATGCAATTTGGTTCACTGGAACTCTCTGGATTGATTTTTGAATCTCTGGTCAGAACTAGGTTTGAAACTAAAATGGAAAATCTAGATTTAAACTACTGGGTCACCAGGAGTGATAACTTGGCCGGCCCACTGCGCATAGTGTGCGTGGGCGGGTTTAAGTGGCTGTCCCCACTAGATAGTGAGACAGGGGGGTGCGAAGGGGTACGGGATGATTAGGGCCATATGATTAGAAGCTAGATCTACGGCTGAGGTTCATCATCCATGTCCGAACAGAACGCGGCGAGGTCGAACCCTAGCGCGGCCAGTGGGGGTCAGTGGCAGCTCACCGGGGCCCCGATGATGGTCGAAAATGGGGGCGAATGACGAAGTCAACGACGGCGATCCTCCTGGTACCGGTGGATCCTCTCGGGGTGGGTCCAATAGACGGCGCCCTTCTCCTCCAACAGCGGCAAGCTCCGGCGAAATTCCGGCCACCTGGTGCTCGCCTTGCTCCGGGATGAGTGGGTGTGATCAGTGAGAGGTGGGGAGTGAGATGATGTGCTGAAATCAAACGGGGAAGGCCTCTATTTATAGTGCGACGAGGGGACCGAAGGGTGCGTGTGGAGCTCGTCGTGGTCGTCGTCACAGTGAGCTAACGGTATGGCTGGGGGTAGGGGACGGTGCGCTGCCTCCTGGCAAAGCTCAACGGCATGGTGGCGAGGCGTGGGGCGGTGAAAATTGGTCGGAATACTTCGATGCTCTGGACGGGTCCGACGGGAAATTTAATGGCGCACAACGTCTACAGTCCGCGCGGCGGCGAACGGGCATGTCTAGGAGGTTCCTAGGGCGGTGGTGATCATGCATGAGGGCGGCGAAGGCGGGGTGCGGTATGTGCTCGCGTGTCGAGCGCGGTGCTCTGGCGTGCTCTTGGCATGGCATAGAGGCATAGGGCGCGGTGGTTCTAGGGTGGTCCAGTGGCTGACAGGGCTTGAGCACTAGACAGAGGGTGGTGGTGGATGGTGGCTTGTGTCCCATACAAGGTGGCTAGGCTTGGTGAGGCTCCTAGCTTGCTGTCGACATGGGGGTGGCAAGTTGGGCTCGAGCAGGGTCACCATTGATGACATTGCCAAGCTTATAGTGAGCTAGGGCTTGTTAAATAAGTTAGAACATCTACTGAGAGTGTATTTTGAGCTAGAGAGGAGAGAAGTTAGGGAGAACACTGCTCACTATAGTGTTTGATGTTTTATTTGATTTGTGTTCAGAAGGTGTTTGATGAAATGGACACAAGAGATTTGAATTTGAATTTTTGAGTGAAACTTGGTGGGTGTACTAGTCACATACTATGTAGTCTCTGGTTGCTTGGAAAGGTCAAGGTGAACTGGTTTGGTTGGGTTTTGAGAAATGGTGATCTTCTCATATGAACTAGATTCAATTTTGAATTTTCATTTGAATCAAGTTGCCAAATGTTTCTGTGGGTTTGAAATGTGGGCTTGGGTTCACTTTCACTTGGTCTAGCAAGGGGTGAAAAGAAATGGATTTTTTTTGTTTGAAATCTTGGACTAGAAGCAATCAAAGTGGTCTAGTGAGCAAGATTGGCAAAAATGACCATTTGCTTGTTTTGTTTGTTTTTGAATTTCTCTTGATTTGTTTCTGCTTGGATTTGATTTAGATGATGTTGTTTTCATCTTTAAACCATTCCTTTCTATTCACAACAATCACACAAGTCCATTCAAGCATTCATGCAATCATCACATACACTCATGCATTCATATGGTTTTTAATTAACAAAAGTTTCTGTTAACCCTAATTTTGCTAATTGGGATTTAATAACCTTGGTCAATATTTTTGGGATGTTATAATTTTATTGCTGCAGCAACTAGCTTTACTCTCTTGTTATTTGTTATCTTTCAAAGCTTTCTCTAGTACTTGTTTTGTTGCTCGAGTTTTATTTCCTATATAATGCAAACGTTTAGTGTGCGTAGAGTTATATTAGTGGTTGATAGAACTTGAGAGAATATTTATCCTACCTTTAGCTCCTCGTTGGGTTCAACACTCTTACTTATCGAAAAGGCTACACAGGATCCCCTATACTTGTGGGATATCAAGACCTTTTCTGGCGTTTTTGCCAGGAAGCAATAGTGTGTGGGTGAATATTCTTGTGTGCACTTGTTTGCTTTATCTATAAGTAAGTTTTTACTTTCAGTTTTAAGTTGGTCTCTATCTTAGTATGGATAGGGAATGCGAATTACAAAAAAATTAGTTGTACTTGTTACCTAAAAACATTTTCAAGAAGGGAAGTGATTGGAAAGATGAGTAATGGTTAAGTGGGGGTCGACCTTGAACACTTGTGTTCATGCCTATGAAACCAAAAAAAATCTTCCCATGAAAGCTATTCAACTGAAGGAAGGCACCATTAAATATCAATTCCCATTCAAGAAAGGTATAGAATACCTTTTGCCTCTCCTATTAAAACAAAAGTTGCTCTTAATGCTTCTTTATTTGAAAATACTTGAATCTTGCTTCTTATGCCTAACTTAAAGACGTTGAAGAAAAGTACTTCTTGGGAGCTAACCCAATAGTTTTCTTGAGTCTTGGAAGTAAGATTTGGGGAGTTGCTATCCAAATCCTTGGGAGAAAAGTACTTCTTGCCTCTCTTATGCCTAACTTTTGTAATAACCTCTCCTTATCCTTTTTATTTGATTTTTGTGCCAAGAATAACCTCTAATGAGAGGGAAGTAAGATTTGGGGAGTTGTTGTCCCGAAACAGATTTTTGCGCTGTAAAAATTCTTGAAAAATCTCTGTAAGTTGGATTGAGCTGAAATTTTCTGAATAAATCCCCGAGGTTGTTAGCTAACTTTAGTTAGTTCAACACTTTTTTATTTGAGCAACAGAAGGTCTTTGAAAAAAATTGTGTAGAGTTCGAACCCAATAAGGTACAAGTCCGTGTGTTTATAGTGCTAGTCCCAGGATCGAATAGCTAGCACCCACAGTTGAGATGTAATATCAAGAAACAAAGGTCATATTACAACTCATAACCAGAAATAAAATAGTTCATTACTTCTTACATAGCTCATATGACTATCTTAATACAGAGCATCAAATATATATCTATAAAGAATGGAGTCCTTCATCTTCATATGCCACATGCAAACATGTTGGTTGTATACTTGTAATCCCTACTCAACAAACTTCACTAACATCAAACAGACCTGCAACATGATAAGTTACAGCCACAAGGGTCAATACATTTGAATTGTATTGGCAAGTGATATCATAATGATATGGAGAATCTAACATCTACATGAATATATGGCTAAGTGGAGTTTTGGCTGGCCTTTGCATAAAATAAGTTTTCCTAATCCTTTGTAAAATAGTTTTTCTCTTTTTCAAAACACTTCATCAAACATGGCACACTGGATACACACCAAGTGCTACCCTTGTTCACCCAACAAGTTTTAACTTAGAGAAATTAGAATGATGAGAGTCTTGAACTGCTTCACAATCTTGATTGCTCAAAATTGTCCATAACTGGGGACACGACTAAGTACTTACTTTTACCCTCTCGAGAGGTGGTGCACTTTCCCCACAAGACTCGACATGCATCGAGATGATACTTTTCAGAAGCAATCCCTTAGACCACCATGGACGTGTTCCATCCTATCATCACTACCACCTTTTGTTCATCTGGCTGAGTTCTTACAACTTAGTTGGTCAAGGTAGAGCCCATATGCCATGTGGCTGCACTAGAAGCTTTCGCGATAAGAATGTCTCCAATCTCTTTGTTCCTGGGTGGCCATCCACAAGTGAGATACACAGGGTAAACCATAGACATGGGCCCTGGGTAACCACTCATCAAAAATCCATCCATACATGTCCCATTTTCACCCAGGTGTTTCATTAACATCAGTTGTTTTCATTAATCCAAAACAATATTTGTATTTTCATGAGACATCATATCATGATTTCCACCCACAATTCTATATAGGTAGACTAAGAATTCTAAACTTACCATGTCTCCTATCTTTAGGAAATTCTACAAAGGTAGATACTATAGGTTTAGCGTAGCATATAAATATACAAAATAGTCCTATCATACATACTACAAAAATATTACTAATGCAATATTGAAAAGATAGGACTTTTGATGACCAAAGTATCACTTGCCTTTTTAGTAGAAAATCTAGGTACTCTCCTTGTTCTTGCAAGTATCACACTCCTCAAAGTTCACTACAACAATCAAGCAAAAGTACACACTCAAAAATACAATACAAAATAACAAAACAAAACAAGAAAACAAAGAAATGCATGCGAGCATGCAAAAGATTATTTTGTTTAAAAATTTGTTTCTAACAAGGTTCTAAACATTTCAAACACCTACTGGTATTTTTATAAAAGTAGAATTTCAATCGAAACCAAGTTAGTGTAATTTGGTTATTTAAATAATTTTGTTTTACTAGAAATGCTTTTATTCAAAGGGATAATTTCTAGTGTCAACAAAATATATTTTTAATTTCAAATGTTAGTGTTTATGGTCAGAGGGATCAAAACAAAACCATTTGCAAAAGGATTTACTCAAAAATTATTTTTAGAACAATTTTTATACCCAAAATAGCCATAAACAAGTCTCTGCATAAAACTCTACTTTTTCAGAAGCAAATGACCAAACTAAGGCCATATATGAAAAGTTAACATTTTTATGAATCCATAGACACCTAATTTGTAATTTTTGGAATTACAGAACAAAAGTTATGAATTTTACAAGTTTAAACATCTAATAGGTAAAATCTGGATTTTAAAATCAAAACTCTGTACACGCGGCAGACTCTGATTGGTTGATACCGTTTCTAATTGGATCAAGCGATCCGATCCATTAGATCTAAGTGGGTTGCACGGTCCATATAAAACCATACCCTTTCGTTAAGTGATTCTATCGTAGCCTTTAGATTTAGATCCAACGGATCCGAGCACGCTGGCCAGGGATCGGCGGCGCTGCTGGCGACGCGCGCGGCGATGCGCCTGGTGGTGGCGTTCTGGTGGTACTAGGGAGTAAGGGGATGTTGTGAGGGGTTTACCGTGTTCGCAGGGACGAGGAGAGGTCGGGGGAGGTCGTGGGCGAGGCAGGGGCGCGCGGGTGCGCGGCGATTCCTTATCGGAGATGTGCTCACCGTTAGGTGCGTGCAGTCGAAGACTTAGGAGAGCTCCTGGGCCACGAGTAAACAAATGTCAAGTGTGAATAGGTGAGCCTGAAGACAATGAGTAGAATAGGGTGAACCGGAGGGCAAGGGGTGGTCGAGGTTCACCGTAATTGTTGCCAGAGCTCGACAGGGTCTGCGGCGGTGCGAGCTCCATTCTGAGCACCCTAGGGGCTCTCTAGATGCGGTGCTTGAGGGGAAACGGAGAGGAGGTAGAGGGGGTTAAGAGAGCATGGTCGAGGGAGGTAATTACGTCGGCAGTTAAGTGAATTCACGCGAATTTAAAACGAGAGGAAACGGCGGAGGGAGTAGCGATTGCTGCACGTGAGGGTTGAAGACGACGCTAATGTGGCTGTGGGGCCGACTGGTCAGTGAAGGGGTGGGGTTTCTGCGTGGTAAGAAAAGAAAGTAGAGGGGGAGAGGGAGTGGCCTGGGTGGGCTGTTGGGCTAGGTTAGGCCAGAGGTGTTGGGCTGGACTGGGTTTCCTTTTTTTTCTTCAAATCTTTTCCTTTTCTTTTTTTCTTTTTTCTGTTTTTATTCAAAACAATTGATTTAAACTTCAATTTGATTTCAAAATTCCTCCAAATATTTTCAATAGGTTTTATACAAAAACCTAGTTGGTTATTTAGTCCATTTAGAGAATTTTTCAAAAAATTTCCATGATTTATTAATCATTTAAAATTGAGTGTGGCACCTTGGCTTTTATTTAAAGAAAATTTGGATATGATTCATAAGCCCATATAATTTTATTTAAATAAACTTTTATCTTCTTATAATATCTAATAAACTTTTATTCCATTTACTAATGGATTTTAGCCATGGTTTAAATTGTCTTTGCAATAATTCTTATTTCTTTCTCTCTTTCTTTCTTTGTCTTATAAAATTCATATCTTTTTATTTATAGTTCCAAAAATAGTGATACCAATTTGTATAATTTTATTTAATAATTATTTATATTTTTATATCCTTTATAATTATTTTGTTCACAATTTTGGTATTTATTTTAGCTATGAGCTTTATTAGCCTTGGTATACTTTCTTTCATCTTATAAAAATCATCAGTTTTTATCCATGGCTCCAAAACGAGTGAAATCAATTCCCATGGTTTTGTAATATTTTTTATGAATATTGATTATTTAGAAATGTTGTTACTAATTTTTTATTTGGAACAAATCCATAGTCTTGGAGTGATCTTGATGATGATTTCTTTTATTAGGGTTTAGGGTTTAGGTTTAACTTTTCCAAGTGCTCAAATTCAAGATACAATCCAAGCATGAATGCATTTGATCTGTTTGAAAATTTGTTTGTTGTTTTTATTCAAATTTTGTTCAAGTAAGGTTTTGATGTTTCCATTTAGAAGCAAAAAGTTTCTTTCCCCCTAAATTTCATCATTTGTTTATTTTTCACATTTCCAAATTTGAAATTTTTTGGGATGTGACAGACTACCACGCTTAAAAGGAATCTCGTCCCAAGATTCGGGAAGGCTAGAAACAACAAGTTGGGTTCAAGACAACTAAGGTACTACTGTGAGATCCAGGCACATGGCTTAATAGGATTGATAGGATACCCATATCAACAAGTTGCAACTTCTTTTCCGGAAGCTCATTCGAAAAGAACTCTAAGGTTAAGCGTGCTTGGCCTAGAGCAATTCTAGGATGGGTGACCGTCCGGGAAGTGGGTAACCGGGTGCGCACGAGTGAGGACAAAGTGCGTAGAAAAGACTAGTGTTGGTCTGTGGGGCCAGTCTAGAAATCCTATTAAGCTGCCAGGAGTGACACCCCCCGGGCCCAGGAGTGGACGGGGTGTTACAAGTGGTATCAGAGCCGACCCTTGCGATTACACGGGTGTGTGCGGGTCAGTGGCGGGACATGTGGAGCATGGCGCGTGTGGCCCGGAGTGGACACGGAATGGCACATGTGCCGGCACTGGACGCACATACGCGTGCCAAGAGGGAACGTTCCTGGGGTGTGCTTGATCGATGAGGGCATCGATCTTCTAAAGGGTGGGTGTATGTGAGATCCAGGCACATGGCTTAATAGGATTGATAGGATACCCATATCAACAAGTTGCAACTTCTTTTCCGGAAGCTCATTCGAAAAGAACTCTAAGGTTAAGCGTGCTTGGCCTAGAGCAATTCTAGGATGGGTGACCGTCCGGGAAGTGGGTAACCGGGTGCGCACGAGTGAGGACAAAGTGCGTAGAAAAGACTAGTGTTGGTCTGTGGGGCCAGTCTAGAAATCCTATTAAGCTGCCAGGAGTGACACCCCCCGGGCCCAGGAGTGGACGGGGTGTTACAACTACCACCCATAAAAGGATTTAACTAGATTACATCTTGGCTTACTTGGTGTCTTGATGTAACTTCTCTAGAAAGTTGTTTGCATAGTGTCCCTTATTACCACATTTGAAACATGTGACAAGGTTGAGGTCCTTTCCAAGTTTGATTGTCTTGTTCTTCTCCTTTTCTAGAAAATTTGATGCATAATGGACTAGCTCTTTGCATTTGTGGCACATCACCTGGCTAATATCCCTCTTTATCTTCGGTATCACTATCTCTTGTTTGTTTCTTTGGCCTTTATTCTTTTTGGGTCTCTCCAAGGCTAGGAGGTCACTTAGTTCATGTTCTTCATATTTTACCACAAATGTAGGAAAACTTCCTAGGTTCTTAGAACGGTTCCTAGGATAATGTCCACGTTTCCTCTTTTGCTCACCAAAGCTGGTTACATTGTATGGAGGTGCATACTGAGATTTGACTTTGTCTTCATCATTCTTGGTGGAAGTTGTACCTTCATGGATGTTTCCAAAGACTTGATATATTCCATCTTTAGCTTGATGTTTCATCTGTTGAACTATAGGATAGATGTGGCATTGGACAGGGACATGATTAGTTCCTTCACATAGGAAACAGGTAACTTGAAATGTGGGATAGGGACATGATTAGTTCCTTCACAATTTGGGCACTGGTCAATATGCTCTTTATAAGTGTGTCTTATGTCTCCACAGATTTTGCAGGTTTGTGTACTTCCCACAATATCATCCTTGAAATCATTGTTGTCACAATCTCTTTGGGAAGGGTTGCTTCTCATGTTCATCATCTGATTGGTCATCCTTTGCAACAATTGGGATTGGGATCCCAAGAATTTTAGCATGGCTGGGTCTAACTCAATGTTGTTGTGGTTGTTGGCTAAAAACTGGGTTGTCACTTTATTCAACTTAGTTTGGGTTGCTAGAAGCTGCACTGTCATGTGCATCTCTAGGTTGTTGTTGTCACCATCCTTGATGTTGGTGTTGTGGTCACTTGGAGAAGTCATCTGTTTGGGTTGGGTTGGTATTAGAATAGAAAAACGATTTTTAGGGAAAGAATTCTAATCATACACAACAATTCACACCAAACAATGTACAAGCAATCACAATCATGCATTCCACTCAATCAACAAGGTATAAGCACAACTTAGGCGAACAAAAATATTTTGCTATACCACATAGGTTGGTATGATCAATAAATGACCAGCAAGTCTATTTAAACTAAACACTAGTATGGTGGTCCAACTATTGGTTATCACATGAGATCACTTGATATTTCTTCTTAGCTATTACATCATGAACAAGATCATGGTATCCTTGAAAGAAATTATTGCATCTTGGTCACAAAGTTCAAAGGTAATGTCTATAATGGTTCCTCCTAAATTGAGTTTGCTTAGTCTCCAAGTCTTAATGTCACATCCCAAAATTTTCCAAATTTTGAAATGTAAAAAAAATTAATAAACAAAGTAAAACTTTGTTGGAAATCAGGGTGAGAAGAAACTTTTTGGAACCAATTGGAAACTTTCAACCTATTTGGATCAAATAAAATCCTAAAGGGATTTAAAAAGATAAACAATTAATAAAGAAAGTTTTGATAGTTGGAATTACTAATTTAGATCTTTTAATAAAAAGATTTGTTTTTCAAAAGCAAAAGGTAGAATTATAAATAAAGATTATTTCTTAAAGCCAAATTAAAATCTTGGCCAAGCTTTTGAAATAAAACATTCCTATTTGATAAAAATAGTAAAGGTCTAATTAAATAAAATAATGAGGATTTAATATCCAATTTTATTTAAGTAAAGGCTTTTTCCATTTTAAATAAACACTAAAACTTATTAATTTATTTTAAACAAGTTTTCCAAGTATTTTATATTTTCAAATAAAACCTACTGATTTGGTTTTGATAATATTTAGAAATCAAAGGGAGATTTTAATAAATCAAAACCTATTTGAATTAATAACTAAGGACTATTTTATTTAATTATTAAATAGATACTAAAAAGAATAGAAATATTATTTTATTTTGGACTTTTGAATTGTGTTGATAAACAGAACTAAAACTCAATACAAGTTTGGTGGAAGCTTGAATTGATTTGGGTGTTTGAATTGTTGTTTGAAAACCAAAATAGGAAAATCAAATAGAAAAAGAAAAGCTTACAAAATAAAAAAAAGGAATCGAACTCAGCCCAACCCATCTGGCCCAACAGCCCAGCAACGCAGCCCACCAGCTCACCCCACTGCGAATCGTTTTTCACCCGAACCCACACCCGCAGAGTCGCAGACAGGCAGGTCCCACTCCCTCTTTCCCCACCTCACTGACAACACGGCCCCACGCCAGCGTGTCATCGTCTTCACCCGCGACCAAGATTTGCCGTTGCAGCCGAGTAACTCCGGCGTTGATTTCGCGATTGATGGCTGCCTTAATCCTTCCAGTAATCACGCCCCCTTAAACACCCCTCTCCCCTCTCTCTTTCCCCCTAGACAGCTCCTCCCCTCTGCCCCTAGGCTGCTCCGATTTTGAGCTCAACCACCGCCGTCTCCGACGAGCTACGCGAGCAATTCTGGCCACAATCCGCCACCTCTCACCTCCCACTGCACACGAGTTTGTTCTCCACCCCCAGGCGCATCTGCCAGTGCATCAAACTCGCCCGCGAGTGCCCCACAGCCTCGGCTTCGACATCATTTGAGCGCCACCGCCGTCTGCTGACTCTCCGGCGAAGTATCCCCGTAAGCAGCCGTCCTCCCCTCTCCTTCCCGATGACTCTCCTGCATTCGCCACACTCTCCCGCGTCTAACCGTGTCCTTGTTTTTCCTCTGGGTGAACTGCAGCGTCGCCCTCGACGACCTCCAGAGCCGCCTGACACCGCCACCAACTCCGGTGAGCGATTCCTCCTGTCCCCGTGCGCCCCTTGCCTCCTCGCGACCACGTCGAGCATCGCCACGATCCCCTGAGCACGGTGAGCTGTTTTCCCCTCTTCCTTGCTTCCTGTATCGTCGGCAAGCTCGCCGCCAGAGCATGCGCCGCCAGAGTTTGACCACGTGACTGAGATTAGAACTAGATGAAGAGGTATGAGTTGATCAGCGTCGTTCGTTTTAAGTTAGATCCTGCGGTCCAGAGAGGCCGATCCGCACGAAACGGTACCGGCCAATAAGGACACGCCGCGTGGCACTAGTTTGATTTAAAATAGAATTTGGAATCAGATTGATATGCAAACTTGTAAAATTCATAACTTTAAATCTACACGTCTAAATTTTGCAAATTTTATATCATTGGATTCACAGAACATGTACTTTGCAACCATGCACTTTGTTTAAGGTTTTGCTTCTGGTAAATTGATTGAATTTGCAGAAACATGTGTAGGCCTAATTTGAATATAAAAATTGTTCTAGATATAATTTTAATGTGAAATCTTTGCAAAATGATTTGTTGTGAATTTACTGACCCTAGGAACCAACTCATGGATTTAAAAAAATGAATTTTGTGAATTTTAGGAATAAATACTTGAATTAGCTCATTCTAGTCAAATAGAAATATTGATTTTAATATGGAAATGATTTTTGAGTAAAACCTTTGGGAAATGTTTTGATTCAAACCTTCTGACCCTAAACACCAAGTTTTGTGAATTAAAAACTTATTTGATGAACAATATAAAATTATTGCTTTGATAAAAGCATTTAAAACACATAAAATAATGATTTTGTTTAGAAATGGTTTATAGATAAAACCCTTTTGCAAATAGTTTTACCACTTTAGTAAATGACCACTTTGAACTTTATAATGTTTAGAGCCTAGTAGAAACCACCTTTGTAAATAAAACTATATTTTGCATGCTTGCATGCATGACTTTGCTTCTATTATTTTATGAGTGATAAATTGTTTGAATATTGGTTGGAATGCTAGTTGAATCTACGTTTGCTTGATTGATTTGCAGTGAAGTTAGAAGAGTGTGATATTAGCAAGATCAATAAGTGAACCAACATTCTCTACCAAAAAGGCAAGTGACACTATCATCCAAGTCCTACTATTTTCATTATACTTAGTGGATTTTTGAAACATGCATGAAAAGGATTTCTATACTTTATGCTATGCTAAATCCTAATAGGATGCCCTTATATATTCCTTAGTGAAAACAATGTAGTTGTAGTATGCTTAGCCCAGCTATATATTGGGATGGGATACATGTTATGATTATATGAAGTATTGAAAAGACTTATGTTTTATATAATAAAACAAGTACTCAATGAACCACCTGGGTGGACAAGGATACTTAAGCTTTTGGACAAGGTGGCAACAAAAGGAACCATGTTTATATGGCAATCTCTTTTTGTTGTGCACTAGAAGAAAACCACCCAGGGACTTAGAGATTGAACATGTTTCTCGTACAGTGGCTTCCATGTACAGCCACATGCTAAATGGGCTCTGGCTTAGTCAACTACATAGTGGAAGACCCATGCATTGGCATCTTCAGGTTAACTAGATTAGTGCTAGGGAACTTGGAACCCTACATTGGTGCCTGGAAGATAAGCTAGCATTGTGTATTGGGAGGACTTCTATGGAAAGACTTTGTCACATTCTCAATATGCCAGTACTCCATATTGGTGAGTACTTATCCAGCGGCCACTGGTGGCATCAAGATGAGATTGTGTCATGTGGGTAAAGTGTACAACTTCTGCAGAAGATCAAATTCTAAGTACTTAGCCGTGTCCTCGGTTATGGACAATACTGAGCAACTAAGGCCTGAAGCTATGGAAGATCTCGACATTCCAATTTCTCAAATTAAAAACATGAGGGTGACAACAGGGGATTAGAAGCACTTGGAGTTTTCCAAGAAGTTCAGAAAGATTTGACAAAGATCAAAAACTATTTTGAAAAGATAGGATAAAAACTATATTGCTTTCTGCAAAAGAGCCTAGACCCTACTTAGCCAAATATGCATGTAATGATAGGATCCACTTATTTCTACATAGTAGTGAAACTTGCCAATAGAATTCAAATGTATTGACCCTTGTGGCTGCAACTTATTATGTTGCAGGTTTGTTTGATGTTAGTGAAGTTTACTGAATAGGATTACAAGTCTACAACCAACATGTTTGCCTGTGGCACTTTGAAAATGAAGGACCCCATGCTTATAGATATTCTGCTGCAATGTAATGTGATAGCCAAATGAGCTATGTAAGATGTAATGAATTATTTTATTCCTGGTTATAAAGTTGTATTATGACCTTTGTTTCTTGATATTACATCTTAACTAAGGATGCTAGCTATTGATCCAGGGACTAGCATTGTAAACACAGGGATCTCTACCTTATTAAAGGTTGGGAACCTTACAGATGGTATCAGAGCACTGTGTTTCCTGTAGGATTGTAACCCTAGGATTGGACAAAACCCCTTAGAAAAATAGGAGTTGTTTCTGTTCCAAAACTTATTTACAAACAATCTTGTAAACTCTTTCCTCAACCATTTTGGTTTTGATTCTACATCTCTTCTATTTCAAACTTGATGGACAAACCTACCCCATGGCCAAAGACCTCACCATGTACAAAAGATTTTATCAACTCTAATGACTTCAACATCTTCAACTCTAATGACTTCAACATCTTCAATATTTTCACCAAGGACTTCAACCTTGGATATCACTAAGGACTACAAGTGAGAACCAAGAGACATTAGATTGCCCACCAAAGTTATTGATATCAAGTTAGAGTATGGATCATATTGACCTATGAGGTATGATTATACTAAGTTGTTATTTTCAAGAAAACTTGTTGTTTCCTTCAACTCATGAGTTAAGCTCATAGGTTGTTAAGTGGATAGTTGCTTGTTGATTGTTTGATGGTTTGATTGAACTTGGTTGTTTTTGAGTTGTGTGTTAAAACTTCTTATAAACCTATCCACCAATACTTATCCCTAACAAACCAACAGATGCCTCCCCGTCGTGCCAACCCCAACCAAAACAACAACAACATCACCCCTAAGATGCAACAGATGATGGCAGCTCAGACACAGTTGATGCAGCAGATGACCACACTCATACAGAATCAGAACAACAACAACAACAACAACATCAACAACAACAACAACAATAACAACAATCAGAATAACCCTCTAGCACTTGACATGCTCACCAAGTTTCTGAAACTTAGGCCTGCAAGATTCTCTGGAACAACTGATCCAATGGAAGCTGATGATTGGTTACGTTCAGTGAACAAAGACTTAGTAACTGTTGGCTGCACTGATGAAGAAAAAGTAAGGTTTGCAGCATTTCTGCTTGAAGGACCAGCAGCAACATGGTGGGACAACTTTCAGATCACCACTCCCCTTGAAGATGTAACTTGGGCTATTTTTGAGGATGGATTTAGAACCACTCACATCTCACCTGGAGTAATGTACTTGAAGAAAAAGGAGTTTCACAATCTGAAGCAGCGTCACCTCAGTGTGGCTGAGTATATTGAAGAATTCAACAATCTGGCACGCTATGCAACGGATGAAGTTGATACAGATGCTAAGAGGAAGGAGAAATTCCTCGAAGGACTTAATGATGAGTTGAACCTGCAGCTAGCTATTGCCTATGTCCCAACTTATAAATCACTCTGTGACAAAGCCACAATATTGGAAAACAAGATGAATCAAGTTGAGAACAGAAAGAGGAAGCATAAACTCAAGAATCACTCAAGATCATCAAAGAAGAAGCATTCATTCAAAAAGAGTAATGAAGATTCTGAACCACATCAGTATCACCACTAAAACAATGGGAGTGAGAATAATGGAAATGATAATGACAATGGAGATGACCTTGATCAGAACCAACATGACACTTTCAAGAAAGATATTAGCTAGTTGCAATGCTATAACTGCAAAGAACTTGGACACTATGCATCAGACTGTCCTGAGAAGAAAAAGAACAAGGATGATAGAAGAGCCAATGGAAATGACTCCAATGTGACCCAGAAAGGACATGTGAACCACATTGACATGAATGGAAACTTTGAAGAGATAGAAGAAGTGGATGCTAGGATTTAGATAACTCATTTGAGTCAAATAAGGATTCCTTGTCTGGATATCAAGTGTTGAACCCATAGTCAACTGAACCATCAATGTAGCTCTATGAGACTTTATTTTTTAAGGGTTGTAGTACCCTAATTGCCTTGAAGCCAACTTGTAACCTTTAGCCTTCCCAAATCTTGGGATGAGATTTATTTTAATGGTGGTAGCCTATCACATCCCAAAATTTTCCAAATTTTGAAATGTAAAAAAAAATTAATAAACAAAATAAAACTTTGTTGGAAATCAGGGTGAGAAGAAACTTTTTGGAACCAATTGGAAACTTTCAAACCTATTTGGATCAAATTAAATCCTAAAGGTATTTAAAAATATAAACAATTAATAAAGAAAGTTTTGATAGTTGGAATTACTAATTTAGATCTTTTAATAAAAAGATTTGTTTTTCAAAAGCAAAAGGTAGAATTATAAATAAAGATTATTTCTTAAAGCCAAATTAAAATCTTGGCCAAGCTTTTGAAATAAAACATTCCTATTTGATAAAAAGAGTAAAGGTTTAATTAAATAAAATAATGAGGATTTAATATCCAATTTTATTTAAGTAAAGGCTTTTTCCATTTTAAATAAACACTAAAACTTATTAATTTATTTAAAACAAGTTTTCCAAGTATTTTATATTTTCAAATAAAACCTACTGATTTGGTTTTGATAATATTTAGAAATCAAAGGGAGATTTTCATAAATCAAAACCTATTTGAATTAATAACTAAGGACTATTTTATTTAATTATTAAATAGATCCTAAAAAGAATAAAAATATTATTTTATTTTGGACTTTTGAATTATGTTGATAAACAGAACTAAAACTCAATACAAGTTTGGTGGAAGCTTGAATTAATTTGGGTGTTTGAATTGTTGTTTGAAAACCAAAACAGGAAAATCAAATAGAAAAAGAAAAGCTTACAGAATAAAAAAAAGGAATCGAACTCAGGCCAACCCATCTGGCCCAACAGCCCAGCAACACAGCCCACCAGCTCACCCCACTGCGAATCGTTTTTCACCCGAACCCACACCCGCAGAGTCGCAGACAGGAAGGTCCCACTCCCTCTTTCCCCACCTCACTGACAGCACGGCCCCACACCAGCGTGTCATCGTCTTCACCCGCGACCAAGCTTTGCCATTGCAGCCGAGTAACTCCGGCGTTGATTTCGCGATTGATGGCTGCCTTAATCCTTCTAGTAATCACGCCCCCTTAAACACCCCTCTCCCCTCTCTCTTTCCCCTAGACAGCTCCTCCCCTCTGCCCCTAGGCTGCTCCGATTTTGAGCTCAACCACCGCCGTCTCCGACGAGCTACGCGAGCAATTCTGGCCACAATCCGCCACCTCTCGCCTCCCACTGCACACGAGTTTGTTCTCCACCCCCAGGCGCATCTGCCAGTGCATCGAACTCGCCCGTGAGTGCCCCACAGCCTCGGCTTCGACATCATCTGAGCGCCACCGCCATCTACTGACGCTCCGGCGAAGTATCCCGTAAGCAGCCATCCTCCCCTCTCCTTCCCGATGACACTCCTGCATTCGCCAAACTCTCCCGCGTCTAACCGTGTCCTTGTTTTTCCTCGGGGTGAACTGCAGCGTCGCCCTCGACGACCTCCAGAGCCGCCTAACGCCGCCACCAACTCCGGTGAGCGAATCCTCCTGTCCCCGTGCGCCCCTTGCCTCCTCGCGACCACGTCGAGCATCGCCACGATCGCCTGAGCACGGTGAGCTGTTTTCCCCTCTTCCTTGCTTCCTGTATCGTCGGCAAGCTCGCTGCCAGAGCGTGCGCCCCCGCGCAGCGCCGCCAGAGTTTGACCACGTGACTAAGATTAGAACTAGATGAAGAGGTATGAGTTGATCAGCGTCGTTCGTTTTAAGTTAGATCCTGCGGTCCAGAGAGGCCGATCCGCACGAAACGGTACCGGCCAATAAGGACACGCCGCGTGGCACTAGTTTGATTTAAAATAGAATTTGGAATCAGATTGATATGCAAACTTGTAAAATTCATAACTTTAAATCTAAGCGTCTAAATTTTGCAAATTTTATATCATTGGATTCACAGAACATGTACTTTGTTTAAGGTTTTGCTTCTGGTAAATTGATTGAATTTGCAGAAACATGTGTAGGCTTAATTTGAATATAAAAATTGTTCTAGATATAATTTTAATGTGAAATCTTTGCAAAATGATTTGTTGTGAACCTACTGACCCTAGGAACCAACTCATGGATTTAAAAAAATGAATTTTGTGAATTTTAGGAATAAATAGTTGAATTAGCTCATTCTAGTCAAATAAAAATATTGATTTTAATATGGAAATGATTTTTGAGTAAAACCTTTGGGAAATGTTTTGATTCAAACCTTCTGACCCTAAACACCAAGTTTTGTGAATTAAAAACTTATTTGATGAAAAATATAAAATTATTGCTTTGATAAAAGCACTTTGA
The DNA here is from genome assembly GCA_916181665.1 of Avena sativa. Taxonomy (NCBI): domain Eukaryota; kingdom Viridiplantae; phylum Streptophyta; class Magnoliopsida; order Poales; family Poaceae; genus Avena; species Avena sativa. The sequence goes on along the minus strand of OV702297.1, from coordinate 299,097,699 downwards.
AACACATAAAATAATGATTTGGTTTAGAAATGGTTTATAGATAAAACCCTTTTGCAAATAGTTTTACCACTTTAGTAAATGACCACTTTGAACTTTATAATGTTTAGAGCCTAGTAGAAACCACCTTTGCAAATAAAACTATCTTTTGCATGCTTGCATGCATGACTTTGCTTCTATTATTTTATGAGTGATAAATTGTTTGAATATTGGTTGGAATGCTAGTTGAATCTACGTTTGCTTGATTGATTTGTAGTGAAGTTAGAAGAGTGTGATATTAGCAAGATCAATAAGTGAACCAACATTCTCTACCAAAAAGGCAAGTGACACTATCATCCAAGTCCTACTATTTTCATTATACTTAGTGGGTTTTTGAAACATGCATGAAAAGGATTTCTATACTTTATGCTATGCTAAATCCTAATAGGATGCCCTTATATATTCCTTAGTGAAAACAATGTAGTTGTAGTATGCTTAGCCCAGCTATATATTGGGATGGGATACATGTTATGATTATATGAAGTATTGAAAAGACTTATGTTTTATATAATAAAACAAGTACTCAATGAACCACCTGGGTGGACAAGGATACTTAAGCTTTTGGACAAGGTGGAAACAAAAGGAACCATGTTTATATGGCAATCTCTTTTTGTTGTGCAGTAGAAGAAAACCACCCAGGGACTTAGAGATTGAACATGTTTCTCGTACAGTGGCTTCCATGTACAGCCACATGCTAAATGGGCTCTGGCTTAGTCAACTACATAGTGGAAGACCCATGCATTGGCATCTTCAGGTTAACTAGATTAGTGCTAGGGAACTTGGAACCCTACATTGGTGCCTAGAAGACAAGCTAGCATTGTGTATTGGGAGGACTTCTATGGAAAGACTTTGTCACATTCTCCATATTGGTGAGTACTTATCCAGCGGCCACTGGTGGCACCAAGATGAGATTGTGTCATGTGGGTAAAGTGTACAACTTCTGCAGAAGATCAAATTCTAAGTACTTAGCCGTGTCCTCGATTATGGACAATACTGAGAAACTAAGGCCTGAAGCTATGGAAGATCTCGACATTCCAATTTCTCAAATTAAAAACATGAGGGTGACAACAAGGGATTAGAAGCACTTAGAGTTTTCCAAGAAGTTCAGAAAGATTTGACAAAGATCAAAAACTATTTTGAAAAGATAGGATAAAAACTATATTGCTTTCTGCAAAAGAGCCTAAACCCTACTTAGCCAAATATGCATGTAATGATAGGATCCACTTATTTCTACATAGTAGTGAAACTTGCGAATACAATTCAAATGTATTGACCCTTGTGGCTGCAACTTATTATGTTGCAGGTTTGTTTGATGTTAGTGAAGTTTACTGAATAGGATTACAAGTCTACAACCAACATGCTTGCCTGTGGCACTTTGAAGATGAAGGACCCCATGCTTATAGATATTCTGCTGCAATGTAATGTGATAGCCAAATGAGCTATGTAATATGTAATGAATTATTTTATTCCTGGTTATAAAGTTGTATTATGACCTTTGTTTCTTGATATTACATCTTAACTGTGGATGCTAGCTATTGATCCAGGGACTAGCATTGTAAACACAGGGATCTCTACCTTATTAAAGGTTGGGAACCTTACACTTAAGTATTATTCTTATCTCACTTGTAGTCCTTAGTGATGTCCAAGTTGAAGTCCTTTTGATGTTGATGTCCATTGGTGAATCGAAAATTGAAATTCCTTTGAGATGTTTAAGCTGAAATCTTGGTGATGTTGAAGTCCTTGTTCATGTTGAAGTCTTTGTCAATCAAGTTGAAAAGGGAGAGATATAGAAACAAAACAAAATTCTAAGGAAAGAGTTTACAAGATTGTTTGTAAATAAGTTAGAACAAATACAACTCCTATTTCTAAGGGGTTTTGTCCAATCCTAGGGTTACAATCCTATAGGAAACACAGTGCTCTGATACCATCTGTAGAGGCTTGAACCCAATAAGGTACAAGTCCCTGTGTTTATAGTGCTAGTCCCTGGATCGAATAGCTAGCACCCACAATTGAGATGTAATATCAAGAAAAAAGGTCATATTACAACTCATAACCAGGAATAAAATAGTTCATTACAACTTACATAGCTCATATGGCTATCTTAATACAGAGCAGCATATATATATATCTATAAAGTATGGAGTCCTTCATCTTCATATGCCACAGGAACACATGTTGGTTGTCGACTTGTAATACCTACTCAACAAACTTCAATAACATCAAACAAACTTGCAACATGATGTCTACGCACTTCTATTATTGTAGATAGTTGTTGGGCCTCCACGTGCAGAGGTTTGTAGAATAGCAGCAAGTTTCCCTTAAGTGGATTACCCAGGGTTTATCGAACTAAGGGAGGAAGTGGTCAAAGGTAACTCTCTCAAGCAACCCTGCAATCAAGATACAAGAAATCTCTAGTGTCCCCAACACACCCAATACACTTGTTAGGTGTATAGGTGCACTAGTTCGGCGAATAGATAGTGAAATACAAGTGGTAACGGTGCCATAAAAGAGCTTCTGACTTGTTGTTGACGTGGGAGAAACTAAAGGAAAACTGAAATAAAGATGGAAGCAAGCAAACATGCAACAGATCTAGATGCAAACGGCGTTTCAATGCTTAGAAACAAGGCCTAGGGATCATACTTTCACTAGTGAACACTCTCAATAAATATATTCTCTTCATGATACTACCCTGAACTACTCTCCGGTTGGACACTCTAATCCACGGTAGGCCTACAAAAGCACACCTCAAAGTCCGCCTTCCCCATCTAGATAACCCCACACTATCACCTTGAGCGCTAGATGGTTCTAACAAACACCACAATTCCATAGAGACATCCAACTCCAAATATAACTCATAACAAATACACATATAATCTAGCTTAAGTGCCACACATGGCATGCACGCTGTCACTTTCACAAATGTGGGGAAAAGCATAGATCTATTAAAGTACAATGAGTATTTATGTAGACTCTAGCCTAAGTGCCACCACGGTATGCATGCTGGCACTTTCATACACGTGGGGATAGAAGAGATCTATTGAAGCACTTGAGTAGCAAGGTACATCTACTAGATTACAAAGCTCATGATCACAACAATATCATGCATAGAGAGAGAGAGATGAACACATAGCTACCGGTAGAACCCTTAGCCTCGAGGAAGAACTACTCCCTCCTCATCATGGGAATCAACAACGGTGATGGAGATGGTGGTGGAAATCAATGGATATGGCTCCGGGGCACTTCCCTGTCCCGGCAGGGTGCTAGAATAGAGACTTTCTGTCCCCCAATCTCCCCTTCGGTGCGGCGGCGCTGCGGAACTTTTTGTGGATTTCTGGTCGATGTTTTAGGGTTTCTGAGTCTGGGGCTCCTTTTAGGCGAAGGAGACAAGGTCGGTGGAGGTTGTAAGGTTCCCAACCTTTAATAAGGTAGAGATCCCTATGTTTACAATGCTAGTCCCTAGATTAATAGCTAGCATCCACAGTTAAGATGTAATATCAAGAAACAAAGGTCATAATACAACTTTATAACCAGGAATAAAATAATTTATTACATCTTACATAGCTCATTTGGCTATCTCATTACAATGCAGCAGAATATAACAATAGCATGGGGTCCTTCATCTTCAAAGTGCCACAGGCAGACATGTTGGTTGTAGACTTGTAATCCTAATCAATAAACTTCACTAATATCAAACAAACCTGCAACATAACAAGTTACAGCCACAAGGGTCAATACATTTGAATTGTATTGGCAAGTGATACTATGGTAGTATAGTGAAGTCTATCATCTATATGCATTTGGCTAAGTGGAGCTTAGGCTTGCTTTGCTCAAAATAGATTTTCCTTATCTTTTGAAAACACTAAGTTTTTGCTTGACAAAATCTTTCCCAAGGCATCTCCCAATAGAAATTGGTGATCCTTTCAATCCCTTGTTCAACCACAAGATTTTTAACTTAGAAATTTGGATGATGAGATTCTTGATAGCTTCCATGTCTTGATGCTCAAATTGTCCTCTGCCAGGGACATGGCTAAGTACTTAGATTTTACACTCTGCAGAGTTTGTGCACTTTCCCCACAAGACTTGGTTTCACCAAGACAAGATCTTTCAGAATCCTTCCCTTAGACCAGAATGGACGCGTTCCAACCTATCAAACCCCTACCACCAACTGTCCATTTGGCTAAGTTCTTGCAACCTATATGATCCAGGCAGAGCCCATAATGCCAAGTGGCTGCACATAAAGCTTCTCAACATTTGACATCTCAAATCTCTTTGTTCCTGGGTGGCCATCCACAAGTGAGATACACAAGGTTCACCAGTCCCCAGGCCTTGTGTAACCACTCAACATAAACCATTCCTTCCATTCCACCCAGGTGATTCATTTACTTAGTTGTTTTATTAAACAAAACACAAGTCCTCAGACCTTGATATTTTTCCATAGCATGAATATATATTCCACCCTTGTTTTCCATTAGCTAAGCTAAGCATGATAGTAGTAGGAGTCTTAACTTAGGAAATTTCTACTAAGGTTTCATCTACTAGGATTTCCCATGGCATAGTTTATACTTAGCAAAAATTCCATGCAAGTCCTACATAGAAATACCACTAATGCATAGTGAAAAGAATGGGACAAAAGTATGAAGCATCACTTGCCTTTTTGGTAGAGGGTATAAGTTCACTCCTTGATCTTTGCAATGTTCACACACTTCAAGTCACTACAATTCAATCAACCAAACAATATTTCAATCTACCATTCAAGCAATTCATCACATAGAATGATAAAAACAAAGCAATGCATGCAAGCAATGTTTTATTTCAAAAAGTGGTTTCTAATGGTTCATAAACATTTGAAAACACCTAATTGTCATTTTATAAAGTAGCAAAATCATTTGTATAAGATTTTACTTCATAAACCATTTTTAGATCAAGTCATTATTTTATGTGGTGAATAAATGCTTTTAATAAGGCAAAATTCTATAGGTTTCACAAAATATGTTTACAAACCATAAAACCTTGTGTTTAGGGTCAAAGAGTTTATTTCCAAAACATTTCTCAAAGGTTTCCTTCAAAAACCATTTTTTATAATTAAACTATATTTTTATTTGACTAGAAATGGTTTAAATCCAAGATTCATTCTTTTGCTTCACCAAATACATTTTTGAAACCACCAATTGATTTCTAGGGTCAGTAGGTTCAAAACAAACCATTTGCCAAAGATTTTATCCTCAAAATCATTTTAGAACAATTTTTATATTCTAAACAAGCATACATAAGTTTCTGCAAAAACAATCAGTTTAACCGAAGCTTTTTACTAAACAAAGTGGATGGTTGTCTATGGCTTGTCTTTATGAATCCATTGATATAAAGTTTGCAAAATTTGGACGTGTAGATTAAAAGTTATAGATTTTACAAAATCTTGCATCTAATAGAACAAATCTGTTTTAAATCAGACGGACAGGGACACGTGGCTGTTTGCTACTGGCTGGTACCGATTCTTGCGGATCGTGCACTGAGGACCACTAGATTAAGTTACATCGCACGACACATATTGCATACCCCTTCGGCGTTAAGTGATTCTATCGCATCCATTAGATCATCATCTAACGGCCATCATCACCCTGACCATGTTCTGGCGGCGCTCGACGGCTGCGCGCGGCGGCGGTGCTCGGCTAGCGGCGGAGCTGGCTCTAAAGGAAGCAAGGAAGAGTAAGGAGATGCTCAACAGGTTCAGGAGATCACGGCGAAGCTCAAGGTACTCGCGGGAAGGCAAGGGGCGCACGAGGTTGCTGTCAATCTCTCGCCGGAGTAGCTTGCGGGCTCGGGCACGCACGGCCGTGGTCGAAGGCGGGTCTCTGGGACGCAAACGAGAAAAATAACGCATCAGGAACGTGCACACAAGTTCAAGGATCACGAGAATACTCACCAGTGAGCAAGGGGCGCACGAGGTCGTCGGCTATAGCTCGCCGGAGTCGAGTTCATCCTCGGTGGCACTCAGACATGGACGGAACCGAGGCTGCGGGGCATGCGGGGGCGAGCTGGTGCTACGAGGAGATGCGCCAGGAGGTGGGGAGTATGTGAGCTTGGTCGAGGAGGCAAGGGGCGGCAGGGTTCAGTCGGAATTGTCGCCGGAGTGTCGTCGGACAGAGAAGCTTCGAGGGAGAAATTTGTGTAGCCTGGTGGCTCATGTGGGGTGTGGTATGGGGGAGAAGGAAGAGGGAAGCCTGGCGTTTATTACTGCATGGTCACGGCAAGGGATTAACGCGGCATTAAGGCGTATTGACGTCGGCGTTTAATCGGCAGAAACGACGAGGAGGAAAGGGGCGTGGTCACCGCGGGGAGGAAGAAGGTGAGGTGGCAGTGGGGTCGTCTCGTCAGCGATAGAGGGGAAGGGGAAATGGGTCCAGGCTGTCAGTGAGGGCGTGGGTTAAGTCCGCGGTGAGAAATCGTTTCGTGAGAGGGAGAGGTGGGTTGGACTGGGCCTAGTGGGCTCGCTGGGCTGGGCTGCACCTTTTATATATTTTTTTGTTCTGTTTGTTTTTCTTTTTCCTTTTAATATTCTATTTTGATTTCATTTAATCAATTCAAGCATCCATTTGAATTCAAAACTTTGCCAAAATTTGTGTAGCTTCAAACACTGATTAATAAAACATTCTGAAATCATTTTAGAATAATTTATTTATTCTTTTTAAGGTCTTTTAATTATTCAAAAATACGCTCTAGTTTTTAAATCATATAAGATTTAATAATATTTCTAAACACCATTTGATTTTCCAAAACCTTCCAAATCTTTTCAGTAGGTTTTTATTTGGTTATTTGGGTGTCAAATAATTCATCTTGATTTATTTGGAATAATTTAATATGATTTATTAATCATTTAGGATTGGGTATTTGTTTTAATTCAAAATGGAATTAAATATAGTTTTTAATTCCCTAAAGTTTATTTGGAAGATTTATAATCTTAATTAAGTTGAATTAAACAACTTTTATTTCATTTGGGTAAATTCCAAAATACTATTTTCTCATGAATTATATAATTATTCTTATCAAGGATTTGTCTTTATTATAATAGGGATACCATGGTTAATGCCATTTTATTTTACTTTGGAAATTCTTTATCCCTTTATTTTATTTGGATTTGGATTATATTCATTCCTATTTGCTTATAGATTAGGCCAAGATTCATTTGGTCTTTCAAATATTCTTTATTTAATATTTCTTTCTTTGTCTTATAAAATCCATATCTTTTTATTTATAGATCCAAACTTGGTGATTCCAATTTGTAAAATCTTATTTAATGTTTATTTATCTTTTTAATTATCTTTAGGATTATTTGCTCACCAGTTGGTATGGATTTCTAGATAGGTTCTTTATTAGCTTTGGAAATTTAATTTCCTTACCTTATTATATTCATAAGATTTTATTTATGGTTCCAATTTAAGTGAAACCAATTTATATGGTTTTGATATATTTCTATTTGTCATTCTTGATCATTTGTAAATGTTTGTTGACAAGATTTTATATGGATCAAATCCATAGGCTTGGAGATAACTTGGAAATGGTTTTTTATTCCACTAGGGTTTAGGGTTTGGATTTATTTTCCAAGTGTTTAAATTTCCAGATGCATTTTATGATGAATGCATTTTACTTGATTTGAATTTTGTTGAATTCAAACTTTAATCAATGTTTGTTCAAGATGGGATTTTAAGTTTCCATTTAAAAACAAAAGTTTCTTTTCACCCTGATTTTCAACAATAATTTTATTTTGTTTATTTATTTTTCACATTACAAGATTTGGAAAATCTTGGGATGTGACAGAGGTCTAGGGGGCCCACACCCCCTATGGGCACGGCCAGGGTGGGACCCGCTCCCACCTAGGTTGTGGCCACCCTGGTGTCCTCCTCCGTCTCGTCTTCGATTTTCCGTATCGTTCAGGGGAAAATATGAACTTTGGCTTTTGTCCCGTCCAATTCAGAGAATATTCATTTTTTATCTTTCTAAAACCAAAAACAGCAGAAAACAGGCAACTGGCACTGTGGAATCTTGTCAATAGGTTAGTTCCAAAAAGTGTATAAAAATACCTCAAAGTGTAGACAAAACATAACAAAGTGGATACTAAACAAGCATGGAACATCAAAAATTATAGATACGTTTATGACGTATCAAGCATCCCCAAGCTTAACTCCTGATCGTCCTCGAGTAGGTAAGTGATAAAAAGAATAATATTTGAGATGACATGCACCATAAAAATCAAGATCAAACCATTTGCAAGCATTGAAAGCTGGGATCAAAGAACTCTAAACATGAGCATGAAAGTTGGAGTTCTATCAATAAGACAAAGCAACTATGCATGCAACATGAAATGTTAAAAACAAAGATTCATGAATAACATGCATTGAAAAACGTTTGTTTGTTTCACATACAGAAAACATAGCATAGTGGCATACATCTTGTCCCTCATGGAGTATCAAAACATAAATGCATAGGACACCTTCAAAGTTCATAAAGGTGACTAGATACAAATAGTTCAAGAGAAAGCAATATCAACAATATGCATCAATCAATAAGTTTTGGGACAATGCACATAGAACTAAGAATGGAAACTATGCTCTCTTAACTAGTGCCTAAAGGTATAAGGTGGAGATTCAATATAATGGTGGAAGAAAGGCCCTTCATAAAGGGAAGCAGGGATTTCAAGTATCAAAAAGAGCTTCCAAAAATTATGGTACTTGTTAGCTTTCAGCCCTCATTTCCCCTATCATAAGCATCTTGAAGTGATTAAGGTTAAAGTGAACAAACTATGGAGTATATGCTTGACAAAGTATAAGTTGGCAATCTCATGTCCCTTGAATACGTGGGACGCTACTCATGCTACTCAAGTTTAGTTACTTGCAAGTTCTTGTCATAGTAAGTATATCTGTATCATAGAGAACCACCAACGGGGTACCCCTTGCACATGGTACAGGAGCTTTCCCATAAACAAAATGACAAGGAAAGCAGATAATGAGCATCTCAGCTCTTCTTATTTACCATGGGATATGGTGCTTTTTTCTCTCTTTCCTCTTTTCTCAATATGTCTCTTTTTTCTCAATCTCTTTTTTTATAAGAAGAATGCTTCATAGATGTCACTATGGTGATGCTGAAAGTTTCCACCATGATTAGGCATGGCTTAGGCTAGCGGCCCAGGCGTTTCTCTAACACAAAATACATAACTCCGTGGACTTACAAGCTCCCCTTTCATTTCACACCAACGACATCCATAGACAAAAGAGCATGATATCAACTATGTACAAAGTACAAGTGCAATGTTGAAAGCGTTCCCCATGAAAACATGGTTCTGCTAATTCCAACGTATAAGTGCAAGCATATACAACATAGATGACACAATGGTTCAAGTTTATTAGGGGCAAGAAAAATAAAGTATGCCATCAAGTTCGTGAGAGCTTTAATCACTAAGTTTTCACATAACAAAATACTTTTTAATTGGGAGATAGATGAAAACAAGAATATACTTGGAATGGTGTAACACACCATACATAGGAATTTATAGTGGACACTTTGGAATAACTTGGCTTCTTGGGAGTTGGAATCATGAGTAGAGCTTACTCATACAAGTGGAGGCTATCAAAAGACTAGGAGCGACCAACTAAGAGAGCAATAATGGCCATAATAATGTAGAGCGACAAAACATTACTAATCAAAGCATAGAGTGGTACTACAATTCAAGGACTAAATGATCATAGAGGCTATGGTGACTTGTTCATAGTCATAACATGGTGTGAGCATGTGCCAAGTCAACCCAAACAAAGCATCAAAGGAGAATACCACAATACTATGCTTTTGCATGCTAAAACAACACATAATTCTTTCAAGGCACACTAAGCAATTACCAATTGTTTGGAACAAGTCACTAAGAATAAGGTCAAAACAACACCTAGCATGACATGCTAAAGTCTAAGTCACAGTCAAAGCAAGCTTCTCTTGCACTTTCAAGCAAGAACTTTCTACTAATTTCCAACACCAATCAACTTATTTGAAATAACGCAGCGAGAACGGGGGTCCAAACTACTTTATTCAAGCAAACAAAACAAACTAAATAAAGCAAACTAAAACTAAGACGCTCCAAGAACAACACAACAGTGCATGAAACAATAAAAACGAAGTGTCTAGAAATACCTGAGCTTTTTATTGATGAAGAAGGGGATGCCTTGGGCATCCCCAAGCTTTGACGCTTGTACCTCTTGGATATTTATTGGGGTTACACCGGGGTGGCATCCCCAAGGTTGAGGTTTGTTCCATTCTTCATCTTATTACATCATTCTCTTTCTACACCTGAAAATTTTCCTTCATACAAAACTTCACACAATCTTCATTACCAACATTAGTGTACTCAAAAGATAATAGACCCTTCGGTTTAGCTTTAGAACAGCAAAATTTTTCACTAAAAACACAAGCTACTATATAAACTCCTTAAAAAAGCTCAATTTCCTAAAAAGAACCCAAAAAGGAATCAGTAAGAAGCAAATGCAAATAATGGCAGAAATCTGTCAAAACAGATCAGCAGGTAGAAACCGATTTTTTCGAAGACCTTATGTTGCTGAAATCAAAAAGTGTTGAACTAAATAAAGTTAGATAACATACTGGGGGATTTATTCGTAAATGTTCAGCTCAATCCTACTTACAGAGACTCCTCACGTATTTTTATGGTGGAGCACAAAAATCTGTTTCGGGACAACAACTCCCCAAATATTACTTTCCTCTTATTAGAGGTCATTCTTGGGACACAAAAAGCAAACAAACAGGATAAGGAGAGTTCATTACTGAATTAATAACTTCGAAGACTCAAGAAAACTCTTGGGTTATCTCCCAACAAGTACTTTTCTTTAACGCCTTTAAGTTAGGCTTAATAGTTTGAGAAGATGCTCACATAAAAAAATATGAATTGAAGTAAAAGAGAACATCAATAAGCAAATTCAAAAGACATTTAAGTCTAACCCACTTCCTATGCAAAATAATCTTGTAAAGAAACAAGTCATGAAAGCACAAAGCAACAATCATAGTAAAGCAAAACAAGTGCAACTTCAAGATTTTCAACATAAAGAGGGGAAACATAATATTGTTGAGATACGTAAGACCATGTTTCCCTCTCTCATAATAACTTTCAGTAGCAACATGAATAAAATTAACAATACAACTATCACATAAAACATTCTTATCATGATCCACATGCATAAAATGATTATTACTCTCCACATAAGCATAGTCATTCTTATTAATTGCAGTGGGAGCAAATTCAACAAAATAGCTATCATTGTTATTCTCATCACTATAATCATCAAATATAGGAGGCATATTGTAATCACAATCAATTTTCTCCTCAATAGAAGGTGGATTGAAAATATCATAATCATCATTGCAGTCATCATACATTGGAGGTATAGTATCATCATAAGCAATAAAATAGCTATCTTCCCAAGTGTGTTCATTTGTAAACATATCATCATTGGAAGGAACATGGATAGCACTAATAGCACAACAATTATTAATATTATCATTTTCAGAATTGGTGCCAAAGAGATTTTCAATATCAAAGTAGTGTGCTTTTCCCAATTATGATTACTAATATAGGTAACAGGGATAGGAACATCGTCTAGTTCAGACTCATCAGTAAAAACTACTATAGGAGCAACATGCTTAGGGGAAGATACCGTTTCCTCTCCCCTTCTACTCCTCCTCTTATTCTTATTCTTCTTCTTCTCCTCTTTAGGAGGCAGAGGTTTTAAAGAAAGCTTCTCCACATACCCTGGTTTATTGTTAGAGACAATAGAAGAAACTTTGGAGGATTCCTCTTTTTCATTAATAAGAACAAAACTCATATTAGTCCTGTCATATTTTGGTAAAATATCATCTTTTATAATATTTTGTATGTAAGTATTCGTGTGGCAATTATCAACACCATAAAGATGACACCCATGCAGGACGCAATTCATACCAAAAGCACTCATGTCTACCAAAGAAGTTTTTCTTGATAACTCTTCACACCCCAAAAACAATGTAAGTTCATCATGTTGATTATCAGTGATCACGTTATCACAATACAAGCTTGCAGTACTCATTGTATTACCAAGGTTATTATTATGGCCTGAGCATTGAAAATTGAAATGCCCCACTTCATAGCAGAGTTCACAGAGGGCACAATTTTTTTACCAAGATCATTTAGAGCCTTATACCACGTTCTGGTTTTTTCATTCGAGTGGGTGATACAATATTCTTCTTCCATTTTATTCTTCTCACAAGGTCTATGCATACCACAAAAATTAACATGCTTATAAGAAATAGTACTTTCAGAAGTTTGAGCATGTTTATTGCAATCATTAATAACATTTTGATTTTCCATGCAAGTGTCTTTAAAAGGTTCATGATACATGTCCCATTTTTCTTTAGGAGCATTAATATGGGAAGCAAAGGCTCTATAATATCTAACAATAATTTGAGGATCAAGACCATATTTAGCACTAAGCTCTTGAAAATCAATAGTTTCAGCGAAAGACTTAATGCAATCATACTCATAGTTTATACCTGGTTCTTTACCTTTGTTGTTATCCCAATCTTCGGTATTGCTTTGAATTGTTTCAAGACAATCACACTTAGCTTTGACCTTCTTACTTGTGAAGTGTCCCTCTGAACAGGTATCTAGATAGTCCTTGTAATGTCCTGAAAGCCTTGCATAAAAATTATTGATAATAATATTACTGGGGAGCTCATGAATTGGACATTTGAGCATTAGTTACTTCAATCTTCCCCAAGCTTGGGCAAGACTTTCTCCATCATGAGGGTGAAAATTATAAATATAATTCCTATCTTATGAATTTCATGAGGATAAAATTTAGAGTAAAAGAGAGATTCAAGTTCCTTCCACTCCAAATGATGAGGATCATCTAATAGCTCATACCACTCCCTTGCTTTGTCCCTAAGTGAGAAAGGGAATAGCTTCCTCTTAACTTGGTCCATTGAAATACATGCACACTTGAACAACTCGCATAATGCATGTATAAAAAGTAAATGATCACTAGGATGGACAGTTCCATCTCCAAAATAGCAGTTATTCATAAAACATTCAACAATTTCAATAGGTATTTTAAAAGGGACACTTTCAGTATGTGGATTTAAAATATCACAAGTATCATTAGAATTACCACATATGGGGATAAAGTATCATAAGAGCAAATTATCTTCCCTAAAGCTGGGGAACTAAAAAGATCTTTCTCATAAAAACTAGCTTCCCCAAGCTTAGACGTTTCCATAACATTAGTAACAATGGTGTTCAAAATATTTATACTAATAACATTGCTATTAGCATGCAAAGAAAGTTCCATAGGTTATTTAATTTTCTTTTCAAACCACTCAAGTTCTAACTTAGGAAAAATACTAAAAAGCTCTCTAATTTTGTTGTTGTTTTACATTAAGCCTAACTAGTGAAAACAAGAAACAAAAAGACAAAATTGCAGAATCTAAAGGAAATAACTTCGAGAACTCACACTGGAGGATGTGAGTACCTTTTACCTTACCTCCCCAGCAACGACGCCAGAAAATAGCTTGATGTCTACGCGCTTCTATTCTTGTAGATAGTTGTTGGGCCTCCAAGTGTAGAGTTTTGTAGAATAGCAGCAAGTTTCCCTTAAGTGGATTACCCAAGGTTTATCGAACTCAGGGAGGAAGTGGTCAAAGGTATCGCTCTCAAGCAACCCTGCAATCAAGATACACGGAGTCTCTTGTGTCCCCAACACACCCAATACACTTGTTAGGTGTATAGGTGCACTAGTTTGGCGAAGAGATAGTGAAATACAAGTGGTAAGAGTGCCAGAAAAGAGCTTCTGACTTGTTGTTGACGTGGGAGAAACTAAAGGAAAACTGAAATAAAGATGGAAGCAAGCAAACATGCAACAGATCTAGATGCAAACGGCGTTTCAATGCTTAGAAACAAGGCCTAGGGATCATACTTTCACTAGTGAACACTCTCAATAAATATATTCTCTTCATGATACTACCCTGAACTACTCTCCGGTTGGACACTCTAATCCACGGTAGGCCTACAAAAGCACACCTCAAAGTCCGCCTTCCCCATCTAGATAACCCCACACTATCACCTTGAGCGCTAGATGGTTCTAACAAACACCACAATTCCATAGAGACATCCAACTCCAAATATAACTCATAACAAATACACATATAATCTAGCTTAAGTGCCACACATGGCATGCACGCTGTCACTTTCACAAATGTGGGGAAAAGCATAGATCTATTAAAGTACAATGAGTATTTATGTAGACTCTAGCCTAAGTGCCACCATGGTATGCACGCTGTCACTTTCATACACGTGGGGAGAGCAGAGATATATTGAAGCACTTGAGTAGCAAGGTAGATCTACTAGATTACAAAGCTCATGACCACAACAATATCACGCATAGAGAGAGAGATGAATACATAGCTATCGGTAGAGCACTTAGCCTCGAGGAAGAACTACTCCCTCCTCATCATGAGAATCAGCAACGGTGATGGAGATGGTGGTGGAGATCGATGGAGATGGCTCCGGGGGCACTTCCCTGTCCTGGCAAGGTGCCGAAAAAGAGACTTTCTATCCCCCGAATTTCCCCTTCAGTGGCGATGGCGCTACGGAACTTTTCGTGGCTTTCTGGTTGATGCTTTAGGGTTTCTAAGTCGGGGGCTTCTTATAAGCGAAGGAGTCAAGGTCGGAGGAGGTCCAGGGGGCCCACACGCCCTATGGGCGTAGCCAGGGTGGGACCCGCGCCCACCTAGGGTGTGTCCACCCTCGTGTCCTCCTCCGTCTCGTCTGCCATTTTCCGTATTGTTTTGGGGAAAATATGAACTTTGGCTTTTGTCCCGTCCAATTCCGAGAATATTCAATTTTTAGCTTTCTGAAACAAAAAATAGCAGAAAACATGCAACTGGCATTGTGGCATCTTGTCAATAGATTAGTTCCAGAAAGTGTACAAAAATACCTCAAAGTGTAGACAAAACATAGCAAAGTGGATACTAAAAGAGCATGGAACATGAAAAATTATAGTTACGTTTACGACGTATCACAACATGATAAGTTACAGCCACAAGGGTCAATACATTTGAATTGTATTGGCAAGTGATATCATAATGATATGGAGAATCTAACATCTACATGAATATATGGCTAAGTGGAGTTTTGGCTGGCCTTTGCATAAAATAAGTTTTCCCTATCCTTTGTAAAATAGTTTTTCTCTTTTTCAAAACACTTCATTAGACATGGCACACTAGATACACACCAGGTTCTTCCCTTGTTCACCCAACAAGTTTTAACTTAGAGAAATTAGACTGATGAGATTCTTGAACTGCTTCACTGTCTTGATTGCTCAAAATTGTCCATAACCGGGGACACGACTAAGTACTTAATTTTACCCTCTCGAGAGGTGGTGCACTTTCCCCACAAGACTCGACCTGCATCGAGACGAGACTTTTAAGAAGCAATCCCTCAGACCACCATGGATGTGTTCCATCCTATCATGACTACCACCAGTGAGATAGACAGGGTAAACCATAGACATGGGCCCTGGGTAACCACTCAACAAAATCGATCCATACAGGTCCCATTTCCACCCAGGTGTTTCATTAACATCAGTGTTTTTCATTAGTCCAAAACAATATTTGTATTTTCATAAGATATCATATCATGATTTCCACCCACAATTCTATATTGCTATACTAAGCATTCTAAACTTACCATGTCTCCTATCTTTAGGAAATTCTACCGAGGTAGATACTATAGGTTTACCATAGCATAGAAATATACAAAATAGTCTTATCATGCATACTACAAAAATATTACTAATGCAATATTGAAAAGATAGGACTTTTGATGAAAAAAGTATCACTTGCCTTTTTAGTAGAAATTCTAGGTACTCTCCTTAATCTTGCAAATATCACACTCCTCAAATTCACTACAACAATCAAGAAAAAGTACACACTCAAAACTACAATACAAAATAACAAAACAAAAAAAAGAAAACAAAGAAATGCATGCAAGAATGCAAAAGGTTATTTTATTGAAAAAGTTGTTTCTAACAAGGTTCTAAATATTTCAAACACTTACTGGACTTTTTATAAAACTATAATTTCAATCGAAACCAAGTTAGTGTAATTTGGTTATTTAAATCATTTTTATTTTACTAGAAATGATTTTATTCAAAGGGATAATTTCTAGTGTCAACAAAATATATTTTTAATTTCAAATGTTAGTGTTTATGGTCAGAGGGTTAAAACAAAACTATTTGCAAAAGGATTTACTCAAAAATAATTTTTAGAACAACTTTTATACCCGAAATAGCCCTAAACAAGTCTCTGCATAAAACTCTAATTTTTTAGAAGAAAATGACCAAACTAAGGCCACAGATACAAATATCACATTTTTTCAAATCCATAGACACCTAATTTGTAATTTTTGGAATTACAGAACAAAAGTTATGAATTTTACAAATTTCAACATCTAATAGGTAAAATCTGGATTTTAAAATCAAATCTCTGTACACGCAGCATGCTCTGATTGGTTGATACCGTTTTGGCTGGATCAAGCGATGTAAGCTGTTAGATCTAAGTGGGGTTTCACGGTCCATATAAAACCGTACCCTTTTGTTAAGTGACCTTTAGATTTAGATCCAACGAATCCGAGCCCGCTGGCCAGGGATGGGCGGTGACAAGGTTCGATCTCGTCAATGCCCATTATTATGAGCTTGGGTTTTGGACAAGATGGGGATGCTGGAGATCGCGTAACGGTTAACAGACAAGCAACACGAGGACACGAGGTTTAGCCAGGTTCAGGCCCTCGGAGGGAAAACCCTACTCCTGCTTGTCTGCTCTTGATTATGGCGGAACCGAAAAGTATAGGGGTGCGCAGATACAATCTGGCGTGGAGGTGTGTGTGCGGTGAGAGGTTCCCTTCTCGCCATGCCCTCCTAGACTTTATATAGATAGGCAAGTCCTAGGCATCAGATCGAGTCGGTTATAAATTAGGGTTTGCTCCTTTGAATATTCTATCTACTCTAGTCTTGCTCTCCAAGGATCCGAAGACGTCATGGGCTTGGGCCACCCGAAAATCTCCACAAGCCGCATATGTTGTTGTGGGCCTTCCTTGGGCTGGACCAGGTATACTAATATCGTGTACCCGTGGGGTATAACCATGTCAGTAGCCCCTGAGTGTTCAGTCGAATCGTAGATTCGGCTATGGACTCTTCAATCTTTCGGGTGCAGCTGTTTCTATTCATAAGAGAAAGAATGATTTTAGTTCGTAGGGATTGTTGATGTGTGTGCCTGACTCTCTTGACGGATCAGGGTCAGTTAACTGTCTTAGATCAAAACAACACGATCTTCTTCAGACTCGACTCCCTAGACTCGAATCTGGAATGGATGCTGGCATAATTCGACTCAGGCTGCTGAGGTCTTACAGGTGTCAAATCCCAGTAGTTTTCGAGTGATGTACCCAACGCATCCATCAGGATTTTCGTCGTGCCTGTTGACACGGATTTTTGCTGGCAAAGCGCGGTCAGGTGCGTTACCAGGCCATCAGATGATATCTGAAGGTCTTATCTTTGCGTCGCAGACACAACATCTGAAATGTTATCACCGCGGAGGTGTTTCGGGTGGCCAAGGAGGATGCTTCTCCCTTAGCATTGGTTTGGGAAAAGTTGCCAGGAAAAATTTTGTCGTGTTTGATCCGAAGGATCGCAGTCGAGTAATTCATAGGGTGCGCGGCCAGAGATCCCTATGGGAGTAGCCCCAAGTGTCTGTTCGAGTCGTAGACTCGAGCAGAGACTTTAGTTCAGTTAATTGAGCTTCAGGTCCGTAGGACACAATTTTTGCGGATGCTTGATCAATCCTCCCTATGGGAGTAGCCCCCGAGTCCTTAGTGGAGTCGTAGACTCAACGTAGGACTCGAAGATAGCTTGCGAGTTGTTTTTCATCAATCGTCCTTCGGGTGCGCGACCAACGCTCCTGATAGGAGTAGCCCTCGAGTAGTTTTTCGAATCATAGATTCGAGGAAGTACTTGTTTGATCTGTCGAAAAATTCTAGTCGTTGCTAGGCTGCTTGATGATGTCAGTGCTAACAATCAATGACCTCAACCGTCTACGGTGCCAGAGGTGACGTAACAGGACGAACGTGGGTCCCACTTTCTGACTTGAAGTTGACTAGTCATGCGCGTCGTGGCGAGAATTATGGCGTCTCCTCGATTTCCGTGCATAGTGGACGGCGTGCGGGCGACGGTTCGTTGCTGTGTTGACACGTGTACGGTTGGATCTGACCCTTGCATTAGGGCTTCTGGATCAATGGTTCATGTTCGTCATCTTCATCCTTATAATTGTGGGGAAAACAGTGGTTTGTTTTCACCCTTTGCCATTTGCTTTCACTGCCTCCATTTTCATGAGCTCGTCCTCGTGTGCACTAGACGCTCTTCGATCTTTTCCCTCTTCATTCTTGCGCGCGCACTGCCACTGTCGACGCTCCATGATGGTGAAGTCAAAGAAGGCCTCCGCCGGAGCAGGCTCGAGTGCTGATGTCGGTGGCAAGAAGGTTGCCGCCCCTGTGCGCAACACTGATGGCAAGTGGAGGCGCTCCGACGTGCGCGACACCGATCTGCGCAAGTTGCGCGAGGTGGGGTTAATCCCGCAAAAGAAGGAGGACGTCAAGATCCCTGGTGATGAGGTAATCCCTCGCCCACCCGTGGGTTTTCGGGTGATCTTCGTTGCGTTTATTCTTCGCGGTTTGTCTCTTCCTGCCCACAAGTTCCTTCGTGGGCTTCTTTTCCTCTATGGGATTCAGATTCATCATCTGTCTCCCAGTTCCCTTCTTAACATTCCGTGTTTCATCACGCTTTGCGAGTGCTGGCTCGGCATCGAGCCATACTTTGGTCTCTTCCAGAAACTCTATTCCGTGAAGAGGCAGTCCGGCACCGGCGAAGTCTATCCGCTCTGCGGCTGCATCATTTCTCTTTGTCCCTTTGTCAAGTTTTTCTCCTTATCCATTTGCGAGTCCGTTCAGTATTGGCGTCGGAAGTGGTTTTACATCTGCGATGTCAAGCTGGGCGGTCAGCAATTTGGTCTTGCCCCCTTTGACTCCGAGCAAAAGATCGTTCAGAAGAGATCGTGGAAAAACCACATCTTGGGGGGCGAAGAGGCAGAGGTGGAGATGCTCTACCAGCGAGTGGAGGCTCTCCAACTGGTGCTAGGCAAGGAGGTCAACGGAGTCGACATCATCCGCACCTTCCTCAAGTGTCGGGTGCAACCGCTCCAAGCCAGGGCGCACCCAATGTTTCTCTATGTCGGCCCTAGTGATACCACCAGAGTGTCATCTGAAGAATTATCTTCGGGTGATCTTGATAGGGCCCTCCGCCCTCTGCTGAAGTACAAGGCTAGTAAGGACCTGCCGAGGGATTCGCTGATCCCCCCTCTTAGCGCCAGTAAAGGGGCCTTGAATGTGAAGATTGTTCATGCGTGTTGCGCTTTGCTGTGCGTTTTTGCTTGTTGTAGTTTCTCATGTATTTTTTTTGTCTTTGCTTGCAGCGCCTCCAGGTTATGGGGTCTATGCCCCCTCTGCCTGAGAAATATAGGGAGGCACCATACAATTAGGAGGTAGACTCCGAGTCTGAGCTTCCGCCGAAGCAGTCGCCAACTCATGAAGCCCCCGTGGCTAGCGAGGGGCGGACCCGAAAGTGAGCACGGAGTCCGAGCGAGTCTTCGGATGCCTTGACTCCGCCGACGCCTAGGGACCCATCCTTCCTTGTGCGCCACGGCGAGGAGGACGGCGCTTCTTACACACCTTTCCCAGCTATGCCTCTGCAGGAAGTGGCTCCGCAGCCGCCAGCTAAGAAGAAGAAGAAGGAGAAGGTGTCTTCCGTCTTCAACTTGAGCGACATTGACTCGTAAGTACCTTCGGATGCCTTTTGTTATGTATCTTTCATGCGCAACTTTTCTTATTGTCTTGATCAATACAATTTCTTGCAGCCAATCCTCGGAGGGTTCTCTTAGTGAGGGCGCTCAGGAGGCCGTAGGGGAGTCGAAGCTGAGAGCTCCTCACTCTCAGATGGTGGCTGACTCTAAGGATTATGCCCCGAATCCCTCTCTTCCAGACGCTCGGGTGGTTGTTACTCAGAAGACCCCTGGTGGACCTTCGAAGTCTCCATCTGAGCATGTAAGTTGCTTTCTTTTTTCATCCTGGGGAGCCCCCGAGCCCTTTTCGGGTTGTTCTATTGAATGTTCTGCTCTTTACGAGGCGTAGCCCCCAGGCCCTTTTTCTGATGCTTTCTTGATTATTTACTGCTCCTTCCTTTCGCAGCCCTTTGTGCATAGCGCGAACCTTCTCATTCAGCAGCATCTGGCGCTAGAGGCCAGCATGAGGCAGCTGCAAGGTTCTATACATTGCTCATTTATGTTCGTCTGTCGCACGAAAAATGCTTGTGTTTCTCATGTGCCAGTTTGGTTTGTTTGCAAAAGAGAACAATGCTGCCCTTTGTCGACTGGACGCTCTCGACAAGATCCTCGGTCGAGCGGATAAGAAGGCTGCGGATGCTGCTGAGGCGAAGGAGCGTCTGGAGAAGGAGGTGGCCGCTGCTGCTAAGGCTCAAGAGCGCCTGCGGAAGGAGTCTGCGGATCGCGAGAAGGAGCTTGCTGCTCTAGCTGTTGTTCATGAGAAGGAGATGGCCGACAGGCTGATGGCTGCAGTCAAGGCATTCTCCCGTAAGTGTCTTGTATTCAAATTGGTCTTTTGGATTTTCAACTGCTCTTTCTTCATGTCCTTATTCGACTCCTGCCTATTCTTCTTTGCGCCAGATGCCTCGGGCATTGCGTTTGATCGCAGTGTCTTGGAGCACAGGAGCGCTCTAGATGATGCCACCGCAGCGGTCGAAGATCGCTGCAGCACTGCTGTTGGCTCCCTTGCTAAGGCCAAGGAAGTTCTCCGGTGTTTCTACAAGGAGATCGTACCCAGGGGCGTGGCCCTTCAGGATGTTGGTTCTCTAGCGGATGCGCTGTCAGAGGATGCTCCTGCGGCCTACAAGCGCAAGTAGAAGGGCATCGGCGCCTCTATGGGGTTGGCCATGGCCATGGCGTCCGGAGCGGAGCTGGATTTGCCGCACATCATTTCCCAGATGCTGTCACATAACAAAATTTTCCAAATTTTGTAATGTGAAAAATAAATAAACAAAATAAATAATTGTTGAAATTTAGGGTGAAAATAAACTTTTGTTTCTAAATGGAAACTTAAAAATCCCATCTTGAACAAACTTGAGTAAAGTTTGAATCCAACTAAATTAAAATCAAGTGAAATGCATTCTTCATAATGGCATCTGGAAATTTAAACACTTGAGAAATAAACCAAAACCCTCAAACCCTAATAGAATAAAAACATTTCCAAGTTATCTCCAAGATCATGGATTGGATCCATATAAAATTTGTCAATAAATATTTATAAATGATCAAGAATGACAAATAGAAATATTATAAGACCATATAAATTGGTTTCACTTAATTTGGAGCCATAGATGAAATCTTATGAATTTAATAAGATAAGGAAATTTGAATTTCCAAAGCCAATAAAACACCTATCTAAAATCCATACCAATTTGTGATCAAATTAATCCTAAAGATATTTAAAAGGATAAATAAATATCAATTAAGATTTTACAAATTGGAATCACCAAGTTTGGACTTATAAATAAAAAGATATGGGTTTTATAAGATAAAGATAGAAATATTAAATGAGAAATATTTAAAGGCCAAATTAAATCTTGACCTAATCCATAAGCAAATGGAATAAATATAATCCAAATGCAAAAAAAATAATGGATAAAGAATTTTCAAATTAAATAAAATGGCATTAACCAAATTCCATTTCCATTTGAATAAAGACAAAATCCCTATTAGAAATGATTAATTATATCATGGAAAAATAATATTTGGAATTTACCCAAGTGGAATAAAAGTTGTTTAATTAACTTAAATAAGATCAAAGAAATCTTCCAAATAAAATTTATGGAATTTAAACTCATTGGAATAAAGACAAATACCCAATTTTAAATGATTAATAAATCATATTAAAAAAACATTCCAAATAATTCAAGCTGAATTATTTGACACCAAAATAAACAAATAAAACCTACTGAAAAGATTTAGATTCAAATGGAGTTTGAAAACATTATTAAATCTTATTTGAATAAATGCAAGGGCCTATTTTAAATAATTAAAAGACCCTAAGAAGAATAAAAGAAATATTCTAAATTTGACTTTAAAATGTATTAGTAAACAATATTGGAATAGACACAAAGTTTGGTAGAAAATTGAATTCAAATTGTTGTTTGAACTAATCAAACAAAATCAAAACAGAATATTAGAATTGGAAAAAGAAAAGAGAAACAGAACAGAAAAAAAGTGAGCAAAGCCAGCCCAACCCAGCTAGCCTACTAAGCCCAGCAGCCCACCTCTCTCCTCTCCCCGAAGCGTTTCTTTTTCACCGTAGATCAGACCCACTCAGCCGCTGACCGCTAGCCCCATCTCCCCTCACCCTCTCTCACTGACGCCAGGCCCACCGCCACGCAAGCTTCGTCCTCACCCGCGGTGACCACGCCCCCAACCCTCCTCGCTATTTCTAGTCGTTGAAGACGACATCAATACGCGTTACTACCTCCATTAATCCTCCCCCTGACCTTGCACACTTAAGCGTCCGTTCCCCTTCTAACTTTCCCCCAGTCCTCACACCACCGCAGCCCCTAGGCTGCCTGTATTGCTTGCGACATCACCTCTGTCTCCGACAGCATTCCCGGCCGATTCCGGTGAACCCAGCCACCTACTTGCCTCCCAGACTCTACGGGGACACTCCCCATCTTCTGGCGAACCTCTCCGTAGCGCCTGCTTGCCCGAGCGTGATCTGCATCGTCGACAACGTCTCCAACAGAACGTCGCCGCCGTCTGCTCCTTCTCCGGCGACTTCCCTGGTAACATTCTGACTGCCCCTCGTCCTTCCGATGATACGCCTGTGACCAGTGACCCCTTCCGAAACTAACTCCGCCGTTTTCGTGTCCTAGCCCGCACCGTAGCGTCCCCTCCGTCTTCGACAGTAATCAACCACCGTCTGTCTCTTCTCCGGTGAGCAATCCACGTCACCACCGTGCGCCCCTCGACGAGCTACTACCACGTTGAGCATCAGCAAGCTCTTGCGGTTCTGGTAAACCCCTCCCCTTCTTCCCTCGCTTCTATGGTCGCCGCGACGCCGTAGCCAGAGCGTGCGTGGTCCTATGGTCAATGTATGTGAGCCGTAGGATGTAGATCCAGTGACTACGATAGAAACTAAGCGAAGAGGTATCCTGCGATCTGTGCCGTGCGATTAAGTTAGATCCTGCGGACAGAGCTGATCGATCCACGCGAACCGTTTTTGCCCAATAGGAAGCAGCCACGTGGCCAGCCTTTTGTTTTAAAAACAGAAACTATTCTATTAGATACTCAAACTTGCAAAATTCATAACTTTCAAACCACACGTCCAAATTTTGCAAATTTTATATCAATGGAATCAGCAAGACAATTAATTTCCAACCATGCATTTTGTTTAATGAATTGCTTTTGGAAAAATGATTGTTTTTGCATAAACTTGTGTAGGCACAATTTGAGTATAAAATTCATTCTAAAATTATTTTTGTGATAAAATCAACTTGTGTATTAAAAAACATATTTTGGAGAGTATAAAATCAACTTGTGTAGGCATAATTTGAGTATAAAATTGCTTTTGGGATTGTTTTGAACCTACTGACCATAGAAACCAACTTGTGTATTAAAAAACATATTTTGTGAAGCAAAAGAATAAATCTTTGAATTAAAGCATGTCTAGTCAAATAAAAATGTTGTTTATATGTTAAAAATACTTTTTGGAGAGAAATCTTTGGGAAATGATTTGGATTAAACTCTCTGACCCCAAACACCAAGTTTTAGAATTAAAAATGTATTTGGTGAATCCCATAAAGATTATTACTTTGGTAAAGGCATTTTCAACCACATGAAATATTGATTTGGTTTAAAAATGATTTATAAGTAAAATCTTGTGCAAATGATTTTGCCACTTATATAAAATGACAAATAGGTGTTTTAGAATGTTTATAACCTATTAGAAACCACTTTTACAAATAAAACAGTCTTTAGCATGCTTGCATGCATTGCTTTGTTTCTATTATTTTATGTGTTTTGCTTGAATGGTAGATTGAAATATTGCTTGCTGGATTGAATTGTAGTGATTTGAAGAGTGTGAGTATTCCAAGATCAAGGAGTGAACTTATATTCTCTACCAAAAAGGCAAGTGATTCTTCATACTTTTGTCCTCATATTTTCACTATGCATTAGTGATATTTCTAAGTATGACTTGCATGGAATTTTGCTAAGTATAAAATATGCCATGGGAAATCCTAGTAGATGAAACCTTAGTAGAATTTTCCTAAGTTAAGATTCCTACCACCATCATGCTTAGCTTAGTTAGTAGAAAACAAGGGTGGATTATATTCATGCTATGGAATATTTCTAAGTCAAGGACTTGTGTTTTATTTAATAAAACAACTAAGTGAATGAAAAACCTGGTTGGAATGGAAGGAATGGTTTGTGTTGAGTGGTTATACAAGGCCCATTTCTATGGTTTACCTTGTGTATCTCACTTGTGGAGAGCCACCCAGGAACAAAGGGATTTGAGATGCCAAATGTTAAGAAGCTTCTAGTGCAGCCACATGGCATTATGGGCTCTGCCTGGATCATATAGGTTGCAATAACTTAGCCAAATGGACAGTTGGTGGTAGGGGTTTGATATGTTGGAGCACGTCCATTCTGGTCTAAGGGAAGGCTTCTGAAAGATCTTGTCTTGGTGAAACCAAGTCTTGTGGGGAAAGTGCACCACCTCTATAGAGTGTAAAATCTAAGTACTTAGCCATGTCCCTGGCAAAGGAAAATTTGAGCATCAAGACATGGAAGCTATCAAGAATCTCCTCATCCCAATTTCTAAGTTAAAAACTTGTGGTTGAACAAGGGTTGAAGGATCACTAATTTCTAATGGGAGATGCCTTGGGTGATTTTGACAAACAAAAACTTCGTGTTTTCAAAAGATAAGGAAAATCTATTTTGAGCAAAGCAAGCCTAAGCTCCACTTAGCCAAATGCATATAGATGATAGACTCCACTATACTACCATAGTATCACTTGCCAATACAATTCAAATGTATTGACCCTTGTGGCTGTAACTTATTATGTTGCAGGTTTGTTTGATGTTAGTGAAGTGTGTTGATTAGGATTACAAGTCTACAACCAACATGTTGCCTGTGGCACTTTGAAGATGAAGGACCCCATGCTATTGTTATATTCTGCTGCATTGAATTGAGATAGCCAAATGAGCTATGTAAGATGTAATGAATTATTTTAATTCCTGGTTATAAGTTGTATTTATGACCTTTGTTTCTTGATATTACATCTTAACTATGGATGCTAGCTATTGATCCAGGGACTAGCATTGTAAACACAGGGATCTCTACCTTATTATAGGTTGGGAACCTTACAGATGCTAGCTTCTCTAGACGGCTCAGAGGTAGCCTTTGCTCTTTATGCCTCACGCTATAAGCGCTATGGGCCGAAGCTTATTGACCTGTTGGCGGAGTACGCGGCAAAGCAACAGGAGGAGGTTAAGAGCAGGCAGTCCGGCTCTGAGGCCACTCTGGATGAGGGTGACTAGGCTCCTCTGTTGTAGTTTAGGATAGTGTATCCTCTTTTGTAATGTATGTTTTTGTTGCTGAACAATCCTTCCTTGTGCCACGTAGTGGCCTTTAATGTATATAGTGTTTTTTTGGGCTATTGCCAGATATGTTTGTGATGTTTATCTCCTTGCCTGTTTGCCTTCTAGGGTCCTTCAGGTGGTGCACCCGTTGGTACTTCGACTGCGCCAGATCCATGACCATCGTTGGATGATGCGTCACATCTTGTTTTCCTTCGCGATCGCGTCCGTAGCATGGAGAAGGAGATCCTTGGCGTTCGGGGCCACGCGGACGTGTGGAAGTCGAAGACTGAGCGAGCTACCGCCAGGGAGGAGTATCTGATGGGGGAGTTGCGGCAGTCGAGCGAACAACTTCAATGTAAGTATTCTTGAGCTGCTGCTCGTTTTTGGGTGCGCCTTGTTATCTTACCCTGAATGCTTTGCAGGTGTCAACCTTGTTCCCAGGGAGGAGAAGGAACGTGTTGCGATTTGGATCAACTGTCTGAACCAATAAGACTTGGAGGCTGGAGGCTTCTTCTGGATTGATCATGACCGAGCCACCGTCCTTGTGACGGTGCAGGATCGTGTGCATCAAGTCTCGCTGGTGCGGAAGCAGGCGCAGACTTCCATGTCATCGATTATGTACGTCATGTTCCCTGTAGACGAGGCACCCTCAACTCTTTGGGGTTTGCTGGCAAAGATTCGAGACGTGAGCCATGTGAGGGAGTTGGTGCGACACTAGTTGGTTATAGGCGTGAAGGCTGCCCTTTCCCTTGTTCGGTTGCATCGCCCTGATGTTGACCATGCGATGGTGGTGACTGGGCTGCCTCTTCGACCAGACGGTAGCCTCTGGGATATGCGCCCGCACTATGCGGTTATTAGGCAGTATGCCGAAGAGATCGTGGATCTTTTTGAGCATCGGGCGCGTGTGATCCTTCAGAATAGGTAGACCATGTAAAAAGATAGATGTAAAACTTGTATATATTTCGAGTGGGCTTGCTGTGCCCTTTGTAAAGATTATTTGTGTGAGCACGTGGTGTTTTGTTGTATGCATGTCCTTTTCGTTAGCCTGACGCGGTCAGCTACTCAGGTTTACATATCGTAACAAGGAGATACATTGTTTGGCTGAGTAGCCTTATTGAAAGTAAAAAGATAGCTAGGGGTAGAAGCGTCGCAGTTGTGCGACGTTTAATGGGTCGGAGTATGCGACTCCTGACTTGACGTCCTTGAGGCGATAGGCGCCACTTGGGATGATTTCGGTGACGATGTATGGTCCCTCCCAGGGCGACTTGAGCTTCTTCGGCCTCTCTTGCTTGAGTCGCAGGACGAGGTCTCCTTCGACGAAGGACCTTGGGCGCAGCCAGCGGCTGTGGTAGTTACGAAGGCTCTGCTGGTAGACCGCTGAGCGAGCCGTGGCGATGTCGCGTGCTTCGTCGAGTGTGTCAACGGTGTCTTCGAGTGCAGCCGATGATTCTACTTTGCTATAGGAGACGACCCATGGGGCCTTATGGCGTACTTCTCCAGGTAGCACGGCTTCGGATCCGTGCACCATGAAGAATGGCGTGAAACCAGCTGAGTTGTTTGGCGTGGTACACAGGCTCCAGAGGACGGAGGGTAGCTCTTCTGTCCAGGCTCCCGCAAGTCGTTCGTGTGGGACGGGTAGGCGTTTCTTGATGCCACTGCCTACAAGACCGTTGGCCTTTTCGACCTGCCCGTTGGTCTGTGGGTGCGCCATGGAGGCATATGATATGTTGATGCCAAGGCCTTCGCAGAAGTCCTGGAATTCTTTGGAGATGAAGTTCAACCCGTTTTCCGTGATGATGCTGTGCGGCACGCCGAACCTGTATACTATGGACTCGAAGAACTTGACGGCCATTTTGCGCTTTTGGTTGGTAACAGGCATGGCCTCGATCCACTTGGTGAACTTGTCGACTGCGACCAGGAGGTACACATGGCCTCCTTTCGAAGATTTGGGTAGTTTGCCGATCATGTCGAGGCCCCATTGGGCGAAGGGCCAGGCCAAAGGTATGGGCCTGAGCTCCGAACCTGGTGCGTGTGTCTTGTCCGCAAACCTCTGGCAGGCATTGCACCTCTAGACAATGTCCTTGGCATCGTTCATGGCCGTTGGCCAGTAGAATCTAGCTCGTAAAGCTTTGGCGACGAGGGCGCGGCTGCCCTCATGATGGCCACAGATGCCCTCGTGGATGTCTTGGAGGATGGTTTTGCCGTCACCGATGGTGACGCACCATTACGTACACCCGAAATGCTACGCTTGTATAGTTCTCTGTTGATGATGGTGAAGGCCTTGGACCGGCGAGATATGCGCTGGGCATTTGTCGGGTCATCAGACAGTTCTCTGTTTATCAGGTACCGAAGGTACGACTGCGTCCATGTTTCTTCGATTGCCATGACTGCATCAGGCTAACCAACTCGACCTTCATGTCGAGATTTTCAGGTCCTTCCTGTCCTTTGGGTAGCGCAGCCCCCAAGTTCTCTGCTTATTCGGGTGATCCCTTGGGGAATTTCCTTTTGATAGAGGGTACGCATATTTGTTCGAGGAACACACCTAGTGGCACCCGTGCGTAGGTGGAGCCGATGTTGGCGAGTCTATCGGCCTCCTTGTTGCTTTCCCTTCCAACGTGGCGAAGCTCGCAGCCGTCGAAGTCTCCTTCGAGTGAGTGGTAGAGCACGCGATACGCGATCATGTTGGCGGTGTGGGCGTCACACTCGTTCATTGTTTGCTGGACGACGAGGTTCGAGTCACCGTAGATGACTAGGCGTGTTGCGCCGCAGATCTTTTCCATCCTCATGCCATGGATGAGGGCCTCGTATTCGGCCTCGTTGTTGGAGGCGCGAAATTTCATCCGAAGGACGTATTTCATATTGTCACCTTGTGGGGACATCAGTATGATGCCAGCTCCTGCTCCAGCCTCGCGCTTGGAGCCGTCAAAGTGCATCGTACATGACTGCGTCATGTCCGGGGTGTCCGGCGGCTGGAGCTCCATCCATTGAACTAGAAGTCAGGGAGGACCTAAGATTTGATCACCTTGCACCGCTCGTAGACTATGTCTAGAGGGGATAGCTCGATTCCCCACACGGCTACGTGTCCCGTGGCTTTGGGATTGTTCAGGATGTTGGAGAGTGGCGCCTCATTGACGAACATTATCTGATGCTCCTAAAAGTAGTGGCTCAGCCAACGAGCCGTCATGAACACACCATAGGCGAGCTTCTGGTAGTGAGGGTACCTCTGTTTTGTTGGCGTCAGTACCCCACTGAGGTAGTAAGTTGGGCGTTGGACCCCATGGGTCTTGCCTTCTTCGGGTTGTTCGACCACGAGTATGGTGCATACCGCCTGGTGCGTGGCTGCTATGTATAGCAGCAGATGCTCGCGGTCCTTTGGCATGACCAGGACAGGCGAGGTGGAGAGCAGTCACTTCAGATCTTCGAATGCGTCGTCTGCTTCGGGTGTCCACACGAATTTGTCTGCTTTGTGTAGCAGCTGGTAGAAAGGTAGGGCCTTCTCACCCATGCAGATGATGAATCTGCTCAGCGCCGCAATGCGCCCAGCTAGTTGCTGGACACCTTTGATGTTTTCGGCTTCTCCATGGTCAGTATGGCCCGGATTTTCTTCAGGTTCGCCTCGATCCCTCGCTGGGAGATGAAGTAGCCAAGTAATTAACCAAATGGGACGCCGAAGGCCCACTTTTCTGGATTTAGCTTGATCTTGTAGTGATCAAGGTTATCGAACGTCTCGCGGAGATCGTCGATCAATGTCTTGGCTTCCCTTGTCTTGATGACTATGTCGTCGACATAGACTTGTATATTTTGACCGATTTGGTTCTTCAGACAGGCCTACATGAACCACTGCTACGTGGCACCTGCGTTCTTCATCCCGAAGGGCATGGTGTCGTAGTAGAACACTCCGAACGGCATGATGAACGCCGTTTTCTCCTGATCTTCGACCTTTAGTCGAATCTGGTTGTAGCCTGAGTAGGAGTCAAGGAAGGAGAGTTTCTCGCAACCTGTAGATGAATCGATGATCTGATCGATCCGTGGTAGGGGAAGTGATCCTTGGGGCAGTGCTTGTTGAGCGACGTGAAGTCCACGCACATCTGCAGGATGTCCGTATCCTTTTTAGGGACCAACACAGTGTTGGCTAGCCACTCGTTCTCCTTGATCTCCCGGATGAAGTCGGCATCGAGCAGTCTATTGACTTCGACTCCGACGGCTTCGGCATGTGGCTCGGTCAATCTTTGAATGGAGTGTTTGACGGGCTTGGTGTCCGGAAACACATTGAGTGCATGCTCGGTGAATTCCCTGGGAACTCCTGGCATGTCCATAGGACACCAGGCGAAGATTTCCCAGCGCTCACGGAGGAATTCGACGAGCGCGCTTTCCGATGCGGGGCTAAGGTCGTTGGCGATCAGCGCCGTCTTGGAGGCATCCGTTGGGTGGACCTGCACCTTTTTCGTGTTGACTGTAGAGTCAAACGACATGTCAGGTGCGTTTTTCCTAGAGACTGGGGGTGCCCCGTTGTCTGTCACCTCTCGAAGCCTCGTGAGCTCCTCCTGCATACCGAACAACTGGGATATTTTGTTGAAGTCTCTGTCGCAGCGGTCGGATCGGGTGAAGCTGCCCTAGACCGTGATGACGCCCCTAGGCCCTGGCATCTTGAGTAGCAGGTACGCATAGTGCGGTACTGCCAGGAACCTTGCGAATGCCACGCGCCCGAGGATGGCATGGTATTATGATGGCCAGTCCACCACTTTGAACTCTAGCCACTCGCATCGAAAATTGTCGGGCTTGCCGAAGATGATGTCGAGCCATATCTTTCCCAGTGGGTATATGCCCTTCCCTGGGACGATGCCGTGGAACGTTGTGTCGGATTGTTCCAGGCTGCACAACGGGATCC
The DNA here is from genome assembly GCA_916181665.1 of Avena sativa. Taxonomy (NCBI): domain Eukaryota; kingdom Viridiplantae; phylum Streptophyta; class Magnoliopsida; order Poales; family Poaceae; genus Avena; species Avena sativa. The sequence goes on along the minus strand of OV702297.1, from coordinate 299,066,954 downwards.
GCATTGCTTCTAGGGTGCTAGCGAACATCAGGTTGATGCCGCTGCCACCGTCCATGAAGGCGTGGCTCATTTCGAACCCTCTGATTTGCGCCTCAAGCACCAGGGCAACATGACCTGGCCGAGGGATATGGCGGGGGTGATCCAAACGAATGAATGTGATGCAGGACTCCGAGATGCTAAGGTACTTAGGGATGGTAGGCGGAGCGTTCATAGCCAGGATGACTTGGCGGGTGATCTTATTTTGCACCCAATTGGTAGGGCATCCCTTCGGGATCATGCGGGATCCTTTTGGCGATGGGTATATGCCTGTGCCATTGTTTGGCGTAGGTGCGATTGCTGGATTCGACGGTCCCACGGGTGGTGGTGGGGTAGCTCCGTGTGTGATGTCCCCTGGTGCAGGTGCGGGTCCGAACCCAGGGTTCACGATCTGGCGTCGCATTTGGGTGAGGCCCTCGCGGAGTTTCTGGAACTCGCGATAGTCCTTGAGCATGTGGCTGGCCTTCTTTTTGCCATCATGTTTGTCTATGTAGAAGTGGATGGTACAGGGAACCGACAAATTGTCGTATGCCGAGGGTTCGTCGTCACGGCCACGACACTGCCATGTTTGTGTTGGACATCCTCCGTCGCGGAAGTTGCCTCCACGGTATCCTCCGCTGATGTGGTTGTTGTTGTTGCGGCGTTCGGTGTAGCCAGCCGCAACCATGTCGGGCCCGTCGTGATCGTCGTAGACGCACGATCTTCGCTTGCTACGGCGTCCGCGTCTGTGGCCGTATTCATCATCCTCGTCCTGTTCTCGGTGGAGGGAATCCTCGCCATCTTCCCACCTGTTGGCGATGTGCATGAGGTGGTCGAGTGTCTTGGGCTTGACGCGCCCAAGTTATTCATTGAAGTCCGGGCGCTTGTCACCGTCCTTGAAGGCGTCAATCGTTCTCTCCTTGGAGATGTGTGCCGTGGAGTTCTTGATGTTGGACCAGCATAGTATGTACGAGCGAATGGATTCGCCCGTTCGTTGGGTGCAGGCCCGTACCTCCTCGGTCGAGGCTGGCCTCTTGCTGGTGCCCTTGAAGTTTCGGATGAAAGTGTATGCCAGCTCTTCCTAGTTTCGGATTGAGCCTGAAGACAGGCTGCTGAGCCAGATTCGAGCTGCGTTGTCCGCTGCAGCTGAAGGCATTGTAGGGCGATGTTCTTGTTACCGCCGTGCATCTTGACGGATGACAGGTGGTTGCTGAGCCAGGCTTTCGGGTCCTGCGTCCCGTCGAACTTCGGAGTGTCCGAAGGAAGCTTGAAATTTTTCGGCATCCACGTTCGTTGAATAGATCTGCTGAAGCATCGAGCTCCGCAAAGTTCTCCATCGTCATCCTCTTCGGATTTAGTTGAGCATGCGCATTTGGCGTGTGCCTTGTCGACTTTGCGCTGAGCGAGGTCGCTTCGAGCATCATAGTCACGGCTGCGGCGTCTCGGGATCTTGCGTCGTCGAGGTAGATCATGCTCCTCTTCCTCTTCGTCGGATGAGGGCGTGGGGCTGCGGTTGAGTCTGACCGCAGCTTTCTTTTTTGGCTCCATAGGAGCCTCGTCATGGAGTGCATCTCCGACGAGTCCGAGTCCGGCTAGCGCGGACTTGTGAATAGACCTCTTCGGGTCCCCCACTGGAGTTGGATGGGACGCAAGGTATGTGGTGGCTGCCATGATCGTAGTCTGCGGCGTCTTTGGTATGACGTTGTCATTGAAGTCCAACTCCATGAAGGACACGTTGAGGGTTCTGGTGACCTCGGGGTGTGCGGCGGGCTCCATGTGCTCTATGCGAGAGCGATGCTTGTTGGCATTGTTGCCATGCGAGCTGGATCTGCCAGCGGCAGAGAGCGCAGCTCGCCGCGCGCTGGACTCCGAGGCCGCTTGCTTGTGTTTGTCGAGGTCCTCCTGCATCTTTACCTGCCGATTATGCTCGCCGATGAGGAGGAGGTGATATGCCATCAGCAGATCCCGTGAAGCATTCACGGGCAGTATCTTATTTCTTGCCATGGCTTCGCGTTCTTGGCGCCATCCTTCCTCGTTGAGGTTGATCTTCTGATAGGCGTTGGCGTCGCCTTCATTCGGTGGGAGGGACGGTTGCCTCCCATTTCCTCTAATTCCACCCTGTGGGTTGGGTGGTGGTACGTGGGCACTCGAACCTAGTTGTTGTTCCACGTCGCTTTGGATGACCACGGCGCAGTGATAGCGCCCACGGACTGGATCGCTGCTGTCGCAGCTTTCGTATCCGAAACCGTAGGTTCCTTCATTCGATGGAGGGCCGCACAGATCTGAGTTGCAGCTGCTGCTATCGTACACCTCGTCTGTCAGCGTTGACGTGCGTAGCACGCTGGGATGCGGGGTCCACAAGGCGGGCCTAATGGATGGTGGTGGCACCCGCTCTAGGAGGCGGAGAGTGCCAGTTTGTCCTACCTCGAAGCAGAAGCTCCCAAACAGAATTTGGAGTCCGTCGCCTACGGGCTCGAAATCCTTCATGGTGGCTGGCGAGTGAGCATTGAAGTCGAAAGCGCCGAAGAGGAAATGGCTCTCCATCTCCGAGGAGTTGTAGATCACTTTGGTTGGGACCGTCACGATCGCACAATCAGCGCCCCCATATCCCCACGGATGGCGCCAATTGACGAGGTTCGATCTCATCAATATCCATTGTTATGAGCTTGGTAATACGTCCAAAATGTATCTACTTTCTCGAACACTTTGCTATTGTTTCCACTCTAAACTTGTGTGATTTGGATACAACTAACATGGACTGATGCTGTTTTCAGCAGAATTACCTTGGTGTCTTTTTTTTGTGCAGAAAATGTACTACCAGGAAAATCCCGGAAAATATGCCAAAAATTATATTTCATCAGAAGATCCACGGAGCCAGAAGACGATACGAAGAGGAGGCCTGGGGGGCCCACACCCACCCCAGGAGTGGGCCCACCACTGGTCGTGCCTGGAGGGGGTGTAGCCATCCCAGGCACCCCCTCGGCCTCCCTCTGCGCTTATAAGTTGCCATTCGACCTAAATACAGAGGGGGGGTTTGATAGTTTTCTAGAAAGAGTCCCTCTCCGCCGCCGCCGCCACCAGAAACCAAGATTCGGATCCAGAAACTCCGTTCTGGCACCCTGCCGGGACAGGGAATTTGGAGAGGATCATCGCCATCGTCATCATCAATTCATCTCCATCAACCACCAATGTTTCCCTCATCCATGAGTGAGTAATCCCCCGTTGTAGGCTTGGGTATGGTAGGGATTGGATGAGTTCTATCATGTAATCCAATAAGATTGTTAGGGCATAGTTCCTAGTATCTCTTGTGCTATTTGACTTTGTTGCAACTTGTCGTGCTTAATGCTTGTCACTTGGGCCCGAGTGCCATGATCTCAGATCTGAACTTATTATTGAATCATTATGATAGTATTGTTTATGATCTTATCTGCAAGTTGTCTACACATATCATTGTCCGGATCCAAAGGCCCCAAAGTGAAAATAATTGGGACAACTAGAGGGGATGGCTGTGGTGTGAGGATCACATGTGGTCATGGAGTGTTAATGCTTTGCTCCGGTGCTCTATTAAAAGGAGCACCTTAATTGCCATTAGTTCCCTAGAGGCCCCGCTGCCACGGGCTGGCTGGACAGAAGATATTGTGCAACTTCTCATTGCGAGCACGTATGACTATATTTGGAGCACATGCCTAGGATTGTTTAGTATTTGGATGCTTGTTATTATTTATCTGCAATGCCCTAGATCTTGAAGTTACATGTTTAGACTCGTCCATGCAACGCCCGTCCATCCATCCCTATGCCTACCGCACTCGAATCCAACTGTTACCGTTACTTTTTCACCGTTGCTGTTGCTTTGCTATTGCTACTACCAAACTGTTTCTACTGATAAACTTCTGTGAGCAAGAACTATTTCCAGGTGCAGCTGAACTGACAACTCAGTTGTTAAGGCTTGCAAGTATTCTTTGGCTCCCCTTGTGTCGAATCAATAAATTGGGTAATACTACCCGCGAAGACTGTTGCGATCCCCTATACTTGTGGGTCATCAAGACTATTTTATAGCACCAGCCGGGGAGCATAGCTTTATTTGTAAGTTCACTTGGATCTATTATTGTTCACTACTACTCCTTTCATCATGGGAAGTCTCGTGATGGAAATTTCCCTACTTTACCATCCACTACAAGAAGAGGTACAGTCCTAAACACCTCTGCTGCTCTTGATTCACCATCTGTTATAAGTAAGCTTGTTACACCACCACCACACACACATGCTACACACACTACTACTGCTGAGTCTGAAACTGCTTTTGATACTCATGATGTTACTTCTACTGTGCTTGATGCGAGTGGTTCATTAGGTCCTTCTCTAGATGCTACTATGGCTAGTCTAGGAAATACCAAAACTCCTAGTAAAGACACCGTTACACCTGTTAGTCACCTGAGCCTAGTGAGAGTTATGATATTAATGATGGTTACATTGAGTTCACTGATGATTTTGTTGAAGAGTTCCGAAACACACAGGGTACCAGTGCTATTAAGAGTCTCCTTGCTAGACGTACTATCATGCCTAAGTTATCCTCTGATCCTAAGTTTGCCACTTCTCCCATAGATATTAAAGATGAAGATTATGATTTCTCTCTTGATTTATCTTATTTAGATATTGTTGAGAAAGAACCTTTTGTAGGACTGAAAATGAGAGTGTTGTGGCTCATATGAATGAGCTTTATACTATGAGTGATTTATTCTCTGATGATTTTAAGATGCTTAAGTACTTTGTTACTAAGATCTTCCCTTCTTCACTAAAAGGAGAAGCTAGGGCTTGGTTTAATAGCTTACCTCCAGGTTCCATTGATAGACCTGATTGGTTGATTGCTTCTTTCTTCCAGAAATATGTTCCTCCCAGTGCTAGACATGCTGCTTTGCAGAGACTTTTTGATTTTAAACAGGGAGAAGAAGAGAATTTGCCTGAGTCATGGACAAGGTTTTGTTCCTTGATTCATGCACATCTTGGATGTCCATTACCTAAGAATGAGCTTCTTGATATTTATTATAATGGACTAAATGATGATTCTAGGACCTACCTAGATAGCTTTGCTGATTGTGTTTTCTGGAAAAGGACTCCTACAAATGCTGAAGAATTAATGACTAAGATAAGCAAGAATTATGATGATTGGACTTCAACTGACCTGAATACACCTGAGCATATTACTCCTGAACCAGTTATCCTTGAACCAATTCCAACACCCACACCAAAGAAAAGGGGAGTTATTGCATTAAATGATGAAGTGATGAAGGAAGCTAAGAAATGTCTAAAGGAGAAAGGTATTAGAGCTGAAGATGTGAAAAATCTACCTCCTATAGAAGAATTATGTAAGCCAATTCCCCACTCATCTACTATTGAGGTACACTCTCTCCAATACTTTGATGAAGGTGATATTCCTTATGGTAAGCCTCCTGATGAATGTTTAGAGGAACTTAACATTTTTATTGTTAAACAAGGTCATTTTAATAAACAAGTTCAGGGTCATTTATTGGAAAACTCTAGGGCTATCCATGAGTTGAAATATATTGTGGAAAGAACTTATAAGGACATTAAAATGCTTTGTAAACACTTTCAAATGGTTCAAACCCAACTTGATCAACTTGCTAAGGTACAAAAGGATATGCTAGTTAATGCTTCAGGAGATAAACATGCTTATGGAATTAGAACTAGGAGTGGTATAGCTACTCAAGATCCTTTATATCCTGAAGGACACCCTAAAAGAATAGAGCAGGATTCCCAACAAGGTGAGAGTAGTGGTAGTCCTTGTAAGAGAAAGAAAAAGAAACATAAGATAGTTGAGGAACCACTTGAACCTTCTGTCTCTGATAGTATATCTGTCTCTGATGCTGAAACTGAGAGTGGTAATGATAAAAATGTGTCTCCTGATAAGGAGGAAGGTGAGGAAGAACCCGAGAAGCACACTAAGAACACTAGGTACACAAAGGAAGATTTTATTGCTAATAAACATGGTTAAAAGAGAGAACCTTGGGTGCAGAAACCTATGCCTTTTCCAGGTAAGAAACACAAGTCAAAGGAGGAAGAACACTACAACAAGTTTTGTGAGTGGATGAAGCCTTTATTATTGCAATTTCCTATGACTGATGCTATTAAGTTGCCTCATTATTCAAAGTATATGAAGGATATTTTCTCTAATAAAAGGAAGATTCCTAATGAGGATATTTCTACTCTACTTGCTAATTATTACTTCAATGGTAAGGTTCCAAAGAAACTTGGTGATCTAGGTATACCAACTATTCCTTGCTCCATTAAGAATAATTATGTTAGAACTGCTTTATGTGACTTGGGAGCTGGAGTTAGGGTTATGCCATTTTCTCTCTACAAGAGACTCCAGCTAGAAAAGTTGATACCAACTGATATATCTTTGCAAATGGCTGATAAGTCGACTACTATTCCTGTTGGTATTTGTGAGGATGTTCCTGTTCAAGTAGCTCATAATTGCATGGTTCTAACTGATTTTGTTGTGCTTGAAATGCCTGAAGATGATAATATGTCTATTATTATTGATACTGCAGGTGCTATCATCAATTGTAATCAAGGAAAAGTAACATTCAATATTAATGACAAAGAGCACACTGTCTATTTCCACAAGAAGTTTGTTAAGAGCTATTGCCTGAATTCCATTGAAAATATTGAGAGCATCAAGGTTGGAGAAATATATTGTACCATTCCACAAGAATATTTTAAAACTATTATGATTGGGACCATTGCTATCAAGTATGAGGTAACATAATCACCTTGTGGAATGCAAAGTTTTGTTTCATATAAGATTGTTTTGGTAAAAAGACTTGATCAACCTTGTTAACAAAAGGATTTTAATGAACAAAATAATGTTTCCAATGTGGTTATACTTGCTTTCTTTTTCTTTTATCCTTCCTAGTCTTTGCTTTAGCTTTAGTTTTGCTAGTTGTTTATTTGTTTGACATTCTTAGAGATCCTGTAGTTTTGCTTTTGGTTTGCTTTTGTTCTTCTAAAAAAACTGTTTCTGCGAGAAAATCAATTTTCATTCCCTGAAAATTGGCCAAAAATAAAGTTTCCCGAAAAATCGCAAAACATTTAAAATAAATTTTTCCTCGAAAAAAGGGGCAGAGTGGCACCTGAGTTGACCCAGGGGGACACCCCAGCCCACCACATTCCTGGTAGGCGCGGCCTACCAGGTGGCGATGCCTGGGGGGGTCTGGCCCACCTAGGCCCCTCCAGGCTGCCTCCTCAAAGCCACCTTCTTTCTCTCTCCCGAAAAACACCGGAAAACTTGCTCAAGCTCGATTTCTTGCTGTTCTTGCTCGTGATTTTCGATCTCCTTGTTCAGCCCATCTCAAGTGCTGATTTTTGGAGAGATTGCTCCTTGGTATGTGCCTCCTCCACTTGTCCAATTAGATTTGTGCTTGGTAGATTGTACCTTGAGTATTTTGCTTCTATAGGTGATAGGTTTTTTGAGCTTTCATGCTTGTTCTTTTCTTAGAAACTTTGTTTTGATGCATGTGTAGTCCTTTAGCAAGTTCCTATAGTAGTTTCTCATCATTTATCAACTTAGAAATCACTTGGTTTGATGGTTGTTTAAAATTTCAGAAAAAGGAAGTCATGGACCACCACACATTTCGTGACATATTTGAAAGTGATGCACCTAGAAGGGCAAGGATTCCAAGGTCATCTACCAGTACTACACCCTCATATAATGAGGATCTCATCACTCCACGATTTGGTGACGAGGGAGATGAAGGGGATTCGCACCCCTCCACCTTTCCTTGACAAACTTTCTTGCGAGCTGCTGGGATTCTTAATGATTTTATAACTTTGGTGCAGAGGGCTGGACTAACAAGTTACATGCAGGATGAGAGAGCACAATATGATTTGCTTACTAAAAAATTTGTGGAGAGTTTCTCCTTTACTAATAGTGTGTTCAAGCCTTCTGTGTCTTTCAAAATTTATGACAGGGCTCATTCTATGACTTTGAAGCAATTTTGCAAGGCCCTTGGACTTGGTACAACTAGGTCATCAAAGAAGATTCAAGCTCTACACGCTGATTTTTTGGAGCTTTACCGAGGAATAACCAATGATTATGACCGTAGAGCTCAGCGAGGGAATATAAAGAACATTCAACTTCAAGCCATCAGGTATTTTGCCTACTATCTTGCCACCATGTTCTTGGTAGGGATAACACTAGTAATATTTCCAACTATCAATTTGAAGGGATACGGGTAGGCTACACTAGCGCAAATCAAAATTTTCTACCGTGTAAACCAGGAATACTATTGTCATAGATCACGGGATTACCACTAGACGCGCAGTTGCAGAATTGATGAAGCGCGTCGAGGCAGTGCAGACGTTCCACCTCTCCTCCTTGTACTCGTCCCACGAGTAGCTCCCCTTGCACGGCTCGTCCAAGTGCCACAGATGTAGCACCTCCGAGGTATCCACACGTGCGGGGTGGAAGCATCAGACGCTGGACTGCCAGGTACGCGTGTGCAACACAGGCATGAGGAATGGCAGCTGGGTGGAATGGTCTAACCCTGGTCAGCTCGCCCCACCCTCTCTTATATAGGCGTCCCTAGTGGGCTTCTATATTAGCAGCCCATTAGAAGACTAAGCCTGGTCTAATTCGGATCCAATCCTCATTAGGCTTCCAGCCCCTTAAGTGTGTGACCCTATAGGTTCATATACGTATAGACATGACACGAATACACTTATTCTGTCAATAGTTGGTAGCGGCCTCTAGCAATACGTGCCAACCCGTAAACGCATACAAAGATCATATCGGATGAACCATCACAAGGTTTAGTACATGTCTTTCCCTTTGCCTCACGATATTTGGTCTAGCTCCAAGCTGACCTCCCTTTCTTGATACTGTGATTCCGAATCCCTTTACTAGGTTAACTCTTAACCTTATGTAGCACAACCATGCATTTCTGGATCTGATCACTCGAGGGGCCCAAAGATATCTCTCTCAAGTATAGAGGGGCAAATCCCATCTTGATTGACCATGCCTTGCAGATGCTTCAGGACAAACCCGAAAACTACCTTTATGACTACCCAGTTACGGAGTAGTGGTTGATAGCCCCAAAGTAGGTCGATCCACATCTCAAGTACATGCGACAATCTCATGTCTAAGGACAAAACGTACATGATGTGTAGAGAGAGCTGCAAGTCTAATTGCCAGTCTCAAGTTGGGTCAGTCCAACCCCATGTTCATAACATGTGCCCACATCATTGGTTTGACATCTCCATGCCTATGACTTGCGAAACATAGTCATCAACCAATCAATGTGCTAGTCTAATATTCACGTGTGTCCTCACATGAACTCCGACTAGGGACAACTATTAAATAACCATACAAGTAAAGATTTTCACAAACAATTCACATAATTGCCAATCAATACAAGTTGCCTGATATGGATATTCAAAGAACATTACAATAACTCATGGATACATTTGAAATATAATCATCTCTATGATTGCCTCTAGGGCATATTTCCTTCACAATTGGCCTTCTTAGCTGCTGCGCTCAACAATGAGGATAAGTATAATCTTGGTTCTCTCATTGATCGTTGTTAGCTGCTAAGGGACCCATTTATGGGCGAATTATTGCTACTCGTGTTGCTGCTGCCTTGAACATTGATGTTGATCCACATGCTACAGTTTTGGCTCCTCAGAGGCTTGATCTTGCTGCCATGAAGACGCACCACTTTGTCACCACTAGCACTACTCTTGAGAACTTGGTTTATAGAATGTTGTTTACTGACGGGAAAAATAGAGAGAGATCCCTCTACCCCAAACCACTTTGCTCAGTATTTCTCAGGGACCTTGGTCACGCTCAAAGACGGAGATGGATGACAAGCTGCGCTCTCTTAACTTCCACAGACACTATCAGGAGGAAGCACCATCATACGACCCCCCTGCATATAACAAAGGGGAGGCCTTGAGCTCATACCAGGATGAGGGAGCTTCTTCGACATACTACGGAGGTTCATCCTCTTGGACACCATGGGATTGAGCCCCACTTAGGCCAAAAGCCTAAGCTTGGGGGAGTTATACCAACGTCACACTCATATATATCATGTTCAGTCGGTTCTTTGTATATCCATTGTTTCGCTTTATTTTTGGTTTTTGTTGCTTCTTTCTAAAAACCCAAAAATACCAAAAATATTTTCGTTGTTTGTCTTGATTTGTTTCTTTGTTTCTTTTCTTTGGTTTGCCTTAAAATAAAATCCAAAAAGATTTTGCTTTGTTTGCTTTGCTCTGTTTGCTTCTTGTTTGGTTTGCTTTTGCTTTGTTTGCTTTCTTTAAAAAATCGAAAACACTAAAAATATTTGTTGTTCTTCTTTCGTTTTGTGAGTTCTTTGTAGGGTTCAGCCGTCCTCAGTGGATTTTGGTTTCATGTTAATTATTCATGTCACACAAGTGAAGGGCAATAATGAAGATTAAGACAACTCGAGGTGTGGTAAGAGGCTGGTAACGAACTCTATTTGTTTCATTTTTGTACATATACTCATCATTGTGAGCATGCTTAGCCTGTTTGTGTAAGGTGTATGTCATTATGGATGCTTATTAGTCCTTGCTTGTCTATGATTAGCTCCAGCTTGCTAATAGTTTGTAGCATGTCATATGAATGTTTGCTTGCATTGTTTTATTCATACTTTGGTATGATATTGTGGTATCCTCCTCTGACTGTTCATGTGAATCGACTTGGCACATGCTCATGCATGCATATGACTAATCAATAGTCAGTAAGCCTCAATGATTTATCTTGCCTCAGAGTTCTTGTATTACTTTCATGCCATAGTTAGTCCTGTTTTGTTGAAAGCATGATTATGACAGTTATTGCTCTCTCGTTTGTCGCTCCCTCTCTATTGCTAGCCTTCACTTGCACTGAGTATGTGCTCTACCTGTGCTTCCAACTCCCAAAAACAAATATTTCCAGTTGTGTCCACCATACCTACCTATTATCATCATTTGCTATTTTAGTGCATATTGCATATGCCGTGTTTTCTTCCAAAATAAAATGTTTGTCTGTTTTGAGAAAGTTAGTTAGTAAACATCTCACGAACTTGATGGCACACTTTATTCCTTGCGCTTAATAATTCTAAACCATTGTGACTAGTCGATGAAAGTTATATGCTTGCTAATTATATACTGGGAGTCAGCAGAACCGTGCTATCATGGGGAACGCTTTCAACACCTGTTGGATATCTCATCTAGTTGATTCTTTGCTCTTTTGTTTATGGATGTCGACGATGTGAAATAAAAGGGGAGGTTGTGAGTTCATGGAGTTTATACATTGTGTTAGAGAAACGCATAGGCCGCTAGCCTAAGCCATGCCTAATAATGGTGGAAACTTGCAACAACACTATAATGAGCATCTATGAAGCATCCTCAGTAAAACGCTATGCACATGGTAAATAAAAAGATTGCTGAGATGCTCATTGTCTACTTGCCTTGTCATTTTGGTTATGGGAAAGATCATGTACCATGTGCAAGGGGTACCCCATTGACGCTTCTCAATGATATGCATGTATTTACAATGACAAGAACTTTCAGGTGACTAAAGTTGAGTATCATGCGGAGCGACCCTCGTACTCAAGGGACATGGGATTTCCAGTCTATGGTCTGTCAAGCATATGATTCATAGTGGACCTCACTTTCACCTTAACCACATGAAGATGCCTATGATAGGGGCAATGAGAGCTCAAAGCTAATGAGTACCTTCCTTTCAGCATTGGGAAGCCTTTCAAACCTTCACAAAACCGTTTTCACAACTTTGTTGAGTCACCACTTATTCTATGAGCACCTTCTTGAGAGCATAGTTGTCATTCTTGTGTTTGTTCCAAAACTTGGTTAGTTATGCCATGACTTTGATGCTTGTATCTCTAATATCTTTACTTCTAGTCTTCATGTGAACTTCATAGGTGCCTTGGCATTTATATTGTGCTATTCAAACAAATTCAAGCGAGATACCACTCTATCATACCTTATTATGAGCATTGCAATGTTGATTATGTTTATGTTTCATGCTACTTATTATTATTGAGTTGGTTTCTCTTCATATCTTGCAATGACTATTGAGTAGACTTAGTTGCATACTCCTTATTATGAATTTTCTAAGCATCTACTCATGTGCTGAGAATATTTACATCATATGAAGCAATTGTCTTCGTGAAAGTTCTTGTATTGCACTCAGTTTTCAACTGAATTGCTTGAGGATAAGCAATAAGCTAAGCTTGGGGGGAGTTGATACGTCCAAAACGTATCTACTTTCTCGAACACTTTTCTATTGTTTCTCCTCTAAACTTGTGTGATTTGTATACAACTAACACGGAGTGACGTTGTTTTCAGCAGAATTACCTTGGTGTCTTCTTTTTGTGCAGAAAATGAACTATCAGGAAAAATCCCAGAAAATATGCTAAAAATTATATTTCACAAGAAGACCCTCGGAGCCAGAAGACGAGACGGAGAGGAGGCCTGGGGGCCCACACCCACCCCAAGCACGGGCCCACCACTGGCCGCGCCTGGAGGTCGTGCAGCCACCCCAGGCACCCCCTCGGCCTCCCTCTATGCCTATAAGTTGCCTTTCGACCTAAAAACTGAGGGGGGTTCAATAGTTTTCCAGAAAGAGTTCCGCTTCGCCTCCTCCACCAGCATCGATGATTCGGATCCAAAAACTCCGTTCTGGCACCCTGCCGGGACAGAGAATTTTGAGAGGATCATCGCCATCGTCATCACCAATGCATCTCCATCAACCACCGATGTTTCCCTCATCCATGAGTGAGTAATCTCCCGCTGTAGTCTTGGGGAAGGTAGGGATTGGATGAGTTCTATCATGTAATCAAATAAGATTGTTAGGGCATAGTGCCTAGTATCGCTTGTGCTATTTGACTTTGTTGCAACTTGTTGTGCTTAATGCTTGTCACTTGGGCCCGAGTGCCATGATCTCAGATCTGAACTTATTATTGAATCATTATGATAGTATTGATTATGATCTTATCTGCAAGTTGTGTACACATATCATTGTCCGGATCCAAAGGCCCCAAAGTGATAATAATTGGGACAACCGGAGGGGATGGCTGTGGTGTGAGGATCACATGTGTTCACGGAGTGTTAATGCTTTGCTCCGGTGCTCTATTAAAAGGAGCACCTTAATTGCCAGTAGTTCCCTAGAGGCCCCGCTGCCACGGGTTGGCTGTACAGAAGATGTTGTGCAAGTTCTCAGTGCGAGCACGTATGACTATATTTGGAGCACATGCCTAGGATTGTTTAGTACTTGGATGCTTGTTATTATTTATCTGCAATGCCCTAGATCTTGAAGTTACATGTTTAGACTCGTCCATGCAACACCCGTCCATCCATCCCTATGCCTACCGCACTTGAATCCTACTGTTACCGTTACTTTTACTATTGTTGTTGTTTCACTGTTGCTGTTGCTGTTGCTTTTGCTACTACCAAATTGTTTCTACTGATAAACTTCCATGAGCAAGAACTATTTCTAGGTGCAGCTGAACTAACAACTTATTTGTTAAGGCTTGCAAGTATTCTTTGGCTCCCCTTGTGTCGAATCAATAAATTGGGTAATACTACCCGTGAAGACTGTTGCGATCCCCTATACTTGTGGTTCATCACTTGGGTTTTGGAGAAGATGGGGATGCTGGAGATCGCGTAACGGTTAACAAACAAGCAACACGGGGACACGAGGTTTACCCAGGTTCAGGCCCTCGGAGGGAAAACCCTACTCCTGCTTGTCTGCCCTTGATTACCGCGGAACCGAAAAGTACAGGGGTGCGCAGATGCAATCTGGCGTGGAGGTGTGTATATGGGGAGAGGTGCCCTTCTCGCCGTGCCCTCCTAGCCTTTATATAGATAGGCAGGTCCCGGACATTAGGTCGAGTCAGTTACAAATTAGGGTTTCCTCATTTGAATATTCTATCTACTCTATTCTTGCTCCCCAAGGATCCGAAGACGTCATGGGCTTGGGCCACACGAAAATCTCCACAGGCCGCATATGTTCTTGTGGGACTTCCTTGGGTTGGACCAGGTATACTAATATCGTGTACTCGTAGGGTATAACCATGTCAGGCGGCGCTCCTGGCAATGCGCGGCAGCGATGTGTCTGGTGGCGGTGTTCCGACGGGGATAGGGGGTAAGGGGATGGTGTCAGGGGGTTACCGAGGTCGCGGGGACGAGGCGAGCTCTGGGAAGGTCGTGGGCGAGGCAGGGGTGTTCGGGTGCGACAGCGATTCCCCGTCGGAGATGTGCTCACTGCCGGGTGTGTGCAGTCGAAGATGGAGGCGAGCTCCTGGGCCACGAGTAAAAAAATGGCAAGTGTCAATAGGTGCGCCTGAAGACAACGACGGGGTCTGCGGCGGTGCGAGCTTGATTCCGAGAAGCCTGGGGGCTCTTTGGATGCGGTGCTTGAGGGGAAACGGAGAGTAGTGAGAGGGGGTTAAGAGAGTGTGGTCGAGGGAGGGAATTATGTCGACAATTAAGTGAATTCACGCGAATTTAAAACGATAGGAAATGGCAGAGGGAGAAGCAGTCTCTGCACGCGGGGGTTGAAGACGACGCTGATGTGGCTGTGGGGTCGGCTGGTTAGTGAAGGGGTGGGGGTTATGTGTGGTAAGAAAAGAAAGTAGACGGGGAGAGGGAGTGGCCCGGGGGGGCTGGTGGGCTGGGTTAGGTCAGAGGTGTTGGGCTGGACTGGGTTTCCTTTTTTTCAAATCTTTTCCTTTTCTTTTTTTCTGTTTTCTGTTTTTATTCAAAACTATTGCTTTAAACTTCAATTTGATTTCAAAATTCCTCCAAATCTTTTTACTAGGTTTTTTAGTTGGTTATTTAGTCCACTTAGAGAATTTTCCAAATATTTTTCATGATTTATTAATAATTTAAAATTGAGTGTGGCACCTTGGCTTTTATTTAAATAAAATTTGGATATGGTTCATAAGCCCATATAATTTTATTTAAATAAACTTTTATCATTTTATAATATTTAATATACTTTTATTCCATTTACTTATGGATTTTATCCATGTTTTAAGTTGTCTTTGCAATAATTCTTATTTATTTATTTATTTATTTATTTCTTTGTCTTATAAAATTCATATCTTTTTATTTATAGTTCCAAAAATAGTGATTCCAATTTGTATAATTTTATTTAATAATTATTTATCTTTTTATATCCTTTAGAATTGTTTTGGTCACAAATTTGGTATTTATTTTAGCTATGAGCTTTATTAGCCTTGGAATACTTTCTTTTATCTTATAAAAATCATAAGTTTTTATCCATGGCTCCAAAAAGAGTGAAATCAATTCCCATGGTATTGTAATATTTTTGTTTATCAATATTGATTATTTATAAATGTTGTTGCTAAATTTTTATATGGAACAAAGCCATAGTCTTGGAGTGATCTTGATGATGATTTCTTTTATTAGGGTTTAGGGTTTAGGTTTAACTTTTCCAAGTGCTCAAATTCAAGATACAATCCAAGCATGAATGCATTTGATCTTTTTGCAAATTTGTTTGTTGCTTTTTCATTCAAATTTTGTTCAAGTAAGGTTTTGATGTTTCCATTTAGAAGCAAAAAGTTTCTTTTCCCCCTAAATTTCATCATTTGTTTCTTTTGTTTGCTTATTTTTCACATTTCAAAATTTGAAAAAATTTGGGATGTGACAAATCGGTTTCTACCTGTTGGTCTGGTTTGACAGATTTCTGCCATTATTTGCATTTGCTTCTTATTGATTCCTTTTAGGGTTCTTTTTGGGAATTTGAGCTTTTTGAGGGAATTGCTACAGTAGCTTGTGTCTTTAGTGAAAGTTTTGCTGTTTTGAAACTAAACCAAAAGGTCTATTATCTTTTGAATGCACTAATGTTACTAATGAAGATTGTGTGAAGTTTTGTATGAAGGAAAATTTGCAGGTGTAAGGAAAGAATGATGTAATGAGATGAAGAATGGACAAAAGCTCAAGCTTGGGGATGCCACCCCGTGTCACCCCCAAGACATATTCAAGAGGTACAAGCGTCAAAGTTTGGGGATGCCAAAGGCATTCCCTTCTTCATCAATAAAAATATCAGGTCTTTCTAGACACTTCGTTTTTATTGTTTCATGCACTTTTGTGTTGTTCTTGGAGCGTCTTAGTTTTTGTTTTTGGTATTTGTTTGCTTAGTTTGCTTGAATAAATTGGTTGGACCCCCATTTTCGCTGTGTTGTTTCAAATAAGGTGATTGGGTTGGAAAAGATTAGGAAGCGTCATGCTTATAAGTGGTACAAAAGGAGTTTATTTTGACTGTGGCCTAGACCATATATGTCATGTTTGATTTTGTTTTGACCCTATGCTTAGTGGTTATTGTTGTAGCATGGCTTATTCCAAACAATTGAGATTGCTTAATGTGCCTTGAAAGAATCATGCATTGTTTTAGCATACAAAATCATAATATTGTGGTATTCTCCTTTGATGCTTTGTTTGAGTTGACTTGGCGCATGCTCACACCATGTTATGACTATGAACCAGTCACCATACCCTCTATGATCATTTAGTTTTTGACTTGTGGTACCACTTTATGCTTTGACTAGTAATGTTTTGTCACTTTGCATGATTATGGCCATTATTGCTCTCTTAGTTGGTCCCTCCCAGTCTTTTGCTAGCCTCCACTTGTATTGAGTAAGCTCTACTCATGCATCCAACTCCCAAGAAACCAAGTTATTCCAAAGTGTCCACTATAAATTCCTATGCATGGTGTGTTACACCATTCCAAGTATATTCTTCTTTTATCTATCTTCCAAATTAAACTTGTTATGTGAAAGTTAGTGATTAAAGCTCTCACAAACTTGATGGCACACTTTATTTTTCTTGCCCCTAATAAACTTCAACCATTGTGTCATCTATGTTGTATATGCTTGCACTTATAAGCTGGGATTAGCAGAACTGTGCTGTCACGGGGAACGCTTTCAACACTTGTAAATATCAACCAGTTGATATCATGCTCTTTTGTTTATGGATGTCGTCGGTGTGAAATGAAAGGGGATCTTGTAAGTCCATGGAGTATGTATGTGTGTTAGAGAAACGCCTGGGCCGCTAGCCTAAGCCATGCCTGATCATGGTGGAAACTTGCAGCGTCACCATAGTGAGCAACCTATGAAGCATTCTTCTTATAAAAAAGAGATAGAGATTGAGAAAAAGAAAAAAAATATGACAAAAGAGGAAAGAGAGAAAAAAGCACCATTTTCCCATGGTAAATAAGAAGATTGCTGAGATGCTGATTGTCTGCTTGCCTTGTCATTTTGTTATGCGATAGCTCCTGTATCATTGGGCAAGGGGTACCTCATTGGCTGTTCTCTATGATACACATGTACTTACTATGACAATAACTTACCGGTGACTAAAGTTGAGTAGCATGAGGAGCGGCCCTCATTTTCAAGGGACATGAGATTGCCAACTTATTCTTTGTCAAGCATATACTCCATAGTTTGTTTAATTTAACCTTAATCACTTAAAGATGCTTATGATAGGGGCAATGAGAGATAAAAGCTAACAAGTACCATAATTTTTGAAATCTCTTTATGAAACTTGAAATCCCTGCTTCCCTTTGAAGGGCCTTTCTTCCACTATTATATTGAGTCTCCACCTTCTATCCTTAGGCACCAATTAAGAGAGAATAGTTGTCATTCTTAGTTCTATGTGCATTGTCCCAAAACTTCTTGAACTATTTGTATCTAGTCACCCTTATGAACTTTGAAGGTGTCCTATGCATTTACGATTTGCTATACCATGAGGGACAAGCTGAATACCACTCTTATTATTTTTTATTTATGTGAAACAAACAAACATTTTTAATGCATTGTTATTCATGATCTTTGTTTGTAACATTTTCATGTTGCAACTTGGTTGCTATGCCTTATTGTTAGAACTACATCTTTCATGCTCATGTTTAGAGTACTTTGATCCCAGCTATCCATACTTTGCAAATGGTTTGATCAAGATTATTATGGTGCATGTCACCTCAAAAATTATATTGTTTTTTATCGTTTACCTACTCGAGGACGAGCCGGACCTAACTTGGGGATGTTGATACGTCCATAACGTATCTATAATTTTTGATGGTTTTATGCTATTATTATGCTTTTGACACTTCTTTTTATATAAAGTTCATGAGTTATTTGGACTAACCTACTAATAGTTGCAGAAGTGCACAATATTCTTGTTTTATACTTTGATGTGTAGGAATTATCAAGAATACAAGTGGAACCCTTGTTGGAGTCAAATCGGGATTTTCCACAAATCTGTCTCAGAACTCTTTTTGAAGATGGTCACGTTTTAGGTCAACAGTGTCAAACGGAAAACTCTTCAACTATAAAGTTGTAGGAAATTTCGCGATAATCGTTTTGGACATAAAATTTAGCTGATTACGGATCTGGATGGGCCCGCTAGGCCCGATTTACTGTAGCCCGAGATGGGGTGACGGGAATCCGAAAAGCTATATAAAGGGAGGAAACCTAATTCGTGGGAGACACCTCCACCCACGAATTTGCAGCCACCAACGACACGTTTTTCCTCCCCCATGGATCGAAGCCATGAAGGAAGGAGGCTAAGGGGCAGTGCTCCCCCACGATACCGGCGGTGGGGAAGGAGTCCCCCGCGCCGCCGCCGCCCTCTTCCCCATCTTCACCGCCATGTTCATCACCTAATCCTCCTAGTATGTAGTGGTTAATCCTCCCACACACCTCGATATCATTCTATGTAAACATGGTGTTTGATGCTATAAGTTATAATCATATGATCTATGTCATGTTTGTGTAGTTTCTTTGTTCTTAGATTGAATTGTTGAACGTCTTTGGTTCATTAGAGTTGTATGTTGATATGGTACAATCCTTTAGTGTCCATTATATTTGTGCGCGCATGGATTAAACATCATAGGGTTTGTAGTATGTGTAAGAGGAAGGGGGAAGTTCTGCCGGAGTGACAGAAACCTAAGGACGCGAACCGGAACATTGAACGTATGGGAGTAAGAGGACCATTAACTTAAGGCTATGGTTGGGGAAACCTTAATGCTTTGTTAGTAGTTACGGATGTTTCCTAACAATCCAATCATATAGTACATGTAATTCCAAGTAGTGAAGCACATGTATATTTAGCCTCTCCCACATAGAAAATTGCATCGAAGACAATGAACCTGATTTATTCGCCAGTCAAACTTGGAAAAATCCACCACAATTACCACCACTATTCCACACTCATGATTCTGTTAGTTCAGTGTATTTTATTGTTGCAGCAACTAGCTTTACTTTCTTGTTATTTATTATCTTGCAAAGAATTCTCTAGTACTCGTTTTGTTGCTCTAGTTTTATTTCCTTGATAATGCAAATGTTTACTGTGCATAGAGTTATATCAGTGGTTGATAGAACTTGAGAGAATATTTATCCTACCTTTAGCTCCTCGTTGGGTTCGACACTCTTACTTATCGAAAAGGCTACACACGGTCCCCTATACTTGTGGGATATCAGATACCACTGTAGGGGTTCGTAGCTTGGAAAACAAAAAAATTCTACCGCATGAACACAAACAAGCCAAGATCTATGCGGTAACCCAGCATACCACTGAAACACCGTTCACTAGTATTACATCCCTCAAAGTGGTACAACAGAAACACAGCAGGTCCAATACATGGCTAAAGGTTACAACTCGACTCTTTACATAAGATCCAAAAAACAATCTAGGTTAAACAAAGAGGAAGAACTTCTTTCAAAGAAGAATCACAAATAAATAACTCAAAACTAATATGCTAATAAGGTTATCACCAAACTATTTGGCTGGTATTGATGCTATTGTAATACTCTACAGAAGTGGGTCCTATGGCTAGAAAATATATTCCTATCTAATCAGCATCCTCGTCTTCACTTCAGTTGAGGTATATATATTGACTTCATTTAAAGAATTTAAGCTGCTGATGAAGATTTCCTCGAGTAATAGTTGATGTAGACATCATCCGTATTGGCTTCAGAATCTAGCAAGGGTTAAGAAGATACGTTGAGTACGAGCGTACTCAGCAAGTTCACTAGAAAGGAGTGTTTGATGCACTATACCTACAGCCATAGACCGTAGGTCATAGGCAATGCAGGTTTATGTAAACATTTCTTCAAAGGTTTCTTTTATTCTGAAAATCTATGTCCGTCAGCGTTCACAGGTTTACCAAAACTTTCATGGAGTTCCTTTCCCGCCATGTCCGTAGCTCCTTCCCGGAACAGGGAGTAACAAGTTACAGTTCTTACACTCTGCAGAGGTGCGTTACTTTACCCATGAGAGATCAACACTTTGTTGCACAACCGGGCAGCTTATTCCCATCCACAATTCCATGATGTGGGGCCTAGAAGATGATCCAAGCCAATCACTACCCTCTTGGCGACCCCGCGTGCCTCCTTTGTGTACACCATGCCCACCCATTGAATTACGGCAATGGTTTGTACAGACTGTTAGATGCCAGAAATATCATGGGACGATGAGGGTTCCCACCCATATGCTACATATCCTCTACGAATTACCAATTAATGCACGCTACGAGGATAGCAGCCACGACCTGCACATCCGGCTACATGCGAGAGGAAGAAGATACAACTGACTTCTCCGTCCCATTCCAAATCTCATGGTTAACGCGTGATATATGCCGCAAGAATCATTGGTGACGTTGATTGTTAAGTCCTATGTTCCTTTACCATCGAAACTTTCATAGTAGGTTATTACTTCATGGTAAATAACCTATAATCGTATTATTATGAAAATAGTGTTTTTAACCTTTTTGAAATGCAGGTGATGTCAACACTTGATTTGAAAAATACTTTACAAAAAATAACCAAAGGACATGAGCAAGTGTGAACTTGCCTTTTGTGATTGCAAGATTATGTACTCACGGTCTTCAAGACAATATAAGATGCAATATTTGAAATTAGCATCATTGGCCCGGTAAGGAGTAATGTTTAAAGAAGCAGGATGCTATTATGCATAAGTAATGTAATGCAATTTGATAAGTTCGTATTCCCCGAATAAGCGTTGATCTAGGGTTTGGAAAATGGAAAGGTTTCTTTATAATGTGTTACACTTTTGGATAAGTTTCGCATTTGTTCTTCTTACTGAGGCTGGTGAGTATGTATAGTACAATGTGTATTTAAAATACCACACAACTCATAAGGTATACAGACGAGTAATGCTACACAATACTGCTTATATAAGAGTTGTTTTATCTTTAAATTTTATTTTTTCAGTAATAATATTTATAAGGAAATTAGGTGTTACAATCCAAAGTATACAAGTAAAGTTTAAAATAATGTGATTATGACTAATTGTCATCTGTTGATGAGGATGAAAGTTTTTAAGTTTAGTTATTAAGTGTTGGATACATTACCTTAAGATTTGTTATTTGAAGTGGTAAAAAAAAATTAAACAAAAGATTTCTTTGTTAAGGTTTAAGCAACCTTCATGGCTTTTTAGAATATGATTGATAGAATGTGATTAATGTTGTCTATGCTTTGCTTGAATGGTTTGGATTTGAGATGCTTTATGACTTAATTAAAATAGACAAAAGTTAACTATAAAATACATACTAAAGTCTTTAGTATTATATTTAAAATCTTGTAGACTAAAGTTAACTTTAAAAGGCATTGATAGACTTAAAGTGTAATTCTTATGGCATTTATATTTGTTTATTTTATAATATTTCTTTAAAGTTACATAAGAGTGATATTACTTTTATTTGAATAGTGATTTCTTATTATTATAATGGATTAAGAACATTTATCTTCTTATAAAGGTGTGGTTATAGTTTGTGATTAAGGAATTAATATTACTTAACTACTTATGAATTCATTGTAATGTCTTGGTATGTTAACAAGCTTGTGGTGGAAGTAAAGGAAAAGGTTTTATTTAGTCACAATTTATTCTTGAATATTTTATAGTTGATAAGGATCCTTTTAGCACTTAATCTACACTTTTTGTTGAATGATAATTCAATAAGATTGTATTTAAAATGTGTTAAACCATTTTGTCTTCATATTATCAATATTTAAGAGTAATACTATTTCTTAGACTTAATTGGCTAATTTTTTTTAGAAATATTAGCAATTTTTAATTACCCTTATATGAATTATTAAGTAGGAAATTAGATTTAAATTCAAGTTATTAAGGTATTAAGTTTTTATTTGCCTTAAAGGTAGAATATTATATTTTTAATATGTGATTACAATTTTTGTGATTTATAGATATTAAGATATGATTTTTACAAAATTTAATACTTTATAAGTACTTAATGAATTATAGATATGTGATTACTATTTTTGTGATTTATAGATAAATAATAAATACTTAATTAAGTGAAATAATAATATATGATTATAATATTAAGTTTTAGTTTTTATTTTTCAATGAATTTTGGTATATTATTTATATTTTTATCATTTACCATTATTAAAATTTGAATTAATAAGGTTTTATTAATTATAAAATCTTTATTAAATAATATATTTTTAAAATAATTAACATAATGATATTGATAATAGTTTTAAGTTGTAGATTTTATTTTTCTAAAAATTTCCATATATTAAACATATTTTCCTGAAATATAAAACAAAATATATTAAATTTATAAGATTAAATCATTTTCTAATTAAATTCTAAAAAGTAAATTGCGTTTTTCACATAGACCTAACTTACCCAAAGTTACTGACCAGTGGGGTTAGTACCATGTCACAGGCCACCTAAGCAGAAGACTATTCAATATTGGAACCGGTCAACATGTCGACGTGGCGAGGGATGACATGAGCATGACCTCACGATGACTTCATCAGAGAGCAACCTCACAGATCGAAGATCAAACAATCACTAGGTTGCTCGCGTGAGGGTGTGGTTGGTTTTGTTGGAAAGAGGGCGTCGCGAGGATCCTGGCTGTGGTGGCGCCTCCCACTTTTGGTCACCGAAGATCTACTCCGGTGACCAACAACGGTGGTCGCCGGCGGCGGTGCACGGCGAAATGATGTTATACAGCAAGAGGAAGAGAGTGGAGAGGTCCATAGGGACCGGTAGATCACCCTGGTGCTGTTGCGGTGGTTGACGATGATGATGGCGCTCCGATACGACCTGATTTTCACAAACTCCGACGATCACCGGCAAAACGGAACGGGGAAATCAGCACGATTCCGAGCACCCCATGCTTCACTTCTACCACTCAAGCGACAAGAACAGCGAGGCGCTTCTCCTCGACTACCCCATGGCCTCCGAAACAACCTCTACTGAAGATGGTGGTCTACTCTGGTCGGCTAGGGTTTCGGCCCTTGCAGAAAAGAGAGGATAACAAGAAGTGCGAGCGGGCGAGTGAGAGGATGAGGACGAGAGGACATCGCAGTGGCGTTCTTATCCACTCCTCCAAAAGCGGCGTCACGCATCGCAGCGCGACGGATGATCGCCGGTGGAGCTCCAGCCAGCGAGCTGCTTCCAGTAGCGAGGAAGATGACGACGTGCTCTTTTCGGAAAACCCCCCTGGAAAACTTTTTGTCTCAACCCGCGAACACTGACAGCGCCCCACCCTTCAGTCACTGTGGTGACAATCTACGCTTGCTAATGGTCCGAAGCGGCCTTCACGTGGGCGGTAGATAATGGAGAGGAGAGATTGGTTGTGGCCTAGTTGCGGTTTTTTTTCTTACTGTTTTCCTTTTCTCTTTTCTATTTTTTTTTCAGATTGTGTATTACACATTTGTTTGAAATTTCCTTTATATAATTTATTCGTTAAATAGTTGCAGCAATGATGAATGGTATTTAAAGTCATTTTGTGAGCTTTTTATTATATAGTGTTATATTTCTTTATTTTCTTTATATAGATCCTTTTAATATTTTGTAAGGGCCTTTATTATTAATTTTATTTCCATAGTGAACCATGATTTGTTAGGGAATGCATTACTATTAATTCATGAGATTTGATTGTTATCAACTTATCATTAAAGAATTTTTTACATAGTGATCCATCTTATTATAGGACACATATAATTCTTGAGAACTGAAGTGGTTAGCGCTATCCTCATAGACTTAAATGATATTAAGATAATTGGTTGGTGATACCTTGCATAGAATTTGGGGTTTAAGATTATCTGTAAATACCCAGATTTTTAATCCCAGATGCTTGTTATGCCATACATCGCAATCCCAGGATTACCATTTTTGCGAGACATAACAGATTGGATATCACAGCACATCATCAATTACGAACATACATAAGGTCTTACAACAAATAAAGGATCTCATGATCCAGTCTTAATACAATCAAGCTACGGAATAACGTAATGATAATGGTAGCGTGGGCGAAGCTCCATCTTCATGGTCACAGGCAATGCTAACGATGGGAGATGATCCTAGTTGTCGTAACCTTCCTGCGGTCCATCCTCCTAATAGTCCTCTTCATAGTCTGGCCAAGGGAATAGCCAGGGACAAAGCCATGAGTACTCTTTAAGTACTCGCAAACTAATACTAACAAGTGAGGTGGTTTTGAGTAGGAAGTATTAGGCTCTAGGTTGTTTTGCAAAAAGCCAGATTTATCTATACTCAGTTTAGAAGCAAAGAAAACTAGTTGAAAGGTTTATAATACCTAAGTGGGAACTTGAGATTTCATATCACAACCTTGTTGTAGTCAAGTCAAAGTCATGATTCATTTCACAAGTCATTTTGAAAACATCGGACGAGGGTATAGTATGGCCACTCCAACTGTCCATAACCGCGGATGCGGCTATTCGAATAGTTTGACACTCTGCAGAGGTGGTACACTTTCACCACAATATTCGATACATCCGTCAGGAACAATCCTGAATTCACCATACTCAGTATGTGGATAATCAATCCGAACCTTTCAATTACACGCCCTAGTATAGGCACCTCTCCTGTGAGTTTGGCCTACCAACCATGACCAACTGTCATCTTGCGAACTGCACAGGTGGACAATCTTCACAAGGTAGCCTCAGCTCAAACCTTGGACGCAAGGGAACCCATACTAAGGTATATAAACTTCCACTCAAGCCCTACCCAAATTTTGGGTATTGTTGTTGTACAGTAAATTGGAATGGTATCGCATCCAGACGACCATCAGTTTTATAAAGGGCTAAGGCTCATGCCTCAACATTTTCATCATCAAAATCATCTGGTGTTCAAGAACACATGTCAAAACATTTCAGTAGAATGACTCATTATTTCAGTAGAATGACTCATCATCTGGTGTTCAAGAACACATGTTCAAGAACCCATACCTTTAAACATCTTTCTACAATCTACAAGTCACGAAGTAAACCAAACTAAAGAGCTTTGATAAAGAAATAAAATAACTAAGCTTGCAATTAAAACTAGGCATGGGTATCAAGTGGTGTAAGCTTGCAAGTAGAACTTGCATGGTTTTAGCTTAGCTTGCTAAGATAATAGCTTGCTAAGTTAACTTGTATATTGAGTCTTGCATAATTGCAAGTATAAGCTTGCTAGGATAGCTTGCCTTGTGCAGAGCAGTGGTTGAAGTTCTCCTCAGCTTCTTCCTCGTAGTATTCTCCTTCCTCCTCGTATCTTTGGTCGGGACTAGCATCTATAAATGAATACGAAGTACACAATCACCACACAATTCTTAACTACTCTACTTAGCACACAAAGGTTCACACTAGATGATCTAGCATCATCACAAACATTACAAACATTAAGGCAAGGTTTTAATTATTTTATTTTAGAAAAGTAATTTCTACTCATTGAAAAACTACTTAAGATTTAATATTCTCCAACTAAAACATGGCCTCATGTTGACACATGTCATCACCACATATTTAAGTACTTGGGAATATGATTTAAAGTGGTGTCACAATTTAATAAGGTTTAACCTTTTTATTTTAATTAATTAAAGTGACTAGAAATGCCTATGGGGCATCCTTTTATTGCTTGACCATTACTTCTGCAAGTAAACCTAGATATTTTTATATATTCAGAAAGGTCTTGTCAAAAGTGATTTTTGAGAGTTGGAATCAACTCAAAAGCTTTTATGGTTGAATTTTGAAAAATGTTTGAATGCAGAAAAGCTTCTGCCTTGTTATTTTTACTATAGGTGATTTACAATTCCAATTGATTTGAATCCAACAGGCTTGGATTATGAATTCCAGTACCTTTCTAAAAAAATTGGTTTCATGCAATTTGGTTTAGTGAATCGACCTGGGTTGATTTTTGAATCTAGGTACAGAACTAAGTTTGAACTAAATGGAAAAACCTAAATTCAAACTACTAGGTCGAGCGGGATGTTAACTGGGCCGGCCCACTATGCACAGCGCGCGCGGGATGGTTTAAGTGGTTGTCCCCACTAGTCAGCGAGACAGGGGGTGCAAAGGGGTAC
This sequence comes from Avena sativa, assembly GCA_916181665.1. Taxonomy (NCBI): domain Eukaryota; kingdom Viridiplantae; phylum Streptophyta; class Magnoliopsida; order Poales; family Poaceae; genus Avena; species Avena sativa. The sequence goes on along the minus strand of OV702297.1, from coordinate 299,040,520 downwards.
GGGGCAATCTAAACCATCCGATCAACATCTAATTGAATGATTGTGGCTTGTCGTCTCAGTCGGGGAACGCCGGCGAGACTAAACCCTAGCGTGACCAGTGGGGGTCGTGTGAGGCTCACCGGGGCTCAGATGAGGGTCGACGATGGGGGCGAATGACGAAGTCGACGACGGCAAACCTCCTGGTACCGGTGGCTCCTCCTGGGGCGGCGCCAATCAACAACTCCTTTTCTCCTCCACCACGGCAGACTCCGGCGAAATTTCGGCGACCTGCTGCTCGCCTTGCTCCGGGGATGAGGTGGGGTGGTTCTGAGAGAGAGGGGAGTGTGATGGTGTGCTCAAATCGAACTGTGGTGGCCTATATTTATAGTGCAACGAGGGGACCGAAGGGCGCGGGCTGGGCTCATCGGGGTCGGCTACACAGCGAGTAAAGGCATGGGCGACGGTAGGGGACGGTGTTGTGCTCCCTGTCGAAGCTCAACGGCATGGTTGCGAGGCGTGGGGCGGTGCGAGTTGGTTGGAATGCTGCGGTGCTCTAGGCGGATCCGACGGAATTTTTAATGGCGCACGGGCTGTCCTTGTCGCGTGGCGACGAACAAGCATGTCCTGGCGGTTCCTGGAAGGGTGGTGATCATGCATGCAAGCGGCGAAGGCGGCGCACAGTCTGTGCTCGCGTGTCGCGTGCGGCGCTCTGGAGCGCTCTCGGCACGCTCGCAAAGAAGCTAGGCACGCTCGGGCTGAGTGGTCCAGGGGCTGGCATTGCTTTGGCGTTGGACAGGGGTTGGCGATGGACGGTGGTCAGTGTCCCAGACAAGGTTGGCAAGGCTAGAGCTTCTCCTAGCTTGCTGTCGACAATGGGATGGAAAGTTGAGCTTGGGCATGCTCACCATTGATGACCTTGCCCAGTTTATAGTGAGCTAAAGCTTTGTTAAATGAGCTAGATGATCTACTAAGAGGGTGCTGTGAGCTAGAGAGGGAACAAGGTTGGCCAAATCACTGCTCACTATAGTGTTTTGTGTTTTGTTTGATTTCTGTTTGCAAGGTGTTTGATAAAATGGCCGAAAGAGATTTGAATTTGAAATTTTGGTTCAAACTTGGTGGGTGTAATAGTCACATACTATGTAGTCTATGGTTAGTTGGAAAGTTCAAGGTGAACTGGTTTGGTGGGGTTTTAACAAATGGTGATCTTCACATATGAACTAGATTCAATTTTGAATTGTCATTTGAATCAAGTTGCCAAATGTTTTTGTGAGTTTGAAAGGTGGGCTTGGGTTCACTTTTAATTGGTCTAGCAAGGGGTGAAAATAAATGGAATTGTTTCTGTTTGAAATCTTGGACTATAAACACTCAAAGTGGTCTAGTGAGCAAGATTGGCAAAAATGACCATTAGCTTATTTTGTTTGTTTTTGTTAACCCTAGTTTTGGTGATTGGAATTTGATAACCTTGTTCAATATTTTTGGGATGATACATTATCATTACTTACTATCTGTTTTATAAGGCTTTAATTTTATATGAGATCTTAGATTTAGGGATATCATTTAAGGTTTAAGACTTATTGACTTTATGCTCATGATTATAAATGATACCATTATTTAAGGTAAAGTAATGGAGTTATTCTTTTAGAATGGATTGAAAGTAAGGTTTAATAATTCAAGCTCCTAGGCTGTATGGTTTAAATGTTTGGAAAGTGACAGAACATATTTTAAGGATTTGTTATAGGAAAATATCCCAATAAAGCATTGTGGAAATAGGATGTTAAATCAGTCAGACAAGATGGATAATATGTGTGGTTAAAGATTTAAAATTGAGTGTTTACCAAGAATTCCTATCTTCCATTATTCATAAGTTTGTACTCCTATTTAAGGAATTCCTTTCCTAGATATATTACTTCTCCATATTCATCCTCATGGGTTAACATGATGAGCTTTATCTTAAAATAACATTATTACCAATACTTCCACCTTCTAAATCCATTTGTAATCCAAAGCGCTTGACACTAAGCCTAACAAGATCTCCCCATAGGGATCATCCTCTTTTCTAAAGTGTTTCTTATGAATCTAATTCCACTTAAATGATCATCCTCTAATTCATTTAATAGTTGCTTCTGATTCCCATTATTTACTTCCTTTATCCTTCATAACTAACATTACTCCATTAGGTGTATCTACCAAAACCTACTTTCCTCAAGGTCTACTATCTTGTAAGAATAATAACACTACTTCAATAACTCCCTACTGCTCTAGCTTCAGCGTAGCCATATTATCTTATGTCTACTAAACTCCAATAAATTATATTCAAACTTCTCATCATATTATGGTGGTATTATAATTATCTTCTCAGTACATTTTTACTGAGTAGAATATTTTATTCATTGACTATACCTTCTTAATTCAATAATATTACTCCCTATAGCTATCTTCAATATTCATACTCATAATCTTCTTTGTCACCATAAAATATATAATCAAGATAACTCTTCAATCCATTTAGGACTGAGTTAACGTCCACCAACTATGATATTGATTTCACTTTCTCCAAACTTTCCCATCCTTTAGATGACCTCTAAGACTATCATTACTATTAACCTAATCTTTCTTCTTTCTTGATAAGCTTTAGTGAATGCTAAGAGAAGGACAAGGTTAATAGATCAAGAATTGATAGGTTAAGAATTGGGGAATCAATAGTTGATTATTCAACATTGATGAACAACAGATATTATAATAAGATTAAATAGAGATGATAAGGATCGAGGTGGATAATAAAACATATAATGAATGATATTGTCTTAGTTTCTTTCCTACTCAACCTCAATTAAAAGTTAAGGTTAGGTGTTACCATGATACTCATGGTACAGGTAGACAAGATTAAGATAGATCAAGATTTAGTTGTTACATCCCTATTACTTGAGTTATATTCACAATTTGGTATTCATGAATTGTATAATGAATACTAGGGTATGATCTCTTAAAGATTAACATCAATCCTTAAGTAATATGTTGGTGGCTTAGTTTTACTGCATTTGATCTATCCTTAGATCAAATCATGTTTACCCAAAATAAGGTTTTAGCAAAGGTCATATTGATACTTATTGCAGTCAACTTGATGATCAACTTCAATTCCATCAAGTTAAGAGAAGCTTCAATCACTTTGACAACTTTTATTTAAAAGTGCGAAAATTATTCAGATTTTATATGCATGAATGCAATGCACACATCAGAGTTCAGCTTATTTCTAAGCTCTAATGCTGGGATGTTACAAACTCTCCCCCTTAAAATAAACTTCGTCCTCGAAGTTCCGACACTCTCACGTTACGGAATGGGGATTTGTCTTATATTGGTTACGACATGTCTCAGCTCCATGGTATTCTTGATGGAAATAATTGGAGTATCCTATAACCAGATCTTTTTCCTTGAATTCTTATCACACTTGACAATCTCTAACTTGTTGTCTCCAATACCCCAAAGTTCCTTTTACTATCCTTATTTAGAGATATGTCCATATTATAAACTCCTTAATTTGGTCTCTTCTTTAGTGCCTTATCCTGATTAGGTATCCTAATCTAACTTATTTTATTTAATCCTCGAACTTCCTTACTATTCTGTGTATGGTCTAGGAAGTCTCACAAAAATAAGGTTTTAAATTTTTGTTAGTCTATAGTTAAGGCCAAAAGATTACCTTTGATTTATCATAATATGGATTGTACTTGTAGACCTTTCATAAATTGATGTTTGAACACATTTAATTCACCCCCTTTGGAAATTAGCCCATTAGAACTAACCTATTCTATCACTTTCAAGCTTTTATTCTATCCAGCTTTTGATTAAGATTTTGCTATTAACTTAAGTACCTATTCAAGTTCCATTACTCGGAGATTTCGATAATAATTCCTACATTTATTATGTACTCTCCCCCTTAGGGTTTACTAAGGTCTCTATAATGCCTATATAGTAATTATTGACTTACTAACACACATTTTGGTCTGTGTTCAACTTATACTCTACTTATTTATGATTTCTCAAAAGGTTTACTATATACCCACACAATTGCGGATCTCTGAAGTGAATCTTCAACATTACTTGACCTATTTCCTGTTTGGACATTCTGTTTGGTAGATTTGATTTTGCAAGACATTTCGAAAGACGGTTTCCTTAAATATTTATACTCCTTTGTGACTTACTTAACTTAGGACAAGTGTTATGCTCTTTATGCAACCATTAAGATGATCTAGTTAACTATGTCAACCAACACCGGCTGCGGACAAGATTCCAACTGTGGCTCAAAATACCAACTATGGATCAAATTCCAGCTGCGGATCATCCTAGGTTGTAGGTATTATCCTATGATTTATGACCTAATACTGGTATTCTCTCTGAATTATCAGAGATTGAATACCACTTTGTTCTAGAACGTCTTGGTTGTACTTATTCATGATACTTCCATGAATATGGTATAACTACTTTATTATGTTCTTATAAACATCACCTATTGCGGTTGAACTTTATTTCACTACTTCTAGTTACTTCATTCTTCATGTAAATCTCCTTCTTGGTCTACGGAACCCGTCACTCCCTTACACGAATTTCCATTCCAATCTAAGTCTATAACATCAAGTAATAACTGGGTGTTACATCATGCATTTGCACACCAAGTCAAACTTCATATACAGATCTAGCCAATCAAGAACATTCAAGAAAATCCAAAAGTCGATAAAAAACATATACCAGGTATTATACATAGGTTTTAGATAATTTACAGATGAACTGAATGTTCCAATGGTTTGCCTCTCATATACATTACCCAACTATCTTACAAGAACTTCTTGTTCATGTGACTAGGGTTTATTTTGGTAGTAGGCGTAGGTTTCTGACTTTGGATCATCGAATTTGGTTTCCTCATACACTTCACCTGAAAAGATGTGTTTGGGATGCCTAGCTTCTTTATCTAACTTCTTCCTACGTGCCATGGCTTAAACAGGATCAGTAAAATCCTCAATGACTGTATCTAGCTCCTGAACTAGGACTTGGTGAGTGTTACGGTAAGTGTTTAGTAAAGACCGATAACGATCCATATACTCTACGGCTAGAGTACGTTCAGTTTGGATTAGAGTAGAGTGATCTAACTCATGCTCCGTGTTTGAGGTTTCATGGGGTATAATGGTGTGAGTACTACCTTCTAGAGCTTGGGATTTTTGTTCTCTGATCATGGTTATGGCTGCTGTTACGGCAATTGGATATGTAGATGCCATGCACCTTGCCTCTCCTGATGGCATTTCTCCATTAAGTCCTAACTTCTTGGGAAGCATGATCATGACACAGTATTTAGCTAATACATGCCCATCATAGTAACTGTAAACCTTGACCAAAAGTCATGATTCATAATCCAAACTCCATAGAAGTTGTCGGAGAGTATTTGTCCAATCTCCTCTGTAGTCATTTAATGTCTTGTTCATCGCTTGAACATTTCCAGGTGGATATCGAGGTGCCATGTAGAACTGTAGATAAGAAATTATCATCAGTCATATAGACTTAAAACTCTTGGTAATGATCGGAATTGCAATCCTACTAAAGAATTATCGCACTAGCAACATGATAGGACTATTCTCAGTTGAATATCCATCATGTCACTAGAGAACTCTTTATTATTATAGATATATTTCCTATAGTTTCTACCCATTTACTAGGTTTCCAACCTAAGGTCAAAGCATATGCTCTGATACCAACTGTGGTGACCCAGCAATGCATGATGTAGTATACTATAGTCGTTGACATAACACAATGAAACATCGTTCACTAGTATTACATCCCTTAGAGTGGTACAACAGAAACACAGTAGGTCCAATACATGGCTAAAGATTACAACTCGACTCTTTACATAAGATCCATAAAACAATCTAGGTTAAAGAAAGAGGAAGAACTTCTTTCAAAGAAGAATCACAAATAAATAACTCAAAACTAATATGCTAATAAGGTTATCACCAAACTATTTGGCTAGTATTGATGCTATTGTAATACTCTACAGAAGTGGGTCCTATGGCTAGAAAATATATTTCTATCTAATCAGCATCCTCGTCTTCACTTCAGTTGAGGTATATATATTGAACTCCTTGACTTCATTTAAAGAATTTGAGCTGCTGATGAAGATTTCCTCGAGTAATAGTTGATGAAGACATCGTCTGTATTGACTTCAGAATCTAGCAAGGGTTAAGAAGATACGTTGAGTACGAGCATACTCAGCAAGTTCACTAGAAAGGAGTGTTTGATGCAATATCTACAGCCAAAGACCGTAGGTCGTAGGCAATGCAGGTTTATGTAAACATTTCTTCAAAGGTTGCTTTTATTCTGAAAAGCTATGTCCGTCAGCCTTCACGGGTTCACCAGAACTTTCATGGAGTTCCTTTCCCACCGCGTTCACAGCTCCTTCCCGAAACAGGGAGTAACAAGTTACAGTTCTTACACTCTGCAGAAGTGCGTTACTTTACCCATGAGAGATCAACTCTTTGTTGCACAACCAGGAAGCTTATTCTCTTCCACAATTCCATGATGTGGGGCCCGGAAGATGATCCAAGCCAATTACTACCTCCTTCGTGACCCCGCATGCCTCCTTGGTGTACACCATGCCCACCCATTGAATTACAACAATGGTTTGTATAAACCGTTAGATACCAGAACTATCGTGGGACGATGAGGGTTCCCACCCATATGCTGCATATCCTCTACGAATTACCAATTAATGCATGCTACGAGGATAACAACCACGACCTGCACATCCGGCTACATGCGAGAGGAAGAAGATACAACTGACTTCTCCGTCCCATTCCAAATCTCATGGTTAACGCGTGATATACGGCGCAAGAATCACTGGCGGCATTGGTTGTTAAGTTCTAGATAATATGTTCCTTTACCATTGGAACTTTCATAGCAGGTTATTACTTCATGGTAAATAACCTATAATCATATTATTATGAAAATAGTGTTTTCTGACCTTTTTGAAATGCAGGTGATGTCAACACTTGATTTGCAAAATACTTTACAGAAAATAACCAAAGGACATGAGCAAGTGAGAACTTGCCTTTTGTGATTGCAATATTATGCACTCACGGTCTTCAAGAAAATATAAGATCCAATATCTGAAATCAGCATCATTGGTCCGGTAAGGACTAATGTTTGAAGAAGCAGGATGCTATTATGCGTAAGTAATGTAATGCAATTTGATAAGTTCGTATTCCCCGAATAAGCGTTGATCTAGGGTTTGGAAAATGGAAAGGTTTCTTTAGAATGTGTTACACTTTTGGATAAGTTTCGCATCTGTGCTTCTTATTGAGGCTGGTAAGTGTCACATCCCAAAATTTTCCAAATTTTGTAATGTGAAAAATAAATAAACAAAATAAATAATTGTTGAAAGTTAGGGTGAAAAGAAACTTTTGTTTCTAAATGGGAACTTAAAAATCCCATCTTGAACAAACTTGAGTAAAGTTTGAACCCAACTAAATTCAAATCAAGTGAAATGCATTCTTCATAATGGCATCAGGAAATTTAAACACTTGAGAAATAAACCAAAACCCTCAAACCCTAATAGAATAAAAACATTTCAAAGTTATCTCCAAGATCATGGATTTCAAAGTTATCTCCAAGATCATGGATTGTCAACAAATATTTATAAATGATCAAGAATGACAAATATAAATATTATAAGACCATATAATTTGGTTTCACTTAATTTGGAGCCATAGATGAAATCTTATGAATTTAATAAGATAAGGAAATTGAATTTCCAAAGCCAATAAAACACCTATCTAAAATCCATACCAATTTGTGATCAAATTAATCCTAAAGATATTTAAAAGGATAAATAAATATCAATTAAGATTTTACAAATTGGAATCACCAAGTTTAGACTTATAAATAAAAAGATATGGGTTTTATAAGATAAAGATAGAAATATTAAATGAGAAATATTTAAAGGCCAAATTAAATCTTGACCTAATCCATAAACAAAATGGAATAAATATAATCCAAATCCAAAAAAAATAATGGAGAAAGAATTTTCAAATTAAATAAAATGGCATTAACCAAATTCCATTTCCATTTGAAAAAAGACAAAATCCCTATTAGAAATGATTAATTATATCATGGGAAAATAATATTTGGAATTTACCTAAGTGGAATAAAAGTTGTTTAATTAACTTAAATAAGATCAAAGAAATCTTCTAAATAAAATTTATGGAATTTAAACTCATTGGAATAAAGGCAAATACCCAATTTTAAATGATTAATAAATCATATTAAAAAAACATTCCAAATAATTCAAGGTGAATTATTTGACACCCAAATAAACAAATAAAACCTACCGAAAAGATTTGGAAATATTTAGATTCAAATGGAGTTTGAAAACATTATTAAGTCTTATTTGAATAAATGCAAGGGCCTATTTTAAATAATTAAAAGACCCTAAAAAGAATAAAAGAAATATTCTAAATTTGACTTTAAAATGTATTAGTAAACAGTATTGGAATATACACACAGTTTGGCAGAAAATTGAATTCAAATTGTTGTTTGAAATAATCAAACAAAATCAAAACAGAATATTAGAATTGGAAAAAGAAAAGAGAAACAGAACAGAAAAAAAAGTGAGCAAAGCCAGCCCAACCCGGCTAGCCCACTAAGCCCAGCAGCCCACCTCTCTCCTCTCCCCGAAGCGTTTCGTTTTCACCGCAGACCAGACCCACTCAGCCGCTGACCGCTGGCCCCATCTCCCCTCTCCCTCTCTCGCTGACGCCAGGCCCACCGCCACGCAAGCTTCGTCCTCACCCGCGGTGACCACGCCCCCAACCCTCCTTGCCGTTTCTGGCCGTTGAGGACGACATCAATACGCGTTACGGCCTCCAATAATCCTCCCCCTGACCTTGCACACTTAAGCGTACGTTCCCCCTCTAACTTTTCCCCTAGTCCTCACACCACCGGAGCCCCTAGGCTGCTTGTATTGCTTGCGACATCACCTCTGTCTCCGACGGCATTTCTGGGCGATTCCGGTGAACCCAGCCACCTACTTGCCTCCCAGACTCCACGGGGACACTCCCCATCTTCTGGCGAACCTCTCCGTAGCGCCAGCTCGCCCGAGCGTGATCTACATCGTCGACAACGTCTCCAGCAGAACGCCGCCGCCGTCTGCTCCTTCTCCAGCGACTTCCCTGGTAACATTTTGACTGCCCCTCGTCCTTCTGATGATACTACTGTGACCAGTGAACCCTTCTGCAACTAACTCCGTAGTTTTCGTGTCCTATCCCGCATCGTAGCGTCGCCTCCGTCTTCGATAGTAAGCAACCGTCGTCTGTATCTTCTTCGGTGAGCAATCCACGTCACCACCGTGCGCCCCTCGACGAGCTACTACCACGTTGAGCATCAGCAAGCTCTTGCAGTTCTGGTAAACCCCTCCCCTTCTTCCCTCGCTTCCTGTAGTCGCCGCGACGTCGTAGCCAGAGCGCGCGCCGCCACTCGCCGCCCCCAGCGCCACCAACTGATGATAGAAACTAAGCGAAGAGGTATCCTGCGATCTGTGCCGTGCGATTAAGTTAGATCCTGCGGCCAGAGCTGATCGATCCACGCGAACCGTTTTTGCCCAATAGGAAGCAGCCACGGGCCAGCCTTTTGTTTTAAAAACAGAAACTATTCTATTAGATACTCAAACTTGCAAAATTCATAACTTTCAAACCACATGTCCAAATTTTGCAAATTTTATATCAATGGAATCATCAAGACAATTACTTTCCAACCATGCATTTTGTTTAATGAATTGCTTCTGGAAAAATGATTGTTTTTGCAGAAACTTGTGTAGGCATAATTTGAGTATAAAATTCATTCTAAAATTATTTTTGTGATAAAATCTTTGGCAATTGGATTTTTTTGAACCTACTGACCATAAAACCAACTTGTGGATTCAAAAGCATATTTTGTGAAGCAAAAGAATAAATCTTTGAATTAAAGCATTTCTAGTCAAATAAAAATGTTGTTTATATGTTAAAAATACTTTTTGGAGAAAAATCTTTGGGAAATGAATTGGATTAAACTCTCTGACCCCAAACACCAAGTTTTAGAATTAAAAATGTATTTGGTGAACCCCATAAAGATTATTACTTTGCTAAAGGCATTTTCAACCACATAAAATATTGATTTGGTTTAAAAATGATTTATAAGTAAAATCTTGTGCAAATGATTTTGCCACTTATATGAAATGACAAATAGGTGTTTTAGAATGTTTATAACCTATTAGAAACCACTTTTCCAAATAAAAGTCTTTAGCATGCTTGCATGCAAAGCTTTGTTTCTATTATTTTATGTGTTTTGCTTGAATGGTAGATTGAAATATTGCTTGCTTGATTGAATTGTAGTGATTTGAAGAGTGTGAGTATTGCAAGATCAAGGAGTGAACTTATATTCTCTACCAAAAAGGAAAGTGATGCTTCATACTTTTGTCCTAATATTTTCACTATGCATTAGTGATATTTCTAAGTAGGACTTGCATGGAATTTTGCTAAGTATAAACTATGCCATGGGAAATCCTAGTAGATGAAACCTTAGTAGAATTTTCCTAAGTTAAGATTCCTACCACCATCATGCTTAGCTTAGCTAGTAGAAAAAAGGGTGGATTATATTCATGCTATGGAATATTTCTAAGTCAAGGACTTGTGTTTTGTTTAATAAAACAACTAAGTGAATGAAACACCTGGGTGGAATGGAAGGAATGGTTTGTGTTGAGTGGTTATACAAGGCCCATTTCTATGGTTTACCTTGTGTATCTCACTTGTGGAAAGCCACCCAGGAACAAAGGGATTTGAGATGCCAAATGTTAAGAAGCTTCTAGTGCAGCCACATGGCATTATGGGCTCTGCCTGGATCATATAGGTTGCAATAACTTAGCCAAATGGACAGTTGATGGTAGGGGTTTGATAGGTTGGAGCACGTCCATTATGGTCTAAGGGAAGGCTTCTAAAAGATCTTGTCTTGGTGAAACCAAGTCTTGTGGGGAAAGTGCACCACCTCTGTAGAGTGTAAAATCTAAGTACTTAGCCATGTCCCTGGCAAAGGACAATTTGAGCATCAAGACATGGAAGCTATCAAGAATCTCCTCATCCCAATTTCGAAGTTAAAAACTTGTGGTTGAACAAGGGTTGAAGGATCACCAATTTCTAATGGGAGATGCCTTGGGTGATTTTGACAAACAAAAACTTAGTGTTTTCAAAAGATAAGGAAAATCTATTTTGAGCAAAGCAAGCCTAAGCTCCACTTAGACAAATGCATATAGATAATAGACTCCACTATACTACCATAGTATCACTTGCCAATACAATTCAAATGTATTACCCTTGTGGCTGTAACTTATTATGTTGCAGGTTTGTTTGATGTTAGTGAAGTGTGTTGATTAGGATTACAAGTCTATAACCAACATGTTGCCTGTGGCACTTTGAAGATGAAGGACCCCATGCTATTGTTATATTCTAATGCATTGAATTGAGATAGCCAAATGAGCTATGTAAGATGTAATGAATTATTTTAATTCCTGGTTATAAGTTTTATTTATGACCTTTGTTTCTTGATATTACATCTTAACTGTGGATGCTAGATATTGATCCAGGGACTAGCATTGTAAACACAGGGATATCTACCTTATTATAGGTTGGGAACCTTACAGATGGTATCAGAGCATTGTGTTGCCTGTAGGATTTGTAACCCTAGGATTTGACAAAACCCCTTAGAAAAATAGGAGTTATTTTTGTTCCAAATCTTATTTACAAACAATCTTGTCAACTATTTCCTCAACCATTTTGGTTTTAACTCTACATCTCTTCTATTTCAACTTAATGGATAAAGCCTCCACCATGAGCAAGGACCTCACCATGAGCAAAGGACTTCACCAACTCCAATGACTTCAACTTCAACATCATCAAAGACTTACAACTTCATTTGCACCAAGGACTTCAACTTGGACATCACTAAGGAGTACAAGTGAGACAAGAATGTTACTCAAGGTTTGAGGGCTAAGGAAATACAACTTAGAAGGAACCATCGTCACCTTTGAAGTTTTGTGACCATGATGCAAGAAATTCTCCAAGGTTACAAAGATATTGATCAAGAAGAACCAACTAAGAAGGATGGAATACTCTAAAGTGAACCATATAGTTGGACCACCATATTAAGTTTAGATCAAACCCACCAACTTATGTTGTGTAACAAAAATATTTTATTGCCCAAAGATGTGCTAGAACTTGTTGTTTGAGTGGAATGTTTGTTTGTGATTGCTTGCACATTGCTTGAGTGAATTGTGATGTGTGTGATTAGAATTGATTCCTTAGAAATCTTTTGCCTATTCTAATCCCAATCCAACCCAAACAGATGACTACTCCAAGAAACTCCAACATCAAGGATGGTGACAACAATAACAACCAAGAGGTTAACATGAGAGAACTCATAGTAACCCAAACCTATTTGAACCAAGTGACAACTCAATTTTGGGCCAACAACAATGATTTAGACCCAACCATGCAAAGGTTTTTGGAAACCCAAACCCAACTATTAAATAGGATGACAAGTCAAATAATCAACATGGGAGACAATCCTTCCCAAGGAGTTTATGACAACAAGGATGTCAAGGATGATATTCTAGAAGGAAATCCAGCTTGCAATATTTGTGGAGACAAGGATCACACTTCCCAAGAGCATGAAGGCCAATGCCCCAATTGTGAAGAGAAACATCCAACTAATCAATGCCCCACATCTCAAGCTACTTGTTTCCTATGTGAAGATAATAATCATGTCCCTATCCAATGCCCCATCTATTCCATATTTCAACAAAGGAAACAAGGTGGAGTGCAACAACAAATTGTAGACTTCCATGAGAGAACAACTTCTACCAAGAAGGATGAAGACAAAGGAAAATCTCAGCTTGCACCTCCATGCAATATGACTCAATTTTATGGACCAAAGAGGAGACATATGCATTACCCAAGGAAAAGATCAAGGAGACCAGGAAACTTTCCCACCTTTGAGATAAGATATGAAGAACATGAACTAGAAGCACTCCTAGCTTTGGAGAAACCCAAGAAGAAGAAGGACAAAAGTCAAGTGCAGTGTTGCCATTGCAAAGAGATGGGACACTATGCCAATGAATGTCCAAAGAAGAAGAAGAAATATAAGGAGATTAGCCAAGTGTGGTGCAACAACTGCAAAGATCTAGGCCATTATGTATCAACTTGTCCACAGAAGATACGTGAAGAACTCAATCTTGTCGCATGTTACAATTGTGGTAACCAAGGACATTATGCAAGCAATTGTCCAGAAAAGATGAAGCACAAGATATAGCCTATGAAGGATCTCAGCCTTGTCACCTGTTTCAAGCATGGAAACAAAGGACACTATGCAGATGTTTGCCCAGAGAGATTTCAACAAGATCCCAAGCAAGCCAAGAAGTAATCTAGTTGGAAAAATTTTAAGGGTGGTAGTACCCTAGTTGCTTTGAGCCAACTTGTAACCCCTAGACTTCCCAACTCTCGGGACGAGATTTATTTTAAGGGTGGTAGCCTGTCACATCCCAAAATTTTCCAAATTTTGTAATGTGAAAAATAAATAAACAAAATAAATAATTGTTGAAATTTAGGGGGAAAAGAAACTTTTGTTTCTAAATGGAAACTTAAAAATCCCATCTGTTGGGGATATGCTATATGGGTATCCTCATAGCATGCCTCTTATCCGACTAACCCGGGTGGCCCATAGTCGGTAGCATGGCTGTGGCCTGCTGGGCGGCCCAGTTAGGTGGATCCAGAAGGGAGGCCCAAGCCGGATAAAGGAAGGCTACGGTGAAGTCACTAGCGTACCCGGAGCCTTGGAGTACAAGATACACAAGACTAGTAATAGACGGTGTAGAACTCTGTAACCTGTCCGGCCTGGACTTTTCCCCATAACCCTAGGACCTGACGACTATATAAGTCGGGACTATGGGAGCCTTTAGGGCATCGTTTTACACACACCTCACATAGTGAACCTATCTCTGTAACTCGGCGTATTGCCCTTATAGTGATTTATAGCAGGAGTAGGATTCCGCCACCGTTGTGGGATCTGAACCTGGGTAACCTGTGTTACCTCGTACCCGTCAACCGTCCGCCTTACCCCACGTCTCTAAACATGCACTGTGAGGACCCCTCCATGGCGTACTCGTCGGCAATACGACGACAGTTGGCACCCACCGTGGGGCATGAGGCGCTTCAGGCTCTTCAGTGGGTGAGGACCAAGATCTTCGCGGGAATCGGTGAAACCGTAGCCATCGGTCGCGTTCTCTTCTCCGGCAACGTTCCGATCGTCCCCCCCGACGAGTTCTGGATCCCGGTGAAGACGAACCCTACGCGGTGTTCGATCATTCCTATCGGATACATCCACCTCTTCATCGGCGAAACCGACTCGGGCACTAGTTCCCTGGGAGTCAGAGGGCAGGACACGTTCGCGGAAGGATCGATGCCGGATCTCTCTTCGGAGTTTGCCGGCAAAGATCGGAAAGCATCAAGACCCGCACGGACCTCCTACGGGCAGGATATGTTCGCGGAAGGATCGATGTCGGATCTCTCCTCGGGGTTTGCCGGCAAAGATCGGAAAAATTCAAGACCCACCCAAACCGCCCCTGTGCAGGATATAAAGGTGGAAGATCACTGCAAATCCGCCGGCTTTGTCTGTGCGTATGGACAGCAAAGATCCAAGTTCGTCGGCGTGGTTACCATCTTCGATCTGGCGCGCTGCGTTCAGAGAGAGGGCGAAAACCCACGCGACTACCTCGCCAGATGGCTCCGCATACAGGCCGACCTGGCCAACTACCCCAATGATGATGCCATCTATCACTTTGTGGAAGGACTGGACCATGGCACGCTTCTCCGAGATTCTCTAAGGCGGCAACAGGCGTCAGGCCGACTTACCTTCGAAGGCATGGTGAACACCGTCAACAACTACGCGGAGGCCGAAGCGGCAGCTCAGACAGCGCTTGCGCTCATTGACGGAGCCCCTCTGATTCAGCCACCACCGCCTCCGGCCGCCATCATCGCAGCAGCACCACCACCTCCAGTCATCGTCGAGGCTGTTGCACCTCCACTGCCCGTCATCGAGGAAGCCCTGGCACCCTCCGACTCTCTCATTGACGCACTTTATGCTGATTTCAGTGCATATTCAGAGGAGATAGACTTCAATCCAGAAGAGCTAGACTCCGCTATGCAGGAGATGGAGGAGGAGTACTCGCGCGACGAGCAAGCTAATAACACCGTCATGTCCCGAGGGGTGTTCGTCACCATCGGGACAGCGATGGATGAAGACCAACCCGGGCAAGCTCCGCCTACAGCGCTGGAAAAAGGGAAGGGGACACTTATTGCTGCCGACAATGATCGCGCAAAGGTCATGCCTCCTCCGCCTAACCCTGTGCAGCAGTCGTAGGAACTCGGCACCGGTCCAAGCAACAACAACACCGCAAACTTGCTGCCTCCAGCATCTACGACGATAGCAGCCCATGTTACTCCAGCTGATAGAGTGATGTACGGCAATCTCCTCGTTGAGCCATTAACCGTTGATCATATCCGGAACGTGACTCAGCTTGACGAGAAACACCAGCAGCTGCTAGAGGAGGCGCAAGCCATCGCAGAGCAAGGCTCTAAACTAGATCGAGATCTGGTCAATGTGCAGAAGTCCATAGAGAAAGCTAGAGCAATGGAAGCCCAGTACAAGACTCTACTGCAGCAGCAGAAGGCTAAGAAAGCTCCGGCTCGCGTCATCAATGATCCTGGTGTACGGCGCAACCTAGGATGGGCTCCCTCGAAGCCGGCACAGGCCAAACCATACATCGATAGTGAAGGCAAGCAGGTGATGCCCACCCCACTCCTTAACCTCGCCGTCGCCAAGACCCTTCTGGAGCAGGATAGATCGCCTGAGGTAGTAGAACAAGTTTATGACCTTGTGGCCAAGGCGGTAAAGCAGCAGGAAAAGGACACCTCTCAGAGGCTTGAGTCTGACCCAGCGCTCTGCCGATCTAGCCAGTACAACCCGCCAAGGGACAGATCTCCTCAAGATGTCGGATCACGGACGGGTTCATCAGAATGAAGACGGAGGGATGCGCACAACAGGAAGGATGCTATCCCCATATCCTCCGACCATGGAGAAAGAGCCCAACCTCGCCGCCCATCGCCATCGCCCCGATCCCCCCGACGTCAGGAAGACTACAAGACTCAACATCGCACGGATATGCCTCCACCAAAGCATTGCGGCATCGTCATCCGCGACAACGCGGCACAGACCCGTCATGATGAAGAGCGCCACCAAGGACATAAGAGCAGGTCACACCATGACCCTCCGTGTCCGACAAGCAACCGCGACAGGTGTGGGGCGTCGCGGGAGGGTAACAGCAAGAAGGCTAACCCACCACCACCTCCACCTCCGTCGCCACCAAGCAGTCACCATGGCGGAAGAGGCCCGCGTCATTCATGCAGCCCGTCCCCTGTTGACAACAAGAAGAAGAACCCGGAGCCATACGATGCACGTTCCCGGAACGATAAGATCCACGAGGCCCGGGAAGGACCATACCTGGGACCACGTTGCTTTGGACCTACAATACGGTCCGCAACTTACCCCAAAGGTTTCCGGATTGACAAGACCATCAACCCCTATGACGGCACCGCCAAGCCCTCCACATGGTTGCAGGACTACGGCAATGCGGTGGAGATTGCCGGAGGCAACCCCAATGTCGTCGTCAAGTACCTCCCATTAATGTTGGCAGGCACGGCCCGTCAATGGATCGACGACTTGCCGGAGAGATCTATCTACAACTGGCTGGACATGCAAGAAGCATTCACCAAGAACTTTGAGGGTACATATAAGCGTCCCTGCACGGTGGGCGATCTACAGCGGTGCGTGCAGGATAAAGACGAGACATCTCGCGCCTACCTCTCCCGCTGGCTGGATATGAAGAATTCCTGCACAGGAGTGAACGCCCAGACCGCCATGGCCGCCTTCATCGATGGGTTGGAAAGGGGCACGTTGCTCCGACATAAGATGAAACGCTTGCAGGACAATCATCAGCTTGACTTGAATCAGATGATTCAGTTAGCTAGTGAGTTCGCAGCTGCCGACGACGATGCTCGTGGCTCTTTGCCGGCAACGGCCGTTCCAACTCAAGCTCGGAGGAACAACAGTACAAAGCGGAAAACCGCTCCAGAAGAAAAGCAATCTACCGACATGGTCGCAATGACTTTTGCAGGACGAGGAGAAGGCGGACAATGTGGCCGAGGAAGGGGAGCAGGCCACGGGCAGCAGCGAGGAAGTGAAACCAACTCGGCGCCGCTCCGCGTTCCCCAAACCTATGAAGAGTACCGCGATATGCCGTGCCTCGTACACCTCGATGCCAACGACAAGGCCACCCATACCAATCGACACTTCAAGTTCGTCAACGACCTCAAAGAAGACCCGGAGTCCGGCTATAAGCGAAGTCGGAAGAACAGACCGCGAGGCAAGGGCAAGGGGAAGAAGAAGGAGGAGGAGTCCAAGGATTCAAGTGACATGGACGAGGACGTTGACCCCAAACACGCCGCCAAGAGCGACGACAAGGGAAAGAACCCCTTCGCAAAGAAGGCCCCAGTCTACCACACTTTCCTTGGCACCCCCACCCTCCGACAACAGAACACCTCTCTAAGGATCCTGATGGCAACTCTCCCCCCAGTCCCCCAATACCTGCGCTAGTCGGAAGTTCCAATAACTTGGGACAGGACGGACCACCCAGACCTTGTGCCCACGGATAACCAGTACGCCATGGTCATCAACCCATTGATTGACGGCGTGGAGTTCACCAAGTGCATGGTGGATAGTGGAAGCAGCATCAACATCATGTACCTGGATACACTGCAGAGATGAACTTGATGGAGGCAAACCTAAGGCGGACCAACACTGTGTTCCATGGCGTAGTTCCTGGTCGGGAGGCTCGGTCCCTTGGGTGTATCACACTTCAGGTAGCCTTTGGCGACGTTAATAATTACCGCCAAGAGCGCATGACCTTTGAGGTGGTCCCCTTCAAGAGCGTGTACCATGTCATATTCGGCCGCGACATTTTCCACACGTTCATGGCCAAGCCATGCTTCGTCTACAACAAGCTCAAGATACCCGGACCAAACAGTGTCATCATCGTATCCGGAAGCTTTACCAAGGCAAGGGACTGCGAGATCAATGAAGCAGTCGTTGCAGAAGCTGTCCTCTACAGTGAAGAATTCAAAGAGATCCAGAGCAAGGTTAATGACTCAGAGATGCCCGCGTCGAAGAAGCAGATCTCCGACTCCGCTCCTGCGTTCAAGGCCGTCATCGATACCAAGCCGGTGGAACTTGTGGTAGGCGATGCCTCCAAGGTCACCGCCATTGGGACGAACCTGGATCCCAAATAGGAAAGCGCGCTCGTCGAGTTCCTCCGTGAGAATAGGGACATCTTTGCCTGGCAGCCTGCCGACATGAAAGGTGTACCTAGGGAACTTGCCGAGCACAGCTTAAACATAGATCCAAAATGTAAACTAGTGAAACAACCTCTACGACGCTTCGGAGATGAGAAGAGACGTGCCATCAGCAAAGAGATAGCTAGTTTACTTAAGGCTCGTTTTATCCGAGAAGTCATTCACACCCGATGGGTGGCCAATCCTATACTTGTCCCCAAAAAGGGAACTACTGAATTAAGAATGTGTGTTGATTACACCGGCTTGAACAAAGCATGTCCCAAAGATCCGTTTGCTTTTCCTCGCATTGACCAAGTCATTGACTCGACGGCTGGCTTGGAAATTTTGTGTTTTCTCGATGCATACTTAGGATACCACCAGATCAAGATGAGGAAGTCGGACCAATTGGCCACTTTATTCACTACCCCATACGGCACGTTTTGCTATGTCACAATGCCCTTTGGGCTGAAAAACGCAGGTGCTACCTACCAGCGGACAATGCAGTGTTGCCTCCACGACCAAATTGGTCGGAACATTCACGCCTATGTGGACGATATCGCGGTGATGTCTAAAAAGTCAAACGACTTAATCTCCGACTTAAAAGAAACCTTTGATAATCTCCGGAAATACAACATGATGCTCAACCCTAAGAAGTGCGTCTTCGGGGTTCCAGCCGGTAAATTGTTGGGCTTCATCGTTTCCCAGCGTGGAATCGAGGTCAACCGGAAAAAATCAAGGCCATCTTAAACATAAATCGTCCAACATGCCTAAAGGACATCCAACGACTAATAGGTTGTGTTGCATCGGTTAGTCGGTTCGTTAGCCGACTTGGAGAGAAGGCTCTGCCGCTGTACAAGTTGCTGAAGAAGGCGGACAAATTCACATGGACAGACGAGGCAGATGCAGCATTGAAGCAACTCAAGGAGATTCTTTCCTCAGTGCCCATCCTTGCAGCACCCGAGCCTGGTGAGCCCCTGTTAATTTACATGGCGGCAACCAACCGGGTTATCAGCATCGTCGTCGTGGTAGAGCGGAAGGAACCAGGCTATGAGCACGGAGTTCAACGACCAGTTTACTATGTAAGCAAAGTCTTGACGGAGTCCAAGCAGCGTTACCCGCACTACCAAAAAATAGCTTATGGAGTATTCCTCGCTTCGCGGAAGCTGAGGCATTACTTTCAGGAGCACCCAATCACAGTAGTGAGCAAGACTCCACTGTCCGACATTATCAACAATAGCGACGCTATAGGAAGGGTCGCGAAGTGGGGCATTGAACTTGCCGCCTTCGAGATCACCTACAAGAGACGTGACGCTATCAAGTCACAAGCCTTGGCGGATTTTATTGCAGATTGGACGGAGATGCCAGATGCCACTCCATTGCCAGAACCAGAGTACTGGGTGATACACTTTGACGGATCAAATCTGCTCAATGGCTCGGGGGCTGGTGTATTGCTACAGTCACCAAAAGGAGACAAGCTACACTACGTTCTGCAGATCCACTTCGAGGCTACAAACAACATGGTGGAGTATGAAGCACTCATTCACGGATTACATGTAGCCAAGGATATTGGCATCAAGCGCATAGTTTGCTGTGGAGATTCCGACTTGGTTGCCCAGCAGGTGGCTGGCACCTGGAATGCGCGGAACCCTACGATGGCGGCATATCGCGACGAAGTGGACGAGATAGCCAAGAGCTTCTTGGGCTACGAAGTCAAGTATGTGCCTAGGGAGCAAAACGAGGAGGCTAATCTACTGTCTAAACTTGGATCAGGGCGCAAGCAAATTCCACCAGGAGTTTTCCTAGAGCATCTATGCACACCATCCGTGAAGGGAGCCGACATCGACAGCCCGGATAGAGCTGACTCTTTCGTCAACATGGGGACAAAGATCCCTCCGGCTTGGACAAAACCTTTCATGGAATATCTCGAACACGGAACTTTGCCTGACGATGAAGTCGAACGACGGCAAATAGTACGACGAGCAAAGGGTTATACCATAATCAATGGTCAACTCTACAAGAGGAGCACTACGGGTGTATACCTAAAGTGTGTTTCCGAGCTAGAAGGTATGGAAATCCTACGCGAAATCCATCTCGGAGATTGCGGGCATCACGCCGCTCCACGATTGTTGGTCGCGAAAGCCTTCCGGCAAGGATTCTACTAGCTGACCGCGAAGGCGGACGCCGACAAGCTGGTTGAGACATGCACAGGATGCCAGTATTATGCCCGACAACCACATGTTCCTACTGAAGAATTGCGAACAATACAAATAACTTGGCCGTTTGCAGTCTGGGGGCTAGACATGGTGGGGCCATTACAAACGGCACCGTGTGGATTTACGCATCTGCTTGTAGCAGTTGACAAATTCACCAAATGGATAGAAGCTAAACCCATTAGAAAGATTGATGGGGCAACTGCCCTTAGATTTGTCCGGGATCTAGTGGTGAGATTTGGTCTCCCACATAGCATCATCACCGACAATGGAAGCAACTTGTCACTCGGAGAAGTGGAGGCCTATTGCTGGGACGAAGGCATCCGACTTGACCTTGCATCTGTGGCACACCCACAATCCAATGGTCAAGTTGAGCGAGCCAATGGATTAATTCTGCAGGGAATCAAGCAACGTCTTGAGGCACCGCTACATAGAGCAGCTGGAGCCTGGGCAGAAGAATTGCCATCTGTGTTGTGGAGTTTACGAACTACACCCAACAGATCCATCGGCTACACCCCTTACTTCATGGTATATGGAGCAGAAGCCATCCTACCTTCTGACATCCTCCACGATGCACCAAGAGTTGCCGCCTACGACGAAGATGACGCTGAAGAATCCAGATGCCTAGATGTGGACCTTCTCGAGGAGGAGCGCGTTTTGGCATGCCAAAGATCCGCCATATAGCAGCAGAAGCTACGCAGCTACCATAGTCGCCGTGTTCGGCATCGCTCGTTTAAAGAGGGGAATTTGGTGCTCCGACTTAAGCAGAAGAAGTCACACAAATTATCCCCGCCATGGGAAGGACCGTTCATCATAAGCAAGGCGCTGCTCAATGGGTCTTACTACCTTTTCGACAATCGCGAACTCAAGGATAGACCCAACGAGGATCACAAGCGTAAGCGACATGCCCCGGATGATGACTACCCGGAGCTTGATCGGCCATGGAACATAGCACAGCTATGTCCTTTCTACACTTAGCATTTTTTATCTAATCGTGTACCTCTTATATGATCAATGAAATAAAGCTCTTTGGTTCACTCATTTCGCTGAGTCTTCTACCTCCTTTAGTGTTAATTTTTGGATCATATAAAACTTTTATGCACAAGTCTTGCGATTGCACTTGTGAAAATTACGCCTACGGGCGTTAGCTTAAGTTTTCTGGTCTACACGTTCTTTGTTGTTTTTATGTGGATTCTGGAGTAGTGACTTTCAGCACTTATTGTCGGCGATTTTGTGCTCAGGTTATTGACGGTGCCATTGGGCATCATCACCTAAGCGCATGGTTCCGACAACGAGTCTTCCGACTCACAAAAAGTCAAGCATAAGAACCAGAGTAATGGATAAGCCAGCACTTGCTTAAAAAATATACATGCTGAAACTTAATTCTTAAGTAGCAGGATACGATAACCATTGTTTTCTGCCTTAAGATTACATCAACAAAATTTTCCCATGCACACTCCAGAGGTGAAACAGAAATTACAAAGTGTTTTTCACTCTTTGGGTGCATGAGACTTGGAGG
The DNA here is from genome assembly GCA_916181665.1 of Avena sativa. Taxonomy (NCBI): domain Eukaryota; kingdom Viridiplantae; phylum Streptophyta; class Magnoliopsida; order Poales; family Poaceae; genus Avena; species Avena sativa. The sequence goes on along the minus strand of OV702297.1, from coordinate 299,018,309 downwards.
CCGCATCATCACCAGGCGGAGAATCACCCTCAGCATCGGCGCTGTGGTGAGACTCGGAGGATTCCGGGTTGGCGTTGTCGAGAAAGTTCCTAGGCACGAAGACGTCAACATCTACCAACTCGGCAACCCTGGTGTCATAACCCGCGAGTGATGACAGGATGGCTTCGTGATCGATCTCCTTGCCGTCATCATCTATGTCGGGGATGCCAGAGGTCACAGTGTCGATGTCGGCATCTTCATAGTGTGCCTTCACCATAGACAGTGCCATCCTTGCGCCAGCCCGTGCACATGAAGCTTTCCGCCTTGCGACACGCTCGGGGGCTCGGCGCAGAATGTCCGAGTACTTCACCACGGAGTCCGAGGCTTTGATATAGATCTGGAGGGGCTTGGCAATCTCCTTGGCTTGGGCGATGGCGGTGTTGATGAAGTTGCCGGCATGAATCATGCATTCCTTGTCCGAAGGAGGCGAGCGGGCTAAATCCAGACTACAGAACTACAAGGCGGAGGACACTTACTGAAGATGCTGGCCTTGGCCTGCCAGACGATGTCCGCCAAGGATTCCTTCTCTTGTTGGAGGAGCTTAAACGCCTCGCTATGGCGAAGGTTTTGCTCATCGGTAGTTTGCTTCTGATCCTTTAGGATCGCAAGCTCCTCCTTCAAGCGATTGATATCCGCGGAGGCGGAGTCCTGCAGGGCTTTCATGGAATCCTCGTGCATCTTCAGCATCTCTTCCCTCTCCTTCTTATGGATCTTGTTCTCGCTGTCCAGCTGCTGGATGTGCTTGGACTGCTCGACAATATCCTTAGCCTTGGCAACATGCTCTGCAAGTCGGAGAAAACAAAGTACACATTGAGTACTCGGAGATTATGGGCACAAAAATAAGACGGAAATGCGTAATAAGAAAACAGACTCTTGTTTTTGATGATCTGTTCCTTCAAGATGGCGGTTTTACCCTTTTCAGCTTCAAGGTCTGCGCGCATCTTCTGGTACTTATCATTGGCCATGCCCCTCCGAGCATTCTCATTCTGTGGAAACAAATACAAAGTCAAGTCGTTGTTTAGTCTGCTTGGAGCTTCTAGTCGGATATTTTCCACCTAGATGCTCGGGGGCTACAGCGAGAGTTTTTAACTTAGCAATATGCTTAGCTTTTCTTTAAGCATCTAGTCGGACTACAATATGTGGTGATGACATGTGTCAACATGATCCCATGTTTGGTTTGGAGAATATTAAATCTTAAGTAGTTTTTCAATGGGTAGAAATTACTTTTCTAAAAAAATAATAAAAGGAATTAAACCAAGCCTTAAACTTGTAATGTTAGATGATTCTAGATCATCTATAGGACCCTTGTGTGTGATGATTGCAAGTAGTTAAGTATTGTTTGGTGATTGTGTACCTCGTATTTATTCATAGACGCTAGTACCGACCAAGGATACGAGGAGGAAGGAGGATACTACGAAGAAGAAGCTGAGGAGAACTTCAACCACTGCTCTGCACAAGGCAAGCTGATGCTATACCTATGCAAGCTTATACCGATATTGATGCAAGTTAACTCTTGCAGAATACCCAATTGATGCAACAAACCCTTACTTGTTACCATGCCTACTATATGCCTTAAGCATATGTGATCATACCCCCCTTGATAAACCAATCCTAGTTTTATTTGCAAGCTTTCTACTTTATTTCTTTATCAAAGCTACTTACTTAGAGTTACTTATGTGAACCATAGATACTAGAAAGATATTTGAAGCTTGCATAAAGAGCATAAAATTTGGCCTAAGCTAAATAACCTTGATATCATCCCAAGGCATAAGATTGAACTTAGTTAGCACCTACTAGTTACCACCCCTCATCAGTGCTTACCCCCACTTGTAGATGCTAGTGCTAATCATAAAACTTGATCAACTTTAGATGGGAATACTTGGTGGAAAAATGGTTATGAAAACCTTGGAATGCTGGATCATTCTATTGAAATGTTTTGGACATGTGTTTCCAAACACCTGATGATTTTGGTGATGAAAATGTTGAGGCATGAGCCTTAGCCCTTTATAAAAACTGATGGTTGTCTGGATGCGATACCATTCCAATTTTATCGTACAACCACAATACGCGAATATTGGGTAGGGCTTGACTGGAAACTTATATACCTTAGTATTAGTTCCCTCACGGCCAATGTCTGAGCTGAGGCTACCTTGTGAAGATTGTCCACCTATGCACTACCCAAGATGACAGTTGGTCATGGTTGGGAGGCCAGACTCACAGGAGAGGTACCTATACTAGGGCGTGTAATTGAAAGGTTAGGATTGATTATCCTCATACTGAGTATGGTGAATTTAGGATTTCTTTCCTGACGGATGTATCGAATGTTGTGGTGAAAGTGTACAATCTCTGCAGAGTGTCAAACTATTCGAATAGCCGCGTCCGCGGTTATGGACAGTTGGAGTGGCCATACTGTTCCCCGTCAGACTTTTCAAAATGACTTGCGAAATGAATTGAGACTTTGACTTGACCACAACAGAGTTGTGACATGAGTTACAAGATCCCACTTAGGAGTTATAAAATTGTGACTAGCTTTAGAACTTAGTAGAGATAAATCTGGCTTTTGCAAAACAACCCTAGAGCCTAGTGTCCTATTATCCAAAAACCCCTTTAACCTGTTAGTATTAGTTTGCAAGTACTTAAAGAGTACTCATGGCTTTTTCCCTGGCTATTCCCATGGCCAGACTATGAAGAGGAGTACCTGGAGGATGGACCCCAGGAAGGTTACGACAACTAGGATCATCTCCCATCGTCAGCATTGCCTGTGACCCCGAAGAAGGAGCTTCGCCTACGCTACCGTTATTATTACGTATTCCGCTGCTTGATGTTGTATTAAGAACTGGATCATGAGATCCCTATTTGTGTAAGAACTTATGTATCGTTGTAATGGATGATGTACTGTGGTATCCAATTCTGTTATGTCTCGCAAAAATGGTAATCCTAGGATTGCGATGTATGGCATAACAGGCATCTAGGATTGAAAAATCCGGGTGTTGACATTATCCTTCACCTTGACGATGTCCTTAAGGCGGAACTTGATGGAGTCGCTCGAGAAGTTGTCCTCGGAGATCCGGAGGGTATCCCTTCGGTCGCCGGTGTACTCATGCATATACTTCGTGCGGTTCTGCAGAGGTTGGATCCGCCTAATGAACCAACACATGGCTAGGTCCAAGACGGTTAGACCCGTCTCTATGAACCACTCGATCCACCTTATTGCGCGAGAAGCGTCGAGGTCGGAGGGAAGGGAGGCATGGGACCGCCATGTGGAAACTTCAGCGGCAGCTCCATCCACGAAGTCCGGGTACGTTACTTCTCGGCCCGCCAAAGGAATGTCGGGGCCGTAGAAGTACGTCCGCTGCCAGTTTTTGCACGACTCGTGGCCAACTATGTCGGGGAACCGCCGGCTAGGTCGGATCTTGAAGCTTATGGTGCTGCAGTTCCTAAGCTCCTCCCTACTGTGTCCGGCTTCACGTTTGACGGTGAAGAAATACACAAACAAATCTAACCTAGGCCTAATCCCTAGGTAACCCTCACAAAGTGCCACGAAGTTGCTAAGCACTAAGATACTATTGGGGGAGAGGTTATGGGGTTGGACCTTGAAATGATTCAAGACAGACAGAAAGAAGTGGGAGATGGGCAGAGAAACGCCACGTACCAATTGCGCCTTGAGGTACACTTTCTCTCCGCCTTGGGGAGAAGGCGTCACCTCGCCGACCGGCGCCGCCCACCAGGCGAGTCCCTCCGTCGCGGGGAGGTAGCCTTCGGCGACCATCTCTTGGATGTCGCGGTCGGTGATGTCCAAGACGCGCTAGTCGCCTTTGTGCGAGTCTGGCTCCTCTTCCAGGGGCTCTAGCGCCGCCAGATTGTGGTCGCCGCCGGTGGTTTCAATCACCGCCGACGCGGGAATGACCAGGCCTTCTGGGGGCACGACAACGGAGCTCGCCGGCTTCGCCGTGGCTTCGCTCGATGCCGCCATTGACGGGGATGAGCTGCTGCTAGCCATGGAGGAGGGAGAGAATGCGACTGGTGCAGAGAGAAAGACTAGGGTTTCTCGAGGTTTTCCGCGGAGAGATCGAGGAGGCGTGCGGCTGGAGGAAGAAGACGATGACGCGAGAGAATGGTGTGAAAAATTGGCAGGTGTCCCACGGTTACTATTTATCTTACTCTACGTCAAGATTCGTGCAGCTAATCGGACGGTTGCCGCATAGACGACGTGTTCGTGAACGTGCGCGGTAATTTCACCACGTCTCCAACCGCCGCCGCCAACGGTTCGCATCGCTCGCGCGGGAAAATCGGATATGATTGCGTTCTCTGCATGTGTGAGTTACGAGGAGTCGCTGACCTACAGCCTACATCGTCATAACTGACATGGTAGATGAGCCGTCCCATCGAAGATTCCGGCATGGACGGATTTAATCCGACAACGGAAACGTACGAGGGAAGATTCAGCATTTCTCTGACTTACTTATAGAAGACGGAGAAAACCTTTGCAGGGTTCTTTGGGAGGACTACAAGATATTGCTTGACGATTTGCCGACATCCATCTAGACGGAGCATTCCAGGAGAAGAGGCAAGACGGCGCAAGTTCTCGGAGTTCTCCGGGGGCTACTGTTGGGGATATGCTATATGGGTATCCTCATAGCATGCCTCTTATCTGACTAACCCGGGTGGCCCATAGTCGGTAGCATGGCCTGTGGCCTGCTGGGCAGCCCAGTTAGGTGGATCCAGAAGGGAGGCCCAAGCCGGATAAAGCAAGGCTACGGTGAAGTCACCAGCGTACCCGGAGCCTTGGAGTACAAGATACACAAGACTAGTAATAGACGGTGTTGAACTCTGTAACCTGTCCGGCTAGGACTTTTCCCTGTAACCCTAGGACCTGACGACTATATAAGTCGGGCCTATGGGAGCCTTTAGGGCATCGTTTTACACACACCTCGCACAGTGAACCTATCTCTGTAACTCGGCGTATTGCCCTTATAGTGATTTATAGCAGCAGTAGGATTCCGCCACCGTTGTGGGATCTGAACCTGGGTAACCTGTGTTACCTCGTACCCATCAACCGCCCGCCTTACCCCACGTCTCTAAATACGCACTGTGAGGACCCCTCCATGGCGTACTCGTCGGCAATACCACGACACCATCTTGAACAAACTTGAGTAAAGTTTGAATCCAACTAAATTCAAATCAAGTGAAATGCATTCTTCATAATGGCATCAGGAAATTTAAACACTTGAGAAATAAACCAAAACCCTCAAACCCTAATAGAATAAAAACATTTCCAAGTTATCTCCAAGATCATGGATTGGATCCATATAAAAATTTTCAACAAATATTTATAAATGATCAAGAATGACAAATATAAATATTATAAGACCATATAAATTGGTTTCACTTAATTTGGAGCCATAGATGAAATCTTATGAATTTAACAAGATAAGGAAATTGAATTTCCAAAGCCAATAAAACACCTATCTAAAATCCATACCAATTTGTGATCAAATTAATCCTAAAGATATTTAAAAGGATAAATAAATATCAATTAAGATTTTACAAATTGGAATCACCAAGTTTGGACTTATAAATAAAAAGATATGGGTTTATAAGATAAAGATAGAAATATTAAATGAGAAATATTTAAAGGCCAAATTAAATCTTAACCTAATCCATAAGCAAATGGAATAAATATAATCCAAATCCAAAAAAATAATGGATAAAGAATTTTCAAATTAAATAAAATGGCATTAACCAGATTCCATTTACATTTGAATAAAGACAAAATCCCTATTAGAAATGATTAATTATATCATGGGAAAATAATATTTGGAATTTACCCAAGTGGAATAAAAGTTGTTTAATTAACTTAAATAAGATCAAAGGAATCTTCCAAATAAAATTTATGGAATTTAAACTCATTGGAATAAAGACAAATACCCAATTTTAAATGATTAATAAATCATATTAAAAAAACATTCCAAATAATTCAAGGTGAATTATTTGACACCCAAATAAACATATAAAACCTACTGAAAATATTTGGAAAGATTTAGATTCAAATGGAGTTTGAAAACATTATTAAATCTTATTTGAATAAATGCAAGGGCCTATTTTCAATAATTAAAAGACCCTAAAAAGAATATAAGAAATATTCTAAATTTGACTTTAAAATGTATTAGTAAACAGTATTGGAATATACACAAAGTTTGATAGAAAATTGAATTCTAATTGTTGTTTGAAATAATCAAACAAAATCAAAACAGAATATTAGAATTGGAAAAAGAAAAGAGAAACAGAACAGAAAAAAAGTGAGCAAAGCCAACCCAACCCAGCTAGCCCATTAAGCCCAGCAGCCCACCTCTCTCCTCTCCCCGAAGCGTTTCTTTTTCACCGCAGACCAGACCCACTCAGCCGCTGACCGCTGGCCCCATCTCCCCTCTCCCTCTCTCGCTGACGCCAGGCCCACCGCCACGCAAGCTTCGTCCTCACCCGCGGTGACCACGCCCCCAACCCTCCTCGTCGTTTCTGGCCGTTGAAGACGGCATCAATACGCGTTACTGCCTCCATTAATCTCCCCCTGACCTTGCACACTTAAGCGTCCGTTCCCCCTCTAACTTTTCCCCCAGTCCTCACACCACCGGAGCCCCTAGGCTGCCTGTATTGCTTGCGACATCACCTCTGTCTCCGATGGCATTCCCGGCCGATTCTGGTGAACCCAGCCACCTACTTGCCTCCCAGACTCCACGGGGACACTCCCCATCTTCTGGCGAACCTCTCCGTAGCGCCAGCTCGCCCGAGCGTGATCTGCATCGCCGACAACGTCTCCAACAGAACGTCGCCGCCGTCTTCTCCTTTTCCGGCGACTTCCCTGGTAACATTCTGACTGCCCCTCATCCTTCTGATGATACGCCTGTGACCAGTGACCCCTTTCGCAACTAACTCCGTCGTTTTCGTGTCCTAGCCCGCACCGTAGCGTCGCCTCCATCTTCGACAGTAAGCAACGCCGTCTGTCTCTTCTCCGGTGAGCAATCCACGTCACCACCGTGTGCCCCTCAACGAGCTACTACCACGTTGAGCATCAGCAAGCTCTTGCAGTTCTGGTAAACCCCTCCCCTTCTTCCCTCGCTTCCTGTGGTCACCGCGACTCCGTAGCCAGAGCGCGCGCCGCCACTCGCCGCCGCCAGCGCCACCAACTGATGGGCAATCGCTGTGAGCCGTAGAGGTATCCTGCTATCTGTGTCGTGCGATTAAGTTAGATCCTGCGGCCAGAGCTGATCGATCCACGCGAACCATTTTTGCCCAATAGGAAGCAGCCACGTGGCCAGCCTTTTGTTTTAAAAACAGAAACTATTCTATTAGATACTCAAACTTGCAAAATTCATAACTTTCAAACCACACGTCCAAATTTTGCAAATTTTATATCAATGGAATCAGCAAGACAATTAATTTCCAACCATGCACTTTGTTTAATGAATTGCTTCTGGAAAAATGATTATTTTTGCAGAAACTTGTGTAGGCATAATTTGAGTATAAAATTCATTCTAAAATTATTTTTGTGATAATATCTTTGGCAGTTGGATTGTTTTGATCCTACTGACCATAGAGACCAACTTGTGGATTCAAAAATATATTTTGTGAAGCAAAAGAATAAATCTTTGAAATAAAGCATTTCTAGTCAATAAAAATGTTGTTTATATGTTAAAAATACTTTTTGGAGAAAAATCTTTGGGAAATGATTTGGATTGAACTCTCTGACCCCAAACACCAAGTTTTAGAATAAAAAATGTATTTGGTGAACCCCATAAAGATTATTACTTTGCTAAAGGCATTTTCATCCACATGAAATATTGATTTGGTTTAAAAATGATTTATAAGTAAAATCTTGTGCAAATGATTTTGCCACTTATATAAAATGACAAATAGGTGTTTTAGACTGTTTATAACCTATTAGATACCACTTTTCCAAATAAAACAGTCTTTAGCATGCTTGCATGCATTGCTTTGTTTCTATTATTTTATGTGTTTTGCTTGAATGGTAGATTGAAATATTGCTTGCTTGATTGAATTGTAGTGATTTGAAGAGTGTGAGTATTGCAAGATCAAGGAGTTAACTTATATTCTCTACCAAAAAGGCAAGTGATGCTTCATACTTTTGTCCTAATATTTTCACTATGCATTAGTGATATTTCTAATTAGGACTTGCATGGAATTTTGCTAAGTATAAACTATAACATGGGATATCCTAGTAGATGAAACCTTAGTAGAATTTTCCTAAGTTAAGATTCCTACCACCATCATGCTTATCTTAGCTAGTAGAAAACAAGGGTGGATTATATTCATGCTATGGAATATTTCTAAGTCAAGGACTTGTGTTTTGTTTAATAAAACAACTAAGTGAATGAAACACCTAGGTGGAATGGAAGGAATGGTTTGTGTTGAGTGGTTATACAAGGCCCATTTCTATGGTTTACCTTCTGTATCTCACTTGTGTAAAGCCACCCAGGAACAAAGGGATTTGAGATGCCAAATGTTAAGAAGCTTCTAGTGCAGCCACATGGCATTATGGGCTTTGCCTGGATCATATAGGTTGCAATAACTTAGCAAAATGGACAGTTGGTGGTAGGGGTTTGATAGGTTGGAGCGCGTCCATTCTGGTCTAAGGGAAGGCTTCTGAAAGATCTTGTCTTGGTGAAACCAAGTCTTATGGGGAAAGTGCACCACCTCTGCAGAGTGTAAAATCTAAGTACTTAGCCATGTCCCTGGCAAAGGACAATTTGAGCATCAAGACATGGAAGCTATCAAGAATCTCCTCATCCCAATTTCTAAGTTAAAAACTTGTGGTTGAACAAGGGTTGAAGGATCACCAATTTCTAATGGGAGATGCCTTGGGTGATTTTGACAAACAAAAACTTAGTGTTTTCAAAAGTGAAGGAAAATCTATTTTGAGCAAAGCAAGCCTAAGCTCCACTTAGCCAAATGCATATAGATGATAGACTCCACTATACTACCATAGTATCACTTGCCAATACAATTCAAATGTATTGACCCTTGTGGCTATAACTTATTATGTTGCAGGTTTGTTCGATGTTAGTGAAGTGTGTTGATTAGGATTACAAGTCTACAACCAACATGTTTCCTGTGGCACTTTGAAGATGAAGGACCCCATGCTATTGTTATATTCTGCTGCATTGAATTGAGATAGCCAAATGAGCTATGTAAGATATAATGAATTATTTTAATTCCTGGTTATAAGTTGTATTTATGACCTTTGTTTCTTGATATTACATCTTAACTGTGGATGCTAGCTATTGATCTAGGGACTAGCATTGTAAACACAGGGATCTCTACCTTATTACAGGTTGGGAACCTTACAGTGAGGGTGTATAGAATAATGTGTATTTAAAATACCACACAACTCATAAGGTATACAGACGAGGAATGCTACACAATACTGCTTATATAAGAGTTGTTTTATCTTTAAATTTTTATTTTTCAGTAATAATATTTATAAGTAACTTAGGTGTTATAATCCAAAGTATACAAGTAAACTTTAAATAATTTGATTATGACTAATTATCATCTATTGATGAGGATGAAAGTTTTTTAAGTTTAGTTATTAAGTGTTGGATACATTACCTTAAGATTTGTTATTTGAAGTGGCAAAAAGAATAACATTTGAAGAAAAGATTTCTTTGTTAAGGTTTAAGCAACCTTGATGGCTTTTTAGAATATGATTGATAGAATGTGATTGATGTTGTCTATGCTTTTCTTGAATGTTTGGATTTGAGATGCTTTATGACTTAATTAAAATATACCAAAGTTAACTATAAAATACATACTAAAGTCTTTAGCATTATATTTAAAACCTTGTAGACTAAAGTTAACTTTAAAAGGCATTGATGGACTTAAAGTGTAATGCTTATGGCATTTATATTTGTTTATTTTATAATGTTTATTTAAAGTTACATAAGAGTGATATTACTTTTATTTAAATAGCGATTTATTATTATTATAATGGATTAAGAACATTTATCTTCTTATAAAGGTGTGGTTATAGTTTGTGACCAAGGAATTAAAATTACTTAACTACTTATTAATTCATTGTAGTGTCTTGGTATGTTAACACGCTTGTGGTGGAAGTAAAGGAAAAGGTTTTATTTAGTCACAATTTATTCTTGAAAATTTTATAGTTGATAAGGATCCTTTTACAACTTAATCTACACTTTTGGTTGAATGATAATTCAAAAAGATTGTATTTAAAATGTGTTCAACCATTTTGTCTTCATATTATCAATATTTAAGACTAATACTATTTCTTAGACTTAATTGGCTAATTTTTTTAGAAATATTAGCAATTTTTATTTACCCTTATATGAATTATTAAGTAAGGAAATTAGATTTAAATTCAAGTTATTAAGGTATTATGTTTTTATTTGCCTTAAAGGTGGAATATTATAGTTTTAATATGTAATTATTATTTTTGTGATTTATAGATATTAAGATATGTTTTTTACAAAATTTAATACTTTATAAATACTTAATAAATAATAAATACTTAATTAAGTGAAATAATAATATATGATTATAATATTAAGTTTTAGTTTTTATTTTTCAAGGAATTTTGGTATATTATTTATATTTTTATCATTTACCATTATTAAAATATGAATTAACAAAGTTTTATTAATTATAAAATTTTATGAAATAATTTTTTTAAAATAATTAACATATTGATATTGATAATAGTTTTATGTTGTAGATTTCATTTTTCTGAAAATGTCCATATATTAAACATATTTTCCTAAATTATAAAACAAAAGATATTAAATTTATAAGATTATATCATTTTCTAATTAAATTCTAAATAGTAATTACTTTTTTCACACAGACCTAACCTACCCAGAGTTACTGACCAGTGGGGTCAGTACCATGTCACAGGACACCTAAGCAGAAGACTAGTCAATATTGGACCTGGTCAACATGTCGACGTGGCGAGGGATGACATGAGCATGACCTCATGATGACGTCATCAGAGAGTAACCTTACAGATCGAAGATCAATCGATCACTAGGGTGCTCGCGCGAGGCTGTGGTTGGTTTTGTTGCAAAGAGGGCATCGCGAGGATCCTGGTTATGGTGGCGCCGCCCACTTTTGGTCACTGGAGCTACTCCAATGACCAACAACGATGGTGGCCGACGGCGATGCACGGCGGAATGATGTTATACAGCGAGAGGAAGAGAGTGGAGAGGTCCATAGGGACCGGTAGCTCATCGTAGTGCTGTTGCGGTGGTTGACAATGATGATGGCGCTCCGATATGGACTGATTTTCACGAACTCCCACGATCAATGGCGAAAGGGAACGGCAAAATCAGCACGATTATGAGCGCCCCTTGCTTCACTTCTACCACTTAAGCGAAAAGAACGGCGAGGCGCTTCTCCTTGACTACCCCATGGCCTCCGGAACAACCTCTACTAACGATGGTGGTTTACTCTGGTCGGCTAGGGTTTCGGCCCTTGAAGAAAAGAGAGGATAAGAGGAAGTGAGAGCGGGCGAGTGAGAGGATGAGGACGAGAGGACATTGCAGTGGCGTTATTATCCCCTCCTCCAAAAGCGGCGGCACGCATCGCAGCGCGACGGATGATCGATGGTGGAGCTCCGGCCAGCGAGCTGCTTCCAGTAGGCAAGGAAGACGACGACATGCTCTTTTCGGAAAACCCCCTATAAAAATTTCTGTCTCAACCCGCGATCCCTAGCAGCGCCCCACCCGTCAGTCACTGTGGTGATAAGCTGGGCTTGCTAATAGGCCGAAGCGGCCTGCACGTGGGCGGTACATAATGGAGAGGAGATTTGGGCTGCAGCCTGGTTGCAGTTTTTTCTTACTGTTTTCCTTTTCTCTTTTCTGTTTTGTTTTCAGATTGTATATTACACATTTTTTTGAAATTTCCTTTATCAAATTTATTTGTTAAATAGTTGCAGCAATGATGAATGGTATTTAGAGTCATTTTGTGAGCTTTTTATTATATAGTCTTATATTTCTTTATTTTCTTTATATAGATCCTTTTAATATTTTGTAAGGGCCTTTATTACTAATTTTCTTTCCATAGTAAACCATGATTTGTCAGGGAATGCATTACTATTAATTCATGAGATTTGAATTGTTATCAACTTATCATTAAAGAAAGTTTTACATAGTGATCCATCTTATTATAGGACACATATAATTATTGAGAACTAAAGTGGTTAGTGCTATCCACATAGACTTAAATGATATTAAGATAATTGGTTGGTGACACCTTGCATAGAATTTGGGGTTTAAGATTATCATTACTTTCTATCTATTTTATAAGGCTTTAATTTTATATGAGATCTTAGATTTAGGGATATCATTTAAAGTTTAAGACTAATTGACTTTATGCTCATGATTAGAAATGATACTATTATTTAATATAAAGTAATGGAGTTATTCTTTTAGAATGGATTGAAAGTAAGGTTTAATAATTCAAGTTCCTAGGCTGTATGGTTTAAATGTTTGGAAAGTGAGAAAACATATTTTAAGGATTTGTTATAGGAAAATATCCCTATAAAGCATTGTGGAAACAGGATGTTAAATCAATCAGATAAGATGGATAATATGTGTGGTTAAAGATTTAAAATTGAGTGTTTACCAAGAATTCCTATCTTCCATTATTCATAAGTTTGTACTCCTATTTAAGGAATTCCTTTCCTAGATATATTACTTCTTCATATTCATCCTCATGGGTTAACATGATGAGCTTATCTTAAAATAACATTATTACCAACACTTCCACCTTCTAAATCCATTTGTAATCCAAGGAGCTTGACACTAAGCCTAACAAGATCTCCCCATAGGGATCATCCTCTTTTCTAAAGTGTTCCTTATGAATCTAATTCCACTTAAATGATCATCCTCTAATTCATTTAGTAGTTGCTTCGCATTCCGATTATTTACTACCTTTATCCTTCATAACTAACATTACTCCATTAGGTGTATCTACCAAAACCTACTTTCCTCAAGGTCTACTATTTTGTAAGAATAATAACACTACTTCAATAATTCCCTGCTGCTCTAGCTTCAGCTTAGCCATATTATCTTATGTCTACTAAACTCCAATAACTTATATTCAAACTTCTCATCATATTATGGTGGTATTATAATTATCTTCTCAGTACATTTTACTGAGTAGAAGATTTTATGCATTGACTATACCTTCTTAATTCAATAAGATTACTCCCTATAGCTATCTTCAATATTCATACTTATAATCTTCTTTGTCACCATAAAAATATATAATCAAGATAACTCTTCTATCCATTTAGGAGTGACTTAACTCCACCAACTATCATATTGATTTCACTTTCTCCAAGCTCTACCATCCTTTAGATGACCTCTAAGACTATCATTACTATTAACCTAATCTTTCTTCTTTCTTGATAAGCTTTAGTGAATGCTAATACAAGGACAAGGTTAATAGATCAAGAATTGATAGGTTAAGAATTGGGGAATCAATAGTTGATTATTCAACATTGATGAACAACAGATATTAGAATAAGATTCAATAGAGATGATAAGGATTGAGGTGGATAATAAAACATATAAACCTAGTGTCGACGGGAAGACCGCCACAAAACGGATGGGCCAATAGAGATGATGGGGATGTGCCTTTCGGGGTAGCCCAGTAGGACGTTTCCTATGGGCCCAAGCCGCCAGCGAGTGGGCCTGTAGGACGGCGACTGGATCGAGACTTGGCAAGGACTTAGGCGACTGGGAGCTGGAGGCCCAGAAGCGTAGCTAGGCCCAGTCGGACTAGGTCAAAGACCCTCCGAATCCTTAACTAATTCGGTTGTAATCTGTAAACCCTAGCGAGGTGAGCCTATATAAACCTTCCTAGGGTACGCATAGAGGACACGTTCCATCATACACCCAAGTGATTCGCCGCCTAGTCGTCGAGCTCGCCCCTTTGTACTCTCTCTATAATAAAATCTACTAGAAGTAGGTCTTTACCTTCCAGGGGGACGAAACTGGGTAAAACCTTGTTTCTCCGCCCTCATCTCGCACCGCGGATGGCTGGTCGCCCTTGCCCCATGTTCTACTACTCGCTGCCGATTGCAGCATCTGTCGTGGTCATTCCCACGACAGTGGTGCCCAGCGTGGGGCCTGGCCGGTCAGGCCGGTGTTCTGCGGCGAGATCCAATCTTCCCATCAACGAGTCGATCGCCATAGGCCGCATGATCGTGATCGGCGAGATGCTCCAGATCTTGGTAAGCAGCTACGTCCCGGCGGCACGACCCGTCACACATAGTGTGATTCTGCCGGTCGGCACAATCAGCCTCTTCGTCGGTCTCACCGACGTCATCATCTCGGAGGACTCGGCTCGCATCCGCGAGTCAATGCCACGCGACCGGCTCTCTGAGAGCCAGGTCCGCACGATTCACCGCCTCGCCTCCAAGTACGACTCGGCCCACAACAAAGTGGCCGAAACCACCACGGCCGCGGACGACGCGGCCCTCAACGACGACGCCGATTCGGCGACCCCGGCGTCGGCCACCAGATCCATCGTCGCCGCATCACCCGCGGGATCCATCACCCAGGTCTCCAACGTCGGATACTTCGAGGACCCCTCCATCCTTGGGATCTTTGACTCCGACTCCGGGTCAGAGAACTCCGCCGACCTCCATGACGGAACCGGTCGCCACGCCACGACCCACATGGCGACTGGCGCTGACCCCCCGGAAGATCCCTTCTCCACGCCGATCTCACCAAACGCGATGGCAACAGAGGTCGAGGAACTCCGCCTGCGGCTGGCGGAGGCGGTCCGCAAGGAACAAGCTGAGCGCGAAAAATTTCGCCTCGAGCAGGTGACAGCGCAGGAGCTTTCGCGCTATCAACAACTCCGAATCAGGTCACGCCTGAACCCTACCGTTCAGGGGCGCGCCCTGAACTTCGTCGATGAAAACGACCCGGCTCATGTGGCAGAGCGCGCGATCTGTGAGAACGCGCCGCCAGGAGGAAGCACTCGAACCCCACCAGGCGTGACGGCCAACGGCGCCCCACCACCACCCAACCGCGCGCCCCCCAGGGATCAACCAAGGATCATGGTCTCCTCACGAGAGCGAGATGCGAACGGCCTCCCGCTGTTTTCCACCCCAATGGACAACCTCGTCGCGAGCCGAGCAGCATTCGACAACATCCAAGTCACCGAGGAAGGCGCCCTGCAGATCCAGTACGCCAAGGCTCTGCTCGCCAAAGCAGTTGAGCAACAAAACGCGGGCGCCGAATCACAGGGTCAGACGTATTCGCGTTCATCAGGCAGCAGGGCGGCCTCGAGCGGCCGCCCAATGGCGGCAAATACCCTCAACTGACCACCACCCGAGCCCCTGCAGCTCCAACACCGACCCGCGAACGCGACACTCTCCACCAACGACCCACGGCCGGCGAACAACTTCGTCGCCGCCAACGGGCAGCCCATCGACGCACGCACCCACATCATCAACAACCAGAGCTGGCGCGCATGCCAGCCTGAAGACCTGAGGCATACCCTCACCAACCGCCGCGACGGCGAACCAAGGGGATCACTGAGCCGAGTCGGACCCCAGTGCTTCGGACCGATAATCCGAGGCGAAAGATACCCGACGAACTTCAAAGCGTCGAAGGATATCGAGAAGTACGACCCCTCGTACGATCCGTCTGTGTGGCTGGACACTTACCTCATGGCGATGGGGATCACCGGCCACACCGACCTACTCGCCGCCCGCTACCTTCCCCTGATGATGGAGGGAGCATGCAGGCAGTGGATTAACACCCTCCCCCCGGATAGCATCGACTCGTGGGAGGAAATGCGTGACGCCTTCGTCGGGCACTTCGAGGGTTCATACACCCGCGCCACCACCATCGAGGACCTAGAGCGATGCGTCCAGGGACCCCGCGAGTCGACCCGCAGTTGGGTCTAATGGCGGCAAGACCTGTGGTATAACGCGGCCGAAATCCTCCCGGACACCGCGATCCACTTCTTCAAGACCTCGTGCCGCTACGAGCCCCTGGTCGCCAAGCTCAAGCGAGTGTACAGAACACTCGACAACATACCAGACCTCCTGGAGATCGCAAAGCGGTACGCGGAGGAGGATCCAAACCAAGAAAACGATGATGAGTCGGGAGGAAATCGCCGCACGAGCGGCCACGACAATGGGAGGCGACCCGAGCTACGCTACAGCAACACTCGCCTCACCGGCAAACGCCGCAGTGACGGGAGAGTCGACTTCGTCGCCAACGCCGGATACGCGCCGCGCGAACCCAAGAGCTTCCGCTGCGACGGAGGCCAGCACCGTGACGGTGGCAACTACAAGGCAAAGCCGAGGTTCGATCCCACGGCTCTCCTCAACCAACCCTGTGTGTTTCATAGCAGGGAAGGAAAGCCCGCCACGCACACGACCGCCGACTGCCACTCTCTCAAGGACATCGATAAGGCACAGCATGCGGGAAGACCCCGACAACAACCCGCCAAACGGCGGAAAGTTCGGCAGTGTCGCCGGCTCGCTCCCCACCTTCATAGGCTTCAACACGAAGCGCGAGAAGAAGGTCATCGCCCGCGCCGTAGCCGTCAACGCGGTGTCCCAGATAGACATCCCCCAGTTCCTCAACTGGTCCGAGCAACCAATCACTTGGAGCCGCGAGGACCACTCACCACGGATCGAATATCCGGGCCGAGTCGCCTTAGTGGTCAAGCCCAAGGTGGGAGACTACTGGCTCCCCAAAACACTGATGGACGGCGGCAGCTCCATCAACATCCTATACCTAGACAACTTCAGGCGACTGTGGCTCCCGCAGTCGATGATCGAGATGACCTACACCAACTTCCATGGCATCGTCCCCGGTCGAAAGGCGTACCCGATCGGCAAGGTGACACTGCCAGTCACCTTCGGCACACCAGCAAACTTTTGCACCGAGCGGATCGTCTTCGTGCTGGTGCCGTTCAACAGCCCCTACCACTGCGTCCTGGGGAGCCAGGCGTTCGCCAAATTCATGGAAGCGCCCCACTACGCGTACAACCTGATGAAGCTCCCTGGGCCATGTGGAATCATCACTGTCCATGGCGACCCCGACATGGCCGCAGAATGTGAGGCCAAAGGGGCAGAACTCGCTGATGCCGTCATCGCGGCGGAGGCCAACCACGCCGAGGAGCTCTCCAAGTACGCGAGCGGGGTCAACAACAACGACCCCACCATACTCAAGAAGCCCAATTCGGAGGGTGGAAACTTCACCGCCTTCGCGGCAACGACATACACCCACACCATCGAGCTGGTCCAGGTGACTCCAGCCAGACGGTGACGATCGGGACGGGCATGAGCCCAACATAGGAAGGCGCGCTCATCGATTTCCTCCGTGAGAATCGGGACATCTTCGCATGGAAGCCATCCGACATGCCTGGTGTCCCGAGGGAACTCGCTGAGCACAAACTCAACGCTGACCCCAAAGTGTGACCTGTCAAGCAGTCGCTGTGGCCCTTCAATGAAGAACGCCGCCGAGAAATCGCCGAGGAGGTGCAGCGTCTACTCGCTGCAGGCTTCATTCGGCCAATCAAATACTCCAAGTGGCTGCCAAACCCAGTCCTAGTCAAGAAGAAAAACGGGACCTGGAGAATGTGTATCGATTACACAAACTTAAACAGCGCCTGCCCGAAGGAGCAATTCGTCCTCCCGCGGATCGACCAAATCATCGATTCAACCGCGGGCTCGGAGTCGCTATGCTTCCTCGACGCCTATTCTGGGTACAACCAAATCAAAATGGCCATCAAGGACAAAGAGAAGATGGTGTTCATCACTCCATTCGGAGCCTTCTTCTACACCGCCATGACCTTCGGCCTCAAAAACGCCGGGGGGACCTACCAGAGGTGCATGCAGGAGTGCCTTGCGAGCCAAATTGGCCGCAATATCCATGTCTACATCGACGACGTGGTGGTGAAATCCACTCGCCAGGGCGATCTACTTGCCAGGGCGATCTACTCGCCGACCTGGCGGAGACCTTCGCCAACCTGCGATGGTACAAGATAAAGCTAAACCTAGGAAAGTGCACCTTCGGTGTACCTACTAGACAGCTACTGGGATACGTCGTCTCCAAGCGCGGGATCGAGGCGAACCCCGCCAAGATCAACACGATCGCCTGACTCGGCAGACCCGAGTGCCTGCGTGACGTCCAGAAGCTGGCCGGGAGAGTCGCGGCTCTCAGTCACTTCATCCCCCGGCTAGGCGAGAAGGCGATGCCTCTCTATCGCCTAATGCAGAAGAACCCCACCTTCCAGTGGGACAAGGAGGCAGACGAAGCGCTCCACGCTCTCAAGGAGGTGCTTCTAGCAGCACCGCTACTCGCCGCCCCCATGACAAGGAGCCCATGTTGTTCTACGTCGCGGCTTCCGAGTGCGTCGTCAGCACCGTCATGGTCGTCGAAAGGCCAGAGGAAGGGAAGGAACGCTCGGTGCAGCGACCCGTATACTACATCAGTGAAGTCCTCACCAAGTCGCGCCAGCGCTACCCACAGTACCAGAAATTGGTATACGCGGTCTTCAGAGCGC
This sequence comes from Avena sativa, assembly GCA_916181665.1. NCBI lineage: Eukaryota > Viridiplantae > Streptophyta > Magnoliopsida > Poales > Poaceae > Avena > Avena sativa. Next base: position 298,999,694 of record OV702297.1, on the reverse strand, counting down.
AGCGGCGACTGCCGCACTACTTCCAGGACACCCAATAATAGTCGTCTCCTCAGCACCACTGCAGGACATCATCCGCAACCGCGAGGCGACCGGGCGAGTCGCCAAGTGGGCCGTCGAGATCGGCGTCCACAACATCAAGTACGAGCCACGCAAGGTGATCAAGTCACAGGCCCTCGCAGACTTCCTCGCCGACTAGGAGGAGACCCAGCAGCCAGAGAAGCTGCCATACCTCCATTACTAGAGCTTACACTTCGACGGCTCCAAGAACGCGGACGGTGCAGGAGCGGGGATCGTGCTAAAATCTCCAAAGGGCGACAAGCTCCACTACGTCCTCTACTTCGACTTCACCCCCTGCACCAACAACATGGCTGAGTACGAGGCGCTACTCCATGTCATGATGGCAGCCAAGGAGATGAACATAAATCGCCTGCGCTGCTACGGAGACTCCGACCTCGTCGTCGGGCAAGTCGCCGGCACCTGCGACGCCGTCTCCCCCACCATGGCGGCATACCGCCAGGCAGTGGACCAGCTGGGAGGACACTTCGCAGGCTACTCCGTCGAGTGGATCGACAGGCGGAAGAACGAGGAGGCCTACGCACTCTCTATCATCGGCTTGGCTCGACTCGCACCACCCGCCGACGTCTTCCTCGACACTATCACCAAGCCCTCTGTCTCTCCCCCAAGGGAGATCGACATCGGAATTCCGCTGCAACCAGAAGAAGCCCTGGTCGCACTAATCGCCGAGCCAAGAGACTGGACCGCGCCGTACATCGCTTACCTGGAGGGAGGCACCCTACCCGCAGACGAAACGGAAGCCCGGATGATAGCACGCCGCTGCAAATCCTTCGTCATCATCAACGGCGAGCTCCACAAGCGCAGCGTGACCGGCGTGTTCCAACGCTGCGTCCAACCCGCTGAAGGACGCAAAATCCTCCAAGACATCCACTCTGGCGACTGCGGCCATCACGTCGGCGCCCGCTCTCTGGTCGCAAAGGCCATGCGACACGGCTTCTACTGGCTCACCGCACACGCAGACGTTGTTGACATTGTCCAGCGGTGCGTCGGATGCCAGAAATATGCCAACCAGACTCATGTGACGAGCTCAGCGCTCAAGACAATCTCCATGACCTGGCCGTTCGCCGTGTGGGGCATGGACATGGTAGGCCCCTTCAAGAAGGCCCCCTCTGGCTACACCCACCTCCTAGTCGTAGTCGACAAGTTCACAAAATGGTTGGAGGCTAAGCCAGTCCGCAAGTGCGACGGTAAGATCGCTAAAAAATTCCTACGCGTGCTCATATATCGCTACGGGTTCCCAAACAGCATCATCACGGACAACGACACCAACTTCGCCAAGGGAGCCATGGCCGAGTTCTGCGAGGAGCACAACATCTGACTCGACCTTGCCTCAGTAGCCCACCCGGAGTCCAATGGCCAGGCAGAATGCGCCAATAATAGCATCCTCCACGGCATGAAGCCACGGCTACAAGTCCCACTCGAGCGTACCGCCGGGTGCTGGGTCGAAGAACTCCCCTCCATCATCTGGGGCATCCGCACCTCCATCAACAGGTCGACAGGGTTCACCCCCTTCATCATGGTGTACGGTGCCGAGGCAGTCATGCTAACCGACCTCGAGAACGATTCACCTAGGGTGGTCAACTACACGGAGGCCGACAACGAGCTCGCACGACAAGACGGAGTCGATCAGCTCGACGAAGCACGCGACCTGGCTCGCTCCTGCACCGCCATCTACCAGCAAGGGCTACGCCGCTACCACAGTCGACGAGTACGGACTCGCACTTTCCAGGAAGGCAACCTGATACTTCGCCTAATCCAGGACAAGAAAGGCATACACAAGCTCTCACCCCCTTGGGAGGGACCATTCGCCATCGGGCGAGTCCTGGGCAACGACGCCTACTACCTCACCGACGTCCGAGGCGACGAAAAACTCGACGTCAAGCGGCCATGGAATGTAAACCTCTTACGGAAGTTCTACTCTTAGAACTCCAGACATGTACCCCCTACCCACTATGAAATAAAACAAATTGGTTATCGCAAATTGCGTCTACTCTCCGTGTCTTGTGCCACTCGCACTCGTAATAACTATGTTACACTATTCGCATAAGTCAACGTTTGGCAAAGTGACCGGCACGGCCAAGTAGTGCGGTACCAGGGCACTGGGAAAACTCAGGCCTCGTACCGTCCACGAAAAAAGCTAACCCGGAGCCCCATTGGAGTCGCCTAGCTCGACTGGCTCCCCGAGCCAAGACAACTGCACTCGCTCCCCACAGTGACCAAGTCCTCCGCATCCTCGATGCAGCGACTCGAACGGCAAAGTACCACGCTCGAGGACTGACACTAGACCAAAGACGAGCGGCTAGGGAAAAACGCCAAGTATGAGAGCATGCCCAGGACTCGCCTAACATAACGCGCTTAATCCTCACCTACCTTGGGCTTGCGACTAGAACGGCCAAGTACCACGCTCGGGGACTCGGCGACCCGACCCCGTTCGCTCCCGGCAAAACGGTCAAGTAAAGAGCACCCCTGGGAGTCGCCACGCGACTGGCTTTCCGAGCCATGGCGAGTCGACCTTAACTAACTAACAATTCACAAAACATATAAAAACGAGGTAAATCCCATAAAAAGGGCGGACGCGCTCGGGGACTCGCACAACCAACATCAATTGCAAAACGACTGACAAAATAACACGAGCATTCCTTTATAGCAGCAAAAAAAATTCGCGTACAAGGAGAATTACATGGTTATCCTATACTAATGCTGAATGGCAAAACATTCTATTCCACAGGCTTTGATGATGATGCGCCATCGTCCCTGCGGCTGCGGATAAAAGGCACATAAGGGTTCAACGGGTACGTCGTCAGCTCACCCGCCATCGCCGCACGGAACGGTTGCTCCGCCTTGAAGTCACGGTGCTTTGGCTCAGGGTCATTAGGGGCGACGACCGTCTCCTGGTAGGGGATAAGGTCGCCCATCGCCCAAATGCGGTCGGAGTATACTGCGGCTCGGTCCGTCAGCTTCAACACTTCGGCAATCTCCACCGAGCCCGTCGACGAGGGGTAACCACTCGTGACGTCGTCAAGGTCGAAATTGTCTGGGAAGTGTGCGAGCCCAAGGCTGAGCGCCGTCGCCGCTCCACGACGGAAGGCCGACCGCGTCATGAATTCCACGACCGACGGAGCCTTTTCTAGGTAGCGCCATACCTCGACAAGGTCGCTGGGAATCACCTCCGTGGGCGATATCTCTTGAAGGTATGCCCGGAGGCAAGTCGCTAACAGCGCGGCTGAGTCGACCAGGGTGGTCACACACTGCCGCGCGTCGTACGACTACGCCTCTTCCGCATTGTTAGTGATCTGGCCTGCAGCACGCAAACAAATAGTAAGCAAAGCACCAAAACCCCAACGCGGTACGTGCAATCGGAAGTCAGATGAAGGAAAGCTTACCAATCAGCGGGCGGCATAGGTCCGTGATGAAACTTTAAAGGGAGGAGAAGTCATTTTGCAACCCGGCAACAAGCGCATCAGATACCTTCCGTTTTTCAGCGGCAGAAGCGACGGCGGCCTTGGCTCGTCCTTCCGCCGAGCTCACTTCCGCCTTCACCTCCTTGAGCTCACGCTCCAGCTCAACGATTCGCTTCTCCGCCACGCTCAAAGCGGACTGAGCCGTCGTCAAATCACCTGCTGGGACAAGGCCTTGGCGAGCCTCCTTCACCTCAGCCGCACTACTCTCTGTTTCCAGGAAAAAACGGTCAAGACCGCGACAAGTTAGCAAAGAACGCCAATTAAGGTATATACTAACCTGCAGCCGCTTGAAGCTCCTTGTTTGTCTCCTGGACGGTGACGAGCTCCTTCTCCACTCGGCACTTCGCAGCAAGCCACTCGGCTGATTCGCGCTGCAGGCCCTGTGCAACAACTACAACATCAACAACCAAACAATTCCTAAGTGCCCAGCCGCTGAAATTCAGCGACTAGGCACTCGGGGACTGGAAAATGAAATTCCTAAGTGCCTATCCGCTGAAATTAAGCGACTAGGCACTCGGGGACTGGACAATGAAATTCCTAAGTGCCCAGCCGCTGAAATTCAGCGACTAGGCACTCAGGGACTGGATAACACCAAAAAAATTAAGAATCCGACCACTGAAATTCAGTGGCCAGATCCTCGGGGACTGGACATACCTGGATGGCATCATCTAGCATGCCATGAAGTTCCATCGCATCCACTGACGCGAGCACAAGCGGAGTATGGCCACGACGTTGTTCAACCTCCGTGCCGGCGGCCCTAGGAAGCTGGCTCGACGGCACTGAGGCACTCGCCGCGGTGGCCTTCGCCACGAAGCGAGGAAATGTCGCCACTGCGGCCACTGCACCACTCGAGGTCGGCTCGGCCACATCGGTTGAGCCGACAAGCACCGTATACTGCGACCCCGCGTCTTTCGTGGCCTTCAGAGCTACGTCCGCTGTGGTTGGAGGCTCGCTCGGGGCAGTCGCCGGTTTGTCAGAGACCGTGACGACGTCGTCGCCCTTTGTTCTTTTGGTGCCTTCAGCGGGAGCAATGACTTCGTCCCCCTTCCTCTTCCGCGAGGGATCAGCTGGCACCTCTGTGGCGACTGGCAGAACCTTGGCCACTGAAGGATGGCCTATCTTCTTAACTCCAGTCCTGTGAAACAACTCTGTCAATAAAGCTCTCCGATCAAAACACAAAGCAAGCAGACGGGTAAAAGATCAAGGAGCACTCACTTGGCGACCGGAAGAAATCGCATGCCGGTGCGGATGCTGGCCGGCTTTTCTAGTTCTGGCCCCAGTTTCCGACTGAGGCCCGTCTCGAACACATTGTGTGCCCAGGACACTGATGGTTTCTTTGAAGATGAATCCGCAGCGGGAGCCTCCGTGGCAATCGTTGTGGGAGCCCCCCTTGGCGGTGAGGCCCCTGCGGCTGGAGCAGCCCCCAAACCAGTGACTGGGCGAACGGCGGTGGCAACGACGCTAGCGGCACTTCGTCCATTGCGACGGCAGCACCAGTCGCCGTGGCTGCGTGCGCCGCTGTCTCCTCGGCCGAGCTAGTTGCGTCGGAGCTACTCGCGGACCGAGGCGGATACACCGGCTTCGTTGGCTTCACCTTCTTCTTCGGCGGAGGTTGCTTGTTATTCGACGGCGTAGCCTCACGGTGTGAGGTGTGCTTAGGAAGCTCGTCGTCGTCGTCCTCATGGGCCTCGAGGCTCTTGCTGGCCTTGATTCGCGCTGGTGCTGTCCGCGATTCTTGCGAACCGTGGGGGCAACAACCTCCACGGGGTCATCGTCTTCATTGTTGTCGTTACCACCCCCGTCACTCTCGATGTTCCCCTTGTCGGGCGATGACTCGCTCCCGTCCTGGGCGGACGAGCTCGAGTTCTCGTCGTCTGCGGGCGGAAGCCACCCTTCCACCACTTGAAACAACTGCATCAACTAAACGACGTTAGCACAACCGCGAATGCACAAACTACGACTGTGAGTGCAAAAGGAATAACATCTTACCGTTGGAGCTGGGCGCCTCGCGGTATAAGGTGCGACCCCAGACTTTGCATCGAGATACACCACCTGGGTGATCTTCTTCAGGGCCAGGGTGTAGTCATTGAGTCTCCACTCAACGAGGCAGGATTTCGTCGGGTTGTCCTTGCCTGTATATTTGTACATGTAGTGGTCACGGCTGGCTAGGGGCACGAGCCGTCGCCCGAGCCAGCAGTTGTAGAGGTTGATGGTTTGGAGGCCTTTCTTCTTCAAATTGCGAATGGTCTGCAGCATCTCGTCGACGACCATCCGCTGCTCCAGCGGGAGTTTGGTAACTTGGAGCCGACGCGGCTCGGGCCGATCGGCGGAGTACCTTGGAAGCGCCACTTCGTCGCCTGGAGTCGACTTGGTGACATAGAACCAGCTCTTCTTCCACTCGTTCGCCGCTTTGGCGGGCAACATCAAGTCAAAGAACGATGCCTTCGATTTCAGCTGGAAAGTCAAGCCGCCCGCGGCTAGCATTGGGTCGCCTGTCTCTTCGCGGCTGATTCTCCCGTGGAACAGATCTTGCCACATGGGGAAGTAGGGCCTGCAGCCCAAGTAGCACTCGCAGAACGCCACGAGAATGGCGAGCTGCTCGATACTGTGCGGACCTAGATCCGACGGCTGGATACCGTAATAGGCGCATAAACGCTGAAAAAAGAGGGAGGTTGGGAAGCCAAGCCCCCGCTCTAGGTGACTAGTGAAGCAGATGAATTCCCCTTCGCGCGGATCCGGAATCACTTCTCCGGCCGCAAGGATGCGCCATCTCCCGGCACAGAGGTGTTGGGCCACGCAGAGATAAAACAAAACTTTTCCTCTAACGTGGTGACCCCAAGATCTAGCTTAGGTAGAAGGCCACGAGGTTTACCACTAGACGCGCAGTTGCGGATTACTGATGAAGCGCGTCAGTTGATGCAGTGCATTCCTCATGATCCGATCGTCCTGGTGCTGATCGCACAGCACCTCTGCTGGTATCCACACGTACAAGGAGGAGCACCGGCGGCGAACTGCTAGGTTCGGAACGGTGGAGGACTGCTATGGAGATAGGGTTTCCAACACATGGAATGACCTAACCGAACAACGATTAACCTTTCTGGGTTACGGTGCTCCACTATATATAGGGAGTGAACGTGGGCTCTGCTCGCGCGACCCATTCACTAAAGCCCATATAACACTAGTCACCGTGAGTCCAACTCACTAACTCAGTCCTAATCAGGTTTAGGTCCAACCCAACCAGATTATATGTTCAGATCCAATTCGAACTTTCTCCCACTCTTAAGTGTGTGACCCCGCAGGCTCATGGCTACTTGGACATGATTGGAGTCCGACTCTCAATCGATCAGTCGGTAGTGGCTCCTAGCAGAACGTGCCGACTCCCAAGTACCAAAGAGTCATGACGACTTGCCTTTCCAATGCGACTTATATCCGAGTCCCTTTTGCCTCACGATATACCTTATCAGACTATAGGCGAATAATTGTCATCCCTTAAATAGTTTGACTCTCTTCTCGATCCGAGATAAGTGATTCACCCGACTAACTCTTAGTCGATCGCCTCGGTTAACACTTAACCGAGTCGTGCATGGCCATGCTTTCCGAATCATATCTCACGAGAGGGCCCAGAGAATATCTCTCCAAGTGGAGGGGCAAAATCCCATCTTGGTTATTCACATCACGCAGCTTGATTCTCAGTCGACCCGAACTCTGCCTTTATAACTGCCCAGTTACGGATCAGCGTTTGACAGAACCTAAGTTTGTAATCCTCAACTCGGACTATGCAATAACCTCAGGTCTAAGGATTACATTGATTGAGATATACAAATGACAACTTGTTCGTTGTACCTCAATATGGGTCAATCCGACTCGCTAAACTCTTTAGCCAAATCTGTGTAAGTTGGAACAGCATCTCCATGCCCATGACAAGTGGAACCGAGTCATCAAGCCAACTTTCACATTGTTCTAAGTTGTGTGTCCAGCACAACCTCAATGACCAAGGATATTTAGTACAAACAACATGAATGCATAGTTCCACAACCGAATAACATATTCAATGATACACATCAGATGTTTATACAAGGACTACTTAATATCTTTATGAATACAATGGGAAATCTCATCATACATGATTGCCTCTAGGGCATATCCCCAACAGTCTCCCACTTGCACTAGAGTCAATCTTCTGACATCACATGTCTAAGCATCTAATGCCCATGGCTCTCAGGTGCGCCTCATGCTTCGGCTGTGGTAACGGCTTTGTCAATGGATCCGCAATATTTGCATCCGTGTGTACCTTGCATAACTTGATATCACCCTGATCCACGAACTGGCGAATCAGGTGGTATCGCATGAGTATGTGCTTGTCCTTCTGGTGCTATCTAGGTTCCTTGGCTTGTGCAATAGCACCATTGTTGTCACAATACACGTCTAACGGATTGGACGAGCCCTGAACCACACCAAGATCCATGAGGAAATTCCTCATCCAAACAGCTTCCTTTGCTGCCTCCGAGGCGGCAATATACTCAGCCTCTATTGTAGACGCAGACACTGTCTCTTGCTTGGAACTCTTCCAGCTCACAGCACCTCCATTTATACTAAACACATATCCGGATTGCGAGCGAGAATCATCAGAGTCGGTAAGATAACTCGCATCCGTGTAACCCTTTACACTGAGTTCATCTTCACCACCATAAACCAAGAACATATCCTTAGTCCTTCTCAAGTACTTTAGGATATTTTTAGCCGTTGTCCAGTGGATCTCTCCAGGATCAGCCTGGTATCTGCTCACAACACTTAGAGCATAGGAAACATCCGGCCTAGTACAAATCATGGCATACATGATGGATCCGACTGCAGAAGCATATGGAATCGCACTCATCCGACTTCGCTCATCAGTTGTCGAAGGACACTGAGTCTTGCTAAGTTTTACACCATGGGACATCGGTAAGAACCCCTTCTTAGACGATTCCATGTTGAACTTCTTCAACACTTTGTCCAAATAAGTACTCTGACTCAATCCAATGAGCCTCCTTGATCTATCTCTATAGATCCGGATTCCGAGGATGTATGTTGCCTCACCCAAGTCTTTCATTGAGAAACTCCTTTCCAATGATTCCTTGGTTTCTTGCAACATCTGGACATCATTTCCAATCAGTAATATGTCATCCACATATAAGATTAGAAAGTTTACTTTGCTCCCACTAAACATCTTGTATAAACAAGAATCACGATCACTCTTGATGAAGCCAAACGATTTGCCTACCTCATCAAAGCGAATATTCCAACTCCAAGATGCTTGCTTCAACCCACAAATGTATTTCTGAAGTTTGCACATCTTTTCAGCATTAGCCGGATCGACAAAACCCTCGGGCTGTATCATATAAACGTCCTCGGTTAAATTTCCGTTAAGGAAAGTCGTTTTGACATCCATCTGCCATATCTCATAGTCAAAATAGGCCGCTATAGCTAACATGATACGAACTGATTTAAGCATCGCTACGGGCAAGAAAGTCTCAGCGTAATCAACTCCTTGAACTTGTCGGAACCCCTTCGCGACAAGGCGTGCTTTATAGATCGAAACATTTCCATCCATATCAGTTTTCTTCTTAAAGACCCATTTTCACTCGACGGGTCTTGCACCGTCTGGCAGATCAACCAAGTTCCAAACTTGGTTTTCATCCATGGACTTTATCTCGGATCTCATGGCTCCAAGCCATGACTCGGAATCAGATCCCACCATCGCTTCCGAATAATTTGCCGGCTCATCACGGTCTAACAGTAACACATCACGAACACTTTGTAATCTTGCCGATCTTCGTAGTACAGGTGCTGTTGCCAGCTCAGCTGCCACGACCGGCTCAACCTCCAAGGTTTTTGCCGACTCGCTACTAGCCGGTTCCTCTCGAATTTCTTCGAGTTGCACCGTGCTCCCACTTACTCCCCGACTGAGAAACTCTTTCTCAAGGAAGACACCGTTCCGAGCGACAAACACTTTGCCCTCTTCTCGGTTGTAGAAGTAGTAACCCAAGGTTTCCCTCGGATACCCCACGAAAATACACTTATCCGACTTGGCTGTAATCTTGTCCGACTGAAGACGCTTGACAAATGTTTCACAACCCCAAATCTTAAGAAAAGACAAACTCGGCTTTTTGCCTGTCCACATATCATGCGGTGTCTTCTCTACCGATTTTGATGGTACTCTGTTTAGTGCGAACGCCGCTGTTTCTAGACAATAACCCCAAAATGATAAAGGCAGATCTGTCCGACTCATCATTGATCGTACCATGTCCAACAAGGTTCGATTCCGCCTTTCCGAAACACCGTTCCTTTGCGGCATTCCTGGCGGAGTAAGTTGAGGAACTATTCCACAACTTTTCAGATGGTCATCAAACTCATGGCTCATGTACTCACCTCCTCGGTCCGACCGAAGAAACTTTATTTTCTTGCCGAGTTGATTCTGTGCTTCATTCTGAACTTTTCAAAGGCTTCCGACTTATGTTTCATCAAGTAGATATATCCATACCTACTCGAATAATCAGTGAAGGTAATGAAGTACTCATAACCACCCCTGGTTGTCGTGCTCATTGGTCCACATACATCACTATGTACTAGACCCAACAAGTCGGACGCCCTTTCGCAACTCTTTGCAAAAGGTGTCTTGGTCATTTTGCCGAGTAGGCAAGATTCACATGTCTCGAATGACTCCAAGTCGAACAAAGTTAGGAGTCCATCATCATGGAGCTTCTTCATGCGTTTCCAACTTATATGACCAAGCCGACAGTGCCAAAAGTAAGTCATATTCAGATCATTTGGTTTCAACCTTTTAACATTTATGTTATAAACTGACTCACCATCAAGATTCAAAATAAATAACCCGTCCTGGACGGGTGCAAAGCCGTGAAACATATCATTCAAATACAAAGAACAACCATTATTCTTGATATTCGACTCATAGCCTTGCCTCATCAAACATGAAGCAGAAATAATGTTTCGACTGAGCACTGGAACATAATAACAATTATTCAGTTCCATATTGAATCCGGAAGGTAAATGAAGTTGCATCGTGCCGACTTCCAACGCAGCAACTCTTGCTTTGTTGCCGACTCGAATATCAACCTCGCCTCTTGCTACGCTCCTAGTTCTTACCAGTCCCTGCAACGAGTTGCAGATGTGAATAACTGATCCGGTATCATATACCCAAGAACTATTAGGTGCATCAGCAAGATATATGTCTATAACATTGCAAACAAGTGTACCTGAGTCGGAAGTCATACCTCCACTCTTAGCTTTGTCGGCCAAGTACTTGCTGCAGTTCCTCTTCCAGTGGCCATCCGCCTTGCAGTAGAAGCAAGTGGATCCGGTTGAAGGAGATGGTTTAGTCCCTGAGGAAGCGCTTGGGACCAGCTCCTGAGCCTGCTTTCCTCTTGACTTAGCATTCTTCTTAGTCCAAGAACTCTTCTTGAACTTAGCCTTATTCTGCACCATCAACACTTGACTGGTGCCCATCTTGAGATCCGCCTCTGCCTGCTTGAGAATCCCATGCAATTCAGTGAGCTTCTTATCCATACCATGCATGTGGTAGTTCGAAATGAACTGCCCATATGCACTAGGAAGAGAGTTCAGAATTATATCCATAGCGAACTCTTCGCTAATGGGGTAGCCAAGCCTCTCCAAAGACTACACATAACCAACCATTTTGATCACATGCGGACTCAGTGGATCACCATCCTTAAGCTTGCAACTTAGGAAAGCCTGAGAGACTTGATACCTCTCAGTCTTCGCCAGAGCCTGGAACATACTTTTGAGGCTTTCGATCATATCGTAGGCCTCAACATGCTCGAACTACTTTTGCAAGTCCGGTTCTATGTGAGCAAGCATAAGACAGCTAATATCCGTGGACTCATCCTTAGCCCGACGGTAGGCATTGGTGGCAGCGACAGTTGCATTCTCATTCGGCTCATCTGGAAGTGGGTTGTCTAGGACATGTTCCTTTTTTATTGTTTGAGAACAATTCTTAGATTTCGATACCAGTTGGTAAAATTAGTGTCGTTCAGTTTATCTTTCTCAAGAATGGTTCTCAACGCAAAACCGGATATCTGAGAGTGACTGCTACTTGGTGCCATGATCTACAACAGAAAATATGCAAGACACTTAAGACATGTATTCATAAAAGAGCAAGCATATTAAACATTTTAATATTTTGTGCTCCCACTAGAACCAACACCCCTCCGATGGTTGCTTAGTGATTCAGGATCCTAAATAAGCAAGTCGGCTAGTGAGCTTTAGCATCACCGCTAGCCGCCAAGTGATCTAGGTAGACAACTCCTTGTCAATCGCATCTCATGCGACTCCTGTTGGACGGGTGGCATCACATGCCCCGGCTCCCATCCGACCTTTCCCCGAGCCCCACAACCGTTGTGATAGACCCGTCTAGATTACCGAGTGTTTCCGCAGTAAGAGTCCGACTCGAACCCACCTAGTCGGAAAGAATTGGCAGCACCTCAATTTTATGAGCCCACTACCAAAAATGTCCGACTTGTGATGGTGCAAACACTGGCGGGAAAACCGACTAGACCTTCTTTGAGGGATTAAATTTTACCGACTATTTAATAGAGGTAAAACAAAGACATAACAATAACACAAAATAAAGCAATCATAATGTGAAATGGTATGGCTCTCTTCATGGCGATCTCCATCTCTACAAAGCCTGTTATCCGACTCGTGCCAACTCTTGTCACTTGCCGTCTTACTCCATGTCGCCGACATGTACAACGCCTTGCATGCCTTCCGGGTTCTCCAAACAGCTACACTAGCTTAGTAAAGTAAATTACATAGAGAATCCGACACGCAGGTCGTTATACGATAAAATGACAGCACCTAGGCTCCAGCCGGCTGACAAAAACCATGATTCGCAGATCACGTATGGATTACACACATACATCACATGCACATGAACCATACCATTCACAACTTCCTGCAAAAACAAGTTATGCATAGATACAATATCTACCGGCGTTGTGAAACTCACAGCGACATATAAGGCGCTACGACAGGGCGAAGCCGGCGGGTGCGGGCAGCGCCCGAAGATTTTTCCGAAAACATAGATCTCATCTACGATCCGAACATGGATTCCGACCATCGTTCTGATTCGATCAAACTCTTTGATCTTCGATCACCGCTTCTGGATTTACGTGTCACAGTCTACCCCGATGGCGGAAACCGACCGGTAGGGGTATGTCATTCCATGACCTTAGCAGTATGATCACAGAAATCAGATCTACCATTCCCCGAGTACAGTTGATCCAATCAACCCCGTACAAAACCGATCTATCTCATAGATCGACCACCAAAACGGCACATAGATCTCATCTACAGCCTACCGCATATCACATATGCGAGATCTCGAGCCTAAAACCAGAAGCTATCGCTCTGATACCACTGTTGGGCCACGCAGAGATAAAACAAAACTTTTCCTCTAACGTGGTGATCCCAAGATCTAGCTTAGGTAGAAGGCCACGAGGTTTACCACTAGACGTGCAGTTGCGGATTACTGATGAAGCGCGTCAGTTGATGCAGTGCAGTCCTCACGATCCGATCGTCCTAGTGCTGATCGCACAGCACCTCTGCTGGTATCCACACGTACAAGGAGGAGCACCGGCGGTGAACTGCTAGGTTCGGAACGGCGGCAGGACTGCTGTGGAGCTAGGGTTTCCAACACATGGAATGACCTAACCAAACAACGATTAACCTTTCTGGGTTACGGTGCTCCACTATATATAGGGAGTGAACGTGGGCTCTACTCGCGCGACCCATTCACTAAAGCCCATATAACACTAGTCACCGTGAGTCCAACTCACTAACTCAGTCCTAATCAGGTTTAGGTCCAACCCAACCAGATTATATGTTCAGATCCAATCTGAACTTTCTCCCGCTCTTAAGTGTGTGACCCCGCAGGCTCATGGCTACTTGAACACGATTGGAGTGCGACTCTCAATCGATCAGTTGATAGCGGCTCCTAGCAGAACGTGCCGACTCCCAAGTACCAAAGAGTCATGACGACTTGCCTTTTCAATGCGACTTACGTCCGAGTACCTTTTGCCTCACGATATACCTTGTCAGACTATAGGCGAATAATTATCATCCCTTAAATAGTCTGACTCTCTTCTCGATCCGAGATAAGTGATTCACCCGACTAACTCTTAGTCGATCGCCTCGGTTAACACTTAACCAAGTCGTGCATGGCCATGCTTTCCGAATCATATCTCACGAGAGGGCCCAGAGAATATCTCTCCAAGTGGAGGGGCAAAATCCCATCTTGGTTATTCACATCACGCAGCTTGATTCTCAGTCGACCCGAAATCTGCCTTTATAACTGCCCAGTTACGGATCAGTGTTTGACAGAACCTAAGTCTGTGATCCTCAACTCGGACTATGCAATAACCTCAGGTCTAAGGATTACATTGATTGAGATATACAAATGACAACTTGTTCGTTGTACCTCAATATGGGTCAATACGACTCGCTAAACTCTTTAGCCGAATCTGTGTAAGTTGGAACAGCATCTCCATGCCCATGACAAGTGGAACCGAGTCATCAAGCCAACTTTCACATTGGTCTAAGTTGTGTGTCCAGCACAACCGCAATGACCAAGGATATTTAGTACAAACAACATGAATGCATAGTTCCACAACCGAATCACATACTCAATGATACACATCAGATGTTTATACAAGGACTACTTAATATCTTTATGAATACAATGGGAAATCTCATCATACATGATTGCCTCTAGGTCATATTCCCAACAGGAGGATCCCTGCCTCCTCGAATAATTTTAGCAGTGCCTTCGTGCACTTGGATCTGCCCCATGGTTCCGTGGGAGGAGCCATCGGCTAGAGGATCGTGGGATTCGGATCGCTCTGGATCGTTCTGGTCGTTGCGCGGAATGGGGAAACGAGGATGCGCGAGATCGGAGGAAGTGAGGGAAGCGTTTTCCCTTTCACCCTTCACTCTCCTTATATACCGGTTGTTACCTGCCATTTTCGGGAGCCGTTACTACGCGGTAATTACGCCAATATTACCGTTAGATTACCCAATGACTAGTTTGACCAAAACTGACGGTCCAACTTCGTCCACTCGACTCGCTGCCTCCAGCGACTCGACGATTCGCCGACCCGATCACTATGACAGTGACTAATTACTCGCCGACCCGCTCGCCAAGATGCGATATGATTGATCGCCGTTATTGCGACTAAAATGACTAGTTCTTTCCTTTGTTCAGGAGTCCGCCGGCGATTCGACTAGGCGTCCGCATTGGACCCGCATACTCCGACTACTAGCAAACGCCTGCGACGAATCAATGACGACCTCGAGGACTACTGATGGGGATGTGCCTACCGGGGTATGACCAGCAGGACATTTCCTATTGGCCCAAGACGCCAGCGAGTGGGCCTGCAGGATGGCGACTGGATCGAGACTTGGCGAGGACTCAGGCGACTGGAAGCTGGAGGCCCAGAAGCGTAGCTAGGCCCAGTCGGACTAGGTCAAAGACCCTCCGAATCCTTAACTAATTTGGTTGTAATCTGTAAACCCTAGCGAGTGAGCCTATATAAACCTCCCTAGGGTACGCATAGAAGACACGTTCCATCATACACCCAAGCGACTCACCGCCTAGTCATCGATCTCGCCCCTTTGTACTCTCTCCATAATACAATCTAGCAGGAGTAGGTCTTTACCCTCCGGGGGGCAAACCTGGGTAAAACCTTGTGTCTCCGCCCTCATCTCGCACCGCAGATGGCTGGCCGCCCATGCCCCATGTTCTACTACTTGCTACCGATTGCAGCATCTGGCGTGGTCATTCCCACGACATGAATGATATTGTCTTAGTTTCTTTCCTACTCAACCTCGCTTAAAATTTAGTGTTACCACGATACTCATGGTATAGGTAGACAAGATTAAGATAGATCAAGTTTAGTTGTTACATCCCTATTACTTGAGTTGTATTCACAATTTGGTATTGATGAATTGTGTAATGAATACTAGGGTATGATCTCTTAAAGATTAACATCAATCCTTAAGTAATATGTTGGTGTCTTAGTTTTACTGCATTTGATCTATCCTTAGATCAAATCATGTTTACCCAAAATAAGGTTTTAGAAAAGGTCATATTGAAACTTATCGCAGTCAACTTGATGATCTACTTCAATTCCATCAACTTAAGAGAAGCTTCAATCACTTTGACAACTTTTATTAAAAAGCGCAAAAACTATTCAGATTTTATATGCATGAATGCACTGCACACATCGGAGTTCAGCTTATATCTAAGCTCTAATGCTAGGATGTTACAATATATCTACTAGATTGTACCAACGAGTTGATTAGAGTACTAACCCTCGAAGATTCCAAAGCGGATAACGAGAGCAGATTCTCGTGGGTGATGTAGTCGTACACTTGCCGATCTCAAGATCGCATAGACGATCCTTCCGGCGCTGCGTTCCGGTAGCACTTCCGTAGTCTGTCACACGTTTGATACTCGATGAAGACCTTCCTCTCCCTTGTTCCAGCAGGCAGCGGAGGTTGTAGTTCTCCCCTCGCAATTCCGGCAGCACTACGGCATGGTGTGGGAAGTAGAGGGAATATCCTGCAGGTTATGGTGGAGAATTAGGGTTTAGAGGCCGGAGAGGAGGAGGTGGTCAACGGCGGCTAGGTCGACGGCGACTTGGTGCGGCGGCGGTGGCCCTACGGCGACGGTGCTGCGGCTACGGCGGTGTGGGGAGGGGCAGGTCTTGTGTGTCTTGGAGGGAACCCCCTCCCCTCTATTTATGAGAGGGAGGGCAGCTTGGGAGAGGAGAGTTTCAATCCTTCCCAACTCCTTCTCTTACTTGGCTTGTGGTGGAGGGAGAGAAGGATTCTTTCCTTCCTCCACTAGGATACATTGTCCTAGTTTGACTTTTCAAACTTGCTTTTTGACTTTCAATTTGGAGTTTAATTTCTTTCTTTCAAACGCCCAACCAACTGACCTAGGACATGACGCAATCATTCCACTTAGTCATGACACATTCATGCACCCTTCCTCTTTAGGATCGGTGAACCTTCTAGATCCTTCTAGATCATTCCGGTGAAAACACCAAAATCATTCCCGAACTCCGGAATTGGACTTTCCTTATATGAATCTTATGCTCCGGACCATTCCGGATCTCCTCATCATATCTTGGATCCCATCCGAGACTCCGAACAACATTCGGTCTCCCTACTTACATTCCATAGCTACTAAACAACATCGAATCCTTAAGTGTGTCCCCCTACGGTTCGTGAATTATGTAGACATGACCGAGACTCTTCTCCGATCAATAACCAATAAAGGAATATGGAAATTCATATGGCTCCCACATATTTCTACGATTACTTTGCAATCGAATGAACCACTTACATATGATACCAATTTCTCTTTTTCTTGTGATAGTTTACTTATCTGAGGTCCGATCTGAGGTATCTCTGCATACCTAGTTCAACCTCATTACCGATAAGTACTCTTTTCTCTTTCCCGTGATATGTGATTCCTTATGAGTCACATGCTTCCAAGCTAATCGGATGACATTCCACTAAGAGGGCCCAGAATATATCTATCAGTCATATGGATGGACAAATCCTACTCTTGATCCATGTGCCTCAAAACATACTTTCCGAACACTCAATGCCACCTTTATAGCCACCTAGTTACGTGTGGTGTTTGATGTCATCAAAGCATCCTTCTGTTGATAGTGATTAGCATGATCTCATGGTCGAAGGAATTAGGTTACTATGTATCAGAAAGCTTATAGCAAACAAACTATTGAAATGAATTGATCTTTATTCTATGCTTATCTATAGGAGTATGTCCATCACACCATTCTCCTAATGATATGACCTTGTTGTTAACAACATCTCAATGTTCATGACCCAGAAACCATGATCATTTGTTGACCAACAAGCTAGTATTATAAAGAGGCTTTACTAGGGACTCTAATTTAGTTTACAAATCACACAAGTATTAATGTTTCCGGTTAATACTATTAAATCATGAATGTAAACATTTATCATAACACAAAGATATAACAATAACTACTTTTATTATTGCCTCTAGGGCATATCTCCAACATACCCCTACTTATTTTTTAAGTTAATTATTAACTTTGGTGTTGCATGTAAGACAGTATGTATATATATACAGTCTGTGGTGGTTGAACTACTATAAGTACCTCGTTTATTAATCAAATCCTTTATATGGAGTTTCCTTTAATTTTCTAGTGCTCGGTTATATTACTGATCATGCTCATACACACTACCAAAAATTTCTAGTGCTCAATTTTATTATAATTGTCAAGGAATACATGAAAAAAGAGTTTAAATTGCAGGAAAATTCATATTTAAGTAACCAAATGATATCACATCAACATTAAACATTTGACTTAGTCAAATTTGAAACACTTGCACCTTATTGCTCTGCAGCAAGTGCACGAACACTATGAGTTGGTCATACCTTTCAGGTTAAGATCCAAGGTTTGTACTACGCCATTTATTTTCTTCAATGTATGAGCCTAATTTACTCTTAGGACTCAATTTCACTCTACCAAGCATGTTTAAAAACCTTCCTTTTTCTTTAAATTATGAATAATTCTCAAAATATAGGATTAACAAAATATGGAGTTCCGAATATATCCAGAATTCCGAATGTTCACTCAATGGGACTTCCTTCAAAGAATACATGAAAAAAGATTATATTGGTGAAAAAAATCATATTTAAGTAACCAAATGATCTCACTTCATGATTAAACAGTTGAATTAGTCAAATTCAAAACACTTGCACCTTATTACTCTACAACAAGCACATGAACACTAGGAGTCGTCATGCCTTTCAGGGTAAGATCCAAGGTTTGTACTATGCCAATTATTTTCTTAAATGTATGAACCTCATTTAGTCTTAGGGAACTCTATTTCACACTAGCAAGCATGTATACACACCTTTCTTTGCCTTTAAATTATGAATGATTCTTAAATTTTAGGATAATCAAACTCCGGAGTTTTGAATATATCCGGAGTTCTGAATATTAGTTCTTTTCAAATTTCTAGTCGTCTTAGCTAGGAAAGTACTTGGAGGAAAAATATGAAATATTTGGAGAACGGATGTTCTTAGAGACGTTTTCCATTTGCAGCCGTCTAAGACTAGTACTTGGCGGCAAAGATCTGAAAATATTTGAAAAAATATTTCAGATATGTACCACATTTTTTCTTCCCCACCCACCCAGACCACTGTCAACCGCTGATACGTCCTCCACTACCGCCGCCTCCGGTACCATGCCTCTCCTCCCACCGCCTCCGGCCCCCTGTGGTGCGGATTCTCCCCCTCGCCTTCGAGGACCCCTTCGTCGTCCTGGTAGGTATGCGTGAAAACCAAACCCCCAAAACCCTAATGTAGAGCTTCGATTAGGAATTTTGGCATGGAATTTTCCATTTTGCTTCTCAATTTTAAGGTTCAGAGTTACCGAGCTGCAAAGACCCGACAGCATCATCGGGAGAGCCTCCCCAGCCGTCATCCATTTGTCCTAGCTCTTTTCCCCTTGTATAAATCTCAAAATCTATAATTCTTTATTGATTCCTCATTGTTCATTGCCCTTTAAGCAATATTGATTTAATGGTCACTTCATTGGTTTATATCTATTTTATTTTCACTTCATTAGTCTGCTAGCATCTTGATTGTATTAAGATGCTCTTTGTCTATATCTATTTAATAGATGGGAACTTGTTGTGATTTATGCAATAATGCTCTCTACGATGACAATTTTCGCATTAGCTTTGGTTGTTCTAAATTCCATTCATCAGATGAAAGCCCATTGAGAGGCTTGAGTTTAGAGATATCAAAGAACATCAAAATTGCAGTCATTTTTTGTATGCATTTAGATGGTAGACATGAATATTCCACCGCATTGAAATTTTTATATGTTGTTGCATCAGGGCCTCAACACAGGGGGGACACTGATTTTGAGAAGCAGATCCATTTTGGAAGTATCTGAAAGAAATTCATGTGGACTTTCTCTTAGACTGGTGTGAACCCGAATTTCCACCAAAAATCACTTACTACGTCTATAGGTTGCCCTATTCATTTGTTATGAAAAAGAAGTGCAAGAGTAAGATGATATATTCTTGAAAATGTGATGAACAAGCTACCCTATGATATTTAAATACTTCTAGTAATCACAAGCATGCTAATTCTTCAATTCTTTGTACTTGCGCAGACATTTGGAGCTGAGTTCACAAGAAAATACGTAAAGAATCTCCTTGATGAACCTATTGGTCTCCATGTTTGGTAAATGAACAGTAAGAAGCCAAAGATGGTTAGGATGAAGATGGGAGATGGGTCAAATGCAATCTTAACGACTGGATGGAAGAAGGTTGTGAAAATATTCAACTTAAAGCAGAATAGAATTGTCCTTTTTTGCTTTTATGAAAAAGATACTGGAGAGGTACATATTCTTGTTCAACAATTTCCACTGGACGACCTATTATAAATGCATTGCTGATTTGTTAGAAAGAACTAATTATTCTAGTTGTTTGATTTATGGACTGGCTAATGTTAATTGTTAATATAATGGTCTTCTATTGACTGGTTGCTAATTACTTGAGTTAATCTTTTTATCTAGATGCTAAATCATGATTGTGTATCATGTCATCTATGATTGAGTTCGAATTAGTATGATGTGTACTATTTAAAATGGTTTATACGACCTGGAGACGGTCACTTTAACCAGCTGATCCGAGGCGTCCTAGTTCTGGAGACAGTCTTATAATTGAATCTGACTCCGGGTGCCTCACTATTGGAGATGGTCCCTACTAGGGTCCATTCGAGGGTGAGTGAGTTCATTCAAGCAGTCAAGACTACTATCCGTCTCCAGCTCGTACATCTTAGAGGCATTTAGCTTTTTGCACCATCTGAGATCCTGTATCTTAGGGCCGCAAAGGAAAACCAGATCAAATGGTGTGCTCTTAGAGGCTATGCGCTTGAGCCGAAACAAGAAACCGTCCTATGGGCAATAACCATCTCTATGTAATGCGGTTGTACTAGTGTAAGTTCTATAAAATACTTTCGAAGAGCTTGACCATAATAGTTTCTCAATGATGGAGGAACTAGTTGAGACCATTCCACATATTTCTATAGAGGAGAATGCTCTTCTTATAGCGGTCCTCACTGAGGAAAAGTATTTAAATATATTTCTCATATGTAACATAATAAAGATTTTGGCAAAGTTTTATAAAAAAATTGGATTTCATTACAAATGATTTAATGGCTTTGTTTTCCCAATCGCAAATATGAGAGTTACCATTATTTAAATTGAATTTTTGGGTTATTACTCTCCTACCCAAAAAAGTTGTGTAGATACAACAATATCGACCAATTTGTCTTCTCGTTGTTAGCTTTAAGATCTTCATAAAGATAGCCCTAGATCATATCACAGATTCATCCCAAAGGTGGTTATACCTACGAAAACTGTATTTATGCTGGGTAACCATATTTTAGAAGGAGTGGTTATGTTGCACATGTTGGGGAGCATGCTATGAAAAACACAAAATTTCTAGTGCATAACCAAGATCCAAGACAAGAGTGAAGTAATGGGACATACCCTCGTTGGCCGAACTAGCGGAAGTTTGTCGATGACAAGGTTGATCGTGTGTCTATCCCCGCAATAAGCCTTAGAGAGTCGCGAGAAGATGTATTATCCCATGGACGGCTCTAAAGAACTAGTGCTCCAAGTGTCACACCTCCATCAGTATTCGCATGTGCAACGAGAACGGCACCTCGCCAAGGCGAGATCAAGAACTCGTGGATGAAGCGGGAATGTGTCGATGAATATCCGGTAGCACTCCTTCATCCGTCAAGATTGGATATAGATGGGGTAGAAGAAGGATCTTCTACGAGCGTTGGTGAAGATCTCCTCCACGTGATGAATACGAGAACACGAGGAAGATGAAGAGAACCGGGCCAAGGCGGCGGCGACAAGCGGTGATGGCGGTGGCTCGGGTTAGGGCGTGGATCCTCTAAGGATTCTTCCTTTTCCTTTCTTCCACCAATATGAGAGAGAGAGGAAGTCCACATCAAATACGGAGTTCTCCCCAAAACCAACTTAGGGGGCAAGTTTGAGAACGGGAAGGACTCCTCCCTCCACATGGACTCTCCCCACATCACCTCCTCTACCCGCCGGTGCCTAGGGAGCCCCTGGCCGATTTGGCCAGGGTTCCCTCCCCACCCACCCCCCTCACCCCCCCCCCCCCGCGCGTGTGGCCCAGTGGGTCCATGCGGCCCTACGGACCATGGGGATCAGTGGGATATTAATAAATAATAATTTCTTATCTATTATTAATACAAATATTTATTCCGATAATTTCCAAATTAACTTTTGGACACCTCCGATTTAATTTGAAACCTTCCTAAAATATTCGCAGCGTCCTATTTTAATGTTCAGAACCATTCCGTACACTCTCGGTGATATCTCGGACCCCTCCGAAATAATTCGAGACACTACGAAACATCCTTTAGGAATTACTTCATCTAACTATCTCATTTGCACTCATATTCTAAAATGTCGTACACGTCTTAAGTGTGTGACCCGGTAGGTTCGGATATTTGTGAACATGTCCGGAACTCATTCCGAGAACAATGATTACTATCAGTGTCTTGATACAAGTAGCAACCCCCGCAAAGAACACGAAGTCCTTTATCATGTGAACCATAGTATTGAGTCTGATACATATCGTATTGATTTGTCGATACTTTACATTGCCCGAGATGAAACAATAGGTTATTCTCGTTGCCCGGTGTGTACTCTTTACTCATCCCGTACTATCAATATTTTTTTGTTCAACAACTTGATCACGTGTCTGGCCAGACGATGACGAACATCATAGTACATGAGCGGGCCTAGAATATATCTCTCCATCGTTAGGAGTATCAATTTCCACCATCGCACCATGTGAATGATTGGCGAACCATCCAGTTTGAACAAGCATCAACTTTATAATCACTCTTTACAAGCAACATTTGGAGAATCTTGCCACGCCCATATTGTTCCCAAGTTCACATGTGTCTCGTGGTCAAACTATGTATAGTAAATGCAATATAATGTTTTATGATATTAAACCGATAACAGTATTGATGATGTGTTTCACAGTATCTCATGTTTAGGTCTATCCATCGTCGTTGTTCTCCAACAACTCCGATCACATATGTCACTGGCAACACCACAATCTCATCGTCACTTTGCCCATAGTTCGTAAACTGAAATTATCGTTGACATACATACTAGTCATAGAGGCATGACCAGGGATATCTTTATATGGTGTTTATCATCCCACACATGTATTAGGGTTTTCCGACAAATACACATTATTCGGAACTAATACAATTATAGCACAGGACGATAAACTTAATTATGAAACAGAAATATAAATAATAACACATTTATTATTGCCTCTAGGGCATATTTCCATCAGTCTCCCACTTGCACAAGAGTCAATAATCTAGTTTACATTTAGCATTCTAACACCTATGGCATCCCGGTGATGTTCATGCTTTGCAAGTATGAGTAACTTTGTCAACGGATCTTCCACATTCAGATATGTATGAATACTGCACATCTTGATGTCACCATCATGCATGAACTGGCGTATGAGATGAAAGCGATGTTGTACATGCTTGTTCTTCTGGTGGGACCTTGGTTCCTTTGTTTGAGAGATGGAACCATTGTTGTGACAATGAATCTCCATTGTCTCTAGTGCACTTGGAACCACACCAAGTTATGAGATGAACTTCTTCATCCAGACACCCTCCTTTGCAGCATTTGACGCTGCAATGTACTTCGCCTTTGTTGTAGAGTCCACAGCCATATCTTGCTTAGAACTTTTTCACCTCACCGCTCCCCCGTTCAAGGTGAATACAGAACCGGACTGAGATATAAAATCATCAGGATCAGTGAGAAAGCTTGCATTGGTGTAACCCCTTGCAACGAGCTCTTTGTCATCTCCATATAAGAGAAAAATATCCTTAGTTCTTCTCAAGTATCTAAGTATATTTTTTACTTCTTTCTAGTGATTCACACCTAGATCACTTTGGTATCTGCTCGTAACACTCATAGAATATGATACATCTCGTCTTGTACATATCATGGCATACATGATTGAACCAATTCCTGACGCATATGGAACTTCACTCATGTCATTCCGCTCAGCATCTGTCGTAGGACATTGCTTCTTTCTTAGTGCTTTGCCATGTACCATTGGAAGTGATCCCTTCTTGGATTCTTCCATTTTGAACCTCTTTAAAACTTTTCCTAGATATGTATCTTGAGTAAGCCCTATCAGGTGCCACGATCTATCTTTATAGATCCTTATGCCCAATATGTAAGCTGCTTCACCCAAATATTTCATCGAAACACTTGTCTTCATTGATTTCTTTATAGTGTTAAGAAATGTTTTATCGTTTCCAATAAAAAATATGCCATCCACATATAGTATTAGAAATGCTATCGAGCTCCCACTCTCCTCTTGTATACACAATACTATTGTCCATTCTTGATGAAGCCGAAACTCTTTACCACTTCATCGAAACAAAGATTCCAACTCCGTGACGCTTGCTTCAGTCCATAGATGGATCTATGAATTTTGCACACCTTTCCAGCATCTTTCGGATCAACAAAACCCTTGGCTTGTAACATGTACACATCCTTGATTAGCTTCATGTTCAGGAATGTTGTTTTGACATCCATCTGCTATATTTCGTAATTGTAATATGCAGCTATTGCTAGAAGAATCCAAACATACTTAAGCATCACTACAGAAGAGAAAGTCTCATCATAGTCAACTCCTTGAATTTGTTGAAATAACATTTGCGACAAGTCGAGCTTTATGAACGGTAACACTACCATCTGCGTATGTTTTCTTCTTGTAGATTCATTTACATTCAATAGGATTTACACCTTCAGAAGGGTCCGTCAAGTTCCAAACTTGATTCTCGTACATGGATTATATCTCGGATTTCATGGCTTCTTGCAATTTAATGGAGTCAGGGCCCATCACAGCTTCTCTGTATGTAGCTGGTTCATCATCTTCTAACAATAATACTTCATCTTCAAATCTTACGACCGGAAGACGAACTCTTCTAGATCTATGTGGTTCAATAGGAGCATTAATTTCTAGGACTACAACACTTGTAGGCGTGGCAGCATATAATGGCGCCATAGGTGTTTCCAGAATGGCTTCTAGTTCTGCGCTACTCTGCCCATTTTTCTCAGGTTCAATAACCTCATTAAGCTCTATTGTCCTCCAACTCAAACAATTAGCAAGAAACTCCTTCTCGAGAAATGTTCCTCCTCGCGAAACAAATATCTTGCCTTTAGTTTTGTGGTATAAGTAATATACAATAGTTTCCTTAGGATAACCAAAAAAATGCATTTGTTTGACTTGGGATCAAGCTTATTTGTCTACAAATGTTTTACATAAGCTTCGCAACCCCAAATTTTACGGAACAATAAGTTTAGTTTCTTGCCAAACCACAACTCATATGGTGTCGTCTCAACGGACTTTGATGGCGCTCTATTGAGTGTAAAAGCCACAGTATCTAAAGCATAGCCCTAAAATGACAAAGGAAGATCCGTTAAATACATCATAGATCTCACCATGTCCAGCAAGGTTCGATTATGCCATTTCGACAAAAAATTGCACTGGGGTGTTCCCAGAGGTGTAAGCTGTGAAACTATTCCACGAGCTCTAAGATGTTCGCTGAACTCAGGAATAAAATATTCGCCTCCATGATCCAGCTGTAGAAACTTTATTTCTTTCCATGTTGATTATCTACTTCATTCTAAAACTCTTTGAACTTTTCAAATGTTTCAGACTTATGCATCATAAGATAGATATAACCATAACGACTAAAGTCATCGATATGTATTATTAAATCATTGGTTATAAAGTAGAGGAATTCACCGCTTGTAGGTGTACTCATTGGACTACATACATCAGTATGTATTATTTCCAGTAAGTCACTTGCCCATTCAACATAATCCTTAAATGGTGATTTGGCCATCTTTCCCATCAAACATGCTTCACATGCATCAAAAATTCAAAATATAGTGAACTCAAAAGTCCATCACTATGGAGCTTCTTCATGCGTTTATGTTCAATGTGACCCGATCCGGTATGAAATAATCCAAGAATTAATCTTAGGACCTTGCAAGTAAACATCAATAACATGTATATCAAATATATATATGAACTAGACGATCCAGTCTTATTTTTCTCCGCTAAGTACTTTGGACAGTTCCTCTTCCAGTGACCCTTCTCCTTGCAGAAGAACTACTCAGCATCCGGGGGAGTACCTAGCTTAGACTCTTTGCCTTTGTTAGAGGCTCGGCGCACATTCGCCTTCTTCTTGTTGCCCCCAAACTTCTTCTTCTTGAAGTGAGTGGTTTTCTTCACCATCATCACATGATATGTGTTCTTCTATATGTACTTCTCAGCCACCTTCAACATCGTGAATAGTTCGGCCAATGTTGTGTTCATCCCATGCATGTTGAAGTTCATGACAAACCCAGCGTATCTAGGTAGAAATGATTTCAGGATTAGGTCAGTTCCTTTTTCATAAGGAAAGGGAACGCCTAGCGCTTCCAACCTTTGAACATACTCATGCAACTTGATTACATGGGCACTAACCGAGGCTCCTTCCGCCATCTTGCAATCCAGAAGAGCTTGAGATATCTCATATCTTTCTGCTCGGGCTTGCTTCTCAAACATGCCCCTTAATTCCATGATCATTTCATATTGACCCTTGATACGTTGGAAACGTATCTATAATTTTTGATGCTCCATGCTTGTTTAGTATCTACTTTGCTTTACTTGTCCACACTTTGAGGTGCTTTTTACATGTTTTCTAGTACTAACCTACTAATAAGTTGCAACAGTGTCAAATGCCTATTTTCTATTTTTTTGGTTTTAGAAAAGTTAGTAAAGAAATATTCTCAGAATTGGACGGGACAAAGGACAAAGTCAACAACTTTCCGTGGGGAACAAGAAGTCAAGAGGAGAGCCCGAGGGGCCGGCCAGAGGGGCCAGACCCACCCTAGGCATGTGTGGGCCCCATCCCACGCCTGGCTAGGATTTGGTTGCCCTGGCCGCCTCCTCGGTCTCCCCCTTCGCCTATAAGAAGCCCCCAATGCAGAAACCCTGAGTACTCGATCAGAAATCCACGAAACCGTCTGTAGCCTCCGCCACCATCGTCCCTAGATCGGGGGGATCTGAAGTTCTTCCCGGCACCCTGCCGGAGGGGAGATCATCCCAGAGGCCTTCTCTCTGGTATGATGCGTGAGTAGTTCCACCTTGGACTATGGGTCAATGTAGTAGCTAGATGGTTGTATCTCCTCCTTTGTGCTTTCATGTATAGATCTTGTGAGCTCCGTTCATGATCAAGATCTAATCTATTTGTAGTCATGAATGTTGTGTTTGCGGGGATCCAATGGATATTGAGATTATTATGTTGGTTTGATTAATGGTTTTATCTGTATGATTCTATCATGTATGTGTTATTTGTGATCTTGCATGCTCTCCGTTGCTAGTGGTTATCTTGGCCAAGTAGTTGCTAGTGACTCCAAGAGGGGGTATTTATGCTCGATAGTGGGTTCATGCCTCTAGTTTCCAAGAGAAGTGACAATAATATATTCGGTTGTATATGTGTTGTTGCTACTAGGGAGAAAACAATGGTCTCTTGTTCATGGAACATGTGGACTGTTTACCTAACACACTTTGCTTAAAGGAGATGTTTGTTGCTTGCAACTTAATACTGGAGGGTGTTCGGATGATAACCTGAAGGTGCACTTCTAGTCATAGATGCAGTTGGATGGCGGTCTATGTATATTGTTGTATTTCCCAATCAACCTCATAGGATATTTCTGACTAGTAATTGCATTGTTATGCCTTGCTCAGTTCCTGCCAATTGCCCCGCTGTAATTTGTTTACCCTTCATGCCATGTTGTTTATTTAAGGAGAGCACCTCTAGTGAACTATGGACCCCGGTCCAATCTTTACCATTGATACATCTTCCACTATTACTGTTTACTTGCTAAAAACCACCATTACCTTCCACACCATGCGTTTAATCCTTTGTTACAGCAAACCGGTGAGCTTGACAACCTCACTGATTCGTTGGGGAAAAGTCTTGAGTTTGTGTTGTGTAGGTCTCCGCGTTGCTTGCAACACCTGTGTGATGTTTCCTTCCTCCTACTGGTTCGATAACCTCGGTTTCTTACTGAGGGAAACTTGCTGCTGTGCTGCTTCATACCTTGCTCTTGGGGTTTCCAACGAAGCGTCCCACGACAAGTGTTGGGCGCCATCAAGCTTTTTCTAGCGCTGTTGCCGGGGAGGCTAAGGACGTCTTCACTAGGGGAGTCTTTCACTTCCTTTATCTTTACTTTGTTTTTAGTTTGCTTTGTTTCTCTTGCTTGGTTTTGTTTGCCTCTTTTCAAAAAACCCAAAAAAATTGTTTAGTTTGGTTTGCTTGCTTTTCTCAAAAACACAAAAAAATTAGTTCCTGCTCTAGTTTCCACCTTACTCTAGCTCACCATGTTGCTCCCCAAGTTCACCTAGAAAGACCTTGCAATAGGTAGTGGCTCCATAATTGGGAAAGATAATTTTAAAGAATTCTTTAATTATGTTAGCAAGCATGAGGACATTGAGAATAAATATGTAGCAGAGCTTGCTCCTAATTATGAGATTGCTGCAGCTTCTTTAGTTCATATGTTGGAGGCTAGGTTTGTTAGCCTTAACCCCTTCATACAATTTTTATTCCTAAAACTAAAAGAAGAGAAGAATGCTGAAAAGAGGGAATTCATTCTTGAAACTTTATCAAAAGAATTCCATGATGTTGCTAGGGAAGCCAAAAAGGTTTTTGAGTGTTTCAATATGCTAGGCTCAAGTGTAGATGTTGTGGGTATTTCTGATAAAACTAAGCCTAGAGAAGAATTCAATATACCCATTCCCTTTAAGCTTGTTGGAATGCATGAAGCCTTTGAAAAGAATTTTCATTGGATTGCTCCTGAAAATCTTTTTGATGAAGGTAGTAGACCAAAGAGAGATGAGAAGGGATCCTCCAAGACCCATTTGGATGAGATACCTTTCATAGTTGAAGAATTTGCAGGCATGAATGTTAATGCTTCTTCATTTGAAAATACTTGATTCTTCTTGCTTCTTGTGCCTAACTTAAAGGCGTCTAAGAAAAGTACTTGTTGGGAGATAACCCAAGAGTTCACTTGAGTCTTGGAAGTTATTACTTCTATAATGACCTCTAATTATCCTTTTTGTTTGCTTTTTGTGCTAAGAATGACCTCTAATGAGAGGGAAGTAAGATTTGGGGAGTTGTTGTCCCGAAACAGATTTCTGTCCTCCACCAAAAAAAATCGTGAGGAGTATATGTAACTCGGATTAAGCTCAAATTTACGAATAAATCCCCAGTATGTTAGTTAACTTTCGTTAGTTCAACATTTTTTGATTTGAGCAACGGAAGATGTTCGAAAAAATCGGTTTCTACCTGCTGGTCTGTTTTGATAGATTTCTGCCATTATTTGCATTTGCTTCTTATTGATTCCTTTTTGAGCTCTCTTTAGGTAAATTGAGTTTTTTTGAAGGAGTCAGTAGCTTGTGTTTTTAATGAAAAGCCTTGCTGTTCCAAAGCTTTGCCAGTGGTCTAATATCTTTTGAATAAACTAATGTTGCTAATGAAGATTGTGTGAAGTTTTGTATAAAGGAAAATTTTCAGGTGTAGAGAGAGAATGATGCAATGAGATGAAGAACGGAAAAAAGCTCAAGCTTGTGGATTCCACCATGGTGTCACCCCAAGAAATATACAAGAGGTATAAGCGTCAAAGCTTGGGGATGCCCAAGGCATCCCCTTCTTCATCAATAAAAGGCTCAGGTCTGTCTAGACATTTCGTTTTTATTGTTTAATGCATAGTTGTGTTGTTCTTGGAGCGTCTTAGTTTTTCTTTGCTTTGCTTAGTTTGTTTAGTTTGATTTAGTAGTTTTTACCCCCATTCTCGTTGTGTTGTTTTGCAAATAAGGTTGCTTGGTGTTTGGAAAGGAGTAGTAATTTCTTGCTTGAAGTGCAAGAGGAGCTTGCATTGACTATGACTTAGACTTTAGCATGACATGCTAGGTGTTGTTTTTGCATTGTGCTTATTAATTATTGTTTTAGCATTTCTTGTTCCAAATAGTTGGGATTGCTTAGTGTGCCTTGAAGAAATTATGCGTTGTTTTAGCATGCAGAATCATAGTATTGTGGTATTCTCCTTTGATGCTTTGCTTGGGTTGACTTGGAACATGCTTACACCATGTTATGACTCTAACAAGTCACCATTAGCCTCTATGATCATTTAGTCCTTGACTTGTAGTACCACTCTTTGCTTTGATTAGTATGCTTTGTTGCACTGCATGATTTTGGCTATTATTGCTCTCTTAGTTGGTTGCTCCCAGTCTTTTGCTAGCCTCCACTTGTATGAGTAAGTTCTACTCATGCCTCCAACTCCCAAGAAACCAAGTTATTCCAAAGTGTCCACTATAAACTCCTATTCATGGTGTGTTACACCATTCCAAGTATATTCTTTTTTTCAACTATCTTCCAATTAAAAACTATTTTTTTATGTGAAAACTTAGTGATTAAAGCCCTCACAAACTTGATGGCACACTTTATTCTTTTCCCCTAATAAACTTGAACCATTGTGACAAATTTGTTGTATATGCTTGCACTTATAAGTTGGAATTAGCAGAACCGTGCTGTCACGGGGAACGTTTTCAACATTGCATTTGTACCTTGTTGTACTCAGTTGATATCATGTTCTTTTGTCTATGGATGTCACCGGTGTGAAATAAATAGGGAACTTGTAAGTCCATGGAGTTTGTATCCTATGTTAGAGAAACGCCAGGGCCACTAGCCTAAGCCATGCCTAATCATGGTGGAAGCTTGCAACATCACCATAATGAGCTATCTATGAAGCATCCTCAATAAAAAGCTATGCATATGGTAAATAAAAAGAATGTTGAGATGCTCATTGTCTGCTTGCCTTGTCATTTTGGTTATGGGAAAGCTCATGTACCATGTGCAAGGGGTACCCCGTTGGCAGTTCTCAATGATATGCAAATACTTACAGTGACAAGAACTTACCTGGACCCAAAGTTGAGTATGCATGAGGTGTGGCCCTCGTATTCAAGGGACTTGGGATTGCCAACTTATACTTTGTCAAGCATATACTCCAGCTTTGCCACTTTAACCTTAACCACTTCAATATGCTTATGATAGGGGCAATGAGGGCTGAAAGCTAACAAGTACCATAATTTTTGGAAGCTCTTTTTGAAACTTGTAATCCCTGCCTCATTTACAAAAAGGCCTTTCTTACACCACTATTGAGTCTCCACCTTCTACCTTTAGGCACCTTTAAGAGAGCATAATTGTCATTCTGTGTGCCGTGTTCCAAAACATATTAATTGATGCATATTGTGACATTACTTGTTCTTGTGCTATTTGTTTCTAGTCACCCGTGTGAACTTTGCAGGTGTCCTATGCATCTAATTGCTACTCATTGAGGGACAAGTTGATTGCCACTATGCTATGTTTTCTGTATGTGAAACAAACAAATGTTTTTCAATGCATGTTATTCATGATCTTTGTTTGTAGCCTTTCATGTTGCATGCATAGTTACTATGTCCTATTGTTAGAACTCCATCTTTCATGCACATGTTTAGAGTTTTTTGATCCCAGCTTTCAAAGCTTGCAAATGGTTGGATCTTTATTGTGAGGGTGCATGTCACCTCAAAAATTATTCTTTTTATCACTTACCTACTCGAGGACGAGCAGGAGTTAAGCTTGGGGATGCTGATACGTTGGAAACATATCTATAATTTTTTATGATCCATGCTTGTTTAGTATCTACTTTGCTTTACTTGTCCACACTTTGAGGTGCTTTTTACATGTTTTCTGGTACTAACCTACTAACAAGTTGCAACACTGCCAGATGCCTGTTTTTTGCTATTTTTGGTTTCAGAAAAGTTAGTAAAGAAATATTCTCGGAATTGGACGGGACGAAGGACAAAGTCAATAACTTTCTGTGGGGAACAAGAAGTCCAGAGGAGAGCCCGAGGGGCCGGCCAGAGGGGCCAGACCCACCCCAGGCACAGGTGGGCCCCACCCCGCGCCTGGCTAGGGTTTGGTCGCCATGGCCGCCTCCTCGGTCTCCCCCTTCGCCTATAAGAAGCCCCCGATGCAGAAACCCTGAGTACCCGATCAGAAATCCATGAAACTGTCTGTAGCCACCGCCACCATCGTCCCTAGATCGGGGGATCTTAAGTTCTTCCCGGCACCCTACCGGAGGGGAGATCATCCCGGAGGCCTTCTCTCCGGTATGATGCATGAGAGTTCCACCTTGGACTATGGGTCCATGTAGTAGCTAGATGGTTGTATCTCCTCCTTTGTGCTTTCATGCATAGATCTTGTGAGCTGCGTTCATGATCAGGACCTAATCTATTTGTAGTCATGCATGTTGTGTTTGCGGGGATCCGATGGATATTGAGATTATTATGTTGGTTTGATTAATGGTTTTATATTTATGATTCTATCATGTCTGTGTTGTTTGTGATCTTGCATGCTCTCCTTTGCTAGTGGTTATCTTGGCCAAGTAGTTGCTAGTGACTCCAAGAGGGGGTATTTATGCTCGATAGTGGGTTCATGCCTCTAGTTTCCAAGGGAAGTGACAATAATCTCTTCGGTTGTAGATGTGTTGTTGCTACTAGGGAGAAAACAACGGTCTCTTGTTCATGGAACATGTGGACTGTTTACCTTACACACTTTGCTTAAAGCAGATGTCTGTTGCTTGAAACTTAATACTAGAGGGGGTTTGGATGATAATCTAAAGGTGGACTTCTAGTCATAGATGTAGTTGGATGGCGGTCTATGTATATTGTTGTATTTCCCAATCAACCTCATAGGATCTTTCTTACTAGTAATTGCATTGTTATGCCTTGCTTAGTTCCTGTCAATTGCCCCGTTGTAATTTGTTTACCCTTCATGCCATGTTGTTTATTTAAGGAGAGCACCTCTAGTGAACTATGGACGCCGGTCCAATCTTTACCATTGATACATCTTCCACTATTACTGTTTACTTGGTGCAAACCACCATTACCTTCCAAACCATATGTAATCCTTTGTTACAGCAAACCGGTGAGCTTGACAACCTCACTGATTCGTTGGGGCAAAGTCTTGAGTTTGTGGTGTGCAGGTCTCCGCGTTGCTTGCAGCACATGTGTGACGTTTCCTTCCTTCTACTGGTTCGATAACCACGGTTTCTTACTGAGGGAAACTTGCTGCTGTGTTGCTTCATACCTTGCTCTTGGGGTTTCCAATGAAGCATCCCACGACAAGTAACGGGCGCCATCAACCCTAGTTTTCAAACCTCCTTCGAAGATCTGGTTCCATCGTTGCAAGTATAGCACATTGGACAGCGACGTAGTCATCACTACGTTGCTAAAATACATCTTCTGTAGCCTGAGTTGTGTTTTCACTAGTGAAAGTGCAATGGACTTCGCCTAGAGGGGGGTGAATAGGCTTCTTAAAATTATTACGGTTTAGGCTCAAATAAATGCGGAATAAAACTAACATTTAATTTATTGAGCACAAAACCTAACCACTCAGTTCACCTAAGTGCACCAACAACCTGTGCTAAGATATACAAGCAACAAGGTGATAGCAAGATATAATACTTCAAGCACGATGGCTATCACAAAGTAAAGTGCATAAGTAAAGGGCTCGGTTGAAAGATAATCGATGGACGCGGAGACGAAGATTTTTATCCCGAAGTTCACTTCCAAAGAAGCCACGTCTCCATTGGAGAGGTGCGATGGCGCAATGCTCTCTGGACGCTACAAATGGCTCACCTCGGGGGTGTGGTAGCTCGATGATCACCCAAATCCACACAAGGCCTCACCCCGGATGCGAAGGCACGCAACTCACCGGCGCCAAAAAAGGCTCACCCTTTTCTCCCGTGAGCTTGCCACAAAGGCCTACTCACGATCCACTAAGGGACACTTGAGGGCGGTCACCAAAACCCGTAAAGGGATGGGGCTATCTTAAAAACTCAATTGGAGGCTCCCAACTACAAAGCCACAAAAGGACACAACTCCACAAAAGGCCAACAAATCCACAAAAGGCTACAAAACCACAAAAGGTCAACAACCCAACCACACAACCGTCTAGGGTTCCAAGAACCCAAGAGAACAAGCCCACAAGCTTGAACTTTCCGAATCTCCAAGGAGAACTCAAATCTATGCACCAAATGCAAGGGATAGTCCTTCACTCCCAAATTCCAACAAAGCTAAAAAAAGCTATTGGGGGAATAAGGGAGGAACAACACAAGAGGAGAACACAAAACTCTCCAAGATCTAGATCTCAATGATTCCTTCATAAAGAAGGGATTTGGCTTGGGGGGATTGTATATCTAGATCTCCTCTCTCAAATCCCTCAAAAGGATGCAAGAATCATAGGAAGGGAAAGGGGAGAGGGAAAGATCTTCAAGGTCAACAATGGAGAGAGAGAGAAAGAAAGCCAAGAACCAAGAAAAAAGCTAGTACCCACGAAGGGGAAGAGGAGCCCCTTTTGAAGGGCTCCTAGATCTGCCCGTTATGGTCATTCATCACCCTGGCCAGAACTTCAGGTGGGAGGACGGAAATTCCGGTGGCACTCAGCCAACGGTCAGAAAACTGTAATGCGAAAGACAGAAAAAAGAGACTGGTCGGAACTTCTGCCGGTTCACCGGAACTTCCTGTGGGAGCCGAAGTATCGGCAAAAATTCCGACCAAAGTTCCACCAAATAGAGCACATCAAGCACAGAGGTTACATTATGTGAGCAGAACGAGAGCCGGATCTTCCACCAGAACTTTCGACGGCAAAATGCCCTAGCGGTGTTGGGAATATGCCCTAGAGGCAATCATGTATGATGAGATTTCCCATTGTATTCATAAAGATATTAAGTAGTCCTTGTATAAACATCTGATGTGTATCATTGAATATGTGATTCGGTTGTGGAACTATACATTCATGTTGTTTGTACTAAATATCCTTGGTCATTGAGGTTGTGCTGGACACACAACTTAGGACAATGTGAAAATTGGCTTGATGACTCGGTTCCACTTGTCATAGGAATGGAGATGCTATTCAACTTACACAGATTCATCTAAAGAGTTTAGCGAGTCGGATTGACCCAAATTGAGGTACAACGAACAAGTTGTCATTTGTATATCTCAATCAATGCAATCCTTAGACCTGAGGTTATTGCATAGTCCGAGTTAAGGATCACCGACTTAGGTTCTATCAAACGCTGATCCGTAACTGGGCAGTTATAAAGGCAGAGTTCGGGTCGACTGAGAATCAAGTTGCGCGATGTGAATAACCAAGATGGGATTTTTCCCCTCCACTTGGAGAGATATTCTCTAGGACCTCTCGGATGATATGATTCGGAAATCATGGACATGCACGACTCGGTTAAGTGTTAACCGAGGCAATCGACTAAGAGTTAGTAGGGTGAATTACTTATCTCGAATTGAGAAGAGAGTCGGACTATTTAAGGGATGGCAAATATTCTCCTATAGTCTGACAAGGCATATCGTGAGGCAACAGGGACTCGGACGTAAGTCGCATTGGAAAGGCAAGTCGTCATGACTCATTGGTACTTGGGAGTCGGCACATTATGCTAGGAGACGCTACCGACTGATCGATTGAGAGTCAGACTCTAATTGTGTCCAAGTAGCCATGAGCCTGCGGGGTCATACACTTAAGAGCGGGAGCAAGTTCGAATTGGATCTGAACCAGAAATATGGTTGGGTTGGACCCAAGCCAGATTAGGACTGAGTCAGTGAGTCGGACTAGCGGTGACTAGTGTTATATGGGCTTTAGTGAATGGGCCACGAGAGTGGAGCCCACGTTCACTCCCTATATATAGTGGAGCACAGTAACCCAGAAGGGTTAATCGTTGTTCGGTTAGGTCATTGCATGTGTTGGAAACCCTACCTCCACAGCAGTCCTGCCATCGATACGAACCTAACAGTTCGCCGCCGGTGCTCCTCCTTGTACGTGTGGATGCTAGTAGAGGTGTTGTACAATCAGCACCAGAACGATCGGATCACAAAGGACTGCACTACATCTACTGACGCGCTACATCAATAATCCGCAACTGCTCGTCTAGTGGTAAACCTCATGGCCTTCTACCTCAGCTAGATCTTGGGATCACCACGTTAGAGGGAAAAGTTTTTTTATCTCTATGTGGCCCAACAGTGGTATCAGAGCAATAGCTTCTGGTTTTAGGCTCGAGATCTCGCATATGTGATATGTGGTTGGCTATAGATGAGATCTATGTGTTGTTTGGTGGTCGATCTATGAGATAGATCGGTTTTGTACGAGGTTGATTGGATCAACTGTACTCGGGGAATGGTAGATCTGATTTCCGTGATCATACTGCTGAGTTCGTGGAACGACATACCCCTAGCGGTCGGCTTCCTCCATCGGGGTAGACTGTGACACGTAAATCCAGAGGCGGTGATCGAAGATCAAAAAGTTTGATCGAACCGGAACAATGGTCGGAATCCATGTTCGAATCGGGACCACCGGCTTCGCCCTGTCGTAGCACCTTAGATGTCGTTCCGAGTTTCACAACGCCGGTAGATAGCGTATCTATGCAGAACTTTTTTTTGCAGGAAGTTGTGAATGGTATGGTTCATGTGGATGTGATGTATGTGTGTAGTCCATACGTGATCTGCGAATCATAGTTTTTTGTCAGCCGGCTGGAGCCTAGGTACTGTCATATTTTTGTATAACGACCTGCGTGTCGGATTCTCCTTGTAATTTACTTTACTAAGCTAGTGTAGATATTTGGAGAGCCCGGATGGCAAGCAAGGCGATGTACATGTCGGTAAAATTTAATCCCTCAAAGAAGGTCTAGCCGGTTTTCCCGCCAGTGTTTGCACCATCACAAGTCGGACATTTTTGGTAGTGGGCTCATAAAATTGAGGTGCTGTCAATTCTTTCCGACTAGGTGGGTTTGAGTCAGACTCTTACTGCGGAAACACTCGGTAAGCTAGACGGGTCTATCACAACGGTTGTGGGGCTCGGGGAAAAGTCGGACGGGAGCCGGGGCATGTGATGCCACCCGTCCAACAGGAGTCGTATGAGATACGATTGACAAGGAGTTGTCTACCTAGATCACTTGGCGGCTAGTGGTGATGCTAAAGCTCACTAGCCGACTTGCTTATTTAGGATCCTGAATCACTAAGTAACCATCGGAGGGGTGTTGGTTCTAGTGGGAGCATAAAGTATTAAAGTATTTAATATGCTTGCTCTTTTATGAATACATGTCTTAAGTGTTTTGCAAATTTTCTGTTGTAGATCATGGCACCAAGTAGCAGTCCCTGTCAGATATCCGGTTTTGCATTGAGAACTATCCTTGAGAAAGATAAACTGAACGACACTAATTTTACCAACTGGTATCGAAATCTGAGAATTGTTCTCAAACAAGAAAAGAAGTACCATGTCCTAGACAACCCACTTCCAGATGAGCCGAATGAGAATGCAACTGTCGCTGCCACCAATGCCTACCGTCAGGCTAAGGATGAGTCCACGGATATTAGTTGTCTTATGCTTGCTCACATGGAACCGGACTTGCAAAAGCAGTTCGAGCATGTTGAGGCCTACGATATGATCGAAAGCCTCAAAAGCATGTTCTAGGCTCAGGCGAAGACTGAGAGGTATCAAGTCTCTAAGGCTTTGCTGAATTGCAAGATTAAGGATGGTGATCCACTGAGTCCGCATGTGATCAAAATGGTTGGTTATGTGCAGTCTCTGGAGAGGCTTGGCTACCCCATTAGCGAAGAGTTCGCTACGGATATAATTCTGAACTCTCTTCCTAGTGCATATGGGCAGTTCATTTCGAACTACCACATGCATGGTATGGATAAGAAGCTCACTAAATTGCATGGGATGCTCAAGCAGGCAGAGGCAGATCTCAAGAAGGGCGCCATTCAAGTGTTGATGGTGCAGAATAAGGCTAATTTCAAGAAGTGTTCTTGGACTAAGAAGAAGGCTAAGTTATGAGGAACGCAGGCTCAGGACCCGGTCCCAAGCGCTTCCTCAGGGACTAAGCCATCTCCTTCAGCAAGATCCACTTGCTTCTACTGCAAGGCGAATGGCCACTGGAAGAGGAACTGCAACAAGTATTTGTCCAACAAGGCCAAGAGTGGAGGTATGAATTTCGACTCAGGTACACTTGTTTGCAATGTTATAGACATATATCTTGCTGATGCACCTAATAGTTCTTGGGTATATGATACCGGATCAGTTATTCACATCTGCAACTCGTTGCAGGGACTGGTAAGAACTAGGAGCGTAGGAAGAGGCGAGGTTGATATTCGAGTCGGCAACAAAGCAATAGTTGCTGCGTTGGAAGTCGGCACGATGCAGCTTCATTTACCTTTCGGATTCATTATGGAACTGAATAATTGTTATTATGTTCCAGTGCTCAGTCGAAACATTATTTCTGCTTCATGTTTGATGAGGCAAGGCTATGAGTCGAATATCAAGAATAATGGTTGTTATTTGTATTTGAATGATATGTTTCACGACTTTGCACCGGTCCAGGATGGGTTATTTATTTTGAATCTTGATGGT
This sequence comes from Avena sativa, assembly GCA_916181665.1. NCBI lineage: Eukaryota > Viridiplantae > Streptophyta > Magnoliopsida > Poales > Poaceae > Avena > Avena sativa. Next base: position 298,961,393 of record OV702297.1, on the reverse strand, counting down.
GAGTCGGTTTATAACATAAATGTTAAAAGGTTGAAACCAAATGATCTGAACATGACTTACTTTTGGCACTGTCGGCTTTGTCATACAAGTTGGAAACGCATGAAGAAGCTCCATGATGATGGACTCCTAACTTCGTTCGGCTTGGAGTCGTTCGAGACATGCGAATCTTGCCTACTCGGCAAAATGACCAAGACACCTTTTACAAAGAGTTGTGAAAGGGCGTCCGACTTGTTGGGACTAGTACATAGTGATGTATGTGGACCAATGAGCACGACAGCCAGGGGTGGTTATGAGTACTTCCTTACCTTCACTAATGATTTGAGTAGGTATGGATATATCTACTTGATGAAACATAAGTCGAAAGGCTTTGAAAAGTTCAAAGAATTCCAGAATGAAGCACAAAATCAACTAGGAATGAAAATAAAGTTTCTTCGGTCGGACCGAGAAGGCGAGTACATGAGCCATGAGTTTGATGACCATCTGAAAAGTTGTGTAATAGTTCCTCAACTTACTCCGCTAGGAACACCACATAGGAATGGTGTTTCAGAAAGATGGAATCGGACCTTGTTGGACATGGTACGATCAATGATGAGTCGGACAGATCTGCCTTTATCATTTTGGGGTTATTTTCTTGAAACAGGGGCGTTCACACTAAACAGAGTACCATCAAAGTCGGTAAAGAAGACACCACATGATATGTGGACAGGCAAAAAGCCGAGTTTGTCTTTTCATAAGATTTGGGGTTCTGAAGCATTTGTCAAGCGACTTCAGTCGGACAAGCTTACGGCCAAGTTGGATAAGTGTATTTTCATGGGGTATCCGAGGGAAACCTTGGGTTACTACTTCTACAACCGAGAAGAGGGCAAAGTGTTTGTCGCTTAGAACGGTGTCTTCCTTGAGAAAGAGTTTCTCAGTTGGGGAGTAAGTGGGAGCACGGTGCAGCTCGAAGAAATTCGAGAGGAACCGGCTAGTAAAGAGTCGGCAAAAACCCTTGGAGGTTGAGCCGGCAGAAGCACCTGTACTACGAAGGTCGGCGAGATTACGAAGTGTTCGTGATGTGTTACTGTTAGACAGTGATGAGCCGGCAAATTATTCGGAAGCGATGGTGGGATCTGATTCCGAGTCATGGCTTGGATCCATAAGATCCGAGTTAAAGTCCATGGATGAAAATCAAGTTTGGAACTTGGTTGATCTGCTAGACGGTGCAAGACCTGTCGAGTGCAAACGGGTCTTTATGAAGAAAACTGATATGGATGGAAATGTTTTTGTTTATAAAGCACGTCTTGTCATGAAGGAGTTCCGACAAGTTCAAGGAGTTGATTACGACAAGACTTTCTCGCCTGTAGCGATGCTTAAATCGGTTCGGATCATGTTAGCGATAGCAGCCTATTTCGACTATGAGATATGGCAGATGGATGTCAAAACAGCTTTCCTTAACAGAAATTTAACTGAGGACGTGTATATGATACAGCCCGAGGGTTTTGTCGATCCGGCTAATGCTGACAAGGTATGTAAACTTTAGAAATCCATTTATGGGTTGAAGCAAGCACCTCGGAGTTGGAATATTCGCTTTGATGAGGTAGTCAAATCGTTTGGATTCATCAAGAGTGATCATGATTCTTGTTTATACAAGAAGTTTAGTGGGAGCGAAGTAAACTTTCTAATATTATATGTGGATGACATATTATTGATTGGAAATAATGTCCAGATGTTGCAAGAAACCAAGGAATCATTGGAAAGGAGTTTCTCAATGAAAGACTTGGGTGAGGCAACATATATCCTCAGAATCCGGATCTATAGAGATAGATCAAGGAGGATCATTGGATTGAGTCAGAGTACTTATTTGGACAAAGTGTTGAAGAAGTTCAACATGGAATCGTCTAAGAAGGGGTTCTTACCGATGTCCCATGGTGTAAAACTTAGCAAGACTCAGTGTCCTTCAACAACTGATGAGCGAAGTCGGATGAGTGCGATTTCGTATGCTTCTGCAGTCGGATCCATCATGTATTCCATGATTTGTACTAGGCCGGATGTTTCATATGCTCTAAGTGTTATGATAAGATACCAGGCTGATCCTGGAGAAATCCACTAGACAGCGGCTAAAAATATCCTAAAGTACTTGAGAAGGACTAAGGATATGTTTTTGGTTTATGGTGGTGAAGATGAACTCAGTGTAAAGGGTTACACGGATGCGAGTTATCTTACCGACTCTGATGATTCTCGTTCGCAATCTGGATATGAGTTTATTATAAACGGAGGTGCTGTGAGCTGGAAGATTTCCAAGCAAGAGACTGTGTCTGCATCTACAACAGAGGCTGGGTATATTGCCGCCTCGGAGGCAGCAAAGGAAGCTGTTTGGATGAGGAATTTCCTCATGGAACTTGGTGTGGTTCAGGGCTCGTCCAATCCGTTAGACGTGTATTGTGACAACAATGGTGCTATTGCACAAGCCAAGGAACCTAGACAACACCAGAAGAACAAGCACATACTCATGCGGTACCACCTGATTCGCCAGTTCGTGGATCAGGGTGATATCAAGTTATGCAAGGTACACACAGATGCAAATATTGCGAATCCGTTGACAAAGCTGTTACCACACCCGAAGCATGAGGCGCACCTGAGAGCCATTTTCATTAGATGATTAGATATGTGATGTCAGAAGATTGACTCTAGTGCAAGTGGGAGACTGTTGGGAATATGCCCTAGAGGCAATCATGCATGATGAGATTTCCCATTGTATTCATAAAGATATTAAGTAGTCCTTGTATAAACATCTGATGTGTGCCATTGAATATGTGATTCGGTTGTGGAACTATACATTCATGTTGTTTGTACTAAATATCCTTGGTCATTGAGGTTGTGCTGGACACACAACTTAGACCAATGTGAAAGTTGGCTTGATGACTCGTTTCCACTTGTCATAGGCATGGAGATGCTATTCCAACTTACACAGATTCGTCTAAAGAGTTTAGCGAGTCGGATTGACCCAAATTGAGGTACAACGAACAAGTTGTCATTTGTATATCTCAATCAATGTAATCCTTAGACCTAAGGTTATTGCATAGTCTGAGTTGAGGATCACCGACTTAGGTTCTGTCAAACACTGATCTGTAACTAGGCAGTTATAAAGGCAGAGTTCGGGTCGACTGAGAATCAAGCTGCGTGATGTGAATAACTAAGATGGGATTTTGCCCCTCCACTTGGAGAGATATTCTCTGGGCCCTCTTGGATGATATGATTCAGGAAGCATGGTCATGCACGACTCGGTTAAGTGTTAACCGAGGCGATCGACTAGGAGTTAGTCGGGTGAATCACTTATCTCGGATCAAGAAGAGAGTCGGACTATTTAAGGGATGACAAATATTCGCCTATAGTCTGACAAGGCATATCGTGAGGCAAAAGGGACTCGGACGTAAGTCCCATTGGAAAGGCAAGTCGTCATGACTCATTGGTACTTGGGAGTCGGCACATTCTGCTAGGAGCCGCTACCGACTGATCGATTGAGAGTCGGATTCTAATCGTGTCCAAGTAGCCATGAGCTTGCGGGGTCACACACTAAAGAGCGGGAGCAAGTTTGAATTGGATCTGAACCGGAAATCTGGTTGGGTTGGACCTATGCCGGATTAGGACTGAGTCAGTGAGTCGGACTCGCGGTGACTAGTGTTATATGGGCTTTAGTGAATGGGCCACGAGAGTGGAGCCCATGTTCACTCCGTATATATAGTGGAGCACAATAACCCAGAAGGGTTAATCGTTGTTCGGTTAGGTCATTCCATGTGTTGGAAACCCTAGCTCCATAGCAGTCCTGCCGTCGATACGAACCTAGCAGTTCGCCGCCGGTGCTCTTCCTTGGACATGTGGATGCCAGCAGAGGTGTTGTACGATCAACACCAGGATGATCGGATCGCCAAGGACTGCACTGCATCAACTAACGCGCTACATCAGTAATACGCAACTGCGTGTCTAGTGGTAAACCTCGTGGCCTTCTACCTCAGCTAGATCTTGGGATCACCACGTTAAAGGGAAAAATTTTGTTTTATCTCTACGTGGCCCAACAAGCAGTACTACCGGTGGGTAGCCGGAACTTCCCGTCAGTAAAACTTCAGAAACCAAAACTGCAATACCTTTCTCGTCCGAACTCCAAACAAGATGAAACCAACTTTTTTGGATTCCAAAAAATTGGTTTCATCTTGTTTGGAGCTCGGATGCGAAAGTTATTGCAGTTTTGGTTTCTGGAGTTTCCCTGACCGGAAGTTCCGGCTAGCCACTGGTAGTACCGCTAGGGCATTTTGCCGCCGGTAGTTCTGGTGGAAATTCTGGTGCTTCTTCCGCTCAGCTTCTGTATCCTCTTTGTCTGGTTTGTTCTACTTGAGGAAATTTGGATCGGAAGTTAAGGCGATAGTACCACCCTAGCCGGAAGTTCCAGCTAGGCACCGGAAGTACCGCTCGGGCATATTTGCCGCTGGTAGTACCGGGTAAAATTATGGCTTCACTTCCGCTCACGTACTGTAACTTCTCTTTTTTATGTGCTCTATTTGTCGGAACTTTGGTCGGAATTTCCAGCGGTAGTACCGTTCTCAGCGGAAGTTCAAGTGGACCGGCGAAAGTTCTGGCCAGGATCGTTTTTGTGTTATCGCACCGCTGTTTTTCTAACCGGTGGATAGGTGCCACCCGAAGTTCTGGCCTCCCATCGGAAGTTCCGTCTAGGGTCGTAAATGCCCAAACGGTCAGATCTGGTAACCCTTTAAAAGGGGCTCCTCTTCCCCTTCGTGGGTACAAGCTTTTTCCTTGGTTCTTGGCTTTCTCTCTCCTCCATTGTTGATCTTGAAGAGCTTTCCCTCTCCCCTTTCCCTTCTTATGATTCTTGCATCTTTTTGAGGGATTTGAGGGAGGAGATCTAGATCTGCAATTCCCCCAAGCCAAATCCATTCTTTGTGAAGGAATCATTGGGATCTATGTAACATACCACCTTTTGTGTAATATAAATAAGGCATGTTTGAGCATTGCATGCATGCATAAAATTTGCACTTTGATTCACCCAATGAAGAACAAACAAAACCCTAAACCCTAATAGCTTTCCCTCTCTCTTTGAATCAATTCAAATGGTTCCCATATTTTGAAAAATCTCAAAAAAATGGAGCCCCATCAGTACCAAGGGCCCCTTAGTGTTTTCAGTTATATTACAAAAGTTCCTGTGATTTGAAATTATTCAAAACAGATTTCAAATTCAAAATACAAAAGGGAACTCAGAAAATAGAAATAGAAAAACATTTCTGGAAATACAAACATTTGTCTACTCTAACTGGGCCGAGCCCACCTCCCTCTCTCTCTTTCTGCCACCAGCAGCCAGCCCACCAGGGGCCCAAGCCGGCCCAGCCTGGCCCGAATACCCCTTCGGCCTTTTCCCTTTCTTCTTTCCCGTCGCCGGCAAACAGCTGCCTGGCAGCGCGCCCACCGTCGATCTCCTGCGTGCCGTGATGCCCGCCGCCGCCCATGGAGCCGTGGATAAGAACCATCGCGTTGCGCTCTCTCTCCCCATACCCATCTCGTCGCCTCTCGCCCTCTCTGCTGGATTTCCCCAAATCGACGAAACCCTAGCTCGGCCAGTCTCACTCGCCGCCGATGTTCTGGGCCACCCCGAGCTCAGTGGAGTAGCCTAGGAGAAGCACGGTGTCGCTATCGTCGTCCTCGTCAAGCCACGCGAGCTGGGAGGCCTCGTGCTCGTCGGAATCGAGTTTTCCCCTCCGTCGGCCCTCGCCATTACCTTCGTCGATTCGGGTCGTTCTGGACTGCCCACGGTGTCACCGTCACCACCATCGCGCTCAGGGTGAGCTACTGGTTCTCGTAGACCCCCTCTGTCCCTTCCTCTCACTCCCTGGCATCCTCTCCACCATGCACCGCCGCTCACCGCCGCAGTTCATCGTCGTTGTCCTCTCTCCGGCGACCAAAAAGAGGCGGCGCCACCATAGTTCGACCCGCCACACTCTCCTCTCTCCCACCATCCCCACAGCGCATCCCCACGAGCCCTGGATCGATAGATCCATCAAGGATCTGCAAGGTTTCTCTTGGCTGAGGTCAGCATGATGTCATACCTGTGCAATAATCCTTTTCTTTTTCTTTTATCTAATTCCTATAAATGTTTTCTGTAATTATTTTATTAAATGGAAAATATATGACAGGTGGGCCCTGCCTGTCAGGGTTTTAATCATTTCTGTAAATGTTTTCTGAAAATAATAAAAGTCTGACATGTGGGCCCAAGTTCGAAATTATTTTAAATATTCCAAAAAAATGATTAAAATGAATTAAAATTTGTGAAATTCATAACTAATTCATTTTAAATCAAAAAAATACAAATAATATACCAAAATGTTCAGAAAAATGAAACCTATCTAGCTAAGCTATAATCATACATTGTTAATCAACTTTGATAGCAAGTTTAATTAGAAGAACCAATTGAACCCCATAGGTGATTCCGATGATTCCCCTGTTTTAGGGTTTGGATCTTCGGAACCCCTTTTAAAGTGACCAAACATGTTTTAGGGTTCAATTCAACACTATTTAACTTGTCAAATCATCCATATTGTATGAGAATTGCACATGCCATGTGTTGAGTGTTGCTTTCTCTTTTCCCGTGATTGGTTCTCGCGAATAGGAACTGAACCCGAAACTGAAGTCAACGCCATCGAAGAGCAGTACCAGTCCAACAACGAACAAGGCAAGCGAAGCCCCACTCATACATATGAATCCTATGTTTACAAAGTATTTCATTCTCATCATATGCATTCAGTTCAACAGTCTTTTATCAGTAGATAGAGTAATCCTATCTGATGTATGTTTCTCCTTGTGAACTAAATACCTAATCCACCGCTCCTAGCATAACTAGGGTTTGGCTTATGAGCATAGCTAGTGCCACAGTTCAGTCAAGCTTAGCCATGCTTAGTGGTCAAATGCTGATCATTCAGGTGATGCACCGGAGATGCGAATGAATCTAGTATGGTAGGATGTGGTGATGTGATCAGAGATGGATGATAAACATGCTAAGGCTTGTATGGGAGGCCACGTGGGTTATGGTTTTTGTAGTCCCATATTTGCCACCCCTAGGACCTGATGTTCTTTCCTCTTGAACAAGATGAGAATACAACCACACGGGGGCCTGGAAACCCCCTCGACCAAATAACTTGCCTAGTAGATTCCATGAGTCACATAGTTCGGGTTTTCCATTCGACATACGCATCTTGGTCGTTATTGAATGAAGGTGAAGGAGGTGCATTCGTACAGGTAGGTAAGCGTGGCAGGGAATGGGAGATGCCCGGCATCCGTAATCTCAAACCCTGTTCACATTGCTAGGGACCGACTTCGGGACTCGACCCATTACGGAGGCATCTACTTAGTGCGTGACTCATGGTCTCGGTGAAAGCAAGGTAAAGGTCGTGGTCAACCACTCTCTGCCGGCCTTCCGAGGAAGAGGGCTAATATATTGGCGTTAAGAATCGGTTGGTACGTGTGGGTAAAGTTGTGCACCCCACGGTCATGGACGACTTGGGAATGGACGTGAAGATCATACAGAACTATAACCGAATGTTAAAACTTGTCAACTAAAGTGAGATCCAGAATACTTCCTCGGGGTCGTTGAGGGGGTAGTCCGGGAAGAGAGGTTCTGTTGATGATGATTCTTGGTGGATATCAAAGATGATTTTAAGAGCTAGAGTTGTAGTCTTCTTATCCCCTCTTGAAAATGATCTGACTAGACGAGTTTCTTCTCCCTCTTGTTTTGAAAACAAAAGATGGCTTTATGCAAAATAACTCCACTAGCCATAAGTCTTGCGGAGTACACCCTATACTCAGCCTTGCTTCGTTGATGTTTTCCATAGATGATGCTACTCCAACTGAAGGTGGTTTCTACGTCGAAGTCGATGAGTAGTTGGGGTTCTCAGGCAGCAGCCTAGGATCTATGGAAGGGTCGCTACTTCTGTTTAAGGCCTCTTAGGCCCTTTGCTAAGTTTGTTGTTTAGAATAACTTGTTTGCTTCCGTTGTTTGATGTAATGATGGGTCTGTGACCCATGGCTTGTATGACTGGTTTGTAACTCTCTTAAGAGTTTACCTTATTAATGTATGGTTTGTATGTTCTATAATGTTACCGATCTTTCCCTGCGCATTTCGGAATTTAGGTTAGGCTTATATCAGATGAGGATCTGGTATTCGTCTAGCCCTGGTCCCGGGTCGTGACAGATTTTGATATCAGAGCAGGACTGCCTGTAGGAAACCCTTCTAGCTGGTCGATGTCGAGTCTAGAGTTTGAGAAAACTATTTGAAAGCTAAAATTATTTGCAAAACTCTGAATAGGACTCTCTTTACTCCTTATCCAAGGTTGTTCTATTGCTGAGTTATCTTACCTCGTTTGCTTTGCAAAGTTTTCACTTCTCGTCTATCATTTCAAACTCTTAGGATATACGGGTTTGGGTTGTTTTTACCTAGTACTCCGTACTTGGTTGCAAGACTCAGAGTTTCTAAGATATGTTTGTGCAACTAAAGCATTGTTTTTCAACTTTGCTAAGGATGCCTCTAATTCCGCTCTCTTTTCTCTTTTGTGACTTGTTGGTATCATGGCATGCGTGCATTCCATTGTTATGGTTTGTATCTAAGTTGGTAGCGTATACGTTTTGTATGCTTGTTCTACTGCCATACTTAATGCATTGATATAGTTTTTATCCACATGTTCACCTCTACCATGATCTTTTCATATGTTGTACCGTTTTTGGTGAATCCATTCTCATGGTTTCCGTTTTCTCCTCAGGATGCCGACTGGTACTCGTGGTTTTGTTGGCCATAGAGGAAACAACAATGCTGATCAGCAACTTCTGCCACCTCCCACAATGGCCGAGGTTCTCAACAACATTGAGACCAACCGTCTGAGGAATGAACGCCTTCTGGAGCGTGTGGCGCAAAACACTGAACGTCGTCATGACGATTGTGTCACACATGGAGATTTTATCCGCACTTTTCCTCCAATCTTCACCCACTCCAAGGATCCCCTTGAAAAGCTGATGATTGGCTCCGCACCATAGAGCGCAAGTTCAGTGCTCTTCGTGTCCGTCCCGCTGACCGTGTCAACTTCGCCACCTATCAACTGGAAGGTGAGGCTGGTGTTTGGTGGGAAGGTTTTCAGAATTTGCAAGCTCACGGACATGTTGTTACTTGGCAGGAGTTTGTTGCAGCATTTCGTGCCTCTATATCCCTAAGCCCATCATGGATCTAAAAAGGAGGGAGTTTTTGGATCTAACTCAGGGGCGCAAGGATATTGAAACCTATGGGCGTGAGTTTACTCGCCTGGCTCGTTATGCAACCAGGGATGTGACCAATGATGAAGATAAGCAAGAGCTGTTCTGTAAGGGACTTAACCCTGCACTTCGCTATGAGTTGCTGCCTTTCAAGTTCTAGTCTTTCCAGGACTTGCACAATCAGGCTCTTACCTTAGAGCATGGAAGGAAGGATATGCAAGTCTCTCAGAAGCGTGAAGAAGGAAATTCTCGTTCTTCTTCCTCTGGTAACAAGAAGCGCCATGTATTTGTTCCATAAAGTGTTGTGCCTCGTGCTCCCTATGCACCCAAGTCTTATGGCAATAACTCTCAATCAACCACAGTCAAATACTGGTGGATCAAACTATCATCCTCCTGCTGGTTCTCACACTGGGGTTACCTGTTACTCCTGTGGTCAGCCTGGTCACTAATCAAGGGAGTGTTCTCAAAGGGCTGCCCGACGCAATGATCAGCAGGCAAAGAAGAATGATAAATCTCAAGGTGCTGGACATGGTCGTCTGAACCATGTCACTGTTGAGGAAGCTCAGGAAGATCCACGTGTCATTCTAGGTACGCTCCGTGTCAATTCAATTCTCGCAACAGTCTTGTTTGATTCTGGAGCATCGCATACATTCATGTCAAATTTGTTTGCTCAAGAGCATGGGATAAATTTTGAACCCTTGTCCACCCCTTTGACCATCCATTCCCCGGGTTCTAGCTGGTTCACCACTATGGTTAGTCACGGGAATGAGATTGACATAGCCTACCATAAGTTCCCCACTTCTTTCATTGCACTCAAGTCATGTGACATTGATGTCATTCTGTGCATGGACTGGTTAACCAAGTATCAAGCCGTCATTGTCTGTGCACTCAGAACAATTTCTGTGAACTCTCCTGTTGGCATAACCGTCAAGTATTGGACTGATGGTTCAAAGTCTCTATCAGCAGTCATTAAACCTTTCTCAGAGTTGTATGCCATGGATGTCCTACCCACTCTCGAGAACCAATATGTCCATGTAGTCTATGATTTCCCAGATGTCTTTCCTGAAGAGTTTCCTGGCATGCCACCTGATCGAAGTGAGGAGTTTGTCATAGAGCTAGTTCATGGAACTGCTCCTATCTCCAAAATACCTTACCACATGCCTCCTCATGAGTTGGTTGAGTTGAAGAAGGAACTTGAAGAGTTAGAGGGTCTAGGATACATCCAATCTAGCACATCCTCTTGGGGTTTCCCTACCATCTTTGTCAAGAAGCGGGATACAAATATTCCAAGATTGGTGGTTGATTACCGTCCACTCAACGTGGTGAAAATCAAGAATAAGTACCCACTTCCCCGGATAAAGACCTCTTTGATCAATTAAGTGGTGCCACTGTCTTCTCCAAAATGGATTTAAGATCAGGGTATCATCAAATCAAGATTAGAAAGGAGGATATCCCAAAGACAGCATTCACAACTCGTTATGGTCTTTACGAGTACACAGTGATGTCCTTTGGGTTGACCAATGCCCCTACCACATTCATGAGGCTCATGAACTCCATATTCATGGAGTATCTCGACAAGTTTGTCGTGGTATACATTGATGACATTATAATCTACTCCAAGACCGAAGAAGAGCATGCCGAACATCTACGTTTGGTATTGACTAAACTTCGTGAACATCGCCTCTACGCTAAGTTTTCCAAATGTGAGTTCTGGTTACAAGAGCTCGTCTTCCTTGGTCATGTTGTGTTTGCAAGTGGTGTTGTTGTCATACCGGATAAGGTTCAGACCATCCTGGAATGGAAGTCACCTACTTCAGTCAAGGAGGTCCAAAGTTTTCTTCGAATGGCAGGATATTACCGCCGATTCATCTAGAACTTCTCCAAGATAGCCAAGCCTATGACTGATCTTCTTAAGAAAGATAAGAAATTTGAATGGTCAAAAAAGGCAGAAGAAAGCTTCCAAGCTTTGAAAACTAAGCTAACCACCGCTCCTGTGCTTGTCCTTCCGGACATAAGCAAGGACTTCGTCATCTATTGTGATGCTTCTCTCCAAGGGCTCGGTTGTGTGTTGATGCAAGATGTTCATGTCGTGGCCTATGCTTCTCAGCAGTTGAAGCCACATGAGAAAAATTATCCAACCCATGATCTCGAGCTCGCTGCTGTTGTTCATGCTCTTAAGCAATGGCAACATTACCTCATCGGTAACCATTGCGAACTTTACTCGGATCATCGAAGCCTAAAGTACCTCTTTACCTAGACAAATCTGAATCTCAGGCAAAGACGATGGTTGGAACTCATCAAAGATTATGATTTTGGTCTCAACTATCAACCCGGCAAAGCCAATGTCGTAGCTAATGCGCTAAGTCGGAAGTCTTATTGCAACAATCTGATGATTTCACAAGCCCAACCTGCTCTCTATGAGGAAATCAAGTGTCTTAACCTTGAAGTAGTTCCTTGTGGATTCCTTGCTAACCTTGAAATAAAATCTTCTCTCGAGGACCAAATCAAGGAAGCTCAAAAGCAAGATGATGAAGTTACCAACATCAAAGAACGTGTTGCAAGCGGTGAAGCTAAATGTTTCTCTGTCAATGATCAAGGTATTCTATACTTCAGTAACCGGCTAGTGGTTCCAAACAGTCGGAAAATCAAAGATTTAATTCTTTTGGAAGCTCACGAAGCCCCTCTGTCTATCCATCCTGGTGGTACCAAGATGTACCAAGATCTCCGTAAAAGATTCTGGTGGAGTGGAATGAAACCAGAAATCGCTCGCTTTGTTGCAGAGTGCGACGTTTGCCGTCGTGTGGAGGCTGAACACCAAAGGCCTGCTGGACTTCTGCAGCCGTTGAAAATTCCTGAGTGGAAATGGGATGAAATTGGTATGGATTTTATCACTGGACTCCCAAGGACACAAGCAAGGAATGATGCCATATGGGTAATAGTTGATCGGTTATCTAAAGTTGCTCATTTCCTTCCGGTTCGAGAAACTATCCGTGCTAGTCAAATGGCTGACCTATACATCTCTCGGATCGTAGTTCTTCATGGTTTTCCCAAGAAGATCATCTCTGATCGTGGAAGTTTGTTTACTTCCAAATTCTGGCAAAGTTTCCAAGAAGCAATGGGAACTCATGTCTCCTTCAGCACATCTTATCATCCTAAAACCGGTGGTCAAACTGAAAGAGTGAATCAAATTCTTGAAGACATGCTCAGAGCATGTGTCATATCCTTTGGAAAGAACTGGGAGAAATGTCTTCCTTTTGCAGGGTTCTCCTATAACAACAGTTTTCAATCCAGTTTGGGCATGGCACCTTTCCAATTCTTGTATGGGCGAACCTGTCAAACACCACTGAACTGGACCGAAACCGGCAAAAGACAATTCTTTGGTCCGGACATGATCCAGGAAGCAGAAGATCAAGTTCGCATAATTCGAGAGAGTCTGAAGGCCACTCAATCCCGTCAGAAGACCAACTATGATCGTCATCATCTTGATGTTCATTATGAAGTTGGTGATCAAGTTTATCTCCGGGACACTCCTCCAAAGGGTGTCCATTGATTTGGTATCAAGGGCAAATTGGCTCCTCGCTACGTTGGTCCCTTTCGCATTCTCTCCAAGCGGGGTGATCTTGCCTATAAATTAGATCTACCTTCAAATTTTCCAGAGGTACATGATGTTTTCCATGTGTCTCAACTCAAGCGTTGTTTCAAAGATCCCATTCGTGGTGTGGACCATGAAACTTTGGATCTCCAAGATGATTTAACCTACCGAGAATACCTTGTTCGTATTCTTGATGAAACCGAGCGCAAGACTCGTCGCCAAACCATCAAGTTCTTGAAAGTTCAATGGTCTCATCACTCTGAGTCAGAAGCAACCTGGGAACGCGAAGATCGTCTTCGATCTGAGTACCCTGCCTTCTTTTCTAAAACCTAGGAATCTCGGGTCGAGATTCTTGTAAGTGGGGTAGATCTGTAACATACCACCTTTTGTGTAATATAAATAAGGACATGTTTGAGCATTGCATGCATGCATAACATTTGCACTTTGATTCACCCAATGAAGAACAAACAAAACCCTAAACCCTAATAGCTTTCCCTCTCTCTTTGAATCAATTCAAATGGTTCCCATATTTTGAAAATTCTCAAAACAAATGGAGCCCAATCAGTACCAAGGGACCCTTAGTGTTTTCAGTTATATTACAAAAGTTCCTGTGATTTGAAATTATTCAAAACAGATTTAAAATTCAAAATACAAAAGGGAAATCACAAAATAGAAATAGGAAAACATTTCTGGAAATAAAAACATCTGTCTACCCTAACTGGGCCGAACCCACCTCCCTCTCTCTCTCTCTCTCTCTTTCTGCCGCCAGCAGCCAGCCCACCCGGGGCCCAAGCCGGCCCAGCCTGGCCCGAATACCCCTTCGGCCTTTACCCTTTCTTCTTTCCCGTCGCCAGCAAGCAGCTGCCTGGCAGCGCGCCCACCGTCGATCTCCTGCGCGCCGCGATGCCCGTCTCTGCCCCTGGAGCCGCGGATAAGAACCGCCGCGTTGCGCTCTCTCTCCCCATACCCATCTCGTCGCCTCTCTCCCTCTCTACTAGATATCCCCAAATCGCCGAAACCCTAGCTCGACCAGTCTCGCTCGCCGCCGATGTTCTGGGCCGCTCCGAGCTCAGTGGAGTAGCCTAGGAGAAGAACGGTGTCGTTGTCGTCGTCCTCGTCAAGCCACGCGAGCTGGGAGGCCTCGTGCTCGTCGAAATCGAGTTTTCCCCTCCGTCGGCCGTTGCCATTAACTTCGTCGATTCCGGCCGTTCCAGACCGCCTCCCGCGTGACCGTCACCACCATCTCGCTCAGGGTGAGCTACTGGTTCTCGTAGACCCCCTCTGTCCCTTCCTCTCGCTCCCTGACATCCTCTCCACCGTGCATCGCCGCTCACCGCCGCAGTTCGTCGTCGTTATCCTCTCTCCGGCGACCAAAAAGAGGCGGTTCCACCACAGTTTGACCTGCTGCACTCTCCTCTCTCCAACCATCCCCACAGTGCATCCCCACGAGCCCTGGATCGATAGATCCATCAAGGAACTGCAAGGTTGCTCTTGGCTGACGTCAGCATGATGTCATGCCTGTGCAATAATCCTTTTCTTTTTCTTTTATCTAATTCCTATAAATGTTTTCTGTAATTATTTTATTAAATGGAAAATGTATGACAGGTGGACCCTGACTGTCAGGGTTTTAATCATTCCTGTAAATTTTTTCTTGAAATAATAAAAGTCTGACATGTGGGCCCAAGTTGGAAATTATTTTAAATATTCCAAAAAAATGATTAAAATGAATTAAAATTTGTGAAATTCATAACTAATTCATTTTAAATCAGAAAAATACAAATAATATACCAAAATGTTCAGAAAAATGAAACCTATCTAGATAAGCTATAATCATACATTGTTAATCAACTTTGATAGCAAGTTTAATTAGAAGAACCAATTGAACCCCATAGGTGATTCCGATGATTCCCCTGTTTTAGGGTTTGGATCTTCGGAACCCCCTTTAAAGTGACCAAACATGTTTTACGGTTCAATTCAACACTATTTAAATTGTCATATCATCCATATTGTATGAGCATTGCACATGCCATGTGTTGAGTGTTGCTTTCTCTTTTCCCGTGATTGGTTCTCGCGAATAGGAACCGAACCCGAAGCTGAAGTCAACACCATCGAAGAGCAGTACCAGTCCAACAACGGACAAGGCAAGCGAAGCCCCACTCATACATATGAAACCTATGTTTATAAAGTATTTCATTATCGTCATATGCATTCGGTTCAACAGTCTTTTATGAGTAGATAGAGTAATCCTATCTGATGCATGTTTCTCCTTGTGAACTAAATACCTGATCCACCGCTCCTAGCATAACTAGGGTTTGGCTTATGAGCATAGCTAGTGCCACAGTTCAGTCAAGCTTAGCCATGCTTAGTGGTCAAATGATGATCATTCAGGTGATGCACCGGAGATGCGAATGAATCTAGTATGGTAGGATGTGGTGATGTGATCAGAGATGGATGGTAAGCATGCTAAGGCTTGTATGGGAGGCCACGTAGGTTGTGGTTTTTGTAGTCCCATACTTGCCACCCCTAGGACCCGATGTTCTTGCCTCTTTAACCAAGACGAGCGTACAACCACACGGGGGGCTGAAAACCCCCTCGACCAACTAACTTGCCTAGTAGATTCCATGAGTCACATAGTTAGGGATTTCCATTCGACATATGCATCTTGGTCGTTCTTGAATGAAGGTGAAGGAGGTGCATTCATACAGGTAGGTAAGCGTGGAAGGGAATGGGAGATGCCCGGCATCCGTAATCTCAAACCCTGTTCACACCGCTAGGGACCGACTACAGGACTCGACCCGTTACGGCGGCATCTCCTTAGTGCGTGACTCATGGTCTCGGCGAAAGCAAGGTAAAGGTCGTGGTCAACCACTCTCTGTCGGCCTTCCGAGGAAGAGGGCTAATATATTGGCATTAAGAATCGGTTGGTACGTGTGGGTAACGTTGTGCACCCCTGCAGGGTTATTAATATTTTCGAAAAGTCGTGTCCACGGTCATGAAGACCATAGAGAACTATAACCGAATGTTAAAACTTGTCAACTAAAGTGAGATCCGGAATACTTCCTCGGGGTCGTTGAGGGGGTAGTCCGGGAAGAGAGGTTCTGTTGATGATGGTTCTTGGTGGATATCAAAGATGATTCTAAGAGCTAGAGTTGTAGTATTCTTATCCCCTCTTGAAAATGATCTGACTAGACGAGTTTCTTCTCCCTCTTGTTTTGAAAACAAAATATGGCTTTATGCAAAATAACTCAACTAGCCATAAGTCTTGCGGAGTACATCCTGTACTCAGCCTTGCTTCGTTGATGTTTTCCATAGATGATGCTACTCCAACTGAAGGTGGTTTCTACGTCGAAGTCGATGAGTAGTTGGGGTTCTCGGGCAGCAGCCTAGGATCTATCGAAGGGTCGCTACTTCTGTTTAAGGCCTCTTAGGCCCTTTGCTAAGTTTGTTGTTTAGAACAACTTGTTTGCTTCCGTTGTTTGATGTAATGATGGGTCTATGGCCCCTGGCTTGTATGACTGGTTTGTAACTCTCTGAAGAGTTTACCTTATTAATGTATGGTTTGTATGTTCTGTAATGTTACCGATCTTTCCCTGCGCATTTTAGAATTTAGGTTAGGCTTATATCAGATGAGGATCTGGTATTCGTCTAGCCCTGGTCCCGGGTCGTGACAATCTAGATCTTGGAGAGTTTGTGTTCTCCTCTTGTGTTCTTCCTCCCTTATTCCCCCAATAACTTTTGTAGCTTCGTTGGAATTTGGGAGATAAGTACTTGCCCTTGCATTTTTTGCACAGGTTTGAGTTCTCCATGGAGATTCGGTGAGTACAATCTTGGGTGCTTGTTTCTCTTGGGTTATTGGAACCCTAGACGATTGTGGTTGGTGTGTTGACTTCTTGTGTCCTGCATTGTGGAGTGACCTCAATCTTGTGTCCTGTTGTGGCCTTGTTTCCTTTTGTGGATTTGTAGCATTTTGTGTCTTTGTTGTTGGGAGCCTCCAATTTAGTTGCGGATATAGCCCCAACATTGTACGAGTTTTGGTGACCGCCCTCAAGTATCCCTTAGTGTATCGCTAGTAGGCCTTTGTGACGAGCTCACAGCAGAATAGGGTGAGCCTTTTTGTCGCATCGGTGAGTTGTGTGCCTTCGCATCTTTTGGTGAGGCCTTGTGTGGCGTTGGGTGAGCATCGAGCCACCACACCTCAAGGTGAGCCATTTGTGGCATTCGAGGAGCATTGTGCCATCGCGCCTCCCCAACAGAGATGTAGCTTCTTTGGAAGTTTACTTCGGGATAAAAATCATCGTCTCTGCGTCCATCGGTTATCTCTATATCGATCCCTTCACTTATGCACTTTACTTTGCCATAGCCATCATGCTTGAAGTATTTAATCTTGATATCACCTTGTTGCTTGTATTGCTTAAAATAGGTTGTTGGTGCACTTAGGTGAACCTAGTGGTTAGGTTTTGTGCTCAATAAATATAATGTTAGTTTTCTTCCGCATTTATTTGAGACTAAACCGTAATAATTTTATAATCCTATTCACCCCCCTCTAGGAAACATCCATTGCACTTTCACATGTCGATGAGGATCCGACAGCACTCTGTCGACCGTAAATATTGGATCTAGAGGGGTAGAAGAAGGAGCTCCTGCAGGCGTTGGTGAATATATCCTCCCGCGACAAAGACAATAATGCGTGGAAGAGGAAGAGAACTGGGCCGAGGCAGAGGTGGAGGCCGGCAGCAACGACGAGTGGCGGCGGCGCGACGGCAGTGGTGGTGGCTTAGGCTAGGGCATGGAAATTTGTGTCTTGCCCTTGACCCTAGACCCTCCTTATATAGGTGGATTCCCTCCTCCTTATTGGAGAATAGGACTAGGATCTGTATCCTCCAAAGACTCCTCCTTCTTCCTTTCTTCCATCAATATGAGAGAGAGAGAGACGAAGTTTGTATCCAATATGGAGTCTGCATCAAATACGGAGGTCTCCCCAAAACCAACTTGGGGGAAGTTTGAGAATGGGAAGGACTCCTCCCTCCACATGGCCTCGAGCTACCCCACCTCCTCTACCCGCCGGCGCCTAGGGGAGGCCATGGCCGATTTGGCCAGGGTTCCCTCCCCCTCCCGCGCGTGTGGCCCAGTGGGCCCATGCGGCCCTTCGGCCCATGGGGACCAGTGGGATATTAATAAATAATAATTTTTATTTATTATTAATATAAATATTTATTTCGAAGTTTTCCAAATTAACTTTTGAACACCTTCTATTTAATTTGAAACATTTATGTCCACTCTTGGTGATATCCTGGACCCCTCCGGAATATTCTAAGACACCTCGAAACATCCTTTAGGAATTACTTCATCCAACTATATCATTCGCACTCACATTCTAAAATGATGTAAACATCTTAAGTGTGTGACCCGGTAGGTTCGGATATTCGCAGACATGTCTGAAACTCATTCTGATAATAATGATTCCTAACAGTGTCTTGATACAATTAGCAACCCCCGCAAATAACATGAAGTTCTTTATCATGTGAACCGTAGTATTGAGTATGATACATATCGTATTGATTCATCGATACTTTACATTTCCTGAGATGAAATACTACACTACAAGAAATGTTTCCTTCCGCAACAACTTGGCCCGTCGGTCATCGCACAAGGCACATCTTCTGTGAAGAAATTCTCGGGTAGACACCACACCTCAAGCTGAGCCATTTGTGGCATTCGAGGAGAATTGCGCCATCGCACCTCTCCAACAGAGACGTAGCTTCTTTGGAAGTGAATTTCAGGATAAAAATCATCGTCTCCACGTCCATCGGTTATCTCTCAACCGAGCCCTTTACTTATGCTCTTTACTTTGTCATAGCCATCATGCTTGAAGTATTTAATCTTGCTATCACCTTGTTGCTTGTATTGCTTAAAATAGGTTGTTGGTTCACTTAGGTGAACCTACTGGTTAGGTTTTGTTCTCAATAAATATAAAGTTAGTTTTATCCCGCATTTATTTGAGACTAAACCGTAATAATTTTATAATCCTAATCACCCCCTCTAGGAAACGTCCATTGCACTTTCACATGTCGAGGAAGATCCGACAACACTCCGTTGACCGTCAATATTGGATCTAGATGGGGTAGAAGGAGCTGCTGCAGGCGTTGGTGAAGATATCCTCCCACGACAGACAACAATGCGAGGAAGAGTAAGAGAACTGGGCCGAGGTAGAGGTGGAGGCCGGCAGCAATGACGAGCGGCGGCGGCGCGACGGTGGTGGCGGTGGCTTAGGCTAGGGCATGGAAATTTGTGTCTTGCCCTTGACCCTCTCCCCTCCTTATATAGGCGGATTCCCTCCTCCATATAGGAGCATAGGAATAGGATCTGTATCCTCCAAAGACTCCTCCTTCTTCCTTTCTTCCACCAATATGAGAGAGAGAGACGAAGTTCGTATCCAATATGGAGTCTGCATCAAATACGGAGTTATCCCCAAAACCAACTTGAGGGGAAGTTTGAGAATGGGAAGGACTCCTCCCTCCACATGGCCTTGACCTACCCCACCTCCTCTACCCGCCGGCGCCTAGGGGAGGCCATGGCCGATTTGGCCAGGGTTCCCTCCCCCTCCCGCGCATGTGGCCCAGTGGGCCCATGCGGCCCTCCGGACCATGGGGCCCAGTGGGATATTAATAAATAATAATTTTTATTTATTATTAATATAAATATTTATTCTGAAACTTTCCAAATTAACTTTCAAACACCTTCTATTTAATTTGAAACCTTTATGTCCACTCTTGGTGATATCCTGGACCCCTCCGGAATATTCTGAGACACCTCGAAACATCCTTTAGGAATTACTTCATCCAACTATCTCATTCGCACACATTCTAAAATGATGTAAACATCTTAAGTGTGTGACCCGGTAGGTTCGGATATTCGCAGACATGTCTGGAACTCATTCCGATAATAATGATTACTAATAGTGTCTTGATACAAGTAGCAACCCCCGCAAATAACACGAAGTTCTTTATCATGTGAACCGTAGTATTGAGTATGATACATATCGTATGGATTCATCGATACTTTACATTGCCTGAGATGAAATGTTTCCTTCCGCAACAACTTGGCCCGTCGGTCATCGCACAAGGCACATCTTCTGTGAAGAAATTCTCGGGTAGACACCACACCTCAAGGTGAGCCATTTGTGGCATTCAAGGAGAATTGCGCCATCGCACCTCTCCAACAGATACGTAGCTTCTTTGGAAGTGAACTTCGGGATAAAATCATCGTCTCTGCGTCCATCGGTTATCTCTCAACCGAGCCCTTTACTTATGCTCTTTACTTTGTCATAGCCATCATGCTTGAAGTATTTAATCTTGCTATCAGCTTATTGCTTGTATTGCTTAAAATAGGTTGTTGGTGCACTTACGTGAAGCTAGTGGTTAGGTTTTGTGCTCAATAAATATAACGTTAGTTTTATTCCGCATTTATATGAGACTAAACCGTAATAATTTTATAATCCTAATCACCCCCTCTAGGAAACGTCCATTGCACTTTCACATGTCGACGAAGATCTGACAACACTCCGTCGACCGTCAATATTGGATCTAGACGGGGTAGAAGAAGGAGCTGCTGCAGGCATTGGTGAAGATATCCTCCCATGACAAAGACAACAATGCGAGGAAGAAGAAGAGAACTGGGCCGAGGCAGAGGTGGAGGCCGGCAGCAATGACGAGCGGCGGCGGCGCGACAGCGGTGGCGGTGGCTTAGGCTAGGGCATGGAAATTTGTGTCTTGCCCTTGACCCTCTCCCCTCCTTATATAGGCGGATTCCCTCCTCCATATAGGAGCATAGGACTAGGATCTGTATCCTCCAAAGACTCCTCCTTCTTCCTTTCTTCCACCAATATGAGAGAGACGAAGTTCGTATCCAATATAGAGTCTGCTTCAAATACGGAGTTCTCCCCAAAACAAACTTGGGGGAAGTTTGAGAATGGGAAGGACTCCTCCCTCCGCATGGCCTCGACCTACCCCACCTCCTCTACCCGCTGGCGCCTAGGGGAGGCCATGGCCGATTTGGCCAGGGTTCCCTCCCCCTCCCGCACATGTGGCCTAGTGGGCCCATGCGGCCCTTCGTCCCATGGGGCCCAGTGGGATATTAATAAGTAATAATTTTTATTTATTATTAATATAAATATTTATTCTGAAACTTTCCAAATTAACTTTCGAACACCTTCTATTTAATTCGAAACCTTTACGTCCACTCTCGGTGATATCCTGGACCCCTCCAGAATATTCTGAGACACCCCGACACATCCTTTAGGAATTGCTTCATCCAACTATCTCATTCGCACTCATATTCTAAAATGATGTAAACATCTTAAGTGTGTGACCCGAAAGGTTCGGATATTTGCGTACATGTCCGGAACTCATTCCGATAATAATGATTACTATCAGTGTCTTGATACAAGTAGCAACCCCCGCAAATAAAATGAAGTTCTTTATCATGTGAACCGTAGTATTGAGTCTGATACATATTATATTGATTCATCGATACTTTACATTGCCTGAGATGAAAAACTACACTACAAGAAATGTTTCCTTCCGCAACAACTTGGCCCGTCGGTCATCGCAGAAGGCACATCTTCTGCGAAGAAATTCTCGGCTCGACCGTGGCCGATGGAAAAAAATTGGTTTTGCGCCCTCTACTATGACTAAACAGCTAAAAACATGGACGAAGCTCGACAGGCCTGTGGCAGAAGTAAGATTTCTGATTCCTCGCGAGATGTTGACTCATCGAAGTATTTTTGGCATGTGGGTCCAGGACGTCAGTGACTCTAGCGGACCATACTTTTTGGTCGCACCTTCCTGATTTAAACTCGATAATGTTGTTTGATGCCTCTTCCGTTTAGTCGGGCTGTTGGGTTCCACATGTCTTCCTCTCATTAGAAGAATCATGTGTATGATATTTCCTTCCCTATTCCGAACTTGATAGCGTTGCTCGATGCATCTGTCGTTTAATCAGGATGTTGGGTCCCACGTGTCCTCCTCACACTATAAGAAACGTGCGCATGATGGATATTTTTCCTTGGCTCGTGTAGCATCCCAATTGTCTAACAATTGTAATGATACTTGCATATCCTATATATTTCTACTTCCTATATGTCATTTATTGCATCATCATTATATCATGCTCATGTCACCATGCCACCTTGCATTTGAGCATCATATTAAACCCCTCTTATTTGGTTCTTATACCATGTGCATTATGTTGTATTACTTGTATTTTCCTCTGGATATATTGTATTTGCTTCTTGATAAAATGCTTGATGCCCAAGTTGAGTTGTGGGCATATCTCTTCCTAACTTCACCACCTTTCATGTCACCACCTTATAATTCCACCATCCAAACTATATATGGGTCATTGCCTTTCTTTGGTTATTACCTCTAGCTCATATGTGTTTGGATGGATCCACTTCTAATTCTACATGCTCCCATATATGATTCATGTTTTTTTCACAATATTGATATGTGGAGAGCCACATGGCCACCTTTGCATTCTATGTGGGTAGAATGTCTCATCTAGCTTCCACATGGTTTGAATTTGAGTATATGCTCATGCATGAATATATTTGTGACGATATTATTTATTTAGTGGATCACGCACACACTAGTTGGCCAATTTATATTCATTCATGCTTTATTCCATATGAGAAGCAAGCTCACCTTCCTTTGGTATGGCCCTCCTTGAAATTGGTGGATGCATGTTTAACTATATAACCTTGTGCAACTTTAGTTGTTTTCACAACTAGTGGGGTAATTATGAACCATGCATGGGACATGCAATCTTACCACCATCTTCCTCTTACTTGGGTTTCTTTTGAATTTGAGAGAAGCTTGTTGATTTGAGTTCATACAATCAATCAATTCAAGCCATCTTGTTTTCTTCTTGACATTTAGTTGATCTTGTGCTTTTGGAAACTTTTACAAAAAGCTTGTTTCATTAAATCAAAAACAAATAAAAGGAATGAGAGGAGTAAGAAGCCTAAGCTAAACCTATCTATCTAACTAACTTAAAAACCTAGCTTCCTAACCTATTTCCTTGCTAAACCTAAGCTCTCTTTCTCTCTCCCTAATTTAGACTAGCTAAAAACCCTAGCTACCCTACCATGTGTGTGCATGTGCACACACATGCCACTTATCCTTAACCGATTCCCATATAGCTATTTTCCCCTCTCACTTCTTTTGGTCAAGATCAAACCTTCCTTCCCAGGATGGGAGAGTGGTGGAGGAAGAGGGGGCCATGAAAGAAGTGGTGACTAACTACTTTATAAATCTCTTTTCTTCACATGCAGGGTTGCGGATGGAGGAGCTCTTGGGCCATATTGGCCCAAGGGTAAATCCAGAGATGAACGAGTTGCTTTGCAAGGATTTCATAGTCGAGGAGGTAAAGGAGGCCCTAGAGAATATTGGTGATCTCAAATCCCCTAGGATATATTGTAGGCCCTCAATATTTTACAAGAAGAGTGGGATTTTGTTGGGGAGAAAGTGACATCAGAGGTGCTCAACGTTCTCAATGATGGACCTATGCCGAAGGAATGGAATGATACCTTCGTAGTTCTGATCCCAAAGGTTAAGAACCCGGAGAGCATGAAGGACCTGTGACCGATTAGCCTATGCAATGTGGTGTATAAGATGGTCTCTAAGGTACTTGCAAATAGGCCGAAACAAATCTTGCCTGAGATTATATCCCCCAACCAAAGTGCTTTCGTCCCGGGAAGACTAATCACCGACAACATTCTTCTGGCCTACGAATGCACTCATTTTATGAAGAACATGAGGAATGGAATGGATGGGTACGCAGCAATAAAATTAGACATGAGCAAAGCGTATGATAGGGTGGAGTGGCCTTTCTTGGAGGAGATGATGAGAAATCTGGGCTACGACGAGAGATGGATCAATAGGATCATGGTGTGTGTCCATGGTGACATATCAATTTTGGGTGAATGGAGAATGCACGGACAGCATAACACCTTAGAGGGGACTCCGTCAAGGAGACCCGTTGTCCCCGTACTTATTCCTCTTGTGTGCGGAGGGCTTTTCAGCCTTGCTCAACAAGGCGGACATGGATGGGACTTTATCGGGTATACGGATATGCCATGCTACCCCGAGAATCAACCACTTATTATTTGCAGACGACTCTTTGGTACTCATGAAAGCTACATGTGAGGGAGCCAGATCTCTGCAAAAGATACTACAACTATATGAGTGTTTCTCGGGACAGACCATTAACTATGACAAGTACTCGGTTATGTTCAGTAGGAATACAAAGAATCGGTGCAAGAAAGGGGTGCTGAATGAGTTGCATATCAGGACTGATGCTATGACCGAAAGGTATCTAGGGCTTCCAGCCTATGTGGGCAGATCAAGGGCACAAACTTTCGAGTACCTGAAGGATCATATTTGGAAAAAGATCCAAGGTTGGAAGGAAAGGTTTCTATCAAAGGTGGGTAAGGATATTCTCATTAAGGCATGTGCACAAGCTATCCCAACTTTTGCAATGTCATCCTTTGATCTCACCAAAACCCTTTGTGAGTAAATGAGTATGATGATTTGTCGGTTCTGGTGGGCTCAACAAGACAAGGACAACAAAGTACATTGGCTGAGCTGGGAGAAGCTCAAAAGGTCGAAGAGAGATGGTGGTCTAGGCTTCAGATATCTTCATGGTTTCAATAAGGCCATGTTGGCAAAATAAGCATGGAGGCTACTGATTTCACCAGACTCCTTGTGTGCAGAGGAATTGAAGGCCAAATACTACCCCAACTCTTCAATCTTAGAGGCACAACCATCAGGAGCGATGTCATATTCTTTCCGGAGTATCCTTAAAGGTGTTAATCTCATGAAGAAAGATATGATATGGAGGATAGGAGACGGAAAGTTGGTGAATATATGGACTGGTAACTGGCTGGCTTGAGATGACGCCCTCAGACCAATCACCCCTCGCGACTAACAGGTTCTTTCAAAAGTGAGCGATCTTATTAGCCCGATCACAGGACAATGGGACGAACAGTTAGTGCGGGATAGCTTCATGAGGCTTGATGCAGATTTGATCCTTGCCACCCCTATCTGAGATGAGTTTGAAGACTATGCAGCATGGCATTATGATACTAAAGGCCAATTTACTATTAAATCAGCCTACAAACTATATGTGCAGATGAGAGATGGGCCTCAACAATCATCTTCTGGAAACTATTCGAAAACACTGCAGTGGGAGAGGATTTGGAAGCTAGCTTGCCCGCTAAAGATTCAGCAATTCCTGTGGAGATTCACCCACAATAGTTTACCTCTGAAAATACAGAACGTGTGTTTGCTGCCATCGATTAGATGAGGATGGGGCACACTTATTCCTAAAGTACAAAGAGGTAAAATCTGCATGGAAGGAGTTGTCACAGGAGAAAGAAAGAGAGGAGATCTACCTATGCCCAGATGTGAAAATAGTGGTACATCAAATACTAAAGATGGGAGAGGAGAAGTGTACCCTGATTGCATGCCTACTGTGGAGATGGTGGTCGAGGAGGAACAAAATAAACGTGAAAGAAGCTATTGAAAAACTGGGACCCTGCTGTCCTAGGTGAGATTGTGGGCAGGAGAGTCTGCCTTGTTCTGCAATAAACATAAAAAGGGGGAAGTTCAGACAACCACGATGTAGTGGCAGGCGCCAAGGGAGGATACACTGAAAATCAATGTCAATGGTGCTTTCTGCGCTGCCTAAAAGACTAGCGGATGGGGATTTGTCGTCAGGGACTCGGCTGGCTGCATCAAAGGGTCGAGGGCACGAGCTCTACACCATGTTGTTAGTGCGGCACATTCAGAGATAATTGCGTGCGAGGAAGCAGCCAAAGCAACAACGCAGTGGGGCATGACTATAATAAGCATCGAGTCGGATTCCATCAACCTGGTTAGAGCTATGCGAAGCATGGATTTTGAACGAGCTCCTAAAGGCATCATCTATCGAGACTTGCGCCTCTATATAAATCTATATTTTAACTATTTTGAGTTCTCTCATATCCCTCGTACCTATAATAATTTATCCCACGAGCTAGCTGCTTATGGTGCGGCATGGCAGGACACAAAAACTCTGTGGCCGAAGTCGCTACCGAGTGTTGTAAGTGTTAAGGTGGCCAGCTCTTCTGCTAAGCCAAGTGTTCAATGGAATCGTGAGTTCCATCTCAAAAAATAACCTTCTTTCCCATCCTATCTGTCTAGCACCCATCGCCGGGCCCCTTCCTGGTCCCCTTCCTTTTCCTCTTTGAGCAAGTTAGACACGGAAAGAATACCAACTCTACCCCAACCCGAGTGCCCCATCCTCTATAGCTTTTTGCAAATCCCCCACCTCCCATGTGCCCTCTCTCTTATCTCCTAGCCCAACCAGCTCGAGAGATCTGGACGCCCCTGCTCACCTTTTTCTTCTCCAAGACTATATCCACCTCTTCCTTGGCAGCCATGGTCACCACAAAACCCTAGCTCATGTCCTCACTGCCCTTGTAGGTTTGGTGGACGCCAAGAGGTTCTAGGAGCACCGACGCGATCCTCTGCTTCCTCTTCGATGGCCGCTGAGACAGGAGCCTAGCGTTGGATATCACCGGAGATGATGACGCGCCGCCATAGACGCCATGAATCAGAGCTCTTGGATGCAAGCCTCGTAGGAGATCGTTTCCACCCCGATCCTCTCTCCTGCACCGACACCCTCCTGGTGAGATCCTTGATACCCTAGACAAGGTAGCTCCTACCCTTACGCTCTGTGTCGTCGCCTCTCTCCGTTGAGCAAGATGTATGCGCGCAACCATGAACATGTCTCCCTTGTGGTACACCACCTCGCCGTCCTCCCCGCATGCTTCTAGTGGCCCATGGAGCTGCAACAGAGCCTCACACATCACCTGTGTGCAACCTATCTTCCCAAACCCTGCCGGAGCGTCGTCTCTGACGACGTTCTTCACCACAATATGCTGTCAGCAGTCGCGGCCTCAAACCTCCACCTAGATTTTCTCGAGAAACTCTCTTCGCGCTCGGTCATCCTCCATCAAATCCTTGAGCACCATTGCATATCCCTAGCCGCCCTCTTTCCAACGAGCCGCTTCAAGCCTAGGTTGGTACTTCATAGAGGATGCAGTTAACCCCGAAAAACCAGAAACAATCTCTCGCCAATCGATGTTCGGTTATAGTTCATCAATGTTGTTTCCATCAGTAAACTAGGAGCAACCGCACCTTTTGCATCCAAGCCCCTACCTTTTCCCCTTCCTAACCCACAGGCCCTCCCGACTTGGCCTTTTGCAAAAAGGAACCCAGTAGTTTGCTGCCTGAACCCGCTGGCCAAACACCTCCATGTGGCAGCACCGCGTCCGCCGCACGCGCAGTGGCCTCGCGCCGCGTGAGACTCCACCGGTCAGCGCAGGTGGCTGGAACGTGACCGAGTAACAAAAACCTGGAGCTATTTTCTCAATTCAAACTAAAAACTAGAATATGAATATATGTCAAATAAATTCACATCTTTTAAAATAATTTGAATTTGAGGAAACTTATAAAATGAAATATGAATGTTTGTCAAATACGAATTCAACCATATTTTCAAATTTGACTAGAGTTGACACTATCTAGTCAAACCATTAACTTGGACCCCTCATTAATATATTTGACTTTAAATATTATTTAAAATTGAAAATTCCAAATAATAAGTGTAATATATTTTTTTGAATCAGAAAAATGCGTGGAATGTTTATGCTATTTATAAAACCATTTGAGCAATTTAAAATTTTCAAATTAATAAATGTTAATAAATGTCCATTTCTTCAATATTGCACAACTTTAAATCCGTAACTCCAAATTCGATAAATAATATGTCTAAATCAATTATCTTACGATCCCGTTCTAACTATGCATTCCACGATATGATTTGAATCATGTATCATATAAATATTAAGTATACAATAATGTTTATGGGAGAAAAATATGACTAAAAACTTAATAAAATGTTTTCATCTTGTACGCCACACCTCATCCATGCCATGTTAAGCTATGCCATGTAAATTGTGCATCATCCCATCATGGAATTCTTGTTTGCTTGTTTCATATGATTTATATGATTGTGCAATGTATTTATTTTGGCCCTTGTGTGTTTGGTTTTTATCCGGATAGACACTGAGCAAGGAGAGTATCAGGAGCCTCTAGACTATTACACGGATCCATCTTATTCTACAATGGAACTGCCAGGCAAGCATTCCCCATGCTTGCACTACATATAGTACCTATTTCAACTGTATTATTCTTGCATCATGAATCGCGTCACGAATAAAATTGAAATCCCAAGTATTGCATAGCCTTACTTTTAAACTCCACTGAAGCTTGTTCCCTTCGTCCTATGAGCCATTACTACAAGAGTTGATTGAGCCATGTGAGCCGTAGAATTGCATTTGTAGGGTTTGTGAGTGTATTTGATTAATGAGGTACCTAAAAAACTTAATTATTTAGTAATGGGATAACTAACGAAAGAGGCACCGGTGGGAATTATTTGCTATTTGGTTCTTTAAGATCACTTATGTCCCGTAGGACCCCGAGTACTTGATTCTTATTCCTTGACTATCGCACTATCCGCATGTGAGACCATGAATCCCCTTAGTCCTAGCTTGAGTCCTATATAATTTCTAGGGGCCACAAGTAGTTTGGGGCGTTATTACTATCCTCTACTTATGCCATGTTTACTGCTTTATTTACTAATGTTGCTCGAGGAGCATTTACTACTGTACTGTTTAGGAATGTGGAATGTTTTCATGGTATCAACAAGCCTAGTCACAATTTCGGGTTCCTAGTCATTTACATCCATTAACACAAACCCCTCGATCCGTTGCGGAGCCGGCCAACTTCGTAGCGGGTAGCTTAGCAGGGTGGTCCCCTGAAATAATCTATGAATCTTGCGAATGCTTTGTCGTGATGCCTCGTTGGGTTTTCATTTGGTTTTTCCGAGGTTGATCGTGTGTGTGTTGCTATTTGTGCACCCCTGCAGGGTAAATCTTTCTGAAAGCCATGTCCATGGTTATGGACAACTTGGTTCATAGTTTCTCGATCATAGACAAGCATAACTAAAGTACTGCTTTTAAATTGACTAAAACTTGACTAGTAATAGTGCAATATCCATGGAATGGTTAATAAAACTGCCAATGGATGGGATGTTCTTCCGCCTTCTCATTTGGGAACGGGGACGGGGAGGTGGGAGAGCGATGTTTATTAATGTTGATATATAACTGTCAGGAAATTAACTGTTATTTAATTAACGAGCATATGTCTATCATTGGTTAGGTGAATATTGTAGCGTGTCTCTATAGAACTTCTATGCTTTATTTGCGCTGCAATTGTGTCACTCTCAGGTTATTCCCTTTAGATGCATAAATACTTGTTGAGTCCCTTATGGTCTCACATGATAAAATATTGGTTCAGATGGACAGGTATATCTGCAGGAAGGTTACAAGGTCGAGGAGATGTTGATGGTGGCAACGACTACCTTGTGTAGATATTCTGGGGATGGAGGTCCGTGAGATCTGTGGGCGGGATGTGATTATTTCCAGGGTTTCTTATGCCAATTTGCTTCTTATCCGTACTCGGATCTTGATTTCCGCTTCCGCATGATACTCTGAATGTGATGTATGAGGATGTATCCTAACCAATTAGTTATGTAGTATTTTGGGTCTTGTCATATGGCGTTGAATATTTCTATTTATTTTAGATGCTTTGGCTCTGATGTACTCTTGTATGTCGTTGACATACACACTGGTGTATGTTTTGTTTGTATGCCTGTCGACTACGCCGCTCGCACTTGATATGATGTTGTTGCAAAGTGGATAGGGTGGTTGGCCGGTACCGTGCCCTGCTATGCTTAGACGGGCCTACATGTAGGTGGCCTCTAGGCCTCCACGGTAGTACCACCTTATGCACTTTGGGTTCTTCCTATCTTGTTGCTTAGAGCATAGTGTCCGAGGTATTACATCTCGTGCCTCCCTGATTTAAACTCGATAACATTGCTCGATCTATTTGTCGTTTAAAAGTTGTTGGGTCCCACATGTTAGCCTTTCATTAGAAGAATCGTGTGTATGACTGAATTTTTTCCTTCTCTCCCGGGGCCCTGTTTCGAACTTCATAGCGCTACTAGATGCATCTACTGTTTCATCATGCAGCTGGGCCCCACATGTCATCCTCTTATTAGAAGAAAATTGTGTATGATGGATTTTTTGCTTGGCTCGTGCCACCCTGATTTGAACTCGATAACGTTGCTCGACCTATCTATTGTTTAGTCATGTTGCTGGGTGCCCCAATTCATCCTCTCATTAGATGAATCGTGTATGATGGAATTTTTTCCTTTGCTCGCGCTATCCTGTTTCGAACTTGATAGCGCTGCTAGATGCATCTACCA
This sequence comes from Avena sativa, assembly GCA_916181665.1. NCBI lineage: Eukaryota > Viridiplantae > Streptophyta > Magnoliopsida > Poales > Poaceae > Avena > Avena sativa. The sequence continues at coordinate 298,931,089 of OV702297.1, read as the reverse complement.
TTTAATCATGGAGCTGGGCCCCACATGGCATCCTCTTATTAGAAGAAACATGTGTATGATGGGTTTTTTTCTTGTCTAGCGCTAACCTATTCTGAACAACATAGCGTTTCTCGCGGTATCATCCATTTATTCAAGCTTGTGTGTCCCTGATATGTCGTAAACGTATCTATAATTTTTCATACTACATGCTTGTTTTATATCATTTGTCTTATGTTTTGCCTACACTTTGAGGTATTTTTATACATTTTCTGGGACTAACCTATTAACAAGATGCCACAGTACCATTTGCCTGTTTTTTGTTGTTTTTGGTTTCAGAAAAGCTAGTAAGGAAATATTCTCGGAATTGGACGGGACAAAATCCAAAGTCAATATTTTACCAGAGCAAACATGGAGTTCAGAGGAGATACGGAGGGGCGCCACACCCCCTGGCGCGATTCCACCCTAGGCCACGCCAGGGCAGGGTGTGGGACCCCTGGCCCTCAATCGACTTCACCCCTTCGCCTATAAAAGCACCCCGATACAGAAACACTAAGGACCCAATAAAATTTCCACGAAACAGTCTGTAGCCGCCGCCATCTCCATCCCTAGATCGGGGGGATCTGAAGATCTTCCCGACACCCTGCCGGAGGGGAGAGATCATCCCGAAGGCCTTCTTCATCACCATGCCTGCCTCCAAAGTGATGCGTGAGTAGTTCAGCCTTGGACTATGGGTCCATAGCAGTAGCTAGATGGTTGTTTCTCCTCCTTTGTGCTATCATGTTTAGATCTTGTGAGCTCCGTTCATGATCAAGACCATCTATTTATGTAATCCTGCATGTTGTGTTTATTGGGATCTGATAGATATTGAGTACTATGTTCAAGATTGATTATTGATTCTATCATGTATGTGTTATTTGTGATCTTGCATGCTCTCTGTTGTTCCTAGATGCTTTGGCCAAGTAGATGCTTGCAACTCCAAGAGGGAGTATTTATGCTCGATAGTAGGTTCATGCCTCTAGTAATCAGGGGAAGTGAAAGAAACCTCTAAGGTTGTAGATGTGTGGTTGCTACTAGGGAGAAAACAACAATTGTAACACCTCAAAAATATTAATGAAGATATCAATTTTCCAATTATCTAAATTTAGGGTTAACAAAAACTTTTAATATTAAACCTTATAAATGCTTGTGTCTTTATGAATGTTGGTGAATGCTTGCAATGCCATGTTTGTTTGTTGTAAATGATGAGGTTTGGTTTAAAGATCAAAACCATGTCATTTAGGAAAAATCCAAACCAAAGCAAATCAAAATAGAATCAAAATATAAAGCATATGACCTAATGGTCATTTTTGCCAAAGTTAACACTTAGCTCACTTTGAGAATCTCTAGCAAATGATTTCAAACAAAAACAATATCCTTTCTTTTCTCACCTTGCTAGACCAAGTAACAATGAAAACAAGTGATCTTTCAAAACTTACAGAAACAAATCCAAATTCATTTGAGAGACTTTTGCAAATTGAATCCATCATAGGCATCAAGATAGCCATTTTTGGAAAACCCTCAAAACCTTCACCACTTAGCAAACCATTGCACCCAGAGACTACCAAGCTTATGACCAACACACACACCAAAAATAATTTGAAAATTCAACAGTTTATTTCTTGTGGCCATTTAATCAAACACTTAGTAAGCATAGTACATGTTTACCAACTATACACTATTGTCATCAATCTTGTGATCATCTTTGTACTCGACCAAGCCTCCACTACTCGCCCTTAATCACCCCAGTACCAGCCCGTGCAATTGAGATCCTCTCACTCGCCAATTTGACTAGAGCAATTCGTACCTGAGCTCACCCATGCCACCCCGAAGTGGACACACTGCTACACGCCGCGCCGCCCTCGCCCACGATATCTAGGAGCTAGCCATGACCTCACAGCCACCGCCTGTGTATGCCTCGACCAACGCTAGCCCGTGGAGACGCCAGCACAGCCGCACCCATTTATCTCTCGACCATGTCGAGCACCGCGCCAAAGCACCGAGCAATCCTGCGCAACCACGCCGCGCCTCGATCTCTCCTTGCGTCAACGTGTTCGCCGCGACTCCAGCAATCTCCCAGACACGCCTGTTTGACCCTGCGTGCTCTGTGACCACCGTATGCCATGACGAACACCCGCGGTACCTGCACAAAGCATCGACGTCCCCAACCGATGGAGACCGCGCCTCGTCGTGCCATTGTGCACATGACGATCGCCAAGGAGCCCTGCGTCGGCCTACACCCTTTGCCATGCCGATAGCTTCCTGTAATGACATCGTCGACGAGCCCGAGCCATGACGCCCTGCTCCCTTCGCCGGTGTATAAATAGACCCCCTGCCTCACAACAAACACCACTCGACTCACCTCTCACCCAGAAACCTCTCTGACCGGAGCAAGGCGAGCACCACACCGCTGGAATTTCACCGGATCCCGCCGCTGCAGTGATGGAAGGTAGCCATCGCTAGGAACCACCCCAGGAGCCGCCATGACCAACGTTCAAACCTCCGTCATCGATAAGCTCGTTCGCCCACCTCACCGGACCTAGATGGAGCCCTGGTAAGCCCCCGACGAGCCCCACCGTAGATCTAGGGTTAGAATCTCGCGCGCGATGTGCGATGGAGACGACGACGCCGAGCCTTCGATCAAGCTCTAATCGTGCGGCCCATATTAGAGGATACTGCTTCCCGTTAGATTAGTTGCTGACATGTGGGACCACACTGATTGCAGCCCGCTGCGCGCGCTGCGTAGTTGGGCCAGCCTAGTAACGTTCCCGCGCGCTGCGTAGTAATTCAAATTTTGTTTTTCCTTTTATTTTAAAACCCTATACTGTAGGTGACTTTGAAATTCAATTCAAGAAGATTCACTGAATCAAATTACATGATTCCAATTTTGTTAGAAAGGAATTGAAAATTTCTAAATACTCCCGTTCGATTCCAACTCTCATAAATCATCCCTAGTAAAAATAGCAAGGTAGAGCTTTTACAACTTCAAACATTTTTCTAAAATCAACCATACATGCTTTTGAGTTGATTCCAACTCTCAAAAATCACATTTTCCATGGTCTATCTGAATATGTAAAAACATTTGGTTTTACATAAAGTAGTCCTGGACCAAAATTAAAAGAATGCTACAGAGGTATTTCTAGTCAGTTGAATATTTTTTAAATAGCAATATTAAACCTTGTAAATTATGCCATCCACTTTAAATCACATTTTCCAAGTAGTAGAATATGTGGTGATGACATGTGTCAACATGATCCCATATTTTAATTCGAGAATATTAAATCTTAAGTAGTTTCTCAATGAGTAGAAATTTCTTTTCTAAAATTAAGATAAATAAGGCCTTGCCACTTTTTCTTGTAATGATAGAGATAATGCTAGAGCATCTAGTGTAGATATTTGTGTGCTAAATAGAAGTAGTTATGTATTATCTGGTGATTTTGTACCTCGTATTTATTTACAGACGCTAGTATCAACCAGGGCTACGAGGAGGAAGAATTCTACGAAGAAGAAGAAGAGAACTTCGACCAATACAACCAAGTCAAGCTATATTGTGCAAGCTAAAACTATGCATGCTATTGTGATACAACCTTGCTTAAACCAATCCCAAGTTTTACTTGCAAGCTTTATCTTTTCTCCCTTTTATCAAAGTTGCTCAAATAGTTAATTAATTCGTGATTAGTGGAAAAATAGGAAAGATTCCATCAAGATCATATAAATAGGTGTAGATAGTTACACTTGATTAGTACCCCTCAATAGGCACACCCTCATTGATAGATGCTAGTGCTAAACTAATCTTGCTCACTGTAGATGGGAACACTTGGAGAAAATGATTATGAAAACCTTGGAATGATGAATCATTCTATTGAAATGTTTTGACATGTGTTATGGAACACAATGAGTTTATGATGATATTTAATGGAGTATGTGCCCTAACTTTGATAAAAACTGATGGTTGTGTTCGGATGCGATACCATTCTAATTTTACCGTACAACCACAATACCAGAGTTGGGTAGGGATTAACTGGAAGTTTATGTGTCTTAGTATGGGTTCCCTCGCGGAAACAGGTTGAGCTGAGGCTACCTCGTGAATATTAATGTACACCTATGCAGTTACCGAGATGATAGATGGCCATGGTTGGGAGGCCAAACTCATAGGGGAGGTTCCTATACTAGTGTGTGTAATTGAAAGGTTAGGATTGATTATCCGCATACCAAGTATGATGATTCAGGGTTATCCCTGATGGATTATCGAATTTTGTGGTCAAAGTGTACCACCTCTGCAGAGCGTCAAACTATTCGAATAGCCTTGTCCGCGGTCATGTATATTTGGATGGCCATACCGTTCCGTTGTCAGATGTTTTCAAAATTACTTGTGACTTGAGATATGACTTGGACTTGACCACACAAGGTTGTGGAGAATAAATTAGGTTCCCTCTTGAGAAATCTAGATAACTAAAATAGGTCCTTACTACCAAGTACCTCTGAAATAAAATCGGCTTATTGCAAACAAACCTAGAGCTTAGGATTCCTACTAGAATTGTCTTACTTGCTTTAAAAGTACTCATGGCTTTGTCCCTAGCTATTCCCATGACCAGACTATGGAGAGGAGTATCAGGAGGTCTACGATAACTAGGATCATCTCCCATTGTCTGCATTGCCTGTGACAATGAAGATGAAGCCGCTACCACCTTTATTTTCCGCTGCTTTGATATGTATTTAGACTTGATCATGTGATCAACTATGTAATGGATGATGTATTGTGCTATCAATTTTGTTATGTCTCACAAAAATGGTAATCCTGGGCTTGCGATGTACAGCATAACAGGCATCTGGACTTAAAAATCCGGGTGTTAGCAAGTTGGTATCAGAGCCATCCTGACCATATGAGACCCTACTTAGAATGGACATATGAAAAACTTAGTTTTAAAACAAATAAAGTGAGTATTTATAAAAACTTATTCTCACTCTTATCCTTGAGATTCTTTCCAAAGGGAGTCATACATTCCTCAAATTTTTTGCAATCCTACATAAAATTTGACACACTTGATCACCTCACTAACTTACTCATCTTAATTTCTTATAAATGGAAGTCAAGTACAACAAGTTCTACCAGCTTGGCAACGGAGAGGAACTCATCTTCGAGAGGGACTTGGGTCAGCTTGTGGACTTTCTTGGACGCCCGCACCCGGAGTTCTATGGATCATAGCTCAATGACCAGCCAGGAGGATAACTATAGTGGTTGATCGTTGTCGATCTAAGAGGCAAGATGGAGCCACCCACCTCGGAGAAGATACAGTTTAGCTTGAGGGAGAACAACTAGCTAGATGGACTAGCTAGAGCCATGCAGGAGGCGCTTGCCCGTCTATGTGGGCAGAACATCAACCAGATCATTGGCACTCGCTTCGCTCACTACTCAAGACGTGACTCCAATGGACAGCCCTTGGCCATGCCAGGACATCCAGAGCTGAAGCATCATGTGGATCACCTCGCCTTCATGTTGCACGAGAACCAGAAGGAGTTGGACAACGCCCGTGCCGACGCCAACTAGAAGAAACTTGTTGCAACCCAGAAGAACCCAGAAGAACCATAACTTCTGCAAGTCACTTTGCCGCCAGCGTGACAAGAAGGACCGCATCATTGCTTGCCTCCATCAAAAGGTGCCAACCCTGGAAGAAACCATCCATGATCGGGACATTCAGCTCGAGAAGAGGGAAAACGAAGGTGAAGATATTCGTGGGGATATCAGGTCGTACCTTAGTGATGATGATGACTGTTTTGAGGACATCAACATGGAGTTCCACACTGACTATGAGGACCGCGATTTCATCGATGATGAAGAGGCCACAAGTTCTCATGATGAGTAGTATCACTAGATCACTATCGTAGGTGTGAGTTTGTATCCGGTCCCACTGTATTGTAGATTGACATAATGGTTCTTAAAACCATCTGCTTTGTAGTTGTGATGTGTTGTTTGCAATGTGTGTTTGGAATGAATGAAAAAGAGTTGTTGGTTTTCAAACCTTAGCCATACTCAAAGTTAAAGATTTTTTAACCATACCCATAAGCCTTAGAAATTTCCCTCTTGCCTTATGATCTACCTAAATCTTCAAATGCCTCGCGGTGGAAGCAACTCATCTCGGGACCCAATGGTTCAGATTCTACAAATGCTAGTAGCAGATTGAGAAGCCATTAGAACCGAGCGTCAAGCCAATCTCGCCACTCTTCAGAAGATCGCCCAAATGGCGCATGACAACCAAGGCCATGGAAACCAGGATCACCATGGATATAAGCTCAAGAACTTCCAAAACACCAATCCTCCTATGTTTAGCAAATCTGGAGAGCCCTTAGATGCTGATGACTGGCTGCAAACCATGGAGAACAATTTCGAAGTTGTAGGAGTAGATGTTGTTGAGAAAGTATTGTTTGCCACCCACTATCTGGAAGGTTCTGCAAGAGCATGGTGGAATAGCACTCGTACCATGAACGGAGGATAGATGATGACTTGGGAGGAATTTAAACTCAAGTTCAACAGGACTCATGTGCCTCCAGGTTTGATCGTGAGGATGAGGGATGAATTCAAGGAGTTGAAGCAGGGAAGAATGACTGTGGTGGAATACCGTGACAGATTTCTGTCTCTGTCTAGGTATGCCCCTGATGAGATCAGCACTGAAGCAAAGAAGAAGGAAAGATTTCTGAATGGCCTGCATGATGAGATACAGATAGTATTGGTCAATATTCCTTTTGCCGATCTAGAAGCTCTAGTGGATTCTGCTATCCAGATGGAAGGAAAGATCAATCAAGCCAGTGAGAACCGCAAGCGTCGTATGATGCACCAGCCTGGACCACACCATACCCCGAAGTACCACCCCAGCTCGTCTGCAGGATTTGCACCAAGGAACAACATGCCACCTATGAACAATCCGAACTTTCCCAATCGTGGCGGAGGAAACCCGATGCCCGGAGGAAACAACAACTACAACCACGACAACCCCAATAATTTCAACCCTGCACCGCCAAGGTCCAACAACAACAACAATACTACCCCAAGGACTGGAAGCAATGTTGTGCCTATTGTCGGGAAGGACAAGTCAATGATAACCTGCTTTAAATGTGGAATCACGGGTCACTACTCAAAAGAGTGCCCCAAGAAGCTTGTTGCATCCCCCAATGCCACTGCACCTACCCAGCAACAGCGACGTGTCTAACCTGGAAAGAGATTTTCCCCAGGCAACCCGCACAATCGTACAGGACGTTTGTTCCACATGAATGCGGACGAAGCCCAGGAAGCGCCAGATGTCGTGTTGGGTATGTTTTCTATTAACTCAGTACTTGCAAGAGTGTTGTTTGATTCTAGAACATTGCAGCCATTTGTTACAAAAGAATTTGCATGCACTAGTAAGATTCAACCAACAAATTTGAAGCATGTTATGATAGTTCAAATACTTGGGTTAACTACCAAAGCTAGAAAAATTTGCAAGGCAGTACCTATTAGAATACATGGAATAGATTTTTATGCCAATTTAATAGTACTCGGAACAAAAGGTTTGGAAGTAGTACTAGGAATGGATTGGATGTCGAAACATCAAGGATTAATAGACTGTGCCAAGAAAGCCATAACCATGACCAATAGCACCGGAGTATCAGTAGAGCATTTATCGGAGACGCTGCCTCGTGAATTCAAGTACAACAAGAGTTTAGTCCAGTCAACCCTAGACCAAGTCAGAGTAGTCTGTGAATACCCCGATGTGTTCCCAGATGAATTACCCGGTATGCCCCCAGATCGGGATATCGAGTTTATCATTGAACTAATTCTTGGAACTGGACCCATAGCTCAGAGACCCTATAGTACGAACTCAGCTGAATTAGTTGAGCTCAAGAAGCAACTTGATGACATGTTGAGCAAAAATCTAATACAACCAAGTGCATCGCCGTGGAGATCCCCTATTTTGTTTGTGGATAAGAAAGATGGTGCCACCCATTTGTTTACGGATTACCGGAAGCTGAATGACGTCACCATCAAGAAAAAATACCCACTGCCGGAGATATAAGATTTGTTTGACTAGCTGATTGGTGCTAGAGTGTTTTCTAACATTGATCTTAGAACTGGTTATCATCAACTGAAGATCCGCGCAACGGATATCCCAAATATTGCTTTCACTACCAGATATGGATTGTATGAGTACAATGTCATGTCATTTGGATTAACCAATGCCCCGTCTTATTTCATGAATCTCATGAATAAGATTTTTATGAACTTCTTGGATAAGTTTGTTGTTGTTTTTATCGATGAGATTCTAATCTATTCCAAGTTGGAAGAGGAACATGAGCAGCACCTAAGAACCATCCTTGAAACACTTAGAGAGCATCAGTTGTATGCCAAGTTTAGCAAATGTGAGTTCTGGTTAAAGGAAGTAGGATTCCTAGGCCATATCTTGTCGGCAGGAGGAGTTGCCGTCGACCCCGCCAAGATTAAGGATGTTGAAGAATGGAAAGCCCCAACCACTCAAACCGAAGTTCACACATTTCTTGGATTAGCAAGATATTACTACAAGTTTGTTGAAGGATTTTCAAGCATCGCAAGGCCGATGACCCAGTTGTTGAAGAAATACAAGAAGTTTGAATGGAAGGACAAATGTGAAGCAAGTTTTCAAGAGATCAAGAAGAGATTGATTTTATCCCCAATTTTGATCATGCCGGATATAACGAAGCCTTTTAACATATATTGTGATGCATACAAAATTGCTCTCGGATGTGTGTTGATGCAAAAAGGCAAAGTAATATCATATCTTTCCATACAACTGAAGCAACATGAGCAAAATTATCCTACCCATCACTTAGAATTGGCAGCCATATTATTAGCCTTGAAGACACGACGTCATTACCTCATGGGTAACCGCTGTGATATTTATTCATATCACAAGAGTTTGTAGTATATTTTCACCTAGAAGGAGTTGAATATGATACAACGGAGATGGATAGAGTTAATAAAGTATTATGACCTTGACATTCACTACCAGCCCAGCAAGGCCAATGTGGTAGCGGATGCTCTTAGAATATTGCCATGCAGGTTAAATACCATGATTAAGGAAGATCGGCCAAGTTTGCATAAGGAGTTGGAAAATTTCAGAATGGAACTAGTTAGCGAAGGATTTCTAGACAGTATTGAACTTCAACCCACTTTAATCAATTAGATAAAGGAAGATCAGAAAGGAAATGCCAGTATCGACATAATTAAGCGTCATATAGGTATAGGGAAGGTACCCAGATTCAAGGAAGATGAAGAATGAGTTTTGTGGTATAAGGGACACATCTGTGTGCCAGCAGATTCAGAGTTGAAGAAAATCATTTTGCAAGAAGCCCATGATACTCTTTATTCTATTCATCCGGGAGGAACAAAGATGTATCAGGATTTGAAGGAGAAATTTTGGTGGCACAAGATGAAGAGAGAAGTCAAAAGCTATATAGCTAAGTGTGATATCTGTCAGAGATTCAAAGCAGAACATCAGCGATCCGCAGGACTATTGCAACCATTGCAAACTCCAGAATGGAAATGGGATTCAGTTGGAATGGATTTCATCACCGGTTTGCCTACATCTAGTAGAGGAAATGATTCTATTTTGGTCATAGTATATAGACTGTCCAAAGTAGCTCATTTCATACCCGTCAAGACCACGTATAAAAGCTCGAAGCTGGTAGAGTTGTATATTTCTAGAATATTCAGTCTGCACGGAACCCCCAAGACAATTGTGTCCGATCGAGGAACCCAGTTTACCTCAAGATTTTGGAAGAAAGTCCAAGAAGGATTAGGAACCAAACTGAACTTCAGCACAGCTTATCACCCGCAGACTGATAGACAAACGTAAAGAGTAAACCAGATACTAGAATATATGTTGAGATCTTGTGTACTAGAATATGGATCTAAATGAGAAGACTGCCTGCCTTTCGTAGAATTCTCATACAATAATAGTTATTAGGCCAGTTTGCAAATGGCCCCATTTGAGTTTTTGTATGGAAGAAAGTGTCGTACCCCCCTGAATTGGTCGCAAGTAGGAGAGAGTCAGATATTCGGACGACACATCCTATGAGAAGGCGAAGAGAAGGTTCACAAGATCCGTGAGAAACTCAAGACCGCTCAATTCAAACAGAAGAGTTACGCTGACAAGAGACGTCGAGACCTGACCTTCAATATCAGAGACTTTTTGTATCTCAAAGTATCACCCTTGAAAGGAATGTAGCATTTTCAACTCAAAGGAAAGCTTGCACCCAGATATCTCGGACCTTTCAAGATTTTAAGAAACTGAGGAGAAGTATCCTATTAGATAGAACTGCCTGAAGATATGTCAGCCATACATAATGTGCTTCATATATCGTTCTTCGAAAATGGTTAGAAGTTCCAGAGAAGACCAAAGTTTTCAAGAACATCGATCAAAGAGCTATGGATATCAACAAGGACTTAACCTATCATGAAGTACCAATTCGTATTTTGGAAGAAGCCTTCAGAACCACCCAGACCAGGAGTATCAAGTTTCTCAAAATTCAGTGGAGCAACCATACTGAAGAAGAAGCCACCTGGGAGCGAGAAGATTATGTTAGGAATGAGTTTCCAAATCTCTTTAGTTCCTAGTTTTTCCTAAATCTCGAGACGATATTCTGTTTAAGGGGGGAAGGTTTGTAACACCTCAAAAATATTAATGAAGATATCAATTTTCCAATTATCTAAAATTAGGGTTAACAAAAACTTTTAATATTAAACCTTATAAATGCTTGTGTTTTTATGAATGTTGGTGAATGCTTGCAATGACATGTTTGTTTGTTGTAAATGATGAGTTTTGGTTTAAAGATCAAAACCATGTCATCTAGGTCAAATCCAAACAAAAGCAAATAAAAATAAAATCAAAATATAAAGCATATGACCTAATGGTCATTTTTGCCAAAGTTAACACTTAGCTCACTTTGAGCATATCTAGCAAATGATTTCAAAGAGAAAGAATTCCCTTTCTTTTCACACCTTGCTAGACCAAGTAACAATGAACACAAGTGAGCTTTCAAAACTTACAGAAACAAATCCTTATTCATTTGAGAGACTTTTGCAAATTGAATCCATCATAGGCATCAAGATAGCCATTTTTGGAATACCCTCAAAACCTTCAACACTTAGCAAACCCTTGCACCCAGAGACTAACAAGCTTATGACCAACACACACACCAAAAAGAATTTGAAAATTCAACAGTTTAGTTCTTGCGGCCATTTAATCAAACACTTAGTGAGCACAGTATAGGTTTACCAACTATACACTGTTGTCATCAATCTTGTGATCATCTTTGTACTCGACCAAGCCTCCACTACTCGCCCTTACTCACCCTAGTACTAGCCCGTGCAATTGAGCTCCTCTCACTCGCCAATTTGACTAGTGCAATTCGTACCCGAGCTCACCCATGCCACCCCGAAGTGAACACACTGCTACACGCCGCGCCGCCCTCGCCCACGATGTCTAGGAGCTAGCTGTGACCTCACCGCCACTTACTGTGTATGCCTCGAAAACGCCATCCTGTGGGGACACCAGCATAGCCACGCCCATTTATCTCTCGACCATGCTGAGCGCCGCGCCAGAGCGCCGAGCAATCCTGCACAACCTCGCCTCGCCTTGATCTCTCCTTGCGTCAATGTGTTCGCCGCGATGCCAGCAATCTCCTAGACACGCCCGTTTGACCCCGCGTTATACGTGACCACCGTATGCCATGAAGAACACCCGTGGTACCTGCACAGAGCATCGACGTCCCTAACCGATGGAGATCGCGCCTCGCCGTGCCACTGTGCATGTGACGATCGCTAAGGAGCCCTGCGTCCGGCTACACCCTTCGCCATGCCGATAGCTTCATGTAACGACGTCGCCGACGAGCCCGAGCCATGCCGCCCTGCTCCCTTCTCCGGTGTATAAATAGACCCCTCCCAAAGCCTCACAACACACACACCACTCGACTCACCTCTCACCCAGAAACCTCTCTGACCCGTCCCGGAGCAAGGCGAGCACCACACCGCCGGAATTTCACCGGAGCCCGCCGCTACAGTGATGGAAGGGAGCCATTGCTAGGAGCCACCCCAGGAGCCGCCGTGACCATCCTTTGAACCGTCGTCATCGACAAGCTCATTCGCCCACCTCGACAGACCTAGCTGGAGCCCTAGTAAGCCCCCGATGACCCCCACCGTAGAGCTAGCGTTAGAATCTCGTGCGCGCTGTGCGATGGAGACGACGACGCTGAGCCATCGATCGAGCTCTAATCGTGCGGCCTAGATTAGAGGATACCGCTTCGCATTAGATTAGTCACTGACATGTGGGACCAGCCTGAGTGCAGCCCGCTGCACGCGCGCCGCGTAGTTGGGTCAGCCCTGTAACGTTCCCGCGTGCTGCCCAGTAATTCAAATTTAGTTTTTCCTTTTATTTTAAAACCTTATACTGTAGGTGACTTTGAAATTCAATTTAAGAAGATTCACTAAACCAAATTGCATGATTCCAATTTTGTTAGAAAGGAATTGAAAATCTCTAAACACTCCCATTGGATTCCAGCAATTTGAAAATATAAATCATCCCTAGTAAAAACAACAAGGTCTATCTGAATATGTAAAAACATTGGTTTGATTACAACTTCAAACATTTTTCTAAAATTAACCATACATGCTTTTGATTTGATTCCAACTCTCAAAAATCACATTTGCCATGGTCTATCTGAATATGTAAAAACATTGGTTTTCCATGTAGTAGTCCTGGACCAAAATTAATAGAATGCTATAGAGGCATTTCTAGTCACTTGAATATTTTTTAATATAGCAATATTAAACCTTGTAAATTATGCCATCCACTTTAAATCACATTTTCCAAGTAGTAGAATATGTGGTGATGACATGTGTCAACATGATCCCATATTTTAATTGGAGAATATTAAATCTTAAGTAGTTTTTCAATGAGTAGAAATTGCTTTTCAAAAATTAAGATAAATAAGGCCTTGCCACTTTTTCTTGTAATGATAGAGATGATGCTAGATCATCTAGTGTGGATCTTTGTGTGCTAAATAGAAGTAGTTAAGTATTGTCTGGTGATTGTGTACCTCGTATTTATTTATAGACGCTAGTATCAACCCGGGCTATGAGGAGGAAGAATTCTACGAAGAAGAAGAAGAGAACTTCGACCACTATACTAACCAAGGCAAGCTATACCGTGCAAGATAAAACTATGCATGCTATTGTGATACAACCTTGCTTATACCAATCCCAAGTTTTACTTGTAAGCTTTATCTTTTCACCCTTTTATCAAAGTTGGTCAAATAGTTAATTAATTGGTGATTAGTGGAAAAATAGGAAAGATTCCATCAAGAGCATAGAACTAGGTGTAGGTAGTTACACTTAATTATTACCCCTCAATAGGGACACCCTCATTGATAGATGCTAGTGCTAAACTAATCCTTCTCACTATAGATGGGAACACTTGGAGAAAATGATTGTGAAAACCTTGGAATGATGAGTCATTCTATTGAAATGTTTTGACATGTGTTATGGAACACAATGAGTTGATGATGATATTGAATGGAGTATGTGCCCTAACTTTGATAAAAACTGATGGATGGGTTCGGATGTCATACCATTCCAATTTTACCGTACAACCACAATTCTTGAGTTGGGTAGGGCTTAACTGGAAGTTTATGTGTCTTAGTATGGGTTCCCTCGCGGAAAGAGGTTGAGCTAAGGCTACCTCGTGAATATGAATGTCCACATATGCAGTTCCCGGGATGGCAGATGGCCATGGTTGGGAGGCCAAACTCACAGGAGAGGGGCCTATACTAGGGTGTGTAATTGAAAGATTAGGATTGATTATCCGCATACTAAGTATGATGATTCAGGGTTATCCCTGACGGGTGTATCGAATGTTGTGGTGAGAATGTACCACCTCTGTAGAGTGTCAATCTATTCGAATAGCCACGTCCGCGGTCATGAATATTTGGATGGCCATACCGTTCTGTTGTCAGATGTTTTCAAAATGATTCGTGACTTGAAATATGACTTGGACTCGACCACACAAGGTTGTGGACATGAAATTAGGTTCCCTCTTGAGATATCTAGATAACTAAAATAGGTTTTTACTACCAAGTACCTCTAAAATAAAATTGGTTTATTGCAAACATAACAAGAGCTTAGGATTCCTACTAGAATTGTCTTACTTGCTTTAGTGATAGTTTGCGAGTGCTTTAAAAGTACTCATGGCTTTATCCCTAGCTATTCCCATGGCCAGACTATGGAGAGGAGTATCCGGATGACAAACAGCAGGAGGTCTACGATAACTAGGATCATCTCCCATTGTCAGCATTGCCTATGACAATGAAGATGGAGTCGCTACCACGTTTATTTTCTGCTGCATTGATATGTATTAAGACTTGATCATGTGATCAACTATTTGTAAGACTATTATGGTTTGTAATGGATGATGTATTGTGCTATCAATTCTGTTATGTCTCACAAAAATGGTAATCCTGGGATTGCGATGTACGGCATAACATGCATCTAGACTTTAAAATCCGGGTGTTAACAACAATCCTTTGCCCAAGGGCAATTGTATTGTTTACTTTACACACTTTGCTTAATGCAATTATCTGTTGCTTGCAACTTAATACTGGAATGGGTTCGGATGATAACCTGAAGGTGGATTATTAGTCATAGATGTAGTTGTATTACGGTCTATGTAATATGTTGTAATGACCAAACGAATCTCATAGGAATCATCATGACTTGTACAGGCATATTTACGCATTTTTTAATCTATCATTGCCCAATTGTAATTTGTTCACCCAGCATGCTATTTATCTTATGGAGAAACACCTCTAGTGAGTTGTGGACTCCGGTCCATTCATTTACCATTGATATACCATCTATTGTTTACTTTTACTATTTGCTTTCTGCAATTGCTATCTTTCACACTATACGTTTAGTCCTTTGTTTTCAGCAAACTAGTGAGCTTGACAACATCACTATAAGTTGGGGCAAAGTTTTGTGGTTGTGTTGTGCAGATTTCAAGTTGCTAGCAACACCTTGGAGTTGTTCCTTTCTCCTACTGGTTTGATAACCTTGGTTTTATAACCGAGGGAAAACTTGCTGTTGTTCTCATCACACCTTGCTCTTGGGGTCTCCCAACAGACTCTACGTCAACCGAGCCACCATCAAGATTTTCTAGCGCCGTTGCCGGGGAGATAAGGACAGCTTCAATCTCTTCCTTCCCGTCAAACACTTTTCTCTTATCAAAAATACAAACAAAAATAGTTTTTTTGGTTTGTTTTCTCTTATCAAAAACGCAAAAAATTAGTTCCTACTATAGTTGTTGGTAAGTTATTGTCTTGCTTTATCATGCTTTTTATCAATGGTGTGTTTCTTTGAAACTAGATATTATTGGCAATGTCGGTTCACGGAAGAAAAAAAATATTATTATAAGGAACACCACTTGTCACAAAAAGGGAAACACTTATGGGGACAAATTAATAAATTGCATACCATTGCTAGAAACGTGTGCTCTACTTATAATGTTACTTATTGCTTTGATAAGTATTGTTGCTGTAGGAGGTATAAACACCTCCCTTTTCAATGTGAGTATGATGATAATGTTACCATATCTTCTTATGTTAAGGGAAATTATGACTTTTATGATGTGGAACAAATTTAAGAATTTATTGCTTGGAAGGGTGCATTCGAACTTGCTAATTTGCTCGAAAATACTGATGATGCACCTTATAAATATGAGGTTTATGATATACTTAAATTTTGCTTTGATAATTACAAGGAAGAAAATGTATATATTCTTGATTATCTTAATAGATGCTCTCCACCAATAGAAGAGACTAATGCCTTGCAGGAGCCTATAGAAGAAGAAATTACTAAAACTGGAAGCTCATTAGATGAAAAAGAGGAGGAGAGTGATGAACGAAAGGAGGAAGAATGGATTAGATATCCATGCCTACCTTCTAATGATAGTAACTCTTTATCCCTTACATTATTTGATTGTCCCACATGCTTACCAATGGAGGATGAATGTTATGCTCCTATGGATTCTTTTGAAATATCTACTATGGGTAAAACTTGTGATAATAATTATGCTCTTGTTATATATGATAATCCATGCTACTTTGATGAATCTTATGGTAATCCTTTATTTGTGCCTAACTTCGAAATGCATGGTACTAAATATTTTTGCTTAGGAAATTTTTATGATAAAGCTCTAGATGATGGTCCTATATTGGTTGATAATATTAATTGTACTACTATTGAAAATAAGATTGGAGGGGTTTTGACTTTATCTTGGAACCCCATACCTCTTGAGAATGATCAGTCATCTTATTATAAATTTGTTTATAAGTGGGTTTGAAGGGTTTAATCCCACTATGTTTGAGCTTGATAAAAACTATGTGTTTGTAGATCATGAAAAGCATACTTTATGTGATAGTTATATTATTGAGTTTATTCATGAGACTACTGAAAATTATTATGAGAAAGGAAAATATGGTTGTAGAAGTTTTCATGGTACTAAAACATGTAACATCCCAAAAATATTAATCAAGATTATCAAGTTCCAATCACCCAAGTTTAGGGTTAACAAAAACTTTTGTTATTAAAATCATTATGAATGCATGTGTGTGTGTGTGATGAATGCATGAATGCTTGAAATGACTTGTTTGATTGCTACGAATGGAAAGGATTGGTTTAAAGATGAAAACAACATCATCTAAATCATTTCCAAGAAGAATCAAATGAAGAGAAATTCAAATATAAACAATATAAGCAAATGGTCATTTTTGCCAAACTTGTTCACTAGACCACTTTGAGTGTTTCTAGTCCAAGTTTTCTAACAAAAACAAATCCAATTCTTTTCACCCCTTGCTAGAACAAGTACAAGTGAACCCAAGCCGACTTTACAAACCAACATAAACAGATTCCAAATCTATTCAAATGACAATTCAAAACTGAATCAAGTATAGCTACTAAGATCACCATTTCTCAAAAACCACTCAAACCAGTTCACCTTGCCAAACACAAGCAACCAGATACTACTAAGTATGTGACCAGTACACTCACCAAATTTCACCCAAAAATTAAAATATAAATTTCTTTCGGCCATTTTGTCAAACACTTGGTGAGCACAGTAAACCCTGCCTAACTATCACTATTTTTATCAATGTTTTGTTCCCTCTTTGCACCCAAATCTATCCCCTTGTCCCCCCCAGTGAGCACACCTGCATTGAACAACCCAGCAAGCTACCATTGCACCAGTGCCATGCCAACCGAGCTTCCCCTTGCCAGTCGACCATGGCTAGCTAGCAGGAGCCATCGCCGCACCTATCCACCATGTCCAGGAGGCAGATGATCGTCCATCGCCACCCCCTGTCCAGCCCTCGCATGCAGCCAGGCCCTAGACCACCCCAGCACAGTTGTGTTCCCTTTGTCTCTGTGCCATGCCGAGAGCACGCCAGAGCGCCGCGCCTGACACACACGTACACGACGCGCCTCGCCCTCGTCGCCCGTGCCTGCAATCACCACGACACCAGCTAGCTCCTAGACATCCCCGTTCGCCGTCGCGTGACCCGTAGAACCCTTGCGTCATCAAAACCACCGTCGTTGCCGCTCAGAGCACCAACATGTTCCGACCATCCTCGACCGCCCCGTGCCGCGCCATCAAGTCCTTGAGCATAGCCAGGAGACCGCGCACAAGCCTACACCCTCCACCATGCCATTAGCTTGTTGTACCGTCGACCTCGTCGAGCTCTGGCCATGCCGCTCTACCTCTCTCGCTCGGCTAGAAAAGGAGGCCACCCCAGCCCCAATTCGCCACACCATCTCACTCCCACCTCTCACAGAGCACCACTGACCCTTCCCCAGAGCAAGGCGAGCACTAGGTCGCCAGAATTTCATCGGAGTTTGCCGCGGAGGAGGAGAAGAGGAGCCATTGATTGGAGCTGCCCGAGGAGCCGTCATAACCATCGTTCGAACTGCCGTCGTTGACAACATCGTTCGCCCCCAACACCGACCCTAGCTGGAGCCCTGGTGAGCCTCACACGACCCCCACCGCCGCGTTAGGGTTTAGACCTCGCCGGAGCTGTTCGTCATCGATGATGCGCCTCGGCCTTTACATTAGATTCTAATCGCATGGTCTAGATTGCCACTTACCGCTTCACATAGACAGATTCGCTGACGCGTGGGGCCATCACTTAAGTCAGCCCGCGCGCTGCGTTGTGCGCAGTGAGTCGGCCCAGTTAGTCTCCCGCGCGACCCAGTAGATTCAAATTTAGATTTTTCCATTTTAGTTCAAACCTAGTTCTATCAGTATATTCAAAAATCGATTCAGAGAGTTTTACTAAACCAGATTGCATGAAACTAATATTTTTATAAAGGTATTGAAATTATTAATCCAAGCCCGTTGGATTCAAACCATTTGGAATTATAGATCATCTATAGTAAAATAACAAGGCAGAGACTTTTCTCCATTCAAAATTTTTCAAAAATCAACCATAAATGTTGTTGAGTTGATTCCAACTCTCAAAATGACATTTGACAAGACCTTTCTGAATATATAAAAATATCTAGGTTTACTTGCAGTAATAATGGACAAGTATTAAAAGAATGTCCCATAGACATTTCTAGTCACTTTAATTAATTAAAATAATAATGTTAAACCTTATTAAATTGTGACAATACTTTAAATCACATTCCCTAGTATTAAAATATGTGGTGATGACATGGTCAATATGGTCCTATATTTTAATTTGAGAATATTAAATCTTAAGTAGTTTTTCAATGAGTAGAAATTACGTTTCTAAAATAAAATAATAAGACTAAGTATTTATCTCATGTGATGATTGTGTTGATGCTAGATCATCTAGTGTGAACCTTTGTGTGCCAAATAGAAGTAGTTAAGTATTGTTTGGTGATTGTGTACCTCGTATTAATTTATAGACGCTAGTACCGACCAAGGATACGAAGAGGAAGGAGACTACTACGAGGAAGAAGGAGAGGAGAAATTCAATCACTGCACTACTCAAGGCAAGCCATCCTAGCAAGCTAACACTTGCACCTTTGCAAGCTAAATAACCTATGCAATGCATTAGGCATGCTTTGGTTATGCAACCTTGATTATACTAAATCCCAGTTTTACTTGCAAGCTTATTATTTTATTTCTTTATCAAAACTTCTTTATTGCTTTTACTTAGTGACTTGTGAATTTTGGAAAGATATTATAGGTAGCATGAAGAGCATAAAACTGGGTCTAAAGTTGGATAGAACTAGATGTCATACTGAGGCATGAGATCTAGATTTGGTTAAGTCACACTTGATTAGCACCCCTCATTAGTGATTACCCTCAACTTTACTGGCTAGTGCTAAGCATAAAACTTGATCACTTTAGATGGGAATACTTGGTGAAAATGATTATGAAAACCTTAGAATGATGAGTCATTCTAATGAAATGTTTTCACATGGGCTATGAACACCAGATGATTTGATGATGAAAATGTTGAGGCATGAGCCTTGGCCCTTTATAAAACTGATGGTTGGGTTCAGATGCGATACCATTCCAATTTTACCGTACAACCACAATACCCAAATTTGGGTAGGGCTTGACTGGAAATTTATATATATTAGTATGGGTTCCCTTACGGAAGAGGTTTCAGCTGAGGCTACCTCGTGATGAATGTCCACTTGTTCAGTTCCCAAGATGACAGATGATCATGGTTGGGAGGCCAAACTCATAGGGGAGGTGCCTATACTAGGGTGTGTAATTGAAAGGTTAGGGTTGATTATAGGCATACTGAGTATAGGGAATCAGGATTATTCCTGACGGATGTATCGAATGCTGTGGTGAAAGTGTACCACCTCTACAGAGTGTCAAACTATTCGAATAGCCACGTCCGCGGTTATGGACAGTTGGAGTGGCCATACTGTTCCGTCGTCAGATGTTTTCAAAATGACTTGTGAAATGAATTATGACTTGACTTGACCACAACAGGGTTGTGAATATGAAAATTAAGTTCCCACTTAGGTGTTGTAAAACTTCAAGTTAGTTTTCTTTACTTCTAAACTCAGTTAGAGATAAACCTGGATTTTTGCAAATAAAATTAGAGCTTAGGATTTCTACTTGAACCACCTTACTTGTTAGTATTAGTTTGCGAGTACTTAAAGAGTACTCATGGCTTTGTCCCTAGCTATTCCTATGACCAGACTATGAGGAGGACTACCAGGATGATGGACAGCAGGAAGTCTATGACAACTACGATCATCTCCCATCGTCAGCATTGCCTGTGACCCTAAAGATGGAGCTTCGCCCATGCTACTATTATTATTATTCCGCTGTGTTGATTGTATTAAGACTGGATCATGAGATCCTTTATTTGTAAGACCTTTATTATGGTTTGTAATGGATGATGAACTATGGTACCAATATTTTATGTCTCGCAAAAATGGTAATCCTGGAATTGCGATATATGGAATAATAGGCATCCGGGATTAAAAATCCAGGTGTTGACAAAACACCTCTCTATGTGCTGAAAGTTTTGAAGTTACTCTTGTTTTATCCTCCTATGCTTGTCACTTTGTTCTTTGTGAATTTATTTTCGTACAAGATTCCCATGCATAGGAAGTGGGTTAGACTTAAATGTGTTTTGAATTTTCTTCTTGATGATCTCTTTTACTTCAATTCATATTTCTTATGTGAGCATCTTCTCAAACTATCAAGCCTAGCTAAAAGGCGTTAAAGAAAAGCACTTATGGGAGACAACCCATTGTTTTATTTTCAGTAAGTTTTTATTTTGTTGAGTCTTGGAAGTTATTGATTCAGTAATAACCTCTTCTTATCCTTTTTGTGTGGTTTTTGTGCCAAGAATAACCTCTAATGAGAGAGAAGTAAGATTTGGGGAAGTTGCTGTCTCGAAACAGATTACTGTGATTCACTGTAAAAATTCGTGAAAAATCCCTGTATGTCAGATTGAGCTGTAATTTTTTATGCTTATGACCCAGGTTGTTATCTAACTTTTGTTATTTTAGCATTTTTCGATTTGAGTAAAATAATGTCTTCGAAAAAATCGGTATTTACCTGCTGGTCTGTTTTGACAGATTTGTGCCATTATTTGCATTTGCCTCTTACCGTTTCTGTTTTAGTTCTCTTTGATCACTTGAGCTTTTAAAAGGAATTGCTATAGTATAGTTGTGTTTTAGTGGAAGTTTTAATTTTGTTGAAACTAAACCCAAAGACTTATTATCTTGAATACATTAATGTTGCTAATGAAGATTGTGTGAAGTTTTGTTAAAAGGAAATTTTCAAGTGTAGGGGAAGAATGATGTGATGAGATAAATAATGGACAAAAGCTCAAGCATGGGGATGCCACCCGTGTCACCCCAATAAATATTCAAGAGGTACAAGCGTCAAAGCTTAGGGATTCCCAAGGCATCCCCTTCTTCATCAATAAAAATCTCAGGTTTTCTTCCAAAACACTTCATTTTTATTGCGTCATGCACTATATGTTGTTCTTGGAGCGTCTTTGTTTTTTGCTTTTAGTTTTATTTTTGTTTGATTTTCTGCAATAAAATTTCCGGACCCCAACACTCCTATTTTGGAGAAGTCATGCCTAGTTCTTTATTATGTAGAACACTCTAGTTTTCATTCTTATTGTTTTGTGAGTGTGCTCTTTTGCCAGCTCTGCGCTTAGCTTTAGTTTTCTTGTGCTTTTTGCTTAGAAATTTTTAGTTCTTCTTTGTAGATTTTTGAGACATGATCACTGATCTTTATTGATTATTATCTTTGTGAGTTGTTTCAAATAAGTCGATTGGTGTTGGAAAAGAGTAGGAAGCTTCATGCTTAAGTGGTACAAAAAGGAGCTTGTTTTGACTGTGGCCTAGACTTTATCATGTCATGTTAGATGTTGCTTTGAACATATTCTTAGTGATTGTTGATGTAGCATGACTTGTTCCAAACAATTGAGATTGCTTAGTGTGCCTTGAAAGAATCATGTGTTGTTTTAGCATACAAAAGCATAATATTGTGGTATTCTCCTTTGATTCTTTATTTGGGTTGACTTGGCGCATGCTTAAACCATGTTAATACTATGAACCAATCACCTTAGCCTCTATGATCATTTAGTTTTTGACTTGTGATATCAATTTATGCTTTAATTAATATTTTTTTATCGCTCTGCATGATTATGACCATTATTGCTCTCTTAGTTGGTCGCTCCCAGTGTTTTGCTAGCCTCCACTTGTACTGAGTATAAGCTCTACTCGTGCATCCAACTCCCAAGAAACCAAGTTGTTCCAAAGAGTCCACTATAAATTCCTATGCATGGTGTGTTACAACATTCCAAGTATCACTACTAGAGAAAAGGTTATGCGAGGCACACCTAAAAGGTTATGCGAGGGGCATATCATATGTGCCTCCAGCATCGTGCCTCGCCTATTTTTTATGCGAGGCGCATATGATATGTGCATCCTATACTTCACATATGCGAGGCGCATATCGATATACGCCTCCTATATTCTGCATATGCGAGGCATATTGATATGCGCCTCCTATACTCTGCATATGAGCCTCCTATATTCTTCATATGCGAGGCACATATTCATTCGAATGCGCCTCGTATATTTTTTTGAATTTCAAAAAAAAGGCGGCCAGATCTAGATCTAGATCTGGATCTGGCCAGAAATTCGTCGGAGCTCATCGGAGGCCGTGCCCGTGGCCACAACCTACCATCGGAGGCATGTGCGGGAGACCATGACCATGGGGCTCACTGGAGATGGTGGAGGAGTATGAGTCCACCGGAGGTTGTCGCCGGAGGTGGAGGAGGAGGAGGACATGGTCGGTGTGGTTGTGGAGGCCATGGCCGGAGTGGTCGCCAGAGGAGGAGGAGGTTGACGGAGGAGGAGAAGGTCGCCGGAGGAAGAGGAGGAGGAGAGTGGAGGAGGAAGAGGAGAGTGGATAAGGAGGAGGAGAAGGGGAGAAGAAGGAGAGGTGGAGGAGAAGGAGAAGGAGAAGGAGGAGAGGTGGAGGAGAAGGATAAGGAGAAGGAGGAGAGGTGGTAGGTGTTATATAGGTGTGGTTTTTGGATGTTTCGAATTTGAATCCGGCCAGGTTATAGGAGGCACATATTGCTCCATATGTGCCTCCTATACTTCAAACTATAGGAGGCACATATTGCTCCATATGTGCCTCCTATACTTTGAACTATAGGAGGCGCATATGACCATATGCGCCTCGCCTATGCGGCCACCTACCTTCACCCGGGCCCGCATGAGTTACTTGAGTCACACTCTGCTGCATGGGCCTCGCATATTATCAAGTATAGGAGGCGCATATCGTCATATGCGCCTCGTATATTCGACCACCGACCTCTACCCGAGCCCACACAGCTTATGCGAGGCGCATTCTTCCCATATGCACCTCCTATACTTGAAACTATAGGAGGCCCATATTACCATATGTTCCTCGCCTATGCGGCCACCTACCTCCACCCGGGCCCGTAGGAGTTACTTGAGGCGCACTCTGCTGCAAGCGCCTCGCATATTATCAAGTATAGGAGGCGCATATGACCATATGTGCCTCGCATATTCGACCACCGACCTCCACCCGGGACCACATAGCTTATGCGAGGCGCATTCTTCACATATGAGCCTCGCCTATCTGATATATAGGAGGCGCATATGATTAGAATGTGCCTCGCATAATCTAGGGCTGCCAGATTTCGTCCGTACAGAGATTATAGGAGGCTCATTCTAATCATATGCGCCTCGCCTATTTTTATACTGGAGGTGCATAGAAAGGAAGTGTGCCTCGCCTATTTTATAGGAGGCACATATGGTCTAAATGTGCCTCCTATAAGCATGTCTCCTATAGCCTTTTCTCTAGTAGTGTATATTCATGTTTTTCTATCTTCCAAATTAAACTTTTGTTATGTGAAAATTAATGATTAAAGCCCTCACAAACTTGATGGCACACTTTACTTTCTTGCACCTAATAAACTTGAACCATTGTGTCATCTATGTTGCTTATATGCTTGCACTTACAAGTTGGGAATTAGCAGAACCATGATGTCATGGGGGGCGCTTTCAACACTTGTAAATATTGTCCAGATGATATCATGATCTTTTGTTTATGGATGTCGGCGGTGTGAAATAAAAGGGGAGCTTGTAAGTTCATGGAGTATTATATATGTGTTAGAGAAACGCCTGGGCGACTAGCCTAAGCCATGCCTAATCATGGTGGAAACTTGCAGCATAACCATAGTGAGCAATCTATGAAGAATCTTCAAAAAAATAGAAAAAAAGAGAAGAGAAAAATAAAAAAAGAAAAGCACCATACTCATGGTAAATAAGAAGATTGCTGAAATGCTCATTGTTTGTTGCCTTGTCATTTTGATGGGATAGATCCTATGTCATGGGGCAAGGGGTACCCCGTTGGCGGTTCTATAAGATACACATATACTTACAATGACAAGAAATTGCTTGTGACTAAAGTTGAGTAGCATGAGGAACGGCCCTCGTACTCAAGGGACAAGAGATTGCCAACTTATGATCTGTCAAGCATATACTTCATATTTGTTTCACTTTAACGTTAATCACTTCAAGATGCTTATGATAGGGCAAATGAGAGCTAAAAGCTAAAAAGTACCATAATTTTTGGAAGCTCTTTATGAAACTTGAAATCCATGCTTCCCTCTGTGAAGGGCCTTTCTTTTTACTTTTATGTTGAGTCTCCATCTTCTATCTTTATGCACCAATTAAGAGAGCATAGTTGTCATTCTTAGTTCAATGTGCATTGTCCCAAAACTTGTTGATTGATTCATAACTTTGATATTCCTTGTTCTTAAATTATTTGTATCTAGTCACCCTTATGAACTTTGAAGGTGTCCTATGCATTTATGTTTTGCTATTCCATGAAGGACAAGCTGAATACCACTCTTTCTATGTTTTCTATATGTGAAACAAACAAAAGTCTTTCAATGCATTGTTATTCATGATCTTTTGTTTGTGTTACCTTTCATGTTACAACATAGTTGCTATGTCTTATTGTTAGAACTACATATTTCATACTCATGTTTAGAGTACTTTGATCCCAGCTATCAATGCTTTACAAATACCTTGGTCAAGATTTTGATGGTGCATGTCACCTGATGCGTCTCAGTTAACTTGTAGAGCCTCGTTGGGAAACCCCAAGAGCAAGGTGTGATGAGCACAGCAGCAAGTTTCCCTCAGTTATGAAACCAAGGTTATCGAACTAGTAGGAGTAAGGAAACAACTCCAAGGTGTTGCTAATAACTTGGAACCTCCACAACACAAACTCAAAACTTTTCCCCAACTTATAGTGAGCTTGTCAATCTCACTGGTTTGTTGAAAACAAAGGACTAAACGTATAGTGTGGAAGATAGTAGTTGCTTGTGAAAAGTAAAAGGTAACAGTAGATGGAATATCAATGATAAAGATTGGACCGGGGTTCATAGTTCACTAGAGGTGTTCTCCTTAAGATGGACGACATGTTGGGTGAACAAATTACAGCGGGGCAATTGATAGATTGAGAAAGCATAACAATGCATATACTAGACATCTTGACTCGTATGATATTTGATTGGGCATTACAACATAATACATAGACCGTAATCCAACTGCATCTATGACTAATAACCCACCTTCAGGTTATCATCCGAACCCCTTCCAGTATTAAGTTGCAAGCAGATAATTGCATTAAGAAATGTGTGTAAAGTAAACAATACAATTATTCCATGAACAAAAGATTGTTGTTTTCTCCCTAGTAGCAAGAGAACATCTACAACCTTAGAGATTTCTGTCACTTCCCCAGATTACTAGAGGCATGAACCTACTATCGATCATAAATACTCCATCTTGGAGTTGTAAGCATCTACTCGGCCAAGATAGCAACTAATAACGGAGAGCATGCAAGATCACAAATAACAAAGACATGATAGAATCAATAATCAATCTGACATAGTATCTCAATATCCATCGGATCCCCGCAAATATAACATGTATGATTACAAATAGATGATCTTGATCATGAACGGAGCTCACAAGATCTAAACATGGTAGCACAAAGGAGGATAAACAACCATATAGCTACTGTATGGACCCATAGTCCAAGGGTGAACTACTCACGCATAACTCCGGAGGCTGGCATGGTGATGAAGAAGGCCTCCGGGATAATCTCTTTTCCAAATCTTGTAATGTGAAAAATAAAATAAACAAAATAAATTATTGTTGAAAATCAGGGTGAAAAGAAACTTTTGTTTCTAAATGGAAACTTAAAACCCCATCTTGAACAAACTTTGATAAAAGTTTGAATCCAACAAAAATCCAAATCAAGGGAAATGCATTCCTCAATGAATGTATCTGGAAATTTAAACACTTGGAAAATAAATCCAAACCCTAAACCCAAATGGAACAAAAATTATTTCCAAGTTATCTCCAAGCCTATGGATTTGATCCATATAAAAAATTGTCAACAAACAAATACAATTGATCAAGAAAGACAAATAGAAATATTTTTAAAACCATATAATTTGGTTTCACTTAAATTGGAACCATGGATAAAATCTTATGAATATAATAAGATAAGGAATTAAATTCCCAAAGCTAATAAAGAACCTATCTATAAATCCAAACCAATTGGTGGAAAATTAATCCTAAAAAGATTTAAAGTGATAACTAAATATCAAATAAGATTTCACAAATTGGAATCACTAAGTTTGGATCTCTAAATAAAAAGATATGGATTTTATAAGATGAAGAAAGAAATATTAAATAAAGAATATTTAAAGACCAAATCAAATCTTGGCCTAAACCATAAACAAGTGAAATAAGTTATAATCCAAATCCAAATAAAAATATTGGATAAAGAATTGCCAAAGTAAAATAAAATGTCTTAAACCAAATCCATTGGAATAAAGACAAATCCAAATCTTTTAAATGATTAATAAATCTTATTAAAAGCTTTTCCAAATAATTCAAGATGAATTATTTGACACCCTTTTAAGTAAACAAAACCTACTGAAAAGATTTGGAAGGTTTAAAAGAATTTAAATGATGTTTGAAACATTATTTAATCCTATTTGATTGAAAACTAGGGCCTTTTTGAATAAATAAAATACCCCAAAATGAATAAGGTTTTATTCAAAAATTGACATCAGAATACAATACTAATCAGTGTTTAAAGCTACACAAATTTTGGCAAAGGTTTGAATTCAATTAGTTGTTTGAATTGATTAATCAAAATCAAAACAGATAAATAGAAAAAGAAAAGGGAAAAACAATCAGTACAAAAAAAAGAAAGAAGCCAGCCCAACCTAACCTAGCCCAGTCCAGGCCCAACTAGCCCATTTATTTCTCCCCTGCAGGAAAACGATTTGCACCAGAGTTTTAACCCGCAGAGACACTGACCGCTGGACCCCACACTTTCTTTCTCTCTCACGCTGACGAAATGACCCCACTTGCCAGACCTTCGTCCTCACCCACGCGATGACCACGCCGGCCGTTTCTGCTTGTTAATCCTCGGATCAATTCGCGTAATCACGCCAGTAATTCCTCCCCTCGTTTACTCTCATTTAACCAGCACCCTCTCCCCCCCCCCATTTCCCCCCAACCAGCGCCACCAGAGAGCCACCAGGCTGGTCTAATTCCCTTTTGCACCGCCGCGGCCTCCGACGCACTCCGGCGACAAATACGGTGAGTACACGCCGCCCCTCCTCTCTGGTTCACGCTCATTGGATCTCCATCACTTTGCACATCCACTGACCCCAGCCACACTTCCTCTGGTGACCCAGAGCGTCGGCAACCACCTCGACTGAGCGCCGCCACGGTCTGCTTCAACTCCAGCGAGCAGTAGCCGACAAACCAGCGCGCCCCTTTCCCTCTGGTAAGTTCTTTCACAACCTAGGAAACCTTACGCACCCTCCTGACACGTTTACTTGATCAGTTGTGACCCAGAATCTCGCCTTCGACCATGGCCGTGCGTACCCGTGCCAGAGAGCAACTTCGGCGAGAGATTGCCGACCCGTCCGTGCGCCCCCTGCCCTGCGACAACCACGTTGAGCACCAGTACGTCGTGGCGATTCTGGTGAGCTACTCCTCTGTCTCCCTTGCTTCCTAAATCACCGGCGACTGCACCGTCTGACCGCGCCGCCGCCCACCACCGCCGCCAGCACCGCCACTTTGTGGTCAAATAGATCAGGGCCATTCGATTTAGATCGGACACGTAGAAACAGGCGACTTAAGCGAGAGGGTAAGAACTGATCTGTGCCGCATGATCTCATTTTAATCCAACGCCTCGCAACGCTTGATCCGCACGAACCGTTATCGTCCAATGAGAAACAGCCACGTGGCCAGCCTTTTGATTTAAAAACAGAAACTAATCTATTAGATGTTCCCATTTGTACAATCCATAACTTTAAATCTACACATCCAAATTTTGCAAACTTTATATAAATGGATTCAGAAAAACAAACCCTAGCCAACCATGCACTTTGTTTAGTAAAAAGCTTCTGGTAAAATGTTTGTTTTTACAGAAACTTGTGTATGCTTGTTTAGGATATAAAAATTATTCTAAAATGATTTTGAGGATAAAATCTTTGGCAAATGGTGTGTTTTGAACCTACTGACCATAGGAAACAAATTGTGGTTTCAAAAATGTATTTGGTGAAACAAAAGAATAAATCTTTGATTTAAACCATTTCTAGTCAAATAAAAAATATGGTTTAATTGTTAAAAATGATTTTGGAGGAAAACCTTTGGGAAATGTTTTGGAAATAAACTCTCTAACCCTAAACACAAGTTATATGGTTTGAAAACATATTTTGTGAAACCTATAGAATTTTGTCTTATTAAAAGCATTTCTCCACCACATAAAATAATGACTTGATTTAAAAATGGTTTATGAAGTAAAATCTTTTGCAAATGGTTTTGCCACTTTATAAAAATGATCATTAGGTGTTTTCAAATGTTTATGACCCATTATAAACCACTTCTTCAAATAAAAACAATCTTTAGCATGCTTGCATGCATTGTTTTGTTATTATTATTTTATGTGTTGAATTGCTTGAATGGTAGATTGAAATATTATTTTCTTGATTGAATTGTAGTGATTTGAAGTGAGTGAACATTGCAAAGAACAAGGAGGGAACTTATACTCTACCAAAAAGGCAAGTGATGCTTCATACTTTTGTCCCATTATTTTCACTATGCATTAGTGATATTTCTAAGTAGGACTTGCATGGAATTTTGCTAAGTGTAAACTATGCCATGGGAAATCCTAGTAGATGAAACCTTAGTAGAATTTCCTAAGTTAAGATTCCTACTACCATCATGCTTAGCTTAGCTAGTAGAAAACAAGGGTGGAATATATATTCATACTATGGAAAAATTTCTAAGTCTGAGGACTTGTGTTTTGTTTAGTAAAACAACTAAGTGAATGAAACACCTGGGTGGAATGGAAGGAATGGTTTGTGTTGAGTGGTTCACAGGGCCCATTTCTATGGTTTACCTTGTGTATCTCACTTGTGGATGGCCACCCAGGAACAAAGAGATTTGAGATGTCAAATGTTGAGAAGCTTCAAGTGAAACCACTTGGCATTATGGGCTCTGCCTGGATCATATAGGTTGCAAGAACTTAGCCAAATGGACAGTTGGTGGTAGGGGAATGATAGGTTGGAACGCGTCCATTCTGGTCTAAGGGAAGGCTTCTGAAAGATCTTGTCTTGGTGAAACCAAGTCTTGTGGGGAAAGTGCACCACCTCTGCAGAGTATGAAATCTAAGTACTTAGCCATGTCCCTGGCAAAGGACAATTTGAGCATCAAGACATGGAAGCAATCAAGAATCTCATCATCCAAATTTCTAAGTTAAAAACTTGTGGTTGAACAAGGGTTGAAAGGATCACCAATTTCTATTGGGAGATGCCTTGGGAAAGATTTTTGTCAAGCAAAAACTTAGTGTTTCCAAATGATAATGAAAATCTATTTTGAGCAAAGCAAGCCTAAGCTCCACTTAGCAAATGCATATAGATGATAGACTCCACCATACTACCATAGTATCACTTGCCAATACAATTCAAATGTATTGACCCTTGTGGCTGTAACTTGTTATGTTGCAGGTTTGTTTGATATTAGTGAAGTTTAATGAATAGGATTACAAGTCTACAACCAACATGTCTGCCTGTGGCACTTTGAAGATGAAGGACCCCATGCTATTGTTATATTCTGTTGCAATGTAATGTAATAGCCAAATGAGCTATGTAAGATGTAATAAATTATGTTATTCCTGGTTATAAAGTTGTATTATGACCTTTGTTTCTTGATATTACATCTTAACTGTGGATGCTAGCTATTGATCCAGGGACTAGCATTGTAAACACAGGGATCTCTACCTTATTAAAGGCTGGGAACCTTACAGATGGTATCAGAGCATTGTGTTGCCTGTAGGATTTGTAAACCTAGGATTGGACAAAACCTTAGAAAAATAGGAGTTGTATTTGTTCCAAAACTTATTTACAAATAATCTTGTAAACTCTTTCCTCAACCATTTTGGTTTTGATTCTACACCTTTTCTATTTCAACTTGATGGACAAAACCTACCCATGACCAAAGACTTCACCATATGCAAAGGACTTCATCAACTCTAATGACTTCAACATCTTCAACTCTAATGACTTCAACATCTTCAACATTTTCACCAAGGACTTCAACCTTGGATATCACTAAGGACAAGTGAGACAAGAAATCTTGCTCAAGATTTGGAGACTAAGGAAACACAAATTAGAAGGAGCCATCATCACCTTTGAAGTTTGTGACCAAGAGATTTCCCAAGGAAACCATGATCTCAAGCAAGACGAATCAACCAAGAAGGATGGAAAGATCACAAGTGAACCATATAGATGGACCACCATATTTATTTTAAGCCAAACCCACCAACTTATGTGGTGTAACAAAAATATTTTTGATTGCCTAAGAATATGCTTGGAAACTTGTGTTTGGAAGGAGTGTTTGTTTGTGATTGCTTGCACATTGGTTGTGTGAATTGTGATGGGTGTGATTAGAATTATTTCCCTTAGAAATACTTTGCCTATTCTAATCCCAATCCAACCCAAACAGATGACTTCTCCAAGAGACTCCAACATCAAGGATGGTGACAACAACAACAACCAAGAGGACAACATGAGAGAACTTATAGCAACCCAAAACCAGTTGAACCAAATGACAGCTCAATTCATAGCCAACACCAGTGGGGAAGATCCAACCATGCAAAAGTTTTTGGAAACCCAAGCCCAATTGTTGCATAAGGTGACAGATCAACTGATCAACATGGAAGGCAACTCTTCCAAAGGAGTTTGTGACAACAAAGATGACAAAGATGTTATTCTAGAAGGAACCCAAGCTTGCAATATTTGTGGAGACAAGGATCATACTTCCAAGGAGCATGGAGATCAATGCCCCAATTGTGAAGAGAAACATCCAACTGACCAATGCCCCACATCCCAAGCTACTTGTTACCTATGTGAAGGGAATAATCATGTCCCTATCCAATGCCCCATCTATTCCATAGTTGAACAAAGGAAACAAGGTGGAGTTCAACAACTGATTGCAGACTATCAAGCCAAGTCTACCAAGAAGGATGAGGACAAAGGAAAATCTCCACTTGTACCCCCATGCAATATGACCCAATTTAAAGGACCAAAGAAGAGACGTATGAATTATCCAAGGAGCAATAGAAGGTCAAAGAAACCAGTAGACATTCCTACCTATGAGATAACATATGAAGAACATGAACTAGAAGCACTCCTAGCTTTGGATAAACCCAAGAAAAAGAAGGACAAAATCCATGTGCAATGTGGTCATTGCAAAGAAATGGGACACTATGCCAGTGAATGTCCAGAGAAGCAGAAATATAAGGATATTAGCCAAGTGTGGTGCAACAACTGCAAAGAGCTAGGCCATTATGTAGCAACTTGCCCACAGAAGATACGTGAAGAACTCAATCTTATCACATGTTACAATTGTGGTAACCAAGGGCATTATGCAAGCAACTGTCCATAAAAGATGAAGCACAAGATAAACAAGCCTATGAAGGATCTCAGCCTTGTCACATGTTTCAAGTGTGGAAACAAAGGATACTATGCAGATGTTTGCCCAGAGAAGTTTCCCCAAGACCCCAAGCAGGCCAAAATGTAATCTAGTTGGAAAAATTTTAAGGGTGGTAGTACCCTAGTTGTTTTGAGCCAACTTGTAACCCCTAGCCTTCCCAAATCTCGGGACGAGATTTATTTTAAGGGTGGTAGCCTGTCACATCCCAAGATTTTCCAAATCTTGTAATGTGAAAAATAAAATAAACAAAATAAATTATTGTTGAAAATCAGGGTGAAAAGAAACTTTTGTTTCTAAATGGAAACTTAAAACCCCATCTTGAACAAACTTTGATAAAAGTTTGAATCCAACAAAAATCCAAATCAAGGGAAATGCATTCCTCAATGAATGTATCTGGAAATTTAAACACTTGGAAAATAAATCCAAACCCTAAACCCAAATGGAATAAAAATTATTTCCAAGTTATCTCCAAGCCTATCGATTTGATCCATATAAAAAATTGTCAACAAACAAATACAATTGATCAAGAAAGACAAATAGAAATATTTTTAAAACCATATAATTTGGTTTCACTTAAATTGGAACCATGGATAAAATCTTATGAATATAATAAGATAAGGAATTAAATTACCAAAGCTAAAAAGGACCTATCTATAAATCCAAACCAATTGGTGGACAATTAATCCTAAAAAGATTTAAAGTGATAACTAAATATCAAATAAGATTTCACAAATTGGAATCACTAAGTTTGGATCTCTAAATAAAAAGATATGGATTTTATAAGATGAAGAAAGAAATATTAAATAAAGAATATTTAAAGACCAAATCAAATCTTGGCCTAAACCATAAACAAGTGAAATAAGTTATAATCCAAATCCAAATAAAAATATTGGATAAAGAATTGCCAAAATAAAATAAAATGTCTTAAACCAAATCCATTGGAATAAAGACATATCCAAATCTTTTAAATGATTAATAAATCTTATTAAAAGATTTTACAAATAATTCAAGATGAATTATTTGACACCCTTTTAAATAAACAAAACCTACTGAAAAGATTTGGAAGGTTTAAAAGAATTTAAATGATGTTTGAAACATTATTTAATCATATTTGATTTAAAACTAGGGCCTTTTGAATAAATAAAAGACCCCAAAATGAATAAGGTTTTATTCAAAAATTGACATCAGAATACAATACTAATCAGTGTTTAAAGCTACACAAATTTTGGCAAAGGTTTGAATTCAATTAGTTGTTTGAATTGATTAATCAAAATCAAAACAGATAAATAGAAAAAGAAAAGGGAAAAATAATCAGTACAAAAAAAGAAAGAAGCCAGCCCAACCTAACCTAGCCCAGTCCAGGCCCAACTAGCCCATTTATTTCTCCCCCGCAGGAAAACGATTCGCACCAGAGTTTTAACCCGCAGAGACACTGACCGCTGGACCCCACACTTTCTTTCTCTCTCACGCTGACGAAATGACCCCACTTGCCAGACCTTCGTCCTCACCCACGCGATGACCACGCCGGCCGTTTCTGCTTTGTTAATCCTCGGATCAATTCGCATAATCACGCCAGTAATTCCTCCCCTCATTTACTCTCATTTAACCAGCACCCTCTCCCCCCCCCCATTTCCCCCCAACCAGCACCACCAGAGAGCCACCAGGCTGCTCTAATTCCCTTTTGCACCGCCGCGGCCTCCGACGCACTCCGGCGACAAATACGGTGAGTACACACCGCCCCCTCCTCTCTGGTTCACGCTCACTGGATCTCCATCACTTTGCACATCCACTGACCCCAGCCACACTTCTTCTGGTGACCCAAAGCGTCGGCAACCACCTCGACTGAGCGTCGCCACGGTCTGCTTCAACTCCAGCGAGCAGTAGCCGACAAACCAGCGCGCCCCTTTCCCTCTAGTAAGTTCTTTCACAACCTAGGCAACCTTGCGCACCCTCCTGACACGTTTACTTGATCAGTTGCGACCCAGACGCTCGCCTTCGACCACAGCCGTGCGTACCCGTGCCAGAGAGCAACTCTGGCGAGAGATTGCCGACCCGTCCGTGCGCCCCCTGCCCTGCGACAACCACGTTGAGCACCAGTACGTCGTGGCGATTCTGGTGAGCTACTCCTCTGTCTCCCTTGCTTCCTAAATCACCGGCGACTGCACCGTCTGACCGCGCCGCCGCCCACCACCGCCGCCAGCGCCGCCACTTTGTGGTCAAATAGATCAGGGCCATTCGATTTAGATCGGATGCGTAGAAACAGGCGACTTAAGCGAAAGGGTAAGAGCTGATCTGTGCCGCACGATCTCATTTTAATCCAACGCCTCGCAACGCTTGATCCGCACGAACCGTTATCGTCCAATGAGAAACAGCTACGTGGCCAGCCTTTTGATTTAAAAACAGAAACTAATCTATTAGATGTTCCAATTTGTAAAATCCATAACTTTAAATCTACAGGTCCAAATTTTGCAAACTTTATATAAATGGATTCAGAAAAACAAACCCTAGCCAACCATGCACTTTGTTTAGTAAAAATCTTTTGGTAAAATGTTTGTTTTGACAGAAACTTGTGTATGCTTGTTTAGGTTATAAAAATTATTCTAAAATGATTTTGAGGATAAAATCTTTGGCAAATGGTGTGTTTTGAACCTACTGACCATAGGAAACAAATTGTGGTTTCAAAAATGTATTTGGTGAAACAAAAGAATAAATCTTTGATTTAAACCATTTCTAGTCAAATAAAAAATATGGTTTAATTGTTAAAAATGATTTTGGAGGAAAACCTTTGGGAAATGTTTTGGAAATAAAATCTCTGACCCTAAACACAAGTTATATGGTTTGAAAACATATTTTGTGAAACCTATAGAATTTTGTCTTATTAAAAGCATTTCTCCGCCACATAAAATAATGACTTGATTTAAAAATGGTTTATGAAGTAAAATCTTTTGCAAATGGTTTTGCCACTTTATAAAAATGATCATTAGGTGTTTTCAAATGTTTATGACCCATGATAAACCACTTCTTCAAATAAAAACAATCTTTAGCATGCTTGCATGCATTGTTTTGTTATTATTATTTTATGTGTTGAATTGCTTGAATGGTAGATTGAAATATTATTTGCTTGATTGAATTGTAGTGATTTGAAGTGAGTGAACATTGCAAAGAACAAGGAGTGAACTTATACTCTATACCAAAAAGGCAAGTGATGCTTCATACTTTTGTCCCATTATTTTTACTATGCATTAGTGATATTTCTAAGTAGGACTTGCATGGAATTTTGCTAAGTGTAAACTATGCCATGGGAAATCCTAGTAGATGAAACCTTAGTAGAATTTCCTAAGTTAAGATTCCTACTACCATCATGCTTAGCTTAGCTAGTAGAAAACAAGGGTGGAATATATATTCATACTATGGAAAAATTTCTAAGTCTGAGGACTTGTGTTTTGTTTAATAAAACAACTAAGTGAATGAAACACCTGGGTGGAATGGAAGGAATGGTTTGTGTTGAGTGGTTCACAAGGCCCATTTCTATGGTTTACCTTGTGTATCCCACTTGTGGATGGCCACCCAGGAATAAAGAGATTTGAGATGTCAAATGTTGAGAAGCTTCAAGTGCAACCACTTGGCATTATGGGCTCTGCCTGGATCATATAGGTTGCAAGAACTTAGCCAAATGGACAGTTGGTGGTAGGGGAATTATAGGTTGGAACGCGTCCATTCTGGTCTAAGGGAAGGCTTCTGAAAGATCTTGTCTTGGTGAAACCAAGTCTTGTGGGGAAAGTGCACCACCTCTGCAGAGTATAAAATCTAAGTACCTAGCCATGTCCGTGGCAAAGGACAATTTGAGCATCAAGACATGGAAGCAATCAAGAATCTCATCATCCAAATTTCTAAGTTAAAAACTTGTGGTTGAACAAGGGTTGAAAGGATCACCAATTTCTATTGGGAGATGCCTTGGGAAAGATTTTTGTCAAGCAAAAACTTAGTGTTTTCAAATGATAATGAAAATCTATTTTGAGCAAAGCAAGCCTAAGCTCCACTTAGCACATGCATATAGATGATAGACTCCACCATACTACCATAGTATCACTTGCCAATACAATTCAAATGTATTGACCCTTGTGGCTGTAACTTGTTATGTTGCAGGTTTGTTTGATATTAGTGAAGTTTAATGAATAGGATTACAAGTCTACAACCAACATGTCTGCCTGTGGCACTTTGAAGATGAAGGACCCCATGCTATTGTTATATTCTGCTGCAATGTAATGTAATAGCCAAATGAGCTATGTAAGATGTAATAAATTATGTTATTCCTGGTTATAAAGTTGTATTATGACCTTTGTTTCTTGATATTACATCTTAACTGTGGATGCTAGCTATTGATCCAGGGACTAGCATTGTAAACACAGGGATCTCTACCTTATTAAAGGTTGGGAACCTTACAAGATAGAAGGTGGAGACTCAACATAAAAGTAAAAGAAAGGCCCTTTATGAAGGGAAGCAGGGATTTCAAGTTTCATAAAGAGCTTCCAAAAATTATGGTACTTATTAGCTTTCAGCTCTCATTGCCCCTATCATAAGCATATTGAAGTGATTAAGGTTAAAGTGAAACAAATAGGGAGTATATGCTTGACAAATCATAAGTTGTCAATCTCATGTCCCTTGAGTACGAGGGTCGTTCCTCATGGTACTCAACTTTAGTCACAAGCAAGTTCTTGTCATTGTAAGTATATGGGTATCATAGAGAACCGCCAATGGGGCACCCCTTTCCCCATGACACAGGAGCTATCTCATATCAAAATTACAAGGCAAAAGACAATGAGAATCTCATCAATCTTCTTATTTACCATGGGTATGGTGCTATATTTTGCTCTCTCTCTATTTTTCCGTATATTTTCTTTTTCTGAAGATGCTTCATGGATTGATCACTATGGTTATGCTGCAAGTTTCCACCAAGATTAGCCATGGCTTAGGCTAGCTGCCAAGGTGTTTCTCTAACACATATACATAACTCCATGGACTTACAAGCTCCCTTTTATTTCACACCGCCGACATCCATCAACAAAAGATCATCATATCAACTGGGTAATATGTACAGTGTTGAAAGCGTTCCCCATGACAGCATGGTTATGTTAATTCCCAACGTATAAGTGCAAGCATATACAACATAGATGACACAATGGTTCAAGTTTATTAGGTGCAAGAAATAAAGTGTTCCATCTAGTTTGTGAGAGCTTTAATCACTAATTTTCACATAACAAGTTTAATTTGGAAGATAGATAAAAACATGAATATACTTGGAATGGTGTAACACACCATGCATAGGAATTTATAGTGGACTCTTTGGAATTACTTGGTTTCTTGGGAGTTGGATGCATGAGTAGAGCTTACTCAGTACAAGTGGAGGCTAGCAAAAGACAGGGAGCGACCAACTAAGAGAACAATAATGGCCATAATCATGTAGAGCGACAAAACATTATCAAGTAGAACATAAAGTGGTATCACAAGTCAAAAACTAAATGATCATAGAGGCTAAAGTGACTGGTTCATAGTCTTAACATGGTGTAAGAATGTGCCAATTCAACCCAAATAAAGCATCAAAGGAGAATACCACAATATTATGCTTTTGTATGCTAAAACAACGCATGATTATTTCAAGGCACATTAAACAATCTCAATTGTTTGAAACAAGTCATGCTACAGCAATAATCACTAAGCATAAGGTCAAATCAACATATAGCATGACATGATAAAGCCTTAGCCACAGTCAAATCAAGCTCCCTTTTGTACTACCATAAGCATGAAACTTTCTACTCTTTTCCAACACCAATCAACTTATTTGAAATAAAACATGAAAGCGGGGGTCCAACTAATTTATTCAGCAAACCAAACTAAAGAAAACCAAAAACGAAAACTAAGACACTCCAAGAACAATACAATGGTGCATGAAACAATAAAAATGAAGTGTTTTGAAAGAAAACCTGAGATTTTTATTGATGAAGAAGGGGATGACTTGGGCATCCCCAAGCTTTGAATCTTGTACTTCTTGAATATTTCTTGGGGTGACATGGGGCAGCATCCCCAAGCTTGAGCTTTTGTCCATTCTTCATAACATTATATAACTCTTCCCCTACACTTGAAAATTTTCCTTCATACAAAACCTCACACAATCTTCATTAGCAACATTAGTGTATTAAAGATAATAAGCCTTTTGTTTTAGTTTTAACACAAGTAAAACTTCCATTAAAACACAAGATACTGTAGCAATTCCTTTTAAAATCTCAAGTGATCAAAGAGAACTCAAAATAAACTTATTAAGTGGCAAATGAAAATAATGGCAGAAATCTGTCAAAACAGACCAGCAGGTAAAACCGATTTTTTTGAAAACCTTCTGTTGCTTAAATCGAAAAGTGTTGAACTAATGAATGTTAGATAACAACCTGGGTCATACGCACAAAAACTTACAGCTCAACCCGACGTACAGGGATATTTCACAAATTTTTACAGTGAAGCACAAAAATCTATTTCAGGACAGCAACTTCCCTAAGTCTTACTTATCTCTCATTAGAGGTTGTTCTTGGCACAAAAACACACAAAAAGGATAAGGATAGGTTATTATAGAACTAATAACTTCCAAGACACGACTAAAACTATTGAGTTATCTCCCAAGAAGTACTTTTCTTTAATGCCTTTAAGTTAGGCATAAGAAGCAAGAATCAAGTATTTTCAAATGAAGAAACATTGGCATCAACTTTTGTTTTAATAGGAGAATCAGAAGATATCTTCTCTCTCTTCTTAGGTAAGTGTTTTATACCTTTCTTGAGTGGGAATTGATATTTAGTGGTGCCTTCTTTCATGTCAATAATGGCACCAATAGTTCTAAGAAAAGGTCTTCCCAAAGTAATAGGACAAGAAGCATTGCATTCAACATCCAAAACATAGAAATCAATAGGGACAAAGCATTGTTAACCATAATAAGGACATCATTAATACTCCCCATAAGTTTCTTTTTAGCATTACATCAAGTTGGACATCTAAATAGCAATCTTCCAAAGGTGGCAAATCAAGCATTTCATAAATCTTTCTAGGCATAATAGAGACACTAGAACCAAGGTCACATAAAGCTTTGAAATCAAAGTCATTCACTTTAACATTAATTATGGCTTCCCAACGATCTTCTAATTTCCTAGGAATAGAAGCTTTATGTTTCAATTTCTTCCTTAATTTTCATGAGAGCATTTTTAATGTGTTTTGTAAAAGCCATATTCATAGCACTAGAATTAGGACTTCTAGCAAGCTTTTGTAGGAACATAATTACTTCAGAAATACTGCAACCATCAAGATCAAAATAAAACTTAGCATCCAAGGTAGTAGAACTATTGTTTCCCATATTTCAAAAAAAATTAGCATTCTTGTTGTGTTTAGGCATTGTTTTAAAAGGAGTGGGGACTTCATGTGGTTTGATAGCATCAACATTGGTGGTGGTAATAGTGAATACTATTATTTCTAGCAATTTAATCTTATCTTTCCCACTTAGCATGCAATTTAGCTAATAGACTAACATTTTCATCAATGGTAACTTGTATGGCATGAGCAGTAGCAAAGGCATTATCAATGGTTTCAGGTTTAGCAGCCATTTTATTAATCAAAGAGGATTGCACTTCAGACAAAGATGAAATATTTTTCTCAACATTCGAAAGCTTTTCATCCATAGTTTTGTTGAAAGTAGTTTGTTTACTAATAAAGTATTTAAGCATGACTTTGAGTTCAGAGGGAGCACTTCTATTGTAGTTGTAGGAATTTCCAAAAGCATTACCATTATTGGGAGGATATGGCCTATAATTATTATTACCAAAATTATTCCTATAGGCATTGTTGCTAAAATTGTTATTTCTAATGAAGTTCACATCAACTTGCTCTTCTTGAGCAACCAAAGAGGCTAAAGGAACATTATTTGGATTAATATGAGCTTTTCCATTAATAAACATAGACATAATAACATCAATTTTTTCACTCAAGGAGGCGGTTTCTTCAACAGAATTTACCTTCTCACCTTGTGGAGCTCTCTTAGTGTGCCATTCAGAGTAATTAACCATCATATTGTCAAGGAGCTTTGTTGTAGCACCCAAAGTAATGGTCATAAAGGTACCTCCAGCAGCAAAATCCAACAGGTTTCTTGAAGAGAAATTCAATCCTGCATAAAAAGTTTGGATAATCATCCAAGCAGTCAGTCCATGAGTGTGACAATTCTTTACCAAATATTTCATTCTTTACCAAGCTTGAGAAACATGTTCATTATCAAGTTGTTTAAATTAATTATTTCACTTCCCATAGATATAATCTTAGCAGGAGGATAGTATTTTCCAATAAAAGCATCTTTACATTAATCCAAGAATCAATACTATTTCTAGGCAAGGATTGCAACCATTCTTTAGCTCTTCCTCTTAAAGAAAAAGGAAACAATTTAAGCTTAAGGATATCTCCATCTACATCCTTATATTTTTGCATCTCACAAAGTTCAACAAAATTATTAAGGTGAGCAGCAACAACATCAGTACTAGAACCAGAGAATTGTTCTTTCATAATAAGATTAAGCAAAGCAGGTTTAGTTTCAAAGAAAGCAGCTTCAGGAACAGGTGGAGCAATAGGTGTGCACATGAAATCATTGTTGTTTGTGCTAGTGAAGTCACATAGCTTAGTGTTTTCAGGAGTATCCATTTTTGCAAAAGTAAAGCAAGCCAACAGAAGTAGTAACTAATTTTTTTTATGTTTTTGATAAGAAAAAAGCAAGATAAACGAAACTATTTTTTTGTACTTTTGAGAAAGAGAAACAATCAAAAGAAACTAAGAAAAACAAAAACAAAGTAAAGAGATTGGTTGTGAGAGACTCCCCTTTGCAAAGTGTTCCTTATCTCCCCGGCAACGGCGCCAGAAAGTCTTGATGTGGCTCAGTTAACTTGTAGAGCCTCGTTGGGAAACCCCAAGAGCAAGGTGTGATGAGCACAGCAGCAAGTTTCCCTCAGTTATGAAACCAAGGTTATCGAACCAGTAGGAGTAAGGAAACAACTCCAAGGTGTTGCTAACAACTTGGAACCTACACAACACAAACTCAAAACTTTGCCCCAACTTACAATGAGGTTGTTAATCTCACTGGTTTGCTGAAAACAAAGGATTAAACGTATAGTGTGGAAGATGGTAGTTGCTTGTGAAAAGTAAAAGGTAACAGTAGATGGATTATCAATAATAAAGATTGGACCGGGGTCCACAGTTCACTAGATGTGTTCTCCTTAAGATAGATAACATGCTGGGTGAACAAATTACAGCGAGGCAATTGACAGATTGAGAAAGCATAACAATGCATATACTAGACATCTTGACTCCTATGAGATTTGATTAGGCATTACAACATAATACACATACACCGTAATCAAAATAAATATATGACTAATAATCCACCTTCAGGTTATCATCCGAACCCCTTCCAATATTAAGTTGCAAGCAACAGATAATTGCATTAAGCAATGTGTGTAAAGTAAACAATACAATTATTCCATGAACAAAAGATTGTTCTTTTCTCCCTAGTAGCAAAAGCACATCTACAACCTTAGAGATTTTATCACTTCCCCAGATTAGTAGAGGCATGAAACTATTGTCGAGCATAAATACTCCCTCTTGGAGTTGCAATCATCTACTCGGCCAAGATAGCTACTAACAACGGAAAGTATGCAAGATCACAAATAACAAAGACATGATAGAATCAATAATCAATCTGAAATAGTATCTCAATAACCATCAGATCCCCGCAAACACAACATATATGATTACAAATAGATGATCTTGATCATGAACAGAGCTCACAAGATCTAAACATGGTAGCACAAAAGAGGAGAAACAACCATCTAGAGGTTGGCATGGTGATGAAGAAGGCCTCCGGGATGATCTCTCCTCTCTGGTAGGGTGCCTGGAAGATATTCATATCCTCCCAGATATAGGGACGATGCTGGCGGCGGCTACGGACTATTTCGTGGAGATTTGATCGGGTACTTAGGGTTTCTGCCTCGGGATGCTTTTATAGGCGAAGGGGCAAAGTCGATTAAGGGCTAGGGGCCCACACCCTGCCCTGGCGCGGCCTAGGGTGGACCTGCGCCAGGGGGTGTGGCCACCCTGTGGCGCTGTCACATCCCAAGATTTCAGAAATTGGGACTAGAAAAAAAATTCCATTTTCATGTCATTCATGAGCATTGCATTGCATATTTGCATCAAGAAAATTCCCAAATAGAAATAAAGGACTAAAACCCTAAATAGTATATGCCACTTTGTTCCTAAAGGGAATTAAATTGGTTTTATAAAAATCCACTATTGCTAAGACAGCGATTATTGCTAAATTA
Source organism: Avena sativa (assembly GCA_916181665.1). Classification (NCBI taxonomy): domain Eukaryota; kingdom Viridiplantae; phylum Streptophyta; class Magnoliopsida; order Poales; family Poaceae; genus Avena; species Avena sativa. Next base: position 298,888,537 of record OV702297.1, on the reverse strand, counting down.
TAGCCTAAAAGATCCAATTAATATTACAAAATTTTAGGAACAAAATTGAGCTCATTTGGAGCTATTATGAAAAAGTTATGAAATAAATACAAACACATAAAGATATAAATAAAATGAAATATACAAGGATTTATAAACACACTACTTGCAAACTAGTAAAAAAATTACAAATTTGATCATATAATGATCTATTCAATTTTAGAAAATTTTAGAAATAAGAATCATGTCATTTGGAGTTCGTATGCAAAAGATATGAGAGAAACAAATAAATAAATAAAACTAATGGGCCGGCCCAGCTAGCCAGCTACGAGACCGAACCGGACCAGCCACGCGCAGGGCACAAGGCACGACCGCATAGTTGCTTTAGTTTCCGTGCAAAATCTGTTTTCTCAAACCTACCTCTATTCAAACTCTTGTATCTTTTTATCTATAACTCTCAATCGACTTCCGTTGTTTCTATTTGTTCCCTAATCCAAGACCTATCTCTACACCATCCTAAATCACCATATAAACTGGTGGAGCCACAGCTGTACGAGTTTCCCTTCTCAAAATCCCGAATCTACACATGCCCGAATATTATTTCATTTATTCACCCATCTAGACTTCGTCGTTTGCCTTCGGCCAAAAAACGAAAGTTGTAGATCTCGTCGAAATCTTTCTATCCCGAAAAACCTCACCTCTTTTCATCCACCACAGCCGGAGAATTTCGCATCGCAATATTTCAGATATGATGGTGTAAATCCAAGATGTACTCGCGCTCGTTTCTTCAAATCCAAATTCCTTTGGTGAGAAGGTAGGACTAATGATTCCTCATAACTTTCATGTTGTAAGTTTTTCAATTTGACCTACGGATTTGTCTCTCTAACACAGATCTATTTCTTGTCTATTCTGAGCCAAAATCGGGTCAATCTCCTCTCCTAGCCACTTGATCTCATCCCAACGGTCAGGATTAGATCGATTCCACGAAGGGGTACGCGCCAACCAGATCTCGCCACATGTCAACGTCAGGTCAGCCCCGTGTCCCAGTCAGCATACAATATTCCCAGGGAATATTCCCTGTAGATTTGAAATTGAATTTAATTTGCAGAAAATTGTGTAAACTTGCAAAAATCATATAAAAAGATTCATAGATCCAAAAATAGCAAATAATATATCAATGGATTCAGAAAAATGTGTAGAATATTAATATGGAATTAGATCCAACCTTAACAGTATTCGTTTACTGCAGTAATTTAATTAGTTTTAATGGTCTTTTAGGTTAATAAATTCATAGTAAATTATCTGTAACTCCAAAAAATATGAACAATATATCAAATTGAAGCTACTATAATGTAGATTAATAGTATCTAGTTGGATCCAGCTTTTGTGGACTATTTACCCCGTAGAAATTTAATTAGTTTTAATGGCTTTATAAATCAATAAATTCATAGTAAATTAATTGCTTGTCACAAAAATATAAATGATATACCGATGGAAAGCTGGTTCCATATAGAACATCAATACGTATTTGGTTCAGGCAAATACTATAAGGTTATTCTGTAGATATTTAAACAAGCTAATGCCCATTTTTGAGTAATAAATTCATAAGAAAATAAATACAATTCAGAAAATTGCAAATAATATGTCCCTGGAATCACAAGAAATAGTAGAACCAGTTTCTGAATTAAAATTATAGGTGTATAGTACGTATAATGTTAGGAGTATTATAATACATTTTGTAGTATTTTAATTATTTAAAAAGATATATAACTCCGATTAGGATGAATCCAACGCCTACTGGTTCGCATTAACGTCCTCTATCTAGTAAACCTAAGAAACAAATTTAACTCGACAGTTAGAATAGGCGTTACAATAGAACTATTAAAAACCCTATATTGGCAAGTAATTATTAATAACAAGTACTCCATTGCATTAATTGGCCTCTTGCATGCATCATATACTTTAGTATTATTTAGAGAACTAAAGTAACAACCATTTTGACATATTAAATTTTCATGCATCCATTTGTTCATCATTGTTTTGTTGTATTGTGCATAATTGCATTGTTTTGAATGGTGTGTTTGTTGTGCACTTGTTTTGATCGATAGATTGCGAGCAGTGCAACATTTGTGATTGTGACGAGTGCAATCTTCTCTATTGTGAGGATTATTTGATCGACTACATCTTCTACAACAAAGGCAAGTAGAGCTATCATAATGTCCTACTGTTTTTCCTATGCATGTAGTATGATTTTCAGTAGTGATGCATGTGTAGGTGTTTTACTACTATGCTATGCTATGACACCCAGGCATGATTGCCATATCTCCATGACTTGATTCCTTTGAGCCATCGTATTGTAGTTGCTTAGACATGCTTATTAGATGCGTAAAAGGGAATTCATGATTGATTATGTTATGGAAAAGTTATGTTTTGTTATAATAAAAATAACTAGATTTTAATGAATCTCCTGGGTGTGATGGACTGATGTTTTTGTATGGTTTATTGCGGAAAGCACACCTTTTTTTCGAAAAGGGATACCACGGCCTCTGCATCTTGGGATGCACACACCCTTTATTGCGAATTTTATGTATCAAATTATTACAGCTCACGGGTCAGATAAGGTTGATACAAACACTAACCATTTGAAAATGACAAGAAGTCTTCAGAGATTGGACAGGTTTCTTATGTAGTAGCTTCCAGTACAATCGCATGTCATTATTTGTCTTGACTAAGTAAGTTGTGGGAACCTGACCCGACTTGACTAGCAGATGTAGGGGATGTAGGTTGGTATGGGTCCGTCCTGAGGCTCAGGGTTCTGCTTCTGAAAGGTTTCGTCTTGGTTTTCTCCCTACCATGACACAAAATGAGTGTAATGGTAAGAGCGGATTGACTGGGTCGTGCGGGTAAAGTGTACAACCCCTGCAGGGTGTCTAAACTAAGTACTTAGCCGTGTCCCCGGTTATGGACAACTATGAGCAACTGGGCCTAAAACAATTTGGAAGATCTCACTCATCCCAATTTCTTAATTACTAAAAATTGATGGGTGAACATGGGTTTAGGAGCATACGAAAGCTGAACTATCTTGTTTCTACATGGGTTTATGCTGGTATGTCCTTAGAAGATTGTTTTTGAAGAAAGAAAAGTATTTTGAAAGTAGGGAAAAGTTGTATTACTTTTAGCAAATGAGCCTAAACTCCACCTAGCCAAATATGCATGTAGTTGATAGATCCTTTGTACTCATTAGCTCTACTTGCCAATACATTCAAAGTATTGACCATTCGTGGCTGCAACCATTCATGTTGCAGGTTATATCGTTTCTAAGTGATCGTTATAGGTCGCGAGACTCCACTCAACGATTGTTCGCATGTGGAACATTTGATGGATGGAGATCTACCTTGTATTCGTTTTCCGCTGTGTACTTCTGTGATATAATGTAAATTCTGGATGATATTCGTTGTATTTATGATGCACAATTATATTTGGTATTCATTTTGTATTGTGTGTGCCAGTGAACCGATCCAGGGATTGGCACTACACACATGAACTCAGCCTTATCAGGCGAGGGTGTTACAGGAGCCCCATCGTCAGTATTGCCCGTGACAATGAATATGGAGCCGCTACCACGTTTATTTTCTGTTGCTTTGATATGTATTAAGACTTGATCATGTGACAACTATTTGTAAGACTATTATGGTTTGTAATGAATGATGTACTGTGCTATCAATTCTGTTATGTCTCGCAAAAATGGTAATCCTGGGTTTGCGATGTGCGGCATAATAGGCATCTGGACTTAAACATCCGGGTGTTAACAATAATCCTTTTCCCAAGGGCAAATATATTGTTTACTTTACACACTTTTCTTAATGCAATTATCTGTTGCTTGCAACTTTATACTGGAAGGAGTTTGGATGATAACCTGAAGGTCGATTATTAGTCATAGATGCAGTTGGATTACGGTCTATGTATTATGTTGTAATGCCCAAACAAATCGCATAGGAATCATCATGACCTGTACATGCATATTTATGCATTTTTCAATCTATCATTGCCCAACTGTAATTTGTTCATCCAACATGCTATTTATCTTATGGAGAAACACCTCTAGTAAACTATGGACCCCGGTCCACTCCTTTACCATTGATATACCATCTACTTTTTACTTTCCGCAATTCCTATCTTTCATACTATACGTTTAATCCTTTGTTTTCAGCGAACCAGTGAGCTTGAAAACCTCACTATAAGTTGGGGCAAAGTTGTATGGTTGTGGTGTGAAGATTCCAAGGTGTGCAACACCTTGGAGTTGTTTCCTTTCTCCTACTGGTTCGATAACCTTGGTTTCATAACTGAGGGAAAACTTGCTGCTGTGCTCATCATACCTTGCTCTTGGGGTCTCCCAATAGGCTCTACATCAACCGGGCCACCATCAGTCCCTTATGTCAGCCACACATTAGAAGAATAGTGTGTATTATGTAATTTTTTTCTTATTTAGCGCTACCCTATTCCAAACTACATAGTGTTTCTCGACGAATCTGTCATTTGTTCATGCTGCTTGGTCCCATATGACAGCCTCTTATTAGAAGAAACATGTGCATGATGTACTTTTTTCTTCGCTCGCACCTCTATGTTTCGAACTTGGCAATGTTGCACGATGCATCAGTCGTTAATACAGTATGTGGGTCCCCCATGTCAGCCTCTCATTAAAAGACACGTTTGCATGGTGAACTTTTTCTCGCTCGCTCCTCCCTGATTTGAACTTGGCAACGTTACTCGATGCATCAGACATTTATACAGGATGGTGGGTCCCCCGTGTTATCCTCTCATTAGAATAAACGTGTGAATAGTGGACTTTTTTCTCGCTCGTGCCTTCCTGTTAGAACTTGGCAACGTTGCTCGATGTGGCAACCGTTTATATAGGCTGCTAGGTCCCCCATGTCGGCCTCTCATTAGAAGAAAGGTGTGCATGCTGGACTTTTTTCTCACTCGCGCCTCCCTTTTTGGAACTTGGTAACATTGCTCGATGTGGCAGCACATGTATAAGGTCTCGCTGGTGGGTCCCACATATCAATTTTTTTTTGAAATGACATGTCCATATATCTGTAAATGAAATGTGTCTATGATAGACTTTTTTCGCTACGTCTGCTGTTTTGACCATGGAAACGTAGCTCGATGTGGCAGTCGTGTATGGTTTTGCTGTTGGGGCATACATGTAAGCCTCTCTGGTATGTCCTGGTTTATGGGTCCCTGATTCCAGCCTCTCTACACAAATACTTTACTTCTTTTTTTCAAACCCGCACATTAAGAGGGATGCTGCCGGCTGGTGGTCCGCCATGTCATCCTCTCCATAAATAAATATTGCTAGAAGAAAATTATGAGGAATGTTGTAGGCTGGTGGGTCCATCATGTCAGCCTCTTCGTAATGCAATATTGTTAGAAGAAAATTAAGAGCGACGCGGCAGGCTGGTGGGTTAGCCATGTCATCCTCTCCGTAAATAAATATTGCTAGAAGAAAATTAAGAGGGACGCTGCAGGCTGGTGGGTCCGCCATGTCAGTCTCTCCATAATGCAATATTGCTAGAAGAAAATTAAGAGGGATGTTGTAGGCTGGTGGGTCCGCCATGTCAGCCTCTCCGTAAAGCAATATTGCTAGAAAAAAAATATAAACCCAAAAAATTATGTCAAAGTATAGAGGATTCAAACTCAATACATCACACATATAACCGTGTGTGTTGTCACTATGACAAAGAAATCAAACGATATTAGCTTTCATCTCCTCGTTAATAAACTCTACATTCTGATGTGGCTCCACCATATTTAGAACAAAGACCTCACTGACGGAGGGGGAAAAGCGATAATTCTTTGGACAGATATATTCACGTAAAAATATCTAAAGAAACATAGACACACACTGCATGCACCAGAACTGGATTGGTATCCAATGACTTCACTTGGTGAAATCACACTTTCAGCATTGTCCAAGACTCAATCAAAGGTTCCGATGAAACACAAGTAAAATCTCTAGTTCAAGCAACCCAACAGCAGCGACAAAACTTTTCACAAACCGGTAGCATTTGAAACAGAATAAGAAAGAGAAAATAGATAGTTTCCTAGTTCATATTTAGCAGCACTTTACCAATTCAGCAGCATTTTAAAATGACTGATTCAGCAATACAGACACTGAAATTCAATAGCAATACAGGGGGAACCAGACCTCACCAACGTAGTAGGAAAAAGCTATAATTCTTTTGATAGATATATTCATGTAAAAATATCTAAAGAAAGAGACACACACCGCGTGCGCTAAAACTAGACTAGTATCCAATGACTGGACTTGGTGAAATCATTTTGTATCTTTACCCTCTTTGCCTCTCATCAACGTCCAAAACACAACGAACGGTTCTGATGAAACACATACAAAAGCTCTAGTTCAAGCAGCCCAGTAGCAGCGACAAAACTTTTCAAAAATTCATTAGCATTTGAATGATTCAGCATTTTAGAATTAGACAGAGAAAAAACCGACAGATTCCTAGTTCATATTCAGCAGCACTTGACCAATTCAGCAGCATTTCAAAATGACTGATTCAGCAATACAAACACTGAAATTCAATAGCAGTACAAAGGGAACCAAACCTCACCGATGGAGGGGGGAAAGGCATAATTCTTTTGATAGACATATTCATGTAAAAATATCTAAAGAAACATAGACACACACCACGCCAAATCTGGACTGGTATCCAGTGACTTCACTTGGTGAAATCACACTCTCCTCATTGTCCAAAACAGAATCAATGGTACTAATAAAACATAGGCAAAATCTTAATGAAAGTAGCCCAGTAGCAGCGACAAAACTTTTCACAAAATCGGTTATATACTACTAATATATGGAATAGTTTCCGGTTATAGATTTGTTAACAAAGGTCTAAAAATCATAAGATAGCTCCATATTATAGTACTACGACAGTAGCGGACCAATCATGGGATAGCTCTACATATATTTAGAGCGATTTTAGGTTCACCCCAAGAGTTTTGCAGTTGGGCTAGTGGTAATGACACTGCACATACGGCACCAAAAGTACACCCCTTATGACCAGCATCCCTGCATCAACTCCATCCAGAAGCAGTGTACCTGATCCACGGCCTTAGGGTGCAGGCTCATCAACGAATAGGTCATCGTCATTACCATCAAAGTCCTCTTCGATTGTCTGCTTCTGTGATTAGTAGATTAATAGATACATTTAAAGAGAAACATCAAAGACACACAACCTGAAAATTTGTCATTCTATAGATATAGTACCTTGTCATCTAGCATAGCATAAGTACCTGAAATGAAACTCGTTTCATCCAGCTTGCTCTTTTTCTCTCCTGCCCCTTCTACAAGTAGATATAGATACTCAGGAGCTTCCTCTGTTAGTTGATCTAGATGATCAACATCTGCTTCCCCTACTTAATCTGGATGATAAAGATTTTCTTCCCCCGGTTCATATGCTTGACCATGAAATAATCATCAAACATATGTGCTTAGCATCCCAAACATATAAATATGGTCTTTCACTATATTGAAAGGCAGCACCCTCTGATTCACACACAAGTGATAGGGGCAATGTACTTCTGAGTTGTCACAATAATCTCTAACAAACTTAACAAATCGCACAACACCAAACATATGTTTCGGGATGCCTAATGGAGCAACCTGCATCCCAAATATCTCCATCTATTTAATTATGACATACACGATTGCTTCTTAATAAGAAAAAGAAAAGCAGGAAACACATAGATGGAGTACAAAAACTATATATGCCCATGTATATCAGCAAACATATTGATAGCAAAATCAATGAAGGTACTTAAGAACATAGATCAAGCCTAATATCAACTATGACCATGCAGACTGAGGACAAATTAAACTATACGTATTTGAGGAAGCAGCACAGCTGAAATGGAAATAAATTGCCAACCAGATCGATCTAGAGATAGAAGGACTATCGTGGGATCGACATGACCACCAGTGTGTCTCAATAACACCGATGGGGAATGAAAGCTTCTTTGGGTGCACGGTGGTGAGATGAGGAGCGGCGGTGAGCACGTCTGTTTTGTGGGCTAGGGGGTGAGGGTATAGGTGGTGATGGGGGAATACCAATTGGGGTATACCCACGAAGCGGAGTCGCCAGCTGGATCGAGCCGACTGAAACCTAACCCTGAGCGGGTCGACTCGCCCCATATGGCGACTGGCGCATGCTGGACCCAGGCGAGTGGCGCTGACTGGAGGCCCAAGACGGCGACTTCAATACAAAGCTCACCAAATACTTGTAAACCCTAGTTGGCTGCATATATAAAGCCACCAGGGGCACCCCACGGGATAGACGCTTCCATATTAGATTAGATCTAGTCTCCCCCTCCGTCTAGGGCGGCTCCATTATAAATCAATCTATGACCATATACTGGATTGACAGCAGGATGTGGCGATCCTCCATCGAGGGGACGTGAACCTGGGTATAGTGTGTGCCAATCTCGCTCTTGGATTCTCCTATGTCGTCTTGCTCCCTCTACGTAAGCTACCCCCAGTAGCATCTGTCGTACAATACCATAACAGTTGGCGCCTATCGTGGGGCTAGCGGTGCTTGGAGGTGATAATCCGGAAAGGATCCTCAAATTCGTCGTCAACAAATCCGCCACGGCGTATCGATTCTGCACCACAAGCACGTGACCGACTCGTCACCAAGAATAACCAGATCGAATCAGCAGATCGATTTCGTGGTGCCCTGCGATTAAAAAAGACATCTCGTCGCCTACGCCAAGGTGATCAACGCGATGGTCCCTAGCAGCAATAAAGCAGTGAAAGCTCTTCCATCCTTTATTTATCTTTCTCATTGATCACTTCTTCCTTTGATTATTTTATTTAAACCTGATACCTTCCATGCGTGCTATTTCCATATACAATCGTTTGGAGAATCGAATCTTTCATGCAAAACCGGATCGGAGCACGTCTCCGTATACACGACGGAATCTCTCAGGCCACAACTACACAAGTACTCTTCATGTACGAGCTTTCGCCGCCGTATGATCTGATCGCGCCTCGTCAAAAAATATCTAAAACGACGACTGTTACAAACACGTCAACATGTCAGCGAGCAAGGGCATGAGACGATGCCATATACGCATCAGAAAACAAAATGCATATGGTCGTGCGTCCATATGTTTCTTTTATTCAATCTAAATATTTTTCACTGACTATTCCATTGATTTATTATTTAATTAAGACTTGACTAATTTTATACGTGGTTTGTCATGTGCATACGAGGGGAAAATAAATCCATAGAGACGAGGCGATCTGGCGACCATCTTTGTTCAGTTTCAATCGTCTGTCTCCCCGGCCAAGCTCTTGATTCGATTCGCCTAACTCCAAAACGTGGTTAACCACCACGTTCGGTGAATCGTCATCGCGAGTCCGCCATCACGGACCTCTCCACGCTTGGGGACTCGTCCGCCGTTGCACATCTCCACCAAAGCAGCTCCGCCACGCGACTTCGTCCGACCAATGGTTCGATGAGCTCACATCCACCATGGGATCGTCATCACGACCTCGCGCTCGCGGCCCCCGTCCGCCGCGTCGACTCCGTGTCCGCCGCGTCGACTTTGCCATAGCGTTATGTCCGTCTGCCGCGTCGACCCCGTGCCGCCGCGTCGACTTCGCCATGGCGCGACCCCCTCCGCCGCGTCGACTTCGTGTCCGCCGCGTCGACTTCGCAATAGCGCGACCTCCGTCCGCCGCGTCAACCCCGTGTCCGCCGCGTCGACTTCGCCATAGCGCGACCCCCGTCCGCCGCGTCGACCCCGTGTCCGCCGCGTCAACTTCGCCATAGCGCGACCTCCGTCCGCCGTGTCGACTTCGCAATAGCGCGACCTCCGTCCTCCGCATCGACCCCGTGTCCGCCGCGTCGACTTCACCACAGTGCGACCTTCGTCCGCCGCATCGACTTCGCCATAGCGCGACCCCCGTCTGCCGCGTCGACTCTGTGTCCGCCGCGTCGACTTCGCCATAGCGCGACATCCGTTCGCCGCGTCGACCCCATGTCCGCCGCGTCGATTTCGCCACAACGCGACCTCCTTCCGCCGCGTCTACCCCGTGTCCGCCGCGTCGACTTCACCATAGCGCGACCTCCGTCCGCCGCGTCGACTCTTTCCGGTTAAAACGCCGTGCGACTCTTTCTACCTACGTCAAATGCGTACTCCGCACCTACTAAGGGACCTTCATCGTCCGAGTCGCCAGAGAGGATCGCATGCCACGCTGCATGGACTCACCACTGGGCGTCTCTTCCTCCCGGGAAAAATCAATTTGACTTTGTCAACCTTTGAAAGAGCGACTCGCAATGGCCAAGTAGTGCGGACGAGGACTCGCAAACCGAGCATCGGATCGTCCATGGAAAACGCTAACCGAGAGCCATCGTTGGAGTCGCCCTGCTCGACTGGCCTTCCGGGCCAAGACAAATGGCTGTGCTACACAAACATCACCATGTCCTCCTCAACCTTAGACAGTGCGACTCGCATGGCCAAGTACTGCGGACGAGGACTCGCAAACCGAGCCTCGGGTCGTCAAGGAAAAAGCCCAGCCGAGAGCCATCTTTGGAGTCGCCATGCGACTGGCCCCTCGGGCCAAGACGAGAGACTTGCTAACAAAAACAGCGCAATCAACATCATCGCGGACTCGCCACACTCGGGGACTCTCCCCTTGTGGACTCGCTATCATCGCGGACTCGCCACACTCGGGGACTCTCCCCTCGCGGACTCACAATCAGCACGGACTCGCACTCTTCGCAAATTCTCTTCTCGCGAACTCGCTCAACACGGAATCGCCATGCTCGGCAACAACCACTACTATTTTTAGAGTATACATCTCTAAAGAGCCTCAAGTCGCCTCTACAAGCCAACTCGAGCCTCGGGGACTACTCCTAGGCATGCTGCGTGTACGTGTGGTTCCACGACCGCGGCTCGCGCTCGTCGACTCGCCACCGCGGACTCTCCACTCACGTACTCAACACGCTCGGAGACTCTCCACCGCGGACTCGCCCTCGCGTACTCAACACGCTCGGGGACTCTCCACCGCGGACTCCCCCTCGCTTACTCGACACGCTCGGGAACTCGCCACCACGGACTCGCCCTCGTCGACTCGCCACCACGGACTCTCCACTCACGTACTCAACACACTCGGGGACTCTCTACCGCGGACTCACCCTCGCGTACTCAACACGCTCGGGTACTCTCTACCGCGGACTTGCCCTCGCGTACTCAACACGCTCGGGGACTCTCCACCACGGAATCGCCCTCGCGTACTCGACACGCTTGGGGACTCGCCACCATGGACTCGCCCTCGCGTACTCGGTGCGCTCGGGGACTCGGTACTCGCCGGTCGCTCGACCTCACCACTCGCCGCGCTCGGGGACTCGGCATGCTCCACGTTCGGGGACTCGCCGCAACTGGCGGCTTCACCGACACCCTGCGTCTTTCGCCAAGTGGACATCACCGACTGGCTCACGCCGACCGCCTCCCGCTTCACGGTTCTTTTTTCTGTTCAGGAGCTCGTCGCTGATTCTCCACGACCCATCGTCAAGACTCTTCGTGCCCTGAAAGATACTTATACAAATATGATACTTATATACTAACACTAGAATTGTTAATCTTCATTTAATACCAATTATTAAACTTCACGGAGTAACCGAAACTTACTGAAAGTTTGCAATATGACTTTTAAACTTTAGATTAACACTTAAAAACAATACGATACCAGTTCGTAAAGTAACTAACCAGAATTCTATAGTTCTATTATCTTAATTATAACTAAGCGTAAGGTGGTAAACGGATGCCAATGAATAAAACAACAACGCAAATTCACTTTGATTTAATTTATGATAAATGGTGTTCAACTTTTAATCATATTACTGTTAAACTCCCACTCAAAACAATATCACTCATATTGTTTTAGTGATCACATGAAACAAATCCACTACACCAAGTCCGATCATCACGTGACATGATGTACTTTCAAAAGGCGAACAATCATCATATCATCCATATGACTCATGCTTTACCTTTCGGTATTCCGTGTTCCGATACCATGTCTGTACATGCTAGGCTCGTCAAGATTAACCTTAGTCTCTGCATGATCAAATCTGGCTTGCTCCCATTGTATGCGCACGTTGATTTATCACACCCGATCATCACGTGGTGCTTCGAAACGACGAGTCTAGGTAACGATGCTAACTAAGGGTGAACACTTTACTTGATAATTTTGTGAGAGGGATCATCTTATAATGCTACCGTCGCTATCTAAGCAATACAAGATGCATAAAAGGATTAACATCACATGCAATTCAAAATATGTGATATGTATGGACTTTCTTCTTGTGCTCCCGATCTCCATCTTTAAGCACGAACATGATCTCCATCATCACCGGTGTGGCGTCAAGGTCAATGGCACTGCTCCATGGTTGTCATCCACCAGCATCAACTATTACAACTACTTTGAATAATAGACACGCGGGTCTTAACAAAATTCAAAGATAACCATAAAGCTCCTGTCGGTTGCCGACTTACAATAAGGAACATTGCATACATCATATATAATCACAATCATGGCCATATCACATCACAGCACACCCCTGCAAAACAAAGTTAGACGCTTCTAATTTTTTTGCATATTTTACGTGGTTTGGGGCTTTCAATAAGTGTCGTTCTAACTTACGAAAAAGAACAACAACGTTGATACTAGTATTGTCAACCACCCGTTGTAAATTGAATCTTCATTGTGTTGGGAGAGACATACACCTGCAAAGACACTTATGCAATACAAGTTTCATGTTGAGCGTGGAGCAAGTATCATGAACGATGTCATGTAAGGTTAGCCCGGGCCACTTCATCCCACCATCCCGCAAGATGCAAAGTACACAAAAATCAATCGACAACAAAAAAATCAACGCCCACAATGACCATTGTGTTATGCTCGTGCAACAGATCTACATATAGACTCGGCTCTGATACCACTGAAGGGGTTCGTAGCATGGAAAACAAAAAAATCTACTGCATGAACACACACAAGCCAAGATCTATCTACTAGATTGTAGCAACGAGTCGATAGAGTACTCACCCTTGAAGATTCCAAAGCGGTTAACGAGAGAAGATTCTCGTGGGTGATGTAGTCGTTCACTTGCCGATCTCATGATCGCATAGACGACCCTTCCGGGGCTGTGTTCCGGCAGCGCTTCCGTAGTTGGTCACACGTTTGGTACTCGATGAAGACCTTCCTCTCCATAGTTCCTACAGCCAGCGGAGGTTGTAGCTCTCTCCTCACGATTTTGGAAGCACGACAGCGTGGTGTCAGAAGTAGAGGGTAGATCCCGCGGGGCTTCGCCTTAAGCCAGAGCGGGTTAGGATGGATTAGAAGGGTTCCTCGGTGTTCTAGGGTTTAGAGGCGGGAGAGGAGGAGGCGTGGTCGGTGGCGGCAGGGCGGCGGAGCGAGGCGGCAACGGTGCGGCGGTGTCGGCGGCTGGCGGCGGCGGCACAGCTACGCGAGGTGGTGACAGCGCAGCGGTGGGCGGTGGGTGGTGGCGTGGCGGCAGTGCGGCGGTGGCGGTGGCGGCTAGCGGCGGCGGGCGGCGGCGCGGGGAGGGGTTGTGCTGTGGTGTTGTAGTTTGGGGCAGCCCCCTCCCCTCTATTTATGAGAAGGAGGGGAGGTTGAAACCTCCTCCAACTCCCTCTCCTCCTTGCTGCGTGGTGGAGGGAGAGGAGGTTGCCTCTCCTCCCTCCACCAGGATAAATTGTCCCAGTTTGACTTTTCAAACTTGCCATTTGACTTTCAATTTTGGAGTTTGATTTCTCAATTTTATTTGCACAGCCCTTTGACCTAGGACATGATGCAACCATTCCACTTTGTCATGACTCATTCATGTACCCTTCCCCTTCCAGTTCGGTGAACCTTCTAGACCCTTCTAGATCATTTCGGTGAAAACACTGGAATCATTCCCAAACTCCGGAATTGTACTTTCCTTACTTATTATCCGGACCATTTTGGATCTCCTCGTGATATCCCAGATCCCATCCAAGACACTGAACAACATTCGGTCTTCTTACTCACATTCCATAACTACTAAACAACATTGAATCCTTAAGTGTCTCTCCCTATGGTTCGTGAATTATGTAGACATGACCGAGACTCTTCTCCGATCAATAACCCATAGAGGAATCTGGAAATTGATATGGCTCCCACATATTTCTATGATTACTTTGTGATCGAATGAAGCATTTACATACGATACCAATTTCCCTTTGTCTCGCGATATAATACTTATCCGAGGTTTGATCGTCAGTATGTCTGCATACCTAGTTCAACCTCGTTACCGATAAGTACTCTTTGCTCGTTCCTATAATATGTGATCCCTTGTGATCCAGTCACATGCTTGGAAGCCAATTGGATGGCATTCCACCGAGAGGGCCCAGAGTATATCTATCTGTCATATGGATGGACAAATCCCATTCTTGATCCCTATGCTTCAACACATACTTTCCGAACACTCAATGCCACCTTTCTAACCACCGAGTTATGAAGTGGTGTTTGATTTCATCAAAGCATCCATCCGTTGATGGTGATTAACATGATCTCATGGTCGAAGGATTTAGGTTACTATGTATTTGAAAGCTTATAGCAAGTGAACTATTTAAATGACTTGATCTTATGCTACGCTTAACTATAGGAGTATGTCCGTCACATCATTCTCCTAATGATATGACCTTGTTGTTAATAACATCTCAATGTTCATGATCAGGAAACCATGATCATATATTAACCAACAAGCTAGTTTAACAAGAGGCTTTACTAGGGACTCTTACATGTTTACAAATCACACAAGTATTAATGTTTCCGGTTAATACAATTATAGCATGGTATGTAAAAATTTATCATAAGTACGAAGATATGATAATAACCACTTTATTATTGCCTCTTGGGCATATCTCCAACAGTCTCCCACTTGCACTAGATACAATAATCTAGTTTCAAAACTTTGTGTATTCAACACCTATGGATTTTCGGTGTTGTATTTACACGATTTCTAGTGGTCAACTGATCTTCGGATCCAACTCTTTCAGGTCCGTGTGTAATTGCATGTCTTTGTGTGTCTACGCATCACTCATTCTCTAATTAGATGGCTTTGTATAAATTTGGTCATTTGGTGAGACCTTCAGTTCTTTGGGGTTAAAACATGTTGATAATATTGTCGTACAATATATATTCATAGTACTATCCCGCTGTGAACCACACCTAGTTTGATAACAAACTACTTGACACAAATGCCCTCTTTTGTTGCTATAATAGCAGTCATATACTTAGCCTTTTGTTGTAGTATCTGTCACAATGTCTTAACTTTAGAACTCATGCAAATCCATTATGGAACTTACTTTCCATTATATTTTGACACTGTTAGTTTAGATTGAGATAAACTTAATTTGTACTTTGTGACAAAACTAGTATCAATGTAGTAATTTTACAATGAACTAACCATCTATTTATCACCTCTACAAAAATAATATATTCTTAGTTCTTCCAAACGATCATAAGAATATCTTTAATATCGTCCAATGATCATTTTATGAATCATTATGGTATATGATCACAACATTTAGAGCATAGGACATATCTAGGTGTGTACATATCACAGTATGATTAGAATGCTCTTTGTGATTTTATTCATCAAGTATCAAAAATACTCGAATCTTTGTTTCACTTATCAAGCATCAATACACTTGAATATTGATTAAATACTTTTTGTGTGGTAAGAACCTTTCTTGTCATTTCCCATACTGGAATCTTTCAATATCTCATCTATGTACATTTGGCACAACTATATTAGCGCCTTAATCTATCCTCATAGACATTGATGCCTAATATTCGGGTGTTGCCTAAGTCTTTCATCGATATGAAATTCTTAACCTATGTCAATAAAAGATACATCATTTCCAACCAACAATATGTATTCCACATAATGTATTAGAAATATGTCTTAGCGCTTCCACTTAATTTCTTGCAAATGCAAGAATCTTCATCATCTCCGATGAAATTAAACTCTTTAACAATTTCATCACGGTGAAGATTCCAACTCCTCGGTGCTTATTTCAACCATTGAAGTTTGTATACACCTTTAGCATCCTTTTGAAATAACAAAACCCTCTGGATCGTGTTATGTACATGTCTTAGGTAACAATTTTATTAAAATAACTTTGTTTTTGTATGTTTAACTACCATATAACAGAATTATATGTAGTGGTTGCTACATTAATCCGTCTAGACTAAATATCGCTATGAAATATCAAATCTTGTCATAGTTAACCTTTGAACATTGTTATAAACTCTTTACCAACATGTCGACTATTTCATAGATGTGAAACATCCATGTCTATTTCTTTATAAATCCAAACACGACTATAAGGTCTTACACCTTTCTAGAGGGTCTTTCAAGTTCAGAGCTTGATTTCTCGTGTATGGAACTATCACGGATTCTATGGCTTAAATCCATCTGACAGAGTCAGGGCCCATCATTGCTTCTTTGCATACAGTCGGTTCATCAATGATCTACTTTCAAATCCTAGCATTTGATTGTTTACCCAACCTACTTGGTTCAATAGGAACTTAGACCTCCGTAACCACAACCTTTGAGGCACATGAGCCATGAGCATTGTTGTTGCCTCCAGAACACTTTTCGATGATGCGCAACTTTGCACATATAGTTAAGGTTCTTTTAACCTTATCAAATTTCTATTGTCCTCCCACTTAACTTTTCACGAAAAAAATTCTTCTAAAATAAAAGTTGACGTTCTAAGCGACAATCACTTTTTTCTTCGGTGTTATGGAGAAATACCCTATGATTCTTTGAAATAACATACAAAGACATGTGCATCCGACTTTGGTTGTAAACATCTCACTTATGCATAGCATACCAATGTTTAAGAAATGACAACTTGGGTTTTATCCCAAACCATAACTTTATATGGTGTCATTTCAACGAATCATGATGGAGCTCTTTTTAGTGATAAAGTGGTAGTCTCTAAAGCTTTTAATCTTTAAAATATAATGGCAGTTTTATGAATTACACCTTTGATCTTACCATGTCAAACAAGGTTTTATTGCATATCTCGATTATTCCATATTCATATGGTGTTTCGGGAAACGCAAATCCATGGAACGATTCCTCAAATCTTAGGTGTTATGCTAAACTTGTAACACAAATATCTTCCTTTATTATCCTATCATAAATTCTTTATTTTCTCGTTACATTGATTTTCCACTTCATCTTGAAAGTCTCTGAACTTTTCAAATGTTTCACACTTCATCCTCATTAAGTAAATATTCATATATTCTCTCAAATTTTTGGAAAAAGAATATGAAGTTGAAATCCATCACTCTTCACACAATGGGTTTCATACATCTATATGTATAAGTTCCAATAAGCTAGTCATTCGTTCACTTTTGGCCTATGAACGGAGTTTTAATTATCTCTAAGAAAGTTTCACGAGCGTCATTTGATCAAAATCAAAAGACTCCAAAATTCCATCCACATGGAGTTTCTTCATGTTTTCTTTCCAATATAATTTAAACGGTGATGTCACTTCTTAAGTGATCTTTCAATCAATTGTCTTTCGACATTTTTATCACTAGTTTTATGGATGTGATTTGTCCAACTATACTTGTATATCATCCATCTTTCATGGAATACGGAAATTATTTTAACAACCTTTTGTTCTCATAATACCTGATAAAACAAATCTTGAAGGCAAGCTTTGATGTCAACGAGCAACACAACAACCTTTTATTTGTTCTCGATGAACATTATCACATATTCTTTTGCTAGTTACTTAGGCCATTGTAGTTCATGAATTATGTTGTTTCGTATGACGATTCATACCAACAAATTCTGTATCTAATACTTAAGAACTACATTGTTTAACAAGCAATTAATATAGCCATAACATGTATATCATCTGTATACCTCAGCTAAACAATTCTAGTCTTCTCTTTTCTGCCAAATATTTCTTCCATTTCTCTTTCATCATTTCCTTTTCTTTTCAAAAGAATCTATCAACATCAATAGTGGAGTCATAAACATGACACATAGTCCAAAGCATGTATAGTTAAATACCAAGGTCTTTGGACTTGCACTTTGAAGTAGATCACCATCATCAAATGTTTGGTGTTCTTTCAAATTCCATTCTTTAGTAATCTTTTAGTGTAGTAAAAATTTCAGCTACATCTAATATTCATCCTTATCATGGAACTATTCATGATCAAGCTACTTTAGCTTATAACGGTGAATCATAAGTATAATGTTGCTCTCCAAAACCTTTTGGAGGATTAGGACAACCAATGTCTCCAATTTGTTTTTTGTAAATTCTCATCAAATATGAGAACATAAATCTTTCCATATTATACTCCATCATGTTGCAACCAAAACTTTGTTTTAGATATTGCAATATCTTCCACACATGATGGTTTCTGAAACAATTCTTTTAGCTCCTAGATAACCTTGATATTAAAACGATATTTTGAATATCAAGAATCATGTAGACAAACATGATACTTATATACTAACACTATAATTGTTACTCTTGATTTAATACCAATTATTAAACTTCACGGAGTAACTGTAACTTACTGAAAGTTTGCAATAGGACTTTTAAACTTTAGATTAACACTTAAAAACAATACGATACAATTCGTAAAGTAACTAACCAGAATTCTATAGTTATATTATCTCAAATATAACTAATCGCAAGGTGGTAAACGGATGCCAATGACTACAATAACTATGCAAATTCACTTTGATTTAATTTATGATGAATGGTGTTCAACTTTTAATCATATTACTGTTGGACTCCCACTCAAAACAATATCTCTCACATTGTTTTAGTGATCACATGAACCAAATCCACTACACCAAGTTCGATCATCACGTGACATGATGTAGTTTCAAAGGCGAACAATCATCATGTTCATCATATCATCTATATGACTCATGCTTTACCTTTCGGTATTCCGTGTTCAGCTACCATGTATGTACATGCTAGGCTCTTCAAGATTGTAGAGGTCCCAACCTGATAAGATAGAGATCCTTGTGTTTACAATGCTAGTACCTGGATCAATAGCTAGCATCCATAGTTTAAGATGTAATATCAAGAAACAAAGGTCATAATACAATTTTATAACCAGGAATAAAATAATTCATTACATCTTACATAGCTCATTTGGCTATCTCATTACAATGCAGTAGAAATAACTATATAGCATGGAGTCCTTCATCTTAAAAGTGCCACAGGCAAGCATGCAAAAGGTTGTTTTATTGGAAAAGTGGTTTCGAATAGGCTATAAACATTTTAAAACACCTATTGGTCATTTATAAAAGTGGCAACACCATTTGGAATTAAGTTAGTGAAAATGCGTCATTTAAATCATTTTTGGTTTGCTATAAATGATTTAAAAGTGTTTGCCAATTATGTTTTTAAACATAAATGTTAGTTTTTATGGTCAAGTTGTTTAAATAAAATCCATTTTCAAAAGGTTTCACTCAAAAACTATTTTTAAATCAAAGCAACATTTTATTTTACTAAAAATGCCTTTAATCAAAGTAATAATTTTCTAGGGTTAATACAATACATTTTTAAATCCAAAACTTAGTGGTTTAGGGTCAGAGACTTTAAATCAAACCATTTGCAAAAGATTTTACTCAAAACTCATTTAAAACATAATCAACAATTTTTGTTTTACCAGAAATGCTTTTAATTCAAGGAATAATTCCTTAGTGTCACAAAATATACTTTTAAACCCAAAAGTTGGTTTTTATGGTCAGTAGGTTCAAAACAAATCATTTGCAAAAGATTTTACCCCAAAATCATTTCTAGATTAAACTTTATACACAAAATAGACCTAATAATGTTTCTGCAAAAACAATCAATTTTAGAGAAGCAAAATACTAAACTAAGGGAATGGTTGCAAAGTTTGCATTTTTGTGATTCCATTGATATAAAATTTGTAAAATTTGGACGTGTAGATTAAAAGTTATGAATTTTCCAAATCTAAACATCTAATAGAAATGTTTCTGTTTTTAAAACGAAGTCTGGGCCACGCGTCACGTTCCTATTGGACGGTACCGGTTCGCATGGATCGAGCGATGCAGTGTGTTGGATCTAATTATATCTGTGTGGTTCAGATCATTGCGTACCCCTTTACTAAACGTTCTATCGCATCCATCAGATCAAAATCTAATGGCTCAGAGTGCTATGAACAAGTACTGGCGGCGCTGGGCGACGGTGAGCGGCGGCGACGCTCAGGCTGTGGCGTTCTGGATATTCCAAGAAGCAAGGGAGAGGGAGGAGATGCTCACCAGGTTCGATGTGGAGTGATGATGCTCAACGTGCTCGTGGGGAGGCATGGGGCGTACAGGGTTGGTGTAGATTGCTCGCCGGAGTTCGTGTCTGCGTCGGGTGAGCACAGTCGTCGATGGAGGCGGCGATATAGGGCGCGCTAATACAAACCAAAGGTGCAGTTAGACGCAGGTGAGAGAGGCAAGCATGAGAGTGTCCACCAGAGAGGAGGGGACAATTAGGGTTTACCGGGGAGGCTCGACGGAGTCGAGGCAGTCAGCGGCGGTGCTCTGTCGTCATTGTTGCCGATGCTATGGGGCACGCACGGGCGAGAAGAGGGTACGGGTAGTTGCGTGAGGTGATGGCGAGAATGCTCGTAGACTCCAGGGGCAAGGGGTGGTAGGACGTCGGCGAAATTCACCGGGAATGCTCGTCGGAGAAGGGGGTTTGCAGCGAGCAGTTCAAGTAGCCCTGGGGCAGAGAGGGTGTGGCGTCTGAGGGGAATGAGAGAGGGGACGTGGGCGTTTAATATGGAGTGGTTACTGGCGAGAATTGATCAGCCATAATCGTGAATTAACGTCACGAAATCAACACAGAGAACGGCTGGAGGAAAGAGGGGAATGGGTCGCAGGGTGGAGATGACGACGGGGCAGTGTGGGGCCTGGTTGTCAGTGAGGCAAAAGGTTACACGTGGGGTCGCCAAGTCAGTGAGTGAGTGGGTACACTACACGGTGTGAAACGTTTTCTTCGGGGAGAGCCGGGTGGGCTGCTAGTTGGGCCAAGCTGGGCTGGGGTCTGTTTCACTTTTTTTATTCTGTTTCTTTTTCTTTTTTCTTTTTTCTTTTCTATTTTTCTGTTTGAATTTATTCAAATGTTTTTAACCATTTGTTTGTATTCAAATTTCCAGAATCTTTTAACGAAGTTTTGCACTTATTTATTAGTGTGTTTTGAAAGTCCATTTTTGAATAATTCAAAATATTTTAATGTGATTCAATATTTATTTAAAAGGGCTTTTGTCTTTATTTTCAAGTAATATTTAATATGATTCAAAAGCTCACTTTTAATTAAGATTTTTATCAAACCTTTTCTAAATCTTTTCAGTAGGTTTAATCTTATTTAATATTGTATTTAAATATTCCATTTAGAATAATTCTTATGGTTTATTATTTATTTAAAATAGATATTTGTCTTTACTTAAATAGGGTTTTGAATATGTTTCTCAATCCACATTATTTTATTCAAATAATTCTTTTATTCTCTTTTAAGTTAATTAGATAACCTTTAATCACTTTGGCAATTTCCATTATTTTTCTCATGATTTAATTAATCATTTACATTAGGGATTTTGTCTCCATTTAAATATAATTTGAATATGGTTTAACCCCATATACTTTTATTTGAATATTCTTTATCCCTTTATTTTATTTGGATTATCTTTATTCCATTTTCTTATGGATTTAACTCAAGGTTTAAATTGTCTTCTAAATAATTTTATTAGGATTTATTATTTAGATTAGGAAATTTGTCTTTATTTAAATAAAATTGGATATTGTTCAATCCTTATGATTTTATTTAAATAATATTTTACTCCTTTTTATTATTCAATAAACTTTCATTTGTTTATGGATTTGGCCAAGATTTAATTTGGCTTTTAAATATTCCTTATTTATTTTTTTCTTTTTTATCTTATAAAATCCATATATTTTTATTTATAGATCCAAAATTCGTGATTCCAATTGTATAAGTTTATTTCATATTTGTTTATCCTTTTAAATCCTTTTAGGATTAATTTTCTCACAATTTGGTATGGATTCTAGATAGGAGCTTTTATTTAGCTTTAGAAATTTTTTCCTTTTATATTATTAAATTCATAAGTTTTTGTCCATGGCTCCAAATTAAATGAAACCAATTTCTATGGTTTTATAATATTTTTGTTTATCATTTATAGATGTTTGTTGCTAAATTTTTATATGGATCAAATCCATAGTCTTAGAGAGAACTTGGAGATGATTTTCTTCCATTAGGGTTTTAGGGTTTTGGTTTATTTTCCCAAGTTTAAATTTCAAGATACATTCATTGATGAATGCATTTCACTTGATTGAAATTTTGTTGGATTCCTTTTTCATTCAAATTTTGTTCAAGAAGGGTTTTGATGTTTCCATTTTAAAACAAAAAGTTTCTTTTCACTCTAAATTTCAACAATTAATTCCTTTGTTTCTTTATTTTTCACACTTCAAAATTTGGAAAATTTTGGGATGTGACAGGCTACCACCCTTAAAAGAAATCTTGTCCCGAGATTTGGGAAGGTTAGGGGTTACAAGTTGGCTTCAAGACAACTTGGGTACTACCACCCTTAAAAAGATTTTCAACTATATTACATCTTGGCTTACTTGGGATCTTGGTGTAACTTCTCTAGATAGTTGCTTGCATAATGGCCTAGCTCTTTGCATTGAAACACATCAATTGGCTATTATCCTTCTTTTCCTTTGGTATCATTGCCTCTTGTTTGTTTCCCTGGTTCTTCTTCTTTTCTGGACATTCTTTGACATAGTGTCCCATCTCTTTGCAATGGTACCATTGCACCTGGATAATGTCTTGCTTGCTGGGGTTGGGGCATTTCTTCTTTTTGGGACTCTCCAAAGCTAGGAGTCCTTCTAGTTCATGTTCTTCATATCTCACCTGAAAGGTGGGAAATCTTTCTATCTTCTTGGGGCAGTTACTAGAGATGTGACCTTCTTCTCCACATGAGTAACAACACTCGGTGGTCACTTTGGATGTGGCCTTGTGAGGCATGGTTCTAACTTTGCCTTCATCCTTCTTGGTAGAAGTTGTTCCCTTATGGAGGTTTCCAAACATTTGATCCATTACATCTTGTTTCATTTGTTGAACTATAGGATAGATGGGGCATTGGATAGGGACATGATCATTTCCTTCACATAGGAAACATGTAACTTGAGATGTGGGGCATTGTTTAGTTGGATGTTTCTCTTCACAATTAGGGCATTGGTCCACATGCTCTTTGTAAGTGTGTCCTATGTTTCCACAAATATTGCAAGCTTGACTTCCTTCCATAACATCATCCTTGACATCATTTTTGTCACAATCTCCTTGGGAAAGGTTGTCTCTCATGTTGATCATTTGATTGGTCATCCTTTGCAACAATTGAGATTGGGTTTCCAAAAACTTTTGCATGGTTGGGTCTATCCCATTGTTGTTGGCTAAAAACTAAGTTCTCACTTGATTCAACTAGGCTTCGGTTGCTAGTAGTTGTTCTCTCATGTGCATCTCTTGGTTATTATTGTCACCATCCTTGATGTTGGAGTCTCTTGGAGAAGTCATCTTTTTGGGTTGGATTGGGATTAGAGTAGGAAAAACATTTCTAGAGGAAGAATTCTAATCACACACAACAATTCACACAAACAATGTGCAAGCAATCACAAACAAACATTCCACTCAAACAACAAGGTTCAAGCACATTTTTAGTCAACAAAATATTTTTGCTACACCACATAAGTTGGTGGGATTGATTTAAACTAAACACTAGTAAGGTGGTCCAACTATATGGTTCACTTGAGGTCATTCCTTACTTCTTGGTTGTTTCTTCTTGAACAAGCTCATGGTATCCTTGGAAAATTTCTTGCATCTTGGTCACAAAACTCAAGGTGATGATGGTTTCTCCTAAGTTGTGTTTCCTTACTCTTCAAGTCTTGAGTAACATTCGTGTCTCTCTTGTAGTCCTTAGTGATGTCCAAGTTGAAGTCCTTGGTGAAACTAAAGTTGAAGTCATTGGTGATGTTGAAGTCTTTGCTCATGATGAAGTCTTTGTCCATCATGTTTGAAAAGGGAGAGATGTAGAATCAAAACCAAAAAGGTTGAGGAAAGAGTTTACTATATTGTTTGTAAATAAGTTTGAACAAAATACAACTCCTATTTTTCTAAGGGGTTTTGTCCAATCCTAGGGTTACAATCCTATAGGCAACACAGTGCTCTGATACCATCTGTAGAGGTCCCAACCTGATAAGGCAGAGATCCCTGTGTTTACAATGCTAGTCCCTGGATCAATAGCTAGCATCCACAGTTTAAGATGTAATATCAAGAAACAAAGGTCATAATACAATTTTATAACTAGGAATAAAATAATTCATTACATCTTACATAGCTCATTTTGCTATCTCATTACAATGCAGCAGAAATAACTATATAGCATGGAGTCCTTCATCTTCAAAGTGCCACGGGCAATCATGTTGGTTGTAGACTTGTAATCCTATTCAACACACTTCACTAACATCAAACAAAACCTGCAACATAATAAGTTACAGCCACAAGGGTCAATACATTTGAATTGTATTGGCAAGTGATACTATGGTAGAGTAGTGGTATCTATCTTCTATATTCATTTGGCTAAGTGGAGCTTAGGCTTGCTTTGCTCAAAATATATTTTCCTTATCCTTTGAAAACACTAAGTTTTTGTTTGTCAAAATCACCGAAGGCATCTACCAATCAAAGGTTGAAGATCCTTTAACCCTTGTTCAACCACAAGCTTTTAACTTAGAAATTGGGATGAGGAGATCCTTGATAGCTTCCATGTCTTGATGCTCAAATTGTCCATTGACGGGGACACGGCTAAGTACTTAGATTTTACTCTCTCGAGAGGTGGTGCACTTTCCCCACAAGACTCTACATGCATCAAGACAAGATCTTTCAGAAGCCTTCCCATAGACCAAATGGACGCGTTCCAAACCTATCAGCCCCTACCACCTTCTGTCCATCTGGCTAAGTTATTGCAATGTATATGATCCAAGTAGAGCCCATAATGCCATGTGGTTGCACTTGAAGCTTCTCAACATTTGGCATCTCAAATATCTTTGTTCCTGGGTGGCATTCCACAAGTGAGATACATAGGGTAGGCCATGAAAATTGGGCCCTGGTAACCACTCAACACAAAAATCCATCCAAGCAATTACCATTCCACCCTGGTGTTTCATTCACTTAGTTCTTTTATTTAAACAACACACAAATCATAGACTTAGAAATATTTCATAGCATGAATATAATCCACCCTTGTTTTCTACTAGCTAGGCTAAGCATGATAGTTGTAAGGATCTTAATTTAGGGAAAATTCAACTAAGGCATCATCTACTAGGATTTCCCATGGCATAGTATACTTAGTAAAATTCCATGCAAGTCCTACTTAGAAATATCACTAATGCATAGTCAAAATATTAGGACAAAATGGATGAAGCACCACTTGCCTTTTTGGTATAGAAACTAAGTTCACTCCTTGATCTTACAATTGTCACACTCTTCAAAGTTCACTACAATTAAATCAAGGCACAAATTCAATCTAGCATTTAAACAATTTCACCACATAAAATAATGAAAACAAAGAAATGCATGCAAGCATGCAAAAGGTTGTTTTATTGGAAAAGTGGTTTCTAACAGGCTATAAACATTTTAAAACACCTATTGTTCGTTTATAAAAGTGGCAAAACCATTTGGAATTAAGTTAGTGAAAATGGGTAATTTAAATCATTTTTGTTTTGCTAGAAATGATTTAAATCAAAGTAATAGTTTGTAGTGTTTGTCAATTATGTTTTTAAACACAAATGTTAGTGTTTATGGTCAAGTTGTTTAAATAAAATCCATTTTCAAAAGGTTTCACTCAAAACTATTTTTAAATCAAAGCAACATTTTATTTTACTAAAAATGCCTTTAATCAAAGTAATAATTTTCTAGGGTTAATAAAATACATTTTTAAATCCAAAACTTAGTGGTTTAGGGTCAGAGAGTTTAAATCAAACCATTTGCAAAAGATTTTACTCAAAAATCATTTAAAACATAATTAACAATTTTTGTTTTACTAGAAATGCTTTTAATTCAAGGAATAATTCCTTAGTGTTACAAAATATACTTTTAAATCCAAAAGTTGTTTTTCTGGTCAGTAGGTTCAAAAAAATCATTTTCAAAAGATTTTACCCCAAAATCATTTCTAGATTAAACTTTATACACAAAATAGACCTAATAATGTTTCTCCAAAAATAATCAATTTTACAGAAGGAAAACACTAAACTAAGGGCATGGTTGCAAAATTTTCATTTTTGTGATTCCATTGATATAAAATTTGTAAAATTTGGACGTGTATATTAAAAGTTATGAATTTTCCAAATCTAAACATCTAATAGAAATGTTTCTGTTTTTAAAACGAAGTCTAGGCCACGCGTCACGTTCCTATCGCACGGTACCGGTTTGCACGGATTGAGCGATGCGGTGCGTTGGATCTAATTAGATCTATGCGGTTCAGATCATTGTGTACCCCTTCACTAAATGTTCTATCGCATCCATCAGATCAAAATCTAACGGCTCGGAGTGCTATGACCAAGTACTGGCGGCGCTGGGCGACGGTGAGCGGCGGCGACGCTCGGGCTGCGGCATTCTGGCTATTCCAAGAAGCGAGGGAGAGGGAGGATATGCTCACCAGGTTCGCCGTGGAGTGCTGATGCTCAACGTGCTCGTGGGGAGGCAGGGGCGCACGGGGTTGGTGTAGATTGCTCGCCGGAGTTCGTGTCTGCGTCAGGTGAGCACAGTCGTCGACGGAGGCGACGATATAGGGCGCGCTAAGACAAACCAAAGGTGCAGTTAGATGCAGGTGGGACAGCCAAGCATGAGATTGTCCACCAGAGAGGAGGGGGCGGTCAGGGTTTACCGGGGAGGCTCGACGGAGTCGAGGCAGTCAGCGGCGGTGCTCTGTCGTCATTGTTGCCGATGCTATGGGGCACGCACGGGCGAGAAGAGGGTACGAGTAGTTGCGTGAGGTGATGGCCAGAATGCTCGTAGACTCCAGGGGGCAAGGGGAGGTTGGACGTCGCCGGAATTCGCCGGGAAAGCTCGTCGGAGCAGGGGGTTTGCAGCGAGCAATTCAAGCAGCCCTGGGGCAAAGAAGATGTGACGTCTAAGGGGAATGAGAGAGGGGACATGGGCTTTTAAGATGGAGTGGTTATTGGCGAGAATTGGTCAGCCATAATCGCGAATTAACATCGCGAAATCAACACAGAGAATAGCCGGAGGAAAGAGGGGAACGGGTCGCAGGGTGGAGACGACGACGGGGCAGTGTGTGGCCTGGTTGTCAGTGAGGAGAAAGGTTACGCGTGGGGTCGCCAAGTCAGTGGGTGAGTGGGTACACTGCACGGTGTGAAACGTTTTCTGCAGGGAGAGCCGGGTGGGCTGCTAGTTGGGCCAAGCTGGGCTGGGGTGTGTTTCACTTTTTTTATTCTGTTTCTTTTTCTTTTTACTTTTCTATTTTTCTGTTTTGAATTTATTCAAATGTTTTTAACCATTTGTTTGTATTCAAATTTCCAGAACCTTTTCAATAAGTTTTGCACTTATTTATTACTGTGTTTTGAAAGTCCATTTTTGAAAAATTCAAAATAATTTAATGTGATTCAATATTTATTTAAAAGGGCTTTTGTCTTTATTTTCAAGTAATATTTAATATGATTCAAAAGCTCACTTTTAATTCAGATTTATATCAAACCTTTTCTAAATCTTATTTAATGTTGTATTTAAATATTCCATTTAGAATAATTCTTATGGTTTATTATTTATTTTAAATAGATATTTGTCTTTACTTAAATAGGTTTTTGAATATGTTTCTCAATCCACATTATTTTATTCAAATAATTCTTTTATTCTCTTTTAAGTTAATTAGATAACCTTTAATCCACTTTGGCAATTTCCATTATTTTTCTCATGATTTAATCAATCATTTCATTAGGGATTTTTTCTCCATTTAAATATAATTTGAATATGGTTTAATCCCATATACTTTTATTTGAATATTCTTTATCCCTTTATTTTATTTGGATTATCTTTATTCCATTTGCTTATGGATTTAACTCAAGGTTTAAATTGTCTTCTAAGTAATTTTATTGGGATTTATTATTTAGATTAGGAAATTTGTCTTTATTTAAATAAAATTAGATATTGTTCAATCCTTATGATTTTATTTAAATAATCTTTTACTCCTTTTTACTATTCAATAAACTTTCATTTGTTTATGGATTTGGCCAAGATTTAATTTGGCTTTTAAATATTCCTTATTTATTTCTTTCTTTCTTTATCTTATAAAATCCATATCTTTTTATTTATAGATCCAAAATTCGTGATTCCAATTGTATAATTTTATTTCATATTTGTTTATCCTTTTAGGATTAATTTTCTCACAATTTGGTACGGATTCTAGATAGGAGCTTTTATTTAGCTTTGAAAATTATTTCCTTTTATCTTATTAAATTCATAAGTTTTTGTCCATGGCTCCAAATTAAATGAAACCAATTTCTATGGTTTTATAATATTTTTGTTTATCATTTTTTATCATTTATAGATGTTTGTTGCTAAATTTTTATCTGGATCAAATCCATAGTCGTGGAGAGATCTTGGAGATGATTTTCTTCCATTAGGGTTTTGGTTTATTTTCCCAAGTTTAAATTTCAAGATACATTCATTGATGAATGCATTTCACTTGATTGAAATTTTGTTGGATTCCTTTTTCATTCAAATTTTGTTCAAGAAGGGTTTTGATGTTTCTTTAAAACAAAAAAATTCTATTCACTCTAAATTTCAACAATTTATTCCATTATTTATTTATTTTTCACATTTCAAAATTTGGAAAATTTTGGGATGTGACAACGATTAACCTTAGTTTCTGCATGAGCAAATCTGGCTTGCTCCCATTGAATGCACACATTGATTCTATCACACCCGATCATCATGTGGTGCTTCGAAACGACGAGTCTTAGTAACGGTGCTAACTAAGGGTGAACACTTTACTTGATAATTTTGTGAGAGGGATCATCTTATAATCATATCGTCGCTATCTAAGCTATACAAGATGCATAAAAGGATTAACATCACATGCTATTCAAAATATGTGATATGTTATGGCCTTTCTTCTTGTGCTCTCGGTCTCCATCTTTAAGCACGAACATGATATCCATCATGACCAGCGTGGCATCAAGGTCAATGGCACCACTCCATGGTTGTCATCCACCATCATCAACTATTACAACTACTTTGAATAATAGACACGCAGGTCTTAACGAAAATAAAATACAACCATAAGGCTCCTGCCGGTTGCCGACTTACAGTAAGGAACATTGCATACATCATATATAATCACAATCATGGCCATATCACATCATAGCACACTCCTACAAAACAAAGTTAGACGCCTCTAATTTTCTTTGCATATTTTACGTGGTTTGGGGCTTTCAATAAGTGTCATTCTAACTTACGAAAAAAACCACAACATTGATACTTGTATTGTCAATCACTCGTTGTAAACTGAATCTTCACTATGTTGGGAGAGACAGACACCCGAAAAGCCACTTATGCAATAGAAGTTTCATGTTGAGCGTGGAGCAAGTCTCATGAACAATGTCATGTAAGGTTAGCCCGGGCTGCTTCATCCCACCATCCCGCAAGATGCAAAGTACACAAAAAGAAATCGACAACAAAAGCATCAACGCCCACAATGACCATTGTGTTCTACTTGTGCAACAGATCTACATATAAAGACGGCTTTGATACCACTGAAGGGGTTCGTAGCATGGAAAACAAAAAATTCTACCGCATGAATACACACAGGCCAAGATCTATCTACTAGATTGTAGCAGTGAGTCGATAGAGTACTCACCCTCGAAGATTCCATAGCGGTTAACGAGAGTAGATTCTCGTGGGTGATGTAGTCGTTCACTTGCCGATCTCATGATCGCGTAGACGATCCTTCCGGCGCTGCGTTCCGGAAGTGCTTCCGCAGTCGGTCATACGTTTGGTACTCGATGAAGACCTTCCTCTCCCTTGTTCCAGCAGGCAGCGGAGGTTGTAGCTATCTCCTCTGGATTCCGGCAGCACGATGGCGTCGTGTCGGAAGTAGAGGGCAGATCCCGCAGGGCTTCGCCTTAAGCCGGAGAGGGTTAGGATGGATTAGAAGGGTTCCCCGGCATTCTAGGGTTTATAGGCCGGAGAGGAGGAGGCGTGGTTGGCGGCAGTAGCGGCACGGTGGTGGCGCGAGGCGGCCACAGCGCGGCGACGGCGGCTGGCAGCGGCGACACGGCGGCGCGAGGTGGCAACGGCGTGGCGGCGGGAAGCAGCGGTGGCATGGCGGCGGCGCGGCAGTGGCGGCTAGCGGCGGCGGCGGCGGGCGACGGCGCGGGGAGGGGCTGTGGTGGTGTTATAGTTTGGGGCAGCCCCCTCCCCTCTATTTATGAGAGTGAGGGGCAGCTAGGAAGGGGATGTTGAAACCTCCTCCAACCCCCTCTCCTCCTTGGCGCGTGGTGGAGGGAGAGGGGGTTTCCTCTCCTCCCTCCATCAGGATACATTGTTCTAGTTTGACTTTTCAAACTTGCCTTTTGACTTTCAATTTTGGAGTTTGATTTCTCACTTTTATTTGCACAGCCCTTTGACCTAGGACATGATGCAACCATTCCACTTTGTCATGACTCATTCATGTACCCTTCCCCTTCCGGTTCGGTGAACCTTCTAGACCCTTCTAGATCATTCCGGTGAAAACACCGGAATCATTCCCGGACTATGGAATTGGACTTTCCTTATATGAATCTTATTCTCCAGACCATTACAGATCTCCTCGTGATATCTCGGATCTCATCCGAGACTCTGAACAACATTCGGTCTTATTACTCACATTCCATAACTACTAAACAACATCGAATCCTTAAGTGTGTCTCTCTACGGTTCGTGAATTATGTACACATGACCGAGACTCTTCTCCAATCAATAACAAATAGAGGAATCTGGAAATTCATATGGCTTCCACATATTTCTATGATTACTTTGTGATCGAATGAACCATTTACATACGATGCCAATTTCCCTTTGTTTCGCGATATAATACTTATGCGAGGTTTGATCGTCGGTATCTCTACATACCTAGTTCAACCTCGTTACTATAACACCCCCGGTCACTCTGGACCGACGGCTGTCACTTCTAGAAGCTCAATAGGATCTCTAGACTAACCCCACATACCAACACTAGTCTTTTCTGCGCACTTTGTCCTCACTCGTGCGCACCCGGTACCCACTTCCTGGTCGGTCACCCATCCTAGAATTGCTCTAGGCCAAGCATGCTTAACCTTAGAGTTCTTTTCGAATGAGCTTCCGGAAAAGAAGTTGCAACTTGTTGGTATGGGTTTCCTATCAATCCTATTGAGCCATGCGCCAGGGTCTCACAGTTACTGATAAGTACTCTTTGCTCGTTCCTATGATATGTGATCCCTTGTGAGCCAGTCGCATGCTTGCAAGCCAATTAGATGACATTCCACCGAGAGGGCCCAGAGTATATCTATCTGTCATATGGATGGACAAATCCCACTCTTGATCCATGTGCCTCAACACATACTTTCCGAACACTCAATGCCACATTTATAACCACCGAGTTGCTAAGTGGTGTTTGATGTCATCAAAGCATCCATCCGGTGATGGTATTAACATGATCTCATGGTCGAAGGATTTAGGTTACTATGTTTTTGAAAGCTTATAGCAAGTGAACTATTTAAATGACTTGATCTTATGCTACGCTTAACTATAGGAGTATGTCCATCACATCATTCTCCTAATGATATGACCTTGTTGTTAATAACATCTCAATGTTCATGATCAGGAAACCATGATCATATATTAACCAATAAGCTAGTTTCACAAGAGGCTTTACTAGGGACTCTTACATGTTTACAAATCACACAAGTATTAATGTTTCCGGTTAATACAATTAGAGCATGGTATGTAAACATTTATCATAAGTACGAAGATATGATAATAACCACTTTATTATTGCCTCTTGGGCATATCTCCAACAGGTCCGCCGTGTCGGCCTCTCTGTAAAGCACTATTGCTAGAAGAAAATAATGTAAACCCAAAAAATTATTTGTCAAGCACAGAGGATTCGAACACAAGACATCACACATATAACCATGTGTGTTTCTACTACAACAAAGAAATCAAAAGATACTATCTTTCATCTCGTCGTTAGTAAACTTTGTATTCTGATGTGGATCCGCCGGATTCAGAACAAAGACCTCACCGTCGGACGGGGAAAAGTGATAATTCTTTTGACAGATATATTCACATAAAATATCAAAAGAACCAGAGTCACACAACGCGTTCACCAGAACTAGTATCTAATTACTTCACTTGGTGAAATCACACTCATCACTGTCCAAAACACAACCAACGGTTCCGACGAAACACAGGCAAAAGCTCTAGTGCAAACAGCCCAGCACAGCAACAGAACTTTACACAAATTAGGTAGCATTTTAATGATTCGGAAGTACAGAATAAGAATGATAAAATAGACAGATTCCTAGTTCATATTCAGCAGCACTTGACCAATTCAGCAGCATTTCAAAATGACCGATTCAGCAATACAGACACTGAAATTCAATAGCAGTACAAAGGGAACCAGACCTCACCGACAGAGTGGGAAATGGCGATAATTGTTTTGTTTTGATAGATATATTTATGTAAAATATCTAAAGAACTAGATACACACACCGCATGCACCAAAACTACATCGGTATCCAATTACTTCACTTGGTAAAATCACGATGTATCTTTACCCTATCTGCCTCTCATCACTGTCCAAAACACAACCAATAGTTCCGATGAAACACATGCAAAATCTCTAGTGCAACTAGCCTAGCAGCAGCGACGGAACTTTTCACAAATTCAGTAGCATTTGAATGATTCAGCAGTACATAACTAGATATAGAAAATATCAACAGATTCCTCGTTCGTCTTCAATAGCACTTGACCAATTCAGCAGCATTTCAAAATGACTGATTCAGCAATACAAACACTGAAATTCAATAGCAGTACAGAGAGAACCAGTCAGTTCTTGCTTCATCTCTAAAAACCATGCCAACAATCAGTTTGCCCTTTTCTCCAAACAGCTCAAATCACTGGAGCAAGCAAAATTGACGATCAATTCTGATTTTGTATGCAACCTCCTCCTCACATATTGAGATGGAACACAATCGTTGTTATAATAGTTGGTCTTGGTCATATAGGGAACTGTCATATAGATACAAATATACCATACCAGTACGTACTAGTCTTAGCTCCAATCCAGCAAAAGGTTATCACAGTTTTACCACCCATATATGATGAGTGGAGATAAGACAACCACATAATTAATTACGATAGCATGCGATCAAAGAGCTAAATAGCTAGGAACTGCATGACCAGATTGCTGGAATCAGGGCACCGAGATACATCGACCTTGACCATTCTTCCATTGGTAAGTTTGGCAGCTTTCCAGAACTTGGTCCACCTAGAAGTAGCTGTCAAGCACCCATCAGTCTAGTTAATGGTGTAGCGTCCCTCGACTA
The DNA here is from genome assembly GCA_916181665.1 of Avena sativa. Classification (NCBI taxonomy): domain Eukaryota; kingdom Viridiplantae; phylum Streptophyta; class Magnoliopsida; order Poales; family Poaceae; genus Avena; species Avena sativa. The sequence goes on along the minus strand of OV702297.1, from coordinate 298,854,764 downwards.
GCAGTCCTTCGCTTGGCATCGTGAAGAATATTGTTCCCTTTCGTCTAGCCTCGAGTTGCTTTGTGGCACTCTTAGGCAATTTCTGAGTCAAAGCAAGAGATAGACGCATAATTAAATAGAGCAATGAACTAAATCATCTAAAACTTAATAAGACATTGAGAGAAGTTTATCTGTCGCCACTCACAAACATAATCCGGTGCAACCTTGAGATGGCACATGTGTAGGATACGATTTGACAAGGATCTTGCATCGGTGCCTGTGCTGGGGCTGGAGCAGTAGCTGGTGCTGGTGCAGGAACAGGGACTGGTGCAGGAGATGGTGCCGCTGCCTATGTTGGGGTTGGTGCTGGTGCAGGAGTTGGTGCCGATGCAGTTAATTGAATAGGGGCTGGTGCAAGAGCCAGAACCGGTGCCAGCGCCGGCGCAAGAAGCTTGATGCTAGATTTCTTCTGACGGATAGGTAAGCTGACTGCAGGGATGGTATAGGCTTGTGAGATGTGTGCAAGCAAAATGTCTCTTATACTCCAACAATAACTCACGGGACATTGATCATAGGATGTGATGAGTATACAAGCAAATTAAGTTACTACTACCTCCAATCTTTCTCCTTTGGTCAACAGGTGTCGGACCAGGAACTAGGTCTTGTGCCCATGCGGGTACTGGTGCTGGTGCCAGCATCTTGATGTTGGTTACCTTCTGGGGGAGGTAAGGGGACTACAGGAGTGGTCAGAGAGGCATATGAGATGTGTACAAGCAAAATGGGTTCATACACTCCTAGATAGTGATCAGAGTATACAAGCAAATTAAGTTACTACCTCTATTGGTTCTCCTACTTAGGTCAATAGGTGTCATTGCAGGAACTAGGGTCGGTGCCGGTGCTAGCAGCTTCTGGAAGCGGACTGCACAAGTGGTAAGAGTCATACGATTAGTGAAGACAATGGTGTAGAATAGTTAGTCGCCAGAAAGTCATCAGAGGTTATGATGAGTATAGAAGAAAATTAATTAGTACTACCTATGTTCTTGGCCTTTGGTCTACAGGCGTACGATGTCTTGCAAGTATCTACCAGGATTGCTAAAATCGAATGCTAACTTGTCCCCCTACTTCAGACCATTCTCACGGACATACTTGGACCAACCCCGGCCACCCAAATAGGTGGTGGCCATTGTCAGTGATACATCCACATCATATAGTTGCCGCAAGCCTCTTGGTTCCTCGGTATACAGAGTTAGAAACTTGTCGTTTCCGGACAGCTTGTTTATAATGGGGCGAGCGACACAAGGGGCAGCCTTCATGAGAAAATTGATAGACAAGTAAGACGACAACAAGAAAAGTGAGATACAAGATATTGCATGAAGTCGTTCTAAACTGCTTGGAATCCATACCTGATACAATGGGTACCCTTCGCGAAGGGTGGACATGCACCATTTTTCTTCCATCTGCCTTTGGAAGGGCATATAGGGGCCCCTTTCAATCCACAAGCTTGAAAAGAGGACGGTAGAAGAACGGGCTGAGCAGCTGGTGCGGGGTACTGAATGAAATTAAGTGGAAAGGTTAAATTATGCAAATATCATGTAAATCTAATAATATCAAACAAAATAATTGCCTAGAAAGAAAACAACGTTAATGTTTGTGAACTTATGATGAGCATAAAGATAAGTATAGCTGATAACAATAGCACGGAAAATCATAACATGTGAAATTGTGGATTTACAAATTATACCCACTTCTTAGAGAGGTCAGTGCTAAACTAGGTACTGTGTTTGCGCTTCCTCGTTGTGTAGACAATATCCGCTTTTGGTGGGGGCATGAGCAATCTACTAGCCTCTACAGCAGCCTCAGCCTTCGCAGCAGCACCTTCAATCTGAGTAAATAGCAACTGAGCTCAACAGTTCAATGCAGTACATGGTAGTCATATATATATGTATGACTACGTATGAGACAGTCAGACAGATCCAGATCTGGATTCACATAAACACAGTGCTTGGCTTAATAAAATCACAAATGTTTTTGAACATCTGATAAGTATGCATGACACCAAGCGGATAATAATTAAATTAGACCGCACCATGGTAAGTGGATTAAGAAAAAATACCCTTCTCTTTAAGCTGGGACCTCCCAGCTGGGCAGTGGCCTTGCGCTTGTTTGGTGAGTAGTGGTACTGTTCGGATCCTCCGGCATGTGGGGGTATCATGCTATTTGCCGCACCTGGAGCACCACAAGTTCGCAGGTATGTACCACAGTGCTACAGTAAATAAAGAACAAGATGGCATCATAGAGGCTTCCACAAAAACAAGATGCAGACAAAGACAACTTTAAGCACAGGGATACATCCAGGTTGCAGACAACCACTTTCAGCATGGGAAAGAATGGAAGAACACAACGAATATGTTGCTCCATTACCTTTTTAGGCAACTTTTAAGGGAACAGACGGGACCATCACTGTCCGTAGTGGCCGTGCGTGCCACTAGCCCATAGTTCTCCATATAGAATCTGACGCAAAATCCATTGCACATTAGTAGAAAATAAAGGTTATAGAGTGAAGAACACCGACTTGGAACCCGACCAAATGCCCCAATCAGAACAGCGGTGACCATGCCCCGATCACAAATCCATAGGAAATCAGTCACCCCACCCCCCACCTCACCCACCCCCACCCCAATGGCCCAATCGATCAGAGCAGAGGAGGGAAAATACCCTGATTAGGTGAATAGATTCCGATTAGGTGATACTTGTTTTGCTTGCCTGATGATGGGAGCTGGGGATTGGAAGTTGCTGGTCGGAAGAGAAAAGGATGGGCAGCCGGAATAGTAGTACTACTACTAGTAGTAGGGGTAGAAGTACTACACTTTTTCTACAGTGTCAAGCAGCGGTGGGAAGAGTTTCCCGGGTTTTTTGCAAAAATTTCAACACGTCGTGGGGTGGGATAATAAATTATGCGGGAACCATATACAACCTCCTCCTTTTTCCCTTGGTGTCCCGTGTTCCTCTCCCAGGACCGAGAAAATCATCCCGTGTTCCTCTCCTAGGACCAAGAAAATCGCCCAGTATCGAATCAAACAGATTCGGCTCATGGAGAATTTTTTTAGCGGAAGAGCTAATATATTAATATCAGAAACAAAGTACATTATAGCTCAGACAACATATACCATGAAGATCAGCATTTGAGGGAGGGGAAGGGCTGGCAGAGGAAAAGACGGCGTTTGTTCCAGCATAGGGCACCAGCTCGATGCCTCCAAAGCCGCTTGGGAAGCCTCAAAAGAAGTAAACACACACAGACACACATATATACTACTTTGCTAATGTATGGAACAGTTTTTGGTTACAGATTTGCTAAAATTGCCTAAAAATCATAAGGTAGCTCCATATTACACTACTACGACAGTAGCGGACAATTCATGGGATACCTCTACATATATTTAGAGCGATCTTCGGTGCACCCCAAGAGTTTTGCAGATGGGCTAGTGGTCATGAGACTACACATACGGCACCAAAAGTACACCCCTTATTATGATCAGCAGCCATGCATCGACTCCATCCAGAAGCAGAATAGGTCATTGTCATTACCATCAATGTCCTCTTCGGTTGTCCGCTTCTGCGATTAGTAGATTAACATATACATTTAAAGATAAACATCAAATATACACAACCTGAAAATTTGTCGTTCTATAGAGATAGCACCTTGTCATCTAGCATAGCGTAAGTACCTGAAATGAAATCCGTTCCATGCACCTTACGCTTTTTCTCTCCTCCCCCTTCTACAAGTTGATCTAGATACTCAGGAGCTGCCTCTATCAGTTGATCTAGATGATCAACATTTGCTTGCCCTACTTGATATGGATGATAAAGATGTTCTTCCCCCGGTTCATATGCTTGACCATGAAATAACCATCTAACATATGTGATTATCAGTCCAAACATATAAATATGGTCTTTCACTATACTGAAAGGCAGCACCCTCTGATTCACACACAAGCGGCAGGGGCAATGTACTTTTGAGTTTTCACAATAAGCTCTAACAAACTCAATAAATCATACAACACCCAAGATATGTTTAGGGATGCCTAATGGAGCAACATGCATCCCAAATATCTCAATTTGTTTAATTATGACATACAAGATTGGTTCTTAATTATTAAAATAAAAGAAGGAAACAAATAGATGGAGTACATAAAATAAATATGCCCATGCATTTCAGCAAACATATTGACAACAATAATCGGCGAAGGTACTTAAGAACATAGATCAATCCTAGAATCAACTATGACCATGTAGACTGAGGACAAATTAAACTATGTATTTTAGGAGGCAGATCTGGTGAGATAGAAATAAATTTCCAACCAGGTCGAGCTAGATATAGAAGGACTACCGTGGGATCCATGTGACCACCGGTGCGTCTCAAGAACACGGATGGGTAGGGAAATCTTCTTCGAGCGCATGATGGTGAGATGAGGAGCGGCGGTGAGCGTGTCTGTTTTGTGGGCTTCCAAGGGGGTGAGGGTCTAGGCGGGGAAGGGTGGATGTCAACACAGCGTGAAGGGGTGGGGAGGGATAACTTTGAAAATTCTGACCTACCTTGCTTTGGGCACCACCATATACGTGGCCCCCTTGTTAGTGATCATACATCAAAATTGACCAATTTTGGCTAAACCGAGATGAACTAGTTAAAGTGGCGAAATCAGCACGGAAACTTGAAAATTCATGAAACTCATGAATTGTCCGTTAAATCGGTAATTTGTGTGAAATTATGGAAGGTGGCATTTTGGTCCATATCTTATCTCATCTTACCACTTTGAATATTGACTGTTGGATCAAGACTCGCGAATCCCAGCATTGCTAGCCATCGGATCTTCTTTTCCACTCTATTAGCATCTAATGCTAGAAGATACTATTCATAGTCTTTAGCACAAAAAACACTATGCACAAATGTAACACCCCAGTTTTAGTTAATCTATATTAGGGTTTGTTTTGCGCATCATGAGCATCATGCCTTAAAATTTGCATTGAGGAAAATAAAGAAAATCCTAAACCCTAACCTTCCTCCTCTATTTGCAAATCAATTCAAAATAGTTTTGAATTTTGAAAAGTGACAAAATTATAGGATCCCAAATTGATTAAAAGAGTCCCTGCAGTATTTTATATATTATATAAAATCTCTCGTAATTTTGAAATTACCCAAAACAAATTTGAACTAAAAATTCAAAAGGGAAATGAAAAACAGAAATTGAAAAAGGTTTTCTATAGAAAAAATGGAGCAACCCAGCTAACCAAGCCGGCCCATCTACTCCCTCTCCTTTTTTATTGCCCTACGCAGCAATCCGCAGCCCAGCTCCTCCCGTGTGCGGCCCACCCGAGCCCAATACCCCTTCAGCCTTCTTTCCATCATCGTCTTCGTCAACGACGCGACAACGCCAAGCTGCTGCGTGCCGACGCCCTCGCTGTCGATCATCGTCGCACCAAGATACTCGCCCCGCCGCCCTGGAGCTGAAGATAAGGCCACCGAGGTGCCCTGCTTCGGCCTCATCTCCTCTTTCCCCTCCCAGCGACCTCCCTCCCCTCTGGTTCTTCAAATCCGAAACCATAGCCGGCGAGCACCGTTGAATCGCCGCTGCTCCACAGCTCCCCGAGCCCAACTGTGCGTGCAAGAAGCTCCGCTGGGACGCACTGGTCCTCATCCCTGGCGGAATTGATGCTGCGTGACCCCAACCGATGGCAGCGACTCCGTCTTCCCCGCCTCCATCGACCACCCCCTTCGCCCGCGTCGTCGCCACGGACCTCCTCCGGCCGTTTCGACCTCACCACCAGCATCACGGTGAGCACCTGGTGCTCAGGAGCCCCTTCGCACTTCCCCTCTCTCTATGTAGCTTGTTGTCGCCGTGCACATGCATGCGCTGCCGCTGTCTACCGTCGGAGACGTGGCTCCGGTGACCTCTTTCAAGTGGCGCCGCCCTTTTCCAGTTCGCCTCGTTCTCCTGCATCGAAATCGCACACTCGCGCTTCCTAGATCGCCCTCCTCCCCCGTCCCTGGCCGTTGGCCAACGCGTTCTCTAGCGAGGCCCACATGGCGTCTGCATGGCGTGATGATTTGGCACCGGACCCACCCGTCAGTGGCAGTGGGTAGCCCCTGCCTTGGTGAGAAACGCACCAACCGCCCCCCTGTCCCACTTTGCCTGCGTGGAGGATGAGGTGGCCAGAGGCCCACCTGTCTGTGTATCTGGCTAGCCCAAGCCTCGGTGTAAAAAGGATTTCTAGATTTATTTAAATTAAGAAAAAGTTTAAGAATTTCAGAAATTGTTTGAATATTGTAAATTCAATAACTTTTAATTTATAAGTCAGAAAAATACAAATAATATATCAAAATGTTCAGAAAAATGAAACCTACCTGTTTAAGTTATAACCATGCATTGATCAACAACTTTCATGACAAGTTTAAATAGAATAACTTAGTAACCCCTCTCATATACATCCGGAGTTTCCCCGAGTTAGGGTGTTCACCCCTCGGAACCCCGATTAAGTTGTCGAGCATGCTTTAGGGTTTCAATTCAATAAAATTTAACTTGGCATATAATCATACTTGCTTGAGCATTGCATCGATGCCATGTGTTGATCGTTTCACTTTCTTTCCGGTGTTTCGTTCTTCTTCGGTAGAATACGATATCAAGATCAAGATAGAGATCGAAGCTCGAGGACAACACCATCAAAGATAGAAGACCAAAGATCAATGAACAATACTTGACCAACTGTAACCAAGTCAAGTACAAGCTTCCCGAAGATCTGCTTATCTGTTATCAACTGGCAAAGGCAAGCATAGCCCCACCATGATATAATCCTATGTTTTCGAAAGCATTTCAATTTCTGCCATGATGCATGCGATTCTACTATGGTCTTTTATCGATAGATAGAGTATCCTATCTATTAAATACTCCCCTTTGAGCTTATATTACCTTATCCACTGCTCCTAGCATAACTAGGTTTGGCTTGTGGCACTAATAGAGCTTATATATGTGTCTGCTTAGCCAAGCATAGCTGTCACTTCTGGTCCATCCAGATGATGTATCAGATGCAGAGAATCTAGTATGACAGGAGAACATGATGAGATAACATCTGAGGTTATATGAGTTAAACATTGCTAAGGCTTGTATGGGAGGCCACGGTGGGATGTGGTTTTTCTAGTCCCACGCTCGCCACCACTAGGACCTGAGTTCTTGCCTTTGGAACCAAGACGAGCGTGCAACCACACGGGGCCTGGACAACCTCATGACTGACTAACTTTCCTAGTAGATTCCATGAGTCACATAGTTCGGGCATTCCATTCGACATATGCATAGAAAATATTTTGAAAGATTTGCCGGGTGAAGTTGGTGCATTCATAATAGGTAGGTAAGCGTGGCCGAGGTTGCTTGGGGTAGATAGCGCCCCTGGTAAACCAACCTTGCCTCACATCTTTAAGTACCGGCTTCGGGATTTGACCCGTTACGGCGGAACCATACTTATTGCATGACTCATGGTCTTGGCGAAAGCAAGGTAAAGGTCGTGTCTAACCACCCTCTGTCGGCCTTCCAAGGAAGAGGGCTTATCTAGTGGCATTAAGAGAAGGTTAGTACATGTGGGTAAAGTTGTACACCCCTGCAGGGTAATAATCTTTTCGAAAATCCGTGTTCACGGTTATGAACGACTTGGCGACCGGACTCAAGATCATAGAGAACTTTAACCTAATCGTAAAACTTGGCAGATCAACATGTGCTTAAGGATGCTTCCTCATGGGTACGAGGGGGTGATCCTAGTGTAGGGTTCGCAGCATAGAAAACAAAAAAATTCCTACGATGGGAACAACTATGTACCAAGATCTATCTACTAAATACAAACAACGGGCGGATGTATATCCGTAGAGAACATACCCTTGAAGACCGACAAAGCTTAACGAGTCCAAACTCGTGGTTGATGTAGAAGATCTCTTGCCGATCTCAAGATCGAGAGGAAGTCCTAGCGCCGCAAAACAGCAGCGCATCCGTGCTCGCACACACGTTCGAGGCACCGAGCAACCTCCGCCTCCTCGCTACAGCGATGCAGCGGAAGCACAACTCTTTCTTTCCGAATAGCCACCGGGAACATGTATCTCGCTAGTCCGAGACCATGGGGAATAAATTCTAGAGGGGGAGAGAGATCCTTCACGAGGAGGTGTGCTTTGAGAGGAGGAGAGGGGGGCCTTTTATAGGGGAGAGGGGGGCACCCGAGGGGCATGGCGCCCAGCCATGGGGGCTGCCCCCACCTCTTCCACATTCATGTGGGTGGAGCTCCCACTCAAAATGAAAAGCCTCCACTCCCATTAAAAAGCCTCCACTCAAAAATCCACTCACATGCATTAAATTTCCACCAAATTTAATGCAAGCTCTCATTTAAATAAAACTCTTTTATTTATTTATTCAGAATTTTGTTAATTACATTAATTAACAAACATTCACATAAAACCCTTGCTAGTATTCCATTTCACATGCAGAACCAGTTTCAGCAATTTCAACCGAAAACCCGTTTCAGTATCTAGTGAAATAAATTCCTGCGCTTGTTATTCTTTTCGGCATGAAACTTTTGCTCCAAATGGATGTCGGTGTCTCTTAAGTGTGTCACCCTATGGTTCGCGAATAATGCGGACATGATCGAGACCCCTCTCGGATCAATAATCAGAAGCGGGATCTGGAGACCCATACTGACTCCCACACATTCAATGATGACTTTCTTGTGATCGTCGGAACCTTTTACGCTAGTATCTTAATCCTTTTGTTTCGTGATATATTACATGTCCGAGATTCGATCATCGGTATCTCCATACCTAGTTTGATCTCGTTACTGACATGTACTCTTTTCTCGTTCCCGTGATATAACATTCTAGTGATCAAATCACTTGCTTGCAAGCTAATCAATGTGATATCACCGAGAGGGCCCAGAGTATATCTATCCGTCATCGGGATGAACAAATTCCACTCTCGATCCATGGGCCTCAACATAACACTTTATTAGTTCTGAATCCATCTTTATAATCACCCTGTTACGGTGTGACGTTTGATGTTATCAAGAAACTCTTCCGGTGTTAGTGATTGACATGATCTCATGGTCTAAGGATTAGGATCACTTCGTAAGTTGTTATAGCAATATAAACTCAATGACTTTGATCGTAATGCTATACTTCGGATGAATGTTCATCACACCATTACACTAATGTTGTGACCTCGTTATTAACAACATCCAATGTCCATGATCAGGAAACCTATGATCATCTTGTTAATCAACGAGCTAGTTTATAAGAGAGGCATAACTAGGAACTACCTTTTGTTTATTAAACACACATGTATTAACATTTCCGTATTAATACAATTATAACATGCAAAATAAACATTTATCATAAATAAGCAATACGATAATAACCACTTTATTATTGCCTCTCGGGCATATTCCCTTCAGGCTCCCACTTGCACTAGAGACAATAATCTAGTTTGAAAACTTTGTGTATTGAACACCTATGGCTTTTTGGTGTTCCAAATACGCAACTGCAATTGGTTAACATAATCTACGGATATGACACTTTCAGGTCCGTGTGTATTTGCATGTCTTTGCGTCTTCACGCATCACTCGTTCTCCAATGAGATGGCATTGTATAAATTTGGTCTTTTGGTGAGACCTTTAGTTCCTTGGGGTTAAAACACGTCGATACTATTGTCGTACAATATATCTTTAGTGTTAGCCCGTTGCGAACCACACCTTAGTTTGATAACAAACTACTTGACAAAATTCCGTCCTTTGCCGCTACTATAGCAGTCATATACTTAGCCTTTTGTTGTAGTATTCTTCACAATGTCTTAACTTTGGAACTCTTCCAAAACCATCATGGAATCTCCTTTCCATTACATTGTGCCACCCATAGTTTAAATTGAGATAAACTTAATTTGTATCTTGCGACAAAACTAGTATCAATGTAACGCTTTACAATGAACTATTTGTAATTGTTTGTCACCTCTACATAAATATATTCTTAGTTCTTCCAAAAGATCATAAGAATATCCTTACTATAGTCCCATGATCATTTTATGATTCATTCTGGTATATGCTCATAACACTTAGAGCATAGGACATATCTGGATGTGTACATATCATGGTATGATTGATCAAAACATTCTCGTGATTTCACTCATCAAGTGTCAAAGCACTTGAATCTTGTTTCACTTATCAAGTGTCGATACACTTGAATCTTGATTCAATTCTTTTCCATGCGACAAGAACCGTTTCTTATTGTTTCTATATTGAACTCCTTCGATATCTCATATATGTACATTTGGCACAACCATATTAGCGTCACAGTCTATCCACTATAGACATTCACGCTAAATATTCGGGTTTTGCCTAAGTATTTCATCGAAATGAAATTCTTAACCTTTGTCAATAAAATATACATCATGTCTAATCAACAAGATGTCCTCCACATAATGTATTAGAAATATGTCTTAGCGCTCCCACTTAATTTCTTACAAATGCAAGCATCTTCATCGTCTCCTGATGAAAACTCTTTTTCATCACGGTGAAGATTCCAACTCCGCGATGCTTACTTCAACAATTGAAGTTTGCATGCCCCTTTTTAGCATCCTTTGAATTAACAAAACTCTTTGGATCGTGTCATGTACACGTCCTAGGTAACCATTCTATTAAAAGAACTTTGTTTTGTTTATTCATCTACCATATACCAAATTATATGTAGTGGTTGCTACTTTAATCCGTCCAGACTAAATATCGCTATGAAAGATCAAATCTTGTCATAGTCAACTCCTTGAACATTGTCATAAAATACTTTACGACATGTCGACTATTTCATAGATGTGAAACATCCATGTCTGTTTCTTTATAGATCCAAATACAACCGATAGGTTTTTACACCTTTCCGGAGGGTCTTCCAAGTTCAAAACTTGATTTATCGTGTATGGACTTATCACGGATTTTATGGCTTCAAGCCATTTGACGGAGTCAGGGCCCATCATCGCTTCTTTGTATGTATTCGGTTCATCATTGTCAAACAATAATGATTTACTCTCAAATCTTAGCATTTGATTGTTTAACCGACCTACTTGGTTCAATAGGAACTTAGATCTCCGTGACCACAACCTTTGAGGCACATAAGCTATGAGCATTATGGCAACCTTCGGAACGATTTCCGGCGCTGTGCAACTCAGCACATATAGCTAAGGTTTGTTAACCTTATCAAAGTTCTATTGTCCTCCCACTTAACTTTTACGAAAAAATCCTTCTTCAAGAAACTTCATATTTTAAGCGACAAACCCTTTTGTCCTCGGTGTTATGGAGGAATAACCAATTGTTATTCGAAATAACCTACAAAGACATGCTCATCCGACTTCGGTTGTAAACATCTTACTTATGTTTAGCATACCAAAATTTAAGAAATGACAACTTGGGTTTTACCCCAAACCATAACTTCCATGGTGTCATTTCAACGGATCAAGATGGAGCTCTTTTCAGTGTAAAAGCGGAAGTCTCTAAAGATTTAATCTTTTAAAACATAATGGCAGTTTTATAAATAACACCTTTGATCCAACCATGTCAAACAAGGTTTCATTACAAATCTCAAACATTCCATATTCCTATGGTGTTTCGGGAGATGTAAATCTAGGTGTTTTGCTAAACTTGCAACTCAAATAAATCCCTTTATGATAAAATCATAATTCAATTATTTTCTTGTTACACTTGTAACTCAAACAAATCCCTTATGATAAAATCATAAACCATTTATTTTCTTGTTACAATGATTTTGCACTTCATCTTGAAAGTCTTTGAAACGTTTTCAAATATTTCATACTTATTTCTCATTAAGTGAACATTCACTCAAATTTCCGGAGAAAGCATATGAAGTTGAAGCCCATCGCTTACAACTACACATAATGGTATACATACATCGATATGTATAAATTCCAATAATTTAGTCGTTCGTTCTTCTTTGGCCTTTGAACGAAGTTTTAATTATCACGTGGAAAGTCTCACAAGCGTCACTTGATCAAATCAAAGACTCCAAAAATCCATGAAAATGGAGTTTCTTCATGTTTTATTTCCAATATAATTTAAATAGCGATGTCACTTCATAAGTGATCTTTCAATCATTTGTCTTGCGACATTTTAGCATTAGGTTTTATGGATGTGATCTCTCCAACTAGATTTGTAAATCATCCATATAATATGGAATATGGTAATTATTTGAACAACCTTTGTTCTCATAATACCTGATTTAAATAACAATTATTAAAACAAATCTTGAAGTCAAGCTTTGATGTTAAGGAGAAATACAAACAACGGTTTGTTTGTTTTCGATGAACATCATCACATATTCTCTTGCTAGTTACTTAGGCCATTGTGGTTCATGAATTGCGTCGTTCCGTATGAAATTTCATACCAACCAATTCGGCATCCAATACTCAAGAACCACATTGTTTAACAAGCAAAGAATACAACCATAACCTGTATATCATCTATATACCTAAATTGGATATTTCCAATCTTTTCTTTTCTGCCAAATATATTTTATAGATTCTCTTTCAGCATTTCCTTTTCCTTTTTAAAAGAATTTATCAACATCAACAGTGGCGCCATATACATGACACATAGTCCAAACCGTGTATATTCAAATAATAATACCTTTGGACTTGCACTTTGAAGTAGATCACCATCATCAAAATGATCGGTATTCTTTCAAAATCCATTCTTTAGTAATCTTTTAGTGTAGTAAACACTTTACATACATCTTCTATTCACCCTTATCATGACGACTTTCATGATCAAGCTACTGTAGCTTATAAAGGCGAATCGTGAGTATAACATTACTTTCCAAAACCCTTTTTGGATGATTAGGATGTCTAGCATCTCCAACCTTTGTAAATTCTCATCCAATATCAGAACATATATTATACTCTATCATATTGCAACCAAAACATTATTTCAGATATCGTTATATCTGCCACACATGATCGTTTCTGAAACAATTCTTTCAGCTCCTATATAAACTTGATATTAAAACAATCAAGAATCATGGAGGCAAACATGATACTTAAGATACTAACACTGGAATTGTTACTCTCGATTTAATACCAATTATTAAATCTCACAGAGTAAACAGAGTTTGCTGAAAGTTTGCAATAGGACTTTAAACTTTAGATTGACACTCAACACAATACGATACCAGTTCGTAAAGTATATATCCAGAATTCTATAGTTCTATTATCTCAATTACAACTATGCATAAGGTGGTGAACAAATGCCAATGACTACAACAAATTATGCAAATTCACTTTGATTTAATTTATGATAAATTGAGTTCTACTAATCCAAATTAGAAATGAACTCCCACTCAAAAACGACATCCCTCGTGTCTTTTTGGTGATTACATGAACCAAATCCACTACACCAAGTCCGATCATCACGTGAGTCGGTGTAGCTTCAAAGGCGAGCATCAAATGGGCATCATATCTACTATATGACTCATGCTTAACCTTTCGGTCCGTGTTCCGAGGCCATGTCTGTACATGCTAGGCTCGCCAAGTAAGAACCTTAGTATTCGCGTGTGTAACTGTCTTACACCCGAGATATGCTTGTGGATTCAAGTACACCCGATCATCACGTGATGCCTTGAAGCGACGAAACATTGTCGGTGCATACTTAAGGAAGAACACATTTTTATCTTGATATCTAAATGAGGGATCATCTTATTATGCTAATAAAACGCCAAACAAGCAATATAAGATGTTATCAAACATCACATGTTTATTAGTGGAATGATATGGTTCCCACATATGATCTCTATAATGTGCATCGTGGTATGATCACTATCATACCTTTATGTGTAAATCCAAGGTCTATGGAGTTTACACGTTATGTATGTTGTAAGAGTATCATATCATACTTCTACTTACAACATCACCATATCATAACACTAGCCCAGCAACAATCTAAACTAGACGCCTCTAATTTATCCATTGCAAATTTTACGTGGCTTAGGGCTTTCGAGATAGAACCGTTCTTACCTACGAACATGAACCACAACAAGGATAACCAAATTGTTGACAACTCGTTGCAAATTAGATATTGACTATAGTAGGAGAGACAGACACCCGCTAGCCACTTATGCAAAACTAGTTGCATGTAAAGCGTGGAACAGGTCTCATGTGCGAGGACATGTAAAGTTTGTCCGGGCCGCTTCATCCCACTATGCCACCAATATCCAAAGTACAACTAAGAAGCAATAAAATGATCATCATCGCCCACATACTCATATGTGTACTAACCGTGCAAAGCATCTACGCATAAACCTGGCTCTGATACCACTGTAGGGTTCGCAGCATAGAAAACAAAAAAATTCCTACGATGGGAACAACTATGTACCAAGATTTATCTACTAAATACAAACAACGGGCGGATGTATATCCATAGAGAACATACCCTTGAAGACCGACAAAGCTTAACGAGTCCAAACTCGTGGTTGATGTAGAAGATCTCTTGCCGATCTCAAGATCGAGAGGAAGTCCTAGCGCCGCAAAACAGCAGCGCATCCGTGCTCGCACACACGTTCGAGGCACCGAGAAACCTCCGCCTCCTCGCTACAGCGATGCAGCGGAAGCACAACTATTTCTTGCCGAATAGCCACCGGGAACATGTATCTCGCTAGTCCGAGACCATGGGGAATAAATTCTAGAGGGGGAGAGAGATCCTTCACGAGGAGGTGTGCTTTGAGAGGAGGAGAGGGGGGACTTTTATAGGGGAGAGGGGGGGCACCCAAGGGGCATGGCGCCCAGCCATGGGGGATGCCCCCACCTCTTCCACATTCATGTGGGTGGAGCTCACACTCAAAATGAAAAGCCTCCACTCCCATTAAAAAGCCTCCACTCAAAAATCCACTCACATGCATTAAATTTCCACCAAATTTAATGCAAGCTCTCATTTAAATAAAACTCTTTTATTTATTTATTTATTCAGAATTTTGTTAATTACTTTAATTAACAAACATTCACATAAAACCCCTTGCTAGTATTCCATTTCACATGCAGAACAAGTTTCAGCAATTTCAACCGAAAACCCGTTTCGGTATCTAGTGAAATAAATTCCTGCGCTTGTTATTCTTTTCGGCATGAAACTTTTGCTCCAAGTGGATTTCGGTGTCTCTTAAGTGTGTCACCCTACAGTTCGCGAATAACGCGGACATGATCGAGACCCCTCTCGGATCAATAATCAGAAGCGGGATCTGGAGACCCATACTGACTCCCACACATTCAACGATGACTTTCTTGTGATCGTCGGAACCTTTTACGCTAGTATCTTAATACTTTTGTTTCGCGATATATTACATGTCCGAGATTCGATCATCGGTATATCCATACCTAGTTTGATCTCGTTACTGACATGTACTCTTTTCTCGTTCCTGTGATATAACATTCTAGTGATCAAATCACTTGCTTGCAAGCTAATCAATGTGATATCACCGAGAGGGCCCAGAGTATATCTATCCGTCATCGGGATGAACAAATTCCACTCTCGATCCATGGGCCTCATCATAACACTTTATTAGTTCTGAATCCATCTTTATAATCACCCTGTTACGGTGTGACGTTTGATGTTATCAAGAAACTCTTCCGGTGTTAGTGATTGACATGATCTCATGGTCTAAGGATTAGGATCACTTCGTAAGTTGTTATAGCAATATAAACTCAATGACTTTGATCGTAATGCTATACTTCGGATGAATGTTCATCACACCATTACACTAATGTTGTGACCTCGTTATTAACAACATCCAATGTCCATGATCAGGAAACCTATGATCATCTTGTTAATCAACGAGCTAGTTTATAAGAGAGGCATAACTAGGAACTACCTTTTGTTTATTAAACACACATGTATTAACGTTTCCGTATTAATACAATTATAACATGCAAAATAAACATTTATCATAAATAAGGAATACGATAATAACCACTTTATTATTGCCTCTCGGGCATATTCCCTTCACCTAGTTGGTAGATGATGATGTTTTGGTGGATATCAAAAGATGATGATAAATGTTTCGGAGACGTTGCTCTCTTATCCCCTTTTAAAATACTCTGACTAGACGAGCTTCTTCTCTCTCTCTTGTTTTATAAACAAAAGTGGCTTTATGCAAAACAACCCCACCAGCCATAAGTCTTGCGGAGTATACCATGTACTCACCCTTGCTTTGTTGATACTTTTGGCAGAGTAAGTGTTCCCTGAAGATCAGTTCCGTACTACATCGACATCGACGAGTAGCTTGGGGTTCCTGGCCGGCAGCCTAGAATCTATGGGCTAGGACGTCATCGTTATGCTTCAGGCCTCTTAGGCCATTTGTTAAGTTTGTTATACTTAATAGCATAATTTGCCTTCCGTTGTTTGATGTTTGTGGTCAGTGACCTCTGCTTGTAATAATTTGGTTCTCTACTCGGTTATGAGCTTGCTATAATAAATTTTGTGTCGTAGGTTCACAGTTGTGTTACCGATTCTCCACTGGATATTCTCGAGCTCAAGGTTAAGCTTATGTTCAGACGGAGGTCTGGGATTTGTTTAGACCTGATCCCGGGGGTGTCACAACAAATCTCAAAACACACTTATCCATTGTTTTAGAGTCTTATCCATCATTTGACCATGTTACGAAAATTGACAAGTTTTTAGTAAACTTCCATATTGTCAGTTTATCAGAAAAATCTAGCTAGTAAGATTGATAGGGTTTATCCATTAAACAGGGTACTTTGTGTGAAAAATGGCACGATGCCATACTGAGCCTTAATCTTTGAAGTTGCTTCACAACCCAAAACAATGTTGTCACTTGGAAAAATAAAATTGGATTTTCCCTTTGTAAGCAAAGCTTGATTGGCCAAGATGCATCCAAGTTATGGAGTATAATACATGGACACGGTACCAGCAACTATGGCTGTGCAGATCAAAAAAAGCAAATACGGCTGTGACCTTGGTAATCTTGTGTGAAATACGGCAGATGTCTATCAACTCATTAACTGCTCAAAAGCGTACAGGCGTCTGGGTCTATCTGATGGGGACAGCATCCCCCAAGTGGGAGTGGGAGTAGCGTACCTTAGAAGCTTTGGCTTCAAAATTTCGAGAGAACGCCGAAATATCCCGCCCATCCATTCAAACATCCAGCCCCAAACATACTTCACCTTTTTTAGAATGAAAATTCCTCTTCTATCCCTGCTCCGGAAACAGGAACCCGAGGAGCAATGCAATAATAGAGGGATATAGGTGGTAATTTTGCATTCTCCCACGTGCATCACCCCATCGACCTGGTTCCTTGCCCTTCTTCAACAAGTGTATTTACCTGCAAGCACCCTCCGGACTTACACTGACTTTGTGGACCCACAATAAAAGTGACCCGCTTGTCAGTGACCCGGAATTACGGGAAGTAGAGATTCCCATCGCTAATAGTTCAAAATTCGAAGATTTTTCACTAAACCGAGATAAACTCGTTAAACTTGGCGAAACTGGCTCGTGAACATGAAAATTTTAAGAAACTTGGGCATTATTCGTAATTAATTCATACTTTGTGATAAAATTGGTGTGGTGAGACTTTGAACCATATATACTATTTGAACCGTAAAATTGGTGCGGTGATAAAATTAGTTACGCCATTGTATTCCACGAATATAACCACAAAGTTTGATCATTATTGAAAGTTCCCGAAACACTAAACCCCTGAACCCTATAAACCTAAACACTAACAAACCCCTATACCCTGACCAAGCAGGCATCATGCACTTGTATATCAAATTTGAGATACTTTCATTAAATTGGGCAACACCATTCTATTCGATGAATATATGAATAAAGCTTGAACATTACTAAAAAATTACATAAACCCTAAACAACCCCTAAAGCCTAAACCCTCAGCCCCTAGATACTAAAACCTAAACCCTAAACCCCTCAAACCATAATTAAACCCTAACCACGTAGGTATCATGCACTTATAGATCAAAATCTGAGATACTTTCATTAAATTGTGGTAACGCCTTTCTGTTCTAATAATATAAGCATAAAGTTTGAACATTTTTGAAAAATCCCTAAACCCCTAAACGACCCTGACCAAGCAGGTATATCATCCACTTATAGATCAACATTTGAGATATATTTTCATTAAATTATGCTAACGCCATTCCATTCCATGAATCTAAGCATATAATATGTCGGAAACGTATCTATAATTTTTGATGTTCCATGCTTGTTTAGTATCTACTTTTCTTTGCTTTGTCTACACTTTGAGGTGTTTTTATATCTTTTCTGGAACTAACCTATTAACAAGTTGCCACAGTGCCAGTTGCATGTTCTCTTGTGTTTTTGGTTCCAGAAAGGCAGAAAATCAATATTCTCGAAATTGGACGGGACAAAAGCCAAAGTCAATATTTTACCATGGGGACACGAATCCAGAAGACGAGACGGAGAGGCAAGCCAGGGCAGCCAAACCCCCCCTAGGCGCGGCCAGGGGTGGGCCCGCGCCTAGGCAGGGTGTGGCCCCCCTGGTCGCCTCCCAGCCTTGCCTCTTAGCCTATAATAAGCCCCCAATGCAGAAACCCTAGGCACCCGATCAAAACTCCACGAAACCATCTGTAGCCACTGCCACCAGCGTCCCTAGATCGGGGGGATCTGAAGTTCTTCCCGGCATCCTGCCGGAGGGGAGATCATCCCGGAGGACTTCTTCTACGGTATGATGCGTGAGTAGTTCCACCTTGGACTATGGGTCCATGTAGTAGCTAGATGGTTGTATCTCCTCCTTGTGCTTTCATGTATAGATCTTGTGAGCTCCGTTCATGATCAAGATCTAATCTATTTGTAATCATGCATGTTGTGTTTGCGGGGATCCGATGGATATTGAGATTACTATGTCAGATTGATTAATGGTTTTGTCTTTATGATTCTATCATGTCTGTGTTGTTTGTGATCTTGCATGCTCTCTGTTGTTAGTAGCTATCTTGGACAAGTAGTTGCTAGTGACTCCAAGAGGGGGTATTTATGCTTGATAGTGGGTCCATGCCTCTAGTTTCCAAGGGAAGTGACAGAAATCTCTTCGGTTGTAGATGTGCTATTGCTACTAGGGAGAAAACAACAGTCTCTTGTTCATGGAACAAGTGGATTGTTTACCTTACACACTTTTCTTAAAGAAGTTGTATGTTGCTTGCAACTTAATACTGGAGGGGGTTCGGATGATAACCTGAAGGTGGACTTCTAGTCATAGATGCGATTGGATGGCGGCCTATGTATCTTGTTGTATTGTCCAATCGAATCTCATAGGATCTTTTTGTATGGTATTGCATTGGTTGCCTTGCTCAGTTCCTATCAATTGCCCTGCTGTAATTTGTTTGCCCTTCATGCCATGTTGTTTATCTAAGGAGAGCACCTCTAGTGAACTATGGACCCCGGTCCAATCTTTACCATTGATACATCCTTCACTGTTACTTGTTTAATTGTTGCAAACCACCATTACCTTCCACACCATACGTTTAATCCTTTGTTACAGCAAATCAGTGATCTTGACAACCTCACTGATTCGTTGGGGCAAAGTATTGAGTTTGTGTTGTGCAGGTCTCCGCTTTGCTTGCAACACCTGTGACGTTTCCTTCCTCCTACTGGTTCGATAACCTCAGTTTCTTACTGAGGGAAAACTTGCTGCTGTGTTGCTTCACACCTTGCTCTTGGGGTTTCCCGACGAAGTGCTTCCAGCACCATCAAGCTCTTTCTGGCGCCGTTGTCGGGGAGGCTAAGGACATCCTCACAAGGGGAGTCCTCCACTTCCTTTATATTTACTTTGTTTTTAGTTTTCTTAGTTTCTTTTTCTTGGTTTTTTTTGCCTCTTGTTTTCAAAAACTCCAAAAAAGATAGTCTAGTTTGGTTTGCTTTCTTTATTCAAAAACACAAAAAAAATAGTTCCTGCTCTAGTTGTTGCTGCTGTTTTTGGCTTGCCCACCTTTGCCAAAATGAACTTTGCTGAGAACACCAAGTTGTGTGACTTCACTAGCACCAACAACAATGATTTCCTTAGCACACCTATTGCTCCACCTACTCCTGATGCTACCTTTTATGAAATTAAGCCTACTTTGTTGAATCTTGTGATGAGAGAGCAATTTTCTGGTGCTAGTTCTGATGATGTTGATGCCCATCTCAATAACTTTGTTGAACTTTGTGAGATGCAAAAGTATAAGGATGTAGATGGAGATATTATTAAGCTCAAGATTTTTCCTTTCTCCTTGAGACGAAAAGCTAAATAATGGTTTCTATCCTTGCCTAGAAATAGTAATGATTCTTGGACTAAGTGCAAAGATGCTTTTATTGGAAAGTACTACCCTCCTGCTAAGATTATATCTATGAGAAGTGACATTATGAAATTTAAACAACTTGATAATGAACATGTTTCTCAAGCTTGGGAAAGAATGAAATCTTTGGTTAAGAATTGCCCCACTCATGGACTCACTACTTGGATGATTATCTAGACTTTTTATGCAGGTTTGAACTTCTCCTCAAGAAACCTATTGGATTCAGCTGCTGGAGATACCTTTATGGGCCTCACTTTGGGTGCTGCAACAAAGCTCCTTGATAATATGATGGTTAACTACTCTGAATGGCACACTAACAGAGCTCTGCATGGTAAGAAGGTAAATTCTGTTGAAGAAACCTCCTCTTTGAGTGATAAGATTGATGTTATTATGGCTATGCTTGTTAATGGGAAAGCTCCTCTAGATCCTAATAGTGTCCCCTTAGCCTCTTTCGTTGCTCAAGAAGAGCAAGTTGATGTGAACTTCATTAGAAACAACAATTTCAACAACAATGCTTATAGGATTAATTTTGGTGGTAACAACTATAGGCCTTATCCTCCTAATAATGGCTATTCCTATGGAAACTCTTACAACAATGCTAGAAGTGCCCCCTCTGAACTTAAAGTCATGATCAAAGACTTCATTAGTAAACAAACCAATTTCAATAAGGCTATAGAGGAAAAACTTTTAAATGTTGAGAAAAATATATCCTCTTTGTCTGAAGCTCAGTCCTCCTTGCTTAATAAAATGGCTGCTAAACCTGAAACCAAGTACCTTTGCTGCCACTCATGCCATACAAGTTACTATTGATGAAAATGTTAGACTGTTAGCCCAACTTCATGCTAAGTGGGAAAGGGAAGCTGAAATTGATAGAAACAATAGTGTGTGCACCATCACCACTAAACCTCAAGTTGTCCCTATTCCTCCTCCTACTGTGCCTAAGCCTATTGAGCCTACAACTAGTGATGCTAAGTTTGATTTTGATGGTTGCAATATTTCTGAAGTGATTATGTTCTTGCAAAAGCTTGCTAGAAGTCCATATGCTAGTGATATGCATGTTACTTTCGCTAAACACATTACGGATGCTCTTGTTAAGATTAAGGAAGAGAAGTTAAAACACAAAGCTTCTATTCCTAGGAAAGTAGAAGATAGTTGGGAACCCATTATTAATATGCAAGTGAATGACTTTGATCTCAAAGCTTCATGTGATCTTGGTTCTAATGTCTCTATTATGCCTAGGAAGCTTTATGAAATGCTTGATTTGCCACCTTTGGAAGATTGTTGTTTGGATGTCCCACTCAATGATAATGCTAAAAACTCATGGGGAGTATTAATGATGTTCTCATTATGGTTAACAATGCTTATGTCCCTGTTGATTTCTATGTTTTGTATGTTGAATACAATGATTCTTGTCCTATTACTTTGGGAAGACCTTTTCTTAGAACTGCTGGTGCCATCATTGATATGAAAGAAGGCACAATTAAATATCATTTTCCATTCAAGAAAGGTATTGAACACTTCCCTATGAGGAGAGAGAATTTGATTTTTTTTCTCCTCCTTTGAAAGCAAGGTTTGATGTTAATGCTTCCTCATTTGAAAATACTTGATTCTTCTTGTTTCTTGTGCCTAACTTAAAGGCGTTAAAGAAAAGTACTTATTGGGAGATAACCCAAGAGTTTCCTTGAGTATTGGAAGTTATTAATTTAGTAATGACCTCTCCTTATACTCTTTGTTTGATTTTTGTGCCAAGAATGACCTCTAATGAGAGGGAAGTAAGATTTGGGGAGTTGCTGTCCCGAAACAGATTTATGTTCTCCACCATAAAAATTCGGGAGGAGTCTCTGTAACTCAGATTGAGCTGATATTTTACGAACAAATACCTCAGTATGTTAGCTAACTTTCGTTAGTTCAACACTTTGATTTGAGCAAAATAAGATTTTCGAAAAAAATCGTTTCTACCTGCTGGTCTGTTTTGACAGATTTCTGCCATTATTTGCATTTGCTTCTTATTGATTCGTTTTTTAGTTCTCTTTTGGGGAATTGAGATTTTTGAAGGAGTTGCTACAGTAGATTTGTTTTTAGTGAAATGTTTTTTTGTTCCAAAGCTTTGACTAAAGATCTATTATCTTTTGAATACATTAATATTGCTATTGAAGATTGTGTGAAGTTTTGTATGAAGGAAAAAATTTAGGTGTAGAGAGAGAATGATGTAATGAGATGAAGAATGGACAAAAGCTCAAGCTTGGGGATGCCACACCAGTGTCACCCCAAAAAATATCTAAGAGTTACAAGCGACAAAGCTTGGGAATGCCCAAGGCATCCCCTTCTTCATCAATAAAAAGCTCATGTTTGTCTAGACACTTCGTTTTTATTGTTTCATGCACAGTTGTGTTGTTCTTGGAGCGTCTTAGTTTTCATTTGCTTTGCTTAGTTTTTTTAGTTTGCTTGAGTTTGGACCCCTATTCTCGCTGTGTTATTTCAAATAAGTCCATTGGTGTTAGAAAGGAGTAGGAAGTTCCTGCTTAAAAGTGCAAGAGGAGCTTGCATTGACTGTGACTTAGACTTTAGCATGACATGCTAGGTGTTATTTTGACCTTATGCTTAGTGATTATTGCTGTAGCATGTTTTGTTCCAAATAACTGGGATTGCTTAGTGTGCCTTGAATAAGTTATGCGTTGTTTTAGCATGCAAAATCATAGTATTGTGGTATTCTCCTTTGATGCTTTGTTTGGGTTGACTTGGCACATGCTCACACCATGTTATGACTATTACAAGTCACCATAGCCTCTATGATCATTTAGTCCTTGACTTGTAGTACCACTCTATGCTTTGATTAGTAATGGTTTGTCGCTCTACATTATTATGGCCATTATTTCTCTCTTAGTTGGTTGCTCCCAGTCTTTTGATAGCCTCCACTTGTATGAGTAAGCTCTATTCATGCTTCCAACTCCCAAGAAACCAAGTTATTCCAAAGTTTCCACTATAAACTCCTATGCATGGTTTGTTACACCATTCCAAGTATATTCTTGTTTTCAGCTATCTTCCAATTAAAAACTATTCTGTTATGTGAAAACTTAGTGATTAAATCCCTCACAAACTTGATGGCACACTTTATATTCTTTGCCCCTAATAAACTTGAACCATTGTGTCATCTATGTTGTATATGCTTGCACTTATATGTTGGAATTAGCAGAACCATGTTGTCATGGGGAACGTTTTCAACATTGCACTTGTACTTTATACTCAGTTGATATCATGCTCTTTTGTCTATGGATGTCACCGGTGTGAAATAAAGAGGGAACTTGTAAGTCCATGGAGTTTGTATTTTGTGTTAGAGAAATGCCTGGGCCGCTAGCCTAAGCCATGCCTAATCATGGTGGAAACTTGCAGCATCACCATAGTGAGCTATCTATGAAGCATCATCAATAAAAAGCTATGCCCATAGTAAATAAAAAGATCGCTGAGATGCTCATTGTCTGCTTGCCATGTCATTTTGGTTATGGGATAGCTCCTGTAGCATGTGCAAGGGGTACCCCGTTGGCGGTTCTCTATGATATGCATGTACTAACAATGACAAGAACTTACAGTTGACTGAAGTTGAGTAGCATGAGGTGTGGCCCTCGTATTCAAGGGACTTGAGATTGCCAACTTATACTTTGTCAAGCATATACTCCATAGTTTGTTCACTTTAACCTTAATCACTTCAAGATGCTTATGATAGGGGCAATGAGGGCTGAAAGCTAACAAGTACCATAATTTTTGGAAGCTCTTTTTGAAACTTGAAATCCCTGCTTCCCTTTATGAAGGGCCTTTCTTCCACTATTATTGAGTCTCCACCTTCTACCTTTAGGCACCCTTAAGAGAGCATAGTTGCCATTCTTAGTTCTATGTGAAGTGTCCCAAAACTTATTGATTGATGCATATCGTGATATTACTTGTTCTTGTGCTATTTGTTTCTAGTCACCCTTGTGAACTTTGAAGGTCTCCTATGCATCTATTTTCTACTCTATGAGGGACAAGCTGATTGCCACTATGCTATGTTTTCTGTATGTGAAATAAACAAACATTTTTCAATGCATGTTATTCATGATCCTTGTTTGTAGCCTTTCATGTTGCATGCATAGTTACCTTGTCTTATTGTTAGAACTACATCTTTCATGCACATGTTTAGAGTTCTTTGATCCCAGCTTTCAATGCTTGCAAATGGTTTGATCTTGGTTTTGATGGTGCATGTCACCTCAAAAATTATTCTTTTTATCACTTACCTACTCGAGGACGGGCAGGAGTTAAGCTTGGGGATGCTTGATACGTCGGAAATGTATCTATAATTTTTTATGTTCCATGCTTGTTTAGTATCTACTTTTCTTTGCTTTGTCTACACTTTGAGGTGTTCTTATATCTTTTCTGGAACTAACCTATTAACAAGTTGCCACAGTGCCATTTGCCTATTTTCTTCTGTTTTTCGTTCGAGAAAGGCAGAAAATTAATATTCTCGGAATTGGACGGGACAAAAGCCAAAGTCAATATTTTACCGTGGGGGACATGAATCTAGAAGACGATACGGAGAGGCAAGCCAGGGCAACCAACCCCCCCCCCCCCTAGGCGTGGCCAGGGGTGTGCCCACGCCTAGGCAGGGTGTGGCCCCCCTGGTCGCCTCCCAGCCTTGCCTCTTTGCCTATAAGAAGCCCCTGATGCAGAAACCGTAGGCACCTGATCAAAACTCCATGAAACCGTCTGTAGACACCGCCACCATCGTCCCTAGATCGGGGGGATCTGAAGTTCTTCCCGGCACCCTGCCAGAGGGGAGATCATCCCGGAGGCCTTCTTCTACGGTATGATGTGTGAGTAGTTCCACCTTGGACTATGGGTCCATGTAGTAGCTAGATGGTTGTATATCCTCCTTGTGCTTTCATGTATAGATCTTGTGAGCTCCGTTCATGATTAACATCTAATCTATTTGTAATCATCCATGTTTTGTTTGCGGGGATCCGATGGATATTGAGATTACTATGTCAGATTGATTAATGGTTTTGTCTTTATGATTTTATCATGTCTGTGTTGTTTGTGATCTTGAATGCTCTCCGTTGTTAGTAACTATCTTGGCCAAGTAGTTGCTAGTGACTCCAAGAGGGGGTATTTATACTTGATAGTGGTTTCATGCCTCTAGTTTCCAAGGGAAGTGATAGAAATCTCTTCGGTTGTAGATGTGATGTTGCTACTGGTAACATCCCTAAAATCATGTTTTCAAAGCTTTGCACATCATTCATGCATTCATGATCATTTAGGGTTCTATTTCAAAACCATTTACAAAACAGAAGCATTTGAGTGCTTGTTATTTTATGTAAACAAGCATTGATCCAATGCCACTCTCAAGTGAGAGAATAATTGTTTTAAACCAAGTTTTGTTTGCTCTTAAGTTGGATTGGTTGAGTGTTAAAACTTGGACAAAATTTACAAAACAAATATGGTTTTAAACCATTTTCAAAACCTATTCAAATCATGTGCTAAGGCACTGTTTATTTTGATTTTTTCAAAAAGACCAAGCTAGTCTAATGAGACAACAAGGTTTTATGTCCAATATTATGAGGTTTACACTTCACAAAAATCCAAGAAAAGTTTGGAATTCAAATGCACTTGATTTCATTTGAAAAAGATTCCTGAAATTCAATATAGAAAAAGAAAAGGAAATTAGAAATCAAACTGGGCCTGGCGCCACCATTCCAGCCCAGCAAGCAAAACAGCCCACCCGGGTCCTCCCTTTCCCTCTGTTTTCTCACCGCGCTCACGCACACCCCCTCGCTGACAACTGGGCCTCGCAGCCACGTCACCCCGTCGTCCCCAAATCTCGCCTGCGACCAGCGCCGCCGCGGTCGTTTCCTCCCGACGCAAATGCTCTTCAATCCCATTGATGTCGCGCGTAATTCTTGCCCCTTCTCCGGCTATTTAATCTCCACCCCTCTGCGACCATTTCCCCTCACTTAGCGCCCCCACTCCGCCACCAGGATGCCCACAATCTTGCTTGCACCGCCGTGGTACCGAGCCACTTCGTCGTGCGATTCCGGTGAGCACTCATCGCCCCTTGCCTTCTAATCTTGCCAGCATGATCGCAGCAACCTTGCGCATCTTCTAACTACACTGGTGTGTGCTAGGACTATCCGGAGCCTCGCCAACGACGATGACCACAAGTGCCTGACACGGCCACAAACTCCGACGAGCTCTCCTGGTTTGTACTGACCGCGCCTCCCTCTCTCGTTCATACTCACACACTCGCCTTGTCTGCACGCATCTAACGCCATCTCTCTCGTGCCTTAGCGTGAACCGTAGCGTCGCCACCGTCTCCGGCAGCACACACCCGACGACAGTAGCGACTCCGGCGAGCAAATCTCCGTCGACCTCGAGCGCCCCTTCGCCAACCAAGCATACCCTAAGCATCAGCAACGCACGGCGAACTCGGTGAGCTAACTCCCCCTCTCCAGCATGACCTAGATCGTCGGCAACGTCTCTGACAGAGCCGCCGCCGCCACTCGCCGCCGCTAGCGCCGCCAGACTTTGGTCGCTTGATCGCGAGCCGTTAGATCCAGATCCAACGTGTTAGATAGATCACTTAAACGAAGGGGTCCGGGACAGATCTGGCCGTGCGATTCATTTAGATCGTGCGATCCACGCTAGTCGATCCGCGCGAAACGGTACCGACGAATCAGAGAGCGTCGCGTGGCTAGTTCTTTGTTTTAAAAACAGAATTTAGATCTATTAGTAATTCAAACTTGTAAAATTCATATCTTTTGATTCCCACGTTCAAATTTTGAAAAATGTATATCATTGGAATCAAGAGAGAAAATCCTATCTGTTTATGCAATGTGTTTAATATTTTGCCTCTGTAAAAATGGTTGTTTATGCAGAAACTTGTGTAGGCTTATTTTGATTATACAAATTATTTGAAAAATGTTTTAAGGATCAAATAAGGTTTATTTTGAATATCTTGGACTTGTTTATGCTTCAGTACTGTTCACTTGTCTTGTTTGGTGTAGGAAAATCATCACATGGCATTTGCATGCATTCATATATTTTTGTGTATATATTTTGTATGTGATTTTGGTGCCATTATTTTATGTGTAGATTTTGGTGCAAATAGTGATTGTGATTGTGAAGATTGTTGCTACTCCCCAAACTACCAAGGCAAGTGGTGCTTCATGATTTTATTCCTATATTTTTCAACTATGCATTAGAAATATTTTGTATAGGACTTGCATGAATATTTTGATCTACATGCAATGCTTGGGAAATCCTAGTAGTTGTAGAATTGCTAGAATTTTATGTGATAAGATGCTTACCATTGCCATGCTTAGACTAGCTAGTAGCAACCAAGGGTGGTTATATATTCATTCTATGTAAAAATATATCTAAGTCTTTGGACTTGTGTTTTTGCTTAATAAAACAACTAAGTGAATGAAACACCTGGGTGGAATGGAAAGAATGGTTTATGTTGAGTGGTTACACAAGGCCCATTTCTATGGTTTACCTTGTGTATCTCACTTGTGGAAAGCCACCCAGGAACAAAGGGATTTGAGATGCCAAATGTTAAGAAGCTTCTAGTGCAGCCACATGGCATTATGGGCTCTGCCTGGATCATATAGGTTGCAATAACTTAGCCATTTGGACAGTTGGTGGTAGTGGGATGATAGGTTTGGAGCGCGTCCATTTGGTCTAAGGGAAGGCTTCTGAAAGGTCCTGTCTTGGTGAAAATCAAGTCTTGTGGGGAAAGTGCACAACCTCTGCAGATGGAAGAATCTAAGTACTTAGCCATGTCCCTGGTATTGGACAACTTGAGCATCAAGACATGTAAGCTATCAAGAATCTCCTCATCCCAATTTCTAAGTTAAAACTTGTGGGTGAACAAGGATAAAGGTTCACCAATGTCTATTGGTGGTTCCTTGGGAAAGTTTTGTCAAAGAAAAACTTAGTACTTTCAACTGATAGGTAAAACCTATTTTGAGCAAAGCAAGCCTAAGCTACACTTAGCCAAAATGCATATAGTACCTAGACTGCTAATATTCTACTAAGGTACCACTTGCCAATACTATTCCAATGTATTGACCCACTGTGGCTGTAACTTTTGATGCTGCAGGTTATTCTGATGATGATTAGGGGTTATGAGTCTACACTCAACATGCTTGCCTGTGGCACATGAAGATGAAGACTTATTTATCTTATTCTATATTTGAACTCTTGTATTAGGCATGTGGCCATGGAGTTTGTAAAAGACTATGTTTATCTCTGGAATGATATGTAATAATGACCTTTGTTTCTGTGTACTTCATCTCAAACTGTGGATGCTAGCATTGATCCAGGGACTAGCATTGCAATCCCAGGGATCCTTACCTTCATAAAGGGAGGGATCTTACACTACTAGGGAGAAAACAACGGTCTCTTGTTCATGGAACAAGTGGATTCTTTACCTTACACACTTTGCTTAAATCAGTTGTCTGTTGCTTGCAACTTAATACTGGAGGGGGTTCGGATGATAACCTGAAGGTGGACTTCTAGTCATAGATGCAGTTGGATGGCGGTCTATGTATCTTGTATTGCCCAATCGAATCTCATAGGCTCTTTTTGTCTGGTATTGCATTGATTGCCTTGCTCAGTTCCTGTCAATTGCCTTGCTGTAATTTGTTTACCCTTCATGCCATGTTGTTTATCTAAGGAGAGCACCTCTACTAAACTATGGACCCTGGTCCAATCTTTACCATTGATACATCCTCCACTTTTACTTGTTTACTTGTTGCAAACCACCATTACCTTCCACACCATACGTTTAATCCTTTGTTACAGCAAACCGGTGAGCTTGACAACCTCACTGATTCGTTGGGGCTAAGTCTTGAGATTGTGTTGTGCAGGTCTCCGTGTTGCTTGCAACACCTGTGTAACGTTTCCTTCCTCCTACTGGTTTGATAACCTTGGTTTCTTACTAAGGGAAAACTTGTTGTTGTGCTGCTTCACACCTTGCTCTTGGGGTTTCCCGACGAAGTGCTTCCAGCACCATCAGCATAAAGCTTGAACATTATTGAAAGATCCCTAAAACCTAAACATTAAACCCCTAAACGACCATGACCAAGCAAGTACATCATCCACTTTTAGATCAACATTTGAGATATACTTTCATTAAATTATGCTAAAGCCATTACATTCCACGAATCTAAGCAAAAAGCTCGAACATTATTGAAAAAGCCCTAAAACCTAATCCTTAAACCCCTAAACCCTAAACCCGAAGCAAGCAGGCATCACACACTTATATATCAAAACTTGAGATACTTCCATTAAATTGCGCTAACGCCTTTCTATTTCATGAATATAGGCATATAGCTCGAACATTATTAAAAATTCACTAAACTCTAAGCCCCATAAAATAAAAACCCTAAGCCCTATCCCCCTAAACCCTAAAACCTCAGCACCTAACCCTGACCAATCAGATATCATGCACTTATAGATCAATAATTTAGATGCTTTCATTGTTAAATTATTGCCAAGTCACTCTATTCCACAAATATAAGCATAAAGCTCGAACTTTGTTGAAAATTCCTGAAACCCTAAATCCCTAAATAAACCTAGCTAAACCCCAAAACCCGAAACACAAAACCCCTAAACCTTAAACACTAAACCCTGACCAAGCAGCTATCATATGCACACTTATAGATTAAATTTTCAAATACTTTTATTAATTTGGGTAACGTCATTCTATTCGATGAACATAAGCATAAAGCTTGAACATTATTGAAAATTCCCCAAACCCTCAACCCTAAACAATCCCTAAAACTTAAACCCTCAACCCACCAGATGCGCCTCGTTCCTTTATAATACGATCTAGCTTGTGAATAAGAAATCCATCATCCTAAAATTATGAGATACACCCTAACCAAGTTGGTATCATGCACTTATAGATCAACATCTGAGATACTTTCATTAAATTGCGGTAATGCCATTCTCTTCCACAAATATAAGCATAAAGCTTGAACATTGTTAAAAATTCCCTAAACCCCTAAATGACCCCGACCAAGCAGGTATATCATCCACTTATAGATCAACATTTGAAAAATATTTTCATTAAATTACGTTAATGCCATTCCATTCCATGAATCTAAGCATAAAGCTTGAACATTATTGAAACTGCCCTAAAACCTAAACCTTAAACCCCTAAACGACCATGACCAAGCAGGTATATCATCCGCTTTTAGATCAACATTTGAGATATACTTTCATTAAATTATGCTAAATCCATTACATTCCACGAATCTAAGCATAAAGCTTGAAAATTATTGAAAAATCCCTAAAACCTAAACCATAAACCCCTAAACCCTTTGACCCTAAACCCGAACCAAGCAGGCATCATGCACTTATATATCAAAATTTGAGATACTTCCCATTAAATTGCGCTAACGCCTTTCTATTTCACGATATAGGCATATAGATCAAACATTATAAAAAAAATCCACTAAACCCAAAGCCCCCTAAAACCTAAACCCTAAGCCCTATTCCCCTAAATCCTAAAAACCCTAAAACCTCAGCACCTAACCCTGACCAAGCAGGTATCATGCACTTATAGATCAAAAATTGAGATGCTTTCATTGTTAAATTATTGCCAAGTCACTCTATTCTAGGAATATAAGCATAAAGCTCAAAATTTATTGAAAAATCCCGAAACCCTAACCCCTAAATCCCTAAATAAACCGAGCTAAACCCTAAAACCTGAAACACTAAACCCCTAAACCCTGACCAAGCAGCTATTATATGCACACTTATAGATCAAATTTTCACATACTTTAATTAATTTGGGTAACTCCATTATATTCGACGAACATAAGCATAAAGCTTGAACATTATTGAAAATTCCCCAAACCCTCAACCCTAAATAACACCTAAAACTTAAACCCTCAACCCACATACACCCTAACCAAGCAGGTATCATTCACTTATAGATCCAAATTTGAGATACTTTCATTAAATTGCGGTAGCGCTATTCTATTCCCTAAATATATGCATAAAAGCTTGAACATTATTGAAAATTCCCTAAACCCTAAACCCCTAAAACCTAACCATAATCCCCAATCTTATCTTACCACTATATAGGGTACGAATAACTTTGAATATTGACCGTTGGATCAAGACTCGCGAACCCCAACATTGCTAGCCATCGGATCTTCTTTTCCATTCTATTAGCATCTAATGCTAGAAGATACTATTCATAGTCAATAAACACTATGCACAATCCTAAAAACACACTTATCCATTGTTCTAGAGTCTTATCCATCATTTCTCTAGACCATGATACCAAAATTGACATGTTTTTAGTAAACTGTCATATTGTCAATTTATCGCAAAAATCTAGCCAGTAAGATTGATAGGGTTTATCCATTAAAAAGGATGCTTTGTGTGACAAATGGCACAATGTCATACTAAGACTTAATCTTTGAAGTTGCTTCACAACTGAAAACAATGTTGTCACTTGGAAAACTAAAATTGGATTTTCCCTTTGTAAGCACAGCTTGATTGGCCAAGATGCATCCAATGTACGGAGTACAAGACATGGACACGGTACCAGCAACTATGGTTGTGCAGGTTAAAAAAATCAACTATGGTTGTGACCTTGGTCATCTTGTTTGAAAGACGGCAAATGTCGATCAACTCATTAAATGCTCGAAAGCATACAGGAATTTGGGTCTACCTGACGGGGACAGCATCCCCCAAGTGGGAGTGGGAGTAGCGTACCTTCGAAGCTTCAGCTTCAAAATTTCGAGAGAGCACCGAAATATCCATCCCATCCATTCAAACATCCAGACCCAAACATACTTCACCTTTTTTTAGAATGAAAATTCCACTTCTATCCGTGCTCCGGAAACAAGAACCCAAGGAGCAATGCAATAATAGAGGGATATAGGTAATTTTGCATTCCCCCACGTGCATCACCCCATCTACCTCGTTCCATGCCCTTCTTCAATAAGTGTATTTACCTACCCGCCCCCTCCGGCCTTACACTGACTTTGTGGACCCACAATGCAAGTGACCCGCTTGTTAGTGACCCATAATTACGGGAAGTGGAGATTCCCATTGTTTGCAGTTCAAAATTCGAACTTGGGCATTATTCGTCAAATAATTCATATTTTGTGATAAAATTGGTGCGGTGATAAAATTAGTTTCGCCATTGTATTCCACGAATATAACCATAAAGTTTGAACATTATTAAAAGTTCCTGAAACACTAAACCCCTGAACCCTATAACCCTAAACACTAATAAACCCCTATACCCTGACCAAGCAGGTATCATGCACTTGTATATCAAATTTGAGATACTTTCATTAAATTGTGCAACACCATTCTATCCGACGAATATATGCATAAAGCTTGAACATTGTAGAAAATTCCTGGAGCCCTAAACAACCCCTAAAACCTAAAGCCTCTATCCCAAAATACTAAAACCCTAAACCCCTCAACCCATAATCAAAACCTAACCAAGTAGGTATCATGCATTTATAGATCAAAGTTTGAGATACGTTCATTAAATTGCGCTAACACCTTTCTATCTCACGAATATCGGCATATAGTTCGAACATTATTGCAAATTCACTAAACCCTAACCCCCTAAAACCTAAACACTAAGCCCAATACCCCTAAACCCTAAAAACCCTAAACCCTCAACCCCTAACCCTGACTAAGCAGGTATCATGCACTTATAGATAAAATTTGAGATACTTTCATTATTAAATTGTTGTTAAGTCATTCTATTCCACGAATATAAGCATAAATCTCGAACTTCCTGAAAATTCCTGAAACCCTAAACAACCCCGAAAACCTAAACCCTCTGATGTAGCCCGACCTACGGTCGTTACCACATCTTGGTCTCCAACTTACACCAAGTCGTCATGGACTCCAAAGGTGAACCCGTTCCTCTATGCGAGCCCCCTTCCTACCCTAGTGAATGGTATGCTACTTCATACTCTGTCACATATGCATGATCGGTTCACATTGACAAGTACAGAGGCAAGGGAGGAAGCCCGGAGCATCAAGCCCGACAAGACGGAGGCTTGGAAGAGGAGGCGGAAGAAGACAGATCACCAAATGCTCTCTGTCTCCGATGGTACTACCGGATCCGGCGACCGGTACTACCGGCCAGCGGTACTACCGCCCCCGACTACCGCTCCCAACAGACGACGCCAACAGAAGCCCCAGGACCGCAAGCGGTACTACCGGTCCCAAGTCCGGTACTACCGCTCATGGCAGTGCCTGCGCGCACTAGTTGGGCCACAACCCATGTATCCCCCTTACTTACCTATTCGCCTAGTTTATCCCCAAACTACCCTTGTTTATGTGGTTGGCCTATAAATAGAGCCCCCACCCCTCATGTATCCCGGAGGCATAGATGATAGACTAAAGAAAACCCCCATTGTGGAATCTCTAGTTTTGCCTCATCCCCTTTACCAAGGGGACCGACTATCGTCACCAACCTCGATTGGACTTTGCATCACGCATCCATCGTTGAACAAGGCCTTGGAGTTTGATGTCTCGTCTCCAAGTTGTCAAGACCCTCCCCAAGGTGTTCTTCCCTCTCCGATGTGGATTTGAGGGAGCACGTTGACCGATCTTTCCTTGCGAGGATTCTATCGGACCGGTGGCCGCCGTTCGGGAGCAATCGGCCTTGTATCGTGTGAGTTTTGCATGTGTTCATCGTGTTCTTCGCGAGGTGTGTGTTAGCTTCCGCTACCTTCTCCCTTTCCCCTCGCTCTCCCATCGATTTGACCACGAGATCCGTGAAGATCGGGCACCCAAGAGGTTAACCCCTCCATCATCTGGTATCAGCAGCTTTTGGTTGCCACGGATTTCTTATCGATTTGGTCTTTTCCCCATAAATTCGAAAATTCCACCAAAAACAGACCCAATTCGTGTTTTGGATCGATCTGTGATTTGAGTGCGTTTTGGTAGGTTTTGATCCATGGATTACTTGCTAAACTTGTTGATCTACCTTCCTTTGCGTTCCCATAGCCTAATTCCTTGATTTCCCCCGTCGATTTGGTGTTTTTCTTGAAGATTTTCCGCCGAAATCGCCCCAAACTCGCGAAAACACGTCAGATCTGGGCGTCTCTGTCTCGAGCGGTACTACCGCTCCAAATATCCGGTACTACCTCTCACCGGTACTACCGCTCCCAAAATCCGGTACTACCGCCCAAGACAGAAAGAAAACAGCAGGTTCCAGATTTCAGCCTCTCACCGTTTTGACCATAACTTTTGCATTCGAACTCGGATTTTGGTGTTCTTTAGCTCGTTTAGAAGAGGAGAAGGAGCTCTACATCATCATTCACGTTGTTCATACTATCTACTACATCCAAATTCCGTGAGCAAGGCGGAATACAACAATAAAGGGTGAAGATCGTCGACGAAAGGTATACACATTCCATGACTTCTCCCCACTTGCATTCCTTTGTGAACCCCACTATCTTTGCGAGCAACAAACACCTATTGAGACTAGTTCCTCTTATGATTGCTTGGGCTATGCACATTTGATACCTTGTAGATTCCGAGCAAACATTGTGAGTGCTATCTCATATAGTTACCTTGTATAGTTGTTGGCACAAGGAAGAGGCAAGTGGAAAATAGAAAGAAAGAAAAAAGAGAAAAAAATAGAAAAAAGAAAAGAAAAAAAAGAGATACACATGTGCCTCATAGAATAGGAAGCGCAAGCTCGATGAACATCATATAGGTGGTACTTATTGTGCATATCTTGTAGCCCACCAATCTTGTGCAATCGAACTAGCGTCTCTCCTTGTACTTGTGTGACACGAGCTTATAGTCTTCGCTAGGTAACCATTTGGTTCTTAGCTCACTTTCTCCGTCGCACAAGTCCCATTTATCCCACCGTGTGTGTTTCCTTGTACATATTTCCTATCTTGTGGATTGACTTGTTTGCTTGGTGATCATCGTGGTTCTTTACTTGCCAATACAACATCTTGATTTCGGATTGGTTCTTGACATGCCACTTTCCATACCTATCCACCATAGGCCTTGTGTGTGTGTGTGTTTTGGTTAGTAGTTGGTTTTGGTGTTCCGCGTGAACTTCACTTTGCTTGGTTTATTGCTCTCAAGTATGGCCACTTGCACGATACGATCTTCCAAGGTAAAGTAAGGTTCGACGTTGTATCCCTAACACCCTCTACCACTTCCATATACAACACTTGGTCTTGTGAAGCATGTCTAGGGACTCCGGGACCGAGGATGATTTCTATGAAGAATCCACGATGAGCCACCATGCCTATGTCTCCACAAGCATGGATAACATGATGGAGCACTACACCAACAATGGCTCCACATGCTTGGGTGACATGGAGTGCTACAACAACAACGACTCCCCAAGCATGGGCGACTTCAAGAACGACAATGACAAGCTCCTCAAGTCGCACCGACCAAGACGGAGCCTCCAACTTGAGTGCGCCAAAGTCCATCATCAAATGGACAAGTTCCAAAGCGACCTCCACAACTTCAAGAAGGACATGGACAACGACTTCTACAAAAACATGAGGATGGTCGCCAAGACTAATGATGCTTTGCGCTCATTAGAAAAACTTACAAGGAAGAGTGCCAAGGACAAGGGCCATCGTCGTGAGCGTCATATGGATGACCAAGTGCGCCACCTACATCAACCATCGGCAAGGCACGCCAATGACCTCCGTCGACGACATCACAAGGCACCTTCAACTTCTTGTGCCACCACCAAAATGGCACCAATAGCAAGCCTTCGTCCACGCCATCAAGCTTCAACGACTACGCTTGCATTTGAAGACCTCATGAACGAGGAAAATGAAGACCTCTACTTCGCCAAGTTGGATAGCATGAGCCTACCTCCACCACTACTACAAGATGGCCACAAGACGGTCGAGCATGGGATTTTCCCTTCGACCATGGAGGAGAGCAATGATGCCCATCTTATGGCATCCAACTTTGAAGGCTACAAGGTCAAGAATGGTGAGCATGGGATTTTCCCTTCACCAAAGGAGGCGCATGGAGTTGAGGAAACCGAGCCTACCCCCATATGCTTGAGTGATGATGTGGTACCAATCCCATGTGAGTATCAGAGCAACTTAGCCCACTTGAGTGAGAACAAGAGTGACATGAGTGACTCCACCTTATGTGAGATTGAGTGCTTCCACTTGGAGGGCATGAGTGATACTCCTAGTGAGTTGAGAGTGGTAGTTGATAGGTCAAGTAAGACCATTTTAAATTCTAACAACTTACCCTCTACCTCTAGTGTGTTCTCTTGTGTTGTGCTAGGTTCCATGGAGGAAGACGCCCGAAGATATGAATCAATGATGCCTCGAATGGAGAAGATGTACATGGTAGATGCTACGCCATGGATACATCAAGAAGATGAAGTCGTCCACAAGGAGGCCACTACTTCCACAACACCCACTTCATATGAGAGGTATGACCAAGGTAACAATAAGGATGTTGATGATGCCATGATCCCACTAGTGGACATGATGAATTGTGAGGATATGCATGCTATGGATGATACTTGTGACATTACATATGCATCATCCACTTTCCCATGTGATGATTTGCCTTTGCATAATATTGATCATGTGGAATTGTTTGATTGCGATATCATTGCCATAAACATGCCATGCTATGCATCTTGTGTGTATCCTCCAATTGCTTTGGACTTGCCTTGTCATGCTAGTCATTCAATTTCTCCCGTTGCTTGCGATAAGATGAATGCTTGCTATTTCACTTGTTTTGCTTGCAACAATATTGATCATATGCGTTATAGTGAGATGGCCCCCATAGCTTTCTCAATTTTTGGAGATTTTGATGATTGCCATGATAACCATGTTCCCCACTTGCATACTCACCATGCATCTATTTCATACTTGAATGACATTAATGGTGATGTGCACAAGAAGAGATACGTCATGATGGATGATGTGTATCTCTACCATGCACACACGTTCTTCCTTTTACATATGATGTGTGTAGGTACCCGCACTATCATGTCAACCTCGGTTGAGCACGAGTTGACAAAAAGAGCTCTAGAGAGAATCCCACAAGTGAGTTCAAGATCGAACCCAGCTCTGTTACCTTTTGCATGCTTTGCATCTTTCATGTTGACAAATTGTTCCTTCGTATGGTTTGCTTGCAAGCATGTTAATGGTATTATCTTCCCTTGTGACATTCATGTTTCTTCGCTTTTAGATAATGATGCTTTGTGTGTTGCAACAAAAAATTTGAACAATTTACCTTTCCGATGTTTTGTGTGCAACCACAATTCCATTAAGAACATGTATTGTCATGAGAGCTTCCAAGAATCTCGTCTTGTTGTTGCAACAAACATAAGGACCACTTGCTCTTTCATTTGGTTTGTTTGCAAACACGTTACTTTGGCTTCCGCTTGGGATACTCATTTTCCCATGATATTTGCTTTCGATGATTTGTGTGTGACATCCAACATGTCGAACAATTTCTCTTTCCAATGGTTGGTTTGCACACATAATGATGTTGCTTTGGGTATTCTTCCTTTTGTGTTTTTGCCAAATTCTCCTAACTTTGCATCAAATATGTTGATCAAATTGCTATTCGATTGCTTTGAGTGCCCCCACTACTATGTTATATGGAGTTTTTGAGTTTCCACATTTGGATGATGTTCAAACGATTTCCATGCACATTGACCATGCTTATGCATTCTGTTTGCTATACTTGAGTTGTGCTAATCGTGTTGTGAACAAGAATGGACATGCCACAAATGACATGCTCCTCTATCACACACAAACATATGTTGCTTGGTCTTTGTTGTATGAAGGTACAAATGCATACACGTCAACCTCTATGGACTATATGTTGACAAGAAAAACCAAAGAGAGTTACCTATGGCTACCCTTCAACTAGCTATCTCTACAAGATAAGGTGACTTCCTTCTACTTGAGGACTCATGCAATAATCTTCATGAATTGGCTACGCTTTGAGTGTTGCTTTGCTTTTGTTGTGAGCTTTGTAGGCTTCAAGGAAGGTGAAGGAACATTGAAGTGTTGTCAAGTCAATCTTCCCGAGGACGACTATATGGTGAACCCTAGGATCAAGAAGGTCTCTCGACCGCTTATACTTTGTGATGAGCATGTAGAGTCGAGGACGACTCTTTTTGAAGGGAGGGAGATGATGTAGCCCGACCTACGGTCGTTACCACATCTTGGTCTCCAACTTACGCCAAGTCGTCATGGACTCCAAAGGTGAATCTGTTCCTCTATGCGAGCCCCCTTCCTACCCTAGTGAATGGTATGCTACTTCATACTCTGTCACATATGCATGATAGGTTCACATTGACAAGTACGGAGGCAAGGGAGGAAGCCCGGAGCATCAAGCCCGACAAGACGGAGGCTTGGAAGAGGAGGCGGAAGAAGACAGATCACCAAATGCTCTCTGTCTCCGGCGGTACTACCGGATCCGGCGACCGGTACTACCGGCCAGCGGTACTACCGCTCCCAACAGACGACGCCAACAGAAGCCCCAGGACCGCAAGCGGTACTACCGGTCCCAAGTCCGGTACTACCGCTCATGGCAGTGCCTGCGCGCACTAGTTGGGCCACAGCCCATGTATCCCCCTTACTTACCTATTCGCCTAGTTTATCCCCAAACTACCCTTGTTTATGTGGTTGGCCTATAAATAGAGCCCCCACCCCTCATGTATCCCGGAGGCATAGATGATAGACTAAAGAAAACCCTCATTGTGGAATCTCTAGTTTTGCCTCATCCCCTTTACCAAGGGGACTGACTATCGTCACCAACCTCGATTGGACTTTGCATCACGCATCCATCGTTGAACAAGGCCTTGGAGTTTGATGTATCGTCTCCAAGTTGTCAAGACCCTCCCCAAGGTGTTCTTCCCTCTCCGATGTGGATTTGAGGGAGCACGTTGACCGATCTTTCCTTGCGAGGATTCTATCGGACCGTTGGCCGCCATTCGGGAGCAATCGGCCTTATATCGTGTGAGTTTTGCGTGTGTTCATCGTGTTCTTCGCGAGGTGTGTGTTCGCTTCCGCTACCTTCTCCCTTTCCCCTCGCTCTCCCATCGATTTGACCACGAGATCCGTGAAGATCGGGCACCCAAGAGGTTAACCCCTTCATCACCCTCAACCCCTAAATTCCCTAAACCCCAAAGAACCCCCAGCCTAAACCCTCGACCCCTAAATACTAAAACCGTAAACCCTAAACCCCTCAACCCATAATTAAACCCTAACCAAGTAGATATCATGCACTTATAGATCAAAATTCGAGATACTTTCATTAAATTGCGGTAATGCCATTCGGTTCCACAAATATAAGCATAAAGCTTAAACATTATTAAAATTTCCCTAAACCATAAACCCCTAATCCCTAAACCCCTAAACGACCCTTACTAATTAAGCAGATACATTATCCAAATTCGAGATACTTTCATTAAATTGCATTAAAAACATTATGTTCCGCAAATATAAGCAAAAATCTTAAGCATTATTCAAAATTCCCTGAACCCTAAACCCCTAATTAAACGACCCTGACTAATTAAGCACATATATTATCATCCATTATATATCAACATTTGGGATATACTTTCATTAAATTACGCTAACGCCATTCCATTCCACGAATCTAAGCATAAAGCTTGAACATTATTATTGAAAATGCCCTAAAACCTAAACCTTAAACCCTATAACCCTACACCCCTAAATGACCCTGACCATGTTGGTATATATCATCCACTTATAGATCAACATTTGAGATATACTTTTATTAAATTATGCTAAAGCCATTCATTTCCACGAATCTAAGCATAAAGCCCCTAAACATTATTGAAAATGCAATAAAACATAAACCTTAAACCCCTAAACCCTTTAACCCTAAACCCTCACAAAGCAGACTAGGTATCATGCACATATAGATCAAAATTTGAGATACTTTCATTAAATTGCCATAACGCCTTTCTATTTCACGAATATCGGCATATAGCTCCAACATTATTGAAAATTCACTAAACCCTACCCTCCAAAAAATGTAAACACTAAGCCATATACCCCTAAACACTAAAACCCTAAACCCTCAACCCCTAACCCTGACTTAGCAGGTATCATACACTTATAGATAAAATTTGATATACTTTCATTATCAAATTGTCACTAAGTCATTCTATTCCATGAATATAAGCATAAATATCAAACTTCGTGGAAAATTCCCGAAACCCTAAAACAACCCCGAAAACCTAACCTTCAACTCCTAAATTCTCTAAACCCCACACAACCCCCAACCTAAACCCTCGACCTCTAAATAATAAAACCCTAAACCCCTCAACCCATAATTAAACCCTAACCAAGTAGGTATCATGCACTTATAGTTCCAAATTCGAGATACTTTCATAAAATTGCGGTAAAAACATTATGTTCCACAAAGATAAGCATAAAGCTTGAACATTATTCAAAATTCCCTAAACCCTACACCCCTAAACCCCTAATTAAATGACCCTAACTAATTAAGCAGGTATATCATCCACTTATATATCAACATATGAGATATACTGTCATTAATTATGCTAATGCCATTCCATTACACAAATCTAAGCATAAAGCTTGAACATTATTGTTGAAAATTCCATAAAACCGAAACCTTAAACCCTATAACCCTAAACCACTAAATGACCCTGACCAAGCCGGTATATATAATCCACTTATAGATCAACAGTTGAGATATTACTTTTATTAAATTATGATAAAGCCATTCATTTACCGTGAATCTAAGCATAAAGCCTAAATATTATTAAAAATGCCATAAAACCTAAACCCTAAACCCTTTAACCCTAAACCCTGACAAAACAGGCTAGGTATTATGCATCTATAGATCAAAATTTGAGATACTTTCATTAAATTTCCCTAACGCCTTTCTATTTCATGATCGCCATATAGCTAGAACATTATTGAAAATTCACTAAACCCTACCCTCGCAAAAACGTAAACACTTAGCCATATACCCCTAAACACTAAAAACCCTAAACCCTCAACCCCTAACCCTGACTAAGCAGGTATCATGCACTACTTATAGATAAAATTCGAGACACTTTCATTATTAAATTCTCGCTAAGTCATTCTATTCCATGAAATATAAGCATGAAGCTCAAACTTCATTAAAAATTCTTGAAACCCTAAAACAACCCTGAAAACCTAAACCCTCAACTCTTAAATTCCCTAAACCCCAAACAACCCCCCAACCTAAACCCTCGACCCCTAAATACTAAAACCCTAAACCCTTCAACCCTTAATTAAACCCTAACCAAGTAGGTATATCGTGCACTTATAGATCCAAATTCGAGATACTTTTATTAAATTACGGTAAAAACATTATGTTCCACAAATATAAGCATAAAGCTTGAACATTATTCAAAATTACCTAAACCCCTAATTAAACTACACTGACTAATTAACCAGGTATATCATCCACTTATATATCAACATTTGAGATATACTTTCATTAAATTACGCTGACGCCATTTCATTCCATGAATCTAAGAATAAAGCTTGAACATTATTATTTAAAATGCCCTAAAACCTAAACCTTAAACCCTACTAACCCCAATAAACCCTGACCAAGCAAGCATCATGCGCTTTAAGATCAAAATTTGAGATACCTTCATCAAATTGTGCTAACACCATTCTAATTCATGACATGTCAAACATTATTGAAAATGTTCTAAACCCTAACCCCCTAAAGTCTAAACCCTAATCCCTATATACCCTTAAAAATCCTAAACCCTAACCCCTACCCTAAGCTCGGATATAACCCTGAATGCTAAACTACCCCTAAAAAACCAAAACCCTAAATCCTCAATACTAAAATCCTAAACCCTCGACCCATAAACCCTAACCAAGCAGGTATCATGCACTTAAAGATCAAAATTTCAGATACTTTCATTATTAAATTGTTGCTAAGTCATTCTGTACCATGAATATATGCATAAAGCTCGAACTTTATAGAAAATTCTCGAAGCCCTGGACTATAAACCCCTAAATACCTAAAACTAAACTCTAAACCCTAAAACTCGAAACACTAAACCCCTAAAACAGTAAACCCCTAAAACCCTAAACCCTAAACAACCCTGACCAGGAAGGGGTATCATCATAAGCATAAAGCTTAAACATTATTGAAAAATCCCTAAACCTTAAACCCTAAACGAACCTGACCAGGCAGGGGTATCATTCACTTGTAGAACAACATTTGTTATATACTTTCATTAAATTACGATAATGCCATTCTATTCCCCGAATATAAGCCTAAAGCTTGAACATTATTGAAAATGCCCCAAAACCTAAACCATAAACCCCTAAACCCTAGAACTGTAAAACCAAAACCCTCAACCCTTAAACACTGACCAAGCAGGTATCATGCAGTTATAGATCAAAATTTTGAGATACCTTCATTAAATTGTTGCTAAGTCATTTTATTCCACGAACATTATTAAAAATTCCCTAAAACCTAAACCCCTAAACCCTCAACCACCCCTAAACCCTGACCAAAGAATTATCATGCACATATAGATCAAAATTTGAGATACTTTCAGTAAATTGGGTAACGCCATTCTATTCGAATAATATAAGCATACAACTCAGACATTATTGAAAATTTCCTAAACCATAAACCATAAACTACCCCTAAAACCAAAACCCTAAACCCCTCATACTAAAACCCTAAACCATCGACCCATAAACCCTATAAACAAGCATGTATCATGCACTTATAGATCAAAATTTGAGATAC
Source organism: Avena sativa (assembly GCA_916181665.1). Taxonomy (NCBI): domain Eukaryota; kingdom Viridiplantae; phylum Streptophyta; class Magnoliopsida; order Poales; family Poaceae; genus Avena; species Avena sativa. The sequence continues at coordinate 298,811,598 of OV702297.1, read as the reverse complement.
TTACATTAAATTGTGGTAACGCTATTCTATTCCATGAATATAAGCATAAAGCTAGAACATCATTGAAAATTCTCTAAACCCTAAACCATTAAATGACCCTGACCAAGTAGGGCATTATATATCAATCAAATCTATAATATCCTTTGTAAACATTGCTTGAAATGCCAAGATGCACCGATCTACCAAATATGGACACGTTATCATAAACTATGGTAGATATATGGCCGTGACCTTGGTCATCTTGTTTCAAAGCTTCCAAAATCTAATTCTTATCAATTTCGGCAAATGTGTGAAAACTCATTTAAATGTTGGTAAGCATGCTATCGCTGGCGTGTGGGTCCAGATAGGGCCAGCACGTGAGGAGTGGCTTCGTCGGAGTAGCGTACATCGGAAGCTTCAACCTCAAAATTTCCACACAGCGTCGAAACATCCCGTGCATCTATTCAAAAATCCCGCCTCGTTTTTTCCGAATGCAAAATTCCTCTTCTATCGCTGGCCTGGAAACAAGGACCAGAGGAGCACTACAATAATAGAGGGGTATAGGTGGGAAATTTGTGTCATACCACCTATATCCCCCCATCGCCTCTTCGTCGCCCACCCTCCTTCGACCCACACCTTCCTCCAGCTGCTTCACCTCCAGCCCTCTCTTCCATACCGGAGCTCCTTCACCGTTGATGCTCTCTTACACACGGGGTCATCTTCACTATCGGCGCTCTCTTCCACACTGGAGCTCCTTCCCCATCGGCGCTCTATTCCACTCGGGAACATCTTCATCGCCCAACGCACCGGATCCACCTTGAAATGCCCAGCCGAGGCCTCAGCTGCCCTCTTGCGCATCCCACCCGCCCCATCATATAGCGGTAATTTCTCTTGTTCGTTTGCTATTAAGAGTTATAATGTTGCTCAATATCCTGGATGCTATTGCCATTTTGTTTGTGCCCACATGGTAGTTCTTATCCACATCATAAGCTTGTCGCTATTATTTCCTTTCTTACATTCTCACACTATCGGTGTAATCCTGAAACACTAACTCGTAGATTCTATTCTTTTCGAGCGCTCGAATGGGTCATGGTAACATCTCATAAAGGATCCAACACTCACAATCTGACTTCAAGCAAGGATGAAGTGCAAGATTTCTATGTGTTACTTAGGCCAGTTTCTTGTCATGTTAATAAGTTATATTATATGTATGCATATTAAGTTAATAAGTCATTCTACCTAAAAACCTGCCATGACATTTTCATTCATGTTTGGTTGTGTTTCTATCTGTGAATGCTTAATTCAGAAAATTTCCATCTAGTCATATTTAATGTTATCTTTTTGGTGTTTTCAACTTCTTTCATCCTTCCAAACCAACTAGCTAGTTTGAATCATACATCTGGTCATTTTTAATGCTATCTTTTGGTCTTTTTCAAGTGCTTTCATCCTTCCAAACCAGCTAACTCGGTTTTAAATGTTATGAATTAATGCAGAGAAAGGACAATGGAGTACAAGGACCAGAGTTCCAGCTGATTGACTCAGATACTACTGGCATATTGACCAGGAGTCGCACCCGCTTGAGAAGGAGCAACTGTCAGCCTGAACAAGTTACTGTAAGTTCATACTTACTTAAATATTATGGGTCACCATTAAGCTTTTTGGCTTGTTGACAAGTTCCACTATGTATATAGATAGCTCTTAAGTTGCACTTTTTGGCTTATGGTGTGGTTTTCATACATAATGGATGCCCAGCATGTGCAGTGTTGGAAATTTGTGGTGCCTAGAGTCTTTTCACTAGTGAAGGTGAGTAGCAAGTTTTTATGGACCCTTGGTCTAGTACAAAACCCATGTATTTATTGTTTCTTTCTACTCGAATAAGTGGATTCCCTATCTGGTGTAAGCGGTGGAGCGGATTTAAATTTTTTAGACGTGAGCCTAGTAAATTTCTTAGCCACTTCTAGTATGCTTGCTCTTAAATGATCTCTAATTTATATAATACTACTTTTCCCCTTGTTCTTTGTTTTAACTCCTTTCACCATATTGTACTAGGTCGTAGTTAAAACGAAGCAGGAGTCCTCAGAAGGCAGGACTGAAAGTTGTGATCCCTCTTCTAATTCATCCTCCCATTGCATTTATGAAGCAAACAACTTACTTACTAGTCCACCTAGAACAACTCATGCAGGTGATATATGATATATATATATACGAATGTTGTGTTTCATGTAGAAATAAAGGGTGTAGCTGCTCTTAGATCTATAGCTGAAATGTTGAAGAAGAGGACATATGATACATTGAAGCTGAAATGGCTAGAACGGCGAAGGGCCATAACAGGAAATGGTCATAACAGTGAAAGACTAGAACAGTGAGTGGCCTGAACAGTACCAGGCTAAAATCCCCATGTGATGTAACAGTAGCATGCCTGAATACTAATAGAACCAAATAGTAAAAGGCTATATAGTCAGTACACCGGAACAGTAAAACTCTAGATAGTTAGCAGGCTGGAACGGTAAAAGGCTAGATAGTTAGCAGGCCAGAATAGTAAAAGGCGAGAATCACAGCAGGCTAGAACAGTAAAAGGCTAGATTGTTAGCACGCCAAAATAGTAAATGGACAAATTTATAGCAGGCCGAAACAATAAACGTCTATAAAAGAACATGTGGGCCCCCATGTGTGGTTTTGGTAATTAATGATAATCTTCATGGACTAATGTGTGTATTAAGTTGTACTTGTAGGAATTGTCCATTGGCATCGCTTGGAGATTGTGTTGTATTCAAGGTCGATGTAATGCGAAGAAGATATGTTATGCAAGCTCAATATGTGCCATCTATAGAAGATCTCATGTTTGATGCTTGCCATCCTCGGTGATCATGGATCGATGATGAGGAATTAAGAAAGGCGTTCCATCTTGAGAAGGGAAAGATCGTCTACATCGAGATCAAGTGGAATCCTCAAGGCAAAGGTATAATCTTGATAGGTTTTCCCTTTTGCCGGTCTCATGTTGTGTGTGGGAGACCTGGTTTAGGATAGATAACCATACTATCAAGAGGGGATCTCAAGTGAGTAACTCGATCATATCTTTCAAAGAGAGCTCAAACATTTTTATACTTAGAATCATCCTTCCTTGGTTGTTAGTTGGATCTTATCCACGTGAGGTTCTAGAGCTTGTCGTAATATTCATAATAAGCTCTAGTTCATCGAAAACGGATTACATATGCATTATCTATTTGCGTTTTAGATATTGGAGGTTTTACCGGTTTTTCTTTTAGAGATAGGTAAAACCTTTCATTATTTGTTTCTTACTCATATGAGTATTTAGATCTTGTATTAATCTCCATGACAAGCTCTAGTTCATCGAAAACGGATTTCACATGCATTTTCTATTACATTTTTTATGTTGGAGGTTTTACCGACTTGTCTTTTTAAGAGGTTAAACCTTTCATCATTTGGTTATATCCTCCATTGCTGGACTATGATGTTTTTCTGTATGATCTTTTAGATCTTGTTGTCCTCTTCAAAACGAGCCCAAGATCATCAAAAACGAGTCCGTTTTCGTTCTGGGATAACCGGTAGTACCGAACCAGAATCCGGTAGTACCGGGGTCCGGTAGTACCGCATTTTGGTACCAGGGAGCACAGAGAAAAATGCATTTCGCGCCCCAGGAACCCTAGGGAATGTCCGGTAGTACCAGGGTCCGGTAGTACTGCATTTTGGTACTGGGGAGTACCAAGAAAAATGCGTTTGGCGCCCCAGGAACCCCTGGGAATGTCCGGTAGTGCCGGGAAAGTCCGGTAGTACTGGGAATCGGGTTTTTGGGCTGCAACGGTTGGATTTGGAGGAACCTATTTAAGGTGCCTTCTTCCCCAATGGTTCCTCAACCATTTCTTGCAAGTTTCCCCTACATTGTTGACCTTCTTGAGCTTGCTTCCCTTCAACCCCTCCAATGATTCTTTCCCATATTTGAGTAGAAGAGAGAGGAGATCTAGATCCACGTTTTGACCAAACCAAAACATCTCTTTGTGAGTGTCTCTTTGGGGATCTAGACTTTGGGGGATTTTGTGTCCCTCTTTGATTCCTCCTCTCTTGTTCCCCCAATAGCTTTAGTATCTTTGTTGGAACTTGAGAGTGAGGGATTAGAGCACCTTTGTGATGTTCTTGCCTTTTGCATTAGGTGCATCGGTTTGAGTTCTCCTCAGAGGATTTGGTTCGTGATATTTGTTGACGCTTGTCCCTCCTGGGTTCTTGGAACCCTAGACGGTTTTGTGGCCTTGGTGGATTTTGTTGGGAGCCTCGAATTAAGTTGTGGAGAAGTGCCCCAACCTTGTGAGAGGTTTCGGTTTGCCACCAACAAGTGCACCGATAGTGGAAGTGTGGATCGATCCCGTTGGGGTGAGATTCATTGGAGAATAAGGGAAGCCTTTTGTGGCGTAGGTGGTTTGGTACCACCCCCTCTCCAAACGAGACATACTCCATGTTGGGAGGAACTCGGTAAAATATCGTTGTCCCCGCGTGCCTCGGTTATATCTATACCTGAGCTCTTCACTTATGCACTTTACATTATGATAGCCTCCGTGCTTGAAGTAATCTATATCTTGCTATCACATTGTTGCTTTTATTGCTTAGCATAAGTTGTTGGTGCACATAGGTGTACCATAGTTGTTCTAGTTTGTGCTTGACAAAGTAAACGCTAGTTTATTTCCGCCTTTGTCGAGCCACTCTCGGAAAAGTTTTAATAGCCTATTCACCCCCCCCCCCCCCCGCTCTAGGCGACATCTGTATCCTTTCAGGCTAGATTTACAGCAGGCCAAAATAGTAAAAGGCTAGATTGTTAGAAGGCCGGAATAGTAAAAAAACCAGATTTACAGCAGGCCGGAACAGTAAACGTCCAGATTCACAACAGGCCGGAACAGTAGAAGACCAGATACACAGCAGGCCGGAACAGTAGGAGGCCAGATTCAGAGCAGGCCGGAATAGTAGAAGGCCAGAATAACAGTAGGCTGGAATAGTAAAGGGCCAGAATCTTGGGAGGCTGGATGTAACACTACGGTTCTGAAAAGACCGTAGATTCTATGTGACATGTCAATCCCTGGATTGGTTAATTGGCCCACAATAGAATAAAGATGAATAACATAGCAAATATCCATGTATCATAAATAACGAAAGATCCAGAGTAACATTATTACAATAGAGGCTTAGTTCTAGGCTAGCTTAGCTTATTCAAGTAACAGCATAAATAAAATAACTCCTCCATTCTTCAAATTTCCCACAAGTGAACAAGTGCCGAGTGGAGTACCGTGGCCTAAATCGATCACTCAGAATCTGTATATCCTGCAACATGAAACATAGCAGCCCCGAAGGGTCAATACATGGAATGTATGGCAAGTAGAGCTATTAAAGGAGACAATAGAACTAACTTCTACATGCATATTTGGCAAGTGGAGTTGTGGCTAGCTTGCATTTGCAAATACCTTTGTCCTACTTTCATAAACAGTTTTTGATTTTCTTTGAAAAGATCCCAATTAAGTTAACCCATCAACATTAAAGCAATTAGGAAATTAGAATGAGCGAGAAACATGTCATGATCTCAATATCAAGCAACTCAGATGTCCATAACCGGGGGCACGGCTAAACAATTAGTTTATACACCTTGCAAGGGTTAGTACACTTTACCCATGTGACTTGGCCAGCCCAACTCGTACCACCACTCTCATATTGGGTGATGGTAGGGATAAGTCCAAGAAGGTACCTTTCGGGAAGTAGCTCCCCAAACCCGACATGCATCATACCAACCTACCAAAATTCTACATCTCTGGATACGTGGGTTCGAGTTACCACAACCTACTGAGTCCAACCAACCTCCCATTCCATTATTGGCACATGGTTGTACACGTAAGCTACCAAATAAAGAATCCAATCATTTTCTCTTGATACCTGGGTGCCTTTCCGCAATGATACCACCAAAAATTATCAATCCCATCCCTCCTAGGAGATTCATTGATTAAGTTGTTTTTAGTTTTCGCAAACCAACACATTTAGAAACAACTTTCAGTGATGTAACCCAGCACTCGTTCATCATAGCATGGCTAAGCACATCTACCAACGGTGGCTCATCTACAGGAAATCTCTACCACATAATAGGACATAGCATAGCGATAGTACTTTCATACACATGGATCTACAAAATACACGATAATGCATTAAAAATAGTAGGACAACATCATGAACAATTAGCATCTACTTGCCTTGGCTGTAGTGGTCGAATGAACAATTCTCACACGAGCAAGCGTTGCACTCGTCACAATCTACACGATACAATTGCAATCACATAAACAAACCAAACACAATCATATACAATCATAACAATGCAAGATGCATGCATGACAAGTTGAACAATGCTACAATAGCTTTCTATAACCTTATTCAGTATACCTACTATATGCATGCATGGAAATCATTTTAATAGTACTGAAAACAAGTCATGCAATTTTAAATGGCCAAACTATTGAGTAATAACCCAATTATTAAGCCACTGCTATTGAATAGATTGTAAAATCTTGGAAAAATGGCTAATGTGTAGGCAATCTAAAATAGAACCAGTACCAACTGGAATCACTCAAAAAGGATTTATAGAATTTCCTGAGCAATTAAAATACTCCAGTAAGCCTTTTTTATAGATTCTACAACTTCCATTACTATAAGTCTACCTTTTTAATTCACTAACAGATTCCTCTTGTTCTACTGATTCCAGGGACATCTCATTTGTAATTTTGGAGTTGTAGAACTTTTCCTATGAATTTATTACTCTAAAAAGGACATTAAACTATTTAATTAATAACGGAAAAACCTTGCCTCAAAAGTATGAAACAATTGTACAGCAATATTCTACGTGAAAAACTGAATCCAACGATACCTTATTTGTAATTTTTGGACCAGTAAATTAATTTTTATGAATTTTACAAGTTTCAGCTATTTTCTGCTATTTCCAAATTTGTTTTAAAAGGATTTACTGTGCAGTCAACGCGACCGGTGGGTCAGCGCTGACGCGGCGACACGTGGCAGCATGTTACTGGCTGGTACCCCTTCGCTGGCCTGTTCTAATCTGGCGCGTTCACGTTAGATCGGACGGTGGAGGGCGTCTGAGGCGAGGCTCACCGGAGTTGGTGGTGATGGGCGGTGGTGACGGCTCAGGCGGCGATGTCGGCGGTGGGGCAGTTGTCTCCAGCGATAGGGGAGGTGCGGACTAGATGCGGCATGATACGGCGAGCTTGAAAGCGTCCCTCACATGGATCCTTGCTCCCTCGAACGGCAGCAACCGGCGGATGGAGCACCTCGGCTCCCGTCGGTCTCCGGCGAGCAATCCCCGGCGGCGTGAGGCTCTGTAGAGGGGGAAAAGTAGATGAGGCGACATTGTTTAGAGAGGGGAACACCACAGGGGAAGAAGGAGAGCGCGGGGCGGTCGATAGCATCGGGTTTTCAAGCTCCACCTCGCGGCTTCAATGGCAATGGCGGCGACAGAAATCGCTTCCGAGCTTGCAAGGAGGGCAGGGAAAGACGGCGGCGGTCCTTTGTAGCGGGGCAGGGGGAAACGCGAGTGACCGAACTCGCGCGGGAGTCGGACTTGATCGAGCAGCGATGGAGGCTCCGTGTCTAGTACGGACGGTGGCGGCGCGCAGCTGACATGCGGTCCCCACCTGTCGGCGACAGGGGGCAGCGGGATGCTGCGGAGGTGCTTTGCGGGCAGCGCGCGGTGCGTTAGCTGCCGCTCGGCGTGGCTGCGCTGGCTAGCGTCTGCTGCTGGCAGGCCCCGGGTGGGCTTCTGGGCTGGCGGGCCGGCCTCCTGCGCTGCTGCTGCTCTCTTCTCTTCTCTTTTTATTCTTTTTCCTGGGGATTTTCTTAACTGAAATTTTCTGTCTAAAACTGTCTAAAATTAAGCAAAAATTCAGATTGTTATAGATTTTGCTCCGAAGCTCCAATGAGACGATTCAAAGTGCTTCGAGTTCGTGACGGAACCCTCTACGCATCTGTGCTAACCAAAATACTAAACTCACAGTTCCTAGCAGGTGCAAGGTAGGAACCGAGCACTCTAGTGTAGGTGACAAAATGCAAATGCAAGTAAGGGTTTTTGCCAAAATCTTTTCAAACTGAACTTTTGCAATGATGTTCAAGATGCAATGACATGCATGATATGCAGTACCAAATCTAAAATTTGGGATGTGACAAGACTAACCCCCTTAAGATGAATCTCGTCCCCGAGATTCGGCGTGGCTAGCAAATAGGTGTGGGTGGTCCTCTCGGGGATCATCCTCATGCTCCCAAGTGGCTTCCTCTTTGGTGTGGTGACTCCATTGCACTTTGCAAAACCTGATCGTCTTGGTACGGTAAACCTCTCCGCTGTCTCCAGTATCCTTACCGGCTTCTCCTCATATGTCAAGTCACTCTCCGGCTGAACCTCCTCTAGTGGCACAGTGTCTCTCAATGGTGTATCCACCATCTCCGGATGGCACTTCTTCAGCTGGGACATGTGGAACACATTGTGGACGGCGGACAGAGCCTCTGGCAACTCCAACTAATATGCAACCTCTCCCTTGCGTGCTAAGACCCGGTATGGTCCTATAAACCTAGGTGCCAGCTTACCCTTGATTCCAAATCTCTTAATCCCACGCAGTGGCGACACTTTGAGGTACGCTCTATCACCGATCTCATACACCACTTCCTTGTGCTTGGCATCAGCGTAGCTCTTTTGTCTCGATTGTGCCACCTTCATCCTGTCCCTACAAAGCGACCTTCTCCTCGGCATCCTTGATCAAATCAGTTCCAAATAGCTGACGCTCTCCTACTCCATCCCATAGCAATGGTGTCCGGCATCTTTTCCCATATAGCACATCAAACAGCGATGTCTTGATGCTGGTTTGGTAGTTGTTGTTGTAGGAAAACTCGGCATACGGCAAATTCTCGTCCCAACTAGAGCCATGAGCCAAAGTGCAAGCTCGCAACATATCCTCCAAAATCCGATTCACCCTCTCTGTCTGTCCATCTGTCTGAGGGTGGAATGTTGTGCTAAAATCCAACCTAGTTCCCAATGATTCGTGCAGCTGGCGCCAAAAGTGCGATGTAAATTGGGTGCCTCTATCTGATACAATGCTCTTGGGGACTCCATGTAGGCACACAATCAGGTCCATATAAATCTTGGCTAACATTGAACTCGTGTAGGTTGTCTTCACCGGTATAAAGTGGGCTACCTTGGTCAAATGGTCGACCACTACCCAAATAGAGTCGTATCCCGACCTGGTCATAGGCAATCCTGTGATAAAATCCATTCCCACTCTATCCCACTTCCATTCCGGCATGGGCAATGGTTGTAGTAATCATGTTGGCTTCTGGTGTTCCGCCTTCACTCGGCTGCATATATCACATAAGGCAATATGCTCGGCGATGTCTCCCTTCATGTTGTTCCACCAAAATCTGTCCTTTAGATCCATATACATCTTTGTATTGCCCAGATGTATGGAGTATGGCGAGTCATGAGATTCCTGCAGAATTAGCTTCCTTATCTCCGGGTCGTTGGGCACACACAAACGATCTCCAAACCACAAGGTTCCTTGCTCATCCTCGCGGATTTCTTTTTCTCGATTCTCCTTCGTCTTTTCCTTTATCGCCTCTATCTCCTTGTCTCCTACTTGAGCCTTCCTGATCATGTCATGTAGCATTGGTTGGACTTCCATTGCTGCCAAATATCCCTCTGACACTACCTCCAGTCTAAGCTCCTTGAATTTCTTGCACAAATCCTCGGGCAATTCCCCAACAGTCAATCCATTGGCATAGACCTTCCGGCTTAGAGCATCTGCTACTACATTGGCTTTTCCTGGGTGGTATTGCAGATTCATATCATAATCCTTGATAAGCTCCAACCATCTTCTTTGCCTCATGTTCAGCTCCTTCTGTGTAAATATGTACTTCAGGCTCTTGCGGTCGGTGTACACATCGCAGTGTTTTCCCATCTGGTAGTGCCTCCATACCTTGAGCGCATGTACAACCGATGCTAATTCCAAGTCGTGCATGGGGTAATTCCTCTCATGGTGTTTAAGTTGCCGTGAAGCATATGACACCACTCTCCCATCTTGATCAGCACACTTCCAAGTCCCTGTCGAGATGCGTCACAGTACACTTGAAAATCCTTCTAAGATCAGGTAAACACAGAATAGGTGCAGTCACTAGGCGACACTTCAGTTCCTAGAATCTAGCTTCACACACATCTGTCCACTCAAACTTCTTCTCCTTCTTCAGCAGTTTCGCCATTGGCTTAGCGATCTTGGAGAAATTCTCTATGAATCTCCTATAGTATCCAGCAAGTCCCAAAAAGCTCCGAATATCGCCCACATTCTTGGGCGCTTCCCATTCAGTAACTGCCGTCACCTTGCTTGGGTCAACAGCGACTCCTTCTCATGACACCACGTGTCCAAGAAATCCAACAGTGTTAAGCCAAAATTCACACCTGCTGAATTTGGCATACAGCATATGTTCCCTCAGCTTCTCCATAATTAGTCGCAGATGTCTCTCATGTTCAGCATCATCCTTGGAATATATCAATATGTCATCGATGAACACAACCACGAACTTGTCCAAGTACTCCATAAACACCTTGTTCATCATGGTCATGAAATATGTCGGGGCATTTGTTAGTCCAAACGACCTAACTGTATATTCATATAAACCATACCTAGTGGTAAAAGCAGTTTTTGGGATGTCCTCCTCCCGAATCTTCAATTGGAAATAGCCCGATCGCAGATCAATTTTGCTAAACACCTTTGCTCCTTCCAGTTGATCAAACAAATCATTTATGTTCGGCAGGGGGTATTTGTTCTCGATGGTCACTTCATTCAGCGAGCGATAGTCCACCACTAACCTCTTGCTACTGTCCTTCTTCTCCACAAACAGAACAGGTGCACCCCATGACGACGAACTAGGCTGAATAAATCCCTTGTCCAATTGCTCCCTTAGTTGTTTCTTTAATTCGTTCAGCTCATCCACATCCATCTTGTACGGCCTCTTTGCTATAGGTCCTGTTCCCGGCATCAGATCGATGAGAAACTCCACATCCCTGTCAGGTGGCATCCCTGGCAGCTCCTCCGGAAACACGTCGGGGTACTCCTTTATTACAGGCACTGTATCCATGCTAAACCCCTTAAGAGAATTCAGCTTACACCTTCCCAGTCGCACCGACGACTTGAAACTAATTCTCTTACTGTCCGGGGTCTTGAGCGAAACCGCTCGCTGTGCACAATCTATGTGTCCCTCATGCATAGACATCCAATCCATGCCTAGTATTACATCTAAACCTTGTGACTCCAATATTACCATATGTGCAATAAAATTGTGTGCTCCAATCCTCACAGTTAAGTCGCGGCATCCCGCGCTAGCTATCATTTCCCCTCCAGGTGAGCTTACTCTAATAAACCCTTTTAGAGACTCCATAGGTAGATTATAATTATCCACAAATTCCCTCGATATGAATGAATGCGATGCACCAGTATCGAAAAGAATAAGTGCAGGGTGAGTGTTGATTGGAAACTTACCAACCACAAGCTCAGGCTCATCTGAGATCTCCTCCACATTCATGTGGTTCACTGTGGCCTTCTGGTTGTTGCCTGGCTTCATTCCCTTCTTCTCCGGACAGTTGTCTACATAATGCCCTTTCTGGTTGCACTTTAAGCATGTCACCTCACTCAGGTCCTTCTTCACAAAGTTGTGATCACGGTTACGGTCATGTCCATTGTGTCCTCCAGAATGGTGAGTGTGTCCTCCCTTGTGGCTGTGGCGGCTGCTCTTGTGGTTCTCATGGCGATGTACATCGCTTCCATGGCTATGGCGGTCATGGCTTCCATGGCGCCCATAGTCACTTCCTCCATGCTTGGAGTATCCATCATAAGAAGTGCGAGACTTGTGGTGAGAGCCAGAGTGGTGATTGTTGTTCTTTCTCTTGCGGTTCTCCACCTGTTTGTGCTTTCCCTCCAAGATTCTGGCCTTGTCCATAAGTTCCTGGAAAGTGGGGCAATAAACCACTAGCAGCTGTACCGAGAGCTCATCACTAAGGCCATCCAGGAACCTCTCTCTCCTCTTGGCATCAGTGTCAACATCCTTAGGGGCATAACGCGACAGGTTGTTGAACTCCTCTATATATTCAGCCACGGTGTGGTTGGTTTGGCGCAAGTTGCGGAACTCCTTCCTCTTCAGGCTTAGAACTCCTGAAGAGACATGGTTGGTCCTGAAACCTTTCCTTAAACATGGCCCAGGTCACAGTGTCCAGCGGGTGGGTGATCTGAAAAGTGTCCCACCACGAAGCGGCTGGTCCCTCCAGTAGGTGAGCAGCAAACCTCATCTTTTCAGCATATGTGCATCCAACAGTTACCAGATCCTTATTCACTGAACGCAACCAGTCGAGAGCAACCAACGGCTCAGTTGCAGTAGAGAACTTCACTGGCCTTAGCCTCAGGAACCTTGTAAGTGCATCTCCCTAGGGCTGGTTGTTCCCATTGTTGTTGTTATTGTTGTTCTGAGCTTCCACGAACTGGGTCATCACTTGGGTTAACTGTGCCTGAGCTGCCATAAGCTGTTCCATCTCAGTAGGTTGATGGAGGGGAGGCATCAGCGGTTCAGCACAGGTAAGCTTAGAAAGAATCAGTTATGAAAGTAGGATTCTACCCATGCATTCTGATCAAACAACAACAAGGCAATCATAGACAATCATGTGTAAGCAACACATCAGCAAACAAGCGATCAAGCAATGTTACAGAGGTTATCCTAGCAGTATATAGCTACTGAAATAGTTTTAAAAGCGTTGGCAACAATTATAAACATAAATAGGCCAACAAATCATTAAAACAGGAATCTGCCAGAACAGTCCAGCAGTGTTCAAGAATTGTTCTACCTGACTTAAACTCGTCAGGAATTTTTGCTGATTTTTTTGTATACATTACAGAGAGTTTCGAAACAGACCCTATTTGTTCAGATTTTTCCCAGTTACCAAAAAAATATGAAAAATCATACAGTACAGCAGGGTCAGCAGAAAACTGCATCAGGAAAAACTCGAATATCAACCAAAACCTTGCCATAAGTCATTTATAAAATTCACACAAATAATCCTAGAACTTTAGAGTACACATAGGAGCAACTAAACGCTTTAAACTAATAGAAACTAAGTTTTACATTGATCGAGGCCTTAAGCTAACGATGTATCCTAACGAAGACTAATTGGTGGCCATCTAACTACTTCATGAAGAGGTTGCAGTAGGTCCTTGCGTTCATGCGTTGGCGCTTATGTCCACGGACCATCCATGGAGGTGGTGTATACACCTCTCCTGAATCATCACTTGAAACCTCAAATTCCACCTCTTCTGGATCCTCCTCTTCTTCTTCATCCTCTGTTGCAGCAGCAACAGCTTCATCTCCTCCACCATCGCCGTCTCCATCATCATCATCATCCTCATTATCATTTTTCCCTCCGTCTTCATCATCATCATCGTTGCCATCATCTTCATTGTTGTCATCAGGGGGTGGATTCAACTGTGCTTGGAGAGCGGCAATCTGGGCTGCCATATCAACAATAGTCTGGTCCCTTTCCTAGACGGTCCCTTGCAGGTGCTCTATGGCTTGATTGTTTTCCTGGACGGTCCCATTCAGCTATTCTATGGCTTGATTATTCTCCTGGACGGTCCCATTCAGATGCGCTATGGTCGCGTCCCTGCCAACAAGTGCATGGTTCAGAACATCCACATCTTCATGTAAAGTATCAATCTCCTGTCCCTGGACCACCAGGACGTTGCTGGCAAAGTCAGCTATCTCCTTTACCATCATCACTTTCTCAGCTAGGGCTCCATTCTCCACCTCCATATCCTCTATGTGACTCCGACAGGGCAGCATGTTGTTCCTGTTGCCTGGGGTAACCAAAATGTTCCCATTCCCATCCCGCCTTCCGTAGTCACGGTAAGGTGAGTCTTATGGCAGCAGGTGTCGAACAAGATGGCACTGGCGTGACAGGGCTTCATGTAGGGCCAAGTTTATTCCAAGACCCCAGTTGCAATACGTCTTGGTGTAGACCAGATGCACAGGGTTTGGCAAGGCGACATCCCTGAAGATGAAAGTGGTGATCTCCCAGGCGTCCTCGCCATATCCATAGGTGTATAGCCTTCTTCCCTTGAACATGGGCAGCGGCAATCCCAATGACTGTGAGAGCTATGCCAACTGTCTTGCAAAGGGCCTTGGCGACTCAATCGCGGCATACTAAGTCCTGACTTCTCCCATATATCAATCAAAGGAGGAAAGTGTGAGAATAGCATATGGTAAAGATTTACGAGAGTGAAAGGCATAAATTAAAGACAGAGTAAACATAAGCTTTAGTAATTCTATGGCTTCCTAATCCAAACCTAGGTAACGATCCTACAGTCGACACACGGGCTCTGATACCATCTTGTAACACTATGGTTCTCAAAATACCGTAGCTTCTATGTGACATGCCAATCCCTGGATCGGTTCATTGGCCCACAATAGAATAAAGATGAATAACATAGTAAATATCCATGTATCATAAATAATGAAAGATCTAGAGTAACATTATTACAATAAAGGCTTAGCTCTAGGCTAGCTCAGCTTATTCAAGTAACAGCATAAATAAAATAACTCCTCCATTCTTCAAATTGCCCACAAGTGAACAAGTGCCGAGTGGAGTACCGTGGCCTAAATCGATCACTCGGAATCTGAATATCCTGCAACATGAAACATAGCAGCCCCGAAGGGTCAATACATGGAATGTATGGCAAGTAGAGCTATTAAAGGAGACAATAGAACTAACTTCTACATGCATATTTGGCAAGTGGAGCTGTGGCTAGCTTGCATTTGCAAATACCTTTGTCCTACTTTCATAAACAGTTTTTGATTTTCTTTAAAAAGATCCCAATTAAGTTAACCCATCAACATTAAAGAAATTAGGAAATTAGAATGAGCGAGAAACATGTCATGATCTCAATATCAAGCAACTCAGATGTCCATAACCGGGGACACGGCTAATCGATTAGTTTATACACCCTCCAGGGGTTAGTACACTTTATCCATGTGACTTGGCCAGACCAACTCGTACCACCACTCTCATATTGGGTGATGGTAGGGAGAAGTCCAAGAAGGGACCTTTCGGGAAGTAGCTCCCCAAAACCGACACGCACCGTACCAACCTACCAAAATTCTACATCTCTGGATACGTGGGTTCGAGTTACCACAACCTACTGAGTCCAACCAACCACCCATTCCATTATTTGCACATGGTTATACACATAAGATACCAAATAAAGAAACCAGTCATTTTCTCTTGATACCTGGGTGCCTTTCCGCAATGATACCACCAAAAATTATCAATCCCATCACTCTCAGGAGATTCTTGATTAAGTTGTTTTTAGTTTTCGCAAACCAACACATTTAGAAACAACTTTCAGTGATGTAATCTAGCCCTCGTTCATCGTAGCTTGGCTAAGCACATCTACCAACGGTGGCTCATCTACAGAAAATCCCTACCACATAATAGGACATAGCATAGCGATAGTACTTTCCTACAAATGCATCTACAAAATACACGACAATGCATTGAAAATAGTAGGACAACATCATAAACAATTCGCATCTAATTGCCTTGGCTGTAGCGGTCGAACGAACAATCCTCACACGATCAAGCGTTGCACTCGTCACAATCTACACGATACAATTGTAATCACATAAACAAACCAAACACAATCATATACAATCATAACAATGCAAGATGCATCCATGACAAGTTGAACAATGCTACAGTAGCTTTGTATAACCTTATTCAGTATACCTACTGTATGCATGCATGGAAATCATTTTAAAAGTATTGAAAACAAGTCATGCAATTTTAAATGGCCAAAATATTGAGCTATAACCCAATTATTAATCCATTGCTATTTAATAGATTGTAAAATCTTGAAAAAATAGCTACTGTGTAGGCAATCAAAAATAGAACCAGTATCAACTGGAATCACTTAAAAAGGATTTATAGAATTTCCTGAGCAATTAAAATACTCCAGTAAGCCTTTTTTATAGATTCTGCAACTTCCAGTGTTGTAAGTCTACCTTTTTAATTCACTAACAGATTCCACTTGTTCGACGGATTCCAGGGACACCTCATTTGCAATTTTTGGAGTTGTAGAACTTTTCCTATGAATTTATTACTCTAAAAAGGACATTAAACTATTTAATAATCACGGAAAAACCTTGACGCAAAAGTATGAAACAATTGTACAACAATATTCTACGTGAAAAACTGAATCCAACGATACCTTATTTGTAATTTTTGGACTAGTAGATTAATTTCTATGAATTTTACAAGTTTTAGCTATTTTCTACTATTTCCAAATTTGTTTTAAAAGGATTTACTGTGCAGTCAACGCGGCTGGTGGGTCAGCGCTGAAGCGGCGACACGTGGCAGCCTGTTAATGGCTGGTACCCCTTCACTGGCTTGTTCTAATCTGGCGCGTTCACGTTAGATCGGACGGTGGAGGGCGTCCGAGGCGAGGCTCACCGGAGTTGGTGGTGATGGGCGTTGGTGACGGCTCAGGCGGCGATGTCGGCGGTGGGGCGGTTGTCTCCGACGACGGTGGAGGTGCGGACTAGATGCAGTGTGATACGGCGAGCTTGAAAGTGTCCCTCACGGGCTCCTTGCTCCCTCGAACGGCAGCAATCGGCGGATGGAGCACCTCGGCTCCCGTTGGTCTCGGGCGAGCAATCCCCGGCGGCGTGAGGCTCTGTAGAGGGGGAAAAGTAGATGAGGCGACATTGTTTAGAGAGGGGAACACCACAGGGTAAGAAGGAGAGCGCGGAACGGTCGATAGCATCGTGTTTTCGAGCTCCACCTCGTGGCTTCAATGGCAATGGCGGCGACGGAAATCGAAAATTCGTAGCTAGGGTTCCGAGCTTGCAAGGAGGGCAAGGAAAGACGGCGGCGGTCCTTTGTAGTGGGGCAGGGGGAAACGCGAGTGACCGAACTCACGCGGGAGTCGGACTTGATCGAGGCTCCATGTCCAGTACGGACGGTGGCGGCGCGCAGCTGACATGCGGTCCCCACCTGTCGGCGACACGGGGCAGCGGGCTGCTGCGGCGATGCTTTGCGGGCAGCGCGCGGTGCGTTAGCTGCCGCTCGGTGTGGCTGCGCTGGCTAGCGGCTGCTGCTGCCAAGCCCCGGGTGGGCTGCTGGGCTGGCGGGTCGGCCGCCTGCGCTGCTGCTCTCTTCTCTTATTTTTTTTATTCTTTTTCCTGAGGATTTTCTTAACTGAAATTTTTCTATCTGAAACTGTCTAAATTTAAGCAAAAATTCATATTGCTATAGATTTTTCTCCGAAGCTCCGATTAAGGCGATTCAAAGTGCTTCGAGTTCGTGACGGAACCCTCTACGCATCTGTGCTAAACAAAATACTAAACTCACAGTTCCTAGCAGGTGCAAGATAGGAACCGAGCACTCTAGTGTAGGTGACAAAATGCAAATGAAAGTGAGGGTTTTTGCCAAAAGCTTTTCAAACTGAATTTTCACAATGATGTTCAAGATGCAATAACATGCATGATATGTAGTACCAAATCTAAAATTTGGGATATGACACTGGAATAGTGGGAGGCCAGATTAACAGCAGGCCAGAATACTACTAGGCTAGTATGGAGCAGACTGCACACCGCACAGTGTTTGGTTATCGTGGGCCTTATTTAGGCCTAAACAGAGACATGCATGAAAGTATATGGGCCCAACTTATGGGTCCATTTGAAACAGTGCAGGGCGAAACAGTAATGGGCCGACGTACTATTGGGCTCTCATAATGGATAGGCCCACTTAATAATTGTCAGGCCTTTGCTAGGTCTGGCTTTCTACCACGGTTTCCATGACAGTTAAAGGTGGTAACTGGTTCTTAATGGCGTTTGATATGTGGTTTTTTGCATGATGTCAGCAGTCAACACGCTGGCAAACAGATCTATGACGGAACAAGTTTTCATGTCTAAAGGGTACGATCCGTCACGGTTGGAAAAAACTGTGATAGATTCATTTGTGACGAGGCTTTTATCACGAATGGCAACCATCGTAGAAGAATTTTCAGACACGAAAAATGAGCCTTCAACCATGAAAATCGTCTATTGTAAAAGGCGACTTTTCTTGTAGTGCTAGGTTATTCTCGTTTCCCGGCATGTACTTTTTACTCATCCCGTACTATCTATGTTCATGTGTTCAACAACTTGATCACGTGTCTGGCCAGACGATGATAAACATTATAGTACATGAGCGGGCCTAGAGTGTATCTCTCCACCATTAGGAGTATCAATTCCCACCAGCACACCATGTGAATGATTGACGAACCATCCGGTTCGAACAAGCATCAACTTTATAATCACTCTGTTACGAGCAACTTTTGGAGAATCTTGCCACGTCCATATTGTTCCCAAGTTCACATGTGTCTTGTGGTCAAACGATTTCTAGTAAAGGCAATATAATGTTTTATGAGATTAAATTGACAACTATATTAACGATGTGTTTCACAGTATCTCATGTTTGGGTCTATTCATTGTCGTTGTTCTCGAACAAATCTGATCAAATATGTCACTAGCAACACCACAATTTCATTGTCACTTTGCCCATAGTTAGAAAACCGAAACTGTCATTTACATACATACTAGTCAAAGAGGCATGACCAGGGATATCTTTATATGGTGTTTATTATCCCGCACATGTATTAGGGTTTTCCTCCAAATACATATTATTCAGAACTAATACAATTATAGTACAGAACGATAAACTTAATTATAAAATATAAATATGAATAATAACACATTTATTATTGCCTCTAGGGCATATTTCGATCAGCACAAACCGTTCACGAGCTTCATCCAAAGAAGCTAGGTGGAGTACTTTTCAAAATTGGCTTGGAAAAGTCTTATGGCAAGGTAAAGTGGGCCTTTTTGCAACAAGTATTACGTGTGAAGGGTTTTGATCAAAATGGTGTGAATACATTAGAAACGGACTGTGGGAATAAGGATCAATGATGATATTGGCCACTATTTCTAGAAAAAGATTGAGACAAGGGGATCCACTATCTCTAATGCTTTTCAACATAGTAGAAGCAATGTTGGCAATCATTATTGCAAGAGCAAAAGAAGATGGCCAACTTGGTAGTATCATACCTCATTTGGTGGAGAGAGGGGTTTCTATTTTGCAATATATCGATGATACGATACTTTTATGGAACGTGATCTAGAAAAGGAGGTCAATATGAAGCTAATTGTTTGCATGTTTGAGCAACTATTTGGGTTAAAAATAATTTGGTGTCTTGAGGTGACTATTCATCATAGAAAAGTACGAAATATTAATGGAATATGGTGAAGAGTCGAGTTATGACAAAGCTAGGGTGCTGGAAAGGCAAGTTACTCTCCTATGGGGACCATCTTGTTCTCATTAACTCGGTCGTCATGCTTTTATTTCTTGAAATACCAAATGGGTAAGGAAACAATTGGATTTTTCCAGTCAAGATTTTTCTAGCAAAGCGATGATACAAGTCAAAAGTATAGGTTGACGAGATGGGACATAATTTGTATTCCTAAGGATCAGGGATGGCTGCAAATAGAGGTGCTTAATTTAAAAATTAGTGTTTGTTAAGCAAGTGGTTGTTTAAACTACTATCGGAAGAAGAAATGTGGCAAGAAATATTGCATAACAAGTGCCTAAACAATAAAACTCTAGCGTAAGTAGAAGAAAACCCCACTAATTCCCCTTTTTAGAAAGGCCTTATGAAAGTTAAACATGTTTTTTACACGAGATTTTTTCATATTTGGAGACGGGTCAACAGTTCAATTTTGGTTGGACATTTGGCTAGGGGAGACATCACTAGCACAACAATATCCACCATTATATAATATTGCACGAAGGAAGAATATCATAATGGTAAATATTTTTGCTCAAACCTTTGAATATTGCGTTCGGAAGGGGCTTGACTAATAGTAAATGGAACGATTGGTTATATTTATATCAAAGATTAATGACGGTCCAACTATCCCAAAATCAGACACACTTTTTCTGGAAACTTAACTCCACAAGAATATTTACTGTAAAATCTATATATCTTGACCCAATGAATGGTCATACTAGATTTCTATGTAATTACTTATGAAACTAAATTATTAAAACTAAAGATTCCTTTCAAGATAATTTTTATGTGGTTTCTTAGTAAACAATTCCTTCTAACAAAAAACTTATCTAAACTTGATAAGCATGGGTGTGAGAAGTGTTATTTTTCTGACACATTGGAGGTCGTAGAACACTTGTTTCTCTCATGTCCTTTTGCACAATTTATTTAGCGTATTGTCCACTTCACTTATATTACCAGCAACGAATATTACCAATATGTTTGGTAATTGGTTGAATGGATTGGTCAAGAATAATGCTAGAATCTATATTGGTGTTTCAGCTTTAGGTTGGTCTATTTAGATAAGTCAGAATAATATTATCTTTAACAAACAAACGGGCACAAATGTTTTGCAAGTTGTTCGACTAGCTGCATACTAGATCCAATTATGGTCCTACATACTCCCCGGCTGATCAGCGGGAGCCTATGGTTACTCGATGCAACCCATTGCTAACCGTTAAACATGATTTCGTTTTCCTGACTATTGGATGACGGCACATTAGTTGTAACACCCTCGGTCATTCCGGACCGACGGCTGTCACTTCTGGCAGCTCAATAGGATTGATAGGAAACCCATATCAAGAAGTTGTAACTTATTTTCCGGAAGCTCATTCAAAAAAAACTCTAAGGTTAAGTGTGCTTGGCTTAGAACAATTCTAAGATGGATGACCGACCGGAAAGTAGATACCGGGTGCACACGAGTGAGGACAAAGTGCGCAGAAAAGACTAGTATTGGTCTGTGGGATTAGTCTAGAAATCCTATTGAGCTGTCAGAAGTGACAGCCGTCGGTCCAGAATGGTGACCAGGAGTGTTACATTAGTAGACTTCAAAATGGATATCTTCTTGTTTCTTTTTATTTTTTGATGGTTGATACATATCTCAACCTTAGTTGATCTATTATTATTATAATTTACACTACCAAAACTTTGCAATAAAATAAGGTTGTATGCATCACTTTATGCAGGGTTATTTCTCCCCATTTTTGGAAACAAATCTGGACAGGAAACCGAGGGATGTAAAGTTTCTACCCTTGAATTATATTATACACGTATATCTTAGTCTTGTCATCACAATTCCTTAAGAACATCACTCAGGGGTGGATGATGGAAATGACTTAGTGGATCAGTATGTCGTGTTTTTACATGACTTGGTATGTTGTATCTGGATGATGGACTCCATGGCGAAGGAAATGCGCCGTAAGGTGGCATGCATCCTCGACTCTTCAACCGGTACATCTTTTGCTTGGCCCCGCTTGGGACCCATGGTTTATTTCCGGCCCCGGTTTATTTTCGAAGGGATTTGGACGTGCACATGTATTTTCGGCTTCGGTTTGCTTCTGGACGGATTTGGACGTGCACAGGTGCACACAGTCCACCGAGCATATTTTAAAATACAATATACACTAGCATTCAAAGTTAACTTACATAAAAACATCTCAGGTCATATTTTAACAGTTATTTATGAATAAAAGCTTCAGTTTTTCAGATCAACAACAAAGTAGATTGCTTAAATTATAAATAATAGCCGTTCAACAGACTTGAACTCAGATGGATTTCTGAAGATTTGAACTCGCATGGACTTCTGAAGACTTGAATTTGGCATCCTAAATTAAAGGAATCAATATTAGATACTATATTAAGACATAGACATCATTCTAATCTCAGGGACAGTCATGAATAAACTACATCGACAAGAATGAAAGAACAAAACAGCTAGTAGTAAATCAAATAAAAAACAACAATTTGGTATGATAAATAAACAACAAGCTTGTTCTACATTGGTTGTAAACTTAAAAGCCCGCGGAGTCGATGGTCAGCTCTAGATGATGTTGCCCGCGAAGTACAGAGTTCAGATAAGAGTAATCTATTCAACTTTCCTCCATAATCTAACTATTTAACTCATAATAAACAATAGTACTAAATAGCAATGATCCTCATTAACAATAGTTCTAAAAGAAAATCTATACAAACCAAAGAATATAAACATATATAGCAGATTGGTGCTGCTTTTTCCTTAACAAAAAAACTGAACTTGTATCAACAAATAATTTTCCAAACAAGACCAAAGCTAGTATGTACCAGGACCAAAGCTAGTATGTTCCAGCAAGCAGATCAACAGATGATTTTTCAAACAAGACCTCAAACAAGACCAAAGCTAGTATGTACCAGGACCAAAGCAGCTAGTATGTTCCAGCAAGCTAGTATGTACCATTGTTGTGGTCCTTCCCTACATAGCACAATACAAACCTCCCATAAGTTCCTCCTAGATATACAAAGGGCAGCTATGAGTCGCTGGGAGACAACCAGTACAAACACCTAAAATCATCTTGCACCGTATCTTCCTATCGTAGCCTAGCAACCATTATTTTTATGCATCTGGATCTCAAACAAGACCTCTGTCAAAAAGCTAAAAACACGCAAAGAAGGCAATCGATCAACTAATACCAAACTCATGCAAAACTAAGACAATTACTGAGAAAATCTCAACCCACCACTTTTTGTTCAGATCTGTTGAACGTGTATGAGAAGGATGTAAAGGATAATTCAGAAAGGTAAAGAAACGCCATGGAAGGTTTAAATGACAAGGTAAAAGATAAAAAGTAGTACTCTACAATGAATATGTCATTTAGCCGTTTACAATTGCAAGTTAGGGACCATAAGATGACTACATATTCAGAAAAACAAAGTAAAGGATTTAGACTTCAGAGCAGCCCATGGTGATGGATTTCATATTTAAGGACTATAAACATTTTGCTTATGTGGTGTGACCAAAAGTTCAACGAGCAAGAAGTAATGCTGAATCAGATGAACAGTACTACCACATTTTTCATGTCCTACTTTTATACAATGAAGAATTATGGTTGGCAATATCAAGGAGTGAACAAAATTAACAGAGCATCGACACAGTGGAAAAGTGGTCACATCAGCGCAAGGAGGTATTGGCGGGTGTGGCTGGGTAGATATATCAAAGTAATCACACGTTTATAAAATTTAAATTCTAAAACAGAAAACACAGGAGTGAAATGTTTTTAGTACACACCTCTCCTAGCAGATTTACCAGCGTGATATTAATACCAGGCATAAAAAGTAATCACTTTAGAGGAGCAAGAACAGAAGCAATTTGAGAATGGAAATATCAGAACAAGATTCCACTGTAAATACAAATTTCTGAAATTTACCAAAAGACTATAAACAAGAATACTATAAATACATGTGTACTGGAGAAGACTACATTGCCAATCAAAACTTGTCCAAAAGTAATCCTACTACTTCTACTTAATTCACATCAACTAAACACTAGTAGGTAGGCAAGTTCAACGATCGAACAGCTTCCGTGCATGGACCAGCAAGCTAGCAACGCAATCACAACTAAATTAAATACATGACGCCGATAGATCCGTGATCTGTCCGGGAAAAAGACCGGACATGATTTGGTTCGGAAGTAATCTCAGACGGGGGACATGACGCAAAGCAAGAGCTGCAGATCGCAAGACTCCGCGCTCGCTGAGCCCCCGAATCCTAAGATCGAGCTCAAAACTAGCGGATCGCAAGAACATGAGCTTCCGGAGATGGGGAAGACGAGTGGGAGTAGGAGAAATACCTTACGCCGCCGCCGGACGTCAATCGCTGCCACGCCGCCGGACGTCAATCCCTGCCATGCCGCGCAGACCTTGTCCTCGTGGCGGAGCAAATCGACAGCGAGATCCTTCAAAAATGGTGCAGAACTCGAAGGACAAAAACCTATGGTATGGCTCCAAGAGGTAGGCAAAACCAGCTCTTTGTTACTCGGAAGCCGTTACGCTTTTTACCAATCTTTTCTAGGGTTTCTTCTGTAAAAGTTCAGTCCTTACCCAACAAAAAACTGATTTGTAAGGGCTTTGATGTAAAATGTAGCCACCACTTGATCAATATATGCAGCTTCTAGGGTCTTCCGACCCTATCTCCGTTCAAAATATATATATATATATATATATATATATATATATATATATATATATATATATATATATATATATATATAGAAACCCTATTCGACATTTAGGGTGCAGAATAGTTATTTTGCACCCCATATAACTTTATGCTGTCACGTTTAGAAATTTATGTTTTGTATATAAATAATTATGTTCATATTCATCCACAACGCAAAAAAATGGACATAAAAAATAGTTTATGAGTAATTATAGTGTAAAAAACACTAAAAATACGCATTTTACGTTGTATTTTTATATGGCATGTAAACAAAAAAAAATTATGATATGTCTATATTTTCTTACGTTCTTCTCAACTCTCGGGGTATGACAAAATTTACGCGACCTAAAAATAATATACAATTCTAAAGATAAAAGGTAGGTGCAGAATAACTATTCTACACCCTGGATGTCAAATAGCGTCGACTAGCATCATGCTGAAATTTTGCATGCAGCATCCTTCAAGCCAGTTTGCCTACTTCACGCGCTTGACCGGAGGTCCGTGCTTGCCTGTTTGATCTCCGACCGAGTTGAGCCCATGCCAAGCCTCGGGAAGATTAGCCAATGTTGTGTATGGTGTAAGCAAATATTTGTATTTTTTTCTGTCATCTCAGGTAAGATTAGCCAATGTTGTGCATGGTGTAAGCAAATATTTGTATTTTTTCTGTGTATACTTCTTCCATTCAAAAATATAAGGTGTTGTAGTCTTTTTCTAAAATACATGTTTTAGAAAAAACTAAAATATCTTATAATTTAGTACAGAGGAAGTATATGAGTATATACCGACTGTCCGCTCTAAGAACTTGTCTTAGTTCCAAATTATTTAAATGATCTCACGTCCTCTCAAAGAAAAAGAAAAGGTGTGGTCAAGTCTCCGGTTGCAATATTTCGAATTTCATGTTCTCCCTCCGTTTATACATTAGCTTTACAAAGCTAAAATATCTTATATTTTATTTTTGTTTTGGTCCCTCCTCTCCCTTTATTTAAACTTTGACCAAAAAAAACTCAATACCAATTGTTTAGAGGACCGTACGAATCCACCCAAAGTTCGTATGATCCTCTTAGACGATACTCACCATACACATATATTCATGTGACTGCGGAAGGCGGAAATCAAAAGTTATATAACGGTAACAATAAAAATGTAGATCGCGATAATGGGAGGTGGGATTAGCCGACCCAGATGTGGATTATATCTAGTTCGACCGAGTACATATATATATATATAGGAAAAATACTTCTTACTCCCGGGTGTAACTACACCCACCTCTCATATACTACCTTACGGAAGTATTTGTAATACTTTATCTATTTGAGTATGTTCATATACTATATCTAAGATAATTACAAGCAAGTTAGGTAAAAAAATTATAAGTGCACCCATAGTTTGAACTATATATGTAAAATACCGTCATATTTGTACGTACAAAAGGAGTATGTGAATAAAAATTACATACTACCAAAAAAATAGTATATATACTGCCCAAATATTTTTATATACTTCATACTACGCGTACATACCTTCCGGTATGATAGATACTGCCTATATAGTGTGAAACACGTGTGGGTGTAGTATGAATATGTCATATATATATATATATATATATATATATATATATATATATATATATATATAGGAAGATATACGTGGTCTCGATATGGGTTTCGACGGGTCAGAAAAATAAAACGGCACATACAGTTTAATTGTAAGGAGGAGGAGGAGGAGGAGGAGGAGGAGGAGGAGGGGGGGCGAAGCACACCTTATATTTTTAAAAGGAGGTAGTAGCTTGTAAATTAAAAATGAAAACTATAAACTCGCAAGACACCAGTTGATCGTAAAGACCAAATGTCCAACTTACTATACGAATGATGGACTAAGAAAATTTGACTCAAGTTCTCTGCATGTGCTGCCGTTGAATTTTCCACACGCACATAGATAAATGGACCAAAAACACGCTTCCGTAGTAACGTGCAAGTTATACTATGATGACAAACGTGAATAAACACTAAACATATGGAGACGAATACCAACATATAAATCATTGGCATCGATCGCCTTCAGAGAAGATGACGATATAGAAATTAAATAAATATTAAGGTACTTCCTCCGATCTAAATTAGTTGAATCAAATTTATCAAGATATGGATGAATCTAATATTAAATCATATCTATATACATTAAATTTAGATAAATCTAAGTCAACTAATTTGGGTCAGAGGTAGTAGTTGATAATTATCATGATCAGACCATTTCATCTTATTTGCAACTAAAATAAAGAAACCGTCTTTATCTTCAATCTTTGTAATTCAGTTTTGACATTTGTACCGATCTTTCTTACTCCCTCCATCCTAAAATAGATGTCTCAGATTTTCTAAAATTTGAATGAATCTACATATTAAATAGTGTCTATATTCATTCAAATTTTACCAAATGTGAGACGTCTATTTTGGGACGGAGGTAGTACAAATAAATACTTTCTTCGTCTCAAAATAGATGTCATAAATTTATTCAAATTTAGAGTTATGTATATACTAACTAAATAGTGTCTAGATACAACCAAATTTTAACAAATCTGTGACATCTATTTTAAGACGGATTGAGTAGATATCAAGAAAATTAGCAATAGTTTCACACTGGTGAATCCAGTCACCTAAGCTAATTTGTGGTCAATCAACTGTGCTACTCTCTCCAACCCATATTAGTTGACTCAAATTTGCTACATACGAATGTATCTAGCACTAAAACTTGACTAGATATATTTGCATGTAGATAAATTTAAGTCAAGTAATATGGGTCGGAGGATGTATTTCATTTACCATTTAAAATAAATAGCTAGTACAGAACAAAATCAATGCCTGCAGTGGCATTTTTCGAAATGGCATGAATTGGAGTGACATTTATCCAAATTAACCCTCAGAACAAAGGCCTGCAAATGACTACGGTGATCGATCGTAAGAATACATGTAGCAGCCTCCAGCTTTTGCTTCTTGAGATCTATTGCACGACGGTTCTGAACTTCTGATGATATGGTATTTACACACCTGAACCTGATAAACTCCTCAAATCAGGTAGCCTCTGGAGAAGATTTAGATGGTGCTTATATCAACTTTGCTCTTGGATATTTGAAATGCAGGGGTGATCCAGCTGCCGCAGTTGCATTGAATCCCTGACCAGTTGAAGTACCCTAGTCGTGCTCCGCAGTGGATGCATGACAACTTCCCCTCCAAAGCACCATCTTCTACTGCTCCATCTTCTACTGAAACAATATACTAGTAGAATATTATGAACTCAAAGAGAGGTCATTACTCCAGCTTGTCAAAAGAGTTGCTCATAGTTGCAGAAGACCGTTCGATGAAGAGAGTACATCTTATATGTCTGAAAACAGATATAAAAACATCTTATATTTCTAAACGGAGGGAGTATGTTCTACTCCGAGTATTCAACAGAGCGCAATATTTGTGTTATGTGCCATGGGATGCGTGAATACATGATGAGGAAAACCACATTCTTATTCTTACCTAGGAAATTTCACTTTTGTAGTTCGAAGAGAACCATGGACGAGCGCTACTACACGTTCCAAAATACGCCCATGACAGTTCAACATGAAGTTACATAGCATAGAAAAATCTTCAGAACTGTATAAAATATACCGAGAGCAAAATACGGATGACATTGACAGTCCTGTATCCGCATGATCATGATAGTAGTACACATACAACCATGTGTGTTGGTTTAGGAGAACCAACTTTTGGTTGGATGGTTAGGAGGGCAGTGGTACTTCCAGCCCACCAGAATTCAAACCTTTGACGCTTTGGTGTTTCATAAAGTTGAAATATTCTTTCAGTGGAAGGCGACGTTCCCGTCGATAGCGAGGCGTCTGCGGTTACTTCAGATCAGCAGCAGCCCGGCCAGCATTAGCAAGCGCCGCATCCTGACACCCAGACTAGTCGATGCGAGAGGACTCAACAGCATTGCATACACGCGCTCCTACTCAAGGGTGAGCTCCCAGTCACCGTTCAAAACCAAATGTATATAAATTCTAAACTCAACGTAACATTCATTTCCACGATTTATACAACAAAACAGAAATTGGAATTGGATGTCACCCTTTGATTCCAACAAACAGATGTCATGCACATCCTAACAACAGCTTTGAAATTCGAGACCAATTCATTTCCAACTCGGTTTTGGTATTCTACTCCAATTCCATTCCAAGGCCCAATTCAGCATCAGGGATTGTCACACAATATTTCATCGATTGCAGCAAACACAAACTGCCTTGGTAAATCACAAGGAAATCCAGGTAATACTACATGTTACCTGGTGAGAGTATAAATCAAACTTACTTTTCCGACTGGTGAACTATTTTGCTTTGAACCTATTTTTGTAAGCTGTTGTAACGTATACACACATTACACTTTTTGCCACCGGAACCAAGACCTGTGAATGACCGTACGCGATCGTAGGAATACATGTAGCAGCCCCCAGCTTTTGCTTCTTCAGATCTAGTGCACGACGGATCTGATGATATGGGTATTTACACCACCTGAACCTGATAAACTCCTCAAATCTGCTAGCCTCTGGAGAAGATCTAGATGGTGCTTATATCAACTTTGCTCTTGGATATTTGGAATGCAGGGGTGATCCAGCTGCCGCAGTTGCATTGAATCCCTGACCAGTTGAAGTACCCTAGGCGTGCTCCGCAGTGGATGCACGACAGCTTCCCCTCCAAAGCACCATCTTCTACTGCTCCACCATGAGCAAAAGCAGATGATGAGCGGACTTGGTGTTATACTATGAACCCCATCAATATATATGTGAATTCAGAAGTTACTGCGAGGGATGAATTTGTGAGAGTGGCTCACCTGGAGTCATCCACTTGAGAGGCTCGACATACAGAGAAGAGCAATCCTGTTCCTTGTTGTATGTGTTAGCACCTTTCCTTTTGTCGTGCCACTGAAAGCTAGTATTTCCCTCACCAGGAGTGTGGCTCATAACATTGTCCTCTGCAGCAACGATCCTCCTGCATTTCTTGCAGCGGTATGCTGTTTTATGGGTCTCCTTGTTTGACAATTCCTGGCTAGCATTAGGCTGCCGAGCAACACCAGGATCGTCTTCAAATACATGATTTCCTATTTTCTCTCCAATTTTGTATGACTGGCCTGCGAGAAGTAATAGGCAAACATTTGATGCAAGTATTACTAAGATTAAGTACACTGCGCCAAAATAGATTGAATCTGCTTGAAATGAGGATTATTTACAAATAATGATACAGGAATGACACCCGCAAAAATATGTGCAGGAATGATATTAGGGGATAGGGAACCCAAAAAAAAAGACAACTTTCCCTGTCTCCATTTTTTTAATGAATACTGATCCT
Source organism: Avena sativa (assembly GCA_916181665.1). Lineage (NCBI taxonomy): Eukaryota > Viridiplantae > Streptophyta > Magnoliopsida > Poales > Poaceae > Avena > Avena sativa. The sequence continues at coordinate 298,782,057 of OV702297.1, read as the reverse complement.
AACTTTTAACAGTATCTATCAAGTGTAAAACAGGCGCCACAATTAGATACAAGATGGAAAATGACCAACCTAACAATTTTAAGCGGAACCGCCTGTATAAAGGACTTGAAGTATCAACCTTGAAACCCATTTCTTCGAACAATTTTAACTGCAAATTATAGAAGATTCAACTTAATAAAAGAAATCTAAGGGCACACTATGGTGCAAACAGATCATAATGAAAGCTTGCCTGATCAAGAAAACCGTCATTTGGGCAAACCGACTCATTGATTTCCTTCAAAGACTCCAGTGCTTCTGGAAGAAGAAAAGAAGCGAATGCCACATGAGTTAACTAGAAGAAGATCAGATAGCTCAAGCAATGTACAAACAAAAATACTACTCCCTCTGATCCAAAATAAGTGTCAAAGATGTAGTACAAAGTTTGTATAAAAACAGTACTAAATCGGCGACACTTATTATGAATCAGAGGTAGTGGTACATTACACATTCTGTTTGAAACAAAAAGACTCAAACCTTCTAGAGATTTCTGCTCTGTTCTCATAAGATATGCTGTGATGATGGTAGCACTGCAACATCATAGAATGAAATTCAGGACTAGTGTATTATAGTGAACATGAATGGCACCAATATTAGTGAATATACTATGCATTTCGGGTTTCTCACAATCAATGCATCAAAATGAAAGTTATATGAGGAATTTGCAATGCACCCTATATAATTGGTTTGCCAGAGCCACTCTCAACTTTCTTACTGTTTTCTTACAGTTGCCAATAGTCTTGAGCTCAAAATCACAATGTCCATGGGACTAAGAATATATTTTATTAAAACTCGATGAACTTTTCATTAACTTATAGTAGCAGGATTATAATCAATGACGAAAGAAGCCAATAAAAATCGAGAATTGCATCGAGCCACGTGCACCAGTTAAAACTAGAATTAGCAACCTTCACAAGAAGCAGAGTTTAAACTACAAGAAACTTCTGCTTAGCTTGTGGATCTCCATTATAATTGGATGGATGTCAGATCGGTGTGAGCCTGAGAAGAGAGAGCACTCCAGTCCATTACGGGTTTCTCAAGAGACATTCTGCTGCCATCTTGCTCGCACTCCAGTCCTTTCCTTTTTGAGAACTATGTCCATGGCTAACTCGTTGCTAGGGCCATGGCCCAGTATTCCAGCAGTAAAACTGAGCAATTTGGCCCGTAAACCTGAGGAATATTGGCCGTCAGGAGACATGTTGCTCCTTCAGCCCAGGCTAGCACTTTGGTCTGAGTAATAGGCCAATCCTAGATTTGTCATCACACTCCAGCACTGCTAGGGGCAACACTGGTAAGCTCATACTAACCAAGGTATACGTCAAACTAAAGTAACCAGGGTCATGGTAGGCACCGCACAGTTGCCAACCACATCTTGAAACTCCTACATCAATCTAACTCGCCAATGTGTTAGCTGTGAGCATGTAGGATAGGACTGTTTTGACTATTGAAACCTCCCACACGCAGCATAGAACATGGTGAAGCATCACTGCCACAACACTGATGTGCGATTCAAAATAATTTGTTCCAAATCCACCTCTCCTCGCCAGAATAACAAATGAACGCCACTCCCCTCATTCTTAACTCAAAAAGCATTCGATCCAAGAGCGATACAACCGCGTTCCACTCTCATAACTAGCATTTAAGAGAAAAAAATGTGGGCAGTGCAACCTGACAAGCTTACAAAATGTCCCAGACTGCTCACAGCATCTGCCGTTAAGATTTAATATTTCACTGCTTAGCAGGACTGCTCCAAATTGGCAGCCTCCACCAGGGTTGCATTGACAGGCATGGTACCTTCGCTTGCTAGCTTAGCAAAGTTAACATAACAGTCACCAGCCTCCCATGTTGGCTTTCTGGTGCATGATTTTATGGGACTTTTTCTTCACCTCTATGTTCTGGTTGGCATGTGGGAAAGAAAACAGTTCCACGGCCATACTTATCTTGGAAATATCTACACTCTACACCCTTCTGTAGTAGAAACTGGGGCAGTTCAGATGTGGTTGCAGTAATTTAGCAAAACATATTGTTTGATTTGGCCAACCTATGCAAATTCAAGTTTTAATCTTCTATAGTTATTGTTATGTTTCATTACATGTCCCTTTCCTACACATGGATACATAAAAACGATTTGAACATTAGTCATCATAGGAAGTGAACATTTTAATCCACATTTACCAGACGTTACCAGTTGGAGCATCAGAAATTTTACAAAACTTACTGATGTACTCTATAAGATTTTATAAAATGAACAAACTGTATCATAACCTTTTTTTCAGATTATCTTGTATTACACGCAACACTGTGGACTACTTGTACTAAAATATATGTAATGTTGGGATGATACACTGCCTCGAATTAATTTTGGACATAAATCCGTTTAGCCTAATCGTCGCAGCTGCACTTTTAATGAAATTTTCAGCTTTATAGCACAACGGAAGCAATTGGAACCATAAGCAAGCGTACCTCCGTCTCGAAATAGATGGAAGCAATCGGAACCATAAGCAAGCGTACCTCCGTTTCGACATCTATTTCGAGAGGGAGGGAGTATAAGATTTTACAAATCAACCAACTGTAACATAACCTTGTTTCAGATTATCTTGTAGTATGCACAACACTGTGAACTAAGTGTACTAAAATATATGTAACGTTGGGATGATACATGGCCTCGAATTAATTTTGGACATAAATCCGTTTAGCCAAATTGTCGCAGCTGCACTTTTATGTGATTTGAAATGCTCACAGATATTTTGAAGAAAGATGTGGACATGGTAAAGTTGGCTACCGAAGTATTTTTTTTCCGCATAGCCTAAGATAATGAAATTTTCAGCTTCACAGCACTACGAAAGCAATCGGAATCATAAGCAAGCGTACCTCCGGGAGACCCCCGCGAAGCAATGCACGAGCACACTGCCCTCCTTCCTCCCCTCATCGATAAAATCGAGGCACGGCTCGAGGTGGTCGAGCAGGTTCTCCTCCTCCGTGTCCCTGAGCGGCACGGCCATCCGCGTCACCCTCAGGCCTTCCCCGGTTCTCTGCACCACCCGCATCAGCCGCCCCGGGGAGACCGCCGACGAGGGCGCTCCGTCCTCCCCCGCGACCACGCGGCGGACCTCCTCGGCCTGGAGCGAGAGGCCCGGGCGGTAGTCGGTGAAGAAGGAGATGGAGGCGGAGCTGACGACGGAGAGGACGTGGGTGACGCCGGTGCCGTCCGGGAGGGGACCCGTGAGGGCCGCGATGGCGTCGTTGATGTCGCCGAAGTAGAGGCGGTCGCGGACGCGGTCCGGCATGGCGGGCGAGACCGGTGCGTCGCAGGAGACGGCGGCCATGGGCGGCGGGGCTCCTCTGGCGGTGGGGAGATAGAAGAGAAGAAACCCTAGTAGAGAAGGGAGGGAGAGGAAGGTTTGGGTGATTTGGGGGTTCTGTTCTGTGTGAAATTTTGCTGAGCTCCCGCGTGGTTGCAGAATTTGCTTTGAAACTGAAATCGCACCTCAACAGAGTGCCTTCTCGAGTTGAGCTAACTACCCGTCGTTCAAAAAAAAAACTACCCGTCGTTCAAGTTTTTGTTTTAACCTTTCAAAAGCAAAGGAAGAGTGAGGGAACCAAAGGAGGTGTAAACCCTCGCCTAGGCTAAGTTTATGTGTATAGTGTCAATCTTTGAATCGGTTCACTGGCACACACAGTACAAAATGATACCAAATATAATTATACATCATAAATACAACGAATATGATCCAGAATTTATATTATATCACAGCGGAAAGCAATACAGGGTAGATCTCCATCCTTCAAATGTGCCACAGGCTCGTTGAGTGGAGTCTCGCGACCTATAACGATCACTCATAAATGATAGAACCTGCAACATGAAAGGTTGCAGCCATGAATGGTCAATACTTTGAATATATTGGCAAGTGTCACTAGTATATGAATATGAATGGAACCTATCAATTGCATGCATATTTGGCTAAGTGGAGTTTCAGGTTCATTTGCATAAAACAATAGTTTTATCCTAACATTTTCAAAATAGTTTTAATTCTTTATGAAAATTGTATGAACACATTGGAGAACACCAAGTGCTCATACTGCCTTGTTCAAACCATCAAATTTTATTAAAAATTTGGAATGTCGAGATCATCCATAAGCTTCAGGCCTTAGTTGCTCAATATTGTCCATAACCAGGGACACGGCTAATCGATTAGGTTTATATCTTCTATAGAAGTTGTACACTTTACCCACACGATACAATTTTGTCTTGACGCCACCAGTGGCCGCTGGTTTAGTACACATCAATTGGTATACCGGCAGATCGAGAATGTGACGAAGTCTTTCCATAGTAGTCCTCCCAATACACAATACTAGCACGTCTAACAGGCACCAATGCAAGGATATAACCTCCTATACACAATTCTAGTTAACCTGAAGATATACCAATGCAAAGGGTCTTTCGCTATGTAATTAACTAAGCCTGAGCCCATATTAGCATGTGGCTGTCCACGGAAGCTACTGTACGAGAAACATGTCAATCTCTATGATGCCTAGGTGGTCTTCTTCCAGTGCACACACGAGAGATGTAACCAAAGATACGGTCCTCTTCGTTGACACTTCTTCCAAACTCAACAACAACAATAGCATTCCACCCAGGTGATTCATTAAGTACTTGTTTTATTATATAAAACATAGTTTTTCCAATACCTCATAATACTCATGACATGATATTCCACCCCGAATCTATAGCAGGGCTAAGCATACTACAACTACGATGTTTCCACTAAACAATATACAAAAGGTTATCCTAAATAGGACATAGCATAGCACATAGTGCAAAAAAAATTCCTACACATGCAATTCTACTGGAAACAACTACAATGCATAGGAAAAATAATAGGACATTTATGATAGTCTTGAAAGTACAAAGGAAGTCGCCTAAAGGGGGTGAATAGGCTTTTAAAATTATTACGGTTTAGGCTCAAGTAAATGCGGAATAAAACTAACGTTTAATTTATTGAGCACAAAACCTAGCCACTAAGTTCACCTAAGTGCACCAACAACCTATGCTAAGCAATACAAGCAACAATGTGATAGCAAGATATAAATACTGCAAGCACGATGACTATCACAATGTAAAGTGCATAAGTAAAGGGCTCGGTTGAGAGATAACCGATGGACGTGGAGACGAAGATTTGTTTCCTGAAGTTCACTTCCAAAGAAGTTATGTCTTCGTTGGAGAGGTGCGATGGCGCAATGCTCTCCGAACGCCACAAATGGCTCACCCTATTATCCCGAGTGCGCACCACAAAAGGCGGGCACTCGCTCCACTATGGAACGCTTAAGGACGGTCACCGAACCCGTACAAGATTGGGGCTAACTCCACAACTCAATTGGAGGCTCCCAACAACAAAGCCGCAAAAGGCTACAATGCCACAAAAGGCCAACAACGCCACAAAAGGCTACAAGACCACAAAAGATCGACAAGACCACAAAAGGTCAACAATCCAACCACACAACCGTCTAGGGTTCCAAGGAACCCAAGAGAAACAAGCCCACAAGCTTGAACTCACTGAATCTTCGAGGAGAACTCAAACCTATGCACCAAATGCAAGGGCAAGTCCTTCTCTCCCAAATTCCAACAAAGCTACAAAAGCTATTGGGGGAATAAGGGAGGAAGAACACAAGAGGAGAACACAAAACTCTCCAAGATCTAGATCCCAATGATTCCTTCACAAAGAAGGGATTTAGCTTGGGGGGATTGTAGATCTAGATCTCCTCTCTCAAATCCCTCAAACAGATGCAAGAATCATAGGAAGGGAAAGGGGAGAGGGAAAGCTTCTTCAAGGTCAACAATGGAGGAGAGAGAGAAAGCCAAGAACCAAGAAAAGAGCTGTTACCCACGAAGGGGAAGAGGAACCCCTTTTAAAGGGCTCCCAGATGTGCCCGTTATGGGAATTTGCGACTCCTGGCCGGAACTTCTGGTGGGAGGCCGGAAGTTCCGGCGGCACACAGCTAACGGTCAAAAACTGCGGAGCGAGAAACTGAAAAAGCGAGTCCTGGTCGGAACTTCCGCCGGTCCACCGGAACTTCCGGTGGGAGCGAAACTTCCGGTGAAAGTTCTGACAAAAGTTCCGTCAAATAGACACAACCAAAACAGAAGGTTACTGAATCGTGAACGGAACAAGAGCCGAAAATTTAACCGGCACTTTCGGCGGCAACTAGGCCTGAGCGGAACTTCCGGTCCCTGGCCGGAACTTCCGGTGGGAGCGAAACTTCCGGTGGAAATTCCGACTATAGTTCCGTCAAATAGCACATCCAAAATAGAAGGTTACTGAACGTGAGCGGAAGAAGATCCGGAACTTCCACCGGAACTTTCGGCAGCAAAAATGCCCTAGCGGAACTTCTGATGGCAAGCCGGAACTTCCGGTCAGGGAAAATCCAGAAACCAGAAATGCAATAACTTTTGCATCCGAACTCCAAACGGGATGAAACCAATTTTGTTGGAAAGATAACGACGAATAGAATCCAACAAAAACCAGAAAACCAATTTTGTTTGAAATATTGGGTATCACCTTGGGAGAAAATACTATGAATATATATGTGAAGTATCCCCCAAGGTGTGGAGCCGGAAAACTCGCAAGATCAAAAACCGCAATAAGATATGCAAGTGAAATCCTTAGATGATGAACTAGAGCTTGTTATGATGATGACCACAAGCTCTAGATCCTCTCATGGACAAGAACAAAATAATCAACCAAGAAAGATGATGCTATGAATACAAAGGTTTGAGCTCTCTCCGAACGAGGCAAACAAGACACCCGCTTGAGAGCCCCTCTTAATAGAACGACTATCTATCCTAAACCCGGTCTCCCAACTAACAACACGAGACCGGCAAAAGAAAATCCCTATCAAGAACATACCTTTGCCTTGAGCATCCCACTTGAACTTGATGTAGACTGTCTTGTTCTTCTATAGAGGGAACACCTTTCTTGGATGCTCTTGCTTGATGAAGATGAAGACTTGCAAATTGCTCCCCCATACTCCATGGGGAAACCTCTTCTTTGAACTTGTGTTTATCATTCCATGAGCACGGGGATGGAAAGCTTCAAGCATGAGATCTTCTAGAGATGGCGCATCTTGAGCTCGCCCTTCTTCATCCCTTCTTGAGGTTGATCCATCTTGATGCAACTCTTTGCACATGTCTTGATCAACCTTCAAGCTCCTTCTTTCTTCATGATTCCAATGGGCATAAAGCCCTTGGACATTTCTTCATCTTACAACCTTGAGACCAACACATGGCCCAAGCGATGCCAATGAACAAACCTACAAGTGAAACTCAATTTATACATTAGTCCATAGAGATTGTCATTAATTACCAACACCACACATGGGGGCATACATGCCCTTTCAAGTGCCACTTGCCTTCAGTTGATGTAGTCGTTCAAACAATCCTCACAATTGCAATCGTTGCACTCATCACAATCACAAACGTTGCACTCCTCGCAATCTAACGATTAAAACAAAGCACAACAAATACACCATTCAAAACAATGCAATTATGCACAATACAACAAAACAATGATGAAAAAATGCATGCATGATGATTTAATATGTCACAATGGTTGTATTTAGTTCTCTGAACAATATAGAATACATGATGCATTGAGCAAATCATTTAATGCAATAGGGTACTTATTATTAAATCTTTATTGCCAAAATAGGGGTTTTAATAGTTCTGTTGCAACTTCTATTCTAATTGCCGTATTAAATTTATATCTAAAGTGTATTGGATAGAGGACATTATTACGAACCAGTAGCAATTGGATTCATCTTAATCGGAGTTATAAATCTTTTCTTATGATTTAAATAGTGTTTAATATAATATAATTTAATTCACTTAAATAGTTTGAGTGGTCTAAAATTAGAACTAAACCATATCTGTAATCTACACGAGATTGTGATTCCAGGGACATATTATTTATATTTTTCAGAGTTATAAATTATTTACTATAAATTTTATACTCTAAAAGGCCATTAAAACAATTTAAATCACTACAGCGGTTCTACACTGTACAAGTTGAATCTAGCAGTATATTAATATTTTATAAGACATTAATAATCCATAGAAATCTTATTTGTATTTTTTGGATCTACAGATAATTTACTATGATTTATTTACTCTAAAAGGTCTAATAAATCATTTAAATTATTACAGTAAATATATACTGTAAACGTTAGATCCAATCATATATTATTATTCTACAAACTTTTATGAATCCAACCATATATTATTTATAATTTTTGGACATGTAGTTATTTTTATATGAATTTTACAAAATTACATGTTTTTCTGACTATTTTAAATATTAAATCAATTAACTGAGGTTGACTGTTGACTGGGCTGCTAACCTGGCAGTGACTGGAACGATGACACGGCGTTGTTGACTTCACGACACGTGGCGCTCATCAATTGGCGGGTATCGGTTCAACTGGGCTTCTAATCGGGGCCGTCCAGATGCGATCCAACGACTGTTGTTGATCTGGACATTGGTGGTGGTCAACGGCGACGGGGACGGTGGCTTCAGCGGCGGCGGCGCTCAGACGTCGGTGGTGGAGGGGGTCCAATGATTAGCCGAGACAGAGAAGTAGCAGATCGATGATCAGGCAAGGACAGCGAGTCGATTGATGGGCTCGGCGTCATGATTCGCTTCCTGAGGTGGCGAGGAGGCACGGCTGGCCGGTTCGAGTTGCAACGGAACTCCGGCGAGCAATTCCACGAGGCAGCGGCGACCTGCGGAGGGGAAAGTGGGTCAGGACGAATCGGTGCTCCAAGAGAAATTGGTCCAGAGGGATAAGGAGAGCCGGGGTGGACGGATTTGACGGGTTCGAGCTCGACCTTGAGCTTGGCGGCGGTGAGATCCAGTCGATCTCCGTCTCGGCAGCCTGGGGGCGATTTCGACGGGATTTTGGGGCTTAGAAAAAGGAGGATCGGGGCTATTTATCTGCGAAAAATCTTGGACGAGGGGCAACACATCCGTGCCGAGTTTCCTAGGATTTGAATTGGGAGGGGAGAACGTGTTCTTGCTGGTCTCCAGACCAAAGGTTGGGGATGACGGGGCGGGCTCGGCTGTCAGCGCCAGAGAGGAGAGAGGGAGTGGGCTGCATCTGTTGCGGGTTGGGCTGCTGCTGCTCGCATGCTTTGGGCCGGCCTGCTGCGGTGGCGGCTGCTGCGTGCTGCTCGCAGGCGGGTGCGAGCGGTAGGGAGGGAGTGGTAGGGCTAGGCCGGGGCACGCGGTTAGGTTAGTTTAGTTAGGTTTTGTAACATCCCAGCATTAGAGCCTAGAAATAAGCTGAACCCAGATGTGTGCATTGCATTCATGCATAGAAAATCCGAATAAATTTCGCGCTTTTGAACAACACCTGTCAAAGTGATTCAAGCTTCTCTTAACTTGATGGAATAAGAAGTAGATCATCAAGTTGACTGCGATAAGTTTCAATATGACCTTTGTTAAAACCTTATTTTGGGTAAGGGAGATTTGATCTAAGGGTAGATCAAATGAAATAAAAGTTAAAACCTAATACATTATGATTTATAGTTGATCCTTAGGTGATCATATCATAGTATCCATTATAATCACTCATGAGTACCAATTTAAGGATATAACACAAATAACTAGAGTGTAACAACTATATCTTAATCTCATCTGCATATACCATGAGCATCATGGTAAATACCTAACCCTGCTTAAAAATAATGAGTAGGAAAGAAACTAAGATTAGATCATTCACCATATATCTTTCTTTCCATATCAATCCTTATCATCTTTGTTGAGTTATATTCCCATATCTGTTGTTTATCAATGTTGAGAAATCAACTATTGATTCATTATTCTCAACCTATCAAGCTCTTGATCATAATACAACTTACAAATAAGTGTCTACAAAGAAACAATTAAGAAGAGGTGAATAGTGATGCTAGTTTCAGATGTTATCTATTTGATAGGAATGATTGAAAAGAATCCAATCAATAGAATAGATGATGGAGTTAAATATTTCCTTGATATAAAAGAAGATTACAGGAATGAAGTTTGAAGATAGTTACCAAGAGTAGTCATATTGAATCAAGTAGGTATAGTTAATGAATTATATCTCTTAATCCAATAGAGCTAAATAAAAGACAACTATAATGTTGTATTGATAAAGCCTTGATTAGCCAACTGGAAACCTAAACCATAAAGGATCAAAGGATTATAATGAACATGCCTTACTCACCAAGATTGAATGCTTATATCATGTATAAGTAGTATTGGTGGATAAAACATGATTGAAATCCTAGTAGAGGTAAGCTATCCTAGAGTAGTCATTACAACCCACATAAATATAATTCAGGGATTTAAGTGTGAGCCATTAGAGTCAAGAGAATATAGGATGATATTATTCAATTAAAGCTAGTATAACATAAATTTATAGAAGTAGTGTTATCCATCTTAAAGGTTAGTTAACTTTAGAGAAAGATTAGTGATGGAGGATTAAGAAAGATTTGGAGTAGAGTTTGAAGGAACTACTGGTTGGATGGAAGATTATCAACAGCAGAATAGTAAATACAACCAAGCAAGGATATGAGAAAGCTATGAAGTACCTTTGTATCAAACTCATTGAATTCATCCATGAGTTTTGAAGAATGATATATGAATAAGAAGTATTATATCTAGGAAAGGAATTCTTTAATTAGAGATCCAAGATTGTGAAATATAATTATATGTCATAAATCATCTTCCTATTAAATCTTGGAAAGCAATCAAATCTCAAATCAAACATAATATCCATATCATACTATTGATCCATCATCTGATGTCTATAACACTTTATAGAAATATTTCCCTATAACAAATCACATAAGCACATCTATGTTAAGTCCAACCATCATAACTATATGTGATTAAGTATATCTTTATCAATTATTTTCCATGAAATATTCTAGATATAACTTCCTAGTACTAAAGGTGAGGCTATCAAATATCCCAAACAGAAAACAATATGTTTAGCTATTGAATCTTTAACCACATTCATAAAGGAGACTAAAGATATTAAAATCCCTAAACCGTAGGGTATATATGCATAATACAAAACCTTAAACCCCTTTGTTTATTACAAAAGAATATATACATTGTCATGTTCCAAACCAATGGAAGTAGTAATAACTATATCAATGTCTTTTATATTTCATGCATCAAATAATGGTATAGGATCATTACACATATAAAAGTTTCTATTCCAAATATGTGCCAACTAAAGTTAAGTTGATGAGCAAATAAGAATATATCACTCAAGAAATCCCTGACTAAAATGGGAGAGAAAATTAATAAGAAAAGTTTATATAAAATGTTAACAAGGAGGTTCATATTAAGTAAATAAAAGAAATACAAAAATATGATATAATAAAAATTCACAAATGAAACTAAGTATATTTTAGTATTGTTGCAAATATCCAGCAAACAAATCAGACAAAGAAAGGTTCAAAATATAAATCAAATTCAAATCTGAATAAGAAAACAGAAAATAGAAAAAGGATAAAACAAATAAAAATACTACCTGGCCGTGGCCCAACAATCCTACACCTATCTGACGCCCTGTGCAGCCCACAACAGCCCAGTAACCAGCCCAGATTCTTTTCTGTCCGTGACTGACAAGTGGGGTCAGGAAAGGACCGCGGGTTGAGCTAAAGAAATTGCCAGGGGGTTATCCGCAAAAGTTGCATCGTCGTCATCATCACGCACACAGGCAGCTCGCTGGTGGAGCTCGCCGTCGCTCGATGCCATCGTCGTCGTCGTCAGCCTTGTGCCAAGATACCCGTCGTCGTTCCAGAGAGGGATAAGAAGGCCACCGCGACGCCCTGCCTCAATCCCTATCTCCAATTCCTCCTTATCCTCTCAGATGTGAGCGAGACCGAAACCCTAGCTCACCGGAGCCACTCCTCGCCGTCGAACCATGTCTCCCACACCATTCTGAGCAGCCATGGAGAAGCGCCATACTCCGTAGATCCTCTGGGTAGAACCTTGCATCAAAGGGAGCACTGGAGCTGGTGAATTTGGCCGTTCCCCTTCATAGCAGTTCGTCGGAATCCTCGTCGGGGAGCTCGTTTTCGATCACGCCTGTCCTCGCTGACCACTCAATCATCATCAAGGTGAGTTCCTGAACCTCCTAGTAACATTCAATCGCTGGATCTCGTTGTAAATCGCCGATTCACCATATGCCACCATCGGCCACCGTCGGAGCTCGTCGGAGCTGAAGCTCCGATGACTATTTCCAAGCGGCGACGCCACTTTTAGGTTCAGTAGGTTGCGCTTATTTGAACTAGGCTTATCTCGCTTGCTAGGACGCAGTAGATCGTCGCCGGCGACCAACCTTTGGCGGCGGTGGTGATGCTGACGCCATCGTCACGTCATGATCGCACCACGTCAGCTAGTTTGACTGGTCGTTGTCCTACGTGGAGAGTGACGTGGCCCAGGGCCCATGTGTCATCGACTAAGAGTAGAAAGAAGGTGAGTAATAAATGAATTTTCTTCACACAGTGTGCTGAGGTGGTCACTAGCCCACTGGTCAGTGACTGGGGTTAACTTAGGGTGCGGTGTAAAAAGGTATTTCCTAATTAAGAAATAAACCAAATATTATAAACCTCATTATTAATATTTTAGAAATCTAATAAATGATTAAATCTTGTTTAATTAATAACTTTTGATTTACAATTCAGAAAAATATGTATAATATATGAAAATTTGTAGAAAAACAAAATCTACCACTCAAACTTATTATCAAATATTATTGTGATAATTATTTAAATAAATATTATTTAATAAAGGTTTTATAAGTAATAAAACTTTAATAATTCATATTCCTATAATGATAAATGTTAATAATATAAGTAAAATACCAAAAATCTTAGAAAAATAAGAATTCTAATTTAAAAATATAATCATGTCTCTTAAGTTCACTTCATTAAATATTTATTATTTAGTAAGTAATTATAAAGTAATAAGGATTATAAAAATCATATCTTATTATTTATAAATCACAAAAATAAATGTGATACACCAAAATGATCACAAAAATAATATCTAAATGTTAAAAAATCTAATATTTTACTTCTGAGGTAAATAAAAAATTAAATATTTTAATAACTCAAATTTAAACTTATTTACTTCATTAATAATTCATATAAAGATAAATAAAATTTATTAATATTCCTAAATGAGTCAAATAAGTCTAATAAATAGTGTTATTCTTAAATATTAATAATATAATGCCATAATGGTTTAAAACATTATAAATGTTCTTATTTTAGAAGTATCTCCAACCCTAAATGAAGATTATCTTCTAAGAAGAATTCCACTAATAATAAAATCCTTAAAGAACAACTTGTAAACAATCAAATATTTTCTAAACCATATTAATCACCAAATTACAAAAACTACTACAACACTATATAAATCCATAAGTAGTTAAGTAACATTATGTTGAGTTTATAAACTATACTTACTTATTTATAAAAGATGAAGGATATTACTCTATTATAAAATCAAGAAACCATTACCCAAGTAACAGAATAAACATTCTTAAGTAACTTAAAGAACACATTTCAGATATACAAGATACCAATGTATAAGTACTTTACTTTCAAAACTATCTATACTTTAAAGTTAACTTTAGTCCCAGAATCTAAATATAATACAATAAACATTACTCTATGTTTTATAGTTAACTTTGGTCTGAAGTAGTTAAATTATAAAGCAACTCAAGCCAAACCATTTGAGCAAACAAATAACATCAACCACCACTAACCCAACCACGAAGCTTGTTTAGACCTTAGAAGAGAAACCTTTTTTTCGAAGGTTATTCTTTTTGCCACTTCAAACAAGAACTCTTGTATAAGTAATCCTAACTAGTATGTAATAAGTATGTATACTTCACTCCTACATATGTGTTGTTTACAACCACTCATAAACTCTAATAAAAATACAACTATGAAACTTATCTAAAAAGACTACACATTCCAAAGTAACCATTTTCGGAATCCAAACCCTAAAAGAACGTTATCCCCGGGATTTGCGCTTAGATCGTGCATCACATTACTTATGCATAAAAGCATATTGCTTTTTTAAACATTAGTCCTTACCGGACCAATGATGCTGATTTCAGACTTTGGATCTTATACACCGACTCGAAGACCGTGAGTGCATAATCTTGCAATCACAAAAGGCAAGTTCACACTTACTCATGTCCTTTGTTGATTTTCTGTAAAGTATTTTACAAATCCAGTGTTGTTATCACCTGCATTTGAAAAAGGTCTAAAAACACTATTTTCGATAAAAATGTGAACTATTGGTTACTGATCTAGGGTGATCAGCTAATCTATTAAATCTGACAGTTGGAATACCACTTTTTAGAACTATATCACCTAGGACTTAACAACCAATGTCGCCAATGATTCTTGCGCCGTATATTACGCGTTGACCATGAGATTTGGAATGGGACGGAGAAGTCAGTTGTATCTTCTTCCTCTCGCATGAAGCCGGATGTGCAAGTCGTGGCTATTATCCTCGTAGCGTGCATATTAATTGGTAATTCCTAGAGGATATGCAGCATATGGGTGGAAACCCTCATCGTCCCACGACAGTTCTGGCATCTAACGATTTGTACAAACCATTGCCGTAATTCATTATGTGGGCATGGTGTACACCAAGGAGGCATGCGAGGTCGCGAAGGAGGCAGTGACTGGTTTGGATCATCTTCTGGCCCCACATCATGGAATTGTGGACGGGAATAAGCTGTTCGGTTGTGCAACAAAGAGTTGATCTCTCATGAGTAAAGTAACGCACCTCTGCAGAGTGTAAGAACTGTAACTTATTACTCTCTGTTCCGGGAAGGAGCTGCGAACGCGGCGGGAAAGGAACTCCATGAAAGTTCTGATAAACCCGTGAAGGCTGACGGACATAGCTTTTCAGAATAAAAACAACCTTTGAAAAAATATTTATGAAAACTTGTATTGCCTACGACCTACGGTCTGTGGCTGTAGTTATAGTGCATCAAACACTCCTTTTCTAGTAAATTTGCTGAGTACGCTCGTACTCAAAGTATCTTCTTAACCCTTGCTAGATTCTAAAGCCGGAGTAGACAACAACCACATCAAGTTATACTCCCGGACTTATCATGCAAAGCTAAAGCTCTTCAATAAAGACAAGAAAGTCAACATATACCTCAACTCAAGTGAAGACGGAGTTACTGATTAGTTAGGAATATAATCTCTAGCCAAAGCACCTATTTCTGTAGTGCGTTGCAATAGCAACAATGCCAACCTCTTAGCCAGAATACTAGACTCAATAGTATACTAGTTCTTGCGTTGTTTATATTTGATTCTTCTTAGTAAAAAGTTCTTTCTCTCTCTTTAACCTAGAGTGTTCTCTAGATCTTATGTAAAGAGTGAATTGTAACCTTTAACCATGTATTGGACCCGTTGTGTTTCTGTTGTGCCATTCTGAGGGATGTAATACTAGTGAACGGTGTTTCATTGGTGTTATGTCAACGACTATAGTATACTACATCATGCAGTGGTATGCTGGGTTACCGCAGGTTTTTTTTTGTTCTTTTCTTTTTCTTATTTTCTGTTTTAGTATTTTCTTCATAGCTATTGCATAATAAGTCCAAATGACTTGAAATTTGTTTCTAAATTTTTGTAATATTTAGTATATCATTATTGGGTGGTAGTTTGGCATTTCTTTCCCTATTCAAAATATTGGATTTATAAAATCCCTATTTATTCCTTGTAAGAATATTTGCAAAACTTATTAGGATTAGGGTTTTTGAATTCAATTCTTGCAATTTTTTGCATGGATGCAATGCAATGCACATGAATGACGTGTAAAACTTTTTTTTCTAACCCCAATTTCTAAAATCTTGGGATGTGACAGGAGGAGACGGACCATGAACAGCGCGTCGAATGTAGGAGTAAATCTTTAATTACAAAACCTACTGTCAAAGTCACGATTTTCCCCCAAAAAAATAAACATGTAACAATGCGTGCCTACTATGCCACAAAAATTCAAATTCAGATCCTAACCACGGTTTGAGAAACAAAATGTACTGCTCCCTCCGTCACGGTTTGGCGGGCGTTTTAGAGAGATTGTTGGAACTAGGTGGGCGCTGATTGGATCCAGATTTGTGCCAAAAACATGCGCCCATTAATTATTCGGCGCCCTATTAAATGTAATTATTCAATAAAAACAAGGAGTTTAGACGCATGTATTGGTGGAGTTGCATATAAGAATTAATTCCTTGGCTGCATGAAGTAGAAAGTGGTGAGAAAAAAGAGGGCATCAATTCTGTAATTAAGTCTAACACGCCTAGAAGTAGAGGAGTTTTGAAAATGCATGACTTTTATAAGACGCCCTCTAAACAGTGACGAAGTGAGCAGCACTACATAGAAATTTAGAGCTAATAATGATGCACCCAACAGTCAAACTCGTCTCCTCGTTTCCACAAGTTGTGGACTGACTTGGATTTAAAACTTTGCTAGTACTACATAGGTGTAACATACTACCTCTCAAAATAAATGTGACAAATTTAGTACTCCCTCAATTCCAAAATAAATGTCAATTTATCAAAATTTGGATGAATCTATATACTCCCCTCCGACTCATATTAGTTGACTTACATTTGTCTAGATTCGGATGTATCTAACACTAAAACATGTCTAGATACATCCGACAAATACAAGTCAACTAATATGGTCGGAGGGAGTAATAAATAGTGATTAGATTTATTTAAATTTTGACAATCTAAGACATCTAAGACATTGCGGTCTGGGTGTGACAAACCTGCTACATCTATTTTGAGACAGAGATAGTAGTATAATTGATGAAATTTTCTGATAAATTTTACAACTTGAAGACATTGCGGGTCTGGGTGCCGAAAGCTAATGACAGTTTTCGTTATGGCCACTTGCATTTCCTTTCTCCACGTCACCCCCCACACACCTACATGTTCTATAACATAAGCACACACACCCCATGAAATACTACTACAGTATAAAACTTTGACTGTCGAATAGAACATATACTGCTTTTACACTGCATGAAAGCTCTTAAAATGGCTACAACAGAGCCTTAAAATTGCAGACCAGACATCAAATTGCAAAAGAAACACTTGCCAAAACACAGAGTATCTGCACTCCCTCCACCTCCAAAGGTTTGCAGCAGCAGGCAAAGCAGCTTCCCTACATTTCCGAGTTTTTCTGCACCTTGGCTGGCCTGTCCTTGTGTGTTCCTGCATGGCAAAGTAAAAGGTTTTGTCATGTTGCCAACACGTTTTAGTCCATGTGTGAGATGACATTACTCAAAATCTACCAACATCTTAACTAGACCTGTTCATTTTGCTTGGGAGGATTTTTTAGAAAGCTGTTAGGATGAGTGAAAGACCTTAAGAAAAAGTACCTGCATATCTCCTTTTCTTGTTTGCTCTTCTTCTTTTGCGCTCAGCTTGAGTGAGCTCTGCGTCTTCTTTAATATCACCTTTTCCTTCAAACACCTCTTCCGGAGCAAGCATTGCAGCATCTGAAACCGCTACAGGTGCAACCTGCAACACATACAAGTCGTTCCATAAAATATTCAAATAGAGTAACTTCGCGAAAAAATAATGATTCTGGTACCTCTTCCATTGCTAGAGCAGGTACGTTTGCTTGTATAGACATATCCTCGATGACCTGAAAAGACAACGCGTGTCTTCATGCCAAAAATCACAAATGTTAAGTACACAATGTTGTCAAATAAAGAACTTCTGCCTACCGGCTTTGGAGCAAAGTGGAAATGAGAGAGCGCATCCAACTTCAAGCATATCCTTTTGAATATATCATTTGCCTGGGTTGAAGTAGAAAGTTAGCCATGGTCGGTACTCGGTAGCTTGTGAAATCATCATAAAGACAAAAAGCATATGCATGTAGCATTCTGGAACAATCGCAAGAAACATAAACATAAAACCAAGTTGGCCAATGTAGTAAAGGACACCTAAAAAGAAATTGACAACTGTCAAGTATCAAGTGTGACCTAGTCAAGTATCAAGTGTGACCTATCACCTACCCAATGTGCATGCTTACTGAAACAGACAATGGTGAAATAATACACTTATTTTGTATAAAAAAGAAGTCTGCTTCTACCACCAAAAATTCCAATAGCAAAACTTCAACTCCAATCCATGTCCAAGGGGCAATAAACCATCACAGAGCACCAGTATTTAAATTATTCTTCATAATCTGACAAGCATCTTGCGTACACAAGCAAGTGACGATGAATATAATGACACTACAGTGACTACAACGAGCAAGGAATGCAAGAACTTGCTAAATTTAATGGACATAAGAATACTTGGAATGCATTTTGACAAAACACTCTAAGATTTGATCTTTAACTGACATTTTATTTCAACTCAATGCATGAGATGTTATGATTAAGAGCAGAATAAAACTATAGTCATTATATTCAACTTCCCTTGGATTCTAATAAAAAAATTGAGTATTACTCACCTCTTTCTTCAGTTCATCTGAAATAGAGAGTGTGGCAGGTGCAAGGCCAGCTTTTTGTGCATAATCATCCTGTGAGATTAAAAAGATCAGTAGTAGACGAATTTAACTTATACTCATCCTAACTAACAACTCGTTTGGATTAAAAATAAATATAATAGTCAGATAGTGCAGACCTCATAAAGTTCACCAAGACCCTTTGTGCTCTTGTTTTCATCCTGTTGAAATATATCAATAATGGTGAGAATGCATCATTTTATTGTTATCATGACGAATTCAAGTTATTGCGAAGGATCAAAACCATACCATCTCCATTTGCTTCTTTGGAGCTTTAGACGGCAATGTTGAAGGCATTTCGATGTCGTCAAAATTATCCTGTTAGGAAAGAAGAATTGAAGATGTCTCAATATTACTAGCAGAGCCACAGAAACAAAATGAGATACCCAACGAACTCAGAATTCTCTCTACTTATTCTCTGGTATACTACTGTCGATCCAGTTGCAAAACTAGGGACATGCCCAAGAACATATTACCTCCGCAATTCTTTTCTTTATTATCTCCTCTAGAGAGGCTGTTACTTCCTCCGTGATTACTGGGGGAGGTCTTAAATTATGTTCAAAATCAAGGTCCACTTCAAAGGCACTATTTTTGGGCCTGCTGGAAGCAGTAACCTACAAAAGGAACTCATTTAACTTTTGGGAATGAAATGGTAACTAATTATTACTATGACGATGTTACACAGAAATATATCTTATTTACAAAACATGCATCGGTTACCTCTCCTTTCATGGTCCATATACTGGGTTCAAGACTAGCTTTCTCCATTTGCTCTATTTTAGCACGCATCTTCAGGCGCTCCTTCTCATGGGTTGAAAGACCCTGTTCACCCTTCTCATGAGTTGAAAGACTCTGTCCATCCTGCATAGAATGAAAAGCATGTTGATAGACAAGTTATGACTATATGTGCAGTACTTATTCAACTGAAATGGGTACCTCTAATGTTAGAACATCATTTGCATCATCATTCTCGATGTCATCCTCTTTCATTTCATGTAATTCATCCTTGAAGTGGACTTTCTTTGTGGAACTATTTCTCTTCTTGGCTTGTTGCTTATGGCTTTCCTCAAAAAAATCCTTATACCTGAAAAGACGTTCTTAGCCTGTTAAAGCACAAAATCAAATGCATGATACCAAAATGGCATATACTCCAACCTAGGGAAGATCATAGGAAAAGCTTCAAGTTTTAATAAATCTATTTTTCACAGGGCAGGGTTTCTTTTTCTATCATCAGCTTATCAACAAATTACCCAAAAGGGGAGCCCCTTTTTTCAGTGTTTACTTTGCTAATCTAATTGATTGCATCTCCATGCAGGTATTAAGATTCCATTTCTTCCCTATGTCAGTGAAATGAACTTAGCTCCTACTGTTCTTCTATTACCTCAAGAAAGGAAAGTCTGATATTGTGATATCTTGTAAGTATTAACAGTATGAATCTTTTAAAATATGCATAATGATCATGCATAAAAGGCTGAAATATCCACCCTCCTAAATTTTGCATAGTTCAATTTATTTGCTATGTATTATAAATTGGGAAAGAGTTGTGAAGCATTGTTCAAGAAATTTAAACATCCTCCATGGCCACTGTAGCAAAATTAACTGATATAGGATCATAGTAGGAGCGTATATGAAATTTGATTTGCATTTTTGCAATCACCTTATAAATCCATAATAGAATACTTAGCGTCAAATGCTTACCTTATATCTCCACCAGATTTTCCTCCATCCTCTTCATCATCATCATCATCGTCAAAATCTTCCAACTACAGTTAACAGCATCAACACTCAAGTTCAAGAAGAAAGAAATTTGGATCAACGTGCTTCATCGATTAAAATATAGTATTTAACACCTTAACTGTCAAAAGGAGCCCATTAGTTCAGGCTGTAGTGATGAAATCTGTCGTTCCTGAACTAGCTCAAGCTGTCGAGTCATTTCTATTGCATATCCAGCAGACATTTTGGCTTCTACTTACTGAGTTACTTATGGTTCTATATATCTTAGATTCTATCAGAGCCAAAAAAACATTACATATATGTAAGAGAGGCTGTGGGTACAAAATCCTTACATCCAAATCGTCATCATCTTCACCATCTTCGTCCATGTCCTCCTCGTCGCTGTCGTCCTCCGCCCAGTCCACAGTTGCCTTCTTTTTCTCTCCTCCCCTGGAACCACCATACTCCTGTTCCTCCGCATTCGCTAAAAAATCTTCCAGCTCCTTTACCTTTAGGAACTTGTCATCCACCCCATTTTCCCCTGTATTACCTTGCACTTCCTCTGTTCCTTCCTCCTCCCCCTCCCCAGAATCCAACTCGTCGTCCGTGCCCTCCAACTCATCCTCGTCCAAATCCTCCGATTCGTCACCCTCTCCATCCTCCTCCTCGTCGGACGGTTCCTCCTCCGCTTCAGCAGGCTTGAACGGCGGGGGAGTTTGCGACGGATGCGGAGGCGGTTGGTGCTCGAGGCGGCGGAGCTGGCGTTGGAGGTGGGGGAGGAGGGGGCGGGAGATCAGCTCGCTCTGGGACCAAATCTGCTCGGCGTCGAAGTTGGGGCCCGCGAGGAGGTTCGGGAGCGGCGGGGGCTGCACTGGGGAGACAACGGCGAGCGAGGAGTGGAGATGCTTCAGGGCCGCCCGGGCGGCGGCGGCAAGGTCGGCGGACGGAGAGAGGTAGACGGACGGGTCGGCGTCCCGCAGCTGCTGCAGCGCTGCCTCGCCCTTCTCCGCCGCAAGCGGCTCGTCCAAGTCAATCGCCATGGCCGTGGTGGATGGCGGCGAATTGGTTGATTGGAAAGTGGAGGCGAAGCGGGGAAGGGGAGGAGCAGCTTTTGGGTTTTAGGGTTTAACGAATTGAGCAGCACGCGGCTGCAATGCCTTATTACGGGTTTGTCCTAAACTTCACTCGAAATATCAATTCCATCCCCCACAGGGTTGATGTTTATTTCAAGGGGCTATGTAGAAGAGCATCTCCAACAGCGCCAAAGAGTCCCGACTCCCGAGCCTTAAAAAAAATTAAGGCGCATATTTAGCTGTTTTTGTGTGCCGGAGGCGACAGCAATTCTTTGCAATTCGTGGAGCTGTAAAATACAGCGTAGGCCAGCAATGTTTCAAGCAAAAAATTCACAAATATGAATCAAACAAATATAAAAAACACCAAACAATATACCAAAAATAAAATACATTACATAAGAAGGTGGCTATTCTGCATCACATGTGCATTTGCATCCATTGTGAGAAAACATATTTCAAAATGTTAAAAAAATGAAAAAAATCTACATATACATTTGATATTTTATGTTTGTCTATAAGTTTTTGGGATGAAAGAACATTCTAGTGTCCCGTACAAAAGAGATAAAAAATGTTTTGTGAATAGTCCTATGTATATGACATTTTTTTATCTTTTTTATACATGACAAATAAAATGTTCTTTCAACCCCAAAACTTCTGAACGAACATAAAATGTTCAAATGTGTATATAGATATTTTTCGAATTTTTTAACATTTCAAAATATGTTTTCTCATAATGGGATGCAAATGCACGCGTGAGCCAAAAGGGATTTCCTGTTACATAGTTCATAGTCAATAAAATAGACTAAATATCAACTAGACTAGAACTAAAACTCGTCATCATCTTCCTTGGCCGATCTCTCCACTAAGGTCGAGGAGAACATGTCGAGCCACCGGTTGTCATCGTCGATTGTTGACGGATCGACGGCCTGCACGGCGATGAACTCCCTACTCACCGCCTTGTCGTCCCTCCTCGTCGCATGCATGTGCTTCCTCTCCGCCTTCCTCGTCGCGTAGAAGTCCACCTCGGCTTAGACGTCCTTCGGGAAGTGGCTCCCACACGCCACCCTGGCGCGCTCGTCCTCCTCATCATAGTAGAGACACTACTGCTCTTCGCATGTGACGAGGCGCGACGGTGGTGCCACCATCTCCGTGTAGTGTTCTCTCCTCCAGGAGGGGGGGTCTTTATATAGGGGTGGAGGGGGCAGGTTTGCCCCTCCCCCAAGCCTTCCAGGCGGCGGCCAAGGAAGGGAGGCAGCCCTAGGGCGCCCCAAAACCCTAACCTAATCGTCGGCCAAGGGGTGAGCCCTAGGCGCCCCAAAACCCTAGACGCCAAGGCCCTCCCACTTCTGGTTTCCCTCATGGGCCCTTTTCCCTAGGAAGTTTGACCCATTAGTGGAATACCCTTTCAAATTAGATTTTAATAATATATTTAATATTAATTACATTAATTAATATGTAAATACATACTACAAAATCCGATTTGATCTGAAATACCTTTCGGTTCCCCTTCGATATCCTCCGAACAGCTTCGGAACTTCCCGGAACAATTCTGGTCCCCTGACAGAACTTTTATGGTTTCCTTTCTTTCTCCGAACAACTTCGGATCTCTGTCCGCGGAACAATCTCGGCTTTCTATGTTTCTACTATGATTCTAACTTACGAATGATCTCTAGCTCATTGTACCCTTAAGTGGATCCCCTCACGGCTCGGGAATGGCACATACATGATCTTTATCAATGATCAACAGCGGGACCATGATGCCCATTGAAAGATCACGGATGCCGCCTAAAGGGGGGGTGAATAGGTGGTTTAAAACTTTTATGAGATGGGCTTAACAGTGGCGAAATAAAACTAGTGTTTTCTTTTGTTAAGCACAAAGTCTATATATACTAAGGTTCACCTATGTGCACCAGCAACTTATGCTAAGCAAGACAAGCAACAATGTGACAGCAAGATAGAATACTTCAAGCACGAAGGCTATCACAACGTAAAGTGCATAACTAAAGAGCTCGGGTATAGAGATAATCGAGGCACACGGGACGACGATATTTTACCGAGTTCCTTCCACAATGGAAGTACATCTCGTTAGAGGGGTGGGCGGTACTAAGACCACCAACGCCACAAGAGGCCTCACCATATTCCCCCGAGCACTCACCGCACGGCAAGCACCCGATCCGCTATGGGACACTTGAGGGAGGTCACCAAACCCGTACAAAGATTAGGGCAATCTCCACAACTTAATTGGAGGCTCCCAATAAATGCCACCAAGGCCACAAACTTAAGGATAGCTCCACAACTTAATTGGAGGCCCCAATAACACACCACAAAGTCCACACAACCTTCTAGGGTTCCAAGAACCCAAGAGGGGCAAGCTTCAATGAATTCACCAACCAAATCCTCCAAGGAGAACTCAAATCGATGCACCGTATGCAAAAGGCAAGAACACCACAAAGATGCTCCAATCCTTCACCCTCAAGTTCCAACAAAGCTACTAAAGCAATTGGGGGAAGAAGAGAGGAAGAACACAAAGAGAACACAAAATACTCCAAGATCTAGATCCCAAATATTCACTCACAAAGAGATGAATTGATTAGGTCAAAATATAGATCTAGATCTCCTCTATCTTCCTCTTAAATATGGGCAAGAATCATTGGAGGGGAAGAGATTAATCATGCTTAAGAGATGTAGAGAAAATGGGGCAAAGCTTGAGCAAAATAAAGGAAGAAGAAGCAACTAATAAAAGAGGAGAAAGGGGATATTTAAAGAGGGACCAGAAAACTGCCCGTTGGGGCCTTTTCCGGACTGGGCCGGTACTACTGGACCTAACCCACCAGTAGCACCAGGCCCAGGCAAAGAAGAGAAGGCGAGCAAGCAGTAGGTGCAGCAAGTGAGCGAACCAGGGAAGAGAAAGCGGGCGCGTGCAGCGAGAATGGGATCGGGAGGGAGAGGCGTGCAACCAGCGAGCGAGCTGGGCACACGCTGGATCAAGCGGTTGCGGCGGGCGAAGCGAGGTAGCGCGCGCGAGCAAGGTTGCTGGGTCAGGGAGCGGGGCAGGAAGCTGGGGCGACCGGTAGTACCGGCCCGCCCGGGCGGTACTACCAGGCCGGGCCGGTAGAGCCGGACGCGGCCACCGGGCGAAGCAGAAGAAGGATAGCGCGCAGGGGCGGCCGGTAGTACCAAGCCGTACTATCGCTCTACCAAAAATGTTTTTCTTTTTTCTTTTTAAACCAAATAAGGTAATATTCAAACGGCGATAACTTTAGTTTGGTAACTCTGATTGACTCGAAACCAATTTTGTTGGGAAGAGGGCAACAAGAGCTACCCAACAAAAACCCAATAAGATACCTCCCTTGGTTATCACCAAGTGAGAATACTTCATGTATTTTAAAGTGAGATGCCTCCCTTGGTGAGAATCCGAAAAACCTCCAAGATCAAAAACCCAATAAGATATAAAGGGGAAATCCGTTTTTAATGAACTAGAGCTTGTTATGAATATTACCACAAGCTCTAGAGCCTCACAAGAATAATATCCAAATAACAACCAAATATGATGATGCAGGTATGCAAATATTTGAGCTCTCTTCGAACGATATGATCGAGTTACTCACTCGAGAGCCCCTCTTGATAGTATGGCTATATATCCTAACCCGGTCTCCCAACTAACAACATGAGACCGGTAAAAGGGAAAACCTATCAAGATTATACCTTTGCCTTGAGCATTCCACTTGAGCGCGATATAGACAAACTTGACCTTCTCAAGATGGACACCTTTCTTGATTCCTCTTCATTGATCCATGAACACCGATACCTTATCAAGATGGACACCTTTCTTGATTCCTCTTCATCGATCCATGACCACCAAGGATGGCAAGCATCAAACATGAGATCTTCTAGAGATGGCGCATTTTGATCTTGCAAAACACTTCTTCTTCATATCATCTACCTTGAAGCCAACACATGCTCCACATGATGCCAATGGACAATTTCTACAAGTGCAACTTAATACACACATTAGTCCATAAAGATTGTCATTAATTACCAAAACCACACGTGGGGGCCCAAATGCTCTTTCACCCATGATGATCCCTGTATATTCCAAGATGACAATGTCGTTTGAACCGTAAATGTCGAGTCTAATTCCCTTTGTTTCTTTGATATGACTTGTCCGAGATACGATTGTTTGGTATCACATACCATTTTCAATCTCGTTACCGACAAGTACTATTTCACTTGTTACCACGATATTACATCCCTATGACCTAGTCACATGTTGCAATATTATGGATGCAATCTCACCAAGTAGGCCTAAACGTATCTTACCCGTCACTGGGTGAACAAATCATGGTCTAGATGCATAGGCCTCAACCTGTTCCTATGGATACCCAACATACACCTTTATAATCACCATTCCACCGAGTGACGTTTGATGTTGTCAAAGCAGCCTCGGGAGACAGTGATTAATATGATCTCACGATCTAAGGATAAGGAGACTACATTTCTAACTATTACAACGATGAAGCTCGTGACTTGATCATGTCGCAACCTTTGAGGAAATGTCTATCATATCATTCACCAATGATATGACCTCGTTGTCAACTGGTGCTGAAGAACCAACATGATCAGAAAACCTTGATCATCGATTGACCAACGAACTAGTACGAATAGAGGCTATTAGGGACTTCTGTTTCATATCACACATGTATCAATGTTTCCTCTTGATATAGTTATAACACAATATGAAACTATTATGAACTTACTGGGATATGACAATAATAAACTCTTTTATTATTTTTCTCTAGGGTATATTCCCTTCGGTATCCCTCTTGCACTAGAGTACAAATAATCTAGATTGCATTTACTAATCATAAACCATATCACACATGTGTTTTATTTATCATGCATGCTCATGGGAAACGTCTTATCCATATTCTATTTTGCCATATCAGTATGTCTTTTGCAAATTATTAATGTCTTCATAATTTTGACATTCACTCATTATCTCATAATGGGTTAAAGTATTCGTTTGACGATGGAATGAGACTTTGTTTTTATTGTTTACAATGACGGTCGATCAGTCAATTTAACTTTCACTATTGTCATGTAAATTCTAGAAACACACTTAGCAGAAGTCGAACCTCTTCAACCAAAACTATACTTTTATATTTATGTAGATCCTAGTGCATAACATGCAACTATGAGCCTAACTTTGCTTCTTACCATTTAAGAACAAACTTAACTCGGGTTCAGTGATTAACTCAGGAATCACCTCAAGACATTTTCTTCCAACCAGATTCTTGGGTCATATTACATCGAGTATATAACATTGTTGCATGGAAGAACCTATGACTGAGGCATAGGAGGTGCAACGCATCTCTTTATTTCTTTTAACCAAAGTTGTAATACTGAGACTAACTCAATTCTTCATACAAGTAAGAACTACTTTCTTATCTTGTTCTATTTTGAACTACTTCAAAATCTTACCCAGGACATTCTAAACATTTTTTAGAATCAAGTCCAAAAATCATCCGACAATAATGTTTATTAAACTTGCCAATGTATCTTGATAAATTTCATTGTTTAATAACTTTTTCAACTTCAACCACATTTACTAACTTAAATATTATTAATACCAATCACATCATTCATATATGTTGACCACATACTTTAGAATGATGACATGCTCCCACTCAAATATGGCATTCATATACGATATCCAGGGATTTCACTTAGCTTACACTCAAAATATGTCTCTTACAAATTGTGTTTTAGCCAAGCCATTAGGCTCCCACTCAAATGAAAGTCCTCTCAACAATCTTGGGCATTCCAAAATTCTTTGGTCATCATCAAATTGAGAACTTCAGCTGCAAGTTCCCAATATCCATATAATGTTGGTGTAAATCCAATAGACTCAAGCATCGCTACATTTGTAGTAAACTCCTTGAATTTGTCCAAACATGCTTTAAGACAAATCGAGCTTCATGTATTTCATCAAGTTTCATTTCTTTCTTATGACTTTGCAGTCATTTAGAAATACCTAATAAATATATTTCCTTAATAAGACCAAGTAACATATTACTTTTCAATATTAAATGTAACTTAATATATAGGATTTTATGATTCCTAGTCATTTTTGCATTTAGGTCCATCACGCTTCTTTGTAATTCATAGGTATGTCTTGTTCAAAACATGAAAAGTGAATCAATAATATAATTCCACAAACTTGCAGAATATATATTCTTGAATCCTACTTTCTTTAGTAAAAGTATTAGCTAAAACTTTATGATCATTATCATTAGTTTCTCCTTTATTTGTAAAGTTTGGTTTTACGAAACAAATTTTGTTGCGCCACTCAATAATTAGGAGGTAAGGTCAAATACCTTGTTTTGATCTTTGATACGTTGTAAACGTATCTATAATTTTTTATGTTCCATGCTTGTTTAGTATCAACTTTGTTATGTTTTATCTACACTTTAAGGTATTTTTTATACATTTTCTAGGACTAATCTATTAACAAGATGTCGCAGTGCTAGTTGCATGTTTTCTGTTGTTTTTGGTTTCAGAAAAGCTAGTAAGAAAATATTCTCGGAACTGGATAGGACAAAAGCCAAAGTCATTATTTTACCAGAACAAACACGGAGTCCAGAGGAGAGACGGAAGGGCGCCATAGGGTGGCCACCCCTGGTACAGGTCCACCCTAGGCCATGTTAGGGCAGGGTGTGCCCCCCCTGGCCGCCCTCCTGCCTCGCCTCTTCGCCTATAAAGTCACCCCGATACAGAAACCCTAAGTACCCGATCAAATCTCCATGAAACAGTCTGTAGCCGCCGCCACCATCGTCCCTAGATCGGGGGATCTGAAGCTCTTCCCGGCACCCTGCCGGAGGGAAGAGTTCATCCCAGAGGCCTTCTTCATCACCATGCCAGCCTCCGGTATGATGCGTGAGTAGTTCACCCTTGGACTATGGGTCCATACAGTAGCTAGATGGTTGTTTCTCCTCCTTTGTGTTATCATGTTTAGATCTTGTGAGCTCCGTTCCTAATCAAGATCATTTATTTTGTAATCATACATGTTGTGTTTGCGGGGATCCGATGGATATTGAGATACTATGTTAGATTGATTATTGATTCTATCATGTCATATTGATTATTGATTCTATCATGTCTATGTTATTTGTGATCTTGCATGCTCTCCGTTGCTAGTAGCTATCTTGGCCAAGTAGATGCTTGTAAATCCAAGAGGGAGTATTTATGCTCGATAGTGGGTTCATGCCTCTAGTAATCTGGGGAAGTGACAGAAATCTCTAAGGTTGTAGATGTGATGTTGCTACTAGGGAGAAAACAACAATCTTTTGTTTATGAAACAATTGTATTGTTTACTTTACACACATTGCTCAATGCAATTATCCGTTGCTTGCAACTTAATACTGGAGGGGGTTCGGATGATAACCTGAAGATGGATTATTAGTCATAGAAGCAGTTGGATCATGGTCTCTGTATATTGTTGTAACGCCCAATCAAATCACATAGGAGTCATGATGACTAGTATATGCATTCTTATGCTTGCTCAATCTGTCAATTGCCCCATTGTAATTTGTTCACCCAACATGTTATTTATCTCAAGGAGAAAACCTCTAGTGAACTGTGGACCCCGGTCCAATATTTTATCATTGATATCCCATCCACTGTTACTGTTACCGTTTACTTTCTACAAGCAACTACTATCTTTCACACTATATGTTTAATCCTTTGTTTTCAACAACCCAGTGAGATTGACAACCTCACTGTAAGTTGGGGCGAAGTCTTGAGTTTGTGTTGTGCAGGATTCCAAGTTGTTAGCAACACATTGGAGTTGTTTCCTTGCTCCTACTGGTTCAATAACCTTGGTTTCATAACTGAGGGAAAACTTGCTGTTGTGCTCATCACCTTGCTCTTGGGGTCTCCCAACGAGGCTCTACGGTCACTAAGCCAAATCAAGATTTTCTGGCGCCGTTGCCGGGGAGTTAAGGATAGCTTTGCAAGGGGAGTCCCTCACAACCTTTATCTTTACTTTGTTTTTGTTTTTCTTTGTTTCTTTTGCTTTGTTTTTCTTGTTTATTTCTTTCAAAAAGTACAAAAAATAGTTTCGTTTGGTTTGCTTTTCTTATAAAAAACACAAAAAAATAGTTCCTCCTCTCACCTTGTTCTAGCTCACCATGTTGATCCCTAAGTTCACCCTTAAAGACCTTTCAATAGGTAGTGGTTCTATAATTGGGAAAGAAAATATTGAAGAGTTCTTTAATCATGTTAGCAAGCATGAGGATATTGAGGATAGATCTTTAGCATAATTTGATCCTAATTATGAAATTGTTGTAGCTTCTTTAGTTCACATGTTGGAGGCTAGGTTTGTTAACCTTAACCCCATGATGCAAATAATGTTCCTTAAACTTAAAGATATTTATGATACTGAAAAGAGAGATTTTATTCTGGAAACTTTGCTAAAGGAGTTTAATGATGTTGCTAAAGAAGCTAAAAAGGTCTCTGATCATTTTAACATGCTAGAATCATGTGTATATGTCATGGGTACATTAGAAAAGTTGGGGAAAACCCAGCCCAATGGAGAGGAAATCAAAATACCCATACCTTTTAAACTTGTAGGAATGCATGAAGCCTTAGAAAAGAATTTTGATTGGATTGTTCCTGAAAACCATCTGATGAAAGTAGTGAACCCTAGAGTGATGAGAGAGGATCCTCTAGAACTCGTTTGGATGAGATACATTGCCTAGTTGAAGAGATTTCTAGTATTGATCTTAATGCTTCTTCATTTGAAAATTCTTGATTTTTGCTTCATGTGCCTAACTTAAAGGCGTTAAAGAAACGTACTTTTTGGGAGATAACCCAATAGTTTTATTGAGTCTTGGAAGTTATTGCTTCTGTAATAATTTCTCCTTATCCTTTTTGTGTGGTTTTTGTGCCAATAATAACCTCTAATGAGAGAGAAGTAAGATTTGGGGAAGTTGCTGTCCTGAAACAGATTTTTGTGCTTCATTGTAAAAATTCGTGAAAAATCTCTATATGTAGGATTGAGCTGTAATTTTTTGATCTTATGCCCTAGGTTGTTGTCTAACTTTTGTTAGTTCAACACTTTTTTTATTTGAGCAACAGAAGGTCTTCGAAAAAATTGGTTTTTACCCGCTGGTCTGTTTTGACAGATTTCTGCCATTATTTTCATTTGCTTCTTAATTGGTTTATTTTTGAGTTCTCCTTGATCACTTGAGATTTTAAAAGGAATTGCTATAGTAGCTTGTGTTATAATGAAAGTTTTCCTTGTTTTGAAACAAAATCCAAGGCCTATTATCTTGAATACACTAATGTTGCTAATGAAGATTGTGTGAAGTTTTGTATGAAGGAAATTTTCAAAGTGTAGGGGAAGAATGATGTAATGAGATGAAGAATGGACAAAAGCTCAAGCTTGGGGATTCCACTCTGTTTCACCCCAAGAAATATTCAAGAGGTACAAGCGTCAAAGCTTGGGGATGCCCAAGGCATCCCCTTCTTTATCAATAAAAATCTCAGGTCTCTTTCTAGACACTTTGCTTTTATTGTTTCATGCATTGTTGTGTTGTTCTTGGAGCGTCTTAATTTTAGTTTGTTTAGTTTGCTTGAATAAAGTAGTTAGACCCCCGCTTTCACGTATGTTGTTTCAAATAAGTTGATTGGTGTTGGAAAAGAGTAGAAAGTTTCATGCTTAAGTGGTACACAAGGGAGCTTGTTTTGACTGTGGCTTAGACTTTATCATGTCATGCTAGATGTTGCTTTGACCTTATGCTTAGTGATTATTGCTGTAGCATGACTTGTTCCAAACAATTGAGATTGCTTAATGTGCCTTGCAAGTATCATGCGTCATTTTAGCATACAGAAGCATAATATCGTGGTATTCTCCTTTGATGCTTTGTTTGGGTTAACTTGGCACATGATCACACCATGTTATGACTATGAACCAGTCACCTTAGCCTCTATGATCATTTATTTTTTGACTTGTGATACCACTTTATGCTTTGATTGATAATGTTTTGTCGCTCTGCATGATTATGGCCATTATTGCTCTCTTAGTTGGTCGCTCCTAGTCTTTTGCTAGCCTCCACTTGTATCGAGTAAGATCTACTCATGCATACAACTCCCAAGAAACCAAGTTATTCTGAAGAGTCCACTATAAATTCCTATGCATGGTGTGTTACACCATTCCAAGTATATTCATGTTTTTATCTATCTTTCAAGTTAAAATTGTTATGAGAAAAATTAGTGATTAAAGATCTCACAAACTTGATGGATCACTTTACTTTTTGCACCTAATAAGCTTGAACCATTGTGTCATATATGTTGTATATGCTTGCACTTACAAGTTGGGAATTAGGAGAACCATGATGTCATGGGGAACACTTTCAACACATGTACATATCTACCCAGTTGATATCATGATCTTTTGTTTGCGGATGTCAGCGGTGTGAAATAAAAGGGGAGCTTATAAGTCCATGGAGTTATGTATATGTGTTAGAGAAACACCTGGGCCGCTAGCCTAAGCCATGCCTAATCATGGTGGAAACTTGCATCATAACCATAGTGATCAATCTGTGAAGCATCCTCAATAAAAACCTATGCAAATAGCAAATAAAAAGATCGCTGAGATGCTCATTGTCTGTTGCCTTGTAATTTTGATATGGGATAGCTCCTGTATAATGGTGCAAGGGGTACCCCGTTGGCGGTTCTCTATGATACACATATACTTACAATGACAAGAACTTACCGGTGACTAAAGTTGAGTAGCATGTGGAACGGCCCTCGTACTCAAGGGACATGAGATTGCCAACTTATGATTTGTCAAGCATATACTCCATATTTTTTCACTTTAACCTTAATTACTTCAAGATGCTTATGATAGGGGCAATGAGAGATGAAAGCTAACAAGTACCATAATTTTTGGAAGCTCTTTCTGAAACTTGAATTCCTTGCTTCTCTTTATGAAGGGCCTTTATTTCCACTTTTATATTGAGTCTCCACCTTCTATCTTTATGCACCAATTAAGAGAGCATAGTTGTCATTCTTAGTTTTATGTGCATTGTCCCAAAACTTATTGATTGATTCATAATGTTGATATTGCTTGTTCTTGAACTATTTGTATCTAGTCACCCTTATGAACTTTGAAGGTGTCCTATGCATTTATGTTTTGCTACTCCATGAGGGACAAGCTGAATACCACTATGCTATGCTTTCTATATGTGAAACAAACAAACGTCTTTCAATGCACTTGAAAGAGCATTTTCCTATCCCTTTGATTTTGATGTTTTATAACAACACACTTATCGGTTTAACTGTGTGTTAAGTTTATCACAAGTTTGATAAGTGGTGGCACAAATAATGGCATATCAATTTCCCTTGCAAAAACCTCTGTGTCAACCGGTAGTACCGGAACTATGACCGGTACTACCGCTTGACACCGGTACTACCGGGTCCAGTACCGGTTGGCACTGACCAAAGCTGTTGAAGGTGTGTACTAGTCAGTACACCCCGGTACCACGGAGCGGCACTACCGGCCCAACCGGTAGTACCGCTTGGTACAAGCGGTACTATCGCTTGAGACGGTCGTACCGCTCGGCAGTACCGGGGCATACTGACTAGCACTCATTCCTCTCCATTTTGGTCAGTACCAAGCGGTACTTGGGATAGTACCGCTTCCTATGACCGGTACTACCGCTTGGGGGTAGTACCGCAAGGGCGATACCGCCCAAGACTGAAGAATGCTGAAGATCTGGAGCACCTCCGGTACCTGGTCTGGTACTTGACCGATAGTACCGCTTGCAAGCGGTACTACCGCTTGAGTACCGGTACTACCGGTACATTAAATGCTCCAACGGCCATATTTCGTGGAGTGGTATAAATACCCCTCCACCTACCTTGGGACAAATTGCTCAGTTCATTAAAGTCAAAGACCACCATTGGAGTCCATTGGAGCCACCCAAATATTCAAGATCTCCTCATCCCACCACCCAAAGTCCTTGATCTTTGGGGAATCGAAGGAGGAGTCCCCGATCTACTACTTCACCAAAAGAGATCTTCATTTCCCCCTCATTTCATTGAGGGCCCCTTTGCTCTAGTGTTTTCTTGGAAACCCTAGTTCTTGTTTTTGTTCTTACAAGCTTGTCTTTGATTGCTTTGACAACTTGCTTGTTTTTGGGAGCCTCCGATCAAGTTGTGGATGTGTGCCCCAAACTTGTAACGGTGCCGGCTTCCACCTTGAAGGTTGACGATATAGTGGAAGGTGAATCGATCCCGTTGGGGTGAGATTCATCGGAGAACAAGGGAGGCCTCTCGTGGCGTTGGTGGTTTCAAACCACCCCCTCTCCAAACGTAGACGTACTTCCCCTCAAAAGGAAGGAACTACGGGAAACAAATCCTTGTGTCTCCGCGTCCACTTTTCGGTTACTTCTATCCTTTACCGCACCTTACTTACTTGTTACTACTTTGTGTTGTGGTAGCCCTTGCATAATTGTCATATAGGTAAATTCACCGCAGTTGCATTATCTAAAATCTTAATTTTAAAAAGAAGAAAATTTGAAGTAGCACCTATTCACCCCCCCTCTAGGTGCCCATACGATCCTTTCAGCACTGCTATTCATGATCCTTTGTTTGTACCTTTTCATGTTACAACATAGTTATTATGTCTTATTGTTAGAACTACATCTTTCATGGTCATGTTTAGAGTACTTTCATACCAGGTTTCGGTGCTTTACAAATGGTTTGATCAAGATTTTTATGGTGCACGTCACCTCAAAAATTATTCTTTTTATCACTTACCTACTCGAGGACAAGCAGGAGTTAAGCTTGGGGATGCTTGATACGTCGTAAACGTATCTATAATTTTTGATGTTCCATGCTTGTTTAGTATCAACTTTTCTATGTTTTGTCTACACTTTGAGGTATGTTTTATACATTTTCTAGGACTAACCTATTAACAAGATGCCGTAGTTCCAGTTGCCTATTTTCAGTTGTTTTTGGTTTAAGAAAAGCTAGTAAGGAAATATTCTCGGAACTAAACGGGACAAAAGCCAAAGTCAATATTTTACCTGAACAAACACGGAGTCCGGAGGAGAGACGGAGGGGCCCCACACCCCCTGGCATGGGTCCACCCTAGGCCGCGCCAGGTCAGGGTGTGGGCCCCTGGCCGTCCTCATGCCTCGCCTCTTCGCCTGTAAAGTCACCCCGATACAGAAACCCTAAGTACCCGATCAAATATCCACGAAATAGTCCATAGCCACCGCCACCATCGTCCCTAGATCGGGGGGATCTGAAGCTCTTCCCGGCACCCTGTCGGAGGGGAGAGTTCATCCTGGAGGCCTTCTTCATCATGATGTCAGCCTCCGGTATGATGCGTGAGTAGTTCACCCTTGGACTATGGGTCCATACAGTAGCTAGATGGTTGTTTCTTCTCCTTTGTGCTATCATGTTTAGATCTTGTGAGCTCTGTTCCTGATCAAGATCATCTATTTGTAATCATACATGTTATGTTTGCGGGGATCCGATGGATATTGAGATACTGTGTCAGATTGATTATTGATTCTACCATGTCATATTAATTATTGATTCTATCATGTCTGTGTTATTTGTGATCTTGCATGCTCTCCGTTGCTAGTAGCTATCTTGGCCAAGTAGATGCTCTGTTTCTAGTAGCTATCTTGGCCAAGTAGATGCTTGTAACTCCAAGAGGGGGTATTTATGCTCGATAGTGGGTTCATGCCTCTAGTAATCTGGGAAGTGACAAAAATCTCTAAGGTTGTAGATGTGATGTTGCTACTAGGGAGAAAACAACAATCTTTTGTTCATGGAACAATTGTATTGTTTACTTTACACATATTTCTTAATGCAATTATCTGGTGCTTGCAACTTAATACTGGAGGGGGTTCGGATGATAATCTGAAGGTGGATTATTAGTCATAGAAGCAGTTGGATTATGGTCTATGTATATTGTTGTAATGCCCAATCAAATCTCGTAGGAGTCATGATGACTAGTATATGCATTCTTATGCTTGCTCAATATGTTAATTGCCCCGCTGTAATTTGTTCACCCAGCATGTTATTTATCTTAAGGAGAACACATGTAGTGAACTGTGGACCCCGGTCTAATCTTTATCATTGATATTCCATCCACTGTTACTATTACCGTTTACTTTATACAAGCAACTACTATCTTCCACACTATACGTTTAATCCTTTGTTTTCACCAAACCAGTGATATTGACAACCTCGTTGTAAGTTGGGGCAAAGTCTTGAGTTTGTGTTGTGCCGGATTCCAAGTTGATAGCAACACCTTGGAGTTGTTTCCTTGCTCCTACTAGTTCGATAACCTTGGTTTCATAACTGAGGGAAAACTTGTTGTTGTGCTCATCACACCTTTCTCTTGGGGTCTCCCAACGAGCCTCTACAGTAACCGAGCCACATAAATCTTTTACTTTCTTCCACCTATATCTTCATTAGGACAACAACAGGTTTTCCATTTGTGAAACATGTATTCATAGTTGCCTAAGAATATGCTACAAAGACTTGTTTATTCGCCATGATTTCAAAACATCGAAACCTTAGAAACTGGAACATGCCATATCTTTTATGGTGTTGTTTCCACGAATCTTTAGATGTTCCTTTGTATTTCAAATGAGTGTTTGCTTATTTCGATATCTAACTCTAAATGATAACTATTACCCTTATAAGAGATAACATTAAACCATATGTGTGAGACCCTATTGCATGGCTTAATAGGATTGATAGTGTACCCATACAAACAAGTTGCAACTTCTTTTCTGGAAGCTTATCTGAAAAGAACTCTAAGGTTAAGCGTGCTTGGCCTAGAGCAATTTGAAGATGGGTGACTGGTCGGGAAGTGGGTACCGGGTGCGCATAAGTGATACCTTCGATCCGGATTACGGATGTAGTATAGCTATTTATCCCTAATAGACCTAGGTTTATCGAATCCTCAGGAAGCAGAAAGCAAGGTGAGATTACTTAAACGGACCTTCGAGAGTTTTAGAATTCCTATTGCATTTTCACCATACCAAGTGCGATCTTTTTGTTGTTGACGATGGAGAGAGAGGGCCTAGGGTCTTCGGTTTTCACCAGTAGCTGTGCAAAACATCTGATGGGAATAACAGATAATAATAAAGTACTCATGTAATTGTTAGAGCAAGATAATTATATGTGGGCAGTGCATCCATAATTGTATCGCCTCCGCAACCGCTTGTGGCAATAACCTACTAGTATCATCCATAGAAGAAAGAGAACTAATGACATGCATAGTGATGTCACTATTAGTCCCAAGTAAGTTCCTCACATACAGCCGTACTACCCTTTTTGTCACTGGGGTTCCTATCCTGCAGATCAGTCGTTACTCATGCTCCTTTTATCTGGATCAATCCTCACACATAGAGATGAAATCGACAATCATAAACATTGTAATAAAGATCATGGAGTTGATAGCAAATAGTCTTACAATGTCGCTAATTCGAGATGAGATCTACTATTACAAGTGGTGGAAGATGGCTATGGTGGTGGAGAAGGGTTTAGAGGTTTAAATGTAGATCTATTCCTTCAGTGTGGCGGCAGGGAGAGTTTAGGGTGAAAGAAGCGAGATTGTGGAGTCGGGGGCTTGTTTCTTGTCGCCTGAAGCCTCTTTATATAGGGGTCCCTTCATGAAAGTTGTTCTATTTGACCTAATGAGGTCGGTGCAAACTATACAACGACAACTATTACGGCGGCGAGCCGTATAGTTGGTCGTTAAGCTTGTAGTGATCTCTTCACGGATCCTGGTTTCTTTGGCGTGCTCAAAATCTCGTATCTTTGGCATTTATGTAGTGATTCCCATCATCATACGTCATTATCCGCGTAGGCAAAAGTAGCAAGAAAGGATTGGATACCCCTTTGATCATTAGGCATTAGTGGCAGGTTTTAGAGAGATATTTTATCAAATATATAAATAATATCTAGTTTAAATGCGGACGTGAATGACTATATTTCACAGCCATTAACCTCCCCAAGCTTAAACTTGATCATCCCGAGCAAGAAAACAAAATCAAAATGGAACTCATCATTTAAACTGAAATAATGAGATTATGATCCTACTCATGATTGGTAGTCTCATGTGTCCTCCACTTTATTAATCTGAAAAACTTCAGCAGAGATAGAGTAATGGCAAGCATATCATATGGGTTTCATGAATCCTTATAGCGCTGCAAAATTATTATAAGCATGGATGATTCAAAAAGGTAAACTTTATTCCATGTCACGTATTTAACTCATAGGCTTGCCTTTGAAAAATAAAGTGTAATCATGTAGAATTAAGAGTGTGAGAGTTTGTCATGAAAAGCATATACACTAAAGTATCTCAAATCTCTCACATCAATAAATCAAGACTTATCAAGCACTACTTTTCTATTCATTGTCCTTCAATAATTTCAGTTCTTAAGTAATTGAGAGGATGCCAAAAAAATTCATTAGTTTATCGGGCCGAGATAGACACTCGTGGCATCACTAAGGTTTTTGTTCCTTTTGCATAATGATTACTCATATCAGCCAGAGGAGTGATTCCATGATGTTACAGCTACGAGGGAGTGCCAATAATCTTACCCATTATAGCGTTGCTGCTACATATGTTTAATCAACTCATAGCCGAAATCTAGGAGTTTCCTCCATGAAGATCGTTTGTAGGCTACCAGAGTTGTTGGAATCCCATGAAGTTTGACACGCATAAAGCTATATCATTCTTATGATTTACAAATCAAACTTTGGCATGCTCACAAAAACCGCTAAACATTAATTGAATTGAACAAATACTTTTAAAGAGAGCTATCAAGTCAATCATTATTTTCTGTGGTGTTGAGTGTCTTGATATGTCGGAAACGTATCTATAATTTTTGATGCTCCATGCTTGTTTAGTATCTACTTTGCTTTGTCTATACTTTGAGGTGTTTTTATATCTTTTCTGGAACTAACCTATTAACAAGTTGCCACAGTGCCAGTTGCCTGTTTTCTTCTGTTTTTGGTTCCAGAAAGGCAGAAAATCAATATTCTCGGAATTGGACGGGACAAAAGCGAAAGTCAATATTTTATCGTGGGCGGCATGAAGTCCAGAGGGGAGATGGAGAGGCAAACTAGGGCCGTCGCACCCCCTAGGCGTGGGTGGGACCACCCCGCGCCCGGGTAGGGTGTGGCCCCCTGGACGCCTCCCAGCCTTGCCTCTTCGCCTATAAGAAGCCCCCGATGCAGAAACCCTAGGCACCCGATCAAAACTCCACGAAACCTTCTGTAGCCGCCGCCACCGTCGTCCCTAGATCGGGGGGATCTAAAGTTCTTGCCGGCACCCTGCCGGAGGGGAGATCATCCCGGAGGCCTTCTTCTCCGATATGATGCATGAGTAGTTCCACCTTGGACTATGCGTCCATGTAGTACCTAGATGGTTGTATCTCCTCCTTGTGCTTTCATGTATAGATCTTGTTGAAAGGGTTTCGCAGCATAGTAATCAAAAAAATTCTACGGATGCGAACGGAAAAGCCAAGATCTAATCTAGGAGATGCAATCAACGAGAGGGATAGATGAGATCTTCATACCCTTGAAGAAATCGCACAGCGGAACGTTCAACAGAACGTGGTTGATGTAGTCGTACTAGCCTTCTCCTCCTCGCGATCTGATCCGATCCAACGCCGCAAGTGGTGACGCCTCCGAGAGATGCACACGTACGACACCGCGACGTCTCCTACTTCCTCGGTCCAGCAAGTGGGGTGGAGAGATAGATTGGATCTACAACACGACGGCGTGGTGCAAAGGTGGAGAGTTTCTGCGGCAAGGCTTCGCCTACGCGCAGTCGGGAGAGAGAGAGAGAGAGAGAGAGAGAGAGAGAGAGAGAGAGAGAGAGAGAGAGAGAGAGAGAGAGGGCAGCAGTATGGCGGCTAGGGTTGAAGGAGTGGGGGGAGGAGGGTGCGCCCCTTCCCTCTTTATATAGAGGGCTGGCCAGCCCCCCTTGCCCCTCCTCCAAGCCCTAGAGCTGGCGGCCACAAGGGTGGAGTGGGGGGCAAGTTTCCCCCTCCCTTCTAGAAGGTCCCCTAGGGTTTTGGCCGGCTGGGCCTATGGGGCCTTGTGCCCCTGGCCCAATGCGGATAGGGCACTCCCTCGTAGGCCCACGCCCCCCTCCGACAAGTGGGGCCACGTTGGTCCCACTCCGGAAGCTTCTAGAACCTTCCGGTACAATACCGAACATTCCGAAACAATTCCGAAATCCAAAAACTGCTTTCCTTTATATGAATCTTATTCTCCGAACCATTCCGGAGCCTCTCGTGATGTCCTGGATCTCTTCCGAGAATCCGAACAAAAACTCATAAACCATTTATCCATTCTATCCTAGCGTCGAGGCACGTTAAGTGTGTGACCCTACGAGTTCGAGAATATGCAGACATGATCTTCTATCAATAATCAACAGCGGGATCTGGAAACCCATATTGACTCCCACATATTCATCCATGATCATATCGGATGAACCACGATGCCAGGATTCAATTAATCCCATATTTATATTCCCTTCGTCATGCGATATTTTACTTGCCCGAGATTCGATCGTTGGTATCGGCATACCTAGTTCAATCTCGTTCACAGCAAGTACTTTACTCGTTCCGTAATCCGATATCACTTTGTGACTAACTCCTTAACCACGTGCTTGCAAGCGGTGTTGATATCTATTACTGAGTGGGCCCGAAGTATATCTCTCCGACTTGGGAGGGACAAATCCCATCTCGATACATACAACCCAACAAGTACTTTCCGATCAGCTGAGAGACACCTTTATGATCACCCTCTCATAGGATGACATTTGATGACCTCAAAGCTTTCTTCCGATACCGGGGAGTTGCATTATCTCATGGTCTAAGGAATACAATATTTGACATAAGAAAAAAGCTTCGCAAAGATGAACACGATGACACGATCTAATTGCTCTGCTTGATTTGGGTCTGTCCATCATATCATTCTCCCACTGACATGATCTCATTATTAATCGACAACTCATGTCTATGGTTAGGAAACCTTAACCATCATTAATCAATGAGATAGTCCATAGAGGCGTACTAGGGACACGGTGTTGTTCATAAACCACACAAGTATCAAAGTTTCCGCTTAATACAATTCTAGCATGGAATATAAACTTTATCATGAACAAGAATTATAACAATAACATATTTATTATTGCCTCTAGGGCATAATTCCAACACTTGTGAGCTCCGTTCATGATCAAGATCTAATCTATTTATAATCATGCATGTTGTGTTTGCGGGGATCCGATGGATATTGAGATTACTATGTTAGATTGATTAATGGTTTTGTCTATTTGATAC
Organism: Avena sativa; assembly: GCA_916181665.1. NCBI lineage: Eukaryota > Viridiplantae > Streptophyta > Magnoliopsida > Poales > Poaceae > Avena > Avena sativa. The sequence goes on along the minus strand of OV702297.1, from coordinate 298,741,231 downwards.
TATCATGTCTGTGTTGTTTGTGATCTTGCATGCTCTCTATTGTTAGTAGCTATCTTGGACAAGTAGTTGCTAGTGACTTCAAGAGGGGGTATTTATGATCGATAGTGGGTTCATGCCTCTAGTTTCCAAGGGAAGTGATAAAAATCTCTTCGGTTGTAGATGTGCTGTTGCTACTAGGGAGAAAACAACGGTCTCTTGTTCATAGAGCAAGTGGATTGTTTATCTTACACACTTTTCTTAAAGACGTTGTCTGTTGCTTTCAACTTAATACCGGAGGGGTGATGTCTACGCACTTCTATTCTTGTAGACAGTTGGTGGGCCTCCAAGTGCAGAGGTTTGTAGAACAGCAGCAAGTTTACCTTAAGTGGATTACCCAAGGTTTATTGAACTCAGGGAGGAAGTGGTCAAAGGTATCCCTCTCAAGCAACCCTGCACTCAAGATATAAGAAGTCTCTTGAGTCCCCAACACACCCAATACACTTGTCAGGTGTATAGGTGCACTAGTTCGGCAAAGAGATAGTGAAATACAAGTGGTAACGGTGCCAGAAAATAGCTTCTGACTTGTTTTTTACGTGGGGTAACGTGTGTGCGTGAGGTAAAGACTAAAGCAAGCAAACATGCAATAGATCTAGATGCAAACAGTGTTTCATTGTTTAGAAACAACGCCTAGGGATCATACTTTGACTAGTGAACACTCTCTCATATAAATATATTATCTTTATGATAGTACCCTAAACTACTCTTTGGTTGGACATTCTAATCCATGGTAGGGCTATAACAACACTCCTCAAAGTCCGCCTTTCCCAATCTAGATAACCCCACACTATCACCTTGAGCGCTAGATGGTTCCAACAAACACCAGAATTTCATAGAGACAACCAACTCAAAATATACTCATGACAAATATATATGTAACCTAGCTTAAGTGCCACACATGGTGTGCACACTGTTACTTTCACACACGTGGGGAAAATCATAGATCTAATAAAGCACGATGAGTATTTATGTAGACTCTAGCCTAAGTGCCACCCATGGCGTGCACGATGTCACTTTCACACACATGTGGAGAGCATAGATCTATTGAAGCACTTGAGTAACAGAGTAGATCTACTTGATTACAATGCTCATGACCACAAGAAGATCATGCATAGAGAGAGATGAACACATAGCTACCGATACAGCCCTTAGCCTCGAGGAAGAACTACTCCCTCCTCATCATGGGAATCATCAACGGTAATGGATATGGTGGTGGAGATCGATGGAGATGGCTCCGGGGGCTCAGTGATGAAGTTCCTGATCCAAACTCCTTCACTTGACGCTTCTGCAGCAGCCATGTATTCCGATTCTACTGTAGATCCCACGATCACGCTTTGCTTGCAGCTTCTCCAGCTCACAGCTCCTCCATTCAAAATATAAACGTATCCTGTCTAAGATATAGAATCATCCGGGTCGGTGTCGAAACTAGCGTCGACGTAACCTTTTACGACGAGCTGCTCATCACCTCCATAGACCAAGAACATTTCTTTAGTCTTATTTAAATACTTTAGGATGTTCTTTACGGCTGTCCAGTGTTCCACTCCTGGATCACTTTGGCATCTGCTCGTCAAACTAAGAGCATTGGACACATCCGGTCTAGTACACAGCATGGCATACATGATAGAACCTATGGCCGAGGCATATGACACTTTGCTCATGGTTTCTCTATCGTTTACCATAGCTGGACACTGAGCCTTGCTCAATATCTTACCTGGCAACATGGGAACTGAACCTTTCTTTGCCTTATCCATTCTGAACCTTTTCAGAACTTTGTCTAGGTATGTACTTTGGCTTAAATCTATTAGGCATCTTTGTCTATCTCTATAGATTTTGATGCCTAATATATAAGCAGCTTCTCCTAGGTCTTTCATTGAAAAACATTTATTCAAATAACTCTTCACATCTTTAAGCATACCAATGTCATTTCCAATAATCAATATGTCATCCACATATAGTACTAGAAATGCCACTGAGCTCCCACTCACTTTCTTATAGATACAAGCTTCGTAGCAATTTGGAACAAATCCAAAGCTCTTGATCACTTGATCAAAACGAAGGTTCCAACTCCGAGATGCTTGCTTTAGTCCATAAATGGAACGCTAAAGTTTGCACACCTTATCAGCATCCTTAGGATCGACAAAACCTTCGGGCTGCATCATATACAACTCTTCATCAATGTTGCCATTGAGGAACGCAGTCTTGACATCCATCTGCCATATTTCATAATCATGAAACACAGCAATTGCTAATAAAATCCGAATGGACTTAAACATCGCTACGGGAGAGAAAGTCTCATCGTAGTCAACACCTTGAACCTGTCGAAAACCTTTCGCGACAAGTCGAGCTTTATAGACAGTAACATTACCATCCGCGTCTGTTTTCTTCTTGAAAATCCATTTGCACTCAATGACCTTACAGTCGCTAGGAGGGTCCACCAAAGTCCATACTTGGTTTTCGCTCATGGATCCCAATTCGGATTTCATGGCCTCTAGCCATTTCTCAGAGTCTGGGATCATCATTGCTTCCTCATAGTTCACAGGTTCACTGTTGTCTACTAACAAGACAGTTAAGACAGGGTTGCCGTACCACTCAGGAGGGGCACGTGACCTTGTCAACCTACGACGTTCAGCAGTAGCATCGTCCGAAGTTTCATGATACTCATCATTAGCTTCCTCTCTTGTTGGTGCAGACGGCACTGGAACAATTTCAGGTGCTGCGCTACTCTCCAACTCGAGAGAAGGGTCAGTAACCTCGTCTAGCTCTACCTTCCTCCCACTCACTTCTTTTGAGAGAAACTTCTTCTCAAGAAAGGATCCGTTCTTTGTGACAAACACTTTGCCTTCGGATCTGTGATAGAAGGTATACCCAATCGTTTCCTTAGGGTATCCTATGAAGACACATTTCTCCGCTTTGGGTTCGAGCTTGTCCGGCATCAACTTCTTGACGTAAGCTTCGCATCCCCAAACTTTAAGAAACGACAACTTAGGTTTAGCACCAAACACAGTTTATACGGTGTCGTCTCAACGGATTTAGATGGTGCCCTATTTAAAGTGAATGCAGCAGTTTCTAATGCGTAACCCCAAAATGATAACGGCAAATATGTAAGAGACATCATCGATCGCACCATATCTAATAAAGTTCGATTCCGGCGTTCAGACACACCATTGCGCTGTGGTGTTCCGGGTGGCGTGAGTTGCGAAACGATTCCGCTTGCTTTAAGATGCGTGAGAAAATCGTAACTCAAATATTCACCTCCACGATCGGATCGTAGAAATTTAATTTTCCTCTTACGATGGTTTTCCACTTCGTTATAAAATTCTTTGAACTTTTCAAATGTTTCAGATTTATGTTTCATTAAATAGATATACCCATATCTACTTAAGTCATCAGTCAAAGTGAGAAAGTAGCGATATCCACCGCGCGTCGAAACACTCATCGGTCCGCATACATCGGTATGTATGATTTCCAACAAGTCCATTGCTCACTCCATTATCCCGGAGAAGGGGTTTTGATCATCTTGCCCATGAGGCACGGTTCGCACGTGTCAAATGATTCAAAATCAAGAGACTCCAAAAGTCCATCAGAATGGAGTTTCTTCATGCGTTTTACACCAATATGACCTAGACGACAGTGCCACAAATAAGTTAAATTATCACTATCTACTTTGCATCTCTTAGCTCAATGTTATGGATGTGTGTTTCATTGCTTTCGAGATTCAGAAGAAATAAACCATTCATAGCAGGTGCATGACCATAAAATATGTTACTCATATAAATAGAACAACCATTATTCTCCGATTTAAATGAATAACTGTCTTGCAATAAACACGATCCAGATATGATGTTCATGCTCAACGCAGGCACATAATAACATTTATTAAGGTTTAAGACTAATCCCGAAGGTAAAACTAAGGAGAGCGTGCCGACGGCCATCACATCAACTCTTGATCCGTTGCCAACGCGCATCGTCACCTCATCCCTTGCTAGCCGCCGTCTATTTCGTAGCTCCTGTTTCGAGTTACAAATATTAGCAACTGAACCAGTATCAAATACCCAGGCACTACAACGAGCACTAGTAAGGTAAACATCAATAACATGTATATCAAATATACCTTTTGGTGCCAGCCTTCTTGTTCGCTAAGTACTTCGCACAGTTGCGCTTATAGTGACCCTTGTCCTTGCAATAGAAGCACTCAGTGTCCGACTTAGGTCCAGACTTGAGCTTCTTCTCAGCAGGGGCAACGCGCTTGCCGCTTCCTTTCTTGAAGGGCTTCTTTGCACCCTTACCTTTCTTAAAGCTGGGGGGCTTGTTGACCATCAACACATGATTATCTTTCTTGATGTCCACCTCCGCAGCTTTCAGCTTAGCGAAGAGCTCAGTGATCGTATCAGTGGAACCAATATGATTATGAGTAACTACAAAACCTTTGTAGCTAGGAGGGAGTGATTGCAGAACTCTGTCAATCTTGAGCTCTTCTGGAATCTTGCAGTCCAGTTGCTCAAGTCGTTGAGTGTAGCCCGACATCTTAATGGCGTGCTCACTAACGGAACTCCCTTCCTCCATCTTGCAGTTAAAGAATTTCTCAGAGATCTCATATCTCTCAGAACGGGCCTGAGTCTGAAACATGGTTTTCAGTTCCTCAAGAATTTCAAAGGGCCCGGCGAACTCCTCAAAATGATTTTGAGGGTCCGATTCCATAGCAAACAACATGGTGCTCTTAATCACACCATAATCATCTTTGCGCGACTGATAAATAGCTTTTTCATCAGCCGGTGCATCTATAGCAGGGGCGTCACCTAGCGCTTTCTCAAGGACATAGTCCTTTTGTCCGCCAGCGAGAATGATTCTCAGATTGCGGAACCAGTTGGTGAAGTTAGACCCATTGTTCTTAAGCTTTTCTTTCTCAGCAAAAACGTTGAAGTTGAAGTTGGACTTAGCCATTTGATCTACAAAATTTGCAAGTACAATTTAGACTATGTTCATGATAATTAGTTCAACTTAATCAAATTACTAGATGAACTCCCACTAAATTCAACATCCCTCAAGTTGTTTAGTGAACACGATCCAAATTCACCACACCTAATCCGATCTTCACGAGAAGAGATGTGGTTTCAATGGTGGACAACAAAGTGTCAATCATATCATTCATATGACTCATGCTTAACCTTTCGGTTCGTGTGTTCCGAGGCCATGTCTGTACATGCTAGGCTCGTCAAGTCAAACCCAAGTATTTCCGCGTGTGCAAAACTGGCTTGCACCCGTTGTATGTGAACGTAGAGTTTATAGCACCCGATCATCACGAGGTGCTTGAACACGACGAACTTTCGCAACAGTGCATACATAGGGAGAACACAATTTTATCTTGATCTTTAAGTGAGGAATCATCTTATAATGCTACCGTCGCGAGCTAAGCATAATAAGATACATAAAAGGATAAACATCACATGCATATAATTTTATGTGACATGGTATAGCCAATCTCCGCGCAATGATCTCCCTTGTGCGTGCCAGCATGATCTCCATCACTCCACCATGATTGCCTCCACCACGAATAGCAACTACAAATATTTCTAACTACTTAGCGATAAAGTAAAGCTATTACATGGCGTATAAGAAGTTGACACACAAGTCATACACAATTATAAAGACAACCATATGGCTCCTGCCGGTTGTGTACCCATCGACATGCAAGTCGTGAAATGTTACAAAACATGATCATTGCATACAACATACACATCATATCTTGGACCATACCATATCACGGAAACACTCCCTGCAAAAACAAGTTAGACGCCTCTACTTTGTTGTTGCATGTTTTACGTGGCTTATGGGAGTAACAAGCTAAGAACGATTCTTACCTACGGAAAGCCACAACGGTGATATTATGGTTGCCAACATCTGGTGTAAATACCATGACAACTATAGTGAGAGAAACTGGCATCCACCAGCCGCATGTGTGGAACAAGCCACACGTCAAGTGCGGAGCCGGTCTCGCGAACAAGGTCGCGTAAAGTTGGCCTGGACCGCTTCGATCTCACTATCCCGCGTCATAATAAGTACACAACAAAAGGCTTACAACAGAAAACATCAACGCCCGCAACAAGCATGTTGCGTTCTACTCGTGAAACACATCTACGCATAGATCTATCTCTGATACCACTGAAAGGGTTTCGCAGCATAGTAAATCAAAAAAATTCTATGGATGTGAACGGGAAAGCCAAGATCTAATCTAGGAGATGCAATCAACGAGAGGGATAGATGAGATCTTCATACCTTTGAAGAAATCGCACAGTGGAACGTTCAACAGAACGTGGTTGATGTAGTCGTACTAGCCTTCTCCTCCTCGCGATCCGATCCGATCCAACGCCGCAAGTGGTGACGCCTCCGAGAGATGCACATGTACGGCACCGCGACGTCTCCTCCTTCCTCGGTCCAGCAAGTGGGGTGGAAAGATAGATTGGATCTACAACACGACGGTGTGGTGTAAAGGTGTTGAGTTTCTCTGGCAGGGCTTCGCCTACGCGCAGTCGGGAGAGAGAGAGGGAGGGCAGCAGTATGGCGGCTAGGGTTGAAGGAGTGGGGGAAGGAGGGTGTGCCCCTGCCCTCTTTATATAGAGGGTTGGCCGCCCCCTGCCCCTCCTCCAAGCCCTCGGGCCGGCGGCCACAAGGGTGGAGTGGGGTGCAAGTTTCCCCCTCCCTTCTAGAAGGTCCCCTAGGGTTTCCCCTAGGGTTTTGGCTGGCTGGGCCTACGGGGCCTTGTGACCCTGGCCCAATGCGACCAAGGCACTCCCTCGTAGGCCCATGCCCCCCTCCGACAAGTGGGGCCACGTTGGTCCCACTCTGGAAGCTTCTAGAACCTTCCGGTACAATACTGAACATTTCGAAACAATTCCTAAATCCAAAAACTGCTTTCCTTTATATGTATCTTATTCTCCGGACCATTCCGGAACCTCTCGTGATGTCCTGGATCTCATCCGAGACTCCGAACAAACACTCACAAACCATTTATCCATTCTATCCTAGCGTCGAGGCACGTTAAGTGTGTGACCCTACGGGTTCGAGAATATGCAGACATGATCTTCTATCAATAATCAACAGCGGGATCTGGAAACCCATACTGACTCCCACATATTCATCGATGATCATATCGGATGAACCACGATGTCAGTATTCAATTAATCCCATATTTATATTCCCTTCGTCACGCAATATTTTACTTGCCCGAGATTCGATCGTTGGTATCGGCATACCTAGTTCAATCTCGTTCACAGCAAGTACTTTAATCGTTCCGTAATCCGATATCACTTTGTGACTAACTCCTTAACCACGTGCTTGCAAGCGGTGTTGATATCGATTACCTAGTGGGCCTGAAGTATATCTCTCCGACTTGGGAGGGACAAATCCCATCTTGATACATACAACCCAACAAGTACTTTCCGATCACCCGAGAGACACCTTTATGATCACCCTCTCATAGGATGACGTTTGATGACCTCAAAGCTTTCTTCCGATACCGGGGAGTTGCATTATCTCATGGTCTAAGGAATACAATATTTGACATAAGAAAAAAACTTCGCAAAGATGAACACGATGACACGATCTAATTGCTCTGCTTGATTTGGGTCTGTCCATCATATCATTCTCCCAATGACATGACCTCATTATTAATCTACAACTCATGTCTATGGTTAGGAAACCTTAACCATCATTAATCAATGAGCTAGTCCATAGAGGCGTACTAGGGACACGGTGTTTTTCATAAACCACACAAGTATCAAAGTTTCCGCTTAATACAATTCTAGCATGGAATATAAACTTTATCATGAACAAGAATTATAACAATAACATCTTTATGCATAATTCCAACACTTGTGAGATCCGTTCATGATCAAGATCTAATCTATTTATAATCATGCATGTTGTGTTTGCGGGGATCCGATGGATATTGAGATTACTATGTTAGATTGATTAATGGTTTTGTCTATTTGATACTATCATGTCTGTGTTGTTTGTGATCTTGCATGCTCTCTGTTGTTAGTAGCTATCTTGGACAAGTAGTTGCTAGTGACTTCAAGAGGGGGTATTTATGATCGATAGTGGGTTCATACCTCTAGTTTCCAAGGGAAGTGACAAAAATCACGTCGGTTGTAGATGTGCTATTGCTACTAGGGAGAAAACAACGGTCTATTGCTCATAGAGCAAGTGGATTGTTTAGCTTACACACCTTGCATGGTGCAAAGGTGGAGAGTTTCTGCGGCAAGGCTTCGCCTACGCGCAGTCGGGAGAGAGAGAGAGAGGGAGGGCAGCAGTATGGCGGCTAGGGTTGAAGGAGTGGGGGGAGGAGGGTGCGCCCCTTCCCTCTTTATATAGAGGGATGGCCGGCCCCCCTTGCCCCTCCTCCAAGCCCTAGGGCTGGCGGCCACAAGGGTGGAGTGGGGGGCAAGTTTCCCCCTCCCTTCTAGAAGGTCCCCTAGGGTTTTGGCCGGCTGGGCCTATGGGGCCTTGTGCCCCTGGCCCAATGCGGATAGGGCACTCCCTCGTAGGCCCACGCCCCCTCCGACAAGTGGGGCCACGTTGGTCCCACTCCGGAAGCTTCTAGAACCTTCCGGTACAATACCGAACATTCCGAAACAATTCCGAAATCCAAAAACTGCTTTCCTTTATATGAATCTTATTCTCCGAACCATTCCGGAGCCTCTCGTGATGTCCTGGATCTCTTCCGAGACTCTGAACAAAAACTCATAAACCATTTATCCATTCTATCCTAGCGTCGAGGCACGTTAAGTGTGTGACCCTACGGGTTCGAGAATATGCAGACATGATCTTCTATCAATAATCAACAGCGGGATCTGGAAACCCATATTGACTCCCACATATTCATCCATGATCATATCGGATGAACCACGATGCCAGGATTCAATTAATCCCATATTTATATTCCCTTCGTCACGCGATATTTTACTTGCCCGAGATTCGATCGTTGGTATCGGCATACCTAGTTCAATCTCGTTCACAGCAAGTACTTTACTCGTTCCGTAATCCGATATCACTTTGTGACTAACTCCTTAACCACGTGCTTGCAAGCGGTGTTGATATCTATTACTGAGTGGGCCCGAAGTATATCTCTCCGACTTGGGAGGGACAAATCCCATCTCGATACATACAACCCAACAAGTACTTTCCGATCAGCTGAGAGACACCTTTATGATCACCCTCTCATAGGATGACATCTGATGACCTCAAAGCTTTCTTCCGATACCGGGGAGTTGCATTATCTCATGGTCTAAGGAATACAATATTTGACATAAGAAAAAAGCTTCGCAAAGATGAACACGATGACACGATCTAATTGCTCTGCTTGATTTGGGTCTGTCCATCATATCATTCTCCCAATGACATGATCTCATTATTAATCGACAACTCATGTATATGGTTAGGAAACCTTAACCATCATTAATCAATGAGATAGTCCATAGAGGCGTACTAGGGACACGGTGTTGTTCATAAACCACACAAGTATCAAAGTTTCCGCTTAATACAATTCTAGCATGGAATATAAACTTTATCATGAACAAGAATTATAACAATAACATCTTTATTATTGCCTCTAGGGCATAATTCCAACACTTGTGAGCTCCGTTCATGATCAAGATCTAATCTATTTATAATCATGCATGTTGTGTTTGCGGGGATCCGATGGATATTGAGATTACTATGTTAGATTGATTAATGGTTTTGTCTATTTGATACTATCATGTCTGTGTTGTTTGTGATCTTGCATGCTCTCTGTTGTTAGTAGCTATCTTGGACAAGTAGTTGCTAGTGACTTCAAGAGGGGGTATTTATGATCGATAGTGGGTTCATGCCTCTAGTTTCCAAGGGAAGTGATAAAAATCTCTTCGGTTGTAGATGTGCTGTTGCTACTAGGGAGAAAACAACGGTCTCTTGTTCATAGAGCAAGTGGATTGTTTATCTTACACACTTTTCTTAAAGACGTTGTCTGTTGCTTGCAACTTAATACCGGAGGGGTGATGTCTACGCACTTCTATTCTTGTAGACAGTTGGTGGGCCTCCAAGTGCAGAGGTTTGTAGAACAGCAGCAAGTTTACCTTAAGTGGATTACCCAAGGTTTATTGAACTCAGGGAGGAAGTGGTCAAAGGTATCCCTCTCAAGCAACCCTGCAATCAAGATATAAGAAGTCTCTTGTGTCCCCAACACACCCAATACACTTGTCAGGTGTATAGGTGCACTAGTTCGGCAAAGAGATAGTGAAATACAAGTGGTAACGGTGCCAGAAAATAGCTTCTGACTTGTTTTTTACGTGGGGTAACGTGTGTGCGTGAGGTAAAGACTAAAGCAAGCAAACATGCAATAGATCTAGATGCAAACAGTGTTTCATTGTTTAGAAACAACGCCTAGGGATCATACTTTGACTAGTGAACACTCTCTCATATAAATATATTATCTTTATGATAGTACCCTAAACTACTCTTTGGTTGGACATTCTAATCCATGGTAGGGCTATAACAACACTCCTCAAAGTCCGCCTTTCCCAATCTAGATAACCCCACACTATCACCTTGAGCGCTAGATGGTTCCAACAAACACCAGAATTTCATAGAGACAACCAACTCAAAATATACTCATGACAAATATATATGTAACCTAGCTTAAGTGCCACACATGGTGTGCACACTGTTACTTTCACACACGTGGGGAAAATCATAGATCTAATAAAGCACGATGAGTATTTATGTAGACTTTAGCCTAAGTGTCACCATGGCGTGCACGATGTCACTTTCACACACATGGGGAGAGCAGAGATCTATTGAATCACTTGAGTAACAGACTAGATCTACTTGATTACAATGCTCATGACCACAACAAGATCATGCATAGAGAGAGATGAACACATAGCTATCGGTACAGCCCTTAGCCTCGAGGAAGAACTACTCCCTTCTCATCATGGGAATCAGCAACGGTAATGGATATGGTGGTGGAGATCGATGGAGATGGCTCCGGGGGCACTTCCCCGTCCCGGCAGGGTGCCGAAACTGAGACTTCCTGTCCCCCGAATCTCCCCTTCGGTGGCGGCGGCGCTACAGAACTTTTCGTGGATTTCTTCTGGATTCTCAAGGGTTTTCTCCCCGGGGGCTTCTTATAGGCGAAGGAGGGAAGGTCGGTGGAGGGCTAGGGGGCCCACACCCCCTGTAGGCGCCACCAGGGCTTGCCCGCGCCTGGGAGGGTGCGGCCACCCTGGTGCCCTACTCCGTCCCTGCTTCGTGGTTCCGTGTTGGTCCGGGAAAATAATGACTTTGGCTTTTGTCCCGTCCAATTCCGAGAATATTTATTTTCTTCCTTTCTGTAACAAAAAACAGAAGAAAACAGGCGACTGGCACTATGGCATCTTGTTAATAGGTTAGTACCAGAAAGTCATATAAAAATACCTCAAAGTAAAGACAAAGCAAAGCAAAGTAGATACTAAACAAGCATGGAACATAAAAAATTATAGATACGTTTCCGACGTATAAAGCATCCCCAAGCTTAACTCCTGCTCGTCCTCGAGTAGGTAAGTGATAAAAATAATAATTTTTGAGGTGACATGCACCATCAAAATCAAGATCAAACCATTTACACGCATTGAAAGCTGGGATCAAAGAACTCTAAACATGTGCATGAAAGATGGAGTTCTAACTGTAAGATAAAGTAACTATGCATGCAACATGAAAGGTTACAAACAAAGATCATGAATAACATGCATTGAATTTTTTTTGTTTGTTTCACATACAGAAAACATAGCATAGTGGCATTCAGCTTGTCCCTCATGGAGTAGCAAATAAATGCATAGGACACCTTCAAAGTTCATAAGAGTGACTAGATACAAATAGTTCAAGAACAAGCAATATCAACATTATGAATCAATCAATAAGTTTCAGGACAATGCACATAGAACTAAGAATGGCAACTATGCTCTCTTAACTGGTGCCTAAAGGTAGAAGGTGGAGACTCAATATAATGGGGGAATAATGGACCTTCATAAAGGGAAGCAGGGATTTCAAGTTTCATAAAGAGCTTCCAAAAATTATGGTACTTGTTATCTTTTAGCTCTCATTTCCCCTATCATAAGCATCTTGAAGTGATTAAGGTTAAAGTGAACAAACTGTGGAGTATATGCTTGACAAAGTATAAGTTGGCAATCTCATGTTCCTTGAATACGAGGGCCACTCCTCATGATACTCAACTTTAGTCATCTGTAAGTTCTTGTCATAGTAAGTACATGTGTATCATAGAGAACCGCCAATAGGGTACCCCTTGCACATGATACAGGAGCTATCCCATAATCAAAATGACAAGGCAAGCAGACAATGAGCATCTCAGCAATCTTCTTATTTACCATGGGAATATGGTGGTTTTTTCTCTCTTTCCTCTTTTCAATATGTCTCTTTTTTTATAAGAAGAAAGCTTCATAAATGTTATTATGGTGATGCTGCAAGTTTCCACCATGATTAGGCATGGCTTAGGCTAGCGGCCCAGGCGTTTCTCTAACACACATACATAACTCCATGGACTTACAAACTCCCCTTTCATTTCACACCGACGACATCCATAAACAAAAGAGCGTGATATCAACTGTGTACAAAGTACAAGTGCAATGTTGAAAGCGTTCCCCGTGACAGCACCGTTCTGCTAATTCCAACATATAAGTGCAAGCATATACAACATAGATGACACAATGGTTCAAGTTTATTAGGGGCAAGAAAAATAAAGTGCGCCATCAAGTTTGTGAGAGCTTTAGTCACTAAGTTTTCACATAACAAAATACTTTTTAATTGAAAGATAGATGAAAACAAGAATATACTTGGAATGGTGTAACACACCATGCATAGGAATTTATAGTGGACACTTTGGAATAACTTGGTTTCTTGGGAGTTGTATGCATGAGTAGAACTTACTCAATACAAGTGGAGGCTAGCAAAATACTGGGAGCGACCAACTAAGAGAGCAATAATGGCCATAATCATGCAAAGCGACAAAACATTACCAATTAAAGCATAAAGTGGTACTACAAGTCAAGGACTAAATGATCATAGAGGCTAAGGTGACTGGTTCATAGTCATAACATGGTGTAATCATGTGCCAAGTCAACCCAAACAAAGCATCAAAGGAGAATACCACAATACTATGCTTTTGTATGCTAAAACAACGCATGATTCCTTCAAGGCACATTAAGCAATCCTAATTGTTTGGAACAAGTCATGCTACAACAATAATCACTAAGCATAAGGTCAAAAACAACATCCAGCATGACATGCTAAAGTCTAAGCCACAGTGAAAGCAAGCTCAACTTTGTACCACTATAAGCATGAAACTTTATACTCTTTTCCAACACCAATCAACTTATTTGAAACAAATCACAAGGATAATAATCAATAAATATAAGTGAGCATGTCTCACAAATCCTCAAAGAAGAACTAAAAAGTTCTAAGCTGAAAGCACAAGAAAACTAAAGCTAAACGCAGTGCTAGCAAAAGTGAACACTCACTGAACAATAAGAATGAAAACTAGAGTGTTCTAGGCAATGAAAACAGAGTGTGTCTCTCTCCAAAAGAAGTGTGCTGTAATCAAACCAACTTACTCAAGCAAACTAAGCAAAAGAAAACCAAAAACAAAAACTAAGACCCTCCAAGAACAACACAAATGTGCATGAAACAATAAAAACGAAGTGTCTAGAAAGAGCTGAGATTTTTATTGATGAAGAAAGGGGATGTGTTGGCGCATCCCCAAGCTTTGACGCTTGCACCTCTTGAATATTTCTTGGGGTGACACGGGGTGGAATCCCCAAGCTTGAGCTTTTGTCCATTCTTCATCTCATTACATCATTCTTTCCCTACACCTGAAAATTTTCTTTCATACAAAACTTCACACAATCTTCATTAGAAACATTAGTGTGTTCAAAAGATAATAGACCCTTGGGCTTAGCTTTGGAACAACAAAAGTTTCACTAAAAACACAAGCTACTGTAGCAATTCCTTCAAAAAGCTCAATTTCCCAAAAAGAACCCAAAAAAGAATCAATAAGAAGCAAATTATTCTTTGATCCTAGCTTTGGAACTCCATCTTTCATGCACATGTTTAGAGTTCTTTGATCCCAGCTTTCAATGCTTGCAAATGGTTTGATCTTGGTTTTGATGGTGCATGTCACCTAAAAATTATTCTTTTATCACTTACGTACTCGAGGACGAGCAGGAGTTAAGCTTGGGGATGCTTGATACGTCGAAAACGTATCTATAATTTTTGATGCTCCATGATTGTTTAGTATCTACTTTTCTTTGCTTTGTATACACTTTGAGGTGTTTTTATATCTTTTCTGGAACTAACCTATTAACAAGTTGCCATAGTTCTAGTTGCTTGTTTTATTCTGTTTTTGGTTCTAGAAAGGCAGAAAATCAATATTCTTGGAATTGGACGGGACAAAAGTCAAAGTCAATATTTTACCATGGGCGACACGAAGTCCAGAGGGGAGACGGAGAGGCGAACCAGGGCCGCCGCACCCCCTAGGAGCGGGTGGGCCCACCCCGCGCCTGGGTAGGGTGTGGGCCCCCTGGCCGCCTCCCAGCCTCGCCTCTTCGCCTATAATAAGCCCCCGATGCAGAAACCCTAGGCACCCGATCAAAACTCCACGAAACCTTCTATAGCCGCCGCCACCGTCGTCCCTAGATCGGGGGGGGGGGGATCTGAAGTTCTTCCCGGCGCCCTACCGGAGGGGAGATCATCCCAGAGGCCTTCTTCTCCGGTATGATGCGTGAGTAGTTCCACCTTGGACTATGGGTCCATGTAGTAGCTAGATGGTTGTATCTCCTCCTTGTGCTTTCATGTATAGATCTTATGATCTCCGTTCATGATCAAGATCTAATCTATTTGTAATCATGCATGTTGTGTTTGCGGGGATCCGATGGATATTGAGATTACTATGTCAGGTTGATTAATGGTTTTGTCTATTTGATACTATCATGTCTGTGTTGTTTGTGATCTTGCATGCTCTCTGTTGTTAGTAGCTATCTTGGCCAAGTAGTTGCTAGTGACTTCAAGAGGGGGTATTTATGCTCGATAGTGGGTTCATGCCTCTAGTTTCCAAGGGAAGTGAAAGAAATCTCTTTGGTTGTAGATGTGTTGTTGCTACTAGGGAGAAAACAACGGTCTCGTGTTCATAGAGCAAGTGGATTGTTTACCTTACACAATTTGCTTAAAGCAGTTATCTGTTGCTTGCAACTTAATACTGGAGGGGGTTCGGATGATAACCTGAAGGTGGACTTCTAGTCATAGATGCAGTTGGATGGCGGTCTATGTATATTGTTGTATTTCCCAATCGAATTTCATAGGATCTTTTTGTCTGGTATTTGTTATGCCTTGCTCAGTTCCTGTCAATTGCCCTCTGTAATTTGTTTACCCTTCATGCCATGTTGTTTATCTAAGGAGAGCACCTCTAGTGAACTATGGACCCCGGTCCAATCTTTACCATTGATACATCTTCCACTGTTACTTGTTTACTTGCTGCAAACCATTACCTTCCACACCATACAGTTATTCCTTTATTACAGCAACCGGTGAGATTGACAACCTCACTGTTAGTTGGTGCAAAGTCTTGAGTTTGTGATGTGCAGGTCTCCATGTTGCTTGCAGCACCTTTGGGACGTTTCCTTACTCCTACTGGTTCGATAACCTCGATTTCTTACCGAGGGAAACTTGCCTGCTGTACGACATCACACCTTCCGCTTGGGGTCTCCCAATTAAGTGCTGTTGCACGCATCTTGTCTCTAGGAATAAATTTTCAAGACTAAACACTACAACACCCAAGTCTTCAATTTGTGAGACTTTTACTTATTTCAGTTGTTTAGCAATTTTTTAGGGAATACTTGGTTAACTACGAGAGCTGGAACAAAACATACCCAATTAAATACCCATGCAAATAAAATTTTACTATAATATAGAGACTCACTCCACCGATATAACATCTCAACATTACTACTAACTAGCATGGGTTTCTCAAACTTCAAAAGTGGGGAGTCATAAGGCATACCTCTCATGTTTGGTTCCACTTCTCTCTTCCCTTTTTATTTGTTTCTTGGAAACTCGAAGTCAATCACTCTCCTGCAAATCAACGAGAACTTTGAGGCAAAAAGAAGAGAGGGGAAAATAAAGATAAACGGAGAAATCTTTTTGTGGTTTTTGAGAAGGGGGATTAAAGAATAGAAAATTGGCGGCAAAACTCGGCTTGAAAATCTCAAATAAAATAAAATAACTAAGATAAAGTGTTGGGGAAACCAACACGAGTGCTTATAAACTCAAATAAAAGCATAACCTTGAAAATAAGAAAAATAAAATGAAAACCAATATAAAATATATAGAAAACCTCCCCAAGCTTAGGATTTTGCAAGCCCTTCAAATCACTATGGTAGGGGGAAAGTTGTAACTCCAGTTCGCAAATTGAGATGAAAGGTTACTTGTTGTTTCTCGGAGGTTTAGTGCGAGATTATGCATTACCTCCACAGTTCCTCCAAGTTCTTGGAAATCTTGATATGTTGCAAACCGGTTTGGTGGCTGCTGCTCCTGATGAGGGACTTCTTGCTCCTCCTCTTGGTCCTGATCCTCCTCTGGAATTTCCTCCTCGGGTTGGTGTTGCTCAACCTACAAGTCATAAAACACATGTCCTTCCTCGACAGAGAAAAGACCATTAGGCAAGGAGCGGGGTAGAGGCGCCCAGCTCCAGCAATATGCAGATAATAAACACCACCTCTCCTAGTAAGCATTCCAGAAGCCCTCAAAGTAGAGAAACCGACACGTCGCTCACCTAGCACCGGTTGTAACTCACCTAGTCGATGCCCAATGCATTGGCAAGCACGGTGATGACGCCTCCACAAGTGATTGGTCCTTGGCTTTGGTGAGATTGGTACTCCAAGTAGCGCACAAGAATTGCGCCCAAGTGAAGTGACAAGTTGTCATAGTTGAAAGCAGCTTTTGCGAGGACTAAGATGTCCTCCTCGTTGAGTCTTGTAAACTCATTGCGCGTCTGCAAGGTGTTAGCAATAACATAGAACAAATAGCGAATAGCAGGATGTTGAATATTCTTCTCCTTACTGACTCTAGAGGTAACGCTCGTTCTATTATAGCAGAGTTCAGGGGAAGGTTCTATGCCAGTAAAATATGCGCGTAGAGAATTAGGATCATTGTTGGGTAAACCAAAACAATTGCACCATTCATCAAGTGATAGGGAATAATTATTGTTCATGAGTCGGAAACAAATTCTATCCTCCCCATGCCATGCCTTAACGGTGCTACTCAAAGAGCTAAGAAATTCAATGGTTAACCGGTGATAGGTTGGTGCATGCATCATGGAATACAAAGGTTTGCACGCCAACTCTATTACAAATAAATTAAAGTCATCAGAAATAACGAGTTGGTTCAAAGTGATGGGGCAAGCCCACTTGGTTGCCTTGACTTCTCGGTTTTTGATCATGTCGAAACGATCACGGTGAGATTCGTCCTTGAATCGAATCCCCGTGCGTTCCTGAGCTGCAACCCGAGAAGAACTAGATATGGCAAGAGCACGTGTCTAGCTCCTCGTGTTCATCTTCTAAACAAATAAAAGAGACAAATATAAAACTTTTTGGTCCAACAATAATAGTCATTGCATAATACTCATCATAACACACTAAATAATCTCCTCAACATAATAATCTAGGCAAGATAATCATGGCAAATAGTTCAAAACAAGTCTCGTCCTATATTGATAATGACAGTAGATCAGAGATGAATTTGCAAAAAGTAATTGGAGGATCGGAGGAGAAACATACTGTAGATCACTTGTGTGCGAGGATTTCGAACGAAATTGAGTAGGGGTGAAGATACCTTGAGGTTTTGAGAGAGTTTGGAGGTAGAAGAGAGAAAAAAAATTGAGTTTTTGATGTTTTGGGTACCTCCGCGAGCATTTAAGTGGTCGGACGCAACTATACGATGGCAACTATATAGCAAGAACAAATTGTTCCGGCCGTATAGTTGGTCTGACGACAATTTTTTTAGGGTTTCTAGGGTTTCTTCCTGGCGGCTGTAACTATATGGCGATAGCTATATGGACGGAACTTTTGTTCCTTCCGTATAGTTGGTTGTCAAACCTTATGTATCCCGGGATGAAAAATTGTCGATGGGTAACATAACTACACGTCCACAACTATACGGCAGGAATTTTTATTCCCGCCGTATAGTTGGTCATTAACCTTTCTGTACACATCAAAAAATTTCTATATCTTCGAGGATTACTTTTTAGATTGAAACTTAAGGAAACACCTAGTTTTGATAGAAAAATGACAGACTAAAATTTTGACCAACTATGGCATATGAAACATGAATTTTTAGTACCGCTGAATCTCTTCTTCTCACTGGAGTTTTTCTAGCACTCTTTATTTATATAAAACTTAAAGTAAAACTTAAAACTTAACTCAAACCTTTATTTAACATGGGTTGCCTCCCATTCAACACTCTTTTATGGTCAATAGCTTGACCTTGATATTGCTCACTTAGGCCATATGAGTGGAACACCTACTCCAAAGTAATTAGCCTTCAAAGTTATGGCCTCCGTATCATCTTGCTTAGCTTTCTTTTTCCTGGGAAATGAATAACAAAAGTATCCCACAAAGGAAATTGAAGCTTCACGTTCCCTTCATGCAAATTGATTAAAGCCTTAATAGTTTTTTCAAAAAGGACAGCCTAATATAATAGGTGCAATCGCATCTTCAGGCATATCAACAATAACAAAATCAATAAGAGCAGGACAACCTTTAATGTATACTAAAGTATTTTCTTTAATGCCTACTGCTTGTTTATAAGTAGAATCTGCTAGATATAATTTTAGTTCGGTAATTTCAAAAGAGCCAAGATTTAACTTGTTTAAAAGACTCTTTGGAATTGTTGAAACACTTGCACCTAGATCACAGAGTGCAGCTATTTTATTAGTCCCAATTTTAATCTTAATGGTAGGCTCAAATATATCATCTATCTTAACACACAATTTTTCAGTAATTTTCTTATATTCTTCCTCAAGCTCACGTACCTTTATTGCTACCTGATTAACGAAGTGTTGATACATGGCTTCCTCATTTCCTTCACTTACCAGAATCTTGACATTGATCCTTTTGACAAGATCTTCAACTGTGTAGTTTGGTGAAGGAGAATTGCTATAATCAAGTTCTTCGGGCTCCTCCCTTTGGATCCTTATCATCTTGAGATCTTCAACTGGATTGGGCTCAGCTTTTCCTGCAAATTTTGCTAGAATGAGAGTTTGAATCTCGGTTATCTTACCTAGCTGTGCCTCAACAATCCTTGTTCTTTCTTGGAGGGCCTGCAAATCATTTCTCGGACTAACAACTTGGTTAGATAATTTACCAAGCATAGCATCACGATTCTTCGTAATTTTGACTAGAATATTGTTTTGCTCATTTGTGAGTCCATAAAAGCTTTAAGAGCTTGTTTGTACCAAATGAAATGAATACATGGATTCATTTCATTTATATTGTGATTTCAAAAAGACCCACATGTTTGGCTGCCACGGGAATTTGAAAATGACTACGGAATTCAAAATGGAATTTCAAAATAGCTCTCACATGTACTAGAATAAAAACACATGCATCAAGTGATTGCAACAGTACTTCTCATAAGTTTTGGACCTCAAAACACACACCATCCAAGTTCCAAATTTCTAGTCCATGTTCAGTCCATAAAACACAGTTGCATTGACATAATAAATATAAATTCTAGAGTTTGAATAATTAAACAAGATGAAATGGCATACTGCTACAACACAAAGTAAGATCCAACTCATGTGTTTATCTGCTTGATCACCCACTTCTTCTTCATTCGTTCAGGAAGTGCCACCGAAGACTTGAACTTGCGATCATCGGCTACAAGAACATCATATATTGCCAACTGCTGATCATTTTCTAGATCTGGTATGCCATCAAGAACAACCCAGATTTCCTCAGTAGATAATGGCTTTGGTGGAGGCTCGGAAACATCAACTTTGAACGCAGAAGTGAAGTTATCTAACTTGTCACCAAGCATGGTTGCAATTGAGTCATCCAATCGATACCTCTTCTTCGGACGATCTTCGTCGGCTTGAGTTGATGAATTGACATCTTTATTGTTGGCAGTGGTGATAGCATTCTCCTCCGCCATTTTAGCTGCGCTTTTATTAGCTGTCCTTGCACCCGCGCCGGTAGCACGGTCTCTAGAGTATAATGTGCTAATCATGTCCCAAAATTTGATTGACTTGTACCTATATGAAGTGGCATCCTTATTGGCCTGCAAATAAATCACAAGAAAGAACACGGTTCAGCGCAAAAAGCCTCAAAATTTAAATGTGTAATTGTTCATAAAGAACATCAGGTAGCAGATTTCAGTTTCTTCAAACACGGTTTAGCAAAACAAGGAGGTTTGACCTGAATGGGAGCTCATAACTATGGCACTAGGTTACTTAGTACATGATATGGTTGAAAATAGTAGAGACAAGAACAGGAAAGCACTCATATTAATAGGAAAGTACTCATATTAACAAACAAGAACAACACGGTCAGGATTGTTCATGCTTCATAGCAACACAAATTTATCTAGCAATCATACATAAAAGTCCACTGATGTTAAATGATATTTATTGTGAGTGGTTTAGCTGAAGATCGGGATGGAGAAATGCAAGATAATACATTTCCTAGAATTAGAATTCTCAAACTAGTGGACATATGAAACTTGCATGAGCCGGCTAAATCATTCCAGGACATGCCGAGTAAAGTTTCTAGCTCTACACTGCTACCGAGAAAACATGTCACCCCGTTGTCCACAAACAACCCAAGATTTTTTCTAACCAGTAAACCAACCTGGGCATTTATAACTGTCGACCATTCTACCACACAATTTCAAGACTCCTGCACAAGTGATGACATCCAGCAGACAAATTCGAAGCAAATCAGAGCAAGCCAGGAAACAAATGAAGTAGTAAAGGATTATATATTACCTTGTATTATATATTACCCTCTAAGTAAATCTATGAAATATTTATATCTTGAAGATTTACTCCTCAAAATTTGAAGTAGAATACAAGTCAAGTAATATGCTCAACGTTAATAGCTTTGTAGGCACACTTAAGGTCTGCCTTTCGGGAGCAAATTAACACATACAGTACTGCTCTACTGAGTATATGAAGAGACTAATTATCATATAGAACAAGGGTACCTCCGAATTCAGCACATGTCCCTATAAGAGGTCGTTTGGCACCCAGGTGCTACGGATCATGTGCTGAATTATCAAGATGATATCCATCATTTGGGCAGTACAGGATAATTAGTCATTGTCCCTTGATAATTCAGCACAACAGTACATGGATAATTCAGCACAGCAATAGGCACATTTAACCTCTGAATTTAGCACCTATATGATAATTTAGCACAGATGAAAAGCAGCAGCAAATCAGATCGTCATTATACTGGTTCCATATGTGTAGCTACAGCTGATCCTTACAAATTCTACCCCCTTTAAATTTAGGACATTTTTTAAACTTGAGTTTAGTATTTGCATTATGGTAAAACAGGGGAAGAAACCTTCAACTTGATCTGTCAACTTGCAGCATGGCCTCCTCTCTGCCCTAGTTCGTGAAAGGAATGGTCGTTTGGGGATTATATATAATCTGAAATCATGCGACTGTTTTTGGAGCATTGTATTTTCTTGCAATAACATTTCTGGTGAGGATAAGAACAACAGTAATCTGAACAGGCGTATGATGGGTAAATTCTGCCGGCTGCTCAACGATCTCGGGCTCAAAGAGGTTTGTTAGATGCATATATTTGTATATTGTAGTTTCCCCATATGTTAGGGGGCTTCCTGCATATTTGCACATGTACCTGTATTATATATTGTGGCCTTTGGCCCCCAGAGGAATACAAGTTGCATATTCCTGACATGGTATCAGAGCTAGGTTGGCCTCCTCTTACTCGCAACTTCGTCGCTGCAGCCGCCACCGTCCCTGTCGCCGACGGCCTTGTCGTCGTCGACGCCGCCGGTCGCCGCCTAGTTTCTGGCCGTTGTTGCCCGTTCCATTTTCCGATCCAGATCGGTTTCAGATCGTCCTTATCGATCTCCACCAGGTGCTCTTGGTCTCCAGCTCTCGATCTGCTCCTGCCCGGCCCCGCCAGATTGCTCTGCCCCGCCAGATTGCTCCGCCCCGCCAGATCGCCCCCTCCTCGATCTGCCACCACCCGGCTCCGCCCGCTCGCTCCTCGATCTGCACCCACGCCCGGCCCCGCCAGCCTCACGCCCGGCCCCGCCAGCCTTGATCTCTTCCAGGCACGCGACCAGTTCGCTGCTACTGCTACGCTCAACAACTCGCCAGGCTGCACCCGCCAGGCTCGCACGGCTCGCACGGCTGCCTCCTGCCTCCCGCCTCGAGCGCCAGCCCGCTCCTCCAGCTCGCGCGTGCCTGCCAGCTTTGCTCCGCCACTCGTCTCTGCCCGCAACTCCACTTGCCGGACCTCCGCCGCCGGCTGTCACCGCTGCCGGGAATCGATCCCCGGCGGCTTGAATTGCCCTTCCCCGCCCCTTAGGCGCCGCCTTTTCTCCCGGCTGGCCGGAATTTTCGCCGGCCTCTGCCTGCAGCTGACGTTGACCAGATTTGCTTTAAAAAAAGGCAAAAAGAGAGAGAGAGATGTCTTCTTCATCGGGCTATGTTGCGATTCCTCGCTGCCCGGTGATCTTCGATGGCGCGAATTACCCTGATTTCGCTGCCTTTATGCGTGTTCACATGCGCGGTCTCCGTCTTTGGGGTGTGCTCTCCGGCGAGGTCTCCTGTCCGTCGTGCCCCCTGCTCCTGTGGCTCCTCTTCCGCCGACACCGATTGTTCTCGGCGCTGATGCTTCTCAGGAGGCCAAGGATGCTGCTCAGAGTGCTGATGATAGTACTGTTGCTGCTTATGACCTGAAGTTCAAGCAGTACTCTTCTGATCTCGAGGTCTATCGCCACGCTCTGACTGCCTACACTCAGTGGGTCGATGAGGATGCTCATGCTACTGCTGTTCTCACCTCCAGTGTTCTGCCCTAGTATGCTGCTGAGTTCATGAGTCTCCCTACTGTTGCCGCTCAGTGGGCACATCTTCGTTAGCGCTATCAGCCGTCTGGGGATGCTCTTTACCTGTCTGTGGTTCGCCAGGAGCATGCTCTTCAGCAGGGTGATTCCACTATTGATGAGTTCTATACTCAGAGTGCTGCTATCTGGCGTCAGCTTGATTCTCTCCGTACTGCTGTTTGTGGCACATGCTCGTGCTGCCAGATTGTGCGCTCGGATTTGGAGTTTCACCGCATCTATGAGTTTCTGTCTCGGCTCCGCCAGGACTTTGAGCCCCGGCGTGCTCAGCTGAATGCTCGTGGTCGTGTTCCGCTCTCTGAGGTATTGTCTGAGCTTCGGGCTGAGGAGACCCGTCTCCGTGGTGCTGGTCTTCTTGAAGTTTCATCTGTGCTTGCTACTCGTGGTCCTCCTATGCCGTCTGCTCCCTCGACTCAGCTGCGGTCCTCTGTGCCGCCGCCGATACTACCCACTCCTCCAAGTCAGGGTTAGAGTCAGCACCAGCAGTCTCAGGGTCAGAGTCAGCACCAACAGGCTTGTGGTCAGGGTCGCCGTGGTTCTCTTCGTCACTGCTCTTACTGTAACAAGGATGGCCACACTTGGGCCACCTGTTATACACGGGATCCCAGTTTACGTCAGCAGCACCAGGCTCGTGGGCAGTCAGCTCCTTCCGGATCTTCAGCAGTTGCTCTCTCCGATCAGGATATTATCAGGAGTCTTCGCGGTCTGCTTGCTGCTACAGGCTCTTCTTCGACAGACACTGCTGGTTCTGTGAATGATTCTTCAGGCACTGCGCGACCACCACCTTCTACACAGTCAGGTACGTCCCTGTGGTATCTGGATTCTGGAGCTTCCTTTCATATGACCTCTGAGTCTTCTTTTCTGTCCACTCTTCGTTCTCTCCCTTCCCCTGTCCGTGTTTTCACGACTGATGGTACCTATCTTCCTGTTTCTAGTCGGGGCACCCTTTCTACTTCTTTGTTTTCTGTTCCTGATATTTCTCATGTCCCTCTTCTTAAGATGAATTTGTTCTCTGCTAGCCAGCTTACTGACTCTCGTTGTCGCGTCATTCTTGATGCTGATTCTTGTGTTGTCCAGGACCGTCTCACACAGGCCCTGGTTGGAGCTGGCCCTCGCAGCCGTGACTCTTCAGGACTTTGGGAGTTAGACTGGCTTCGTGTTCCTTCCGCTACCACTTCATATGCCAGTTCTTCTCCAGTCGTCGCCTCTGCTACCAGCTCCTTTCAGCAGTGGCATCATCGTCTTGGTCACCTTTGTGACTCTCGCCTGTCATCATTAGTTCATCGTGGTCTTCTGGGGTCTATCTCAGGAGATGGGTCTTTACATTGTCAGGGTTGTAGGTTGGGTAAACAGATTCAGCTTCCCTATCCTACTAGCGCGTCTGTATCTCAGCGACCTTTTGATTTAGTTCATTCTGATGTTTGGGGTCCGGCTCCTTTCGCTTCGAAAGGGGGCCATCGCTACTATATCTTATTCATCGATGATTTTTCTCGGTACACTTGGTTGTATTTTATGCGATCTCGCAGTGAAGTACTCTCCATATATCAGCGTTTTGCGGCCATGGTCCGTACTCAATACTCTACCCCCATTCGTGTATTTCGTGCTGATTCTGCTGGTGAGTATATCTCCTAGATGTTGCAAGGTGTTCTTGCTGAGCAGGGCACCCTTGCTCAGTTCTCCTGTCCTGGTGCACATGCCCAGAATGGCGTTGCTGAGCGTAAGCATCGCCATCTTATTGAGACCACTCGTGCCATGATGATTGCTTCTTCTCTTCCGCCGCATTTCTGGGCTGAGGTTGTCGCTACGTCGGCTTACCTCATCAATATTCAGCCTTTTGCCACTCTGCAGGGTGGTATCCCTCTTGAGCGCCTATCTGGACAGTCTCCAGACTACTCCATGCTTCGCTTGTTTGGTTGTGTTTGCTATATTCTCCTTGCTCCTCGCGAACGCACCAAACTGACCGCTCAGTCTGTTGAGTGTGTCTTCCTTGGATACAGTGATGAGCATAAGGGCTATCGCTGTTGGGACCCCGTTGGTCGTCGGATGCGTATCTCTCGTGATGTTACTTTTGATGAGACACGTCCTTTCTATCCTCGTCCCACCGCTGGTACCTACTCGGTGGAAGATATCTCTTTTCTTCTCTTTCCTGACACACCTCCTTCTACTCCTATTGTGTCTTCTTCAGGATCTCCTCCCCCTGATGTCTCTTCTTCGACACCGTCCTCCTCTGCTCCATCTAGTTCTCCTAGTTCTCCTCATTCTCCAGAGTCTTCGTCTGCTATTCCTTCTTCTTCATCGTCGTCTCCTGAGTCGTCTTCCTCTGATGAGCTTCCCTCTACTCGTCCTGTTCGTCAGCGTCGTGCCCCCAACCGTTACTCTCCTAGTTAGTATGGTCTTTCTGTTGCCTCCGAGCCGACTTCTTATCGGGATGCTGAGCATCATCCTGAATGGCAGCTGGCCATGGCTGAGAGATTGCTGCGCTTGAGCGCACTGGCACCTGGGATCTTGTTTCTCCCCCTCCCGATGTTCGTCCTATCACGCGTAAGTGAGTCTATAAGATTAAGACCCGCTCCGATGGATCTCTTGAGCGCTATAAAGCGCGTCTTGTGGCTCGTGGTTTTCAGCAGGAGCATGGGCATGACTATGATGAGACCTTTGCTCCTGTGGCTCATATGACCACTATGCGTACTCTTCTTGCTGTTGCTTCTGTTCGTCACTGGTCTGTGTCCCAACTTGATGTTCAGAACGCCTTTCTCAATGGTGAGTTGAGTGAGGAGGTTTATATGCAGCCTCCTCCTGGGTATTCTGTTCCCGAGGGGATGGTTTGTCGTCTTGGACGTTCTCTTTATGGCCTCAAACAGGCCCCTCGTGCCTGGTTTGAGCACTTTGCTTCTGTAGTGATTGCTTCTGGTTTCTCCCCTAGTGCTCATGATCCAGCTCTGTTTGTTCACACTTCTCCTCGTGGACGCACTCTTCTTCTTCTCTATGTTGATGATATGATCATTACTGGTGATGATTCTGAGTATATCGCCTTTGTTAAGGCTCGTCTTCGTGATCAGTTTCTGATGACCGATCTTGGTCCTCTTCGATACTTTCTTGGGATTGAGGTTTCCTCCACTTCCGATGGCTTTTACATCTCCCAGGAAAAGTATATTCAGGATCTTCTTGCTCGTGCTGCTCTTGGGGATGAGCGCACTGTTGAGACCCCTATGGAGCTTAATGTTAAGCTTCAACCTACTGATGGTGATCCTCTTCCTGATCCGACGCGTTATCGTCATCTTGTTGGGAGTCTTGTTTATCTTGTTGTCACTCGTCCTGACATCTCTTATCATGTTCATATTCTGAGTCAGTTTGTTTCTGCTCCTACCACTGTTCACTATAGTCATCTTCTCCGTGTTCTTCGTTATCTTCGTGGTACGATCACTCATCGCCTTTTCTTTCCTCATTCCAGCTCTCTCCAGCTCCAGTGCTATTCGGACGCTATGTGGGCGAGTGATCCTTCGGATCGCCGTTCACTTTCTGCTTACTGTGTGTTTCTTGGTGGTTCACTCATTGCTTGGAAGACGAAGAAACAAACAGCGGTTTCCCGTTTGAGTGTTGAGGCTGAGTTGCATGCTATGGCCTTGTTTACTGCTGAGGTGACCTGGTTACGGTGGTTACTTGCGGATTTTGGGGTCTCTATTACCACACCCACTCTTGTTTTGTCTGAAAGTACAGGTGCTATTAGTGTTGCACGTGATCCGGTCAAGCATAAGCTTACCAAGCATATTGGTGTTGATGCTTTCTATACACGTGCTCAGGTGCAGGATCAGGTTGTTGCGCTTCAGTATGTGCCTTCAGATTTACAGTTGGCGGATTTCTTTACGAAGGCATACACCAGAGCGCAGCATGATTTCTTACTCTCCAAACTCAATGTTGTGGATCCACCATGAGTTTGAGGGGGGGGGGGGTGTTAGATGTATATATTTGTATATTGTAGTTTCTCCATATGTTAGGGGGCTTCCTGCATATTTGCACCTGTATCTGTATTATATATTGTGGCCTTTGGCCCCCAGAGGAATACAAGTTGCATATTCCTGACAAGGTTTACCTCAACGGCTGCTGCTACACTTGGTCTAACGAGCAATTTACGTTGGTGCACCTGGACAGAGTGCTTTGCACCTCTGACTGGGAGGAAGCACATGGAGAAGGTCACCTCCGTTGCCTCTCTTCCGTCGTCTCTGATCACAACCCGCTCCTCCTGGACTGCAACCCCATGCCTTCTGCGAAGCGGCGTTTTCACTTCGAGGAATTTTGGCTGCGTCTGGATGGGTTCCACGAGGCGTTTGCCTTGGCATGGAACTCGGTGCATGTTGTTGACCCGTTCCACCGCCTTAGTTTGTGCCTGCAGGCCACTGCCCGCGCTCTCACTAGTTGGAGCGCCCATTCGGTGGGAAACGTCCGCGACAAGATGGCCGTTGCGCGGGAGATCATCCTGCGCCTAGACAAAGCGCAGGAGGTCCGGCTGCTGGAGCCACACGAGGCTCAACTCCGTAAGCTGATCAAGGTCAGCTACCTGGGCTTAGCCTTCCTCGACCGCACCATCGCCCGACAGCGCTCCCGCATCGCCAACCTAAAAGAGGGCGACGCTAATACCGCCTTATTTCACCGGCAGAGCTCCTACCGTCGGTAAAAGAACCACATCTATAGCATCCTGCATGACGACCAGGTCTGCTCGTCCCAGGAGGCGATGGCCAAGTCCGCGTTTGAGCACTTCGAGGAGCGGCTGGGGACTGCCTTGGGACGTGAACACACCATTGACCTCACGCCCCTTATTGAGCCCAGCGATCTGCAAGACCTCGACCATCCCTTCAGCTTGGAGGAGATCTGGGACGTAGTTAAGCAACTTCCCGCTCACAAATCCCCCGGCCCCGATGGGTTCACCGCTGAGTTCGTGCACGCTTGTTGGTCCATCATCAAGCACGACTTCCGCGATGTTTTCCAGCAGCTTTACGAGCTGCGTGGAAGGGGATTCTCGCGTATGAATCAGGCCCTACTCACCCTCCTCCCCAAGCGGGCGGATGCAAGCCTGCTGAACGACTACCTGTAGGGGTTCGTAGCATGGAAAACAAAATTTTTCTATCGCATACAAACAAACAAGCCAAGATCTATCTACTAGATTGTAGCAACGAGTCGATGGAATAACTCACCCTCGAAGATTCCAAAGTGTTTAACGAGAGCAGATTCTCGTGGGTGATGTAGTCGTACTCTTTCCGATCTCAAGATCGCGTAGACGATCCTTCCGGCGCCACGTTCCAGCAGCGCCCCCGCAGTCGGTCACACGTTCGGTACTCGACGAAGACCTTCCTCTCCCTTGTTCCAGCAGGCAGCGGAGGTTGTAGCACTCTCCTCGCGATTCCGGCAGCACAACGGCGTGGTACCGGAAGTAGAGGGGAGATCCCGCAGGGCTTCGCCTTAAGCCGGTGCGAGTATGGTGGAGCTTATGAGAGAGGCTATTAGTGGTCTAGTAATTAGACACACCAATTAGAAGGCTCTAAACCAATTAGAAGGCTCTAAACCGAAATAGCTCTAAACCGGGGTTTAGGTCTAGGGTTTAGTTTAGAGGATAGGAACTTGTGTGTGCTAGGAGGGAGCCCTGCCCCTCCTTATATAGGTGGGAGGGGCTGGCCGGCCAAGGGGAGGGAGGGGAATCCCTCCCCAACTCGTCTTGGTGGGGCGCCGGCTTGGGGAGGAGGACTCCCTCCCCAACTCGGTTTCCTCCTCTCCTCCCACTTCCCAAAATTGCCGTTTGACTTTCAAACTGGCCGTTTGACTTTTCAATTTAGGATTTAAATAAATCCTTTATTTTGGGCAGCGAAGACACCTAGTACATGATGCAATCATTCCAACTTACAATGACACATTCATGTACCCTTCCCCCTCCGGAGTGCCGGACATTCCGGGACCTTCTAGAATGTTCCCAATGAAAACACCGGAACCATTCCCCAACTCCGAAATGGGACTTTCCTTATATGAATCTTATTCTCCGGACCATTCCGGATCACCTCGTGATATCCCGGATCCCATCCGAGACTCCGAACAACATTCGGTCTCTTTCTCATAATACCATAACTACTCAAACAACGTCGAATCCTTAAGTGTGTCTCCCTACGGTTCGTGAATTATGCGGACATGATCGAGACACTTCTCCGAACAATAACCAATAGAGGAATCTGGAAATTCATATGGCTCCCACATATTTCTACGATTACTTTGCGATCGAATGAACCACTTACATACGATACCAATTTCCCTTTGTCTCACGATATGTTACTTATCCGAGGTTATGATCGTCGGTATCTCTGCATACCTAGTTCAACCTCGTTACTGATAAGTACTCTTTTCTCGTTCCCGTGATATGTGATCCCTTGTGACCCAGTCACATGCTTGCAAGCTAATTGGATGACATTTCACCGAGAGGGCCCAGAGAATATCTATCCGTCATATGGATGGACAAATCCCACTCTTGATCCATGTGTTTCAACCAATACTTTCTGAACACTCAATACCACCTTTATAGCCACCCTGTTACGGTGTGGTGTTTGATGACATCAAAGCATCCATCCGGTAAAGGTGATATGCATGATCTCATGGTCGAAGGAATTAGGTTACTATGTATCAGAAAGCATATAGCAATTGAACTATTGAAATGACTTGATCTTTATGCTACGCTTATCTATAGGAGTATGTCCACCATATCATTCTCCTAACGATATGATCTTGTTGTTAATAACATCTCAATGTTCATGATAGGGAAACCACAATCATCTATTAACCAACAAGCTAGTGAAGTATAGAGGCTATACTAGGGACTTCAATTTAAGTTTACAATTCACACAAGTATTAATGTTTCCTTGTTAATACTATTATAGCATGAATATAAACATTTATCATAAACACAAAGATATAATAATAACTATATTTATTATTGCCTCTAGGGCATATCTCCAACAGTCTCCCACTTGCACTAGAGTCATCTAATCTAGATTACATGGTAATATACCGAACACCCATGGCAGTTTGGTGTTGGTCATGTTTTGCCCTCGGGAGAGGTTTAGTCAACGGATCCGCCACATTCAGATCTGTGTGTACTTTGCAAATCTTTATATCCCCATCCTGGATATGTTCTCGAATAGCGTGGAAACGCAGCTTGATATGCTTCAGCTTCTTGTGTGACCTTGGTTCTTGCGCATTGGCTATGGCGCCCATGTTATCACAGTAGATAGACATTGGGTCCAGCGCACTAGGAACCACACCCAGCTCTGTAATGAACTCTTTCATCCATATCGCTTCTTGTGAAGCCTCCGAAGCAGCCATGTATTCCGATTCAGTTGAAGATCTCGCCACAACGCTTTGCTTTGCACTCCTCCAGCTAACTGCTGCACCATTCAAAATAAATACGTATCCAGATTGTGATTTAGAATCATCCGGATCAGTGTTCCAACTAGCATCGTGTAACCATTAACAACGAGCTGTTCATCACCTCCATAAGAAAGAACCATATCCTTAGTTCTTCTCAAGTACTTAAGGATGTTTTTGACCGCTGTCCAATGATCCACTCCTGGATCACTTTGTTATCTGCTAGTTAAACTAACAGCATATGCAATGTCGGGTCTAGTACATAGCATGGCATACATTAGAGATCCTATGGCTGAGGCATAAGGAGTCTTACTCATCCTTTCTCTATCTTCTGCCGATGTCGGACTTTGAGTTTTACTCAAGGTCGTATTGGGCAACATGGGCAAGAACCCTTTCTTGCTATCTTCCATTCCAAACCTCTTTAGAACTTTGTCCAAATATGTACTTTGTGACAATGATATTTGGCGTTTCGATCTATCTCTATAAATCTTTATGCCTAATATGTAAGCTGCTTCGTCAAGATCCTTCATTGAAAAACTATTATTCAAATATTCCTTGACACTATTAAGAAGGTCTACATCATTCCCAATCAACAATATGTCATCCACATACAGTATTAAGAATGCTACAGAGCTCCCATTCACTTTCTTGTAAATACAAGCTTCTCCATAAGTTTGTATAAAACCAAAACTTTTGATTACCTTATCAAAACGTTGATTCCAACTTCGGGATGCTTGCTTCAATCCATAGATGGACCGTTGAAGTTTGCATACCTTGTTAGCATCTTTAGGATCGACAAAACCTTTGGGTTGCATCATATACAACTCTTCATCAATGTCTCCATTGAGGAATGCTGTTTTGACATCCATCTGCCATATCTCATAATCATAATATGCAGCGATTGCTAACATAATCCTCACAGACTTTAGCTTCGCTACTGGTGAGAAAGTCTCATCGTAGTCAACTCCTTGAATTTGTCGAAACCCTTTTGCGACAAGTCGAGCTTTATAGACAGTAACATTACCATCAGCATCTGTTTTCTTCTTGAAAATCCATTTGTTCTCGACAGCCTTTCGGCCATGCGGTAAGTCCACCAAAGTCCATACTTGGTTTTCGTACATGGATCCAATCTCGGATTTCATGGCTTCTTGCCATTTATTGGAATCTAGGCTCATCATCGCTTCCTCATATGTCTCGGGGTCATCGGTGTTGTCCACCAACATGACATTCATAACGGAATCATACCAATCTGGAGTGGTACGAGTTCTCGTTGACCTGCGAGGCTCTGTAGCAACTTCGACCGAAGTTTCATGATCATCATCATTAGCTTCCTCTCTTATTGGTGCAGGCACCACAGGAACTTCTTCCGGTGCTGCGCTACTCGCAATTTCGAGAGAAGGTTCGACAACCTCGTCGAGTTCTACTTTCCTTCCAGTCACTTCTTTCGAGAGAAATTCCTTCTCTAGAAAGGATCCATTCTTGGCAACGAAGATTTTGCCTTCGGATCTATGATAGAAGGTATACCCAATAGTTTCCTTCGGGTATCCTATGAAGACGCATTTTTCCGCTTTGGGTTCAAGCTTGTCCGGCTGTAACTTCTTTACATAGGCTTCGCATCCCCAAACTTTAAGGAACGACAATTTAGGTTTCTTCCCAAACCATAATTCATACGGTGTCGTTTCAACGGATTTAGACGGTGCCCTATTTAAAGTGAATGCGGCTGTTTCTAATGCATAACCCCAAAATGATAGCGGTAAATCTGTAAGTGACATCATAGAACGAACCATATCTAAGAGAGTTCGATTACGACGTTCGGACACACCATTACGCTGTGGTGTTCCCGGCGGTGTCAACTGCGAAAGTATTCCGCATTTCTTCAAATGCTCGCCAAACTCATAACTTTAGATATTCACCTCCACGATCAGAACGTAGAAATTTAATCTTCTTGTTACGTTGATTCTCTACCTCACTTTGAAATTCCTTAAACTTCTCGAAAGTTTCGGACTTATGTTTCATGAAATAGATATACCCATATCTACTCAAGTCATCCGTGAAGGTAAGAACATAACGATAACCACCGCGCGATGCTACACTCATTGGACCACACACATCGGTATGTATGATTTCCAATAAGTCCGTAGCTCGCTCCATCATACCAGAAAATGGAGTCTTAGTCATTTTACCCATCAGACATGCTTCGCATCTTTCAAGTGATTCAAAATCAAGTGATTCAAGAAGTCCATCGGAATGGAGTTTCTTCATACGTTTCACTCCGATGTGACCAAGACGACAGTGCCACATATAGGTCGAATTATCGCTTGATTTCAATCGTTTAGCTTCAATGTTATTAATATGTGTATTTCCACTATCGAGATTCAATATGAATAGACCATCTATTAAAGGTGCATGTGCATAAAACATATTACTCATATAAATAGAACAACCATTATTCTTAG
Organism: Avena sativa; assembly: GCA_916181665.1. Taxonomy (NCBI): domain Eukaryota; kingdom Viridiplantae; phylum Streptophyta; class Magnoliopsida; order Poales; family Poaceae; genus Avena; species Avena sativa. The sequence continues at coordinate 298,708,166 of OV702297.1, read as the reverse complement.
ATTTAAACAAGTAACCGTCTCGCAATAAACAAGATCCTGATATAATGTTCATGCTCAACGCAGGCACCAAATAACAATTATTTAAGTATAAAACTAATCCCGATGGTAGATGAAGAGGTAGCGTGCCGACCGCGATCACATCAACCTTTGATCCGTTTCCTACGCGCATCGACACCTCGTTCTTCGCTAGCTTCCGTTTATTCTGCAGCTCCTATTTTGAGTTACAAATATGAGCAACCGAACCAGTATCAAATACCCAGGCACTACTACGAATACTAGTGAGATACACATCAATAACATGTATATCAGATATACCTTTCTTCTTGATGTTGCCGTTCTTCAAATCCGCCAAGTACTTTGGGCAATTCCGCTTCCAGTGACCTTCTCCTCTGCAGTAAAAGCACTCAGTTTCAGGCTTAGGTCCAGCCTTGGTCTTCTTCGTTGGCATGGTAACTTTCTTACCACCCTTCTTGAAGTGTCCCTTCTGCTTAGACTTGCCTTTCTTGAATTTGGTGGTCTTATTGACCATCAACACTTGGTGCTCTTTCTTGATCTCCACTTCTGCAGATTTTAACATAGCAAATAGTTCTGGCAACTCTTTGTTCATGTTCTGCATGTTGTAGTTCATCACAAAGTTCTTGTAACTTGGTGGTAGCGATTGGAGGATGCGGTAAACCCCCAAAGTATTAGGAATCACTATACCCAAGCTTTGAAGTTTGTTTGCGTGCCCAGACATCTTAAGCACATGCTCACTGACGGAGCTGCCCTCTTCCATCTTGCAGTTAAAGAACTTTTCAGAAGCTTCATAACTTTCAATTGCCGCATGAGTCTCAAAAATTAATTTGAGATCCTCGACAATATCATATGGGTCTGACTCTTCAAACCTTTTCTGAAGCTCCGATTCTAAACCATACAAGATAGCACACTGAACTATGGAGTACTGATTCTTCCGAGCAAGGTAAACATTTTTTACTTCATCGGTAGCATCAGCTGCAGGTGGGTCACCTAGCGGTGCATCCAGCACATAGGTCAAATTACCAGCTGTGAGGACAATCCTCAAATTGCGGAACCAATCCGCGAAGTTGCTTCCATTGTTTTTCAACTTTTCTTTCTCTAGGAACGCATTAAAATTGATGGTAGGGGCTGCCATTGATCTACAACATATTTGCAATAGTTTAGACTAAGTTTATGACAAATTGAGTTCAAATTAATTAATGAATTAAACTAGGTGAACTCCCACTCAAAACAACATCCCTCACATTGTTTTAGTGATCACATGAACCAAATCCACTACATCAACTCCGATCATCACGAGAGTTGATATAGTTTAAATGGCGAACAATCGACATGTTCATCATATCTGCTATATGATTCATGCTTTACCTTTCGGCGATCCGTGTTCCTGAGGCCATGTCTGTACATGCTAGGCTCGTTAAGATCAAACCTTAGCTACCGCATAAGCAAATCTGGCTTGCTTACGTTGTATTCACCCGCGGAATCAAAGACACCCGATCATCACGTGGTGCTTCGAAGCAACAAGCTTTGGCAACGGTGCATACTAAGGATGAACACTTTAGAACTTGAAATTTATGTGCATGAGGGATCATCTTATAATGCTACCGTCGTCTACTAAGCAATACAAGATGCATAAAGGATTAACATCACATGCAATTCATAATATGTGATATGATATGGCCTTTCTTCTTTGTGCTTCCGATCTCCATCTTCAAGCACGAACATGATCTCCATCATCACCGGCATAGCATCAAGGTCAATGACGCTTCTTCATGGTTGTCGTCCACCAGCTTCAACTATTACAACTATTTTGAATAGACGCGCAGGTCTTAACAGAAATTAAAGACAACCATATGGCTCCTGCCGGTTGCCAACTTACAATAAGGAACATTGCATACATCAAATATAATCACAATCATGGCCATATCACATCACTGCACACCCCTGCAAAACAAAGTTAGACGCTTCTACTTTCTTTGCATATTTTACGTGGTTTGGGGCTTTCCATAAGTGTCGTTCTAACCTACGAACAAGAACCACAACATTGATACTAGCATTGTTGATTACCCGTTGTGAATTGGATCTTTACTATGCTAGGAGAAACAGGCACCCGCAAAGCCACTTATGCAATACGAGTTGCATGTCAAGCGTGGAGCAAGTCTCATGAACGATGTCATGTAAGGTTAGCCCGGGCCGCTTCATCCCAACATACCGCAAGATGCAAAGTACACAAAAAGCAATCTACAATAAAAGCATCAACGCCCACAATGACCATTGTGTTCTACTCGTGCAACAGATCTACATATAGACACGGCTCTGATACCACTGTAGGGGTTCGTAGCATGGAAAACAAAAATTTTCTATCGCATACAAACAAACAAGCCAAGATCTATCTACTAGATTGTAGCAACGAGTCGATGGAATAACTCACCCTCGAAGATTCCAAAGTGTTTAACGAGAGCAGATTCTTGTGGGTGATGTAGTCGTACTCTTTCCGATCTCAAGATCGCGTAGACGATCCTTCCGGCGCCACGTTCCAGCAGCGCCCCCGCAGTCGGTCACACGTTCGGTACTCGACGAAGACCTTCCTCTCCCTTGTTCCAGCAGGCAGCGGAGGTTGTAGCACTCTCCTCGCGATTCCGGCAGCACAACGGCGTGGTACCGGAAGTAGAGGGGAGATCCCGCAGGGCTTCGCCTTAAGCCGGTGCGAGTATGGTGGAGCTTATGAGAGAGGCTATTAGTGGTCTAGTAATTAGACACACCAATTAGAAGGCTCTAAACCAATTAGAAGGCTCTAAACCGAAATAGCTCTAAACCGGGGTTTAGGTCTAGGGTTTAGTTTAGAGGATAGGAACTTGTGTGTGCTAGGAGGGAGCCCTGCCCCTCCTTATATAGGTGGGAGGGGCTGGCCGGCCAAGGGGAGGGAGGGGAGTCCCTCCCCAACTCGTCTTGGTGGGGCGCCGGCTTGGGGAGGAGGACTCCCTCCCCAACTCGGTTTCCTCCTCTCCTCCCACTTCCCAAAATTGCCGTTTGACTTTCAAACTGGCCGTTTGACTTTTCAATTTAGGATTTAAATAAATCCTTTATTTTGGGCAGCGAAGACACCTAGTACATGATGCAATAATTCCAACTTGCAATGACACATTCATGTACCCTTCCCCCTCCGGAGTGCCGGACATTCCGGGACCTTCTAGAATGTTCCCAATGAAAACACCGGAACCATTCCCCAACTCCGAAATGGGACTTTCCTTATATGAATCTTATTCTCCGGACCATTCCGGATCACCTCGTGATATCCCGGATCCCATCCGAGACTCCGAACAACATTCGGTCTCTTTCTCATAATACCATAACTACTCAAACAACGTCGAATCCTTAAGTGTGTCTCCCTACGGTTCGTGAATTATGCGGACATGATCGAGACACTTCTCCGAACAATAACCAATAGAGGAATCTGGAAATTCATATGGCTCCCACATATTTCTACGATTACTTTGCGATCGAATGAACCACTTACATACGATACCAATTTCCCTTTGTCTCACGATATGTTACTTATCCGAGGTTATGATCGTCGGTATCTCTGCATACCTAGTTCAACCTCGTTACTGATAAGTACTCTTTTCTCGTTCCCGTGATATGTGATCCCTTGTGACCCAGTCACATGCTTGCAAGCTAATTGGATGACATTTCACCGAGAGGGCCCAGAGAATATCTATCCGTCATATGGATGGACAAATCCCACTCTTGATCCATGTGTTTCAACCAATACTTTCTGAACACTCAATACCACCTTTATAGCCACCCTGTTACGGTGTGGTGTTTGATGACATCAAAGCATCCATCCGGTAAAGGTGATATGCATGATCTCATGGTCGAAGGAATTAGGTTACTATGTATCAGAAAGCATATAGCAATTGAACTATTGAAATGACTTGATCTTTATGCTACGCTTATCTATAGGAGTATGTCCACCATATCATTCTCCTAACGATATGATCTTGTTGTTAATAACATCTCAATGTTCATGATAGGGAAACCACAATCATCTATTAACCAACAAGCTAGTGAAGTATAGAGGCTATACTAGGGACTTCAATTTAAGTTTACAATTCACACAAGTATTAATGTTTCCTTGTTAATACTATTATAGCATGAATATAAACATTTATCATAAACACAAAGATATAATAATAACTATATTTATTATTGCCTCTAGGGCATATCTCCAACACTACCGCCCTATCAGCCTCATCCACCTGGTGGCAAAGATCTTCGCCAAGGCCCTCTCTCTTCGCCTTGCGTCGAAGCTCGATAGCCTGGTCAGCAAGAACCAGAATGCTTTCATAACCGGGCGCATGCTGCACGACAACTTCATGCTTGTCAAGAACTTGGCCAGACTCCTCCACAGGCTGGGCACGCCTCGAGTCTTGTTAAAGCTCGATCTCACACAAGCTTTTGACTCGATCTCCTGGCCGTTCCTGTTCAAGGTGCTTCGCCAGTATGGCTTCGGGGACAGATTTCTCGAGTGGCTCTCGATACTCCTTTCTTCGGCAAGCACTCGAGTCCTGATCAATGGCGAGCCAAGTCCGCCAATTTGGCACCGGCGGGGGCTCCGCCAAGGCGACCCGCTCTCCCCACAGCTTTTCGTCCTAGCCGTGGACATCCTCGGAAGGCTGGTCAGGCGGGCATGCGAGCTGGGCATCCTCGAACGCCTGCACCCTCAGCGGGACATGCAGATCATCTCGCTGTATGCGGACGACATCGCGCTGTTTTGCCACCCCTCTCCATCGGACGTCGAGGCTATCAGGGGCATTTTGCAACTCTTCGGCGAAGCGTCTGACCTGGTCGTCAACTTCGCCAAGAGCTCCGCCACCCTGCTGTTTTGCGAGCGCGAGCAGGCGGCGCCTACCATCGAGCTGCTTGGATGCCCGATTGTGGACATGTCGTTCACCTACCTGGGAATCCCGCTCTCGATTCGTCGCCCCACCGCCGCCCAGCTGCAGCCGCTAGTGGATGGCATTGCCAGCCGCCTCCCTACCTGGAAGGCAGGCCTGCTCCAGCGCGCTGGGCGCCTCACTCTCATCAAGTCAGTTCTAAGCGCCATCCCGATCCACCAGCTCATCGCCTACGCGCCGCCAAAGAAAACGATGAAACAGATTGTCAGCATCCAACGTGGCTTTCTTTGGGCCAAACGCAAAGAGACGAATGGTGGCCACTGCCATGTGAGCTGGAGCCGCGTTTGCCGCCCCACCTCCCTCGGTGGACTGGGCGTCCCCGACATCGACCGCCAGGGCCTCGCGCTCAGGATTCGCTGGCTTTGGCTCTCCCGCACAGATGATAACCGGTCCTGGAGCGGCCTAGACCTCCAATTCTCCTCCCAGGAACGTGCGATGTTCCAGGCCTCCACCACTTGGACCGTGGGCAACGGGCACAAGGTGCTCTTCTAGGAGGATCAATGGATCAACGGCGAGTCAGTCAGCAGCATTGCGCGCCTGACATCTATAGGTGCATCCCCAAACGACGCCGCAAGACCAAAACAGTGGCCCAAGGACTGTTGGCCAACAGCTGGGCGAGAGACATCCATGGAACGATTGGACTTCACGAGATTGGCCAATACATCCAGCTTTGGAGAATCCTCCAGCGCACGGTCCTGAACAGCGAGGAGGACCGAGCGATCTGGCGATGGACCGCAGATGGAAACTACACGGCGAGCTCCTGCTATCTAGCAGCCTTCCACGGAGCAATCCCTTGTTTCTCCTGGAAGTTGACTTGGAAAAGATGAGCCCCTACCAAGGTCAAGTTCTTCATCTGGCTGGCTCATCTTGACCGCTGTTGGACAGCGGAGCGCCTGGCTCGGCATGGTCTTCAGCATCACCCTAGATGCCCACTATGCGACCAGGCCATGGAAACCATCAGACACCTCCTGCTTGAGTGCCCGGTCGCCCGCTAGGCTTGGCACGAGACCCTGGCCTGGCTACGTATGACTGCCACCCCCCGATCATGAGGCCTCGATAGCGGCCTGGTGGCAACAGGCCAAGCCCATCACCCCAAACCAATGCGCAAAGGGCTTGCCTCCATCTCGCTCCTCATCCCATGGATGATCTGGAAACATAGAAACAAGGTCATTTTTGAAGGAGCTCAGCCCTCCGCGCAATCTCTCATCGAATCGATCAAAGAGGAAGCCCGGCTGTGGGCGCGCGCTGGGGCCAAGGGCCTCCGCGTTGTTCTCCTAACCACTTGGGATATTCACTAGTTACATTTTTTGTATCCCCTGTAATCGCCTCCTAGGAGGATGTAGATGTTCTGTCTGTTCAATGAAATAAAACGCAAAGGTCCTTTGCGTTTTTCTCAAATTTTTTTGAAATATCACTGGCTCACACAACTGTACTACCCAGAAATTTACTATGTAAAAGCAACATCTAGGAATATACAGAAAGCATCCAGGTATAGTAAGGAATATACAAAAAGCATCCAAATATCAGTACTAAGCACAAGTAGGTTACCTTGACATAAGTGTTCCAAACATCATCTTCAACAGTGACCATATTCTTGTCATCATGCCAACCAAATCTACTCTGAGAAAGCATCTTGTTGACGATATCATAATGTTCGTCAAAAGTCTTGCTCCTAGAGATGGTATTATCCTTTGTGACCTCAAGCTGACACTTCTCTCTCACTTTCCTCACTACAGCTGTGTATATATGGGGTTTCCACCCATTTTTAGCACGATCTCCTTTCCTATAGTACTCCACAAAAACATCCATCATAGCTTTATCCATCTCATCTGTCCACTTGAGGTAACTTCTACCTTTCTTCGTCAAATCCAAGCCCGAATCCATCCCTATATGTACATAAAGATTACCATGAGTTAGTGGAAAAAGGAAAGTGTGTGTATATGAGAGAGTAACAAACTGGACATATATGAAGCATACCAAAAATAAAATATATGTACATAAATAAGACTGTACAACATTCAAGCAAAATTAAGCATTTGCTTGTCCACGCCTAGCTTGATAATCAGCCCACATCTGATTAGCTAGGGTCAATCTCCTGTTATTACACTCATTCGTCAACTCAATATGCATAATTATACCAGGTTCGTCCACATCAATGGCAACATTGTTTAGCTGATTATCCACTGTTTGCAACATCAAATCATCCATCTCTCTTTATCTATTAGCTAAGAAGTTATGTAGTACGCAACAAGCATTGATTACTCGAATCTTCCGTTAAGTTAGTATGGCATGTTAATACACAAAACTCAAAATATTCCAGCAAATGGTTTGAATTAATAAAATTAGATGGTACCTGATTTTTTATTCCAAAAAATGAACTTACCCTGAGAGTAGCCCATCTCATCTTTAAAAGAGCCCAAATCCTCTCAACTACGTTTCTAGCAATTGCATGCCGCAGGTTATAGAGCTCTTATGGAGTTTCTGGATTATTCCCATTGGCAGCCCACTCTTTCAAGTGATACCTTATATTTCTGAATGGAGCAAAGAAGCCTGGACCATTTGTGTATCCAGCATCTACTAGATAGTATTTTCCTAAGGTTTATGAAAATAGCCCACATTAGATTTCAATTGAGAAATTTAGTGGTAAGTTGTATCATACTAAGATAGGAGTTACCATTTGGAATTTTGAAAGAGTCTTCTCTAAACATTGCATCTCTCAACACTCTGCCATCTGATGCTGAACCTTCCCAGCCAGCCAACACATAAACAAACTTCATGTTGCGGTCACAAACACCCAGCACATTTGTTGTTATGGCTTTCTTCCTATTCCTATATCTACCTTGCTTGTGTAGCGGAACACGGACATCAACATGTGAGCCATCTAAAGCTCCAAGCCCATCGGGAAACCACTTCCATTTGTAATCTTTGGGTAGTTCAATAGAAGGGTCTGACAACTTGATGATTTCATGAGATAAAGAAAGAATGGCTCCTAACACCTCATTGAAATGTCTACTAATTGGCTCAGGTGTCAACCTATAGGTGCTACGGATCAACCTAAACTTCATGCCATGGCTAAGAACAAGCAGCACAATGGTCATAGCTTCTTCAACAATCACGTAAAAGGTGTCTTTCAATGCAGTCCTTTCACGTAAAATGGCACATAGGTCAAAGAATGACTTTTTGGTAAACCGTAGAGTATCATAGCAATATAAATTTGGACTCATATAAATATTCCTTAACATCTGTCTCCTAATTCTAATCTCTTCCTCTTCCTCACTGAAATCACCAAGCTCAACTATCCTTCTCCTATAATACATATGATGTTCAATCGCAATTATAGTAACAAAAAAACCAGCTGCCGCCTTCTTTCTTTTCTTCCTCCTCTCATGATATAGCACTACTTGTTGATCAGCCATCTACAATAAACACAACAAAGAACTAGTTCAGATTATAATTAGTGCTACTTGTTGTGTTTATTACTCAGTTATAAAACATAAAGTTATCATGCTCTTTTATTATATTAGTATAACATAGGTGTGTTATACTAGTAAAGAAAAAAAGTTATGAAACAAAAACAGAAACTTACATACATGTAATGCATAGGTGTGTTATGAAACAGAAACTTACATACATGTTATGAAACAGAAACAGAAAGTTATGAAACAGAAACAGACAGTTATGAAACAGAAACTTACATACATGTACAGACAGAAGTATAACATAGGTGTGTTATATTAGTTATGAAACAGAAAGTTATGAAACTTACTCAGTTATCACTAGTTTAGACAATGCCATTCATTAGTGTTTACATATAATGAAAGCTATCATGCAAAAAAAGTTAACCAAATTCATAGTTCGGCTCGTAGTTCTCATACCCTTGACTCCTTGATACCTAAAGTGCCTTACCAAAAATGGCGAATTGGAACTAATTTGGCAATCATTTGATTTTATGAAGAATTTTTGGTGGTAGTGTGTTCGATATGGCTCTCCACTTCAGGCATAAGAAGCAAAATATGGCAAAAACCTGGCTGGTTAATTAGCCCAAAGATTTCAGTGACACCAATTAAAGGAATAACTCAGTCTCCATGTGCTACTTTGGGCTCAAAGTCGACCAGATGATCAAGCACTAATTCTTCCATTAAATCCACAAAATTTAGTACTTAAAACGGCTTGATCCAAGTACCAACAAATTTTGAACAAGTATTTGTGACATTAGGCATGCAGCTGTTTGGCGTGGTTCAGAAATCAAGTATCAACATTTCCAGAAAATTCATTAGTATAATACCAAATGTGTAGTTAGAAAATGCCCCAGACTTTGGTACGTGAAGAACAAGATTGTATGTCGTATACTAGTATCATGTACTAACATCATAGTTGACAAATAATGTGATTAGTTTAAGAAAACAGGGATGAGGAATCTAAAATACCCCTTTACTACATATATGCACTGCAGACTATGGTCCATTATATTCGATTAACCAAGAATAGCATTGAAATTTCGAAATGAATTGTCCCTAATAACCGAGTATGATCAGAAGTTCCACAAAGAATCTTGTTTCATTACAAAAAAAGGTTATATTTTCATTATTTTTCTGCAGAACTGAATATAATAAGACCAAAAGGGTGCTGTTAATATGTTCTGTACCATCCGACTGAGCTTTGCACATACATGTATGGTGATGGTGGCCACAACCATACAGGAACAGAACGGACACTAGTCCGCCTCGGGCCACATTTACTAATCCAGAGTGTTATGCATTTTTTTGTGCTGTTAATATGTTCTGCACCACTGTTTGTGTGCTGGACCTCCAGGGTAGATGAATCTTTAAGACACAAACTAAAATAGCCTGGCCAAATTTCAGAATACGTGTGATTGAAGGAAAAAAATATGAACAAGAATGTCTGAAATATCATGCTCGGTTACCAGTACTACAAAAAGAAATTATTCGCTTGCAGTTCTGCAGCGATTCATTGCTGGAAGAATACAAGGCGTAATCACAAACTTCGTACCAGGAGATAACAGTAGTGAGAACTAGGGTTCAAGTCCAAGCAAATTATACCTGAAGAAGACGGTGCCGCAGTCGCACTTGTACTCGGTGCGCCGCAGATCTTGGAGTGTGCCTTCGATTCGGATTGCACTCCTCAAAACAGGCATACGTCTAGCTTTATAAATAAAGCAACATTCAAACATCATCCAGTACAAATGAAACAAAGAGCAGCCACAAGGTCTCAACACCACACACAACACACAGCGTACAACACACACAAATACACACGTGCCCAGAAGACACGCTCAACAGCCGGGAGGGGAAGCAAGTTGGCGTGCTGCCACAATCAGGTGCTCGATCATCCCATCCAGCCACGTCCTGTCCCGCTGCCTACTCAACGGGTACCACTGCTGCAAAAAAATCTAGAAATTTGAAGGTCGAGTCAGAGGCACGGCGAAGAAAGACACGCTCGATGACCATCTTATTACGAATGTTCCAAAGAGTCCAGGTCATCCCTGCAAACAAAAACCAGAAGAGGCGCCTCCTCCTGCCGGTTTGGTTTGCATTGCCTTCCAGAAATTCCCCTAGGTCTGAGGCCTGCCACAATGGCCCCAGAGCCTCCCGGGTGAAGTTCCAAAGGAAGCGAGCTGCGGGACAAGAGAAAAAAATGTGGTGTCCCATTTCCGGGACCGCACAAAGGGGACAAAGTCCATTCCCTGGGCCATGACGCTTGGCCACCTCCACACCCGAGGGGAGCCGATCACGCAACAACTGCCATAGGAAGATTTTGATATTAAAAGGGAGGGGTTCCTTCCAAAGGGGGGCCGTCCAAGGAATGGAGGGCCCACCAAACAGGGCCCGATACATGGAACCCACCGAAAAAACGCCCGAGGGCGAAAGGTGCCAAGACAAACTATCTGAGGATTGGGACTGGGACAGGGACAACGGAAGGTTGTCCCGGAGTCCCTCCCACGCCGCCCGCTTGGCGGCCCCAAGGTTCCAGCGGAAAGCAACTTGCTAGACCCCATCTTGGAAAGCATCATCCACCAAGAGCAGTGGGTCCACGCAGATCGCGAACAACTCAGGAACCTCGTGGCGCAAGGGGTGCCCTCCCACCCAAGGGTCGAGCCAGAAGATGGCGTTTTTCCCATTTTCGATGGAAATAGAGAGCCCCTTCTGGATCGCCGGCTTGATGTCCTGGATAGATCTCCAAAACTGAGATCGTTCCCGATGCTCGCAAGCCAGAAGTGGGCGCCCATGCAGGTACTTAGTTTTAACTAGTTGCAGCCAAAGGCCTCCATCGTCGGTCAGGATGCGCCAAACCCACTGTAACATCCGAGCCACATTCATATGGCGAGAGGAGATGATACCAATTCCCCCAAGATCCTTGGGGGCGCATATGTCCGCCCACTTAACCATATGATACTTTTGGTGGCCGTCATTCGCCATCCAAAAGAACCTAGAGAGCTCCTTGTCAAAGTTGGCGTGCACGCCTTCCTGAAGGATGTACAACCCCATGATATACATGGGGAGGCTGGAGAGGCAAGCGTCAATGAGGATGGTTTTTCTCCCCTTGGAAGTAAACCTGCCTTGCCATGGTTCGGATTTCGCCTTAACCCGACCCATAAGGGGCTCCAGGTCCCTAGATAGGATCCTGGTGTCCCTGACTGGCATCCCCAGGTAATTCAGGGGGAAGGTTGCCAGATGGAAATTCAGGTTATCAGCAATCCTCTGTTGCTCGTCCAAGGGGTACCCCAGTACCATCACTTCACTCTTGTCAAAGTTAATTTTGAGGACAGACATGGCCTCAAAGCATAAGAGCAGGAATATTAGGTTGATGATATCCTGATCCGACCCCTCCACCATAAGCCTGGTGTCATCCGCATATTGGAGGTGGGTAACTCCCCCTCCAGGGATAAGATCCCCCACCACACCTGAGATGTGGTCGGAAATCTTGGCTTTCTCCATGATCTCCGCAAGGGCATCTACCGCAACATTAAACAAGATTGGTGAGATCGGGTCCCCTTGTCTAATCCCACACGTGGGTTTGAAGTAAGGACCAACCTCCCCATTTATGTTTATTGCCGTGTTCCCGCTCATGACGATCTGCATGATCCACCCTATCATGCGATCATCAAGGCCCCTACGCTGGAGGACTTGGCGAAGAAAGGCCCAATATAGCCTATCATACGCCTTTTGGAAGTCCAGCTTCAGGAAAATGCCTCGTTGGCGACGAACCTTCACCTCGTCAATAATCTCATGGAGTGCCAGGATCCCATCGTGAATGTATCTACCTTTAAGGAAGGCAAACTGATATGGATGCGTTAGGCGCTCCATGAGAGGAGCCAAACTACGGGCACATACCTTGGACATAATCCTTTGGATTACATTGATCACCGTGATCGGCCTAAACTACCAAATATTCGTGGCTCGTACCACCTTGGGGATCAAGGTAATAACTCCAAAGTTTAGTCGCGACATAACGAGGGTCCCGACATAGAACTCCTGAAACATGGGCATAACAACCCCCTGAATACTCCCCCAGAACTTCTAGAAGAAAATGACAGGGAGGCCATCCGGGCCTGGGGCCGAGTTAGCCTTCATCTCCATGATGGCCTGCTCGACCTCCGCTGGAAAGAACGGAAGCGTGAGCTCCAAGTTCTCCGTGTCGGAGACCCTGGCCCCCTCTGGCCAAAAGTCCCCGGCTAACGCGACCCCGGTCTGGGGGCCAGCAAAAAAAAGATCCTTATAGAAGGAGTAAATATGGGAGGTGACATCCTTGGCCTCCTCCAAGAGACGTCCACCATCCCAGAGGCAGGGGATAGAACATTTCCTACGTCTTCCATTAGCAATGGCATGGAAATAGGCGGTGTTTGCATCCCCTTTGAGGAGCCAGTTTTGGCGGCTCCGTTGCTGCCAGAACGTCTCCTCCCCTTGAAAAATCTCCATGAGCGAATCCTCTAGTGCGTACCGCTGGAGCCATTCCTCCATAGAGAGGCCTGCCATGTTTGCGGCCCAATCTAAGTCCTGGATGGCCGTGAGGAGGTCCCCTTTCTTGCGCCGCAGCTCGGTGCCAAGGTTAGCCCCCCACCCACACATGAACTGGCGAGCCAGCAGAGCACAGGAGTGCCAAACATCCACCGCCGTGCGAGCCCTCTGAACTGTCAAAGTCTCCGCGTTCCAATTGGCCCGGACCATCTCCACAAACCCTGGCTGCTGTAGCCAGAAGTTCTTGAAGTGGAAGCGGCTGAGCTTCGGTGGAGCACCTCCACCAGTCAAGAGAAGGAACGGGCAATGGTCCGATACAACCCTCGCAACCGCCCGCAGGGAGCACAAGGGGTAGGCTAGCTCCCAATCCACTGATACCAGGACCCAATCCAGCACACTCCTGATCGGGTCCACCCGGTTGTTCGACCAAGTGTACCTGCCCCGCACGCGGGGGATCTCCCGTAGGGCGAGATCGGCAATGCAGTCATCGAACATACGCATCCTAGAGAGGTCCACATTAATTAAACTCTTCTCATCCGAGGACCTAATCAGGTTAAAGTCCCCTGCCACCACCACAGGGCTAGTACATCTCCCCACCTTAGCTAAGAGCTCAACCAAGAAATCAGGGAAGCGGCGATGGTCCGTGGGGCCGTATATAATGATCACCTCCCAACTGAGGTTAGATCGTCTGTGGGTGAGTGCCATACTCACGAAGAATTCCCCACGGTCCATGTCCTCCACCTCGAAGGTATCCTCTTTGGCGCCTAAGAGGATCCCCCCAGAGTGGCCATTAGCCGGCAACCAATGCCAGATAAACCTGTGGCGGCTCAATCCCTGCAACTCAGGGATCGAGAAGTCTTGTCTAATCGTCTCCTGCAGGCCCACAATGTCAACATCCTATCTCAAGTAGTCCCTCAGCTATTGTCTGCGACCGTCATTCGCAAAGCCCCTGATGTTCCAATCGAAGAGGAAGATCGGGCGACCCATTGGGAAACACAATTAGGAGGTATCCCCTTATGGGGGACAGATCGGGCCCTACCACCTATCGATGGTCTGGACACTGGTTTGGGAGGCCTCCCTCTCTTCCCCCCACCCGGGGGTCATGAGGGAGGTCTCCGCCAGCAATGGGCAGGGAGGGATGCCCCCTCTAGTCACCGGGCCCTGCAACCTAGTGCTAGTGGTGGCCTGGAGACTAGACAACCTCTCCTGGTCCACCGGAGCGCGAGAGGCCGCCAGTACTCCATCATATACCTCCTTCGCCTTTAGGGCCGCAATCTGTGCCATGCGTGGACCGTGTTCCCCTATGAACACGATCCCGCTGTCCCTGGCCACAACATCTAACCGCTCCTCTGGGACATCTGCCAAAACCGAAAACCTGGATCCGTAAGGAGGAGAGAAAGTAGGGGGAGGAAGGGGGGGCAAGACGTACCGGGGTCAAGGTTGCGGGACGCTGCCAGTACCTCCGTCTGCTCGAGAATCGTCAGCTCCCTCTCCTCGCTCCCAGACCTGGCTCTCATAGTGGCGAGCCTGGCGCTGGCGTGAGAGAGTAGAGGAGGAGGGGGCCTGGGCGACGGGAGGGGTGGAGCTTGGACGTTGCCTCGGGACTGTCGGGGAAGACCGAGAGCGGCCCACATGCTAGGGGTGCTAGCATCGCTGGGCCCCCGGCTAGCGACCGCTTGGGCAAAGCGGGAGGAGATCCCGGGAAGAGGGTGTTGCACACCTCCCCGGGGGAGCGAGGCGAGGACGACGGAGCCACCACCATCCCCTCGCTAGGGGAGGTCCGAGCCATAGGAGGGCTGTAGCGTGACGCAGTCTACAGGGCTGCCCATCCCGAGAGGCCAAGGGACTCCAGCCCCTCGCCCATGTTAGTCCCTTAGGGGGCCAGGCCCAGCTCCTCCGAGATCAGAGGGTCAGGGCGAAGGCACCTGGGGACGTCCACCAGGCGGAGGGCCTCAGAGAGAACCAGGCCGAAGGAGAGAGCAACAGTAGGTGGGGCTACGCCTCCCGCAGCCGCCGGGGGAGAGCCGACCCCTAGGCCGACGCTGCAGGTGCGGAGGGTCCAGGTCCTCCTCTGAGTCCTCCTCACTAGATGGGTCAGCCCCCCTCCCCAGGGGGTGGCGGTGCTCGGATATGTCCGGAGATGGCAAGCGCGAGCCCACTTCCTCCCGCTCTAGCTCCACCGACAAGGTCTTGCCGTGAGTACCGAAGTAGAAGGTCGGGAGGATGCAGTCCAGTTTGGCCAGGTCTGGGTGGCGGACCTGAACCCTCACCGGACCCTGGCTGCGGAGGGACGCCTTGTCTAAATCCTCAAACTCGCCAATGTCCTGGGTGATGAGCTTGATGTACTTCTCCTTTCTTGCTTCCTCAGGAATGCCATGGATGCGCACCCACACGGTCGAGAGAATAACAGTGGTATTAGGGTGCACACACGACTCACGGATCGACACCTTGATGTTGTGGATGGGGAGGAACACCGACTGGCCCCAAGAGAGGGCACGCAACCCCTCGCGCGACAGAAAGATCACCGATAACACCATGGGGGCAGTCTCCCTCACGTTCCACACAAAGTCGGAATCAAACGACCTCAACTCTGCATGGATGATGTCCTTAGTAACCTCAACCGACAGGGGAAGGTCCTGGTCCGGTAGCACGCGAATCTCAGCAAGGTTCTGGGGAATAGACAGCTTCACCTTCCCTAGATCCACGAAGTAGAATCCCAAGCCCAGGTCAATCCCGTGGCCGAGGATCTACAGGGTACTACGCTCGCGGTGAGGAGACCAGGTAGTGCAGTTTAGAACATGGTGCGAGGGGTCACCACAAAACAGACAGTGCTTTGGCTCCTTGCAGTCGGAACGGAAGTGGCCGACCTCCCCACAGTTGAAGCACTTGTTGCGTGTCGGAGACTTCGGGAGAGTCGCCCCAACCACCGAGGACACCGCCCCCGTAGGTTGCGACATGGGTGGGTGCCCAATCTGCCCCCTCCCACGCCAGCACCACCCATCGGGACTCCGGAACCAGCACCCTGCATCGTCTTCCGGCGCTTCTTCTTCTTCTTCTTTTTGGGCACGGGCGGCGCATTCGGAGCATGTCCCGCTGATGACACATTCTGTCGAGCACTGTGGACGCGAGCAAGCTCACCCTCTCTGCCAGACCGACCCCCAGGCACACGATCCTCCCGTCCCGAAATAGCCCCGCGACGCTCCAGTTCCCGACGGAGATCATGCTCACGACGCTGCGCCTCAGGTGAGGGTCCCCTGTGAAGCGATGACCGGCCACGCGACGGCGACCGGCCACGCGGAGATCGCTGCAGGGGCGAACATGGGCGGTAGGCGGCTCGTGGGGGATCCCTGTGCCCCGCCGGACCGCCCTCCCGTCCGTCCCGGCGCGGGTCCACCTCCCCATGCCGAGTGGGGGAATGCCTGGCCGGGGACCGACGGGCAGATGGCCTATATGGCTCAGCAGAGGATGGACAGGGCGCAGGGGAAGGAGGCCTATTGCGGCGGTGAGGGCGCGGCGACGGAGATTCACTCAGGGAGGAGGCGGCCCGGTGGCGCTTCATCACGGCATCGGCGAAGGAGATGGACAATGGCGGCGTCGGCGTCTGGAGGACGACGCGAGCTCCAGGTGCGTGGCGGCGTATCTGGTCGTGCATTGTAGGAGTACCTAGGGTTAGAAAAGTGGCCCCTTTATGGATCCATAACCAGGCCCCACTGGCCATTTTTACCCTGTGGGACTGACCCAGTCCATTGGGCCTCCGCAACAGCCTGGAAATCCTGACTCCTCCACGCAGGAATCGGGCCGTCGAGTAAGCAACCCCCCGCCAAGGGCCCGCCACACATCGGCCCAACACGGTCCATGCTGGCCTAGGGACAGAGGAAGGCACCTCCTTCCTCAGCGCTTGCAGGGGCGGCGGCGGAGCCCGCGCCGGCAATTCAGGAGCAGGAGATGAGCCCACAGGGGACTCGACGGCACCAGAGAAGCTCCTCGTGGCCATACCTTCCCCTGCAAAGGTTGCTCTCGCCGTGCACAGGAATAACTGTCGCGCCTCCCGACCACCGTCCCCCATCCTCGCCGGTGCCGACCGACACAAGGGCACGGTCCTCCAACTCCGGCGAGCCGCCTTCCGCCTGGAGCTCCGGCCCCATCGCACGAAGGCCATGAAATCACCCAGCATCGGCAGGTCCGGCGGCGAGGAGCGCAGCGACACCTCCACCCTCACGGCCTCCTCCTTGTCGACCTCGTCAGCCACGTCCACCAAACGACGGCCATGGATCGACTCGGGGGGCACGCATGCGGGCTCAGTGTGTGCCATGGTCACCGGGGTAGGAGTGGGGGGAGGGAGAGAAGCGGTGGGAGGGGGGCACCGGTGGTGAGATCCTACGGCGCGCTACCAGCACGCGATCGCCACAGCCATCGCCAAGGCGTCTTGAAGCCATACCTACTGCCTATCCACCTCCTTCGGACTGCACTAGATCCAAATTTCTTGAGATACCCGTGACCCAAACCTGCAGGCGATTGTTGGTTAGGGTTAGGGTTCTAGGACGAGCGAGAGAGGTGGAGGGAGCTATGGATCCTTTCCTGCTATGGTGAAGGAAGGAGGATGTTACGAGTTGGAGAAAGGAGGAGGAGGCGAGACGGTGGGAGGAGGAGCTCCAAGATGAGATCGGGGAGGGAGACGTGATGTGGTGGGAGGACGAGGCGACGAGGATGAGGGAGGAGGAGGCGGCAAGGCGGAGGGAGGAAGAGGCGGTGATGCGGAGGGAGGAGGATGCGGCGCCAGGGACGAGGGCGAGGTAGGCGGCATGCGGTGGCGACACGGAGTCGGGGACAAGGCGAGACAGAGTCGAGGACGAAGCGAGACCCAGATATTTTTTAAATGAATGGTCTGAGATGGGAATTAGGTTTACGCATGGGAATGTTTGGATGGATTTGGCAAATGAAATGACGGCCCAATTTCGTGCCAACCAAACAACATAGAGATAGAATTGCAAAATGAATTCCAGGGTTCTAGGCCCAAATGATGGATACCAAGATCCCTTGTGGTTTTGAGAGAGTTTGGAGGTAGAAGAGAGAAAAAGGATTGGGTTTTTTATGTTTTGGGTACCTCCCCGAGCGTTTAAGTGGTCGGACACAACTATACGACGACAACTATATGGTGGGAACAAATTGTTCCGGCCGTATAGTTGGTCTGACGACAATTTTTTTAGGTTTTCTGGTCTCTTCCTTGCGACTGTAACTATACGGTCGGAACTTTTGTTCCCGCTGTATAGTTGGTCGTCAAACCTTTTGTATCCTGGGAGGAAAAAATGTTGATGAGTAACATTTATTCCCGCAGTATAGTTGGTTATTAACCTTTCTGTACACATAAAAAAATTCTGTTTCTTCGAGGATTACTTTTTAGACTGAAACTTAACGAAACACCTAGTTTTGACAAAAAAATGACAGAATAAAATTTCGACCAACTATGGCATATGAAACAGGAATTTTTAGTACCGCTGAATCTCTTATTCTCACTGGAGTTTTTCCAGCACCCTTTACTTATATAACACTTAAAGTAAAACTTAAAAACTTAACTCAAACCTTTATTTCACATGGATTGCCTCCCATGCAGCGCTCTTTTATGGTCAATAGATTGACCTTGATATTGCTCACTTAGGCCATATGAGTGGAACACCCACTCCAAAGTAATTGGCCTTCAAAGTGATGGTTTCCTTATCATCTTGCTTGGCTTTCTTTTTCCTGGGGAAATGAATAACAAAAGGATCTCGTGAGGGCAATTGAAGCTTCACGTTTCCTTCATGCAAATTGATTAAAGCCTTAATATTTCTTAAGAAAGGACAACCTAATATAATAGGGGCAATAGCATCTTCAGGCATATCAACAATAACAAAATCAATAAGAGCAGGACAACCTTTAATGTATACTAAAGTATTTTCTTTAATACCTGCTGCTTGTTTATAAGTATAATCTGCTAGATGTAATTTCAGTTCGGTAATTTCAAAAGAGCCAAGATTTAACTTGTTTAAAAGACTCTTTGGAATTGTTGAAACACTTGCACCTAGATCATAGAGTGCGGCTATTTCATTAGTCCCAATTTTAATCTTAATGGTAGGCTCAAATATATCAGCTAGCTTAACACGCAATTTTCTTATATTCTTCCTCAAGCTCACGTACCTTTATTGCTACCTAATTAACGAAGTGTTGATACATGGCTTCCTCATTTCCTTCACTTACCGGAATCTTGACATTGATCCTTTTTACAAGATCTTCAACTATGTAGTTTGGTGAAGGAGCATTGCTATAATCAAGTTCTTCGGGGTCCTCCCTTTGGATCCTTATCATCTTGAGATCTTCAACTAGATTGGGATCAACTTTTCCTGCAAATTTTGCTAGAATGAGAGTTTGACTCTTGGTTATCTTACATAGCTGTGCCTCAACAATCCTTGTTCTTTATTGGAGGGCTTGTGAAAGGATACAAATGCCGCCTATATGGGGGAGTGAATAGGCGGTTTAAAACTCTTCCAAGAGTGGCTTAGCAAAGGCAGAATTAAACCAGCGTTTAATTTGTCAAGAATAAAACCTAGAACAACTAGGGTTCACCTATGTGCACCAACAACTTATACTAAGAAAGACAAGCAACTATGGATAGCAAGATATATACTTCAAGCACGAAGGCTATCACAAAGTAAGGTGCATAAGTAAGAGCTCGGGTATAGAGATAACCGAGGCACGCGGAGACGACGGTGTTTTACCGAGTTCCTCCCAACATGGAGTACATCTCGTTTGGAGAGGGGGTGGTAACAAACCACCAACGCCACAAAAGTCATCCCTTGTTCTCCGGTGAATCTCACCCCAACGGGATAGATCCACACTTCCACTATCGGTGCACTTGTCGGTGGCAATCCGGAACCTCTCACAAGGTTGGAGCACTTCTCCACAACTCAATTGGAGGCTCCCAACAAACAAGCTTGGGGAAAGCTCCACAGCTTAATTGGAGGCCCCAAGTAATCCACAAACGTGCAACACAAACAAACCGTATAGGGTTCCAAGATCCCAAGAGTAAAAAGCTTCTCAACTTTCACCCAATCGAATCCTCACCGAGAACTCAAACCGATGCACCAAATGCAATGGCAAGAACACAAAAAGTGCTAAAATCCTTCCCTCCCAAATTCCACCAAAGCTACAAAAGCTTATGGGGGAATAAGAGAGGAAAAACAATGGAGGAAATCCTCAAAAGACTCCAAGATCTAGATCCCAATATGTTCCCCTCACTTAGAGGAGAGATTGATTGGTGGAGTTGTAGATCTAGATCTCCTCTTTCAAATCCCTCAAGAATATGCAAGAATCATAGGAGGGATTAAGGGAAAGCAAGCTCAAGAAGGTCAACAATGGAGGGGAAAACTTGCAAGAATGGTTGGGTAACCATTGGGGAAGAAGGGGCCCTTAAATAGGTCCCTAGAAATCCAACTGTTAGGCCCAGGAATCGCCCGGTCCGAAGTCTACGGACTTGGACCGGAGTCTCCGGTGTACCCAGGACAAACGGGGACAATCTGGAGGACGTACTCTACGCGGTCCGGAGATGGACCGGAGATTTGGTCCGGAGTCTCCGGTCTTACAAAAACCGGCAGAAAGACCAATATGAAAACAACCATAACTTTTGCATCCGGACTCCGATTTTGATGAACTTGGGCTCGTTTTAAAGAGGACAATAAGATCTAAAAGATCATATAGAAAAACATCATAGTACAGCATGGGAGTATATAACCAAATGATGAAAGGTTTAACCTCTCTCAAAAAGACAAACTGGTAAAACCTCTAACATCGAAAACGTAATAGAGAATGTATATGAAATCCGTTTTCGATGAACTAGAGATTTTCATGGAGGTTAAAACGAGCTATAAATCCCCACATGAGTAAGAACCAAATAATGGAAGGTTTTACCTATCTCTAAAAGACAAACCGGTAAAACCTCCAAGATAAAAAACACAATAAGATATAAAAGGGAAATCCGTTTTTGATGAACTAGAGCTTGTTATGAATATTACCACAAGATCTAGAACCTTACATGGATAATATACAAATAACAACCAAGAAAGGATGACTCTAAGTAGGCAAAGGTTTGAGATCTCTTTGAAAGATATGATCGAGTTACTCACTTTAGAGCCCCTCTTGATAGTACGGTTGTCTATCCTATAAACCGGTCTCCCCAACTAACACCACGAGACCAGTAAGAAAGAAACCCTATCAAGATCATACCTTTGACTTGCGCATATCCCACTTGATCTTGATGTATACAATCTTGTCCTTCTCAATATGGAATGCCTTTCTTGATTGCTCTTGCACGCACTCGCTTGATGAAGACTTGCAAGTTGCTCCCCCATACAACATGGGGAAACCTTTACTTTGACCTTGTCTTCATCGATCCATGATCACCGAGGATGGCAAGCTTCAAGCATGATATCTTCTAAATATGGCACATATTTAGCTTGCACAACATTTCTTCTAACTCCATTTGGATGATGTCTTGAAGATACACATGAGGAACTCTATCTTCTTCTTCAAGACACCCTTAATCTTCTTTTATTTATTCTTCTCCTTAATTTCTTGTTTCTTTATTATGTTGGTGTCTTGAAGATACACACGAGGTACACACCATCTTACACTTCAAGACACACTTGCTATAGGCCCAACTCTCACTTGACCAATCTTCGTGTCACTCTTGAAACCTTAGTCAACACTTGATCTTCTTCACTTTATTCTTCTTCTTCATTTCTTCTACCTTGAAGCCAACACATGCTCCAAGCGATGCCAATGGACTATTCCTACAAGTGTATCTCAATGCAAACATTAGTCCATAGAGATTGTCATTAATTAACAAAACCACACATGGGGGCCCACATGCTATTTCAATCTCCCCCATTTTGGTAATTGATGACAATCCCTTTGAGAGGGTTTATATAAGGAATTTAATGAATAAAATGGTAGCACCAATATCAAATACTACACAAGTATGTGATACTGGTACTCCCACAATATATAGAGCAAACTCCCCCACAACCTATGCATGTGTGATGAACTTGAATTTCATTGCATATATTGCCAATCATTATCACTGGTGGAGTTTCATATATATATACCACATGCTAAGCAACAACAAATATGCAAGAGCATGAAAGGAAAATGCTTAAGAACAAACTCAAAGCATAAACCAACTTCCCTTAAACCCTCTAAAACTTCTTCCCCATTGGCATCAATTGCCTAAATGGGTGACAAGTTCTAGAAGGCCAATATAGTAATAATTACTCCAAAGGTGTGCATTCGCACATATCCAATGATGAATACTTGGGAGGAAGTAGAACTATATCGAGGACCCGGAGATTTCCAAAAGAAATAAAATAAAAGAAGTATCAACAAATGACGCAAGCAATCACAAGATCCGACAAACCAAATGAAAACAACAAATGAGTTCAAATGGAAACAAAAAGATATTATGATATGAGAACAAGAGTGTTTTAAATGAAAATAGAGAAGCTCCCCAAGATTTGTGCACAAATTAGAATAATTGCATTTGAATACAACATGCACAAATATGGAATCTTCGCTCCCCCATAAGCATTTAAAACACAACAAATGAGAGAGAAGACAAATGAGCATTATTAAATGAATTAGATGAGCTCCCCAAAGATAATGCACCAATTATGATAATTGCATTTGGGAACAAAGTGCATAATCATGGAATCCTCACTCATCCAAGTTTATTTAAAAATACAAGGAATGAGAGAACAAATATGAGTGCCCGAAGATGCAAAGAAAAGGAATAAGCACTCATTGGAAAATAAATTTGGAAGCCACCAAAGCATAAATAAGAAATAGAAAGGTGGACTTCAGGAAATAAAAATCTCAACTAAAATTATCTTCTCTTATGTATATAAGTTTCGAAGTGGATAATATGACAAAGACATATGCCCATAAAGAAACAAGCACACACAAGGAAGATAAACAATAAAGCACATGAAAAGCAAAATGAAGTCATAACATATACCAATAAGATTTTTGCTTCAAGGCATGGCCAAAGGCACAATTTTATCTTATTATACATTAATGAACTTAAAACACCAACACACTACATATATTACAACTACAACTAAGGGAAAAGGAGAAAGTTGGAATATATGGAGAAAGGCAACAAGTATCACAAGGAAAAATCAACTAGCAAAATCTCACTATTGCACATGAGAGAAGTTGAGGAAAATATAGGCAATAAAATTGATAAATTGACATATTTGAGATTGGTGGATCATATGCATGATTTTGTATAGTCCCAATTATATGCACTCATCTAAACTTACACACATTTGCAATAGGGAGTTCTCTTAACTCCAAAGCTCGAACCACAGCCAATACCAATACAATAATTCATGCTAAAAGGCAACCGACATAGTTGGAAGCAAGATATATGAGCATGAGAAAGAGATACTTGTTACCGAGATATAATTGGTAGAATGTAGAGGATATGAATTTGTTTTACATCCTATAGATTGCCTCCAATTTTCATGGGCGCACCACTTCTTCAATATTTGAGAGACAAGCATCCAATATATCTCCAATGTACCTAAAACACATTAAGTACAAAATGGTTCCCAAGCAAATTGGGTCCAAAGTAGTGAGAGAAACTACAATACATAGGAGAGACTCCACATAAATATGTGCATATTGATATGAAATTGAATTTCATGCACATCTTAGCTAATGGGATTTGGTAGAGTTTCCCCTATATATAGGATCAAAGAAAGCAAGCATGCCATAATATAAACATGTAGTAAATATGCATGCATAAGGATTTCAAGAACCAAAAAGGAGATACAATTTGAACAAAAACACCAAGTAAACCGAGATGGCACACACAAGAGTGTGACATGATAAATGGTGTCCACACTGTATCAAAGAACCAATTCAACACATGAAGGATCACAAGTTCAACAAATGAACTAGGCTATAGCCAAAGAGCAAAAGATAGATATAAATACAAATGCTCAAGGATTTATCTCATTCTAAAAATGGTCAAAACGCGAAACATGGAATGAGACAAAACCAACTCCCAAAAAGAGCAAGGTTCCAACAAATAAACCAAACTCTCCAAACTTTTCATGATGGCACAAAATACCAAAACGAAAAGATCGAACTTCTAAGAATATAAAACACGATATGGATCAAACAAAGAAGCAAAAATGATTGTTCTAGATAATATAGGAGAGCTCACCCATAAGAATTACATTATATAGCATTTTGCTTTTGAATGCAAAATGCACACATATGAGATCATCACTATGATGACCCACAAGTATAGTCGATCGCAACAGTCTATGAGGGTAGTAAAGCCCAAATTATTGATTCGACACAAGGGGAACCAAAGAATATTTATAAGTCTTAACAACTGAGTTGTCAATTCAGCTGCACCTAGAAATAGTCTTGCTCACAGGAGTTTATCAATAGGAACAGTTTTGTAGTAGCAATAGCAAATTAACAGTAGTGGTAAAATAAAGGCAGTAGTAACAATTATAGTAAACAACAGGATTTGAGTGCGGTAGACATAGGGATGGATGGACGGGCGTTCCATGGACAAGACTATTCATGTAATATCAAGATCTAGGGCATTTTCAGATAAATAAGATAAAGCATCCAAGTACTAAATAATCATAGGCATGTGTTCCATATATAGTCATACGTGATCGCAATGAGAACTTGCACAACATCTTTTGTCCTGCTAGCCCATTGCAATGGGGCCTCAAGGAAATCTACTGGCAGTTAAGGTACTCCTTTTAATAGAGTACCGGATCAAAGCATTAACACTCCATGAACACACGTGATCCTCACATCACATCCATCCCCTTCCGGTTATCCCGATTTCTGTCACTTCGGGGCCTCGGGTTCCGAACAATAATATGTGTAAACAACTTGCAGGTAAGATCACAAACAATAATATCATCATGAATCAATAACATGTTCAGATCTTAGATCATGGCACTCGAGCCCTAGTGACAAGCAATAAGCATAACAAGTTGCAACAATGTCAAAAGGCATTAACAATAGATACTAGGCACCATGCCCTAACAATCTTATTCAATTACATGATAGATCTCATCAATCCCTACCATCCCCATAGCCTACAGCCAGGGATTACTCACTCATGGATGGTTGATGGAGAGGCGTTGGTGATGATGATGGCGATGATCTCCTCCAATTCCTCGTCCCGGCAGGGTGCTAGAACGGAGTTTCTGGTTCCGAATCACGGTTTCTGGTGGTGGCGGCACAACGGAACTCTTTATGGAAAAACATCGAACCCCCCTGTGTTTTTAGGTCAGAGGGCTTATGTAGGCCGAAGGAGAGGTCGAGGGGGTGCCCGAGGTGGCCACACCACCCCCTGGCACGGCCTGGCCTGGCCCGCGCCACCAGGTGGTGTGGGGCCCTCGTGGCCCTTCTCCGTCTCGTCTTCTGGCTCCGTGAGTCTTCTGGTAAAATAGGAGTTTTGCGATATTTTTTGGGATTTTCCTGAAAGTTGATTTCCTGCACAAAAACGAGACACCAAAGCAATTCTGCTGAAAACATCGTCAGTCCGTGTTAGTTGTATCCAAATCACACAAATTAGAGGAGAAACAATATCAAAAGTGTTCGGGAAAGTAGATACATTTTGGATGTATCAACCCCCCAAGCTTAGCTTATTGCTTGTCCTCAATCTATTCAGTTGAAAACTGAGTGCGATAAAAGAAAATTCCACGAACACATTTGAAAACTGAGTGCGATAAAAGAAACTCGCAATGACATCTAAGGCGCTACGACATGGATTCTGACCATTGTTTCGATTCGATCAAACTTTTTGATCTTCGATCACCGCCTCTGGATTTACGTGTCACGGTCTACCCCGATGGCGGAAGCCTACCGGTAGGGGTATGTCGTTCCACGACCTTAGCAGTATGATCACGGAAATCAGATCTACCATTCCCCGAGTACAGTTGATTCAATCAACATCGTACAAAACCGGTCTATCTCATAGATCGACCACCAAAACAGCATATAGATCTCATCTACAGCCTACCGCATATCACATATGCGAGATTTCGAGCCTAAAACCAGAAGCTGTCGCTCTGATACCACTGTTGGGCCACGCAGAGTTAAAACAAAGCTTTTCCTCTAACGCGGTGATCCCAAGATCTAGCCGAGGTAGAAGGCCACGAGGTTTACCATTAGACGCGCAGTTGCGGATTACTGATGAAGCGCGTCAGTTGATGCAGTGCAGTCCTTTGCGATCCGATCGTCCTAGTGCTGATCGTACAACACCTCTACTGATATCCACACGTACAAGGAGGAGCACCGGCGACGAACTGCTAGGTTCAATATGACGGCAGGACTGTTGTGGAGCTAGGGTTTCCAACACATGGAATGACCTAACCGAACAATGATTAAACTTTCTGGGTTACGGTGCTCCACTATATATAGGGAGTGAACGTGGGCTCCACTCTCGTGGCCCATTCACTAAAGCCCATATAACAGTAGTCACCGCGAATCCGACTCACTGACTCAGTCCTAATCCGGCTCGGGTCCAACCCGGCCAGATTTCCAGTTCGGATCCAATCCTAACTTGCTCCCGCTCTTAAGTGTGTGACCCAGCAGGCTCTTGGTTACTCGGACACGATTGGAGTCCGACTCACAATCAATCAGTCGGCAGCGGCTCCTAGCAGAACGTGCTGACTCCCAAGTACGAATGAGTCAAGACGACTTGCCTTTACAATGTGACTTACTTCCGAGTCCCTTTTGCCTCACGATATACCTTGTCAGACTATAGGCGAATATTCGTCATCCCTTAAATAGTACGACTCTCTTCTCGATTCGAGATAAGTGGTTCACCCGACTAACTTTTAGTCGACCACCTCGGTTAACACTTAACCAAGTCGTGCATGGCCATGCTTTCCGAATCATATCTTTCGAGAGGGCCCAGAGAATATCTCTCCGAGTGGAGGGGCAAAATCCCATCTTGGTTATTCACATCACGCAACTTGATTCTCAGTCGACCCGAACTGTGCCTTTATAGCCGCCCAGTTACGGATCAACGTTTGACAGAACCTAAGTCGGTGATCCTCAACTCGGACTATGCAATAACCTCAGGTCTAAGGATTACATTGATTGAGATATACAAATGACTACTTGTTCGTTGTACCTCAATATGGGTCAATCCGACTCGCTAAACTCTTTAGCCGAGTCTGTGTAAGTCGGAATGGCATCACCATGCCCATGACAAGTGGAACCGAGTCATCTAGCCGACTTTCACATTGGTCTAAGTTGTGTGTCTAGCACAACCTCAATGACCAAGGACATTTAGTACAAACAACATGAATGCATAGTTCCACAACCGAATCACATATTCAATGATACACATCAGATGTTTATACAAGGACAACTTTATATCTTTATGAATACAATGGGAAATCTCATCATACATGATTGCCTCTAGGGCATATTCCCAACACAAATACTTAGGTAGTTCATAATAAGGAGTATGAAACTAAGTCCTACTTAATAGTTATGCAACCTATGAAGATATTCCAACACAATAATAATAAGCAACATGAAACATAAGAATAAGCAACATTGTAATGCTCATAAGAAGGTATGATAAAGTGGTATCTCGCTTGCCTTTGATTGTGGAGCAAAATATAAATGCCAAGGCACCTCTGAAGTTCAAGTGAAGACTAGAAATAAAAATATCAAAGATACAAGCATCAAAGTTATGTCACAATTAACCATGTTCTGGGATAAGCACATTGCACTAAGAATGATAGCTATGCTCTCAAGAAGGTGCTCATAGAATAAATAGTGACTCAACAAAGAAGTGAAAGGCTTTGAAAAGTTTGAAAGGCTTCCAAATGCTGAAAATATGGTACTCATTAGCTTTGAGATCTCATTGCCCCTATCATAAGCATCTTTAAAATGGTTATGGTTGAAGTGAGGTAAACTACGAGTTATATGCTTGACAGATCATAAACTGGAAATCCCATGTCCCTTGAGTACGAGGGTCGTTCCTCATGTTACTCAACTTTAGTCACCTATAAGTTCTTGTCATTGTAAGTATACACATATCATAGAGAACCGCCAATGGGTTACCCCTTGCCCCATGATACAGGAGCTATCCCATATCAAAATGACAAGGCAACAGACAATGAGCATCTCAACGATCTTTTTATTTGCTATTTGCATAGGTTTTTATTGAGGATGCTTCACAGAATGCTCATTATGATTATGCTGCAAGTTTCCACCATGATTAGGCATGGCTTAGGCTAGCCGCCTAGGCGTTTCTCTAACACATATGCATAACTCCATGGACTTACAAGCTCCCCTTTTATTTCACACCGCCGACATCCGTAAACAAAAGAGCATGATATCAACTGGGTAGATATGTACAAGTGTTGAAAGCGTTCCCCATGACATCATGGTTCTGCTAACTCCCAGCCTATAATTTGCAAGAATGTAACTACATAGATCGTCACAATGGTTCAAGTTTATTAAGTGCAAGAAAATAAAGTGTGCCATCAAGTTCGTGAGAGCTTTATTAACTAATTTTCCCATAATAAGCAAATTTTTATTTGGAAGAAAACAAGGCATAATAAATATGCACAGAATAGCAATGATGCTAATAGGTAGATATGGTGGACACCTTTTGACAATTTTGGTTTTGGGAAGTTGGATGCACGAGTAGAGATCATACTCAGTGCAAGTGAAGGCTAGCAATAGAAAGGGAGCGACAATCGAGAGAGCAGTGACTGTCATAATCATGCTTGCAACAAAATAAAATTAATTATGGCATAAAAGTGACACAAGAACTCTGAGGCAAAATAAATCATCGAGGCTTAACTGACTTTTGTTCAGTCATGTGCATGCGTGAGCATGTGCCAAGTCGATTCAAATGAAACATTCAGAGGAAGATACCACACTGTCATACCAAGTTATGAATAGAACAATGCAAGCAAACATTTATATGACATGCTACAAACTATTAGCAAGTTGGAACTAATCATAAGAGAGCAAGAACTACTAAGCATCCATTAAATAACATACACCATGCATGAACAGACTAAGCATGCCCACAATGATGAGTATATGTACAAAAATGAAAACAAATAGAGTTCATACCAGCCTCTTACCACACCTCGAGTTCTCATAAATCATCATTGCCTTTCACTTATGTGGCTTGAATAATAACCTAAAACCAAACTCCAAAGGAGTCACTCAGGACCGCTGAACCCTGCAACAAACTTTACAACACCAGAGAAGAAGAACAAATATTTTTGGGTTTTTGATTTTTTTAAAAGCAAGCACTGAAGGCAAAAGCAAACAAAGCAATTTTTTTTGGATTTTTCTTATAAAAAACCAAAGCTAAAAGACAAAGAAACAAACAAAGAGAAACAACTAAAATATTTTTGGTGTTTTTGTATTTTAGAAAGTAGAAACAAAGCAAGAACAAAACTAGAAAGAAAGCGAAACATGGATATGCAAAGTACCGACAGAACATGATATGTAGATGAGTGTGATGTCGGTATACCTCCCCCAAAGCTTAGGCTTTTGGCCTAAGTGGAGATCAATCCCAACCTGGCCAAGAAGGAACACCTCCATAATATGACGAAGAAGTGCCTTCGTCCTGATATTAACTCGAGGGCGCCCCGGCGTAGTGCGCAAAGTAGTCATAAGAGGGTGCATCCCCCTAGTGCTGCCCGTGGAAGCCAAGCAAGCGGAGCTGATCGTCCATATCCTCCTTGGAGAGTGACCATGGCTTCCTGCAAATACTGAACAAAGTAGACTGTGGCAAGGGAATTTCCCTCTCATCCCCGTCAGTAAACATCATCCTGTAAACTAAACTCTCAATGCTAGAGCTAGCAGTAACAACGTGATGTGCTTTTATGGCAGCTAGATCAAGCCTCTGTGGGGACATCACTGTATCATTCGGATCAACAGGAAGGTCCAAGGCAGCAACTACACATGCAACAATAATGCTCCCATAAATGGGTCCTCTAGCAGCTAGGCGGCGAGCAATGAGAGAACCAAGATTATACCTGGTTTTATTGTTAAGTGCAACAGCGAGAAAAGCCAAATGATAGTTGGAAATATTGCTAGTGTTCTCCCTACCAAGAATGCTAGTGGCAAGATAATAAGCAAAATATCTGAGAGCTGGGAGATGTTTCTTATCTTCCCGCGCAGGGCTGTGCGGTCATCATCATTTGTTACCCCACGGTAGAGCTCCAACAAATCAGCGGGTCGACCTTGGATCTTCTTCACCATCCCAGACATGCCAATACCTATAATGCTGCAAAATATTTCCAATGGCATAGTAATAGTCCTATCATATATTTTGAATGAAACAGTTGTCATGAAAGGGGTGTTAGTGAAAGTGAAACTCTCCACAAAAGTTTTGGTGAGCAAAGCATATTGCTCACTCTCATCCTGCATGTAAGCGGTTAGACCAACCCTCTGAACAAGAATTAAGAAATCATCAAGGATCCCTGCAGCTTGCAAAAAGGCAAAACAAGGGAAGGTAGATGGGTGTGCATCTCCATCATCTCCCTCATTGCCAAAGCGCGACGCAATAAGATCTTCATTGTATGATGGCCTAAATTGTGAGGTTGATCTCGAAGGCCTTGCCCTCCTAGGTGTATCTCTTTCAAACACTTCTCCAAAAGTATGGTTGTCCATCTCCATTTTTCTAAAAAAATTAGACAAACATCAAACCAAGTGATTTCCAAACTAATAGATGATGAGGAATTACTATAGGGACTTGCAAGAGGGATAAACATGCATCAAAATGATTTCTCTAAGCATAGAACAAGCATGCAAACTCACATAACCTGTCACCTATAGTAGAAAAATACTCAAGATAGAATCCACCAATCAAAAATCTAATTGGACAAGCGGAGGAGGCACATATCGGAGAGCAATCCCTCCAAAAATCAGCAGCTAAGGTGGTCTGAGCAAGGAGATCGAAAATCAGGAGTAAGAACAACAAGAACTCGAGCTTTGAGAAAATTTCTGGTGTTTTTCGGGAGAGAGAGTGAAGTGGTAGGAAGGAGAATAAGTGGAGGGCCAGGGTGGCCCACACCAGGGCCAGGCACGCCCCTGGTCTTGCCACACCACCAGGGGGTCTGCCTGCCTGGTGGGCCCCCTGGGTCACTCCAGGTACCCCTCTACCCCTTCTTTAGTGTAAAAATTTAATATGAATTTTCTGGAATTTTTTGGGAAACTTTATTTTTGGGCAATTTCCAGGTATTGAAAATTGATTTTCTCGCAGAAAAAGATTTTGGAAAGATGCAAAAGCAAACCAAAACTAAAACTATAGAAGTTCTAAGACACTCTAACAAGCAAGCAACTAGCAAAACAAAGACAAACAAGACAAAGAGCAAAGATTGGAGTAGAGAAAATAAAGGTGAGAAAGGATAATCATGGTGAAAACATTGTTTTGTTCATTAAAATCCCTTTGTTATCAAGGTTGATAAAGTCTTGTTACCAAAACAATTTTATATGAAGCAAAACTTTGCATTTCACTAAATTATTATGTTACCTCAATCTTGATAGCAATAGTCCCAATCATAATAGTTTCTGTAACATCCCTAAAATCATGTTTCAAACTTATGCATATCATCCATGCATCCATGATCATATGTTTTTCATTTCAAACAAAACACTTCAAAAACAGGAGCATATGAGCTCATTATTTTATGTGAACAGCTATTAGTCTAATGCCACTCTCAATTGAAGAGTTATTTGTTTTAAACCAAGCCTTTCTTGCTCTCTTGTTATTGTGTTTGATTGTTGAAGTTTGGTGAAATTTTACAAAACAAATATGAATCAGAAACCATTTCCAAAACTTATTCAAATCATGTGCTATAGCACTGCTTATTTTGTTTGAACAAAAGGACCAAGCTAATACAAAGTGACCACCTGATTTTATGCCCAGAAGTGTGAATGTTGCACCCTACAAAATCTTGGAAAAAGTTTGAATTCAAAAGATTTTGAAATCATTTGAAAATCATTCCGGAAAATCAAAACAGAATTAGAAAAGGAATAAAGAAAAGAAAAAGGGCTGGCGCTGCTAATCTAGCCCAACTAAGGAAGCAGCCCATTTAGCCCACCCGGGTCCTCCCTCTCTCTCTTTCACTCGCAGACGCACCCACAGAGACGCTGACGCCCGGACCCCACCCCCTCTCTGCTTTATTCGCTGACAAGTGGACCCGTGACCACGTCGTCGTCTTCGTCAATCACGCGTGCCTGCGACGCTCACGCCGCCGTTACTCGCCG
Organism: Avena sativa; assembly: GCA_916181665.1. Classification (NCBI taxonomy): domain Eukaryota; kingdom Viridiplantae; phylum Streptophyta; class Magnoliopsida; order Poales; family Poaceae; genus Avena; species Avena sativa. The sequence goes on along the minus strand of OV702297.1, from coordinate 298,675,882 downwards.
CAGTCACTGCCGCGTTGATTCCCATTGATTCCGCGAGTAACTCCACGCCCAGCTCCGGCTACATAAACCTCTCCCCCTCGCGGTCATTCCCCCCCACACTGTACACTCTTCTCGCCACCAGGCTGCCTCTAATTCGCATTGCGCCGCCGCAGACAGAAGCTACTCCGGCGACCAATCCTGGTAAACCCCATGCGCCCCTTCCCCTCTGGTTCATACGAGCCGCTTCGCAACTTCCTTGCGCACCTCCTGATCCCCTTTGTCCGTCTGTTTGTGATCCAGAGCTTCGACTTCGACGAGCACCGTGAGCATCCGACGCCGTCTCCAACTCCGGCGAGAGATTGAGGTAAAATCCGACCGCCCCATGGCTTCTACTTGACCCTGTAAGGTTCGCCTGAGCGTTGTGCACACGCTGATAACCTCGGTTTGTGCTAGGGTGGCCAGTAACGTCGCCTTCGTCACCGTCCGAGCAAACCCGACGCTACCTCCAACTCCGACGAGCCCCAACAGTCTCTGCAGCACGCCCCCGCCCACGCCAGCAACACCTTGAGCTTTGTCGTGCTTCAGCGAGTCTGGTAAGCCACCGCTTGACCCTTAGCTCCCTCTGGAATCACCGGTGCGTCGCCGGCAGAAGCGCCGCCGCCGCCAGCGACCATTCGCGCCGCCACTCTTTGATCAGAGCAGCACCCGCCGTTAGATCTGTATCGTAGGGTCTAGATTAGATCTGGAGCGAACCGTTTTCTTTAGATCTGGCGCGTTGGATCTAACTTGATCCGACGGCGTGGAAGCGTGATCCTGAGTGAAACGGTACCGGCCAATAGGATAGCGCCGCGTGGCAGTAGTTTGGATTTAAAACAGAATTTGAATCTGATTATTGTTCAAATTTGTTTTGGCTATAACTTTTGATTCCCACGTTAGATTTTGACAAATTTTATACCGTTGGAATCAGGAGAGCAAGCTCTTTCAGAATATGCAATGTGTTTAATGTTTTGCATCTGTTAAAATGGTTTCTTTTACAGAAACTTGTGTAGGGATATTTTGATTATATGAAACATTTAGGAATTGTTTTAGGGGTTAAATCAATATTGTTTGGCAAGTTTTTAACTTGTTAGTAAATTAGTACTGTTTACTTGCTTGGTTGAATTTTAAAAATCATCATTTACCATCTTGCATGCATGCATATATTTTTTGATTGTATATGTTTTGTGTGTAATTTGTTGCTACCAATCTTTGTGTAGATTTTGGTGCTAGTGATTGTGATTGTGAGGAGTGCTACTCTCCAAACTACCAAGGCAAGTGGTACTTCATGAATATTATCATTCCTATGTTTTCTACTAAGCATTAGAAATATTTTGTTAGACTTGCATGCTATAGTTTGCTTATATGCCATGTTGGGAAATCCTAGTAGTTGTAGAAATGCTAGGAAATTTCTAAGTTAAGTTACTATCTATGCCATGCTTAGCCTAGATAGTAGTAACCAAGGGTTGGTGAAATATATACATGATGTGATGAAAATATTTCTAAGTCCTTTGGACTTGTGATTTGCCTAATAAAACAACTAAGTTAATGAAACACCTGGGTGGAATGGAAGGAAAGGTTTATGTTGAGTGGTTACACAAGGCCCATTTCTATGGTTTACCTTGTGTATCTCACTTGTGGTAAGCCACCCAGGAACAAAGAGATTTTAGAGGCCAAGTGTTAAGAAGCTTCTAGTGCAGCCACTTGGCAATATGGGCTCTGCCTAGATCACATAGGTTGCTAGAACTTAGCCATTTGGACAGATGGTGGTAGTGGGATGATAGGTTGGAACGCGTCCATTTGGTCTAAGGGAAGGCTTCTGAAAGGTCTTGTCTTGGTGAAACCAAGTCTGGTGGGGAAAGTGCACAACCTCTACAGATGGAAAAATCTAGGTACTTAGCCAAGTCCATGGCAATGGACAACTTGAGCATCAAGGCATGGAAGCTATCAAGAATCTCCTCATCCCAATTTCTAAGTAAAAACTTGTGGGTGAACAAGGGTGAAGGACCTCAATGTCTATTGGTGGTTCCTTGGGAAAAGTTTTGTCAAAGAAAAACTTAGTGATTTCAACTAATAGGCAAAATCTATTTTGAGCAAAGCAAGCCAAGCTACACTTAGCCAAATTGCATATAGTATCTAGTCCACTTAAAATTTTACTAAGGTATCACTTGCCAATACTATTCCAAAGTATTGACCCACTGTGGCTGTAACTTGTGATGTTACAGGTTACTCCGATGAGGATTAGGTGTCACGAGTCTACACTCAACATGTTTGCCTGTGGCACATGAAGATGAGAACTTTTATTTATTTACTTAATCAAACTCTTGTATTAGGCCTGTGGCCTTGGAGTTGTAAAGAATATGTTTATCTCTGGAATGGCTGTAATAAATGACCTTTGTATCTGTGTACTTCATCTTAAACTATGGATGCTAGAAATGATCCAGGGACTAGCATTGCAATCACAGGGATCCTTTTCCTTTATAAAGGAGGGATCTTACAGATGGTATCATAGCACTGTGTTGCCTGTAGGATTATGACCCTAGGAATGGAAACCAGTAAGGAAAAAATTTCAGCAACTTCTACACTTGTCTATTCTTCTCGTAAAACTTTTCTAATCTTCTCTCTCATCTCTATTTGTAGATGAACTCCATCAACGAAGCCGTAAGGAAAGGACCAATCATGACAATGACTTTGGAGTGTGAGACAGAATTCCCCAAGGCTCTCAAGGACCTCATGGTTGCATTAGAGATACAAGGTGCAGCTGTGTACAAAGGTTTTCCTATGATGGATGAAGGAGTGGAATACTGGTGGGTGCAACTTAACTTGTATAAAAACAAGGAAGACAACCACCAGGAAAAAGGATTCTGCATGTTCACCAATTCAGTGGTGCACACTACATTCTTTGAATCAGCAAAGGATGCAGCTTGGAAGACCATCAAAGAACTTGGTGATAGAGTCAAGTGCAGAATGCTCAACCTCCAAAATGATCTAAAGAAAGAGAAGGAACATACCCAAGAGTTGGAAGCTACCAACCAAACCTTAAGAGGAGACATTATAGACTTAGTGATGGAATCATGTGAGCAAGATAGGCTAATTGCTTCTAGAAATATTGTGTTAGCCAACAGATCCAGTGGGATAGGATTGTAAACGTACTTCGTTAGTTGGACCACCACCTATCACCTTATTTTCCAAATGTTGCTTTAAAATGAGATTGAACCTTGGTTGTTGTAATGGTTTCATGTATGCATGACTTGTGTGTTTTGCTTTCCAAGGATATGTATGTGATGTTTTGTCTTTTGTTTTATCTTGAATTGTGTTGTTCTAACTTTTCTATCTTATAAATAGATGCCTACTGTTACCATCAGCACTGTTGAGGAGTTCCAGGTTACTCGCTTTGGTCCTCGTATTGTTGAGCTTACTACTTTGCTCAATCTTCCTCTTCCTACCATCATGGTGCTTCCCCTCACTAAGTTTGAGAGGAAGGACCTCTGGGGCTTCAAGGTCAACCAGCCCGGACGCTAGACAGAGCCTACCACGGAGGCCATTGTCTTCAAGCTCATGCACGATGACAAGGAGAGAGGCCTTGAGGTAGTTATGCAGGATCTGATAGGACGTCTGCTGGGGAGACACTCCCGACAGGTTAGAGGTACTCACTTCCACGTCTTCGGTAGACGTGATGAGGATGGAGAGTCCATCGACTTCGAGGACGATTCGAGGGACACAGCAGAGCCGATTCGCCTGTACCTCCAGGACTTAGAGTCTCTCATTAGGCACGTGGACACTGACAGGACCAACGTCATGCTCAACAATGACGAACTCCAGGTGCAGCTTCGCGAGAAGGACAAGCTCTTCGCGGAGCAAGACGAGATAGTCAAGGAAATGGAGGCGAAGTTCGAGAGCCAGGACAGGAAGTTCAAGAGTCAGGAGAAGCGTGTCCAGGATAGGAACAAGAAGATCCGGGACATGACTGAAGAACTGCAGTCCAAGGACTTCGAGCTCGAGCAGCAGCAGACGGTGATTGAGAGGCTTCGTTCCCAGAAGAGGGCTCTCAAAGCCAAGATAGAGACCTTGACCACTAGTGTCGAGGAATACAAGACCGCGATGGAGAACGCAGGTCTTACCTTTGTCGAGGAGGAGATTGATGCCGAGGAGTAGATTTGACTACTCATTTATCATTTACTATCATACTTGTTGTTTGAGAACTTGTTATTTGACCATCCGACATGTGGATGGCTTGCTACTTGTGTGTTTTACCTTGTGAACTTGTTATCTTGTTGTTGAATCTTTATCTTTGTGTTGCATGCTTTGTGTTTGCTTATGTGATGTAATGTGCATGAAAGCATCTATGGGTATCTCGTTCTTATCTCTATTTGAACAAACCATAGATGCCTCCGCGTCGTGCAAACCCCAACCCCAACAACAACATCACTCCAGAAATGCAACAAATGATGACCACTCAAACTCAGCTGATGCAGATGATGACGACGTTCATCCAGAACCAAAACAACAACAATAACATCAATAACAACAACAACAATAACAACAACAACCCACCGGATTTTGATATGCTTACTAGGTTCTTGAGATTGAGGCCAGCAAAGTTCTCAGGGACGACTGATCCCATGGTGGCCAATGATTGGCTATGTTCTGTGAACAAGGACTTGGTAACCGTGGGCTATACTGATGATGAAAAGGTCAGATTTGCAGCACATTTGCTGGAAGGACCAGCCGCCACTTGGTGGGATAAATTCCAGATCACCACTCCCATAGAAGATGTGACATGGGCTATCTTTGAGGATGGCTTTCGCACTGCTCATATCTCATCTGGAGTGATGAGTCTGAAAAAGAAAGAGTTCCATAATCTGAAGCAGCGCCATCGTAGCGTGGCTGAATATATTGAGGAGTTCAATAATCTGGCGCGTTATGCACCAGATGAAGTTGACACCGATGCTAAGAGAAAGGAAAAATTTCTTGAAGGCTTGAATGATGAGCTGAACCTGCAGTTGGCTGTGGCCTATGTTCCCACTTATCAGTCTCTCTGTGACAAGGCTGCTATTTTGGAGAACAAAATGAAACAAGTTGAGAGCAGGAAGAGAAAGCACTCAGACAAGCACAGCTTGGGATCGTCTCACAAATGTTCCCATTATGATGATAGTGGAATCTCAGGATCCCACAAGCATGGGAAATTCAACAAGCACCACAACCACAACCGTCATGACAACAAGAATCACCGTAGTCATGACAATGACAAGTACAAGAACCACAAGGGTGGATACAAGAGCCACCACAGTGGTAATGGAAGTGGAAGTGGACTTCAAGTGCAAGAAGATGGGGCATTATGCAAATGAATGCCCAGAAAAGAAAGTTGAGGGACCCAACAAGCCTAACCCTTTTCAGAAGGGACAGGTGAACCACATCAGTGTGGAGGAGGTCTATGAGGAGCCTGATGCCGTTGCTGGTAAGTTCAAACTCAATTCTGTTCCAACATTTGTTCTCTTTGATACTGGTGCATCTCATTCATTCATATCAAGAGCATTTGTTGAAAGAAATGAACTGCCGGTAGAAACTATTGGGTGTCCTATAAAAGTAAGTTCTCCTGGTGGAGAAATTTTAGTGAATTCAGGATGTCATGATCTAGTCATAGAATTTGGGAAGTATAAGTTTCCCGTTAACTTGATAATTCTAAACTCCCAAGGATTGGATGTCATATTGGGAATGGATTGGATGGCTAAGTATGAAGGAGTACTAGATTGTGCTAATCGTACTGTTGCACTCACAACCCCGGAAAGAAAAGGGATTAAATTCAAGTCCAACTTTGAATCTAAAGGAAGTAAGCTAAATTCTCTTAAGGGGGTTAGCATGGACAGTGTGCCAATTGTGAGTGAGTAATCCGGATGTGTTTCCGGAAGAATTGCCGGGAATGCCACCACATTGAGATGTGGAGTTTCTTATAGATTTGGTACCAGGATCTGGACCAATAGCAAAGAGACCTTATAAGATGTCAGTGGATGAACTGAAAGAACTCAAGAAACAACTTGGAGAACAGCTACAGAAAGGATTTATTCAACCAAGTTCTTCATCTTGGGGAGCCCCAGTCTTGTTCGTGGAGAAGAAAGATAGAAGTCAAAGGTTATGCATAGATTACCGTTCACTCAACGAGGTGACTATCAAGAACAAATATCCTTTGCCTAGAATCAATGCCTTGTTTGATCAGCTAGAAGGAGAATGTGTGTTCTCAAAGATTGATCTCCGGTCAGGTTATTTTCAACTCAAGATAAGGGAACAAGACATACCTAAAACAGCTTTCACTACAAGGTATGGATTGTATGAGTATACCATAATGCCTTTTGGTTTGACCAATGCTCCAGCATACTTCATGAATATGATGAACAAGGTGTTCATGGAATTCCTTGACAAGTTTGTTGTCGTTTTCATCGACGACATCTTAGTCTACTCCAAGAGCAAAGAAGAGCATGAAGGACATTTGCGTTTGATACTTGAGAAGTTACGAGAGCATAAACTTTATGCCAAATTCAGCAAGTGTGAGTTCTGGTTGAATGAAGTTGGATTTCTTGGTCATGTTATGACAAAGGATGGTGTAGCAGTTGATCCTGCTAAAGTTTCAGCTGTGACTGAATGGGAATCTCCCAAGTCAGTGAAGGAAGTTTGTAGTTTCCTTGGCTTAGCAGGTTACTACAGAAGGTTCATTGAAAATTTCTCGAAGGTAGCCAAGCCTATGACTGAATTGCTAAAGAAAGACAAGAAATTTGCTTGGACGGAAGATTGTGAACTCAGCTTTCAGGAATTGAAGAAGAGACTTGTGACAGCACCAGTCTTGTGTCTGCCAGATTTGGAAAAAGATTTCCAAGTATATTGTGATGCATCTCATCAGGGTTTGGGTGCAGTACTTATGCAAGACGGTAAATTTGTGGCTTATGCCTCGAGACAACTCAAAACTCATGAAGTGAACTATCCTACTCATGATTTAGAGTTAGCCTCTGTCATCCATGCGCTCAAAACATGGAGGCACTATCTTTTGGGAAAGCGTTGTGAAGTGTTCACAGATCACAAGAGTTTGAAGTATATCTTCACCCAGAAGGAAATTAATATGAGACAAAGAAGATGGCTAGAACTCATTAAGGACTATGACTTAAGTTTGCAATACCACCCCGGTAAAGCAAATGTTGTAGCAGATGCTCTAAGTCGTAAGGTTTTTGTGAATGGCCTTACCAAGGGAGAATTACCAGATGATTTGTGTGCCCAATTCAGAAAACTCAGATTGGAGATTGTGCCTGAAGGACATCTCATGTCTTTGGATGTTCAACCCACTTTGTTGGACAAGATCAAAGAAGCCCAGAAGATTGATAAAGAAATCGAAGAGATTAAAGAAAAGATTGGCAAAGGAAAAGCCAAAGGGTTCCATGAAGATGAACATGGTACGTTATGGCATGGGAAACGAATCTGTGTTCCACAAGATCCGGAGCTATGGGAACTGATTTTGCAAGAAGCACACAACTCTCCGTATTCCATTCATCCGGGTAACACCAAAATTTACATGGACATGAAAGAAAGATTTTGGTGGAATAATCTCAAGAAGGACATCGCCGAACATATTGCTTTGTGTGATGTGTGTAGTAGAGTGAAAGCGGAACATCAGAAACCAGCAGGTTTGCTTCAACCACTACCTATTCCTGATTGGAAGTGGGACAAGATTGGTATGGATTTCATTACCGGATTACCAAGGACCCGGTCAGGATACGATTCTATTTGGGTAGTAGTGGATCGCCTAACTAAAGTGGCTCATTTCATACCCGTGAAGACAACCTATACAAGTGCTAAGTTAGCCAGAATCTACATGAGTAGAATTGTATGTCTACATGGAGTGCCCAAGAGTATTGTGTCTGATAGGGGAACTCAATTCACTTCCCATTTTTGGAGACAGTTACATGAGTCATTGGGAACGAGGTTGGAATTCAGTACTGCTTTTCATCCTCAAACCGATGGACAAACGGAAAGGACTAATCAGATTCTCGAAGACATGTTGAGGGCATGTGCCCTAGACTATGGAGCCAGTTGGGATGAAAGTCTGCCTTACGCAGAATTTTCTTATAACAACAGCTATCAAGCCAGTATTGAGATGACACCATTTGAGTTTCTCTACGGAAGAAAGTGTACCACCCCATTGTTATGGAATGGTGTGGGAGAAAGAAGTTCATTCGGACCAGATCTTATCAAGGAAGCCGAGGAGAAGGTCAAGTTGGTTAAGGACAGATTGAAGATAGCACAGTCCCGACAGAAAAGCTACGCAGATCCTAAGCGTAGGGAAGTCACCTACGAAGTCGGTGATAGAGCTTATCTTAGAGTGTCACCACTTCGTGGAGTGAAGAGATTCAGAGTCAAAGGAAAATTGGCACCAAGATATGTTGGACCATTCAAGATTCTGAGTCGTAAAGGAAAAGTTGCCTATGAAATAAAACTGCCAGAATCTCTGTCAGCTGTCCATAATGTGTTTCATGGGAGTCAACTTAAGAAATGTCATCCAGAAATGGAAGAAACTTCTTTGAAGGATACTATACCTTTGGAGGAGGTTCAAATAGAAAGTGATCTCACTTATGAAGAGAAACCTATCAAGATTCTTGAGACTGCAGAAAGAGTCACACAGACTAAGACTATCAAGTTCTGCAAAGTGCAGTGGAATCATCATTCCGAAAAGGAAGCAACATGGGAAAGAGAAGATGATCTTCGGAAAGACCACCCTCACCTATTTGCTAGCCAATCCGAATCTCGAGGGCAAGATTCACCTTAAGGGGGTTAGATTTGTAACATCCCTAAAATCATGTTTCAAACTTATGCATATCATCCATGCATCCATGATCATATGTTTTTCATTTCAAACAAAACACTTCAAAAACAGGAGCATATGAGCTCATTATTTTATGTGAACAGCTATTAGTCTAATGCCACTCTCAATTGAAGAGTTATTTGTTTTAAACCAAGCCTTGCTTGCTCTCTTGTTATTGTGTTTGATTGTTGAAGTTTGGTGAAATTTTACAAAACAAATATGAATCAGAAACCATTTCCAAAACTTATTCAAATCATGTGCTATAGCACTGCTTATTTTGTTTGAACAAAAGGACCAAGCTAATACAAAGTGACCACCTGATTTTATGCCCAGAAGTGTGAATGTTGCACCCTACAAAATCCTGGAAAAAGTTTGAATTCAAAAGCTTTTGAAATCATTTGAAAACCATTCTAGAAAATCAAAACAGAATTAGAAAAGGAATAAAGAAAAGAAAAAGGGCTGGCGCTGCTAATCTAGCCCAACTAAGGAAGCAGCCCATTTAGCCCACCCGGGTCCTCCCTCTCTCTCTTTCACTCGCAGACGCACCCACAGATACGCTGACGCCCGGACCCCACCCCCTCTCTGCTTTATTCGCTGACAAGTGGACCCGTGACCACGTCGTCGTCTTCGTCAATCACGCGCGCCTGCGACGCTCACGCCACCATTACTCGCCGCAGTCACTGCCGCGTTGATTCCCATTGATTCCACGAGTAACTCCACGCCCAGCTCCGGCTACATAAACCTCTCCCCCTCATGGTCATTTCCCCCCACACTGCACACTCTTCTCGCCACCAGGATGCCCTAATTCGCATTGCGCCGCCGCAGACAGAACCTACTCCGGCGACCAATCCTGGTAAACCCCGTGCGCCCCTTCCCCTCTGGTTCATATGAGCCGCTTTGCAACTTCCTTGCGCACCTCCTGATCCCCTTTGTCCATCTGTTTGTGATCCAGAGCTTCGACTTCGACGAGCACCGTGAGCATCCGACGCCGTCTCCAACTCCGGCGAGAGATTGAGGTAAAATTCGACCGCCCCATGCCTTCTACTTGACCCTGTCAGGTTCGCCTGAGCGTTGTGCACACGCTGATAACCTCGGTTTGTGCTAGGGTGGCCAGTAACGTCGCCTTCGTCACCGTCCGAGCAAACCCAACGCTGCCTCCAACTCCGACGAGCCCCAGCAGCCTCTACAACACGCCCCCGCCCACGCCAGCAACACCTTGAGCTTCGTCGTGCTTCAGCGAGTCTGGTAAGCCACCGCTTGACCCTTAGCTCCCTCTGGAATCACCGGTGCGTCGCCGGCAGAAGCGCCGCCACCGCCAACGACCATTCGCGCCGCCACTCTTTGGTCAGAGCAGCACCCGCCGTTAGATTTGTATCGTAGGGTCTAGATTAGATCTGGAGCGAACCGTTTTCTTTAGATCTGGCGCGTTGGATCTAACTTGATCCGACGGCGCGGAAGCGTGATCCTGAGTGAAACGGTACCGGCCAATAGGATAGCGCCGCGTGGCAGTAGTTTGGATTTAAAACAGAATTTGAATCTGATTATTGTTCAAATTTGTTTTGGCTATAACTTTTGATTCCCACGTTAGATTTTGAAAAAATTTATACCGTTAGAATCAGGAGAGCAAGCTCTTTCAGAATATGCAATGTGTTTAATGTTTTGCATCTGTTAAAATGGTTTCTTTTGAAGAAACTTGTGTAGGGCTATTTTGATTATATGAAACATTTAGGAATTGTTTTAGGGGTTAAATCAATATTGTTTGGCAAGTTTTTAACTTGTTAGTAAATTAGTACTGTTTACTTGCTTGGTTGAATTTTAAAAATCATCATTTACCATCTTGCATGCATGCATATATTTTTTGATTGTATATGTTTTGTGTGTAATTTGTTGCTACCAATCTTTGTGTAGATTTTGGTGCTAGTGATTGTGATTGTGAGGAGTGCTACTCTCCCAACTACCAAGGCAAGTGGTACTTCATGAATATTATCATTCCTATGTTTTCTACTAAGCATTAGAAATATTTTGTTAGACTTGCATGCTATAGTTTGCTTATATGCCATGTTGGGAAATCCTAGTAGTTGTAGAAATGCTAGGAAATTTCTAAGTTAAGTTACTATCTATGCCATGCTTAGCCTAGCTAGTAGTAACCAAGGGTTGGTGAAATATATACATGCTATGATGAAAATATTTCTAAGTCCTTTGGACTTGTGATTTGCCTAATAAAACAACTAAGTTAATGAAACACCTGGGTGGAATGGAAGGAAAGGTTTATGTTGAGTGGTTACACAAGGCCCATTTCTATGGTTTACCTTGTGTATCTCACTTGTGGTAAGCCACCCAGGAACAAAGAGATTTTAGAGGCCAAGTGTTAAGAAGCTTCTAGTGCAGCCACTTGGCAATATGGGCTCTGCCTGGATCACATAGGTTGCTAGAACTTAGCCATTTGGACAGATGGTGGTAGTGGGATGATAGGTTGGAACGCGTCCATTTGGTCTAAGGGAAGGCTTCTGAAAGGTCCTGTCTTGGTGAAACCAAGTCTGGTGGGGAAAGTGCATAACCTCTGCAGATGGAAAAATCTAAGTACTTAGCCAAGTCCATGGCAATGGACAACTTGAGCATCAAGGCATGGAAGCTATCAAGAATCTCCTCAACCCAATTTCTAAGTAAAAACTTGTGGGTGAACAAGGGTGAAGGTCCTCAATGTCTATTGGTGGTTCCTTGGGAAAAGTTTTGTCAAAGAAAAACTTAGTGATTTCAACTAATAGGCAAAATCTATTTTGAGCAAAGCAAGCCAAGCTACACTTAGCCAAATTGCATATAGTATCTAGTCCACTTAAAATTTTACTAAGGTATCACTTGCCAATACTATTCCAAAGTATTGACCCACTGTGGCTGTAACTTGTGATGTTGCAAGTTACTCCGATGAGGATTAGGTGTCATGAGTCTACACTCAACATGTTTGCCTGTGGCACATGAAGATGAGAACTTTTATTTATTTACTTAATCAAACTCTTGTATTAGGCCTGTGGCATTGGAGTTGTAAAGACTATGTTTATCTCTGGAATGGCTGTAATAAATGACCTTTGTATCTGTGTACTTCATCTTAAACTGTGGATGCTAGCAATGATCCAGGGACTAGCATTGCAATCAGAGGGATCCTTTTCCTTTATAAAGGAGGGATCTTACAGTTTCATAATTTTCTTGAGGTATGGGACAATATATTTCTCCAACTTTGATGCCCTCAATATTTTCAATTGAATTTAGGCCACAAGTCTTATCAATTTTCTTGGGGAAATAGACACTATGCTCCTTGTCATTAATATTAAAAGTTACCTTTTCTTGATTATAATTAATGACAACACCTACAGTATTAAGAAACCAAGAATAATAGACATATTATCATCTTCAGGCATTTCAAGCACAACAAAATCAGTTAATATCAAATAGTTGTGAGCCACTTGAATAGGAACATCCTCACAATACCAACAACAATGGTAGTAGACTTATCAGACATTTTCAAAGATATATCAGTTGGTATCAATTTTTCTAGTTGAAGTCTCTTGTAGAGAGAAAAAGGCATAACACTAACTCTAGCTCCCAAATCACACAAAGCAGTTCTAACATAATTATTTTTAATAGAGCAAGGAATAGTTGGAATCCCTGGATCCCCAAGTTTCTTTGGAACCTTACCATTGAATGAATAATTAGAAAGCAAAGTAGAAATTTCCTCATTAGGAATCTTCCTTTTATTAGAGACAATATCCTTCATATACTTTGAATAAGGAGGCAATTTAATAGCATCAGTCAAAGGAATTTGCAAAAATAAAGGTTTTATCCACTCACAAAACTTGTTATAGTGTTCTTCTTCCTTTGACTTGTGTTTATTATCAGGGAAAGGCATTGGTTTTTGAACCCAAGGCTCTCTTTCACTACCATGTTTATTAGCAACAAAAATATTCCTTAGTGTACTTAGTATTATTAGTGTGCCTTTCAGGTTCCTCTTCAATTTCTTCCTTATCAGGAGCATCATTTTTATCATTACCACTTTCAGTTTCAGCATCAGAGACAGATATACTATTAGGATCTATAGCAGGTTTAGAAGATTCTACAACTGTTTTATGTTTCTTTTTCTTTCTCTTAGAATAAGTACCAATATTTTCAACTTGTTGAGAATCCTGCTCAATTGTTTTAGGATGTCCCTCGGGGTATAAAGGATCCTGAGTGGCAGCACCACTCCTAGTTCTAATTTCATAAGCATGTTTTTCTCCAGTAGCATTAACTAGCAAATCTTTTTGTACTTTAGCAAGTTGGTCAATTTGAGTTTGAACCATTTGAAAATGTTTAATAAGCATTTTAACATCATTGGAGGTTCTTTCCACAATATCTTTCAACTCATTAATAGCTCTAGAGTTTTCCATTAAATGATTCTGCACTTGCTTATTAAAATTATATTGTTTAACAATAAAAGTATCAAATTCTTCTAAGCATTGATCAGGAGGTTTAGAATAAGGAATATCACCTTCATCAAAATGTTGGTGAGAGTGTACCTCAATAGTGGATGAGTGGAAAATTGGCTTACATAATTCTTCTATAGGAGGTAAATTCTTCACATCTTCGAATTTAATACCCTTCTCCTTAAGACATTTCTTAGCTTCTTTCATCACTTCATCATTTAGTTCATCACTCCCCTCTTCTTTGGTGTTGGTGTTGGGGTTAGCTCATGCACAGTTGGTTCATGTGTAGTTGGCTCAGATGTAGTCCAATCATCATAATTCTTTCTTATTTTAGCCATTAATTCCTCAGCTTCTTTAGGAGTTCTTTTCCTGAAAACACAATCATCACGACTATCCAGGTATGTCCTAGATTCATCAGTTAGTCCATTATAATATATATCAAGAAGCTCATTTTTAGGTAATGGACATCCAGGATGTGCATGAATCAAAGCACATAACCTTGCCCATGACTCATGCAATTTCTCCTCTTCTCCCTATTTAAAATCAAATTCTGCAAAATAGCATGTCAAGCACTAGGAGGAAAATATTTCTGAAAGAAAGTGCAATCAAGCAATCAGGGCTATCAATGGATCCAGGAGGTAAATTATTAAACCAAGCTTTAGCTTCTCCTTTTAGTGAAAAAGGGAAGATTTTAGCAACAAAGTAGGCGCGCATCTTAATATCATCAGAAAATAAGCCACTCATAGTAGAAATCTTAGTCATATGTGCCACGACACTTTCATTTTCAGTCCCACAAAAAGGTTCTTTCTCAACAATGGTTATATAGGATAAATCAAGAGAGAAATCATAATATTTATCTTTAATGTTCATGGGATATGTGGCAAACTTAGCATCAGGAAATAGTTTGGGTCTAATAGCACTAGCACCATGAGTGTTTCGAAATTCTTCAATAAATTCATCATTCATTTCAATATAACCATCATTAATATCATATCTCTCTCTAGACTCAGGTGAGCTAACATGTGTAGTAGTATATTCATTAGGAGTTTAAGTGTTTCCCGTTATAGTTCTAGCAATTATAGCATCTAGGAAATGGCCTAATGAACCACTCTCATCAAGCATAGTAGAAGTAATATCATGAGTATCAGAAGCAATTTCAAATTCAACAGAAGTAGCAGTATGTGTAAGATGTGTATGTGGTGGTGGTGTAAGGAACTTACTCATAACAGATGGTGAATCAAGAGCAACAGTGGATGGTAATATAGGAACTTTTCCATCACGAGTTTTACCCATGATGAATGGATAGCAACGAACAATAACAATTCCAAGTGAACTTTATAAATAAAGCTATGCTCCCCGGCAATAGCGCCAGAAAACAGTCTTGATGACCCACAAGTATAGGGGATCGCAACAATCTTCGAGGGTAGTAAAGCCCAATTTATTGATTCAACACAAGGGGAGCCAAAGAATATTTATAAGTCTTAACAACTGAGTTGTCAATTCAGTTGCACCTGGAAATAGTCTTGCTCATAACAGTTTATCAGTAGCAATAGGAAGTAACATCAGTGGTAAAATAAAGGCAATAGTAACAATTTTAGTAAACAGCAGGATTTGAGTGCGGTAGGCATAGGGATGGATGGACAGGCGTTGCATGGACAAGACTATTCATGTAATATCAAGATCTAGGGCATTTGCAGATAAATAAGACAAAGCATCCAAGTACTAAATAATCATAGGCATGTGTTCCCTATATAGTCATACGTGCTCGCAATGAGAACTCGCACAACATCTTTTGTCCTGCCAGACCGTTGCAGCGGGGCCTCAAGGGAATCTATTGGAAATTAAGGTACTCCTTTTAATAGAGTACCAGATCAAAGCATTAACACTCCATGAACACACGTGATCCTCACATCATAGCCATCCCCTCCGGTTATCCCGATTTCTGTCACTTCGGGGCCTCGGGTTCCGGACAATAATATGTGTAAACAACTTGCAGGTAAGATCACAAACAATAATATCGTCATGAATCAATAACATGTTCAGGTTTGAGATCATGGCACCCTAGTGACAAGCATTAAGCATAACAAGTTGCAACAATGTCAAAAAGCACTAACAATAGATACTAGGCACCATGCCCTAACAATCTTATTCAATTACATGATAGATCTCATCCAACCCCTACCATCCCCATAGCCTACAGCGGGGGATTACTCACTCATGGATGGGGGAAACATGGATGGTTGATGGAGAGACGTTGGTGATGATGATGGCGATGATCTCCTCCAATTCCCCGTCCCGGCAGGGTGCCAGAACGGAGTTTCTGGTTCCGAATCACGGTTTCTGGTGGTGGTGGCGCGGCGGAACTCTTTCTAGAAAAACGTCGAACCCCCCTATGTTTTTAGGTCAGAGGGATTATGTAGGCGGAAGAATAGGTCGAGGAGGTGCCCTAGGTGGCCACACCACCCCCTAGCATGGTCTGGCCTAGCCCGCGCCACCAGGTGGTGTGGGCCCCTCGTGGCCCTTCTCCGTCTCGTCTTCTGGCTCCGTGAGTCTTCTGGTAAAATAGGAGTTTTGTGATATTTTCCGGGATTTTTCCTGAAAGTTGATTTCCTGCACAAAAACGAGACACCAAAGCAATTCTGCTGAAAACAGCATGAGTCCGTGTTAGTTGTATCCAAATCACACAAATTAGAGGAGAAACAATAGCAAAAGTGTTCGGGAAAGTAGATATGTTTTGGACATATCACACTACTACCTACATTAAATAAAACACAACATGATACCAATAAAATAAGAAGATCCAAAAGGAGCAAGGAATACATGGGAGCAACACAAAACATTTTTCTTAGCCAAAGATATGATAAGATTAAGCAAAGGCCAAAGTGAATATGATCAATAAATTTTACCATAAATTGAGTACTCATTGTCCAAGGACAAGAAATATTGGGAACAATTTTCCCGAGGTATCTTCCATGGATATCCAAAAGCAGAGTCACAATAAGAAGCATATAACAAAAATATAAGAATTAAGATTGATGCTTCAAAAGAGATTCTTGGTAGCTTCCAATAGTCACAAAATCACTAGTGATTAGAGTAACTTGAAGCAAATGGTTTCCATGAGGATATAGAGATGCAAATATGAGGAAACACATACCAAGAAACACTCTCACACACAAGATCCAAAAGATGAGCAATAAAACATTTAAACAAATTGGAGCTTATATGAGCAAATGTGTATCATAGGAGCTAGATAATTATCAATATCAATTCTAAGTGACACAACCTCGACTTTTCACATTTTCTAGGCTTGTAATATGCACTAAGCATATTACTCCCCCATAATGTGATAAACCATAAATCTCAACATGAGGCAAAGAGATCCAAATAGAGATAATTAATGGATATTATAGAACTTAAATTTCTCATGAGAATCATACCACATAGAGACTAGATAATGTTTCAATATAAATACTAGGTGGTATTCCTCATGTACACACATTTTTAGGATTGTGGAATTCCCAAGCGTAACACTCCCCCAAAATGGGTAATCCATCAATCTCTCACAAGAGCCAAATAAGATACCAAATATAATCAAGAAAGGCTCCAACAAAAGAAACACCCATACATGGTGTGCCACTCAACATACACAAATATACTTGCTAACTCGAGATAATTACTTGGAAGGCACAACATGTACACAAGCATGCAAGGTACAAAACTATCACAAGCACAAGGGGGCGAGTAACTTTCAATGTAATGAGTTGAGCACATGTTACTGCAAGGATAAACATTGTAAATATGATAGAGGCCATATAATCCACATGACTTGGCATGACAAATATAATAGATGAAGATCCCTCGATTCTTCATGATGTAGCTAAGACTCCAATGCTCTCCAAAAACACCTATTGATCAAGTTTTGGCTTTTTGGTCCCCAACCAAGTTGGATACTAAGAGGTTAGTCACAATAAGCTTGGCAACCCAAATGGTTATTTTCTTGACACCACATTGAGCACCAACAAATTTGGCAAACACATTGCCAACCTCATACTTACAAAGAGAATAAGCATCATTAATCAAGATAGGGTTCGATGAGGAGATACCAATAGTGCATGAGGAAGAAATGTGCCCTTTCTCGTGGAAAATGTAGCAAGTTCTTAACTTGCCATCTTTCTTCATAGGTGAAGCCACAACTCGAGGAAGAGCTTGAGTAGTCCTCTTAGGAAGAGGCCCATCTCTAACTTGAGGTAGAGCTTGAGGCCGCTTCCCTTGTTGCTTCACACTAAGGGGCTTCTTCTTCAATGGGCAAGATCTAACATGGTGCCCTTCTTCCTTGCACTTGAAGCAAACAATGTTGGCTGAATTCTTGACTTGGTCTTGGTCATTCTTCTTATTTCCCTTGTGCTTCAACTTGATAGTGGACTTGTTCTTAACATTGGAGTGGAATCCAAGCCCACTCTTGTCATTGGGGGATTTTTGCACGCTCAAGATGTGGTTGAGTGTGGCCTTCCCTTTACGACCATTTTTCAAGTCATTCTTCAAAGAAGTGACTTGAGACTCGAGCTTTTTAATTTCCTCTACATGGTTAGGATGAACAACAATACTAGAGGAAGTAGATTCTACATTGTTAGAGCAACAAGGCACGAAAAGTAATTCATCACAAGATGTAGAAATGTCATGAGTGGATGAATTACAAGGACTAGCACATGGCAATATGACATTTGAAGTAGATATAGTGGTAATGTCCACATGAGTCCCACTAGATGTTACCTTTGACACGATGGCCTCACGAGCCAACTTTATCCTACTATGGGAGACTTGATGATCCTCATGCGAGCTTGAGAGCTTAACATGACTTTCCTCTAATTTCCCATAGTTGCTAGTTATAAAAGCAAGTTGAGCCTTTAGCTCAACATTCTCCTTCAAAATAGATGCTTCACAAGAAATAGAGTTAATAGCACAAGCATCATCATTATTAGCAAGAGGTGAGGGCAACTTCAAAAGATATTTTGTGTAAGAGGCTTTAAGTTGCTCATGTGACTCGGTGAGTTTTATGAGATCACCCTTAATGACCCTAGAGCCATTTTGAGGTGCTCAAAATCCTCAAGGAGTTTAGCATAAGTAACTTGAATCTCATCATTTTTACTTTTGAGATCACTTGCCACCTCAAGATCTCTATCATGAGATTCCTTCACTCTAGACAGCTCTAGAGCAAAGGTCTCCTCAAGATATTCCTTAGTGGTTTGTTCCTCTTCAAGAGCTTTATTTAGATTTGAAATTATATTGGCATACTCACGCTCAAGACTACCCATTTTATCAAAGTTGTTATCATGCACCTCAATTTGTGTTTCTAACTTATCAATATGTTCTTTGCTCTTAATAGCAAAGTCCAAGATTTCAACGAGGTTAGAGCAAGCAATATTATTATTAACAAGGGCACGCTAAACCATCTCACCCTTTTCATATAAAGCATCAACATCAAGATCTTCTTCCTCATTACCTACATTCTCATCATCACAAGAGATATTGGTTTCCAAAGTAGGAGTTACCTTTGAATCCCTCGCTATAAGGCATATATGAGTACCGGAAGAAGGTGAGGATGAGATAGCATTTATAGCTCCATACAAAACCTTGTCTTGGCCCATAGAATCTTCGGTTTCCTCTACATGGTTATCACCACAAGCACTAGGGGAAATAGAAGAACTTTTATTATAGCAACAAGACAACACAAGCATATCATCATGAGATTTATTCAAGCCATTTCTACATGATATGCAAGGACTATCAACACAAGCATGTAATGAGTTTGTAGTGCTAGAAGTGTTAAAGTCCAAAGATAGATCATTGCAACTAGATAGAGATGAGAGATTACAAATAGTAAGCACACTATCCAAGTTGCAATTTCTATCACCACTCACCATATCATTACCTAGTGAAAAATCACATGTGGGTGAAGTGGTAGAAAATGAGAATTCATCTCGACCAGAAGTGGAAGCAACACAATCATCCTCAACAATATTGGACACAACATATTTATCTTGAAGTTTTATCCATAAGTCATGAGCGCTCCAAAAAGGAATGATTGAAGATGTAACTACATATCTCAAAGCATTAACAAGCACATTAGAAGCTTAAGCATCAAGATACAAGTTTTTATCATCCTCACAAGATAGATTTTTGAAATCCATGGGAGGAGAAAACCTATATCTACAATACGCTCCAAATTTGGGTCCATGTCCCAAAAATGAATAAGCATACTAGTTTTCCATATATCATAATTTCTTCCATCGAATATGAACATGTCATTGTGCACTAATACCCTAGCCGACATCTTTACTCTTAAGACAGTGAAGCCTGGAATGTGATACCGGGCTCTGATACCAATTGAAAGGATACAAATGCCGCCTAGAGGAGGGTGAATAGGCGGTTTAAAACTTTTCCAAGAATGGCTCAACAAAGGCAGAATTAAACTAGCATTTACTTTGTCAAGAACAAAACCTAGAACAACCAGGGTTCACCTATGTGCACAAACAACTTATGCTAAGCAAGACAAGCAACTATGTGATAGCAAGATATATAGTTCAAGCACGAAGGCTATCACAAAGTAAGGTGCATAAGTAAGAGCTCAGGTATAGAGATAACCGAGGCATGCAGAGACGACGATGTTTTACCGAGTTCCTCCGAACATGGAGTACGTCACATTTGTAGAGGGGTGGTATCAAACCACCAAGGGCCACAAAAGTCCTCCCTTGTTCTCCAGTGAATCTCACCCCAACGGGATCGATCCACACTTCCACTATCGGTGCACTTGTCGGTGGCAATCCAGAACCTCTCACAAGGTTGGGGCACTTCTCCATAGCTCAATTGGACGCTCCCAACAAACAAGCTTGGGTAAAGCTACACAACTTAATTGGAGGCCCCAAGTAATGCACAAACCTGCAACACAACCAAACCATCTAGGGTTCCAAGAACCCAAGAGTAAAAAGCTTCTCAACTTTCACCCAATCGAATCCTCACCGAGAACTCAAACCGATGCACCAAATGCAATGTCAAGAACACAATAAGTGCTCAAATACTTCTCTCCCAAATTCCACCAAAGCTACAAAAGCTTATGGGGGAATAAGAGAGGAAGAACAATGGATGAAATCCCCAAAAGACTCCAAGATCTAGATCCCAATATGTTCCCCTCACTTAGAGGAGAGATTGATTGGTGGCGTTGTAGATCTAGATCTCCTCTTTCAAATCCCTCAAGAATATGCAAGAATCATAGGAGGGATTGAGGGGAATCAAGCTCAAGAAGGTCAAGAATGGAGGGGAAAACTTGCAAAAATGGTTGGGTAGCCATTGGGGAAGAAGGGGCCCTTAAATAGGTCCCTAGAAATCCAATCATTAGGCCCAGGAATCGCCCGGTCCGGAGTCTCCGGACTGGTACCGGAGTCTCCGGTGTACCTAGGCCAAATGGGGACAATCTGGAGGATGTACTGGACATGGTCCAAAGATGGACCGGAGATTTGGTCCGGAGTCTGCCATCTTACAAAAACTAGCAGAAAGACCAATATGAAAACAACCATAACTTTTGCATCCGGACTCCAATTTTGATGAACTTGGGCTCGTTTTAAAGAGGACAATAAGATCTACAAGATCATACAGAAAAACATCATAGTCCAGCAAGGTAGGATATAACCAAATGACGAAAGTTTTAACCTCTCTCAAAAAGACAAACCGGTAAAACCTCCAACATCGAAAACGTAATAGATAATGCATATGAAATCCGTTTTCGATGAACTAGAGCTTGTAATGGAGATTAAAACTAGCTCTAAATCCTCACATGAGTAAGAACCAAATAATGGAAGGTTTTACCCATCTCTAAAAGACAAACCGGTAAAACCTCCAAGATAAAAAACGCAATAAGATATAAAAGGGAAATCCATTTTTGATGAACTAGACCTTGTTATGAATATTACCACAAGCTCTAGAACCTTACATGGATAACATCCAAATAACAACCAAGAAAGGATGATGGTAAGTATTCAAATATTTGAGCTCTCTTCGAAAGATATGATCGAGTTACTCACTTTAGATCCCCTCTTGATAGTACGGTTGTCTATCCTATAAACCGGTCTCCCCAACTAACACCACGAGACCGGTAAGAAAGAAACCCTATCAAGATCATACCTTTTTCTTGCGCATATACCACTTGATCTTGATGTATATGATCTTGTCCTTCTCAAGATGGAACATCTTTATTGATTGCTCTTGCACGCACTCGCTTGATGAAGACTTGCAAGTTACTCCCCCATACAACATGGGGAAACCTTTACTTTGACCTTGTCTTCATCGATCCATGATCACCGAGGATGGCAATATTCAAGCATGATATCTTTTAGATATGGAACATCTTTAGCTTGCACAACATTTCTTCTAACTCCATTTGGATGATGTCTTGAAGATACACATGAGGAACTCTAGCTTCTTCTTCAAGACACCCTTAATCTTCTTTTCTTTATTCTTCTCCTTAATTTCTTATTTCTTTGTTATGTTGGTGTATTAAAGATGCACACGAGGTACACACCATCTTATACTTCAAGACACACTTGATATAGGCTCAACTCTCACTTGACCAATCTCCGTGTCACTCTTGAAACCTTGGTCAACACTTGAACTTCTGCACTTTCTTATTCTTATTCATTTCTTCTACCTTGAAGCCAACACATGCCCCAAGCGATGCCAATGGACTATTCCAACAAGTGTAGCTCAATGCAAACATTAGTCCATGGAGATTATCATTAATTACCAAAACCACACATGGGGGCTCACATGCTCTTTCAGCCTACAAATCATTTCTCGGACTAACAGCTTGGTTAGATAATTTACCAAGCATAGCATCATGATTCTCCATAATTTTGACTAGAATATTGTTTTTCTCATTTTGTGAGTCCATAAAAGCTTTAAGAGTTTCTTGGAGACTAGTATTACTTGATGCCATATTATTATTAGAGCTACCTGCAGGACTATAATAATGTTTCTGAAAGTTTGGATTATAATTCTTCTTCCAAGCAGGGTTATAATCATTACGAGCTATGAAGTCTACTCTTCAATAGTTGGTTCCGGAGTAGCTCTTACCGGGGTTTCCTTACCTTTAACAGCTAATATGAGTGCGTCCAACTTAGCATTGAGGTCTTAATTCTATTGAGGTGTGACGGAGTTCACCTTTGTTGTATTTGATATTTCTACATGCCATTGGGCATGGTTGTCTTGCATATTGTCTAGCAGCTGCTTTGCTTCGGTAATTTGCTTACCCATAAATATTCCTCCAACTGCAGTATCTAGCATAGACTTAGAAACAGGGTTAAGAGCATTATAAAATAAATGGAGAATGAACCAATCTTCCATCCCATGGTTGGGACAGTTTCTCATGCATCCTTTCATTCTCTCCCATGCAAGCGCTAGCGGCTCACGCTCTTTCTATGTAAAACCAGTAATATTAGATCTGAGTTGCATAGTCTTTGTAGGTGGAAATAATTTAGTCGTAAATAAAGAAGTACATTTTACCCATGATGCAATAGTTTTTGTAGGCAAAGATAGCAACCATTCTTTTGCTCTTCCTCTAAGAGAGAAAGGAAATAAGCGCAACTTGACCGCGTCGGGGTCAACATCTTTAATGCGCATCATATCACATATTTCAGTGAAAGTATTTAGGTGCATACCTACATCTTCTACAGCAGAGCCTCCAAATTGATTCCATTGAACCAAACTCAAATAATGAGGCTTAATTTCATAATCTTCAGCATCAATTTTTGGCTGAGTAATAGGAATACGTAAATAATCATTGTTAGGAGTTGCAAACTCCCCAAGTTTCTTTTTAGCCATACTTCCTATGTTTTTGTATTTTCTTAAACAAATACTGATGATGATAAAACAAGAATTAAAAGACTAACTAATTTTTTGGTTTTTTAAATAAAAACTAAAAGAAAACTAATGAAATTAAAACGAGAATTAAAAATAGCAAGATTCCTACTAACCTCACCAGGGTAGCTATTGCTTCCTAGCAATGGTGCCAGAAAAAGGGTTGATACCTTCGATCCATATTATGGATGTAGTATAGCTCCTTCTCCCTAGTAGACCTAGGTTTATCGAATCCTCGGGAAGCAGAAAGCAAAGTGAGATTACTTAAATGGACCTTTGAGAGAATTCCTATTGCGTTTTCACCGGACCAAGAGTTTGGGATCTTGTTGTTGTTGTTGACGATGGAGAGAGAGGGCCTAGGGTCTTCGGTTTTCACCAGTAGCTATGCAAAACATCTGATGGGAATAACATATAATAATAAAGTACTCATGTAATTGTTAGAGCAAGAAAATTATATGTGGGCAGTGCATCTATAATTGTTATCGCCTCCGCAACCGCTTATGGCAATAACCTACTAGTCTCATCCATAGAAGAAAGAGAACTAATGATATGCATAGTGATGTCACCGTTAGTCCCAAGTAAGTTACTACCCTTTTTGTCACTAGGTTCCTATCCCACAGATCAGTCGTTACTCATACTCCCTTTACCTGGATCAATCCTCGGGGTCTTGGGTACCTGACAAGTCCTTATATTGAGGCAAGAGAGGGTACTATAATCATCATGTCATACAAACTAACACATGACCCCATCTATGATAAATAACATGCACAAAAGCTACATGGCTGGGATGAAGCCCTTAGCCCAAGGAGAATTACTTACACATAGAGATGAAATCAACAATCATAAACATTGTAATAAAGATCATAGAGTTGATAGAAAATAGTCTTACAATACCGCCAATTGGAGATGAGATCTACTATTACAAGTGGTGGAAGATGACTATGGTCGCGGAGAAGGGTTTAGAGGTTTAGATCTAGATCTATTCCTCCGGCATGGCGGCAGGGAGAGTTTAGGGTGAAATAAGCGAGATTGTGGAGTCGGGGGCTTGTTTCTCGTCGTCTGAAGCCTCTTTATATAGGGGTATCTTCACGAAATTTGTTCTGTTTGACCTAATGAGGCCAGTGCAAACTATACGGCGGCAACTATACGGCGGCGGGTCGTATAGTTGGTCGTTAAGCTTGTAGTGATCTCTTCACGGCTCCTGGTTTCTTTGGCGTGTTGGAAATCTCGTATCTTTGGAATTTATGTAGTGATTCCCATCATCATACGTTATTATATGCGCAGGCAAAATAGCAAGAAAGGATTGCATACCCCTTTGATCATTAGGCATTAGTGACAGGTTTTAGAGAGATATTTCATCAAATATATGAATAATATCTAGTTTAAATGCGGACATGGATGGCTATATTTTACAACCATCAATAAGTGAGGTCAAAATACGCAGAAAAGACTAGTGTTGGTCTGTGGGGTTAGTCTAGAGATCCTGTTGAGATACCAGGAGTGACAGCCGCTGGTCCGGAGAGGCTAGGATGTTACAAGTGGTATCATAGTCGACCCTCGCGGTTACACGAGCGTGTGCGGGTCAGTGAAGGACATGTGGATCATGTCGCGTGTCGCTCGGAGTAGACACGACATGACACACGTGTCGACACTGGATGCACAGACGTATGCTTAGAGGGAATGTTCTTGGCTTGTGGTTGATCCACGAGGGCGTCGATCTTCTAAGGGTGGTGTATATGAGACCCTGGTACATGGGTTAATATAATTGATAGTGTACCCATACAAACAAGTTGCAACTTTTTTCTAAAAGCTTATCTGAAAAGAAATCTGAGGTTAAGTGTGCTTGGCAAAGAGAAATTTGAGGATGCGTGACCGATCAGGAAATGGGTATTGGATGCGCACGAGTGAGGACAAAGTGCACAGAAAATACTAGTGTTGGTCTGTGGGGTTAGTCTAGAGATCCTATTGAGCTGCCAGGAGTGACAGCCGCTGGGCCAGAGAGGTCGGGGTGTTACAATATGTATCTAATACAAAATGATTATGATTTTTAGACATATCAACACCTTGAATTTGTCTAATTATCATAATTAGTGAAACATATTTCACAAGTCTCTTTATGCCAATACTTAACTTAAATACTTTAGTCACGTTGATAAAATCGAAAAAGACTTTGTATTCTTGTTAATTCAATATCCCACTTTGTTGTGAAATCATTCGAACAATTCAAATTATTTCAAACTCGTGTTTCATTAAGTAAACACACTTATTCACTTAGGTCCACAATGAAATAATGATTTCCACTATTTGTTGAAAATGCGATACACCACTATGTATAAAATTCAACAATTCTTCGCATATTATCGTTTTACCAGAATGCGGATTTTTATTCATTTCGCCAAATGAGGCATGGTTTTGCAAAGTATTTAGATCAAATATCTAAGAACCCGATTCTCATTTAAATGAAAAACATGCAATAACCACCATGACTTAAACAATAGTGTCATTTCATTATTAACCTTTGGATGTCTTTTAGCATTCTAATCCTTTATAAATGCTTAACCTATTATCATTAACATAGTGATGAGAATAAATTATTTATAATCGCAATGTGACTATAAAGGTATTATTCGTAAGAACAGTAAAACTGGCTTGCAACTTATTTATATGAATAATCGTCTCGCTTAAAGAAAGACACAAACAAAGATTATAAAATTAAGTCCACTATTCCAAATGATAATATTTGAGGAAAGGAGTGATGTCTACCATCAACTAGTTTGCTTGCTGTCATCAAGCCACACTGCCTCAACTCAAGCAATTCTCAAGCAGACCATCCTATTTTCACAAAAATGGGACAAGTATCCAATACTTTGTAAACTGTCATGAGTTATGCAAGAATTACATTTATAACTTTGTATATCTAACATATACCCTTTTCATCCATGACCTCCATTACAATCAAGCCCTTCTGAGAGTTCTTAACTTTTATGCAAGATTGCTAAGTGATTCTCTAAATATTCCGTTTTCATCCATCATGGAGGAAAACTCATCCAACGGCTCATACTTTATGTGCATGATTTTTGCAATATACAAAATTGTAGTCCAATTATCCATCAAATGGAGAATGACCCCTTTTAGATGATTTATGGAGAAAACACAAACTTGTCGAGTCATTGGATTATCTCCCAATGGTTATTGTATCAAGAAGAGAAGATCAACTTATTATGAGGATATCCCTCAGGAGTGGGTATTAATCTTATGTAGTTGGACCCTTTTGCTAAGTTCCATTTCTAGCAAGAAATTTCCCATGGTCACAAAGGACCTCAATGAGATGGGCCATGATCTATTAAGATATTTACAAATATACATCTAGACTTAGTTCATAATATGTTCAATTCATAATTGAGCTCCCACTAAAATTGTCACCCCCTGGATGATTTTAGCAATCACACGATCCCAATTCACTATGCAACCCCCGATTGTCACAGTCAGCAACATAGCAGCAAAGGTAGACATTCTCCAATGTCAATCACATCATCCATGTGACTCATGCTTGATCTTTCGATCATCTTGTGTTCTGAGGCCATGTCTGCGCATGCTAGGCTCGTCAATTCAAACTCGTGTGTATTGTAGTGCAATATTGCTTACACCCACTTTATGTGAACATGGGTATGTCTCACACCCGATCATCACGGTGTGCCTCATACCGGAGAACTTTCTTGGTGGTGCACATACAAGGGGAACACTATCATTGGAATTAGGGAAAACACAATATTCCGAGGCCATGTCTATACATGCTAGGCTCACCAATTCAACCTTAGTGTATTGCGTGGCACATACATGGCTTGTAACCCACACCATATACATATGTAGTTATGTATAGCCCCTGATAGTTACGTCTAGCTTTATAACGACAAACTTTGTGGTGTTTGCACACTAGGGTAGAATACAATATTGGTATTGATAGGAATCATCTTATCTAATATGCTACTGTTATGTATCTAATACTAGCACACAATAATATGAAAAACATGTATCAACATCACATGTATATTGTGATATGTTATGGTCCTTCTCGCGCCTTAATCTCCATCGAGCACTATGGCATGATCTCCATCTTGCCATCGGTCTGACGCCAAGTCCACGACGCCACCAGTAGGTCGTCCATCGGAACGATGACTATTACTATAAAAATTAGTAACATAAAAGTAAACTACTTTACCTTCATAACGACCAAGACCATATCAAATCACATGCCCTCCTGTAAAATAAAGTTAGACGCCTCTATATTATCTTTTGCAAGTTTTACATGGTTGTTAGGGCTTTTGTTATAGAACTGTTTCTAATCTACAAACTTTCCAACCACAACATGTATCCATATAGTTGTCTCTATTACACCCCTTTCAGGGCCCTCCTTTGTAAATACTATATCAACTAATGAAAGAGAGACATACATCCGCTAGCCACTTATACGGAACAAGCCGTATGTCGAGCGTGTAACCAGTCTCACGTAAGAGTACGCGTACGGTGGGTCCAGGCCGATTCATCAAACAATACCGCGATATAAACAAGTACACGTGGGAGGGTAACAACTATAGTATCAATACCCCTACAACACATGTGCGTACTGGCTATACATCACTACAACGCATAGATCGGCTTTGATACCACTGTTGGGGTTCCGGTGCAGAAAACAAAAAATTTCCTACATCGGATCACCCTAATGCCCAAGATCTATCTATTAGTAATGCAGTAACGGCCGAAGGTTTTGGATACATACCCTTGTAGTCCGAAAGTGGTTAACATTCTGAGGGGAACGTGGTTAAAATAGTCGTGCTCGTAGACGACCTCGAGGTTGCGAAGCTCCTTGCAGGTCACCCCTTGCTCCATCACAGTGCAGCAATCCGGCTCACGACATCCAAAGTGCCCCAAGTGTGGAACCTCGTGGCTTCATACACATAAGGTGTACGATGAGACATCTATCTCCCTAATCCCATCGGGAGTGTGGAAGTAGATCTCGGGCTTGGAATCCCCGCAGCGCAACGGCGTGCTGTTGGGTGTGTTGTCTCCTGCGCAAACAATCCTAGACCGTGCCAACGCATGGAGAGAGAGAGAGAGATATTGGAGGCGCGTGGAGGAGGAGGAGAGTTCCCAACTCATGGAATTCTATTGTGTGTTCTCTCCTCCAAGAGGGGGGTCCTTTATATAGCGGTGGAGGGGGCAGGCTTGCCCCTCCCCCAATCCTTCCAGGCGTCGGCCAAGGGAGGGAGACAACCCTAGGGCTTCCCCAAACCCTAACCTAGCCGCCAGCCAAGGGGGGAGCCCTAGGCGCCCCAAAAACCCTAGGCGCCAAGGCCCTTCCTACTTTTGGTTTCCCTCATGGGCCCTTTTCCCTAGGAAGTTTGGCCCATTAGTGGAATACCCTTTCAAATTAGATATTAATAATATATTTAATATTAATTACATTAATTAATATGTAAATACAAATTACAAAATCTGATTTGACCTGAAATACCTTTCAGTTCCCCTTCAGTATCCTCCGAACACCTTTGGAACTTCCCAGAACAATTCCCGTCCCCTCATAGAACTTTTACGATTTCCTTTCTTTCTCCGAACAGCTTTGGAGCTTACTCATAACAGATGGTGAATCAAGAGCAGCAGAGGTGTTTAGAACTCTACCTCTTCTTATAGTGGATGGTAATATAGGAACTTTTCCATCACAAGTTTTACCCATGATGAATGGATAGCAACGAACAATAACAATTCCAAGTGAATTTTATAAATAAAGCTATGCTCCCCGGCAATAGCGCCAGAAAATAGTCTTGATGACCCACAAGTATAGGGGATCGCAACAATCTTCGAGGGTAGTAAAGCTCAATTTATTGATTCGACACAAGGGGAGCCAAAGAATATTTATAAGTCTTAACAACTGAGTTTTCAATTCAGCTGCACCTGGAAATAGTCTTGCTCATAGCATTTTATCAGTAGCAATAGCAAGTGACATCAGTGGTAAAATAAAGGCAGTAGTAACAATTTTAGTAAACAGCATGATTTGAGTGCGGTAGGCATAGGGATGGATGGACGGGCGTTGCATGGACAAGACTATTCATGTAATATCAAGATCTAGGGCATTTGCATATAAATAAGACAAAGCAGCCAAGTACTAAATAATCATAGGCATGTGTTCCATATATAGTCATACGTGCTCGCAATGACAACTTGCACAACATCTTTTGTCCTGCCAGCCCATTGCAGCGGGGCCTCAAGGGAATCTACTGGAAATTAAGGTACCCCTTTTAATAGAGTACCAGATCAAAGCATTAACACTCCATGAACACACGTGATCCTCACATCATAGCCATCCCCTCCGGTTATCCCGATTTCTATCACTTCGGGGCCTCGGGTTCCGGACAATAATATGTGTAAACAACTTGCAGGTAAGATCACAAACAATAATATCGTCATGAATCAATAACATGTTCAGATTTGAGATCATGGCACCCTAGTGACAAGCATTAAGCATAACTAGTTGCAACAATGTCAAAAAGCACTAACAATAGATACTAGGCACCATGCCCTAACAATCTTATTCAATTACATGATAGATCTCATCCAATCCCTACCATCCCCATAGCCTACAGCGGGGGATTACTCATTCATGGATGGGGGAAACATGGATGGTTGATGGAGAGGCGTTGGTGATGATGATGGAGATGATCTCCTCCAATTCCCCGTCCCGGCAGGGTGCCAGAACGGAGTTTTTGGTTCCGAATCGCGGTTTCTGGTGGTGGTGGCGTGGCGGAACTCTTTCTAGAAAAACGTCGAACCCCCCTATGTTTTTAGGTCAGAGGGATTATGTAGGCGGAAGAATAGGTCGAGGGGGTGCCCTAGGTGGCCACACCACCCCCTAGCATGGCCTGGCCTGGCCCGCGCCACCAGGTGGTGTGGGCCCCTCGTGGCCCTTCTCCGTCTCGTCTTCTGGCTCCGTGAGTCTTCTGGTAAAATAGAAGTTTTGTGATATTTTCCGGGATTTTTCCTGAAAGTTGATTTCCTGCACAAAAACGAGACACCAAAGCAATTCTGCTGAAAACAGCGTGAGTCCGTGTTAGTTGTATCCAAATCACACAAATTAGACGAGAAACAATAGCAAAAGTGTTCGGGAAAGTAGATATGTTTTGAACATATCACACTACTACCTACATTAAATAAAACACAACATGATACCAATAAAATAAGAAGATCCAAAAGGAGCAAGGAATACATGGGAGCAACACAAAACATTTTTCTTAGCCAAAGATATGATAAAATTAAGCAAAGGCCAAAGTGAATATGATCAATAAATTTTACCATAAATTGAGTACTCATTGTCCAAGGACAAGAAATATTGGGAACAATTTTCCCGAGGTAGCTTCCATGGATATCCAAAAGCATAGTCACAACAAGAAGCATATAACAAAAATATAAGAATTAAGATTGATGCTTCAAAAGAGATTCTTGGTAGCTTCCAATAGTCACACAATCACTAGTGATTAGAGTAACTTGAAGCAAATGGTTTCCATGAGGATATAGAGATGCAAATATGAGGAAACACATACCAAGAACACTCTCACACACAAGATCCAAAAGATGAGCAATAAAACATTTAAACAAATTGGAGCTTATATGAGCAAATGTGTCACATAGGAGCTAGATAATTATCAATATCAATTCTAAGTGACACAACCTCGATTTTTCACATTTTCTAGGCTTGTAATATGCACTAAGTATATTACTCCCCCATAATGTGATAAACCATAACTCTCAACATGAGGCAAAGAGATCCAAATAGAGATAATTAATGGATATTATAGAACTTAAATTTCTCATGAGAATCATACCACATAGAGACTAGATAATGTTGCAATATAAATACTAGGTGGTACTCCTCATGTACATAGATTTTTAGGATTGTGGAATGCCCAAGCGTAACACTCCCCCAAAATGGGTAATCCATCAATCTCTCACAAGAGCCAAATAAGATACCAAATATAATCAAGAAAGGCTCCAACAAAATAAACACCCATACATGGTGTGCCACTCAACATACACAAATATACTTGATAACTCAAGATAATTACTTGGAAGGCACAACATGTACACAAGCATGCAAGGTACAAAACTATCACATGCACAAGGGGGAGAGTAACTTTCAATGTAATGAGTTTAGCACATGTTACCGCAAGGATAAACATTGTAAATATGATAGAGGCCATATAATCCACATGACTTGGCATGACAAATATAATAGATGAAGACCCCTCGATTCTTCATGATGTAGCTAAGACTCCAATGCTCTCCAAAAACACCTATTGATCAAGTTTTGGCTTTTTGGTCCCCAACCAAGTTGGGTACTAAGAGGTTAGTCACAATAAGCTTGGCAACCCAAATGGTTCTTTTCTTGACACCACATTGAGCACCAACAAATTTGGCAAACACATTGCCAACCTCATACTTACAAAGAGAATAAGCATCATTAATCAAGATAGGGTTGTATGAGGAGATACCAATAGTGCATGAGGAAGAAATGTGCCCTTTCTCTTGGCAAATGTAGAAAGTTCTTAACTTGCCATCTTTCT
Organism: Avena sativa; assembly: GCA_916181665.1. Lineage (NCBI taxonomy): Eukaryota > Viridiplantae > Streptophyta > Magnoliopsida > Poales > Poaceae > Avena > Avena sativa. The sequence goes on along the minus strand of OV702297.1, from coordinate 298,644,053 downwards.
TCATAGGTGAAGCCACAACTCGAGGAAGAGCTCGAGTAGTCCTCTTAGGAAGAGGCCCATCTCTAACTTGAGGTAGAGCTTGAGGCCGCTTCCCTTGTTGCTTCACACTAAGGGGCTTCTTCTTCAATGGGCAATATCTAACATGGTGCCCTTCTTCCTTGAACTTGAAGCAACCAATGTTGGCTGGATTCTTGACTTGGTCTTGGCCATTCTTCTTATTGCCCTTGTGCTTCAACTTGATAGTGGACTTGTTCTTGACATTGGAGTGGAATCCAAGCCCACTCTTGTCATTGGGGGATTTTTGCACGCTAAAGATGTGGTAATGTCCACATGAGGCCCACTAGATGTTACCTTTGACACAATGGCCTCATGAGCCAACTTTATCCTACTATGGGAGACTAGAAGATCCCCATGCGAGGTTGAGAGCTTAACATGACTTTCCTCTAATTTCCCATAGTTGCTAGTTATAAAAGCAAGTTCAGCCTTTAACTCAACATTCTCCTTCAAAATAGATGCTTCACAAGAAATAGAGTTAATAGCACAAGCATCATCATTATTAGCAAGAGGTGAGGGCAACTTCGAAAGATCTTTTGTGTAAGAGGCTTTAAGTTGCTCATGTGACTCGGTGAGTTTTATGAGATCACCCTTAATGACTCTAGAGCCATTTTTGAGGTGCTCAAAATCCTCAAGGAGTTTAGCATAAGTAACTTGAATCTCATCATTTTTACTTTTGAGATCACTTGCCACCTCAAGATCTCTATCATGAGATTCCTTCACTCTAGACAGCTCTAGAGCAAAGGTCTCCTCAAGATATTCCTTAGTGGTTTGTTCCTCTTCAAGAGCTTTATTTAGATTTGAAATTATATTGGCATACTCACGCTCAAGACTACCCATTTTATCAAAGTTGTTATCATGCACCTCAATTTGTGTTTCTAACTTATCAATATGTTCTTTGCTCTTAATAGCAAAGTCCAAGATTTCAACGAGGTTAGAGCAAGCAATATTATTATTACAAGGGCACGCTAAACCATCTCACCCTTTTCATATAAAGCATCAACATCAAGATCTTCTTCATCATTATCTACATTCTCATCATCACAAGAGATATTGGTTTCCAAAGTAGGAGTTACCTTTGAATCCCTCGCTATAAGGCTTAGATGACTACCGTAAGAAGGTGAGGATGAGATAGCATTTATAGCTCCATACAAAACCTTGTCTTGGCCCATAGAATCTTCGGTTTCCTCTACATGGTTAGCAACACAAGCACTAGGGGAAATAGAAGCACTTTTATTATGGCAACAAGACAACACAAGCATATCATCATGAGATTTATTCAAGACATTTCTACATGATATGCAAGGACTATCAACACAAGCATGTAAGGAGTTTGTAGTGCTAGAAGTGTTAAAGTCCAAAGATAGATCATTGCAACTAGATAGGGATGAGAGATTACAAATGGCAAGCACACTATCCAAGTTGCAATTTCTATCACCACTCACCATATCATTACCTAGTGAAAAATCACATGTGGGTGAAGTGGTAGAAAATGAGAATTCATCTCGGCCAGAAGTGGAAGCAACACAATCATCCTCAACAATATTGGACACAACATATTTATCTTGAAGTTTTATCCATAAGTCATGAGCGCTCCAAAAAGGAATGATTGAAGATGTAACTACATAGCTCAAAGCATTAACAAGCACATTAGAAGCTTGAGCATCGAGATACAAGTTTTTATCATCCTCACAAAATAGATTTTTGAAATCCATGGGAGGAGAAAAACTATATCTACAATACGCTCCAAATTTGGGTCCATGTCCCAAAAATGAATAAGCATACTAGTTTTCCATATATCATAATTTCTGCCATCGAATATGAACATGTCATTGTGCACTAATACCCTAGTAGAAATCTTTACTCTCAAGGCGGTGAAGCCTGAAATGAGATACCAGGCTCTGATACCAATTGAAAGGATACAGACGCCGCCTAGAGGGGGGGGTGAATAGGCGGTTTAAAACTTTTCCGAGAATGGCTCAACAAAGGCAGAATTAGACTAGCATTTACTTTGTCAAGAACAAAATCTAGAACAACCAGGGTTCACCTATGTGCACCAACAACTTATGCTAAGCAACACAAGCAACTATGTGATATCAAGATATATACTTCAAGCACGAAGGCTATCACAAAGTAAGGTGCATAAGTAAGAGCTCGTGTATAGAGATAACCGAGGCATGCGGAGACGACGATGTTTTATCGAGTTCCTCCCAGCATGGAGTACGTCTCATTTGTAGAGGGGTGGTATCAAACCACCAACGCCACAAAATTCCTCCCTTGTTCTCCGGTGAATCTCACCCCAAAGGGATCGATCCACACTTCCACTATCGGTGCACTTGTCGGTGGCAATCCGGAACCTCTCACGAGGTTGGGGCACTTCTCCATAGCTCAATTGGAGGCTCCCAACAAACAAGCTTGGGTAAAGATACACAACTTAATTGGAGGCCCCAAGTAATCCACAAACCTGCAACATAACCAAACCGTCTAGGGTTCCAAGAACCCAAGAGTAAAAAGGTTCTCAACTTTCACCCAATCAAATCCTCACCGAGAACTCAAACCGATGCACCAAATGCAATGGCAAGAACACAAGTAGTGCTCAAATACTTCTCTCCCAAATTCCACCAAAGCTACAAAAGCTTATGGGGGAATAAGTGAGGAAGAACAATGGAGGAAATCCCCAAAAGACTCCAAGATCTAGATCCCAATATGTTCCCCTCACTTAGAGGAGAGATTGATTGGTGGAGTTGTAGATCTAGATCTCCTCTTTCAAATCCCTCAAGAATATGCAAGAATCCTAGGAGGGATTGAGGGGAGGAGGGGAAAACTTGCAAAAATGGTTGGGTAACCATTGGGGAAGAAGGGGCCCTTAAATAGGTCCCTAGAAATCCAATCATTAGGCCCAGGAATCGCCCGGTCCGGAGTCTCCGGACTGGGACCGGAGTATCTAGTGTACCTAGGCCAAATAGGGACAATCTGGAGGATGTACTGGACGCGGTCCGGAGATGGACTGGAGATTTGTTCCGGAGTCTCCGGTCTTACAAAAACCGGCAGAAAGACCAATATGAAAACAACCATAACTTTTGCATCCGGACTCCAATTTTGATGAACTTGGGCTCATTTTAAAGAGGACAATAAGATCTACAAGATCATACAGAAAAACATCATAGTACAGCAAGGGAGTATATTACCAAATGACGAAAGGTTTAACCTCTCTCAAAAAGACAAACCGGTAAAACCTCCAACATCGAAAACATAATAGAGAATGCATATGAAATCCGTTTTGGATGAAATAGAGCTTGTCATGGAGATTAAAACAAGCTCTAAATCCTCACATGAGTAAGAACCAAATAATGGAAGGTTTTACCCATCTCTAAAATACAAACCGGTAAAACCTCCAAGATAAAACACGCAATAAGATATAAAAGGAAAATCCATTTTTGATGAACTAGAGCTTGTTATGAATATTACCACAAGCTCTAGAACCTTACATGGATAAGATCCAAATAAAAACAAAGAAAGGATGATGCTAAGTATGCAAAGATTTGAGCTCTCTTCGAAAGATATGATCGAGTTACTCACTTTAGAGCCCCTCTTGATAGTACGGTTGTCTATCCTATAAACCGGGCTCCCCAACTAACACGACGAGACCGGTAAGAAAGAAACCCTATCAAGATCATACCTTTTTCTTGCGCATATCCCACTTGATCTTGATGTATATGATCTTGTCCTTCTCAAGATGGAACATCTTTATTGATTGCTCTTGCACGCACTCGCTTGATGAAGACTTGCAAGTTGCTCCCCCATACAACATGGGGAAACCTTTACTTTGACCTTGTCTTCATCGATCCATGATCACCGAGGATGGCAATATTCAAGCATGATATCTTTTAGATATGGAACATCTTTAGATTGCACAACATTTCTTCTAACTCCATTTGGATGATGTCTTGAAGATACACATGAGGAACTCTAGCTTCTTCTTCAAGACACCCTTAATCTTCTTTTCTTTATTCTTCTCCTTAATTTCTTATTTCTTTGTTATGTTGGTGTATTAAAGATGCACACGAGGTACACACCATCTTATACTTCAAGACACACTTGCTATAGTCTCAACTCTCACTTGACCAATCTCCGTGTCACTCTTGAAACCTTGGTCAACACTTGATCTTCTACACTTTCTTATTCTTATTCATTTCTTCTACCTTGAAGCCAACACATGCCCCAAGCGATGCCAATGGACTATTCCAACAAGTGTAGCTCAATGCAAACATTAGTCCATGGAGATTATCATTAATTACCAAAACCACACATGGGGGCTCACATGCTCTTTCAGCCTACAAATCATTTCTCGGACTAACAGCTTGGTTAGATAATTTACCAAGCATAGCATCATGATTCTCCATAATTTTGACTAGAATATTGTTTTTCTCATTTTGTGAGTCCATAAAAGCTTTAAGAGTTTCTTGGAGACTAGTATTACTTGATGCCATATTATTATTAGAGCTACCTGCAGGACTATAATAATGTTTCTGAAAGTTTGGATTATAATTCTTCTTCCAAGCAGGGTTATAATCATTACGAGCTATGAAGTCTACTCTTCAATAGTTGGTTCGGGAGTAGCTCTTACCGGGGTTTCCTTACCTTTAACAGCTAATATGAGTGCGTCCAACTTAGCATTGAGGTCTTAATTCTATTGAGGTGTGACGGAGTTCACCTTTGTTGTATTTGATATTTCTACATGCCATTGGGCATGGTTGTCTTGCATATTGTCTAGCAGCTGCTTTGCTTCGGTAATTTGCTTACCCATAAATATTCCTCCAACTGCAGTATCTAGCATAGACTTAGAAACAGGGTTAAGAGCATTATAAAATAAATGGAGAATGAACCAATCTTCCATCCCATGGTTGGGACAGTTTCTCATGCATCCTTTCATTCTCTCCCATGCAAGCGCTAACGGCTCACGCTCTTTCTATGTAAAACCAGTAATATTAGATCTGAGTTGCATAGTCTTTGTAGGTGGAAATAATTTAGTCATAAATAAAGAAGTACATTTTACCCATGATGCAATAGTTTTTGTAGGCAAAGATAGCAACCATTCTTTTGCTCTTCCTCTAAGAGAGAAAGGAAATAAGCGCAACTTGACCGCGTCGGGGTCAACATCTTTAATGCGCATCATATCACATATTTCAGTGAAAGTATTTAGGTGCATACCTACATCTTCTACAGCAGAGCCTCCAAATTGATTCCATTGAACCAAACTCAAATAATGAGGCTTAATTTCATAATCTTCAGCATCAATTTTTGGCTGAGTAATAGGAATACGTAAATAATCATTGTTAGGAGTTGCAAACTCCCCAAGTTTCTTTTTAGCCATACTTCCTATGTTTTTGTATTTTCTTAAACAAATATTGATGATGATAAAACAAGAATTAAAAGACTAACTAATTTTTTGGTTTTTTAAATAAAAACTAAAAGAAAACTAATGAAATTAAAACGAGAATTAAAAATAGCAAGATTCCTACTAATCTCACCAGGGTAGCTATTGCTTCCTAGCAATGGTGCCAGCAAAAGGGTTGATACCTTCGATCCATATTATGGATGTAGTATAGCTCCTTCTCCCTAGTAGACCTAGGTTTATCGAATCCTCGGGAAGCAGAAAGCAAAGTGAGATTACTTAAATGGACCTTTGAGAGAATTCCTATTGCGTTTTCACCGGACCAAGAGTTTGGGATCTTGTTGTTGTTGTTGACGATGGAGAGAGAGGGCCTAGGGTCTTCGGTTTTCACCAGTAGCTATGCAAAACATCTGATGGGAATAACAGATAATAATAAAGTACTCATGTAATTGTTAGAGCAAGAAAATTATATGTGGGCAGTGCATCTATAATTGTTATCGCCTCCGCAACCGCTTATGGCAATAACCTACTAGTCTCATCCATAGAAGAAAGAGAACTAATGATATGCATAGTGATGTCACCGTTAGTCCCAAGTAAGTTACTACCCTTTTTGTCACTAGGTTCCTATCCCACAGATCAGTCGTTACTCATACTCCCTTTACCTGGATCAATCCTCGGGGTCTTGGGTACCTGACAAGTCCTTATATTGAGGCAAGAGAGGGTACTATAATCATCATGTCATACAAACTAACACATGACCCCATCTATGATAAATAACATGCACAAAAGCTACATGGCTGGGATGAAGCCCTTAGCCCAAGGAGAATTACTTACACATAGAGATGAAATCAACAATCATAAACATTGTAATAAAGATCATAGAGTTGATAGAAAATAGTCTTACAATACCGCCAATTGGAGATGAGATCTACTATTACAAGTGGTGGAAGATGACTATGGTCGCGGAGAAGGGTTTAGAGGTTTAGATCTAGATCTATTCCTCCGGCATGGCGGCAGGGAGAGTTTAGGGTGAAATAAGCGAGATTGTGGAGTCGGGGGCTTGTTTCTCGTCGTCTGAAGCCTCTTTATATAGGGGTATCTTCACGAAATTTGTTCTGTTTGACCTAATGAGGCCAGTGCAAACTATACGGCGGCAACTATACGGCGGCGGGTCGTATAGTTGGTCGTTAAGCTTGTAGTGATCTCTTCACGGCTCCTGGTTTCTTTGGCGTGTTGGAAATCTCGTATCTTTGGAATTTATGTAGTGATTCCCATCATCATACGTTATTATATGCGCAGGCAAAATAGCAAGAAAGGATTGCATACCCCTTTGATCATTAGGCATTAGTGACAGGTTTTAGAGAGATATTTCATCAAATATATGAATAATATCTAGTTTAAATGCGGACATGGATGGCTATATTTTACAACCATCAATAAGTGAGGTCAAAATACGCAGAAAAGACTAGTGTTGGTCTGTGGGGTTAGTCTAGAGATCCTGTTGAGATACCAGGAGTGACAGCCGCTGGTCCGGAGAGGCTAGGATGTTACAAGTGGTATCATAGTCGACCCTCGCGGTTACACGAGCGTGTGCGGGTCAGTGAAGGACATGTGGATCATGTCGCCTGTCGCTCGGAGTAGACACGACATGACACACGTGTCGACACTGGATGCACAGACGTATGCTTAGAGGGAATGTTCTTGGCTTGTGGTTGATCCATGAGGGCGTCGATCTTCTAAGGGTGGTGTATATGAGACCCTGGTACATGGATCAATATAATTGATAGTGTACCCATACAAACAAGTTGCAACTTTAGTTATAGTTGTCTATGATCGAGATACTGTGTTCCAAGTCGTTCATAACTGCGGACATGGCTTTTTGAAAAGATTTAACCCTGCAGGGGTGCACCAAAGTTTCCACATGCATTTCGACCCTTTTTGCCTGATCAGTTAACATACTTCCATATGTATGTCGGAGAGGCCTAGGACACGACACTTTCCCTGACCCAAAGCAAGCACATGGGGGCCACCCGAAAGAGCTACCCGTACGAGGTATAGCTAATCCTCCTCGTACGGACTCTAGGTTGCGTACACTTCCACGGGAGCAGAGGCCATAGTCAATATATTCCCGTGACAGAGTACCACACCTACGCAACAGTAATAAACGCTCATCGAGCAACAGGTAATAAACATGGCATAACATGACATACATGGCATAACGTGTCATGAAAACTTCAAACTAGTTTGTGGCCCCAGTACAATACTTTGAAATCAGGTACTAAGCCGATAGGGGTGCCCAGACACCCCACATGTGGTTAGCGCGCTCAGTCTCGGAACAGGAGTCAAGAACTTGAGTCCTACGTGGACACAAGTGGGCGGTTAACAACCAAATCTAAACTATTACCCACCGGTGCCTCTTCATTAGTTATATCAATTTTAATATTAAAGTAACCATCTGTAATTAAAACCACGATCATGTCCACCTTTACGAATATGCCAACCCCCAACATTAGTGGAACATCGACGACGCGAAGGAGCACCTGAGCAAGCGACTACGAATCGCAAGGCCAACTATCTACCCAAACAACAGGCAATAGGAGGTGTCCAAGGCAAGATAAAGGCTGCAGGCACATATAAAGGGGTACGGAATTTAAAGCATCGCAACACAGATAGCAATAGATCAACAGAAGAAAATAAAGACTATAAAAGTAAGATAGGTAGAAAGGGGAGAATGCTCGCCTGAAAACATTGTCGAAGATTCATCTGAAGATCGGGTAGATACTCGCACCAACTCATCGGACTAATCCGTGAAGAAGCAAAGCACTAGAAAAAACACCGGATGCACTATTTAATACTATGGCAGAAGATCAGGCATGATGCATGTATGATGCATGACATGTCAAATGTGCAATGCAATTAGCCACTATTAAGCGGAACCGGGGTCCCAACAATTAATTAGGTGGTTCATGTTGTTTAGGTACCCCGCAATTTAAATATTGTCTTAATAAGGCAAAACATGGCGGTTCGCTACACAAATTTAAATGAGACCAATATAAGACTAGAAAATCTTGCATATGATCTCCATATTTATTGTTATGTGAGTCGACAAAATACAACCAAATGACAAGATATGTATGCAAGCATGTCCCAATGATGCAATAATTTAGATGACACTTTATATAAAATAGGGTTTGGATCAAGGTCTCACTGTTCGTTTTGGAAGAGTTGGAGAGATGGTAAGTAGACAATTCCATTGAAATAGCGGTCACGCTAGATCGACGATCGGAGAGGTGTGATGAAGACGGAGCCGAACTTGAAGTGGTTATCGGCAGAACGCTGATGAATTAAACACGCCAGGTGGAAGAAATCCAAGGTTAAACTCTTGCGAACATTTCGTCAAACACTTGGCGGGCCAGACGGTCAGAGGAGCGGGGTGTCAAGGAGTGTCCACACTCGGAAGTCAACAGGACAGCTGCAGATCAAAGACACTATAAGATGCGGATATGCATAGAGAACAAACTCATAGGTAGGAAGTATGATATGGTATGATTCTGCTATCATAACGTGCGCGTGGAAAACGAAGTAATATCATTACACAATAGTCCACGATGGAACCCACAAAATAGATATATACATCAACGACTCCAAGAGTCAAGAATACAGATATATACAGTACAAAGATCCAAATCACCTTGAAAAACAATACAACATCCGACTACGGACACGAAGCAAATGGGGCTAAGAACCCTGAAAAATAACCAATGGCGTCCATAACCCTGTCCAGGCCAAGCCAGAAGGGTAACCCTGCTAACAACGTCGATCTCAAACCTACTGAACAAAAGGGGCGTCGACAAAAGACAAAGGAAAAAGAGAGCGGTCAGTACCGAGGCCAGTACACGGCGAGTTTTAAAATTCGGCGGTCCTCGCCTACATAGGTATGGTGGACTGAAGCGGCAGCGCAGCATGCACTAAGCAACCTATAGAGACACAATACAACTGTCGGCTATTAGAGAGAGATGAGAAAGACCTAATCGGATCCATCCTGTTACTACCACCAAACATACCCATCCTGGTATTTCCCCCTTGAGACCAAACGAGGAAGTCAAGCCGAGGAAACTCATACGGTTGACAGTTTTATTCATTCTTTGCATGGTGGTTATCCAACTTACTAGTCACATCAGATACAAGTCAAATTTATAACAGTAAACTTTAGTTATAGTTGTCTATGATCGAGATACTGTGTTCCAAGTCGTCCATAATCGTGGACACGGCTTTTCAAAAAGATTTAACCCTGCAGGGGTGCACCAAAGTTTCCACATGCACTTCGACCCTTTTTGCCAGATCAGTTAACATACTTCCATAGGTATGTCGACGAGGCCTGGGACACGACGCTTTCCCTAACCCAAAGCAAGCACATGGGGGCCACCCGAAAGAGCTACCCTACGAGGTATAGCTAATCCTCCTCGTACGGACTCTAGGGTTGCGTACACTTGCACGGGAGCAGAGGCCATAGACAAATATTCCCGTGACAGAGTGTCGCACCTACGCAACAGTAATAAACGCTCATCAAGCAACAGGTAATAAACATGGCATAACATGACATACATGGCATAACATGGCATGAAAACTTCAAACTAGTTTGTGGCCCCTGTACAGTACTTTGAAATCAGGTACTAAGCCGATAGGGGTATCCAGACACCCACATGTGGTTAGCACGCTCAGTCTCGGAACATGTGTCAATAACTCGGGTCCTAGGTGGACACAAGTGGGCGGTTAACAACCAAATCTCAACTATTACCCACTTGTGCCTCTTCATTAGTTATATCAAATTTAATATTAAAGTAACCATCTGTAATTAAAACCACTATCATGTCCACCTTTACGAATATGCCAACCCCCAACATCAATGGAACATCGACGACGTGAAGCAGCACCTGAGCAAGCGACTACGACTCGCAAGGCCAACTGTCTACCCAAACAACAGGCAATAGGAGGTGTCCAAGGCAAGATAAAGGCTACAGGCATATATATATAAAGGGTACGGAATCTAAAGCATCGCAACATAGATAGTAATAGATTAACAGGAGGAAATAAAGACTATAAAAGTAAGATAGGTAGAAAGGGGGAGAATGCTCGCCTAAAAACATTGCCGAAGATTCATCCGAAGATCGGGTCGACACTCGCACCAACTCATCGGACTAATCCGTGAAGAAGCAAAGCACTAGAAAAAACACCGGATGCACTATTTAATACTATGGCAGAAGATCGGGCATGATGCATGTATGATGCATGACATGTCAAATGTGCAATGCAATTAGCCAATATTAAGCGGAACCGGGGTCCCGATAATTAATTAGGTGGTTCATGTTGTTTAGGTACCCCGCAATTTAAATATTGTCTTACTAAGGCAAAACATGGCGGTTCGCTACACAAATTTAAATAAGACCAATATAAGACTAGAAAATCCTGCATATGATTTTCATATTTATTGTTATGTGACTCGACAAAATACAACCAAATGATAAGATATGTATGCAAGCATGTCCCAATGATTTAATAAGTTAGGTGACACTTTATATAAAATAGGATTCGGATCAAGGTCTTACTGTTCGTTTTGGAAGAATTGGAGAGATGGTAAGTAGCCAATTCCAAGTAGCGGTCACGCTAGACCGACGATCGGAGAGAGGTGTGATGAAGACAGAGCCAAACTTGAAGTGGTTATCGGCGGAACGTTGATGAATTAAACACGCCAGGTGGAAGAAATCCAAGATTAAACTCTTGCGGATATTTCGTCAAACACTGCGAGCCAGACGATCAGAGGAGCGAGGTGTCAAGGAGTGTCCACACTCGGAAGTCAACAGGACAGCTGCAGATCAAAGACACTATAAGATGCGGATATACACAGAGAACAAACTCATAGGGTAGGAAGTATGATATGGTATGATTCTGCTATCATAAACGTGCGCGTGAGACGACAAAGAAGAAAAAAACTCCACAACTGAACACAGCATTGGGATCGAGAGTCCCGTCTGGCTCGTCCGAAAAGACTGGGCGGCTTGGCGCTATACTGAATGGACGAATCGAAACGGCAGCCCGTCGTTCTGCCGGTCGAGTGAGAGAACAAGACGAATTGGGCGGGCAGGCCACGCGTAGGCCTCGAGGCTGACCGGTCACTCTGCGCGTATTTTTTTTTTTCAAATCTGCCTAAATCTAAAAAGTTCAACCGAATCTGACCTCTATCAAAACTAATTCGGAATCTGACCTCTAGGGTCGACGCCGTTTAAAATGGCGCCGAAGTTGTATAGGTCGGCGCCACACAATAGAAAACCGAACTGAAGGAGGTCGGCTCCGTTTAAAACGGCACCGGCTCCGGTTAAAACGGCGTCGACTTCCCTAGTTTGCCTCCCGGCTGCTTCGTCTTGACGCCGACATGTACAACTTCAGCGTCATTTTAAACGGCGGTGACCCTAGGGATCAGATTCCGAATTAGTTTTAAGGAAGCGTCAGACTTGCTTGAAATTTACAGATTTGGATAGATTTGGCAGAAAATACACCCTGCGCGCGAAGAGTCAGGCGATGGTGCTACATGCAGTGGCGAGCCAAGGTGCTGCAGGCCCCAAGGCAGACCAATTATCGGTTGTTGTGCAGAAAAAACAGAGGACAGGGGATCTGCAAGGTTAGCTGATGGAAACGAGGCAACAAGGTGCTGTCGGCATGCCAGAAAATTCAAAGAGCATGGCAATCAAGGACTACAGGAGCGCGTGGTGGCGTGCAACGATCTGGAACTGGCGGCGGCGGCAAGCTGCTACGGTAGCTGATTTTTCTTTTCTCTTGATGGAATATGCAAATCAGGTGGTGGCGTGTGGAGACACAAGAATAACAAGAAGAGATGGTGGCGTGTTGGGGATCTGGTGGAGTTGAGATCACTCGATCTGGAGTTGGTGCATAATCTACACGGGAGCCAAATTGACTAGACGATCAGCTGCTGGAGAAAAAGCGAATAACGGCCATTCATCGATGAGAACAGCACGAGAGAGGCAAAGGAAGAGAAGAGGGAGCACGCCCGGCGGCTGAAGGTTTGGAAGAAAGGGGAATATGCAGACCTCTAGCTCAGATGTGGGACTAGGGTTTGGGTAGGAAGAAAAGATAGATTGAAGTATAAATATCGTCCAAAGTAGACTAGATATGACTGGTTTTGGGCACATCTGGCCATCGGGCCGTGCCTGGGCGGGCCGGCCCGCGGCACGCGAAAAAAGGCCCGGCCCAAGCCCGGCACGGCACGCGGCTGGCGGGGCCGTGCCGGCCCGTGGCACGCGGGTGCCGTGCCCGTGCCGGCAGGCCAGGCACGGCACGACCCGTTTGGCCAGGCACGCGAGCGGCACGCGGGCCAGCCCGCCAGGCACGCGAGGGCCCGCCACGCGTGGAGCCAGGGGAGCGGGGGGGAGCGCGCGCGGGCTGGATTTTGAATTTTCGGGGGGAGCGGGTGGGTGGGGCCGGGGGGCGTTTGAAAGTTGAATCGACCGGGGGGCCAGGGGGAGCGGGGGGAGCGGGCAGGGGCCATTTTTTTGTCATTTTGACTGTTTGGTTAGGGTTTGAGGGTAGTTTGGTCCCTTTTTTATATTTTTAGGGTTTTAGGTCATTGGGAAGGGTTTTTTGGTCCGAATTTGATCAAATTTTTGCTATAAAAGGGCAGCACACCCCTCTCAATCTCCACACCATCCAACCCCTCTCTCATATCCTACACCAACACATGGCTAATCCCAACCAGTTTCTTTTCAATCCCGAAGATTTGGGGGTCGATATCAATATTCCTCCCGACTTCAATACTTCTCCCTTCCACGGCAATGACAACATCGACACCATGCAATATCCATATACCCCCTTCGAGCAACCAACACCATCAAACACAAGTTCTCCTAATACATCCACCACTTCTGCTAGCCAAATTTCCACCTCTACCGGTAGCAAGCGGCGGAAAAAAACCTCTAGCATCTGGAAGCACTTTGAGGAAGAAGAATATATTGACGCCGAAGGTGTGACGAAGATGAGAGCTCGGTGCTTGCATCCGGGTTGCTCGAGCAAGTTTGCTCTGCAGGTGGGAGGAGGGAACGACCACATGACGAGGCACGCGAGGACCCACGCCAGGGCAGATGGAGAGGCCGCGGCGATCCAGAGCAGGATCAACTTCAACCCCGACGGCACCTCCCGAGGTATATTTGTCTATGATTCAGCTCGTCAAAGAGATGCTCTTGCAACATTGATTGCCGTTAATGATTTACCATTAGGGTTTGGTGAGTCTCTTGGTTTTGTTGAATATATTAGAACTGCTCACACCCCTAGTTTTACACCGGTCTCTAGACAAACAACAACTAGGGATATGAAAAAGCTAGCCAAAGCAGGTCGTGTCGCTATGAAAGAACAATTAGTATCGTCAACTTTTTCAGTCTCCATAACTTCTGATATTTGGAGTGGTCGTGCTAAGCAAGATTATATTACTGTTGTTGCTCATTATGTTAGCTCATCATGGGAATTAAATAAAAGGATAATAGGATTTGAGTTAATTGATGTATCACACAATGGTGTGAATATTGCTAATGCTATACTTAAAGTTGTTACTGAATTTGGTCTTACCGACAAAATATTTACAGTAACTTTGGATAATGCTTCTGCAAATACTACTGCAATGAATACTCTAATTCCTATATTTGAAGTATATGCATCAAAATTCCTACTTAATCAACATTGTGCTTGTCATATAATTAATCTTATTGCTAAAAGTGCTTTAGATGATCTAGAACCACACATTGATAAATTGCGTTTGGCAATATCATGGTTGAATGCTTCTAATACTAGACTCGGAGACTATAGAAATTATTGTGCTGTTATTAATGTCCATGCCATGGTCTTCATCTAGACATGCCGGTTAGATGGAACTCTACATATCTGATGCATATCTGATGCTTCAGTTAGTTATACGTGACCAAGTTCAATTTTCCGCATTTGTTAATGCAAATTTTCATAAAAATGACGGGGAACCTTTACTTGGTGAAGCTACTTGGCACATTGCTGAATCAATCTTTAAGTTTCTAGCAACATTTTATGAATCAACTGTCACTTTATCTGGGGTTTATTATCCCACATCTCATTTGATTGTGCATCATATTTTAGAAATTGCCCAACACCTGAAAGAGTATGAAAATGATGCCACCTTACTAGTAGCCGTCTATAACATGAAACAAAAATATCTCAAATATTGGCAAACTATCCCTTTGCTCTATGCTATCGCATTTATTTTGGATCCTAGGGCTAAAATGGAAGGGTTTAATGGGGTTCTTTCGCTCTTAAGTTTTACCGTAAATGTTAGCTATGATCAATATTCACTTGATGTCAAGGACAAGCTGCAGGATGTTTATTCTAAGTACGAGCTTAAGTATGGCCCAGCTGTGGCACACAGACCTCCGGCGGTACCGGCATCCGGTAGGGGTAAGAAAAAAGTGTGGGGCAAAATATTTGGTACTTCCACGGCCACGCCGAGCTCATCCACACAAACTCACGTGCTTCAAGGTGGAGGGGAGTTAGCAAAGTATCTGAACAGTGCAGTACTTGCTACTAATGATGATGACGACGACGACTTCGACATACTTCAGTGGTGGCAGGAGAAAAGGTCAACATATCCGGTGCTTTCCATATTAGCACGGGATGTGCTATCGGTGCCTGTCTCAACTGTCTCATCGGAGTCTGCTTTCAGTCTTGCTGGAAGAATAATTGATGATATAAGAGCTAGTCTCACTCCCGATATGGTGAAAACACTGATGTCTGTCAAAGATGGAGAACTAGCCAGAAGAAGAGCCCAGCACACCACCGAGAACCCAGAACTAATAGCCGCGTTCGAAGCTATGCGATGGACTGAAGACCAAGAAGAAACTTAGTTGTAGGATTTTTTAATCTCTTTGTAATTTTTATTCTCTTGTGTAATTTTCTCTTCTTTTTAGAGCCAGCTGTACTCTTTTCCCTTCCTAGGGATGGAAGGTTTTGATGAGGCAGCTAATAATGAAGGGCAATTTTTATCCCCATACAAACTTGTCTCCCTTTCCTTCCCGCCCTTTCCTTCCGAGTCTATAAAACCCACCTATCCATTAAGGTGAGTAAGCATGCCAACATGTCGAGTTTTCCATCCGATAGTAGTTTTTTACCCCTGATGTCTAAACACCTTTTGCGTTTTGCTAGAAATTTTAGAATAGACAAGATCCAAGTTCCATTTGAGGAACTCATCGGTAGTGATGTTTTTCTCAATGAGCTGGGTGAGGCATTATGTACAAAAGGGTGGCCATCGAGGAAATCTGAGGAAATACGACAAGAACTTCTCGGGATCAATGCAAGGTGGACCAAGCTGAAATTTGGTTGTGAAGCTTCGAGAGAGAGGTTTATTGATCAACCTTCGTTGTGGATAGAAGAGAGCGAGGACGAAGATGATATCTTCATGCCGCCTTTCGAGAAGAAGGCGAGAGATGCCTGGAAGAAGGAGCAGGCCAAGAAGGCCAAGAAAAAGGCATCATCAAAGGGCAAGGACGAGGCATCGTCGAAGGGTAAGGGTGAGGCATCAGTGGAGGATGACGATGATGACTTCATGCCGCCTTTTGGTAAAAAGCCGAGAGCTGCCTGGGAGAAGGAGCAGGCCAAGGGCAAGGGCAAGGGCAAGGGCAAGGGTAGGAATTTGTAAATCTTATATCCCCATATTGCCCCTCCCTTACTTTTTCCTCCATATTTCCCTTTAAATAGAGCAACCCACCACTCTCATTCTCCACACAACCACTCTCATTCTCCACACCACCACTCTCATTCCCCACACCACCACTCTCATGGCTGCTGAACCAAATCCCAACCAACCGATACCCCCCAACCCCAATCAACCAAGAAGAAGACGCCATCTTTGGGAGCAGGACTACGATGAAGAATTTGTTATGATAGATGGTGTCGAAGTGCACCAAGTTAGGTGCAAAAGATGCGACCATCTCTTCATCTTGCACAAGGGACAGGGAACTGGTCACTTGCACAGGCATGTCGAGTTTCATCTGAGATCGGTTCAAGGGAACTAATTAGTTGATGTAAATTTGTTTCGAGCGGTTGTACTCTTTTTCCTTGCTAGGGATGTAAGGTTTTTTAATGAGGCAACATCAATAAAGCTCAGTTTTTATCCCATATAAAAATTTGTGTCATTTTACTATTTTTTGACATTTTTTAGCATTTTTTCGGACTCAAATCGAAAAAAACAGACAAAACAGGAAAAACAGGCTAAACAGGCCAAAACGGCCCCGCGGGCCAAACGTGCTGCGGGCCGGCCCATGTAGCGCTGGGGCCGGGCCCGGGCCGCCAGGCTGGGCACGCGTGCCGGCCCGACACGGCACGTGGCCTGGCGGACCACGGCGGGCCGTGCCGCGTGCCGGCCCGTTTGCCGCGTGCCGGGCCTAGGCCGTGCCGGGCCGGCCCGTTGGCCAGATTTGGTTTTGGGCCAAAACTTTAGACAGGCTTTTGCCCTATTTTATTATAAAAGGACCGGGAAAATAATAGAAAATATTATTTGTTTTAATTTAAGAAAAAATAAGAATGAGAGACAGGTTTAGTAAAACCACATAGATATTTTAGTAAAACAAAATTGGGTTTATTAAAATACTTTTTGGTATAAAATAATGATATGCTACATGATGGGATGATGATGCATAAAATACAATCAACAGGCGATTTTCTAGCAGTGGTTTTAGCCGGTGTGCTACATTTAGTCCTGAGGCTCTGATGGTGGCTCTGAGCCACCTCTTCGACAACACGGACCAGGGTAATGGTTTTGTTCAGATGATAGAGGACCATAGGGCGCTCCGGCTAAGGACCTTCCTAACCAAGCATTGTTACGTGCAATGCTAGCTCCCTTGTGATGGTGTTGATGGCGGTGATGCATGATGAAGATGAACTTGTTGGCTCTATATTTGAAGTAGCTAGAACTTGACAAAAACTTATTCCAAAGCATGTTTATTATGAGGTGGTATATACTAACCTCTCCCATGATAGAGAACTTGCGGTGATAGGATTACACCCCTTTTTGATGTGGTGGTATGATGATACCATAGAAGTTGGTGTGATTGATAGGATCACACTTTCTTGGTAGATTGAACTTGTGATTCTCTTGCCTATATATGACCATGCATGCTTAGGTTTATTATGTTGATTAAATTGTGTTCTAAACTTGATTTCTATACTTTACTTGTGTTCATCATGTTGAATATGTTATGTCTCGGTAGAAATACAAGTGGTATGTAGTGTACTACCGCAAGATGTCAGGAATCTACAAGACATGGGAGGAGTGCAGCAAACAAGTGACGGGTTATGAGCACAACCGCCATAAAGGGTTTAAGAGTAGAGAGGATGCACAAAATTTTCCCAAGATTTCTCGGAGTTCTTAGCGCAAGGTACCAACAACAATGTTGATCCATAGGTTGCATCTCCACAGATTGCAGGTCAATGTGCCTAAAGTAGGATCAAATACTTCATTATCATTGGCTTGGTCATGTGGATTGTGTATTTTTTGTCCTAATCGTAATCACATGTAAGGTCTTAAACCCTATACTGATAGCTGGTAAGCTTGTCACATATGCTGAAAGGTAACCATACCATGCTTTATGCAAGCTGCCAAACGTTGTGCTTTGCATCAACTGGGCAAATAAACATAAATTATGGACAACCAAACAATGTGGACATAAGTGGTGCCATCATGCAGCCAAGGACTTCGTGGGCAACCAAAGGAAGTGCAAAAATTAATAGCCCCAAGAACAATCTCCGCTCATGGTGCATCTGGCCAGCCAAAGCCCCAAAAAGGGAAATATGCATGCAAGTATCCAAACATGCCATAGGTTCAGACAAGCTTGTTGGTTGATAAAGTCAACTCAACCAATCACTATTTTTTTCTATTTTTACATGGTAGTATATCAGACAAAAGAATATGTCGACATGAACATACAAATTGATCGGAATTCGTTGGACTTAGTGGGATCGAGAAAAAAACGGTGATCACTGCTCAAATGTCAAATAGATTATCCATGCTCAGATCGACAAAAGAATATGTTAATAAGAACGATCAAGCTTTAAAAAAAGATCTTATCATGTGGATCAAATTTATATTTTTGCAAGTTCCACAAAAAGATGCAACTATTCCAATGGCAAATGAGCAATCTGCGAGAGTTTAACCGAGATCTCGGCTACGAATGAAATGACAACTATAACAATAAACCTGTTGTATTATGAAATAAATTCAAGTATTCTTTAGCTACTAACATTTTATCTTATCAAGTATCCCTTAATATTGCATGTCACATTTAATTAATGGTTGATTTTTCTTGATTTTAGATACTCGATCTAGTTATTGAAGTGACTTGTGAGCGAGAATTGAACTTTGTATTTCTATTTGGCATCTTGACACTGATCATACTCTTTTATTTTAACTTTTACTTAGAGTAGAGGTAAGAGCTAATTAACACCTGATTTTCTATCATGTACTTTATTCTACCCAACTTGGTCCAGCGAGCACTTAACATTAAACCTGAAAACTTTGCCAACTAAATATTTATAGAATGATATGTGGAGGATTTCTTTGTGTACCTAATATAACTGAAGATTATCCTCCTTTGAATATCAGTGTGGAACTTTAAGTTCATCATGCGATGTTTTCCTTCTAGAGGAAGATCAAGTGTCAAGCGTGGATATTTTGACGAGTGTATTTTACACTCATTTTTTCCATGTCCAGCCTTGATATTCTTGGGAAAGCCACAACGTAGTCGGTACACGTTAATGCTTCATCTAGTGAATAACACCTTGATAACTTTGATGTTGTAAGGGAATTGACGACACCGAGTGGATAACTAAAACCTCAATGCGGTAGATTGTTTAAATATTGAGGCGCCATTTTGGACACATCATCCACGTATCCAAATAATTGTATTCACACCAATTGTTATATATATTTTGTGATGTCTCACAATATGTGCAAGATTTAAGATGAAGCTCCTCTAGACCCTATTTTGTTAATTGCTTCATGCACACACACATCATTTCTCATAGGCGATTTTAGCAATTGTTGACACCTTGTGTTATTTCATCTAGAACCCAAAGATAAAATTGTGAGCAAAGTGTTTTCATACATCACCTCAACAATGAGCACCTTCATATCCCATGGATTTGATAACCTAGGTCGGTCAAGGAATTTAAATGGTGTTATGTGATCCAGTATGCTGACCGGCCCAAACATCACATCTTCCCTAGCAAAGAAATGGTGATAGTTTCATTGCTTAAGTTGTTCCATGCATTGTATTTTCATCAAAATGAGCATCCACATTAAGCTTGACCATATTCTTGAGTGGACTTTCACAACCATGTCGTCCTTAGTTTTATATCATGCCTTTTCTAAGCTTTATGGTGTGTTCGGTTATGTAGAGGTGGAATGAAATGGAATGGTTCTATTATAGTGTAATGGAATAGTTCCATTCGTGTATTCGGTTTGTAAAAAAAGGTGGAATGGAATGGTTCCCTGTTTTCTTCGACTATGATAAAAAAATGGAATGGAATGGATAGAATTTGGTTCATCTCACCACTTTCATAGCTATGGTGAACATACCTTCCACATGTACCACACCATGCTAACAAAAAATTAAGCAACATTTTGTTTGTATTTTCACAAATAAGAAATAACAAATATATTATCACAAGCATAACACATATATGGCTGCAAACATAATACACATTTCAATCCATACAACCATAGTAGTCATTGAAATAGTCCAAATTCAACCATGTCAAGTTTAATGTCATAGTACTGTTTCAAAATCACTAATTAGAGTTCATTAAAGTCCATCATCTAATTGAACTTCATACCATCACTTCAAATTATAGATCACTCCAAATGTCTTCTCCACATACCTACTCACCCAAACTAGCTTGTTGTCGAGTTTAAGCGTCATGAACACTTTTGTCGTCTTAGGATTGTAAATAAGATGAGCATACCAGTGAGCAATATGTCCCTTGTCAAATCCCTTGATTGCAACAAAAGCATACCACAAGTCATCAGGTACAACATCATCATCTCCACTATATTTCACAAGAGCATCAACCATCATTTGAACCATCTTTGAGAGTGGTGACTAACACATCATATTCATTATGCATAATCTTAGCCTTATTTTTTGGTGGTGCATTGGCCGAAGACTCACCTACATTTTGTGACGCTTGCACCACACTTTCATTTTCAAGATCAATAGAGAGGGGAACATTCCCGGACAAAGTGTCTCCCTACCTCAATTTTTTGTTGTCCTCCACTGCTATGTACCATACAAGTTTAATCAATCATGCCTTGGAGTTATATGCCTTCTAGACTTACTTTGCACAAATAGATGTGAATACCTAACATCTTATGATCCTCCAGCACACACCGAGCATTGGGTACTCGGCTTTTGACATGCGGATTAACCAAAAATTCTCTACACGGCAACATACTACTGATACGTTGGAAACGTATCTATAATTTTTGATGCTCCATGATTGTTTAGTATCTACTTTGCTTTACTTGTCCACACTTTGAGGTGCTTTTTACATGTTTTCTGGTACTAACCTATTAACAAGTTGCAACAGTGCCAGATGCTTGTTTTCTGCTGTTTTTGGTTTCAGAAAAGTTAGTAAAGAAATATTCTCGGAATTGGACGGGACAAAGGACAAAGTCAATTACTTTCCGTGGGGAACAAGAAGTCTAGAGGAGAGCCGAAGGGGCCGGCCAGAGGGGCCAGACCCACCCCAGGCGTGGGTGGGCCTAGCTAGGGTTTGGTCGCCCTAGCCGCCGCCTCGGTCTCCCCCTTCGCCTATAAGAATCCCCTGATGCAGAAAGCCTGATGACCCGATCAAATATCCATGAAACCATCTGTAGCCGCCGCCACCATCATCCCTAGATCAGGGGGATCTGAAGTTCTTCCCGGCACCCTGCCGGAGGGGAGATCATCCCGGAGGCCTTCTCTCTGGTATGATGCGTGAGTAGTTCCACCTTGGACTATGGGTCCATGTAGTAGCTAGATGGTTGTATCTCCTCCTTTGTGCTTTCATGTATAGATCTTGTGAGCTCCGTTCATGATCAAGATCTAATCTATTTGTAATCATGCATGTTGTGTTTGTGGGGATCCGATGGATATTGAGATTATTATGTTGGTTTGATTAATTGTTTTGTCTTTATGATTCTATCATGTCTGTGTTGTTTGTGATATTGCATGCTCTCCGTTGTTAGTAGCTATCTTGGCCAAGTAGTTGCTAGTGACTCCAAGAGGGGGTATTTATGCTCGATAGTGGATTCATGCCTCTAGTTTCCAAGGAAAGTGACAATAATCTCTTCGGTTTTAGATGTGGTGTTGCTACTAGGGATAAAACAACGGTCTCTTGTTCATGGAACATGTGGACAATTTACCGTACACACTTTGCTTAAAGCAGTTGTCTGTTGCTTGCAACTTAATACTAGAAGGGGTTCGGATGATAACCTGAAGGTGGACTTATAGTCATAGATGTAGTTGGATGGAGGTCTATGTATATTGTTGTATTGCCCAATCGAATCTCATAGGATCTTTCTGACTAGTAATTGCATTGTTATGTCTTGCTCAGTTCCTATCAATTGCCCCGCTGTAATTTGTTTACGCTTCATGCCATGTTGTTTATCTAAGGAGAGCACCTCTAGTGAACTATGGACCCCGGTCCAATCTTTACCATTGATACATCCTTCACTGTTACTTGTTTACTTGCTGCAAACCATTACCTTCCACACCATACGTTTAATCCTTTATTACAGCAAACCGTTGAGCTTGACAACCTCATTGTTCGTTTGGGCAAAGTATTGAGTTTGTGTTGTGCAGGTTTCCGTGTTGCTTGAAACACCTGTGTGATGTTTCCTTCCTCATTTTTGTTTGATAACCTCGGTCTCAACTGAGGGAAAACTGGTTGCTTGCTACTTCACACCTTTCTCTTGGGGTTCCCAACAGGCTGTGCGTAGAAAGTCGTCAAGCTTTTCTGGCGCTGTTGCCGGGGAGGCCAAGGACGTCTTCACAAGGGGAGTCCTTCACTTCCTTTCTCTTTACTTTGTTTTTAGTTTGCTTTGTTTCTTTTGCTTGGTTTTGTTTGCCTCTTCCCAAAACCCCCCAAAAAAAAATTAGTCTAGTTTGGTTTGCTTTCTCTATTCAAAAACACAAAAAAATTAGTTCCCGCTCTAGTTGCCACCTTGCTCTAGCTCACCATGTTGCTCCCCAAGTTCGCCCTGAAAGATCTTGCAATAGGTAGTGGCTCCATAATTGGGAAAGATAATATTGAAGAATTCTTTAATTATGTTAGCAAGCATGAGGATATTGAGGATAAATCTATAGCAGACCTTGCTCCTAATTATGAGATTGCTGCAGCTTATTTAGTTCATATGTTGGAGGCTAGGTTTGTTAGCCTTAACCTCTTCATACAATTCTTGTTCCTAAACCTAAAAGAAGATAAGAATGCTGAAAAGAGGGAATTCATCCTTGAAACTTTATCAAAAGAATTCCATGATGTTGCTAGGGAAGCCAAAAAGGTTTTTGAGTGTTTTAATATGCTAGGCTCAAGTG
The DNA here is from genome assembly GCA_916181665.1 of Avena sativa. NCBI lineage: Eukaryota > Viridiplantae > Streptophyta > Magnoliopsida > Poales > Poaceae > Avena > Avena sativa. Next base: position 298,620,950 of record OV702297.1, on the reverse strand, counting down.
TAGATGTTGTGGGTATTTCTGATAAAATTAAGCCTAGAGAAGAATTCAATATACCCATCCCCTTTAAGCTTGTTGGAATGCATGAAGCCTTTGAAAAGAATTTTGATTGGATTGTTCCTGGAAATATTTTTGATGAAAGTAGTAGACCAAAGAGAGATGAGAAGGGATCCTCCAAACCCATTTGGATGAGATACCTTTCATAATTGAGGAGCTTTCAAGTATGAATGTTAATGCTTCTTCATTTGAAAATACTTGATTCTTCTTGCTTCTTGTGCCTAACTTAAAGGCGTTAAAGAAAAGTACTTGTTGGGAGATAACCCAAGAGTTTCCTTGAGTCTTAGAAGTTATTACTTTAGTAATGACCTCTCCTTATCCTTTTTGTTTGCTTTTTGTGCCAAGAATGATCTCTAATGAGAGGGAAGTAAGATTTGGGGAGTTGCTGTCCCGAAACAGATTTCTGTCCTCCACCAAAAAATTCGTGAGGAGGCTCTGTAACTCGGATTGAGCTCAAAATTTATGAATAAATCCCCAGTATGTTAGCTAAATTTCGTTAGTTCAATACTTTTTGATTTGAGCAACAGAACATGTTCGAAAAAATCAGTTTCTACCTGCTGGTCTGTTTTGACAGATTTCTGCCATTATTTGCATTTGCTTCTTATTGATTCCTTTTTTAGTTCTCTTCAGGTAAATTGAGCTTTTTAAAGGAGTTACTACAGTAGCTTGTGTTTTTAGTGAAAATCCTTGCTGTTCCAAGGCTTTGCCAGTGGTCTAATATCTTTTGAATACACTAATGTTGCTAATGAAGATTGTGTGAAGTTTTGTATGAAGAAAAAATTTCAGGTGTAGAGAGAGAATGATGCAATGAGATGAATAATGGACAAAAGCTCAAGATTGGGGATGCCACCATGGTGTCACCCCAAGAAATATCCAAGAGGTACAAGCGTCAAAGCTTGGGGATGCCCAAGGCATCCCCTTCTTCATCAATAAAAAGCTCAGGTCTGTTGAGACACTTCGCTTTTATTGTTTCATGCACAGTTGTGTTGTTCTTGGAGTGTTGTAGTTTTCATTTGCTTTACTTAGTTTGTTTAGTTTTCTTAAGTAGCCTGGACCCCCGTTCTCGCTGTGTTGTTTTGCAAATAAGGTTGCTTGGTGTTTGGAAAGGAGTAGTAAGTTCTTGCTTGAAGTGCAAGAGGAGCTTGCATTGACTATGACTTAGACTTTAGCATGACATGCTAGGTGTTATTTTGACCTTATGCTTAGTGATTATTGCTATAGCATGTGTTGTTCCAAACAATTGGGATTGCTTAGTGCGCCTTGAAGAAATTATGTGTTGTTTTAGCATGCAAAAGCATAGTATTGTGGTATTCTCCTTTGATGTTTTGCTTGGGTTGACTTGGCACATGCTTACACCATGTTATGACTCTCACAAGTCACCATTATCCTCTATTATCATTTAGTCCTTGACTTGTAGTACCACTCTTTGCTTTGATTGGTATGCTTTATTGCACTGCATGATTATGGCCATTATTGCTCTCTTAGTTGGTTGCTCCCAGTCTTTTGCTAGCCTCCACTTGTATGAGTAAGTTCTACTCATGCCTCCAACTCCCAAGAAACCAAGTTATTCCAAAGTGTCCACTATAAATTCCTATGGATGGTGTGTTACACCATTCCAAGTATATTCTTGTTTTCAACTATCTTCCAATTAAAAACTATTTTGTTATGTGAAAACTTAGTGATTAAAGCCCTCAAGAACTTGATGGCACACTTTATTCTTTACCCCTAATAAACTTGAACCATTGTGACAACTTTGTTGTATATGCTTGCACTTATAAGTTGGAATTAGCAGAACCGTGCTGTCACGGGGAACGTTTTCAACATTGCACTCGTACTTTGTACTCAGTTGATATCATGTTCTTTTGTCTATGGATTTCACCGGTGTGAAATAAAGAGGGAACTTGTAAGTCCATAGAGTTTGTATCCTATGTTAGAGAAACGTCTGGGCCGCTAGCCTAAGCCATGCCTAATCATGGTGGAAACTTGCAGCATCACCATAGTGAGCTATCTATGAAGCATCCTCAATAAAAAGCTATGCATATGGTAAATAAAAAGATTGCTGATATGCTCATTGTCTGCTTGCCTTGTCATTTTGGTTATGGGAAAGCTCCTGTACCATGTGCAAGGGGTACCTCGTTGGCGGTTCTCAATGATATGCAAATACTTACAATGACAAGAACTTACCTGGACCCAAAGTGGAGTATGCATGAGGTGTGGCCCTCGTATTCAAGGGACTTGAGATTGCCAACTTATACTTCGTCAAGCATATACTCCATCTTTGCCACTTTAACCTTAACCACTTCAAGATGCTTATGATAGGGGCAATGAGGGCTGAAAGCTAACAAGTACCATAATTTTTGGAAGCTCTTTTTGAAACTTGTAATCCCTGCTTCCTTTACAAAAAGGCCTTTCTTCCACCATTATTTGAGTCTCCGCCTTCTGCCTTTAGGCACCATTAAGAGAGCATAGTTGTCATTCTATGTGCAGTGTTCCAAAGCTTATTAATTGATGCATATTGTGTTATTACTTTTTCTTGTGCTACTTGTTTCTAGTCACCCTTGTGAACTTTGCAGGTGTCCTATGCATTTAATTGCTACTCTATGAGGGACAAGCTAATTGTCACTATGCTATGTTTTCTGCATGTGAAACAAACAAACGTTTTTCAATGCATGTTATTCATGATCTTTGTTTGTAGCTTGTCATGTTGCATGCATAGTTACTATGTCCTACTGTTAGAACTCCATCTTTCATGCACATGTTTAGAGTAATTTGATCCTAGCTTTTAATGCTTGCAAATGGTTTGATCTTCATTGTGAAGGTGCATGTCACCTCAAAAATTATTCTGTTTATCACTTACCTACTCGAGGACGAGCAGGAGTTAAGCTTGGGGATGTTGATACATTGGAAACGTATCTATATTGTTTGATGCTCCATGCTTGTTTAGTATCTAGTTTGCTTTACTTGTCCACAGTTTGAGGTGCTTTTTACATGTTTTCTGGTACTAACCTATTAACAAGTTGCAACAATGCCAAATGCCTGTTTTTTTGCTATTTTTGGTTTCAGAAAAGTTAGTAAAGAAATATTCTCGGAATTGGACGAGACAAAGGACAATGTCAATTACTTTCCGTGGGGAACAAGAAGTCCAGAGGAGAGCCGGAGGGGCCAGACCCACCCCAGGCACGGGTGGGCCCCACCCCACGCCTGGCTAGGGTTTGGTCGCCTTGGCCGCCGCCTCGGTCTCCCCCTTCGCCTATAAGAAGCCCCCGATGCATAAACCCTGAGGACCCGATCAAATATCCACGAAACCATCTGTAGCCGCCGCCACCATCATCCCTAGATCGGGGGGTCTGAAGTTCTTCCCGGCACCCTATCGGAGGGGAGATCATCCCGGAGGCCTTCTCTCCGGTATTATGCGTGAGTAGTTCCACCTTGGACTATGGGTCCATGTAGTAGATAGATGGTTTTATCTCCTCCTTTGTGCTTTCATGTATAGATCTTGTGAGCTCCGTTCATGATCAAGATCTAATCTATTTGTAATCATGCATGTTGTGTTTGCGGGGATCCGATGGATATTGAGATTATTATGTTGGTTTGATTAATGGTTTTGTCTTTGTGATTCTATCATGTCTGTGTTGTTTGTGATCTTGCATGCTCTCTGTTGTTAGTAGCTATCTTGGCCAAGTAGTTGCTAGTGACTCCAAGAGGGGGTATTTATGCTCGATAGTGGGATCATGCCTCTAGTTTCCAAGGGAAGTGACAATAATCCCTTCGGTTGTAGATGTGTTGTTGCTACTAGGGAGAAACACAACGGTATCTTATCCATGAAACATGTGGACTGTTTACCTTACACACTTTGCTTAAAGCAGTTGTCTGTTGCTTACAACTTAATACTGGAAGGGGTTCGGATGATAACCTGAAGGTGGACTTCTAGTCATAGATGCAATTGGATGGCGGTCTATGTATATTGTTGTATTGCCCAATCGAATCTCATAGGATCTTTCTGACTAGTAATTGCATTGTTACTGAAAGGGCATGTATGCCCCCATGTGTGGTTTTGGTAATTAATGACAATCTCTATGGACTAATGTGTAAATTGAGTTTCACTTGTAGGTTTGTCCATTAGCATCACTTGGGCCATGTGTTGGTCTCAAGGTTGGAAGATGAAGAAGTGTCCAAGGGCTTTGTGCCCATTGGAATCATGAAGAAAGAAGGAGCTTGAAGGTTGATCAAGACATGTGCAAAGAGTTGCATCAAGATGGATCAACCTCAAGTAGGGAAGAAGAAGGGCGAGCTCAAGGTGCGCCATCTCTAGAAGATCTCATGCTTGAAGCTTGCCATCCTCGTGCTCATGGAATGATGAAGACAAGTTCAAAGAAGAGATTTCCCCATGGAGTATGGGGGAGCAATTTGCAAGTCTTCATCTTCATCAAGCAAGAGCATCCAAGAAAGGTGTTCCCACTATAGAAGAACAAGACGGTCTACATCAATTTCAAGTGAGATGCTCAAGGCAAAGGTATGTTCTTGATAGGGATTTTTCTTTTGCCGGTCTCGTATTGTTAGTTGGGAGACCGGGTTTAGGATAGATAGCCGTAATATCAAGAGGGGCTCTCAAGCGGGTGTCTCGTTTGCATCGTTCAGAGAAAGCTCAAACCTTTGCATTCATAGCATCATCTTTCTTGGTTGTTTTTTGGTTCTTGTCCATTAGAGGATCTAGAGCTTGTGGTCATCATCTTAACAAGCTCTAGTTCATCATCTAAGGATTTCACTTGCATATCTTATTGTGGTTTTTGATCTTGCGAGTTTTCCGGCTCCACACCTTGGGGGATACTTCACATATATGTTCATGGTATTTTCTCCCAAGGTGATACCCAATATTTCACCTTGTTGGATTCTATTCGTCGTTATCTTTCCAACAAAATTGGTTTCATCCCGTTTGGATTTCGGATGCAAAAGTTATTGCGTTTCTGGTTTTCTGGTTTCTAGAATTTCCCTGACCGGAAGTTCCGGCTTCCCATCGGAAGTTCCGCTAGGGAATTTTTGCCGCCGTAAGTTCCGGTGGAAGTTCCGGGTCTTCTTCCGCTCACGTTCAGTAACCTTCTGTTTTGGATGTGCTATTTGATGGAACCTCAGTCGGAATTTCAACCGGAAGTTCCGCTCCCACCAAAAGTTCCGGCCAGGGACCGGAAGTTCTGCGCAGGCCTAGTTGCCGCCAAAAGTTCTGGTTGAACTTCCGGCTCTTGTTCCGCTCACGTTCAGTAACCTTCTGTTTTGGATATGTCTATTTGACGGAACTTCTGTCGGAACTTCCACCGGAAGTTTCGCTCCCACCGGAAGTTCCGGTGGACCAGCGGAAGTTCCGGCCAGGACTCGCTTTTTCTGTTTCTCGCTCTGCAGTTTTTGACCGTTGGCTGTGTGCCACCGGAACTTCCGGCCTTCCACCGGAAGTTCCAGCCAGGAGTCGCGAATGCCCATAACAGGCAGATCTGGGAGCCCTTTAAAAGGGGCTCCTCTTCCCCTTTGTGGGCACCAGCTTTTCTTCTTGGTTCTTGGCTTTCTCTCTCTCCTCCATTGTTAACCTTGAAGAAGCTTTCCCTCTCCCTTTCCCTTCCTATGATTCTTGCATCTTTTTGAGGGATTTGAGAGAGGAGATCTAGATCCAGAATCCCCCCAAGCCAAATCCCTTCTTTGTGAAGGAATCATTTGTTGGAGATATGCCCTAGAGGCAATAATAAATATAGTTATTATTATATCTTTGTGTTTATGATAAATGTTTACATTCATGCTATAATAGTATTAACAAGGAAACATTTATACTTGTGTGATTTATAAACTAAAATAGAGTCCCTAGTAAAGCCTCTTTATAAATACTAGCTTGTTGGTTAATAAATGATTGTGGTTTCCCTATCATGAACATTGAGATGTTATTAACAATATCATATCATTAGGAGAATGATATGGTGGACATACTCCTATAGATAAGCGTAGCATAAAGATCAAGTCATTTTAATAGTTCAATTGCTATATGCTTTCTGATACATAGTAACATAATTCCTTCGACCATGAGATCATGCATATCACCTTCACCGGAAGGATGCTTTGATGACATCAAACACCACACCGTAACTGGGTGGCTATAAAGGTGGCATTGAGTGTTCGGAAAGTATTGGTTGAGACACATGGATCAAGAGTGGGATTTGTCCATCCATATGACGGATAGATATACTCTGGGCCCTCTCGGTGGAATGTCATCCAATTAGCTTGCAAGCATGTGACTGGCTCACAAGGGATCACATATCACGGGAACGAGAAAAGAGTACTTATCAGTAACGAGGTTGGACTAGGTATGTAGAGATACCGACGATCATAACCTCGGATAAGTAAACTATCGTGAGACAAAGGGAAATTGGTATCGTATGTAAGTGGTTCATTCGATCGCAAAGTAATCGTAGAAATATGTGGGAGCCATATGAATTTCCAAATTCCTCTATTGGTTATTGTTCGGAGAAGTGTCTCGATCATGTCCACATAATTCACGAACCGTAGGGAGACACACTTAAGGATTCGACGTTGTTTGAGTAGTTATGGAATGATGAGTGAGAGACCTAATGTTGTTTGGAGTCTCGGATGGGATCCGGGATATCACAAGGAGATCCGGAATGGTCCGGAGAATAAGATTCATATAAGGAAAGTCCTGTTTCGGGGTTGGAGAATGGTTCCGGTGTTTTCATCGGGAATGTTCTAGAAGGGTCCGGAAGGTCCGGCACTCCGGAGGGGAAGGGTACATGAATGTGTCATAACAAGTTGGAATGATTGCATCATGTACTAGGTGTCATCGCTGAACAAAATAAAGGGTTTAATCAAATCCTAGTTTGAAAAGTCAAACGCCAATTTGAAAAGTCAAACGGCTATTTTGTGAGGTGGAGGGAGAGTAGGAAACCTACTTGGGGAGGAGTTCCCTCCCTCCACCGCCGGCCCACTTGGAGACCGAATTGGGGAGGGACTCCCCTCCCCTTGGCGCGCCCCCTCCACTATATAAGGAGGGGCAGGGCTACCCCTCCAAACACACAACACCACGCCCCGCAAACCCTAATCCTAGCCGCCGCCGGCGCCGCCACCTCCTGCTGCCGCCGCCTAGGGCAAGCCGCCGCCGCCTAGGCAAACCCTAGCCGCCGGCCTTGCTCCTCCTTGTTGCGTCTAAACCCTAGATCACCGAGGCTCTCTCTCATAGTCCACCGTACTCGCTCCGGCTTAAGGCGAAGCCCTGCGAGATCTCCCCTCTACTTCCGGTACCACGCCGTTGTGCTGCCGGAATCGCGAGGAGAGTGCTACAACCTCCGCTGCCTGCAGGAACAAGGGAGAGGAAGGTCTTCGTCGAGTACCGAACGTGTGACCGACTGCGGAAGCGCTGCCGGAACGCAGCACCGGAAGGATCGTCTACGCGATCTTGAGATCGGCAAGAGTACGACAACATCACCCACGAGAATCCGCTCTCGTTAAACACTTTGGAATCTTCGAGGGTGAGTTATTCCATCGACTCGTTGCTACAATCTAGTAGATAGATCTTGGCTTGTTTGTTTGTATGCGGTAGAAAATTTTTGTTTTCCATGCTACGAAACCCTACAGTGGTATCAGAGCCGTGTCTATATGTAGATCTGTTGCACGAGTAGAACACAATGGTCATTATGGGTGTTGATGCTTTTGTTGTCGATTGCTTCTTGTGTACTTTGCATCTTGCGGGGTGGTGGGATGAAGTGGCCCGGGCTAACCTTACATGACATCGTTCATGAGACTTGCTCCACGCTTGACATGCAACTTGTATTGCATAAGTGGCTTTGCGGGTGCCTGTTTCTCCCAACATAGTTAAGATTCAATTTACAACGGGTGATTGACAATACTAGTATCAATGTTGTGGTTCTTGTTCGTAAGTTAGAACGACACTTATTGAAAGCCCCAAACCACGTAAAACATGTAAAGAAAGTAGAGGCGTCTAAATTTGTTTTGCAGGGGTGTGATGTGATGTGATATGGCCATGATTGTGATTATATTTGATGTATGCAATGTTCCTTATTGTAAGTTGGCAACCGGCAAGAGCCATATGGTTGTCTTTAATTTCTGTTAAGACCCGCGTGTCTATTCAAAGTAGTTGTAATAGTTGAAGCTGGTGGACGACAACCATGGAGCGGCATCATTGACCTTGATGCAATGCCGGTGATGATGGAGATCATGTTCGTGCTTGAAGATGGAGATCGGAAGCACAAAGAAGAAAGGCCATATCATATCACATATTATGAATTGCATGTGATGTTAATCCTTTATGCATCTTGTATTGCTTAATTAACGACTGTAGCATTATAAGATGATCCCTCATGCACATGAATATCAAGTTCTAAAGTGTTCACCCTTAGTAAGCACCATTGCTAAAGCTTGTTGTTTCGAAGCACCACGTGATGATCGGGTGTGTTAGATTCCGCAAGTGTATACAACGTGAGCAAGCCAGATTTCCTCATGTGGAAGCTAAGGTTTGATCTTGACGAGCCTAGCATGTACAGACATGGTCTCGGAACACGGATCACCGAAAGGTAAAGCATGAATCATATAGTAAGATATGATGAACATGTCGATTGTTCGCCATTGAAGCTACATCGACTCTCGTGATGATCGGTGTTGATGTGGTGGATTTGGTTCGTGTGATCACTAAAACAATGTGAGGGATATTGTTTTGAGTGGGAGTTCACCTAGATTAATTTAACCATAAATTAGAACTCAATTTGTCATAAACTTAGTCTAAACTATTGCAAATATGTTGTAGATCAATGGCGGCCCCTACCATCAATTTTAATGTGTTCCTAGAGAAAGAAAAGTTGAAAAACAATGGAAGCAACTTTGCGGATTGGTTTCGCAATTTGAGGATTGTCCTCACTGCTGGTAATTTTACCTATGTGCTGGATGCACCGCTGGGTGACCCACCTGCAGCTACTGCTACCGATGAAGTAAAGAATGTTTACCTCGCTCGGAAGACGCAGTACTCCACAGTTCAGTGTGCTATCTTGTATGGTTTAGAATCGGAGCTTCAGAAAAGGTTTGAAAATTCAGACCCACATGATATTGTCCGTGATCTCAAATTGATCTTTGATACTCACGCGGCAATTGAGAGCTATGAGGCTTCTGAAAAGTTCTTTAACTGCAAGATGGAAGAGGGCAGCTCCGTCAGTGAGCATGTGCTTAAGATGTCTGGGCACGCAAACAAACTTCAAAGCTTGGGTATAGTGATTCCTAATGCTTTGGGGATTTATCGTGTCCTCCAATCACTACCACCAAGTTACAAGAACTTCGTGATGAACTACAATATGCAAAACATGAACAAGCAGTTGCCAGAACTCTTCGCCATGTTAAAATCTGCAGAAGTGGAGATCAAGAAAGAGCACCAAGTGTTGATGGTCAATAAGACCACCAAATTCAAGAAAGGCAAGTATAAGCAAAAGGGACACTTCAAGAAGGGTGGTAAGAAAGTTACCGCGCCGACGAAGAAGACCAAGGTTGGACCTAAGCCTGATACTGAGTGCTTTTACTGCAAGGGAGAAGGTCACTGGAAGCGGAATTGCCCAAAGTACTTGGCAGATTTGAAGAACGGCAACATCAAGAAGAAAGGTATATCCGATATACATGTTATTGATGTGTATCTCACTAGTACTCGTAGTAGTGCTTGGGTATTTGATATTGGTTCAGTTGCTCATATCTGTAACTCGAAACAGGTGCTGCAGAATAAACGGAAGCTAGCGAAGAACGAGGTGACGATGCGCGTGGGAAACGGATCAAAGGTTGATGTGATCGCGGTCGGCACGCTACCTCTTCATCTACCATCGGGATTAGTTTTATACTTAAATAATTGTTATTTGGTGCCTGCGTTAAGCATGAACATTATATCGGGATCTTGTTTATTGCGAGGCAGTTACTTGTTTAAGTCCAAGAATAATGGTTGTTTGATTTATATGAGTAATATGTTTTATGCACATGCACCTTTGATAGATGGTCTATTCTTATTGAATCTCGATAGTGGAAATACACATGTTAATAACATTGAAGCTAAACGTTTGAAATCGAGCGATAACTCGACCTATATGTGGCACTGTCGTCTTGGTCACATTGGAGTGAAGCGTATAAAGAAACTCCATTCCGATGGACTTCTTGAATCACTTGATTTCGAATCACTTGAAAGATGCGAAGCATGTCTGATGGGTAAAATGACTAAGACTCCATTTTCTGGTATGATGGAGCGAGCTACGGACTTATTGGAAATCATACATACCGATGTGTGTGGTCCAATGAGTGTAGCATCGCGCGGTGGTTATCGTTATGTTCTTACCTTCACGGATGACTTGAGTAGATATGGGTATATCTATTTCATGAAACATAAGTCCGAAACTTTCGAGAAGTTTAAGGAATTTCAAAGTGAGGTGGAGAATCAACGTAACAAGAAGATTAAATTTCTCCGTTCTGATCGTGGAGGTGAATATCTAAGTTATGAGTTTGGCGAGCATTTGAAGAAATGCGGAATACTTTCACAATTGACACCGCCGGGAACACCATAGCGTAATGGTGTGTCCGAACGTCGTAATCGAACTCTCTTGGAACGATTGTTCGTTCTATGATGTCACTTACAGATTTACCGCTATCATTTTGGGGTTATGCATTAGAAACAGCCGCATTCACTTTAAATAGGGCACCATCTAAATCCGTTGAAACGACACCGTATGAATTATGGTTTGGGAAGAAACCTAAATTGTCGTTCCTTAAAGTTTGGGGTTGCGAAGCCTATGTAAAGAAGTTACAGCCGGACAAGCTTGAACCCAAAGCGGAAAATGCGTCTTCATAGGATACCCGAAGGAAACTATTGGGTATACCTTCTATCATAGATCCGAAGGCAAAATCTTCGTTGCCAAGAATGGATCCTTTCTAGAGAAGGAATTTCTCTCGAAAGAAGTGACTGGAAGGAATGTAGAACTCGACGAGGTTGTTGAACCTTCTCTCGAACTTGCGAGTAGCGCAGCACCGGAAGTAGTTCCTGTGGCGCCTACACCAATAAGAGAGGAAGCTAATGATGATGATCATGAAACTTCGGTTGTAGTTGCTACAGAGCCTCGCAGGTCAACGAGAACTCGTACCACTCCTGATTGGTATGATCCCGTTATGAGTGTCTTGTTGGTGGACAACACCGATGACCCTACGACATATGAGGAAGCAATGATGAGCCCAGATTCCAATAAATGGCAAGAATCCATGAAATCGGAGATTGGATCCATGTACGAAAACCAAGTATGGACTTTGGTGGACTTACCAGATGGCCGGAAGGCTATCAAGAACAAATGGATTTTCAAGAAGAAAACAGATGCTGATGGTAATGTTACTGTCTATAAAGCTCGACTTGTCGCAAAAGGGTTTCGACAAATTCAAGGAGTTGACTACGATGAGACTTTCTCACCTGTAGCGAAGCTAAAATCTGTGAGGATTATGTTAGCAATCGCTGCATATTATGATTATGAGATATGGCAGATGGATGTCAAAACAGCATTCCTCAATGGATACATTGATGAAGAGTTGTATATGATGCAACCCAAAGGTTTTGTCGATCCTAAAGATTCTAACAAGGTATGCAAACTTCAACGGTCCATCTATGGATTGAAGCAAGCATCCCGAAGTTGGAATCAACGTTTTGATAAGGTAATCAAAAGTTTTGGTTTTATACAAACTTATGGAGAAGCTTGTATTTACAAAAAAGTGAGTAGGAGCTCTGTAGCATTCTTAATACCATATGTAGATGACATATTGTTGATTGGGAATGATGTAAACCTTCTTAATAGTGTCAAGGAATATTTGAATAATAGTTTTTCAATGAAGGATCTTGGCGAAGCAGCTTATATATTAGGCATAAAGATTTATAGAGATAGATCGAGACGCCTAATATCATTGTCACAAAGTACATATTTGGACAAAGTTCTAAAGAGGTTTGGAATGGAAGATAGCAAGAAAGGGTTCTTGCCCATGTTGCCCAATACGACCTTGAGTAAAACTCAAAGTCCGACAACGGCAGAAGATAGAGAAAGGATGTTGATGTCTCCTTCTATAGTGGTGGATGCTCTCTTGGGATCTCATGAAGACGGTGGCTTTTTAGTCTTCTCCTAGTTTCTCTCCGGTTATTGTTTTTAGGTCACCGTACTATTAAGAGGGGGTCCATCTTGGAAGGCTGTGGGAAATCACTTGTTCTTGCACAAACCTATAAGCATCGCCACAGCCATCCCATTATCCCGTGAGAGAGCGTGTTCCTGTTCTGTTGGAGCCTTTTGTGTCTCACCGGAACTTCCGGTCATAGGCCGGAAGTTCCGCTCAAACTTTTTCTGCGGGCTGTTCTACACTTTGTTCCGACGCTAGTTCCGCCCCAAGTTCCGATGGTGAATCAGTAACCTTCTGTTTGAAGTGTTATATTTGTCGGAACTTGGGCCGGAACTTGCATCGGAACTTGTCCTGCCAAAAGTTCTTGAGCGGAACTTCCGCCTGAAGCCGGAACTTCCGGTCAGATTCGCTTCGCAACCCAAAAGTTCCGCCCCAAGTTCCGGTGGCGGCTCAGTAACCTTCTGTTTTGAAGCATGCTATTTGCCGGAACTTGGTCGGAACTTGCATCGGAAGTTCACCGGAACTTCCGGTCTATTTTGACCGGAACTTCCGGTTGCGCTTCTGGAGCGGGCGTCAACGGTCTGATGACCATTGGAGCCAGGCTGGGCGGAACTTCCGGCCTCTCACCGGAACTTCCGATGAGGTCGCGGGGGCTGTAACGGTTCAGCGCGAGGGGGCCTATTTAAGGCACCCCTCTTCTTCCTCCCACTCTCTCTCGAATTTTTCTCTCTCCTCCATTAATGCTTGAGCTTCACCTCACTAGATCTATTCCTCTAGCCACTCAAATGACTTGATCTTTTGAGAGGTGAGGGAGGTGACCTAGATCTACACTTCCACCAAAGAAGATTTGATTTCCCCACCCATCCTTTGTGGATCTTGTTGCTCTTGGGTTTCTTGGAACCCTAGACGGTGTAGGGCATCCTCGGAGCTAAGGCGTGCGTTGTAAAGCTTCGAGGTGTCGTTGAGGGCCTCCAATTGAGTTGTGGAGCCTCCCCCTCAACCTTGGTGTAAAGGTTTCGGTTGGCGCCTTCAAGGTCACCGGTTAGTGGATTGTGAGGCCTCCTTTGTGGGGGAGCTCACCGGAGAAGAAGGTGAGGCCTTTGTGGCGCTCGGGTGACCTTGTGTGGCCCCGACACCTCTCCAACGTAGACATAGATCCTTGGGAGTGAACTACAGGAATTACATCTCCGTGTCCCCTCTCCGGTTACTTCGTTCCCCTCCTTTACTCCTTGCTATTTACTGTTTTTGTTGTTGGTGTTTGTTTTCTTGCATTTAGGTTGTTCACTTAGTTGCATCTCTAGATAACTTCCTTTCTCGTTGAGCCTAAAAGTGAGAAACAAATTAAAATTGGGTAGACGCCTATTCACCCCCCCTCTAGTCGTATCAAGTCGGTACTTTCAATTGGTATCAGAGCCCAGGCTCTTATTTCGGGCTTTACCGCCTAAGAGACTATGGCCGACAAAGGGGGTAGTGAAACCGAAAAATCCAAGAACTTGGCCACTATGGATGACCTCAAGCAATTGGAGTCATCCATGATGTCCAAGTTCGAGGAAATGATGACTCTCTTGCAGTCTCTCAAGCCAAACCCCATGGTTGCTATTGACACACCCCAACCCAACGAGGTTCCTCCCACCGTTACGGTGTCCGCCCCCAAGGTAACTCCCGCGGCTGCCACCACTCACTTGGGACTTGGTTTTGTTGCTCAAACCTCTACCAAGGTTCCAAGTGAGAACATCGAGGAGCCCGAGAACCCAACTTCCAAAGAGGAAAATGGAGGAAAGGACTACTCGGCGGTACCCCCACCGCCGAAGTACACTCCGGATCCACCCATCCCCATGCCACAAATTATACCTCAAGGAGCACCACCCATGCTAGATACTTCTAATTTCGCCAATTGGCAATATCTAATGCGCTCACATATTTCCAGCTCATCCATTGAGTTAATGAGGATTGTGGAGGATGGATTCTCTCCATATGACCCAAAGAAGTTGACACGAGGTGAAGTGGTGGACAAGCAACTCAATGCCACTGCTTTGGGAATGATTCAAAAGGCCTTGACTCCAAAGGATTTTGCTCACATTCGCCAATTTGACACTGCCAAGGAATCTTGGGATCAACTCACCGAGCTCTTTGTTGGGAATGCTAGCATCCAAAGCTCCAAGTTTGATGAGATCAACAACGAGTGCGATGGTTTCGCAATGCAAGATGATGAGACCCCTGAAGACATGTATAGGCGCCTTAAGGTCCTTTGTTCCACTATGAGGGACCTTGGGGCTCACTATGTTGATGACAAGTTTATGAAGAGGAAGTTCATTCAAGCTCTTCTCCCATTTGAAGAACAAAAGCTCAACTCTATCAAGGGAAGAACCAACTTTCACTTAATGACCTCCCAAGAAGTCTTGAGTGAAGTAATTGCCATGACTATTGCTAAGAAGAATGCGGAGTCCGCTCGAGCTAGAGCCATTGGGTCAACAAAAGTGAACCTTGCTTTGAAGGCCAAGGCTATTGAAGTTGATGATGATGATACATCAAGTGAGTGGTCTCAAGAGGATCTCAAATGTGCCTTCAACGAACATATTGCTCTCGCTTCAAGGGCCTTTTGGAACAAGTCCGGATTCAAGTCAAGATCAAGGGACAACTCAAGATTCAACTCACCCAACAAGTCTCCCAAAGCAAGGTCGTGTTACAATTGCAACGACAAGAGTCACTTCGTGGCCAAGTGTCCCTTTGAGAACCGTGAAGACAATGGTGGTCGTCTCATTCGCAAGATCAAGTCAAGACCTCCTCATCCCTTGAACAAGAACAATGCCGTCAAGAACGCCACTAACAAGGAACGAGCAATTGTGGTCCATGAAGAATATCTTTCGGGCACGGATGAAGATGATGATGATGAAGTTCATGGTGGAGAGATTGTGGGGGTTGCTGCTATTGCCACTACCTCAACTCCACGTCTATCCCTCTTCGACTCGCCAAATGAAAATGTCATGTCCTCCAACCAAAAGTGCTTCATGGCCAAGGCCACCGAGGTAACACCGAAACCCACTCCTCAACCTATCTCTAGTGAGCCTTCCTCTCTTGATCTTGTTGGTCTAGAGGTGAAGAAAGAGATGATTGACATGTGTGATTTTGTTGCTACCTTAGATGAAGAAACTAAAAACTGCTTTGAGTCCTTACTTGCACAACTTGACAATGCTAGAGATGCCTTAGATGAAAAGGAAGAACTTCTTGACTTGCTAAGTAAAAATGAAAGAGATGCCGCCGATGAAATTGCCTCTCTCACTCAAAGTCTTGAGGATGAACAAAATATGAGAATTAATCTTGAAGAAATTGTTTCTAAGCTTGTAGATGATCATAACAACACTTTGAGATCTACAATTAAAGAACATGACCATGCTCTTGCTTTGATTAAGGTTCTCAAGAAAGAAAATGCTGAGTTTGTGGGTGGTCATGATAGGACTCAAAAGGATCTTGAGAAACTCAAAGAGGAACACAAAGCCTTGGAGAGTAAATTCTCAAATCTTTTTGAAGCTCATGAACAGCTTCAAACTCAATTAACTTGTGATCTCTCTAAGTCTTCCGCTGTGCAAATTATAGACTTGTCTAGCTCTCCTAACCCTTGTTGCAAGCATGAGCATCTCATAGAGGAAGTCAAGGTGTTGAAGGATCAACTTGCCAAGACTAAGAAGAAGAAGAAGAAGAAGAAGAAGAAAAAGAACAAGGGCATGGCCCAAGGGGTACCACACGGCCTAACCCTCTTGCAAAGTGACAACTTTGCCGGAAAGAACAATCCCTCTTATATTCTTTGCAAATCTTATGATGGTCATGTATATGCTAGATACGTGGGAACGTCTTACACGCATGATTATCATTGGGCCATTTGGGTGCCAAAGGTTCTTGTCACTAACAAAAGTGGACCCATTGCAAAATGGGTACCTAAAACCAAGGCTTGATTTTCTTGTAGGACTATGCTTCCGGCGGATCAAAATGGGTGCTTGATAGTGGTGACACAAGTCATATGACCGGAAGCAAGTCTATCATGACCGAATTGAGGCCCAATATTTCCAACACCATGGTCTCCTACGGTGACAAAACAAGCTCTCAGGTTTTGGGTTTTGGCAAAGTGGTGGTAACCCCGGATGTATCCTTGGTTGACGTCATGCTTGTCAAAACTCTTGGTTACAACTTACTCTCAGTTCGTGCTCTTGCTCTTATGGGTCTTTCTTCTTTCTTTAATTCTCATTCTGTGGTCCTCATGTGGAGCAAGTCTCTCAAGGTGGCTTTTGTAGGATATGTAGAACATGACTTGTATGTGGTGGACTTTTCAGGGACCACTACTCCTCATGCTCTATGTCTCTATGCTAAAGCCGACAAGGGCTGGTTGTGGCATCGCCGCCTAGCCCATGTCAACATGAGGACTTTGCAAAGACTTCACTCCGAGGGCCACATCCTAGGGATTAACGATGTTTCTTTTGCCAAAGATCATGTTTGCAGGGCTTGTATTGAAGGGAAGATGCATGAAACTCCTCACAAAGCGCTCAATCAAATCACTACCGAGAGGTGTTTGGAGCTCTTGCATATGGATCTCTTTGGTCCTCCCTCTCATGATAGCCTTGGAGGCAAGAAGTATTGCTTGGTTATTGTGGATGATTTCTCAAGATACACTTGGGTGTTCTTTTTCAAGTACAAGAGTGAGACTCAACAAACCGTCATTGACTTTGCTAATGAGGTTCAACGGAAACACAATGCAACTATTCTCTCAATTCGAAGTGACAATGGCACCGAGTTCAAAAACTATACCTTGGATGAGTTTCTCAGTGATGAAGGAATCAAGCATCAATACTCCACTCCCTACACCCCTCAACAAAACGGAGTTGCCGAAAGGAAGAATCGCACATTGATGGATGCGGCTAGGTCTATGCTAGCTGAGTTCAAGTCTCCATACAACTTTTGGGCCGAGGCCATCTCCACCGCTTGCCATGCAACCAACCGGCTTTATCTCCGTAAGAAAAAGAATAAGACCCCCTATGAACTTCTCACCGGGAAAAAGCCTAATGTTAGCTACTTTCGGGTGTTTGGTTGCAAGTGCTACATTCTCAAGAAAGGAGTTCGGTTGTCCAAGTTTGAATCCAAGGCTCAAGAAGGGATTTTCGTTGGCTACTCAAATCAGTCCCATGCTTATAGAGTCTACAACAAAGACAATGGAAGAGTTGAAGAGACGAGCAACGTGAAGTTTGATGAAAATCATGAGTCTCTTGTTAGGCAAGATGGTGTTTGTGATCCAAGTGATGAAATTCCTCCCAAGGCCATAGGAAGAATGGGTGTGGGTTTCCACCTCCCTTATGGACGAAGGAGAAGGACCAAGCTCTACTCAAGTGGAGCCCTCACTCTCACAAGATCATCTTGCACCTCAAGGACCTACTTTCTTGGCACAAGCTCCCTCAAGCTCTTCTGAAGCTTCCCATACTCATGACTCTCCAAGCTCTAAAGAACAAGCTCTTCATCAACAACATCAACCTCCCCACGATGGGGCTCCTCCTCAAGGCACCTCCCACGGACAAGCTCTTCATCAACCTCATCAACCTCCCCAAGATGGGGCTCCTCCTCAAGGTCACGGTTCTCCCCAAGGTCAAGCTCGTCGAGATCAAGAGCAAGTCAATGATCCTCAAGGATCCTCTCCAAGTGATGACTCCCCCAAAGTGGAAATTGATGAAGATGACCCTCGTGTTCGTGCTTATAGTCAAGGGGGCGGCTCAATTGGTGGAAATGACCAAGTGGTAGCTCAAGAATCCCGAGTTGAAGCACAAGCCCGCCGTCAAGCCTATCGTCTCGCCAAGCTTGTTCGAGATGGCCATATCCTTGATAATGTCTATGGAGATTTCAATAAAGGTTCCACTACTAGGAGGCAACTAGCTTCCTTTTGCTCTCACCATGTGTTTATCTCTCTTATGGAACCACAGAAAGTCTTCGAAGCTCTTGAAGATGATGATTGGCTTGATGCTATGAACGAGGAACTTCACAACTTCAAGAGGAACAATGTTTGGACATTGGTTGAGCGGCCCAAAGACTGTCAAAACATCATTGGAACCAAGTGGGTCTTCAAGAACAAGTGCAATGCGAATGGAATTGTCGTGCGCAACAAGGCAAGGTTAGTTGCCCAAGGATACTCACAAGTTGAGGGCATCGACTACGGTGAGACTTACGCCCCCGTTGCTCGCCTTGAATCCATTCGTATGCTTCTTGCCTTCGCTACCCATCATAACTTTAAATTGCATCAAATGGATGTTAAGAGTGCTTTTCTTAATGGTCCTTTGAAAGAGTTGGTATACGTCAAGCAACCTCCGGGTTTTGAGGATCCACTTTTTCCGAACCATGTCTACAAGCTCAATAAGGCACTCTATGGCCTCAAGCAAGCCCCACGTGCATGGTATGATTGCCTTAGGGAGCTCTTGTTAGACCGTGGCTTCGAAGTGGGCCTCATTGATCCCACTCTTTTTACTAAGAAAGTTGGAGGCCACTTGTTCGTATGCCAAATCTATGTTGATGACATTATCTTTGGGTCTATTAACAAAACTTTTAATGAGGATTTTGCCAAGCTCATGACCGACCGCTTCGAGATGTCCATGATGGGGGAGTTGAAGTTTTTCCTTGGGTTTGAAGTCAAGCAATTAAGGAAAGGGACTTTCATCAACCAAGCCAAGTACATCCAAGACATGCTCAAGAAGTTCAAGTTTGATCAAGTCAAAGGTGCCAAGACTCCCATGCCAACTAAGGTTAATCTTGATCTCGATCCCAAGGGTAAGGAGGTGGATCAAAAACTCTATCGATCGATGATTGGTTCTTTGCTCTATCTTTGTGCATCCCGACAGGATATTATGTTGAGTGTGGGTATGTGTGCAAGATTTCAAGCCGCACCAAAGGAAAGTCACATGGTGGCGGTCAAGAGGATCTTTCGATATTTAGTTCATACCCCAAACTTTGGGTTGTGGTACCCCAAGGGAGCCAGCTTTGATCTCATTGGTTACACGGACTCGGACTGGGCTGGTGACAAAGTGGGAAGAAAGTCAACCTCCGGAGCTTGTCAGTTTCTCGGAAGATCTTTGGTTTGTTGGTCCTCGAAGAAGCAAAACTGTGTGTCTATGTCCACTGTTGAAGATGAATACATCTCTGCCGCAAGCTGTTGTGCTCAATTGCTATGGATGAAGCAAACTTTGAAGGATCTTGGACTATCTTTTGACAAGGTGCCTCTTCTTTGCGACAATGAGAGTGCCATTGCTATTGCTCACAATCCCGTGCAACACAACCAGACCAAGCACATTGAGATTCGTCATCATTTCATTCGGGACCATGTTGCTAGAGGAGACATTTCTTTGGAGTATGTTCCCACCAAGGCAAATCTTGCGGATCTATTCACGAAGCCTCTTGATGAAGCAAGGTTCCGAGAGTTAAGGCATGAGCTAAATATCATTGATTCGAGCAATGTTGCTTGAGCACCTTGCACACCTACCCGCGTCTCAACGTGTATCTTGTTTGGATGTAGGCATGGATTTAGGGGGAGTGTAGTTCCTCTTATGAACAAACACTATCCCTATTATGCGCACATTAAAGTTTTCATACTATATAGTCTCTAAAGGAGACCATTTGATCTTCATGATGAGTGTTGGTAATGAACCCAAGATATATCTTCGCGGTGTCAAGCCATTTACTCTTATATAAGGTGGCCTCGGCCACCGACTCGTTTTTATTTGTGTCTTTGACCTTTTTGTTTTTCTTGGTTTTTGTTGGCTTTGGTTCTTCACAGTTTGAGCTATCCATCCTAAGCCTTTCCTTACCTCAAGCCCTCTCTATTCCCTGCACAAGTTCTTCCTTGTTGTCTTCCTAACCTGAGATGGTCTTCCTGGCGTCAGCGGAACTTCCTGTCCCTGACCGGAACTTCCGGTGGTGCTCCCTGTCCTATATAAGGTGGGCCCTGGGGGAAAACGGGATCTTCTTCCTTTTTTCCCCCAAGACCCATCCTCTATTTGGA
Organism: Avena sativa; assembly: GCA_916181665.1. Classification (NCBI taxonomy): domain Eukaryota; kingdom Viridiplantae; phylum Streptophyta; class Magnoliopsida; order Poales; family Poaceae; genus Avena; species Avena sativa. Next base: position 298,600,705 of record OV702297.1, on the reverse strand, counting down.
GCGCCGCCGGCCAGGACCTCTCCACGAAGGTGCTCCGGCCCCTTCGTCTCCAACCTCTCCTCCGCAGATCTACTCCGTGGGATCCTTCCCCACCTCGATCTCCCGCCATGGACTCCGGTATTTGCCCTCAACTCCCTCCATTAATGGAGATCTTGCTCTCACCATGGCTTGAGTTAGGGCACACCTTGTCTAGGCTAGTTCTTTGGCTAGAACTTGTTGGAAGATCTTGGTAGGCCTAGGGTATCATGCTTGAGTAGATTGGTCCAATACATCCTAGAAAAATCAGTGCACTTGTGGCTTTTAGATCTACATCTAGTGAACTCCTGTTTGGAACCGTCAGTTCGTGGCCTCACCGGAACTTCCGGTGAGCCACGACCGGAACTTCCGGTGGACCATTTTCACCGGAAGTTCCGGCGATTCAGCGGAAGTTCCGGCGACAATGCAACTTTTTCTGTTTGTATTTTTCCAATCTATTTCTTTTGTTTCCTCTTCCGAACTTGTGCACTTATCCCACCTTCCCTCCCTACCCTTGTGCTTTCTTCTCAGGGCAAGGAGATACCCGCCAAGGCAAGCGTGCCCGCCGACCATCCTCTGACATTCCTCCGGAGATTGATGAGGAAGATGCTGAGGTTGTGCGTCCGATCACTCAGACTACTCGTTAGAAGGCTGCTGCTGCTCGCCGTGCTGCTGCTGCTGCAGGGAAGAGGCCTGCTCTTGCTCAGAAGGCCACTGCTGCTGGGCCAGACATGACCAAAGCCAAGATTTCCAAGTGGTCTCAGAAAGCTTACTCTGTATTCAAGGCTACGGATCCCTACCTCGTGCCTCGTGATCGTCTTTGCTTGGACCCTCACTTCCACACTTGCCATCAGGAACAGATATATGAAGAAATTTATGCATCGAAGAAGAAGTTTGTGGTTTCTCCTCAAAAGTACATCAATGTGACTCACATGGAAGAGAAGCAGGTTTACTTTGGAGAGGCTCTTGATATCTGCCAGAAGTTTGGGCTGGTTCCCCTCATGGAGCACCGTCAGAACTTTGATGTGACTGCTATTGCTCAGTTTTACTCAACTCTGTTTATTCGCATGCAGTCCTCTACTGAAGGTGTGTTGAAGTGGATGACCAGGGACGTGTTTCTTACCGCCACTTGGTCTGAGTTTGCTGAGCTTCTTGGCTATCCCCTTCAGCCTGGCCGCGGGGCAAATGGTTGGCGTGTTCATGGTCCTGAAGCTGCTGATCTTGAGGTCATGGAGCCTCTCTACATTGAAGGGTGGGGAACTGCTGGGTTTGTGAATCATCTGCTGCCAGTTTTTGACATCATGTGCAGGGTGTACTTGAACACCATCTCTCCCAAGGCTGGCAACTTTGATCAGTTTCATGGCTATCAGGTTGACCTCATGCATCAGACTTATCTTCGCCGGGACACTGACAAGTCAATGGATATTATGCACTTCATCTACTCATAGATGTGGGCGGCTCTCATTGAAAAGCGCTCCTGCATCTATGCTCCTTACATACAGACTCTCATCAATCACAAGTGGCTTGAGACGACTGGCAACCCCTTCCCTCAAGACAACATCACCATTCATGAAGAGAAAAAGCTCCGTGTGAGTAAGCACCAGAAGCCTCATACTCAGGAAGAAAAAGAAGCTGCACTCAAGAAGGCTCGAGATGTTTCTAGTGGTCTCTCCTCTGCTCCTGGTGGCCCTAGTGCTAGTGGTCCTACTCTCCGGAGGCAGCCGTCTTGGGCAAAGAAGCTGCTTGGGAAAGTGAAGAAAACTTTCTGCTTTCTGCAGGACCACGAGTATCAGGCTTCTGTTGATCAGCGTCACAATATTCAGCGCCAGGAGGCCATCATGGCAGCCCTCAACATTCCTTGCTCACCAGTCACTAGCTCTGTCACTGTTCCCAAGGAGGATTGGATTCACGACAACTGCAACTGGTCCGAGGATGAGTCTGAGGAGGAGGTCACTGGTCCGCCTGAGTGGGGTCCTTGGGTCCCTGAGTCTGCCCCCTCTCCCTCTCGTGACTGGGACAAGTAGCTTGATCTTCTCTTCCTTTTTGGTGTCTCGATGCCAAAGGGGGAGAAAGATGTCTATTAGGTTGCCTACGGGATTTGCATGGGTTGAGTCGCGAGCCTGTTCTTGCCTTTGATCTTTTCTTGCTCGCGAACTCTCTAGTTTTATTTGTGTGCTTGTGACTTTATGTCCGTGAACTTATGTGTGCTTGTGGACCTTGTTATGTTCGAGACTATGTGTTATCTTATGCAATGCCGTGCGTGTGGTATCTTGTTGTCATCTTATGGGCTTATGCATATGGTGGTGGAGCCTCATTTCTCTTATTGTTATTATTACTCCTTTTGTCTCCACCACATTTGGTTGGTTCCGGTATGTTCTCTATCCCTTCTTGTATCTTGCACTTGTGCTATCTTTGCAATTGGTAGGGGGAGCCTCTGTGTATGCGTGTCAGTCTTGTCCTTAGAGTTCTTTCCTCTACCTTGCACACATACAGGGGAGCTTGTCCCTCCCATTGCAAAGATTGCTTTGTTTCTATGCAAATCTTTGGGATTGTCATCTAACACCAAAAAGGGGGAGATTGAAAGGACTATATCTTCTCGTGATATCTTTTTTGGTGTTAATGATAATCCCAAATGTGCTTTAATTGTGCGCTTGAGTTTCAGGGGAAACGTTGTTGATGTCTCCTTCTATAGTGGTGGATGCTCTCTTGGGATCTCATGAAGACGGTGGCTTTTTAGTCTTCTCCTAGTTTCTCTCCGGTTATTGTTTTTAGGTCACCGTACTATTAAGAGGGGGTCCATCTTGGAAGGCTGTGGGAAATCACTTGTTCTTGCACAAACCTATATGCACCGCCACAGCCATCCCATTATCCCGTGAGAGAGCGTGTTCCTGTTCTGTTGGAGCCTTTTGTGTCTCACCGGAACTTCCGGTCATAGGCCGGAAGTTCCGCTCAAACTTTTTCTGTGGGTTGTTCTACACTTTGTTCTGACGCTAGTTCCGCCCCAAGTTCCGATGGTGAATCAGTAACCTTCTGTTCGAAGTGTTATATTTGCCGGAACTTGGGCCGGAACTTGCATCGGAACTTGTCCTGCCAAAAGTTCTTGAGCGGAACTTCCGCCTGAAGCCGGAACTTCCGGTCAGATTCGCTTCGCGACCCAAAAGTTCCGCCCCAAGTTCCGGTGGCGGCTCAGTAACCTTCTGTTTTGAAGCGTGCTATTTGCCGGAACTTGGTCGGAACTTGCATCGGAAGTTCACCGGAACTTCCGGTCTATTTTGACCGGAACTTCCGGTTGCGCTTCTGGAGCGGGCGTCAACGGTCTGATGACCATTGGAGCCAGGCTGGGCGGAACTTCCGGCCTCTCACCGGAACTTCCGATGAGGTCGCGGGGGCTGTAACGATTCAGCGCGAGGGGGCCTATTTAAGGCACCCCTCTTCTTCCTCCCACTCTCTCTAGAATTTTTCTCTCTCCTCCATTAATGCTTGAGCTTCACCTCACTAGATCTCTTCCTCTAGCCACTCAAATGACTTGATCTTTTGAGAGGTGAGGGAGGTGACCTAGATCTACACTTCCACCAAAGAAGATTTGATTTCCCCACCCATCCTTTGTGGATCTTGTTGCTCTTGGGTTTCTTGGAACCCTAGACGGTGTAGGGCATCCTCAGAGCTAAGGCGTGTGTTGTAAAGCTTCGAGGTGTCGTTGAGGGCCTCCAATTGAGTTGTGGAGCCTCCCCCTCAACCTTGGTGTAAAGGTTTCGGTTGGCGCCTTCAAGGTCACCGGTTAGTGGATTGTGAGGCCTCCTTTGTGGGGGAGCTCACCGGAGAAGAAGGTGAGGCCTTTGTGGCGCCCGGGTGACCTTGTGTGGCCCCGACACCTCTCCAACGTAGACGTAGCTCCTTGGGAGTGAACTACGGGAATTACATCTCCGTGTCCCCTCTCCGGTTACTTTGTTCCCCTCCTTTACTCCTTGCTATTTACTGTTTTTGTTGTTGGTGTTTGTTTTCTTGCATTTAGGTTGTTCACTTAGTTGCATCTCTAGATAACTTCCTTTCTCGTTGAGCCTAAAAGTGAGAAACAAATTAAAATTGGGTAGACGCCTATTCACCCCCCCTCTAGTCGTATCAAGTTGGTACTTTCAACAAGGAGATCCGGAATGGTCCGGAGAATAAGATTCATATAAGGAAAGTCCTGTTTCGGGGTTGGAGAATGGTTCCGGTGTTTTCATCGGGAATGTTCTAGAAGGTTCCGGAATGTCCGGCACTCCGGAGGGGAAGGGTACATGAATGTGTCATAACAAGTTGGAATGATTGCATCATGTACTAGGTGTCATCGCTGAACAAAATAAAGGGTTTAATCAAATCCTAGTTTGAAAAGTCAAACACCAATTTGAAAAGTCAAACGGCTATTTTGTGAGGTGGAGGGAGAGTAGGAAACCTACTTGGGGAGGAGTTCCCTCCCTCCACCGCCGGCCCACTTGGAGACCGAGTTGGGGAGGGACTCCCCTCCCCTTGGCGCGCCCCCTCCACCTATATAAGGAGGCGCAGGGCTGCCCCTCCAAACACACAACACCACGCCCTGCAAACCCTAATCCTAGCCGCCGGCGCCGCCACCTCCTGCTGCCGCCGCCTAGGGCAAGCCGCCGCCACCTAGGCAAACCCTAGCCACCGGCCTTGCTCCTCCTTGGTGTGTCTAAACCCTAGATCGCCGAGGCTCTCTCTCATAGTCCACCGTACTCGCTCCGGCTTAAGGCGAAGCCCTGCGAGATCTCCCCTCTACTTTCGGTACCACGCCGCTGTGCTGTCGGAATCGCGAGGAGAGTACTACAACCTCCGCTGCCTGCTGGAACAAGGGAGAGGAAGGTCTTCGTCAAGTACCGAACGTGTGACCGACTGCGGAAGCGCTGCCGGAACGCAGCGCCGGAAGGATCGTCTACGCGATCTTGAGATCGGCAAGAGTACGACTGCATCACCCACGAGAATCCGCTCTCGTTAAACACTTTGGAATCTTCGAGGGTGAGTTATTCCATCGACTCGTTGCTACAATCTAGTAGATAGATCTTGGCTTGTTTGTTTGTATGCGGTAGAAATTTTTTGTTTTCCATGCTACGAAACCCTACATCATTGGGATCTAGATCTTGGAGAGTTTTGTATTCTCCTATTGTGTTCTTACTCCCTTATTCCCCCAATAGCTTTTGTAGCTTTGTTGGAATTTGGGAGAGAAGGACTTGCCCTTGCATTTGGTGCATAGGTTTGAGTTCTCCTTGGAGATTCGGCGAGTTCAAGCTTGTGAGCTTGTTTCTCTTGGGTTCCTTGGAACCTTAGACGGTTGTGTGGTTGGGTTGTTGACCTTTTGTGGTCTTGTTGACCTTTTGTGGTCTTGATTGACCTTTTGTGGTCTTGTAGCCTTTTGTGGCGTTGTTGGCCTTTTGTGGCATTGTAGCCTGTTGTGGCTTTGTTGTTGGGAGCCTCCAATTGAGAGTTAGCCCCAATCTTGTACGGGTTCGGTGACCGCCCTCAAGCGTCCCATAGTGGAGCGAGTGCACGCCTTTTGTGGTGCGCACTCGGGAGAATAGGGTGAGCCTTTTGTGGCGTCGGTGAGTTGCGTGCTTCCGCATCCGGGGTGAGGCCTTGTGTGGCGTTGGGTGAGCATCGTGCCACCACACCTCGAGGTGAGCCATTTGTGGCGTTCGGAGAGCATTGCGCCATCGCACCTCTCCAACGGAGACGTAGCTTCTTTGGAAGTGAACTTCGGGAAACAAATCTTCGTCTCCGCATCCATCGGTTATCTCTCAACCGAACCCTTTACTTATGCACTTTACATTGTAATAGCCATCATGCTTGAAGTACTTATATCTTGCTATCACCTTGTTGCTTGTATTGCTTAGCATAGGTTGTTGGTGCACTTAGGTGAACTTAGTGGCTAGGTTTTGTGCTCGATAAATTAAACATTAGTTTTATTTCGCATTTACTTGGGCCTAAACCATAATAATTTTAAAAGCCTATTCACCCCCCTCTAGGCGACTTCTTTTGTACTTTCAGTTCTGCCTTCCTCAGTTCCTATCAATTGCCCCGCTGTAATTTGTTTACCCTTCATGCCATGTTGTTTATCTAAGGAGAGCACCTCTAGTGAACTATGGACCCCGGTCCAATCTTTACCATTGATACATCCTCCACCTCCACTGTTACTTGTTTACTTGCTGCAAACCATTACCTTCCACACCATACGTTTAATTCTTTGTTATAGCAATCTGGTGAGCTTAACAACCTCACTCTTCGTTGGGGAAAAGTCTTCAGTTTGTGTTGTGCAGGCTCCGCGTTTCTTGCAACACCTGTGTGACGTTTCCTTCCTCCTTCTGGTTCGATAACCTCGATCTCAACTGAGGGAAAAGTTGCTGCTTGCTGCTTCACACCTTGCTCGTGGGGTTCCCAACAGGCTGTGCGTAGACAGTCGTCAACTACACACCGTTTTCTACAAACAAAACATTTTTTTCTCGATACTTTGATCCCAATAGTTTCATGCAAATCCTATTTTTGCCGATACTTCTATGCAACTCCTTATTTCCGCATCGATGCTCACTCAACAAAATATGCTAGTGGCACCAAGAAAGTTCCCTATTTAGTAGTGACATATACCATAAAATCGACAAACTTTTCATTAACTGAGGTTTGTAGCATACGACACGCATCCAGTGGCGAATCTTTTTGAAGTGTCATCATTGCCAAAACCATTTGCATCAAACCACTTTTGTTATTCTCATGATTAAACCCCTTAAAATGTTGTTTGGAATTCACGAGTCCTCCTAAAATTTAACCATCGATCCATCTTATTTACGCCATCTAGAACCACTTCTAAATATTGTACCCTACTCGTGACCAAACCCCTTGAAGTGATGTCAGGAATTTTGACGAGTCCTCCCAAAATTTAACCATCGATCCATCTTCTTTACGCCATCTACAACCACTTCTAATTGTTGTACCCTCCTCGTGACCAAAACCCTTGAAGTGCTGTCGGGAAATGATGAATCCTCCAAAAATTAAACCATCGATCCATCTTCTTTACAACATCTACAACCTCTTCTAAAAGTTGTACCCTCCTCGTGACCAAACCCCTTGAAGTGTTTTCTGAAATTCATGACTCCTCCAAAAATTTATCCTCCGATCCATCTCATGTACAACCTCTTGTAAATGTTTTTGCAACCTAGCCATATATGGTACTTTGCAAAGTAAACGAGTCACCCTTCTTCAATTGTGCTACACGAAGATCTCCATATGCATAATACTTTGGCCTGAGAATTGTTGCCATGTAAATAAGTTGCTAGCTACTTTATTGTGGCACCAATAAAGTTCCTGGTTTAGTAAAGTGCCATATACCACAAAATCTATAAACTTTTCATTATTAGAGGTTTGTAGCATACGACACGCATCCAATAGCAAACATTTTTTGAAGTGTCATCATTGCAAAAACCATTTGAGTCAAAACCACTTTTGTTATCCTCCTGATAAAAACCCTTAAAATGTTGTTTGGAATACATGAGTTATTCCAAAACTTAACCAACGATCCATCTTCCTTATGCCATCTACAACCACTTCTAAATGTTGTACCCTCCTTGTGACCAAACCCCTTGAAGTGACGCCGGGAATTGACGAGTCCTCCCAAAATTTAACCATCGATCCATCTTATTTATGCCATATACAACCACTTCTAAATGTTGTACCCTCCTCTTGACCAAACACATTGAAGTGATGTCAGGAATTGATGAGTCCTCCCAAAATTTAACCATCGATCCATCTTCTTTACGCCATCTAGAACCACTTCTAAATGTTGTACCCTCCCCGTGACCAAACCCCTTGAAGTGATGTCAAGAATTGACGAGTCCTCCAGAAATTTAACCATCGATCTGTATAATTTACACCATCTACAACCACTTCTAAATGTTGCACCCTCCTCGTGACCAAACCCCTTGAAGTGATGTCGGGAATTGATGAGTCCTCCCAAAATTTAACCATCGATCCATCTCCTTTATGCCATCTACAACCTCTTCTAAAAGTTGTACCCTCCTTGTGATTAAACCCCTTGAAGTGTTTTCTAGAATTCATGATTCCTCCAAAAATGTAGCCTCCGATCCATCTCATGTACAACCTCTTCTAAAAGTGTTCACACATGTGCCGTATATGGTACTTTGCAAAGTAAAAGGGTCACCCTTCTTCAATTGTGCTACTCGAAGATCTCCATCTGCGTAATACTTTGGATTGAGGATTATTTCCATGTAAAGAAGCTGCTAGGTACTTTATTGTGGCACCGAGGAAGTTCCTGATTTAGTAAAGTGCCATATACCACAAAATCTACAAACTTTTCATTAACTGAGGTTCATAGCATACGACACACATCCAGTGGCGAACCATTTTGAAGTGTCATCATTGCCAAAACCAATTGTGTCAAAACCACTTTTGTTATCCTCATCCTCAAACCCCTTAAAATGTTGTTTGGAGTTCATGAGTCCTCCCAAAATTTGACCATCGATCCATCTTCTCTATGCCATCTAGAACCAATTCTAAATTTTGTACCCTCGTCGTGACCAAACCCCTTGAAGTGATGTCAGGAATTGACGAGTCCTCCCAAAATTTGACCATCGATCCATCTTCTTTATGCCATCTACAACCACTTCTAATTGTTGTACCCTCCTCGTGACCAAAACCCTTGAAGTGATGTCATGAAATGACGAGTCCTCCCAAAATTTAACCATCGATCCATCTTATTTACAACATCTACAAACTCTTCTAAAACTTGTACCCTCCTTGTGACCAAACCCCTTGAAATGTTTTCTGGAATTCATAACTCCTCCAAAAATGTATCCTCCGATCCATCTCATGTACAACCTCTTGTAAATGTTTTTGCACCCCTGCCATATATGGTACTTTGCAAAGTAAAAGAGTCACCCTTCTTCAATTGTGCTACACGAATATCAGCATATGCGTAATACTTTGGCCTGAAGATTGTTGCCATGTAAATAAGTTGCTAGCTACTTTATTATGGCACCGAGAAAGTTCCTGATTTAGTAAAGCGTCATATACCACAAAATCTATAAACTTTTCATTAATAGAGGTTTGTAGCATATGACACGCATCCAATAGCAAACCTTTTTGAAGTGTCATCATTGCCAAAACCATTTGAGTCAAAACCACTTTTGTTATCCTCGTGATAAAACCCCTTAAAATGTTGTTTGGAATTCACGAGTTATTCCAAAACTTAACCATCGATCCATCTTGCTTATGCCATCTAGAACCACTTCTAAATGTTGTACCCTCCTCGTGACCAAACCCCTTGAAGTGACGCCGGGAATTGACGAGTCCACCCAAAATTTAACCATTGATCCATCTTATTTACGCCATCTACAACCACTTCTAAATGTTGTACCCTCCTCTTGACCAAACCCATTGAAGTGATGTCGGGAATTGATGAGTCCTCACAAAATTTAACCATTGATCCATCTTCTTTACGCCATCTAGAACCACTTCTAAATGTTGTACCCACCTCATGACCAAACCCCTTGAAGTGATGTTAGGAATTGACGAGTCCTCCAGAAATTTAACCATCGATATGTATTATTTACATCATCTACAACCACTTCTAAATGTTGTACCCTCCTCGTGACCAAACCCCTTGACGTGATGTCGGGAATTGACGAGTCCTCCCAAAATTTAACCATCGATCCATCTCCTTTACGCCATCTACAACCTCTTCTAAAAGTTGTACACTCCTTGTGATCAAACCCCTTGAAGTGTTTTCTAGAATTCATGATTCCTCCAAAAATATAGCCTCCGATCCATCTCATGTACGACCTCATGTAAAAGTTTTCACACACGTGTCGTATATGTTACTTTGCAAAGTAAAAGGGTCACCCTTCTTCAATTGTGCTACTCAAAGATCTCCATTTGCGTATACTTTGGCGTGAGGATTATTGCCATGTAAAGAAGCTTTTAGCTACTTTATTGTGGCACTGAGAAAAATTCTGATTTAGTAAAGTGCCATATACCACAAAATCTACAAACTTTTCATTAACTAAGGTTTGTAGCATACGACATGCATCCAGTGGTGAACCATTTTGAAGTGTCATCATTGCCAACACCATTTGTGTCAAAACCACTTTTTTTATCATCATGATCAAACCCCTTAAAATGTTGTTTGGAATTCATGAGTTCTCCCAAAATTTAACCATCGATCCATCTTCTATACGCCATCTAGAACCACTTCTAAATGTTGTACTATCCTCATGACCAAACCCCTTGAAGTGATGTCGGGAATTGACAAGTCCTCCCAAAATTTAACCATCAGTCCATCTTCTTTACGCCATGTACAACCACTTCTAAATGTTGTACCCTTCTCATGTCCAAACACCTTGAAGTGATGTCAGGAAATGACGAGCCCTCCCAAAATTTAACCATCGATCCATCTTGTTTACGCCATCTAGAACCAGTTATAAATGTTATATCCTCCTCGTGACGAAACCCCTTGAAGTGATGTCGGGAATTAATGAGTCCTCCTAAAATTTAACCAGCAATCCATATTTTTTACGCCATCTATAACCACTTCTAAATGTTGTACCCTCCTCGTGACCAAACCTCTTGAAGCAATGTCGGGAATTGACGAGTCCTTCCAAAATTTAACCATCGATCCATCTTCTTTACGACATATACAACCTCTTCTAAAATTTGAACCCTCCTCGTGACCAAACCCATTGAAGTGTTTTCTGGAATTCATGATTCCTCCAAAAATTTAGCCTCCGATCCATCTCATGTACAACCTCTTCTAAAAGTTTTAGCACCTGTGTCGTATATGGTACTTTGTAAAGTAAAATTGTCACCCTTCTTCAATTGTGCTACTCGAAGATCTCCATCTACGTAATACTTTGGCCTGAGGATTGTTGCCATGTAAAGAAGATGCTAGCTACTCTATTCTGGCACCGAGAAAGTTCCTGATTTAGTAAAGTGTCATATACCACAAAATCTATAAAAAAATATTAACTGAGGTTTGTAGCATACGACACGCATCCAATGGCGAAACATTTTGAAGTGTCATCATTACCATAAATATTTGTGTCAAAACCACTTTTGTTATCCTCATGCTCAAACCCCTTAAAATGTTGTTTCGAATTCACGAGTCCTCCCAAAATTTAACCATCAATCCATCTTCTCTACGCCATCTAGAACCACTTCTGAATGTTGTACCTCATCGTGACCAAAACCCTTGAAGTGATGTAAGGAATTGACGAGTCCTTCCAAAATTTAACCATCAGACCATCTTATTTACACCATCTACAACCACTTCTAAATTTTGTACCCTCCTCATGACCAAAACCCTTGAAGTGATGTCGGGAAATGACGAGTCCTCCCAAAATTTAACCATCGATCCATCTTCTTTACGCCATCTACAACCTCTTCTAAAAGTTGTAAGCTCCTTGTGACCAAACCCTTGAATTGTTTTATGGAATTCATGATTCCTCCAAAAATGTAGCATCCAATCCATCTCATGTACAAACTCTTCTAAAAAAAATCGCCCCCTTTCGTATAAGGTACTTTGCAAAGTAAAGAAGCACCCTTCTTCAGATGTGCTACTTGAAGATGTCCATCGTGGCACCAAGAAAGTTCTCGATTTAGTAAAGCGCCATATACCACAAAATATACAAACTTTTAATTAACTGAGGTTTGTAGCATACGACATGCATCCATTGGCGAACCTTTTTGAAGTATCATTATTGACAAAACCATTTGCCTCAAAAACACTTTTGTTATCCTCGTGATCAAACCCCTTAAAAAGTTATTTGGAATTCACAAGTCCTCCCAGAATTTAACCACCGATCCATCTTGTTTACGCCATCTAGAACCACTTATAAATGTTGTACCCTCCTCATGACCAAACCCCTTGAAGTTATGTTGGGAACTGACGAGTCCTTCCAAAATTTAACCATCAATCCATATTATTTACGCCTTGTACAACCACTTCTAAATGTTGTACCCTACTCATGACCAAACCCCTTGAAGTGATGTCAGGAATTGACGAGTCCTCCCAAAATTTAACGATGGATCCATCTTCTTTACACCATCTACAACCTCTTCTAAAAGTTGTACCCTCATGACCAAACCCCTTGGAGTGTTTTCTGGAATTCATGATTCCTCCAAAAATGTAGCCTCCGATCCATCTCATGTACAACCTCTTCTAAAAGTTTTCGCACCTGCTCCGTATATGGCATTTGCAAAGTAAAAGGGTCACCCTTCTTCAGTTGTGCTACTCAAAGATCTCCATCTGCGTAATACTTTGGCCAGAGGATTGTTGCCATGTAAAGAAGTTGCTAGGTACTTTATTGTGGCACCGAGAAAGTTCTTGATTTAGTAAAGTGCCATATACCACAAAATCTACAAACTTTTCAATAACTAAGGTTTGCAGCATATGACACGCATCGAGTGGAGAACCATTTTGAAGTGTCATCATTGCCAAAACCATTTGTGTTAAAACCACTTTTGTTATCCTCATGCTCAAACCCCTAAAAATGTTGTTTAGAGTTCATGAGTCCTCCCAAAATTTGGCCATCGGTCCATCTTCTCTACGCCATCTAGAAACACTTCTAAATGTTGTACCCTCGTCGTGACCAAACCCCTTGAAGTGATGTCGAGAATTGACGAGTCCTCCCAAAATCTAACCATCGGACCATCTTCTTTACACCATCTACAACCACTTCTAAAAATTTTACCCTCCTCATGACCAAACCCCTTGAAGTGATGTCGGGAAATGACGAGTTCTCCCAAAATTTAACCATCGATCCATCTTCTTTACACCATCTACAACCTCTTCTAAAAGTTGTACCCTCCTCATGAACAAACCCCTTGAATTGTTTTCTGAAATTCGTGATTCCTCCAAAAATGTAGCCTCCAATCCATCTCATGTACGAACTCTTCTAAAAAATTTCGCCCCTGTCGTCTAAGGTACTTTTGTCGTATAAGGTACTTTGTAAATTAAAAGATACTTTTGTCGTATAAGGTACTTTGTAAATTAAAAGAGTCACCTTTCTTCAATTGTACTACTCGAAGATCTCTATCTGCGTAATACTTTGGCATGAGTATTGTTGCCATGTAAATAAGGTGCTATCTACTCTATTGTGGCACCAAGAAAGTTCCTGATTTAGTAAAGCGTCATATACCAGAAAATCTACAAACTTTTAATTAACTGAGGTTTTTACCATACAACATGCATCCAGTTGTGAACCTTTTTTAAGTGTCATCATTTCCAAAACCATTTGCATCAAAACCACTTTTGTTATCCTCGTGATCAAACCCCTTAAACTGTTGTTTGGAATTCACGAGTCCTCCCAAAATTTAACCATCAATCCATCTTGTTTACGCCATCTAGAACAACTTATAAATGTTGTACCCTCCTCGTGACCAAAACCCCTTGAAGTTATGTCAGTAACTGATAAGTCCTCCCAAAATTTAACCATCAATCCATCTTATTTACGCCATCTACAACCACTTCTAAATGTTGTACCCTCCTTGACGAAACCCCATGAAGAGATGTCGGGAATTGACGAGTCCTCCCAAAATTTAACCATGGATCCATCTTCTTTACGCCATCTACAACCTCTTCTAAAAGTTATACCCTCCTCGTGACCAAACCCCTTGAAGTGTTTTCTGATTCCTCCAAAAATGTAGCCTACGATCCATCATGTACAACCTCTTCTAAAAGTTTTCACACCCGTGTCGTATATGGTACTTTGAAAAGTAAAAGGGTCACCCTCCTTCAATTGTGCTACTCAAAGATCTCCATCTGCGTAATACTTTGGCCTGAGGATTGTTGCCATGTAAATAAGCTGCTAGCTACTTTATTGTGGCACCGAGAAAGTTCTCGATTTAGTAAAGTGCCATATACCACAAAATCTACAAGCTTTTCATTAACTGAGGTTTGTAGCATACGACATGCATCCAGTGGCGAACCATTTTGAAGTTTCATCATTGCCAAAACCATTTGTGTCAAAACCACTTTTGTTATCCTCGTGATCAAACCCCTTAAAATGTTGTTTGGAATTCACGAGTCCTCCCAAAATTTAACCATCGATCCATCTTGTTTACGCCATCTAGAACAACTTATCAATGTTGTACCCTCCTCGTGACCAAACCCCTTGAAGTTATGTCGGGAACTGACAAGTCCTCCCAAAATTTAACCATCAATCCATCTTATTTACGCCATCTACAACCACTTATAAATGTTGTACCCTCCTTGTGACGAAACCCCATGAAGTGATGTCTGGAATTGACGAGTCCTTCCAAAATTTAACCATGGATCCATCTTCTTTACACCATCTACAACCTCTTCTAAAAGTTGTACCCTCCTCGTGACCAAACCCGTTTAAGTGTTTTCTGATTCCTCCAAAAATGTAGCCTCCGATCCATCTCATGTACAACCTCTTCTAAAAATTTTTGCACCCGTGCCGTATATGGTACTTTGAAAAGTAAAAGGGTCACCCTTCTTCAATTGTGCTACTCAAATATCTCCATCTGTGTAATACTTTGGCCTGAGGATTGTTGCCATGTAAATAAGCTGCTAGCTACTATATTGTGGCACCGAGAAAGTTCCCGATTTAGTAAAGCACCATATACCACAAAATCTACAAACTTTTCATTAATTGAGGTTTGTAGCATATGACATGCATACAGTGGCGAACCATTTTGAAGTTCCATCATTGCCAAAACCATCTGTGTCAAAACCAATTTTGTTATCCTCGTGATCAAACCCCTTAAAATGTTGTTTGGAATTCACCAGTCCTCCCAAAATTTAACCATCGATCCATCTTCTCTACACCATCTAGAACCACTTCTAAATGTTGTACCCTCCTTGTGACCAAACCCCTTGAAGTGATGTCAGGAATTGACGAGTCCTTCCAAAATTTAACTATTGATCCATCTTCTTTACGCTATCTACAACACTTCTAAATGTTGTACCCTCCTGATGACCGAACCCCTTGAAGTGATGCCGGAAAGTGATGAGTCCTCCCAAAATTTAAACATCGATCCATCTTATTTACGCCATATACAACCTCTTATAAAAGTTGTACCCTCCTCGTGTCCAAACCCCTTGAAGTGTTTTCTAGAATTCACAATTCCTCCAAAAATGTAGCCTCCGATCCATCTCATGTACAACCTCTTCTAAAAGTTTTCGCACCACTGTCGTGTATGGTACTTTGCAAAGTAAAAGGGTTACCCTTCTTCAATTGTGCTACTCGAAGATCTCCATCTGTGTAATACTTTGGCATGATGATTGTTGCCATGCAAAGAAGCTGCTAGCTACTTTATTATGGAACCGGAAAAGTTCCCGATTTAGTAAAACGCCATATACCACAAAATCTACAAACTTTTTATTAACTAAGGTTTGTAGCATATGACACGCATCAGTGGCGAACCATTTTTAAGTATCCTCGTTGCCAAAACCATTTGTGTCAAAACCACTTTTTTTATCCTCGTGATCAAACCCCTTAAAATGTTGTTTGGAATTCACGAGTCCTCCCAAAATTTAACCATCGATCCATCTTCTTTACGCCATCTACAACCCCGTCTAAAATTTGTACCCTCCTCGTGACCAAACCCCTTCAAGTGTTTTATGGAATTCACGCTTCCTCCAAAACTGTAACCTCCGATCCATCTCATGTACAACCTCTTCTAAATTTTTTGCACACCTCATGTATATGGTACTTTTCCAAGTAAAAGAGTCACCCTTCTTCAATTGTGATACTCGGAGATCTCCAGCTGCGTAATACTTTGGCCGGAGGATTGTTGCCATGTAAATAAGTTGCTAGCTACTTTATTGTCACCGAGAAAGTTCCCGATTTAGTAAAGCGCCATGTAACATAAAATTTATAAACTTTTCATTAACTGAGGTTTGTAGCATAAGACGCGCATCCAGTGGCGAACCGTTTTGAAATGTCATCATTGCCAAAACCATTTGCGTCAATACCACTTTTGTTATCCTCATGATCAAACCACTTAAAATGTTGTTTGGAATTCACGAGTCCTCCCAAAATTTAACCATCGATCCATCTTCTTTACGCCTTCTAGAACCACTTCTAAATGGTGTACCCTCCTCGTGACCAAACCCCTTGAAGTGATGTCTGGAATGACGAGTCCTGCCAAAATTTAATCATCGATCCATCTTCTTTACGCCATCTACAACCTCTTCTAAAAGTTGTACCCTTCTCGTGACCAAACCCCTTGAACCGATGTCTGAAATTCACGAGTCCTCCCAAAATTTAACCATCGACCCATCGTCTTTTCGCCATTTACAACCTCTTCTAAAAGTTGTACTCTCCTCGTGATCAAATCCCTTGAAGTGTTTTCTGGAATTCACGATTCCTCCAAAAATATAACCTCCGATCTATCTTATGGGCAACCTCTTCTAAAAGTTCGCATCTTTGCCGTATATGATACTTTGCGAGATAAAAGAGTCGTCCTTGTTCAATTATGCTGCCGGAAGATCTCCATCTGCGTAATACTTTGACCTGAGGATTGTTGCCATGTAAAGAAGCTGCTAGCTACTTTAATGTTGATCGATGGCTACATTTCTTGTCCACTTTAACCACAAACTTTGGTATCCAAATATGTTCAACCAAAAATTAAATGAGATATTCATATCCACCACATAAAACACGAGGAAATCCCTTTCAAATAACGTGCGCCTCTAATAAGATCTCATTTCATCTAAAAAAAACTCATTCCTTTTTTCCTGGAGTAGTGTTGACCACGTTTGCATCTAGAAATTTCGTTAGTTCATAACGGGGCACGAGTCCTGTACATAGAGATCCGAAACCCGGCAGGAGCTCGCGTGGTTTGGTGGCCGCTCACCCAACTGAAAGGCACCGGCCAACGCCGCTGCCTCCACAACTCCCACCAAAGCGCGCCAAACGTCCCCAGCTCCCTAGAGCCGGTCCTGTAGACCCAGCCCTCCCTGACACCTCCGGCCCCGCGACGCCAAACCGCGTCTCCCGCCGAAGACCGGGTCCATATCTACGCGCGGCACCGGCCGGGTTCCTTTCCCTTTCCCTTGGCGGAGACGACGCGGTGGTGCAGGTGCGACCTCCATTTTAGCAGGTGCGCCCACCCTTCGATCTTTCCGTCGGATTCAAGCAAAGAACTCCCGGAGCTCGCCGCCCTATACCCGCTTCAGGTGCTCGGGAGGCGATTTTCGATCGGATTGGGATTCGGATTCGTCGACCGGTCAGAGGTGCGTGCCTCTTTCTTGGTTCTTGATTTCTCCCGGCCCCCTTTCTGCTTCTTATTTTTAGCAAGTACTATGTCGTGCCTGTATGGTTGGATTTTTACTCCTCACATAGTCCGGCACTTCGGATATGCTGTGGATTCACGGGGCAGAGCTCTGAATGGACTCTTGGATGCAAAAGTTATGATCGAACGGTTCTTGCTTCGAAAATATTGCTTCCAAGCAAAGTGATAGAACGGTTCAAGCAACCTTCCTCGCTCGATAGCTAGCGTTGCTCTGTCTGCAGTCTGGTACCCTAATCTTCTTGCACTAGGCTGTGCAATACAAACTGAACTGGTTCAGTTCTTTGGAATCGAAATGATGAAATGGCACTAGTTCGTGCCTCGTCCTCACTTGCTCTAAAATTGATACTCCCTCGGTCCTGAAAAGGATGCCGCAAGTTTATTTAAATTTGGATGAATCTATATATACCAAATAGTGTCTAGATACATTCGAATTTGGACAAATCAACGACATACTTTTCAGGACGGAGGGAGTATTTAAGAAACATCGAGTCCTAAAATGGCATGTCGTCAGTTTGATGACCGGCACGATAACTCTTTTTTGTATTTTAGGGAGTGCGCTCCACTGGGTCACATTGTTTCCTCCTGATATTTGTCTCCTTCCATGTTTCAAATACATTTCGGAAATGCAGATAAAGAAATGAGGTGCGTGCCAGCATTGTTTATTCACACTGTTAATGTCTGTTTACAGAATGTCAAGCCTCGAAGAGCCACTTGGCCTTGGGGACCTGCCAAAGTTGAGTATTAATAGACTTGGAAGGTTCTGTCAAAGTGATTGCAGATCAAGAGCTGACGGACACAACAATGGAAAGTAAGTTGCCAAAGTGTCTTATTTTCAATAGTAGAATATTTTTTTCCACTATCTCCAAATGTGTGACCAATCATCTAATATCACCACCAGTTCTTTTATTTTTCATCCTTTCGTCTTAAAAAGTACTCTTAAAAGAGTTTCATCTCTTAAATATGTGATGCCCATGGAACATGCAACTTATGTTCATGTGGACTTACTTTCGTTCAGTTACACGCCCAGCAACAATGGCAACAACCAGACACTCTTCCACAGCAGTTCTCATTCATGGCATATGCAAGGAAACTATACCGATTCATCCTACAATGGAGTAAATATGGAGTTTAGAGCTCTTCCACAGAAGGTAATTTATGTTATAAAATTGCATAATGGATGCCTGCATTCAGTTTGTGTTTGCTATTTTAGGTCTCATTGCACCCCCTTAATAGAATCAAGGAAGTAACATGTATCATTTTACCTGTGGCAGTTGAACAAGTCATAATTTTCTACTGCTTATTAACTCAAGCAAATGCGTGCAAGTTTTGACTGAAACAGAAGAACCGTTAATGTACAGATTCGTTTCCCCTTTGATCAGTTGATGAATAATTGTTTTTCAGATTTCATGGGATCTCCCAAGGTTTGTCAAGGTAGTTGAAGTTGGACCAAGAGATGGTCTGCAAAATGAGAAGAACGTTGTACCAACATCTGTAAAGATTGAGCTGATACACAAGTTGGTGGCTTCTGGTCTGTCGGTAGTTGAAGCCACAAGTTTTGTTTCCCCAAAATGGGTGCCACAGGTAATGTCTGGTGTACCTAAACTAGATGAAGCTACGTAACCTGCAACAGTAGACAGCTTCGCAACCATCTAACAGTAGCTAATTTAAGATAACGTACACGACACCTCTCGTTACATTTTCAGACTATGCAAGAAGTATACTTAAAATTCCGCCTGTCTTGATGAAAGAATTAAGTATGCCCATGCACGTTTATATGAGTTTAATTGTTATGCCACATATTATTTTGAGAGGTTGTCCCTTCAATTGTTTCTAATTTTACATCTGGAGTTGTGCTACCGAGCAAAAATTAAAAAGATAGTTACAGACCAAAGATATGCCAAAGCTAGTAATAATTTGTCAATTATCAAGACCTAACCTTTCTCACTCAATTTTGGAGTTGCAGCTAGCTGATGCAAAGGACGTCCTTGAAGGGATCCAGCAGACGCCAGATGTGCGGTTTCCTGTGTTGACTCCTAACCTCAGAGTATGCCCATTTGGTTTTTTACTTTTCGGTAGACTCGCGCCGAATACAATTAACACATTTTAACGACCGGGTCTGTAATTATAAATGATTCATTTCCAGGGATTTGAGGCTGCTATTGCAGCTGGTGCAACAGAAGTGGCAGTTTTCGCATCTGCCTCTGAATCCTTCTCAAAGTCGAACCTTAACTGCACCATTGAGGCGAGCCTTGCTCGGTACCGTGATGTTACTTCCGCTGCCAAAAAACACGGAATACGTGTCCGCGGGTAGGCTGCCTAATATTTTCTATTTCCAAGGCCTGAAACAAGTGTAGATGAAGAGCTTAATTACTGAAACTGTTCTAAAGCAATCTGTTCTGAAATCCCCCATCCTCTGTTTGTGTAGGTATGTTTCGTGTGTGGTGGGTTGCCCTGTCGAAGGCACGGTGCATCCATCAAAGGTAGCGTATGTTGCCAAGGAGCTTTATGACATGGGTTGCGCTGAGATTTCACTTGGTGACACGATTGGTGTTGCTACGCCAGGTATGTTGTCGCGCATTTGCTGTTTCAAGGATCTCATTTAATTCATAGTAAGGAGTACCACGATACCTTTTAAAACTGTTATTTTTTTTAGGCTCTGCTTATGTTTGTTAACCAGAACAAGTAAAACCAAAATATGATGATCAGATGCTGGTTATTGATCAATCATTCTATAGTTTCACCATGTGTTGTTTGTTTCAGGTAGGGTAGTTCCTATGCTTGAGGCCATCATGTCTGTCGTTCCAGTAGACAAGCTTGCTGTACACTACCATGATACATACGGCCAAGCTCTTGCCAACATTCTAGTATCTCTTCAGGTACGCAATTGAGTACCAGATCCAAGTCAGTTCATGGAGTCACCTAGCTGACGAGTGAACACAGCAACAGTCAGCAACGCTGCTCTGCTTTTCCTAACATTTTCCATGATATTGCCAGATGGGGATCAGCGTAGTTGATTCGTCTGTGTCGGGCCTCGGAGGGTGCCCATATGCGAAGGGCGCCACAGGCAATGTCGCAACGGAGGACGTGGTGTACATGCTCCACGGCCTGGGGATAGAGACCAACGTCGACCTCGGCAAGCTCATGGTCGCTGGCGACTACATCTGCAAGCATCTGGACCGGCCTTCAGGCTCCAAGACCGCATCTGCTTTGTCCAAGCTAACCACCTGAGTACCAAACCATATCATTCCGGGAATTCAAAAAGGGCATAGTCGCTTGCCGTCTAGAACATGTATTTACGGCACACAAGCCATTTTGTCTGTATACCATCTCAATTTACTCTGTTCAGGTCAGGTTAAACTCAAGGAACCATCGATATGTACCAATTTGTATCTTACCTTCAGTTCTCAAATGTCCTTGAATAATCAGTCCTCTTCATGATAGAAATTTGTAACCGAAAGAAGTGTAGGAAAGTGGAAAAAATGGCCAAAATAAAGCAATGAATCATGAGTCGAGGCAGATTCTTTCATACGAGTCAGTTTCAAGAACCAACGGAGTAGAATACTGCAGCAGCAAAAGTTAGATGTCAAGTTTCTCTTCGCTCCCATTTCCCAACGATTGCACATGTAGCAAAAAAAAAAAAATCGGTAGTAAAAGCATTCCACCTGGTTGTATAAAAGGATCGGGGACTAGGCTGATTTTTATATTGCATAGCTGAAAAACGTGCAATGCAATCATCGCCATAAATTTAAAGTATGCCATTTGTTGGCAGCATTTCATGTATAGATTTTACATGTATCCAAGAGAGCTGATTTAACCCATCACCATGGTTACTCCAGTGAGATCTTTGAGAGCAGTCAAGCATTGCTTCAAAAGTGCCTTTGCTTGCTCACTTTTTTCTGACTCGCAGAGTTGGATTAGTTCACCCTCGAACATGGCATCTCTTCTCTCTGTCAGTGGGAAGTCTCTATACAATTTGATCAACTCAAGAAGACACTCTGAAGCAGCAATATGTACCTGCAAAGAGAAGACAAGTCATGAGGATCAAGGTTTTTTCTGGACGATAAATGCCAATTGTGAAGTCAGACTGGATTTCCATAAACTGTTAGTTTACAAAATATTGCAAATAGTCTTAACTGCTGTTTGATGACCCGTAACAAGTAAATTAGAGAACAAACTTGGTTGTTTTAATCCTGTGGAGCTCCCTTAGCCCTCACAATCAGTGCAAGGGACCAATCGTTCTTCTCGGCATCAATCAAACCAAAAGCAAGCATAGATAGTTTTATATCATATATCAAGAAGCAATGCTGCTAACTGTCCAATTCAGTATCATATAATGTTCACACGCTTTCGTGATGCCAGATAAACATGCATGTGGTTAGACTATGAGGCACATTTTGAATCCAGTGTCAAGTTATTATTCAGCAGCAGCAGGACAGCAAACCATCTTTTGCTACAAAAGCGAGATGTTGATTGGAGAAAACTAGCTCAGCACCCGAGCATAGACGTATAGATGGAAAACAGCATCTAGCATGATAAGCATGTTGTACTCAAGGCTGTATGTCAGTGAGGATGGTATTTTCTGACTGCACAATTTCTGCAATATTACCAACAACCAAGCAATATTCGGAACTAATATAAAAACAAGTAAACATAACACATAATAAGTTGGGAGCACTAGGTATATAGTAGATTACCTGAGCAATCTTAACTAAGCGTATGGAGTCCACTACTTTTGACGCCACCGAATGAAACATCTGAGTTTAGATAACCAAAGTAAAAGAAAATTGTCAGAACAATGAGAAAAATGACCAAATATTGAATATGTTACCAAACAACTATGTGGTATACCTCCTGAACCAAATCATCTGTGCCTTGAGGCCACGTCATGCTACCATCAGATTTCAAAAATTTGTAGCACACTTCTTTGATACACAAGAAGGATGATAATTTAACTGCTCATAAAATCCAGAGAAGTATCCAAGTATCAATGAACTATTGCAAAACTATTGCTTAGATTATATCACAGATCCTGCATAAAAAAACATACCCTGCCAACCCTCTTCGGGTGAAAGAGAATTCAATAAAACTTCTAACATATTCTTCTTATGGTGGATAATATCCTGTGGCAAAGCAATAGTGATGCTAGATGCAACACAGTTGAGCACCTTGTCGAGAGAAACAGAGACACTTGCACTCTCATCTTGCTCTGCAGGAAAAGGGCAATATATAAGTCAATATGAGCATATGCATACAGGGTGTTATAAAATTTCCCCGCTAAGAATAAACAAAGCAAATGATCTCAAATACTATCACTTTATGATATAAATTATCATACCCTTTTTATATAACAAAAAATAATTAAGTATAGTTTTTAGTTAGAAAGGGCCCAAAATAAAAACTGACCATCTGCAGCGGATGTAGTTAGTGAAGATGAAGCCCTTGTTTTAGAAATGACAGATTGATTAGAAGCCTCACACAACATAGGGAAAACACTATTGAAGAACCCTGGATCTTTGAATGCCATGATCACCTGAAAATGACAAACAAAAAAGCAAACAAAACTAAGTAAAGGGTACTAATTCTAAATTATATATATAATGCCAAGGTATCCTGACTAATAATCTTAAACAAGAAACGTGGTATTAAATTCCCATGCAGAAGATTCCGAGATACCTCTCTATTGTAATAACTAATAAGTGACAAGATTATCAACAATACCGTTATACCAATCTAGTTGCCTCCACAGGATATCTCGAGAAATGGATTTTCTTTACAGTTCTTTTAAGATTTTTTTCCAAGATTATCCTATTCACTTAATACACTCGAAGGAAAAAACCTGAGGGATAGTTATATCCTGCTTAAAGTTCACATCATAAGCCTTTTGAGTATGTGGTTATGACGAGAACTGTGTAACAGACAAGGTTTCTTTCTTAAACATAAGGAACATCGGCCAATCACAACAAGTCTTTAGATTCGTACATAAGTGGGGCATGGAAAGAGAATTACTTGTTGTAAACACGAGAAGGCTGCTTCACGATACAATTTTGGCTTCCTACTGCATGCGGCACAAACAGCATTTAGAATAACATTGGGCATGTTGGAATCTTCTGCAGCTACAGCAACATGGCAGCACGAACACAGTGAAGCTAGTGCATCGAGAACAGCATCTTTTCCCTGCAAGGATGATAAGGAGATATATGATCATGTTGATATTTTTTCAATAAAACAAAGGAAACTATGGTACGCACAACTTCAGTAACATGGGATGGATGTTTCCAAAAATCTCGCGCTCACTGAATTTTGTTCATCCTCACCACTCCCACTTGTAGAATCATTAGTGGATTGCAGGAAAAAAGGATGTAGAGTGCATAATTTGCACATACGTGTCATAGTCACCCAAAACAATGTTTCTATTAAAAATATATAAATAAAAGTATGATTACCTCCCAAAATCGACCCGGCAACTCTTTTAGAAGTGATTTGAGAATATTATGGTAGTGTGCAGAAAAGGGTTCTCCAAGGGCGTCGCACAGATTTTTTGTAGCCTTGGCTGACTGCAATTACCATGGTATGGTAAGTATACAAGCTACTGCCACCGATTTATTTTTATGAATAGCAAAATGGTGACAGAGACTGCACCTTTCTTTTGCCAGCCCATGATGACGAGGACATAGAATCGCACAAAAGAGATACAATTTCTGGTAAGTAAAGCTGAAGGGTTACTCTTTCACTACTAGGAATGTCCTCCCAAAGTTCTCCATATAAGGCACTGGTCTCTTTATCATCATCAAATCTGAAAGAAAGTTTGTTATTTGAGATCCAGCACACAGACTACAGGGAACTGCTTTTGTGATTTAATGATACTGAACTTCAAACATCACGAATAGCTCACATATTAGTTTCAGAACTCAAGATGAAAGGTTAAGACATAAGGTATGTCTTCCACATACCTTGAAGAAAAAATTACAGGGATAACCACTGCATTGTATCCACTAATAACGTCTGCTGCATTGCTCAAGTAGGATTTAATAAGAACTGCACCAGATAACTGAGAATTTTTTTCACCTAAATGCAGAGAAGCAGTATCTTCAATAAGTTTCTGAGCCTGAGATTGACTGGCATATTTTAAAACTGAAGCACAAGAAGACGCAAAGGCCCTTTTGGCCGCAGAACTCCTTTCCTCAAGAACGGCAGTGTACAGTAACTTCAGTAACATTGCTGTGTATGGCTTGATGTTAATCATGACCTTCTGTACCAGCAAGGTGATAAAGTTAGCAACACCAACCCTGAAACCAGGCACATAGACAATGAAATTGTAAGATTAAAGTATGTGAAATGAAATGGTACATGATATCATGAAAACTACAAGGCTTATATTAGCACGGAAGCTAACCTTGTATTAAGACCAACAGCAGACCTAACCATTTGAGCAAGTCGAGGAATCAATAGCTCGAGTGAATTTGTGTCGACAACTTTGATACAGATATCAAGGGTTTCCCACATTGGAGAATCTTTAGCTACAGCTACACGCGAGCTGTCAAGCTTCTCGGTTTGGATGCCAGCACTTCCTGCATGCATCTTTGGTCGAAATACAGTAGTGAGTATAGAACAGAAATAACATGGTAGACAAATAAGTAATAAATCATCAACAGTCCTACGGAAACCACCGAAAGTAGCATACCTCAACATAGTTTAACCTTTGGTCCTCCAGACTTGATAAACATTCGAGCATACAACTAACAAGTTCT
Source organism: Avena sativa (assembly GCA_916181665.1). Lineage (NCBI taxonomy): Eukaryota > Viridiplantae > Streptophyta > Magnoliopsida > Poales > Poaceae > Avena > Avena sativa. The sequence goes on along the minus strand of OV702297.1, from coordinate 298,575,626 downwards.
GACAGATGTGGCCGTAAGGCACTGCCAGCCCCCTACAATAAGAAGTCATAAGATGAAGATATTTTCTTTCTTTATTCCTTTCATTGCAGAAACACACATAAAGCATGAGCACTAACTGTATGTTAAGGCAATGCATAGGCAAACCATAATAATGCTTGGGATGGAATTAACAAGCCATATCATACTGCAACCCCACTACGGTAATATTTTAGGAGAATAGCAGGGAAGGGACCTAATGAAATATAGTAAGATCAAACAAATAATTTACGTGCAAACATATAATGTTCCACAGGAACCAAGACACGGTTCAAAAGTCTCCTCAGCCCAACAAAACTGGCAGCAAACTTACAAGTGTTTATTAGTCACAGACTAGGCCTACTTCCAACAAGTAACTACAGTAAGCAAATCGAAATAAAGAAGCATGATTATACTATCAAGATCAACCAGCTCATTCGTGATGTTTACCTCCTAGGAGGCATGTAATAACTCTTTCTACCTTTTCAATATAATGAAAGGCAAAGATCTTTGCGTTTTCTCAAAAAAAAAACAGCTCATTCGTCAGAGCCTCAGCCAACTGTTGGGAAATCCTAAGCTTCAAGGCTTACACCATTTCATGCAAGTCTTTTTTCCCACCTGATTTTGTTAGAGGGGACATTTCAAACATGTACTTATTCCTTCGTGTCCACATACTTGGAGTTGCATTGCCATCTTGCTACAACAATGATAGAACTTTTGGCCTCCAAAGAAGAAAGAAACTAGAATAGTTGTAGTTTATTTAAGTTTCTGTATAGTGCAAAAATATAAAGTTCACCCTGGAAACAATGAATAAGTGATGTTTTCGCACCAAGATCGTCTTGAGAAGAAATTCCATAAATATTGTAATCTACATCTTGTATTCACTTGATATGCGAAGCTAAAATAGAGCTTACAAAAACTAACAGTGAACTTTAATAGCATTAGATGCTGCATCTAGCTGGTATAAATAAACGCAGTTAAACATTTTAACTTTCACTCTTGATATACCTTAGCAAGCTTCATGACCAAACTTATAGAAGCTTTTTGAACGCTTGAAACTTTACTGAGTATGCCTTCAGAAAGCAAGTATGGAAGTACAATATTCATTGTTTCTTTTGCATCAGAAGCGTTAGTAAGTGACACATCACAGAGCCTAATTGTCAATGAGCTTACAGCTCGGCACAAACTGTCGCCAGCATTCCGCACAGTTTCTTTTATGTCATCCATCGCACGGAAGGTGGTTGTCCATATTTTTCTCAAATGCTTCGAAACCTTGAGAAGACAAAGGAAACAGTGAGTTTGATTCCATTCTTAAAAGAACTCTAAAGGCACTTCCATGCAGATATGTCGACATAGCTTGTGTAGCTTAGTGCACTAATTGAAAATTGAAATTTTTATTTCAAAATAATCACTTACCTGACTATATCTTCGACCTTGGATGATGTCTGCAAGTGCAAGACAAGAAGCTTCACGTGAGCGCCAAAGCCGTGATCCAGACTGAACTAACAAATCCTCTACTATGACATCATAATGATCATCTATTGCTTTTTTGGGATCTGCAACAATTAACTTCCAGATGTGCCCCATTGAATCCTAAAAAGGCAACTGGAATTGTCAGCTAGGAGGAAAACTTATTGCTTCTTGAGATGATATTCTAGGTCATAATTAGATGATCTATGAGCGCACACATCAGTAAGAAGATCAAAAGATTGCTAATAAATGATACTCCCTCCGTCCAGAAATAAGTGACTTGGATTTGTTTAGATTCGCATGTATCTAGACACATTTCAGTGTATAGATACATATGAATCTAGACAAAGTCAACTCACTTATTTCCGGACGGAGGGAGTACCATAAAAGCAGAGCTAAAGATGCCTATAGCACTGTCATTATCCATTTCTTATAAATCGAAGTTTTGCTAACTGCAAGCATGGTGCGGCAACCATTGTTGATTGTGTCACGACTGGCTGGTCAACCATACAAGCCCATGGTAGTGAATGGTATGGCCAAGCAACAGCAGTCTCGCAAAATAGATAGGATTTTAACATGCAAGATTTCTTTAGCTACGTGTCCTGCTGGAACAGGAAAGTGGTGGTGTCTACTATGATTAAAACCTGGATGAGGGAAACAAAAAAGCTCAATTTTGATAGCACAGCCAAACTTGTAGTAGTCAAAATTCTGATTTGTTCAGGGAAAATTATGACATGCAAAAGGGCATCTATGTTATTTCTGGAGAAGTTAATTTTCCTGGTACATGCTACTGACACATCAAATTTCACCAAATGACACCACTGTATCAGGTGATACCGGCCAATACTAAAATGAGTCAAGCTCCCTAACCAACTTTTTTTTACGAGAAGCTCCCTAACTAACTTTTTTTTACGAGAAGCTCCCCAACCAACTGATTGGTAAATAGTAATGACTGGGATAAAGAATCCTAGGCAAGTCATTCTGGCCAGATATTTAGGCATCTCATGTTTCACAGAAGCATGGCTCCCCAATAGCTAAGGTGACTCATCCACATCGAGGTGCAAATATTCACATACTGAAACTAGCAACTTAATTTCACCACAGCGCCAAAACTATTGGCAAATATGGTAATGTGAATGTAATATTTCGTACCTGGATGTTCTTATCAGGATCATATTGGTATCGGACAAGCCTAGGAATTAAGGTGTGCAGATGGGGTTGAAGTGCCTCCCCAGCTTGTTTGGCTATCTTGGAAAATCCAAAAGCAGCACCCCTCTTGGAATTGAGAGCAGCCTGGTAGTTAGCCAGATCCATGAACTTGTATATCAAGTCAGGTTGTCCCATCTCATTGGCAAGACTACAGAGCTCCTTGTATGTGCTAAGCTTTCCTCCAGTAGGATTACTGCCAATGGTTCCTTCTTGAAAAACCTCTGAATCCTCCATCAGCTAATGCAAATACATCAAGAAAGAATACCTTAGATAAAAAGAGATTTAGTGATCTCATACAAAGTAGAAGTTGAGAAAACATTATGCACCTTAACAGCCTTTTTCTTTTTTGCTGCGCCAGTCAGTGTATTCACCAGAGCATGAACCAGCTGCCCTTTCATAGAAGCATCGCCAAGTTCATACACAATACTCATGCCTTGGGACGCCAAATCTTGTGTAAGCTCATTAGAATCACCAATAAGGTGAGAAAAGGCTTCCTGTAAAATAAATTAACTCCAAATGTTCATACCATCGCGAAGATGCATAACTTGAAAATAGTACCATAGCATGTGAGCTGACAAGTGGGCCGTAGGACCAGATCAGTAAAACGTTTATGGTATTTTCTAAATCAGGTGGGTTTTGCAGTGGTTGGGTGTAATGATCAATTGCAAACATCAAAATGGACAATATTTGATGGGAAAATACATGATTACCATACAAAAAAAGGATTAAAGATGAGAGAGTCAACAGTAAGGGCACTGTTTTCCTCCAAAGCAAGAACGTTGCTAGCTGTGGAAACAGCTAAACCAAATCACCAGCATATGGACATACTCCCTCCGTTTAGAAATATAAGATGTTTTAGGTTTGTGAAGGAGATGTATCTAGACATGTTTTAGTGTATAGGTTCAAATGAATTTAGACACTAAAAGGTGTCTAGATACACCTCATTCACAAATCTAAAACATCTTATATTTCCAAACAGAGGGAGTACAATTGTAGCAAGAAATGGAACTCACAGTTTATAATTGCTTCAATCAAAGGGTACACATATCCCAAAGGCCAAAAGTTACAATTCGTTTCTAAAAGGAGATTTATTGTTGGCATCAGTAAACCTTTGAGTTTTAGACTAGGTGGTTATCAGTACTACAAAGCTGAACTTTTCAGCCATAGAATGGTAGAGAAACGTCTTGAGAGCTTGAACTTCTAAATCATATTAAAAGCTAGTACAGGTTTTAGGTGACAGATAGGAGTATATCATACTATTCTGGTCAATGCACCCCCAGACAGTGAGTGATGGCATTGGCATAAAATCATACATACCAATGCTCACATTACGAAATATATCAGTTTAACGCGGTGCTACAGTTTACTAAGAAAAAATATTAGGATCACTACGATGATCTATAAGTTTTAGTGTTGATCAGAAACCTGAATCTGTGGAAGAAGTTCCAGGATCTTTGGATGCCGACCACAGTACATTGTGAGTGAGACCAAACAGACTGTGCCCGCACAGCGTTCCTCTTTTCTGCTGCTATAAATTAGTGTATCAAACAACTTGTTTATAATTTCTTCTTGAGCCATCGTATGTGCTTCTTCACAGCTGCTTCTTTTACCCAAGTTGCTTGAGCCAAGTAGGGGTGCATCACCAGTAAGAAAGTTTGTGGCTTGGGAAAGGGAAACAAAGTTTGTTTCTAGTATCACATCTGCAGTCACAGGAACTTCACCCCATATGAAAGAGAGAGCCTCGCCAGATGCAAAAAGCACATCTTCAACCTAAATAGATGAAATCCATAATATGAGCTTTTTTCATAATATAGTATCAATAAATTTTTGAATATGTTACAATACTACCTTAGAACGAGCGAGACCAAAAATCAAGTCTAGTGCAATTTTTAGATGTGAAAAGGACAGCTCATTCCATGAAATATGTCCCAGTGATACCAAAATTTTTTGTATAGCTTTGGTATCATTTTCGGAAAGCAGCTTGGTTAATCTCTCATGCAGAATCGTCAAAACTGCAGCTGTATGACAAACAAAGTTAGCTTAAGACAGATAACTAGCAAAGAGAGGTAGCGAACACTGAATGGTTTTACCTGCAGAGGAGTTCCTACTAATGCACGGCAATGCACAACGGAGCCCGATATGGCCAATAGATTCCATCGCTATGGATGCCAATGTTGAACCCTCGGACTCAACAACTTTAACAAGAATATCAACTACCTTTTCGACCAATTCTTCAGATATCTGTACATTTATTCGTCAAGTATAAGAACAAATCAATAATTTCAAGGCTACATTCTTCAAACAATGTTTGACAGTGAAAGGATTTATAAGCCATAAAAACTGTCCAACTATACAGCCAATACTTTAATCAAACTTTTAGAAATAAGAATACTACATCATGATGACAAGTAGAGATGCAAGTGGGTCATAATTAGGGTACTCTTGTAGAGCCTGGTCCTTTTGTTTTAAAAGAGACCTCTTCATCTTTCTTATAGAATGAAGGATGATCTGAAATCCGTTCTTATAGCTTGGCTAGACGCTTTCTAATTCTCTTTGGGCTATACCCCTCTGTACATTCCCTCTTTCACCCCAATCTTGTAAATATTTTTGTCTTAATAAATTTTTTACTGTCAGGGCCTCCCCTACAGTTTTTAGCTCAAAAAAAATTTAGGGTACTCTTTACCCTACTTAGTTAAAAAAAATGAACTGTACAGAGGGTTGAGGGTAATAAGCGAACATGAATTATAGTGCCTTCTTCCTCTCTTTCATACTACCTCCATTTCAAATTATACGAAGTTTGGTAGGCTATTTCAGCCTACCAAAACATCTTATAGTTTGGAACGGAGGAAGTAAATGGCAAGCGTATTTTTTATTGAACATTTGTGAGATGTACTATAGTTATTATTCTAATACCAAGATGTGCATCATTATGTGGTGCCTATTCATGCCAAGCCACAACAAAACAGACTGGTCCAAAAGAACCTTCGAGCATCTAAGAAGGAGAATTAGGTAACGGGTCCTAAAAAAATATTCTTCTCGCCAGCAAGAACAACTCCTTTATCACTTGTCTAGCTGGCAAGGCTAGTGATGGAAGTGGGTCAACAATAGGGTACCCTCTACCCTCTTTACTTCAACAAAATGAACTAATTTTTGTGATGACATCATCATTTTGAAAAGGTTAGTTCATTTTTTTTGAACTAAAGAGGGTAAAGGGAACCCCAATGGTGACCCACTTCCATCTATAGGCTATCAAACTTAACCAATGGACTAGCTATGAACACCCCTCCTGCCCGCTTCCCTATGGTTGTGTAGACCAGCCATTTCGGCAGATCAATAACACGAGAAACCAGCATGAACAAACTCTAATAGGTAAGACCCCCCCATTTATTTCAAAACAGTATCTAGAGGTTATCCACTAACACCAGTAACAAATTGTGATGCCTCCCCCCCCCCCCCCCCCCCCCCAATCACACATGAATGATCAAATATCAATGCTATACAGGATAGGGAGATAACATAGAAGATACAAAATACACTGTTTTGTTTGTTGTTTGGAAATCTGGACCATGTTAAACAATTTCTCTATCCTATTCTCAATATAAAAGCATAGCATAGATGAATCAAACGGGCCATAATTGAAATCGTATGGCTATCAAGTAACTACGAAATAATATTCTAGATGGAGTTTCAAGGAAAGTGGTGAAAGAAACCATGCTAAGATTTCATGTGAAGTGCATGATTCAGCAAAGAATATTAAATATGCAATAATCTACAAAAAACAAGGCAGAGGAAAGCACAAGGAGCTTACATAAGATTCCTTCAAACAACAGGCAGTTACATACCCAATCGCACATAACGATCCATGATAAATCTCAAATCTGGCACAACCAATCAAATATATAACATGAATGGTATGGCAACACAAGTAAAACATCAAAGGATTGTACTTTTCTCTTGCATACCTTGGCGGATGATTTGGATCAAGTGTTGAAGTGAGTTCAGACAGAAGGTTCAATGCAGCCGAGCTTGAAAGTGCTGAAGAAGTAATGCCAAGCAGACGTGCGGCAGCTTCGCGAGCATCAGAATCGACGTGACTTAGTAAAGTTTTCAACCAATGTAAACGGTTGGCATACCGTGATGATACCAACTGTAAATTATCAAGAGAAAAGGTTAAAACATGTGAAGAAAGAATTAAGCTTGTTTTAACATAGTACAGAGAACAAAAACCTTTGGCTGACGGGAGGATATATCGACCAGTGACTTCACTGCCAGTGCATGCAGTTCACTAGACCCTTCGTATGACATGGCATGTTCCAAAACCACACACATTTTTGCTACTGGGGAATGAGATGGATCTTCTTGCAAAAGATCTGGACTATCACTTGCCTTAAAGCACTTCATCAGAAACTTGATCATTGCAAGAAATGTTTTTGGTGGGAAAAGCAGTTTTCCCTGCCTGTGGTCATTAGAGTGCAACAGCTGAGGCTCCTGGCTGTAGATATAATCTAGAATCTCAACAACATCAGGATAGTTGAAATCAATAGCTATTGCAGATGACTGTCTCTCATCATTTAACAGATTTAGACCAGTTAGAGCCATTTCCCTGGGTAAAAGAAGAACCAAAAGTTGCACATTATGTATATAGGAACAACTGAAGAAAATGCATCAATGTGTTAGCGTCATAAAATTCAAAAAAAAAAGTCTACTGTATTAGTTTACCAGTACCAAGTGCCAAAGCAAGATTAGTAGAAGTCATTTCAGTAGGACAAAATCATGGATTTACTAATTTACAAATACAAGTGTACAACTACAAGTCAACAATGATCTACATCCCCACTTCAAAACATTGGCAATAAACTACTTCCTCTGTTCCTTAGTATAAGACATTTTGGCAGTTCTGCCAAAACAACTTATATTTAGGAACGGAGTACTAAAGTCTGCTTTGCATAATCCACAAAATGTTTGATACTAAATGGGAACTTCCCAGATACTACTCCCTCTGTTTTATAAATGTATGGTGCACATGTTTTCCAAGATTTTACTTTGACCAATAATTTGCAATATGTGTGTTACTCCCTCCGTTTCAATAAAACTGCAGTATAAAGGGCAGACAGGTGCACGTAGCTCCCACTTGCGCAGGGTCCGGGGAAGGGTCCGACCACTTCGGGTTTTTCTGTACTGGAGTATGTGACACAAAAATTGACACTGGTGGAACATGCTTTCAATATATACATATCCAACAACATCAACTTTCTATCATATAATCTTTATACTGTTCATCCAATTGTTGGGCAAGAATCTTGGAAAGCTGTGCCTTATATTTCCAAGCATAGGTGGTGCTATAAAAAAGAAGATCCAAAAAGTTCCACCTGCCTGTATAGGTAAGAAATTGAGCGTGCATGCAACAGACTCAAATTTTACAGATTGCATGAACCTGCTAAGTGCATAACTATAAGGAGCAGCTGAACTTGTATCTAGTATAACAGTGCAGAAATGCAACAAAACAGCAACAAAGCACCATGCTGGCATATTTTATATCTAGTATCTTTCATGACTAACCTTATATCCAGTTTTACATCTGAAGCACCAAGCATGCAAATGTACCGGCTTGGGCAGTGTCGCGTGTCGTATAACGTTGTTGCCCATCTTACAGCAGAAAATCGGACCTCAATTTGCTCCTTCAAGAAAATTTATGATAAAACATGACATCAGAGAACTATGAATCCAAAAAAAACTAGGGCACCAGCATTCCTCAAATAAGGCCCTTAGAAAATAGCAAGATACTGCAACCCAAAAACATTACTCTAATGCATAATAAAAGTGTGACTGGAAGCGCATGTTTGCTCTATAGCACAGCAAAAATCAGGAGAAGAAAGTCATCTATCTAATGGAACCAATCACAACATCTGAGATTTCTTCCTTTCAAATACAGTAGACTTTAGGTGAAAGTCCAAGCAAAAAAGGTGAAAGTGTAAGTATCTCCACTACAAATGTCTCAGTTTGGCCTTCGTAGACTCCGAGTAGGTTCTGGACTCTGGAGTACTTGAGAATCAGTAATTAGAACGATAACCTTACCACTTGAGAATTTTCGAGAAGAAGCACCTCAAGATCCTTCAGTACTAACTTTGAAGCACCCTGATATCATGAGCAACAAAACAAGTTAAATACAGGTAATGAGTTAGATATAGCATCTTACAGTTGAGCCTAAGTTGTAGATTTATTTTTTCAGTAAAATAGTAACATCAATCCAACAACACTAGACTGCAGATGGGTTAGGCCATATATCTTGTGAAATGTGTTGTGAATGATTTTGCAATGACTTGAAAACGGTGCATAGCCAAGCAACTCCAGTTTAATCTTTTTAAGTGAAGCAAAAGGAGAAAAATTAAGAGTTGTTGTGTTGCCAAGATGCATGGTTTATTCTGCATACTAGACTAGCATGTCTGGACATAGGTCATTACAAAGTTTTCATGGACTTTCTCAACGATAAGCTAGAACTTATGTACATCAGGCGTCGCGTGCTGTTATTTGATTACTGAAGACAATAATTACGATCATCTCCACCGGCGTCTTAAATAGGTCATGACAGCACAATTTAGCATGCCCTCCACAATTACCTTATATGCTGTAGCAAGGGAAGTGGCAGCTTCCTGAATTGTCAGACGGAGTGATTGATCCTCCAGCCTCAAAGCAGTAAAGAGTCGTACAGCCATTTCAGTTTTGTTGCTGCAATGTTCACAGAAGTAGTAGATCATTCCCCATAATAGAAATATATAAAAAATGAGCCAAGAAACTAAAAGTGTACAAGAAGGGCATGCCTGAATAAATTAGGCAAGCGAGAGGCAAGCAAACCAATGGCCTGGTACGCGAATATTTTGACATCTCTACCGGTGGAATCTGGAGATGGAGGACATCAAGAAATCACTGACTATTTTCTCAAGTACAACATGTACAATTTTTCATCAAACGAATGTTGAATTCGAGCGACTTGAAGAAGCAGTGCAGAGATGAACCACATGCAGGTTTGAACAAGTAGAGTAAATAAGAAGCGCAAGAGACCTGCTTCTGTAGTAGATGAACCATCAAGGGACCGTAATATTCCACTGAGGATAACTGGACCGATTAACTTTAGTTGGTCCATTACTGCCTAAATCAATAACAAAATTACAATTATATATACACCAGTCTGAAATCATATTAAAGAACGACAACAGAGCATGCGGGGGGTGGGGGGTGGGGGGTGGAATGAAGTCATTAATGATGCTAGAACATGATCTATATATGATGTAGAAAGTGGACATACATGTTTAAAAACCCAAACGGTGAACTCCATTCCTAACTGTTTCAATCTTGAAGTAGTTCCACTTCCTACATGCATAGAGACACAGCAGAAACACATTGAGTATACCAACTACATATGGCAATGATGAAGTTGAATGTTGAGATGTTACGTTGCTGGAACTACAAGAGAAGTACTCCCTCCATCCTATAATATAAGATGTTATTACAACCAATATATGATGGTTGTAATAACATCTTATATTGTGGGACAAAGGGAGTAGTTTATTTCTTTAACAATATAAATTGACATGAATATAACATAATGAATTAATCTTTGATGGAGGACGATAATCATTGATTAAAGGTCCATATAAACACTACACAGACATATCAGAGAAATATGTGTTTCATCTCATGAAGAACAGATACCAGGTTGTGAGATATTGAGGCTTATTGCAATTGCTCTCAAAAGCAACTTAAGCATGAATATTGAATGGAAAAACGATGTTAGAAGTTAAATTGGGTTATTCGGCAGGACTTCATGCTCTTTACCCTGTCTCTTATCACATACTCCCTCCGTTCCATAATTCCTAAAACCACGACAGGAATTATGGAGCAGAGGGAGTATCATTTATTTTTCTTATTGCCCTTATGTTCATGTCAAATTTTCTCTCTACATTTCTTAACTTTAGTGGAAACATCTCTGATGCGACTCTATAATAATAATGAGATGCCCAAACTGTTGTAAACACAACTTACCCATGACTATGTTAACAGAATTACCAGAAGGAAATGTTATAGTCCGAATGGCAAAGGTAAAGTTCAATGTCCTACTTTGTTCATCTACTTCAATGCACTTTATTAATGATAGAAATATACAAGTAGGAAAATACCCTTTGCTATCAAGTGCCAATAAAGCTTTTTAAATATGCAGTTAATTGGCAGTACGTCCTAACTATGGGCAAGAAACAATGTATAAGATTATAAAGATAGGGTACCATATATGCAGCCAAAGATGCATTGAAGTGTGTATGGAAATGCATTTGCTGCAGCAATAGATCGGCAGAATACACTCATTAGGCGAACACGCAATGAACTAGGTGCTGGGGCGACTTTCAGTTCTGCAGCTATATTTTCTGCACTCGCGGTACCTGTGATATCAGAGATCATTAGTTCTTACCATGAAACATGACTTGCCACAATATTAAGATCCAGATTGAGCAAAACAAGAAAAGATTGTGATGACAGAGCGGAAAGAGAAGCATGCACACATGAGTTTATGGATGTGTGCAACTAGGTAAGTGACAGGCCTGCTGGTGCAGGTAAATGTCAGTGGCAGGCATTTTGCGTATGCAACCATGCAAGTATGGAGGAGGTAGCTAGATGGTCTGCATACTGAGAGTCCAAGAACAGACCAGGAAGGCATGAGAACAGGCATCCAAACACAAATGACTTGTCACCTATATGACGACAAGAACAGAAACATGTAAAAGAAAGAAACTACATGTTCTTTAGTTTCACCATTCTCCTCCTATGTAGCAAACTGAATTTACAAACTGTAACACTTGGTCCACAAGAAAGTAGGTCAGTCAGATCCTAGACCAAAACAATGAAATAGCTTATGCCAACCCCACAGAATGTGTACTGTTAGTTGAAATGTAAAATGCATAATTAGTAACCTAGAAAGTAATGCATACCGTTGAATAGTGTAAACAATTTCTTGATAAGCTTGGGATCTTCTAAGTTCGCAGTTGAAGCTTTGCGCTTTAACAACTCATCTCCTCTCTTAGCAACTGACTCTTGACTATATTGAAACAGTGATCAGCACAATTGTTGGTCATAACCAATTCTGCACATTGTAATCGATTTCTGAAATGAAAGTACCTGTCTGAAGCACCAGCTAAATAAATAGGGTAGACAATCTCAGATGCCAGCTGCATAGCTTCAAGGACATTCAAGATACCTAGCTGAAGAAGTAGAAGATAAATTCAACCACAAGAGGAAAGTGAAGGTAGTACACTCAACAGTTTAAATGTGTCAATGCATGTACAGACAGGACTATGCACACATGATAAAATATATAATACCCAATGGTAAGAATGCTCGACCGAAAAATCACATGTACTTTGGTATTACCTTTCTTGATGTAAGTGTATCACCTTTCAGTGGTAGCTTTCCAGTAACACGATCTGCTTGGGCAACTGAAAGTCCTGCTGGGCATCCAATACTGAAGAATGATAGCAGTAAGCCTCCCAAATTCAGTATAATGTATTATAATTTTACGTAATATTGTAAGTAGAATGTACCCTTGAGATGGTGTTTGATACAATATTGAGTGAAAGCAAAAGTCAGCAAAAACTAAGCCATCATCAGATCCACTAATGGATCGATATTTCGATGCAACGGTATCATCCACCTTACGCATGTTGCATTCACCAATAGCCTGGTCAACAAGAAAAGTAAAAGAATAGATCATGAAAGTATAAATAGAATGTAAGTATGCCAAGGCAATAAAAGGGCGCTACAATCAAACACTTCCAAAATAATCTCTGTATTGGCTAAACATGCACATGGTGAATGGAGTTACAGAGAAACGGCAGGACTCTTAAGGGAAGTACTTATATCATATTTCTGTGTCCAACATAGGCAATCTACAATCCTATCATCAATTTGACAATCAACTTCAAGCACGGAATTTGTGTCATTAACTACAGTCCATGCCAAACCTAGATCATCATCTATTTTATTATTATTATTATTGTGAAATTTCCAGTGCGATACTACACTGCACATCGTAAAATCATATGTGCACATTGGGGTTGACAACGGTCCTCGGTAAAACTAAAATTAGTTCAAGATGACCGACTTCTACATCAAATCATGTTTTAGGAAAATATATATGCATGACATGACCAACCTTTGATACAAGTCTCAAGATAATTCCTTGATGCTGAGCTGGAACATTTGATATATTGATTAATAGATCAGGTGCAATGTTTCCCTTCTCCTGTTGCAAAATGTTAAGTTGGTGTTGTTAACTTCACAGTAAAAGTAAACAAAAAGACTATGAAAATGAGGAGCTAACCCAGGAAAGGAGGATACCTCGCTTGGCAGGCGTTCAAACGCCATCTCAATATAAACAATACAAAAGTTCCGAACAATTGATGACGAAGCAGATTCAGTATATATCTTCCATAAATCCAGCATGGGCAACGAAATCTCGGGCCTGTGCTTCACCCGTTTGTTGATGTGGCTGAGAATCTCCATAACCTAGTCAAATCCAAAAGCAGTACTGGCATTGAGCAAATGTATGTTTGTCATAACTAATAAAATCTGTCCCAAAAGAACAAACATAGCAGTATTACAGTAACCATTCTACCAGAAAGGGGGCATGTGTATTGCAAAGTAACGGGGCAGCATTTGAACAGGTGCAGCCCACTATTAAAAATTACACGCATGATTACTTTCGGTGTTTCGGAACTTCAAACAGACAATGCGGAACTACCGCAGCCCGCAGCTAATTTTGTATTGCTAGTAATATATAAGGGGCTCCGAATAACAGGGAACTTCTACAGAGTGCAAATTGCTATAAGAATAAACTTGGAAATAAGCAGAATTCCCTCTGTTTTAAGTAAATAAATGGGGCTCGAATTCCGTGACACACAGGCAAATCGGAGCATGAATCCCCCCTATGTAGCAAATATATCACCGCCCACCAACTAAACCAGCTGAAGCGGAACTAACTGAGCGCAGCAGACACTTACCGCCCCTTCTGAATCGAATCAGGGGACGGCAGAGGAGTGGTGATGCTTACGAGCTTGCGGACGGACGGGGATGGGGAGGCGAAGGAGGTGATGGCGTAGGGGAGCACGCGGGCGAGCAGCGGCGCGAGGCGGGCGTCCTCGGCGAGGGCCAGCCGCGTGAGCATCCGGTCCAGGGCGTCCTCCCTCTCCATGTCAGTCGGGGCCGGCGGGGCGGCGGCCGGCGACGACGGCTCCGCCATCTCGGTCGGCTGGGTGCTGTGTGTTGGACTCGCGCGGTCGCCGCTGGTGTGGCGCTTGCCTTCCGGCCCAAGAAGAAAGGGAGGAGTGCGAATTGGAGAGGGTCGAGTCGAGTCGAGTCGGGTCTAGCCGTCTGGGTCTAAACCGTTTTAAAGGAGAGCGCCGAAGGAAACCGAAGCCTTTTTTCTTTCTTGCGAATTGAGGAAGCCGGAAGTCCAATTCAAAAAAAAAAAAAAAGCCGGAAGTCCATTTTTTTTAAAAGAAAGCCGGAAGTCTAAACTCAGAACAAGTGTCCTTGTGTGCGTGGTGCCGTGGTTACCTGTAGATGAGTTAAATCTATAGTTAGTAACTAAACTTATTTAGTAAAGTCAATACGATCATCGTACATATAAAATACGAGTTTACGGTCACCGAACTCGCACTAGAGCTTCAGCCACGGTCACCAAGCGATACGTAGCGGTGTATGCGATGACTAGACGCTCGGGAGGACCCATTGTCAGCATCACACTTGAATTGATGGTTATCGAACTTGCACGAGAGTGTCAGTCATGGTCACCGAGTGATACGTAGCTTGGCAGAGTTTTATTATAAAATGGTGGACATATACTAAGCCCCGCGTTCCAACCGTACTCGTTCGTTCCGACCCACGCCGCTCCTCGGCTGTCGCCGTTCTAATCCTAAATTGCTGGTGCCCCCGATTTAGATGCACTGGGTCTTTCGTACAGGCAAGCAACAAAAATCTCGCGGCTGCAACGCTACTGTCTGCCAGTCTTGCATGGTAACTTTTTACACCAGCAATCAGCACACATACGGAGGTGCCCAACAAGCTTACCCTGATGCACAGGAATATGGGTCCAAAACTTGGTTTTAGCTGTGCTTACCATCTAAAAAGGGACAGTGCATCAGGCTCGGCCAGACTCGTTGTGCATCAGGTTGGAAAGCATGCAGTGAACCAAGGCCAATGGGCATTTGGCGTCCCGCACGTCCGAGCCTGCCCATGCTCAATCATACACACTCCTTCGTACACACAGCAGTTCGGCTCAATCGATTCGATCAAAGGGAAAAATTGTGGCATCGCACGTACCACACCTCGATAGCTCCTTCCATCCGATCATCGGTCGTCGCCAGCTCAGTCTATCGCGTCGCCCCTTTTCTTGATTCACCCGGTGATCGGTGGTCCGGTCCGGCATAATCTCTGTCCCAGATTCCCGATGCCGAACCCCGCCTTTGGATGAATCCAAATTCTGTAGCACTGTGTTTGGATGTTGGAAAATAGCCATGGAATTAGAATTCTGGAATTGTTGGGCCTAATTCAACCGTTTGGAAGGGCCTTAGAATTTTAGCGTGGAAACAGACCAAGATTTCGAGCCGCGACCCCGCAAGCGTCCGCCCGGCCTCGGCAGTTTCCGAGCTATCCCGCACGGAAAGGCGTGGAATCGACGCACCGCTTCGTTCTGCTCGGCCCCGAGCCAAGCTAGCGACATCTGCTGCCCAGTGCCGCCGCGGTGGCTCCCGCCTCTCCCTTCCCCCATCCTCTTCTCCCTCTTCCCGGCCTCCTCCCCCGCTTCCTGGCCTCCTCTCCCTCTCGGAACAGCTGGGGGAACCCGCCCCTAACCCCAATGACACCTGCTGGCGGAGGTGGACCTGCTGCCCAGCGCCTCCGCGGTGAGATCTCGCCTCTCCCTCCCTCCACCCTCTTTTCCCTCTTCCTGGCCTCCTCTCCCCCTTCCCGGCCTCCTCTCCCTCTCGGAACAGCTGGGGGAGCCCGCCCCTAACCCTAGCAATCCGGCGGCTACGGCCATCAGCGGGAGGCAGGGTGCTCAACCATCGACGGGAGGCAGGCTCAGCCATCCCCTGTCTCTCCTCTTCAATTTGTTGCTGCAGTTCCAATCGGAAGCCCCAATATAATACATAGTACTTTGATTTTTATTTGAACTGCAGATTTAGTACAAGAATTAGTAGCACCTTTGTCCATGTTGTCATGCCTGAAAAATAATTTATAAACCTCAAATATATAGTACTCCCTCCGATCCTAAATAAGTGTCACGGTTTTGAACTAACTCTAGTTTAAAATGGCGACACTTATTTAGGATCGGAGGTAGTACTATTGTGCAACACCTGTAGAGAAGTTTATAATTGTCAAATCTCAAAAAAAATTCAATTCCATGTCGTATACATCCAAACATGATTTGAAATTGGATACTACCATTTGATTCCAACAGAAAATTCCATGCACATCCAAACGTCGGAATTGGAAATCGGAGCCATTTCCTTTCCATTATGGATTTAGAATCTTTGGCCCAATTCAATTCCAAGCTTATTTTCCAACATCCAAATTTATTTCTTCCCTCCCTAAAGTTTCCTCTACTCTGTTACGGAAATTGTTCCTACGATTTATATATTTTTCTTTGGTGAAATTATGACTAGGGTTTATATATTTTCTTTTGTTAGCGAGTAATCTAGTAGTCGTTCGCAAATAATCTGGTAGCCGTTCGCAAATAATCCGGCGATGAACAATCCGACGGTCGCTAGCAAATAATCTGATAGTCATTGGCAAATAAAAAATCTTGTGACTTGTGTAGATTTTGCGATCATTTCTTTTTAGTTGTACATGCCAACAACACGCTAGCATCTTATTGCACATCATTTGATAGCTGACGTATAAAAAATGAGTCGGAAATAGCAATAAAAAACTACACAAGATTTTTCATATGAATTCGTTTAAGTTTTTCAAAACAAAAACTGTTCACGTATCATTGAATTCAGAAGGTGATAAAATATTATACTAGCTAATAAATAGATCTTGGAGTACTATACACCAGCCCAAAATAATATAGTAGTCAAAAGTATTGTAGCAAATATTATTGTTGTGCTAGTGCGTGGAGGTAGAGAGCGGTCCTACGGGCAGAGCATTGAAGGATTACCGCGGGTGTTGAACCCTGGTGTGGGCATGGTACGTAGTGTAGCAAGTCCGTTAGATTAATCGGTTTGCTAACATAATGGACGAAGGCGGGGCGATTGTACGGGCACGCCAGTAGAGGAGTGGCGCGGGTCAGAAGGAACGGATCCGGTTGAAACACGGGACTTAGTATACGTTCACCATTTTGCAATAAAACCCTCCCAAGCTACGTCACTCGGTGATCATGGCTGATGCTTTTGTGCAAGTCCAGTGACCATCAATTCAAGTGTAACGTTGATAGTGGGTCCACTGAGCGCCTAGTCATCGTATACACCGATACGTATCGTTCGGTGACCGTGGCTGAAGCTCTAGTGTAAGTTTGGTGACCGTAAACTCGTATTTTCTATGTACGGTCGTATTAATTTTGTTAAACAAGTTTAATTACTAACCATGGATTTAACTCCCCGTAGATCGTGAGCGTCTCACCAAAACAAACGTCACGATAGACGTTTCCAAGTGTGACGATATCTAAGTATATGTTCCTAAATAATACAAAAGATAAAAGTAAAAAATTCTGATGTAATATTGTTAATTTCCAAACGCACTCTTCTTTACCAGGGTATCTAAGAGAACTTAGGTTTTAATGAGACGGTTTGCATGTTTAATATATGACGACTTACCAAAAAAATTAACATAGTTTTAACTTAGACATCAATCAACTCCTTAACTGTTTTATGTTACGTGGAGATTCGTGTTGGTCACTTGCATCATGGTTGCAATTGAATTTTCTTTTCAAATGTTGGTGAGGCCATTCGAATAAGAACTAAGCTCATTTTCTTCATAGGAGTGTTAGGCGGACTCATGTTTGTACAATGTAGGCTTTTATATTCTTTATTAATAATTAAAACAGAATTGCTAGGACACAATTGGTTTGTACCTGAGTTTCAACGAATATTTTGCTGTAGTATAACAGTCCATGGGAACTACCTTAGCTTGTTCTTTTCTTTACCTTAGGGCTACATTTGCTGGTTCCACAAGTAATTAGTCCTTGAGTATAAACATATTATCAAAACTACTTTTACTACCCGTTTTGTAACCCTGCACAAATTAGAAGGAACGGTGACAACCGATTAAGTGCTAAATGATCATTTGAATCAAATATTATTCACATGCATGCATTGATGCATTAATCAGGTTGCTAGCATTATTTTGCGTGACCTCAATGATCTTTTCGGATCTTGAATTCTTGTGGGGTTTCTTGTAGGCTTATGAGAAGAGTAGACAAAGATGGTTTAGTTCACTTGCCATCTACTTTTTTTCTAGAACTAGAAGGATACCTCACGCGATTGATATGGAAATTTACTGAAAAATGGTATTTTTATTCAACACGAAACTACAATTTCAACAAGTGATGCACTAATTTACGGTGTGCTTTTTACATAGATAATCATGTGTGTCTTTTAGTCAAGCTCACGCATGACCCATGGAAAACTCCAACAAATACCGACATTTGAAAATAATGTCAAATACAGAGTATGTGCCAAGCCCTGCTATGGAGCAAATATATTTCATAAAATGTATAAAAAAATTCAGGGAGAGTGAGAAGCATAAACTTGATATTTTCAATATAACTAAATAAAAAGATAGACAATAACACGACCGTTGTGGTATTGTTGCTAGTACACACTAGTAAGTGTTTTTTTCGAAAAATGTGCACGTGCAACCAACGCCATTATCAATCACATTGACGATAGTACAAATAAAAAAACTAGAAATGAGTAGAAATTGTTATGATGTTTGTGAATCGAGAGAATAATGTCACTACATAGAGAAAATTTCATGTACAAAAGCATAGATTCGATTACAATTAAGAAATTACCAAGAAGCAATAGAACAGATTCCTTCTTTAAGAGAAATAAAAGTTTATATGTACACAATTATATTGTGGTTTCTTACAATGAAATATTCCATAAAGTTGAACCATGTAAACAGAGAAGTCCTAGACAAAGAACATGCCTCCCATGGTTAACAAGCAGCCCATTCTTTGTACAAGCAGAAAATTCGCAATGTCAGGCACATTAGTGAAACCAAAAAAAGGTCAAACCATTTGTTTGGAATACTGAGATGATCATACTTACAGTGCACATCCTAGATGCTTGGAATTGAAGAAGGAAATCCCAAACACGTTGCGAGAAATGGGGGTGACAAATGATCACTCACCAAATTAGTACCCAAACTTTTTAGCATATAATTTTAAGTATCCAGTCAAGCCCATAAACAGGGTAATATTGCAGAAAGTTAGACAATAATGTCTAATCCTTTAGATATGGGTTATAAATAAATTTTCTTCCTTACAAACATATCAGAACTAACGTTTCATTTTATGGCTCATACAGGCATATAGTATTACCATCAACAGGGGTACGTGGTCTGTCAATAAACAGATAGAAACAAATGGGATGAAATGTTTGAAATTTCTCAACTGACGCCCTCGGATCAAAACATATGTTGAAATCACAGTCCCTGTTGTGATGATCCATCAATTGCGAAGCTAGCAGGAAAAGAAATGCCAAATTAGCACAAAAATAGAAAATATTATGAGTCAACCTGCTTGCTTTGCTTCAATGGTAGTATACATTTATAGGTAATAAGAAAACAGAATAAATAAACAGAAAGTCTTAATGTGTAGCAGATCCTGCGGTAGAGACGATGTGGGAGAGAGCGGTGGCATCCAAGTCTGCAGCGTCCATGCCTGTGGGGTTGTCTCTGTCATCTACCTGCAAGCTTCCAAGAGTAATGGTTAGGGATAGCAACAACAAATTGATAAAATGGTGTACAAGAATTTCCTAGAAGAGTACACTTGGAGCAATACAACAGATGTAAAGGGAAATTTAGATGTTGGGGCAGTAGTAAAGAAACAATTGTATGTATAAAAATGATCGCAACACACCCTATGTTGCATACATCCTCATATAAAATAAAAGAACTGATGCAAGTAGTATTACTGTCTACTGAAACAAAATACAATTCCATAACAAATCTACAGGTTTGGAATGAATATGATCTATTTTGTTATGGCTAAATATAAAGATAATATGACCCAACATGTGTCACGAACATAAAATTAGAGAGAAAATCAATCACATTGATAAGAAAAATTGTTGGAAAACACATTTCTAGGGTTATGGTTGGAATTAACACCGTATGATATACTATTTTATAAGTAAGCATTGTCAATAGGGTGCTCTTTTACCAAATAATTAAGAAACTCGTTTTAAAGGTAATTGAGAAACTTATTGCAACTAAAATACTGAATGCAGCTAATTAATGTATGGCAAATGGTTTTGAAATCTAACCAGATGATCAACCAACCAAATAGTATATATTATAGCAAATTATGAAAATATTTAAAATTTAGGGACCTTGCCTTTGTTTAATAATAACAAAAGGTGGAGTGGTTAGACATATCATGTAGATAATTAGAGATGTTGCATGTTGTTTAAATCTTCTACAAAGGATACATCAACTAATTTGAATGGCTAACATGGCCATAGGAAAACCGTGAATCAAGTGCTGCTTGATGCGGTGCACATCACCTTGGCTTTACTCCTCTTCCAATAAGACATGATCGAGTCAAGAACAGTGGTCGCCTAAAAAAGATTCAAGAGCCACGTACGTAGATTTAATGGTTTAATGACGAATTTAACGGCTGAAAAATAGAGCATGAATCCATGGGCCAGCAATCCGCTGCAGTGTATTCATTCAGCAGCCTTGCCGTGACGATGGCCGCCTCCCGGTTGGCTCAAAGTTTAAATACACCTGATACTCCATTGTCAGACTGATTTGAAGGGGATGTGCACTAGAGTCAAAAAACAAATAGGTTTATTATCATATCTCAAACTAGTTCATGATAGTTTCATATTATGCTATAACTGTATCAAGAGGAAACATTGATACATGTGTGACCTAGCAGCCTCTATTTAAATAGTTCGTTGGGCAGCCAATGATCAACGTTTTCTGATCATGAAGTATTTATAATAGTTGACAACAAAGTCATCTTATTAGAAAATGATATGATGGATATTTCCACATAATTATTGCAACATGATCGTCACATGGTTCATCGTTGTAGTGATTAGAAACGAAGTGGCATTTTTCTTAGATCGTGAGACCATATTAATCATTGTTTCTGGAGGAATGCTTTGATCTCACTAACTGTCATGTTCGTAAATGGGTGGCCATAAAAATGTGCTTTGGGTATTCCAAATGAGAAGTTGAGGCCTATGTATCAAGATCAGGATTTGTCCACTTGTGTGATGAGGAGATACACTAGGCCCATTCGGTGATATTGCATCCAACAAGCTGCAGCGTATGACTAGGTCATGGGGTTACAATATCACGATAATGAGTTAAGTAGATTTGTCGGCAACAAGATAAGTATGATGATACTAAAGATCAAATCTCGGACAAGTCTTGTATCGAAGAGATAAAGGGAATATGATGCAGAGTTTATGGTTCAAACACGATAGAGTTTTGTGGAGTGCATAGGGGTCATGTGGACATCCCGGTTCCGCCAATGATCATTGATTAGAGAGATCTCAATCATGTCTGTGTCATTTCCGAACTGTACGACAACACACTTAAGGGTATAACGGCGTTTTAAGATCAATATGGGAAGAAGGGATCACCGATGAGAAAGAAAGAATTATCGGAATAGTTTTGACGAGGGTTCGAAGATGTTCGAAAGAAGGGAAAGACTAAAACGTGTTTAAAAAAATGGTAATTTATAAATATACATATATATATATTAATTATGAATTAATATATTTAATAAATATATTAAACTAACATTTATGGGGCAACTTCCTGCATTGGGCCGAATTACTGGAGGAAAACAACCCAAGAGGAAGCCACCCCAACGGGCATGTCAACACCCGGATTTTTCAATCCTAGATGCCTGCTATGCCATACATCGCAATCCCAGGATTACCATTTTTGCGAGACATAACAGAATTGGATACCATAGTACTTCATCCGTTACAACGATACATAAGTTCTTACACAAATAGGGATCTCATGATCCAGTTCTTAATACAACTTCAAGCAGCGGAATACGTAATAATAACGGTAGCATAGGCGAAGCTCCATCTTCGGGGTCACAGCCAATGCTGACGATGGGAGATGATCCTAGTTGTCGTAACCTTCCTGGGGTCCATCTTCCAGGTACTCCTCTTTATAGTCTGGCCATGGGAATAGCCAGGGACAAAGCCATGAGTACTCTTTAAGTACTCGCAAACTAATACTAACAGGTAAAGGGGTTTTTGGATAATGGGACACTAGGCTCTAAGATTGTTTTGCAAAAGCCAGATTTATCTCTACTTAGTTCCAAAGCTAGTCACAATTTTATAACTCCTAAGTGGGATCTTGTAATTCAGGTCACAACTCTGTTGTGGTCAAGTCAAAGTCTCAATTCATTTCACAAGTCATTTTGAAAAGTCTGACGGGGGAACAGTATGGCCACTCCAACTGTCCATAACCACGGACGCGGCTATTCGAATAGTTTGACACTCTGCAGAGATTGTACACTTTCACCATAACATTCGATACATCCGTCAGGAACAAATCCTGAAGTTACCATACTCAGTATGCGGATAATCAATCCTAACCTTTCAATTACACGCCCTAGTATAAGCACCTCTCCTGTGAGTTTGGCCTCCCAACCATGACCACTGTCATCTTGGGTACTGCACAGGTGGACAATCTTCACAAGGTAGCCTCAGCTCAGACCTTGGCCGTGAGGGAACTAATACTAAGGAGTATAAGTTTCCAGTCAAGCCCTACCCAATATTCGGGTATTGTGGTTGTACTCTAAGATTGGAATGGTATCGCATCCAGACAACCATCAGTTTTATAAAGGGCTAAGGCTCATGCCTCAACATTTTCATCACCAAAATCATCAAGTGTTTGGAAACACATGTCCAAAACATTTCAATAGAATGATCCATCATTCCAAGGTTTTCATAACCATTTTTCCACCAAGTATTCCCATCTAAAAGTTGATCAAGTTTTATGCTTAGCACTAGCATCTACAGGTGGGGGTAGTACTAATGAGGGGTGGTAACTAGTGGAGTTTCACTAAGTCCAACCTTATATCTTAGGCTGATATCAAGGTTTCTAGCTTAGGCCAAATTTTATGCTCTTTATGCAACCTTCAGCACAACTGTCTAGTATCTACCAAACTCTTAAGTAGACTCTAAGTAAGCTTTGATAAAGAAATAAAGTAAGAAGCTTGCACATAAAACTAGGATTGGTTTATCAAGTGAGTATAATCACATATGCTTAAGGCATATAGTAGTCATATCACAAGTATGGGTTTGTGGCATCAGTAGGGTATCTAGCAAGGGTTAGCTTGCACATTCACTAGTAGTATTAGGCTTGCATCAGTGTCAATATAAGCTTGCATAGTTACTAGCTTGCCTTGTGCAGAGCAGTGGTTGAAGTTCTCCTCGGCTTCTTCTTCGTAGTATCCTCCTTCCTCCTCGTATCCTTGGTCGGTACTAGCGTCTATGAATAAATACGAGGTACACAATCACCAAACAATACTTAACTACTTGCAATCATCACACACAAGGGTCATATAGATGATCTAGCATCATCTCTAACATTACAAGGTTAAAGCTTGGTTTAAATCTTTTTATTTTTAGAAAAGTAATTTCTACTCATTGAAAAACTACTTAAGATCTAATATTCTCCAAACCAAATATGGGATCATGTTGACACATGTCATCACCACATATTGTAGTCCATGGGAATGTGATTTAAAGTGGTGTCACAATTTAATAAAGTTTTACCCTTTTATTTTAATTAATTAAAGTGACTAGAAATCCTTATGAAGCATTCTTTTACTACTTGAACAATGTTTCTGCAAGTGAACCTATATATTTTTATATATTCTGAAAGGTATGGTTAAATGTGATTTTTGAGAGTTGGAAACAACTCAAAAGCTTTTATGGTTTAAATTTGAAAAATGTTTGAATGCAGAAAAGCTTCTGCCTTGTTATTTTTACTATGGGTGATCTACAGATCCAAATGACTTGAATCCAACGGGCTTGGATTAAGCATTCACAGACCTTTCCAACAAAATTGGTTTTATTCAAATTGGTGCACTGAATCGATCTGGGTTGATTTTTGAAGTTGGGTACAGAAGTGTGTTTGAATTTAAAAAGAAAGGGTTTAATTTGAATTGCTGGGCTGCGCGGGAAATTCTAACGGGCTGGCCTGCTAAGCGCAGTGCTCCCGCGGGTTGCTTAAGTGGGTGTCCCCACTCGTCAGTGACACGGGGCTGGGCGAAGCGGTATGGGGCAACGTGGATCGTTCGATCTAGTTCTAATCCAACGGCTGGGGGTCATCGTCGACGTGAGACATCTCCGGCGAGAACGAAACCTAGCGCGGCCAGTGGGGGGGTGCTAGGGGCTCACCGGGGTACGGGCGAGGGTCGGCGAGGCGGGCGAACGACGAAGTCGACGACGGCGAACCTCCTGGTACCGGTGGCTTCTCCTGGGGCGACTCCAATCGCTGGCTCCCTTCTTTTCCAGAGGCGGCGGGCTCCGGTGAAATTCCGGCGAGGTGGTGCTCGCCTTGCTCTGAGAACGGTGTGGCACGGTCAGTGAGGAGAGGGGAGTGAGATGGTGTGAATAAATCGTGCGGGGGTGACCTCTATTTATAGTCGAGCGAGGGGACCGTCGGGGCGCACGGTGAGCTCGTCGGGGGCGACGTTACAGGCGGCTAATGGCATGGGCAAGGGTAGGGGACGGTGCTGTGTCTCCTGGTGATGCTCAACGACATGGTCGCGAGGCATGGGGCGGTGTGGTTTGGTCTGGAACGGCCGGCGCTCTGCGCGGCAGAGGCGGCGTCTTCGACGGCGGGCGGTGGCTGTATAGCACAGGGCGGCAAAGGGGGTGTCTGGCGGTCTCCTAGGTCGGTGGTGATCGTGTGTGCACGCGGTGAGGGCGGCGCGCGGTCTGTGGACGCTGGTCGAGGGTGGCGCTCTGGCGCACGCTCGGCATGGTCTAGGCGCGGCTTGTGCGCGTGGTCCAGGGCTTGGCAACGCTTGCGACTGGGACAGGGAGTAGCGGTGGACGGTGGGCTGCCTCCCAGACAAGGTTGGCATGGCTAGTTCTTCCTCTAGTCTGCTGTCCACAATAGGGTGACATTGGGGTGCTCGGCTGTTCACCATTAATGACAATGGCAAGCTCACAGGGGTGCTAGTGTTGGGCTAAACTTTCTAGATGATCTACTGAGTTGTGTGTGAGCTAACTAGGGAACAAGTTAGGCAAGAATCACTGCACACTATAGTGTTTGTTGTTTTGTTTGATTTGTGTCTGCAACCTGTTTGATGAAATGGCCGCATGAAATCAAGTTTTGAATTTTGAAATGAATTTTGGTGGGTTTGCTAGATTTGTGCTGGTGAGTCTGCAGGTGCTTGGGTTTAAAAGTTGAGCTTGTTTGAGTAGGTTTTGAAAAAGTGGGATCTTCCCATATGAAGAAGATTCAATTTTGAATTATCATTTAAACTATGCATTTGAAAGTTTCTGGATGATCACAAAGTGGGCCTTGATACTTTGTTATGAGTACATTCAAGGGGTGCAAAGATCCAGAAAAGTTTCTGTTAGGTTTTGAAAGTTTGAGACAGCCAAAGTAGGCATGGGAGTTAAATTGGTCAAAATGACCATTCACTTAATATATTTGTTTTGATTTACTTGTCTTTAGGAAAAGTGTGGGAAATGTTTTAGATGATGTTCATTTCACCTAAGAAACATTTTACAAGCAATGGATCACACAAACAAGGTGGGTTTTAAAGAAATTCAAAATCCATGCATACACATATACATGCATTCATGAGTTTATTTAGAAAAGTTTTTGTTAACCCTAATCTTGATGATTAGTGTTTGATGATCTAAGTTTGGTATTTTTGGGATGTTACAAACCTTCCCCCCTTAAACAAAATCTCGTCCCGAGATTTTAAAAAGGACGAAAAGATTACCTAGGATTTGAAGAGATGGGGAAACTCCGTCCTGATGTGATCTTCGCGCTCCCAGGTAGCTTCCTCTTTTGTGTGGTTGCTCCACTGAATCTTGAGAAACTTGATGCTTCGGGTTCTAGTAGTTCGAAAGGCTTCTTCCAATATACGGATGGGTACTTCGGGATAGGTTAGGTCATCATTGATCGCTATGGTCCGGTGATCGATATTCTTGAACACTTCGGTCTTCTCGGGGACTTCGAGACACTTGCGAAGTAACGAGATATGGAACACATTGTGCACAGCTGACATCTCCTCTGGTAGCTCCAGTTGATAAGATACTTCTCCTCGACGGTTCAAAATTTTGAAAGGTCCGATATATCTGGGGGCTAACTTTCCTTTGAGTTGGAAACGTTGCATTCCCTTCAATGGCGACACTTTCAGATAAACAAAATCTCCTATGTTGAAGGCGAGGTCTCGACGTCTCTTGTCGGTGTAACTCTTCTGTCGGGATTGGGCTGTCTTGAGGTGCTCACGAATCTTGTGAACCTTCTCTTCTGCTTCTCGTAGGATGTCGGGTCCGAAAATTTGACTCTCTCCTACTTCCGACCAGTTCAAAGGGGTGCGGCACTTTCTTTCGTACATGAATTCAAATGGGGCCATTTGCAAACTGGCTTGGTAACTATTGTTGTATGAAAATTCTGCAAACGGCAGACAGTCTTCCCATTTGGATCCATATTCTAACACACATGCTCTCAGCATATCTTCGAGTATTTGGTTTACTCGCTCCGTTTGTCCATCGGTCTGAGGGTGATACGCGGTACTGAAATCTAGGCGGGTTCCTAAACCTTCTTGGACTTTCTTCCAGAATCTCGAGGTAAACTGAGTTCCTCGATCCGATACTATGTTCTTGGGGACTCCATGCAAACTAACGATTCTAGCGATGTACAACTCTGCTAGCTTCGAACTCTGATAGGTGGTTTTGACGGGCAAGAAATGGGCGACTTTGGACAATCTGTCCACTATGACCAAAAAAGAGTCATTTCCCCTACTAGAAGTAGGTAGTCCAGTGATAAAGTCCATTCCTACAGAATCCCATTTCCATTCCGGAATTTGCAAAGGTTGCAACAATCCAGCGGGTCTTTGATGTCCGGCCTTGACTCGCTGACATATATCACACTTGGCGATATAGCTTCCGATTTCTCTCTTCATATTATGCCACCAAAATTGCTCTTTCAAATCTTGATACATCTTAGTTCCTCCGGGATGGATAGAATAAAGAGTATCATGAGCCTCCTTCAAGATGACTTCTTTTAACTCAGAATCTGATGGTACACAAAGGCATCCTTTGTACCACAAAACTCCTTCTTCGTCCTCGGTGAATCCGGGTACTTTTCCTGTACCGATACGACGCTTGATTCCGTCGATACTCGCATTTCCTTTCTGCGCCTCTTTAATCTGACTGATCAAAGTGGGCTGCAGTTCTATGCTAGCCAAAAATCCTTCACTTACTAATTCTATTCGAAAATCTTCCATCTCTTTGTGCAAACTTGGTTGCTCCTTCAAAATAATGGAGTTCAAGCGGCACGGTAATCTGCTAAGGGCATCGGCTACCACGTTGGCTTTACCAGGGTGATAGTGAATGTCCAGGTCGTAATCCTTGATTAGCTCAATCCATCTTCTCTGCCTCATATTCAGCTCCTTCTGAGTGAATATATACTTTAGGCTCTTGTGATTCGAATAAATCTCACAACGGTTTCCCATCAGGTAATGTCTCCATGTCTTTAGGGCTAGAACTACGGCTGCGAGTTCGAGGTCATGGGTTGGATAATTTTGCTCGTGTTGCTTCAGTTGTCGTGATAGATAAGATATAACTTTGCCTTCTTGCATTAGCACACATCCGAGACCAATCTTGGATGCGTCACAATACACATCGAAGGGCTTCGTGATATCCGGCATGATCAAGATTAGGGCTGAAATCAATCTCCTTTTGAGTTCTTGAAAACTCGCTTCACATTTGTCGGTCCATTCAAACTTCTTGTCCTTCTTCAGCAATTGGGTCATGGGTCGGGCGATACTAGAGAATCCTTCTACGAATTTGCGGTAATATCCCGCCAATCCGAGAAAAGCACGCACTTGGGTTTGAGTGGTTGGGGCTTGCCAATCTTCTACATCTTTCACTTCGGCAGGGTCAACGGCAATTCCTCCGGCTGAGATAATGTGACCGAGGAATCCTACTTCCTGTAACCAGAATTCACATTTGCTAAACTTTGCATACAGCTGATGCTCTCTAAGGGTTCCAAGAATGGTCCTTAGGTGTAGCTCATGTTCTTCTTCTGATTTGGAATAAATCGGAATGTCATCGATGAAAACAACGACAAACTTATCCAGGAAGTCCATAAAAATCTTATTCATGAGGTTCATGAAATAAGCGGGGGCATTGGTTAATCCAAAAGACATGACTGTATACTCGTACAATCCATATCTGGTGGTAAAGGCAGTCTTTGGGATATCCTCTGCACGAATTTTGAGTTGATGATAGCCAGTCCTAAGATCAATCTTAGAAAACACTTGGGCACCGGTCAACTGATCAAACAAATCTTCTATCTTAGGCAAGGGGTACTTGTTCTTGATGGTGACATCATTCAACTTCCGATAATCCGTACACAAACGGTTACCTCCATCCTTCTTGTCCACAAACAGGACAGGTGATCTCCATGGTGACGCACTTGGTTGAATCAATCCGATTTCCAACATGGAATCTAGTTGCTTCTTCAGTTCTTCTAGTTCTGACGGGTTCATACTATAGGGTCTCTGGGCTATGGGTCATGTTCCGGGGATTAGTTCGATGATAAACTCGATATCCCGATCTGGGGGCATACCGGGCAAAACATCTGGAAATACATCAGGGTATTCGCAGACTATCCGAACTTGGTCAATGGTAGGTTGGGCTATACTATTGTTACACTTGAATTGGCGAGGTAAGGTTTCAAATATATGCTCGACTGATATTCCGGTGGTACTGGTCATGGTGATGGCTTTCTTGGCACAGTCAATCAATCCCTTATGTTTGGACATCCAATTCATTCCTAGTACTACTTCCAAACCTTTAGTTCCGAGTACTATTAGGTTAGCATAAAAATCTATGCCATGGATTCGGATAGGGACGGCCTTGCAAATTTTCCTAGCCTTGGTGGTTGATCTGGGAATTTGTACAATCATCACATGTTTCAATTTGGTTGGTTGAATTTTACTAGTGCAGGCAAATTCTTCGGTGACAAATGAATGCGATGCACCAGAATCAAACAACACTCTTGCAAGTACTGAATTAACAGAAAACATACCCAGCACGACGTCTGGCGCTTCCTGAGCTTCTTCAGCATGCATGAGAAAAAGACGGCCATTGCGGTTGAGTGAATTCCCTGGGGCAAATCTTCTCCCTGGCTGGACACGACGCTGCTGCTGAGCTGGGACATTGGCGTTGGGGGCTGTAGCATTCTTCTTGTTGGGGCACTCGTTGGAATAGTGGCCTTTATTTCCACAGTCATAACAGGTCACTTGTGACTTGTCCTTGGCTGCGACAGGCACAGCATTGCTTCCAGTCCTCGGGGCAGTGTTAGGGTTGGCGGTAGCATTATTGGTGTTGAACTTGGGTGGGGCACGGTTGAAATTGCTAGAGTTGCTGGGGTTGTTGTGATTTCCTCCGGGTCTAGGGTTTCCACGGTTGGGATAGGTCGGACGGGTCATAGGGGGTCTGTTGGTTCTTGGGGCAAATCCTGGAGATGGTTGGGGCGATACTTTGGGGTCTGATGGGTTCCTGGTTGATGCATCATGCGACGCTTGCGGTTCTCATTGGCCTGGTTGATCTTTCCTTCCATCTGGATGGCTGAATCGACAAGGGCTTCAATATCAACAAAGGGGATATTGACTAACACTGTCTGCATCTCGTCATGCAGACCATTCAGGAATCTTTCTTTCTTCTTGGCTTCGGTGTCTATCTCGTCCGGGGAATACCTAGCTAATGACAAAAATTTGTCACGGTATTCCACTACAGTCATCCTTCCTTGCTTCAACTCTCTGAACTCGTCTCTCATTCTCTTGATCAAACTGGTGGCACATGGGTTCTGCTAAACTTGACCTTGAATTCCTCCCAGGTCATCATCTGGCCTCTGGTCATGGCACGAACACTGTTCCACCATGCCCTGGCATCTCCAGCTAGATAATGGGTGGCGAACAGGACTTTCTCGTTGGCTTCGACTCCTGCTACTTCTAAGTTGTTTTCCATGGTTTGCAGCCAATCATCAGCATCTAGGGGTTCTTCTGACTTGGTGAAAACGGGTGGGTTGGTATTCTGGAAATTCTTGAGCTTATATCCGTGGTTGTCCTGATTTCCATGGCCTTGGTTGTTGTGGGCTAGCTGGGCTATCTGTTTCAGAGTGGCTAGGTTGGCTTGACGTTCTGCTCTTTCAGCTTCGCGGTCAGAAGTCAACATTTGCAGGATCTGCAACATCGGGTCCGGGGCTGAACCACTTCCTCCACGTGGCATCTGGAGATTGATATAGATCATGAGAAAAGAGGGAAATTTCTAAGGTTTTGGGTTTTTGAAAAGTTTTTAAAGGTTTGACTCAGATTTTTCTAGCAACTTGCTTTTTAATTCATTCATAGCACACAGTACAACACACACCACAGCAAGGGAAAACAGATGGTTTTAAGAACCATTCTAGAAACTACGATACAGTGGGACCGACTACTACTCACTACGCTAGTGCTCAGTGCTACTACTCCTTGGAGTCTGTGGCTTCGTCATCTTCAGCATCATCGATGAAGGCAAAATCATCCTCATCGGTGAAGAAGTCCATGGCCTGATCCTCCAGAAAATCATCGTCATCGCTGAGGTAGGAGTAAGGGTCTCCACGAAGATCCTCTCCAGCATTCTCCCTTTCCTCTAACTGCATGTCTCTCTCATGGATGGTCTCTTCCAGAGATGAGATGCGGTGGCAAAGACGGGCAATAATGCGCTCCTTCTTGTCGAGTTGACGGCGACGAGACTTGCGATCTTTTGCTAGCATGGCGATGGTCTGGTCCTTCGTCTTGATGATGGCAGACTTATGGTTGCAATAGTCACGACAGTTGTCCAATTCCTGCTGACGATCATACATCATGAAGCTAAGGTGGTCCAATTGAGTCTTCAGCTCGGGGTGGTATGGGGCTTCCAGTGGTTGTCCATTTGCATCACGCCTTGGGCAAAACTCAAAGCGAGTACCCTTGATCTGATTGATGCTCTGCCCACACAGACGGGAAAGAGCTTCCTGCATTGCTCTGGCAAGTCCATCGAGCCAGTTGTTTTCCCTCAAGGTAAACTGAATTCCCTCCGCAGTGGAAGGTTCAATCTTTCCTCGGAGACTTGCAACAATTAGCCACTGCAGATCTTCTCCTCCTTGATCATTGAGCTGAGATCCGAAGAACTCGGGGTGCGGACGCTCCAGAAGTTCCGAAAGTTGATCCAGATCCCTCTCAAATATAAGGTCTCCTCCATTCCCAAGTTGGTAAAACTTGTTGTACTTCACGTCCATCTATAAAAATAGAGGATGAGTAGATTAGCAGAGTGATCAAGTGTGTCAAAATTTTATCTATTTTGCAAGAGTTTTTGAGTAACATGAGGTT
This sequence comes from Avena sativa, assembly GCA_916181665.1. Taxonomy (NCBI): domain Eukaryota; kingdom Viridiplantae; phylum Streptophyta; class Magnoliopsida; order Poales; family Poaceae; genus Avena; species Avena sativa. Next base: position 298,544,068 of record OV702297.1, on the reverse strand, counting down.
TTATTAAAGAATTAAAGAGGTAAGAATGAGAATAGGTTTTCGTAAATACTTTTATTCTTTGGTTTTGAAACTAAGTTTTCGGGTCAACGTCCAATCTAGCTAGGGTCTCCTATGGTCAGGATGGCTCCGATACCAACTTGTCAACACCCGGATTTTTCAATCCTAGATGCCTGTTATGCCATACATCGCAATCCCAGGATTACCATTTTTGCGAGACATAACAGAATTGGATACCATAGTACTTCATCCGTTAGAACGATACATAAGTTCTTACACAAATAGGGATCTCATGATCCAGTTCTTAATACAACTTCAAGCAGCGGAATACGTAATAATAACGGTAGCGTAGGCGAAGCTCCATCTTCGGGGTCACAGCCAATGCTGACGATGGGAGATGATCCTAGTTGTCGTAACCTTCCTGGGGTCCATCTTCCAGGTACTCCTCTTCATAGTCTGGCCATGGGAATAGCCAGGGACAAAGCCATGAGTACTCTTTAAGTACTCGCAAACTAATACTAACAGGTAAAGGGTTTTTTGGATAATGGGACACTAGGCTCTAAGGTTGTTTTGCAAAAGCCAGATTTATCTCTACTTAGTTCCAAAGCTAGTCACAATTTTATAACTCCTAAGTGGGATCTTGTAATTCAGGTCACAACTCTGTTGTGGTCAAGTCAAAGTCTCAATTCATTTCACAAGTCATTTTGAAAAGTCTGACGGGGGAACAGTATGGCCACTCCAACTGTCCATAACCGCGGACGCGGCTATTCGAATAGTTTGACACTCTGCAGAGATTGTACACTTTCACCACAACATTCGATACATGCGCCAGGAACAAATCCTGAAGTTACCATACTCAGTATGCGGATAATCAATCCTAACCTTTCAATTACACGCCCTAGTATAAGCACCTCTCCTGTGAGTTTGGCCTCCCAACCATGACCACTGTCATCTTGGGTACTGCACAGGTGGACAATCTTCACAAGGTAGCCTCAGCTCAGACCTTGGCCGTGAGGGAACTAATACTAAGGAGTATAAGTTTCCAGTCAAGCCCTACCCAATATTCGGGTATTGTGGTTGTACTCTAAGATTGGAATGGTATCGCATCCAGACAACCATCAGTTTTATAAAAGGGCTAAGGCTCATGCCTCAACATTTTCATCACCAAAATCATCAAGTGTTTGGAAACACATGTCCAAAACATTTCAATAGAATGATCCATCATTCCAAGGTTTTCATAACCATTTTTCCACCAAGTATTCCCATCTAAAAGTTGATCAAGTTTTATGCTTAGCACTAGCATCTACAGGTGGGGGTAGTACTAATGAGGGGTGGTAACTAGTGGAGTTTCACTAACTCCAACCTTATATCTTAGGCTGATATCAAGGTTTCTAGCTTAGGCCAAATTTTATGCTCTTTATGCAACCTTCAGCACAACTGTCTAGTATCTACCAAACTCTTAGGTAGACTCTAAGTAAGATTTGATAAAGAAATAAAGTAAGAAGCTTGCACATAAAACTAGGATTGGTTTATCAAGTGAGTATAATCACATATGCTTAAGGCATATAGTAGTCATATCACAAGTATGGGTTTGTGGCATCAGTAGGGTATCTAGCAAGGGTTAGCTTGCACATTCACTAGTAGTATTAGGCTTGCATCAGTGTCAATATAAGCTTGCATAGTTACTAGCTTGCCTTGTGCAGAGCAGTGGTTGAAGTTCTCCTCGGCTTCTTCTTCGTAGTATCCTCCTTCCTCCTCGTATCCTTGGTCGGTACTAGCGTCTATGAATAAATACGAGGTACACAATCACCAAAAAATAATTAACTACTTGCAATCATCACACACAAGGGTCCTATAGATGATCTAGCATCATCTCTAACATTACAAGGTTAAAGCTTGGTTTAAATCTTTTTATTTTTAGAAAAGTAATTTCTACTCATTGAAAAACTACTTAAGATCTAATATTCTCCAAACCAAATATGGGATCATGTTGACACATGTCATCACCACATATTGTAGTCCATGGGAATGTGATTTAAAGTGGTGTCACAATTTAATAAAGTTTTACCCTTTTATTTTAATTAATTAAAGTGACTAGAAATCCTTATGAAGCATTCTTTTACTACTTGAACAATGTTTCTGCAAGTGAACCTATATATTTTTATATATTCTGAAAGGTATGGTTAAATGTGATTTTTGAGAGTTGGAAACAACTCAAAAGCTTTTATGGTTTAAATTTGAAAAATGTTTGAATGCAGAAAAGCTTCTGCCTTGTTATTTTTACTATGGGTGATCTGCAGATCCAAATGACTTGAATCCAACGGGCTTGGATTAAGCATTCACAGACCTTTCCAACAAAATTGGTTTTATTCAAATTGGTGCACTGAATCGATCTGGGTTGATTTTTGAAGTTGGGTACAGAAGTGTGTTTGAATTTAAAAAGAAAGGGTTTAATTTGAATTGCTGGGCTGCGCGGGAAATTCTAACGGGCTGGCCTGCTAAGCGCAGTGCTCCCGCGGGTTGCTTAAGTGGGTGTCCCCACTCGTCAGTGACACGGGGCTGGGCGAAGCGGTATGGGGCAACGTGGATCGTTCGATCTAGTTCTAATCCAACGGCTGGGGGTCATCGTCGACGTGAGACATCTCCGGCGAGAACGAAACCTAGCGCGGCCAGTGGGGGTGCTAGGGGCTCACCGGGGTACGGGCGAGGGTCGGCAAGGCGGGCGAACGACGAAGTCGACGACGGCGAACCTCCTGGTACCGGTGGCTTCTCCTGGGGCGACTCCAATCGCTGGCTCCCTTCTTTTCCAGAGGCGGCGGGCTCCGGTGAAATTCCGGCGAGGTGGTGCTCGCCTTGCTCTGAGAACGGTGTGGCACGGTCAGTGAGGAGAGGGGAGTGAGATGGTGTGAATAAATCGTGCGGGGGTGACCTCTATTTATAGTCGAGCGAGGGGACCGTCGGGGCGCACGGTGAGCTCGTCGGGGGCGACGTTACAGGCGGCTAATGGCATGGGCAAGGGTAGGGGACGGTGTTGTGTCTCCTAGTGATGCTCAACGACATGGTCGCGAGGCATGGGGCGGTGTGGTTTGGTCTGGAACGGCCGGCGCTCTGCGCGGCAGAGGCGGCGTCTTCAACGGCGGGCGGTGGCTGTATAGCACGGGGCGGCAAAGGGGGTGTCTGGCGGTCTCCTAGGTCGGTGGTGATCGTGTGTGCACGCGGTGAGGGCGGCGCGCGGTCTGTGGACGCTGGTCGAGGGTGGCGCTCTGGCGCACGCTCGGCATGGTCTGGGCGCGGCTTGTGCGTGTGGTCCAGGGCTTGGCAACGCTTGCGACTGGGACAGGGAGTAGCGGTGGACGGTGGGCTGCCTCCCAGACAAGGTTGGCATGGCTAGTTCTTCCTCTAGTCTGCTGTCCACAATAGGGTGACATTGGGGTGCTCGGCTGTTCACCATTAATGACAATGGCAAGCTCACAGGGGTGCTAGTGTTGGGCTAAACTTTCTAGATGATCTACTGAGTTGTGTGTGAGCTAACTAGGGAACAAGTTAGGCAAGAATCACTGCACACTATAGTGTTTGTTGTTTTGTTTGATTTGTGTCTGCAACCTGTTTGATGAAATGGCCGCATGAAATCAAGTTTTGAATTTTGAAATGAATTTTGGTGGGTTTGCTAGATTTGTGCTGGTGAGTCTGCAGGTGCTTGGGTTTAAAAGTTGAGCTTGTTTGAGTGGGTTTTGAAAAAGTGGGATCTTCCCATATGAAGAAGATTCAATTTTGAATTGTCATTTAAACTATGCATTTGAAAGTTTCTGGATGATCACAAAGTGGGCCTTGATACTTTGTTATGAGTACATTCAAGGGGTGCAAAGATCCAGAAAAGTTTCTGTTAGGTTTTGAAAGTTTGAGACAGCCAAAGTAGGCATGGGAGTTAAATTGGTCAAAATGACCATTCACTTAATATATTTGTTTTGATTTACTTGTCTTTAGGAAAAGTGTGGGAAATGTTTTAGATGATGTTCATTTCACCTAAGAAACATTTTACAAGCAATGGATCACACAAACAAGGTGGGTTTAAAGAAATTCAAAATCCATGCATACACATATACATGCATTCATGAGTTTATTTAGAAAAGTTTTTGTTAACCCTAATCTTAATGATTAGTGTTTGATGATCTAAGTTTGGTATTTTTAGGATGTTACAGGGCAGCAAACATCCATCACACCTAGGACCACACGGGCCCACGAGGGTGCAAGCAAGCACGCGCTAGCTGCCGAGCCGGGCGGACGCGAGCCACCGCCGCCCTAGGCCACGACATAGGCGGGCGCGGGCAGGCACACATTGGCGGCTACCAATGTCCCACCCGAGTCATCGCTGTTGTTGCCACAACTGGGCCACACGGGCGGGCGCGCAGGGGCAGGACGGCCCTTCCCGAGCCACCGCTGGGTCGTGAGCAGGCTGCACCGCGAGAGCCCACTCGGCCGACTGTTGTTCTGCCGGCTACCTCTACTCTTTACTTTTTTCCTTTAGTCCCACATGGGGACTTTATGGAAGGGTGTACCTTTTTTCCCATATATTAAGCCCTATTGACATGGGTATGTCCTACGGGTGCTTGATGTTAGCCTACCCGGTCCAGCCTGGCAGAAGCCCTTACAATCACCCGCTCCGGATGGCGAAGCCCTAGAAGGATTAGGGTGACCCAGACCCATGAATGATGCGACTCCTTAGAGAACACGACCAACTTTAGATAGAAATTTAAAGGGTCAAACCCTAACTTGTAACCGACTCGACCTAAACCCCGAGACCTGGCCTCCCCATATAAAGGCCAGGAGGGCACGGCGAGGAGGACATCCATAACCCTAGCATACAACTCACTAGATCTTATCTACGCACCCCAGTAACCTTCGGTATCGCCATAAATAAAAAACAAACAAGCGGGAGTAGGGTTTTCTCTTCTGGGGCCTGAACCTAGGTAAACCTCGTATCCCCGCATTGCAAATCTGTTAGCCGTTCCGCGATCTCCAGCGTTCCTTCCTTCTCCAAAACCCAAGTCCATAACAATGGGCATTGACGAGTTGAACCCTCGTCAATTGGTGCCGTCTGTGTGAACCGGAGATGCTGATTTTGCGATCGTGACGGCTCCATCATCAGCAATCTATGATTTGTCGGCTACTAGAAGCCAAATCTCTTTCGGTTCCGCCATCATCAACATGGTCTAGATCGGATCACATCCGGTTGATTCGTCTACGTCTGCATCGGCACGCTCAGCTTTGTCACCAACAAATCCTCCATGTTGCGTCATGTTTTCGCCATGAGGGCATGGCCGACTCGCCATCAAGGCGTCCTGCAGTTGAAGAGAAAGCAGGCCCGGCCCTGAGCCGGTGCATCCGGTGCCGCCGCACAGGGCCCCCGATTGCTAGGGGCCCCACCCAGGTACGGTACGTACAGCTGCGCTACTCCTCCCTATTCCCTAAGGAAAATCTATCGTAAAGTCAAAGAAAATAACTGGCCGCATTGACTCCAGTCCTTCCTGGATTCCTCGTCTCACCAGGCGTCTAGGCCCATCCTCTCGCCTCCTCGTTCTCCTTACCCGCTCCCCAACCATGGGGCAGCGCTCTCCCGTCGAAATTTCTAGTTGTTTTGAATGAATTAATGGAGGAGGAAGAGATCACGATTCATTGATTCCCAAATCCATCCCTGATTTGCGACGGTCAGTACAATCCTCTCCTGTATATTCATCTAAATTAGTATATTCTTGTTCATCCGTCTCGATTCAATTCATTCTCCACTTCTCCTTCATTCACAAATTCCCATAGCTTTAGATAGACAAAAGATTGAAGAAAGGGCAGAGGGATAGGGGATTGGGAGTGACGCAGCTCCTGGCGGCATCGTGTGGTACAGGAACCGGAGCGACGGCAGAAAAGGAACCAGTCAATCTTCAACCTTGCTCCAGCTTCCAGGTGCATTTGTTCTGACTTCTAATTTCAGTTACTAATTCATGTGGTGTCTGTTTTTCTGCGTGTGTGTTAACTGCTAAGATGTCATCTAGAAAATGTATATATGGTGGACACGGCAAATATTTCAATGTCACAAGAGAGATTGAAGTGTCTAACTACATATGCATTGAGAAGGATCCGTTGGACAAGATTAATATTGATAATATTAGCCTTGGCCAAATGCAGCTGATTTGTGAATTGGAACGTGTCACCAATAAGCCATTCGCATATCCTGTCATGTAATCTTTCTATTGATAATTTAGGGAGAATTATGTTAAATTTTAAGTTGCTATTAAAATTTCGAAAAACATCTCTATTAATTTTGTACAGGGCCCCCATTTTTTTCTTGCACTGGGCCCATGACATGTTAGGGCCGGCCCTGAGAGAAAGCCAATATGTTTGTCAAACATCAAGGGGGTCGCACGATCGATTTCTTGGTGCCAGGCTATCAACCAAGACGCGTATTGCATATACCAAAGAGAAGAATGTCCAACAAGCACCACATCACATGAAACCACAGGATCGATGCAATAATTATTACCAGCAGTGAAGGGATCAAGTGGTCCATGCCCCAACGTGGAAAAGAAGCGTGAAGAATTGATTTTCCAAGGGGAAGCATGCAGATAGAAAAGCAGCGTCAATGACCAGGAAGGAGTAATAGGACACGTCTTTGCATCAAATTCCCCCCAAAAAAAGTGGTAACTTTCACTTGCACTGCGATCGTCTACAAAGCATCAGCAAGATCATGACTAATGAACATGCATTCATGCAAATTGATGGAAGGCGCGCCGACGTCGGCTGGCCAAGATCCTGCAATTTCTTGGTTGCCGGCTCCACACATGGAGTTATCTTTAGACTCCAAGTGGACAACTGTTTAAAAATAGTTTGCTGGCAGGAGACGTGAATATGACCTGTCAGCAAAAGCCTGATTGATTCCATCGGGTCGGTTACGCGTCTGCTAAGTCCACTCCGGTCTGCCGTGCCGATTCCGTCTATCGCGTGACCTATTGTCGCGTTGACTCCACCCACTGCGTGATTCGTCGCCACGCGAATCCATCAACCTAGACCACACGTCTGTGGCATCGACTCCGCCATCACATCTGCTCGAGAGCTGTGACGCCATGTCCGTTGCGCCAACTCCGTCGCGTGAGCCGCTACGGACTTCAACTCTGGCGACTCGGGGGCTCCCTCCTCTTCGGAGACCCGCCATGGTCTTTGACTTCGACGACCCACTGTGGTCTTCGACTACGGCAACTTGCTAGATCTTCGATTGCGGCAAATTATTGACGCCATCATCTTCTACCCGCTACCACGTTGACTCCGGTTCGCCGTATCATCTCTCGAAAGCTTCCTCGGCCATATCGACCACATCGACTTTACACTCGGGGGCTGCTGTGAGATTCAAGCACATGGCTTAATAAAATTGATAGGATACTCATACCAACAAGTTGCAACTTCTTTTCCGGAAGCTCATTCAAAAAGAACTTTAAGTTTAAGCGTGCTTGGCCTAGAACAATTCTAGGATGGGTGACCGACCGGGAAGTGGGTGACCGGGTGCGCATGAGTGAGGACAAAGTGCGCAGAAAAGACTAGTGTTGGTCTGTGGGGTCAGTATAGATATCCCTATTAAGCTACTAGGAGTGACACTCCCGGGGCCCAGTGGACAGGGTGTTACAAGTGGTATCAGAGGTGATCCTCGCGGTTAAACATATGTGTGCGGGTCAGTGGCGGGACATGTAGAGCATGGCGCGTGTGGCCCGGAGTGGACACGGCATGGCACATGTGCCGTCACTGGACGCACGGACGTGTGCCAAGAGGACACGTTCCTGGGGTGTGCTTGATCGATGAGGGCATCGATCTTCTAAAGGATGGATGTATGTGAGATCCAAACACATGGCTTAATAGGATACTGATATGTCCATTTGCATCACTATTTTATATCATAATTTGTTGTTATTCATTGATATATTTCATATTAAGAGGTGATATTTATGTTATTTCATCTATTTTACATGTTGGATGACTTTTGGAGGATGAACTGTCGGAGTCAGGATTCTGATGGAAAAAGCGCTGTCCAGATGCAATATTCGCGAAGATCAGAAAATTTCAGAAAATATATGGAATCCCTATTTTTCCAGAAGATGAAGGAAGCCAGAAGGGGGAGTGGAGATGGGCCACAGGGGCCCACATCACCCCCTGGCACGCGCCCCCTGGGTCGCGCCACTAGGTGGTGTGGCCACCCTGGCCCATTTGGCATCGCCCTTTCGTCTATATCATCCCTACGAAACCCTAAGACTAGGGGAGCGACCACAGAAAGATTCCTCCGCCTCTGCGGGGCGGAAACTACAGAGAAAAAAAAAAGCTCTCCGGTAGACAGAAATCTGCCAGGAAAATTCCGTCCCGGAGAGGGGAGATCATCGCCATCAACACCGTCATCAAGCCAGACTTCATCGGGATCATCATCATCATCTTCACCATCATCTCCACCAGCACCATCACCACCACTCCATCCCGCTGTAACAATTGAATTAAATCTTGCATAGTTCTTAGGGGAAACTTTCCCGGTGTTGATTACTGGTTGTAGTTGATGCTATTGAGTGGAACTATTGAATTTTTGTTCATGTTCAGATTGTTACTTATCATTATTTCATCTCTAATCTTGATCCATATGATGTCTCGTGAGTAGTTCGTTTAGTTCTTGAGGTCATGGGATAAGTCATGTTGTTAGTAGTGGAATTGTGTTGATAAATATTCAATGGTTTGATATTTAAGTTGTGGTGTTATTCTTCTAGTGGTGTAATATGAATGTCGACTAAATGATACTTCACCTTTATGGGCCTAGGTGAATGCATTATGTATTTGGATACTAATTGTGGGGTTGCCAGAGTGACAGAAACCTAAACCCCCGTTAGGAAACCTTTGCACAAGGGAGTGTAGGATCTCATAGTTTAATGTTGTGGTTAGGTTTTTATCTTAATTACTTTCTTATAGTTGCGGATGCATGCAAGGGATATAATCACAAGTTTGTATTAGTCCAAGTAAGGTCAGTACATTAGCATAGGTTCACCCACACAACAGTTGTCCAACCAAAGAAGATTAATCAACTATATGAAGCGAAAGCACTTGACAATATTCCCATGTGTCCTCGAGAATGTTTGGTCATCTTAAGTAATACAACCGGCTTGTCCTTTGCTGAAGAAAGGAATGGGCCACTTGCTGCAATTATTATAATTGTCTTTTATTTACTCACACTTTATTTATCTGCATTATCTAAAACCCCTAAAAATCTGTTTGCTAAGTATTTAAAGTGAATTCCTGATCCAAACCACTTGTCAACACCTTCTGCTCCTCGTTGGGTTCGTGATGGCACTGCGTCAACATGCAGTGCTTCGTCGAGAAACCCCAAGAGCAAGGTGTGATGCAGCACAGCAGCAAGTTTTCCCTCAGTAAGAAATCGAGGTTATCGAACCAGTAGGAGGAAGGAAACGTCACACAGGTGTTGCAAGCAACATGGAAACCCGCACAACACAAACTCAAGACTTTGCCCCAATGAATCAGTGAGGTTGTCAAGCTCACCGGTTTGCTATAACAAAGGATTAAATGTATGGTGTGGAAGGTGATGATGGTTTGCAGCAAGTGAATAAGTAACAGTGGAAGATGTATCAACGGTAAAGATTGGACCGGGGTCCATAGTTCACTAGAGGTGCTCTCCTTAGATAAACAACATGGCATGAAGGGTAAACAAATTACATCATGGCAATTGACAGGAACTGAGCAAGGCATAACAATGCAATTACTAGCCAGAATGATCCTATGAGGTTGATTGGGCAATACAACAATATACATAGACCGTCATCCAACTGCATCTATGACTAGAAGTCCACCTTCAGGTTATCGTCCGAACCCCCTCTAGTATTAAGTTGCAAGCAACAGACAACTGCTTTAAGCAAAGTGTGTAAGGTAAATAGTCCAGATGTTCCATGAGCAAGAGACCGTTGTTTTCTCTCTAGTAGCAACAACACATCTACAACCGAAGAGATTATTATAAATCTGACATAGTAATCTCAATATCCATCGGATCCCCGCAAACACAACATGCATGATTACAAATACATTAGATCTTGATCATGAACGGAGCTCACAAGATCTATACATGAAAGCACAAGGAGGAGATACAACCATCTAGCTACTACATGGACCCGTAGTCCAAGGTGGAACTACTCACGCTTCATACTGGAGAAGAAGGCCTCTGAGATGATCTCCCCTCCGGCACGGTGCCGGGAAGAACTTCAGATCCCCCCGATCTAGGGACGATGGTGGCGGCGGCTACAGAAGGTTTCATGGAGTTTTGATCGGGTGCCTAGGGTTTCTACATCGGGGGCTTCTTATAGGCGAAGAGGCGAGGCTGGGAGGCGGCCGGAGGGCCCACACCCTACCCAGGCGCGAGGTGGGCCCACCCGCGCCTAGGGTGTGTGGTATCCCTGGCTCGCCTCTCCGTCTCTCCTCTGTACTTCGTGACGCCCACGGTAAAAATTGACTTTGGCTTTTGTCCCGTCTAATTTCAAGAATATTGATTTTCTGCCTTTCTGAAACCAAAAACAGAAAAAAACAGCCAACTGGCACTATGGAAACTTGTTAATAGGTTAGTTCTAAAAAAGATATAAAAACACCTCAAAGTGTAGACAAAGTAAAGCAAAGTAGATACTAAACAAGCATGGAGCATAAAAAATTATAGATACGTTTCCGACGTATTAGTTCGACACTCTTATTTATCGAAAGTACTACGATACACCCCCTATACTTGTGGGTCATCAAGACTATTTTCTGGCGCCGTTGCCGGGGAGTGAAGCGCTATTGAAGAGTGGAACTGGTAAAGGAAATTTCTACTGTGAGTATTGTTTATTTCTGTTTGTTACTTTATTTAAATATGGATAATTCACATAGTTTCCTGTTTCGGAAAGCTACTACCACTGCTAGGGTAGTAGATGAACCACCACCTGCTGAATTAGATCCTTTTAAAATACCTACAAAAATTGTTGATCGTGTTATGGATAACTACTATTTTGGAGATGGAACTGTCCATCCTGGTGAGCATTTGCTTTTATACATGAATTATGCGGATTGTTCAAGTGTGCAGGTATCACAACGGAACAAGTTAAGAAAAAGTTACTCTCTATATTATTGAAAGGCAGAGATGGGGAATGGTATAAGCTGCTGACGAATGGACAATCTATGGAATGGGAGAAAATTATACCTCTCTTTTATTCTAAATTCTATCCTCCTAGTGAGATTCATAGAGATCAGAATCAAATATATAACTTTTGGCCTCGTGATGGAGAGAGTACAACCCAAGCTTGGGGGAGATTGAAGTTACTAATGCTCAAATGTCCTATTCATGAGCTCCCTAATAATATTATTATTAATAACTTTTATGCAAGGCTTTCTCTTCATGATAAGGATTTACTGGATGCTTCTTGTGCTGGATTATTTACACTTATGAAAGAAGAAGCTAAATGAGATATTCTAGACCGTATTCAAGAAAATACTGAAGCATGGGAGAATGACAAAGGAAGAAAGTCAGGTATAAATTATGATTATGAATGCATTAAATCTTTTATGGGAACCAATGACTTTCATAATATATGTACTTCTTATGGTCTTGATTCCCAAAGTATCTAATTGTTTTAAGGCCTTTGCCTCTTATATTGAAATTCCTAAAAAGGAATGGAACAAGTTTCATGCACCATATAAATATATTGTTAATCATGTTCCTGCTAGAAATATTGAAGTTTGTACTGTCGATCGCATTTTGCCTGAACCTTATATTGAGAAAATACCTTTTCCTGCTAAAGTAAAGGAACATTCTATGATAGCTAATGTGGTTAACAAAAGTACAAAGAAAGTTATAGAACCTGATGAACAAATAAATGTTGAACCTGCAGTAGCAATTGTTAAAGACCTTGTCACTAAAAATGTAGAAGATGGGCACATTATCTTTTGTGAAGATGCTTCTAATATTGTTTCACATCCTAGTAAAACTAGGAGAGCTAGTGTCCCAGTACTTTCCGTTAGGATTGGTGATTATTGCTATTATGGTTTATGTGATATTGGTGCAAGTTCAAGTGTTATTCCTTATGAGCTTTACAAAGAAATTATGCATGAAATTGGTCCTTGTGAACTTGAAGAAATTGATGTGGTTATTCAGCTTGCTAATAGAGAAACCATCTGTCCAATAGGTATTATAAGAGATGTGGAAGTTATTTGTTGTAAGACTAAATATCATGCAGATTTTCTAATACTTGGTTGAGCAGCTAGTAAAACTTGTCCTATCATTTTTGGTATACCTTTCTCGAACACTTGTGGAGCTATTATAGATTGTAAGAAGGAGAAAATTTTAACTAAATTTGATGGAGAATCTTATGAGTTTAATTTTTCCAAATTTGCTAAAACTCCTTATGAAAATGAATTGCCTGATGAGGATTTTAGTGCTGAACAACTTTCTTCTATTGATCCAGTTTTTGACCTTAAACCTCTATTTGACAATTTTAAATATGCTCATTTTGATGATAAGAATGTTTCATGTGATAGTTATATCGTTAATTTTATTCATAATGCTACTGAAAGTTATTATGAGAGAGGAAACATGGTTTTATGTATCTCAATAATATTAAGTTTCACCGCTTTATGTTGAAAGTTTTGAAGTTGCAGTTGTTTTGTCTTCCTATGCTAATAGCCTCTTGATTTAATAATTTGTTTTCTTACAAAATTCCCTTGCATATGAAGTGGGTTAGACTTAAATGTGTTGTATATTTGCTTCTTGATGCTCTCTTTTACTTCAAATCAACATTTCCTCAATGGGCATTGATACGTCGGAAACGTATCTATAATTTTTGATGATCCATGCTTGTTTAGTATCTACTTTGATTTACTTTGTCTACATTTTGAGGTGTTTTTATATCTTTTCTGGAACTAACCTATTAACAAGTTGCCACAGTGCGAGTTGCCTATTTTTGGTTCCAGAAAGGCAAAAAATCAATATTCTTGGAATTGGACGGGACAAAAGCCGAAGTCAATATTTTACCGTGGGGGACATGAAGTCCAGAGGATAGACGGAGAAGCGAACCAGGGCGGCCAGACCCCCTAGGAACGGGTGGACCCCTGGCCGCCTCCCAGCCTCGCCTCTTCGCCTATAAGAAGCCCCCGATGCAGAAACCCTAGGCACCCAATCAAAACTCCACGAAACCTTCTATAGCCACCGCCACCGTCGTCCCTAGATCGGGGGGATCTAAAGTTCTTCCCGGCACCCTGCCGGAGGGGAGATCATCCCGGAGGTCTTCTTCTCCGGTATGATGCGTGAGTAGTTCCACCTTGGACTATAGGTCCATGTAGTAGCTAGATGGTTGTATCCCCTCCTTGTGCTTTCATGTATAGATCTTGTGAGCTCCGTTCATGATCAAGATCTAACCTATTTGTAATCATGCCTGTTGTGTTTGCGGGGATCCGATGGATATTGAGATTACTATGTTAGATTGATTAATGGTTTTGTCTTTATGATTCTATCATGTCTGTGTTGTTTGCGATCTTGCATGATCTTCGTTGTTAGTAGCTATCTTGGCCAAGTAGTTTATAGTGACTCCAAGAGGGGGTATTTATGCTCGATAGTGGGTTCATGCCTCTAGTTTCCAAGGGAAGTGACAGAAATCTCTTCGGTTGTAGATGTGTTGTTGCTACTAGGGAGAAAACAGCGGTCTCTTGTTCATGGAACAAGTGGATTGTTTACCTTACACACTTTGCTTAAAGTAGTTGTCTGTTGCTTGCCAATTAATACTGGAGAGGGTTCGGATGATAACCTGAAGGTGGACTTCTAGTCATAGATGCAGTTGGATGGCGGTCTATGTATATTGTTGTATTGCCCAATCGAATCTCATAGGATCTTTTTGTCTGGTATTGCATTGTTATGCCTTGCTCAGTTCCTGTCAATTGCCCTGCTGTAATTTGTTTACCCTTCATGCCATGTTGTTTATCTAAGGAGAGCACCACTAGTGAACTATGGACCCCGGTCCAGTCTTTACCATTGATACATCTTCCACTGTTACTTGTTTACTTGTTGCAAACCATTACCTTTCACACCATAAGTTTAATCCTTTGTTACAGCAACTGGTGAGATTGACAACCTAACTGTTAGTTGGGGCAAAGTCTTGAGTTTGTGTTGTGCAGGTCTCCACGTTGCTTGCAGCACCTTTGGGGGCGTTTCTTTCCTCCTACTGGTTCGATAACCTTGGTTTCTTACTGAGGGAAACTTGCCTGCTGAACTGCATCATACCTTCAGCTTGGGGTCTCCCAACGAAGTTCTGCTGCACTCATCAAGCATTTTTCTGGCGCCGTTGCCGGGGAGGCTAAGGACGTGTTCACAAGGGGAGTCCTCCACTTCCTTTCTCTTTACTTTGTTTTTAGTTTGCTTAGTTTATTTTGCTTGGTTTTTTTGCCTCTCTTCAAAAACTCCAAAAAAATAGTATAGTCTGGTTTGCTTTCTTTATTCAAAAACACAAAAAAATTAGTTCCTACTCTATGTGTTGTTGCTGCTGTTTTTGGCTTGCCCACCTTTGCCAAAATGAACTCCGCTAAGAACACCAAGTTGTGTGACTTCACTAGCACAAAAAACAATGATTTCCTTAGCACTCATATTTCTCCACCTGCTCCTGATGCTACCTTTTATGAAATTAAGCCTGCTTTATTGAATCTTGTGATGAGAGAGCAATTTTCTGGTGCTAGTTCTGATGATGCTGTTGCCCATCTCAATAACTTTGTTGAACTTTGTGAGATGCAAAAGTATAAGGATGTAGATGGAGATATTATTAAGCTCGAGATATTTCCTTTCTCCTTGAGAGGGAAAGCTAAAGAATGGTTGCTATCCTTGCCTAGAAATAGTATTGATTCTTAGACTAAGTGCAAAGATGCTTTTATTGGAAAGTACTATCCTCCTGCTAAGATTATATCTATGAGAAGTGATATTATGAAATTTAAACAACTTGATAACGAACATGTTGCTCAAGCTTGGGAAAGAATGAAGTCTTTGGTTAAGAATTGTCCCACTCATGGACTCACTGCTTGGATGATTATCCATACTTTTTATGCAGGTTTGAACTTTTCTTCAAGAAACATGTTGGATTCAGCTGCTGGAGGTATTTTTATGGGCCTCACTTTGGGTGCTACAACAAAGCTCCTTGACAATATGATGGTTAATTACTCTGAATGGCATACTGAGAGAGCTCCACATGGTAAGAAGATAAATTCTGTTGAAGAAACCTCCTCTTTGAGTGATAAGATTGATGTTATTATGGCTATGCTTGTTAATGGGAAAGCTCCTCTAGATCCTAAGAGTGTTCCCTTAGCCTCTTTGGTTGCTCAAGAAGAGCAAGTTGATGTGAACTTCATTATAAACAACAATTTTGGCAACAATACTTATGGTAATTATAGGCCTTATCCTCCTAGTGGAAATGCTTATCAGGGTAGATCTGAAATGCCTAGTGAAGAGAGGATTCTAGAAGTTGAGAGATCCACAAAAAAATTATGCAAATGCAATACGAGCAAAACAAAATTTTCACTAAAACTATGGAGGAACAATCTATCATTTCGAAAAATATTAGTCATCATCTTGAGAATCTGAATAGAGAAATTCCTAGTTTATAGTCAAAAAATTTGAGTGTTGAAAAGAATATATCCTCTTTGTCTGAAGCACAGTCCTCCTTGATTAATAAAATGGCTGATAAACCTGAAACCATGGCAAATACCTTGGCTACTGCTCATGCCATACAAGTTACTATTGATGAAAATGTTAGACTGCTATCTCAATTTCATGCTAAGTGGGAAAGGGAAGCTGAAATTGATAGAAACAATAGTGTGTGCACCATCACTAGAATGGAGACCACTAAACCACAAGAAGTCCCTATTCCTACTCCCACAATGCCTAAGCCTAATGAGTATACTACTAGTGATGCTAAGTTTGATTTTGATATAGATGGTTGCAATATTTCTGAAGTGATTCTGTTCTTGCAAAAGCTTGCTAGAAGTCCCGATGCTAGTGATATGCATGTTGCTTTCACCAAACACATTACAGATGCTCTTGTTAAGATTAAGGAAGATAAGATAAAACACAAAGCTTCTATTCCTAGGAAAGTAGAAGATAGTTGGGAACCCATTATTAATATGCAAGTGAATGACTTTGATCTCAAAGCCTCATGTGATCTTGGTTCTAGTATCTCTATTATGCCTAGGAAGATTTATGAAATGCTTGATTTGCCACCTTTGGAAGATTGTTATTTGGATGTCCCACTCAATGATAATGCTAAAAACAAACTAATGGCGAGTATTAATGATGTTCTCATCATGGTTAACAATGCTTATGTCCCTGTTGATTTCTATGTTTTGGATGTTGAATACAATGCTTCGTGTCCTATTACTTTGGGAAGACCTTTTCTTAGAACTGTTGGTGCCATCATTGATATGAAAGAAGACACCATTAAATATCAATTTCCATTAAAGAAAGGTATTGAACACTTCCCTATGAGGAGAGAGAAGTTGCTTTTTGCTCCTCCTTTGAAAGCAAGGTTTGATGTTAATGCTTCTTCATTTGAAAATACTTGATTCTTCTTGCTTCTTGTGCCTAACTTAAAGGCGTTAAAGAAAAGTACTTGTTGGGAGATAACAGAAGAGTTTCCTTGAGTTTTGGAAGTTATTACTTCAGTAATGACCTCTCCTTATTCTTTTTGTTTGCTTTTTGTGCCAAGAATAACCTCTAATGAGAGGGAAGTAAGATTTGGGGAGTTGTTGTCCCGAAACAGATTTCTGTCCTCCACAAAAAACATTCATGAGGAGTCTCTATAACTCAGCTTGAGATGAAAATTTACGAATAAATCCCCCAGTATGTTAGCTAACTTTCGTTAGTTCAACACTTTTTGATTTGAGCAACAGAAGGTCTTCGAAAAAATCGGTTTCTACCTACTGGTCTGTTTTGACAGATTTCTGCCATTATTTGCATTTGCTTTTTATTGATTCCTTTTTGAGTTCTCTTTTGGGGAATTGAGATTATTTAAGGAGTTTCTACAGTATCATGTGTTTTTAGTGAAAAAAATTCCTGTTCCAAAGCTTTACCTAAGGTTCTATTATCTTTTGAATAGACTTATGTTGCTAATTAAGATTGTGTGAAGTTTTGTATGAAGAAAAAAATCTAGGTGTAGAGAGAGAATGATGTAATGAGATGAAGAATGGACAAAATCTCAAGCTTGGGGATGCCACCCTGGTGTCACCCCAAGAAATATCCAAGAGGTACAAACGTCAAAGCTTGGGGATACCCAAGGCATCCCCTTCTTCATCAATAAAAAGCTCAGGTCTGTCTAGACACTTCGTTTTTATTGTTTCATGCACAGTTGTGTTGTTCTTGGAGCGTCTTAGTTTTCATTTGGTTTGTTTAGTTTGCTTGAATAAATTAGTTTGCACCCCCGTTCTCGCTCTTTTGTTGCAAATAAGTTGCTTGGTGTTGGAAAGGAGTAGGAAGTTCTTGCGTGATAAGTGCAAGAGGAGCTTGCATTGACTGTGACTTGGACTTTAGCATGACATGCTAGGTGTTGTTTTGACCTTATGCTTAGTGATTATTGCTGTAGCATGTCTTGTTCCAAACAGTTGGGATTGCTTAGTGTGCCTTGAAAAAAAATTATGCATTGTTTTAGCATGCAAAAGCATAGTATTGTGGTATTCTCCTTTGATTCTTTGTTTGGGTTGACTTGGCACATGCTCACACCATGTTATGACTCTAACAAGTCACCTTAGCCTCTATGATCATTTAGTCCTTGACTTGTAGTACCACTCTATGCTTTGATTAGTAATGTTTTGTTGCTCTGCATGATTATGGCCATTATTTCTCTCTTAGTTGGTTGCTCCCAGTCTTTTGCTAGCCTCTACTTGTATGAGTAAGTTCTACTCATGCTTCCAACTCCCAAGAAACCAAGTTATTCCAAAGTGTCCACTATAAACTCCTATGCATGGTGTGTTACACCATTCCATGTATATTCTTGTTTTCAGCTATCTTCCAGTTAAAATGTCTCTTTGTTATGTGAAAACTTAGTGATTAAAGCCCTCACAAACTTGATGGCACACTTTATGTTCTTTGCCCCTAATAAACTTGAACCATTGTGTCATATATGTTGTATATGCTTGCACTTATACGTTGGAATTAATAGAACCGTGCTGTCACGGGGAACGTTTTCAACATTGCACTTGTACTTTGTACTTAGTTGATATCATGCTCTTTTGTTTATGGATGTCACCGGTGTGAAATAAAGAGGGAACTTGTAAGTGCATGCAGTATGTATTTTGTGTTAGAAAAATGCCTGGGCCGCTAGGCTAAGCCATGCCTAATCATGGTGGAAACTTGCATCATCACCATAGTGACCTATCTATGAATCATCCTCAATAAAAAGCTATGCATATAGTAAATAAAAAGATCGCTGAGATGCTCACTGTCTGCTTGCCTTATCATTTTGGTTATGGGATAGCTCCTGTACCATGTGCAAGGGGTACCCCGTTGGCGGTTCTCTATGATATGCATGTACTTACAATGATAAGAACTTATAGGTGACTGAAGTTGAGTAGCATGAGGTGTGGCCCTCTTATTCAAGGGACTTGAGATTGCCAACTTATACTTTGTCAAGCATATACTCCATCTTTGTTCACTTTAACCTTAACCACTTCAAGATTCTTCTGATAGGGACAATAAGAGCTGAAAGCTAACAAGTACCATAATTTTTGGAAGATCTTTTTGAGACTTGAAATCCCTGCTTCCTTTATGAAAGGCCTTTCTTCCACCATTATTTGAGTCTCCACCTTCTACTTTTAGTCACCATTAAGAGAGCATAGTTGTCATTCTATGTACAGTGTCCCAAAACTTATTGATTGATGCATATTGTGATATTACTTGTTCTTGTGCTACTTGTTTCTAGTCACCCTTGTGAACTTTGAAGGTGTCCTATGCATCTATTTGCTACTCTATGAGGGACAAGCTGATTGCCACTATGCTATGTTTTATGCATGTGAAACAAACAAATGCTTTTCAATGCATGTTATTCATGATCTTTGTTTGTAGCCTTTCATGTTGCATGCATAGTTACTATGTCCTATTGTTAGAACTCCATCTTTCATGCACATGTTTAGAGTTCTTTGTTCCCAGCTTTCAATGCTTGCAAATGGTTTGATCTTGGTTTTGATGGTGCATGTCACCTAAAAAATTATTCTTTTTATCACTTACTTACTCGAGGACGAGCAGGAGTTAAGCTTGGGGATGCTTGATACGTCAGAAATGTATCTATAATTTTTGATACTCCATGCTTGTTTAGTATCTACTTTGCTTTGCTTTGTATACACTTTGAGATGTTTTTATATCTTTTCTGGAACTAACCTATTAACAAGTTGCCACAGTGCCAGTTGCCTGTTTTCTTCTGTTTTTGGTTCCAGAAAGGCAGAAAATCAATATTCTCGGAATTGGACGGGACAAAAGCCGAAGTCAATATTTTACCGTGGGGGACGCGAAGTCTAGAGGATAGACGGAGAAGCGAACCAGGGCGGCCAGACCCCCCTAGGCGCGAGTGGTACCACCCCATGCCTGGGTAGGGTGTGGGGCCCCTGGCCGCCTCTCGGCCTCGCCTCTTAGCCTATAATAAGTCCCCAATGCAGAAATCCTAGGCACCTGATAAAAACTCCACGAAACCTTCTGTAGCTGCCGCCACCGTCGTCCCTAGATCGGGGGGGGGGGGGATCTGAAGTTCTTCCCGGCACCCTGCTGGTGGGGAGATCATCCTGGAGGCCTTCTTCTCCGATATAATGCGTGAGTAGTTCTACCTTGGACTATGGGTCCATGTAGTAGCTAGATGGTTGTATCTCCTCCTTGTGCTTTCATGTATAGATCTTGTGAGCTCTGTTCATGATCAAGATCTAATCTATTTGTAATCATGCATGTTGTGTTTGCGGGGATCCAATGAATATTGAGATTACTATGTCAGATTGTTTAATGGTTTTGTCTTTATGATTCTATCATGTTTGCGTTGTTTGTGATCTTGCATGCTCTCCATTGTTAGTAGCTATCTTGGCCAAGTAGTTGCTAGTGACTCAAGGAGGGGGTATTTATGCTCGATAGTGGGTTCATGCCTCTAGTTTCCAAGGGAAGTGACATAAATCTCTTCGGTTGTAGATGTGTTGTTGTTACTAGGGTGAAAACAACGGTCTCTTGTTCATGGAACAAGTGGATTGTTTACCTTACACACTTTGCTTAAAGCAGGTCTGTTGCTTGCAACTTAATACTGGAGGAGGTTCGGATGATAACTTGAAGGTGGACTTCTAGTCATAGACACAGTTGGATGGCGGTCTATGTATATTGTTGAATTGCCCAATTGAATCTCATAGGATCTTTTTGTCTGGTGTTGCATTGTTATGCCTTGCTCAGTTCCTATCAATTGCCCTGCTGTAATTTGTTTACACTTCATGCCATGTTGTTTATCTAAGGAGAGCACCACTAGTGAACTATGGACCCCGATCCAGTCTTTACCATTGATACATCTTCCACTATTACTTGTTTACTTGCTGCAAACCATTACCTTCCACAACATACGTTTAATCCTTTGTTACAGCAACCGGTGAGATTGACAACCTCACTGTTAGTTGGGGAAAAGTCTTGAGTTTGTGTTGTGCAGGTCTCCACGTTGCTTGCAACACCTTTGGGGCGTTTCCTTCCTCCCACTGGTTCGATAACCTTGGTTTTTTACTGAGGGAAACTTGCCTGCTGAACTGCATCATACCTTCCGCTTGGGGTCTCCCAACGAATGCTGCTAGTCTTGGTGACCCACAAGTATAGGGGATCGCAACAGTCTTCGCGGCTAGTATTACCCAATTTATTGATTCGACACAAAGGGAGCCAAAGAATACTTGCAAGCCTTAACAACTGAGTTGTCAATTCAGCTGCACCTGGAAATAGTTCTTGCTCACAGAAGTTTATGAGTAGCAACAGTTTGTAGTAGAAATAACAAAGCAACAACAATAGTAGAACAAGAGCAATAGTCACAGTAGCAGCAAACAATAGGATATGAGCGCGGTAGGCATAGGGATGGATGGACGGGCGTTGCATGGACGAGTCTAAACATGTAACTTCAAGATCTAGGGCATTGCAGATAAATAAGAATAAGCATCCAAGTACTAAAAATCCTAGGCATGTTCTCTATATATAGTCATACGTGCTCGCAATGAGAACTTGCACAACATCTTCTATCCAGCCAGCCCGTGGCAGCGGGGCCTCTAGGGAACTACTGGCGATTAAGTTGCTCCTTTTAATAGAGCATAGGAGCAAAGCATTAACACTCCATGAACACATGTGATCCTCACACCACATCCATCCCCTCCGGTTGTCCCAATTTCTGTCACTTCGGGGCCTTTGGATCCGGACAATGATATGTGTACACATATTGCAGATAAGATCACAAGCAATACTATCATAGTGATTCAATAATAAGTTCAGATCCGAGATCATGGCACTCGGGCCCTAGTGACAAGCATTAAGCACAACAAGTTGCAACAAAGTCAAATAGCACTAATAGAGATACTAGGCACTATGCCCTAACAATCTTATTTGATTACATGATAGAACTCATTCAATCCCTACCATCCCCATAGCCTACAACGGGGGATTACTCACTCATGGATGAGGAAAACATTGATGGTCGATGGAGAGGCGTTGGTGATGACGATGGCGATGATCCTCTCCAAATTCGCCGTCTCGGCAGGGTGCCAGAACGGAGTTTCTGGATCCGAATCTTGGTTTCTGATGGTGGCGGCAGAGCGGAACTCCTTCTGTAAAAACATTGACCCCCCCTCGGTTTTTAGGTTAAGGGGTAACTTATAGGCGCAAAGGGAGCCCGAGGGGGTGCCTGGGGTTGCCGCACCCCCTAGGCATGGGCAGGGCCCACCCGCGCCTGGCAGGGTTATGGGCCCCTAGGCGTCCACTCCGTTTCGTCTTCTGGCTCTATGGATCTTCTGGCGAAATATAATTTTTGGCATATTTTCCGGGATTTTTCTTGATAGTTGATTTTCTGCATAAAAACTAGACACCAAGGTAATTCAGCTGAAAACAGCGCCAGTCCGTGTTAGTTGTATCCAAATCACAGAAGTTTAGAGGAGAAACAATAGCAAAAGTGTTCGGGAAAGTAGATACGTCTTGGACATATCAACTCCCCCAAGCTTAGCTTATTTCTTGTCCTCAAGCAATTCAGTTAACAACTGAGAGCGATAAAAGAACTTTCATGAACACATTTGCTTCATATGATGTATATATTCTCAGCACAGGAGTAGATACTTAAACCATTCATAATAAGAAGTATGCAACCAAGTATACTCAATAGTCATTGCAAGCTATGAAGAGAAACCAACTCAATAATAATAAGTAGCATGGAACATAAACATAAGCAACATTGCAATGCTCATAGTAAGGTATGACAGAGTGGTATCTCGCTTGCCTTTGTTTGTAGAGCACAATATAAATGCCAAGGCACCTCTGAAGTTCAAGTGAAGACTAGAAGTAAAAATGTCAGAGATACAAGCATCAAAGTCATGACATAATTAACCAAGTTCTGAGACAAGCACAAGAATGACAACTATGCTCTCAAGAAGGTGCTCATAGAATAAGTGGTGACTCAACAAGGGAGTGAAAATGGTTTTGAAAAGTTTGAAAGGCTTCCTAATGCTGAAAGGAAGATACTCATTAGCTTTGAGATATCATTGCCCCTATCATAGGCATCTTCATATGGTTAAGGTGAAAGTGAGGTCCAATTATGAGTTATATGCTTGACAGACCATAAACTAGAAATCCCATGTCCCTTGAGTACGAGGGCCGCTCCGCATGCTACTCAACTTTGGTTGCCTACAAGTTCTTGTCATTGTACATACATGCATATCATAGAGAACCGCCAAAGGGTACCCCTTGCACATGATACAGGAGCTATCCCATGATCAAAATGACAAGGCAAGCAGACAATGAGCATCTCAATGATCTTTTTATTTACTATGTGCATAGCTTTTTATTGAGGATGCTTCATAGAATTCTCATTATGGTGATGCTGCAAGTTTCCACCATGATTAGGCATGGCTTAGGCTAGCGGCCCAGGCGTTTCTCTAACACATATATACGCCATGTACTCACAAACTCCCCTTTTATTTCACACCGTCGACATCCGCAAACAAAAGAGCAAGGTATCAACTGGATAGGTATCCATAAGTGTTGAAAGCGTTCCCCGTGACATCACGATTCTGCTAACTCCCAGCACATAACTTTCATGGACATGTCACAATGGTTCAGGCTTATTAAGTGCAAGGAATAAAGTGCGCCATCAAGTTCATGAGAGCTTTACTAACTAACTTTCTGAAAACAG
Source organism: Avena sativa (assembly GCA_916181665.1). Classification (NCBI taxonomy): domain Eukaryota; kingdom Viridiplantae; phylum Streptophyta; class Magnoliopsida; order Poales; family Poaceae; genus Avena; species Avena sativa. Next base: position 298,520,618 of record OV702297.1, on the reverse strand, counting down.
ACAAACATTTTATTTGGAAGAAAACAAGGCATATGGAATATGCACTGAAATAACAAATGATGCTAATAGGTAGGTATGGTGGACACAGTTGGCAATATTGGTTTTGAGAAATTGAATGCACAAGTGGAGTTCATACTCAGTGCAAGTGAAGGCTAACAGTAGAGAGGGAGCGACAAACGAGAGAGCAATAATTGTCATAATCATGCTTGCAACAAAACATGACTGATTATGGCATGAAAGTGATATAAGAACTATGAGGCAAAATAAATCATCGAGGCTTACTAACTATTGTTTAGTCATATGCATGCGTGAGCATGTGCCAAGTCGAATCACATAAAACTTCCAGAGGAGGATACCACAATATCATACCAAAATATGAATAAAACAATGCAAGCAAACATTCATATGACATGCTACAAACTATTAGCAAGCTGGATCTAATCACAGACAAGCAAGAACTACCAAGCACCCATCAGTAACACACTCATTACAATGAACAGACTAAGCATGCTCACAATGATGAGTATATGTACAAAAATGAAAAACAAATAGAGTTCGTTACCAGCCTCTTACCACACCTCGGGTTGTCTTAATCTTCATTATTTCCCTTCACTTGTGTGACTTGAATAATAACATGAAACCAAATCCACTGAGGACGGCTGAACCCTGCAAAGAACTGACAAAACCAAATAAGAACAACAAATATTTTCGTTGACCCACAAGTATAGGGGATCGCAATCGCGGGTAGTATTACCCAATTTATTGATTCGACACAAGGGGAGCCAAAGAATAGTTGCAAGCCTTAACAACTGAGTTGTCAATTCAGCTACACCTGGAAATAGTTCTTGCTTGCAGAAGTTTATCAGTAGCAACAGTTTGTAGTAGCAACAACAAAGCAAGAACAATAATAGAACAAGAGAAATAGTAACATTAGCAACAAACAGTAGGATATGAGCGCGGTAGGCATAGGGATGGATGGACGGGCGTTGCATGGACGAGTCTAAACATGTAACTTCAAGATCGAGGGCATTGCAGATAAATAAGAATAAGCATCCAAGTACTAAACAATCCTAGGCATGTGCTCCATATATAGTCATACGTGCTCGCAATGAGAACTTGCATAACATCTTCTGTCCAGCCGGCCCGTGGTAGCGAGGCCTCTAGGGAACTACTAGCAATTAAGTTGCTCCTTTTAATAGAGCACCGGAGCAAAGCATTAACACTCCGTGAACACATGTGACCCTCACACCACAGCCATCCCCTCCGGTTGTCCCAATTTCTGTCACTTCGGGGCCTTTGGATCCGGACAATGATATGTCACGCTAGGCATTCGGGTAAACCCGAATTGTCGGGTCGGGTAATTCGGGTAATGGGAAATTCAGGTTCTGAGAAATAACACCCGAAAGTACTGGACCTTTTATCTGACCCGACAAATTGGGTACCTGGAATTTCGGGTTCGGGTCCGGGTAATCCCGTATTACCCGACGTACACACAGATACAACAGATACAATGAATAAAAACACATAAGTAAAATGTTAGCACGTCGACCCCAGCTGCTCCTCGTCCTCGGCTCCTCCCGTCCTCGGCTCCTCCCGTACTCGCGTTGGGTGGCAGCGCAGGTGGGTGGCACTATGGAAGTGGCGCGTACCGACGGCGCAGGTGGGTGGCTGGTGGTGGTGGATCCTCTCGTACTCGCATCGGGCGGCGGCGCGGCGCACGTGAGGCGCAGGTATGTGCCTGAGTGCCTACGTGGCTGTGCCTATGTGGCACGTGGCGGTGGCGTGAGTCGTGAGGTCACTGGCGTCTGGCGGTCTGGCGCCGCTAGGGTATGGCGAGGAAATGAGGAGAGGAACGAGAATGACTAGCACCACTTAGGCTTAGGGTTTGCGTGAGATTGGGCGTGGGCCGCGCCGCCGTGGAAGGTAGTTATTTGGGCTGAGCGGGATTTACTGGGCTGGGAGAGCTAGGGGTCACGGGATCTTCATTTACATCTTCGGGTTGTCCAAACGGGTACCCGCAGCGGAAACCCGCATTTCCCGAAATTAAATCGGGTTTTGAGAACTGCCGCCCGATAGCAGCATCGGGATTCTCGGGTCCGGGTTAAATGGGTTCGGGGTCGGGTTAAACGGGTTCGGGGCTCGGGTTTTGGGTTTTATGCCCGGCATGAATGATATGTGTACACAACTTGCAGATAAGATCACAAACAATACTATCATAATGATTCAATAATAAGTTCAGATCTGAGATCATAGCACTCGAGCCCTAGTGACAAGCATTAAGCACAACAAGTTGCAACAAAGTCAAATAGCACTAATAGAGATACTAGGCACTATGCTCTAACAATCTTATTCGATTACATGACAGAACTCATCCAATCCCTACCATCCTCATAGCCTACAGCGGGGGATTACTCACTCATGGATGAGGTCAACATTGATGGTCGATGGAGAGGCGTTGGTGATGAAGATGGCGATGATCCTCTCCAAATTATCCGTCCCGACAGGGTGCCAGAATGGAGTTTTTGGATACGAATCTTGGTTTTTGATGGTGGCGGCAGAGCGGAACTCCTTCTGGAAAAACGTCGAACCCCCCTCGGTTTTTAGGTAAAGGGGTAAATTATAGGGGCAGAGGGAGCCCGAGGGGGTGCCTGGGGTGGCCGCACCCCTAGGCGCGGACAGGGCCCACCCGCGCCTGGCATGGGTGTGGGCCCCCTAGTCCTCCACTCTGTTTCGTCTTCTGGATCCGTGGATCTTCTGGCGAAATATAATTTTTGGCATATTTTCCGGGATTTTTCCTAATAGTTGATTTTCTGCACAAAAACTAGACACCAAGGTAATTCTTCTGAAAACAGCGTCAATCCATGTTAGTTGTATCCAAATCACACAAGTTTAGAGGAGAAACAATAGAAAAAGTGTTCGGGAAAGTAGATACGTTGTGGACGTATCAACTCCCCCCAAGCTTAGATTATTGCTTGTCCTCAAGCAATTCAGTTGAAAACTGAGTGCGATAAAAGAACTTTCACGAATACATTTACTTCATATGATGTATATATTCTCAGCACAGGAGTAGATACCTAAACCATTCATAATAAGAAGTATGCAACCAAGTCTACTCAATAGTCATTGCAAGCTATGAAGAGAAACCAACTCAATAATAATAAGTAGCATGGAACATAAACATAAGCAACATTGCAATGCTCATAGTAAGGTATGATAGAGTGGTATCTCGCTTGCCTTTGTTTGTAGAGCACAATATAAATGCCAAGGAACCTCTGAAGTTCAAGTGAAGACTAGAAGTAAAAATGTCAGAGATACAAGCATCAAAGTCATGACATAATTATCCAAGTTCCGAGACAAGCACAAGAATGACAACTATGCTCTCAAGAAGGTGCTCATAGAATAAGTGGTGACTCAACAAGGGAGTGAAAATGGTTTTGAAAAGTTTGAAAGGCTTCCTAATGCTGAAAGGAAGATACTCATTAGCTTTGAGCTCTCATTGCCCCTATCATAGGCATCTTCATATGGTTAAGGTGAAAGTGAGGTCCAATATGAGTTATATGCTTGACAGACCATAAATTGGAAATCCCATGTCCCTTGAGTACGAGGGCCGCTCCGCATGCTACTCAACTTTGGTTACCTACAAGTTCTTGTCATTGTACATACATGCATATCATAGAGAACCGCCAACGGGGTACCCCTTGCACATGATACAGGAGCTATCCCGTGATCAAAATGACAAGGCAAGCAGACAATGAGCAACTCAGCGATCTTTTTATTTACTATGTGCATAGCTTTTTATTGAGGATGCTTCACAAAATGCTCATTATGGTGATGCTGCAAGTTTCCACCATGATTAGGCATGGCTTAGGCTAGCGGCCCGGGCGTTTCTCTAACACATATATATACTCCATGAACTCACAAACTCCCCTTTTATTTCACACCATCGATATCCGCAAACAAAAGAGCAAGGTATCAACTGGAAAGGTATCCATAAGTGTTGAAAGCGTTCCCCGTGACAACACGGTTCTGCTAACTCCCAGCATATGATTTGCAAGCATATAACTTTCATGGACATGTCACAATGGTTCAGGCTTATTAAGTGCAAGGAATAAAGTGTGCCATCAAGTTCGTGAGAGCTTTACTAACTTTCTCAAAACAGACAAACATTTTATTTGGAAGAAAACAAGGCATATGGAATATGCACTGAAATAGCAAATGATGCTAATAGGTAGGTATGGTGGACATAGTTGGCAATATTGGTTTTGGGAAATTGAATGCACAAGTGGAGTTCATACTCAGTGCAAGTGAAGGCTAGCAATAGAGAGGGAGCAACAAGCAAGAGAGCAATAATTGTCATAATCATGCTTGCAACAAAACATGACTGATTATGGCATGAAAGTGATACAAGAACTTTGAGGCAAAATAAATCATCGAGGCTTACTAACTATTGTTTAGTCATATGCATGCGTGAGCATGTGACAAGTCGAATCACATGAAACTTCTAGAGGAGGATACCGCAATATCATAGCAAAATATGAATAAAACAATACAATCCAACATTCATATGACATGCTACAAACTATTAGCAAGCTGGAGCTAATCACAAACAAGCAAGAACTACCAAGCATCCATCAGTAACACACTCCTTACAATGAACAGACTAAGCATGCTCACAATTATGAGTATATGTACAAAAATGGAAACAAATAGAGTTCGTTACCAGCCTCTTACCACACCTCGAGTTGTCTTAATCTTCATTATTTCCCTTCACTTGTGTGACTTGAATAATAACATGAAACCAAATCCACTAAGGACGGCCGAACCCTGCAAAGAACTCACAAAACCGAAGATGAACAACAAATATTTTTGGTGTTTTAGATTTATCAAAGCAAGCAAACGAAGCAAAATATTTTTGGATTTTTCTTTAAGGCAAACCAAAGCTTAAAAGAAAAGAAACAAATCTAGAGAAACAACGGTATTTTTGTGTTTTGAGAAAGCAGAAACAAAAAACAAAAAGAAAGCGAAACAGTGGATATACAAAGGACCGACGAAACATGATATATAGATGAGTGTGATGTCGGTATACATCTCCCCAAGCTTAGGCTTTTGGCCTAAGTGGGGCTCAACTCCAGGGTGACCAAGAAGGTGCACCTCCATAGTACATCGAGGAAGCCCCTTCGTCCTGGTAAGAGCTCGAGGACTCACCTGTGTAGTACACAGAGGGGTCGTATGAAGGCGCGTCCCCCTGATAGTGTCCATGGAAGCCAAGAATGCGCAGCTTGTCATCCATCTCCTCCTTGGAGCATGATAAAGGTCCCTGGGAAATACTGAACAAAGTGGTTTTGGGGAGAGGGATCTCTCTCTCTCTTCCCCGTCAATAAACAACATTCTATAAAACCAAGATCTCAATGGTAGAGACAGTAGTGACAAAATGATGTGCTTTCATAGCAGTAAGATCAAGCCTCTTAGGAGCCAAAACTATATCATTTGGATCACAGCAAGGTCCAAGGCAGCAACAACACATGGCAGCAGCAATGAGAGAACCAAGATTGTACTTAGTTTCATTGTTGAGCGTAGCAGCTATGAATTCCAAATGATAGTTGGAAATATTACTAGTGTTCTCCCTACCAAGAACACTAGTTGCAAGATAGTAAGCAAAGTACCTGATGGCTGGAAGCTGAATATTTCTTATCTTTCCCTGTTGAGCTCTACGGTTATGATCATTAGTTATCCTGCGGTAGAGCTCCAACAAATCAGTGGGTTGAGCTGGAATCTTCTTTGCTGACCCAGCTGTACCAAGTCCCAGAGCCTCACAAAATTTCTTCAATGTAATATTGTAAGACCTGCCATAAATTTTGAAAGAAACATCTGGCTTGAACATGCTGTTAGTAAAGGAGAAGCTCTCCACAAATTTTTTAGTGATCGTAGCATATTGCACGATCTCATCTTGCATAAGGCTTGTTAGTCCAGCCCTCCGAACCAAAGTTGTAAAATCATCAAGATTCCCAGCATCCTGCAAAAAGGTTGGGCAAGGAAAGGTGGAAAGGTGAGCATCCCCCTCATCTCCCTCGTCGCCGAATCGCGGAGTAATGAGATCCTCATTGTATGAGGGCCTAGCTCGGGAGGATGATATTGAAGGCCTTTCCCTCCTAGGTGCATCTCCCTCAAATATCTCTCCAAATGTGTGGTTTTCCATGACCACTCTTTTCTGAATTTTTTAGAAAAACATCAAACCAAGTGATTTCCAAGTTGATAAATGATGAGAAACTACTATAGGAACTTGCTATAGGGCTACACATGCATCAAAATGAAATATCTAAGCATAGAACAAGCATGAAAGCTCACACAACCTGTCACCTATAGCAGCAAAATACTCAAGATACAATCTATCAATCACAAATCTAATTGGACAAGAGGAGGAGTCACATACCAAGGAGCAATCATTCCAAAAATCAACAGCAAAGAGGGGCTGAGCAAGGAGATCAAAAATCACGAGAAAGAACAGCAGGAACTCAAGCTTGAGCAAGTTTTCTGATGTTTTTTAGGAGAGAGAAATAAGATGGCTGGGAGGAGACACTTTGGAGGGGCCCAGGTGGGCCACACCCCTCCTAGGCGCCACCTGTAGGTAGGCTGTGCCTACCAGGGGTGTGTGTGCCTAGGGTGGCCCGCTGGGTCACTCTAGGTGTCCCTCTGCCCCTTTTTTCGAGGAAAAATTTATTTTGAATTTTCTGGAATTTTTTGGGAACTTTATTTTTGGCCAATTTTCACGGTATGAAAATTGATTTTCTCGCAGAAACAATTTTTTAGAAGAAGAAAAAGCAAACCAAAAGCCAAACTACAGAATCTCTAAGACACTCTAACAAACAAGCAATTAACAAAACCAAAGCTAATGAAAGAAAAGGCAAAGACTAGGAAGGAGAAAAGTAAAAGAAAGCAAGTATAACCATAGTGAAAACATTATTTTGTTCATTAAAATCCTTTTGTTAACAAGGTTGATCAAGTCTTGTTACCAAAACAATCTTATATGAAACAAAACTTTGTATTCCACAAGGTGATTATGTTACCTCATACTTGATAGCAATGGTCCCAATCATAATAGTTTCAAAATTTTCTTGTGGAATTGGACAATATATTTCTCCATCCTTGATGCTCTAAATATTTTCAATGAAATTCAGGCGATAACTCTTAGCAACCTTCTCAGGGAAATAAACAGTATGCTCTTTGTCATTAATATTGAATGTTACTTTTCCTTGATTACAATTAATGACAGCATCTGCAGTATTAAGAAAAGGTCTCCCAAGAATAATAGACAGATTATCATCTTCGGGCATCTCAAGCACAACAAAAGCAGTCAAAACCAAGCAATTATGAGCCACTTGAACAGGAACATCCTCACATATACCAATAGGAATAGTAGTTGACTTATCAGCCATTTGCAAAGATATATCAGTTGGTATCAACTTTTCTAGCTGGAGTCTCTTGTAAAGAGAGAAATGCATAACACTAACTCCAGCTCCCAAATCACATAAAGCAGTTCTAACATAATTGTTCTTAATAGAGCAAGGAATAGTTGGTATACCTGGATCACCAAGTTTCTTTGGAACCTTACCATTGAAGGAATAATTAGCAAACAGAGTATAAATTTCCTCATTAGGAATATTCCTTTTATTAGAGACAATATCCTTCATATACTTTGAATAAGGAGGCAATTTAATAGCATCAGTCAAAGGAATTTGCAAAAATAAAGGTTTCATCCACTCACAAAACTTGTTGTAGTGTTCTTCCTCCTTTGACTTGTGTTTCTTACCTGGAAAAGGCATAGGTTTATGCACCCAAGGTTCTCTCTCACTACCATGTTTCTTAGCAATAAAATCTTCCTTAGTGTACCTAGTGTTCTTAGTGTGCTTCTCAGGTTCTTCCTCAACTTGCTCCTTATCAGGAGCATCATTTTTATCATTACCACTCCCAGTTTCAGCATCAGAGACAGATATACTATTAGGATCTACACCAGGTTCAAGTGGTTCCTCAACTACCTTATGTTTCTTTTTGTTTCTCTTACGAGGACTACCACTACTTTCACCTTGTTGGGAATCCTGCTCAATTCTTTTCGGGTGTCCTTCAGGATATAAAGGATCTTGAGTAGCTATACCACTCCTAGTTCTAATTCCATAAGCATGTTTGTCTCCTGAGGCATTAACTAGCATATCTTTTTGTACCTTAGCAAGTTGATCAAGTTAGGTTTGAACCATTTGAAAGTGTTTACAAAGCATTTTAATATCATTAGAAGTTCTTTCCACAATATCTTTCAACTCATTGATAGCTCTAGAGTTTTCTAGTAAATGATTCTGAACTTGTTTATTAAAATTACCTTGTTTAACAATAAATGTGTCAAGTTCCTCTAAGCATTGATCAGGAGGCTTACCATAGGGAATATCACCTTCATTAAAGCGGATAGAGTGTACCTCAATAATAGATGAGTGGGGAATTGGCTTACATAATTTTTTTTGAGGGTAATAACAATAGGAAAGGCTCCTACTGCCTCATTTTCATTAATAATGGGTCAGAATCTATAAAGTTACATATTTACACAGAGACATAGGAGGGGGGGGGAGTCTCTAAAAGTCAGAATAGATTACAAGAAGGTTTACAAACTATGAATAATGCTCTTGATAAGTGGATGTAGCTCCTCTTTAGTCCTATGAATCAGCAATGACCGATCAGCAGCTAATATTTACTTCCAAGCCTGAACTGAGGGTTGTATGTTATTAAACCAGAGATTGTTTCTCTCTTTCCAGATGTTCCAAGAGCCCAGCAAGGTGATTTCCATAAACAGTTTTTTATTCCAGCTCTTTTTTCCTTGCTCAATGATCTGAAGTCTAGAGTTAGTCATAGCCCAAGAGATGTTAATTAAACTCCAGCAATCTTGGCTAAATGGGCAATGAAAAAGCAAGTGTTCAATTGTTTCCTCAGTATTGTGATTACACATAAAACAGTCATATCCAGTCCCCAGTGCATAATGTCTTCTTCTTAACATGTTTCTTGTATTCAATCTGTCAGACAGAATCAGCCACCCAAAGAAATTCACTTTTGCAGTGCACTTCGATTTCCACAGCCGTTTAAAGGATATGTGTGGATATATATTTCTGAAATTGTATTGGTAATATTTGCTGGAAGTGAAATCTTTGGCCCCCCAAACATAGCTCCAAGTGTCATGTGAATGTTCTCTTAGTTCAATTTCTCTACAGCTGTTCTGAATGTCTCTCAATTCAGCTAGTGCTTTAGGTGATAAAGGGAGATATAAAAGTTGTGTCAAACTATCAGCTGTAAGAAACTCCTGTGTAGAGATATCTTCCTTCCTAGCATAGGAATAAATGGTTGGGTGACTCTCTTCTAGGATAGTTGCAGACCATTGATCCTTCCAAAACAGTGTGGTAGCCCCATTACCAATAGAGGTTTTAGATATTCCTCTGAATAAATGTGAAAGCCTAGAAACATCTCTCCACCAGAAAGAGCCACAAGGTCCAGAAGCATGAGGAACATTGTTGATGTAATATGCATTCCATACTAGGGAGACCCAAGGTGTGTCATCCTTATTATAGAACTTATGCAGGAATTTAAGCAACATGCCTTCATTCTGAATTCTAAGGTTGAGAATGCCAACACCTCCTATACATTTTATCCTACAAATCATATCCCAAGCAGCTAGAGAATTGCATTTTTCACCCTCTTCAGTTTTCTTGTTCCATAAACAGTGTCTCTGAATTTTTTCTATATGCCCCACAATCTTATCTGGCAGTTTGATTGCACACATTATAAAAGTTGCAATTGAAGCCAGTAAAGAATTAATCACAGTAACTCTCCCACTATAAGACATCATCATGAATGAAGCAGAAACCTTTCTTTCAACTCTGTCAATCAGTGGCATAAGATCATAAACGGTGGGTTTAGTGGTGCCAAGAGGAAGCCCCAAATAAGTGAAAGGCATTTTGGCAATTGCACATCCCAATATATCTGCAATTTCCTGAGAGAAGTTATCAGCCAGATTTATTGGTATTAGGTGTGACTTATGAAAATTAATTTGTAAACCAGTAGAAACAGCATAATTCCGAAGAATGCCTTTCATTATCTGTATTTGATCTTTGTCTGCTTGCATTATAATCAAAGTGTCATCTACATATTGAACCACTGGAAAATCCTGTCCAAAATCAGGGGAGAAAGGGGCCCTGAGTATGTTTTCTCTGAATGCCTTATTGATTGCAGATTGTAGTAAATCAGCAGCAAGCACAAAAATAAGGGGGACAGAGGGTCTCCTTGTCTAACTCCTCTTTTGCAATGAAATTTCCTCCCAGGTACTCCATTGAGCAAAACAGCAGACATTCCAGTACCAAAAATAATTTCAATCCATTTCAACCACTTATCATCAAAACCCATCTGTTTCATAATTTTCATCATAGCCATATGATCAATGGTATCAAAAGCTTTGGCAAAGTCCAACTTGGTAAAATAATCTCTTTCTTAGAAGCTTCACATTGATACAAAAATTCAAATGCCCAAGCAAGGCAATCCTGAATGTTTCTGCCTTTTAAAAAACCATATTGATTTCTATGAATAATCTTCAATATAACCTTCTGTAGCCTATTAGCCAAGATTTTTGTTATAAGCTTCAGAACACAATTAAGCAGGGTTATTGGCCTGAAATCATTGATAGATTCAGGTGAACCTATCTTTGGAATGAGTGTAATATGACCCATATTTATACTTTCTAGATTCAGATCTCCTTCATAGAATTGGAAACATAAAGAATAGATGTCCTCCTTGATGATGTGCCAACAACTTTTTAGGAAGAGACCATTAAAACCATCTGGGCCTGGGGCTTTATCACTTGGCATCTCTTTCACCACCTTGTCAATTTCCTCTCTAGTAAATGGTAAGGATAGAACCTCAAGGCCCTCAGTTGGAGTAATCAGATGTTGAAGATTAAAAAGCATTTCAGGCTGTGTAGATGTGCCCAATCTTTCTTTATAGGCTTGATAAATAGCATTTTCTTTATCAGCATGCTCAATAACAAAAGAACCATCCGAGAGTTTGAGTGAGGCAATATTATTCTTTCTATATCTTTCAGTAGCAAAATTATGAAAGAATTTTGTGTTTTCATCTCCAAACTTTGTCCATCTAACTGTGCATCTTTTCTTCCAATAAGCATTTTGGTATTGTAAAAGTCTTACTAGGTGAGCTTTTAGAATTCTCCTGAAATTTGCTTCCTGACAGAATAAAAGCCTTTTGTCCTCCAGATTATCAAGTTCAGAGAGAACTTTATTGGTATTTTCAATACAAGTGGACAACTTTGAGATTGATTTGCTCCAAAATTTCAAATCATATCTCAGCTTTTTTAGCTTTGCATTAAGATTTGCAGCACTGTTAGATTTGTGAGTTGGCTTACTCCAGCATTTTGCAACCACTTCCAGAAATCCAGGATGGGCAACCCAAAAGTTTTCAAATCTAAAAATCCTACTACCAGGGATCTTAGTCTGAATAGAAACAACACATGGAGTGTGATCAGAGGTTGGTTTGCCTTGTGTGGAAACAACTGTGTTAGGAAAACTAGTTGTCCAGTGAATGGAGGTGAAAAACCAATCAAGTTGCTCCAACAGAGGATCTTGTTGCATGTTACTCCAAGTATATTTTCTTCCTTTAATTGGCAATTCAGTGAGATGTTGTTCTCTAATGAAATCATTAAAGATGAGCATGTCATTAACATTCCCCCCAAGTTTATTCCTATTTGCAGGGGACCTAATAAAATTAAAGTCCCCCATTAGGATCCAGTCTTCATCATCAGGAGTATGCACCTCAAACATCCATTCAATAAATTTCTCCCTCAATTCACCATTACAAGGGCCATAAATGTTAATTAAGGTCCAAGACTGCCCAGAATGTGATGAAGTGAAATGAATAGAGAGAGCAAACTTTTCACAATGCATGACCATTCCAGAGAATATTGAACTATTCCATATAATAATGAGGCCACCAGAAGCCCCCACAGAAGGCACAAAGACAAACTCATCAAAATTTGCTGGGCAACAAGATTTAATAAACTGCAGATCAAAATCCTCCTTCTTTGTTTCTTGAAGGCAAATAACTGAACATCCACTAACTTTAATAGCATTCATTAAGGCTAATTGTTTTTCTCTAGCATTAAGCCCTCTGATATTCCAACACAAAATAACCCATTGTTTAAGTAGTGACATTATTACAACTCAAAAGTAAAGAAACCAAAGTAGAAATAGACAGGCACTAGGCACTGTCAGCATTTTCCTTCTCCTGCCAGCCTTCCATAAGCTTCAGAGGAGTGAGATCTTCCTGAGGCACCCCACAAAGAGATATTCCAATAGACTGGAGTACTGGGATTGGTGTTGCAAGGAGAGTCCTATCAGAGATCATGCCAACCTGACCAGGATTTATCTGAGCAAGTTCATCTGTGACTTCAACAGCCTTAACCTCTAGAATCTTCCTTTGCTTCACTTTAGATTTAGTGGTCTTGGAGTCACAAATGATTTTAGGCTTAAAGCCCCTGTATCTAGTAGACCTTGAGCTTCTTCTGACTTGATTAGTAGAGATAGGTGTCCCAAAGGAAACCACATCAGTATCATCAAACTCAGGAATCTTCCTTTTGGTACCAGCTTGAGTAAAATCAGGATACCCCAAAGTTCTGTTATAGATCATTTCCTGCTTCTTCCTTGAATGGAGCAATAACTCCCATTCATCCACCAACTCAAACTGCAGAAACTTTGGCATAGGAAGAGTGAAAGAAAGGATCTTGGCATTATCCAGAGCAAAGTTAGGGAAGCAAAACTCCTTAAAAGTAGATTTAGCAAAGTTCCTTGTCATCCAGATTTCAGAACTGACATCCAAGAGATGGTCATCAACCAGAGCAAAGTTGATGGATAAAGTGGTATCAACCTGCATCAAATCTGAACCAGAGGAATTTCCATCAGAAACATCAGAAATACTATCATGCCAAGCTTGCATAGGACTGTCCTGGACATTGGTGGAAGGGGGTGGCACACCATCCTGAAAAGAAGCCCCTGTGCAGCTAGGATCTGCTGAAAGTTGATCAATGGAGGGTTGGGAACAACTACAGCATCCTCCACAACAGGTGCAACAATATTTTCATCTTGTGCAACATTATTATCAAAAAGTGCAGCAATGACCTGAGCAGGGACAAAATGTCCAGGTTGATGAAACAGAGCAGCATTGTTCATTCCTCCAGCATTTCCTCCTTGAGCATGTCCCCCTCCAGGCATCTGATTCTGCTGATTCCAATTGTTAAGCTGCTGTTGGTATAGCTGTTCAGCAGAAAAACCTTCACCATGCATGGGATGAGGATTGCCATCATCAAGTTCAGGGTCTTCAGGAGGTGGCAGAATTTCAGGCAGATGAGCATTCCAGTTAGCACACCTGAGTAAGATAACAGGGACAGTCCAGGAGTGCCTAGCCCCCCAAGCTGATGAATAACCAAACTTTTGGGCACAAACTTAGGATGAACAATCCACACCTTGACCAAAACAGTTTTATCATCCCCTCTTGGGTTATGCCACATGGATAACAGACCAAACTCTTGAACAACACTATGAATATAATGGCTAGTCTGATAGTCAAGGGGAAAAGCTAAAAATTGTATCCAAGTTTCCCTGCCAAAAGCAGTAAGACGCATGTTCCTGGCTTCATTGTGTTTCACAAATGTAACAGTGGTAATCTCATCAATCTCAAAGGTAGTTCCAACTGTAGCATCCGCAATCAGGGTTTCAGTCATAGTAAAAATGCCAAGTCCTAAAGGATGATCATCAAAGCGACTGACAAACAACTGTGACTCATTGAGAAGATTCATCACCTGAAACCTATAGTCTTCTCTAAGCTGAATCGGAATAAATCTGTTGGTCTCAGCAATTACCTTTTGGTCATGCTGCAGAGGAGCCTCAGCAGGAACCACCATGTGTGACCTCACCAAGCGATCAACTGGCCCTGGATCAATAGTCAAGCCATTGGGGAGAAAATCTAGAGGATTCACAGGAAAGTTGGCCATTGTCGAGGTGGAGAGAGAAACTTCGGCGATCGGCAGAGAAGGAGATGAAGCGGCAGGAGAGGGAGGGGGTGAAACTCCAGGTGAAAAAACTGGCTGCTTCTTAACTACCCAGATATTCCGACCAGAAATATCGGCCTGATTGTTTAATGCAGTTTTCTTTTTTTGCCAAACTCTTCGTATCCTCTTTGGGCAACTCCTGGCCCAATGGCCCAATAAATGACAACTCCGACAACGCCATCCCAAGACACATTTACTCGCCAGGTGACCAGAAATCAAACATTTAACACACCATTGGCTGCGCATAGAAATGCATTTCAAACATTTATGACCCAGAGAAAAAATACATTCACAACTTTTCTGTCAAGAATCCACAAGATGATCATGATCTCCACAATTTGAGCATCGTCCCAGAATTTCAAAAACCATAGCTTTGGTAGGAACAAATTTTAAGTCCAATGCATGCATGATGTCCTGATCAGAGTATAGAGCCTGCCTCATATCTTCAATCTTCTCTAACGTGACAGAAGGTAGTTGCATGCAATACTGACGTACAAACGTTGAACCAGTAAAAACTTCCTTATGATCACGTTCATGATCCACCAAAATAGGATCAGAGAAACTTCCAAAAAACAGATGTCTAGCCAGATCAGATCCATCCGAAGAAAACCCAGGAGATCCTTGTTGATGAAAACCAAATTTTGCCAATTCATGTGATGAATCCGAATGAAGATCTTGTGCAACACTTTTCTTTAGGAAGTCCAAATTTGGCTTAAAACGAACAGGATTAGATGGAGAACTCTTCACAGAATTATCAAAGGGCAAACCAGAGCACAAGTGATCATGTGTGAAGCCAGAGATATGAGGATGGTAACCTCGAAACAAACTGAAATGGCACACAAAATCAGGCTAGACTCTATCTCTCAAACTATATATGAAGTGCCCCACTTTATTTGAAGCAACAGAGAACCGAAATCTTCGATCACTTAATTGAAAAACCCTGAATCTAGCCGCAATTCCACCAATGCAACATTGAAGAGCAAGACCCACAGATTCAACATTCAGAGAAAAAGAGGCCGAGGAGAAGGACACCACCAAGAAGAACTCATTGGCAGTCGAGGAATGGAGAAAATGCACCATAGATCCAAAGCGTCGACGCATCTGATTAGCCAATGTCTGGCCAGGAGAGAAATCCCAATGGAGGAGAGTTTCCATTGCCGTGGAAAGGGATAGAAAACCCTAGATCGCCAAGGAGTCGCCATGGGTGGGTGGGTGGGTGGGAGAGTCGCCATTATTTGCATTTGGCAAAGAAAGGTCAATTGGCTTACATAATTCTTCTATAGGAGGCAGATTCTTCACATCTTTAGCTCTAATACCTTTCTCCTTTAGACATTTCTTAGCTTCCTTCATCACTTCATCATTTAATGCAATAACCCCCCTCTTGTTTGGTGTTGGTATTGGATCTGTTTTAGGCACAACTAGTTCAGGAGTAATAGGCTCAGGTGTATTTAGCTCAGTTGAAGTCCAATCATCATAATTCTTGCCTATCTTAGCCATTAATTCTTCAGCATCTGTAGGAGTTCTTTTCCTGAAAACACAATCAGCAAAGCTATCTAGGTATGTCCTAGAATCATCAGTTAGTCCATTATAATAAATATCAAGAAGCTCATTCTTAGGCAATGGACATCCAGGATGTGCATGAATCAAGGCACAGAACCTTGTCCATGACTCATGCAATTTCTCTTCTTCTCCCTGTTTAAAATCAAAAAGTCTCTGCAAAGCAGCATGTCTAGAACTGGGAGGAAAATATTTCTGGAAGAAAGAAGCAATCAAGCAATTAGGGCTATCAATGGAACCAGGAGGTAATCTATTAAACCAAGCCCTAGCTTCTCCTTTTAGTGAAAAAGGGAAGATTTTAGTAACAAAATACTTGCGCATCTTAAAATCATCAGAGAACAAAGCACTCATAGTAGAAAGCTCATTCATATGAGGCACAACACTCTGATTTTCAGTCCCACAAAAGGTTTTTTTCTCAACAATGTCCAAATAGGATAAATCAAGAGAGAAATCATAATATTTATCTTTAATATCTATGGGAGAGGTGGCAAACTTAGGATCAGAGGAAAACTTAGGAATAATGGTACGTCTAGCAAGGAGACTCTTAATAGCACTAGCACCATGTGTGTTTCAGCACTCTTCAACAAATTCATCAGTGACCTCAATGTAACCATCATTAATATCATAACTCTCTCTAGACTCAGGTGAGCTAACAGGTGTAACAGTGTCTTCACTAGGAGTTTCAATATTTCCTAGACTAGCCATAGTAGCATCTAGGAAAGGACCTGATGAACCACTCGCATCAAGCACAGTAGAAGTAACATCATGAGCATCAAAAGCAGTTTCAGGTTCAGCAGTAGTAGCAGTGTGTGTAGCATGAGTATGTGGTGGTGGTGTGACAAGCTTACTTATAACAGACGGTGAATCAAGAGCAACAGAGGTGTTTAGGACTGTACCTCTGCTTGTAGTGGAAGGTAAAATAGGAAACTTTCCATCACGAGACTTGCCCATGATGAAAGGAGTAGCAGTGAACAATAGTAGATCCAAGTGAACTTACAAATAAAGCTATGCTCCTCGGCAAAGGCGCTAGAAAATAGTATTGATGACCCACAAGTATAGGGGATCGCAACAGTCTTCGCGGGTATTATTACCCAATTTATTGATTTGACACAAGGGGAGCCAAAGAATACTTGCAAGCCTTAATAACTGAGTTGTCAATTCAGCTACAGCTGGAAATAGTTCTTGCTCACAGAAGTTTATGAGTAACAACAGTTTGTAGTAGCAACAACAAAGCAACAGCAACAGTAGAACAAGAGCAATAGTAACAGTAGCAGCAAACAATAGGATATGAGCGCGGTAGGCATAGGGATGGATGGACGGGCGTTGCATGGACGAGTCTAAACATGTAACTTCAAGATCTAGGGCATTGCAGATATATAAGAATAAGAATCCAAGTACTAAACAATCCTAGGCATGTGCTCCATATATAGTCATACGTGCTCGCAATGAGAACTTGCACAACATCTTCTGTCCAGCCAGCCCGTGGTAGCGAGGCCTCTAGGGAACTACTGGCAATTAAGTTGCTCCTTTTAATAGAGCACCGGAGCAAAGCATTAACACTCCATGAACACATGTGATCCTAACACCACAGCCATCCCCTCCGGTTGTCCCAATTTATGTCACTTCGGGGCCTTTGGATCCGGACAATGATATGTGTACACAACTTGCTGATAAGATCACAAACAATACTATCATAATGATTCAATAATAAGTTCAGATCTGAGATCATGGCACTCGGGCCCTAGTGACAAGCATTAAGCACAACAAGTTGCAACAAAGTCAAATAGCACTAATAGAGATACTAGGCACTATGCCCTAACAATCTTATTTGATTACGTTATAGAACTCATCCAATCCCTACCATCCACATAGCCTACAGCGAGGGATTACTCATTCATGGATGAGGGAAACATTGATGGTCGATGGAGAGGCATTGGTGATGACGATGGCGATGATCCTCTCCAAATTCCCTGTCCCGGCAGGGTGTCAGAACGGAGTTTCTGGATCCGAATCTTGGTTTCTGATGGTGGCGGCGGAGGGGAACTCCTTCTGGAAAAATGTCGACCCCCCCTCGTTTTTTAGGTCAAGGGGTAACTTATAGGCGCAGAGGGAGCCCGAGGGGGTGCCTGGGGTGGCCACAACCCCTAGGCGCGGGTAGGGCCCACCCGCGCCTGGCAGGTGTGTGGGCCCCCCAGGCCTCCACTCTGTTTCGTCTTCTGGCTCCGTGGATCTTCTGGCGAAATATAATTTTTGGCATATTTTCCGAGATTTTTCCTAATAGTTGATTTTCTGCACAAAAACTAGACGCTAAGGTAATTCTACTGAAAACAACGTCAGTCCGTGTTAGTTGTATCCAAATCACACAACTTTAGAGGAGAAACAATAGCAAAAGTGTTCGGAAAAGTAGATACGTTTTGGACGTATCAGGCATCATTGAAATTATCATGACTATCTTAATGGCTATAAAGAAACAACTTTTGGGAGACAATCCATTTTATTTTTGCTTTAAGTTTATTTTTCTTTTGTTTTCTTTGAGTCTTGGAAGTTATTGCCTCGGTGATAACCTCTCCTTATCCTTTTTGTTTGGTTTTTGTGTCAAGATTAGCCTCTAATGAGAAGGAAGTGAGATGTAAGGAAGTTGTTGTCCCGGAACAGATTTTTGTGCTTCACTGTAAAAAAATCGTGAAAAATACCAGGACGTAGGATTGAGCTATAATTTTCTATGCATGTGCCCAAGTTATTATTTAACTTTCGTTAGATTTGCACTTTTCGATTTGAGCAACAGAAGATTTTCGAAAAAAATCGATCTTTACCTGCAAGTCTGTTTTGACAGATTTCTGTCATTTTTGCATTTGCCTTTTAAATCGATTTCCTTTTAAATTCTTTTGGGATTTTGAAAGGAGTTGCTACAGTAGCTTATGTTTTGATGGACTTCAGTTGAAACTGAACCCAAAGGTTTATTATCTTGCATATACTAATGTTGCTAATGAAGACTGTGTGGAGTTTTGTATGAAAGAAATTTTCAAGTGTTGGGAGAGAATGATGTAAGGAGATGAAGAATGGTCAAAGGCTCAAACATTATATTTCTAGAGATGAAGATATTGATATTATTCAAGTGGTGACTCCGGAAGAATTTATTAAAGACCAAATTTAGGAATTTGTAGAGTCTGTTTTCGAATAGGTAACAGTTTTAGTAAGAAAAGGTTCACGAAAAACTTTCCAATTTATATTTTTGCAATTTTTAATTAATATGGAATATAACAAGTCGAAATAGGGAAGGAAACGGAGCCCGGGTGGCTCACACCACCCTGTGGCGCGGGCCCACCTAGCCGCGCCACCAGGTGGTGTGACCACCACAGAGCCCGTCTCCGTCCCTTTTTCTTCCAGTACCTTCCTTTTGTCGTTAAACTTCGTAATATATAATCCCCCGGACCCCCTGAGGTATGTATATCGTGTTCTCATCATGTTTTTGTTTCGATCTGTTTTGTTCAGATGTTGTTCTAGGGTTCGTTTTCGGAGGACTACGAGCTGCGATGCAGGCGCAAGCTCCTCGGCGATCTTGATCAAGGAACTTTCATTGGATGGGTGGAAGAAGAAAGGATCATAGCTGGACGCGAAGACGTGGATCGGAGCATCAAGGAGAAATTAAAGAACATGTCAGCAAGCATTGAGGGACAGATCCCCGTAGGATCAAGGGCAATAAAACCTACTCTTGTAGGGGCAACTAACACTGGTCGTGCTTTTTCTCATAATGTGCAGGGGATGATGACCTCAGTTCCTGCCCTGTGCAGTGGAAGCCCTTCGAGCCACTGATGATTTTTGCAATAAGTATCGAGTTTTGAGGAGAGAGGTGGAGATACTTCAAGAGGAGAATAATAGGCTTCGCAAGATGCTGGAGAATTTTCACACCCCGATCAAGAAAACACCACCACCACCAAAGGAGTAACTCGTCATCAGGTTTTGGCATCCCCTTGGTTTGTTCCAAGCTTGGGGGCGTGCCGCGGTATCACATCATTATATTTCATCTTTTTACCTTTTTTTAGTAGAGTCATATCATGAATAGAGAAGTTATCATATAGGATGGTTTGCATTGTGGAAGTATCTCTCCTCTAGTTGGTTATCTATGTATCCCTTGGTGTGAGTGATGTAATGGAATATTAATGAGAAGTTGCATCATTTACTTTTTGCACATTGGTGCGGCTCATATCACTATAGAGCTTCGTTGGCAGACCCTAAGGGGAAGGTGTGATGAGCACTGCAGCAAGTTTCCCTTAGTAAGAAACCAAGGTTATCGAACCAGTAGGAGGAAGGAAACGACTCAAAGGTGTTTCTAGCAACTTGGAAACCTGCATAACACAAACTCAAGACTTTGCCCCAACGAACAGTGAGGTTGTCAATCTCACCGGTTTGCTGAGAACAAAGGGTTAACTGTATGGTGTGGAAGGTAATAGTGGTTTGCAGAAAGTAAATAGTAACAGTGGAATATGTATCAATGGTAAAGATTGGACCGGGGTCCATAGTTCACTAGAGGTGTTATCCTTAAGGTAAACGAACATGGCATGCTGGGTAAACAAATTACAGCAGGGCAATTGACAGGAATGAGCAAGGCATAACAATGCAATACTAGACATTCATGATCCTATGAGATTTGATTGGGCAATACAACAAGATACATAGACCGCCATCCAACTGCATATATGACTAGTAATCCACCTTTAGGTTATCATCTGAACCCCCTCCAGTATTAAGTTGCAAGCAACGGATAACTGCTTTAAGCAAAGTGTGTAAGGTAACCAATCCACTTATTCCATGAACAAGAGACCGTTGTTTTGTCCCTAGTAGCAATAACACATCTACAACCTTAGAGATTTCGGTCACTTCCCTTTGATTAAATAGAGGCATGAACCCACTATTGAGCATAAATACCCCCTCTTGAAGTCACTAGCATCTACCTAGCCAAGATAGCTACTAGAATGGAGAGCATGCAAGATCTCAAACAACACATACATGATAAAATCAATAATACAAAACCATTAATCCATCTGACATAGTAATCTCAATATCCATCAGATCCTCGCAAACACAACATGCATGATTACAAATAGATGATCTTGATCATGAACGGAGCTCACAAGATCTAAACATGGTAGCACAAAGGAGGAGATACAACCATCTAGCTACTACATGGACCCATAGTCCAAGGTGGAACTACTCACACTTCATACCGGAGGCTGGCATGATGAAAAAGAAGGCCTCCGGGATGATCTCCCCTCCGGCAGGGTGCTGGAAAGAGCTTCAGATCCCCCGATCTAGGGACGATGGTGGTGGCGTCTATAGACAGTTTTGTGGAATATTGACCGGGTACTTAGGGTTTTGGTATCGGGCGGTCTTTATAGGCGAAGAGGCGAGGCAGGGGGCAGCCAGGGCTGCCGCACCCCCCCAGGCGTGGGCTGGGCCTAGCCGCGCGGCAAGGGGGCGTGTCCCCCTGGTGGCTCCCCTTCGTCTCGTATTATGGATCCGTGTTCCCCACGGTAAAATATTGACTTTGGATTTTGTCCCATCCAATTCCGAGAATATTTATTTTCTGCCTTTTCTGGAACCAAAAACAGAAGAAAACATGCAATTGGCACTGTGGCATCTTGTTAATAGGTTAGTCCAAAAAAACATATAAAAATACCTCAAAGTGTAGACAAAGCAAAGCAAAGTAGATACTAAACAAGCATGTAACATAAAAAATTATAGATATGTTTCCGATGTATCAAGCATCCCCAAGCTGAACTCCTGCTCGTCCTCGAGTAGGTAAGTGATAAAA
Organism: Avena sativa; assembly: GCA_916181665.1. Taxonomy (NCBI): domain Eukaryota; kingdom Viridiplantae; phylum Streptophyta; class Magnoliopsida; order Poales; family Poaceae; genus Avena; species Avena sativa. The sequence continues at coordinate 298,499,112 of OV702297.1, read as the reverse complement.
AGAATAATTTTTGAGGTGACATGCACTATCAAAATCAAGATCAAACCATTTGCAAGCATTGAAAGCTGGTATCAAACTCTGAACATGAGAATGAAAGATGGAGTTCTAACAGTAAGACAAAGTAACTATGCATGCAACATGAAATGTTACAAACAAAGATCATGAATAACATGCATTGAAAAAACGTTTGTTTGTTTCACATATAGAAAACATAGCATAGTGGCATTCAACTTGTCCCTCACGGAGTAACAAATAGATGCATATGACACCTTCAAAGTTCATAAGAGTGACTAGATACAAATAGCACAAGAACAAGTAATATCAACAATATGCATCAATCAATAAGTTTTGGAACAATGCACATAGAACTAAGAATGGCAACTATGCTCTCTTAATTGGTGCCTAAGGATAGAAGGTGGAGACTCGATATAATAGTGGAAGAAAGGCCCTTCATAAAGGGAAGCAGGGATTTCAAGTCTCAAAAAGGGCTTCCAAAAATTATGGTACTTGTTATCTTTCTGCAGACAATGAGCATATCAGCAATCTTCTTATTTACCATGGGAAAATGGTGATTTTTTCTCTCTTTCCTCTTTTCTCATCTTTTTTTATTTTTCTCAATCTCTTTTTTCTATCTCTTTTTTATAAGAAGAATGCTTCATAAATTTCTCACTATGGCAATGCTGCAAGTTTCCACCATGAATAGGCATGGCTTAGGCTAGCAGCCCAGGCGTTTCTCTAACACACATACATAACTCCATGGACTTACAATCTCCCCTTTCATTTCACACCGACGACATCCATAGATAAAAGAGCATGATATCAACTGGGTACAATGTACATGTGCAATATTGAAAGCATTCCCCGTGACAACACGGTTCTGCTAATCCCAACGTATAAGTGCAAGCATATACAACATAGATGACACAATGGTTCAAGTTTATTAGGGGCAAGAAAAAATAAAGTGTGCCATCAAGTTCGTGAGAGCTTTAATCACTAAGTTTTCACATAACAAAATACTTTTTAATTGGAAGATAGATGAAAACAAGAATAACAAAATACTTTTTAATTGGAATGGTGTAACACACCATGCATAGGAATTTATAGAGGACACTTTGGAATAACTTGATTTCTTGGGGGTTGGATGCATGAGTAGAGCTTACTAATACAAGTGGAGGCTAGCAAAATATTGGGAGCGACCAACTAAGAGAGCAATAATGGCCATAATCATGCAGGGCGACAAAACATTACTAATCAAAGCATAAAGTGGTACCACAAGGTAAGGACTAAATGATCATAGAGGCTAAGGTGACTTTTTCATAGTCATACCATGCTGTGAGCATGTGCCAAGTCAACCCAAACAAAGCATCAAAGGAGAATACTACAATACTATGCTTTTGTATGCTAAAACAACGCATGATTCCTTCAAGGCACATTAAGCAATCCTAATTGTTTGGAAAAATTCATGCTACAAGAATAATCACTAAGCATAAGGTCAAAACAACACCTAGCATGACATGCTAAAGCCTAAGTCACAGTCAAAGCAAGCTCCTCTTATACTATTCAAGCAAGAACTTTCTACTCCTCTCCAACACCAATCAACTTATTTGAAACAACACAACAAGAACGGGGGTCCAAACTACTTTATTCAAGCAAACTAAGCAAACAAAACAAAAACTAAGACACTCCAAGAACAACACAACAGTGCATGAAACAATAAAAACGAAGTGTCTAGAAAGACCTGAGATTTTTATTGATGAAGGAGGGGATGCCTTGGGCATCCCCAAGCTTTGACTCTTGTACCTCTTGAATATTTCTTGGGGTGACACGGGGTGGAATCCCCAAGCTTGAGGTTTTGTCCATTCTTCATCTCATTACATCATTCTTTCTCTACACCTAAATTTTTTCCTTCATACAACACTTCACACAATCTTCATTAGCAACATTAGTGTATTCAAAAGATAATAGACCTTTGGGTTTAGCTTTGGAACAGAAAAACTTTCACTAAAAATGCAATCTACTGTAGCAATTCCCTCAAAAAGCTCAATTTCCAAAAATAACCCAAGAAGGAATCAATAAGAAGCAAATGCAAATAATGGCAGAAATCTGTCAAAACAGACCAGCAGGTAGAAACCGATTTTTTCAAAGACCTTCTGTTGCTCAAATCAAAAAGTGTTGAGCTAACGAAAGTTGGATAACATACTAGGGGATTTATTCAGAAAATATCAGCTCAATCTGACTTACAGAGATATTACCCGGATTTTTACGGTGGAGCACAAAAATCTGTTTCGGGAAAACTACTCCCCAAATCTTACTTCCCTCTCATTAGAGGTTATTCTTGGAAAAAAAATCAAATAAAAAGGATAAGGAGAGGTTATTACAAAGGTAATAACTTCCAAGACTCAAGGAAACTTTTGGGTTATCTCCCAGTAAGTACTTTTCTTTAACGCCTTTAAGTTAGGCACAAGAAGCAAGAATCAAGTATTTTCAAATGAAGAAGCAGTAACATCAAACCTTGCTTTCAAAGGAGGAGAAGAAAGCAATTTATCTCTCCTTATAGGGAAGTGTTCAATACCTTTATTGAATGTAAATTGATATTTAATGGTGCCTTCTTTCATATCAATGATGGCACCAACAGTTCTAAGAAAAGGTCTTCCCAAAATAATAGGACAAGAAGCATTGTATTCAACTTCCAAAACATAGAAATCAACAGGGACATAAGCATTATTAACCATAATAAGAACATTATTAACACTTACCATGAGTTTACTTTTAGCATTATCATTAAGTGGGATATCCAAATAGCAATCTTGAAAAGGTGGCAAATCAAGTATTTCATAAATCCTTCTAGGCATAATAGAGACACTAGAACCAAGGTCACATGAAGCTTTGAGATCAAAGTCATTCACTTGCATATTAATGATGGGTTCCCAACTATCTTCTACTTTCCTAGGAATAGAGGCTTTGTGTTTCAACTTTTCTTCCTTAATTTTAATAAGAGCATCTGTAATGTGTTTGGTGAAAGCCACATTCCTATCACTAGCATCAGGACTTCTAGCAAGCTTTTGTAGGAACATAATCACTTCAGAAATATTGCAACCATCAAGATCAAAATCAAACTTAGCATCACTAGTAGTAGACTCATTGGGTTTAGGTATTGTGGTAGGAGGAATAGGGACTTCTTGTGGTTTAGTGGCATCCATATTGGTGGTGGTGATAGTGCACACACTATTGTTTCTAGCAATTTCAGCTTCTCTTTCCCACTTAGCATTTAGTTGGGATAACAATCTAACATTCTCATCAATAGTAACTTGTATGGCATGAGTAGCAGCAAAGTCACTTTCCAAAGTTTCAGGTTTAGCAGCCATTTTATTAATCAAAGAGGACTGTGCTTCAGACAAAGAGGAAATATTTTTCTCAACATTCAAAAGCTTTTCATCCACAGTATTGTTGAAAGTGGTTTGTTTACTAATAAAGTCTTTGAGCATGACTTCAATTTCATAGGGAGCACTTCTAGTATTGTTGTAGGAGTTATATTATTTAATTTTCTTTCTTGATTGACTCTTAATCTTAGTATTCCCAAGTTAAGACCTTTTGTGTTTTCAAGGAAGATTGCATGATTGTTACTATCACTTGTATGTTTGTTTGTTTCCTTCAACTCTTATGCTTGCTACCCAGCCTTGCTAGCTAAAAACCTGTACTGAGAGGGAATGCTTCTTGTGCATCCAATGCTTGAACTAAAACCCATGCCATTTGTGTCCACCATATCTACCTATTAGCATTATTGCTATTCTAAGTAAATTCTCGAGTTTTATCTACCTTCCAAATTAAAAAAAAAATTATGTGAAAACTAGTCAGTAAAGCTCTCACGAACTTGATGGCATGCTTTATTTTTCTTGCACTTAATAAACTTGAACCATTGTGTCATCTATGTTGATTATATGCTTGCAAGTTATAGGTTAGGAGTTAGCAGAACCATGCTGTCATGGGGAACGCTTTCAACACCTGTACATATTATCCAATTGATATCATGATCTTTTGTTTATGGATGTCGGTGGTGTGAAATAAAAGGGGAGATTGTAAGTCCATGGAGTATTATATATGTGTTGGAGAAACGCCTGGGCGGCTAGCCTAAGCCATGCCTAATCATGGTGGAAACTTACAGCATAACCATAATGAGAAATCTATGAAGCATCTTCAGTAAAAAATATATAAAAAGAAGCACCATGCTCATGGTAAATAGAAGATCGCTGAGATGCTCACTATATGTTGCCTTGTCATTTTGATATGGGATTGCTCCTATGTCATGGGGCAAGGGGTACCCCGTTGGCGGTTCTCTATGATACACATATACTTACAATGACAAGAACTTGCTTGTGACTAAATATTGAGTCAGTAAACCTATTCCTTTGTATCTCCAGCAAGCATTTGAGTTGTTGTGATTCAATCATCTATATGTTGATTTATTCAATCTTGTTTCTTATGTTCCTTGTTTTGCACGTTGCTCTTATCTGAATGAATACTACTTTGAAAGCTATCATTGTAAAAAGTCCATTATGTTTGAGCAAGAGATTCCTGCTTTATAAACTTAATTATAAACCCTTTGCTTAAAAACCAAGTATGATTTGTCAACTGTTCTCTGACCAAGAACAAAGCTTGCCATTACCAATTATGATTTTCTTTGTGTATCTTTATTGTGACTCCCATACTCGTTGCAAGTTGAGTTATAAAAAAGTGAGTTGTTTTATATTATGATTTGTGTATTAATTAATGTGATGCTTATTGTCTATATTATTTTTATCGACACTTCACTCCATAAACATGTGGTCATGTTTACTAAGTTCAGCTTTCGCTTGGGGAAAAGCGGGGTCTAAGCTTGGGGGAGCTGATACGTCCATTTTGCATCACTATTTTATATCATAATTTGCTATTATTCATTGATATATTTCATATTAAGAGCTTATACTTATGATATTTCATCTATTTTACATGTTGGATGACTTTTGGAGGATGAACTGCCGGAGTTAGGATTCTGATGGAAAAAAGCACTATCTAGATGCAATATTCACGAAGATCAGAAAATTCCAGAAAATATATGGAAATCCCTATTTTTCCAGAAGATGAAGGAAGCCAGAAGGGGAAGTGGAGATGGGCCATAGGAGGCCCACACCACCCCCTGGCGTGCCCTCCCCTAGGCCACGCCACCAGGTGGTGTGGCCACCCTGGCCCACCTCTGGCATCGCCCTTTTGCCTATATCATCTCCCCGAAACCCTAAGACTCGGGGAGCGACCATAGAAAGATTCTGCCGTCTCTGCGGGGCGGAAACTATAGAGAGAGAAAGAGCTCTCTTGCAGGCAGAAATCTATCGGGGAAATTCCTTCCCGGAGAGGGGAGATCGTCGCCATCAACACCGTCATCAAGCTAGACTTCATTGGGATCATCATCATCATCTTCACCATCATCTCCACCAGCACCATCACCACCACTCCATCCCGCTGTAACAATTGGATTGAATCTTGCATAGTTCTTAGGGGAAACTTTCCCGGTGTGGATTACTTGTTGTAGTTGATGCTATTGAGTGGAACCATTAAATTGTTGTTCATGTTCAGATTGTTCATGTCCATATTAAGAGGTGATACTTATGTTATTTATTCTATTTTTGCATGTTGGATGAATTTTGGAGGATGAACTGCCGGAGTCAGGTTTCTGATGGAAAAAACGGCGTCTAGATGCAATATTCACGAAGATCATAAAATTCCAGAAAATACACGAAAAATCCTTTTTTCCAGAAGACGAAGGAAGCCAAAAGGGGAGGCAGAGATGGGCCACAAGGGGACCACACCCCCAGGCGCGGGCCCACCCTAGGCCACGCCACTAGGGGGTGTGGCCACCCTGGCCCACCTCCTGCTTCACCCTTTCACCTATATCTTCTCCTCGAAACCCTAATATGAGGGAGGCGACCACAGAAAGATTCCGCCGCCTCTGCGGGCGGAAACTACAGAGAGAGAAAGAGCTCTCCGACAGGCAGATTTCTGCCGGGGAAATTCCTTCCCGGAGAGGGGAGATCGTCACCATCAACACCGTCATCAACCTAGAACTCATCGAGATCATCATCATCATCATCATCACCAACATCTCCACCAGCACCATCATCACCACTCCATCCCACTGTAACAATTGGGTTGAATCTTGCATAGTTCTTAATGGAAACTTTCCCGGTGTTGATTACTTTTGTAGTTGCTTGTGAGTGGAACCATTGAATTATTGTTTATGTTCAGATTGTTATTCATCATCATATCATCTCTGATATAGATACATATGATGTCTCGTGAGTAGTTCGTTTAGTTCTTGAGGACATGGGAGAAGTCATGTTGTTAGTAATTGTGTTGAGTAATATTCAATGGTTTGATATTTAAGTTGTGGTGCTATTCTTCTAGTGGTGTCATGTGAACGTCGACTACATTATACTTCACCATTTATGGGCCTAGGGGAATGCATTGTGTATTTGGCTACTAATTGTGGGGTTGCTGGAGTGACAGAAACCTAAACCTCCATTAGGAAACCTTTGCACAAGGGAGTGTAGGATCTCAGAGTTTAATGTTGTGGTTAGATTTTTATATTAATTACTTTCTTGTAGTTGCGGATGCTTCCAAGGGGTTTAATCAGAAGTATGTATTAGTACAAGTAAGGTCGGTACATTAGCATAGGTTCACCCACACAACACTTGTCCAACCAAAGAAGATTAATCAACTATATGAAGCGAAAGCACTTGACAATATTCCCATGTGTCCTCAAGAACTTTGGTCATCTTAAGTAATACAACCGGCTTGTCCTTTGCTGAAGAAAGGATTGAGCCACTTGCTGCAATTATTATTGTCTTTTATTTACTCGCACTTTATTTATCTGCATTATTAAAAACCCCTAAAAATCTGTTTGCTAAGTATTTACAGTGAATTCCTGATCCAAACCACTTGTCAACACCTTTTGCTCCTTGTTGGGTTCGACACTCTTATTTATCAAAAGTACTACGATACACCCCTATACTTGTGGGTCATGAGATACTCATACCAACAAGCTGCAACTTCTTTTCCGGAAGCTCATTCGAAAAAAATCTAAGGTTAAGCGTGCTTGTCCTAGAGAAATTCTAGGATGCGTGACCGACTGGGAAGTGGGTAACCGGGTGCGCATGAGTGAGTACAAAGTGCACAGAAAATACTAGTGTTGGTCTGTGGAGTCAGTCTAGATATCCTATTAAGCTACCGGGAGTGACACCCCTGTGGCCCAGTGGAAGGGGTGTTACAGCTGCGCTCGCTCCACTGCATGACCCGCGATCACCATCGACTGCGATAACATGATGTGGTCTTTGTCTGTGGCAACCCACGTGATCTCCGACTGCGGCAAACCGCTACTTCGACTCCCATGACCCGCAGGTTGCATCGCCTCCCGCGATCCATCAGTCACAACATATCCCGTGATTGTGACCTGCCGGTTGCATTGGCTCCCGCAACCCGTTCAACTCGTCGACAACCAACAAAGCTAAATGTTCCTCTACCAAGAGTCAATATTTTTTTACTTTTTTAGTTTAATCGCACTCGATACACTCGAGGGTTGCGTCCTCTTCGAGTAACCTAATGTGCTATCGACTCCATGCACTCGAGCACCTCATACGCGATCGTCGAATCCTTGAACTCTAAGTACCTCAGAAAGATATTGATACTAAGGGTAATCAGGCTAATGAAAGGCCTAACATATAGTGCAAAAGTGTTGACTCGATTGGCACCACAATTTTACCTTACAAGATATAAGTACTTCACAATTCTTCATATTTTCTGCAGCCTACAAGGATGATGACTGCATCGACCTATTCTATCGGGTCCTCCAACAAAGTCGGCAAACACTAGTCACATAGATAAATGCCAAGACCCGAGTCGGCACTCTCCTTGGATGACCATGTCAATTATCGACAGACGTGACACTAGCCATGCACCCGACAGACGCAACGATGGCCGCACACCCGACAGAAGAGACTGCGTCGACTCCATCCGCATCATTAACTCACCCGGCTAAAGCGCCGCATGAATCTGACTGCATCGTCAATACTTGGCTTATTATGCATGAGACGCTGACTCGATACACTTCGGGGTCAGTGGTTTCTCCTCGCATGAGTCTCCACTCGAGTCTGCGACTCGACTAGACATTTGGGGACTACTCTTATCAGGAGCGATGGTCGTGCACAGATGTACTTCCAGGTCAGCGGTATGCCCACGAGATTATCGACTACAGTTGTACGATACAAGAATCGAGTCTCTGCCCAAGTCTACGACTCTGCCAGACACTCGTGGGCTACTCCAAACAGGAGCATTGGTCACACACATACAAGATTTTCGAGTGGCACACTCTGATTCCTCGCTCAAATCAACGATTCGACTAAGGACTCGAGAGCTACTCCAATAGGGAGCACTTGTCGCGCATTCAAAAAAACACCGGCGTTGATGGCATTGCAAGATCATCTGAAGAACTTCCGGATCAACCGACGACTATAACTATCCGCTCGAGTCTACGACTTGAACAAACACTTGGGGGGCTACTCAAATAGGGAGCTGTGGTCACGCATTCGAACAAGTACTAACGCTAATGGCATTTTACAAGGTCATCCGAAGAACTTCCGGATCGCTGTAACACACAACTAATGACTATAAGTCTCTGCTTGAGTCTATGACTCGAACATACACTCAGGGGCTACTCCCATAGGGAGTGTTGGTCGTGCATGAAGTGAATATGCCCTGAGAGGCAATAATAAAGTTGTTATTATAAGTATTCCAAGTATATGATAGATGTTTATTTTGCATGATATAATTGTATTAATATGGAAACGTCAATACATGTGTGTTTAATAAACAAATAGAAAGTTTCTAGTTATACCTCTCTTATAAACTAGCTCGTTGATTAACAAGATGATCGGGGTTTCCTGATCATGGACATCGGATGTTGTTAATAACAAGGTCACAACATTGTTGGAATGATGTGATAAACATTCATCAGAAGTATAGCATTACGATCAAAGTCATCGTGTTTATATTGCTAGAACATCATACGAAGTAATCCTAATCCTTAGACCATGCGATCATGTCAATCACTAATACTAGAAGAGTATCTTGATAACATCAAACGTCACACAATAACATGGTGACTATAAAGGCGGGTTCAGTGCTACGAAGGTGTTATATAGAGGCTCATGGATCAAGAGTGGAGTTTTTCCATCCCGATGACGGATAGATATACTCTAGGCCCTCTCGGTGATATCACATTAGTTAGATTGCAAGCAAGTGATGTGATCACTAGAATGTTATATCACGAGAACGAGAAAAGAGTGCATGTCGGTAATGAGATCAAACTAGGTATGGATATACCGATGATCGAATCTTGTACATGTAATATATCGTGATACAAAGGGATTAAGTTACTAGCGTAAAAGGTTCTCACGATCACAGAAGTCATTGTTGAATGTGTGGGAGTCAGTATGGATCTCGAGGTCTCGCTTCTGATTATTGATCCGAGAGGAGTCTCGATCATGTCCGTATTATTCGCGAACAGTAGGGTGACAGACTTAAGGAATACCGACACCATTTGGAGCAAATATGTTCTAGATGAAAGAATTACAAAGAGCGGGAATTATTTCAATGGACACCAGAATAGTTTCGGGTGAAATTGTTGAAATTGTTTCTGCATGTGAAATTGAAAAGTAGCAAGGGGTTTTATGTGAATGTTTTTTAATTAATGTAATTGACAAAATTCTGAATAAATAAATAAAAGTAGTTTTATTTAATGAGATATTACATTAAATTTGGTGGAAATTTAATGGTAATTTTGACTGGGATTTTGAGTGCAGAAAATGGAGGGACATTTTGTGAGTGAGAGATCCACTCACATGAATGGAGGAAGAGGTGGGGGTTGCCCCCATGCACCGGCCATGGACTTTGGGGTGACCCCCGTCCTCCTAGAAAAAAAACCTCTCCTTCTCCCTCTCTCTCACTCATACGTCCTCGTGAAGGGTCTCTCTCCCCCTCTAGAATTATTCCCCCATGGTCTCGGACTAGCGAGATACATGTTCCCGGTGGATTTTCATCTGGAAGGAGTTGTTGCTTCCACTGCATCGCTGGAGAGAGTAGGCGAAGTTTGTTCGATGGCTTGAACGTGTGTGCGATCACGGATGCGCTGCTGATTTGCGGCGCTGGACTTCTTCTCGATATTGAGATCGGCAAGCGTTCGATTGAATCATCCACGAGTACAACCTCGTTAAACTTTTCTGGTCTACAAGAGTATGTTCTCTATGGATGTATATCCACCCGTTGCTTGTATCTAGTAGATAGATCTTGGTGCTTAGTAGTTCCCATCATAGATTTTTTTTGTTTTCTATGCTGCAAACCCAACAACGCACCCTATGAATTAGATAATTGAGATCCTTCGGATCCTTCATGATTACAATAAGGCATACATCACATTTAGCAACTCCGCTCGAAATAATGTCTCCTTAGTCACCCAAAACGCCTCTGCGGCGATAAACTTTCGGATGTTGTATCTATGATGCAAATGTAAGACCTATAGATACATCTGATGGTCCGACAACGCACCCGACTGTGCTCTACTAGTAATATTCCATGTCAGCAGGCACAATGAAAAATCCCGGCGGACGCGTTGGGTACATAACTTAAAAACACTGGAATTCGAATCCTGTAAGACCTCCGCGGCCTGAGTCGAATTATGCCAGCAATTTTCCGGATTCGATTCCGGGGACTCGAGTCTGAACTAGCTCACGTTGTTTTGTCCAAATAAAGTTAACTAACCTTGATCCACCGGGAGAGTCAGACACGCATATCAAAAATCCCTATAAACCAATGCACTGAATCGAAACTTGTTCAGATGAAAGCACCTGAAAGACTTAAGAGTATCCAATTGAATCTATGATTCGACTAAACACTCGGGGGCTACTGACATGGGTATGCCTTACGGGTGCTTGATGTTATCCTACTCGGTCCAGCCCGGCAGAAGCCCATACAATCACCCGCTCCGGATGGCGAAGCCCAGGAAGGATTCGGGTGACCCAGGCCCATGAAGGATGCGACTCCTTGGAGAACACGACCAGCTTTAGATAGAAATTCAAAGGGTCAAACCCTAACTTGTAACTGACTCGACCTAACCCCGAGACCCGGCCTCCCCATATAAAGTCTAGGAGGGCACGATGAGGAAGACATCCATAACCCTAGCACACAACTCGCTAGATCTCATATGTGCACCCCTATAACCTTCGGTATCGCCATCAATCAAGATCAGACAAGCAGGAGTAGGGTTTTCTCTCTAGGGATCTGAAACTGGGTAAACCTCGTGTCCCCGCATGCGAATCTGTTAGTCGTTCTGTGATCTCCAGTGTCCCCTCCTTCTCCAAAATCCAAGTCCATAATAATGGGCATTGACGAGTTGAACCCTCGTCACCTATGGCGGAAGGAAAAGACACACAAAAATAAAAAGGGAATTTTTTAAGGCTATTTTCTTTAGGGAATTTACTTCCTCTTTCTCGTTTGATTCTCTACGAGTGTGTTTCCACGAAAGGACTGTGCACGAGAGAGTCGACACCACCGGCACGTTGTCTCTCTGCTGGATCCCGTTTCTAGAGGATCTTTTTCCGTATCCCGGCTGGATCAAGGATAATGGAAGTCATCGCTAGACACCGCATGTGTGCAAAGCCCGCGGATACCTCTACCAATAGCGGCACCATAGCCATCATGCAGAGGACCAGGAGGTGACATGCAAGGAGCTTCTCAACCTTGAGGTCGGCTACCATCGTCTAATTCAACTACGTTCCCAGCGGGATGTTAACCGCGTTGCAATCTACAAGGGTATGTAAGCGTAACCCCTCCTGTTACTGCATTAACTAATAGATAGATCTTGGCATTCGGGGCGTTCTAGCTAGGAAAAAATTGTGTTTTCTGCTATGAATCCCTTTTTAGTGGTATCAGAGCCGATCTATATGTAGTTGTGCAAGTACAGATAGACCACATTTTTAAATGTGGGCATTGATCATTTAGTTGTTACCCTCTCATGTGTTCTTGTTCATATCGTGGCACTGTGATACGAAGAGTCCCAGGTCGACTTTACGAGTAATCCTACACGAGACTGATTTCATGTTTGACATACGTCTTGTACCATATAAGTGGCCATCGACTGTCTGTATCTCTCACAGTAGTTGATATGGCATTAACAACGGAGGGCCCCGAAAGGGGTGTAGTAGATACAATTACTTGACCAATGTTGTGGTTGGATTTCATAGGTATGAAGCGTTCTATCTCGATAAACCCCCAGCATCCACGTAAAACTTGCAACTAATAAAGTAGAAGCGTCTAACTGTATTAAAAGTGCAATGGACGTTGCCTAGAGGGGGGGTGAATAGACTTTTAAAATCATTACGGTTTAGGCTCAAATAAATGCGGAATAAAACTAACGTTTAATTTATTGAGAACAAAACCTAACCGCTAGGTTCACCTAAGTGCACCAACAACCTATGTTAAGCAATACAAGCAACAAGGTGATATCAAGATATAAATAATTGAAGCACGATAGCTATCACAAAGTAAAGTGCATAATTAAAGGGCTCAGTTGAGAGATAACTGATGGACGCGAAGACGAATATTTTTCTCCCGAAGTTCACTTCCAAAGAAGCCACGTCTCCGTTGGAGATGCGACGGCGCAATGCTCTCTGAACGCCACAAATGGCTCACCTCGGGGTGTGGTGGCTCGATGCTCACCCAATGCCACACAAGGCCTCACCCCGGATGTGAAGGCACGCAACTCACCGGCGCCACAAAAGGCTCACCCTATTATCCCGTGAGCTTGCCACAAAGGTTACTCATGATCCACTAAGGGACACTTGAGGGTAGTCACCAAAACCTGTACAAGATTGGGGCTATCTCCACAACTCAATTGGAGGCTCCCATCAACAAAGCCATAAAAGGCTACAACGCCACAAAAGGCAACAAAGCCACAAAAGGCTACAAGAATACAAAAGGTCACAAGAAGTCAACAACCCAACCACACAACTGTCTAGGATTCCAAGAACCCAAGAGTAACAAGCCCACAAGCTTGAACTCGCCGAATCTCCGAGGAGAACTCAAACCTATGCACCAAATGCAATGGCAAGTCCTTCTCTCCCAAATTCCAACAAAGATACAAAAGCTATTGTGGGAATAAGGGGGGAAGAATACAAGAGGAGATACAAAACTCTCCAAGATCTAGATCCCAAAGATTTCTTCACAAAGAAGGGATTTGGTTTGGTGGGATTGTAGATCTAGATCTCCTTTATCAAATCCCTCAAAGAGATACAAGAATCATTGGAAGGATAAGGAGAGAGGGCAACCTTTTTAAGGTCAACAATGGAGGAGAGAGAGTGGAAGAACTAGCAAAAAATGACCTCAAAAGTTGGGGAAACAATAGGGAAGAGGGGGCCCTTAAAAAGGGCAAGAGAAATCTGCCCGTTTGGACCAGATTCGCGCACCACCGGAATTTTCGGTGCTCCACCGGAACTTCCGGTAAACAGAGACAGAAAATATAGAATAAAACAGTACGTCACCGGAACTTTGATCGGAATTTGGACCAGAATTTCCGCTCAAGCAAAAAGCGCTGGACAATATTGCACGGAAACTTTAATAACTTTTGATTCCGGACTTCGTTTTTCATGATCTTGGGCTCGTTTTGAAGAGAATGACAAGCTCTACAAGATTATGCAAAGAAACATCATAGTAAATAATATAAGGATAAAACCAAATTGAGAAAGATATAACCTCTTTAGAAGCGATGAACCGGTGAAACCTCCAAAACCCAAAACACAAGAAGTTGAGTTTAGAAACTCCGATTGGTATGAAACCAATTTTGTTGGAAAGATAAAATCAAGAGAATACAAAAAAAGGTGAAATATTTGGTACCACCAAGGAATATAATATCAAGTATATATATGTGAGATATCTCCTAAGGTGTGGAGCCAGAAAAACCCGCATGATCAAGAACGCAATAAGATATGCAAGGGAAATCCTTATTTGATGAAATAGAGCTTGTTATGATGATAACCACAAGATATATATATCCTCTCATGGACAAGTACCAACTAACAACCAATAAATATGATGCTATGTATGCAAAGGTTTGGGCTCTCCCCAAACGATGTGATCGAGACACCCGCTTGAGAGCCCATCTTGATAGAATGACTATCTATCCTAAACCCGGTCTCCCAACTAACAACACGAGACCGACAAAAGAGAAGCCCTATCAAGGTCATACCTTTGCCTTGAGCATTCCACTTGAACTTGATGTAGACGGTCTTGTTCTTCTCAAGTGGGAACACCTTTCTTGATTGCTCTTGCGCGCTCTTGCTTGATGAAGACTTGCAAGTTGCTCCTCCATACTCCATGGCGAAACCTCTTCTTTGAACTTTTCTTCATCACTCCATGATCACTAGGATGGCAAGCTTCAAGCATGAGATCTTAAAGAGAGGGCTTGAGCTTGCCCTTCTTCATTCCTTCTTGAGGTTGATCCATCTTGATGCAACTCTTTTCACTTGTCTTGATCAACCTTCAATCTCCTTCTTTCTTCATTCCAATGAGCACATAGCCCTTGTACATTCCTTAATCTTTCAACCTTGAGACCAGCACATGGCCCAAGCGATGCCAATGGACAAATCTACAAGTGAATTTACACATTAGTCCATAGAGATTATCATTAATTACCAAAACCACACATGGGGGCATACATGCCCTTTCAATCTCCCCCATTTTGGTAATTGATGACAATCCCTTGAGAGGGTTTAAATATGGAATTTAACGAGCAAAGCAGTTGCCCCAACATCAAATACTACAAAAGTATGTGATGTTGGTACAATCACAATATATAGAGCAACCCCCCCCCACAATCTATGCATGTGTGATGAACTTGAATTTCATTGCATAGATTGCCAACCATTACCATTGGTTGAATTTCCTCTATATATTAAACATGCAAAGCAACCACAAAGATGCAAGAGCATGATAGGCAAATGCTTAACAACACACTCAAAGCAAAGGCAAACTTCCCTTAAACCCTCCAAAACTTCTCCCCCATTGGCATCGATTGCCAAAATGGGTAAAGAGTTCTAGATGGCCAATATAGTGAGAATTTCTCCAAAGGTGTACAAATGCACATGTAAAATTGCATCTAACGTTATTTTGTGTATATCTTGTTTGTGCTTAGATGTATTCGATATGCGACGGTAATGTAGATAATATAATCCCTAAATAATTGAAGGGAATATGCCCTGATAGGAAATAATAAAGTTGTTATTATGTATATTCCAAGTATATGATAGATGTTTATTTTGCATGATATAATTGTATTAATACGAAAATGTTAATACATGTGTGTTTAATAAACAAACAGAAATTTCCTAGTTATGCCTCTCTTATAAACTAGCTCATTGATTAACAAGATGATCAAAGTTTCTTGATCATAGACATTGGATGTTGTTAATAACGAGGTCACAACATTATTGGAATGATGTGATGAACATCCATCCGAAGTATAGCATTACGATCAAAGTCATTGAGTTTATATTGCTATAACATCATACGAAGTAATCCTAATCCTTAGACCATGAGATCATGTCAATCACTAACACTAGAAGAGTATCTTAATAACATCAAACGTCACACCGTAACAGGGTGATTATAAAGATGGGTTTAGTGCTACGAAGGTGTTATGTTGAGGTCCATGGATCAATAGTGGAATTTTCCATCCCGATGACGGATAGATATACTCTGGGCCCTCACGGTGATATCACATTGGTTAGCTTGCAAGCAAGTGATTTGATCACTAGAATGTTATATCACGGGAACAAGAAAAGAGTACATGTCAGTAGCGAGATCAAACTAGGTATGAAGATACCGATGATCGAATCTCGGACATGTAATATATCGCGAGACAAAGGGATTAAGATTCTAGCGTAAAAGGTTCTCACGATCACAAGAAAGTCATCGTTGAATGTGTGGGAGTCAGTATGGATCTCCAGGTCCTGCTTCTGATTATTGATCCGAGAGGGGTCTCGATCATGTTCGTATTATTTGCGAACCATAGGGTGACACACTTAAGAGACACCGACACCATTTGGAACAAATAGTTTCATGTCGAAAAGATTTACAAAGCGTAGGAATTTATTTCACTAGACACCAAAATTGTTTCCGGTGAAATTGTTGAAAGTGTTTCTGCATGTGAAATAAAATACTAGCAAGGGGTTTTATGTGAATGTTTGTCCATTAAAGTAATCGACAAAATTCTGAATAAATAAATAAAAGTAGTTTTATTTAAAGAGAGATTGCATTAAATTTGGTGGAAATTTAATGGGATTTTTTGAGTGGGATTTGAGTGGAGAAGTGAAGGGACAAACTGTGAGTGTAAGCTCCACCCACATGAATGGAGGAAGGGGTGGGGGTATCCCCATGCGCCGGCCATCCCTTGGGGTGCCCCCTTGTTGGAGATATGCCCTATAGGCAATAATAAATATAGTTATTATTATATCTTTGTGTTTATGATAAATGTTTACATTCATGCTATAATAGTATTAACAAGGAAACATTAATACTTGTGTGATTTGTAAACTAAATTAGAGTACCTAGTAAAGCCTCTTTATAATACTAGCTTGTTGGTTAATAAATGATTGTGGTTTCCCTGTCATGAACATTGAGATGTTATTAACAACAAGATCATATCGTTAGGATAATGGTATGATGGACATACTCCTATAGATAAGCGTAGCATAAAGATCAAGTCATTTTAATAGTTCAACTGCTATATGCTTTCTGATACATAGTAACCTAATTCCTTCGACCATGAGATCATGCATATCACCATCACCGGAAGGATGCTTTTATGACATCAAACACCACACCGTAACTGGGTGGCTATAAAGGTGGCATTGAGTGTTCGGGAAGTATTGGTTGAGACACATGGATCAAGAGTGGGATTTGTCCATCCATATGACGGATAGATATACTCTGGGCCCTCTCGGTGGAATGTCATCCAATTGGCTTGCAAGCATGTGACTGGCTCACAAGGGATCACATATCATGGGAACGAGAAAAGAGTAGTTATCAGTAACGAGGTTGAACTAGGTATGCAGAGATACCGACGATCAAAACCTCGGATAAGTAAACTATCGTGAGACAAAGGGAAATTGGTATCGTATGTAAGTGGTTCATTCGATCGCAAAGTAATCGTAGAAATATGTGGGATCCATATGAATTTCCAGATTCCTCTACTGGTTATTGTTCGGAGAAGTGTCTCGATCATGTCCGCATAATTCACAAACCGTAGGGAGACACACTTAAGGATTCGACGTTGTTGAGTAGTTATGGAATGATGAGTAAGAGACCGAATGTTGTTCGGAGTCTCGGATGGGATCCGGGATATCACGAGGAGATCCGGAATGGTCCGGAGAATAAGATTCATATAAGGAAAGTCCCGTTTCGGGTTGGAGAATGGTTCCGGTGTTTTCATCGGGAATGTTCTAGAAGGTTCCGGAATGTCCGGCACTCCGGAGGGGAAGGGTACATGAATGTGTCATGACAAGTTGGAATGGTTGCATCATGTCCTAGGTGTCATCGCTGAGCGAAATAAAGGGATAAATCAAATCCTAGTTTGAAAAGTCAAACACCAATTTGAAAAGTCAAACGGCTATTTTGCTTGGTGGAGGGAGAGTAGGAAGCCTACTTGGGGAGGAAGTCCCTCTCCCTCCACTGCCGGCCAAGGAGGCCGAGTTGGGGAGGGACTCCCCTCCCCTTGTCCGCGCCCTCCCACCTATATAAGGAGGGGCAGGGCTGCCCCTCCTACAACTACACCTTGCCCTCTCTAAACCCTAACCCTAGCCACCGCCGCCCACCATAGCCGCCGCCCTAGGGTTTCTCACAAGCCGCCGAGTTAGGGCTTCTAGTTGCCCTAGCCGCCGCTGCCCTAGGGTTTCTCCCAAGCCGCTGAGTTGGGGCTTCTAGTTGCCCTAGCCGCCGGCCTAGCCCCTTCTACTTGGTTTGTCTAAACCCTAGATCACCGAGGCTCTTTCATAGTCCACCATACTCGCTCCGGCTTAAGGCGAAGCCCTGCGAGATCTCCCCTCTACTTCCGATACCACGCCATCGTGCTGCCAGAATCGCGAGGAGAGTGCTACAACTTCCGCTACCTGCTGGAACAAGGGAGAGGAAGGTCTTCGTCGAGTACCGAACGTGTGACCGACTGCGGAAGCGCTGCCGGAACGCAGCGTCGAAAGGATCGTCTACACGATCTTGAGATCGGGAAGAGTACGACTACATCACCCACGAGAATCCGCTCTCGTTAAACACTTTGGAATCTTCGAGGGTGAGTTATTCTATCGACTCGTTGCTACAATCTAGTAGATAGATCTTGGCTTATTTGTTTGTATGCGGTAGAATTTTTTTGTTTTCCATGCTACGAACCCCTACAGTGGTATCAGAGCCGTGTTTATATGTAGATCTGTTGCACGAGTAGAACACAATGGTCATTATGGGTGTTGGTGCTTTTATTATCAATTGCTTCTTGTGTACTTTGCATCTTGCGGTATGATGGGATGAAGCGGCCCGGGCTAACCTTACATGACATCGTTCATGAGACTTGCTCCACGCTCAACATGCAACTTGTATTGCATAAGTGGCTTTGCGGGTGTCTGTCTCTCCCATTATAGTATAGATCCAATTTACAACGGGCACTTGATAGTTCAAACATCAACGTTGTGGTTCTTGTTCGTAAGTTAGATCGACACTTATTGAAAGCCCCAAACCACGTAAAACATGCAAAGAAATTAGAGGCGTCTAACTTTGTTTTGTAGGGGTGTGCTGTGATGTGATATGGCCATGATTGTGATTATATTTGATGTATGCAATGTTCCTTATTGTAGGTTGGCAACCGGCAGGAGCCATATGGTTGTCTTTAATTTATGTTAAGACCCGCGTGTCTATTCAAAGTAGTTGTAATAGTTGAAGCCGGTGGACGACAACCATGGAGCAGCGCCATTGACCTTGATGCAATGCTGGTGATGATGGAGATCATGTTCGTGCTTGAAGATGGAGATCGGAAGCACAAAGAAGAAAGGCCATATCATATCACATATTATCAATTGCATGTGATGTTAATCCTTTATGCATCTTGTATTGCTTAGTTAACGACGATAGCATTATAAGATGATCCCTCATGCACATGAATTTCAAGTTCTAAAGTGTTCATCCTTAGTAAGCATCGTTGCTAAAGCTTGTTGTTTCGAAGCACCACGTGATGATCGGGTGTGTTAGATTCCGCAAGTGTATACAACGTGAGCAAGCCAGATTTGCTCATGCGGAAGCTAAGGTTTAATCTTGACGAGCCTAGCATGTATAGACATGGTCTCGGAACACGGATCACCAAAAGGTAAAGCATGAATCATATAGTAGATATCATGAACATGTCGATTGTTCGCCATTGAAGCTACATCAACTCTCATGATGATCAGTTTTGATGTGGTGGATTTGGTTTGTGTGATCACTAAAACAATGTGAGGGATATTGTTTTGAGTAGGAGTTCACCTAGATTAATTTAACTATTAATTAGAAATCAATTTGTCATAAACTTAGTCTAAACTATTGCAAATATGTTGTAGATCAATGGCGACCCCTACCATCAATTTTAATGCGTTCCTAGAGAAAGAAAAGTTGAAAAACAATGGAAGCAACTTCGCGGATTGGTTCCGCAATTTGAGGATTGTCCTCAATGCTAGTAATTTGACCTATGTGCTAGATGCACCGCTGGGTGACCCGCCTGCAGCTGATGCTACCGATGAAGTAAAGAACGTTTACCTCGCTCGGAAGAATCAGCACTCCACAGTTCAGTGTGTTATCTTGTATGGTTTGGAATCGGAGCTTCAGAAAAGGTTTGAGAATTCAGACCCACATGATATTGTCTGTGAACTCAAATTGATTTTTGAGACTCACGCGACAGTTGAGAGCTATGAGGCTTCTGAAAAGTTCTTTAACTGCAAGATGGAAGAGGGCAACTCTGTCAGTGAGCATGTGCTTAAGATGTCTGGGCACGCAAACAAACTTCAAAGCTTGGGTATAGTGATTCCTAAAGCTTTGGGGATTTACCGTGTCCTCCAATCACTACCACCAAGTTACAAGAACTTTGTGATGAACTACAATATGCAAAGCATGAACAAGCAGTTGCCAGAACTCTTCTCCATGTTAAAATCTGTAGAAGTGGAGATCAATAAAGAGCACCAAGTGTTGATGGTCAATAAGACCACCAAATTCAAGAAAGGCAAGTCTAAGCAAAAGGGACACTTCAAGAAGGGTGGTAAGAAAGTTACCGCACCGACGAAGAAGACCAAGGCTGGACCCAAGCCTGATACAGAGTGCTTTTACTGCAAGGGAGAAGGTCAGTGGAAGCGGAATTGCCCAAAGTACTTGGCGGATTTGAAGAATGACAACATCAAAAAGAAAGGTATATCCGATATACATGTTATTGATGTGTATCTCACTAGTACTCGTAGTAGTGCCTGGGTATTTGATACTGGTTTGGTTGCTCATATTTGTAACTCGAAATAGGTGCTGCAGAATAAACGGAAGCTAGCGAAGAACGAGGTGACGATGCGCGTTGGAAACAGATCAAAGGTTGATGTGATCGCGGTTGGCACGCTACCTCTTCATCTACCATCGGGATTAGTTTTATACTTAAATAATTGTTATTTGGTGCCTGCGTTAAGCATGAACATTATATCGGGATCTTGTTTATTGCGAGACGGTTACTTGTTTAAATCCGAGAATAATGGTTGTTCGACTTATATGAGTAATATGTTTTATGCACATGCACCTTTGGTAGATGGTCTATTCTTATTGAATCTCGATAGTCGAAATACACATATTAATAACATTGAAGCTAAACGTTTGAAATCGAGCGATAACTCAACCTATATGTGGCACTGTCGTCTTGGTCACATTGGAGTGAAGCGTATGAAGAAACTCCATTCCGATGGACTTCTTGAATCACTTGATTTTGAATCACTTGAAAGATGTGAAGCATGTCTAATGGGTAAAATGACTAAGACTCCATTTTCTGGTATGATGGAGCGAGCTACGGACTTATTGGAAATCAGACATACCGATGTGTGTGGTCCAATGAGTGTAGCATCGCGCGGTGGTTATCGTTATGTTCTTACCTTCACGGATGACTTGAGTAGATATGGGTATATCTATTTCATGAAACATAAGTCCGAAACTTTCGAGAAGTTTAAGGAATTTCAAAGTGAGGTGGAGAATCAACGTAACAAGAAGATTAAATTTCTACGTTCTGATTGTGGAGGTGAATATCTAAGTTACGAGTTTAGCGAGCATTTGAAGAAATGCGGAATACTTTCACAATTGATACCGTCGGGAACACCACAGCGTAATGGTGTGTCCGAACGTCGTAATCGAACTCTCTTAGATATGGTTCATTCTATGATGTCACTTACAGATTTACCGCTATCATTTTGGGGTTATGCATTAGAAACAGCCGCATTCACTTTAAATAGGGCACCATCTAAATCCGTTAAAACGACACCGTATGAATTATGGTTTGGGAAGAAACCTAAATTGTCGTTCCTTAAAGTTTGGGGTTGCGAAGCCTATGTAAAGAAGTTACAGCCGGACAAGCTTGAACCCAAAGCGGAAAAATGCGTCTTCATAGGATACCCAAAGGAAACTATTGGGTATACCTTCTATCATAGATCCGAAGGCAAAATCTTCGTTGCCAAGAATGGATCCTTTCTAGAGAAGGAATTTCTCTCGAAAGAAGTGACTGGAAGGAAAGTAGAACTCGACGAGGTTGTCGAACCTTCTCTCGAACTTGCGAGTAGCGCAGCACCGGAAGAAGTTCCTGTGGTGCCTGCACCAATAACAGAGGAAGCTAATGATGATGATCATGAAACTTCGGTTGTAGTTGCTACAGAACCTCGCAGGTCAACGAGAACTCGTACCACTCCTGATTGGTATGATCCTGTTATGAGTGTCATGTTGGTGGACAACACCGATGACCCTGCGACATATGAAGAAGCGATGATGAGTCTAGATTCCAATAAATGGCAAGAAGCCATGAAATCCGAGATTGGATCCATGTACGAAAACCAAGTATGGACTTTGGTGGACTTACCGGATGGCCGGAAGGCCGTCGAGAACAAATGGATTTTCAAGAAGAAAACAGATGCTGATGGTAATGTTACTGTCTATAAAGCTCGACTTGTCGGAAAAGGGTTTCGACAAATTCAAGGAGTTGACTACGATGAGACTTTCTCACCAGTAGCGAAGCTAAAGTCTTTGAGGATTATGTTAGCAATCGCTGCATATTACGATTATGAGATATGGCAGATGGATGTCAAAACAACATTCCTCAATGGAGACATTGATGAAGAGTTGTATATGATGCAACCCAAAGGTTTTGTCGATCCTAAAGATGCTAACAAGGTATGCAAACTTCAACGGTCCATTTATGGATTGAAGAAAGCATCCCGAAGTTGGAATCAACGTTTTGATAAGGTGATCAAAAGTTTTGGTTTTATACAAACTTATGGAGAAGCTTGTATTTACAAGAAAGTGAGTGGGAGCTCTGTAGCATTCTTAATACTATATGTAGATGACATATTGTTAATTGGGAATGATGTAGACCTTGTTAATAGTGTCAAGGAATATTTGAATAATAGTTTTTCAATGAAAGATTTTGGCGAAGCAGCTTATATATTGGGCATAAAGATTTATAGAGACAGATCGAGACGTCTAATATCATTGTCACAAAGTACATATTTGGACAAAGTTCTAAAGAGGTTTGGAATGGAAGATAGCAAGAAAGGGTTCTTGCCCATGTTGCCCAATACGACCTTGAGTAAAATTCAAAGTCCAGCAACGGCAGAAGATAGAGAAAGGATGAGTAAGTCTCCCTATGCCTCAGCCATAGGATCTCTAATGTATGCCATGCTATGTACTAGACCCGACATTGCATATGCTGTTAGTTTGACTAGCAGATATCAAAGTGATCCAGGAGTGGATCATTGGACAACGGTCAAAAACATCCTCAAGTACTTGAGAAGAACTAAGGGTATGGTTCTTTCTTATGGAGGTGATGAACAACTCGTTGTTAATAGTTACACCGATGCTAGTTGGAACACCGATCCGGATGATTCTAAATCACAATCTGGATACGTATTTACTTTGAATGGTGCAACAGTTAGCTGGAGGCGTGCAAAGAAAAGCGTCGTGGCGAGATCTTCAACTGAATCGGAATACATGGCTGCTTCGGAGGCTTCACAAAAAGCGATATGGATGAAAGAGTTCATTACAGAGCTCGGTGTGGTTCCAAGTGCGCTGGACCTAATGTCTATCTACTGTGATAACATGGACGCCATAGCCAATGCGCAAGAACCAAGGTCACACAAGAAGCTAAAGCACATCAAGCTACGTTTTCACGCTATTCGAGAACATGTCCAAGATGGTGACATAAAGATTTTCAAAGTACACACAGATCTGAATGTGGCGGATCCGTTGACTAAACCTCTCTCGAGGGCAAAACATGACCAACACCAAACTGCCATGGGTGTTCGGTATATTACCATGTAATCTAGATTAGTTGACTCTAGTGCAAGTGGGAGACTGTTGGAGATATGCCCTAGAGGCAATAATAAATATAGTTATTTTTATATCTTTGTGTTTATGATAAATGTTTACATTCATGCTATAATAGTATTAACAAGGAAACATTAATACTTGTGTGATTTGTAAACTAAATTAGAGTCCCTAGTAAAGCCTCTTTATAATACTAGCTTGTTGGTTAATAAATGATTGTGGTTTCCCTATCATGAACATTGAGATGTTATTAACAACAAGATCATATCGTTAGGAGAATGGTATGATGGACATACTCCTATAGATAAGCGTAGCATAAAGATCAAGTCATTTTAATAGTTCAATTGCTATATGCTTTCTGATACATAGTAACCTAATTTCTTCGACCATGAGATCATGCATATCACCATCACCGGAAGGATGCTTTGATGACATCAAACACCACACTGTAACTGGGTGGCTATAAAGGTGGCATTGAGTGTTCGGAAAGTATTGGTTGAGACACATGGATCAAGAGTGGTATTTGTCCATCCATATGACGGATAGATATACTTTGGGCCCTCTCGGTGGAATGTCATCCAATTGGCTTGCAAGCATGTGACTGGCTCACAAGGGATCACATATCGCGGGAACGAGAAAAGAGTACTTATCGGTAACGAGGTTGAACTAGGTATGCAGAGATACCGACGATCAAAACCTCGGATAAGTAAACTATCATGAGACAAAGGGAAATTGGTATCGTATGTAAGTGGTTCATTCGATCGCAAAGTAATCGTAGAAATATGTGGGAGCCATATGAATTTCCAGATTCCTCTACTGGTTATTGTTCGGAGAAGTGTATCGATCATTGCCTCATAATTCACGAACCGTAGGGAGACACACTTAAGGATTCGACGTTGTTGAGTAGTTATGGAATGATGAGTAAGAGACTGAATGTTGTTCGGAGTCTCGGATGGGATCCGGGATATCACGAGGATATCCGGAATTGCCCGGAGAATAAGATTCATATAAGGAAAGTCCTGTTTCGAGGTTGGAGAATGGTTCCGTTGTTTTCATCGGGAATGTTCTAGAAGGTTCCGGAATGTCCGGCACTCCAGAGGGGGAGGGTACATGAATGTTTCATGACAAGTTGGAATGGTTGCATCATGTACTAGGTGTCATCGCTGAGCGAAATAAAGGGATAAATCAAATCCTAGTTTGAAAAGTCAAACGCCAATTTGAAAAGTCAAATGGCTATTTTGCTTGGTGGAGGGAGAGTAGGAAACCTACTTGGGGAGGAAGTCCCTCTCCCTCCACCACCGGCCAAGGAGGCCGAGTTGGGGAGGGACTCCCCTCCCCTTGGCCGCGCCCTCCCACCTATATAAGGAGGGGCAGGGCTGCCCCTCCTAGAACTACACCTTGCCCTCTCTAAACCCTAACCCTAGCCACGGCCGCCCACCATAGCCGCCGCCCTAGGGTTTCTCCCAAGCCACCGATTTGGGGCTTCTAGTTGCCCTAGCCACCGGCCTATCCCCTTCTACTTGGTGTGTCTAAACCCTAGATCACCGAGGCTCTCTCATAGTCCACCATACTCGCTCCGGCTTAAGGCGAAGCCTTGCGAGATCTCCCCTCTACTTCCGGTACCACGCCGTCGTGCTGCCGGAATCGCGAGGAGAGTGCTACAACTTCCGCTGCCTGCTGGAACAAGGGAGAGGAAGGTCTTCGTCGAGTACCGAACGTGTGACCGACTACAGAAGCGCTGCCGGAACGCAGCGCCGGAAGGATCGTCTACACGATCTTGAGATCGGGAAGAGTACGACTACATCACCCACGAGAATCTGCTCACGTTAAACACTTTGGAATCTTTGAGGGTGAGTTATTCTATCGACTCGTTGGTACAATCTAGTAGATAGATCTTGGCTTGTTTGTTTGTATGCGGTAGAAAATTTTTGTTTTCCATGCTACGAACCCCTACACCCCTTCCCTCCTATATAAAGCCCCCTCTCACTCCATCTCACTCACACCTCCCCGTGAAGGATATCTCTCCCCCTCTAGTTTATCCCCCATGGTCTCGGACTAGCGAGATACATGTTCCTAGTGGATTCTCGGCAAGAAAGAGTTGTTGCTTCCACTACATCGCTGGAGCGAGGAGGCGGAGGTTTCTCGGTGGCTTGGACGTGTGTGCAAGCATGGATGCGCTGCTGATTTGCGGCACTGGACTTCTTCTCGATCTTGAGATCGACAAGTGTTCGTCTACATCATCCATGAGTACTACCTCGTTAAACTTTGTTGGTTTACAAGGGTATGTTCTATATGGATGTATATCCACTTGTCGCTTGTATATAGTATATATATCTTGGTACATAGTTACTCCCATCGTAGAAATTTTTTGTTTTCTATGCTATGTACCCTACAATAATACCAATACTAGTGTTCTCCCTAAAGTGTGCACCACCAAGAAAGTTCATAGTTATGAAGCAGGCTATGACGATTGAGTGCTAGACATCTCTGAGTTTGCATACGGTGGTGCAAGCCATGTATGCACTGCAAATACACTTAGGTTGGATTGGCAAGTCTAGCATGTACAAATATGGCCTCGAAACATGGAGATCGAAAGATCAAGCACGAGTCACATATATGATGTGACCGATGGATGTAGTCCACACAGGCAGCCGTGTTGTATCATCCCATCTGTCTAACATCTGCAATGCTATATAATAATAAAATGCTACTTCACACATGTCATTTATTGTACCATCATTATATCATGCTCATGTAACCATGCCACCTTGCATTTGAGCTTCATATAAAACCTCTATATTTGGTTCTTATTCCATATGCATTGTATATTGTATTACTTATATTTTCCTTTTGATATATTGTATTTGCTTCGAATTGTGATACGTCGGAAATGTATCTATAATTTTTGATGTTCCATGCTTGTTTAGTATCTACTTTGCTTTGTCTACACTTTGAGGTGTTTTTATATGTTTTCTGGAACTAACCTATTAACAAGTAGCCATAGTGCCAGTTGCCTGTTTTCTTCTGTTTTTGGTTCCAGAAAGGCAGAAAATCAATATTCTCGGAATTGGACGGGACAAAAACCAAAGTCAATATTTTTCCATGGGCAACACGAAGCCAGGAGACAAGACGGAGAAGGCTCACCAGGGGGCCACACCCCCTGGCCGCGCGGGTGGGCCCACCCGCGCCTGGGGGATGCAGCCGCCCTGGTGGCCCCCTGGCTGGCCCCTTCGCCTATAAGAAGCCCCCGATGCAGAAACCCTAGGCACCCAATCAAAATACCACAAAACCGTCTGTAGTCGTCGCCACCATCGTCCCTAGATCGGGGGATCTAAAGTTCTTCTCGGCACCCTGCCGGAGGGGAGATCATCCTGAAGGCCTTCTTCATCATGCCAGCCTCCAGTATGAAGCGTGAGTAGTTACACCTTGGACTACGGGTCCATGTAGTAGCTAGATTGTTGTATCTCCGCCTTGTTCTTTCATGTATAGATCTTGTGAGCTCCATTCATGATCAAGATCTAATCTATTTGTAATCATGCATGTTGTGTTTGCGGGGATCTGATGGATATTGAGATTACTATGTCATATTGATTAATGGTTTTGTCTATTTGATTCTATCATGTTTGTGTTGTTTGTGATCTTGCATGCTCTCCATTGTTAGTAGCTATCTTGGCTAAGTAGTTGCTAGTGACTCCAAGAGGGGGTATGTATGCTCGATAGTGGGTTCATGCCTCTAGTTTCCAAGGGAAGTGACAGAAATCTCTTCGGTTGTAGATGTGTTGTTGCCACTAGGGAGAAAACAATAGTCTCTTGTTCATCGAACAAGTGGATTGTTTACCTTACACACTTTGCTTAAAGCAGTTGTATGTTGCTTGCAACTTAATACTGGAGGAGGTTCGGATGATAACTTGAAGGTGGACTTATAGTCATAGATGCAGTTGGATGGCGGTCTATGTATATTGTTGTATTGCCCAATGGAATCTCATAGGATCTTTTTGTCTAGTATTGCATTGTTATGCCTTGCTCAGTTCTTGTCAATTGCCCTGCTATAATTTGTTTACCCTACATGCCATGTTTGTTTATTTAAGGAGAGCACCTCTAGTGAACTATGGACCCCGGTCCATTCTTTACCATTGATACATCATCCACTGTTACTGTTTACTTGCTATAAACCATCATCACCTTCCACACCATACATTTAATCCTTTGTTACAACAAACCGGTGAGCTTGACAACCTCACTATTCGTTGGGGCAAAGTCTTGAGTTTGTGTTGTGCAGGTTTCCACGTTGCTTGCAACACCTTTGAGATGCTTCCTTCCTCCTACTGGTTTGATAACCTCGGTTTCTTACCGAGGGAGGACTTGCTGCTATGCTCTTCACACCTTGCTCTTGGGGTTTCCAACGAAGATCTCCCACGTCATCATCGGGCACCATCAAGTTCTCTGGCGCCGTTGCCGGGGAGGCTAAGGACGTCTTCATAAGGGGAGTCCTCCTCAAACTTTCTCTTTACTTTGTTTTTAGTTTGCTTAGTTTCTTTTGCTTGGTTTTTTTTGCCTCTTTTTATCAAAAAATCCAAAAAAATTAGTTTAGTTTGGTTTGCTTTCTTTATTCAAAAACACAAAAAAATTACTTCCTACTCTATTTACTGGTCTGTTATTGCCTTGCTTGGTCATGCTTTCTATCAATGGATGGTTTTTCTTTGAAACTAGTTCTTATTGGCAAGGTGGGTTCACGGAAGAAGAAAAGTATTATTATAAGTAACACCGTTTGTCACAAAAAGGGAAACACTTATGGGAACAAATTGATAAATTGAATACTATTGCTAGAGAGGTGTGCGCTACTTATAATGTTACTTATTGCTTCGATAAAGCTTGTTGTTGTAGGAGGTATAAACACCTCCCTTTTCAATGTGAGTATAATGATAATGTTACCATATCCTCTTATGTTAAAGGAAATTATGACTTTTATGATGTGGAACAAATTGAAGAATTTATTGCCTTCAAGGTTGCATTTGAACTTGCCAGTTTGCTTGAAAATACTGATGATGCACCTTATGAATATGAGGTTTATGAGATACTTAAATTTTGCTTTGATAATTACAAGGAAGAAAATGGCTATATTCTTGAATATTTTAATAGATGATTTCCGCAAATGGAAGAGTCTAATGCCTTGCAAGAGCGTATGGAAGAAGAAATTGTTGAAACTGGAAGCTCATTAGATGAAAAATAGGAGGAGAGTGATGAACAAAAGGAGGAAGAATGAATTATCTACCCATGCCTACCTTCTCATAAGAGTAACTCTTTATCCTTTACATTATTTGATTGTCCCCCATGCTTACCAAAGGAGGATGAATGTTATGTTCCTGTGGATCCTTTTGCAATATCTACTTTGGGTAAAACCTGTGAAGGTTTTAACCCCACTATTTTTGAGCTTGATAGAAATTATGTGTTTGTAGATCATGAAAAGCATGCCTTATGTGATAGCTATATTGTTGAGTTTATTCATGAGGCTACTGAAAATTATTATGAGAGAGGAAAGTATGGTTGTAGAAATTTTCATGGTACTGAAACACCTCTCTATGTGCTGAAAGTTTTGAAGTTATTCTTGTTTTATCTTCCTATGCTTGTACCTTTGTTCTTTGTGAATTTATTTGAGTACAAGATTCCGATGCATAGGAAGAAGGTTAGGCTTAAATGTGTTTTGAATTTTGTTCTTGATGCTCTCTTTTACTTCAATTCATATTTCTTATGTGAGCATCTTCTCAAACTATCAAGCCTAACTTAAAGGCATTAAAGAAAAGTACTTGTTGGGAGATAACCCAAGAGTTTCATTGAGTCTTGGAAGTTATTACTTCAGTAATGACCTCTACTTATCCTTTTTGTTTGCTTTTTGTGCCAAGAATGACCTCTAATGAGAGGGAAGTAAGATTTGGGGAGTTGCTGTCCCGAAACAGATTTCTGTCCTCCACCATAAAATTCGTGAGGAGTCTCTGTAAGTCGGATTGAGCCAAACATTTACGAATAAATACCCCAGTATGTTAGCTAACTTTCCTTAGTTCAACACGTTTTGATTTGAGCAATAGAAGATTTTCAAAAAAATCGGTTTCTACCTGCTGGTCTGTTTTGACAGATTTCTGCCATTATTTGCATTTGCTTCTTATTGATTCCTAGTTGAGTTCTCTTTTGGGGAATTGAGCTTTTTGAAGGAGTTACTACAGTAGCTTGTGTTTTTAGTGAAAAGTTTTGCTGTTGCAAAGGTAAACCGAAAGGTCTATTATATTTTGAATACACTAATGTTGCTAATGAAGATTGTGTGAAGTTTTGTATGAAGGAAGAATTTTAGGTGTAGAGAGAGAATGATGTAATGAGATGAAGAATGGACAAAATCTCAAGCTTGGGGATGCCACCCTGGTGTCACCCCAAGAAATATCCAAGAGGTACAAGCGTCAAAGCTTGGGGATGCCCAAGGTATCCCCTTCTTCATCAATAAAAAGCCGAGGTCTGTCTAGACACTTCGTTTTTATCGTTTCATGCACTGTTGTGTTGTTCTTGGAGCGTCTTAGTTTTATTTATTTTTCTTAGTTTGTTTTAGTTTGCTTGAATAAATTAGTTTGGACCCCCGTTCTCGCTGTGTTGTTTCAAATAAGTTGCTTGGTTTTGGAAAGGAGTAGAAAGTTCTTGCTTAGAAGTGCAAGTGGAGCTTGCATTGACTGTGCCTTAGACTTTAGCATGTCATGCTAGGTGTTTTTTTGACCTTATGCTTAGTGATTATTGTTGTAGCATGTCTTGTTCCAAACAATTGGGATTGCTTAGTGTGCCTTGAAAGAATCATGCGTTTATTTAGCATACAAAAGCATCGTATTGTGGTATTCTCCTTTGATGTTTTGTTTGGGTTGACTTGGCACATGCTTACACCATGTTATGACTATGAACAAGTCACCATAGCCTCTATGATCATTTAGTTCTTGACTTGTAGTACCACTCTATGCTTTGATTAGTAATGTCTTGTCGCTCTGCATGACTGTGGCCATTATTCCACTTGTATGAGTAAGCTCTACTCATGCTTCTAACTCCCAAGAAACCAAGTTATTCCAAAGTGTCCACTATAAATTCCTATGCATGGTGACCATTCCAATTATATTCTTGTTTTCAGCTATCTTCCATTTAAAAAGTAGTTTGTTATGTGAAAACTTAGTGATTAAATCCCTCACAAACTTGATGGCACACTTTATATTCTTTGCCCCTAATAAACTTGAACCATTGTGTCATCTCTATTGTATATGCTTGCACTTATACATTGGAATTAGCAGAACCATGCTGTCATGGGGAACGTTTTCAACATTGCACTTGTACTTTGTACATAGTTGATATCATGCTCTTTTGTCTATGGATGTCACAAGTGTGAAATAAAGAGGGATCTTGTAAGTCCATGGAGTTATGTATTTTGTGTTAGAGAAACGCCTGGGCCACTAGCCTAAGCCATGCCTAATCATGGTGGAAACTTGCAGCATCACCATAATGAGCTATCTGTGAAGCATCCTCAATAAAAAGCTATGCACATAGTAAATAAAAAGATCGCTGAGATGCCCATTGTCTGCTTGCCTTGTCATTTTGGTTATGGGATAGCTCCTGTACCATGTGCAAGGGGTACCCCATTGGTGGTTCTCTATGGTACACATGTACTTACTATGACAAGAACTTACAAGTGACTGAAGTTGAGTAGCATGAGGTGTGGCCCTCGTATTCAAGGGACATGAGATTGCCAACTTATACTTTGTCAAGCATATACTCCATAGTTTGTTCACTTTAACCTTAATCACTTCAGATGCTTATGATAGGGGCAATGAGGGCTGAAAGCTAACAAGTACCATAATTTTTGGAAGTTTTTATTGAAATTTGAAATCCCTGCTTCCCTTTATGAAGGGCCTTTCTTCTACTATTATATTGAGTCTCCACCTTCTACCTTTAGGCACCATTAAGAGAGCATAGTTTCCATTCTATGTGCAGTGCCCCAAAACTTATTGATTAATGCATATTGCGATATTACTTGTTCTTGTGGTACTCGTATCTAGTCACTCTTATGAACTTTGAAGGTGTGCTATGCATCTATTTGCTACTCCATGAGGGACAAGCTGAATGCCACTATGCCATGTTTTCTGTATGTGAAACAAACAAACGTTTTTCAATGCATGTTATTCATGATCTTTGTTTGTAGCCTTTCATGTTGCATGCATAGTTACTTTGTCTTATTGTTAGAACTCTATCTTCCATGCACATGTTTAGAGTTCTCTGATCCCAGCTTTCAATGCTTGGAAATAGTTTGATCTTGGTTTTGATGGTGCATGTCACCTCAAAAATTATTCTTTTTATCACTTACCTACTTGAGGACGAGCAGGAGTTAAGCTTGGGGATGCTTGATACATCGGAAACGTATCTATAATTTTTGATGTTCCATGATTGTTTAGTATGTACTTTGCTTTGCTTTGTCTACACTTTGAGGTGTTTTTATATGTTTTCTGGAACTAACCTATTAATAAGTTGCCACAGTACGAGTTGTTTGTTTTCTTCTGTTTTTTGGTTCCAGAAAGGCAGAAAATCAATATTCTCGGAATTGGACAGGACAAAAGCCTAAGTCAATATTTTACCGTGGGCAACACGAAGCCAAAAGACGAGACAGAGAAGGCTCACCAGGGGCCACACCCCCTGGCCACGCGGGTGGGCCCACCCCGCGCTTGGGGAGGGTACAGCCACCCTGGTGGCCCCCTGGCTCGCCGCTTCGCCTATAAGAAGCCCCCGATGCAGAAACCCTAGGCACCCGATCAAAATACCATGAAACCGTCTTTAGCCGCCGCCACCATCGTCCCTAGATCAGGGGGATCTGAAGTTCTTCCCGCCACCCTGCCAGAGGGGAAATCATCCCGGAGGCCTTCTTATTCATCATGCCAGCCTCCGGTATGAAGCATGAGTAGTTCCACCTTGGACTATGGGTCCATGTAGTAGCTAGATGGTTGTATCTCCTCCTTGTGCTTTCATGTATAGATCTTGTGAACTCCGTTCATGATCAAGATCTAATCTATTTGTAATCATGCATGTTGTGTTTGTGGGGATCCGATGGATATTGAGATTACTATGTTAGATTGATTAATGGTTTTGTCTATTTGATTCTATCATGTTTGTGTTGTTTGTGATCTTGCATGCTCTCCGTTGTTAGTAGCTATCTTGGCCAAGTAGTTGCTAGTGACTCCAAGAGGGGGTATTTATGCTCGATAGTGAGTTCATGCCTCTAGTTTCCAAGGGAAGTGACAGAAATCTCTTCGGCTGTAGATGTGCTGTTGCCACTAGGGAGAAAACAACAGTCTCTTGTTCATGGAACAAGTGGATTATTTACCTTACACACTTTGCTTAAAGTAGTTGTCTGTTGCTTGCAACTTAATACTGGAGGGGGTTCGGATGATAACCTGAAGGTGGACTTCTAGTGATAGATGCATTTGGATGGCGGTCTCTGTGTATTGTTGTATTTCCCAATCGAAACTCATAGGATCTTTTTCTCTAGTATTGCATTGTTATGCCTTGCTCAGTTCCTGTCAATTGCCCTGCTGTAATTTGTTTACCCTGCATGCCATGTTTGTTTATCTAAGGAGAGCACGTCTAGTGAACTATGGACCCCGGTAAAATCTTTACCATTGATAAATCTTCCACTGTTACTATTTACTTGCTGCAAACCATCATCACCTTCCACAACATACATGTAATCCTTTGTTACAGCAAACCGGTGAGCTTGACAACCTCATTGTTTATTGGGGCAAAGTCTTGAGTTTGTGCTGTGCAGGTTTCCACGTTGCTTGCAACACCTTTGAGACGTTTCCTTCGTCCTATTGGTTCGATAACCTCGGTTTCTTACTGAGGGAGGACTTGCTGCTGTTCTCTTCACACCTTGCTCTTAGGGTTTCAAACGAAGCGCTCCCACGTCATCACCGGGCGCCATCAAGTTCTCTGGCACCGTTACCGGGGAGGCTAAGGACGTCTTCACAAGGGGAGTCCTCCTCAACCTTTCTCTTTACTTTGTTTTTAGTTTGCTTAGTTTCTTTTGCTTGGTTTTGTTTGCCTCTTTTTATCAAAAACTCCAAAAAAAATTAGTTTAGTTTGGTTTGATTTCTTTATTCAAAAACACAAAAAATTACTTCCTACTCTAGTTGCTGGTCTGTTATTGCCTTGCTTGGTCATGCTTTCTATCAATGGATGGTTTCTTTGAAACTAGTTCTTATTGGCAAGGTGGGTTCACGAAAGAATAAAAGTTGTATTATAAGGAACACCATTTTCACAAAAAGGGAAACACTTATGGGCACAAATTGATAAATTGAATACTATTGCTAGAGAGGTGTGCTCCACTTATACTGTTACTTATTGCTTTGATAAAGCTTGTTGTTGTAGGAGGTATAAACACCTCCCTTTTCAATGTGAGTACAATGATAATGTTACCATATCCTCTTATGTTAAAACAAATTATGACTTTTATTATGTGGAACAAATTGAAGAATTTATTGCCTTCAAGGGTGCATTTGAACTTGTGAGTTTGCTTGAAAATACTAATGATGCACCTTATGAATATGAGGTTTATGAGATACTTAAATTTTTATTTGATAATTACAAGGAATAAAATGGCTATATTCTTGAATATTTTAATAGATGCTTTCCACAAATGGAAGAATCTAATGCCTTGCAAGAGCCTATGGAAGAAGAAATTGTTGAAACTGGAAGCTCATTAGATGAAAAATAGGAGGAGAGTGATGAACAAAAGGAGGAAGAATGGATTATCTACCCATGCCTACCTTCTAATGAGAGTAACTCTTTATCCTTTACATTATTTGATTGTCCCCCATGCTTACCAAATGAGGATGAATGTTATGTTCCTGTGGATCCTTTTGCAATATCTACTTTGGGTAAAACCTGTGAAGGTTTTAACCCCACTATTTTTGAGCTTGATAGAAATTATGTGTTTGTAGATCATGAAAAGAATGCTTTATGTGATACCTATATTTTTGAGTTTATTCATGAGGCTACTGAAAATTATTATGAGAGAGGAAAGTATGGTTGTAGAATTTTTCATGGTACTGAAACACCTCTCTATGTGCTGAAAGTTTTGAAGTTACTCTTGTTTTATCTTCCTATGCTTGTCCCTTTGTTCTTTGTGAATTTATTTGTGTACAAGATTCCGATGCATAGGAAAAGGTTTAGACTTAAATGTGTTTTGAATTTGCTCTTGATGCTCTCTTTTACTTCAATTCATATTTCTTATGTGAGCATCTTCTCAAACTATCAAGCCTAACTTAAAGGCGTTAATTAAAAGTACTTGTTGGGAGATATCCCAAGAGTTTCCTTGAGTCTTGAAGTTATTACTTCATTAATGACCTCTCCTTATCCTTTTTGTTTGCTTTTTGTGCCAAGAATGGCCTCTAATGAGAGGGAAGTAAGATCTGGGGAGTTGCTGTCCCGAAACAGATTTCTTTCCTTTACCATAAAAATTCGTGAGGAGTCTCTATAAGTCGGATTGAGATAAAAAATTACGAATACATCCCCAATATGTTAGATAACTTTTGTTAGTTCCAAACTTTTTGATTTGAGCAATAGAAGATTTTCGAAAAAATCGGTTTATACCTGTTGGTCTGTTTTGACAGATTTCTGCCATTATTTGCATTTGCTTCTTATTGATTCCTATTTGAGTTCTATTTTGGGGAATTGAGCTTTTTGAAGGAGTTACTATAGTAGCTTGTGTTTTTAGTGAAATTTTTTTCTGTTCCAAAGCTAAACCCAAAGGTCTATTATCTTTTGAATACACTAATGTTGCTAATGAAGATTGTGTGAAGTTTTGTATGAAGGAAAAATTTCAGGTGTAGAGAGAAAATGATGTAATGAGATGAAGAATGGACAAAAGATCAAGCTTGGGGATGCCACCCTGGTGTCACCCCAAGAAATATCCAAGAGGTACAAGCATCAAAGCTTAGGGATGCCCAAGGTATCCCCTTCTTCATCAATAAAAAGCTGAGGTCTGTCTAGACACTTTGTTTTTATTGTTTCATGCACTGTTGTGTTGTTATTGGAGCATATTAGTTTTAATTTGCTTTTCTTAGTTTGTTTAGTTTGCTTGAATAAATTAGTTTGGACCCCCGTTCTCGCTGTGTTGTTTCAAATAAGTTGCTTGGTGTTGGAAAGGAGTAGAAAGTTCTTGCTTAGAAGTGCAAGAGGAGCTTGCATTGACTGTGACTTAGACTTTGGCATGACATGCTAGGTGTTTTTTTGACCTTATGCTTAGTGATTATTGGTGTAGCATGTCTTGTTCCAGACAATTAGGATTGCTTAGTGTGCCTTGAAAGAATCATGCGTTGTTTTAGCATACAAAAGCATAGTATTGTGGTATTCTCCTTTGATGTTTTGTTTGGGTTGACTTGGCACATGCTTACACCATGTTATGACTATGAACAAGTCACCATAGCCTCTATGATCATTTAGTCCTTGACTTGTAGTACCACTCTATGCTTTGATTAGTAATGTTTTGTCGCTCTGCATGATTGTGACCATTATTGCTCTCTTAGTTGGTTGCTCCCAGTCTTTTGCTAGCTTCCACTTGTATGAGTAAGCTCTACTCATGCTTCCAACTCCCAAGAAACCAAGTAATTCCAAAGTGTCCACTATAAATTCCTATGCATGGTGTGTTACACCATTCCAAGTATATTCTTGTTTTCAGCTATCTTCCATTTAAAAAGTATTTTGTTATGTGAAAACTTAGTGATCAAAGGCCTCACAAACTTGATGGCACACTTTATATTATTTGCCCCTAATAAACTTGAACCATTGTGTCATCTCTGTTGTATATGCTTGCACTTATACGTTGGAATTAGCAGAACCATGCTGTCATGGGGAACGTTTTCAACATTGCACTTGTACTTTGTATACAGTTGATATCATGCTCTTTTGTCTATGGATGTCACCGGTGTGAAATAAAGAGGGAGCTTGTAAGTCCATGGATTTATGTATTTTGTGTTAGAGAAACGCCTGGGCCGCTAGCCTAAGCCATGCCTAATCATGGTGGGAACTTGCAGCATCACCATAATGAGCTATCTGTGAAGCATCCTCAATAAAAATCTATGCACATAGTAAATAAAAAGATCGCTGAGATGCTCATTGTCTGCTTGCCTTGTCATTTTGGTTATGGGATAGATCCTGTACCATGTGCAAGGGGTACCCCGTTGGTGGTTCTCTATGGTACACATGTACTTACTATGACAAGAACTTACAGGTGACTGAAGTTGAGTAGCATGAGGTGTGGCCCTCGTATTCAAGGGAAATGATATTGCCAACTTATACTTTGTCAAGCATGTACTCCATAGTTTGTTAACTTTAACCTTAAGCACTTCAAGATGCTTATGATAGGGGCAATGAGGGCTGAAATCTAACAAGTACCATAATTTTTGGAAGCTCTTTTTGAAATTTGAAATTCCTGCTTCCCTTTATGAAGGGCCTTTCTTCCACTATTATATTGAGTCTCCACCTTCTACCTTTAGGCAGCATTAATAGAGCATAGTTGCCATTCTATGTGCAGTGTCCCAAAACTTATTAATTGATGCATATTGCGATATTACTAGTTCTTGTGCTACTTGTATCTAGTCACTCTTATGAACTTTGAAGGCGTCCTATGCATCTATTTGCTACTCCATGAGGGCCAAGCTGAATGCCACTATGCCATGTTTTCTGTATGTGAAACAAACAAATGTTTTTAAATGCATGTTATTCATGATGTTTGTTTGTAGCCTTTCATGTTGCATGCATAGTTACTTTGTCTTATTGTTAGAACTCCATCTTCCATGCACATGTTTAGAGTTCTTTGATCCCAACTTTCAATGCTTGCAAATGGTTTGATCTTGGTTTTGATGGTGCATGTCACCTCAAAAATTATTCTTTTTATCACTTACCTACTCGAGGACGAGCAGGAGTTAAGCTTGGGGATGCTTGATATGTCAGAAACGTATCTATAATTTTTGATGTTCCATGCTTGTTTAGTATCTACTTTGCTTTGGTTTGTCTACACTTTGAGGTGTTTCTATATGTTTTCTGGAACTAACCTATTAACAAGTAGCCACATTACGAGTTGCCTGTTTTCTTCTGTTTTTTGGTTCCAGAAAGGCATAATATCAATATTCTCGGAATTGGACGGGACAAAAGCCAAAGTCAATATTTTACCGTGGGCAACACGAAGCCAGAAGACGAGACAGGCCCACCCCGCGCTTGGGGAGGGTGCAGCCACCCTGTTGGGCCCCCTGGCTCGCCCCTTCACCTATAAGAAGCCCCCGATGTAGAAACCCTAGGCACCCGATCAAAATATCATGAAACTGTCTGTAGCCACCGCCACCATCGTCCCTAGATCGGGGGGATCTGAAGTTCTTCCCGCCACCCTGCCAGAGGGGAGATCATCCCGGAGGCCTTCTTATTCATCATGCCAGCCTCCGGTATGAATCATGAGTAGTTCCACCTTGGACTACGGGTCCATGTAGTAGCTAGATCATTGTATCTCCTCCTTGTGCTTTCATGTATAGATCTTGTGAGCTCCATTCATGATCAAGATCTAATCTATTTGTAATCATGCATGTTGTGTTTGCGGGGATCCGATGGATATTGAGATTACTATGTTAGATTGATTAATGGTTTTGTCTATTTGATTCTATCATGTCTGTGTTGTTTGTGATCTTGCATGCTCTCCGTTGTTACTATATATTTTGTGCTATATGATCACCTAGTGGGATACCCACACTAGCATGCCCAAGTTGTATTCATAAATGACTATACTCCATATATTCCATGTGGTTATCAATCTTTCATTCTTAGGCATGGTTTATTTCAATTTTGAAAGCATGCATGGGAAATATGGCCACTTTTCCCTCTAGTTGTTTTCACAACTAGTCATGGTTCATTATGGCTCATGCATGGCCCATGCAAGTTTGAACCACCCTCTTTCTTTTCTGTTTCTTTTGAGTTGTGAAAAGCTTGCTTGTATTGAAAGTAATCAAGCTTGATTAAATTCAATCAAACATCAATAACCCCTCCACTTCGCCATATTTGTTATAGTTGGTTCTAGTTGATCTTGTTGAGCTATTTTAAAATTGTCCATGTTGCATTGTTTGAATAAAAGGAAAAACAAATAAAGAAAATCAACAACAACCCCAATATAATGAACCTATCTTTTTAGGCCTTCTTATTTTTTCTTTTGCCCTGCATGGAGTTCTTTGGAAATCATGTCTGGCTTGGGTTTTATTCAAATCATACCAAATCAAGTTTCAAACAGAAATTCAATTGGAGAAATGAGAAAAAAACTATAGTAGACGTTTAAGCCAACCGCTACAGATTTAGCCTACCTCTGGATTCAACCCACCCCGGGTCCATCTTCCCTCCCTCCCCACCGGCCCATCTAGTCAGCGTTCGCTCCTGTTCTTATTCTTCCTTTTCGCCTGACATCGTCGCCCTCTCTCTCAGCAATAAACGGAAAGCAGCTATAGCAGGTTGTCATCCCCGTCCCCATCCACCGTCTGTGTCGTGCCAAGGCGTCCCCCCTTCTTATCCGTGTGTCTTCGAGCCCCTGCAAACCCTAATCACTTTCCTTCCCCCTTGTGCCACAGTAATTATCCCCTCTTCTTCCCCACCAAAGCCGTATTACAAGAAATTTGGTGATACGTGACCCTCCATATTGGTCACTAAAAGGTCATAGTTTTTAATTTATGACCAAATACAGATGGTTAAAATCTAAGCATCACTAGTTAAACACCACGACCTTTTTTATGAATTGGTCATAGACGTCTATGATCAA
Source organism: Avena sativa (assembly GCA_916181665.1). Lineage (NCBI taxonomy): Eukaryota > Viridiplantae > Streptophyta > Magnoliopsida > Poales > Poaceae > Avena > Avena sativa. The sequence goes on along the minus strand of OV702297.1, from coordinate 298,459,562 downwards.
TATAGATCATAGATTTTATGACCAACTTTATTGGTCATAGATTCTATGACCAACTGTATTGGTCATAGACTATCTACCACGTCCATGTCAGATCCTATGTGGCCGATCCTATGTGGCAAATCTGTGACCAATTGGAAAGGTCATTGATCAGATTTAGCCCAGTCCAGGTAGGTGTTTTATATGGGCCAAGCACAACGATTCAGCCTTTTTACACAACATGATTGCTATTTTTATTCCATTTCTATTAGGGCATTGGCCTTTTATAGTTCATTTCTTGTTTGGGCCTAAGCCTTTATGCAGCCTATTTTCAGCATAATTGTTCTACTTTTCTAAAATGTTTATGTCAACATTATTTGGCCCGTGACATTTTTAGAGCACAAAATGTACTAGGACCCACATGTCAGTCTTTTTACAAGCCCTACATATCAGGTGGTTTCAACACATTAAATACACAATATTTAAGACATACCAAGCTCACAACATCAACATTAAATACACATTAAACCACAAGACATATTTGTCTAAAAGTAAGCTCACATCATCAACGTGATTACATAATACCAAGCATCACTACCAAAAGAAAGAGAACTGCTATGATTACAAGATCCCATCATCTGGGTTAGAAACCAACATAACAAGGCAGTACAAGAACACATGTATGTCAAATGTCCAGCAAGCAGCAGACAACAAACAAAGCACCATTTTTAGCAGAACACTGCTCGGCCAGGCGTCTCCGGCCTCCTGTGTCATTCACCTCCAGTGGATCATCTCCTCGCTAGCATGCCACTGTTTGCTGGAGCATTTGTATGCTAGAGCAACAACACTCATTACCTAGTAACAGTGAAAGAACAAGTGAGTAGCATACATGGACCGTATTGCAAAAGAAACTACAGCTCGAGGTATTTGAATCAACAATGACAAACATGTATGAATCAACGATACAATGTGTCTACCTTAAATTGACCCAACAACAAACTCTTATACACGTAGTCCATCATCGATCCTACCTGCTAAGTCTTGGATATGCATTCGATGTAAGTCATAGTGCTGATATGCTTCCTGAGTTCTTCGCCCTAAACGAAGGGAAATTATGGCATATTAACCATCTGTCTACGCTATTGATTGCTGGGAAGAAGTTGAGAAAGAGAAGGGCAGAGCTGTGTAGTCATGATAGCTGGGGCACCGGGATGGTCAGCCAGGTAGGCTCGGCCGCTCGGTGGTCACGCAGATCTAAGCAAATGGCAACCAAAATTGGCAATTAGCTTTTATCCAAACAGCATGCCGCGAGGACAGCAGCATCCTCTCTAGAAACATCAGTAGCAAGCCGTTGTGGAACTTCTTGGACCAGAGGCAGACCTCATCGGCGACCAGAGGCAGACCTCACAAAGGAGAAAGTGAATAGAAGATAGTAACCAGAATAAACAGCGTATCCATGGATGTACATGTGCAACAAATTAATTTATCTTAGACACAATACAAATCCATTTTTTGATCATGCATTAGCTGGTGACTAAGTAAAAGACTCATGATTCAAGTGGTGTTCTTGTAAATACTAAGGACGATTCAGCATGCTTGGTGTGCAGAATGAACACAAGTATGGTAATATTAAATGCTCTAGAGAAGCTGCAAATCAAATGCGAGATGCCATCGCGCAACAAATGTGGAGCCCGTACTATGTTGATACATGAATAGATATATAAGAAGTGAACCTCATACAACAATGTAGACTGCATAGGCAACTGATAGAGTGCACATCTTTATTTATGTCTAGTAGAGACATTGGATCCATATTAACAGAATCAACAATGAGGACATAGCAAGTATGGTAGTCATGAAGTAAAACTATAAATACATCCACAATTAAATGACCGGACTAGCAACATGTACCACTGAAACCAACTTCTGATAAATAAAAATTACAGCCACAATTAGTACATCTTAGTAATATCACTTGGAACATACAAAAATTGAAGCCTTGAACACCCTGAATCTAACCTATCCAATATGAAGCAAGAAGACATGAATTACCAAAATGAGATAATATATTGTCAGCTCTAAAACATGAAGTAATACAAAGTTTTCTAAGACACAGAAAAAGAATCATCAGAGGGATAGATCCTCAATTTACTTTAGAAAATGAGCATTTGCTGCAGCTTCACCAAAAACATTTAAGCAGAACAAAGCTAAGAAATATCTTCAGCTTTTATGTGAAAAATGGTGCAGAAGGTTCCTAATTTGGTGCAAGCAACAAGAGAAAACCTAGAATGACTCGTTCCCAGGTAGCGCTCTATGATATGAACTACCAAGAAGATAAATAAGTAAGTGAAACAATTTCCTCTAGACTTCATCCATGATGGCTTACCAAATACAATCACTGAAAACCTTACCAATGATGCATAACTTCACCTGCACTGGGATATACCATGTAAACTTACCCTTTTAATAGGTCCATAAGCTTCAAAGTCCCTTTTTACATTCTTCTTGGACGTCTCGTAGTTCTGCTAGCACACAAACACCTGGACAGAAATTAACAATGGACATCCAATTAATGCTGGACACAAGAACATGTTCACAATCAGCATGCATGAATTTCGAAGAATGACCATTCAACAAAAAATTGGAAGAAAATGCATGGCTTTCCTTGAACATCATATCTCTACTTAAAGGGCAACAAAAATTAAATTAAGTATGATTCTTGAATTTTTCCTAACATTAGTTTGAGAATAAAGTGTGCTTTGTAGATTCCCAATGATAGAAAAATGAATCATAATAGTATTAGCTGATTTTTAGTCTATCTACTCATGAGAAGGAAAGGCACAAATGATCAACAGAACAAGTTGTTTTTTAGTGTATGCAAACTACAATTCATGAGAAGAGAGTATGTGCTTCTTACATGTTCTATAAACTCCTCTGCAGGATTGAATTTTGGTGCAAAATACTTGATCAAAAGTGAAAAAGTTTACTCGAACAAAACACAAACGGAGGTTACCATCGATGGATCCCTTGTGGATGGGGCCGAAGCCGCCCTCGCTTGGTGTCATTCCTTTTAATATCCTTGGCGGGTCGCGCACTCGCTTGGTGCCGTTCTTGTCGAGATCCTCGGCGACTGCCACCACGGAGGGCTCCGGTGGGGTGTACTGGGAAAAGATCTAGACGATGTCAGACATGGGATTGGTAGCGATGGCGGGGATCTAGGGAGGCATTGGTCAGCGGAGGTCCTTGACGGGCAGTGGCCTCAGCATATTGCCCGAGTTGCGGCCCGACAATGCACCCTGTCGGAGGAGGAGACAAATCCTAGGCGGTGCTATGTCAGAGCGGCCTCGTGGAGGATGAGTGTCGGATCTCCCATGCAGAGGACTCCCTCGGCCAGCATGCGGACAAGTGAGCTCGATGGAGTGCCACACATCGTGTCGCTATTGCACGTGCGCTCCGGCGAACAAACCATCCACACCCCTATGGTTCCTTGGAGGCAGGAACAGAGGTGGTGCAGCGAGCTAGCAGGCACGACGGGATTTGGTGCTGGCGAGCGCTGACTCTCTATGGATGTCGAGAGAGGAATAAGTGGAGGCGGGTTTGAGGGGCTAGGAATGTGATCCCTCTCCATCGTCATCTGGATTGGTGGCATCGTGGCGGCGGTGGAGAGTGGAGAGCAGGGAACTCAAGAAGCTCAAGGAGATACTTTCCTCGGCACCTATACTTGCAGCACCCGAGCCTATGGAGCCTATGTTGATCTACATGGCGGCCACCAACCGGGTAATCAACATCGTTGTCGTGGTAGAGAGGAAAGAACCAACGAATGAGTACGAAGTACAACGACCAGTTTACTATGTAAGCGAGGTCTTAACGGGGTCCAAGCAGCGTTACCCGCACTACTAGAAGATAGCTTATGGAGTGTTCCTTGCTTCTCGAAAGGTAAGGCACTATTTCCAGGAGCACCATATCACAGTTGTGAGCAAAGCTCCACTGTCCGACATTATTAACAACAGCGACGCTACAGGAAGGGTCGCAAAGTGGGGCATTGAGCTTGCCGCCTTCGAGATCACCTACAAGAGACGCTACGCTATCAAATCACAAGTCTTGGCGGATTTCATTGCAGATTGGACGGATATGCCAGATGCTACCCCTATACCAGAGCCAGAATACTGGATGATGCACTTTGATGGATCAAAGCTACTCAACGGATCAAGGGTTGGTCTACTGCTACAGTCACCAACAGGGGAAAAGCTGCACTACGTTCTGTAGATCCACTTTGAGGCTACAAATAACATGGAGGAATATGAAACACTCATTCACGGACTTCGCATAGCCAAGGATATTGGCATCAAGCGCATAGTTTGCTATGGAGATTCTGACTTGGTTGCCTAGCAGGTGGCTGGCACCTGGAATGCGCGGAACCCTATGATGGCGACATATCGAGACGAAGTAGATGAGATAGCCAAGAGCTTCTTGGGCTACGAAGTCAAGTATGTCAATAGGGAGGAAAATTAGGCGGCTGATCTGCTGTCAAAGCTTGGATCAGGGCGCAAACAAATTCCTCCTGTCATTTTTATGGAGCATCTACGGACACCATCCGTGAAGGGGGCGGACCTCGAGAACCCAGATAGAGATGACTCTTTTGTTCACACTATGACAAAGGTCCATTCGGTTTGGACAAAACCGTTCATGGAGTATCTCGTACACGAAACTTTGCCCATCGACGAGGTCGAAAGTCGACAAATAGTACGCCAAGCAAAGGGCTATACCATAATCAATGGACAACTCTATAAAAGAATCACAACTGGTGTATACGTGTGTTTCCCATCAAGAGGGTATCGAAATCCTTCGTGAGATTCATCTCGGAGATTGCAGGCATCACGCCGCTCCTCGATCGTTGGTCTCCAAAGCCTTCCGGCAAGGATTCTACTAGCTGACTGCAAAGGCGGACGCCGACAAGCTGGTTGAGACATGCATGGGATGCCAGTACTATGCCCGACAACCACATGTTCCAGCTTAGGAACTGCGAAGAATACCAATAACTTGGCTGTTTGCAGTCTGGGGGCTAGACATGGTTGGTCCATTATAGATGACACCATGTGGGTTTACGCATTTTCTAGTAGCAGTTGATAAATTCACCAAATGGATAGAAGCTAAACCCATTAGAAAGCTTGATGGGGCAACTGCCCTTAGGTATGTCCAAGATCTAGTGGTGAGATTTGGTATCCCACATAGCATTATCACCGACAATGGCAATACCTTGTCATTCGGAGAAGTGGAAGCTAATTGTTGGGAGAAGGGCATCCGACTTGACTTAGCATCTGTGGCACATCCACAATCCAATGGGAAAGTTGAGCAAGCCAATGGATTAATTCTATAGAGAATCAAGCCACGTCTCGAGGCACCGCTACATAGAGCAGCTGGAGCCTGGGCGGAAGAGTTACCATCTGTTCTGTGGAGTTTATGAACTACACCAAACAGGTCTACCGGCTTGTTGGAGATATGCCCTAGAGGCAATAATAAAAGTGGTTATTATTATATCTTTGTGTTTATGATAAATGTTTACATTCATGTTATAATAGTATTAAACGGAAACATTAATACTTGTGTGATTTGTAAACTAAATTAGAGTCCCTAGTAAAGCCTCTTTGTAATACTAGCTTGTTGGTTGATAGATGATCGTGGTTTCTTGATCATGAACATTGAGATGTTATTAACAACAAGATCATATCATTAGGAGAATGGTATGATGGACATACTCCTATAGATAAGTGTAGCATAAAGATCAAGTCATTTCAATAGTTTGTTTGCTATAAGTTTTCTGATACATAGTAACCCAATTCCTTCGACCATGAGATCATGCTAATCACCATCACCGGAAGGATGCTTTGATGACATCAAACACCACACCATAACTGGGTGTCTATAAAGGTGGCATTGAGTGTTCAGAAAGTATGTGTTGAGGCACATGGATCAAGAGTGGGATTTGTCCATCCATATGATGGATAGATATACTCTGGGCCCTCTCGGTGGAATGTCATCCAATTAGATTGCAAGCATGTGACTGGCTCACAAGGGATCACATATCACGGGAACAAGAAAAGAGTACTTATCGGTAACGAGGTTGAACTAGGTATGCAGAGATACCAACGATCAAACCTCGGATAAGTAAACTATCGCGAGACAAAGAAAAATTGGTATCATATGTAAGTGGTTCATCCGATCGCAAAGTAATCGTAGAAATATGTGGGAGCCATATGAATTTCCAGATTCCTCTATTGGTTATTGATCGGAGAAGTGTCTCGGTCATGTCCGCATAATTCACGAACCGTAGGGAGACACACTTAAGGATTCGATGTTGTTTAGTAGATATGGAATATAAGTAGGGATACCGAATGTTGTTCGGAGTCTCGGATGGGATCTGGGATATCACGAGGAGATTCGTAATGGTCCGGAGAATAAGATTCATATAAGGAAAGTCTGATTCCGGAGTTCGGGAATGATTTCGATGTTTTCATCGGAGAGGTTCTAGAAGGGTCTAGAAGGTTCACCGGACCGGAAGGGGAATAGTCCATGAATGTGTCATGGGTAAGTGTAATGATTGGATCATGTCCTAGGTCACTTGGTTGGGCATTTGCGAGAGAGAATTAAAGCTCCAAATTAAAAGTCAAAAGGGAGGTTTGAAAAGTCAAACTGGAACAATAGTTTCCTAGTGGAAGAAGGAAAGAGTCCTTCTATCCAACTTGGGTTTGGATTTGGATTCAAACTCTCCCCTCCCAAGGCTTCCCCCTCTCATAAATAGAGGGGCAGGGCTGCCCTAAAGAACACAACCTAGCCCTCCCCACCCCGTGCGTCGCCGCCCAAGCCGTCGCCGCCGCCGCCCAGTGTCGCCGCCGTCCCGTCGTCGCCACCCTAGCCACCGCCGACACCTCCTCCTCATCTCCGGCCTTCTAAACCTAGATCGCCGAAAACCCAAGATCTACCATAACTCGCACCGGCTTAGGTGAAGCTCTGCGGGATCTTCCCTCTACTTCCGACACCACGCCGTCGTGCTACCAGAATCATGAGGGGAGAACTACAACCTCTGCTGCCTGCTAGAACAAGGGAGAGGAAGGTCTTCATCGAGTACCGAACGTGTGACCGACTGCGGAAGCGCTGCCAGAAGGATCATCTACGCGATCTTGAGCTCGGCAAGTGTATGACTACATCACCCACGAGAATCTGCTCTTGTTAACCGCTTTGGAATCTTCAAGGGTGAGTACTCTAATCGACTCGTTGTTACAATCTAGTAGATAGATCTTGGCTTGTTTATGTGCATGCGGCAGAATTTTTTTGTTTTCCATGCTATGAACCCCTACAGTGGTATCAGGGCCGTGTCTATATGTAGATCTGTTGCACGAGTAGAACACAATGGTCATTGTGGGCGTTGATGTTTTTGTTGTCGATTGCTTCTTGTGTACTTTGCATCTTGCCGGATGGTGGGATGAAGCGGCCCGGGCTAACCTTACATGACATCGTTCATGAGACTTGCTCCACGCTTGACATGCAACTTGTATTGCATAAGTGGCTTTGAGGGTGCCTGTTTCTCCCAACATAGTTAAGATTCAATTTACAACGGGTGATTGACAATACTAGTATCAACGTTGTGGTTCTTGTTCGTAAGTTAGAACGACACTTATTGAAAGCCCCAAACCACGTAAACCATGCAAAGAAAATTAGAGGCATCTAACTTTGTTTTGCAGGGGTGTGCTATGATGTGATATGGCCATGATTGTGATTATATATGATGTATGCAATGTTCCTTATTGTAAGTCAGCAACCGGCAGGAGCCATATGGTTGTCTTTTAATTACGTTAAGACCTACGTGTCTATTATCCAAAGTAGTTGTAATAGTTGATGTTGGTGGATGACAACCATGAAGCGACGCCATTAACCTTGACGCCATGTCAGTGATGATGGAGATCATGTTCGTGCTTGAATATGGAGATCGTAAGCACAAGAAGAAAGGCCATATCATATCACATATTTTGAATTGCATGTGATGTTAATCCTTTTATGCATCTTGTATTGCTTAGTTCACGACGGTAGCATTATAAGATGATCCCTCTCACAAAATTTCAAGTTATAAAGTGTTCATCCTTAGTAGGCACTGTTGCTAAAGCTCGTTGTTTCGAAGCACCACGTGATGATCGGGTGTGTTAGATTCTGTGAGTGTATACAACGGGAGCAAGCCAGATTTGCTCATGGTGAAGCTAAGGTTTGATCTTGACGATCCTAGCATGTACAGTCATGGTCTCGGAATACGGATCACCGAAAGGTAAAGCATGAGTCATATAGTAGATATGATGAACATGTTGATTGTTCGCCATTGAAGCTACATCAACTCTCGTGATGATCGGTTTTGATGTGGTGGATTTGGTTCGTGTGATCACTAAAACAATGTGAGGGATATTGTTTTGAGTGGGAGTTCACCTAGATTAATTTAACTATTAATTAGAACTCAATTTGTCATAAACTTAGTCTAAACTATTGCAAATATGTTGCAGATCAATGGCGGCCCCTACCATCAATTTTAATGCGTTCCTAGAGAAAGAAAAATTGAAAAATGATGGAAGCAACTTTGCGGATTGGTTCCGCAACTTGAGGATTGTCCTCAATGCTGGTAATTTGTCCTATGTGCTGGATGCACCGCTGGGTGACCCACCTGCAGCTGATGCTACCATTGAGGTAAAGAATGTTTTCCTCGCTCGGAAGAATCAGTACTCCACAGTTCAGTGTGCTATCTTGTATGGTTTGGAATTGGAGCTTCGGAAAAGGTTTGAGAACCATGACCCACATGATATTGTCCGTGAACTCAAAATGATTTGAGGCTCACGCGGCAGTTGAGAGTTATGAGGCTTCTGAAAAGTTCTTTAACTACAAGATGGAAGAGGGCAGCTCCGTCAGTGAGCACGTGCTTAAGATGTCTAGGCACGCAAGCAAGCTTCAAATCTTGGGTATAGTGATTCCTAATGCTTTGGGGATTCACCGTGTCCTCCAATCACTACCACCAAGTTACAAGAACTTTGTGATGAACTACAATATGCAAAACATGACAAGTCGTTGCCCGAACTCTTCTCCATGTTAAAGTCTGCGGAAGTGGAGATCAAGAAAGAGCACCAAGTGTTGATGGTTAATAGGACCACCAAATTCAAGAAGCAAGGCAAGTCTAAGAAAAAGGGAAACTTCAAGAAGGGCGGTAAGAAAGTTACCACGCCGACGAAGAAGACCAAGGCTGGGCCTAAGCCTGATACTGAGTGTTTTTACTGCAAGGGAGAAGGTCACTGGAAGCGGAATTTCCCTAAGTACTTGGCGGATTTGAAGAACGGCAACATCAAGAAGAAAGGTATATCAGATATACATGTCATTGATGTGTATCTCACTAGTACTCGTAGTAGTGCCTGGGTATTTGATACTGGTTCAGTTGCTCATATTTGTAACTCGAAACAGGTGCTGCAGAATAGACGGAAACTAGCAAAGAACGAGGTGACGATGTGCGTTGGAAATGGATCAAAGGATGATGTGATCGCGGTCGGCATGCTACCTCTTCATCTACCATCGGGGTTAGTTTTATACTTAAATAATTGTTATTTGGTGCCTGCGTTGAGAATGAACATTATATCAGGATCATGTTTATTGTAGGACGGTTACTTGTTTAAATCCGAAAATAATGGTTGTTCGATTTATATGAGTAATATGTTTTATGCACATGCACCTTTGATAGATGGTCTATTCTTATTGAATCTCGATTGTAGAAATACACACATTAATAACATTGAAGCCAAACGTTTGAAATTGAGCGATAACTCGACCTATATGTGGCATTGTCATCTTGGTCACATTGGAGTGAAGCGTATGAAGAAACTCCATTATGATGGACTTCTTGAATCACTTGATTTCGAATCACTTGAAAGATGCAAAGCATGTCTGATGGGTAAAATGACTAAGACTCCATTTTCTGGTATGATGGAGCAAGCTACGAACTTATTGGAAATCATACATACTGATGTGTGTGGTCCAATGAGTGTAGCATCGCGCGGTGGTTATCGTTATGTTCTTACTTTCACGGATGACTTGAGTAGATATGGGTATATCTATTTCATGAAACATAAGTCCAAAACTTTTGAGAAGTTTAAGGAATTTCAAAGTGAGGTAGAGAATCAACATAACAAGAAGATTAAATTTCTATGATCTGATCATGGAGGTGAATATCTTAGTTACGAGTTTGGCGAGCATTTGAAGAAATGCGGAATACTTTCACAATTGACACCGCCGGGAACACCACAATGTAATGGTGCGTCCGAACGTCGTAATCGAACTCTCTTAGATATGGTTCATTCTATGATGTCACTTATAGATTTAGCGCTATCATTTTGGGGTTATGCATTAGAAACAGCCGCATTCACTTTAAATAGGGCACCATCTAAATCCGTTGAAACGACACCGTATGAATTATGGTTCGGAACGAAACCTAAATTATCGTTCCTTAAATTTTGGGGTTGCGAAGCTTATGTAAAGAAGTTACAGCCTGACAAGCTTGAACCCAAAGCGGAAAAATGCGTCTTCATAGGATACCCAAAGGAAACTATTGGGTATACCTTCTATCATAGATCCGAGGGCAAAATCTTTGTTGCCAAGAATGGATCCTTTCTAGAGAAGGAGTTTCTCTCGAAAGAAGTGACTGGAAGGAAAGTAGAACTCGACAAGGTTGTTGAACCTTCTCTCGAACTTGAGAGTAGCGCAGCACCGGAATTAGTTCCTGTGGCGCCTACGCCAATAAGAGAGGAAGCTAATGATGTTGATCATGAAACTTCGATTTAAGTAACTACGGAACCTCGCAGGTCAACGAGAATTCGTACCACTCCTGATTGGTATGATCCCATTATGAGTGTCATGTTGGTGGACAACGCCGATGATCCTGCGACATATGAGGAAGCGATGATGAGCCCAGATACCAATAAATGGCAAGAAGTCATGAAATCCGAGATTGGATCCATGTACGAAAACCAAGTATGGACTTTGGTGGACTTACCAGATGGCCGGAAGGCTGTCGAGAACAAATGGATTTTCAAGAAGAAAACAGATGCTGATGGTAATGTTACTATCTATATAGCTCGAGTTGTCGCAAAAGGGTTTCGACAAATTCAAGGAGTTGACTACGATGAGACTTTCTCACCGGTAGCGAAGCTAAAGTCTATGAGGATTTTATTAGCAATCACTACATATTATGATTATGAGATATGGCAGATGGATGTCAAAACGGCGTTCCTCAATGGAGACATTGATGAAGAGTTGTCTATGGTACAACCCAAAGGTTTTGTCGATCCTAAAGATGCTAACAAGGTATGCAAACTTCAACGGTCCATTTATGGATTGAAGCAAGCATCCCGGAGTTGGAATCAACGTTTTAATAAGGTAATCAAAAGTTTTGGTTTTATACAAACTTATGGAGAAGCTTGTATTTACAAGAAAGTGAGTGGGAGATCTGTAGCATTCTTAATACTATCTGTAGATGACATATTGTTGATTGGGAATAATGTAGAACTTCTTAATAGTGTCAAGGATTATTTGAATAATAGTTTTTCAATGAAAGATCTTGGCGAAGCAGCTTACATATTAGGCATAAATATTTATAGAGATAGATCGAGACGCCTAATATCATTGTCATAGAGTACATATTTGGACAAAGTTCTAAAGAGGTTTGGAATGGAAGATAGCAAGAAAGGGTTCTTGCCCATGTTGCCCAATATGACCTTGAGTAAAACTCAAAGTCCTGCAATGGCAGAAGATAGAGAAAGGATGAGTAAGACTCCCTATGCCTCAGCCATAGGATCTCTTATGTATGCCATGCTATGTACTAGACCCGACATTGCATATGCTGTTAGTTTGACTAGCAGATATCAAAGTGATCCAGGAGTGGATCATTGGACAGTGGTCAAAAACATCCTTAAGTACTTGAGAAGAACTAAGGATATGGTTCTTTCTTATGGAGGTGATGAACAACTCATTGTTAATGGTTACACTGATGCTAGTTGGAACACCGATCCGGATGATTCTAAATCTCAATCTGGATACGTATTTACTTTGAATGGTGCAGCAGTTAGCTGGAGGAGTGCAAAGCAAAGCGTTGTGGCGAGATCTTCAACTGAATCGGAATACATAGCTGCTTCGGAGGCTTCACAAGAGCCAATATGGATGAAGGAGTTCATTACAGAGCTTGGTGTAGTTCCAAGTTCGTTGGACCCAATGTCTATCTTTTGTGATAACATGGGCGCCATAGCCAATGCGCAAGAACCAAGGTCACACAAGAAGCTGAAGCACATCAAGCTACGTTTTCACGCTATTCGAGAGCATGTCCAAGATGGTGACATAAAGATTTGCAAAGTACACACATATCTGAATGTGGCAGATCCGTTGACTAAACCTCCCCCGAGGGCAAAACATGACCAGCACCAAACCACCATGGGTGTTTGGTATATTACCATGTAGTCTAGATTAGTTGACTCTAGTGCAAGTGGGAGACTGTTGGAGATATTCCCTAGAGGAAATAATAAAAGTGGTTATTATTATATCTTTGTGTTTATAATAAATGTTTACATTCATGCTATAATAGTATTAAACGGAAACATTAATACTTGTGTGATTTGTAAACTAAATTAGAGTCCCTAGTAAAGCCTCTTTGTAATACTAGCTTGTTGGTTGATAGATGATCGTGGTTTCCCGATCATGAACATTGAGATGTTATTAGCAACAAGATCATATCATTAGTAGAATGGTATGATGGACATACTCCTATAGATAAGTGTAGCATAAAGATCAAGTCATTTCAATAGTTTGTTTGCTATAAGTTTTCTGATACATAGTAACCCAATTCCTTCGACCATGAGATCATGCTAATCACCATCACCGGAAGGATGCTTTGATGACATCAAACACCACACCATAACTGGGTGTCTATAAAGGTGGCATTGAGTGTTCAGAAAGTATGTGTTGAGGCACATGGATCAAGAGTGGGATTTGTCCATCCATATGATGGATAGATATACTCTGGGCCCTCTCGGTGGAATGTCATCCAATTAGCTTGCAAGCATGTGACTGGCTCACAAGGGATCACATATCACGGGAACAAGAAAAGAGTACTTATCGGTAACGAGGTTGAACTAGGTATGCAGAGATACCGACGATCAAACCTCGGATAAGTAAACTATCGCGAGACAAAGAAAAATTGGTATCATATGTAAGTGGTTCATCCGATCGCAAAGTAATCGTAGAAATATGTGGGAGCCATATGAATTTCCAGATTCCTCTATTGGTTATTGATCGGAGAAGTGTCTCGGTCATGTCCGCATAATTCACGAACCGTAGGGAGACACACTTAAGGATTCGATGTTGTTTAGTAGATATGGAATATAAGTAGGGATACCGAATGTTGTTCGGAGTCTCGCATGGGATCTGGGATATCACGAGGAGATTCGTAATGGTCCGGAGAATAAGATTCATATAAGGAAAGTCTGATTCCGGAGTTCGGGAATGATTTCGATGTTTTCATCGGAGAGGTTCTAGAAGGGTCTAGAAGGTTCACCGGACCGGAAGGGGAATAGTCCATGAATGTGTCATGGGTAAGTGTAATGATTGGATCATGTCCTAGGTCACTTGGTTGGGCATTTGCGAGAGAGAATTAAAGCTCTAAATTAAAAGTCAAAACGGAGGTTTGAAAAGTCAAACTGGAACAATAGTTTCCTAGTGGAAGAAGGAAAGAGTCCTTCCTTCTATCCAACTTGTGTTTGGGTTTGGATTCAAACTCTCCCTACCAAGGCTGCCCCCCTCTCATAAACAGAGGGGGAGGGCTGCCCCAAAGAACACAACCTAGCCCTCCCCACCCCGTGCGCCGTCGCCGTCGCCGCATGCCGCCGCCACCACCGCCGCGACGCCGCCCATCGCCGCTGTGCCGCCATCGTCTCGCGCCGCTGCCGGCCCATCGCCGTTGCCCTAGACGCCGCCGAAACCTCCTCCTCCTCTCCGGCCTTCTAAACCTAGATCGCCGGAAACCCTAGATCCACCATAACTCGCACCAGCTTAGGTGAAGCTCTGCGGGATCTTCCCTCTACTTCCGACACCACACCGTCATGCTGCCGAAATCGTGAGGGGAGAACTACAACCTCTGCTGCCTGCTGGAACAAGGGAGAGGAAGGTCTTCATCGAGTATCGAACTTGTGATCGACTACGGAAGCGCTGCCGGAACGCAGCGCCGGAAGGATCGTCTACGCGATCTTGAGACCGGCAAGTGTACGACTACATCACCCACGAGAATCTGCTCTCATTAACTGCTTTGGAATCTTCGAGGGTGAGTACTCTAATCGACTCGTTGTTACAATCTAGTAGATAGATCTTGGCTTGTTTGTGTGCATGCGTGTGGCATCCCGCAAAACCACTACTAGAAAATCGCGTTGTTTTTGTGCATTGCATCATCATGACCGCATGCTCGTGTCATCATGCCACATTGCATTTGAGCATCGTCATCATCTTGCATTTGCTTGCATGAAACTATTTGCGGAAAAACCTGTTTTTGTTTTCTAAACGCCACATCTTTATTCAAACACCAAAACCCGGGTCTCCGGATTATTTTGTTTTGTCTGCTATCGGTTTGCAGAAGCCTTGTTTTAAACAAATAAAATATTAAATTATTTTAGTGGGGGCAGTCGGACGGGCCGATTCGACCCGAACGACCACCCCCAGTACAAAAATGGTCCACCTAAACCAGCCCCACCTAAATCCTAAAACCACCCAAACCTATTCTACCCACCAACCGAAGTGTGCCACCTCACCCCTCCCCCAAACTCCTACCCACCCTGCCACCTCATCAATCAGCCACCCAGAAATCTTTTCTTACCTAGTCCTAGTCTACCCCCAGACCCTCCACATCACCCCAACCAATAGCCGGTCGCCACCTCATCACCTCCCTTCCCCTAGCCTATCCCTGGATGCCACCTCATCCTCACCCCACTCCCTCTCTCACAGCCCCTCCCTCACCCTCTCTCTCTGCCCCTGGGTCCCACCCGCCTGGCCACATGCCGGCCCACTCCTTCCACCCCGTCTGCCCCGCGCGGCCCACCGTGGGTCCCACGCGGCCCCGACGCGTCCTTCACCCCTCCTCTCGCCCCGCTCCCCCACCTACCCGACGCCGCCCGCCTCCGCCGGCTCCGCTCCGCCCCGCCTCCGCCGCCTCTCTCCTCTTCCCCGAGCGCCGCCGCCCGGGAACCCTTCTTCTCCGACCGCCCGTCCTCCGTCCGCCGTCGTCCACCCCCTCGCCGCCGCCGTGCCTCTCCTTGAGCCGCGCCTCTGTCCCGCGCCCCCTCGCCAGCGAGTTCCGCTGCCGGTTGCAGCGACCTTGCCTACCCCGTCACCCTGCGTCGTTCTCCTCCGGCCGCAAGCGCCGTCGCGTTTCTCCCTGCCCTGCAGCTGCCTTCGGCCGTGCCCGTGTCGTGTGAGCGAGTGAGGCCAGTCTCGTTGTATGGTGTGACCGTGGGTGGAGACACGGTGAAGGGTCGATCTATGGATGGATGTAGTGGGGTGGAGTGGAGCTGATGTTTGGTGGCGATGGTTGATGATGTGGTGGTCGTGCCTCCCGATGAACAGAACTAACAAGTGTACAAGAACCTCATCATTGGCAAATACAGATGGACGACAAGTACTCCGACAAGGACCATCCGATGCCAAGGTCTCCTTCCTGGAACGCCAAGATTCTCGATCCGATGGTTGAGAACCCGAAGCCCCAACGCCCCGGATCCCGACGACCGACCCCGTCGAACCCGAGACCACAAGATCGCCACGAGGACGACAAGTTCTTCACCCCGAATGCCAAGACCGTCGAGACCCCTAATGTGTGAACCTTTTCCCGAGCCCTATTTTATAAATGCTAAATATAAATTGTTGCATATTAATTTGTCATTCTCGCATGCATATTGTCATGTGGTTTGGGGGCCTTAGGCCGATTAACCTAATTAAATATGAGGCCCATATGCGGGCAAATCTAGTCTTATATTGGCCTCATTTAAATTTGTGTAGCAAACCGATGCCATGTTTTGTCTTGTTAATACAACATTTAAATTGTGGGGTATCTAAATAACATGAACCATATAATTAATTGTCGGGACCCCGGTTCCGCTTAATCTGACCTAATTGCATCGCACTTTTGCCATGTCATGCATCATACATGCATCATGCCCGATCTTCTGCCGTAATCTTAAATATTGCATCCGGTGTTTATTCTAGTGTTTTGCTTCTTCGCGGATAAGGCCGTTGAGTTGATGTGAGCTTCGCCCCGATCTTCGGATGAACCTTCGACCATGTTTTCAGGCGAGCATCTCCCCCTTTCTACCTATCTTACTTTTCTAGTATTTATTCCCGCCTGTTGATCTTTTGCTATCTGTGTTGCGATGCTCTAGTTTCGTACCCGTGATATCCCTAGCAGCCTCATATTGCCTTGGACACATCCTATTACCTGTTGTTTGGTAGATAGTTGGACTTGCGTGTCGTAGTCGCTCGCTCAAGTGCTGTTGCGTGTCGTCAAGTACCACAGTTGTTGGAGTATTGCCGCAAGTTAATTGTTGGAGATGATCATGGCTTTAATTACTGTTCACTTTAATTACTGTTTAACAACTAAAATCGAAGTAGGTAAGCAGAGGCACCGGTGGGTGATAGATAATATCTGGTTTCCGACCGCCCACTTGTGTCCCGTAGGACCCCGAGTTCTTGACACCTGTTCCGAGATCGAGCGCGCTAACCACAGGTGGGGAGATATGGGCCCCCCATTGATTATTACCTGATTTCAAAGTATTGTACTGGGGGCCACAAACTAGTTTGAGGTTTTATTTACTATCCTGTACTTATGCCATGCTTTACTGCTTTATTTACGATTGTGTGAGGAGCACGCTGTATTGTTTAGGAAGCGGAGTGTTTTCGCGGTATCGACAGTCCCAGTTTTGGGATTTGCTGTCGTTTACAGCCACTGGCGCAAACCCTAAGTCCGTCTCGGAGACCGGCCGACTTCGTTGCGGGTAGACTTAGTGGGGTGGCCCCCCGTGCTTGCTTTGGGTCTGGAAACGTCGTGACTTAGGCCCCGCCGACATACCGATGGGTGTATGTTAACTGATCTGGCAAAAAGGGTCGAAGTGCTTGTGGATACCTTGGTGCACCCCTGCAGGGTTAAATCTTTTCGAGAAGCCGTGTCCGCGGTTATGGACGACTTGGAGCACAGTGCTTGATCATAGACAACTATAACTAAAGTTTACTGTTATAAATTGACTTGTATCCGATATGACTAGTAATCAGCTTCACCACAACGGAATGGCTAAATAAAAGTGCCAACAACTGCTGGGTTTTGCGTTATCTCATGCTATTTGTATCTGACTAGTAAGTGTTGCAACTACAACGGAATGGTTAACTAAAACGGCCCACTGCTTATTTTATCAGAATGATTATCTACACCTGACTAGTAATTGCTGCAACGATCACTGAATAAATAAAACTACCAACTGTGTGAGTTCCTCGGTCGACTTCCTCGTTTGGTCTTGAGGGGGAATACCAGGATGGGATTGTTTGGTGTTAGAATCAGGTTGGTTCCGAATAGGTCTTTCTTACCCCTCTCTGATAGTCGCCAGTTGTATCGAGTCTCTATAGGTTGTTTAGAGCATGTTGCCGCTGCCGCTTCAGTCCACCATACCTAGGTAGGCGAGGACCGCCGAATTCTAGCCTCGCCGTGTACTGGCCTCAGTACTGACGCTCCTCTTTTTCCTTTGCCCTTTGTCGGCGCCCCTTTTGTTTAAGCAGGTTTTGAGATCGACGTCGTTAGCAGGGTTACCCTTCCGGCTTGGCCTGGGCAGGGTTATGGACGCCATTGGTTATTCTTCAGGGCTCTTAGCCCCATTTGCATCTTGTCCGTAGTCGGACGCGCCATCGTTTTCGAGGTGATTTGGATCTTTGTACCGTATATATTTGTATTCTTGACTCATGGAGTCGTGTTGTATATATCTGTTCTGTGGGTCCCATCGAGGACTGTTGTGTAATGTTATTACTTCGTTTTCCACCCGCACGAAAGTGCCTGGTGGGCACCTTTGAATCGTTTCTATGCGGGTTTGGCGGGATTCGCTAAAACTTGCATAGGGCCGATTTTGAGGGTGTTACAATGCGGTAGAATTTTTTTGTTTTCCATGCTACGAACCCCTACACGGCTACACCCCTTATTTCATGGTATATGGAGCAGAAGTCATCCTGCCTTCTGACATCCTTCACAATTCACCAAGTGTTGCCGCCTACGATGGAGATGACGCTGAAGAATCCAGACGCCTAGATGTGGACCTTCTCGAGGAAGAGCGCGTATTGGCATGCCAAATCATCTACCAGCAGAAGCTACATAGCTACCATAGTCGCCGCGTCCGGCACCGCCGTTAAAGAGGGCGATCTAGTGCTCCGACTTAAGCAGAAGAAGTCACACAAATTATCCCCGCCATGGGAAGGACTGTTCATCATAAGCAAGGCGCTACTCAATGGGTCTTACTACCTCGTTGACAATCGTGAACTTGAAGATAGACCAAATGAAGATCATAAGCGTAAGCGACGTGACCCGGATGATGACTACCCGGAGCTTGATCGGCCATGGAACATAGCACAGCTACGTCCTTATTACACTTAGCATATTTTTATCTACTGCGTACATCTTATATGATCAATGAAATAAAGCTGTTTGGTTCACTCATATGCTTGAGTCTTTTACCTCTTTTAGTGTTCATTTTTGGATCATATAAAACCTTTATGCGCAAGTTTTTCATTTGCACTTGTGAAAATTCTGCCTATGGGCGTTAGCTTAAGTTTTCCGGTCTACACGTTCTTTGTCGTTTTTATGTGGATTCTGGAGTAGTGACTTTCGGCATTCGAAGTCGG
The DNA here is from genome assembly GCA_916181665.1 of Avena sativa. NCBI lineage: Eukaryota > Viridiplantae > Streptophyta > Magnoliopsida > Poales > Poaceae > Avena > Avena sativa. The sequence continues at coordinate 298,440,611 of OV702297.1, read as the reverse complement.
CTCTTTTGTGCTTAGGTTTTTGACGGTGCCATTGGGCATCATCGCTTGAGCGCATAGTTCCGACTACGAATCTTCCGACAAACGAAAAGTCAAGCATATAATCAAAGTAATGAATAAGCCAGCACTTGCTTAAAAAATATATACATGCTGGAACTAGTACTTAAGTAGCAGGAAACATATAGCTATTGTTTTCCGCCGTAAGATTACAACTGTAGTTTTTTCGCATACAAACATCCAGAGGAAACAAATATCACAAAGTGTTTTTCATTCCTCTGGCGCAGGAGACTTTGAGGTAACGTCGTCGGCACCAAGAGAGTCATCCTGATCATCAACAAAGTCATTGGTCTTGAGGGACTCAGAGGAGCTGGGCTGGTTGCCATCGATGATCTCGAGAGGCACAAAGATGTTTGGATCCACCAACTCGGCAACTCTAGTGTCGAAGCCGGCGAGCGATGACCAGATAGCTTTGTGATCAATCTTCTGGCCATCATCGTCTACGTCGGGAAGACCCAAGTTCACCGTGTCGATGTCAGCATTTTCATAGTGGGCCTTGACCATAGCCAGCGACATTCTTGCACCATCCCGGGTACATGAAGCTTTCCATCATACGATACGCTCGGGGGCTTGGCGCAGAATCTCCGAGCACTTCATGACGGAATCCACCGCCTTGATGTTTATGTTCAGGGGCTTGGCAATTTCCTTTGCTTGCTTGATGGCGGTGCTGATGAAGTTGTCGGCAAGGACCATGCATTCCTTTGGCGGAGGAGGAGTATTGGTTAAACCAATAGGAGCTGCATTTCCGGCCAAGCAATGGAATACGTGAGTTCAACAACAAAAAAGTTCAGAGTACCTGTCTTACAGAAGTACAAGATGGAGATTGCTTACCGAAGATACTTTCCTCGGCTTGTTGGAGCGTCTCAGCCATGGAGTCCCCTTCTTGTCAGAGGACCTTGTAAGCCTCAAGGTTGCGTTTATTCTGCTCTTCGGCAGCCTTATTCTGCTCCTTGAGGATCGCAATTTCATCCTTCAGTCGGTTGATCTCCGTGTTGGCAGACTCCTACACGGATTTCATAGACGTTTCATGCATCTTCAGAGTGTTAGCTCTCTCCTGCTTAAGGATCTTGTTCTCGCTATCCAACAGTTCTATGTGCTTGGATTGCTCGACAATGTCCTTCGCCTTGGCAATAGCTTCTGCATGTCGGAGAAATAACAGCGCACAATGAGTAGTCGGAGAGTGATGGCATAAAGACCAAGTTTGAGTGCAAAATTGAAAATAAAAACAGACTCTTGCTCTTGGTGATTTGATCCTTCAAGAAGGCAGTTTTACCCTTTTCATCTTCCAGGTCAGCACGTATCTTGTGGAACTTATCGTTGGGGATGCCTCTCCGAGCATTCTCATTCTGCAAAAAATATCAAAGTTACTTAGTCTACTTGGAGCATCTAGCTGGATAAATATCCACCTAGAGGCTTGAGGGCTACAGTGAGAGTTTTTTAACTTGGCAATATGCTTAGTCTTTCTTTAAGCATCTAGTCAAAACTAATTTTGTTTCAACTAGAGGCTTGGGGGCTACAGTATTGAAATTTAAAAACACTGTGTATGCTACTCTAAAAGTATCTAGTCGGAATAATTCATTCAAACTACATACTTGGGGGTACAGTGCGAAGTTTTCTAGCTTAGTCACTCTTAGAGCATTCAGACACAAAGATCTATGGTTTTCCATCTAAATCCTCAGGGGCTACAGTGGGATACTACATATGAAATGCAAAAGGCATATAAAACTTACAAGTGCAATGATCTTGAGTTTGGTTGCGCTCTCAGGAAATATCTTGCTGAAGGAAAGACAATTTCCACGCAGGATATCCGCATGCTTGAGGAGCTCCTCAAGACCACATGTTGGAGAAGTTGGCGCTGCACCAGGAACCAGAGCTAAGCTACTCGGTGTAAGCACCGGGTAGACAATCTTCGGAAACTTTGCTGGTGTCTCGGGTGCAGTGGCGCCGCCTTCGGCAGAAGTTTCGCCTTCCACCATCGCCTTACCGCTACCAGTGGCATCCTTAGCCAGAGCTTCAGCCACTTTGGATGTGGTGATTTCTTGTGTCACCTGCTTGCTGACAACAGCAAGTTCCGCGGCAACGCCTGGGTCCACTTCCATGGCGGAAGGTTCAAACGTTACCTTGGCTGGAGAGCTTGTCGGTGCGGGAGCAGGCTGGACGCTCGGAGTTGTAGGGGCGATGGCGGGAGATGCTTGGTGAAACATTTCTTTGATGTTTTTAGAAGCCCCCGATGTTTTGGAGGTCTTCTTCAAACTCATACTAGACTTCTTCCTGAAACATGCAAAAGTATAAGTACAGGAACAAGATGAGCAAGGGACAATGTCAGATGTTAAGAAGCTTACACAACGGTTGGTGCTTTGTTCAACAGAATACCAATCATTCTTATTTTCTCTGCCTCCAGGGAGGCGGTGGACTTCTTGGAGGCTCCACCCTCCGTCTTCTTCTTTTTGCCTTCGTCGGCAGTGTTAGAGGTGGAGCTCTTCCGCTTTTGCACCAATAGAACATCATCATCGGACACGACAGTGACTTCCTTTATCTTGGGGTCGTAGACTTGGGCAGCCATGCTACCTTCGTCTAGTTCCTTCAGCTGCTAAGTGAATCCCGAAGTGTTATATGCAATGGTAATTGCTAGACGGAAGAACTGGAGTATATGTCATACACGGAAAATAAACAAGTACTCTAGGAACGTGCCGCCCTCGAACATGTCATAGGTGATGGTGAAGCCACACTTCCTGTCCTTCACCTTGACAATGTCTTTGAGGTGAAGCTTGATGGAGTCACTCGAGAAGTTGTCCTCGGAGATGCGGATGCTATCCTTCCTATCCTTGGTATACTGGTGCATGAGCTTCGCGCGGTGCTGCAAAGGCTGGATCCGCCTGATGAACCAGCACATGGCTAGGTCCAACCCGGTCAGACCCGAGTCTACGAGCCACTCGATCCGCCTTACAGCATGGGAGGCTTCGTCGTCGAAGGGAAGGAAGGCTTGGTATCTCCATGTCGGGGCTTCAGCGGCAGCTCCATCGACAAAGTTCGGGTACGTTCCTTCTCGGCCATCCAGAGGGATATCTGGGCGACAGAAGTACGTCCTCTGCTAGTTCTTGCAGGACTCGTGGCCAACAATGTCGGGGAACTGCCGGCTAGGCCGAATCTTGAAGCTAATGGTTCCACAATTTCTGAGCTCATCCTTGCTCACTCCGGCTTCCCTCTTGACGGTGAAGAAATATATAAACATATCTAACCTAGGCCTAATTCCTAGGTAGCCCTCACAAAGTGCCGCGTAGTTGCTAAGCACGAGGATGCTATTTGTAGAAAGGTTCTGAGGTTGAACCCGGTAGTGGCTAAGGACCTCTATGAAGAAGTCGGAGATTGGGAGGGAGACTCCACGTACCAGTTGGGCTTTGAGGTACACCTTTTCTCCGGCTTGGGGAGAAGGGATGACCTCGCCGGCCAGCGCCGCCTGCCAGACCAGCCCCTCCACCGTGGGGAGGTACCCCTCGGCGAGCATCTCCTTGAGATCGCTCTCGGTGATATCGGAGCCGCGCCACTCTCCCTTATGGGAATCGCCCTCCTCTTCCAGCAGTTCCAGCCCCGCTAGAATATGGTCGCAGCCAGTGGTTTCCACCACCATGGTGCGTGGCACCACCACGCCCTCTGGAGGCACATGGACGGAGCCCACCGGCTTGGTCGTGGCTTCGCTCGTCGCCGCTATGGATGGTGTGGTGCTGCTGCTGGCCATTGGTGTGGAAGGAGACTGGCAGAGAGATGGGAAAAGCTAGGTTTTTTTCCTTCGTGCGCGCGGAGAGCTCGAGGATGCGTTTGCTAGAGGAAGAAGACGATGCGAGGAAGAATGCGGTGAAAGAATAAGAATTACCACGGTTATAATTTATAGTACTCAGCATCAAGATTCATGCAAGTTGATCGAACGGTTGCTATGTGGACAGCGCGTGCGCGGAAATTTCGCCACGTTCCCACCGCGGCCGCCAATGTTTCGCATCCTTCACGCAGGAAAAACGTCTATGATTGCTGTAAGGTTCCCAACCTTTAATAAGGTAGAGATCCCTGTGTTTACAATGCTAGTCCTTGGATCAATAGCTAGCATCCACAGTTAAGATGTAATATCAAGAAACAAAGGTCATAATACAACTTTATAACCAGGAATAAAATAATTCATTACATCTTACATAGCTCATTTGGCTATCACATTACATTGCAGCAGAAATAACTATAGCATGGAGTCCTTCATCTTCAAAGTGCCACAGGCAATCATGTTGGTTGTAGACTTGTAATCCTATTCAACACACTTCACTAATATCAAACAAACCTGCAACATAATAATTTGCAGCCACAAGGGTCAATACATTTGAATTGTATTGGCAAGTTTCACTACTATGTAGAAATAAGTGGATCCTATCATTACATGCATATTTGGCTAAGTAGGGTTTAGGCTCTTTTGCAGAAAGCAATATAGTTTTATCCTATCTTTTGAAAATAGTTTTGATCTTTGTCAAATCTTTCTGAACTCCTTGTAAAACTCCAAGTTCTTCAAATACCTTGTTGTCACCATCAAGTTTTACTTTGAGAAATTGGAATGTCGAGATCTTCCATAGCTTCAGGCCTTAGTTGCTCAGTATTGTCCATAACCGAGGACACGGCTAAGTACTTAGAATCTTGATCTTCTGCAGAAGTTGTACACTTTACCCACATGACACAATCTCATCTTGATGCCACCAGTGTCCGCTGGATAAGTACTCACCAAGATGGAGTACTGGCAGATTGAGAATGTGACAAAGTCTTTCCATAGAAGTCCTCCCAATACACAATGCTAGCTTGTCATCCAGGCACCAATGTAGGGTTTCAAGTTCCCTTACACAATTCTAGTTAACCTGAAGATGCCAATGCTTGGGTCTTCCACTATGTAGTCGACTAAGCCAGAGCCCATTTAGCATGTGGCTGTACACGGAAGCCACTGTACGAGAAACATGTTCAATCTCTAAGTCCCTGGGTGGTTTTCTTCTAGTGCACATACAAAAAGAGATGGCCATATAAACATGGTTCCTTTTGTTGTCACCTTGTCCAAGCTTGAGTATCCTTGTCCACCCAGGTGGTTCATTGAGTACTTGTTTTATTATATAAAACATATGTCTTTTCAACTCTTCATATAATCATATCATGTATCCCATGCCAATATATAGCATGGCTAAGCATACTACAACTACATTGTTTCCACTAAGGAATATATAAGGGTATCCTATTAGGATTTAGCATAGCATAAAATATAGAAATCCTTTTCATGCATGTTACAAAAATCCACTAAGTGTAATGAAAATAGTAGGACTTGGATGATAGTGTCACTTGCCTTTTTAGTAGAGAATGATGGTTCACTTCTTGATCTTGCAAATATCACACTCTTCTAATTCCACTACAATTCAATCAAGCAAACACAAATTCAACTAGCATTCCAACCAATTTATCACACATAAAATAATAGAAACAAGGTCATGCATGCAAGCATGCAAAAGATAGTTTTATTTGCAAAAGTGGTTTCTAATAGGCTCTAAACATTATAAAGTTCAAATTGGTCATTTACTAAAGTGGTAAAACCATTTCCAAAAGGTTTTATCTATAAACCATTTCTAAATCAAATCAATATTTTATGTGGTTGAAAATGCTTTTAGCAAAGCAATATTCTTTAAAGAGTTCACCAAATATATTTTAATTCTCAAAACTTGGTGTTTAGGGTCAGAAGGTTTGAATCAAATCATTTCCCAAAGGTTTTACTCAAAAATCATTTCTAAAACAAAATCAATATTTCTATTTGATTAGAAACGAGCTAATTCAATTATTTATTCTTTATCTTCACAAAATAAATTTTTAACTCCATAAGTTGGTTCCTAGGGTCAATAGGTTCACAACAAATCATTTTGCAAAGATTTCACATTAAAATTATATCTAGAACAATTTTTATATTCAAAATAAGCCTACACAAGTTTCTGCAATTTCAACCAATTTTCCAGAAGCAAAACATTAAACAAAGTGCATGGTTGCAAAGTACTTGTTCTGCTGAATCCATTGATATAAAATTTGCAAAATTTGGACGTGTAGAACTAAAGTTATGAATTTTACAAGTTTGCATATCAATCAGATTCAAATTTCTGTTTTAAACTAAACCTTGTCCACGTGGCGCAATATAACTGGACGGTACCGCTTCGGGTGGATCGAGCTCTCTGGACCGCAGGATCTTATTTAGATTATACGGCGCAGATTGAGTGATACCCCTTCGTTAAGTCATCTGTTCCTATGTGTCGGATCTAAATTTAACGGTGAAGATGGGTTTGACCATTGCCTGGCGGCGCTAGCGGCGGATGGCGGCGGCGCACGCTCTGGTAGGAGGTTCCCGGCGAAACTAGGAAGCGAGGAAGAGGGGGAAGTAGCTCACCGTGATCAGGGGATCGTGGCGATGCTCAACGTGGTCGCGAGGAGGCAAGGGGCGCTTAGACGCGACGGCGATTGCTCACCGGAGACGGTGTCGGCGTCGGGAGGTTCTGTTTGCTGTCGGAGGTGAGGTTGCAGATCGCCCTAAGGCAAGTGGAGTACATGGTTAGACGCGGGTGAGTGCGTAGATGATGGGAGCATCCACGGTTAAGGTCGGGGCGGTCGATGCTTACCAGGGGAGTTCGCCGGAGCCAAGGCAAACGGCGGTGGTGTTCAGAATCGAGGTTGTCGTTGTTGTGGAGTGGGCGAGGTCAAACGGTTGGCACAGGGAGGTGCGCAAGAGGCTGTTGATGAAACCCGTGTGAAGCAGGGGCCGAGGGGGAGACTGTCCTCGCCAGAATCGACGAAGGAGCTCGTCGGAGCAGAGAGGGCTCGAGCTCACAATTGGGGCAGCCCGGTGGCAGAGGGGAGGCGTGGTTTGGGGGGGAAGAGAGAGGAGACAGGGGCGAGTAAGTACGCGTGGTCACTGTGGGGAATAACTGCGGCATTAACGCGAATTCATCGCCGCAATCAAGGGCAGCAACGGCAAGGAGGAACTGTCGCGGTGAAGACGATGATGATGTGGTGTGGGGTCTGTCTATCAGCGAGAGAGGGAGAGAAGGCACATGGTCCACCTGTCTGCGTCTCTGCGGGTTCTATTCTGGGTGGAAAACGTTTCACTGCGGGTGAGTTAGTTGGGCTGGCTACTGGGCTGGGTTGGGCCTTGCTTAGTGGGTTGAGTCTGTTTCATTTTTTTTTTCTGAAAGCTTTTTCTTTTTCTATTTGAATTTCTGTTTTGATTTTCAAACAAATAATTCAAACACCAATTCAATTCAAACCACCACCAAACTTTGTATTTATTTTAGTTATGTTTAATAACATAATCCAAAGTCCAAAACAAAATAATTTTTATTCTTTTTAGGATCCATTAATAATTAAATAAATAGACCTTAGTTATTAATTCAAATAGGATTTGATTTATTTTAGAACTCTATTTGAAATCTAAAATAATATCAAAATAATTTCAATAGGTTTTATTTGATAAAATAAAACACTTGGGAAAACTTATTTAAAATAAAATAACAAGTTTTAATGTTTATTTAAAATGGAAAAGTCTTTACTTTAATAAAATTGGATATTAATAAATCCTCATTATTTTATTCAAATAAACCTTTACTCTTTTTATCAAATAGAAACATTTTATTTCAAAAGCTTGGCCAAGATTTAATTTGGCGCTATAAAATAATCCTTATTTATAATTCTATCTTTTCTTTTGAAAACCAAATCTTTTAATTAAAAGATCTAAAAATAGTAATTCCAACTATCATAATTTTATTTATTAATTGTTTATCTTTTTAAATCCCTTTAGGATTTTATTTGATCAAAATAGGTTTTGATGTTTCCAATTGGAATCAAAAAGTTTCTTCTCACCCTAAATTTCAACAAAATTTTATTTTGTTTATTTATTTTTCACATTTCAAAATTTGGAAAAAATTTGGGATGTGACAATTGCGTTCTCTCCATGTGTGAGTTACGAGGCGTCGCTGACCTATGGTCTACGTTGCTCTACTAACATAGGCAGGTGAACCATCCCATCTGAAGATTCCGGCATGGACGGATTCAGTCTAGCTACGAGAAGAGTACGATGTAAGATTCAGCAACTCTCCGACTTACATGTTAAAGACGGAGAACATTGCAGGGTTCTTGGGAGGACTACAAGATATTGCTTGACGATTTGCCAACATTCATCTCGATGGAGCATTCAACCTAAAGAGGTACGATGGCGCAAGATCCTGGAGTTCTTCGGGGGCTACTATTGAAGATATACTAAATGGGTATCACCATAGCATGTCCCTAATACGGATAACCCGGGTGGCCCACAGTTGGTAGCAAGGCCCATGGCCTGCTGGGTGGCCCAGTTAGATGGATCCAGAAGGGAGGCCCATGCCGGATAAAGGAAGGCCACTGAGGAGTCGCCGGCGTACCCAGAGCCTTGGAGTGCAAGACACGTTAGACTAGTTGTGTACCGTGTAGGACTCTATAACCTGTCTGGCTAGGACTTTGCCTGTAACCCTAGGATCTGGCGACTATATACGCCGGACCTACGGGATCCTTTAGGGCAACAATCAGACAACTCAACTCATATCACGCACAGCGAACCAATCCTTGTAACTTGGCATATTGCCATTATAGTGATTTATAGCAGGAGTAGGATTCCGCCACCGTTGTGGGATCTGAACCTGGGTAAGCTGTGTTATCTCGTACCCTCCAACCTCTCGCCTTACCCCACGTCTCTAAACACGCTCTGTGAGGACCCCTCCATAGCGTACTCGTCGGCAATACCACGATAGTGGCCAGAATTTTGGTAGGGTATGAGGAGCGCTTTTGGGCATTGGATTGTGACGCTATGGACAGTTAAGATAGAGCTTGGGAGGTTGATCTGTGGCATCGTGGTTCCTGCACTCTCATTGGTTGAAGAATATGTCCATAAATCCAATTGTCAAAATAGGGATGTTTTATGAAGAAACCATCAAATGAAAGCTTTGAAATACTACAACCCTATTTTTCAAAAATACTAGACCAAATTACATGGACAATGTCCCAACGGGAGTATCTCAAACCTTTCCGTGCACCCCTCATGAAAAGACAAATGTCTACCGAATCGACGGGAAGTGGATCCGATTTGAACTACATGTACATTATCTATGCTTGTGATTTTTTGTAAAAATCATTTTTAGCTTCACAATGTGTTGTTTTATCAGAGATCCAGTGCAAGTTTAGCAAGGCTCATCCCCTAGCTAAGAACCTTTATGCTCGCCGTTTTTACCATAGTTTGAAACAGGCATAAGAAATTCAAAAATGGTCCAAACAAGGTGAATCCTTCACGTGGCATAATATTATGTGACATAGTTATAAGAAAAAAATACCAAAATTGATATATTGATTGCATCTTAAAAAAACCTTCTTAGAAATGACCTATCATGTTCGAGGTTTCATGGCTTTCAGGTCAAACGACCAACGTTATGGCCAGAATAGCAGCATAGTTTGTGATAATATGTCCATATTATGCACACATGTGCATGTTGGGATGTCGAACAATGTTGTAGGAGGAAGTTTTCCTTTTCGTCACACAAAAAAGGTATTTTCCATTTTCCGAGCGCAAAAAAGGGGGCATTTTGTGAAGCAACCACCAAATAAAAGTTCCAAAATGGTACCACCATATTTTTTAAAAATACTAGACCACCTTACATGGACAATGTCCCAATGAAGGTATGTCAAACCTATCCGTGCACCCCTCGTGAAAAAGACAAATGTCTGCCAAATCGGTAGAAAGTGGGTCCGATTTGAACTACATGTACATTATCTAATGCTCGTAATTTTTTGTAAAAATCATTTATAGCTTCGCAATATGTTGTTTTATCATAGAACCAATGCAAGTTTAGCGAGGCTCATCCCCTAGCTAAGAACCTTCATGCCCGCCGTTTTGACCATATTTTAAAACGGGCATAAGAAATTTAAAAACGGTCCAAACAAGGTGAATCCTTCATGTAGCGTTATATTACGTGACATAGTTGTAAGGAAAAATACCAAACTTGGTATATTGATTGTATCTCAAAAAAACCTTTCCAGAAATGACCTATCATGTTCGAGGTTTCATGGCTTTCAGGCAAAACGACCAATGTTATGGCCAGAATCACAACATACTTTGTGATAATGTGCCCATATTATGCACACATGTGCATCTTGGGATGGCAAACAATGTTGCATGAGGAAGTTTTCCTTTTCGTTGCATAAAAAAGGCATTTCCATTTTTCGAGCGCAAAAAAGGGGCATTTTGTGAAGCAACCACCAAATGAAAGTTCCAAAATGGTACCACCATATTTTTGAAAAATAATAGACCACCTTACATGGACAATGTCCCAACGAGGGTATGTCAAACCTATCCGTGCACCCCTCGTGAAAAAGACAAATGTTTGCTAAATCGTTAGGAAGTGGGTCCGATTTGAACTACATGTACATTATCTAATGCTCGTGATTTTTTGTAAAAAATCATTTCTAGCTTCACAATATGCTGTTTTATCATAGATCCAATGCAAGTTTAGCGAGACTTATCCCCTAGCTAAGAACCTTCATGCCCGCCGTTTTGAACATAGTTTGAAATGGGCATAAGAAATTCAAAAACCGTCCAAACAAGGTGAATCCTTCATGTGGCGTCATATTACGTGACATAGTTGTAAGGGAAAATACCAAACTTGGTATATTGATTGTATCTCAAAAAAACCTTCTCAGAAATGACATATCATGTTCGAGGTTTCATGGCTTTTAGGCCAAACGACCAATGTTATGGCCAGAATCGCAACATAATTTGTGATAATGTGCCTATATTGTGCACACCTGTGCATCTTGGGATGGCGAACAATATTGCAGGAGAAAGTTTTCCTTTTCGTCGCATAAAAAAGGCATTTTCTATTTTCCGAGCACAAAAAATGGGGCATTTTGTGAAGCAACCACCAAATGAAAGTTCTAAAATGGTACCACCATATTTAAAAAAAATACTATACCACCTTACATGGACAATGTCCCAATGATGGTATGTCAAACCTATCCGTGCACCCCTTATGAAAAAGACAAATGTCTGCCAAATCGGTAGGAAGTGGGTCCGATTTGAACTACATGTACATTATGTAATGCTCGTAATTTTTTGTAAACATCATTTCTAGATTCACAATATGTTGTTTTATCATAGATCTAATGCAATTTTAGCGAGGCACATCCCCTAGCTAAGAATCTTCATGCCCGTCGTTTTAACCATAGTTTGAAATGGGCATAATTAATTAAAAATGGCCCAAACAAGGTGAATCCTTCGCGTGGCATCATATTATATGACATAGTTGTAAGTAAAAATACCAAACTTGGTATATTGATTGCATCTCAAAAATCCCTTCTCAAAAATGACATATCATGTTCGAGGTTTCATGACTTTCAGCTAAACGACCAATGTATTGCCAGAATCGCAGCATAGTTTGTGATAATGTATCCATATTGTGCACACATGTGCATCTTAGGATGTCGAACAATGTTGCAGGAGAAGTTTTCCTTTTCGTTGCACAAAAAAATATTTTTCATTTTCCGAACGCAAAAAAAGACATTTTGTGAAGCAACCACTGGCGGAGCCAGGATTGGAGCAAACCCCGGGCCAAAAACTAAACATAAAAAAATACTAAAGATACTCTTATAATATCATAGAAAATTTGGTACGATATCAGAATATAATATATATTTTCAAATTTATAACAATCAAAAAAAGTATATAAAAGATGGCAAAAAACTAGAAATAATACTACAAAGTACAAAAGATAGTACTAAATCACTAGTTTAGTTCATCCGAGACTTCCATAATCCCATGACCGGTACAACAGAACCAATACCTTGAATAGAGCAAAGAATATTAGTACATAAGAAAGACAGAAACATGAAATAAAACAGTTAATCATTGAGGCCAGCGTGTATCCAACTCAACTGCTACTGATATTTACCTAGGTGAATTCGGAATTCCAATCAATCATCGATGTATCCAATTCAATTGCTACTGAAATTTGCCTAGCTAAATTCAGAATTCCAATCGGTGCAGTCGAGGCAGAGTTGAGGAGACAGATCGATAGGAAGACTGGTGGGCAGGAGCTGCAACAGAACAATAGTAACCGGAGATTGGCGGCGCGGCGGACGTGACGGCCGGCGAAGGACAGGCAGAGTCGCAGCCTGGCAGGCTCGTAGGCAGGTATCCTCGCTAGGGGTGAGGGGATACGTGGTCTTAGGAGCACAAGAGTCCATGGTACGGGCGGCAAACAACCTGCTGGTGTGGCCCTGGCGGCCTGGCTGGTGGCGGCAATAGGCAACAACGTGTTTCCTGCAGGCTGCAGCGACAGTGGGGGACACGCGATAGGCGAGGACGGTGGAGCAACGAGGGTTTACACTCGAGTCAAGGTCGAGCAAGACAGGTAAGATGGGCTAGTCTTGGTCTTGTCTGAACCCTGGGCCATATTATTTTTCTTATAGATGGTAAGGAAGAATTTTCGCTGAGCCTCGGGCCATGGCCCAGGTTGCCCTAGGCCTGGATCCGCCCCTGGAAGTAACAACCAAATGAAAGTTTCAAATAGGTATCATCCTATTTTTTAAAATATTACATGGACAATGTCCCAACCGGGATATCTCAAACCTATTCGTGCACCCCTCGTGAAAAAGACAAAATGTCTGTCGAATCGGTAGGAAGTGAATCCGATTTAAACTACATATACATATCTAATGCTCGTGAATTTTTGTACAAATCATTTTTAGCTTCACTTCCTAAAGATGAACCAAATTGATTTTTATATCATCTCAATCCGACATGATATGCAAAAATTATAGATAAACTATATTTATATACTTACCAAAAAAAGTACATCCATTTATGTAGGCTCAAAGTTTATAAGAAACCTACAATTTCCAATAAAATGAAAATGCTAACGGTCTAATGGACTATTGGCCCAGCCGGCCTAGTAGAACACTGCCTCAGTTGATTCAGGCCTAGGCCCAACAACCATTTCCGTTGAATAAAGTGGGCGACGCGTGAATCCACGACAAGAAATTTCATGTCTTGAGGTGGTTCGGTTCCTTCGGTGGTAGGTAGAGGTCGCGGGTGCGAGTTTCTGGCCGCGTTCGTCCTTTTTTCCTTACTAGGAAAATTGTGCGTGCGATGCGACCTAAGGCACATTGCTAAAATATTGTGATGGAACAGATCATTTTAATCAAATACAAACAATGATGTTTTAGGTTCATAGTACTTCTTATGTCATGTCAGAAAATTTAGAACCGAGTATAAACATTTATATGCAAACATTGTAGGCTGTATATACACATGAAAGACACTCGGTGTGAGCTAAGAAATTTTGATGATATCATTAGCAAACTTTATCTTTTTACATATGAAGTATCTACACCGTGGTGCACTTCTATTTTTGAGTGAATCCATATTGACCGTCATAGAATAGTGTTCTCTTCATCCTGAAATAAGTGAATTGAGTTTGTCTAAATTTACATGTATCTAAATATATTTTAATACTATTAGATACAAGTAAATCTAGACAAACTCAAGTCACATATTTCACGAATAATGAGTATATGCCTAGCATATAACTAAAAAAATAGGCGCCGAAAAAATATATATGCAGGTCCCAACAGTTAAAAGGAGGTGTGTATTTCTTTAGTCTGTTGTATGCCGTATCTACTAACATGTGCTCAAAGGAAAATGTACATACTCGTGAGATAGAGAGAACAAAACCAGAAGAAGACCAGAAGAAATATTTAGAGGCATAGGGATCGAAAAGAAAAAACCAGAGCGTCCATGAAGCAGGCGCCAGTGATGTTTGAGGTGCAACCGTGGGAACCTGTAGCCTCATGTCACGGTGTTCCGCGTCGACTGCCTGCCCATCCTAGTCGTTTCCTCGGCGGGCGCTTCCCGGGAGGTGTTGCACCTCTTTTTCATGTAGCGGATGCGGCAGCACGAAGCACTTGATCCAGGGCTCCAGGCAAGTCAATGGAGACGTTGCTGCTGCTACGCCTAGGTCCTGCCGCAGCTTTTCGTCGGTGGAGTCTCTGTAGACTGTAGCTCCTTTTCCCAGTTCCTTTTCATATAGGTCCTGCTTCCCGTTAGCGGAGTCGACAGGCTATCGTCTTTCCATTGGTCAGTAGATCGATGGAGGATGAAGGGAAAACAAAACCTCATCCCCGCACCATGCACACGGTCTTGGTCTATGAAGCCAGGGCAGCGGGAAAAACCGGAGGAGGCCGCGCGTGAGGGGTAACCTGCCTGTGAGCCGCCGCCACTTCACCGGATATGTGATGTACCTCGCCGCCGAGGCAGAGGCAGCGACAACAAGATTGGATCGAGAGGGACTAGGGACAGGGTCATGGGGATGAGGATGCAGCGCGATTTGATGGTGCAAAAAGGAATCCTACTTTATGTACGTGTTGGACAATCCGAGATGTTGTACACGGTTTATCTCTCTATTATTAGTTTGATTGAAGAGCCATACACGATCTCTGGATATCAGACATGTAGTTTTAGAAATAAAAAAAAAGACATGACTTACGGATGGCATAGTGGATAATTGTTTGCAGCTTCAGAGCTAGAAGTGTCAAAAAAGTGTTGGACCGCAGAAAACACTTCATGCTTTATTATTATATATATACATATAGATAAATATTTCGTGCGTGCTACCTGGCAGGCTCCACTTGAAATGTTTGGGGTCCCTACTTTTGAATATATAAATAGTTCATGCGGGGTAATTAGACATGGATTATGGTGGTGTTGTGGTTAGGTGGATTTATTTAGAGGATGAGGTCACTAGTTCGATCGTCAGGTCTTTTTTCCATATTATTCCTGCGTTTTTCAATCCAGTCATATTTGTCTATGATCTTTTTGGTAAAATTAGTCGTTATTTTTAAGGTTTAGCCCCTCCCAAATTTCGTACGACCAACTGGTTCAGAATGATTATAGATCTATGACCAAAAAATTCATGGTCGTTAAAAAAAGTCACTAGTCACCAGATTTCTTGTAGTGGGTGTTTCTCTTCAGGATGCGGCGCCAGCGATGATGGCGTTGCAAACGGGTTAGTCCCATGAAATTTTCTAGTCAGAGTTCATTTTGTAAAATTGTTTTAAACATGGGTTATTTTGGTTCAAATTCCCTACTTGGGATGACTAGCGCGCATCCCTCGATTCCTCAAATCGCGAGCTACAAATTCGATTTATTAGAGTTTGCTTATTCTTTAAAACAAGCTTTATACCTTGATATATTAATATAGCAACCAACCGATACAATGTTTAAACAATGTTGGGACAGAACATCAAGCCAAGTCCAAATGAAAAAACAAGAAGAATGGAAATAAAATAAAGCCGACATCGACGATACAACGAGAACGAAGGTAACTCGCACCGTTGCGCCCTCCAGAGAAGTACCACCACATGTCTAGCATTCCAAAGCGCCGCGTACCAAGCAACACCTCCAAGAAGGGGGTGATGACAATGACACTGCTGTCTAGACAGGTCCTAAGGTTTCCTCAGTACGCCACGGGAGGTGGGAGAGAGATACACCCGATGCCCTTTAGGGAGGACGGTGATATCCAAGGGCGTCACCATATCGGTGTCAAAGTGACAATGATTTCTCTCAACCTATCAATAAAATCGCCCTTCCGGACACTTTGTAATGCTCCACCAAGCTCGTCGCCCACGTGCACACGCCACCACGGTCTTGAAGTCACCACCGCCATCACACCATGAGCCATAGAACGAGGCCGGTAAGACCGAGAGAGCGAAAACCTCGTCGAAGGTCGGTATAACATTAGCACCGCCCGAAGGCGGTAGCCGACCGAATATAGCGGCAAGACAAACCAGACCCTCCTAGCCGAGCCGAGCCCAAATAGGCTCGTGAAATCTCACCGCCATACTGCAGAAAGAGTGCCACCGTACACACCAACCCCAGTACCAGGTCCAACTCCATCATCCACGAGGGGATCCGCCACCTCGGTAAATCCCAGCCACAGGATAAAGCGAGCAAGTATGGCTCGATGATCCACCAGATTTTATCTTACCTTTACTTCTAGCTGATGTAATAGTGATTTTAGATAAATAAAAGGTTTGAGCTATTCAAAAAGAAAATGTCTCGTAAAAAATGTGAAGTGAGGGGCCTGGCATCATGAGTTGATCAACTACTTGTTTGCTAGTTCTGTGTTAATGGATCACACTAGCCTCACATCATGAGAAGTACCGCTGAGAGCATGTCCAGAAAAGGCAGAGTTAATAGCATAAAACCACCACTTTGTGAGTAAAATTTACTGTTTGATACCATTTTACGGAAAGGATACAAAAAATCACCATAAAATTCGTTAGTTGTCTAAAAAACATCAATTCGGCGCTAAACCTGAATTGACACCGCTTCTGACCGATCGGGTCCTCTGACAGAGCTGACGTGGCACCCCATAGACGGCTCCCGACACAGACGTTACGGCCGTTAACGGCGCGTGGGCCTAGTAGCATAAAACCACCACTTTTATGCTTAAATTTCAAAAAACCACCACTTTTAAATAAAAAATTCAAATAAAAAACTTTTAATAATGCAAACTTTGAAAATTCATAACTTTAATTATATAATTCCAAATAATATAAGTAATATGTCTAAATTTATTAGAAAAAATCAAGGAATCCATTTCTAACATCCATCATGCATGATTCACATATGTTCCTCTCGGATATTACAAGAAAAAATAAAAAAACAAGCGTGTGTGCTGATTCTTGTGCGGATGTTTATAGAGACCTTAACTCGCTGCCAGTTAACGCTCATGCATACGTGACAACACCCATCGCCGGCGTGCCTGCCACTATATAATATTAATCTTCTCACACACATACATGTACTATGTGTATTTAGCATTTTAGCACTTTTTTAGAAGGAATGTACTACCAAACACAGAGAGGTGGATATTTTCACATTAACTTATTGACAAAGGTCTTCATTCAAATGCATGACAGTTATACTATGAATCACCCTCACATTTTAAAAAATAAGTCAGCAATCATCATTCAGCAAGATCACACATACAAGTGCATATTAAGACCTTGAAATTCATATGAAAGAAACGATGTTTATAGCACATCATCCTCATATCATCGCATTCTCTCTCTCTCTCTCATCGAATGACCCTTTCAGCCAAATTAGAACATCTCGTCTTGCTATCTACACATGAATCAAGATAAAGCATCTCACAATACCTTCTATCACAGCCACCAAAGTTTGATACTTGTACACCATAATAAATAGTGTATACAAACCAAATAATGGTTTGGCAAACCTTCTGGGCAACGTGGTGCGAACATGTAGAAACCACAAGTGTTGTTTCAAGTGGTACACAAAGTATCACTATACTGTCATTATCATAGATTATCACACGATCACATGTTGTACATGCATGTATATACCTATTTAGCTGAGGTTTTTCTTGGAGATGAGAGAGAAGATTGAGAGAAAAAGAAATCCCCATCATGAGGGGTACGTCCAGCAAGCTAGGAAAAATAACTTGAGCAGCTAGCTCGTCAAACGAACTGAAATAAGCAAATATCCAGGGACAAACAAATTCAAAAAGGACGGATGAGGGCACTCCTTTCTTTACGTGCTCGCTAAAATAGAACTTAGCTTTGATCGGAACAGAGTCGTGGCCGTGCATCACATATGTACACACGTTTTTTATTTTTTTCTTGTAATACCCGAGAGGAACAGATGTGAATCATGCATGATGGATGTTAGAAATGGATTTCTTAAATTTTTCTAATAAATTTAGACATATTATTTATATTATTTGGAATTATATAGTTGAAGTTATGAATTTCTAAAGTTTGCATTACTAATAGAAGCAAAAAAAATCATATTTTACTTATTTGAAATAGTAAATAAAATTTATATTAAAAATATTCGAATATATGTGAGCGCTTTTCGTATTAAAAGTTTTTCCATTTAAATTTTTATTCAAATGTGGTGGTTTTTTAAAATTTAAGTACAAAAGTGGTGGTTTTATGCTACCAACGGAACGGGGGCCCATGCTCCGTTAACGGCCGTGTCAGGAGCCGTCTGTCGGGTGCCACGTCAGCTCTGACAGTGGGCCCGACCGGTCAGAAGCGGTGTCAATTCGGGTTTAGCGTCGAATTGGTGTTTTTTGAGACTATTAACGAATTTTGTGGTGGTTTTTTGTATCCTTTCCGTAAAGTGGTATCAATCAGTAAATTTTGCTTTTAAAGTGGTGGTTTTATGCTATTAACTTGAAAAGGCAAGATGCAACAATCACCAATTTTTAACACTGAAACCTACCTGTTACCAATATGAGGATGATTTTCTGAAAAAGGATATTTTAAAATCCTTGATTCTCGGAGTATAAAACTATAAATATACTGTGATGACTGGTCAACTACTTGTTGACTGAAACTTGCGTTGCTATCTGTGTGTTGATGGATCAAAGTTCAAACCGAAGACTCCTAATCTGAAGTTACTTGAGACATGTTTGCAGATTAACACTTGCAAATGAAATCAGACGTGTATGATTGGAGAAGACAAGTTGAAGAGTATTCTAACATAATTTCCAGAAAAAGGAAAAGATACATCAATCACGAATTTTGAACAATGAAGCGCCTATTGTTTCTCGCCGGTTCACTACTGTAAGAATCCACAGTACAAAACAGCTCGTAGAACCGGTCGCCTTAAATGTACCTCAGGAGCTGCATCTGCAAAGATCAGTGTGCTATTCTTGTATAACTCCTGTCCAAGGGTGTCCGACTCAGCGATAGCTTTGTCAAATGCCTGCAGCTGCAGAGAATAGTTAATCAGTTATAGAGATATCAATGACCTGGCATACAAGGTAGGATACAACATAGTATTGCTGTTATTTCGGGAGAAAGAACTGCACATATGCTAAATAGTTATCGTCGTGAAAATGCAGACGACGGGTTTATTATTCCACAAGTGACATGACAGGGTTCTCAAAGACCATTCACCAAGCATGCACTTTAGAATTAAGAACTAGGTACATTGCATAACGACACTGTCTGCGGTCTATAATCTACTACATTATATTCTGAGGCAAAAAGGGCCAATGTCCACATATCAAAGGAAAATTTAAGTTCTTACGTTTGTAGACAATGACATAATCATCAAGAGAACAGAAATAAGTATGTAGTGTAGTAGACATGTTCCTTGAGAATAAGCTGCCGAGTCAAAGTCTTATAGGATGAGTAAGATCCAGTTAGACCACAAACAGTAAATTATATTTAAAACTAATTTTGAACATAGACCAGTCAAGTATTACTAATGGATCATCAGATGCAGGAACATGCTGAGTAGACCATACTACCACTGTCAGGGCCTTTCTCCCAAAAAAGAACAGATCGCATATAAGTGTTCGACAGATTCACCTACCTCACAGAATGACTCTCTTATAATAAAGGTTATAAAGATGTGGGCAAATGAATGTCACATTATGAAGCATAAAGCCTTTTTTTTGCTGAAGTCTCAGAATGAGATTGAGCATGGCTCGTTGCTTTCCAGACTTTGGAAAGTTATCCAACATAACACAACTGAAAACAGCATAGGCATCGATAACCAAAAACACATAAACATGCTGAGCAGAGCATAAAGAGGCAGTAACCATGGAGAGGTTGATGCCTGAACAAGGATAAATAGAGTAGCCACACAGCACACCACCTTAATAGACTTGGCCATGCTTCCAACACAAAAGAACAGAACCACTCTTATATAGAGGCAGAGTTCGAAAAATTCAGTTTGCTTAGGACATGTCTTGCTTAAATAAGCTATACTGACATAGTGAAGTACATGATGGGTAATTCCTAGTAATGAATAATACCAAGGCTCAAATACTATTTCTAGCCAGCATATTTGTCAACATCATGATGTTCATCCTCCATTTCTCCTCAAAGGCATCAGATGCATGGCCCAAACAAAAGAACCCCAAATACGTAGTGAGTTCATCCTTGCAGATATATTTAGTTAAAACTCATAATAAGCAACTCACTTAGATGCAATAGATATAATTGCTTCCATCGTTTCATAGTAAGGACACAGTAAGCTGCTCGTTCATGCTTTTGAGAAGTCCGGTAGCCATGTTATATTCTTATTCCAATTAGGAAGCAATATACAGAAAAGGTAGCAGACTAAGATGTGAATGGTAAATTAAAACCTTCCCTAACATGTTACTGGCGCTCAAACATTAATCGACACGGGTCATATGCAAATTTGGTGGGACATAGATGCCTTTCCTGCTGTGAAATGAAATTGTGTTCATTAATTGACCCTAGCATGGCAATAAATGAAAACAATTCCTTGCATAGCCCTAAACCTTAAACCCTACTTTCATTGTTGGACAAGTTCAGATAATAGGATAAAACGATTACTTTCAACATGAACAATTAAGACAGCAGCAACCGTAAATAAACTTACCACATCACATACTCGGTTTTGACAACGACGGAGGGAAGCCGAAGTACGAGTAAATACTGTCAAGATTGCAGAGTGGTCTTTTCCTACAAACCTTCATAGTTTCAGAAGTCTGGACATCTAGCGAAAAAATATGTTCTTTAGTAGAAACCCATGCATCTTCCGTATACATTCTGGCTCTAAGGAATAAGAATCCGTCAGCTGCACCTGATGAGGTGATATGGAAATACTTGCCAGGCAATGGTATAATTTTCTCCAGCTGCCATTCCATGCAAGATTCGGTCGAACACCTCACGGGCGGAGGAGGTGACGAGGTTGTCCGGATGGTCGTCGGGCAGGGCAGAGGAGGAGGTGACGAGGTTGTCAGGACGGTCGTCGGACCGGGGTGGGGGCGGCGGGTTATGGGGGTCGCCAGCGGCGACGCCGGCGGGAATGGGAATCGGTGGGTCGGAAGGCGGGAGGTTTTCTCGGAAGTGGCCTCGAGGAGTAAATTTAGGAGTCGGCCGCCACTTTTACTCCTCCGATGAGTATAATTTTACTCCTCGAACCGTTTTAGGGATCGGTTAGGTGCGGCATCTACCAAATTTTACTCCTCTAACCGATTTTAGGAGATCGGTTAAAGATGCCCTAACATGTTACTGTCGCTCAAACATTAATCTACACAGATCATATGCAAATTTGGTGGGACATAGATGCATTTACTGCTATGAAATGAAATTGTGTTCATTAATTGACCCTGGCATGGCAATAAATGAAAACAATTTATTGCATAGCCGCTATCCCTTAAACCCTACTTTCATTGTTTGACAAATTCACATAATACTCCTACATTCAACATGAACAATTAGGACAGCAGCAATCATAAATAAACTTACCTCATCATATGCTCGATTTTGACAACGACGGAGGGAAGCCGAAGTACGGGTAGATACGGTCAAGCTTGCAGAGTGGTCTTTTCCTACAAACCTCCGTAGTTTCAGAAGTGTGGACATCTAGCGAAAAAATATGTTCTTCAGAAGAAATATTAATCCTCAACCAGGAACTAAGAAGCGCATCTTCCGTATACATTCTGGCTCTAAGGAATAAGAATCCGTCAGCTACACCTGATGAGGTGATACGGAAATACTTGCCAGGCAATGGTATAATTTTCTCCAGCTGCCATTCCATGGAAGATTCGTCATTATTTTTTTGAATGCTATGATGGACAGCAAGCGAACATTCGGTATTTTGATCAGCAACGAGAGAAAACACCTCAAGGGCTTCTTCTCCTCTACCCGCTACAACGTAACAGTGGCATCTGGGCAGGTGAGGCCGATTTAGAAGTTGAGTATGGTAACCTGTCCGAAAGTTGACAGTAGAAAATTCCATGCTGCGCGTGTCCAACACAAGCAGCTTGTCTCGTTCACTCCAAAGTCCCGTCCAGTAGACGTAGCCGTGTAGGTGATTGCAATCATCGGACATGTCATAAATAGGATGAACTTTTCCCAAAGAAGTCCAGCTGAGTGACGCAGATATACACCAATGTCCAGTCATGGAAGAGAAGACGAATGCGACCAATTGGCTTCTGTGGAATGCCAGATAGATAACTTTGAAGGACATCTCGTCGTCATCCTCGCCGATGGGAGCGAGCATGCTCTTGATTTGAAGGAGTTTCTCTTCCGGGACGGCTAGATCCTCGGGCATGGGTGGAATCAGCACGTAGCGCCGTGACAGCGGATCGCAAACCGCAAGGCTAAACATATAACCAGATCGGCTGCCCAGGAGGAGCACGCGGCCATCACGGGTGTCAAGCGGTTTCCAGTGCCCCTCCCTGGGCTCGGGGACGAAGGAGTAGGTGAAATCGGCTGCGTCGGCGAGGGCACGGGCGAGCGGGGCAGAGGGGTGGGGCGCCTCGGCTGGGTGGAAGCCACTTTCTCCCACGAATCCCAGGAGCGGTGGCGGGTGGAGTTTGCGGTAGCGGCGGAGGAAGGAGCCGTCGGTGATGATGTGGCGGAAACGGGGGCAGGCGGTTGAGGCGCGGGCGAGCGCGGCTGGGGTGGGCAGCCGGAGGAAGATCTCCTCCAGGAGATCCTCGACTAGGTGTGGCGCCGGCTGGGACATGGCGAGAGAACCACGGACCACCGCTGGTGTGCGTGGAAGGGGATTGGTGGCTAGGGTTTTCGGAGGACTGTGAATGAGAGTCCGCAGTGCGTGTTTTTTGTTTTTTTGAACATGCCGCAGTGCGTGTTAAACCTGAAACCCAGCTTGACAAAGACCTACCGTCGCTGCCGAAGCTGAATTTTGGTGGTACGGGCTCCTACTTCCAGTCAGGTACTGGAAAAGCTCCCTTCATTTTTAAATTCAAAAAACATGTTTGAATTTTAAAAAATGAAAATAATTTTGGACATAGTTAACTTATATCCTAAGAGCATGCACACTCGGAACGTGAAATTCCTTGTACTACAGGCTACACAAAAATAACAGAATCTGATAAGATCTAGAAATTTGAAAATATGCATACCTAGATCCATATGTTTGTCATTTTTGTGTAGCTCAGAATACAAAATACTCCCTCCGTTTTAAAATATAAGATGTTTTAGTTTTGTGAAACAAATGTATCTAGACTTGTTTTAGTGTGTAGGTTCTCTAAGGTTTGGAATGAATCTATACCTAAAACAAGTCTAGATACATTTTTTTCACAAACCTAAAACATCTTATATTTTAAAACAGAGGGAGTATTTGAGATTCCCGGTAAAAAAAAAGTATTTGAGATTGATATTTTACACGTTTATAAGATACATCATTTTTTAAACACCCATTAAACTCAGAAATACATACGATTTTTGAATTTATGAAGACAACTGGATCATTAGAACTCGGAAATCGAAAATCACCTCTATCATTCTAGGGGCGCAGCTACAGCAAGCGAATGAAATCAATTTTATTTTGCTGCATGCACGTCAACTTCGGTTGTTATTTCTCAATATCTCTCATTTCCTCCATAAATGCCGAGCATGAGAACATCTATACGGAGTATGGTCGAGTGTTTCGTGCTCTATACCGCATACTACTTCTATTTCAATGAATAAGAATAAGATTTGTACTCCCTTCGATCTATATTACTTGTCGCAAAAATAAAAGTATCTAGACACGTTTTAGTGATAGATACATCCAATTTAGTAACAATTACAAGTATAAACTACTTCTTCGGATTGGAGCGGTTGCCATTATATGGTTGCTATGACTATGTAGATATAATAAAGTTTTTAATGATATAAATTGTTCACTCTTGCAGGTTATTTACAGATGCACATAAACCCTTCGGTTTTGGTCAGTGCTATATCGTGCAGATCGTCGCGAGCTTTTCACGAAGGTGTGTACGAGGCTGGAGGACATGACACGGGATTTGTTCACCTGGCATATGGGTGGCAACATAATTTGCGGATCTTCAGCATCTTAGACGTTTGACAACTTCTCATTATGATAGGTAATCCGCCTTCTTTTATTTTTCTCTATGTTTGGATCTGTGGACTTGTGTCGGTTGTGTGCATCCTAGTTATGCAAAGGCCGGATATAATACTTAAAATCTAAGTAATAAAGCGCCTCTTATAAAAAATTTCCAGTAACAATTAATATGGATCAGAGGGAGTATTATTTTTGAAAAGTCAAACCATATAAAATTTGATCAAACCTTTACAAAAATCATTAACATGCAAAATATAAAATCAATATCATTGGATATATCATGATACTATTATATTTTCATATGATATCTATATAATATCATATTTGTTGATAGTTTTTTCTAAACGTTTGATCAAACATTACTTAGATTGACTTTGTTCTAAAGACGCTTATTCATTTTGGAATAGAAGGAGAGGGAGTACATCAAGCAAAGGCCCGATACTCTAAAACCTCGGCCCTTCTTACACTGCAGGAATGAGAAGCTACGCCGATGGCCGGTCGCTACGCTGACGGCCAAACATCGGGGCCATCGGCGTAGCCATCATCTAGGCCAGCCCCGCCAAGCAGCCATCGGCATATCCTATGCTACGCCGACGGCTGTCCTCGGCGTAGCTATTTTTTATTTATCTCATTAAACTTTGAAAAATCATAACTAAATCATTCTAATTCGGAAAAATACAAATAATATATCAAAATTTGTAGAAAAATAAGACCTATGTATCTACACTCAAATATTACACATTTTTAAATAAAAATTAAGTAAAACATAAAACATTATATATAGTTTAAAACAGGCATAAAAATTCAAAAATGATCGAAACAATGCGAAACCTTCGCGTGGTGTTATATTATGTGACATAGTTAGAAGAAAAAATATCAAACTTGGTATATTGATTATGTCTCAAATAAACCTTCACAAAATGACCTATCTCATTCGAGGTTTCTTGGCTTTCGGATCAAATGACCAATGTTATGGCTAGAATTAAGGCATAGTTTGTGATAATGTGCCCATATTGTGCATACATGTGCATCATAGGATGACGAACAATGTTGCAGGAGGAAGCTTTCCTTTTTGTCCCACCAAAAAGGCATTTTCCATTTTCCGAGCATAAAAAATGGACGGTTTTGTGAAGCAACCACCAAATGGCTAATTCAAAATACTACCACCACATTTTACAAAAAATAATATACCACCTTATGTGGACAATGTCCCAACAGGGGTATCCGAAACCTTTTCGTCCACCTTTGGTGAAAAATACAAATTCATGCCGAATCGGTAGGAAGTGGTCAGATATGAACTATAGGTACATGATCCGATGCTCATTTTTTTTACAAAAATCATTTTTAGGTTCACAATATGCTATTTTATCAAAGATCCAATGCAAGTTTAGCGAGGCTCGGCCCCGAGCTAAGAATCTTCATGCCCGCCGTTTGACAAAGTTTGACGATAGTTTAAAACGGGCATAAAAATTCAAAAACGATCGAAACAATGCGAAACCTTCGCATGGTGTCATATTATGTGACATAGTTATAAGTAAAAATATCAAACTTGATATATTGATTATGTCTCAAAAAACCTTCACAAAATGACCTATCTCATTCGAGGTTTCTTGGCTTTCGGGTCAAATGACCAATGTTATGGCTAGAATCAAGGCATGGTTTATGATAATGTGCCCATATTGTGCATACACATGCATCATGGATGGCGAACAATGTTGCAGGAGGAAGTTTTCCTTTTTGTTGCACCAAAAAGCCATTTCCCATTTTACGAGCACAAAAAATGGACGGTTTTGTGAAGCAACCACCAAATGGCTAATTCAAAATGCTACCACCATATTTTACAAAAATACTATACCATCTTATATGGACAATGTCCCAACAGGGGGATCCGAAACCTTTCCGTCCACCTCTGGTGAAAAATATAAATTCCTGCTGAATCGGTAGAAAGTGGGTCAGATATGAACTACGGGTACATGATCCGATGCTCATGTTTTTTTACAAAAATCATTTTTAGGTTCACAGTATGCTATTTTATCAAAAATCCAATGCAAGTTTAGCGAGGCTCGGCCCCGAGCTAAGAATCTTCATGCCCGCCGTTCGACAAAGTTTGACGATAGTTTAAAACGGGCATAAAAAATTCAAAAATGATCGAAACAATGTGAAACCTTCGCGTGGTGTCATATTATGTGACATAGTTATAAGTAAAAATATCAAACTTGATATATTGATTATGTCTCAAAAAAAACCTTCACAAAATGACCTATCTCATTCGAGGTTTCTTGGCTTTCGGGTCAAATGACCAATGTTATGGCTAGAATCAAGGCATATTTTGTAATAATGTGCCCATATTGTGCATACACATGCATCACGGGATGGCGAACAATGTTGCAGGAGAAAGTTTTCCTTTTCGTCGCACCAAAAAACCATTTCCCATTTTCCGAGCACAAAAAACGGACGGTTTTGTAAAACAACCACCAAATGGCTAATTCAAAATGCTACCATCACATTTTACAAAAATACTGTACCACCTTATATGGACAATGTCCCAACAGGGGGATCCAAAACCTTTCCGCCCACCTCTGGTGAAAAAGACAAATTCATGCCGAATCGGTAGAAAGTGGGTCAGATATGAACTACAGATACATGATCCGATGCTCATGTTTTTTTACAAAAAATTATTTTTAGGTTCACAATATGCTATTTTATCAAAGAAATAATGCAAGTTTTCCTTTTCATCGCACCAAAAAGCCATTTTTATTATCCGAGCGCAAAAAGGGAATTTTTTAAAGCAACCACCAAATAGATAATTCAAAATATGATTAGTTGATATGGATATCATATTTGGATTCCTCTCATTTTTCTGATCAATTTAGACATATTATTTGTTAAATTCCGATTTACAGATTTAAAGATATTAATTATTCCATATTAAATAGAAAAATACAAAAAAGTAAAATTATTATATTTTTATTTGAATTCAATAATTTTTTACTTATTCATTCATGTTTACTTAAATAATATTTTGTATTTTCAAAAAATACAAACATGTGACATGTTGATATAAGGATTAATAGGATTGATATCATAGTATTGACAACAATGTATAAATTACTTTGCGGAAACAAATTCTGAAGGAACGAGAAAGTTAAGTGTGCTGGAGCTAGAGTAGTATTAGGATGGGTGACCGGTCGGGAAGTTTGACTAAGACTTTAATTTAATTAAATATTAAGTATAATTAGTGTTAAAAATGTTCAAAGTGAGAGATTAACGAGTCAAACAATTCAAGATTTAAAAATTAAGAAAAAAAATAATAAAAAAAATTTAAAAAATATATTTTTGCAACCTGTCGACAAGCTATGCCGACGGCCGCTAGCATACGCCGACGACATTTTGATACGCCGACGGCCTCTATGTGCTCCGCCGAGGGAGTCCTTTGCCGAGGAGGCTACACCGAGGACAGCCGTCGGCGTACCATACGCCGAGGGCATTTTAGCCTAGGCCGATGGCTTTTTGCCCTCGGCGTAGCACACGCGTCCTATAGTGTTATTTGCATGTGTCTGTACTTAGTCCATTGGAGGTCGCTATAAACGCCAATGTTTTAACCTTAGACGAAACATGAGCGCTCCAAATACGTTTCCTACATGAGGATCTTCAATGGCTCGTGCCCGCGAAGACAAGATTCAATGAAAGCCAGCTTATATGCATTATAAACAATAAACTGCCCGTTCTAAAATATAAGATGTTTTAGCTTTTTCTAAATGCATGTGTTTAAATGTCTTTAATCACACTAAAAAGTGTTTCGTTACATGTGTTCTAGAAAAATATTAAAGCATCTTATAAATTTAAAACGAAGGGAATAGGTGTCAAGGACATTTTAATTTTACGGTTGCCTCCACACCAACAGGCGAAAATTGGATGCTAACTCCTAATCATATTTTGCTTCCAAGAGCAATGCTGATCAAGTAATTCCTATACAAATTATATCCGATAATTACCATATGATGAATACAGTATCATATACAACTACTTTGTTATCTACTCCTTGAAATAGGCATATGCTCAGCTTTATAAATAAAGCAGCATCCATACAAATCCAGTACAAGCCAACGACAAAGGAAAACAAAAAAGGTCCAACACAGCAAGTGTGGCGACACACAACACAAGACCACAACCACGACACAAACACACAAAGATACAAGAGACAACTCCTTCCAGGAGAGTAACACTCAACTGTCGGAAGGTGTAGCAAGTTGGCGGGCTGCCACTATCAGGTGTTCTATCATCATGTCCAGCCGCTCCCTGTCCTGCTATCTACTCAGCAGATACCACAGCTGCCAAAAAGCCAGAAATTTGAAAGTCGAGTTAGAGGCACAACGCAGATAGACACACTCTATGGCCATCTTATCACGGATATTCCATAGAGTCCAGGTCAAGACCGTAAACACTAACCAGAAGAGACGCCTCCTCCTACCGGTATGGTTTGCATTGGATTCCAGGAAGTCTCCAAAATCCGAGGCCTGCCAGGTAGGCCCCAAGGCCTCTCGGGTGAAGTTCCAAAGAAAGAGAGCCACATGACGAGTAAAGAAAATGTGGGTGCCGGTTTTTGGGACCGCAGAAAGCAGGCACAATCCATTTCCAGGACCATGTCGCTTGGCCACCTTCACTATAGGACCATGTTATCTACCAAGTGACTTGGATTTGTCTGAATTCGCATGCACCTAGACATGCTTTACTGTGTAGATTCATACGAATCTAGAAAAATCGGAGTCACTTATTTTAGGATGGAGGGGGTATTTATCACGCCACACTCAAATATTACGGCCATTACCAACCCTCCAGAACACTCTCTTCAATCTTGTGAGAAATTTTGATCCAAGTAGAGGGATGGATTGCCGATGAAGACAGTGTAAATGAGGTCACCCCGTGCGTAGTATCTAGTCTAGATTTTAGGACACGAGCACATAAAATGTCAGGAGATGCTAATAACCTCCAAACTTGTCGAGCAAGCAAAGCTTGATTATATATGCACATAACTCTGAATCCCAAGGCTCCTTGGATTTTAGCACGTTGGATTTTAGGCCATCCAATGTAATGGGTTTTACTCTTCTCATTCTCTGAGTCCCATCATTAATCAAGAATCAGTCGTAGAAGCTCGTCACACAATGAAGCTGGTAATTTGAAAACTCCCATAACATAAGCAGGAATGGCCTAGGAAATTGCTTTAATGAGAAATTCTCTTGCACTCTGGGCCATAACTGTATTCACATAGGGAAAACAAAACAAAAAATCTTGCCCTAGGCAAAAACATCAAGATTGATCTATGAAGAAACACGAGAGAGAGATTAGATCTAGATCTTACCAATATTGCAACGGAGAGTAGGTTGTTGGTGACGATGTTGGTGCAATTCTTGTTCGAGGACCAAAGGTATGATCCCTCTATGAGTATCCACACATATGATTATCTCCGATTTAGCAGGCCTTCATCGTCTGTGGTGAAGAACTACCGAATGTACATGTAGCCTAACGGTGTACCTATGTGTGTGAGAGAGATCATGTGGGAAAGGAAGAGGTGCAACCACCGATGGAATAGTACATGGGGTTGTGCCTATCCCCTCTTTATATAGGAGGGTATGGTTAGGCTCTTAGGGTTTCTGAAGGGGTTCCGTGGCAGAAAACAAAAAATTCCTACATTGGAATGCCCCAACTGCCCAAGATCTATTTAGGAGTAATGCAGTAACGAGCGAGGTTTCAGATACATACCCTTATAGTCCGAAAGCGGTTAATGATAGCTGTGAGATTCTACACATTTTTTATGGTTTCTATCGATGGTTTTCGTTTGGATTTGGTGGTTTTCAAGCTTTACCTAACGCTAATACTTCGGTAGCGAAGAAAACTTGGTTTTTAATGTGTTTTTCAGGTTCTGAACATCAACAGAGGGATTTAACAGCAAAAACACAATATCCAGATGAAAACAAGCAAGTCTCCTTTTGGAAGCAATCGAGGAGAATTTACTGAAGCTTTAACGAGCAACTATACGGCGGGAATATTTTTCCGACCGTATAGTTCCCGCCGTATAGCTGCCATATCCTTCGTCTTATTAAAAGGGTCAACTTTTGTGAAGAGGCCGAGGACGAAAATAAAACACACGAGCCGCCATCCCATCCAGATGGGAGAAAGAAGAGATCTAGAGAAGAAGGAGAAGACGTTCTTCATCTCGCTCCACGATCTTCCATCTTCTAGTCACCACACCTCCATAGCCATTACTTGTACTTGAGAGAGAGAGAGAGAGAGATCTCCACCTTGCAATACTAGGATTGGGATTGTTCTTCCCATCTTGAATTGTGTTTGATTTATTTCTATTTCTTATTGTGGATCTCCATGGTAATATCAAGAAGAACTCCCTTTATTTAATTATATCGATGATGCTTTCTTCTCTCATGTGTGAGTAAGTTCCCTTAGGCGTGGGAGATGTAGGGGATTGGTTAGATATGATGTGCCTATATAATTTCTATTAAGTTTGTGGTTGATTTTAATTACTATATTATGTGTGCTTGACTATCTGTGGGATTCTTAATGCATGTTGTTTAATTAAGGGCCCAGACAACATGATGCTTTGTTCTACATAGATAGAGTCTTGTTTGCTAGCTGACCGGCGACCCCTGAGTGACACAGGATATCAATGGAAAACTAGTTTGACTCGAGGATAACGAGGAACCACCGAGCTTATTGCATTAGTCCGATCAAAAGAGCTTAATTGCTAAGCAACCTGAAGGATGTTAATCGTATAGTGATTGATCATGGTTGTGGTAAACAGGCTAGTAGGATTATTGAAGTTGGGATGAAATCTATCAAGAGGAGTTCCGACTAATTACGGGTTGCTTGCCTACACATATACTTATAAGATTATAATTGTTACACTTATCACTCATCCACCCGGCACATTCACTATCACCATGAAATGAAACTCCCCGCGCCTACTTCGTCATCTGCAGAAAAGAACAAATAAATTGTTCTTTAAATTTATGCTTTTTATTTTTGAACTTTACATTTTAGTTTTATTTAAATACTTTCGTTTAAATCCAAATTCAATTGAATTTTCAACACTTGCAGTCAATTCACTCAAAGACCCGTGACAACTTCGGGTGTGACAGAGACTTTACAAATAAACACTTATCTTTGGGCTCCCTATTGGATCGACATCTTAACTTTGAAACTAGCTACAAACGATCTGTGCACTTGCAGCCATCAGTTAACGTTCTGAGGGGAACATGGTTGATGTAGTCGTGATCATAGCTGACCTCAAGGTCATGAAGCTCCTCGCAAGTCACCTCTTGCTCCATTATGCAGCAGTCCTGCTCACGATATCCAATATGCCACCATTGGAGGCACCCTCGAGGTTTTATACACATCTGGTGTACGATGACGACCTTCGGTTACCTGATCTCTATCGGAAGTGTGGAAGTAGATCTCTGGCTTAGAATCACTGTAGCGCAACGGCGTGCTACAAGTGCATCGTCTCTTGCGTGTATAGTCCTTTTAAGGGACCGTGACAACACAAGGAGACAACTAGAGAGAGAGAGGGAGGAGAGAATTTTCTAAGGAAAATGCCTTAGAAAATATCTCAATTGTTGTGTGTTTAATCTCATCCATGGGCACCCCTTTATATAGATGGAAGGGGGTGTACCCTCTCCATTGGGTGCCCCATGTGAGACTAAAGAATAAAGGAAATCGGGAAAAGGGGTGCTGGCCGGCTGGGCCACCCCGCTGCGGCCTAGCAGGCAGCATCAACAAGCGGAAGCAAGTCAGCCGATCAGGTGGTTCGACGCGCCCCTGGCGGCCTAGCTACAGCGATAGCAGCCCGCAACGACAGTAGCCCGCAACGACAGCGCCCGGATGGGCCGGCTGCCCGCCCACGGCCTAGCCAGCGCGACAGCAGCAGCGCAGCACACAACCTATAGCACCTGTCGGGTTGGCCGGCGTGCCCGCCCGCGACCCATCTATGCACGGCAGCCTACAACCACAACTGCGCATCGTGACACTTAGTATTTGCCGCCCACCTGTGCGGCACTTAGTGCCTGCGCGACTGTTTCTTTCCTTTTTCAGGGTGGCTTTCTCTTGTGCCAATTTCCTTCGGGGTTTTGGCCTATTGAGAGAGTTTGCCTATAAATATTAATTTAGTATATATTAATTCACAATTAACATATAATAAATATATATATTAAATTGACATTTATCCGAAACATCTTTTGGTCTTTTCTTTCTTTCTCCGAACAACTTCGGATCACTCTTCGGAATAATGCCGACTTTCTCTTTCTCTACTGTGATTCCAACTTACAGAGGATCTCTAGCTCATCATACTCTTAAGCGTATTTTCTGACGGGTTCTGTTTCACTTTTTCCCGCGATATTACATCCCCGTGACCTAGTCATATGTTGTAACATTATGGATGTAATCTCACCAACTCGGCCTTATGTATCTTACTCGTCACGCGGGTGAACAAATCCTGCTCTTGATACATAGGACTCAAGTGTTCCTCTGAAATACCTAACGTACACCTTTTTATCACCGTTTTACCGAGTGACGTTTGATGCAGTTGAGACAACCTCGGGAGTCAGTGATTAATATGATCTCACGGTCTAAGGAGAAGGAGACTACGCTTCTAACTATTGCAACGATGAACTTCGTGACTTGATCGTGTCACAATATTTGGGTGATGTCCATCATATTATTCATTAATGATATGACCTCGTTGTCAACTGGCATAAAATCTTCATAATCAGGAAACCTTGATCATCGGATACCCAACGAATTAGTATGAATAGAGGCTACTATCAGGGAATTCTGTTTCATACCACACATATATCAATGTTTCCACTTGATATAGTTATAGCATAATATAAAACTATTATAAACTAATTGATATATGACAATAATATTTATTTATTATTTTTCTCTAGCGCATATCTCCTTTAGTTTTCCCTAGACTAGCAGCCAAAAAGGGAAGGGGGCTGGAAAGGGGCTGGAAGCGACAAAGCCTAGCCGCCCTTTCCTTGCCCACCAAGAAGGTAGGCTCCCCACCTTGGGTCAGGCGCATGCCATGTAGACACCTCATTATTTCTTTTAAATAATAATTTATATTTTTTATATATTTAATTAAATATTCTATAAACCATGTAGAACAATTTCCGGTTTCCTCCAAAATGATTTCCAATATTACTCCAATGTTTGCCCAAGACTATTCTAATATTATTCTCTCACACATATATGCAACAAACACTCAATAAATTGGTGACACCTTAAGCGTGTGACCTGTAGGTTCGGTTATATGCGGACTTGACCCATAACCCTTTTTGTCAATAATCAGCAACGGGATCTAGATATTCACATCGATTCCCGCGTACACACAAACATATCAAACATACCTATTGTCTCCATACATGTTTTATTTTGTTTCGCGATACATAGCAAAACATGATGCCGTGTGAAGCAACCCTCGAATCTCCTGCTAGGACAGCCGCCCGACCTTCATTCTGCGCAAAAGGTATTTTATACGATAGGTAATGCATCGTTGATCGAAAACCTTTAACCGAGACAATATGGTGCGCCTCCAGTCATTAGGTCGAAGCGTTCGCTTGAGAACCGCTCTCCTACGAGTGACGATACACTGTCGGCGGCAATGCTCTGTTGGAAGATCAAGGATCGAAGACGACGACTAATCGGACGGTGCACATGTCCAGCGGAGCACATGCGGTTGCCTCGCTGGCAAGTGGCCTGCTTCTGTACTTTGGCTGCTTGCCTACCTCTGTTCGCTAGAAAATGGACACTACGAAGGGAAAGGGACTAGCATGTAAAGAATGTACTTCCTTTGTCTAAAAATAAGTAATTTACATTTTTGAGATTTGTTTGCATCTACACACTAGACTACGTTAATCTAGAAAGTTTAAGTCATTTATTTCCGGGACAGAGGAGCTTTTTTATATATAA
Organism: Avena sativa; assembly: GCA_916181665.1. Lineage (NCBI taxonomy): Eukaryota > Viridiplantae > Streptophyta > Magnoliopsida > Poales > Poaceae > Avena > Avena sativa. The sequence continues at coordinate 298,406,623 of OV702297.1, read as the reverse complement.
ATTGCTGCACCTGGGTAAAAGTAATCGTGCCTTAGCTACGAAGATTCATTGTTTTTCATTCAGAGGTCTTGAATCTTGATGGTAGTAAAATTAAAGAAGTTTTCCAAAAGGAGTATGTACTCCATTGTCTAGGACATTACATGGCAATTAAAGCTTCATTATCGCCTTCAAATTCTATTTTATAAGGCATGCATGCATTTTAAGAAAAACTTTGACCATGCATGCATTCAAAAGGAGTATGTACTCCCGTTCAGTTTATAAGGCATGCATGCATTTTAAGAAAAACTTTGACCATCAATTTGGTCAATAAAATATAAGATTTATGTCATGGATATTTAACATTGGATTTATATTTAAAAGAAGTTTATAATGATACAATATGTATGACAAATAATTAATATTTCGTTGACAAAATTATTGGTCAAAGTTCTTAAACAACATGCATGGCTTATAAACTTCATCCGAAGGGGTATATATTTCTATTGTACTATGTGATTAGGTAGGTTCAGGATCACTATATAATAAAGTGCTAATGTGTCTAGACTTCTATGATTTTGGCATAAATTTTCTTATGTTATAGAATCCGTTCTACCTTAATTTTTTTGTCCTTTGCCACTAATCACAGTACCAAGTTATTCTCGTTACGGTTTTGTTCTCTTTTCTCGTTTATGCATTCCAATATCTCTGTGATAGAATCACACTGTATTTGATGATGATAGATATTGTAATACCGAGAGGGTGTCAAGAGTATCTCTCTATCATTGGAGGAGCAAATCCCAATCTCGAACCATTATGTCCCTGAACTTTCCAATGAACACCACCATAGTCACCTAGTTATAGGTAACGTTTGATGACCTCCAAAGTAGATCTTACGGTACGAGGGTACATGGCGTTCTCATGGTCTAAGGATGCAAGTGTATGATAAGAATGTTACGATAAAATCAACAAATATATATCGACACGATCTCATAGTATACCATAGGGTTAGGTCGGTTTAGCATCCTTGTTCATCTTACAATATACTCCCATTGTCATCAACATCCTTGTTATCATAACAATGATATGATCATGAAAACATGATCATCAAATGACATATGAGCTAATCTTAGAGTCAGGACTATGAACAACTTTTTGTTTATCTCTCTACACGTGGTTGTGAGTTTTCCTTCGAGTCTCACACTCAACAAAAATAGCAGTTATAGCATAAAAGAACAAAAATTAATAACAAACTTTGTACTAAATATAACATTTGGTTCTAGAGCATATTCCCTTCAATAAGGTTGCCTCCCCATTCAGTTATCATCTTAATTAGCCATGATTAAAGATTAGCAAATTTACCTTTGTATATCCTATCATCGAAAGTAGGTAGTCCCAAGTATTCAGCATCAAAGAGTTGTTGCTCCACATTTTAATATAGTCCACAAAACCTCTATGTTAACCAGTCCACTGTAATACCCTGGGTTCTTTGGACCAGCGGCTATCAATCCTGGCAGCTCAATAGGATCTCTAGACTAACCCCACAAACCAACACTATTTTTTTTGCGCACTTTGTCCTTACTCGCGCGCACCCGTACCCACTTCCCGGTCGGTCATCCATCCTCAAATTGCTCTAGGCCAAGCACGCTTAATCGCAGAGTTCTTTTCAGATGAGCTTCCATAAAAAAAGTTGCAACTTGTTGATATGGGTATACTATCAATCCTATTAAGCCATGTGCCAGAGTCTCACATACACTCACCCTTAGAAGATCGACGCCCTCGTCGATTAACCACAAGCCAGGACGTCTCCTCTTGGCATACGCACGTGCGTCTAGTGCCGGCACATGTGTCATGCCGTGTCCACTCTGGACCACACGCACCATGCTCCATATGCCTGCCACTGCCCCGCACACGCCCGTATAACCGCAAGGGTCGGCTCTGATATCACTTGTAACACTCTGGCCTCTCCGGACCAGCGGCTATCACTCCTGACTGCTCAATAGAATATCTAGACTAATCCCATAGACCAACACTGGCTTTTTTGCGCACTTTGTCCTCACTCGTGCGCACCCGGTACCCACTTCCCGGTCGGTCACACATCCTCAAATTGCTCTAGGCCAAGCACGCTTAACCTCAGAGTTCTTTTCAGATGAGCTTCCGGAAAAGAAGTTATAACTTGTTGATATAGATATACTATCAATCATATTAAGCCATGCACCAGAGTCTCACATGAACATACATGACCAAAAAAGATACTCACCGTGTCCCCAAAAAGTGACACCGTTTTGTCTAGATACGCGTGTGTTTAGACACTAAAACTAGTCTAGATACATACATGTCTAGACATAGTTGTGTTACTTATTTGGAACCAAAGGGAGTAGAATACTTGGATAGATCAATTAACTGACCTATTCCACCTCAAACTTATCGATGGTATCTTCACGTGATTAGCTTGAACTTCGGTAGCCTGAAAGATAACATTGCGTCATCCACAAATAAAAAATGTGATATGCTCGGTGCATTGCTGCATATTTTTAGGGAAGAGATGCCTCCAACTTCCACTTCCTTTTGCAATAATACTGATAAACCACCCGCAATAAAGATAAACAAGAAAGGGGATATGGATCCCCTTGCCTAAGACCCCAAGTAGGAAAAAAGGCTTATAACAGGGTTTCATTAAATTTGAGTGAATACCTCTCTGTGGTCATGCACGCCATGATCTATTATAGTCTCAAATTATGCATTGTATTCTCCAAATAAGGGCAGTCACTTTGTTATACGCTTTGGATAAATCCATCTTGTAAGCAAAGAAATTTGAGCTTAAAGAAGTATCATGTTCCAAGTAAGGTAAACATTGAAAAGCCAATAATGCATTAGCAATGATCATACGACCTAAAACTAAGGCACTTTGATTTTCTGAAATAAGGGCACCTCCAATGCTCTCCCATTTCCGACACCAAAAGTATTTGTATCGGTCCATTTGCAGTGGCCTAGGGATAGCCTTGGGGCATTGCCCCTACCTCTCCCAAGCAAGGCCACTGCACCCAGCAGGCTGACCTATTTTTGGTACGCGGTGGGTGACGACACCCATTAATGGCGGCATGCACACTTTCCGCACGCATCTACATTCCCCGCCCGGCAGCGACACTTCCCGCTGTTCTCCCTTCCTTTCCCGCTCGTTTGTGCCATTTCACTCCCGCCCAAGCCGTTTCCCGCCGGGCCGCGCCATTTCCCGCCCTCACTTCCTTCCGAGGCCTTCCCCTATAAGAGCTCGCCGCCCTGGGTTGGGGTGTGGCACACAACACATACAACCATCATCCATGCCTCATCGTCTCCCCACAACCTGGGTCCAGCTGCGCGAGACCGTGCGCTCCATCTACCCACCCACCCCGTCGTGAGACGGTGACAACCTCGAGGAAGTGGTCGGGATCGAGGAGGGTTTGGATGAGGAGGAGTTGGACGACGTTGATTTCGAGTACACTAGCGGCCTGTAGTCGCCGTGCGTTTGCGGTAGGCTAAAGGAGGAGGAGATGCCGGAGGACGCCACCAGCCTCGCCGTGGCGAAACAGACCGAACGACGAAAGGAAGCAGCGGTCAAGGAGTCGCGTGAAAGGGAGGAGCTCAATCGCATCGTGGAGATGCCGGCAACCTAGCATCAACGCAGGCAGGAGGAAAGATCAGAAGAAGATTTGGTGGCCCTGGAGGCTAGGGGTGGAAATAAAACTCAAAGCTCACGAGTTTAACAAGTACTCGATAACTCATCTTGACTCAGCTTGAACTTGGACACTAATGAGTTGAGCCAAGTTGGCATTTTTGGCTTGTTAAGAAAACCATTTTAATGAGTCGAATTGCGATTACTCCTGAGTACTTGGTAAACTCATTAGTATTCTTATATAGATATTAATATGATAGTTCATAGATTAGTCAACATTAAAGAAAAAACAAGACTACTTGGACAAAGAGACATGGGCGTTCTGGTTAAAGTCAGCTAAATATACTTGAAGAGGCATATATGATAAACCATTCTTCTTGAACTCTTACTCTATGATAAATTGATTATGACCTTCGGTTTCTTAATGAGCTTATCAAGCTCATCGAGCCAACTCTAATTAATTATCGAGTCGAGCCAAGGAGGCTAGGGTGAGGAAACGCGCAACCCTCTCTAGGATCTAGCCACGATTTAGCCAAGCATGAACGGCTGGCGAAGGAAGCCCGGGAGACACTGGGGAGACGGCTAGGGCGACAACTGAGGTGCTGCTATGTAGGTCTAGTTTAGTTGTCAATGTAACGGTAATATAAAGCAGTATGATTAAAGTACAAGTGCGGTACAATGAACTTCCATTGTCGAGTTCCTTGGCCTCCAATGCAAGCCTCTATCTTGGGTAACAAGCACAGCACAACTTGCCAATTTGCCATGTGATGGTGAGGGACATGGCCAGAAGCATCCTCAGAAATATTTGAAACATCCAGCTTCTTTATTAGATTGCGAGTGCAACTTGCCCCCTCCAATATGCAGCTTGTATATAAACCAAGAGGCACAGTCAATCCTTACCTATACAGTTCGACACAGCAAGATCATACCAAGTCAAAATCAATGGACCTCCACTGTTCTTCGCAGCAGCTCCTCCCCTTTCTCCTCCTGCTTCCTCCCGTCCTGTACATCTCCTACCACATCGCAAGAAATCTGGCCAAGAAGAAGCCGGCCACCCATGGCGTGAAAGCCCACCCGCTGCTCGGCTACCTCCCGGCGTTCCTCAAGAACCGCGACCGCTTCCTCGACTGGTCCACCGAGCTCATCGTCGGCAGCCCGGAGCTGAGGATGGGCTTCTGGATCCCCGGGATGACCACCGGCATCGTCACCGGTAACCCCGCCGACGTGGAGCACATCCTCCGCGCCAACTTCGCCAACTACCCGAAAGGCGAGAGCTCCATCTCCATGCTCGTGGACTTCCTCGGCCACGGCCTCTTCAACTCCGACGGCGAGCAGTGGCTGTGGCAGCGCAAGCATGCCAGCACCGAGTTCAGCACGCGCTCGCTCCGTGGTTTCGTTGTCGACGCCGTGCAGTCAGAGGTCAGGGACAGGCTGCTCCCGCTGCTCCGGCGCGCGGCCGCCAGCGGCGTGGTGATCGACATGGAGGACGTGCTCGAGCGGTTCGCGTTCGACACCATCTGCATGGTTTCCTTCGGGCACGACCCGTGCTGCCTCGCCGATGATGGCGGTATCTTGGCGGAGGAAAAATCCGACTTCATGCGCGCGTTCGGCGAGGCGCAGGACCTCGTCGTCGGCCGGTTCCTGGACCCCGTCGCGGCGGCCTGGAAGATCAAGAAGTGGCTCAACGTCGGCACCGAGCGCCGCGCGAAGAAGGCCATCGCCGACGTCCACGGGTTCGCCATGGACATCGTACGCGCCCGCCGCTCCCAGAGCGCGTCAGGGAAAAACAGAGACGACGTCCTGTCCAGGTTCGTGGCGAGCGACGAGCACGGCGACGAGACGCTCCGGGACATCGTGCTCAGCTTCCTCATCGCCGGACGCGAGACAACGTCCTCGGCGCTGACGTGGTTCTTCTGGCTCGTGTCCTCCCGGCCCGACGTCGTGGCGCTCATCGCCGACGAGGTCCGCTCGGTCCGCGCGTCGACGCACACAACACCAGGCGAGCCATTCGGGTTTGACGCGCTCCGGAACATGCACTACCTGCACGCGGCGCTCACGGAGTCGATGCGGCTCTACCCGCCGGTGCCGGTCGACTCCCAGTCGTGCGCGTCAGACGACACGCTCCCCGACGGCACGCACGTCGGCGCGGGCTGGACCGTGACGTACAGCGCGTACGCCATGGGGAGGCTCGCGGCCATATGGGGCGAGGATTGCGCGGAGTTCAAGCCGGAGCGGTGGCTCGGCGACGACGGCGCGTTCCGGCCGGAGAGCCCGTTCCGGTACACGGTGTTCCATGCTGGGCCAAGGACGTGCCTGGGCAAGGAGATGGCGTACGTGCAGATGAAGTCGATCGTTGCCAGCGTGCTCGAGGAATTCTCGGTCGACGTGGACAACAAGGACACTGCCGGCGGCGTGCCGGAGCACGTGCTCTCTGTGACGCTAAAGATGAAGGCTGGCTTGCCTGTGCAAATAAGGAGAAGGGTGGAAGCGTAGGACCAGCAAGTTTGTGATGAATGTTCAGAGCATTGAGTTAACAATAATGTCTATAATTTTATCCTGTTTTTTTATCCGGAATAAAGAATGCTTCAGTTTGGCTCTGTTTTTTTTTGGAGAGAACAGTTTAGCTCTGTTGATAATACTAGCTGATCAATTAAATCAATATTCTGCAGAGTTTTCCCCCGCTAATTTCAGATGAATACTGTACATCAGTGATGATATATCTCTAAAATGTTCTTTTACAGATACTAGGCTCCCCCTAGTAGCTAGTGATGATACAGCATTCCAACAGTTGTACTTACTAGTATTCTCTATTACCCGCCCTAGCGCTAATTGTTATCGGTTAAAACATGTGTTACCTTCTGTTTGTTCCAGCCATCAGCATGCTGAAGTGCACACACCCTTGAAGTGACCTACCTACATGACTTCCTATAATTTCATCACTCAATAAGTTTTTCAGTTACCACTTGAGTCAAACTCAGAACTTTTTAGGTCTCCCGAGAAAGAGCACCAGGCCTCAACTAATCAGGAACACGTGTGGCACCTTCAGTTGAAGTAGAGGTCTTGCTTTTCTGTCTCCTCGCCAGTATATTGATCTAATGACAAATACTGCTTTCATCAACCTTCTTTTGCTCAGAAGAAATACCGAATTCCTCGTTCCGACTCGGTAGGCTCGTGTAAGATCAGCCAGCTTCTGGACACTCTTACCGCTGTAGTGTTTGTGTACACCAAATTCCAATAGCCAAAGCAATTCCGTAAAACTCCTCCCAATGTCAGTAGTTATCAGGAACACCATACTCTGTAAACCCTGAGTATAGGCTCTACAGCTGGATGTGCAGCTCATTATTCACCAGCTTATCTGCAAGAGAACTTACTGAGAAGACTACTCCCCTTTGGACGAAAATGTGAAAACGGCATCTTCTTGAGCTGACAAACATGATAAGGTGACCCAAGATCGTGACCTGAAGGCATTGTTATAAAATTATAATGCATCAGAACAAATGCTTCTCCTAACATGTAAAGCACATAATTAGTACAGTACAAAAGTATGCAGATCCATTTTTAGCAAATTAATAGTGTTCCCAGAAAGATATTTTAGCGGTTTTGCATGTCCAAGATTACGATTCTTAAGTTACTGTCATGGAATATCAGAAAATCTGAAAGAACTAGTCACAGGAGATACAATCAAGGTCTAAACTCATATATTAGTATGTGTCAAGATTATTACCTTCAGGGAGACCATTTCCACTGGGGTTCGCATTACCAACTTTGAATGCTGGCGGGAATGTCCTGTAGGTATGGTATTACACACCATCCTGCTCTTACTGGATCGATTTGCTGAGGTTGAAAATCAAAGAAATGTTTTCCTTAATTTTCAAATGCCAGAAACACCTTGAGTCAATAGCTAGCACATTTATGCTCCAATTGTCGTGAGGATCTACATTCTTCAAGTTATAACTGCAGGGCACTAGAGACTTCACAACCAACTGACTTTGCTACATATTGGTCAAATAGTATTTTGTACCTAGAAGCTATCTCAAGTTGATCTCGCCGGAATTCATTAGGAAGTATGCTCCTCCAATCCCTTGATTTGCCAACAGAACAAAAGCCATACAGAAGTGAAATGAAAGTGACAGAGTCTGGTGAGTAGCCTTTGTTAGACATCTTGTTCATTATGTCCAATGCCTTCCCAAGCATATTATGTCTGCACAGGCTAAAGATGATAGCATTGTATGCTGAATTTCTTGGATCCCTTTTGTCATTAACCAAACCCTTGAATATGTCTAGAAGAGCATGTTTTTCATGCATCTTAACTGTACTACTGCAGTTTGAACTGATGATACAAGCCATACTGTTAGTGAGACCAGTAACTAAGCAATGCAGTGTAATATCACTAGGAGAACACTGATTAAGCAACATGTGTTCAAAATAAACAGCAGCTTTGATCACCTTATCTTTTTTAAACAGGCTATCAATTAGAATGGTATAAGTTATAACATTCGGAAATAGGCCTTCAGATTGCATGTTTGCGAATAGACCTTCTGCAGCATCTGTATCACCTAGCTTGCAGTATCCATTTATTAGTGACGAGTACGTAACAACATTTGGTTGGCATCTCCGTTTCATCATATCACACAATAACCTTAGAGCTCCAATTATATTACCTTGTTTAGCATAGCCACTGATAAGTGTAGTATATGTAAACTCATCTGGGATACACCCAACCTTTCTCATGCTGTTCATGCATAGAATTGCCTCATTCATCATTCCAAACTGACAGTATCCTTTTATCATAGCATTATAGCCAACAACGTCAAGGCGGACACCCTTTTGTTCCATGAATTCGAATATTTTCCTTGCCTCATCAAGACTCTCACTCCTAATGAACCCATCAATCAATGTGGTGTAGACAAATTTATCAGGGTGGACATTTTGCTCGAGCATCTCTGCGAGAAGGTTCCTAGCTGCAGGAAGCATCTGTTTCTTGCATAGGCCACTAATCAACACATTATATATGTTAACATCAGGAATAAGCTGTCTCGCTGTCATCTTCTCACGGACAAGCAAAGCCTCGCTGACTTGCCCCGCAACAACAAGACCATGAATCAGGGCACCAAATGTAACCACATCAGGAGTATACCCTCTTTCCATCATTTCCACAAGCAAATTGGATGCAGCGATCACTTCTCCTCTAGTGCAGAAGCCATGAATCAATGAAGTATAGCTAAATAGATTTGGGTTTACATCCCTCCTAACGGCCTCCCTCAACAGACGCTCAGCCTCTTGGAGACAGCCTTCCCGGCATAACCCAGATATCAGAGTGTTAAAAGTGACGACATCTGGGTCACTGCCACTTGCAAGCATCTGCTTCAAGACCGCCATTGCCTGTGCTGTAGAACGGCATTTGCATAAAGCATCGATGACACTGTTATAAATCTGGACATTGGGTAACAATCTCCTTTCTCGCATCTCCGAAAGCAAATACATGATCTTCTCCAAATCACCCTTCTTCCCGAGCCAGCTCATAAGAGTTCCATAGGTTACCACGGTTGGCAATAAGGCCTTCCTCTCCATCTCACCCAAGAGCAATAGCGCGCCGCCCATGTCCCCGCGTCGACAATACCCATCAATCAAGACATTATAGAACACTGTATGCGGCACGCACCCTGCCCCCCACCTCACCTCAATCAACTTCAATCCCTTCTCGACCTGTCCTTCCAGGCACAGGCCTCTGACCATCACACACGTGCTGTAATTATCAGCGCCACCTTCCTGGGCAAGCATTTCGTCATACAACTTGTGGGCGTCTTTCCACTGTCGCCGCTCCACAAGGAGCCTGAGAAGGCAGTTGCTGTGGGTCGCGGCAGGGAGCTTTCCGTACGGTTCTCTGACGCGCTCGCACATCTCGGTGGCCTTCTCTTCCATCCCGGCGTCGGCGTAGGCGGCCACAAGCGCGCCGAGGCAAGCACGCGTGGGCGCGACGCCTGCGAGAGACATGTCCTGGAGTGTGGCGTCCACGGCGTCGAAGCGGCCGGAGCGCGCGAGGAGGTGGAGGAGGGCGGAGTGCGCGATAGGCGTGGGGGCGGGGAGGGCGTTCGCGTCATGGTGGCGGCAGAAGTGGGAGCGCGACCAGGAGACGAGCGCGAGGGCGAGGTCGGGGTCGGGCAGGGATTCGACGGCGTCGGCGAGGCGGCCGTCGGAGAGAGGGGAAGGGAGGAGCGCGGCGAGGGAGCGGGCCCAGGCTGGGTTGGTGGAGCGGGTGGCGAGGACCTGCGCAAGCGACTCCGCGAGGGCGGGGGAGATCGGGTTGTGGCTGCGGTGGCGGCTGGGGAGCGCGGTGATGCGGGGTAGGAGCCTGGACATGAAACGTCGAGGCGGCGGCGGCCGCTGCGGTGGGAGGGTGGAGGGAGGCGGCCGGGAGGGAGGAGGCAAGCAAAGAGGCGGCATGGACGGGAGCTCAGCCCACCCTTAAACAGCAGAGACCAGCGGCTACTTTCTACTGAATCCTGGCCGTTGAACAGCGAGGCTATATGCCCCCCATGCCGCATCCAGCCGTCCAATGAGTTTCACGTTGACAGCTGCCTCGATTTACCAAAATATTCCGGGGAGTGCCTCTCAAAAGAAAAATACTCTAGCGGAATGAACATACAGTACAGGAAATATAAATTTCACCGATCACGGTAGTAGTACATGTTTGACAAGCAAGACACGGCAGTGGCGAAGCTAAGAGTGTCCCCACTCGGTCACCCCAGAGTCTTCCCAAGTGGTCTATAGAGATGCTGCCGTTAAAAATCTCGCCCAAACGGACCCCTTAATTCAGATTTAGCGTTGATGCGGTCTAACTTATCATCTTACACTCTCAGGCTAAACCCAACCTTAGAGGGGAGGGGGCTAGCGGGGTGCCGGCTAGACGAGAAAACCTAGCGGACCGATCTTGTCGGCGAGACAAACTGAAAAAGTCCCATCTCGCCCTTTCCACTGCGTGACGGCCGTCTCCTCCACAGTTCGCCGCCGCAATCACCCCTCATCGTTGTCGGCCGTTTTCCCTCCTGTCGTCAATAAAAATCTCCTGGCCGCCGCAAAGATTTTTGAGAATTTGAGATGATCCATCTTAGCATCATCGCACTGCCCCATCTCAGCGTCGTGCGAGCTCCTTGGAAGCTCCAAGCCCACCCCATGACCACCTTGCACAACAAGTGTTCGACGGTTTGCCAAGGCTATGGATTCGAACAAGGAGGAGATGCATGCCGCTCTGATGGACGATGAAGTCGCTATTGTTGCCGCCATGAGAGACGCCATCGGCGATGATGATCATCTGAGGATCCTCACTGCCCTCCTGGCCATGATCATCGACAATGAAAAGTCGGTTGTTGGATGTTCCATGCCAGGGAGTTGCAAGAGCAAACCGATGTAGAGGATGGAAGGTTGTTGAATGTTGTATGCTTATTACTTCGCCGATGATCCATTACATGGTGATGTGATATTTTGGTGCCATTTCATGATGAGTAGGAAGCTTTTTCTGAAGATTGTCGAGAATTTGAGAGAGTTAGACAAATACTTAAAACTGAAGAGAGACAATGTCGGCTTGCATGGCTTCTCCACAATTCAGAAATGCACATTTGTCCTTCGGATGCTTGCATATGAAATTGTTGGAGATATACCCAAGAGAAAATAATAAAATGGTTATTATCATATTATGATAAATGTTTACATCTCATGTTATAATTGTATTAATAGGAAACATTAATACTTGTGTGTTTTATAAACATAAAAGAGTCTCTAGTAAGCCTCTTGTTAAGCTAGCTTGTTGATTAGTAGATGATCATGGTTTCCTGATCATGGACATTGAATATTATTAACAACAAGGTCATATAATTAGGAGAATGATGTGATGGACACACTCCTATAGTAAGCATAGCATAAGATTAAGTTATTAAAGTTCGTTTGCTACAAAACTTTTTAAATACATAGTAACCTAATCCTTCGACCATGAGATCATGTTAATCACCATCATCGGATGGATGCTTTGATGACATCAAACGCCACTTTCGTAACTGGGTGGTTATAAAGGTGGCATTAGGTATTCTGAAAGTATATGTTGAAGCACATGGATTAGAGTGGGATTTGTCATCCAATTGGCTTGCAAGTACGTGACTAGGTCACAAGGGATGTCATATCACGGAACGAGTAAAGAGTACTTATTAGTAACACTACTAGGAAACAACACATCTGTGGCGCACATAAAAAGGACATCTGTAGCGCACTAGCAGTGCGCCACTAGCCGCGCTACGGCTAAGTTTTATCCGTAGAGTACTACCTGGTGAGTTACGGGGAAAAAGTTACCCGTGGCGCACCACCTAGTGCGCCACAGGAAGGGGTCTAGGTGCGCCACACCTATTTTTTTGAAAAACAAAAAAACACCCTCGTTTTGAATTGCAAAAGAAATCGGGTCTATGCATCGCCGCCGTCGTGTCGCCTCGCCGGAGCATGGCCGTGGCCACGACCTACCACCGCAGGGAGGTGCGGGAGACCGTGGCTGCTCTAGTCCTCATCGGCATCGAGGAGGTATGAAGGGTGTGGTTGGAGAAAGGGAGGTAGGAAGAGATGGAGGAACAGAGGAAGAGAGGGAGGAAGGGAGGTCGGTGAGGAGAAGGATGTCGCCGTTGCCCGTCGTCATTGCGAGGAGGAGGAGAAGGCCGTCGTCATGCCGCCATCACTGCAAGGAGAGGAGGGGGCCGAAGAAAGGACGCCAGATCAAGGTGGCCGGAGAGAGGAGAAGGGGAAGGAGAAGAAGGAAAAGGAGAAGGAGAAGGAAAAGGGAGAAGGAGAAGGGAGAAGGAAAAGGAAAGGGGGAGGGAAAAGTAGAGGTGTAGGTGGGCGGGATGGTGATTCGAATTTCGAATCCCGTCCACTTACTCGTGGCGCACTAGTTGGTGGTGCGCTACGGGTAAGTTGCCCTCTTTTTTTCTGCAGGAAAAAAGGTTTTTTAACCATAACTTTTTACTCTTTTTGAATTTATAAAAACAAAAAAAATCTCTAAACTACTAGAGGTCATTGAGAGCAGATGCGAAATCTCGTTCTCGTCATTTTGGTATATTAAACATATTTTTTCGACATCGTATGCAAAAGTTATGGCCGTTTTACCGTGGCATAATTTTTTTTTGCAGAAAAAGTCAAAATTATTGTTTGTTAATTTTCCTAGAAACTATACCACGTTATCTACCTAAATATGAAAGGATTTTTTTAAAATTTTTTTTTTGCAAGGCTAAAAAGCCGATCCAAGGGTGTGTGGAATTGGTGCAGGCCACTTGCACTAGGGCAGAGTGCCCTACGACTAAGTTGACCCAGCTGATGCAACACACATACCCGTAGCGCACTAGGGAAGAGTTCCCGACGGCTAAGTATCACACCCGTAGTGTACCTTGACCTAGTGCGCTACAGGTATGTGGTCTGTGGCCACTTGTGTCCTGCCCACACATAGCCGTGGCGCACCACACCCATGTGCGCCACGCTTATGTCACTTAGCCGTAGGGCACCTGTGGGCAGTGCGCCACGCCTATTTTACCCATGGAGCACCACTAGCACGTGCGTCACGGATGTGTGAATTACCTATAGCCGTTTTCCTAGTAGTGTAACGAGGTTGAACTAGGTATAGAGATACCGATGTTCAAACCTCGGATAAGTAAAGTATCATGCGACAAAGGGAATCTGTATCGTATGTAAATGTTTCATTTGATCATGAAGTCATCGTAAAAGTATGTGAGGGCCATTATGGATTTCTAGATCCCACTGTTGGTTATTGATCATAGAGGTGTCTCGATCATGTCTACATAGTTCACGAACCGTAGGAACACACTTAAGGATTCGATGTTGTTTAAAGTAGATATGAAATGTGAGTTGGAGACCGAATGTTGTTTGGAGTCTTAGATTGGATCCAGGACATCACGAGGAGATCCGGAATGGTCCGAAGAATAAGATTCATATAAGGAAAGTGGTTTTCCGGGGTTCGAAAATGTTTTCGGTGTTTTGACCGGAAGCTTCTAGAATGTTCTAGAAGGTCCACCACTCCGAGAGGGATCCCTTGGGATGTGGCATTGCCCTAGGGGCTGGTCACACCAAACCTTAAAGGGCCAAATTCATCCAAGACTAGTAGAAGGGTCAAACCCTAGTTTAAATAGTCAAATCCTAGTTTGAAAAGTCAAACTCTAGTTTTTGGTAAGAAGGAAGACTTGTTGAAAAGGTTTCAAACTCTTCTATTGGTGGCCGAGTTGGGGAGGGACTCAACTAGGGCTGGGAACACCCTTGCCCCCCCACCTATATAAAGAGGGGTGGGGACGCACCCCCTTGTACCCTTGCTCCCCGGCGCCTAAACCCTAGCCACCGCCTACCCCTCTCTCCTCCACCGCACTACTCTGGCTTAGACAAAGTCCTGCAGAAATCTCTCCTCCTCCACCACCACCACACCATCGTGCTGTTGGGATTCCGAGGAGATCTACTACCTTCGCTGCCTGCTGAAATAAGGAAGGGGAAGGTCTTCATCGACTACCGTACGTGTGACCGACTACGGAAGCGCTGCCGGAACATGGCGCCGGAAGGATCGTCTACACGATCTTGAGATTGGAAAATGATCGACTACATCAACCACGATAATCTGATCTCCTTAAACACTTTGGATCTACGAGGGTTAGTTATCTACAATCTCGTTGTACCGATCTTGTAGATTAGATCTTGACTTTTCCATAGATTGGATCTTGGTTTTGTGTGTTCATGCGATAGAATTCTTTTGTTTTCCATGTTATGGACCCTATAGAAATTACTAAAACATACACATGATGACTACATGTGCATGGTTGAGTCCACATCCATTGATTGCATTTACAGGTTCTGTAGGGCTAGTCATAGTGACAATATTTGGAAAGAAGTACCCGAGAACACCCAATGTAATAGAAACAGCTCAGATCATGGCACAAAACGCAGAACACAGAAGACACAACTCGGGTCATGATTGTCTGTGTGATCTTGCACAACATGATCATTGAGAGCGAGTGGGATACTCCGGTGTTTGATACTGAACCGAATTATTGCCCGGGTCCTCTTACGAATGTTGATCACTAGGTACGGGCTACATTTGCTTCTTTCCTCGCCAGGTGTCAAGAAGTTCAAAACATAAATACTCATCACCGACTACAAGATGATCTAGTGGGACATTTGTGGATGCTCAAATGGGCCACCTAGTTTATTTATCTATTTGAAAATGTGATTCAAAACTTGTTAAATTATTTGTTTGCTTTGTTGAACTTGTTAAATTATTATATTGAATTTATCTTTAATTTGATTCCAAATTTTATTATTTTAAAAAGTGTTTAGGGAGGCTGTATGGGGTGCGGCTGGGCGTCGATGCCTCCCCATAATGACACCCCCATACGATCCAAAAATAGCAAAGCTGAATGCCGTATGGGGTGGACGGGTGGAGATCCTCTAAGCCCCTGACCAAAAACTAAGCGCAAACTACCGTGAAAACTCATCATGTTGAAGGGTAAAAGATGGCTCGATTGCAACAAAAACGCAACACTTAAACTCAATGATTCATGAATATAGATTGAAGGCTTATTTTCATGGTTTTGTTAGAAATGTCTTCGTCATGTGGAGTCGGTTTCATTTGCGAAATCCGTTGAGCTTTGTCCGCAAATGTTCATCTTTTGTTTATATAACATGGAATCTATAAAAGAGTGTACTAATTCAATATTTCAATTCATGTATTTAACACATAAAAGTTATAAAAGGAAAAATGATATGGATGTAAATTAGAAATTACTTTAGGGCTTGGTCCATTGGTAAGCAGCGGGACCACCGGAAGGGGGAGGAGAAGCTAGTGTTGTGTTGAGGTTATGGCCAAAAAAGGATACCAACATCCCATGTGCGCACCTCACAGAGGTGGTGCCCGTGACACTAGGCGACTCAAACTAGAGGAAGTAAGAACGTTGTAGCGGCGATCATGAATAGAAGAGGCTGTGGGTGGGAGGTAGGGTGGAGGAGGGAACATCTAGCAGGATAAGCAACAATGGCGCGATGTCTAGCGCGTGATTGCAGATGCGAGCGCAACCGCAACTACATAGAGAAGCGATGCATGTTCATACTGTTGGGTTAGACATGACCTAGATCTCAAATATCTATAGATAGGTGTATAGAAAATTCACCATGTCCCCGGGCCATGGCCCTGGTTGCTCGGGCCTGGCTCCGTCCTTAAGGCGCGGTGAAGACAAAACCTAAGATTTAAGGGAGAAGAGGGTAATAACATTTTTAGGCGATCCCTATATCGATGTGTACCCCGAAACTTGTTTCGGTAGCGTGGCCTCGTCCTGACCAGATCATGAGACCGTGTGATACGGGAAAACAAGGTTTATGGTTTAGTGCATATTTATGATTTTCTACAACAAAATCTCAATACAATATAAATCGAACTTATTAATGTTTTACACAATATAACAATAATAGTTTGAATCCAACAGTTAAACAAATAATGAATGGTCATGAATGTCCCTTTTGTGCTCGTTACTATGTTTAATGAAAGGGGAAGGAGTTGTTTGCCAAAACAAATGGTTCATAATGGAAAAATGGTTCAAATCACACACATGCATAAATATGAAATAAATTGAGAGACTATCTCCCATATAAATTCGATTGATGCTCAATGAGATAATCACGAAGTTGGGTATGCATACCTCTATCTTAAATCTGCTGGTACATGTAAAGGAGAGATTGGATCCGGCCCGGGTTCCTACTAGGCTTGATACCGCTACCAACATTGTCAAAGAAAAATTTTGAGTCCAAATCTCTCTTATTCTGGATGATCCTATTGTGTACAATCACTATAACACGGAGCTCGGCCCTGGCGCTTATAGACACCGAGGCACTACACTAGTCGCGCACTCGTGCTGGCGTGGCAAAAACAACTGCCAGGGATAAATGCGTCGGGGATTCTGAAACGACGGCCGATCAACGTGATCCGCCGACCTAGCGCTTCTGCGGTGTGGCAGAGGATGCATCACGTTAGATTACATAAGACGGCGGCGATTTAGTGTCGTGTAACCACGAATTATGTGCCGTGTTACACCTTCCAGCGTTAGTGAAAATTAATTACCTTAACTATAACTAATTTAGATTGCTAATAACCCATTGCAATTCAACAAATCAAAAATTACCATAACATTAAAATATAATTACATTTCTGTTACAAGATTTCTTGAGACCCTCTCTTTTCATTATATTCCAAAGGGAAAAACAAAAAATAAACTATTTAAGAATAAGTGGAGAAACGCTTCTCTATTTTGCTCGCACTAGGAAGACGGCTGATACGTCGGAAACGTATCTATAATTTTTGATGTTCCATGCTTATTTAGTATTTACTTTTATTTGCTTTGTCCATACCTTGAGGTGTTTTTATATGTTTTCTGGTACTAACCTATTAACAAGTTGCCACAGTTCCAGTTCCCTGTTTTCTCCTTTTTTTTGTTCCAAAAAAGCTAGTAAGGAAATATCCTTGGAATTGGACGGGACAAAAGCCAAAGTAAATATTTCACCGAGGAGAACACAGAGTCGAGAGGAGAGACGGAGGGGAGCCACAGGGTGGCCGCACCCCCCCAGGCGTGGGCCCACCCTAGGTCGCGCCTGGGCAGGGTGTGGGCCCCCTAGCCGCCCTCCTGCCTCGCCTCTTCGCCTATAAGAAGCCACTGATGCCTAAACCCTAAAGACCCGATCAATATTCCACGAAACCGTCTGTAGCCGCCGCCACCATCGTCAGTAGATCGGGGGGATCTAGAGCTCTTCCTGGCACCCTGCCGAAGGGGAGATCATCCCGGAGGCCTTCTTCTTCATGATGTCAGCCTTCGGTATGAAGCGTGAGTAGTTACACCTTGGACTACGGGTCCATGTAGTAGCTAGTAATCGTGCATGTTGTGTTTGTGGTGATCCGATGGATATTGAGATTACTATGGCATATTAATTAATGGTTTTGTCTTATTGATTCTATCATGTCTATGTTGTTTGTGATCATGCATGCTCTCCGTTGTTAGTAACTATCTTGGCCAAGTAGTTGCTAGTGACTCCAAGAGGGGGTATTTATGCTCGATAGTGGGTTCATGCCTCTATTTAATCTAAGGGAAGCGATAGAAATCTCTAAGGTTATAGATGTGATATTGCTAATAGGGAGAAAGCAACGGTCTCTTGTTCATGGATGGCGGTCTATGTATCTTGTTGTATTGCCCAATCGAATCTCATAGGATCTTGATGTCTAGTATTGCATTGTTATGCCTTGCTCAGTCCTATCAATTGCCCTGCTGTAATTTGTTTACCCAGCATTCCATGTTTGCTTATCTAAGGATAACACCTCTAGTGAACAATGGACTCCGGTCCAATCTTTACCATTGATACATATTCCATTGTTATTGTTTAATTTCTGCAAACCACTATCACCTTTCACACCATACAGTTAATCCTTTGTTATAGCAACCGGTGAGATTGACAACCTCACTGTTCGTTGGGGCAAAGTCTTGAGTTTGTGTTGTGCAGGTTTCCAAGTTGCTTGCAACACCTTTGAGACGTTTCCTTCCTCCTACTGGTTCGATAACCTTGGTTTCTTATTGAGGGAAGACTTGCTGTTGTGCTGCATCACACCTTGCTCTTGGGGTTTCCCGATGAAGCACTCCCACGTTGACAAAGCGCCAACAAGTTTTTCTAGCGTCGTTGCCGGGAGGCTAAGGACGTCTTCACAAGGGGAGTCCTTCTCAACCTTTCTCTTTACTTTGTTTTTGTTTTGCTTAGTTTCTTTTGATTTTTTTGTTTGTCTCTTTTTTTATCAAAAACTCCAAAAAAATTAGTTTAGTTTGTTTTGCTTTCTCTTATCAAAAACACAAAAAATTAGTTCCTACTCTAGTTACCACTATGTCTGGTTTTGGTCCAATCCCCGTGTCACCTATGGAAAGGATCTTTACTTTCAAGCAAGGAAGTGGAGAGAGTTTCAAAGAAGCTTGGTCTAGAATCTCTGCTTTACAAAGGAAAACTGAGCCTAAGATGAGTCTTAACTTAGTTATTACTAGTTTCTACCATGGTATTGCTCTTTGTTGTAAATATGCTTTGGATGTTGTGGCTAAGAAAGATATTTTTCGTTGTACTGATAATGAAGCTTTAGATGCTATAAAGAGGTTGATTATAATCTATAAGATGCCTGGCAAGTCTGATTCTTCTTTTATAGACATTTATGCTAGGTTGAACACTCTTGAGTCCAGTACTGCTGCTTTGAACAGTTTCTATCACACACTTAGAGAGCACCATGGTTATGTTCCAATAAATTCTGAGCCTTCAAAGTGGTTTCCTACAATAAAAGTTTCTATAAATAGTGCAACTTTTGATGCTCGCTGTGATATCATGTCTGAATTTTGCCTTATGCCTAATAATATCTATGAGTCTTTGAGTCTTTAGGGACTTTCTGAAGGAGGAGAAGAAATATATCTTACCAATAATGCAGCTTTATTACCCATTGGAATAGCTAAAGGTGTGTTTACAAAAATCTCAGGGAAAATGGTGTCTACTGATTATTTTGTTATTGAATGTGTAGGCAAAGGACAGATCTCGCAAGATCCCTGCTGAAACACCTTGGAGCAATAATAGATGTGGAAAATGGCATTATGCATTTTGCTCCTCCACTAAGCAATCATATTTTCCCTAAAGAGAAGAAGAAAGGTAATAAAGGTAGGAGCAAGAGAGTTGATATTAATGCTTCTTCATTTGAAAATACTTGATTTCTTACTTCTTGTGCCTAACTTAAAGGCGTTAAATAAAAGTACTTGTTGGTAGATAACCCAAGAGTTTTATTGAGTATTGGAAGTTATTACTTCAGTAATGACCTCTCCTTATCCTTTTTGTTTGCTTTTTGTGCCAAGAATGACCTCTAATGAGAGGGAAGTAAGATTTGGGGAGTTGCTGTCCCGAAACAGATTTTTGTTCTTCACCATAAAAGTTCGTGAGGAGTCTCTCTTAGTCGGATTAAGCTAAAAATTTATGAATAAATCCCCCAGTATGTTAGCTAACTTTCGTTAGTTCAACACTTTTTTATTTGAGGAACATAAGGTCTTCGGAAAAATTAGTTTCTACCTGCTGGTCTGTTTTGACATATTTCTGCCATTATTTGCATTTGCTTCTTATTGATTCCTTTTTGGGTTCTTTTTGGGAAATTGAGATTTTTGAGGGAATTGCTATAGTAGCTTGTGTTTTTAGTGAAACTTTTGCTGTTCCAAATCTAAGCCTAAAGGGTATATTATCTTTTGAATATACTAATGTTGCTAATGAAGATTGTGCAAAGTTTTGTATGAAGGAAAATTTCAGGTATAGAGAGAGAATGATGTAATGAGAGGACGAATGGAAAAAATCTCAAGCTTAGGAATGTCACCACGGTGTCACCCCAAGAAATATCCAATAGGTACAAGCGTCAAAGCTTGGGGATTCCCAAGGCACCCCATTCTTCATCAATAAAAAGCTCAGGTCTTTCTAGACACTTCGTTTTTATTGTTTTATGCACTGTTGTGTTGTTCTTGGAGCGTCTTAGTTTTTGTTTGCTTTGCTTAGTTTGTTTAGTTTGCTTGGATAAAGTAGTTCGGACCCCCGTTCTCTATGTGTTGTTTCAAATAAGTTGATTGGTGTTAGAAAGGAGTAGAAAGTTCTTGCTTGATAGTGCAAGAGGAGCTTGCTTTGACTGTGACCTAGACTTTAGCATGCCATGCAAGGTGTTGTTTTGACCTTATGCTTAGTGATTATTGTTGTAGCATGACTTGTTACAAACAATTGGGATTGCTTAGTGTGCCTTGAAAGAATCATGCGTTGTTTTAGCATGCAAAAGCATTGTATTATGGTATTCTCCTTTGATGCTTTGTTTGGGTTGACTTGGCACATGCTCACACCATGTTATGACTATGAACAAGTCACCATAGCCTCTATGATCATTTAGTACTTGACTTGTAGTACCACTTTATGCTTTGATTAGTAATGTTTTGTCGCTCTGCATGATTATGGCCATTATTGCTCTCTTAGTTGGTTGCTCCCAGTCTTTTGCTAGCCTCCACTTGTATGAGTAATATCTACTCATGCTTCCAACTCCCAAGAAACCAAGTTATTCCAAAGTGTCCACTATAAATTCCTATGCATGGTGTGTTACACCATTCCAAGTATATTCTTGTTTTCAGCTATCTTCCAATTAAAAAGTATTTTGCTATGTGAAAACTTAGTGATTAAAGCTCTCACGAACTTGATGGCACACTTTATTTTTCTTGCCCCTAATAATCTTGCACCATTGTGTCATCTATATTGTATATGCTTGCACTTATATGTTGGAATTAGCAGAACCGTGCTGTCACGGGGAACGCTTTCAACATTGCACTTGTACTTTGTACACATTTGATATCATGCCCTTTTGTCTATGGATGTCGCCGGTGTGAAATAAAAGGGGAGCTTGTAATTCCATGGAGTTATGTATGTGTGTTAGAGAAACGCTCGGGCCGCTAGCCTAAGCTATGCCTAATCATGGTGGAAACTTGCAGCATCACCATAATGCGCAATCTGTAAAGCATCCTCAATAAAAACCTATGCAAATAACAAATAAAAAGATCGCTGAGATGCTCATTGTCTGCTTGCCTTGTGATTTTGGTTATGGGATAGCTCCTGTACCATGTGCAAGGGGTACCCCGTTGGCGGTTCTATATGATACACATGTACTTACTATGAGAAGAACTTACAGGTGACTAAAGTTGAGTAGCATGAGGAGCGGCCCTCGTATTCAAGGGACATGAGATTGCCAACTTATACTTTGTCAAGCATATACTCCATAGTTTGTTCACTTTAACCTTAATCACTTCAAGATGCTTATGATAGGGGCAATGAGGGATGAAAGCTAACAAGTACCATAATTTTTGGAAGCTCTTTTTGAAACTTGAAATCCCTGCTTCCCTTTATGAAGGGCCTTTCTTCCACTATTATATTGAGTCTCCACCTTCTATCCTTAGGCACTTGTTAAGAGAGCATAGTTGCCATTCTTAGTTCTATGTGCATTGTCCCAAAACTTATTGATTGATGCATATTGTTGATATTGCTTGTTCTTGTGCTATTTGTATCTAGTCACTCTTATGAACTTTGAAGGTGTCCTATGCATCTATTTGCTACTCTATGAGGGACAAGCTGATTGCCACTATGCCATGTTTTCTGTATGTGAAACAAACAAACATTTTTCAATGCATGTTATTCATGATCTTTGTCTATAGCCTTTCATGTTGCATGCATAGGTACTTTGTCTTACTGTTAGAACTCCATCTTTCATGCTCATGTTTAGAGTTCTTTGATCCCAGCTTTCAATGCTTGCAAATGGTTTGATCTTGGTTTTGATGGTGCATGTCACTGATGTCTACGTACTTCTATTCTTGTAGACAGTTGTTGGGTCTCCAAGTGCAGAGGTTTGTAGAACAGCAGCAAGTTTCCCTTAAGTGGATTACGCAAGGTTTATCGAACTCATGGAGGAAGTGGTCAAAGGTATCCCTCTCAAGCAACCCTGCAATCTAGATACAAGAAGTCTCTTGTGTCCCCAACACACCCAATACACTTGTCAGGTGTATAGGTGTACTAGTTCGGCGAAGAGATAGTGAAATACAAGTGGTAACGGTGCCAGAAAATAGCTTCTGACTTGTTATTGACGTGGGGTAACGTGTGTGAGTGCTAGAAAAGAGCTTGACGGTGAGGTAAAGACTAAATGCAAAAAGATGGAAGCAAGCAAACATGCAACAGATCTAGATGCAAACGGTGTTTCAATGTTTAGAAACAAGGCCTAGGGATCATACTTTCACTAGTGAACACTCTCTCATATAAATATATTCTCTTAATGATACTACCCTGAACTACTCTCAGGTTGGACACTCTAATCCATGGTAGGGCTATAACAGCACTCCTCAAAGTCCGCCTTTCCCAATCTAGATAACCCCACACTGTTACCTTGAGCACTAGATGGTTCCAACAAACACAACAATTTCATAGAGACATCCAACTCAAAATATACTCATGATAAAGATGTATGCAACCTAGCTTAAGTGCCACACACGGCGTGCACGCTGTCACTTTCACACACGTGCGGAAAAGCATAGATCTATTAAAGCACGATGAGTATTTATGTAGACTCTAGCCTAAGTGCCACCATGGCGTGCACGCTGTCACTTTCACACACATGGGGAGAGTAGAGATCTATTAAAGCACTTGAGTAGCAAGGTAGATCTACTTGATTACAAAGCTCATGGCCACAACAAGATCATGCACAGAGAGAGATGAACACATAGCTACCAGTAGAGCCCTTAGCCTCGAGGAAGAACTACTCCCTCCTCATCACGGGAATCAGCAACGGTGATGGAGATCGATGGAGATGGTTCCGGGGGCACTTCCTCATCCCGGCAGGGTGCCGGAACAGAGACTTTTTGTCCCCCGAATCTCCCCTTCGGTGGCGGCGGTGCTGCGGAACTTTTTCTAGAAGTATGATGGATTATTTAGGGTTTTCTCCCTGAGGGCTTCTTATAGGTGAAGGAGGCAAGGTCGGTGGAGGTCCAGGGGGCCCACACCCCCTGTAGGTGCCACCAGGGCTTGCCCGCGCCTGGGGGGTGCGGCCACCCTGGTGCCCTACTCCGTCTCTGCTTCGTGGTTCCCTGTTGGTCCGGGAAAAATAATGACTTTGGCTTTTGTCCCGTCCAATTCCGAGAATATTTATTTCTGCCTTTCTGGAACCAAAAACAGAAGAAAACAGGCAACTGGCACTGTGGCATCTTGTTAATAGGTTAGTGCCAGAAAACATATAAAAACACCTCAAAGTGAAGACAAAACAAAGCAAAGTAGATACTAAACAAGCATGGAGCATCAAAAATTATAGATATGTTTCCGACGTATTAGTCACCTAAAAAATTATTCTTTTTATCACTTACCTACTCGAGGACGAGCATGAGTTAAGCTTGGGGATGCTTGATATGTTGGAAAACGTATCTATAATTTTTTATGTTCCATGCTTGTTTAGTATCTACTTCGCTTTGCTTTGTCCACACTTTGAGGTGTTTTTATATGTTTTCTGGTACTAACCTATTAACAAGTTGCCAAAATGCCACTTGCCTGTTTTCTGCTGTTTTTGGTTCGAGAAAATCTAGTAAGGAAATATCCTTGGAATTGGACGGGACAAAAGCCAAAGTAAATATTTCACCGAGGAGAACACGGAGTCCAGAGGAGAGACAGAGGGGAGCCACAGGGTGGCCGCACCCCCTAGGCAGGGCCCACCCTAGGCTGCGCCTGAGCAGGGTGTGGGTTCCCTGGCCGCCCTCTTGTCTCGCCTCTTCGCCTATAAGAATCCCCTGATGCCTAAAACCTAAAGAACCGATCAATATTTCACGAAACCGTATATAGCCGCCGCCATCACCGTCCCTAGATCTGGGGCGGATCTGAAGCTCTTCTCGGCACCCTTCCGGAGGGGAGATCATCCCGGAGCCTTCTTCTTCATGATGTCAGCCTCCGGTATGAAGCGTGAGTAGTTCCACCTTGGACTACGGGTCCATGTAGTAGCTAGATGGTTGTATCTCCTCCTTTTTGCTTTCATGTCTAGATCTTGTGAGATCCGTTCATGATCAAGATCTCATCTATTTATAATTATGCATGTTGTGTTTGCGGGGATCCGATAGATATTGAAATTACTATGGCAGATTGATTAATGGTTTTGTCTTATTGATTCTATCATGTCTATGTTGTTTGTGATCTTGCATGCTCTCCGTTGTTAGTAGCTATCTTGGCCAAGTAGTTGCTAGTGACTCCAAGAGGGGGTATTTATGCTTGATAGTGGGTTCTCTCCTCTATTTAATCTAAGGGAAGTGATAGAAATCTCTAAGGTTGTAGATGTGTTGTTGCTACTAGGGAGAAAACAACGGTCTCTTGTTCATGGAACAAGTGGATTGTTTACCTTACACACTTTGCTTAAAGCAGTTGTCTGTTGCTTGCAACTTAATACTGGAGGGGGTTCGGATGATAACCCAAAGGTGGAATTCTAGTCATAGATGCAGTTGGATGGCGGTCTATGTATCTTGTTGTATTGCCCAATCGAATCTCATAGGATCTTGATGCCTAGTATTGCATTGTTATGCCTTGCTCAGTCCTGTCAATTGCCCTACTGTAATTTGTTTACCCAGCATGCCATGTTTGTTTATCTAAGGAGAACACCTCTAGTGAACAATGGACCCCGGTCCAATCTTTACCATTGATACATCTTCCATTGTTATTGTTTACTTTCTGCAAACCACTATCACCTTCCACACCATACAGTTAATCCTTTGTTACAGCAACCGGTGAGATTGACAACCTCACTGTTCATTGGGGCAAAGTCTTGAGTTTGTGTTGTGCAGGTTTCCAAGTTTCTTGCAACACCTTTGAGACATTTCCTTCCTCCTACTGGTTCGATAACCTCGGTTTCTTACTGAGGGAAGACTTGCTGCTGTGTTGCATCACACCTTGCTCTTGGGGTTTCCCGACGAAGCGCTCCCACGTTGACAAAGAGCCAACAACAGCCACATAAACATGCCATCCATGCAAGCCACTATCCTAACGTGCCTACCATCCTCCTCGTCGAGTAGTGTGACGGGATGGTCCTCCTCCACGCATATCACTTCGATGGCCATAGCGGCGTGGCCGCTAGCCTCCACGCGCCTCACTCCGACAACACAGCGGCGCGGCCGCTAGCTCCCGCGCTCCTCACTCTGACGGCCGCAGTGGCATGGTTTCTATCCTCTGGGCGCCTCACTCCGACAGCCACCGTGGCATGGATCTAAAAGAGATAACATACCCATTAGAGAAAGCATAAGATGTAAGATGGTAGGGAAAAAACAAGAACAAGATCAATTAGATGAACATACCCTATACTGAGAGGAGTCCGGCACGGAGGCTACATCAGATTGGTCGCACGTATGCAACCTTTAGGTCTCCAGCTTCCAAGGCATCACAACATATGAAACAGGTCTGAGTAGTTTGTGAGGAATAGGGTTTGTGAGAGTTGCTAATTAGTGTAGAGAGTGGACGCGCGGCCCCGTACAAAGGAAGGTTAGTATAGTGTGGGGAATAAGGGGACTCAGTATTATATAGGAATGGGGGGTTTGCGAGATCTAGGGTTTGTTACTTGGGCTGTAGAACTGGTGCAGCCAGCCACGTGGGATGAATTGCATAGAAGGCCCATACATAAAAGGCAATGCTCGGGTGGGAAGTGGTGGGTTGCACCTGTCATCTACCCAGTTAAGGGCGCTTGCATTGGACAACATACCGGGAGAATGCATCTGTTGCCCAAATGCGGCATGAAAAATCGCCGCTCATATGTGCCACGTACCACGACACCAAAATCCGCCGGTACTCTTGATACGTCGTAAACGTATCTATAATTTTTATGCTCCATGCTTGTTTTGTATCAACTATCTTATGTTTTTCTACACTTTGAGGCATTTTTATACATTTTCTGGAACTAACCTATTGACAAGATGCCGCAGTGCCAGTTGCCTGCTTTCAATTGTTTTTGGTTTCAGAAAAGCTAGTAAAGAAATATTCTTGGAATTGGACAAAACAAAAGCCGAAGTTCCTTTTTTCCCGACACGACACGGAGTTCGAAGGAGAGACAAAAATGAGGCAGCCACACCATACGGAGGCGTGGCCAGGGGGCACGCCACCAGGTGGTGTGGGCCCCTCGGGCGTCCACCGACCTTGCCCTTCCGTCTATATAAAGCCCTCGATGCAAAAACCCAAAATCATCCAGCCTCCGTCAATGAAAAGTTCCGTAGTGCCGCCCTGCCGGGGCGGGGAATTGCCCCCGGAGCCATCTCCATCGACTCCACCGCCATCTCCATCACCGTTGTCGTCTCCCATGATGAGGAGGGAGTAGTTCTCCCTCGAGGCTAAGGGCTCTACCGGTAGCTATGTGTTCATCTCTCTCTCTATGAGTGATCTTATTGAGATCATGAGCTTTGTAATCTAGTTGAATAAGTAGATCTACTCTGCTAATCAAGTGCTTTAATTCATCTCTACTTATCCCCACGTGTGTGTGTAGGGATTCGTAGCATGGAAAAACAAAAATTTTCTATCGCATACAAACAAACAAGCCAAGATCTATCTACTAGATTGTAGCAACGAGTCGATGGAATAACTCACCCTCGAAGATTCTAAAGTGTTTAACGAGAGCGGATTCTCGTGGGTGATGTAGTCGTACTCTTTCCAATCTCAAGATCGCGTAGACGATCCTTCCGGCGCTGCGTTCCGGCAGCGCTTCCGCAGTCGGTCACACGTTCGGTACTCGACGAAGACCTTCCTCTCCCTTGTTCCAGCAGGCAGCGGAGGTTGTAGCACTCTCCTCGTGATTCCGACAGCACAACGGCGTGGTACCGGAAGTAGAGGGGAGATCTCGCAGGGCTTCGCCTTAAGCCGGAGCGAGTATGGTGGAGTATGAGAGAGTCCCTGGACGATCTAGGGTTTAGACACGCCGAGGAGGGGCAAGCCGGTGACTAGGGTTTATCTAGGCGGCGGCGGTGGTTTGCCCTAGGGCCGCCGGCGGCGGCTTGGTACTAGGGTTTAGAGGTAGGAACTTGTGTGTCTATGAGGGGAGCCCTGCCCCTCCTTATATAGGTGGAGGGGGCCGGCCAAGGGGAGGGGAGTCCCTCCCCAACTCGGCTTGGTGGTGCGCCGGCGGTGGGAGGAGGAACTCCTCCCCCAAGTCGGTTTCCACCTCCCTCTCCACTTTCCAAAACTAGCCGTTTGACTTTCAAACTAGGCGTTTGACTTTTCAAACTAGGATTTGATTAATCCCTCTATTTTGTTCAGCGATGACACCGAGTATATAATGCAATCATACCAACTTGATATAACACATTCATGTACCCTTCCCCTCCGGAGTGCCGGACATTCCGGAACCTTCTAGAACATTCCATAACTACTCAAACAACGTCGAATCCTTAAGTGTGTCTCCCTACGGTTCGTGAATTATGCGGACATGATCGAGACACCTCTCCGAACAATAACCAATAGAGGAATCTGGAAATTCATATGGCTCCCACATATTTCTACGATTACTTTGCGATCAAATGAACCACTTACATACGATACCAATTTCCCTTTGTCTCACGATAGTTTACTTATCCGAGGTTATGATCGTCGGTATCTCTGCATACCTAGTTCAACCTCGTTACCGATAAGTACTCTTTTCTCGTTCCCGTGATATGTGATCCATTGTGAGCTAGTCACATGCTTGCAAGCTAATTGGATGACATTTCACCGAGAGGGCCCAGAGTATATCTATCCGTCATATGGATGGACAAATCCCACTCTTGATCCATGTGTCTCAACCAATACTTTCCGAACACTCAATGCCACCTTTATAGCCACCCAGTTACGGTGTGGTGTTTGATGTCATCAAAGCATCCATCTGGTAAAGGTGATATGCATGATCTCATGGTCGAAGGAATTAGGTTACTATGTATCAGAAAGCATATAGCAATTGAACTATTTAAAATGACTTGATCTTTATGCTATGCTTATCTATAGGAGTATGTCCACCATATCATTCTCCTAACGATATGATCTTGTTGTTAATAACATCTCAATGTTCATGATAGGGAAACCACAATCATTTATTAACCAACAAGCTAGTGATGTATAGAGGCTTTACTAGGGACTTCAATTTAAGTTTACAAATCACACAAGTATTAATGTTTCCTTGTTAATACTATTATAGCATGAATGTAAACATTTATCATAAACACAAAGATATAATAATAACTATATTTATTATTGCCTCTAGGGCATATCTCCAACAGTCTCCCACTTGCACTAGAGTCATCTAATCTAGATTACATGGTAATATACCGAACACCCATGGCAGTTTGGTGCTGGTCATGTTTTGCCCTCGGGAGAGGTTTAGTCAACGGATCCGCCACATTCAGATCTGTGTGTACTTTGCAAATCTTTATATCCCCATCTTGTATATGTTCTCGAATAGCGTGAAAACGTAGCTTGATATGCTTCAGCTTCTTGTGTGACCTTGGTTCTTGCGCATTGGCTATGGCGCCCATGTTATCACAGTAGATAGACATTGGGTCCAGCGCACTAGGAACCACACCCAGCTCTGTAATGAACTCTTTCATCCATATCGCTTCTTGTGAAGCCTCCGAAGCAGCCATGTATTCCGATTCAGTTGAAGATCTCGCCACAACGCTTTGCTTTGCACTCCTCCAGCTAACTGCTGCACCATTCAAAATAAATACGTATCCAGATTGTGATTTAGAATCATCCGGATCGGTGTTCCAACTAGCATCGGTGTAACCATTAACAACGAGCTGTTCATCACCTCCATAAGAAAGAACCATATCCTTAGTTCTTCTCAAGTATTTAAGGATGTTTTTGACCGCTGTCCAATGATCCACTCCTGGATCACTTTGATATCTGCTAGTTAAACTAACAGCATATGCAATGTCGGGTCTAGTACATAGCATGGCATACATTAGAGATCCTATGGCTGAGGCATAGGGAGTCTTACTCATCCTTTCTCTATCTTCTGCCAACGTTGGACTTTGAGTTTTACTCAAGGTCGTATTGGGCAACATGGGCAAGAACCCTTTCTTGCTATCTTCCATTCCAAACCTCTTTAGAACTTTGTCCAAATATGTACTTTGTGACAATGATATTTGGCGTCTCGATCTATCTCTATAAATCTTTATGCCTAATATGTAAGCTGCTTCGCCAAGATCCTTCATTGAAAAACTATTATTCAAATATTCCTTGACACTATTAAGAAGGTCTACATCATTCCCAATCAACAATATGTCATCTACATATAGTATTAAGAATGCTACAGAGCTCCCACTCACTTTCTTGTAAATACAAGCTTCTCCATAAGTTTGTACAAAACCAAAACTTTTGATCACCTTATCAAAACGTTGATTCCAACTTCGGGATGCTTGCTTCAATCCATAGATGGACCGTTGAAGTTTGCATACCTTGTTAGCATCTTTAGGATCGACAAAACCTTTGGGTTGCATCATATACAACTCTTCATCAATGTCTCCATTGAGGAATGCTGTTTTGACATCCATCTGCCATATCTCATAATCATAATATGCAGCGATTGCTAACATAATCCTCACAGACTTTAGCTTTGCTACTGGTGAGAAAGTCTCATCGTAGTCAACTCCTTGAATTTATCGAAACCCCTTTGCGACAAGTCGAGCTTTATAGACAGTAACATTACCATCAACATCTGTTTTCTTCTTGAAAATCCATTTGTTCTCGACAGCCTTCCGGCCATCTGGTAAGTCCACCAAAGTCCATACTTGGTTTTCGTACATGGATCCAATCTCGGATTTCATGGCTTCTTGCCATTTATTGGAATCTGGGCTCATCATCGCTTCCTCATATGTCTCAGGGTCATCGGTGTTATCCACCAACATGACACTCATAACGGGATCATACCAATCTGGAGTGGTACGAGTTCTCGTTGACCTGCGAGGCTCTGTAGCAACTTCAACGGAAGTTTCATGATCATCATCATTAGCTTCCTCTCTAACTGGTGCAGGCACCACAGGAACTTCTTCCGGTGCTGCGCTACTCGCAATTTCGAGAGAAGGTTCGACAACCTCGTCGAGTTCTACTTTCCTTCCAGTCACTTCTTTCGAGAGAAATTCCTTCTCTAGAAAGGATCCATTCTTGGCAACGAAGATTTTGCCTTCGGATCTATGATAGAAGGTATGCCCAATAGTTTCCTTCGGGTATCCTATGAAGACGCATTTTTCCGCTTTGGGTTCAAGCTTATCCGGCTGTAACTTCTTTACATAGGCTTCGCAACCCCAAACTTTAAGGAACGACAATCTAGGTTTCTTCCCAAACCATAATTCATACGGTGTCGTTTCAACGGATTTAGATGGTGCCCTATTTAAAGTGAATGCGGCTGTTTCTAATGCATAACCCCAAAATGATAGCGGTAAATCTGTAAGTGACATCATAGAATGAACCATATCTAAGAGAGTTCGATTACGACGTTCGGACACACCATTACGCTGTGGTGTTCCCAGCGGTGTCAATTGTGAAAGTATTCCGCATTTCTTCAAATGCTCGCCAAACTCGTAACTTAGATATTCACCTCCATGATCAGAACGTAGAAATTTAATCTTCTTGTTACGTTGATTCTCTACCTCACTTTGAAATTCCTTAAAGTTCTCGAAAGTTTCGGACTTATGTTTCATGAAATAGATATACCCATATCTACTCAAGTCATCCGTGAAGGTAAGAACATAACGATAACCACCGCGCGATGCTACACTCATTGGACCACACACATCGGTATGTATTATTTCCAATAAGTCCGTAGCTCGCTCCATCATACCAGAAAATGGAGTCTTAGTCATTTTACCCATCAGACATGCTTCGCATCTTTCAAGTGATTCGAAATCAAGTGATTTAAGAAGTCCATCGGAATGGAGTTTCTTCATGCGCTTCACTCCAATGTGACCAAGACGACAGTGCCACATATAGGTCGAGTTATCGCTCGATTTCAAACGTTTAGCCTCAATGTTATTAATATGTGCATTTCCACTATCGAGATTCAACAAGAATAGACCATCTATCAAAGGTGCATGTGCATAAAACATATTACTCATATAAATTGAACAACCATTATTCTCGGACTTAAACAAGTAACCGTCTCGCAATAAACAAGATCCCGATATAATGTTCATGCTTAACGCAGGCACCAAATAACAATTATTTAAGTATAAAACTAATCCCGATGGTAGATGAAGGGGTAGCGTGCCGACCGCGATCACATCAACCTTTGATCCGTTTCCCACGCGCATCGTCACCTCGTTCTTCGCTAGCTTCCGTTTATTCTGCAGCACCTGATTTGAGTTACAAATATGAGCAACTGAACCAGTATCAAATACCCAGGCACTACTACGAGTACTAGTGAGATACACATCAATAACATGTATATCAGATATACCTTTCTTCTTGATGTTGCCGTTCTTCAAATCCGCCAAGTACTTTGGGCAATTCCGCTTCTAGTGACCTTCTCCCTTGCAGTAAAAGCACTCAGTATCAGGCTTAGGTCCAGCCTTGGTCTTCTTCGTCGGCGTGGTAACTTTCTTACCACCCTTCTTGAAGTGTCCCTTCTGCTTAGACTTGCCTTTCTTGAATTTGGTGGTCTTATTGACCAACAACACTTGGTGCTCTTTCTTGATCTCCACTTCTGCAGATTTCAACATGGCAAAGAGTTCTGGCAACGTCTTGTTCATGTTTTGCATGTTGTAGTTCATCACAAAGTTCTTGTAACTTGGTGGTAGTGATTGGAGGACGCGGTAAATCCCCAAAGCATTAGGAATCACTATACCCAAGCTTTGAAGTTTGTTTGCGTGCCCAGACATCTTAAGCACATGCTCACTGACGGAGCTGCCCTCTTCCATCTTGCAGTTAAAGAACTTTTCAGAAGCCTCATAGCTTTCAATTGCCGCATGAGTCTCAAAGATCAATTTGAGATCCTCGACAATATCATATGGGTCTGAATTCTCAAACCTTTTCTGAAGCTCCGATTCTAAACCATACAAGATAGCACACTGAACTGTGGAGTACTGAGTCTTTCGAGTGAGGTAAACATTCTTTACTTCATCGGCAGCATCAGCTGCAGGTGGGTCACCCAGCGGTGCATCCAGCACATAGGTCAAATTACCAGCTGTGAGGACAATCCTCAAATTGCGGAACCAATCCGCGAAGTTTCTTCCATTGTTTTTCAACTTTTCTTTCTCTAGGAACGCATTAAAATTGATGGTAGGGGCTGCCATTGATCTACAACATATTTGCAATAGTTTAGACTAAGTTTATGACAAATTGAGTTCAAATTAATAATAAAATTAATCTAGGTGAACTCCCACTCAAAACAATATCCCTCACATTGTTTTAGTGATCACACGAACCAAATCCACCATATCAACACCGATCATCACGAGAGCTGATATAGTTTCAATGGCGAACAATCGACATGTTCATCATATCTACTATATGATTCATGCTTTACCTTTCGGTGATCCGTGTTCCGAGACCATGTCTGTACATGTTAGGCTTGTCAAGATCAAACCTTAGCTTCCGCATGAGCAAATCTGGCTTGCTCACGTTGTATACACTTGCGGAATCTAACACACCCGATCATCACGTGGTGCTTCGAAACAACAAGCTTTAGCAACGGTGCTAACTAAGGTGAACACTTTATGACTTGAAATTCATGTGCATGAGGGATCATCTTATAATGCTACAGTCGTCTACTAAGCAATACAAGATGCATAAAGGATTAACATCACATGCAATTCATAATATGTGATATGATATGGCCTTTCTTCTTTTGTGCTTCCGATCTCCATCTTCTAGCACGAACATGATCTCCATCATCACCGGCATTGCATCAAGGTCAATGACGCTTCTCCATGGTTGTCGTCCACCGGCTTCAACTATTCCAACTACTTTGAATAGACACGCGGGTCTTAACATAAATTAAAGACAACCATATGGCTCCTGCCGGTTGCCAACTTACAATAAGGATCATTGCATACATCAAATATAATCACAATCATGGCCATATCACATCACTGCACACCCCTGCAAAACAAAGTTAGACACTTCTAATTTCTTTTCATGTTTTACGTGGTTTGGGGCTTTCAATAAGTGTCGTTCTAACTTACGAACATGAACCACAACATTGATACTAGTATTGTTAATCACCCGTTGTAAATTGGATCTTAACTATGCTAGGAGAAACAGGCACCCGCAAAGCCACTTATGCAATACAAGTTGCATGTCAAGCGTGGAGCAAGTCTCATGAACGATGTCATGTAAGGTTAGCCCGGGCCGCTTCATCCCAACATCCCGCAAGATGCAAAGTACACAACAAGCAATCGACAATAAAAGCATCAACGCCCACAATGACCATTGTGTTCTACTCGTGTAACAGATCTACATATAGACACGGCTCTGATACCACTGAAGGGATTCGTAGCATGGAAAAACAAAAAATTTCTATCGCATACAAACAAACAAGCCAAGATCTATCTACTAGATTGTAGCAACGAGTCGATGGAATAACTCACCCTCGAAGATTCCAAAGTGTTTAACGAGAGCGGATTCTCGTGGGTGATGTAGTCGTACTCTTTCCGATCTCAAGATCGCGTAGACGATCCTTCCGGCGCTGCGTTCCAGCAGCGCTTCTGCAGTCGGTCACACGTTCGGTACTCGACGAAGACCTTCCTCTCCCTTGTTCCAGCAGGAAGCGGAGGTTGTAGCACTCTCCTCGTGATTCCGGCAGCACAACGGCGTGGTACCGGAAGTAGAGGGGAGATCTCGCAGGGCTTCGCCTTAAGCCGGAGCGAGTATGGTGGAGTATGAGAGAGTCCCTGGACGATCTAGGGTTTAGACACGCCGAGGAGGGGCAAGCCGGCGACTAGGGTTTAGCTAGGCGGCGGCGGCAGTTTGCCCTAGGGCCGGCGGCGGCTATGGAGGCGGCGGTGGCTTGGTACTAGGGTTTAGAGGTAGGAACTTGTGTGTATAGGAGGGGAGCCCTGCCCCTCCTTATATAGGTGGAGGGGGCCGGCCAAGGGGAGGGGAGTCCCTCCCCAACTCGGCTTGGTGGTGCGCCGGCGGTGGGAGGAGGAACTCCTCCCCCAAGTCGGTTTCCACCTCCCTCTCCACTTTCCAAAACTAGCCGTTTGACTTTCAAACTAGGCGTTTGACTTTTCAAACTAGGATTTGATTAATCCCTCTATTTTGTTCAGCGATGACACCGAGTACATAATGCAATCATACCAACTTGATATAACACATTCATGTAC
The DNA here is from genome assembly GCA_916181665.1 of Avena sativa. Lineage (NCBI taxonomy): Eukaryota > Viridiplantae > Streptophyta > Magnoliopsida > Poales > Poaceae > Avena > Avena sativa. The sequence goes on along the minus strand of OV702297.1, from coordinate 298,372,060 downwards.
CCTTCCCCTCCGGAGTGCCGGACATTCCGGAACCTTCTAGAACATTCCATAACTACTCAAACAACGTCGAATCCTTAAGTGTGTCTCCCTACGGTTTGTGAATTATGCGGACATGATCGAGACACCTCTCCGAACAATAACCAATAGAGGAATCTGGAAATTCATATGGCTCCCACATATTTCTACGATTACTTTGCGATCGAATGAACCACTTACATACGATACCAATTTCCCTTTGTCTCACGATAGTTTACTTATCCGAGGTTATGATCGTCGGTATCTCTGCATACCTAGTTCAACCTCGTTACCGATAAGTACTCTTTTCTCGTTCCCGTGATATGTGATCCCTTGTGAGCTAGTCACATGCTTGCAAGCTAATTGGATGACATTTCACCGAGAGGGCCCAGAGTATATCTATCCGTCATATGGATGGACAAATCCCACTCTTGATCCATGTGTCTCAACCAATACTTTCCGAACACTCAATGCCACCTTTATAGCCACCCAGTTACGGTGTGGTGTTTGATGTCATCAAAGCATCCATCTGGTAAAGGTGATATGCATGATCTCATGGTCGAAGGAATTAGGTTACTATGTATCAGAAAGCATATAGCAATTGAACTATTTAAAATGACTTGATCTTTATGCTATGCTTATCTATAGGAGTATGTCCACCATATCATTCTCCTAACGATATGATCTTGTTGTTAATAACATCTCAATGTTCATGATAGGGAAACCACAATCATTTATTAACCAACAAGCTAGTGATGTATAGAGGCTTTACTAGGGACTTCAATTTAAGTTTACAAATCACACAAGTATTAATGTTTCCTTGTTAATACTATTATAGCATGAATGTAAACATTTATCATAAACACAAAGATATAATAATAACTATATTTATTATTGCCTCTAGGGCATATCTCCAACAATGTGAAGTTGACAGTGTGCACACCGTGTGGCACTTAGGCTAAATATTACAGAAATACTTATCATGAGTTATAATTTGAGTTGGATGGCTCTATGAGTTTTTGGTGTTTGTTGGAACCATCTAGCGCTCGAGGTGACAATGGGGTTATCTAGATGCGGAATACGAACTTTTAGGTGTGCTATTATAGCCCTACATCGTCCAACCGGAGAGTAGTTTAGAGTAGCATAATGAAGAGAAAATATTTATATGAGAGTGTCCACTAGTGAAAGTATGATCCCTAGGCCTTGTTTCTAAGCATTGAAACACCGTTTACAATCAGTCCTGCTACATTTTTGTTTGCTGCCACTTTTATTTCAGATTGCAATTACCACTTATAATCATCCATATTACTTGTATTTCACTATCTCTTCGCCGAACTAGTGCACCTATACACCTGACAAGTGTATTGGGTGTGTTGGGGACACAAGATACTTCTTGTATATTGATTGCAGGGTTGCTTGAGAGGGATACCTTTGACCTCTTCCTCCCTGAGTTTGATAAATCTTGGGTGATCCACTTAAGGGAAACTTTATGCTGTTCTACAAACCTCTGCACTTGGAGGCCTAACACTGTCTACAAGAATAGAAGCGTGCATAGACATCAAGCTCTTTTCTAGGGCCGTTCCCCGGGGAGGTAAGGTAAAAGGTACTCACATCCTCTGGCTACTAAGCTATCTTCTAGTACTATTGTTGGTGTGTGAGTGCTCAAAGTTATTTCCTTTAGATTCTGCAATTATATCTTTTTGTTTCTTGTTTTTATTTTCACTAGTTAGGATTAATGGAAAACAACAAAAAATTAGAGAGCTTTATAGTATTTATCTTGAGTTAGGACATGAAGTGTTTGAAGAGAAAATTAGAAAACCTATGAAACTTTATTTGCATGCTAAAAGCAATGTTATTAGTATGAATCTTTGAACACCATTATTGCTAATGCTATGGAAACGTCTAAGCTTGGGGAAGCTAGTTTTTAATGAGAATGATCTTTTTAGTTCCCCAGCTTTAGGGGAGAAAATTTGCTATGATGATACTATACCTCCAATATATGATGATTATAATGATGAATATGATATTTTTAGTACACATACTATAGAGGAGAAAATTTGTTATGATGATACTATACCTCCAATATATGATGATTACAATGATGAATAGGATATTTTCAGTCCACCTACCATTGAGGAGAAAATTAATTATGATTACAATATGCCTCATATATTTGATGACTATGGTGATGAGAATAATAATAATGATACCTATTTTGTTGAATTTGATCCCAATACGATTAATAAGAATGACTATGCTTATATGGAGAGTAATAATTATTTTATGCAAGTGTCTCATGATAAGAATGTTTTATGTGATAGTTATAGTGTTAATTTTATTCATGATGCTACTGAAAGTTATTATGGGAGAGGGAAACATGGTTTTATGTATCTCAACAATATTAAGTTTCCCCTCTTTATGTTGAGAATTTTGAAGATGCACTTGTTTTGCTTTCCTATTGATGTTGACGCTGTATCAACATGAAAGCGCTTCGTCGGGAAACCCCAAGAGCAAGGTGTGATGTAGCACAGCAGCAAGTTTTCCCTCAGTAAGAAACCAAGGTTATCGAACCAGTAGGAGGAAGGAAACGTCTCAAAGGTGTTGCAAGCAACTTGGAGACCTGCACAACACAAACTCAAGACTTTGCCCCAACGAACAGTGAGGTTGTCAATCTCACCGGTTTGCTCTAACAAAGGATTAACTATATGGTGTGGAAGGTAATAGTGGTTTGTATCAAATAAACAGTAACAGTGGAAGATGTATCAATGATAAAGGTTGGACCGGGATCCATAGTTCACTAGAGGTGTTCTCCTTAGATAAACAAACATGGCATGCTGGGTAAACAAATTATAGCAGGGCAATTGACAGGACTGAGCAAGGCATAACAATGCAATACTAGACATCAAGATCCTATGAGATTCGATTGGGAAATAAAACAAGATACATAGACCGCCATCCAACTACATCTATGACTAGAAGTCCACCTTCGGGTTATCATCCGAACCCCCTCCAGTATTAAGTTGCAAGCAATAGACAACTGCTTTAAGGAAAGTGTGTAAGGTAAACAATCCACTTGTTCCATGAACAAGAGACCATTGTTTTATCCCTAGTGGCAACAACACATCTACAACCTTAGAGATTTCTGTCACTTCCCTTAGATTAAATAGAGGCATGAACCCACTATCGAGCATAAATACCCCCTCTTGGAGTCATTAGCAACTACTTGGCCAAGATAGCTACTAACAACAGAGAGTATGCAAGATCACAAACAACACAGAAATGATAGAATCAATAAGACAAAACCTTTAATAATCTGACATAGTAATCTCAATATCCATCGGATCCCCACAAATACAACATGCATGATTACAAATAGATGAGATCTTGATCATGAACGGAGCTCACAAGATCTAGACATGAAAGCACAAAGGAGGAGATACAACCATCTAGCTACTACATGGACCCGTAGTCCAAGGTGGAACTATTCACGCTTCATACCGGAGGATAGCATGATGAAGAAGAAGGCCTCCAGGATGATCTCCCCTCTGGCAGGGTGCCGGGAAGAGCTTCAGATCCCCCGATCTAGGGACGGTGGTGGCGGCTATAGACGGTTTCGTGGAATATTGATCGAGTACTTATAGGCGAAGAGGTGAGGCAGGAGGGTGGCCAGGGGGCCAACACCCTGCCCAGGCGCGGCCTAGGGTGAGCCCGTTCCTGGGGGGTGTGGCTGCCCTGTGGATCCCCTCCGTCTCTCCTCTGTACCCTGTGTTCTCCTCGGTGAAATATTGACTTTGGCTTTTGTCCCGTCCAATTCCGAGAATATTTCCTTACTAGCTTTTCTGGAACCAAAAACAAAAGAAAACAGGCAACTGGCACTGTGGCAACTTGTTAATAGGTTAGTGCCAGAAAACATATAAAAACACATCAAAGTGTGGATAAAGCAAAGCAAAGTAGATACTAAACAAGCATGGAATATAAAAAATTATAGATACGTTTCCGACGTATCAAGCATCCCCAAGCTTAACTCCTGCTCGTCCTCGAGTAGGTAAGTGATAAAAGAATAATTTTTGAGGTGACATGCACCATCAAAACCAAGATCAAACCATTTGCAAGCATTGAAAGCTGGGATCAAAGAACTCTAAACATGAGCATGAAAGATGGAGTTCTAACAGTAAGACAAAGTAACTATGCATGCAACATGAAAGGCTACAAACAAAGATCATGTATAACATGCATTGAAAAACGTTTGTTTGTTTCACATACAGAAAACATGGCATAGTGGCAATCAACTTGTCCCTCATAGAGTAGCAAATAGATGCATAGGACACCTTCAAAGTTCATAAAAGTGACTAGATACAAATAGCACAAGAACAAGCAATATCAACAATATTCATCAATTAATAAGTTTTGGGACAATGCACATAGAACTAAGAATGGCAACTATGCTCTCTTAACTGGTGCCTAAAGGTAGAAGGTGGAGACTCAATATAATAGTGGAAGAAAGGTCCTTCATAAAGGGAAGAAGGGATTTCAAGTTTCAAAAAGAGCTTCCAAAAATTACGGTACTTGCTAGCTTTCATCCCTCATTGCCCCTATCATAAGTATCTTAAAATGATTAAGGTTAAAGTGAACAAATTATGGACTATATGCTTGACAAAGTATAAGTTGGCAATCTCATGTCCCTTGAATATGAGGGCTGCTCCTCATGCTACTCAACTTTAGTCACCTGTAAGTTCTTGCCATAGTAAGTACATGCGTATCATAAAGAACCACCAACAGGGTTCCCCTTGCACATGGTACAGGAGCTATCCCATAACCAAAATGACAAGGCAAGCAGACAATGAGTATCTCAGCGATCTTTTTATTTGCTATTTCCATAGGTTTTTGTTGAGGATGCTTCACAGATTGCTCATTATGGTGATGCTGCAAGTTTCCACCATGATTAGGAATGGCTTAGGCTAGCGGCCCAGGCGTTTCTCTAACACACATACATAACTCCATGGACTTACGATCTCCCCTTTTATTTCACACCGACGACATCCATAGACAAAATAGCATGATATCAACTGTGTACAAAGTACAAGTGCAATGTTGAAAGCGTTCCCCATGACAACACGGTTCTGCTAATTCCAACGTATAAGTGCAAGCATATACAACATAGATGACACAATGGTTCAAGTTTATTAGGGGCAAGAAAAATAAAGTGCCATCAAGTTTGTGAGAGCTTTAATCACTAAGTTTTCATATAACAAAATACTTTTTAATTGGAAGATAGATGAAAACAAGAATATACTTGGAATGGTGTAACACACCATGCATAGGAATTTATAGTGGACACTTCGGAATAACTTGGTTTCTTGGGAGTTGAATGCATGAGTAGAACTTACTCATACAAGTGGAGGCTAGCAAAAGACTGGGAGCGACCAACTAAGAGACCAATAATGTCCATAATCATGCAGAGCGACAAAACATTACTAATCAAAGCATAGAGTGGTACAAGTCAAGGACTAAATGATCATAGAGGCTATGGTGACTTGTTCATAGTCATGACATGGTGTGAGCAGGTGCCAAGTCAACCCAAACAAAGCATCAAAGGAGAATACCACAATACTATGCTTTTGTATGCTAAAACAATGCATGAGTTTTTCAAGGCACACTAAGCAATCCCAATTGTTTGGAACAAATCATGCTACATCAATAATCACTAAGCATAAGGTTAAAACAACACCTAGGATGACATTCTAAAGTCTAAGTCACAGTCAAAGCAAGCTCCTCTTGCACTACTCAAGCAAGAACTTTCTACTCCTTTACAACACCAATCAACTTATTTGAAACAACACAGGGAGAGCAGGGGTCCAAACTACTTTATTAAAGTAAACTAAACAAACTAAGAAAAGCAAACAAAAACTAAGACGCTCCAAGAACAACACAACAATGCATGAAACAATAAAAACAAAGTGTCTAGAAAGACCTGAGCTTTTTATTGATGAAGAAGGGGATGCCTTGGGCATCCCCAAGCTTTGACGCTTGTACCTCTTAGATATTTCTTTGGGTGACAACGGGGTGGCATCCCCAAGCTTGAGATTTTTTCCATTTTCATCTCATTACATCATTCTCTCTCTACACCTGAAATTTTTACTTCATACAAAACTTCACACAATCTTCATTAGCAACATTAGTGTATTCAAAAGATAATAGACCCTTGGGTTTAGCTTTAGAACAACAAAACTTTCACTAAAACACAAGCTACTGTACCAATTCCCTCAAAATCTCAATTACCCAAAAAGAACCCAAAAAGGAATCAATAAGAAGAAAATGCAAATAATGGCAGAAATCTGTCAAAACAGACCAGCAGGTAGAAACCGTCTTGTTCGAAGACCGCCCGTTGCTCAAATCAAAAAGTATTGAACTAATGGAAGTTATCTAACATACTGGGGGATTTGTTCGTAAATTTTCAGCTCAATTCGACTTAATGAGACTCCTCAAGAATTTTTATGGTGGAGCACAAAAATCTGTTTCGGGACAGCAACTCCCCAAATCTTACTTCCCTCTCATTAGAGGTCATTCTTGGCACAAAAAGCAAACAAAAAGGATAAGGAGAGGTTACTACTTAAGTAATAACTTCCAAGACTCAAGAAAACTATTGGGTTATCTCCCAACAAGTAGTTTTCTTTAACACCTTTAAGTTAGGCTTGATAGTTTGAGAAGATGCTCACATAGGAAATATGAATTGAAGTAAAAGAGAGCATCAAGAGGCAAATTCAAAACACATTTAAGTCTAAAAGAACTTCCAATGCATAGGAATCTTGTAAGAAAATAAATTAAAGAAGCACAAAGCAGCAAGCATAGGAAAGCAAAATAAGTGCAACTTCAAGGTTTTCAACATAAAGAGGGGAAACTTAATATTGTTGAGATACATAAGACCATGTTTCCCTCTCTCATAATAACTTTCAGTAGCATCATGAATAAACTCAAAAATATAGCTATCACATAAAGTATGCTTTTCATGATCTACAAACACATAATTTCCATCAAGCTCAAAAATAGTGGGATTAAAACCTTCAAAGGTTTTACCCAAAGTAGATATTTCAAAAGGATGCACAGGAACATAACATTCATCCTCCTTTGGTAAGCATGGGGGACAATCAAATAATTTAAGGGATAAAGAGTTACTCTCATTAGAAGGTAGGCATGGGTAGATAATCCATTCTTCCTCCTTTTGTTCATCACTCTCCTCCTCCTTTTCATCTAATAAACTTCCAGTTTCAAAAATTTCTTCTTCCATAGGCTCCTGCAAGGCATTAGTCACTTCCATTTGTGGAAAGGATCTATTAAAATATTCAAGAATATAGCCATTTTCTTCCTTGTAATTGTCAAAGCAAAATTTAAGTATCTCATAAACCTCATATTCATAAGGTGCATTATCAGTATTTTCAAGCAAACTGGCAAGTTCAAATGCACCCTTGAAGGCAATAAATTCTTCAATTTGTTCCACATCATAAAAGTCATAATTTCCTTTAACATAAGAGGATATGGTAACATTATCATTATACTCACATTGAAACGGGAGGTGTTTATACCTCCTACAACAACAAGCTTGATCAAAGCAATAAATAACATTATAAGTAGAGCACACCTCTCTAGCAATAGTATTCAATTCATAAATTTGTTCCCATAAGTGTTTCCCTTTTTTGTGACAAATGGTGGTCCTTATAATAATACTTTTCTTCTTCCGTGAACCCACCTTGCCAATAAGAACTAGTTTCAAAGAAACCATCCATTGATAGAAAGCATGACAAAGCAAGGCAATAATAGACCAGCAACTAGAGTAGGAACTAAATTTTTTTTTTATAAGAGAAAGCAAACCAAACTAAACTATTTTTTTTGGAGTTTTTGATAAAAAGAGGCAAACAAAACCAAGCAAAAGAACTAAGCAAACCAAAAACAAAATAAAGAGAAAGGTTGAGAAGGAATCCCCTTGTGAAGACGTGTTTAGCCTCCCGGCAATGGCGCCAGAAAAAGCTTGATGTTGGCGCTGTATCAACGTGAAAGCTCTTCGTCAGGAAACCCCAAGATCAAGGTGTGATGCAGCACAGCAGCAAGTTTTCTCTCAGTAAGAAACCGAGGTTATCGAACCAGTAGGAGGAAGGAAACGTCTCAAAGGTGTTGCAAGCAACTTGGAGACCTGCACAACACAAACTCAAGACTTTGCCCCAACAAATAGTGAGGTTGTCAATCTCACCGATTTTCTGTAACAAAGGTTTAACTGTATGGTGTGGAATGTAACAGTGGTTTGTAGCAAGTAAACAGTAACAGTGGAAGATGTATCAATGATAAAGATCAGACCGGGGTCCATAGTTCACTAGAGGTGTTCTCCTTAGATAAACAAACATGGCATGCTGGGTAAACAAATTACAGCAGGGAAATTGACAGGACTGAGCAAGGCATAACAATGCAATACTAGACATCAAGATCCTATGAGATTCGATTGGGAAATTCAACAAGATACATAGACCGCCATCCAACTGCATCTATGACTATAAGTCCACCTTTGGGTTATCATCTGAACCCCCTCCAGTATTAAGTTGCAAGCAATAGACAACTGCTTTAAGCAAAGTGTGTAAGGTAAACAATCCACTTGTTCCATGAACAAGAGACCGTTGTTTCCCTAGTGGCAATAGAACATCTACAACCTTAGAGATTTCTATCGCTTCCCTTAGATTAAATAGAGTCATGAACCAACTATCGAGCATAAATACCCCCTCTTGGAGTCACTAGCAACTACTTGGCCAAGATAGCTACTAACAACGGAGAGCATGCAAGATCACAAACAACACCGACATGATAGAATCAATAAGACACAACATTAATTAATCTGACATAGTAATCTCAATATCCATCGGATCCCCGCAAACACAACATGCATGATTACAAATAGATGAGACATTGATCATGAATGGAGCTCACAAGATCTAGACATGAAAGCACAAAGGAGGAGATACAACCATCTAGCTATTACATGGACCCGTAGTCCAAGGTGGAACTACTCACACTTCATATCGGAGGCTGGCATGATGAAGAAGAAGGCCTCCGGGATGATCTCCCCTCCAGCAGGGTGCCGGGAAGAGCTTCAGATCCCCCTGATCTAGGGGCGATGGTGGCGGCGGCTACAAACGATTTCGTGGAATATTGATCGGGTACTTAGGGTTTAGGCATCGGGGGCTTCTTATAGGCGAAGAGTGTAACATCCCAAAAGTATTAAACTAGAATCATCAAACTCTAATCTTCAAAATTAGGGTTAACAAAAACTTTTCTAAATAAAAATATGAAGGCATGCATGTGTGTATGCATTCCATTTTAGATTCTTTTGAATTGCCTTGTTTATGTGTTTCTTTGCTTGTAAAGGGATTCTTAGGTGAAATAAACATCATCTAAACAATCCCCACACTTTTCCCAAAGACAAATAAATCAAAACAAATAAAATAAGGGAATGGTCACTATGGCCAAATTAACTCCCATGCCTACTTTGGTTGTCTTTAACTTTCAATACCTAACAGAAACTTGTTTGGATCTTTGCACCCCTTGATAGTACTCATAACAAGGTACCAAGGCCCACTTTGTGATCCTCCAAAAACATTTGAATGCATAGTTTAAAGGACAGTTCAAAATTGAATCTTTATCATATGGGAAGATCCCACTTTTTCAAATACCAACCAAACAAGCTCAATTTTCAAAACCCAAGCATCCACAAACTCACCAGCACCTGCTTAGCACACCCACCAAAAACCTTTTCAAAATTCAAAACTTGAGTTCTTGTGGCCATTTCATCAAACACTTGGAGGCAAAAAATCAATCTGGCCAAACTTCACTGTTTTGAGCAGTAATTTGGCTAAGCAATGTTCACCATTGATCACCCTTGTCTCCCTCAGTGCCAACCAGTGCTTGGACAAACCCTAGCCCCTACCCTTTGCCCCATGCCATGCCAACCCGAGCACCCCCGTGCCAGCCGACCATGGCTAGCTAGCCAGAGCAAGCACCAAGCCTAAAGATCATGTCTAGGACACAGCCCACTGTCACATCCCAAGATTTTCCAAATCTTGTAATGTGAAAAATAAATGAATAAAATAAAACTTTGTTGATTTTCAGGGTGAGAAGAAACTTTTTGATTCCAAATGGAAACCTTCAAACCTATTTGGATCAAATAAAATCCTAAAGGAATTTTAAAAGTTACATAAACAATAAAACTTAAAAATATTTAAAATTACTATTTTGGATCTTTTGATAAAAGATTTGGTTTTCAAAAGAAAAGGTAGATTTATAAATAAGGATTATTTTATAAAGCCAAATTAAACCTTGGCCAATATTTTGAAATAAAATGTTTTGTTTTGATTAAAAGAGTAAAGGTTTATTTAAATAAAATAATAAGGATTTGATATCCAATTTTATTTAAATAAAAGGTTTACCATTTTTAATTAAACACCAAAACTTATTAGTTAATTTTAAATAAGTTTTCCAAGTGTTTATGGTTTTCAAATAAAACCTACTGATTGGTTTTAATACTATTTTGGATTTCAAATAGAGTTTTGAAAATAAATAAAACAAACCCTATTTGATTTAATAACTAAGGTCCATTTTTATTTAATCATTAATGGACCCTAAAATAAAAATGTTATTTTATTTTAAACAAGTTTCCCAAGTATTCTTTATTTTCAAATAAAACCAACTGATTTGGTTTTGATAAAAATTGGATTTCAAATGGAGATTTTATTAAATAAATCAAAACCTATTTGAATTAATAATTAAGGTCTATTTTATTTAATTATTAAATAGATCCTAAAAAGAATAAAATTATTTTATTTTTGGACTTTGGTTTATGTTGATAAACAGAACCAAATTCAACACAAAGTATGGTGAATATTTGAATTGAATTGAATGTTTGAATTGTTGTTTGAATTTCAAAACAGAAAAAGAAATAGAAAAAGGTTTTAGAATAGGAAAAAAACAGAATTGGACTCGACCCAACCTGGCCCGTTAAAGCCCAGCATCCCATTGCACTCTCTCCCCCGAAGCGTTTTCTTCCACTCACGATGTAACCCGCACAGACGCTGACCATAGGACCCCACTTGAAACGTTCCTTCCTCACTGACGCCGGGCCCCATAGCCAGATCATCGTCGTCTTCACCCCCGATGAACTCGCCTCTGACTGTTTCCTCCGTGTCTTAAATCGAATCAATGCGAGTTATTCTGCGAATTGAAATCCCCCGCGATCACGCTCGTTTAACCACCTCCCCCTCCCCTTCCTTTCCCCTCAGACACCGCTACAGGAGAGCCCCCAGGCTGCCTCCAATTTCTTCTGCACCGCCGCCGTCTCCGACGAACAACCACGGCAATTCCGGCCAGCCCACGCCCCCTTGCTCTATGGCGCACCCAAGCTTTCTCCCCACCTCCAGGCGAACCTACCCATAGCGCCAGCTTGCCCGCACATGACCTGCAACCTCGACTCTGTCCATGTCTGAGCGCCACCGACGATAAGCCCAACTCCGGTGAGCCATCGCCGACGACCTCGTGCGCCCCTTGCTCACTGGTGAGTGTTTTCGTGAACCTTGAACTCGTGTGCATCTTCCTGATGCGTTGTTTCTCTCGCTTGCGCCCCGACGCTCGCCTCCGACAACATCTGACCGCGCCCGAGGTGAAGCACAACTCCGGCGAGCGATTCAAGACTACTCTGTGCGCCCCTTCGGCAACGACAACCACCTTGAGCTTCCCCACGACGCCGCGATCACTGTGAGCATCTTCCCAGCCATTCTAGCTTCCTGTATCACCGGCGCCGCCACTGTCTGGCCGCTCCGCCGCTAGCGGCCACCGCAGCGCCGCCCATCTATGGCTGACACGCTGTACACCGTAGGATGTAGATCCAAGCGCTATGATAGATCCACTGATCGAAGGGGTACGAACAGCTCTGCACCGCACGATCTGTTTAATATCCAACGCACCAGAGCACTCGATCCAACCGAAACGGTATGGACGAATAGAATTAAGACGCGTGGCACCAGACGATTTAAAATAGAATTTGAAATCAGATTTAGATGCCATTTTGAAACCCTTGTAACTTTTGATCCACACGTCCAAAAATTACAAACTTTATATCAATGGAATCAGTGGAACAAGCCCTAGCCAACCATGCCATTTGTTTAGTAAAAAGTTTCTGTTAAATGATTTGTTTTTGCAGAAACATTTGTATGCTTATTTAGATTATAAAAATTGTTCAAAAATGATTTTGGGGATAAAATCTTTTGCAAATGGTGTGATTTGAACCTACTGACCATAGGAAAGACTTTGTGGTTTCAAAAATGTATTTGGTGAAGAAAAGAATGATTCTTTGATTTAAAACCATTTCTAGACAAATAAAAATATAGTTTATTTATTAAAAATGGTTTTGGAAGAAAACTTTTGGGAAATGTTTTGTTTTAAACTCTCTGACCCTAAACACCAAGTTTTATGGTTTGAAAACATATTTGGTGAACCCTATAGATTAATGCCTTAGTAAAAATATTTCTACACCACATAAAATGATACTTTATTTTGAAAATGGTTTTTGAAGTGAAACCTTTTGCAAATGACTTTGCCACTTTACAAAATGACCATTAGGTGTTTTCAAATGTTTATGGCCCATTAGGAACCACTTTTCCAAATAAAACAAAGCTTGGCATGCTTGCATGCATTCCTTAGACTTTATGATTTTATGTGTTGTTTTGCTTGATTGGTAGATTGAGTTTGTGCCTTGCTTGATTGAATTGTAGTGACTTGAAGAGTGTGATTGTTGCAAGGACAAGGAGTGAACTTATACTCTCTACCAAAAAGGCAAGTGATGCTTCATACTTTTTGTCCCATTACTTTCACTATGTATTAGTGATTTTTCTAAGTAGAACTTGCATGGAATTTTAGCTAAGTATAAACCTTGCTATAGGAAAACCTAGTAGATGAAACCTTAGTGGAATATTTCCTAAGTTAAGACTCCTAATACTATCATGCTTAGCTTAGCTAATAGAAAACAAGGGTGGAAATATATTCATACTATGGAAAAATTTCTAAGTTTGAGGACTTGTGTTTTTGTTTAATAAAACAACTAAGTTAATGAATCACCTGGGTGGAATGGTAATTGCTTGGTGGTTTTTGGTTGAGTGGTTCACAAGGCCCATGTCTATTGTTGACCTTGTGTATCTCACTTGTGGATGGCCACCCAGGAACAAAGAGATTTGAGATGTCAAATGTTGAGAAGCTTCAAGTGCAACCACTTGGCATTATGGGCTCTGCCTGGATCATATAGGTTGCAAGAACTTAGCCATATGGAAAGTTGGTGGTAGAGTTTGATAGGTTGGAACGCGTCCATTTTGGTCTAAGGGGAGGCTTCTGAAAGATCTTGTCTTGGGAAACCAAGTCTTGTGGGGAAAGTGCACAACCTCTGCAGAGTGTAAAATCTAAGTACTTAGCCATGTCCCTGGTAAAGGACAATTTGAGCATCAAGACATGGAAGCAATCAAGAATCTCATCATTCAAATTTCTAAGTTAAAAACTTGTGGTTGAACCAGGGTTAAAGGATCTTCAATCTTTTGATTGAGAAAAATGATTTTGTCAAGCAAAAACTTAGTGTTTTCAAAATGATAAGGAAAATCTATTTTGAGCAATGCAAGCCTCAACTCCACTTAGCCAAAAGCATATAGTTGATAGATTCCACTATACTACCATAGTATCACTTGCCAATACAATTCAAATGTATTGACCCTTGTGGCTGTAACTTGTTATGTTGCAGGTTTGTTTGATATAGTGAAGTTGATTGATTAGGATTACAAAGTCTACAACCAACATGTCTGCCTGTGGCACTTTGAAGATGAAGGACCCCATGCTTATAGATATTCTGCTGCAATGTAATGTAATAGCCAAATGAGCTATATAAGATGTAATAAAATTATGTTATTCCTGGTTATAAAGTTGTATTATGACCTTTGTTTCTTGATATTACATCTTAACTGTGGATGCTAGCTATTGATCCAGGGACTAGCATTGTAAACACAGGGGACTCTACCTTATTAAAGGTTGGGACCCTTACAGATGGTATCAGAGCATTGTGTTGCCTGTAGGATTTGTAAACCTAGGATTGGACAAAACCCCTTAGAAAAAGATAGGAATTGTATTTGTTCCAAAACTTATTTACAAACAATTTTGTAAACTCTTTCCTCAACCATTTTGGTTTTGATTCTACATCTCTTCTATTTCAAACTTGATGGACAAAACTTACCCCATGGCCAAAGACTTCACCATGTACAAAGGACTTCTTCAACTCTAAAGACTTCAACTTCTTCAACTCTAAAGACTTCAACGTCTTCAGCATATTCCCCAAGGACCTCAACCTTGGATACCACTAAGGACTACAAGTGAGACAAGGAAATCTTGCTCAAGATATGGAGACTAAGGAAATGCAAAAAATAGAAGGAGTTCACTTCACTTGAAGTTTTGTGACCAAGAGTTTTCCAAGGAAACCATGAACTCATGCAAGAAGGAATCAACCAAGAAAAATGGAAAGATCTCAAGTGAACCATATAGATGGACCACCATATTTGAGTATAGATCAAACACACCAACTTATGTGGTATAACAAAAATATTTTTGGTTGCCTAAAAAATGTGCTTGAACTTTGATTGTTTGAGTAAAAAGTTGTTTGTGATTGCTTGCACATTGCTTGTGTGAATTGTGATGTGTGAGATTAGAATTACTCCCTTAGAAATATTTTTGCCTATTCTAAATCCCAATCCAACCCACACAGATGACTTCTCCAAGAGACTCCAACATCAAGGTTGATGACAACAACAACCAAGAGGACAACATGAGAGAACTCATAGCAAACCAAAACCAGTTGAGCCAAGAGACAACTCAGCTTTTAGCCAACAATAATGGACTAGACCCAGCCATACAAAGGATTTTGAAATTTCAATCCCAATTGCTGCAAGGATTGGTTACTCAAATGATCAACATGTGAGAAAACTTTTCCCAAGGAGCTAATGACAACAAGGATGACAAAGATGTTAATCTAGAAGGAACCCAAGCTATCAATGTTTGTAAATACAAGGATCATACATCCAAGGAGCATGAAAACCAATTCCCTAATTGTGAAGAAGAAGGTCATATCTCTAGTAACTGCCCCAAGAAGAGAGAAAGATTTTCCACCTTTGAGGAGCATGAACTAGAAGAACTCCTAGCTTTGGAGAGACCCAAGAAGAAGAAGAAATGCCCCAACCCTAACAAGAAGGATGTTACTCGAGTGCAATGTTACAATTGCAAAGAGATGGGACACTATGCCAATGAATGCCCAGAAAAGAAGAAGAACCAAAGAAACAAACAAGAGGCAATGATACCAAAGGAAAAGAAAGATATCAGCCAAGTGATGTGTTTCAAATGCAAGGAACTAGGCCACTATGTAAACTTCTGTCCAGGAAAGATGAAGCACAATATAAACCATCCTATGAAGGATCTCAGCCTTGTCACATGTTTCAAGTGTGAAAACAAAGGACACTATGCAGATGTTTGCCCAGAGAAGTTTCCCCAGAAGGCCAATATGTAAACTAGTTGGAAAATATTTTAAGGGTGGTAGTACCCTAGTGTTTTGAGCCTACTTGTAACCCTAGCCTTCCCAAATATCGGGACGAGATTTATTTTAAGGGTGGTAGCCTGTCACATCCCAAGATTTTCCAAATCTTGTAATGTGAAAAATAAATGAATAAAATAAAACTTTGTTGATTTTCAGGGTGAGAAGAAACTTTTTGATTCCAAATGGAAACCTTCAAACCTATTTGGATCAAATAAAATCCTAAAGGAATTTAAAAAGTTAAATAAACAATAAAACTTAAAAATATTTAAAATTACTATTTTGGATCTTTTGATAAAAGATTTGGTTTTCAAAAGAAAAGGTAGATTTATAAATAAGGATTATTTTATAAAGCCAAATTAAACCTTGGCCAATATTTTGAAATAAAATGTTTTGTTTTGATTAAAAGAGTAAAGGTTTATTTAAATAAAATAATAAGGAATTGATATCCAATTTTATTTAAATAAAAGGTTTACCATTTTTAATTAAACACCAAAACTTATTAGTTTATTTTAAATAAGTTTTCCAAGTGTTTATGGTTTTCAAATAAAACCTACTGATTGGTTTTAATACTATTTTGGATTTCAAATAGAGTTTTGAAAATAAATAAAACAAACCCTATTTGATTTAATAACTAAGGTCCATTTTTATTTAATCATTAATGGACCCTAAAATAAAAATGTTATTTTATTTTAAACAAGTTTCCCTAGTATTCTTTATTTTCAAATAAAACCTACTGATTTGGTTTTGATAAAAATTGGATTTCAAATGGAGATTTTATTAAATAAATCAAAACCTATTTGAATTAATAATTAAGGTCTATTTTATTTAATTATTAAATAGATCCTAAAAAGAATAAAATTATTTTATTTTTGGACTTTGGTTTATGTTGATAAACAGAACCAAATTCAACACAAAGTATGGTGAATATTTGAATTGAATTGAATGTTTGAATTGTTGTTTGAATTTCAAAACAGAAAAAGAAATAGAAAAAGAAAAAGGTTTCAGAATAGGAAAAAAAACAGAATTGGACTCGACCCAACCCAACCTGGCCCGTTAAAGCCCAGCAGCCCATTTCACTCTCTCCCCCGAAGCGTTTTCTTCCACTCACGATGTAACCCGCACAGACGCTGACCATAGGACCCCACTTGAAACGTTCCTTCCTCACTGATGCCGGGCCCCACAGCCAGATCATCGTCGTCTTCACCCCCAATGAACTCGCCTCTGACTGTTTCCTCCGTGTCTTAAATCGAATCAATGCGAGTTATTCTGCGAATTGAAATCCCCCACGATCACGCTCGTTTAACCACCTCCCCCTCCCCTTCCTTTCCCCTCAGACACCGCTACAGGAGAGCCCCCAGGCTGCCTCCAATTTCTTCTGCACCGCCGCCGTCTCCGACGAACAACCACGGCAATTCCGGCCAGCCCACGCCCCCTTGCTCTCTGGCGCACCCAAGCTTTCTCCCCACCTCCAGGCGAACCTCCCCATAGCGCCAGCTTGCCCGCACATGACCTGCAACCTTGACTCTGTCCATGTCTGAGCGCCACCGACGATAAGCCCAACTCCGGTGAGCCATCGCCGACGACCTCGTGCGCCCCTTTCTCACTAGTGAGTGTTTTCGTGAACCTTGAACTCGTGTGCATCTTCCTGATGCGTTGTTTCTCTCGCTTGCACCCCAGACGCTCGCCTCCGACAACATCTGACCACGCCCGAGGTGAAGCACAGCTCTGGCGAGCGATTCAAGACTACTCCGTGCGCCCCTTCGGCAACGACAACCACCTTGAGCTTCCCCACGACTCCGCGATCACTGTGAGCATCTTCCCAGCCATTCTAGCTTCCTGTATCACCGGCGCCGCCACCGTCTGGCCGCTCCGCCGCTAGCAGCCACCGCAGCGCCGCCCATCTATGGCTGGCACGCTGTACACCGTAGGATGTAGATCCAAGCGCTACGATAGATCCACTGATCGAAGGGGTACGAAAAGCTCTGCACCGCACGATCTGTTTAATATCCAACGCACCAGAGCGCTCGATCCAACCGAAACGGTATGGACGAATAGAATTAAGACGCGTGGCACCAGACGATTTAAAATCAGATTTAGATGCCATTTTGAAACCCTTGTAACTTTTGATCCACACGTCCAAAAATTACAAACTTTATATCAATGGAATCAGTGGAACAAGCCCTAGCCAACCATGCCATTTGTTTAGTAAAAAGTTTCTGTTAAATGATTTGTTTTTGCAGAAACATTTGTATGCTTCTTTAGATTATAAAAATTGTTCAAAAATGATTTTGGGGATAAAATCTTTTGCAAATGGTGTGATTTGAACCTACTGACCATAGGAAAGACTTTGTGGTTTCAAAAATGTATTTGGTGAAGAAAAGAATGATTCTTTGATTTAAAACCATTTCTAGACAAATAAAAATATAGTTTATTTATTAAAAATGGTTTTGGAAGAAAACTTTTGGGAAATGTTTTGTTTTAAACTCTCTGACCCTAAACACCAAGTTTTATGGTTTGAAAACATATTTGGTGAACCCTATAGATTAATGCCTTAGTAAAAATATTTCTACACCACATAAAATGATACTTTATTTTGAAAATGGTTTTTGAAGTGAAACCTTTTGCAAATGACTTTGCCACTTTACAAAATGACCATTAGGTGTTTTCAAATGTTTATGGCCCATTAGGAACCACTTTTCCAAATAAAACAAAGCTTGGCATGCTTGCATGCATTCCTTAGACTTTATGATTTTATGTGTTATTTTGCTTGATTGGTAGATTGAGTTTGTGCCTTGCTTGATTGAATTGTAGTGACTTGAAGAGTGTGATTGTTGCAAGGACAAGGAGTGAACTTATACCCTCTACCAAAAAGGCAAGTGATGCTTCATACTTTTTGTCGCATTACTTTCACTATGTATTAGTGATTTTTCTAAGTAAAACTTGCATGGAATTTTAGCTAAGTATAAACCTTGCTATAGGAAAACCTAGTAGATGAAACCTTAGTGGAATATTTCCTAAGTTAAGACTCCTAATACTATCATGCTTAGCTTAGCTAATAGAAAACAAGGGTGGAAATATATTCATACTATGGAAAAATTTCTAAGTCTGAGGACTTGTGTTTTTGTTTAATAAAACAACTAAGTTAATGAATCACCTGGGTGGAATGGTAATTGCTTGGTGGTTTTTGGTTGAGTGGTTCACAAGGCCCATGTCTATGGTTGACCTTGTGTATCTCACTTGTGGATGGCCACCCAGGAACAAAGAGATTTGAGATGTCAAATGTTGAGAAGCTTCAAGTGCAACCACTTGGCATTATGGGCTCTGCCTGGATCATATAGGTTGCAAGAACTTAGCCATATGGACAGTTGGTGGTAGAGTTTGATAGGTTGGAACGCGTCCATTTTGGTCTAAGGGAAGGCTTCTGAAAGATCTTGTCTTGGGAAACCAAGTCTTGTGGGGAAAGTGCACAACCTCTGCAGAGTGTAAAATCTAAGTACTTAGCCATGTCCTTGGTAAAGGACAATTTGAGCATCAAGACATGGAAGCAATCAAGAATCTCATCATTCAAATTTCTAAGTTAAAAACTTGTGGTTGAACCAGGGTTAAAGGATCTTCAATCTTTTGATTGAGAAAAATGATTTTGTCAAGCAAAAACTTAGTGTTTTCAAAATGATAAGGAAAATCTATTTTGAGCAATGCAAGCCTCAACTCCACTTAGCCAAAAGCATATAGTTGATAGATTCCACTATACTACCATAGTATCACTTGCCAATACAATTCAAATGTATTGACCCTTGTGGCTGTAACTTGTTATGTTGCAGGTTTGTTTGATATAGTGAAGTTGATTGATTAGGATTACAAAGTCTACAACCAACATGTCTGCCTGTGGCACTTTGAAGATGAAGGACCCCATGCTTATAGATATTCTGCTGCAATGTAATGTAATAGCCAAATGAGCTATGTAAGATGTAATAAAATTATGTTATTCCTGGTTATAAAGTTGTATTATGACCTTTGTTTCTTGATATTACATCTTAACTGTGGATGCTAGCTATTGATCCAGGGACTAGCATTGTAAACACAGGGGACTCTACCTTATTAAAGGTTGGGACCCTTACACCCACCGTCCATCGCCACCCCCTATCTAGCGCTCGAACCCTGCCAGCCACTGGACCACACGCCCAGACCATGCCAAGCTTCTCTAAGCGCATGCCGAGAGCGCGCCAGAGCGCCACCCTCGATGCACGCCCACAGACCGCGCGCCGCCCTCGCCGCATGCATACGTGATCACCACCGTTCTAGGAGACCGCCAGACATCCCCGTTCGCCGCCCCATGCCTCACAGGCACCGCTCGCCGTCGAAGACGCCGCCTCTGCCGCGCAGAGCATCGCATGTTCCAGACCGATTGCCACCGCCCCTACAAGCGCATTAAAGCCATAGAGCATCGCCAGGAGACCACCGATCGATCGCCACCGCCGGCCATGCCTCTAGCAGCCCGTAGCCATGTCGCCACCGTCGCCTTCCCATCCCGTTCGGTCTCGTCGTCGAGACTATAAATAGAGGCCTCCCCCGCTCAAACTCTTCACACCATTCTACTCCCCTGTCCTCACTGATCATTCCACCCTGTTCCCGGAGCAAGGCGAGCAGCGCATCGCCGGAATTGCGCCGGAGCAGGCCGCCTCTAGAGAAGAAGGGCGTCGTTGATTTTGTCCACCCCAGGAGAAGCTGTCGGTACCAGGAGGTTCGCCGTCGTCGACTTCGTCGTTCGCCCGCCTCGCCGACCCTCGCCTGAGCCCCGATGAGCCTCCCATGACCCCCACTGCGCCGCTAGGGTTCGAGCTCGCCGGTGACTAGTTCATCGTCGACGACGACCCTCAGCCATTGATCTTACTTCTAATCCAACGCACCACGTTGCCCCATACCGCTTCACACCCCTCTGTCTCACTGACGCATGGGGACAGCAACTTAAACACCCGCGTAAGCGCTGTGCATAGCAGGACGGCCCATTAACCCTTCCCGCGCAGCCCACTCGTTTGAATTTGGATTTTTCCATTTTCATTCAAACACAATTCTGTACCTAGTTTCAAAAATCAACCCAACTCGATTCATTGAACTAAATTGAATGAAACCAATTTTGTTAGAAAGGTCTTGAAATGCTGAATCCAAGCCCATTGGATTTAAATCATTTGGATCTGTAGATCACCCTTGGTAAAAATAACAAGGCAGAAGCTTTTCTGCCTTCAAACATTTTTCAAATTTAAACCATAATAGCTTTTGAGTTGATTCCAACTCTCAAAAATCACATTTTATCATACCTTTCAGAATATATAAAAATATATGGGTTTACTTATAGAAATAATGTTCAAGTAATAAAAGAATGCCACATAGGCATTTCTAGTCACTTATTTTAATTAAAATAGAAGGGTAAAACCTTATTAAATTATGACACCACTTTAAATCACATTCCCATGGACTAAAATATGTGGTGATGACATGTGTCAACATGATCCCATGTTTGTTTTGGAGAATATTAAATCTTAAGTAGTTTTTCAATGAGTAGAAATTACTTTTCTAAAATAAAAATCTTTAAGTCAAGTGCTTGTAATGTTAGTGATGATGCTAGATCATCTATAGAACCCCTTTGTGTGATGATTGCAAGTAGTTAAGTATTGTTTGGTGATTGTGTACCTCGTATTTATTCATAGACGCTAGTACCGACCAAGGATACGAGGAGGAAGGAGGATACTACGAAGAAGAAGCCGAGGAGAACTTCAACCACTGCTCTGCACAAGGCAAGCTAACACTTGCAAGATACTCTACTTTAGCAAGCCATACTAATCAAGTTGACCTATGCAAGCAAATACTTGCTTGTTACCATGCCAACCATATGCCTTAAGCATATGTGATCATACCCACTTGATAACCCCATTCCTAGTTTTACTTACAAGCTTTATACTTTATTTCTTTATCAAAGCTATTACTTAGAGCTTACTTAAGTGAATTGTAGATCTTAGAAAGATAATTGAAGGTTGCATAAAGAGCATAAAACTTGGCCTAAGCTAGATAATCTTTATGTCATCTTAAGACATGAGATTAAACTTAGTTAAACTCCACTAGTTTACCACCCCTCATTAGTACTTACCCCCACTTGTAGATGCTAGTGCTAAGCATAAAACTTGATCAACTTTAGATGGGATTACATGGTGAAAATGGTTATGAAAACCTTAGAATGATGGATCATTCTACTGAGATGTTTTGACATGTGTTTCCAAACACCAGATGATTTTGGTGATGAAAATGTTGAGGAATGAGCTTTAGCCCTTTATAAAACTGATGGTTGTCTGGATGCGATACCATTACAATTCTACCGTACAACCACAATACCCGAAGATTGGGTAGGGCTTGAATGGAAACATATATACCTTAGTATTGGTTCCCTCACGGCCAAGGTCTGAGCTGAGGCTGCCTTGTGAAGATTGTCCACCTGTGCAGTACCCAAGATGACAGTTGGTCATGGTTGGGAGGCCAAACTCACAGGATAGGTGCTTATACTAGGGCGTGTAATTGAAAGGTTAGGATTGATTATCCGCATACTGAGTATGGTGAATTCAGGATTTGTTCCTGACGGATGTGTCGAATGTTGTGGTGAAAGTGTACAATCTCTGCAGAGTGTCAAACTATTCGAATAGCCGCGTCCGCGGTTATGGACAGTTGGAGTGGCCATACTGTTCCCCCGTCAGATGTTTTCAAAATGACTTGTGAAATGGATTGAGATTTTGACTTGACCACAACAGAGTGGTGACATGAGATACAAGTTACCACTTAGGTGTTATAAAACTTCAACTAGCTTTCTTCGTTTCTGAACTTAGTAGAGGTAAATCTAGCTTTTTGCAAAACAACCCTAGAGCTTAGTGTCCTACTACAAAAACCCCCTTCACTTGTTAGTATTAGTTTGCGAGTACTTAAAGAGTACTCATGGCTTTGTCCCTGGCTATTCCCGTGGCCAGACTATGAAGAGGAGTACCTGGAGGATGGACCCCAGGAAGGTTACAAAAACTAGGATCGTCTCCCATCGTCAGCATTGCCTTTGACCCCGAAGATGGAGCTTCGCCTACGCTACCGTTATTATTACGTATTTCCGCTGCTTGAGTTGTATTAAGAACTAGATCATGAGATCCTTATTTGTGTAAGACCTTATGTATGGTTTGTAATGGATGATGTACTGTGGTATCCAATTCTGTTATGTCTCGCAAAAATGGTAATCCTGGGATTGCGATGTATGGAATAACAGGCATCTGTGATTAAAAATCCGGGTGTTGACAAAGAGGCGAGGCGGGAGGGCGGCCATGGGGCCCACACCCTGCCTAGGCACGACCTTAGGGTGGGCCCGTGTCTGGGGGTTGCGGCCGCCCTGTGGATCCCTTCCATCTCTCCCCTGGACTCCGTGTTCTCCTTGGTGAAATATTGACGTTTTCTTTTGTCCCATCCAATTCCGAGAATACTTCCTTACTAGCTTTTCTAGAACCAAAAATAGCAGAAAATAGGCAAATGGCACTGTGGCAACTTGTTAATAGGTTACTATCAGCAAACATATAAAAACACCTCAAAGTGTGGACAAAGTAAAGTAAAGTAGATACTAGACAAGCATGGAACATCAAAAATTATAGATATGTTTCCAACGTATCACTTATGCTTGTTGCTTTGTGCTTTCATGACTTGTTTCTTTAAGAGATTGTTTTTCATAGGAAGTGGGTTAGACTTAAATTTGTTTTATATTTGCTTCTTGATGCTCTCTTTTACTTCAATTCATATTTCTTATGTGAGCATCATCGAAATTATCATGTCTATCTTAATGGATATAAAGAAAGAGATTTTGGGAGACAACTCATTATATTTTGTTTTGTTGAGTCTTGGAAGTTATTGCCTCTGTAATAACCTCTCCTTATCCTTTTTGTTTGTTTTTTTGCCAAGAATAGCCTCTAATGAGAGGGAAGTAAGATTTGGGAAGTTGCTGTCCCGAAATAGATTTCTATGCTTCACTGTAAAAAATCGTGAAATATCCCAGAACATCGTACTGATCTGTAATTTTGTGTGTGCATGCCCCTGGTATTTGCCCAACGTCCATCAGTTTTGCACTTTTCGATTTGAGTAATAGAAGATTTTCAAAAAAATCGGTCTTTACATGTAGGTCTGTTTTGACAGATTTCTGCCATTATTTGCATTTGCCTCTTAAATCGATTTCTTTTGAGTTCTTTTGATCACTTGATCTTTTAAAAGGAATTGCTACAGTAGCTTCTCTTTATTGGAAGTTTTACTTGTGTTGAAACTAAACCCAAAGGCTTATTATCTTGAATACACTAATATTGCTAATGAAGATTGTGTGAAGTTTTGTATGAAGGAAATTTTCAAGTGTAGGGAGAGAATGATGTGATGAGATGAAGTATGGACAAAAGCTCAAGCTTGGGGATGCCACCCGTGTCACCCCAATAAATATTCAAGAGGTACAAGCGTCAAAGCTTGGGGATGCCTTGGGCATCCCCTTCTTCATCAACAAAAATCACAGGTCTTCTTTCAAGATACTATTTTAATTGCTTCATGCACTGTGTGTTTGTCACATCTCAAAATTCTCCTAATTTTGGAATGTGAAATAAATAAATAAGTTTGATTGATTGTTTGACTATGTTGAAAATTCTCAAAGAGAAGAAACTTTTTGAATAGAAAATCCTCTCAACCTTGAATTCAAAATCTTATATTGTTTTGTTATGACCTAAGTAGCCATATAGGCAAAAGGGAATGGATTGATTATGGATTGTAGAATTGGTGTGCAAGATTTCAAAATGAAAATCATGAAGCATTCATAAGCATTTTATTACATCCATGCAAAGTTCTCACAAACTGAATCCAAATCCTGGTATCTAAATCCTATAGTTGATTCGCTCAAATGTCCCTAAAGGTAATTAAATTGACTTTATAAAACCCACTGTTGCTAAGGCATAAATTATTGATAATTATAGCATAAAGAGATCCAATTAATATTACAAAATTTTAGAAACAAAATTGAGCTCATTTGGATCTATTATGAAAAAGTTATGGAATAAATACAAACAAATAAAGATATAAATAAAATGAAATATACAAAGATTTATAAATACACTACTTCCAAACTATTAAAGATTACAAATATGATCCTATAATGATCTATTCTATTTTAGAAAATTTTAGAAACAAGAATCGAGTCATTTGGAGTTCGTATGCAAAAGACATGAGGGAAACAAGTAAATAGAAAAAGAAAAAGAAAAAAAACCTAAGGGGGCCGGCCCAGCAAGGGACGACCGAGCCAGCCAAGTACAGGAGAGGATGGATCGATGGGATCGCTTTAAAAAGCGTGCAATTAGTTTTTCTCTAACCTATCACTACTCAAACTCTCATAACTTTTTATCTACAACTCCGAATTGACTTCCGTTTGTTTCTACTTGTTCCCTACTCCAATACCTATATCTACATCATCATAAATCTCCATATAAACTCGTGGAGCTACAGCTGTACGAGTTTCTCTTCTCGAAATCCCGAATCTACACATGCCCAAAACTTATTTCGCTTTTTAACCCATCTAGACTCCGTTGTTTGCCTTCGGTCAAAAAACAAAAGTTGTAGAACTCGTCGAAATATTTCAATCCCGATAAACCTCACCTCTTTTTATCCACCACAGTCGGAGAATTTCGCATCGCAATATTTCAGATCTGATGGTGTAAATCCAAGATGTACTCGCGCTCGTTCCTTCAAATCCAAATTCCTTTGGTGAGAAGGTAGGACTAAAGATTCCCCACAACTTTCATGTTCTAAGTTTTTCAATTTGACCTACAGATTTGTCTCTCTAACCTAGATCTGTTTCTTGTCTATTCTGAGCCAAAATCGGGTCAATCTCCTCTCCTAACCACTGGATCTCATCCCAACGGCCAGGATTAGATCATTTCCATGCAGGGGTATGAGCCAACCGGAGCTCACCACATGTCAACGTCAGGTCAGCCCCGCATCCCAGTCAGCATAGAATATTCCCAGGGAATATTCCCTGTAGATTTCAAATAGAATTTAAATTGCAGAAAATTGTGTAAACTTGCAAAAATTATATAAAAAGATTTGTAGATCCAAAAATAGCAAATAATATATCAATAGATTCAGAAAAACGTGTAGAATATTAATATGGCATTAGATTCAGCCTTTACAGTATGCGTTTACTGCAGCAATTCAATTAGTTTTAATGGTCTTTTAGGTTAATAAATTCATAGAAAATTATCTGTAACTCCAAAAAATATGAATAATATATCAAATTGAAGCTACTGTAATGTAGATTAATAATATCTTGTTGGATCTAGCTTTTGCGGACTATTTAACCCGTAGCAATTTAATTAGTTTTAATGGCTTTATAAATCATTAAATTCATAGCAAATTATTTGCATATCACAAAAATATAAATAATATACCGATGGAAAGCTGGTTCCATGTAGACCACAAATATGCAATTAGTTCAGCCTTTGACTGTAAGGTTTTACCGTGAAGATTTAAATGGTTTAATGTCCTATTTAGAGTAATAAATTCATAAGAAAATAAATACTGCTCAGAAAATTACAAATAATATGTCCCGGGAATCACAATTCCGTGGAGATTTCAGATATAATTTTAGTTTGATTTTTAGGCAAAAGAAACTATATGAATCATTTAAAACCCATTAAACACTATTTAAATCATACAAAAAGATCTATAACTCCGATTAGGGTGAATCCAACGCCTACTGATTCGTATTAACGTCCTCTATCCAGTAAACCCAAGAAACAAATTTAATTCGACAGTTAGAGCAGACGTTACAACAGAACTATTAAAAACCCTATATTGGCAAGTAATTATTAATAACAAGTACTCTATTGCATTAATTGGTCTCTTTCATGCATCATATACTTCAATATTGTTTAGAGAACTAAAGTAACAACCATTGTGACTTATGAAATTGTCATGCATGCATTTGTTGCATTTGTTTGATCTCTATGTGCTATTGTTTATGATTGTATGCAATTGTTTGCTCGATAGATTGCGAGGAGTGCAACGTGTGTGATTGCAACTACTATGATTGGAAGTATTGTGGTTATGAAGAGAGCAACCATTATATCTATGAGAATTGTGAGGATTATCTAATCGACTACATCTACAACAAAGGCAAGTGGTGCTATCTTGGTCATAAATGTCCTACTGTTTTCCTATGCATTGTAGATGTTTTTGTAGAATTGCATATGTAGGAATTGGTGTGTATATGCTATGCTATGTCCCATATTATTCCCTAGCATTTCTTGTTTATGAGCCACCGTTGGTAGATGTGCTTAGCCATGCTATGATGAACGAGGGCTGGGTTACATCACTGAAGTTGTTTCTAAATGTGTTGGTTTGCAAAAACTAAAACAACTTAATCAATGAATCTCCTGGGTGTGATGGGATTGATAATTTTTGGTGGTATCATTGCGGAAAGGCACCCAGGACACTGAGAAAGGATTGGCTTCTTTGTTTGGTAGCTTTCATGTGCAACCATGTGCCAATAATGAAATGGGCGGTTGGTTGGACTCAGTAGGTTGTGGTAACTTGAACCCACGTATTCAGAGATGTAGATAGTGTAGGTTGGACCGGTGCGTGTCGGGTTTGGGGAGATACTTCCCGAACGGTTCCTTCTTGGACTTGTCCCTATCATCACCCAATATGAGAGTGGTGGTACGAGCTGGGCTGGCCAAGTCACATGGGTAAAGTGGACTAACCCCTGCAGGGTGTATAAAATAATCGATTAGCCGTGTCCCCGGTTATGGACAATTTGAGCGACCTGATACTGATGCTATGATATTTCTCACTCATCCTTATTTCTTAATTACTTAAAACTTGTTGGGTGAACATAATTTGGTAGGAGCACCTGAGAGTGAACCATAGTGTCCTATTTATCGTATTAGAAAACTACTTTGTTACAAATGTTAGGATAAAACTGTTTCTTTATGCAAATGAGCCTGAACTCCACTTGGCCAAATAATCATGTAGTTGATAGATATGTTGTTAACCACTTTAGCCTACTTGCCATACATTCAATGTATTGACCGTTCGTGGCTGCAACGTTTCATGTTGCAGGTTATATCATATCTGAGTGATCGTTCATAGGTCGCGAGACTCCACTCAACAATTGTTCGCCTGTGGCACATTTGGAGGATGGAGATCTACCTTGTATTCGTTTTCCGCTGTGTACTTGAATAAATAATGTAAATTCCGGATCATATTCGTTGTATTTATGATGCACAGTTATATTTGGTATCATTTTGTACTGTGTGTGCCAGTGAACCGATCCAGGGATTGGCACTATACACATGAACTCAGCCTTATCAGGCGAGGGTGTTACAGTGTTGTTCTTAGAGCATCTTTGTTTTTGTCTTTAGTTTTATTTTGTTTTGTTTTCTGCAATAAGTTGGTTGAATCCAAGCACACTTATTTTGGAGAGAGACACACCCCGTTCTTCATTTCTTAGAACACTCTAGTTTTCACTCTTAATATTCTGTGAGTGTTCTCTTTTGCTAGCACTACGTTTAGCCTTAGCTTTCTTCTTCTTTTTGCTAAGAACTTTTTAGTTCTTCTTTGTAGTTAGGTTAGACAAGCTCTCTGGTCTTTATTGATTATTATTATCTCTGTGAGTTGTTTCAAATAAGTCGATTGGTGTTGGAAAAGAGTAAAATGATGCATGCTTATAGTGGTATAAAAGGAAGCTTGTTTTACTGTGAATTAGACTTTATCATGTCATGTTAGATATTGCTTTGAACATATGCTTAGTGATTATTGTGTAGCATGACTTGTTTCAAACAATTGAGATTGCTTAATGTTCCTTGAAAGAATCATGTGTTGTTTTAGCATAAAAGCATAATATTGTGGTATTCTCCTTTGATGCTTTATTTTGGTTGACTTGGCACATCCATACACCATGTTAAGACTATGAACCAGTCACCTTAGCCTCTATGATCATTTAGTTTTTGACTTGTGATATCATTTTATGCTTTAATTAATAATGTTTTGTCGCTTTGCAAGATTATGGCCATTATTGCTTGATACGTCGAAAACATATCTATAATTTTTTGATGTTCCATGCTTGTTTAGTATCTACTTTGCTTTGCTTTGTCCACACTTTGAGGTGCTTTTTACATGTTTTCTGGTACTAACCTATTAACAAGTTGCCACAGTGCCAGTTGCCCGTTTTCTGCTGCTTTTGGTTCCAGAAAAGCTAGTAAGGAAATATTCTCGGAATTAGACGGGACAAAAGCCAAAGTCAATATGAGGGACAAAAGCTATTACTTGTTCTTATGCTATTTGTATCTAGTCACTCTTATGAACTTTGAAGGTGTCCTATGCATCTATTTGCTATTCTATGAGGGACAAGCTGAATGCCACTATGCCATGATTTCTATATGTGAAACAAACAAAAGTTTTTAAATGCATGTTATTCATGATCTTTGTTTGTAGCCTTTCATGTTGCATGCATAGTTACTTTGTCTTATTGTTAGAACTTCATCTTTCATGCACATGTTTAGAGTTTTTTAATCCCAGCTTTCAATGCTTGCAAATTGATCTTGGTTTTGATGGTGCATGTCACCTCAAAAATTATTCTTTTATCACTTACCTACTCGAGGACGAGCAGGAGTTAAGCTTGGGGATGCTTGATATGCCGGAAACGTATCTATAATTTTTGATGTTCCATGCTTGTTTAGTATCTACTTTGATTTGTCCACACTTTGAGGTGTTTTTTACATGTTTTTTGGTACTAACCTATTAATAAGTTGCCACAGTGCCAATTGCCTGTTTTCTGCTGTTTTTGGTTCCAGAAAAGCTAGTAAGGAAATATTCTCGGAATTGGACAGGACAAAAGCCAAAGTCAATATTTCATCGAGGAGAACATGGAGTCCAGAGAAGAGACGGAGGGGCTCCACAGGGTGGCCATAGCCCCTAGGTGCGGCCTAGGGTGGGCCCACGCCTGGGCAAGGTGTGGGCCCACTGGCCGCCTCCCAGCCTCGCCTCTTCGCCTATAAGAAGCCCCCGATGCCAAAACCCTAAGCAACCCGATCAATATTCCATGAAACTGTCTATAGCCGCCACCACCATCGTCCCTAGATCGGGGGATCTGAAGCTCTTCCCGGCACCCTGCCGGAGGGGAGATAATCCTGAAGGCCTTCTTCTTCATCATGCCAGCCTCCGGTATGAAGCGTGAGTAGTTCTACCTTGGACTACGAGTCCATGTAGTAGCTAGATGGTTGTATCTCCTCCTTGTGCTTTCATGTATAGATCTTGTAAGCTCCATTCATGATCAAGATCTAATCTATTTGTAATCATGCATGTTGTGTTTGCGGGAATCCAATGGATATTGAGATTAATATGTCAGATTGATTAATGGTTTTGTCTTATTGATTCTATCATGTGTGTGTTGTTTGTGATCTTGCATGCTCTCCATTGTTAGTAGCTATCTTGGCCAAGTAGTTGCTAGTGACTCCAAGACGGGTATTTATGCTCTATAGTGGGTTCATTCCTCTGTTTAATCTAAGGGAAGTGACAGAAATCTCTAAGGTTGTAGATGTGATATTGCCACTAGGGAGAAAACAACGGTCTCTTGTTCATGGAACAAGTGGATTGTTTACCTTACACACTTTGCTTAAAGCAGTTGTCTGTTGCTTGCAACTTAATACTGGAGGGGGTTCAGATGATAACCTGAAGGTGGACTTCTAGTCATAGATGCAGTTGGATGGCGGTCTATGTATATTGTTGTATTTACCAATCGAATCTCATAGGATCTTTTTGTCTAGTATTGCATTGTTATGCCTTGCTCAGTCCTGTCAATTGCCCTGCTATAATTTTTTTTACCCTACATGCCATGTTTGTTTATCTAAGGAGAACACCTCTAGTGAACTATGGACCACGGTCCAATCTTTACCATTGATACATCTTCCACTGTTACTGGTTACCTGCTACAAACCATCTTCACCTTCCACACCATACATTTAATCCTTTGTTACAGCAAACCGGTGAGCTTGACAACCTCACTGTTCGTTGGGGCAAAGTCTTGAGTTTGTGTTGTGCTGGTTTCCACATTGCTTGCAACACCTTTGATACGTTTCCTTCCTCCTACTGGTTCGATAACCTCAGTTTCTTACTGAGGGAAGACTTGCTGCTATGCTCTTCACACCTTGCTCTTGGGGTTTCCAACGGAGCGCTCCCACGTCAACTCCGGGCGCCATCAAGTTTTCTAGCACCGTTGCTAATACGTTGGAAACATATATATAATTTTTGATGCTCCATGCTTGTTTAGTATCTACTTTTCTTTACTTGTTTACACTTTGAGGTGCTTTTGACATGTTTTCTGGTATTAACCTATTAACAAGTTGCAACAGTGCCAGATGCCTGTTTTCTGCTGTTTTTGGTTTCAGAAAAGTTAGTAAAGAAATATTCTCGGAATTGGACAGGGCAAAGGACAAAGTCAATAACTTTCCGTGGGGAACAAGAAATCCAGAGGGGAGCCCGGAAGGCCAGCCAGGGGTGCCAGACCCACCCCAGGCACGGGTGGGCCCAGCCCCACGCCTAGGGTTTGGGCACCCTGGCCGCGTCCCGGTCTCTCCCCTTCACCTATAAGAAGCCCCTGATGCAGAAACTCTCAGGACCCGATCAATATTCCACGAAACCGTCTGTAGCCGCCGCCACCATCGTCCCTAGATCGGGGGGGATCTGAAGTTCTTCTCGGGAGATCATCCCGGAGGCCTTCTCTCCGGTATGATTTGTGAGTAGTTCCACCTTGGACTATGGGTCCATGTAGTAGCTAGATGGTTGTATCTCCTCCTTTGTGCTTTCATGTATATATCTTGTGAGCTCCGTTCATGATCAAGATCTAATCTATTTGTAATCATGCATGTTATGTTTGTAGGGATCCGATGGATATTGAGATTATTATGTTGGTTTGATTAATGGTTTTATCTTTATGATTCTATCATGTCTGTGTTGTTTGTGATATTGCATGCTTTCCGTTGCTAGTGGTTATCTTGGCCAAGTAGTTGCCAGTGACTCCAACAGGGGGTATTTATGCTCGATAGTGGGTTCATGCTATTGAGGTTCGTAGCATGGAAAACAAAAAATTTCTACCGCATACAAACAAACAAGCCAAGATCTATCTACTAGATTGTAGCAACGAGTCGATAGAATAACTCACCCTCAAAGATTCCAAAGTGTTTAACGAGAGCGGATTCTCGTGGGTGATGTAGTCATACTCTTTCCGATCTCAAGATCGTGTAGATGATCCTTCCGGCGCTGCGTTCCGGCAGCGCTTCCGCAGTCGGTCACACGTTCGGTACTCTACGAAGACCTTCCTCTCCCTTGTTCCAGCAGGCAGCGGAGGTTGTAGCACTCTCCTCGAGATTCCGGCAGCACGACGGCGTGGTTCTATCTTTATGATTCTATCATGTCTGTGTTGTTTGTGATCTTGCATGCTCTCCGTTGCTAGTGGTTACCTTGACCAAGTAGTTGCTAGTGACTCCAAGAGGGAGTATTTATGCTCGATAGTGGGTTCATGCCTCTAGTTTCCAAGGAAGTGACAATAAGCTCTTCGGTTGTAGATGTGTTGTTGCTACTAGGGAGAAAACAACGGTCTCTTGTTCATGGAATATGTGGACTGTTTACCTTACACACTTTGCTTAAAGTAGTTGTCTGTTGCTTGCAACTTAATACTGGAGGGGGTTCGGATGATAACCTGAAGGTGGACTTCTAGTCATAGATGAAGTTGGCTTACGGTCTATGTATATTGATGTATTTCCCAATCAACTTCATAGGATCTTTCTGGCTAGTAATTGCATTGTTATGCCTTGCTCAGTTCCTGACAATTGTCTCCCTGTAATTTGTGTACCCTTCTTGCCATGTTGTTTATCTAAGGAGAGCACCTCTAGTGAACTATGGACCCCGGTCCAATCTTTACCATTGATACATCTTCCACTGTTACTTGTTTACTTGCTGCAAACCATTACCTTCCACACCATACGTTTAATCCTTTGTTACAGCAAACCGGTGAGCTTGACAACCTCACTGATTCGTCGGGACAGAGTCTTGAGTTTGTGTTGTGCAGGTCTCCACGTTGCTTCCAACACCCATGTGACGTTTCCTTCCTCCTTCTGGTTCGATAACCTCGGTTTCTATTGAGGGAAATCTTGTTGTTGTACTCTTCATACCTTTATCTTGGGGTTTCCAACGAAGCACTCTTCCTCCCTGTTGAGTGTAGCATCAGTTGCCGGGGAGGCCAAGTTCGTCTTCACAAGGGGAGTTCTCCTCAACCTTTCTCTTTACTGTTTTTTAGTTTGCTTAGTTTCTTTTGCTTGGTTTTGTTTGCCTCTTTTTATCAAAAAATCCAAAAAAATAGTTTAGTTTGGTTTGCTTTCTCTTATCAAAAACACACAAAAAATTAGTTCCTACTCTAGTTGTCACCTTGCTCTAGCTCACCATGTTGTTCCCCAAGTTCGCCCTGAAGGATCTTTCGATAGGGAGTGGCTCCATAATTGGGAAATATAATATTGAAGGATTCTTTAATGATGTTAGCAATCATGAGGATATTAAGGATAAATCTATAGCAGAGCTTTGCTCCTAATTATGAAATTTCCACTTCTTCTTTAGTTCATATGTTGGAAGCTAGGTTTGTTAGCCTTAACCCCATAATGCAAATTTTGTTCCTAAAACTAAAAGAAGAAAAGAATGCTGAAAAGAGAGAATTTATTCTTGATACTTTACTCAAAGAATTCCATGATGTTGCTAAGGAAGCCAAAACGGTCTTTGAGCGTTTCAATATGCTAGGCTCATGTGTAGATGTTGTGGGTACTTCTGATAAAACTAAGCCTAGAGAGGAATTTAAGATACCCATACCCTTTAAGCTTGTTGGGATGCATGAGGCTTTTGAAAAGAATCTTGATTGGATTGTTCCTGAAAATCCTTTTGATGAAATTAGTAAACCAAAGAGAGATGATAAGGGATCCTCCAAAACTCATTTGGATGAGATACCTTTCATAGTTGAAGACTTTGCAAGTATTGATCTTAATTCTTCATTTGAAAATACTTGATTTCTTGCTTCTTGTGCCTAACTTAAAGGCGTTAAAGAAAAGTACTTGTTGGGAGATAACCCAAGAGTTTCCTTGAGTCTTGGAAGTTATTACTTCAGTAATGACCTCTCCTTATCCTTTTTGTTTGCTTTTTTTTCCAAGAATGACCTCTAATGAGAGGGAAGTAAGATTTGTGGAGTTGCTGACCCGAAACAGATTTCTATCCTCCATCATAAAAATTCGTGAGGAGTCTCTGTAAGTCTTATTGAGCTAAAAATTTACGAATAAATCCCCCAGTATGTTAGATAACTTTCCTTAGTTCAATACTTTTTAATTTGAGCAACAGAAGGTCTTTGAAAAAATCGCTTTCTACCTGCTGGTCTGTTTTGACAGATTTCTGTCATTATTTGCATTTGCTTCTTATTGATTCTTTTTTAATTCTCTTTTTGGGAATTGAGCTTTTTGAATGAGTTGCTAAAGTATCTTGTGCTTTTAGTGAAAAGTTTTGCTGTTCTAAAGCTAAACTCAAAGGTCTATTATCTTTTGAATACACTAATGTTGCTAATGAAGATTGCGTGAAGTTTTGTATGAAGGAAAATTTCAGGTGTAGAGAGAGAATGATGTAATGAGATGAAGAATGGAAAAAACCTCAAGCTTGGGGATGCCACCCCGGTGTCACCCCAAGAAATATCCAAGAGGTACAATCGTCAAAGCTTGGGGATGCCCAA
Source organism: Avena sativa (assembly GCA_916181665.1). Classification (NCBI taxonomy): domain Eukaryota; kingdom Viridiplantae; phylum Streptophyta; class Magnoliopsida; order Poales; family Poaceae; genus Avena; species Avena sativa. Next base: position 298,337,555 of record OV702297.1, on the reverse strand, counting down.
GGCATCCCCTTCTTCATCAATAAAAACCTTAGGTCTTTCTAGACACTTCGTTTTTATTGTTTCATGCACTATTGTGTTGTTCTTGGAGTGTCTTAGTTTTTGTTTGCTTTACTTAGTTGTTTAGTTTGCATGAATAAAGTAGTTTGGACCCCCGTTCTCGCTGTGTTATTTCAAATAAGTTGATTGGTGTTAGAAAAGAAGTAGAAGTTCTTTGCTTGAAAGTGCAAGAGGAGCTTGCATTGACTGTGACTTAGACTTTTGCATGACATGTTAGGTGTTGTTTTGAACTTATGCTTAGTGATTATTGCTATAGCATGTCTTTTTCCAAACAATTGGGATTGCTTAGTGTGCCTTGAAGGAATCATGCGTTGTTTTTGCATACAAAAGCATAGTATTGGGGTATTCTCCTTTGATGATTTGTTTGGGTTGAATTAGCACAATGTCACACCATGTTATGACTATGAACAAGTCACCACAGCCTCTATGATCATTTAGTCCTTGACTTGTAGTACCACTCTATGTTTTGATTAGTAATGTTTTGTCTCTCTGCATGATTATGGCCATTATTGCTCTCTTAGTTGGTTGCTCCCAGTATTTTGCTAGCCTCCACTTGTATGAGTAAGCTCTACTCATGCTTCCAACTCCCAAGAAACCAAGTTATTCCAAAGTGTCCACTATAAATTCCTATGCATGGTGTGTTACACCATTCCAAGTATATTCTTGTTTTCACCTATCTTCCAATTAAAAAATATTTTGTTATGTGAAAATTAGTGATTAAAGCTCTCACGAACTTGATGGCACACTTTATTTTTCTTGCCCCTAATAATCTTGAACCATTGTGTCATCTAAGTTGTATATGCTTGCACTTATACTTTGGAATTAGCAGAACCATGTTGTCATGGGTAACGTTTTCAACATTGCACTTGTACTTTGTACACAGTTGATATCATGCTCTTTTGTCTATGGATGTCGCCGGTGTGAAATAAAGAGGGAGCTTGTAAGTCCATGGAGTTATGTATTTTGTGTTAGAGAAACTCCTGGGCCGCTAGCCTAAGCCATGCCTAATCATGGTGGAAACTTGCAGTATCACCATAATGAGCAATCTGTGAAGCATCATCAATAAAAAGCTACGCACATAGTAAATAAAAAAATCGTTGAGATGCTCATTGTATGCTTGCCTTGTAATTTTGGTTATGGGATAGCTCCTATATCATGTGCAAGGGGTACCCCGTTGGCGGTTCTCTATGATACACATGTACTTACTATGACAAGAACTTACAGGTGACCAAAGTTGAGTAGCATGAGGTGCGGCCCTCGTATTCAAGGGACATGAGATTGCCAACTTATACTTTGTCAAGCATATACTCCATAGTTTTTTTACTTTAACCTTAATCACTTCAAGATGCTTATGATAGGGGCAATGAGGGATGAAACCTAACAAGTACCATAATTTTTGGAAGCTCTTTTTGAAACTTGAAATCCCTTCTTCCCTTTATGAAGGGCCTTTCTTCCACTATTATATTGAGTCTCCATCTTCTACCTTTAGGCACCAGTTAAGAGAGCATAGTTGTCATTCTTAGTTTTATGTGTAGTGTCCCAAAACTTATTGATTGATGCATATTGTTAATATTGCTTGTTCTTGTGCTATTTGTATCTAGTCACTCTTATGAACTTTGAAGGTGTCCTATGCATCTATTTGCTATTCTATGAGGGACAAGCTGAATGCCACTATGCCATGTTTTCTATATGTGAAACAAACAAAAGTTTTTAAATGCATGTTATTCATGATCTTTGTTTGTAGCCTTTCATGTTGCATGCATAGTTACTTTGTCTTATTGTTAGAACTTCATCTTTCATGCACATGTTTAGAGTTTTTTTATCCCAGCTTTCAATGCTTGCAAATTGATCTTGGTTTTGATGGTGCATGTCACCTCAAAAATTATTCTTTTATCACTTACCTACTCGAGGACGAGCAGGAGTTAAGCTTGGGGATGCTTGATACGCCGGAAACGTATCTATAATTTTTGGTGTTCCATGCTTGTTTAGTATCTACTTTGATTTGTCCACACTTTGAGGTGTTTTTTACATGTTTTTTGGTACTAACCCATTAATAAGTTGCCACAGTGCCAATTGCTTGTTTTCTGCTGTTTTTGGTTCCACAAAAGCTAGTAAGGAAATATTCTCGGAATTGGACGGGACAAAAGCCAAAGTCAATATTTTATCGAGGAGAACATGGAGTCCAGAGAAGAGACGGAGGGGCTCCACAGGGTGGCCATAGCCCCTAGGTGCGGCCTAGGGTGGCCCACGCCTGGGCAAGGTGTGGGCCCACTGGCCGCCTCCCAGCCTCGCCTCTTCGCCTATAAGAAGCCCCCGATGCCGAAACCCTAAGCAACCCTTGCCTGGGCAGGTTTCCACGTTGCTTGCAACACTTTTGAGACGTTTCCTTCCTCCTACTGGTTTGATAACCTCGGTTTCTTACTGAGGGAAGACTTGCTGCTATGCTCTTCACACCTTGCTCTTGGGGTTTCCAACGAATCGCTCCCACGTCAACACCGGGTGCCATCATTGCTCTCTTAGTTGGTCGCTCTCAGTCTTTTGCTAGCCTCCACTTGTACTGAGTATGAGCTCTACTCATGCATCCAAATCCCAAGAAACCAAGTTATTCCAAAGAGTTCACTATAAACTCCTATGCATGGTGTTCTACACCATTCCAAGTATGTTGATGTTTTTATCTATCTTCCAAATTAAAATTTTATTAAAAAATTAGTGATTAAATCTCTCACGAACTTGATGGCACACTTTATTTTCTTGCACTAAATAAACTTGAACCATTGTGCCCATCTATGTTGCTTATATGCTTGCAAGTTATAAGTTGGGAATTAGCAAAACCATGCTGTCATGGGGAACGGTTTCGACATTGCGCTTATTCTATTTAGTTTATATCATGTTCTTTTGTTTATGGATCCCAGCGGTGTGAAATAAAATGGGAGCTTGTAAGCTCATGGAGTTTATATATGCGTGATAGAAACGCTTGGGCGGCTAGCCTAAGCCATGCCTAATCATGGTGGAAACTTGCAACATAACCATAATGAGCATTCTATGAAGCATCCTCAATAAAAACTTATGCAAATAGCAAATAAAAATATCGCTAAGATGCTCATTGTCTGTTTCCTTGTCATTTTAATATGGGATAGCTCCTGTGTCATGGGGCAAGCGGTACCCCGTTGGCGGTTCTCTATGATACACATATACTTACAATGACAAGAACTTCCTTGTGACCAAAGTTGAGTAGCATGAGGTTAGGTACTCGTACGCAAGGGGCATGAGATTTTAAACTTATAGCTTGTCAAGCATATACTCATATTTGTGTCACTTCAACCTTAATCACTTCAAGATGCTTATTATAGGGGCAATGAGAGCTCAAATCTAGTAAGTACCATAATTTTTGGAAGCTCTTTATGAAACTTGAAATTCCTACTTTCCTCTATGAAGAGACTTTCTTTTTACTTTTTGTTGAGTCTCCATCTTCTATCTTTATGCACCAATTAAGAGAGCATAGTTGTCATTCTTAGTTTAATGTGCATTGTCCCAAAACTTATTGATTTATTCATAATCATGGTATTGCTTGTTCTTAAATTATTTGTATCTAGTCACCCTTATGAACTTTGAAGGTGTCCTATGTATTTATGTTTTGCTATTTCATGAGAGACACGCAGAATACCACTTTTGCTATTTTTCTATATGTGAAACAAACAAATATCTTTCAATGCATTGTTATTCATGATCTTTTGTTTGTACCTTTTCATGTTGTAACATAGTTGCTTTGTCTTATTACTAGAACTACATCTTTCATTCTCATGTTTAGAGTACTATGATCCCAACTATCAATGCTTTACAATATTTTGATCAAGATTGTGATGGTGCATGTCACCTAAAAAATTATTATCTTTATCACTTACCTACTCGAGGAAGAGCATGAGTTAAGCTTGGGGAGTCTTGATACGTCATAAAAATATCTATAATTTTTTATGCTCCATGCTTGTTTTGCATCAACTATCTTATGTTTTGTCTATACTTTGAGGCATTTTTATACATTTTCTAGAACTAACCTATTAACAAGATGCCGTAGTGCCAGTTGCCTATTTTCTGCTATTTTTGGTTTCAGAAAAGCTAGTAAAGAAATATTCTCAGAAGTGGACGAAACAAAATCCGAAGTTCCTATTTTGCCCGACACGACACCGAGTCCGAAGGAGAGACGAAGAGGCGCATAGTAAATTTTACTAGTAGATAGATCTTTGGCAAGTATGGTTTCCGCGTAGTAATTTTTTTGTTTTCTACACCGAAACCCCATCATATGCCTTTTATGGTTATGATCATATTTTAATTACCCCATATGGTGGATCTTTTGATACGATATGAGTTATCATATGCAATTTCTGTATGTGTTTGATGTATTTCTAGATACATATAATTACCCTGTTCTAGTATACTTGTTCTCATCAAACTAGTATGGTTGGGCACGAGAGGGGGAAAATATGTGTTAGCTAGTGTAGCTTTTATGTAGTAGACACCTGAATAGCGATTGGAGTTTGGCGAAACTATTGTTTTTACCTTTCTTGGTCTAGCTCAGTAGGTAGAATGGAAAGGCAAAGTACGACATCACTCATTGACAATAATAGTGGTCTCGTATTTTTTAAGCATGCACATAAGATCATCAAACACCATGTCACCACTTAAGACAATACTCTATGCCACCACTTAAAATGTTGTCACTTAATTCTAAGCATGAAAATAACCCACTTTCTTAGGGGGTATTAGAGAGATGTGTCGCACCATCTCTATATTAGGACCTGATGACCATATGAATTTGAATCAAGCATTACATAGAAGTAGCAATCCATTTATCTTGTCTATAAGTGCTTATTTTGTGCCACCATATTTAATTATGAGAGAGAGGTAAACTGAACCCATGTCCACTATTTATTATAAGAAAATAGTTTGACATTGTTGCAACCTTTTTTACATTTTGCATTATTAAATATTATGAAGATACAAAAACACTCATTACATTTGAATTTAAAGTTTTATTATTTGCCTCTCATTCTAATACACCATGTTTCCTGACAACCACCAATGGACGGATCCATAAACTTAATTTTGGGTGTACAAATTTCAACCAACACAAAACGTAAAGGGAAAAAGGCTGAAAATGATTCTTTGTCTGGGCTTACTATTTGGTAATTCGAGATCTGAGCTTAATTTGGATGAGAAAATGCAGTGTATATATGCTATAAAATACCATAATTGATACATACATCCACCATATACTATATTGTTGCAGAAAATTTTGGATGTACATTTGTACACCCTTGACCTACGTTGGATCCGTCCCTGCCACCACGGTTGAGTTGGGACCACAAGACACCTTCTTGTTGTTTTTAGAGCTATTGCCTCAAGAGGAAGAGATTGAATTGAGAGTTTGATCGATATTTAACCCTGTGTCATTCTTGTGGGGAAAGATCCACATGATGGAATACTCTACGCTTGGAGTTCTAACAAATTGGCATACATAGTTTGTTGTTGTCTGTCTTCTTCCAAGGCCTCTCCCCTAGCTATTGGATTTGTATCAACGCCCCTACTTGCCTTCAATATCTACCCTGTAAGAAATTCTATTGGAACCAATCTCTCTTTGGATAAGGATTCTATTATTAGTATCTTGTTTGGGATTCTATTGAGGGCTTGTTAGTCTCTCCTTAATTGAATTATTGTACTGTTTGGATCAACCAATAAGGGAAACCATGTCACTAAGAGAAGAGTTGAATTTTGTTCTTGATTGAAGGCTTCACCTTGCGTGTGTTTTGGGTTTCTAACTGAATCCACTCTTATAGTTATCTTAGTTTTGTGTTCTTCACTTTCGCTCATTCCTCGTGTTTCATCGCCGCCCCTCTAGTTAACATGTGAAGATATGGTTGCCCCATATCATGGACGTTGAGGAATAGGACAAAGTCATTCTAAACGTTGTTGCCAACGAGTGTCTAGATGGTCATCGTCTTCTAGGTGGAAACTGGTGAAGTAAAGCCTCTGCATGAGCATCGGGACACTATGTCAAGCCATGACCATGCCCTTGACCTACGCCAGCTACATCTAGGGTTAGATGCTGCAAACAAGCATGTGTGCCATGATCCTCATTGCATCGTCTGGATCCTATTTGCCATATGGCTTGACGGATCTCCTATGCATCAAATTGACAATACAACTAATGCAGGAACTCATCGATATGAGGGAAAGGAGGGCAAAGAGGATATGATTGGGAGATAAATAATGGAGACAAGTGCCGCAAATTTCTTGGGGCGATGGAATATGTATGGATGTGGTCATTTTTATGGGAAGGTAGAATGACTAACACATAGATCATGAAGGATGGGTTGGCTGTGGAGACTATGCATCTTTTTCTGCTATGAAAGTCCACCGGGTCACATCTATTTTTAATTTTCCCGATTTTATTTTGTTGCGGGGACAATAGGGGATGGGTAGACGTGCCATCACCACCGATTCCATTTCAATAGTAAATATGGGAAATACTTATGCACATTTCAAGTTGTCCATTCTATTGAAGTGAAGTTTCAGGTGGTTAGCCAAACAACATTTACATGAAATGATTTCACCTTTGTATAACACAGTTTTTTGTGTCAAGCAATTTAGTACTGCATATCATTTACAACCGTGTAAACTTCATACACTAGCCAACACATTTTGTAATATAAAATAATACTCATTGCACTCTCAAACAGATCCCAAGGTGGCGGTTGCATCAAACCTTAATGCCAGCGTGGCTCTCCCTCTCTCATGGCACAAAATGGGGCGACAAGGGACATGATACTTGATCTTTTTGAAATAATATATGGAACTTAATTTAGATTGTACTCAACTTTCGAACATTCTTAATTTCTGTCGAGCACAACAAAAGGCAGAATAGTTTGAGCTTCTACCTGACACTACAAAATTAAATCCTATGAATTATCTCTCATCATACAATTGTATACCATAGATAGATACATAATAGGACTCACCGATAAACACTAACATGCTTCGGATTTTATCCTAAGGGTGAAAGCTCCATGTCCTTAGTGCTGGTCGAAGCGCTTGCAACACCGTGTAGTGGCTGAGCTAGCCCGACTAGATAGCCTTGGCAAACTACAAAGGATCTTTGGCTGATGTTTTTTTGCCCATTGAAATTTTTGACAACCATTCTATAGCTCCTGCCATTGGCAATGTGCCAAACCAATCAACTCGCTTTGCTTGGCGTCCTTTAGATGAGTTGTTAGTACTTCATTTGCTCTTTTGTTGATACCTTTGGAAGCCCTCAATTTCTATGCATGCAAAAGTTGTTATAGTATTAGCATTAAGATTCTGTAAGAGATATTACTATGGAATAGGTTCTAATATGTCAGGTAAAATAATATTTACTACCCTGTTGAAAGCCCTGGCTTCAGTCCTCCTATTATGCTGACTCCTGGGTGCTTTATCAAATGCTACCTCACTGCCTAATGACTCCTTGATGGCGCTAGAGAACTTGACGGGGAGGAAAAGGTTGAAGCTGTCCTGTAGGTCCCCGGCAACGGCGCCAGAAAGTCTTGATGATGCTCGACGTGGCACTTCGTTGGTAACCCCAAGCACATGGTGTGTGAAGAGCAAGCAGCAAGTTTTCCCTCAGCTGAGACCGAGGTTATCGAACCAGAAGGAGGAAGGAAACGTCATACACGTGTTGCAAATAACATGGAGACCTACACAACACAAACTCAAGACTTTGCCCCTACGAATCAGTGAGGTTTTCAAGCTCACCGGTTTGCTGTAACAAAGGATTACACGTATGGTGTGAAAGGTAATGGTTTGCAGCAAGTAAACAAGTAACAGTGGAAGATGTATCAATGGTAAATATTGTACCGGGGGTCCATAGTTCACTAGAGGTGCTCTCCTTAGATAAACAACATGGCATGAAGGGTAAACAAATTACAGCGGGGCAATTGACAGGAACTGAGCAAGGCATAACAATGCAATTACTAGCCAGAAAGATCCTATGAGGTTGATTGGGCAATACAACAACATACATAGACTATCATCCAACTGCATCTATGACTAGAAGTCCACCTTCAGGTTATCATCCGAACCCCCTCCAGTATTAAGTTGCAAGCAACAGACAACTGTATTTAAGCAAAGTGTGTAAGGTAAACAGTCCACATGTTCCATGAACAGGAGACCGTTGTTTTCTCCCTAGTAGCAACAACACATCTACAACCGAAGATATTATTTTCACTTCCCTTGGAAACTAGAGGCATGTGTTGGAGATATGCCCTAGAGGCAATAATAAATGTAGTTATTATTATATCTTTGTGTTTATGATAAATGTTTACATTCATGCTATAATAGTATTAACAAGGAAACATTAATACTTGTGTGATTTGTAAACTAAATTAGAGTCCCTAGTAAAGCCTCTTTATAATACTAGCTTGTTGGTTAATAAATGATTGTGGTTTCCCCACCATGAACATTGAGATGTTATTAACAACAAGATCATATCGTTAGGAGAATGATATGATGGACATACTCCTATAGATAAGCGTAGCATAAAGATCAAGTCATTTTAATAGTTCAATTGCTATATGATTTCTGATACATAGTAACATAATTCCTTCGACCATGAGATCATGTATATCACCATCACCGGAAGGATGCTTTGATGACATCAAACACCACACCGTAACTGGGTGGCTATAAAGGTGGCATTGAGTGTTCGGAAAGTATTGGTTGAGACACATGGATCAAGAGTGGGATTTGTCCATCCATATGACGGATAGATATACTCTGGGCCCTCTCGGTGGAATGTCATCCAATTAGCTTGCAAGCATGTGACTAGCTCACAAGGGATCACATATCACGGGAACGAGAAAAGAGTACTTATCAGTAACGAGGTTGAACTAGGTATGCAGAGATACCGACGATCATAACCTCGGATAAGTAAACTATCGTGAGACAAAGGGAAGTTGGTATCGTATGTAAGTGGTTCATTCGATCGCAAAGTAATCGTAGAAATATGTGGGAGCCATCTGAATTTCCAGATTCCTCTATTGGTTATTGTTCGGAGAAGTGTCTCGATCATGTCCGCATAATTCACGAACCATAGGGAGACACACTTAAGGATTCGACGTTGTTGAGTAGTTATGGAATGATGAGTAAAGAGACCGAATGTTGTTTGGAGTCTCGTATGGGATCCGGGATATCACGAGGAGATCCGGAATGGTCCGGAGAATAAGATTCATATAAGGAAAGTCCTGTTTCGGGGTTGGAGAATGGTTCCGGTGTTTTCATTGGGAATGTTCTAAAAGGTTCCGGAATGTCCGGCACTCCGGAGGGGAAGGGTACATGAATGTGTCATAACAAGTTGGAATGGTTGCTTCATGTACTAGGTGTCATCGCTGAACAAAATAAAGGGTTAAATCAAATCCTAGTTTGAAAAGTCAAACGCCAATTTGAAAAGTCAAACGGCTATTTTGTTTGGTGGAGGGAGAGTAGGAAACCTACTTGGGGAGGAAGTCCCTCTCCCTCCACCGCCGGCCTTGGAAGCCGAGATGGGGGAGGGACTCCCCTCCCCTTGGCGCGCCCCCTCCACCTATATAAGGAGGGGCAGGGCTGCCCCTCCAAACACACAACTTGCACCCCGCAAACCCTAGCTCCAAGCCGCCGACACCGCCACCTCCTGCTGCCGCCGCCGCCGACTAGGGCAAACCCTAGCCGCCAACTTGGGCTGCCCCAAGCCCTAGCCGCCGGCCTAGCCCTCTCCCCTTGGTGTGTCTAAACCTTAGATCACCGAGGCCTCTCTCATAGTCCACCATACTCGCTCCGGCTTAAGGCGAAGCCCTGCGAGATCCCCCCTCTACTTCCGGTACCACGCCGTCGTGCTGCCGGAATCTCGAGGAGAGTGCTACAACCTCGGCTGCCTGCTGGAACAAGGGAGAGGAAGGTCTTCGTCGAGTACCGAACGTGTGACCGACTGCGGAAGCGCTGCCGGAACGCAGCGCCGGAAGGATCGTCTACACGATCTTGAGATCGGAAAGAGTACGACTACATCACCCACGAGAATCTGCTCTCGTTAAACACTTTGGAATCTTCGAGGGTGAGTTATTCTATCGACTCGTTGCTACAATCTAGTAGATAGATCTTGGCTTATTTGTTTGTATGCGGTAGAAAATTTTTGTTTTCCATGCTACGAACCCCAACAGTGGTATCAGAACCGTGTCTATATGTAGATCTGTTGCACGAGTAGAACACAATGGTCATTGTGGGCGGTGATGCTTTTATTATCAATTGCTTCTTGTGTACTTTGCATCTTGCGGTATGATGGGATGAAGCGGACCGGGCTAACCTTACATAACATCGTTCAGGAGACTTGCTCCATGCTCAACATGCAACTTGTATTGCATAAGTGGCTTTGCGGGTGTCTGTCTCTCCCATTATAGTATAGATCCAATTTACAACGGGCACTTGATAGTTCAAACATCAACGTTGTGGTTCTTGTTCGTAGACACTTATTGAAAGCCCCAAACCACATAAAACATGCAAAGAAATTAGAGGCGTCTAACTTTGTTTTGCAGGGGTGTGTTGTGATGTGATATGGCCATGATTGTGATTATATTTGATGTATGCAATGTTCCTTATTGTAAGTTGGCAACCGGCTAGAGCCATATGGTTGTCTTTAATTTCTGTTAAGACCCGTGTGTCTATTCAAAGTAGTTGTAATAGTTGAAGCTGGTGGACGACAACCATGGAGCGGCGTCATTGACCTTGATGCAATGCCGGTGATGATGGAGATCATGTCCGTGCTTGAAGATGGAGATCGGAAGAAGAAAGGCCATATCATATCACATATTATGAATTGCATGTGATGTTAATCCTTTATGCATATTGTATTGCTTAGTTAATGACGGTAGCATTATAAGATGATCCCTCATGCACATGAATTTCAAGTTCTTAAGTGTTCATCCTTAGTAAGCACCATTGCTAAAGCTTGTTGTTTCTAAGCACCACGTGATGATCGGGTGTGTTAGATTCCGCAAGTGTATACAACGTGAGCAAGCCAGATTTGCTCATGCGGAAGCTAAGGTTTGATCTTGACGAGCCTAGCATGTATAGACATGGTCTCGGAACGCGGATCACCGAAAGGTAAAGCATGAATCATATAGTAGATATGATGAACATGTCGATTGTTCGCCGTTGAAGCTACATCAACTCTCGTGATGATCGGTGTTGATGTGGTGGATTTGGTTCGTGTGATCAATAAAACAATGTGAGTGATATTGTTTTGAGTGGGAGTTCACCTAGATTAATTTAACTATTAATTAGAACTCAATTTGTCATAACCTTAGTCCAAACTATTGCAAATATGTTGTAGATCAATGGCGGCCCCTACCATCAATTTTAATGCGTTTCTAGAGAAAGAAAAGTTGAAAAACAATGGAAGCAACTTCGTGGATTGGTTCTGCAATTTCAGGATTGTCCTCAATGCTGGTAATTTGACCTATGTGCTGGATGCACCGCTGGGTGACCCGCCTGCAGCTGATGCTACCGATGAAGTAAAGAATGTTTACCTCGCTCGGAAGAATCAGTACTCCACAGTTCAGTGTGCTATCTTGTATGGTTTGGAATCGGATCTTCAGAAAAGGTTTGAGAATTCAGACCCACATGATATTGTCCGTGAAATCAAATTGATCTTTGAGACTCACGCGGCAGTTGAGAGCTATGAGGCTTCTGAAAAGTTCTTTAACTGCAAGATGGAAGAGGGCAGCTCCGTCAGTGAGCATGTTCTTAAGATGTCTGGGCACGCAAACAAACTTCAAAGCTTGGGTATAGTGATTCCTAATGCTTTGGGGATTTACCATGTCCTCCAATCACTACCACCAAGTTACAAGAACTTTGTGATGAACTACAATATGCAAAGCATGAACAAGCAGTTGTCAGAACTCTTCTCCATGTTAAAATCTGTAGAAGTGGAGATCAAGAAAGAGCACCACGTGTTGATGGTCAATAAGACCACCAAATTCAAGAAAGGCAAGTCTAAGCAAAAGGGACACTTCAAGAAGGGTGGTAAGAAAGTTACCGCACCGACGAAGAAGACCAAGGCTAGACCCAAGCCTGATACAGAGTGCTTTTACTGCAAGGGAGAAGGTCACTGGAAGCGGAATTGCCCAAAGTACTTGGCGGATTTGAAGAACGGCAACATCAAGAAGAAAGGTATATCCGATATACATGTTATTAATGTGTATCTCACTAGTACTCGTAGTAGTGCCTGGGTATTTGATACTGGTTCGGTTGCTCATATTTGTAACTCGAAACAGGTGCTGCAGAATAAACGGAAGCTAGCGAAGAACGAGGTGACGATGCGCGTGGGAAACGGATCAAAGGATGATGTGATCGCGGTCGGCACGCTACCTCTTCATCTACCATCGGGATTAGTTTTATACTTAAATAATTGTTATTTGTTGCCTGCGTTAAGCATGAACATTATATCGGGATCTTGTTTATTGCGAGACGGTTACTTGTTTAAGTCCGAGAATAATGGTTGTTCGATTTATATGAGTAATATGTTTTATGCACATGCACCTTTGATAGATGGTCTATTCTTATTGAATCTCGATAGTGGAAATACACATATTAATAACATTGAAGCTAAACGTTTGAAATTGAGCGATAACTCGACCTATATGTGGCACTGTCGTCTTGGTCACATTGGAATGAAGCGTATGAAGAAACTCCATTCCGATGGACTTCTTGAATCACTTGATTTCGAATCACTTGAAAGATGTGAAGCATGTCTGATGGGTAAAATGACTAAGACTCCATTTTCTGGTATGATGGAGCGAGCTATGGACTTATTGGAAATCATACATACCGATGTATGTGGTCCAATGAGTGTAGCATCGCACGGTGGTTATCGTTATGTTCTTACCTTCACGGATGACTTGAGTAGATATGGGTATATCTATTTCATGAAACATAAGTCCAAAACTTTCGAGAAGTTTAAGGAATTTCAAAGTGAGGTTGAGAATCAACGTAACAAGAAAATTAAATTTCTACGTTCTGATCGTGGAGGTGAATATCTAAGTTACGAGTTTGGCGAGAATTTGAATAAATGCGGAATACTTTCACAATTGACACCGCCGGGAACACCACAGCGTAATGGTGTGTCCGAACGTCGTAATCGAACTCTCTTAGATATGGTTAGTTCTATGATGTCACTTACAGATTTACTGCTATCATTTTGGGGTTATGCATTAGAAACAGCCGCATTCACTTTAAATAGGGCACCATCTAAATCCGTTGAAACGACACCGTATGAATTATGGTTTGGGAAGAAACCTAAATTGTCGTTCCTTAAAGTTTGGGGTTGCGAAGCCTATGTAAAAAAAGTTACAGCCGGACAAGCTTGAACCCAAAGCGGAAAAATGCGTCTTCATAGGATACCCAAAGGAAACTATTGGGTATACCTTCTATCATAGATCCGAAGGCAAAATCTTCGTTGCCAAGAATGGATCCTTTCTAGAGAAGGAATTTCTCTCGAAAGAAGTGACTGGAAGGAAAGTAGAACTCGACGAGGTTGTCGAACCTTCTCTCGAACTTGCGAGTAGCGCAGCACCGGAAGAAGTTCATGTGGTGCCTGCACCAATAATAGAGGAAGCTAATGATGATGATCATGAAACTTCGGTTGAATTTGCTACAGAACCTCGCAGGTCAATGAGAACTCGTACCACTCCTGATTGGTATGATCCCGTTATGAGTGTCATATTGGTGGACAACACCGATGACCCTGCGACATATGAGGAAGCGATGATGAGCCCAGATTCCAATAAATGGCAAGAAGCCATGAAATCCGAGATTGGATCCATGTACGAAAACCAAGTATGGACTTTGGTGGACTTACCGGATGGCCAGAAGGCTGTCGAGAACAAATGGATTTTCAAGAAGAAAACAGATGCTGATGGTAATGTTACTGTCTATAAAGCTCGACTTGTCGCAAAAGGGTTTCGACAAATTCAAGGAGTTGACTACGATGAGACCTTCTCACCAGTAGCAAAGCTAAAGTCTGTGAGGATTATGTTAGCAATCGCTGCATATTATGATTATGAGATATGGCAGATGGATGTCAAAACAGCGTTCCTCAATGGAGACATTGATGAAGAGTTGTATATGATGCAACCCAAAGGTTTTGTAGATCCTAAAGATGCTAACAAGGTATGCAAACTTCAACGGTCCATTTATGGATTGAAGCAAGCATCCCGAAGTTGGAATCAAAGGTTTGATAAGGTGATCAAAAGTTTTGGTTTTATACAAACTTATGGAGAAGCTTGTATTTACAAGAAAGTGAGTGGGAGCTCTGTAGCATTCTTAATACTATATGTAGATGACATATTGTTGATTGGGAATGATGTAGACCTTCTTAATAGTGTCAAGGAATATTTGAAAAATAGTTTTTCAATGAAGGATCTTGGCGAAGAAGCTTACATATTGGGCATAAAGATTTATAGAGATAGATCGAGACGCCTAATATCATTGTCACAAAGTACATATTTGGACAAAGTTCTAAAGAGGTTTGGAATGGAAGATAGCAAGAAAGGGTTCTTGCCCATGTTTCCCAATACGACCTTGAGTAAAACTCAAAGTCCAACAACGGCAGAAGATAGAGAAAGGATGAGTAAAACTCCCTATGCCTCAGCCATAGGATCTCTAATGTATGCCATGCTATGTACTAGACCCGACATTGCATATGTTGTTAGTTTAACTAGCAGATATCAAAGTGATCCAGGAGTGGATCATTGGACAACGGTCAAAAACATCCTTAAGTACTTGAGAAGAACTAAGGATATGGTTCTTTCTTATGGAGGTGATGAACAACTCGTTGTTAATGGTTACACCGATGCTAGTTGGAACACCGATCCGGATGATTCTAAATCACAATCTGGATACGTATTTACTTTGAATGGTGCAGTAGTTAGCTGGAGGAGTGCAAAGCAAAGCGTTGTGGCGAGATCTTCAACTAAATCGGAATACATGGCTGCTTCGGAGGCTTCACAAGAAGCGATATGGATGAAAGAGTTAATTACAGAGCTCGGTGTGGTTCCAAGTGCGCTGGACCCAATGTCTATCTATTGTGATAACATGGGTGCCATAGCCAATGCGCAAGAACCAAGGTCACACAAGAAGCTGAAGCACATCAAGCTACGTTTTCACGCTATTTGAGAACATGTCCAAGATGGTGACATAAAGATTTGCAAAGTACACACAAATCTGAATGTGGCGGATCCGTTGGCTAAACCTCTCCCGAGGGCAAAACATGACCAACACCAAACAGCCATGGGTGTTCGGTATATTACCATGTAATCTAGATTAGTTGACTCTAGTGCAAGTGGGAGACTGTTGGAGATATGCCCTAGAGGCAATAATAAATGTAGTTATTATTATATCTTTGTGTTTATGATAAATGTTTACATTCATGCTATAATAGTATTAACAAGGAAACATTAATACTTGTGTGATTTGTAAACTAAATTAGAGTCCCTAGTAAAGCCTCTTTATAATACTAGCTTGTTGGTTAATAAATGATTGTGGTTTCTGTTATTAACAACAAGATCATATCGTTAGGAGAATGATATGATGGACATACTCCTATAGATAAGCGTAGCATAAAGATCAAGTCATTTTAATAGTTCAATTGCTATATGCTTTCTGATACATAGTAACCTAATTCCTTCGACCATGAGATCATGCATATCACCATCACCGGAAGGATGCTTTGATGACATCAAACACCACACCGTAACTAGGTGGCTATAAAGGTGGCATTGAGTGTTCGGAAAGTATTGGTTGAGACACATGGATCAAGAGTGGGATTTGTCCATCCACATGACGGATAGATATACTCTGGGCCCTCTCGGTGGAATGTCATCCAATTAGCTTGCAAGCATGTGAATAGCTCATAAGGGATCACATATCACGGGAATGAGAAAAGAGTACTTATCAGTAACGAGGTTGAACTAGGTATGCAGAGATACCGACGATCATAACCTCGGATAAGTAAACTATCGTGAGATAAAGGGAAGTTGGTACCGTATGTAAGTGGTTCATTCGATCGCAAAGTAATCGTAGAAATATGTGGGAGCCATATGAATTTCCAGATTCCTCTATTGGTTATTGTTCGGAGAAGTGTCTCGATCATGTCCGCATAATTCACGAATCGTAGGGAGACACACTTAAGGATTCGACGTTGTTGAGTAGTTATGGAATGATGAGTAAAGAGACCGAATGTTGTTCGGAGTCTCAGATGGGATCCAGGATATCACAAGGAGATCCGGAATGGTCCGGAGAATAAGATTCATATAAGGAAAGTCCTGTTTCGGGGTTGGAGAATGGTTCCGGTGTTTTCATCGGGAATGTTCTAGAAGGTTCCGGAATGTCCGGCACTCCGGAGGGGAAGGGTACATGAATGTGTCATAACAATTTGGAATGGTTGCATCATGTACTAGGTGTCATCGCTGAACAAAATAAAGGGTTAAGTCAAACGCCAATTTGAAAAGTCAAACGGCTATTTTGTTTGGTGGAGGGAGAGTAGCAAACCTACTTGGGGAGGAAGTCCCTCTCCCTCCACCGCCGGCCTTGGAAGCCGAGTCGGGGAGGGACTCCCCTCCCCTTGGTGCGTCCCCTCCACCTATATAAGGAGGGGCAGGGTTGCCCCTCCAAACACACAACTTGCACCCCGCAAACCCTATCTCCAAGCCGCCGGCGCCGCCACCTCCTGCTGCCTCCGCCGCCGACTAGGGCAAACCCTAGCCGCCGACTTGGGCTGCCCCAAGCCCTAGCCGCCCTTGGTGTGTCTAAACCCTAGATCACCGAGGCCTCTCTCATAGTCCACCATACTCGCTCCGGCTTAAGGCGAAGCCCTGCGAGATCTCCCCTCTACTTCCGGTACCACGCCGTCGTGCTGCCGGAATCTCGAGGAGAGTGCTACAACCTCCGCTGCCTGCTGGAACAAGGGAGAGGAAGGTCTTCGTAGAGTACCGAACGTGTGACCGACTGCGGAAGCGCTGCCGGAACGCAGCGCCGGAAGGATCATCTACACGATCTTGAGATCGGAAAGAGTATGACTACATCACCCACGAGAATCCGCTCTCGTTAAACACTTTGGAATCTTTGAGGGTGAGTTATTCTATCGACTCGTTGCTACAATCTAGTAGATAGATCTTGGCTTGTTTGTTTGTATGCGGTAGAAATTTTTTGTTTTCCATGCTACGAACCTCAATAGCATGAACCCACTATCGAGCATAAATACCCCCTGTTGGAGTCACTGGCAACTACTTGGCCAAGATAACCACTAGCAACGGAAAGCATGCAATATCACAAACAACACAGACATGATAGAATCATAAAGATAAAACCATTAATCAAACCAACATAATAATCTCAATATCCATCGGATCCCTACAAACATAACATGCATGATTATAAATAGATTAGATCTTGATCATGAACGGAGCTCATAAGATCTATACATGAAAGCACAAAGGAGGAGATACAACCATCTAGCTACTACATGGACCATAGTCCAAGGTGGAACTACTCACGAATCATACCGGAGAGAAGGCCTCCGGGATGATCTCCCCTCCGGCAGGGTGCCGGGAAGAACTTCAGATCCCTCGATCTAGGGACGATGGTGGCGGTGGCTATAGACGGTTTCGTGGATTTCTGATCGGGTCCTCAGGGTTTCTGCATCGGGGGCTTCTTATAGGATAAGGGGCGAGACAAGGATGCGGCCAGGGTTCCCAAACCCTAGCCAGGCGCGGGGCTAGGCCCACCCGTGCCTAGGGTGGGTCTGGCCCACCTGGCTGGCCTTCCGGGCTCCCCTCTGGACTTCTTGTTCCCCACGGAAAGTTATTGACTTTGTCCTTCGTCCCGTGCAATTCCGAGAATATTTCTTTACTAACTTTTCTGAAACCAAAAACAGCAGAAAACAGGCATCTGGCACTATGGCAACTTGTTAATAGGTTAGTACCAGAAAACATGTAAAAAGCACCTCAAAGTGTGGACAAGTAAAGCAAAGTAGATACTAAACAATCATGGAGCATCAAAAATTATAGATACGTTTCCAACGTATCAGCATCCCCAAGCTTAACTCCTGCTCGTCCTTGAGTAGGTAAGTGATAAAAGATTAGTTTTTTAGGTGACATGCAGCCTCACAATAAAGATCCAACCATTTGCAAGCATTGAAAGCTGGGATGAAAGAACTCTAAACATGTGCATGAAAGATGGAGTTCTAACAAAAGGGCATAATAACTATGCATGCAACATGGCAAGCTACAATATGTATTGAAAAACATTTGTTTGTTTCACATACAGAAAACATAGCATAGTGGTAATCATCTTGTACATCATAGAGTAGTAATAAAATGCATAGGACACCTGTAAAGTTCACAAGGGTGACTAGAAATAGATAGCACAAGAGCAAGTAATAACACAATATGCATCAACTAATAAGCTTTGGAACACTGCACACATAATGACAATTATGCTCTCTTAATGGTGCCTAAAGGTAGAAGGTGGAGACTCAATAATGGTGGAAGAAAGGCCTTTTGGTAAAGGAAGCAGGGATTACAAGTTTCAAAAAGAGCTTCCACAAATTATGGTACTTGTTAGCTTTCAGCCCTCATTGCCCCTATCATAAGCATCTTGAAGTGGTTAAGGTAAAAGTGGCAAAGCTGGAGTATATTCTTAACGAAGTATAAGTTGGCAATCTCATGCCCCTTGAATACGAGAGCCACACCTCATGCATACTCAACTTTGGGTCCAGGTAAGTTCTTGTCACTGTAAGTATTTGCATATCATTGAGAACCGCCAACGGGGTACCCCTTGCACATGGTACAGGAGCTTTCCCATAACAAAAATGACAAGGCAAGCAGACAATGAGCATCTTAGCAATTCTTCTTATGTACCATGGGAATATGGTGCTTTTTTCTCTCTTTCCTCTTTTCTAAATGTGTATCTTTTTTATAAGAAGAATGCTTCATAGATGTCACTATGGTGATGCTGCAAGTTTCCACCATGATTAGGCATGGCTTAGGCTAGCGGCCCAGGCGTTTCTCTAACACAGGATACAAACTCCATGGACTTACAAGTTCCATCTTTATTTCACACCGGTGACATCCATGCAAAAAAGAACATGATATCAACTGAGTACAACAAGGTACAAGTGCAATGTTGAAAACGTTCCCCGTGATAGCACGGTTCTGCTAATTCCAACTGATAAGTGCAAGCATATACAACAAAGTTGTCACAATGGTTCAAGTTTATTAGGGGCAAAGAATAAAGTGTGCCATCAAGTTCGTGAGGGCTTTAATCACTAAGTTTTCACATAACAAAATAGTTTTTAATTGGAAGATAGATGAAAACAATAATATACTTTGGAATGGTGTAACACACCATGCATAGGAGTCTATAGTGGACACTTTGGAATAACTTGGTTTCTTGGGAGTTGGAAGTATGAGTAGAGCTTACTCACACAAGTGGAGGCTATCAAAAGACTGGGAGCAACCAACTAAGAGAGCAATAACGATCATAATTATGCAATGCAACAAAGCAAACTAATCAAAGCAAAGAGTGGTACTACAAGTCAAGGACTAAATGATCATAGAGGCTAATGGTGACTTGTCATAATCATAACATGATGTGAGCATGTGCCAAGTCAACCCAAGCAAAACATCAAAGGAGAATACCACAATACTATGCTTTTGCATGCTAAAACAACGCATAATTTCTTCAAGGCACACTAAGAAATCCCAATTGTTTGGAACAAGACATGCTACAGCAATAATCACTAAGCATAATGCTAAAACAACACCTAGCATGTCATGCTAAAGTCTAAGTCACAGTCAATGCAAACTCCTCTTGCACTTCAAGCAAGAACTTACTACTCCTTTCCAAACACCAAGCAAAATTATTTGCAAAACAACACAGCGAGAGCGGGGGTCCAAACTACTAAATCAAACTAAACAAACTAAGCAAAGGAAACGAAAACTAAGATGCTCCAAGAACAACACAACTGTGCATGAAACAATAAAACAAAGTGTCTAGACAGACCTGAGCTTTTTATTGATGAAGAAGGAGATGCCTTAGGCATCCCCAAGCTTTGATGCTTGTACTTCTTGGATATTTCTTGGGGTGAAACCATGGTGGCATCCACAAGCTTGAGCTTTTGTCCATTCTTCATCTCATTGCATCATTCTCTCTCTACACCTAAAATTTTCCCTTCATACAAAACTTCACACAATCTTCATTACCAACATTAGCTTATTCAAAAGATATTAGACCACTGGCAAAGCTTTGTAATAGCAAGGATTTTTACTAAAAACACAAGCTAATGTAGTAACTCCTTCAAATAAACTAAATTTACTTAAACAGAGCTCAAAAAGGAATCAATAAGAAGCAAATGCAAATAATGGCAGAAATCTGTCAAAATAGACCAGCAGGTAGAAACGAATTTTTTCGAACATCTTCTGTTTCTCAAATCAAAAAGTGTTGAACTAACGAAAGTTATCCAACATACGGGGGGATTTATTCATAAATTTTGAGCTCAATACGAGTTACAGGTCCTCCTCACGAATTTGTTTGGTGGAGGACAGAAATCTGTTTCGGGATAGCAACTCCCCAAATCTTACTTCCCTCTCATTAGAGGTCATTCTTGGCACAAAAAGCAAACAAAAAGGATAAGGAGAGGTCGTTACAGAAGTAATAACTTCCAAGACTCAAGGAAACTCTTGGGTTATCTCCCAACAAGTACTTTTGTTTAACGCCTTTAAGTTAGGCTTGATAGCTTGAGAAGATGCTCACATAAGAATTATGAATTTAAGTCAAAGAGAGCATCAAGAAGCAAATTCAAAACACATTTAAGTCTAACCCACTTCCTATGCATAGGAATCTTGTATGCAAATAAATTCACAAAGAACAAAGTGACAGGCATAGGATGATGAAACAAGAGCAACTTCAAAACTTTCAGCACATAGAGAGGTGTTTCAGTACCATGAAAACTTCTAAAACCATATTTTCCTCTGTCATAATAATTTTTAGTATCCTCATGAATAAAATCAACAATATAGCTATCACATAAAGAAGGCTTTTCATGAGCTACAAACACATAATTTCTATCAAGCTCAAAAATAGTGGGATTAAAACCTTCGAAGGTTTTACCCAAACTAGATATTTCAAAAGGAACCACAGGAACATAACAATCATCCTCCTTTGGTAATGGGGGACAGTCAAATAATGTAAGAGATAAAGATTTACTCTCATTAGAAGGTAGGAATGGGTGGATAATCCATTCTTCCTCCTTCTGTTCATCACTCTCCCCCTCTTTTTCATCTAATGAGCTTCCAGTTTCAACAATTTCTTCTTCCATAAGCTTCTGCAAGGCATTAGTCTCTTCCAAATGTGGAAAGCACCTATTAAAATATTCAAGAATATATCCATTTGCTTCCTTGTAATTGTCAAAGCAAAATTTAAGTATCTCATAAACCTCATGTTCATAAGGTGCATCATCAGTATTTTCAAGCTTACTAGCAAGTTCAAATGCACCCTTGAAAGCAATAAATTCTTCAATTTGTTCCACATCATAAAAGTCATAATTTCCTTTAACATAAGAAGATATGGTAACATTATCATTATATTCACATTGAAAGGGTAGGTGTTATACCTCCTACATCAATAAGCTTTACCAAAGCAATAAGTAACATTATAAGTAGAGCACATGTCTCTAGCAATAGTATTCAACTTATCAATTTTCCATAAGTGTTTCCCTTTTTGTGACAAACGGTGTTCCTTATAATAATACTTTTGTTCTTCCGTGAACCCACCTTGCCAATAAGAACTAGTTTCAAAGAATCCATCCATTGATAGAAAGCATGGCCAAGCAAGGCAATAACACACCACCAACTAGAGTAGGGACTAATTTTTTTTTGTGTTTTTGAATAAAGCAAGCAAACCAAACTATACTAATTTTTTGGGTTTTTATGAAAAGAGGCAAACAAAACCAAGCAAAAGAAACAAAGCAAACTAAAAACAAAGTAAAGAGAAAGGAAGTGAAGGACTCCCCTAGTGAAGACGTCCTTAGCCTCCCCGGCAACGGTGCCATAAAACTTGTTGATGACTCCTTGATGGCGCCAGAGAACTTGACGGGGAGGAAAAGGTTGAAGCTGTCCTGTAGGTCCCCGGCAATGGTGCCAGAAAGTCTTGATGATGCTCGACGTGGCACATCGTTGGTAACCCCAAGCGCAGGGTGTGTGAAGAGCAAGCAACAAGTTTTCCCTTAGTTGAGACCAATGTTATCGAACCAGAAGGAGGAAGGAAACATCACACAGGTGTTGCAAACAACGTGGAGACCTGCACAACTTTTCCCCAACGAATTAGTGAGGTTTTCAAGCTCACCGGTTTGTTGTAACAAAGGATTAAACGTATGGTGTGGAAGGTAATGGTTTGCAGCAAGTCAACAAGTAACAGTGGAAGATGTATCAATGGTAAAGATTGGACCGGGGTCCATAGTTCACTAGAGGTGCTCTCCTTAGATAAACAACATGGCATGAAAGGTAAACAAATCATAGCAGGGCAATTGACAGGAACTAAGCAAGGAATAACAATGCAATTACTAGCCAGAAAGATCCTATGAGGTTGATTGGGAAATACAACAATATACATAGACCGTCATCCAACTGCATCTATGACTAGAAGTCCACCTTCAGGTTATCATCCGTACCCCCTCCAGTATTAAGTTGCAAGCAACAGACAACTACTTTAAGCAAAGTGTGTAAGGTAAACAGTCCACATGTTCCATGAACAAGAGACCGTTGTTTTCTCCCTAGTAGCAACAGCACATCTACAACCTAAGATATTATTGTCACTTCCCTTGGAAACTAGAGGCATGAACCCACTATCGAGCATAAATACCCCCTCTTGGAGTCACTAACAACTACTTGGCCAAGATAACCACTAGCAACGGAGAGCATGCAAGATCACAAACAACACAGACATGATAGAATCATAAAGATAAAACCATTAATCAAACCAACATAATAATCTCAATATCCATCAGATCCCCGCAAACACAACATGCATGATTACAAATAGATTAGATCTTGATCATGAACGGAGCTCACAAGATCTATACTTGAAAGCACAAAGGAGGAGATACAACCATCTAGCTACTACATGGACCCATAGTCCAAGGTGGAACTACTCACGAATCATACCAGAGAGAAGGCCTTCGGGATGATCTCCCCTCCGGCAGGGTGCCGGGAAGAACTTCAGATCCCCCCCGATCTAGGGACGATGGTGGCGGCGGCTATAGACGGTTTCGTGGATTTATGATCGGGTCCTCAGGGTTTCTGCATCGGGGGCTTCTTATAGGCGAAGGGGCGAGACCGGGAGGCGGCCAGGGTGCCCAAACCCTAGCTAGGGTGGGTCTGGCCCCCCTGGCTGGCCTTCCGGGCTCCCCTTTGGACTTCTTTTTCCCCAAGAAAAGTTATTGACTTTGTCCTTCGTCCCGTCCAATTCCGTGAATATTTCTTTACTAAATTTTCTGAAACCAAAAACAGCAGAAAACAGGCATCTGGCACTGTTGCAACTTGTTAATAGGTTAGTAACAGAAAACATGTAAAAACACCTCAAAGTGTGGACAAGTAAAGCAAAGTAGATACTAAACAAGCATGGAGCATCAAAAATTATAGATACGTTTCCAACGTATCACTGCCGTTGGCCCCGTGTCTATCATAACCTATCTATCTGATTCATCTTCTTTGTAAGTTGTGTGGAGCAACTGCATGAAATTTAAGGAGTTAAATATAAATATAATACTACATGGAACATAAACCGAAAGAGTAAACCGTGTATACTCACACTTGGTGTTTCTCTTCCTGCGACGAGTTCATCTTCAATTCTCTTTGTTAGCTCAACAAGAATATGCAAGTACTCCTCGTTAAACAGCAGCCGTATAAATTGGTGAGGTACGCATAATCAACAACATTAGGACTTATCTCGTGTTCTCCATCGTTCATGCCGCCTATTGTGGCATGTCCTTGCTTTGGAAGGCGATCAAATCCCTTTGCTATAATGTCCTGTGATAGCTCTTCATTCTTCCTCATGGCAATTTTTGTTTCGCCACTGATAACACAAGAAATGAACCTAGCTTTGTTGTTGAGCTCCTTTAGGCCTTGTCTACCTCTAGAGTATTTCCACCCCTAGTGGTTTGAGGTTGGAAGGGGATTTGGTGAATCCCTCCCTTTTAACCACTAGCAACGGAGAGCATGCAAGATCACAAACAACACAGACATGATAGAATCATAAAGATAAAACCATTAATCAAACCAACATAATAATCTCAATATCCATCAGATCCCCGCAAACACAACATGCATGATTACAAATAGATTAGATCTTGATCATGAACGGAGCTCACAAGATCTATACTTGAAAGCACAAAGGAGGAGATACAACCATCTAGCTACTACATGGACCCATAGTCCAAGGTGGAACTACTCACGAATCATACCAGAGAGAAGGCCTTCGGGATGATCTCCCATCCGGCAGGGTGCCGGGAAGAACTTCAGATCCCCCCCGATCTAGGGAGATGGTGGCGGCGGCTATAGACGGTTTCGTGGATTTATGATCGGGTCCTCAGGGTTTCTGCATCGGGGGCTTCTTATAGGCGAAGGGGCGAGACCGGGAGGCGGCCAGGGTGCCCAAACCCTAGCTAGGGTGGGTCTGGCCCCCCTGGCTGGCCTTCCGGGCTCCCCTTTGGACTTCTTTTTCCCCAAGGAAAGTTATTGACTTTGTCCTTCGTCCCGTCCAATTCCGTGAATATTTCTTTACTAAATTTTCTGAAACCAAAAACAGCAGAAAACAGGCATCTGGCACTGTTGCAACTTGTTAATAGGTTAGTAACAGAAAACATGTAAAAACACCTCAAAGTGTGGACAAGTAAAGCAAAGTAGATACTAAACAAGCATGGAGCATCAAAAATTATAGATACGTTTCCAACGTATCACTGCCGTTGGCCCCGTGTCTATCATAACCTCTCTATCTGATTCATCTTCTTTGTAAGTTGTGTGGAGCAACTGCATGAAATTTAAGGAGTTAAATATAAATATAATACTACATGGAACATCAACCGAAAGAGTAAACCGTGTATACTCACACTTGGTGTTTCTCTTCCTGCGACGAGTTCATCTTCAATTCTCTTTGTTAGCTCAACAAGAATATGCAAGTACTCCTCGTTAAACAGCAGCCGTATAAATTGGTGAGGTACGCATAATCAACAACATTAGGACTTATCTCGTGTTCTCCATCGTTCATGCCGCCTATTGTGGCATGTCCTTGCTTTGGAAGGCGATCAAATCCCTTTGCTATAATGTCCTGTGATAGCTCTTCATTCTTCCTCATGGCAATTTTTGTTTCGCCACTGATAACACAAGAAATGAACCTAGCTTTGTTGTTGAGCTCCTTTAGGCCTTGTCTACCTCTAGAGTATTTCCACCCCTAGTGGTTTGAGGTTGGAAGGGGATTTGGTGAATCCCTCCCTTTCACCCAATCCCCACACTTCCCCTTATTTATTAATCCTGTTTGTTTACTTCAGTTTTCTAGGATGGGAGGGGATTGTGAAGTATTGAGCTTGATAATAAAAAAATGAAACTTTACCTCTACATGGACAGTATCTCAAATAAAAATACAATCTTTGCACCAAGTATATGAATGTCTATCCAATCTTTGCACTAAATAAATTTGGACGGATCTTAAACATCTACTTCCATGGAGTTTAAATATACCCAGCGAGCAAGACATCAAGATGCATTTATAAAATATTATTACAACCCAATCATGGACATATTTGTAGCTTCAAAATCTTGATCAAACACTCAAACACTTGATTACCTTGACAACAAGACAATAGCACCCATAAACATTCATTGCCTCACCCTTGGAGTTTATCTTGCAAAGAATCATCCTAAAAAAGAATGGGGAACTAAAACCATCATCCTCAGATATAGTATACCGAAAGAAACAACATCAATATAGAAATAAATTCCACCAAAGCAAGTGCATATACAATTAAAGCTTTGCCTATGCACCAGTATGTTTCAAATTTGTCAAAATAAGATAGAAAAATCGAGGATATATTCAATAGGAAGGTTCAAATAGAGTGCATGTAAACTATGATTGCACGTAATTGAGAAAACTTCCAGTAACCAATTAACTATGCACAATAGATGCATGTTGCATCTACTACTACAGAAACATTTAGAATATCTCACATAATAGTTCATGAGGTAACCCGATTTAGATTATAGAAGAAAAGGAAGATGTATCTAGTTCTCTAGAATTTAGATATCACAGGTTCATGACATCTGATTTCCTTGGCGTGCAAACATGAAGCAAACAAACTCAACACATGATTTAGCACACGATCTACTAATCCACTCACTTGACATCATGGCTTAGTGCTTCATAAAAAGGGTTGCCCACAAGAGGGATCAGACGCTTAGCTCAATAGGTAGTTGCTGATCTAGGATACTAGTATGTTTATCCGAGTGAAACATAAAAAGGGTGCACTTATGTTGTTAATTCCACTTACCAAAGGGTGCTCTTAGACAACAAGAAATAGTTTTAGGTTCATATCAAATAATCGGTAATGGATGATTGGATAAAGTATAATAGTCTAGTCACTAAAAGCATAAGTTTGACACTTTGACTACATCACACCTGATGATATGTTCAAAGATTCTCCCAGTTTAATCCCAACTTTCAAGAATGGCAATCAAATTATCTAAAATTGACCTAGTAGTTAAACAATAGAAATTTCTTACAGGGTACATACTAATAAAAAAGGTCGTTGGTATTAATATTTAATATAAACCCATGGTCAATTTCTAGATTGTAATATAAACAATATATTTCTTGATCAAGATTTGGACAAGGGAACAAATCAGAAGGTGCCGCCTCTTTTAAATGCAGAAGTTGTGTACTAGTGAATCAAGAATATAGCTAGCAGCTCGTGCAAAACAACATGCTTTTCTTTCATCTTCACATATCTGTCAACCACTATTACCATCACATCGCTCTTGTTAGGCTTATTTAACTCATTTGTTGGCTTTTTCTTGGGTAAAATAGCAGGACCTCCTCCATTTGTTGGATTTTTCTTGGGTACAATAGCAGGACCCTCTTCATTTGTTAACTCGTCCTTTTCAGCAACATCCACTGGATTCAGCAAAGATACACTTATCAGCATTTGTCAAATCATGTATATTATATTACTCTTGACTGAATATGATGTGTTATACGATCTAAATTTACCATCAATGACTGGAGTGACCTCAGATCCCAGGTGAGAAGGACCCCCTCCATCTACATTCTGTAGATCATCACCATCATTTGTATCCGCACTTTGTACTTCTTCATTTTCTTCATGAATTTGTGATGTCTCAGAGATAGAGGTGAAGTTGTACGGATCCTCCATAATTTGCCCTAAAAACAATGTAGTTATGCAAACAAGTAATACTATTATGTATCTGACTTAGTGCTAACAATGAACATAAGTCGAGTTACC
Organism: Avena sativa; assembly: GCA_916181665.1. Taxonomy (NCBI): domain Eukaryota; kingdom Viridiplantae; phylum Streptophyta; class Magnoliopsida; order Poales; family Poaceae; genus Avena; species Avena sativa. Next base: position 298,309,873 of record OV702297.1, on the reverse strand, counting down.
ATCATATAGATCTCCAAGTCTATCAAATAGAGGGATGTCATATTTCTTGAATTTCCCGATTTTGGGGAAGGACTGCAACCAAACATGAGAGAAAAAATGAGTGCCAACTTGTTATATAAATCTTGGCCAAGTATAAGAATAGAAAAAACTTACAATTAGTAAGTTATCCCAGAGTGCATCATCAGCTTGTATTCTGCAACTTTTCTCACACCACCCGGCACCGCTTTGCTTGCGGGCTTCCTTCAGCATACAGTACTATCTCTTGAGTTCCTTCTCTTGGTCTTGTAATTGTGACTTTGTGAAATTCACGTGCTTGTTTCGATCTTTGAATATTTTTGTCATTAGATTCCATGTGTCCCCACTCCATCCATTTTGAGCTCTATGATAGTCATTGTTGTGCTCATGGAGTATGTCAAGTAGAGATTTCTGAAGTCCCATATTCCATTGAGCTCTTGGTTTTGATCCTATAGAAGCTAATGAAGTTAAAACATGGTATGACAGACATGCATGGACAACAATAATTGGCATTTCAGGTTTGTGCAAACTAACTAGCTAAGAAACACGAGAATGCACATAAACAACAAAACACATAAACAACAGAACAAGAATGCATATCATGTGTTACCTTTGGGAGATCTCCTTTTCCGATTGTTTGATGGTGTTTTTTTCACGCCAAGTGCAGCCTTTTGAAAGTTAAACTTAGGAGAACCTTTTGGATGCATATCTGGATTGAAAAGAAAATCAACACAAAAACTAAAGACATATATCAACCAACATACACACATTCCATTCAAATATGAAACATACACTTGTTCCATTATGACATAAATAATATTATCCAACATACACTTATTCCATTATGAAACATGCAAACTAAACACAAATTCAAATTTCACTATTACATGACAAAGAGCTAGTTATGTTGGAAATCGTTCCACATTTGCATGACTATTTGGTCTCTTAAAGCATTGTCGGCGTGGTTGTTTCCTTGGTGGTTATCATCACCATTGGGCAAATCGATATAGTTAGCTGGAGGTATAATATCTTCTTGATGTTCAAGCCACTCCTCATCGCCATGTTGCATTCTAATGATATTATGAAAAATGCAGTAGCTGCAGCTATCTTCACTTGGTTTCGCATTTGGTGGAATATTGCTACATGTAGAATAGGGAATTACTTCTTAAGTATTCATAGGAGCCTTTCTACATGATTTCACAACATAGCATGACGATGATTGAAGAGCGCATGTAATTTTGTGGGCGACGGCGGCCATGGCCGAATTCTTTTAGATGATACCGCACACCACGGTATGGGGTAAGGAAGGATTCCGTATTTGCATAACCGCCATCAACAAGGTAAAATTTCCTGTTGGGTACTTTAAAACCAGTGTTCAAGGTAGACCAAAGGACTTTAGCACCCGTAGCAGATCCTTCCCAACAACAAGAGATGTAAGTGACAATTAGATCAAAATCACATGCGATCATCACGTTGTGGCTGAGGGTTCCTGTAGAGGGAGTGTCCCAACCTTTATTAACATAAGGTGGTGTCCCCTGTGTTTACAATGCTAGTCCCTGGATCAATAGCTAGCATCCATAGTTAAGATGTAATATCAAGATACAAAGGTCATAATATAACTTTATAACCAGTAATAACATAATTACATCTTTACATAGCTCATTTGGCTATTACATTACATTGCAGCGGAATAACTATAGTCATGGGTCCTTCATCTGCAAAGTTGCCACAGGCAAATGTTGGTTGTAGACTTTGTAATCCTAATCAACACACTTCACTAAATTAATCAAACCTGCAACATACAAGTTACAGCCACAAGGGTCAATATATTTGAATTGTATTGGCAAGTGATACTATGGTAGTATAGTGGAGTCTATCATCTATATGCATTTGGCTAAGTGGAGTTGAGGCTTGCATTGCTCAAAATATATTTTTCCTTAACATTTGAAAACAATAAGTTTTTGTTTTGACAAAACCTTTTCCAAGACAACTCTCAATCAAAGGTTGAAGATTTCAAAAACCCTTGTTCAACCACAAGATTTTAACTTAGAAATTTGAATGATGAGATTCTTGATTGCTTCCATGTCTTGATGCTCAAATTGTCCTTTACCAGGGACATGGCTAAGTACTTAGATTTTACACTCTGCAGAGGTGGTGCACTTTCCCCACAAGACTTGGTTTCCAAGACAAGATCTTTCAGAAGCCTTCCCTTAGACCAAAATGGGCGCGTTCCAACCTATCAAAACTACCACCCACTGTCCATATGGCTAAGTTCTTGCAACCTATATGATCTAGGCAGAGCCCATAATGCCAAGTGGCTGCACTTGAAACTTCTCAACATTTGACATCTCAAATCTCTTTGTTCCTGGGTGGCAATCCACAAGTGAGATACACAAGGTTCACCAGTCCCTTGGCCTTGTGTAACCACTCAACCAAAAACCACCAAGCAAGTCCCATTCCACCCAGGTGATTCATTAACTTAGTTGTTTTATTAAACAAAACACAAGTCCTCAGACTTAGAATATTTTTCCATAGTGTGAATATATATTCCACCCATGTTTTCTATTAGCTAGGCTAAGCTTGATAGTAGTAGGAATCTTAACTTAGGAAAATCCTACTAAGGATTCATCTACTAGGTTTTCCTATAGCAAGGTTCATACTTAGCAAAATTCCATGCAAGTTTTACTTAGAGAAAAACCACTAATGCATAGAGAAAGTAATGGGACAAACAGTATGAAGCATCACTTGCCTTTTTGGTAGAGTATGGGTTCACTCCTTGTCCTTGCAACAGTCACACTCTTCAAGTCACTACAAATCAATCAAACAAGGCACAAACTCAATCTACCAATCAAGCAAAACAATCACATAAAATGACAAGGTCACAGTAATGCATGCAAGCATGCCAAGGATTGTTTTATTTGAAAAAGAGGTTTCTAATGGGTCATAAGCATTTGAAAGCACCTAATGGTCATTTTGTAAAGTGGCAAAGTCATTTTCTAAAGGTTTCACCTCAAGAACCATTTTCAAAACAAGCATCATTTTATGTGGTGTAGAAATATTTTTACTAAGGCATTAGTCTATAGGGTTCAACAAATATGTTTTCAAACCACAAAACTTGATGTTTGGGGTCAGAGAGTTTAAAACAAAACATTTTCCAAAGGTTTCCTTCCCAAAACCATTTTTAATAAATAACCATATTTCTATTTGACTAGAAATGGTTTTAAATCAAAGAATCACTATTTTGTTTCACCAAATCCATTTTTGAATCCACAAAGTGTTTCCTTATGTTAGTATGTTCAAAATACACCAATTGCCAAAGATTTTATCCCCAAAATCATTTTTGAACAACTTTTACATCCTTAACAAGCATACAAATGTTTCTGCAAAAACAACCATTTTTCCAGAAGCTTTTTACTAAACAAAAGGAATGGTTGGCTAGGGCTTGTCTTGCTGATTCCATTGATATAAAGTTTGTAAAATTTGGACGTGTGGTTTAAAAGTTGTGCAATTTACAAAATTGGAAACCTAATAGATCAATTCTGTCTTTTAATTCAACTACATGCCACGTGTCTCACTCTGATTTGACGAAAACGGTTTGCACGGATCACGCGCTGCAGGCCGTTGGATCTAACTGATATCGCACGGCTCAGTTTCTCTCTTACCCCTTTGCTCACTTTCTTTCCTAGCCGCTGGATGCTGATCTAACGGCTCTTAGTGCCTCGACCAGAAGCTGGCGGCGCTCAACGGTGGCATGCGGCGGCGCGGCTCTGACGGTGACGCTGCCGGTGAACTAGGACGCGAGGGGAAGAGTGAAGTTGCTCACCAGGTTCGCAATGAAGCATTGTTTCTCGTTGTTGCTTTGGCTGGCCAAGGGGAGCACGGAGGTGACGATAATTGCTCGCCGGAGTCCCTGCTTCCGTCAGGCACGTTCGGTCGTTGTCGGGAACGAGGCTACAAGGCACGCCGGTGCAAAACAGAGGGAGCGTTAGACACGTACGGAGAAGGAGAGTATGCTAGTGTCAACAAGAGAGGAGGGGCGGTCAGGGATTACCAGAGGAGCTCATCGGAGTTGACCTAGCCGTCGGTGGCGCTCAGACGAAGACGGAGGCGAGGCTGTGGAGCATGCGTGGGCGAACGGAGGCCATGGGCAGGTGCGTGAGATGATGGGGATCAAGCTGGTGTGATCTAGGAGGTAGGAGAGGGTCAGGGCTCGCCGGAATTTGACAGGGAACTCGTCGGTGGCAGTGAGGCTTCGAGCAAAAATTGTGGACACCCTGGGGCTCCGGTGGTGTGATGACTGGATGGGAAGGGAGAGAGGAGGGAGGCGAGTTTACGAGCATCATCACTGGGCGGAATTAGTGCGTCATTTAGGCGAATTGAACACGAGCAATCGACGCTGGAAACGGCCGGAGTGAGGGGAAAGAATTGGTCACGCGATTTGAAGACGACGCCAACGTGGCTGTGGGTCCTCTTTGTCAGTGAGAAAGGGAGTGAGGGGTAGGGGTCCACTTGTCAGTGTCCTTGCGGGTTGCTTCTGCGGTGAAGAAAAACGGTTCGGGGGCGAGTGAACAGGTGGGCTTGCTGGGCTGTTGGGCTGGTTTGTTGGGCTGGGTCCTTTGCACTATTTTTTTCTGTCTGAATGATTTAACCTTTTCTATTTCTATTTACTGATTTGAAATTCCAAACAACATTCAAACATTCAAACAATTCAAACATTCAACACTCTTTGCACTTGAATTTTGGTTCTGTTTAACAACATAAACTAAAACCTAAAATAAAATAATATTTTTATTCTTTTTAGGATCCATTCATTAATTAAATAAAATGGACTTTTAGTTATTTAATCAAATAGGGTTTGATTTATTTAATAAAATCTCCATTGGAAATCCAAATACTTTTAAAACCAACCCAGCAGGTTTTATTTGATAGTAAAGAATACTTGGAAAGCTTGTTAAAAATAAAATAACATTTTTGTTATAAGGTCCATTAATAATTAAATAAAATGGGCCTTAGTTATCAAATAGGATTTGTTTTATTAAAACTTTATTTTTGAAAACTAAAATAGTACCAAACCATTCAGTAGGTTTTATATGAAAATATAAAATACTTGGAAATCTTATTTTAAACAAATAAACAAGTTTTGATGGTTTAGAAATAATAAAACCTTTATTGTTAAAAACTTGGATATTAAATCCTTATTACTTTTAAAAAAACCTTTACTATTTTTATCAAAACAAAATGTTTTATTTTCAAAAGCTTGGCCAAGGTTTAATTTGGCTCTATAAAATAATCTTTATTTAAATATTTCTTTTCCCTTTGAAAGCCAAAGCCTTTATAAAAAGATTTCAAAGTAGCAGTAAAATATTTTTTTATTTTTCCTTTACTAAATATTTATCTTTTAATCCCTTTAGGATTTCTTTGTTTAAAATAGGTTTGAAGATTTCCAATTGGATTCAAAAGTTTCTTCTGGCCCTGAAAATGAACAAAGTTTTATTTTATTCATTTATTTTTCACATTACAAGATTTGGAAAATCTTGGGATGTGACAGTTCCCTTCCTATTGCAAAAAGGAGCAGCAAGGTGGGGTGATACACTAACATGAACATGTGATCCATCAATTGCTCCTATATAGTTCTGCAAAGAAATAGATGAATGGCAAGGGAAGATGAGATTCAATTTTTGACATATTAATGGTTTAGCGGTAAGGAAGAGCTTCAAGTTGTCAAAAGAAGAACCTTGAAATATGGGCAGAATCGATCATTGTTCGCAATTTTTGGATGTGGTTGGTCAATAATGTGAGGCTTCAGAAATCGCCTTCTTATGACATGGATGATGTTGAGGAATTCTTTTATGCACTTGTAGAAGGTGCGGTTGCTATGTTGGAACTCCAATTGCAAATCTTGAAACGAGGCATTTTATGGCAGCATGTAGAGAAAAATAGCAAGCTTTTCCTCAACCGCAATCCTTTTGTCATTTATCAACCTTTCTCTTCTAAGGTGGGATGCTAAGGATCTAAAAAGGTGTGCTTCCATCCTATAGGATACCCGATAGTTCTTCACATGTCCCTCAAGAATTCCATCGACACGTGCCTTGTCGTATACGACAGAGCTATGCCACTGCGTTCTCTCCATTTGTCCTCTACCATCCATTTGGTGAAAGTGCAATAATGGTAATAGTAAAAACATAAACTCATCATCATCTTCCTCTATCCTCTTCCTAATACGATCTACCCTTTGTGGATTCATTTAGCACTAAAAGAATAGCAACTAAGGCAAACAGTAAGATTTCAAGGGCTAGCAAATATGATTTCATAACAAGTAGAAGTAGTAAATATGAATTCATACCGAAGTTTGGTGTGCTCACAGGATCCCAAGAAGGTGGTGGTTCATCCACTCATACTATCGTCCAAGGGGTAGGTATTTATCAAAAACAACGCTGAACAAATTAGTCACAAGTGAAAGAACATATTGGGCCCCCATGTGTGGTTTTGGTAATTAATGACAATCTTTATGGACTAATGTGTGTATTAAGTTGTACTTGTAGTAATTGTCCATTGGCATTGCTTGGAGAATGTGTTGACTTCAAGATAGATGAAATGAGAAGAAGATGTGTTGTGCAAGCTCAAAATGCGCCATCTATAGAAGATCTCATGTTTGATGCTTGCCATCCTCGGTGATCATGGATCGATGATGAGGAATCAAGAAAGGTGTCCATCTTGAGAAGGACAAGATCGTCTACATCAAGCTCAAATGGATTGTTCAAGGCAAAGGTATAATATTGATAGGTTTTCCCTTTTGCCGGTCTCATGTTTGTTGGGAGACCGGGTTTAGGATAGATAACCGTACTATCAAGAGGGGCTCTCGAATGAGTAACTCAGTCACATCGTTCGAAGAGAGATCAAACCTTTGCATACTTGCATCATCATATTTGGTTATTATTTGGTCTTATACATGTGAGGATATAGAGCTTGTGGTAATCTCCATAACAAGCTCTAGTTCATCAAAAACGGATTTCCCTTTTATATCTTATTGCGTTTTGATCTTGGAGGTTTTACCGGTTTGTATTTTAGAGATAGATAAAACCTTGCATTATTTGGTTCTTACTCATGTGAGGATTTAGAGCTTTTGTTAATCTCCATGACAAGCTCTAGTTCATCGAAAACGGATTTCATATGCATTTTCTATTACGTTTTTGATGTTGGAGGTTTTATCGGTTCGTCTTTTTGATAGAGGTTAAACCTTTCATAATTTGGATCTATCCTCCCTTGCTGGACTATAATGTTTATTTGCATGATCTTTTAGAGCTTGTTGTCCTTTTCAAAACGAGCCCAAGATCATCAAAATCGGAGTCCGGATGCAAAAGTTATGGCCGTTTTCGTTCAGGGATGACCGGTAGTACCGGACGAGGGTCTGGTAGTACCGGAGGTCCGGTAGTACCGCCCCTTAGTACCGGTCGGTACTGAATAAGGTGCATTTGGCGACCTGGGATCCCCAGGGAATGTCCGGTAGTACCGGGAATGCCCTGTAGTACCGGGAAAAAGTCCGGTAGTACCGGGATTCACGTTTTTGGGCTTCAACGGTTGGATTTTGGGGGGACCTATTTAAGAGGCCTTCTTCCCCAATAGTTCCACAACCATTCTTGCAAGTTTTCCCCTCCATTGTTGACCTTCTTGAGCTTGCTTTCTCTCAATCCCTCCGATGATTCTTGCATATTCTTGAGGGATTTGAAAGAGGAGATCTGGATCTACAATCCCACCAATCAATCTCTCCTCTACGTGAGGGGAACATATTGGGATCTAGATCTTGGAGTATTTTGTGGATTTCCTCCATTGTTCTTCCTCTCTTATTCCCCCATAAGCTTTTGTAGCTTTGGTGGAATTTCGGAGAGAAGGATTTGAACACCTTTGTGGTGTTCTTGCCATTTGCATTTGGTGCATCGGTTTGTGTTCTCCTCAGAGGATTTGGTTTGAGTGACTCATTGGAGCTTGTCCCTATTGGGTTCTTGGAACCCTAGATGGTTTTGTGGCCTTGGTGGCATTGTGGCCTTTTGTGGCATTTGTTGGGAGCCTCCAATTAAGTTGTGGAGAAGTGCCCCAACCTTGTAAGAGGTTCCGGTTGCCACCGACAAGTGCACCGATAGTGGAAGCGTCGATCGATCCCGTTGGGTGAGATTCATCGGAGAATAAGGGAGGCCTTTTGTGGCGTTGGTGGTTTGATACCACCCCCTCTCCAAACGAGACGTACTCCATGTTGGGAGGAACTCGGTAAAATATCGGTGTCCCCGCGTGCCTCGGTTATCTCTATACCCGAGCTCTTTACTTATGCACTTTACATTGTGATAGCCTTCGTCCTTGAAGTAATATTTATCTTGCTATCACTTTGTTGCTTGTATTACTTAGCATAAGTTGTTGGTGCACATAGGTGAACCTTAGTTGTTCTAGGTTGTGCTTAACAAAGTAAACACTAGTTTTATTCCGCCTTTGTTGAGCCGCTCTAGGAAAAGTTTTAATCGTCTATTCACCCCCCCCCTCTAGGCGACATCCGTATCCTTTCAATTGGTATCAGAGCCCGGTCTCTCATTTTAGGCTTCACCGCCTTGAGAGTAAAGATGTCGGCTAGAGGATTAGTGCACAATGACATGTTCACATTCGATGGCACAAATTATGATATATGGAAAAATCGCATGCTCATTCATTTTCGGGACATGGACCCAACTTTGGAGCGTATTGTAGATATAGGTTTTTCTCCTCCAATGGATTTCAAAAATCTATCTAGTGAGGATGAGAAAAACTTATATGTAGATGCTCAAGCTTCTAATGTGCTTGTTAATGCTTTGAGCTATGTAGTTACATCTTCAATCATTCCTTTTTGGAGCGCTCATGAGTTATGGACAAAACTTCAAGATAAATATGTTGTGTCCAACATTATTGAGGATGATTGTGTTGCTTCCACTTTTGGTCGAGATGAGTTCTCATCCTCTACCACTTCACCAACATGTGACTTTTCACAAGGTAATGATATGGTGAGTGGTGATAGAAATTGCAATTTGGATAGTGTGCTTACTATTTGTAATCCCTCATCTCTATCTAGTTGCAATGATCTATCTTTGGACTTTAACACTTCTAGCACTACAAACTCCTTACATGCTTGTGTTAATAGTCCCTGCATATCATGTAGAAATGACTTGAATAAATCTCATGATGATATGCTTGTGTTGTCTTGTTTCCATGATAAAAATGCTTCCATTTCCTCTAGTGCTTGTGTTGCTAACCATGTAGAGGAAACCGAAGATTCTATGGGCCAAGAAATGGTTTTGAATGATGCCACATATGCAATCTCATCTTCACCTTCTTCCGGTACCCACCTATGCCTTATGGCTAGGGATTCTAAGGTAACTCCTACTTTGGAACCCATTACCTCTTGTGATGAGGAGGATATGGATAATGGGGAAGAAGAGCTAGATATTAATGATTTATATGAAAAGGGTGAGATTGTTTATCGTTCCCTTGTTAACAAGGATATTGCTTGCTCTAACTTTGTTGAAATCTTGGACTTTGCTATTAAGAGCAAAGAACTTATTGATAAGTTAGAAACACAAATTGAGGTGGCAAGTGATCTCAAACATAAAAATGATGAGACTCAAGTTGCTTATGCTAAACTCCTTGAGGATTTTGAGCACCTCAAAAATGGCTCTAGGGTCATAAAGGGTGAGCTCATCAAACTCACCGAGTCACATGAGAAACTTAAAGCCTCATACTCAAAAGAGCTTGCCAAGTTGCCCTCACCTCTTGCAAATAGTGATGATGCTTGTTCTACTAACTCTATTTATTGTGAAGCATCTACTTTGAAGGAGAATGTTGAGCTAAAGGCTCAACTTGCGTTGCTAACTAGCAACTATGGGAAATTAGAAGAAAGTCATGTTAAGCTCTGGAGATCGCATGAGGATCTTCTAGTCTCCCATGGTAGGCTAAAGGTAGCTCATGAGGCCATCATGTCAAAGGTAACATCTAGTGGGCCTCATGTGAACATTAGCACTATATCTACTTCAAATGTTATATTGCCATGTGCTAGTCCTTGTAGTTCATCCTCTCACAACCATGATATATCTCATGATGAATTACATCCATGCCTTGTTGCTCTAACAATGTAGCACCTACTTCCTCTAGTACTTTTGTTGAAATTAACCATGTAGAGGAAATCAAAGAACTCAAGGCTCAAGTCACTTCTTTGAAGAATGACTTGAAAAAGGGTCATCAAGGGAAGGTCACACTCAACAAAATCTTGAGTGTGCAAAAATCCCCCAATGACAAGAGTGGGCTTGGATTCAACTCCAATGTCAAGAACAAGTCCACTATCAAGTTGAAGCACAAGGATAACAAGAAGAATGGCCAAGATCAAGTCAAGAATCCGGCCAACATTGTTTGCTTCAAGTGCAAGGAAGAAGGGCATCATGTCAAACATTGCCCATTCAAGAAGAAGTCCCTTGGCAAGAAGCAACAAGGGAAGCGGCCTAGAGATGGGCCTCCTCCTAAGAATACTCAAGCTCTTCCTCAAGTTGTTTATTCATCCAAAAAGAAAGATGGCAATAGTAGAACTTGCTACATATGACGTGAGAAGGGACACATTTCTTCCTTATGCACTATTGGTATCTCCTCATCCCATCCTATCTTGATTGATGATGCTTATTCACTTCGTAAGGATGAGATTGGCAATGTGTTTGCCAAATTTGTTGGTGCTCAATGTGGGTTCAAGAAAAGAACCATTTGGGTTGCCAAGCCTATTGTGACTAACCTCCTAGGACCCAACTTGGTTGGGGACCAACAAGCCAAAACTTGATCAATAGGTATTGTTGGAGGGCATTGGAGTCTTGGCTACATTATGAAGAATTGAGGGATCTTCATCAATTATTATTGTCAAGCTAAGCCATTTGGATTATCATGATTTTATTATATTTCCAATGTTCCTCCTTGCGGTAACATATGCTAAACTCTTTACATTGAAAGTTACTCGCCCCCTTGTGCATGTGTTGGTTTTGTATCTTCCATGTTTTGTACATGTTGTGCTATCCACTTAATTATCTTGAAATCAAGATTATTTGTGTATGATTAGGTGGCACACCATGTATGTATGTTTCTTGTGTTTGAGCCTTGCTTGGTTATATTTGGTATACTATTTGGCTCTTGTGAGAAATTAATGGATTATCCCATTTCGGGGGAGTGTTATGCTTGGGCATTCCACAATCCTAAAATTGTGTGTACATGAGGAATACCACCTAGTACTTATATTGTATTCTTGTCTAGTATCTATGTGGTATAATTCTCATGAGAAATTTAAGTTTTATAATGTCTATTAATTATATCTATTTGTATCATTTTGCCTCGTGTTGTTTTTATGGTAGTATCACATTATGGGGGAGTCTTATGCTTAGTGCATATTACAATCCTAGAAAATGTGAATATTCGAGGTTGTGTCATGTAACACCCTCAGAATCGGCCCTATGCAAGTTTTAGCGAAACCCGCCAAACCCGCATAGAAACGATTCGAAGGTGCCCACCAGGCACTTTCGTGCGGGTGGAAAACGAAGTAATAACATTACACAGCAGTCCTCGATGGGACCCACAGAACAGATATATACAACAGCGACTCAGCGAGTCAAGAATACAGATATACAATACAAAGATCCAAATCACCTTGAAAACGATAAAGCGTCCAGCTACGGACAAGATGCAAATGGGGCTATGAGCCCTGGAGAATAACCAATGGCGTCCATAACCCTGCCCAGGCCAAGCCGGAAGGGTAACCCTGCTAACGGCGTCGATCTCAAAACCTGCTTAAACAAAAGGGGTGCCGACAAAGGGCAAAGGAAAAAGAGGAGCGTCAGTACTGAGGCCAGTACACGGCGAGACTAGAATTCGGCGGTCCTCGCCTACATAGGTATGGTGGACTGAGCGGCAGCGGCAGCGTGCACTAAACAACCTATAGAGACTCGATACAACTGGCGGCTATCAGAGAGGGGTGAGAAAGACCTATTCGGATCCAACCTGATACTATCATCAAACAAACCCATCCTGGCGTTTCCCCCTCGAGACCAAAAGAGGAAGTCAACCGAGGAACTCACACAGTTGGCAGTTTTACTTATTCAGTTATCGTTGCAGCAATTACTAGTCAGGTTTAGATATTCCTCCTGATAAAGTAAACAGTGGGCACTTTTAGTTAATCATTCAGTTATAGTGGCATCACTTACTAGTCAGATTCGATTAGCATGAGACAACCCAAAACTCAGCAGTTGTTGGTACTTTTATTTAGCCATTCCGTTGTAGTGAAGCTGATTACTAGTCATATCGGATACAAGTCAATTTATAACAGTAAACTTTAGTTATAGTTGTCTATGATCAAGCACTGTGCTCCAAGTCGTCCATAACCGCGGACACGGCTTCTCGAAAAGATTAAACCCTGCAGGGGTGCACCAAAGTATCCACAGTCACTTCGACCCTTTTTGCCAGATCAGTTAACATACACCCATCGGTATGTCGGCGGGGCCTAAGTCACGACGTTCCCAGACCCAAAGCAAGTACGTGGGGGCCACCCCACCAAGTCGACACCCGCAACGAAGTCGGCCGGTCTCCGAGACGGACTGGGGTTTGAGCAAACGGCTGTGAACGACAGCAAATCCCCAAACGGGGACTGTCGACACCGCGAAACGTGGCCCGATCCTAAACAGTACAGCGTGCTCCTCACACAATCGTAAATAAAGCGGTAAACATGGCATAAGTACAGGATAGTAAATAAAACCTCAAACTAGTTTGTGGCCCCCAGTACAATACTTTGAAATCAGGTAATAATCAATGGGGGTCCCATATCTCCCCAACTGTGGTTAGCGCGCTCGATCTCGGAACAGGTGTCAAGAACTCGGGTCCTACGGGACACAAGTGGGCGGTCGGAAACCAAATCTTACCTATCACCCACCGATGCCTCTGCTTAATTCAATTTTAGTTGTTAAACAGTAATTAAAGTGAGCGAAAGTAAAACCATGATCATCTCCAACGTCAACATGCAGCAATCCTCCAACAATTGTGGTACTTGACGACAAGCAAAACACTTGAGCAAGCGGCTACGACACGCGGGTCCAACTATCTACCAAACACAGGTAATAGGATGTGTCCAAGGCTATATATGGCTGCAAGGGATATCACGGGTACGAAACTAGAGCATCGCAACACAGATAGCAAAGATCAACAGGAGGGAATAAATACTAGAAAAATAAGATAGGTAGAAAGGGGAAGATGCTCGCCTGAAAACATTGTCGAAGGTTCAACCGAAGATCGGGGCGAAGCTCACATCAACTCAACGGCCTTATCCGCGAAGAAGCAAAACACTAGAATAAACACCGGATGCAATATTTAATACAACGGCAGAAGATCGGCATGATGCATGTGTGATGTATGACATGGCAAAGGTGCGGTGCAACTAGGCCATATTAAGTGGAACCGGGGTCCCGACAATTAATTAAACGGTTCAAGTTGTTTATCTACCCCGCAAATTAAATGTTGTCTTAGCAAGGAAAAATATAGCACCGGTTCGCTACACAAAATTAAATGAGGCCAATATAAGACTAGATTTGTCCGCATATGGGCCCCATATTTAATTATTAGGTGAATCGGCATAATGCCCCCAAACCACATGACAAGCAGGCATGCATGAACAAATTAATATGCAACAGGTAATGTTATATTTATAAAATAGGGCTCGAGAAAGGATCACACATTAGGGCTCGACGATCTTGGTTCCGGGGTTCGGGGTCGGTCTCAGGGTCCGGATCTGGGGTTCGGCCTCGGCGGGATCGTTCTCGGACAACGGAGGTAGATCTTGGCGCATCCGGGTTCTCGGCGTCCGAAAAGGAGTACTTGATTCGGTGTCGGGGGCGCATCGGATTCTTCCGGGTCGATGTCGTTCTTGTCGTGGCGAGGATCTTGTCGGGTCCGCGCCATTGCATCGGTCTTGACGTTCTGAATGCAGAACTTGGCGTATCCGTGTCGGAGAACTCGAGGTCGATGGCGAACTTGTCCGGTACCGGGGTTTTCTCGGTGTGGTTGGCGCACTTGGAAGATCTCGGGGTTCCCTCTGGGTTTTGCCGATGCCGATCTTGTTGTGGGACTCGGGCGTTTTGGAGAACTTCGCACAAACACACAAAACACACGTGGCCAGAGGAATACTTGCTTGTGCAGGGCTTGGGCAGGACAACGACGGGCGAGCTCAGGAGGACGGTCGGGCCGGAGGAGGACGGCCTTGGGCGGTGGGGTCGCTGCCGGCAACGATGGCGCGAGGCCGAGGCCGACAGCAGCGGCGACCGGACAGGCTCGCAGATGCGCGGGTCGAGGACGGCAAGAGGGCGGCCGGAGGAGGACACAGGAGGAGGAGCCGGCGCCGGCGAGCTCGCTGCGGCAGCGGGAGGCGAACCGCGGGCGGGAGCGTCGGAGGTCGACGAGGTCGGGGAGGGCGGCTCGCGTCGGGGCCGGCCAGAGGCGGGGTCGGCGCGGTACCGGCGAGGCCGAGGCGCGGTCGGCGGAGGAGGTCGCGGAAGGGAGATGGTGGCGTCGGGGAGGCGCGGCCGGAGCTGTGATGGCGGAGCTCGCGCTTGGGGCGGCGGCGACAGGGCGGGCAGAGGCGGGTTGCAGAGAGCAGGGGAGGGAGATGCGGGCGAGCGGGGCGGCGCTCGGCCGGAGCTGGGGAAAGCGGGGCCGTGGCGAGGGTGCGGGGAGGGAGAGCGGGGCGCGTCGGGGAAGGCAGGGCGATGGGGTGGGGCCGGAGTGGGGCCAGGGGTGGAGGGCGGCTGGCGGGTGCGTGTGTGCTGGGGTGGGGCCAGGGAGGAGGGGCCCAGGTGGCAGCGGGACAGGGCAGGTGCCGCTGTGTGCGTGCAGGCGTGTGGGTGGGAGGAAGAGAGCCTGACGTGGCAAGCTGGGAGTGGTGGAGAGAGGAAAGAGAGGTGAGGTGGCAGAGCATGGTTGGCTGGGGGTTGGGGCAGGGTGACGTGGCGGGTTGCTATAGGGTGGGGTGAGGTGGCTGAAGGGGTGGGTAGAATAGGTTGGGTAGACTAGGGATTTCGGGCGAACCGTTTATTTTGGGGGTGGTCGTTCGGGTCGAATCGGCCCGTTCGACTGCCCCACTAAAAATATTTAACTATTTTATTTATTTCCAACCGGGCTTTTGCAAACCGATAGCAGACAAAACAAAGTATTCCGGCGACCCGGGTTTTGCGTTTGAATAAAGATGGGGCGTTTAGAAAACAAAACAGGTTTTTTTCCGCAATTAGTTTTATGCAAGCAATTGCAAGATGATGACGATGCTCAAATGCAAGGTGGCATGATGACATGAGCATGCGGTCATGATGATGCAATGCACAAAAACAACGCGATTTTCTAGTAGTGGTTTTGCGGGATGCCACAATTCGACACCACTAACAATGGATCTCGCCCTCGAGATCCGCCTCATGGTACCGGAAAGGAAGGTCGGCGATCTGCGTCTTCTCGCTTCGTGTAGATCCTCGCGACACCACTAACAAGAGGTCGTTGATCCTGTTCGTCAAGAGAGCACTCCGGATAACAGCGGACGAAGTTAAAGATAAGGCCACCTCTAACTTCCATGGAAGGAGTAGAATTACATCGATCCACCATTCATTATACAGAGCAAATAATAAGAGTAGTGGTATGGTCGCGACTCCATCCCGCACTCAAAGCATTACTCTGTACACGAACAGATAGGTTATGCAACCAACCCTCAGGATTCAGACTGAAGATATCGACAAACAAGGTTCAGGAACAAAGGGGTGATGCAGACTCTACATCGGATCTGGCGTAGACGATGTCGTCGCGTCGGAAAACACCGGTAGGCACGAGAAGGAACAAAGAATGGTACCACAGTAGACGGATTCCTCAGGCAGCTTAAACACCGGATGGTAGAACACCGTTATCAAAGGAGGAAGCGAAACCCTGAAGGTACGACGGAACCCAACCACGAGAAATCCTGGACTCGAAGAGAGAGAAGAGAGCGGATTCAAAACACGTAGAGGTGAGAGGAGAATAGCAGAGGGGTAAGGAGTAAAATCAGACCTAATCAGAACTATCCAACCGATTTTGCGAAAATAGTTTTGACACTCTACTTCGGCCGTTAGCTAGGTTATCCTACAGGCTGGACTTGTGGGGTATCGCAACTGCTGAGCTCTGATACCACTCTGTAACACCCTCAGAATCGGCCCTATGCAAGTTTTAGCGAAACCCGCCAAACCCGCATAGAAACGATTCGAAGGTGCCCACCAGGCACTTTCGTGCGGGTGGAAAACGAAGTAATAACATTACACAGCAGTCCTCGATGGGACCCACAGAACAGATATATACAACAACGACTCAGCGAGTCAAGAATACAGATATACAATACAAAGATCCAAATCACCTTGAAAACGATAAAGCGTCCAGCTACGGACAAGATGCAAATGGGGCTATGAGCCCTGAAGAATAACCAATGGCGTCCATAACCCTGCCCAGGCCAAGCCGGAAGGGTAACCCTGCTAACGGCGTCGATCTCAAAACCTGCTTAAACAAAAGGGGTGCCGACAAAGGGCAAAGGAAAAAGAGGAGCGTCAGTACTGAGGCCAGTACACGGCGAGACTAGAATTCGGCGGTCCTCGCCTACATAGGTATGGTGGACTGAGCGGCAGCGGCAGCGTGCACTAAACAACCTATAGAGACTCGATACAACTGGCGGCTATCAGAGAGGGGTGAGAAAGACCTATTCGGATCCAACCTGATACTATCATCAAACAAACCCATCCTGGCGTTTCCCCCTCGAGACCAAAAGAGGAAGTCAACCGAGGAACTCACACAGTTGGCAGTTTTACTTATTCAGTTATCGTTGCAGCAATTACTAGTCAGGTTTAGATATTCCTCCTGATAAAGTAAACAGTGGGCACTTTTAGTTAATCATTCAGTTATAGTGGCATCACTTACTAGTCAGATTCGATTAGCATGAGACAACCCAAAACCCAGCAGTTGTTGGTACTTTTATTTAGCCATTCCGTTGTAGTGAAGCTGATTACTAGTCATATCGGATACAAGTCAATTTATAACAGTAAACTTTAGTTATAGTTGTCTATGATCAAGCACTGTGCTCCAAGTCGTCCATAACCGCGGACACGGCTTCTCGAAAAGATTAAACCCTGCAGGGGTGCACCAAAGTATCCACAGTCACTTCGACCCTTTTTGCCAGATCAGTTAACATACACCCATCGGTATGTCGGCGGGGCCTAAGTCACGACGTTCCCAGACCCAAAGCAAGTACGTGGGGGCCACCCCACCAAGTCGACACCCGCAACGAAGTCGGCCGGTCTCCGAGACGGACTGGGGTTTGAGCAGCCTGCTGTGAACGACAGCAAATCCCCAAACGGGGACTGTCGACACCGCGAAACGTGGCCCGATCCTAAACAGTACAGCGTGCTCCTCACACAATCGTAAATAAAGCGGTAAACATGGCATAAGTACAGGATAGTAAATAAAACCTCAAACTAGTTTGTGGCCCCCAGTACAATACTTTGAAATCAGGTAATAATCAATGGGGGGCCCATATCTCCCCAACTGTGGTTAGCGCGCTCGATCTCGGAACAGGTGTCAAGAACTCGGGTCCTACGGGACACAAGTGGGCGGTCGGAAACCAAATCTTACCTATCACCCACCGATGCCTCTGCTTAATTCAATTTTAGTTGTTAAACAGTAATTAAAGTGAGCGAAAGTAAAACCATGATCATCTCCAACGTCAACATGCAGCAATCCTCCAACAATTGTGGTACTTGACGACAAGCAAAACACTTGAGCAAGCGGCTACGACACGCGGGTCCAACTATCTACCAAACACAGGTAATAGGATGTGTCCAAGGCTATATATGGCTGCAAGGGATATCACGGGTACGAAACTAGAGCATCGCAACACAGATAGCAAAGATCAACAGGAGGGAATAAATACTAGAAAAATAAGATAGGTAGAAAGGGGAAGATGCTCGCCTGAAAACATTGTCGAAGGTTCAACCGAAGATCGGGGCGAAGCTCACATCAACTCAACGGCCTTATCCGCGAAGAAGCAAAACACTAGAATAAACACCGGATGCAATATTTAATACAACGGCAGAAGATCGGCATGATGCATGTGTGATGTATGACATGGCAAAGGTGCGGTGCAACTAGGCCATATTAAGTGGAACCGGGGTCCTGACAATTAATTAAACGGTTCAAGTTGTTTATCTACCCCGCAAATTAAATGTTGTCTTAGCAAGGAAAAAGATAGCACCGGTTCGCTACACAAAATTAAATGAGGCCAATATAAGACTAGATTTGTCCGCATATGGGCCCCATATTTAATTATTAGGTGAATCGGCATAATGCCCCCAAACCACATGACAAGCAGGCATGCATGAACAAATTAATATGCAACAGGTAATGTTATATTTATAAAATAGGGCTCGAGAAAGGATCACACATTAGGGCTCGACGATCTTGGTTCCGGGGTTCGGGGTCGGTCTCAGGGTCCGGATCTGGGGTTCGGCCTCGGCGGGATCGTTCTCGGACAACGGAGGTAGATCTTGGCGCATCCGGGTTCTCGGCGTCCGAAAAGGAGTACTTGATTCGGTGTCGGGGGCGCATCGGATTCTTCCGGGTCGATGTCGTTCTTGTCGTGGCGAGGATCTTGTCGGGTCCGCGCCATTGCATCGGTCTTGACGTTCTGAATGCAGAACTTGGCGTATCCGTGTCGGAGAACTCGAGGTCGATGGCGAACTTGTCCGGTACCGGGGTTTTCTCGGTGTGGTTGGCGCACTTGGAAGATCTCGGGGTTCCCTCTGGGTTTTGCCGATGCCGATCTTGTTGTGGGACTCGGGCGTTTTGGAGAACTTCGCACAAACACACAAAACACACGTGGCCAGAGGAATACTTGCTTGTGTAGGGCTTGGGCAGGACGACGACGGGCGAGCTCAGGAGGACGGTCGGGCCGGAGGAGGACGGCCTTGGGCGGTGGGGTCGCTGCCGGCAACGATGGCGCGAGGCCGAGGCCGACAGCAGCGGCGACCGGACAGGCTCGCAGATGCGCGGGTCGAGGATGGCAAGAGGGCGGCCGGAGGAGGACACAGGAGGAGGAGCCGGCGCCGGCGAGCTCGCTGCGGCAGCGGGAGGCGAACCGCGGGCGGGAGCGTCGGAGGTCGACGAGGTCGGGGAGGGCGGCTCGCGTCGGGGCCGGCCAGAGGCGGGGTCGGCGCGGTACCGGCGAGGCCGAGGCGCGGTCAGCGGAGGAGGTCGCGGAAGGGAGATGGTGGCGTCGGGGAGGCGCGGCCGGAGCTGTGATGGCGGAGCTCGCGCTTGGGGCGGCGGCGACAGGGCGGGCAGAGGCGGGTTGCAGAGAGCAGGGGAGGGAGATGAGGGCGAGCGGGGCGGCGCTCGGCCGGAGCTGGGGAAAGCGGGGCCGTGGCGAGGGTGCGGGGAGGGAGAGCGGGGCGCGTCGGGGAAGGCAGGGCGATGGGGTGGGGCCGGGGCGAGTGGGGCCTGGGGTGGAGGGCGGCTGGCGGGTGCGTGTGTGCTGGGGTGGGGCCAGGGAGGAGGGGCCCAGGTGGCAGCGGGACAGGGCAGGTGCCGCTGTGTGCGTGCAGGCGTGTGGGTGGGAGGAAGAGAGCCTGACGTGGCAAGCTGGGAGTGGTGGAGAGAGGAAAGAGAGGTGAGGTGGCAGAGCATGGTTGGCTGGGGGTTGGGGCAGGGTGACGTGGCGGGTTGCTATAGGGTGGGGTGAGGTGGCTGAAGGGGTGGGTAGAATAGGTTGGGTAGACTAGGGATTTCGGGCGAACCGTTTATTTTGGGGGTGGTCGTTCGGGTCGAATCGGCCCGTTCGACTGCCCCACTAAAAATATTTAACTATTTTATTTATTTCCAACCGGGCTTTTGCAAACCGATAGCAGACAAAACAAAGTATTCCGGCGACCCGGGTTTTGCGTTTGAATAAAGATGGGGCGTTTAGAAAACAAAACAAGTTTTTTTCCGCAATTAGTTTTATGCAAGCAATTGCAAGATGATGACGATGCTCAAATGCAAGGTGGCATGATGACATGAGCATGCGGTCATGATGATGCAATGCACAAAAACAACGCGATTTTCTAGTAGTGGTTTTGTGGGATGCCACATGTCACTTAGAATTGATATTGATAATTATCTAGCTCATATGTGACACATTTGCTCATACAAGTCCCAATTTGCTTGAATGCCTTTATTTCATATTTTGGATCTTGTATGTGAGAATGATTCTTGGTATGTGTTTCCTCATATTTAGATATATATTCTCATGGAAACCATTTGCTTCAAGTTACTCTAATCACTAGTGATTGTGTGACTATTGGAAGCTACCAAGAATCTTGTTTGAAGTATCATGCTCAATTCTTATATTTAGTTATATGCTTCTTGTTGTGTGAATATGATCTTGGATATCCGTATGAACTACCTAGGGAAGATTATTCTCAATTCTTCTTGTCCTTGGACAATTAGTACCAAATTTATGGTAGACTTTATTGATCATATTCACTTTGGCCTTTGCTTAATATTGTCCTATCTTTGGCCAAGAAAATGTTTTGTGTTGTCTCCCAAGCCTTCCTTGCTTCTTGTGGATCTTCTTATTTTATTGATATCCTCTTGTGTTTTACTTATTGTAGGTACTAGTGATGATCCCATTTGTGTGCATTTTGCATTTAACAGGAAAATCCTACATAATGCACTATCTATGGGGGAGCTCTTCTATGTTATCTAGAACACTCATATTTATGCTTCTTTGTTTGATCCATATCGTGTTTTATGTGCTTGGAACCTCAATCTTTTCATTTTGGTACTTGTGCCATCATGTGAAGTTTGGGGAGTTTGGTTTCTTGTTGGAACCTTGCTCTTTTTGGGAGTTGGTTTTGTCTCATTCCTTGTTTCTTGATTTGACCATTTTAGAGTGAGATAAATCCTTGAGCATTTTTATTTCTATCTATCTTTTTCTCTTTTGGTCTTAGCCTAGTTCATTTGTTGAACTTGTGATCTTTCATGTGTTGAATTGGTTCTTTGATACAATTTGGACACCGCTTGTCTTGTCACACTCTTTTGTGTGCAATATCGTTTTTACTTGTTGTTTTTGTTCAAATTGTATCTCCTTTTTGGTTCTTGAAAGCTTTATGCATGCTTATTTACTATATGTTTGTATTATGGCATGCTTGCTTTCTTTGATCCAATATATAGGGGAAACTCCACCAATTCCCATCGGCTAAGTTGTGCATGAAAGTCAATTTCATATCAATATGCACATAATTATGTGGAGTCTCTCCTATGTATTGTAGTTGCACTAACTACTTTGGACCCAATATGTTTGGGGACCATCTTGTACTTAATTATGTTTTAGGTACATTGGAGATATATTGGATGCTTGTCTCTCAATTTTGAAGAAGTGGTGCCTACATGAAAATTTGAGACAAGATATAGGATGATCAATGAATTCATATCCTCTACATCCTACCAATTATATCTCGGTAACAAGTATCTCTTTCTCATGCTCATATATCTTGATTCCAACCGTTTGTCGGTTGCCTTCTAGCATGAATTAGTGTATTTGTAATTGTTGTAGTTCTAGCCATGGTTTTAAGAGGACTCTATATTGTATATGTGTTTAAGTTGAGATGAGTGCATATAATTGGGACTATACAAAATCATGCATATGATCCTCCAATCCCAAATATGTCAATCTAGCAATTTTATTGCCTATCATTTCATCAACTTCTCTCATGTGCAATAGTGAGATTTTTGCTAGTCTATTTTATCTTATGATACTTGTTGCCTTTCTCCATATATTCCAACTTTCTCCTTTTCCCTTGGTGATAGTTGTAATATATGGAGTGTGTTGGTATTTGAAGCTAATTAATGTACAATAAGATATATTTGAGCCTTTGGCCGTGCTTTGAAGCAAAAATCTTATTGGTATATGTTAAGACTTCATTTGTGCTTTCATGTGATTTCTTGTATATCTTATTTATGTGTGCATATGTATTTGTTGGCATATGTCTTTGTGATGTTTTCCACTTAGAGACATATGCACATATGAGAAGATAATTTTAGTTGAATCTTATTCCTTGGATACCACCTTTTATTCCTTTTGATTTTTCGGTGGCTTCCAAATTTGTTTGCCTATGAGTGCTTGTTCCTCTTGTTTGCATCTTCGGGCACTCTTACTTTTTCTCTCATGCCTTGTATTGTTAAATGAATTTGGATGAGTGAGTATTCCATGATTATGCACCTTGTTTCCGAATATAATTATCATAATTGGTGCATTATTTTTGGGGAGCTCATCTAATTCATTTAATAATGCTTATTTGTCTTCTTTCTCATTTATTGTGCCTTAAATGTTTATGGAGGAGTGAGGATTCCATATTTGTGCATTTTTGTATTGAAATACAATGATTATAAAGTATGCACAAATCTTGGGGAGCTTCTCTATTTGTTATTTGAAGCACTCTTTTGCTCATTTCATCACATCTTGTTGTTTCCATTTGGACTCATTCGTTGTTTTCATTTGGTTTGTCGGATCTTGTAAATTGCTTGCATCATTTGACTTTATCTTGGCAATCTTCGGATCCTCGATATAGTTTTACTCCCTCCCAAGTATTCATCATTGGATATGTGCGAAGGCACACCTTTGGAGGAATTATTACTATATTTGCCTTCTAGAACTTGTCACCCATTTCGGCAATCGATGCCAATGGGGGAGAAGTTTTAGAGGGTTTAAGGGAAGTTGGTTTATGCATTGAGTTTGTTCTTGTGCATTTGCCTCTCATGCTCTTGCATATTTGTTGATGCTTAGCATGTGGTATATATAGAGGAAACTCCACCAATGATAATGATTGGAAATATATGCAATGAAATTCAAGTTCATCACACATGCATAGATTATGGGGGAGTTTGCTCTATATATGGTGGTGGTACCAATATCACATACTTTTGTAGTATTTGATATTGGTATTACCATTTAATTCAATAATATTCCTTATATAAACCCTCTTAAGGGGATTGTCATCAATTACCAAAATGGGGGAGATTGAAAGAACATGTTGGGCCCCCATGTGTGGCTTTGGTAATTAATGACAATCTTTATGGACTAATGTGTGTATTAAGTTGTACTTGTAGGAATTGTCCATTGGCATTGCTTGGAGAATGTGTTGACTTCAAGATAGATGAAATGAGAAGAATATGTGTTGTGCAAGCTCAAAATGCGCCATCTATAGAAGATCTCATGTTTGATGCTTGCCATCCTCGGTGATCATGGATTGATGATGAGGAATCAAGAAAGGTGTCCATCTTGAGAAGGACAAGATCGTCTACATCGAGCTCAAATGGATTGATCAAGGCAAAGGTATAATATTGATAGGTTTTCCCTTTTGCCGGTCTCATGGTTGTTGGGAGACCGGGTTTAGGATAGATAACCGTACTATCAAGAGGGGCTCTCGAATGAGTAACTCGGTCACATCGTTCGGAGAGAGATCAAACCTTTGCATACTTTCATCATCATATTTGGTTGTTATTTGGTATTATCCATGTGAGGATAGAGAGCTTGTGGTAATCTCCATAACAAGCTCTAGTTCATCAAAAACGGATTTCCCTTTTATATCTTATTGCGTTTTGATCTTGGAGGTTTTACCGGTTTGAATTTTAGAGATAGGTAAAACCTTCCATTATTTGGTTCTTACTCATGTGAGGATTTAGAGCTCGTGTTAATCTCCATGACAAGCTCTAGTTCATCGAAAACGGATTTCATATGCATTTTCTATTACGTTTTTTATGTTGGAGGTTTTATCGGTTC
Organism: Avena sativa; assembly: GCA_916181665.1. Classification (NCBI taxonomy): domain Eukaryota; kingdom Viridiplantae; phylum Streptophyta; class Magnoliopsida; order Poales; family Poaceae; genus Avena; species Avena sativa. The sequence continues at coordinate 298,285,965 of OV702297.1, read as the reverse complement.
GTCTTTTTGATAGAGGTTAAACCTTTAGTCATTTGGATCTATCCTCCCTTGCTGGACTATAATGTTTCTTTGCATGATCTTTTAGAGCTTGTTGTCCTCTTCGAAACGAGCCCAAGATCATCAAAATCGAAGTCCGGATGCAAAAGTTATGGCCGTTTTCGTTCAGGGATGATCGGTAGTACCGGAAGAGGGTCCGGTAGTACCGGAGGTCCGGTAGTACCGCCCCTTAGTACCGGTCGGTACTGAATAAGGTGCGTTTGGCGACCTGGGATCCCTAGGGAATGTCCGGTAGTACCGGGAAAAAGTCCGGTAGTACCGGGATTCATGTTTTTGGGCTTCAACGGTTGGATTTTGGGGGGACCTATTTAAGTGGCCTTCTTCCCCAATAGTTTCACAACCATTCTTGCAAGTTTTCCCCTCCATTGTTGACCTTCTTGAGCTTGCTTTCTCTCAATCCTTCCGATGATTCTTGCATATTCTTGAGGGATTTGAAAGAGGAGATCTAGATCTACAATCCCACCAATCAATCTCTCCTCTAAGTGAGGGGAACATATTGGGATCTAGATCTTGGAGTCTTTTGTGGATTTCCTCCATTGTTCTTCCTCTCTTATTCCCCCATAAGCTTTTGTAGCTTTGGTCGAATTTGGGAGAGAAGGATTTGAACACCTTTGTGGTGTTCTTGCCATTTGCATTTGGTGCATCGGTTTGTGTTCTCCTCAGAGGATTTGGTTTGAGTGACTCATTGGAGCTTGTCCCTCTTGGGTTCTTGGAACCCTAGACGGTTTTGTGGCCTTGGTGGCATTGTGGCTGTCAACACCCGGATTTTTCAATCCTAGATGCCTGTTATGCCATACATCGCAATCCCAGGATTACCATTTTTGCGAGACATAACAGAATTGGATACCATAGTACTTCATCCATTACAAATGATACATAGGTTCTTACACAAATAGGGATCTCATGATCCAGTTCTTACTACAACATCAAGCAGCGGAATACGTAATAATAACGGTAGCGTGGGCGAAGCTCCATCTTCGGGGTCACAGGCAATGCTGACGATGGGAGATGATCCTAGTTGTCGTAACCTTCCTGGGGTCCATCTTCGAGGTACTCCTCTTCATAGTCTGGCCATGGGAATAGCCAGGGACAAAGCCATGAGTACTCTTTAAGTACTCGCAAACTAATACTAACAGGTAAGGGGTTTTTGGATAATAGGACACTAGGCTCTAGGGTTGTTTTGCAAAAAGCCAGGTTTATCTTTACTAAGTTCCAAAGCTAGTCACAATTTTATCACTCCTAAGTGGGATCTTGTAATTCAGGTCACAACTCTGTTGTGGTCAAGTCAAAGTCTCAATTCATTTCACAAGTCATTTTCAAAAGGGTCTGACGGGGGAACAGTATGGCCACTCCAACTGTCCATAACCGCGGACGCGGCTATTCAAATAGTTTGACACTCTGCAGAGATTGTACACTTTCACCACAACATTCGATACATCCGTCAGGAACAAATCCTGAATTCACCATACTCAGTATGCGGATAATCAATCCTAACCTTTCAATTACACTCCCTAGTATCAGCACCTCTCCTGTGAGTTTGGCCTCCCAACCATGACTAACTGTCATCTTGGGTACTGCACAGGTGGACAATCTTCACAAGGTAGCCTCAGCTCAGACCTTGGCCGTGAGGGAACTAATACTAAGGTATATAAGTTTCCAGTCAAGCCCTACCCAATATTCGGGTATTGTGGTTGTACGATAAAATTGGAATGGTATCGCATCCAGACAACCATCAGTTTTATAAAGGGCTAAGGCTCATGCCTCAACATTTTCATCACCAAACCATCAAGTGTTTGGAAACACATGTCCAAAACATTTCAATAGAATGATCCATCATTCCAAGGTTTTCACAACCATTTTTCCACAAATTGATCCCATCTAAAGTTGATCAAGTTTTATGCTTAGCACTATCATCTACAGGTGGGGGTAATAATGATGAGGGGTGGTACTAGTGGAGTTTCAACTAAGTACAACCTTATACCTTAGGCTGAGATCAAGGTTTCTAGCTTAGGCCAAATTTTATGCTCTTTAGGCAAACTTGAGCACAACTGTCTAATATCTACCAAACTCTTAGGTAGACTCTAAGTAGGCTTTCATAAAGAAATAAAGTAAGAAACTTGCCATAAAACTAGGATTGGTTTATCAAGTGGGTATGATCACATATGCTTAAGTCATATAGTATTCATATCACAAGTATGGGTTTGTGGCAACAATAGGGTATCTTGCAAGTGTTAGCTTGCACATTTACTAGTAGTATTAGGCTTGCATCGGTGTCAATATAAGCTTGCATAGGTATAGTATCTTGCAAGTGTTAGCTTGCCTTGTGCAGAGCAGTGGTTGAAGTTCTCCTCGGCTTCCTCTTCGTAGTATCCTCCTTCCTCCTCGTATCCTTGGTCGGTACTAGCGTCTATGAATAAATATGAGGTACACAATCACCAAACAATACTTAACTACTTGCAATCATCACACACAAGGGTCCTATAGATGATCTAGCATCATCTCTAACATTACAAGGTTAAGGATTGGTTTAAATCTTTTTATTTTAGAAAAGTAATTTCTACTCATTGAAAAACTACTTAAGATTTAATATTCTCCAAACTAAACATGGGATCATGTTGACACATGTCATCACCACATATTGTAGTCCATGGGAATGTGATTTAAAGTGGTGTCACAATTTAATAAGGTTTTACCTTTTTATTTTAATTAATTAAAGTGGCTAGAAATGCTTATGAAGCATTCTTTTATTCCTTGAACATTATTTCTGCAATTAAACCTATATATTTTTATATATTCTGAAAGGTATGGTTAAATGTGATTTTTGAGAGTTGGAATCAACTCAAAAGCTTTTATGGTTTAAATTTGAAAAATGTTTGAATGCAGAAAAGCTTCTGCCTTGTTATTTTTGCTATGGGTGATCTACTGATCCAAATGACTTGACTTGAATCCAACGGGCTTGGATTAAGCATTCACAGACCTTTCCAACAAAATTGGTTTCATCCAATTTGGTGCACTGAATCGATCTGGGTTGATTTTTGAAGTTGGGTACAGAAGTGTGTTTGAAATTAAAAAGAAAAAGGTTAAATTTGAATTGCTGGGCTGCGCGGGAAATTCTAACGGGCCGGCCTGCTAAGCGCGGTGCTCCCGCGGGCTGCTTAAGTGGGTGTCCCCACTCGTCAGTGACACGGGGCTGGGCGAAGCGATATGGGGCAACGTGGATCGTTCGATCTAGTTCTAATCCAACGGCTGTGGGTCATCGTCGACGCGAGACAGCTCCGGCGAGAACGAAACCTAGCGCGGCCAGTGAGGGGTGCTGGGGGCTCACCGGGGTACGGGCGAGGGTCGGCGAGGCGGGCGAACGACGAAGTCGACGACGGCGAACCTCCTGGTACCGGTGGCTTCTCCTAGGGCGGCTCCAATCGTTGGCTCCCTTCTTCTCCGGAGGCGGCGGGCTCCGGTGAAATTCCGGCGAGATGGTGCTCGCCTTGCTCTGAGGATGGTGTGGCACGGTCAGTGGGGAGAGGGGAGTGAGATGGTGTGATGAATTCGTGCGGGGGTGGCCTCTATTTATAGTCGAGCGAAGCGACCGTCGGGGCGCAAGGTGATCTCGTCGGGGGCGACGTTACAGGCGGCTAATGGCATGGGCAAGGGTAGGGGACGGTGTTGTGTCTCCTGGCGATGCTCAACGGCATGGTCGCGAGGCATGGGGCGGTGTGGTGTGGTTTGGTCTGGAACGGCCGGTGCTCTGCGCGGCAGAGGCGGCGTCTTCGACGGCGGGCGGTGGCTGTATGGCACAGGGCGGCAAACGGGGGTGTCTGGCAGTGTCCTGGGTCGGTGGTGATCGTGTGTGCGCGCGGTGAGGGCGGCGCGCGGTCTGTGGACGCTGGTCGCGGGTGGCGCTCTGGCGCACGCTCGGCATGGTCTGGGCGTGTCTCGTGCGCGTGGTCCAGGGCTTGGCAACGCTCGCGGCTGGGACAGGCAGTGGCGGTGGACGGTGGGCTGCCTCCCAGACATGCTGGCTAGGCTTGCTGCTGCTCCTAGCTTGCTGTCCACAATGGGATGACATGGGGGTGCTCGGCTGTTCACCATTAATGGCAATGGCAAGCTCACAGGGGTGCTAGTGTTGGGCTAATCTTTCTAGATGCTCTACTGAGTTGTGTGTGAGCTAACTAGGGAACAAGTTAGGCAAGAATCACTGCACACTATAGTGTTTGTGGTTTTGTTTGATTTGTGTTTGCAACCTGTTTGATGAAATGGCCGCATGAACTCAAGTTTTGAATTTTGAAATGAATTTTGGTGAGTTTGCTAGATTGGTTCTGGTGAGTCTGCAGAGGCTTGGGTTTTGAAAGTTGAGCTTGTTTGAGTGGGTTTTGAAAAAGTGGGATCTTCCCATATGAAGAAGATTCAATTTTGAATTGTCATTTAAACTATGCATTTGAAAGTTTCTGTATGATCACAAAGTGGGCCTTGATACTCTGTTATGAGTACATTCAAGGGGTGCAAAGATCCAGAAAAGTTTATGTTAGGTTCTGAAAGTTTGAGACAGCCAAAGTAGGCATGTGAGTTAAATTGGCCAAAATGACCATTCTCTTAATATATTTGTTTTGATTTACTTGTCTTTAGGAAAAGTGTGGGGAATGTTTTAGATGATGTTCTTTTCACCTAAGAAACATTTTACAAGCAATGGATCACACAAACAAGGTGGTTTTTAAAGAAATTCAAAATTCATGCATACACATATACATGCATTCATGAATTGATTTAGAAAAGTTTTTGTTAATCCTAAACTTGATGATTAGTGTTTGTTGATCTAAGTTTGGTATTTTTGGGATGTTACAAACCTTCCCCCCTTAAACAAAATCTCATCCCGAGATTTGAAAAAGGACGAAAAGATTACCTAGGATTTGAAGAGATCTGGAAACTCTGTTCGGATGTGATCTTCGCGTTCCCAGGTAGCTTCCTCTTCTGTGTGATTGCTCCATTGAATCTTGAGAAACTTGATGCTCCGGGTTCTGGTGGTTCGAAAGGCTTCCTCCAATATACGGATGGGTACGTCGGGATAGGTCAGGTCATCGTTGATCTCTATGGTCCGGTGGTCGATATTCTTGAACATTTCGGTCTTCTCGGGGACTTCGAGACATTTGCGAAGTAACGAGATATGGAACACATTGTGCACAGCTGACATCTCTTCCAGTAGCTCCAGTTGATACGATACTTCTCCTCGACGGTTCAAAATTTTGAAAGGTCCGATATATCTGGGGGCTAACTTTCCCTTGAGTTGGAAACGCTGCATTCCCTTCAATGGCGACACTTTCAGATAAACAAAATCTCCGATGTTAAAGGCGAGGTCTCGACGTCTCTTGTCGGCGTAACTCTTCTGTCGGGATTGGGCTGTCTTGAGGTGCTCACGAATCTTGTGAACCTTCTCTTCTGCTTCTCGTAGGATGTCGGGTCCGAAAATCTGACTCTCTCCCACTTCCGACCAGTTCAAAGGGGTGCGGCACTTTCTTCCGTACATGAATTCAAATGGGGCCATTTGCAAACTGGCTTGGTAACTATTGTTGTAAGAAAATTCTGCAAAAGGTAGACGGTCTTCCCATTTGGATCCATATTCTAGCACACATGCTCTAAGCATATCTTCGAGTATTTGATTTACTCGCTCCGTTTGTCCATCGATCTGAGGGTGATACGCGGTACTGAAATCTTGGCGGGTTCCTAAACCTTCTTGGACTTTCTTCCAGAATCTCGAGGTAAACTGAGTTCCTCGATCCGATACTATATTCTTGGGGACTCCGTGCAAACTAACTATTCTAGCGATGTATAACTCTGCTAGCTTTGAACTCTGATAGGTGGTTATGACGGGCAAGAAATGGGCGACTTTGGACAATCTGTCCACTATGACCCAAATAGAGTCATTTCCCCTACTAGAAGTAGGTAGTCCAGTGATAAAGTCCATTCCTACAGAATCCCATTTCCATTCCGGAATCTGCAAAGGTTGCAACAATCCAGCGGGTCTTTGATGTCCTGCCTTGACTCGCTGACATATGTCACACTTGGCGATATAGCTTCCGATTTCTCTCTTCATCTTATGCCACCAAAATTGCTCTTTCAAATCTTGATACATCTTAGTTCCTTCGGGATGGATAGAATAAAGAGTATCATGAGCCTCCTTCAAGATAACTTCTTTTAACTCAGAATCTGATGGTACACAAAGGCGTTCTTTGTACCACAAAACTCCTTCTTCGTCCTCGGTGAATCCGGGTACTTTGCCTGTACCGATACGACGCTTGATTCCGTCGATACTAGCATTTCCCTTCTGCGCCTCTTTAATCTGACTGATCAAAGTGGGCTGAAGTTCTATGCTAGCCAAAAATCCTTCACTTACTAATTCCATTCGAAAATCTTCCATCTCTTTGTGCAAACTTGGTTGCTCCTTTAAAATCATGGAGTTCAAGCGGCACGGCAATCTGCTAAGGGCATCGGCTACCACATTGGCTTTACCAGGGTGATAGTGAATGTCCAGGTCGTAATCCTTGATTAGTTCAATCCATCTTCTCTGCCTCATATTCAGCTCCTTCTGAGTGAATATATACTTTAGGCTCTTGTGATCCGAATAAATCTCACAACGGTTTCCCATTAGGTAATGTCTCCATGTCTTCAGGGCTAGAACTATGGTTGCGAGTTCGAGGTCATGGGTTGGGTAATTTTGTTCATGTTGCTTCAGTTGTCGCGATAGATAAGATATAACTTTGCCTTCTTGCATTAGCACACATCCAAGACCAATCTTGGATGCGTCACAATACACATCGAAGGGCTTCGTGATATCAGGCATAATCAAGATTGGGGCTGAAATCAATCTCCTCTTGAGTTCTTGAAAACTCGCTTCACATTTGTCGGTCCATTCAAACTTCTTGTCCTTCTTCAGTAATTGGGTCATGGGTCGGGCGATACTCGAGAATCCTTCTACGAATTTGCGGTAATATCCCGCCAATCCGAGAAAAGCACGAACTTGGGTTTGAGTGGTTGGGGCTTGCTAATCTTCTACATCTTTCACTTTGGCAGGGTCAACAGCAATTCCTCCGGCTGATACAATGTGACCGAGTAATCCTACCTCCTGTAACCAGAATTCACATTTGCTAAACTTTGCATACAACTGATGCTCTCTAAGGGTTCCAAGAATGGTCCTTAGGTGTAGCTCATGTTCTTCTTCCGATTTGGAATAAATTAGTATGTCATCGATGAAAACAACGACAAACTTATCCAGGAAGTCCATAAAAATCTTATTCATGAGGTTCATGAAATAAGCGGGGGCATTGGTTAATCCAAAAGACATGACTGTATACTCATACAATCCATATCTGGTGGTAAAGGCAGTCTTTGGAATATCCTCTGCACGAATTTTGAGTTGATGATAGCCAGTTCTAAGATCAATCTTAGAAAACACCTAGGCACCAGTCAACTGGTCAAACAAATCTTCTATCTTGGGCAAAGGGTACTTGTTCTTGATGGTGAAATCATTCAACTTCCGATAATCCGTACATAAACGGTTACCTCCATCCTTCTTGTCCACAAACAAGACAGGTGATCTCCATGGGGACGCACTCGGCTGAATCAATCCGATTTCCAACATGGAATCCAGTTGCTTCTTTAGTTCTTCTGGTTCTGACGGGTTCATACTATAGGGTCTCTGGGCTATGGGTCCTGTTCCGGGGATTAGTTCGATGATAAACTCGATATCCCGATCTAGGGGCATACCGGGCAAAACATCTGGAAATACATCGGGGTATTCGCAGACTATCCGATCTTGGTCAATGGTAGGTTGGGCTAGACTCTTGTTACACTTGAATTGGCGAGGTAAGGTTTCAGATATATGTTCGACTGATATTCTGGTGGTACTGGTCATGGTGATGGCTTTCTTGGCACAGTCAATCAATCCTTTATGCTTGGACATCCAATCCATTCCTAGTACTACTTCCAAACCTTTAGTTCCGAGTACTATTAGATTAGCATAAAAATCTATGCCATGGATTCGGATAGGGACGGCCTTGCAAATTTGCCTAGCCTTGGTGGTTGATCCGGGAATTTGGACAATCATCACATGCTTCAATTTGGTTGGTTGAATTTTACTAGTGCAAGCAAATTCTTCGGTGACAAATGAATGCGATGCACCAGAATCAAACAACACTCTTGCAAGTACTGAATTAACAGAAAACATACCCAGCACGATGTCTGGCGCTTCCTGAGCTTCTTCAGCATGCATGAGAAAAAGACGGCCATTGCAGTTGAGTGAATTCCCTGGGGAAAATCTTCTCCCTGGCTGGACACGACGCTGTTGCTGAGCTGGGACATTGGTATTAGGGGCGGTAGCATTCTTCTTATTGGGACACTCGTTGGAATAGTGGCCTTTATTTCCACAGTCATAACAGGTCACTTGTGACTTGTCCTTGGCTGCGATAGGCACAACATTGCTTCCAGTCCTCGGGGCAATGTTGGGGTTGGTGGTAGCATTGTTGGGGTTGAACTTGGGTGGGGCACGGGTGAAATTGCTAGAGTTGCCGGGGTTGTTGTGAATTCCTCCGGGTCTAGGGTTTCCACGGTTGGGGTAGGTCGGGCGGGTCATAGGGGGTCTATTGGTTCTTGGGGCAAATCCTGGAGATGGGTTGGGGCGATACTTTGGGGTCTGATGGGTTCCTGGTTGATGCATCATGTGACGCTTGCGGTTCTCATTGGCCTGGTTGATCTTCCCTTCCATCTGGATAGCAGAGTCGACAAGGGCTTCAATATCAGCAAAGGGGATATTTACTAACACTGTCTGCATCTCGTCATGCAGACCATTCAGGAATCTTTCTTTCTTCTTGGCTTCGGTATCTATCTTGTCCGGGGCATACCTAGCTAATGACAAAAATTTGTCACGGTATTCCACTACAGTCATCCTTCCTTGTTTCAATTCTCTGAACTCGTCTCTCATTCTCTTGATCAAACCTGGTGGCACATGGGTTCTGCTAAACTTGACCTTGAATTCCTCCCAGGTCATCATTTGGCCTCCGGTCATTGCGTGAACACTGTTCCACCATGCCCTGGCATCTCTGGCTAGATAATGGGTGGCGAACAAGACTTTCTCGTTGGCTTCCACTCCGGCTACTTCTAAGTTATTTTCCATGGTTTGCAGCCAATCATCGGCGTCTAGGGGTTCTTCTGACTTGGTGAAAACGGGTGGGTTGGTATTCTGGAAATTCTTGAGCTTAGATCCGTGGTTGTCCTGATTTCCATGGCCTTGGTTGTTATGGGCTAGCTGGGCTATCTGTTGCAGAGTGGCTAGGTTGGCTTGACGTTCTGCTCTTTCAGCTTCGCGGTCAGAAGTCAACATTTGCAGGATCTGCAACATCGGGTCCGGGGCTGAACCACTTCCTCCACGTGGCATCTGAAGATTGATATAGATCATGAGAAAAGAGGGAAATTCCTAAGGTTTTGGGTCTTTGAAAAGTTTTTAGAGTTTGACTCAGGATTTTCTAGCAACTTGCTTTTTCATTCATTCACTCATAGCACACAGTACAACACACACCACAACAAAGGAAAACAGATGGTTTTAAGAACCATTCTGGAATCTACGATACAGTGGGACCGACTACTACTCACTACGCTAGTGCTCAGTGCTACTACTGCTCGGAGTCTGTGGCTTCATCATCTTCCGCATCATCGATGAAGGCGAAATCATCCTCATCGGTGAAGAAGTCCATGGCCTGATCCTCCGGAAAATCATCGTCATCGCTGAGATAGGAGTAAGGGTCTCCACGAAGATCTTCTCCGGCATTCTCCCTTTCCTCCAACTGCATGTCTCTCTTGTGGATGGTCTCTTCCAGATACGAGATGCGATGGCGAAGACGGGCAATAATGCGCTCCTTCTTGTCGAGCTGACGGCGGCGAGACTTGCGATCCTTTGCTAGCATGGCGATGGTCTGATCCTTCGTCTTGATGATGGCAGACTTGTGGTTGCAATAGTCACGGCAGTTGTCCAACTCCTGCTGACGGTCATACATCATGAAGCTAAGGTGGTCCAATTGAGTCTTCAGCTCGGGGTGGTATGGGGCTTCCAGGGGTTGTCCATTTGCATCACGTCTTGGGAAAAACTCAAAGCGAGTACCCTTGATCTGATTGATGCTCTGCCCACACAGACGGGAAAGAGATTCCTGCATTGCTCTGGCAAGTCCATTGAGCCAGTTGTTTTCCCTCAAGGTAAACTGAATTCCCTCCGCTGTGGGAGGTTCAATCTTTCCTCGGAGACTTGCAACAATTAGCCACTGCAGATCTTCTCCTCCTTGATCATTGAGCTGAGCTGCGAAGAACTCGGGTTGTGGACGCTCCAGAAGTTCCGAAAGCTGATCCAGATCCCTCTCAAAGATAAGGTCTCCTCCATTCCCAAGTTGATAAAACTTGCTGTACTTCACGTCCATCTATAAAAATAGAGGATGAGTAGATTAGCAGAGTGATCAAGTGTGTCAAAATTTTATCTATTTTGCAAGAGTTTTTGAGGAACATGAGGTTTTATGAAAGAATTAAAGAGATAAAAATGAGAATAGGTTTTTGTAAATATTTGTTTTCTTTGGTTTTTGAAACTAAGTTTTTGGTTCAACGTTCAACCTAACTAGGGTCTCCTATGGTCAGGATGGCTCTGATACCAACTTGTCAACACCCGGATTTTTCAATCCTAGATGCCTGTTATGCCATACATCGCAATCCCAGGATTACCATTTTTGCGAGACATAACAGAATTGGATACCATAGTACTTCATCCATTACAAACGATACATAGGTTCTTACACAAATAGGGATCTCATGATCCAGTTCTTACTACAACATCAAGCAGCGGAATACGTAATAATAACGGTAGCATGGGCGAAGCTCCATCTTCGGGGTCACAGGCAATGCTGACGATGGGAGATGATCCTAGTTGTCGTAACCTTCCTGGGGTCCATCTTCGAGGTACTCCTCTTCATAGTCTGGCCATGGGAATAGCCAGGGACAAAGCCATGAGTACTCTTTAAGTACTTGCAAACTAATACTAACAGGTAAGGGGTTTTTGGATAATAGGACACTAGGCTCTAGGGTTGTTTTGCAAAAATCCAGGTTTATCTTTACTAAGTTCCAAAGCTAGTCACAATTTTATCACTCCTAAGTGGGATCTTGTAATTCAGGTCACAACTCTGTTGTGGTCAAGTCAAAGTCTCAATTCATTTCACAAGTCATTTTCAAAAGGGTCTGACGGGGGAACAGTATGGCCACTCCAACTGTCCATAACCGCGGACGCGGCTATTCGAATAGTTTGACACTCTGCAGAGATTGTACACTTTCACCACAACATTCGATACATCCGTCAGGAACAAATCCTGAATTCACCATACTCAGTATGCGGATAATCAATCCTAACCATTCAATTGCACTCCCTAGTATCAGCACCTCTCCTGTGAGTTTGGCCTCCCAACGATGACTAACTGTCATCTTGGGTACTGCACAGGTGGACAATCTTCACAAGGTAGCCTCAGCTCAGACCTTGGCCGTGAGGGAACTAATACTAAGGTAAATAAGTTTCCAGTCAAGCCCTACCCAATATTCGGGTATTGTGGTTGTACGATAAAATTGGAATGGTATCGCATCCAGACAACCATCAGTTTTATAAAGGGCTAAGGCTCATGCCTCAACATTTTCATCACCAAACCATCAAGTGTTTGGAAACACATGTCCAAAACATTTCAATAGAATGATCCATCATTCCAAGGTTTTCACAACCATTTTTCCACAAATTGATCCCATCTAAAGTTGATCAAGTTTTATGCTTAGCACTATCATCTACAGGTGGGGGTAATAATGATGAGGGGTGGTACTAGTGGAGTTTCAACTAAGTACAACTTTATACCTTAGGCTGAGATCAAGGTTTCTAGCTTAGGCCAAATTTTATGCTCTTTAGGCAAACTTGAGCACAACTGTCTAATATCTACCAAACTCTTAGGTAGACTCTAAGTAGGCTTTGATAAAGAAATAAAGTAAGAAACTTGCCATAAAACTAGGATTGGTTTATCAAGTGGGTATGATCACATATGCTTAAGGCATATAGTATTCATATCACAAGTATGGGTTTGTGGCAACAATAGGGTATCTTGCAAGTGTTAGCTTGCACATTTACTAGTAGTATTAGGCTTGCATCAGTGTCAATATAAGCTTGCATAGGTATAGTATCTTGCAAGTGTTAGCTTGCCTTGTGCAGAGCAGTGGTTGAAGTTCTCCTCGGCTTCCTCTTCGTAGTATCCTCCTTCCTCCTCGTATCCTTGGTCGGTACTAGCGTCTATGAATAAATACGAGGTACACAATCACCAAACAATACTTAACTACTTGCAATCATCACACACAAGGGTCCTATAGATGATCTAGCATCATCTCTAACATTACAAGGTTAAGGATTGGTTTAAATCTTTTTATTTTAGAAAACTAATTTCTACTCATTGAAAAACTACTTAAGATTTAATATTCTCCAAACTAAACATGGGATCATGTTGACACATGTCATCACCACATATTGTAGTCCATGGGAATGTGATTTAAAGTGGTGTCACAATTTAATAAGGTTTTACCTTTTTATTTTAATTAATTAAAGTGGCTAGAAATGCTTATGAAGCATTCTTTTATTCCTTGAACATTATTTCTGCAAGTAAACCTACATATTTTTATATATTCTGAAAGGTATGGTTAAATGTGATTTTTGAGAGTTGGAATCAACTCAAAAGCTTTTATGGTTTAAATTTGAAAAATGTTTGAATGCAGAAAAGCTTCTGCCTTGTTATTTTTTGCTATGGGTGATCTACTGATCCAAATGACTTGAATCCAACAGGCTTGGATTACGCATTCACAGACCTTTCCAACAAAATTGGTTTCATCCAATTTGGTGCACTAAATCGATATGGGTTGATTTTTGAAGTTGGGTACAGAAGTGTGTTTGAAATTAAAAAGAAAAAGGTTAAATTTGAATTGCTGGGCCGCGCGGGAAATTCTAACGGGCCGGCCTGCTAAGCGCGGTGCTCCCGCGGGCTACTTAAGTGGGTGTCCCCACTCGCCAGTGACACGGGGCTGGGCGAAGCAGTATGGGGCAACGTGGATCGTTCGATCTAGTTCTAATCCAACGGCTGTGGGTCATCGTCGACGCGAGACAACTCCGGCGAGAACGAAACCTAGCGCGGCCAGTGAGGGGTGCTGGGGGCTCACCGGGGTACGGGTGAGGGTCGGCGAGGCGGGCGAACGACGAAGTCGATGACGGCGAACCTCCTGGTACCGGTGGCTTCTCCTGGGGCGGCTCCAATCGCTGGCTCCCTTCTTCTCCAGAGGCGGCGGGCTCCGGTGAAATTCCGGTGAGGTGGTGCTCGCCTTGCTCTGAGGATGGTGTGGCACGGTCAGTGGGGAGAGGGGAGTGAGATGGTGTGATGAATTCGTGCGGGGGTGGCCTCTATTTATAGTCGAGCGAAGCGACCGTCGGGGCGCAAGGTGAGCTCGTCGGGGGCGACGTTACAGGCAGCTAATGGCATGGGCAAGGGTAGGGGACGGTGATGTGTCTCCTGGCGATGCTCAACGGCATGGTCGCGAGGCATGGGGCGGTGTGGTTTGGTCTGGAACGGCTGGTGCTCTGCGCGGCAGAGGCGACGTCTTCGACGGCGGGCGGTGGCTGTATGGCACGGGGCGGCAAACGGGGGTGTCTGGCGGTGTCCTGGGTCGGTGGTGATCGTGTGTGCGCGCGGTGAGGGCGGCGCGCGGTCTGTGGACGCTGGTCGCGGGTGGCGCTCTGGCGCACGCTCGGCATGGTCTGGGCGTGTCTCGTGCGCGTGGTCCAGGGCTTGGCAACGCTCGCGGCTGGGACAGGCAGTGGCGGTGGACGGTGGGCTGCCTCCCAGACATGCTGGCTAGGCTTGCTGCTGCTCCTAGCTTGCTGTCCACAATGGGATGACATGGGGGTGCTCGGCTGTTCACCATTAATGGCAATGGCAAGCTCACAGGGGTGCTAGTGTTGGGCTAATCTTTCTAGATGCTCTACTGAGTTGTGTGTGAGATAACTAGGGAACAAGTTAGGCAAGAATCACTGCACACTATAGTGTTTGTGATTTTGTTTGATTTGTGTCTGCAACCTATTTGATGAAATGGCCGCATGAACTCAAGTTTTGAATTCTGAAATGAATTTTGGTGAGTTTGCTAGATTGGTTCTGGTGAGTATGCAGAGGCTTGGGTTTTGAAAGTTGAGCTTGTTTGAGTGGGTTTTGAAAAAGTGGGATCTTCCCATATGAAGAAGATTCAATTTTGAATTGTCATTTAAACTATGCATTTGAAAGTTTCTGGATGATCACAAAGTGGGCCTTGATACTCTATTATGAGTACATTCAAGGGGTGCAAAGATCCAGAAAAGTTTATGTTAGGTTCTGAAAGTTTGAGACAGCCAAAGTAGGCATGTGAGTTAAATTGGCCAAAATGACCATTCACTTAATATATTTGTTTTGATTTACTTGTCTTTAGGAAAAGTGTGGGGAATGTTTTAGATGATGTTCTTTTCACCTAAGAAACATTTTACAAGCAATGGATCACACAAACAAGGTGGTTTTTAAAGAAATTCAAAATTCATGCATACACATATACATGCATTCATGAATTGATTTAGAAAAGTTTTTGTTAATCCTAAACTTGATGATTAGTGTTTGTTGATCTAAGTTTGGTATTTTTGGGATGTTACAGTGGCCTTTTGTGGCATTTGTTGGGAGCCTCCAATTAAGTTGTGGAGAAGTGCCCCAACCTTGTGAGAGGTTCCGGTTGCCACCGACAAGTGCACCGATAGTGGAAGCGTGGATCGATCCCATTGGGATGAGATTCACCGGAGAATAAGGGAGGTCTTTTGTGGCATTGGTGGTTTGATACCACCCCCTCTCCAAACGAGACGTACTCTATGTTGGGAGGAACTCGGTAAAATATCGGTGTCCCCGCGTGCCTTGGTTATCTTTATACCCGATCTCTTTACTTATGCACTTTACATTGTGATAGCCTTCGTGCTTGAAGTAATATTTATCTTGCTATCACTTTGTTGCTTGTATTACTTAGCATAAGTTGTTGGTGCACATAGGTGAACCTTAGTTGTTCTAGGTTGTGCTTAACAAAGTAAACACTAGTTTTATTCCGCCTTTGTTGAGCCACTCTAGGAAAAGTTTTAATCGCCTATTCACCCCCCCCCCTCTAGGCGACATCCGTATCCTTTCAACAAGTATGACATGAACATGATATGATGTAGATATCTATCATATACAAATTGACAGGTCTTTTGTAAATTAGTACTAAAATAGGATATAATGTAGATATTAAATATATATATGACAAACACACATCAATTGTCGTCGAACACAACACCATCTTGGTACACTGAGTATGGGGTAGCAGCAAGCATACTAATATACAACACCATCTTGGTACAGTTAACACACATCAATTGAAGCCATAGAAGCATGCAGTCGCCAAATATTATTCAAATTCTAATTCTATATTGTGAATCAGCAGCAATCAATTTCTAATTCTATATTGCCAAATATTAGTCAAATATACAACTGCATATTGTCAAATATCTAATTAGCGTTCAGCAGCAGTCGAATTCTAATTCTACATTGGGCAATATTGGTACAATGAGTATTATTCAAATTATACAAGCAGGTAGGTAGTTGTACTCTTAGTTTCAGAGATGCTTGCAATTGTTCAGTTAACAAAACACAAATATATACTACATGACTAGAGTTACTTCTAGAGAATAAATTGCCACGGGTATAAGGCTGGTCTAAGTTGTAGAACATGTGCAGAGCAATACCGATGTGTTAATAAGACAGTATCAAATCAAAAAATACAATGTACAATCTTATCATTCAAATGATCAAGATTCAGACAAGGGACAAATCACAAGGTTACTGCCTCCTTTAGATGTAGAAGTTGTATGCTCTATGAATTACTAGTAACCTGCTAGGCTGAGTTGTTTCCTATAGAGGACAAGAAGTTAACCAACCAAGGTTCATAAAATCAGAACAATCTTCTGTTACATTAGTCCTAGCTAGAGATGTATTCTTGTACCAAATTATCAAGTAAGCACTTTACAATACTACTTCCAGATTCAGCATAAGCAAAACCTGCAACAATTTATTATGTGACTAACAACTGAGTACATCCTACACACTGCAGCCATATATATATGCTAAGAATAGATGCATCCATGGATCGATCCAAGAACTGGAACGAGGTGTGCAATGCCCGCCCACGCGGGCATCGTCAGTGACCCCCCATGCTGGCCCTATCCTAGTCGGCCTCCCCGTCAGCTCTATGATACATCCCATTTTCTGCCCCCAACGACAAGCAGGGGAGGAAGAGGAAGCAAACCAAAGAACAAAGAAGCGCCATGGAAGCCATCTCTCTCGCATCCGGCGGGAGGTGGACGGCAGCGACCGAGAAACCCTAGGGAGGGTAGAGAGGGGAAGAGGCGGGGGAGTGACTCACCGGTGAGAAGGGCTTGCCACAGCCGTAGCCGTAGCCGCAGCCGTAGGAGGTGTCCGTCGGTGGTATCCCCTGTAGGCCTTTGTGTCGTCGCCTCTGGTCCGTGCCGCCGCCTCTGTCCTCAACGCGCACGAGCTGGCTTCTTTCCTCGACGATACACGAGGGTGGGCTCGCGTGTGAGAATACACGAGTTGGAAGCGATTCGGGGTGGAATTTCTAGGATGAGCCGGGATAATACTCGGAATTACCGGAGAGGTAAACGGGCTGTCCGGGGTATTTCAGGATCATGGGATGGGACGGGAAAATCCCCTCCAAACTCTGCAAAACCCTGAGAAGTAAACAGGGCCTTAGTCGATCTTCAATATGTTTCCGCATTGTATCCTGCACGGCAGGAACGGGTTAATGTCAGTATTCTTTTTTAAAAAATGCAGTGAAATATATATATGACGTATGTACGTACCTTTATTTATTTTTCAGATAAAAATCAAGCCTCAACGTAACTTGCGGAATCAAGTCTGGATTCGCCCCAAGCCCTCCAAATCGGATCCTGAACAGCCGAGGGGTTTGGAATTCGCCAAAGATCAAATTCGGTGTGCAATTTGGTCAATGCCGCGAGCGCACCCAGAGACTACCAAAGAACGAAGGGTAGGACTAGGACGGGCGTTTACGGGGGAATTCTATTTGTTTGTGGCCCGACTTGCGACTTCTATGGTAAGGGTTTCTCTTCATGTCTTTCATCTTTAGCAGACAGACCCAAATCATCTTTAAAACACGGACACAGGTCGTGGAATTTGTCTTCTGCAGGCCGATATCTCGTCGTGCAAAACAGAGAACACAGAGTTGAACAGTAGTTACTTTTTAAAAATCCCATTCCGGCAAAATTCAGAGCAAATGCAAACAGTTTATCATCGATTCATCGCTAGTTCACATCAATTCAAACCCTAAAGTGCCAGTTCATACATAAACCTAAAATACTAGAAGAAGTCGACATCGCTTACCCTAACCATACATTTCCAAAATGCGGGGAGCAGCGGCAATGGAAAGGACGCGGCCGGCGAGCTTTCTGTCGTTGTCGGAGCCCATGTCGATGTAGAGCAGCTTCTGCTCTTTGGCGATGTGGCGCCACTTGTGAGATCCAGTCACATTGCTTAATATGATTAATAATATACCCATACCAATAAGTTGTAATTTCTTTTTTAAAATCTCGTATAAAAAATCTAAGGTTAAGCGTGCTTGGCTTAGAGCAATTTGAGGATCAGTGACCGGCCGGGAAGTGGATATCGCGTGCGCACGAGTGAGGACAAAGTGCACAGAAAAGACTAGTGTTGGTCTATGGGAATAATCTAGAGATCCTATTGAGCTGCCAAGAGTGACAACCGCTGGTCTGAAGAGGCCGGGGTGTTAAAAGTGGTATCAGAGCCAATCCTTGCGGTTACACCAGGAGCGGGCCCAACTTGTATCAAGGGTATTCAGCTGAATACCCAAAAGTTTTGCCAAAATTTCTAAATTATATGGTAGTGCCTTATATTTTAGTCTGCTTGTATAAAAAAACTGATTAAAATTTTGTCACAAGTATGCATAGGAGTAATTGGTTAGGTCAAATGCTTACAAAGCCAATTGATCACAAGATCAAGTCCTACTCCCACACCATTTTTGTTGTTTTTTACTTCAATTTTTTGCTATGAATACCCATTGTGAAATTCCTGAGCCCGCCACTGGGTTACACAAGTGTGCGGGTCAGTGGCGGGACATATCGAGCATATCGCGTGTTGAAGTGGACATGGTATGGCACATGTGCTGATATTTGACGCACAGACATGTGCTAAGAGGGAACGTTTCTGGGATATGCTTGATCGATAAGGGCATTGATCTTCTAAAGTGTGAGTGTATGTGAGATCCAGACACATGGCTCAATATGATTAGTAGAATACCCATACTAAGTTGCAACTTCTTTTCTGAAAGCTAATCTGGGTTAAGCTTGCTTGGCCTAGAGCAATTTGAGGGTGGGTGACCGACCGGAAAGTGGGTAGCAGATCCACACGAGTGAGGACAAAGTGCACAGAGAAGACTAGTGTTGGTACGTGGGGTTACTCTAGAGATCTTATTGAGCTGTCAGGAGTGGCAGCCGCTGGTCCGAAGAGGCTGGGTGTTACACCACTCTTCCTTCTTCTTCTGATCACCGCGGTAACCGGATTCACTGTGTGCTTCTCCTTGTCCTCCTTTAGCGGCGGCAGTGGCTCCTCCTCCTTCTTCGACAGCGCCAGCGGCAGGAAGCGCGCCTCGCCGCGGTGTGTGAGCTCCCCACCTCGAACTCCTCGAGCTCACGCCAGAAGAATACATGCGACGACATCTTCTACCAATTGGTGTACCGCAACGCGCCGCGCTTCCGAGCACCATCAGCGCGGACGCACAGCTTGTGCTCCTCGCCGGAGTCTGTGACAGTGGCGGTCGTGAATCAACGGTGGCGCGAGCTCGACGAGCGACCCACTTGGCCGCCCCCGCTCCAATTGAATAGAACCTAGCCACATCGTGGTGTGGGGGTGGCAGATTTGGTGGCCGACGGTGGCAATGTGTGGCGGAGGCGCCGAGGAGATGAGGGGAAAATAAACGGATCAAAATCCGTATCGCACCCTCCGACCTCTAAATATAATGACCGACGTATCGCTTACGCGGAGGCCCATTAATAAAATTATAAGCGCCCAATTGCGTTTATGGGGTCTGTTCTAGATAGAATTCTAGCCCAAAACCATTGACCTGACGGATATTTAAAGTTCAACTTTTTTAAAAGTTCTGCTAGAAGACGCTCTTAGTTTTCCTTGAAAAAACACATAACTGAACCTGAACGTGCTGCACCATGAACCGAACTTACTGTACCATGATTGTAACGAGCAAATCCAGAGATCTTGCATTAAAAGAATCACAAAATAGCTGACTCTGTACAGGATAACTACACCTACCACCTGACATTGTACATGATAACAAATACAGAATACACGCAGTGGAAGTCCTGGACATAGCCAATGTATAACCTCTAATTCTCCTTCACCGTGACACGATCTCTTGTAAATATTCTCTCTGTCTCGAATTAGATGTTAAAGATTTGGATAAATTCAGATGTATCTAGATACGTAGACAAATCTCCCACGTGGGAGGGAGTACAAAATCTTTCACCAAGGAGCAATTCTGAAAATATATAGCAACACCCAATAAAATTGGCATGGCAGCTCGAAAACAGGCTTTGTGTGAATCCGTGGATTGGCTAATAACACATCCACCGAATGGAGAAGGAAGTAGTACATGGTCACGCAGACGCCGCATCTCCGCCGAATGCGTCCTCCAGAAACCCCCCTTGACCGAGATGGGCGACGTCGCCGGCCTTCTCTAGGATCCACTCGCCGCCGCCGATACGGAAGAGGCAGATCGAAGTGTTGTGAAGCTTCCCGCGCACCGGGCTGGTCGGGTCGGCGTGCAAGCAGAGCTCCTCTGTGCTCGCGCCATGGGTGACCACGATCACACGCTCCCCTGTCGGAGCCGCATGCACAAGCAAGGATTGCTGAGTTCAACTGATGAGCGAAAGGTGTCACAGATTCTCATAGGGCGAGGATTATTTTTGCCTGCTGCTTACCCTTGTGTTTCTCAGCGACTGTGTTCAGGTACGAGACACACCGCCGGGACAGCTGATCAAGGCTCTCCCCACCACCCTGCAAAAAACGGAGAATGCTTTGATACCGAATTCTACTTGTGCAGGAATCGAGAAAAGGTTTCAGATGCGAGATAAGCTTTTCGGTCGACGGAAGTATGGAAAGTTTACGGGGATTTCTTGGGTCCGTGTCCGTCCATCCGAAGAGAAGATCTCAGGGTTCCTTCTGACTGCGTCGTCGAACACCAGGCCGTGGAGATCTCCCATGTGCCTCTCTCTCAGCGCTGGATCAAGCACCGGCTGAGACCAAAGAGCGCAAGCGAACGGATCAAGAAAAAACGTCCACGAAATTCAGCAATCGGTAAACTATCTATGTGAGACTGATGAGAGAGGTCGAACGTGACATACATACATTGGATACGCCGCAGGCTGTGGCTATGATCTGAGCTGTCTCAGCGGCGCGCCTGAGATCGGAGGAGTACACGGCGGCCGGCTTGGGTTCCCTCGACAGCCGACGCGCGACAACTAGAGCTTGGCGTCTGCCGGTCTCGTTGAGCTCCGGATCCATCTGGCCCTGGATAATACGGGAGGCGTTCCACGACGTCTCGCCGTGCCGCACAACCACTACCTCAGCGAACTGCTCGCCGCGCGGCGGCGGCGCAGCAGGAGGAGAGGTCGTCGATACTTGATCGGCCATGGTTGTGTGGCATCTGCTACCCGCTACAGAGAAGCGAGCATAGGATATATCCCCGGTGTTAATCAGTACTAAGTAGTTGCTGGCTTGCAGCTTCCAGGAAAGAACCATTATATTGCGTTTAATTTAGTATCATTATTTTGACAGTAATCCTGTGCAGAATCTCGTAATCTTATTTTAATGGAAGGACGGGAAGCAAGGGAAACTCACCGAATATTAATTGCTGTACCAGCCGGTTAAACACAATGAAGTTAAATATTATCAAGAACTCTGAGAAGTTGCTCTCTGCGTTCCTTGGAAGAAAATGCTCTCAGGAAGAAAAAAAAGTGCGAGGACAACATCAATGGACCAAAGCGAAACAACACAGACGCCTTAATTTACAACTAGGAGATGTTGCGCCAAGAAGATAGTAGTAGTACAAAATGCATGTCTGAATCCCGGACGCGTGTACTAGTTACTTGACGAACAGAGCTGGCTCGAGAGGATCAGTTGACCCAATCAGGGCCGATCAGCCGACCGTTGGCCGATTTTTTTAATAAATATAACCTCTGTAATTTGCTATAGCCAAAAATTGCCTCCCGTCACTGCAAAAGGCAAAAATACTCTGACAGGAGGCTAGAAAAGTGACATGTGTCACCTCCCGCCAGGACCCGAGGCGGACCGAGCTTCCCGCCATAGGGGAGGGGGGGGGGGTGGTGGACATACCTGTCGCCATGCGCTAAGGCGGGATGTGGTGGGGCCCAGGGCAGGATGTGGACCCTCCGCTGGCGGGATGTCCCGTCGAACCTTTGGCCAGGGGCAGTGGCGGGATGAGCTGCCCCCGACAGAAGCTGTCGCCTGACGCCGTCACGACTCAACGCGACATGTACAATACTTAAACTAAAGCGCGCGCATACAGTAATTAGACCACCGACGAGAGCTGCTCGGTTGAAACTTGTAGCTACTTTTGCTTTCTTAAACTTGTTTGTTGTTCTGCCCAAATGGATGCTCCATCAGTTTCTTTAAGTAACGTAGCTGCTACTCAGTTCAGTCTGTGACTCTGCGACATATTTCGGTCTGTTTACTCACACGTTCTGCGACATATGCTCTCTTTAATCGTTTGAGGCTGTATTAGTGTTCGGAGGCTGGAAAGAGACAGTCATCGATTAAGGTAAATTGTTTTCGTTAATTGTTTTTTAAGCTATACATGTTGTATATTAGTCAGTTTTTAGGCCATATTTACTATCAATTTGCTTTGCAACTTAGTTAGCTTGGATAGAAATATTTGATTTCGTATTGTAACATTTGAACGAAGCAACTGGTCAGCCATACGAGCGTCGTGTAGAAAATGTTGAGTTCTTATAGTAATAATCTAGATAAGCAACCTAATTATGCCGTGTAGAAATATTTGAGATCTTGTAGTAATATTTTAGCTATGCAACCTAATTAGGTCTTGTAGAAATATTTTAGCTAAGCAACATAATTAGGTTGTGTAGAAATATTTGTACTCTTCTAGCAATATTGTAGGTATGCAACTTAATTGAAGTTGCAGAAATATTTGAACTCGTCTAGTAATATTTTAGCTATGCAATCTTAATTAGGTCGTATAGAAATATTTTAGTTGTGCAATGTAATTATGTCACGTAGGAATATTTAGGCTCTTGTAGCTATATTTTAGGTATACAACTTAATTAGATCATTTAGAACGTGTAATAATATTTCTTGCACGTATGGTTAGACAATTACATGTAGGTAGTAATGTATTTTGTTAATATAAATAATTATATTAATGAACTATGGTTGTGGTTATATATAATTAATATGGTTATATTAATATGATGCGCTTAGGTACGATGAACACTTTGTATGTTTTTTATGGTGAGGACATCACCCGTGATGGGCCGTCGGGGCTTAATCTATCGCGTTGTAAGACAAAGAATGTCATAGTGGAAGAATTGGTGAATGCTAGTTTTACGGATATTAGAAGGCGCATTCGCGCAGAGTTTGGGCCAGAGATGGCCTGGAAAAAGATGACCGTTGAAGCGGTCATTTGCAAGAGAGTGTGAGAAGATTACCACTGGGCACTTCGCTAGGTTAAATGTTGAAGTGTATAAGTGGATTGCACTAGCCCTTTCCATCAGTTCGGACTCTTGGTTGCGTTGGCTAGTGCATGAAGCTTGACATGGTATCAGAGCCTAAGGTCTCGAGTTCGAGTCCTGGATTTCGCAATTTATCCTAAAATTGCTGTTGACCCCTC
The DNA here is from genome assembly GCA_916181665.1 of Avena sativa. Lineage (NCBI taxonomy): Eukaryota > Viridiplantae > Streptophyta > Magnoliopsida > Poales > Poaceae > Avena > Avena sativa. The sequence goes on along the minus strand of OV702297.1, from coordinate 298,262,793 downwards.
TATGTCCACGTATAGGCCTCTTGAGTCATACGTGAGTTTCGCGCGCCGTCGCTCTCTTCCGGTTGCACGTGTTGACTTCTCCCCGTCACACGTGAGAGGGGGTGTTGAAGTGTATAAGTGGATTGCACTAGCCCTTTTCATCAGTTCGGACTCTTGGTTGCGTTGGCTAGTGCATGAAGCTTAATATTAAAGACGAAAATTCATGGGGTTCATACATGAAATTTGCAAGCACACCTGGTGCAGCCATATATGGGCAACCGATGGTGTATGTGCAGTTTGTTGATGCCAGCGACATACCTAGTAGCAGCACTGCAGCCGGTGAGCTCCAATTATCCATCGTCGCAATGGCTATAGGTTTGGAGACGGTGGAGAGGAGACATGTGGAAGATGCCTTTGTTCCCATCCAGAATAATGGACCTCATGCCATGGCGATTGTCGACCTCAGTGAACAGATTGAGGGACAGTCAGACGAGCTTGATTCTGGTGACGACGATCATGAATCGTCAGATGATGATGAAGATGAAGGACACGGTCCGAGTCAAGTGAGAGCAGTGGCGCCAACAATGGCACCTGGTGACATAGAGGCTCTTGTCATCGATCACGATGATACCTCTATCGGTGGAGTCGGAGCTACCATCCTGGAAACAACTTACCTTAATCGATGAGTGTCTCTTTCCAGCCTCCGAACACTAATACAACCTCAGACAATCCGCAGAGCGTGTGAGTAAACAGACCGAATATGTCGTAGAGTCGCAGAGTGAACTGAGTAGCAGTTGCGGTACTTAAAAAAACTGATGGAGCATCCATTTGGGCAGAACAACAAACAAGTTCCAAGAAAGCAAAAGTAGCTACAAGTTTCAACGAGCAGCTCCTGTCGGTGGTCTAATTACTGTACGTGCGCGCTTTAGTTTAAGTACTGTACAGGTCACGTCGAGTCGTGTCGGCGTCAGGCAACAACTGCTGTCGGGGGCAGCTCATCCCGCCACCGTCTAGGGTGGGATAAACAACCCGGCACCGCCCCTGGCCAAAGGTTCGACGGGACATCCCGCCAGCGGAGGGTCCACCTCCCGCCCTGGGCCCCACCACATCCCGCCTTAGCACATGGCGGAAGGTACGTCCCCCCCCCCCCCCCCCCCCCTCCCCCTATGGCGGGAAGCTCGGTCCGCCTCGGGCCCTGGCGGGAGGTGACACGTGTCACTTTTCTAGCCTCCCGCTAGGGAATTTTTGCCTTTTGCAGTGATGGGGGCATTTTTGGCTATAGCAAATTACAGGGGTTATATTTATAAAAAAATCCTGTTGGCTCTACGCTTCCTAGTTGGGCTCTGCTCTACTAGAGACCGAACACCGCAGCCCATGCTGGTGCCTGCCTCATTCGCCGTGATCGGGATACCCACCTCTCCATTAGATGTAGCTGTGCTCGGGGTATCCATCGTTGCTGTAGTTGTGGTACTGGCCGCCGTACCCGTGGACGTGTTCGGGGTCGGGGTAATGTCAACCAACACGCTCAGTACAGCCAATATCTTGGAGATCTTGAATTTCAACCTGAGGTTGGGCCTCAACGAGGGGACCCAGTAGACCAAGATTATGATCCACATCCATGTTTCTGAACACAGCGTGTGGAGGATCAGCCTGCAGAGTCCATGTTCCGGGGTAGCTGAGGAGGAGCCAGGTGGCGACGTGGTACCTTGGCGGCGCTGGAGAGCTCTGGCAAGTGGCAGGCAGGAGGAGCCAAGACAACGACCTCCGCCAAAGGCCCGCCCCGATCGAGGCGATCATGATTCCCACGAGCAGCTTCATTGGAATGTTAAGGATGGAGATCATCGGGACGACCACAATCAACGTGAGCGCGCCCTCCAGGATCGGGGACGCGATCTCCACTCCGAAGGGCTCCTCGTTCGTCCCACCCACCTCAAAATCGTGCTGCGGCCTGGTCGTCCTCCTCCTCCTCCGCGTGTCCATCGGTTGACAGGCCAAACAACTTCTTGAGCCAGCAAGGCAAATATTGTTCAATGTTCCATGCTCTCTCTCTCTCTCAACGAGTGCCGCCATATTGCCCAGCCCAGCAACACTCGTAACAAGAAAAGCACAACGTGGAAGACGACGACATTGATGGACACCAAAACAACAAGCAGGATGAAGTACCCTGTGAAGTACGTACACAGGATCGAGTAGTTCCCATATGCCCCCGGCCACATATATAGGCTCCAACCAGCCAAAAACAGTCCAGGGCCACGGTTGCATAGACCCCAATCAGGCAAAACAGGTCCACAGAGACGGCGCGCAGTAATACTTGATTCCCTGGGTGTTAAATACACTGCCCAAGAGAAGGATGATGATGACGATAGCCAGCGACGCGACGAAGGCTGAGGCGTTGCAACAGAATAACACCAGGTACCTTATCCTGTCATGGACGATCGTCCTGTGGCTGGAGGCGTAGTGAAATTTGGTGCCAGTAGCTTCATCTTTCCAAAAGCCACCCAGCATAGGGTGACGCTATTTGATACTCAGGATATCTTTAGAACCGTATATTTTTTTTACGTCACGTAAATTTTGTATTACTTCGTAAGTTGAGAAGAACATAATAAAATTTAGAAATAACATAATTTTTTTTGTTTATATGCCATAAAAAAATTCAACGTAAAAAACATGTTTTTGGTGTTTTTACACAATAATGACTCATAAACTTTATTTTTGTGTCAATTATTTGGTTGTGGTGAATATATAAACATAATTATTTGTATATAAAATATGGTTTTTAAAATCTAACAACGTAAAAATATGTTGGATACAAAATAACTATTCTGCACCCTGGGTGCTGAATAGGGTTTATATATATATATATATATATATATATATATATATATATATATATATATATATATATATATATATATATATGCAGTCCAGATTTCTTCAGGATCAGATAGGCATCGCCACCGTACGTCTTGCCCGGGCAGTACTATGTTTTGCTGCTGGTGATTTTTCTGCTCAGCCATGCACGCTACCTCGCGTGTGCATGGTAGAATCGCCGTTCTGGCTCCACCTTCGATCCGGAGGTAGTACTTCTTTTTGTTCGAGGCAAGCAATTTGTGTCGCCTTTGCGGATATTCTTTCACGCTGGAAGGCGAAATCTCCACAGGCTTCCACACGAGCACTGGGATCTGAATAGCAGCAATGAAATGTACCACGATCATCGCCGCCAACGCGACCACGCACATAGAGGCGATGAAGCTCAAGCTGCTCAGGGCGACAAATGCGTCAATCAGACAGAGCAGGTCCAGGGTCAGGGCAACCCGCAGCGCGTAAGACTTGATTCGCTTGTTGCTGCTGGCTGGGTTCCCCGGGTGGAGGAGGAGGAGGAGAATCAGGGCCAACGACGCGCCAAAGGCGGTGGTGTTGCAATAGAGGAACACCAGGTATCTCTGCAGGGGATACGTGGTGTGGAGCAGCGCGTCCACGCCCTCGTCGTCGGACCGGGGCCCTCCCGGCGGGCTAATTAGCCCGGCCTGGAAGGCGATGCTGGCTGTGAGGGTGCCCACAAGCAGCCCGAACTGCCGCCTGCGCACGACGGGTGGAACGGCTGGCGGCTCAGGTGCTCCACGCTCGCGGTCGATGCCAACCATTGCCATTGCTTCCGGGCTTATGTGAGTAGCTGTGTTGGTACGATACTGTGGTGACACTTCATGTGATTTTTAAAGAGTGTTCCTGGCTTCCGGCTCACCGTCGGCCGTTGCGTGCCGGTTTCGCGCCAGTTTACAAGAATATATCGGGCGAGAAGTCTTTTTTGTCTCGACTGGGAACGGCGGAGAGTGCCCGGATTTCTCTAGTGCTCGATGTTGAACTCATTTGTCTCCGGCTGGCCGTGAGCGGCAGCAACATTGATGGAAGAATATGCATTTCTGGTTTGCAAATATTTCTTCGAGAAGGGAAAAAACGGACTCGGATAACAAATCTGAACGTACAAATTCGTCTTTTGCAGGGGCAGTACAGTCTACACTGTGTTGCGGCTTACCTATGTGTTGCTGAGCGATTTTGTTCAGGCAAGAGACGCGGCGCTCCCTCAACTGGTAACACTCTCTCTCTCTTTTGGACTTGGAAGTAGTACCGCCTCCGCCCCTCCCTTTCCCCTCTGCTACAGTCCCTGAGAAGCTCGAGAGCTTTCTTCTCCCTTTCGGGCCGAACCCGAGCCCTCTCTGGCGGCGCTGCCGGCCGGAGATGGCGGAGGGGAGGTGCCGGCGTAGTTGATAGGAGTAGATTAGGGTCTTGCCCTGCTTGGGCGGTTTGGAGCAGAGCTTGGCGTCGATGCGGCCTCACCCAAGCACTAGGGTTCCTCTGCCTTTTGCTGCCGCTTCTCTGGTTGGAGCTCGTGGCAAGGGAGGAGAACACTGTCTCCGTTAATAAGGTAGTGGTCGTGGACCGTCGGGTGGTGTGGGTGGCTCTGAGGCGTTGGCGCTCCTGTCCGGCCGTGGTGGCGAGGGGAGGACCGATGCGGCGGAGCTACTGGTGCGGGCTTGCTTCTCCTGGCCGGCCGTGGAGGCGAGGAGGAGAAGGAGTGGCGCGCGGGTTGCCCTACGCGGCTCAGATGGAGGATGGGCTCGCTGCGGAGGAAGTTGGTGGGTGACCCCTCTGATGGCCTTCCTTGTGGCCGTGGTGGCAGACAGGAAGGGAAGAAGAGGATGGTGGCCGGTCGGTTTCCTCTCCGGCGGGACGTTGGCGTGCAGCTGCGGTGCACGCTGGAAGCTGATCTGGGAGCTCCCAAGCGGTGGCAGCTTTTTGCCGGCGCTATCCTTGGCGTTTGGAGCCGCTCCTGGCACGGGCGTGAAGGCCAGTGCATCTTCTTCCTCCAGATGTGGAGGATCTTCATCGACCGAGAGATGGGATCCATCGCCGGCGACGCCCCAAGTGGCAAGTTCCCCGGTGGCGGCGCAGGTGCCTAGTCTCGTCGGTCCTATGGCTGCGGCGGAGGCGACCCGGGACCTGATTGCTTTTTAATTTTTTGTTCTAGGGTCCTTTTAGCAAAAGTTGAGGCTTATTTTTTTATTTTCTGGTTTGATAAGGGCCTCAATGTAACCTTGGACTGCCGCTTTTTATAATATTTGCTTCCAGGGCCTTCGGGCCTCATCCGTTCAAAAAAAAAACTGGTTAAGACTCTCTCCACCACCCTTAACACGAGTAAAAAGAAAAAAATATAGAGAATCTTCAGAGCAGAGCACCACACTGGAGTTAAAAGAAAAATATATGCGTAAGTCGAGGAAGCGCAGGGCCAATGCATGCCATATTCCTCATCAATGGTCCGGCTATAAGACGCAAGGTTCTGATCCTTAACTTCGTGCCGCCTAGTGCCACTGAACACTACAAGTGCAATGCCTATGATTGACATGAATATATCCTACGGGTGTAGAATGTTGGTATACCCGGTCCAGATCAAGAAAGTCCTACGCAAGGACACGAAGCCTATAAAGATTTTGGGTGGCCCAAGCCCGTGGAGGTTTCGAATTTTTGGAGGACAAGTTTAGATTAGATAAAATTTTAAAGGGTATCAACCCTAATCTGTAACCGACTCAACCCACCCCGAGACCTGGCCTGTCTATATAAAGGCCAGGAGGACACGGCGAGAAGGACAATCACCCCCCATACACATACCTTACGCCAGATTGCATCTGCGTACCCCCGTAATCTTCGGTTCTGCCGTAATCAAGAGCATACAAGCAGGAGTAGGATTTTTCCTTCGGGGCCTGAACCTGGGTAAATCTCGTGTCCCTATGTTGCTTGTCTGTTAACCGTTCCGCGACTTCCAGCATCCCCATCTTCTCCAAAATCCAAGTCCATGACAACGGGCATTGACGAGATCGAACCTCGTCAATTGGTGTTGTTTGTGGGAAACGGGGACGCTGATAGTGCGGTCGTGATCGTTCCATCCGGAGCGATCTATGACTCATCGGCAACAGAGAGTCACCTCCTCTTTGGCCCCTTCGACTTTACCGCCCACTCACCCGCCACCCTAAAGGATTTCGAGTCGTTGGCGATGGGCTCGAGATATTATTCGGGAGCTTCTACTTCCAGGTGGGGCAAACCGGCACCCTCCGCCTCCCAGAGCGGGTGCCACCACCGTATATCAGGCCCGCTTTGTGGGTCCCACACATCGACGCATTGCACGCGTTGACGCTGACAGGCGATTCGGATGACAGCAACAACCGTAACTCCGATCCGTGTGGTCCTCCTTCGGATGAAGGAAACTACGGTTCCGGATCTGAAAGCTACGGAAGCAGCGACCCACCCCGTGAGCGCTACATGTGCGGCACCATTCACGATGGCCATGTCAACAATGGAGCGGACCCACCAACGGGTTCGGGTGCCATACCTCCCAATCCCCCTCCGAACCCGCAGGCTGAGAACACGAGAAACAAGGGAAACCCGGCCAACAGAGCCACTAAGGGCAGCAATCGCGCCTACGACTAGATCAACCTCAACGAGGAAGGCTGGTGCCAAGCACGCGAAGCCGTGCAAGGCAACAAAATCCTACCTGTGGATGCCTCCCGGGATCTGCCGATGGCCTACCACCTCCTCCTGATCGACGAGCACAATCGGCAGGTGAAGCTGATGGAGCAGCTCGAAAAGCGTAAGCAGGCAGTTGCGGAGTCCAGCGCGCGGCAGGCTGCGCTCTCCACCGCTGGCGGCTTCACTTCACATGGCAACAACGCCAACAAGTACCGCTCCCGCATGGAGTGCATGGACCCCGCCGCACATCGTGAGGTCACCAGGTCCCTCAACACGTCCTTCATGATGATGGACCCGCACGGCAACGTCATGCCGAAAACGCCGTTGGCTGCGATCATGGCAGCCACGACCTATCTCGCGTCCAACCCGCCTCCAGCGGGCGACCCGAAGAATGCAATGCATAAGTCTACACTAGCAGGCCTCGGACTCGTCGGAGCTGCGCTCCATGACGAAACTCCTGCGGAGCCAAAGAAAAAAGCTTGGTCAAATTCACTCGAAGCCGCACACCCTCATCTGACGAGGAGGAGCACGACCTGCCCCGACGCTGCCGGAGCCCACTGCGCCGCAGCAGCAACTACGACGCTCGCAATGACCACACCCAACGCAAGATCGACCAATCATGTGCTAAACACGCGTGCTCAACTGAGTCCAAAGAGGAGGACGACGGAGAACTGTGCGGAGCTAGATGCTTCAGCAGATTTGTTCGGCAAACGCGGATGCTCAAAAATTTCAATCTCCATTCGGACAATCCGAAGTTCGACGTCACGCAAGATGTAAAGGCTTGGCTCAACGATCACTTGTCGTCGGTCAAGATCCACGACGGAAACAAGAACATCGCCTTACAGTGCCTTCGGCTACAGCTGACAGGCGCAACCAGGGTCTGGCTCAGCAGCCTATCCTCCCACTCCATCCAAAGCTGGGAAGAGCTGGCGTACAACTTCATCCACAACTTCAAGGGGACCAGCAAGAGGCCATCGTCAATCGAAGAGCTGCGGGCCTGCACCCAGTGGGCCAACGAGTCCATCCGCTCATACATACTATGTTGGTCCCACATCAAGAACTCCGCCACACATCTCCGAAGAAAGAGCAATCGACGCCTTCAAGGACGGTGCCAAGCGCCCAGATTTCAAGGAGGAGCTCAGGCGCGTCAAGCCCAAAACACTTGACCACCTCATGGACATCGCCAATCGATGGGCAGATGGCGAGGATTCCATCAACCGAACGCATTCGGATGACAAAGATGACTACGGCTGCAGGCGCGAACGCCGCAGCAAGAGAAGATCGCACGTCTACAACGATCGCGACAGAGTCAACATGGTTGCGGCTGGATACGCCGATCGACGCGATGACGACAGCCGCAACAGCGGATACCACGATAGAAATTACCGCAATGGTGGATGACCCACGCAAACGTGGCAACGTCGCAACCGCGATGACGAGCCTTCAGCCTTCGACAAGCTGTCTGGTCCCTGCACAATCCACTTCTACATTGACAAACAAGATGGTAAGAAGAAGGCCAGTCACATGCTCAAGGATTGCCGAAAATTCCAGAAGCTCAGCGAGGGCCTCACCCAAATGCGGCACCAGCCAGTAAACCCCGGATTCGCACCTGCTCAAGGTGCCATCACCCACGGAGCTCCTCCACCACCACCCGACGGACCGTCATAGCCGCCGGTCGCACCAGCACCAAACAATGGTGCATACGGGTACCCTTAGCCGAAAGGAGCACTGATGATCCAGAAGGGCCCCCCAACCAACAGGGTGCAGAAGAAGATCACCCGCCAAGTCAGCCTGACCGTGACCTCCCCACCAGCCATACTTGAGTACCTCGGTGGCTCGAAATCCTGCATCAAGTTTGACCGTTTGGATCACCCACGCCAGATACCTCGCCTAGGTCATGCCCCCTGGTGCTCGAAGCATAGATAGGAGGATTCGAAATGAGCCGCGTCTTCATGGACGGCGGCAGTGGCATCAACCTGATGTTCGCCAGCACACTCGCACCGATGCGGATCCCGCTGTGCAACCTGGAGCAGTCACACATAACGTTCCACGACATAGTCCCAGGGAAGGGCATATACCCCCTGGGCAAGATATGGCTCGAATTTATCTTCGGCCAGCCCGAAAACTTCAGACACGAGCGGCTAGAGTTCGAAGTGGTGGTCTGGCCATCACAATACCACGCCATCCTCGGGCGCGTGGCATTCACAAGATTCTTGGCAGTACCACACTATGCGTACCTGCTACTGAAGATTCCAGGACCTAAGGGTGTCATCACCATCCAAGGAAGCTTCACCAGGTCAGACAACCGCGATAGAGACTTCAACAGAATCTCTCAGTCGTTCGGCATGCAGGAGGAGCTCATGAGACTCCGAGAGGTGACAGACAACAAGGCACACCCAGTCGCCAGGCAAAACGCACCCGACATGTCATTCGACTCCACAGTCAACACAAAGAAGGTGCAGGTTCACCCGACGGACACCTCCAAGACGGCGTTGATCGCCAATGACCTGATTCCCGCGTAGGAAAGCGCGCTCGTCAAATTCCTCCGTGAGTGCTAGGAAATCTTCGCCTGGTGTCATGCGGACATGCCAGGAGTTCCCAGGGAATTCGCTGAGCACACACTCAATGTGTTCCTAGATGCAAAGACAGTCAAGCATTCGATGCGTCGACTATCTGAGACAAGAGCCGAGGCCATTGGAATCGAAGTCAATAGATTGCCCGATGCCAATTTCATCAGGGAAATCAAAGAAAGCGAGTGGCTGGCCAACACCGTGTTGGTCCCCAAAACGGACACGGACATCCTGCGGATGTGCGTGGACTTCACATTGCTCAACAAGCACTATCCCAAGGACCACTTCCCTTTACTTAGGATCGATCAAATCATCGACTCCACTGCAGGTTGCCAGAAGCTCTCCTTCCTCGACGCCTACCCAGGCTACAACCAAATTCGGTTGAAGGTCGAAGATCAGCTGAAAATGGTGTTCATTACACCGTTCTGGGTATTCTGCTACAACACCATGCCCTTCGGGCTAAAGAACGCAAGTGCCACATACCAGAGGTGCATGCAAGCATGTCTGAAGGACCACATACCAGAGGTGCCACATCCAGGTCTATGTCGACGACATAGTAATCAAGACCAGGGAGGCCAGGACCCTAATCGACGATCTCCGCGAGACGTTTGATAACCTTGATCACTACAAGATCAAGATGATCCCAGACAAGTGTGCTTTCGGTGTCCCGTCTGGTCAACTATTCGAGTACTTCATCTCCCAATGGGGCATCAAGGCGAACCCGAAGAAAATCAGGGCCATACTGGCCATGGAGAAGCCAAAGAACCTCAAGGGCGTCCAGCAGCTAGCTGGGCGAATCGCGGTGCTGAGTAGATTCATTAGCCGAATGGGTGAGAAGGCCCTCCCCTTTTATCAGCTGCTGCGCAAGACGGACAAATTCGAGTGGACACCCGAAGCAGACGATGCGTTCGAAGACCTCAAGCGGCTACACTCCACATCACCTGTCCTGGTCACGCCGAAGGAACGGGAACCTTTGCTGCTATACATCGCAGCCACACATCAGGTGGTCAACACCGTACTCGTGGTCGAGCGACCCAAAGACGGCAAGACCCACGGGGTCCAACACCCAATCTACTACCTCAGCGAGGTACTGACCCTGACAAAGTAGCGGTACCCTCATTATTAGAAACTCGCCTACGACATAATCATGACGGCGCGCCGGCTTAGCCACTGATGATGCATCTGCTGCCCTCAAGAATGCCTACAAGAGAGCATGTGATGATTCTCTTGAGGTTAGTTGTCTTATGCTTGCATGCATGGAACCTGAACTCCAAAAGAAGTTTGAGGATCAGGAAGCGTACGATATGATCGTCGCGCTTAAGGACATGTTCCAAGATCAGGCAAGGACTGAGAGGTACAATGTTGCCAAGTCCTTTGTTGAATGCAAGCTGGCAGAGGGAGCAGTTGTAGGCCCCCATGTGATCAAAATGGTTGGTTACAGTCAGACTTTGGAAAATCTTGGTTTTCCACTAGGACAAGAGTTGGCCACTGACTTCATTTTGGCGTCTCTTCCATCTAGCTATGGGCAGTTCATTTCGAACTACCATATGCATGGGGTGGAGAAGGGCCTTAATGAGTTATGCGGGATGCTAAAAACAGCAGAAAGTGACATGAAGAAGTGTGCAGGGCATAGCCATGTGATGGCTGTGTAGAACAAGCTTAGCTTCAAGAAAAGGGTACTTCTTGGAAGAAGAAGGGCAAGGCTAAGGATACGATCCCTAAGTATGCACCCAAGCAAAAGGCTGGACCTGCAGATGACACTGAGTGCTTCTTTTGTCATGAACATGGCCAATGGAAGAGAAACTGCAGCAAGTACCAGGCTTCTTTGAAGAAGAGTGGAAGTAAGAGTACTTCCCACTCAGGTACGTTTGTTGTAAATGTTGTGGAAATTCTTCTTGTTGATTCCTATGTTAACTCTTGGGTATTTAATACCAGATCGGTTGCTCATATTTGCAATTTGATGCAGGGGCTAATAAGGACTAGAGAAGTGCAGAAAGGCAAAGTGGATTTTTGCGTCGGAAATAAAGCAAGGGTTGCTGCATTGTTCGTCGGTGTCATGCAACTTCACCTTCCGTCAGGATTTATTATGGAGTTGAATAATTGTTATTACATTCCTAGTATCGGTCGAAACATTTTATCACCTTCGTGTTTGATGAGGGATGGTTATTCATTCGCGAGTGCAAACAATGGTTGTGTAATCTCTAAGAATGATATGTTTATGGCTAATTCTCCCATTGTGAATGGGTTATTTATTTTAAATCTTGATGATGCATCTGTTTAACATGTTAGTGCTAAAAGGCTTCGGCCTAATGATTTGAGTCCTACCTATTTATGGCATTGTCGTTTGGGGCATATAAGTGAAAAGTGCATGAAGAAGCTCCATGGTGATGGTCTTCTAACTTCGTTTGATTTTGAATCATACGAGACATGGCAGGCTTGTTTACTTGGAAAGATGACCAAGTCGCCTTTTTCAGGTTTACCTGAGAGAGCGACAAACTTGTTGGAACTCATACATACTGATGTATGTAGACCAATGAGCACGACAGCCAGAGGATGATATCACTACTTCATTACTTTTACTAATGATTTCAGTAGATATGGTTATGTCTACTTGATGAGGCATAAGTCTGAAACTTTTGAAAATTTCAAGGAGCTTCAGAGTGAAGTAGAGAATCAACATGGTAAGAAAATAAAGGCCTTGTGATCTGATCGTGGATGTTGTTGGAATTATGCCCTAGAGGCAATAATAAAGATGTTATTATTATAATTCTTGTTCATGATAAAGTTTATATTCCATTCTAGAATTGTATTAAGCGAAAACATTAATACTTGTGTGGTTTATGAACAACACCGTGTCCCTAGTATGCCTCTATGGACTAGCTCATTGATTAATGATGGTTAAGGTTTCCTAACCATAGACATGAGTTGTCGATTAATAATGAGATCATATCATTGGGAGAATGATATGATGGACAGACCCAAACTAAGCAAAGCAATTAGATCGTGTCATCGTGTTCATCTTTGCGAAGCTTTTCTTATGTCAAATATTGTATTCCTTAGACCTTGAGATAATACAACTCCCTGGTATTGGAAGAAAGCTTTGAGGTCATCAAACGTCATCCTATGAGAGGGTGATCATAAAGGTGTCTCTCAGGTGATCGGAAAGTACCTGTTGGGTTGTATGTATCGAGATGGGATTTGTCCCTCCCAAGTTGGAGAGATATACTCCGGGCCCACTCGGTAATCGATATCAACACCGCTTGCAAGCATGTGGTTAAGGAGTTAATCGCAAAGTGATATCGGATTACGGAACGAGTAAAGTACTTGCTGTGAACGAGATTGAACTAGGTATGACGATACCGACGATCGAATCTCGGGCAAGTAAAATATCGCGAGACGAAGGGAATATAAATATGGGATTGATTGAATCCTGGCATCGTGGTTCATCTGATATGATCATCGATGAATGTGTGGGAGTCAATATGGGTTTCCAGACCCCGCTATTGATTATTGATATAAGATCATGTCTGCATGTTCTCGAACCCGAAGGCTCACACACTTAACGTGTCTCGACGCTAGGATAGATTGGATAATTGGTTTATGAGTTTTTGTTCGGAGTCTCGGATGGGATCCGGGACATCACGAGAGGTTCCGGAATGGTCCGGAGAATAAGATTCATATAAGGCAATGCAGTTTTTGGAGTTCGGAATTGTTTCGGGTTAATCGGTATTGTACCGGAAGCTTCTAGAACCTTCAGGAGGGGGACCAACGTGGCCCCACCTGTCGGGAGGGGGCATGGGCCTATGAGGGAGTGCCCTGGCTGCATTGGGTCAGGGGCACAAGGCCCCATAGGGCCCAGCCAGCCAAACCTAGGGGAAACCCTAGGGGAGCTTCTAGAAGGAGGGGGGAAACTTGCCCCCCACTCTTCCCTCCTTGGCCGCCGGCCTAGGCTTGGGGGAGGGGATAGGGTTGGCGCCCACCCCTCTATATAAAGAGGGCTGGGGGCGCACCACTCCCACACACCTCCTCCTCAAGCACTAGCTGCCCTGCTGCCCTCCTCTCTCTCTCCCTCCCGACTGCACGTAGGCGAAGCCCTGCTGCAGAAACTCTCCACCACTTGCACCGCGCCGTCGCGTTGTAGATCCAATCCGTCTCTCCACCATACTTGATGGACCGAGGAAGGAGGATATGTCGAGGTGCCGCACGTGTGCATCTCTCGGAGGCATCGCCACTTGCGGTGTTAGATCGGAGCGGATCGCGAGGAGGAGAAGCGAGTACGACTACATCACCCACGTTCCGACGAACGTTTCGCTGTGTGAATCTTCAAGGGTATGAAGATCTCATCTAATCCCTCTCATTGTTTGCATCTCCTAGATTAGATCTTGGCTTTCTCGTTCGCATCCGTAGAAATTTTTTGATTTACTATGCTGCGAAACCCTTCAGTGGTATCAGAGCTAGATCTATGTGTAGATGTGTTTCACGAGTAGAACGCAACATGGTTGTTGCGGGCGTTGATGTTTTATGTTGCAAGCCTCTTGTTTGTGTTCTTCTTATGATGCGGGATAGTGAGATTGAAGCGGTCCAGGCCAACCTTACGCGACGTCGTTCGCGAGACCGGCTCCGCACTTGACGTGTGGCTTGTTCCACACATGCGGCTGGTGGATGCCTGTTTCTCTCACTATAGTTGTCATGGGATTTACACCGGAGTTTGGCAACCATAATATCACCGTTGTGGCTTTCCGTAGGTAAGAATCGTTCTTAGCTTGCTACTCCCATAAGCCACGTAAAACATGCAACAACAAAGTAGAGGCGTCTAACTTGTTTTTGCAGGGAGTGTTTTCTGTGATATGGTATGGCCCAAGATGTGATGTGTATTGTATGCGATGATCATGTTTTGTAATCTTTCACGGCTTGCATGTCGATGAGTACACAACCGGCAGGATCCATATGGTTGTATTTATAATTGTGTATGACCTGTGTGTCAACTTCTTATACGCCATGTAATAGTTTCACTTTATCGCTAAGTAGTTAGCAATAGTTGTAGTTGCTATTCATGGTGGAGGCAATCATGGTGGAGTGATAGAGATCATGCCGGCACGCACAAGATGGAGATCATTGCGCGAAGATTGGCAATGCCATGTCACATAAAGTTATATGCATGTGATGTTTATCCTTTTATGTATCTTATTATGCTTAGATCGTGACGGTAGCATTATAAGATGATTCCTCACTTAAAGATCAAGATAAAACTGTGTTCTCCCCATGTATGCACCGTTGTGAAAGTTCGTCGTGTCCAAGCATCACGTGATGATTGGGTGCTATAGACTCTACGTTCACATACAACGGGTGCAAGCCAATTTTGCACACGCGGAAATACTTGGGTCTAACTTGACGAGCCTAGCATGTACAGACATGGCCTCAGAACACATGAACTGAAAGGTTAAGCATGATTCATATGAATGATATGATCGACACTTCGTTGTCCACCATTGAAACCACATCTCTTCTCGTGAAGATCGGATTAGGTGTGGTGAATTTGGATCATGTTCACTAAACAACTTAAGGGATGTTGAATTTAGTGGGAGTTATCTAGTCATTTGATTAAAAGTTGAACTAGTTATCATGAACATAGTCTAATTTGTACTTGCAAACATTGTAGATCAAATGGCTAAGTCCAAATTCAACTTCAACGTTTTTGCTGAGAAGGAAAAGCTTAAAAACAATGGGTCTAACTTCACCAACTGGTTCCGCAATCTGAGAATCATTCTCTCTGGCGGTCAAAAGGACTATGTCCTTGAGAAAGCGTTAGGTGACGCTCCTGCTGCAACTGCGCCGGCTGATGAGAAAGCTGTCTATCAGTCGCGCAAAGATGATTATGGTGTGATTAAGAGCACCATGTTGTTTGCTATGGAATCGGACCTTCAAAATCATTTTGAAGACTATCCCAGGCCCTTTGAGATTCTTGAGGAGCTGAAAACTATGTTTCAGACTCAGGCCCGTTCTGAGAGATATGAGATCTCTGAGAAATTCTTTAACTGCAAGATGGAGGAAGGGAGTTCCGTTAGTGAGCACGCCATTAAGATGTCGGGCTACACTCAACGCCTTGAGCAACTGGACTGCAAGATTGCAGAGGAGCTCAAGATTGACAGGGTTCTGCAATCACTCCCTCCCAGCTACAAAACTTTTGTAGTGACTCATAATCAGATTGGTTCCACTGATACGATCACCGAGCTCTTCGCAAAGCTGAAGGCTACTCAGGTGGACATCAAAAAGGATAATCATGTGTTGATGGTCAACAAGCCCCCCACCTTCAAGAAAGGTAAGGGTGGAAAGAAGCCCTTCAAGAAAGGCGGCGGCAAGCGCGTTGCCCCTGCTGAGAAGAAGCTCAAGTCTAGACCCAAGCCGGACACTGAGTGCTTCTATTGTAAGGACAAGGGTCACTAGAAGCGCAACTGTCTGAAGTACTTAGCGGACAAGAAGGCTGGCACCATCAAAGATATATTTGATATACATGTTATTGATGTTTTCCTTACTAGCCCTCGTTGTAGTGCCTAGGTATTTGATACTGGTTCAGTTGCTAATATTTGTAACTCGAAACAGGAGCTACGGAATAGATGGCGGCTTGCAAGGGATGAGGTGACGATGCGCGTTGGCAACAGATCAAGAGTTGATGTGATGGCCGTCAGCACGCTCTCCTTAGTTTTACCTTCGGGATTAGTTTTAAACCTTAATAAGTGTTATTATGTGCCTGCATTGAGCATGAACATTATTTCTGGATCGTGTTTATTGCAAGACGGTTATTCATTTAAATTGGAGAATAATGGTTGTTCTATTTATATGAGTAACATCTTTTATGGTCATGCACCTGCTGTAAATGGTTTATTTCTTTTGAATCTCGAAAGGGATGAAACACACATCCATAACATTGAGGCTAAGAGATGCAAAGTGGATAGTGATAATACTACTTATTTGTGGCACTGTCGTCTAGGTCATATTGGTGTAAAGCGCATGAAGAAACTCCATTCTGATGGACTTTTGGAGTCTCTTGATTTTGAATCATTTGACACATGCGAACCATGCCTCATGGGCAAGATGATCAAAACCCCGTTCTCTGGAATGATGGAGCGAGCAACGGACTTGTTGGAAATCATACATATCGATGTATGCGGACCGATGAGTGTTTCGACGCGCGGTGGATATCGCTACTTTCTCACTTTTACCGATGACTTAAGTAGATATGGGTATATCTATTTGATGAAACATAAATCTGAAACATTTGAAAAGTTCAAGGAATTTCAGAATGAAGTGGAGAACCATCGTAACAGAAAAATTAAGTTTCTACGATCCGATCGTGGAGGTGAATATTTGAGTTATGATTTTCTCACGCATCTTAAAGCAAGCGGAATCATTTCGCAACTCACGCCACCCGGAACACCACAGCGCAATGGTGGTCTGAACGCCGGAATCGAACCCTATTAGATATGGTCCGATCGATGATGTCTCTTACTGATTTGCCGTTATCATTTTGGGGTTATGCATTAGAAACCGCTGCATTCACTTTAAATAGGGCACCATCTAAATCCGTTGAGACGACACCGAATGAACTGTGGTTTGGTGCTAAACCTAAGTTGTCGTTTCTTAAAGTTTGGGGATGCGAAGCTTACGTCAAGAAGTTGATGCCGGACAAGCTCGAACCCAAAGCGGAGAAATGCGTCTTCATAGGATACCCTAAGGAAACTATTGGGTATACCTTCTATCACAGAACCGAAGGCAAAGTGTTTGTCGCAAAGAACGGTTCCTTTCTTGAGAAGGAGTTTCTCTCGAAAGAAGTGAGTGGGAGGAAAGTAGAGCTAGACGAGGTTGTTGAACCTTCTCTTGAGTTGGAGAGTAGCGCAGCACCTGAAATTGTTCCAGTGCCGCCTGCACCAACAATAGAGGAAGCTAATGACAAGGATCATGAAGCTTCGGACGATGCTGCTTCTGAACGTCGCAGGTCGACAAGGTCGCGTGCCCCTCCTGAGTGGTACGGCAACCCTGTCTTGACTGTCTTGTTGGTAGAAGACAGTGAACCTACGAACTATGAGGAAGCGATGATGAGCCCAGACTCTGAGAAATGGCTAGAAGCCATGAAATCCGAATTGGGATCCATGAGCAAAAACCAAGTATGGACTTTGGTGGATCCTCCTAGCGACCGAAAGGCCGTTGAGTGCAAATGGATCTTCAAGAAGAAATTGGACGCGGATGGTAATGTTACCGTCTATAAAGCACGACTTGTCGCAAAAGGTTTTCGACAAGTTCAAGGTATTGACTACGATGAGACTTTCTCTCCCGTAGCGATGTTTAAGTCCATTCGGGTTTTATTAGCAATTGTTGCGTTTCATGATTATGAAATATGGCAGATGGATGTCAAGACTGCGTTCCTCAATGGAAACATTGATGAAGAGTTGTATATGATGCAACCCGAAGGTTTTGTTGATCCTAAGGATGCTGATAAAGTGTGCAAGCTTCAGTGTTCCATTTATGGACTGAAGCAAGCATCTCGGAGTTGGAACCTTCGTTTTGATCAAGTGATCAAGAGCTTTGGATTTTTTCCAAATTGCTACGAAGCTTGTATCTACAAGAAAGTGAGTGGGAGCTCGGTGACATTTCTGGTACTATATGTGGATGACATATTGATTATTGGAAATGACATTAACATGCTTAACGATGTGAAGAGTTATTTGAACAAATGTTTTTCAATGAAATACCTAGGTGAAGCTGCTTATATATTTATAGAGATAGACAAAGATGCCTGATAGCTTTGAGCCAGAGTACATACATAGACAAAGTTTTGAAATGGTTCAGAATGGATAAGGCAAAGAAAGGTTCAGTGCCTATGTTGTCAGGTAAGATATTGAGCAAGGCTCAGTGTCCAGCTACGGTAAATGATAGAGAAGCTATGATCAAAGTGCCATATGCCTCGGCCTTAGGTTCTATCATGTATGCCATGCTGTGTACTAGACCGGATGTGTCCAATGCTCTTAGTTTGACGAGCAGATATCAAAGTGATCCAGGAGTGGAACACTGGACAGCCGTGAAGAACATCCTAAAGTACCTAAATAGGACTAAAGAAATGTTCTTAGTCTATGGGGGTGATGAACAGCTTGTCGTAAAAGGTTACGTCGATGCTAGTTTTGACACCGACAAGGATGATTCTAAATCTCAGACAGGATACGTGTATATTTTGAATGGAGGAGTTGTGAGCTAGAGAAGCTGCAAGCAAAGCGTGATCGCGGGATCTACAGTGGAAGCGGAATACATGGCTACTGCAGAAGCATCAAGTGAAGGAGTTTGGATCAGGAACTTCATCACTAAGCTTGGCGTGGTTCCAAGTGCATTGGACCCACTGGAGATATTGTGTGACAACACTGGCGCCATAGCACTCGCTAAGGAACCAAGATATCATCCAAAGACCAAGCATATCAACCGCAAGTTTCATATAATCCGAGATTATATAGAAGATGGAGATCTGAAGATTAGCAAAGTACATACAGATCTGAATGTCGCAGATCCATTGACTAAACCTCTTCCACGTGTAAAACATGATCAGCACCTCAGTGCCATGGGTGTGAGATTGTTGCCAAATGTAAACTAGATTATTGACTCTAGTGCAAGTGGGAGACTGTTAGAATTATGCCCTAGAGGCAATAATAAAGATGTTATTATTATAATTCTTGTTCATGATAAAGTTTATATTCCATGCTAGAATTGTATTAAGCGGAAACATTAATACTTGTGTGGTTTATGAACAACACCGTGTCCCTAGTATGCCTCTATGGACTAGCTCATTGATTAATGATGGTTAAGGTTTCCTAACCATAGACATGAGTTGTCGATTAATAATGAGATCATATCATTGGGAGAATGATATGATGGACAGACCCAAACTAAGCGAAGCAATTAGATCGTGTCATTGTGTTCATCTTTGCGAAGCTTTTCTTATGTCAAATATTGTATTCCTTAGACCATAGATAATACAACTCCCTGTTATCGGAAGAAAGCTTTGAGGTCATCAAACGTCATCCTATGAGAGGGTGATCATAAAGGTGTCTCTCAGGTGATCGGAAAGTACCTGTTGGGTTGTATGTATCGAGATGGGATTTGTCCCTCCCAAGTTGGAGAGATATACTTTGGGCCCACTCGGTAATCGATATCAACACCGCTTGCAAGCATGTGGTTAAGGAGTTAATTGCAAAGTGATATCGGATTACGGAACGAGTAAAGTACTTGCTGTGAACGAGATTGAACTAGGTATGACGGTACCGACGATCGAATCTCGGGCAAATAAAATATCGCGAGACGAAGGGAATATAAATATGGGATTGATTGAATCCTGGCATCGTGGTTCATCCGATATGATCATCGATGAATGTGTGGGAGTCAATATGGGTTTCCAGACCCCGCTGTTGATTATTGATATATGATCATGTCTGCATATTCTCGAACCCGAAGGGTCACACACTTAACGTGTCTCGACGCTAGGATAGATTGGATAATTGGTTTATGAGTTTTTGTTCGAAGTCTCGGATGGGATCCGGGACATCACGAGAGGTTCCAGAATGGTCCGGAGAATAAGATTCATATAAGGCAATGCAGTTTTTGGAGTTCGGAATTGTTTCGGGTTAATCGGTATTTGTACCGGAAGCTTCTAGAACCTTCCGGAGGGGGACCAACGTGGCCCCACCTGTCGGGAGGGGGCATGGGCCTATGAGGGAGTGCCCTGGCCGCATTGGGCCAGGGGCACAAGGCCCCATAGGGCCCAGCCGGCCAAACCTAGGGGAAACCCTAGGGGAGCTTCTAGAAGGAGGGGGGGAAACTTGCCCCCCACTCTTCCCTCCTTGGCCGCCGGCCTAGGATTGGGGGAGGGGCTAGGGTTGGCTCCCACCCCTCTATATAAAGAGGGCTGGGGGCGCACCACCCCCACACACCTCCTCCTCAAGCCCTAGCCGCCCTGCTGCCCTCCTCTCTCTCTCCCTCCCGACTGCACGTAGGCGAAGCCCTGCTGCAGAAACTCTCCACCACTTGCACCGCGCCGTCGCGTTGTAGATCCAATCCGTCTCTCCACCATACTTGCTGGACCGAGGAATGAGGAGACATCGAGGTGCCACACGTGTGCATCTCTCGGAGGCATCGCCACTTGCGGTGTTAGATCGGAGCGGATCGCGAGGAGGAGAAGCGAGTACGACTACATCACCCACGTTCCGACGAACATTCCGCTGTGCGAATCTTCAAGGGTATGAAGATCTCATCTAATCCCTCTCATTGTTTGCATATCCTAGATTAGATCTTGGCTTTCCCATTCGCATCCGTAGAAAAATTTGATTTACTATGCTGCGAAACCCTTCAGATGTGAATATTTGAGTCACGAGTTTAGCGATCATCTTAAGAGTTGCGGAATTGTTCCACAACTTACGCCGCCCGGAACGCCTCAAAGGAACGGGGTCTCCGAACAGCGTAATCAAACTTTGTTGGACATGGTTCGATCGATGATGAGGCAGTCAGATTTGCCATTATCATTTTGGGGTTACGCTCTAGAAACGACAGCTTTCACACTTAATAGGGTACCATCTAAATCCATAGTTAAGACACCATATGAGATGTGGACTGGAAACAATCCCAGTTTGTCTTTTCTAAATATTTGGGGTTGTGATGCATTTGTCAAGCGACTTCAGTCGGACAAGCTAACACCCAAATCAGATAAGTGCATTTTTGTGGGATATCCAAGGGAAACCTTAGGGTATTACTTCTACAACCGAGAGGAGGGCAAAGTGTTTGTCGCTCGTAGCGATGTTTTCCTAGAGAAAGAGTTTCTCACAAAGGGAACAAGTGGAAGGTCGGTGCGACTTGAAGAAGTTCAAGATGAGCCAGTTGGGGATGCTTCTACGAGTGATGCTATTGTAGCAGAACAAGTTGAGGAACCCGTGGCAACAGAAGCACCACAACCACGAAGGTCGGTGAGGCTCCGCGAAGCGCGGGAATTATTATTGTTACACAATGATGAGTCTGCGACCTATGCAGAAGCGATGGTGGACCCAGACTCTGAGAAATGGATGATCGCCATGAGATCCGAGATAGAGTTCATGGGAGACAATCAAGTTTGGAACTTGGTTGACCTACCTGATGGTTTTAAAGCCATCGAGTGCAAATGGATCTATAAGAAGAATATTGATATGGATGGAAATGTTCACATCCATAAAGCTCGACTTGTTGCAAAAGGTTTTCGACAAGTTCAAGGAGTTGACTACGACGAGACTTTCTCGCCCGTAGCAATGCTTAAATCTATACAGATAATTCTAGCCATTGCTGCACATTTCGACTATGAAATATGGCAGATGGATGTCAAAACGGCTTTCCTAAATGGAATCCTAACAGAGGACGTGTATATGATGCAGCCCGAAGGTTTTGTCAATCCAAACAATGCTGGAAAGGTATGCAAACTTCTGAAGTCCATTTATAGGCTGAAGCAAGCATCTCAAAGTTGGAACATTTGATTTGATGAAGTTGTAAAGGAGTTTGGCTTCATCAAAAACGAACAAGAACCTTGGTTTACAAGTAGGAAAGTGGGAGAGCACTGGTATTTCTAATATTATATGTAGATGACATATTGCTGATTGGAAATGACATTCCTATGCTCGAGTCTGTCAAGACCTCATTGAAAAATAGTTTTTAGATGAAGGACTTGGGAGAAGCGGCATATATTCTGGGCATCAAGATCTATAGTGATAGATCAAGGAGGCTAATTGGATTAAGCCAGAGTACATACATTGACAAAGTGTTGAAACGGTTCAGCATGGAAGAGGCTAAGAAGGGGTTCTTGCCCATGTCTCACGGCATTAAACTCAGCAAGACTCAGTGTCCTTTGACTACTGATGAGCGTGAGCGCATGAGCAGGGTTCCATATGCTTCGGCTATTGGATCCATCATGTATGCAATGGTATGTACTCGCCCAGATGTTTCCTATGCTCTAAGTGTTACGAGCAGATACCGGGCTAATCCAGGTGAAGGTCACTGGACAGCGGTAAAGAACATCCTTAAGTACTTGAAAAGGACTAAGGATGTGTTCCTAGTTTATGGAGGTGAGGATGAACTCAGTGTAAAGGGTTACACAGATGCGAGTTACCTTAATGACTCAGATGATTCGAAATTGCAATCAGGTTATGTGTTTGTCATGAATGGTGGTGCTGTGAGCTGGAAAAGTTCCAAGAAAGATACGATGACCTCCTCTTCAACAGAAGCTGAATATATTGCTGCCTCGGAGGCCGTAAAGGAAGATGTTTGGATTAGGAATTTCCTGATCGCTATCGGTGTGGTTCAGGGCGCGTCCAAACCCTTGGACGTTTATTGTGACAACAATGGTGCTATTGCACAAGCCAAGGAACCTAGACAGCACCAGAAGAACAAACATATTCGCATGCGTTACCATCAGATTCGAGAGTTCATTGAGGATGGTAGTGTCATGACATGCAAAATACATACGGACTCAAATGTTGCTGATCCCTTGACTAAGCCTCTCCCGCAACCCGCGCATGAAGCGCACACAAGAGCAATTGGTATTAGATACATTTTAGATTGACTCTAGTGCAAGTGGGAGACTAAAGGAAATATGCCCTAGAGGCAATCATAGAGATGATTATATTTCATATGTATCCATGAGTTATTGTAATGTTCCTTGAATATCCATATCAGGCAACTTGTATTGATTGGAAATTATGTGAATTGTTTGTGAAACTCTTTACTTGTATGGTTATTTAATAGTTGTCCCTAGTCGGAGTTCATGTGAGGACACACGTGGATATTAGACTAGCACATCGATTGGTTGATGACTATGTTTCGCAAGTCATAGACATGGAGATGTCAAACCAATGATGTCGACACATGTTATGAACATGGGGTTGGACTGACCCAACCTGAGACTGGCAATTAGTTGCAGCTCTCTCTCTACACATCGTGTACGTTTTGCCTTTAGACCTGAGATTGTCGCATGTACTTGAGATGTGGATAGACCTACTTTGGGGCTATCAAACGCTGCACCGTAACATGGTAGTTATAAACATAGCTTTCGGGTTTGTCCTGAAGCATGCTGCAAGGCATGGTCAATCAAGATGGGATTTGCCCCTCTCTACTTGAGAGAGATATCTCTGGGCCCCTCGAGTGATCGGATCCAGAAATGCATGGTCGTGCTACATATGGTTAAGAGTTAACCTAGTAAAGGGATTTCGAATCACAGTATCGAGTAAGGGAGGTCAGCTTGGAGCTAGACCAAATATCGTGAGGCAAAGGGAAAGACATGTATTAAACCTTGTGATGGTTCGTCCGATATGATCTTTGTATGCGTTTAGGAGTTGGCACGTCTTGCTAGAGGCCGCTACCAACTATTGACAGAATAAGTGTATTCGTGTCATGTCTATACGTTTATGAACCTATAGGGTCACACACTTAAGGGGTTGGAAGCCTAATGAGGACTGGATCCGAATTAGACCAGGCTTAGGATACTAATGGGCTGCTAATATAGAAGCCCAATAGGGACGCCTATATAAGAGAGGGTGGGGCGAGCTGACCAGGGTTAGACCTTAGACCATTCCACCCAGCCACCACACCTCACGCCTGTGTTGCACGCGCGGACCTAGCAGTCCGGCGTCTAACGCTTCCATCCCGCACGTGTGGATACCTCGGAGGTGCCGCATATGTGGCAGTTGGACGAGCCACGCAAGGGGAGCTTCTCGTGGGACGAGGACAAGGAGGAGACGTGGAACGTCTGCACTGCCTCAACGCGCTTCATCGATTCCGCAACTGCGCGTCTAGTGGTAATCCCGTGATCTATGACAACAGTAATCCTGGTATACGCGGTAGAATTTTTTTGATTTGCGCTAGTGTAGCCTACCCGTATCCCTTCAAAGGCGACAAGATGAAGAACGTCCTTTGGATGAAATTTCACGCCTCCAACAACGAGGCCGAATACGAGGCACTCATCCACGGCATGAGGATGGCCAAGGTGTGCGGCGCAACACGCCTTGTCATCTACGGCGACTCGAACCTTGTCATGCAGCAGACGATGAACGAGTGTGTGACGCCCATAGCGCCAACATGATTGCGTACCGTGCACTCTACAACTCACTCAAAGGGGAATTTGATGGCTGCGAGCTTCGGCACGTCGACAGGGAAAGCAATGAAGAGGCTGACATGCTCGCCAACATTGTCTCCACCCGTGCACGGGTGCTACCAGGAGTGTTCCTCGAACAAATCTATGTACCCTCCATCAAGAGGAAATTCCCAAAAGGCTCAACCAAAGAAGCGGAGCACTCGGGGGCTGCGCTACCCGAAGGAAAAGAAGGACATGAAAAGCACAACACAGAGGTCGAGTTGGTTAGCCTGATTCAGGTCATGGCGGTCGAAGAAATGTTGATGCAACCATACCTTGGCTACCTGATAAACAATCAGCTTCCTGAGGACTCGACAGATGCCCGACGCATATCTCGCCGGTCAAAAGCCTTCACCATCATCAATGGTGAGCTATACAAGCGCAGCATTTTGGGTATGCTCCAATGATGCTTCACCATCGGTGACGGCAAAAGCATCCTCAAAGACATCCATGAGGGTATCTGCGGCCATCATGCAGGCAACCGCGCCCTAGTCGCCAAAGCTCTACGAGCTGGGTTCTACTGACCAACCGCAATGAACGACGCCAAGGACATCGTCCAGAGGTGTAGCGCCTGTCAGAGGTACACGGACAAGCCACATGCGCCAGGATCCAAGATGAGGCCTATACCGCTGGCCTGGACCTTCGCCTAGTGGGGCCTCAACATGATCGGCAAGCTACCAAAGTCCTTGCTAGGAGGCCACGTCTTCCTCCCTGTGGCAGTCGACAAATTCTCCAAGTGGATCGAGGCCATGCCCGTCACCAACCAAAGCTGCAAAACTATCGTCAAGTTTTTCGAATCCATTATCTAGAGGTTCGGCGTGCCCCATAGCATCATAACCGACAACGGCTCGAACTTCATCTTGAAGGAATTTCGAGACTTCTGCACGAACCTCGGAATCAATATATCATACGCCTCTGTGGCGCACCCCCAGACCAACGGGCAGGTCGAAAAGGCCAACGGCCTCATAGGCAACGACATCAAGAAGCGCCTACTATGCCCACTCGAAATGCTTGTGGGAGCCTGGGAAGATGAGCTACCTATGGTTCTCTAGATCCTTTGCACAACTCCAAACAGCTCAACTAGCTACACACCCTTCTTCATGGTGCACGGAGCCGAAGCCGTACTACCTGCTGAGGTATGCCACAAAGCCCCATGGGTCATTGCTTACAGCGAGACCGAATCATCGGCCACACTCGAAGACACCGTCAACATGCTCTACGAGGCACGCGACATCGCCACGGCTCGCTCAGCGGTCTACCAGCAAATCCTCCGCAACTACCATAGCCGCCGGATGCGCCCAAGGTCCTTCGTCGAAGGAGACCTCATCCTACAACTCAAGCAAGAAGGACACAAGAAGCTCGAGTCACCCTGGGAAGGACCCTACATTGTCACCGAAGTCATCCTAGGTGGCGCCTACCGCCTCATGGACGTCGCATCAGGAGTCGAATACTCCAACCCCTGGAACGTCACATGACTGCGATACTTCTACCCTTAGTTACCCTTTACTTTCAAAAAGGTTATTCAGCCAAACAATGTACCTCCTCGTTTACAGTGAATAAAAGCTAAGTTCCTTGGCCCAAATATCTTTTCTCCTTACATTATTTATCGCTAAACACGCTCGAGAGTTGCGCCTCACCTTACAACTTCGTCGACAGAAAACAATGCATACAACCTGAGTAGCTGACCACGTCAGGCTAACAAAAAAGACATGCACATTACGAGCACACCACGTTCCAATACATACAAACTTTACAAAGAGCATTACAAGCCCACTCGAATAAATACAAATTTTACATTATCTCGTTTTCTTTATAGGACCTAATTGTTCTGGAGCATAACATTCGTCCGCTCCTCAAATAAATCTACAATATCTTCGGCGTACTGCTCCACAACTGCATAATGAGAGAGCGTATCCCATAAATTGCCACCTGGCGGAGGAGGCGGTCCAGCCACTATCTCCGCAAGATTGACATCACGATGATGCAGTCGAACAAGAGACAGGGCTTCCTTCACCCCAGCAATCAGCTGATGGCGCACCAACTCCTTGACGTGGCCTACATTCTGAAACTTCCCAAGAAGACCCAAAAAGCTAGCAGGTCAGCGTCTAGAGGAAACATGGTAGACCAAACGGCAGCAAGTGACGACTTCGCCTACTTCAGCACCCGAAGAACCTAGTGTACGCGATCTTGCACCGTCCCAAGGACGATTGCTCGACCATGGTCCATCCAAAAGAAGCCACCGGCCTCCAGCTCTTGTTGCGTTAGGCAATTCATCCGAATTGTGATGCGCTCCTTCTCTTCCCTTGGAATGAGATTCACAACTACACAGGCATGGGGTGAGCCAGCATAAAAATAAGGCACGCTCGAAAAAGCATCGGTTCACGAGGATTCACATTGGAGTTGCTCACCCATCTGCCGAATCTCCAAGCAAGAACTCCTCCCTGGCAGTGGCTTGCTCAGCCTTCGACTTCCACACATCTGTATGACCTCGGATGCTGAGGATATCTTTTTCCAAACTACGGAAGCGATCACGAAGGAAGGGCAACTGCGACGCCTCATCCAATGATGGGCGAGGATCAGGTGCGGGAGGAGTAATCACTGGAGCCTCACCCAAAGGACCCTAGGGGTAAACAGGCAAATATGAATATCACAAACACTTTTGACATCAGTTAAAAGACAGACTCATATACATAAATAAAGCCACCTTGTGGCAAAATGAGACTTGTTCATTCAAAAGATGTTACAAAAGACAAAAAAGGAGAAAAGATATACTAGCTACAATGCAAGGGCCTAAGCGCCAGCACCCGGACCAGCCTCGGAGCCAGATTGCCTACTCTTGGCCTCTCGCTGCTGCTTCGCCACATAATTGGCCAGGAGGTCGATGAGCTTAGGCCCGTAATGCTTACAACGGGAAGTAAAAGGGGCAAAATCTACCTCGGAGCCATCTGCTGACGTTGGCATCCTGGACGTGACCTGGGCCAGATCCAGCTCGGCTCCGGACGCCATAGCCATGGCCAACCCCATGGAGGCACCAATGCCCTTCTACTTGCGTTTGTACTCCACCGGAACGTCCTCCGACAGAGCATCCGCCAGCGAGTCGATGTTCTCGAGGGCAAAGCCCTTGGGGTTGACCTCCTTGTAGAAGCTCGCAAGCACCTTCTTGGCCTTGTCCAGGGAGCTCACGACAGAAGAGCAGCAATCTTCGATCGCTGTGGCTGCATCTGCCAGGAAGTCTCCACGCTCTAGCATTACGCGATCAAATGCGATGCCAGAAGCATCTAGCATAAATAGCATGAAGATATTCGAGTGAGGAAAATAAAAAAGCACCCCAAGGTATGGAAGACACAAAAAGGCAACGAGAGCAGCTTACCAGAGATAGCCTTGGCAGCAGCCATGAGCTTGTTAGCCATGGCCTTCTCCCGAGCAGCTGCAACAGCCGCGAGCTGCTGCTCACGGTCTTCGGCCTCCTTCTGCTGGCGCTCCAGGGCCTCTGCAGCATCCGCTGCCTTCTTCTCCGCCTGGCTGAGGCTCTTTTTGAGAGAGTTCAACCTACAGAGAGCAGCATTGTTCTCATTTGCAGCATGAAGAAATATTGGGTAAATACAATAACAAACCTGACAAGCCCGAGAAAAAAAGACAAGAGGAAAGCTATGCATCTTGGAGCTGCTTAAGCTCACCCTCCAGCGACAGGTGCTGCTGGATAAGGAGATTGGCGCCACAGACAAAATGTTGTAAAATAAAAGGCTAAGCAGGTCTAATGAGTAAAAATACTCGAGGTCTCCCTCCACAAAGCGAAAGACCAACATGTCAGATAAATGAAGGACTCGGGGGGCTCCCCCCACGCCGTAAAAGAACAACACTTACGTGGTCAGGTGTGGACTCTGAATGTTTGCATATCGTCTTCCGAGTGACGAGTGCACAGGACTCCCGCTTCGTGGAGCTCGAATCCTCGCCCTCGGAGTTGGCCGCCACCTTGGGAAACGAGGACGTCGGCCTCGATTCCGCTATCATCTCTTTGATGTCCTCGCCAGGGGACTCCTCTGAAGGATTACTGCTAACACTTATCAGATAAATAACAAGCTAATACTTAGCACATGAATAAGGAAACAAGGCTCAAATAGAATGACTTACGATTGGAGATCTGACAAGTTGAAGACATAAGGCGCCTTCTCCTTCCTGTTCTTCTTGGTCGGTGGCTGTGGGTCCACTGCCCGAATAGGCACGGCAAGAAAGGGCGCAGATGATGCACCCTCGTCCTCACCGTGCTGATCGAGGAAGGACGGACCCTTTGGCGTTGGTGGGGTCGCCCCATCTAAAGATTGACTCAGGGAGCGTTTTCGGGTCTGCCCTTCGCTCGGCTCGGGGGGCTTTCGCGGTAGGAGACTGTGCTAGGGGAAGCTCGGATTCGGATTCGGCCACTTCATTATCCGACGCATCTGTGAACTTCTCAGGTAGAGGGGGCGTCATCCCCGCTACCTTGAAGTCCTGCAAATCAACAACAAGAAGATGACAAATTGTTAGTACAAATAGCAAACAGTCAGCACTCGAAATAGCGCTATTTCTGGAAGAGGCCAAAGTGTGGTTCGATACTGATCCAACACTTGCACAAAGTGATGAAACAAGCAATATGAAGAAGAGAGTTGGGATACAGATGATGCAATTGAATCTCGTAGAAAAAAATGAGTCCACGAAGGAATTCGTGGACGAGCAAAGAGAGACCCCGGACAATAAAAGTGTAAAACATCACCCGAAACCCTTCGGGTGGGCGAGGAATTACCTCTTGGCCGGGGAGGAAGACGTCATCTTTCTCCTTAGAGACAAGGCCGGAATCACGCAGCTTGCGCAAATCCGCCTCGCGCATCTCTGTGCGCTTCCACCCGCCGTCGGTGGTGCGGGCCATAGCAGCGACCTACTTGCTAGCGCCGGCAGTGCTCGATCCCACTCTAGCAGTTGCCGTCTTCTTCGGCTTGCCCATCTTGGAGCGGCGGGTGCGGCGATGCGAACGGAGGAACAAGGAAGGGAAGATACGGAAATCGTCCAATGCGTGATGACAAGCAAAGATCTCAAGGAAATGGTGGCAATGGAGACGAGGCAAGAGCAACTGGCGATGGGTAAAAACACTGTTTTTCCCCGCGGTATAAAAGGACGAAGACGATGCACTGGAGTCGTCGATTGGGAAGCCCTAGCGAGCAACTCAGATCTCACAATACACGTGTCAGCACCAAAACGAACCGTTGCCAGCACGCCGTTCACTATGCGCGGAAACCAAGAAGACGCCATAATTTTCGCCACGCCTACGTGTGACTAGTAAACGTCAAGTCAGGCGGTGGGACCCACGATCGTCTCGTTGCATCATCTCTGCTGCCGCGAACGGTTGAGATCACCAATCGTCAGCAATGACGTCATCAAGACAAAGCCAGCAACGGCTCAAAGATTTCGATTGATCATATAAGTACTTACTCGACTCTACGACTCGAGAAACTACTCGGGGGCTATTCCTATCAGGAGCGCTGGCCGCACACCTGATAAATTGCAAAGGTAAGATCACCTCGAAATTATCTTCGAGTCCTACATTGAGTCTGCGACTCCACTACGGACTCAGGGGCTACTCCCATAGGGATCACTGGTTGTGCATCCAAAAAAAATTGTGTCCTTTGGACTTATGCTAAAAACGACTGAACTAAAGTCTCTGCTTGAGTCTACGACTCTAACAGACACTCGGGGGATACTCCCATAGGGAGCATTGGTCGCGCACTCTATGAATTATTCGACTGTGATCCTTCGGATCAAATACGACAAAATATTTTTGGCAACTTTTCTCAAACCAACGCTAAGTGAGACACAGTATCCTTGGCCACCTGAAACACCTCCGCGGTGATAAAACTTCGGATACTGTGTCTACGACGCAAAGATAAGCCCTACAAATATTATCTGATGGCCTGGTAACGCACCTGACTGCGCTCTTCCAGTAAAACTTCCGTGTCAACAGGCACGATGAAAATCCCGACGGACGCGTTGGGTACATCACTTCAAAATCACTGGGATTCTACTCATGTAAGACCAGAACGGCCTGAGTCGAATCTCACCAACAATCGTTTCGAATTCGAGTCCGGCGACTCGAGTTTGATGAAGATCGTGTTATTTTGTCCTATGATTGTTAACTGGCCCTGATCTGTTGGGTGAGCCAGGCACACGCATCAATAACTCCTATGAACTAAACATTTCTCCTTGTATAAACAGGCTCAACTACAAAGCACCCGAAAAGATTGAAGAGTCTCCAGACGAATCTACGATTCGAGTGAACACTCAGGGGCTACTGACATGGATATACCCTACGGGTGCACAATGTTGGTATACCCGGTCTAGCCCAAGGAAGGCCCATGCAAGGACACGCAGCCCATGAAAATTTCGGGTGGACCAAGCCCATGGCGGTTTCGACTCCTTGGAGGACAAGTCTAGATTAGATAGAATTTTAAAGGGTATCAAACCTAATTTGTAACCGACTTGACCTACCCCGAGACCCTGGCCTGTCTATATAAAGGCCAGGAGGGCACGGTGAGAAGGACAATCACCGCCCATACACACACCTCACGCCAGATTGCATCTGCGCACCCCTGTAATCTTCGGTTCCGCCGTAATCAAGAGCAGACAAGCAGGAGTAGGGTTTTCCCTTCGGGGGCCTGAACCTGGGTAAATATCGTGTCCCTGTGTTGCTTGTCTATTAACCGTTCCGTGACTTCCAGCATTCCCATCTTCTCCAAAACCCAAGTCCATAACAATGGGCATTAACGAGATCGAACCTCGTCAATGATAGCTCACACATACGAGGTGGAGAAGCGACGGGACAGGTGCTAGCCTCAGTTCCTTCACCACAAGACTATATAGTGGGAGTGAGGATAAAGTCACAATGCGACGAATACCCTTTGTCGCCTCCCAACCCATCTATATATAGGGAGTAGGTGAGGCGACACCTAGTGTCCCTTGGTCCAAACCCCTAACCCTAGTCAAATTGGGTCCAACCCATTGACACATGTCTATATCTAATCAAGCCGCCTTGTTGGATCACATCCGCTAGATCCACTCTCTTAAGTATGTGACCCCACAACCTTATATTAAGCCAGACACAACATAGTATGCTCTCACTTAGAACTGATAAGATGGTAACAGCTTCTAGCAAAGCATGTTGACTCGCAGATACCAATAAGTTCCCTCAGTATGACGGTCTAACTAGTACCCTTTGCCTCATTATGCTGGTGGTAAGCTACAGGGGTGTGTCAACCATCCTAGTGTCAGCTTAAATCTGTTTTCTTGTTCCAAGTGTTATGTGCTTCCTTCCGGCTAACACCTTAGTTGGACTACCTCGATTAAAACTTAATTGAGTAGTGCATAGCTATACTTTCGAATCATATCACATATAGTGACCATAAAATATCTATGTGAGATGGAGGGGCAAATTTCGTCTTGGCCGATCCACGTCATGTGGTTTACTTCTTAGTTAGCCCAATCACTGCCCTTATTGCTACTAGTTATGGATAGCATTAGACGGACTCAAAGTCAGCTAATCTGTCACCTAGATCATGTGATTACCTCATGTCAAAGGCTTCCATTGCATGAGTTAGATCGTATGAGGGCTTACTCATGCCGAATCACCTTTGCGTTAGTCCGGCTAGTGTATTTCTTTCGCCTAGCTAGTGCAAGTTGGATAGCATTTCTATGCCCATGATAAGTTAAACTTTGGCATCTTCCGTCTTACACATTAGTCTCAATAGTGGGTGTCCAGCCCAACCTCAACGACTAAGGACAAGAACTTGCATGCAACAAATAAGATACATGCATGGTTCTACAACCAAATCACATATTTTGGTGACAAACATCATAGCTCATACATGGACTATTTATGAATACAAAATTGAAAAGTGGAGCCTCTCTCGCACCATTCATAACAAATAAAAGGGAATAACTGATGTGAAATTATACTGAACTGGGTATACTTAAGAAAGCAGATACGAAGAAACACGGTGTATATGAATACACTAAAATTACACTCGGGAACAATATAGAGAGAATGGCAGGTTGTCTATAGGATTGACTCTATGTATTTTTAAAGCATACGAGTTTGAATCTGAATTCAAACTTGATACACAACTCACAGCGTGTTTAGGACCTACAACAACAATATTTGGGCTTAGTGACTTACTGTTAGTAATTGTGATTGGTTTAACAAGTCACAAGTCCAATCTAAAAACAAAACGAAATATCTGAAATTGAGTCTATATAAAGGTTCCTTCCCTCTAGCTTCGGTATGCATTGTAAGCGGCACCAACGATCTTGAATAGAGGATAGACCGCTTAGCTTCAAAACCCTAGAATTTCTACATTGCGGTGATTCTTGCACACTGCAGGACGAAATCTCCACGGGCTTGCACAACAACACTAGGATATGAATAGCAATGTAAAGCCCCACGGCCAACGCGACCACACAGATACATGCGATGAATCTTAAGGTGCTCACGGCGACATAGGAGCCAACCAGACAGATCAGGCTCAGGGCCAGGACGACCCGCAGCGCGTACAAATGATTGCCGCTGATTGGGTTCTTCTCGAGGATGAAGAGGAGAACCACGACCATCGACGCCACAAAGGCAGTGGCGTGGAGCAACTTGTCGCCGGAATTGCGCGCGGCCCCATCGTCAGACCAGGGCGGGCTCAGCCCCGCCGAGTAGGTGACGCTAGCCGTGAGGGTGCCCAGGAGAAGCACGACCTGCAGCATGTGCATGGCACGCCGCGTGGAACGGCCAGCTCCGTGGCTCCACACTCGCGCTCAATGCCAACGGTCGTCGCCATTGCTTTTGCGCATATGAGTTGCTGTGTTGCTTCGTCGCTGTGTTAGATTGATCTCTTCCCGTTCGAGTCCAACGGCCCGAACGGAGTCCCTCAAACGCGTCGTGACGGGGGCGCCCAACCTTATCATGGTTGGTGGCCCCTGTCGCCAGCGCACATATAAAGAGGTGGGGGCCGGACGAGGTTCACCGTGCACCGCAACCCCCACCGAAATCCCTACCGATCTAGGGTTTGCGATAGGCCGACGGGAAGCACCGTCACCACCACACACCCACGCCGTCGACCCCTTTCCCATGGCCACTGACGCCGGCACCAGCTCCGGCATCCCCTCCGATTCATGCTCCTCGAGCACAGGGGCAGGTAGTACCTCTCTCTCTCTCCCTCTCTCTTTCTCTCTCCATCTAATCTACTAGATCCTTCCCACATAGACTTTACCGAGGCTAGACTAGGGGCCCGTTCGGCAATGCACCACTCCTCAGATTCCCTCGCTCGGCTCCGCTCCAAGATGACTCGCTCTCTGTCGATCGAGACGAGGATCCTAAAACGTTCGGTGCGCTCCGTTCCGTGAGTGAATAGGCTTCCAGCCCAGTCCAGCCTGATGGAGCCGGACAGGAGGTACAAAACGAGATCCAGCCCGTCAGGTAGTGTAGTATGTTGGCCTTTGAGCCCGTTAGTGGTGTTCTTGATCCTATAATCGGGATAGAAATCGAGAAGCTCTCACCGTGCAGCTCGGGACGCGACGGCGAGGAGCTTGTGACGGCGTGGAAAGGTAGTGCGCGGCGTCAGCAAGGTCCTATCTACAGCGACAACACGTGGCTCCTAGCTGCTCACTAATGCTTGTTTTGGATGTGGCGACGCGGGGACGACAGGCTGCAGGTGTGAATCGATCGGTCGACGGGCGTGGCGGCTGCGGCAATATCTTCTCGGCCGTGGAGAGCTCCAGGCTGCGGCCTCGAGCTATGCCTCGATTAGGTCCATGGCTAGGAGAAATCAGTAGGGGATGGAGATAAATAGGTGGTAGGGAGAACAATTCATCGGAGGGAGATATTGATCCAGCAGCGGACTGCGTGAATCGGCGGGAGGCTCAATGAATTTCATGGCGGCGAGGGTTTAGTGACTCTAGTCTATGGAGGAACATGATTGAGAGGAGAGGGACGATGGACATATCCGGGCGCATTGGTACAAGTTTCGGTCACTCGGCGGTGGCCGTCAGTTGTAAATTCGAGCCGCTCTGCATTTTGCTAAAACGAGGAACTGGGGATACGTCGCTCCGTAAAATTACACCGTAGACTGCTCCTCTCCACCAGTTCAGCACCACGGATTTGGAACGTTCGGAGCCGCTCCACGCGCTCCGGCGGTGGAGTTGGGAGCAGGAGCGTTCCCGAACGGGCCCTAGATTTCTATCATTGGTATCAGAGCAAATTAGATCTAGTTTTCCCGGTAGAAAAGCAAAAGAAAAGAAAACCTAGATCTAAAAGTGCGCCTGCCCTTACGGCCGCGTTGTTCCGCTCGATCTAGATGCGCATCCTATGCGAGGCATCTAGACGAAGAACACACCCCATCGGGGCAAAGAAAGACAAAGAAAATCAAAGGAAAACGGCAAAGTAGAAAACCCCAAAGAGAATCCGAACCATAGATCCTCAGATCCTCCCCAGATCCCAACCTCGAATCAAAAATAGACCCCAAAATCCCTAGATCCCACACCATACAGGCCCAAACCCAAACCCCGATTCGGAATCCCCAAAAGAAACAACCACCGGCCGCCGCCGAGCATCGGCAAGGGGGCACCACCGCTACGCTTCTTGACGGTCGTGCGCCCACCCACGGGTGGACGCACCGCCGGCGAGGGGGCAGGGAGGCGCCGTGGCTCCGGCCGAGAATCCCTCTCTGCATCTGCGAGGTGGGGTGATTGGATGGGGCAGAGGAAGAGTAAGGGGGGAGGGAGGGGCTCGCCGCCGACGGCGACGCCGGGCGGGGCGGCCACCTCACCTCATCTGACTGGCGCAGCAAGAGCCGCCAGAGAGGAGTGGCGCGGGGCAGGGAGTCGCGGGGTGGACAGACAGCGAATGGGGGCTAGGGTTTCTGGGGGGCGCAGGGGAGGGGGGTTATTCGGCCGATCTGCCCGCGCCACCGTTCGATCGAAACCCTAGGTATCGTGCGGCTTGGATCGAGCGGCGCTGGTGGTCGCTGGCGAAGTGGGTCAAGCGGGCTGCTGGCGGGCGAGCACAGCTGGGCCGCTGCGGGCCGCTGTGGGCCGCAAGCGAGCGGGCGCTGCAGAGCTTAGGTAGAGCGCGGGCGGCAGCTAGCGCGCGCGGGAGCTGTGCGCTTAGGCGGGCCTGCTGGGCCATGTTGTCGGGCTGTTGTGAGTCGCGCTGCGCGGCGCGCAATAAGCAGGCCGCTGGGACGCAGCGGTGCCTTTTTCTGTTTAAAGTTTTTCTGTTTTTTATTTTTACAGAGCAGTTTTCTAGCTGTTTTTTATTGTTTTGCTTAGTTTTAAGCAATTTTTCACACAGTTTTCTCTATTCATTTTATTCCAATGAATATTTGTTTAGAGTATGCAATAGAGGCAGAATTTTTCTATAAAGTTTAAAGTTTTATGAATATTGTAATAATGTTTCCGCTGCAAATAGTTGATTTAAATTGCTAGAATGCAATAAAGTGTTCATTAAATTTTGTTTTAAAAGATGTGATAAAGTGATTTAATTGACCAACGTTATTAATAAACATGATGATGATCTCTTTTATTATGTGTTAAAGGTGTATTTAATTTTATCTTTACCCAATGGTGATATAATTTTAAATGGCACAAACAACTGCATGCTTAATTTATACCAACCTTGGATTAATGCATAGAGTTGTTTTTGGTTGTCTCACATCTTTTATGGTTTTCAGGAGGTCTCAACCTCATGAGCTGCCTAAAGGACATTCCCCCGCTCAAAGGAGATAACTATTCTGAGTGGAGGAAAAAGATAGACCTGGCCTTTGTCTGCGCCGAGGTGGACTAGGTTGTTGACACCAAACAGCCAGTCAAGCCCAAGGACCCAGTAAGGAATGATACTGAGGACAATGCTGCATGGGAAAAGATAAAGAGGGACCATGCTCCAGTGGAGCTGGCATACTCAATAGATAACCAAAAGTGGGTCAATGCAAACAAAAAGTGCATGACCTTTGTCAAGAATACGATTGAGAACGCAATAGTAGGCTCAACCGAAGAGTGTGCCTATGTTGGTGAGTATCTAGCAAAGATAAAGAGCCATTTTACTGGCTCTTCAAAGATGTATGCAACCCAGCTGCTAAAACAGCTGGTGACAGAAAAGTATACGGAAGGGCCACATGGAATTAGAGAGCACATCTTGAGGATGAGCAACATGGCGGCAAAATTAAAGCCCATGGATGCTGACCTCAAGCTCAAGCCTGCTCTACTGGTGCATCTTGTCATGGCCTCTCTTCCCCAACTGTTCGAGAAATTCGTCATTAACTACAACATGTCCCCTGAAAAGTGGGACATTGAAAATATCATAGGGATGTGTTCTCAAGAGGAATAAAGGCTTAAGTCCATTCATGGTGGTTCTTTGAACTACGTGAAGGACAATAGGAAGAGGACCTTCACCAACAACAACCATGATGGCTCCCCTTCCAAGCCACATGGCAAGGGCCCCCTACAGCACCAGCATCAGTATCAGCCAAGTCTCCCTGGGGACAAGGACCAGTGCCACCATTGCAAAAAGGCTGGCCATTTCAAGAAAGATTGCCCAATATGACTCAAGTCCATAATGGAAAAGAAGGGTAAAGACATAGTTTCTTTTGTAAATGAATCCTTGTATGAAAAGTTTTCTAAATCTACTTGGTGGATTGACTCTGGTGCAACTGTTCATGTTGCCAACTCTTTACAGGGATTCCATTCGACAAGGACTTTGCAAAGAAGAGAAATACACATTGAGGTCGCGAATGGGATTCAGGCAGAAGTGGAGGCTGTTGGCGACATTCCTCTAGAGCTAGTTGATGCTTTACTATTCTGCTTAAGGATGTTTTATTTGTTCCTTCCATCCATAGAAACTTAATAAGTGTGTCGTGCCTGGGTAAAGACATGTATGGGTGTTATTTTGGACATGGCAAATGTGCCATTTGGTTTAAAGATACTTGTGTGGGTGTTGCTTCACTACATCACAAGCTTTATTTATTATCCTTGCATGAGAAAGTGTTTTCTGTGTGTGATGTGAGCGAACAAGTTCCCTTGTCGAACAAAGAAAAGAAAAGAAAGCAAACTCTTGACTCATCGAAGTTATGGCACTGTAGATTAGGCCATATTTCGAGGGGAAGAATAGAAAGCCTCGTTAAAAATGACATTCTTCCTCCGTTAGAGTTCTCAGACATCGAGCAATGCATAGATTGCATCAAAGGAAAGTAGGTAAAGCAAATTAAAAAGGGTGCAAACCGAAGTATAGCAACACTAGAAATCATCCACACTGATATGTGTGGACTGTTTCCTATGAAAAGTGTGGATGGTTATGATTCATTCATAACATTCACGGATGATCACTCCTAGTATGGTTACATCTATCCAATTAAAGAAAGATCTGAAGCATTGGATAAATTTAAAATTTTCAAAGCTAAAGTTGAAAATCAGCATGACAAAAGAATTAAAATAGTCCGGTCTGACCGTGGGGGGGAGTACTACGGTCGGAATACTCCATATAGTCAAGTACCAGGACCTTTTGCAAGGTTCCTACAGGAAAATGGAATAGTCGCCCAGTATTCTATGCCGGGCGAACCTCAGCAAAATGGAGTAGCTGAAAGGCGTAACCGTACCCTTATGGATATGGTGTGCAGCATGATGAGGTATTCCACCCTCCCATTGGGATTATGGATGGAGGCGCTTAAAACTGCCATTCACATTCTCAATAGAGTACTAAGTAAGTCGGTGCCCCGTACGAATTGTGGACAGGCAGAGTCCCCTCTCTGCACCATTGAGGGTCTGGGGGAGCCCAAATGAGGCAAAAGTTTTCAATCCAAACATTGCAAAGTTAGACCCCAAAATAGTGTATTGCCACTTCATTGGTTATCTAGATAAATCAAAAGGTTATCATTTCTACTATCCTGACAGATACACAAAGTTTGTAGAAACGAGACATGCAGTCTTCTTGGAAGACGAATTGATGAGGGGGAGCACGGTAGCTCGGGAAATTGATCTTGAGGAGAAGAGGGTGCATGCACCTAATCCGATGACTCAAGAGCCATTTTTCTCGCTACCTGTTGTGCCACCATCTACAACCCCTGAGGTTGTGGTGCCGGCACCTGTTGTGACTCCACACGTGACAACAATGGGAGAAGGTTCCAAACCTGTCCATCAGGAGCCACCTGAACCCACTGTTGAGCACGAAAGGGAGCCAAAACAGCCACATACTAAGAATGTGCCAGAACCTGAGGCACGAAATGAGCAAGAGTCTGATAAACTCCAAAGGTCTAAAAGAGAACGAAGACCAGCCATTTCCAAAGAAATTTACAAAGTCTACAACACAGAAACAATTCATATGGAGGGCGATCCTACCTCATATGAAGAATCCATGAGAATCCCTCACTCAGCCAAGTGGGTGGAGGCAATGGAAGATGAAATGAAATCGATGAGTTCCAACAATGTTTGGGACTTAGAGGAAATTCCTAAAGGATCCAAAATAGTAGGATGCAAATAGGTCTACAAAACAAAGTATGACTCCAATAGGAATGTAGAAAAGTACAAAGCTAGACTTGTGGTAAAAGGCTTTACGCAAAGAGAAGGGGTCGATTATAATGAGACTTTTTCTCCGGTCTCATGTAAGGACCCCTTTAGAATCATAATGGCACCACTTGCACATTTTGATTTAGAGTTACATCAAATGGATGTTAAGATGGCATTTCTAAATGGAGATTTAGAAGAAAATGTTTATATAAAACAACCCAAGAGTTTTTTCATGGAGGGGAAGGAACATATGGGATGCCGCCTAAAGAAATCCATTTATGGGTTAAAGCAAGCCTCTAGGCAGTGGTATTTAAAGTTCAATGATATAATTAAAAGATTTGTATTCAAAGAGAATGTTGAGGACAACTGCATTTATGCAAAGTTTAAAGTGGGAAATATATTTTCCTAATTCTATATGTGGATGACATCTTGCTTGCTAGCAGTGATGTCAGTCTACTACTAGAAACAAAGAAGTTCTTGTCTTCAAATTTTGACATGAAAGACCTTGGTGAAGCTTATTATGTTTTGGGCATAGAAATTCACCGAGGTAAAAAGAATGGAGTGTTAGGACTGTCGCAGAAAGCATATTATGAAAATATTCTAAAGAAATACAATATGCATGCGAGTAATGCAACACCTGCTCCCATAGTCAAGGGCGATAGTTTTGGAAAATCCCAATGTCCAAAGAACCAATATGAGATCGATCAAATGAAGTCAGTACCATTTGCTTCGGCTGTTGGAAGCTTACAGTATGCACAAGTGTGCACTCGCCCTGACTTAGCTTTTATCACCGGGGTACTCGGTAGATATCAAGAGAATCCAGGCATAGAACACTGGAAGATGGTAAAGAAAGCTTTGCGTTATGTACAAGGCATAAAAGGCCTCATGCTAACTTATAAAAGATCTGATTCCCTAGAAATAAGAGGGTATTCAGATGCGGATTTTGTGGGAGATAAAGACGACAGAAAGTCCACGACAGGACATGTCTTTACTCTCGCAGGAGGTGCTATTTCATGGAGAAGCGCCAAACAGTCGATAGTTGCATCATCTACGATGTATGCAGAATTTATAGCATGTTATGAGGTCATGGGACAAGCGTTAAGGTTAAAGAAATTTCTACCTGACTTGAAAGTGGTAGACTGCATCAGCAGGCCACTAAAGATGTACTGTGACAACGAGCCCACAGTATTCTATGCTCACAACAACAAGTCGAGTAATGCTACAAAGTTAATAGATATAAAGTATTATGTTGTGAAGGACAAAGTCTAGGATCAATCTATAAGTCTCGAGCATATAAGGACAAAGGATATGCTTGCGGATCCGCTAACAAAAGGCTTACCACCCAATGTGTTCATGGAACACATAGCCGGCATGGGTTTAATGGAAAGCCTTTGATTCCTAGACTACTGAGGCCCAAAAATAATAAAATTTGTTTCAAAATAGAAAAGTATGTAGTGGCTGTCTGATTCTATCGGCAATTGAGCTGAGACGATGAAACATGCTCTATGTACCGATCCGTGATGAAACGAGTAAAGTATAAAGTATAAAGTTAAAAGAAAAGTCGAGATCAAGGGGGAGAATGTTAGATTGATCTCTCCCCGTTCGAGCCCAACGGCCCGAGCGGAGTCCCTCAAACACGCCCTGATCGGGGGCGCCCAACCTTATCATGGTTGGTGGGCCCCTGTCGCCAGCGCACATATAAAGAGGTGGGGGGCCGGACGCACACGGTACGAGGTTCATCGTGCGCCGCATCCCCCCACCGAAATCCCTACCGATCTAGGGTTTGCGCTAGGCCGACGGGAGGCACCGCCACCACCGCACACCCACGCCGTCGACCCCTTTCTCATGGCCACTGACGCCGGCACTAGCTCCGACACCAGCTCCGGCATCCCCTCTAGTTCATGCTCCTCGAGCACAGGGGCAGGTAGTACCTCTCTCTCTCCCTCTCTCTTTCTCTCTCCATCTAATCTACTAGATCCTTCCCACATAGACTCTACCGAGGCTAGACTAGATTCTATCACACTGTAGTCCTTCAGGTGATTTTTAAGGAGTGTTCCAGCTCGCTGGCGCGTGCCTGTTTCGCGCCGGTTTCCAAGAAGATATCGGGAGGGAAGTATTTTTGTCTGG
This sequence comes from Avena sativa, assembly GCA_916181665.1. Lineage (NCBI taxonomy): Eukaryota > Viridiplantae > Streptophyta > Magnoliopsida > Poales > Poaceae > Avena > Avena sativa. The sequence goes on along the minus strand of OV702297.1, from coordinate 298,221,864 downwards.
ACTGAGAATGGCGGAGAGTGCCCGGACTTCTCTTGTGCTCGACGTTGACCTCGTTTGTCTACTGCTAGCTGGCCGTGGGCGGCAGCAACATTGATGCAAGGATACAATCGCTCGGTTTCTAAGCGCACCCCTCTTTGACAAGGATAGAAGTGTTGCGTAACAAGAAGAATATGATCGCTCGTCTGTACTTCTGTAGTGGACTACAGGAGAGGGAAAAGACGGACTCGGCTCAGGTAACAAATTTGCATGAACAAATTTGTCTTTTGCAGAGGCAGTATAGTCTGTGGTGCAGAAATGGCTAATAAATCGTTCATGTTTGAATCGTCGAATGCTTTGATGATTCGAAAGTTGTCTTTACTCTTTAGGCAGAGGCCCCATCGCCGTCCTCTAGGGTGCAGTACGTGTCCGTCGAGGTGGTCGACGTCGCCGACCCTCACGAAGTACCCACTGCCCGGTGACATTGGAGATGTGGAAGACGTTCAGCGAGGTGTTTGGGATGTTCCGGCCTACCGAGCTGCCGGGAGGATTGGTGTACCCTGACCACGATCACCCACAGGGGTGGAGCCAGGATTTGGGAATAAGGGGACGAGGCGACGATGATAAACATATGTCACTAAAGAGTATATTTTATAAAAAATGTTGGAGATGTTCCGGCCTACCGAGCTGTACCCTGACCACGATCACCCGCATGGGTGGAGCCAGGATTTGGGAATAGGGGGACGAGGCGACGATGATAAACGTATGTCACTAAAGAGTATATTTTATAAGAAATGTTGGATTTTGGTAAGTACTGGGTTGTTGGCCCATTAGATAAATTCTGCAATTCTCTTTGGCATACTTGTACATGGTAGCATATGGTTGTGATCACCTGATCACCCGTAAGGGCGGAGCCAGGATTTGGGAATAGTGGTGGTGTGTGTGGGGGGGGGGGGGGGGGGGCGACAACGACGATAAATGTGTGTCACTAAAGAGTATATATTTTATAGGAAATCAGCAAAAGCCCTACAATTTTATTAAAAAAAGGAGGAACCATATATGTGCAAAGAGAAATGACACATTTTGAGAGAACACAACTAAACCCCGAGGCAGTGTAAACATAGGAGCTACCCAATGCCTGCACGCACAAGAGCTGTCCCAAAACAAGAACGTGGTGCTTGATACTTGAAATTGGCACCTCGAAAGCAAGCCCGGTCACCTCAAGGTGGGTTAGATGCGTCTTGTTAAAGATACACATCGTCTCCTCGTTTTCTAGATTTTTGAAATGGCGTACAACAGTCAACCACAGTGGCACGTCTAGGTTAAGCCTACTATAAGATATCGAGTATAAACAAAATAGTTTATCTCATAGCTTATCAACATATTTTTGGCAGTGAGCTAACATCAATATATAGTACGTACAGTACTATTATATATGTTTAAACTGGTAAGTAGGTCTTCATATGTTTGGAAACAAATTAGAAAATATTTCAGTAGTTCAAATATACATCTGTTTGTTTCAAAAATAAATATACCTTGAATGTCACCACCGACTCAATTCTGAAGTTTCAGCACTTGGGCATACTCCAGATTGAATCAATTGGCGGGATATGTTGCATCTCATTTATTTAAAACTAACAAAGTATAAGACTGGCGAAACAGAAGCAGAAAAAAATAGAGTTAGACATAAAGTTTACCTTGTGACTAATTATCCGGTGATGAATGAACTGGATGGAAGTTTGACTCCCACATAGATGTCCATGTGCAAAATCTAGAGTGAGATAGAAGACTGTGGAGATTGACGGGTTTCTATGGAAAACCAAGAAGGGAGCAACGCAAGGATAGTTGGTATTTGTTAGAATGGTTGCACCGTCAGAGTGATCTGCCCTGTATCTGTGGAGGTGACTTTAATGAGATCCTTGATAATTCAGAGCAGTTTGGTCACGCTGATCGGGCTGAATGGCAGATGCTCAGTTTTAGAGAGGCTGTGGATACGTGTAATCTGCAGGATATGGGTTATATCGGGATACCCTTTACATGGGATAATAAGCAGCAGGGGGACACAAACGTCAAGGTTCGGCTTGATCGGGTCCTCTCTTCACCTAGTTTGCTGGGGTGTTATCCGGAGTCAGTGGTCCGACACGTTTCGTCGCCAAAATCTGATCATTGCCTCTTGGTTACAGAGCTCCGGAGTATTGTGGACTCTAGTGAGAAGACTCAACACATTTTTCGCTATGAAAATGCATGGAGTAGGGATGAATCGTATCTACGAACTGTTGAAGCCCGATGGGCCAAATCTCGGCTGGGTGGCAATGTGGGTCTGCTGGGGGTTGTGGAGCGCCTTGGGCTTATGCAGCGCACGCTGCAGAAATGGAGTGCGTCCAAATTTGGAAATATCCGAAGGAAATTGAGGAAGGCCCGCCAAGAATTCGAAAAAGAACGCTCCAGCGCCCTTCATAGGGGCTCATCAAACCGCGAAAAGAAGATTGCAGCGAATATTGCTGAATTATTGCGTACAGAAGAAATGATGGCCAAACAGCGGTCCCGAGTGGACTGGCTAAAGTCGGGAGATCGGAATACCGCTTTTTTCCATGCCCGCTCTACAATCCGCAAGCACCAAAATAGAGTCCGATCTTTGAAGAATGTGGCGGGGGAAGTGTGTATGGGGAAGGAGGAAATCAAAGGAATTGTGCAGTCGTTTTATTCTGACCTTTTCAAGGCTCAGGAACTCATCGATGTGCAGGGTGTCCTACAATTTGTTCCGTCAAAAGTGACTGAAGACATGAATGAGTTCCTGTGCAGGACTTTCGAAGGGAAGGAGATTGAGGTGGCGCTATTCTCTATGGGCCCCTCAAAGGCTCCGGGTGTAGATGGTTTCAATGCAAACTTCTATCAAAAACACTGGACCCTCATCAAGGATGAGATAGTGTCTGTCGTACTGGGTTTTCTGAATGGAGGTCATCTGCCTGGGATAATTAACCGCACTGTAATTGTTCTCATTCCAAAGGTAAAGTCTCCACAGGATATCACTCAATACCCTCCTATTGCTTTATGCAATGTGATCTATAAAATCTGTTCCAAGGTGCTTCCTAACCGACTCCGGGTGGTTCTTGATGAGTTAATCGCGGAAGAACAAAGTGCTTTTGTACCAGGGCGGTTAATAACTGATAATGTGATCTGTGCATATGAATATGTTCACTCAATGAGGAGGAAGAAAGGCAAGGCCGCTTTCTGTGCTGCTAAGCTAGACATGATGAAGGCCTATGATCGTGTCGAATGGCCGTATCTGCAGGGGATCATGAGGAAAATGGGTTTTGCGGAGGCCTGGATATCTCTCATTATGAAGTGTGTTACCACGGTGAGCTTGGAGGTGAAGGTCAATGGGGAACTTCTTCCTTCCTTCAGACCCACACGTGGACTGCGGCAGGGAGACCCGATCTCTCCCTACCTATTTCTGTTATGTGGGGAAGGGCTCTCGTGCCTCATTAAAAACTATGATGGAGGATGGATCGACAGGGGCATTAGAGTGAGTTACCTATCTCCTTGGATTTCTCACTTATTGTTCGCTGATGATTGCCTTGTGTTTATGAAAGCCGATGTGAGGAGTTCTCATCGGCTGAATGTGATCCTGGAAATTTACAGCAATGGGTCGGGTCAGAAGGTTAACAAACAGAAGAGCTCGGCCTTCTTTAGCCCCAATTGCCCTGAACCGATCAGGGTGTTGATGAAGGAAGCTATGCAGATTGACCGAGAAGCCCTTTTCAGAAAAGTATCTGGGTCTCCCCACGGCGGCGAGGAGGCTCACGGATAAGCAATTTGAACATATTGTGGAAAATTCAAGATCTCGAGCTCAAGGATGGTGTGAGAAGATGGCATCATTTGCAGCTCGGGAGGTGCTAATTAAGTCGATGCTCTAATCCCTATCAACCTATGCTATGAGTTGCTTCAAACTAAATAAAGGTTTATGCTCCAAATTAACGACGATATTGTCAAAGTACTGGTGGGGTGGATCACTTTACCGGAGAGGCATGCACTGGCAGAAATGGGAGAAGATGTCTATTGCTAAAGGCAGAGGTGGTCTCGGCTTTAGAGACCTCCAAAAGTTCAATGATGCTATGCTGGGTAAGCAAGCTTGGCGTCTTTTGATTAATCCGGATAGCTTGTGTGCTCGAGTACTAAAAGGGAGATACTTCCCGAATGATGACATCCTCTCGGCATGATGCCCTCATAGCGCTTCCTGCGTCTGGAAGGCGATTATCTGCAGAAGAAATGTGCTGAAGCAGGGGCTTGTCTGTCGGATTGGTGACGGCGCAAATACCCTTCTTAGATCAAACAAGTGGATTGAGGGTGTTCCTGGTAGGATACCTCTCTCAGTAAACCCCCAATCTACTCTCACCTTGGTCTCAGAGTTGATTGACCAACCGTCTGGCCATTGGAAGGAACAGGAAGTGAGGGCTACTTTTGGCCCCATGGAAGCGGAGGCGGTCCTGCGCCTGCCACGACCGCGTAGAGGCGGTGAGGATTTCTGGGCTTGGTATGAAGAAAAAACTGGCATTTACTCGGTTCGGTCCGCATATCGCATGCTTGTTCAGGACATTGGGGATGCTCCAGAATCGTCAAGCTCTGAAAGTCTGTGGAAGAAGCTTTGGCAGCTCAGGGTGGTCCCGAAGGTGAGGGTTTTTTGTTGGCGTGCTATCAAAGGATTCTTACCATCTTACTCTGAACTGGCCAGAAGACACATTATGAACAATGGGACATGCAAGCTTTGTGGGCATGAGGATGAAACGTTATTTCATGCATTAATCCAATGTGGGCATGCAAAGCAATTCTGGTGTGCTGCCTCGGATTACTTTGAGTTTTCATTGCCACGCCTGCACCCGGCCTCCTGGTTGCAGGATCTGTTGATGGGCTCCTGTATTCCGGAAGACAAGATCCGAATTACCATGACACTGCTGTGGTGCATCTGGTCGAGCAGGAACAAGTTCGTTCATGGGGAGGCTCAGTACAAACCTTTGGGATCCATGCATCTGGTTGAGGAGCAGCTGTCCTTGCTAGAATTACCGCCGAAGGCTACTTTGGCAAAGCCGAACGATGTGTGCATGTGGAGGTGACCACCGCTGGGATGGTTTATGCTAAACACTGACGGATCCCTCAACTGCAGCACAGGAGAAGCGGGCTCGGGCTATGTTATTCGGAGTGACCTGGGGGGTTTCATTGAGGCGGGGTGTCAGAAACATCTATATGTGGATGACCCTTTAATCAGCGAGCTTCTCGCCTGCCGGGATGGCATCGAGGCAGCAATGCAGAGAGGTTTGTCCAAGATTGTCATCCAGACAGACTGCCTCCTTGTGATTGATAGGCTAAAGGAGAAGGAGGAGCCGAGATTTGCTGGGGCTCATATCATGAAAGAGCTCAAAGATTTATGTGGTGTCTTCCAGGAGGTCAAGTTTCTTCATATAGGTAGAGAGGGTAATAAAGCGGCACATTGTTGTGCCAAAGAAGCTTTAAGTGTAGGTTTTTCGCACTTTGATGTAATTTCTGGATTCCTGGCTGGTGTGATCCAGACCGAGTGTAACCGCTGTCCCGTTTAATGAAGCAGTGGATTACGAAAAAAAATAAACTGGATGGTGATGCAGACTCATCGGTAAGCATGCGAAAGATCAGCGCCTTGCCAACGTACTACTCGACTGCCGGGAGAAATCGGCAATCAAAGTCCAAAGTAGGCGGCGGCAGAGAGCAGCGGCTGTCAATCCTCCTAGCATCCTTGCAAACGAGGTTCCACGATCGGTCATTGCCCTTACGTGGTTACGGACTACTATTAGGTAGTAACACAACTATAAATTCTTTGGGGGGTGTGGGGGGGTAAGCTCCTCTGTCAATGGCAACGGGGCAACCGCATCTCATTTAATTAAGAAGCGGGTTTTTTTTACTCTAAGACTGTGAGGCAAAAGCCCCATATCAATTTATTTAAATTGTGCAAGAAAAGAGTTACAAGTTACTTACAGAAGCAAAAAAAGACTACTTACAAAAGAGAAAAACTTCCTCAAAGGAACCAAAAGAATAAAAAATGACATATCTATATCTAGTGTAATCCATCCACCAACGACAAAAGGGATGCTCTCCATTTCTTCTTAATTCTGTACTGAAGAAGATTGATGTCATGGATAAAACTAGACCTCCATTTTGAGAATGTTGGCCTCTGCTGGTTAAAGATCTTATCATTGCGAAGTAACCAAATATTCCAGCAAGCCGTGATCAAAACCTCCATGAAGAAAGGATGACCAAAAGATCTTTTGGCCTCTGCAATGATCAGTTGCAGATCCCCAAGGGGTTGCCAATTAATCTGTAAATAAGTCCAATTTCTAGTACTGAAATTGCACTCAAAGAAAAGATGAATTTTGTCATCATATGCTCGAACTGGGCAAAGCTCACAATGAATATCATCAGTAACATGCCAAGTTCTTCTCTGTAGTAGATCTAATCTATCCTTCAATAGAAGCCATGTGAAAACCTTAGTCTTCATAGTGCAGCATGATTTCCAAAGCCAAACATAAAACTTAGGGACCTGAATATGGTCATGAATGAACTTATAGAATTTACCAGGAGCATAACTATCTCCCCATCCGTAGGTCCAAACGTCATGTTGGGTTGATAGTGGATTACTAACCATTAATGTCTGCAGATCACCCAACTCTTGAAAAGCATCTACCAAGAGAGACAAATAGAACAAATCATGGATATCATCTGAAGAGTAAACCTAGGCAGCTGACAAATTCTCATTGAGCACAAAGGAAAATAGTTTAGGGAACCTTTCTTTCAATGGTCTATTAGAACCATTTAAAGACCAACTGTCCGACCAAAAGAGAAAGGAGTTCCCCCTTGATGAATAGTAGCCACCCCTCTGAAATTGTCCACCTTCTTTAGGACATCTTTCCACCAAAAGGACCCGCATAGGTTTTCAGCATGTGGCACTTTATCGGTGTAATAAGCATTTTTCACTAATTGAACCCACGGTATATCTTTACTGCTGTAATATTTATCAAGGAACTTAATTAGCAGAGAAGCATTTTTCTTCTGAAAATCAATTACCCCAAGAACACATTTTTCTTTTGGCAAGCAAACAATATCCCATGCAGCTAAGGCCGGTTTAGGTTCATCGTGTTTCTTCCTCCAGAGGCATTGCCTAAGAATACGGTCTAATTGTGCCGTTAGACCTTTCGCCAATTGCAACAAACACAAAAATTGAAGTGGCATTGAAGATAAAGCAGAATTAATCAGATGTAATCTAGCACCCTGATGGCGCTTTGTCAACGTGGAAGCGCTTCGTCGGGAAACCCCAAGAGCAAGGTGTGATGCAGCACAGCAGCAAGTCTTCGCCTCAATAAGAAAACGAGGTTATTGAACCAGTAGAAGGAAGAAAACGTCTCAAAGGTGTTGCAAGAAACTTAGAGACCTGCACAACACAAACTCAAGACTTTGCCCCAACGAACAGTGAGGTTGTAAATCTCACCAATTGCTGTAACAAAGGATTAACTGTATGGTGTGGAAGGTAACAGTGGTTTGCAGAAAACAGTAACAGTAGAAGATGTATCAATGGTAAAGATTGGACCGGGGTCCATAGTTCACTAGAGGTGTTCTCCTTAGATAAACAAACATGACATGTTGGGTAAACAAATTATAGCAGGGCAATTCACATGACTAATCAAGGCATAACAATGCAATACTAGATATCATGATCCTATGAGATTCGATTAGGCAATACAACAAGATACATAGACCGCCATTCAACTGCATCTATGACTAAAAGTCCACCTTTGGGTTATCATCCGAACCCCCTCTAGTATTAAGTTGCAAACAACATACAACTGCTTTAAGCAAAGTGTGTAAGGTAAACAATCCACTTGTTCCATGAACAAGAGACCGTTGTTTTCTCCCTAGTGGCAATAGCACATCTACAACCTTAGATATTTCTATCACTACCCTTAGATTAAATAGAGGCATGAACCCACTATCAAGCATAAATACCCCCTCTTGGAGTCACTAGCATCTACTTGGCAAAGATAGCTACTAACAACGTAGAGCATGCAAGATCACAAACAACACAGACATGATAAAACCAATAAGACAACCATTAATCAATCTGACATAGTAATCTCAGTATCCATCGGATCCCCGCAAACACAACATGCATGATTACAAATAGATGAGATCTTGATCATGAACGGAGCTCACAAGATCTAGACATGAAATCACAAAGGAGGAGTGTAACACTACGGTTCTGAAAAGACCGTAGCTTCTATGTGACATGCCAATCCCTGGATCGGTTCATTGGCCCACAATAGAATAAGATGAATAACATAGCAAAATATCTGTGTATCATAAATAACGAAGATCCAGAGTACCATTATTACAATAAAAGCTTAGCTCAAGGCTAGCTCAAATTATTCAAGTAGCAACATAAATAAAGCAAATCCTCCATTCTTCAAATTGCCCAAAAGTGAACAAGTGCCGAGTGGAGTACCGTGGCCTAAATCGATTACTTAGAATCGAAATATCCTGCAACATGAAACGTAGCAGTCCCGAAGGGTCAATACATGGAATGTATGGCAAGTAGAGCTATTAAAGGAGACAATAGTGATAACATCTACATGCATATTTGGCAAGTGTAGTTGTGGCTAGCTTGCATTTGCAGAAACCTTTGTCCTACTTTCATAAACAGTTTTTGATTTTCTTTGAAAAGATCCCAATTAAGTTAACCCAACAACATTAAAGCAATTATGAAATTGGAATGAGCGAGAAACATGTCATGAAATCAATATCAAGCAACTCGGATGTCCATAACCGGGGACACGGCTAATCGATTAGATTATACACCTTGCATGGGTTAGTACACTTTACCCATGTGACTTGGTCAGCCCAGCTCGTACCATCACTCTCATTTTGGGTGATGATAGGGATAAGCCCAAGAAGAGACCGTTCGGGAAGTAGCTCCCTAATCCCGATGCGCACCGGTCCAACCTACCAAAATTCTACATCTCTAGATACGCGGGTTCGAGTTACCACAACCTACTGAGTCCAACCAACCGCCCATTTCATTATTGGCACATGGTTGTACACGTAAGCTACAAAATAAGGAAGTCAATCATTTTCTCTTGATACCTGGGTGCCTTTCCGCAATGATACCACCAAAAATTATCAATCTCATCACACCCAGGAGATTCATTGATTAAGTTGTTTTAGTTTTTGCAAACCAACACATTTAGAAACAACTCTCAGTGATGTAACCCAGCCCTCGTTCATCATAGCATGGCTAATCACATCTACCAACGGTGGTTCATCTACAAGGAAAGCCCTACCACATAATAGGACATAGCATAGCAATAGTATTATCCTACACATGCATCTATAAAATACACGACAATGCATTGAAAATAGTAAGATAACACCATGAACAAGGTATCATCTACTTGCCTTGGCTGTAGCGGTTGGAGGAACAATCCACACACGAGCAAGTGTTGCACTCGTCACAATCTACACGATACAATTGCAATCATAAACAAACCATCCACAATCATATGCAAAAAAAGATGATGCAAGATGCATGCATGGCAAGTGGAATGATGCTACAGCAGCATCACATAATCTTATTCAGTATAACTACTGTATGCATGCATGGAAATTATTTTTAGTGCAAAGAAAACAAGGCATGCAATTTATAATGCTCAAATAATAGAGCTAGAAACTAAATAATTCGCCACCGCTAACCTACTGTTTGTAAAATCTTGGAAAAGTTCCACAGTGTAGGCAACTCATAAAAGAATCAGTACCAATTGGAATTTCTCAAAAAGGATTTATATAACTCCCTGAGTAATTAAAATACTGCAGTAAGCCTTTAAATATATTCTGCAAAACCATTACTGTAAGCCTAACTTTCTAATTCACTATAAGATTCCCCTTGTCCTACTGATTCCAGGGACATCTTATTTGCAATTTTTGGAGTTACAGAACTTATTCTATGAATTAATTACTCTAAAAAGGGCATTAATTCATTTAATTATTCAGGACAAAACCTTGTTGTAAAAGTGTAAAACAATTGTACATCAAGATTCTACGTGAGACACTGAATCTACACATATTTTATTTGCAATTTTTGGCCTAGTAGATCTAATGATATGGATTTTACAAGTTTTAGCTAGTTTCTGCCAATTAAAAATCAATTTGGAATTACACAGTCAAAGTTGAATGTTTTGATCGCGCCTACGTGGCAGTTGACGTGGCGGTTGACCGGTCAGCGCCCTGGCTGACTATTCAACGGTCCGTCTGGACCGTTGGATCGGGATCGTGCGGCAGGCGAGGCGTGGCGGCGAGGTGCTCACCTAAGCGGACGACGGCGGCGGCGGCGAGGTCGGTGCGGCGGCGGTGGGGGTCCTCGGCGTCGGTGGGGCGGCGTACGGCATCGGGGGCATCGGGGTGGATCTCCTCGCGGTGGTGGCACAGGTCGGAGAGCGCGAGGCATACGGCGGCGAGCGGCTGGACGCGGGCGGCGTCGTTGTCGGCTTCGGCAGCGTCAGTCCTGCGGGGGAAGGAGAGGGGAGTGGCGGTCAGCGGGCGGCGGTGGCGAGAGAGGGAGCGAGGCGCGGCGGCGGCGAGCGCTTACCGAGTTCGGTGGCGGCGGTGGCGAACTCCGGCGAGAAATCGCCGGAGATTGGAGGCGCGAGAGAGGGCGAGGTTTGGGGGGTCTCGTAGAGGAGGGCTAGGGCTTTAAGGGGGCCGAAAATCGGGGGAGGGCGAGGCGGTTAGCGAGCGAACTGGGCGAGATATGCGGCGGCAGCGTCGCTGTCCGCGTCAGACACGGCGGCGGCGGCGCCGACAGGTGGGCCCCACCTGTCGGTGGCTGGAGCGGTTGGCAAGCGGCAGGTAGTGGCTGGCGCGCGCGCGCGGCTGCTGCTGCTGGCTGCTGCGCGGGCTGCAGCGGCTGGGCCTAGGCCGCGGGCAGGCCGCTGGCTGCTGCGCGCTTCTTTTTTTTATTATTCCTTTCCTTTTCTTTTTCTCGGAATATTTCTTAACTGAATTTTTTGACAGAACTGTCCAGAAATTTACACCAAATTCAGATTCACGTAACTTTTGCTATGGAGCTTCGAATTGGGTGAATCAAAGTGCTACGGGTTCGTGGCGGAACCCTCTATGCACCTGAGCCATCCATACACCCAAAATATATAGTTTTTTGACAAAGGCATGGTGAAACCAAGCGTTCAAGTGTAGGTGTCAAAACGCATATGCAAGTGGCTTGTTTTGTCAAAACCTTTTTAAACCAAAAATTTGCAAGGATGATCATGATGCAATGCCATGAATGTTACGCAGTACCAAATCTAAAATTTGGGATGTGACAAGGAGATAAAACCATGTATCTACTATATGGACCCGTAGTCCAAGGTGGAACTACTCACGCTTCATACTGGAGGCTGGCATGATGAAGAAAAAGGCCTCCAAGATGATCTCCCCTCTGGCAGGGTGTCCGGAAGAGCTTCAGATCCCCCGATCTAGGGATGATGGTGGCGGTGGCTACAGACGGTTTAGTAGAATATTGATCGGGTACTTAGGGTTTAGGCATTGGGGGCTTCTTATAGGCGAAGAGGCGATGCAGGAGGGTGGCTAGGGGGCCCACACCCTGCCCAGGAGTGGCCTAGGGTGGGCCCGTGCCTGGGGGGCGGCCGCCCTATGGCTCCCCTTTGTCTCTCCTCTAGACTCTGTGTTCTCCTCGGTGAAATATTGACTTTGTCTTTTGTCCCGTCCAATTCCGATAATATTTCCTTACTAGCTTTTCTGGAACCAAAAACAGAAGAAAACAGGCAACTAGCACTATGGCATCTTTTTAATAGGTTAGTACCAGAAAACATATAAAAACACGTCAAAGTGTAGACAAAGCAAAGCAAAGCAAAGTAGATACTAAACAAGCATGGAACATAAAAAATTATAGATACGTTTCCGACGTATCAAGCATCCCCAAGCTTAACTCCTGCTCGTCCTCGAGTAGGTAAGTGATAAAAGAATAATTTTTAAGGTGACATGCACCATCAAAACCAAGACCAAACCATTTGCAAACATTGAAAGTTATGATCAAAGAACTCTAAACATGAGCATGGAAGATGGAGTTCTAACAGTAAGACAAATTAACTATGCATGCAACATGAAAGGCTACAAACAAATATCATGAATAGCATGCATTGAAAAATGTTTCTTTGTTTCACATACAGAAAACATGGCATAGTGACATTCAGCTTGTCCCTCATAGAGTAGCAAATAGATGCATAAGACACCTTCAAAGTTCATAAGAGTGACTAGATACAAATAGCACAAGAACAAGTAATATCAACAATATGCATCAATCAATAAGTTTTGGGACAATGCACATAGAATATAAAACTAAGAATGGCAACTATGCTCTCTTAAATGGTGCCTAAAGATAGAAGATGTAGACTCAATATAATAGTGGAAGAAATGCCCTTCATATATGGAAGCAGGGATTTCAAGTTTCAAAAAGAGCTTCCAAAAATTATGGTACTTGTTAGCTTTCATCCCTCATTGCCCCTATCATAAGCATCTTGAAGTGATTAAGGTTAAAGTGAACAAACTATGGAGTATATGCTTGACAGAGTATAAGTTGGAAATCTCATGTCCCTTGAATACGAGGGCCGCTCCTCATGCTACTCAACTTTAGTCACCTGCAAGTTCTTGTCATAGTAAGTACATGTGTATCATAGACAACCGCCAACGGGGTACCCCTTGCACATGGTACAGGAGCTATCCCATAACCAAAATGACAAGGCAAGCATACAATGAGCATCTCAGCAATCTTCTTATTTACCATGGGAATATGATGTTTTTTCTCTCTTTCCTCTTTTCTCAATATGTCTCTTTTTTATAAGAAGAAAGCTTTATAGATGTCACTATGGTGATGCTGCAAGTTTCTACCATGATTAGGCATGGCTTAGGCCAGCGGCCCAGATGTTTCTCTAACACACACACATAACTCAATGGACTTACAAGCTCCCCTTTTATTTCACACCGGCGACATCCATAGACAAAAGATCATGATATCAATTGTGTATAAAGTACAAGTGCAATGTTGAAAGCGTTCCCCGTGACAGCACGGTTATGCTAATTTCAACGTATAAGTGCAAGCATATATAACATAGATGACACAATGATTCAATTTTATTAGGGGCAATAAAAATAAAGTGTGCCATCAAGTTTGTGGGAGCTTTAATCACTAAGTTTTCACATAACAAAATACTTTTTAATTGGAAGATAGCTGAAAATAAGAATATACTTGTAATGGTGTAACACACCATGCATAGGAATTTACAGTGGACACTTTGGAATAACTTGGTTTCTTGGGAGTTGGAAGCATCAGTAGAGATTACTCATACAAGTGGAGGCTAGCAAAAGACTGGGAGCAACCAACTAAGAGAGCAATAATGGCCATAATCATGCAGAGCGACAAAACATTACTAATCAAAGCATAGAGTGGTACTACAAGTCAAGGACTAAATGATCATAGAGGCTATGGTGACTTGTTATAGTCATAACATGGTGTGAGCATGGCCAAGTCAACCCAAACAAAGCATCAAAGAAGAATACCACAATACTATGCTTTTGCATGCTAAAACAACGCAGATTCTTTCAATGCACACTAAGAAATCCCAATTGTTTGGAACAAGTCATGCTACATCAATAATCACTAAGCATAAGGTCAAAACAACACCTAGCATGACATGCTAAAGTCTAAGCCACAGTCAAAGCAAGCTCCTCTTGCACTATTCAAGCAAGAACTTTCTACTCCTTTCCAATATTAATCAACTTATTTGAAACAACACAGGAGAACGGGGGTCCAAACTTATTTATTCAAGCAAACTCAACAAACTAAGCAAACCAAACAAAACTAAGATGCTCCAAGAACAACACAACAGTGCATGAAACAATAAAAACAAAGTGTCTAGAAAGACCTAAGCTTTTTATTGATGAAGAAGGGGATGCCTTGGGCATCCCAAGCTTTGACACTTGTACCTCTTGGATATTTCTTGGGGTGACACTAGGGGTGGCATCCCCAAGCTTAAGATTTTGTCAATTCTTCATCTCATTACATCATTATCTCTCTACACCTGAAATTTTTCCTTCATACAAAACTTCACACAATCTTCATTAGCAACATTAGTGTATTTAAAAGATAATAGACCCTTACGTTTAGCTTTTAGAACAGAAAAACTTTCACTAAAACACTAGCTACTGTATCAATTCCCTCAATAAGCTCAATTTCTCAAAAAGAACCCCAAAAGGAATCAATAAGAAGTAAATGCAAATAATGGCAGAAATATGTTAAAACAGACCAGCAGGTATAAGCCGATTTTTTCGAAGACCTTTTGTTGCTCAAATAAAAAAGTGTTGAACTAACTAAAGTTATCTAACATACTGGGGGATTTATTCGTAAAATATCAGCTTAATCCGACTTACAGAGATTCCTTATGAATTTTTACGTGGAGCACAAAAATCTGTTTCGGGACAACAACTCCCCAAATCTCACTTCCCTCTCGTTAGAGGTCATTCTTGGCACAAAAAGCAAACAAAAAGGATAAGGAGAGGTCATTACTGAAGTAATAACTTCCAAGACTCAAGAAAACTCTTGGGTTATCTCCCAACAAGTACTTTTCTTTAACGCCTTTAAGTTAGGCACAAGAAGCAATAATCAAGTATTTTCAAACGAAGAATTAAGACCAATACTTGCAATCTCTTCAACTAGGAAAGGTATCTCATCCAAATGAGTTTTGGAGGATCCCTTCTCATCTCTCTTTGGTTCACTACTTTCATCAAAAGGATTTTCAGGAACAATCCAATCGAAATTCTTTTCTAAGGCTTCATGCATTCCAACAAGTTTAAAGGGTATGAATATCTTAATTTCCTCTCTAGGTTTAGTTTTATCTAGAGTACCCATAATATCTACACATGAGCCTAGCATATTAAAATGCTCAAAGACTTCTTTGGCTTCCTTAGCAACATCATTGAACTCTTTTAGTAAGGTTTCAAGAATAAATTCTCTCTTTTCAGCATCCTTTTCTTCTTTTAGTTTGAGAAACAAAATTTGCATCATGGGGTTAAGGTTAACAAACCTAGCCTCCAACATATGAACTAAAGAAGGTGCAACAATTTCATAATTAGGAGCAAGTTCTGCTATAGATCTATCCTCAATATCCTTATGTTTGCTAACATGATTAAAAAATTCTTCAATATTTTCTTTTCCAATTATGGAGCCACTACCTATTGAAAGGTCTTTCAGGGTGAACTTGGGGATCAACATGGTAAACTAGAGCAAGGCGACAACTATAGTGGGAACTAATTTTTTTTGTGTTTTTGATAAGAGAAAGCAAACCAAACTAAACTATTTTTTTTGGATTTTTTGATAAAAAGATGAAAACAAAACCAAGCAAAAGAAACTAAGCAAAAAAAAACAAAGTAAAGAGAAAGTTTGTGGAGGACTCCCCTTGTGAAGGCGTCCTTAGCCTCCCCGGCAACAGCGCCAAAAAACTTGTGATGTCGCTTTTTCAACGTGGAAGCGCTTCATCGGAAAACCCCAAGAGCAAGATGTGATGCAACACAACAGCAAGTCTTCCCTCAGTAAGAAACCGAGGTTATCGAACCAGTAGGAGGAAGGAAACGTCTCAAAGGTGTTGCAAGCAACTTGGAGACCTGCACAACACAAACTCAAGACTTTGCCCCAACAAATAGTAAGGTTGTCAATCTCACCAGTTGCTGTAACAAAGGATTAACTATATGGTGTGGAAGGTAACAGTGGTTTGGACAAAAACAGTAACAGTGGGAAGATGTATCAATGGTAAAGATTGGACCGGGGTCCATAGTTCACTAGAGGTGTTCTCCTTAGATAAACAAACATGACATGATGGGTAAACAAATTACAGCAGGGCAATTAACAGGACTAATCAAGGCATAACAATGCAATACTAGACATCATGATCCTATGAGATTCGATTGGGTAATATAATAAGATACATAGACCGCCATCCAACTGCATCTATGACTAGAATTCCACCTTTGGGTTATCATCTGAACCCCCTCTAGTATTAAGTTGCAAACAATAAACAACTTCTTTAAGCAAAGTGTGTAAGGTAAACAATCCACTTGTTCCATGAACAAGAGATCGTTGTTTTCTCCCTAGTGGCAACAACACATCTACAACCTTAGAGATTTCTGTCACTTCCCTTAGATTAAATAGAGGCATGAACCCACTATCGAGCATAAATACCCCTCTTGGAGTCACTAGCATCTACTTGGCCAAGATAGCTACTAACAACGGAGAGCATGCAAGATCACAAACAACACGTACATGATAGAATCAATAATACAAAACCATTAATCAGTCTAACATAGTAATCTCAATATCCATCGGATCCCCGCAAACACAACATGCATGATTACAAATAGATGAGATCTTGATCATGAACGGAGCTCACAAGATCTAGACATGAAAGCACAAAGAAGGAGATACAACCATCTAGCTACTACATGGACCCGTAGTCCAAGGTGGAACTTCTCACGCTTCATACCGGAGGCTGGCATGATGATGAAGAATGTCTCCAGGATGATCTCCCCTCCGGCAGGGTGCCGAGAAGAGCTTCAGATCCCCCCGATCTAGGGACGATGGTGACGGCGGCTACAGACGGTTTCATGGAATATTGATCGGGTACTTAGGGTTTAGGCATCGGGGGCTTGTTATAGGCGAAGAGGCGAGGCAGGAGGACGGCCAGGGGGCCCACACCCTGCCCAGGCGCGGCCTAGGGTGGGACCGCACCTGGGGGTGCAGCTGCCCTGTGGCTCCCCTCCGTCTCTCCTCTGGACTCTGTGTTCTCCTCGGTGAAATATTGACTTTGGCTTTTGTCCCGTCCAATTTCGAGAATATTTCCTTACTAGCTTTTCTAGAACCAAAAACAGAAGAAAAAAAGCAACTGGCACTGTGGCATCTTGTTAATAGGTTTGTACCATAAAACATATAAAAACACCTCAAAGTGTAGACAAAGCAAAGCAAAGTAGATATTAAACAAGCATGGAACATCAAAAATTATTGATATGTTTCCGACGTATCACACCCTGAGATAAAAGTCTTGAACTTGAAGTGAGCTTCCTTTCAAGTCTACAAACCAAATGCTACATCTCAGCTATAGTAGGTCTGGTCGTACCTAAAGGCAGCCCAAGATAGGTAAATGGCATAGACCCCCACCAGACAACCAAATTTCTCCGCAAGGTCCTTTATCAATTCATTAGAAACATTAATGGGCACCATCTATGATTTGTTGAAGTTTATTTTAAGTCCAGTAGAGAGCGTAAATCTATGAAGCAGACCTTTGAGAGCCCTCATTTGAATCATATCAGCCGGCATGATCATCAATGTGTCATCTGCATATTGTATAATGGGAAATCCCATCTCATTGGTAGTAATAGGCAGACTAATATCACCTGAACTCAATAACTCATTCACTGCAGATTGGAGCAAATCAGAGCCCAATGTGTACAAAATTGGAGACAAAGGATCACCTTGTCAAACACCTCTCTTGCACATAAATTGCTTACCAGGGATACCATTGAGTAGAACAGCCAAATTGCCTGAAGAAAGTATAGATTTCATCCAACCAATCCATCGTGTGTTAAAACCTTTGTGTTTCATAATTTCCAAAATAGCCTCATGTTCTATGGTGTCAAAAACCTTAGCAAAATCTAACTTTAAAATGATGATAGGCTTCTGAAAGGATACAGATGTCACCTAGAGGGGGGGGTGAATAGGCGGTTTAAAACTTTTCCGAGAGAGGCTCAACAAAAAAGGCGGAATTAAACTTGCGTTTACTTTGTTAAGCACAAAACCTAAAAAAACTAGGGTTCACCTATGTGCACCAACAACTTATGTTAAGCAAGACAAACAGCTATGTGATAACAAGATATATACTTCAAACACGAATGCTATCACAAAGTAAAGTGCATAAGTAAGAGCTCGGATATAGAGATAACTGAGGCACGCGGGGACGACGATATTTTACCGAGTTCCTCCCAACATGAAGTTCATATAGTTTGGAGAGGGGGTGGTATCTAACCACCTGTGCCACGAAAGGCCTCCCTTGTTCTCCGATGAACCTCACCCCAACGGGTTTGATTCACCCTTCCACTATCGATGCACTTGTCAATGGCAAACCGGAACCTCTCACAAGGTTGGGGCACTTCTCCACAAATTAATTGGAGGATCACAACAAACAAGCTTGGGGATAGCTCCACAACTTAATTGGAGGCTCCAAGTAATCCACAACCTGCAACACAACCAAACCGTCTAGGGTCCAAGAACCCAAGAGTAAAACGCTTCTCAATATTTACTCACCAAATCCTCCGAAGAGAACTCAAACTGATGCACCGAATACAAATGGCAAGAACACCACAAAGGTGCTCCAATCCCTCACTCTCAAGTTCCAACAAATCTTCTAAAGCTATTGGGGGAACAAGAGAGGAGGAATCAAAGAGGAACACAAAATCCTCCAAAATCTAGATCCCAAAGGTACACTCAGAAAGAGATGTTTTGGTTTGTTCAAAAAGTGGATCTAGATCTCCTCTATATTCCTCTCAAATATTGGCAAGAATCATTGGAGGGGAATCATAGAATCAAGCTCAAGAGGGAATAAGAATAGGGGCAAAGCTTGATCAAGAATAGAGAGAGATGAATCTCTAGGAAAAAGGGGGGAAAGACTTAAATAGGAGGGTCCAGAAATTCTGCCAGTTGGGCGCTTTTTTCTGGATGGACCGGTACCGCCCACTGCCAAACGAATCCAGGAAATAATGGCAGCAGCCGTCAACGGGCGAGCAGGCAGCGCGAGGCGAGCGAGCGATGTGGGCGGGACCTAGCGAGGCAGTACGCGCGTGATGCGCGCAGCGAGCGAGCGGCAGGCGCGCGCGAGCGAGCGAGTCAACACGGCGGCTTCGCGCGTGGCTAGGCTGGCGCATGGGAGAAGCGAGGCCGTGGTGGGGGCCAGGCACGCGGGAGAGTGAGCGCGAGCGGCGAGTCAACGCGCGAGCGATCGATGCAGTGGGCGCGCGCGGTGCAGGACCCAGTGAGCGAGGTGGGCTGGCGAGCGGCGCGAGCTAGGATTTACCGGTTCCAATTGCGTTAAAAAGAGTACGACATGATCTACCTTATAAAAAGTGAAAATATTGGATACCACCAAGTGAGACTACTTGATGTATTTTATAGTGTGATACCTCATTTGGTGAGAATTCGGAAAACCTCCAAGAATAAGCTCGCAACAAGATATAAAGGGGAGATCCCATATTGATGAACAAGGGCTTGTTATGGAGATTAACACAAGCTCTATATCCTCACATGGATAAGACCAAATAACAACCAAATACGATGATGCGAGTATGCAAAGGCTTGAGCTCTCTCCGAACGATATGATCGAGTTACTCATTCGAGAGCCCCTCTTGATAGTACGGCTATCTATCCTAAACCCGGTCTCCCACTAACAACATGAGACCGGCAAAAGGGAAAACCTATCAAGATTATACCTTTGCCTTGAGCATTCCACTTGAGTTCAATGTAGACGATCTTGCCCTTCTCAAAATGGAACGCCTTCTTGATTCCTCATCATCGATCCATGATCATCGAGGATGGCAAGCATCGAACATGAGATCTTATATAGATGGCGCATTTTGAGCTTGCACAACACATCTTCTTCTCATTTCATTGACCTTGAAGCCAACATATGCTCCAAGCGATGCCAATGGACAAATCCTACAAGTGCAACTTAATACACACATTAGTCCATAAAGATTGTCATTAATTACCAAAACGACACATGGGGCCCACATGTTCTTTCATCTTCCGAGAAGCATGACATAGAAACAAATACTCAAAATACCATGCTAAGCAATCTTGAATCGATCTAGACCTCAAAAAGCCATATTGATTCTTATGTATACAGTCAAGAATTTTTTCCTTGTAGCCTATTGGCCACCAATTTAGTGAAGAACTTGAGACACACATTAGTTAATGAGATTGGGCAAAAATAATTAACCTCCAGAGGAGATTGCTTTTTAGGGACCAGAGTGATGTAGGATCCATTAATATTTTCAAGTTTCAAAATTCCTTCATGAAAATCATGAGCAAGGCGGTAGAATTCAGATTGGATAATGGGACAGCACTTCTTCACAAATAAACCATTGAACCCATCCGGCTCAGGGGCACGGTCAGTGGGCATTGAGGCAACCACCTCACCCATCTCCTTTTTGCTAAAAGGTTTCGTCAGGTCATCAAGCCCATCAACTTTATGCAAGAGAGTGTCCAAGTCGAATTGCATGGAAATCCAATCAGAACGCCCCATTTTGTCTTTATAGCTTTGCCATAATAACCCAGCCATAGACTCATGATCAGAGTACTCTACCCTATTTTCATATCTTAAAACAGAAATAACATTTCTTCTAAACCGTTCTGACACCATAGCATGGAAGAATTTAGTATTATCTTCCCCTTGATGAATCCAACGGATTGTAGAAGCAGGTTATAACAAAGTTCGGTTATAAGCAAACAACAAGATGTGTCCGCAAAAACAAAAACCTACTCTCCTGGCATGATAGATCCCAAATATATTGCCCCTGCCAAAACCCAAAGCCTCGCCTCCTCTTTGATTTTTTGGAGTATCAGAGTTGGCAAGAAACCTCCCACGAGACTAGCATAAGGACAGACGCCATAGATTTCCTCCTAGTGCCATTTGTGGACAAGGCTAAATTCCACTAATCCTCAACAGAGTCACATAAGGTCCAACTTATAGTATCGATGTGGTGGATCCCAAGCCAAAGAACCACGGAGTTCCAAATCCGGATGGTGTAGCGGAATTTGAAAAGAAGATGCGCCGTGAATCTGTCCTCCCTCTTACAAATTTGGCAAAGACCACAATTTGGCCATCCTCATATTTAAAGCGTTGGACCGTCCAAACCCAGTCTTGAAGGATTAGCCACGCGAAAAGGTTACATTTGGGAGGAGCCTAATTTTTCCAAACCAACTCCGGTATCGGGACTCAGTTGCGGACATAGCATTGTAACAATATTGTCGTGACAGTGATGAATTTGAATTTCTTTTGCGGGTGATGAATTTGATTCATTTAATGCAAACAAATTCAGTAGAAATGAAGTTGCATCTTATCGATGTGTTGGTGAGGGATTTTGTTCACGTAGGAGACGCGCCGGTCAGTCAACTGGTTAAGGCTCTCTCCACCACCCTTTAACACGGGTTAAAAAATGCAGGAGAATTCGCAAAAAAAAAGACTGCGGGATCTTCAGCGCAGAGCACCATACTGATGTATTGTACTGACCGCTCGCAGTTTTGATCTAAGCAAAGCTATTAATCTCTTAGAGAGTTGCGCTCTTTACCAGGATTTCTTTGTCTCTGTCGTCGAAATCCAACCCCTTTTTTGGCTCAAAAGATATTGAAGCCCCTGAAAGCCTAGAGTGCTAAGCCGCGGCCATCTATGACCACTACTGGTCAGCCCTCACACTGGAGGAGCGCAACAGTATGCGTATAAAGGGATGCAATGGGTTATATGGGCATTGGCTATAGGCTAGGACGGTCAGAGAAAAAAAACTGCTAGAGACAGAGATACCCTTCAAAATTGAGTTATGGAGAGCACTGAAGTGATGTCTAGTTTGGCTCGTAACGCTAAAGATAATGTGAGGAAGGAGAACCAGTAGGGGGGGATAGGTAACGGATCTGAACGATGGGAGAGGCATTCCACCTTCCACGATGTCTCCCCATGCCGGACCAGTGGGCCACCCCCACCTCCGCGAACCACTCACCGCCATCGCCGTCCTGCAGCATGGTCGGTGACATGGCTCTTCTGGCCGGCCGGCCAGCTAGCCGCCCATATCCGAGAGGGAAAGGACCGATACCACCTGACAGAGTGACAGGTGTATCTCGCACTCCGTGTGGCCGGCCTGGATACCACCAAAGTATCCGGTGATCGGAGCCCACCAACTTGGTGAGGAGATCGATGACGAGCTCTTCTCGTCCTGCTTAATTAGATTAGAGTGGCCGTATTTGTTAACATTCGCACTGATTTACTCGAGACCACAAGAAGAAGATGACCATTTGGTCAATGGTTTGCATTCAGACTTGCTTCAAGATGCAGGCACCTTTTTTTGGTGCCGTCTTACTTTCACTGATCATGTGGCTAGCATATGAAACAATCTTTAACAACCGTCTGCCTCCACTAGGAAAATTATGAAGAATCAAATAATAATCTAGTACTCCTACTAGCAATAGCATGTACTGAGTAGTGAGTACTAGCTTCCTCCAGCTTTCTTTCTTAGAAGCTAGTAGTCTCCACCAACTGAATGAAACCAACTCTTAAGTACTTAGCCTAGTTAGTTACAACCTCTAATTCTGTTAGGTTACCCCACTCTAACAGTAATCGTATACAACAACTAAAATATTTGTCCCCTTTGACAACCAAGCAGTTGCTTGGTGGCAAGGCTAGC
Source organism: Avena sativa (assembly GCA_916181665.1). Lineage (NCBI taxonomy): Eukaryota > Viridiplantae > Streptophyta > Magnoliopsida > Poales > Poaceae > Avena > Avena sativa. The sequence goes on along the minus strand of OV702297.1, from coordinate 298,199,316 downwards.
TAGTGCGTAGCCAGTCTACCCAGATCTGAGTCACCATGGAAACTGAATTAAACGAGATGTCATCTGGACACATATAATTTGTTGTTGGAGAGATCTCATCTAGCTAATAATGTATAGCCTGCGAGGAATCATTCCCCAGGGGTCAACATTTTTGCCCCCTTTATTTAAAATGTATTTTAAATATATTTTAAAATGTTGAATAATTATGAAAAAAAATCATATGTTCACATCCACATGCTTTATGTGCACAAATTCGTTCCATGGAAACTCGAATTTGTTTTAGCCGGTGTAAAAATGACAAATTTTGATGGTGAAGAAACCTCTCTAAGAGACATTTTTCTTTGACAAGCTAAAAAAATATTGGTTTTTCATGAAGCTTTACATGTGTACATATAATGTAGAGATGTACGCAAACATATTTTTTATTTTTTTGTGACTCGGAATTTTTTTTTTGGGGGGGGGGGGGGGGGGGGGGGAATAAAGGGAGCATATGCTCCCTAGATCAAAAGTGAATTTCTAAAATATTTGACTTTTTTTGCATAAAGTAGGCCGGTTGGAACAAAATAAACCATACAGAAGCACTATTTGATGAGTGTGTCACTTTGGCTCATTTAAAAAAAAATGAAGATATGCCTTTAGGATTTTCAAAATATATCTATTTTCCATAAATAAATATATGTGTTCTAAATTTCTATTATAAAAGGAGCCCCGTGCCGATCAAGAAAAGAGGGAGATCAGCTGAGAAGAGAACGATCTAGCTTAGAAGGGAAGGAAATGACAGATCCTTCCGCGGAACAACATCTGTGACCGGTTCATGATCCACCATATACACCGTAGTTGCGGGACCTAGATTAAAAAAACGCGTGCCCATATGTGTTTGCGTGTTCTTGGCGTTCGCCGATCGAGCTTGCTACGCATTTGTGTCCTAGCCGAACAAAAAAGGAGTGCATAATCCGGTGTCAAAATCTAGGACACGGCACATATGGACTAATGGGAGGGGGCGGGGGGGGGGGGGGGGGATTATTTTCGCCAGATAATTAGGAACATCCACATGCGGGAATGGCACGAAGACACAAATAAGAGATGCTTGAGATCCCAATTCAGAATGCAGAATTGGAGAGAAATTATCTAAGCTTAACCTTTGATTTTCTTTAATGTTTGTACTACCAAAATAAACGATTCAATTGTGCAACATCGGAGCTGAGCGGGACAGAATCATAGAGTCCAAGATCATTGCATATGCAAAAAAAAATCAGGAAATAGAGACTATCATCGGAAAGACTTTTTGGCTCCCGACCTCCGTTAATTTTTTTTAAATAATACCTTTTTTATTCAATTTCATAAATAATACATGAAATTAAAAAATTGCAATTCTAACGGACCGTCATCCGTTGAAAAGACGAAGGTGGTGGTTCGTCTTTTGAATGAACCTGTCCCAGTCACCACGTTCGTCATTTGAACGGACAAACCACCCCCTTCGTCTTTTCAAAAGACGAACCACCACCTTCGTCTTTTCAATGGATAAATTTGTATTTTTTTGATTTTGTGTATTATTTGTGAAATTGAACAAAAAAAATGTATTATTTAAAAAAAATAGCTCCGACCTCCAGTGCTCCCTGTTTATTAAAAGAATAAAAAAAATACACTAATAAATTTTAAAAAATTATGAAGCAAAATCCTAAAAGTTACTAATGATGTATTTCATAAACATGCAAAATTTTGATTAGAAGTGCTTTGTATTCCGAGCTACATAAAAAGTCAAAGTGTGACTTTTTTGTGATTCAAAATCACATTATAGAGCTACAATCTTGTTGTTTTCGTGTAGCTTAAAATACATGCTCCCGACCCCTCCTCCTCCTCCCGACCCCTTCTCCTCCCGCACCCGCGCGGCGGCGCCGCGCCGCGCCGGGTGGTCTCCCCTCCCCGCCGAGCCCTCCCTCCCGTGGTCACTCCTCCTCGCCATCGCCGACCGGATCGTCGCCAGGCAAAGACCAGGAGGCGTGGCGGCGGCGTTCCTGATCGCGATCTGGCGGAAAGGTGACAGCGTCCGTCCCGGATGGTTTGGCGGCGGTGTTGCAGCGAGCGGCGGCCGGTGATCCTCGACCCAGATGACGGCGGGGATCTAGGCCTAGTCGCGATCTGTCACGTACGTTGGTCTCGACGCTGGCGCCCAGGCGATCCGGGCCTTGTCTGTGACACTATGGCGCTTGGGGCATCTGCCCCCGGCATGGTGGTGGTGGCCTCCTTCTCCGCCGGAATGGTCGACCGGGTGGTCTTGCCGTCTTGCGGAGGATCCTGCTAGTTTCCGGCGGGTGGCGTGGGGGCTGCTGGCTCAGTTTTAATAAAGGAGGTGGTTTTGGATCCCTCTCAAGCCAAGACGATGATCTGCCGGATGTTGGCCTCCATTGATCTGGTTTCTGTGTCGTGTTCCGGAAGGCTTCGCCGGCAAACTCCATAAGTGCTATCATGCCGTGAGTTTGCTGGAAGGATTGAATTCGGTCATACACACCCATGTTTTATCCTGACCGTTTGGTTTTAGAGGATGTGCTTCAAATCTTTGTTGGCTGTTATTATCATGGGGCATGTTCTCGTTCCATGGTACTGACGGAGAAAGTCATGGAGACCGATATATGAGGACGGACAATGGTGGTTCGAGTCTGGGTGGTGATGATGAATTGGCTAGGTGACTTGTGAATTGGAGCAGTGACATGCAAGTGGAGGCGACTGCACAGGAGAGGTTCATGATCCTACCTCTTAGGACGAAAACCCAGGGTCTGGTCTTAATTGGTTGTATCTAGCAATGGCTTTGTTGAAGGTATTATTTTGAGAGCGCGGACTTTCTTCAGGTTGAAAACCTAAATCTTTGATCGGGCGATGACGGTGTTTGTGCACTGTTTCCTTCTTAGAGGCATGGTTTTTGGAGAAGCTGGACTTTGGTGCTGTCTTGGTGGTGATAGTACCGTTGTTTTAATGATTGAGTCACTGTAGCGGATTTTTTTTTTTGTAGTTTCTTTTTTTCTCTGTGTATCCGTGTGGCCGCTAGGGGAATGCGTTGTTGCAAAGGAGGGGTGTAATTGGTATATTCTGATATTAGTAGATGCTCCTTTCAAAAAAAAAAGCTTAAAATACATATTATTTCGAATTAAGCTTTTACACGGTATAAATCATGGGCTACATCCCTAATTTATTTCGAAATGTGACGCCTCGCTCGCCGCCATCGCCGTGTTGCAGCGTCGGCGGCGGCGGCATGACTCGGCTTGCTGGGTGGCCGGCCGGTTAGCCGCCCGTGGCCAAGAGGGAAGGACAGATACTAGTTGACAGAATGACAGGAGTATCTCGCACTACGGCTGTCTGGACTGGATACTGCTGAAGTATCCGACGCCCACCAACTTGATGACGAGATCGATTAATTAGAGTGGCCGTATTTGTCAACATTCGCGCTGATCTAGTACTCGAGACCACAAGCAAAAGGTGACCGTTTGGTCAATGGTTTGCATTCAGACTTGCTTCAAGATGCAGGCAACTTTTTTTTGGTGCCGTCTTACTTTCACTGATCACGTGGCTAGCATATGAAACAATCTTTAACAACCGATCTGCCTTCACTAGGAAAATTATGAAGAATCAAATAATTTTTTAGCAACAACAAGTAGCTTCCTCCAGCTTTCTTTCTTGAAGCCAGTAGTCTCCACTCTCCACCAACTGAATGAAACCAACTCTAAGTACTTAGCCTAGTTAGTTACAACCTCTAATTCGGTAACCCTATACAACAGCTAAAATATTTGCTCCCTTTTATTTCAAATGAATTTTAAATGCATTTTGAAATGTTGGGTAATTATGAGAAAAATCATGCGTTCACCTCCTCGTGCTATATGTGCACAAGTTCGATCCACGGAAACTAAAATTTGTTTTAGCCGGTGTAAAAATGATCAAATTTGGTGGTGAAGAAATCTCTCCACGAGACAATTTTCTTTGTCTTCTTTTCACATGCTACAAAAATATCGGTTTTTCATTAAACTTTACATGTGTATATAGGATGTGGAGATGTACTCAAGATTTTTTTATTTCATTTTTTTGGCAATTCGAAATATGTTTTTTGGCTAAAGAGAGCATATGCTCCCAAGATCAAAAGTGAATTTCTGAAATATTTGACATTATTTGCTATAAAGTTAGAACAAAATAAACCATACATAAGCACTATTTGATGAGTGTGTCACTTTGGTTCATTTTTAAAAAATATCCAAAGATATGATTTAGGATTTTCAAAATATATCTATTTTCACGAATAAATATAGATGTGTTCTACATTTATATTGAATTTATTAAATAGATTTTTATTTGCAGGCTACATAAAATAGATAAATTTGAAGCTTCAATATGAAAAAAGAAATTTGGACAAGCCGGAGGCGAGTTTTCATGCTGGGTCGGTGCCTCTTGGTACTCCTGATCCAAAGTGGATGCCTCATGCTGTTGGTTGGTGCAAACTCAACACAGATGGCTCCTTCGAGGATAACCGTTGTTATATGTTGATCCAAATTCTATAAAGTATAGGCCATCTGTTGGTACGGTACGGATCGTTGAAGACTTAGGTTTTCACTGATATATAAACCTCTTGTAAGCCTCTGGTTGGGATGAGTTGCATATGTGAAATCCCGGCGTTTGTAAACACTTTTCGATATAGTGAACTTTCGCTGGCTGACGTCCGTGATTTTTTCCTCTCTTTGTTGGAGAGATTTTTCCACGTTAAATCTATGTCCCCTTACTGTGTTTTTCGTTTTCGTTCTTCGTTATCTTCTTGTCGCAATTATAACAACCGTGCTGAAGCTGGTATGATTGCTCGAGACCACAATGGATAGGTTCTCTTTTCTTCATGCCGGCAGCTGTTTAATTGTAGTAGCCCGTTGGAAGCGGAATTACAGGCTGTTCGGAAAGGAATTGCATTAGCTCTGCATTGGTGCACTGGCCCTATGGTGATTGAAGTGGATAGCGTTGAAGTAGTCTCTGTATTGCGGAAAGGAGAACTCGATCGGTCTGAATTCAGTTTGCTTGTTGAAGAGATCAAGGCCCTATTGACAGTCCGTCAATCTTGTGTTACTCGTATCAAAAGATGTCAAAATAGTTGTAGCCATTTTTTTGGCTAATTATGCTAGAACTCAAAACCGTACGGCTGTATGGCTCTCCTCAAGTCCACGGGGTTTATTGAGCATATGCCAAACGGATTGTAATTTCTGATTTCTTGAGTAATACAAATCTATTCCAAAAAAAAAAGAACTTTACAGCCACCCACATATTCGTTCCTTTTTGGTGGATCTGAGGAGAAAAGATATGTTGATAAAAATCAGTATGTACATAATACACTTGTATATCTTTTTCAGAATTTTTAGATATCAAAATGCTGCTTTCTTGTAGTTGAAAAAACGAGTTTCCAGAGGCCAGGAGCTATTACGACTTGTTAAAATTTTCATTAACAAATGAATAGAGTAAAGAGTGTAATTTATTTACACCTCATTTTATTCATGTATCAGTTGAATCATTCTTTAAACAACTGAGATCAAGGTAGGAGATTTGTGTCATTAAATTTATTACTCCCTCCGTCCCAAAATAGATGTCTCAGATTTGTTAGAATTTGGATGAATCTAGACACTATTTAACATATATGTTCATCCAAATTTTAACAAATCTAAGACATCTATTTTCGAACGGAGAGAGTATTATAAATATTTACTTATGATTGTGATTTTTTTATCACATAAACCATGGACGTATTGAGGAAATAATTTTGCTTCAAGATCTTGTCTTAATGAAATAAATAGAGTATTCGAGGTGGAGGCAGTACGTTTTTTTATTTGAATAGGAAAGGGCGCGGAGGGCGCCAATTTTTCATTCAGCTCAACTTAAGATAGTACAGCATAGATTACAAATTCTTTCCAAATTGAATTTTTGCAAGAGAGATATAGCTGGGCAAGAAGGAGCGACACCTTTGCTAGCTTGCAACTACTCAAAACTTTAAACGAGTGAGTAACTAATTTTTAATTCAGCATCATTGGTGAATGATCCGATCTCGCAACGAGTAGTCTTCAACGATACCTGGTCTGAATTTCAAACAAACAATCATTCAAAACTTCTTTGCGGCTTTGGCGCTGGGGACTGGGGTCACCGCCGCACCGGCGCAGTGCCCAACGGCTGGTCCCTACCTCCCGCTCCTCCTCCATAATGCCCAATCACATCCCACCTCCTAAGCTTAATCGCACTCAGAACTAAGCAAATCCACGCCTAAAACTACAGAAGCCATGGACTATCGATCGATGAATGCAGCATCGCACAGGGGCGACCCCGATCCACTCCGGCGAGCTCCCGAGGCCGCTGCCATGGCCGCCGAGAGCTGCCACTCCCGCAGCATCTCCTGGTTCGTGAAGTCCTGCATCCCGGCCGACCCCTCCCGTCACATCTCCGTCCCCGTACCCATGCCTGTCCCAATCTCTGCTGCTCCTCCGCCCACTACCAGCTTCTGCTGCCCCAGTCAACAACCACCGCCCATCTCCGCGCTGCCCGACGACCTCATCCTCGAGTGCCTTGTCCGCGTGCCGCGAGCCTCCCTCCCGCCGCTCCCCGCCGTCTGCCGTCGCTTCGCCGACCTCCTCGCGTCCCATGCCTTCCTCCAGCTCCGCCGCGCGCGCGGCCTGCTCCAGCCGTCCCTGCTCGCTGTCTCTGTCTCCGACCACGGCGGCCGCTTCTTCTCCCAGGCGATGCTCCAGTTCCGTCCTGGGCAGCAGCAGGTCCAGGTCGCCGCGCTGCCCCTGCCGCTTGCTCTGCTGCACTGCGGCAGCTCCATGTTCGCGCACGCGCGCGCTGTCACGCTGGGCCGCGAGATCTTCCTCGTCGGCCGCGGCGCCACGCTGCGGGTGGACGCGCTCACGGGCGCGGCGCGCGCCTGCGCGCCCACGCTGTTCCCGCGTAAGAAGTTCGCGGCGGCCGCCGTGGGAGGGCGGATCTACGTCGCCGGCGGGTCCGCGCGGACCGCCGCTGTCGAGGAGTACGACCCGGTGGCCGATGCGTGGCGCGTGGTCGCCGAGGCGCCGCGGAGGAGGTACGGGTGCGCCGGGGCCGGAGCAGGCGGCGTGTTCTACGTCGCCGGCGGGGTCGCGGTGTCCGGCGACGGCGCGCGGGCGCTCGAAGCGCACGTGTGCGCCGGGTCCGTGGACGCTCTGCACGTCGCGTCCGGCGCCTGGGCGCGCCCGCGGGCGCTGCCCGGCGGCGGCTGCGTGATGGGCGCCTGCGGCGTCGGTGACCATCTCTACGTGGTGGCCAGCCACGCGGTGGAGCTTTCCTTCTGGAGATGGCACGGCGGCGCCGGCCGAGGCAGCGACCTAAGAGCTGGCGGCGGGTGGGTTGCGCTGGAGGTGCCGCCCATGCCGAGGGGATCGGTCGGGCTTGGCATGGCGGTGCGGGTGGCGATGGCTGGCATCGGGCGTGACACCGTGACAGCCGTAATAAGCGCGGCGGCGGTGAGGGGACACAACGTGGTGGGCGCCGTGCCCTTCGAAGGGATGGTGCTGGCCTACGACATCGCCGGCGGCAAGTGGAGCCGCGCGCCGGACCTGCCTCCCGGTTTCCGGCGGGCCGCCTGCGCTGGCGTCGAGTGCTGACTGCTGACGGCGTGGGTCAGTGGACATTTGTGCCTGTTGATCGGTAGGTTTAACGAGGTGTGCGCGTAACACGGCGCAATCCTGGGGTTGTCTGATTTGATTTAAGTGTATCTTGAGGAACTGATTCGAGTATCTGATGCTGAAATTGGCGTCGTATTCAGTTTCCGGAACTACGCAGGGCCATGGTGCGTGACTCGATTTCGTTGCCTTCTCCCTGCTTATTGTGAGTCTTGACTCTTGAAATGAGTCTAAGTGGTGACTTGCGTGTTACTAGAAGAGTACATTTGTAGGTTGGACAAAAGAAGAAATCCAAACTGCAGATGTTGTACTTTTTCAGAAAATCTAGTTTCTGATAAGTTAGCGTAGAAATCCACCATCTCACTCAGCGGCCAAACAAGACCAATCAAGTTGTTTTGGACATGTTATCCAATTATGCCACCATGTTTTTGCCAATCGCAGCCACATGCAGGATTCCTCCTAGCAGTACTCCGAAGTGAGTTGAAGAAAACAAAGATCATGGCAACAGCCTTGTTTTTTTTATGAAACGGGGGAGAATCACCCTGACATGAGAACCGATACCACCTTTTTTATTACTCCCTCCCGTTCATATTAGTTGACTTGATTTAAATTTATTTAGATATAAATGTATTTAGTCAAGTTTTAGTGCCATAACTAGATAAATTTAAATCAAGTAATATGGGTCAGCCTAAGTAAATTATTCACAATTACAAGAGGAATTATAAAGATAAAACCGAAACCACCAAACTAGCAACATCTCAGCGCGCATGTATAGCCATTACCAGCATACAGGCTCCACAAGTCCTCGCCGCCGCCGTCTTTCGTGTAGCCATCTTCTGGAGGAATCAATGCAATAACCCTACGAGGTCTGCCGTCAATGTCACTATGACGCCGGACAGTTTTACCACTTTGCGCGTGTCCATCATGACGCGTCCGTTGCCGACACCCCGATGCACCACGCCGTCGAGACCCACCATCATTGACGCAGTAGATGCACATCTCTCCACCTCTTGCCTCCTCCACCCAGCAGCTGCTCCAAAAACAATGCCCCATGAGGGAGCGACACCGATAGCGCCGCGATCGTCCGATCCAGGTACCCGGTCTGGGGTTTCCTCCAGAGGTGGCAGGTTAATTGTGCTACTTGTAGGTGGCCAACTCTTAAGCCATTTGCTTTCCCCCAACGTACCTAGCTGTAGGTGATCACCCAAATTTAGCACCTACTACCCATATAAGGGTGATCTGACTTAATTACCTAAAATTAGAAAGTTTTTGGCTCGAGACCCCAACCAATGTGCGTGTAAACCTGCGCTTATCCCACTTCCAACCGCCCCTCCGACCGCCCCGTGTCATGCCGACTCCCCTCTTCAATCCCTAAGCCCTCCTCGACCACACGCCTTCCCCTCGTGCTCCCGATGGTCGCGCGAAGCAAGCTGAGTGCCGCCTGACTCATATGGCCCTACCGCCACGGGCAACATCTCGTGGTCCTGGTGACCGTCGTGGGGATCCTCGTCATGCCTCAGACTGCCCCTTTGAACAAGTCGACAAGAAGGAGAACGACGAAGGACCCGGCGGTTGCGGCCTCCCGCACAACGAAGAAGGCGGTGACAACAGCCCTCGTCGCTACTTCTCGGCCAGCTCCGGCCATGGCGGCCCATCCTCCACCACCTCCTACAACACCCATGCCACCAATGAGAGAGGCAACTCCGGCGTATCCATGAGCATCACCATCAACACTCTAGGAGGGTTGGGCCTATCGTTTCTCTACAACACAGTTTGACAACTATCAATACCTTTTTTTGGAAACACGGCACAGACGTGGACATCGATAGATACACACATACACTCACACATATGACCGCATGCACACACATCCTATCCCTATAAGCACCTCCGAGAGACTAAGCCAGCGGATCTTGAAATTGACGAAGTCGCTATCGACACAAAACACGTTGCCTCCTACTAAAAGAATGTTCCACCTTTTATGAGACACCAACATCAAACTTGGTGTTTGAACTCTGCTAGGCTAGGGGTACCACTTCCCTCATAACCATCCAACCACAGGTTGGTTCTCATCAACATTGACTGTCTCAAATGGTCAAATTCCTTAGCCCAAGTTGACCGTCTCAATCCAAGTGGAACTGTTGTAACATCCCAAAAATATAACACACGGATCATCAAACTATAATCACTAAAATTAGGGTTAGCAAAAACTTTGATTAATTTAAAATCATATGAATGCATGTGGGAATGAGATGATTTAATAAATGCATGAATAAACTTGTGTGATTAACCTAAATAGCAAGAAATGGTTTAAAGATGAAAATAACATCATATAAAACATTTCCATGCAGAAACAAAACAAGAGAAATTCAAAAAAAAAGCAAATGGTCTTTTTTGCCAATCTTGCTCACTAGGTCACTTTGAGTGCTTCTAGTCCAAGATTTCAAATAGAAACTTTCCCAATTCTTTTCACCCCTTGATAGAACTAGTAAAAGTGAATCAAGGCCCACCTTTCAAACTTGCAGAAACATTTGGCAACCTCATTCAAATCATAATTCAAAATTGAATGTTATTCATATGTGAAGATCATCCATTTTCAAAACCCAACCAAACCAATGTCCCTTGACTAATCCAACTAGCCAGATACTCCCTAGCATATGCCTAGCAAACCCACAAAGTTTGAATCCAAAACTCAAATTTAAAGTTCTTGCGGCCATTTCATCAAACACCTTGCAGATTCAAATCAAACAAACATCTAACACTATCTGCAGCAGTAAAATTGGCCTAACTTCTTTCCTCTCTGGTTGCAACAAACATTTAGTAGATCATCTAACCTAGATAGTAACCACTAGCACCACTGTGAGCTTGCCATTGCCATCAATGGTGAGCAGGCCGAGCCTCACCATGCCACCCCATTGTCGACAGCAAGCTACGAGCAACACTAAGACTAGCCAACATGTCTAGAAAGCACCCCACCGTCGACCGCCACTCTCTGTCCTAGCCCCGAGCAATGCCAGCCCCTGGACCAGACGACACGCCCATGCCAAACCTCTCTGCACACGAGCCGAGAGCGCACCAGTGCGCCATGCTCGACCAGCACCCACAGACCGCGTGCCGCCCTCGCCGCTTGCAGGGATGATCACCAGCACCCCAGCAACCCCGCAGACATGCTCGTTCGTCGCCGCGCGGACCACGCGCGCTGTATGACATTAAAACCGCCGCCGGACCCGCTCAAAGCACCACGACGTTTCGACCGATCAGCACCGCCCCACGCCTCGCCACCATGCCGTTGAGCTTCGCCAGGGAGCATAGCACCACCCCCTACCGTCGCCCATGCCAGTAGCTACATGTACCGCCTCCTCCGACGACCTCAGCCCACGCCGTACTGCCTCTCTCGATCGCCTATAAAAGGAGCCCTCCCCAACACGAATTCTCCACAACAGTTCACTCCCCTCTCACTCAGAACCACCCCACCTCACTCCCAGAGCAAGGCGAGCAGCGCATCGCCAGAATTTGGCCGGAGCCCGCCGCTGCTGGATAAGAAGGGAGCCATCGATTGGAGCCGCCCTAGGAGGAGCTGCCGGTACCAGGAGAACCGCCGTCGTCGACTTCGTCTTTCGCCCCCGTCGTCGACCCTCTCCTGAGACCCGGTGAGCCTCCCACGACCCCCACCTGCCGCGCTAGGGTTCTGTCTCGCCGGCGCTGCCCGACGTGGACGATGAACCGTAGCCGTTCGATTAGAGTTAGATCGTACGGTTCACACTGCCCCATACCGCTTCGCCCCTCCCCGTCTCACTGACGCGTGGGGACAGCCACTTAACCAGCCCGTGTACGCGCTGTGCGTAGTGGGCCGGCCCAGTAAAACATCCTGCGCGACCCAACAATTCAAATTAAGCTTTATTCATTTAATTTCAAACACAGTTCTGTACCTATATTTAAAAATCAACCCAACTCGATTCACTAAACCAAAATGCATGAAACCAATTTTGTTAGAAAGGTACTGAAATGCTTAATCCAAGCCCGTTGGATTCAAATCATTTGGAGTTGTAGATCAACCATGGTAAAAATAACAAGGCAGAAGCTTTTCTGCATTCAAACATTTTTCAAAATTCAACCATAAGAGCTTTTGAGTTGATTCCAACTCTCAAAAATCACATTTGATCATACCTTTTAGAATATATAAAAATATATAGGTGTACTTATAGAAATAATGTTCAAGTAATAAAAGAATGCCACCTAGGCATTTCTAGTCACTTTAGTTAATTAAAATAAAAAGGTTAAACCTTCTTAAATTGTGACACCACTTTAAATCACATTCTCATGTACTGAAATATGTGGTGATGACATGTGTCAACATGATCCCATGTTTGAGTTGGAGGATATTAAATCTTAAGTAGTTTTTCAATGAGTAGAAATTACTTTTCTCAAATAAAAGAAATAGGACAAGTGCTTTAATCCATGTGATAATAGTGATGATGCTAGATCATCTAATATGACTTTTCGGGGTGATGATTAAAAATAGTTAAGTATTGTTTGGTGATTGTGTACCTCGTATTTATTTATAGACGCTAGTACCGACCAAGGATACGAGGAGGAAGGAGGATACTACGAGGAAGAAGCCGAGGAGAACTTCAACCACTGCTCTGCTCAAGGCAAGCCAATACTTGAAACCTTGCAAGCTAACCCTTGCCAATATGAAAGTTAGAGAATCTATGCATTGCATTAAGCATGCTTGGGTAGATACATTTGATGATTCCCAATCCTAGTTTTACTTGCAAGCTTAAGTATTTTATTTTCTTTATCAAAGCTTTCTCTTAGAGTTTACATGGTGACTTGTAGCTTCTAGAAATATAACCAAAGGTAGCATAAAGAGCATAAAATTTGGCCTAAGTTAGATAATCTTGATGTCATCCTAAGGCATGAGATTGAACTTAGCAAATCCCCACTTGTTTACCACCCCTCATTAGTAGTTACCACCCCTTGTAGATGCTAGTGCTAAGTATAAAACTTGATCAACTCTAGCTAGGAATACTTGGTGGAAATGGTTATGAAAACCTTAGAATGATGAGTCATTCTACTGAAATGTTTTGACATGTGTTTCCGAACACCAGATGATTTTGATGATGAAAATGTTGAGGCATGAGACTTAGCCTTTTATAAAACTGATGGTTGTCTGGATGCGATACCATTCCAATTTTACCGTACAACCACAATACCCGAAAATTGGGTAGGGCTTGACTGGAAATTTATATACCTTAGTATGGGTTCCCTCGCGGCCAAGGTCTAAGCCGAGGCTACCTTGTGAAGATTGTCCACCTGTGCAGTACCCAAGATAACAGTTGGTCATGGTTGGGAGGCCAAACTCACAGGAGAGGTGCCTATACTAGGGCGTGTAATTGAAAGGTTAGGATTGATTATCTGCATACGGAGTATGGTGAATTTAGGATTGTTCCTGACGGATGTATCAAATGTTGTGGTGAAAGTGTACAATCTCTGCAGAGTGTCAAACTATTCGAATAGCCGCGTCCGCGGTTATGGACAGTTGGAGTGGCCATACTGTTCCCCCGTCAGATGTTTTCAAAATGACTTGTGAAATGAATTATGACTTTGACTTGACCACAACAGAGTTGTGATATGAAATTCAAATTCCCACTTAGGTGTTATAAAACTTTCAACTAGTTTTCTTTGCTTCTGAACTGAGTAGAGGTAAATCTGGCTTTTTGCAAAACAACCTTAGAGCCTAGTGCCCTAATACAAAAACCCCCTTAACTTGTTAGTATTAGTTTGCGAGTACTAAAAGATTACTCATGGCTTTGTCCCTGGCTATTCCCGTGGCCAGACTATGAAGAGGAGTATCAGGATGACGGACCACAGGAAGGTTACGACAACTAAGATCATCTCCCATCGTCAGCATTGCCTGTGACCCTGAAGATGGAGCTTTGCCTACGCTATCATTATCTTTATGTTATTCCGTTGTTTGAGTTGTATTAAGAACTGGATCAATGGATCCTTATTTGTGTAAGACCTTATGTATGGTTTGTAATGGATGATGTACTGTGATATCCAAATCTGTTATGTGTCGCAAAAATGGTAATCCTGGGATTGCGATGTATGGCATAACAGGCATCTGGGATTAAAAATCCAGGTGTTGACAAGTTGGTATCAGAGCCATCCTGACCATAGGAGACCCTAGTTAGAATGGACGTTTGAATCAAAAACTTAGTTTCAAAACCAATGGAAGTGAGTCTTTACAAAAAAATATTCCCATTCTTATCACTTTGATGCTTTCATGAAAATTCATGTTCCTCAAAAATTCTTGCAAAATACATAAATTTTGACACACTTGATCACTCTACTAACTTACTCATCCTATATTCTTATAGATGGACGTGAAGTACAGCAAGTTATATTAGTTGGGGAATGGAGGAGACCTCATCTTTGAGCGTGACTTGGACCAGCTTTCGGAACTTCTGGAGCGTCCGCACCCCGAGTTCTTCGGAGCTCAGCTCAATGATCAGGAAGGAGAAGATCTGCAGTGGCTAGTTGTTGCAAGTCTCCGAGGAAAGATTGAACCTCCCACTGCAGAGGGAATTCAGTTCACCTTAAGAGAGAACAACTGGCTCGATGGACTGGCCAGGGCAATGCAGGAAGCTCTTGCCCGTTTGTGTAGGCAAAGTATCAATCAGATAAAGGGTACCCGCTTTGAGTTCTACCCAAGGCGTGATGTTATGGGACAGCCACTGGAGGCCTCATACCACCCCGAGCTGAAGACTCAGTTGGACCACCTCAGCTTCATGATGTATGACCGTCAGAAGGAGTTGGACAATACCCGTGCCTACGCCAACCACAAGTACGCCATCGCCAAGAAGAAGGATCAGACCCTCGCCATGCTAGTGAAGTATCGCAAGTCTCATCGCCGTCAGCTCAACAAGAAGGAGCGCATCATTGCCCGTCTTCGCCATCGGATCACGGATTTGGAGGAGACCATCCACGAGAGAGACATGCAGTTGGAGGAGAAGGAAAATGCCGGAGAAGACCTTCGTGGAGACCCCTACTCCTATCTCAGCGATGATGATGACTTTCTAGAGGATCAAGCCATGGACTTCTTCACCGATGAGGATGACTTCGCCTTCATCGATGATGATGAGGATGATGAGGACACTAACTCCGAGGAGTAGTAGCACTTGAGCACTAGCGTTAGTGAATTGCTTTCGGTCCCACTGTATCATAGCTTCATAGAATGGTTCTTAAAACCATCTGTTTTTCTTTGTTATGGTGTCTGTTGTATTGTGTGCTATGAATGAAGGAAAAGAAAGTTGCTAGCAAAATCTGATTCACACTTTAACAACTTTACAAAACAACCCTGAACCTTAGAAATTTCCCTCTTTCCTCATGATCTATCTCAATCTTCAGATGCCTCGCGGAGGAAGCAACTCAGCCCCGGACCCCATATTGCAACTCTTGCAAATGATGGTTTCGGACCGCGAAGCCGAAAGAGTCGAACGTCAAGCCAACTTAGCCACCCTTCAACAGATAGCTCAGATGGCCAACAACAATCAAGGCCATGGAAATTAGGACAACCATGGATCTAAGCTTAAGAATTTCCAAAACACCAATCCACCTGTTTTCACTAAGTCAGAAGAACCCCTAGATGTAGATGATTGGCTGCAAACCATGGAGAATAATCTGGAAGTCGCAGGAGTGTAAGCTAACGAGAAAGTTCTGTTCGCCACCCACTATCTAGCCGGAGATGCAAGATCATGGTGGAACAGCGTTCGTGCAATGACCGGAGGTCAGATGATGACTTGGGACGAATTCAAGGTCAAGTTCAGCAGAACCCATGTGCCACCGGGTTTAATCAAGAGGATGAGGGATGAATTCAGAGAACTGAAGCAAGGAAGAATGACAGTAGTGGAATACCGTGAAAACTTCTTGTCACTAGCTAGGTATGCACCGGATGAGATCGACACTGAAGCTAAGAAGAAAGAGAGATTCCTAAATGGTCTGCACGATGAGATGCAAACGGTGTTGGTCAATATCCCCTTTGCTGATATTGAAGCCCTAGTCGACTCTGCCATTCAGATGGAAGGAAAGATCAACC
The DNA here is from genome assembly GCA_916181665.1 of Avena sativa. NCBI lineage: Eukaryota > Viridiplantae > Streptophyta > Magnoliopsida > Poales > Poaceae > Avena > Avena sativa. The sequence continues at coordinate 298,183,554 of OV702297.1, read as the reverse complement.
AAGACAATGAGAACCGCAAGTGCCGCATGATGCACCAACCAGGAACCCACCAGACACCAAAGTATCGCCCCAACCCATCTCCAGGATTTGCCCTGAGAACCAACAGACCCCCGATGAACCGTCCGACCTATCCCAACCGTGGAAACCCAAGGCCCGGAGGAAACCACAACCACCCCGGCAACTCTAGCAATTTCAACCGTGCACCACCCAAGTTCAACAACAAAAATGCCGCCACCAACACCAACACTGCCCCAAGGACCGGAAGCAATGTTGTGCCTGTTGCAGCGAAGGACAAGTCGCAAGTGACTTGTTATGAATGTGGAACCAAGGGTCACTACCCCAATAAGTGCCCCAAGAAGAATGTCGTAGCCCCCAATGCAAATGCCCCAGCTCAGCAACAACGTCGTGTTCAGCCCGGAAGAAGGTTTGCCCCAGGGAATTCGCTCAACCGTAATGGCCATCTCTTTCTCATGCATGCTGAAGAAGCCCAGGAAGCGCTAGACGTCGTGCTGGGTATGTTTTCAGTTAACTCAGTACTTGCAAGAGTGTTGTTTGATTCTAGAGCATCACACTCATTTGTCACTGAAGAATTTGCATGCACTGGTAAGATTCAACCAACCAAATTGAAGCATGTTATGATTGTTCAAACACCCGGTTCAACCACCAAAGCTAGGAAAATTTGCAAAGCCGTCCCTATCCGAATCCATGGCATAGATTTCTATGCTAATCTAATAGTACTCGGAACTAAAGGTTTGGAAGTAGTACTAGGAATGGATTGGATGTCCAAACACAAAGGATTAATTGACTGTGCCAAGAAAGCCATAACCATGACCAGTACAGCCAGAATATCAGTCGAGCATGTATATGAAACCTTGCCTCATCAATTCAAGTGCAACAAGAGTATATCCCAACCTACCTTTGACCAAGTCCGGATAGTCTATGAATACCCCGATGTATTTCCAGATGTTTTGCCCGGTATGCCCCCAGATCGGGATATCGAGTTTATCATTGAACTAATCCCTAGAACCGGACCCATAGCCCAGAGACCATATAGTATGAACCCATCTGAACTAGCAGAACTGAAGAAGCAACTGGATGCCGTGCTAGAAATTGGATTGATTCAACCAAGCGCGTCACCATGGAGATCACCTGTTTTGTTCATGGACAAGAAGGATGGAGGTAACCGTCTGTGTACAGATTATCGGAAGTTGAATGATGTCACTATCAAAAACAAGTACCCGTTGCCGAAGATAGAAGACATGTTTGACCATTTGGCTGGTGCCAAAGTGTTTTCTAAGATTGATCGTAGAACTGGCTATAATCAACTCAAGATTCACGCAGAGGATATTCCAAAGACTGCCTTCACCACCAAATATGGATTATACGAGTATACCGTCATGTCTTTTGGATTGACCAATGCCCCTGCTTATTTCATGAATCTCATGAATAAGATTTTTTATGGACTTCCTGGATAAGTTTGTCGTTGTTTTCATCGATGACATTCTGATTTATTCCAAATCAGAAGAAGAACATGAGCTACACCTAAGGACCATTCTTGGAACCCTTAGAGAGCATCAGTTGTATGCCAAGTTTAGCAAATGTGAATTCTGGTTACAGGAGGTAGGATTCCTCGGACATATCGTATTAGCCGGAGGAATTGCCGTTGACCCTGCAAAGGTGAAATATGTCGAAGATTGGCAAGCCCCAACCACTCAAACCCAAGTTCGTGCATTTCTCGGATTAGCGGGATACTACCACAAGTTCGTAGAAGGATTCTCGAGTATCGCCAGGCCCATGACCCAATTGCTGAAGAAGGACAAGAAGTTTGAATGGACGGACAAATGTGAGGTGAGTTTTCAGGAACTCAAGAGGAGATTGATTTCAGTCCCCATCTTGATCATGCCGGATATCACGAAGCCCTTTGACGTGTATTGTGACACATCCAAGATCGGCCTAGGATGTGTGCTAATGCAATAAGGCAAAGTTATATCTTATCTATCCCGACAACTGAAGAAGCATGAATAGAACTACCCAACCCATGACCTCGAACTCACAACCGTAGTTCTAGCCCTGAAGACATGGAGGCATTACCTGATGGGAAACCGTTGTGAGATTTATTCGGATCACAAGAGCCTGAAGTATATATTTACTCAGAAGGATCTGAATATGAGGGAGAGAAGATGGATTGAGCTAATCAAGGATTATGATCTGGACATTCACTATCATCACGGTAAAGCCAATGTGGTAGCAGATGCCCTTAGCAGATTGCTGTGCTGCTTGAACTCCATGATTTTGAAGGAGCAACCAAGTTTGCACAAAGAGATGGAAGATTTCCGAATGGAATTAGTGAGTGAAGTATTTTTGGCTAGCATAGAACTTCAACCCACTTTGATCAGCCAGATCAAAGAGGCGCAGAAAGGAAATGCTAGTATCGACGGAATCAAGCGTCGTATCGGTACAGGCAAAGTACCCGGATTCACGGAAGATGAAGAAGGAGTTCTGCGGTACAAAGGACGCCTTTGTGTACCAGCAGATTCGGAATTGAAAGAAGTGATTTTGAAAGAGGACCATGATACTCTTTATTCTATCCACCCCGGAGGAACGAAGATGTATCAGGATTTGAAGGAACAATTTTGGTGGCATAAGATGAAGAGAGAAATCAGAAGCTATATCGCCAAGTGTGATATATGTCAGAGAGTCAAGCCGGGACATCAAATACCCACTAGACTGTTGCAACCTTTATAGATTCCGGAATGGAAATGGGATTTAGTTGGAATGGACTTTATCACCGGATTGCCTACTTCTAGTAGGGGAAATGACTCTATCTGGGTCATAGTTGATCGATTGTCCAAAGTCGCCCATTTCTTACCAGTCAAGACCACATACCAGAGTTCGAAGCTAGCGGAGTTATACATCGCTAGAATCATCAGTTTGCACGGAGTCCCCAAGAACATCGTATCAGATCGAGGAACTCAGTTTACCTCGAGATTCTGGAAGAAAGTCCAATAACGTTTAGGAACCCGACTAGATTTCAGCACAGCGTATCACCCTCAGACTGATGGACAAACGGAGCGAGTAAATCAAATACTCAAAGATATGTTGAGAGCATGTGTGCTAGAGTATGGATCTAAATGGGAGGACTGTCTGCCTTTCACAGAATTTTCATACAACAACAATTATCAATCTAGTCTGCAAATGGCCCCATTTGAGTTTATGTATGGAAGGAAGTGTCGCACCCCTTTGAACTGGTCGGAAGTAGGAGAGAGTCAGATTTTTGGACCCGACATCCTACAAGAAGCAGAAGAGAAAGTTCACAAGATTCGTGAGCACCTCAAGACCGCCCAGTCAAGATAGAAGAGTTAAGCCGACAAGAGACGTCGAGACCTCGCTTTCAATATCGGAGATTTCGTGTATCTTAAAGTGTCGCCTTTGAAAGGAATGCACCGTTTCCAGCTGAAAGGAAAGTTAGCCCCCAGATATATCGGACCCTTCAAGATTCTGAATCATCGAGGAGAAGTATCATATCAATTGGAACTTCAATTGGAACTTCCATATATCATTACTTCGCAAATGCCTTGAAGTTCCGGAGAAGACCGAAGTTTTCAAGAATATTGATCACCGGACCATAGAGATCAACAATGACCTGACATACCCCAAAGTACCCATCCGTATTTTACAAGAAGCTTTCAGAACCACCAGGACCCGAAGCATCAAGTTTCTCAAGATTCAGTGGAGCAACCACACTGAAGAAGAAGCTACCTGGGAGCACGGAGATCACATCAGGACAGAGTTTCCCGATCTCTTTAAATCCTAGGTAATCTTTTTCGTCCTTTTTCAAATCTCGGGACGAGATTTTGTTTAAGGGGGGAAGGTTTGTAACATCCCCAAAATATAACACAAGGATCATCAAACTATAATCACTAAAATTAGGGTTAACAAAAACTTTGATTAATTTAAAATCATATGAATGCATGTGGGAATGAGATGATTTGATAAATGCATGAATGAACTTGTGTGATTAACCTAAATAGAAAGAAATGGTTTAAAGATGAAAATAACATCATATAAAACATTTCCATGCAGAAAAAAACAAGAGAAATTAAAAAAAAAACAAATAAAATAAAGCAAATGATCTTTTTTGCCAATCTTGCTCACTAGTTCACTTTGAGTGCTTCTAGTCCAAGATTTCAAACAGAAACTTTCCCAATTCTTTTCACCCCTTGATAGAACTAGTAAAAGTGAATCAAGGCCCACCTTTCAAACTTGCAGAAACATTTGGCAACCTCATTCAAATCACAATTTAAAATTGAATGTTATTCATATGTGAAGATCATCCATTTTCAAAACCCAACCAAACCAATGCCCCTTGACTAATCCAACTAACCAGATACTCCCTAGCATGTGCCTAGCAAACCCACAAAGTTTGAATCCAAAATTCAAATTTAAAGTTCTTGCGGCCATTTCATCAAACACCTTACAGATTTAAATCAAACAAACATATAACACTATTTGCAGCAGTAAAATTGGCCTAACGTGTTCCCTCTCTGGTTGCAACAAACATTTAGAAGATCATCTAACCTAGATAGTAACCACTATAACCACTGTGAGCTTGCCATTGCCATCAATGGTGAGCAGGCCGAGCCTCACCATGCCACCCTATTGTCGACAGCAAGCTACGAGCAACACTAAGCCTATCCAGCATGTCTAGCAAGCACCTCACCGTCCACCGCCACTCTCTGTCCTAGCCCCAAGCAATGCCATCCCTTGTACCACATGACACGCCCATGCCAAACCTCTCTACGCGCGAGCCGAGAGCGCGCCAGTGCGCCATGCTCGACCAGCACCCACAGACAGCCCGCCGCCCTCGCCGCTTGCAGGGATGATCACCAGCACCCAAGCAACCTCGCAGACATGCTCGTTCGCCGCCGCGCGGACCACGCGCGCTGTGAGACATTAAAACCGCCGTCGGACCCGCTCAGAGCACCGCGAAGTTCCGACCGATCAGGACCGCCCCAAGCCTCGCCACCACGACGTTGAGCTTCGCGAGGGAGCACAGCACCGCCCCCTATCGTCGCCCATGATAGTAGCTGCATGTACTGTCGCCTCCGACGACCTCAGCCCACGCCGTGGTGCCCCTCTCGCTCGCCTATAAAAGGAGCTCTCCCCAGCACGAATTCGCCACACCAGTTCACTCCCCTATCACCCAGAACCACCCTACCTCACTCCCGGAGCAAGGCGAGCAGCGCATCGCCTGAATTTGGCCCGAGCCCGCCGCTGCTGGAGAAGAAGGGAGCCATCGATTGGAGCCACCCCAGGAGGAGCTGCCGGTACCAGGAGAACTGCCGTCGTCGACTTCGTCGTTCGCCCCCGTCGCTGACCCTCGCCTGAGCCCCGGTGAGCCTCCCACGACCCTCACCTGTCGCGCTAGGGTTCTGTCTTGCCGGCGCTGCCCGACGTGGCTGATGAATCGTAACCGTTCGATTAGACTTAGATCGTGCGGTTCACACTGCCCCGTACCGCTTCGCCCCTCCCCGTCTCACTGACGCTTGGGGACAACCACTTAACCAGCCCGCGTACGCGCTGTGCGTAGTGGACCATCCCAGTAAAACATCCCACGCGACCCAACAATTCAAATTAAGCTTTATTCATTTAATTTCAAATACAGTTATGTACCTATATTCAAAAATCAACCCAGCTCGATTCACTGAACCAAAATGCATGAAACCAATTTTGTTAGAAAGGAAATGCTTAATCCAAGCCCGTTGGATTCAAATCATTTGGATTTGTAGATCAACCATGGTAAAAATAACAAGGCAGAAGCTTTTCTGCATTCAAACATTTTTCAAAATTCAACCATAAGAGCTTTTGAGTTGATTCCAACTCTCAAAAATCACATTTGATCATACCTTTTAGAATATATAAAAAAAATATAGGTGTACTTACAGAAATAATGTTCAAGTAATAAAAGAATGCCACCTAGGCATTTCTAGTCACTTTAGTTAATTAAAATAAAAAGGTTAAACCTTATTAAATTGTGACACCACTTTAAATCACATTCTCATGTACTGAAATATGTGGTGATGACATGTGTCAACATGATCCCATGTTTGAGTTGGAGGATATTAAATCTTAAGTAGTTTTTCAATGAGTAGAAATTACTTTTCTCAAATAAAAGAAATATGACAAGTGCTTTAATCCATGTGATAATAGTGATGATGCTAGATCATCTAATATGACTTTTCGGGGTGATGATTAAAAATAGTTAAGTATTGTTTGGTGATTGTGTACCTCGTATTTATTTATAGACGCTAGTAGTGACCAAGGATACGAGGAGGAAGGAGGATACTACGAGGAAGAATCCGAGGAGAACTTCAACCACTGCTCTGCTCAAGGCAAGCCAATACTTGAAACCTTGCAAGCTAACCCTTGCCACTATGAAAGTTAGAGAATCTATGCATTGCATTAAGCATGTTTGGGTAGATACATTTGATGATTCCCAATCCTAGTTTTACTTGCAAGCTTAAGTATTTTATTTTCTTTATCAAAGCTTTCTCTTAGAGTTTACATGGTGACTTGTAGCTTCTAGAAAGATAACCAAAGGTAGCATAAAGAGCATAAAATTTGGCCTAAGTTAGATAATCTTGATGTCATCCTAAGGCATGAGATTGAACTTAGCAAATCCCCACTTGTTTACCACCCCTCATTAGTAGTTACCACCCCTTGTAGATGCTAGTGCTAAGTATAAAACTTGATCAACTCTAGCTGGGAATACTTGGTGGAAATGGTTATGAAAACCTTAGAATGATGAGTCATTCTACTAAAATGTTTTGACATGTGTTTCCGAACACCAGATGATTTTGATGATGCAAATGTTGAGGCATGAGCCTTAGCCCTTTATAAAACTGATGGTTGTCTGGATGCGATACCATTCCAATTTTACCGTACAACCACAATACCCGAAAATTGGGTAGGGCTTGGCTGGAAATTTATATACCTTAGTATGGGTTCCCTCGCGGCCAAGGTCTGAGATGAGGCTACTTTGTGAAGATTGTCCACCTGTGCAGTACCCAAGATGACAGTTGGTCATGGTTGGTAGGCCAAACTCACAGGAGAGGTGCCTATACTAGGGCATGTAATTGAAAGGTTAGGATTGATTATCCGCATACTGAGTATGGTGAATTCAGGATTGTTCCTGACGGATGTATCGGATGTTGTGGTGAAAGTGTACAATCTCTGTAGAGTGTCAAACTATTCGAATAGCCGCGTCCGTGGTTATGGACAGTTGGAGTGGCCATACTGTTCCCCCGTCAGATGTTTTCAAAATGACTTGTGAAATGAATTATGACTTTGACTTGACCACAACAGAGTTGTGATATGAAATTCAAATTCCCACTTAGGTGTTATAAAACTTTCAACTAGTTTTCTTTGCTTCTGAACTGAGTAGAGGTAAATCTGGATTTTTGCAAAACAACCTTAGAGCCTAGTGTCTACTACAAAACCCCCCTTAACTTATTAGTATTAGTTTGCGAGTACTTAAAGAGTACTCATGGATTTGTCCTTGGCTATTACCGTGGCCAGACTATGAAGAGGAGTATCAGGATGACGGACCGCAGGAAGGTTATGACAACTAGGATCATCTCCCATCGTCAGCATTGCCTGTGACCCTGAAGATGGAGCTTCGCCTATGCTATCGTTATCTTTACGTTATTCCGTTGTTTGAGTTGTATTAAGAACTGGATCAATGGATCCTTATTTGTGTAAGACCTTATGTATGGTTTGTAATGGATGATGTACTATGATATCCAAATCTGTTATGTCTCGCAAAAATGGTAATCCTAGGATTGCGATGTATGGCATAACAGGCATCTGGGATTAAAAATACGTGTGTTGACAACTGGTGCCTTGGATAAGGTATGCACAAGTTCATGTTGGTTCTTTTATTATGATGTTGGTTCTTTAGTGCTCATGTTAGTTCATTTACGCTCAACTTGGTTTTATTTCTTATTTTTAGATCAACATTGCTCAAAACTTATTGATGGGAAAACCAAAAAGAAAAGTGGCAAACTCAGGAAAAGCTTTCACTCTGATCCATTGTTGGGACATTCTTGAGAATGGAAGAACTAGTCCACTAACAAAACTCCAAACAAAAGGAAGACACCATCTACTTCGGTTGGAGAAGTTTTGGTCGTTGACACCGGTAATGAAGGTTCAAGTAGCCCCACTCATCTTTCTTTGGTCACTAGAAATAGGCCCAACAGTAGAAAGAAAGCTAAAAATATGAGGGAAAAGGGTGGTAACAATATGAACAAGGAGTCTTTGGACAATATGATGTCGGTGAGGAATGAGCTCGCCAACCAAAAGAGGGATCTAGAGCAAGAAGAGATTGAAGAGAGGAGGGAGGCTGAGCAGAGGAAGGTGCCTCCAAGGAGAGGAGGGGCGACCAAGGAGTGGAGGTTAGTGGATGAGAAAAGGCTAGCCGATATCGAAGAGAGAAAGGTGGCAAATAATGAAATGGTCAAGAGGATGGGGCAAGGATACAAAATCATGTTGATTGATGCAAATGGTCTAAACGAGAAGGATCGATCTTACTTGGAGATTTCCGTGATCAAGTCTTGATGTCAATAGGTTATGTGAGTGGCAATGGTGGCGACAATGGCGGGTATGTTGGCAATGGTGCCATTTGAGAGTAATGGTCTATGCCAATGGCGGACCTTCATGGGGCCAAAGTGGGACGTGCCCCCCACCCATCAAAATTACAAATTGACTACTACCTCTAATACTATGGTGGCCTAGAGCCCATGAGACACATTTATCTATATCACGCTAAGGAAAAAAAGACCGGCTTCTTCTCGACTTTTCTATCGTTCCTCAATCTCTGTGTCACGCTGGTGCCACGACAGGGGCGGCGGAGTTCGGCAGCTGATCGGCGGGGGCCAGTGGTCCTGTGGCTGGAGGGGATCATCCCATCTATGCCTAGAGCAAGATGAGGCCGGTCGCCAGGAGCCAGGTGTTAACGCCGTGCGGTGTGCGCACGTAGAGAAGCAACTACCAGCTAGCTAGTAGCCGAAGTTGATCAGCCGTGAACTGCGCTAACTCTTGAAGGATCCGCTCCATTGATTCTCTCCCTCTCCTAGAGGTAATTTAGTGTCCAATTTTGATTTTCTTGTCTAAGTGTTCATCAAAGATATGAAGTGTGGAGAGCGTATCTAAAACTAGGCCCTATGCATCCCCTTCCGCATAATTACAAAGCTTCTAGAACACAAGGTCACCAACGACACTTTAAATACAATTGGTTCAGTATGTTTCCCTCATGGCTAGAGAACTTAGAAACCTGCAATCATGCATATTGCATATTTTGCTTTTTGTTCATCAAGAAACATAACAATAGAGGTGGTTCATATGTATTCACCGTTCATGGATTATTAATTGGAAGATGGTCAATAATGGAAGGAAATGTGCATTCTTAAACCTTGTAGGTTCTAGACCTTGCTCTGAACACAAAATTCAAGGAAATCATGTCATAGTTTGTTGAACCAACAAGGACATATAGAACATGCTACAGCAGTGGGCAACAAGATGGACATAGAAAGAAACCAATTAAGGGTGTGACGAGGGTTCAACTAGTCAATGCCCATTGTTATGGACTTGGTTTTTGGAGAAGATGGGGATGCTAGAAGTCGTGAGACTGTTAACAGGCAAGCAACACGGGGACACGAGTTTTACCCAGGTTCAGGCCCCCGGAGGGAAAACCCTACTCATGCTTGTCTGTTCTTGATTATGACGGAACCGAAGGTTACAGGGGTGCGCAGATGCAATCTGGCATGGAGGTGTGTGTACGAGGTGTTGAGATCTAGATTTGTAGATCTATTGTGGGAGAGGTTGTAGCGTGCGTAATCTCCTCCTCGTTGGACCCTGATACGTCGAAAACGTATCTATAATTTTTCATGTTCCATGCTTGTTTAGTATCTAATTTGCTTTTCTTTGTCCACACTTTGAGGTGTTTTTATATGCTTTCTGGTTCTAACCTATTAACAAGTTGCCACAGTGCCAATTGCCTGTTTTCTGTTGTTTTTGGTTCCAGAAAAGCTAGTAAGGAAATATTCTCGGAATTGGACGGGACAAAAGCCAAAGTCAATATTTCACCGAGGAGAACACGAAGTCCAGAGGAGAGACGGAGGGGCGCCACAGGGTGGCCGCACCCCCCAGGCGCGGGCCCACCCTAGGCCACGCCTAGGCAGGGTGTGGGCCCCCTGGCCGCCTCCCAGCCTCGCCTCTTCGCCTATAAGAAGCCCCTGATGCCTAAACCTTAAGCACCCGATCATTATTCCACGAAAATCGTCTATAGCCGCCGCCACCATCGTCCCTAGATTAGGGGGGATCTGAAGCTCTTCCGGGCACCCTGACAGAGGGGAGATCATCTCGGAGGCCTTCTTCTTCATCATGCCAGCCTCCGGTATGAAGCGTGAGTAGTTCCACCTTGGACTATGGGTCCATGTAGTAGCTAGATGGTTGTATCCCCTCCTTTGTGCTTTCATGTCTAGATCTTGTGAGCTCCGTTCATGATCAAGATCTCATCTATTTGTAATCATGCATGTTGTGTTTGCGGGGATCCGATGGATATTGATATTACCATGTCAGATTGATTAATGGTTTTGTCTTATTGATTCTATCATGTCTGTGTTGTTTGTGATCTTGCATGCTCTTCGTTGTTAGTAGTTATCTTGTCCGAGTAGTTGCTAGTGATTTCAAGAGGGGTATTTATGCTTGATAGTGGGTTCATGCCTCTATTTAATCAAGGGAAGTGACATAAATCTCTAAGGTTGTAGATGTGTTGTTGCCACTAGGGAGAAAACAACGGTCTCTTGTTCATGGAACAAGTGGATTGTTTACCTTACACACTTTGCTTAAAGTAGTTGTCTGTTGCTTGCAACTTAATACTGGAGGGGGTTCAGATGATAACCAAAAGGTGGACTTCTAGTCATTGATGCAGTTGGATGGCGGTCTATGTATCTTGTTGTATTGACTAATCAAATCTCATAGGTTATTTATGTCTAGTATTGCATTGTTATGCCTTGCTCAGTCCTGTCAATTGCCCTGCTGTAATTTGTTTACCCAGCATGCCATGTTTGTTTATCTAAGGAGAACACCTCTAGTGAACTATGGACCCCGGTCCAATCTTTACCATTGATACATCTTCCGATGTTACTGTTTACAACCTCACTGTTAGTTGGGGCAAAGTCTTGAGTTTGTGTTTTGCATGTTTCCACGTTGCTTGCAACACCTTTGAGACGTTTCCTTCCTCCTACTGGTTCGATAACCTCGGTTTCTTACTGAGGGAAGACTTGCTGCTGTGCTGCATCATACCTTGCTCTTGGGGTTTCCCGACGAAGGGCTCCACGTTGACGCAGCGCCATCAACATTTTCTAGCGCCATTGCTGGGGAGGCTAAGGACGTCTTCACAAGGGCAGTCCTCCTCAACCTTTATCTTTACTTTGTTTTTGGTTTGCTTAGTTTCTTTTGCTTGGTTTCGTTTGCCTCTTTTTATCAAAAACTCCAAAAAAAATTGTTTAGTTTGGTTTGCTTTCTCTTATAAAAAACACACAAAAATTAGCTCCTACTCTAGTTGCCACCTTGCTCTAGCTCACCATGTTGTTCCCTAAGTTCACCCTAAAGGACCTTTTGATAGGTAGTGGCTCTATAATTGGCAAAGAAAATATTGAAGAATTCTTTAATCATGTTAGCAAGCATGAGGATATTGAGGATAGATCTATAGCAAAACTTGCTCCTAATTATGAAATTGCTGCAGCTTCTTTAGTTCATATGTTGGAGGCTAGGTTTGTTAGCCTTAACCCCATGATGCAATTTTTTTCCTAAAACTAAAAGAAGAAAAGAATGCTGAAAAGAGAGAATTTATTCTTGAAACTTTACTAAAAGAGTTCCATGATGTTGCTAAAGAATCTAAAAAGGTCTTTGAGCATTTTAATATGCTAGGCTCATGTGTAGATGTTGTGGGTACTTTAGATAAAACCAAACCTAGAGAGGAATTCAAGATACCCATACCCTTTAATCTTGTTGGGATGCATGAAGCCTTTGAAAAGAATTTTGATTGGATTGTTCCTTGAGAGGAAAAGCTAATTAATGGTTGCTATCCTTGCTTAGAAATAGTATTGATTCTTGGATTAAGTGCAAAGATGCTTTTATTGGAAAGTACTACCCTCCTGCTGAGATTATATCTATGAGAAGTGATATTATGAAATTTAAACAACTTGATAATGAACATGTTGCTCAAGTTTGGGAAAGAATGAAATCTTTGGTTAAGAATTGTCCCACTCATGGACTTACTGCTTGGATGATTATCCAGACTTTTTATGCAGGTTTGAACTTCTCTTCAAGAAACCTGTTGGATTCCGCTGCTGGAGGTACCTATATGACCATCACTTTGGGTGCTGCAACAAAACTCCTTGATAATATGATGGTTAATTACTCTGAATGGCACACTGAGAGAGCTCCACATGGTAAGAAGGTAAATTCTGTTGAAGAAACCTCCTCTTTGAGTGATAAGATAGATGTTATTATGGCTATGCTTGTTAACGGGAAAGCTGCTTTAGATCCAAATAATGTTCCATTAGCCTCTTTGGTTGCTCAAGAAGAGCAAGTTGATGTGAACTTCATTAGAAACAACAATTTCAACATCAATGCCTATAGTAATAATTTTGGTAGTAACAACAATTATAGGCCTTATCCTCCTAATAATGGAAATACCTATGGAAACTCCTACAACAATACTAGAAGTGCCCCCTCTGAACTTGAAGTCATGATCAAAGACTTTATTAGTAAACAAACCACTTTCAACAAGACTGTGGAGGAAAATCTTTTGAATGTTGAGAAAAATATTTCCTCTTTGTCTGAAGCACAGTCCCCCCTAATTAATAAAATGGCTGCTAAACCTGAAACCATGGAAAGTACCTTTGCTGCTACTCATGCCATACAAGTTACTATTGATGAAAATGTTAGACTGTCAGCCCAACTTCATGCTAAGTGGGAAAGGGAAGCGGAAATTGATAGAAACAATAGTGTGTTCACCATCACCAATATGGATACCACTAAACCACAAGAAGTCCCTATTCCTCCTCCTACAATGCCTAAGGCCAATGCGTCTACTACTAGTGATGCTAAGTTTGATTTTGATCTTGATGGTTGCAATATTTCTGAAGTGATTATGTTCCTACAAAAGCTTGCTAGAAGTCCTGATGCTAGTGATATGCATGTTGCTTTCACCAAACACATTACAGATGCTCTTGTTAAGATTAAGGAAGAGAAGATAAAACACAAAGCTTCTATTACTAGGAAAGTAGAAGATAGTTGGGAACCCATTATTAATATGCAAGTGAATGACTTTGATCTCAAAGCTTCATGTGATCTTGGTTCTAGTGTCTCTATTATGTCTAGGAAGATTTATGAAATGCTTGATTTGCCACCTTTGGAAGATTGTTATTTGGATGTCCCACTTAAAGATAATGCTAAGAAGAAACTCATGGGGAGTATTAATGATGTTCTCATTATGGTTAACAATGCTTATGTCCCTGTTGATTTCTATGTTTTGGATGTTGAATACAATGCTTCTTGTCCTATTACTTTGGGAAGACCTTTTTCTTAGAACTGTTGGTGCCATCATTGATATGAAAGAAGGCACCATTAAATATAAATTTACATTCAAGAAAGGTATTGAACACGTCCCTATGAGGATATAGAAGTTGCTTTTTGCTCCTCCTTTGAAAGGAAGGTTTGATGTTAATGCTTCTTCATTTGAAAATACTTGATTTCTTGCTTCTTGTGCCTAGCTTAAAGGCCTTAAAGAAAAGTACTTGTTGGGAGATAACCCAAGAGTTTTCTTGAGTCTTGGAAGTAATTAATTCTGTAATGACCTCTCATTATCCTTTTTGTTTGCTTTTTGTGCCAAGAATGACCTCTAATGAGAGAGAAGTAAGATTTGGGGAGTTGCTGTCCCAAAACAGATTTCTGTCCTCCACCATAAAAATTCGTGAGGAGTCTCTATAAGTAAGATTGAGCTGAAAATTTACGAATAAATACCCCAGTATGTTAGATAACTTTCACTAGTTCAACACTTTTCGATTTGAGCAACAGAAGGTTTTCGAAAAAATCGGTTTCTACCTGCTGGTCTGTTTTGACAGATTTCTGCTATTATTTGCATTTGCTTCTTATTGATTCCTTTTTGGGTTCTTTTTGGGAAATTGAGATTTTTGAAGGAGTTGCTACAGTATCTTGTGTTTTTAGTGAAAAGTTTTGTTGTTCTAAAGCTAAACCTAAGGGTCTATTATCTTTTGAATACACTAATGTTGCTAATGAAGATTGTGTGAAGTTTTGTATGAAGGAAAAATTTCAGGTGTAGAGAGAGAATGATGCAATGAGATGAAGAATGGACAAAATCTCAAGCTTGGGGATGCTACTCTGGTGTCACCCCAAGAAATATCCAAGAGATACAAGCGTCAAAGCTTGGGGATGTCCAAGGCATCCCCTTCTTCAGCAATAAAAAGCTCAGGTCTTTCTAGACACTTCGTTTTTATTGTTTCGTGCACTGTTGTGTTGTTCTTGGAGCGTCATAGTTTTTTTTTGCTTTGCTTAGTATGTTTAGTTTGCTTGAATAAATTAGTTTGGACCCCCGTTCTCACTGTGTTGTTTCAAATAAGTTGATTGGTGTTGGAATTGAGTAGAAAGTTCTTTCTTGAATAGTGCAAGAGGATCTTGCTTTGACTGTGTTTAGACTTTAGCATGTCATGCTAGGTGTTGTTTTGACCTTATGCTTAGTGATTATTTCTGTAGCATGACTTGTTCCAAACAATTGGGATTGCTTAGTGTGCCTTGAGAGAATCATGTGTTGTTTTAGCATACAAAAGCATAGTATTGTGGTATTCTCCTTTGATGCTTTGTTTGTGTTGACTTGGCACATGCTCACACCATGTTATGACTATGAACAAGTCACCATAGCCTCTATGATCATTTAGTACTTGACTTGTAGTACCACCCTATGCTTTGATTAGTAATGTTTTGTCGCTCTGCATGATTATGGCCATTATTGCTCTCTTAGTTGGTTGCTCCCAGTCTTTTGCTAGCCTCCACTTGTATGAGTAAGTTAGGCTCATGCTTCCAACTCCCAAGAAACCAAGTTATTCCAAAGTGTCCACTATAAATTCCTATGCATGTTGTGTCACACATTCCAAGTATATTCTTGTTTTCATCTATCTTACAATTAAAAGGTATTTTGTTATGTGAAAACTTAGTGATTAAAGCTCTCACAAACTTGATGGCACACTTTATATTTCTTTCCCCTAATAACCTTGAACCATTGTGTAATCTATGTTGTATATGCTTGCACTTATACCTTGGAATTAGCAGAACCATGCTGTCATGGGGAACGTTTTCAACATTGCACTTGTACTTTGTACACAATTGATATCATGGTCTTTTGTCTATGGATGTCGCCGGTGTGAAATAAAAAGGGAGCTTGTAAGTCCATGGAGTTATGTATTTTGTGTTAGAGAAACGCCTGGGCCGCTAGCCTAAGTCATGCCTAATCATGGTGGAAACTTGTAGCATCACCATAATGAGCAATCTGTGAAGCATCCTCAATAAAAACCTATGCAAATAGCAAATAAAAAGATCGCTAAGATGTTTATTGTCTGCTTGCCTTGTCATTTTGGTTATGGGATAGCTCCTACCATGTGCAAAGGGTATCCCGTTGGCAGTTCTCTATGATACACATGTACTTACTATGACAAGAACTTACAGGTGACTAAAGTTGAGTAGCATGTGGTGTGGCCGTCGTATTCAAGGGACATGAGATTGCCAACTTATACTTTGTCAAGCATATACTCCATAGTTTGTTCACTTTAACCTAAAACACTTCAAGATGCTTATGATAGGGGCAATGAGGGATGAAATCTAACAAGTACCATAACTTTTTGAAGCTCTTTTTGAAACTTGAAATCCCCGCTTCCCTACACGAAGGGATTTTCTTCCACTATTATATTGAGTCTCCACCTTCTACCTTTAAGCACCAGTTAAGAGAGCATAGTTGCCATTCTTAGTTCTATGTGCATTGTCCCAAAACTTATTGATTGATGCATATTGTTGATATTTCTTGTTCTTGTGCTATATTTTTCTAGTCACTCTTATGAACTTTGAAGGTGTCATATGCGTCTATTTGCTACTCTATGAGGGACAAGCTGAATGCCACTATGCTATCTTTTCTGTATGTGAAACAAACAAACATTTCTCAATGCATGTTATTCATGATCTTTGTTTGTAGCCTTTCATGTTGCATGCATAGTTACTTTGTCTTACTGTTATAACTCCATCTTTCATGCTCATGTTTAGAGTTCTTTGATCCTAGCTTTCAATGCTTGCAAATGGTTTGATCTTGGTTTTGATGGTGCATGTCACCTCAAAAATTATTATTTTTATCACTTACCTACTCGAGGATGAGCAGGAGTTAAGCTTGGGGATGCTTAATACGTCGGAAAGGTATCTATAATTTTTGATGTTCCATGCTTGTTTAGTGTCTACTTTGCTTTTCTTTGTACACACTTTGAGGTGCTTTTTATATGCTTTCTGGTACTAACCCTAAGCACACTGGCCGCCTCCCAGCCTCGCCTCTTCGCCTATAAGAAGCCCCTGATGCCTAAACCCTAAGCACCCGATCAATATTCCACGAAACCGTCTGTAGCCTCCGCCACCATCTGACATGGTTATACACCGTGGTACACAACATCAGCATACCTAGTCTAGCTCAAAAGAAGTCCCACTGCAAGATATGCGGCCTGCAGAGATTCCGGGTGGCCTAGGACCATGACGTCTTTGGATGCTTGGAGAACAAGACTAGAGTAGATAGAATTTCAAAGGGCAAACCCTAATCTGTAACCGACTCGACCTATGCCCGGGACCTGCCTATCTATATAAAGGCTAGGAGGGCACGGCGAGGAGGGCTACTCTCACCGCATACACACTCCCATGCCAGATTGCATCTATGCACCCCTGTAACTTTCGGTTCCGCCGTAATCAAGAGCAAACAAGCAGGAGTAGGGTTTTCCCTCCGGGGGCCTGAACCTGGGTAAATCTCATGTCCCCGTGTTGCTTGTCTGTTAATCGTTCTGCGATCTCCAGCATCCCCATCTTCTCTAAAACCCAATCTCATAACAATGGGCATTGAAGAGATTAAACCTCGTCAATTGGCGCCGTTTGTGGGAATCGGGGGCGCTGATTGTGCGATCGTGACGGTCCCATCCGAAGAGATCTACAACTCCTCGGCGACGGAGAGACACCTCCTCTTCGGCGCTTTTGACTTCACCGCCCACTCGCCAGCCACCATGAAGGATTTCGAGACCATAGGCGACGGGCTTGAGATTCTGTTCGGGAGCTTCGGCTTCCAGGTGGGGCAGACCGGCACTCTCCATCTCCCTGAGCGGGTGCCACCACCATCCATCAGGACCGCTTCATGGGTCCCACCCATCAGCGTGCTATGCACGTCGACGCTAATAGATGAGTCCTATGACATCAGCAGCTGCAACTCAGATCTGTCTGGCCCTCTATCAGATGAAGAAACCTACGGTTCCGGATCCGAAAGCTGCGGCAACAGCGATTCAATCTGCAGGCGATACCAATGCGCCGTAGTCATACATGGCGAAATGGAAGGAAGCCAAATTAAACTGAGCCAAACCCACCACCAAATCCACCTCCCAACCCGTAGGCTAGGAACGGAGGACAACTACCCCTCCAGCCCAACGAGGGCGACGCTGCCGCCTATCAGCGGACCAACCTCAACGAGGACGGCTGGCGCCAGGCACGCGAAGCTGTGGCAGGCAACAAGACCCTACCTGTGAATTCTTCACGGGATCTGCCAATGGCATACCACCTCCTCCTCATCGAACAGCACAACAGGCAGGTAAAACTGCAGGAGGAACTCGACAAGTGCAAGCAGGAAGCCTTGGAGTCCAGCGTGTGGCGAGCTGCACTCTCCACCGCCGGTGGCTCCAGCTCGCACGGAAATCACGCCAACAAGCATCACTCTCGCACAGATAACATGGATCCAGCCTGTAACATCCCTAAAATCATGTTTTCAAAGTTTGCACATCATTCATGCATTCATACTCATTTTTAGGATCATTTCTTCAAAAACAGAAACTTGTGATCTATCATTTTATGTAAAGCAAGACATTAGTATTATTGCTACCTTATAAGAAGGAAGACCTTGTTTTGATCAGTATAGAATTTATCCTAAGATTGATTGATATTTTCTAAATCTTGTTCAAAGTTTCAAAACAAGAATAAAAAATTAAAACCATTTATATGCCTATTATAAATATTTAATTAAGGCATGGTTTTAATTCTATTTTTAATGGACCAAAGTGTTTGTGATCAAACAATAATGTTTTATACACAAATATATGCTTGGATCATTTTACAAAAATCCAGAGGAAGTTTGAATTCAAACTCATTTAAATAGCATTTGAAAATGATTTCAGAAAATCAAATAAGAAATAGAAAAGGAGAAAAGAAATGGAAAAGGGCCGGCGCCACCATTCCAGCCCAACAACAGAAACGCCCCAAAAGCCATCCCACCCGGGTTCCCCTCTTCTCTCTCTCACCCGCACCCGCTCTGCCCCGCTGACGCTGCCACTGGGCCCAAGCCAGGTCAGCATCTTCTTCCCCACCCCCGCGCGCGCAGACTCCATCGCCACCGCCATTTCCTCCAGAAACGCCGCGTTAATTTCTCGCTTAATTAGCATTGAACCACTGCGTAATTCTCTCGCCCCTCCTGGCTACTTAATCACCTTGCCACCACGGTCATTTTCCCCCACACAGCACACTCACCTCACCACCAGGCTGCCAGTATTTCGAATCGCACCGCCGCTGCCCAACGAACTCCGGCGTGTGATTACAGTGAGCTCCGACCGCCCCTTTGCCTATGGTTCAAACGAACGATACCCTCGTATCCATGTGCACCTTCTGATGCCATTTGTTTGCCTTCTCGTGACCCAGGTCGCCGTCCCCATTCACGCCCGCAAACGACAGAACCCTTGCTCGACTCCGACGAGCGATTTAGGTAAAACCCGACCGCCCCTTGTCTTCTCCTTGACCCTGTAGTGTTTGACGTGACCTTGCGCACCTCCTGATACACCTGGTTTGTGCTAGGGCGATCCAGAGCATTGCCAACGTCTTCGTCACCGTGTACCAGACGCTGTCCTCAACTCCGACGAGCTCCCACGGCCACAACAGCTCGCCCCTGTCCACGCCAGCAGCATCTTGAGCTTCCTCGCAGCCTTGCGACGCTGGTAAGCACCGCCACTGCCCCCAGCCCTTGCTAGAATCGCCGCACCTTCGCTGGCAGAGCCGTCGCTGCCGTTCTAGCCATTTGCGCCGCCGGTGTTAGGTCAACACGATTTGATCCACTGGATCTAGATCCAATGGTTTAGATTAGACGCCAGGCCGAAGAGGTACAGGAAGATCTGAGCTGCTGGATTTTATTTAGATCTAACGGTGCGCGAGCGTGATCCAGTGCAAAGCGGTACCGTCCAATCAGGAAGTGCCACGTGGCCTGTGTTTTATTTAAAAAGACAGAAACATTTCAATTATAGATTCAAACTTGCAAAATTCATAACTTTTGATCCACACGTCCAAATTTTGCAAATTTTATATCATTGGAATCAGGAGAAAGAATTCTATACAACCATACACTTTGTTTAATAAATTGCATCTGTTAAAATGGTGGTTTTTGTAGAAACATTTGTAGGCTTATTTTGAGTATAGAAATTATTTGAAAAATGTTTTAAAGACTAAATAAAGTTTATTTAGTGTATAATTGTTTTGTTTATGACTCAGTACTATTTACTTGTCTTGTTGGGTTGAGGAAAAAAAATCATCACATGGCATTTGCATGCATTCATATATTTTTGTTTGTTTATTTTGATATGTGAATTTGGTGCTATCATTTTATGTGTAGATTTTAGTGCTAGTGGTGATTGTGATTGTGAGGATTGTTGCTACTCCCCCAACTACCAAGGAAAGTGGTGCTTCATATTTTTATCCCAATATTTTGACTATGCATTAGAAATATTTTGTATAGGGCTTGCATGAATATTTTGCTAAGTATCTATATGTATGCTTGGGAAATCCTAGTAGATGTAGAATTGTTAGAATTTTCTCTAAGTTAAGATACCTGTTATTGCCATGCTTAGCTTAGCTAGTAGTAACCAAGGGTGGAATATATAAACATGCTATGAGAAATATTTCTAAGTCTATGACTTCTGTTTTGCTTAATAAAACAACTAAGTGAATGAAACACCTGGGTGGAATGGAAAGAATGGTTTGTGTTGAGTGGTTACACAAGGCCCATTTCTATGGTTTACCTTGTGTATCTCACTTGTGGATTGCCACCTAGGAACAAAGGGATTTGAGATGCCAAATGTTAAGAAGCTTCTAGTGCAACCACATGGCATTATGGGCTCTGCCTGGATCATATAGGTTGCAATAACTTAGCCATTTGGACAGTTGGTGGTAGTGGGATGATAGGTTGGAACGCGTCCATTTGGTCTAAGGGAAGGCTTCTGAAAGGTCCTGTCTTGGTGAAAATCAAGTCTTGTGGGGAAAGTGCACCACCTCTGCAGATGGAAGAAACTAAGTACTTAGCCATGTCCCTGGTATGGGACAATTTGAGCATCAAGACATGGAAGCTATCAAGAATATCCTCATCCCAATTTTCTAAGTTAAAACTTGTGGTTGAACAAGGGTGAGGTTCACCAATATCTATTGGTGGTTCCTTGGGAATTTTTGCCAAACAAAAACTTAGTGTTTTCAACTGATAGGTAAAACCTATTTTGAGCAAAGCAAGCCTAAGATACACTTAGACAAATTCATGTAGAAGCTAGATACTTTTATTCTACTAAGGTATCACTTGCCAATACTATTCCAATGTATTGACCCACTGTGGCTGTAACTTGTGATGTTGCAGGTTACTCTGATGATGATTAGGGGTTATGAGTCTACACTCAACATGCTTGCCTGTGGCACATGAAGATGAAGACTTTATTTATATTGTTAAGTTAAACTCTTGTATTAAGCCTTTGGCTATGGAGTTGTAAAAGACTATGTTATCTCTAGAATGACGATGTAGTAATGACCTTTGTTTCTATGTATTTCATCTTAAACTGTGGATGCTAGCATTTGATCCAGGGACTAGCATTGCAATCACAGGGATATTTACCTTTATAAAGGTGGGATCGTACATAGCCGCAAGACGTGAGGTCACCAAAACCCTCAACACGTCCTTCATGGAGATGGGCGTCAACGACAACGTCATACCAAAGACGCCTCAGGCTGCGATCATGGCAGCCACCACGTACCTCACGTCCCATCCACCTCCGGTGGGGGACTGGAAGAGTGCCATGCACAAGTCCGCATTAGCTGGACTCGGACTTGTCAGAGCTGCGCTCCACGAAGAAGCTCCTACGGACCCGAAGAAAAAGGCTACGGTCAGATTCAGCCGTAGCCCCACACCCTCATCCGACGAGCAAGAGGACGAGCATGATCTACCTCGACGACACAAGAGCCTAAGACATCGCAGCCGCGACTACGACGCTTGAAATTACCTTGCTCAGCGCAAGGTCGACAAGGCACGCGCCAAACGCGCGTGCTCAACCGAATCCGATGAAGATGATGACGAAGAACTGTGCGGAGCCTGATGCTTTAGCAGATCTGTTCGGCGCACACCGATGCCGAAAAGTTTCAAGCTTCCTTCGGATACTCCGAAGTTCAACTACATGCAATATCCGAAGGCCTGACGCAGTGACCACCTCTCGTCCGTCAAGCTGCACGGCGGCAACAAGAACACCGCCCTGCAATGCCTTCAGTTGCATCTGACAGGCGCAGCCCGGATTTGGCTCAGCAGCCTGTCCTCAGGTTCCATCCAAAGCTGGGAGGAGCTGGCTTACAGTTTCATCCAAAACTTTAAGGGAACCAGCAAGAGTCCAGCCTCGATCGAGGAGCTGGGGGCCTGCACTCAATGAACGGGCAAATCCATTCGCTCGTATATCTTGCGCTGGTCCAACATCAAGAACTCCACGACACACATATCCGAGGAGAGGACGATCGACGCCTTCAAGGATGGCGTCAAGAGCCCGGACTTCAAGGAAGAACTTGGGCGCGTCAAGCCCAAGACAATCGACCACCTCATGGACATCGCCAACAGGTGGGCAGATGGCGAGGATTCCCTCCACTGAGCACATTCAGATGAGGAGGACGAATACGGCCGCAGACGTGAATGCCGTAGCAAGCAAAGATCGCGCATCTACGACGATCGCGATGGACCCAACATGGTTGCGGCTGGCTACTCCGAACGCCGCAACAACAACAACCGCAGTAGTGGAGGATACCGCGGAGTCAACTTCCGTGACGGAGGACGCCCAACACGAACGTGGCAGCGCCGCGGTCGTGACGACAAACCTTCGGCATACGACAAGTTGTCGGGCCCCTGCACCATCCACTTCTACATCGATAAGCAGGATGGCAAAAAGAAGGTCAGCCACATGCTCAAGGACTGCCGCGAGTTCCAGAAACGCAGCGAGGGTCTGACCCAAATGCGGCACCAGATCGTGAACCCTCGGTTCGGACCCGCACCTGCACCAGGTGCATCACCCATGGAGCTCCTCCACCACCACCCGTGGGACCATCGAATCCCACAATCGCACCCCTGCCAAACAACGGCACAGGTGGATATCCACCACCAAAAGGGTCCCTCATGATCCAGAAGGGACGCCCTACCAACAGGGTGCAAAAGAAGATCACCCGACAGGTCAGCCTCGCTGTAACTGCTCTGCCAGCCATCCTTGAGTACCTCAGTGGCTCGGAGTCCTGCATTATGTTCGATCGTTCGGACCATCCCCGCCAGATCCCTCGCCTAGGTCATGCCGCCCTGGTGCTCGAGGCGCAGATCGGAGGATTCCAGATGAGCCGCGTCTTCATGGAAGGCGGCAGCGACATCAACCTGATGTTCGCCAGCACCCCCGCAGCGATGTGGATCCCTATGTGCAGCCTGGAACAATCAAATACAATGTTCCACGACATAGTCCCAGGGAAGGGCATATATCCCCTAGGAAAGATATGGATCGACGTCATCTTCGACAAACCCGAAAACTTTTGGTGTGAGCGGCTCGAGTTCGAAGTGGTGGATTGGCCATCACAGTACCACGCCATCCTCGGGCGTGTAGCGTTCGCAAGGTTCCTAGCAGTACCGCACTACGCGTACCTCCTGCTCAAGATGCCTGGGCCCAAAGGCGTCATCACAGTCTAGGGAAGCTTCACCGGATCGGACCACTGCGATAGATACTTCAAAAGAATCTCCCAGTCGTTCAGCATACAAGAGGAGCTCATGAGGATACGAGAGGTGGCAGACAATGGGGCACCCCCAGTCGCCAGACAAAACTCACCTGATACGTCGTTCGACTCCACAGTCAACACGAAAAAGGTGCAGGTTCACCCAACTGATGCCTCCAAGACGGCGCTGGTCGCCAACAACCTCAGCCTTGCATAGGAAAGTGCGCTCGTCGAATTCCTCTATGAGTGCCGGGAGATCTTCGCCTGGTGTCCGGCGGACATGCCCGGAGTTCCCAGGGAATTCGCCGAGCACGCACTCAATGTGTTCCCGGATGCAAGGCCGGTCAAGCAGTCGATCCGATGAATGTCTGAACCACAAGCAGAATTAGTTGGAATCAAAGTCAACAGACTCCTCGATGCCAACTTCATCCGAGAAATCAAGGAGAACGAGTGGCTAGCCAACACTGTGCTAGTCCCCAAAAAGGACACGGACATCCTTCGGATGTGCGTAGACTTCACGTCGCTCAACAAGCACTGCCCCAAGGACCAACTCCCTCTTCCTCGGATCGACCAGATCATCGATTCGACTGTAGGATGCGAGAAGCTCTCCTTCCTTGATGCCTACTTAGGCTACAATCAGATTCGGCTGAAGGTCGAAGATCAGGAGAAAACGGCGTTTATCATGCTGTTCCGGGTGTTCTGCTACTTGGGGATGAAGAACGCATACGCCATGTACCAGAGGTGCATACAGGCGTGTCTGAAAAACCAGATCGGTCGAAACATCCAAGTCTATGTCGACAACATAGTAATCAAGACCAAGGAAGCCAAGACGCTCATCGACGATCTCCGCGAGACGTTCGACAACCTTGATCACTACAAGATCAAGTTGAATCCAGAAAAGTGCTCCTTCGGCGTCCCATATGGCCAATTACTTGGCTACTTCATCTCTTAACGGGGAATCGAGGCGAATCCGAATAAAATCCAGGCCATACTGGCCATGGAGAAGTCGAAGAACCTCAAAGGTGTCCAACAACTCGCTGGGCACATCGCGGCGCTGAGCAGATTGTAACACCCCAGGATTAGCACCTTGAAATAGACAGGACACATGTTTATTCATTGCATTCATGCATCAGAAAATCTGGAGAATTTTTGCGAAAAACTAAAGAAGCAATAGAGGGATCGAGATCTCTCTTGTTCTGATGGAAACATCAGGACAGGTCCAGTGGATTTCGACATGGCCTCTATTGTACTTCTTTGTGTTTTAGGGGAAGACAATTCAAAATTTGAATATTAAATTGAAAGATTTGAATACTAAAATACTTTGAAATAGATTAATAATTGGAAATCAAATTGTAATAAGAAATAAGAGGTGAACTCTTATTTATGAAAAGATACAAAATTTACAAGTCTCAAATTACAAAGGAAATAAAAAATTAAACGTTACATTATCTTTACAATCATCGAAAAGTAGAGGAATGAATTAATGGAAAAGGTAAACTTATTTAGATAAACAATATTACAATGTATTTACCATTTCCCAAATAGAAATGGAAAGTGGAAGAGAAATTGAGGAAGAAAGGATTTACTTTACTACCATAATAATAAATTACAATGTCTTACAGTTCAAGAATAATATTTTTTTTTACAAAAGAATAAAAATGAAAACCTAAACTATTTTCCTAATTAGTCCTATGTCTTCTGTTCTTCAACTCTCCTTATCCTTGATCCTTGCAAAACAACACAAAAGATAAAAAACAAAAGAATGAAAATAAGGAATAAAGGGGGTTAGTTTAGTTTAGTGCTCTCAGTTTAACAGTGTAATGCACTATTCAGCACATCACTAAGCTAATCTTAAAAAGGGACAAGTTTCACCAAACCATAGTATCTGTCCTTAATAAGATAAATTGCCTCAGTACAACCTCATTGGCAGTAATTTATGGGGCAAGTTTCACCAGAGAAGTAGAAGTAGAAGAGTGGAATTAAGATATTTTTGCCTTGCACTGATCCAGAACAGTGCAACCAGCTCACACATACATGCATGTATGTGGTGCTGTCAACACATGAAGCAATCAGGACATGGGATAAGTATCAGTCGAAGTAGAGTGAGGATACTCTGCCAAACACTAGCTAGAACACTCAGAACAACAAGAAACCATCTTATCATTAGTTCTCATCAGATTCACCCCAATTCATTCATATATCATCAACCAAGAAATTAGCCAGATCACCACCACATCACTTACACCATGGTTGCTGCAAGAATCCATCCAATGGCAAGGACAAGGTGGAGAAGGCCAGGCTATGGCTGCTGTAGTGGATGAAGTAGTAAAAGGAGAGGTGAGCAGGATATCTAGATACAGCAGCATCTGAACCAGATCTCTATCAAGTGCAACCTCCACACAACTACAGGTGATGATCTCCATAACCACATATAGCCTTTATTATTATCAATTTATTTCAGCAAAGTAATTGGAAAGAAAAGGAGCTCTTAGTCCAGCATAGGAAAACTATGCTAGTCTCATCATAGAGCTTGGAAGGAAATTGTAGTATCTATTCTTACTACAGATCTTAACCTCAGCCTTTGCATCATAGGTCAGGGACATCCTTAAAGTAATTTTGGCAAGCAATAAAGTTCAGTAGTAGATCATGTGTTCAGACTACTACTATGCACACTTCAGAGTGGAGGCACCACAGTATGGTTCTACATCAAATATGAGCCACTGCTTAATTAACAACAGTAGATCACAATAACTCAATAGAAAAGTTTTCTAATCATCTTCCTAGTCACCAATCTAGGAATCATCTGGATATCATTACTGCCATAAGGGCAAGCTCACAGCATACAAGAAGATCATTGCAAAGCTTATTTGTAGAGGAAACACAATCCTAGATAAAGTAACCAGGATTTGGAATCCAAACTCACTGTCACAATTAAAAGTACACAACATTTGAACAATACAAAGAAAGCCACTTGCTAAAACCATACACTCATACTTTAAATCATTTTCCTAGCCACCATTTGCTAGGAGTCATTTTCTGAAATGCAAACATTGCTTAGATGGGATAATGATCATTACTGAACCATATATACAGTTTACCAAATATTTTGTATACATAAAGTTAGTATGATTATCCACTCATGCCTAGGATGATCAAGTCATCCAATTTGAAGCATCACTTGATAGATACATCATAAATCAAATTATCTATAGTACTTATCCACCAACCATATACCAAGCTAACGACAGTAATTATATAGTAGATAATCACTATATTAATAACGACAATTAAACTATAATTCAAGCCACCAAGTAAATTTCACTAGTATAAGATAAGCTATCACAGTAGTATAAACCACAACACCAAACTGTGTCCCAAATATAATACCACAATAATAAGCCATCTCAATCTAACAAGTATTGCTCAGAAGAATGTGCCAACCTAATAAAATAAGTATATATAAACATTATTAATAAGTAAAACAATTAATTATAACACTATTCTCTCAATAAAATGTTAAAAGCAATAAAATTGCCAAGAATCCTCCATATCCAATGAACAATCTCAAAATAATCATCTGCCATCAATAAAATAGAATTTTAACTCATCCTCCTAGCTAATCCAGCTAGGAATCATGCCAAGCAAGCTTCCAATTGTTAATCTGAATAGTTATCATTTAAACCAGCATGTACTGAACTAAATAGTTTAGTTAAGAAAACCACCGAATCAAAGGATTCAGTTACACATATGAATACAACAAGATTGCTAAGTAATGCTTCACAAATGCTTGGCTGATCATTTCATCCAAATTGGGACACTGCCTTTAGCACATGTTTTTCTGCTATTTAGGGTAGTGATTAACTAGCTCGAGCAAAGCATGCCAGGAACTACTAATCATCCAAACTTGAATTCCATTACAAGTAATAAGTTAATAATCACTAGCTCAACTAGAGAAAGCCTTGGATACAACACATGTCCAGAAGATCATATCCCACTAGCCACTAACCATCTCCACAATCCTAGTCCCATACCTAAATCTGTTCATCGGCTCGAAGGCCGGTCACAATAAAACTCACCGAGGGTGCCAAGCACCTGGAGCGTAGGCGTGACGAAGGCGGGTAGCAGCACATCTACGAGGTTGCGATGACGGCAGCATCGCCGTCCCATCAGCAGCAACACTAGCAAAACACCACCACAGGAATCAAAACAAGAGCAACAAGCAGTGGCCACTGGGGTTGCACTTTAGTTTGCCGTCCCTCCAGCATCGAATCGAGGTTGGTCAAGTCGAGAGGAAGAAGATGAATTGCAGATCAGCGGAGAGCACTAGGATGCCACGACCAACCTCAGCGTAGGCAGCAGCAGTCGCGGTTTCCCAAAACCATGGGAAGGGCGCCAGCAACAGGTCATGGCCGCCGGCAATGGTTGGAAAGATCTACAAGGCAGCGAGCTAGGGTTTCTCCCGAGGTGAACGCGCGAGGGTGCTAGGCACCATAGCCGAGGAGAATCGAGGGAGGAGAGATAGAAAGGCATAGCGATGCTGGGAGACGCCGACGATGGTCAATGAGATAGGCGGTGACCTTGGCGGCGGCAGCGGCATCGCCAACGACCTGGAGGTGCGTGCGTGTGTGGGTTGCGTATGTGTGTGGTTGACGCGTGAGGGGAGAGATGGGGCTGAGGTGGGGGTGCTTTGAGCCAGGTCCAATTGGGCCAGGTCGACCCAAGTGCCCAACCAAACGGCCCAGGTTAAGTAGTATGAGACACAAAATAAAATAAAATAAATAAACTACCAAAATGATCCTGAAAATATTTAAAGCTCTAGAAAAATATATAAAAAACATATAGTATATCAAAATGTTAATAAAAATAATATCTACCTAATAAAAATATAACTTTATTTGTTTAAAATAAATATAAAGCAAATAAATCTTAACACCATTACATCCTAAGTGAAATATCATAAAATAAGGTAAAATCCTAAAAATAAATAAAAATCATTTTTGTGTATAAAAATAAATCCACTATTTTATACTAACTCAACTCTTCTATAAATAAAATTTGAAGTAAATATTTAAATACATTTAATCCTTATGGAATTTTATAAATATAATAATAATACTTAAAAATAAATAAAAATCATTTTAAGGTCTTGAAAAAATATATTACACTAGAAAAATATTAAATATAATATTAGAAAAGTCTTTAATATTTTAAATAATAAATCCTTATCTAATACTTATTTTGTGAATTCTTTAAAAACAATTCTTAAGTAAGAAATAATCACAATTCTTATAAAACCTTGAGCAATTAGTGTCTTAGTACTAATTCCAAACCCATAACTTAAATTCATAATCAAATATAAGTATACCTTTTAACTTTAAAATATTCTTTTAAAAATCTTATTAAAAACCCTTTTAAATAAACATCGGGCATCACTCATGTATATAATATGGTGAATAATCATTATATCTTAACCACTATTAATATAACTTCAAGTTCTAACAAATTTCTAAGATCATCTAATTATGCTTCCATTAAATAAATACATATTCTTTTCATAATAGCAAAACAAATTTAATCTAATCATTGACTTAAATATAAAGTGAATAATTCCACACCTTAGTTATACCTATCATAAATCTAAAACTTGGGAATAATTAAAACATATTACATCTTAAGTTTACTTACCCTTTTAAAGTTAACTTTAGTCTCAAAGCTTAAAAAACATCATGTCTAATACACTAATTATGTTTTCATAGTTAACTTTGGTCTATTTCAATTAAGACATAAAGCATCTCAAGTCCAAACTAATCAATCAAACACCAAAAGTCATTGATCACGTTCTATTAACAATAAAGATTGCTTAAACATTAGAAAGGAAATCTTTTCTTCAAAAGTTATTCTTTTTGCCACTTCAAATAACAATCTTATAATAAGTTCTTCAACTCTTAACAACTCAAACCCAAGGACTTTTATCATAGTCACCAAATGACAATTAACCATAATCACATTATTCTATACTTTACTTGCATATTTTGGATTGTTAACACTTAAGTTCCTTATAAAGGTCATTACTTATAAAGTAAAACTTGAAGATAAATCAACTCTTAAAAGAATCACCTAAACTCACTTCACTCAAAATATTGGGGATCCACTTTGGGAGTTTTACAAAATGCATAGCATTACTTATGCATAATTGTATATTGCTTCTTTAAACATTAGTCCTTACCGGGCCAATGATGCTGATTTCAGATATTGGATCTTATATTGTCTTGAAGATCGTGAGTACATAATATTGCAATCACAAAAGGCAAGTTCACACTTGCTCATGTCCTTTGATTATTTTCTGTAAAGTATTTTGCAAATCCAGTGTTGTCATCACCTGCATTTCAAAAAGGTCAGAAAACACTATTTTTGATGATAATGTGAATTATTGGTTACTGATCTAGGGTGATCAACTAATCTATTAAGTCTGGCAGTTGGAATACCACTGCACAGGACTATATCACCTAGGATTTAACAACCAATGTCGCCAGTGATTCTTGCGCCGTATATTACGCGTTGACCATGAGATTTGGAATGGGACGGAGAAGTCAGCTGTATCTTTTCCCTCTCGCATGGAGCCGGATGTGCGGGTCATGGCTGTTATCACTCGTAGCATGCATATTAATTGGTAATCCGTAGAGTATATGCAGCATATGGGTGGGAACCCTCAACGTCACATGATAGTTCCGGCATCTGAACGGTCTATACTGCCAATTGCCGTAATTCAATAGGTGGGCTGGCGTACACCAAGGAGACATGCGGGGTCGCGAAGAAGGCAGTGATTGACTTCGATCTTAGTCTGGTCCTCACACCAAGGAAGTGTGAACGAGCCTATAACTCGGATGTGCAACAAAGCTAAGATCTCTCATGGATAAAGTGACGCACCTCTACAGAGTGTAAGAACTGTAACTTGTTACTCCCTGTTCCGGGAAGGAGCTGCGAACGGGGCGAGAAAGGAACTCCATGAAAGTTCTGGTAAACCCGTGAAGGCTGACGGACATAGCTTTTCAGAATAAAAGCAACCTTTGAAGAAATGTTTACGAAAACCTGCATTGCCTGCGACCTATGGTCTCTGGCTGTAGATATATTGCATCAAACACTCCTTTCTAGTGAACTTGCTGAGTACGCTCGTACTCAACTTATCTTCTTAACCCTTGCTAGATTCCGAAGCCATTAAGGCGACGTCTACATCAAGTTATGCTCTAGGAATCATCATCAAAAACTCAAGCTCTTCAATGAAGTCAAGGAAATCAATATATACATCAACTAAAGTGAAGGCGAAGTTACTAATTAGATAGGAATAAAATCTCTAGCTATAAAACCTATTTCTGTAAGAGTATTGCAATAGCAGCAATGCAAGCCCCAATATTTCAGATACTAGACTTGTTAGTATAATAGATTTGAGTTGTTAATCTTTGATTCTTCCTTGTAAGAAGTTTATTTCTCTCTTTAACCTAGAATTTTCTCTGGATCTTATGTAAAGAGTCGAGTTGTAACCTATAGTCATGTCTTGGACCTGCTGTGTTTCTATTGTACTACTCTAAGGGATGTAATACTAATGAACAGTGTTTGATTGGTGTTATGTCAACGACTATAGTGTACTACATCATGCTGTGGTATGCTGGGTCACCGCACAGATTCATCAGCCGCATGGGTGAGAAGGCCCTGCCTTTCTACCAACTACTACACAAAGCAGACAAATTCGAGTGGACACCCGAAGCAAACAACGCATTCGAAGATCTGAAGCGACTACTCTCCACCTCGCCCGTCCTGATGCAGGTCATGGTGATCGAGGAGACTGTTGGAGATATGCCCTAGAGGCAATAATAAATGTGGTTATTATTATATCTTTGTGTTTATGATAAATGTTTACATTCATGCTATAATGGTATTAACAAGGAAACATTAATACTTGTGTGATTTGTAAACTAAAATAGAGTCCCTAGTAAAGCCTCTTTATAATACTAGCTTGTTGGTTAATAAATGATTGTGGTTTCCCTATCATGAACATTGAGATGTTATTAACAACAAGATCATATTGTTAGGAGAATGATATGGTGGACATACTCCTATAGATAAGCGTAGCATAAAGATCAAGTCATTTTAATAGTTCAATTGCTATATGCTTTCTGATACATAGTAACCTGATTCCTTCGACCATGAGATCATGCATATCACCTTCACCGGAAGGATGCTTTGATGACATCAAACACCACACCATAACTGGGTGGCTATAAAGGTGGCATTGAGTGTTCGGAAAGTATTGGTTGAGACACATGGATCAAGAGTGGGATTTGTCCATCCATATGACAGATAGATATACTCTGGGACCTCTCGGTGGAATGTCATCCAATTAGCTTGCAAGCATGTGACTTGCTCACAAGGGATCACATATCACGGGAACAAGAAAAGAGTACTTGTCAGTAACAAGGTTGAACTAGGTATGCAGAGATACCAACGATCATAACCTTGGATAAGTAAACTATCGTGAGACAAAGGGAAATTGGTATCGTATGTAAGTGGTTCATTCGATCGCAAAGTAATCGTAGAAATATGTGGGAGCCATATGAATTTCCAGATTCCTCTATTGGTTATTGTTCGGAGAAGTGTCTCGATCATGTCCGCATAATTCACGAACCGTAGGGAGACACACTTAAGGATTCGACATTGTTTGAGTAGTTATGGAATGATGAGTAAGAGACTGAATGTTGTTCGGAGTCTCGGATGAGATCGGGATATCACGAGGAGATCCGGAATGGTCCGGAGAATAAGATTCATATAAGGAAAGTCTTGTTTCGGGGTTGGAGAATGGTTCCGGTGTTTTCATCGGGAATGTTCTAGAAGGTTCCGGAATGTCCGACACTCCGGAAGGGAAGGGTACATGAATGTGTCATACCAAGTTGGAATGATTGCATCATGTACTAGGTGTCATCGCTGAACAAAATAAAGGGTTTAATCAAATCCTAGTTTGAAAAGTCAAACGCCAATTTGAAAAGTCAAACGGCTATTTTGGGAAGTGGAGGGGAAGGTGGAAACCGAGTTGGGGAGGAGTTCCTCCCCTCCACCACCGGCCCCCTTGGGAAACCGAGTTGGGGAGGGACTCCCCTCCCCTGGCGCGCCCCCTCCACCTATATAAGGAGGGGCAGGGCTGCCCCTCCTAGCACCCAACACCTCCACCCGCAAACCCTAGCCGCCGACGCCGCCACCTCCTGCAAGCCGCCGCCGCCTAGCTAACCCTAGCCGCCGGCCAAGTCTCCTCCTTGGTGTGTCTAAACCCTAGATCGCCGAGGAGCTCTCTCATAGTCCACCATACTCGCTCCGGCTTAAGGCGAAGCCCTGCGAGATCTCCCCTCTACTTCCGGTACCACGCCGTTGTGCTGCCGGAATCGCGAGGAGAGTGCTACAACCTCCACTGCCTGCTGGAACAAGGGAGAGGAAGGTCTTCGTCGAGTACCAAACGTGTGACCGACTGCGGGAGCGCTGCCGGAACGCAGCGCCGGAAGGATCGTCTACGCGATCTTGAGATCGGGAAGAGTACGACTACATCACCCACGAGAATCCGCTCTCGTTAAACACTTTGGAATCTTCGAGGGTGAGTTATTCCATCGACTCGTTGCTACAATCTAGTAGATAGATATTGGCTTGTTTGTTTGTATGCGATAGAATTTTTTTTGTTTTCCATGCTACGAAACCGTACAGTGGTATCAGAGCCGTGTCTATATGTAGATCTGTTGCACGAGTAGAACACAATGGTCATTGTGGGCATTGATGCTTTTGTCATCGATTGCTTCTTGTGTACTTTGCATCTTGCGGGATGGTGGGATGAAGCGGCCCGGGCTAACCTTACATGACATCGTTCATGATACTTGCTCCACGCTTGACATGCAACTTGTATTGCATAAGTGGCTTTGCGGGTGCCTGTTTCTCCCAACATAGTTAAGATCCAATTTACAACGGGTGATTGACAATACTAGTATCAATGTTGTGGTTCTTGTTCGTAAGTTAGAACGACACTTATTGAAAGCCCCAAACCACGTAAAACATGCAAAGAAAGTAGAGGCGTCTAACTTTGTTTTGCAGGGGTGTGCAGTGATGTGATATGGCCATGATTGTGATTATATTTGATGTATGCAATGTTCCTTATTGTAAGTTGGCAACCGGCAGGAGCCATATGGTTGTCTTTAATTTATGTTAAGACCCACGTGTCTATTCAAAGTAGTTGTAATAGTTGAAGCTGGTGGACGACAACCATGGAGAAGCGTCATTGACCTTGATGCAATGCCGGTGATGATGGAGATCATGTTCGTGCTTGAAGATGGAGATCAGAAGCACAAAGAAGAAAGGCCATATCATATCACATATTATGAATTGCATGTGATGTTAATCCTTTATGCATCTTGTATTGCTTAGTTAACGACGGTAGCATTATAAGATGATCCCTCATGCACATGAATTTCAAGTCCTAAAGTGTTAACCCTTAGTAAGCACCGTTGCTAAAGCTTGTTGTTTCGAAGCACCACGTGATGATCGGGTGTGTTAGATTCCGCAAGTGTATACAACGTGAGCAAGCCAGATTTGCTCATGCGGAAGCTAAGGTTTGATCTTGACGAGCCTAGCATGTACAGACATGGTCTCGGAACACGGATCACCGAAAGGTAAAGCATGAATCATATAGTAGATATGATGAACATGTCGATTGTTCGCCATTGAAGCTACATCAACTCTCGTGATGATCGGTTTTGATGTGGTGGATTTGGTTCGTGTGATCACTAAAACAATGTGAGGGATATTGTTTTGAGTGGGAGTTCACCTAGATTAATTTAACTATTAATTAGAACTCAATTTGTCATAAACTTAGTCTAAACTATTGCAAATATGTTGTAGATCAATGGCAGCCCCTCCCATCAATTTTAATGCGTTCCTAGAGAAAGAAAAGTTGAAAAACAATGGAAGCAACTTCGCGGATTGGTTCCGCAATTTGAGGATTGTCCTCACAGCCGGTAATTTGACCTATGTGCTGGATGCACCGCTAGGTGACCCACCTGCAGCTACTGCTACCGATGAAGTAAAGAATGTTTACCTCACTCGGAAGACTCAGTACTCCACAGTTCAGTGCTATCTTGTATGGTTTAGAATCGGAGCTTCAGAAAAGGTTTGAGAATTCAGACCCACATGATATTGTCCGTGATCTCAAATTGATCTTTGAGACTCACGCGGCGATTGAGAGCTATGAGGCTTCTGAAAAGTTCTTTAACTACAAGATGGAAGAGGCAGCTCCGTCAGTGAGCATGTGCCTAAGATGTCTGGGCACGCAAACAAACTTCAAAGCTTGGGTATAGTGATTCCTAATGCTTTGGGGATTTACCGTGTCCTCCAATCACTACCACCAAGTTACAAGAACTTTGTGATGAACTACAACATGCAAAACATGAACAAGACGTTGCTAGAACTCTTCGCCATGTTGAAATCTGCAGAAGTGGAGATCAAGAAAGAGGACCAAGTATTGTTGGTCAATAAGACCACCAAATTCAAGAAAGGCAAGTCTAAGCAAAAGGGACACTTCAAGAAGGGTGGTAAGAAAGTTACCGCGCCGATGAAGAAGACCAAGGCTGGACCTAAGCCTGATACTGAGTGCTTTTACTGCAAGGGAGAAGGTCACTGGAAGCGGAATTGCCCAAAGTACTTGGTAGATTTGAAGAACGGCAACATCAAGAAGAAAGGTATATCCGATATACATGTTATTGATGTGTATCTCACTAGTACTCGTAGTAGTGCCTGGGTATTTGATACTGGTTCGGTTGCTCATATTTGTAACTCGAAACAGGTGCTGCAGAATAAACGGAAGCTAGCGAAGAACAAGGTGACGATGCGCGTGGGAAATGGATCAAAGGTTGATGTGATCGCGGTCGGCACGCTACCCCTTCATCTACCATTGGGATTAGTTTTATACTTAAATAATTGTTATTTGGTGCCTGCGTTAAGCATGAACATTATATCGGGATCTTGTTTATTGCGAGACGGTTACTTGTTTAAGTCCGAGAATAATGGTTGTTCGATTTATATGAGTAATATGTTTTATGCACATGCACCTTTGATAGATCGTCTATTCTTATTGAATCTCGATAGTGGAAATACACATATTAATAACATTGAGGCTAAACGTTTGAAGTCGAGCGATAACTCGACCTATATGTGGCACTGTCGTCTTGGTCACATTGGAGTGAAGCGTATGAAGAAACTCCATTCCGATGGACTTCTTGAATCACTTGATTTCGAATCACTTGAAAGATGCGAAGCATGTCTGATGGGAAAAATGACTAAGACTCCATTTTCTGGTATGATGGAGCGAGCTACGGACTTATTGGAAATCATACATACCGATGTGTGTGGTCCAATGAGTGTAGCATCGCGTGGTGGTTATCGTTATGTTCTTACCTTCACGGATGACTTGAGTAGATATGGGTATATCTATTTCATGAAACATAAGTCCGAAACTTTCGAGAAGTTTAAGGAATTTCAAAGTGAGGTAGAGAATCAGCGTCACAAGAAGATTAAATTTCTACGTTCTGATCGTGGAGGTGAATATCTAAGTTACGAGTTTGGCGAGCATTTGAAGAAATGCGGAATACTTTCACAATTGACACCGCCGGGAACACCACAGCGTAATGGTGTGTCCGAACGTCGTAATCGAACTCTCTTAGATATGGTTCGTTCTATGATGTCACTTACAGATTTACCGCTATCATTTTGGGGTTATGCATTAGAAACAGCCGCATTCACTTTATATAGGGAACCATCTAAATCCGTTGAAACGACACCGTATGAAATATGGTTTGGGAAGAAACCTAAATTGTCGTTCCTTAAAGTTTGGGGTTGCGAAGCCTATGTAAAGAAGTTACAACCGGACAAGCTTGAACCCAAAGCGGAAAAATGCGTCTTCATAGGATACCTGAAGGAAACTATTGGGTATACCTTCTATCATAGATCCGAAGGCAAAATCTTTGTTTCCAAGAATGGATCCTTTCTAGAGAAGGAATTTCTCTCGAAAGAAGTGACTGGAAGGAAAGTAGAACTCGACGAGGTTGTCAAACCTTCTCTCGAACTTGCGAGTAGCGCAGCACCGGAAGAAGTTCCTGTGGTGCCTGCACCAATAAGAGAGGAAGCTAATGATGATGATCATGAAACTTCGGTTGTAGTTGCTACAGAGCCTCGCAGGTCAACGAGAACTCGTACCACTCCTGATTGGTATGATCCCGTTATGAGTGTCATGTTGGTGGACAACACCGATGACCCTGCAACGTATGAGGAAGCGATGATGAGCCCAGATTCCAATAAATGGCAAGAAGCCATGAAATCCGAGATTGGATCCATGTACGAAAACCAAGTATGGACTTTGGTGGACTTACCGGATGGCCGGAAGGCTGTCGAGAACAAATGGATTTTCAAGAAGAAAACAGATGTTGATGGTAATGTTACTGTCTATAAATCTCGACTTGTCGCAAAAGGGTTTCGACAAATTCAAGGAGTTGACTACGATGAGACTTTCTCACCAGTAGCGAAGCTAAAGTCTGTGAGGATTATGTTAGCAATCGCTGCATATTATGATTATCAGATATGGCAGATGGATGTCAAAACAACATTCCTCAATGGATACATTGATGAAGAGTTGTATATGATGCAACCCAAAGGTTTTGTCGATCCTAAAGATGCTAACAAGGTATGCAAACTTCAACGGTCCATCTATGGATTGAAGCACGCATCCCGAAGTTGGAATCAACGTTTTGATAAGGTAATCAAAAGTTTTGGTTTTATACAAACTTATGGAGAAGCTTGTATTTACAAGAAAGTGAGTGGGAGCTCTGTAGCATTCTTAATACTATATGTAGATGACATATTGTTGATTGGGAATGATGTAGACCTTCTTAATAGTGTCAAGGAATATTTGAATAATAGTTTTTCAATGAAAGATCTTGGCGAAGCAGCTTACATATTAGGCATAAAGATTTATAGAGATAGATCGAGACGCCTAATATCATTGTCACAACGTACATATTTGGACAAAGTTCTAAAGAGGTTTGGAATGGAAGATAGCAAGAAAGGGTTCTTACCCATGTTGCCCAATACGACGTTGAGTAAAACTCAAAGTCCGACAACGGCAGAAGATAGAGAAAGGATGAGTAAGACTCCCTATGCCTCAGCCATACGATCTCTAATGTATGACATGCTATGTACTAGACCCGACATTGCATATGCTGTTAGTTTAACTAGAAGATATCAAAGTGATCCAGGCGTGGATCATTGGACAGCGGTCAAAAACATCCTTAAGTACTTGAGAAGAACTAAGGATATGGTTCTTTCTTATGGAGGTGATGAACAGCTCGTTGTTAATGGTTACACCGATGCTAGTTGGAACACCGATCCGGATGATTCTAAATCACAATCTGGATACGTATTTATTTTGAATTGTGCAGCAGTTAGCTGGAGGAGTGCAAAGCAAAGCGTTGTGGCGAGATCTTCAACTGAATCGGAATACATGGCTGCTTCGGAGGCTTCACAAGAAGCGGTATGGATGAAAGAGTTCATTACAGAGCTCGGTGTGGTTCCCAGTGCGCTGGAACCAATGTCTATCTACTGTGATAACATGGGCGCCATAGCCAATGCACAAGAAGCTGAAGCACATCAAGATACATTTTCACGCTATTCGAGAACATGTCCAAGATGGGGACATAAAGATTTGCAAAGTACACACAGATCTGAATGTGGCGGATCCGTTGACTAAACCTCTCCCGAGAGCAAAACATGACCAACACCAAACTGCCATGGGTGTTCGGTATATTACCATGTAATCTAGATTAGATGACTCTAGTGCAAGTGGGAGACTGTTGGAGATATGCCCTAGAGGCAATAATAAATGTGGTTATTATTATATCTTTGTGTTTATGATAAATGTTTACATTCATGCTATAATGGTATTAACAAGGAAACATTAATACTTGTGTGATTTGTAAACTAAAATAGAGTCCCTAGTAAAGCCTCTTTATAATACTAGCTTGTTGGTTAATAAATGATTGTGGTTTCCCTATCATGAACATTGAGATGTTATTAACAACAAGATCATATCGTTAGGAGAATGATATGGTGGACATACTCCTATAGATAAGCGTAGCATAAAGATCAAGTCATTTTAATAGTTCAATTGCTATATGCTTTCTGATACATAGTAACCTAATTCCTTCGACCATGAGATCATGCATATCACCTTCATCGGAAGGATGCTTTGATGACATCAAACACCACACCGTAACTGGGTGGCTATAAAGGTGGCATTGAGTGTTTGGAAAGTATTAGTTGAGACACATGGATCAAGAGTGGGATTTGTCCATCCATATGACGGATAGATATACTCTGGGCCCTCTCGGTGGAATGTCATCCAATTAGCTTGCAAGCATGTGACTTGCTCACAAGGGATCACATATCACGGGAACGAGAAAAGAGTACTTGTCAGTAACAAGGTTGAACTAGGTATGCAGAGATACCGACGATCATAACCTTGGATAAGTAAACTATCGTGAGACAAAGGGAAATTGGTATCGTATGTAAGTGGTTCATTCGATCGCAAAGTAATCGTAGAAATATGTGGGAGCCATATGAATTTCAGATTCCTCTATTGGTTATTGTTCGGAGAAGTGTCTCGATCATGTCCGCATAATTCACGAACCGTAGGGAGACACACTTAAGGATTCGACGTTGTTTGAGTAGTTATGGAATGATGAGTAAGAGACCGAATGTTGTTCGGAGTCTCGGATGAGATCCGGGATATCACGAGGAGATCCGGAATGGTCCGGAGAATAAGATTCATATAAGGAAAGTCTTGTTTCGGGGTTGGAGAATGGTTCCGGTGTTTTCATCGGGAATGTTCTAGAAGGTTCCGGAATGTCCGGCACTCCGGAAGGGAAGGGTACATGAATGTGTCATACCAAGTTGGAATGATTGCATCATGTACTAGGTGTCATCGCTAAACAAAATAAAGGGTTTAATCAAATCCTAGTTTGAAAAGTCAAACACCAATTTGAAAAGTCAAACGGCTATTTTGGGAAGTGGAGGGGAAGGTGGAAACTGAGTTGGGGAGGAGTTCCTCCCCTCCACCGCCGGCCCCCTTGGGAAACCGAGTTGGGGAGGGACTCCCCTCCCCTGGCACGCTCCCTCCACCTATATAAGGAGGGGCAGGGATGCCCCTCCTAGCACCCAACACCTCCACCCGCAAACCCTAGCCGCCGGCGCCGCCACCTACTGCAAGGCGCCGCCGCCTAGCGAACCCTAGCCGCCGGCCATCTCTCCTCCTTGGTGTGCCTAAACCCTAGATCGCCGAGGAGCTCTCTCATTGTCCACCATACTCGCTCCGGCTTAAGGCGAAGCCCTGCAAGATCTCCCCTCTACTTCCGGTACCACGCCGTTGTGCTGCCGGAATCGCGAGGAGAGTGCTACAACCTCCGCTGCCTGCTGGAACAAGGGAGAGGAAGGTCTTCGTCGAGTACTGAACGTGTGACCGACTGCGGGAGCGCTGCCAGAACGCAGCGCCGGAAGGATCGTCTACGCGATCTTGAGATCGGGAAGAGTACGACTACATCACCCACGAGAATCCGCTCTCGTTAAACACTTTGGAATCTTCGAGGGTGAGTTATTCCATCGACTCGTTGCTACAATCTAGTAGATAGATCTTGGCTTGTTTGTTTGTATGCGATAGAATTTTTTTTGTTTTCCATGCTACGAAACCCTGCAGAGACATGGACACAGCCATACCTTCGGTACCTGCTCAACAAGGAACTACCTGACGACCCAACAGATGCCCGACACGTATCTCGCCGGTCCAAAGCATTCACTCTCCACAACGACAAGCTATACAAGCGCAACATTTTGGGTGTGTTACAAATATGCGTCACCATCGGTGATGGCAAAACAATCCTCCAAGATATCCATGAGGGCATCTGCGGTCATCAAGCAAAAGGGCGGGTTTCACCCCTGCTACCAGTTGTTGTCGCACCAACTCCCTCACGTGATTCACTTCCCGAAACTTCGACAACAAACCCCACAGGGTGGACGGTGCCTCATCCAGAGGAAACATGACGTACATAATTGACGCAAGGGAAGTCTTCACCTGCCTCAGCACCCGCGACACCTGATGAACACGATCCTACACTGTCGCAAGAATGGTGGCCCGGTCATGGTCCATCCAGAAGAAGCCTCGGGCTTCCATATCTTGTTGGGTCAGGCAATTGATCCGAACTGAAACACATTCTTTCTCCTCCCCCAGAACAAGGTTGGACCTGCAGAAAACTCAGAATAAGATGACGTGACAACAAGGCGCACCTAAAAACGAGCAGCAGCTCAAGAAAGCTCACATTGCAATTGCTCGCTCAACTGCCACAGCTCCCCCATCAGATAATCCTCCCTGGCTGTAGCCCGCTCAGTCTTCGACTTACACACGTCCGCATGGCCTCGAATGCCAAGGATCTCCTTCCCCAAGCTACGGACGCGATCGTGAAGAAAAACAAGCTGCGACGCATCATCCAAAGATGGTCGCGGCTGAGGGACATTCGAAGTGTCCACAGGAGCCTCACCCGAAGGTCCCTAAAGGCAAGCAAGTAAGAATATGAACAACACATTTCTCTGGCAACAACTCGAAGCATCATTTATATACATAAAAAAGCCACTACATGGCACAAGGAGAAATTGTTCAACAAAATGTTACAGCAACAGAAGAAGAAAAGCTATGCTAGCTACAACAGATTTAGGCGCCCGCAGCCGAGGTAGCCTTGGAGCCAGATTGCCTGCCCCTGGCTTCTCCGTGGCGCCTCGTCGCGTAGTCCGCAGCAGGTCGATAAGCTTCAGACTATACTGCTTACAACGAGAGGCGAAGAGAGCAAAGGCTACCTCAGAGCCGTCGAGAGTTGTTGGCATATGGGAGGTGACGTGGTGAAGATCCAGCTCCGCTTCGGACGCCATGGCCATGGCCAGCCCCACGGAAGCATCGATTCCTTTCTTCTTGCGCTTGTAGGCTGCAGGGGCATCCTCTGACAGCGCATCCGCTAGAGAATCAACATCCTCAAGGGCAGCGCCCTTGGGAACGATCTCCTTGTAGAAACGCTGGAGAACCTCCTTGGCCTTAGCAAGGGAACCAGCAGCAGTGCCGCAGCGATCTTCGACCGTTGCGGTGGCATCATCTAGAGCGCTCCCGTGCTCCAAGACACTGCGATCAAACACAATGCCCGAAGAATCTGGCGCAAAGAAGAGCAGGCAGAAGTCGAATAAGGACAAGAAGAAAGAACAGTCAAAAATCCAAAAGACCAAATTAATGCAAGACACATACCAGAGAAGGCCTTGGATGCAGCCATCAGCTTCTCGGCCACCTCCTTCTCGCGCGCAGCCGCAACAGTTGCGAGCTGCTCTTCGCGATTCGAAGCCTCCTGCTGCAGGCGCTCCTTGGCCTCGGGAGCGTTAGCTAACTCCTGCTGTAGGCGCTCCTTCGCCTCCACGGCATCAGCAGCGTGCTTCTCCGCATGACCGAGGCTCTTCTCAAGAGCGTCCAGTCGGCGAAGGGCCGCATTATTCTCATCTACAAAGCATCAAGAACACACATGAGCAACACAATCTACATTCAGGTAACAGGTGAAAAAGACAAGAGCAAGCAAGACACGTACCTCGGAGCTGCTGCATACTGGCCTCCAGCGCCAGATGCTGCTCGATGAGAAGGTTCGCGCTGTGCACAAAGGGCTTTGGAAAGAAGTAGAAGCAAACAATCAAGAAAGCACCAAGAAAAGGGCTCGGGGGCTGCGCCCCGAAAACGAGCAAAACATCAAACAAAACGACCCGAAAAAGGCTCGGGGGCTCCCCTAGGACAAGAGGAAAAACAACTTACATGCTTAGACGGGGACTCCAAAGGTCAAGGTGCAGTCTTCCGAGTGATGACTACTCGAGCCTCCTGCGGAGAGGGGTTCAGAGCATCGCCCCCAGAGTTGGCCACCGTCTGAGAGGGAGGGGACGTCGGTTTTGACTCCCCTATGGCCTCTTGGGCGCCCTCACTAAGAGAGCTCTCCGAGGAGTGGCTGCAAGGAAAATATTCATCAAAGCAAGAAGAAAAGGTGCACACGTAAAAAACAGAACGAACAACATTCAAATATACTTACGAGTCGATGTCGCTCAAATCAAAGACGGACGGAGCCTTCTCCTTCTTCTTCTTCTTCTTCTTGGACGGCGACTGCGACGCCATAGCCTGTAGAGGCACAGCCGGGAACGGTGAGGAGGAAGCGCCGTCATCCCCGCTGTGGCGCACAAGGAAGGATGGGTCCCTAGGCATTGGCAGAGTCGAGGCATCCGAAGGCTCAATTAGACTTCGTGCCCGCTTTTGGGTCCGCCCCTCGCTCGCCTCGGGGGCATCATGAGTTGGCGACTGCGCCGGTGGAAGCTCAGACTCGGAGTCCACAACTTCGTTGTCTGGCGCAATCGGATACTTTTCAGGCAACGGAGGCACCATGCCAGCTACCTTCGGTTCCTGCAAAAGAAGACAAAGAATGTGATTAAGCAACATTTAGTCATATGAAAAACAACAATCATAAAAAGAGAGCAACGCGCAGGACGCAGTTCTAAAAACCCGAGGAACTGGATTCGAAGAGCTGAAGGGGACGGTCAAGGACTTCTTCGGGAGGTCCTCTTCAGCCTTGAACTTCAGCAGCAGCTGAAGAGCCCTATCGAGGTCGCCCCTGGAGAGCTCTTTAGCCGAAACCCTCGTCGGGTCGTGGCGGCCAGTGTAAAGAAACATCGGATGCACCCTCACCTAGAGTGGCTGCACCCGACGTTTGAGGAAGGTGAGGATGATATCCACACCATTTACCTCCATCTCCGCAATCATCTGGAGGGCCTCCACTCGACGGTAGAGCTCCTCTACCTCTGCCACCTCGCCCTCCAGGATATGGTTCTTCCAAGATCTCTTCGGCAGGATCTCCTGGTCGGAGTCGAAGGGGGCGAGGCCGAAATTTTGCCCGTCCACTATGGAGTCACGGATATAAAACCACTTCTTCCGCCAGTATTGGACGGACTCAGACATAGAAAATGAAAAGAAGAGAATAGAAGATCGGAGGGAAATAATGCAGCCGCCGAGCGGGTAGACCCCGCCGGTACCAGACTGCCTCTTCACGGAATAGAGTTTCCATAAGAGGCCAAAGTGTGGCTCGATACCGAGCCAGCACTCGCAAAAGGTAATGAAGCAGGCGATGTGGAGAAGAGAATTGGGCAAAAGATGGTGGAGTTGGATGCCATAGAAAAACA
The DNA here is from genome assembly GCA_916181665.1 of Avena sativa. Lineage (NCBI taxonomy): Eukaryota > Viridiplantae > Streptophyta > Magnoliopsida > Poales > Poaceae > Avena > Avena sativa. The sequence continues at coordinate 298,139,805 of OV702297.1, read as the reverse complement.
AAAGTCCACGAAGAAAATCGTGGACTGGGAGTGAGAGGCCACGAAGAATGAAGGCGACAAACATCACCCAAAACCCTACGGGTGGATGGGGAATTACCTCATTGCCGGGGATCTTGACGGCCTCCTTGTCATGCGGGATTAAACCTGCATCGCGCAGCTTGCTCAGGTCACCCTCGCGCGTCTCCGTGCTCCTCCACCCGCCATCGGTGATGCGAGCGGTGGTGGTACTTTTCTTTCCGCCGGCAGCAACACTCGAGCCCGCTCCGGCAGAGGCCTTCTTTGACTTCACCATCGCGGAGCGTAGACGGCAGCGGTGCGCGCGCAAGAAAGAAGAGGGAAAAGATCGAAGAACGTCCAGTGCACGCGAGGATGAGCTCGTGAAAATGGAGGCACTGAAAGCAAATGGCAAAGGGTGAAAACAAACTACTGTTTTCCCCACAGTTATAAGGATGAAGACGACGGATAGGAACCGTTCATCCAGAAGCCCTAACGCTAGGTTTAGATCCAACAGTCCACGTGTCAAGACAGCAGCGAATTGTCGCCCGCACGCCATCCACTACACACGGAAACCAAGGAGATGCCGTAATTCTCGCCACGTCACGTATGACTAGTCAACTTCAAGTCAGAAATTGGAACCCACGATCATCCTGTTACGTCACCTCTGGCGCCGCAGACGGTTGAGGTCATCGACCATCAGCACTGACGTCATCAAGCAGTCTAGCAACGGCTGGAATTCTTCGACTGTAAAAACAAGTACTTCCTCGAATCTACGATTCGAAAAGAAATACTCGGGGTCTACTCCTATTAGGAGTGCTGGCCGCGCACATGATGCATGATTAAGGTACTACACAACTGATGATTCTTCGAGTCCTACGTCGAGTCTACGGCTCCACTAGGGACTCGGGGGCTACTCCCATAGGGAGGATTGATCCAAGCACCCGAAAAAATAGTGTCTTTCGGACCTGAAGCCAAAAACAACTAAACTAAAGTCTCTGCTCGAGTCTACGACTCGAACAGACACTCGAGGGCTACTCCCATAGGGAGCACTGGTCATGCACCCTATGAAATTTTTAGACTGAGATCCTTCGGATCAAATATGACAAAATCTTTTCGGCAACTTTGCCCAAACCAACACTAAGAGAGAAACGATCTCCTTGGTTACCCGAAACACCTCCACGGTGATAAAATTTCGGATGATGTGTCTACGACGCAAAGATAAGACCTACAGATACCATCTGATGGCCTGGTAACGCACCTGACTACGCTCTGCTAGTAAAAACCCATGTCAACAGACGCGATGAAAATCCTAACGGACGCGTTGGGTATATCAATTGAAAACTACTGGGATTCGATTCCTATAAGACATTAGCGGACTGAGTCGAATTACGCCAGTATCCGTTCCAGATTAGAATCTAGGGACTCGAATCTGAAGAAGATCGTGTTGTTTTGTCCTATGACAGTTAACTGGTCCTGATCCATCAGGAGAGTCAGGCACACGCATCAGCAATCCCTACAAACTAAAACCATTCTCTTATAAACATGCATAAATCTGCACCCGAAGGATTGGGGAGTCCCTAGCCGAATCTACGATTCAACTGAGCACTCGGGGGCTACTGACATGGTTATACCCCGCGGGTACACAACATCAACATACCTAGTCTAGCTCAAAGGAAGGCCCAGTGCAAGATATGCGGCCTGTGGAGATTCCGGGTGGCCTAGGCCCATGACGTCTTTGGATGCTTGGAGAACAAGACTAGAGTAGATAGAATTTCAAAGGGCAAACCCTAATATGTAACCGACTCGGCCTATGCCCGGAACCTACCTATATATATAAAGGCTAGGAGGGCACGACGAGGAGGACAACTCTCACCGCATACACACCCCACGCCAGATTGCATCTCCACACCCTTGTAACTTTCGGTTCCGTCGTAATCAAGAGCAGACAAGCAGGAGTAGGGTTTTCCCTCTGTGGGCTTGAACCTGGGTAAATCTCGTGTCCTTGTGTTGCTTGTCTGTTAACCGTTCCGCGATCTCCAGAATCCCCATCTTCTCCAAAACCCAAGCTCATAAAAATGGGCATTGACGAGATTAAACCTCGTCACCATCATCCCTAGATCGGGGGGGGTCTAAAGCTCTTCCCGGCACCCTGCCAGAGGGGATATCATCCCGGAGGCCTTGTTCTTCATCATTCCAGCCTCTGTATGAATCGTGAGTAGTTCCACCTTGGACTACGGGTCCATGTAGTAGCTAGATGGTTGTATCTCCTCATTTGTGCTTTTATGTCTAGATCTTGTGATCTCCGTTCATGATCATGATCTCATCTATTTGTAATCATGCATGTTGTGTTTGCGGGGATCCGATGGATATTGAGATTACTATGTCAGATTGATTAATGGTTTTGTCTTATTGATTGTATCATGTCTGTGTTGTTTGTGATCTTGCATGGTCTCCGTTGTTAGTAGCTATCTTGGCCGAGTAGTTGCTAGTGACTCCAAGAGGGGGTATTTATGCTCGATAGTGGGTTCATGCCTCTATTTAATCAAGGGAAGTGATAGAAATCTCTAAGGTTGTAGATGTGCTTTTGCCACTAGGGAGAAAACAACAGTGTCTTGTTTATGGAACAAGTGGATTGTTTACCTTACACACTTTGCTTAAAGTAGTTGTCTGTTGCTTGCAACTTAATACTGGAGGGGGTTCGCATGATAAACCAAAGGTGGACTTCTAGTCATAGATGCAGTTGTATGGCGGTCTATGTATCTTGTTGTATTGCCCAATTGAATCTCATAGGATCTTTATGTCTAGTATTGCATTGTTATGCCTTGCTCAGTCCTGTCAATTGCCCTGTTGTAATTTGTTTACCCAACATGCCATGTTTGTTTATCTAAGGAGAACACCTCTAGTGAACTATGGACCCCGGTCCAATCTTTACCATTGATACATCTTCCACTGCTACTATTTACTTGCTGCAAACCTCTTTCACCTTCCACACCATATAGTTAATCCTTTGTTACAGCAACAAGTGAGATTGACAACCTCACTGTTAGTTGGGGCAAAGTCTTGAGTTTGTGTTGTGAAGTTTTCCACGTTGCTTGCAACACCTTTGAGACGTTTCCTTCCTCATACTAGTTCGATAACCTCGGTTTCTTACTAAGGGAAGACTTGCTACTGTGCTGCATCATACCTTGCTCTTGGGGTTTCTCGACGAAGAGCTCCACGTTGACGCGGCGCCATCAGACCCTCCTAGCCTTTATATATGAGGAGGCTAGGTTTCAAGTGCCAATACAAGTAGGTTACAAGTTGTTTTCAAACTCTAGTCTTGAGCTTTCCTTATGTTGTGTGCTTGAGACTGCGTGTCCATATGGGCTTCATAGCAGCCGAAACGTCATAAGCGTCATGGACCCTGGCAGGTCGTTGGGTGGGCCTTCCGTCGGGCTGGACCAGGTAGGCTAACATCAGGTACCCGTAGGGCATATACAAGTCAGTAGCCCCCTAGTGTACATCTGAAACATAGATTCAGGTGGAGAATTAGTTGTCTTGAACCTTGCATTTGGATGTTAGAGTCGAAAGTTATGTCGAGTGCGAAGCACTTCACCCAAAAGTTCATCGGGTCAGCTAAATTTGATCGATTGTTGTAAAGGAGTCAACATTATGGACGTAGTCAACACAATGGACTATAGGGTGCGTGACCAGCGATCCCTATGGGAGTAGCCCCCGAGTGGCTGTTCGAGTCGTAGACGCGAGCAGAAATTTATAGTCGTCGGTTGCGGGTTATGGTGATCCGGAAGTTCTTCGGATGACCCTGCAGATGTCCTAAATGCCTTCATTTTTTTGAATGCGCGACCAACGCTCCCTATGAGAGTAGCCCAGAGTCCTCAGTCGAATCGTTGATTCGAGTGAGGAATCGAAGCGTGCCCCTCGAATATCATCTGTGTGTGCGACCAGCGCTCTAGTTTGGAGTAGCTTCCGAGTGTATGGCGGAGTCGTGGACTCGGGCAGAGACTCGAGTCTTGTATCGTGCAGTTGTAGTCGGAAATCTCATGAGCGTACCGCCGACCCGGAGGTACATCAAGTGTGTGACCAGCGCTCCTGATAGGAGTAGCCTCTGAGTGTCTAGTCGAGTCGCAGACTCGAGTGGAGACTCATGCAAGGAGAAACCACTGATACGGAAGTGCATCGAGTCAGCGTCCCATGCATAAGGAGCCAGGAGTCAACGTAGAGGAGTCACGTGACGTTTAGCCAGAAGGACTCGATGTTCTGTATGAAGTCGATGCCATTGCTCCTGTCGGGTGCGTGGCCAGCGTCACGTCTGTGTAGCAACAGGTGCTACAACCATCCAAAGAGGGACTCGACTCAGGTCTTAGGTTTATGATGTAGCCAGCTGTTTTGTCGACTCCTGTTTGATGACCCAATAGAATAGCTCGACGCAGTCGACGTCCTTGTAAGCTGCAGAAAACATAAAAATTGTGAAGTACTTGTATCTTGTAAAGAATATTTGCTTGTCAGCTTATAAAGTAAAATTATAGTGCCGATCGAGTCGACACTTTTGCACTATATGCTAGGCCTTTTTGTTAGCCTGATTACCCTTAGTCTCAGTACCTTGCCGAGGCACTCGGAGTTCAAGGATTCGACGATCAGGCAGAATTAGCTACTCAGGCTGTCGCGTATGAGGTGCTTGAAGGGTTTCGCGGCATAGTAAATCAAAATTTTCTACGGATGCAAACAGAGGGAAAGCCAAGATCTAATCTAGGAGATGCAAACAACGAGAGAGATTGGATTAGATCTTCATACCCTTGAAGACTCGCGCAGCGGAACGTTCGTCGGAACGTGGGTGATGTAGTCGTACTCGCTTCTCCTCCTCGCGATCCGATCCGATCTAGCACCACAAGTGGCGGTGCCTCCGTGAGATGCACACGTGCAGCACCTCGACGTCTCCTCCTTCCTCGGACCAGCAAGTATGGTGGAGAGATAGATTGGATCTACAACACGACGGCGTGGTGTATATGGTGGAGAATTTCTGCAGCAGGGCTTCGCCTACAAACAGTCGGGAGGGAGAGAGGAAGGGCAGCAGGGCAACTAGGGTTGGAGGGAAGGTGTAGGGAGGGGGCGCACCAGCCCTCTTTATATAGAGGGGGGGAGGCCAGCCCTTGCCCCTCCTCCAAGCCTTGGGCCGGCGGCCAAGGGAGGGAGAAGTGGGGGGCAAGGACTCTCCTCCTTCTAGAAGCCCTAATTAGGGTTTCCCCTTGGATGGCCGGCTAGGCCCTATGGGGCCTTGTGCCCCTGGCCCAATGCGGCCAGGGCACTCCCTCATAGGCCCATGCCCCCTCCCGACAGGTGGGACCACGTTGGTCCCCCTCTGGAAGGTTCTAGAAGCTTCCGGTACAATACCGATTAACCCGGAACAATTCCGAACTCCAAAAACTGCACTGCCTTATATGAATCTTATTCTTCGGACCACTCCGGAACCTCTCGTGATATCCCGGATCCCATCCGAGACTCCGAACAAAAACTCATAAACCAATTATCCAATCTATCCTAGCGTCGAGACACGTTAAGTGTGTGACCCTGCGGGTTCGAGAATATGCAGACATGATCTTCTATCAATAATCAACAACGGGGCCTGGAAACCCATATTGACTCCCACACATTCATCGATGATCATATCGGATGAACCACGATGCCAGGATTCAATCAATCCCATATATATATTCCCTTCGTCTCGCGATATTTTACTTGCCCGAGATTCGATCGTCGGTACCGTCATACCTAGTTCAATCTCGTTTACAGCAAGTACTTTACTCGTTCCGTAATCCGATATCACTTTGTGATTAACTCCTTAACCACATGCTTGCAAGCGGTGTTGATATCGATTACCGAGTGGGCCCGAAGTATATCTCTCCGACTTGGGAGGGACAAATTCCATCTCGATACATACAACCCAACAGATACTTTCCGATCACCTGAGAGACACCTTTATGATCACCCTCTCATAGGATGACGTTTGATGACCTCAAAGCTTTCTTCCGATACCAGGGAGTTGCATTATCTCATGGTCTAAGGAATACAATATTTGACATAAGAAAAGCTTTGCAAAGACGAACACGATGACACGATCTAATTGCTTCGTTTAGTTTGGGTCTGTCCACCATATCATTCTCCCAATGATATGATCTCATTATCAATTGACAACTCATGTCTATGGTTAGGAAACCTTAACCATCATTGATCAATGAGCTAGTCCATAGAGGCGTACTAGGGACACGGTGTTGTTCACAAACCACACAAGTATTAAAGTTTCCGCTTAATACAATTCTAGCATGGAATATAAACATCATCATGAACAAGAATTATAATAATAACATCTTTATTATTGCCTCTAGGGCATAATTCCAACAGTCTCCCACTTGCACTAGAGTCAATAATCTAGTTTACATCTGGCAACAATCTCACACCCATGGCACTGAGGTGCTGATCATGTTTTACACGTGGAAGAGGTTTAGTCAATGGATCTGCGACATTCAGATCTGTATGTACTTTGCTAATCTTCAGATCTCCATCTGCTATATAATCTCGGATTATATGAAACTTGCGGTTGATATGCTTGGTCTTTGGATGATATCTTGGTTCCTTAGCGAGTGCTATGGCGCCAGTGTTGTCACACAATATCTCCAGTGGGTCCAATGCACTTGGAACCACGCCAAGCTCAGTGATGAAGTTCCTGATCCAAACTCCTTCACTTGACGCTTCTGCAGCAGCCATATATTCCGCTTCTACTGTAGATCCCGCGATCACGCTTTGCTTGCAGCTTCTCCAGCTCACAGCTCCTCCATTCAAAATATACACGTATCCTGTCTGAGATTTAGAATCATCCTTGTCGGTGTCAAAACTAGCGTCGACGTAACCTTTTATGACAAGCTGTTCATCACCCCCATAGACTAAGAACATTTCTTTAGTCATGTTTAGGTACTTTAGGATGTTCTTCACGGCTCTCCAGTGTTCCACTCCTGGATCACTTTGATATCTGCTCGTCAAACTAAGAGCATTGGACACATCCGGTCTAGTACACAGCATGGCATACATGATGGAACCTATGGCCGAGGCATAAGGCACTTTGCTCATAGCTTCCCTATCATTTACCATAGATGGACACTGAGCCTTGCTCAATATCTTACCTGACAACATAGGCACTGAACCTTTCTTTGCCTTATCCATTCTGAACCTTTTCAGAACTTTGTCTAGGTATGTACTCTGGCTTAAAGCTATCAGGCGTCTTTGTCTATCTCTATAGATTTTGATGCCCAATATATAAGCAGCTTCACCTAGGTCTTTCATTGAAAAACACTTGTTCAAATAACTCTTCACATCGTTAAGCATGTTGATGTCATTTCCGATAATCAATATGTCATCCACATATAGTACCAGAAACGTCACCGAGCTCCCACTCACTTTCTTGTAAATGCAAGCTTCGTAGCAATTTGGAACAAATCCAAAGCTCTTGATCACTTGATCAAAATGAAGGTTCCAACTCCAAGATGCTTGCTTCAGTCCATAAATGGAACGCTGAAGTTTGCATACTTTATCAGCATCCTTAGGATCGACAAAACCTTCGGGTTGCATCATATACAACTCTTCATCAATGTTGCCATTGAGGAATGCAGTCTTGACATCCATCTGCCATATTTCATAATCATGAAACGCAGCAATTGCTAATATAATCCGAATGGACTTAAACATCGCTACGGGAGAGAAAGTCTCATCGTAGTCAACACCTTGAACTTGTCGAAAACCTTTTGCGACAAGCCGTGCTTTATAGACGGTAACATTACCATCCGCGTCCATTTTCTTCTTGAAGATCCATTTGCACTCAACGGCCTTTCGGTCGCTAGGAGGGTCCACCAAAGTCCATACTTGGTTTTCGCTCATGGATCCCAATTCGGATTTCATGGCTTCTAGCCATTTCTCAGAGTCTGGGCTCATCATCGCTTCCTCATAGTTCGTAGGTTCACTGTCTTCTACTAACAAGACAGTCAAGACAGGGTTGCCGTACCACTCAGGAGGGGCACGCGACCTTGTCGACCTGCGACGTTCAGTAGCAGCATCGTCCGAAGCTTCATGATCCTTGCCATTAGCTTCCTCTATTGTTGGTGCAGGCGGCACTGGAACAATTTCAGGTGCTGCGCTACTCTCCAATTCAAGAGAAGGTTCAATAACCTCGTCAAGCTCTACTTTCCTCCCACTCACTTCTTTCGAGAGAAACTCCTTCTCAAGAAAGGAACCGTTCTTTGCGACAAACACTTTGCCTTCGGTTCTGTGATAGAAGGTATACCCAATAGTTTCCTTAGGGTATCCTATGAAGACGCATTTCTCCGCTTTGGGTTCGAGCTTGTCCGGCATCAACTTCTTGACGTAAGCTTCGCATCCCCAAACTTTAAGAAACGACAACTTAGGTTTATCACCAAACCACAGTTCATACGGTGTCGTCTCAACGGATTTAGATGGAGCCCTATTTAAAGTGAATGCAGCAGTTTCTAATGCATAACCCCAAAATGATAACAGCAAATCAGTAAGAGACATCATTGATCGGACCATATCTAATAGGGTTCGATTCCGGCGTTCAGACACACCATTGCGCTGTGGTGTTCCGGTTGGCGTGAGTTGTGAAACGATTCCACTTGCTTTAAGATGCGTGAGAAAATCATAACTCAAATATTCACCTCCACGATCGGATCGTAGAAACTTAATCTTTCTATTACGATGGTTCTCCACTTCATTCTGAAATTCCTTGAACTTTTCAAATGTTTCAGATTTATGTTTCATTAAATAGATATACCCATATCTACTTAAGTCATCGGTAAAAGTGAGAAAATAGCGTTATCCACCACGCGTCGAAATACTCATCGGTCCGCATACATCGGTATGTATGATTTCCAACAAGTCCGTTGCTCGCTCCATCATACCGGAGAACGGGGTTTTGATCATCTTGCCCATGAGGCATGGTTCGCATGTGTCAAATGATTCAAAATCAAGAGACTCCAAAAGTCCATCAGAATGGAGTTTCTTCATGCGCTTTACACCAATATGACCTAGACGACAGTGCCACAAATAAGTAGTATTATCACTATCTACTTTGCATCTCTTAGCCTCAATGTTATGGATGTGTGTTTCATCCCTTTCGAGATTTAGAAGAAATAAACCATTCACAAGAGGTGCATGACCATAAAAGATGTTACTCATATAAATAGAACAACCATTATTCTCCGATTTAAATGAATAACCGTCTTGCAATAAACACGATCCAGAAATAATGTTCATGCTCAACGCAGGCACATAATAACATTTATTAAGGTTTAAAACTAATCCCGAAGGTAAAACTAAGGAGAGCGTGCCGATGGCCATCACATCAACTCTTGATCCGTTGCCAACGCGCATCGTCACCTCATCCCTCGCAAGCCTCCGTCTATTCCGTAGCTCCTGTTTCGAGTTACAAATATTAGCAACTGAACCGGTATCAAATACCCAGGCACTACAACGAGGGCTAGTAAGGAAAACATCAATAACATGTATATCAAATATACCTTTGATGGTGCCAGCCTTCTTGTCCGCTAAGTACTTCGGACAGTTGCGCTTCCAGTGACCCTTGTCCTTGCAATAGAAGCACTCAGTGTCCGGCTTAGGACCAGACTTGAGCTTCTTCTCAGCAGGGCAACGCGCTTGCCGCCGCCTTTCTTGAAGGGCTTCTTTGCACCCTTACCTTTCTTAAAGGAGGGCTTGTTGACCATCAACACATGATTATCCTTCTTGATATCCACCTCCGTAGCCTTCAGCTTTGCGAAGAGCTCGGTGATCGTATCAGTGGAACCAATCTGATTATGAGTCACTACAAAACTTTTGTAGCTGGGAGGGAGTGATTGCAGAACCCTGTCAATCTTGAGCTCCTCTGGAATCGTGCATTCCAGTTGCTCAAGGCGTTGAGTGTAGCCCGTCATCTTAATGGCGTGCTCACTAACGGAACTCCCTTCCTCCATCTTGCAGTTAAAGAACTTCTCAGAGATCTCATATCTCTCAGAACGGGCCTGAGTCTGAAACATGGTTTTCAACTCTTCGAGAATCTCAAAGGGCCCGGGATACTCTTCAAAACGATTTTGAAGTTCCGGTTCCATAGCAAACAACATGGTGCTCTTAATCACACCATAATCATCTTTGCGCGACTGATAGACAGCTTTCTCATCAGCCGGCGCAGTTGCAGCAGGGGGGGTCACCTAACGCTTTCCCAAGGACATAGTCCTTTTGTCCGCCAGATAGAATGATTCTTAGATTGCGGAACCAATTGGTGAAGTTAGACCCATTGTTTCTAAGCTTTTCCTTCTCAGCAAAAACGTTGAAGTTGAAGTTGGACTTGGCCATGTGATCTACAGTATTTGCAAGTACAATTTAGACTATGTTCATGATAAATAGTTCAACTTAATCAAATTACTAGATAAACTCCCACTAAATTCAACATCCCTCAAGTTGTTTAGTGAACACGATCCAAATTCACCACACCTAATCCGATCATCACGAGAAGAGATGTGGTTTCAATGGTGGACAACGAAGTGTCGATCATATCATCCATATGACTCATGCTTAACCTTTCGGTTCTTGTGTTTCGAGGCCATGTCTGTACATGCTAGGCTCGTCAAGTTTAGACCCAAGTATTTCCGCGTGTGCAAAACTGGCTTGCACCCGTTGTATGTGAGCGTAGAGTCTATAGCACCCGATCATCACGTAATGCTTGGACACGACGAACTTTCGCAACGGTGCATACTTGGGGAGAACACAGTTTTTATCTTGATCTTTAAGTGAGGAATCATCTTATAATGCTACCGTCGCGATCTAAGCATAATAAGATACATAAAAGGATAAACATCACATGCATATAACTTTAATGTGACATGGTATAGCCAATCTTCGTGCAATGATCTCCATCTTGTGCGTTCCGGCATGATCTCCATCACTCCACCATGATTGCCTCCACCACGAATAGCAACTACAACTATTGCTAACTACTTAGCGATAAAGTGAAACTATTACATGGCGCATAAGAAGTTGACACACAGGTCATACACAATTATAAAGACAACCATATGGCTCCTGCCGGTTGTGTACTCATCGACATGCAAGTCGTGAAACATTACAAAACATGATCATCGCATACATTATACACATCACATCTTGGGCCATACCATATCACAGAAAACACTCCCTGCAAAAACAAGTTAGACGCCTCTACTTTGTTGTTGCATGTTTTACGTGGCTTATGGGAGTAGATGCTAAGAACGATTCTTACCTACGGAAAGCCACAACGGTGATATTATGGTTGCCAAACTCCGGTGTTAATCCCATGACAACTATAGTGAGAGAAACTGACATCCACCAGCCGCATGTGTGGAACAAGCCACATGTCAAGTGCGGAGCCGGTCTCACAAACGACGTCGCGTAAGGTTGGCCTGGACCGCTTCAATCTCACTATCCCGCGTCATAAGAAGAACACAAACAAGAGGCTTGCAACAGAAAACATCAACGCCCACAACAATCATGTTGCGTTCTACTCGTGAAACACATCTACGCATAGATCTAGCTCTGATACCACTGAAGGGTTTCGCGGCATAGTAAATCAAAATTTTCTACGGATGCGAACAGAGGGAAAGCCAAGATCTAATCTAGGAGATGCAAACAACGAGAGAGATTGGATTAGATCTTCATACCCTTGAAGACTCGCACAGCGGAACGTTCGTCAGAACGTGGGTGATGTAGTCGTACTCGCTTCTCCTCCTCGCGATCCGATCCGATCTAGCACCACAAGTGGCGGTGTCTCCGTGAGATGCACACGTGCAGCACCTCGACGTCTCCTCCTTCCTCAGACCAGCAAGTATGGTGGAGAGATAGATTGGATCTACAACACGACGGCGTGGTGTATATGCTGGAGAATTTCTGCAGTAGGGCTTCGCCTACAAACAGTCGGGAGGGAGAGAGGAAGGGCAGCAGGGCAACTAGGGTTGGAGGGAGGTGTAGGGGAGGGGGCGCACCAGCCCTCTTTATATAGAGGGGGGGGCGGCCAGCCCTTGCCCCTCCTCCAAGCCTTGGGCCGGCGGCCAAGGGAGGGAGAAGTGGGGGGCAAGGACTCTCCTCCTTCTAGAAGCCCTAATTAGGGTTTCCCCTTGGATGGCCGGCTGGGCCCTATGGGGCCTTGTGCCCCTGGCCCAATGCGGCCAGGGCACTCCCTCATAGGCCCATGCCCCCTCCCGACAGGTGGGACCATGTTGGTCCCCCTCCGGAAGGTTCTAGAAGCTTCCGGTACAATACCGATTAACCCGGAACAATTCCGAACTCCAAAAACTGCACTGTCTTATATGAATCTTATTCTCTGGACCACTCCGGAACCTCTCGTGATATCCCGGATCCCATCCGAGACTCCGTACAAAAACTCATAAACCAATTATCCAATCTATCCTAGCGTCGAGACACGTTAAGTGTGTGACCCTGCGGGTTCGAGAATATGCAGACATGATCTTCTATCAATAATCAACAGCGGGGCCTGAAAACCCATATTGACTCCCACACATTCATCGATGATCATATCGGATGAACCACGATGCCAGGATTCAATCAATCCCATATATATATTCCCTTCGTCTCGCGATATTTTACTTGCCCGAGATTCGATCGTCGGTACCGTCATACCTAGTTCAATCTCGTTTACAGCAAGTACTTTACTCGTTCCGTAATCTGATATCACTTTGTGATTAACTCCTTAACCACATGCTTGCAAGCGGTGTTGATATCGATTACCGAGTGGGCCCGAAGTATATCTCTCCGACTTGGGAGGGACAAATTCCATCTCGATACATACAACCCAACAGATACTTTCCGATCACCTGAGAGACACCTTTATGATCACCCTCTCATAGGATGACGTTTGATGACCTCAAAGCTTTCTTCCGATACCAGGGAGTTGCATTATCTCATGGTCTAAGGAATACAATATTTGACATAAAAAAAGCTTTGCAAAGACGAACACGATGACACGATCTAATTGCTTCGTTTAGTTTGGGTCTGTCCACCATATCATTCTCCCAATGATATGATCTCATTATCAATTGACAACTCATGTCTATGGTTAGGAAACCTTAACCATCATTGATCAATGAGCTAGTCCATAGAGGCATACTAGGGACACGGTGTTGTTCACAAACCACACAAGTATTAAAGTTTCCGCTTAATACAATTCTAGCATGGAATATAAACATTATCATGAACAAGAATTATAATAATAACATCTTTATTATTGCCTCTAGGGCATAAATCCAATAGTGCTCGAGTGCGTGGAGCCGATGGCACATTAGGTTACTCGAAGAGGACACATCCCACGAGTATTTTGAGTGCGATTAAAAAGGAATCAGCTCTAAGTAGAGGGAAACTTAGCTTTATTGGTAGCTGCTATGAACGAAGTTGATGCGACCGCGGACGTAGTTGACGTGGTAGCTGGTCATGCGGCGGACATAGTAGACACAACAGACCGCACTCGTAGCAGAGACGGGATCCTAGGGTCGATGGCGGCAGTGAGATCTGCATCCGAAGATTCCCACAGTCGAAGATCACAGTGGATTGCTGGAGCCGAAGACCGCAGCAGGTCGTCGAAGTCAAAGGATCCCCCGAGTCATCAGATTTGAAGATCACAGCGGGTCGCTGGAGTCGAAAGAGCCCTAGGGTCATGGTCGCTGAAGCCGATGTAGCCAGTTGCCGCAATCAAAGATCGCGTCGGATCGCCACATACGAAAGATGCAGCGGGTCGCTGATGCCGAGGGAGCCCCTGGTCATCGGAGCCGAAGACCGTAGAGGGTCGCGCGGCGGTGTCAGCGCAGCCCCCGGGTGTATAGTCCACGTGGTCGCAACAACGGACAGGTAGACAAGCTCGGCAAAGTCATGTCGTGGACACAGAGTCAACACATCGGCCGGTCGTGTGATAGACGGAGTTGAAATGGCAGATGTGGTCGGCTCTATGTCTTCCGTTTTGCGGATGTACGCACAGAATTTTTAGATGTCTTGGAGCGAGAAATCTGATGGTTGTAGACGGAAGGCTCTTCTCGTATTCAGTCTGACGTCAGGGGTAATCGCTTTTGTCCAACCTGAATGAGACATGATTTTCTTGAATCGACTCCATGAATTGACTCTTTACGCAGTGTAGTCTGGCGTTAATGTGACTTCCTCTGTCCATGAATTGATTCTTTATGCAGTGCACGCCGGTTGCTCCTTCACGTGTGTGTCAGGAAAACTGACGTGTCACACCCAACTCAATTTGGCATGATGTCGTTAACTCGCTGCATCGCCAGATAGTGCAACCTATACTCGCATCGAAATTGGCCGCCGAGTCGACGACTCGGCCTCCTCCATGGAGTCGCCGATTAAGTAGATCGCGCCTGATGAACGCGAATTTCCAGATGCGACCTGGATGATGTTGGCGTTGAGAGATCCAGCCCAGATGATGACGCATGTTCCCGTGACGCCAACGGATTATAGATTGCAGTGGATCGAACCGTCATGACCGCATGATCAGCATCCCTAGTTCCTACAGACGACACCAATTGACGAGGGTTCAACTCGTCAATGCCCATTGTTATGGACTTGATTTGGAGAAAATGGGGATGTTGAAAGTCGCGAGACGGTTAACACGCAAGCAACACGAAGACACGAGGTTTACCCAGGTTCAGGCCCCAATCTGGCGTGGAGGTGTGTGTACGAGGTGTTGAGATCTAGATCTGTAGATCTATTGTGGGAGAGGCTGTAGCGTGCGTTGTCTCCTCCTTGTTGGACCCTCCTAGCCTTTATATATGGGGAGGCTAGGTCTTAGGTGCCAATACGAGTAGATTACAAGTTGTATTCAAACTCTAGCTTTGAGCTTTTCTTGTGTTGTGCGCTTGAGACTCCGTGTCCATAAGGGCTTCATAGCAGCCGAAACGTCATAAGCGTCATGGACCCTGGCAGGTCATCGAGTGGGCTCTGGACCAGGTAGGCTAACATCAGGTACCCGTAGGGCATATGGTGAAAAAAAATCAATTGAGGAAGTTATTAGAAATGCTAAATACAATGAACAATACATAGCACCAAAGATCCAATAAGAGATTTTAGGAATTTATGCATTTAGAGTTAGGAAGCATATCCGTGAAGAAATTGGGGATTCTAAGTTTTATATTTTGGTGGATGAGATTTGTGATGTAGCTAAAAGGGAGCAAATGGCATTGGTTTTAAGATTTATGGATAAAGATATGCCATTTTGCAAGAGCAGGTTTTTGACTTGATTCATGTGACAAGCACCAAGGCAGCGACACTAAAAGAGGTATTGAGATCTGTATTATCTAAAGATGCTTTTGATGTTCAAAACCTTTCGCGGCCAGGGGTACGATGGAGCTAGTAATATGAGGGGAGAATTCGATGGATTGTAAGCTCTTTTTCTTCGAGAATGCCCATATGCATATTATGTCCATTTCTATGCTCATCGTTTGCAACTTGCGCTAGTTGCCACATCCAAGGAAGTGATACCGCTTTCATCTACTTGTCCTCTTTTGAGTTTATACTTGTCCTATATTTAATGCAAGAAATATTGGAGATTACCGAAGATCTAGGGCAAGCTTTGCAAAAGAAATCACACGACATAGTAAATTCCATGCATCTAGTGTCCTCAACAAAAGTTCACCTTGATGAGATGATATCAGATGATGGATGGGAAGCCTTATTTTTTCGAGTTGTTGAGTTTTGCGCAAATCATTCCATTGATATTCCTGACTTGGAGGAAACTTATATTCTGCATGGTGGTCGTGCTCATCTCCAACCCGATTGTTTTACTAAAGAGCATTACTTTCGAGTGGAAATATTTCGTGCAACACTTGATACTCAATTGTATGAACTAGAATTCCGGTTCAATGAGAAGGTAATGGATCTTCTATCCACTAGTGCTACTTTGATCCATGCAAATAAATTTAGATCTTTCAAGGCTGGTGATATTTGTGAGATGGTGAAGAAATATTATCCGACTGACTTCAATCAACAAGAAATTTATGGCCTTGAGCAGCAACTCAATCATTTTGTTGTGGATGCTTCCAATGATAATGAGATGAAAAAAGTGTCAACTTTGACAAATCTTTGCTGCTGCCTTGTTGAGAGTGGGAGACATTCTATCTACAACCTGGTTGATAGATTGCTTTGATTGCTTGTGACTCTTCCTGTTTCTACGGCAAGTGCGAGCATGCATTTTCTACTTTGAAGATTGTTAAGACAAGGTTGCGTAACAAAATGGGAAAAGATTTTTTTGCCAACAGCTTGCTAGTAAACATAGAGAGAGAAATTACAGAGGAGTATAGCTATGATGATATTCTTCTGCATTTTACTGGCACAAAGAGACGAAGAGATGATCTAGAGTGATTAACTACATGGATCTATGATGAATGAAAATCCATGGTTAAGTAGTATTTTTTTCTTTTGTGTTGGACTAACATGCATATATATTGATGTTAGAAATGTATTTTGTGGATAAGGTCGACCTTAATATACAAGTTTCTAAAAATGCTACCGATTCTAGCTTATTTCTATCATTTGATTTGGCATTCCAAAAACAATTTAGATGTCATTTTGCTTCTTTGCCCCCCCTAGAGATTTATGCAAGGTCCGCCACTGGTCTATGCATGCATTGATGAACTTTCTATTTTCTGGTGTTGTTCTATGCACGATGAACTATTTATTTTGTGTTGACGGTGCACTTTGCTACTATGATTGAATGATACATTTTTATGATAGATTTATAATGTTTCTATTTATGATGAATGAGTTTAGTTATCTTTTGTAGAAATGTTTGGTTATTTCTGCTGATACATGCTATATGTTGAAGGGTAGTAGAGAGAAGAAAACTATGCGAGTTAGTTTGGGGTAAGCATCAAATGGGTAAACTAGAAAAGCAAACCAAAATCTGCTATATCTTCTATTTCCATCACCCAAAATCATTTCGCTTATCCAAAATATAGGTAAGGTGTTCGAGACACTCTAATCGGGTTTTATGTTCGAGACAAATGTACGAATACGACTGTAAAGCGGACATCCTGTAAACCCATGTGTGGTACTCCCTCCGTTTCATAATATAAGATGCTTTAACTTTGTGAAATAAATGTATTTGAACGCCTTTTAATATCTAAGTTCACTCTGAATATGCATAATAAAAGGTATTTAGATACATTCATTTCACAAAACATATTATATTTTGAAACGGCCAGTAGTTATATAACAAAAATCAAATAGAACATGTTAATCTAAGATAAAAGTTATGCTAGGTTAACTTTTGGAACAATTGTATGCGAGTTTTCGCGGTCTGCTGCTCGCACCCGTCAAGGCATGGAAATCAATGGAGCAAGTCGGCAATGGCTGCATACTGTAGGCATAGGATTCCGAAACCACACCACGTGGTTCGTGGCGCCCAAATGCAATACCATGCGACGATCGATGCAAGGCCAGCCGCGTCTCGTCTCGTGTCTCGAAGCCCGCCATGAGAGAATCATCAGAGAAGACGGCTCGATCGACGCACGGACAGGAAGTACGCACTCTCACATTCTTCTCCATTTATTACTACTCCCTCTACCAGCTTAAATCCTGTCACGCGAGCCTCGCGCTCTACGGCGTCTACGCGAGCTCACGCCAGAATGCGCGCGCGCCAGCTGGACGCCTCCGTGTCCACCGTGCCGGCGCCGGCGCCGGTGATCAGCGTGGCGGGCGTCGTGCAGGGCCAGCTCGGCTACGGCGTCGCCATCGCCGTCGGCGTCCTCGTGCTCGTCTCCACCGTCATGCTCGCCTCCTACGTCTGCTTCCGCGCCAAGGCCCGCGCCGCCGTGGCGCTCCGCCGGCTGGTCGACGCGGACGCCCACCAGTCCCCCACCGCCGTCGCGCTGGTGGCGGGCCTCGACGGCCCCTCTATCGACGCGCTCTACCCCAAGTTCTTCCTGCGTGACGCCAAGCCGTCGGGCGCAGCCGCGGCGGACGGGCCGTGCGCCATCTGCCTCGGCGAGTTCGACGCCGCGGCGGCGCTCCGGCGCGGGCCCGGGTGCACGCACTGCTTCCACGCCGGGTGCGCCGAGCGGTGGTTGCGCGTGAGCGCCACCTGCCCCGTGTGCCGCGACTCGCCAGTGCCGTCGCCGATCACCACGCCACTCGCCGAGGCCGTCCCCCTCACCGCGCACGGAAGGTGACGCATGTGGCTAATCCGACGCGCATGAGTGGCATTCGCGTAGGCGGACGCATTGGAAGCAGATCATCTTTCCTGTAATTTACTCTGCTTTGCTTCATTCGAGGAGTGATAGATAGCTGAAGGGGAGGCAGATTTTCATCTAATCTGACATTGGAAACTTTGGGAGACGGAATTGTATTTTTTTTTGCACGGATGATTAGGAGCTTGTTTGGTTGGTCCGTGACTTTCAAATATGCAGATTTCGGCCGTCCCTCGGCTGCAAGAGAGGTGCTGCTGTGAGCAGTGGAACTGTTTCGCAAACTGGTTGTCAGTTGTTATCAGTAGTAGAAAGTCTGAGATGCCTCCAGGATGTTGAGAGTCTGTTTATATAACTGATTTATTGTTAATATCTTGGCATATTCGTACTTCACTAGTATTTGAACTATTCTACGTATGCAAATTGACCAGGCCAATTCGTACATGCATCGTAGACGAGGCAAATTATTTACTTTTGACTTACCTTGGAGATTCAAACAAACCAAAGATAACACACAAGTTTGTCATAAATCACCAATGCATTATCGGACACTAGAAGATCATGCAATGACACAAAAAAAATCAGGATACATCATAAACATCTTGTAGCAACTCTTTGTACCATGAAGGTTCTCCACTACTCACTCATATCCAGATTGTTGAGGAATGCTATAAGGTGACTTGTTCAAGCAAGTTTGACTATACTTATTACCTAGTTAAGGCACCATAGCAACTTCAAATGACAAATGAGTCATCTCGACAAGTTCCTTCATGCTCTCATTAGCCTCATCATCACTTCCATCACAACTTGCATCCCACAGATCTAAAGGAGAAAAAACCCTCCTGGGCCGCTTGCGCGTGGCGGGTCTGGAGGACCCCCTCAAAGCCCTAAAAACCTCCACCTCCGCCCGTTCTCCCCGGACGCCACCACGACGCCGGCAGTGGCGGCCACACCCCTGCTGCCGAAGGCGGAGGGCAGGCTATGAGCCCCCCGCCGGGAACCCTACACACGGGGATACTGGCATAGGGGTGTCACAGGAGGAGACCATGCGACGGTGGGGGCGGCCTTCGCTCCTGCGCGACGGTGGCGTTTGTAGAGACACATGGCTAGGAGGCGCGGAGGAGGGCAGAGAAGGACACAGAGATGGCTGGTGGCGGCAGCGCGGCATGCTCTTCGCGGCGACAGTGTTGCATCCTCGTGGCTCGATACACGGGCGTGATCTGGGGCAACCTCGGGCTCATCTGGGACTGAGTTCACCCCACTTGTTCCGACCGCTGGGAGCCAGCCAATGATGGGGACTGCTGGATCGGCGTGAATAAATAAGGTGGTCCTAGTATTCCTCCCGCACCAAGACGAAGATCTGATGGCTGCATGTTCTCGTTGATCTATCCTAGAGTGCATGTTCCGGAAGGTTTCGCCGGTGAACTCCCATGGGAGACTTGTGCCTAGGGATTGCTGGATCAGAACGAATTTGGTCGTGTGCACCCGTGTTTTTCTGACTATTTGGTTTCAGAGGGTGAGTTGCAAATCTATGCTATCTGTTACCATCATGTGTCATATCTTTGACGATCCATGGTAAAGTCAGATGCATAGAATGTCATGAAAACAAGGACATGAGGGATTTCAATGGCGGTTTGAGTCTTTGTGCCGATGAGGAACTGGCTTGGTGATCTATGACACCAAGACAATTCCTTCAACAAGGCCGCGTCACCAAGTATAGATGCCGCCCCACAACCACCCGTGGAGATGCCCTCGCGATATCGTCTCCTCCCCTCAGTCCTTTGTCGAGATGGGGACGCCACCGCCGCCGATGTCGGCAGTGGTGCTTGGCAGGATGCACTGGATTGGGGAGTAGATTGCCTCTAGAGTCGCTCAGTGGAGAGCGACCCGGGAGGGTGTTTTTCTTCACTACGGAGTCACTCGGCGGTGGTGTCTAGGGACATCATATATATATATATATATATGTGTGTGTGTGTGTGTGTGTGTGTGTGTGTTTTGAATGGGGCAAATTGTATAGACTAGTTGAATGCATGTGCTTTGCAACGGAGCTTAAATATGTTTATTTAATCATCGTCTTCTTACCCCTCTTCTCATGTGTTTGGCGTTGTCTTGCTACTAGCATACGAATGATTAAAGAGACCGTCGCTACAACATCCTTCACACTCTCTCCCCCAATTGAACACTTAGTTTCTTTTCCTTGTTGCAGAGATACTCACACCCTATCCATAGATCATGTTCCATGTACCGCATGACACTCCTTAGTTATCTCATACATACAACCCCTCTTTCTGATTCCTCCATGTCTCCCCACTACAACTCTCTACATGTATATCTCAACTTTGTATAAATAAGCTTTCTTGCTACTTCATTTCCCCATGGTTGGTTCACTCTCTCCCTTTCTAGACGCGGTCATGAAATACCGTATCTCCACTTTGACCTATGTTTGCCCACATCGACCACATCCTCGAGAGCGACATGTCCGTGCTCAACATGGAGCTGTCCCTCGAGAACGACACGTGAGCGCATGTCGAGCCCTACCTCACTAGCAGTCTATACATTGAGGACTCGTTAGATCATGTTAGCCCTATTGATCCCTATCTCACTGTTTGTCTATACATTGAGGACCATTCTTAAAGGTTTCTTCCTTGAATATCCCACATCGACCACATCCTCGAGAGCGACATGTCCGTGCTCAACATCGAGCTATCCCTTGAGAGCGACACGTGAGCGCATGTCGAGCCCTACCTCACTAGCAGTCTATACATGGAGGACTCATTAGATCATATTAGCCCTATTGATCCCTATCTCACTGTTTGTCTATACATTGAGGACCATTCTTAAAGGTTTCTTTCTTGCATATCTCACGACCGGATTTACAATATTCTTCGTCCATGATCAATACAGAGATGAATCAACATTGAATTCCATTTAAAGATTCAATGTGACAAAAGTTTCAACGTGGAATCAACAATTTATCAGGCCCTAGCTAGGCTATGTGGGGTAAAAGGGCTCGAAACAGGTGACTCCAAACGATCGTTGAGCATCTCAATGAAGTCTGGGTCTAAGGGTTCCTTGAGTTCACCGGTCGTGAAGGGAGGCGACTGCTCTGACTGCTGCTAGTCGTCGACCACCGGAAGCATCTGTTCATTGTCGGCCACCGGAAGCTTCTTTCTGTCTTCTTCTAACCAGCCAAGAAAATCCTCCATCGAGGGCGTGTACTCGTCCACTAGTAGAAAAACGACCTTTGGTTTGGAGCTGTTCTGGCCTCTAGTCCTGGTTCATTCTGGAACCGGGACTAGTGTGAGCACAAGTCCCGGTTCGTCACCTTTGCAATGGCTAGGAGGCAACAACTTTTTAGTTCCGGTTCATTGGGGACCTCTAGTCCCGGTTGGAAATACCAACTGGGACTTCAGCTCTGGCACCAATGACTGGGACCCAGGAGAACATATAGTCCCGGGTGGTGCTACAAACCGGGACTAGAGATCATTATCTACTCCCGGTTTGTAGCACCACCCGGGACTAATGTTTCCCCTATATATTTCCTTCTTCGACCCTGCACGAACCCATGGCCATTTCCTTCAAGCTAGCTCAAGTTCATCCTTATTTTTTGTCTAAATTTTGTCAATATTTGGTGGCATCTATCAATCCAAGCTTCTAAAAATGTTAGAAACTTCAATCTTTCATCTCTTATTGCTAGTTTAGCTCAATGCTCTAGAAGTAGAGAGGGATTTCATGCTTAGAAGTAGAGGGAATTTTAGATGTGTAATTTTAAGCAAATTTTGATTATGCAAAAAGTTACTCAAAGTTGAGATGTGTATTTTTAGAGTTTCGGAGCTCAGAATTGAATAAGGTTTTCACTGCTAGAGCAATAATTAAAAAGTCAACATTTTTGTCCAATTCAAAAATTGATGCATGTAAAATTATATATATGTCGTACACACTAAATTTTTAGATTTGAAAAAATAAATGTAGTAAAAATGATCCAAACTTTTTATATGATACAAAATTTTAATTATACTGTAGATGAGCCGGGAATGGATGTACGACGTTCCCCGTATGTCTAAGCGTTCATTAAAGACGTGCATTCTTTCCTCGATTTGGCTGAGGCAAACTAGCGAAATGGTTTTATGTGTTGTCTGTGTCATGTCTATCGAAATGAGAAGGATTGATCTTCCTCAAAAATCATTCACATCCACCTGATTCAGTCAGGTTTTATGTCCTGCTATAATTGTTGGACAAAGCATGAAGAGATATGGGTTATGGTGGAAGACAATGAAGAAGAGAACGATGATAACTATCCAATGTTTCCTGAATACGGTGGTACTGCAATAGAAGACAATGAACAAGAAGAAGGTGAAGAACGGGCATTAGATGAGACCACTGATGATCTTCGTCAGGCCATTCTTGATGCACGGAGCGAATGCAAAAATGAAAACGAAAAGAAGAAGTTGGAGCGCATGTTAGAGGATCACAAAAAATTGTTGTACCCAAATTGCAAAGATGACAACACAAAGCTCGGTACACACTGGAATTACTACAATGGAAGCCAACGAATGGTTTATCTGACAAGGGATTTGAGAGGCTACTAAAAATTTGGAAGAAGAAGCTTCCAAAGGATAACGAATTGCCTGTCAGGACATGCAAGGAAAATAAGGTTGTCTGCCCTCTAGGACTAGAGGTGCAAAAGATACATACATGCATTAATAATTGCATCCTCTATCGCAGTAAGGAGTACGAGAATTTGAATGCATGCCTGATATGTGGTGCATTGCGTTATAAGATCAGACGAGATGACCCTGGTGATGTTGAGGGCGAGCAGCACCCCAAGAAGAGGGTTCCTGCAAAGGTGATGTGGTATGCTTCTATAATACCACTGTTGAAATGTTTGTTTAGAAACAAAGAGCATTCCAAGTTGTTGCAATGGCACAAATAAGACCGCAAGAAAGACTCGATGTTGAGACACCCCGCTGATGGGTCGCAGTGGGGAAAAATCGATAGAGAGTACCAGAGCTTTTCAGATGATGCAAGGAACTTAAGGTTTGGTCTAAGTACAGATGACATGAATCCTTTTGGGGAGCAGAGTCACAGTCATAGCACCTGGCCTGTAACTCTACGTATATATATCCTGCCTCTTTGGTTGTGCATGAAGTGAAAGTTCATTATGATGCCAGTTCTCATCCAAGGCCCGAAGCAACCCGGCAATGAGATTGATGTGTACCTAAGGCCATTAGTTGAAGAACTACTATAGTTGTGGTGCGACAAAAGTGTACGTATGTGAGATGAGCACAAACAGGAACCATTCGACCTACGATTGTTGTTGTTCGTAACCATCAATGATTGGCCTGCTCTTAGTAACCTTTCAGGACAGTCAAACAAGGGATACAATGCATGCACACATTGTTTAGATGACACTAAAAGTATATATTTGGATAAAGGTAGGAAGAATGTGTACCAGAGGCATTGTCGATTTATTTTGGCCAGGCATCCCGCAAAAAAGAAAGGCAAGCATTTCAACGGTGAGGTATATCACCGGAAGAAGCCTATCTGCCGTACTGGTGATGATATATTTGGTATGGTCAAGGATCTATAAGTAATATTTGGAAAGGGCCATGGCGGTCAATCTGTTCGGAATAACGCTAATGGACATGCTCCCATGTGGAAGAAGAAATCTATATTTTGGGAGCTACCCTATTGGAAATTTCTAGAGGTCCGCTCTGCAATCGATATGATGCACGTGACGAAGAATCTTTGCGTGAACCTGCTAGACTTTATGGATGTGTCAACACCCGGATTTTTAATCACAGATGCCTGTTATACCATACATCGTAATCCCAGTATTACCATTTTTGCGAGACATAACAGATTGGATATCACAGTACATCATCCATTACAAACCATACATAAGGTCTTACACAAATAAGGATCTCATGATCCAGTTCTTAATACAATTCAAGCAACAGAACAACATAATAGTAACGATAGCATAGGCGAAGCTCCATCTTCATGGTCACAGGCAATGCTGATGATGGGAGATGATCCTAGTTGGCGTAACCTTCCCGCGGTCTGTCATCCTGATACTCCTCTTCATAGTCTGGCCACGGGAATAGCCAGGGACAAAGCCATGAGTACTCTTTAAGTACTCGCAAACTAATACTAACAGGTGAAATGGTTTTGAATAGGATATGCTAAGCTCTAGGGTTGTTTTGCAAAAAGCCAGATTTACTCTACTAAGTTCAAAAGCAAAGAAAGCTAGTTGAAGATTTTATAACACCTAAGTGGGCACTTGAATTTCATATCACAACTCTGTTGTGGTCAAGTCAAAGTCACAAATCATTTTGAAACATCTGATGGGGGAACAATATGGCCACTCCAACTGTCCATAACCGCGGACGCGGCTATTCGAATAATTTGACACTCTGCAGAGATTGTACACTTTCACCATAACATTCGATACATCCGTCAGGAACAATTCTGAATTCACCATACTCAGTATGCGGATAATCAATCCTAACCTTTCCATTACACGCCCTAGTATAGGCACCTCTCCTGTGAGTTTGGCCTTCCAACCATGACCAACTGTCATCTTGGGTACTGCACAGGTGGACAATCTTCACAAGGTAGCCTCAGCTCAGACCTTGGCCGCAAGGGAACCCATTCTAAGGTATATAATTTTCTAGTCAAGCCCTACCCAATTTTTCGGGTATTGTGGTTGTACGGTAAAATTGGAATGGTATCGCATCCAGACAACCATCAGTTTTATAAAAGGGCTAAGGCTCATGCCTTAACATTTTCATCATCAAAATCATTTGGTGTTTGGAAACACATGTCAAAACATCTCAGTAGAATGATTCATCATTCCAAGGTTTTCATAACCATTTTCACCAAGTATTACCACTCTAAAGTTGATCAAGTTTTATGCTTAGCACTAGCATCTACAAGTGGGGTAAATACAAATGGTGGTTCCTAAATAAGTGGGGATTTGCTAAGTTCAATCTCATGCCTTAGGATGACATCAAGATTATCTAACTTAGGCCAAATTTTATGCTCTTTATGCTACCTTCCAATATCCTTTTAATATCTACAAATTACTAAGTAAACTCTAAGAGAAAGATTTGATAAAGAAAATAAAATACTAAGCTTGCAAGTAAAACTAGGATAGTGTGTCAAGTGGGTATAATCACATATGCTTAAGGCATATAGTTGGCCTAGTAACAAGCAAGTAGTAGCTTGCATAAGTAGGGTATCTTGCAAGTGTTCGCTTGCAAGGTTGCAAATATAGGCTTGCCTTGTGCAGAGCATTGGTTGAAGTTCTCCTCGGCTTCTTCCTCGTAGTATCCTCCTTCCTCCTCGTATCCTTGGTCGGTACTAGCGTCTATAAATAAATACGAGGTACACAATTACCAAACAATACTTAACTATTTCTAATCATCACACAAGGGTTCACACTAGATGATCTATCATCATCACTAACATTACAAGATTAAAGAACTTGTCTTATTTATTTTATTTTTAGAAAAGTAATTTCTACTCATTGAAAACTACTTAAGATTTAATATTCTCCAACTCAAACATGGGATCATGTTGACACATGTCATCACCTCATATTTCAGTACATGGGAATGTGATTTAAAGTTGTGTCACAATTTAATAAGGTTTAACCTTTTTATTTTATTTAATTAAAGTGACTAGAAATGCCTATGTGGCATTATTTTATTGCTTGAACATTATTTCTGTAAGTAAACCTATATATTTTTATATATTCTGAAAGGGATAGTTAAATGTGATTTTTGAGAGTTGGAATCAACTCAAAATCTCTTATGGTTGAATTTTGAAAATGTTTGAATGCAGAAAAGCTTTTGCATTGTTACTTTTACCATGGTTAATCTACAAATCCTATTGGTTTGAATCCAACGGGCTTGGATTAAGAATTCCAGTACCTTTCCAACAAAATTGGTTTCATGCATTTTGGTTCAGTGAATCGATCTAGGTTGAGTTTTGAATCTAGGTACAGAACTGTGTTTGAAATTAAATGAATAAACTTAAGTTTGAATTGTTGAGTCACGCGGGACGTTTAACTAGGCCGGCCCACTACGCATAGCGCACGCTCGGGCGGTTTAAGTGGCTGTCCCCACGCATCAGTGAGACAGTGAGTGGTGAAGTGGTATGGGGTGATCTAGGCCGCACGATCTAAATCTAATCGAACAGCTCTGGTTCATCGTCCACGTCGGGCAGCGCCGACGACACAGAACCCTAGCGTGGCAGATGGAGGTCGTGGGAGGCTCACTGGGGCTCAGGCGATGGTCGGCGACGGGGGCGAACGACGAAGTCGATGACGGCGATCCTACTAGTACCGGTAGATTCTCCTGGGGCGGCTCCAATCGACGACGCCTCTCCTCCTCTGCAGCGGCAAACTCTGGTGAAATTCCGGCCATCATGGTGCTCGCCTTGCTCTGGGAGTGAGTGGGTGTGATCAGTGTGAGGTGGGAAGTGAACTGGTGTGAAGAAAACGAGCGGGGGAGGCCTCCTTTTATAGTGGCTGAAGGGGAACGACGGGCGCCGGCTGAGCTCGTCGTGGTAGACAGCACAGAGGGATAATGGCATGGGCGACGATAGGGGGCGGTGCTGTGCTCCCTGGCGAAGCTCAACTGGGTGGTGGCGAGGTGTGGGGCGGTGTTGATCGGTCGGAACGCGTCGACGCACTGGGCGGGTCCAACGGAGATTTTAATGGCGCACAGCGTGCGTGGTCCGCACGGCGGTGAACGGGCATGTCTGCGGGGTTGCTGGGGCAGTGGTGATCACGTATGCAAGCGGCGAGGGGGCGCGCGGTCTGTGGGCGCTGGTCGAGTGTGGCGCACTGGCGCGCTCTCGGATTGCTCACAGAGAGACTTGGCATGCTCGAGCAGTGTGGTACAGGGGCTGGCAGTGCTCGAGGCTGGGACAGGGAGTGGAGATGGACAGTGGTCATTGGTCCAGACATGCTTGCTAGGCTTGGTGCTTCTCCTAGATCGCTGTCGACATCGGGGTTGGCAAATGGGCTCGACATGGTCACCATTAATGTCTATGCCAAGCTCACAGTGGTGCTAAGGCTTGTTAATTGGGCTAGATCATCTACTGAGATTGTAGTGAGAGCTAGAGAGGGGACAAGGTTGGCCAAAATTACTGCTCACTATAGTGTTTGTTGTTTGTTTGTTTGATGCCAGCAAGGTGTTTGATGAAATGGCCGCAAGAGATTCAAATTTGAATTTTGGATTCAAACTTGGTGGGTTTTCTAGGCACATACTAGGGAGTCTCTGGTTAGTTGGATTAGTCAAGGGGCACTGGTTTGGTTGGGTTTTGAAAATGTGTGATCTTCACATATGATAAAGATTCAATTTTTTACTTGTGATTTGAATGAGGTTGCCAAATGTTTCTGCAAGTTTGAAATGTGGGCTTTGCTTCACTTTTAATTGGTCTAGCAAGGGGTGAAAATAATTGGAAAAGTTTCTGTTTGAAATCTTGGACTAGAAACACTCAAAGTGACCTAGTGAGCAAGATTGGCAAAAATGACCATTTTCTTTATTTGATTTGTTTTTGATTTTCTCTTGATTTGTTTCTGCATGGAATTGTTTTAGATGATGTTATTTTCATCTTTAAACCATTTCTTGCTATTTAGGTTAATCACACAAGTCCATTCATGCATTTATCAAATCATCACATACACACATGCATTCACATGATTTTAATTAATCAGAGTTTTTGTTAACCCTAATTTTAGTGATTAGAGTTTGATGATCATTGTTTCATATTTTTGGGATGTTACAGGACGTGTATGGAAAGACAAAAGATACACCAGAAGCACGGCAGGACCAGGAAGGTATGAAAGACCGAGATGACCTGCATCCAATGAAGACAGATAAAGGACGTCTAAGTGCTACCAGCTAAGCTCTTACCAAAGAAGAGAAGGATTTTTTTGAATTCCTAAGAAGTATGAAGGTCACTTCTAGCTTCTCATCGAATATAAAGGGAATAATAAATATGGTAGATAAAAAATTCCAGAACCTAAAGTCTCATGACTGTCACGTGCTTATGAAGCAATTGCTTCCGGTTGCATTGAGGGGATTATATTGGAAAATGTTCGACTACCCATTATGAATCTATGTGCATTCCTCAATGCTATTTCTCAGAAGTTAGTCGATCCAGAAATTCTACCGAGGTTACAGAATGATGTGGTCCAGTGTCTCGTTAGTTTTGAGCTGGTGTTCCCACCATCCTTATTCAATATTATGACGCATCTCCTGGTACACCTAGTGTTGGAGATATGCCCAAGAGGCAATAAGAAAGTGGTTATTATCATATCTTCATGCTTATGATAAATGTTTACATACCATGCTATAATTCTAATAACTGGAAACATTAATACTTGTGTGATTTGTAAACATAAAAGAGTCCCTAGTAAAGCCTCTTGTTAAACTAGCTTGTTGGTTAATATATGATCATGGTTTGCTGATCATGAACATTGAGATGTTATTAACAAACCATGAGATCATACTCCTATAGTTCAGTTGCTATAAACATTTATCCTTCAGCAACTGAACTGAACTATCATAAGATCATTATAGGATACATAGTAACCTAAATCCTTTATAGGAGTAACTGAACATTTATTAACCATAGTAACTGAACATTTATCCTATATAGTTCAAGTTTGCTATAAGCTTTCAGATACATAGTAACCTAAATCCTTCGACCATGAGATCATGCTAATCACCATCACCGGATGGATGCTTTGATGACATCAAACACCACACCGTAACTGGATGGCTATAAAGGTGGCATTGAGTGTTCGGAAAGTATGTGTTGAGGCACATGGATCAAGAGTGGTATTTGTCCATCCATATGACGGATAGATATACTCTAGGCCCTCTCGGTGGAATGTCATCCAATTAGCTTGCAAGCATGTGACTGGCTCACAAGGGATCACATATCACGGGAATGAGAAAAGAGTACTTATCGGTAACGAGGTTGAACTAGGTATGCACAGATACTGACGATCAGACCTCGGATAAGTGAACTATCACGAGACAAAGGGAAATTGGTATCATATGTAAGCGCTTCATTCGATCGCAAAGAAATCGTAGAAATATGTGGGAGCCATATGAATTTCCAGATTCCTCTATTGGTTATTGATCGGAGAAGAGTCTCGGTCATGTATGCATAATTCACGAACCGTAGGGAGACACACTTAAGGATTCGATGTTGTTTAGTAGATATGGAATGTAAGTAGGGAGACCGAATGTTGTTCGGAGTCTCGGATGGGATCCGGGATATCACGAGGGAGATCCAGAATGGTCCAGAGAATACGATTCATATAAGGAAAGTCCAATTCCGAAGTTCGGGAATGATTCCGATGTTTTCATCGGAGAGGTTCTAGAAGGGTCTAGAAGGTTCACCGGAACGAAAAGGGAAGGGTACATGAATGTGGCATGGATAAGTGGAATGATTGAATCATGTCCTAGGTCACTTGGTTGGGCATTTGCAAGAAATAAATTGAGCTCCAAATTGAAAGTCAAAAGGCAAGTTTGAAAAGTCAAACTAGGACAATGTATCCTGGTGGAGGAAGGAAAGAATCCTTCTTTCCCTCCACCACAAGCCAACAAGGAGAGGGAGTGGGGCAAGGATTCAAACTCCCCTCTCCCAAGCTGCCCTCCCTCTCATCAATAGAGGGGAGGGGTGATACGTCGGAAACGTATCTATAATTTTGATGCTCCATGCTTGTTTAGTATCTACTTTGCTTTGCTTGTCTACACTTTGAGGTGCTTTTTACATGTTTTCTGGTACTAACCTACTAACAAGTTGCAATAGTGTCAGATGCATGTTTTCTGCTGTTTTTGGTTTCAGAAAAGTTAGTAAAGAAATATTCTCGGAATTGGACGGGACAAACATCAAAGTAAATTACTTTCCGTGGGGAACAAGAAGTCCAGAGGGGAGCCGGAGGGGCCAGCCAGGGGGCTAGACCCACACCAGGTGCGTGTGGGACCTGCCCCGTGCCTAGCTAGGGTTTGGCCACCCTGACCGCCTCCCCGGCCTCCCCCTTCGCCTATAAAAAGCCCCCGATGCAGAAACCCTGAGGACCCGATCAAATCTCCACGAAACCGTCTGTAG
Source organism: Avena sativa (assembly GCA_916181665.1). Taxonomy (NCBI): domain Eukaryota; kingdom Viridiplantae; phylum Streptophyta; class Magnoliopsida; order Poales; family Poaceae; genus Avena; species Avena sativa. The sequence continues at coordinate 298,109,389 of OV702297.1, read as the reverse complement.
CCATCGCCACCATCGTCCCTAGATTGGGGGGATCTGAAGTTTTTCCTCACACCCTGCCGGAGGGGAGATCATCCCGGAGGCCTTCTCTCAGGTATGATGCGTGAGTAGTTCCACCTTGGACTATGGGTCCATGTAGTAGCTAGATGGTTGTATCTCCTCCTTTGTGCTTTCATGTATAGATCTTGTGAGCTCCGTTCATGATCAAGATCTAATCTATTTGTAATCATGCATGTTGTGTTTGCGGGGATCTGATGGATATTGAGATTATTATGTTGGTTTGATTAACGGTTTTGTCTTTATGATTCTATCATGTCTGTGTTGTTTGTGATCTTGCATGCTCTCCGTTGTTAGTAGCTATCTTGGCCAAGTAGTTGCTAGTGACTCCAAGAGGGGGTATTTATGCTCGATACTGGGTTCATGCCTCTAGTTTCCAAGGGAAGTGACAATAATCTCTTCGGTTGTAGATGTGATGTTGCTACTAGGGAGAAAACAAAGGTCTCTTGTTCATGGAACATGTGGACTGTTTACCTTACACACTTTGCTTAAAGCAGTTGTCTGTTGCTTGCAACTTAATACTGGAGGGGGTTCGGATGATAACCTGAAGGTGGACTTCTAGTCATAGATGCAGTTGGATGGCGGTCTATGTATCTTGTTGTATTGCCCAATCGAATCTCATAGGATCTTTCTGACTAGTAATTGCATTGTTATGCCTTGCCCAGTTCCTGTCAATTGCCCTGCTGTAATTTGTTTACCCTTCATGCCATGTTGTTTATCTAAGGAGAGCACCTATAGTGAACTATGGATCCTGGTCCAATATTTACCATTGATACATCTTCAATTGTTACTTGTTTACTTGCTGCAAACCATTACCTTCCACACCATATGTTTAATCCTTTATTATAGCAAACCAGTGAGCTTGACAACCTCCTTGTTTGTTGGGGCAAAGTCTTGAGTTTGTGTTGTGTAGGTCTACGTGTTGCTTGCAACACCTGTGTGACGTTTCCTTCCTCCTTCTGGTTCGATAACCTCGGTTTCTACTGAGGGAAAACTTGCTGCTTGCTGCTTCACACCTTGCTCTTGGGGTTTCCAACAGGCTCTGCATCGACAGCCATCAAGCTTTTCTGGCGCCGTTGCCGGGGAGGCTAAGGACGTCTTCACTAGGGGAGTCCTTCACTTCCTTTCTCTTTACTTTGTTTTTAGTTTTCTTTGTTTCTTTTGCTTTGTTTTGTTTGCCTCTTTCCAAAAAACCCAAAAAAAATAGTCTAGTTTGGTTTGCTTGCTTTATTCAAATACACACAAAAAATAGTTCCTGCTCTAGTTGCCACTTCGTTCTAGCTCACCATGTTGCTCCCCAAGTTCGCCCTGAAATATCTTGCAATAGGTAGTGGATCCATAATTGGGAAAGATAACATTGAAGAATTCTTTAATCATGTTAGCAAGCATGAGGAGATATTGAGGATAAATATATAGCAGAGCTTGCTCCTAATTATGAGATTGCTGCAGCTTCTTTAGTTCATATGTTGGACACTAGGTTTGTTAGCCTTAACCCCTTCATACAATTATTGTTCCTAAAACTAAAAGAAGAAAAGAATGTTGAAAAGAGAGAATTCATCCTTGAAACTTTATCAAAATAATTTCGTGATGTTGCTAGGGAGGCCAAAAAGGTTTTTGAGCGTTTCAATATGATAGGTTCAAGTGTAGACGTTGTGGGTATTTCTGATAAAACTAATCCTAGAGAGGAATTCAATATACCCATACCCTTTAAGCTTGTTGGAATGCATGAAGCCTTTGAAAAGAATTTTGATTGGATTGCTCCTAAAAATCTTTTTGATGAAAGTAGTAGACCAAAGAGAGATGAGAAGGGATCCACCAAAACCCATTTGGATGAGATACCTTTCATAGTTGAAGACTTTGCAAGTATGGATGTTAATGCTTCTTCATTTGAAAATACTTGATTCTTCTTGCTTCTTGTGCCTAACTTAAAGGCGTTAAAGAAAATTAATTGTTGGGAGATAACCCAAGAGTTTAATTGAGTCTTGGAAGTTATTACTTCTGTAATTACCTCTCCTTATTCTTTTTGTTTGCTTTTTGTGCCAAGAATGACCTCTAATGAGAGGGAAGTAAGATTTGGGGAGTTGCTGTGCCGAAACAGATTTCTGCCCACCACCAAAAAATTTGTGAGGAGTCTCTATAACTCAGATTGAGCTCAAAATTTACGAATAAATCCCCCAGTATGTTAGATAATGTTCGTTAGTTCAATACTTTTTGATTTGAGCAACAGAAGATGTTCAAAAAAATCGGTTTCTACCTGCTGGTCTGTTTTGACAGATTTCTGCCATTATTTGCATTTGCTTCTTATTGATTCCTTTTTGAGTTCTCTTCAGGTAAATTGAGCTTTTTGAAGGAGTCACTACAGTATATTGTGTTTTTAGTGAAAAGTCTTGGTGTTCCAAAGCTTTGCCAGTGGTCTAATATCTTTTGAATACACTAATGTTGCTAATGAAGATTGTATGAAGTTTTGTATGAAGGAAAAATTTCAGGTGTAGAGAGAGAATGATGTAATGAGATGAAGAATGGACAAAATCTCAAGCTTGGGGATGCCACCATGGTGTTACCCCAAGAAATATCAAAGAGGTAAAATCGTCAAAGCTTGGGGCTGCCCAAGGCATTCCCTTCTTCATCAATAAAAAGCTCAGGTCTGTCTAGACACTTCGTTTTATTGTTTCTTGCACAGTTGTGTTGTTCTTGGAGCTTCTTAGTTTCCGTTTGCTTTGCTTAGATTGTTTAGTTTAATTGAATAAATTAGTTTGGACCCCCGTTCTCGCTGTGTTGTTTTACAAATAAGCTGCTTGGTGTTGGAAAGGAGTAGTAAGTTCTTGCTTGAAGTGCAAGAGGAGCTTGCATCAACTGTGACTTAGACTTTAGCATGACATGCTAGGTGTTGTTTTAGCATTATGCTTAGTGATTATTGTTGTATAATGTCTTGTTCCAAACAATTGGGATTGCTTAGTGTGCCTTGAAGAAATTATGCGTTGTTTTAGCATGCAAAAGCATAGTATTGTGGTATTCTCCTTTGATGCTTTGCTTGGGTTGACTTGGCACATGCTCACACCATGTCATGACTATGACAAGTCACCATTATCCTCTAGGATCATTTAGTCCATGACTTGTAGTACCACTCTTTGCTTTGATTAGTATGCTTTGTTGCACTGCATGATTATGGCCATTATGCTCTCTTAGTTGGTTGCTCCCAGTCTTTTGCTAGCCTCCACTTGTATGAGTAAGCTCTACTCATGCTTCCAACTCCCAAGAAACCAAGTTATTACAACATGTCCACTATAAACTCCTATGAATGGTGGGTTACACCATTCCAAGTATATTCTTGTTTTCAACTATGTTCCAATTAAAAATTATTTTGTTATGTGAAAATTAGTGATTAAAGCCCTCACAAACTTGATGGAACACTTTATATTCTTTGCCCCTAATAAACTTGAATCATTGTGACAACTTTGTTGTATATGCTTGCACTTATAAGTTGGAATTAGCAGAATCGTTCTGTCACGGGGAACGTTTTCAACATTGCACTTGTACTTTGTACTCAGTTGATATCATGTTCTTTTGTCTATGGATGTCACCGGTGTGAAATAAAGAGGGAACTTGTAAGTCCATGGAGTTTGTATCCTGTGTTAGAGAAACGCCTGGGCCGCTAGCCTAAGCCATGCCTAATCATGGTGGAAACTTGCAGCATCACCATAATGAGCTATCTATGAAGCATCCTCAATAAAATCTATGCATATGGTAAATAAAAAGATTGCCGAGATGCTCATTGTCTGCTTGCCTTGTCATTTTGGTTATGGGAAAGCTCCTGTACCATGTGCAAGGGGTACCCCGTTGGCGGTTCTCAATGATATGCAAATACTTATACTGAGAAGAACTTACCTGGACCCAAAGTTGAGTATGCATGAGGTGTGGCCCTCGTATTCAAGGGACTTGAGATTGCCAACTTATACTTCGTCAAGCATATACTCCATCTTTGCCACTTTAAACCTTAACCACTTCAAGATGCTTATGATAGGGGCAATGAGGGCTGAAAGCTATCAAGTACCATAATTTTTGGAAGCTCTTTTTTTGAAACTTGTAATCACTGCTTCCTTTAAAAAAGGCCTTTCTTCCACCGTTATTGAGTCTCCACCTTCTACCTTTAGGCACCATTAAGAGAGCATAGTTGTCATTCTGTGTGCAGTGTTCCAAAGCTTATTAATTGATGCATATTGTGATATTACTTGTTCTTGTGAAATTTGTTTCTAGTCACCCTTGTGAACTTTGAAGGTGTCCTATGCATCTATTTTGCTACTCTATGAGGGACAAGCTGATTGCCACTATGCTATGTTTTTTGTATGTGAAACAAACAATCTTTTTTCAATGCATGTTATTTATGATCTTTGTTTGTAGCTTGTCATGTTGCATGCATAGTTACTATGTCCAATTGTTAGAACTCCATCTTTCATGCACATGTTTAGAGTTCTTTGATCCCATCTTTCAATACTTGAAAATGGTTGGATCTTTATTGTGAGGGTGCATGTCACCTCAAAAATTATTCTTTTTATCACTTACCTACTCGAGGACGAGCAGGAGTTAAGCTTGGGGATGTTGATACGTCGGAAACATATCTATAATTTTTGATGCTCCATGCTTGTTTAGTATCTACTTTGCTTTGCTTGTCTACACTTTGAGGTGCTTTTAACATGTTTTCTGGTACTAACCTACTAACAAGTTGCAACAGTGCCAGATGACTATTTTCTGCTGTTTTTGGTTTCAGAAAAGTTAGTAAAGAAATATTCTCGGAATTGTACGGGACAAACGTCAAAGTCAATTACTTTCCGTGGGGAACAAGAAGTCCAGAGGGGAGCCAGAGGGGCCAGCCAGGGGGGCCAGACCCACCCCAGGCGCGGGTGGGCGCTGCCTCGCGCCTAGCTAGGGTTTGGCCACCCTGGCCGCCTCCTCAGCCTCCCCCTTCGCCTATAAAAAGCCCCCGATGCAGAAACCCTGAGGACCCGATCAAATCTCCACGAAACCGTCTGTAGCCATCGCCACCATCGTCCCTAGATTGGGGGGATCTGAAGTTTTTCCTCACACCCTGCCGGAGGGGAGATCATCCCGGAGGCCTTCTCTCAGGTATGATGCGTGAGTAGCTCCACCTTGGACTATGGGTCGGACGTAGTAGCTAGATGGTTGTATCTCCTCCTTTGTGCTTTCATGTATAGATCTTGTGAGCTCCGTTCATGATCAAGATCTAATCTATTTGTAATCATGCATGTTGTGTTTGCGGGGATCCGATGGATATTGAGATTATTATGTTGGTTTGATTAACGGTTTTGTCTTTATGATTCTATCATGTCTGTGTTGTTTGTGATCTTGCATGCTCTCCGTTGTTAGTAGCTATCTTGGCCAAGTAGTTGCTAGTGACTCCAAGAGGGGTATTTATGCTTGATAGTGGGTTCATGCCTCTAGTTTCCAAGGGAAGTGACAATAATCTCTTCGGTTGTAGATGTGATGTTGCTACTAGGGAGAAAACAAAGGTCTCTTGTTCATGGAACATGTGGACTGTTTACCTTACACACTTTGCTTAAAGCAGTTGTCTGTTGCTTGCAACTTAATACTGGAGGGGGTTCGGATGATAACCTAAAGGTGGACTTCTAGTCATAGATGCAGTTGGATGGCGGTCTATGTATCTTGTTGTATTGCCCAATCGAATCTCATAGGATCTTTCTGACTAGTAACTGCATTGTTATGCCTTGCTCAGTTCCTGTCAATTGCCTTGCTGTAATTTGTTTACCCTTCATGCCATATTGTTTATCTAAGGAGAGCACCTCTAGTGAATATGGACCCCGGTCCAATATTTACCATTGATACATTTTCCACTGTTACTTGTTTACTTGCTGCAAACCATTACCTTCCACACCATACGTTTAATCCTTTGTTACAACAAACCGGTGAGCTTGACAACCTCACTGTTCATTGGGGCAAAGTCTTGAGTTTGTGTTGTGTAGGTCTCCGCGTTGCTTGCAACACCTGTGTGACGTTTCCTTCCTCCTTCTAGTTCGATAACCTCGGTTTCTACTAAGGGAAAACTTGCTGCTTGCTGCTTCACACCTTGCTCTTGGGGTTCCCAACAGGCTCTGCGTCGACAGCCATCAAGGGGGTGCCCCAAGAGACACACAACACCATCCCCTCCCCACCTAGCCGCCGCGCCACCGACGCCCCCAGTGTCGCCACCGCTCGCTGCCGCCACCGGCTCGCCATCGCCGCCCTAGATGCCGCCGGCCACGCCTCCTCCTCTCCGGCCTTCTAAACCCTAGATCCACCATAACCTGCTCCGGCTTAGGCGAAGCCCTGTAGGATCTTCCCTCTACTTCCGACACCATGCCGTCATGCTTCCGGAATCGCGAGGGGTGAACTACAACCTCCGATGCCTGCTGGAACAAGGGAGAGGAAGGTCTTCATCAAGTACCGAACGTGTGACCGACTGCGGAAGCGTTGCCGGAATGCAGCACCGGAAGGATCGTCTATGCGATCTTGAGATCGGCAAGTGTACGACTACATCACCCACGAGAATCTGCTCCCGTTAACCGCTTTGGAATCTTCGAGGGTGAGTACTCTAATCGACTCGTTGCTACAATCTAGTAGATAGATCTTGGCTTCTTTATGTGCATGCGGTAGATTTTTTTTGTTTTCCATGCTACGAACCCCTACACCTAGTCGACGAGATTACCATTTTGGGTCCTATATTTCTACACAATATGTTCCCCTTTGAGAGGTTCATGGGAGTCTTGAAGAAATATGTTCATAACCGTGCTAGGCCATAAGGAAGCATCTCGAAGGGCTATGGAATAGAGGAGGTCATTGAGTTTTGTGTTGACTTTATTCCTGTCATTAAGCTGATTGGTGTTCCTGAATCGCGGCATGAGGGGAGACTAAGTGGAAAAGGCACGCTAGGAAGGAAATCAATAATATGTAGGGACGGGGATTCTTTCACTCAAGCACACTACACAGTTCTATAAAATTCCACCTTGGCAGCTCCGTATATCAAGGAACACAAGAATATCGTACGCTCCAATAACCCGGGAAAGCCTGACTCCTTGATTAGAGATGAACACATGAAGACTTTCGGCGATTGGTTGCAAACACATCTCATGAATAAAAACACTATTTGTGATGAGGTATACTTGTTGGCTAACTCACCATCTTCGACTATATGGACTTTCCAAGGGTACGAGATAAATGGGAATACATTTTACACGATCGCCCAAGATAAAAAGAGCACCAACCAAAACAGTGGTGTCCTCTTTGATGCAACAAATGACAATGGGTAAAAGGACACATATTATGGTTACATGGAGGAGATATGGGAACTTGACTATGGACCTGCTTTTAAGGTCCCTTTGTTTTGGTGAAAATGGGTCAAGCTAACAGGAGGCGGGGTTGAGGTAGACAAAAAATACGGAATGACAACGATGGATCTCAACAATAATGCATATAGAGACGAACCATTCGTCCTAGCCAATGATGTAGCTCAGGTTCTCTATATGAAGGACATGTCTACCAAACCGAGAAAAAGAAAATATAAGCAAACGAATACATCATCGAATGATGAGCCAAAGAGCCACATAGTTCTTTTAGGGAAAAGAAACATCATGGGAGTGGAGGACAATATAGACATGTCAGAAGATTATGACAAGTTTCACGACGCGTGGGGGAGGGGGATCCCACATGAATATGCTGCTACGCCCACGGCCTTCACCTTCGCCACCCTTCTTATGGCTCTGCGGCGGCTGCGGGCACCGCATGAGAGGATGATCTCCCTGCATGATGCAGCACATCACACCATTGATAGTCCGGTTCTCCTACCACAGGCGACGGCCGACTTCCTTGTGGTTCACCGGGGAGGGCCATCACCCTTGTACCTGGCGAACTACCTTTCCCTCCGGTTAGCAAATAAGGCATTCCAGGTGTCATAGTTGTCGGGATCCCAATGGGGATCCATCCGCTGCTCAGCTGTGAGCTCGAGGTAGAAGTGGTTCGTAATGGCCGCCTGGCGTGCGGAACCTTGAGGCACGGGAGGGACAGGAACCCCTCCAGTGCTCAGCATCTAGTTGGCAGGCAGATGGTAGTCTGGTAGGCATGGGTAGCTGGAGGCGCACAATGCTTTGGTCTCCTCGAGAGTTAGGATTTCCCAGTATGCGGTGTCCATTGTTGTGAGAGGGGAAGGTGTGTATGTATGGATGGCCAAGACGGTCGGCCTAGATATAGAGGGAAAGGGTGGGAAAATGGCGGGAAGCGAAGGGAAATGGCGGGAAAGATATCTTTAGTCCCGATTAGTGGCTCGAACCAGGACTAAAGGCCCCTGAAATATCTATAGTGCCATTTACTAGTTTTGGTAGTTAGACTAACTATTTTAGAAAACAGAAAATGGTTTTAGATTAGTCAATCAAATTCAAACACTTGTTATGTTGAAAGTTTATCAAATTCAAAAGTATGCAAACAAAATTATTTAATTCAACAAAATATTAGTTTTATAACAGATTATGCTAATAGATTTATATTATAGATCTTTTTTTCTGCAAATTTTGATACATAATACATTTTTTCATCGTTGCAGAATAATAGATATTGAAATAATAATATTAATAAAAATAAAATTCTAGTCCCGGCTCAAACCGAAACCGGGACTAGAGGTTTTTGGCGCGTGACCGAAACGGTGCGGCCGAAAAGAGCTATAATCCCAGTTGGAGGCTTGATCCGGGACTAGAGGCCCCCCTCTAGTCCCGGTTGGTGGCTGGAACCGGGACTAGAGGGTGTGGGTATAAATACACACCCCTTTGCCTCTCGGTTCGAACCATGAGCTAGGAAGCATAGAACGACGCCGCTAGGCTGCCGCCGCTAGAAATCGCCCACCGCTCGCTGTCGTCACGCCCGTAGAGCTCGCCACCGCCCCGCCTGTGGAGCTCGCCACCCCGTGGTCGCCGCCCCGCCTATTCCCGTGGCCACTCATCCGCCGGTTGCCGCGCCGCCGCCCCGCGCCCATCCCTCACCGTTCCCGCGCCGCCCCTCACCGTAAGTTTTTTTCTATTTTTTAGTTTAGTTTAATATTTTTTTATTTATATATATTATTGTTTAGTTTTAAGTTAGATATATTATTGTTTAGGTTTTAGTTAGATAATATATTGGTTAGTTTTTAGTTAGATATATATTGTTTTAGTATAATATTTTGGGATTTTGTATATAATTTGTTAGTATATTATTTATGGATTTAGGAATATTTTAGTTTTTAGTATAATATTTAGGGATTTTGTATATAATTTGTTAGTATATTATTGTTTAGTTTTTATTTTAGTTTAATATATATTGTTACATATTTTTAATATAAGGATTTAGGAATATTTAAGTTTGATATATTATTTAGTTTGATATAATATTTAGTTTAGCGATATTGTTTAATTTAGGGATTTGTATTAATTTTGTTAGTATAATATTTAGGGATTTGTATATAATTTGTTAGTATATTATTTAGGGATGTAGGAATTATTACTAGTCTATTATTTCTAATATTATTGCTAGTATTTAGGGAATTATTACTTAAAATAGAATTATTTACTTAGCATTATTTCGATCAAATGCATGCCTACTTTAGGATATGGCTATACCGCATCCTCGTAGTTAACTCGGCGACAACAATGGAGTATTGCGCTTTGCCAGATTTGTCCAAGACTGGGCTCCGCTGAGCTGGCACTGGGAGGTGCTACCTTTAGGGACACGTAGCTTGGTGAGGAATCCAGGTGTCGTCGTCGACCCGGTTCTTCTTTGGTGGATGTCACATGGTCCTGGAAGTGTGTAGAGGGAGACGGCCCCCGAGGAGGTGGTACAACGTCGTGTCATGGAGGAGGACGATCACGTCAGTCGCTATATGGTGATTTTGGACGCCAGGATGGTCCCCCATACCCGGCAAGTTCTTTAGGGATCTCACCCTAGCTATACTCCTGTGATGGTTCCGACTATTTGGGTGTTCATATCCCGCGGCTCAGGAATCGGGAGTCGACGTTGAGTTTGAGCGATGTTATTCGTCGAGATGTTGTTCTTTATATGATATTAGTAGTTTGTTGTTATTCGAGATGTATTAGTACTTTGTTATTTTTTAGATGTTATTCAAGATGTTATATGAGATATTAGTACCTTGTTATGATTCGAGATGTATTAGTACTTTGTTATTGTTGTGATATATGATACATTGTTAATTTTATTACTCATATGCACATTATGTCATAGCAGTTATTCTATGGACTTCAGCGGTAGAGAAGGTGAAGAGCCTCTATTCGACATGATCTGAGGTGATGAAGTGCTCCCCTATCAGGGTGAAGCGCTCTCCGATCATGGTGGAGCACTCATCGATCAAGGTGGAGCAGAAGATTGTGGAGTAGAAGATGGATCACAGTTTCTAAATGAGTTCAGTGATGGAATGGAGATAGAACCTCTAGTAAAAGTGCAGACTAGTTTTAATTTCGATGACGGATTGGAAAATGATGGACCGGCCTTAACAAAGTCTGGCGAGGTATATTATTAAGCCTCTTGATCACTAGATAGATGCATTAATTGATTTGTGTGTATATATATTAACGAATGATTCTTATTTTAGACCTCCACATCGGCCAAGTCAGTTAAAAATAGTAAACAAGGACCGGCCAAAGGGATGGCCACCGATGCGCATCTCACAATTGATGAGGTCTCTCCATAGGGCAAACCGTTGCTTCCCATAAGTAACGCAACAATGTGGATTTATTGTTAGGGACAATGTCCCGATAAGCATTATCAACTGGAATAAGCCAGCAAAGGAAGATGGAAATTGTATGAGTTTTGTCGAGGATAGATACAAAGACATACTATGGGAGAAGCTCATTTCACATTTCACCCTACCGGTCTTGGAGTTTGAGAAGGCCATAGATGCTATGAGGTCCAAAGTCTAGCATTTCACTCTTAAGATGGACGATCAGTTCAACAACTATAAGAAAAGATTATACAATGAATATCTTGAGGAAAAAGAAGTTTCGTAATTCACTGGCACACTAGAGAATCAGCGGGCTCTCTGGGAAAGATTTCTGGACTACAAGAAATCAGAAGTAGCAAAAAAAGGTCTGAAAAGAATAAATAAAATGCTGCAAAAAATAAATATCACCATAAGATGGAGACAGGTGGCTACAGGACTTCCGTGCCTAAGTGGGAGGAAGCTGAGAAAGCCTTGCGTGCCCAAGGGCCCACTCCAGCTACAGAGGACGGGCCCGTCAGGGTAAGGAATTGGTTACTTGCGCATGGGGTGAAGTATGACATGGAAATAGGGGAGTTAATATTTGATGAAAATTCCAATGTTGCTACACCCCATGGACAAATTTTTAAAACAATCGAGGAGGTTAAAAAGGGTAACTTCAAACCTGACAGAGAGAATGATGAGCTGACAAAGGCCCTCGGGAATCCTGAAAAACCAGGAAGAACACGAGGCTTTGGACCTTCTGTGTCGTGGAAGACTGGGTTTCCCGAGGACACTGAATCTTATAGAAGCCGAGCAAGAGAAAAGAAGCGGAAGGAGAAATAGGAGGTATACCGGTTGCATAGCATAGAAAGAAAGAACAAGGAAATATATGCCATGCTAAAGGAGCAACAGAAGCAACTGGACGAAATGCGCCAGCAAAGGCCAACTCATCAGTCGCTGGAAGGAAGTGTCGGTGGCCCATCTCAGCGGAGAAGCAGTGTTGCTTCCACGGCGGCCGATCCGATAGATCGCTACCCGTGGATAATATCATCGAGAAGACAAGTTGTGAGCTACATGTGGGAGTGATGAACTTATCCTTCAAGGTGGCTCTCGGATATGCTTTATCTTGTGAACCTGAAGCATGCTGGCATTTCAAAGAGATTCCAGATGGCTATGATCATGTTGGGTTGGATGAGGTTCTACTGCAATATGAATCACTCCAACTTGACATCCCTAGACCTGAAGATGAGAGCGCACTAGGAGAAGTCAGGGGTTGTATCATTCTATGGCATAAGAAATACATCGTGTTTCCAGGCTCTGCACCCAGGCCACCACCATCTCCTCCGCATCAGTCGAGTCTGCCACCTCCAGCATGTCCACATGAGGAGGGGGACGAACACCATAGCGTGAGTCCACTGTCGTGTCAGCCCACTCCGCCGCCGCATCATCCCACTCAGAAGAAAGGCAATACTACTCATAAGAAATCCATATGTAAAAGGGCGAAGAAAACCCCGCCGCCTCCTCCCAAGTTACCTTACAAGATGACTGATTAGGAAACCAAAGCGATCAGAGATGCCCAAGTGAAAGCCTTTTTTGCACCCAAAGTGCTCGAGCCAAAGCAAATATTTGATCTGAAAGCCAAAAAGTGGGCTAAGGGTTTTGTTGAGAAACCATCGCAATATGAGATAAATAAGGCCGATGACTACAAATGCTAGCTGATGAGAATTGGTTTTGGAAGAAAACAAGAAGTACTACTGCAAGCAGCGAGCAAAGATAGGTTGCCCAACTCAAAAAGCAGACAAAACAATCGATCTCCCCGCTTAAGGTGTTAGCCAATATTGATCAGAATATTATTGGCCAAGCAATGGAATTTGCCAAAAGTGCTAGGATTACAGTTAATCAAGCGCTAGGCAGGCATATCCCCAAACACGAGGAAATAGCACGGAAATATGAATACGGGAAGACTCTATTCATACCTAATGAGGTCGAGCTTCTACCAACACAAATGCAAAGACTGCATGAGTGGTACGAGAAAGTCTCTACCTGCAATGAAGCAGATCGATTATCAGCGCTGCTTGTGAGAATTACAAATGAGCATTTGAATGGTGAAGACCAGATTCAAATTTATTTTGAGGAATTCTATATGCTATTCAAACAAGATGCCCTCGACTTGAGTATCCTTTCTACATATTGTCTATAAGTGGTTCATTCCTCTTCTAATGTATTTCATCTTCAAGTTTTGCCCTGGCTTGCAAATCCTTAATCAAAGATGGGAGGATGAGATGGCCAGCATATATTATCGATGCAATTGTTTGATGCAAATCAATCTTTATCATGATCATCTAACTAATCTTATCAAATATTTGCCATAACATAAGCCCTTTCAATGAATTGACCTTTGCATTGAAACTCTATGCAAGGTTACTTGTTACATAGTCTACCTTGCAAATTTCATTGAATTGGCTTCTTGACCATAGTATTCCATGATGTGCATCCAAGTACTCCTTCACCGCAGGTTTTTGTTTATACAACACTTCCAAATGATACAGATGCTTCCTCAAACTACATGTGTATGAAGATGGCCATTGGTTGTCAGTAAACTTTACCCTTGAATTTATTTGTAAAATTCTGCACTAAGTGTCGCATACATTCTCTATGCTCAACTCTAGGGAATACTGCTTGTACAACTTTCTCCAAACCTTTGCAAGCGTCCATGTGGATAGTAAGTCCTGGTGGATGACCTATATGGTCGCGCAAATTCTCCAGAAACCAAGTCCAACTTTCCTTTGACTCAATCTCCAAAACTCCATAAGGAACAAGGAACATCCAATTGTGGCTATCAACTGCAGTAGCAGTTATGAGTTGTCCTTTAAATCTGGCATGAAGAGTTGTTGCATCCACAGCAAAATAAGGCCTGCAACCATCTAGAAACCCTTTCCAGCAAGCTTTGAAACAAACAAAATCCCTTGTAAAGCACTCCTTCTCCATTGTCTTACCTCTTATTTTATACTGAACATTATGCCTGTCTATCTGTACAACACTACCTAGACTAGACAGCTCCACTTCAGCTTTGAAGCTATAAAGCAACTAAAAGCTTTCATTCCGTGGACCATTGATCCTCTCAAGATCCATTTCCTTTGCATAGAACATCCTCATGTAAGGTATTGTAATAATAAACTTTTTAATAACTTCTTTTATGAGCGTTGTTGCACCAAGTGATGGTTCCTCTCTCCTCCAATCCATGATTGCATTTGCTAACCACCTAGTCTTTGCTAGTTTTGTTTTGTCCTTTGGCTGTCCCCCTTGAGGTGGACAAGAATGTTCGAACCAGTTCCTTTTTATCTGAAACATAATGAAAATTTTAGGTACAGTTAACAAACTCTACACGATGATCTAAAATACACAACTGGTTGTAATACCTGAACCAAACTGCCTGAGCATAGTGGATGCATGCATCCTCCACCTACACCTCTTGTATGGGAACTTCAGTGTGAACCTTGCTGGATCACTCTTAATAACATCATAATCATTATTGGTGAGAATGCAATATGTAGTAAGGGCATTACGATAGTCCCACATCGTTTCAAATATGGTGCCTTCTGAAAGCTTAGGATTATCCTTGTCCCACTCAGTTACTGGCAATTCCTCACCATCATACTTGGCTAAAACGAGGTTGTCATTGTTCTCCTTGTTCTCTTCATCATCAGTGTCATCAAATCTAGCACTGTGGGCAATTTCCTCCGTGTATTGATCCTCTAGTGCCTGTTTACTGAATATATCTACCAATTCAGGAAACATCAATTCATCCTCATCCTCTAGTGGATGCGCTCCGTCTTCAGGCTCTGCTTCGTCCTCCAGAACGGCCGCACGAGCGATTTGGCTTACACTCGTAGTGCAAACAGATGGTACTGCTATGGACCTACAAGGAGCGCAGGGGGCGCACACTATTAGCAGAGACATCAGAGACACATGATCACCGACCACCTAATGATGCCTGACCAACAAGTGATGCTTTAACCCTCTTTTATGTGTGATCAACTTTAGGTTGCACATGGAGATGAATTCGACCAAACAATTCGGCAACATTCAAAGAAAAAAGCATTACCAAATCATCTCTGCTAGTTAGTGGGAGCAATCTTTGCTCGCTAATGTTGATGTATTGCAAATCAGATGAATCGTCATTGCTCCAGGGGAATTTAGAATATATTTTAGGGATTTCTATTTTCGTGCCCCTGGTTCGTTAGCTGTACTCACTTTTCCCCAGCCTCTTAACTTTTCCTCACTTTTGCCCAGCTCCTTGTCTGAAACTCTCACATTGTTCTAAAACTCGCTCTCCGTCGGGTCTCATTAGTGGACCCTCGCCGTTACATGCTAACAAGTGGGGCCGCATTCAGGTGGGTCCCATAGTGGACCCTCGATGTTACGTGCTGACAAGTAGGACCCCACCATTACATGCTGATAGGTGGGGCCACGTTCAGTCGGGTCCCGTATTATGACCCCCCATGTTGGACTGCGTGGGGCCGGCTTGTTGGGAACGTGTTTTGGGGGATGTGGTGTGGGACCATGTGGGGCGCGTTTTGTAGTTACATGCGCCCTATCACCTAATTTGGAAGATTTCTTTTTTGTTATTTTTATGATTGTCCTTTTTAAGAGCGCCTTTTCCCCTTGGGATTTCTATTTCCATGCCCTTGGTTCGTTAGTTGTACTTAGTTTTCCCCATGCGCTTAACTTTTCCTCACTTTTCCCCTCACCATGTTAGGAAACCCTCGCGGGCGCTCGCAGGCGCTCGGACGGAGGGATGTCTTTAGGTCAAAGGCTTGACTGTTACATGCTGACTGGTGGGACCGCGTTGGGGCGGGTCAGCCATTGAGCGTTATGTTACGTGGCCTCGACCGTTACATGCTGACGGGTGGGGCCGTTTGTGGGCCAGGTCCTACATACGTGGGGAAGGGTGGGGCCGCGTTGGGACGGGTCTTGCATATGTGGTGAAGGGTGGGGCCGCATGGAGACACGTCGGATCGGCCATTCTCGCTCACCCAAAGCATTCGCTTCCTCCAAGCCTGGAACAGCTCCCACACCGCCCCTCTGCTGCCCCGCCGTCGTGCCCTCCTACCTTATGTTGTCCTCGGCCCTAGAGCCACCCCTCCCCCTAGCTGCAGAGCCCACTTCACCTTCGGCTCCGCTCCCGCCCCCGCTAGATCTACCCCTTTCACGGGACAGTATGCAATGCCGGCTGGTGCACCGTCCATCCACGTCGAGCAAGGAGAAGATTGGGTGGAATTGTAGGGATGTAACGCATGGATTCCATCTGGGTAAGCATCGCATCGTTTCCCTTTTGTGGGTTGATTATTGGTAGTATTTGAGCATGAATCACTGGTGCTCAACTAACTTCCTTGGTTTTCGAATAGGATTGATCCAGTGCTGGCATTTTGGCTGGTGATTAGACCGGATACTAGCGTAATTCGTGGTTGTGAACAATATATCTCTGGATTTTACTTCCCAACGGTGGTTGCAACCTCCATAACTCGCAGAGATTTGATAGATAAAATCTATTGTAATTACCCTGGAGCAGTGGCGATTTAGTTGATTTGCAATATTTCAACATTAGCGAGCAAAGATTGTTTCCATTAACTAGAGAAGATGATCTGGTAATGCTTTTCTCTTTGAATGCTGCCGAACATTTTGGTCGAATTCGTCTCCATGTGCAACCTAAAGTTGAGCACACGGGAAGGAGTGTTAAATCACCATCTGGTGGTCACGCATCATCAGGTGGTCGAGCATCATGTGTCTCTGTTGTCTCTGCTAATAGTGTATGCCCCGGTGATCCTTATAGGTCCATAGCAGTACCATTTGTTCACACTGCGAGTATAATCCAAACCGCTTATGTGGCTGATGTGGAGGACGAGGCAGAGCCCGACGAGGGAGTGCCTCCACTAGATGATGAGGATGAGTTGATGTTTCCTAAATTTGTAGATATATTCAGTAAATAGGCACTAGAGGATCAATATTTGACACCCCCGAGATCAGGGCTAAACAAATCCCAGACCTCCGTCTGACATAAGCTTAACCTTGAGCTCGAGAATATCCAGTGAAGAATCGGTAACACAACAGTGACCCTACGAAAATTTATTACAACAAGCTCATAACTGAGCAAGAACCAAATTATTACAAGCAGAGGTCACTGACCACAAACATCAAACAACGGAAGGAAAATTATCCTATTAAGTATAGCAAACTTAACAAATGGCCTAAGAGGCCTGAAGCATAACGATGACATCCCAGCCCATAGATTCTAAGCTGCCGGCCGGGAACCCCGATCTACTCATCGATGTCGATGTAGTACCGAACTGATCTTCAGGAAACACTTACTCTGCCAAAAGTATCAACAAAGCAAGGGGGAGAACAGGGTGTACTCCGCAAGACTTATAGCTAGTGGAGTTGTTTTGCATAAAGCCATCTTTGTTTATAAAACAAGGGAAAGAGGAGAAGCTCGTCTATTCAGAGTATTTTAAAAGGGGATACGAGAGCGACATCTCCAAAGAATTGATCATCATATTTTGATATCCACCAAATCATCATCTACCAACTAGGATCACCCCCTCGTACCCATGAGGAAGCATCCTTAAGCACACATTGATCTGCCACGTTTTACGATTAGGTTATAGTTATCTATGATCTTGAGTCCGGTCGCCAAGTCGTTCATAATCGTGAACACGGCTTTTTGAAAAGATTATTACCCTGCAAGGGTGTACAACTTTACCCACACGTACAAACCTTCTCTTAATGCCACTAGTAATAGCCCTCTTCCTTGGAAGGCCGGCAGAGGGTGGTTAGACACGACCTTTACCTTGCTTTTGCCAAGATCATGATATTACTTTACACCACTAGTATGAATAGGTTAAGAAGATTCCTGATGACACGAGAAGAAAGAAACTTCATTCTCAGACTTCAATTAATTGGCACAACAAAATGATTGCCAACATAAAAGGGTCTAGAGGATCAACCGAGAGACGTTTAGCAACTCTACTTTAAATGTTCTCCTTGATGTTCGAGAGATCAGACATCAAGTGAAGGTCGGACTTCGGATACAAAGGAGATCATAAGCACAACTCCTATAATAAAATATAGAAGAAGCTTCATGAGAGGGGTTGCTATTGCTGATTCAAGAATTGTGACAAAGGTCTTTCCGGCTAGTGTGTCAACCATTACATCAATCTTGTCAGGTTTACAAAGAGACCTATGTCAAAACCTTGAAGAACACCATGCTTGAGATTCAACTTTGGTTAGGCTAAATGATATCTCAGACTCAGCATGTCCGAAAAGAAAGTTTGCAACATTTATCGCAAAGGTAAACTTACTAGATTCTCAAGATATGGACTATAGTGTAAAGCTCCAAAAGATGAGCTAGATTGCTAGACCCATGTATTTAGCAACTTGTCGAAAGACAACTGCATACACATAAAGTACTGACAATAAAACACACATGTGTCCTTAAGGAAAGGGATAACTCTTCTCAAATTCACGGCGACATCTTTCAACAACTGCACATGAACCGGAGAAGGTTACTTCTAACATCCAACACTCATACTTCGAGATGACTCAAAGATGCTTCTCGAAAGTTTCCAACATTAATGCCAATTGTTCCATATGAATCCGATCTAACATGGAGGAAATAAGGATGTCATCAATGGGCTCAACAACAAGCTTATCAAAACACTCCGAAAAGATGGACTCATATGTCATGCGAACAAGGCAAGAGTATTGGTCATACCAAAGAACATGAAGATGTACTCAAGTGAAACATCACAAGAAGAAACAACATCAAGATAATCCTTGGAATTGAGTTTGATTTGACAATAACCCAAATCAAATCAAAGGTGGGGAAAGATAACAAATCCTTGAAGGAAATACTATCTTGCTTCAACACGAACAAAACTAGACATACCTTTACGAACAGAGTCGAGTAGAACTTTTGTCTTATAACTCTCCAAGTTGTTGTTTAAGCTCAACCAACTTACTCAGGGGTATCCAGTACGGATCCTTAGATAAAAGAGAAGTTCAGAGAACTTGCTTGCTCAAGAACTTGACATCACGGTCATGTGGCAACATGGCGATACTCCTAGGAAGACATCGAGAATATCACAAACCACCGATATGTCACTTAGTTCGAGAGGAAACTTGTTTGGTAAGGCAAGAAGACATAGTCTTAGAGTTTCGGCACAAACCTAACTCTTTGAACAAAGAGATGGTACCAGAGTAACGGACTTGGTAGCATAATCAAACTTCGCTTAGTGATAGTATTAACCAATCACGCTAAGAATGACACAAATGTCCTTAGGGTTCAAAACAAAAATAATTGCTAAGAATCTTAGATGGCCACATTATTACGCACATGCATCACTTACGAGCGCGAAAGATCGAGGGAGGGTAGGTAAATATGTGTAAGAGCATCACTTCATTAAGGGGTCATAAAACTCTGCACGACCTTTTAGTATAGAAGAGTGTGATACTTTAAGGTAGATCAGACGGAAGACAATCAAGGCCTCTTAATCTGCGGATTACAACACTTTGACCTAGTCCTAGATATGACGAGGTACTGGAGTTTGTTTCTCCTGACATCCCGAAATGGTTTGTCATGACGGACCACATGAGTATCTTGCATCAGAAGAAACTGATGCAGGTTTACTACTTGGATACCAAACAGAGGTCGGAAAACAACAAGGGAAAAGAAACATGCTCAGGATGGAATCCCGAGATGTGGATGCATAGATTATCATTTTTCCGAAAGCCAATTCATAGAAGGGGTAAGGTGTGGCAGAGTCATGAGTATAGATGCAAGACTCTCGAGGAGTACACTTATCGTGATCTATTTGGTTCCATTAAAGAACATCTGCCATAGCTAGTGGTAGGGGAAGTCCTTAGCTGCCACAATTGAATCGTGACAAAGACCACAAGTTCGAAGGCTATAATTATAATACCAGCCATCCTGAGGTAATGTGTGAACATTAGCAACAGGGGTCAAAGGAAGGATCTTGGGTTAAAGATCAGCTTCATGTATGTCGTGGGAATGGTCACGGCAGATGCTGCAATCGGCAGCGAGTAGTAGAACGAGGGGCAAGGGCGGCCAGCCATCTGCGGAGCGAGATGAGGGCGGAGACACAGGGTTTTACCTAGGTTCGGCCCCCCAGAGGGTAAAGACCTACTCCTGCTAGATTGTATTATGAAGGTGGTACAATGGGCGAGCTCGGCGGTTAAGCGGCGAGTCGTGTGGGGGTATGATGGAACGTATCTCTACACGTCCCGCAGGGAGGTTTATATAGACTCACCTCCCCTAGGGTTTACATATCTCAACCGATTCAGTTAAAGCTTCGATACTCGTTTAACCTAATCTGACTGGGCCTATCTACTCGCCTGGGCCTTCAGCTTCCAGTCGCTTGGTTCCTCGCTGGGCTTCAATCCAGTCGCCGTCTTGCAGGCCCACTCGCCAAGTCTTGGGCCAGTCGGAAACGTCCTGCTGGGTATACCCCGGTAAGCATATCCCCATCAATAGTCCCCGAGGCCATCGTCGATTCGGCGTAGGTGGCTGCTGGCAGTCGGAGCATACAGCTGCTGAGTAGACATCCAGTCGAATCAATGGCGGGCTCCTGTATAAAGGAAAAACTAATCACACTACTCGCAGCTTTGGCGAGTCGAGTCGGCGAAACACTGTCATAGTGGTTGGGTCGGCGAGCCGAGTGGCTGAAATTGGACCGTTAAACATGGTCAAATTAGCCGTTGGAGTTAATCCAACGGTAACTTTTGGCGTAATCATCGCGCGGTAACGGTTCCCTGATTTGACGGGTAGCAACCGCTATATAAGAGGAATGGCTAGCGATCAGAGGACCACCGTCTCACCATTTCCTCCGACTACGCGCACCTTTCGCCTCCCTCCGCACCGCGACCCAGCCAACCGGAAATCCTCCGGGCCCCCACAAATCTTTCCGCCATGGACCTCTCCACCGAACCTTGGGGCGGATCGAAATGCACCAGGGCGCAACTGGCTTCCTTTGAGGAGGCCGGGATTCTGCAAGCCAGCTGCTGGCGCATCCCCGCGGCCGGAGATGTGACTCCAAACCCGCGAGAGAGGGAGTTCATCTGCTTCACCAGTCATCTCGAACGGGGGCTAGGGTTCCCCACGTCCCTATTCTTCCGGCGCTTCTGCTCCTACTACGGGATCCAGCCGTCCGATCTGGGCCCCCATAGCATGAGCAACTCGCCATCTTTGTGGCGTTCTGTGAGTGCTACTTGGGCTGCCGGCCCTACTTCCCTCTTTGGCAAGATCTGTTTCATGGACGGACCAGCCGCGAGGAGGCGGGCGGCCCAATGCTCGCCGCGGGTGGCCTAACCTTCCAGCTGAAGTCGAAGGCCTCATTCTTCGACCTGATGCTGCCCGCCAAGGCAGCGAGCGACTGGAAAAAGGCGTGGTTCTACGTTGCCGAGGCGACTCCGGAAGGCGAGACAGCGATTCCACGGTACTCCGCCAATCGATCCGAGCCGCGCCGCCTTCAAATCGGCAAGCTTCCCGGCGACCAGCGGATGGTCGTCGGCGAGATGCTTCAGACCATCCACGGTCAAAAGAAGAAGGGCCTCCAGACGATAAACCTGTACAATTGCTGGCTCGGGCGGCGACTCGTCCCGCTGGCCCGGCGCAAGCACCACATGTACCAGTACACCGGCCGGGACGACCCGACAAAGGCTAGCCTGGCCGAGTGGAGGCTCGACGACTACACCGCGGCGCTGAAGAAAATCACCCAAGCGGTGTACTTGGACGCTCAAGCTGGGGTCGCCCCCTATACCGCGAAGCGCTCAGCCCCAACGGTAATCACTTTGTGTCATTTGCAGTCGCAGTCCTTTTGCAGTTGCGGTCATACTAACTTCAACTTGCCTTTGTTGCAGCTGTTCCAAGTGGTGGAAGGGTGGCTCCCGCCATCGGATGACGAGAATTCGAGCTCGTCCGTCCAAGACATGGGTGGGTCGCCCGCTAGGAGCGACGAAAGCGACAGCGACGACAAATCCGAAGAGGAAGCCGCCCCGTTGGCTCGCAAGACCCGCGGGCAACGTCAGCGCGAGCTCGAGGCGAGCAAGAGCCTCGAGCGCCATGATGATGAGGAAGAACTTCTAGAGATGACCTCGCGCCGCCAAGCTACTCCGTCAAAGAAGAAGAGGAAGGAGAAGGAGGCGAAGGCCCCTCCAAGAAGGAAGACGAAACCGACGAGGCCGGCCTCGCCACCACACTCGGCAAGCAGTTCCGACGCCCCCAGCCTGGCCAAGGATGAGGCGCCGCCGCCGACGGCCGCGCTGGACATGGACACCATCGAGGTGCCCCTGGCGTCGATGCCTCCGCCATTCGCCCCGGTCTCGGGGCTGGGGGAGGCTCCGGCCGCAGCGACTTCGCCTCGCAGGGAAGCCCCTGTCGAAGAAGTTACAGAGGCTCCGGTCGCAGCTTCGACGACGAAGAAGCCGTCCGTGTCTTGGGCACGTGACGTCCTGGACATGGGGCTCAGCCGCCGACTAGTCCCTGAGCTGGAGAAGCCAGCCGGCCTCCGTACGGGGCTGCGCTTCATTCCGGTCGCCAAGTGAGTGCACTCGCCTTCCTTTGTCTCCCATAATTATTGAATTATCTTGCTTATATGGTCGGCGTACAGGACCGGAGTGAAGAAGATGGGCCACCCAACCGTGGCTAAGGTGCCGTCCGTCGTCAGCGAGGAGGATTCTTCCCGCAAGAGGAAGGCGGACGAAGTCGTCGTCCCTGCGGATGGCGGCAAGAAGGCCAAGGGTGACGCCGTCATCACGATTTCTGACGACACGGCGGCCGCACCGGCTGGTCCTGCAACGGAGGCGGCCGCGTCCACGAAAGAGGGCGCTTTGTTGCCTGGAACGGCCGAGCCGACCTCCTTTGGGGCTGGTGCCTCTATCGCCACCTTCCCGCGCTTCATGACCAAGGCAGCCGCGGCGAGTGGAACTTCGCCTTCGAGCCGCGCTCCAGGAGCCGCCGACGCTGAAGTCGACCAGCGCCGTGGGCATACGCCAGCTCTCCTCGCGTCCGTGGACGCGATACAACTCCACGGCATGCTTGGCGCGGCCATCCAGGTACATCCAGTCCCCGAGGATCAGGTCGGTGCTTTGCAGCGGCCTGATTCTTTTAATGTCTTATATTCACTTTTCGCATCCAGTCCCCGAGTGCGCACGCGCTGAATTTCAGCGGGTGGGCACTTAGGAAT
Source organism: Avena sativa (assembly GCA_916181665.1). Lineage (NCBI taxonomy): Eukaryota > Viridiplantae > Streptophyta > Magnoliopsida > Poales > Poaceae > Avena > Avena sativa. The sequence continues at coordinate 298,086,331 of OV702297.1, read as the reverse complement.
TTCTTTTAGTACCAGTCCCCGAGTGCGCACTCGCTGAATTTCAGCCGGTGGGCACTTTAGGAGTTTCTTTTGATTGCCAGTCCCCGAGTGCGCACTCGCTGAATTTCAGCGAGTGGGCACTTTAGGAGTTTCTTTTGATTGCCAGTCCCCGAGTGCGCACTCGCTGAATTTCAGCGGGTGGGCACTCAGGGTCTGCAGCTTGAATCGGCCGACCGATTGGCGGCGAAGCAGCGCGCGGAAAAGGAATTGGCCATCGTCCAGGAGGCGAACGAAGGGCTTCGGGCTGTTGCCGCGAAGGCAGAGGAAGCTCGCCAGGGGCTTGTCCCCGCTAGTGAATTGGTGGCAGCGCAGTCGGCTTTGAGTTCGGCCGAACAACGGATCGCCGACCTCGAGCGCCAGCTGCAGGAGGCGAAGGAAGAAGCAAGCTCAGCCGATGGGCGAGCCAAGGCCGCCGTTGTAGCCGCCGAAGAGGATCGCAGAGTGTCGGAAGTCCTTATTGCTGGGCTTCAGGACGACCATACGTCGCTTCAATGCTTCATCACGACCCTCGCCCGCCCGTTGATTGGTAAGTGCGTCTGCCTCTTTCAGTAGTTGTGCCATTTGTGGTGTCCGTCGTATTCATTATTGTCTTCTACTCGCAGGTCGCATCATCGACAGCGCGGAAGAAGCAAACACGTTCGACGCGCGGCAGTGTGTGAGCACGCTTGTCGATTCGGCCACGTTGTCAGCGACGTGCATCCGTGCCTACCTCCAGGAGATATCGCCCACGGAAGTGATTCCCAGCGACCTCGTTGAGGTGTGGAAGTATTTGGAGAAGGCGCCCGCGGTCGTGGAGTTCATGACGCGGTCGGCGTTTCGGCGCGGGGCGGCGACAACGCTTAGCCTTGGTCTTGCCCACTTCCCCGAGGACTTCGACATCGACGATGTGACGAGTGGCTACCCATCATCGACTGGCGCGGTGGAGCTTTCCGAGGTCCTCAAGTTGCAAGATCGCGCCGCCAAGTACTCGGAGCGTGTCTTGGCGATGGGCGACTTCCTCCCATACCAGGAGACGGTCGTTGTGTCTGGCGACCCCGAGCCGCCGCATCGTGATCTCAAGGTTGAGCAACCCTTCCGCGCGGCGATGGCGGGTGAACTGACGACGTATCCGTCGAATCCGTACACACCGTTCATCCGCAATCGCCGGGGAGTTGGCGAGTCGTCGTCTAAGCCTGCAGAATAGGATAGTTTGCCATGTGGCGTTAGCAGCAGTTCTGCCATGCGGGCATATGTTGTAATGCGAGACAATGCAACATACTATCGAATGAGATGTCGTGTCTATTTTGGTATTTGTCAAGTGTTTGTGATTGTTGTTTGAACGAGTCCCCGAGCGCGTCCGCCCTTTTATGGGGTTTACCTCGTATGTGATGTGTTTGTTGTCTTTGTGTGTTTTATTATTGTGGTCGACTCACCCGGACTCAAAGAGCCAGTCGCTAGGCGACTCCCTTGAACGCGCTGTACTTCGCCGTTTTCCCGTGCGCGAACGAGGTCGGGTGGCCGAGTCCCCGAGCGTGGTACTTGGCTGTTCCAGGCACGACTCGAGTGTGAGTGAGGACTTGGCGCGTTGGTTTGTGCGCGTCACTCCTGCCTAGCCCGTGGGGTCAGTCGCGTGGCGAGTCCTGGGCATGCTATCCTACTTGGCATTTTCCCGGACCACTCGAGGTGAACTGGTCCGCAGTCCCCGAGCGTGGTACTTAGCCGTTCGAGTCGCTATGTCGAGGATGCGGAGGACCGTGGTCGCTGTAAGAAGCGTAGGCAGTAGTCTTGGTTCGTAGAACCAGTCGAGCTAGGCGACTCCAATGGGGCTCCGGGTAGGCGTTTTTCGTGGACGATGCAAGACCTGAGGTGACTCGGTGCTCTTGCACCGCACTACTTAGCCGTGCCGATCGCTGTACCAAAGGTTGACTTCTGCGGTTAGCGTGTTGCTGTTATTACGAGTGCGAGTGGCACAAGACACGGAGAGTAGGCGCAATTTGCGGTAACCGTTTTCTTTTTATTTCGTAGCGACTGGAGAGTACATATGTGGGGTTCTAGGCGTAGAACTTCCGTAGGAGGTTTACATTCCATGGTCGCTTGACGTCGAGTTCGCCGTCCCCGCGGACGTCGGTGAGGTAGTAGGCGTCGTTGCCGAGTACACAGCTGATGGCGAATGGTCCCTCCCATGGAGGGGAAAGCTTGTGCATGCCCTTCTTGTCCTGGATGAGACGCAGCACCAGGTCGCCTTCTTGGAAGGTGCGAGTTTTCATCCGCCGGCTGTGATAGCGGCGGAGTCCTTGTTGGTAGATGGCGGTGCGCGAGCGAGCTAGGTCGCGTGCCTCGTCGAGTTGATCGACTCCATCTTGTCGTGCGAGTTCGTTCGCAGCTTCCGTGTAGTGGACGGCCCTTGGCGAGTCGTGCTCAAGGTCGGTGGGCATGACCGCCTCGGCGCCGTACACCATGAAGAAGGGGGTGAATCCTGTCGACCTGTTGACCGAGGTGAGGATTCCCCAGATGAAGGAGGGTAGCTCCTCGACCCAGCACCCGGCGGTGCGCTCGAGTGGTACTTGGAGTCGCGGCTTCAGGCCGTGGAGGATGCTTTGGTTGGCCCGTTCCGCCTGGCCGTTGGATTCCGGGTGGGCGACTGACGCGAGGTCGAGCCGAATGTGGTGCTCTTCGCAGAATTCGGCCATGGCTCCTTTGGCGAAGTTGGTGCCGTTGTCCGTGATGATGCTGTGGGGGAACCCGTAGCGATATATGAGTTCGCGTAGGAATTTCGTGGCGGTCTTCCCGTCGCATTTCCGGACTGGCTTGGCCTCCACCCACTTTGTGAATTTGTCGACTGCGACTAGGAGGTGGGTGTAACCGGAGGGAGCCTTCTTGAAGGGGCCCACCATGTCCATGCCCCATACGGCGAATGGCCAGGTGCTGGGGATTGTTTTGAGCGCTGAGCTCGGCACGTGCGTGTGGTTGGCGTACCTCTGGCACCCGGCGCACCGCTGGACGATGTCGACAGCGTCGGCGTGTGCGGTGGGCCAGTAGAATCCATGTCGCATAGCCTTGGTGACGAGAGAGCGGGCGTCGGCGTGGTGGCCGTAGTCACCGGAGTGGATGTCGTGGAGGATCTTGCGTCCGTCGGCGGGTTGGACGCAGCGTTGGAACACGCCGGTGACACTGCGCTTGTGGAGCTCGCCGTCGATGATGGCGTAGGACTTGCATCGACGGGCGATCATTCGAGCTTCCGTCTCGTCTGCTGGCAAGGTGCCGGCTTCCAGGTAGGCGATGTAGGGCTTGGTCCAGTCGTCTGGCTCGTGGACGAGTGCGACCAGGGCTGCTTCTGGTTGGAGCGGGACTCCGATGTCGATCTCCCTTGGGGGAGAGACTGATGGCTTGGTGATCGTGTCGAGGAAGACGCCAGCGGGTGGTGCGAGTCGAGCCGACCCAATGCGAGAGAGGGCGTCGGCCTCCTTGTTCTTCCGCCTATCGATCCACTTGACGGAGTAGCCTGTGAAGTGTCTGCCCAAATTGTCCACTGCTTGGCGGTACGCCGCCATGGTGGGGGAGATGGCGTCGCAGGTGCCAGCGACTTGTCCTGCAACGAGGTCGGAGTCGCCATAGCAGCGTAGGCGGTTGACATTCATCTCCCTGGCGGCCCTCATGCCGTGTAGTAAGGCCTCGTACTCGGCCATGTTGTTTGTGCAGGGTGTAAAGTCCAGGCAGAGGACATAGCGGAGCTTCGGGATCCAGCACAATGTACAAGATTCACAATGATAGAATCCAGCACAATCCGGGATCTTCAGTTCAAGTCCAAGGGTTAAAACCCGAGAAAGAAGTAACTACTACTTGAGTGACATAGCATACACTACAAGATAGCAATCACGAGGTAGCTTCCAAAAGAAGACACAACTTCTGAAGTACCCAAACAAATGAAAAAGGAGGCACACGAGGTGAGAGGAAACTTCGAAGCCTGGAACAGAACACTGTCGAACCAACGATATAATATCATGGGTCTAGAAGGCAGAGAGATCATGATGGAAAAGAATCTCTTAGATGAAGCAGAGCAAAGTGAACAAGGAATTCACAACACACACAACTCTAGAGAACTCAACCCTAGGTCAACTGGTTGAGAAATGACATGCCCAAAAGGCACCTAAGTTTTGAAAGACTAGAAGAGATATCAAAACTTTTCAAAGTCAACACAAGATAAGATAACCCGAAGTAAGAGCAAAACTGGATAAGGAGAAAAAGAAGCATACTAGAGTTTTCGCAAATACTTTCCAGCTTTTTATAATAGTTTTCACAAACACTAGACTCAACATCGACCAATAGCAAGGTTTTCCTACAGTCGGTAATGCTTTGATACCAAAAACTGTGACACCCCCGGGATCGGGGCTAAACAAATCCCAGACCTCCGTCTGACATAAGCTTAACCTTGAGCTCGAGAATATCCAGTGAAGAATCGGTAAAACAGTGACCGTACACAAAATTTATTACAGCAAGCGCATAACTGAGCAAGAACCAAATTATTACAAGCAGAGGTCACTGACCATAAACATCAAACAACGGAAGGAAAATTATGCTATTAAGTATAGCAAACTTAACAAATGGCCTAAGAGGCCTGAAGCATAACGATGACATCCCAGCCCATAGATTCCAAGCTGCCGGTCGGGAACCCCGATCTACTCATCGATGTCGATGTAGTACCGAACTGATCTTCAGGAAACACTTACTCTGCCAAAAGTATCAACAAAGCAAGGGGGAGAACAGGGTGTACTCCGCAAGACTTATAGGTAGTGGAGTTGTTTTGCATAAAGCCATCTTTGTTTATAAAACAAGGGAAAGAGGAGAAGCTCGTCTATTCAGAGTATTTTAAAAGGGGATACGAGAGCGACATCTCCAAAGAATTGATCATCATATTTTGATATCCACAAAATCATCATCTACCAACTAGGATCACCCCCTCGTACCCATGAGGAAGCATCCTTAAGAACACATTGATCTGCCACGTTTTACGATTAGGTTATAGTTATCTATGATCTTGAGTCCGGTCGCCAAGTCGTTCATAGCCGTGAACACGGCTTTTCGAAAAGATTATTACCCTGCAGGGGTGTACAACTTTAGCCACACGTACTAACCTTCTCTTAATGCCACTAGTAATAGCCCTCTTCCTTGGAAGGCCGGCAGAGGGTGGTTAGACATGACCTTTACCATGCTTTCGTCGAGACCATGAGTCACGCAATAAGTATGGTTACGCCATAACGGGTCAAATCGCGAAGCGGGTACTTAAATATGTGAGGCGAGGTTGGTTCACCAGGGGCTCCATCGACCCCAAGCAACCCGGTCCACGCTTCCCTACCTATTATGGATGCACCATCTTCACCCGGCAAATCTTTCAAAAGATTTTCTACGCATATGCCGAATGGAACGCCCGAACTATGTGACTCATGGAATCTACTAGGCAAGTTAGTTACTGGTGAGGTTGTCCAGGCCCCGTGTGGTTGTACACTCGTCTTGGTTCCAAAGGCAAGAACTCAGTTCCTAGTGGTGGCGAGCATGGGACTAGAAAAACCACATCCCACTGTGGCCTCCCATACAAGCCTTAGCATATTTAATCTCATATCACTGATCTCATCTCATCACGTTCTCCTGTCATACTAGATTATCTGCATCTGATACGTCATCTGGATATACCAGTACTGACAACTATGCATGGCTAAGCAGGACACAGATATAAGCTCTAGCAGAGCACATAATCCAAACCTAGCTATGCTAAGAGAAGTGGATCAGGTAATATAAGCTCAAAGGGAGTAATGCAACAGATAGGATACTCTATCTATCGATAAAAGACCATACTAGAATCGTATGCATCATGGCAATAATTTAAATGCTTTCGAAATCATAGGATTATATCATGGTGGGGCTATGCTTTCCTTTGCCAGTTGATAGCAGATAACAAGATCTTCGGAAGCTTGTACTTGACTTGGTTACAATTGGTCAAGTATTGTTCATCGATCTTCGATCTTCAACGGTGTTGATCTCGATCTTCAATCTTGATCTCGATTCTGATATCATATTCTACCGGAGAAGAACCAAACACCAGAAAGATAGGAACAATCAACACATGGCATCGATGCAATGCTCAAGCAAATATGATGATATGACAAGTTGAATTGTATATAAAAGTAACCCTAAGGCATGCTAGACAATTTAATCGGGGTTCCGAGGGTTACAAACCCTAACTCGGGAAAACTCCGGATGTATATGAGAGGGGTTACTATGTTCTTCTAATTAAACTTGTTATGAAAGTTGTTTAACAATGCATGATTATAGCTCTATTAGATAGTTATCATTTTTCTAAACATTTTGATATATTATTTGTATTTGTCTGACTTATAAATAATTAGATATTGATTTTACAAGTTTATAACAATTTCTGGAATTATTAATCCTAATTATTACCTCAGGCTGACGTCAAATAACCCTAACCCTGAACTTTTTGCACCGTAGAGGCATCTAGCCTCTGAGGCTGACGGTGGGACCTGGGCCACGTGGGCACCACGCGGTTGCCATGCGAGCACCACGTCACCACGATGGGCGGCACGACAGATGGTGGTCGGCGGCGACGCTGGAGAGCGCGTGGAGCTGCGGGGCTACGCGGGTTCACTTCAGCGCGGCAAGGGGAACCAAAACAGGGCGGCGCCGCTGTTTATTGGCAACCGAAGGAGCTCGTATTGCGACGGCCAGCAGCGACAGCGACATATGCACGGAGGCGGAGCGATACAGAGCAAGAGGGAGAGGGAAAAGAGGCCTGGGTGAACCGCGTGCTCACCTTGAAGCTGATAAGCTCGAGTTAGAAGCAGGAGGAAGCTTGAATCGACGACCATGGCGACGGTGGTGGCCGTCGGTGGCGAAGAAGAACGGCTCGAGGGCGATGATTGGGGCACTCCACTTCGATTCCGTTGGCGAGGAGGGAGCTGGCACCACGTTGGAGCTCAAGGCGACATCAGCAGAGCACGGGGAGGCCGGAGATGGCAGGACGCCGGCGAGGTCTGGCTAGGGTTTGCGTGCGTGAGAGCCATATAGGAAGGGAAGAGAGAGTGGCGTGCTAGGGTTCGTCCTGCGGTGGCAGAGGCGAGTTATAGGCGACCGGGGGCGGCGACGCGCATCTCAGCGGCCGGCTACGATCGACAGCGGCGGCGCAGACAAGCAGCTGCTCGCCGTCGTTGACGAAGACGACGAACAGAGGGTCGAAGGGGTACGTGCCAGCGCTGGGATGCGGTTGGGCCAAGGTGGGCCTGGGAAAATAAAGAGAGGAGAGGAAGGTTGCTGGGCTGCGGCCTGGTGGCTGATCTGGTTATTTTTTTCTTTCCAAAATCTTTTCCTTTTCTGTTTTGTGTTTTTCTCTTTGTATTTCATTTTGAAATACTGTTTTAAACATTCCAAAAATACCAGGAGTTTGTATAAAGTATATAAAACATTTGTGGGGCCCTTTTAACAAGTTGGGCTCCAATTATTTTGGTATTTTTCAAATTCAAACCATTTTGAATGCTTTTCAAATAGGGAGGAAGATTAGGGTTTTAGGGTTTTATCTTATTTCCTTCAATGCACAATTTAAAGTATGATGCTCATGACGCACAAACAAACCCTAAATAATGATTAAGTAAAACTGGGGTGTTACAGCTCTACCCCCCTTACGAGAATCTCGACCCGAGATTCCAAAGGTAGGTGAAGAGAAGGAGAGAGGAGGAAACAGGGCTACTCTAAAGACAAGAGGGAAACACACTAAACAACACACAAAGTATCTCATGGTCAGCTCGTGGATGGAGTGTTCAGAAACAACTCTGAGATGACGAACATGAAACACAACAAGGTAACGGAGGAAACAAGAGGAGAAGGTTTCAAGTTATTAGATAGATGGTCTTCATAAGGATTGAGACCATGGAACTCATAAGGGTTTAAACTTCTGAAGAGGAAGGCTTCCAATAGAAACAACATAACCACGGACTTCGATATGATCCTCTACTAAATGGCTTAAGTAGAGATCTCAGGTTGCAGAGATACGGATCAACAAAACCAAACTGTTGAACTACTTTTGAAACAGAAGGGTCACTCTTTCATTCAATAGAAGGCCAAGACAGAAAGGTGTTTTGTGGAGAGGACTCATATGAGTCACATGGAACATGTATCATAAGAAACTATTGATTACCAAAATCATAGTCACTCTTAAAACATGGTTGATAAGAGGAAGGAAACTCTTTATTCATCTAGATTGATCACAATCTTTGCCAAGATCATGATATTACTTTACACCACTAGTATGAATAGGTTAAGAAGATTCCTGATGACACGAGAAGAAAGAAACTTCATTCTCAGACTTCAATTAATTGGCACAACAAAATGATTGCCAACATAAAAGGGTCTAGAGGATCAACCGAGAGACATTTAGCAACTCTACTTTAAATGTTCTCCTTGATGTTCGAGAGATCAGACATCAAGTGAAGGTCGGACTTCGGATACAAAGGAGATCATAAGCACAACTCCTATAATAAAATATAGAAGAAGCCTCATGAGAGTGGTTGCTATTGCTGATTCAAGAATTGTGACAAAGGTCTTTCCGCCTAGTGTGTCAACCATTACATCAATCTTGTCAGGTTTACAAAGAGACCTATGTCAAAACCTTGAAGAACACCAACCATCATTGCTGCTTGAGATTCAGCTTTGGTTAGGCTAAATGATATTTCAGACTCAGCATGTCCGAAAAGAAATTTTGCAACATTTACCGCAAAGGTAAAGTTACTAGATTCTCAAGATATGGACTATAGTGTAAAGCTCCAAAAGATGAGATAGATTGCTAGACCCATGTATTTAGCAACTTGTCGAAAGACAACTGCATACACATAAAGTACTGACAATAAAACACACATGTGTCCTTAAGGAAAGGGATAACTCTTCTCAAATTCACGGCGACATCTTTCAACAACTGCACGTGAACCGGAGAAGGTTACTTCTAACATCCAGAACTCATACTTCGAGATGAATCGAAGATGGTTCTCGAAAGTTTCCAACATTAATGCCAATTGTTCCATATGAATCTGATCTAACATGGAGGAAATAAGGATGTCATCAGTGGGCTCAACAACAAGCTTATCAAAACACTCCGAAAAGATGGACTCATATGTCATACGAACAAGGCAAGAGTATTGGTCATACCAAAGAACATGAAGATGTACTCAAGTGAAACATCACGAGAAGAAACAACATCAAAATAATCCTTGGAATTGAGTTTGATTTGACAATAACCCAAATCAAATCAAAGGTGGGGAAAGATAACAAGTCCTTGACGGAAATACTATCTTGCTTCAACACGAAAAAAACTAGACATACCTTTACGAATGAACAGAGTCGAGTAGAACTTTTGTCTTATAACTCTCCAAGTTGTTGTTTAAGCTCAACCAACTTGCTCAGGGGTATCCAGTACGGATCCTTGGATAAAAGAGAAGTTCAGAGAACTTGCTTGCTCAAGAACTTGACATCACGGTCATGTGGCAACATGGCGATACTCCTAGGAAGACATCGAGAATATCACAAACCACCGATATGTCACTTAGTTCGAGAGGAAACTTGTTTGGTAAGGCAAGAAGACATAGTCTTAGAGTTTCGGCACAAACCTAACTCTTTGAACAAAGAGATGGTACCAGAGTAACAGACTTGGTAGCATAATCAAACTTCGCTTAGTGATAGGATTAACCAATCATGCTAAGAATGACACAAATGTCCTTAGGGTTCAAAACGAAAATAATTGCTAAGAATCTTAGATGGCCACATTATTACGCACACGCATCACTTACGAGCGCGAAAGATCGAGGGAGGGTAGGTAAATATGTGTAAGAGCATCACTTCATTAAGGGGTCATAAAACTCAGGACGACCTTTTAGTATAGAAGAGTGTGATACTTTAAGGTAGATCAGACGGAAGACAATCAAGGCCTCTTAATCTTCAGATTACAACACTTTGACCTAGTCCTAGATATGACGAGGTACTGGAGTTTGTTTCTCCTGACATCCCGAAATGGTTTGTCATGATGGACCACAAGAGTATCTTGCATCAGAAGACACTGATGCAGGTTTACTACTTGGATACCAAACAGAGGTCGGAAAACAACAAGGGAAAAGGAACATGCTCAGGATGGAATCCCGAGATGTGGATGCATAGATTATCATTTTTCCAAAAGCCAATGCACAGAAGGGGTAAGGTGTGGCAGAGTCATGAGTATAGATGCAGGACTCTCGAGGAGTACACTTATCGTGATCTATTTGGTTCCATTAAAGAACATCTGCCATAGCTAGTGGTAGGGGAAGTCCTTAGCTGCCACAATTGAATCGTGACAAAGACCACAAGCTCGAAGGCTATAATTATAATACCAGCCATCCTGAGGTAATGTGTGAACATTAGCAACAGGGGTCAAAGGAAGGATCTTGGGTTAAAGATCAGCTTCATGTACATGATTCACAATGATAGAATCCAGCATAATCTGGGATCTTCGGTTCAAGTCCAAGGGTTAAAACCCGAGAAAGAAGTAACTACTACTTGAGTGACATAGCAAACACTACAAGATAGCAATCACGAGGTAGCTTCCAAAAGAAGACACAACTTCTGAAGTACCCAAACAAATGAAAAAGGAGGCACACGAGGTGAGAGGAAACCTCGAAGCCTGGAACAGAACACTGTGGAACCAACGATATAATATCATGGGTCTAGAAGGCAGAGAGACCATGATGGAAAAGAATCTCTTAGATGAAGCAGAGCAAAGTGAACAAGGAAATCACAACACACACAACTCTAGAGAACTCAACCCTAGGTCAACTGGTTGAGAAACGACATGCCCAGAAGGCACCTAAGTTTTGAAAGACTAGAAGAGATATCAAAACTTTTCAAAGTCAACAAAAGATAAGATAACCCAGAGTAAGAGCAAAAATGGATAAGGAGAAAAAGAAGCATACTAGAGTTTTCGCAAATACTTTCCAGCTTTTTAAAATAGTTTTCACAAACACTAGACTCAACATCGACCAATAGCAAGGTTTTCCTACAGTCGGTAATGCTTTGATACCAAAAACTGTGACACCCCCGGGATCAGGGCTAAACAAATCCCAGACCTCCATCTGACATAAGCTTAACCTTGAGCTCGAGAATATCCAGTGAAGAATCGGTAAAACAGTGACCCTACGCAAAATTTATTACAGCATGCGCATAACTGAGCAAGAACCAAATTATTACAAGTAGAGGTCACTGACCACAAACATCAAACAACGGAAGGAAAATTATGCTATTAAGTATAGCAAACTTAACAAATGGCCTAAGAGGCCTGAAGCATAACGATGACATCCCAGCCCATTGATTCCAAGCTGCCGGCCGGGAACCCCGATCCACTCATCGATGTCGATGTAGTACTGAACTGATCTTCAGGAAACACTTACTCTGCCAAAAGTATCAACAAAGCAAGGGGGAGAACAAGGTGTACTCCGCAAGACTTATAGCTAGTGGAGTTGTTTTGCATAAAGCCATCTTTGTTTATAAAACAAGGGAAAGAGGAGAAGCTCGTCTATTCAGAGTATTTTAAAAGGGGATACGAGAGCGACATCTCCAAAGAATTGATCATCATATTTTGATATCCACCAAATCATCATCTACCAACTAGGATCACCCCCTCGTACCCATGAGGAAGCATCCTTAAGCACACATTGATCTGCCACGTTTTACGATTAGGTTATAGTTATCTATGATCTTGAGTCCGGCCGCCAAGTCGTTCATAACCGTGAACACGGATTTTCGAAAAGATTATTACCCTGCAGGGGTGTACAACTTTACCCACCCGTACTAACCTTCTCTTAATGCCACTAGTAATAGCCCTCTTCCTTGGAAGGCCGACAGAGGGTGGTTAGACACGACCTTTACCTTGTTTTCGCTGAGACTATGAGTCACGCAATAAGTATGGTTCCGCCGTAACGAGTCAAATCTCGAAGCCGGTACTTAAAGATGTGAGGCGAGGTTGGTTCACCAGGGGCTCCATCGACCCCAAGCAACCCGGTCCACGCTTCCCTACCTGTTATGGATGCACCATCTTCACCCGGCAAATCTTTCAAAAGATTTTCTATGCATATGTCAAATGGAACGCCCGAACTATGTGACTCATGGAATCTACTAGGCAAGTTAGTTACTCGTGAGGTTGTCCAGGCCCCGTGTGGTTGGACGCTCGTCTTGGTTCCAAAGGCAAGAACTCAGTTCCTAGTGGTGGCGAGCATGGGACTAGAAAAAACACATCCCACTGTGGCCTCCCATACAAGCCTTAGCATATTTAATCTCATACCACTGATCTCATCTCATCACGTTCTCTTGTCATATTAAATTCTCTGCATATGATACATCATCTGGATGGACCAGTACTGACAGCTAGGAAACAATCAACACATGGCATCGATGCAATGCTCAAGAAAATATGATGATATGACAAGTTGAATTGTATATAAAAGTAACCCTAAGGCATGCTCGACAATTTAATCAGGGTTCCGAGGGTTACAAACCCTAACTCAGGAAAACTCCGGATGTATATGAGAGGGGTTACTATGTTCTTCTAATTAAATTTTTTATGAAAGTTCTTGAACAATGCATGGTTATAGCTCTATTAGATAGTTCTCATTTTTCTGAACATTTTGATATATTATTTGTATTTTTCTGACTTATAAATAATTGGATATTGATCTTACAAGTTTATAACAATTTCTGGAATTATTATTCCTAATTATTACCTCAGGCTGACGTCAGATAACCCTAACCCTGAATTTTTTGCACCGTAGAGGCATCTAGCCTCTGAGGCTGATGGTGGGACCTGGGCCACGCGGGCACCACGGGGTTTCCACGCGAACACCACGTCACCACGATGGGCGGCGCGACAGATGGTGGTCGCCGGCGATGCTGGAGAGCGCGCGGAGCTACGGGGCTATGTGGGTTCGCTTCAGCGCGGCAAGGGGAACCAAAAAAGGGCGGCGCCGCTGTTTATTGGCAACCGAAGGAGCTCGTATGGCGACGGCCAGCGGCGGCAGTGACATATGCACGGAGGCAGAGTGATACAGAGCAAGAGGGAGAGGGAAAAGAGGCCTGGGTGAACCGTGTGCTCACCCTGAATCTGATAAGCTAGACTTAGAGGTAGGAGGAAGCTTGAATCGATGACCATGGCGATGGTGATGGCCGTCGGTGGCAAAGAAGAACGGCTCGAGGGCGACGATTGGGGGCACTCCACTTCGATTCCATTGGCGAGGAGGGAGCTAGCACCACGGCGGAGCTCAAGGCGACATCGGTAGAGCACGGAGAGGCCGGAGATGGCAGGACACCGGGGAGGTCTGGCTAGGGTTTGCGCGCGTGAGAGCCATAGAGGAAGGGAAGGGAGAGTGGCATGCTAGGGTTCATCCTGCGGTGGTGGAGGCGAGTTATAGGCGACCGGGGGCGGTGGCGCGCATCTCAGCGGCTGGCTGCGATCGACGGCGGCGACGCAGACACGCAGTTGCTCGCTGTCGTTGACAAAGACGACGAACAGAGGGTCGAAGGGATACGGGCCAGCGTTGGGCTGCGGTTGGGCCAAGGTGGGCCGGGGAAAAGAAAGAGAGGAGAGGAAGGTTGCTGGGTTGCGGCCTAGTGGCTGATCTGGTTATTTTTTCTTTCCAAAATCTTTTCCTTTTCTTTTTTGTGTTTTTCTCTTTGTATTTCATTTTGAAATATTGTTTTAAACATTACAAAAATACCAGGAGTTTGTATAAAGTATATAAAACATTTGTGGGGCCCTTTTAACAAGTTGGGCTCCAATTATTTTGGTATTTTTCAAATTCAAACCATTTTGAGTGCTTTTCAAATAGGGAGGAAGATTAGGGTTTTAGGGTTTTATCTTATTTCCTTCAATGCACAATTTAAAGCATGATGCACAAACAAACCCTAAATAATTATTAAGTAAAACTGGGGTGTTACATAATACACGGATGAAATTTCCCAGGGTGCCTGATTTGATGACACTGATGACAAAGAGAACAATGATAGCCTCGTTTTAGTCGAGTACGATGGTGAGGACTTGCCAGTAATTGAGTGGGACAGGGACGATCCTAAAATTTCAGAAGGCACCGTATTTGAAACGATGTGAGACTGTCGTAATGGCCTTACTACATATTGCATTCACACCAATAATGATTATGATGTTATTAAGAGTGAGCCAACAAGTTTCAAAGTGAAGTGCCCATACAAGAGGTGTAGGTGGAGGATGCATGCATCCACTATGCTCAAGAGAAGTTTGGTTCAGGTATTACAACCACTTGTGTATTTTAGATCACTGCGTAGAGTTTGTTAGCTATACCTGACATTTTAATTATGTTTTAGATAAAAATTAACTAGTTCAAATATTCTTGTCCACCTCAAGGGGGACAGCCAAAGGACAAAACAAAACTAGCAAAGACTAGGTGGTTGGAAGATGCAATCATGGATTGGACCAGAGCGAACCCATCACTTGGTGCAACAACGCTCATAAAAGAAGTTTATAAAAAGTTTAATATTATAGTACCCTACATGAGGGGATCTTGAGAGGATCAATGGTCCATGGAATGAAAGTTTTCAGTTGCTTTATAGCTTCAAAGCTGAAGTGGAGATGGCTAGTCCAGGTAGTGTTGTACAGATAGACATGCATAAAGTTCAGTACAAAAATAAGAGGGAAGACAATGGAGAAGGAGTGCTTTAAAAGGGATTTTGTTTGTTTCAAAGCTTGCTGGAAAGGGTTTCTAGATGGTTGTAGGCCTTATTTTGTTGCGGATGCAACAACTCTTCATGCCAGATTTAAAGGACAACTCATAACTGCTACTGCAGTTGATAGCCACAATTGGATGTTCCCTGTTCCTTATGGAGTTTTGGAGATTGAGTCAAAGGAAAGTTGGACTTGGTTTCTGGAGAATTTGTGCGACCTTATAGGTCATCCACCAGGACTTACTATCCACACGGAGAAAGTTGTACAAGCAATATTCCACAGAGTGGGGCATAGGGAATGTATGCGACACTTAGTGCAGAATTTTACAAAGAAATTCAAGGGTAAAGTTTATACTGACAACCTATGGCCAGCTTCATACACATGTAGTTTGAGGAAGCATCTGTATCATTTGGAAGTGTTGTATAAACAAAAACCTATGGTGAAGGAGTACTTAGATGCACAACATGGAATGGTGTGGTCAAGAAGCCGATTCAATGAAATTTGCAAGGTAGACTATGTAACAAGTAACCTTGCAGAGAGTTTCAATGTAAAGGCCAAGTCATTGAAAGGGCTTATGCTATGGCAAATATTTGATAAGATTAGGCAGATGATCATGACAAAGATCGATTTGCGTCAAAGAATTGCATCAACAGTATATGCTGGCCATCTCATCCTCCCATCTTTGATTAAGGCTTTGCATGCCGGGGCAAAACAATTGAAGATGAAATGCATTAGAAGAGGAATGGAGGCTGAGGTAACGTACACTTATAGTAAATATAGGCAATGGAGGTATCCAGTGAGTTTGGTTGGTAGGACATGCCATTGCAGGCAATATCAGCTCCGTGGGAAACCCTGCATACATGCATTGTTTTTCATGGGTGTTCTAGGAGGTGAAGAGGGTGAAGTTGATCAGTACGTGTCGGAGTATTTCTCTATTGCCAAATTTAGGGCAGCATATGCTCAGAATGTTCCAGCCTTGTTGGGAAAAGACCAATGGATGGAAATGGATCCAGGCTTTAAGCTATACCCTCCAGTTTTTAGTAGACCAGTAGGTAGGCCAAGGAAGAATAGGATAAGAGCTAGTGTGGAGGGTGGTGCACCACATCGACGATGTAAGTGCAAACATTGTGGGATCCTAGGGCACATTGCTAGGCTTTGTAAAAATGCAGTAGACCCAGCTTATGGAATGGATGACCAGGAAGGAGCACTAAATACAGATGAGAATGAAGTGTTTGAACGAGAGGAGAATGAAGCAAGGGATACATTGCAGATTGAACCAATGGATCAAGAGGAGATTGAACCAAATGTAGAGGATATTGAACCAAATGCAGGGGAGATTGAAACCAATGGATCGAGAGGAGATTGAACCAAATGCAGGGGAGATTAAAGCAATGGATCGAGAGGAGATTGAACCAAATGCAGAGGAGATTGAACCAAATGCAGGGGAGATTGAACCAGTCGATCGAGAGGAGATTGAACCAAATGCATGGGAGATTGAACTAGTCGATCGAGATGATATTACATCAACTGCGTGGGAGATTGAAGCAGAGTTCAAGCATAAAGGAATTACACCAGCGGATATGGAAGAAATGGGGACAATGCTTTTTGAACCGTATGAACCAGCGGATCGAAACGTGATTGAACCAATTGTACGACAGACTGAAGCACTTGATTCATTGGATGCAGAGAAAAAGAACAAAGGGAAAAAACGGAAGAAGCTAATGGTGGACTCCGAGAATATTCCAGCTAGGATCACCAGGAGCAAGGTGGTGAACCCAGCAAAAAACACTAGGAGCAAGAAAAAATGGATTTGAATTATTAGTTTGAATTTGTATGATTAATTTGAACTACTGTCAATGTTTGTATTTAATTTGAACTAGTGTGACGCTCCCAAGTTTGTATGTTGGATAATCCCATAATGTATGTGTTATTGCAAGTTTCTATGGTCATGCACCTAGTTGCTTAGCACTGCTCAGTTTTGCCCTCGACATGTGGTCAACATATGAGGTTTAGCTAGTTCATGGCTTAAACGTTGACCAATTGATCCAAATTTTGGCACACTTGTGTATCTTGGATTGACTTACCATATGAAATTGTAAATTTTGGAT
This sequence comes from Avena sativa, assembly GCA_916181665.1. NCBI lineage: Eukaryota > Viridiplantae > Streptophyta > Magnoliopsida > Poales > Poaceae > Avena > Avena sativa. The sequence continues at coordinate 298,069,435 of OV702297.1, read as the reverse complement.
TAACTTCTAATCACACAATTTTTCTTTTTCTAAGTGATTAATTTCAAAAAAATGGTTTTGGGGTTAGTTTAATTTAAAAAAGTCAAAACATAGTGCAACCTTCAAATGGAGTCTTGTTATGTTGCCTACAACCTAGCATGAATAATAAAGGAAAAGGAAATAAAGAGAAATGGACTTATCCCCTAAACCACTTCTTAAACCCTTGTTGGAATGAGCTACTAGCTATGAAGATGCATGTCTTTCTACTCGATCAACCTCCAAAATAACCCATCCCCAAACATACTTTGTCTAAATGAGGCCAAATTTGGAAAACTTGTGTATATTTGAGTTGCAAACAATATAATGTCGGCCAAGATGAATTACTTTGTTCAAATAACACATTTTCTATTTTTATGCCAAAAGCTTTAATTTTCCTTACTCGTTTTTTCTGAGTGCCCTTGTTTTCGTTAGCTCTACTCAGTTTTCCCCTCCCTCTAAAGTTTTCCTTGGTTTTTGATACATTGGAAACGTATCTATAATTTTTGATGCTCCATGCTTGTTTAGTATCTACTTTGCTTTGCTTGTCTACACTTTGAGGTGCTTTTTACATGTTTTCTGGTACTAACCTATTAACAAGTTGCCACAGTGCCAGTTGCCTGTTTTTTGCTATTTTTGGTTGCAGAAAAGTTAGTAAAGAAATATTCTCGGAATTGGACGGGACAAACGTCAAAGTCAATTACTTTTCGTGGGGAACAAGAAGTCTAGAGGGGAGACGGAGAAGCGGTCCAGGGCAGCCAGACCCCCCTAGGCGCGGGTGGGCCCTGCCCCACCCCTGGGAGGGGTGTGGCCCCTCTGGCCGCCTCCTCGGCCTCCCCCTTCGCCTATAAGAAGCGCCTGATGCAGAAAACCTAAGACCCGATCAAATCTCCATGAAACCCTCTGTAGCCTCCGCCACCATCGTCCCTAGATTGGGGGGATCTGAAGTTCTTCCTGGTACCCTGCCGGAGGGGAGATCATCCTGAAGGCCTTCTCTCCGGTATGATGCGTGAGTAGTTCCACCTTGGACTATGGGTCCATGTAGTAGCTAGATGGTTGTATCTCCTCCTTTGTGCTTTCATGTATAGATCTTGTGAGCTCCATTCATGATCAAGATCTAATCTACTTGTAATCTTGCATGTTGTGTTTGTGGGGGATCCGATGGATATTGAGATTATTATGTTGGTTTGATTAATGGTTTTGTCTTTATGATTCTATCATGTCTGTGTTGTTTTTGATCTTGCATGCTCTTCGTTGTTAGTAGCTATCTTGGCCAAGTAGTTGCTAGTGACTCCAAGAGGGAGTATTTATGCTCGATAGTGGGTTCATGCCTCTAGTTTCCATGGGAAGTGACAATAATCTCTTCGGTTGTAGATGTGTTGTTGCTACTAGGGAGAAAACAACGGTCTCTTGTTCATGGAACATGTGGACTATTTGAAGGAAATATGCCCTAGAGGCAATCATAGAGATGATTATATTTCATATGTATCCATGAGTTATTGTAATGTTCCTTGAATATCCATATCAGGCAAATTTGATTGGCAATTATGTGAATTGTTTGTGAAACTCATTACTTGTATGGTTATTTAATAGTTGTCCCTAGTCGGAGTTCAGGTGAGGACACACGTGAATATTAGACTAGCACATCGATTGGTTGATGACTATGTTTCGCAAGTCATAGACATGGAGATGTCAAACCAATGATGTGGACACATGTTATGAACATGGGGTTGGACTGACCCAACTAGAGACTGGCAATTAGACTTGCAGCTCTCTCTACACATCGTGTACGTTTTGTCCTTAGACCTGAGATTGTCGCATGTACTTGATATGTGGATCGACCTACTTTGGGGCTATCAACCACTACTCCGTAACTGGGTAGTCATAAAGGTAGTTTTCGGGTTTTTCCTAAAGCATGCTGCAAGGCATGGTCAATCAAGATGGGATTTGCCCCTCTCTACTTGAGAGAGATATCTCTGGGCCCCTCGAGTGATCGGATCCAGAAATGCATGGCCATGCTACATATGGTTAAGTGCTAACCTAGTAAAGGGATTCCGAATCACAGTATCGAGAAAGGGAGGTCAGCTTGGAGCTAGACCAAATATCATCAGGCAAAGGGAAAGACATGTACTAAACCTTGTGATGGTTCGTACGATATGATATTTGTATGCGTTTAGGAGTTGGCACGTCTTGCTAGAGGCCGCTACCAACTATTGACAGAATAAGTGTATTTGTGTCATGTCTACACGTATATGAACCTATAGGGTCACACACTTAAGGGGCTGGAAGCCTAATGAGGATTAGATCCAAATTAGACCAGGTTTAGGCTACTAATGGGATGCTAATGTAGAAGCCCACTAGGGACGCCTATATAAGATAGGGTGGGGCGAGCTGACCAGGGTTAGACCTTTCCACCCAGTCGCCACACCTCACTCTTGTGTTGCACGCATGGACCTAGAAGTCTGGCGTCTGACGCTTTCACCCCGCGTGTGGATACCTCGAAGGTGCTGCATCTGTGGCACTTGGAGGAGCCGCGCAAGGGGAGATTCTCGTGGGACGAGGACAAGGAGGAGACGTGGAACGTATGCACTGCCTTGACACGCTTCATCGATTCCGCAGCTGCGCGTCTAGTGGTAATCCCGTGATATATGACAACAGTAATCCTGGTATACGCGGTAGAAATTTTTTGATTTGCGCTATTGTAGCCTACCCGTATCCCTACACTATTTACCTTACACACTTTGCTTAAAGCAGTTGTCTTTTGCTTGCAACTTAATACTAGAGGGGGTTCGGATGATAACCTGAAGGTGGACTTAAAGTCATAGATACAGTTGGATGGCGGTCTATGTATGTTGTTGTATTGCCCAATCGAATCTCATAGGATCTTTCTGACTAGTAATTGCATTGTTATGCCTTGCTCATTTCCTGTCAATTGCCCTGCTATAATTTGTTTACCCTTCATGCCATGTTGTTTATCTAAGGAGAGCACCTCTAGTGAACTATGGACCCCAGTACAATCTTTACCATTGATACATCTTCCACTTTTACTTGTTTACTTGCTGCAAACCATTACCTTCCACACCATACGTTTAATACTTTGTTACAGCAAACCGGTGAGCTTGACAACCTCACTGATTCATTGGGGCAAAGTCTTGAGTTTGTGTTGTGCAGGTCTCCGAGTTGCTTGCAACACCTGTGTGACGTTTCCTTCCTCCTACTGGTTCGATAACCTCGGTATCTTACTGACGGAAACTTGCTGCTGTGCTGCTTCATACCTTGCTCTTGGGGTTTCCAACGAAGCGTCCCACGACAAGTGCTGGGCGCCATTAGTTTTCCCCTCTGGCTAAAGTTTTCCTCACTTTCCCCTCTCTCCTGACTCAAACCCTCACAATAGCTCAACTTGCTCAGTTTGGTTGTTGCGCTCTGATTGGTTGAGATGCATGTCACACGGATATTGGCCAACTACCGTCGGATACATCTTGATCTGATGGGTTGGAGGTCTCTCTCTCCCAATGGGCGCACCTACCTTGTACGGAGAGGAGATCCCGACAGGATGGAGGTATCTCTCTCCCAATGGGCGCGCCTACCTTGTACGAAGAGGAGAGCCCGACGGGTTGGATGACTCTCCCTCCCTTTCCCTGTCGCACGTATACAAGCCACATCTTCCTCCCCTCCTATCGACGTATGGCGGCGTGGTTCTAAGCGTGGCGGTCTGAACGGCGTGCGGTGGCACAGACCTAAGCCTGGCGGTCCGAACGGCGTACGTCGGCGTGGACCTAAGCGTGGGGGTCAGAACGGCGTGTAGCGGCACGGATCTAAGCCTGGCGGTCGAAACAGCATGCGACGGTGTGGACCTAAGCGTGGGGGTCGGAACGGCTTGCGGCAGCGCGGATCCAAGCGTGGCGGCTGGAATGGCGTGCATTGATGAGGATCTAAGCGTCTGAAATTTCTGTCGCTGTCCGTCTCACTCCTATTCACCTCCTCAGATCCTTTGCTGATGAAAGACACCGAGGCGATGGCGGTGCCAACAGTGGTCATCGATGCAACGATGATTGAAGCCATCATCAACAACATCACCATGACGGCGTAGATTAAGCCCCTGTGAACTGATTTGAATAAATTTGATACTCTCTCCGACCCATATTAGTTGACTTGGATTCATCTAGATATGAAACGTATATAGTCAAGTTTTACTGCTAATATGGGTCGGAGGGAGTATGTATTTGAGCCTGAGACCGGTGGATATGCTCTAAAGCTGATTCATAAGTAGCAGTACTTTCTTTGACAATCTCCGGTGGGCTTGTATTAGTTGATTTAGATTTGTCTAGATTCGATTGTACCTAGACATGAATTAGTATTAGATTCATCTGTATCTTAACGAATCCGAGTCAACTAAATTGTATTGGAGGGAGTAGTACTTTCTTTGACAGATCGCCTCTTTGGAGAAGAAGAATGGGGCGTCAGGAAGAAAGGGGAATGGATGCTGCCATCAATGTTGCAAGTCTACATGGAATTTGGCACGCCAACTATGGGCAGCTAGATCCAATGGCAAGCAACCGGACCCCGCAATGCATTCTCATGACAACTTTGGGACCGAAAAGTGACTAAATTAGCAGGAAATCGCAACCATCCATCGAATAACAATTCTACTCTCTAAATTAGCTATCAATTCAACTAATCATTACATGTGCCACCTTCACCACAACCCCATAGTGTAACTGTTAGGATGGGGATGACAACTACTAAAACTTCCCACATGAATCTACTATTCTCCTCCCCCTTCACTTGAAGTTCATGTTTTAGATTTTCTACCACTTGATCAGATACGGCAAGATCAGCCTCAAGTGTCAACTTCTCTTTGTGAATAAGCTCTGAGTTCTTCTTTTCTTCCTCGATAGTACGCTTAAGCTCTAATATCAACAAGTTTTTAGGGCCAATTCATCACCTAAATTGGAAACCATCTCCTCCAAATCCATCCTCTGGCTAGACCACTAGGTTGATTCATCTTGGTATCCAATGTACCATGGATCATCGGCCTACATAGCACACTGTAACAATCCCAAAACAAACCCAATTAAAATTAGTCTGACAAGCCATGGCGGCACTTCAAATTCAACGGTAGTACAAAGAGAAGGAGCTACCTGCACTTCCGACATGGTAGGAGAAGGAGAACATGGTCATGGCATGATCAAATCCCCATCCTCGCCGGTGTACCTGCTACAACCAGACATTGAAGACTAATTTACCCCTGCAATATCTAGGAAATTACGGGAACCGAATCGATTAGGGTGAGCGGAGCAGGAGTGAAGGTCTTACCAAGTAGTACTAGCAATTGATACGACCGTGCATCGAGCTATGGCGGCGGAACAAAATCCCAGTCGTCGTGGGCAGCGGACCTGCCTGCGGTTGGTACTGCCTCAACGTACAATGCGTGCGGATAAAATAGGTGCCAGAGCCATGGTTGAGGTGCAGTGCGGCAGTCCGTCTGATGCCACTGTAGGACGGAGCCGCCGACGCACCAACGATAGCTTCTCTGACCACCGTTGGGGTAGGAGCTGCTCGGGGCTGGGAGCTGGGAGCGAATGAGAGAGATAGCCGACCTCACGTGTGTCATACACGACCCCACCTATCAATGTTTGGGGGAGTAGATGCTCCGGGATTGCATATGTTCCAAACTTTTTCTTTGAAATTTGCATATTTACCACATGACCACCACATGTCAGCGACACACAAAATTGCAAACATGCAAGTTGCAATCTAAAACATGGCAAATATGCAAATCCCCCCTCCAGCCACACATCATGGCCCCATCGGTTATTGGCTTCGACGACCCCACATGATGGCCCAATCGTTCATTGGCTTCGATGGCCCCACAAGACGAACCTTTTATTTTAAATTTTACATATTTTCCACATGACCACCACATGTCAGCGATACACAAAATGGCAAATATGCAAGTTGCAATCTAAAACATGGCAAATATGCTAATTCCCTCTCCAGCCACACATCATGGCCCCATCGGTCATTGGCTTCAACGGCCCCACATGACGGCCCCATCGTTCATTGGCTTTGATGGCCCCACAGGATGAACCTTTTCTTTGAAATTTGCATATTTGCCACATGACCACCACATGTCAGCGACACACAAAATGGGAAATGTGCAAGTTGCAATCTAAAACGTGGAAAATATGCAAATCCCCCCTCCAGCCCCAGATCACGGCCCCATCGGTTATTGGCTTCGACGGCCCCACATGACGGCCCCATTGTTTATTGGCTTCGATGGCCCCACAGGACGAACCTTTTCTTTGAAATTTGCATATTTTCCACATGACCTCCACATGTCAGCGACACACAAAATGGCAAATATGCAAGTTGTAATCTAAAACATGGAAAATATGCAAATTCCCCCTCCAGCCCCAGATCACGACCCTGGTCATTGGCTTCGACGACCCCACATGATATCCCCATCATTCATTGGCTTTGATGGCCCCACAAAACGAACCTTTTCTTTGAAATTTGCATATTTTCCACATGACCACCACATTTCAGCGACACACAAAATGTAAAATATGCAAGTTTCAACATAAAACATGGCGAATATGCAAATCCCCCTCCAGCTCCACATCACGACCCCATAAGTCATTGGCTTCGACGTCCCCACATGATGTCCCCATTGTTCATTGGCTTCGGTGGCCCCACAGAACGGCCCCATTTGTCATTGCCTGCACCGGCCACCCAATTTGGAAAAATGCGGCCCACAAGGCAACGAGAGATGGATGGTGGGTCCAACGTGTATCCTGACCCCCATCCGTCAGCACATATCGGCCACGGCAGGACCCGCCCCTGTGCGGCCCCATCGGTCGGCATGTAACGGTCGAGGTCACGTAACATAACGCTCAACACCAGACCCGCCCCAATGCGGTCTCACCAGTCAGCATGTAACAGTCAAGACTTTGACCTGACGTCATCCCTCCGTCGAAGCGCTTACGAGCGGCTCCGAGGGTTTCTTAACATGGCAAGGGGAAAAGTGAGGAAAAGTTAAGCGGCTGGGGAAAACTAAGTATAACTAACGAACCAGGGGCACGAAAATAGAAATCCCTTTCCCCTTTATGTCGCTAACAGTTGTTATTTTTGCCCAAAAAGGCAGCGAATCTAGACCAGCTTCTCTCTTCATTCATGGTTCCTTTTGGCCCTCGTATTTTTCCAATCTGGCAGCAAATCTAACCAGCACCATAAATATGTAGATAAACAGAGCAGATGTAGATAAAGCAGAAAATAAAGGATTATATAGTATGGTACTTAAACCAGGTTCGACAATTAGGCTGCTCAGCAGCAGCAGCAGCTTACAAGTTCAACATAGACAACAAAACAAAAGAAGTTGCTTTATAGCAGCAGCATCAGCACAAGATCAGTGGCCCCTCATGGCCTCCGCTAGGAGGGCCTCTGCCTCCTCCCTCTGGCGCCTCCTCCACTTCCTGCTGCCTAGTACCTTGACCTTGGGCACCTTGGCCTTTAGTGGGAGCATGCGACCCTCCTTGATATCCACCTTCTGGAGGTTGCAGAGGTGAAAACCGAGCGCCTGCTGCTTGGATATGAAGGTGTTGACATTCTTTGACAGGCTACAGGTCTTCATGTCCTCGGCATGCCTCATGAGGGAGTTGAAGTCGGTGGCGAGGCCCCTGGTGCAGAAGGGGCACCTATAGACGTCTCCAGCGAAGAAGCTGTTGAACTGGTCGGACTTCAGCTTCCTCAGCACATGACGAGTCTTGGTGTCTGTGGACTCGTCATCCCTGCTATCCACCTATTAGAAAAAAATAGTAGCATGCAATAAGGACATGATTGAGATACCATGATTATCGGGATTGATTAATTGCATAAATTAACCGATTAACATCCCCTGATTATTCCCCAATACCCAAATCTCAAACCAAATTGAATATTGATCCCAACTATAGATCGGTGCTAGTACTGATCCCAACTAGGGGCATTCATCGAAATATGAGATCTAACACAAGAGGATTAGCTACTGTAAAATTACCTAGCATCCAACGATTGAAAATACGAACAGCCGAGACCTAATAACACACGATCTAGCATCCAACAATGGGAATGGGGGAAGAACAAAGGAAGGGGAGAAAACCCTAGTTAGCTCCGACCATGGGTCGACTAAGATGGTGTCGAAGGGGTTCTCCAGCCTGATGTAATCGTTGTCCCCATAGGGGTCCCAGCCGTGCGGGATCTGCAGGAGAACAGCGGGGGCCTCCTCGCCGGCAGCTACGGCGAAAGCGGGGACGAGGGTCTGGACGGGATGGTGGCTGCCTTCAATGCCTTGACGGGAGCTTATACAGGGACAGAGGCCTCCTCGTCGTCCACCTTGGAGGCGATGATGGCCACCACGCCGTTCTTCTCCATCGCCGGTGTGGTTGGGGTTTTCTTAGGGGTTTGCATAAGGTGGTGGGACAGTGGAGATGGTTGCGTGAGTGAGTGAGCGAGTGAGTGATGCGTGATAGTGAGGAGGCCTCTATAAAGGTGAAGGGAGGAGATGTTTTGTTGCACCACCGTGCACCGCATAACCGCGTAAGCTATTGCACCGTGCACGGCCACACGCGTCCGCTACCGCCCGGTGCACCGCAACACGCATACCGTGCGTCACGTTTTCCCCCTCATGTCTAACCTTGGCCACTTAGTTGTGCTTAGTTATACCCTCGAGTGTAGCACTAGAAGTTTGGTTGTACTCAGTTTTGCCCTCCAATACTAACACTGCCATGTGCAATATACTCACTTTTACCCTCCGGTGACTGGTCAACAGAGAGTCAACGAATGGGTTTTAGCTAGCTAATTGAGTCATTTTATGCACAACAAATTCAAAAAGATAAAAACATAGTGGCATCTACCCAGGGAGTCTTATTATGTGACCTACCACCATAAGAAATGTATATAAATCAAGTTTTAACCTAAATCACCACTTCTCAAATCATCTACTATCTATGGAGGTTCATGGCTTTCTACTCAGGCCTCTTCCGAAAACATCTCTCCCCAAAACATAATTTGTCTGAATGAGGCAATAATTGTTAAACTGATATATATTTGAATTGCAAATAGTTTGATGTCTACCAATATGTATTTTATTGTATAAAAGAAGCATTTTCCATTTTTTAAATCTCTTTCTTTTTTTCTATTTGAACCCCCTTGTTAGTTTTGCCCTTGGTTTTTAAGTTCTACTCTGTTTTCCCCTCTCTCTTAGTTACAAACTCTCACACCTATGCTCATCTTGGCTGCTACACTCTGATTGGTCGAGACAGTTGTCACGTGGATCGTATCTACCAACCGTTGATCCTCTGATTGATCCTCTGTGATCTAGCGGACATGATAACCCCTGTATCTGTCAGGGGGCACCCTCTATCCATGCAAAATAACGTGTTTGCCGCCGATGCTTTAACTCCATAAACAAATGATTTTGAATATAATTTGAAGGGAAAATGTTCAAAGGTGTAAAAAATTTGCATTATATTTCACTCCATGAAAATGATAAATCAACATTAGCACAAATGATCAGGGTTTTATTAGCACAACATTATCATGTCCTAAGTGCCATTTCAAAGAGTTCAAAGGTGTATAATTTTTTCCATATGCAAGTTTATGCATTATAAATGTACAAGAGTGTTTATAAATGACACAGTTGTATAATTTTTTTTAATTTGAAAGTATTCAAGAGTTGTGTCAATTATAAACACTCTTTTCCATTAAGAGTTGTATATTTTTTTCAATTTTTAAAGTGTTCAAGAGTTGTGTCAATTATAAACACTCTTTTACATTAAGAGTTGTATTATTTTTTTTAATTTGAAAGTGTTTAAGAGTTGTGTCAATTATAAACACTCTTTTACATTAAGAGTTATATATTTTTTAATTTGAAAGTGTTCAAGAGTTGTGTCAATTATAAACACTCTTTTACATTAAGAGTTGTATAAATTTTTTAATTTGAAAGTGTTCAAGAGTTGTGTCAATTATAAATACTCTTTTACATTAAGAGTTGTATAATTTTTTTCAATTTGAAAGTGTTCAAGAGTTGTGTCAATAGTTGTATAACTTTTTTTAGTTTGAAAGTGTTCAAGTGTTGTGTCAATTATAAACATTCTTTTACATTAAGAGTTGTATACTTTTTTAACTTGAAAGTGCTCAAGAGCTGTGTCATTTATAAACACTCTTGCACATTAAGAGTTGTATAACTTTTTTTAATTTGAAAGTGTTCAAGAGTTGTGTCATTTTCTTATTTATTATACATCCATGTCCGTAATTTTTAATTATAAACACTTTCACTTGATTGAAGCCGAGGCATTAACTCGATAAACCAATTAAATCATCGAAACGGCTCGCCGGCCGCATTCTCCACAGCAAGTGCCCCGGTTGCCATTTTGGTGCGAGATTTTGGTGCATTTTGGTGCGAGACCTAACCTTCTCTGCGCACGGACCATTGTCATCCTTCATACAGGTCAACGGGACAACACCATAATGTGGCCAGGACGAACGGGAGGCCAAAGTGAAGCTCGAAAAAGGGCCCGCTGTCACCGGAGAAGGGCCGCCATCGCTAGAGAAGAAGAAGAAAGGGGAGGCAACAGCATGGGCGCGGGCACAAGGCTGGCTCACGTGGATAATCTATGGGTCCAACGCTCACGTGGATCAGCTGTGGGTCCCATGTTGATCTGGATAAGTGGAGAGAAGTGTCCACTACGGGAACCAACTAAACACGGCCCCACTTGTCAGCATGTAACGGCAAGGGTCCACAATGGGACCTGACAGACCGCATCCCCACTTGTCATCACGTAACGGCGAGGGTCCATTATGGGACCCGACTGAATGCGGCCCCACTTGTCAGCATCTAACGGCAAGGCTGATGGACAGCGAGTTTCATACCGTGCGAGAGTTCCATAATAGGAGATGGGCAAAAGTGAGGAAAATATAAGTGGCTGTGGAAAAGTGAGTACAACTAACGAACCAAGGGCATGGAAATATGAATCCCTAGATTTTATCTTTCAAAGCTCTGAGAGTTATGGAGGTTACAACCACTGCTGGGAATTAAAATCCAGAGAGATATTGTTCACAACCACGAATTATGCTAGTATCTAGTCTAACCTCTAGCCGAAATGCCAGTGCTGGATCAATCCTATTCGAATAGCAAGGTAGATAGTTGAGCACCCGCGATTCACGTTGAAATACTGCCTATAATTAATCCACAAAGGGAAATGATGCTTACCCATATGGAATCCATGCGTTAGATCCCTCTGATTCCACCCAATCTTCTCCGCGGTCAACGAGGAAGAGCGGTATACCAGTCGGCGTTGCATACTGTTTCGTGAAAGGGGTAGATCTAGCAGGGGGCGACAACGGAGGCGGAGGTGGAGTGGGCTACACGGCTCGTGGGTGGAGGCGGATCTCGGGACGAGGACGACATAAGGTAGGAGGGCACGATGACAGGGCAGCGGAGGGGTGGTGTGGGAGTTGTTCTAGGCTCGGGGGAAGCGAATGCTTTGGGTAAGCGGGAATGGCCGGTCCGACGTGTCTCCATGCGGCCCCACCATTCACCACATATGTAATACATGTCCCAAGGCGGACCCACCTTTCGACATGTATGCAGGACCTGTCCCAGTGCGGCCCCACCCATCAGCATGTAATGGTCGAGGTCACATAACGTAATGATCAACGTAGTACCCGCCCCAACGCGGTCCCACTAGTCAGCATGTAACAATCAAGCCTTCGACCTGACGGCATCCTCCCTCCATCTGAGCGCCTGCGATGGTTTTAGAATAGAGGGAGGGGAAAAGTGAGGAAAAGTTAAGCGACCGGGGAAAGTGAGTAGAAGTAACGAACCAAGGGCATGAAAATAGAAATCCTTATTTTTTACTCCTTTTGTCCAGAAATAAGTGACTCAGATTTGTCAAAATTAGCATCTATCTAGACACATTTTAGTGTATACATACATGTTAATCTAGAAAATTCCGGGTCACTTATTTCTTAACAGAAAAAGTATAATTATTCAAACTATTGGTCCTAAAAAATAAGAGTACTACGACTACACGAACAAGTCTTGGACCAGGCTCCTACATCACAGGGGCCCAGGGAGGGCGCCCCTCTGCCTGCCCTATGGACCGACACTGGTTTAGTCACACACACACCCTTCCACTTGGCCAACAACGATGGCATTCCCTTGTCATTGTTGGAGGAGGGGTGGGGCATTTGACTCTGGATTCCAAGACGCATATGATTACCCCCTTGCGATAGATGGAATTGTCCTAAGCATAGCCGACTTCCTTGGTCGGATCAAGGAACTCGAGTGTTCGAGTTGTGTCGGTGTACATGATTCGGGCGAGGGCCTTGGTGTTAGTGGTTGAGCTTGAGCTTGACCATCAATTGAGAGGGACCCAAAACGGTGCAAAACAATATTTAATGGGGGGAAGTTGAAGTATTATGCAATGTATGTTGTAAAAGTGTATTCATTATGCACTTGAATTAGCACAAAATTCTAAAAGTTGAAAGGGTCCATTCACCCACTGGCCTTAGCTAAGTTACTCCATTGCAACAGGGTGCAGTCATTGCCAGGGGATGGTATGAGTCTAGGGTCATAGTGTAGAGGAGCTCTAGAGAACCACGGAAGGCCAATACAGTCTATGCAGAGCATGACGGAGATTTTTGAGAGGTTAAAAACATAAATTATGGTTAAACCTTGAGAAATAATTGAAATTTTATCATAAAAACACGATAACTTTAAAGACATTTCTGGAGTAGGAGGGCCCCTAACCCTAGGGAAGCTCCGTGACTGCCAAGTTATACATCACAAAGTCTAAAATTACACGCAAACAATTACGTGCAACATCCAAGTTGTGGTTTGGTTGAATTTCATATTTCTAATTCTAAACATGTTGCACATAATTTCTGAAGCCTGTAACACTTAAATTGTGGAAGATCCATAACCAGCATCCTCTAAAAAATTAAAAAATGTGTGAACTAACCATGCGACCCATACCCGCACCTCCCCCGAGGCACTAAGATTGTTCCATTGTAGATACCATGTTTTAAACGGAGCTCCTCTCATCCATGTTGATGACTGGGACATCATCGTCCTCGAGCCACCAACGAATCCATAACAGTTTGCTGGTGATGCGGCCCTGATTCGAGACTTCCTCAACAACCATGGGTTCCATGTTTGTTAGCTCACACGCTCTACTATGGGCACTGCATTGGTATAGTTCACTGAACCCTGTGCTAGAGATTTAGCCATTGATCACAACATTTTCTTTGTGGGAGATAGTATTCTCAGAGTTGTTAAGAAGAACCGAGGTCTCAACCATCGCAATTTTACTTTTACGCATGATGTTTGGCTCATGATGGTGAACTTCCCCCAAGAAGCATGGCTAGTTGACAAGATTGGGGAATCTGTTAGTGAATTTGGCAAATTTCTTGTAAGGAACCGTGATGGATCTAACAGAGCCAGGATTCTTGTTAAAATCAGAGTCCCAGATTGGCTTGAAATCCCCATCAGCTTAGTTCTCATTGATAGCACAAATGATGAAGGGCATGGGCACTCATGGACTATGGTTAATTATGTTATGCAAACTAATTTGATTGGTGGACTAGGTAGGGATGAGGATCCTTTACCTCATGACGGTGTCCACCCACACCCTCTACCTATGCCCTTTGGAGGTATATGGGATGACATGGTTCATGAAGAACAGGGACACAATGTGATGATGCACCTAATGTCCCACATGTTGCACCTGGTGGCCATGTTGCACCAACTGCTAATGGAGAACCTATGGTCCACGCTCCACCTTAGGTCTCATAATCTATGACTATTGATGAAACAGTGAATATCCAACCTACTATCCAGGCCATGGATGTTATGAATGCCTATCAAAAGATGATCACTGATATTTTGTCTGATTTTCCAAACACAATGAACTCCATTGACCAAGGCACTTCGACAGGGAACAGAGTGTTAATCTGTGATGTCCCCAATGGAAAGGATCATGAAAGGAAATGTCTTCTCACAAATTATTTAGCTGCTCCTGCCACACCTCATCCCAGTACTGTCAACATATTTGAAATTATAGAACCATAAGACAGACAAGTTATGGATTATGGTGATAATCATGCCCAGGTGGATCTTTCATCTTTTCATGAGGAAGACAACATCTCTAGCAATACTATGAATAGTAACCAGACTAATTTTTTCACCCTGCCATGAAAAAAAAGAAACAAGGGCCAACTTATGTTAAGGAAGTTAGGAGAAGCAGGCACCTTGCTGACGTATGTGCTGGCTATAAAACTAAGGAAGATGTAGAGCAGGCTACAGCTGAAGCCCTGATGCAAAAATAAGATGACATTTAGGACTCGGCATATGAATGGAGCCAACTAATACTATGAAAAAGTGTAAAAGAGCTACTAAATTTGTGAAGAAAAACCTGAACCAGGAGTTTGCAGTTGAAATTGTTGACTATGAGGCCCCCCTCCACCTGAAATTCCCATAAATATCATTAAGTCCATTGGGATCAAACAGTGCCAGATCCCTCCTAGCGAGGTGACTGAAGAAAAGCTCCTTGCCAAATGTGGCTAATGTATTGCCTCCTTCAGTCCTTTGTGCGTGCCTGCCAATATCTCTCCCAGATGGGCAGATAACTTAAGTTTAGTTATTATCAAGGCATTGTATGCCATATATTATTCTATTATATCTATGATGTAATAATTATATGGCCTAGGTGCCAGACAAACTACACTTGTTTACTTAATTTTCACTGTTTGAACTTTGTTGTTCTCATGGATATTATCAGTCTTCCATTCTTGCTTGTTAGTTTGTGGAATTCCACAAATGTTATCAAACTCAATATATACTATTATACCTCACTCATCATTGTAAGTCATTTAGAGACAAAGTTGTTCCACATACATTCGGTCATGAGTCTCTTAGCTGCATTTCATCATTGGTCAACTATGTTGTGAATGCAAAAAATTATCCACTCCCTCCCAGTAATTAATGAGTAGATGCTAGAATATTCTGGATTGGAATATAAGGGGGATTAATTTCCAGGAAAGATGGAATGATATTAGACAAAGAAGTGAAGAGAGAAAATGTGACATTATATGCCTCCAAGAAACAAAAAGAGAAATTTTTGACAGTGCCAATATCAAAAACTTTTTTCACAAAAATTTCAATCAATTTGCATACACACCCTCCATATGCAATTCTTGTGGCATTATCACCATATGGAATGGTAGCATTTTTTATGAACTCTGATTAGTAGCAATTATTCTCAAGTGACTACTGAACTTATCTCCAAGAGATCAGAAAAGAAATGGTATCTGACTAATATTTATGGCCCTACTAGTAATGAAAATGAGCTGAATTCATCACTTGGCTAGCTGATCTGGATTCTTCCTCTTTCCAATATTGGATCACTATTGGTGATTTCAACCTTATAAGAGATCCAAATGATAGGAATAGGGCAGGAGGTTATATAAATAACATGATGCTTTTCAACTTTGTCATTCAATCACATGACCTTGAAGAAATACCCCTCAAAGGAATAAATTTCACTTAGAGTAATATGAAATCCACACCTCTACTAGAAAAACTTGATTGGGTGTTCACCTTAGCTAAATGGACTATAGAATTTCCCAATACTCTGTACTATCCTGTTGCAAGAAAGGGATATGATCATGTGACAATCCACATAAAATTGGGAAATGATATACCTAAATGCAATCTCTTTAGATTTGAATAATAGTGGGTGGATTTTGAAGGCTTGCAAGATATTGTCACACTTCTCTAGAACAATGCACCATTCAAACAAGATGTGTCTCTCATGGTCAATGCAAAATTCAAATACCTTAGAACTGGCCTAAAAAAATGGAGCCGAGACTTGTCCAACCTCAATAATATTGTCAACAACTACAACTATGTTCTTACTAAGCTAGATGGTATTGAAGACCAAAGGAGCTTGTCAACTGTAGAGAAAAAATTCAGAAATATCATCCAGAATCATGCCAGGAAGGTAATGGAAGAAAAAGACTGTATTGGAAAAACAGACCCAAAATAAGATGGGAAAAATTAGGTGATGAGAACTATAAATATTTCCATGCTATGGCCACTCAAGGCTACAAAAATAATTTCATTACTTATCTAAAGTTTGATGATGGCTCTCTAGTATTTAACCACAATCATAAGGTTGCCATTATTTGGGATTCATATAGAGATAGATTGGGAAAATCTAATAAGGTTACCATGGACATTCAACTAAATGAATTTGTTGGATCACATGATCTCCTTTCATCTGGATGAACCATTTTCTATGGATGAGATTGAATCTTTCATGAAAGAAATGCCAAATGGTAGATCTCCTGGACCTGATGGCTTCAATGGACTGTTTCGCAAGAAATGTTGGCATACTGTCAAAGATGAATTCATCAAATTAGCCAATTAATTCTATGCAAGCACATTGAATATGGAGAGCATAAACATGGCATTATCACCCTCATTCCAAAGAAAAATGACCCTGAAACAATGAATGATTTTTTCCCTATCCATCTGGTTAGTTTACCACTAAAATTCTTGACCAACCTCATGGCCAATAGATTGCAAAAGATAATTATACCTTCAGTTCACAAAAACCAATATGGATTCATCAAAGGAAAAACAATTCAAGATTGCCTTGGATGGTCATATGAGTACCTTCACATATGTCATAAATCCAAAAAATTATTTTCCTCAAGATTGAGTTTGAAAAGGCCTTTGACAAAGTTGAATACAAAGCAATCATTTCTATGTTAGAGGCAAGAGGCTTTGGACCTAATGGATAAATCTGGTCTAGTCTATTTTGCACTCTGCTTCAACATCAATTCTACTAAATGGAGTGCCAAGAAAGAAAATTATCTGTAACGAGGTGTGAGACAAGGGGAATCACTATCCCCATTATTATTTGTTAACACTATTGACCTCCTCCAGGCAATTATAAACTATGCATGGAAAAATGGTGAAGTAAACCTACCTATTGATCAAGATTTTGGTATGAAGTATCCAATCATACAATATGCTGATGACACTTTGGTGATTATGCCAGATGATGTATCTCAGTTATTGCATTTAAAGGATCTACTCAATTTGTTCAGTTCATATATTGGTATAATGGTAAACTATCAAAAAAATAGTATGGTTCCAATTAATATGGAATAAGAAGAAGCAATTAACTTGGAATTTTTTTTGGTTGCAAATTACATGGGGCTTCCTCTTGGAAATACCAAGTCCTCGGTGGAGAACTTTATGCCTATGGTCTCCAAACTTGACAAAAGGTTATTAGGTATCATCTCTCATGACATACACTGGCATACTCACACTTCTGAATTTAGTCATAAATGTTTTGCCTATGTTTGTCATTTGTTCATTTAGAATTCCTATCACCATATTCATCTGTTTTGAAAAAAGTGGAAGACGGTTCTTATGGGCTGACAGAGATACTAGTAGACATGGGAAGTGACTTGCTAAATGGGATATGGTGGATATACCTAAGGAACAAGGAGGACTTGGTGTTCTTAATCCCAGAATACAAAACCAAGCTCTGCTAATGAAAAATCTTCACAAATTCTATAATCCCCAGGACATACCATGGGTCAATATTATATGGCAAGCATATTATTCAGAGGGTAAAGCTCCGCATGTCTCACCACCTAAGGGGTCTTTCTGGTGGAAAGTTTGTATGTCCATGTCAGAAATATATAGATGTCTTACCAGTTATGTTGTGAATAACAGTAAACCTATTCTACTATGGAAAGATGCATGGAACAAATCAGTAAAATCAAGCAACTACCCCCCATTTACATTAATTTGCTAAGGAGAGGAATATTAGCATGGATAAGGTTATGAAAATGATACCCAACAACACATATGATTTATTCAATCTTCTCTGTCCAATGTGGCACACAACCAACTCCATGATCTACAAAATGAAATCATTCCATGTTAAACAGGGACAACAATGATGTATGGAACATATTGGGAAGCAGTTAGTACTCCACAAGAAATGTATACACAATCCTAATGGTAATACATGATACACCAAAACCAATTCTGGACATTTGGATATCTTGCTAACTACCAAGACATGGATTCTTTGCATGGTTATTGTTGTACAATATATTGAATACCAAGGAAATGATATACAAAAATAATTTCTATGTGGAGTTCAAGGATTGCATACTCTATGACACATGCCCTGAAGAAACCCTCATGCATTTATTCTTTGAATGCAATTTCAGTCAGAGTTTTTGGTGGGCTCTTGGAATAGAATCGAACCCTGACTATGGTATCTAGAATATGATCTTAGATTCCAGAGGAAGATTTTCATATGATTTCTTTATGGAAGTTCTTATTACTAGTTGCTGGAGTTTATGGGAACAAAGGAGCGACTACATATTCAACAATAAATAACCTTCCGTGAATGTATCATAACTAGATTTATGTCCTTTGCTCTGACTATGAATAGACTAAGCCAAGTCTCAAGGAAGGAATCCAATCCTGGCTTGATACTTTATGAACATTTCATGATTACTATGTATACAACTCCATATAATAGAAAATGACACAGTAAGGGTTTTTCCCTACTGTATTTGTGTCAAAAAATGCATTATGAACATTTCATGATTACTATGTAATAATGTACAACTCCATATAATAGAAAATGACACAGTAAGGGTTTTTTCCCTATTGTATTTGTTTCAAAAAATGCATTAATTTATCAACGATGCTTAATTTAGTACTCCCTTTATCTCCCGTCTTAAGGCGTAAAAATATCAGCACGGTTATTAAGGTAGCGACTGGAAGGATAGAACCAATTTGCAACTTT
This sequence comes from Avena sativa, assembly GCA_916181665.1. Lineage (NCBI taxonomy): Eukaryota > Viridiplantae > Streptophyta > Magnoliopsida > Poales > Poaceae > Avena > Avena sativa. Next base: position 298,050,533 of record OV702297.1, on the reverse strand, counting down.
CCCTTCTTGCCCCTGCATGCATGCGGGTTAAACTCCTTAATTTATATCTCGCAAGTGATCGGCCTCCTCGTTTCTTGCAGGGAACCATCACTCGTTGTCTCATCCCCCATTGTTCTTCTCTCCTAATGCATGCGCCTTCAATGGATATGTCGATCCTTGGCAAAAAAATTGTGCCCAATCAGATAGGAATAAGACAATAATCCATTGGGGAACTACGTTTTTCATGAATCACTCCAAAATCGCAAGGTGGAGATCAATATAAGAGGATTAGATGGAGGAATATTGTTTTAAACCCCAAATTCGAGCTCCTATTAGATCTTCATGCCATGGACGCCCAATTCTTCAACTTCTCCATCTGGTTGTTCCTCTTGTTCTTCCTTTGTTCTTCATCAGGGCAGACATGGATTTGAACAAGACAATCAATTGGTATGAACTTAGTGACTTTGATGTGGAAGCTCGGGAACTTGCAGGGGATTTCTTGTTTGAGGTGGAGAGGGACAAAGGTAAACCATCTTGACGATTTTGTTCTATTTTTATCTATTGGATGATTTGGTTCTTATGGGTTTTTGATTTTTGAGAAGATGAGGAAACTGATTATGACCACCCACGACATATGTTGGACACCATCCACCCACACCAAGACATATCCAACCTCCATCCTCCCCCACATGCACGGCATGGGATGCCATCAACATCGCTGTTGGTGCCATGAATCCTACTTCCTAAAGCACATCTGCATCGAGGGCCATCCTCATCCTAGAGGTCTCCTCCTTTGTCCTCTTCTCCACCAGATTGACATGGCCAAAGATCTAGTTTGCCTCTGGCACCATGGCTATCTCACGAGAAAAGGGAAGGAAGACGAACGGGAGAGAGTCGCTGAAGAAGTGAAGGATAAGACCATCGTATGTGATGATCTATACGAGGACTGAGGCAGAGGACTACCAACAAGAGTTAACTATCGCGCATAAGTAGAATATATATAAAACCCTTGGGATTAGGGATAGACAAATTACAGTCCTTGGTCTGACATAATCCTAACCTAGATCTCGAGAGCTTATAGTGAGAGAATCGGTAATGCAATAGTGACCCTATGTCTCAAAAAGTATTACAACAAGCTCACAACAAAGCTAAGAAGAAAATATTACAAACAGAGGTCACAAGCAACACAAATCAAACCATGGCAGGAGAATTATGCTATTAAACATAGCAAACTTAACAAATGTCCTAGGATGCGTGAAGCATAATAGTGATGTCCCAACCCATAGATTCTAGCTTTCTAGATGGGAACCCCAAGCTCCTTATCGATGTCGATGTCGTACCAAACTCATCTTCAGAGGAACAATAACTCTAGTGCAAAAATATCAACGAAGGAAGGCTAAGTACAGGGTGTACTCCACAAGACTTATGGCTAGTGGAATTACTTTATGTAAAGCAATCTTTATTTGAAAAAAGGAAGGATTAGAAGCTCGTCTAATTAGAACATTTAAAACGGGATAAGAGAACATTGTCTCTAACTGTATTGATCAACTTCTGTTATCCAACAAATCGTCATCATCTGAACCTCTCAACTAGGATCACCCCCTCGATCCTAGAGGAAACATCCTTAACCACACCTTAGTTGCCAAGTTTTACGATTAAGTTAATGTTCTCTATGATCTTAAAATCTGTCACCAAGTCGTATGTAACCGTGGAAATGGTTTTTCAAAAATATTTAACCCTGCAAGGTTTTACAACTTTACCGACACATGTTGATCGACTCTTAATGCCACTTGAAACACTTCCTTGGTGTGCTGACAGAGGATGGTCAACCGAAAACTTTTCCTTTCTTTCGCCTAATACATGAGCCACTCAGAAAGGGATCCCTGCCTTCTATAGTCAGCCACACTCTCATCTCAGTCCTAGTCACTATGTACCAAGGATCCTTAGTGAAGGTATCACATAACCCTTCACCCGGGCAACGCCCTATATGCGATGCACCATCTTCATATCCTCCAAATGAACATGCCAAATCCAAATCTCAAACTACAGACTCATGGATCAAACTAGGAAATTTGGGGTTAAGGGGGTTCCTAAGTCCCCGTGTGGTTGGATGCTCAATCTTGGTTCCAAAGGCAAGAACTCGGGTCTTTGTGCTGGCAAGTGGGACTGTGAAAACCGCAACACACGTGGCCTCCAATATAAGGCTTAGCATGTTTACCTCACATCACCGATCATACCACATCATCCTGGCATACTAGATTTATCTACATCTCTAATACTATAGGGGTTCGTAGCATGGAAAAAAATTATATCGCATGAACACACACAAGCCAAGATATATCTACTAGATTGTAGCAATGAGTGGATAGAGTACTAACCCTTAAAGATCCAAAGCGGTTAACGAGATCGGATTCTCGTGGTTGATGTAGTCGTTCACTTGCCGATCTCAAGATCACGTAGACGATCCTTCCGGCACCGTGTTCCGGCAGCACTTCCGCAGTCGGTCACACGTACGGTACTCGATGAAGACCTTCCTCTCCCTTGTTCTAGCAGGCAGCGAAGGTTATAGCTCTCTCCTCGCGATTCCGGCAGCACGACAGCGTGGTGTCAGAAGTAGAGGGGAGATCCCGTAGGGCTTCGCCTAAGCTGGACTGGGTATAGTGGAGTAGAGGGAGCCCTGACGATCTAGGGTTTAGAGGCCAAGGTTTAGAGGTGGCTAGCAACTAGGGTTTATCTAGTTGGCAGTTGTTTAGAGGAGATCTAGATTGACCGCAACTAGAGAGGGGGGCGGCGGCCAACCTAGGGTTTCTTGTGTGGTTCAAGGGGGCGCCCCCTCCCCTCAATTTATGAGAGGGAGGGGTGGTGTAACAACCCTAGTTTTACTAACTAGTAATTAGGATTTGATTTGTGCATTCATGAGCATTATCATCATTAAAAAATGTGTGCAACAAATAGATCAAACCCTAAACCCTAATTCTCCCTTTCTATTTGAAAACTTTCAAGTGGTTTTGAGTATTTTGAAATACCAAAATGTATGGAGCCCAAATGGTTATAAAGGGCCCCTCTAGTATTTCAATATGTTGTAAAAGCTCTGGTATTTTAAAATGCATCAAAACATATTTGAAAATGAAAATACAAAGAGAGAAATGAAAAACGTTTTGCAAATAAAACAAAGCCAGCTAGCCGTAGCAGGCTGGCCCAGCTCGCCCTATCCCCCTCTCCTTCCTTTCTCCGCCGCTCGCGCGCGCCCGCAACCGGCCCAGGCCGGCCCAGCATCAGCCCAGTACCGCTTCATCCTTTCCTCGTCGTCTTCCTCCTGCCCGGTGAAGCAGCTGCCTGGCAGTGCCCTTGCCGTCGATCTCGCCTACGGTGTGATGCACGCGGCCACTCTAGGAGACGAGGATAAGAATCGCCGTCTTCTCCTCTCTCCCCCATACCTATCTCTCTGGGTCTCGCTCCTCCTAGTGTTTTTCCCCAAATCGCCGAACCCTAGCTCGCTGGAAACCTTCCGTCGCCGTCGTTCTAGACCTTCCCAAGCCATGCCGAGATGCCCAGGAGAACCACCATGCTTCCTTCATTTATCTCTCGGAAGGAATCGGACCCAGGAGCCCGCAATCGAGCAGGACATCTGCGCCTTCCCCGACTTCAGCCGCTGCATTCATCATTGATTCCGGTGCCCTCCGTGCTCGCCTCGCCCCCTCGACCCCTCTATGAACTTCCCGATGAGCTCATGATCCTCGTGGCCCTCCTCGATTCGTCTCTCCCTCTCTGTATCACCGCCCCTATAGCCACCTGCGAGCCTCGCCGATGTTCGTCGTTGCCGGTACCTCTCCGACGACCATACGCAAGCCACGTCACCACTTTCTGGCTCCCCTTGCTCGTATGTGTCCAGCGCGCCTGCTCCCGCAGCCCCGCATCACCCCTAGCACCATGTCCGAGCTCGGTCTAGGGGCAATGGCATCGCTTACATCATCATGACGTCAGGCTAATGTCATTTCTATTTTCTTTTTCTGTAATTATTTTGTAAATGGTAAATGTATGACAGGTGGGTCCCAATTGTCAGATATTTAATCATTTCCATAATTGTTTTTTGAAATGAATAAATATATGACATGTGGGTCCAGGTTGTAAAATAATTTATATAACCCAAAAATGTTTATTTGTTTTCAAAATTATTTAAAATTGGATAAATTCATAACTAATTCATTTTAAATTAGAAAAATACAAATAATATATCAAAATGTTAAGAAAAATAAGATCTACACAATAGAGCTACAATCATGCATTTCTAACCAACTTTCATGACAAGTTTAATTAGAAGAACCAATTGAACCCCATAGGTGATTTTGAGGATCCCCCTTTTCTAGGGTTTGGACCTCTCGGACCACGTTTAAAATGACCTATCATGTTTTAGGATTCAGTTCAATACTATTTAACTGGTCATATCATCATCCTTGTTTGAGAATTGCATCGATGCCATGTGTTGATTGTTTCACTTTCCTTTTCGGTATTTCTGCTTCTTCCCGGTAGTACTCAGAGTTGAATGTGAGCAATGATTCAAGATTGAAGACCGAGGTCAACACCATCGAAGGTCGAGATCAACATCGTCGAAGCTCAAAGACCAATACTTGATCAACAATAATCAAGTCAAGTAACAGGTGTCCGAAGATCTGCTTATTGGTTATCAACAGGAAAAGGCAAGCGAATCCCCACACATACATATGAATCAGAGCTGCAAATGAACCTAGTATGATAGGATGACGTGGTAAGATCGGAGATGAAATTTAAACATGCTAAGTTTGGTATAGGAGGCCATGGTGGGTTGTGGTTTTTGCAGTTCCATACTTGCCACTACTAGGACCTGAGTTCTTGCCTATGGACCAAGATGAGTGTACAGCCACACGGGGGACTGGAAACCCCCTCGAGCAACTAACTTGCCGAGTAGATTCCATGAGTCACATAGTTCGGGTGTTCCATTCGACATACGCATTCTGGCTCTTCTCGAAGGAGGTGCATTCATAATGTAACATCCCAAAAATACTAAGCTTGGATCATCTGATTCTAATCATCACACTTAGGGTTAACAAAAAAAATTCTAAACAAAATTGTGGAAGCATGCATATGTGTATGCATTGATTTTGAAATTCTTTTGAACCACCTTGTTTGTGTGTTCCTTTGCTTGTAAATGGATGCTTAGGTGATATAAACATAATCTAAACATTTCCCACACTTTTCCTAAAGACAAGTAAATCAAAACAAATATATTAAGGGAATGGTCATTTTGACCAATTTAACTCCCATGCCTACTTTGGCTGCCTCAAACTTTCAGAACCTAACAGAAACTTTTCTGGATCTTTGCACCCCTTGAATTTACTCATAACAAAGTATCAAGTCCCACTTCGTGATCATCCATAAACTTTCAAATGCATATTTTAAATGACAATTCAAAATTGAATCTGTCTCATATGGGAAGATCCCACTTTTTCAAAAACCACTTAAACAAGCTCAACTTTCAAAACCCAAGCATCTGCAGACTCCCCAGTAGCAACCTAGCACACCCACCAAAAATCTTTTCAAAATTCAAAACTTGAGTTCTTGCGGCCATTTCATCAAACAGATTGCAAACACAAATCAAACAAAATCTAAACACTATAGTGAGCAGTGATTGAAGCCTAACTGGTTCCCCATTTAGCTCACAACCATCTCAGTAGATCATCTAGCTAACTAAACCAAGCACTAGCACCACTGTGAGCTTGCCATTGTCATCAATGGTGAACAGCCGAAGCCAACCTTGTCACCCCCATGTCGACAGCAAGCTAGGAGGAGAAACAAGCCTAGCCAGCATGTCTAGGAGCAAGCCCACCGTCCACCGCCACACCCTGTCCTAGTCGCGAGCGTTGCCAGCCACTGGACCACACGCACGGACCGCGCCCAGTTCGCCAGCGACCATGCCGAGCGTGCGCCAGAGCGCCACCCTCGACCGAAGCCCACAGACCGCGCGCCGCCCTCGCCGCGTGCATACATGCTCCCCACCGTCCCAGGAGACCGCCAGACATGCCCATTTCACCGCCCGTGCCGCACAGCCACCGCTCGCTGTCGAAGACGCCGCCTCTGCCACGTAGAGCATCACCCGTTCTAGACCAAGCCGCACCGCCCCACGCCTCTAAACCATGTCGTTGAGCATCGCCAGGAGACACCACACCGTCCCCTACCTTCGCCCATGCTGATAGTCGTCTGTACCACCGCCCCCGATGAGCTCACCATGCGCCCCGTCGGTCCCCTCGCTCGACTATAAATAGACGCCACCCCCAGTTGATTTCTTCACACCATTCTACTCCCCTCTCCTCACTGATCGTGCCACACCGTTCCCGGAGCAAGGCGAGCACCACCTCGTCGGAATTTCACCAGAGCCCGCCGCCTCTGGAGAAGAAGGGAGCCAGCGATTGGAGCCGCCCCAGGAGAAGCCACCGGTACCAGGAGATCCGCCGTCATCGACTTCGTCGTTCGCCTGCCTCGCCGACCCTCGCCCGCACCCCGGTGAGCCCTCAACGACCCTCACCCGCCGCATTAGGTTTCTGTCTCGCCGGCGTTGCCCAACGTCGATGATGATTCCCAGCCGTTGGATTAGAATCAGATCGAACGACCCACAGCGCCCCATACCGCTTCGCACCCCCTGTCTCACTGACGAGTGGGGACAGCCACTTAAACAGCCTGCGGAAGCGCTGCGCTTAGCAGGCCGGCCCAGTAACTTTTCCCGCGCAGCCCAGTTATTTGAATTAAACCTTTTTCTTTTTATTTCAAACACACTTCTGTACCCAATTTCAAAAATCAACCCAGGTCGATTCAGTGCACCAAGTTGAATGAAACCAATTTTGTTGGAAAGGCCTCTGAATGCTGAATCCAAGCCCGTTGGACTCAAGTCATTTGGATCTGTAGATCACCCATGGTAAAAATAACAAGGCAGAAGCTTTTCTGCATTCAAACATTTTTCAAATTAAAACCATAATAGCTTTTGAGTTGATTCCAACTCTAAAAAATCACATTTAACCATACCTTTTAGAATATATAAAAATATATAGGTTTACTTATAGAAAGATTGTTCAAGTAATAAAAGAATGCCCCATAGGCATTTCTAGTCACTTTAGTTAATTAAAATAAAAAGGTAAAACCTTATTAAATTGTGACACCACTTTAAATCACATTCCCATGGACTAAAACATGTGGTGATGACATGTGTCAACATGATCCCATGTTTGGTTTGGAGAATATTAAATCTTAAGTAGTTTTTCAATGAGTAGAAAATTACTTTTCTAAAAATAAAAAGTTTTTTTAAAACAAACCTTAATCTTGTAATGTTAGTGATGATGCTAGATCATCTATAGGACCCTTTGGTGTGATGATTGCAAGTAGTTAAGTATTGTTTGGTGATTGTGTACCTTGTATTTATTTATAGATGCTAGTACCGACCAAGGATACGAGGTGGAAGGAGGATTCTACGAAGAAGAAGCCGAGGAGAACTTCAATCACTGCTCTGCACAAGGCAAGCTATTAACCTTGCAAGCTAACACTTGCAATTTAGCAAGCCTATACTGATATTGTGCCAGCAAACCCTTACTTGTTACCATGCCAACCATATGCCTTAAGCATATGTGATCATACCCACTTGATAACCCAATCCTAGTTTTATTTGCAAGCCTCTACTTTATTTCTTTATCAAAACTTTAACTTAGAGTGGACTTCAGTGACTTACAGATCCTAGAAGGATATATCTGAAGGTTGCATAAAGAACATAAAATTTGGCCTAAGTTAGAAACCTTGATATCATCCTAAGATATAAGGTTGTACTTAGTTGAAACTCCACTAGTTTACCACCCCTCATTAGTGTTATCCCCACCTGTAGATGCTAGTGCTAAGCATAAAACTTGATCAACTTTAGATGGGAATACTTGGTGAAAATGGTTATGAAAACCTTAGAATGATGGATCATTCTACTGAGATGTTTTGACATATGTTTCTGAACACTAGATGATTTTGGTGATGAAAATGTTGAGGCATGAGCCTTAGCCCTTTTATAAAACTGATGGTTGTCTGGATGTGATACCATTCCAATTTTATCGTACAACCACAATACCCGACGATTGGGTAGGGCTTGACTGGAAGCTTATATACCTTAGTATTAGTTCCCTCACGGCCAAGGTTTGAGCTGAGGCTACCTTGTGAAGATTGTCCACCTGTGCAGTACCCAAGATGACAGTTGGTCATGGTTGGGAGGCCAAACTAACAGTAGAGGTGCTTATACTAGGACGTGTAATTGAAAGGTTAGGATTGATTATCCGCATACTGAGTATGGTGAATTCAGGATTTGTTCCTGACGGATGTATCGAATGTTGTGGTGAAAGTGTACAATCTCTGCAGAGTGTCAAACTATTCGAATAGCCGCGTCCGCGGTTATGGACAGTTGGAGTGGCCATACTGTTCCCCCGTCAGACTTTTCAAAATGACTTGTGAAATGAGTTGATACTTTGACTTGACCACAACAGAGTTGTGACCTAAAATGCAAGATCCCACTTAGGAGTTATAAAATTGTGACTCGTTTCTTTCTGAACTTAGTAGAGATAAATCTGGCTTTTTGCAAAACAACCCTAGAGCCTAGTGTCCTATTATCAAAAACCCACCTTCACTTGTTAGTATTAGTTTGCGAGTACTTAAAGAGTACTCATGGCTTTGTCCCTGGCTATTCCCATGGCCAGACTATGAAGAGGAGTACCTGGAAGATGGAATCCAGGAAGGTTACGACAACTAGGATCATCTCCCATTGTCAGCATTGCCTGTGACCCCGAAGATGGAGCTTCGCCTACGCTACCGTTATTATTACATATTCCGCTGCTTGAAGTTGTATTAAGAACTGGATCATGAGATCCTTATTTGTGTAAGACCTTATATATGGTTTGTAATGGATGATGTACTGTGGTATCCAATTCTGTTATGTCTCGCAAAAATGGTAATCCTGGGATTGTGATGTATGGCATAACAGGCATCTGGGATTAAAAATCCGAGTGTTGACAAGTTGGTATCAGAGCCATCCTGACCATAGGAGACCCTAGTTAGACTAGACGTTTTAACCAAAAACTTAGTTTCAAAACCAAAGAAAACAAATATTTACAGAAACTTATTATCATTCTTATCCCTTTGATTTTTCATGAAAATTCATGTTCCTCAAAAACTCTTACAAAATACATAAAATTTTGACACACTTGATCACTCTACTAACTTACTCATCCTATATTATTATAGATGGACGTGAAGTACAGCAAGTTTTATCAGTTGGGGAATGGAGGAGACCTTATCTTTGAGAGGGATTTGGACCAGCTTTTGGAACTTCTGGAGCGTCCGCACCCCGAGTTCTTCGGAGCTCAGCTCAATGATCAAGGAGGAGAAGATCTGCGGTGGCTAATTGTTGCAAGTCTTCGAGGAAAGATTGAACCTCCCACTGCGGAAGGAATTCAGTTTACCTTAAGAGAAAACAACTGGCTCGATGGACTTGCCAGGGCCATGGAGGAAAGTCTTGCCCGTCTGTGTGGGCAGAGCATCAATCAGATCAAGGGAACCCGCTTTGAGTTCTGCCCAAGGCATGATGCAAATGGACAACCACTAGAAGCCCCATACCACCCCAAGCTGAAGACTCAATTGGACCACCTTAGCTTCATGATGTACGATCGTCAGCAGTAGTTGGACAATTGCTGTGACTACTCCAACCACAAGTCTGCCATCATCAAGACAAAGGATCAAACCATCGCCATGCTAGCAAAGGATCGCAAGTCTCGTTGCCGTCAGCTCGACAAGAAGGAGCGCATTATTGCCCGTCTCCGCCACCGCATCTCATCTTTGGAAGAGACCATCCACGAGAGAGACATGCAGTTGGAGGAAAGGGAGAATGCATGAGAGGATCTTCGTGGAGACCCCTACTCCTATCTCAGCAATGATGATGATTTTCTGGAGGATCAGGCCATGGACTTCTTCACCGATGAAGATGATTTCGCCTTCATCGATGATGATGAAGCCACAGACTCCAAGGAGTAGTAGCACCTGAGCACTAGCGTAGTGAGTAGTATTCGGTCCCACTATATCGTAGTTCACAGAATGGTTCTTAAAACCATCTGTTTTTCTTGTTGTTGTGGTGTGTGTTGTATCGTGTGAATGAATGAAAAGCAATTTGCTAGAAAATTTGAGTCAAACTTTAAAACTTTTCAAAGTCCCCGAAACCGTAGAAATTTCCCTCTTTTCTCATAATCTATCTCAATCTTCAGATGCCACGCGGAGGAAGTGGTTCATCCCCGGACCCGATGTTGCAGATCCTGCAAATGTTGACTTCTGACCGCGAAGCTGAAAGAGTAGAACGTCAAGCCAACCTAGCCACTCTGCAACAGATAGCTCAGCTAGCCCACAACAACCAAGGCCACGGAAATCAAGATAACCATGGATCTAAGCTCAAGAGTTTCCAGAATACCAACCCACCTGTTTTCACTAAGTCAGAAGAACCCCTAGACGCCGATGATTGGCTGCAAACCATGGAAAATAACTGAGAAGTCGCCGGAGTGGAAGCCAACGAGAAAGTTCTGTTTGCCACCCACTATCTAGCTGGAGATGCCAGGGCATGGTGGAACAGTGTTCGTGCAATGACCGGAGGACAGATGATGACCTGGGAGGAATTCAAGGTCAAGTTCAGCAGAACCCATGTGCCACCGGGTTTGATCAAGAGGATGAGAGACGAGTTTAGAGAACTGAAGCAAGGAAGGATGACTGTAGTGGAATACCGTGACAATTTTTTGTCATTAGCTAGGTATGCCCCGGATGAGATAGACACGGAAGCCAAGAAGAAAGAAAGCTTCCTGAATGGTCTGCATGATGAGATGCAGACAGTGTTAGTCAATATCCCATTTGCAGATATTGAAGCCCTGGTCAACTCTGCCATCCAGATGGAAGGAAAGATCAACCAAGCCAATGAGAACCGCAAGCATCGTATGATGCATCAGCCAGGAACCCATCAGACCCCAAAGTATCGCCCTAACCCATCTCCAGGATTTGCCCCAAGAACCAACAGACCCCCGATGAACCGTCCCACCTATCCCAACCGTGGAAACCCTAGACCCGGAGGAAATCCTAGCAACCCCGGCAACTCTAGCAATTTCAACCGTGCCCCACCCAAGTTCAACACCAACAATGCTGCCACCAACACCAACACTGCCCCGAGGACTGGAAGCAATGCTGTGCCTGTAGCGGCCAAGGACAAGTCGCAAGTGAATTGTTATGACTGTGGAAATAAGGGTCACTACTCCAACGAGTGCCCCAACAAGAAGAATGCCGCAGCACCCAATGCCAATGCCCCAACTCAGCAACAACGTCGTGTTCAGCCCGAAAGAAGATTTGCCCCAGGGAATTCACTCAACCGCAATGGCCGTCTTTTTCTCATGCATGTTGAAGAAGCTCAGGAAGCGCCAGACGTCGTGCTGGGTATGCTTTCTGTTAATTCAGTACTTGCAAGGGTGTTGTTTGATTCTAGTGCATCGCATTCATTTGTCACCAAAGAATTTGCATGCACTAGTAAAATTCAACCAACCAAATTGAAGCATGTAATGATTGTGCAAATTCCCGGATCAACCACCAAGGCTAGGCAAATTTGCAAAGCCGTCCCTATCCGAATCCATGGCATAGATTTTTATGCTAATCTGATATTACTCGGAACTAAAGGTTTGGAAGTAGTACTAGGAATGGATTGGATGTCCAAACATAAAGGATTGATTGACTGTTCCAAGAAAGCCATCACCATGACCAGTACAGCCGCAATATCAGTCGAGCATATATCTGAAACCTTACCTCGCCAATTCAAATGCAATAAGAGTATAGACCAACCTACCATTGACCAAGTCCGGATAGTCTCTGAATACCCCGATGTATTTCCAGATGTTTTGCCCGGTATGCCCCCAGATCGGTATATCGAGTTTATCATCGAACTAATCCCCGAAACAGGACCCATAGCCCAGAGACCCTATAGTATGAACCCATCGGAGCTAGAAGAACTGAAGAAGTAACTGGATGCCATGCTGGAAATCGGATTGATTCAACCAAGTGCGTCACCATGGAGATCACCTGTCTTGTTTGTGGACAAGAAAGATGGAGGTAACCGTTTGTGTACGGATTATCGGAAGTTGAATGATGTCACCATCAAGAACAAGTACCCCTTTCACAAAATAGAAGATTTGTTTGATCAGTTGACTGGTGCCAAAGTGTTTTCTAAGATTGATCTTAGAACTGGTTATCATCAACTCAAGATTCGTGCAGAGGATATTCCAAAGACTGCCTTTACCACCAGATACTAACTATACGAGTATACTGTCATGTCTTTTGGATTAACCAACGCCCCCGCTTATTTCATGAACCTCATGAATAAGATTTTTATGGACTTCCTGGATAAGTTTGTCGTTGTTTTCATCGATGACATTCTGATTTACTCCAAATCAGAAGACGAACATGAGCTACACCTAAGGACCATTCTTGGAACCCTTAGAGAGCATCAGTTGTATGCCAAGTTTAGCAAATGTGAATTCTGGTTACAGGAGGTAGGATTCCTCGGTCACATTGTATCAGCCGGAGGAATTGCCGTTGACCCTACCAAAGTAAAAGATGTAGAAGATTGGCAAGCCCCAACCACTCAAACCCAAGTTCGTGCATTTCTCGGATTGGCGGGATATTACCGCAAATTCATAGAAGGATTCTCGAGTATCGCCAGACCTATGACCCAATTACTGAAGAAGGACAAGAAGTTTGAATGGACTGAAAAATGTGAAGCGAGTTTTCAAGAACTCAAGAGAAGATTGATTTCAGCCCCAATCTTAATCATGCCGGATATCACGAAGCCCTTCGATGTGTATTGTGACGCATCCAAGATCGGTCTCGGATGTGTGCTCATGCAAGAAGGCAAAGTTATATCTTATCTATCTCGACAATTGAAGCAACATGAGCAAAATTACCCAACCCATGACCTCGAACTCGCAGCCATAGTTCTAGCCCTGAAAACATGGAGACATTACCTGATGGGAAATCGTTGTGAGATTTATACGGATCACAAGAGTCTGAAGTATATATTCACTCAGAAGGAGCTGAATATGAGACAGGGGAGATGGATTGAGCTAATCAAGGATTACGATCTGGACATTCACTATCACCCTGGTAAAGCCAACGTGGTAGCCGATGCCCTTAGCAGATTGCCATGCCGCTTGAACTCCATGATTTTGAAGGAGCAACCAAGCTTGCACAAGGAGATGGAAGATTTTTGAATGGAATTAGTGAGCAAAGGATTTTTGGCTAGTATAGAACTTCAGCCCACTTTGATCAGCCAGATCAAAGAGGCGCAGAAAGGAAATGCTAGTATCGACGGAATCAAGCGTCGTATCGGTACAGGCAAAGTACCTGGATTCACCGAAGATGAAGGAGTTCTGTGGTACAAAGGACGCCTTTGTGTACCAGCAGATTCCGAGTTGAAAGAAGTTATTCTGAAGGAAGCTCATGATACTCTTTATTCTATCCACCCCGGAGGAACGAAGATGTATCAAGATTTGAAGGAGCAATTTTGGTGGCATAAGATGAAGAGAGAAATCGGAAGCTATATCGCCAAGTGTGATATATGTCAGCGAGTCAAGGCAGGACATCAAAGACCCGCTGGATTGTTGCAACCCTTGCGGATTCCGGAATGGAAATGGGATTCCGTTGGAATGGACTTTATCACTGGACTGCGTACTTCTAGTAGGGGAAATGACTCTATCTGGGTCATAGTGGACAGATTGTCCAAAGTCGCTCATTTCTTGCCCGTCAAGACCACCTATCAGAGTTCGAAACTAGCGGAATTATACATCGCTAGAATAGTTAGTTTGCATGGAGTCCCCAAGAACATAATATCGGATCGAGGAACTCAGTTCACCTCGAGATTCTGGAAGAAAGTTCAAGAAGGTTTAGGAACCCGCCTAGATTTCAGTACCGCGTATCACCCTCAGACCGATGGACAAACGGAGCGAGTAAATCAAATACTCGAAGATATGCTGAGAGCTTGTGTATTAGAATATGGATCCAAGTGGGAAGACTGTCTGCCGTTTGCAGAATTTTCATACAACAACAGTTATCAAGCCAGTTTGCAAATGGCCCCATTTGAGTTCATGTACGGAAGAAAATGTCGCACCCCTTTGAATTGGTTGGAAGTAGGAGAGAGTCAGATTTTTGGACCCGACATCCTACGAGAAGCAGAAGAGAAGGTTCACAAGATTCGTGAGCACCTCAAGACAGCCTAGTCCAGACAGAAGAGTTACACCGACAAGAGACGTCGAGACCTCGCCTTCAACATAGGAGATTTTGTTTATTTGAAAGTGTCGCCATTGAAGGGAATGCAGCGTTTCCAACTCAAAGGAAAGTTAGCCCCCAGATATATTGGACCTTTCAAGATTCTGAACCGTCGAGGAGAAATGTCGTATCAATTGGAACTACCCGAAGAGATATCAGCAGTGCACAATGTGTTCCATATCTCGTTACTTCGCAAGTGTCTTGAAGTTCCAGAGAAGACCGAAGTGTTCAAGAATATCGATCACCGGACCATAGAGATCAACGATGACCTGACCTATCCCGAAGTACCCATCCGTATTTTGGAAGAAGCCTTCAGAACTACCCGAACCCGAAGCATCAAGTTTCTCAAGATTCAGTGGAGCAACCACACTGAAGAGGAAGCTACCTGGAGCGTGAAGATCACATCAGGACGGAGTTTCCCGATCTCTTCAAATCCTAGGTAATCTTTTTCGTCCTTTTTCAAATCTCGGGACGAGATTTTGTTTAAGGGGGGAAGGTTTGTAACATCCCAAAAATACTAAGCTTGGATCATCCGATTCTAATCATCAAACTTAGGGTTAACAAAAACTTTTCTAAACAAAATTGTGGAAGCATGCATATGTGTATGCATTGATTTTGAAATTCTTTTGAACCACCTTGTTTGTGTGTTCCTTTGCTTGTAAATGGATGCTTAGGTGAAATAAACATCATCTAAACATTTCCCACACTTTTCCTAAAGACAAGTAAATCAAAACAAATATATTAAGGGAATGGTCATTTTGACCAATTTAACTCCCATGCCTACTTTGGCTGCCTCAAACTTTCAGAACCTAACAGAAACTTTTCTGGATCTTTGCACCCCTTGAATGTACTCATAACAAAGTATCAAGGCCCACTTTGTGATCATCCAGAAACTTTCAAATGCATAGTTTAAATGAAAATTCAAAATTGAATCTGTCTCATATGGGAAGACACCACTTTTTCAAAAACCACTCAAACAAGCTCAACTTTCAAAACCCAAGCATCTGCAGACTCCCCAGCACCAACCTAGCACACCCACCAAAAATCTTTTCAAAATTCAAAACTTGAGTTCTTGCGGCCATTTCATCAAACAGATTGCAGACACAAATCAAACAAAATCTAAACACTATAGTGAGCAGTGATTGAAGCCTAACTGGTTCCCCATTTATCTCACAACCATCTCAGTAGATCATCTAGCTAACTAAACCAAGCACTAGCACCACTGTGAGCTTGCCATTGTCATCAATGGTGAATAGCCGAAGCCAACCTTGTCACCCCCATGTCGACAGCAAGCTAGGAGGAGAAACAAGCCTAGCCAGCATGTCTGGGAGCAAGCCCACCGTCCACCGCCACACCTTGTCCCAGCCGCGAGCGTTGCCAGCCACTGGACCACACGCACGGACCGCGCCCAGTTCGCCAGCGACCATGTCGAGCGTGCGCCAGAGCGCCACCCTTGACCAAAGCCCACAGACCGCGCGCCGCCCTCGCCGCGTGTATACATGCTCCCCACCGTCCCAGGAGACCGCCAGACATGCCCATTTCACCGCCCGTGTCGCACAGCCACCGCTCGCCGTCGAAGACACCGCCTCTGCCGCGCAGAGCATCGCCCGTTTCAGACCAAGCCGCACCGCCCCACGCCTCTAAACCATGTCGTTGAGCATCGCCAGGAGACACCGCACTATTCCCTACCTTCGCCCATGCCGATAGCCGTCTGTACCACCGCCCCCGACGAGCTCACCGTGCGCCCCGTCGGTCCCCTCGCTCGACTATAAATAGAGGCCACCCCCAGTCGATTTCTTCACACCATTCTACTCCCCTCTCCTCACTGATCGTGCCACACCGTTCCCGGAGCAAGGCGAGCACCACCTCGTTGGAATTTCACCGGAGCCCGCCGCCTTTGGAGAAGAAGGGAGCCAGCGATTGGAGCCGCCCCAGGAGAAGCCACCGGTACCAGGAGATCCGCCGTCATCGACTTCGTCGTTCGCCCGCCTCGCCGACCCTCGCCCGCACCCCGGTGAGCCCCCAACGACCCTCACCCGCCGCGTTAGGTTTCTGTCTCGCCGGCGTTGCCCAACGTCGACGATGACTCCCAGCAGTTGGATTAGAATCAGATCGAACGATCCACAGCGCTCCATACCGCTTTGCACCCCCTGTCTCACTGACGAGTGGGGACAGCCACTTAAACAGCCCGCGGAAGCGCTGCGCTTAGCAAGCCGGCCCAGTAACTTTTCCCGTGCAGCGCAGTTATTTGAATTAAACCTTTTTTTATTTCAAACACACTTTTGTACCCAATTTCAAAAATCAACCCAGGTCGATTTAGTGCACCAAATTGAATGAAACCAATTTTGTTGGAAAGGTATGTGAATGCTGAATCCAAGCCCGTTGGATTCAAGTCATTTGGATCTGTAGATCACCCATGGTAAAAATAACAAGGCATAAGCTTTTCTGCATTCAAACATTTTTCAACTTAAAACCATAATAGCTTTTGAGTTGATTCCAACTCTCAAAAATCACATTTAACCATACCTTTCAGAATATATAAAAATATATAGGTTTACTTACATAAAGATTGTTCAAGTAATAAAAGAATGCCCCATAGGCATTTCTAGTCACTTTAGTTAATTAAAATAAAAAGGTAAAACCTTATTAAATTGTGACACCACTTTAAATCACATTCCCATGGACTAAAACATGTGGTGATGACATGTGTCAACATGATCCCATGTTTGGTTTGGAGAATATTAAATCTTAAGTAGTTTTTCAATGAGTAGAAAATTACTTTTCTAAAAATAAAAAGTTTTTTTAACCAAACCTTAATCTTGTAATGTTAGTGATGATGCTAGATCATATATAGGACCCTTTGGTGTGATGATTGCAAGTAGTTAAGTATTGGTTGGTGATTGTGTACCTCGTATTTATTTATAGACGCTAGTACCGACCAAGGATACGAGGAGGAAGGAGGATTCTACGAAGAAGAAGCCGAGAAGAACTTCAACCACTGCTCTGCACAAGGCAAGCTATTAACCTTGCAAGCTAACACTTGCAATTTAGCAAGCCTATACTGATATTGTGCCAGCAAACCCTTACTTGTTACCATGCCAACCATATGCCTTAAGCATATGTGATCATACCCACTTGATAACCCAATCCTAGTTTTATTTGCAAGCCTCTACTTTATTTCTTTATCAAAACTTTAACTTAGAGTGGACTTTAGTGACTTATAGATCCTAGAAGGATATATCTGAAGGTTGCATAAAGAACATAAAATTTGGCCTAAGTTAGAAACCTTGATATCATCCTAAGATATAAGGTTGTACTTAGTTGAAACTCCACTAGTTTACCACCCCTCATTAGTGTTATCCCCACCTATAGATGCTAGTGCTAAGCATAAAACTTGATCAACTTTAGATGGGAATACTTGGTGAAAATGGTTATGAAAACCTTAGAATGATGGATCATTCTACTGAGATGTTTTGACATATGTTTCTGAACACCAGATGATTTTGGTGATGAAAATGTTGAGGCATGAGCCTTAGCCCTTTTATAAAACTGATGGTTGTCTGGATGCGATACCATTCCAATTTTATCGTACAACCATAATACCCGAAGATTGGGTAGGGCTTGACTGGAAGCTTATATACCTTAGTATTAGTTCCCTCACGGCCAAGGTCTGAGCTGAGGCTACCCTGTGAAGATTGTCCACCTGTGCAGTACCCAAGATGACAGTTGGTCATGGTTAGGAGGCCAAACTCACAGGAGAGGTGCTTATACTAGGGCGTGTAATTGAAAGGTTAGGATTGATTATCCGCATACTGAGTATGGTGAATTCAGGATTTGTTCCTGACGGATGTATCGAATGTTGTGGTGAAAGTGTACAATCTCTGCAGAGTGTCAAATTATTCGAATAGCCGCGTCCGCGGTTATGGACAGTTGGAGTGGCCATATTGTTCCCCCGTCAGACTTTTCAAAATGACTTGTGAAATGAGTTGATACTTTGACTTGACCACAACAGAGTTGTGACCTGAAATGCAAGATCCCACTTAGGAGTTATAAAATTGTGACTCGTTTCTTTCTGAACTTAGTAGAGATAAATCTGGCTTTTTGCAAAACAACCCTAGAGCCTAGTGTCCTATTATCAAAAACCCACCTTCACTTGTTAGTATTAGTTTGCGAGTACTTAAAGAGTACTCATGGCTTTGTCCCTGGCTATTCCCATGGCCAGACTATGAAGAGGAGTACCTGGAAGATGGAATCCAGGAAGGTTACGACAACTAGGATCATCTCCCATCGTCAGCATTGCCTGTGACCCCGAAGATGGAGCTTCGCCTACGCTACCGTTATTATTACATATTCCGCTGCTTGAAGTTGTATTAAGAACTGGATCATGAGATCCTTATTTGTGTAAGACCTTATATATGGTTTGTAATGGATGATGTACTGTGGTATCCAATTCTGTTATGTCTCGCAAAAATGGTAATCCTGGGATTGCGATGTATGGCATAACAGGCATCTAGGATTAAAAATCCGGGTGTTGACACATAACAAGTAGGTAAGCATGGTCGGGAACAAGAGATGTACGGAATCCGTAATCTTGAACCCTGTACACATCATTATGGACCGGCTTCGGGACTCGACCCGTTACGTCGGCATCTCCCTAGTGCGTGACTCATGGTCTCGGTGAAAGCAAGGTAAAGGTCGTGCTCAACCAATCTTTGTCGGCCTTCCAAGGAAGAGGACTAATCTATAGTGGCATCAAGAATCGGTTGGTGTGTGTGGGTAAAGTTGTACACCCTGCAGGGTTAAATCCTTTCGAAAAGACGTGTCCACGGTTATGGACGACTTGGTGACTAGATTCTAATATCATAGAGAACTTGAACCTAATCGTAAAACTTGGCAAGTTGAGTAATGTGTGCTTAAGGATGCTTCCTCATGGGTACGAGGGGGTGATCCTAGTTGGTAGGTTCAGCTGATGATGATTCAGTGGATATCAAAAGATGATCGAAGCTAGAGATACCACTCTTTTATCCCCTTTTAAAATATTCTGATTAGTCAAGATTTTTCTCCCTCTTGACTTACAAACAAAGATGGCTTTATGAAAAATAACTCCACCAGCCATAAGTCTTGCGGAGTACACCCTGTACTCACCCTTGCTTCGTTGATACTTTTACAACAGAGTAAGTGTTACCATAGAAGAAGAGTTCTCTATGACATCGACATCCACGAGTGGCTTGGGGTTCCCAGTCGGCATCCTAGAATCTATGGATTGGACGCCATCTTTATGCTTCAGGCCTCTTAGGCCATTTGTTAAGTTCGCTATACTTAATAGCATAATTTGCCTTCCGTTGTTTGATGATTATGGTCAGTGACCTCTGCTTGTAATATTTTGGATCTTTGCTCAGTTATGAGCTTGATGTAATAAATTTTGTGTCGTAGGGTCACTGTTGTGTTACTGTTTCTCTCTCTGTACGATTTCCATATTAGGTTAGGCTTATGTTCAGACGGAGGTGTGGGATTTATCTAGCCTTAATCCCGGGGGTGTCACGGGTTTTTGGTATCAGAATAGTGTGGACTATAGGAAACCATTTTTGTTGGTCGATGTTGAGTCTAGTACTTGTGAAAATTATCTTCGAAAATTATGTGCAAAAACTCCGGTGTGCTTCTTTTTTCTCCTTATCCAGTTTTGCTCTAACTCTGGGTCATCTTATCTTGTGTTGATTTGGAAAAGTTTTACTATCTCATCTCGTCTTTCAAAGCTTAGGTGCCTTCCCACGCATGTCATTTTTCAGCCAGTTGACTTAGTGTAAAGTTCTTCAGAGTTTGGTGTGTGTGTTCCTTGTTTCCCTTGTTCCATTTCACTCGAGAGATTTCTTTCCATCATGATCTCTCTGTTTTATGGACCACAACATCATGTTGATGGTTCCACAGTGTCCTGTTCTAGGCTTCGAGGTTTCCTTTCGCCTCGTGTGCCTCCTTTTTATTTGTTTGGGTACTTCAGAAGTTGTTTATTCTTTTGGAAGCTACCTCATGATTACTACCTTGTGGTACCCTCTATGCTACTAAGATAGTAGTTACTCCTTTCTTTGGGTTTTAACCCTCGAACTTGAACCTAAGATCCCCGATTGTGCTAGATTCTGGTGTTGTAAATCTTGTACATGAAGATGACCTTTAACTCAAGATCCATTGTTGACCCCTGTCGTTAATGTTCATACATTACTTCAGGTTGGCTAGTACCTTCTAGTATAGCCTTCAAGCTTGTGGATATTGTCGATATTGAACAGTGACGATAAAGGACTTCCCTTACCACCAGCTATGGCATGTGTTCTTGATGGAACCAAATAGATCACGACAAGAGTACTCTTCGCAAGACTTGCATCTATACTCATGACTCTGCCACACCTTTCCTTATCTGCATTGGTTTTCGGAAGATTGTTGACTTATGCATCCACATCTTGGGATTCTATCTTGAGCATGTTCCTTCCCCTTGTTGCTTTTTGACCTTTGTCTACCAGTTGGTAGCCAAGTAATAAATGTGCATTGGTGTCTTCCGATGCAAGATACAATTGTGTTCCGTCATGACAAACCATTTCGGTATGTCAAGAGAAACAAACTCTAGTACCTCGTCATTTCTAAGACCATGTCAAAGTGTTGTAATCCACAGATCAACAAGCATTGATTAGCTTATGTTTTGTTCTACCTTAGAGTATCACACTCCGTTATATCAAGAGGTCGTGCTGAATTTCATAACCTTCTTAATGAAGTGATGCTCTTACACATATTTCCCACCCTTCCTCTGAGTTTTTGCGCTCAGGAATGATGCGTGTGCGTATTGATGTGGCCATCTAAGATTCTTAGCAATTTTTGTTGCTTTGAACTTCTAGGACATCTGTATCATTCTTAGCGTGATTAGGTTAACCCTATCACTAAGAAAAGGATGATTGTGCTACCAAGTCTGTTATTCTAGTGCACTCTTTTCGGTCAAAGAGTTAGGCTCGTACCAAAACTTTGAGACTATGTCTTCTTGCCTTACCAAGCAAGTTTCCTCTCGAGCTAAGTGACATATCGGTGGATCATGATATTCTGGATGTCTTTCTATAAATGTTGCCTTGTTGCCATATCACAGTGTTGCCAGGTTTTTGAGTAAGCCGTTTCTTTAAACTGTTCCTTTCTCCAAGGATCCGTACTGGATAACCCTAAACTAGTTGGTTGAGCTTAGACAACAACTTGGAGAGTTGTAAGACAAAATTTCTATCCAACTTTGTTCCTACTTGAAGGGATGTCTAGGTTTTGTTCATGTTGAAGTAAGATAGTGTGTCCTTCATGGATATGTAATCTTCCCATGCCTTTGATTTGAATTGGGCAGTCATCAAATCAAACTCAGTTCCAAGGACAATCTTGATGGTGTATCTACTTGTGATGTTTCACCTAGGTACATCTTCATGATCTTTGGTCTGACCAGTATTTTTGCCTTGTTCATATAACATATGACTCCGTCTTTTTGGAGTGTATAGATAAGTTTGTTATTGAGCTCATCAATGACATCTTTAACTTCTCCATGTCGTATCAGATTCATGTGGAACATATGGCATTAATGTTGGAAACTTTTGAGAACCATATTTGTGTCATCTCGAAGTATGTGTTATGGATGTTAGAAGTAACCTTCTCTGATTCACGTGCAATTTGTTTAAAGATGTCGCCATGGATTTGAGTAGAGTTATCTCTCTTTCTCCGAAATCATTTCAATTTAGTCAAGCATGTTCAAAGAATTCTTGAAATGATAGGTTGTTACCTTCACATCTCAAGAAGATCCTCCAAGCACACCAAGCCACTGATTGATTTGTTCATGGAATATAATAAGTCCAACAAAACTTCTATATCCTCCTAAATAATTCCATAAGGATTCAATTGTGTTTCATTGTAAACAATTCATGCAGGTGCAATTATCGTTTGATAACTTGCTATCACATGGGTTTCGCAATCTAGATCATCTTTTGGAGCTTGACATTGAAGTCCATGTCTTGAGAATCTAGTGACTTTACCTCTGTGGTAAATGTTGCACACTTTCTATTCGGACATGCTGAGTCTGAAGTATCTCTCCACCTAATCGCAGTTGAATCTCAAGCAGCAATGATGGTTGGTGTCCCTCAAGTTTTTGACATAGGTCTCTCTGTACATCTGGTAAGATTGACGTAATGGTTGACAAAATTAGCCGAAAGACCTATTGCCATACTCTCTTGAAACAACAATAACAACCACTCCTCATGAGGCATCTTCTATGATTTATTGTAGGAGTTGTTCTTATGGTTTCCTTTGTATCCAAAGTCCGACCTTTACTTGATGACTGATTAAAGGCTTGTCAGTAGCCTGATATTGGTGTTTCAAACATCTAGGAGAATATTTAAAGTAGTGTTGCTAAATGCCTCTCGGTCGATCCTCCAGACCCTTTTACATTGGCAAGCATCATGTTATGCCAGGTACTTATAGTCTGAGATTGAAGTTTCTTTCTTCTCGTGTCATCAGGAATCTTCTTATCTATTCATCTTGGTGGTGTAAAGTGATATCATGATCTTTGGCAAGGATTTTGATAATCCTGGATGAATAAAGAGTTTCCTACCCGCTTTCTAAAACATGTTTAAAGAGCGACCATGATTTTGGTAATCAATAATTTCTCGTGTTACATGTTCCCTATGACTCCTATGAGTCCTCTCCACCAGAATAAATTTCTGTCTTGGCCTTCTGTTGAACCAAAGAATGACCCTTCTATGTCAAAAGTAGTTCAACAGCTTGGTTTTGTTGGTATCTATCTCTTTCACCCATGAAGCTATATTTAAGCTATCTAGTAGGGGATCACTTCTCGAAGTCTGTGGTCATGTTTCATTCTGTTGTAAGTTTCCTTCTCTCAGAAGTCAAAACTCTTCTACAAGCTCCATGATCTCAATCCTTATGAAGACTAGTTATCTTTCACCTTGAAACCTTCTCGTTTTGTTTCCTCCATTACCCTGACGTGTTCCATGTTTGTTGGCTTTAGAGATGTTTGCGAAACATCTATCCATGAGTTGACCATGAGATACTCAGTTTGTGGTTCCATGTCATTCCCTCTCTTCCTTAGTGTGAGCAGCCACCTCGAAGATTACGAAGCGCTTTGTCCATTCGTCATGGTGGCATGGATCAATCTCTTCGAGAAGATCGTCGAAGATTAGTGTAACCCTGTTCCTTCTATCTTTCTACTTAGGAATCTCGGGACGGGATTCTTTTAAGGGGGATAGAATGGTAACAACCCTAGTTTTACTAACTAGTAATTAGTATTTGATTTGTGCATTCATGAGCATTATCATCATTAAAAAAATGTGTGCAACAAATAGATCAAACCCTAAACCCTAATTCCCCCTTTCTATTTGGAAACTTTCAAGTGGTTTTGAGTATTTTGAAATACCAAAATGTATGGAGCCCAAATGGTTATAAAGGGCCCCTCTAGTATTTCAATATGTTGTAAAAGATCTGGTATTTTAAAATGTATCAAAACAGATTTGAAAATGAAAATACAAAGAGAGAAATGAAAACAGAAAAAGGAAAACAGTTTTGCAAATAAAACAGAGCCAGCTAGCCGTAGCAGGCCGGCCTAGCTCGCCCTCTCCCCCTCTCTTTCCTTTCTCGGTCGCTCGCGCATGCCCGCAACCGGCCCAGTCAGGCCCAGCACCGACCTGGTACCGCTTCATCCTTTCCTCATCGTCTTCCTCCTACCCGGCGAAGCAGCTGCCTGGAAGCGCCCTTTCCTTCGATCTCGCCAACGGTGCGATGCATGCCGCCGCTCTAGGAGACGAGGATAAGAATCGTCGTCTTCTCCTTTATCTCCCCATACCTATCTCGCTGGGTCTCTCTCCTCCGAATGTTTTCCCCAAATCGCCGAACCCTAGCTCGTCGGCAACCTTCTGTCGTCGTTGTTCCAGACCACCCCAAGCCATGCCGAGACGCCCAGGAGAACCACCATGCTTCCTTCGTTCATCTCTCGGAAGGAATCGGACCCAGGAGCCCGCAATAGAGCAGGACATCCACGCATTCCCCGACTCCGGCCACTGTGTTCATCATCGATTTCGGTGCCCTCCGTGCTTGCCTCGCCCCCTCGACCCCTCTGCGAGCTTCTCGTTGAGCTCACGGTCCTCGTGGCCCTCCTCGATTCGTCTCTGCCTCTCTGTATCACCACCTCCGCAGCCACCTGCGAGCCCCGCCGCTGTTCATCGTTGTCGGTGCCTCTCCGACGACCATACGCAAGCCGTGCCGCCACTTTCTGGCTCCCCTTGCTCGTCCGCGTCCAGTGCGCGCGCTCCCGCAGCCCGGCATTGCCCCTAGAGTCGTTCCCGAGCTCAACCTGGGAGCAATGGCATCGCTGATGTCATCATGACGCCAGGCTGATCTCATTTCTCTTTTTGTTTTTCTGTAATTATTTTGTAAATGGTAAATGTATGACAAGTGGGTCCCGATTGTCAGATATTTAATCATTTCCATAATTGTTTTCTGAAATGAATAAATATATGACATGTGGGTACAAGTGGGTCCCGATTGTCAGATATTTAATCATTTCCATAATTGTTTTCTGAAATGAATAAATATATGACATGTGGGTACATGTTGTAAAATAATTTATATAACCCAAAAAAATTGTTTGTTTTCAAAATGATTTAA
Organism: Avena sativa; assembly: GCA_916181665.1. NCBI lineage: Eukaryota > Viridiplantae > Streptophyta > Magnoliopsida > Poales > Poaceae > Avena > Avena sativa. Next base: position 298,025,489 of record OV702297.1, on the reverse strand, counting down.
AATGAATTAAAATTGGAGAAATTCATAACTAATTCATTTTAGTTCAGAAAAAGACAAATAATATATCAAAATGTTCAGAAAAATAAGATCTACACAATAGAGCTACAATCATGCATTGCTAACCAACTTTCATTACAAGTTTAATTAGAAGAACCAATTGAACCCCATAGGTGATTTCGAGGATCCCCTTTTCTAGGGTTTGGACCTCTCGTACCCCGTTTAAAATGACATATCATGTTTTAGGATTCAGTTCAATACTATTTAACTGGTCATATCATCATCCTTGTTTGAGAATTGCATCGATGCCATGTGTTGATTGTTTCACTTTCCTTTCTGGTATTTCTGCTTCTTCTTGGTAGTACTCAGAGTTGAATGTGAGCAACGATTCAAGATCGAAGACCGAGGTCGACACCATCGAAGGTCGAGATCAACATCGTCGAAGCTCAAAGACCAATACTTGATAAACTATAATCAAGTCAAGTACCAGGTGTCCGAAGATCTGCTTATTGGTTATCAACAGGAAAAGGCAAGCGAAGCCCCACACATACATATGAATCCTATGTTTTCAAAGTATTTCATTATTTCCATGTGCATACGATTCCAAAGTCTTTTACCAATAGATGGAGTAATCCTACCTTATGCATGTTACCTTTGAAGCCTATATTCCCTTATCCACTCTTCCTAGCATAACTAGGGTTTGGCTTGTGAAGCGTTGCTAGAGCTATTATCTCTATTGTGCTTAGACATTCTTAGTTGTTATCGTTGGTCCATCCGGTTGATGAATCAGAGCTACAAATGAACCTAGTATGACAGGATGACGTGGTAAGATCGGAGATGAAATTTAAACATGCTAAGTTTTGTATAGGAGGCCACGGTGGGTTGTGGTTTTTGCAGTTCCATACTTGCCACTACTAGGACCTGAGTTCTTGCCTATGGACCAAGATGAGTGTACAACCACACGGGGGACTGGAAACCCCTCGACCAACTAACTTGCTGAGTAGATTCCATGAGTCACGTAGTTCGGGCGTTCCATTCGACATACGCATTCTGGCTCTTCTCGAAGGAGGTGAAGGAGGTTCATTCATAACATGTAGGTAAGCGTGGTCGGGAACAAGAGATGCACGGAATCCGTAATCTTGAACCCTGTACACATCATTATGGACCGGCTTTGGGACTCGACCCGTTACGGCGGCATCTCCCTAGTGCGTGACTCATGGTCTCAGCGAAAGAAAGGTAAAGGTCATGCTCAACCACTCTCTGTCGGCCTTCCAAGGAAGAGGACTAATCTATAGTGGCATCAGGAATCGGTTGGCATGTGTGGGTAAAGTTGTACACCCCTGCAGTGTTAAATCTTTTCGAAAAGACATGTCCACGGTTATGGACGACTTGGTGACTAGATTCTAAGATCATAGAGAATTTGAACCTAATCGTAAAACTTGGCAAGTTGAGTAATGTGTGCTTAAGGATGCTTCCTCATGGGTACGAGGGGGTGATCCTAGTTGGTAGGTTCAGCTGATGATGATTCGGTGGATATCAAAAGATGATCGAAGCTAGAGATACCACTCTTTTATCCCCTTTTAAAATATTTTTATTAGTCGAGATTCTTCTCCCTCTTGCCTTACAAACAAAGATGGCTTTATGAAAAATAACTCCACCAGCCATAAGTCTTGCGGAGTACACCCTGTACTCACCCTTGCTTCGTTGATACTTTTACAACAGAGTAAGTGTTACCATAGAAGAAGAGTTCTCTATGACATCGACATCAACGAGTAGCTTGGAGTTCCCAGTCGGCAACCTAGAATCTATGGATTGGACGCCATCTTTATGCTTCAGGCATCTTAGGCCATTTGTTAAGTTTGCTATACTTAATAGCATAATTTGCCTTCCGTTGTTTGATGATTATGGTCAGTGACCTCTGCTTGTAATATTTTGGTTCTTTGCTTATTTATGAGCTTGTTGTAATAAATTTTGTGTCGTAGGGTCACTGTTGTGTTACCGTTTCTCTCTCTGTACGCTTTCCATATTAGGTTAGGCTTATATTCAGACGGAGGTGTGGGATTTGTCTAGCCTTAATCCCGGGGGTGTCACAGGTTTTTGGTATTAGAGCAGTACGGACTGTAGGAAACCATTTTTATTGGTCGACGTTGAGTCTAGTACTTGTGAAAAATATCTTCAAAAATTATGTGCAAAAACTCTGGTATGCTTCTTTTTCCTCCTTATCTAGTTTCGCTCTAACTCTGGGTCATCTTATCTTGTGTTGATTTGGAAAAGTTTTACTATCTCATCTCGTCTTTCAAAGCTTAGGTGCCTTCCGAGGCATGTCATTTTTCAGCCAGTTGAGTTAGTGTAAAGTTCTCCAGAGTTTGGTGTGTGTGTTCCTTGTTTCCTTGTTCCATTTCACTCGAGAGATTTCTTTCCATCATGATCTCTGTGTTTTATGGACCACAACATCATGTTGATGGTTCCACAGTGTCCTGTTCTAGGCTTCGAGGTTTCCTTTCGCCTCGTGTGCCTCCTTTTTATTTGTTTGGGTACTTCAGAAGTTGTTTATTCTTTTGGAAGCTACCTCATGATTACTACCTTGTGGTACCCTCTATGCTACTAAGATAGTAGTTACTCTTTTCTTTGGGTTTTAACCCTCGAACTTGAACCTAAGATCCCCGATTGTGCTGGATTCTGGTGTTGTAAATCTTGTACATGAAGATGACCTTTAACTCAAGATCTATTGTTGACCCCTGTCGTTAATGTTCATACATTACTTCAGGTTGTCTAGTACCTTCTAGTATAGCCTTCAAGCTTGTGGATATTGTCGCTATTGAACAGTGACGATAAAGGACTTCCCCTACCACCAGCTATGGAATGTGTTCTTGATGGAACCAAATAGATCACGATAAGAGTACTCTTCGTGAGACTCACATCTATACTCGTGACTCTGCCACACCTTTCCTTCTCTGCGTTGGTTTTCGGAAGATTGTTGACTTATGCATCCACATCTTGGGATTCTATCTTGAGCATGTTCCTTCCCCTTGTTGCTTTCCGACATTTTTCTACCATTTGGTAGCCAAGTAGTAAATGTGCATTGGTGTCTTTCGATGCAATATACAATTGTGGTCCGTCATGATAAACCATTTCGGGATGTCAAGAGAAACAAACTCCAGTACCTCGTCATTTCTAAGACCAGGTCAAAGTGTTGTAATCCATAGATCAACAAGCATTTCTTAGCTTATGCTTTGTTCTACCTTAGAGTATCACACTCCGTTATATCAAGAGGTCGTGCTGAATTTCATAATGAAGTGATGCTCTTACACATATTACCCACCCTTCCTCTGAGTTTTTGCGCTCAGGAATGATGCATGTGCGTATTGATGTGGCCATCTAAGATTCTTAGCATTTTTTATTGCTTTGAACTTCTAGGACATTTGTATCATTCTTAGTGTGATTAGTTTGATGATTATGGTCAGTGCCCTCTGCTTTTAATATTTTGGTTCTTTGCTCAGTTATGAGCATGCTGTAATAAATTTTGTGTCATAGGGTCACTGTTGTGTTACCGCTTCTCTCTGTACGCTTTCGAGATTAGGTTAGGCTTATGTTCAGACGGAAGTCTGGGATTTGTCTAGCCTTAATCCCAAGGGTGTCACAGGTGGTTTGGGAGGGAGGAGAGTCCTCCCCCAACTCCACTTGTAGTCCGACGCAAGGGATAGGGGTAGGATTCCTTCCCTCCCTCCACTTGGCTACCAATGTTGGGATTTGACTTTTTCAAATTGGCATTTGACTTTTCAAACTAGAGTTTGATTTCTCTCTTCCCATTGCCCAGCCAAGTGACCTAGTACATGATGAAACCATTCCACTTTGTCATGACACATCCATGTACCCTTCCCACTCTGGATCGGTGGACCTTCTAGACCCTTCTAGAACATTCCGGCGAATACACCGAAACCATTCCCAAACTCCGGAATTGGACTTTCCTTATATGAATCTTATTCTCCGGACCATTTCAGATCTCCTCGTGATATCCCGGATCCCATCCGAGACTCCAAACCACATTCGGTCTCTTTACTCACTTTCCATATCTACTAAACAACATCGAATCCTTAAGTGTGTCTCCCACATATTTCTACGATTACTTCGTGATCAAATGAACCATTTACATACGATACCAATTTCCCTTTGTCTCACGACACTTTACTTATCCAAGATTTGATCGTCGGTATCTCTGCATACCTAGTTCAACCTTGTTACTGATAAGTTCTCTTTACTCATTCTTGTGATCCCTTGTGAGCCAGAGAGGGCCTAGAGTATATCTATCGAGAGGGACCATAGTATATATATATATCCGTCATAAGGATGGACAAATCCCACTCTTGATCCATGTGCCTCAACACATACTTTCCGAACACTCAATGCCACCTTTATAACCACCCAGTTATGAAGTGGTGTTTGATGTTATCAAAGCATCCATCCGGTGATGGTGATTAACATGATCTCATGGTCGAAGGATTTAGGTTACTATGTATTGGAAAGCTTATAGAAAGTGAACTATTTGAATGACTTGATCTTATGCTACGCTTAACTATAGGAGTATGTCCATCACATCATTCTCCTAATGATATGCCCCTGTTGTTATAACATCTCAATGTTCATGATCAGGAAATCATGATTATATATTAACCAACAAGCTAGTTTAACAAGAGGCTTTACTAGGGACTCTTTTATGTTTACAAATCACACAAGTATTAATGTTTCTGTTTAATACAATTACAGCATGGGATGCAAACATTCATCATAAGCATGAAGTATGATAATAACCACTTTATTATTGCCTCTTGGGCATATCTCCAACAAATACATCTTCCAGATGGATCAGACCCAATAGCTAAGAATCGCCTAAGCAGGACACATGTTGATGCTCTAGCGACGCTCACATGCCAAACCTAATTATGCTAGGATCAGTGGATCAACAAAGGGGAAATGCGGTAGATAGGATACTCTATCTATCGATAAAATACCACATTAGAACCCAGCATGGCAAGAATTTAAATACTTTGAAATCATAGGGTCATATATGGTGGGGCTATACTTTCCTTGTTTGTTGATATCCAAAGTATAAATTTTCAAAAATCTTGTAATTGAATTTCTCATCTATGGACAAGTATTGATCTTCCATCTTCGATGGTGTTGATCTCAGTCTCAATCTCGGACTCGCTCTCAAATTCTACCAAGAAGAAGCAAACATTAGAAAGAAAAGGAAACAAAAATCAACACATGGCATCAATGGAATGCTCAAACAAGTATGATGAAATGACAAGATTAAAGGTACTCATATACATCCCTAAACATGGTGAACAATTTAAGTGGGTTGGATAGCACAAAACATTGCATTTCCATAAAGCCCCATATGCACCTATGAGGGTTACTTTATTCTTCTACTATAACTTTCCACTGAAGTTTCTTAACAATGCATGATTTTGATGCTAAAGTGTTCTGAACATTTGATATATTATACATATTTTAGGGGTTAAGATGAATTAGTTATGAATCCCCATTTTTTATCATTTTTAAAACAATTTTGGAATATATGAAAATAATTATACACTTGGTCCCACTTCTCAGTTTTTTATTACTATTACAAAACATTTTCCAAAATGATTAAATCCCTGACACAACGGACCCACCTATCAGTATTATTTATTTACTAGAAATGATTTACTAAAATGATTTAATTAAAAATAAAAGGATTTGTTGTGTTATGATGACGTTAACATGATGTCAACAATGGGTTTCTCCCAAGATTGACGATGGACTGCGTGTTTGGGGGCAAATCAAGAAGCATGGTTGGGCGTGTTCGACGCAGAAGATCATGGGACGTCGATTGGTGGTGGCGCTACCCAGAAATTGTTGTTGGAGCGGCGCCCGTGATGATCTCCTTCCACGACACTCAGGGCTTCATGGTGACAACTGTTATAGGAATAATAGGGAGGTCCTTGAGAATCAGAGGCTCGGCACGATTGTAGAGGACGGGCCAGCAAGGCCTAGAGAGACCAGAATCCACGACTATGGCGGCAACTACCGTCAAGGACAGATAGGTTGATTAGCTTGACTGGGAGCCTCCTGACTTGCGTGAATTGGTGGGGAGGATGAGGGATACGAGGAGAGTATGTTGGTGTGGTCAGCTAAGATTTTAGGGCAGTCAAATTCGGGGGGTTAATAGACGTCTGCGAGCTAGTATTCGGGCTATATGCGCGGAAGGAGAAGAGGAGGGGAAGTGCGCTAGGGTTCATTTGTGGTGGCGACAGAGGATCTTGTATACGTCCAGGAGCGGTGGGGGCATCACGGTGACGGCATGCATCACAGCGCCCGGGGACGGTCTCTACCGTGCTAGTGAGTTGCTTACAGGCAGAAGGTAGACAACGACAAAAAGGAAAGGATGAAATGGTAGGGGTCTTGTTGGGCCGGCCTGGGCTCCGGTTGGGACGTAGCAAAGCAAGGAGAGAGAGAGGGTTGGGTTGCGGCCTGATTTAGATTAGGATCCTTTTTCCGCTGGAATGTTTTTACTTTTTCTTTTCTCCTTTCTCTCTTTTTATTTTCAAATTCAATTCAATTTTGTATATTTTTAAAAACCAGAGGGTTCTTAAATAGTTCAAAACACTTAGGGGCCCTTTTATACAATTTGGGTCCACACATTTTGAACTTTCAAATTTCAAAACCATTTCTGAAATGGGTTTACAAAGAGAGGGAAAGTAGGGTTTTTCATTTATTTCTTGTTTGCATTTTCCTTATAAAACATGATGATGCACAAACAAACCCTAATTGTGGATTAACTAATTAGGGTTGTTACATAGAAGCACGGCCGCATTGCTAGGTTTAACTGCTCAAACGGTTTTTGAGGAGGAGGATGATGGGAACGAGGGCATATCGGGGAACTTAATTAGCGAGTTTTGCAATGCAACACCTTAAGCTACGAGAAAAAACCAAAAAAATACGCCTTAAGCTATGAGACGGAGGAAGTATATAGACTTGGAAACCTTTATCTTGCATAAGAGATGCATCACATGTCCAAACGAGCTTGCTTAAGGTAATGTGGTAATGACACCGCACTAGCACGATGAGTTGACATGTGCGCGACATGTAATGGGGAGGCAAACAGTCTGAGTTAGACTAGAATTTGCAGTAAGTCCTATGTGTTCATCAAAGTCCTCCATTTTGTGTGTCGGTGGTTTCTTTTGCGTCTATGAGATCTCATGATTTTCACAATGGTAATATCTTAGTATGGTATCTTAAGTAAAATGTGTATGTGGCACTATAGTTATTAATGACAATAGAGATTGATGTCATACCTTAGTTAGGAGTAAGATATAATTCTTGCATGGATCCATAAGGCCTTTTCCAATGGGTGTTTCTTAGCACGGTATCATAGGTAAATTGCTTATGTGGCACTATATTTAATGAAGAGAAAAGGTGGAGTTGTATCTTAGCTTAGCAACAAGCCTTGCATGGTATCATAGGCAAAATACATGGTTAGTCCAATCACATGCATACATGTATTCAAAATGATTAAATATAGATACAACCCTTAAGATACAATCCATTATACTAGTTGTCTCCACAACCTAGGATAACGAGCTAAGATACACTCCATTGTGAAAGGTCTAAGGAGAAAATATTGCTAGTTGAATCCTATACACGCCTCATTTTCAATCCATATCTGTGGTCCCTATAAAATATCATATATTATATGATTTAACAAGTACCGACAAAACAGTACAACGCGCGTGAGGGCAGGAGAGAGGTAGCGGTGGTTGTTAAAACTATCTAGGGTTTTGCCCCTCTTGTCGGCAACGCCGCCGATCTGATCCTCATCCGATGGTCTTTGTCAACACCCGGATTTTTAATCCCAGATGCCTGTTATGCCATACATCGCAATCCCAGGATTACCATTTTTGCGAGACATAATAGAATTGGATACCACAGTACATCATCCATTAAAAACCATACATAAGGTCTTACACAAATAAGGATCTCATGATCTAGTTCTTAGTACAACTCAAGCAGCGGAAATACGTAATAATAAAGGTAGCATAGGCGCTCCATCTTCGGGGTCACAGGCAATGCTGACGATGGGAGATGATCCTAGTTGTCGTAACCTTCCTAGGGTCCATCATCCTGGTACTCCTCTTCATAGTCTGGCCACGGGAATAGCCAGGGACAAAGCCATGAGTACTCTTTAAGTACTCACAAACTAATACTAACAAGTGAATGGGGTTTTTGTAATAGGACACTAAGCTCTAGGGTTGTTTTGCAAGAAGCCAGATTTACCTCTACTAAGTTCAGAAGCAAGAGAAAGCTAGTCACATTTTTATAACACCTAAGTGGGAACTTGAATTTCATGTCACAACTCTGTTGTGGTCAATTCAAAATCTCAATTAATTTCACAAGTCATTTTGAAATCATCTGACAGGGGAACAGTATGGCCACTCCAACTGTCCATAACCGCGGACGCGGCTATTCGAATAGTTTGACACTCTGCAGAGATTGTATACTTTCACCACAACATTCGATACATCCGTCAGGAACAAATCCTGAATTCACCATACTCAGTATGCGGATAATTAATCCTAACCATTCAATTACACGCCCTAGTATAAGCACCTCTCCTGTGAGTTTGGCCTCCCAACAATGACCAACTGTCATCTTGGGTACTGCACAGGTAGACAATCTTCACAAGGTAGCCTCAGCTCAGACCTTGGCCGTGAGGGAACCAATACTAAGGTATATAAGTTTCCGGTCAAGCCCTACTCAATCTTCGGGTATTGTGGCTGTATGGTAAAATTGGAATGGTATCGCATCCAGACAACCATCAGTTTTATAAAGGGCTAAGGCTCATGCCTCACATTTTCATCATCAAAATCATCTGGTGTTCGGAAACACATGTTAAAACATTTTAGTAGAATGACTCATCATTCCAAGGTTTTCATAACCATTTTCACCAAGTAATCCCATCTAGAGTTGATCAAGTTATGCTTAGCACTAGCATCTACAAGTGGGGGTGAGTACTAATGAGGGGTGGTAAACTAGTGGGGTTCTAACTAAGTTCAATATCATGCCTTAGGATGACATCAAGATTATCTAGCTTAGGCCAAATTTTATGCTCTTTATGCAACCTTCAGTTATCTTCCTAGAATCTACAAGTCACTCAAGTAAACTCTAAAGAAGTAGCTTTGATAAAGTACTAAAGTAAAACGCTTGCAAGTAAAACGAGGATTGGGTTAACAAGTGGGTATAACCACATATGCTTGAGGCATATAGTTGGCATAGTAAGGCTTGCTAAAGTGGAACATCTTGCAAGTGTTAGCTGCTCAATCAACTAGTAGTATTAGGCTTGCACAAGTATCAGTATAAGCTTGCTAAGTTAATAGCTTGCAAGTATTGGCTTGCCTTGTGCAGAGCAGTGGTTGAAGTTCTCCTCGGCTTCTTCTTCGTAGTATCCTCCTTCCTCCTTGTATCCTTGGTCGGTACTAGCGTCTATAAATAAATACGATGTACACAATCACCAAACAATACTTAACTACTTTGAATCATCACACAAAAGGGGGTTCTATATATGATCTAGCATCATCACTAACATTACAAGACTAAAGCAATTGACTTAATGATTTTTTTTTGAAAAGTAATTTCTACTCATTGAAAAACTACTTAAGATTTAATATTCTCCAAACCAAACATGGGATCATGTTGACACATTTCATCACCACATATTTTAGTACATGGGAATGTGATTTAAAGTGGTGTCACAATTTAATAAGGTTTAACCCTTTTATTTTAATTAAATAAAGTGACTAGAAATGCCTATGTGGCATTCTTTTATTACTTGAACATTATTTCTGTAAGTAAACCCATATATTTTTATATATTCTGAAAGGTATGATCAAATGTGATTTTTGAGAGTTGGAATCAACTCAAAATCTATTGTGGTTTAAATTTGAAAAATGTTTGAATGCAGAAAAGCTTCTGCCTTGTTATTTTTACCAAGGTTGATCTACAGATCCAAATGATTTGAATCCAACAGGCTTGGATTAAGCATTTCAAGACCTTTCTAACAAAATTGGTTTCATTCAATTTGGTTCACTGAATCGAGCTGGGTTGATTTTTGAAACTTGTTACAGAACTGTGTTTGAATGAAAATAGAAAAATCTAAATTCAAAAGAGTGGGCTGCGCGGGAAGGGTTAAAGGGCCGGTCCAGTCTCACTCCGCGGCGCGGGGCGCAACTGACAGGGCGGGTCTACTGGTCAGTGACTCATTAAACGCGAAGCGGTACGGGGCGATGTGGTGCGTTGGATTAGAAGTAAGATCAACGGCTGAGGGTCGTCGTCGATGATGAACTAGTCACCGGCGAGCTCGAACCCTAGCGGCTCAGTGGGGGTTGTGGGAGGCTCACCGGGGCTCAGGCGAAGGTCGGCGATGCGGGCGAGCGACAAAGTCGACGACGACGAACTTAGGGGTGGTCGCGGCAGCTCCTGGGGTGGACGAAATCGACGGCGCCCTTCTTCTCCAGAGGCGGCCTGCTCCGGTGAAATTCCGATGATGCGCTGCTCGCCTTGCTCCGGGACTGAGGTGGGGTGGTTCTGGGTGAGAGAGGAGTGGAATGGTGTGAAGGATTCGAGCGGGGGAGTCCTCCTTTTATAGGCTCGACGGCGAGACCAAACGGGATGGGCAGGCGACTGTGGCGACACGGCTACGGGCTGCTAGAGGCATGGCCGAGGGTGGCGATCGATCGGTGGTCTCCTGGCGATGCTCTAGGGCTTTAATGCGCGTTTAGGGGCGGTGGCAAACGGTCAGGAACGCACGGTGCTCTGCGCGGCAGAGGCGGCGTCTTCGACGACGAGCGGTGGCTATGGGGTACGGGCGGTGGAATGGGCATGTCTGGCGGTCTCCTGGGACGGTGGGGAGCATGCTGGCGGGCGGCAAGGGCTCGAGGTGGTCGGGTTGCGTGGGAACGGTGCGTGCTCTGTGGTGCGCGTCGGCATGGTCGACAGCAGCGCGGGCGCGGTGTTCCTGGCGGTTCTGGTTTGCTGTCCGCGAGGCAGGGCTGGTCGAGAGGGGGCGGTGAGGCATGGGCTACCTCCCAGACAAGGTTGGCACGGCTAGTTCTTCTCATATCCTGTTGTCCACTCTGGGGTGACATGGTGCTCTCGGCCTGTTCACCATTGATGACATTGGCGAGTTTACAGTGGTGCTAGGGATTAGTTAGGGTTGTTAGATGATCTACTAAGGCTAGTGGTGTCCAGAGAGGGAACAATTTAGGCCCTAAACACTGCACACTATAGTGTTTTGATTTTGTTTGATTTGAATATGCAAGGTGTTTGATGAAATGGCCGCATGAATTCAAGTTTTGAATTTTGAAAAGATTTTTGGTGGGTGCGCTCGGCATGTGCTGGTGAGTCTGTGGATGCTCTGGTTTTGAAAGTTGAGCTTGTTTGAGTGGTTTTTGAAAAAGTGGGATCTTCCCATATGATATAGATTCAATTTTTAACTGTCATTTAAACTATGCATTTGAATGATTTTGGATGATCACAAAGTGGGCCTTGGTACTGTGTTATGAGTACTATCAAGGGGTGCAAAGATCCAAACAAGTTTCTGTTAAGTTTTGAAAGTTAGAGATAGCCAAAGTAGGCATGGGAGTTAAATTGGCCAAAGTGACCATTCACTTATTTGTTTGTTTTGATTTATTTGTCTTTGGGAAAAGTGTGAGGATTGTTTAGATGATGTTTATATCACCCAAGAATCATTTTACAAGCAAAGAAACACACAAGCATGGCAATTCAAAAGAATCCAAATTGACATGCTTTTCTTATGCATGCTTTCATATTTTTAATTTGAAAAGTTTTTGTTAACCCTAATTTTGATGATTAGAGTTTGATGATCCAAGTTTAATATTTTTGGGATGTTACAAACCTTCCCCCCTTAAACATAATTTCATCCCGAGATTTGAAAAAAGGACTTAAAGATTACCTAGGATTTGAAGAGATCGGGAAACTCCGTCCTGATGTGATCTTCGCGCTCCCAGGTAACTTCCTCTTCTGTGTGGTTGATCCACTGAATCTTGAGAAACTTGATGCTCCGGGTTCTGGTAGTTCTGAAAGCTTCTTCCAAAATACGGATGGGTACTTTGGGATAGGTCAGGTCATCGTTGATCTCTATGGTCCGGTGGTCGATATTCTTGAACACTTCGGTCTTCTCTGGAATTTAGAGGCACTTGCGAAGTAATGAGATATGGAACACATTGTGCACGGCTCACATCTCTTCGGGCAGTTCCAATTGATACGACACTTCTCCTCGATGGTTTAGAATCTTGAAGGGTTCGATATATCTGGGGGCTAACTTTCCTTTCAGTTGGAAACGCTGCAGTCCTTTCAACGGCGACACTTTCAGATACACAAAATCTTCGATGTTGAAGGCGAGGTCTCGACGTCTCTTGTCGGTGTAACTCTTCTGTCTGGACTGGGCTGTCTTGAGGTGCTCACGAATCTTGTGAACCTTCTCTTCTGCTTCTCGTAGGATGTTAGATCCGAAAATCTGACTCTCTCCTACTTCTGACCAGTTCAAAGGGGTGCGGCACTTCCTTCCATACATGAATTCAAATGGGGCCATTTGCAAACTAGCTTGATAACTGTTGTTGTATGAAAATTCTGCAAACGGCAGACAGTCTTCCTACTTAGATCCATATTCTAACACACATGCTCTCAGCATATCTTCGAGTATTTGATTTACTCGCTCCGTTTGTCCATCGGTCTGAGGGTGATACGCGGTGCTGAAATCTAGGCGGGTTCCTAAACCTTCTTGGACTTTCTTCCAGAATCTCGAGGTAAACTGAGTTCCTTGATCCGATACGATGTTCTTGGGACTCCATGCAAACTGACGATTCTAGTGATGTATAACTCCGCTAGCTTCGAACTCTGATATGTGGTCTTGACGGGTAAGAAATGGGCGACTTTGGACAATCTGTCCACTATGACCCAGATAGAGTCATTTCCCCTACTAGAAGTAGGCAATTCGGTGATAAAGTCCATTCCAACGAAATCCCATTTCCATTCCGGAATCTGCAATGGTTGCAACAATCCAGCGGGTCTTTGATGTCCTGCCTTGGCTCGCTGACATATATCACACTTGGCGATATAGCTTCCGATTTCTCTCTTCATCTTATGCCACCAAAATGGCTCTTTCAAATCCTGATACATCTTCGTTCCTCCGGGGTGGATAGAATAAAGAGTATCATGAGCTTCCTTCAGAATCACTTCTTTCAACTCAGAATCTGCTGGTACACAAAGGCGTCCTTTGTACCACAGAACTCCTTCTTCGTCTTCGGTGAATCCGGGTACTTTGCCTGTACCGATACGATGCTTGATTCCGTCGATACTAGCATTTCCTTTCTGCGCCTCTTTGATCTGGCTGATCAAAGTGGGTTGAAGTTCTATGCTAGCCAAAAATCCTTCACTCACTAATTCCATTCGAAAATCTTCCATCTCTTTGTGCAAGCTTGGTTGCTCCTTCAAAATCATGGAGTTCAAGCGGCACGGCAATCTGCTAAGGGCATCTGCTACCACATTGGCTTTACCAGGGTGATAGTGAATGTCCAGGTCATAATCCTTGATTAGCTCAATCCATCTTCTCTGTCTCATATTCTGCTCCTTCTGAGTGAATATATACTTCAGACTCTTGTGATCTGAATAAATCTCACAACGGTTTCCCATCAGGTAATGCCTCCATGTCTTTAGGGCTAGAACTACGGCTGCGATTTCGAGGTCATGGGTTGGGTAATTTTGCTCATGTTGCTTCAGTTGTCTAGATAGATAGGATATGACTTTTCCTTCTTGCATTAGCACACATCTGAGGCCGATCTTGGATGCATCACAATACACGTCGAAGGGCTTCGTGATATTCGGCATGATTAAGATTGGGGCTGAAATCAGTCTCCTCTTGAGTTCTTGAAAACTCGCTTCACATTTGTCTGTCCATTCAAACTTCTTGTCCTTCTTCAGCAATTGGGTCATGGGTCTGGCGATACTCGAGAATCCTTCTACGAACTTGTGGTAGTATCCCGCCAATCCGAGAAATGCACGAACTTGGGTTTGAGTGGTTGGGGCTTGCCAATCTTCTACATCTTTTACTTTGGCAGGGTCAACGGCAATTCCTCCGGCTGATACAATGTGACCGAGGAATCCTACCTCCTGTAACCAGAATTCACATTTGCTAAACTTGGCATACAACTGATGTTCTCTAAGGGTTCCAAGAATGGTCCTTAGGTGTAGCTCATGTTCGTCTTCTGATTTGGAGTAAATCAGAATGTCATCGATGAAAACAACGACAAACTTATCCAGGAAGTCCATAAAAATCTTATTCATGAGGTTCATGAAATAAGCGGGGGCGTTGGTTAATCCAAAAGACATGACAGTATACTCGTATAATCCATAACGGGTGGTAAAGGCAGTCTTGGGAATATCCTCTGCGCGAATCTTGAGTTGATGATAGCCTGTTCTAAGATCAATCTTAGAAAACACTTTGGCACCGGTCAAATGATCAAACAAATCTTCTATCTTGGGCAATGGGTACTTGTTCTTGATGGTGACGTCATTCAACTTCCGGTAATCCGTACACAGACGGTTACCTCCATCCTTCTTGTCCACAAATAAGACAGGTGATCTCCATGGTGACGCACTTGGTTGAATCAATCCAATTTCCAACATGGCATCCAGTTGCTTCTTCAGTTCTTCCAGTTCAGACGGGTTCATACTATAGGGTCTCTGGGCTATGGGTCCTGTTCCGGGGATTAGTTCAATGATAAACTCGATATCCCGATCTGGCGGCATACCGGGCAAAACATCTAGAAATACATCGGGATATTCACAGACTATCCGGACTTGGTCAATGGTAGGTTGGTCTATACTCTTGTTGCACTTGAATTGACGAGGTAAGGTTTCAGATATATGCTCGACTGATATTCTGGCTGTACTGCTCATGGTTATGGCTTTCTTGGCACAGTCAATCAATCCTTTATGTTTGGACATCCAATCCATTCCTAGTACTACTTCCAAACCTTTAGTTCCAAGTACTATCAGATTAGCATAAAAATCTATGCCATGGATTCGGACGGGGACGGCTTTGCAAATTTGCCTAGCTTTGGTGGTTGAACCGGGGATTTGAATGATCATAACATGCTTCAGTTTGGTTGGTTGAATTTTACTAGTGCATGCAAATTCTTCGGTGAAAAATGAGTGCGATGCACCAGAATCAAACAACACTCGAGCAAGTACTGAATTAACAGAAAACATACCCAGCACGACGTCTGGCGCTTCCTGAGCTTCTTCAGCATGCATGAGAAAAAGATGGTCGTTGCGGTTGAGCGAATTCCCTGGGGCAAATCTTCTTCCGGGCTGAACACGACGCTGCTGCTGAGCTGGGGCATTGGTATTGGGGGCTGTGGCATTCTTCTTGTTGGGGCACTCGTTGGAGTAGTGACCCTTATTTCCACAGTCATAACAAGTTACTTGCGACTTGTCCTTTGCTGCAACAGACACAACATTGCTTCCAGTCCTCGGGGCAGTGTTGGTGTTGGCGGTAGCATTGTTGTTGTTGAACTTGGGTGGTGCACGGTTGAAATTGCTAGAGTTGCCGGGGTTGTTGTGACTTCCTCCGGGCCTCGGGTTTCCAAGGTTGGGATAGGTCGGACGGTTCATCGGGAGTCTGTTGGTTCTCGGGGCAAATCCTGGAGATGGGTTAGGGGGATACTTTGGGGTCTGATGGGTTCCTGGATGATGCATCATGCGACGCTTGCGGTTCTCATTGGCTTGGTTGATCTTTCCTTCCATCTGGATGGCAGAGTCGACCAGGGCTTCAATATCAGCAAAAGGAATATTGACTAACACAGTCTTCATCTCATCGTGTGGACCATTCAGGAATCTCTCTTTCTTCTTGGCTTTGGTGTCGATCTCATCCGGGGCATACCTAGCTAATGACAAGAATTTGTCACGGTATTCCACTACGGTCATCCTTCCTTGCTTTAGTTCTCTGAACTCATCTCTCATTCTCTTGATCAAACCCGATGGCACATGGGTTTTGCTGAACTTGACCTTGAATTCCTCCCAGGTCATCATCTGTCCTCCGGTCATTGCACGAACACTGTTCCACCATGCTCTGGCATCTCCGGCTAGATAGTGGGTGGCGAATAGAACTTTCTCGTTTCCTTCTACTCCGGCGACTTCCTGGTTGTTTTCCATGGTTTGCAGCCAATCGTCTGCATCTAGGGGCTCTTCCGACTTAGTGAAAACAGGTGGATTGGTATTCTGGAAATTCTTGAGCTTAGATCCATGGTTGTCCTGATTTCCTTGGCCTTGGTTGTTGTGGGCTAGCTAGGCTATCTGCTGAAGGGTGGCTAGGTTGGCTTGACGTTCGGCTCTTTCAGCTTCGCGGTCAGAAACCAACAATTGCAGAATCTGCAACATCGGGTCCGGGGATGAACCACTTCCTCCGCGTGGCATCTGAAGATTGAGATAGTCATGAGAAAAGAGGGAAATTTATAAGGTTCCGGGACTTTGAAAAGTTTTTAATGTTTGACTCAGATTTTCTAGCAACTTTCTTTTCATTCATTCATTCATAGCACATGATACAACACACACCACAAAACAAGAAAAACAGATGGTTTTAAGAACCATTCTGGAAACTACGATACAGTGGGACTGAATACAACTCACTATGCTAGTGCTCAAGTGCTACTACTCCTTGTAGTCGGTGTAATCGTCATCCTCATCATCCTCATCGTCATCGATGAAGGCGAAATCATCCTCATCGGTGAACAAGTCCATAGCCTGATCCTCCAAAAAATCATCATCGCTGAGATAGGAGTAGGGGTCTCCACGAAGATCCTCTCCGACATTCTCTCTTTCCTCCAACTGCATGTCTCTCTCGTGGATGGTCTCCTCCAAATCCGAGATACGGTGGCGAAGACGAGCAATGATGCGCTCCTTCTTGTCGAGCTGACGGCGGCGAGACTTGCGATCCTTTGCTAGCATGGCGATGGTCTGATCCTTCGTCTTGATGATGGCAGACTTGTGGTTGGAGTAGTCACGGCAATTATCCAATTCCTGCTGACGATCATACATCATGAAGCTAAGGTGGTCCAACTGAGTCTTCATCTCGGGGTGGTATGGGGCTTCCAGTGGTTGTCCATTAGCATCACGCCTTGGGAAAAACTCAAAACGGGTACCCTTGATCTGGTTGATACTCTGCCCACACAGACGGGCAAGAGCTTCTTGCATGGCCCTGGCAAGTCCATCGAGCCAGTTGTTCTCTCTTAAGGTGAACTGAATTCCCTCAGCAGTAGGAGTTTCAATCTTTCCTCGGAGACTTGCAACAATTAGCCACTGCAGATCTTCTCCTCCTTGATCATTGAGCTGAGCTCCGAAGAACTCAGGGTGCGGACGCTCCAAAAGTTCCGAAAGCTGGTCCAAATCCCTCTCAAAGATAAGGTCTCCTCCATTCCCCAATTTATAAAACCTGTTGTACTTCACGTCCATCTATTAAGAATATAGGATGAGTAAGTTTGTAGAGTGATCAAGTGTGTCAAATTTTATGTATTTTGCAAGAGTTTTTTAGGAACATGAATTTTTATGAAAGAATAAAGGTGATAAGAATGGGAATAAGTTTTTGTAAATATTTGCTTCCTTTGGTTTTGAAACTAAGTTTTTGATTCAAACGTCCAGTCTAACTAGGGTCTCCTATGGTCAGGATGGATCTGATACCAACTTGTCAACACCTGGATTTTTAATCCCAGATGCCTATTATGCCATACATCGCAATCCTAGGATTACCATTTTTGCGAGACATAACAGAATTGGATACCACAGTACATCATCCATTATAAACCATACATAAGGTCTTACACAAATAAGGATCTCATGATCCAGTTCTTAGTACAACTCAAGCAGCGGAAATACGTAATAATAAAGGTAGCATAGGCGAAGCTCCATATTCGGGGTCACAGGCAATGCTGACGATGGGAGATGATCCTAGTTGTCGTAACCTTCCTGGGGTCCATCCTCCTGGTACTCCTCTTCATAGTCTGGCCACGGGAATAGCCAGGGACAAAGCCATGAGTACTCTTTAAGTACTCGCAAACTAATACTAACAAGTGAATGGGGTTTTTGTAATAGGACACTAAGCTCTAGGGTTGTTTTGCAAGAAGCCAGATTTACCTCTACTAAGTTCAGAAGAAAGAGAAAGCTAGTCACATTTTTATAACACCTAAGTGGGAACTTGAATTTCATGTCACAACTCTATTGTGGTCAAGTCAAAATCTCAATTCATTTCACAAGTCATTTTGAAATCATCTGACGGGGGAACAGTATGGCCACTCCAACTGTCCATAACCGCGGACGCGGCTATTCGAATAGTTTGACACTCTGCAGAGATTGTACACTTTCACCACAACATTCGATACATTCGTCAGGAACAAATCCTGAATTCACCATACTCAGTATGCGGATAAACAATCATAACCTTTCAATTACACGCCCTAGTATAAGCACCTCTCCTATGAGTTTGGCCTCCCAACCATGACCAACTGTCATCTTGGGTACTGCATAGGTAGACAATCTTCACAAGGTAGCCTCAGCTCAGACCTTGGTCGTGAGGGAACCAATACTAAGGTATATAAGTTTCCAGTCAAGCCCTATCCAATCTTCGGTTATTGTGGTTGTATGGTAAAATTGGAATGGTATCGCATCCAGACAACCATCAGTTTTATAAAGGGCTAAGGCTCATGCCTCACATTTTCATCATCAAAATCATCTGGTGTTCGGAAACACATGTTAAAACATTTCAGTAGAATGACTCGTCATTCCAAGGTTTTCATAACCATTTTCACCAAGTAATCCCATCTAGAGTTGATCAAGTTTTATGCTTAGCACTAGCATCTACAAGTGGGGGTGAGTACTAATGAGGGGTGGTAAACTAGTGGGGTTCTAACTAAGTTCAATCTCATGCCTTAGGATGACATCAAGATTATCTAGCTTAGGCCAAATTTTATGCTCTTTATGCAACCTTCAGTTATCTTCCTAGAATCTACAAGTCACTCAAGTAAACTCTAAAGAAGTAGCTTTGATAAAGGACTAAAGTAAAACGCTTGCAAGTAAAACTAGGATTGGGTTAACAAGTGGGTATAACCACATATGCTTGAGGCATATAGTTGGCATAGTAAGGCTTGCTAAAGTGGAACATCTTGCAAGTGTTAGCTTGCTCAATCAACTAGTAGTATTAGGCTTGCACAAGTATCAATATAAGCTTGCTAAGTTAATAGCTTGCAAGTATTGGCTTGCCTTGTTCAGAGCAGTGGTTGAAGTTCTCCTCGGCTTCTTCTTTGTAGTATCCTCCTTCCTCCTCGTATCCTTGGTCGGTACTAGCGTCTATAAATAAATACGATGTACACAATCACCAAACAATACTTAACTACTTTCAATCATCACACAAAAGGGGGTTCTATAGATGATCTAGCATCATCACTAACATTACAAGACTAAAGAAATTGACTTAATGATTTTTTTAAAGTAATTTCTACTCATTGAAAAACTACTTAAGATTTAATATTCTCCAAACCAAACATGAGATCATGTTGACACATGTCATGACCACATATTTTAGTACATGGGAATGTGATTTAAAGTGGTGTCACAATTTAATAAGGTTTAACCCTTTTATTTTAATTAAATAAAGTGACTAGAAATACCTATGTGGCATTCTTTTATTACTTGAACATTATTTCTGTAAGTAAACCCATATATTTTTATATATTCTGAAAGGTATGATCAAATGTGATTTTTGAGAATTGGAATCAACTCAAAACTATTGTGGTTTAAATTTGAAAAATGTTTGAATGCAGAAAAGCTTATGCCTTGTTATTTTTACCAAGGTTGATCTACAGATCCAAATGATTTGAATCCAACGGGCTTGGATTAAGCATTTCAAGACCTTTCTAAAAAAATTGGTTTCATTCAATTTGGTTCACTGAATCGAGCTGGGTTGATTTTTGAAACTTGTTACAGAACTGTGTTTGAATGAAAATAGAAAAATCTAAATTCAAAAGAGTGGGCTGCGCGGGAAGGGTTAACAGGCCGGCCCAGTGTCACTCCGCGGTGCGGGGCACAACTGACAAGGCAGGTCTACTGGTCAGTGACTCATTAAACGCGAAGCGGTACGGGGCGATGTGGTGCGTTGGATTAGAAGTAAGATCAACGGCTGAGGGTCGTCGTCGACGAGGAACTAGTCACCGAAGAGCTCGAACCCTAGCGGCTCAGTGGGGGTCGTGGGAGGCTCACCAGGGCTCAGGCGAAGGTCGGCGATACGGGCGAACGACGAAGTCGACGACGGCGAACTCAGGGGTGGTCGCGGCAGCTCCTAGGGTGGACGAAATCGACGGCGCCCTTCTTCTCCAGAGGCGGCCTGCTCCGGTGAAATTCCGGCGATGCGCTGCTCGCCTTTCTCCGGGACTGAGGTGGGGTGGTTCTGGGTGAGAGAGGAGTGGAATGGTGTGACGAATTCGAGCGGGGGAGTCCTCCTTTTATAGGCTCGACGGCGAGACCGAACGGGATGGGCAGGCGACGGTGGCGACACGGCTACGGGCTGCTAGAGGCATGGCCGAGGGTGGCGATCGATCGGTGGTCTCCTGGCGATGCTCTAGGGCTTTAATGCGCATTTAGGGGCGGTGGCAAACGGTCGGGAACACACGGTGCTCTGCGCGGCAGAGGCGGCGTCTTCGACGGCGAGTGGTGGCTACGGGGTACGGGCGGTGGAATGGGCATGTCTGGCGGTCTCCTGGGACGGTGGGGAGCATGCTGGCGGGCAGCGAGGGCTCGAGGTGGTCGGGTTGCGTGGGAACGGTGTGTGCTCTGCGGTGCGCGTCGGCATGGTCGACAACAGCGCGGGCGCGGCGTTCCTGGCGGTTCTGGTTGCTGTCCGCGAGGCAGGGCTGGTCGAGAGGGGGCGGTGAGGCATGGGCTACCTCCCAGACAAGGTTGGCATGGCTAGTTCTTCTCTTATCCTGCTGTCCACTCTGGGTGACATGGTGCTCTCGGCCTGTTCACCATTGATGACATTGGCGAGTTTACAGTGGTGCTAGGGATTAGTTAGGGTTGTTAGATGATCTACTAAGGCTAGTGGTGTCCAGATAGGGAACAAGTTAGGCCCAAAACACTGTACACTATAGTGTTTTGATTTTGTTTGATTTGAATCTGCAAGGTGTGATGAAATGGTCGCATGAATTTAAGTTTTGAATTTTGAAAAGATTTTTGGTGGGTGTGCTAATCATGTGCTGGTGAGTCTGTGGATGCTTGGGTTTTAAAAGTTGAGCTTGTTTGAGTGGTTTTTGAAAAATTGGGATCTTCCCATATGATATAGATTCAATTTTTAACTGTCATTTAAACTATGCATTTGAATGATTTTGGATGATCACAAAGTGGGCCTTGGTACTGTGTTATCAGTACTATCAAGGGGTGCAAAGATCCAAACAAATTTCTGTTAAGTTTTGAAAGTTAGAGATAGCCAAAGTAGGCATGGGAGTTAAATTCGCCAAAGTGACCATTCACTTATTTTGTTTGTTTTGATTTATTTGTCTTTGAAAAAAGTGTGGGGATTGTTTAGATGATATTTATATCACCCAAGAATCATTTTACAAGCAAAGAAACACACAAGCATGGCAATTCAAAAGAATCCAAATTGACATGCTTTTCTTATGCATGCTTTCATATTTTTAATTTGAAAAGTTTTTGTTAACCCTAATTTTGATGATTAGAGTTTGATGATCCAAAATTAATATTTTTGGGGTGTTACAGTCTTGGTGTCTTGGAGGTGTGACGGACCGCGGCATCTTGCCGATAGGAAGTTTCATGTTTTAGACTATTTTTAGTGTCTTCTTCGTGGTTTTGAGGTGGCGACTACGTGCTGAAGTCAGAAAAGATCTTCCATGCCCTACCCTCGGTCTGGTGGTGCGCCTAGCGCCAGCGGATGGCACGTGGACTCATGTGTCCGGCGGATCTCTTGGCATTGGGTCATTTTTCGTATTCATTGGTGCGGTTTGTGATCAGTCTTTTTCAATCTACGGTTGTTATCTTCGACGATGGTTGCTCCTCTGATACATTGTTCCTTCGAGGCCTTAGCACGACAACTTTCCGTCTTTCTACTACAACAAGCTCTACTACGACAAGTTTTGCCTAGCTCTGGTGACGGAGGGGCGAGAACGGTGGCACGCATTCTGCTCGTGTAGTGTATGTTGTCATCACTGGGTGGTCCAATGAACTATTTGTATGTTTTATTACTTTCAGGCTCCTTCACACTGTTGTCGATGATTATCGTGGAATTTTGTAAAAAAAAATCATATGCTTTGAAATCGTACCAAAATCGCACAAAATAAATCAGGATATTATGGTCCGTGAGTTGGGTGTAACATACATTGGTGGTCGATTGATTTTTGTTAAAACTCTCTCTTAATCAACATAATGAGACAAAGTTCTTTCCTCCATTTCAAAAGAAGTAGGGCGTGTACAGCAGCTGTGGACGTGCTGCCGACTTGCCATAACAGACCGTCATCCAAGATTAATGGCAGAACTTGGGGATGCTGCTAGGATGTCAAGTGGGATTCCACTAAAATCCTACTTCTAGTTCATTTGCTAAATTTAGTGTAAATTTTTCCTCAAAATTTGAACTAGATTTTGGCAAATGAATTAAAGGTGGAATTTTGATGAGATCCCATTTAACACCCTAAATGTTGCATAAAGCCCCTAGGGGAACCAAGGAAAGTGCGACTTCTGCCTGACCACAAGCATCAATTACTTCCCCAGTTTCATATTTTTTTTGCGGTTTTAGTTTAAATTTGAACTAAAACCACAACAAGGATTATGAAACGGAGGGAGTAGATCATTAAGATACTTTATTTTTTCTCTTCTTGTTTGAAAAGAAGATGAGATGAAATGGTACAGTGACAAGAAGTGTTCTTCTTTGGTTGATAAAAGTACCAGGGTGGTGTTGATGCCTTGCTTCCTTGATGGTAGATTGAAGAAAGTTGCGTGCTGGTTTATGGAGTTTGTGTCTTGTTTCTGGCATGGACATTATGTTTCTTCATGTTCTACATCAGGATACCAGTAGTACTCAATCATATAAAATGCTTCGTCGATGGGTATGTCATACAATTCAACAGTGTCAGCCAAATCACACGATTTTTCCATATATTTCGTAAAACAGAGACAAATGTTTAGTAAGTAGAGCCACACCTTTCCCTTTGAAAACTAATAAGTAGACTAGCAGCAACCCTCACTCTGCACAAAACACAAACGCTCACTCTGCACAAAACACAAGTTCAGACAAACCAATTCCCACTATATTCAAGAACATCACACATTCAAATCAATAGTACTTCAGTATACTTGGTAGTATCAGATCAGGTAAAGCTTCAGTTCAAAACGAGCGCTGCGACGGCGAGCAGTGCGGCGGCCATGCCCAGGGAGGAGTACCCTGCACCAGCGACCCCTGCCGCACCATTGCTCGGGGAACTGCCATACTGGGCGTTGGCGACCTCGAGATGGATTGCGAGGCAGACGGCAAGCAGCACAAGGAGAGAACGGAGGTCCATCTGAAGCTTTCTTGTCTACTTGTCTGCTGCTGAAGCTTGCTCGTCGGTGCCTTGCCGTTTTGGGGGGCCTAGAGAGGTTTATATAGAGGCGAGGGCGGTGGCAGTATGGACATGATATATGCTCCTTGGACATTCCTAGCCGGCGCAAAAAGATAAAAAAGGAATTTGACCGGTTCTCAGAGGCTTGGATCATTGCTTGAACCGCCAAGTGGGATAGTTTCTGGAGTTGTGCTTTGTCGCGATGAGCTGAGCTGAACCAAGCTGGGATATTGGTTTTGCCTACAGGAAAGCGTCCATCAGAGAGATTTGTCTGTTTTCAGTGCTAGTGCCGCCCATGACCCAGTAGCTCATTGACAAGGTCAGTTGCGGCTCATCGACGTGCACCATCCGCTTGGATGGCATGTAGTTCCTTTGTTTCTTCGGAAGGAACATCAAACTCGAAGAATATCAGTCTCCAGCTTTTACATCATTAACCCGGGCCTTCCTCTTCGGTTCTACAAAAAGGCTAATTATTTCGGTAGGCAAAATGCACCACTAGACTGCACTTTGTCCACAGAATACATAACAGCAACAAAAAAATGCAATGAAATTTTATTTTCCACCACGGCATTGGCAGTGTTAGCACCCCATCCCCCCACGTCTGAACATATAGAGAAGCAACCAGCACACGAAGACAACACCGCTCACATCAAGGTGAGAAGCCTACAAGTAACAGCTAATGCAACAATTGAGAACATACATAACCACCATCTTGTATGTAAAGGAAAATAAATCACACTGAAAGCAGAGATGAGATGTACTGCTAATAATCAAACAAATACCAAAAGAACAGAACAAAACTAATCAATTTATTTCCACCGAAGGCCATACTAGCTTCTTTTGAGGGATCATTTTGCACACAAGTAATGCGGATGAGAAATATATGGCAGATGAAAATACAAAACAATAACATACCAAGAGAATAAGGGGGTGTTTGTTTGAGCTTCTTTTGGCTTTCCACAAATATAAGCCAGCAAAACCAGCCAAACACGTTAACTTCGCTACTGGCTTTGGCCGAAGCCAGTCTGCTGCGGATGGAAAGCACCTATCGAGGTGCTTTTCGCAGCTTTTGACTTACCACTGAATCGTTATATACATTTGCCTATTCGTTTGTAGTAATTACGGAAGAATGCCACCTGGACTGAGTTGATACCATCTTGCTCGCGTTGAACGTTCGAACCGGTACGCTTGTCATCCCATCATGTCGAGAACCGATCGTGCCCATCTCTCACTGCCTAGGAATTGTTTATTTCGATTATTCTAGTATGGAGCTGCTAGTACACATAAATGCAGCCGCCCGTCTTCTCCATTGCTTCTTGCTAACCGTTGTTTTTTACATGGTCGCTTGCTCACAACGTTGTTTCCCACTGTTTGGTCGGTGGTGGTGATGTAATCTTCACTCGTCTACACACGACGCCGATTTGGACGTTAAATTTAAGTCTGGACGCCGAAAATCGGCCCAATCGCGTATTCAGGAACCTGTTTTCGGCCGGATTTAGACCAATTTTAGTCTGGACTACCCAGGCCGAACCCACGTTCCCGGATACGCCCTGGAAACGCCGGACATAGCGAACTCGACAAAAAAAACGAAGCAGCGCGTGTACCCGCCGAGTCAGCGACGGAAGCCGAGTCGTCGTCATCCTCAGAACCACGCGGCGACCGCCGGACATTAACTGCCCGTCACGTCGGCCACACGTCGCTGAATTGCCGCCGCCTCGGCTCCCGCGACGGACCGGCGGGCACTAACTTTCCGCCGTTTCCCCTTTTCCCGCCCTCGCCGCTACACCCCTTCCGCCCTCGCCGCCCAGCTCGGCCTATATAAGCCGTACCCCTCGCCGAAGTTCCTCACACTCTCTCACAGCTCCCCCAGCCCACCAGTCCGAACTCCGGCAAACACTCTCTCACAGCTCCCCTCCCCCAGCCATGGCCTAGCGATACCCCGGCGATGGTGCGGCGGCGAACGGCTTCGGCCGGCACACTCTCCAGGCGTGGGAGGCGCGCCTGCTCTACGAGGCCGGCTATATGGCGCCGCCGGACACGCGGAACCCTCAGAGATGGAAGCTAAGCGCCGGCGGCATCCCTATCCCGCCGGCGCTAACGCCGGAGGAGCTGCCGTACGAGATCCAAGAGTACATCGGCGGCATGGACGACCCCTCCGCCGCCGAGAGCCCCGACAATCTCCTGTACTGGGAGAAGTTCTTCGCGGATCGCCGCGCACAGGAGCTCGCCCTCCACGAGGGGCCGACGAACGAGTCGTCGCCGAAGCGCAACAACTCGGTCGGTCGCCGGCGTTGGTGGAGCGCGCCAGGCCAGACGCTCAAGGCGGTGCTGGAGCACATCAATGCCGGGAACACACCGCATCTGGCTTCCTGCGGACACCCACGCCGGCGTCCAGGTCGGGGCGGCGTCCTCTGGCGAACTGGATGCTGAGGAGGATGGCCAGCATGAGCTCCTCCTCCTCCGCCTCGGCCTCCCACTCCTCGGGCTCCACGCCGCTGCGCACGCCGACTGGGCCTTCGCCGGGGCTCGCCCAGTCAAGCGCGAGGCGGGCTCGCATATGCGCTCGCCGCCGCGGACACGCTCGCGTGTCATCGTCATCAGCGAGCCACGCGCAACGGCATCGCCAACTGGCCACCTGCGCCTTCGCCACCCAAAGACTGAAGGCTCGGCACCGCCCGAAGACAGCGCCTTGAGGATGGCGCTGGAGCAGTCGCTCCGCGACTCGGCGCCGCAGCCGCCATCGGTGGAGCCCTCCTCGCCGGACATCCTGGAATGGTCCAGGGCGGACTGGGAGGAGACGGAGCGGCAGCGCGTCCGCCGCATGCAACAGCAGGCCGAGGAGCAGGCGGCCCGGAGACGGGCGTTATCCGGGCGCGAGCTCGCCTACCAGGGCGCCCCGCTCTTCGTCCTCGACGACGACGAGGATGACGGCCCTTCCTACTAGCCGTGGAGGTGTGGCGACCCAGGCCAGGGGAGCTCCCGCCAGCACCAGCCGCCGAGCAACGACGACGATGGCGGCGAGGATGATGGCAGGGACGATCCCGACTACACGACGTTCTACAACAACTTCGGCATGTAGAACGGAGACGACATCGGCGAAGGCCACGACAGCGGCCTTTTTAATGTTTTTTTAGTTTATTATGTACTACTTTAGTTTAAATTCGATGTAATCCGCCTATATTCACCCATCTTTAATAAAATTTAGCCGAACGTGGGAACTCGGCCTGGGTACGCGAGTGGGAAACTCGGCGTACCTAGGTCGAAAACTTGTTTCGTCCGGCCGAAAAAAGGTCCGGTTTTCGGCCTGGGTTCGCCCGACGAGTGGAGATGCTCTAAATCAGCTGCCATGTGCAATTTATTGATGGTAATTATACAAGTGTAATTGTATGGATGGTAATTAAGGATAATGTTATATCTGATCAATAATTTTGGTGAGTTTATTGTTGTGTATTTATCAAATTTTATAGTGACATATGTTTATACATTTCGACCGGCAATTATACAGTAGACAATTCTTCATCATACATCTAGACAGCCAGTCAAGTAGACAAACATCAAAACACAAAACAGCAGCTTTTCCTACACAGTAGCTTTCTCTGCACAGCAGCACAACCAGCCACAGCCAGCCAGTCACAGCCCAAACAAACAGGCCCTAACTATCACTAAGGAGATCTAAATTTTCCTATTAATTGAACTATCGACAACTCGAATCAGTCATAGAAATGGAATAAGAAACAACCACGATTTAAAACAAGAAGGCAAAAAGAAAAAGATGTGCCAGATGAGAACACAAAACAACACTAACAGAAATACATAATTACATGACATCCACTACACCCAATATAATGTTCTTCAAAGAGCTTTAACTTTTAAAAAACTGTAAAATCCTCGGAAGGAGGTACAACCAGTACATCTCACAGATGGAAGTCAACGGACACAAATTAACACCTTGCATCATAACTGCCACACATGGTCACAAAAGAAATTCAGACCCTTAACCTAAATTGAGACCTGGTCAAAGAAAATATAATGGCCAATATGTGATCTAATATAAAAAGGACAGCCATATTCATCATGACACTACAACGATGAATAAAAATTAGGGACTATAAACCTAAGGACAAAAAGATAGACAGAATCATACCATGTAGCTAAAATATTAACCCGTCGCAAAAGCAGTGCAACAAGAAAATTTTGGAAAAAGAACTAGATGTTAGAATTTTTCATTTGAGATGTACTCCCTCCGTTTCAAAATATAAGATGTTTTAGCTTTGTGAAGCAAATGTATCTAGACTACTTTTAGTATGTAGGTTCACTCGTGTTTGGAATGAATCTACACACTAAAAGATGTCTAGATACACTTTCTTCACAAACCTAAAACATCTTATATTTTAAAACCGAGGGAGTAGCAAGGTACTAATGATTGAAAAAACAATGAAGTGGAAACTACTCAGATGGAACCCAAACATTAGCATAATTTGGACAAACGGAAGTGAATCAAAAAAAAAGCTAGGAGTGTACTCACTAAAATGTGGACTAAGAACTGGATATGATACAAAATAAATCGCATATTACACGAAATATACAGTTTACATTGCAAGAAAATTATACACTAAAATAAGATTGGGAGCTTCACACAAGCAATGGAAATTTACTCACATCTATACCACAAACAGAGAAAAAACAATCGGTTACTACTTTCACAAGTCAATGTAGCATTTTTTGGACGAACAGGAAACGAATCAAAAAAGCTAGAAGCCTACTCACTGAAATGTGGACTATGAACTACATATGACACGAAATACATTGCATATTATACGAAATACAATTTCATTGCCAGAAAATTATACCCAAAGGTAAGATTGGGAGCTTCTCGCAAGCATTTTGGTAGTGAAAATGCAGAACTGGACTGCACTTCACAAAATACATATTCACAACACCAAATAAAACTTAGTGAGATATTTATCAGTCCCTAACTTGTGCTCCCGCCACTTTTATCCAGGCTTGGGACCGGCATTGGCAGTGTTACGCATCCCAACACCAACCCCCCTATACATACGTCCAAACATATAGAGAAACAACAAGAGCTACTGTCATAGAAAGGAAACTGACACATATCAAACAGGTAAAACCACAGGCTGAAAATGGAGAAGCAACCAAAACAGGAAGACAACACAGCTCACCACAAACTTTTTTCAAAAAAACGCAAGACTTCTGTGTTTCATTGCATTGAAAAGATAGTGATTTTTTACAATCCTCCTAGGAGGCCCAACTCGGAAAAACTGAAAAGAAAGTACATCAATGACATCCCAGATTGATGGGAGGACGACAAGCAGACCCTTGGCTCCAGCTACGCCATGGAGGGGTCCTCATAGAGCGTGTTTAGAGAGGTGGGGGAAGACGGCAAGTTGGCGGATACAAGGTAACACAGCTTACCCAAGTTTAGATCCCACGACGATGGCGGAATCCTACTCCTGCTATAAATCACTATAATGACGATACGCCGAGTTACAAAGATCAGTTCGCTGTGCGCGATATGTTGTGTCGTATGACTGTTGCCCTAAAGGCTCCTCTAGGTCCGGCTTATATAGTCACCAGATCCTAGGATTACAGGGAAAGTCCTAGCCGGACAGGTCACAGAGTCCTACACGAGTACTAACTAGTCTAACGTGTCTTGTACTCCAAGGCTCCGGGTATGTCGGTGACTCCATCGTAGCCTTTCTTTATCCGCATGGGCCTCCCTTTTAGATCCTTCTAACTGGGCTGCCCAGCAGGCCATGAGTCTTGCTACAAACTGAGGGCCATCCGGATTATCCGGGTTAGAGACATGCAATAGTGACACCCATTTAGCATATCTCCAACAAGAGGGACCTCCTCTCTGATTTTGGTTATCAGGCTGCTGATAGATGGCCTAGCGCGATCGAATACGCAAGTGTTCCGGTGCTTCCAGATCATCCAAGGCGTGAGGGTGATGGAGGCGGCCTTTGCGCATGGGTTGCCGTAGGATCTTGTCCACACCACACCACCAGTCCACCAGCGTGGTGTTCCCGTCAGGTGGTGAGTAGGGCAGCCGCAGCCAGGCCAGAGTTTCGTGCCAGATTTGCCAGGAGAAAGGGCAAGCCAGGGTGATATGGCTCATTGTTTCGGGAATCTGGGGTGGTGTTGCAGGCCGCACCGGGCAAGACGTTCCACGGTCCAGCAGCAGTCGAGGTCGGCCAACCAATGGAAGAATTTGACGCGTGAAGGCGCCCACGATCTCCAGATCAGCTTCCACGAGTTGGATTCAAAGGATCCTAGGAACGTGGCCTTGTAACATGACTTGCGCTGGGTACATGCCGTTCATGGTCCATCTCGAGATCATGCAGTCACCCTCGTTGGTAAGCACCTTGTTTGAGACAGCTTGCCACAGGCACAGGTACTGCCCCACTTCATGGACGCCCATGACGCCCTGAATGTCTCTGGCCCAACTGTTGGCATTGAGGCTGTCAGCTACCTTCCTGACCTTGCGCCTGCGCTTGGGGATGCACTCATAGAGCTGCGGCGCGATCTCGTGAACTGCCTGGACACCAATCCACCGATCTTCCCAGAAGAGGATGTCACGGCCATCGCCGATCACCATAGTGGTGGACGCGAAGAATATGGCCCTTTCTTCCGACAAGAACTGCAGGTCCAAGCCCTCAAGACAAACTGAAAGGACTATAATAAACAGATAATCCAACAACTGATAACCTATAGAATCATGTTGTATTCCACTTAAAAAAACATCTTGTATGTAAAGGAAAAGAAATCACACTGAAAGTATGCTCAAAATCAAAGAAATACCAAAAGAACAGAGAACAGATCGGTTTTAAGAGGTCATTTTGCACACAAATAATGCGCAGGAGAAATTTATACATATGACAACACAAATCAACAACATAAGACAAAGCCAAAAAAAGATAACTATCTCATTCAGGAAATCAAGATAAAGATTATTTATGGGGACATCCTAAACCTACTTTCTGTTCTTCAAATCGGGTCTTCCTAAGGTTCTGCAAGAAGGCTTCCTAAGGTTCTGCAAGAAGGCTATTTATTTCCGTAAGTGAAATATGCACAACTGGACTGCACTTCACAAAATACATATCCAAAACACCAAATAAAATTTAGTGAGATATCTATCAGTCACTAATTGTGTGCTCCCTCCACTTTTATCCGGGCTTGGGACCGGCATTGGCAGTGTTACGCACCCCAACCCCCCCATACATGCGTCGGAACATATAGAGAAACAACAAACTACTATCATAGAAAGGAAACTGACCTACATATCAAACAGGTAAAAACCACATGCTGAAAATGGAGAAGCGACCAAAAAGTAAGACAACACAGCTCACAACAAACTGAGAGGACTATAATAAACAGCTAATGCAACAACTGATAACATATAAACCACTTCAAAGAAAACATCTTGTATGTAAAGGAAAAGAAATCACACTGAAAGTACACTCATAATCAAAGAAATACCAAAAAAACAGAAGAACAGCTCAGTTCTAAGAGATCATTTTGCACACAAAGGAGAAATTTATACAGATGAGAACACAAATCAACAACATAATCCAAAAAATATAACTAATTCATTCAGGAAATCAAGATAAAGATTATTTATGGGACATATTAAACTGTACTTTTCGTCCCCTGTTAATAGATCTAACAAACAATTCAAATCAGTCATGAAAGTAGAATAAGGAACTACCACCATTCAGAACACAAAGAACCATTAGGAATATAGCAGATGATAAACCAACACCAAAATAACAGAGCCAAGTGAGATACTATCAATACAATACAAGAAACAGCCCACAGATCCTTTTGTACGCACATAAGCACTCCTAAGTTTGCATGGAACTACATGGTTAAATGACACCCACTACACCCAAATATTATGTCCTCAACCAATCTGTAAATCCTTAAAAGGTGTTTTACTCTACACATCTCATAAATGAAGTCAGCGGAAACAAATTAACACCTTGCATCATGACTATGCACACGATCACAAAAGAAATTCCCTTAACCAAAATTGCAACACCTGGTCAAAAGGTAAATATACAAGGCACAATATAAGATCTAACATAAAAAAGATATAGCCATATTCGCCACGACAATACAATGATCAATACTGGAAAAGAGCTAGATGTAAGTCACAACAGGTCAAGCACATTGAATTTGGAATTTCACAGCTGAGTACAGAGCAGCAAATAACAGTACAAGAAGTCAAAACGAGCCACCTAAATACCTTGTACCAATTCTCAATCAGAAATGTATAATTCAGGGTCTACATACATACTTTTGCTACATAGTGAGTGTGTTATAAGGGAGAAAAAAATCAAAATAAATAAATTGATGGGTATGACAATAGTACAATACAATATGCATTCATCTTATCACCAAATTACATCTATCTAAGCAATTAAGCATAAGACATTCACAATGATGCACAGAGCATTGATGCGAATAGAAAACATTACTGAAGCTACCACACCAAGTTAAGAATAACTCCAGATTAGAGTTTCACCCAAACAGACCAAGGTGACTTAAGAGCTATTATCATTATAACTTAGAACAAAGTTAGAAAGTGGACACAACAGACAACATAAATTAACAGTATGATCAGA
This sequence comes from Avena sativa, assembly GCA_916181665.1. Lineage (NCBI taxonomy): Eukaryota > Viridiplantae > Streptophyta > Magnoliopsida > Poales > Poaceae > Avena > Avena sativa. Next base: position 297,993,136 of record OV702297.1, on the reverse strand, counting down.
TCAAAGGACATGAAAACAACTCAATTCTTTAGGGCGGAGTGCTAGAAGAAACAGGAAAATCAGGCATTCACACACATGTGGAAGCTAGATATATATCTAGAAAAAGAAGTTACCCATCAAATAATAACACATTATAAGGTGGAAACTTGAGTAGACCTCTGGCAGTAACAATAAGTTTGATACACTATTGAGGTAAAAGCTTTGGAACCACAGACAGGACGTACAATATTAGATGCTTGTACAAAAAGGAGAACATTTACACGAAATCTACATAGATTTTAAACAAGATACTAGAACACAACACAGGATGTCAAACTAGAAGAGCATAGTTACCTAAATATTAACATACAAATGTAACAGAATAAATACTCATGACTAACCAATTTTTATTAGCACAAGAGGCTAAAATAGTGTAGACATACAAATTCCAAGCAGCATAGGAAATGGCAATAAAACCATAAAGAAAATATGTAGACATAAATTTTGAAGTAAATACTAACTGAAAAATATTAGCTGTAGCAGTCAAGTTCTATCTATAATTATCTGAATAACAACCAAGAAATATTCAGAAAATAAAAATAATCATGAGAGGAAGTTGCCACATCCCTATCACTTATTATTCAGGCGACATCTCACAAATTGTCTTAAACAATGCAGGCATAGAACTACTAACTTCTACTTAGCTAAGCTTGTAACATTACCTACAACCGAACAACAGTTGCTGAATAAGATCATCAGATATCAACTTAACTTAGCATCTAACATTATCTGAAGGATTCATGTAAACAATGGTCATCAAATGAAATGATCACTGCATAAATGATTTCATCACACAGAATCATGCCAGGAAGCCACTATTATAGGAACTGACATACACATGAATTAGGGACAAAAATAGTTATTTAAGTAGACACCAGAACTAATGCTCAAAAACAATCCAAGGTTCTGATTTTGAGAATGAAGCACCTTACATTTATAGTACATAATTCAACATATAATAGCCCTGTCATCAAATTATGTAAAACATGCTTACAATATCAACCATATAAGAGGCATAAGGCATATTAACATGTACCAACCAGGATACCGAACTCTGTTCTACATAGTAGAATGTAGACACGAAATTCCAAATAAGAGAATGAAACTGTTACCAATCAATTGAGCTATAAAAGAATCATAAAAAAACACCAATACTAAGATCAGCTAAAACAAAATGATATCCCAAAGGGATAACTAAAAACCAATCAATTAAGCTATAAAAGAATCATAAAAAAACACCAATACTAAGATCAGCTAAAACAAAATGATATCCCAAAGGGATAACTAAAAAACTTATAAGTACCTTAGCACATGAACAACTTAATTCATTGACCAGGTTGGCGAACTATAAGAGAGACTCAGCATACTGTCACGGAAGGACAAAACTACAAAAAAAGGTCACCACTTATCACACAATGTTTACCTTCAGATAAACTAAAGCTTAATACTAAATGATGATAAAGACATGGACTCGTAAATCTACAGTCAAGATTACGTGCCTAGCCAAGAGACATGTTTATAGTAATTGAACTTCTGGATCAGCATACAATGAACCCCTAATATTGCAGTTCTAGCAAACGAAACAAATAATATATTATTCGTGGAAAAATCTGATTATGAGTCAACCCAACAGTAATACATGTTAGTATATGCTGTCATGCAAACAAGGAGCTGCAGATCAAGTAGAATTAGCAAAAGGATGTGAAGGAGTGCATTACTGAATATCTCTGACATTATGAGTTCACAACAAATGAGAATAGTAATGAAAATGCAAAGAACTACAAATCAAAGAAAACAGAACACACCATACGTACAAGACGAAGAAAATACCAAGCCAACTTTACATGGTCTACGGAACATTCAAACAAAATATCTTATCAATCTATTGTACAATATCAAGCAACTACGAAGTAGAAGTATGAAGGCTAGGACATCGAGTTCACAAACCGTTACACCCACAATATAGACTATGGACAAAGTTGTATGAATTCATGATGCAGTTAATTGGTTGTGGAAGTACATACACAATCACTTGAAAAAAAGAGAAGAGTGCAAAGCTGAACAAACATAAGAGAACAACAAAATGGATGAAGCAGAAACAGCATGTTGTAGAAAAAGAAACAGACCCTCTTTTTTCTAAAACTGACACAGGACAAAAACTGTGGTATTTCTTGGCCGGTATTCGAATACTATGGTTTGAGATGCTTTGGTTTTGAAAATACTGAAATACCAAACAGAACCTAAAGGTAAGCATGAGTGAAAATTGTCACATACTCACATCCCTATTATTTATTATTTATTATGCAGGTAACACCAAACAAATAGTCTTAAGCCATACTAACAATTATATTAAACAATACCAAGTATAGAATATACTAACCTCTGCTTAGCTCATAACATTACCTATACTATATTCGAGTGAACAATATAAGATCATCAGATGCTAACTTCTACTTAGCAATGTATTGTCTAAAAGAAAAGATTGGTGTAAAGAAAAAAAATTGTATAAATGATCAACACACGGAATTGAGCCAGAGAAACATTATTGTAGTAACCAAAACTTGTGAACTGACATATACACATGAATTAGGAACATAGATAGTTTTTAAAATTTGATATCATAGCTATTAGAGAAAAACATAGCTTTTTAAGTTGACAGCAGAACTGGGCTAATTTTTTTAAAAAAAATACATTTTTTATTCAATTTCAAAAATAATACACGAAATGGGGAATTTGCAAATCTAAACTTTCTCGCTCCTGTCCTTCGCGATCCATGCGTTGCGTCACAAAAGAGCCAGGGGAAGATGATGCAACAGGGATTTATACCACTCGCGCACGCCTACTGAATTAATAAGAGTGAGTTGTCGCGTCAACTTACTGTCCGTGTAAAATCCCACAGCTACGAACTCGTCTGTGGCGCCCAGCATGCAGTAGGGGTTTGAAAAACAGAGCCGCGGGATGGAACGTTTGGTTCAACTTCCGAGCGATGCATTTAAGGGATAGCAGTGTATTATAGTATAGGTCGGTATAGCTAGGGCATCTGCCCTAGCTATTCGAATTCTAACTCTATCTCTATTAGTCTTGGAGTCCAAAAGAGTTGTAATCTATAGCCCACCGTGGCTAAAATCAATACAAGTTATTATTCTCTCAAAATATCATGGTATCAGAGCCTAGGTTTTCCGTACCTGGGATGGCGCCTCCTCCTGTGCCGCCGGTACAGAAAACCTAGGCTCTGATACCATGATATTTTGAGAGAATAATAACTTGTATTGATTTTAGCCATGGTGGGTTGTTTATATAGATTACAACTGACTTGGACTCCAAGACTAATAGAGATAGAGTTAGAATTCGAATAGGGAGGGTAGATGTCCTAGCTGTACCGACCTATACTCTAATACTCTAATACGCTGCTATCCCTTAAATGCATCGCTCGGAAGTTGAACCAAACGTTCCATCCCGCGGCTCTGTTTTTCAACTCCCTACTGCATGCTGGGCGCCACAGACGAGTTCGTAGCTGTGGGATTTTACACAGACAGTAAGTTGACGCGACAACTCACTCTTATTAGTTCAGTAGCGTGCGCGAGTGGTATAAATCCCTGTTGCATCACCTTCCCCTGGCTCTTCTGTGACGCGGCGCATTGATCGAGAAGGACAAAAGCGAGAAAGTGGAGATATTAGTTCACTAGAAACATGCGTATGTTACTAGTCTAAGGCCTTTCATAATGGGGGTTTCTTAGCTCCATATCCTAGACACTTTGCTTACGTGGTACTATAGTTAATGAGGAAAGAGGGTGAGGTTGTATCATAGACTAGCCCCAATGGGGGTATCATAAGTGGTATCATGCATCACATGCATGCAAAATGCTTATGTGCCATAGCAATTAATGATGAAAGAGATTGTGTTGGTATCATAGGTAGATACAGTATCATAGCATATAAAACTAAAAAAATTAATTCCAAACAAATCTTGTTCACAATTTTACATTAAGATTATACAAAATAATAAATACACCAAGACTATGATACTACTATATGATACCATGCATTATGAAAATGATATCATATACTAGTATCATATGCATGATACTAGTATATGATACTCCCCATTGTGAGCCCAATGCTAAGTCACCATCACTAGCTACCTATCTCCCAAGCTCTACACTACCTATCGCCGGCGAGAGAGAAAAGGAGAACGTGTCCGTCGTCTTTTGAACGGACGAACGTGTCTGTCGTCTTTGAACGGACGTGTCCGTCGTCTTTTTTACGGACGAACGTCCTTTAGATTTGCAAATTCCCCATTTCGTGTATTATTTTTGAAATTAAATTAAAAAGTATTATTTAAAAAAATAGCGCAGAACTGGTCATTAAATATATTATTTAAAAGATTTTTTGAGTACAACCAACGGTATAGATGTATTTTCTAAAAGATCATGTGAAGTTAGTTTTTTAAATTTGAGATCAGAACTATTAGACAAAAACATAGTTTTTTAAGTTGACATCAGAACTGGTCACTAAATATATTACCTGAAAGATTTTTTTAGTACAACCAACGGTATAATAGATGTATTATCTAGAAGATCATGTGGTCATTAAGTATCACAAACAATGGACGAAAAATATACTATTCAAGAAGAATCTGGTTATGAGTCAACACGACAGTAATAGATGTTAAGATTTTCATGCAAACGAAGAGCTGCATATCACAAGTAGAATTAACAAACAGAACATGTGCCTTGAATATCTCTAACACTGACATGGAAAAGCAAAGAACTACAAATCAAAGGAAACAAAACATACTCATGCACCAAAATCAAAGCACATACCACCAAGTCAACTTTACATCAACAATGGAACGTGCAAACAAAACAGATACCGATCAATTAAGAAGATGAAGTACAAAGGGTCGCCATCTCGTTTTCCACAAAAATTTACTGCCGAGACGCAGACTCTAGACAATGGGCAACGTTACATGAATTCACGATGCAAGTTAATTGGTTGTACAAGTACATACACATTCACATGAAAAGATCAAAAGAAAGTGCAACATGATACAGAACAGAAATGAAGCAAACTTCAGAAAAAAAAACATGGCTGAGGCGGAAACATAATGTTGCAGAGTAAGAAACATACTTATACACAGACTAACCAATTCTCTGTTAGCACCACAAGCTCTCTGTTAGCACCACAAGGTGAAAAAACATTATTTTCAAGGATATTTAGAAATTAAGGGTTTGTTTGGCAGGCCAATATTAGTTCGCATAATTCTGTGATCTCTAAAAACTATAGTTTAAAAGTACTTTTGAGGTTTTTGGCTCTAACAAATATTGCAGCTCTGAAAACCAAAGTATCTCTAACACTGAGGGGTTTTTCAGTATTGGAGAAAGAGGTCTGACCCTCTTTTTTCTAAAACTGAAGAAGATAAAATGTGTGATATTCTTTGGCCAGGCATTGGAACACTTTGGTTTTGAAAATACTGAGATACCAAACAGAACCTAAGTTATCGCATCCCTACTGTTTATTATTTATTATTTATCATATATTTATTACTTATCGTTCAATTGACATCTAACAGATTGTCTTAAATCTTAACAATACTAACAACTGTCTTCAACAATACAAGTATAGAATGTACTAACCTTTGCTTAGCTCATAACATTGATCAAGGTGCCAATTTTTTGTTATATAAATTGAACACAAAATCACTGTTGTACACTGAACCAAAACAACTTTATAATACGAAGTGAAACTTGTGAATTAGAAACACATATAACCAGAAGTACCAAAGCACATGGACTTAACTTACTGTTCACGTTGGAGACCATAAGAGGGACTCAGCAGACCATCCAACAACCGGATAAAACTCCACATAAACCAATAACTACTTCACATAAACGTGAACTGCTTAATACTGAAAATGGTTAGAACACAGCAAAATAAACCTTGTGAACAAAAGAGAACCAAGAAGCCAGCCAAGAAGCATGTTTATAGTAATTAGAACACCTGACAAATATACAATGAACTCGACAAATATACAATGAACCCCTATATGACAATGATACTTAGAAGGTGACCTGCACATGACTTCAAGAACACAGCAAAATAGATAGAACACAGCACATTATTTATCAATTTATTTGTTCAATAAGAGAAGATCACAGAAGGGAGTACTCTACCAATCAATGGTAACAGCTCTTTCAGGGCTAAACAAGATAATATACATGGTTTAACATTTACAGTTTGCAGCATCATACAATAATATGTAACAAAAAAATACGTACAACATTAGTTCCTAACCACACGTGAAATATTTTAAAGATCTACCCGAAGCAAGATAGATAGAACTCTTGACCTGTGCATGACTTTAAGAACACAGCAAAATAGATAGAACACAGACAATTTATTATCAATTCATTTGTTCAATAAGAGAAGAGGACAAGATCACAGAAGTACTCTACACATTAATGGTAACAGCTCTTTCAGGGCTAAACAAGGGTATATATACATGGTTTAACATTTACATTTGCAACATCAAACGATGATATGTAATAAAAAAATATGTAAAACATTAGTTCCTAATCACATGTGAACATAAAGTACAATATGAGGTTCCAAATCAGAGGATAAAACTGTTACAAAACAATTAAGCTATGAAATAGCGTATGTACCTAAGCACATGAACAAACTTAATTCATAGATCAGGTTCAGAAACTGAACTAAAGCAAGACCAACACCTCCTTATCTGACATAAACCTAAGTTTAATACTGAACTATCTAACTAGAATGGTGATAGGATAAAGACACTCATTAACGACAGAGAACAAGATTATATGCCTAGCCAAGGAGCCTGTTTATAGCAATTTAAATGTTAGATCTACACATAATAGAATCCTAAAATGAAAGCTAGAAAATAACTTCTGCATGACTTTATGAGCACTGTAACTTATTTATCAAACTCATACAATAAGAGTAGAGGACAAGATCACTGAAGTCCGGATGAAGTGGTCGACACATATATACATAAGATTCAGGTCGAAACTGCTCATTATTAACTTGCATTAGTAAGATCTTCAACAACGCGATGCTCCCAACAATCTACTAGATAATGAACTTGCACAAAGATGAACCCAAATATTGATGTTAATATTAAGAGATGAGAATTAAGTTTAATCCTTGCAAGCAGAAAATTATCAAGCTATAATTCATTACAACTTCAACGAACCCGAGCGAAAATAAGCCATCCATTGTAACAACTTTTTCAGGACCAAATCAGGTCATCCATATATCAGTTTACACTTAAAATTTACAATATCAGACAAGATGCATGATCAACAGTTATGTACAACATATATTACAATGACAGGTACAAATTATAACAAGCTAATTAGCTAATCTGACACTGCACTGAGCAGGCAAACCAACAGAAGCCAAACTAACAACTATCCATGAAGCAAAAAATCCAACACGCATACTAGTGAAGGCCATGTCATGACAAAAGATCAGGAGATTCCAACAGGCAGTAGCAATATCTGAATAAGACCACTTTTTAGCCATGAATCTGAATACGAACTTGACATAACAACCAAGTCAAAAACAGCGGCAGTAAACTTAGTTCAGCAGACACAACTCAAAGATTTCTTCACAGCTTGCTGCAATTCGAAGAACCTTCAAACTGAGAACTTCAAAATCACGCCTCTACTACCTTTAAGGTACTTTGCAAACCAATTAAAACCAATTACTTCTCCAAGAAGGCAAGCAAAACAAGCCCCTTCATCATTTTTTAAGTTCAAACCTTGAAATTAAACTGACCAATGAGAACCAAATATCGCCACTGAAGAATCACCTCGTCAAGAACATGTCCAAATAGTTCAACAAAAACATCTTCCATCTACACCATCCTTACATCTATCTTTATAACATCGACCATAGTATAGCACAACCACCTTCAGGTAATCTTATGTATATAGCTTGCTGCGAGAAAGCAAATAATTCCACAGATCTAGCAAGCCTTTTCCAACTACGTCTAATTCTGACCGAGCCTGACTAATTCATGAAGGAACGGAATCAAAAGCAAAAGATGCAGAATTTCGAGTGTCCAAACTGTCTCCAACCCACTATTTCATTCATCGTAGAACACTATTCAATCTTCAATTCGTCATTCCGATCATGTCAAAAATCTCCACAGAATCAACTAAAACTCGACCAGTCCAATCCACCATCACGAACAGAAATGAAAGCACACGGACTGAACACATCCATATGAAAAAAAAATCTGGCCAAATATAGATCAAGTGAGAAATTGGGATATAATATATAACCTACGCCTAAATCACTCAGCAATCATCACATGATAATAGATCAGCCACGACCCTAAATGAAATCAGAAGCCAAAACATAACAGGTTAGACGCGACCCTAAATCGAAGCAGCAAGGTTCAGAATTCGATACCAACGGCTAAGGAACAGAAGAGATATCACCAGATCTAGACCTCGACATCAACAGGCAAGCACCACAAACCAGACAGATCGCTCGCCTGGAAGATCAGCGAAATAGGTAACCTCAGGTCGCCAGATCGGAATCGACAGTCCATACCTGCGGCTTACCCGACGAGATGCAGAAGAGAAGAAGAGAGGAGAAATCAGATCCTCTGGTACAAGGAAAACCGCAGGGTGGTCCGGTGGTATTTATACAGGGTAGAGGCCATGGAGCTCAGGGTCGGTGGAAGCGATGGGCTTCCGGGAAGGAGTCGGTGCGGTGGTGGCGGTTGGACCTTTTCAAAGTCGTGGTCGGAGACGAACCGAGGACGGAGGGCCACGCGGGTTTAGTGGGAAGGGGAGCAGTGGGCGGTGGGCGCGAGGCGGTTGCCGCTTTCTTTATCTTGTCCCTTCCGTCCCACTAGCGTGTTCTTATCCGTTGATGGTCACACTATACACGTGTTATGACGTGGGTTGGACTCCGATAGAATAAAAGGATACAAATAACCTACTGACGACGAAAGTGTCACATCCCAAATTTTAGATTTGGTTCTGCATATCATTCATATCATTGGCAAAATCATCGATTCAAAAGAATCGGCGAAACGCTATTTTCTAAACCCTACTCTATTTCACTACGAAGCACCTGCGGGAGAATTTAGTAGGACTTGTGTTGTCCACCCTTATAGCCTAGAGGTTTCACCCAAACCTTGTTCCTAGACTGTTTCCCTCGATTTTACAAAAGCGTAGGACCAAGAATCGCTCGATTCGGAGCTCGTACGGAAAAGTTACGCTTGTTTTATTAAAAGATAGAAAATCGGGCCGATTTCCGTGTCCGTTTCCAACCGCAGCACCGTATCCAACTAGGACCCCACGAGGGGGCCCCACTTAAGAGGCAGCGCCCTGCCTCGGTTTCCGCACCCCGCCCCCACCTCGATCGCCGCCGCCTCCTGGAACCGCGCGCCGCCGTCCTCGGCCTCCGCGCCACCGCCGCCCGGGTAAGCCGCCGCCGACCCGCGCCTTCACCCGCCGCACGCCGCCGCTACTGCCCCGCCGCCAGCGCGCCACCGCCCGCCTCCGAGCCGCCTCACCGCGCCTGCGCCACCGCCCTGCCGCGCCGCGCAGCCGCCTCCCGCCGCCTGCCCCGCAGCCACCGCCGCCTGCCGCGCGCGCAGCCGCTCGCGCGCTGCTGCTGCACGCCGCCGCAGCCGCCTGCCCGCGCCGCGCTGCTGCCGCTCGCCGCTGCTGCTGCTGCTGCTCCCCCGCGTCGTCTCGCGCGCGCAGCCCGCGCGCGCAGCCCGCGCGCGCAGCCACTCGTCGCCGCCCCGCGCCCGCGTTGACTGTCTCAATCCACGCGCTGACCGTCTCCCTTCCGCGCAGGAAAAACGCCGTCGCCGGAACCGATCGTCGCCGCCGTCCCGAGTTCGTCTCCGGTAAGTCCGCAGCCGCCGTTAGATTTCAGATCAGTGGTCCAGATCGGTCGTTGACCGGTCAGTATCCAGACGTTGACTAGTCAGACGCCCAGTCAGCGCCCAGTCAGCAGCCGCGTTGACCAGTCAACAGACATAGTTGACTGGGTAATTACTTTAATTGATTTAGTTGACAGATTTCGGTAGAAACTTGTAAATTGCGTAGAAATTAAACCGCTGGGCCAAAAATTGCAAATAAAATATGTGTAGATCCAGTGAGTCGTGTAGAATCTTGTTATACCTTTGGTTCAGACTTTTGCAGCAAGATTTAGTACAGTTTAATCAAATAGGTTAATGGCCTTTTTGGAGTAATTAATTCATAGAAAAAGATATGTACCTCCAAAAATTGTGTATGATATGTCCCTGGATTCAGTAAAACAAAGGGAATCTCCTCGTGAATTAAAAAGATAGGCTTACAGTAAAAGCTTCTGCAGAAACTGTCTAGTGGCTTTCTGTAGTGTTTTAATTACTCGGGGAGTTTTATAATTCCTTTTTGAGTAATTCCAGTTGGTACTGTTCCTAAATAGCAATGCCTGTGCGGTAGAATTTTCTCAAGGTTTTACAAACAGTATGCTACCGGTAGTGAATTATTTGAGTTCTAGCTCTAGTTTTGAGCACTACTTTTTGCGTAATAGTTTTCCTTGCGCTAAAACTATTTTTCATGCATGCAATCAGTAGTATTGTTGAATAGGATTATGTGGTGCAGCTGTAGCACCAATCCACTTGTCTTGCATGCATTCATGCATCATCTTTGTTGCATATGTTTGCGGGTTGTTTGTTTATGATTGCAATTGTATCGTGTAGATTGTGACGAGTGCAACGCTTGCTCGTGTGTGGATTGTTCTTCCGACCGCTACAACCAAGGCAAGTAGATGCTACTTTGTTCATGATATTGTCCTACTATTTTCAATGCATTATCGTGTATTTTGTAGATGCATGTGTAGGATGATACTATCGCTATGCTATGTCCTATTATGTGGTAGGGTTTTCCTTGTAGATGAACCACCGTTGATAGATGTGCTTAGCCATGCTATGATGAACGAGGGCTGGGTTACATCACTGAAAGTTGTTTCTAAATGTGTTGGTTTGCGAAAACTAAAACAACTTAATCAATGAATCTCCTGGGTGTGATGGGATTGATAAATTTTGGTGGTATCATTGCGGAAAGGCATCCAGGTATCGAGAGAAAATGATTGGCTTCTTTATTTTGTAGCTTACATGTACAACCGTGTGCCAATAATGAAATGGGCGGTTGGTTGGACTTAGTAGGTTGTGGTAACTCGAACCCGCGTATCCAGAGATGTAGAATTTTGGTAGGTTGGACCGGAGCGCGTCGGGATTGGGGAGCTACTTCCCGAACAGTCTCTTCTTGGACTTCTCCCTATCATCACCCAAAATGAGAGTGATGGTACGAGCTGGGTTGGCCAAGTCACATGGGTAAAGTGTACCAACCCCTGCAGGGTGTATAATCTAATCGATTAGCCGTGTCCCCGGTTATGGACGACTGAGTTGCTTGATATTGATTCCATGACATGTTTCTCGTTCATTCCAATTTCATAATTGTTTTAATATTGTTGGGTTAACTTAATTGGGATCTTTCCAAAGAAAATCAAAAACTCTTTATGAAAGTAGGACAAAGTTATTTGCAAATGCAAGCCAGACAGAGCTCTACTTGCCAAATATGCATGTAGATGATAGCACTATTGTCTCCTTTACTAGCTCTACTTGCCATACATTCCATGTATTGACTCTTCGGAGCTGCTACGTTTCATGTTGCAGGTTATTCCAATTCTGAGTAATCGATATAGGCCACGGTACTCCACTCGGCACTTGTTCACTTGTGGGCAATTTGAAGAATGGAGGATTTACTTTATTTATGTTGCTACCTGAATAATTTGAGCTAGCCTTGGGCTAAGCTTTTATTGTAATAATAGTACTCTGGATCTTCGTTATTCATGATACACGGATATTTTGCTATGTTATTCATCTTATTCTATTGTGGGCCAATGAACCGATCCAGGGATTGGCATGTCACATAGAAGCCACGGTCTTTTCAGAACCGCGGTGTTACAAGATGGTATCAGAGCCTGTGTGTCGACTGTAGGATCGTGACCTAGGATTGGATTAGGGAGCCTTAGATTTATTAAAGCCTATATTAACTCTGTCTTTCATCTTATGCCTTTCACCCTCGTAAAATCTTACCATATGCTATTCTCACACTTTCCTCTTTTACTTGATAGATGGGAGAAGTCAGGACTGAGTATGCAACCATGGAGTCACCAAGGCCCTTTGCAAGGCAGTTAGCAGAGCTCTCGCAGTCATTGGGATTGCCACTGCCCATGTTCAAGGGAAGAAGGTTGTACACCTATGGATATGGAGAGGATGCATGGGAGATCACCACCTTCATATTCAGAGATGCCGCCTTACCAAACCCCGTGCACCTGATCTACACCAAGACATACTGCAACTGGGGACTTGGAATCAACTTGGCCATACATGAAGCCCTGTCTCGCCAGTGCCATCATGTCCGACACCTACTGCCAGCAGATTCACCCTACCGTGACTATGGGAGGCGTGATGAAGATGGGCACATTGTGGTTACCCCGGGCGACAGGAACAACATGCCGCCCCGTCGGAGGCACATAGAGGACATGGAAAGGGAGAATGGAGCTCTAGCTGAGAAAGTGATGATGATAAAGGAGATTGCAGATTTTGCTAGCAATGGTATGGTGGTCCAAGGACAGGAGATTGACACCCTGCATGAAGCTATGGGAGTTCTGGAGAATGTCCTGATAGCCAGAGATGCAACCATAGCTCATCTTCATGGTACTGTGCAGGAGAACACCCAGAACATACAACAGTTGCAAGGGACCGTCCAGGAAAGGGATCAAACTATTGAAGCTATGACAGCCCAGATTGCCGCTCTCCAAGCACAGCTGAATCCACCCTCTGATGATGACAATGGAGATGATGGCAACAATGGGGATGATGATGACAGTGGGAACGATGATGATGATGAGGACGAGGATGATGATGATGGAGACGATGATGGTGGAGGAGATAAAGTTGTTGCAGCTGTAGCTGAAAGTGAAGAAGAAGAGGAGGATCCAGAAGAGGTAGAGTTTGAGATCTCAAGTGATGATTCACGAGAAGTGTACACTCCACCGCCATGGTTGTACCGCGAACCGAAGCGCCAACGCATGAGTGCAAGGACCTACCGCAACCTCTTCAAGGAGTAGATAGAAGTCCACCAATTAGTCTACGTTAGGTAAATTCGTTAGGATTAGTCTCGATCGATGTGAAACTTAGTTGCTGTTAGTTTGAGAGTGATTAGTTGCTTATTTGTGTACTCCAATATCCCAGGAATTATTTGTGCGAAATTTTATGAAAGAGTTATGGCAATTTTGGTTACTATCTGTGTTATTTTCGCTGCAGTTTTCTGCTGATACAGCAGTACTGTACGATTTTTCATATTTTTCTGGTAACTGGGAGAAATCTGAAAAAAATTGGGCTGATGCGAAACTCTCTGTACTGTATGTGCAAAAATCAGCTTAATTTTCTGACGAGTCTAAGTCAGGTGGAAAAATTCGTGAACGCTGCTGGACTGTTCTGGCAGATTGTTGTTTTTGTTGTTTAGTTGATCAACTGTTTAGTTAACCATTGCCAACTCTTGTAAAACTATTTCAGTAGGTATATACTGCTAGGATAACCCCTGGGATATTGCTGGATCATTTGTTTGATGATGTGTTGCTTGCTTGTGATTGTCTGCTATTGTTTGTTGTTGTTTGATCATATGCATGGGTAGAATCCTATTGTCGTAGTTGATTCTTTCTAAACTTACCTGTGCTGAACCGCAGATGCCTCCCCGTCGTCAACCCACTGAGCTGGAGCAACTCATGGCAGCTCAGGCACAGCTGACCCAAGTGATGACTCAGTTCATGGCAGCTCAGAACAACAACAATGAAAACAATCAGCCTCAGGGAGATGCTCTCACCAGATTTCTGAGGCTAAGGCCAGCTAAGTTCTCTACTGCAACGGAACCAATGGTTGCTCTCGACTGGTTGCTTCAGTCAACAAGGATTTGGTAACTGTTGGATGCACTGATGCTGAGAAGGTGAGATTTGTCGCTCACCTACTGGAGGGACCAGCCGCTTCTTGGTGGGACACTTTTCAGATCACCCACCCGCTGGATACTGTGGCTTGGGCAATGTTTGAGGAAGGTTTCAGGACCAACCACGCGTCTTCAGGAGTTCTGAGCCTGAAGAGGAAGGAGTTCCACAACTTGCGCCAAACCAATCGCACCGTGGCTGAGTACATTGAGGAGTTCAACAACCTGTCCCGGTATGCACCTGAGGATGTTGATACTGATGCAAAAAGGAGGGAGAGATTCCTGGATGGCCTCAGTGATGAGCTTTCAGTGCAGCTACTGGTGGTTTACTGCCCCACTTTCCAGGAGCTTATGGGCAAGGCCAGAATCTTGGAAGGGAAGCACAAGCAGGTGGAAAGCCGCAAGAGAAAGAGTAACAATCACCACTCTGGTTCACATCACAAGCCTCGCACCTCATATGATGGATACTCCAAGCATGGAGGAAGTGACCATGGGAGCCATGACCGCCACCACCACGGAGGCGATGGGCATCGCCATGATAACCATAGGAGCAGCCACCACAGCCACAAGGGAGGACACTCTCACCACTCTGGAGGACACGGTGGACATGACCGCAACCGTGATCGCAGCTTTGTGAAGAAGGATCTGAGTGAGGTGACATGCTTCAAGTGTAAACAGAAGGGACACTATGCTGACAACTGTCCGGAGAGGAAAGGACTGAAGCCAACCAACAACGAGAAGGCCACAGTGAACCACATGAATGTGGAGGAGATCCCAGATGAGCCTGACCTTGTGATTGGTAAGTTTCCAATCAACACTTACCCTGCACTTATACTTTTCGATACTGGTGCATCGCATTCATTCATATCAAGGGCTTTTGTGGATAAGTATAAGCTACCTACGGAGTCTATGAAAGGGTCTATTAGAGTGAGTTCACCTGGAGGAGATATGATAGCTAGCGCGGGATGCCGCAACTTAACTGTGAGGATTGGAACACACAACTTCAGTGCACATTTGGTAGTGTTGGAATCACAGGGGTTAGACGTTATTCTGGGTATGGATTGGATGTCTATGCATGAGGGACACATAGATTGTGCACAACGAGCTGTTTCACTCAAAACCCCGGATGGTAAGAGGATTAGATTCAAGTCAGCTGTGCGACCGCGAAGTTGTAAGTTGAATTCTCTTAAGGTGGTTAGCATGGATACTGTGCCAGTGATTAGGGATTACCCCGACGTGTTTCCGGAAGAGCTGCAAGGGATGCCACCTGACAGGGAAGTAGAATTTCTCATCGACCTGATGCCGGGAACAGGACCAATAGCAAAGAAACCATATAAGATGGATGTGGATGAGCTGAAGGAATTGAAGAAGCAGTTGAAAGAGCAGCTGGAAAAGGGATTCATTCAGCCTAGTTTGTCGTCATGGGGTGCACCGGTTCTGTTTGTGGAGAAGAAAGACAGCAGCAAGAGATTAGTAGTGGACTATCGCTCGCTGAATGAAGTAACCATCAAGAACAAGTACCCTCTGCCGAACATAAATGATTTGTTTGATCAACTGGAAGGAGCAAAGGTGTTCAACAAGATTGATCTGCGATCAGGCTATTTCCAATTGAAGATCCAGGAGGAGGACGTACCAAAAACCGCCTTCACCACTAGGTATGGTTTATATGAGTATACGGTTATGTCTTTTGGACTAACGAATGCCCCGGCATATTTCATGACCATGATGAACAAGGTATTCATGGAGTATTTGGACAAGTTCGTGGTAGTGTTTATTGATGACATACTGATATATTCCAAGGATGATGCCGAGCATGAGAAACATCTGCGACTGATTATGGAGAAGCTGAGGGAACACAAGCTGTATGCCAAATTCAGCAAGTGTGAGTTCTGGCTTAACACTGTTGGGTTTCTTGGACACGTAGTGTCAGGAGAAGGAGTCGTTGTTGATCCAAGCAAAGTGACTGCAGTGACAGAATGGGAAGCGCCCAAGAATGCAGGAGAGATACGAAGCTTTTTGGGACTTGCTGGATATTACAGGAGATTCATTGAGAACTTCTCCAAGATTGCTAAGCCGATGACCGAACTTCTAAAGAAGGAGAGGAAGTTCGAATGGACGGATGTGTGTGAAGCCATCTTTCAGGAACTGAAGCGTCGACTAGTGACCGCATCCGTTCTGTGTTTACCAGACCTTCAGAAGGATTTCCAAGTGTACTGTGATGCTTCACGACAGGGACTTGGGAGTGTGCTGATGCAAGATGGGAGAGTAGTGTCATATGCCTCGCGACAACTCAAGCACCATGAGCGGAATTACCCCACACATGACCTGGAGTTAGCGTCAGTGGTTCATGCGCTCAAGGTATGGAGGCATTACTTAATGGGAAAACACTGTGATGTGTACACCGACCACAAGAGCCTGAAGTACATATTTACACAGAAGGAACTGAACATGAGGCAAAGGAGATGGTTGGAACTTATCAAGGATTACGATATGAATCTGCAATACCACCCCGGAAAGGCCAATGTAGTAGCAGATGCTCTGAGCCGGAAGGTTTATGCCAATGGATTGACAATTGGTGAATTGCCTGAGGATTTGTGCAAGCAATTCAAGGACCTTAGACTGGAGGTAGTATCTGAAGGATACTTGGCAACAATGGAAGTCCAACCAACGCTACAGGACAGAATCAGGAAGGCTCAAGTGGGAGACAAAGAGGTAGATGAAGTTAAGGAAAAGATGAAGGAAGGTCGAGCAAAGGAATTCCGCGAGGATGAGCAAGGAACCTTGTGGTATGGAGATCGTTTGTGCGTTCCCAACGATCCAGAGATAAGGAAGTTGATTCTACAGGAAGCTCATGACTCGCCGTATTCCATACATCCGGGCAATACGAAGATGTATATGGACCTAAAGGACAGATTCTGGTGGAACAACATGAAGGGAGACATCGCAGAGCATATTGCCCTATGTGACGTATGTAGCCGAGTAAAGGCGGAACACCAGAAGCCAGCAGGATTGCGACAGCCATTGCCCGTGCCGGATTGGAAGTGGAATAGAGTGGGAATGGATTTTATCACAGGATTGCCCAGGACCAGGTCAGGATATGACTCCATTTGGGTAGTGGTCGACCATTTGACCAAGGTAGCCCACTTTATACTGGTGAAGACGACCTATACGAGTGCAAAGTTGGCCAAGATTTACATGGACAGGATTGTGTGCCTACACGGAGTTCCCAAGAGTATTGTATCTGATAGAGGCACCCAATTTACCTCACACTTCTGGCGCCAGCTGCACGAGTCACTTGGTACTAGATTGGAGTTTAGCATAGCGTTTCACCCACAGACTGATGGACAGACCGAGAGGGTGAATCAGATTTTGGAGGACATGCTGAGAGCTTGCGCCTTGGCTCATGGCTCTAGTTGGGATGAGAATTTGCCGTATGCGGAGTTTTCCTACAACAACAGCTATCAAACCAGCATCAAGACGTCACCGTTCGATGTGTTGTATGGGAAACGGTGCCGAACACCATTGCTATGGGATGGAGTAGGAGAACGTCAGTTGTTTGGGCCTGATTTGATCAAGGACGCTGAGGAGAAGGTCGCCTTGATTAGGGACAGGCTGAAGGTAGCACAATCAAGGCAGAAGAGCTAAGCTGACGCCAAGCGCAAGGAAGTGGTGTATGAGATAGGTGATAGAGCATACCTCAGAGTGTCGCCACTTCGTGGAATCAAGAGATTTGGAATTAAGGGTAAGCTGGCACCTCGATTTGTTGTACTGTATCGGGTCTTAGCACGCAAAGGAGAAGTTGCTTATCAGTTGGAGTTGCCAGAGGCTCTGTCCGCTGTTCACAATGTGTTCCACGTGTCACAGCTGAAGAAGTGCCACCCGGAGATGGTGGATACACCATTGAGAGACACTGTACCGCTAGAGGAGGTTCAGCTTGAGAACGACTTGACCTATGAGGAGAAACCGGTTAAGATTCTGGAGACAGCGGAGAGGACTACCTGTACCAAGGCAATCAAGTTTTGCAAGGTGCAGTGGAGCCACCACACTGAAGAGGAAGCCACTTGGGAGCGTGAGGATGACATCCGAGAGGACTACCCACACCTATTTGCTAGCCGCGCCGAATCTCGGGGACGAGATTCATCTTAAGGGGGTTAGTCTTGTCACATCCCAAATTTTAGATTTGGTTCTGCATATCATTCATATCATTGCATCATACTTTTCCATGCAAAACCATCGATTGAAAAGAATCGGCGAAACGCTATTTTCTAAACCCTACTCTATTTCACTACGAGGCACCCGCGGGAGGCTTTAGTAGGACTTGTGTTGTCCACCCTTGTAGCCTAGAGGTTTCACCCAAACCTTGTCCATAGACTGTTCCCCTCGATTTTACAAAAGCATAGGAGCAAGAATCGCTCGATTTGGAGCTCGTACGGAAAAGTTACGGCCGTTTTATTAAAAGATAGAAAATCTGGCCGATTTCCGTGTCCGTTTCCAACCGCGCGCCGTATCCAACTAGGACCCCACGAGGGGGCCCCACTTAAGAGGCAGCGCCCTGCCTCGGTTTCCGCACCCCGCCCCCACCTCGATCGCCGCCGCCTCCTGGAACCGCGCGCCGCAGCCCTCGGCCTCCGTGCCGCCGCCGCCCCGCGCCTTCACCCGCCGCACGCCGCCGCTGCTGCCCCGCCACCAGCGCGCCACCGCCCGCCTCCGAGCCGCCTCACCGCGCCTGCGCCGCCGCCCTGTCGCGCCGCGCAGCCGCTCGTCGCCGCCCCGCGCCCGCGTTGACTGTCTCAATCCACGCGCTGACCGTCTCCCTTCCGCGCAGGAAAAACGCCGTCGCTGGAACCGATCGCCGCCGCCGTCCCGAGTTCGTCGCCGTTCGTCTCCGGTAAGTCCGCAGCCGCCGTTAGATTTCAGATCAGCGATCCAGATCGGTCATTGACCAGTCAGTATCCAGGCGTTGACTAGTCAGACGCCCAGTCAGCGCCCAGTCAGCAGCCGCGTTGACCAGTGAACAGACATAGTTGACTGGGTAATTACTTTAATCGATTTAGTTGACAGATTTCGATAGAAACTTGTAAATTGCGTAGAAATTAAACCGCTAGGCCAAAAATTGCAAATAAAATATGTGTAGATTCAGTGAGTCGTGTAGAATCTTGCTGTACCTTTGGTTCAGACTTTTGCAGCAAGATTTAGTACAGTTTAATCAAATAGGTGAATGGCCTTTTTGGAGTAATTAATTCATAGAAAAAGATCTGTAGCTCCAAAAATTGCGTATGATATGTCCCTGGATTCAGTAGAACGAAGGGAATCTCCTCGTGAATTAAAAAGATAGGCTTACAATAAAAACTTCTACAGAAACTGTCTAGTGGCTTTCTGTAGTGTTTTAATTACTCGGGGAGTTTTATAATTCCTTTTTGAGTAATTCCAGTTGGTACTGTTCCTAAATAGCAATGCCTATGCGGTAGAATTTTCTCAAGGTTTTACAAACAGTATGCTACCGGTAGTGAATTATTTGAGTTCTAGCTCTAGTTTTGAGCACTAATTTTTGCGTAATAGTTTTCCTTGCGCTAAAACTATTTTTCATGCATGCAATCAGTAGTATTGTTGAATAGGATTATGTGGTGCAGCTGTAGCACCAATCCACTTGTCTTGCATGCATTCATGCATCATCTTTGTTGCATATGTTTGCGGGTTGTTTGTTTATGATTGCAATTGTATCGTGCAGATTGTGACGAGTGCAACGCTTGCTCGTGTGTGGATTGTTTTTCCGACCGCTACAACCAAGGCAAGTAGATGCTACTTTGTTCATGATATTGTCCTACTATTTTCAATGCATTATCGTGTATTTTGTAGATGCATGTGTAGGATGATACTATCGCTATGCTATGTCCTATTATGTGGTAGGGCTTTCCTTGTAGATGAACCACCGTTGGTAGATGTGCTTAGCCATGCTATGATGAACGAGGGCTGGGTTACATCACTGAAAGTTGTTTCTAAATGTGTTGGTTTGCGAAAACTAAAACAACTTAATCAATGAATCTCCTGGGTGTGATGGGATTGATAAATTTTGGTGGTATCATTGTGGAAAGGCATCCAGGTATCGAGAGAAAATGATTGGCTTCTTTATTTTGTAGCTTACGTGTACAACCGTGTGCCAATAATGAAATAGGCGGTTGGTTGGACTTAGTAGGTTGTGATAACTCGAACCCGCGTATCCAGAGATGTAGAATTTTGGTAGGTTGGACCGGTGCGCGTCGGGATTGGGGAGCTACTTCCCGAACGGTCTCTTCTTGGACTTCTCCCTATCATCACCCAAAATAAGAGTGATGGTACGAGCTGGGTTGGCCAAGTCACATGGGTAAAGTGTACCAACCCCTGCAGGGTGTATAATCTAATCGATTAGCCGTGTCCCCGGTTATGGACGACTGAGTTGCTTGATATTGATTCCATGACATGTTTCTCGTTCATTCCAATTTCATAATTGTTTTAATGTTGTTGGGTTAACTTAATTGGGATCTTTCCAAAGAAAATCAAAAACTCTTTATGAAAGTAGGACAAAGTTATTTGCAAATGCAAGCCAGACACAGCTCCACTTGCCAAATATGCATGTAGATGATAGCACTATTGTCTCCTTTACTAGCTCTACTTGCCATACATTCCATGTATTGACCCTTCGGGGCTGCTACGTTTCATGTTGCAGGTTATTCCGATTCTGAGTAATCGATATAGGCCACGGTAGTCCACTCGGCACTTGTTCACTTGTGGGCAATTTGAAGAATGGAGGATTTACTTTATTTATGTTGCTGCCTGAATAATTTGAGCTAGCCTTGGGCTAAGCTTTTATTGTAATAATGGTACTCTGGATCTTCGTTATTCATGATACACGGATATTTTGCTATGTTATTCATCTTATTCTATTGTGGGCCAATGAACCGATCCATGGATTGGCATGTCACATAGAAGCCACGGTCTTTTCAGAACCGCGGTGTTACAGAAAGAAATTTAAATTTAAATACTATCAAACTCTGGACAAAAAGTTTTAAAATAATCCTTTCGAGTAGCGTCCGACCGATGCAAAGACGCTATGACTAGTAAGGACGTGTTTGGTAGCCCGGAGCAGTTCAGATATTCTCTTCCAGTCCCACGTTTTCTTGTTTGTTAGATAGGTTCGGCTCTATCGAGAATTGCCGATGTCATGCGAAAACTGTCCCTCGGCCCTGCCCGAATGGGAAGCTCCAATCGAGCTTCACAAGTGGGCACTGCCCAGTCCATCCCGAAAAATCGGTCCAGCGCTAGGGGTCAGCGTCCCCGCACCAGCTTGGGCATCATTTTTCCCCGCACACCCACCTCCACCTCCACCCCACAGCTCTAGACAGCAAACGGGAAATCACGAGCTTGCCGTCCTGGCCTTGTTTACCACGCGGAGCTACGGCTCGTCGTCAGCCTGGCCCTGGCCTCGTCCTGGTGGCGGCTTGTAGCTGCGGCTCCGTAGCGGCGGTGCGTGGCGAATCTTGGCGTCCCAGTGGCGGTTGAGGAGGAGCTCGACCACGACCAGGCGCTCGTCCATTGCAGCGCGTGGCAGGCTCCCCTTGCGGGCTCCTGCCCCTTCTCTCATCTGCGTTGAGGACGAGCTCGTTCGCGACCAAGCGCAGCTCCTCTCTCCGCCGGCGTCGCGTGGCAGGCTCCCCTCGCCTTCTCCCGCCTTGTCTCTCCTCTGCGTTGAGGAGGAGATTTTCCACGACCAGGCGCAACTCCTCTCTCCGTCGGCGGCTCTTCTCGCCGACGCCTGCTCTCGCCGGCAACGACGCCAAAGCCCAAGACTACTAGGGACCCGATTGCTTTTATGTTTTGTATCCTGGGACCCGATTGCTTTTTATTTTTGTGTGGCTCAGCTCAATTCGACCGCCCTACCAAACATGATCTCAACTTAGCTCAGCTCACCCGACCTACCAAACACACCCTAAGTGTAGATGCTAATGGGTAGCTTATGAGAGGTGGAAGGTGATGACTGCATCGGCGTCTCTAGATTGGGATGGGGAGTCGACGGTTAACTCAAATTTGGACCTTTTTGTGGAGGTAAAGACCTACTCCTGCTTATGTATTATTGATCCAAGAACGATTACGAATGGTGCTACAAGTAGAAAGTCGATTAGAACTATGAGGTGGTATGCTCGTGGGTGTGTCCGTAGTAGGGTTTCCTGCCAAGGCCGCCTCGGCTAGGGTTTCACAAGTGCGATTATGAGTCGGTTAGACAAACGGAATCAACTATTAGACTGGATTGGCCTTTACGTGCAGTCCAAGTCGACTCGTCATGGGCCTCCTCGAGTCGGCTTGCCTAACTTCTAGCAAATCCATCATCAGAGCGTCTTCTAGCCTGCGTCGAGTTACTCTAGTGTCTTATGCCGATTCCAACTCATGGGCCTACCTGGTTGGGCATTCCCCCATCATTAGTCCATGAGTGTGTCAAGGACTTGTGATTGGTGTCGAGTCGCCGAGTCGTCAGGATGCGACTCCGCGAGACACTTACTGGAAGTCTTTGAGGAACTCCTGAAGCAGATAGAATATAAACAAAAGGAAATGCACCACCGAGTTAGCTTTATCCCTCCTGCATTCAGTCTTCATCGAGTTTTCTCGTGCCGACTTGCGCCCGCTGGGATGCCTTGTGATGTCGATCCCATTGTATGAAGATGACTAGAGTCACCACTGGGAGGATCTCATGTTTTGTATTGTAGTGTTTGTTGCTTCGCCTTCCCGAATTGTATGTCAGTTGGTGTGGCAAGACAAGTCATTGGAATCCCTAGAGTCACCTCTTATTGGAGCAGAAGCATTGACTCGCGTGCGTGGTTTTAGACGCATGATCTCTACATGGTGTAGCATGGCACGATCATGGCCACTATTTCTTGTACACACGTTCACACAGACCCGAACCATCGGCGCACTTCCTGGGGTGCGGCGGTAATTCCACGCACACCTCCTTAAAAGGCGAGTGGAGAGAGAAGTGGAGGTTACTATTCTTCTTCTCCTTTTGACATGGGTATGCCTAACGGGACCCAACTACGGCTTATCTGGTACGGCCCAACGGACGGTCCACTCGACGACCTGCCAAGACGCCATGATTGTTCGGCTGATGCGAAGCCCATATAGACACCAACTGCAAACGTACAAGACAAGGAAAGCTCAAGACTATAGTTTGAATCCAACTTGTAACCTACTCATATTGGTATCTGAGACCTAGCCTCCCCAATATATAAAGTCTAGGAGGGTCCAACAAGAAGGGCAGATCTCTCCATCGCCACAGTAGACACATCATAACCCTAGCATACGCCACGCTAGATCCAATCTTCGCACCCCTGTAACCTTCGGCTTCGCCATTAATCAAGAGCAGACAAGCAGGAGTAGGATTTTTCCTCCAGAGGCCTGAACCTAGGTAAACATCGTGTCACGCGTGTTGCTTGTCTGTTAGCTGTTTCGCAATCTACAACGTCTCCTCCTTCTTCAAAACTCAAGTCCATAACAATGGGTATTGATGAGTTTAACCCTCGTCAATTGTAGCCCTCGAATGTCCATCCGAATTGCATAATCGGGTGAAGACTTAGTTGTATTGAATCTTGCATTAGGATGTCGGAGTCGACAATTGTGTCGAGTGCGAAGCACTTCACCTAGAAGTTCATCGGGATAGCCAAATTTGTAACCGTTCATAGGGATGATGTTAAACATGCCTGGTGCGCTCGACAGATTGGGACCAGTTAATTGCTCTTGGGCAAAAACAACGTCACCTACTCAAACTCGAGTCCCTGGACTTGAATTCGGAAATTGCTGGCATAATTCAACTCATGTCGCGGAGGCCTTACTAAGCCAAACTCCAGTTCATAAGTATGTACCCAACGTGTCCGTCAGGATTTTCTTCATGTCATAGACACGGTATTTATCTAGTAGAGCGCATCGGATGCGGTTACCAGGCCATCAGATTGTATCTGTAGGTCTTATCTTTACATCATAGACGTAGCATCCTAATGTTTATCAATGCAAAGGTGTTTTGGATGGCCAAGGAGACGCGGTCTCTTAACTTGACATTGCAATGTGAGTGGGTGGAGTCGCCAATGAGTTCGATTTCTATAAGCGAGTCGACATTGTGGACGCAATCGATACAATGGACTATAGGGTGCGAGACCAGCGCCCCTATGGGAGTAGCCCTCGAGTGTTTATTTGAGTCATAGACTCGAGCAGATACTTGTATTCGGATGATCTTGCAAATGCCGTCAATGTTGGAGATTTTTTGAATGCGCGACCAGCGCTCCCTATGGGAGTAGCCCCTGAGTCCTTATTCAAGTTGTAAATTCGAACGATGAATCAGAGCGTGCCACTCAAAGATCTTGTATATGCGTGACCAGCGCTCTAGTTTGGAGTAGCCCCCCGAGTGTCTGGCCGAGTCGTAGACTCGGGCAGAGACTCGAGTCTTGTATCTTGTAGACATAGTCGACAATCATGCGAGGAGAAACACTGACCCGGAAGTGCATCAAGTCAGCGTCTCAGGGGAAAAGAGCCAAGAGTCGACACTGTAGACAGAGTCATCATAGCGGAATCATGCGGCGTTTAGATGGGTGAGTCGACGATGTGGATGGAGTCGAAGCAGTCGCCTCTGTTGGGTGCGCGGCCAGCGTTGCGTGTGTTTGGTGTGCGGCTAGCATCGCGTGTTTGTAGCATCAAACGATGTAACCATCCGATGAGGGACTCGACTCTGGTCTTGAGTTTATGGCGTAGCCAGTTGTTTTGTCGATTCTTGTTGGATGACCCGATAGAATAGCTCGACGGAGTCGACGTCCTTGTAAGCTGTAGAAAACATATAGAATTGTGAAGTACTTGTATCTTGTAAAGAATATTTTCCTGTTGGCTTGTAAGGTAAAATTTTGGTGCCAATCGAGTCGACATTTTTGCACTGTAGGCTAGGCCTTTTTGTTAGCCCGATTACCCTTAGTCTTAGTACCTTGCCGAGGTACTCGGAGTTTAAGGATTCTACAATCAGGCAGAATTAGCTACTCGGGATGTCGCGTATGAGGTGCTCAAGTGCGCGGAGTTGATGGCACATTAGGTTATTCGAAGAGGGTGCAGCCCCCGAGTTTTTCGAGTGCGAGTTAAAAAATAAAGCAGCTCTAAGTAGAGGGAAACTTAGCTTTAGTGATAGTTGTTGTGGACGAGGTCGATGCAGCTGCGGACGTAGTTGATGTGACAGCAGGTTGCATGACAGGCGAAGCCTATGCGGCAGAAAGCTGCCGAAGCCAATGACGGTAGTGGGTCATAGTATCTGATGGTGGCAGCGGGTTATCGTAGTCGAAGACCATAGCTGGTCGACGAAGTCGAGGATCGGAGCGGATTGTGTGATGAAGTCGAAGACTCAATGGGTCAGTAGAGTCAAAGAACACAGCGGTTCACCGTAGCTGAAGATTCAGCGGATTGCCGAAATTGATGGAGCACCCGAGTTGCCGAAGCCGGAGACCGCAGTAGGTCGCCAAAGGCGAAGGTCACAACATGTTATCACAGTCGATGGTGGTCGCGGGTCGTGCGGAGGAACATAATCAATGCGACATCGGGTCAAAACCGATGGCGGTGGCAGTTTGCCACAATCGAAGATCGTAGCAGGTTCCCGCAGCCGAGAGCGGCAGCGGATCACCGGAGCCGAGAGAGCCACGGGTCATCGAAACCGAAGACGTCATAGGGTCGCATGGGGGAGTCGTCGTAGGTCGTCAGAGCCTATGGCGTCAACAAGTTGACATGCCCGAAGATTGTATCGGGTTGCCACTATCGAAGGAGCCCCGAGTCGATGGAGCCGAAAACTGCAACAGGACATCGGAGTCGAAAGATCCCAGGTAGGCTATAGTTGGGTGCCCGTTAGGCATACCCATGTCACCTTCGCTCTAACGCCTCGTTTCTTCCTCCACTCCTTTTATGCTTCCCCATTTCAACTCTATTTGTCAAGATCCCCATTAAAAATCAAGCAATGGTGATTAAAGGAGAGTGAATATAATTGAAGATCCAAACAAATCATATTTTGTCTAGATCAAGTCGAAGATCCAAGATGAATGACAGAAGGAGATCAAGCTAGTGAAGGTTGCGGTGGCAATCGTATGGGGAGATGCTGAAGAAGATCACCACCACAACCTTCACCAGCTTTTACGAGCCGTTGTAATCGTACATGGTGGATAATCCTTCTCCCATGGTAATTTTCGCAACTCTTTTATGCAATAACTGAATGTAATATAGTCTTTTGAATGGACATTATGACTCCATCACTTTCTTTAGATTTGTAATACAATTGAAGGATCTCTGACACCTCTTTCAGGGGAAAGATCCAGCGGAATCGGCCAGTAACACTGTTGAAGATGTTGGGAAAGATGATGATGACGATGACGACAATGAGAAAACGAAGTCAGATGCCGAGGAGAAACTGATGACTTGGTCCCGTGTTCAAGTAGGAGGCCTGTCCTATAGACAAATCACCGCTGACGATTCGAGGAAAACCCTAAAGGGGTTCCGAGGCAGGAAACTAAAAAAAATCCTAGCAACAAGAACAACATAGCCAAGATCTATCTATGCATATGTAAAGTAACGATAGGGATTTGATGTTCATACCCTTGAAGACCAAAAGCGGGATTATGTTCCGTTCAAACGTTGTTGATATAGTCGTACGATGTCGTCAACCTCAAGTTCATGTAGGCGTCCAAGCGGCCAGCACCACAACTAGCGGTGCCTCCAAAGTACTACACATGTTTGGTGTAGAGGCATATCCCGGACTCTGGTCCAGCAAAGTAGTGGAAGAAGAAGATCCGGACCGACTCCAATTGCACGATGGAGTGTGTATGGTAGAGAAAACTCTACCTTGTAGCGCACATTCTAAACTATGGGAACACGCACGAGAGGGAGAGAGAAGAGAAGGCGAAGGTCAATTGGATGATTTGGGGAGAGGACCTTCCCTTCTTATAAGGGGAAAGGAAGACACCACCTCCCTCCAAGTCCCGGGGTGGGACTAAACATGGAGGAGGGAGTGGAGGCGGCGACCGGCGGTACAAGTGGGCCCCACCCCATGTGCCTTGGCATCCTAGGTTGGCCGGTGGTGGGTGGGCCCCATCCCACGCGCCCAAGTCCTCTTTTGCCAGAGGCCCCCTCATGGGCCCTTTCCCTTCAGAAAGGCCCATGTAGGTGGGCTACCCATTTTTAATTAAACAAAATCATGTTTAATTGTTAATTCATTTAATTAATAAAAATACATTTTATTCAATTCCTCCGAACAACTTCGGTTTCTCCCCGGAACGATTTCGGTTCTCTCTCTAGTATTTCTCTTACGATCATGGATCAACCTTAAGTGTGTCTACCCTTTTGCATGACACCCTTACGGTTCGGGAATTCCTAGACATGATCGAGACCTCTCTCTGATCAGTGACCAACAACGGGATCTGAAAACCCATGATGTTCCCCATGGATTCCACGAATAACTTGATCGCTTGAACCTTAAAACATCGAGTCTCATTCCCTCTGCTCTACAATACCTGGTTTGTCCAAGATCTGATCTCCCGTATCGACATACCTAGTTCGATCTTGTTACCGGAAAACACATTTACTCGTTCTCGTGATATCAAATCCTCGTACCTAGTCACATGCTTGCAAGCTTCATTGATGTAATCTCATCGAGTGGGTCCAGAGTATCTTTCCTGCTCAGCGGGGGACTCAAATCGATCCTGCTAAACAAGTGATAACTTAAATTAACCAAATTTCTCTTATAACTTCTTTCCATCCGTCGTATAGGATTAAGATTAGAACTTTGCTTGTTTTGCTCAGGCCCGTGCCACCAAGCATCAAGAAGAGCGCTCCAGCTGGTGTGGACCTAAGTGTTGCACCGACTCTAAAAACCGTACCCACGCCTACTATTTCTCACCCACCCACTTTTACTGAGGTCGATATGCCTTCACTGGAGCAGGACTCGTCTACCACCACACATGAAGAGGCTGCACCAAAAGCCATTGAGTAGTCTATTAAGGTTGTTGATGACACTTCAAGTGAACCAGCTGCCATGGTGACAACGGAGGCAATATCGTTGCTTCTGATGCCACCATGCTAGAGCTAGGAGTCGCCAAGGTGATGGTGGAGAAGGATCTTGTTTTGTAGGTCACACTGATCACACAGATGTTGGAGCTGGATCGACAGGAGGTGACTCCGCCATGGAAAAACCATCTTTGGTGATTGTACCCGTCGGGTTGTCAAACTTTTAGAGTGTTTGCTGATGGCTATGAAATACAACCATTTTTATCCGCGTTTAAACCAGATATAACTCAAGGATTTGATGAGATATCTCTTTAGATCTGTCAATAATCACTAATTATTGCATAGATGTATAAATTATTTCTTTGAATTTTCTCCTTGTAGAATGGATGCTTTTATGATGAAATCTGGGCTAATTAATGAAGATTTGTGTGTGCCAATACTCATAAGTTAAAGAGGCCAGGTAGCAACCTCCAGGAGGCTTTAATGAGCATGGGTATAGGCTGGCGACACAGTATGGTGTACCACCGTCTTTGCCGAGTTCAAAATCATTGTCGCGATGGTGGCACGGCAGATGCCACGGGTAGGCTAAAGATGGGGTCAATGTGTACTAGTGGGATCTAGGGAGGGATTGTGTAGTGGATTCTACACGAACAAGATGCTTTCGAGTTCTTTCTTTGGAATGCCAATGGATTACACTTGATCCTTGAGTTGTATCCGAGAGAGGAGGAAGAAGCACTCATGTACTCTCTAAGTGTAAAAATGAATCGATTCCCCCTCTAGGAGGCCCTGGCTCACCTTATAAAGGGGTGTCCAGGTTACATCTAGGGCTGAAGTGGATAGCATATTCGTGGATATGCTCTTCCCAGAAGGGTAATTCGGCGCCTCTTTTTCCACGTCGCCCTTCTATCAACGACAAAGACCCAAAGCCCATGACATGTGATCGTTGGACTCTAGGACTGTCACCTCCATCACATATCCTCTGTGCCTCTGCCCCTCTGGTCCTTGTCTCTAGAACTGTTGGGGATATGCTATATGGGTATCCTCATAACATGTCTCCTATCCGGATAACCCGGGTGGCCCACAGTTGGTAGCATGGCCCATGGCCTGCTGGGCGGCCTAGTTAGATGGATCCAGAAGGGAGGCCCATGCTGGATAAAGGAAGGCTACGGTGGAGTCACCGATGTACCCGGAGCCTTAGAGTACAAGACACGCAAGACTAGTAATAGACGGTGTAGGACTCTGTAACCTGTCCAGCTAGGACTTTTCCCTGTAACCCTAGGACCTAGAGACTATATAAGTCAGGCCTATGGGAGCCTTTAGGGAACGATAACTTAGACTTTCTAGTCACCTCGCACAACGAACCAATCTCTGTAACTCGGTGTATTGCCATTATAGTGATTTATAGCAGGAGTAGGATTCCGCCACCGTTGTGGGATCTGAACTTGGGTAAACTGTGTTACCTCGTACCCGTCAACCGTCCGCCTTCCCCCACGTCTCTAAACACGCACTATGAGGACCCCTCCATGGCGTACTCGTCGGCAATACCACGACAGTTGGCACCCACCGTGGGGCAAGAGGCGCTTCAGGCTCTTCAGCGGGCGAGGACCAAGATCTTCACGGGAATCGGCGAAACCGTGGCCATCGGTCGCGTTCTCTTCTCTGGCAATGTTCTGATCGTCCCTCCCGACGAGTTCTGGATCCCGACGAAGACGAACCCTACGCGGTGTTCGATCGTTCCTATCAGAGACATCCACCTCTTCATCGGTGAAATCGACTCGGGCACTAGTTCCTTGGGAGTCGGAGGAGCATCAAGGCCCGCACGGACCGCCTACGAGCAGGATACGTTCGCGGAAGGATCGATGTAGGATCTCTCTTCGGAGCTTGCCGACAAAGATCGGAAAAATTCAAGGCCCACCCAAACCGCCCCTGTGCAGGATATAACGGTGGAAGATCACTGCAAGTCCATCGGCTTCGCCCCTGCGTTTGGACAGGAGAGATCCAAGTTTGTCGGCGTGGTTACCATCTTCAATCTGGCACATTGCATTCAGAGAGAGGGCGAAAACCCCCGCGATTACCTTGCCAGGTGGCTCCGTATACGAGCCGATCTGGCCCACTACCCCAATGATGATGCTATGTATCACTTTGTGGAAGGACTGGACCATGGCATGCTTCTCCAGCATTCTCTAAGACGTCAGCAGGCTTCGGGGCGTCTCACTTTTGAAAGAATGGTGAACACCGTCAATAGCTACGCGAAGGCCGACGGGGCAGCTCAGGCGGATCTTGCGCTCATTGGCGGAGCGCCGCCACCTCCAGCCGCCATCACCGCAGCTGCGCCACCACCTCCGGTCATCGTCGCTGCTATTGCACCTCCACCCCCCATCATCGAGGAAGTCCTGGCACCCTCCGACTCTATGATTGACGCGCTCTACGCCGACTTCAGTGCAGATTTGGAGGAGATAGATTTCAGTCCAGAGGAACTAGACTCCGCCATGCAGGAGATGGAAGAGGAGTACACGCGCGACGAGCAAGCCAACAATGCCGTCACGTCTCGAGAGGTGTTCGTAACCATTGGGACGGCGATGGACGAAGATCAACCCGGATGAGCACCGCCTACAGCGCTGGAAAAGGGGAAGGGGCCACTTATTGCCGCTGACGATGATCGTGCAAAGGTCATGCCTCCTCCGCCTAATCCAGTGCAGCAGCCGCAGGAACTCGGCACCGGCCCGAGCAACAACAACACCGCAAACTTTCCACCTCCGGCATCTACGTCTTCTGCTGTCCAAGTTACTCCAGCTGATAGAGTGATGTACGGCAATCTCCTCGTTGAGCCACTGACCGTGGCTCATATCTGGAGCGTGACTCAGCTTGACGAGAAGCGCTAGTAGCTGCTAGAGGAAGCGCAGTCCATCGCAGAGCAAGGCGCTAAGCTAGATCGAGATCTGGTCAATGCACAGAAATCCATAGAAAAAGCTAGAGCAATGGAGGCTGAGTACAAGACTCTGCTGCAGCAGCAGAAGGCCAAGAAAGCTCTGGCTCGCGTCATCAACGATCCTGGTGTACGGCGAAACCTAGGATTAACTCCCCCAAAGCCGGCATAGGCCAGTGAAGGCAAACTGGTGGTGCCCACTCCCCTCCTTAACCTCGCCGTCGCCAAGACCCTTCCAGAGCAGGATTGATCACCTGAGGCGGTGGAACATGTCTATGAACTAGTGGCCAAGGCGGTGAAATAGCAGGAAAAGGCCACCTCTCAGAGGCTGGAGTCCGACCCAGCGTTTTGCCGGTCTAGCCAACACAAACCGCCAAGGGACAGATCTCCACTTGATGTCGGGTCTTAGACGGGTTCATCAGAACGAAGACGGAGGGATGCGCACAACAGGAAGGATCCTATTCCCATATCCTCCGACCACGGAGAAAAGGCTCGACCTCGTCGCCCATCGCTACCGCCCCGCTCTCCCCAACATCGCGAAGACCCCAAAGCTCACCATCGTACGGATATGCCCCCGCCAAGGCAGGGCGGCATCGTCATCCGCGACAACGTGGAGCAGACTCGTCATGATGGAGAGTGCAACCAAGGACACAAGAGCAGGTCACGCCATGACCCTCCGCGTCCGACAAGCAATCGCGACAGGCGTGAGGCGTCACAGGAGGGTAATAACAAGAAGGCTAACCCACCGCCACCTACGCCTCCGTCGCCACCTAGCAGTCACCATGGCGGAGGAGGCCCGTGTCGTTCACGCAGCCCATCCCCTATTGACAAGAAGAAGAAAAATCTGGAGCCATACGACGCACGTTCGCGGATCGACAAGATCCATGAGGCCCGGGAAGGAACATACCTGGGACCATGTTACTTTGGACCTGCAATACGGTCCGCAACTTACCCAAAAGGTTTCCGGATTAACAAGACCATCAAGCCCTATGACGGCACCGCTAAGCCAGCTACATGGTTGCAGGACTAAGGCAACACGGTGGAGATTGCCGGAGGCAACCCCAACGTCGTCGTCAAGTACCTCCATTTAATGTTGGCGGGCATGGCCCGTCAATGGATTGATGACTTGCCGGATAAATCCATCTGCAATTGGTTGGACATACAAGAAGCGTTCACCAAGAACTTCGAGGGCACGTACAAGCGTCCCTGCACTGTTGGCGATCTATAGCGGTGCGTGCAAGAGAAAGACGAGACATCTCGTGCCTACCTCTCCCGCTGGCTGGATATGAAGAATTCCTGCGTGGAAGTGCACTCTCAGACTGCCATGGCCGCCTTCATCGATGGGTTGGAAAGGGGCACGTTGCTTCGACATAAGATGAAACGCTTGCAGGACAATCACCAGCTTGACTTGAACCAGATGATTCAGTTGTCTAGTGAGTTCGCAGCTGCCGACGATGATGCTCGCGGCTCTCTGTCGGTAACGGCCGTTCCAACTCAAGCTCGGAGGAACAGCAGCACAAAGCGGAAAACCGCTCCAGAAGAAAAGCAATCTCCCGACATGGTCGCCATGACCTTTGCAGGACGAGGTGATGGCGGACAATGTGGCCGAGGACGGGGAGCTGGTCATGGGCAGCAACGAGGAAGTGAAACTACCTCGGCACCGCTCCGCGTTCCCCAAACCTACAAAGAGTACCACGATATGCTGTGCCTCGTACACCTCGATGTAAACGGCAAGGCCACCCATACCAATCAACACTGCAAGTTTGTCAATGACCTCAAGGAAGACCCGGAGTCCGGCTACAAGCAAAGTCGGAAGAACAGACCGCGAGGCAAGGGCATGGGGAAGAATAAGGAGGAGGAGTCCAAGGATTCAAGTGACATGGATGAGGATGTTGACCCCAAGCACGCTTCCAAGAGCGACGACAAGGGCAAGAACCCCTTCGTAAAGAAGGCACCAGTCTACCACAGTTTCCTTGGCACCCCCACCGTCCGATAACAGAAGACCTCTTTGAGGATCCTGATGGCTACTCTACCCCCAGTTCCCTAGTTCCTGCACTGGTCGGATGTTCCAATTACTTGGGACAGGACAGATCACCCAGACCTTATTCCTACGGAGAACCAATACGCCATGTTCATCAACCCCTTGATTGACGGCGTTGAGTTCACCAAGTGTATGGTGGATAGTGGAAGCAGCATCAACATCATGTACCTGGATACACTGCAGAAGATGAAGTTGACGGAGGCAAACCTAAGGCGGACCAACACCATATTCCACGGCGTAGTTCCTTGTCGGGAGGCTCAGTCCCTTGGGTGCATCACACTTCAGGTAGCCTTTGGCGATGTTAATAATTACCGCCAAGAGCACATGACCTTTGAGGTGGTCCCCTTCAAGAGCGTGTACCACGTCATATTCGGCCGCGAAATATTCCAAACCTTCATGGCCAAGCCATGCTTCGTCTACAACAAACTCAAGATACCCGGACCAAACAGTGTCATCACCGTATCCGGAAGCTTTACCAAGGCAAGGGACCGCGAGATTAATGAAGCAGCCTTCGCGGAAGCTGTCCTCTACAGCGAAGAATTCAAAGAGATCCAGAGCAAGGTCGATGACTCAGAGATACCCGCGTCGAAGAAGCAGATCTGCGACTCCGCTCCTGCATTCAAGGCCGCCATCGAGACTAAGCTGGTGGAACTTGTGGTAGGCGATGCCTCCAAAACCACCGCCATTGGGACGAACCTGGATCCCAAATAGGAAAGCACGCTCTTACAGTTCCTCCGTGAGAACAGGGACATCTTTGCTTGGCAACCTACTGACATGAAAGGTGTACTTAGGGAACTTGCCGAGCACAGCTGAAACATTGATCCAAAATGCAAACCAGTGAAACAACCTCTACGACGCTTCGGAGACGAGAAGAGACGCGCCATTGGCAAATGGATAGCTAGGTTACTTAAGGCTAGATTTATCCGAGAAGTCCTTCACACCCGATGAGTGGCCAAATCTGTACTTGTCCCCAAAAAGGGAACCAAAGAATTAAGGATGTGCGTTGATTACACCGGCTTAAACAAGGCTTGCCCCAAAGATCCATTTGCTTTGCCTCGCATTGACCAAGTCATTGACTCGACGACTGGATCGAAACTTTTGTGTTTTCTCGATGCATACTCAGGATACCACCAGATCAAAATGAGGAAGTCGGACCATTTGGCCACTTCGTTCACTACCCCATACGGCACTTTTTGCTATGTCATGATGCCCTTTGGGCTGAAAAACGCATGTGCTACATACCAGCGGACAATGCAACGTTGCCTACATGATCAATGGTCGGAACGTTCACGCCTATGTGGACGATATAGCGGTGATGTCTAAAAAGTCAAATGACTTAATCTCCGACTTAAAAGAAACCTTTGATAATCTCCGGAAATACAACATGATGCTTAACCCTAAGAAGTGTGACTTCGGGGTCCCAGCCGGCAAATTGTTGGGCTTCATCATTTCCCAGCATGGAATCGAGGTCAACCCGGAGAAATTCAAGGCCATCTTAAACATAAACCGTCTGACATGCCTAAAGGACATTCAACGACTAACAGGTTGTGTTGTAGCAGTTAGTCGGTTCATCAGCCGACTTGGAGAGAAGGCTTTGTCGCTATAAAAGTTGCTGAAGAAGGCGGGCAAATTTACGTGGACGGACGAAGCAGATGCAGCATTGAAGCAGCTCAAGGAGATTCTTTCCTCAGCGCCCATCCTTGCAGCACCCCAGCCTGGAGAGCCCCTGTTAATCTACATGGCGGCAACCAACCGGGTAATCAGCATCATCGTCGTGGTAGAGTGGAAGGAACCAGGCTATGAGCACGGAGTTCAACGACCAGTTTACTATGTAAGCAAGGTCTTGACGGAGTCCAAGCAACGTTACCCGCACTACCAGAAGATAGCTTATGGATTATTCCTTGCTTCTCGGAAGCTGAGGCATTACTTTCAGGAGCACCCAATCACAGTGGTGAGCAAGACTCCACTATTCGACATTATCAACAACAGCGATGCTACGGGAAGGGTCGCGAAGTGGGGCATTGAACTTGCCGCCTTCGAGATCACCTACAAGAGACGCGACGCTATCAAATCACAAGCCTTGGCGGATTTTATTGCGGATTGGACGGAGATGCCAGATGTTACTCCGTTGCCGGAGCCAGAGTACTGGGTGATGCACTTTGACGGATCAAAGCTGCTCAACGGCTCGGGGGCTGGTGTATTGCTACAGTCACCAACTGGCGACAAGCTACACTATGTTCTGCAAATCCACTTCGAGGCTACGAACAACATGGCAGAGTATGAAACACTCATTCACGAATTACGCGTAGCCAAGGATATTGGCATCAAGCGCATAGTTTGCTGTGGAGATTTCGACTTGGTTGCCCAGCAGGTGGCTGGCACCTGGAATGCGCGGAACCCTATGATAGAGGCATATCGAGACGAAGTGGACGAGATAGCCAAGAGCTTCTTGGGCTACGAAGTCAAGTATGTACCTAGGGAGCAAAACAAGGCGGATGATCTGCTATCTAAGCTTGGATCAGGGTGCAAATGAATTCCGCCAGGAGTTTTCCTAGAGCATCTACGAACACCATCCGTGAAGGGAGCCGACATCGACAACCCGGATAGAGTTGACTCTTTCGTCCACATGGTGGCAAAGATCCCTCCGGCTTGGACAAAACCGTTCATGGAATATCTCGAACACGGAACTTTGCCCGACGACGAAGTCGAAAGACGACAAATAGTACGTCGAGCGAAGGGCTATACCATAATCAATGGACAACTCTACAAAAGGAGCACTACTGGTGTATACCTAAAGTGTGTTTCCCAGCTAGAAGGTATTGAAATCTTATGCGAAATCCATCTCGGAGATTGCGGGCATCACGCCACTCCTCGATCGTTGGTCGCGAAAGCTATCCGGCAAGGATTCTACTGGCTGAACGCAAAGGCGGACACCGAAAAGTTGGTCGAGACATGCATGGGATGCCAGTATTATGCCCGACAACCACATGTTCCTGCTGAAGAATTGCGAACAATACCAATAACTTGGCCGTTTGCAGTCTGGGGGCTAGACATGGTGGGACCATTGCAAACGGCACCATGTGGGTTTACGCATCTGCTAGTAGCAGCTGATAAATTCACTAAATGGATAGAAGTTAAACCCATTATAAAGCTTGATGGGGCAACTACCCTTAGGTTTGTCCGGGATTTAGTGGTGAGATTTGGTCTCCCACATAGCATTATCACCGACAACGGCATCAACTTATCACTCGAAGAAGTGGAGGCTTATTGTTGGGAGAAGGGCATCTGACTTGACCTTGCATCTATGGCACATCCACAATCCAATGGTCAGGTCGAGCGAGACAATGGATTAATTCTACAGGAAATCAAGTCACGTCTGGAGGCACCGCTACATAGAGCAGCTAGAGCCTGGGCGGAATAATTGCTTTCTGTGTTGTGGAGTTTATGAACTACACCCAACAGATCCACTGGCTACACCCCTTACTTCATGGTATATGGAGCAGAAGCCATCCTACCTTCCGACATACTTCACGATGCACCAAGAGTCACCGCCTATGACGAAGATGACGCTGAAGAATCCAGACGCCTAGATGTGGACCTTCTCGGGGAGGAGTGCATTTTGGCATGCCAAAGATCCGCCATCTATCAGCAGAAGCTACACAGCTACCATAGTCGCCGTGTTCAGCATCGCTCGTTTAAAGAGGGGGATTTGGTGCTCCGACTTAAGCAGAAGAAGTCACACAAATTATCCCCGCCATGGGAAGGACCGTTCATCATAAGCAAGGCGCTACTCAATGGGTCTTACTACCTCGTTGACAATCGTGAACTGAAGGATAGACCCAACGAGGATCATAAGCGTAAGCGACGTGACCCAGATGATGACTACCCGGAGTTTGATCGGCCATGGAACATAGCACAGCTACATCCTTTTTACACTTAGCATTTTTTATCTAATTGTGTACCTCTTATATGATCAATGAAATAAAGCTCTCTAGTTCACTCATATTTCTGAGTCTTTTACCTCCTTTAGTGTTCATTTTTGGATCATATAAAACCTTTATGCACAAGCTTTGCGATTGCACTTGTGAAAATTCCTCCTACAGGCATTAGCTTAAGTTTTCTGGTCTACACGTTCTTTGTCGTTTTTATGTGGATTCTAGAGTAGTGACTTTTGGCACTTATTGTCGGCAATTTTGTGCTTAGGTTATTGACGGTGCCATTGGGCATCATCGCCTGAGCGCATGGTTCCGACAACGAGTCTTTCGACTCACGAAAAGTCAAGCATAAGAACCAAAGTAATGGATAAGCCAGCACTTGCTTAAAAATATATACATGCTGGAAACTAGTTCTTAAGTAGCAGGACATACATCATTGCTTTCTGCCTTAAGTTAATACATAGTTTTTTCTGCATATGCATCAAAGTAAACAAATATTACAAGTTGTTTTTCATTCCTTTGGTGCAGGCGACTTGGAAGCAGCGTCATCGGCAGCCGGAGAATCACCCTCGAAGTCGGCAGTGTGAAGAGACCCGGAGGAGCTTTGGTTGCCACCATCGATGGTATTCATCGGCACGAAGATGTTGACGTCGACTAACTCGGCAACTCTGGTGCCATAACCCGCGAGTTATGACAAGATGGACTCATGGTTTATCTCCTTGCCATCGTCATCTACGTCGGGTATGCCAGAGGTTACCGTGTCAATGTCAGCATCTTCGTAGTGTTCCTTAACCATGGATAGCGCCATCCTTGCACCGGCCCGTGCACACGAAGCTTTCCAGCTTGTGATAGGCTCGGGGGCTCGGCACAGAGTCCGATGCTTTGATGTTGATCTGGAGGGGCTTGGTAATCTCTTTGGCTTGCACGATGGCGGTGTTGATGAAGTTGTCGACAAGAACCATGCATTCCTTTGCTAGAGGAGGTGACCGGGTTAAACCCATAGGAGTTGCAAATTCCGACAAGGAGCACATGAGTTCAAAAATTCAGAGTATCTAGACTACAGAAATCCAAGACGGAGAATCACTTACTGAAGATGCTAGCCTCAGCTTGCCAGAGGGTATCCGCCAAGGAGTCCCGTTCTTGTTGGAGGAGCTTATACGCCTCATGATGGCATTGATTCTACTCATCGGCAGCTTTCTTCTGATCTCTTAAGATCGAGATTGTAACATCCCAAAAATACTAAGCTTGGATCATCAAACTCTAATCTTCCAAATTTAGGGTTAACCAAAACTTTTCTAATTTAAATAATGAATGCATGCATATGTGTATGCATGGATTTTAAAATTCTTTTAAACCACCTTGTTTGTGTGGTCCTTTGCTTGTAAAATGCTTCTTAGGTGAAATAAACATCATCTAAAACATTTCCCACAGTTTTCCTAAAGACAAGTAAATCAAAACAAATATATAAAAGGAATGGTCACTTTGACCAATTTAACTCCCATGCCTACTTTGGCTATCTCAAACTTTCAAAACCTAACAGAAACTTTTCTGGATCTTTGCACCCCTTGATTGTACTCATAACAGAGTATCAAGGCCCACTTTGTGATCATCCAGAAACTTTCAAATGCATAGTTTAAATGCCAATTCAAAATTGAATCTTCTTCATATGGGAAGATCCCACTTTTTCAAAACCCACTCAAACAAGCTCAACTTTCAAAACCCAAGCATCTGCAGACTCACCAGCACCAATCTAGCAAACCCACCAAAAATCATTTCAAAATTCAAAACTTGATTTCATGTGGCCATTTCATCAAACAGGTTGCAGACTCAAATCATCAAAATCCTAAAAACTATTGTGAGCAGTGATTCTTGCTTAACTGGTTCCCCATTTAGCTCACACACAACTCAGTAGATCATCTAGGAAGATTAGACAAGCACTAGCACCACTGTGAGCCTTCCATTGTCATCAATGGTGAATAGCCGAGCACACCCTTGCCACCCCATAGTCGACAGCACGCTAGGATCAGCAACAAGCCTGGCCAGCATGTCTGGGAGGCAGCCCACCGTCCACCGCCACTCACTGTCCCAGCCGCGAGCATTGCCAAGCCCTGGACCACACGCACGAACCACGCCCAGACCGCCAGAGACCATGCTGAGCGTGCGCCAGAGCATCACCCTCGACCGAAGCCCACAGACCGCGCGCCGTCCTCGCCGCGTGCATACACAATCCCCACCGACCCAGGAGACCGCCAGACATCCCCGTTTACCGCCCCATGACACACAGCCACCGCTCGTCGTCGAAGACGCCGCCTCTGCCGCGCAGAGCACCACCCGTTCCAGACCAAGCCGCACCGCCCCATGCCTCGAAACCATGTCGTTGAGCATCGCCAGGAGACACCGCACCGTCCCCTACCTTCGCCCATGACAATAGCCGCCTGTACCGTCGCCCCCGACGAGCTCACCGTGCGCCCCAACGGTCCCCTCGCTCGACTATAAATAGAGGTCACCCCCGCTCGATTTCTTCACACCATCTCACTCCCCTCTCCTCACTGATCGTGCCACACCGTTCTCAGAGCAAGGCGAGCACCACCTCACCGGAATTTCATCGGAGCCCGCCGCCTCGGGAGAAGAAGGGAGCCAGCTATTGGAGCCGCCCCAGGAGAAGCCACCGGTACCAGGAGATTCGCCGTCGTCGACTTCGTCGTTCGCCCGCCTCGTCGACCCTCGCCAGCACCCCGGTGAGCCCCCAGCACCCCTCACTGGCCGCGCTAGGTTTCGTTCTCGCCGGCGTTGTCTCGCGTCGACGATGACTCCCAACCGTTGGATTAGAACTAGATCGAACGACCCACGTTGCCCCATACCGCTTCGCCCAGCCCCGTGTCACTGACGAGTGGGGACACCCACTTAAGCAGCCCGCGAGAGCACTACGCTTAGCAGGCCAACCCATTAACTTTTTCCCGCGCAGCCTAGTGTTTTGAATTAGATCTTTTTCTTTTTAATTCAAACACACTTTTGTACCCAACTTCAAAAATCAACCCAGATCGATTCAGTGCACCATTTTGAATGAAACCAATTTTGTTGGAAAGGTCTGTGAATGCTGAATCCAAGCCCGTTGGATTCAAGTCATTTGGATCTGTAGATCATCCTTAGTAAAAATAACAAGGCAGAAGCTTTTCTGCACTCAAACATTTTTCAAATTTAAACCAAAATAGCTTTTGAGTTGATTCCAACTCTCAAAAATCACATTTAATAATACCTTTCAGAATATATAAAAATATATAGGTTTACTTGCAGAAATAATGTTCAAGTAATAAAAGAATGCTACATAGGCATTTCTAGCCACTTTAATTAAATAGAATAAAAGGGTAAAACCTTATTAAATTGTTACACCACTTTAAATCACATTCCCATGGACTACAATATGTGGTGATGACATGTGTCAACATGATCCCATGTTTAGTTTGGAGAATATTAAATCTTAAGTAGTTTTTCAATGAGTAGAAATTACTTTTCTAAAAATAAAAGGAATTAAACCAAGCCTTAACCTTGTAATGTTAGAGATGATGCTAGATCATCTATAGGACCCTTGTGTGTGATGATTGCAAGTAGTTAAGTATTGTTTGGTGATTGTGTACCTCGTATTTATTCATAGACGCTAGTACCGACCAAGGATACGAGGAGGAAGGAGGATACTACGAAGAAGAAGCCGAGGAGAACTTCAACCACTGCTCTGCACAAGGCAAGCTTATACTGATATTGTGCAAGCCTAATACTACTAGTTGAATGTGCAAGCCCATACTTGCAAGCTATTAACCTTGCAAGCTAACACTTGCAATTTAGCAAGCTAAGACTATACCTATGCAAGCCAATACTTGTTACTATGCCTACTATATGCCTTAAGCATATGTGATCATACCCACTTGACAGACAAATCCTAGTTTTATGTGCAAGCTTCTTACTTTATTTCGTTATCAAAGCTTACTTAGAGTTTACTTAAGAGATTGGTAGATACTAGAAAGATTTGTGAAGGTTGCATAAAGAGCATAAAATTTGGCCTAAGCTAGAAAACCTTGATATCATCCTAAGATATAAGGTTGTACTTAGTTGAAACTCCACTAGTTATCACCCCTCATTAGTGCCTACCCCCACTTATAGATGCTAGTGCTAAGCATAAAACTTGATCAACTTTAGATGGGAATACTTGGTGAAAATGGTTATGAAAACCTTAGAATGATGGATCATTCTACTGAGATGTTTTGACATGTGTTTCT
The DNA here is from genome assembly GCA_916181665.1 of Avena sativa. Classification (NCBI taxonomy): domain Eukaryota; kingdom Viridiplantae; phylum Streptophyta; class Magnoliopsida; order Poales; family Poaceae; genus Avena; species Avena sativa. The sequence goes on along the minus strand of OV702297.1, from coordinate 297,951,839 downwards.
GAACACCAGATGATTTTGGTGATGAAAATGTTGAGGCATGAGCCTTAGCCCTTTATAAAACTGATGGTTGTCTGGATGCGATACCATTCCAATTTTATCGTACAACCACAATACAAGAAGATTGGGTAGGGCTTGATTGGAAACTTATATACCTTAGTATTAGTTCCCTCACGGCCAAGGTCTGAGCCGAGGCTACCTTGTGAAGATTGTCTACCTGTGCAATACCCAAGATGACATTGGTCATGGTTGGGAGGCCAAACTCACAGGAGAGGTGCTTATACTAGGGCGTGTAATTGAAAGGTTAGGATTGATTATCCGCATACTGAGTATGGTGAATTCAGGATTTGTTCCTGACGGATGTATCGAATGTTGTGGTGAAAGTGTACAATCTCTGCAGAGTGTCAAACTATTCGAATAGCCACGTCCACGGTTATAGACAGTTGGAGTGGCCATACTGTTCCCCCGTCAGACTTTTCAAAATGACTTGTGAAATGAATTGAGACTTTGACTTGACCACAACAGAGTTGTGACATGAGTTACAAGTTCCCACTTAGGAGTTATTAATTTGTGACTAGCTTTGAAACTTAGTAGAGATAAATCTGGCTTTTTGCAAAACAACCTTAGAGCCTAGTGTCCCATTATCCAAAAACCCCTTACCTGTTAGTATTAGTTTGCGAGTACTTAAAGAGTACTCATGGCTTTGTCCCTGGCTATTCCCATGGCCAGACTATAAAGAGGAGTACCTGGAAGATGGACCCCAGGAAGGTTACGACAACTAGGATCATCTCCCATCGTCAGCATTGCCTGTGACCCCGAAGATGGAGCTTCACCTACGCTACCGTTATTATTACGTATTCCGCCGCTTGAAGTTGTATTAAGAACTGGATCATGAGATCCCTATTTGTGTAAGAACTTAGGTATCGTTTGTAATGGATGATGTACTATGGTATCCAATTCTGTTATGTCTCGCAAAAATGGTAATCCTGGGATTGCGATGTACGGCATAACAGGCATCTAGGATTGAAAAATCCGGGTGTTGACAAGTTGGTATCAGAGCCATCCTGACCATAGGAGACCCTAGTTAGACTGGACGTTTGAACCAAAAACTTAGTTTCAAAATCAAAGAAAACAAATACTTACAAAAACTTATTCTCATTCTTATCCCTTTGATTTCTTTCTAAAAAAAATTCAGGTTCCTCAAAAACTCTTGCAAAATACATAAAATTTTGACACACTTGATCAGCCTGCTAATCTACTCATCCTCTATTTTTATAGATGGACGTGAAGTACAACAAGTTTTATCAACTAGGGAATGGAGGAGACCTTATCTTTGAGAAGGATTTGGACCAGCTTTCGGAACTTCTGGAGCGTCCGCACCCCGAGTTCTTCGGAGCTCAACTCAATGATCAAGGAGGAGAAGATCTGCAGTGGCTAATTGTTGCAAGTCTCAGAGGAAAGATTGAACCTCCCACTGCGGAAGGAATTCAGTTTACCTTAAGAGAGAACAACTGGCTCGATGGACTTGCCAGAGCAATGCAGGAAGCTCTTTCCCGTCTGTGTGGGCAGAGCATCAATCAGATCAAGGGTACTCGCTTTGAGTTTTGCCCAAGGCGTGATGCAAATGGACAACCACTGGAAGCCCCATACCATCCCGAGCTGAAGACCCAATTGGACCACCTTAGCTTCATGATGTACGATCATCAGAAGGAGTTGGACAACTGCCGTGACTACTGCAACCACAAGTCCGCCACATCAATACGAAGGATCAAACCATCGCCATGCTATCCAAGGATCGCAAGTCTCGCCGCCGTCAGCTCGACAAGAAGGAGCGCATTATTGCCCGTCTTCGCCATCGCATCTCATCTTTGGAGGAGACCATCCACGAGAGAGACATGCAGTTGGAGGAAAGGGAGAATGCCGGAGAGGATCTTCGTAGAGACCCCTACTCCTATCTCAGCGATGACGATGATTTTCTGGAGGATCAGGCCATGGACTTCTTCACCGATGAGGATGATTTCGCCTTCATCGATGATGATGAAGATGATGAAGCCACAGACTCCAAGGAGTAGTAGCACTTGAGCACTAGCGTAGTGAGTAGTATTCGGTCCCACTGTATCGTAGTTTCCAGAATGGTTCTTAAAACCATCTGTTTTTCTTTGTTGTGGTGTGTGTTGTACTGTGTGATATGAATGAATGAATGAAAAAGCAAGTTGCTAGAAAACTCTGAGTCAAACTTTAAAAACTTTTCAAAATCCCCAAAACCTTAGAAATTTCCCTCTTTTCTCATGATCTATCTAAATCTTCAGATGCCACGTGGAGGAAGTGGTTCAGCCCCGGACCCAATGTTGCAGATACTGCAAATGTTGACTTCTGACCGCGAAGCTGAAAGAGTGGAACGTCAAGCCAACCTAGCCACTCTGCAGCAGATAGCCCAGCTAGCCCACAATAACCAAGGCCACGGAAATCAGGACAACCACGGATCTAAGCTCAAGAACTTCCAGAATACCAACCCACCTGTTTTCACTAAGTCAGAAGAACCCCTAGACGCCGATGATTGGCTGCAAACCATGGAAAATAACTTAGAAGTAGCTGGAGTGGAAGCCAACGAGAAAGTTCTGTTTGCCACCCATTATCTAGCCGGAGATGCCAGAGCATGGTGGAACAGTGTTCGCGCAATGACCGGAGGCTAGATGATGACCTGGGAGGAATTCAAGGTCAAGTTTAGCCGAACCCATGTACCACCAGGTTTGATCAAGAGAATGAGAGACGAGTTCAGAGAGCTGAAGCAAGGAAGGATGACTGTAGTGGAATACCGTGACAATTTTTTGTCATTAGCTAGGTATGCCCCAGATGAGATCGACACGGAGGCCAAGAAGAAAGAAAGATTCCTGAATGGTCTGCATGACGAGATGCAGACAGTGTTAGTCAATATCCCCTTTGCGGATATTGAAGCCCTTGTCGACTCTGCTATCCAAATGGAAGGAAAGATCAACCAAGCCAATGAGAACCGCAAGCGTCGCATGATGCACCAACCAGGAACCCATCAGACCCCAAAGTATCGCCCCAACCCATCTCCAGGATTTGCCCCAAGAACCAGCAGACCCCCGATGACCTGTCCAACCTATCCCAACCGTGGAAACCCTAGACCCGGAGGAAATCACAACAACCCCGGCCACTCTAGCAATTTCACCCGTGCCCCACCCAAGTTCAACACCAACAATGCTACCGCCAACACCAACACTGCCCCGAGGACTCGAAGCAATGTTGTGCCTGTCGCAGCCAAGGACAAGTCGCAAGTGATTTGTTATGACTGTGGAAATAAAGTCCACTATTCCAACGAGTGCCCCAACAAGAAGAATGCTACAGTCCCCAATACCAATGTCCCAGCTCAGCAACAGCGTCGTGTTCAGCCAGGGAGAAGATTTGCCCTAGGGAATTCGCTCAACCGCAACGACCGTCTTTTTCTCATGCATGCTGAAGAAGCTCAGGAAGCGCCAGACGTCGTGCTGGGTATGTTTTCTGTTAATTCAGTACTTGCAAGAGTGTTGTTTGACTCTGGTGCATCGCATTCATTTGTCACCGAAGAATTTGCATGCACTAGTAAAATTCAACCAACCAAACTGAAGCATGTTATGATTGGTCAAATTCCCGGATCAACCACCAAGGCTAGGCAAATTTGCAAAGCCGTCCCTATCCGAATCCATGGCATAGATTTTTATGCTAATCTAATAGTACTCGGAACTAAAGGTTTGGAAGTAGTACTAGGAATGGATTGGATGTCCAAACATAAAGGATTGATTGACTGTGCTAAGAAAGCCATCACCATGACCAGTACAGCCGGAATATCAGTTGAACATATATCTGAAACCTTACCTCGCCAATTCAAATGCAACAAGAGTATAGCCCAACCTACCATTGACCAAGTCCGGATAGTCTGTGAATACCCCGATGTATTTCCAGATGTTTTGCCCGGTATGCCCCTAGATCGGGATATCAAGTTTATCATTGAACTAATCCCCGGAACCGGACCCATAGCCCAAAGACCCTATAGTATGAACCCATCGGAGTTAGAAGAACTGAAGAAGCAACTGGATTCCATGTTGGAAATCGGATTGATTCAACCAAGTGCGTCACCATGGAGATCACCTGTCTTGTTTGTGGACAAGAAAGATGGAGGTAACCGTTTGTGTACGGATTATCGGAAGTTGAATGATGTCACCATCAAGAACAAGTACCCCTTGCCCAAGATAGAAGATTTGTTTGATCAGTTGACCGGTGCCCAAGTGTTTTCTAAGATTGATCTTAGAACTGGTTATCATCAACTCAAGATTCGTGCGGAGGATATTCCAAAGACTGCCTTTACCACCAGATATGGATTGTACGAGTATACAGTCATGTCTTTTGGATTAACCAATGCCCCCGCTTATTTCATGAATCTCATGAATAAGATTTTTATGGACTTCCTGGATAAGTTTGTCGTTGTTTTTATCGATGACATTCTGATTTATTCCAAATCAGAAGAAGAACATGAGCTACACCTAAGGACCATTCTTGGAACCCTTAGAGAGCATCAGTTGTATGCAAAGTTTAGCAAATGTGAATTCTGGTTACAGGAGGTAGGATTCCTCGGTCACATTGTATCAGCCGGAGGAATTGCCGTTGACCCTGCCAAAGTAAAAGATGTAGAAGATTGGCAAGCCCCAACCACTCAAACCCAAGTTCGTGCTTTTCTCGAATTGGCGGAATATTACCGCAAATTCGTAGAAGGATTCTCGAGTATCGCCAGACCCATGACCCAATTGCTGAAGAAGGACAAGAAGTTTGAATGGACCGACAAATGTGAAGCGAGTTTTCAAGAACTCAAGAGGAGATTGATTTCAGCCCCAATCTTGATCATGCCAGATATCACGAAGCCCTTCGATGTGTATTGTGACGCATCCAAGATCGGTCTCGTATGTGTGCTAATGCAAGAAGGCAAAGTTATATCTTATCTATCTCGACAATTGAAGCAACATGAGAAAAACTACCCAACCCATGACCTCGAACTTGCAGCCGTAGTTCTAGCCCTGAAAACATGGAGACATTACCTGAAGGGAAATCGTTGTGAGATTTATTCGGATCACAAGAGCCTAAAGTATATATTCACTCAGAAGGAGCTGAATATGAGGCAGAGAAGATGGATTGAGCTAATCAAGGATTATGACCTGGACATTCACTATCACCCTGGTAAAGCCAATGTGGTAGCAGATGCCCTTAGCAGATTGCCGTGCCGCTTGAACTCCATGATTTTGAAGGAGCAACCAAGTTTGCACAAGGAGATGGAAGATTTTCGAATGGAATTAGTAAGTGAAGGATTTTTTACTAGTATAGAACTCCAGCCCACTTTTATCAGTCAGATTAAAGAGGCGCGTAAGGGAAATGCTAGTATCGACGGAATCAAGCGTCGTATCGGTACGGGCAAGGTACCCGGATTCATAGAAGACGAAGAAGGAGTTTTGTGGTACAAAGGACGCCTTTGTGTATCATCAGATTCTGAGTTGAAAGAAGTTATTTTGAAGGAGGCTCATGATACTCTTTATTCTATCCATCCCGGAGGAACTAAGATGTATCAAGATTTAAAGGAGCAATTTTGGTGGCATAAGATGAAGAGAGAAATCGGAAGCTATATCGTCAAGTGTGATATATGTCAGCGAGTCAAGGTAGGACATCAACGACCCGCTGGATTGTTGCAACCTTTGCAGATTCCGGAATGGAAATGGGATTCAGTAGGAATGGACTTTATCACTGGACTGCCTACTTCTAGTAGGGAAAATGACTCTATTTGGGTCATAGTGGACAGATTGTCCAAAGTCGCCCATTTCTTGCCCGTCAAAACCACCTATCAGAGTTCGAAGCTAGCAGAGTTATACATCGCTAGAATAGTTAGTTTGCATGGAGTCCCCAAGAACATAGTATCGGATCGAGGAACTCAGTTTACCTTGAGATTCTGGAAGAAAGTTCAAGAAGGTTTAGGAACCCGCCTAGATTTCAGTACCGCGTATCACCCTCAGACCGATGGACAAACGGAGCGAGTAAATCAAATACTCGAAGATATGCTGAGAGCATGTGTGTTAGAATATGGATCCAAATGGGAAGACTGTCTGCCGTTTGCAGAATTTTCCTACAACAACAGTTACCAAGCCAGTTTGCAAATGGCCCCATTTGAATTCATGTACAGAAGAAAGTGTCGCACCCCTTTGAACTGGTCGGAAGTAGGAGAGAGTCAGATTTTCGGACCCGACATCCTACGAGAAGCAGAAGAGAAGGTTCACAAGATTCATGAGCACCTCAAGACAGCCCAGTCCAGACAGAAGAGTTACGCCGACAAGAGATGTCGAGACCTCGCCTTCAACATAGGAGATTTTGTTTATCTGAAAGTGTCGCCATTGAAGGGAATGCAGCGTTTCCAACTCAAAGGAAAGTTAGCCCCCAGATATATCGGACCTTTCAAAATTCTGAACCGTCGAGGAGAAGTATCGTACCAATTGGAGCTACCCGAAGAGATGTCAGCTGTGCACAATGTGTTCCATATCTCATTACTTCGCAAGTGTCTCGAAGTCCCCGAGAAGACCGAAGTGTTCAAGAATATCGACCATCGGACCATAGAGATCAACAATGACCTGACCTATCCCGAAGTACCCATCCGCATTTTGAAAGAAGCTTTTCGAACTACCCGAACCCGAAGCATCAAGTTTCTCAAGATTCAGTGGAGCAACCACACAGAAGAGGAAGCTACCTGGGAACGCGAAGATCACATCAGGACGGAGTTTCCCGATCTCTTCAAGTCCTAGGTAATCTTTTCGTCCTTTTTCAAATCTCGGGACGAGATTTTGTTTAAGGGGGGAAGGTTTGTAACATCCCAAAAATACTAAGCTTGGATCATCAAACTCTGATCTTCCAAATTTAGGGTTAACCAAAACTTTTCTAATTTAAATAATGAATGCATGCATATGTGTATGCATGGATTTTAAAATTCTTTTAAACCACCTTGTTTGTGTGATCCTTTGCTTGTAAAATGTTTCTTAGGTGAAATAAACATCATCTAAAACATTTCCCACAGTTTTCCTAAAGACAAGTAAATCAAAACAAATATATAAAAGGAATGGTCACTTTGACCAATTGAACTCCCATGCCTACTTTGGCTATCTCAAACTTTCAAAACCTAACAGAAACTTTTCTGGATCTTTGCACCCCTTGATTGTACTCATAACAGAGTATCAAGGCCCACTTTGTGATCATCCAGAAACTTTCAAATGCATAGTTTAAATGCCAATTCAAAATTGAATCTTCTTCATATGGGAAGATCCCACTTTTTCAAAACCCACTCAAACAAGCTCAACTTTCAAAACCCAAGCATCTGCAGACTCACCAGCACCAATCTAGCAAACCCACCAAAAATTATTTCAAAATTCAAAACTTGATTTCATGCGACCATTTCATCAAACAAGTTGCAGACTCAAATCATCAAAATCCTAAAAACTATTGTGAGCAGTGATTCTTGCCTAACTGGTTCCCCATTTAGCTCACACACAACTCAGAAGATCATCTAGGAAGATTAGCCAAGCACTAGCACCACTGTGAGCCTTCCATTGTCATCAATGGTGAATAGCCGAGCACACCCTTGCCACCCCATAGTCGACAGCACGCTAGGAGCAGCAACAAGCCTAGCCAGCATGTCTGGGAGGCAGCCCACCGTCCACCGCCACTCACTGTCCCAGCCGCGAGCGTTGCCAAGCCCTGGACCATGCGCACGAACCGCGCCCAGACCGCCAGAGACCATGCCGAGCGTGCGCCAGAGCATCACCCTCGACCGAAGCCCACAGACCGCGCGCCGTCCTTGCCGCGTGCATACACAATCCCCACCGACCTAGGAGACCGCCAGACATCCCCGTTTACCGCCCCGTGACGCACAGCCACCGCTCGCCGTCGAAGACGCCGCCTCTGCTGCGCAGAGCACCGCCCGTTCCAGACCAAGCTGCACCGCCCCATGCCTCGAAACCATGTCATTGAGCATCGCCAGGAGACACCGCACCGTCCCCTACCTTTGCCCATGACAATAGCCGCCTGTACCATCGCCCCCGACGAGCTCACCGTGCGCCCCAACGGTCCCCTCGCTCGACTATAAATAGAGGCCACCCCCGCTCGATTTCTTCACACCATCTCACTCCCCTCTCCTCACTGATCGTGCCACACCGTTCTCAGAGCAAGGCGAGCACCACCTCACCGGAATTTCACCGGAGCTCGCCGCCTCGGAAGAAGAAGGGAGCCAGCTATTGGAGCCGCCCCAGGAGAAGCCACCGGTACCAGGAGATTCGCCGTCGTCGACTTCGTCGTTCGCCCGCCTCGCCGACCCTCGCCAGCACCCTGGTGAGCCCCCAGCACCCCTTACTGGCCGCGCTAGGTTTCGTTCTCGCCGGCGTTGTCTCGCGTCGACGATGACTCCCAGCCGTTGGATTAGAACTAGATCGAACGACCCACGTTGCCCCATACCGCTTCGCCCAGCCCCGTGTCACTGACGAGTGGGGACACCCACTTAAGCAGCCCGCGAGAGCACTGCGCTTAGCAGGCCAGCCCATTAACTTTTCCCGCGCAGCCTAGTGTTTTGAATTAGATCTTTTTCTTTTTAATTCAAACACACTTCTGTACCCAACTTCAAAAATCAACCCAGATCGATTCAGTGCACCATTTTGAATGAAACCAATTTTGTTGGAAAGGTCTGTGAATGCTGAATCCAAGCCCGTTGGATTCAAGTCATTTGGATCTGTAGATCATCCTTAGTAAAAATAACAAGGCAGAAGCTTTTCTGCACTCAAACATTTTTCAAATTTAAACCAAAATAGCTTTTGAGTTGATTCCAACTCTCAAAAATCACATTTAACAATACCTTTCAGAATATATAAAAATATATAGGTTTACTTGCAGAAATAATGTTCAAGTAATAAAATAATGCTACATAGGCATTTCTAGCCACTTTAATTAAATAGAATAAAAGGGTAAAACCTTATTAAATTGTGACACCACTTTAAATCACATTCCCATGGACTACAATATGTGGTGATGACATGTGTCAACATGATCCCATGTTTAGTTTGGAGAATATTAAATCTTAAGTAGTTTTTCAATGAGTAGAAATTACTTTTCTAAAAATAAAAGGAATTAAACCAAGCCTTAACCTTGTAATGTTAGAGATGATGCTAGATCATCTATAGGACCCTTGTGTGTGATGATTGCAAGTAGTTAAGTATTGTTTGGTGATTGTGTACCTCGTATTTATTCATAGACGCTAGTACCGACCAAGGATACAAGGAGGAAGGAGGATACTACGAAGAAGAAGCCGAGGAGAACTTCAACCACTGCTCTGCACAAGGCAAGCTTATACTGATATTGTGCAAGCCTAATACTACTAGTTGAATGTGCAAGCCCATACTTGCAAGCTATTAACCTTGCAAGCTAACACTTGCAATTTAGCAAGCTAAGACTATACCTATGCAAGCCAATACTTGTTACTATGCCTACTATATGCCTTAAGCATATGTGATCATACCCACTTGACAGACAAATCCTATTTTATGTGCAAGCTTCTTACTTTATTTCGTTATCAAAGCTTACTTAGAGTTTACTTAAGAGATTGGTAGATACTAGAAAGATTTGTGAAGGTTGCATAAAGAGCATAAAATTTGGCCTAAGCTAGAAAACCTTGATATCATCCTAAGATATAAGGTTGTACTTAGTTGAAACTCCACTAGTTATCACCCCTCATTAGTGTCTACCCCCACTTATAGATGCTAGTGCTAAGCATAAAACTTGATCAACTTTAGATGGGAATACTTGGTGAAAATGGTTATGAAAACCTTAGAATGATGGATCATTCTACTGAGATGTTTTGACATGTGTTTCTGAACACCAGATGATTTTGGTGATGAAAATGTTGAGGCATGAGCCTTAGCCCTTTATAAAACCGATGGTTGTCTGGATGCGATACCATTCCAATTTTATCGTACAACCACAATACCCGAAGATTGGGTAGGGCTTGACTGGAAACTTATATACCTTAGTATTAGTTCCCTCACGGCCAAGGTCTGAGCCGAGGATACCTTGTGAAGATTGTCCACCTGTGCAGTACCCAACATGACAGTTGGTCATGGTTGGGAGGCCAAACTCACAGGAGAGGTGCTTATACTAGGGCGTGTAATTGAAAGGTTAGGATTGCTTATCCGCATACTGAGTATGGTGAATTTAGGATTTGTTCCTGACGGATGTATCGAATGTTGTGGTGAAAGTGTACAATCTCTGCAGAGTGTCAAACTATTCGAATAGCCGCGTCCGCGGTTATGGACAGTTGGAGTGGCCATACTGTTCCCCCGTCAGACTTTTCAAAATGACTTGTGAAATGAATTGAGACTTTGACTTGACCACAACAGAGTTGTGACATGAGTTACAAGTTCCCACTTAGGAGTTATTAATTTGTGACTAGCTTTGAAACTTAGTAGAGATAAATCTGGCTTTTTGCAAAACAACCTTAGAGCCTAGTGTCCCATTATCCCAAAACCCCTTACCTATTAGTATTAGTTTGCGAGTACTTAAAGAGTACTCATGGCTTTGTCCCTGGCTATTCCCATGGCCATACTATGAAGAGGAGTACCTGGAAGATGGACCCCGGAAGGTTACGACAACTAGGATCATCTCCCATCGTCAGCATTGCCTGTGACCCCGAAGATGGAGCTTCACCTACGCTACCGTTATTATTACGTATTCCGCCGCTTGAAGTTGTATTAAGAACTGGATCATGAGATCCCTATTTGTGTAAGAACTTAGGTATCGTTTATAATGGATGATGTACTATGGTATCCAATTCTGTTATGTCTCGCAAAAATGGTAATCCTGGGATTGCGATGTACGACATAACAGGCATCTAGGATTGAAAAATCCGGGTGTTGACAGAGATCTCCTCCTTCAAGCGGTTCATCTCTTTGGTGGCGGAGTCCTGCAAGGATTTCATTGACTCCTCATGCATCTTCAGCATGTCCTTCCTCTCCTGCTTAAGGATCTTGTTCTCACTATGTAGCTCTTGAATGTGCTTGGATTGCTCGACAATGTCCTTAGCCTTGGCAATGGTTTCTGCAAGTCGGAGAAAGCAAAGTACATAGTGAGTACTCGGAGAATACACAAGTTTAAGTCAGAATATGAAAAAGAAAGGAAAAACAAACGCTTGCTCTTGATGATCTGTTCCTTCAAGAAGGCAGTTTTACCCTTTTCGGCTTCCAAGTCCGCACGCATCTTCTTGTACTTGTCGTTGGTCATGCCCCTCCGAGCATTCTCGTTTTGTGGAAAGAAGAAAAATTAAAATGTTGTTTGGTCTACTTGGAGCATCTAGTCGGAAAATTTCCACCTAGACGCTCGGGGGCTATAGCGAGAGTTTTTAACTTAGGAATATGCTTAGTATTTCTTTAAGCATCTAGTCAGAACTAATTCAGTTTTCGATTATAAGCTTGGGGGCTACAGTATAAAGTTTTTAACTCGGATGTATGCTTAGCTCTTCATTAAGCATCTAGTCGGAACTAATTCAGTTACAACTAGAGGCTTGGGGGCTATAGTATTGAAATTTATAAACAGTGCGTATGCTACCATTAAAGCATCTAGTCGGAATAATTCATTCAAACTACATGCTTGGGGGCTACAGTGAGAAGTTTTCTACTTTAGTTACTCTTAGAGCATTCAGACGCAAAGACCTATGGTTTTTGTCTAAATCCTCGGGGGCTACAGTGGGATATTCATATGAAATGCAAAAGGCAAATAAAACTTACAAGTGCAATGATCTTGAGGTTGGTAGCACTCTCGGCCAGCAGCTTGCCAAAGGATACGCTGTTTCCTTGCAAGATCTCTGCTTGTCGGAGAAGCTCCTCTAGACCGTACATCGGAGATGTCGGCGCTGCACCGGGAACCAGAGCAGTGCTACCCGGTGTAAGTATTGGATAAACTATCTTTGGATACTCTATGGTTTTCTTGGGTGCGGAGGCGCCGCCTACGGCAGAAGTACCAGCTTCCACCACCGCCTTACCGCGACCGATGGAATCCTTAGCCGGAGCTTCAGCCATTTTGTGTGCGGCACTCTCCTGCGTCGCCTGAACGCCGACGACAGCAATCTCGGTAGAGGCACCTGAGTCCACTTCCATGGCAAAAGGGCCAGATGCTTCTTTAGCTTGTGAGCTTGTCGGAGCGGAGGAGGGCTTGACGGTAGGAGTGACAGGGGCGATGGCGAGAGATGCATCGCGATGCAGCATGTCCTTGATGGTTCTAGAAGCCCCCAAAGTTTTGGAGGTCTTCTTCAAGCTGGTCGTGGCTTTCTTCCTGAAACATGCAAAAAGCATAAATACAGGAACAAGACAGATAAATGGACAATGTTGGAGAGAAAGAAGCCTACACAAGAGGGGGTGCTTTGGCAAAGGGGGTCCCGATAGTCTTTCTTTTCTCCACCTCCAGGGTGGCGGTAGTCTTTTTGGAGGCTCCACCCTCCGTCTTCTTCTTCTTGCCTCCGTCGGCAGCGTCAGAGGTGGAGCTCTTCTGCTTTCGCGCCAATGGAGCATCGTCGTCAGACACGACGGTGACTTCCTTCATCTTTGGGTCATAGATTTGAGGAGCCATGCTGTCCTCATCTATGTCGCTAAGCTGTAAGGTGAAGAACCACCGTGTTAGATGAGGTGATAATGGCTAGACGGAAGAACTGGAGTATATGTCATACACGGAAAATAAACATTTACCTTTGGGCACTTGCTATCCACGAACATGTCATAGGTGATGGTGAAGCCACGCTTCTTGTCCTTCACCTTGACGATGTCCTTGAGACGGAGCTTGACGGAGTCGCTCGAGAAATTGTCCATGGAGATGCGGAGGCTATCCCTTCTGTCGCTGGTATACTCGTGCATCAGCTTCGAGCGGTGCTGCAGAGGCTGGATTTGCCTGATGAACCAGCACATGGCTAGGTCCAAGCCAGTCAAACCTGTCTCTACGAACCACTCTATCCGCCTTATGGCGCGGGAAGCATTGATGTCAGAGGGAAGGGAGGCCTGGGATCTCCATGTCGAAGTTTCGGCGGCGGCTCCGTCGACGAAGTCTGGGTACGTTACTTCTCGGCCGGCCAGAGGGATATCTGGGCCGTAGAAGTAAGTACGCTGCCAGTTCTTGCAGGACTCGTGGCCGACGATGTCGGGGAACCGCCGGCCAGGACGGATCTTGAAGCTAATGGTGCCACAATTTCTAAGTTCGTCCTTGCTGGCTCCGGCTTCACGCTTGACAGTGAAGAAATACACAGAGATCTAGCCTAGGCTTAATCCCTAGGTAACTGTAACATCCCAGCATTAGAGCTTAGAAATAAGATGAACCCAGAAGTGTGCATTGCATTCATGCATAGAAAATCCAAATAATCTTTGCGCTTTTGAACAAAACTTGTCAAAGTGATTGAAGCTTCTCTCAACTTGATGGAATTGAAGTAGATCATCAAGTTGACTGCGATAAGTTTGAATATGACCTTTGCTAAAAACCTGATTTTTGGGTAAATATGATTTGATCTAAGGGTAGATCAAATGTAATAAAAGTTAAACCCTAATACATTACTTAATGATTTATATTTGATCCTTAAGTAATCATCTCCTAGTATTCATTACACAACTCATGAATACCAAGTTATAAACATAACCTAAGTAATAGGAATGTAACAACTAAATCTTAATATCATATATTTATACCATGAACATCATGGTAATACAATCTTAACTCTTTAGTGAGTTTGAGTAGGAAAGGAATCAAGTAAAGATCATTCACCATATATCTTTATTTCCATGTCATCCTTATGGAATCATATCTCAATATCTGTTGTTCATCAATGTTGAGTAATCAACTATTGATTCAACCATTCTTCATCTATCAATTCTTGATCTATCAACTCTTGTCCTTATCCTAGCTTTCACTTCAGTGCTTTAGAGAAAGAAGTAAGAAGAGATAGGTGGTAATGTTAGTTTTAAGTATCATATATAGGATGGGAGAATTGGAAGAGAATAAGATCAGTGTGATAATGGATGGAGTTAATTCACTCCTGTAATGATAGAAGAGTTAATTGGAATATATATATTCATATGGTAACAAAGAGGATTCCAAGGATGAATATTGAAGATAGTTACCAAGGATAAGTCCTATTGGATCAAGTAGGTATAGTCAATGAATTATATCTCTTAATCCAATAGAGCTAAACAGAAGATAATTATACTACAACTGTAATGTTGTATGGATGGAAGTCTTGATTAGCCAATTGGAAACCTAAGCCATATATGATCAAAGGATTATGATGACCATGCCTTATTCACCAAGATTGAATGCTTATATCATGTATAAGTGTCATTGGTGGGTAAAACATGATTGGACCCTAGTATAAGCTATTGGAGTCAAGTAGAGGTAAGATAGTATGATTAGGATGATGTTAGAGTAACATTGAATTATAGAGTTAGTATTTTCCTCTTGGAAAATAATAAACACTTGAGGTGAAGTAGGATTTGATGTATATCTAATTATAAATACATCTACTGAAGTAATATTAGTGGTGGATGATTAAGGAAGTGTATGAATGGAGTAGAAGTAACTACTTGTTGGATTGAAGGTTATCAGTAGAAGAGTAGTTGATATCACCAAGTCTGGATATGAGATGATTATGAAAAGCTTTAATGTCAAGCTCATTGCATTTATAAATGGATTTAGAAGAATTAAAGGTGAATAAGAAGATTCTAGTAAAGTAAAGCTCATCATGTTAACACATGATGAAGGATAGGAAGAAGTAATATATCTAGGAAAGGAATTCCTTAATTAGAAGTCAAGAATTATGAAGTATAGAAGATAGGAATTCTGGATAAAACACTAAACCCTAAATCTTTAACCAAACATAAAATCCATTTCATCTGACTGATCTATCATCTTGTTTCCACAATGGTTTATAGGAATATTTTCCTATAACAAATCACTTAAGCTCATCTTTGTCATTATCAACCATCATTATCCTAGATGCTTAAAAACTATCTTTATCAATTCTGTCTCATAAGTTAGCCTCGAAAACAATCCCACTATTTCAATTTAAATAGTGATACCATTCAAGATCACAAACATAAAAATAATCTGTCTTAGCCATTAATCTTTATTCACATCAACAGAAGAATATAAGTATATTAAGAACCCTAAACCCTAGGGTAAGCATTTACAATTCAAATCCTAACTCTTTTGATAGTTATAATAAAATTTATATACCTTGTTATTCCCTAGATTCATGGGAGTAATATTAACCATATTAAATCATTAGGATATATGCATCAAATAATAATAAAGGATCACCATATAAAAATTTCCTTAACATTATGAGTTAGTGATCAAATCTCATGAGTTAATAGTAATGCATTCTATAATAAGTTTATGGATATTAGCTCAATTAAATGCATATCAAAAGCCCTTACAAGGAATAATAGGAAAAGTACTTGTTTAAAGAAAATAAAGAAACTCTAAACAATATATAATAAAAGCTCACAAAATGACTTTAAAATACATTCATTGTTGCTGCAAGTATTCAGAAAATAAAATTCCATAAAGAAAAATTCAAAACAAGTATTCAAATACAAAAGCTTGAAAGAAAAGAAAACATAAAATAGACAAAGAAAAGGAACAAGGAAAAAACAAAAGGAAACTGTTTCTGGCCGTGGCCCATTTCTTTTCTCTTTATTCGCTGCTCACGAGCAATTCATAGCAACCCAGTAATGGCCCAGCAAGGGACAGTTGAAGTTAAATCTCTCTGGCTGACAAGTGGGCCAGGAGAGGACTACGGGTTGAATCTTGACACATGACATGGGGTTATCCGCAAAACGACCTTCGTCGTCTTTCCCGTCTACTGGAAGCTGCTCGGTGGCAGTGGTTGATGCCGTCCGTCGCCGCCGTGCGCTGCCATGCTCGCCGTCGACTCTCGGGGTGGGGATAAGATTGCCACCACGGCGTTCCCGCTCGTCCTCATCCCCATTTCTCCTTTTGAAGCCTCTCTCTCTCTCTCTCTCTCTCTCTCGAGTTCCTCTTCTGAACCAAAACCCTAGCTCCATGTTGCCAGCGATTGCCACCGTTCCGAGATCTCCCGTGCTTCGTTGATCAAGCAATCATCCTCGCCTTGTCCTTCTAAGCCTCCTAGTCAAAGGAATCGAGGCGAGGCGGCGGAAATCGATGCCGCGAGGTCATCTTCCCAAAGTCCGACCACCGTGGTTCTCGTTGATTCCGACCATCTCCCGTCTCGAAAATTACTCCACGAGCTTCCTGGTAATGCTCTGAGCATGATAGTGCTTTCCTTTTTGTCATTTGCTTCCTAGTTTAGGATTTGGTCGAACACCGCCGTCGGCCACCACAGTTACTAGTCGTCGGAGTAGCTCCGGTGACCAAAACTGAGCGGCACCGCCACCGTTGAACTCAGCGTGCTCACCCGCGTCCAACGAAACCCTTCCCGCGTGCAAGCATTCTCCCAATCGATCGATCGAATGTCAATCTGAGAGTAGCAGTTCGTGTGACGTCATGATGAGGTCGTGCTTGCGTCATCTTGACCTGGTCCATCCTGTTGACTGGTCCACGCCAGCGTGGCACACCAACGTGGACCTGAGCCCCACCTGTCTGTGACTTAGGGTAGACCTAGTCTGGGTAAGAAAAGTATTCCCCTGTTTGTAATATAATTTGAAATTTAATTAGAAAATGATTCATCTTAAAAGTTTAATAACTTTTGTTTTATAATTCAGAAAATATGTTTAATATATGAAAATTTTCTGAAAAATAAAATTTATAACATTAAACTATTATCAAATATTATTATGTTAATTATTTAAATAAACATTATTTAATAAAGATTTTATAAGTAATAAAACTTTAATAATTCATATTTTAATAATGGTAAATGTTAAAAATATTAATAAAATACCAAAAATCTTAGAAAAATAAGAACTATACTCCAAATCTATAATCACACATCATTATTCCACTTAATTAAATATTTGTTATTTATTAAGTATTTATAAGGTAATAAGTATTATAAAAATCATATCTTATTATTTTTAAATCACAAAAATAAGTGTAATATACCAAAATGGTCACAAAAATAATACCTATATGTTAAAAATATAATATTCCACTTTTAAGTTAAATTAAAAGTTAAACACTTTAATAACTTGAATTTAAGCCTATTTCTTTAGTTAATAATTCATATAATGTCAAATTAAATTTGTTAATATTTCTTAAATTAACCAATTAAATCTAATAAATAGTATTAGTCTTAAATACTAATATTATGAAGTCAAATGGTTCAACACATTTTAAAAATGCAATTTTATTGAATTATCATTCAACCATAAGTGTAGATTATTTTCTAAAAAGATTCTTATCCAATATAAAATCTCCAAGAATAATTTGTAATGAGATAAAACCCATTACTTTACTTTAACCACAAGTTTATAAACAAATCAAAACACTATAGTGAGTTCATAAGTAGTAAATAATATTGTTTACTTATTCACAAACCTTAACCACACCCTTATAGGAAGATAAATCCCTTTATACATTTATAATGTAAAGAAACCACTACCAAATAAAAGTAATACCATTCTTAAGTAACTTTAAAGAAACATTATGAAGTAAACAAGGTATAAGTATAATAAGCATTACACCTAAAGTCCATCTATGTTTTAAAGTTAACTTTAGTCTACCAGACTTTAAGTATAATGCTAAAAACTTTATTATATACTTTATAGTTAACTTTGGTCTGTTATAATTAAGTTATAAAATATCTTTATACCAAACTAACCAAGTTAAAAACCAAGATAGATAAGTCTCAAATACTAATGATGTCATTATTCAAATGGAATAATTATTTCTTACTTAAAGACTATAACTAGAAAGAACACCTCATAAGGTTAACTTAAAAGTTTAAATGCTTCTGCTTAGTTAAGTAAGATTTTCTTCAAATGTTATTCTTTTTGCCACTTCAAACAACAAATGACAATTAATAATAATCACAATACATTATGCTTTACTTGTATATTTAGGATTAATAACACTTAAAGTTCTTTATAAGTGACACTACTTGTAAAGTAAATTTGAAGATAAACAATTATTGTATAAGTAGTCTTTAAGTAGCATTCCATATGTGTGTACCTTATTGTTATATAGATAGGTGTTGTTCACACACACTCACAAGTCTTAATAAGAAGCACAAGTGTGAAACTTATCTAAAAGGACAACATATTCTAAAGAAACCATTTCCAATATCCAAACCCTAGAACAACGTTAACCCGGGATTCGAGTTTACGAAATTGCATTACATTACTTATGCATAATAGCATCTTGCTTCTTTAAACATTAGTCCTTACCGGACCAATGATGCTGATTTTAGATATTGGATCTTATATTGTCTCGAAGACCGTGAGTGCATAATCTTGCAATAACAAAAGGCAAGTTCACACTTGCTCATGTCCTTTGATTATTTTCTGTAAAGTATTTTGCAAATCAAGTGTTGTCATCACCTGCATTTGAAAAAGGACAAAAAACACTATTTTCATAATAATGTGATTATAGGATATTTACCATGAGGTAATAACCTACTATAAGAGTTCCGGTGGTAAAGGAACATATTATCTAGGACTTAACAACCAATGTCGCCAGTGATTCTTGCGCCGTATATTACGCGTTGACCATGAGATTTGGAATGGGACAAAGAAGTCAGCTGTATCTTTCCCTCTCGCATGGAGCCGGATGTCCGGGTCGTGGCTGTTATCTCTGCAGCGTGCATTTATTGGTAATTCATAGGAGATATGCAGCATATGTGTGGGAGCCCTCAATGTCCCACGATAGTTCCGGCATCTGAACGGTATGTACTGCCAATTGCTGTAATTCAATAGGTGGGATGGCGTACACCAAGGAGACATGCGGGGTCGCGGAGAAGGCAGGGATTGGCTTGGGTCTTAGTTTGGGCCTCACACCAAGCAAGTGTGAACGGGTTCGCAGCCCGGATGTGCAACAAAGCTAAGATCTCTCATGGGTAAAGTGACGCACCTCTGCAGAGTGTAAGAACTGTAACTTGTTACTCCCTGTTCTGGAAGGAGCTACGAACGCGGCGGAAAAGGAACTCCATGAAAGTTCTGGTAAACCCGTGAAGGCTGACGGACAAAGATTTTCAGAATAAAAGCAACCTTTGAAGAAATGTTAACAAAAACTTGAATTGCCTACGACCTATGGTCTGTGGTTGTAGATATTGTTGGAGATATGCCCTAGAGGCAATAATAAATATAGTTATTATTATATCTTTGTGTTTATGATAAATGTTTGCATTCATGCTATAATAGTATTAACCCGAAACATTAATACTTGTGTGATTTGTAAACTAAATTAGAGTCCCTAGTTAAAGCCTCTTTATAATACTAGCTTGTTGGTTAATAGATGATCGTGGTTTCCTGATCATGAACATTGAGATGTTGTTAACAACAAGATCATATCATTAGGAGAATGGTATGATGGACATACTCCTATAGATAAGCGTAGCATAAAGATCAAGTCCTTTTAATAGTTCAATTGCTATAAGCTTTCTGATACATAGTAACCTAATTCCTTCGACCATGAGATCATGCTAATCACCATCACCAGAAGGATGCTTTGATGACATCAAACACCACACCGTAACTGGGTGGCTATAAAGGTGGCATTGAGTGTTCGGAAAGTATAGGTTGAGGCACATGGATCAAGAGTGGGATTTGTCCATCCATATGACAGATAGATATACTCCAGGCCCTCTCGGTGGAATGTCATCTAATTAGCTTGCAAGCATGTGACTGGCTCACAAGGGATCACATACCACAGGAACGAGAAAAGAGTACTTATCGGTAACGAGGTTGAACTAGGTATCCAGAGATACCGACGATCAAAACCTCGGATAAGTAAACTATAGTGAGACAAAGGGAAACTGGTATCGTATGTAAGTGGTTCATTCGTTCGCAAAGTAATCGTAGAAATATGTGGGAGCCATATGAATTTCCAGATTCCTCTATTGGTTATTGATCGGAGAGGTGTCTCGATCATGTCCGCATAGTTCACGAACCGTAGGGAGACACACTTAAGGATTCGATGCTGTTGTGTAGTTATGGAATGATGAGTAAGAGACCGAATGTTGTTCGGAGTCTCGGATGGGATCCAGGATATCACGAGGAGATCCGGAATTGTCCGGAGAATAAGATTCATATAAGGAAAGTCATGTTTCGGAGTTCGGAAATGATTCCGGTGTTTTCACCAGGAATGTTCTAGAAGGGTCTGGAAGGTCCAACACTCCGGAGGGGAAGGGTACATGGATGTGTCATGACAATGTGGAATGGTTGCATCATGTACTAGGTCACTTGGCTGGGCAATATGGAGAGAGAAATCAAATCCAAGTTTGAAAGTCAAACGCCAATTTGAAAAGTCAAATCTGAAGTTTGCTTGGTGGAGGGAGAGTAGGAAACCTACTTGGGGAGGAAGTCCCACTCCCTCCACCCGCCAGCCATGAGGAGGAGTTGTAGGAGGACTACCTCCTCCCAAACCGCCCCCTCCCACCTATATAAGGAGGG
This sequence comes from Avena sativa, assembly GCA_916181665.1. Taxonomy (NCBI): domain Eukaryota; kingdom Viridiplantae; phylum Streptophyta; class Magnoliopsida; order Poales; family Poaceae; genus Avena; species Avena sativa. Next base: position 297,931,158 of record OV702297.1, on the reverse strand, counting down.
GTAGGGCGCCCCCTACCCCTCACACCCAAACCCTAGCCCCAAGTCGCCGGCCACCTCCAAGCGCCGCCGCCTAGGGCTCCTCCAACTCGCCGAGTTAGGGTTTCCCTAAACCCTAGCCGCCGGCCACACCCTCCCCTTGGTGCCCTCTAAACCGTAGATCGCCAAGGCCTCTCTCATACTCCACCATACTCGCTCTGGTTTAAGGCGAAGCCCTGCGAGATCTCCCCTCTACATCCGACACCACGCCGTCGTGCTGCCAGAATCGCGAGGAGAGTGCTACAGCCTACGCTGCATGCTGGAACAAGGGAGAGTAAGCTCTTCATCGAGTACCGAACGTGTGACCGGCTGCGGAAGCGCTGCCGGAACGCAGTGCCGGAAGGATCATCTACGCGATCTTGAGATTGGCAAGTGTACGACTACATCACCCACGAGAATAGGCTCTCGTTAACCGCTTTGGAATCTTCGAGGGTGAGTTACTATATCGACTCGTTGCTACAATCTAGTAGATAGATCTTGGCTTGTTTGTGTGCATGCGGTAGAATTTTTTTGTTTTCCATGCTACGAACCCCTACAGATATAGTGCATCAAACACTCCTTTTCTAGTGAACTTGATGAGTACGCTCGTACTCAACATATCTTCTTAACCCTTGCTAGGTTCTAAAGCCAGTACAGACGATGTCTAAATCAAGTTATGCTCCAGGAATTATCACCAGAAGCTAAAGCTCTTCAATGAAGTCAAGAAAGTCAACATATACATCAACTCAAGTGAAGACAAAGTTACTGATTAGATAGGAATATAATCTCTATCCATAGAACCTATTTCTGTAGGGTATTGCGATAGACGCAATGTCAGACCATTAGTTAAGATACTAGTATTAATAGTATGATAGTTTTTGAGTAATTTATTTCTGATTCTTCTTTGTAAGAAGATTCTTTCTCTCTCTCTTTAACCTAGAGTGTTCTCAGGAACTTGTGTAAAGAGTTGAGTTATAACCTATAGTCATGTCTTGGATCTGCTGTGTTTCTATTGTACCACTCTGAGGGATGTAATACTAGTGAACGGTGTTTCATTGGTGTTATGTCAATGACTATAGTGTACTACATTATGCAGTGGTATGCTGGGTCACCACACTAACCCTTGCAAAGCGCCGTGTAATTGCTAAGCGCTAGGATACTATTGGGAGAAAGGTTTTGGGGCTGTACTCGGAAGTGGTTCAAGACGGAAAGGAAGAAGTTAGAGATGGGCAGGGAGACGCCGCATACCACTTGCGCTTTGAGGTACACCTTTTCTCCGGCTTGGGGAGAAGGTGTGACCTCGCTGGCCGGCGCCGCCCGCCAGGCGAGCCCCTCCATCGCGGGGAGATAGACCTCGACGATCAGCTCCTTGATGTCATGGCCCGTGATGTCCGAACCGCGCCAATCGCCTTTGTGGGAGTCATTGTCCTCCTCCAGCAGCTCCAGCGCCGCTGGATTGTGGTCGCCGCCGGCGGACTCGACCACCGCAGAGACGGGGATGACCAGGCCCTCTGGGGGCACGACGACGGAGCTCGCCGGCTTCGCCATGGCTTCGCTCGACGCCGCCATCGAGGGAGTAGAGTTGCTACTGGCCATTGCGCGAGTTTGGAAGTGACTGGCGAGATTGGGAGTTAGGGTTTTTTGCAAGGTTGCGCAGAGAGCTCGAGGGGGCGTTCACTGGAGGAAGAAGACGATGCGAGGAGAGAATGAGGTGAAAAGTAAATTTCCACCATAGTTACTATTTATGATCTCCAGCATCAAGATTCGTGCAGCTTGATCGTACGGTTGCCACGTACACAACGTGTGCGCGGACGTGCGCAAAAATTTCGCCACGTCCCAACCGTCGCCGCCAACGGTTCGTATTGCTCGCACGGGAAAATCGGACATGATTGTGTTCTCTGCATGTGTGAGTTACGAGGCGTCGCTGACCTATGTATGCGTCACCCTAGCTGTCATAGGCAGATGAACCATCACATCAGAAGATTCCGGCATGGACGGATCCAATCCGACTACGGAAGAGTATGATGAAAGATTCAGCACTTCTCCGACTTATAAATTGAAGACGGAGAATACCTTGCAGGGTTCTTTGGGAGGACTACAAGATATTGCTTGACGATTTGCCGACATCCATCTAGAGGGAGCATTCTACGTGAAGAGGCAAGACGACGCAAGATCTCGGAGTTCTCCGGGGGCTACTGTTGGGGATATGCTATATGGGTATCCTCATAGCATGTCTCCTATCCGGATAACCCGGGTGGCCCACAGTTGGTAGCATGGCCCATGGCCTGTTGGGCGGCCCAGTTAGATGGATACAGAAGGGAGGCCCATGCCGGATAAAGAAAGGCTACGGTGGAGTCACCGACGTACCCGGAGCCTTGGAGTACAAGACAAGCAAGACTAGTAATAGACGGTGTAGGACTCTATAACCTGTCCGGCTAGGACTTTTGCCTGTAACCCTAGGACCTGACGACTATATAAGTCGGGCCTATGGGAGCCTTTAGGGCACGATAACTTAGACTTTCTAGTCACCTCGCACAGCGAACCAATCTCTGTAACTCGGTGTATTGTCATTATAGTGATTTATAGCAGGAGTAGGATTCCGCCACCGTTGTGGGATCTGAACCTGGGTAAACTGTGTTACCTCGTACCCGTCAACCGTCCGCCTTCCCCCACGTCTCTAAACACGCACTGTGAGGACCCCTCCATGGCATACTCGTCGGCAATACCACGACAAGCGCTTGGCACTGTGCGGATTCCTGAGCGAGAGACAGATGACAGTGTTGACCATGGGGATCTCTCTCTCCTTCTCGTGCAAGCCATCTCATGACTCGGCCTCATACAATATAACTCGGCCAAGCCTGCACCTGCAAATACATAACATGCTGGACACCATGCCGACATATCTTATATGTCGACCGAGTCAAGCCAGCGTTGTTTTGCTCAGGGTAACCCGACCCTTATTTAACTCGTTCGGGTCATGCCTTGGACTTGTTTATACCTCGGTGGGCTTTTCCATTTTACCTTAGCTTGACCCTACCTGGGGTCATTCCCCCAACATTAGTCCCCGAAGCTGGTGCGGTCTTAACGGCTTTAGCCGACAAGGCCACAACAGGTTCACGTTATCCGGTTCTTTTATCTGTGTTGCCGACTTATCCTTTAGTCGGCTAATCTTTGTTGCATATCTCTGCAGCATTATTCGTGATCACATACTTGATCCGACTCTTTTTGGCTTCATCCGAGATTTATATCGTCGACCGAGTCATTATGATACGTTCGGGTTATTTCTCTTCCTTCCTTTGTAAGATTCTACCATCCTATGTGTCAATAATCATTGTGCGTTGCCTCTGAAGGGTTCGCATCATAGAAAACAAATTTTTTCCTATGATGGGAACAACTAAGTACCAAGATCTATCTACTAGATACAAGCAACGGGTGGATATACATCCATAGAATACATACCTTCAAAGACCGAATAGCGTTAACGAGGTTGTACTCGTGGATGATGTAGTCGAATGCTTGCCGATCTCAAGATCTTGATGAAGTCCATCTGGTCTAGCTGGTCCAGCACCATCAAGTCCAGCACCGCAAAGCAGTGGTGCATCCGTGATCGCACATACGTCCGGGTACCCCGACAACCTCCGCGCCCTCGCTCCAGCGAAGCAGCGGAAGCAATAAATCATTCCAGAAAAATCTACCGGGAACATGTATCTCGTTGATCTGAGACCATGGGGAAATTCTAAAGCGGGAGAGAGATCCTTCACAAGGAGTTGTGAGTGAAGTGAGAGGAGGGGCTCCTTTTATAGGAGGAGGGGGCATCCCACTAGCCATGGCCGGCAGCCAAGGTGGTGCCCCCACCTCTTCCTCCATTCATGTGAGTGGACCTCCCACTCACACAAATGACCCTCCATTTCCTCCACTCAAAATCCCACTCAAATCCCATTAAATTTCCACCAAATTAAATGCAATATATCATTAAATAAAACTCTTTTATTTATTTATTTAGATTTTTGTTAATTACTTGAATTAACAAACATTCACATAAAACCCCTTACAACATTTCAATTTCACATGTAGAACCAGTTTTAGCAATTTCAACCGAAATAGTTCCGGTGTCTAGTGAAATAAATTCCCGCGCTTTACTTTTTCTTTCTCTGGCATATTATTTGCTCCAAATGGTATCGGTATCCCTTAAGTGTGTCACCCTATGTTTCTCGAATAATGTAGACATGATCGAGACCCCTCTCCGATCAATAATCAGCAGCGGGACCTAGAGATCCGTACTGACTCCCACATATTCAACGATGACTTCTGTGATCATGTGAACCTTATACGCATGTAACTCAATCCCTTTGTCTCACGATATATTACATGTCCGAGATTTGATCATTGGTATCCCCATACCTAGTTTGATCTCGTTACCGACATGTACTATTTTCTTGTTCCCGTGATATAACATTCTAGTGATCAAATCACTTGCTTGCAAGCTAATTAATGTGATATCACCGAGAGGGCCTAGAGTATATCTCTCCGTCATCGGGATGGACAAATTCCACTCTTGATCCATGAGCCTCAACATAACACCTTCGTAGCACTGAACCCATCTTTATAATCACCCTGTTACGTAACAATGTTTGATGTTATCAAGATACTCTTCCGGTGTTAGTGATTGACATGATCTCATGGTCTAAGGATTAAGATTACTTCGTATGATGTTATAGCAATATAAACACAATGACCTTAATCGTAATGCTATACTTCGGATGCATGTTCATCGCATCATTCCAATAATGTTGTGACCTCGTTATTAACAACATCCAATGTCCATGATCAGGAAACCTTTGATCATCTTGTTAATCAACGAGCTAGTTTATAAGAGAGTCATAACTAGGAACTTCCTTTTTGTTTATTAAACACACATGTATTAAAGTTTCCGTATTAATACAATTATAGCATGCAAAATAAACATTTATCATAAATAAGGAATAGGATAATAACCACTTTATTATTGCCTCTCGGGCATATTCCCTTCAACCTCATTCTTTGGGCCGCTATAGTAATTACTGACGAGGGGGCAGTTATCCCTATGACTCGTCAAGTCACACTGCGACTCCTCGATTGCCATAGGGTTAATTACACGCCGCCTCATCCTTTGCACTGGGTAACAACTCGTGTGGCCCCAGTCCACGTCTGCCATGACGCGATACACGCGCATGCAGCATAACTGCCGCGTGCACACGATCCTGTGACAGTTCATGGGCAGTGCCGTTAAATAGGGGAGGGAGGGAGGAGAAACCCTCGTTCACTTTCCCTCTCTCGCAACTCCTTCATCTTCCTCGTAGTGCCGCCGTCGTAGATCTCTCCTCCTACGACCATGCCGCCCGTTTCTTGCATTCTGACCACCGCAATGCGCGCTCGTTTTGCGCATCTGCTCCACTCGTGCTGCACTCCGCTGCTCGCGCCCACGCTCCTCCACGTAGCGACGGGCCCATGAAGTCAAGGACTCTCCCCGCCGCCGCGAGCATTTACTCCTCGAGCAACTCCTCTATGGAGTCTATGGCAAGATCGCAGAACGTCGTCGCTGTCGAGGGACACGAAGGGGACACCGTCGTCTCAGAGGGAGGCTCTTGGCAAGGATCCAAGGCGACCCAGGCCGAGATTGACTGGCTCATCTGGACGTGTCGGATCTTGTCTAGGGTCACCTGCCGCTTACCCGGCAAGGATCTCACTCCGGACGTGCAATCGGGTGAGTTCGTGGTCTTTGTCTCCCATTTTGCCCGAGGTTTCGGCCTTCCTCTTAGCAATTTTGCTAAGGGTTTCTTAGATACTTTTGTCCTTCAGCCTCATCATTTGTCAGCTAACGCCATAGCCTCCCTTTCTGCGTTCATCTCGGCCGTAGAGGGATAGTTTGGCCTCTGGCCTTCCGTTTTTCTTTGGTGCAAATTCTTTCAAATTAGGGCTAGTGTTGTTGGGGATATACTATATGGATATCCTTATAGCATGTCTCTTATCCGGCTAACCTAGGTGGCCCACAGTTGGTAGCATGGCCCATGGCCTGCTGGGCGGCCCAGTTAGATGGATCCAGAAGGGAGGCCCATGCCGGATAAATGAAGGCTACGGTTGGAGTCACCGACATACCCGGAGCCTTAGAGTACAAGACACACAAGACTAGTAATAGACAGTGTAGGACTCTGTAACATGTCCGGCTAGGACTTTTCCCTGTAACCCTAGGACCTGGAGACTATATAAGTCGGGCCTATGGGAGCCTTTAGGGCACGTTCATAGACAACTTCACATAACCTCGCACAGCGAACCTATCTCTGTAACTCAGCGTATTGCCCTTATAGTGATTTATAGCAGGAGTAGGATTCCGCCACTGTTGTGGGATCTAAACCTGGGTAAGCTGTGTTACCTCGTACCCGTCAACCGTTCGCCTTCCCCCATGTCTCTAAACACGCACTGTGAGGACCCCTCCATGGCGTACTCATCGGCAATACCACGACCGTTGGCGCCCACCTTGGGGCAAGAGGTGCTTCAAGCTCTTCAGCGGGCGAGGACCAAGATCTTCACGGGAATCGGCAAAACCGTAGCCATCGGTCGCGTTCTCTTCTCCGGCAACGTTCCGATCATCCCTCCTGACGAGTTCTAGATCTTGGCAAAGATGAACCCTACGCGGTGTTCGATCGTTCCTATCAGAGACATCCACCTCTTCATCGGCGAAACCGACTCGGGCACTAGTTCCCTGGGAGTCGGAGGAGCATAAAGGCCCGCACAGACCGCCTACGGGCAGGATACGTTCACGGAAGGATCGATGTCGGATCTCTCTTTGGAGTTTGCCGGCAAAGATCGGAAAACCCAGGGCCCGCACGGACCGCCTACGGGCAGGACGCGTTCGCGAAAGGATCGATGTCAGATCTCTCTTCGGAGTTTGCCAGCAAAGATCGGAAAAATTCAAGGCCCACCCAAACTGCCCCTGTGCAGGATATAACAGTGGAAGATCGTTGCAAGTCCGCCGGCTTCGCCCGTGCGTCTAGACAACAGAGATCCAAGTTCATCGGCGTGGTTACCATCTTTGATCTGGCACGTTGCGTTTAGAGAGAGGGCGAAAACCCCCGCGATTACCTGGCCAGGTGGCTCCGTATACGAGACGATCTGGCCCACTACCCCAACGACAATGCTATGTGTCACTTTGTGGAAGGACTGGACCGTGGCACGCTTCTCCGACATTCTCTAAGACGGCAACAGGCGTCAGAACTCCTTACCTTCGAAATCATGGTGAACACCGTCAAAAACTACACGGAGGCTGAAGCAGCGGCTCAGACAGCGCTTGTGCTCATTGACGGAGCCCCTCCAATCCAGCCACTGCCACCACCGCCTCCGGCCGTCATCGTCGCAGCTCCGCCCGCGGCACTAGAAAAAGGGAAGGGGCCACTTGTTGCTGCTGATGATGATCATGCAAAGGTCATGCCTCCTCCGCGTAACCCAGTACATCAGCCGTAGGAACTGAGCACCGACCTGAGCAGCAACAACACCGCAAACTTGCCGCCTCCGGCATCTACGTCTGCTGCCGCCCAAGTTACTCCAGCGGATAGAGTGATGTACGACAATCTCCTCGTTGAGCCACTGACCGTAGCTCATATTCGGAACGTGACTCAGCTTGATCGTGGTTTCCCGATCATGAACATTGAGATGTTGTTAACAACAATATCATATCATTAGGAGAATGGTATGATGGACATACTCCTATAGATAAGCGTAGCATAAAGATCAAGTCATTTTAATAGTTCAATTGCTATAAGCTTTCTGATACATAGTAACCTAATTCCTTCGACCATGAGATCATGCTAATCACCATCACCGGAAGGATGCTTTGATGACATCAAACACCACACCGTAACTGGGTGGCTATAAAGGTGGCATTGAGTGTTCGGAAAGTATGGGTTGAGGCACATGGATCAAGAGTGGGATTTGTCCATCCATATGACATATAGATATACTCTGGGCCCTCTCGGTGGAATGTCGTCCAATTAGCTTGCAAGCATGTGACTGGCTCACAAGGGATTACATACCACAGGAACGAGAAAAGAGTACTTATCGGTAACGAGGTTGAACTAGGTATGCAGAGATACCGACGATCAAAACCTCGGATAAGTAAACTATCATGAGACAAAGGGAAATTGGTATCGTATGTAAGTGGTTCATTCGTTCACAAAGTAATCGTAGAAATATGTGGGAGCCATATGAATTTCCAGATTCCTCTATTGGTTATTGATCGGAGAAGTGTCTCGATCATGTCCGCATAGTTCACGAACCGTAGGGAGACACACTTAAGGATTCGATGCTGTTGTGTAGTTATGGAATGATGAGTAAGAGACCGAATGTTGTTCGGAGTCTCGGATGGGATCCAGGATATCACGAGGAGATCCGGAATTGTCCGGAGAATAAGATTCATATAAGGAAAGTCATGTTTCGGAGTTCGGAAATGATTCCGGTGTTTTCACCAGGAATGTTCTAGAAGGGTCTGGAAGGTCCAACACTCCGGAGGGGAAGGGTACATGGATGTGTCATGACAATGTGGAATGGTTGCATCATGTACTAGGTCACTTGGCTAGGCAATATGGAGAGAGAAATCAAATCCAAGTTTGAAAGTCAAACGCCAATTTGAAAAGTCAAATCTGAAGTTTGCTTGGTGGAGGGAGAGTAGGAAACCTACTTGGGGAGGAAGTCCCACTCCCTCCACCCGCCAGCCATGAGGAGGAGTTGGAGGAGGACTACCTCCTCCCAAACTGCCCCCTCCCACCTATATAAGGAGGGGTAGGGCGCCCCCTACCCCTCACACCCAAACCCTAGCCCCAAGTCGCCGACCACCTCCAAGCGCCGCCGCCTAGGGCTCCTCCAACTCGCCGAGTTAGGGTTTCCCCAAACCCTAGCCGCCGGCCACACCCTCCCCTTGGTGCCCTCTAAACCGTAGATCGCCAAGGCCTCTCTCATACTCCACCATACTCGCTCCGGTTTAAGGCGAAGCCCTGCGAGATCTCCCCTCTACATCCGACACCACGCTGTCGTGCTGCCAGAATCGCGAGGAGAGTGCTACAACCTCCGCTGCCTGCTGGAACAAGGGAGAGTAAGGTCTTCATCGAGTACCGAATGTGTGACCGACTGCGGAAGCGCTGTCGGAACACAGCACCGGAAGGATCATCTACGCGATCTTGAGATCGGCAAGTGTACGACTACATCACCCACGAGAATCTGCTCTCGTTAACCGTTTTGGAATCTTCGAGGGTGAGTTCCTCTATCGACTCGTTGCTACAATCTAGTAGATAGATCTTAGCTTGTTTGTGTGCATGCGGTAGAAATTTTTTGTTTTCCATGCTACGAACCCCTACAGTGGTATCAGAGCCGTGTCTATATGTAGATCTGTTGCACGAGTAGAACACAATGGTCATTATGGGCGGTGGTGCTTTTATTATCAATTGCTTTTTGTGTACTTTGCATCTTGCGGTATGATGGGATGAAGCGGCCCGGGCTAACCTTACATGACATCGTTCATGAGACTTGCTCCACGCTCAACATGCAACTTGTATTGCATAAGTGGCTTTGCGGGTGTCTGTCTCTCCCATCATAGTATAGATTCAATTTACAACGGGCACTTGATAGTTCAAGCATCAACGTTGTGGTTCTTGTTCGTAAGTTAGAACGACACTTATTGAAAGCCCCAAACCACGTAAAATATGCAAAGAAAATTAGAGGCGTATAACTTTGTTTTGCAGGGGTGTGCCATGATGTGATATGGCCATGATTATGATTATATTTGATGTATGCAATGTTCCTTATTGTAAGTTGGCAATCGGCAGGAGCCATATGGTTGTCTTTAAATTCCGTTAAGACCTGCGTGTCTATTCAAAGTAGTTGTAATAGTTGAAGCTGGTGGACGACAACCATGTAACGGCGCCATTGACCTTGACACCATACCGGTGATGATGGAGATCATGTTTGTGCTTGAAGATGGAGATCGGAAGCACAAGAATAAAGGCCATATCATATCACATATTTTGAATTGCATGTGATGTTAATCCTTTTATTCATCTTGTATTGCTTAGTTCACGACGGTAGCATTATAAGATGATCCCTCATGCACACAATTTCAAGTTTTAAAGTGTTCATCCTTAGTAAGCACTTTTGCTAAAGCTCGTTGTTTCGAAGCACCACGTGATGATCGGGTGTGCTAGATTCTATGAGTGTATACAACGTGAGCAAGCCAGATTTGCTCATGCAGAAGCTAAGGTTTGATCTTGACGAGCCTAGCATGTACAGACAGGGTCTCGGAACACGGATCGCCGAAAGGTAAAGCATGAGTCATATAGTAGATATGATGAACATGTTGATTGTTCGCCATTGAAGCTACATCAACTCTCGTGATGATCGGTTTTGATGTGGTGGATTTGGTTCGTGTGATCACTAAAATAATGTGAGGGATATTGTTTTGAGTGGGAGTTCACCTAGATTAATTTAACTATTAATTAGAACTAAATTTGTCATAAACTTAGTCTAAACTATTGCAAATATGTTGTAGATCAATGGCGGCCCCTACCATCAATTTTAATGTGTTCCTAGAGAAAGAAAAGTTGAAAAAACAATGGAAGCAACTTCGCGGATTGGTTGCGCAATTTGAGGATTGTCCTCAATGCTGGTAATTTGACCTATGTGCTGGATGCACCGCTGGGTTACCCGCCTGCAGCTACTGCTACCGATGAAGGAAAGAATGTTTACCTCACCCAGAAGAATCATTACTCCACAGTTCAGTGTGCTATCTTGTATGGTTTGGAATCAGAGCTTTAGAAAAGGTTTGAGAACCATGACCCACATGATATTGTCCATGAAATCAAAATGATATTTGAGGCTCACGCGGCAGTTGAGAGTTATGAGGCTTCTGAAAAGTTCTTTAACTGCAAGATGGAAGAGAGCAGCTCCGTCAGTGAGCATGTGCTTAGTGATTCCTAATTCTTTGGGGATTCACCATGTCCTCCAATCACTACCACCAAGTTACAAGAACTTTGTGATGAACTACAATATGCAAAACATGGACAAAACGTTGCTAGAACTCTTCTCCATGTTGAAATCTGCAGAAGTGGAGATCAAGAAAGAGCACCAAGTGTTGTTGGTCAATAAGACCACCAAATTCAAGAAGCAAGGCAAGTCTAAGCAAAAGGGAAACTTCAAGAAGGGCGGTAAGAAAGTTGCCGCACTGGCGAAGAAGACTAGGGCTGGACCTAAGCCTGATACTGAGTGCTTTTACTGCAAGGGAGAAGGTCACTGGAAGCAGAATTGCCCAAAGTACTTGGTGGATTTGAAGAACGGCAACATCAAGAAGAAAGGTATATCCGATATACATGTTATTGATGTGTATCTCACTAGTACTCGTAGTAGTGCCTGGGTATTTGATACTGGTTCGGTTGCTCATATTTGTAACTCGAAACAGGTGCTGTAGAATAAACGGAAGATAGCGAAGAACAAGGTGATGATGCGCGCTGGAAATGGATCAAAGATTGATGTGATCGCGGTCGGCACGCTACCTCTTCATCTACCATCGGGATTAGTTTTATACTTAAATAATTGTTATTTGGTGCCTGCATTGAGCATGAACATAATATCTGGATCATGTTTATTGCGAGACGGTTACTTGTTTAAGTCCGAGAATAATGGTTGTTCGATTTATATGAGTAATATGTTTTATGCACATGCACCTTTGATAGATGGTCTATTCTTATTGAATCTCGATTGTGGTAATACACACATTAAAAATATTGAAGCTAAACGTTTGAAATTGAGCGATAACTCGACCTATATGTGGCACTGTCATCTTGGTCATATTGGAGTGAAGCGTATGAAGAAACTCCATTCCGATGGACTTCTTGAATCACTTGAAAGATGCGAAGCATGTCTGATGGGTAAAATGACTAAGACTCCATTTTCTGGTATGATGGAGCGAGCTACAGACTTATTAGAAATCATACATACCGATGTGTGTGGTCCAATGAGTGTAGCATCGCGCGGTGGTTATCGTTATATTCTTACCTTCACGGATTACTTGAGTAGATATGGGTATATCTATTTCATGAAACATAAGTCCGAAACTTTCGAGAAGTTTAAGGAATTTCAAAGTGAGGTAGAGAATCAACGTAACAAGAAGATTAAATTTCTACGATCTGATCGTGGAGGTGAATATCTAAGCTACGAGTTTGACGAGCATTTGAAGAAATGCGGAATACTTTCACAATTGATACCGCCAGGAACACCACAGCGTAATGGTGTGTCCGAACATCGTAATCGAACTCTCTTAGATATGGTTCGTTCTATGATGTCACTTATAGATTTACAGCTATCGTTTTGGGGTTATGCATTAGAAATAGCCGCATTCACTTTAAATAGGGCACCATCTAAATCCGTTGAAACGACACCATATGAAATATGGTTTGGGAAGAAACCTAAATTGTCGTTCCTTAAAGTTTGGGGTTGCGAAGCTTATGTAAAGAAGTTACAGCCAGACAAGCTTGAACCCAAAGCGGAAAATGCGTCTTCATAGGATACCTGAAGGAAACTATTGGGTATACCTTCTATCATAGATCCGAGGGCAAAATCTTTGTTGCCAAGAATGTATCCTTTCTAGAGAAGGAGTTTCTCCCGAAAGAAGTGACTGGAAGGAAAGTAGAACTCGACGAGGTTGTTGAACCTTCTCTCGAACTTGCGAGTAGCGCAGCACCGGAAGTAGTTCCTGTGGCGCCTACACCAATAAGAGAGGAAGCTAATGATGTTGATCATGAAACTTCGGTTGAAGTTACTACGGAACCTCGCAGGTCAACGAGAACTCGTACCACTCCTGATTGGTATGATCCCATTATGAGTATCATGTTGGTGGACAACATCGATGATCCTGCGACATATGAGGAAGCGATGATGAGCCCAGATTCCAATAAATGGCAAGAAGCCATGAAATCCAAGATTGGATCCATGTACGAAAACCAAGTATGGACTTTGGTGGACTTACCGGATGGCCGAAAGGCTGTCGAGAACAAATGGATTTTCAAGAAGAAAACATATGCTGATGGTAATGTTACTGTCTATAAAGCTCGACTTGTCGCAAAAGGGTTTCGACAAATTCAAGGAGTTGACTACGATGAGACTTTCTCACCGGTAGCGAAGCTAAAGTCTATGAGGATTATGTTAGCAATCGCTGCATATTATGATTATGAGATATGGCAGATGGATGTCAAAACAACTTTCCTCAATGGAGACATTGATGAAGAGTTGTATATGATGCAACCCAAAGGTTTTGTCGATCCTAAAGATGCTAACAAGGTATGAAAACTTCAAAGGTCCATATATGGATTGAAGCAAGCATCCCGAAGTTGGAATCAACGTTTTGATAAGGTAATCAGAAGTTTTGGTTTTATACAAACTTATGGAGAAGCTTGTATTTACAAGAAAGTGAGTGGGAGCTCTGTAGCATTCTTAATACTATATGTAGATGACATATTGTTGATTGGGAATGATGTAGACCTTCTTAATAGTGTCAATGATTATTTGAATAATAGTTTTTCAATGAAAGATCTTGGCGAAGCAGCTTACATATTAGGCATAAAGATTTATAGAGATAGATCGAGACGCCTCATATCATTGTCACAAAGTACATATTTGGACAAAGTTCTAAAGAGGTTTGGAATGGAATATAGCAAGAAAGGGTTCTTGCCCATGTTGCCCTATACGACCTTGAGTAAAACTCAAAGTCCTGCAACGGCAGAAGATAGAGAAAGGATGAGTAATACTCCCTATGCCTCAGCCATAGGATCTCTAATGTATGCCATGCTATGTACTAGACCCGACATTGCATATGCTGTTAGTTTGACTAGCAGATATCAAAGTGATCTAGGAGTGGATCATTGGACAGCGGTCATAAACATCCTTAAGTACTTGAGAAGAACTAAGGATATGGTTCTTTCTTATGGAGGTGAAGAACAGCTCGTTGTTAATGGTTACACCGATGCTAGTTGGAACACCAATCCGGATGATTCTAAATCACAATCTGGATACGTATTTACTTTGAATGGCGCAGCAGTTAGCTGGAGGAGTGCAAAGCAAAGCGTTGTGGCGAGATCTTCAACTGAATCGGAATACATAGTTGCTTCGGAGGCTTCACAAGAAGCGATATGGATGAAGGAGTTCATTACAGAGCTTGGTGTGGTTCCAAGTGCGCTGGACCCAATGTCTATCTACTGTGATAACATGGGCGCCATAGCCAATGCGCAAGAACCAAGGTCACACAAGAAGCTGAAGCACATCAAGCTATGTTTTCACGCTATTCGAGAACATGTCCAAGATGGTGACATAAATATTTGCAAAGTAGACACAGATCTGAATGTGGCGGATCCGTTGACTAAACCTCTCCCGAGGGCAAAACATGACCAACACCAAACTGCCATGGGTGTTCGGTATATTACCATGTAATCTAGATTAGTTGACTCTAGTGTAAGTGGGAGACTGTTGGAGATATGCCCTAGAGGCAATAATAAATGTAGTTGTTATTATATCTTTGTGTTCACGATAAATGTTTACATTCATGATATAATAGTATTAAGCAGAAACATTAATACTTGTGTGATTTGTAAACTAAATTAGAGTCTCTAGTAAAGCCTCTTTATAATACTAGCTTGTTGGTTAATAGATGATCGTGGTTTCCCGATCATGAACATTGATATGTTGTTAACAACAAGATCATATCATTAGGAGAATGGTATGATGGACATACTCCTATAGATAAGCGTAGCATAAAGATCAAGTCATTTTAATAGTTCAATTGCTATAAGCTTTCTGATACATAGTAACCTAATTCCTTCGACCATGAGATCATGATAATCACCATCACCGGAAGGATGCTTTGATGACATCAAACACCACACCGTAACTGGGTGGCTATAAAGGTGGCATTGAGTGTTCGAAAAGTATGGGTTGAGGCACATGGATCAAGAGTGGGATTTGTCCATCCATATGACAGATAGATATACTCTAGGCCCTCTAGGTGGAATGTCATCCAATTAGCTTGCAAGCATGTGACTGGCTCACAAGGGATCACATACCACAGGAACGAGAAAAGAGTACTTATCGGTAACGAGGTTGAACTAGGTATCCAGAGATACTGACAATCAAAACCTCGGATAAGTAAACTATCGTGAGACAAAGGGAAATTGGTATCGTATGTAAGTGGTTCATTCGATCGCAAAGTAATCGTAGAAATATGTGGGAGCCATATGAATTTCCAGATTCCTCTATTGGTTATTGATCGGAGAAGTGTCTTGATCATGTCCGCATAGTTCACGAACCGTAGGGAGACACACTTAAGGATTCGATGTTGTTGTGTAGTTATGGAATGATGAGTAAGAGACCGAATGTTGTTCGGAGTCTCAGATGAGATCCGGGATATCACGAGGAGATCCGGAATGGTTCGGAGAATAAGATTCATATAAGGAAAGTCCTGTTTCGGAGTTTGGAAATGATTCCGGTGTTTTCACTAGGAATGTTCTAGAAGGGTCTGGAAGGTCCGGCACTTCGGAGGGGAAGGGTACATGGATGTGTCATGACAATGTGGAATGGTTGCATCATGTACTAGGTCACTTGTTGAAAAGTCAAATCTGAAGTTTGCTTGGTGGAGGGAGAGTAGGAAACCTACTTGGGGAGGAAGTCCCACTCCCTCCACCCGCCGGCCATGAGGAGGAGTTGGAGGAGGACTCCCTCCTCCCAAACTGCCCCCTCCCACCTATATAAGGAGGGGTAGGGCTCCCCCTACCCCTCACACCCAAACCCTAGCCCCAAGTCGCCGGCCACCTCCAAGCGCCGCCGCCTAGGGCTCCTCCAACTCGCCGAGTTAGGGTTTCCCCAAACCCTAGCCACCGGCCACACCCTCCCCTTGGTGCCCTCTAAACCGTAGATTGCCAAGGCCTCTCTCATACTCCACCATACTTGCTCCGGTTTAAGGCGAAGCCCTGCGAGATCTCCCCTCTACTTCCGACACCACGCCGTCGTGCTGCCAGAATCGCGAGGAGAGTGCTACAACCTCCGCAGCCTGCTGGAACAAGGGAGAGGAAGGTCTTCATCGAGTACCGAACGTTTGACCGACTGCGGAAGCGCTGCCGGAACGCAGTGCCGGAAGGATCATCTACGCGATCTTGAGATCGGCAAGTGTACGACTACATCACCCACGAGAATCGGCTCTCGTTAACCGCTTTGGAATCTTCGAGGGTGAGTTCCTATATCGACTCGTTGCTACAATCTAGTAGATAGATCTTGGCTTGTTTGTGTGCATGCGGTAGAATTTTTTTGTTTTCCATGCTACGAACCCCTACAGATATAGTGCATCAAACACTCCTTTTCTAGTGAACTTGATGAGTACGCTCGTACTCAACGTATCTTCTTAACCCTTGCTAGGTTCTAAAGCCAGTACAGACGATATCTAAATCAAGTTATGCTCCATGAATTATCACCAGAAGCTAAAGCTCTTCAATGAAGTCAAGAAATTCAACATATACATCAACTCAAGTGAAGACAAAGTTACTGATTAGATAGGAATATAATCTCTAGCCATAGAACCTATTTCTGTAGGGTATTGCGATAGACGCAATGTCAGACCATTAGTTAAGATACTAGTATTAATAGTATGATAGTTTTTGAGTAATTTATTTCGAATTCTTCTTTGTAAGAATATTCTTTCTCTCTCTCTCTTTAACCTAGAGTGTTCTCAGGATCTTGTGTAAAGAGTTGAGTTATAACCTATAGTCATGTCTTGGATCTGCTGTGTTTCTGTTGTACCACTCCGAGGGATGTAATACTAGTGAACGGTGTTTCATTGGTGTTATGTCAACGACTATAGTGTACTACATCATGCAGTGGTATGCTGGATCACCACACTAACCCTTGCAAAGTGCCACGTAATTGCTAAGCGCTAGGATACTATTGGGAGAAAGGTTTTGGGGCTGTACTCGGAAGTGGTTCAAGACGGAAAGGAAGAAGTTAGAGATGGGCAGGGACATGCCGCGTACCACTTGCGCTTTGAGGTACACCTTTTCTCCGGCTTGGGGAGAAGGTGTGACCTCGCCGGCCGGCGCCGCCCGCCAGGCAAGCCCCTCCATCGCGGGGAGATAGACCTCGACGATCAGCTCCTTGATGTCATGTCCCGTGATGTCCGAACCGCGCCAATCGCCTTTGTGGGAGTCATTGTCCTCCTTTAGCAGCTCCAGCGCCGCTGGATTGTGGTCGCCGCCGGCGGACTCGACCACCGCAGAGACAGGGATGACCAGGCCCTCTGGGGGCACGACGACGGAGCTCGCCGGCTTCGCCGCGGCTTCACTCGACGCCGCCATCGAGGGAGTAGAGCTGCTACTGGCCATTGCGCGAGTTTGGAAGTGACTGGCGAGATTGGGAGTTAGCGTTTTTCGCAAGGTTGCGCAGAGAGCTCGAGGGGGCGTTCACTGGAGGAAGAAGACGATGCGAGGAGAGAATGAAGTGAAAAGTAAATTTCCACCACAGTTACTATTTATGATCTCCAGCATCACGATTCGTGCAGCTTGATTGGACGGTTGCTGCGTACACAACGTGTGCGCGGACGTGCGCAGAAATTTCGCCACGTCCCAACCGTCGCCACCAACGGTTCGTATTGCTCGCACGGGAAAATCAGACATGATTGTGTTCTCTGCATGTGTGAGTTACGAGGCGTCGCTGACCTATGTATGCGTCACCCTAGCTGTCATAGGCAGATGAACCATCACATCAGAAGATTCCGGCATGGACGGATCCAATCCGACTACGGAAGAGTACGATGAAAGATTCAGCACTTCTCCGACTTATAAATTGAAGACGGAGAATACCTTGCAGGGTTCTTTGGGAGGACTACAAGATATTGCTTGACGATTTGCCGACATCCATCTAGATGGAGCATTCTACGTGAAGAGGCAAGACGACGCAAGATCTCGGAGTTCTCCGGGGGCTACTGTTGGGGATATGCTATATGGGTATCCTCATAGAATGTCTCCTATCCGGATAACCCGGGTGGCCCACAATTGGTAGCATGGCCCATGGCCTATTGGGCGGCCTAGTTAGATGGATACAGAAGGGAGGCCCATGCCGGATAAAGGAAGGCTACGGTGGAGTCACCGACGTACCCGGAGCCTTGGAGTACAAGACAAGCAAGACTAGTAATAGACGATGTAGGACTCTATAACCTGTCCGGCTAGGACTTTTGCCTGTAACCCTAGGACCTGAAGACTATATAAGTCGGACCTATGGGAGCCTTTAGGGCACGATAACTTAGACTTTCTAGTCACCTCGCACAACGAACCAATCTCTGTAACTCGGCGTATTGTCATTATAGTGATTTATAGCAGGAGTAGGATTCCGCCACCGTTGTGGGATCTGAACCTGGGTAAACTGTGTTACCTCGTACCCGTCAACCGTCTGCCTTCCCCCACGTCTCTAAACACGCACTGTGAGGAACCCTCCATGGCATACTCGTCGGCAATACCACGACAAGCGCTTGGCACTGTGCGGATTCCTGAGCGAGAGACAGATGACAGTGTTAACCATGGGGATCTCTCTCTCCTTCTCGTGCAAGCCATCTCATGACTCGGCCTCGTACAATATAACTCGGCCAAGCCCGCACCTGCAAATACATAACATGCTGGACACCATGCCGACATATCTTATATGTCGACCGAGTCAAGCCAGAGTTGTTTTGCTCAGGGTAACCCGACCCTTATTTAACTCGTTCGGGTCATGCCTTGGACTTGTTTATACCTCGGTGGTCTTTTCCATTTTACCTTAGCTTGACCCTACCTGGGTCATTCCCCCAACATTAGTCCTCGAAGCTGGTGCGGTCTTAACGGCTTTAGCCGACAAGGCCACAACAGGTTCACGTTATCCGGTTCTTTTATCTGTGTTGCCGACTTATCCTTTAGTCGGCTAATCTTTGTTGCATACCTCTGCAGCATTATTCGTGATCACATACTTGATCCGACTCTTTTTGGCTTCATCCAAGATTTATATCGTCGACCGAGTCATTCTGATACGTTCGGGTTATTTCTCTTCCTTCCTTTGTAAGATTCTACCATCCTACGTGTCAATAATCATTGTGCGTTGCCTCTGAAGGGTTCGCATCATAGAAAACAATTTTTTTCCTACGATGGGAACAACTAAGTACCAAGATCTATCTACTAGATACAAGCAACGGGTGGATATACATCCATATAATACATACCCTCGAAGACCGAATAGCGTTAACGAGGTTGTACTCGTGGATGATGTAGTCGAATTCTTGCCTATCTCAAGATCTTGATGAAGTCCATCTGGTCTAGCTGGTCCAGCACCATCATGTCCAGCACCGCAAAGCAGTGGTGCATCCGTGATCGCACACACGTCCGGGTACCCCGACAACCTCCGCGCCCTCGCTCCAGCGAACCAGCGGAAGCAATAAATCATTCTAGAAAAATCTACCGGGAACATGTATCTCGTTGATCCGAGACCATGGGGAAATTCTAAAGCGGGAGAGAGATCCTTCACAAGGAGTTGTGAGTGAAGTGAGAGGAGGGGCTCCTTTTATAGGAGGAGGGGGCATCCCACTAGCCATGGCCGGCAGCCAAGGTGGTGCCCCCACCTCTTCCTCCATTCATGTGAGTGGACCTCCCACTCACACAAATGCCCCTCCATTTCCTCCACTCAAAATCCCACTCAAATCCCATTAAATTTCCACCAAATTAAATGCAATATATCATTAAATAAAACTCTTTTATTTATTTATTTATATTTTTGTTAATTACTTGAATTAACAAACATTCACATAAAACCCCTTACAATATTTCAATTTCACATGCAGAACCAGTTTTAGCAATTTCAACCGAAATAGTTCTGGTGTCTAGTGAAATAAATTCCCGCGCTTTACTTTTTCTTTCTCTGGCATATTATTTGCTCCAAATGGTATCGGTATCCCTTAAGTGTGTCACCCTATGTTTCTCGAATAATGTAGACATGATCGAGACCCCTCTCCGATCAATAATCAGCAGCGGGACCTAGAGATCCGTACTGACTCCCACATATTCAACGATGACTTCTGTGATCATGTGAACCTTATACGCATGTAACTCAATCCCTTTGTCTCACGATATATTACATGTCCGAGATTTGATCATTGGTATCCCCATACCTAGTTTGATCTCGTTACCGACATGTACTATTTTCTTGTTCCCGTGATATAACATTCTAGTGATCAAATCACTTGCTTGCAAGCTAATTAATGTGATATCACCGAGAGGGCCTAGAGTATATCTCTCCGTCATCGGGATGGACAAATTCCACTCTTGATCCATGAGCCTCAACATAACACCTTCGTAGCACTGAACCCATCTTTATAATCACCCTGTTACGTAACAATGTTTGATGTTATCAAGATACTCTTCCGGTGTTAGTGATTGACATGATCTCATGGTCTAAGGATTAAGATTACTTCGTATGATGTTATAGCAATATAAACACAATGACCTTAATCGTAATGCTATACTTCGGATGCATGTTCATCGCATCATTCCAATAATGTTGTGACCTCGTTATTAACAACATCCAATGTCCATGATCAGGAAACCTTTGATCATCTTGTTAATCAACGAGCTAGTTTATAAGAGAGTCATAACTAGGAACTTCCTTTTTGTTTATTAAACACACATGTATTAAAGTTTCCGTATTAATACAATTATAGCATGCAAAATAAACATTTATCATAAATAAGGAATAGGATAATAACCACTTTATTATTGCCTCTCGGGCATATTCCCTTCAACCTCATTCTTTGGGCCGCTATAGTAATTACTGACGAGGGGGCAGTTATCCCTATGACTCGTCAAGTCACACTGCGACTCCTCGATTGCCATAGGGTTAATTACACGCCGCCTCATCCTTTGCACTGGGTAACAACTCGTGTGGCCCCAGTCCACGTCTGCCATGACGCGATACACGCGCATGCAGCATAACTGCCGCGTGCACACGATCCTGTGACAGTTCATGGGCAGTGCCGTTAAATAGGGGAGGGAGGGAGGAGAAACCCTCGTTCACTTTCCCTCTCTCGCAACTCCTTCATCTTCCTCGTAGTGCCGCCGTCGTAGATCTCTCCTCCTACGACCATGCCGCCCGTTTCTTGCATTCTGACCACCGCAATGCGCGCTCGTTTTGCGCATCTGCTCCACTCGTGCTGCACTCCGCTGCTCGCGCCCACGCTCCTCCACGTAGCGACGGGCCCATGAAGTCAAGGACTCTCCCCGCCGCCGCGAGCATTTACTCCTCGAGCAACTCCTCTATGGAGTCTATGGCAAGATCGCACAACATCGTCGCTGTCGAGGGACACGAAGGGGACACCGTCGTCTCAGAGGGAGGCTCTTGGCAAGGATCCAAGGCGACCCAGGACGAGATTGACTGGCTCATCTGGACGTGTCGGATCTTGTCTAGGGTCACCTGCTGCTTACATGGCAAGGATCTCACTCCGGACGTGCAATCGGGTGAGTTCGTGGTCTTTGTCTCCCATTTTGCCCGAGGTTTCGGCCTTCCTCTTTGCAATTTTGCTAAGGATTTCTTAGATACTTTTGTCCTTCAGCCTCATCATTTGTCAGCTAACGCCATAGCCTCCCTTTCTGCGTTCATCTCGGCCGTAGAGGGATAGTTTGGCCTCTGGCCTTCCGTTTTTCTTTGGTGCAAATTCTTTCAAATTAGGGCTAGTGTTGTTGGGGATATACTATATGGGTATCCTTATAGCATGTCTCTTATCCGGCTAACCCAGGTGGCCCACAGTTGGTAGCATGGCCCATGGCCTGCTGGGCGGCCCAGTTAGATGGATCCAGAAGGGAGGCCCATGCCGGATAAAGGAAGGCTACGGTTGGAGTCACCGACATACCCGGAGCCTTGGAGTACAAGACACACAAGACTAGTAATAGACAGTGTAGGACTCTGTAACCTGTCTGGCTAGGACTTTTCCCTGTAACCCTAGGACCTGGCGACTATATAAGTTGGGCCTATGGGAGCCTTTAGGGCACGTTCATAGACAACTTCACATAACCTCGCACAGCGAACCTATCCCTGTAACTCGGCGTATTGCCCTTATAGTGATTTATAGCAGGAGTAGGATTCCGCCACTGTTTTGGGATCTAAACCTGGGTAAGCTGTGTTACCTCGTACCCGTCAACCGTTCGCCTTCCCCCACGTCTCTAAACACGCACTGTGAGGACCCCTCCATGGCGTACTCATCGGCAATACCACGACCGTTGGCGCCCACCTTGGGGCAAGAGGTGCTTCAAGCTCTTCAGCGGGCAAGGACCAAGATCTTCGCGGGAATCGGCGAAACCGTAGCCATCGGTCGCGTTCTCTTCTCCGGCAACGTTCCGATCGTCCCTCCTGACAAGTTCTAGATCCTGGAAAAGACGAACCCTACGCGGTGTTCGATCGTTCCTATCAGAGACATCCACCTCTTCATCGGCGAAACCGACTCGGGCACTAGTTCCCTGGGAGTCGGAGGAGCATCAAGGCCCGCACAGACCTCCTACGGGCAGGATACGTTCACGAAAGGATCAATGTCGGATCTCTCTTCGGAGTTTGCCGGCAAAGATCGGAAAACCCAAGGCCCGCACGGACCACCTACGGGCAGGACGCGTTCGCGGAAGGATCGATGTCGGATCTCTCTTCGGAGTTTGCCAGCAAAGATCGGAAAAATTCAAAGCCCACCCAAACCGCCCCTGTGCAGGATATAACGGTGGAAGATCGCTGCAAGTCCGCCGGCTTCGCCCGTGCGTCTAGACAACAGAGATCCAAGTTCGTCGGCGTGGTTACCATCTTCGATCTGGCACGTTGCATTCAGAGAGAGGGCGAAAACCCCCGCGATTACCTGGCCAGGTGGCTCCGTATACGAGACGATCTGGCCCACTACCCCAACGACAATGCTATGTGTCACTTTGTGGAAGGACTGGACCGTGGCACGCTTCTCCGACATTCTCTAAGACGGCAGCAGGCGTCAGAACTCCTTACCTTCGAAAGCATGGTGAACACCGTCAAAAACTACACGGAGGCTGAAGCAGCAGCTCAGACAACGCTTGTGCTCATTGACAGAGCCCCTCCAATCCAGCCACTGCCACCACCACCTCCGGCCGTCGTCGTCGCAGCTGCGCCACCACCTCCAGTCATCGTTGCTGCCGTTGCACATCCACCGCCCATCATCGAGGAAGTCCTGGCACCCTCTGACTCTGTGATTGACGCTCTTTATGCCGACTTCAGTGCAGATTCGGAGGAGATAGATTTCAGTCCAGAGGAACTAGACTCCGCCATGCAGGAGATGGAGGAGGAGTACACACGTGACGAACAAGCCAAAAACACCGTCGCCTCTCGAGAAGTGTTCGTCACCATCGGGACGGCAATGGATGAAGACCAACCCGGACGAGCTCCGCCTGCGGCACTAGAAAAAGGGAAGTGGCCACTTGTTGCTGCTGACGATGATCACGCAAAGGTCATGCCTCCTCCGCCTAACCCAGTACAGCAGCCGCAGGAACTAAGCACCGACCTGAGCAATAACAACACCGCAAACTTGCCGCCTCCGGCATCTACGTCTACTGCCGCCCAAGTTACTCCAGCGGATAGAGTGATGTACGACAATCTCCTTGTTGAGCCACTGACTGTAGCTCATATTCGGAACGTGACTCAGCTTGATGAGAAGCGCTAGTAGCTGCTGGAGGAAGCGCAGGCCATCGCGGAGCAAGGCGCTAAGCTGGATAGAGATCTGGTCAACACGCAGAAGTCCATAGAGAAAGCTAGAGCAATGGAGGCCGAATACAAGACTCTGCTGCAGTAGCAGAAGGCCAAGAAAGCTCCGGCTTGCATCATCCATGATCCTGGTGTACGACGAAACCTAGGATGGGATCCCTCGAAGCCGGCACAAGCCAAGCCTTACATTGACAGTAAGGGCAAACAGGTGATGCCCACCCCACCCCTTAACCTCGCCGTCGCCAAGACCCTTCTAGAGCATGATAGATCGCCCGAGGTAGTGGAACAGGTCTATGACCTAGTGGCCAAGGCGTTAAAGCAGCAAAAAAAGACCACCTCTCAGAGGCTTGAGTCCGACCGAGCACTCTGCCGATCTAGCCAGTATAAGCCGCTAAGGGACAGATCTCCTCTTGATGTCGGGTCTCAGACGGGTTCATCAGAACAAAGACGGAGGGATGCGCGCAACAGGAAGGATGCTATCCCCATATCCTCCGACCAAGGAGAAAAAGCCCGACCTCGTCGCCCATCGCCACCGCCCCGATCCCCCGACATCGCGAAGACCCCAAGGCTCACCAACGTACGGATATGCCCCCGCCAAGGCAGTGCGGCATCGTCATCTGCGACAACACGGAGCAGACCCGTCATGACAGAGAGCGCAACCAAGGACACAAGAGCAGGTCACGCCATGACCCTCCGTGTCCGACAAGCAACCGCGACAGGTGTGAGGCGTCGCAGGAGGGAAATATCAAGAAGGCTAACCCAACGCCACCTCTGCCTCCGTCGCCACCTAGAAGTCACCATGGCGGAAGAGGCCCGCGTCGTTCACGCATCCCATCCCCTATTGACAAGAAGAAGAACCTAGAGCCATACGATGCACGTTCATGGATCGATAAGATCCACGAGGCTCGGGAAGGACCATACCTGGGACCATGTTGTTTTGGACCTGCAATACGGTCCGCAACTTACCCTAAAGGTTTCCGGATTGATAAGACCATCAAGCCCTATGACGGCACCGCCAAGCCAGCCACATGGTTTCAGGACTACGACAACACGGTGGAGATTGCCGGAGGCAACCCCAACGTCGCCGTCAAGTACCTCCCGTTAATGTTGGCGGGCACGACCCGTCAATGGATCGACGACTTGCCGGAGAAATCCATCTACAATTGGTTGGACATGCAAGAGGCGTTCACCAAGAACTTTGAGGGTACGTACAAACGTCCCTGCACTGTTGGCGATCTACAGCGGTGCGTGCAAGAGAAAGACGAGACATCTCGCGCCTACCTCTCCCGCTGGCTGGACATGAAGAATTCCTGCGCAGGAGTGCATGCTCAGACCACCATGGCCGCCTTCATCGATGGGTTGGAAAGGGGCACATTGCTCTGACATAAGTTGAAGCACTTGCAGGACAATCACCAGCTTGACTTGAATCAGATGATTCAGTTGGCCAGTGAGTTCGCAGCTGCCGACGACGATGCTCGTGGCTCCCTGCCGGCAACGGCCATTCCAACTCAAGCTCGAAGGAACAACATTACAAAGCGGAAACCCGTTCCAGAAGAAAAGCAATCTACCGACATGGTCGCTATGACTTTTGTAGGACGAGGCGATGGCAGACAACATGGCCGAGGAAGGGGAGCTGGTCGAGGACAGCAGCGAGGAAGTGAAACTACCTCGATAGCGCATTCCCCAAACATACAAAGAGTACCGCGATATGCCGTGCCTCGTGCACCTCAACGCCAACGGTAAAGCCACTCACACCAATCGACACTGCAAGTTCGTCAACGACCTCAAGGAATACCCAGAGTCCGGATACAAGCGAAGTCGGAAGAACAGACTGCGAGGCAAGGGCAAGGGGAAGAAGAAGGAGGAGGAGTCCAAGGATTCAAGTGACATGGACGAGTACGTTGACCCCAAGCACGCCGCCAAGAGCGACGACAAGGGCAAGAACCCCTTCACAAAGAAGGCACCAGTCTACCACACCTTCCTTGGCACCCCTTCCGCCCGACAACAGAAGACTTCCATGAGGATTCTGATGGCTACTCTACCCCCAGTTCCCCAATACCTGCGCTGGTCGGAGGTTCCAATTACTTGGGACAGGACGAACCACCCAGACCTTATCCCTATGGAGAACCAATACACAATGGTCATCAACCCCTTGATTGACGGCGTGGAGTTCACCAAGTGTATGGTGGATAGTGGAAGCAGCATCAACATCATGTACCTGGATACACTGCAGAAGATGAACTTGACGGAGGCAAACCTACGGTGGACCAACACCATCTTCCACGGCGTAGTTCCTGGTCGGGAGGCTCGGTCCCTTGGGTGCATCACACTTCAGGTTGCCTTTGGCGATGTTAATAATTAACATCAAGAGCGTATGACCTTTGAGGTGGTCCCCTTCAAGAGCGTGTACCACGTCATATTCGTCCGCGACATATTCCACATGTTCATGGCCAAACCATGATTCGTCTACAACAAGCTCAAGATACCCGGACCAAACGGTGTCATCACCGTATCCGGAAGCTTTACCAAGGCAAGGGACTGCGAGATTAATGAAGCAGCCTTTGCGGAAGCTGTCCTCTACAGCGAAGAATTCAAAGAGATCCAGAGCAAGGTCGATGACTCAGAGATGCCCGCGTTGAAGAAGCAGATCTCCGACTCCGCTCCTGCGTTCGAGGCTGCCATCGAGACCAAGCCGGTGGAACTTGTGGTAGGCGATGCCTCCAAGACCACCGCCATTGGGAAGAACCTGGATCCCAAATAGGAAAGCGCGCTCGTCAAGTTCCTCCGTGAGAATAGGGACATCTTTGCCTGGCAACCTGCCGTCATGAAAGGTGTACCTAGGGAACTTGCCGAGCACAGCTTAAACATTGATCCAAAATCCAATCAGTGAAGCAACCTCTATGACGCTTTGGAGATGAGAAGAGACGCGCCATTGGCAAAGAGATATCAAGGTTACTTAAGGCTAGTTTTATCCGAGAAGTCCTTCACACCCAATGGGTGGAAAATCCCGTACTTGTCCCCAAAAAGGGAACCAATGAATTAAGAATGTGCGCTGATTACACCGGCTTGAACAAAGCATGTCCCAAAGATCCGTTTGCTTTGCCTCACATTGACCAAGTCATTGACTCGACGGCTGGCTCGGAGCTTTTGTGTTTTCTCGATGCATACTCAGGATACCAGCAGATCAAGATGAGGGAGTCGGACCAGTTGGCCACTTCATTCACTACCCCCTACGACACGTTTTGCTATGTTACGATGCTCTTTGGGCTGAAAAACGCAGGTGCTACGTACCAGCAGACAATGCAACATTGCCTTCACGACCAAATTGGTCGGAACATTCACGCTTATGTGGACGATATCACGGTGATGTCTAAAAAGTCAAATGACTTAATCTCTGACTTAAAAGAAACATTTGATAATCTCCGGAAATACAACATGATGCTTAACCCTAAGAAGTGCGTCTTCGGGGTTCCAGCCGGCAAATTGTTGGGCTTCATAGTTTCCCAATGTGGAATCGAGGTCAACCCAGAGAAAATCAAGGCCATCTTAAACATAAACCGTCTGACATGCCTAAAAGACATTCAACGACTAACAGGTTGTATTGGAGCAGTTAGTCGGTTCGTCAGCCGACTTAGAGAGAAGGCTCTGCCGCTATACAAGTTGCTGAAGAAGGCGGACAAATTCACGTGGACAGACGAAGCAGATGCGGCATTGAATCAGCTCAAGAAGAGTCTTTCCTCAGCGCCTATCCTTGCAGCACCCGAGCCTGGCGAGCCCTTGTTAATCTACATGGCGGCAACCAACCGGGTAATCAGCATCGTCGTCATGGTAGAGCGGAAGGAACCAGGCTTTGAGCACGGAGTTCAACGACCAGTTTACTATGTAAGTGAGGTCTTGACGGAGTCCAAGCAGCGTTACCCGCACTACCAGAAGATAGCTTATGGAGTATTCCTTGCTTCTCGGAAGCTGAGGCATTACTTTTAGGAGCACCCAATCATAGTGGTGAGCAAGACTCCACTCTCCGACATTATTAACAACAACGACGCCACAGGAAGGGTCGTGAAGTGGGGCATTGAACTTGCAGCCTTCGAGATCACCTACAAGAGGCGCGACGCTATCAAGTCACAAGCCTTGGCGGATTTTGTTGCAGATTGGACGGAGATACCAGATGCTACTCCATTGCCGGAACCAGAGTACTGGGTGATGCCCTTTGACGGATCAAAGCTGCTCAACGGCTCGGGGGCTGGTGTATTGCTACAGTCACCAACAGGAGACAAGCTACACTACGTTCTGCAGATCCACTTCGAGGCTACAAACAACATGGAGGAGTATGAAGCACTCATTCACGGACTACGTGTAGCCAAGGATATTGGAATCAAGTGCATAGTTTGTTGTGGAGATTCCGACTTGGTTGCCCAGCAGGTGGCTGGCACCTAGAATGCGTGGAACCCTATGATGGCGGCATATCGAGACGAAGTGGACGAGATAGCCAAGAGCTTCTTGGGCTACAAAGTCAAGTATGTACCTAGGGAACAAAACGAGGCGGCTGATCTATTGTCGAAGCTTGGATCAGCACGCAAGCGAATTCCGCCAAGAGTTTTCCTAGAGCACCTGCGCACACCATCCGTGAAGGGGGCCGACATCGACAACCCGGACAGAGCTGACTCTTTCGTCAACATGGTGACAAAGGTCCCTCCGGCTTGGACAAAACCATTCATGGAATATCTCGAACACGTAACTTTGCCTGTCGACGAGGTCGAAAGACGGCAAATAGTATGACGAGCAAAGGGTTATACCATAATCAATGGACAACTCTACAAAAGGAGCACTACTGGTGTATTCCTAAAGTGTGTTTCCCAGCTAGAAGGTATGGAAATCCTACGCGAAATCCATTGCGGGCATCACGCCGCTCCTCGATCGTTGGTCGTGAAAGCCTTCCGGCAAGGATTTTACTGGCTGACCCCAAAGGCGAACGCCGACAAGCTGGTTGAGAAATGCATGGGATGCCAGTTTTATGCCTGACAACCATATGTTCCTGCTGAAGAATTGCGAACAATACCAATAACTTGGCCGTTTGCAGTTTGGGGGCTAGACATGGTGGGACCATTACAAACATCACCATGTGGGTTTTCACATCTGCTTGTAGCAGTTGATAAATTCACTAAATGGATAGAATCTAAACCCATTAGAAAGCTTGATGGGGCAACTGCCCTCAAGTTTGTCCGTGATCTAGTGGTGAGATTTGGTCTCCCACATAGCATTATCAGCGACAACGGCAGCAACTTGTCTCTCGGAGAAGTAGAAGCTTATTGTTGGGAGAAGGGCATCCGACTTGACCTTGCATCTGTGGCACACCCACAATCCAATGGTCAGGTTGAGCGAGCCAATGGATTAATTCTGCAGGGAATCAAGCCATGTCTTGAGGCACCGCTACAAAGAGCAGCTGGAGCCTGGGCGGAGGAACTACCATCTGTGATGTGGAGTTTACGAACTACACCCAACAGATCCACCGGCTACACCCCTTATTTCATGGATTATGGAGCAGAAGCCATCCTACCTTCCGACATACTCCACGATGCACCAAGATTTGCCGCCTACGACGAAGATGACGCTAAAGAATCCAGACGCCTAGATGTGGACCTTCTCAAGGAGGAGCGCGTTTTGGCATGCCAAAGATCCGCCATCTACCAGCAGAAGCTACACAGCTACCATAGTCGCCGCGTTCGGCATCGCTCGTTTAAAGAGGGGGATTTGGTGCTCCAACTTAAGCAGAAGAAGTCACACAAGTTATCCCCGCCATGGGAAGGACTGTTCATCATAAGCAAGGCGCTACTCAATGGGTCTTACTACCTTGTTGACAATCGTGAACTAAAGGATAGACCCAACAAGGATCATAAGCGTAAGCGACGTGACCCGGATGACGACTACCCGGAGCTTGATTGGCCATGGAACATAGCACAGCTACGTCCTTTTTACACTTAGCATTTTTATCTAATTGTGTACCTCTTATATGATCAATGAAATAAAGCTCTTTGGTTCACTCATATTTTCTAAGTCTTTTACCTCCTTTAGTGTTCATTTTTGGATCATGTAAAATCTTTATGCACAAGTTTTGCGATTGCACTTGTGAAAATTCCGCCTACGGGCGTTAGCTTAAGTTTTCTGGTCTACACGTTCTTTGTCGTTTTTATGTGGATTCTGGAGTAGTGACTTTTGGCACTTATTGTCGGTGATTTTGTGTTTGGGTTATTGACGGTGCCATTGGGCATGATCACCTGAGCGCATGGTTCCGACAACGAGTCTTCTGACTCACGAAAAGTCAAGCATAAGAACCAAAGTAATGCATAAGCCAGCACTTGCTTAAAAAATATATACACATGCTAAAAACTGGTTCTTAAGTAGCAGGACATGCAACATTGTTTTACGCCTTAAGATTAATACAAAGTTTTTTCCGCATACGCACCAAAGGTGAAACAAATATTACAAGTTATTTTTTCATTCCTTTGGCGCATGCGACTTGGACACAACGTCATCGGCAGCAGAAGAACCACCCTCAAAGTCGACTGTGTGAAGAGACTCAGAGGAGCTTTGGTCGCCGTCATCGATGGTATTCCTAGGCACGAAGACATTGACGTCAACCAACTCGGCAACTCTGGTGTCATAGCCCGCGAGTGACGACAAGATGGACTCATGATTAATCGCTTTTCCATCGTCATCCACGTCGGGAATTCCAGAGGTCACCGTGTCGATGTCGGCATCTTTATAGTGTGACTTCACCATTGACAACGCCATCCTTGCACCTGCCCGTGCACATGAAGCTTTCCAGCTTGTGATACGCTCGGGGGCTCGGCGCAGGATCTCCGAGTACTTCGCCACAGAGGACGATGCCTTAATGTTGATTTGGAGGGGCTTCGCGAACTCTTTTGCTTGCGCGATGGCGGTTTTAATGAAGTTGCTAGCAAGAACCATGCATTCCTTGGCCGGAGGAGGCGAACGGGTCAAAGCCATAGGAGCTGCAAAATCCGACATGGAGCACATGAGTTCAACAATTCAGAGTATCCAGACTACAGAAATCCAAGGCGGAGAAAGCTTACTGAAGATGCTGGCCTCAGCTTGCCAGAGGGTATCCGCCAAGGAATCCCATTCTTGTTGGAGGAGCTTGTACGCCTTATGATGGCATTGATTCTGCTCGTCGGCAGCTTTCTTCTGATCTCTTAAAATTGAGATCTCCTCCTTCAAGCGGTTGATTTCCTCGATGGCGGAGTTCTGCAGGACTTTCATCGACTCGTCATGCATTTTCAGCATATCCTTCCTCTCCTCCTTAAGGATCTTGTTCTCGCTATCCAGCTGCTGAATGTGCTTGGATTGCCAATATCCTTGGCCTTGACAACATATTCTACAAGTCAGAGAAATCAAAGTACACAGTGAGTACTCGGAGAATATGGGCATAAAACCAAGTCGAATACGAAAAAGAAAACAGACGCTTGCTCTTGGTGATCTATTCCTTCAAGAAGGCAGTTTTACCCTTTTCAGCTTCTAGGTCTGCGCGCATCTTCTGATACTTGTCGTTGGCCATGCCCCTCCGAGCATTCTCGTCCTGTGGAAAAAAGGAAAAAGTTAAACGTTGTTTGGTCTACTTGGAGCCTTTAGCCGGAAATTTTCCACCTAGACGCTCGGGGGCTACAGCGAGAGTTTTTAACTTAGTAATATACTTGGTCTTTCTTTAAGCATCTAGTCAGAACTTATTCAGTTACAACTAGAAGCTTGGGGGCTATAGTATAAAGTTTTTAACTCGGATATATGCTTTACTTCTCTTTAAGCATCTAGTCGGAACTATTTCAGTTACAACTAGAAGCTTGGGGGCTACAGTATTGAAATTTATAGACAGTGCGTATGCTACTCTAAAAGCATCTAGCCGGAATAATTCATTTCACCTATATGCTTGGGGGCTACAGTGAGAAGTTTTCTACTTTAGTCACTCTTAGAGCATCTAGATGCAAAGACCTATGGTTTTCCGTCTAAATCCTCGGGGGCTACAGTGGGATACTCATATGAAATGCAAAGAGCAAATAAAACTTACAAGTGCGATGATCTTGAGGTTTGTAGCGCTCTCGGCCAACAGCTTGCCGAAGGAAACACTGTTTCCTTGCAGGATCTCTGCTTGATGGA
Organism: Avena sativa; assembly: GCA_916181665.1. NCBI lineage: Eukaryota > Viridiplantae > Streptophyta > Magnoliopsida > Poales > Poaceae > Avena > Avena sativa. The sequence continues at coordinate 297,899,151 of OV702297.1, read as the reverse complement.
GGAGCACCTCAAGGCCGCACGTCGGAGATGTCGGCGTCGCGCCAGGAACCAGAGTTGTGCTACTCGGCGTAAGCGCCGGGTAGACTATCTTCGGGAACTCAATAGGTTTCTAGGGGCGAGGACACCACCTTCGACAGAAGTACCAGCTTCCATCACCGCCTTACCGCCACCGATGGCATCCTTAGCCGGAGCTTCAGCCATTTGGTGGGCGGCACTCTCCCGCGTCGCCTGCTCGCCGACAATCGTGACCTCGGTAGAGGCACCTGAATCCACTTCCATGGAGGAAGGGGAAGATGCCTCCTTAGCTTGTGAGCTTGTCGGGGCAGACGAGGGCTTGACGGAGGGAGTGATAGGGGCGATGGCGGGAGACGCGTCGCGATGCAGCATGTCCTTGATGGTCCGAGAAGCCCCCGATGTTTTGGAGGTCTTCTTGAGGCTGGTCGCGGCTTCCTGAAACGTACAAAATATATAAGTATAGGAGCAAGACAGAAAAATGGACAATGTCGGAAGAAAATAAGCTTACACAAGTGCGGGTTCTTTGGCAAAAAGGATCCTGGTGGTTTTTCTTTTCTCTGCCTCCAGGGCGGCGGTAGTCTTTTTGGAGGCTCCACCCTCCGTCTTCTTCTTCTTGCCTCCGTCGACAGCGTTAGAGGTGGATCTCTTCCGCTTTCGTGCCACCGGAGCATCGTCGTCGGACACGACGATGACTTCCTTCATCTTTGGACCATAGATTTGAGGAGCCATGCTGTCCTCGTCTATGTCGCAAAGCTGTAAAGTGAAGAACCACCGTGTTAGATGAGATGGAAAAGGCTAGACGGAATAACTTGAGTATATGTCATACACGGAAAATAAGCAGTTACCTTTGGGAACTTGCCGTCTATGAACATGTCGTAGGTGATGGCGAAGCCACGCTTCTTGTTCTTCACCTTGACGATGTCCTTAAGACGGAGCTTGATGGAGTCGCTCGAGAAGTTGTCCACGGAGATGTGGAGGCTATCCCTTCTGTCGCTGGTATACTCGTGCATGAGGTTCGCGCGGTGCTGCAGAGGTTGGATTCGCCTGATGAACTAGCACATGGCTAGGTCCAAGCCGGTCAAACCTGTCTCTACGAGCCACTCGATTCGCCTTATGGCGCGAGAAGCGTCTAGGTCGGAGGAAAGGGAGGCTTGGGATCTCCATGACGAGGATTCAGCGGCGGCTCCGTCTACGAAGTCCGGGTACGTTACTTCTCGGCCGGCTAGAGGGATATCTGGGCCGTAGAAGTAAGTACGTTGCCAATTCTTGCAGGACTGGTGGCCGACGATGTCGGGGAACCGCCGGCCAGGACGAATCTTGAAGCTTATGGTGTCAGAGTTCCTGAGTTTATCCTTGCTAGATCTGGCTTCACGTTTGACAGTGAAGAAGTACACAAAAGGTCTAGGCTAGGCTTGATCCCTAGATAACCCTCACAAAGCGCCGCGTAATTGCTAAGCGCTAGGATGCTGTTGGGAGAGAGGTTCTGGGGCTGGACTCTATAGTGGTTTGAGACAGAAAGGAAGAAGTTGGAGTTGGGCAGGGAGACGCCGCGTACCAGTTGTGCTTTGAGGTACACCTTTTATCCGACTTGGGGAGAAGGTGTCACCTCGCCGGCCGGCGCCGCCCGCCAGGAGAGCCCCTCCGTCGCAGGGAGGTATCCCTCGGCGATGAGCTCCTGGATGTCGCAGTTTGTGATGTCTGAACCACGCCAATCACCCTTGTGCGAGTCAAGTTCCTCCTCCAGTGGATCCAGCGCCGCTGGATTATGGTCGCTGCCGGTGGACTCGACCACCGCCGAGATGGGGATGACCAAGCCCTCTGGGGGCACGACGACGAAGCTCGCCGGCTTTGCCACGGCTTCGCTCGACGCCGCCATGGAAGAGGTGGTGCTGCTGCTAGCCATAGAGTGAATTTGGAGGTGACTGGTGCGAATTGGGGCTAGGGTTTTTCGAGATTTTTCGCGGAGAGCTCGAGGAGGCACGCGCTGGAGGAAGAAGACGATGCGAGGAGAATGAGGTGAAAAGTAAAAAGTTCCACCGCAGTTACTATTTATCATCTCCGGCATCAAGATTCGTGCAGCTTAATCGGACGGTTGCCATGTAGACGACGTGTTTGCGAGCGTGTGCAGAAATTTTGCCATGTCCCCAACCGTCGCCGCCAACGGTTCGTATCTCTCGCGCGGAAAAATCGGACATGATTGCGTTCTCTACATGTGTGAGTTACAAGGCGTCGCTGACCTACGCCTACGTCGCCGTAGCTGACATAGGCAGATGAGCCATCACATCGAAGATTCCGGCATGGACGGATCCAGTCCGACTACGGAAGAGTACGATGGAAGATTCAACATTTCTTCGACTTACAAGTTGAAGACAGAGAAAACCTTGCAGGGTTCTTTGGGAGGGCTACAAGATATTGCTTGACGATTTGCCGACATCCATCTAGACGGAGCATTTCACATGAAGAGGCAATACGGCACAAGATCTCGGAGTTCTCCGGGGGCTACTGTTGGGGATATACTATATGGGTATCCTTATAGCATGTCTCTTATCCGGCTAACCCAGGTGGCCCACAGTTGGTAGCATGGCCCATGGCCTGCTGGGTGGCCCAGTTAGATGGATCCAGAAGGGAGGCCCATGCCGGATAAAGGAAGACTACGGTTGGAGTCACCGACGTACCCGGAGCATTGGAGTACTCCTGAAAGTAATGCCTCAGCTTCCGAGAAGCAAGGAATACTCCATAATCTATCTTCTGGTACTGCGGGTAATGCTGCTTGGACTCCGTCAAAACCTCGCTTACGTAGTAAAGTGGTCGTTGAACTCCGTGCTCAAAGCCTGGTTCCTTCCGCTCTACCACGACGACGATGCTGATTACCCGGTTGGTTGCCACCATGTATATTAACAGGAGCTCGCCAGGCTCGGGTGTTGCAAGGATAGGCGCTGAGGAAAGAGTCTCCTTGAGCTGCTTCAATGCTGCATCTGCTTCGTCTGTCCACGTGAATTTGTCCACCTTCTTCAGCAAATTGTATAGCAGCAGAGCCTTCTCTCCAAGTCGGCCGACGAACCGACTAACTGCTGCAATACAACCTGTTAGTCGTTGAATGTATTTTAGGCATGTTGGACGGTTTATGTTTAAGATGGCCTTGATTTTCTCCGAGTTGACCTCGATTCCACGTTGGGAAACGATGAAGCCCAACAATTTGCCGGCTGGAACCCCGAAGACGCACTTCTTAGGGTTAAGCATCATGTTGTATTTCCGGAGATTATCAAAGGTTTCTTTTAAGTCGGAGATTAAGTCATTTGACTTTTTAGACATCACCGCGATATCGTCCACATAAGCGTGAATGTTGGGGATATACTATATCGGTATCCTTATAGCATGTCTCTTATCCGGCTAATCCGGGTGGCCCACAGTTGGTAGCATGGCCCATGGCCTGCTGGGCGGCCCAGTTAGATGGATCCAGAAGGGAGGCCCATGCCGGATAAAGGAAGGCTACGGTTGGAGTCACCGACGTACCCGGAGCCTTGGAGTACAAGACACACAAGACTAGTAATAGACAGTGTAGGACTCTGTAACCTGTCCGGCTAGGACTTTTCCCTGTAACCCTAGGACCTGGCGACTATATAAGTCGGGCCTATGGGAGCCTTTAGGGAACGTTCATAGACAACTTCACATAACCTCGCACAGAGAACCTATCTCTGTAACTCGGCGTATTGCCCTTATAGTGATTTATAGCAGGAGTAGGATTCCGCCACCATTGTAGGATCTGAACCTAGGTAAGCTGTATTACCTCGTACCCGTCAACCGTCCGCCTTCCCCAACATCTCTAAACACGCACTATGAGGACCCCTCCATGGCGTACTCGTCGGCAATACCACGACAGGTGTCGTGCCAAATAAGATTATTCACCCTTCCGAGAAATCTCTCACCCAGTGCGGAGCTGCCTCCATGACACCTCGGAAGGGCTCTCTTTTCCCCCGAGTTACAGGTATTAAATCTTGCAAGAAGTGGCACAAGTCCTTCTTCTATGTGAAGAACAACAGGAAGGAAGACAAGATTCAGATGCCGACCTTCTCAGTCGGCGTGCCGACAAAGAAAAGTTGGGACCTTGACCCGAAGAAGACAGACAAATTCGTCTAGTCCTACGAGAACCGGCTCATCGTGTTGACCAAAGACGGATTGTGTGGTGACGACCTCATGGATACTTTCATCAGCAGCCGAGTTTTCCCTCTCCAGAAGTGCACCCACAAAATCTGCTACGAGCGGTCGACTTGACGCGAATCGGGTTTCGATGGTCGAGTTAAACAAAGACTAGATCTAGAATAGCGTCAAGTCCATCTTCAAGATGGACATGTCTGAGGATTGGACATGGGGCATGAAGCCCTATAGCCGGGATAATCTCCCGACCTAGGTAATTTTCTGTCGAGTCATGTATCCTGGATCATATTTTTATCTCGAATTATTCTCTTGTATAACTTTTTTCTGTGTTCTTTTCCTTAGGAATTCCTCGAGCAATCCGCAGAGGATGGCAATAATCTTTCCCTTACTTGGGGAAGGACCGTGATGCCTCAGACGAGGGTGAATCGGACTCCGCGGAGTTCATGCCCAAGCCTGACTCAGCCCCCAGCCGCACTTCGATTAAGGCTTTAGTTCATAATGAACAACCCGACGATGATGATTCGGACAACTATGAGATCCTCGAGGTACTCGATCCGGCGCCTCTCTCATAAGCCTATCCGGTTCCTTGTTTTCTAGCTGACCCGGCTGGGCAGGTGTATGATGTGCCTCCCATCGCCGTGGGAGGCCAAGGTCTGGTGAGGAAGCGCACTGCATCCTCGGATCCTCTAGCGGAGCCTCGCAGGAAACGAGTCAAGGTGGCCACCAGGATGGATGCTAGGCCTAAAGCTACACCTGCTATCTCCTCGTAAGCTTACTTGTCCGAACCAAGCTTGTATTTCTTGTTTCTCTCTTTCTTTATTCGACTTTACTTTTCTATCTGTTTTACTTTGGCAGCGACCCGCTGGACATTCCTCAGAGCGGGTCCAGCATGGCATCTCCTATTGCCAGGCCACCATCACCTCCATCCCAAGATGACGTCTGGGTTTCTAGCCCCGTCTGAGGTGGCCCCCCTCCCACGACGAATAATAGTCCATCTCGGCGGGAGGAGGAAAATGTCGGTGTTGGAGTTGATAGTGCCTCCGGAGACACGGCCATGCCGGATCAGCCATCTAACTCGGCGGTGCCCACCAAGATCACTGAAGACCGTGGCACCAGTCCAATTTCTGCCGAGGTATTCGCTACCTTGACCTCTGCTAAGCTTCAAGCTTCTTCTCAAGAAGCACCTCCTCCGAGCCCCAACAAGCAACAGTCTGCAGCTCCTATGTCGTCTGAGTCTTCCAAGGCTCGGCAACAAGATCAGACCTAGCAGAGTCCACGCTCCAATTCCCAATCTCCTTCTCTAGCTCCTTCATCGTCACTAATTGCTCCTAGGCCAACCAAGTCCCAGCCTTCAGCTGATCCGACCGCCAAGCAAAATAAATGTGGAGTTGCGTCCAAGCCGCCCTAGAAGAAAGTCGGGGATTCTAGATCACACCCTTCTATTGCTGACATGCTCAAGAAAGGAGCTCCTTCCTCTGCCTCTGCCTCGTCTGCTGGCAAGTAGATTGTGTTACATAAAAGTTCGGCAGCCGAGCTAGCGGCCAAGGAGGCTAAGGCGAAGAAGGGAAATATAGAAATGTGCACTCCAAGTGGCAAGAGCCTGATACCTTCGATCCAGATTATGGATGTAGTATAGCTATTTTTCCCTAGTAGACGTAGGTTTATCGAATCCTCGGGAAGCAGAAAGCAAAGTGAGATTACTTAAACGGACCTACGAGAGTTTTAGAATTCCTACTACATTTTCACCAGACCAAGAGTTTGTGATCTTTTTGTTGTTGTTGACGATGGAGAGAGAGAGAGAGAGGGCCTAGGGTCTTTAGTTTTTACCAGTAGCTATGCAAAACATCTGATGGGAATAATAGATAATTATAAAGTATGCATGTAATCGTTAGAGCAAGATAATTATAGGTGGGAGATGACCCACAAGTATAGGGAATCGCAACAGTCTTCGTGGGTAGTATTACCCAATTTATTGATTCGACACAAGGGGGTCCAAAGAATACTTGAAAGCCTTAATAACTGAGTTGTCAGTTCAGTTGCACCTGGAAATAGTTCTTGCTCACAGAAGTTTATCAGTAGCAACAGTTTGGTAGTAGAAACAACAACAGTGAAACAAGAGCAATAGTAACAGTAACGGTAACAGTAGGATTCGAGTGCAGTAGGCATAGGGATGGATGGACGGGCGTTGCATGGACGAGTCTAAACATGTAACTTCAAGATCTAGGGCATTGCAGATAAATAATAGTAAGCATCCAAGTACTAAACAATCCTAGGCATGTGCTCCAAATATAGTCATACGTGCTCGCAATGAGAACTTGCACAACATCTTCTGTCCAGCCAGCCCGTGGCAGCGGGGCCTCTAGGGAACTACTGGCAATTAAGGTGCTCCTTTTAATAGAGCACCAGAGCAAAGCATTAACACTCCGTGAACACATGTGATCCTCACACCACAGCCATCCCCTCCGGTTGTCCCAATTATTGTCACTTTGGGGCCTTTGGATCCGGACAATGATATGTGTACACAACTTGCAGATAAGATCACAAACAATACTATCATAATGATTCAATAATAAGTTTAGACCTGAGATCATGGCACTCGGGCCCTAGTGACAAGCATTAAGCACAGCAAGTTGCAACAAAGTCAAATAGCACTAATAGAGATACTAGGCACTATGCCCTAACAGATCTTATTCGATTACATGATAGAACTCATCCAATCCCTACCATCCCTAAGCCTACAGTGGGGGAGTACTCACTCATGGATGAGGGAAACATCGGTGGTTGATGGAGATGCGTTGGTGAAGACGATGGCGATGATCCTCTCCAAATTCCCCGTCCCGGCAGGGTGCCAGAACGGAGTTTCTAGATCCGAATCTTGGTTTCTGGTGGCGGCGGCGGAGCGGAACTCTTTCTGGAAAACTATCGAACCCCCCTCGGTTTTTAGGTTGAAAGGAAACTTATAGGCGCAGAGGGAGGCTGAGGGGGTGCCTGGGGTGGCTGCACCCCCTCTAGGCGCGGCCAATGGTGGGCCCGCGCCTGGGGTGGGTGTGGGCCCCCCAGGCCTCCTCTCTGTCTCTTCTTCTGGCTCCGTGGATCTTCTGGTGAAATATATTTTTTGGCATATTTTACGGGATTTTTCCTGATAGTTGATTTTCTGCACAAAAACAAGACACCAAGGTAATTCTGCTGAAAACAGCGTCAGTCCATGTTAGTTGTATCCAAATCACACAAGTTTAGAGGAGAAACAATAGCAAAGTGTTCGAGAAAGTAGATACTTTTTGGACGTATCAGTGGGTAGTGCATCCATAATTGTTATCGCCTCCACAACCGCTTATAGCAATAACCTACTAGTCTCATCCATAGAAGAAAGAGAACTAATGATATGCATAGTGATGTCACTGTTAATCTCAATAAAATTCCTCACATACAGCCGTACTACCCCTTCTGTCACTAGGGTTCCTATCCTGTAGATTAATCATTACTCACACTCCCTTTACCTTGATCAATCCTCAGGGTCTTGGGTACCTGACAAGTCCTTAGATTGAGGCAAGAGAGGGTACTACAATCATCATGTCATACAAACTAATACATGATCCCATCTATGATAAATAACATGCACAAAGAGCTACATGGCTAGGCCGAAGCCCTTAGCCCAAGGAGAATTATTCACACATAGAGATGAAATCGACAATCATAAACATTGTAATAGAGATCATAAGGTTGAGAGCAAATAGTCTTACAATGTCGCCAATTGGAGAAGAGATCTACTATTACAAGTGGTGGAAGATGTCTATGATGGTGGAGAAGGGTTTAGAGGTTTAGATCTAGATCTATTCCTCCGGCGTGGCGGCTTCTAGTGGCAAGGAGAGTTGGGTCCAAACAGAGGCTCTGTTTCCTGTCACCCGAAGCCTCTTTATATAGGGGTCCCTTCATGAAAGTTGTTTTGTTTGACCTAATGAAGTCGATGCCACTATACGGTCGGAATAAAATTCCCACCATATAGTTGGTCATTAAAGCTTCAGTATTAACTTCACGACTCCTGGTTTCTTTGACGTGTTGGAAATCTTATATCTTTGGCATTTATGTAGTGATTACCATCATCATATGTCATTATCTGCGTAGGGAAAATAGCAAGAAAAGATTGCATATCCCTTTGATAATTAGGCATTAGTGGCAGGATTTAGGGAGATATTTCATCAAATATATGAATAATATCCAGTTTAAATGCAGACGTGGATGGCTATATTTCACAGCCATCAACCTCCCCAAGCTTAAAATTGATCGTGCCCGAGCAACAAATCAAAATCAAAAGGGAACTCAACATTTAAACTGAAATAACAAGATGAGGATCTTACTCATGATTGGTAGTCTCATGTTTCCTCCACTTTATTAATCTGAAAAACTTCATCATAGATAGAGTAATGGCAAGCATATCATACAGGTTTCATGAATCCTTATAGCACAGAAAAATTATTGTAAGCATGGATGATTCAAAAGAGTAAACTTTATTCCATGTCATGTAATCAACTCATAAGCTTGCCTTTGAACAATAAAGTGTAATCATGTAAAATTAAGAGTGTGAGAGTTTGTCATGAAAATAATATATACTAAAGTATATCCATTCTCCCACATCAATAAATCAAGACTTTTCAAGCTCTACTTTTCTATTCATTGTCCTTCAAGAATTTCAGTTCTTAAGTAATTGAGAGCATGCCAAAAAATTTCATTAATTTATCGGGCTATGATGGACACTCGTGGTATCACTAAGGTTTTTGTTCCTTTTGCATAATGATTACTCATAACAGCCAAAGGAGTGATTCCATCATGTTTACAGCTACCCGAGAGTGCCAAGTATCTTACCCATTATAGCATTGCTGCTACATATGCTTAATCAACTCATAGCCGAAATCTAGGAGTTTCCTCCATAAAGATCGTTCATAGGCTAGCGGAGTTATTGGCATCCCATGAAGTTTGACACGCATAAAGATATATCATTCTTATGATTCACAAGTCAAACTTTGGCATGCTCACAAAAACTGCTAAACATTAATTCAATTGAACAAATCTTTTCAAAGAGAGCTATCAAGTCAATCATTATTTTCTATGGTGTTGAGTGTCTCTAGGAATAGGCTTTCAAGACTAAACACTACAACACCCAAGTCTTCAATTTGTGAGAATTTTTCTTATTTCAATTGTTTAGCAAATTATAGGCAAGACTTGGTTAAATACAAGAGCTGGAACAAAACGTACCCAATTAAATACCCATGCAAACAAAATTTTACTACAATATAGAGACTCACTCCACCGATATAACATCTTAATCATTACTACTAACTAGCATGGGTTTCTCAAACTTCAAAAGTGGGGAGTCATAAGGCATACTTCTCATGTTTGGTTCCACTTCTCTCTTTTATTTTTATCTATTTCTTGGAAACTCGAAGTCAATCACTCTCCTGCAAATACATGAAAACTTCGAGGAAAAAATAAAAATAAATAGGGAACATAAATATAAACAGGGAAATCTTTTTGTGGTTTTTGAGAAGGGGAATTATAGAATATAAAATTGGCGGCAAAGCTCGGCTTGAAAATCTGAAACAAAATAAAATAGCTAATATAAAGTGTTGGGGAAACCAACACGAGTGCTTATAGACTCAAATAAATGCATAACCTCGAAAATAAAGTAAAGCAAATAAAATCCAAATAAAAATAGATAGAAAACATCCCCAATCTTAGGATTTTGCAAGCCCTTCAAATCACTGAGGTGGGGGAAAAAGTTGTAACTCCAGTCCGCAAATTGAGTTGATAAGTTACTTGTTGTTTCTCGGAGGTTCAAGTCGATATTATGCATCCCCTCCATAGTTCCTCCAAGTTCTTGAAAATCTTGATATGTAGCAAACCGGCTTGGTGGCTGCTGCTCCTGATGAGGGACTTCTTGCTCCTCCTCTTGGTCCTCATCCTCTTCTGGAATCTCGTCCTGGGGTTGGTGTTGCTCAACCTGCAAGTCATAAAGCACGCGTCCTTCCTCGATAGAGAAAATACCATTAGGCAAAGGAGAGGGGTAGAGACGCCAAACTCCACCAATATGTAGATAATAAACACCATCTCTCCTAGTGAGCATTACACAATCCCTTAAATTAGAGAAACCAACACGTCGCTCACCTAGTACCTATTGTAACTCACCTAGGTCGAGGCCTAGGACATTGGCGAGCATGGTGATGACGCCTCCACAAGTGATTGGTCCTTGGCTTTGGTGGGGTTGGAATTCCAAGTAGCGCACAAGAATTGCGCCCAAGTGAAGTGACAAGTTGTCATAGTTGAAAGCAGATTTTGCGAGTAATAAGATGTCCTCCTCATTGAGTCTTGTAAACTCATTATGCGCCTGCAAGGTTTTAGCAATAACATAGAACAAATAGCGAATAGCAGGATGTTGAATATTTTTCCATTTGTTGACTCTAGAAGTAAAGCTCATTCTATTATAGTAGAGTTCAGGGGAAGGTTCTATGTCGGTAAAAGATGCGGGCAGGGCATCAGGATCATTTTTGGGTAAACCAAAACAATTGCACCATGCATCAAGTGATAAAGAATAATTATTGTTCATGAGTCGGAAAGAAATTCTATCCTCCCCATGCCATGCTTTAATGGTGCTTTTCAAATAACTAAGAAATTCAATGGTTAACCGGCGATAGGTTGGTGCATCATGAAATACAAAGTTTTGTAGGCTAACTCTATTGCAGAGTAAATTAAAGTCATCAGAAATACCGAGTTGGTTCAATGTGACGGGGCAAGCCCACTTGGTTGCCTTGACTTCTCAGTTTTTGACCATATCGAAACGATCACGGTGGGACTCGTTCTTGAATCAAATCCCCATGCGTTCTGAGCTGCAGCCCGAGAAGAACTAGCGGCAGCAAGAGCACGCGTCTGGATCTCGTGTTCATCTTCTAAAAATAAATAAGAAAGACAAATATAAAAACTTTTTGATCCAACAGTAATAATCATAGCATAATCCTCATCATAGCACACTAAAGAATATCCTCAACATAATAATCTAGGCAAGATAATCATGGCAACTAGTTCAAAATAAGTCTCACCCTAGATTGATAATGACAATTGATCAAAGATGAATTCGTGGAAAGTAATTGCAGGATCGGAGGAGAAACATACTGTAGATCACTTGTGTGCGAGGAAATCGAACGAAATTGAGTAGGGGTGAAGATCCCTTGAGGTTTTGAGAGAGTTTGGAGGTTGAAGATAGAAAAAGGATTGATGTTTTGATGTTTTGGGTACCTCCCCGTGCATTTAAGTTGTCAGACGCAACTATACGATCGCAACTATACGGCTGGAACACTTGTTCCCACCGTATAGTTGGTCTAACGGAAAAAAATTAGGGTTTCTTTCCTGGCGGCTATATCTATAAGGTCAGAACTATACAGCCGGAACTTTTGTTCCTACCGTATAGTTGGTCATCAAACCTTCTATATCCTAGGATGAAAAATTGTCTATGTCTCAAATAACTATACGACCGGAGCTATACAGCGGGAATTTTTATTCCTAACATATAGTTGGTCGTTAAAGCTTCTGTATACATTAAAAAAATTCTATTTCTTCAAAAATTACTTTTTAGACTGAAACTTAGTAAAACACCTTGTTTTGATAGAAAAACGACAGAATAAATTGTCGACCAACTTGGCATGTATAAAACAGGATTTTTTAGTACCACTGAATTTCTCCTTCTCACTGGAGTTTTCTAGCACTCTTTATTCTATATAAAACTTAAACTAAAACTTAAAACCTTTACTCAAACCATTATTTCACATGGGCTTCCTCCCATGCATCGCTCTTTTATGGTCAATAGCTTGACCTTGATGTTACTCACTTAGGCCATATGAGTGGAACACCCACTCCAAAATAGTTGGCCTTCAAAGGGATGGCATCCTTATCATTTTTCTTGGATTTTTTTCTGGGGAAATGAATAACAAAAGGATCCCGTGAAGGCAATTGGAGCTTCACTTCCCTTCATGCAAATTAATCAAAGACTTAATAGTTCTTAAGAATGGACGACCTAGTATTGTAACATCCCAAAATTCATGAATTGTAAAAGCATGCATTGCATTCATATCATCATAGCATCTAGAGCTTGCACAAAAAATTTCAAAGTTTGAAACCAAATAAAACCATATTTATGCCCATTTTAATATATTCATATGAGGCATGGTTTTATTTTTTTATTTTCAAAGGACCAAAGTGCTTTTGAGTGGACAGAGGTGTTTGACACTCTTTTGAATGCAAGGTTCATATTACAAAAATCTAGAAAAAGTTTGAATTCAAACAGATTTGAATTTGGGTCTTAAAATCATTTCTAAAAATCAAAACAGAATTGAAAAAGGAAAAGAAAAAAATAAAAGCCAGCGCTACCCTTTCAGCCCAGCAACCCTTCTGGCTCAATAAACCCACCCGGGCCACCCCCTCTCTCTCACCTGCGCGAACCCTACCCCGCGTTTACTGCACTGGGCCCAAGCCAGATCATCTCTTCTTCCCCAAACCCCGCACGCAGACGACGCCGTCGCTGGCCGTTTCCTCCCATCACTGCCGCAAATCAATTTGGTAAAATCCCATTGATTCGCCGCGCAATTGCCGCCCCTGCTCTGGCTATATAATCACCACCTCACCATGGCCATTTCCCCTCAAACTCCCACGCCCAAGCGCCCCCAGGCTGCCCGTATTCGTGCTTGCACCGTCGCGTACCCGAGCGCTCCGATGAGCTATTCCAGTGAGTATTGTGCTCGCCTCTGTCTCCCGTTCATGCAAGCTTGATCCTTTATTCCTTGCGCATCCTCTAATACCATTTGCTGGTCCAAATTTTCCCCAGAACGTCGCCCCCGTCAAGCACCACGAACACCCGAAGCTCTGAGCAACTCCGGCGAGTAATTACGTCCAGGTTCGCACGGCCCTTGGCCTCTGATTCAAACCAACTTGTGCGCCTTGTCCTTGTGCACGCACTGATACCATTTGTTTGTCCTAGGGTGACCTAGAACATCATCGTCGTCTCCTCCAACCCGTGCCCGTCGCTAGTGAGGTCTTCGACGAGCTTTCACGGCCACTACAACACGCCCCCGCCCAAGCCATCTACACCTTGAGCATCCTCGTGTTCTCACGAGTCAGGTAAACCTATCCACTACCCCTATCCCCTATGGATTCGCCGGAGCATCACCGGCAGAAGCATCGTTGCCGCCAGTGCCCATTGGCGTCTCCCATCTTTGGTCGCGTGATCGAGAGCCGTAGGATTGAGATCTAACGCTGTAGATTAGATCTGGAGTGAACCGTTTTCTTTAGATCTAGAGCATTGTATCTTACTTGATCCAATGGCGTGGAAGCATGATCCGTGCGAAATGGTATCGGCCAGTAAGATTTATACACGTGGCTAGTTCAGTTCAGACAAAATTCCAGAAAAGGTTTTTGAATGTTTAAACTTGTAAAATTCATATCTTTAGTTCTGTTTGTCCAAATTTTGCAAATAATATATCAATGGATTCAGAAAATTAAGCCTTACACTAATATGGCATTGAATTGGTATTTTGCTTCTAGAAAAATAGGATTATTTGCAGAACCAATTATATGCTTATTTTGGCTATATAAAATGTTTATAAAATTGTTTTGAGGCAAATTTGAGTTTGTTTAGACTTTAGATAGATTAATTTGTGTTCAGTAATGTTTGGTTTGACTTGTTTAGTATAGAAAAATCATTTCATTGCATTTGCATGCATTCATATATATATTTGTTTGAATATTTGAATGTGAATTTGGTGCTATTATTGTATGTGTATATTTTGGTGATAGCGGTGATTGTGATTGTGAGGACTGTTACTCTCCTAACTATCAAGGCAAGTGGTGCTTCATGTATTTTGTCCTATTATTTTGACTATGCACTAGTGATATTTTGAGTAGGCTTGCATGGAATTTTTCTAAGTATATATACTATGCTATGCCTTGGGAAATCCTAGTAGTTGTAGTCTTAGTAGAATTTTCTCTAAGTTAAGAAACTTGTTATGTTATCATGCTTAGCCTAGATAGTAGCAAACAAGGGTGGAATATTCATTCTATGGAATTTTACTAAGTCTATGACTTGTGTTTTTGGATTAATGAAACAACTATGTGAATGAATCACCTGGGTGGAATGGTATGTTGGTTTATGTTGAGTGGTTACACAAGGCCCATGTCTATGGTTTACCTTGTGTATCTCACTTGTGGAAAGCCACCCAGGAACAAAGGTATTTAAGATGTTTAGTGTTGAGAAGCTTCTAATGCAACCACATGGCATATGGGCTCTGCCTTAATCACATAGGTTGCAAGAACTTAGCCAGATGGACAGTTGGTGGTAGGGCGATAGGATGGAACGCGTCCATGGTGGTCTAAGGGAATGCTTTTGAAAGGTCTCGTCTCGATGCATCTTGAGTCTTGTGGGGAAAGTGCACCACCTCTCGAGAGGGTAAAACCTAAGTACTTAGCCGTGTCCCCGGCAACGGACAATTTGAGCATCAAAGACATTGAAGATATCAAGGATCTCCTCATCCCAACGGACAATTTGAACTTATGATGTTGCAGGTTACTCTGATGGAGATTAGGGTTGTGAGTCTACACGCTTGCATGTGGCACATGAAGATGAATACTTATAGTTATTTACTTTAACTCTTGTACTAGCCTTGGGCTATTGAGTTGTAAAGACTATGTTATCTCTGGAATGACGTTGTAATAACGACCTTTGTATCTGTGTACTTCATCTTAAATTGTGGATGCTAGCATTTGATCCAGGGACTAGCATTGCATTCACAGGGGCCTTTACCTTTAAAAGGTGGGGTCTTACAGATGGTATCAGAGCACTATGTTGCCTGTAGGATTATGACCCTAAGTTGTATTAGAATAAGGAAACCACTAGGAAAAAATGAAACTCTTTGCAAATTCCACACTTGTCTTTTTCTTCTCGTAAACCTCTTCTAACCTCCTTTCTCATCTCTATTTGTAGATGGCCACCATCAACGAAGCCGTCAATAAGGGACCACTCATGACCATGACTTTAGAACGTGAGACGGAGTTTCCCAAGGCACTCAAAAACGTCATGGTTAGCTTGGGAATACATGGTGAGGCCGTGTACAAGGGATTTCCAGTGATGGATGAAGGAGAAGAATATTGGTGGGTGCAACTCCACTTGTACAAAAATAAGGGAGACAACCATAAAGAGTCGGGGTTTTGCATGGTCACCAATTCAGAAATGTATATGTCATTCTTTGACTCTACAAGAAATGCAGCTTGGAATGCTATCAAGGAGCTTGGTGAAAGACTCAAGTGTAGAATGCTCAATACTCAAAATGACCTTAGTGAGGAGAAGAAGTATACCCAAGACTTAGAGACCGCCATAAAACATCTAAGGGAAGATATCATAGACTTAGCATATGAGTGAGAATTGGGACGTATTCCAATAGTTGGACCACCACACTTGTCATTTTCTCGCAAAAATTTGTCTAAGTTATGTTTGAACCTTAGTCTTGTGGTAGATTTTTGTATGCCATGACTTGTATGTTTTTATTGATGAATGTATGCTTTTGTCTTTTGTTTCACTATCTTGTGTTTTTCTCTCTACTTGTATTGTTTCTAATTTATCTCTATCTTATGCAATAGATGCCTACCTTTGTTGTCAGCACTGCCGAGGAGTTTAAGGAAACTCGTTTCGGCTCTCGTCTTGTGGATCTCACTAGTGTGCTCAACCTCCCACTCCCTAGTATTAAGGCACTTCAGCTCACCAAGTTCGAGAGGAAGGATCTTTGGGGCTTTAGAGTCTCGCAGCCTGGATGCCAGACGGAGCCACCCACGGAGGAGATTACCTTCAAGCTGATGCATGATGACAAGGAGAAGGGACTAGACGTAGTCATGCAGGAGCTACTTGGACGCCTCTGCGGACGACACTCCACCGACATCAGGGGCCTCTACTTTCACCCGTTCAGGAGACGTGACGAGCAGAGTGAGGCTGTTGTGTATGACGATGCTACTAGAGAGACTATCGAGCCTGTTCATCTCTACCTTCAGGACCTAGAGAGCCTCGTTAGACACCTCGACACAGATAGGACCAACTTCATGCTTATAAATGACGAGCTTTAGGTTCAGTTGAGGGATAAGGACAAGATCTTCACGGAGCAGGACGAGATCGTCAAGGAGATGGAGGCCAGATTCGAGAGCCAGGACAAGAAGTTCAAGAATCAGGAGAAGAGAGTGCAGGATAGAAATAAGAAGATCAAGGACATGAGGGCCGAGTTAGACCTCAAGGACCTTGAGATAGAGACCCAACAGGGAGTGATAGAGAGGTTGCACTCGCAGAAGAGAGCCCTCCGGGCAAAGGTCGAGGCTTTGACCACCAGCGTGGAGTACAAGACAGCCATGGAGACAGCCGGACTTACTCTTGTGGACATGGAGGTCGACATGGAGGAGTAGAGTTGATTACTCGGCTATTTATTTATCTATCATCCTTTGATTTATCGAGTCGCAATGATAATTATCGGGAGGATAACCCCCAGTAGGGTCACGAGGGATGAAACATAGCATAGCTGGGTAAGCTCCGAGTGAAGAAAGAACCAGGCCGGGTAAGAACGGCCGGGAGAGAGAAGCGTGTGCGGCCGACTTATGAACTATATCGGCCCGCATAAGATAAAGTTGTTATTCTTGCAGGAACCAACGAGCCGAGTCTACCGAGGAAGGGCCGAGTCTGATAGGACGCGTGGCACCTTTCTGAGTAAGGTTCAGGAGGGACCATGGCAAAGCATGGTCAAAAGAGAAGGGCGACGCCGGGTGACACAAAAGGAGCCGGGTGATGCCCAAATCAAACGTTGACGTACAAAGTTACAGCGTGACGCCAAAAGGAACAGGAGGCAGCGTACCAGAAGACCGTTAGCTGTCAAGCTTTGTGGACTGGGCCATTGGGCTTAGGGAAAGCCCATGACCTAGCCCACATTGTAGGGACCAAGATCCAAACAGTAAACCCTAGAACCCAAAGGGTATAAGCTAGCTAGTGCTGCCTATATAAGAGGGGGCATAGTTGTAGTAGAGGAGGTTGGACCAGGTTGGGGAACTAGCGCTCAGAACACTAGTTCATACAGCTCAAGGAGCACTTGTAATTCTCAGGTATCAATCAAATCGCTAAGTGTGGAGAGTTCATCTTGTTCTTCGTGTATGGCTCGACCGTGCACTCCCTCCCCGGTGACCACAAGCACCCATTTGACCCCCAACTTAAGCCTACCCATGGAATCTGCCGTGCCACCACCACGACAGTTGGCACCCACCTTGGGGCAGAAGCAAGTGCTTGATGGAGTCTTCATCCGGATGGGCAACATGATCGCCAAGACCGGCGAGCGCATCTACTCCGGCCCCATCCAGAGGTTTGGGGCGCTCAACTTTGCCAGCGACAATGCGGGCTGCTTCAGGACCAAACCATTCCCTAGGGGCGGTCGCTTCATCAAGTTCGGAGAGCACCAGGTCTACGTCGCTATGCGCGTGGAGCGCGCATATCCGGAGCGCGTCGTCCAGGCGCCGGATCCGCCAGCAGTTCCAATTACTGGAAAGCTTCACCAACTCGTCTCCGTGGAGGTAATGATGACAGCCCCTAACCCAGCAGCTCCACCGATAGTTCCGGTAGTGAATGAGAATGTTGAGGGAGGAAATCATGAGGAAACACCAAGGGCTACAAGAACAGCAAAGGCACCACTGGAAAAACCAGAAAACATAGCTAGGAGTAAAAGGGCTAAGGAGCTGCAGGAAGCAATAGATAAGTTGGCAAAACCGGTAGCACAAGCAACTGACCCGGCACGTGTGCAAGCCGAGTTGGAGGAAGCCAGGTTGAAAGTTCTGGAGAAAGCCAAGGAATTAGCGCAGTTACAACAAGATGTGGATATCACGATCCGAGAGCTCCACTCGACAAATCGAGTCAAGGGCGCGAAGACCCGGCTTGATGTGACGAGATTAAGAGGAAGAAACCTCAATGAAGAGCTAGAAGATGCGACATAAAAAATAACGCCAGAGAACAGCAACAAAACAGCTATGCGGCCAACATATAACACAGCAGCAGCTAATCTGCGAGCAGCAGAAGCAGCAATGGCAGAATTACCCCATTTGGAGGGAGAAGCAAAGAAAAGACAACAAGAACGGGTCAATGAACTAGTGAGAGCAGCTAGAATGCTGAATGAAGCGTATTACAGAGCAAATCTAGGTATAGCAGGAAGGTCACAGCTGGTTCACTCGGCGACTCCTATTCCGGCAAGATCGACAGGGCACACGACATCCTCACCCGGAGCAGCGCCAAGGCGGAGAAAGGAAAAAAGTGTGGATTCAGGAAGAAACAAGCATATGATTGCCTATGACCCGACAATGG
Organism: Avena sativa; assembly: GCA_916181665.1. Taxonomy (NCBI): domain Eukaryota; kingdom Viridiplantae; phylum Streptophyta; class Magnoliopsida; order Poales; family Poaceae; genus Avena; species Avena sativa. The sequence goes on along the minus strand of OV702297.1, from coordinate 297,880,574 downwards.
CTCAGAGGGACCCGGCGCATGCACAGGGAACGAGAAGGAATAATGCCCAAGGACATGAAAACTAGGAAAATGCAGGCCGAGAAAGGCAAACAAGGCAAAGAAACGATAATGGAGGGAAAATTTTTGTGCCTTAACCTAGGCATGGAACTCACTCGGCAGGAGGAGGAAATCCAGCGCCAAACACTGCACCAGCTCAACCCGAAAGAAGACAGCAAAGCGCAGGAAAGGCAGCCCAACAGCCTGCTGACCCAAACGCTAATAAGTACAATGATGGTTACTCAGCAATGGTGAACGACGGGTATGAATTGCCGGATCACACGTATCAAGCGCTGTGAGCTACACTCGGAGGTAGGAACCTTCAGCCGGATTATGCAAGGTTGAAGCTTGACCGAATAAAGATGGCAGAACTGATCGAATCGCAAGGTCCCCAGGGTCCACCATGTTTTGGCCCAAGGATCATGAAGGAGCCACCTGTACCAAATTTCCAGCTGGCTAGAGGAACAAAAACATATGATGGAAGCACAAAGCCAGAAGACTGGCTCATAATTATGGAACTGCTATGAAGATCGCACATGGAAATTTGAGACGGGCAGTACGGTATGTACCACAAATGCTTGAAGGACCAGCTCGAGTATGGCTGAACAATTTGCCACCCAGAAGCATTAACAGCTGGATCGATTTTCAAGATGCCTTTGTGAGAAATTTCACGAGCACTTACAAGAGGCCGAATCGCCCACAACAACTGGCGATGTGCAAGCAAATACCGAATGAAACAGACAGGAAATTCCTCACAAGATGGTGCACAATGCGCAACTCTTGTGAAGGGGTAATCGAGTCGCAGGCAATCGCTTGGTTCGCCCAAGGTTGCAGACACGGAAGTGTGCTGTGGCAAAGGTTACAGAGGGATATGCTGGCAAGTTTGGCAGAAACAATAATAATTGCTGATTCGTATGCGTTAGGAGATCCGACTCAGCCGCTGCTCATGTCGGCAGATGGGATGACTGAGACTCAGATGTATGATGCTGCCGGGTCGCAAAGGCGCCAGGAAAGATCCGAATACAGAAGCAAGAGAAGAGACGAAAGGCCAGATTACAGATATGGCTCAACTCAGGTTGCGGTCGTGATTCAAGACCATCCAGATGATGGTAGTATCCAACACCAAAGGACAAGTGGACAACAACAGTGGTTGACAAAGAATGATGGCAAAAAGCCATATGAGCAAAGGAAGTAATACTAGGACCGATAGAAGTATACCTATGAGATGATGCTGGACCAGCCGTGTAAGTTTCACACGCCTAGTCCGAGTAAGCCAGCCAATCACACAACAAGGCAATGCACTTGGTTTCAGAAAGGAGATAGAGTGGATTCGCCAAATAAGAAGCTTCCACCACCTCCCCCTCCACCACTTACAGGAGGAAATGCTCAAGCTGTGGGAACAGATAACAGATACGACAACAGGCAGCCGAGGTATCATAATCAAGAAAGAAGAGAAACTGTGCACCAGGTGCATAATCCGAGAGGTGACGACGCTCATGTCGGCCACAGAACTAGAAATGAGTACAGAGAACATCACCAAAGCTAAGTCGTCTTCGTCACAGAGCCGAATGACAAAAACAGTCAGCAGTGACGAATGATGGAAGTGAATGCCACAATGTCGGCAATTCCCAAGTACATGCATTGGTCTGAGTAAGAGATAACTTGGAGCATAAAGGATCACCCCAAGATCATGCCAACCCCAAGAGGATATGCCCTAGTTTTGGATCCAACATTCATGGGCCCAGATATCAATGTCAAGTTTTCAAAAGTATTGATCGATGATGGCAGTAGCATCAACATCATGCACAAGGATACTATGCTCAAGTTAGGCATTACCATGAATATGATGGAGCCGACTAAGACCACTTTTCACGGTACTGTGCCGGGATTGTCCTGTGAGCCAATTGGCAAGATCTGGGTCGACGTCTTATTCGGCAACAGAGAGAATTGTCGCACTGAAGCCATAGAGTTCGAGGTGCTTGATTTGGTCAGCTCTTATCATGCCTTACTTGGCAGGACGGCTATGGCAAAGTTTATGGCTACTCCCCACATTGCTTACTTGAAGATGAAGCTGCCAGGCCCATGTGGGGTGATTACAGTTGAAGGGGATTACAAAAGATCCATTGCCTGTGCCTCAGCCGGATCTTCACTGGCCGAGTCACTCGTCATAGCACAAGAAAAGCATCAAATGTTGGAAGTGGCAGCATTGGCCAAAGCAGCACAAATGTCCATGCCGACACTCACCAACCCGCATGGCAATGTGTCATTTCAAGCTACCAAAGAAACCAAGAAGGTACAGGTGGATGATACTTTCCTAGATCATACAGTTACCATTGGGGCTAGCCTCACTGACAAATAGGAAAGCGAGCTCACCAGCTTCCTCCGTGAGAATCGGGATATCTTTGCATGGTCCACACAAGATCTACAAGGAGTTCCGAGGGAGCTGGCTGAGCACTCTCTTCATGTAAGACCAGATGCCAAGCCGGTGAAGCAACCCCTCCGCCGCTTCGCTGAAGATAGGAGGAAAGTAATAGCTGCCGAGATTGCCAGACTCTTAGCTGCTGGGTTCATCATGGAAGTACTGCACCCGGATTGGTTGTCAAATCCAGTCCTGGTCGAGAAGAAAAAAGATGACCCGAACGTGGCAGTGGTATGGCGCATGTGTATTGATTACACAAACCTCAATAAGGCGTGTCCCAAAGATCCATTTCCCCTGCCACGGATCAATCAAGTCACAGATTCTACTACTGGGTGTGAGTTGTTGTCATTTGTGGATGCGTATTCTGGATTTCATCAGATACCACTAAATCTGAATGATCAAATAAAGACAGCTTTTATCACCCCGTATGGGGCTTATTGCTATTGTACCATGCCATTTGGGTTGAGAAATGCAGGTGCAACATATCAAAGATGCATGCAAAAATGTTTTCAAGATTAATTGGATAAAAACGTTCAAGTATACGTCAATGACGTGGTAATAAAAACCAAGCAAAATCATACTCTAATTGAGGACTTACGTCAAACATTCGCAAACTTGAGAAGATTCCGGATGAAGCTTAACCCAGAAAAATGCACGTTTGGTGTCCCGGCTAGCAAGTTACTCGGATTCCTTGTATCCAGCCGAGGAATTGAAGCTAACCCGACAAAAATCAGGGCCATCAAAAGAATGGAATTGCCAAAAACCCTCAACGATGTCCAGAAGTTTACTGGATGCCTGGCCTCGTTGAGTAGGTTTGTTAGTCGGCTAGGTGAAAAAGCCCTACCACTATATCAACTGATGAAGAAATCAGACAATTTCACATGGACACAGCAAGCTGATAGCGCTTTCCATGAATTAAAGAAAATGTTGGCAACAACACCAGTATTAGCATCACCACTATCCAAAGAGCCAATGTTGCTCTATGTCGCCGCAACCAACAGAGTTGTAAGTGTTGGAATTATGCCCTAGAGGCAATAATAAAGATGTTATTATTATAATTCTTGTTCATGATAAAGTTTATATTCCATGATAGAATTGTATTAAGCGGAAACTTTAATACTTGTGTGGTTTGTGAACAACACCATGTCCCTAGTATGCCTCTATGGACTAGCTCATTGATTAATGATGGTTAAGGTTTCCTAACCATAGACATGAGTTGTCGATTAATAATGAGATCATATCATTGGGAGAATGATATGATGGACATACCCAAACTAAGCGAAGCAATTAGATCGTGTCATCGTGTTCATCTTTGCGAACCTTTTATTATGTCAAATATTGTATTCCTTAGACCATGAGATAATACAACTCCCTGGTATCAGAAGAAAGCTTTGAGGTCATCAAACGTCATCCTATGAGAGGGTCATCATAAAGGTGTCTCTCAGGTGATCGGAAAGTACCTGTTGGGTTGTATGTATCGAGATGGGATTTGTCCCTCCCAAGTCGGAGAGATATACTTCGGGCCCACTCGGTAATCGATATCAACACCGCTTGCAAGCACGTGGTTAAGGAGTTAATCACAAAGTGATATCGGATTACGGAACGAGTAAAGTACTTGCTGTGAATGAGATTGAACTAGGTATGACGGTACCGACGATCAAATCTCGGGCAAGTAAAATATCGCGAGACGAAGGGAATATAAATATGGGATTGATTGAATCCTGGCATCGTGGTTCATCCGATATGATCATCGATGAATGTGTGTGAGTCAATATGGGTTTCCAGACCCCGCTGTTGATTATTGATATAAGATCATGTCTGCATATTCTCGAACCCGAAGGGTCACACACTTAACGTGTCTTGACGCTAGGATAGATTGGATAATTGGTTTATGAGTTTTTGTTCGGAGTCTCGGATGGGATCCGGGACATCACGAGAGGTTCCGGAATGGTCCGGAGAATAAGATTCATATAAGGCAATGCAGTTTTTGGAGTTCGGAATTGTTTCGGATTAATCGGTATTGTACCGAAAGCTTCTAGAACCTTCCGGAGTGGGACCAACGTGGCCCCACTTGTCGGGAGGGGGCGTGGGCCTACGAGGGAGTGCCCTGGCCGCATTGGGCCAGGGGCACAAGGCCCCATAGGCCTAGCCGGCCAAAACCCTAGGGAAACCCTAGGGAAACCTTCTAGAAGGAGGGGGAAAACTTGCCCCCCACTCCAACCCTTGGGGCCGCCGCCCTAGGGCTTGGAGGAGGGGCCAAGGGGGCCGGCCAGACCCCTATATATAGAGGGCAGGGGCGCAGCCCTCCTCCCCCACTCCTTCAACCCTAGCCGCCATACTGCTGCCCTCCAGATCTCTCTCTCCCGACTGCGCGTAGGCGAAGCCCTGCCGCAGAAACTCTCCACCGCTTGCACCGCGCCGTCGCGTTGTAGATCCAATCTGTCTCTCCACCATACTTGCTGGACCAAGGAAGGAGGAGACGTCGAGGTGCCGCACGTGTGCATCTCTCGGAGGCATCGCCACTTGCGGTGCTAGATCGGATCGGATCGCGAGGAGGAGAAGCGAGTACGACTACATCACCCACGTTCCGTCGAACGTTCCGCTGTGCGAATCTTCAAGGGTATGAAGATCTCATCTATCCCCCTCATTGTTTGCATCTCCTTAGATTAGATCTTGGCTTTCCCCGTTCGCATCCGTAGAAAATTTTGATTTACTATGCTGCGAATCCCTTCAGTGGTATCAGAGCTAGATCTATGCGTAGATGTGTTTCACGAGTAGAACGCAACATGGTTGTTGCGGGCGTTGATGTTTTCTGTTGCAAGCCTCTTGTTTGTGTTCTTCTTATGACGCGGGATAGTGAGATTGAAGCGGTCTAGGCCAACCTTACGCGACGTCGTTCGCGAGACCGGCTCCGCACTTGACGTGTGGCTTGTTCCACACATGCGGCTGGTGGATGCCTGTTTTTCTCACTATAGTTGTCATGGGTTTAACACTGGAGTTTGGCAACCATAATATCACCGTTGTGGCTTTCCGTAGGTAAGAATCGTTCTTAGCTTGCTACTCCCATAAGCCACGTAAAACATGGAACAACAAAGTAGAGGCGTCTAACTTGTTTTTGCAGGGAGTGTTCTCTGTGATATGGTATGGCCCAAGATGTGATGTGTGTATTGTATGCGATGATCATGTTTTGTAATGTTTCATGACTTGCATGTCGATGAGTACACAACCGGCATGAGCCATATGGTTGTCTTTATAATTGTGTATGACCTGCGAGTCAACTTCTTATACGCCATGTAATAGCTTTACTTTATCGCTAATAGTTATCAATAGTTGTAGTTGCTATTCATAGTGGAGGCAATCATGGTGGAGTGATGGAGATCATGCCGGCACGCACAAGATGGAGATCATTGCGCGAAGATTGGCTATACCATGTGACATAAAGTTATATGCATGTGATGTTTATCCTTGTATGTATCTTATTATGCTTAGATCGCGACGGTAGCATTATAAGATGATTCCTCACTTAAAGATCAAGATAAAACTGTGTTCTCCCCATGTATGCACTGTTGCGAAAGTTCGTCGTGTCCAAGCATCATGTGATGATCGGGTGCTATAGACTCTATGTTCACATACAACGGGTGCAAGCCAGTTTTGCACACGCGGAAATACTTGGGTTTGACTTGACGAGCCTAGCATGTACAGACATGGCCTCGGAACACATGAAATGAAAGGTTAAGCATGAGTCATATGAATGATATGATCGACACTTCGTTGTCCACCATTGAAACCACATCTCTTCTCGTGAAGATCGGATTAGGTGTGGTGAATTTGGATCATGTTCACTAAACAACTTGAGGGATGTTGAATTTAGTGGGAGTTCATCTAGTAATTTGATTAAAAGTTGAACTAGTTATCATGAACATAGTCTAATTTGTACTTGCAAACATTGTAGATCAAATGGCTAAGTCCAACTTCAACTTTAACGTTTTTGCTAAGAAGGAAAAGCTTAGAAACAATGGGTCTAACTTCACCAACTAGTTCCGCAATCTGAGAATCATTCTCTCTCGCAGTCAAAAGGACTATGTCCTTGAGAAAGCGTTAGGTGACGCCCCTGCTGCAACTGCGCCGGCTGATGAGAAAGCTGTCTATCAGTCGCGCAAAGATGATTATGGTGTGATTAAGAGCACCATGTTGTTTGCTATGGAATCGGACCTTCAAAATCGTTTTGAAGACTATCCCGGGCCCTTTTAGATTCTTGAGGAGCTGAAAACTATGTTTCAGACTCAGGCCCGTTCTGAGAGATATGAGATCTCTGAGAAATTCTTTAACTGCAAGATGGAGGAAGGGAGTTCCGTTAGTGAGCATGCCATAAAGATGTCGGGCTACACTCAACGCCTTGAGCAACTGGACTGCAAGATTCCAGAGGAGCTCAAGATTGACAGGGTTCTGCAATCACTCCCTCCCAGCTACAAAAGTTTTGTAGTGACTCATAATCAGATTGGTTCCACTGATACGATCACCGATCTCTTCGCAAAGCTGAAGGCTGCGGAGGTGGACATCAAAAAGGATAATCATGTGTTGATGGTCAACAAGCCCCCCCACCTTCAATAAAGGTAAGGGTGCAAAGAAGCCCTTCAAGAAAGGTGGCGGCAAGCGCATTGCCCCTGCCGAGAAGAAGCTCAAGTCTGGACCCAAGCCGGACACTGAGTGCTTCTATTGCAAGGACAAGGGTCACTGGAAGCGCAACTGTCTGAAGTACTTAGCGGACAAGAAGTCTGGCACCATCAAAGGTATATTTGATATACATGTTATTGATGTTTTCCTTACTAGCCCTCGTTGTAGTGCCTAGGTATTTGATACTGGTTCAGTTGCTAATATTTGTAACTCGAAACAGGAGCTACGGAATAGACGGAGGCTTGCGAGGGATGAGGTGACGATGCGCGTTGGCAACGGATCAAGAGTTGATGTGATGGCCATCGGCACGCTCTCCTTAGTTTTACCTTCGGGATTAGTTTTAAACCTTAATAAATGTTATTATGTGCCTGCGTTGAGCATGAACATTATTTCTGGATATTGTTTATTGCAAGACGGTTATTCATTTAAATCGGAGAATAATGGTTAATCTATTTATATGAGTAACATCTTTTATGGTCATGCACCTATTGTGAATGGTTTATTTCTTCTAAATCTCGAAAGGGACGAAACACACATCCATAACATTGAGGCTAAGAGATGCAAAGTAGATAGTGATAATACTACTTATTTGTGGCACTGTCGTCTAGGTCATATTGGTGTAAAGCGCATGAAGAAACTCCATTCTGATGGACTTTTGGAGTCTCTTGATTTTGAATCATTTGACACATGCGAACCATGCCTCATGGGCAAGATGATCAAAACCCCGTTCTCTGGAATGATGGAGCGAGCAACGGACTTGTTGGAAATCATACATACCGATGTGTGCGGACCGATGAGTGTTTCGACGCGCGGTGGATATCGCTATTTTCTCACTTTTACCGATGACTTAAGTATATATGGGTATATCTATTTAATGAAACATAAATCTGAAACATTTGAAAAGTTCAAGGAATTTCAGAATGAAGTGGAGAACCATCGTAACAGAAAGATCAAGTTTCTACGATCCGATCATGGGGGCGAATATTTGAGTTATGATTTTCTCACGCATCTTAAAGCAAGCGGAATTGTTTCGCAACTCACGCCACCTGGAACACCACAGCGCAATGGTGTGTCTGAACGCCGGAATCGAACTCTATTAGATATGGTCCGATCAATGATGTCTCTTACTGATTTGCCGTTATCATTTTGGGGTTATGCATTAGAAACAACTGCATTCACTTTAAATAGGGCACCATCTAAATCCGTTGAGACGACACCGTATGAACTATGGTTTGGTGCTAAACCTAAGTTGTCGTTTCTTAAAGTTTGGGGATGCGAAGCTTACATCAAGAAGTTGATGCCGGACAAGCTCGAACCCAAAGCAGAGAAATGCGTCTTCATAGGATACCCTAAGGAAACTATTGGGTATACCTTCTATCACAGAACCGAAGGAAAAGTGTTTGTCGCAAAGAACGGATCCTTTCTTGAGAAGGAGTTTCTCTCGAAAGAAGTGAGTGGGAGGAAAGTAGAGCTAGACGAGGTTGTTGAACCTTCTCTTGAGTTGGAGAGTAGCGCAGCACCTGAAATGGTTTCACTGCCGCCTGCACCAACAATAGAGGAAGCTAATGACAAGGATCATGAAGCTTTGGACGATGCTGCTACTGAACGTCGCAGGTCGACAAGGTCGCGTGCCCCTCCTGAGTGGTATGGCAACCCTGTCTTAACTGTCTTGTTAGTAGATGACAGTGAGCCTGCGAACTATGAGGAAGCGATGATGAGCCCAGACTCTGAGAAATGGCTAGAGGCCATGAAATCCGAATTGGGATCCATGAGCGAAAACCAAGTATGGACTTTGGTGGACCCTCCTAGCGACCGAAAGGCCGTTGAGTGCAAATGGATTTTCAAGAAGAAAACGGACGCGGATGGTAATGTTACCGTCTATAAAGCACGGCTTGTCGCGAAAGGTTTTCGACAAGTTCAAGGTGTTGACTACGATGAGACTTTCTCTCCCGTAGCGATGTTTAAGTCCATTCGGATTTTATTAGCAATTGCTGCGTTTCATGATTATGAAATATGGTAGATGGATGTCAAGACTGCGTTCCTCAATGGCAACATTGATGAAGAGTTGTATATGATGCAGCCCGAAGGTTTTGTCGATCCTAAGGATGCTGATAAAGTATGCAAACTTCAGCGTTCCATTTATGGACTGAAGCAAGCATCTCGGAGTTGGAACCTTCGTTTTGATCAAGTGATCAAGAGCTTTGGATTTGTTCCAAATATCTACGAAGCTTGTATCTACAAGAAAGTGAGTGGGAGCTCGGTGACATTTCTGGTACTATATGTAGATGACATATTGATTATTGGAAATGACATTAACATGCTTAACGATGTGAAGAGTTATTTGAACAAGTGTTTTTCAATGAAAGACCTAGGTGAAGCTGCTTATATATTGGGCATCAAAATCTATAGAGATAGACAAAGACGCCTGATAGCTTTAAGCCAGAGTACATACCTAGACAAAGTTCTGAAAAGGTTCAGAATGGATAAGGCAAAGAAAGGTTCAGTGCCTATGTTGCCAGGTAAGATATTGAGCAAGGCTCAGTGTCCAGCTACGGTAAATGATAGGGAAGCTATGAGCAAAGTGCCTTATGCCTCGGCCATAGGTTCTATCATGTATGCCATGCTGTGTACTAGACCGGATGTGTCCAATGCTCTTAGTTTGACGAGCAAATATCAAAGTGATCCAGGAGTGGAACACTAGACAACCGTGAAGAACATCCTAAAGTACCTAAATAGGACTAAAGAAATGTTCTTAGTCTATGGAGGTGATGAACAGCTCGTCGTAAAGGGTTACGTCGACGCTAGTTTCGACACCGACAAGGATGATTCTAAATCTCAGACAGGATACGTTTATATTTTGAATGGAGGAGCTATGAGCTGGAGAAGCTGCAAGCAAAGCGTGATCGCGGGATCTACAGTAGAAGCGGAATACATGGCTGCTGCAGAAGCGTCAAGTGAAGGAGTTTGGATCAGGAATTTCATCACTGAGCTTGGCGTGGTTCCAAGTGCATTGGACCCACTGGAGACATTGTGTGACAACACTGGCGCCATAGCACTCGCTAAGGAACCAAGATATCATCCAAAGACCAAGCATATCAACCGCAAGTTTCATATAATCCGAGATTATATAGCAGATGGAGATCTGAAGATTAGCAAAGTACATACGGATCTGAATGTCGCAGATCCGTTGACTAAACCTCTTCCACGTGCAAAACATGATCAGCACCTTAGTGCCATGGGTGTTAGATTGTTGCCAAATGTAAACTAGATTATTGACTCTAGTGCAAGTGGGAGACTGTTGGAATTATGCCCTAGAGGCAATAATAAAGATGTTATTATTATAATTCTTGTTCATGATAAAGTTAATATTCCATGCTAGAATTGTATTAAGCGGAAACTTTAATACTTGTGTGGTTTGTGAACAACACCGTGTCCCTAGTATGCCTCTATGGACTAGCTCATTGATTAATGATGGTTAAGGTTTCCTAACCATAGACATGAGTTGTCGATTAATAATGAGATCATATCATTGGGAGAATGATATGATGGACAGACCCAAACTAAGCAAAGCAATTAGATCGTGTCATCGTGTTCATCTTTGCGAACCTTTTCTTATGTCAAATATTGTATTCCTTAGACCATGAGATAATACAACTCCCTGGTATCGGAAGAAAGCTTTGAGGTCATCAAACGTCATCCTATGAGAGGGTGATCATAAAGGTGTCTCTTAGGTGATCGGAAAGTACCTGTTGGGTTGTATGTATCAAGATGGGATTTGTCCCTCCCAAGTCGGAGAGATATACTTCGGGCCCACTCGGTAATCGATATCAACACCGCTTGCAAGCACGTGGTTAAGGAGTTAATCACAAAGTGATATCGTATTACGGAACGAGTAAAGTACTTGCTGTGAACGAGATTGAACTAGGTATGACGGTACCGACGATCAAATCTCGGGCAAGTAAAATATCGCGAGACGAAGGGAATATAAATATGGGATTGATTGAATCCTAGCATCGTGGTTCATCCGATATGATCATCGATGAGTGTGTGGGAGTCAATATGGGTTTCCAGACCCCGCTGTTGATTATTGATATAAGATCATGTCTGCATATTCTCGAACCCGAAGGGTCACACACTTAACGTGTCTTGACGCTAGGATAGATTGGATAATTGGTTTATGAGTTTTTGTTCGGAGTCTCGGATGGGATCCGGGACATCACGAGAGGTTCTGGAATGGTCCGGAGAATAAGATTCATATAAGGCAATGCAGTTTTTGGAGTTTGGAATTGTTTCGGATTAATCGGTATTATACCGGAAGCTTCTAGAACCTTCCAGAGTGGGACCAACGTGGCCCCACTTCTCGGGAGGGGGCGTGGGCCTACGAGGGCGTGACCTTGCTGCATTGGGACAGGGGCACAAGGCCCCATAGGCCTAGCCAGCCAAAACCCTAGGGAAACCCTAGGGAAACCTTCTAGAAGGAGGGGGAAAACTTGCCCCCCACTCCAACCCTTGGGGCCGCCGCCCTAGGGCTTGGAGGAGGGGCCAAGGGGGCCGGACAGCCCCCTATATATAGAGGGCAGGGGCGCAGCCCTCCTCCCCCACTCCTTCAACCCTAGCCGCCATACTGCTGCCCTCTAGATCTCTCTCTCCCGACTGCGCGTAGGCGAAGCCCTGCCGCAGAAACTCTCCACCGCTTGCACCGCGCCATCGCGTTGTAGATCCAATCCGTCTCTCCACCATACTTGCTGGACCAAGGAAGGAGGAGACGTCGAGGTGCCGCACGTGTGCATCTCTCGGAGGCATCGCCACTTGCGGTGCTAGATCGGATCGGATCGCGAGGAGGAGAAGCGAGTACGACTACATCACCCACGTTCCGTCGAACGTTCCGCTGTGCGAATCTTCAAGCATCTATCCCCCTTGTTGTTTGCATCTCCTTAGATTAGATCTTGGCTTTCCCCGTTCGCATCCGTAGAAATTTTTGATTTACTATGCTGCAAAACCCTTCAGTAAGTGCAGTAATAGCGGTTGAACACGGAGAAGAGGGCAAATCAGTCCAAAGACCAGTTTATTACTTGAGCGAAATGCTCTCTGTCTCGAAACAGAATTACCCGCATTATCAGAAGATGACATACGGGGTATATATTGCAGCAAAGAAGCTGAAACATTACTTTAAAGAACACCCAATCCGGGTAATATGCGAGGCACCTATCTCAGATATATTGGGCAGAAAAGATGCTAGCGGCCGAGTCGCAAAATGGGCCATAGAACTAGCACCATATACTCCACAGTATGATAGGCGAGATGCAATTAAATCTCAAGCTGTTGCAGATTTCTTTGTAGATTGGATGGAAATGCAGTACGAACCACCACTGCCAGACCCGAACTACTGGAAAATGATTTTGACGGGTCCCAAGACGAAAATGGGTCTGGGCGCCGGGATAGTGCTCACATCTCCAAAGAGGGATCAACTCAAGTATGTGCTACAAATTCATTTTGCTGCTTCCAATAACGTTGCCGAGTATGAAGCACTTGTCCACGTCATCAAAGTGGCCAAAGAAATTGGCATAAAGAGGATCATCTGCTTCAGCGATTCGGATTTGGTGATTCAGCAAGTGTCTGGAAATTGGGACGCGTGGGACGCAAACATGGCATTATATCGTTTTCATGTGCAAAAAATTTCGGTATACTTTGACGGGTGTGAATTCCACCACGTCCCAAGAGAAGAGAATGAAGCAGCAGATGTACTGTCCAAACTAGATTCATCTCGTTAAGCAATACCACCAGGAGTAGCCTTGGAGCACCTTAGGAAACCGTCGATCAAGCCGTCACCAGAGTCCGAATCGATATTCATCCTAGCAACACAAGAATCAGATGTCGTGCCAATGGATATTGACTTAGGTGCAGTTTTGAGTCACTCGGGAACTGACTCGCTCACCTCAGGGGTTGCCGAATTACACTCGGGGACTCGTCAGGTCATGTCGGCAGAACATTTGTCGGCAGATCCAATGGAAATTGATGCTGAAGTAGATTCGGAGCCACCGATACCAACATGGGCACAACCAATATTCAACTACTTGAAAGATGGAACTTTGCCAGATGATGAGATATTGGCAAGTCAAACAGCAAGGAGAGCAAAAGCATACACCATAATCAACAAGGGCTATACAAGAGAAGTGTGACGAGTGTACTGCAGCGTTGTATCAGCTCAGAGAAAGGCCAGGAGATTTTGTTGGATATTCATCAAGGAGAATGTGGGCACCATGCGTCATCAAGAGCATTGGTGGCCAAGGCATTCCGACATGGATTTTATTGGCCAAGTGCATTGGCACAATCACAAGAGTTAGTCAGAAAATGCAGTGGTTGTCATAACTATGCATCCAAGTCACATTTACCAGCATCTGAATTAAATACTATACCAATCACTTGGCCATTTGCGGTATGGTTCCTGGATATGGTAGGACCATTCAAGCCAGCAAAGGGAGGCATGACTCATATATTGGTTATGATTGATAAGTTCACCAAGTGGATATAAGTGAAACCAATCAAAAAATTGGATGGCAAAACAGCTGTCACGTTCCTTAGGGACATAATTCTCAGATATGGTTATCCACATAGTGTAATCACAGATAATGGCACGAACTTTGCCGAAGGTTCTTTTGCTAAATTTTGCGGGAAAAACCAAATAAGACTTGATGTAGCATCAATCGCTCATCCAGAATCAAATGGACAAGTTGAACGAGCTAACAACTTAGTTCTATCTGGAATAAAACCCCGTTTGATGGAACCACTCCAGAGATCACCTGGTTGCTGGATCGAGGAACTACCCTCAGTACTTTGGAGTCTAAGAACAACTCTGAATCGGTCAACAGGCTATACGCCATTTTTCCTCGTATATGGGGCAGAAGTAGTTCTACCTGCCGACATAGAGTATGACTCGCCAAGGATAAGGCAATACTCGGAAGCCGAGGTAAAAGAGGCCCGAGAAGAGGGAGTAGACTTAATCGAAGAAGCAAGGGAACTGGCGTTATCCAGATCTGCTATATATTAACAGAATCTCCGAGGCTACCACAGCCAGAAAGTTCTACCTCGTGTTTTTCGAGAAGGGATGTAGTGCTAAGGCTAGTGCAACACACAGCAGGAATGCATAAATTATCACCCCCATGGGAAGGTCCATTCATTGTAAGCAAAGCATTGCACAATGATTCATATTATCTCATAGATGCTCATGAAGCACAAAAGAACAAGACGAACAGGTCAGGAGATGAGACCAAAAGGCCATGGAATGTGGCACTACTTCGTCCCTTCTATACTCCGGAAGAGCAATGCATGTATCACTCAAACTTTCATATGTCAGACGTTTGTGCCAGCTACGTGCTGATAATAAAATGGCATGACTCGAAAAACTGACTCGGGGACTACCCTTAAGTTTTCCCTCTCAATTATTTTATGTCGGCTAGCGTGACACCCGAAATTTATCTCAGAACAAGTAGTGTTTACTCGAAAAAAAATCAACTCTTTGACTATGCTGTTGTCCGAAAACACGGCTTCATGGCAAGCAAGAGGAAAGGATGTATGACGGGTAAACACGAACGCCGGATAAATACAAAGGAGAAATGCGAGTCGGCTTTATGTTTTTGCCTAACCCACTACAGGTCATGTTATACTGCATGTTGAATAATCTCGGCCAAGTGATCCAAGTTTCATATCTGCTAACTATATCCTTAGTACTTTGAGACTCCAATGTCGAACACCAAAAAAGGTAGACAGGGGCCAAAGTCGAGGGAAGGTGAAATGGAAAAATGAGACTTGAGGACTTGTCCTTGAATGATTCACACTCAGAACATAACGAAAATATATAAAGCCTTATCAAAAGGCGCATAATCAAACTTAAGGTGCAATGTACATTACATATGTACCCGGCATACCGGGGATCTAATCAAAAGTTCAAGTACTTGTTAGCCTAAGGGGCAGCAGGACTCGGAGGAGCACCCTTGGAGCTAGGAACGTCACTTGGAGCATCTGCCCAGACAGGGGCGTTAGTGGCCGGGTCATCGGAACCATCTGACTTGGTTGCTTCATCGTCGGCACCCTCTTCATCAGAAACTTCGACAAGCTGGTCGCCGAGGTCGAGGAAGCTGGGCCCGTCGCACCAACCATGCACCATGGTGTACTTGATCATGGCGTAAGCTTTCTCCTGGCATTTCTTGATCAACTCCGGGTCATTCAGCCATTTACCATATCCTCTTATGCGAGCAAGAACATCAAGATTGATGTCCTCGTACCATGAAAGCACGAAGGAGAGAGCCTTGTCCGCTGCAGCTCGGCCGACTGACTCACGCCACTGATCCAGCCGGTCCTCAGTATGGAGCAATCTCTCAGCAAGTGGCTCGATGAGTTCAGGTGCGTCCTCATCTGGCCAGAGCATGCGAAACACATGAATAGCCGACTTGAGCAGGTCCACGCCGCAAAACTTGAGGGTCTTGACCCGTTCTGACACCGCTTCGAGATGCTCGTCCATGGTCACCTCGCCATCAGCCGGAGCGCCAGATTCGGCCCTCACTTTCTTCATGGCCCAAATGGCAAACATGTTGGCCTCAGGAAAATTCTCTGCAAGCAAAAGAGAAAGTTAGCAAAATAACAAAAGTAGATGGAAGAAGTCCAGAGCGAACTGTATAGTGCAAAAAGAGTAAGAACTCACTACTGAGAAAGGAGTTGACAGCGCCGAGCTTGATTTGCCAAATCTTGGCCTTGGCTTGAAGTGCGTCAAGGTTCAGATTTGCCGACTCAACCGATGACTCGGCCTCATCGAGCAGCCTCTTGGTATTTTCGGCGCTGGTGGCCTGCTGCTCATTCTTTGTAGGGGGATAACCCCCGGTAGGGTCACGAGAGGGGAAACATAGCGCAACTGGTTTGGCTCCGAGTGAAAAATGAACCAGGCCGGGTAAGAACGGCCGGGTAAGATAAGCAAGAAAGCCGAGATATAAGCTATCTCGACCCGTATAGGAAAAAGTTGTAACCCTTGCAGGTACCAACGAGCCGAGTCAACCGAGGAAGGGCCGAGTCAAGAAGGACGCGTGGCAACTTTTCGAGTAAGGTTCGGGAAGGACCATGGTAAAGCATGGTCAAAAGAGAAGGGCGACGCCGGGTGACACAAAAGGAGGCGGGTGACGCCCAAAGCAAGCGCTGACGTACAAAGTAACTGCGTGACGCCAAAAAGAACAAGAAGCAGTGTACCCAAAGACCGTTAGCTGTCAAGCTTTATGGACCGGGCCTATGGGCATAAGGCAAGCCCATAACCTGGCCCATATTATAGGGACCAAGATCCAAACAGTAAACCCTAGAACCCAATGGGGTATTAGCTAGCTAGCACTGCCTATATAAGGGAGGGCATAACATAAGTAGGAGGAGGTTGGACCAAGTAGAGAACAGGTGCTGCGTACTCAAGCCAATACAGCTCAAGGAGCACTTGTAATCTTTGGGGTATCAATCAAATTGTCAAGTGTGGAGAGTTCTTATTGTTCTTCGTGCATGGCTCGACCGTGCACTCCCTCCCAGGTGACCACAAGAACCCATTCGGCCCCCAACTTAAGCCTACCCATGGCATCTGCCGTGCCACCACCACGACAGTTGGCGCCCACCTTGGGGCAGAAGCAGGTGCTTGATGGAGTCTTCATTTGGACGGGCAACATCATCGCCAAGACCGGCGAGCGCGTCTACTCCGGCCTCATCCAGAGGTTTGGAGCGCTCAACTTCGTCAGTGACAACGCGGGCTGCTTCGGGACCAGGCCGTTCCCTAGGGGCGGTCGCTTCATCCAATTCGGCGAGCACCAGGTCTACGTTGCGGTGCGCGTGGAGCGCGCATATCCTGAGCACGTCGTCCTGGCGCCGGATCCCCCAACGGCACCGGTCACTGGGAAACCTCTCCAACTCGTCTCCATGGACGTAATGATGACTGCCCCAAACCCAGTAGCTCCCACAGTAGTTCTAGTGGTAAATGAAAACACAGAAGGAGGAAATCATGAGGAAACGCCAAGGGCTGCAAGAACAGCAAAGGCGCCGCTGGAGAAACCAGAGAACATAGCTAGGAGCAAAAGAGCTAAGGAGCTACAGGAAGCGATAGAAAAGTTGGCAGAGCTAGTGGCACAAGCAACTGACCCGGCGCGTGTGCAAGCCGAGTTGGAAGAAACCAGGATAAAAGTCCTGGAGAAAGCAAAGGAGCTAGCACAATTACAGCAGGATGTTGATATCACTATCCGAGAGCTTAACTCGGCAAATCGAGTCAAGGGCGCAAAGACCCGGCTTGATGCAACGAGATTAAGAGGAAGGAACCTCAATGAAGAACTGGCAGATGCGACATCAAAGATAACACCAGAGAACAGCAATGAGACGGCCATGCGTCCAACGTACAACACATCAGTAGCTAATCTGCGAGCAGCAGAAGCAATGGCAGAATTACCCCACTTGGAGGGGGAAGCAAAGAAAAGGCAGCAAGAACGGGTCAATGAGTTAGTAAAAGCAGCCAGCATGCTGAATGAGGCATATTACAGAGCAAATCCGGGTATATCAGGGAGATCACAGCTGGTTCACTCGGCAACTCCTGTTCCGGCAAGATCGGCTGGGCACACGGCATCCTCACCCGGAGCGGCACCCAGGCCGAGAAAAGAAAAAAGTGTGGATTCTGGAAGAAACAAGCAGATGGTCGCCTATGATCCGGCAGTAGTTCAAGGAAACCCGGCGCATGTGCAAGGGGCAAAAAGAAACAATCCCCGAGAAAGTGAAAACCAGGAAAAATTGGATAGATAAATGGAAACGGAGGGCAAAATTTTGCGCCTCATACTCGTCTCGCAACTCACTCGGCAGGAGGAGGAAATCCAGCTCCGAATAACGCACCAGCTCAGCCGGAAAGAAGACAGCAGAGCGCGGGAAAAGAAGTTCAACAGCCAGTGGACCCGAACGCGAATAAGTATAATGATGGTTACTCGGCTATGGTAAATGACGGGTATGAGCTGCCGGATCATGCATATCACGCAATGAGAGCGAGATACGGAGGTAGGAACCTTCAGCCGGATGATGCCAGGCTGAAGCTTGACCGCATAAAAATGGCAGAGGTAATTGAATCACAAGGTCCGCAGGGTCCACCATATTTTGGCCCAAGGATCATGAAGGAGCCACCGGTGCCGAATTTCCAGCTGGCCAGAGGGACAAAAACATATGATGGAAGCACAAAGCGAGAGGATTGGCTCATATATTATGGAACCGCTGTGAAGATCGCGCAGGGAAACTTGAGATGGGAAGTACGTTATGTACTGCAGATGCTGGAAGGACCAGCTCAGGTATGGTTGAACAATTTGCCACCCGGAAGCATCAACAGTTGGATTGATTTTCACGACGCCTTCGTGAGAAATTTCACGAGCACTTACAAGAGGCCGAATCGCCCACAGCAACTAGCAATGTGCAAGCAAAGGCCGAATGATACAGACAGGGAGTTCCTCACAAGGTGGTGTATGATGCGTAACTCTTGTGAAGGGGTAATCGAGTCACAAGCAATCGCATGGTTTGCACAAGGATGTAGACATGGAGTGTGCTGTGGCAAAGGTTACAAAGAGATATGCCGGCAAGCCTAGCAGAAACGATAAGAATCACTGACTCGTATGCGTTAGGAGATCCAACTCAGCCGCTGCTCATGTCGGCAGATGGGATGACTGAGACTCAGATCTATGATGCTGCCGGGTCGCAAAGGCGCTAGGAGAGATCCAAATACAGAAGCAAGAGAAGAGACGAGAGGCCGGATTACAGGTATGGTTCGGCTCAGGTTGCAGCAGTGAGTCAGGATCATCCAGATGCTGGAAGCAGTCAGCATCAAAGCACAAATGGTCAACAACAATGTGTGCCAAAGATTGACGGCAAAAGGCCATACGATCAGAGGAAACAGTATCAAGACCGACAAAAATACACCTATGAGATGATGCTGGATCAGCCGTGTAAGTTTCACACGCCAAGTCCGAGTAAGCCGGCAGATCACTCGACAAGGCACTGCACTTGGTTTCAGAAAGGAGACAGAGTGGACTCGCTGAATAAGCTCATACGCGTTTGGTGGAGCTTAAGAACGACTCCGAATCGATCAACTGGTTATACGCCATTTTCCTTGTATATGGGGCTGAAGCAGTTTTGCCTGCCGATATAGAATATGACTCGCCAAGGATAAGGCAATACTCGGAAGCCGAGGTAAAAGAGGCCCGAGAAGATGGAGTATATTTACTCGAAGAAGCAAGTGAACTGGCATTCTCCAGATCTGCTATATATCAACAAAATCTCCGACGCTACCATAGCCAGAAAGTGCAACCTCGCATTTTTCGAGAAGGAGATATGGTGCTACGGCTGGTGCAGCGCACAGCTGGAATGCATAAATTATCGCCTCCTTGGGAAGGTCCATTCATTGTAAGCAAAGCATTGCACAATGATTCCTATTATCTCATAGACGCTTATGAAGCACAAAAGAACAAGGCCGACAGGTCATGAGATGTAACCAAAAGGCCATGGAATGTGGCACTGCTTCGTCCCTTCTACACTTAGTAGAAGCAGTGCATGTATCACTCGAACTCTCATATGTCGGATGTGTTTGCCGGCTATGTGCTAATAATAAAATGGTATGATTCGAAAAACTGACTCGGGGACTACCCCTTAGGCTTTCCATTTCAATTATTTTACGTCGGCTGGCGTGATACCCGGAATTTATTTCGGAACAAGTAGTGTTTACTCGAAAGAAATCAACTCTTCGACTATGCTGTTGTCCGAAAACACGGCTTCATGGCAAGCAAGAGAAAAAGATCTAAGCCGGGTAAACACGAACGCCGAATAAGTACAAGGGAGAAGCGCGAGTCGGCTTTAGTTTGTTCCTAACTCTTTGCAGGTTGTGTTATACTATGTGTCGAGTAATCTCGACCAAGTTATCCAAGTTTCATATCCGCTAATTAAATCCTTCGTACTTTGAGATCCTAATGTCGAACGTCGAAAAATGGTACACAAGGGCCAAAGGCAAGAAAAGGTGACACAGCAAAATGAAACTCGGGGACTTGTCCTTGAGTGATTCGCACTCAAAGCATAACGCAAATATATAAAGCCTATCACAAGGCACATAGTCAAACTTCAAGTGCAATGTACGTTACATCTGTACCCGGCATACCGGGAATCTAATAAAAGTTCAAGTATTTGTTGGCCTAAGGAGCAGAAGAACTCGGAGGAGCGTTCTCAGAGCCAGGAGTGCTTGGGGCATCGGCCGGGTGAGGGGCATCTGCAGCCGGGTCATCTGGATCATCTGACTTGGTTGCCTCGCTGTCGCCACCCTCTTCATCAGCAACTTCGACAAGCGGGTCGCCAAGTTCGATAAAGCTAGGCCCTTCACATCAAGCATGCACCATGGTGTACTCGATCATAGCATAAGCTCGCTCCTGGCGCTTCTTGATCAGCTCCGGGTCGTTCAACCATTTGCCATCTCCTCTTATGTGAGCAAGAACATCAAGGTTGATGTCCTCGTACCATGAAAGCACGGAGGAGAGAGCCTTGTCCCCTGCAGCCCGGCCGGCCGACTCACGCCATTGATCCAGCCGGTCTTTAGTAAGGAGCAGTCTCTCAGCTAGCGGCTTGATTAATTCGGGTGGGTCTTCATCCGGCCAGAGCATGCGAAACGCATGGATAGCTGACTTGAGAAAATCCACAATGCAAGATTTGAGGGTCTTGACCCGTTCAGACACTGCTGCGAGCAGCTCCTCCATGGACACCTCTCCATCAGCAGTAGCACCAGCCTTAGCTCTCACTTTCTTCATGGCTCGGATAGCAAACATGTTGGCCTCAGGAAAGTTCTCTGCAAGCAAAAAGAGAAAGTTAGCAAATAGCAACAGCAGATGGAAGAAATCCAGCAGGACTTGGACAATGCGTAAAAAGTAAGAACTCACTACCGAGAAAGAAGTTGATGGTAGCGAGCTTGCTATGCCAAGTCTTGGTCTTGGCTTGAAGGGCGTCGAGGTTCATATTGGTCGACTCGACCAATGACTCGGCCTCGTCGAGCAACTTCTTAGTCTTCTCGGCGCTGGCAGCCTGCTACTCGTTCTTCTCAGCAAGCTCCTCCTTCAGCCCTTTCACCTCGGCCAAGTGCTTCTGCTCCGTCTCGGCCATTAACTCCTTCAGCCGAGTCACCTCATCTCTCTCCTTCTGGAGTTCGGCTTGGTGCTTCTCTGCTTATTCAGAACAAATATTTGTCAGAACCAACAGAATTTTTTTAGCAATTGTCTTAGGGAGGTAAGAAATTTACTCTCGGCCACGCTGATTTGTGAGTGAAGTTCATTGATAGTGGACTGAGCAGTGGTTGTGAGACAAGAGTGAGAGGAAAAATGAAAAGATGAACCAAGGAGAATTACACCAAAAATAGAAAAGGGAAAAGCAAAGATATTACCTTGGCCGAAGGTGTCAGTCTGTAGCTTCTCATACGCAAGTTCAAGCTTGCGATGCGCCAGGACGAGAGCTTGGTGCACCTTGGTGCACTCGTTATGCGTAAGATAATCAAAGAAAACAGATAACAAAGAAAGGGTTGAGTCATGTGACCTGCCGAATAAAAGAGCTTAAGAGGTTATAGCCGAGTAAGTTCCTTACTCGGTAGTAACCTCGAGGGCTAGGGGTCAAAGTTCTAACATACAAGCTTGGAGTAAAGGATTTGAAGGCTAAGTGACTATTGAAGAGCTTACAGCCGAGTAAGTTTCTCACTCGACTGTAACCTCGGGGACTAGGTGATATGTATAAAGGAAATACTCAATGATACAAAAGAGTAAGAAGATAATTTACCTCATTCACTTCGTCGGCGCGGGCCATCAGAGAAATGGCCTGCTGGGTCATGTCGGAGACAACCTTGGGGCCTAGCTTCAACTTCTTCCCGGCACGAGTGCTGACCTCCTGCTCGCCTGCTGCATTCCATGCCACAGCGTAAGGTTCAGCCGAACCAAGGCTCTTGCCACTGAGCGTCCGAGTAAGAACTCGACCCGTTTTCAGGGCGGTTCCCACAGTGGCACGGGTTGCAGCGGTAGAAGTATGGAGGGTAACAGCCCTGGAGTCATCACCTGACCGGACAGCCGCAGATTCGTCCCCCTTACCTGTTGAAGCGAGCATTGTCGCCGACGTCGGAGGCCGGATCTGAGGAGCAGAACCCGGAGTGCAAACTAGAGTTGCTTGCTTGGAAGAGGTGGATTTGCCAGAAGAGGGGCGAGTAGAACTAGAAGGGTCTGGCCTTTTGACAGAACTGGAGAGCGAGCAGAAGGATTTGAAGAAGGACGTGGAGCCTCCTGACTGGGCTCAGCAGTTTTGCTGGCTCCAAGATCAGGAAATTGTTCATTCACATCAGTTTGAGGGCTGATGCCAGAGGAACTGGTGGCAGAGGGTTTCTCGGCGCCAGACTTGTGGGCACCAAGATCAGGAAGTTTCTCCTGACCAGCGACAGGGGCGCTAGCCGAGCCGGGTCTGACTGACATTGAGAAGCGTGAGCCTCAGCAGTGCGAGCCTCAACCCGGACGGGACTCGGTGCCGCCGAGTCAGATGGAGGAGGTGCAGGCCTAAGCGGCGAGGCAATTCTAGAAGCAACCTGACTCGCCGTCAAAGGTGCAACACTGAAAATAACAAGATATATATGAGAGAACAACAGTAATGAGAAATAAAAGAGCAAAGAAAGCAAGGTGCAAAAACTTACCCGGTGACAACCGGGTCACGGATGACTCGGCGCGAGACTCGGTGCCCAGCAGCTTGGCGAGTCTCACTCAGGCTGGCAGCAGCAGAGGCAGCAGGAGCAGCCGGAGTGGGCTTGTTCTTCTTGGCCGGCTGAGTGCTGGAGGAGGTTCCGCGTCGCTTCGGCTTAGCAACGGGAATCTTGCTGACTCCGCCCATGGTGAGAGGAGGGATGTCATGTACCTGGCCGGCTGCAAAAGTAAATAACGGGCTTACTCAGATAAGCAAAAAGGTTAAGCTCACAAGGCATATACCTTCAAAATTGTACAATCATCATCCTCATCATCGTCAGACCAGTCTTGTAAGGGATTGCGAGATTGACTCTTACCCGAAGCAGAAGTGGCTGCAGTGTGCGGGATCGACATGAAGCACTCCATGTCATACCCGACCTCATCCGAGTCAGAGCGATCCCCATGATAACCAACAGGAGGGATAGTACTGCCATCAACCTGGTGAAGGAGATTCTGTGAAAGACAAACATAATGAGAGACTAAAAACTAAGCTAAGAGTGGCAAAAGAGCTAAAGCCTACTCGGCAAGAAAGTAATCAGGAAACTTACCCAGGGGACAGGCCTGACCCGGCTAAATGGAGGGCAACTCCAGGCCCAGTCATCCGCCAAGTTAAATTTAAATATTGAGCTTACTCGGCGGGCTATGGAGTCGTGGGTGAGCTCCTTGGTGGAATGCCGAGTGGGATCATGAGACCCGCTCATGAAGCACATATTGTGGCTCCTGGCTTGGATGGGGCTTACCTGGCGTGAGATGAAGGTGCACATGAGGTCAAAGTCGGCGAGATGAAAGTTCTCATCCAGCGACAGCAACCTTTCCAGGATAGCGTTTGCCTTGTTAATCGCAGCGTCTTGGTCGCACGGGTCAAGTTGCCAGAACTTCTTGTTGGGGACCTCGTCCGAGAAAGGGGGAAGCCGAATGTTGTCAGTGGACCCGCTTTTTTTGACATAGAAAAAGGTTCTATGCCACTTCTTGTAGGAGTCAATGCCGGTAACCCGAGGAAAGATAGAATCTCTCCTGGGGGTGATGCTAGTAGCACCACACCGGGTCGGCTTTTTCTCGGATCGAGGAGCACCAGGCTGGGGGACAACCTGGACTTTGAAGCGAAAATACTTGGCCCACAAAGGAACTGTGGGCCAACTTCCAAGATAGGCCTCGCAAGCAGATATGAAACAAGAAAGAGAGCCAATTGCATTGGCAGGAAGATGGTGGGTTTGCAGATGGAAGGTAGAAAGAAACGAGGAAAAGAAAGTGCTCACAGGAAGAGCAAAACCACGTTCAAAGTGTGAAAGAAAAACCACCCGCTCGCCAGCTTGAGGGGTGGGGGAAATCTCACCGGCGGGGAGACGGCAATCCACTTGCAGTGGAATGCGTTTGGTGGAGCGAAGCCACTCCACCTCTTCGGTGGAGACCTCAGAGCCCTCCCAACAACCACGCTCGCCGGAGGGAACCTCCTATTCCTCAGCACCATCAGTGCCGTCACAAGCATCCATGGGATCGTCGGAGTCTGTCTCCTCCATGGAAAGGAGAGGCTTGGAACAACGAGGACCCGTGCTGAAATCGAAAGAGGGCAGGGGCAATCGCAGCACTAGAGCAAGAAGGAGAAGGAACCGCAAAGGAGGCGGTTCAATCTTGCAGGCGCGAGGAAGAAGAAAAGCTAAGGAAACTGAACGAGCGTGGGGGAAGTGGAAACCCCCAACCCCTACTTAAGGGAAGTAAAAACCCCGTAGTGGGATCTAACTGTGCCGTGCGGCCAGCGCGTGGCCGTGTACCATGCTGGGTGAGCTAGTCAGCGAGCGCCACGTAGCCAAAGATACACGAAAAATCCAGTGCCACGTCACGGCTGGAAGGACAAGAGGCGCAGACCGATGGGACAGCCATAGTGACGGGGAATAACTGCGCAGCTGTCACTATGCCGCCAGAACTTGGAACAAAAATTGAGGCAAGTAATCATGATTACTGGTTGTCAGTGACGGAAGTGCGCCGAAAATAACCCGGAATTGGCCAAAATAACTCGGCTCGAGGCAAGAATGAGCCAAGAAGTCAAAGAATTGACCCGAAATTGTCAGACTAACCTGGCAAGATGCAAAACTGAGGTAGATAAAATACGAAAACTAAGTTCCATTCACAGAAAAGGAACCTGGAGACGCCTAACAGCTTGAACTGCTAGACCTCACCAGCTTCGGGGACTAATGTCGGGGGGATAACCCCCGGTAGGGTCACGGGAGGGGAAACATAGCGCAGCTGGTTTGGCTCCGAGTGAAAAATAAACCAGGTCGGGTAAGAACGGCCGGGTAAGATAAGCAAGAAAGTCGAGATATAAGCTATCTTGGCCCGTATAGGACAGAGTTGTAACCCTTGAAGGTACCAACGAGCCGAGTCAACCGAGGAAGGGCCGAGTTAAGAAGGAGGCGTGGCACCTTTCCGAGTAAGGTTCGGGAAGGACCATGGTAAAGCATGGTCAAAAGAGAAGGGCGACGCCGGGTGACACAAAAGGAGCCGGGTGACGCCCAAAGCAAGCGCTGACATACAAAATAACTGCGTGACGCCAAAAAGAACAAGAAGGAGTGTACCAGAAGACCGTTAGCTGTCAAGCTTTATGGACCGGGCCTATGGGCATAAGGCAAGCCCATAACCCGGCCCATATTATAGGGACCAAGATCCAAATAGTAAACCCTAGAACCCAAAGGGGTATTAGCTATCTAGCACTGCCTATATAAGGGAGGGCATAGCAGAATTAGGAGGAGGTTGGACCAAGTAGAGAACATGTGCTGCGTACTCAAGCCAATACAGCTCAAGGAGCACTTGTAATCTTTGGGGTATCAATCAAATTGTCAAGTGTGGAGAGTTCTTCTTGTTCTTCGTGCATGGCTCGACCGTGCACTCCCTCCCCGGTGACCAAAAGCACCCATTCGGCCCCCAACTTAATCCTACCCATGGCATCTGCCGTGCCACCACCACGACATTCTTCTCGGCAAGCTCTTCCTTCAGCCCCTTCACCTTGGCAAAGTTTTTCTGCTCCATCTCGGCCATCAGCTTCTTCAGCCGAGTCACCTCGTCTCGCTCCTTCTAGAGTTCGGCTTGGTGCTTCTCATCTTATTCATAACAAACTACTCGTCAGCAGCGACAGAGATATTTTTGACCTACCAGGGTAAAAAGACAAGAACATGGTACGGACAAAAAAATAACACGAGAAAGGCAAGAAACTTACTCTCCGCCTCGCTGATCTGCGAGTGAAGAGCCTCAACGGTGGATTGAGCAGAGGCTGTGAGAAAAGAGAAAGAAAAGATTGAGAAAATGAACTAAAGAAAGATACGACGAATAAAGAAAGTACGAGTAAGAACATTACCTTGGCCTTGGGTGTCAGTCTGCAGCTTCTCATAAGCAAGTTCGAGCTTACGATGCCCTAGAATGAGAGATTGGTGCACCTTGGTGCACTTGTTATGCATAAGCTGCGCAAAGGAAAAGAACAGTGAGTAAATAGAAATCAATCTCCCAAACAGATAAGGAGTGGTTCATATATATGAGTTTACAGCCGAATAAGTTTCTTATCCGGCAATAACCTCGAGAGCTAGGGATCGAAGCTTTAGCATATGTGTTTGGCATAAAGAAATAAAAAAGCTTAAGAGCTTACAACTGAATAAGTTCTTCATTCGACAGTAACCTCGAGGGCTAGGGATCGAAGCTCTAACATATGATTTTGGCATAAGGAAATAAAAAGGGCTTAAGAGCTTACAACCGAATAAGTTCTTCATTCAACAGTAACCTTGAGGGCTAGGGATCGAAGCTCTAGCATACAAGCTTGGCGTGAAAATTTAAAGACTAAGTGATTATTGAGAGCTTATGCCCGAGTAAGTTCCTTACTCGGCAGTAGCCTCGGGGACTAGGTAGTATGCATAAATGAAATACTCAACAACACAAAAGAGTAAGAAGATCATTTACCTCGTTCACTTAGTTGGCGCGTGCCATTAGGGAAATGGCCTGCTGGGTCATGTCAGAGACGGCCTTGGGGCCCAGCACCAGTTTCTTGCCGCTCCGGGTACTGACCTCTTGCTCGCCAGCTGCATTCCATGCCAAAGCATAAGGCTCATCCGAACCAAGGCTTTTCCCGCTGAGCGTCCGAGTGAGAACTTGACCCGTTTTCAGGATAGTTCCACGTTGGCGCGGGTCGCAGCGGCACTAGTATGAAGGGCAGCAGCTTTAGAGCCATCACCTAGACCGGCAGCCATGGACTCGCCCTCTTTGCCCGTTGAAGCAAGCATTGTTGCCAACGTTGGAGGCCGGATCTGAGGAGCAGAACCCGGAGCGCAGACCAAGGTTGTCTGCTTGGTGAAAGTGGACTTGCCGGATAAAGGGTGAGCCGAACTAGAAGTCTTAGGCTGAGTCTGGCTCTTTGACAGAATAGGAGAGCGAGCAGGAGGATTTGGAGAAGAAAGTGGAGCCGGCTGACTGGGCTCAGCAGTTTTGCTGTCTCCAAGATCAGGAAGTTGTTCATTCGCACCAGCTTGAGGGCTGATGACAGAGGAACTGGTGGCGGAAGGCTTCTCAGTGCCAGAATCACTGGCACCAAGATCAGGAAGTTGTTCCTGGTCAGCGCCAGGGGTGCTGGGCTGAGTCTCCTTCACCGAGTGTGCCACCGGGTCTGACTGACACTGAGAAGCGTGAGCCTCGACAGTGGGAGCCTTGACCCGGACGGGTTTCTGCACCGTAGAATCAGTCGGAGCGGGTGTGGGCCTTAGCGGCGAGGCGATGCTGGAAGCATCCTGGTTAGCCGACAGAGGGGCAACACTGAAAAACAACAAGACAAGCATAAGAAAACAGTTGCGATGCATGATAAGGAAAAATATAACGTAAGGAGAACACGAAAGCTTACCCGGTGACGACCGGGTCATGGGTGACTCGGCGTGTGACTTGGCGCCCAGCGGCTTGGCGAGTCTCAGCCAGAGTGGAAGCAGAAGGAGCACGGGAGTGGGCTTGCTCTTCTTAGCTGGCTGAGTGCTGGAGGAGGCCCCGCATCGCTTTGGCTTGGCGACGGGTATCTTGCCGACTCTGCCCACGGCGAGAGGAGGAGTGTCATGTACCTGGCCAGCTGCATAAGTAAATAACAGGCTTACTCAGATAAGTTGGGAAACTAGGGTCACAAGGCATGTACCTCCAAAATTGTACAATCATCATCGTCAGACCAATCTTGTAAGGGGTTGCGAGATTGACTCTTACCCGAAGCTGAAGCAGCGGTAGCATGCGGGATGGGCATGAAGCACTCCAGCTCGAACTCGACTTCGTCAGAGTCAGAGCGATCCCCGTTATAACCGCAGGGAGGGACAGTACTGTCATCAACCTGGTGAACGAGGTTCTGCGAAAGACAAATAGAATGAGTAATGAAAACCAGACTAAGAGTGGCAAAAAAGCTAAAGCTAACTCGGCACGAGGCAAAAACGAGCCAGGAAGTCAAAGAGTGGATCCGAAGACTGTCAGACTAACTCGGCAAGGTGCAAGATTGCGACAGATAAAGACAAAAATTAAGTTTCAGTCACACAAAGGAACCTGGAGACGCCTAACAGCTTAAACTGCTAGACCTCACCAGCTTCGGGGACTAATGTCGGGGGGATAACCCCCAGTAGGGTCACGAGGGATGAAACATAGCATAGCTGGGTAAGCTCCGAGTGAAGAAAGAACCAGGCCGGGTAAGAACGGCCGGGAGAGAGAAGCGTGTGCGGCCGACTTATGAACTATATCGGCCCGCATAAGATAAAGTTGTTATTCTTGCAGGAACCAACGAGCCGAGTCTACCGAGGAAGGGCCGAGTCTGATAGGACGCGTGGCACCTTTCTGAGTAAGGTTCAGGAGGGACCATGGCAAAGCATGGTCAAAAGAGAAGGGCGACGCCGGGTGACACAAAAGGAGCCGGGTGACGCCCAAAGCAAACGCTGACGTACAAAGTTACAGCGTGACACCAAAAGGAACAGGAGGCAGCGTACCAGAAGACCATTAGTAGTCAAGCTTTGTGGACTGGGCCATTGGGCTTAGGGCAAGCCCATGACCCGGCCCACATTGTAGGGACCAAGATCCAAACAGTAAACCCTAGAACCCAAAGGGTATAAGCTAGCTAGCGCTGCCTATATAAGAGGGGGCATAGTTGTAGTAGAGGAGGTTGGACCAAGTAGGGGAACTAGTGCATAGAACACTAGTTCATACAGCTCAAGGAGCACTTGTAATTCTCGGGTATCAATCAAATCGCTAAGTGTGGAGATTTCATCTTATTCTTCATGCATGGATCGACGGTGCATTCCCTCCCCGGTAACCACAAGCACCCATTCGCCCCCCAACTTAACCTACCCATGGCATCTGCCGTGCCACCACCACGACAATCATCCAACATGTGGATGGCTTGCTATTATGTTTACTTTTCCAAAACTTGTTGTTTACATCGTTCAAACTCTAAGCTTACCTTGTGTTTGATTTATCTGATTATTGCTATGTGATGTAGTGTGCATGTTAGCATCTATGAGTTATATCTCATTACTTATCCTTATTGAAACCACAAATGCCTCCCCGTCGTGCCAATCCCAACCAAAACAACAACAACAACAATAACAACAATCCCGAGATGCAGCAGCTGATGACAGCTCAAAATTAGTTGATGCAGATGATGACCCAGTTCATAGCAAATCAGAATCAAGATAACAACAACAACAATAACAACAATTAAAACAACCCACTAGCCTTTGACATGCTTACAAGGTTTTTGAGGTTGAGGCTAGCCAAGTTCTTGGGAACCACTGATCCAATGGTAGCCAATGACTGGTTACGCTCTGTGAATAAGGACTTGGTCACTATAGGCTACATAGATGAAGAAAAGATCAGATTTGCAGCACATCTGCTTGAAGGACCAGCAGCCACATGGTGGGACAACTTTCAAATCACCACTCCCCTTGAAGATGTGATGGTCCATATTTGAAGATGGTTTCCGCACTGCCCATATCTCATCAGGGGTGATGAATTTGAAGAAGAAAGAGTTCCACAATCTGAAGCAGCGTCGCCGCAGTGTGGCAGAATACATTGAGGAGTTCAACAATCTGGCACGCTATGCACTAGATGAGGTTGATACTGATGCCAAGAGGAAGGAGAAATTCCTTGAGGGACTGAATGATGAGATGAACCTGCAGCTATCTGTTGCCTATGTCCCAACATATCAATCACTGTGTGACAAGGCCACAATCTTGGAAAGCAAGATGAAGCAGGTTGAGAACAGGAAGAGGAAGCATCACTTTGACAAGCACAGCTCGGGATCGTCTCACAAGCGTTATCATGGTGATGATAGTGGAGGTTCTGGGTCCCACAAGCATGGGAAGTATAACAGCCACCACAATAGTAACCGTCACCATGATAACAAGCACCACTGCAGTCATGACAATGATAGATATAAGAACCACGAGTGGACACAAGAGCCACCATAGTGGGAATGGCAATGCAAGTCAGCCTGCAAAAAGGGACATCAGTCAGGTTGAGTTCTTCAAGTGCAAGAAAACTGGGCACTATGCAAATGAATGCCTAGAAAAGAAGGCTGAAGGAGCCAACAAGACCAACCCTTTCTAGAAGGGACAAGTGAACCACATCAATGTGGAGGAAATCTATGAGGAATCTGATGCTGTGGCTGGTAAGTTCAAGCTTAATTCTTTTCCAGCACTTGTTATTTTTGATATTGGCGCATCACATTCATTCATTCATATCAAGAGCATTTGTTGATAAAAATGGACTTCCAACTGAAACTATTGGGTGTCCTATTAAAGTAAGCTCTCCCGGTGGAGAGATGATAGTGAGTTTTGGATGTCATGATCTAGTGATAGAATTTGGAAAGTATAAGTTTCCAGTTAGTCTGATAATCCTAGATTCCCAAGGATTGGATGTAATTTTGGGCATGGATTGGATGACTAAATATGAAGGAGCAATAGATTGTTCCAATCATACTGTTACACTCACAACCCCGGATAAGAAACAGATTAGGTTTAAGTCTAACTTTGAATCCAAAGGGAGTAAGCTAAATTCTCTTAAGGGGGTTAGCATAGACGGTGTACCAGTTGTGAAGGAATATCCGGATGTGTTTCCGGAGGAATTATCTAGAATGCCATCAGATAGAGATGTGGAGTTTCTGATTGACTTACTACCAGGATCTGGACCGATAGCAAAGAGACCCTATAAGATGTCAGTTGATGAGTTAAAAGAGCTCAAGAAACAACTTGGAGAATAGTTGCAGCAAGGATTTATTCAACCAAGTTCTTCGTCTTGGGGTGCACCCGTTGTGTTTGTTGAGAAGAAAGGCAGAAGCCAAAGGTTATGCATAGATTATCATTCACTCAATGAAGTGACTATAAAGAACAAGTACCCTTTGCCTAGAATCAACGATCTATTCGATCAACTAGAAGGAGCCCGTGTGTTCTGAAAGATTGATCTCCGATCAGGCTACTTTCAGCTAAAGATTAGAGAGCAAGACATACCTAAGACTGCTTTTACCACTAGGTATGGATTGTATGAGTATGCTGTGATGCCATTTGGGCTAACAAACACACCAACCTATTTCATGAACATGATGAACAAGGTGTTCATGGAGTTTCTTGATAAGTTTGTTGTCGTATTCATCGATGACATTTTGATCTATTCGAAGAGCAAAGAAGAGCATGAAGAACATTTGCGTTTGATACTTGAGAAGCTCAGTGTCTTGGGAATGGCCACGACAGATGCTGCAATCGGCAGCGAGTAGTAGAACGAGGGGCAAGGGCGGCCAGCCATCTGCGGTGCGAGATGAGGGCGGAGACACAGGGTTTTACCCAAGTTCACCCCCCCGGAGGGTAAAGACCTACTCCTGCTAGATTGTATTGATGAGAGAGTACAAGGGAGAGCTCGACGACTAGGCGGCGAGTCGCAGGGGGTGTATGATGGAACGTGTCCTCTATGCGTACCCTAGGGAGGTTTATATAGACTCACCTCACTAGGGTTTACAGATCTACAACCGAGTTGGATAAGGACTCGGAGGATGTTTGACCTAATCCGACTGGGCCTTGCTATGTTTCCGGGCCTTCAGCTTCCAGTCGCCTGGCTCCTTGTTGGGTCTTGATCCAGTCGCCTCCTGCAGGCCCACTCGCTAGCACCATGGGCCAATGGGAATCTTCCTGCTGGGTATACCCCACTCGGCATATCCCCATCACTCAGAGAGCACAAGCTGTATGCCAAATTCAACAAGTGTGAGTTCTGGTTGAATGAAGTTGGATATCTCGGGCATATTGTGTCGGGAGATGGTATAGCTGTCGATCCCGCAAAGGTGTCAGTTGTAACTGAGTGGGAATCTCCCAAGTCGATTAAATAAGTTCGTAGTTTCCTAGGCTTGGCAGGATACTATAGAAGATTCATTGAGAATTTATAAAAAGTAGCTAAGCGAATGACGGAGTTACTTAAGAAAGAAAAGAAGTTTGATTGGACTAAAGGATGTGAACTCAGTTTCCAATAATTGAAGAAGAGACTAGTATCAGCACCAGTCTTATGTCTGCCAGATTTGGAGAAGGATTTCCAAGTCTATTGTGATGCATCTCACCAAGGATTGGGTGGAGTTTTGATGCAAGAAGGGAAAGTTGTGGCTTATGCCTCAAGACAACTCAAAACTCATGAAGTGAATTATCCTACTCATGATTTAGAGTTAGCCTTTGTTGTCCATGCACTCAAAACACGGAGACATTATATTTTGGGAAAATGATGTGAAGTGTTCAAAGATCACAAGAGTTTGAAATATATCTTCACTCAGAAGGAACTCAATATGAGACAAAGAAGATGGCTAGAGCTCATCAAGGACTATGACTTGAGTTTGCAATACCATCCCAGTAAAGCAAATGTTGTAGTAGATGCTGTAAGCCGTAAGGTTTATGTGAATGTCCTTACTAAAGGAGATTTGACAGATGGTCTATGTGCCCAATTCAAAGATCTCAAATTGGTGATACTGCCCAAAGGATGCCTCATGTCATTGGATGTTCAACCAACATTGTTGGACAAGATCAAAGAAGCCCAAAAGTTGGACAAGGAAATAGAGGAGATTAAATGTAAAATTAGCAAAGGGAAGGCTAAAGGATTCCACGAAGATGAACAAGGTACTTTGTGGTATGGAAAGCGTATCTGCATTCCGCAAGATCCGGAGCTTCGGAAATTGATTCTGCAAGAAGCACACAACTCACCATATTCCATTCATCTAGGTAACACCAAAATGTATATGGATGTGAAGGAAATATTTTGGTGGAACAATATCAAGAAAGATATTGCAGAACATATTGCATTGTGCAATGTGTGTAGTCGAGTAAAAGAGAAACACCAGAAACCGGCAGGGTTATTACAACCGCTACCTATTCCTGATTGGAAGTGGGATAAGATTGGTATGGATTTTATCACCGGGCTGCCAAGGACTAGATTCGGATATGATTCTATTTGGGTGGTTGTGGATCGCCTAACTAAAGTGGCTCATTTCATACCTGTGAAGACTACCTATACAAGTGCTAAGTTAGCTAAGATCTATATGAACATGATTGTATGTCTATATGGAGTACCTAAGAGTATTGTGTCTGATAGAGGAACTCAGTTCACTTCGCATTTTTGGCGACAACTGCATGAATCATTGGGAACAAGATTAGAGTTCAGCACAACTTTTCACCCCCAGACTGATGGATAGACAGAAAGGACCAATCCGATTTTGGAGGATATGTTGAGGGAATATTCCGTAGACTATGGTGCTAGTTGGGATGACTGTCTGCCTTACTCAGAATTCTCTTACAATAACAGCTATCAAGACAGCATTGAGATGGCACCATTTGAATTTCTTTATGGAAGGAAGTGTACTACGCCATTGCTATGTAATGGTGTGGGAGAAAGAAATTTGTTCGGACTAGAACTGATTAAGGAAGATGAAGAGAAAGTTAAATTGGTAAATGACAGATTGAAGATAGCCCAGTCCCGACAAATGAGCTACGCAGATCCAAAGGGTAGATAAGTCACCTATGAGGTAGGTGATAGAGCTTATCTTAGAGTATCACCACTTCGTGGTGTGAAGATATTTGGAGTCAAAGGAAAATTGGCACCTAGATATGTTGGACCATTCAAGATTTTGAGCCGCAAAGGAGAAGTGGCTTATGAGATTGAATTGCCTGAATCACTATCAGCAGTTCACAATGTGTTTCATGTGAAGTGTCATCCGGAGATGGAAGAAACTTCATTGAAGGACACTATACCTTTGGAAGAAGTTCAGTTGGAAAGTGGCCTTACTTATGAGGAGAAACCTATCAAGATTCTTGAGACAGCAGAAAGGGTTACTCGTACTAATACCATCAAATTCTGCAAAGTACAGTGGAATCATCATACCAAAGAAGAAGCAACTTGGGAAAGAGAAGATGACCTTCGGAAAGATCACCCTCACCTATTTCCTAGCCAATCCAAATCTCGAGGACGAGATTCATCTTAAGGGGGTTAGATTTGTAACATCCCAAAATTCATGAATTGTAAAAGCATGCATTGCATTCATATCATCATAGCATCTAGATCTTGCACAAAAATTTTCAAAGTTTGAAACCAAATAAAACCATATTTATGCCCATTTTAATATATTCATATGAGGCATGGTTTTATTTTTTTATTTTCAAAGGACCAAAGTGTTTTTGAGTGGACAGAGGTGTTTGACACACTTTTGAATGCAAGGTTCACATTACAAAAATCTGGAAAAAGTTTGAATTAAAACAGATTTGAATTTGGGTTTTTAAAACCATTCCTAAAGATCAAAACAGAATTGAAAAAGGAAAAAGAAAAAAAGAAAAGCCAGCTACCCTTTCAGCCTAGCAACACTTCTGGCCCAATAATCCCACCCGGGCCACCCCCTCCCTCTCTCTCTCACTCACGCAAACCCTACCCCGCGCTCACCGCCACTGGGCCCAAGCCAGCTCATCTCTTCTTCCACAAACTCCGCACCCAGACGATGCCGTCGCCGACCGTTTCCTCCCATCACTGCCGCAAATCAATTTGGTTAAATCCCATTGATTCGCCGCACAATTGCCACCCCTGCTCTGGCTATATAATCACCACCTCGCCACAGCCATTTCCCCTCAAACTCCCATGCCCAAGCGCCCCCAGGCTGCCCGTATTCGTGCTTGCACCGCCGCGGATCCGAGCGCCTTCGACGAGCTATTATGGTGAGTACTGTGCCCGCCTCTGTCTCCCGTTCACGCAAGCTTGATCCTTTCTTCCTTGTGCATCTTCTCATACCATTTGCTGGTCCAAATTTCCCTAGAATGTTTCCCCCGTCAAGCACCACGAACACCCGAAGATTTGAGCAACTCGGTCGAGTAATTCTGTCCAGGTTCGCACGCCCCTTGTCCTCTGATTCAAACCAACTTGTGCGCCTTGTCCTTGTGCATGCAGTGATGCCGTTTGTTTGTCCTAGGGTGACCTAGAATGTCGCCGTCGTCTCCGCCAACCCGTGCCCGTCGCCAGTGAGGTCTCCGACGAGCTTTCACGGCCACTATAACACTTCCCCGCCCAAGCCAGCTACACCTTGAGCATCCTCGTGTTCTCGTGAGTCAGGTAAACCTAGCCACTACCCCTAGCCCCCTCTAGATTCGCTGGAGCATCACCGGCAGAAGCACCGCCGCCGCCAGTGCCCATTGGCACCGCCCATCTTTGGTCGCGTGATCGAGAGCTGTAGGATTTAGATCTGACGTTGTAGATTAGATCTGGTGTGAACCGTTTTCTTTAGTCTAGCGCGTTGGATCTGACTTGATCCAACGGCGCGAAATCACGATCCGCGCGAAACGGTATCGTCCAGTAAGATTTAGACATGTGGCCAGTTCAGTTTAGAAAAAATTCCAGAAATTTGCTTACCCATAAATGTTCTAGAATTAAAACGATTCGTGCAAAAGCACATAGCTGCTTTGCTTCGATAATTTGCTTACCCATAAATGTTCCTCCAGCTACAGTATCTAGCATAGACTTAGACACAGGGTTAAGAGCATTATAAAATAAGTGGAGAATTAACCAATCTTCCATCCCATGGCTGAGACAGTTTCTCATGCATTCTTTCATTCTCTCCCATGCAAGCTCTAGTGGCTCACACTCTTGCTGTCTAAAACCAGTAATATTAGATATGAGTTGCATAGTATTTGCAGGTGGAAAGAATTTAGTCATAAATAAAGAAGTACATTCCACCCATGATGCAATAGTATTTCGGCAAAGATAGCAACCATTCTTTTGCTCTTCCTCTAAGAGAGAAAGGAATTAAGAGCAACTTGACCGCATCGGGGTCAACATCTTTAATGCGCATCATATCACATATTTCAGTGAAAGTATTAAAGTGCATACCTACATCTTCTACAACAGATCCTCCAAATTGATTCTGTTGAACCAAACTTAAATAGTGGGGCTTAATTTCATAATCTTCAGCAGCAATTGTTGGCTGAGTAATAGGAGTATGCAAATAATCATTGTTAGGAGTTGCAAACCCCCCAAGCTTCCTTTCAGCCATACTTCCTATGTTTTTTTATTTTCTTAAACAAGTACTAATGATGATAAAACAAGAATCAAAAGACTAACTAATTTTTTTGGTTTTTCAAATAAAGACTGAAAGCAAACTAACAAAATTAAAAACGAGAATTAAAACTAGCAAGGTTCCTACTAACCTCACCACGGTAGCTATTGCTTCCCCGGCAACGGCGCCAGAAAAAGGGTTGATACCTTCGATCCGGATTACGGATGTAGTATTGCTCTTTTTCCCTAATAGACCTAGGTTTATCGAATCCTCGGGAAGAAGAAAGCAAAGTGAGATTACTTAAACGGACCTTCGAGAGTTTTAGAATTCCTATTGCGTTTTCACCGGACCAAGAGTTTGCAATCTTTTTATTGTTGTTGACGATGGAGAGAGAGAGAGGACCTAGGGTCTTCGGTTTTCACCAGTAGCTGTGCAAAACATCTAATGGGAATAATAGATAATAATAAAGTATGCATGTAATCGTTAGAGGAAGATAATTATATGTGGGCAGTGCATCCATAGTTGTTATCGCCTCCACAACCTCTTATAGCAATAACCTACTAGTCTCATCCATAGAAGAAAGAGAACTAATGATATGCATAGTGATGTCACCGTTAATCCCAAGTAAATTCCTCACATACAGCCGTACTACCTCTTCTGTCACTGGGGTTCTCATCCTGCAGATCAGTCATTACTCACACTCCCTTTACCTAGATCAATCGTCAGGGTCTTGCGTACCTGACAAGTCCTTAGATTGAGGCAATATAGGGTACTATAATCATCATGTCATACAAACTAATACATGATCCCATCTATGATAAATAGCATGCACAAATAGCTACATGGCTAGGCCGAAGCCCTTAGCCCAAGGAGAATTGCTCACACATAGAGATGAAATCGACAATCATAAACATTGTAATAGAGATCATAAAGTTGATAGCAAATAGTCTTACAATGTCGCCAATTGGAGAAGAGACCTACTATTACAAGTGGTGGAAGATGGCTATGGTGGTGGAGAAGGGTTTAGAGGTTTAGATATAGATCTATTCCTCCTCCGTGGCGGCTTCTGGTGGCCGGGAGAGTTGGGTCCAAAGAGAGGCTATGTTTCCCGTCGCCTGAAGCCTCTTTATATAGGGGTCCCTTCATGAAAGTTGTTCTGTTTGACCTAATAAAGTCGATGCCAACTATACGGCCAGAACTATACGGCCAGAATAAAACTCCCACCGTATAGTTGGTCGCTAAAGCTTCAGTATTAACTTCACGACTCCTGATTTCTTTGACGTGTTGGAAATCTCGTATCTTTGGCATTTATGTAGTGATTCCCATCATCATACATCATTATCTGCGTAGGGAAACATAGCAAGAAAGGATTGCATATCCGTTTGATCATTAGGAATTAGTGGCAGGATTTAGAGAGATATTTCATCAAATATATGAATAATATCTAGTTTAAATGCAGAAGTGGATGGCTATATTTCATAGCCATCAGAGCCTCAGCTCCCTTTCCAAGTATGTGAAAAATTGGAACGACACTGACTATGCCGAGGTCAGCTCTAGAGGCAATCCTACGCCGAAAGAGCTTTGGCCCGGCAGAGATTAGTAGCAGGATGCAGTTTGCCAGTCGGGTTATCATGGAGGCTGATCATATGATGGAGGTAAACACTCTGGCTCATATTTTATATTTTTGCATAGTGTAATATATACCCATTAGTCCCCGAGCCTCCGGGGAAATGATCTATCATTCGGCCAGATGCTCTCTTAAGCTATTAGATAATGTAGTCGGGGTGCATAACCATATTATTTTAACTTAGGCAAAATTCGACTTATCTTTGAATATCCAACCACCTAGATCTAAGTCAAGTTTTACTTGGTTTGGGTCTTTAGTTTAGCTTTGAATATCCAGCCACCTAGATATGGATCAAGTTTTACTTGATTCGGTTCTCATTTATTGCTTTGAATATCTAGCCACCTAGATCCGAGTCAAGTTTTACTTGATTCGGATCTTGAGTTTTGTGGTGACCCATCATACCATTGCATTATGTAGTATACTATAGTCGCTGACATAAAACCAATGAAACATCGTTCACTAGTATTACATCCCTTAGAGTGCTAAAACAGAAACACAGCAGGTCCAAGACATGACTATAGGTTATAACTCAACTCTTTACAAAAGATCAGAGAACACTCTAGGTTAAAGTGAGAGAAATAAACTTCTTACAAAGAAGAATCAGAAATAATCAACTCATAACTATGATACTAATAGACTAGTATTTAACTATTGGGCTTGCATTGCTGCTATTGCAATACTCTACAAAAATAGGTTCTATGGGTAGAGATTATATTCCTATCTAATCAACAACTTCATATTCAGTTTAATTGATATATTTGTTGACTTCATTGACTTTATCAAAGAACTTGAGCTGTTGATGAAGATTCCCTTGAATAGAAGCTGACGTAGACATCGTCTGTATTGGCTTCAGAATCTAGCAAGGGTTAATAAGATACGTTGAATACGAGCATACTCAGCAAGTTCACTAAAAAGGATTGTTTGATGCACGAGCTACATCCACATACCATATGTCGTAGGAAATGTAGGTTTTTGTAAACATTTCTTTAAAGGTTGCTTTTATTTTGAAAAGCTATGTCCGTCAGCCTTCACATGTTTACCAGAACTTTCATGGAGTTCCTTTACTGCCATGTTCGTAGCTCCTTCCCAGAACAGGGAGTAACAAGTTATAGTTCTTACACTCTACAGAGGTGCGTTACTTTACCCATGAGAGATCTTAACTTTGTTGCACATCCGGGCCGCGAACCCGTTCACACTTCCTTGGTATGAGGCCCAGACTAAGATCCAAGCCAATCACTGCCCTCTCCACGACCCCGCATGTCTGCACGATCCTCCAAGGCTGACTACACCTCCGTTAAGCCCCCTCCCGGGTAAACTATAACCATGATGAGTTCCCGAAGATTCTATGAGCTGGTGATGCCCTGGCAAGTTCCATATAGGGCTGACTATACCACTGACAGCCACTCATAGATAATCTAGACACCAAAATCGTGGGGCCCAAGGGTGCCCACCCATATGCTGGATCCTTGCAAGGAAACACAGTGTCACGTTAAGGCCGTCTTGCCATACATACGGAAGGAAAAGCATAAAACTGACTTCTCCATCCCATTCCAAATCTCATGGTTAACGCGTAATATACGGCACAAGAATCACTGGCGATATTGGTTGTTAAGTCCTAAATAATATGTTCCTTTACCACTAGAACTTTCATAGTAGGATATTACCTCATGGTAACCTATATTCATATTATTATGAAAGTAGTGTTTTCTGACCTTTTTGAAATGCAGGTGATGTCAACACTGAATTTGCAAATACTTTATAGAAAATAATCAAAGGACATGAGCAACTGTGAACTTGCCTTTTGTGATTGCAAGATTATGCACTCACGGTTTTCGAGACAATATAAGATCCAATATCTAAAATCAGCACCATTGGTCTGGTAAGGACTAATGTTTAAAGAAGCAAGATGCTATTATGCATAAGTAATGTAATGCAATTTCGTAAACTCGAATCCCCGGAATAAGCGTTGATCTAGTGTTTGGGAACTAGAAATGGTTTCTTTGGAATGTCTTGTTCTCTTAGATAAGTTTCACACTTGTGCCTCTTATTAAGGCTTGTGAGTGTGTGTGAAACAACAAGCAAGTATAATAAGTAGTATACAATAATAAAGCACTCAAGTGTGGAATGGTATAAGAAGACTCCTTATATGAAAGTTGTTACTTAAGTAAATTCATTTTGGAATGCTTAAGAATTACTTTTAGTGTATCTTAAAAGAATAACTTTTGAAGAAATGTTTACTTAACTAAATAAAATCATTTAATCTATAAGTTAATAATCTTAGGGTTTCTAACTAATTATAGTTATCAAGAAAGAAAGAATTACGTCATTTGAATAATGACCATACTAATAGTTGAGACTTGTCTATCTTGGTCATTAGATGGTATTTTAATTTTTTCACTTTTCATAATGTTTCTTTAAGGTTAATAAAGATTGGTAACACTTATATTTGAGTTATATTTTTTTAACATTATAATTGAATAGAATGATTTATCTCCTTATAAAGGTGTGGTTATGGTTTGTGAATAAGTAAACAATATTATTTACTACTTATGAACTATCTTTGGATTTGAATCCATTTATAAACTTGACTGAAGTAACTGTTAAAGGTTTTATTCAGTTAAAAATATCATTCTTGAAGATTTTATAATTTCATAAGAATCCTTATAGAAAGTAATTTACACTTATAGATCAATGATAATTCTTTAAAAATTGTAATTAAGATGTTTTGGATTATATGAATTTCATACTATCAATATTTAAGTAAAATACTATTATTAGGCCTTAGATGTATAATTTTTAGAATTATTAGAATTTTTTTATTTATCCTTATATGAATTATCAATTAAGGAAATAGGTTTAAATTCAAGTTATTAGAGTGTTTAATTTTTATTTACCTCAAAAGTGTAGTATTATATTTTTAATAGGTAGATATTATTTTTGTGATCATTTTGTTTAGATTATATGTATTTTTATGTTTTTAAATATTAAAATATTATTTTTATAATATTTATTACTTTATAAACACTTAATTAATAATAAACATTTAATTCAGCGATATAATATTTTATGTTTATAGTTTTACATTTTAGTTCTTATTTTTCCAAGAATTTTAGTCTATTATTTATATTTTTCTCATTCACCATTATTAAAATATGAATTTTCAAAGTTTTATTACTTATAAAATCTTTATTAAATATTTATTATTTAAATAGTTAACACAACAATATATGATAATAAATTTAAATTGTATATTTTATTTTTCTAAACATTTTCGTATATTAAACATATTTTTCTAAATTATAAAACAAAAGTTATTGAATTTTTAAATTTTAATCATTTTCTGAAATTATTAAAATAGAATAACTAAAGGATTTACCGTGTCACTGGTGACGTCATCGTGGGGAGAGGTTATTTTCCACCGGTGTGGGTTCCAGCCATGGTCACTGACCATTGGGCCCAGGGCCACGTCATACGCCACCTCAGCGAGGCGGG
This sequence comes from Avena sativa, assembly GCA_916181665.1. Lineage (NCBI taxonomy): Eukaryota > Viridiplantae > Streptophyta > Magnoliopsida > Poales > Poaceae > Avena > Avena sativa. The sequence continues at coordinate 297,839,010 of OV702297.1, read as the reverse complement.
GCCCACTACAGATTTGACCAGTTCACTACGCGCTGCTGACGTCATCGCGACATCGACATGACGCCAGATGGCGGTGCTCTCTCAGATCAACGATGGAAATGGTGACATAGGACTCGTGGTACTATGCGAAGGGGTTGTTTCGACGCGGGCAAGCACGCTGAGCGTAATAGTGGCGGCGCCGCTTGGTTAAGGTCGCCAGAGTAGCCGCGACGATGGTGAACGATGGCGGCAGAGACAGGTACACATCGGTAGAGCGACCTAGAGCAAGAGGAGGAGGATTGAGTGATGCCTGAACACCGATAGCTCACCTAGATTGCAGTGGTGGTGTCGGTGAGGACATGCGCGGTCAGAGGAGAGCTATCCGACGGAATTTCCGATGAACCACGGCAGAGGGGAACGACAAAATTCGATCATCTACGAGCTTCCCTTGGTGTTACGTTCTTCTCAGATGATCTACGCACGATGGAGCTTCTCCTCGGCCACTCCACGACCTCCAGGCGAACTCCACATGCTGGCGTGCACTGATGGTTATGGCTAGGTTTTCGATTGCCAATGGAAAGCAGAGGAAGAGAGTGAGGATAAGGATGAGGAAGTAGAGGAGAAAAGCACGTCGCGGGGTTCTTATCCTCGACCAGGTCCAGGCAATTATCACAGCGCCTAGAGGATCGACGGTGAACGGACCGCCACATAGCTGCTTGCCGCCGGACGCGAGGAAGAAGAAAAGAAAGAGAAGAGAAGAGGTACGGGCCGGTGTTGGGCCGTGTTGGATGCCATTGGGCTGCGAGAAAGTGAGCAAGGGAATGGCTATTGCTGCTCGTGGGCGGTAGATAAGTGGAAAGGGAAATGGGTTGCTGCTAAAGCTGGGCTTCTTCTGTTTTTTCCTTTTTCTTACCTTTTTCTATATTCTGTTTCCACTAAACCTTTTCAAATAATAATTTCTTAAATTTTTAAAATATCCAAATTTTTTTGTAAATTTATAAAAAATACTGCAGACATCTTTGTGGTTAGTTTTTTCTACATTCTTTTAGGTATTTGTATGAATTCTCTTTATTTATGAGATGTAAATGAGAAAACTTATTAATAACTTTAGGGTTTAAGATTTTGTTTCTTATTTAGAAACTTTCTTTGAGATATGCTCTTATTTATCTATGGATAAATGTGGTTTCAAGATATCTATAAAATCATTGGAGAGGGCTTTTATTATAACAATGTTGTTTATTTATTTTCGTTTTTATAGATCTTTAATTTTTTTAATAATTTTTGTAGAAACCTTTGTTATGAATTTTTCTTTATATTATAAATCATGGAATTATTAAAGGATATACTCCTATTAATTCATGAAACTTGGTTCTTCTTATAACTTATAGTTTTAAGGGAATTTTATCATAATGACCATATATCATCTTTTCTCACATTATCCTTTAAAGTATTGTTATGGTGAGTAATAGTTTATGAAAGGCTTGGCTATGTCAACATAGATGGATAATAACAACTGATATATAAAGTAGAGTTTTGACCTACAAATACTTACCATAAGTTTTAGAGGATTTAATCTACTTATCTTCTTTTATGAATGTGCTTAAATATCAAGACTAAGGGCACATTACTTCTAAGTTTATGATTATGGTTGATATCTCAACCTAGAGTGAGATATGGATATTACTTTCTAATGTGATCTTGTCAGTTCCATGGTACTATGTTTTCATATAATGGTTGCTAATGAGCATTTCTTATATGATAAAGGTAATGTATTTGCCTTGTGGAAATTGTTTAGGTTTAAGAGGAATGAGATAGGCATTAAGTTTGGTTACAGAATTAAGGTTGAGTGTTTACCAAGAATTCCTATCTTCCATACTTCATAAGTATTGGCTTCTAATTAAGGAATTCCTTTCCTAGATATAATACTTCTTCATATCCATCATCATGTGTTAATATGTTGAGCTTTACTTATTATATCTTACCAATAATTTCTCCTCCTTAACCCATCTGTAAATCTAACGAGCTTGACACTAAAGCTCTACATGATTTCCTCATAGGAATATCTCCCACTTCTAGAATGCTTCTTATGAATCCAAGTCCACTTGAATGATTACTCTCTTACTTCCCCATTTACTTTGTAATCTCACTTATAAATCTCAGAAGCTTGTCACCAAAGCTTTTCATAATCTTCTCACATCTACACTTGGTTATATCAAACTACTCTACTAATGATAACCTCTAATCCAACAAGTAATTACTTCTAACTCCATTCATACTCTTCCTTCATCATCCATCACTAATATTACTCCAATAGATGTATATATATTAATTCCAACTTTCCTCAAGTGCTTACTATTCTTTAAGAGGAATATTACTACTTCAATAACTTAATGCTTCTTCAGTATAAGCTTGGTTATACTATCTTAACTTTAGTTACCTCAGTAACTCATACTCCAACTTCACATTGTATCATTGTGACTTGTCATGATTAACCTAGGATAACATATCTATACTAGGGTTTAATCATGTTCTATCCACCAATGTCACTTATACATCATATAATCAATCACTCTTAGTGACTTAAGCATGATCATTATAATCCTTTAATCATTTATGGTTTAGGTTTCCAGTTGGCTAATAAAGGCTTTTATCAATACAACGTTATAATTGTATTATAACTATCTTCTCAGTATCTCTATTTGACTAAGAGATATTATTCATTGACTATGCCTAATTGATCCAATAAGATTACTCCTTGGTAACTATCTTCAGAATTCATCCTTATAATCCACTAGTTACCATTACATATATTTGTTCAAGATAACTCTTCTATCCATTCAGGAGTGAGTTAACTCCATCAGTTATCCTATTGCTTTGATTCTCTTCAAACACTCCCACCTATAGATGGTATCTATATCTAACATTACCAATTACCTCTTCTTACTTCTTTGTCTAAAGGCTTTAAAGTGAATGCTATGATAAGGACAAGAGTTAATAGTTCAAGAATTAATAGGCTAAGATTTGATAAATCAAAAGTTGATTACTCAACATTGATGAACAATAGATATTAGGATAAGATTCAATAGAGATGATAAGGATTAATATGGAAAGAAAGATATGTGATGAAGGGTCTTGAATTGGTTTCCTTCCTACTCCATATAACTAAAGAGTTAGGGTGAAGTATTACCATGATACTCATGGTATAAATAGATAAGGATAAGATAGGTCAAGATTTAGTTATTAAGTTCTTGTTACTTGAGTTATATCCTTAACTTGGTATTCATGAGTGGTTGTGATGAATACTATGATATGATCTCTTAAGGATCTGATATTAATCATTAAGTAATGTGTAATGGTTTAGTTTTATTACATTTGATCTACCCTTAGATTAAATCATGTTTACCCAAAATAAGGTTTTAGCAAAGGTCACATTGAAACTTATCGCAGTCAACTTGATGATCTACTTCAATTCCATCAAGTTGAGATAAGCTTCAGTCACTTTGACAAGTTTTGTTCAAAAGCGCGAAAATTATTCAGATTTTCCATGCATGAATGCAATGCACACATCTTAGTTCAGCTTATTTCTAGGTTATAATGCTAGGATGTTACAAGTTTAACTTTGAATATCCAGCCACCTAGATCCGAGTCAAGTTTTACTTGATTCGGATCTTGAGTTTAGCTTTAAATATCCAGCCACCTAGATCCGGATAAAGTTTTACTTGATTCGATATCATTTATTGCTTTGAATATCCAGCCACCTAGATCCGAGTCAAGGTTTACTTTATTCAGATCTTGAGTTTAGCTTTGAATATCCAACCACCTAGATCCGAGTCCACTTTTACTTGATTCGGATCTCATTTATTGCTTTGAATATCCAACGACCTAGATCTGAGTCAAGTTTTACATGATTCTGATCCTGAGTTTAGCTTTGAATATCTAGCCACCTAGATCTAGATAAAGTTTTACTTAATTGGGATCTCATTTATTGCTTTGAATATCCAGCCAGCTAGATCCGAGTCACGTTTTATTTGATTCGGATCTTGAGTTTAGCTTTGAATATCCATGTTGCTGACTTCTCTATCTTTTTTGCTTTTCCAGATTGCTCATAATCGGCGTACCGCCGAATTCCAGGAGCCGCTCTTCTCCCATAGGCGGCTCTGTACCAATTTCAACAAGTTGTTGCCCATAGCGAAGAAAACAGGTTTGCACTTTACACGCTTCACCCCGGTTCTTCTTGTTATCCGGCTGAACAAACTAACTTCGTACTTTCCCTTTTGTAAGTCACTATATATATGTCACATCCCAAAATTTTCCAAATTTTGAAATGTGAAAAATAAATAAACAAAATAAACAATTGTTGAAATTTAGGGTGAAAAGAAACTTTTTGATTCCAAATGGAAACATCAAAGACCCATCTTGAACAAACTTTGAATGAAAAGAGATTTAAAAGATAAACAAATAATAAATAAAATTATAAAAGTTGGAATCACCATTTTTTGGATCTTTAAATAAAAAGATATGGATTTTATAAACAAAGGAAGAAATAAATAAATAAGGACTATTTTAAAAAGGCCAAATTAAAACTTGGCCAAGCAAATAAAACGAAAGATTTTTGTTTAATAAAAAGAGTAAAGGTTTACTTAAATAAAATCATAAGGATTTATTAATATCCATTTTTATTTGAGTAAAGACATTTCCCAATTTAAATGAACATTAAAACATATTAAAGTATTCAAAGTGAATTATTTTTAAATAAAACCTACTGAAAAAGGTTTGGTAAAATTTAGAATTCAAATAGAGTTTTAAAACATATTTAGAACCTATTTGAAATAAAGACAAATGTCTAATTTTAAATAAATAATAGACCCTAAAAAGAATAAAAGAAATATTCTAAATTGGACCTTAGAATATGTTAATAAACAGTATTAAAATCTACTCAAAGTTTGGTAGAGGTTTGAATTCAAATAGTGTTTGAATTATTTGAATAAAAATCAAAACATAAAAGGAAAAAGAAAAAGATTCTGAATAAAAAAAGGGAAACAAAGCCAGCGAAGCAAGGCCCAGTCCAGCCCAGCAGCTAGCCCGTCTTCTCTCCCCCACAGAAAAACGTTTCGCACCCAACAGCACACCCTCTCCCTCACTGACGACATGACCCCACGCGCACTTCCCCCTCTCGCTGACGAAGCTGCCCCACCTGCCAGATCGTCCCTTCCACCCGCGACCTGTTCTTCCTCAACTCGCGACCGTTTTCTGATGTTTGATTCGAGGCGTAAATTCGTTTGAATGTGCGGTTAATCCTCCCCCTCGACCATGCTATCTTAAACGCCCGCGTCTCCTCTCTCCTATCCCCCAGACGCCACTCCCCCTCTGCCCCTAGGCTGCCTGAATTTCGCGCTGCACTCCACTGTCTCCGACGAACTACTCCGGCAAAATCCCGGCAACTCCGGCCACCTCCTACTCCCTGGCACCTACTGGATTATTCCCCATCGCCAGGCGCACCTACCCATAGCCTCAGCTCACCTGCGCGTGTGCTAGAAGCTCGGCTTCGACATCACCCGAGCGCCATCGAGAACGTCTTCAACTCCGACGAACTCTCCAGGTAGTTTTTGTCCGCCCCTGTCCCTCTCGATGATGCTCCCGTGATCTCCACACTCGCCCGCGTCTAACGCCCCCTTCCGTTTGCCTCGGCATGACCTGTAGCCTAGCCTTTGACGACGACCAGACGAACTCGACGTCGTCGCTAGCTCCGGTGAGCAATCCCTCTGGATCCCGTGCGCCCCTTGGCTGACAAAGACCACGTTGAGCATCAGCAACGTGCTGCGAACTTGGTGAGCCCCCTCTCTCTCTTTCTCGCATCCTGCATCGCCGGCAACTTCACTGACAGAGCCGCTCCGCCGTCCGCCGCCGCCAGCGCCGACAGAACTTGGTCAAGTTGTTGTGGTCCGTTGGATCTGGATTGAAGGAGTAGGATTAGATTTTAATTGAAGGGGTACGCTTTGATCCTGAGCCGTTCTATGCTCTTTAAATCCAACAGCCCACAGAGCGCGATCCGCACGAAGCGGTACCGTCCAATAAGATAGAGCCACGTGGCCAGAGTTTGTTTTAAAACAGAAATTTTGATCTATTAGATATACAAACTTGCAAAATTCATAACTTTTAATCCACACGTCCAAATTTTGCAAATTTTATATCATTGGAATCAGGAAAACAAAACCTTTCCAACCATGCACTTTGTTTAATGATTTCCTTCTGGAAAATTGGTTGTTTAGGCAGAAACATATTTAGGCCTATTTTGGATATAAAATTTATTCTAAAAATGTTTTTGTGGTACAATATTTTGGTAAATGGATGGTTTTGAACCTACTAACCCTAGGAACTAACTTGTAGATTTAAAAATATATTTGGTGACACTTAGGAATTAAATCATGGAATAAAGGCATTTCTAGCTAAATAAGATTATTGAATATGGTTTAAAAATGATTTTTTGAGTAAAACCTTTGGGAAATGATTTGATTGAAACTCTCTAACCCTAAACACCAATTTTAGGATTTAAAAATATATTGGGTGAACTCTATAAAATTATTACCTTGTTTAAAGGCATTTCCAACAAAATAAAATATGACTTTGATTTAAAAATGGTTTATAGGTAAAAACCTTTTGCAAATGGTTTTAATAATAAACACTTAACCTTAAAACACTAGCATTTGGGTTTAAAAATATATTTGGCAAACACTATAAAATCTTCCTTTGATTTAAATCATTTCTAATAAAACAAAAATGATTTAAATGGCCATTTTCACTAACTTGGCTTCAAATGATTTTGCCACATTTATAAATGACCTCTAAGTGTTTTAAAATGTTTAGAGCCTACTAGAAACCACTTTTCCAAATAAAACAATCTTTTGCATGCTTGCATGCATTGCTTGATATCATTGTTTCATGTGGTGAATTGTTTGAATGTTGGTTTGAAAATGTGCTTGCTTGATTGAATTGTAGTGAAGATTGAAGAGTGTGATATTTGCAAGAACAAGGAGTGAACCAATAATTCTCTACTAAAAAGGCAAGTAACACTATCATCCATGTCCTACTATTTTTCACTACACTTAGTGGTATTTTTGTAGTATGCATGATAGGGCTACTATGTTTTTTTATGCTATGCTATGTCCTATTAGGAAATCCACCCCCCTTAGTGAAAATATAATATTTGTAGAATGCTTAGCCCTGCTATAGACTTGGGGTGGAATATCATATCATGATTATATGAAGTGTTGGAAAAATATATGTTTTATATAATAAAACAAGTACTCAATGAACCACCTGGGTGGAAAGAGGATACTCAAGTTTTGGACAAGGTGGCAACAAAGGGAACCATGTTTATATGGCTATCTTTTTGTATGTGCACTAGAAGAAAACCACCCAGGGACTTAGAGATTGAACATGTTTCTCGTACAGTGGCTTCCGTGTACAGCCACATGCTAAATGGGCTCTGACTTAGTCAACTACATAGTGGAAGACCCTTGCATTGGCATCTTTAGGTTAACTAGAATTGTGTATTGGAAATATATCCTTACATTGGTGCCCGGTAGACAAGCTAGCATAGTGTATTGGGAGGTCACATTCTTGATTTGCCGGTACTCCATTTGGTGAGTACTTATCCAGTGGCCACTGGTGGCGTCAAGAAGAGATTGTGTCATGTGGGTAAAGTGTACAACTTCTGCAGAAGATCAAATTCTAAGTACTTAGCCGTGTCCCCGGTTATGGACAACTCTGAGAAACTAAGGCCTAAAGCTATGGAAGATCTCGACATTCCAATTTCTCAAAGTAAAACTTGATGTCCTTGGATAATCTTAAACATTTGTGTGCCAGATCGCGGTGGCTCTTTGATATGGAGGACATTCAACTCTGGCAAGCCTGAGCCTACCAACTCATCTAGTACACCAATACACATGCTTGGAACAAAGGGCCGAGCTTCCTCGAGGATGATGTTGAAGAGAACGCCAATGAGGAAGGCGAAGAAGGATCTGAGGAGGAGACCAATAACAAACAGGATAACTCGGAGGAAGAAGCTGGCAGCTCGGACGAGCATGAGGAAACCTTGAAACATGAGGCTGAGGCCAAAGCTTCCCATGCCGAAACTAAGGTTCCCCCCATTGAGACCGAGGTACCTTCAGCCAAAGACGAGGTTCCCCCCGAAAGAAGCCAAGGCTTCCACTGCACATGCCGAGGCTCGCACCTTAGAGACTCCTGCCCCAGAAGCTGTTGTTCTCCTGCCAGTTGTTGGCGATGCTTCTTCTGCTACTCCTTAGGCACAAAAACTTCAAGTTTTTTTATTAAATCCCCGGTATGCCGGAAGCAAGATGTAATATACAGTTTAAGTGCTTTTTCTACAATCATGCTTGTAAATATTGAATTCATTTGGGTGTAGTCCCCGAGTTTCATGTTTCTTGTTCTCTCGAATCTGTTATTCGGCCCGCGTCTACCATTTTTCAGCGTTAGACTTACGGGTCCGAGATTAACAGACCAAATCAACAATACTTAGAAATTTGGAGCATAAGCTCAAAATGACTTTGCAGGATAAGTACAAAAAAGTAAATACAAGGGTTAGTCATAATATGAGTCGGCTCGCGTAATTTTCCTCCCTTAGTCATTTTTCATGTGTTTAGTAATTGCTGGGTTTTCTCTTGCTTGCCATTAAGCCTGTTTTTTGGACAACAGCAAGTCGAAGAGTTGGCCTTTGTTGCAAACACAATACTAACCCGCACTTAGGATAAGGAAATTTAAGCCAGCCGACATATAAAAATAAATGCATAAGTGATACGTCGGAAACGTATCTATAATTTTTGATGTTCCAATGTTGTTTAGTATCTACTTTGCTTTGCTTTGTCCATGATACGTCGGAAACATATCTATAATTTTTGATGCTCCATGCTTGTTTAGTATCTACTTTGCATTGCTTGTCTACACTTTGAGGTGCTTTTTACATCTTTTCCGGTACTAACCTACTAAGAAGTTGCAACAGTGTCAGATGCATTTTTCTGCTATTTTTGGTTTCAAAAAAGTTAGTAAAGAAATATTCTCGGAATTGGACGGGACAAACGTCAAAGTCAACTACTTTCCGTGGGGAACAAGAAGTCTAGAGGGGAGCCGGAGAGGCCGGCCAGACCCACCCTAGGTGCGGGTGGGCCCTGCCCTGCACCTGGGAGGGGTGTGGGGCCCTTGGCCGCCGCCTCAGCCTCCCCCTTAGCCTATAAGAAGCCCCCGATGCAGAAACCCTAAGCACCCGATCAAATCTCCACGAAACCATCTATAGCCGCCGCCACCATCGTCCCTAGATCGGGGGAGGGGGATCTGAAGTTCTTCCTGGCACCCTGCCGAAGGGGAGATCATCCTGGAGGCCTTCTCTCCGGTATGATGCGTGAGTAGTTCCACCTTGGACTATGGGTCCATGTAGTAGCTAGATGGTTGTATCTCCTCCTTTGTGCTTTCATGTATAGATCTTGTGAGCTCCGTTCATGATCAGGATCTAATCTATTTGTAATCATGCATGTTGTGTTTGCGGGGATCCGATGGATATTGAGATTATTATGTTGGTTTAATCAATGGTTTTGTCTTTATGATTCTATCATGTCTGTGTTGTTTGTGATCTTGCATGCTCTCCGTTGTTAGTAGCTATCTTGGCCAAGTAGTTTCTAGTGACTCCAAGAGGGGGTATTTATGCTTGATAGTGGGTTCATGCCTCTAGTTTCCAAGGGAAGTGACAATAATCTCTTCGGTTGTAGATGTGCTATTGATAGTAGGGAGAAAACAACGGTCTCTTGTTCATAGAACATGTGGAATGTTTACCTTACACACTTTGCTTAAAACAGTTGTCTGTTACTTGCAACTTAATACTAGAGGGGGTTCGGATGATAACCTGAAGGTGGACTTCTAGTCATAGATGCAGTTGGATGGCGGTCTATGTATCTTGTTGTATTGCCCAATCGAATCTCATAGGATCTTTCTGACTAGTAATTGCATTGTTATGCCTTGCTCAGTTCCTGTCAATTTCCCTACTGTAATTTGTTTACCCTTCATGCCATGTTGTTTATCTAAGGAGAGAACCTCTAGTGAACTATGGACCCCGGTCCAATCTTTACCATTGATACATCTTCCACTGTTACTCGTTTACTTGCTGCAAACCATTACCTTCCACACCATATGTTTAATACTTTGTTACAACAAACCACTGAGCTTGACAACCTCACTCATTCGTTAGGGAAAAGTCTTGAGTTTGTGTTGTGCAGATGTCCGCGTTGCTTGCAATACTTGTGTGACGTTTCCTTCCTCCTTCTGGTTTGATAACCTCGGTCTCAACTAAGGGAAAACTTGCTGATTGCTCTTCACACCCTATGGTTGGGGTTACCAACGAAGTGACACGTCGAGCATCATCAAGACTTTCTGACGCCGTTGCCGGGGAGGCTAAGGACGTCTTCACTAGGGGAGTCCTTCACTTCCTTTCTCTTTACTTTGTTTTTAGTTTGCTTTGTTTCTTTTGCTTGGTTTTGTTTGCCTCTTTCCAAAAAACCCAAAAAAAATTAGTCTAGTTCGGTTTGCTTTCTTTATTCAAAAACACACAAAAATTAGTTCCTACTCTAGTTGCTGGTCTGTTGTTGCCTTGCTTGGTCATGCTTCCTATCAATGGATGGTTTCTTTGAAACTAGTTCTTGTTGTCAAGGTGGGTTTACGGAAGAACAAAAGTACTATTATAAGGAACACCATTTGTCATAAAAAGGGAAACACTTATGGGAACAAATTGATAAGTTGAATACTATTGCTAGAGACGTGTGCTCTACTTATAATGTTACTTATTGCTTTGATAAAGCTTGTTGCTGCAGGAGGTATAAACACCTACCCTTTCAATGTGAGTATAATGATAATGTTACCATATCTTCTTATGTTAAAGGAAATTATGAATTTTATGATGTGGAACAAATTGAAGAATTTATTGCTTTCAAGGGTGCATTTGAACTTGCTAGTTTGCTTGAAAATACTAATGATGCACCTTATGAACATGAGGTTTATGAGATACTCAAATTTTTCTTTGACAATTACAAGGAAGCAAATGGCTATATTATTGAATATTTTAATAGGTGCTTTCCACATTTGGAAGAGAATAATGCCTTGCAGGAGCCTATGGAAGAAGAAATTGTTGAAACTGGAAGCTCATTAGATGAAAAAGAGGAGGAGAGTGATGAACAAAAGGAGGAAGAATGGATTATCTACCCATGCCTACCTTCTAATGAGAGTAACTCTTTATCCCTTACATTATTTGATTGTCCCCCATGCTTACCAAAGGAGGATGAATGTTATGTTCTTGTGGATCCTTTTGAAATATCTACTTTGGGTAAAACCTGTGAAGGTTTTAATCCCACTGTTTTTGAGCTTGATAGAAATTATGTGTTTATAGATCATGAAAAGCATGCTTTATGTGATAGCTATATTGTTGAGTTTATTCATGATGCTACTGAAAATTATTATGAGAGAGGAAAGTATGGTTGGAGAAATTTTTATGGTACTGAAACACCTCTCTATGTGCTGAAAGTTTTGAAGTTACTCTTGTTTTATCTTCCTATGATTGTCACTTTGTTCTTTGTGAATTTATTTGTGTACAAGATTCCGGTGCATAGGAAGTGGGTTAGACTTAAATGTGCTTTGGATTTGCTTCTTGTTGCTCTCTTTGACTTCAATTCATAATTCTTATGTGAGCATCTTCTCAAGCTATCAAGCCTAACTTAAAGGTGTTAAAGGAAAGTACTTGTTGGGAGATAACCCAAGAGTTTCCTTGAGTCTTGGAAGTTATTACTTCAGTAATGACCTCTCATTATCCTTTTTTTGCTTTTTGTGCCAAGAATGACCTCTAATGAGAGGCAAGTAAGATTTGGGGAGTTGTTGTCCTGAAACAGATTTCTGTCCTCCACCAAACAAAATCGTGAGGAGTCTATGGAACTCTGATTGAGCTCAAAATTTACAAATAAATCCCCCAGTATGTTATCTAACTTTAGTTAGTACAACACTTTTTTATTTGAGCAACAAAATATGTTAAAAAAAATCGGTTTCTACCTGCTGGTATGTTTTGATAGATTTCTGCCATTATTTGCATTTTCTTCTTATTGATTCCTTTTTGAGTTCTCTTTAGGTGAATTGAGCTTTTTGAAGGAGTTACTATAGTAGCTTGTGTTTTTAGCGAAAAGCCTTACTGTTCCAAAGCTTTGCTAGAGGTCTAATATCTTTTGAATAAACTAATGTTGCTAATGAAGATTGTGTGAAGTTTTGTATGAAATAAAAATTTCAGGTGTAGAGAGAGAATGATGCAATGAGATGAAGAATGGACAAAAGCTCAAGCTTGGGGATGCCACCATGGTGTCACCCCAAGAAATATCCAAGAGGTACAAGCGTCAAAGCTTGGGGATGCCCAAGGCATCCCCTTCTTCATCAATAAAAAGCCTAGGTCTGTCTAGACAGTTTATTTTTATTATTTCATGCACAGTTGTGTTGTTCTTGGAGCATCATAGTTTTTGTTTGCTTTAATTAGGTTGTTTAGTTTTATTGAATAAAGAAGTTTGGACCCCCGTTCTCGCTGTGTTGTTTTGCAAATAAGTTGCTTGGTGTTGGAAAGGAGTAGTAAGTTCATGCTAGGTGTTGTTTTGATCTTATGCTTAGTGATTATTGTTGTAGAATGTCTTGTTCCAAACAATTGGGATTGCTTAGTGTGCCTTGAAGAATTATGCGTTGTTTTAGCATGCAAAAGCATAGTATTGTGGTATTCTCCTTTGATGCTTTGCTTGGGTTGACTTGGCACATGCTCACACCATGTTATGACTATGACAAGTCACCATTAGACTCTATGATCATTTAGTCCTTGACTTGTAGTACCACTCTTTGCTTTGATTAGTAATGTTTTTTTGCACTGCATGATTATGGCCATTATGCTCTCTTAGTTGGTTGCTCCCAGTCTTTTGCTACCCTCCACTTGTATGAGTAAGTTCTACTCATGCTTCCAACTCCCAAGAAACCAAGTTATTCCAAAGTGTCCACTATAAACTCATATGCATGCTGTGTTACACCATTCCAAGTATATTCTTGTTTTCAACTATCTTCCAATTAAAAATTATTTTGTTATGTGAAAAATTAGTGATTAAAGCCCTCACGAACTTGATGGCACACTTTATATTCTTTGCCCCTAATAAACTTGAACCATTGTGACAACTTTGTTGTATATGCTTGCACTTATAAGTTGGAATTAGCAGAACTGTGCTGTCACGGGGAACGTTTTCAACATTGCACTTGTACTTTGTACTCAGTTGATATCATGCTCTTTTGTCTATGGATGTCACCGGTGTGAAATAAAGAGGGAACGTGTAAGTCCATGGAGTTTGTATCCTATGTTAGAGAAACGTCTGGGCTGCTAGCCTAAGCCATGCCTAATCATGGTGGAAACTTGCAGCATCACCATAATGAGCTATCTATGAAGCATCCTCAATAAAAAGCTATGCATATGGTAAATAAAAAGATTGTTCAGATGCTTATTGTCTGCTTGCCTTGTCATTTTGGTTATGGGAAAGCTCCTGTACCATGTGCAAGGGGTACCCCGTTGGCGGTTCTCAATGATATGCAACTACTTATAATGACAAGAACTTACCTGGACCCAAAGTTGAGTATGCATGAGGTGTGGCCCTCGTATTCAAGGGACTTGAGATTGCCAACTTATACTTCGTCAAGCATATACTCCATCTTTGCCACTTTAACCTTAACCACTTCAAGATGCTTTTGATAGGGGCAATGATGGCTGAAAGCTAACAAGTACCATAATTTTTGGAAGATCTTCTTGAAACTTGAAATCCCTTCTTCCTTTACAAAAAAGGCCTTTCTTCCACCATTATTGAGTCTCCACCTTCTACCTTTAGGCACCATTAAGAGAGCATAGTTGTCATTCTGTGCGCAGTGTTCCAAAGCTTATTAATTGATGCATATTGTGATATTACTTGTTCTTGTGCTATTTGTTTCTAGTCATCCTTGTGAAATTTGAAGGTGTCCTATGCATCTATATTGCTACTCTATGAGGGACAAGCTGATTGCCACTATGCCATGTTTTCTGTATGTGAAACACACAAACGTTTTTCAATGCATGGTATTCATGATCTTTGTTTGTAGCTTGTCATGTTGCATGCATAGTTACTATGTCCTATTGTTAGAACTCCATCTTTCATGCACATGTTTAGAGTTCTTTGATCCCAGCTTTCAATGCTTGCAAATGGTTGGATCTTTATTGTGAGGGTACATGTCACCTCAAAAATTATTCTTTTATCACTTACCTACTCGAGGACGAGCAGGAGTTAAGCTTGGGGATGTTGATACATTGGAAACGTATCTATAATTTTTTATGCTCCATGCTTGTTTAGTATCTTCTTTGCTTTGCTTGTCTACTGTAGAATCCCACCTTTATAAAGGTAAAGATCCCTATGATTGCAATGCTAGTCCCTGGATCAAATGCTAGCATCCACAGTTTAAGATCAAGTACACAGAAACAAAGGTCATTATTACATCATCATTCCAGAGATAACATAGTCTTTTACAACTCCATAGCCATGGGCTAGTACAAGAGTTTAACTTAACAATATAAAAATAGAAGTCTTCATCTTCATGTGCCACAGTCAAACATGTTGAGTGTATACTCATAACCCTTAATCATCATCAGAATAACCTGCAACATCACAAGTTACAGCCACAGTGGGCCAATACATTGGAATAGTATTGGCAAGTGATACCTTAGCAGAATATTAGCATCTAGTTACTACATGAATTTGGCTAAGTGTAGATTAGGCTTGCTTTGCTCAAAATAGGTTTTACCTATCGGTTGAAAACACTAAGTTTTTCTTTGACAAAACTTTCCCAAGGAACCACCAATTTCTATGGTTTACCTTGTGCATCTCACAGTTTTTCTTTGACACAAGGCCCATTTATATGGTTTACCTTGTGTATCTCACTTGTGGATTACCACCCAGGAACAAAGGCATTTGAGATGCCAAATGTTAAGAAGCTTCTAGTGCAGCCACATTGCATTATGGGCTCTGCCTAGATCACATAGGTTGCAATAACTTAGCCAAATGGACAGTTGGTGGTAAGGGAATGATAGGTTTTGGAGCGCGTCCATTTTGGTCTAAGGAAAGGCTTCTAAAAGGTCATGTCTTGGTGAAAATCAAGTCTTGTGGGGAAAGTGCACAACCTCTGCAGATGGAAGAAACTAACTACTTAGCCATGTCCTTGGTATTGGACAATTTGAGCATCAAGACATGGAAGCTATCAAGAATCTCCTCGTCCCAATTTTGTAAGTTAAATCTTGTGGTTGAACAAGGGTGAAGGTTCACCAATTTCTATTGGTGGTTCCTTGGGAAAGTTTTGTCAAAGAAAAACTTAGTGTTTTCAACTGATAGGTAAAACCTATTTTGATCAAAGCAAGCCTAAGCTACACTTAGCCAAATTCATGTAGTAACTAGATGCTAATATTCCGCTAAGGTATCACTTGCCAATACTATTCCAATGTATTGACCCACTATGGTTGTAACTTGTGATGTTGCAGGTTATGCTGATGATGATTATGGGTTATGAGTCTACACTCAACATGTTTGCCTGTGGCACATGAAGATGAAGACTTCTATTTTTATATTGTTAAGTTAAACTCTTGTACTAGCCCATGGCTATGGAGTTGTAAAAGACTATGTTATCTCTAGAATGATGATGTAATAATGACCTTTGTTTCTGTGTACTTCATCTTAAACTCTGGATGCTAGCATTTGATCCAGGGACTAGCATTGCAATCACAGGGATCTTCACCTTTATAAAGGTGGGATTCTACAGATGGTATCAGAGCACTGTGTTGCCTGTAGGATTATGACCCTAGGATTGGATTAGAAACCACTAAGGAAAAATTTTCAACAATTTCTACACTTGTCTTTTTCTTCTCGTAAACTTTTCTAATCTTCTTTCTCTTCTCTATTTGTAGATGAACTCCATCAACGAAGCCGTAAGGAAAGGACCACTCATGACCATGACCTTGGAGTGTGAGACTGAATTTCCAAAAGCCCTCAAGAACCTTATGGTTACCATGGGGATACATGGTGCAGCTGTGTACAAAGGTTTCCCTGTGATGGATGAAGGAGAGGAGTATTGGTGGGTGCAACTTCACTTGTACAAAAATAAGGAAGACAACCGCAAGGAGTCAGGATTCTGCATGATCACCAACTCAGAAATGCACACAACATTCTTTGACTCTGCAAGAAATGCAGCTTGGAATGCTATCAAGGAGCTTGGTGATAGACTCAAGTGCAGAATGCTCAACACTCAAAATGACCTTAGAGAAGTAAAGAAGCATACCCAAGAGTTAGAGACTACCAACCAACAACTAAGGGGAGACATCATAGACTTAATTTGGGAGTCTTGTGAACAGGATAGACAGATGGCTACTAAGGATGCATTGATAGCTATTTTGTCTAGTGAGTGAGAGTTGTAACGTACTTCGTTAGTTGGACCACCACACTTATCGTTTTTATTTCCAAAAAATTTCTAAGTCATGTTGAACCTTTGATGCTTGTAATGGATTTGTGTATGCCATGATTGTGTGTTTGCTATGAAAGATATGGTTGTGTTATTTTGTCTTGTAATTTTTTTATCTATTGATGTTGATTCAAACTTTTCTCTATCTTATAAATAGATGCCTAGTGTTATTATCAGCACAGCCGAGGAGTTCAAGGGAACTCGTTTTGGCACTCGTCTTATTGAGCTCACTAGCGTGCTCAACCTTCCACTTCCTAGCATCATGACACTTCCCCTTACCAAGTTTGAGAGGAAGGACCTTTGGGGCTTCAAGGTTACTCAACCAAGACGCCAGACTGAGCCAACCATGGAGGCTATCACTTTCAAGTTAATGCATGACGATAAGGAAAGAGGCTTAGATGTAGTCATGCAGGACTTACTTGGGCGTCTGGTAGGGATGCACTCCAGGGAGCTTAGAGGTACTTACTTTCACGCCTTCGGAAGACGCGACGAGGAGGGTGAGGCTATTGAGTTCGAGGTTGCCGCTAGAGAGATGGTGGAGCCGATTCGTATATACCTTCAGGACCTAGAGGTTCTCATTAGGCACCTAGATACTGATAGGACCAACATCATGCTTAGCAATGATGAGCTCCAGGTGCAGCTTCGTGAGAAGGACAAGCTCTTCACGGAGCAAGTCGAGATAGTCAAGGAAATGGAGGCCAAGTTTGAGAGCTAGGACAGGAAGTTCAAGAGCCAAGAGAAAAGATCCAAGACAGGAACAAGAGGATTCGAGAGATGAATGCAGAAATAGAGGCCAAGGACTTCGAGCTCGAGCATCAGCAGGGTGTGATTGAGAGACTTCGTTCACAGAAGAGGGCTCTTAGGGCCAAGATAGAGGCCTTGACTACCAATGTCGAGGAATACAAGACCGCTATGTAGAATGCAGGTGTTACACTTGTTGATGAGGAGGTTGATGCAGAGGAGTAGTGATGACTACTCATTTATCTTTCATTTACCATGCTTATGATTATTGAGTCGCAATGACCATCCAACATGTGGATGGCTTGCTATGGTGTGTTTGCTTTTCAAACTTGTTTATGTCGTTGAACTTTATGTTATTTGATGCTTGTTTTGGTGATTGTCTATGTGATGTTTTCTGCATAATAAGCATCTATGGGTATCTCATTCTTATCCTTATGAAAACCACAGATGCCTCCTCGACGTGCCAACCCCAACCCAAACAACAACAATGTCACCCCCGAGATGCAGCAGCTGATGACAGCACAGGCACAACTGATGCAGATGATGACCACTTTTATGCAGAATCAGAATAACAACAACAACAATAACAATAACAAGAACAACAACAACAACAATCAGAACAATCCACTAGGATTTGACATGCTCACCAGATTCATAAGACTGAGGCCTGCAAAGTTCTCATGAACCACTGATCCCATGGTGGCCAATGATCGGCTACGTTCGGTGAACAAGGATTTGGTAACCGTCGGCTGCACCGACAAGGAGAAAGTCAGGTTTGCAGCACATCTTTTGGAAGGACCAGCAGCCACTTGGTGAGATAACTTCCAGATCACCAGTCCCATTGAGGATGTGACATGGGCTATCTTTGAAGATGAATTCCGTACAGCTCACATATCATCCGGAGTGATGAATTTGAAGAAGAAGGAGTTCCATAACCTGAAGCAGCGTCACCGCAGCGTGGCTGAATATATTGAGGAGTTCAACAATCTGGCGCGTTATGCACCGGATGAAGTTGATACCGATGCCAAGAGGAAGGAGAAATTCCTCGAAGGACTGAGCGATGAACTGAATCTGCATCTATCTGTTGCCTATGTCCCCACCTACCAATCACTATGTGACAAGGCTACCATCTTGGAGAACAAGATGAAACAGGTTGAAAACAGAAAGAGGAAGCACAGCTCTGACAAGCACAGCTCGTGATCGTCTCACAAGCGTTCCCATTATGATGATAGTGGGAGTTCTGGATCCCACAAACATGAAAAGTACAACAGCCACCATAGCCACAACCGCCATCATGACAACAAGCATCATCGTAGTCATGATAGTGACAAGTATAAGAACCACAAGAGTGGACACAAGAGTCACCACAGTGGGGGTGGAAGTGGAAGTGGCAGTCAGCCTGCAAAAAGAGATATCAGTCAGGTTGAATGTTTCAAGTGTAAGAAGCTGGGGCATTATGCAAATGAATGCCCAGAAAAGAAAGTTGAAGGACCCAACAAGCCCAACCCTTTCCAGAAGGGACAATTGAACCACATCAATGTGGAAGAGATTTATGAGGAGTCCGATGATGTGGCTGGTAAGTTCAAACTCAATTCTATTCCAGCACTTGTTCTTTTTGATACTGGTGCATCACATTCATTCATATCAAAAGCATTTGTTGATAAAAATGAGTTTCCAACGGAAAATATTGGGTGTCCAATAAAAGTAAGTTCTCCCGATGGAGATATGATAGTAAGTCTTGGATGTCGTGATCTAGTGTTAGAATTTGGAAAACATAAGTTTGCAGTGAGTCTGATAATTCTAGATTCCCAAGGATTGGATGTAATTTTGGAAATGGACTGGATGACCAAGTATTAAGGAGTACTAGATTGTGCCAATCGTACTGTCGCACTCACAACCCTGGGAAAGAAAAGGATAAGATTCAAGTCCAACTTTGAATCAAAAGGGAGTAAGCTAAATTCTCTTAAGGGGTTAGCATTGACAGTGTGCCAATTGTGAGTGAATATCCGGACGTGTTTCCGGAAGAATTGCCAGGTATGCCACCAGATAGAGATGTGGAATTTCTGATTGACTTGCTGCCAGGATCAGGACCAATAGCAAAGAGACCTTACAAGATCTCAGTTGATGAGTTGAAAGAAATCAAGAAACAACTTGGAGAACAGTTGCAGAAAGGATTTATTCAACCAAGTTCATCTTGGGGAGCACCAGTCTTGTTTGTGGAAAAGAAAGATAGAAGTCAAAGGTTATGCATAGATTATCATTCACTCAATGAGGTTACTATCAAGAACAAATATCCTTTACCCAGAATCAATGACTTGTTTGATCAGTTAGAAGGAGCCTGCGTGTTCTCAAAGATTGATCTCCGGTCAGGTTATTTTCAGGTTAAGATAAGGGAACAATACATACCTAAGACATCTTTCACCACTAGGTATGGATTGTATGAGTACACCGTGATGCCGTTTGGTTTGACCAATGCACCAGCTTACTTCATGAATATGATGAACAAGGTGTTCATGGAGTTCCTTGACAAGTTTGTTGTTGTTTTCATTGATGACATTTTGATCTACTCCAAGAGCAAAGAAGAGCATGAAGGACATTTGCGTTTGATACTTGAGAAGCTTAGAGAGCATAAGATGTATACTAAATTCAGCAAGTGTGAATTCTAGTTGAATGAAGTTGGATTTCTTGGACACGTTGTGTCAGGAGATGGTGTAGCAGTTGATCCCGCAAAAGTGTCAGCTGTAACTGAATGGGAATCTCCTAAGTCAGTGAAAGAAGTTCGTAGTTTCCTTAGCTTGGAAGGATACTACAGAAGGTTCATTGAGAATTTCTCCAAGGTAGCTAAGCCAATGACAGAGTTACTAAAGAAAGACAAGAAGTTTTCTTGGTCTGAAGGATGCGAACTTAGCTTCCAAGAATTGAAAAAGAGACTAGTGACAGCACCAGTCCTATGTCTTCCAGATTTGGAGAAGGATTTCCAAGTGTATTGTGGTGCATCTCATCATGGATTAGGTGCAGTGCTAATGCAAGAAGGGAAAGTTGTGGCTTATGCCTTGAGACAACTCAAAACTCATGAGGTAAATTACCCTACTCATGATTTGGAGTTAGCCTCTGTTGTCCATGCACTCAAAAGATGGAGACATGGGAAAGCGATGTGAAGTGTTCATAGATCACAAAATTTTGAAGTATATCTTCACTCAGAAAGAAATTAACATGAGACAAAGAAGATGGCTAGAACTCATCAAGGACTATGACTTGAGTTTGCAATACCACCCCGGTAAAGCAAATGTGGTAGCAGATGCCCTAAGGCGTAAGGTATTTGTGAATGGCCTTACTAAGGAGAGTTGCCAGATGATCTGTGTGCCCAATTTAGAGACCTCAGGTTGGAGATTGTTCCAGAAGGACATCTCATGTCATTGGATGTTCAACCCACGTTGTTGGACAAGATCAAGGAAACCCAAAAGACGTACAAGGAAATTGAAGAGATTAAGGAAAATATTGGTAAAGGAAAAGCCAAAGGATTCCATGAAGACGAACAGGGTACTTTATGGTATGGAAAATGTATCTGCGTTCTGCAAGATCTGGAGCTTCGGAAACTGATTCTACAGGAAGCACACAACTCAGCATATTCCATTCATCCAGGTAACACCAAAATGTACATGGATATGAAGGAAAGATTTTGGTGGAATAATCTCAAGAAGGACATCGCCGAACATATTGCTTTGTGTGATGTATGTAGTAGAGTGAAAGCGGAACATCATAAACCAGCAGGATTGCTACAACCGCTACCTATTCCTAATTGGAAGTGGGACAAGATTGGCATGGATTTCATTACCAGATTACCAAGGACCAGGTCAGGATATGATTCTATTTGGGTAGTAGTGGATCGCCTCACTAAAGTGGCTCATTTGATACCAGTGAAGACAACCTACACAAGTGCTAAGTTGGCCAACATCTATATGAATAGGATTGTGTGTCTACATGGGGTACCCAAGAGTATTGTGTCTGATAGGGGAACCCAATTCACTTCTCATTTTTGGAGGCAACTGCATGAGTCATTGGGAACGAGATTGGAATTCAGCACTGCTTTTCATCCTCAGACTGATGGACAGACAGAAAGGACCAACCAGATTCTAGAAGATATGTTGAGGGCATGTGCCTTAGACTATGGAGCTAGTTGGGATGAAAGTCTTCCTTACGCAGAATTCTCTTATAACAACAGCTATCAAGCAAGAATTGAGATGACACCGTTTGAGTTTATCTATGGAAGGAAATGTACTACCTCATTGCTATGGAATGGTGTGGGAGAAAGAAACTTGTTTGGGCCAGAACTGATTAAAGAGGCTGAAGAGAAAGTCAAGCTAGTAAAGGATAGATTGAAGATAGCACAGTCCCGACAAAAGAGCTACGTAGATCCTAAGCATAGAGAAGTCACCTATTAAGTGGGTGATAGAGCTTATCTTAGAGTGTCACCACTTCGTGGAGTGAAGAGATTTGGAGTCAAAGGAAATTGGCCCCAAGATACGTTGGACCATTCAAGATTCTGAGTCGTAAGGGATAAGTAGCTTATGAGATTGAATTGCCATAATCATTGTCTGCCGTTCACAATGTGTTTCATGTGAGTCAGCTAAAGAAATGCCATCCAGAGATGGAAGAGACTTTTTTGAAGGATACTATACCTTTGGAGGAGGTCCAATTGGAAAGTGATATCACTTATAAGGAAAAACCTATTAGGATTCTTGAGACTGCAGAAAGGGTTACTCGGACTAAGACTATCAAATTCTGTAAATTTCAATGGAACCATCATTCTGAAGAAGAAGCAACATGGGAAGGAGAGGATGACCTTCGAAAGACCACCCTGACCTATTTGCTAGCCAATCCGAATCTCGAGGGCGAGATTCACCTTAAGGGGGTTAGATTTGTAACATCCCAAAATCATGATTTCAAAGTTTCCATATCATCCATGCATTCATAATCATTTTTAGGATCATTTTCAATATCATTTCAAATCAGAAGCATTTAAATGTCTATTATTTTATATAAGCAAGACATTGACCCAATGCTACTCTCTAATATGAGATTGCTTGTTTAAAACCAAATATATTTGATCCTATGGTTGATTGATGTATTCCAAAGCTTGAACAAAAATTTCAAAACAAAATATGACTTTAAAACCATTTTATATCTTTATTAAAACATTGATAAAGGCACTGTTTTCTTTTAAAACTCCAAAAGACCAAAGCAAGTTTGGTGAAACAGCGTGGTTTTATACCTAAATATGTGCAGGTTTCACTTTATAAAAATCCAGAAAGAGATTGAATTCAAACACATTTGAAATCATTTGAAAATGTTTCCTGGAAAATCAAACAGAAAATGAAAAAGGATAAAAGAATTAGTAAAAGGCCAGCGCTGCTAAACTAGCCCAGTACCAGAACCGGCCCAAAAGCCCACCCGGGCCATTCCCCCTCTGCTTCTTCTCTCACCCACGCAAAACATAACCCGCAGCCACTGACGCTGGGCCCTCTCCACGTCATCGTCGTCTTCCCCAAAATCCCGCGCGCGAACACGTCGTCGCCGGCCGTTTCCTCCTCTTCACTGCCGTGATCAATTGCATTGATTCACCGCGAGAATTACGCCCCTGCTATGGATATTTATTCACCACCTCGCCGCGGTCCTTTCCCCCCAAACACCCACACCCAGTCGCCCCCAGGCTGCTCGTATTTGAGCTCACTCCGCCGCTGTATCGACGCACTCGGGCGGTGAATTCCGGTGAGCACACTCCGCCCCTTGCCTACTGATCTTGCCAGTATGATCTCTGCAACCTTGCACATCGTCTAACCCCACTGGTGCATGCTAGGACCATCTGTAGCCTCGCCAACGTCAACATCAGAGCGCCACCGACGACCGCGTCCACTCCGGCGAGTTCTCCCCGTAAGCCCCGACCGCCCCCTTCTCTCTAAATGATACTCCTGCAGTCACCGTCCCCGTGCGCATCTAACGCCACCCTTTTCTTGATTTGGCATGGTCCGTAGCACTCGTCAACATCGACTACCGTGCGAACCGTCGTCCGCAACCACTCCGGCGAGAGATTGCCGACCCGTCCGTGCGCCCCTGTCCCCGCAACGACTACCTCGGGCTTCAGCACGTCTCGGCGAACTCAGTAAGCCTTTCCCCCCTCTTCCACGCTTCCTGTACTCGCCGTACCACCACTGGCAGAGCCGCGCCGCCGCTCGCCGCCAGTCAGCGCCGCCAGATCTTGGCCAGTGCGTTATGAACCGTTGGATGTAGATCCAGTGGTTGAGTTAGAACACTTAGTCGAATCGTTATCTTTTGATCTGGGCCGCACATATCTAATTAGATCCAACGCCCCATGTTGCACGATCCACACGAATCGGTATCGTCTAGTAATATCGCGCCACGTGGCCAGACTCTGGTTTTAAAAACAGAATTTGATCTATTAGATGTTTGATTTTGTATAATTCATAACTTTTGTTCCACACGTTCAAATTTTGCAAATTTTATATTATTGGAATCAGGAGAAAGAATTCTATTCATTTATGCAATGTATTTAATGTTTTGCTTATGTAAAATTGATTATTTTTGCAGAGACATTTATGGGCTTATTTTGAGTATAGAAATTATTTGAAGAATGATTTAAAGACTAAATAAAGTTTACTTAGTGTGTATTTGTTTTGTTTATGATTCAGTACTGTATACTTGTCTTGTTTGGTATAGAAAATCATCACATGGCATTGAATGCATTCATATTTTTTTTTGTTTGTATATTTTTGATATGTGAATTTGGTGCTATCATTTTATGTGTAGATTTTGTTGCTAATAGTGATTGTGGTTGTGAAGATTGTTGCTACTCTCCCAACTACCAAGGAAAGTGGTTCTTCATATTTTTGTCCCTATATTTTGACTATGCATTAGAAATATTTTGTATAGGCTTGCATGAGTATTTTGCTAAGTATCTATATGTTGTGCTTGGGAAATCCTAGTAGTTGTAGAATTGTTAGAATTTTCTCTAAGTAAGATAATTTCTATTGCCATGCTTATCCTAGCTATTAGTAACCAAGGGTGGAATATATACATGCTATGGAAAAATATTGCTAAGTCTTTGACTTTTTTGCTTAATAAAACAACTAAGTGAATGAAACACGTGGGTGGAATGGTAATTGCTTGGTGGTTTTTGGTTGAGTGGTTACACAAGGCCCATTTCTATGGTTTACCTTGTGTATCTCACTTGTGGATTACCACCCAGGAACAAAGGGATTTGAGATGCCAAATGTTAAGAAGCTTCTAGTGCAGCCACATGGCATTATGGGCTCTGCCTGGATCACAAGGTTGCAATAACTAAGCCAAATGGACAGTTGGTGGTAGGGGAATGATAGGTTTTGGAGCGCGTCCATTTTGGTCTAAGGAAAGGCTTCTGAAAGGTCCTGTCTTGGTGAAAATCAAGTCTTGTGGGGAAAGTGCACAACCTCTGCAGATGGAAGAAACTAAGTACTTAGCCATGTCCCTGGTATTGGACAATTTGAGCATCAAGACATGGAAGCTATCAAGAATCTCCTCATCCCAATTTTCTAAGTTAAAACTTGTGGTTGAACAAGGGTGAAGGTTCACCAATTTCTATTGGTGGTTCCTTTGGAAAGTTTTGTCAAAGAAAAACTTAGTGTTTTCAACTGATAGGTAAAACCTATTTTGATCAAAGCAAGCCTAAGCTACACTTAGCCAAATTCATGTAGTAACTAGATGCTAATATTCTGCTAAGGTATCACTTGCCAATACTATTCCAATGTATTGGCCCACTGTGGCTGTAACTTGTGATGTTGCAGGTTATTCTGATGATGATTAAGGGTTATGAGTATACAGTCAACATGTTTGACTGTGGCACATGAAGATGAAGACTTCTATTTTTATATTGTTAAGTTAAACTCTTGTACTAGCCCATGGCTATGGAGTTGTAAAAGACTATGTTATCTCTAGAATGATGATGTAATAATGACCTTTGTTTCTGTGTACATCATCTTAAACTGTGGATGCTAGCATTTGATCCAGGGACTAGCATTGCAATCATAGGGATCTTTACCTTTATAAAGGTGGGATTCTACATCTACACTTTAAGGTGCTTTTTACATGTTTTCTAGTACTAACCTACTAACAAGTTGCAACAGTGCCAGATGCATGTTTTATGTTGTTTTTGGTTTCAGAAAAGTTATAAAGAAATATTCTCGGAATTGGACGGAACAAACGTCAAAGTCAATTACTTTCCGTGGGGAACAAGAAGTCCAAAGGGGAGCCGGAGAGGCTGGCTAGGGCGGACAGACCCACCCTAGGCGCGGGTGGGACCTGCCCCGCGCCTGGGAGGGGTGTCGGGCCCCTGGCCGCCGCCTCGGCCTCCCCCTTCACCTATAAGAAGCCCCCGATGCAGAAACCCTAAGCACCCGATCAAATCTCCACGAAACCGTCTGTAGACACCGCCACCATCGTCCTTAGATCAGGGGGATCTAAAGTTCTTCCCGGCACCCTGCCAGAGGGGAGATCATCCCGGAGGCCTTCTCTCCGGTATGATGCGTGAGTAGTTCCACCTTGGACTATGGGTCCATGTAGTAGCTAGATGGTTGTATCTCCTCCTTTGTGCTTTCATGTATAGATCTTGTGAGCTCCGTTCATGATCAAGATCTAATCTATTTGTAATCATGCATGTTGTGTTTGTGGGGATCCGATGGATATTGAGATTGTTATGTTGGTTTGATTAATGGTTTTGTATTTATAATTCTATCATGTATGTGTTGTTTGTGATCTTGCATGCTCTCTGTTGTTAGTAGCTATCTTGGCCAAGTAGTTGCTAGTGACTCCAAGAGGGGGTATTTATGCTCGATAGTGGGTTCATGCCTCTAGTTTCCAAGGGAAGTGACAATAATCTCTTCGGTTGTAGATGTGTTGTTGCTACTAGGGAGAAAACAACAGTCTCTTGTTCATGGAACATGTGGACTGTTTACCTTACACACTTTGCTTAAAGCAGTTGTTTGTTGCTTAGAACTTAATACTGGAGGGGGTTCGGATGATAACCTGAAGGTGGACTTATAGTCATAGATGCAGTTGGATGGCGGTCTATGTATATTGTTGTATTGCCCAATCGAATCTCATAGGATCTTTTTGACTAGTAATTGCATTATTATGCCTTGCTCTGTTCCTGTCAATTGCCCTGCTGTAATTTGTTTACCCTTCATGCCATGTTGTTTATCTAAGGAGAGCACCTCTAGTGAACTATGGACCCCGGTCCAATCTTTACCATTGATACATCTTCCACTATTATCGTTTACTTGATGCAAACCATTACCTTCCACACCATATGTTTAATCCTTTGTTACAGCAAACCGGTGAGCTTGACAAACTCACTGATTCGTTGGGGCAAAGTCTTGAGTTTGTGTTGTGCTGATCTCCGCGTTGCTTGCAACACCTGTGTGATGTTTCCTTCATCCTTCTGGTTCGATAACCTCGGTCTCAACTGAGGGAAAACTTGCTGCTTGCTCTTCACACCCTACGCTTGGGGTTACCAACAAAGTGCCATGTCAAGCATCATCAGTCCACACTTTGAGGTGCTTTTTACATGTTTTCTGGTACTAACTATTAACAAGTTGCCACAGTGCCAGTTGCCTATTTTCTGCTGTTTTTGGTTCCAGAAAAGCTAGTAAAGAAATATTCCCGGAATTGGACGGGACAAAACCCAAAGTCAATATTTCACCGAGGAGAACAAGGAGTCCAGAGGAGAGACGGAGGGGCGCCACAGGGTGGCCACCCCCCAGGCGCGACCTAGGGTGGGCCCGTGCCTAGGCAGGGTGTGGGCCCCCTGGCCGCCCCCTGCCTTGCCTCTTCGCCTATAAGAAGCCCCCGATGCCTAAACCCTAAGTACCCAACCAATATTCCATGAAACCGTCTATATCCGCCACCACCATCGTCCCTAGATCAGGGGGAGCTGAAGCTCTTCCCGGCACCCTGTCGAAGGGGAGATCATCCCGGAGGCCTTCTTCTTCATCATGCCAGCCTTTGGTATGAAGTGTGAGTAGTTCCACCTTGGACTACGGGTCCATGTAGTAGCTATATGGTTGTATCTCCTCCTTGTGCTTTCATGTCTAGATCTTATGAGCTCCGTTCATGATCAAGATCTCATCTATTTGTAATCATGCATGTTGTGTTTGTGGGGATTCAATGGATATTGAGATTACTATGTCAGATTGGTTAATGGATTTGTCTTATTGATTCTATCATGCCTGTATTGTTTGTGATCTTGCATGCTCTCCGTTGTTAGTAGCTATCTTGGCCAAGTAGTTGCTAGTGACTCCAAGAGGGGGTATTTATGCTCGATAGTGGGTTCATGTCTCAACTTAATCAAGGGAAGTGACAGAAATCTCTAAGGTTGTATATGTGTTGTTGCCACTAGGGAGAAAACAATGGTCTCTTGTTCATATAATAAGTGGATTGTTTACCTTACACACTTTGATTAAAGCAGTTGTCTGTTTCTTGCAACTTAATACTGGAGGGGGTTCGGATGATAACCCAAAGGTGGAATTCTAGTCATAGATGTAGTTAGATGGCGGTCTATGTATATTGTTGTATTTCCCAATCGAATCTCATAGGATCTTTTTGTCTAGTATTGCATTGTTATGCTTTGCTCAGTCCTGTCAATTGACCTGCTATAGTTTGTTTACCCAACATGCCATGTTTGTTTATCTAAGGAGAAGAACTCTAGTGAACTATGTACCCCGGTCCAATCTTACCATTGATACATCTTCCACTGTTACTGTTTACTTGCTGCAAACCATCATCACCTTCTACACCATACAGTTAATCCTTTGTTACAGCAACCGGTGAGATTGACAACCTCACTGTTAGTTGGGGCAATGTCTTGAGTTTGTGTTGTGCAGGTTTCCACATTGCTTGCAACACCTTTGAGGCGTTTCCTTCCTCCTACTGGTTCGATAACCTCGGTTTCTTACTGAGGGAAAACTTGCTGTTGTGCTGCATCATACCTTGCTCTTGGGGTTTCCCAACGGGGCATCAACACTCATCAAGACTTTCTGGCGCCGTTGCCGGGGAGGCTAAGGACGTCTTCACAAGGGGAGTTCTCCTCAACATTTCTCTTTACTTTTTTTTGGTTTGCTTGGTTTTGTTTGCCTTTTTATCAAAAACACACAAAAAAATAGTTCCCACTCTAGTTGCCGGTCTGTTATTGACTTGCTTGGTCATGCTCTCTATCAATGGATGGTTTCTTTGAAACTAGTCCTTATTGGCAAGGTGGGTTCACAGAAGAACAAAAGTACTGTTATAAGGAACACCATTTGTCACAAAGAGGGAAACACTTATGGGCACAAATTGATAAATTGAATACTATTGCTAGAGAGGTGTGATCTACTTATGATGTTACTTATTTCTTTGATAAAGCTTGTTGTTGTAGGAGGTATAAACACCTCCCTTTTCAATGTGAGTATAATGATAATGTTACCATATCTTATTATGTTAAAGGAAATTATGACTTTTATGATGTGGAACAAATTGAAGAATTTATTGCTTTCAAGGGTGCATTTGAACTTGCTAGTTTTCTTGAAAATACTGATGATGCACCTTATGAATATGAGGTTTATGAGATACTTAAATTTTTCTTTGATAATTACAAGGAAGAAAATGGCTATATTCTTGAATATTTTAATAGGTGCTTTCCACAAACGGAAGAGACTAATGCCTTGCAGGAGCCTATGGAAGAAGATATTGCTGCAACAGGAAGCTCATTAGAAGAAAAAGAGGAGGATGAATGTTATGCTCCTGTGGATTCTTTTGAAATATCTACTATGGGTAAAACTTGTGATGATGTTCCTATGCCTGTTACCTATAGTAGTGATCATGATTGGGAAAATCACACTACTTTTGATATTAAAAATATCTTTGGTACAAATTCTGATAATTCTATTGCCTATGATGTCACTTTACCTCCAATTTATGATGATTACAATGATGATATTGATATTTTCAGTCCACCTACTATTGAGGAGAAAATTGATTGTGATTACAATATGCCTCCTATATTTGATGATTATGGTGATGAGAATAATAATGATAGTTGTTTTGTTGAATTTGCTCCCACTACTTATGTGGAGAGTAATAATCATTTTATGCATGTGGATCATGATAAGAATGTTTTATGTGATAGTTATATTGTTAATTTTATTCATGATGCTACTGAAAGTTATTATGAGAGAGGGAAACATGGTCTTATGTATCTCAACAATATTAAGTTTCCTCTCTTTATGTTGAAAATCTTGAAGTTGCACCTGTTTTGCTTTCATATGCTTGTTGCTTTGTGCTTCTTTGTTTATTTTCTTACAAGATTCCTATGCATCGGAAGTGGGTTAGACTTAAATGTGTTTTTAATTTTCCTCTTGATGCTCTCTTTTACTTTAATTCATATTTCTTATGTGAGCATCTTCTCACTATCATGCCTAACTTAAAGGCGTTAAAGAAAAGTACTTGTTGGGAGATAACCCAAGAGTTTTCTTGAGTCTTGGAAGTTATTACTTATGTAATAACCTATCCTTATCCTTTTTGTTTGCTTTTTGTGCCAAGAATGACCTCTAATGAGAGGAAAGTAAGATTTGGGGAGTTGTTGTCCCGAAACAGATTTCTGTCGTCCACCATAAAAATTCGTGAGCAGCCTATGTAAGTCGAATTGAGCTAAAAATTTACGAATAAATCCCCCAGTATGTTAGCTAACTTTCATTAGTTCAACACTTTTTTTATTTGAGCAACAGAAGGTCTTCAAAAAAATCGGTTTCTACCTGCTAGTCTGTTTTGACAGATTTCTACCATTATTTGCATTTGCTTCTTATTGATTCCTTTTTGGGTTCTTTTTGGGAAATTGAGATTTTTGAAGGAGTTGATAGAGTAGATTGTGTTTTTAGTGAAAGTTTTTATGTTATAAAGCTAAACCCAAGGTTCTATTATCTTTTGAATACACTGATGTTGCTAATGAAGATTGTGTGAAATTTTGTATGAAGGAAAAATTTCAGGTGTAGAGAGAGAATGATGTAATGAGATGAAGAATGGACAAAAGCTAAAGATTGGGGATTCCACCCCTGTGTCACCGCAAGAAATATCCAAGAGGTACAAGTGTCAAAGCTTGGGGATGCCCAAGGCATCCCCTTCTTCATCAATAAAAGGCTCAGGTCTTTCTAGACACTTCGTTTTTAACGTTTCATGCACAGTTGTGTTGTTCTTGGAGCGTCTTAGTTTTTGTTTGATTTTCTTAGTTTGTTTAGTTTGCTTGAATATAGTAGTTTCGACCCCCATTCTCGCTGTGTTGTTTCAAATAAGTCGATTGGTGTTGGAAAGGAGTAGAAAGTTCTTGCTTGAAAGTGCAAGAGGAGCTTGCATTGACTGTGACTTAGACTTTAGCATGACATGCTAGGTGTTGTTTTGACCTTATGATTAGTGATTATTGTTGTAGCATGACTTGTTCCAAACAATTGGGATTGCTTAGTGTGCCTTGAAAGAATCATGCGTTGTTTTAGCATACAAAGGCATAGTATTGTGGTATTCTCCTTTGATGCTTTGTTTGGGTTGACATGGCACATGATCACACCATGTTATGACTATGAACAAGTCACCATAGCCTCTATGATCATTTAGTCCTTGACTTGTAGTACCACTCTATGCTTTGATTAGTAATGTTGTAACATCCCAAAAATCATGATTTATAAAGTTTGCATATCATTCATGCATTCATAAGCATTTGGATCATTTTTCAAATAAAGATTTCAAAATAGTGGTAAATTGTTGCCTAATATTTTATGTAAGCAAGACAATGGATTTATTTCTACTCCCTAATATGAGAATACTTTGTCTTAACCATAAAAGGTTTGAAAGCTTTTTCCAAAGCTTGGTCAAAATTTCAAAACAAAAATATAAATTCAAAACCATTCATATGCCTTTTATAAATAAATAATTAAGGCATGGTTTTAACTTTAAATTCAAACCCAAAATGATTTTTGACTATAAAGAGATGTGTTACACATCCTAGGACACAAGAAATACAGAATAAAGTTCTAGAAGAAATTTTAATTGGAACAGGTTTGAAACACTTATTCAAATTCAAATCAGAAAATCAAAACAGAAAAAGAAAAGGAGAAAAGAGAAAAAAATAAACCTAACTAACTATCTAACACAACCCACCCGCGGCCCAGCAAGCCAGCCCACTAGCCCACCCAGGAAACTCCCCCTCCCCCTCTCTGTTTCTCACCGTGCCGCGCTGCACCCACTCGCTGACTTCCTGGCCCCACTGCCATGTTGTCTTCTTTGTCCTCAATCAACGCGCGTGACTGCTCCGCCGCGGCCGTTTCCTCCGTTTAATCACCGAATCAATTCGATTGATTGCGAGCATGAATTCCTCCCCCGACCCTGCCTACTTAAACCTCCCCCTCCCCCACATCTTTCCCCTCACTCGCCACTAACTAAGCGCCACCAGGTTGCTCGCGCTTGAGTTCACATCGCCGCAGTACCGAGCCCCTTCGGCAACCAATTCCGATGATCCTCGACCCCCCTTGCTCTCTGGTTCATACGGTTTTGTTCACCATCTTCGTACGCATCTAACGCCACTTGTGGTTTTTCCTCTGGTGGTCTATAGTGTCGCCTTCGTCAACAACCGTGCATGCCCAACGACAAGCTCACTCCGGTGAGGAATAGCCGCCGAACCCGAGCACCCCGCCCTTGCTCGTGACCTCCACTATGACCGCCTCGACTCCGCGACCTTGGTAACACATTGCATCCCTCCCTTTACCCCTAGCATCGCTAGTTCATCGCCGGCAGAGCCGCCGCCGCCTCTGCTCGCCATTTGCGCTGCCAGTTCTTGGCAGAAGGATTTGATCCGCTGGATCTAGATCCAGCGGTCTAGATTAGAAACAGACGCGAAGAGGTACGAGTAGATCTGGGCCTTAGGATTAGATCTAGCGGTCCAGGTTTGATATGACGTGAAGGGGTAAGTTCTGATCTGGAGCGTTGGATTTAGTTAGATCCAACGGTGCGGGTGCGTGATCCAGTGCAAACCGGTACGGGCCAATCATATTGCGCCGCGTGTCAGGTTTTTCTGTTTTAAATTTATATTTGAATCTATTAGTTAAGCAAACTTGTAAATTCAATAACTTATGTTCTGTTTATCCAAAAAACACAAAAAATATACCATTGGAATCACAAAAATAAACCCTACACATCTATGGGCTTAGTTTTGTATTTTGTTTCTGTTAAAATAGAATTTTATGCAGAGACATTTGTAGGCTTATTTTGTGTATAAAAATTTAATTGGAAAATGTTTTAAAGGACAAATAAAGTTTATGTCGTGGTGGTGACACGGCAGATGCCATGGGTAGGCTAAAGTATGGGGCCAATGGATGCTAGTGGGATCTGGGGAGGGAAGATGCAGTTGATTCTACACACAAAAGACTAAGGCAAAGATCTTTATTTCTCCTTCCTTGGGATACAAGTGCTCCTTGAGCTGTATATGAGAAGAAAGGAAGAACTTTGCCAGCCTAACGGTACTAAAATGAGCCGATGCCCTCCTTAGGGTCCAAGCCTCCCCTTATAAAGGAAAACCTTGGGTTCCTCTAGGGCTGACGTGGCAAGCATATTCGAGGAATATGCTTGTCCCAATATAGTAGTTCGGTGGCCTCCTTTCCCTGTCGCCCTTCTAATGACGGCAAGGCTCCAGAGGGCCCCTCCTGCGTGCCTCGGGCTTCAGGACTGTCACCTCCGTGACCTCCTCCTGCCCCTCTGTCGCTCCGCGCCTTTGTCCCTTGTGCTTGGCTTCGCTCAGATTCTCTCTTGCCTGCAGCTAGAGTTGGACTTTAGGTTCCTCCTTCTCCTGCAACTTCGTATCATTCAGCCCTTCCTCGCATAACTCGGCTTGTACTTCACCTGCATTAAGATTGTTCGGGCTAACCCGACCGACTTACGCAGTATCTCGGCCGGGTAATGCCTTTCCATCACCATAAGGGTCCTTCCCTTTTCTATATCGGCCGACCTCTACAGGATTCGGCCGACTCAGACTGTAACTCGGAAACTGGACGGAGGACATCCTTTCGTCTTTCCCTATCTTTACCCTATCCGAGGTCACCTTCCCAACATTAGTACCCGAAGCTGGTGCGGCCCCGGTGATAACTTCAGCCGGGTCGTATCAGTTTCATGATATTTGTTCTGCATTGTTTCCGAGTTATACTTCTCTCGTCTGAGGTATTATCGTATCTTCTCGTGTACGCTTCGTCCTACGTGTCATACTCATCATTTTTTCTCTAGTTTTTTGTTCCTTTACAGTAATTACTGACAGGCTACAGTTACTACTGCGTCTGTCGCGTCGGCGCTGCGACGCCTCGTGTGCCGTTTTCGTCGGGGATCGTGATCTTCTCTTCCATGGTGTGGTCCTTGGTGCGGTTCCACTTAGAGGTGTGCGTTCATGCGGCGCACACGATCTACACAGTTAACCACTACACCCACGATCCCACTACCTCGCAGGCAAATCGGTTATGAAGAGTGGCGCGGGGTTGGGAGGCTCACTTTTCCCCCTCCGCTCACCTGCGCCCTTCTTCTTCCTCTAGCCTCTGCGCTCGTTCGCGACTCCGCCGCCGCACGTTCATCTGAGTCTCCGACGGCAGGGACCCCGCCACACTGCTCCGTCTGCCTCGTCCCTGCGCGCTTGCTCCGGCGTCGTCGCCGGTGAGTTCTTCCGGTCTTATCGCCTAGGCTCCTCTCTAGATTCCTTTGTTCCCCTTTCGTTCTCGCGTGGTATCTCCTTTGCTGCTCCGCCGCCGTTTCCGCGTAGATTCACGACGGGGCCGTGCAGTTCTAAGTTCTCCTCCGCCGCTAGTTCTTCCTCCGTAGATTTCTCCGATGACCCCATGCCGAGCTCTGTCAGCGGTGCCCTTGTCGAGGACGACGATACTGCCTCTGGGCCTGAGCGAGGCTCGTGGAAGGGCTCCTCTATAACCCGCCGAGAGATTGAGCGGCTGATCCGAACTCGCCGGATTCCTGCCGAGGTAACTTGTCGCCTACCCGGCAGCGAATCCTCTCTAGTCCTTCGGGAGGGCAAATATGTGGTCTTTATGTCACATTTTGCTTGCGGCTTTGGTCTCCCTCTCAGCGACTTTTCTAGGGAGTTCCTTGATTACTTCGGCCTTCAGCCGCATCATCTTCCTGCGAATGCCATCGCCTCTCTTTCTGCCTTCATTTCTACCTCGGAGGGATACTTCGGCCTATGGCCTTCTGTGCACGTCTGGTCAAAGTTTTTCCAGATTCGCTCGAACGTCGTCCCAGACAAATCTATGCAACCTTCCGAGAAGCTGCTCACCCAATGTGGTGCAGCGTCCATCACACCTCGGAGGAAATCCGACTTTCCTCGTGTCGTAGGTCTAGAGTCATGTAAGAAGTGGCACAAGTCCTTCTTTTATGTCAAAAACGCTGGGAATGAGGATAAGATTCGGCTCCCTGCCTTCTCCATTGGCCCTCCGTCAAAGAAGAAATGGACCTATAATCCGAGAAAGAGTCATGCTTTGGCCGAGGCTTTTGAGATTCGGCTGAAGGAACTGATCCGCTCCGGGTTACGTGGCGAGGATCTGATGACTAGCTTCGTCAGCAGACGAATCTGCCCATTCCAGAAACGCAGCCACAAGCTCTGCTACATGAGCGGTCCTCTCGACCCCAACCGAGTCTCAACTGTGGAGCTGGACAACTACCTCATCTTCAAGCATGTCCGGGCTATCTTTAAGACGGAGATGCCTGAGGATTGGGCCTGGGGGTTGAAGCCATTCACCCGTGAGCGTCTCCCTCCCCAAGTAAGTTTACGCATCAGCGTTTTGCCTCCTAATCGCGTTGGTAACCCCTTTTGCTAATTTTTCTCTTTCTTGTCGTGCAGAGGTTTGCGGAGCAGAAGACCGAGGACGCCGAGGTTTTGTCGCTCCCGTGGCCTGCGGATCGGAATGCTCCGGACAGCGGGGAGCCGGACTCAGAAGAGTTCGTCCCCAAGTCAGATCTTGCTCTGGCTCGTGCTCGCGGCAGGACCCTGGCCCACGAGGAGGAAGGTGATTCGGATGAGGTCCAAGTTCTAGAGGTAGTTGCCGCAATGCCAATTTCTTATGCATTTCCGGCTTCTATTTTATCAGCTAATCTGGCCGGTCAGGTTCAAAACGTCGAGCCTCTTGCCTCTCGGCCTCCCGTTACGTCGGGGAAACATGGAGCTCCAACTGATGCCTCAGAAGCTGCCCCCAGGAAGCGAGTAAAGAAGTCGGCCCAGCACCCTCCGAAGCGTAAAACTATGCCCGGGGTTACTGGGTGAGTTACTTTCGTTTGTATTTCTTGTTTCTCTCTTTCTCCCTTCTAACTTGACCTTTTCTATCTTTGCAGGGCTCCTCTCTCTGTTAAGCCCAGCGGTCCCAGCATGACGAGTCGCGCAATTCGGCCGCCTTCTCCTCCGCCTCCCGAGGATACCAGAGCTCCGAGTCCGGCTCGCGTTGCTTCTCCTCCTGCTCCGAATCAGACGCCACCTCGCCATGATGCGCCTGAGGCTTCTCCTGAAGATGCCGATATATCTCGGCCCACAGATATTCCTACCGAACCTGCTGCCTCCTCCGTGAACCCCGATGTTTCTGTTGAGATTCCTCCGACCCCCGTGGTTTCTACTACGACACCAACTCCAGCCGAGGATGTTAATATCTCGGCGCCCACCGCAACCGTAACTCCTCTGGCTCCCAAGGACGCTGCTCCAAGTGCCGAGGTATCGGATGCTACTGACGCCTCTCCTAAGCCAAGAAAGGTCGTTGTTACCAAACCTTTGCCCTCTCAGAAAGGACTTGCCAGCTCATCTCAGCCTACAATTGCTGATGTGCTGCGCAAGGGGATTTCCTCTGCCAAGAGCACTGTTACCCCGGCCGCTGATAAACAGCTTGCTCTCCACAAGAGTCCTGCGGCGGCGGTTGTTACCCAACATGGCCGAGGCAAAGTTCTGACTCGCACGGAGAGTGGGAACAGTCTCGACTCGTTGGTCGAGTATGCCAACAATTGGAATGCTGCCGATCAGCTCGAGGGTAATCCCATCAGCCAGCCGTTTCAACTCTCCGACATCAGCAGCCGCCTGCATCAGGCTGCCAAGATTGTTCTTGAAAGTGATAAGATGAATGAGGTAATTGCTTTTATGGAGTTTTGATTGGTTCTCCGGATGCTATTATATATGCTCTAGTCCCCAAAACTTGCAACCGAATAGCTTGTTATTCGTTTGGAAGTTTTATGATGCTTTAGTTATTTCAGTTGTCTTAGAGTTCGAACCTCCATCCAACTAGATCTGTATTAAATTCTGCTTCATTTGGGTCTGTCTAAACCTTGATTACCCAGCCACCTAGGTCCGAGTTAAGTTTTGCTTAACTCGGATCTGTCTTGGCTTTGATTATCTAGCCACCTAGATCTGAGTTAAGTCTTGCTTGACTCGGATCTGTCTTAGCTTTGAATATCCAGCCACCTAGATCCGAATTAAGTATTGCTTGACTCGGATCTGTCTTAGCTTTGAATATCCCGCCACCTAGATCCGAGTTAAGTCTTGCTTGACTCGGATCTGTCTTAGCTTTGAATATCCCGCCACCTAGATCTGAGTTAAGTCTTGCTTGACTTGGATCTGTCTTAGCTTTGAATATCCAGCCACCTAAATCCGAGTTAAGTTTTGCTTGATTCGGATCTGTCTTAGCTTTGAATATCCAGCCACCTAGATCCGAGTTAAGTCTTGCTTGACTCGGATTTGTCTTAGCTTTGAATATCCAGCCACCTAGATCCGAGTTAAGTCTTGTTTGACTCGGATCTGTCTCAGCTTCGAATACCTTATTATTATTTGCTTTATTGCTTAGGTTGCGCATGACCGGCGGACTGCCGAATTCCAGAGGCTGCTTTTTGCACATAAGAAACTACAAGAGAAGTACGAGAAAGTTCTTCCTGTGGTGAAGAAAGCTGGTAAGTTGACAAACTTTTGCGTGATCTCCGAAGCTCTTATCGTTTTGTGTATGAAATGTTGGCTCACTCTGTTGGTAAACAGGAAACATCAATAATCTTAACATCCGTCTTGAGAAGAAGGTCAAGGCCCTGGAAGGTTGGTTACTCTTTTACTTTATATACTTCCCTTTGAAATGTGCACTAAGTTTCTGTTAACTCTTTTGGCTTCGGTAAAGTCGAGTTACAAACCTTTGCAGCATCTCACCAAGATTGCACGCCCATGCCTGATGTGATGCTGCATTTTTTAGAACAAAACGCTACTCACTCGGCGCAACTGAAGGATAAAGATGACGAGATAACTCGCTTGCGTGCCGAGGTGGAAGCCCTTAAGCTCTCTCAGAGATCTGAACTAGAAAAGGTCGACCAGGAGTTCTCCGAGGAGAAGAATCGGCTAGCTCTGCAATTGCAGAAAAATAAAGAGCTCCTCGAGGCTGCCGAACTGAAGACACGAGGGATGAGCGAGGAGATCACCCGCTTTGAGAAGAGCAAGATTGACTGGGCTAAAGATCTTCGGATAATGCTGAGCTATATTCATCGTAAGCTACTGACCGCGGCCGAGTTATCTTTTTCCTTTTCCTACTGCTGACTGGCGCACTTGTGTTTTGCGCAGACCATTTTCCAGAAGCTAAGCCCGTGAGCTCTAAAGCGGTCATTAGTGCTCGTGCGCGCCGAGGTGTTCCTGCTGATGCGGACTCAGAGTACTCGATGGAAGATTTTTTGGTTGCTGTTGGCGCTGCAGTTGGTCCGATGAAGATTATGGGCAGAGATTTGGTGCGGGCAGCTATCCGAGCTTACCATGTTCTCTGGTCGAATACTTCTGGGACTCCGAATATTGATGAGGTCAAATTGTTGGTGGAAAGATTAATGGCCTCTGAGAAACAACTGAGTCTTTGGAGGGAGTCAGCCGGACGAGCTGGTGCTGATATGGCTCTCACTGTCATCATGTCATGGTATGAAGATATTTCTCTTGATATCTTGAGAAATTTGCACACTGGTTCTCGTTGGGTTGAGGACCCAGACTTTGTCGCTCTCCGGCAAGCTCGTGCCTATCAGCTTGTTGAATACGCCGACATGCATAACTGGAATGAAGGTCCGAGCTTCCTTCCTAACCCGGAGGACGAGATCCAAGTTGAGGATGCCTCGGACGGTAACTCTGCTGAACAAGGCGAAGATGAGGGTGATTCGGCTGCTTCTACTGATTCCAGTTCAAGCTCGGATGGCAACGGCGACGCGCGATCCTCCTCCAAAGGTACTGGGCATTCCACTGCGCAAGCTGACGCTCCTCAACAGCCTCGGGCTTCCTCCGAGGTCGCTCCTGGGTCTGTGGAGGGCGAGGCTACCTCGGCTGAAGTTCCCCCTACTTCGGAGTGCCTAGCTCCTGACCAAACCACTGCCTCTCCAGCTAAAAAACTCTAAGTTATTTCCTGCCCCTGGTATGCCGGGCGTACGATGTATGCCAGACATTTGTCCGTCTTTTGTGCGGTGTGAACTTCTTTTGCCGTGTGCCGCTGAGACACATGCGGTTGTAATCGTCGTCACTTTGTTTAAACAGGTCATGTTCGCCCGAATCTTTGTTTTGGCAGTTCTCAATTTCTTGAGTCTGTAATGTGTACTTGCTTTTGCTTTTACCGCAGTTTGGCATGCACTATTTCCTAACTTTAATAAGCCTTGCAACTTGACCATTGTAGTTTGGACCGTTAATCTGGGCGTAGACCTCGAATATCATATGAGAGCAAAATATTATTACTCTGGGTGTCGAAGTTTGATACCCATTCTTATAACCAAGGATAACTCCTACTTGGAAACAATATAGGACAGTCCCTGAGTCGCTGCCCAGGGTGCCGAGTTTAAATATATAAACGAAATTTAGAGACAATATCGGACAGTCCCCGAGTCATTTCTCAGGGTGCCGAGGTTTTAATACTTAACACAAAATCAAAAATGACATATGTCAGTCCCCGAGCCCCTGCTCTGGCGCCGAGGTCTAATACATGAATCAAGCTTAGAAACAATATGGGGCAGTCCCCGAGTCGCTGCTCAGGGTGCCGGGGTTTGATACATATACCAATCTCAAAAACAATATAGTGCAGTCCCCGAGCCACTGATCGAGGTGCCGAGGTTTAATACATAACATGAAATTTAAAACAACATATGGCAGTCCCCGAGTCACTGCTCTGGACGCCGGGGTTTAATACATAGTTGGTGCTCCAACCTGAGGCATCACTTTACAATGTGTCATAGATGACTGCTACGAGTAAAATGGACGAAGTAAAGCTACGTTCCATGGTCTTTTTGATTCTTCGCCGGCTTTGTCTGCCCTGTTCTTTCCTGGTGATTGAGCATCGATGAGGTAATACGCATCATTGTGCAATGCTTTACTTACGATGAATGGTCCTTCCCATGGAGGCGACAGCTTGTGCATGCCGGCCGTGCGTTGCACCAGCCGGAGAACTAAGTCTCCTTCTTTGAACACTCTTGGATTCACCTTCTTGCTATGATATCGTCGCAAGTTCTGCTGATAGATAGCTGATCTTGATAACGCCAGCTCTCTGGCTTCTTCTAGCAGATCGACATCATCTTGCCGAGCTATCTCATTTACTTCAGCGGTTGTATATTGGGTAACCCTTGGCGAGTCATGTATTATGTCGGCTGGGAGCACGACTTCTGCCCCATATACTAGAAAAAATGGTGTATAACCTGTTGATCTGTTTGGGGTAGTCCTGAGGCTCCATAGTACTGCTGGTAGTTCCTCAATCCAACATCCTGCCGACCTTTGCAGCGGTTCAAAGAGTCGTGGTTTTATTCCGGACAATACTAGTCCATTAGACCTTTCCACTTGCCCATTGGATGTTGGGTGAGCCACAGAGGCGACATCTAATCTTATGTTCTTTTCTTGACAGAATCTAGCGAAAGCTCCGTCTGCAAAGTTTGTACCGTTGTCTGTAATAACACTATGTGGATACCCATATCTTAAGATAATATATTTGAGGAATTTCACTGCTGTGGGCCCATCACATTTCTTTATTGGCTTCACTTCAATCCATTTTGTGAATTTGTCCACCATGACCAATATGTGGGTCATCCCACCTCGGGCCGGCTTAAATGGTCCCACCATATCTAAGCACCATACAGAAAACGGCTAGGTAATTGGTATTGTTTTTAACTCGGACGATGGCATGTGTATTTTGCTTGCATATCGCTGGCAACCATTACATTTTTCGACCAGCTCTTTGGCCTCTTTTAACGTTGTTGGCCAGTAAAACCCATGCCTGAATGCCTTGGCCACTAGAGCTCTGGACGAGGCGTGATGTCCACATTCTCCTTGATGTATATCTAGGAGGATCTCTTGGCCTTCCGCCGAGCTCACGCATCTTTGCAACACGCTCGTGACACTTCTTTTATAGAGCTCGTTGTTTATGATTGTATAAGCCTTAGCTCTTCTCACTGTCTGTCTTGCCGATATCTCGTTATTCGGCAAGATCGCATCTTTAAGGAAAGAAAATATGGGTTGCGCCCATGCTGGTGTGACTTTTTCTGGTGTAGTCTCACTATCTATTTCCATATTTTCTGCCGACATAACTGTCTCGGATTTCTCCAGACCCATCCTTGCATCGGCTGGCTTGTTTTTTGGCAATTCTGGGTTATATTGCTTGTCAATTTCCATCGGCACATTATCTTCTCTTGTTTTTGCTGGGATAAAGATGGACTCGGACTCTGGAGATGGTGTTATTGATGGCTTTCTCAAGTGCTCTAGGGCGATACCTGGGGGAATTGACTGTCTGGTTGATCCGAGTTTCGACAATGTGTCTGCGACATCGTTTTCTGCTCGAGGTATATGATGAAACTCACATCCATCGAAGTATCCACTGAGTTTTTGCACATGAAACCTATACAAGGCCATATTGTCATCCAATGCATCCCAGTTGCCTGAGACTTGCTGTACTACTAGATCTGAATCTCCATGGCACAAGATCCGTAGTATGCCAATCTCTTTCGCCACCTTCAATCCATGGACTAGTGCTTCATATTCGGCTACATTGTTTGACGCGGCAAAATGTATTTGCAGCACATATCTTAGCTGGTCTCTTTTTGGCGAGGTTAACACTATTCCTGCCCCTAAACCATTCCTTAGTTTGGAGCCGTCAAAGTGCATCGTCCAATAATTCGGATCTGGTAATGGCGGCTCGTATTGTACCTCGGCCCAATCTACGAAGAAGTCGGCCACAGCCTAAGATTTGATCGCATTTCTCCTATCAAATTGCGGAGCATAAGGTGACAATTCAATTGCCCATTTTGCTACTCGGCCACTTGCATATTTGTTGCTCAATATGTCGGCTATGGGTGCTTCACAAATCACCTTGATGGGGTGCTCTTCGAAATAATGTTTAAGTTTCTTTGCTGACATGTACACTCCATATGTCATCTTCTGATAATGTGGGTAATTTTGTTTTGAGGCTGATAGTACTTCACTAAGGTAATACACCGGCCTTTGCACCGATTTATTATCTTCAAGTCGTTCCACCACGATCACAGCGCTCACTACTCTGTTGGTGGCTGCTATATAGAGTAACATAGGTTCTTTCGATAATGGAGAAGCCAAGACTGGCGCTGTGACCAACATCTTTTTCAATTCATGGAACGCATTGTCTGCCTGTGGAGTCCAAATGAACTTATCTGATTTTTTCATCAGCTGATAAAGTGGTAGTGCTTTCTCTCCCAGCCGACATACAAATCGTCTGAGCGAAGCTAAACAACCTGTGAACTTTTGTACGTCATTTAGACATCTTGGCAATTCCATCCTTTCCACTGCTTTTATTTTAGTCGGGTTGGCCTCTATACCTCGGCTAGATACGAGAAAACCGAGCAACTTTCTCGCTGGCACACCAAATGTGCATTTTTCCGGGTTAAGCTTCATTCGGAACCTTCTTAGGTTCACGAAAGTCTGCCGGATATCATCCAGTAGAGTTTTGCTTTCTTTGGTTTTGATAACCACATCATCCACATATACCTGTACATTTTTCCCTATCTGGTCATGTAGACATTTTTGCATGCATCTCTGATATGTCGCTCCTGCGTTGCGCAGGCCAAATGGCATGGTGCGATAGCAATAAGCCCTGTACGGGGTAATAAACGCAGTATTTATTTGATCGGCCGGATTTAATGGTATCTGGTGAAAGCCAGAATACGCGTCTACAAATGATAATAGTTCACAACCAGTGGTCGAATCGATGACTTGGTCTATTCTAGGTAAAGGAAAAGGATCTTTTGGACATGCCTTGTTCAGGTTCGTGTAATCGATACACATTCGCCATACAATGGCTACATTTGTATCATCCTTCTTCTTTTCTACTAGCACCGGGTTTGATAACCAATCCGGATACAGGACCTCCATGATAAACCCGGCCGCAAGGAGCCGAGCTATTTCATCCCCTATTATTTTTCTCCTGTCTTCGGCGAAGCGGCGGAGAGGTTGCTTCACTGGCCTTGCTCCTGGCCTTACATTCAGAGAGTGCTCAGCCAACTCCCTCGGCACACCTTGCAGATCTTGAGTTGACCATGCAAAGATATCCCGATTCTCACGGAGGAAGTTGGTGAGCTCGCTTTCCTATTTAGCATCTAGGCCGGCACCAATAGTGACGGTGCGCTCTGGGAATTGCTCATCTATCTGGAACTTTTTTGTTTCTTTAATCGGTTGAAAGGAGACACTTCCATGTGGGTTGGATAATGCTGGCATATTTAGCTGTGCCAACTGAGCTAGGGCTGCTACCTCCTGAATCCTTCTTTTTTCTCTTGCTATTACCAATGATTCAGCCAAATTTGATCCGGCAGAAGCACATTCCATTGACTTCCTGTAATCCCCTGCTACTGTTATCATCCCTTGTGGTCCGGGTAATTTCATTTTCAGATAACTTATGTGGCAGCTGCCCATAAATTTAGCCAGCGCTGGCCGTCCAAGTAGAGCGTGATATCAACTCTCTAGATCCACCACTTCAAACTCTAAATTTTCTGCTCTGCAGTTATCTCTTGTGCCGAATAACACGTCCACTCGAACCTTACCAATGGGTTCGCATGAAAGCCCTGGTACTATCCCATGGAATGTGGTCCTCGTGGACTGCAGCATGTTCTGCGATATTCCGAGTTTATGCATTGTATCTTTGTACATGATATTGATACTACTCCCATTGTCAATGAGTACTTTTGAAAATTTCACATTAATGCTTGGTCCGACGAATGTCAGGTCCAACATGAGCGCATACGACCCTGGACTCGGCATTATCTTAGG
Source organism: Avena sativa (assembly GCA_916181665.1). NCBI lineage: Eukaryota > Viridiplantae > Streptophyta > Magnoliopsida > Poales > Poaceae > Avena > Avena sativa. The sequence continues at coordinate 297,795,347 of OV702297.1, read as the reverse complement.
GTGATCCTTTATGCTCCCAGTTATTTCTTGATCCGACCAAGGCACATATCTTGGTACTGCCGGCATAACTGCATTTACTTCCATATGCCGGCGCTGTACACTTTGCTTGTCTTGCTGTTCTGTTGTGAACACGCAATAGGTCTGATGATGTTCTCTGTAATCATTGCGTCCATTATTCCCTGGGTTTGCCCTTCCATTCGAAACTTGGTTCATCACTTGGTGCACTGCGTCTCTCCGGTCCGAGTTTTCATACCTCGGTAGAGGAGGCGGTAACATTAGTTGTTGTGCATTTGCTCCAGTCAACTGTGGCTGATGCTGCTGATGTGCCTGGAGAGGCGCTGCCTGTATGCCTCCGGGGTTACCCGTTGCATTCTTCATCCATGCACATTGGCGGGTTGTATGGTTGGCTGGCCTGGCCGGGTTGGACGTGTGAAATTTACACGGCTGGTCTAACATAGACTCAAACGTGTACTTCGGCCTCTCCTGCCATTGCTTTTTTTGTTCTGGTGTCCACTGTCTTTTTCCTTCATTCCTTGGTGTCCATTGCTGAGGACCATTCTTTTGCCGTTGATTATTTCCGTGACTCGGCTGATCTTGCACTACTGCTGCCACCTGAGCTGAACCATATCTATAATTCTGTCTCTCTTCTCTTCTTCTTCCTCTAAAGTCATTGCGTCTGGATGACCTGGCCACTTCTCTTGCGTATTGATCTTGATGTTCTCGTTGATCTGCCGACATTAATTCTGGTTGCGTCGGATCTCCCAACGCATAAGAATCTGCTATCCTGATGGTTTCTGCCAATGTGGTTGGCATATCTCTTTGCAGTCGCTACCATAATACACTGGCATAGCGGCATCCTTGGGCGAACCAAGCTATTGCCTGTGACTCTATAACTCCCTCGCACGAATTCCTCAGGTTGCACCACCGAGTTAAGAATTCTCTGTCTGTCTCATTCGGCCTTTGCATGCACATTGCTAGCTGATGCGGCCTATTCGGCCTCTTATAAGTACTGGTGAAGTTGCTAACGAACATCTCTTCAAAGTCCAATCAGCAATTGATGCTGCCTGCGGGCAGGTTATTTAACCATACTCTAGCTGGTCCTTCCAACATTTGCGGGACATACCTCACCGCCCATCGTAAGTTTCCACCTGCTATTTTTACAGCAGTAGCATAATCGATCAACCAATCTTGTGGTTTGGTGCTCCCATTGTATGTTTTTGTGCCTCTCGCCAGCTGAAAGTTCGGCACAGGCGGTTCGCCCATGATCCAAGGTCCGAAGCATGCCAGACCCGGAGGACCCTGCTCTTCTAGCAGTTCGGACCGGTATAGCCGGTCCAGCTTCACTCTAGCGTCGGTTGATGGCAGATCTCTATACAAAACTCTTTCCTGCATCCCATAATGGTTGTTCCCACCATGAATCGCGTACTCCATCTCAGAATATCCATCATTGTACCTCTCATTCACCTGATTGTGGCGAGATGGTCTCACGTCTCTTTCCTGCCGAGGTTCATGCCTCGGCTGCGGATTGGCTAGCGGTTCTCTCATTCCTTCCCCCCAGGGTATTGTTCTCGTGATTCCCTCTTCCGAGTTCTCCTCTCCCGAGATCTCCATTGCCTCGGATCCTGCGGCCTCTCTCGGCATGTCCGGGGTTTTTCTCGCCACTATTACCTCGGCTTCCATTGCCTATGTTCTCATTGGCCTTTCCGGCTATCGCCGGATCATATGGAACAATCTGCTTATTTCTCTTTCCAGAAGTTACCGCTCTGTCTTTTCTTGCTTTGTTTCCGGGTGAGGATGCTGCTGCCACCGATAAGGCAGGTGCTGCACCAGCCGAGTGAACCATTCGCGAGGCACCTGGCCTCGTTGGGTCTACTCTGAGCATTTCTTCATTTTGCTGGTTCGCAATGCGCACCAGCTCATTTACTCTTTCTTGCTGTTTCTGCCGGGCTTCGTTGGTCAATCCTTCTAATTCTAATGCTGCGGCATTCGCTGCTCTCAGGTTCTTTGCCGGGGTACTGTACCTCGGCAAGCCTAGATCAACTGGTTCTGCCTTATGAGCATCATGCTCCTTGTTGATATCATCTATGAGGTTCTTTCCTCTTAGCCTCAACTCGCCAGCCCGCTCGGGGGCGACGTCGAGTTTATTTGCCCTGGCGTACTCTAGCAGGGTCCTGTTTAAGGATTCCCTCAAGGCCGACACCTTTTTTGCCTCTACCAGTACTTTCTGCCTGGTTTTCTCTAACTCTGCCTGAGCGTTTGCCGGATCAAGTATCAGCGCTACAGGTGTGGTCAGATTATCTATAGTTGCTTGAAGTACATTCTCTGGTCTTTACAGAGGCGGCCCTCTTAACCTTGGTGCTTTTGGGGTTGTCTCATGCACCTCAGCCTGGCTAACCACTGAAAGAATTACCTCGGTGGGTTGTGGAGCCGTCTGCCTGGGCGCCACCTGCGCACCTGCCGCCGGATCTCTGCTTGATCCGGTGCCCGCTGCTCCCGTCTGCGCCCCGGCTGCGACCATCACTTCACGCTGCCGGCCACGAGCGCTCCGCGTGGACTGCCTGCGGCGCTAAGGGGAGGCTCTCCTGCAACAACAACCTCGTGAGGATAAACGCCGGAGATGTCGACGCCGACGTAGACCTGGTGCATGCCCAGGTTGATGAAGACGCCGTTGCACGGAGGAGCTTTTACCTTGAAGCTGCTTACGTCGTCGATGACGTAGTCACAGAGATCGAGCCTACGGACTAAGCCAAAAACGACGCGCTCGCCAGTGTTGATGAAGTTTCCCGTCCGGATCATGACTCCAGCTAGCACCGCTGCTGGCCCTACGGTGGGCGCCAACTGTCGTGGTGGTGACACGGCAGATGCCATGGGTAGGCTAAAGTATGGGGCCAATGGATGCTAGTGGGATCTGGGGAGGGAAGATGCAGTTGATTCTACACACAAAAGACTAAGGCAAAGATCTTTATTTCTCCTTCCTTGGGCTACAAGTGCTCCTTGAGCTGTATATGAGAAGAAAGGAAGAACTTTGCCAGCCTAACGGTACTAAAATGAGCCGATGCCCTCCTTAGGGTCCAAGCCTCCCCTTATAAAGGAAAACCTTGGGTTCCTCTAGGGCTGACATGGCAAGCATATTCGAGGAATATGCTTGTCCCAATATAGTAGTTCGGCGGCCTCTTTTCCCTGTCGCCCTTCTAACGATGGCAAGGCTCCAGAGGGCCCCTCCTGCGTGCCTCGGGCTTCAGGACTGTCACCTCCGTGACCTCCTCCTGCCCCTCTGTCGCTCTGCGCCTTTGTCCCTTGTGCTTGGCTCCGCTCAGATTCTCTCTTGCCTGCAGCTAGAGTTTGACTTTAGGTTCCTCCTTCTCCTGCAAGCTTCGTATCATTCAGCCCTTCCTCGCATAACTCGGCTTGTCCTTCACCTGCATTAAGATTGTTCGGGCTAACCCGGCCGACTTACGCAGTATCTCGGCCGGGTAATGCCTTTCCATCACCATAAGGGTCCTTCCCTTTTCTATATTGGCCGACCTCTACAGGATTCGGCCGACTCAGACTGTAACTCGGAAACTGGACGGAGGACATCCTTTCGTCTTTCCCCGTCTTTACCCTATCCGAGGTCACCTCCCCAACAGTTTATTTGATGTATAAATGTTTAGTTTATTGATCAGTACTGTTTTACTTGTCTTGTTTGGATTAAAAAAATCATCACATGGCATTTGCATGCATTCATATATTTTTTGCTTGTTTATTTGAAATGTGAATTTGGTGCTATCATTTTATGTGTAGATTTTGGTTCTAGTGGTGATTGTGACTGTGAGGATTGTTGTTACTCCCCCAACTACCAAGGCAAGTGGTGCTTCATATTTTTATCCCAATATTTTGACTATGCATTAGTGATATTTTGAATAGGGCTTGCATGTTAATTTTTGCTAAGTATCTATATGCTATGCTTGGGAAATCCTAGTAGTTGTAGAATTGTTAGAATTTTCTCTAAGTTAAGATACTTGATATTGCCATGCTTAGCCTAGCTAGTAGCAACCAAGGGTGGTTTATATACACATGCTATGGAAAATATTGCTAAGTCTTTGACTTGTGTTTTTGCTTAATAAAACAACTAAGTGAAAGAAACACCTGGGTGGAATGGTAATTGCATGGATGGATTTTGGTTGAGTGGTTACCAGGGCCCATTGTTCAATGGTCTACTCTGTGTATCTCACTTGTGGAATGCCACCCAGGAACAAAGGGATTTGAGATGCCATATGTTAAGAAGCTTCTAGTGCAGCCACATGGCATTATGGGCTCTGCCTGGATCATATAGGTTGCAATAACTTAGCCAAATGGACAGTTGGTGGTAGAGGGTGATAGGTTTGGAGCGCATCCATTTTGGTCTAAGGGAAGGCTTCTGAAAGATCCTGTCTTGGTGAAAATCAAGTCTTGTGGGGAAAGTGCACCACCTCTGCAGAAGGAAGAATCTAAGTACTTTGCCGTGTCCCCGGAAATGGACAATTTGAGCATCAAGACATGGAAGCTATCAAGAATCTCCTCATCCCAATTTCTAAGTTAAAACTTGTGGTTGAACAAGGGTAAAGGTTCACCAATGTCTATTGGTGGTTCCTTGGGAGTTTTTGCCAAACAAAAACTTAGTGTTTTCAACTGATAGGTAAAACCTATTTTAAGCAAAGCAAGCCTAAACTACACTTAGCCAAATTCATGTAGAAGCTAGATATTATTATTCTACTAAGGTATCACTTGCCAATACTATTCCAATGTATTGACCCACTGTGGCTGTAACTTTTGATGTTGCAGGATACTCTGATGAGGATTAGGGTTATGAGTCTACACTCAACATGCTTGCTTGTGGCACATGAAGATGAAGACTTTTATTTATAATGTTAAGTTAAACTCTTGTACCAGCCTATGGCTATGGAGTTGTAAAAGACTATGTTATCTCTGGAATGACGATGTAATAATGACCTTTGTTTCTGTGTACTTCATCTTAAACTTTGGATGCTAGCAATTGATCCAGGGACTAGCATTGCAATCACAGGGACCTTTACCTTTATAAAGGTGGGGTCTTACAGATGGTAGCAGAGCACTGCGTTGCATGTAGGATTATGACCCTAGGATTGGATTAGACTAAGAAACCACTAAGGAAAAAATTTCAACACTTTGAAAAATTTCCACACTTGTCTTTTTCTTCTCGTAAACTTTTCTAATCTTCTTTCTCATCTCTATTTGTAGATGAACTCCATCAACGAATCCGTGAGGAAGGGACCACTCATGACCATGACTTTGGAGTGTGAGACTAAATTTCCCAAGGCACTCAAGAACCTTATGGTTACCATGGGGATACATGGTGCAGCTGTGTACAAGGGATTCCCTATGATGGATGAAGGAGAAGAGTATTGGTGGGTGCAACTTCACTTGTACTAAAACAAGGAAGACAACCACAAGGAGTCAAGATTCTGCATGGTCACCAACTCTGAAATGCACACCACATTCTTTGCCTCTGCAAGAAATGCATATTGGAATGCCATCAAGGAGCTTGGTGATAGACTCAAGTGCAGAATGCTCAACACCCAAAATGACCTTAGAGAAGAAAAGAAGCATACCCAAGAATTAGAGACTACCAACCAACAACTAAGGGGAGACATCATAGACTTAATATGGGAGTCTTGTGAACAAGATAGACAGATGGCTACTAAGGATGCCATGATAGCTATTTTGTCTAGTGAGTGAGAGTTGTAACGTACTTCGTTAGTTGGACCACCACACTTATCGTTTTTACTCCCAAAAATTTGTCTAAGTTATGTTGAACCTTTGATGTTTTTAATGGATATGTGTATGCCATGACTTGTGTGTTTGTTGCAAAAAGATGTGCTTGTGATATTTTGTCTTGTGATTTTTCCCTATTGATGTTGATTCTAACTTTTCTCTATCTTATAAAAATAGATGCCTAATGTTGTTATTAACACGGCCGAGGAGTATATGGGAAATCGTTTTGGTACTCGTCTCATTGAGCTCACTAGTGTGCTCAACCTTCCACTTCCTAGCATCATGACACTTCCCCTCACCAAGTTTGAGAGGAAGGACCTATGGGGCTTCAGAGTCACATAGCCGGGACGCCAGACAGAGCCAACCACGGAGACCATCACTTTAAAGCTGATGCATGACGACAAGGAGAAAGGCTTAGATGTAGTCATGCAGGAGTTACTTGGGCGCCTGGTAGGGAGGCACTCCACCGAGCTTAGAGGTCTTTACTTTCACCCCTTCGGGAGACGCAACGAGGAGGGTGAGGCTATAGAGTATGAGGATGCTGCTAGAGAGACGATGTAGCTGATTCGTCTGTACCTTCAGGACCTAGAGGGTCTTATTAGACACCTAGATACTGATAGGACCAACGTCATGCTTAGCAATGACGAGCTCTAGGTTCAACTTCGAGGGAAGCACAAGCTCTTCGCGGAGCAAGACGAGATTGTCAAGGAAATGGAGGCCAAGTTTGAAAGCCAGGACAAGAAGTTCAAAAGCCAGGAGAAAAGGGTCAAGGACAGGAACAAGAAGATTCGGGAGATGAAGGAGGAGCTATAGGCCAAGGACTTCAAGCTCGAGAGGCTTTGCTCACAGAAGAGGGCTCTTAGGGCCAAGATTGAGGCCTTGACTACTAGTGTTGATGAGTACAAGACCGCCATAGAGAATGCAGGTCTTACCCTCGTTGATGTGGAGATTGATGCGGAGGAATAGTGTAGACTACTCGATTATCTTTCATCTATCGTACTTTGATTATTGAGTCGCAATGACCATCCAACATGTGGATGGCTTGCTATGGTGTGTTTGCTTTTTTCCAAAACTTGTTGTTTATGTCGTTTAAACTCTATGTTATTTTGATGCTTGGTTATTGTGATTATCTATGTGATGTATTGTGCATGTTAAGCATCTATGGGTATCTCATTCTTATCCTTATTAAAACCACAGATGCCTCCTCGACGTGCCAACCCCAACCAAAACAACAACAACAACAACAATGTCACTCCCGAGATGCAACAGTTGATGACAGCGCAAGCCCAACTGATGCAGATGATGACAACATTGCAGAACCAGAACCAGAATAATAAGAACAACAACAACAACAACAACAAAAACAACAACACCACCACCAACAACAACAACAACAACCAGAATAATCCGCCAGGATTTGACATGCTCACCAAATTTCTAAGACCGAGGCCTGCAAAGTTCTCGGGAACCACCGATCCAATGGTGGACAATGACTGGTTACGCTCAGTGAATAAGGACTTAGTGACAGTAGGCTGCACCAACAAAGAGAAGGTCAGGTTTGCAGCACATCTGCTTGAAGGGCCAGCAGCAACCTGGTGGGACAATTTTCAGATCACCACTCCCATTGAGGATGTGACTTGGGCTATCTTTGAGGATGGATTCCGTACAGCTCACATCTCATCCGAAGTGATGAATTGGAAGAAGAAGGAGTTCCACAACCTAAAACAGCGTCACCGTAGTGTGGCTGAATATATTGAGGAGTTCAACAATCTAGCGCGTTATGCACCGGATGAAGTTGATACAGATGCCAAGAGGAAAGAGAAATTCCTCGAAGGACTGAATGATGAGTTGAATCTGCAGATGTTTGTTGCCTATGCCCCAACCTACCAATCACTTTGTGACAAGGCTACCATCTTGGAGAACAAGATGAAACAGGTTGAGAGCAGGAAAAGGAAGCATAGCTTTGATAAGCACAGCTCGGGATCGTCTCACAAGTTTTCCCATCATGATGATAGTGGGAGTTCTGGATCCCACAAACATGGAAACTACAATAACCACCACAAACACAACCGCCATCATGACAACAAGCATCACCGCAGTCATGATAGTGACAAGTATAAGAACCACAAGGGTGGACACAAGAGTCACCACAGTGGAGGTGGAGGTGGAAGTGGAAGTGGAAATGGAAGTCAGCTTGCAAAGAGAGATATCAGTTAGGTTGAGTGTTTCAAGTGTAACAATATGGGACACTATGCAAATGAGTGCCCAAAGAAGAAGGTTGAAGGAACCACCAAGCCCAACCCTTTCCAGAAGGGACAAGTGAACCACATCAATGTGGAAGAAATATATGAGGAATCTGATGCTGTGGCTGGTAAGTTCAAACTCAATTCTATTCCAGCACTTGTTCTTTTTTATACTGGCGCATCGCATTCATTCATATCAAGAGCATTTGTTGATAGAAATGGATTTCCAACTGAAAATATTGGGTGTCCTATAAAAGTAAGTTCTCCCGGTGGAGATATGATCATAAGCCTTGGATGTCGTGATCTCATAATAGAATTTGGAAAGCATAAGTTTCCAGTTAGTCTGATAATCCTAGATTCCCAAGGATTGGATGTTATTTATGTTATTTTGGGAATGGATTGGATGACCAAGTATGAAGGAGTACTAGATTGTGCCAACCGTACTGTCGCACTCACAACCCCGGATAAGAAACGGATTAGATTCAAGTCTAACTTTGAATCAAAAGGGAGTAAGCTAAATTCTCTTAAGGGGGTTAGCATAGACAGTGTACTAATTGTGAGAGAATATCTGGATGTGTTTCCGGAGGAATTGCCAGGGATGCCACCCGATAGAGATGTTGAGTTTCTGATTGACTTGTTGCCAGGATCGGGACCAATAGCAAATAGACCATACAAGATGTCTGTTGATGAGTTGAAGGAACTCAAGAAACAACTTGGAGAATAGTTGCAGAAAGGATTTATTCAACCAAGTTCTTCATCTTGGGGAGCAACAGTTTTGTTTGTTGAAAAGAAAGATAGAAGTCAAACGTTATGCATAGATTATCGTTCACTCAATGAGGTGACTATCAAGAACAAGTATCCTTTGCCTAGAATCAATGACTTGTTTGATCAGTTAGAAGGAGCCCGTGTGTTCTCAAAGATTGATCTTCGATCAGGCTATTTTCAGCTAAAGATAAGGGAACAAGACATACCTAAGACTGCTTTCACCACTAGATACGGATTGTATGAGTACATTGTGATGCCATTTGGTTTGACCAATGCACCAGCCTACTTCATGAATATGTGGAACAAGGTGTTCGTGGAATTTCTTGACAAGTTTGTTGTCATTTTCATCGATGACATTTTGATATATTGTAAGAGCAATGAAGAGCATGAGGAACATTTGCGATTGATACTTGAGAAGCTTAGAGAGCATAAACTGTATGCCAAATTCAGGAAGTGTGAATTTTGGTTGAATGAAGTCGGATTCCTTGGACACATTGTGTCGGAAGATGGTGTAGCAGTTGATCCTGCAAAAGTGCCAGCTGTAACTGAGTGGGAATCTCCTAAGTCAGTGAAAGAAGTTCGTAGTTTCCTTGGCTTGGCAGGATACTATAGAAGATTCATTGAGAATTTCTCAAAGGTAGCTAAGCCAATGATGGAGTTACTTAAGAAGGACCAGAAATTTGATTGGACTGAAGGATGTGAACTCAGTTTCCAAGAGTTGAAGAAGAGTCTAGTGACAACGCCAGTCTTATGTCTACCAGATTGGGAGAAGGATTTCCAAGTTTATTGTGATGCATCTCACCAAGGTTTAGGTGCAGTTCTGATGCAAGAAGGGAAAGTTGTGGCTTATGCCTCGAGACAACTCAAAACTCATGAAGTGAATTATCCTACTCATGATTTAGAGTTAGCCTCTGTTGTTAATGCACTCAAAACATGGAGACACTATCTTTTGGGAAAGCGATGTGAAGTGTTCACAAATCACAAAAGTTTGAAGTATATCTTCACTCAGAAAGAAATCAACATGAGACAAAGAAGATGGCTAGAACTCATCAAGGACTATGACTTAAGTTTGCAATACCACCCCGGTAAAGCAAATGTTGTAGCGGATGCATTAAGCCATAAGGTTTATGTGAATGGCCTTACTAAAGGAGAGTTGCCAGACGATCTGTGTGCCCAATTCAAGGATCTCAGATTGGAGATAGTGCCTGTAGGACATCTCATGACATTGGATGTTCAACCCACCTTGTTGGACAAAATCAAGGAAGCCCAAAAGACGGACAAGGACATTTGAAGAGATTAAGGAAAAGATTGGTAAGGGAAAAGCCAAAGGATTCCATGAAGACGAACAAGGTAATTTATGGTATGGAAAACGTATCTGCATTCCGCAAGATCCGGAGCTTGGGAAACTGATTTTACAGGAAGCACACAACTCACCATATTCCATTCATCCGGGTAACACCAAAATGTACATGGATTGAAGGAAAGATTTTGGTGGAATAATCTCAAAAAGGACATCGCCGAACATATTGCTATGTGTGATGTGTGTAGTAGAGTGAAAGCAGAACATCAGAAACCAGCAGGATTGTTACAACCACTACCTATTCCTGATTTGAAGTGGGACAAGATTGGCATGGATTTCATCACTGGACTGCCAAGCACTAGATCAGGATATGATTCTATTTGGGTCGTAGAGCAGTCACCTATGAGGTGGATGATAGAGCTTATCTTAGAGTATCACCACTTCGTGGAGTGAAGAGTTTTGGAGTCAAAGGAAAATTGGCCCCAAGATATGTTGGACCATTCAAGATTCTGAGCGGTAAAGGAGAAGTGGCATATGAGATTGAATTGCCTGAATCATTGTATGCCGTTCACAATGTGTTTCATGTGAGTCAACTAAAGAAATGTCATCCGGAGATGGAAGAGACTTCTTTGAAGGATACTATACCTTTGGAAGAGGTCCAATTGGAAAGTGATCTAACTTATGAGGAAAAACCTATCAAGATTATTGAGACTGCAGAAAGACTTACATGGACAAAGACTATTAAATTCTGCAAAGTTTAGTGGAACCATCATTCCGAAGAAGAAGCAACATGGGAAAGAGAAGATGATCTTCGGAAAGACCACCCTCACCTATTTGCTAGCCAATCCTAATCTCGAGGGCGAGATTCACCTTAAGGGGGTTAGATTTGTAACATCCCAAAAATCATGATTTATAAAGTTTGCATATCATTCATGCATTCATAAGCATTTGGATCATTTTTCAAATAAAGATTTCAAAATAGTGGTAAATTGTTGCCTAATATTTTATGTAAGCAAGACAATGGCTTTATTTCTACTCCCTAATATGAGAATACTTTGTTTTAACCAGAAAAAGGTTTGAATGTTGTTTCCAAAGCTTGGTCAAAATTTCAAAACAAAAATATAAATTCAAAACCATTCATATGCCTTTTATAAATAAATAATTAAGGCATGGTTTTAACTTTAAATTCAAACCCAAAATGATTTTTGAGTGTAAAGAGATGTTTTACACATCCTAGGACACAAGAAATACAGAATAAAGTTCTGGAAGAAATTTTAATTGGAATAGATTTGAAACACTTATTCAAATTCAAATCAGAAAATCAAAACAGAAAAAGAAAAGGAGAAAAGAAAAAATATAAACCTAACTAACTATCTAACCCAACCGACCCGCGGCCTAGCAAGCCAGCCCACCAGCCCACCCGGGAAACTCCCCCTCCCCCTCTCTGTATCTCACCACGCCGCGCTGCACCCACTCGCTGACTTCCTGGCCCCACTGCCACGTTGTCTTCTTCGTCCTCAATCAAAAGCGCGTGACTGCTCCACTGCGGCCGTTTCCTCCGTTTAATCACCGAATCAATCCGATTGATTGCGAGCGTGAATTCCTCCCCCGACCTTGCCTACTTAAACCTCCCCTCCCCCGCATCTTTCCCCTCACTCACCACTGACTAAGCGCCACCAGGATGCTCGCGCTTGATCTCACATCGCCATGGTACCGAGCCCCTCCGGTGACCAATTCCGGTGATCCTTGACCCCCTTGCTCTCTGGTTCATACGGTTTTGTTCACCATCCTCATACGCATCTAACGCCACTTGTGGTTTTGCCTCTGGTGGTCTGTAGTGTCGCCTTCGTCAACAACCGTGTGTGCCCGATGACAAGCTTAGCTCCGGCGAGGAATAGCCGCCGAACCCAAGCACCCCGCCCTCGCTCGTGACCTCCACTGCGACCGCCTCGACTCCGCGACCTCGGTAACGCATTGCATCCCTCCTTTAACCCCTAGCATCGCCAGTTCATCGCCGGCAAAGCCGCCGCCTCTGCTCGCCATTTCCACTGCCAGTTCTTGGCAGAAGGATTTGATCCGCTGGATCTAGATCCAACGGTCTAGATTAGAAACAGACGCAAAGAGGTACGAGTAGATCTGGGCCTTAGGATTAGATCTAGCGGTCCAGGTTTGATCTAACGCGAAGGGGTAAGTTCTGATCTGGAGCGTTGGATTTAGTTAGATCCAACGGTGCGGGTGCGTGATCTAGTGCGAACCGGTACAGGCCAATCATATTGCGCCGCGTGTCAGGTTTTTCTGTTTTAAATTTAGATTTGAATCTATTAGTTAATCAAACTTGTAAATTCAATAACTTATGTTATGTTTATCCAAAAAAATATAACATTGGAATCACAAAAATAAACCCTACACATCTATGGGATTAGTTTTGTATTTTGTTTCTGTTAAAATAGAGTTTTATGCAGAGACATTTGTAGGCTTATTTTGTGTATACAAATTTAATTGGAAAATGCTTTAAAGGCCAAATAAAGTTTATTTGATGTATAAATGTTTATTTTATTGATCAGTACTGTTTTACTTGTCTTGTTTGTATTAGAAAAATCATCACATGGAATTTGCATGCATTCATATATTTTTTGCTTGTTTATTTGAAATGTGAATTTGGTGCTATCATTTTATGTGTAGATTTTGTTGCTAGTGGTGATTGTGATTGTGAGGATTGTTGTTACTCCCCCAACTACCAAGGCAAGTGGTGATTCATATTTTTATCCCAATATTTTAACTATGCATTAGTGATATTTTGAATAGGGCTTGCATGTTAATTTTTTCTAAGTATCTATATGCTATGCTTGGGAAATCCTAGTAGTTGTAGAATTGTTAGAATTTTATCTAAGTTAAGATACTTGATATTTCCATGCTTAGCCTAGCTAGTAGCAACCAAGGGTGGTTTATATACACATGCTATGGAAAATATTGCTAAGTCTTTGACTTGTGTTTTTGCTTAATAAAACAACTAAGTGAATGAAACACCTAGGTGGAATGGTAATTGCATGGATGGATTTTGGTTGAGTGGTTACCAGGGCCCATTGTTCAATGGTCTACTCTGTGTATCTCACTTGTGGAATGCCACCCAGGAACAAAGGGATTTGAGATGCCATATGTTAAGAAGCTTCTAGTGCAGCCACATGGCATTATGGGCTTTGCCTGGATCATATAGGTTGCAATAACTTAGCCAAATGGACAGTTGGTGGTAGAGGGTGATAGGTTTGGAGCGCATCCATTTTGGTCTAAGGGAAGGCTTCTGAAAGATCCTGTCTTGGTGAAAATCAAGTCTTGTGGGGAAAGTGCACCACCTCTGCAGAAGGAAGAATCTAAGTACTTAGCCGTGTCCCCGGAAATGGACAATTTGAGCATCAAGACATGGAAGCTATCAAGAATCTCCTCATCCCAATTTCTAAGTTAAAACTTGTGGTTGAACAAGGGTAAAGGTTCACCAATGTCTATTGGTGGTTCCTTGGGAGTTTTTGCCAAACAAAAACTTAGTGTTTTCAACTGATAGATAAAACCTATTTTAAGCAAAGCAAGCCTAAACTACACTTATCCAAATTCATGTAGAAGCTAGATATTATTATTCTACTAAGGTATCACTTGCCAATACTATTCCAATGTATTGACCCACTGTGGCTGTAACTTTTGATGTTGCAGGATACTCTGATGAGGATTAGGGTTATGAGTCAACACTCAACATGCTTGCCTGTGGCACATGAAGATGAAGACTTTTATTTATAATATTAAGTTAAACTCTTGTACCAGCCTATGGCTATGGAGTTGTAAAAGACTATGTTATCTCTAGAATGACGATGTAATAATGACCTTTGTTTCTGTGTACTTCATCTTAAACTGTGGATGCTAGCAATTGATCCAGGGACTAGCATTGTAATCACAGGGACCTTTACCTTTATAAAGGTGGGGTCTTACAAATGTTTTGTCGCTCTGCATGATTATGGCCATTATTGCTCTCTTAGTTGGTTGCTACCAGTCTTTTGCTAGCCTCCACTTGTATTAGTAAGCTCTACTCATGCTTCCAACTCCCAAGAAACCCAGTTATTCCAAAGTGTCCACTATAAATTCCCATGCATGGTGTGTTACACCATTCCAAGTATATTCTTGTTTTTCAGCTATCTTCCAATTAAAAAGTATTTTGTTATGTGAAACTTAGTGAATAAAGCTCTCACTAACTTGATGGCACAATTTATATTACTCGCCCCTAATAAACTTGAACCATTGTGTCATCTATGTTGTATATGCTTGCACTTATACGTTGGAATTAGTAGAACCATGGTGTCATGGGGAATTTTTTCAACATTGCACTTGTACTTTGTATGCAGTTGATATCATGCTCTTTTATCTATGGATGTCGCCGGTGTGAAATAAAGGGGGAGCTTGTAAGTCCATGGAGTTATGTACTTTATGTTAGAGAAATGCTTGGGCCGCTAGCCTAAGCCATGCCTAATCATGGTGGAAACTTGCAACATCACCATAATGAGCAATCTGTGAAGCATCTTCAATAAAAACCTATGCAAATAGCAGATAAAAAGATCACTGAGATGCTCATTGTATGCTTGCCTTGTCATTTTGGTTTTGGGATAGCTCCCGTACCATGTGCAAGGGGTACCCCGTTGGTGGTTCTATATGATACACATGTACTTACTATGAAAAGGAATTACAGGTGACTAAAGTTGCATAGCATGAGGCGCAGCCCTCGTATTCAAGGGACATGAGATTGCCAACTTATACTTTGTCAAGCATATACTCCATAGTTTGTTCACTTTAACCTTAATCACTTCAAGATGCTTATAATAGGGGCAATGAGGGCTGAAAGCTAACAAGTATCATAATTTTTGGAAGCTCTTTTTGAAACTTGAAATCCCTGCTTCCCTTTGTGAAGGGCCTTTCTTCCACTATTATATTGAGTCTCCACCTTCTACCTTTAGGCACCAGTTAAGAGAGCATAGTTGCCATTCTTAGTTCTATGTGTAGTGTCCCAAAACTTATTGATTGATTCATATTGTTGATATTACTTGCTCATGAACTATTTGTATCTAGTCACTCTTATGAAACTTTTAAGGTGTCCTATGCATCTATTTTCTACTCTATGAGGGACAAGCTAAATGCCACTATGCTATGTGTTCTGTATGTGAAACAAACAAACATTTTTCAATGCATGTTATTCATGATCTTTGTTTATAGCCTTTCACGTTGCATGCATAGTTACTTTGTCTTATTGTTAGAACTCCGTCTTTCATGCACATGTTTAGAGTTCTTTGATACAACTTTCAATGCTTGCAAATGGTTTGATCTTGGTTTTGATGCTGCATGTCACCTCAAAAATTATTCTTTTATCACTTACCTACTCAAGGACAAGCAGAAGTTAAGATTGGGGATGCTTGATACGTCGGAAACGTATCTATAATTTTTTATGTTCCATGCTTGTTTAGTATCTACTTTGCTTTGCTTTGTCCACACTTTGAGGTGCTTTTTACATATTTTTTGGTACTAACCTATTAATAAGTTGCCACAATGCTAGTTGCCTGTTTTCTGTTGTTTTTGGTTCCAAAAAAGCTAGTAAAGAAATATTCTCGGAATTGGACGGGACAAAAGCCAAAGTCAATATTTCACCAAGAAGAACAAGGAGTCTAGAGGAGAGATGGAGGGGCGCCACAGGGTGTCCACACCCCCCAGGCGTGGCCTAAGGTGGGCTCGCGCCTGGGCAGGGTGTGGGACCCCTGGCCTCCCCTGCCTCGCCTCTTCGCCTTTAAGAAGCCCCCGATGCCTAAACCCTAAGTACCCGATCAATATTCCACGAAATTGTCTGTAGCCACCGCCACCATCGTCCCTAGATCGAGGGGATCTAAAGCTCTTCCCGGCACCCTGTCGGAGGGGAGATCATCCTGGAGGCCTTCTTCTTCATCATGCCAGCCTCCGGTATGAAGCGTGAGTAGTTCCACCTTGGACTACGGGTCCATGTAGTAGCTAGATGGTTGTATCTCCTCCTTGTGCTTTCATGTCTAGATCTTGTGAGCTCCGTTCATGATCAAGATCTCATCTATTTGTAATCATGCATGTTGTGTTTGAGGGGATCCGATGGATATTGAGATTACTATGTCAGATTGATTAATGGTTTTGTCTTATTGATTCTATCATGTTTGTGTTGTTTGTGATCTTGCATGCTCTCAGTTGTTAGTAGCTATCTTGGCCAAGTAGTTGCTAGTGACTCCAAGAGGGGGTATTTATGCTTGATAGTGGGTTCATGCCTCTACTTAATCAAGGGAAGTGACAGAAATCTCTACGGTTGTAGATGTGATGTTGCCACTAGGGAGAAAACAATGGTCTCTTGTTCATGGAACAAGTGGATTGTTTACCTTACACACTTTGCTTAAAGCAGTTGTCTATTGCTTGCAACTTAATATTGGATGGGGTTCGGATGATAACCCAAAGGTGGACTTCTAGTCATAGATGCAGTTGGATGGCGGTCTATGTATATTGTTGTATTGCCCAATCGAATCTCATAGGATCTTTTTGTCTAGTATTGCATTGTTATGCCTTGCTCAGTCCTATCAATTGCCCTGCTATAATTTGTTTACCCAGCATACCATGTTTGTTTATCTAAGGAGAACACCTCTAGTGAACTATGGACACCAGTCCAATCTTTACCATTGATACATCTTCCACTGTTACTGTTTACTTGTTGCAAACCATCATCACCTTCCACACTATACAGTTAATCCTTTGTTACAGCAACCGGCGAGATTGAAAACCTCACTGTTAGTTGGGGCAAAGTCTTGAGTTTGTGTTGTGCAGGTTTCCATGTTGCTTGTAACACCTTTGAGGCGTTTCCTTCCTCCTACTGGTTCGATAACCTCGGTTTCTTACTGAGGGAAAACTTGCTGCTGTGATGCATCATACCTTGCTCTTGGGGTTTCCCAACGGGGCGTCAACACGCATCAATAAGAGATAATTTTATTAAGGCAGTCCCCGAGTTACAGCTCGAGGTGCCGAGGTTTCATTCATTAGCTCATTGTCGACATACAATCCGACATATGAGAGTTCGAGATACATACACTTTAGCTAAGTGTAAAATGGACGAAGTAGAGCTACATTCCATGGCCTCTTTGATTCTTCTCCTGACCTATCCGCCTTATTCTTCTCCTGTGCTCGAGCATCTATAAGATAATATGCATCATTGTGCAGTGATTTTCTCACAATAAATGGACCCTCCCATGGAGGTGATAGTTTATGCATGTTGGCCATGCGTTGCACAAGCCGAAGCACCAGATATCCTTCTCGGAAAACTCGAGGATTTACTTTCTTGCTATGATAGCATCTGAGGTTTTGTTGATATACGACAGATCTGGACAATGCCAACTTTGTTGCCTCTTCTAGTAGATTAACATCATTTTGTCGGGATATTTCATTCACTTTGGCTTTTTTGTATTGGGTGACCCTAGGCGAATCATGCACTATGTCGGCTGGTAATACAGCTTCTGGCCCATATACCATAAAGAATGGCGTATAGCCTGTTGATCGATTGGGAGTTGTCCTCAGGCTCCATAACACGGTCGGGATCTCCTCAATCCAACACCCCGCTGATCTTTGCAGGGGCTCCATGAGCCGGGGTTTTTTATCCCGGACAATACTAGTCCATTGGATCTTTCCACTTGCCCGTTTGATGTGGGATGTGTGACTGATGAACCATCAAGTCTTATCTTGTTATCTCGGCAGAATCTAGCAAATGCTCCTTCGGGAAAGTTTGTGCCATTATCTATTATGATGCTATGTGGGTACCCATATCTCAGGATGATATCCTTGAGGAATCTCACTGCTATGGTCCCATCACATTTCCTTATTGGCTTGACTTCAATCCACTTGGGGAATTTAACGACCATGACCAAGATGTAGGTCATGCCACCATGAGACGGCTTAAATGTCCCAACCATGTCCAAACACCATACGTAAAATGGCCAAGTAATAGGTATGGTGTTTAACTCAGATGATGGCATATGAATCTTGCTTGCATATCTTTAGCAGCCATTGCATTTTTTCACTAATTCCTATGCCTCTCGCAGAGCACTAGGCCAATAAAATCCATGCCGGAATGCGTTGGCGACTAAGGGTCTGGATGAAGCATGATGCCCACATTCACCTTGATGGATATCTAGAAGGATCTCTTGACCTTATACCAGATCAACACACCTTTGCAGGACACTGGTGACACTTCTTTTGTATAGCTCATTGTTTATTATGGTATAGGCCTTTGCCCTTCTTTGGATTTGCCTGGCGAGGACTTCATCACTCGGCAGGATTTCATCTTTCAAAAATATAAAGATTGGTCATGCCCATTCTGGTACTTCATGTGCTGGGGTAATCACTTCATCAATTTCCATTGCTTCAGCCGACGTAACCTCTGCCGGATTATACTGACTAGTCCCCGGGTTCTGCAAGGTAGTCCCCAGGTTTGCCAAATTAGTCCCCGAGTTATTCGGATCATTTCTCCCATCTATGTCCATTGGGACAACCTCGGACGTTACGTTGGCAAGGATGTGAATTGATTCAGATTCAGGTGATGGGACAGTTGATGGTTTCCAGAGGTGTTCAAGAGCTATTCCGGGTGGGATAGATTGCCTGGATGAGCCGAGTTTTGATAGTGTGTCGGCTGCATCATTCTCTACCCTTGGTACATGATGGAATTCACATTCTTCAAAGTACATGCTTATCTTCTACACATGAAATCTAGTGCCATATTTGCATCAAGTGCATCCCAATACCCCGACACTTGCTACACCACCAGGTCCAAATCACCAAAACATTGTATCCAACGTATGCCGATGTACTTTGCTACTTTTAAACCATGAACAGGTGCCTCATACTCAGCTACATTATTGTTTGATGCAATAAAGTGTACTTTCAGCACATACTTTAGCTGATCTTTCTTTGGTGGCGTTAGTACTATCCCGACACCTAGCCTAGTTTTCAATTTGGATCCGTCAAAGTGTATGCGCCAGTAATTCGAATCAGGCAAGGGCGGCTCATATTGCATTTCAGCCCAATCGACAAAAAAGTCTACCAGTGCCTGAGACTTGATTACTTCTCTTCTATAAAATTGTGGGGCATAAGGGGCTAGCTCAATTTCCCATTTGGATATTCGGCCACTTGCATCTTTATTGCCCATTATCTCGGCAATTGGTGCTTCACATATCACCTTGAGAGGGTGTTCCTAAAAATAGTGCTTAAGCTTCTTTGCCGACATATGTATGTCGTATGCCTTTTTTTGATAATGGGGATAGTTTTGTTTCAAAGCAGAGAGTACCTCACTTAGGTAATATATTGGCCTCTAAACTGACTTACCTTCCTCGTCACGCTCCACCACTACCATGACACTTATGACTCGGTTGGTCGCTGCTATATAGAGCAACATCGGCTCTTTGGATAGTGGTGAAGCTAACACTGGTGCATAGGATAACATAAGGGCAATTCCTTTTGTTGGAGATATGCCCAAGAGGCAACAAGAAAGTAGTGATTATCATATATTTATGTTTATGATAAATGTTTACATCCCATGCTATAATTGTATTAACCAGAAACATTAATACTTGTGTGATTTGTAAACATAAAAGAGTCCCTAGTAACTAGCTTGTTGGTTAATATATTATCATGGTTTCCTGATCATGAACATTGAGATGTTATTAACAACAAGGTCATATCATTAGGAGAATGATGTGATGGGCGTACTCCTATAGTTAAGCGTATCATAAGATCAAGTCATTCAAATAGTTCACTTGTTATAAGCTTTCAAATACATAGTAACCTAAATCATTCGACCATGAGATCATGTTAATCACCATCACCGGATGGATGCTTTGATGACATCAAACACCACTTCTGTAGAGGTCCCAACCTTTAATAAGGTAGAGATCCCTGTGTTTGCAATGCTAGTCCCTGGATCAATAGCTAGCATCCACAGTTAAGATGTAATATCAAGAAACAAAGGTCATAATACAACTTTATAACCAGGAATAAAATAATTCATTACATCTTACATAGATCATTTGGCTATCTCATTACAATGCAACAGAAATAACTATAGCATGGAGTCCTTCATCTTCAAAGTGCCACAGGCAATCATGTTGGTTGTAGACTTGTAATCCTAATCAACACACTTTACTAACATCAAACAAACCTGCAACATAATAAGTTACAGCTACAAGGGTCAATACATTTGAATTGTATTGGCAAGTGATACTATGGTAGTATAGTGGTAACTATCATCTATATGCATTTGGCTAAGTGGATCTTAGGCTTGCTTTGCTCAAAATAGATTTTTCCTATCAGTTGAAAATACTAAGTTTTTGTTTGGCAAAACTTTCCCAAGGAACCACCAATAGAAATTGGTGAACCTTCACCCTTGTTCAACCACAAGTTTTTAACTTAGAAATTTGGATGAGGAGATTCTTGATAGCTTCCATGCCTTGATGCTCAATTGTCCAATACCAGGGACATGGCTAAGTACTTAGTTTCTTCCATCTGCATAGGTGGTGCACTTTCCCCACAAGACTTGATTTTCACCAAGACAGGACCTTTCAGAAGCCTTTCCTTAGACCAAAATGGACGCGCTCCAAAACATATCATTCCCTTACCACCAATTGTCCATTTGGCTAAGTTATTGCAACCTATGTGATCCAGGCAAAGCCCATAATGCCATGTGGCTGCACTAGAAGCTTCTAAACATTTGGCATCTCAAATCTTTTCAAAAATCTTTTCAAAATTCAAAACTTGAGTTCATGCGGCCATTTCATCAAACAGGTTGCAGACTCAAATCACCAAAATCCTAAACACTATAGTGAGCAGTGATTGAAGCCTAACTGGTTCCCCATTTAGCTCACAACCATCTTAGTAGATCATCTAGCTAACTAAACCAAGCACTAGCACCACTGTGAGCTTGCCATTGTCATCAATGGTGAACAGCCGAAGCCACCCATGCCACCCAAGTGGAGACAGCAAGCTAGGAAGGAAACTAGCCATGCCAACCATGTCTGGGAGATCACCCATGCCTCACCGCCCCCTCTCGACCAACCCTGCCTCGCGAATAGCAGCCAGAACCACCAGGAACCCCGCGTGTGTTCCGCTGTCGACCGTGCCGACCCACTCCGCAGAGCACGATACGTTCCCATTCAACCAGACCACCTCGAGCCCTCGCCGCCCGCCAACATGCTCCCCACCGTCCCAGGAGACCGCCAGACATGCCCATTTCACCGCCCGTGCCGCACAGCCACCGCTCGCCGTCAAAGAAGCCGCCTCTGCCCCGCAGAGCATCGCCCGTTCCAGACCAAGCCGCACCGCCCCACGCCTCTAAACCATGTCGTTGAGCATCGCCAGGAGACACCGCACCGTCCCGTACCTTCACCCATGCCGATAGCCGTTTGTACCATCGCCCCCGACGAGCTCACCGTGCGCCCCGTCTGTCCTCTCACTCGACTTTAATAGAGGCCACCCCCAGTCGATTTATTCACACCATTCTACTCCCCTCTCCTCACTGATCGTGCCACACCGGTCCCGGAGCAAGGCGAGCACCACCTCGTCGGAATTTCACCGGAGCCCGCCGCCTCTAGAGAAGAAGGGAGCCAGCGATTGGAGCCGCCCCAGGAGAAGCCACCGGTACCAGGAGATTCGCCGTTGTCGACTTCGTCATTCGCCCACCTCGCCGACCCTCGCCCGTACCCCGGTGAGCCCCCAATGACCCCCACTGGCCGCGCTAGGTTTCTGTCTCGCCGGCGTTTACCAACGTCGACGATGACTCCCAGCCGTTGGATTAGAATCAGATCAAACGACCCACGTTGCCCCGTACCGCTTCGCACCCCCCTGTCTCACTGACGAGTGGGGACACCCACTTAAACAGCCTGCGGGAGCGCTGCGCTTAGCAGGCCGGCCCAGTAACTTTTCCCCGCAGCCCAGTTGTTTGAATTAAACCTTTTTCTTTTTATTTCAAACACACTTCTGTACCCATTTTCAAAAATCAACTCAGGTCGATTTAGTGCCCCAAATTGAATGAAACCAATTTTGTTGGAAAGGCATTTTAATGCTGAATCCAAGCCCGTTGGATTCAAGTAATTTGGATCTGTAGATCATCCTTGGTAAAAATAACAAGGCAGAAGCTTTTCTGCATTCAAACATTTTTCAAATTAAAACCATAATAGCTTTTGAGTTGTTTCCAACTCTCAAAAATCACATTTAACTATACCTTTCAGAATATATAAAAATATATAGGTTTACTTACAGAAATAATGTTCAAGTAATAAAAGAATGCCCCATAGGCATTTCTAGACACTTTATTTAATTAAAATAAAAGGGTAAAACCTTATTAAATTGTGACACCACTTTAAATCACATTCCCATGGACTAAAACATGTGGTGATGACATGTGTCAACATGATCCCATGTTTGGTTTGGAGAATATTAAATCTCAAGTAGTTTTTCAGTGAGTAGAAATTACTTTTCTAAAAAAAACAAAAAGGGAATTTAAACCAAGCCTTAGTCTTGTAATGTTAGTGATGATGCTAGATCATCTATAGGACCCCTTTTGTGTGATGATTGCAAGTAGTTAAGAATTGCTTGGTGATTGTGTACATCGTATTTATTTATAGACGCTAGTACCGACCAAGGATACGAGGAGGAAGGAGGATACTACGAAGAAGAAGCCGAGGAGAACTTCAACCACTGCTCTGCACAAGACAAGCCAATACTTGCAAGCCTAATACTACTAGTGAATGTGCAAGCTAACACTTGCAAGCTTATACTGATAATGTGCAAGCTACCACTTGCAAGATACTTTATCTTTGCAAGCAAATACTTGCTTGTTACAATGACAACCATATGCCTTAAGCATATGTCATCATACCCACTTAATCACCCAATCCTAGTTTTATTTGCAAGCCTCTACTTTATTTCTTTATCAAAGCCTTAGCTTAGAGTTGACTTAAGTGACTTGTAGATTCTAGAAAGATGTAACTGAAGGTTGCATAAAGAGCATAAAATTTGGCCTAAGCTAGAAACCTTGATATCATCCTAAGATATAAGGTTGTACTTAGTTGAAACTCCACTAGCTACCACCCCTCATTAGTACTCACCCCCACTTGTAGATGCTAGTGCTAAGCCTAAAACTTGATCAACTTTAGATGGGAATACTTGGTGAAAATGGTTATGAAAACCTTAGAATGATGGATCATTCTACTGAGATGTTTTGACATATGTTTCCGAACACCATATGATTCTGGTGATGAAAATGTTAAGGCATGAGCCTTAGCCCTTTATAAAAACTGATGGTTGTCTGGATGCGATACCATTCCAATTTTATCATACAACCACAATACCCAAAGATTGGGTAGGGCTTGACTGGAAACTTTTATACCTTAGTATTAGTTCCCTCATGGCCAAGGTCTGAGCTGAGGCTACCTTGTGAAGATTGTCCACCTGTGCAGTACCCAAGATGACAGTTGGTCATGGTTGGGAGGCCAAACTCATAGGAGAGGTGCTTATACTAGGGCGTGTAATTGAAAGGTTAGGATTGATTATCCGCATACTGAGTATGGTGAATTCAGGATTTGTTACTGACGGATGTATCGAATGTTGTGGTGAAAGTGTACAATCTCTGTAGAGTGTCAAACTATTCGAATAGCCGCGTCCGTGGTTATGGACAGTTGGAGTGGCCATACTGTTCCCCGTCAGACTTTTCAAAATGACTTGTGAAATGAGTTGATACTTTGACTTGACCACAACAGAGTTGTGACCTGAAATGCAAGATCCCACTTAGGAGTTATAAAATTGTGACTAGCTTTGGAACTGAGTAGAGTTAAATCTGGCTTTTTGCAAAACAACCTAGAGCCTAGTGTCCTATTATCCAAACCCCTTTACCTGCTAGTACTAGTTTGCGAGTACTTAAAGAGTACTCATGGCTTTGTCCCTAGCTATTCCCATGGCCAGACTATGAAGAGGAGTACCTAGAAGATGGAATCCAGGAAGGTTACGACAACTAGGATCATCTCCCATCGTCAGTATTGCCTGTGATCCCGACGATGGAGCTTCGCCTACGCTACCGTTATTATTACGTATTCCGCTGCTTGAAGTTGTATTAAGAACTGGATCATGAGATCCTTATTTGTGTAAGACCTTATATATGGTTTGTAATGGATGAAGTACTGTGGTATCCAATTCTGTTATGTCTCGCAAAAATGGTAATCTTGGGATTGCGATGTATGGCATAACAGGCATCTGGGATTAAAAATCCGGGTGTTGACAAGTTGGTATCAGAGCCATCCTGACCATAGGAGACCCTAGTTAGACTGGACGTTTGAATCAAAAACTTAGTTTCAAAACCGAAGAAAACAAATATTTACAAAAACTTATTCTCATTCTTACCTCTTGGACTCTTTCATAAAAATTCACGCTACACCAAAAGTATTTCAAAGCTTACATCAAATTTTGCACCCTAGATCACTTTTAGTAAAACTCACAACTACGCTAGTGCCCAAACATAGTGAGTAGTATTCGGTCCCACTGTATCGTAGTTCACAGAATGGTTCTTAAAACCATCTGTTTCCTTGTTGTGGTGTGCGTTGTATTGTGTGAATGAATGAATGAATGAATGAAAAGCAAGTTGCTAGAAAATCTGAGTCAAACTTTAAAACTTTTCAAAGTCCCCGAAACCTTAGAAATTTCCCTCTTTTCTCATAATCTATCTCAATCTTCAGATGCCACGCAGAGGAAGTGGTTCATCCCCGGACCCGATGTTGCAGATCCTGCAAATGTTGACTTCTGACCGCGAAGCTAAAAGAGCGGAACGTCAAGCCAACCTAGCCATTCTGCAACAGATAGCTCAGCTAGCCCACAACAACCAAGGCCACGGAAATCAAGATAACCATGGATCTAAGCTCAAGAATTTCCAGAATACCAACCCACCTATTTTCACTAAGTCAGAAGAGCCCCTAGATGCTGATGATTGGCTGCAAACCATGGAAAGTAACTTAGAAGTCGCCGAAGTGGAAGCCAACGAGAAAGTCCTGTTTGCCACCCACTGTCTAGCCGGAGATGCCAGGGCATGGTGGAACAGTGTTCGTGCAATGACCGGAGGTCAGATGATGACCTGGGAGGAATTCAAGGTCAAGTTCAGCAGAACCCATGTGCCACCGGGTTTGATCAAGAGGATGAGAGACGAGTTTAGAGAAATGAAGCAAGGAAGGATGACTATAGTGGAATACCGTGACAAATTTTTGTCATTAGCTATGTATGCCCCGGATGAGATAGACACGGAAGCCAAGAAGAAAGAGAGATTCCTGAATGGTCTGCATGACGAGATGCAGACAGTGTTAGTCAATATTCCCTTTGCGGATATTGAAGCCCTTGTCGACTCTGTCATCCAGATGGAAGGAAAGATCAACCAAGCCAATGAGAACCGCAAGCGTCGTATGATGCATCAGCCAAGAACCCATCAGACCCCAAAGTATCGTCCTAACCCATCTCCAGGATTTGCCCCAAGAACCAACAGACCCCCGATGAACCGTCCCACCTATCCCAACCGTGGAAACCCTAGACCTGGAGGAAATAACAACAACCCCGGCAACCTTAGCAATTTCAACTGTGCCCCACCCAAGTTCAACACCAACAATGCTGCCACCAACACCAACACTGCCCCTAGGACTGGAAGCAATGTTGTGCCTGTAGCAGCCAAGGACAAGTCGCAAGTGACTTGTTATGACTGTGGAAATAAAGGCCACTATTCCAACGAGTGCCCCAACAAGAAGAATGCCGCATCACCCAATGCCAACGCCCCAGCTCAGCAACAACGTCGTGTTTAGCCCGGAAGAAGATTTGCCCCAGGGAATTCACTCAACCGCAATGGCCGTCTTTTTCTCATGCATGCTGAAGAAGCTCAGGAAGCGCCAGACGTCGTGCTGGGTATGTTTTCTGTTAATTTAGTACTTGCAAGGGTGTTGTTTGATTCTGGTGCATCGCATTCATTTGTCACCGAAGAATTTGCATGCACTAGTAAAATTCAACCAACCAAATTGAAGCATGTAATGATTGTGCAAATTCCCGGATCAACCACCAAGGCTAGGCAAATTTGCAAAGCCGTCCCTATCCGAATCCATGGCATAGATTTTTATGCTAATCTGATAGTACTCAGAACGAAAGGTTTGGAAGTAGTACTAGGAATGGATTGGATGTCCAAACATAAAGGATTGATTGACTGTGCCAAGAAAGCCATCACCATGACCAGTACAGCCGGAATATCAGTCGAGCATATATCTGAAACCTTACCTCGCCAATTCAAGTGCAATAAGAGTATAGCCCAACCTACCATTGACCAAGTCCGGATAGTCTGTGAATACTCCGATGTATTTACAGATGTTTTGCCTGGTATGCCCCTAGATCGGGATATCGAGTTTATCATCGAACTAATCCCTGGAACAGGACCCATAGCCCAGAGACCTTATAGTATGAACCCATCGGAACTAGAAGAACTGAAGAAGCAGCTGGATGCCATGCTGGAAATCGGATTGATTCAACCAAGTGCGTCACCATGGAGATCACATGTCTTGTTTGTGGACAAGAAAGATGGAGGTAACCGTTTGTGTACGGATTATCGGAAGTTGAATGATGTCACCATCAAGAACAAGTACCCCTTGCCCAAGATAGAAGATTTGTTTGATCAGTTGACCGGTGCCAAAGTGTTTTCTAAGATTGATCTTAGAACTGGTTATCATCAACTCAAGATTCGTGTAGAGGATATTCCAAAGACTGCCTTTACCACCAGATATGGACTATACGAGTATACTGTCATGTCTTTTGGATTAACCAATGCCCCCGCTTATTTCATGAACCTCATGAATAAGATTTTTATGGACTTCCTGGATAAGTTTGTCATTGTTTTCATCGATAACATTCTAATTTATTCCAAATCAGAAGAAGAACATGAGCTACACCTAAGGACCATTCTTGGAACCCTTAGAGAGCATCAGTTGTATGCCAAGTTTAGCAAATGTGAATTCTGGTTACAGGAGGTAGGATTCCTCGGTCACATTGTATCAGCCGGCGGAATTGCTGTTGACCCTACCAAAGTAAAAGATGTAGAAGATTGGCAAGCCCCAACCACTCAAACCCAAGTCCGTGCATTTCTCGGATTGGCGGGATATTACCGCAAATTCGTAGAAGGATTCTCGAGTATCGCCAGACCTATGACCCAATTGCTGAAGAAGGACAAGAAGTTTGAATGGACGGACAAATGTGAAGCGAGTTTTCAAGAACTCAAGAGGAGATTAATTTCAGCCCCAATCTTGATCATGCCGGATATCACAAAGCCCTACGATGTGTATTGTGATGCATCCAAGATCGGTCTCGGATGTGTGCTAATGCAAGAAGAAAAAGTTATATCTTATCTATCTCGACAATTGAAGCAACATGAGCAAAATTACCCAACCCATGACCTCGAACTCGCAGCCGTAGTTCTAGCCTTGAAGACATGGAGACATTACCTGATGAGAAATCGTTGTGAGATCTATACGGATCACAAGAGTATGAAGTATATATTCACTCGGAAGGAGCTGAATATGAGACAGAGGGGATTGAGCTAATCAAGGATTACGATCTGGACATTCACTATCACCCTGGTAAAGCCAATGTGGTAGCCGATGCCCTTAGCAGATTGCCGTGCCGCTTGAACTCCATGATTTTGAAGGAGCAACCAAGTTTGCACGAGGAGATGGAAGATTTTCGAATGGAATTAGTGAGCGAAGGATTTTTGGCTAGTATAGAACTTCAGCCCACTTTGATCAGCCAGATCAAAGGGGCGTAGAAAGGAAATGCTAGTATCGACGGAATCAAGCGTCGTATCGGTACAGGCAAAGTACCCAGTTTCACCGAAGACGAAGAAGGAGTTCTGTGGTACAAAGGACGCCTTTGTGTACCAGCAGATTCTGAGTTGAAAGAAGTTATTTTGAAGGAGGCTCATGATACTCTTTATTCTATCCACCCTGGAGGAACGAAGATGTATCAAGATTTGAAGGAGCAATTTTGGTGGCATAAGATGAAGAGAGAAATCGGAAGCTACATTGCTAAGTGTGACATATGTCAGCGAGTCAAGGCAGGACATCAAAGACCCGCTGGATTGTTGCAACCCTTGCAGATTCCGGAATGGAAATGGGATTCCGTTGGAATGGACTTTATCACTGGACTGCCTACTTCTAGTAGGGGAAATGACTTTATCTGGGTCATAGTGGACAGATTGTCCAAAGTTGCCCATTTCTTGCCCGTCAAGACCACCTATCAGAGTTCGAAGCTAGCGGAGTTATACATCGCTAGAATAGTTAGTTTGCACGGAGTCCCTAAGAACATTGTATCGGATCGAGGAACTCAGTTCACCTCGAGATTCTGGAAGAAAGTTCAAGAAGGTTTAGGAACCCGCCTAGATTTCAGTACCGCGTATCACCCTTAGACTGATGGACAAACGGAGCGAGTAAATAAAATACTCGAAGATATGCTGAGAGCCTGTGTGTTAGAATATGGATCCAAGTGGGAAGACTGTCTACCGTTTGCAGAATTTTCCTATAATAACAGTTATCAAGCCAGTTTGCAAATGGCCCCATTTGAGTTCATGTACGGAAGGAAGTGTTGCACCCCTTTGAATTGGTCGGAAGTAGGAGAGAGTCAGATTTTCGGACCCGACATCCTACGAGAAGCAGAAGAGAAGGTTCACAAGATTCGTGAGCACCTCAAGACAGCCCAGTCCAGACAGAAGAGTTACGCTGACAAGAGATGTCGAGACCTCGCCTTCAACATAGGAGATTTTGTTTATCTGAAAGTGTCGCCATTGAAGGGAATGCAGCATTTCCAACTCAAAGGAAAGTTAGCCCCCAGATATATCAGACCTTTCAAGATTCTGAACCGTCAAGGAGAAGTGTCGTATCAATTGGAGCTACCCGAAGAGGTGTCAGCAGTCCACAATGTGTTCCATATCTCGTTACTTCGTAAGTGTCTTGAAGTTCCAGAGAAGACGGAAGTGTTCAAGAATATCGATCACCGGACCATAGAGATCAACGATGACCTGACCTATCCCGAAGTACCCATCCGTATTTTGGAAGAAGCGTTCAGAACTACCCGAACCCGAAGCATCAAGTTTCTCATGATTCAGTGGAGCAACCACACAGAAGACGAAGCTACCTGGGAGCGCAAAGATCACATCAGGACGGAGTTTCCCGATCTCTTCAAATCCTAGGTAATCTTTTTCGTCCTTTTTCAAATCTCGGGACGAGATTTTGTTTAAGGGGGGAAGGTTTGTAACATCCCAAAAATACTAAGCTTGGATCATCAAACACTAATCATCAAACTTAGGATTAACAAAAACTTTTCTCAACAAAATTTTGGAAGCATGAATATGTGTATGCATTGATTTTGAAATTCTTTTAAACCACCTTGTTTGTGTGTTCCCTTGCTTGTAAATGGATGCTTAGGTGAAATAAACATCATATAAACATTTCCCACACTTTTCCTAAAGACAAGTAAATCAAAACAAATATATTAATGGAATGGTCATTTTGACCAATTTAACTCCCATGCCTACTTTGGCTGCCTCAAACTTTCAGAACCTAACAGAAACTTTTCTGGATCTTTGCACCCCTTGAATGTACTCATAAGAAAGTATCAAGGCCCACTTTGTGATCATCCAGAAACTTTCAAATGCACAGTTTAAATGACAATTCAAAATTGAATCTTTCTCATATGGGAAGATCCCACTTTTTCAAAAACCACTCAAACAAGCTCAGCTTTCAAAACCCAAACATCTGCAGACTCCCCAGCATCAACCTAGCACACCCACCAAAAATCTTTTCAAAATTCAAAACTTGAGTTCATGCGGCCATTTCATCAAATAGGTTGCAGACTCAAATCACCAAAATCCTAAACACTATAGTGAGCAGTGATTGAAGCCTAGCTGGTTCCCCATTTAGCTCACAACCATCTCAGTAGATCATCTAGCTAACTAAACCAAGCACTAGCACCACTGTGAGCTTGCCATTGTCATCAATGGTGAATAGCCGAAGCCACCCATGCCACCCAAGTGGAGACAGCAAGCTAGGAAGGAAACTAGCCATGCCAACCATGTTTGGGAGATCACCCATTCCTCACCGCCCCCTCTCGACCAGCCCTGCCTCGCGAACAGCAGCCAGAACCACCAGGAACGCCGCGCCCGTGCCGCTGTCGACCGTGCCGACCCACTCCGCAGAGCACGCTCCGTTCCCATTCAACCAGACCACCTCGAGCCCTCGCCGCCAGCCAACATGCTCCCCACCGTCCCAGGAGACCGCCAGACATGCCCATTTCACCGCTTGTGCCGCACAGCCACCGCTCGCTGTCAAAGACGCCGCCTCTGCCGCGCAGAGCATCGCCCATTCCAGACCAAGCCGCACCGCCCCACGCCTCTAAACCATGTCGTTGAGAATCGCCAGGAGACACCGCACCGTCCCCTACCTTCGCCCATGCCGATAGCCGTCTGTACCACCGCCCCCGACAAGCTCACCGTGCGCCCCGTCTGTCCCCTCGCTCGACTATAAATAGAGGCCACCCCAGTCGATTTCTTCACACCATTCTACTCCCCTCCCCTCACTGATCATGCCACACCGTTCCCGGAGCAAGGCGAGCACCACCTCGTCGGAATTTCACCGGAGCTCGCCGCCTCTGGAGAAGAAGGGAGCCAGCGATTAGAGCCGCCCTAGGAGAAGCCACCGGTACCAGGAGATTCGCCGTCGTCGACTTCACCATTCGCCCGCCTCGCCGACCCTTGCCCGTACCCCGGTGATCCCCCAATGACCCCCACTGGCCGCGCTAGGTTTCTGTCTCGCCGGCGTTGCCCAACGTCGACAATGACTCCCAGCCGTTGGATTAGAATCAGATCAAACGACCCACGTTGCCCTGTACCGCTTCGCACCCCCTGTCTCACTGACGAGTGGGGACACCCACTTAAACAGCCCGCGGGATCGCTGCGCTTAGCAGGCCGGCCCAGTAACTTTTCCCGTGCAGCCCAGTTGTTTGAATTAAACCTTTTTCTTTTTATTTCAAACACACTTCTGTACCCATTTTCAAAAATCAACCCAGGTCGATTTAGTGCCCCAAATTGAAGGAAACCAATTTTGTTGGAAATGTCTATGAATGCTAAATCCAAGCCCGTTGGATTCAAGTCATTTGGATCTATAGATCATCCTTGGTAAAAATAACAAGGCAGAAGCTTTTCTGCATTCAAACATTTTTCAAATTAAAACCATAATAGATTTTGAGTTGTTTCCAACTCTCAAAAATCACATTTAACTATACCTTTCAGAATATATAAAAATATATAGGTTTACTTACAGAAATAATGTTCAAGTAATAAAAGAATGCCCCATAGGCATTTTTAGACACTTTATTTAATTAAAATAAAAGGGTAAAACCTTATTAAATTGTGACACCACTTTAAATCACATTCCCATGGACTAAAACATGTGGTGATGACATGTGTCAACATGATCCCATGTTTGGTTTGGAGAATATTAAATCTTAAGTAGTTTTTCAATGAGTAGAAATTACTTTTCTAAAAATAAAATAAAAAGGGAATTTAAACCAAGCCTTAGTCTTGTAATGTTAGTGATCATGCTAGATCATCTATAGGACCCCTTTTGTGTGATGATTGCAAGTAGTTAAGAATTGCTTGGTGATTGTGTACATCGTATTTATTTATATACGCTAGTACCGACCAAGGATACGAGGAGGAAGGAGGATACTACGAAGAAGAAGCCGAGGAGAACTTCAACCACTGCTCTGCACAAGGCAAGCCAATACTTGCAAGCCTAATACTACTAGTGAATGTGCAAGCTAACACTTGCAAGCTTATACTGATAATGTGGAAGCTACCACTTGCAAGATCCTTTATCTTTGCAAGCAAATACTTGCTTGTTACCATGCCAACCATATGCCTTAAGCATATGTGATCATACCCACTTAATCACCCAATCCTAGTTTTATTTGCAAGCCTCTACTTTATTTCTTTATCAAAGCCTTAGCTTAGAGTTGACTTAAGTGACTTGTAGATTCTAGAAAGATGTAACTGAAGGTTGCATAAAGAGCATAAAATTTGGCCTAAGCTAGAAACCTTGATATCATCCTAAGATATAAGGTTGTACTTAGTTGAAACTCCACTAGTTACCACCCCTCATTAATACTCACCCCCACTTGTAGATGCTAGTGCTAAGCCTAAAACTTGATCAACTTTAGATGGGAATACTTGGTGAAAATGGTTATGAAAACCTTAGAATGATGGATCATTCTACTGAGATGTTTTGACATATGTTTCCGAACACCAGATGATTCTGGTGATGAAAATGTTAAGGCATGAGCCTTAGCCCTTTATAAAAACTGATGGTTGTCTGGATGCGATACCATTCCAATTTTATCGTACAACCACAATACCCGAAGATTGGGCAGGGCTTGACTGGAAACTTATATACCTTAGTATTAGTTCCCTCATGGCTAAGGTCTGAGTTGAGGCTACCTTGTGAAGATTGTCCACCTGTGCAGTACCCAAGATGACAGTTGGTCATGGTTGGGTGGCCAAACTCACAGGAGAGGTGCTTATACTAGGGCGTGTAATTGAAAGGTTAGAATTGATTATCCGCATACTGAGTATGGTGAATTCAGGATTTTTTCCTGACGGATGTATCGAATGTTGTGGTGAAAGTGTACAATCTCTGCAGAGTGTCAAACTATTCGAATAGCCGCGTCCGCGGTTATGGACAGTTGGAGTGGCCATACTGTTCCCCCGTCAGACTTTTCAAAATGACTTGTGAAATGAGTTGATACTTTGACTTGACCACAACAGAGTTGTGACCTGAAATGCAAGATCCCACTTAGGAGTTATAAAATTGTGACTAGCTTTGGAACTGAGTAGAGTTAAATCTGGCTTTTTGCAAAACAACCCTAGAGCCTAGTGTCCTATTATCCAAAAACCCCTTTACCTGCTAGTACTAGTTTGCGAGTACTTAAAGAGTACTCATGGATTTGTCCCTGGCTATTCCCATGGCCAGACTATGAAGAGGAGTACCTGGAAGATGGAATCCAGGAAGGTTACGACAACTAGGATCATCTCCCATCGTCAGCATTGCCTGTGATCCCGAAGATGGAGCTTCGCCTACGCTACCGTTATTATTACGTATCCCGCTGCTTGAAGTTGTATTAAGAACTGGATCATGAGATCCTTATTTGTGTAAGACCTTATATATGGTTTGTAATGGATGAAGTACTGTGGTATCCAATTCTGTTATGTCTCGCAAAAATGGTAATCCTAGGATTGCGATGTATGGCATAACAGGCATCTGGGATTAAAAATCCGGGTGTTGACATCATGAGTCTCTAGTCGAGGCGCGCACTGGTTCATGCGATAAAGCTCACCAGATATGTTGCAAACGGTGGTGGCGAGGAGGCGTTGTTGTTGCCGAGCGTCTGAGGCGTGCGTAGGCAAGCCAAGGCTACTGGGAGGTTCAGGGGGTGATGGCGAACAGGCTCGCGTGGTCGAGGGGCAAGGCGCGGCGAGGAGTGGCGGGAATCGCTTGCGAAGCTCGTCGGAGGCCGCGGCGGTGCAAAAGGAAATTGGAGCAGCCCGGTGGCTCTCCGATGGCGTTGGTTGGGGGAATGGAGGGGAGAGGGTGCTGGTTAAATGGGAGTAAACGAGAGGAAGAATTACTAGCGTGATCACATGGATTGAACCGCGGATTAATGGGCAGAAACGGCCGGCGAGGTCAGCGGGAGGGGTGAAGACGATGAATGACGGGTGGGGTTGGCTGATCAGTGAGAGAGATAGAGGGGAGGTGGGGGCCAGCAGTCAGTGACTTAGCGGGTTCGATTGCGAGTAAAAGAAAAACGGTTTGGGGTGTTTTAGTTGGGCTGCGCTGCTGGGCCTGCTGGGCTAGGCTGACTCTTTCATTTTTTTTGTTCTGAATCCTTTTCTTTTTCGGTTTTCATTTTTCTGTTTTGATTTTGTTTAAATGATTTCAAACCTTCTTTGAATTCAAACCTTTTTCAAATGTTCAGTATATAACCATACTATTTAAACTTGTATTTTAAATACCATTTTAGGAATAATTCTTTTATTCTTCTTATGGTTTTATTCTTTATTAAAACAAGCATATGCTATTAATCAAATAAGATTAAATATATTTTCAAATCCTTTATTTGAATTCTAATTTTTCCCAAAACCTTTTCAGTAGGTTTATTTATTTAAATGAGGTGTTAAATATTTTACTTTGAACTATTGAAAGTATTTTAATATGATTATTAATCATTTAATTTGGGCAATTATCTTTATTCAAATAGGATTTGGTTAAGGCCATTTTATTTTATTTGAATATTATTTATCCATTTATTTCATTTGGACTTGGATTATATTTATTCCATTTTCTCATGGATTAGGCCAAGATTTAATTTGGTTTTTAAATATTCCTTATTTATGTATTCCTTCCTTTGTTTTATAAAATCCATATCTTTTTATTTATAGATCCAAAGTTGGTGATTCCACTTTGTATAATTTTATTTAATATTTGTTTATCCTTTTAAATATCCTTAGGATTATTTGTTCACCATTTGGTATAGATTTTTAGATAGGTGCTTTATTAGCTTTGGAAATTCAATTTCCTTATCTTACTAAATCCATAAGATTTTATCTATGGTTCCAAATTGAATGAAATCAATTTATATGGTTTTATAATATTTCCATTTGTTATTCTTGCTCATTTATAATTGTTTGTTGAAAAAATTTATATGGATCAAATCCATACTTAGAGTAATCTTGGAAATGATTTTCTCCCATTAGGTTTTTTGAGTTTTGGTTTATTTTCCAAGTGTTTAAATTTCAAGATGCATTTATGAAGAATGCATTTAACTTGATTTGAATTTTTGTTGGATTCAAATCGTATTCAAAGTTTGTTCAAGATGGGTTTTGATGTTTCCAATTGGAATCAAAAAGTTTCTTTTCACCCTAAATTTCAACAATTATTTATTTTGTTTATTTATTTTTCACATTTCAAAATTTGGAAAATTTTGGGATGTGACAACTTCATAACTGGGTGGTTATAAATGTGGCATTGAGTATTAGAAAAGTATGTGTTGAGGCACATGGATTAAGAGTGGGATTAGTACATCCATATGACGGATAGATATACTCTAGGCCCTCTCGGTGGAATGCTATCCAATTAGCTTGCAAGCATGTGACTGGATCACAAGGGATCACACATCACAGGAACGAGTAAAGAATACTTATCGGTAACGAGGTTGAACTAGGTATACAGAGATACCGATGATCAAACCTCGGATAAGTAAAGTATCACGATACAAAGGGAAATAGGTATCATATGTAAATGGTTTATTCGATCACGAAGTAATCGTAGAAATATGTGGGATCCATATGAATTTCCAGATTCCTCTATTGGTTATTAATCAGAGAAGAGTATCGATCATGTCTGCATAATTCACGAATAGTAGGGAGACACACTTAAGGATTCAATGTTTTTAGTAGATATGGATTGTGATTAAAGGGACCGAATGTTGTTTCGAGTCTCGGATTGGATCTGGGACATCACGAGGAGATCCAGAATGGCCTAGAGAATAAGATTCATATAAGGAAAGTCCAATCCGGAGTTCAGGAATGGTTTCGGTGTTTTCACCAGAATGTTCTAGAAGGGTCAAGAAGGTCCACCGATCCGGAGTGGGAAGGATACATGGATGTAACATTAAAAAGTGGAATGGTTGCATCACGTACTAGGTCACTTGGCTGGGCAATGGGAAGAGAAAAATCAAACTCTAGTTTGAAAAGTCAAACGCCAATTTGAAAAAGTCAAATCCCAACATTGGTTGCCTACTGGAGGGAGGGAAGGAATCCTACCTAAGGGAGGACTCCTCCCTCTCCCTTGTCGCCAGCCACAGGGTGGAGTTTGGGGAGGACTCCCCTCCCCAAACCGCCCCTCCCTCTCATAAATAGAGGGGAGGGGGCGACCCTTGCCTCACACAAGAAACCCTAAACTCTAGATCGGTTGTCGCCCCCTCTCTAGTTGCAGCCGCTCTAATTCTCCTCTAAATAGCCACCGTCTAGTTAATCCCTAGCCTCCGGCTACCTCCACCCCTCTGCCCTCTAAACTCTAGATCGCTGACGCTCTTTCTACTCCACCATACCCGCTCCGGCTTAGGCGAAGCCCTTCGGGATCTCCCCTCTACTTCTGACACCACGCTGTCATGCTACCGGAATCGCGAGGAGAGAGCTACAACCTTCGTTGCCTGCTGGAACAAGGGAGAGGTAGGTCTTCATCGAGTACCGAATCTATGACCGACTGCGGGAGCGCTACCAGAAAGCGTCGCCGGAAGGATTGTCTTCGCGATCTTAAGATCGAACAGTGAACGACTACATCAACCATGAGAATCCGATCTCGTTAACCGCTTTGGATCTTTGAGGGTTAGTACTCTATCGACTCGTTGCTATAATCTAGTAGATAGATCTTGGCTTGTGTGTGTTCATGCGATAGAAATTTTTTGTTTTCCATGCTACGAACCCCTACAGTGGTATTAGAGCCGTGTCTATATGTAGATCTGTTGCACAAGTAAAACACAATGGTCATTATGGACGGTGGTGCTTTTATTATCAATTGCTTATTGTGTACTTTGCATCTTGCAGGATGGTGGGATGAAGTGGCCCGGGCTAACCTTACATGACATTGTTCATGAGACTTGCTCCATGCTCGACATGCAACTTGTATTGCATAAGTGGCTTTGCGGGTGTGTCTGTCTCTCCCATCATAGTGAAGATTCAGTTTACAACGGGAACTTGATAGTTCTTGCATCAATGTTGTGGTTCTTGTTCGTAAGTTAGTATGGTACTTATTGGAAAGCCCCAAACCACATAAAACATGCAAATAAAATTAGAGGCGTCTAACTTTGTTTTGCAGGGGTGTGTTGTGATGTGATATGGCCATGATTGTGATTATATATGATGTATGCAATGTTCCTTATTGTAAGTCGGTAACTGGCAGGAGCCTTATGGTTGTCTATTAATTTCTTTAAGACCTGCATGTCTATTATTCAAAGTAGTTGTAATAGTTGATGCTGGTGGACGACAACCATGGAGCGGTGTCATTGACCTTGACGCCACATCGGTGATGATGGAGATCATTTTAGCACCGTTGCCAAGACACGGTAGCATTATAACATGATCCATTTCACAAAATATCAAGTAATAAAGTATTCGTCCTTAGTTAGCACTGTTTCCAATACTCGTTGTTTTGAAGCACCACGTGATGATCGGGTGTATTAGATTCTGTGTGTGCATACAACGCGAGCAAGCTAGATTTGCTCATGCGGAAACTAAGGTTGATCTTGACGAGCCTAGCATGTACAGACATGGTCTCGGAACATGGATCACCGAAAGGTAAAGCATGAGTCATATAGTAGATATGATGAACATGTTGATTGTTCGCCTTTGAAACTACATCATCTCTCATGATGATTGGACTTGGTGTAGTGGATTTGGTTTATGTGATCACTAAAACAATGTGATGGATATTGTTTTGAGTGGGAGTTCAACAGCAATATGATTAAAATTTGAACACTATTTATCATAAATTAAATCAAAGTGAATTTGCATAGTTTTTATAGTCATTGGCATCCGTTTACCACCTTACGCTTAGTTATAATTGAGCTAATAGAACTATAGAATTCTGGTTAATTACTTTATGAACTGGTATTGTACAGTTTTGAAGTGTTAATGTAAAGTTTAAAATTCCTATTGCAAACTTTCAGTAAGTTCCGGTTACTCCGAGAAGTTTAATAATTGGTACTAAATCAAGAGTAACAATTCCAGTGTTAGTATATAAGTATCATGTTTGTCTCCATGATTCTTGATATTCAAAAGATTGTTTTAATATCAAGGTTATCTAGAAGCTGAAAGAGTTGTTTCAGAAACCATCATGTGTGGAAGATATTGCGATATCTGAAATGATGTTTTGGTTGCAACATGATAGAGTATAATATGGTAAAATATATGTTCTCATATTTGATGAGAATTTGCAAAAGGTTGGAGACGCTAATCGCCCTAATCCTCCAAAAGGTTTTTGGAGAGAAACAGTATTCTCGCGATTCACCGTTATAAGCTAAAGTAGCTTGATCATGGAAATTGCCATGATAAGGATGAATATAAGATGTAGGTAAAATGTTTACTACACTAAAAGATTACTAAAGGATGGAATTCGAAAGAACGCCAAACATTTGATGATGGTGATCTACTTGAAAGTGCAAGTCCAAAGATATTAGTATTTTACTATACATGCTTTGGACTATGTGTCATGTGTATGGAACCACTATTGATGTTGATAGATTCTTTAAAAACAGGAATGCTAAAAGAGAAATCTAAGAAATATTTGGCAGAAAATAAAAGATTAGAATTGTTCAGCTCAGGTATATAAATGATATACATGTTATGGATATGTTCTTTGCTTGTTAAAACAATGTGGTTTTTAAGTATTGGATACTGAATTTGTTGGTGTGAATTGTCATATGAAACAACACAATTCATGGACTGCAATGGCCTAAGTAACTAGCAAAAGAATATGTGATGATGTTCATCAAAAAAACAAAGTGTTGTTGTGTTGCTCATTAACATCAAATCATACCTTCAAGATTTGTTCCAATAATTGATATTTCAACCGGGTATTATGAGAACAAAAGGGTTGTTCAAATAATTGCCGTAATCCATAAAAGATGGATGATTTACAAATCTTGTTGGAGAAATCACATCCATAAAATTAATGCTAAAAATGTTGAAAGACAATTGATTGAAAGATCACTTAGGAAGTGACATCGCCATTTAAATTATAATGGAAAGAAAACATGAAAAAACTCCATTCTTGATGGAATGTTGGAGTCTTTTGATTTTTGATCAAATGACGCTTGTGAAACTTTCCTAGAGATAATTAAAACTCTGTTCATAGGCCATAAGGGAATGAAAGACTAGCTTATTGGAACTTGTACATATAGATGTATGAAGCCCATTATGTGTAGTCAAGAGCGATGGATTTCAACTTCATATGCTTTCTCTAAAAATTTGAGTGAATATATGAATATTTTGTTAATAAGGATGAAGGGTCAAACATTTGAAAATGTTCGAAGAATTTCAAGATGGAGTGGAAAATCATTGTAACAAGAATATAAATATTTTATGATAGGATCATAAAGGAAGATATTTGAGTTACAAGTTTAGCATAACACCTAAGATTTGAGGAATCGTTCCATGGATTTGCGTTTCCTGAAACACCATATGAGTATGGAGTGTTTGAGATATGTAATAAAAACTTGTTTGACATGGTAATATCAAAGGTGTGTGAGTTATAAAACTGTCATTATATTTTAAAGATTAAAATATTTAGAGACTACCACTTTTTCACTTAAAAGAGCTCCATCATGATCCGCTGAAATGACACCATATAAAGTTATGGTTTGGGATAAAACCCAAGTTGTCCTTTCTTAAACATTGGTATGCTATGCATAAGAAAGATGTTTGCAACCAAAGTCGGATGAACATGTCTTTGTATGTTATTTCGAATAACCGTTGAGTATTCTTCCATAACACCAGAGACAAAAGTGTTTGTCGCTTAGAACGTCAAGTTTCTTTGAGAAGAAATTTTTCGTGAAAAGTTAAGGGGGAGGACAATAGAACTTTTATAAGGTTAAAAGAATCTTAGCTATATGTGCAAAGTTGTGCAGTGCCGAAAAGTGTTCCAGAGGCAGCAACAATGCTCATGGCTCACGTGCCTCAAAGGTTGTGGTCACGGAGGTCTAAGTTCCTATTGAACCAAGTAGGTCGGGTAAACAATCAAATACTAGGATTTGAAAGTAAATCATTGTTGTTTGACAATGATGAACCGACTGTATGCAAAGAAGCGATGATGGGCTCTGACTCCATCAAATGGATTGAAGCCATAGAATACGTGATATTTCCATACACGAGAAATCAAGCTTTGAACTTGAAAGACCCTCTAGAAAGGTGTAAGACCTTACAGTCATGTTTGGATCTATAAAGAAATAGACATGGATGTTTCACATCTATGAAATAGTCGACATGTCGAGAAAGAGTTCACGACAATGTTTAAGCAGTTGACTATGATAAGATTTGATCTCTCATAGCGATATTTAGTCTAGACAGATTAATGTAGCAACCACTACATATAATTTTGTTATGTGGTAGTTGAATAAACAAAACAAGTTATTCTAATATAATGGTTACCTAGGACATGTACATGACACCGTCCAAAGGGTTTTGTCAATTCAAAAGATGCTAAAAGCGTATGCAAACTTCAATGGTTGAAGTAAGCATCGCGGAGTTGGAATCTTCACCATGATGAAACTGTTAAAAGATTTTAAATTCATCGGAGACGATGAAGATGCTTGCATTTGCAAGAAATTAAGTGGGAGCGCTAAGACATATTTCTAATACATTATGTGGAAGACATATTGTTGATTGGAAATGATGTATATTTTATTGACACAAGTTAAGAATTTCATCTCGATGAAAGACTTAGGCAAAACCCGAATATTTGGCATCAATGTCTATATGGATAGATTGAGATGCTAATATGGTTGTGCCAAAAGTACATAGATGAGATATTGAATGAGTTCAATATAGAAACTACAAGAAAGGTTTCCTGTCGCAAAGGAAGGATTGAATCAAGATTCAAGTGTTTTTGACACTTGGTAAGTGAAATCAAGATTCAAGTGTTTTTGATACTTGATAGATGAAATCACAAAGAGTATTTTATCAATCATACCGTGATATGTACAAATCCAGATATGCCTATGCTCTAAATGTTATAAGCATATACCAGAATGATTCATAAAGATGATCATTGGACAATAGTAAGGATATTCTTATGATCCTCTGGAAGAGCTAAGAATATGTTATTTTGTAGAGGTGACAAATAGATAGATAGTTCATTGTAAAGTATTACATTGATACTGGTTTTGTCACAAAGTACAAATTAATTTTTTCTCAATTAAACTATGGGTGGAACAATGTAATGGAAAGGAAGTTCCATAATGGATTTGGATGAGTTCCAAAGTTAAGACATTGTGACAGATACTACAACAAAAAAGCTAAGTATATGTTTGCCATTGTAGCAGCAAAAGAGGGCATTTGTGTCAAGTAGTTTGTTATCAAACTAAGTGTGGTTCACAGCGGGCTAGTACTATGAAGATATATTGATTGTGTCGACATGGTTTGACCCTAGGGAACTAAAGGTCTCACCAAACGACAAAATTTATACAAAGCCATATCATTAGAGAATGAGTGATGCGTAGAGACGCAAAGACATGCAATTACACACGGACCTGAAAGTGTCGGATCTGAAGATCAGATTGACCACTAGAAATCGTGTAAATACAACATCAGAAAGCCATAGGTGTTGAATGCATAAAGGTTTAAAACTAGATTATCTCTAGTGCAAGTGGGAGACTGTTGGAGATATGCCCAAGAGGCAATAATAAAGTAGTTATTATCATATCTTTATGTTTATGATAAATGTTACATCCCATGCTATAATTGTATTAACCAGAAACATTAATACTTGTGTGATTTGTAAACATAAAAGGGTCCCTAGTAAAGCCTCTTGATAAACTATCTTATTAGTTAATATATGATCATGGTTTCCTGATCATGAACATTGAGATGTTATTAACAACAAGGTCATATCATTAGGAGAATGATGTGATGGACATACTCCTATAGTTAAGTGTAGCATAAGATCAAGTCATTCAAATACTTCACTTGCTATAAGCTTTCAAATACATAGTAAGCTAAATCCTTCGACCATGAGATCATGTTAATCACCATCACTGGATGGATTCTTTGATGACATCAAATACCACTTCGTAACTAGGTGGTTATAAAGGTGGCATTGAGTATTAGGAAAGTATGTGTTGAGGCACATGGATCAAGAGCAGGATGTGTCCATCCATATGAAGGATAGATATACTCTGGGCCCTCTCGGTGAAATGTCATCCAATTATCTTGCAAGCATGTGACTGGCTCACAAGGGATCACATATCGTAGGAATGAGTAAAGAGTACTTATCGGTAACGAGGTTGAACTAGGTATGCAGAGATACCGACGATCAAACCTCGTATAAGGAAAGTATCATGAGACAAAAGGAAATTGGTATCGTATGTAAATGGTTCATTCAATCAAGAAGTAATCGTAGAAATATGTGGGAGCCATATGAATTTCTAGATTCCTCTATTGGTTATTGATAAGAGAAGAGTATCGATCATGTCTGCATAATTCACGAACTGTAGGGAGACACACTTAAGGATTCGATGTTGTTTAGTAGATATGGAATGTGAGTAAAGAGACCGAATGTTGTTCGGAGTCTCGGATTGGATCCGGGACATCGTGAGGAAATCCAAAATGGTCCGTAGAATCAGATTCATATAAGGAAAGTCCAATTCCGGAGTTCGGGAATGGTTTTGGTGTTTTCATTGGAATGTTCTAGAAGGGTCTAGAAGGTCCACCGATCCGGAGTGGGAAGGGTACATGGATGTGTCATGACAAAGTGGAGTGGTTGCATCATGTACTAGGTCACTTGGCTGGGCAATGGGAAGAGACAAATCAAACTCTAGTTTGAAAAGTCAAATGCCAATTTGAAGAAGTCAAATCCCAACATTGGTTGCCTAGTGGAGGGAGGGAAGGAATCCTACCTAAGGGAGGACTCCTCCCTCTCCCTTGCCGCCAGTGAGAAGGTGGAGTTTGGGGATGACTCCCCTTCCAAAACTGTCCCTCCCTCTCATAAATCGGTTGTCGCCCCCCTCTCTAGTTGCAGCCGCTCTAGATCTCCTCTAAATAGCCGCCATCTAGTTAATCCCTAGCCGTCGGCTACCTCCACCCCTCGGCCCTCTAAACTC
The DNA here is from genome assembly GCA_916181665.1 of Avena sativa. Classification (NCBI taxonomy): domain Eukaryota; kingdom Viridiplantae; phylum Streptophyta; class Magnoliopsida; order Poales; family Poaceae; genus Avena; species Avena sativa. Next base: position 297,752,213 of record OV702297.1, on the reverse strand, counting down.
TAGATTGCTGAGGCTCTCTCTACTCCACCATACCCGCTCTGTCTTAGGCGAAGCCCTGCGGGATCTCCCCTCTACTTCCGACACCATGCCATCATGCTGCCAGAATCGCGAGTAGAGAGCTACAACCTCCGCTGCCTGCTGGAACAAGGGAGAGGAAGGTCTTCATCGAGTACTGAACGTGTGACCGACTGTGGGAGTGCTGCCGGAACGCGGCGCCAGGAGGATCGTCTTCACGATATTCAGATCGGCAAGTGAATGACTACATCAACCACGAGAATCTAATCTCGTCAACCGCTTTAGATCTTCGAGGGTTAGTACTCTATCGACTCGTTGCTACAATCTAGTAGATAGATCTTGGCTCTTGTGTGTGTTCATGCGATAGATTTTTTTGTTTTCCATGCTACGAACCCCTACACTTTTCTCCAAGCCGACTCACGAACGACTCAACGATGCCAGGCAACCTGTAAACTTCTGGAAATCGTTGAGACAGTTTGGCAGCTCCATGCGCTCTACCGCCTGAATCTTTGTCGAATTTTCTTTGGTACCCCGGCTCGATACGAGGAAACCGAGTATTTTTTCCGCTAGAACACCAAAGGTGCATTTTTGTAGGTTAAGCTTCATTAGGAATCTCCTTACATTTGCAAATGTCTGCCAGATAGCATCTACTAGTGTGTGACTCTCTTTGGTTTTTATTACCACCTCATCAACATATACTTGGACATTTTTTCCAATCTAATCATGTAAGCATTTTTCATGCATCTTTGATATGTTGCCCCTGCATTACGTAAGACGAATGGCATAGTGCAATAGCAATAATCCCCATACGGGGTAATAAATGCAGTCTTTATTTGATCGGCCAGATTTAATGGTATCTGGTGGAAACCAGAGTATGCTTCTACAAATGATAATAGCTCACAACTAGCGGTTGAATCAATAACCTGATCTATTCTCGGCAAAGGAAATGGATCCTTTGGACATGCTTTGTTCAGATTGGTGTAGTCAATACACATACACCACACCACTGGTACATTCGGGTCATCTTTATTTTCTCTACCAGCACCGAATTAGATAGCCAATCTGGATGAAGCACTTCCATTATGAACCCGACTACAAGGAGCCGAGCTATCTCATCTCCAATGATTTTTCTTTTATCCTCGGCGAAGCGGCGGATAGGATGCTTCACCGGCCTTGCATCTGGCCTAACATGCAAAGAGTGTTCTGCCAGCTCCCTCAGCACACCTTGCAGATCATGAGTGGACCAAGCAAAGATATCCCGGTTCTCACAGAGGAAGCTGACGAGCTTGCTTTCCTATTTATCATTCAGGACAGCACCAATAGTGACGGTACTCTCTAGGAACTGGTCGTCAATCTAAATCTTCTTGGTGTCCTTAGCCGGCTAAAAGGAGACACTCCCATGCGGGTTAGTGAGTGCCGGAATATTCAACTATGCCGACTGAGCCAAAGCTATTACTTCTTGAATCATTCTTTTTTCCCTTACAATCACTAATGACTAAACTAGGTTTGACCCAGCCGAGGCACATTCCATCGATCTCCTATAATCTCCAGCAAAGGTGATAATCCCATGGTGTCCTGGCATCTTCATCTTCAAGTAACTGATGTGGGTACAAGCCATGAATTTTGATATGGTCAGCCTTCCCAGCAATGCATGATAGCAACTTTCCAGGTCCACAACCTTGAATTCCAAGATCTCAGTCCTGTAGTTCTCCCTTGTGCCGAATAACACATCAATCCGGACCTTTCCAATTGGCTCACAAGACAACCCCAGCACAGTGCCATGGAAGGCAGTCTTAGTCGACAACAACATGTTCTCATTGATACCTAGCTTATTCATTGTGTCCTTGTATAGTATGTTTATCCTGCTGCCATTGTCAATCAACGCCTTGGAGAATTTGACATTGATATTTGGTCCAATGAATGTCGAATCAAGCACCAAAGTATATGATCTGAGGTACGGAATGATCTTGGGATGATCCATGATATTCCAAGTAATTTCCTAATCCGACCAATGCATATACCTTGGCACTGTCGGCATAACTGCATTTACTTCCATATGCCGCCTTTGCATACTTTTCCTGTCTTTTTGTTCCGTAGTGAACACATAGTAAGCATGATGATGCTCTCTGTACTCATTTCTGCCTCCATGGCCAGGGTCTCCATGGTTTTCCTGGTTCTGATTCGCCACTTGGTGTACAACTTCCCTCATGCTGCTGCTGAGCATTGCCTCCTGTGAGCTGAGGCTAGGGTGTCCACGGTTTTCATGGATCTCATACCTCGGCGGTGGTGGGGGTAAAGCTAGTTGCTGATGAGAATTGCCTCCTGTGAGATGAGTTTGGTGATTCAGATGGTTTGGTTATGCTCCATCCATCGCTAGCTTCATCCAAGCACACTGCCAAGTTGTGTGATTTGCCGGCTTAGCTGGATTCAGTGTGTGGAACTTGCATGGATGATCCAACATAGAATCGTATGTGTACTTCAGCCTCTCTTGCCATTGCTTCTTTTGCTCTGCACTCCACTGCCTTTTGCCATCATTTTTCAGAGTCCACTGCTATGCACTATTCTCCTAGCACTATTATCCCTAGTTCCTGGCTGATCTTGGGTTACAGCAGCAACATGACTCAAATGGTGTCGATAGACCGGCCTATCATCTCTTCTCTTACCTTGTAACTCATTCCTCCGGATGACCCAGCACCATCCATATGAGTCGGATCACCCAACGCGTATGAGTCGGCAATTCTGATAGTCTTGGCCAACATAGTTGGCATATCTCTCTGCAATATTTTTCATAACACACTCGCGTATCTGCACCCTTGTGCAAACCATGCTATTGCATGTGATTCAATCACTCCCTCATAGGAGTTCCTCAAGTTGCACCACCGAGTCAAAAACTTTCGGTTAGTTTCATTCGGCCTCTGGTTGCACATGGCAAGCTGCCGAGGTCTGTTTGGCCTCTTATACATTCTTGTGAAGTTGCTCACAAATATCTCCTCAAAATCTAACCAGCAGTTGATACTTCCTGTCGGCAGATTATTCAACCAGCCCCTTGCTAGCCCTTCCAACATCTACGGTATATATCTTATAGCCCATCTAAGGTTTCCCCCTGCGATGTATACTGTAGTGGCATAATTTATTAGCCAATCTTGTGGCTTTGTACTTCCATCATATTTTTGTCCCCCTGGCCAACTGGAAATGTGCCAGAGGATCTTCCCTCATAATCTGAGGTCCAAAACATGCCGTACCAGGCGGACCTTGCTCTTCCAATAGTTCGGACCTATATATTCTGTCCAACTTCAACCTTGCGTCATCTGGATACAAGTTCCTCTTCCCTAGCTTTGCTTCCAGGACTTGGTGATCTGGCCTACGGTACTCGGTGTTCTCCATTGCCGAGTAATCGTCATTGTACCTATTATGCTCTGGGTTATGATGAGCTGGCCCTGTACTATGCTCTTGCCGAGGCATATACCTCAGCTCATTTTGCTGGGTTGGATGATGTCCTCCGCCAGCCGAATTACGCTGGCCACCATGACATTGGATGGGGTTTCAGTTACCTCAGCTGCCACTTCCTTGGTCACAATCTTGAGCTGCCTTTGCTCTTTCCAGCCACTGTCGGGTCATACGGCACCATCTGCTTGTTCCTTCTTCCCGAGGTTACCACCTCGTCTCACCTTGTGCCTCCACCGGGTGAAGATGCTGCGGAAGCTGATCTTGCCGGAGCACCTCAAGCCGAATGAACAATACGGGAAGCTCCGAGTCTTTCCGGGTTGTTCTTTAGCAGTTCCTCATTCTGTTGGTTTGCTATGCGCACCAGCTCATTCACTCTCTTCCGTTGCCTCTGCCGGGCTTCACCGAACAGAGAAGGTATCTCGGCAGCTGTGGCATCTGCAGCCCTGAGGTTTTTCATAGGCGTGCTATACCTTGACAATCCTAGGTCAGCCGAGTCACCCTTCCTTGACACAAGTTCCTTGTTAATATCACTAAGGAGATTCTTTCCTTTCAACCTTACACCATCCATGCGAGTTGGGCTAGTGTTAAGTTTATTCGCCCTAGCATACTCACGCAAGGTAATGTTTAGTGACTGTTGTGCAACAGATACTCTTTTGGATCCCTCTAGCATTTTCGGTTGGGTCTCCTCCAGCTCAGCATGTGCATGAGCCAGATCTACGATAGGAGCTATAGGAGTAGTTAAGTTATCTATTGCTTCCTACAGTATATTCTCTGGCCTTTCTAGTGGAGGTCCCCTCGTACGAGGTACCCTAGGAGTTACATTACCCGCGTCTCCGGGTTTCCTGCTACCAGATCTACTATCACCGGATCTCTGCTTGTGCCAGCTCCTGCGCCTGCAGCTGGTGCTGTCATCATCACCTTGACGCTACCTACGGGGCGAGTGATACTCAGACCGCTAGGAACGCTGAGGGGAGCCTCTCCCGTGAGGATGACTCGCTGCGGGTAGACGCAGCAGATGAAGACGCAGACGTAGACCTTGTGCACAACTAGGTTGATGAAGACCCCGTTGTGTGGAGGAGGGTGCCTGGAAAAGTGATGCACGTTGTCGCTAACGTAGTCCCACAAGTCAAAGCGCTGCACCAGCCTGGAGACAATGCACTCGCCGGTAGCGATGAAGTTTCCCGTCCGGATCTTGACTCTAGCTAGCACCACTGCTGGTCCCACGGTCGGCGCCAACTGTCGTGGTGGTGGAATGGCAGATGCCATAGGTAGGCTACAGATGGGGCCAATGTGTACTAGTGGGATCCAGGGAGGGATTGTGTAGTGTATTCTACACGAACAAGATGCTTTCGATTTCTTTATTTGGAACGCCAATGGATTACACTTTCTCCTTGAGTTGTATCCGGGAGAGGAGGAAGAAGCACTCACGTACTCTTTAAGTGTAAAAATGAATAGATCCCTCCTCTAGGAGGCCCTGGCTCACCTTAAAAAGGAGTGGACATGTTACATCTTGGGCTGACGTGGACATCATATTCGTGGAATATGCTCTTCCCAATAGGGTAATTCGGCGCCCCTCTTTCCCTGTTGCCCTTCAATCAACGACAAAGACCTAGAGCCCATGACATGTGATCGTTGGACTCTGGGACTGTCACCTCTGTGACATCTCCTCTTTCCTTCTGCCCCTCTGGTCCTTGTCTGTAGCGCTTGGCACTGTGCGGATTCCTAAGCGAGATTAGAGGACAGTGTTGACCTTGGGGCTCGCTCTCTCCTTCTCGTGCAAGCCATCTCATGACTCGGTCTCGTACAATATGAATCGACCAAGCCCTCACCTGCAAATAGATAACATGCTACACACCGTGCCGACATACCTTATATGTCGGCCGAGTCAAGCCAAAGCTGTTTTGCTCAGGGTAACCCGACCCTTATTCGCCTGGCCCTTATTTAACTCGGTCGGGTCATACCTTGTCCTGGTGTATACCTTGGTTGGCTTTGAACTTTTACCTTAGCTTGACCCTACCTGGGGTCATCCCCCCAACAATTATATTTTTCATCAAGGAAGCTATATCATATTCACAAAAGAGCCTCACCCAAAAGAGTCGCTATTCGCAGAAACATGACAAAGGAGAGGAGATCCACCGCAGAGTCACCACCATCTCTGTAGCACCCACTACTAGAAAATCGCTTGTTTTTATCTCTGTGTATCATTATGATATCATCATGCATATATTTTCCTAAAACTATTTTTCTAAAAGCCCTATTTTATTTTCTATATTAATACCCTTCCTTTTATTTCAAATTAAAACCCTGAGTCTACCTAGATATTTTATTTGCCTAAAAACTATTTACTAAAGTCTCTGGAAAAAATATTATCGGGGGAGGCAGCCGTGGGCCAGGCCCAAAAGCCCAGCCCGCGGCCACCTACCACCCCTCTATTCCTAACCCTAACTCTAAACCCTAACCACATCTGACCCAACTGCCACCACCCAACCCCACACAGCGCCGCTGCACCTAACCCCACTCCGCAGTAACACGACGCACACAAAACACACACACACTATGAACCGCATGTAGCACACACGCACACCCCGCCACACCCACATAAAACTAACCCCACCCCCGTCTCACACACAGGCGCGGCCAGCACACACACGCCGCAAGCGCCAACACATAGCCACGCACTCACGCGTGATGCAGTGGCCACGCGATCTCGATGCGCCCAAAACCACCTCGCTCGTCACCTCATCCCTACCACCACGCGAAGTGTCCCGTCCCCACCTACCCTATCACGATCCCACCTACCCCCGTCACCTCGCCCTGCTCGAGCCTCCCCGACTGATAGCGCCGCCCCGCGAGGTCCACGTCGCTGTCGACCCCCTCCCCTCTGCAGAGCTCACCTGCCTGAGCTTGTCCTCCCACAGTACCGTCATTCAGCCTCCGATAGCGACACCAACCACCACACCGTGCCCCTATCCCACCTCCTCCACCCCGTCGAGTGCACCGCCGCCATCGTCGAGCCATGCAGCCCCCACTTGTCCCCTTCCCCGCCTTTGCCTTGTTGACCTGCGTGCACCCCGCTAGCCCCTGCCTGTGTTGATGCCGCGCTGTGTGCCCCACCCCAGGCAAGATCCGACCGCGGCCACGTCGATGCCCCTCGTCGCCAAGCTACGGCAGTCACGACCTTCCTCTACTGCGCCCGCTTGTGTTACCTCGTGCCTACACCCTCTCCTGCTCCCCGCTCGTGTTGCCTCATGCCCGCACCCTCTACCGCGTCCTACTCATCTTCCGTGTCGATGTGCCATCCTTGCTGCCCGATGCCTCCCTGAACTCACCTCCCCTAGGAAGCACCACCGCCAAGTGTGCCCCCGACGCTGTGCACCTAGCCACGATCCAGGGCCATGAGATGGACGTCCTCGACCCAGCTTCGCCATGTCCTGCTCGTCTTCATCTCCCAGCCCCTACCATGATATGCTCCACGAATGACCATGGCGGTAATCTGAGAGTGATCTTCGGTGTGGATGTTGTTGCCACGCCTGTACAGCTCTAGAATCTTGTGTCGTCTGACAAGATGTTATGAACCACGCCTTCCCAATGAACATGGGTAACAAGTGGAACAAGGACCTTGTCAAGAACGACCCTAACCCTGCCCACTGATAGCTGTGAGATTTGATACATTTTTAATGGTTTTTCTTGATAGTTTTCGTCTTGATTTGATGGTTTTATACCTTTACCTAACATAGCAAAGAAAACTTGGTTTTCAGTGTATATTTCAGGTTCTGAACATCAACAGAAGGTTTCCATGACAAAAATACAATATTCAGGCAAAAACAACCAAGTCTCTTTCTGGAAGCAATCGAGGACAACAACCAGATGGTTTAACGACCAAATGGTGGGAATATTTTTCTGGCCGTATAGTTTCCGCCGCCTTCGTCCTGTCAAAAGGAACACCTTTCATGAAGGAGGCAAGGGTGAAAACAGAACACATCAGCCACAGTTCCATCTAGAAGGGAGAAAGAAGAGATTCAGAGAAGAAGGGGAAGACGTTCTCCATCTCTCTTCATGATCTTCAACCTCCTAGCCAGCACGCCCCCATAGCCATTACTACTTGTACGAGAGAGAGAGAGAGAGAGAGAGAGAGAGAGAGAGAGAGAGAGAGAGAGAGAGAGAGAGAGAGAGAGAGAGAGAGAGAGAGAGAGAGAGAGAGAGAGAGAGAGAGAGAGATCTTCACTTTGCAAGATTAGGGTTTGCAATTGTTTCTTCCTTATCTTGAGTTGTGTTGGATTGATTTTTTATTCTTATTATGGATCTCCATGGTAATATTGAGATGAACTCCTCTTATTTAATTATATCGATGATGTTTTCTTCTCTCATGTGTGAGTAAGTTCCTTTGGGCATTTGAGATGTAGGGGATTTGGTGAGATGTGATGTGCCTATATATTTTCTATTAATTTGTGATTGATTTTAATTACTATATTATGTATGCTTGACTATCTGTGGGATGCCTAATGCTTGTTGTCGAATTAAGGGCCCAGACAACATGATACTTTGTTCTACATAGATAAGATATTTTTTGCTAGCAGACCGGCACCCCCGAGTGACACAGGGATATCATTGGAAAACTAGTATAACTCGAGGAGCATGAGGAACCACTGTGCCTATTGCACTAGTCCGATACAAGGAGCTTAATTGCTAAGCAACCTAAAGCATCTTAATTTCCTAGTGACTGACCATGGTTTTGGTAACGGACTAGTAGGATTATTTAGGTTGGGATGAAATCTACCAAGAGGAGTTCCGGCTAATTATGGGTTGATCGCCTAAACACATACTTATAAGATTATAATTGTTACACTTATCACTCATCCACTTGGCACAATCACTATCACCATGAACGGTATCTCCCCGCGCCTGCTTCGTCATCTGTGGAAAACAACAAAAAATTGAATCGTTCTTTACTTTTATGCTTTTTATTTCTAAAGTTTTCATTTTAGTTTTATTTAAATACAATCAATTTAATCCAAATTTTGTTCTTATTTCAACACTTACAGTCAATTCACTCGAAGACATGTGACAACTTTGAGTGTGATAGAGGCTTCATTCATAAACATTTTCCTTTGGGCTTCCTATGGGATCGATATCTTAACTTCGAAAATAGCTGCATACGATCTGTGCACTTGCAGACATCAAGCTATTTTCTGGCGCCATTGCCCGGGAGCTAAGCTCTAAGTGTTTATTTATTAACATTTCAGTTGTTACTACTACCAAATGGTATCCCTAGAAGACAAAGGATCTACATGCTCTGGTAGGACCTATCTACCAAATTATTTTGAGTGCATGTCTTCTCAAAGGCGCGAAGAAGTTATTGAAAAAAAATTGAGATCAAAGAAGACTGTATTTGAAAACCTGAGTGATTTTATGGAAATCATGTACATTCACAGGACAATTGCTAAGAAACCTGAGAAAACTCTCAAAGAATACAGTGCTACAAATCCTGCTTATCTTAAACAACCAATATAATTTCCTAATCCTGGAGTTAGAGAATATCAATTTGATGGTAAGATTATTAAAAATTTGCTGGAAAAAGCTTTCAATGGAAGGGAAGATGAAGACCCAGGAAGACATCTTAGAGAGTTTGATGCTGTGATAACATTAATTGGACCAAAAGGTTTTCCTAGAGATTTCTCCCATCTAAAATTATTCTGTTGGTCTCTAAAAGGCAAGGCTCTAAACTGGTTATATTCTCTCTCTCATCATTACATTAATTGCTAGGATAACTATATTGTCAAATTCATAAACAAATTTAATCCTTTTAACAAGGTAACTGAAATTAGAAAGAATATAGGCAACTTCAGTCAAAACGTGGGAGAAAACTACCCACAAGCTTGGGATAGATTTTTTGGAATGATCAATAGTACTCCTAATCATGGCTATTCCTAATCAACTGTTTGCCACTTATTTTACCATGGTCTTAATGTTCAATGTAGAGAGTTGTTAGATTTATCAACAAGAGGATTGATAAATACTTTAACTACTAAAGACTATTTGGAATTGATGTCCACTAGGGCTAAAAATGATTCTCTATATAATCCTGATTTTCGCACTAAGATGGAAAAAGGAATACTCCGTATAACCCTAGATCTTATGCCTGAAGTATGCAAAACAATGAAATAAAAGGGTATACCTTCTGAACTTGTTAAGGAAAACAATGTAGGTCTATTATAGATTTTTACTGAAGAAGATGAAACTAGGAAAGCTTTTCAAGAATTAAAACATTGATAGGTCAAATATCATAATAACTTGCATAAGCAATTTCAAAGACATAAGAAGATTTTGACAGAAATCACGGAAATTATGATGAGATTGTCCAAGAAATAAAATTATTCACAAGTACCTTACTATGATTGAAACCCAATGTGAACAAATAGCATCTTATTATCAAAATTTTCTTCAAGATGATATGAATTTTCCTATTTCTAATAATGTTGTTATAAGGGGAGGTGCAGTTGTTACAGGACCATTAGGACCACCAGAATATGAAGCTGAAAAAGATCGAAGGGAAAAAGCCTTTCTCAAAGCAATCCAATAAGATGACCGACTGGTGGATCCTCAAGATGAAACTGCTCAAGAAACACAAGACCAAACCTTGGAAGAGCAAAATGATGCACAGGATGACCGCTATGACTCTGATGCAGAGACTGTTGATCCAAGAGAATAAAAAGAGATAAGCAATGAAGACGAAGTTATTGTAGTATAAAAGAAGAAAAGCGATAAGCAGCAACAAAAGAAAACAACTAAAGAGCATGATCCCCCACAAAAGGTAAAAGACAAGAATAAGAAAGGTGAGCAAAGACTTCCATATCCAGGTAACAAAAAGAAAGCACCTGATCAGGTAATCTATCACTCTTTCAAAAAGGCACTTGGTGATCTCCGTCTAGAAATTCCATTTTGCGGATGCAATAAAAGTTCCTACCTACACTAAATTTCTCCGTGATATTCTTAATAGAAATAAAAAATAACTGAAACCGTTACCATGGTGACTAGTTATCCTACTAATGGGAAGTTATTGTCCAAGTCGAGAGATCCCAGAATACCAACTATTTCATGCTCAATTGGAAAAACCGATATTCACAATGCCTTGTGTGATTTAGGTGCAGGAGTTAGTGTAATGCCATATTCCCTCTATAAAAGGTTAGGATTGGGGGAGTATTCCCCTACTTCTATCACTTTACAGATGGCTGACAAATCCACTAAACAACCCATTGGTATGATTGATGATATTCCACTTAGAATAGATGATCATGTTATTCCCACTTATTTTATTATTCTTGAAATGCCAGAGGATGAAAAAATATCTATAATACTTGGAAGACCTTTTCCTAGTACTGAAGGAGCGTCAGTTGATTGTGCTGAGGGAAATATAATCTTCAATGTTTATGATGCTGAAATCATCCAGTATTTTCCAAAGAAGCTAGAAGCGGGAGAAAGGTATATTCCACCGGCAAAACGAGTTCAAGTGGTAAGTGCCCTTGATAAGGGGCAACCCAAGGTAAGAATTCGAGAAAAAAGGGATGGTTGAAATATCCGACCATTATTAATAAAATGCTTGATGGGAGTCAACCCATCACATTAATAAAATAGTTAAGAATAAAATGTTCATCGTATTCCTACAGATTTTTCACAGACATCCTTGCAGAAGCGCGCCTGTAAAGATGCAGCTATCAAAAATAGTAGAAATATCGACTGAATAAGCGTAGATTAAGTGTAAAAATTAAGTTTGAGTTTTATATGCAAAAATTGGCCTAAACATATTATTGAGATTAAGAAGTGTATCTCTGAAAAATTTGGGCGAAAAGCATGTTCCCGAGAGTTTAACAACCAACTATACGACCGGAATATTTTTCTGGCTGTATAGTTTTGGTCGTATAGTTATCGACCCCTTCTCACGAATTGTATCTCCGGGGTACGGAACATTAATGAATAACTATACGATGAGAATTGTTTTTCGCCCGTATAGTTGCGGCTGTATAGTTCGGATTTGGCAAAAAGAAACCATAATTTTCGCTGTCGTCGCAACTATACGGCGGAAACTATATAACCCGCCCGTATAGTTCCAGCCGTATAGTTCGTGCGACCACTTAAACATGCCGGCAAAGTTAGGGTTCCTCCTCCTCCACACTTTTTCTCTCATACTCTCTCTCCAAATTCCTCAAAATCCACCTAAAATTCTCGATTCTTCACGGATTTCGTTCGTTTGAGTTGGGGAATCAACAGATCGGTATGTTTCTCTCCCTATCCATGCTTATTTTCATAATTTCATGGTTCGAACTCTCACATTGATCTAGTGGATGAACTCAAGTTTTTTTTTCATTTTCCCTTTTGATTTCTCACATTAGGATTAAAATTTTCCACATAGAATCGCTCGTATATCATGTAGAAACTATATTCCTAAGGTTTTATGTTGAAATTTTTCAGTACATCAAGATGAACAAGCTTGGTAGCCTTTTCTGCAAGAACAAGCGCCAATGTGGTGAGGGCTCGGGACTCTGGGTTGAGCTCGACAACAAGTACGCCATGGTTTCATCAAGGTAGGTAATGCCCACACGTTGGGCCAATGATGCATTTATCACCGCGGCAGGGTTGAGATCGTATTTCCACCACATGTGTGCGAGTGCAGGGTTATTGCTCCTCGCCTACACAAGCCACTACACCTACACTGAGCTCACCTTTGAGTTCCTAGCCTCCTTCTACGATGACTACAGGGAGAAAGGTAATGCGTGCACAGTAAGCTTCACCATAAACCAGCGGCCATATCAAATTTATTTCCAAGAATTTTGTGATGCTTTTGGATTCCCTCATGATGGGGAACCAACTGTTACAAATTTGTATGGCGTCTCAAGCGGAGAAATTTGGGAGGTTTTTTCTGTTAACGATGGCAGGGACTTCTACCATAAGAAGATGTCCACCATTCAGAACCCGATAATCCGCTACTTCGCCTTGTTCCTCACCAACACTCTATTGGGAAGAGGAGATACTAGTTCCATGGACCATGCATACATGGCCATGATCACCAAGGCACTCTTCCCCAATGCACTGCAGAGTCCCAATCCCGCGGCTCTACTCCTCCAGCACCTCCACCACTAGATCAACAAAATAAAAGGTGACATTCGCATTGGTGGATTGGTAACCCACCTTTTTCAAGCCCGTCAAATTCCACTACTTGTTATGCAACTTGTTGACGGCTCCATACTTATGAACGTCAAATATATAACTGCTTGTGGCTTCCTCGATATCTACCAAGCTGACAAGAAGCTCTGAGCATATCAGTTTGGTTATCTTGATGCCTCACAGGATGAGAAGGTGTCGCTGCCTTGTCCACAAGCTTTCTCGATATTTGGGAAGGACAAGTGGATCTTTATCCGAGACCAAGTGAGAGAGATCATGGCTAAGCTCCATCCTGACTCCGAAGAGGATGAAGAAGGAGAGTAGCAGGGAGAGTAGGAGCAGTAGCAGCACGATCCTTCTTGGGAAGGATAGCAGCAGCAACATGAAGGACCACGGGACCTATGGCCCAATCAGCAACAACAGCAGCAGGGGTTCAACAACATCCCCTATCATGAATTTCTACAGCTCAACCAGCACGTGGGGGAGATCGACCACACTCTTCAGGGAGTCGCTGAGGATGTCATTTCACTCACTAACACCTTTAGCCACTTCATGGCCAACTTCCCCAACTACTACCAGTAGTACCTGTACCAGCCGCCGAATGACGGCAACAACTAAGCCTAGCGACAACCTAATCTTGGTGGAGGTTTGAAAACCTCCATAATTTGCATTTATATTTTTATTTCTTCTTTTGATTTATTTTACTTCTTTAAAAAAATTGCATGTTTACCTTCAGTTTTTGCATTCCTAAATCAAAAACACAAAAAATTAGTTGTAACTTGTATTGCAAATTTGTTTCTTTGTCTCTCTCGTAGATTGCTCAATTTCAGGTGACTTGGCAATAGGGAAATATAGCGGGGTTCAACTCAAATACAAGAACGAAGAAAGTAAGAGGAGGTATCAAATTCCTTTCATCACCTCTTCTGCAATTTTAAATTGACCCTACAACTATTTGCTCACTTGCCCTTGAGTCACTCCCCACGTAGCTTGTTATCTTATAAATTCTATTACTTTGCTAGTGTCTCCTTTTTAGCTTTGAAATAACGAGCAATGAACTTGGTTAAAATATTTCCAACATTTTTACAACAAGAAAAAGCATCCAAAAGATGACTTGAGTCCATGTTTAGCCAAAAGTATTTGATTTTCGAAACTACTCAACCCCATTGAGCTTAATGTAATAGACTTGGTAGCACTTTTGAATGAAATTGTTTGATAAAATCGACACTTTGAGGTAGTAGAGATTATGTCACTATTTTTTTAGTAATTAAAGTAAGATATTGCTTTAAGCGTGTCATTACAACACTGTCGTGCTCCATAAGGAACTACTAACTCCGCTGGCCAACGAACGATCTAAACATGGGAAACCACTTGATTTCGGCTATTGAGTTATTTAAGCATCTATACTTGCAATGCTATGACGAGTAAAAGTTTTAGTTTCCTCGTGGCCTCACGTTCCAAGTGAAGTTGTAGTACTCCTCTGGCCCATTATTGCTCAAAAGTTATCTATTAACATGGTCACGAGTACGCAACACAGTCCCGATTAACATGTTAAAAACATTGGCATGATTTCTCTATGGAGGAGCTGAAATTTTTGAAAAGCAAGGAAAGGAAAAATGTGCTTTGAGAGTCTTGAAATTTTGACGTGGGAGTAGATGAGTTATTATTAAATTGAATGTTTTTGGTGCTAACTTGAGTACTCTTAATTGATTAAAGAAACAAGAGAAAAAAGTCTTTCACCTCTCAACAAAGAGACAAACCAAAAGAATTTGTTTCACTTTCCTAGCTAAACCATTGAAACTTGCTCGGGCATACAATTTATTTGCTAGCAAGATATACGTGGTCAGGAAGTGGACTCAGTGTAATCTTGTGAATACTTGTATGATCATGCCTAATATTGTAGGAATTGTGAAGAAAGGAATTCGACACCAATTCGAGCTTGTAAGTCCTTTTATTTCAGTTTCGAATCTCTGATATTCTTCTCTATTTTCTTGTCACTCGAGGGCGAGCAACATCTAAGCTTGGGGGAGTTGATAGCTGTGATATTCGATACATTTTTAATGGTTTATCTTGATAGTTTTTGTCTTGATTTTATGGTTTTCTAGCTTTACCTAACGCTAATAATTTGGTAGCGAAGAAAAATCGGTTTTCATTGTATGTTTCAGGTTCTGAACATCAACAGAAGGTTTCAATGACAAAAAATACAATATTTAAGCGAAAATAAGCAAGTCTCTTCTTTGGAAGCAATTGAGAACAACAACTAGATGGTTTAACGACCAAATGGTGGGAATATTTTTCTGGCCATATAGTTTTGGCCGTATAGTTGCCGCCGCCTTTGTCCTGTCAAAAGGAACAACTTTCATGAAGGAGGCAAGGGTGAAAACAGAAAACATCAGCCAGTGTTCCATCCAGAAGGGAGAAAGAAGAGATCCGGAGAATAAGAGGAAGACGTTCTCCATCTCGCTTCACGATCTTCAACCTCCTAGCCACCACAACCCCCATAACCATTACTACTTGTATGAGAGAGAGAGAGAGAGAGATCTTCACTTTGCAATATTAGGGTTTAAGATTGTTTCTTCCTTATCTTGAGTTGTGTTGGATTGATTTTCTATTCTTATTGTGGATCTATACGGTAATATTGAGATGAACTCCTCTTATTTAATTATATTGATGATGCTTTCTTCTCTCATGTGTGAGTAAGTTCCTTTGGGCGTGGGAGATGTAGGGGATTGGTGAGATGTGATATGTCTATATATTTTCCATTAATTTGTGATTGATTTTAATTACTATATTGTGTGTGCTTGACTATATGTGGGATGTCTAATGCTTGTTTTCCAATTAAGGGCTCGGACAACATGATACTTTGTTCTACATAGATAAGATCTTGTTTGCTAGCAGACCGGTGACCCTCGAGTGACACGGGGATATCAATGGAAAACTAGTTTAACTCGAGGAGCACGAGGAACCACTATGCCTATTGCACTAGTCTGATCCAAGGAGCTTAATTGCTATGCAACCTAAAGGATCTTAATTGCCTAGTGACTGACCATGGTTTTGGTAATAGACTAGTAGGATTATTGAAGTTGGGATGAAATCTACCAAGAGGAGTTCCGGCTAATTATGGGTTTCTCGCCTACACACATACTTATAATATTATAATTGTTACACTTATCACTCATCCACTTAGCACAATCACTATCACCATGAACTGTATATATCCCCGTGCATGCTTCATCATCTGCGGAAAACAACAAACAATCGAATCGTTTTTTACTTTAATGATTTTTATTTTTAAAGTTTTCATTTTAGTTTTATTTAAATACATTTAGTTTAATCCAAATTTTGTTCTTATTTCAACACTTGCAGTCAATTCACTCGAAGACATGTGACAACTTTGAGTGTGACAGAGACTTCATTCATAAACATTTTCCTTTGGGCTCCCTGTGGGATCGATATCTTAACTTAGAAACTAGCTACAAACGATCTGTGCACTTGCAGACATCATCCACCTCCAAGAAAGACAACCAACATGAGAAGCCAAACGCGAAGTACTATACCAAACCCGGCGCTAGGCGAAGTACCACCAACCAAAACTTCTACATGGAACCGATGACCTGAAGCTCTTCATGGAGACCCCCAAGTTCTTATTCTTGCACCCAAAGTCTGAACCATGAAGACCGATCCCGAAATTCGAAGACCCCAATCCTGGCGAACCCGAAGATCCCCGAAGACCGTCTCGAACCCGAGTCCTTACAACCTAAGATCTCTGAACCCCCAATGTGTGATCCCCTTTTCCGAGACCCCTATTTTGATGATATAATATACCTTGTTGCATATTAAACATTGCATGCTTGCATACATATTGTTGTTGTTTGGGGGTATTTATATGGTTCACCTAAATTAAATATGGAGACTATATGCAGGCTATTCTAGTCTTATATTGCCTTCATTTTAATTTATGTAGAGAATCGGTTTCATGTTTTGCCTTATTAAGACAACATTTAAATTGCGGGGTACATAAACAACATGAACCTCCTAATTAAATGTCGGGATCCTGGTTCCGCTTAATATTGCCTAGTTACATCGCATCTTTGCCATTTCATACAACATACATGTATCATGCCCGATCTTCTGTCGTAGTAATAAATAGTGCATCCAGTTTTTATTTTAATGTTTTGCTTCTTCAAGGATTAGGACGTTGAGTTGATGCGAGTCTCGACAAGTCCTTTGGCCAATGTATCTTTGGCAGTGTTTTCCAGGCAAGCATTCTCCTCATTTCTACCTACTTTGCATTTATAGTCTTTACTTCCTCCCGTTGATCTATTTCTATCCTTGTTATCAATGCTTTAGATTTCAAACCGGTTTTACCCCATGCAGCCTATATTGCCTTGGACACCTCATATTGCTTGTTGTTTGGTAGACAGTTTGTCTTGCGATTCGTAGTTGCTTTCTCAAATGTTACTTTGCATCGTCGATGTTCCATCCTTGTTGGGAGGTTGGCACATGCTTAATGGTGGAGATGATCATGGGTTTTCTTACAACTTGTTAATTAAATATTGGGAGTAGGTACAATTAATTAAGACACACCAGTGGGTAATAGTTGAGATCGGGATCTTATCCCGCCCACTTGTGTCCACCTAGGACCGAGTTCTTGAAACCTGTTACGATATTGAGCGCACTAACCACATATGGGTGTTGTTGGAGATATGCCCAAGAGGCAATAATAAAAGTGGTTATTATCATATATTCATACTTATGATAAATGTTTACATACCATGCTATAATTGTATTAACAGGAAACATTAATACTTGTGTGATTTGTAAACATAAAAGAGTCCCTAGTAAAGCCTCTTGTTAAACTAGCTTGTTGGTTAATATATGATCATGGTTTCCTGATCATGAACATAGAGATGTTATTAACAACAGGGTCATATCATTAGGAGAATGATGTGATGGACATACTCCTATAGTTAAGTGTAGCATAAAGATCAAGTCATTTAATATAGTTCATTTGCTATAAGCTTTCTGATACATTGTAACCTAATTCCTTCGACCATGAGATCATGCCTATCACCTTCACTGGAAGAATGCTTCGATGACATCAAACACCACACCGTAACAGGGTGGCTATAAAGGTGGCATTGAGTGTTCAGAACGTATTGGTTGAGACACATGGATCAAGAGTGTGATTTGTCCATCCATATGACGGATAGATATACTCTGGGCCCTCTCGGTGGAATGTCATCTGATTAGCTTGCAAGCATGTGACTGGCTCACAAGGGATCACATATCACGGGAACGAGAAAAGAGTACTTATCGGTAACGAGGTTGAACTAGGTATGTAGAGATACCGATGATCATAACCTCGGATAAGTAAACTATCGTGAGACAAAGGGAAATTGGTATCGTATGTAAGTGGTTCATTCGATCGCAAAGTAATCGTAGAAATATGTGGGAGCCATATGAATTTCTAGATTCCTCTATTGGTTATTGATCGGAGAAGTGTCTCGATCATGTCCGCATAATTCACGAACCGTAGGGAGACACACTTAAGGATTCGACGTTGTTTGAGTAGTTATGGATTGATGAGAAAGAGACCGAATGTTGTTCGGAGTCTCGGATGGGATCTAGGATATCACGAGGAGATCCGGAATGGTCCGGAGAATAAGATTCATATAAGGAAAGTCCTGTTTCGGGGTTGGAGAATGGTTCCGGTGTTTTCATCGGGAATGTTCTAGAAGGTTCCGGAATGTCTGGCACTCCGAAGGGGAAGGGTGCATGAATGTGTTATATCAAGTTGGTATGATTGCATCACGTAATAGGTGTCATCGCTGAAAAAAATAAAGGGTTTAATCAAATCCTAGTTTGAAAAGTCAAACGCCAATTTGAAAAGTCAAACGGCTATTTTGGGAAGTGGAGGGGAAGTAGGAAACCGAGTTGGGGAGGAGTCCCTCCTCCAGCGCCGGCCCACTTGGGATCCGAGTTGGGGAGGGATTCCCCTCCCCTTGGTCGGCGCCTCCCTCCTATAAGAGGAGGGGCAGGGCTCCCCTCCTAGCACACAAGATTGCCCCCTCTAAACCTAATCCTAGCCGCCGCCGCCCACCATAGCCGTCGCCTAGGGTTTCTCCCCTAGCCACTGACTTGGGCATCTCCAAGCCCTAGCCGCCGGCCCTAGCACCCCTCCTTGGTGTGTCTAAACCCTAGAACACCGAGGGCTCTCTCATAGTCCACCATACTCGCTCCGGCTTAAGGCGAAGCCCTGCGAGATCTCCCCTCTACTTCCGGTACCACGCCGTCGTGCTGCCGGAATCGCGAGGAGAGTGCTACAACCTCCGCTGCCTGCTGGAACAAGGGAGAGGAAGGTCTTCGTCGAGTACCGAACGTGTGACCGACTACGGGAGCGCTGCCGGAACGCAGCGCCGGAAGGATCGTCTACGCGATCTTGAGATCGGAAGTGTACGACTACATCACCCACGAGAATCTGCTCTCGTTAACCGCTTTGGATCTTCGAGGGTTAGTATTCTATTGACTCGTTGCTACAATCTAGTAGATAGATCTTGGCTTGATCATAGATTAGATCTTGATTGTGTGTTCATGCGGTAGAAAAATTTTGTTTTCCATGCTACGAACCCCGACAGTGGTATCAGAGCCATGTCTATATGTAGATCTGTTGCACGAGTAGAACACAATGGTCATTGTGGGCGTTGATGCTTTTGTTGTCGATTGCTGCTTGTGTACTTTGCATCTTGCGGGATGGTGGGATGAAGCGGCCCGGGCTAACCTTACATGACATCGTTCATGAGACTTGCTCCACGCTTGACATGCAACTTGTATTGCATAAGTGGCTTTGCGGGTGCCTGTTTCTCCCAACATAGTTAAGATTCAATTTACAACGGGTGATTGACAATACTAGTATCAATGTTGTGGTTCTCGTTCGTAAGTTAGAACGAGACTTATTGAAAGCCCCAAACCACGTAAAATATGCAAAGAAAATTAGAGGCGTCTAACTTTGTTTTGCAGGGGTGTGCTGTGATGTGATATGGCCATGATTGTGATTATATATGATGTATGCATTATTCCTTATTGTAAGTTGGCAACCGGCAGGAGGCATATGGTTGTCTTTAAATTCTGTTAAGACCCGCGTGTCTATTCAAAGTAGTTGTAATAGTTGAAGCTGGTGGACGACAACCATGGAGCTGCGTCATTGACCTTGATGCCACACCGGTGATGATGGAGATCATGTCCGTGCTTGAAGATGGAGATCGGAAGCACAAGAAGAAAGGCCATATCATATCACATATTATGAATTGCATGTGATGTTAATCCTTTTATGCATCTTGTATTGCTTAGTTCACGACGGTAGCATTATAAGATGATCCCTCAAGCACACAATTTCAAGTTTTAAAGTGTTCATCCTTAGTAAGCACCGTTGCTAAAGCTCGTTGTTTCGAAGCACCACGTGATGATCGGGTGTGTTAGATTCTACGAGTGTATACAACGTGAGCAAGCCAGATTTGCTCATGCGGAAGCTAAGGTTTAATCTTGACGAGCCTAGCATGTACAGACATGGTCTCGGAACACGGATCACCGAAAGGTAAAGCATGAGTCATATAGTAGATATGATGAACATGATGATTGTTTGCCATTGAAGCCACATCAACTCTCGTGATGATCGGTTTTAATGTGGTGGATTTGGTTCGTGTGATCACTAAAACAATGTGAGGGATATTGTTTTGAGTGGGAGTTCAACGGCAATATGATTAAAAGTTGAACACTATTTATCATAAATTAAATCAAAGTGAATTTGCATAATTGTTGTAGTTATTGGCATCCGTTTACCACCTTGCGCTTAGTTATAATTGAGATGATAGAACTATAGAATTCTGGTTAGTTACTTTACGAACTGGTATCGTATTGTTTTGAAGTGTTAATCTAAAGTTTAAAAGTCCTATTGCAAACTTTCAGTAAGTTCCGGTTACTCCATGAAGTTTAATAATTGGTATTAAAACAAGAGTGACAATTCCAAAAGTTAGTGTATGAGTATCATGTTTGTCTCCATGATTCTTGATATTCAAAGGATTATCTTAATATCAAGGTTCTCTAGGATCTAAAAGAGTTGTTTCAGAAACCATGATGTGTGGAAGATATTGTGATATCTGCAAAGTTTTGGTTACAACATGATAGAGTATAATATGGCAAAAGTCATGTTCTCATATTTGATGAGAATTTGCAAAAGGTTGGATACACTAGTTGTCCTAATCCTCCAAAAGGTTTTGGAGAGCAACATTATACTCGCGATTCACCATTATAAGATAAAGTAGCTTGATCATGAATAATTCCATGATAAGGGTGAATATTTGATGTAGGTAAAATATTTACCACACCAAGAGATTACTAAAGAAAGGAATTTGAAAGAACACCAAACATTTGATGATGGTGATCTACTTCAAAGTGCAAGTCCAAAGACATTGGTATTTAATTATACACGCTTTGAACTATGTGTCATATGTATGACTCCACTATTGATGTTGATAGATTCTTTCAAACAGAAAATAAATACTGAAAGAGAATCTCATAAATATATGGCAGAAAAGAAAAGACTAGAATTGTTCAGTTTGAGTATATAGATGATATACATGTTATGGCTATATTCTTTGCTTATTAAACAATGTGGTTCTTAAGTATTTGATACTGAATTTGTTGGTGTGAATCGTCATACGAAACAACACAATTCATGAACTACAATGGCCTAAGTAACTAGCAAAAGAATATGTGATGATGTTCATCGAGAACAAATAAAGGGTTATTGTGTTGCTCGTTAAACATCAAAGCTTGCCTTCAAGATTTGTTTTATCAGGTATTATGAGAACAAAAGGGATGTTCAAATAATTGCCGTAATCCATAAAAGATGGATGATTCACAAATCTCGTTGGAGAAATCACATCCATAAAACTAGTGCTAAAAATGTCGAAAGACAAATTTATTGAAAGATCGCTTAGGAAGTGACATCGTCGTTTAAATTATATTGGAAAGAAAACATGAAGAAACTCCATGTGGATGGAATTTTGGAGTCTTTTGATTTTTGATCACATGACGCTTGTGAAACTTTCCTAGAGATAATTAAAACTTCGTTCATAGGCCAAAAAGGAACGAATGACTAGCTTATTGGAACTTGTACATATTGTTGTACGAAGTCCATTATGTGTAGTCAAGAGCGATGGATTTCAACTTCATATGCTTTCTTCAGAAAATTTGAGTGAATATATGAATATTTACTTAATAAGGATAAAGTATGAAACATTTGAAAAGTTCAAAGACTTTCAAGATGAAGTGCAAAATCATTGTAACAAGAATATGTATAGTTTATGATAAGATCATAAAGGAAGATATTTGAGTTACAAGTTTAGCATAATACCTAAGATTTAAGGAATCGTTCCGTGGATTTGCATTTCCCGAAACACCATAAGAGTATGGAGCATTCGAGATATGTAATTAAACCTTGTTTGACATGGTAAGATCGAAGGTGGAAATCATAAAACTGCCATTATATTTTAAAGATTAAAAGCTATAGAGACTACCGTTTTTCCACTGAAAAGAGCTCCGTCATAATCCGTTGAAATGACACCATATAAAGTTATGGTTTGGGATAAAACCCAAGTTGTCCTTTCTTAAACATTGGTATGCTACGCATAAGAAAGATGTTTGCAACCAAAGTCGGATGAACCTGTCTTTGTATGTTATTTCGAATAACTATTAAGTATTCCTCCATAACACCAAAGACAAAAAGTGTTTGTCGCTTAGAACGTCAAGTTTCTTTGAGAAGGAATTTTTTTCGTGAAAAGTTAAGTGGCAGGACAATACAACTTTGATAAGATTAAAAGAACCTTAGCTATATGTGCAAAGTTGCGCAGCGCCGAAAAGTGTTCCGGAGGCAGCAACAATGCTCATGGCTCACGTGCCTCAAAGGTTGTGGTCACGGAGATCTAAGTTCCTATTGAAACAAGTAGGTCGGGTAAAATAATCAAATACCAAGATTTGAGGGTTGAATCATTATTTGAGAATAATGAATGGACTACATGCAAATAAGCGATGATGGGCCCTGACTCCGTAAAATGGTTTGAAGCCATAAAATCCGTGATAGTTCCATACACGAGAAATCAAGCTTTGAACTTGAAGGACCCTCGAGAAAGGTGTAAGACCTTACAGTTGTGTTTGGATCTATAAAGAAATAGACATGGATGTTTCGCATCTATGAAATAGTCGACATGTTGGGAAAGAGTTCACAACAATGTTCAAAGGTTGACTATGACAAGATTTGATCTTTCATAGCGATATTTAGTCTAGACGGATTAATGTAGCAACCACTACATATAAATTTGTTATGTGGTAGTTGAATAAACAAAACAAGTTCTTCTAATAGAATTGTTACCTAGGACATGTGCGTAACATGGTCCATAGGGTTTTGTTAATTCAAAGGATGTTAAAAGTATATGCAAACTTCAATGGCTGAAGTGAGTATCGCGGAGTTGGAATCTTCAATATGATGAAACTGTTAAAAGAGTTTAATTTCATCAGAGACAATGAAGATGCTTGCATTTGCAAGAAATTAAGTGGGAGCGCTAAGACATGTTTCTAATACATTATGTGGAAGACATATTGTTGATTAGAAATGATGTATCTTTTATTAACACATATTAAGAATTTCATCCCGATGAAAGACTTAGGCAAATCCCAAATATTTGGCATCAATAGACGCTAATATGGTTGTGCCGAAAGTACATAGATGATGTATGGAATGAGTTCAATATAGAAACTACAAGAAAGGTTCTTGTCACACAGAAAGGATTGAATAAGTTCAATATTGATGATATATTCAAGTGTATTGACACTTGGTAAGTGAAACAAAGATTCGAGTATAGATTGATACTTGATGTATGAAATCACAAAGAGTATTTATATCAATCATACTGTGATATGTACAAATCCAGATATGTCCTATGCTCTAAATGTTATGAGCATATACCAGAATGATTCATAAGATGATCATTGGACAATAGTAAGGATATTCTTATGATCTTTTGGAAGAACTAAGAGTATATTATTTGTGGAAGTGACAAATAGATGGTTAGTTCATTGTAAAAGTACTACATTGATACTAGTTTTGTCACAAAGTACAAATTAAGTTTATCTCAATCTAAACTAAGGGTGGCACAATATAATGGAAAGTAAGTTCCATAATGGATTTGGATGAGTTCCAAAGTTAAGACATTGTGACAGATACTACAACAAAAGGCTAAGTATATAACTGCTAATATAGCAGCAAAAGAGGGCATTTGTGTCAAGTAGTTTGTTATCAAACTAGGTGTAGTTCATAGTGGGATAGTACTATGAAGATATATTGTATGACAACATTATCAACATGTTTTAACCCCAAAGAACTAAAGGTCTCACCAAAGGACCAAAATTATACAAAGCCAACTCATTAGAGAATGAGTGATGCGTAGAGACGCAAAGACATGCAATTACACACGGACCTAGAAGTGTCAGATCCGGAGATCAGTTGACCACTAGCAATCGTGTACATACAACACCGGAAAGCCATAGGTGTTGAATACACAAAGGTTTGAAACTAGATTATTGACTCTAGTGCAAGTGGGAGACTGTTGGAGATATGCCCAAGAGGCAATAATAAAAGTGGTTATTATCATATCTTCATACTTATGATAAATGTTTACATACAATGCTATAATTGTATTAACAGGAAACATTAATACTTGTGTGATTTGTAAACATAAAATAGTCCCTAGTAAAGCCTCTTGTTAAACTAGCTTGTTGGTTAATATATGATCATGGTTTCCTGATCATGAACATAGAGATGTTATTAACAACAGGGTCATATCATTAGGAGAATGATGTGATGGACATACTCCTATAGTTAAGCGTAGCATAAAGATCAAGTCATTTAATATAGTTCATTTGCTATAAGCTTTATGATACATAGTAACCTAATTCCTTCGACCATGAGATCATGCCTATCACCTTCACTGGAAGGATGCTTTGATGACATCAAACACCACACCGTAACAGGGGGTCTATAAAGGTGGCATTGAGTGTTCAGAAAGTATTGGTTGAGACACATGGATCAAGAGTGGGATTTGTCCATCCATATGACGGATAGATATACTTTGGGCCCTCTCGGTGGAATGTCATCTGATTAGCTTGCAAGCATGTGACTGGCTCACAAGGGATCACATATCACGGGAACGAGAAAAGAGTACTTATCGGTAACGAGGTTGAACTAGGTATGTAGAGATACCGACGATCATAACCTCGGATAAGTAAACTATCGTGAGACAAAGGGAAATTGGTATCGTATGTAAGTGGTTCATTCGATCGCAAAGTAATCGTAGAAATATGTGGGAGCCATATGAATTTCCAGATTCCTCTATTGGTTATTGATCGGAGAAGTGTCTCGATCATGTCCGCATAATTCATGAACCGTAGGGAGACTGTAGGGTTAGGAAACTGACCCAACCTTGTTAAATTATAAGGTAAGGTAGAATCCCTTGTGTTTACAATGCTAGTCCCTGGATCAATAGCTAGCATCCACAGTTAAGATGTAATATCAAGAAACAAAGGTCATAATACAACTTTATAACCAGGAATAACATAATTTTATTACATCTTACATAGCTCATTTGGCTATTACATTACATTGCAGCGGAATAACTATAAGCATGGGTCCTTCATCTTCAAATTGCCACAGGCAGACATGTTGGTTGTAGACTTTGTAATCCTAATCAATCAATCTTCACTAAAAACAATCAAACCTGCAACATATCAAGTTACAGCCACAAGGGTCAATACATTTGATTTGTATTGGCAAGTGATACTATGGCAGTATAGTGGAGTCTATCATCTATATGCATTTGGCTAAGTGGAGTTGAGGCTTGCATTGCTCAAAATAGATTTTTCCTTAACATTTGAAAATACTAAGTTTTGCTTGGCAAAATCATTTTTCTCAATCAAAGATTGGAGATCCTTTACAAGGCATCTCTCAATCAAAGATTGAAGATTTCAAACAACCCTTGTTCAACCCACAAGTTTTACTCAGAAATTTGAATGATGAGATTCTTGATTGCTTCCATGTCTTGATGCTCAAATTGTCCTTTACCAGGGACATGGCTAAGTACTTAGATTTTTCACTCTGCAGAGGTGGTGCACTTTCCCCACAAGACTTGGTTTCACCAAGACAAGATCTTTCAGAAGCCTTCCCTTAGACCAACATGGACGCGTTCCCACCTATCAAACACTACCACCCACTGTCCATTTGGCTAAGTTCTTGCAACCTATATGATCATGGCAGAGCCCATATTGCCAAGTGGTTGCACTTGAAGCTTCTCAACATTTGACATCTCAAATCTCTTTGTTCCTGGGTGGCCATCCACAAGTGAGATACACAAGCCAAGTCCATGGCCTTGTGAACCACTCAACACAAACCATTCCTTCCATTCCACCCAGGTGATTCATTCACTTAGTTGTTTTATTAAACAAAACATAAGTACACAGACTTAGAAATTTTCCATAGCATGAATATATATTCCACCCTTGTTTTCTATTAGCTAAGCTAAGCATGATAGTAATAGGAATCCTGACTTAGGTAATTTTCACTAAGGTTTCATCTACTAGGTTTTCCCATAGCAAGGTCTATACTTAGCAAAATAAAATCCATGCAAGATTTACTTAGCAAAAACACTAATGCATAGTGAAAGTATTGGGACAAAAGATATGAAGCATCACTTGCCTTTTTGGTAGAGGGTATAAGTTCACTCCTTGTCCTTGCAACAATCACACTCTTCAAGTCACTACAAATCAATCAAGCAAGGCACAAACTCAATCT
Organism: Avena sativa; assembly: GCA_916181665.1. Classification (NCBI taxonomy): domain Eukaryota; kingdom Viridiplantae; phylum Streptophyta; class Magnoliopsida; order Poales; family Poaceae; genus Avena; species Avena sativa. The sequence goes on along the minus strand of OV702297.1, from coordinate 297,725,698 downwards.
ACCAAACAAGCAAAACAACACACAAAATGACAAAGTCAAAGTAATGCAGGCAAGCATGCCAAGCTTTGTTTTGTTTTGAAAAAGTGGTTCCTAATAGGTCATAAACATTTGGGTACATCTAATGGTCATTTTGTAAAGTGGCAAAGTTCATTTGCAAAAGGTTTCATTTCATAAACCATTTTCAAAACAAAGTATCATTTTATGTGGTGTAGAAATATTTTTACTAAGGCATTAACCTATAGGGTTCACCAAATATGTTTTCAAACCATAAAAATTGGTGTTTGTGGTAAGAGAGTTTAAAACAAAACATTTCTCAAGGGTTTTCCTTCAAAATCAATTTTAATAAACAAACCACATTTCTATTTGACTAGAAATGGTTTTAAATCAAAGAATCATATTTTTATTTCACCAAATACATTTTTGAGTCCACAAGTGTTTCCTAGGGTCAGTAGGTTTGGTCCAAAACATTTTCTCCAAAGTTCTTTACTCAAAATCATTTTCATAAACAAATCAATAGTTTTAATTAGCTAGAAATGGACTAAACCAATTAATCCATTCTAATCTTTTCCAAATTCATTTTCAAAATCATGGGTTGATTCCTAGGGTCAGTAAGGTCACAAGAAACCATTTTGCAAAGGTTTTAACCCAAAAATCATTTTTAAACAATTTTTCTAATCTAAACAAGCTCACAAAAGAATCTGCAAAAACAAGCAAACTAACAGATACTAATTGCTAAACCAAGGGCATGGTTGGCTAGGGCTTGTTATCCTGATTTCAACGATATAAAATTTGTAATTTTTGGACGTGTGGATCCAAAGTTACAAGGGTTTGAAGTTTGCAAATAAATCTGATTTCAAATTCTATTTTAGATCGTCTGGTGCCACGCGTCATGTTTTAATTTGCCCGTACCGGTTCGCGTGGATCGACCAACGTGGGCCGCTGGATCTAAAGTAAATCTTACGGCGCAGAACTAGCGTACCCTTTCAGTTAAGTGAATCTATCGTACCCGTTGGATTCAGATCGCACGGCTACTGTGCGACTGACCAGAGGTGGGCGGTGCTAGCGGCGGCAGGTGGCGGCGCGGGCTCTGGCGGCGAGGTTGATAGTGATTTAGGAAGAGAGGGAAGCAGAGGGGTAGCTCACCAGAATCGCAGGGCTGTGGTGATGCTCAAGGTACTGCTGGCTTGACAAGGGGCGCTCAGGGGCAGTCGTAATTCCTCGTCGGAGTTGCGTCTGACGACGGTTGGCTCTGGTCGAGGTCGAAGACGAAGCTATCGATCACCAGGAGGCAAACAAAGGACGTGATCAGATGCAGGAGACCTCGGAGATGATGTGTGCATGAACGAGAGGGGTCGGGGTGGTCTGGACTTACCGGAGGAACTCGACGGAGAACGGCAGAAGACGGCGGCGCTCAGAAGTGGTCAGAGTCGACGCTCTGGGGCGCCCGCGGGTGAGTTGCGGCTGCAGAAAGGTCCGCTGGGGAATGCTGATCACATCTGCGTGCTCGAGGAGGCAGGAGGGGGTGTGTGCTGGCCGGAATCGGCGAGAAGGGTTGTCGGAGACAGAGCTGCTCGGGGAGAAATTGGGGCGGCCTGGGGGCGTGCTTGAGGGAGGAGACAGAGGGGCAGTGAAGAGGAGTCACTGGCGTTTTAAAGCGTGCTGTCACGGCGAGATTAACGCGCAGCATCAATGCGAATTGATCGCGGCATTCAAAGGCAGGTAACGGCGTCGAAGGAGGAAGAAGGGGTCGCGCGGGTGTGGACGATGAGCAGTAGAGGTGGGGTCCACCGGTCAGTGGGAAAAGAAACGAGGGTGAGGTCCACCGGTCAGCTTCTCTGTGGGTATAAAATCGAGTGCGAATCGTTTTCTTCGGGGTGAGGAAACTGGGCTAGGTGGGCTGCTGCTGGGTCTGTTGGGCCAGATGGTGGGCTGCTCTATTTTTTTCTGTCTTTTTTCTTTTTCCTTTTCTAATTCTATTTTTCTGTTTTGAATTTTCAATCAAACAAACAAAGTTCAAATCAATTCAAACCATTCAAACAATTCAAACAATTGTAATGAGTTTTTGGTTCTGTTTATCAACATAAACCAAATCTCAAAATAAAATAATATTTTTATTCATTTTTAGGATCTATTTAGTATTTAAATAAAATAGATCTTTAGTTTATTAATAAAATAGGGTTTGATTTAATTAATAAAATTTCCATTTGAAATCCAAATATTTTCAAAACCAAAACAGTAGGTTTTATTTGAAAATAAAAGATATTTGGAAATCCTGTTTAAAACAAAATAACCTTTTATTTTTAGGGTCCATTAATAATTAAATAAAATGGACCTTAGTTACTAATCCATATAGGATTTGTTTTATTAAATCTTTATTTTGAAAATCTAGAATAAAACCAAAACACTTTAGTAGGTTTTATTTGAGAATATAAAATACTTGGGGAAAACTTATTTGAAATAAATAGATAAGTTTTGATGTTTTGGAAATAGTAAAACCTTTATTAATAAAACTTGGATATTTAAATCCTTTTTATTTTATTTTAAATAAATCTCTACTATTTTTAATCAAAGCAAAACCTTTTGTTTCAAAGTCTTGGCCAAGGTTTAATTTGTCTTTATAAAATAATCTTTATTTATAAATCCACCTTTTCATTTGAAAACAAAATCTTTTATTAACATATCCAAAATAGTAACACCAAAATATTTTAATTTCCTTTAATAAATGTTTATCTTTATAAATCCCTTTAGGATTTATTTGGTTCAAATAAGGTTTGAAGATTCTCATTGGAATTCAAAAGTTTCTTCTGGCTCTGAAAATCAAACAAAGTGTTATTTTACTCATTTATTTTCACATTACAAGATTTGGAAAATCTTGGGATGTGACAGAGACACACTTAAGGACTCGACGTTGTTTGAGTAGTTATGGATTGATGAGAAAGAGACTGAATGTTGTTCGGAGTCTCGTATGGGATCCGGGATATCACGAGGAGATCCGGAATGGTCCGGAGAATAAGATTCATATAAGGAAAGTCCTGTTTCGGGGTTGGAGAATGGTTCCGGTGTTTTCATCGGGAATGTTCTAGAAGGTTCTGGAATGTCCGGCACTCCGAAGGGGAAGGGTGCATGAATGTGTTATATCAAGTTGGTATGATTGCATCATGTACTAGGTGTCATCGTTGAACAAAATAAAGGGTTTAATCAAATCCTAGTTTGAAAAGTCAAATGCCAATTTGAAAAGTCAAACGGCTATTTTGGGAAGTGGAGGGGAAGTGGGAAACCGAGTTGGGGAGGAGTCCCTCCTCCACCGCTGGCCCACTTGGGATCCGAGTTGGGGAGGGATTCCCCTCCCCTTGGCCGGCGCCTCCCTCCTATAAGAGGAGGGGCAGGGCTCCCCTCCTAGCACACAAGATTGCCCCCTCTAAACCTAACCCTAGCCGCCGCCCACCATAGCCGCCGCCTTGGGTTTCTCCCCTAGCCGCCGACTTGGGCATCTCCAAGCCCTAGCCGCCGGACCTAGCACCCCTCCTTGGTGTGTCTAAACCCTAGAACACCGAGGGCTCTCTCATAGTCCACCATACTCGCTCCGGCTTAAGGCGAAGCCCTGCGAGATCTCCCCTCTACTTCCGGTACCACGCCGTCGTGCTGCCGGAATCGCGAGGAGAGTGCTACAACCTCCGCTGCCTGCTGGAACAAGGGAGAGGAAGGTCTTCGTCGAGTACGAAACGTGTGACCGACTGCGGGAGCGCTGCCGGAACGCAGCGCCGGAAGGATCGTCTACGCGATCTTGAGATCGGAAGTGTACGACTACATCACCCACGAGAATCTGCTCTCGTTAACCGCTTTGGATCTTCGAGGGTTAGTATTCTATTGACTCGTTGCTACAATCTTGTAGATAGATCTTGGCTTGATCATAGATTAGATCTTGATTGTGTGTTCATGCGGTAAAAAAAAATCCATGCTACGAACCCCTATAGGTGTATGTGCTTATTACCTGATTATAAAGTACTGTACGGGGAGGACACAAACTAGTTCAAGCTTTATACGTTACCTACTGTACGTATGCCATGTATGCCATGTATGGGATGTTTATTACCTATTGCTCAAGGAGTGTTTATTATTGTTGTGTAGGTGCGTCATTCTATCACGGGAATATATTTTCTATGACCTCTGATCGTGTGACAAGTCAATGCAACCTTTGGGTCCGTACGAGGATTAGCTATACCTCGTACGGGTAGCTCTTTTGGGTGTCCCCATGTACTTGCTTTGGGTCTGGGAAAGCGTCGTGTCTGAAACCCTATCGACATACTGATGGGTGTATGTTAACTGATCTTGCAACAAGAGTGGAAGTAAGTGTGGATACTTTGGTGCACCCTGTGATGGTTGTGAAATATATCCATCCACGTCCGCATTTAAACTAGACATTATTCATATATTTGATGAAATATCTCTCTATTTCCTGCCACTAATGCCTAATGATCAGAGGGGTATACAATCCTTTGTTGCTATTTTTGCCTGCACAGATAATGATGTATTATGAAGGGAATCACTATATAAATACGAAAGATACGAGATTTCCAACACGCCAAAGAAACCAGGAGCCGTGAAGAGATTACTACAAGTTTAACGACCAATTATATGTCCCGCCGCCGTATAGTTGCGGTCGTATAGTTTGCACCAACCTCCTTAGGTCAAACAGAACAACTTTCGTGAAGGGACCCCTATATAAAGAGTCTTCAGGCGACGATAAAACCCCCCGACTCCAGAACATCGCTTCTTTCATCCTCAACTCTCCCTGCCGCCACATCGGAGGAATAGATCTAGATTTAAACCTCTAAACCCTTCTCCACCACCATAGCCATCTTCCACCACTTGTAATAGTAGATCTCATCTCCAATTGGCGATATTGTAAGACTATTTGCTATCAACTCTATGATCTTTATTATAATGTTTATGATTGTCGATCTCATCTCTATGTGTGAGTAATTCTCCTTGGGCTAAGGGCTTCAGCCTAGCCATGTAGATTTTGTGCATGTTATTTATCATAGATGGGATCATGTATTAGTTTGTATGACTTGATGATTGTAGTACCCTCTCTTGACTCAATCTAAGGACTTGTCAGGTTCCCAAGACCCTAAGGATTGATCCAGGTAAAGGGAGTATGACTAACGACTGATCTGCAGGATAGGAACTCCAGTAAAAGAAAGGGTAGTATGGCTGTATGTGAGGAACTTACTTGGGATTAACGGTGACATTACTATACATATCATTAGTTATCTTTCTTCCATGGATGAGACTAGTAGGTTATTGCCATAAGCGGTTGCGGATGTGATAACATTTATGGATGTAGTGCCCACATGTAATTATCTTGCTCTAACAATTACATGAGTACTTTATTACTATCTATTATTCCCATCAGATGTTTTGCATAGCTACTGGTGAAAACCGAAGACCCTAGGCCATCTCTCTCTCTCCATCATCAACAACAACAACAACAAGATCGCAAACTCTTGGTCTGGTGAAAATGCAATAGGAATTCTAAAACTCTCGAAGGTCCGTTAAGGTAATATCACTTTGCTTTCTGCTTCCTGAGGATTCGATAAACCTAGGTATACTAGGGAAAAAGAGCTATACTACATTTGTAATCCCGATTGAAGGTATCAACCCTTTTTCTGGCGCCGTTGCCGGGGAAGCAATAGCTACCCTGGTGAGGTTAGTAGGAACCTTGATAGTTTTAAATTCTTGTTTTTAATTTTGTTAGTTTGCTTTTAGTTTTTATTTGAAAAAACAAAAAAATAGTTAATCTTTTTAATTCTTGCTTTATCAATATTAGTACTTGTTTAAGAAAATACAAAAACATAGGAAGTATGGCTGAAAAGAAGCTTGGGGAGTTTGCAACTCCTAACAATGATTATTTGCATACTCCTATTACTCAGCCAACAATTGCTGTTGAAGATTATGAAATTAAGCCCCACTATTTAAGTTTGGTTTAACAGAATCAATTTGGAGGCTCTGATATAGAAGATGAAGGTATGCACTTGAATACTTTCACTGAAATATGTGATATGATACACATTAAATATGTTGACCCCAATGCGGTCAAATTGCGTTTATTTCCTTTCTCTCTTAGAGGAAGAGCAAAAGAATGGTTGCTATCTTTGCCTAGAAATACTATTGCATCATGGGTGGAATGTACTTCTTTATTTATGACTAAATTCTTTCCACCTGCAAAGTCTATGCAACTTAGATCTAATATTACTAGTTTTAGACAGGAAGAGCGTGAGGCACTAGCGCTTGCATGGGAGAGAATGAAAGAATGCATGAGAAACTGTCCCAACCATGGGATAGAATATTGGTTAATTCTCCATTTATTTTATAATGCTCTTAGCCCTGTTTCTAAGTCTATGCTAGATACTGCAGCTGGAGGAACATTTATGGGTAAGCAAATTATCGAAGCAAAGCAGCCGCTAGACAATATGTAGGACAACCATGCCCAATGGCATGTGGAAAGATGAAACACTAAGAAGGTGAACTCCGTCACACCTCAAGAGAATGAAGAACTCAATGCTAAGTAGGATGAGATTATATTAGACATTAAAGATAAGGAAACCCCGGTAAGAACTACTCTAGAACCAACTATTGAAGAAGTAGACTTTGTAGCTCGTAATGACTATAACCCTTCTTGGAAGAAGAATTATAATCCAAACTTTCAAAAACATTACTCTAGTCCAGCAGGTAGCTCTAATAATAATATGGCAGCAAGCAATACTAGTCTCCAAGAAACTCTTAAAGCTTTTATGGACTCACAAAATGAGCAAAACAATATTCTAGTCAAAATTACGGAGAATCATGATGCTATGCTTGGTAAATTATCTAAGCAAGTTGTTAGTTTGAGGAATGATTTGCAGGACCTCCAAGAAAGAACAAGGATTATTGAGGCATAGCTAGGTAAGATAACCGAGAGTCAAACTCTCATTCTAGCTAAATTTGCAGGTAAAACTAAGCCCAATCCAGTAGAAGACTTCAAGATGATAAGAACCCAAAGGGAGGAGCCCGAAGAACTTGATTATATCGATGCTCCTTCACCAAACTACACAGTTGAAGATCTTGTAAAAAGGATCAATGTCAAGATTCTGGTAAGTGAAGTAAATGAGGAAGTCATGTATCAACACTTTGTTAATTAGGTAGCAATAAAGGTACGCGATCTTGAAGAAGAATGCAAGAAAATTGCTGAAAAATTGCTTGTTAAGCTAGATGATATATTTGGGCCTACCATTAATATTAAAATTGGGACTAATGAAATAGTTGCACTATGTGATCTATGTGCAAGTGTTTCAACAATTCCAAAGAGTCTTTTTAACAAGTTAAATCTTGGCTCTTTTGAAATCACCGAACTGAAATTACATCTAGCAGATTCTACCTATAAACAAGCAGTAGGCATAAAGGAAAATACTTTAGTTTACATTAAAGGATGTCCTGCTCTCATTGATTTTGTTATTGTTGACATGCCTAAAGATGCCACTGCCCCTATCATATTAGGTCGTACTTTCTTAAGAACTATTAAGGCTTTGATCAATCTGCATGAAGGGAACGTGAAGCTTCAATTGTATTCACGATATCCTTTTGTTATTCATTTCCCAAGAAAAAAATCCAGGCAAGATGATAAGGAGGCCATCACTTTGAAGGCCAATTACTTCGGAGTGGGTGTTCCACTCATATGGCCTAAGTGAACAATATAAAGGTCAAGCTATTGACCATAAAAGAGCGTTGCATGGGAGGTAACCCATGTCAAATAAACTTTTGAGTTAAGTTTTTAAGTTGTAGTTTAAGTTTTGTATAAATAAAGAGTGCTAGAAAACTCCAGTGAGAGAAAGAGATTCAACGTTACTCAAAATTCATGTTTTATATATGCCATAGTTGATCGAAATTTTAGTCTGTCTTTTTTCTGTCAAAACAAGGTGTTTCGCTAAGTTTCAGTCTAAAAAGTAATCTATGAAGAAATGGAAATTTTTTGATGTGTACAGAAAGGTTAACGACCAACTATACGGCAAGAATAAAAATTCCCGCCGTATAGTTACGGCCGTATAGTTATGTTACCCATCGACAATTTTTCATCCCAGAGTACAGAAGGTTTGACAACCAACTATACGGGAGGAACAAAAGATCCAGCCATATAGTTGTCGATGTATAGTTATAGCCACCAGACATCAATCCTAGGAAACCAGACCAACTATACGGCCAGAACGCCATGTTCCCGTCGTATAGTTGCCGTTGTATAGTTGTGTCCGACCACTTAAACGCTCGGGGAGGTACCCAAAACATCAAAAACACAATATTTTTTCTCTATTCTACCTCCAAACTCTGTCAAACCTCAAGGGATCTTCATCCCTGCTCGATTTCGTTCGAATTCCTCGCACACATAAGGTATGTTTCTCCTCTGATCCTCCAATTACTAAGGTTCGTTAAGGTAATCTCATTTTGCTTTCTGCTTCCAGAGGATTCGATAAACCTAGGTATACTAGGGAAAAAGAGCTATACTACATTTGTAATCCAGATCGAAGGTATCACCCTACAGGGTTAAATCTTTTCGAAAAGCCATATCCGCAGTTATGGACAACTTTAAGCACAGTTTCTCGATCATAGACAACTTAAATTAAATAATTACTGTTATGATGTGACTTGGATTTGAAATGACTACTAAGTTGGATAACAACCATGGAATGAATGAATAAAATTGCCAACTATGTGAGTTTCCTCGATAGGACTTCCTCATTTGGTCTCGAGGGGGAAATACCAGGATGGGTATGCTTGGTGTTGGTATCAGGTTTGAAAGGGCATTTCCTATCCTAAATGTTTTGATGTTTGATGATAACACACGTGTCGGACTAATCGTTTGCTAAGTGTATTTTAGGTTATCCTAGTTGACAAGGCATTCGTTTTCCCTCTAAAAGGTTCATAGCCAGACATAGTTTTTCTAGGCTTTTGCTTGAGTCATAGGAAAACCGTACTATCAAGAGGGGTCCACATTGGAAAGTTTGTGTGGAATCAACTCTATATTTTTGCCCATTAAGCTTGTCCACAATGGTTGAGGTTTAAAGGATCATTTGTCCCTGTTTCTACTGCTTGTTGTCCTGTGATAACCGTAGTACCAAAAGTTTCTTCCGGTAGTATCGCTTGGCGGTACCGGGCGAGCCCGAGAGTGCTTGCGAGCCTTGTCTCCTCTCCGGGATCACCCGGTAACACCTAGCCGGTAATACCACCTCATCTGGTAGTACCTCTCATATCATCCGGTACCACCTCTCTGCGGCAGCATCGCTCATATTGAGCTATCGATACCGGGGAGACAACAACTTTGTTTCACCGCTTGGACGCTTCGGGTACCGCGTCTAGTACCGGTTGCATTCGGTACTACCGCATCTAGAACCGGTAATACCGCTTGGGTCAGGCAACAACGGGAAGATTCTTCCTTAGAGGGTATAAAAGGGCCTTTTTCTCCAACTAGAAGGTTGCCTCGTTTATCTCTCTCCTCCATTGTTCTTGAGCTTTAATTTCACTAGATCTTCCCTCATAGTGCTCCAATCTCCTTGATACTTTGGGATTTGGTGGAGGAGGTCTAGATCTAGGGTTTCACCAAAGCAAAGTTGATTCCCCCTTATTTTCCCTTGTGGATCTTGTTACTCTTGGGTTATTTGAACCCTAGATGGAAGAGGTCGGTCTTGGAGCATGGACATTGGTTGTAAAGCTTCGGGGTCGTGTTGGGAGACTCCAAGTGTTGTGGAGGTCTACTCAGCAAACGTGTAAAGTTTTCGGTCGCCACCTTGAAGGCCACCACATAGTGGATCATGTGCTTGCCTTGCAACGGGTACACGAGAGAATAGGGTGAGGTATTTCGAGGCACTAGTGGTCAAGTACCGCCCACCCCTCCAATGGAGACGTACTTCGCCTCAAAAGGAAGGAACTTCGGGAAAACATCTGTGAGACCCCAGATTTTTGGTCCAAGAAATCTCCATTATGCCTGCAATTCACGTTCCCATGATCACTGAGCCGTGAGCATAACTGACTAGTATCATAACAACATCCTTAATTTAACACAGTAGAGACTTACATAATTGCCATTATGGCGGTACAAATATCAGTAGCATATTTCTTAAATCGCAGAGCTCATGTCATGCCTTAACCTACAGGCGACTGACTGGGAAGACGGCCTAGCTCGCACATACGTCAGCATCTCCATCATTCCTTGGGCTTTTGAAAATCTGGCCAAGTAAATAGCCAAGGAAAATGTCGGTGAGTACTTTAAATGTACTTGCAAACCACCTTAAGAGAGTAATAAAAACAAGAGGATATGCAATATGCCTGTAGTAGTAGGAGGGCTCCAAGGGAGGTTCTTTTCTCAATTAGTTTCTCTTGTAGATGTAACATCTACAAGGTTTTGGTTGAACACTTCTGTAAAACATTTTTGGAAAACCTTTTTGAAAAGTTTTGGAACTAGGATTGGGTCACCCTATTTCAACTCCACGGTCCTAATATGACCGGGTTTTCTTCTTCCTTGCTCCTCAACATCACATCTCCTTCTCTGGTGTACTCAGACCACTAGGTTTAGAAAACACTTTCTTTTCCGAAATTATTTTGGAAAACAAAATCAGCACCGCTCTACAGTAGTTTGTCCAACCGTCCATAACCACGGACACAGCTATTCGAATATATTTACACTCTGTAGAGGTTGTACACTTTACCAGCAAGATTTGATACATCCGTCATGAGAAATCACGGGTCATCATACCTCGGTATGCGGGTCTCGGATAATCAAACAGAACTTTCGGAAAGCCACTCCAACACGGGCCCTACCCTATGAGTTGTTCCCCTCAACACTGGGACGTCTAGATCCACGGACCAACCGTAGTGCATCCCAACTCCTCTAGAGCCAGCACTTTCAATGAGATGCTCATAGTATCGCCTGATCACTCACATGGGTGATCCTGCTTCCTACTGGTGACCGCCTCGTAGTTGACCCTTTTTGTAAAGGAAGTACGGAATTAGAGGGAGATTATCCCTTATAAGTAGGTGTGCGGATACCCATATCGAAGTGAACTAATTTTTGGTTCAGCCCCATCCGAATCCAGGATAATGTGGTTGCACGGTTTAAGTTGTTATAGCTGATGACTGCAAGTGCACAGATCGTTTATATCTAGTTTTAAAATAAAGATATCGATCCATCGTGGAGCAGTAGGCAAAATACTAAAATGCTTTTAACTAAAACTAAACGAAGTACTTAAGAAATAATTTTAAGATGTAAGAAAAATAGAATTATTTTAAGGATTTTTTTGGATTTTTGATTAAGCAAAGCAATTAAATGAACTAAAGTAAAACTTAATGCAGAAAGTAGGAATCGCTTATGTAAAAGAGCTTGGAACTACAATAGGTAAAAAGGCGTTCTCGGGAAGTGGTGGATACACCGCTAGCAATTTAGACAGAGTAATCAAGATTATCATAACAAATATTCTCATGACATATATGTTTGTGATAGGAGCTCCATATATGGGCGCATAGGCAGCAACCAATGCATAATTCATCCGTCATAACCACAGCAGACGGATAAACGACATCAATCGTGTTATCTCGCTATGAAGGGATGTCTCCCATGGCATGGACATGGATTAATGAGTTCTCCTTGCTTCCCCAAGTTAGTATGTAAGGAATGACAATAGCTTTATAGTCACAGTAAGTGTTATCATATCTCCGTCTACCAACAAGTAATCCCCTTCATCAAGTCCCTATAAGAGGCAAATATTAAGAGGTGAACAACTCTCAACATCAATATGAAGACAATTAACGCATACACATAATATGTATAACATAATAATCTCTATCTTATCTCAATCATATGCTAGGGTTTCTCCATATTCCCAAGAACTAATGATCTACCTAGACATGGAGGCAAACACCTGTTGGGAATATGCCCTAGAGGCAATCATGTATGATGATATTTCCCATTGTATTCATAAAGATATTAAGTAGTCCTTGTATAAACATCTGATGTGTATCATTGAATATGTGATTCGGTTGTGGAACTATGCATTCATGTTGTTTGTACTAAATATCCTTGGTCATTGAGGTTGTGCTGGACACACAACTTATACCAATGTGAAAGTTGTCTTGATGACTCGGTTCCACTTGTCATGGGTATGGAGATGCTATTCCAACTTACACAGATTCGACTAAAGAGTTTAGCGAGTCGGATTGACCCATATTGAGGTACAACGAACTAGTTGTCATTTGTATATATCAATAAATGTAATCCTTAGACCTGAGGTTGTTGCATAGTCCGATTTGAGGATCACCGACTTAGGTTCTGTCAAACGCTGATCCGTAACTGGGCAGTTATAAAGGCAGAGTTCGGGTCGACTGAGAATCAAGCTGCGTGATGTGAATAACCAAGATGGGATTTTGCCCCTCCACTTGGAGAGATATTCTCTGGGCCCTCTCGTGAGATATGATTCGGAAAGCATGGCCATGCACGACTCGGTTAAGTGTTAACAGAAGCGATCGACTAAGAGTTAGTCGGGTGAATCACTTATCTCGGATCGAGAAGAGAGTTGGACTATTTAAGGGATGACAATTATTCGCCTATAGTCTGACAATGTATATCGTGAGGAAAAAGGGACTCGGATGTAAGTCGCATTGGAAAGGCAAGTCGTCATGACTCTTTGGTACTTGGGAGTCGGCACGTTCTACTAGGAGCCGCTACCGACTGATCGATTAAGAGTCGGACTCCAATCATGTCCAAGTAGCCATGAGCCTGTGGGGTCACACACTTAAGAGCGGGAGCAAGTTCGGATTGGATCTGAACCTGTAATCTGGTTGGGTTGGACCTAAACCGGATTAGGACTGAGTTAGTGAGTTGGACTCATGGTGACTAGTGTTATATGGGCTTTAGTGAATGGGTCGCGCGAGCAGATCCCACGTTCATGTCAACACCCGGATTTTTCAATCCTAGATGCCTGTTATGCCATACATCGCAATCCCAGGATTACCATTTTTGCGAGACATAACAGAATTGGATACCATAGTACTTCATCCATTACAAACGATACATAAGTTCTTGCACAAATAGGGATCTCATGATCCAGTTCTTAATACAACTTCAAGCAGCGGAATACGTAATAATAACGGTAGCGTAGGCGAAGCTCCATCTTCGGGGTCACAGGCAATGCTGACGATGGGAGATGATCCTAGTTGTCGTAACCTTCCTGGGGTCCATCCTCCAGGTACTCCTCTTCATAGTCTGGCCATGGGAATAGCCAGGGACAAAGCCATGAGTACTCTTTAAGTACTCGCAAACTAATGCTAACAAGTAAAGGGGGTTTTTGGATAATAGGACACTAGGCTCTAGGGTTGTTTTGCAAAGTCTCAATTGTGGATAATAGACACAAGTCACAACTCCGTTGTGGTCAAGTCAAAGTCTCAATTCATTTCACAAGTCATTTTGAAAAGTCTGACGGGGGAACAGTATGGCCACTCCAACTGTCCATAATCGCGGACGCGGATATTCGAATAGTTTGACACTCTGCAGAGACTGTACACTTTCACCACAACATTCGATACATCCGTCAGGAACAAATCCTGAATTCACCATACTCAGTATGCGGATAATCAATCCTAACCTTTCGATTACACGCCCTAGTATAAGCACCTCTCCTGTGAGTTTGGCCTCCCAACCATGACTCACTGTCATCTTGGGTACTGCACAGATGGACAATCTTCACAAGGTACCCTCAGCTCAGACCTTGGCCGTGAGGGAACTAATACTAAGGTATATAAGTTTCCAGTCAAGCCCTACCCAATATTCGGGTATTGTGGTTGTACGCTAAAATTGGAATGGTATCGCATCCAGACAACCATCAGTTTTATAAAGGGCTAAGGCTCATGCCTCAACATTTTCATCACCAAAATCATCCAGTGTTTGGAAACACATGTCCAAAACATTTCAATAGAATGATCCATCATTCCAAGGTTTTCATAACCATTTTTCCACCAAGTATTCCCATCTAAAGTTGATCAAGTTTTTATGCTTAGCACTAGCATCTACAGGTGGGGGTAAGCACTGATGAGGGGTGGTAAACTAGTGGAGTTTCAACTAAGTTCACACTCATGCCTTAGGATGACATCAAGGTTATCTAGCTTAGGCCAAATTTTATGCTCTTTATGCAACCTTCGGCATCTTTCCAAAATCTACCAGTCACTTAAGTAAACTCTAAGTAAGCCTGGATAAAGAATTAAAGTGAGAAGCTTGCACATAAAACTAGGATTGGTTTATCAAATGGGTAATCTTGCAAGGGGTATCTTGCATAGGTAGGGTATCAGCTTGCACAATCACTAGTAGTATTTGGCTTGCTAAAGTAGAGTGTCTTGCAAGTTTTAGCTTGCCTAGGTCAACTTATTTAGTAAGGCTTGCCTTGTGATGAGCAGTGGTTGAAGTTCTCCTCGGCTTATTCTTCGTAGTATCCTCCTTCCTCCTCGTATCCTTGGTCGGTACTAGCGTCTATGAATAAATACGAGGTACACAATCACCAAACAATACTTAACTAATTGCAATCATCACACACAAGGGTCCTATAGATGATCTAACATCATCTCTAACATTACAAGGTTAAGGCTTGGTTTAAATCTTTTTTTCTTTTTAGAAAAGGAATTTCTACTCATTGAAAAACTACTTAAGATTTAATATTCTCCAAACTAAACATGGGATCATGTTGACACATGTCATCACCACATATTGTAGTCCATGGAAATGTGATTTAAAGTGGTGTCACAATTTAATAAGGTTTTACCCTTTTATTTTAATTAATTAAAGTGACTAGAAATCATTATGGAGCATTCTTTTATTACTTGAACAATATTTCTGCAAGTAAGCCTATATATTTTTATATATTCTGAAAGGTATGGTTAAATGTGATTTTTGAGAGTTGGAATCAACTCAAAATCTATTATGGTTTCAATTTGAAAAATGTTTGAATGCAGAAAAGCTTCTGCCTTGTTATTTTTACCAAAGGTGATCTATAGATCCAAATGACTTGAATCCAACGGGCTTGGATTCAGCATTCACAGACCTTTCCAACAAAATTGGTTTCATTCAAAATGGTGCACTGAATCGATGTGGGTTGATTTTTTAAATTGGGAACAGAAGTGTGTTTGAATTTAAAAAGAAAAAGGTTTAATTTGAATAACTGGGCTGCGCGGGAAAATCTAACGGGCCGGCCTGCTAAGCACAGTGCTCCCGCGGGCTGCGTAAGTGGGTGTCCCCACTCGTCAGTGACACGGGGCTGGGCGAAGCGGTATGGGGCAACGTGGATCGTTCGATCTAGTTCTAATCCAACGGCTGGGGGTCATCATCGACGCGAGACAGCTCCGGCGAGAACGAAACCTAGCGCGGCAGGTGGAGGTCGCTGGGGGCTCACCGGGGTGCTGGCGAGGGTCGGCGAGGCGGGCGAACGACGAAGTCGACGACGGCGAACTCAGGGGTGGTCGCGGCAGCTCCTGGGGTGGCTCCAATCGCTGGCTCCTTTCTTCTCCGGCAGCGGCAGGCTCCGGTGAAATTCCGGCGAGGTGGTGCTCGCCTTGCTCTGAGAATGGTGTGGCACGAATAGTGAGGAGAGGGGACAGAGATGGTGTGATGAATTCGTGCGGGGGTGGCCTCTATTTATAGTCGAGCGAGGGGACCGTCGGGGTGCACGGTGAGCTCGTCGGGGGCGACGTTACAGGCAGCTAAAGGCATGGGCAAGGGTAGGGGACGGTGCGGTGTCTCCTGGCGATTCTCAACGACATGGTCACGAGGCATGGGGCGGTGTGGTTTGGTCTGGAACGGGCGGTGCTCTGCGCGGCAAAGGCGGCGTCTTCGATGGCGGGCGGTGGCTGTATGGCATGGGGCGGCAAATGGGGGTGTCTGGCGGTCTCCTTGGTCGGTGGTGATCGTGTGTGCACGCGGCAAGGGCAGCGCGCGGTTTGTGGACGATGGTCGAGGGTGGCGCTCTAGCGCATGCTCGGCATGGTCTGGGTGCGGCTTGTGCGCGTGGTCCAGGGCTTGGCAATGCTTGCGGCTGGGACAGTGAGTGGCGGTGGACGGTGGGCTGCCTCCCATACATGCTGGCTAGGCTTGCTGCTGCTCCTAGCTTGCTGTCCACAATGGGGTGACATGGGTGTGCTCGGCTGTTCACCATTAATGGCAATGGCAAGTTCACAGGGGTGCTAGTGTTGGGATAATCTTTCTAGATGATCTACTGAGTTGTGTGTGAGCTAACTAGGGAACAAGTTAGGCCAAATTTACTGCACACTATAGTGTTTGATGTTTTGTTTGATTTGTGTCTGCAACCTGTTTGATGAAATGGCCGCATGAAATCAAGTTTTGAATTTTGAAATGATTTTTGGTGGGTTTGCTAGATTGGTGCTGGTGAGTCTGCAGATGCTTGGGTTTTGAAAATTGAGCTTGTTTGAGTGGGTTTTGAAAAAGTGGGATCTTCCCATATGAAGAAGATTCAATTTTGAAATGTCATTTAAACTATGCATTTGAAAGTTTCTAGATGATCACAAAGTGGGCCTTGATACTCTGTTATGAGTACATTCAAGGGGTGCAAAGATCCATAAAAGTTTCTGTTAGGTTCTGTAAGTTTGAGATAGCCAAAGTAGGCATGGGAGTTAAATTGGCCAAAATGACCATTCCCTTAATATATTTGTTTTGATTTACTTGTCTTTAGGAAAAGTGTGGGAAATGTTTTATATGATGTTTATTTCATCTAAGAAACATTTTACAAGCAATGGATCACACAAACAAAGTGGTTTTAAAGGATTTCAAAATCTATGCATACACATATGCATGCATTCATGGTTTTAGTTAGAAAAGTTTTTGTTAGCCCTAATCTTGATGATTAGAATTTGATGATCTAAGTTTGGTATTTTTGGGATGTTACAAACCTTCCCCCCTTAAAAAAAATCTCGTCCCGAGATTTGAAAAAGGACGAAAAGATTACCTAGGATTTGAAGAGATCGGGAAACTCCGTCCTGATGTGATCTTCACGCTCCCAGGTAGCTTCCTCTTCTGTGTGGTTGCTCCACTGAATCTTGAGAAACTTGATGCTTCGGGTTCGGGTAGTTCGAAAAGCTTCTTCCAAAATGCGGATGGGCACTTCGGGATAGGTCAGGTCATCGTTGATCTCTATGGTCCGGTGGTCGATATTCTTGAACACTTCGGTCTTCTCGGGGACTTCGAGACATTTTCGAAGTAATGAGATATGGAACACATTATGCACAGCTGACATCTCTTCAGGTAGTTCCAGTTGATAAGATACTTCTCCTCGACGGTTCAAAATTTTGAAAGGTCCGATATATCTAGGGGCTAACTTTCCCTTGAGTTGGAAACGCTGCATTCCTTTCAATGGCGACACTTTCAGATAAACAAAATCTCCGATGTTGAAGGCGAGGTCTCGACGTCTCTTGTCGGCATAACTCTTCTGTCGGGATTGGGCGGTCTTGAGATGCTCACGAATCTTGTGAACCTTCTCTTCTGCTTCTCGTAGGATGTCGGGTCCAAAGATCTGACTCTCTCCTACTTCCGACCAGTTCAAAGGGGTGCGACACTTTCTTCCGTACATGAATTCAAATGGGGCCATTTGCAAACTGGCTTGATAACTATTGTTGTAAGAAAATTCTGCAAAAGGCAGACAGTCTTCCCATTTGGATCCATATTCTAACACACATGCTCTCAGCATATCTTCGAGTATTTGATTTACTTGCTCCGTTTGTCCATCGGTCTGAGGGTGATACGCGGTACTGAAATCTAGGCGGGTTCCTAAACCTTCTTGGACTTTCTTCCAGAATCTCGAGGTAAACTGAGTTCCTCGATCCGATACTATGTTCTTGGGGACTCCATGCAAACTAACGATTCTAGCGATGTACAACTCTGCTAGCTTCGAACTCTGATAGGTGGTTTTGACGGGCAAGAAATGGGCGACTTTGGACAATCTGTCCACTAAGACCCAGATAGAGTCATTTCCCCTACTAGAAGTAGGTAGTCCAGTGATAAAGTCCATTCCTACAGAATCCCATTTCCATTCCGGAATTTGCAAAGGTTGCAACAATCCAGTGGGTCTTTGATGTCCTGCCTTGACTCGCTGACATATATCACACTTGGCGATATAGCTTCCGATTTCTCTCTTCATCTTATGCCACCAAAATTGCTCTTTCAAATCTTGATACATCTTCGTTCCTCCGGGATGGATAGAATAAAGAGTATCATGAGCCTCCTTCAAGATAACTTCTTTCAACTCCGAATCTGCTGGTACACAAAGGCGTCCTTTGTACCATAGAACTCCTTCTTCGTCCTCGGTGAATCCGGGTACTTTGCCTGTACCGATACAACGCTTGATTCCGTCGATACTAGCATTTCCCTCCTACGCTTCTTTAATCTGACTGATCAAAGTGGGATGAATTTCTATGCTAGCCAAAAATCCTTCACTTACTAATTCTATTCGAAAATCTTCCATCTCCTTGTGCAGACTTGGTTCCTCCTCTAAAATCATGGAGTTCAAGCGGCACGGCAATCTGCTAAGGGCATCGGCTACCACATTGGCTTTACCAGGGTGATAGTGAATGTCCAGGTCATAATCCTTGATTAGCTCAATCCATCTTCTCTGCCTCATATTTAGCTCCTTCTGAGTGAATATGTACTTTAGGCTCTTGTGATCCGAATAAATCTCACAACGATTTCCCATCAGGTAATGTCTCCATGTCTTCAGGGCTAGAACTACGGCTGCGAGTTCGAGGTCATGGGTTGGGTAGTTTTGCTCGTGTTGCTTCAATTGTCGAGATAGATAAGATATAACTTTGCCTTCTTGCATTAGCACACATCCGAGACCAATCTTGGATGCGTCACAATACACATCGAAGGGCTTCGTGATATCCGGCATGATTAAGATTGGGGCTGAGATTAATCTCCTCTTGAGTTCTTGAAAACTCGCTTCACACTTGGCTGTCCATTCAAACTTCTTGTCCTTCTTCAGCAATTGGGTCATGGGTCGGGCGATACTCGAGAATCCTTCTACGAATTTGCGGTAATATCCCGCCAATCCGAGAAAAGCACGAACTTGGGTTTGAGTGGTTGGGGCTTGCCAATCTTCTACATCTTTCACTTTGGCAGGGTCAACGGCAATTCCTCCGGCTGATACAATGTGACCGAGGAATCCTACCTCCTGTAACCAGAATTCACATTTGCTAAACTTTGCATACAACTGATGCTCTCTAAGGGTTCCAAGAATGGTCCTTAGGTGTAGCTCATGTTCTTCTTCTGATTTGGAATAAATCAGAATGTCATCGATGAAAACAACGACAAACTTATCCAGGAAGTCCATAAAAATCTTATTCATGAGATTCATGAAATAAGCGGGGGCATTGGTTAATCCAAAAGACATGACTGTATACTCGTACAATCCATATCTGGTGGTAAAGGCAGTCTTTGGAATATCCTCTGCACGAATCTTGAGTTGATGATAGCCAGTTCTAAGATCAATCTTAGAAAACACCTGGGCACCGGTCAACTGATCAAACAAATCTTCTATCTTGGGCAAGGGGTACTTGTTCTTGATGGTGACATCATTCAACTTCCGATAATCCGTACATAAACGGTTACCTCCATCTTTCTTGTCCACAAACAAGACAGGTGATCTCCATGGGGACGCACTCAGTTGAATTAGTCCAATTTCGAGCATGGAATCCAGTTGCTTCTTCAGTTCTTCTAACTCCGATGGGTTCATACTATAAGGTCTCTGGGCTATGGGTCCTGTTTCGGGGATTAATTCAATGATAAACTCGATATCCCGATCTGGGGGCATACCGGGCAAAACATCTGGAAATACATCGGGGTATTCGCAGACTATCCGGACTTGGTCAATGGTAGGTTGGGCTATACTCTTGTTACACTTGAATTGGCGAGGTAAGGTTTCAGATATATGCTCGACTGATATTTCGGTGGTACTGGTCATAGTGATGGCTTTCTTGGCACAGTCAATCAATCCCTTATGTTTGGACATCCAATCCATTCCTAGTACTACTTCCAAACCTTTAGTTTCGAGTACTATTAGATTAGCATAAAAATCTATGCCATGGATTCGGATAGAGACGGCTTTGCAAATTTTCCTAGCCTTGGTGGTTGATCCGGGAATTTGTACAATCATCACATGCTTCAATTTGGTTGGTTGAATTTTACTAGTGCAGGCAAATTCTTCGGTGACAAATGAATGCGATGCACCAGAATCAAACAACACTCTTGCAAGTACTGAATTAACAGAAAACATACCCAGCACGACGTCTGGCGCTTCCTGGGCTTCTTCAGCATGCATGAGAAAAAGACGGCCATTGTGGTTGAGTGAATTTCCTGGGGCAAATCTTCTACCTGGCTAGACACGACGTTGTTGCTGAGCTGGGACATTGGTATTAGGGGCTGTAGCATTCTTCTTGTTGGGACACTCGTTGGAATAGTGGCCTTTATTTCCACAGTCATAACAGGTCACTTGTGACTTGTCCTTGGCTGCGACAGGCACAGCATTGCTTCCAGTCCTCGGGGCAGTGTTGGGATTGGCGGTAGCATTGTTGGTGTTGAACTTGGGTGGGGCACGAGTGAAATTGTTAGAGTTGCCGTGGTTGTTGTGATTTCCTCCGGGTCTAGGGTTTCCACGGTTGGGGTAGGTCGGACGGGTCATAGGGGGTCTGTTGGTTCTTGGGGCAAATCCGGGAGATGGGTTGGGGCGATACTTTGGGGTCTGATGGGTTCCTGGTTGATGCATCATGCGATGCTTGCGGTTTTCATTGGCCTGGTTGATCTTTCCTTCCATCTGGATGGCTGAATCGACAAGGGCTTCAATATCAGCAAAGGGGATATTGACTAACACCGTCTGCATCTCGTCATGCAGACCATTCAGGAATCTTTCTTTCTTCTTGGCTTCAGTGTCTATCTCGTCCGGGGCATACCTAGCTAATGACAAAAATTTGTCACGGTATTCTACTACAGTCATCCTTCCTTGCTTCAACTCTCTGAACTCGTCTCTCATTCTCTTGATCAAACCTGGTGGCACATGGGTTCTGCTGAACTTGACCTTGAATTCCTCCCAGGTCATCATTTGGCCTCCGGTCATGGCGCGAACACTGTTCCACCATGCCCTGGCATCTCTGGCTAAATAATGGGTGGCGAACAGGACTTTCTCGTTGGCTTCCACTCCGGCGACTTCTAGGTTGTTTTCCATGGTTTGCAGCCAATCATCGGCATCTAGGGGTTCTTCTGACTTGGTGAAAATGGGTGGGTTGGTATTCTGAAAATTCTTGAGCTTAGATCCGTGGTTGTCCTGATTTCCGTGGCCTTGGTTATTGTGGGCTAGCTGGGCTATCTGTTGCAGAGTGGCTAGGTTGGCTTGACGTTCCGCTCTTTCAGCTTCGCGGTCAGAGGTCAACATTTGCAGAATCTGCAACATCGGATCCGGGGCTGAACCACTTCCTCCACGTGGCATCTGAAGATTTAGATAAATCGTGAGAAAAGAGGGAATTTTTCTAAGGTTTGGGGTCTTTGAAAAGTTTTTAAAGGTTTGACTCAGATTTTTCTTGCTTTTTCATTCATTCATAGAACACAGTACAACACACACCACAACAAGGAAAAACAGATGGTTTTAAGAACCATTCTGAAATCTACGATACAATGGGACCGACTACTACTCACTATGCTAGTGCTCAGTGCTACTACTCCTCAGAGACTGTGGCTTCATCATCTTCATCATCATCGATGAAGGCGAAATCATCTTCATCGGTGAAGAAGTCCATGGCCTGATCCTCCAGAAAATCATCGTCATCACTGAGATAAGAGTAAGGGTCTCCACGAAGATCCTCTCCGGCATTCTCCCTTTCCTCCAACTGCATGTCTCTCTCGTGGATGGTCTCCTCCAGAGATGAGATGCGGTGGCGAAGACGGGCAATAATGCGCTCCTTCTTGTCGAGATGACAGCGGCGAGACTTGCGATCCTTTGCTAGCATGGCGATGGTCTGATCCTTCGTCTTGATGATGGCAGACTTGTGGTTGCAATAGTCACGGCAGTTGTCCAACTCCTGCTGACGATCATACATCATGAAGCTAAGGTGGTCCAATTGAGTATTCAGCTCGGGGTGGTATGGGGCTTCCAGTGGTTGTCCATTTGCATCACGCCTTGGGAAAAACTCAAAGCGAGTACCCTTGATTTTATTGATGCTCTGCCCACACAGACGGGAGAGAGATTCCTGCATTGCTCTGGCAAGTCCATCGAGCCAGTTGTTCTCTCTTAAGGTAAACTGAATTCCTTCCGCAGTGAGAGGTTCAATATTTCCTCTGATACTTGCAACAATTAGCCACTACAGATCTTCTCCTCCTTGATCATTGAGCTGAGCTCCGAAGAACTCGGGGTGTGGACGCTCCAGAAGTTCCGAAAGCTGATCCAGATCCCTCTCAAAGATAAGGTCTCCTCCATTCCCCAACTGATAAAACTTGCTGTACTTCACGTCCATCTATAAAAATAGAGGATGAGTAGATTAGCAGAGTGATCAAATGTGTCAAAATTTTATGTATTTTGCAAGAGTTTTTGAGGAACATGAATTTTTATGAAAGAATCAAAGAGATAAGAATGAGAATAAGTTTTTGTAAATATTTGTTTTCTTTGGTTTTGAAACTAAGTTTTTGGTTCAACGTCCAACCTAACTAGGGTCTCCTATGGTCAACCTGGCTCTGATACCAACTTGCCAACACCCGGATTTTTCAATCCTAGATGCCTGTTATGACATACATCGCAATCCCAGGATTACCATTTTTGCGAGACATAACAGAATTGGATACCATAGTACTTCATCCATTACAAACGATACATAAGTTCTTACACAAATAGGGATCTCATGATCTAGTTCTTAATACAACTTCAAGCAGCGGAATACGTAATAATAACGGTAGCGTAGGCGAAGCTCCATCTTCGGGGTCACAGGCAATGCTGACGATGGGAGATGATCCTAGTTGTCGTAACCTTCCTGGGGTCCATCCTCCAGGTACTCCTCTTCATAGTCTGGCCATGGGAATAGCCAGGGACAAAGCCATGAGTACTCTTTAAGTACTCGCAAACTAATGCTAACAAGTAAAGGGGGTTTTTGGATAATAGGACACTAGGCTCTAGGGTTGTTTTGCAAAAAGCCAGGTTTATCTCTACTCAGTTCCAAAGCTAGTCACAATTTTATAACTCCTAAGTGGGATCTTGTAATTCAAGTCACAACTCTGTTGTGGTCAAGTCAAAGTCTCAATTCATTTCACAAGTCATTTTGAAAAGTCTGACAAGGGAACAGTATGGCCACTCCAACTGTCCATAACCACGGACGTGGCTATTCGAATAGTTTGACACTCTGCAGAGATCGTACACTTTCACCACAACATTCGATACATCTGTCAGGAACAAATCCTGAATTCACCATACTCAGTATGCGGATAATCAATCCTAACCTTTCGATTACACGCCCTAGTATAAGCACCTCTCCTGTGAGTTTGGCCTCCCAACCATGACTCACTGTCATCTTGGGTACTGCACAGGTGGACAATCTTCACAAGGTAGCCTCAGCTCAGACCTTGGCCGTGAGGGAACTAATACTAAGGTATATAAGTTTCCAGTCAAGCCCTACCCAATATTCGGGTATTATGGATGTACGCTAAAATTGGAATGGTATCGCATCCAGACAACCATCAGTTTTATAAAGGGCTAAGGCTCATGCCTCAACATTTTCATCACCAAAATCATCCAGTGTTTGGAAACACATGTCCAAAACATTTCAATAGAATGATCCATCATTCCAAGATTTTCATAACCATTTTTCCACCAAGTATTCCCATCTAAAGTTGATCAAGTTTTTATGCTTAGCACTAGCATCTACAGGTGGGGGTAAGCACTGATGAGGGGTGGTAAACTAGTGGAGTTTCAACTAAGTTCACACTCATGCCTTAGGATGACATCAAGGTTATCTAGCTTAGGCCAAATTTTATGCTCTTTATGCAACCTTCAGCATCTTTCCAAAATCTACCAGTCACTTAAGTAAACTCTAAGTAAGCCTGGATAAAGAATTAAAGTGAGAAGCTTGCACATAAAACTAGGATTGGTTTATCAAATGGGTAATCTAGCAAGGGGTAGCTTGCATAGGTAGGGTATCAGCTTGCACAATGACTAGTAGTATTTGGATTGCTAAAGTAGAGTGTCTTGCAAGTTTTAGCTTGCCTAGGTCAACTTGTTTAGTAAGGCTTGCCTTGTGCAGATCAGTGGTTGAAGTTCTCCTCGGCTTCTTCTTCGTAGTATCCTCCTTCCTCCTCGTATCCTTGGTCGGTACTAACGTCTATGAATAAATACGAGGTACACAATCACCAAACAATACTTAACTAATTGCAATCATCACACACAAGGGTCCTATAGATGATCTAACATCATCTCTAACATTACAAGGTTAAGGCTTGGTTTAAATCTTTTTTTATTTTTAGAAAAGGAATTTCTACTCATTGAAAAACTACTTAAGCTTTAATATTCTCCAAACTAAACATGGGATCATGTTGACACATGTCATCACCACATATTGTAGTCCATGGGAATGTGATTTAAAGTGGTGTCACAATTTAATAAGGTTTTACCCTTTTATTTTAATTAATTAAAGTGACTAGAAATGCTTATGGAGCATTCTTTTATTACTTGAACAATATTTCTGCAAGTAAGCCTATATATTTTTATATATTCTGAAAGGTATGGTTAAATGTGATTTTTGAGAGTTGGAATCAACTCAAAATCTATTATGGTTTAAATTTGAAAAATGTTTGAATGCAGAAAAGCTTCTGCCTTGTTATTTTTACCAAAGGTGATCTATAGATCCAAATGATTTGAATCCAACGGGCTTGGATTCAGCATTCACAGACCTTTCCAACAAAATTGGTTTCATTCAAAATGGTGCACTGAATCGATGTGGGTTGATTTTTTAAGGTGGGTACAGAAGTGTGTTTGAATTTAAAAAGAAAAAGGTTTAATTTGAATAACTGGGCTGCGCGAGAAAATCTAACGGGCCGGCCTGCTAAGCGCAGTGCTCCCGCAGGCTGCGTAAGTGGGTGTCCCCACTCGTCAGTGACACGGGGCTGGGCGAAGCGGTATGGGGCAACGTGGATCGTTTGATCTAGTTCTAATCCAACGGCTGGGGGTCATCGTCGACGCGAGACAGCTCCGGCGAGAAGGAAACCTAGCGCGGCAGGTGCGGGCCGCTGGGGGCTCACCGGGGTGCTGGCGAGGGTCGGTGAGGCGGGCGAACGACGAAGTCGACGACGGCGAACTCAGGGGTGGTCGCGGCAGCTCCTGGGGTGGCTCCAATCGCTAGCTCCTTTCTTCTCCGGCAGCGGCAGGCTCCGGTGAAATTCCGGCGAGGTGGTGCTCGCCTTGCTCTGAGAATGGTGTGGCACGATCACTGAGGAGAGGGGAGTGAGATGGTGTGATGAATTCGTGCGGGGGTGGCCTCTATTTATAGTCGAGCGAGGGGACCGTCGGGGCGCACGGTGAGCTCGTCGGGGGCGACGTTATAGGCGGTTAAAGGCATGGGCAAGGGTAGGGGACGGTGCGGTGTCTCCTGGCGATTCTCAATGACATGGTCGCGAGGCATGGGGCGGTGTGGTTTGGTCTGGAACGGGCGGTGCTCTGCGCGGCAGAGGCGGCGTCTTCGACGGCGGGCGGTGGCTATATGGCACGGGGCGGCAAACGGGGGTGTCTGGCGGTCTCCTTGGTCGGTGGTGATCGTGTGTGCACGCAGCAAGGGCGGCGCGCGGTCTGTGGACGATGGTCGAGGGTGGCGCTCTGGCGCATGCTCGGCATGGTCTGGGCGCGGCTTGTGCGCGTGGTCCAGGGCTTGGCAATGCTTGCGGCTGGGACAGTGAGTGGCGGTGGACGGTGGGCTGCCTCCCAGACATGCTGGCTAGGCTTGCTGCTGCTCCTAGCTTGTTGTCCACAATGGGGTGACATGGGTGTGCTCGGCTGTTCACCATTAATGGCAATGGCAAGCTCACAGGGGTGCTAGTGTTGGGCTAATCTTTCTAGATGATCTACTGAGTTGTGTGTGAGCTAACTAGAGAACAAGTTAGGCCAAATTTACTGCACACTATAGTGTTTGATGTTTTGTTTGATTTGTGTCTGCAACCTGTTTGATGAAATGGCCGCATGAAATCAAGTTTTGAATTTTGAAATGATTTTTGGTGGGTTTGCTAGATTGGTGCTGGTGAGTCTACAGATGCTTGGGTTTTGAAAATTGAGCTTGTTTGAGTGGGTTTTGAAAAAGTGGGATCTTCCCATATGAAGAAGATTCAATTTTGAAATGTCATTTAAACTATGCATTTGAAAGTTTCTAGATGATCACAAAGTGGGCCTTGATACTCTGTTATGAGTACATTCAAGGAGTGCAAAGATCCATAAAAGTTTCTGTTAGGTTCTGTAAGTTTGAGATAGCCAAAGTAGGCATGGGAGTTAAATTGGCCAAAATGACCATTCCCTTAATATATTTGTTTTGATTTACTTGTCTTTAGGAAAAGTGTGGGAAATGTTTTATATGATGTTTATTTCATCTAAGAAACATTTTACAAGCAATGGATCACACAAACAAAGTGGTTTTAAAGGATTTCAAAATCTATGCATACACATATGCATGCATTCATGGTTTTAGTTAGAAAAGTTTTTGTTAGCCCTAATCTTGATGATTAGAATTTGATGATCTAAGTTTGGTATTTTTGGGATGTTACAGTTCACTCCCTATATATAGTGGAGCACCGTAACCCAGAAAGGTTAATCGTTGTTCGGTTAGGTCATTCCATGTGTTGGAAACCCTAGCTCCACAGCAGTCCTGCCGCCGTAACGAACCTAGTAGTTCGCCGCTGGTGCTCCTCCTTGTACATGTGGATACCAGCAGAGGTGTTGTGCGATCAGCACCAGGACGATCAGATCGTGAGGACTGCACTGCATCAACTGACACGCTTCATCAGTAATCCGCAACCGCGCGTCTAGTGGTAAACCTCGTGGCCTTCTACCTCAGCTAGATCTTGGGATCACCACGTTAGAGGTAAATTTTGTTTTATCTCCGCGTGGCCCAACAGTGGTATCAGAGCGATAGCTTCTGGTTTTAGGCTCGAGATCTTGCATATGTGATATGCGGTTGGCTGTAGATGAGATCTATGTGTTGTTTTGGTGGTCGATCTATGAGATAGATCGGTTTTGTACGAGGTTGATTGGATCAACTCTACTCGGGGAATGGTAGATCTGATTTCCGTGATCATACAGCTGAGGTCATGGAACGACATACCCCTACCGGTCGGCTTCCGCCATCGGGGTAGACTGTGACACGTAAATCCAGAAGCGGTGGTCGAAGATCAAAGAGTTTGATCGAATCGGAATAATGGTTAGAATCCATGTTCGGATCGTACATGAGATCTACGTTTTCGGAAAAATCGTCGGGCGTGGCCCGCACCCGCGAGGGGCGCTGCCCCTTCGATCCCCGCCCGCTATCCGGCTAGCGGGACCGCCGGCTTCACCCTATCGTAGCGCCTTAGATGTCGTTGTGAGTTTCACAATGCCGGTATATATTGTGTCTATGCATAACTTGTTTTTGCAGGAAGTTGTGAATGGTATGGTTCATGTGCATGTGATGTATGTGTGTAATCCATACGTGATATGCGAATCACGGTTTTTGTCAGCCGGCTGGAGCCTAGGTGCTGTCATTTTATTGTATAACGACCTGAGTGTCGGATTCTCTATGTAATTTACTTTACTAAGCTAGTGTAGCTGTTTGGAGAACCCGGAAGGCATGCAAGGCGTTGTACATGTCGGCGACATGGAGTAAGACGGCAAGTGACAAGAGTTGGCACGAGTCGGATTACAGGCTTTGTGGAGATGGAGATCGCCATGAAGAGAGCCATACCATTTCACATTATAATTGCTTTATTTTGTGTTATTGTTATGTCTCTGTTTTACCTCTATTAGATAGTCGGTAAAATTTAATCCCTCAAAGAAGGTATAGTCGGTTTTCCCGCCAGTGTTTGCACCATCACAAGTCGGACATTTTTGGTAGTGGGCTCATAAAATTGAGGTGCTGCCAATTCTTTCCGACTAGGTGGGTTCGAGTCGGACTCTTACTGCGGAAACACTCGGTAAGCTAGACGGGTCTATCACAACGGTTGTGGGACTCGGGGAAAAGTCGGATGGGAGCCGGGGCATGTGATGCCACCCGTCCAACAGGAGTCGTATGAGATACGATTGACAAGGAGTTGTCTACCTAGATCACTTGGCGGCTAGCGGTGATGCTAAAGCTCACTAGCCGACTTGCTTATTTAGGATCCTGAATCACTAAGCAACCATCGGAGGGGTGTTGGTTCTAGTGGGAGCATAAAATATTAAAATGTTTAATATGCTTGCTCTTTTATGAATACATGTCTTAAGTGTTTTGCATATTTTCTGTTGTAGATCATGGCACCAAGTAGCAGTCACTCTCAGATATCCGGTTTTGCGTTGAGAACCATTCTTGAGAAAGATAAACTGAACGACACTAATTTTACCAACTGGTATCAAAATCTGAGAATTGTTCTCAAATAAGAAAAGAAGGACCATGTCCTAGACAACCCACTTCCAAATGAGCCGAATGAGAATGCGACTGTCGCAGCCACCAATGCCTACCGTCGGGCTAAGGATGAGTCCACGGATATTAGCTGTCTTATGCTTGCTCACATGGAACCGGACTTGCAAAAGCAGTTTGAGCATGTTGAGGCCTACGATATGATCGAAAGCCTCAAAAGTATGTTCTAGGCTCAGGCGAAGACTGAGAGGTATCAAGTCTCTCAGGCTTTGCTGAGTTGCAAGCTTAAGGATGGTGATCCACTGAGTCCGCATGTGATCAAAATGGTTGGTTACGTGCAGTCTCTGGAGAGGCTTGGCTACCCCATAAGCGAAGAGTTTGCTATGGATATAATTCTGAACTCTCTTCCTAGTGCATATGGGTAGTTCATTTCGAACTACCACATGCATGGTATGGATAAGAAGCTCACTGAATTACATGGGATGCTCAAGCAGGCAGAGGCGGATCTCAAGAAGGGCGCCAGTCAAGTGTTGATGGTGTAGAATAAGGCTAAGTTCAAGAAGAGTTCTTGTACTAAGAAGAAGGCTAAGTCAGGAGGAAAGCAGGCTCAGGACCCGGTCCCAAGCGCTTCCTCAGGGACTAAGCCATCTCCTTCAGCCGGATCCACTTGCTCTACTGCAAGGCGGATGGCCACTGGAAGAGGAACTGCAGTAAGTACTTGGCCGACAAAGCCAAGAGTGGAGGTATGACTTCCGACTCAGGTACACTTGTTTGCAATGTTATAGACATATATCTTGCTGATGCACCTAATAGTTCTTGGGTATATGATACCGGATCAGTTATTCACATCTGCAACTCGTTGCAGGGACTGGTAAGAACTAGGAGCATAGCAAGAGGCGAGGTTGATATTCGAGTCGGCAACAAAGCAAGAGTTGCTGCGTTGGAAGTCGGCACGATGCAACTTCATTTACCTTCCGGATTCATTATGGAACTAAATAATTGT
Source organism: Avena sativa (assembly GCA_916181665.1). Lineage (NCBI taxonomy): Eukaryota > Viridiplantae > Streptophyta > Magnoliopsida > Poales > Poaceae > Avena > Avena sativa. The sequence continues at coordinate 297,696,033 of OV702297.1, read as the reverse complement.
TATTATGTTCCAGCACTCAGTCGAAACATTATTTCTGCTTCATGTTTGATGAGGCAAGGCTATGAGTCGAATATCAAGAATAATGGTTTTTCTTTGTATTTGAATGATATGTTTCACGGCTTTGCACCCGTCCAGGATGGGTTATTTATTTTGAATCTTGATGGTGAGTCGGTTTATAACATAAATGTTAAAAGGTTGAAACCAAATGATCTGAATATGACTTACTTTTGGCACTCTCGGCTTGGTCATATAAGTTGGAAATGCATGAAGAAGCTCCATGATGATGGACTCCTAACTTCGTTCGACTTGGAGTCGTTCGAGACATGCGAATCTTGCCTACTCGGCAAAATGACCAAGACACCTTTTGCAAAGAGTTGTGAAAGGGCGTCCGACTTGTTGGGACTAGTACATAGTGATGTATGTGGACCAATGAGCACGACAGCCAGGGGTGGTTATGAGTACTTCATTACCTTCACTGATGATTTGAGTAGGTATGGATATATCTACTTGATGAAACATAAGTCGGAAGCCTTTGAAAAGTTCAAAGAATTCCAGAATGAAGCACAGAATCAACTCGGCAAGAAAATAAAGTTTCTTCGGTCGGACCGAGGAGGTGAGTACATGAGCCATGAGTTTGATGACCATCTGAAAAGTTGTGGAATAGTTCCTCAACTTACTCCGCCAGGAACGCCGCAAAGGAACGGTGTTTCGGAAAGGCGGAATCGGACCTTGTTGGACATGATACGATCAATGATGAGTCGGACAGATCTGCCTTTATCATTTTGGGGTTATTGTCTAGAAACAGCAGCGTTCACACTAAACAGAGTACCATCAAAATCGGTAGAGAAGACACCGCATGAGATGTGGACAGACAAAAAGCCGAGTTTGTCTTTTATTAAGATTTGGGGTTGTGAAGCATTTGTCAAGCGACTTTAGTCGGACAAGCTTACAGCCAAGTCGGATAAGTGTATTTTCGTGGGGTATCCGAGGGAAACCTTGGGTTACTACTTCTACAACCGAGAAGAGGACAAAGTGTTTGTCGCTCGGAACAGTGTCTTCCTTGAGAAAGAGTTTCTCAGTCGAGGAGTAAGTGGGAGCACGGTGCATCTCGAAGAAATTCGAGAGGAACCGGCTAGTAGCGAGTCGGCAAAAACCTTGGAGGTTGAGCCGGTCGTGGCAGCTGAACCGGCAGCAGCACCTGTACTACAAAGATCGGCAAGATTACGAAGTGTTCGTGATGTGTTACTGTTAGACAGTGATGAGCCGGCAAATTATTCGGAAGCGATGGTGGGATCTAATTCCGAGTCATGGCTTGGAGCCATGAGATCTGAGTTAAAGTCCATGGATGAAAATCAAGTTTGGAACTTGGTTGATCTGCTAGACGGTGCAAGACCCGTCGAGTGCAAATGGGTCTTTAAGAAGAAAACTGATATGGATGGAAATGTTTCCGTCTATGAATCACGTATTGTCGCGAAAGGGGTTCTGACAAGTTCAGGGAGTTTATTACGACGAGACTTTCTTGCCCGTAGCGATGCTTAAATCAGTTCGGATCATGTTAGCTATAGCAGCCTATTTCGACTATGAGATATGGCAGATGGATGTCAAAACGGCTTTCCTTAACAGAAATTTAACCGAGGACGTGTATATGATATAGCCCGAGGGTTTTGTCGATCCGGCTAATGCTGACAAAGTATGTAAACTTCAGAAATCCATTTATGGGTTGAAGCAAGCATCTCGGAGTTGGAATATTCGCTTTGATGAGGTAGTCAAATCGTTTGGCTTCATCAAGAGTGATCATGATTCTTGTTTATACAAGAAGTTTAGTGGGAGCAAAGTAAACTTTCTAATATTATATGTGGATGACATATTACTGATTGGAAATGATGTCCAGATGTTGCAAGAAACCAAGGAATCATTGGAAAGGAGTTTCTCAATGAAAGACTTGGGTGAGGCAACATACATCCTCGGAATCCGGATCTATAGAGATATATCTAGGAGGCTCATTGGATTGAGTCAGAGTACTTATTTGGACAAAGTGTTGAAGAAGTTCAACATGGAATCGTCTAAGAAGGGGTTCTTACCGATGTCCCATGGTGTAAAACTTAGCAACACTCAGTGTCCTTCGACAACTGATGAGCGAAGTCGGATGAGTGCGATTCCATATGCTTCTGCAGTCGGATCCATCATGTATGCCATGATTTGTACTAGGCCGGATGTTTCCTATGATCTAAGTGTTGTGAGCAGATACCAGGCTGATCCTAGAGAGATCCACTGGACAGCGGCTAAAAATATCCTAAAGTACTTGAGAAGGACTAAGGATATGTTCTTGGTTTATGGTGGTGAAGATGAACTCAGTGTAAAGGGTTACACGGATGCGAGTTATCTTACCGACTCTGATGATTCTCGTTCGCAATCCGGATACGTGTTTATTATAAACGGAGGTGCTGTGAGCTGGAAGAGTTCCAAGCAAGAGACTGTGTCTGCGTCTACAACAGAGGCTGAGTATATTGCCGCCTCGGAGGCAGCAAAGGAAGCTGTTTAGATGAGCAATTTCCTCATGGATCTTGGTGTGGTTCAGGGCTCGTCCAATCCGTTGGACGTGTATTGTGACAACAATGGTGCTATTGCACAAGCCAAGGAACCTAGACAGCACCAGAAGAACAAGCACATACTCATGCGGTACCACCTGATTCGCCAGTTCGTGGATCAGGGTGATATCAAGTTATGAAAGGTACACACGGATGCAAATATTGCGGATCCGTTGACAGAGCCGTTACCACAGCCAAAGCATGAGGCGCACCTGAGAGCCATGGGCATTAGATGCTTAGACATGTGATGTCGGAAGATTGACTCTAGTGCAAGTGGGAGACTGTTGGGAATATGCCCTAGAGGCAATCATGTATGATGATATTGCCCATTGTATTCATAAAGATATTAAGTAGTCCTTGTATAAACATCTGATGTGTATCATTGAATATGTGATTCGGTTGTGGAACTATGCATTCATGTTGTTTGTACTAAATATCCTTGGCCATTGAGGTTGTGCTGGACACACAACTTAGACCAATGTGAAAGTTGGCTTGATGACTCGGTTCCACTTGTCATGGGCATGGAGATGCTATTCCAACTTACACAGATTCGACTAAAGAGTTTAGCGAGTCGGATTGACCCATATTGAGGTACAGCGAACTAGTTGTCATTTGTATATCTCAATCAATGTAATCCTTAGACCTGAGGTTGTTGCATAGTCTGAGTTGAGGATCACCGACTTAGGTTCTGTCAAACGCTGATCCGTAACTGGGCAGTTATAAAGGCAGAGTTCGGGTCGACTGAGAATCAAGCTGCGTGATGTGAATAACTAAGATGGGATTTTGCCCCTCCACTTGGAGATATATTCTCTGGGCCCTCTCGTGAGATATGATTCGGAAAGCATGGACATGCACGACTCGGTTAAGTGTTAACCGAAGCGATCGACTAAGAGTTAGTCGGTTGAATCACTTATCTCGAATCGAGAAGAGAGTCGGACTATTTAAGGGATGACAATTATTCGCCTATAGTCTGACAATGTATATCGTGAGGAAAAAGGGACTCGGATGTAAGTCGCATTGGAAAGGCAAGTCGTCATGACTCTTTGGTACTTGGGAGTCGGCACGTTCTACTAGGAGCCGCTACCGACTGATTGATTGAGAGTCGGACTCCAATCGTGTCCAAGTAGCCATGAGCATGTGGGGTCACACACTTAAGAGCGGGAGCAAGTTCGGATTGGATCTGAACCTGTAATCTGGTTGGGTTGGACCTAAACCGGATTAGGACTGAGTTAGTGACTTGGACTCATGGTGACTAGTGTTATATGGGCTTTAGTGAATGGGTCGCGCGAGCAGAGCCCACGTTCACTCCCTATATATAATGGAGCACCGTAACCCAGAAAGGTTAATCGTTGTTCGGTTAGGTCATTCCATGTGTTGGAAACCCTAGCTCCACAGCAGTCCTGCCGCCGTAACGAACCTAGCAGTTCGCCGCCGGTGCTCCTCCTTGTACGTGTGGATACCAGCAGAGGTGTTGTGCGATCAGCACCAGGACGATCAGATCGTGAGGACTGCACTGCATCAACTGACGCGCTTCATCAGTAATCCATAACCGCTCGTCTAGTGGTAAACCTCGTGGACTTCTACCTCAGCTAAATCTTGGGATCACCACGTTAGAGGTAAATTTTGTTTTATCTCCGCGTGGCCCAACAACAACATCATGGCAATGATAATGGAAACAATTATAGATGAATAGTTCTTGTATAAATCCACAACTAGTACGAGAATTACAACAAGATCAAGATGGGATGGATGGGATGGATGTTGATGTTGATGATGCAGCGGTTGATGAAGAAGAAGATCGGTGTCTTGGCCTCCCAGATCTGCGTAGGGCGAAGATGGATCTCTTGGGCAAGTTCCCCCTCCAGATCGCTTATAGAGGTGAGGTTTTCAGAGATTTCTGGGTGTTCTGTATGTCATCTCCCCGATCCGTTTGCATGGGGCAAAACTATTTGAGGAGGCGGTGGCGGCGGCAACTATACAGCGTGAACTATATGGCCAGAGAATTTGCTCCTGCCATATATTTGGTTGTTAAATGCACTGGTTGATGCGTTCATCTCGGGTTTTCTTTTGGTGTTATTGATATTTCCCAAATTAGCGATTTATGTTGTTTTTAACTCCTTTTCGCTCTAATACAACTGGTCCAAGAATTGTGTCCATCGTGTCCATCATCTGTCCTGATTCTGGTGAAAATAGAGATAAAATATGCACGCGAACACCGTAAAATACCAAGATCCTACCACTACAGTGCAAAATAATAATATAAAATATGATGCAAATATGCACTCATCAACTTTCCCAAGCTTAGACTCTTGCTCGTCTCGAGCAAGGTTAGCTTAATGGATGTGATCCTCATATTCATAAAGCTGAGTCGATAAAATAAATAAGACAGTTGCAGCATGTGTTTATCTTATATGATACGTAGGAATAAGTTCATGAATAGTGCCCTACTCGAACCATCTAAATAATATTAGCAGGCTTCCACACCTTAGCATTTAATTGTTCATATAATATTACTCTCAATATGATGTAAAAGCATTTTGGTTCGACTGAATGAGTTAGCGAGGTATTTCCAAGCGTTTTAGGATTAATACATTCACTTGGGATTTAAAATCTCGAACGTTTCTTTGTCTCACCACAAGATAGTGGTTTATGCCTATTTGCTCTTTGCACATTTTCTTTTCTCTTTTCTTCTTTTTTATACGCTCACACTTTTGTTTAAGTGATGTGCAAAGGATCTAGCCATACATTCCACTTCATGTAGGAATTCAAAGTTAACCGATCTCAATTACCAAATTCCAATTTATGAAGCATCTTTATAGCTTGAATACTCTGCCTCTTCTTGTTCTCACTCTAATTTTGATAGCACTTTTAATTTTCCTTTGTTCATGGTTTATTTCTCAACTTGACTGATTAGATAATTTTTTCTTTTGTAAATCAAATCATGAACTTAAAACATATTGACTAAATTATCTTTGCCATCTCTTTCTGATAGCCGACAGTTGCCTCGAGTCTAAAACTACTTCTAGAAAATCGCATGTCTTTATCTCTGTGTATCATCATGACATCATCATGAATATATTTGTCTAAAACTATTTTTCTAAAATCCCTATTTTGTTTTCTACATTAATCTCCTCTCTATTATTTCAAATAAAAACCTTGAGTCTACCTGGATATTTTATTTACCTAAAAACTATTTACTAAAGCCTCTCAAAAATAAACTAAATATAAATAAAATATTTTATTGGGGGAAGCAGCCGCAGTCCAGGCTCAAAAGCCCTGCCCGCATCCACCTACCACCCCTCTATTTCCTAACCCTAACCCTAACCACATCTAACCCCACCCCACACGGCGCGGCTAGACCTAACCCCACCACACAGCAACACGGCACACACAAAATGCACCCACCATAAACCGTGCGCAGCACACACGCATACCCTGCCACACCCTCATACACCTAACCCCACCCCCGTCTCACACCCAGACGCAGCCAGCATGCGGGCACGCACTCACGCGATGCAGCGGCCACGCGACCCTGACGCGCCCAAAACCACCTCGCTCCTCACCCCGGCCCCACCACCACGTGATGTGTCCCATCCCCTACCTACCCTTCCACGATCCCACCTACCCATGTTGCCCTGCCCCGCTCGAACCTCCCCGACCGACAGCATGGTCACGCGAGGTCCCCGTCGCTATCGACCCCTCCCCGCCGCAGAGCTTACCGACCCAGGCTCGTCCTCTAGAGCACCGCCATTCCGCCTCGGAGACCTCCACCAGCCACCACACCACAAACCCCCTGTCTCGCCTCCTCCGTCGCCACCGTCGAGCCATGCCACCCCTGCTCGTCCCCTTCCTCGCCGACATGCACGTGCCCCGCATCTACCTTCCTCTGCCCCACCCAAGCCAAGCTCCGACCATGGCCGCGTCGATGCCCCTCGTCGCCAAGCTCTGGCCGTCGCGACCTCCCTCTACCGTGTGTTTCCTCGCTCCTGCACCCTCTCTCGTGCCATGCTCGTCTTCCACGTCGATGCACCATCCACGTCGCTCGGTGCCGCCACAACCTCGCCTCCCCTAGGCAGCGCCGCTGCCAAGTGCGCCCCCGACGTTGTGCACCCAGCCTCCGTCCAGGGCCACGGGATGGACGTCCTCGACCCAGCTTCGCCATGTTCTGCTCGTCTTCATTGCCCAGCCCCTCACCATGAGATGCTCCACGGTTGACCAGGGCGGTAATGTGGGAGTGGTCGTCGGTGTGGATGTTGGTGCCGCGCCTATGCAACTCCAAAATCGTGTGCCATGTGACTAGATGTTGTGAACCACACCTTCCCGATGAACATGGGTAACAAGTGGAACAAGGACCTTGTCAAGAATGACTATGACCCTGTCAACCTCCAAGAACGACAACCAACGTGAGAAGCCAAACCCAAAGTACTGTACCGAACCTAACGCTAGGTGAAATACCACCAACCAAAACGTCTGCATGGAATCGATGACCCAAAGTTCTTCATGGAGAACCCCAAGTTCTTCTTCTCACACCCGAAGTTCAAACCCTGAAGACTGATCCCAAAATCCGAAGACCTCGATCCCGGCTAACCCGAAGGTCCCCAAAGACCGTCTCGAACCCGAGTCCTTCCAACCCAAGATCTCCAAACCCCCAATATGTGATCCCCTTTTCCGAGACCCCTATTTTGATGAATCTAATATACCTTGTTGCATAATAAAACTTGCATGCTCGCATACATATTGTTGTTGTTTGGGGGTATTTAGACGATTCATCTAAATTAAATATGGAGACTATAAGCAAGCTATTCTAGTCTTATGTTTGCTCCATTTAAATTTTTGTAGCAAACTGGTGTCATGTTTTGCCTTGTTAATACAACATTTAAATTGCGAGGTACCTAAACAACATGAACCTCCTAATTAAATGTTGGGATCCCGGTTCCGCTTAATATTGCCTAGTTGCATAGCATATTTGTCCTGTCATACAGCATACATGCATCATGCTCGATCTTCTGCCGTAGTAATAAATAGTGCATCACGTGTTTTTTAGTGCTTTGCTTCTTCACGGATTAGGCTGTTGAGTTGATGCGAATCTCGACAATTCCTTCGGCTAATGTATCTTCGGAAGTGTTTTCCAGGCGAGCAGTCTCCTCCTTTCTACCTATTTTGCATTTATAATCTCTACTTCCTCATGTTGATCTATTGCTATCCTTATTGTCGCTGCTTTAGATTTTGTACCAGTTTTACCCCTTGCAACCTGTATTGCCTTGGACACCTCCTATTGCCTATTGTTTGGTAGACAATTGGCCTTGTGAGTCGTAGTTGTTTGCCCAGGTATTGCTTTGCATTGTCGATGTTCCATCATTGTTGGGAGGTTGGCACATGCTTAATGGTGGAGATAATCATGGCTTTACTTACAACTTGTTAATTAAATGTTAGGAGTAGGTAGAATTAATGAAGAGGCATCAGTGGGTAATAGTTGAGATCTAGATCTTACCCTGCCCACTTATGTCCATATAGGACCCGAATTCTTGACACCGGTTCCAAGATTGAGCGCGCTAACCACATATGGGGTGTATGGGCGTCCCTATCGGCTTATTACTTGATTACAAAGTACTATACTAGGGGCCATAAACTAGTTCAGGCTTTATATGTTACCTACTATACATATGCCATGTATGAGATATTTATTGCATGTTGCTCGATGAGTGTTTATTATTATTGCGTAGGTGCGACACTTTATTATAGGAATGTATTGTCTATGGTCTATCCTCGCATGACAAGTCCATGCAACCTCTAGGTCCGTACGAGGATTAGTTATATCTCATACGGCTAGCTCTTTTGGGTGGTCCTCATGTACTTACTTTGGTTCTGAAAAAGCGTCGTGTCCGAAGCACCGTCTACATACCGATGGGTGTACGTTAACTGATCTGGCAACAAGGGTGGAAGTGCGAGTGGATAATTTGGTGCATCCTTGTAGGGTTAAATCTTTTCGAAAAGCCACATCCGTGGTTATGGACGACTTAGAGCACAGTTTCCTGATCATAGACAACTTACATTAAAGAATTACTGTTATAATGTGACTTGGATTTGAAATGACTAGTAAGTCAAATAACCACCATAGAATGAATGACTAAACTTGCCAACTGTGTGAGTTTTCTCGGTAGGACTTCCTCGTTTGGTCTCAAGGGGGAAATACCAGGATGGGTATGCTTGGTGTTAGTATCAGGTTAGTTCTGAATAGGTCTTTCTTATCCCTCTCTGATAGATGACCGTTGTATCGAGTCTATATAGGTTGTTTAGTGCATGCTTCGCTGCCGCTTCAGTCCACCATACCTATGTAGGCGAGAGCCGCCGAATTCTAAGACTCGCCGTGTACTGGACTTAGTACCGACTGTTCCCTTTTTCCTATGCCCTTTGTCGGCACCCCTTTTGTTTTGATAAGTTTGAGTTTGGCGACGTTAGCAAGGTTACCCTTCCGGCTTGTCCTGGTCAGGATTATGGACGCCATTGGTTATTCTTCACGGCTCTTAGCCCAGTTTACATCTATCCATACTCGGATGTTGTATCTCTTTCAAGGTGATTTGGATCTTTATATTGTATGTTTGTATTTTTGACTCGTTGAGTCATTGTTGTATATACCCGCAGGCAAGTGCCTGGTGGACATTTTTGAATCGTTTCTATGTGGGTTTGATGGGAATCGCTAAAACTTGCATAGGGCCGATTCAAGGGTGTTATAATCTCCATTGCCATAACCACGCTTCTATCTCCAGCTCCATTTCCCTCCATAGCCATTGTCTAATACTTGTAATATTGATCTCATCGCGATTGGTGACATTGTAAGACTATTTGATATTCTCTCGGTAATTTTATACGATGTTTATGATTGTTGATCTAATCATGTGAGTAGTTCTTACGGGTTGAGGGCTGAGACATAAACCTCGCTGCCATATATGCATATTTTGATATGGGATTGTTGTGTTCTAGATTCAATCTACCTCTTGTCTCGATCTAAGAACTTGTCAAGTACCCAAGACCTCGAAGATCGATAGAGGTGAGAGGAGTGGTGATCTGTACCTACGTCCCAAAACCCGATGAAAGTAAGGAAATTATAATAGTTATTCGAGATCCATTAGGTAATCTCGATGACATCACAGATCCTAAAGCTTTAATCTGTTTTACTTAGTCCCACGAGAGGGTCATATAGTAGTTGGACAAAATATCTATGGTGCTTGCGGAAACAAAGACCGTAGTGTTATATGGACGTACCACCCACATATATATATATATATATATATATATATATTAGATCATAATACTTGTTGCGCTTAATATTATCTTTTATTAAATTTGTGTGTATAGAACCGCATGTGAATTTTTAGCCCTAGCCTATTTCTATCCATTGATACAAAATCACAAAAAAAAATGTCCGATAACGGAAAATACTATAAAATTTTGAAGGTCTTGTTAGAATTAATCTTTTAGCAACCAAATTCTTTCCAAGGTTCCATAAATCTAGATCTTCTAGAAAAAAGCAAGTTATACCACATCCGTATTTTAGATCTTGCTTATTAGTTTTATTTTTATTTTATTTTATTGATTGTTATTTGTTTACTTTTTGTTATTGATTGAATACCTAAGAAGATAAGAACTATGACACAAAAGAATTCCCAATGATTATTATTTACGTGTACCTATCACTCAACCTACCGTCACGTGAAATCTCACGCCGGGCCCACGACAGGCCCGTCTCTCGAAGAGAGGGCTCTGCTGCGATGATGACGCACGTCCTCCCCGGTTTACATCCCAAGGCCCAAAGAATCGGGACTATATGGATTACAGATTCTGCCAAAACTTTCAACAGCTATTATTTACTTGGACATCGTGGTATCGGTATTCGGTATCGAAGCTAACCCCAAAAAAATCAGAACAAATCCTTAGCATGAAGTCAACTCCTCATCAGAATAACCAGCCTCCTTGAGAAGTTCAGCGGTCATAGCAAGATTAATGGAGAGCCACCGCCAGGTTCATCTTATTCGGGAGTTTGTCACACGGGTACATATCTGCAGATGACAAGTTGGCTGACGAATTCTTCAGACGATTCAGGTTTAGAGACATCTAGACGTGTGGGTGGACAGGGTCCACCGACTAGACATTGCCGCCTGCAGCCCTGGCATTATCAACCTCATGGCAGCGTCAACTGGGTGCTCAAATTGATGTTGTCAGGCGAGATCATCATTTGGAGGGAGCTCAACATAACCGATTAAGTGATTTAAGCACTGATCGCCCATGACCTTCTAAGTCTATTGCACGAAAAAAAAACTTTGGCAACAAACAGGTGAGACTAACCACAACATTCATTGCGGAGAACAAAATCACATAAATGCAAACATCTAATCCCATTCTTTACTTAGGCTAGTCATAGTGGGAGTATTATAATATTAGTATCATGCATATGATACTAGTGTATGATATTATGTCTCGAGTGCATTGTATCATGTAGTACTAAAGTACTGGTATATTTATTGATTTGTAGAATTTCTACTACCTCCATACGGGTTTATTGGGCTAACACGAAGTTTAAGAAAAAAGTTTAACCATAAAATTTATCAATAAAACATGAGTTATATGTACAAAAATTATATCATTGAAATTGCATAAAAATTATACCATTGGATTGATATTTAAAATCTCTTTCCAATTCCAATGATATAATTTTTGTGACATATGATTCATATTTTGTTGGTCAAATTTGTGGTCAAACATATTTCTTGGGCTCCGTGTTAGCCCAATAAACCGGTATGGAGGAAGTATGTAAAATGTGTGTACAAGATTTACTTGCCATTATGATTTCTAGTTTTACGTGCTATGATATGGTATCTATCTATGATACTCTAAACACCTCTCTCTCTTCATTAATTGTGATGCTACGTCAGATTTTTGCCAAATCGACATACATGATACACCTTATGATACTAGCACTAGAACCAACCTTAAGATCATCACACATTGACATCATTAATACTTGGGAGCAGAGCGGGTGGCAAGACCCAGCGAGGAGTACCTTCGTCAGCGACACCTACCGCGCCATTGCTTGGGGAGCTACCCTACTAGGCTTTCGCACCCTAATGTCCCGTTTGGAATGTCGTTTTTTAGCCAAAACCACCGGATTATACGGACCTCTCCTCCTTAACCTCTTCACAAATTAAAAACGACCGGACTAAAATACAACGGTCCAAGCGAGGCCTAAGATGGATTGGCGGGCAACAAGCAGCAAGAGAACGGAGGTCCATCCTGACGATCGATCTTTCGCTGTTACTGAATCTTGCTCATTGATGTCTTGCCGTTTTGGACGCCTATATATAGAGAGGCAAAGGTGTGGGCAGTATGAACATGATGAGCTTGTTCCTAGCCTGCAAATACGGAAAGAAATTTGACTAGTTCTGAGGCTGGAGCATTGCTTCAACCTCCAAGTGGGATAGTTTCTAGCAAGCTGAGGTGAACCAAACTGGCCAATTCACCAATTCTTCTTACAAACCATACAGGATGGCACGTTTCTAGATCCATTTCCGTTTACCACGTCACGTTTCTAGATCCATTTCCGTTTACCACGTCAGATTTCGTCCATTTTCAACACTATAGTGCCGTCCATGACCGACTAGCTGACAAAGTTCAGAATTCCACAATGGTTCTCTACCGTTCCACCACAGCTTTCCTATTATGTGCTTCACATCTTCCGAGTAGGCTCAGCTTGACAATGGTTTCTTTCCTTAACTATTTAAGACAACTCATTGACAGAGACTGGAAATTTTGCTGCATTCTGAAGGCCTGTTCAGGCTGGATGAGCCAACAACGAATTGGATTGCACTAGGAATTTTCTTTTCATTCTAAGAAAATATCAACCTCAGGAACATCAGTCATTCAGTCTCCAAGCTATAGGTCTTCAACTCGGCCCTCCTAAGGTTTTGCAAGGCTATTTATTTATTTTGGTAGTGGAAAATGCACAACTGGACTGCACTTCACAAAATACACATCTACACACCAAATAAAACTAAATGAGATATTCATCAGTCACTAACTTTGTGCTCCCTCCACTTTTATCCGGGCTTGGGACCGGCATTGGCAGTGTTACGCACCCCACCCACCCCATACATGCGTGTACAAACATAAAGAGAAACAGCAAGAGCTACCATCATAGAAAGGAAACTGGCATACATACCAAACAGGGGGAACCACAGGGCTGAAAATGGAGAAGAAACCAAAACAGGAAGACAACACAGCTCACAACAAACTGAGAGGACTATAATAAACAGCTAATGCAACAACTGATAACATATATAACCATGTCATATTCCACTTAAAAAAAACCTTGTACTACGTAAAGGAAAAGACATCACACTGAAAGTATACTCATAGTCATTTTGCACACATATAATGCACAGGAGAAAATTCTATACAGATGAGAACACAAGTCAACAACATAAGCCAAGAAAGATAGCTAATTCATTCAGGAAATCAAGATAAGATTATTTATGGGGACATCCTAAATAGTACTTTCCGTTCCCTGTTAATAGACCTATATCAAACAACTAAGATAAATCATACAAGTAGAACAAGAAGCTACCACCATTCAGAACAAGAAAGCCCATTAGGAATAATAGCAGATGATAAATCAACATCAAATAACAGAGCCAAGTGAGATACTATCAATATACAAGAAACAGACCACAGATCCTTCCGTACACACATAAAGCACTCCTAAGTTTGCATGGAACTATAAGGTTAAATTTAGTCCACTGCACCCAATATAATGTCCTCAACCAATCTATAAATCCTCAGAAGGTGTTCTACTCTACACATCTCATAAATGAAGTCAGTGGACACAAATTAACTACTCCCTCCGATCCATATTAATTGACTTTGATTTGTCAAAATTTGGATGAACCTATATACTAAATAGTGTCTAGATTCATTCAAATCTAGACAAATTTGAGTCAATTAATATGGGCCGGAGGGAGTAGAAATTAATATCCTTTACCCAAATTGGGCACCAATATAAGATCTAACATAAAAAGGTACAGCCATATTCGCCACGGCAATGCAATGATCAATAAGAACTAGAGAATACTTAAGGACAAAACAATAAAAAAGGCCAAGTCATAAAAAAGAGCTAGATATAAGAACTCATGTTTAAGATGTAGCAAGGTACAAAATGACAATAAAATAGTTGTATCCAAGAACTTCACATTTGAGATGTATCAAGTTACTAATGACTACCAGGTCAAACGAAAGAGGAAGTGGAAACCGACTTGTCTTACTAATGACTACCAGGTCAAACGAAAGAGAAAGTGGAAACCGACTTGTCTTTATTATAAACATACATGTAGAGTTTTGAGCAGCACTGCTCATTCACAAATATACCACAAACAGAAAAACAAACACTAAAACACAGTCAATAAACATTAGCATAATTTGGAAGAAAGAAAAACTTGAAATAATGTTTAGCTTAGATAAAAAAAATTGCAAGAAAATTTTACCCCAATGTATGACTTGAGAACTTCTCACAAGCAATGGAAACAGAAAGGAAAATTAAAGGCTCAGCAATCTAAAGTTCTATAGCCATAAACTACATGGACCAATGTCAGATGTAACCCCTAACATGTTACTCAAAATCATAGCACGTGCTAACTTGTAACTAGATAAAGAAACTGAAAATGGTCTTTTAGGGAAGTAAGAACAGGTCAAGCACAGATATGGAATTTGGAATTTCAAACCAATAACAGTACAAGAACAGTAATAAATACCTTGTACAAATTCTCAATCAGAAACGAGACCTGAATGAATAATTCTGATCTACATGCACATTTCCGCTACATAGTGGGTGTGTTATAAGGGTGAAAAAACAATAGAAATAAATTGATGGGTATGACAGTAATACAAGACAATATGGATTCACCTTATTACCAAATTACATCTATTTATTTAGGCATATAGACATTCACAATGATGCACAAAACAGTTGATGCTGACAGAAAACATTAGTAAATCTGCCGCGCCACGTTAAGAATAACTACAGATTAGATTTTCACCAAATAGATTAAGGTGACTAAGAACTCGTTAAAACAACTTAGAGCAACGTTAGAAAGCGGACACAATACACAACATAAATTAACAGTATGATGATCTGATCAGAGGACATGAAAACAACTCAATTCTTTAGGGCGGAGTGTTAGAAAAACAAACAAAAATCAGGCATATCAAAATTCACATGTGAAAGCTAGATATCTAGAGAAGAAAGTTACATGCCAAGAATGACACATTATGAGGTGGAAACTTGAGTTCCTCTGGCAGTAACAAGAAGTTTGATATACTATGAGGTAAAAGCTTTGGAAGCAGGCAGTACATACAATATTTGATACTTGTACAAAAGGAGAACATTTACAGGAAAATCTACATAGATTTTAAACAACATATTGGAACACAACACGGAATTTCAAACTAGAAGAGCATAGTTCTTGATCACCTTGATTCTAATATTATTAACACACAAATTTATCAGAATAGAGCTCACAACTAACCAATTTTTATCAGCACAAAAGGCTGAAAATACTGTAGGCATACAGATTCCAAGCAGCAAAGAGAAAATGGCAATAAAATCATAAAGGACATATATAGACATAAATGTTAGAAGTAAATACTATCTGAAGAATATTATCTGTAGCAGTCCTATCTAAAATTATCTGAATAAAAACCTAGAAATATTCAGAAAATAAAGAATATCATGAGTGGAAGTATTATCTGAATAATTATCCCTATAATTACTATTCAGGCGACATCTAACAAAGTGTCTTAAACAATGCAAGCATAGAACATATACTAACTTCTACTTATCTAAGCTTGTAACATTATCTACAACCAAACAAATGTCACTGAATAAAATCATCAGATATAACTTAACATAGCATCCAACATTATCTAAAAGATTCATGTGAACAATGGTCATCAAATAAAATGATCACTGAATGAATGATTTCAACACACAGAATCAAGCCAAGAAGCCATTATTATGGGAACTGAAACTTTTGAACCGAAATACAATGAATTTAGGGACAAAAATAGTTTTTTAAGTTGACACCAGAACTAATACTCAAAACAATCCTAAGTTCTAATTATGAGAATGAAGCACCTTACATTCACAGTACATAATTCTACATATAATAGCCCTCGCATCAAATTATGTAACATGCTTAGAATATTAGCCATAAAAGGGGCGTAAGGCAAGCTAAATCACGTGTGGTGTATTAAGATGTACGAACCAAGATACCGAACCCTGTTCTACATAGTAGAATGACAACACAAAACTCCAAATAAGGAAACAAAACTGTTACCAGTCAATTAATCAATTAAGCTATAAAAGAATCATAAGTACCTTATCACATGAACTTAATTCATTGACCAGGTTGGCAAACTATAAGAGACTCAAAAGACTGTATAACCAAAGGATATAACTACAAAAAAAAGGCCACCACTAAATTATCACATAATATTACCTTCAGATAAATTAAAGCTTAATACAAAATTATATAACTAAAATGATGATGAAGGCATGGACTCATGAGAAATACAGGTTACGTGCCTAGCTAAGAAAAATGTTTATAGCAATTAAACCACTAGATCAACATAGAGCGAACCACTAATATTGCAGTCCAAACAAAACAAATAATATATTATTTGAGATAAATCTGATTACGAGTCAAACCAACAGTGATAGTATATGCTGTCATGCAAACAAGCAGCTGCAGATCACAAGTAAAATTAGCAAAAAGATGTGAAGGGGTGCCTTATTGAATATCCCTGACATTATGAATACAGGGAAAATGGGAATAGTACTGAAAATGCAAAGAACTACAAATCAAGGAAACAAAACACTCATACATCCAAGTCAAAGCAAATACCACCAAGTCAACTTCACATGGTCAACAGAACATTCAAATAGAATATCTTATCAATCTATTGTACAATATCAAGCAATTACTGAGTAGAAGTACGAAGGCTCGCCCATCTAGCACAAAGTGGACCATGGACAAAGTTGTATGAATTCATGATGCATGTTAATTGGTTGTAGAAGTACATACACAATCACATGAAAATATCAAGAGAATGCAAAGTTAACATCAGAAGAGAACAACAAAATATGGATAAAGCAGAAACAGAATGTTGCAGAAAAAGAAACAGATCCCTCTTTTTTTCTATAACTGGGACAGGACAAAAAGAAGGTGGTATTTCGTGGCCAGGTATTTGGATACAATGGGTTTGAAATACTTTGGTTTTGAAAATACTGATATACCAAACAGAACTTAAAGGTAAGCATGAGTGAAAATTGCCGCATCCCTATTATTTATTATTTATTATTTATTAATATGCAGGTCAGCAGGTGACACCTAACAAATCATCTTAAGCCATACTAACAATTATAGAATATACTAACCTCTGCTTAGCTCGTAATTTTACCTAATAAATTCGAGTGAACAATATAATCAATGAAATGATGAATAAGTTAATAAGAACAGATACTAACTTATACTTGGCGAGTAACCTTACCTAAAAGACTGATGTAAACAATGGCCACTGCATAAAATGTGAGATACCAAATTGTATATAAATGATTTAAGAACATAAAATCATGGTTGTACACAGAGCAAGTCAACATTATCATAGGAACTGAAAGTAGCGAACTACGGAACACACATAAACACAATTACCTAAGCACGTGAAATTTACTCAATGATCATGTTGGGGAAGCATTAGTTACATTCACATAAACTTAAGCTTAATACTGAAGATGGTGATAGATTAAGACATAAACTCATGAACAGTACAGAACCAAAAAGTTAGCCAAGAAGCATGTCTATAGTAATTAGAACACCGGATGAATATACAATAAACACGTTAATGTCATGTCTATAGTAATTAGAACACCGGATGAATATACAATAAACACGTTAATGGCAATGACAGTTAGAAGGTAATGTGTGCATGACTTTAAGAACACGGCAACTTATTTATCAAATAATTTGTTCTAAAATAGAAGAGGACAAGATCACAGAAGGCAGTACTCTACACATCAGTGGTAAAAGCTCTTTCAGGACTAAATAAGGGTATCCATACATGATTTAACATTTACAGTCTGCAACATCAGAAAGGATGTGTAAAAAGATAATGTACAACATCAGTTCCAAATAATTTGTTCTAAAATAGAAGAGGACAAGATCACGGCAACTTATTTATCAAATAATTTGTTCTAAAATAGAAGAGGACAAGATCACAGAAGGCAGTACTCTACACATCAGTGGTAAAAGCTCTTTCAGGACTAAATAAGGGTATCCATACATGATTTAACATTTACAGTTTGCAACATCAGACAGGATGTGTAAAAAGATAATGTACAACATTAGTTCCAAATCACACGTGAAGATATCTTAAAAGATCTAGCCCAGGCAAGATACTAAACTCAGTTCTTCATCGTAGTACAAAGGACAGCATGAAGTTCCAAGACTATAGAACAGATAATCAATTAAGCTATAGAATAATTTTAAGTACCTAAGCACATGAAAAACTCAATTCATTAATCAGGTTCAGAAACTAGACACAGAAATACCAAGACCTACTCATCTCACATAAACTAAGCTTAATACTGAACCATTGTGACTAAAATGGCAAGAGGATAAGACAAACTCATGAACAATTACAGAACCAATATTATATGCCTAGCCAAGGAATATGTTTATAGCAATTTAAATGTTTGATCAGCATACAACAGAATCCAAATACAAGCATTTAACTCATTTACCAATTAACTTGTTCAAGAAGAGTCGAGGATAAGATCATTGAAGTCTGAATGAAGTGCTCGACACACAGGTACATAAAATTTTGGTCGAGTGTGCTCACTGACTTGTATTAGCAAGATCTTCAACATATATTATCTAAAAGATTCATCTAACATATCTAAACGATTCATGTGGATATTATTGAGAAGATTCATGTAATGTTTATTGAATAATGGTAATAAAATAGATAGTTTTTTTCAAGTTAACATCAGAATTATTGCACAAAAACATAGTTTTTTAAGTTGGCGTCAGAACTAGTTAAGAATCAAGCCAAAACATTCATGTGAACAATGGTGATTAAATATCACAAATGATGGACAAAAAATATATTATTCAAGAAGAATCTTGTTATGAGTCAACCAGACAGAAAAGATCTTAGGATAAGCTTTCATGCAAACAGAAGCTGCGTACCACAAGTAGAACTAATAAACAGAACAAGTGCCTTGAATATCTCTGATATAAATAGACATGGAAAAGCAAAGAACTACAAATAGAAGGAAACAAATCAGACTCATGCATCAAAGTCTAAGCACATACCACCAAGTCAACTTTACATCAACAATGAAATATTCAAACAAAACAGATACCGATCAATTGTAAAATTCAATTGATATTTTACAATTGATCGATATCTGTTTTACAATTGAATGCGAAGCTGAAGTACGAAGGGTCACCCATCTCATTCTCCACAAAAAATTACTCCGAAGACGCAAACTACGAAGCTATATGAATTCATGATGCTGGTTAACTGTAGTATAAGTATATACACATTCACATGAAAAGATCAAAAGAGGGCGCAACATAGTTACGGAACAAAGCTAAAGCAAACATCAGAAAAAACGAACAACATAGCTGAAGCGGGAACATAATGTTGCAAAGAAAGAAACGTATAATATACGCACTAAATTCTTTCTTAGCACGAAAAGCTGAAGAACACTATTTTCAGGGATATTCAGAAATTATGGGTTTGTTTGGCAGGCCAACATTTTAAAGTCTTCTCATAATACTGTGATTTCTAAATCCTAGTTAAAAATACTAGGTGTTTGGCTCTAACAAATATTACAGTTCTGAAAAACTACATTATCTCTAACACAGAGGGTTCTTTTTAGTATTGGAGAACAAAACCAACGTATCTCTAACACTGAGGGTTCTTTTTAGTATTGGAGAAAGAGGTGCGGACTCTTTTGTTCCAAAGCTGAGGAAGAGAAAAACTATTGTAGTTCTTGGCTAGGCATTGGAATACTTTGGTTTTGAAAATACTGAGATACTGAACAGAACCTAAGTTATCACATCCCTATTGTTTATTATTTATCATTCAGTTGACATATAAAACATTTGTCTTAAATCTTGAGCAATACTAACAATTGTCTTCAACAAATACAAGTATAGAATGTAGTAAACACAAAGAAACACATAGTACCTCAGAACATGTAGGCTTAACTCAGTGTTCACGTTGGGAAACCATAAGAGGGACTCAGCAGACCAATAACTACTTCACACTATCTCCTTCGCATAAAAATAAACTTAATACTGAAAATGGCAATAGAGTAGACATAAATTTGTGAACAATGCAGAACCAAGAAGCGAGCCAAGAAAGATGTTTTTAGTAGTTAGAACACCTGACAAATATACAATGAACCGTTCTTTCATAGTACCAAAGACAGTAGGTTCCAAATCAGTCTATAGAACTGTTAGAATTCAATTATCAATTAAGAATGAATGAATGAAATAACCCCTAAGCACATGAACAACGTAATTCACTGATTAGGTTCAGAAACTAGTCTACATAAAGACAAACGCCTCCTTATCTGACATAGACCTAAGCTTAATACTGAAATATTGTGACTAAAATGGTGATAGGATAGACATAAACTCATGATCGATACAGAACAAGATTATGTGCCTAGCCAAGGAACATGTTTATAGCAATTTAACTGTTGCATCTGCACATAATAGAATCCTAAAATGAAAGCTAGAAGGTAACTTGTGCATGACTATATGAATGCTTCGAAATATATATAAGCACTGTAACTTATTTATCAATTAACTCAAGAAGAGTAGAGGACAAGGTCACCGAAGTCTGAATGAAGTGCTAGACACATATATACATAAGATTCAGGTCGAAACTAGATGTGCACATAGATGAACCCAAATATTGATGTCAACGTTGAGAGATAAGAATTAAGTTTAATCCTTGCAAGCAAAAAATTATCAGGCTGTATTTCATTACAACTGCAACGAACCCGAGCGAAAAATAAGCCATCCACTATAATAAATTTTTTAGGACTAAATCAGGTCATCCATATATCATTTAACACTTAAAATTTACAATATCAGACAAGATGCATGATCAACAGTAGTGTACAGCAGCATATATTACAATGACAGGTACAAGCTAATTAGCTAATCCGACACTGCACTGAGCAGGCAAAACCAGCAGAAGCCAAACTAACAACTATCCGTGAAGCAAAAATCCAACCCACATACAGTGAAGGCCATGTCATCACAAAAGATCAGAAGATTCCAACAGGAAGTACCAACATCTGAATAAGACCTCTTTCTATCCATGAATCTGAATCCGAACTTGACATAACACCCAAGTCAAAAACAGCAGCAGTAAATTTAGTTCAGCAGACAACTCAAAGATTTCTTCATATCTTGCTGCACTTGAAAGAACCTCAAACGGACAACTTCAAAATCACGCCTCTACTACCAAGGTACTTCCCAAACCAATTTATTACTTCTCCTAGAAGGATAGGAAAACAAGCCCTTCACTTTATAAGTTCAAACCTTGAAATTAAACTGGCCAAAGAGAACCAAATATCGCCACAGAAGAATCACTGTCATGAGCATGTCCAAACAGTTCAACAAAAGCATTTCCCATCTACACCATCCTCAACGCTACCTTTATAACACCATCCTCACCTCTACCTTTATACCATGGACCAGTATATAGCACAAACACCCTCAGGCAATCTCATATATATAGTTTGCTGGGAGAAAGCAAATAATTCCACAGATCTAGCAATCCTTTTCCAACTATGTCTAATTCTGATGGAGCCTGACTAAGTCATGAAGGAACAGGATGAAAAGCAAAACATGCAGAATTTCGACTGGCCGAACTGTCATTTTTTTCATCGGGAAACACTAGTGAATCGACAACCTTGCATGGAACAGAACAATTCGAAACACAACCTTCAATCCCTCATTCCAATCATGTCAAATATCTCCACGGAATCAACTAAAACTCGACCGGTCCAATCCACCATCACGAACAGGAATCAAAGCAAACGGACTGAACACATCCATATGAAAAATTATTCTGGTCAAATATAGATCAAGTGAGAAATTAGGATAATAATATATAAGCCACGCCTAAATCACTCAGCAATCAGCACATGATAAAGTATTAGCCACAACCCTAATCAGAAGTCAAAGCAAAACAGGTTAGACGCGACCCTAAATCGAAGCAGCAAGGTTCAGAATTCGATACCAACGGCGACGGAACAGATGAGATACCACCAGATCTAGACCTCGACATCAACGGGCCAAGCACCACAAACCAGACAGATCGCTCGCCTGGAAGATCATCAAAACGACAGATCTTAAGCGACAGCCCATACCTGCGGCTTACCCGACGATAGGCAGAAGAGAAGAGGGGGGAAATCAGATCCCCCGGTACAAGGAAAACCAGGGGCGAACGGTGGTAGTTATAGAGGAGGCTGTGGAGCCTAGCTGCCTATGGTCGGTGGAAACGATGGGAGTGGGTTTCCGGGAAGGAGTCGGTGCGGTGGTGGCGGTTGGACCTTTTCAAAGTCGTGGTCGGAGACGAACCGAGGAGTCAAATCTGGCCAACTGGCCGGCCGGCACGGCCCAGGCCGGCACCTGGCAAACGGGCCGGCACGTGGCACGGCCCGCCGTGGCCCGCCAGGCCACGTGCCGTGCCGGGTTGGCACGCGTGCCCAGCCTGGCGGCCCGGGCCTGGCCCAAGCACTACACGGGTCGGCCCGCGGCACGTTTGGCCCGCGGGACCGTTTTGGCCCGTTTAGTCTGTTTTTTCTGTTTTTGTCTGTTTTTTTCGATTTGAGTCTGAAAAAATGCTAAAAAATGTCAAAAAAATACAAAAAAATAGTAAAATGACATAAATTTTTATATGGGATAAAAACTGAGCTTTATTGATGTTGCCTCATTAAAAAACCTTATATCCCTAGCAGGGAAAAAGAGTACAACCGCTCGAAAAGAAAAGAAAAATTACATCAACTAATTAGTTCCCTCGAACTGATCTCAGATGAAACTCGACATGCCTGCGCAAGTAACCAAATTCGGCTCCCCTTTGCAAGATGAAGAGACGGTCGCATCTTTTGCACCTAACTTGGTGCACTTCGACACCATCTATCATAACAAATTCTTCATCGTAGTCCTGCTCCCAAAGATGGCGTCTTCTTCTTGGTTGATTGGGGTTGGGGGGTATCAGTTGGTTGGGATTTGGTTCAGCAGCCATGAGAGTGGTGGTGTGGAGAATGAGAGTGGTGTGGAGAATGAGAGTGGTGGGTTGGTCTATTTAAAGGGAAATATGGAGGAAAAAGTAAGGAAGGGGCAATATGGGGATATAAGATTTACAAATTCCTACCCTTGCCCTTGCTCTTGCCCTTGGCCTGCTCCTTCTCCCAGACAGCTCTCGGCTTTTTACCGAAAGGCGGCATGAAGTCATCATCGTCATCCTCCACTGATGCCTCACCCTTACCCTTCGACGATGCCTCGTCCTTGCCCTTTGATGATGCCTTTTTCTTGGCCTTCTTGGCCTGCTCCTTCTCCCAGGCAGCTCTCGCCTTCTTCTCGAAAGGCGGCATGAAGATATCATCTTCGTCCTCGCTCTCTTCTATCCACAACGAAGGTTGATCAATAAACCTCTCTCTCGAAGCTTCACAACCAAATTTCAGCTTGGTCCACCTTGCATTGACCCTGAGAAGTTCTTGTCGTATTTCGTCAGATTTCCTTGATGGCCACCCTTTTGTACATAATGCCTCACCCAGCTCATTGAGAAAAACATCACTACCGATGAGTTCCTCAAATGGAACTTGGATCTTGTCGATTCTAAAATTTCTAGCAAAACGCAAAAGGTGTTCAGACATTAGGGGTAAAAAACTACGATCGGATGGAAAACTCGACATGTTGGCATGCTTACTCACCTTAATGGATAGGTGGGTTTTATAGACTCGGAAGGAAAGGGCGGGAAGGAAAGGGCGGGAAGAAAAGGGCGGGAAGAAAAGGGCGGGAAGGAAAGGGCGGGAAGGAAAGAGCGGGAGGGAAAGGGCGGGAAGGAAAGGGAGACAAGTTTGTATGGGGATAAAAATTGGCCTTCATTATTAGCTGCCTCATTAAAACCTTCCATCCCTGGAAAGGGAAAAGAGTACAGCTGGCTCTAAAAAGAAGAGAAAATTACACAAGAGAATAAAAATTACAAAGAGATTAAAAAAGCCTACAACTAAGTTTCATCTTGGTCTTCAGTCCACCGCATAGCTTCGAACGCGGCTATCAGTTCTGGGTTC
Source organism: Avena sativa (assembly GCA_916181665.1). NCBI lineage: Eukaryota > Viridiplantae > Streptophyta > Magnoliopsida > Poales > Poaceae > Avena > Avena sativa. Next base: position 297,672,015 of record OV702297.1, on the reverse strand, counting down.
TCGGTGGTGTGCTGGGCTCTTCTTCTGGCTAGTTCTCCATCTTTGACAGGCATCAGTGTTTTCACCATATCGGGAGTGAGACTAGTTCTTCTATCATCAATTATTCTTCCAGCAAGATTGAAAGCAAACTCCGATGAGACAGTTGAGACAGGCACCGATAGCACATCCCGTGCTAATATGGAAAGCACCGGATGTGTTGACCTTTTCTCCTGCCACCACTGAAGTATGTCGAAGTCGTCGTCGTCATCATCATTAGTAGCAAGTACTGCACTGTTCAGATACTTTGCTAACTCCCCTCCACCTTGAAGCACGGGAGTTTGTGTGGATGAGCTCGGCGTGGCCGTGGAAGTACCAAATATTTTGCCCCACACTTTTTTTTACCTCTACCGGATGCCGGTACCGCCGGAGGTCTGTGTGCCACAGCTGGGCCATACTTAAGCTCGTACTTAGAATAAACATCCTGCAGCTTGTCCTTGACATCAAGTAAATATTGATCATAGCTAACATTTATGGTAAAACTTAAGAGCGAAAGAACCCCACTAAACCCTTCCATTTTAGCCCTAGATCCAAAATAAATGCGATAGCATAGAGCAAAGGGATAGTTTGCCAATATTTGAGATATTTTTGTTTCATGTTATAGACGGCTACTAGTAAGGTGGCATCATTTTCATACTCTTTCAGGTGTTGGGCAATTTCTAAAATATGATGCACAATCAAATGAGATGTGGGATAATAAACCCCAGATAAAGTGACAGTTGATTCATAAAATGTTGCTAGAAACTTAAAGATTGATTCAGCAACGTGCCAAGTAGCTTCACCAAGTAAAGGTTCCCCGTCATTTTGATGAAAATTTGCATTAACAAATGCGGAAAATTGAACTTGGTCACGTATAACTAACTGAAGCATCAGATATGTAGAGTTCCATCTAACCGGCATGTCTAGATGAAGACCATGGCATGGTACATTAATAACAGCACAAAAATTTCTATAGTCTCCAAGTCTAGTATTAGAAGCATTCAACCATGATATTACCAAACGCAATTTATCAATGTGTGGTTCTAGATCATCTAAAGCACTTTTAGCAATAAGATTAATTATATGACAAGAACAACGTTGATGAAGTAGGAATTTTGATGCATATACTTCAAATATAGGAATTAGAGTATTCATTGCAGTAGTATTTGCAGAAGCATTATCCAAAGTTACTGCAAATATTTTGTCGGTAAGACCAAATTCAGTAACAACTTTAAGTATAGCATTAGCAATATTCACACCATTGTGTGATACATCGATTAACTCAAATCCTATTATCCTTTTATTTAATTCCCATGATGAGCTAACATAATGAGCAACAACAGTAATATAATCTTGCTTAGCACGACCACTCCAAATATCAGAAGTTATGGAGACTGAAAAAGTTGACGATACTAATTGTTCTTTCATAGCGACACGACCTGCTTTGGATAGCTTTTTCATATCCCTAGTTGTAGTTTGTCTAGAGACTGGTGTAAAACTAGGGGTGTGAGCAGTTCTAATATATTCAACAAAACCAGGAGACTCGCCAAATCCTAATGGTAAATCATTAATGGCAATCAATGTTGCAAGAGCATCTCTTTGACGAGCTGAATCATAGACAAATATACCTCGGGAGGTGCCGTCGGGGTTGAAGTTGATCCTGCTCTGGATCGCCGCGGCCTCTCCATCTGCCCTGGCGTGGGTCTTCGCGTACCTCGTCATGTGGTCGTTCCCTCCTCCCACCTGCAGAGCAAACTTGCTCGAGCAACCCGGATGCAAGCACCGAGCTCTCATCTTCGTCACACCTTCGGCGTCAATATATTCTTCTTCCTCAAAGTGCTGCCAGATGCTAGAGGTTTTTTTCCGCCGCTTGCTACCGGTAGAGGTGGAAATTTGGCTAGCAGAAGTGGTGGATGTATTAGGAGAACGTGTGTTTGATGGTGTTGGTTGCTCGAAGGGGGTATATGGATATTGCATGGTGTCGATGTTGTCATTGCCGTGGAAGGGAGAAGTATTGAAGTCGGGAGGAATATTGATATCGACCCCCAAATCTTCGGGATTGAAAAGAAACTGGTTAGGATTAGCCATGTGTTGGTGTAGGATATGAGAGAGGGGTTGGATGGTGTGGAGATTGAGAGGGGTGTGCTGCCCTTTTTATAGCAAAAATTTGATCAAATTCGAACCAAAAAATCCTTTCCAATGACCTAAAACCCTAAAAATACAAAAAAAGGACCAAACTACCCTCAAACCCTAACCAAACAGTCAAAATGACAAAAAAAATGGCCCCTGCCCGCCCCCCCCGCTCCCCCCGCTCCCCCTGCCCCCCCCGGTCGATTCAAATTTTCAAACGACTGCCGGCCCCACCCCCCGCTCCCCCCGCTCCCCCCGAAATTTCAAATGGCCCGCTCCCCCCCCCCCGCTCCCCCTGGCTCGGCGCGTGGCGGGCCCTCGCATGCCTGGCGGGCCGGCCCGCGTGCCACTCGCGTGCCTGGCCAAACGGGTCGTGCCGTGCCTGGCCCGCGTGCCTGGCCTGCCGGCACGGGCACGGCACCCGCGTGCCACGGGCCGGCACGAGCCCGCCAGCCGCGTGTCGTGCCGGGCTTGGGCCGGGCCTTTTTTGGCATGCCGCGGGCCGGCCTGCCCAGGCACGGCCCGATGGCCAGATTTGCCGAGGACGGAGGGCCACGCGGGTTTGGTGGGAAGGGGAGCAGTGGGCGGTGGGCGCGAGGCGGTTGCCGCTTAATCTTATCCCTTCCGTGCCACGAGTGCATTCCTATCCGTTAATGACGGTCACGCTATACACGTGTTATGACGTGGGTCCGACTCCGGATAGTCGTGACGAAACCGTGAACGCACGCTGCAGCCACGGATAAGACTGCGCAAACCCGGTTTAACCAGTTTGGCCAGTTCGTACTGGTTTTAAAGTCTAGATTTTATTTATAAAGCAAAATGAACTAGAGTCTAATTTGCCGATTTTGGTTGGTTTGGCCGATTTTATTTTTTAGACACCCTTAGCCACGGATCCCGAGGAACACTGAGGACTTTTTAGTCGTGGAATGTACTACCTCTGTTTGGGATTATAGGTCATATGTGTATACCTAGGTCGTTAATTTGACTAATAAAATATAAATTATATAGCACAAAAATTATACCACTAGAAAATATAGCATCTAAAGTTTCTAATGATATAATTTTTATGTTATTCTATTTATATTCTGTTGGTCAAATTGGTAACCTAGTTAACCGTGCATGACCTATAATCCCAAACAAAGAGAGTACGAAATTTCTCCACTTATTGGGTCTAAAATCCTGGGGGATTCCTCTCAAGGCGTCGGATGAAGTGAAAAATGAGGGTGGTCGGCATAGTTTAAAAAATGGACCGGGGATCGAACCGGTGAGGTTCGCGATTCACTGGTTGGACTGCTGGTTTAAACCGATTTGGTGTTGATTTATTAAAATAAATAAATGAATGGAAAAGTATAAATATGTTAAAAAAATAGAAACATATTTAGAGTATACATGAAGTACTTATATATAAACACTGGTCGACCCAATTGGCTAGCCCATTGAAGTATTTGTTAGCGCGAGCTGGGAGATCTTGGGTTCGAATCTCGATCGCAGCGTCATATTTTCTTCTGTGGACGGTTTTCTACTGGTCGGACCGTCGACTGGTTTTTCATTAAACCGCTGGTTCAACCGCTTTTTATCTGGTTTTTCCTGATTCGTTAGCTGGACGGTCTAGTGCGCTTAAAAAGCCGATGAGGCCTTTGGTTCCGGGTTTTTCCGGTTTAACCAGTGAATCGGTCCGGTTTTTAAAACTATGGTGGTCAGCTCTGGCAGAAGCAAATATTTGCCATCACGTCCGTCCAGTCCCTATGTGTCAAGAATTCCAAGACTCGCAAGTGTATCAACAACTGCAAAAAGATTTGGTGGATCACCTGTGAAGTCTCAAAGGCAATACGTAGTGAATTTGCTTTGTTAAACTATTTTCTTGCTTTATTTAATTATTTGTGTAAAATTATGTCAGAACCTGGCGAACAATGCCCGAACTATGTATTGAAGGGTTTCGCGGCATAGTAAATCAAAATTTTCTACAGATGCGAACAGAGAGAAAGTCAAGATCTAATCTAGGAGATGCAAACAACGAGAGAGATTGGATTAGATCTTCATACCCTTGAAGATTCACACAGCGGAACGTTCGTCGGAACGTGGGTGATGTAGTCATACTCGCTTCTCCTCCTCGCGATCCGATCCGATCTAGCACCACAAGTGGCGGTGCCTCCGTGAGATGCACACGTGCAGCACCTCGACGTCTCCTCCTTACTTGGTCCAGCAAGTATGGTGGAGAGATGGGTTGGATCTACAACGCGACGGCGCGGTGCAATTGGTGGAGAATTTCTGCAGCAGGGCTTCGCCTACAAGCAGTCGGGAGGAAGAGAGGAGGGAAGCAGGGCGGCTAGGGTTGGAGGGGAAGGTGTAGGAGGTTGGTGCGCCCCCAGCCCTCTATATATAGAGGGGTGGGCGCAGCCCTAGCCCCTCCCCCAAGCCAAGGCTGGCGGCCCCAAGGAGGAAGAGTGGGGGGCAAGGAAACCCCCCCTTCTAGAAGCTCTATCTAGAGTTTAAACCTCTCTTGGCCGGCTGGGCCCTATGGGGCCTTGTGCCCCTGGCCCAATGCGGCCAGGGCACTCCCTCATAGGCCCATGCCCCCTCCCGGAAGGTGGGGCCACGTTGGTCCCCTTCCGGAAGGTTCTAGAAGCTTCCGGTACAATACCGATTAACCCGGAATAATTCCGAACTCCAAAAACTGCACTGCCTTATATGAATCTTATTCTTCGGACCATTCCGGAACCTCTCGTGATGTCCCGAATCCCATCCGAGACTCCGAACAAAAACTCATAAACCAATTATCAAATCTATCCTAGCGTCGAGACACGTTAAGTGTGTGACCCTGCGGGTTCGAGAATATGCAGACATGATCTTCTATCAATAATCAACAGCGGGGTCTGGAAACCCATATTGACTCCCACACATTCATCGATGATCATATCGGATGAACCACGATGCCAGGATTCAATCAATCCCATATATATTCCCTTCGTCTCGCGATATTTTACTTGCCCGAGATTCGATCGTCGGTACCGTCATACCTAGTTCAATCTCGTTCACAGCAAGTACTTTACTCGTTCCGTAATCCGATATCACTTTGTGATTAACTCCTTAACCACATGCTTGCAAGCGGTGTTGATATCGATTACCGAGTGGGCCCGAAGTATATCTCTCCGACTTGGGAGGGACAAATCCCATCTCGATACATACAACCCAACAGATACTTTCCGATCACCTGAGAGACACCTTTATGATCACCCTCTCATAGGATGACGTTTGATGACCTCAAAGATTTCTTCCGATACCAGGGAGTTGTATTATCTCATGGTCTAAGGAATACAATATTTCACATAAGAAAAGCTTCGCAAAGACGAACACGATGACACGATCTAATTGCTTCGCTTAGTTTGAGTCTGTCCACCATATCATTCTCCCAATGATATGATCTCATTATCAATTGACAACTCATGTCTATGGTTAGGAAACCTTAACCATCATTGATCAATGAGCTAGTCCATAGAGGCGTACTAGGGACACGGTGTTTGTTCACAAACCACACAAGTATTAAAGTTTCCGCTTAATACAATTCTAGCATGGAATATAAACATTATCATGAACAAGAATTATAATAATAACATCTTTATTATTGCCTCTAGGGCATAATTCCAACAGTCTCCCACTTGCACTAGAGTCAATAATCTAGTTTACATTTGGCAACAATCTCACACCCATGGCACTGAGGTGCTGATCATGTTTTACACGTGGAAGAGGTTTAGTCAATGGATCTGCGACATTCAGATCTATATGTACTTTTCTAATCTTCAGATCTCCATCTGCTATATAATCTTGAATTATATGAAACTTGCGGTTGATATGCTTGGTCTTTGGATGATATCTTGGTTCCTTAGCGGTGCTATGGCGCCAGTGTTGTCACACAATATCTCCAGTGGGTCCAATGCACTTGGAACCACACCAAGCTCAGTGATGAAGTTTCTGATCCAAACTCCTTCACTTGACGCTTCTGCAGCAGCCATGTATTCCGCTTCTACTGTAGATCCCGCGATCACGCTTTGCTTGCAGCTTCTCCAGCTCACAGCTCCTCCATTCAAAATATACACGTATCCTGTCTGAGATTTAGAATCATCCTTGTCGGTGTCGAAACTAGCATCGACGTAACCTTTTACGACGAGCTGTTCATCACCCCCATAGACTAAGAACATTTCTTTAGTCCTATTTAGGTACTTTAGGATGTTCTTCACGGCTGTCCAGTGTTCCACTCCTGGATCACTTTGATATCTGCTCGTCAAACTAAGAGCATTGGACACATCCGGTCTAGTACACAGCATGGCATACATGATGGTGTAGGGGTTCGTAGCATGGAAAACAAAAATTTTCTACCGCATACAAACAAACAAGCCAAGATCTATCTACTAGATTGTAGCAACGAGTCGATGGAATAACTTACCCTCGAAGATTCCAAAGCGGTTAACGAGAGCAGATTCTCGTGGGTGATGTAGTCGTACTCTTTCCGATCTCAAGATCGCGTAGACGATCCTTCCAGCGCCGCGTTCCCGCAGCGCTCCCGCAGTCGGTCACACGTTCGGTACTCGACGAAGACCTTCCTCTCCCTTGTTCCAGCAGGCAGCGGAGGTTGTAGCACTCTCCTCGCGATTCCGGCAGCACAACGGCGTGGTACCGGAAGTAGAGGGGAGATCCCGCAGGGCTTCGCCTTAAGCCGGTGCGAGTATGGTGGAGCTTATGAGAGAGGCTATTAGTGGTCTAGTAATTAGACACACCAATTAGAGGGCTCTAGACCAATTAGAAGGCTCTAAACCGAAATAGCTCTAAACCGGGGTTTAGGTCTAGGGTTTAGTTTAGAGGGTAGGAACTAGTGTGTCCTAGGAGGGGAGCCCTGCCCCTCCTTATATAGGTGGGAGGGGCTGGCCGGCCAAGGGGAGGGAGGGGAGTCCCTCCCCAACTCGGCTTGGTGGGGCGCCGGCTTGGGGAGGAGGAGGACTCCCTCCCCAACTCGGTTTCCTCCTCTCCTCCCACTTCCCAAAATTGCCGTTTGACTTTCAAACTGGCCGTTTGACTTTTCAATTTAGGATTTAAATAAATCCTTTATTTTGGGCAGCGAAGACACCTAGTACATGATGCAATCATTCCAACTTATAATGACACATTCATGTACCCTTCCCCCCTCCGGAGTGCCGGACATTCCGGGACCTTCTAGAATGTTCCCGATGAAAACACCGGAACCATTCCCCAACTCCGAAACGGGACTTTCCTTATATGAATCTTATTCTCCGGACCATTCCGGATCACCTCGTGATATCCCGGATCCCATCCGAGACTCCGAACAACATTCGGTCTCTTTCTCATAATACCATAACTACTCAAACAACGTCGAATCCTTAAGTGTGTCTCCCTACGGTTCGTGAATTATGCGGACATGATCGAGACACTTCTCCGAACAATAACCAATAGAGGAATCTGGAAATTCATATGGCTCCCACATATTTCTACGATTACTTTGCGATCGAATGAACCACTTACATACGATACCAATTTCCCTTTGTCTCACGATATGTTACTTATCCGAGGTTATGATCGTCGGTATCTCTGCATACCTAGTTCAACCTCGTTACTGATAAGTACTCTTTTCTCGTTCCCGTGATATGTGATCCCTTGTGAGCCAGTCACATGCTTGCAAGCTAATTGGATGACATTTCACCGAGAGGGCCCAGAGAATATCTATCTGTCATATGGATGGACAAATCCCACTCTTGATCCATGTGTTTCAACCAATACTTTCCGAACACTCAATACCACCTTTATAGCCACCCTGTTACGGTGTGGTGTTTGATGACATCAAAGCATCCATCTGGTAAAGGTGATATGCATGATCTCATGGTCGAAGGAATTAGGTTACTATGTATCAGAAAGCATATAGCAACTGAACTATTGAAATGACTTGATCTTTATGCTATGCTTATCTATAGGAGTATGTCCACCATATCATTCTCCTAACGATATGATCCTGTTGTTAATAACATCTCTATGTTCATGATCAGGAAACCATGATCATATATTAACCAACAAGCTAGTTTAACAAGAGGCTTTACTAGGGACTCTTATTTTAGTTTACAAATCACACAAGTATTAATGTTTCCTTGTTAATACTATTATAGCATGAATATAAACATTTATCATAAACACAAAGATATAATAATAACTATATTTATTATTGCCTCTAGGGCATATCTCCAACAATCTCCCACTTGCACTAGAGTCAATAATCTAGTTTCAAACCTTTGTGTATTCAACACCTATGGCTTTCCGGTGTTGCATGTACACGATTGCTAGTGGTCAACTGATCTCCGGATCTGACACTTCCAGGTCCGTGTGTAATTGCATGTCTTTGCGTCTCTACGCATCACTCATTCTCTAATGAGATGGCTTTGTATAATTTGGTCTTTCGGTGTGACCTTTAGTTCTTTGGGGTTAAAACATGTTGATAATATTGTCGCACAATATATCTTCATAGTATTATCCCGCTGTGAACTACACCTAGTTTGATAGCAAACTACTTGACACAAATGCCCTCTTTTGCTGCTATAATAGCAGTCATATACTTAGCCTTTTGTTGAAGTATCTGTCACAATGTCTTAACTTTGGAACTCATCCAAATCCATTATGGAACTCACTTTCCATTATATTGTGCCACCCTTAATTTAGATTGAGATAAACTTAATTTGTACTCTGTGACAAAACTAGTATCAATGTAGTACTTTTACAATGAACTAACCATCTATTTGTCACTTCTACAAATAATATACTCTTAGTTCTTCCAAAAGATCATAAGAATATCCTTACTATCGTCCAATGATCATCTTATGAATCATTCTGGTATATGCTCATAACTTTTAGAGCATAGGACATATCTGGATTTGTACATACCACAGTATGATTGATATAAACACTCTTTGTGATTTCATACATCAAGTATCAATCTATACTTGAATCTTTGTTTCACTTACCAAATGTCAATACACTTGAATATATCATCAACATTGAACTCTTTCAATCCTTTCTGTGTGACAAGAACCTTTTCTTGTAGTTTCTATATTGAACTCATTCAATATCTCGTTTATGTACTTCTGGCACAACCATATTAGCATCTATTGATGCCAAATATTTGGGTTTTGCCTAAGTCTTTCATCAGGATGAAATTCTTAATATGTGTTAATAAAAGATACATCATTTCTAATCAACAATATGTCCTCCACATAATGTATTAGAAATATGTCTTAGCGCTCCCACTTAATTTCTTGCAAATGCAAGTATCTTCATTGTCTCCGATGAAATTAAACTCTTTTAACAGTTTCATCATAGTGAAGATTTCAACTCCGCTATGCTTACTTCAACCATTGAAGTTTGCATATGCATTTAGCATCCTTTGAATTAACAAAACCCTTTGGACCGTGTCATGCACACGTCCTAGGTAACCATTCTATTAGAAGAACTTGTTTTGTTTATTCTACTACCACATAACAAAATTACATGTAGTGGTTGCTACATTAATCCGTCTAGACTAAATATCGCTATGAAAGATCAAATCTTGTCATAGTCAATCTTTGAACATTGTTGTGAACTCTTTCCCAACATGTCGACTATTTCATAGATGTGAAACATCCATGTCTACTTCTTTATAGATCCAAACACAACTGTAAGGTCTTACACCTTTCTCGAGGGTCCTTCAAGTTCAAAACTTGATTTCTCGTGTATGGAACTATCACGGATTTTATGGCTTCAAGCCATTTGACGGAGTCAGGGCCCATCATCGCTTCTTTGCATGTAGTCCGTTCATTATTCTCAAATAATGATTCAACCCTCAAATCTTAGTATTTGATTGTTTACTCGACCTACTTGGTTCAATAGAAACTTAGACCTCCGTGACCACAACCTTTGAGGCACGTGAGCCATGAGCATTGTTGCTGCCTCCGGAACACTTTTCGGCGCTGCGCAACTTTGCACATATAGCTAAGGTTCTTTTAACCTTATCAAAGTTCTATTGTCCTCCCACTTTAACTTTTCACGAAAAATTCCTTCTCAAAGAAACTTGACGTTCTAAGCGACAAACACTTTTGTCTCCGGTGTTTGTGGAGGAATACTTAATATTTATACAAAGACAGGTTTATCCGACTTTGGTTGCACACATCTTTCTTATGCATAGCATACCAATGTTTTAAGAAAGGACTACTTGGGTTTTATCCCAAACCATAACCTTATATGGTGTCATTTCAGCGGATTATGATGGAGCTCTTTTTAGTGGAAAAGCGGTAGTCTCTAAAGCTTTTAATCTTTAAAATATAATGGCAGTTCTATATTTTACACCCTTGATCTTACCATGTCAAACAAGGTTTTAATTACATATCTCGAACGCTCCATACTCTTATGGTGTTTCGGGAAATGCAAATCCACGGAACGATTCCTTAAATCTTAGGTATTATGCTAAACTTGTAACTCAAATATCTTCCTTTATGATCTTATCATAAACTATTTATATTCTTGTTACAATGATTTTGCACTTCATCTTGAAATCTTTGAACTTTTCAAATATTTCATACTTCATCCTTATTAAGTAAATATTCATATATTCACTCAAATTTTCGGAGAAAGCATATGAAGTTGAAATCCATCGCTCTTGACTACACATAATGGAGTTCGTACAACAATATGCACAAGTTCCAATAAGCTAGTCTTTCGTTCCCTTTTGGCCTATGAACGAAGTTTTAATTATTCTCTAGGAAAGTTTCACAAACGTCATTTGATCAAAAATCAAAAGACTCCAAAATTCCATCCACATGGAGTTTCTTCATGTTTTCTTTCCAATATAATTTAAACGGCGATGTCACTTCCTAAGTGATCTTTCAATCAATTTGTCTTTCGACATTTTTAGCACTTATTTTATGGATGTGATTTCTCCAACGAGATTTGTAAATCATCCATCTTTTATGGATTACGGCAATTATTTGAACAACCCTTTTGTTCTCATAATACCTGATAAAACAAATCTTGAAGGCAAGCTTTGATGTTTAACGAGCAACACAATAACCCTTTATTTGTTCTCGATGAATATCATCACATATTCTTTTGCTAGTTTACTTAGGCCATTGTAGTTCATGAATTGTGTTGTTTCGTATGACGATTCATACCAACAAATTCAGTATCAATACTTAAGAACCACATTGTTTAATAAGCAAAGAATATAGCCATAACATGTATATCATCTATATACTTAAACTGAACAATTCTAGTCTTTTCTTTTCTGCCATATATTTCTGAGATTCTCTTTCAGTATTTCCTTTTCTGTTTGAAAGAATCTATCAACATTAATAGTGGAGTCATACATATGACACATAGTCCAAAGCGTGTATAATTAAATACCAATGTCTTTGGATTTGCACTTTGAAGTAGATCACCATCATCAAATGTTTGGTGTTCTTTCAAATTCCTTTTTTTTTAGTAATCTATTGGTGTAGTAAACATTTTACCTACATCAAATATTCACCTTCATCATGGAATCGTCCATGACCAAGCTACTTTTAGCTTATAACGGTGAATCGCGAGTATAATGTTGCTCTCCAAAACCTTTTGGAAGATTAGGACAACTAGTGTCTCCAACCTTTTGCAAATTTTCATCAAATATGAGAACATGACTTTTGCCATATTATACTCTATCATGTTGTAACCAAAACTTTGTTTCAGATATCACAATATCTTCCACATATCATGGTTTCTGAAACAACTCTTTCAGATCCTAGATAACCTTGATATTAAGACAATCCTTTGAATATCAAGAATCATGGAGACAAACATGATACTTTATATACTAACACTTGGAATTGTTACTCTTGATTTAATACCAATTATTAAACTTCATGGAGTAACCGGAACTTACTGAAAGTTTGCAATAGGACTTTTAAACTTTAGATTAACACTTCAAAACAATACGATACCAGTTCGTAAAGTAACTAACCAGAATTCTATAGTTCTATCATCTCAATTATAACTAAGCGCAAGGTGGTAAACGGATGCCAATGACTACAACAACTATGCAAATTCACTTTGATTTAGTTTATGATAAATTGAGTTCTAATTAATAATTAAATTAATCTAGGTGAACTCCCACTCAAAACAATATCCCTCACATTGTTTTAGTGATCACACGAACCAAATCCACCACATCAAAACCGATCATCACGAGAGTTGATATGGCTTCAATGGCGAACAATCAACATGTTCATCATATCTACTATATGACTCATGCTCTACCTTTCGGTAATCCGTGTTCCTGAGGCCATGTCTGTACATGCTAGGCTCGTCAAGATCAAACCTTAGCTACCGCATAAGCAAATCTGGCTTGCTTACGTTGTATTCACCCGCGGAATCAAAGACACCCGATCATCACGTGGTGCTTCGAAGCAACAAGCTTTGGCAACGGTGCATACTAAGGGTGAACACTTTAGAACTTGAAATTGTGTGCTTGAGGGATCATCTTATAATGCTACCGTCGTCTACTAAGCAATACAAGATGCATAAAGGATTAACATCACATGCAATTCATAATGTGTGATATGATATGGCCTTTCTTCTTTGTGCTTCCGATCTCCATCTCCAAGCACGAACATGATCTCCATCATCACCAGCATTGCATCAAGGTCAATGACGCTTCACCATGGTTGTCGTCCACCGGCTTCAACTATTACAACTATTTTGAATAGACACGCAGGTCTTAACAGAAATTAAAGACAACCATATGGCTCCTGCCGGTTGCCAACTTACAATAAGGAACATTGCATACATCAAATATAATCACAATCATGGCCATATCACATCACTGCACACCCCTGCAAAACAAAGTTAGACGCTTCTACTTTCTTTGCATATTTTACGTGGTTTGGGGCTTTCCATAAGTGTCGTTTAACCTACGAACAAGAACCACAACATTGATACTAGCATTGTTGATTACCCGTTGTAAATTGGATCTTTACTATGCTAGGAGAAACAGGCACCCGCAAAGCCACTTATGCAATACGAGTTGCATGTCAAGCGTGGAGCAAGTCTCATGAACGATGTCATGTAAGGTTAGCCCGGGCCGCTTCATCCCAACATACCGCAAGATGCAAAGTACACAAAAAGCAATCTACAATAAAAGCATCAACGCCCACAATGACCATTGTGTTCTACTCGTGCAACAGATCTACATATAGACACGGCTCTGATACCACTGTAGGGGTTCGTAGCATGGAAAACAAAAAATTTCTACCGCATACAAACAAACAAGCCAAGATCTATCTACTAGATTGTAGCAACGAGTCGATGGAATAACTTACCCTCGAAGATTCCAAAGCGGTTAACGAGAGCAGATTCTCGTGGGTGATGTAGTCGTACTCTTTCCGATCTCAAGATCGCGTAGACGATCCTTCCAGCGCCGCGTTCCCGCAGCGCTCCCGCAGTCGGTCACACGTTCGGTACTCGACGAAGACCTTCCTCTCCCTTGTTCCAGCAGGCAGCGGAGGTTGTAGCACTCTCCTCGCGATTCCGGCAGCACAACGGCGTGGTACCGGAAGTAGAGGGGAGATCCCGCAGGGCTTCGCCTTAAGCCGGTGCGAGTATGGTGGAGCTTATGAGAGAGGCTATTAGTGGTCTAGTAATTAGACACACCAATTAGAGGGCTCTAAACCAATTAGAAGGCTCTAAACCGAAATAGCTCTAAACCGGGGTTTAGGTCTAGGGTTTAGTTTAGAGGGTAGGAACTAGTGTGTCCTAGGAGGGGAGCCCTGCCCCTCCTTATATAGGTGGGAGGGGCTGGCCGGCCAAGGGGAGGGAGGGGAGTCCCTCCCCAACTCGGCTTGGTGGGGCGCCGGCTTGGGGAGGAGGACTCCCTCCCCAACTCGGTTTCCTCCTCTCCTCCCACTTCCCAAAATTGCCGTTTGACTTTCAAACTGGCCGTTTGACTTTTCAATTTAGGATTTAAATAAATCCTTTATTTTGGGCAGCGAAGACACCTAGTACATGATGCAATCATTCCAACTTATAATGACACATTCATGTACCCTTCCCCCCTCCGGAGTGCCGGACATTCCGGGACCTTCTAGAATGTTCCCGATGAAAACACCGGAACCATTCCCCAACTCCGAAACGGGACTTTCCTTATATGAATCTTATTCTCCGGACCATTCCGGATCACCTCGTGATATCCCGGATCCCATCCGAGACTCCGAACAACATTCGGTCTCTTTCTCATAATACCATAACTACTCAAACAACGTCGAATCCTTAAGTGTGTCTCCCTACGGTTCGTGAATTATGCGGACATGATCGAGACACTTCTCCGAACAATAACCAATAGAGGAATCTGGAAATTCATATGGCTCCCACATATTTCTACGATTACTTTGCGATCGAATGAACCACTTACATACGATACCAATTTCCCTTTGTCTCACGATATGTTACTTATCCGAGGTTATGATCGTCGGTATCTCTGCATACCTAGTTCAACCTCGTTACTGATAAGTACTCTTTTCTCGTTCCCGTGATATGTGATCCCTTGTGAGCCAGTCACATGCTTGCAAGCTAATTGGATGACATTTCACCGAGAGGGCCCAGAGAATATCTATCCGTCATATGGATGGACAAATCCCACTCTTGATCCATGTGTTTCAACCAATACTTTCCGAACACTCAATACCACCTTTATAGCCACCCTGTTACGGTGTGGTGTTTGATGACATCAAAGCATCCATCTGGTAAAGGTGATATGCATGATCTCATGGTCGAAGGAATTAGGTTACTATGTATCAGAAAGCATATAGCAACTGAACTATTGAAATGACTTGATCTTTATGCTATGCTTATCTATAGGAGTATGTCCACCATATCATTCTCCTAACGATATGATCCTGTTGTTAATAACATCTCTATGTTCATGATCAGGAAACCATGATCATATATTAACCAACAAGCTAGTTTAACAAGAGGCTTTACTAGGGACTCTTATTTTAGTTTACAAATCACACAAGTATTAATGTTTCCTTGTTAATACTATTATAGCATGAATATAAACATTTATCATAAACACAAAGATATAATAATAACTATATTTATTATTGCCTCTAGGGCATATCTCCAACAGATGGAACCTATGGCCGAGGCATAAGGCACTTTGCTCATAGCTTCCCTATCATTTACCGTAGCTGGACACTGAGCCTTGCTCAATATCTTACCTGACAACAAAGGCACCGAACCTTTCTTTGCCTTATCCATTCTGAACCTTTTCAGAACTTTGTCTAGGTATGTACTCTGGCTTAAAGCTATCAGGCGTCTTTGTCTATCTCTATAGATCTTGATGCCCAATATATAAGCAGCTTCACCTAGGTCTTTCATTGAAAAACACTTGTTCAAATAACTCTTCACATCGTTAAGCATTTTAATGTCATTTCCAATAATCAATATGTCATCCACATATAGTACCAGAAATGTCACCGAGCTCTCACTCACTTTCTTGTAGATACAAGCTTCGTAGCTATTTGGAACAAATCCAAAGCTCTTGATCACTTGATCAAAACGAAGGTTCCAACTCCGAGATGCTTGCTTCAGTCCATAAATGGAACGCTCAAGCTTGCATACTTTATCAGCATCCTTAGGATCGACAAAACCTTCGGGTTGCATCATATACAACTCTTCATCAATGTTGCCATTGAGGAACGTAGTCTTGACATCCATCTGCCAAATTTCATAATCATGAAACGCAGCAATTGCTAATAAAATCCGAATGGACTTAAACATCGCTACGGGAGAGAAAGTCTCATCGTAGTCAACACCTTGAACTTGTCGAAAACCTTTCGCGACAAGCCGTGCTTTATAGACGGTAACATTACCATCCGCGTCCGTTTTCTTCTTGAAAATCCATTTGCACTCAACGGCCTTTCGTTCGCTAGGAGGGTCCACCAAAGTCCATACTTGGTTTTCGCTCATGGATCCCAATTCGTATTTCATGGCCTCTAGCCATTTCTCAGAGTCTGGGCTCATCATCGCTTCCTCATAGTTCGTAGGATCACTGTCATCTACTAACAAGACAGTTAAGACAGGGTTGCCGTACCACTCAGGAGGTGCACGCGACCTTGTCGACCTGCGACGTTCATTAGTAGCATCGTCCGAAGCTTCATGATCCTTGTCATTAGATTCGTCTATTATTGGTGCAGGCGGCACTGGAACAATTCCAGGTGCTGCGCTACTCTCCAACTCAAGAGAAGGTTCAACAACCTCGTCTAGCTCTACTTTCCTCCCACTCACTTCTTTCGAGAGAAACTCCTTCTCAAGAAAGGAACCGTTCTTTGTGACAAACACTTTGCCTTCGGTTCTGTGATAGAAGGTATACCCAATAGTTTCCTTAGGGTATCCTATGAAGACGCATTTCTCCGCTTTGGGTTCGAGCTTGTCCGGCATCAACTTCTTGACATAAGCTTCACATCCCCAAACTTTAAGAAACGACAACTTAGGTTTAGCACCAAACCACAGTTCATACGGTGTTGTCTCAACAGATTTAGATGGTGCCCTATTTAAAGTGAATGCAGCGGTTTCTAATGCATAACCCCAAAATGATAACGGCAAATCAGTAAGAGACATCATTGATCGGACCATATCTAATAAGGTTCGATTCCGGCGTTCAGACACACCATTGCGCTGTGGTGTTCCGGGTGGCGTGAGTTGCGAAACAATTCCGCTTGCTTTAAGATGCGTGAGAAAATCATAACTCAAATATTCGCCCCCACGATCGGATCGTAGAAACTTAATCTTTCTGTTACGATGGTTCTCCACTTCATTCTGAAATTCCTTGAACTTTTCAAATGTTTCAGATTTATGTTTTATTAAATAGATATACCCATATCTACTTAAGTCATCGGTAAAAGTGAGAAAATAGCGATATCCACCGCATGTCGAAACACTCATCGGTCCGCATACATCGGTATGTATGATTTCCAACAAGTCCGTTGCTCGTTCCATCATACCGGAGAACGGGGTTTTGATCATCTTGCCCATGAGGCATGGTTCGCATGTGTCAAATGATTCAAAATCAAGAGACTCCAAAAGTCCATCAGAATGGAGTTTCTTCATGCGCTTTACACCAATATGACCTAGACGACAGTGCCACAAATAAGTAGTATTATCACTATCTACTTTGCATCTCTTAGCCTCAATGTTATGGATGTGTGTTTCATCCCTTTCGAGATTTAGAAGAAATAAACCATTCACAATAGGTGCATGACCATAAAAGATGTTACTCATATAAATAGAACAACCATTATTCTCCAATTTAAATGAATAACCGTCTTGCAATAAACACGATCCAGAAATAATGTTCATGCTCAACGCAGGCACATAATAACACTTATTAAGGTTTAAAACTAATCCCGAAGGTAAAACTAAGGAGAGCGTGCCGACGGCCATCACATCAACTCTTGATCCGTTGCCAACGCGCATCGTCACCTCATCCCTCGCAAGCCGCCGTCTATTCCGTAGCTCCTGTTTCGAGTTACAAATATTAGCAACTGAACCAGTATCAAATACCTAGGCACTACAACGAGGGCTAGTAAGGAAAACATCAATAACATGTATATCAAATATACCTTTGATGGTGCCAGCCTTCTTGTCCGCTAAGTACTTCGGACAGTTGCGCTTCCAGTGACCCTTGTCCTTGCAATAGAAGCACTTAGTGTCCGGCTTAGGACCAGACCTGAGCTTCCTCTCAGCAGAGGCAACGCGCTTGCCGCCGCCTTTCTTGAAGGGCTTCCTTGCACCCTTACCTTTCTTAAAGGTGGGGGGCTTGTTGACCATCAACACATGATTATTCTTTTTGATGTTCACCTCCGCTACTTTCATCTTAGCAAAGAGCTCAGTGATCATATCAGTGGAACCAATCTGATTGTGATCAACTACAAAACTTTTGCAGCTAGGAGTGTCAATCTTGAGCTCCTCTGGAATCTTGCAGTCCAGTTGCTCAAGGCGTTGAGTGTAGCCCGACATCTTAATGGCGTGCTCACTAACGGAACTCCCTTCCCCCATCTTGTAGTTAAAGAATTTCTTAGAGATCTCATATCTCTCAGAACGGGCTTAAGTCTGAAACATGTTTTTCAGCTCCTCGAGAATCTCAAAAGGTCCGGCGAACTCCTCAAAACGATTTTGAAGATCCGATTCCATAGCATACAACATGGCGATCTTAATCAAATCATAATCATCCTTGTGCGACTGATAAACAGCTTTTTCATCAGCCGGCGCATCTACAGCAGGGGCGTCACCTAGCGCTTTCTCAAGGACATAGTCCTTTTGTCCGCCAGCGAGAATGATTCTCAGAATGCGGAACCATTTGGTGAAGTTAGACCCATTGTTTCTAAGCTTTTCTATCTCAGCAAAAACGTTGAAGTTGAAGTTGGACTTGGCCATGTGATCTACAGTATTTGCAAGTACAATTTAGACTATGTTCATGATAAATAGTTCAACTTAATCAAATTATTAGATGAACTCCCACTAAATTCAACATCCCTCAAGTTGTTTAGTGGACACGATCCAAATTCACCACACCTAATCCGATCATCACGAGAAGAGATGTGGTTTCAATGGTGGACAACGAAGTGTCGATCATATCATTCATATGACTCATGCTTAACCTTTCAGTTCTTGTGTTCCGAGGCCATGTCTGTACATGCTAGGCTCGTCAAGTTAGACCCAAGTATTTCCGCGTGTGCAAAACTGGCTTGCACCCGTTGTATGTGAGCGTAGAGTCTATAGCACCCGATCATCACGTGATGCTTGGACACGACGAACTTTCGCAACGGTGCATACTTGGGGAGAACACAGTTTTTATCTTGATCTTTAAGTGAGGAATCATCTTATAATGCTACCATCGCGATCTAAGCATAATAAGATACATAAAAGGATAAACATCACATGCATATAACTTTATGTGACATGGTATAGCCAATCTTCGCACAATGATCTCCATCTTGTGCGTTCCGGCATGATCTCCATCACTCCACCATGATTGCCTCCACCACGAATAGCAACTACAACTATTGCTAACTACTTAGCGATAAAGTAAAGCTATTACATGGCGTATAAGAAGTTGACTCGCAGGTCATACACAATTATAAAGACAACCATATGGCTCCTGCCGGTTGTGTACTCATCGACATGCAAGTCGTGAAACATTACAAAACATGATCATCGCATACAATATACACATCACATCTTGGGCCATACCATATCACAGAAAACACTCCCTGCAAAAACAAGTTAGACGCCTCTACTTTGTTGTTGCATGTTTTACGTGGCTTATGGGAGTAGATGCTAAGAACGATTCTTACCTACGGAAAGCCACAACGGTGATATTATGGTTGCCAAACTCCGGTGTTAATCCCATGACAACTATAGTGAGAGAAACTGGCATCCACCAGCCGCATGTGTGGAACAAGCCACACGTCAAGTGCGGAGCCGGTCTCGCGAACGACGTCACGTAAGGTTGTCCTGGACCGCTTTAATCTCATTATCCCGCGTCATAAGAAGAACACAAACAAGAGGCTTGCAACAGAAAACATCAACGCCCGCAACCACCATGTTGCGTTCTACTCGTGAAACACATCTACGCATAGATCTAGCTCTGATACCACTGAAGGGTTTCGCGTCATAGTAAATCAAAATTTTCTACGGATGCGAACAGAGGGAAAGCCAAGATCTAATCTAGAAGATGCAAACAAGCAGTCGGGAGGGAGAGAGGAGGGAAGCAGGGCGGCTAGGGTTGGAGGGGAAGGTGTAGGAGGTTGGTGCGCCCCCAGCCCTCTATATATAGAGGGTGGGCGCAGCCCTAGCCCCTCCCCCAAGCCAAGGCTGGCGGCCCCAAGGAGGAAGAGTGGGGGGCAAGGAAACCCCCCCCTTCTAGAAGCTCTATCTAGAGTTTAAACCTCTCTTGGCCGGCTGGGCCCTATGGGGCCTTGTGCCCCTGGCCCAATGCGGCCAGGGCACTCCCTCATAGGCCCATGCCCCCTCCCGAAAGGTGGGGCCACGTTGGTCCCCTTCCGGAAGGTTCTAGAAGCTTCCGGTACAATACCGATTAACCCGGAATAATTCCGAACTCCAAAAACTGCACTGCCTTATATGAATCTTATTCTTCGGACCATTCCGGAACCTCTCGTGATGTCCCGAATCCCATCCGAGACTCCGAACAAAAACTCATAAACCAATTATCCAATCTATCCTAGCGTCGAGACACGTTAAGTGTGTGACCCTGCGGGTTCGAGAATATGCAGACATGATCTTCTATCAATAATCAACAGCGGGGTCTGGAAACCCATATTGACTCCCACACATTCATCGATGATCATATCGGATGAACCACGATGCCAGGATTCAATCAATCCCATATATATTCCCTTCGTCTCGCGATATTTTACTTGCCCGAGATTCGATCGTCGGTACCGTCATACCTAGTTCAATCTCGTTCACAGCAAGTACTTTACTCGTTCCGTAATCCGATATCACTTTGTGATTAACTCCTTAACCACATGCTTGCAAGCGGTGTTGATATCGATTACCGAGTGGGCCCGAAGTATATCTCTCCGACTTGGGAGGGACAAATCCCATCTCGATACATACAACCCAACAGATACTTTCCGATCACCTGAGAGACACCTTTATGATCACCCTCTCATAGGATGACGTTTGATGACCTCAAAGCTTTCTTCCGATACCAGGGAGTTGTATTATCTCATGGTCTAAGGAATACAATATTTGACATAAGAAAAGCTTCGCAAAGACGAACACGATGACACGATCTAATTGCTTCGCTTAGTTTGGGTCTGTCCACCATATCATTCTCCTAATGATATGATCTCATTATCAATTGACAACTCATGTCTATGGTTAGGAAACCTTAACCATCATTGATCAATGAGCTAGTCCATAAAGGCGTACTAGGGACACGGTGTTTGTTCACAAACCACACAAGTATTAAAGTTTCCGCTTAATACAATTCTAGCATGGAATATAAACATTATCATGAACAAGAATTATAATAATAACATCTTTATTATTGCCTCTAGGGCATAATTCCAACATGTATGTCAAACTATGCCAACTTAGCGAACAATGGCTGAACTATGAATTTTAAAATTATTTGTGCAACTTTTTTCAAAATCCTGCGAAATTTTTCCTAAATTATCGGCTTGGGGTGGCCTGTCGAAATCCTGGGTGGAACTCGGCCTACCCTAGGCCAAAATTTTCCTCCACCTAACACTAAAAAGCGCCGGAAAATGGACTTGGGTTCACCAACGAGTGGAGATACTCTTACGTGCATTGCTCACTTCCTCTCTTTTTTAATGTGCACTAGTTAAATGCTCGTGTGTTGCTACGGGTTAAAAAAACATATATATGTTAGTCACATAATTGTTCAAACTTTAAAAAGTTTGAAAGGATGTAATCTCATTTATATTCTGACGAATAACGATTTTGTTTCCCGATTCTTGTCTCTTGACAACTTTCTTGTATCTTCTTAACTACCGGCTCCTTGCGAGAAGACAAAGCCGTCGTCATTCTCTCAGCCTTCCAGATCGTCGCACTTTTCAGCCCTTCACGTTGCTTGTCCACTTTTCAGAACATTTGCAGATCCATGAAATGGACCTCACGTGTTGCTAGAGATGATGCTTTTTGTGTTTACAAATGAATTGTTTTCACCTATTGCAAAAAGATGATGGCACACTATTTTCTTATTTCAAAATAATGAATATACACACCATGCAATGAGCCAATGACAATGTTTATACTTTCTTATTCTTCAACTATAACAAACATAACACATTTATGACCGCTACAAACTTCTCCAATTTTATTGTGTGATGCACACTGTTATACAAAACTGTAGCGCATGTATGGTACAAAATGCATCCATGTCTAGCAGCTCTTGCTAGTGAGGTCTTCCATACACTGGGCACGCACATCCGTCGTCAACATGTTCCTCCGCCGCTCATTGCCATTCGGGTTGCCCAGGGGCCTAGATCAAAGCCGTTCCATACTACCTGATCGTTCTCCCTGTTGGCCAAGATTTCTCTCCTCCACCTCACATCTTTAGCCGGTGGAATGTTCCAGGTCTAAACCCTTCTTTAGCAGGTGGAATGTTTCAGGTCCGACCCCCCCTGCTCGCTTTCATTAGTGCTTGCTGAAGTGATCTATCAATTATCTAAACGAATGAGCAATATTTAATTTCTTATACCAAGCCACCCATGCGTTGCAACAGAATACAATATTTCCGTGATATCCAAAGAGCAAGGAATGCAAAGATTCATAATAACCATGTATTAAATCCAGATGATGGACAAAATGAGAAGATGAAAAATATTAGTATCTTTGTTCCAAATTATAAGATGTTGCGATAGGCTATTTTAGCCCACCAAAATATTGATAACGGACAAAATGAGACGGTGAAAAATATTCCTATCTCCGTTCAAAATTATAAGATATTGTGGTAGAGTATTTTAGCCTACCAAAACATCTTATAATTTTAAACATAGGAAGTATGTATTACACCAATACAAACAAAAACATAATTGCTCATGTTTATTATCATCCAATATGAGTACAAATTACAAACAATATCTTCTTTCACTCTACATGATATAGTTATGATGTCGGTACATCTTTGTGAACAATACGCTGTAAAGACGGCATCAAGATGAGGATTAACTACAACGACACTGTGGTAGCATTCTATAAAGGTTGATCCGTGGGATCCAGCCAGTAGACTCTTGCCCCTTGTTTTGTAAGAATCACTAAATCACAAGAATCAGATCAGGTATGATGAATCGAATCAGACATGACCTACTGTTTTCTTTTGAGGATTGGACAAAAATTAGTCATGAAACATTTAAGTCATGTTTTAGTAGAGTGCTTGGGCAATTGTCAGGACTTGAACTTTTATTCATAAAAAATGTGGTGAAAATAAAGCTTCAGTGAAGGTGATCCACTGAATGATCCCTGTATTTGGCGGTCAACCAATAATCATATATAGTTGTAGCTGGCTTATCTGATGATTAATTAGAACATTGTAACATGTTGATGACAGTAGCGTCCCTAATACATATAATTAAACTAATTGCGATTATTATCACAAATCTGAACGACAGACTGGACAGAGAAAAATTATGTGTACAACACAGGTGGGGAGGAGACATGGCTACCAGCAACACATTTCCTAATGGCAGGCACACCAATACGGTGGTTGTTATCATCTGGTCATTTTCCCCATAAAATGTACATGGATTGTTCTGCCTAGAATATGTACTTTTCAGAGAACCCGTCAATCAAAGACTATCAGTAAAAACATGCATCTTAAAACAATCTACATTGTTAACATAGAACAGTTGAGTACTTGAAAAGATTTAATGAATAAAATAATTTTAGTTCAAGTCTCTGTTTCCCACTTCCCAGGTTAAACCACAACAAACATGAAATTGTTAGTAGAGATCTATGTATCTCGTAAACTGTTCGCTAGACTGTTTCATTGTCAATGGCAGACATGCTCCCAAAGATTCTGACACTTGTTGCATTAATATTCTATTTAGTAAAACAATAGGATAACATATAATAACCAGAAGTTGAGAAGATAATTCTACCTGTGCCGCAACAGTGTATGACGGCGTGGGGAAGAGCTTGGTGATGCAGGTGGTGTAGAAGTCGTGTTCCAGGAGCCGGATCGCTGCCTAGAGCCCTGGGCCTCCTGCGTCCACCACCACCACCAAGTCGTACAAGTGGTCCACCACGATGTGGGGCTACTACAAATGCTCGACAGCCACAAAGGAACAATCAATCCCGAAAACTACGTTGATGAAATAAAGCACAGAAAGAAAGTACAAAGTGTTCTTATAATGATATATAAAATAAAGCACGGAACTAAAGAACAATTTTTTATTTGGTGAGGTTATAGACCATCATCTCATCATTAAATTTGTATGTAAGGTTGATATTTGGTTTACTGTCTGATTCATTGCGAGATATTGTTGCATATGTCCATACCATTATGACATAAAGACAGAATACTACTGATAATCAAATTTCCATTTCCTTTTACGATACCAGACACAAAACTTCTTCATTAGACGCACATGCCATATTCAATCTTGTATTGTCTGTTCTCAACACAAAAAACAACATAACATCCTTAAGCAGCCCCTCCTTGCCCTGCTTCAGTAAAAAAAGATTCATAAGAAGTTATAGTGATAGTCATGGTTTTAAAGGCATCCAGCCTAGACGTGTGGCAAGGAGACGCCTTTGAGGGAGGCAAGCAGGCAAACAGCAATACCACTCGAACCAGCCCGCGATGTGCTCCACCCAGCAGTACCACCTAACATCGACCCACCCCCACTCGAACCAGACGTGCACACCCTACCACACGCTCCACACCGCATGTCCCGACCCCGCTTCAGCGCCTCCACCGCCGCCGCAGCCACCCTTCCCCCTGCCTCCCTCTGCACTGAGCAGCTCCACTGCCGTCTCCCCGAGAGCCTCCCCGAGCCCCGCCACAAGCTTGGCCGGAGTTGGGGAGGTCGGCAGATGGCAGAGCAGGACCAAATCTGTCCGGAGCTGGGAGGTCGCGTGAGAGGAGCTCCCTCCTCTATCTCCCAATCGATTTCCCTGGTCTGGTCTGTTCCCCTCTCTCTCGTCCCTCTCTTTTCTCTATCCCGGCCCGCCAATTTCCCTCCCAGCCCGCTAATTTCTGTTTTCCCTCCTGCCAATGCTTGTTTCCCTCCCAACCCTGCCCGAGGCATCCAGAAGCGACCAAGGCGGCGATTTTCCCGCCTAGGCGACGACTTAGGACGCCTCTGAGACGCCTATGGACGCCTTTCTCATCAGTCAAAGGCGACGACGACGCCTTGCTCTCTTCGAGCGCTCAGACGCTGAGGCGACGCCTTTAAAACCATGTGATAGTGAGCAAATTTTAACCCCCAAAATAGCAGAAACCTCGGTGAACCATTTGTAGAATCTTACCCCATCTGTTGCTGGCTCACCATTGCCGTATATGTGGAATCTACCTACATAGAAAAATAGTTTTCTGAAGTTATTGATAAAGGAATTTACCTACATAACTAAACAATTTTGTGGTCGTCATCGTCGACCTGGATCAATACCATCCCTGACTTCATAGTATTTGGATGAAGTATTCTAGGTAGAGATATTATTGTTTCAGCATACTAAAATATTTTGTATAGAAAAATACAGTATGTGATATGTCTCAAGTCCATAATTTTTTTCTTGATAAGACTATGTGTATGCATATCTGAGTCCAGATCTGCTTATTATTAATGGCCATGATTTGGTATGTCAAATTGGTAGAGAGAAAAAACACATGTAAACGTGAATTTCACTAACCAAGGAGCCGGCCAAAGTAGGCTAAAAAACCACTTGTGCACCATGTCGATAAAAGTTCAAACCACTTTGCACCATGTCGGTAAAAAATTCAAACCACTTGTTAACCATGTCGTTAAAAATTCAAAATTGAAGTACATTCTATTCAGATTTTCTAACAAAACACATCAGTACAAGTCTTGACTTGCCTTAAGCCCTCAACGACGCACATGCAAAATTGACCGAATCTTAGTATATTGAAGACAATGCTTACTATAGATGTATTACTGTGTAGCGCAGCAAGAAAACAAACATTTATATGAATATAGCACTCACCCAGGAATGGTGTTTGGACTCTTCTGCATCTAGGGATCTAACATTTGCTGCAAAAACATCAGATTGACCCAAAATCACTTGAAATCGAATGTAATTGACCTGCAGTATGAGAGAATGGATTAGAAAGAGGGGGGAGTAGAGGGAGGTGAGATCCGGGCCTCCATGCCCAGATCCCCACCGTGCTGCTCCTCTTGCCCGCGATCTGTGTTGAGGTCGTTAGGCCTCCATGGCCCCCGGGACGTACGGTGAGGACAGGGACAGTTAGAGGGGGAGACGGTGATGGCCGGTTCCGTGCGGTGGAGACGTCGATGGCCGAGGATGGGATCGGTGTGCAGAAGCGCTGGAGGAGGAGGGCACCAGATGCAGTGTAGAGGGCCATTGCCGGGGTGTGCAGGAGGTGAGGCGGCTGGATGGAGGAGAGAGCAAGGGTGGGATGCGGGAGGATACGTGGGGTTCAGTTAGGGTGGGGCCAGAGCGAGGTTACGCGATGACGGCTGGAGCGCGACAAAGCGCGACCACGGGACGAGCGAAACGCTCCTCGGACAAAACACGGAACGTTTGGTTTTTTTAAGTAGTAGAGATTGCTCACTTCGTCGCACAACTTTGTTGTTTTCTTGTTTTTACTCCTATTTTTGCCTTCTAGTCTTAAAGACAACACGATATAGAGGACACATTTGGTAGTAAGGATAATTTTTGGGGCTTGGGACATGTTCCTTAAAAAAACATTTGGGGCACCTTTAACATTTCGTTTGGTGAACTTTCTAACAATACTTTTTTACCTTGGGAGATATGTGTGGATATTTGGTTGTATGCTTTGCAGTCTAGGAAGCAAGTCAGAAACAGATAGTTGTTTGTTTGGTTGTCTTCAAAATAGCTGCCACAGTAACATATTTTAATAAATGATGAGGTTATCATGCACTTTTCGGTGCATAATCAGTTCAGTAAAAGAGGATGGTACTATCTAACAATGGTGGAGCTTGCCAAGACTGGCTGGGGGCGGGGGCAAAACACAAAATATTCAAATCTAAGTACTCTTAGAAAAAATTCGACATGCATGTGTCCAATCTTGGGAGGGGCGGTCCCCCCTCCTTGCAACTTATGCTAAGCTGCCGCACTACTATGTAATCACTTCAATAACATATAACCAAACAAGTGATATACACTAGCTAAACACAAAAAAACTCGTGATACATCACAAGTTCATCATCAAAAGGATAATATATGGCACCGCAATATTACAAAGCAGGAATCGGTTTTCAACAAAGTATAAGGTGTCTCCTATGTAACGAATAAATATGAGACCACCTCATAAAATATACACAGCCGCGAAAACATATCATGAGCACAAATCACATAAGCCTAGTCAAAATGCGTATCAGGGTCCTAAATCAGGCCCTCCTCTCACCTAGACCCGCGTTAGCATAGGCCACACCTTCAACTTTGTTGTCCACGAGGAAGTCTATGACCTTCACAAACAATTTCAGTTCACATAGTTATCTACGGTCCACCACTTGGGCATTGAGATCGTCTTCATCTGAGCATAGTTAACTATGAGTGTGGGCACCAACTCAAGGAGTTTCGACATGCCTAAGATCGAGAACAAAGTGTGTTAGTGCATATCAATTTGTACACTACAAACAAGTGAAATATAAGATAATGTCATGTCATCTTACCACCACGAGCTGCTTCAACATGTCCTCATCATCGATCATAAATGTTGTGGTGTCCGGACACCATCTGACGCCCTCTTTCTCTCTAAGCTTGCCTATCATGTTCCACTTCACTCTCAACTTCCTCATATGTTATGCAACTGAAGAGTGGTCACTATAATCTTAGTGAAATCAAGAATATCATTATCAATATTCTATAGTTGCCTCTCTTTAAACTTGAACGCACAATTTATCACCACACTGTTCATGATCTCAACCATCAATTCAGGAAGAACTCTAATAAAACATGTTTCCAAAATAATGAAGGTTTAGGGGCACACATAACTGTTATTTTGGTAGGCTGCATCCAACCATGCCAATGTTCCGTAGAGAATGAGCAGACAAGTCGGGGAGCTTGGCATGTTCATTTAAGCATGGTAGAAACAAGAACAATGGTAAGCATCTTTCTTAAATCCTAACCCGCTAGCAAAAAAAGTAATAATCATGATACAATAGTTCTCGCAAATGACCAACGAACAAACAGTCCGGCTATAACATAAAGGGGTGGAGGTTTTCTTTACAAGGAGTAGGCTTCAACACAGAGGATGGGAAAGTGGCTAAGCCGGCAGGACAACCATCATCGTGCTCAAGGGGAAGTTGGCAAGACCACTATCAACATGCTCGACGGAGGTGGCGAAATGACCTACGATCGAGCATGACGAACATCAATGGTTCCAGATCCATACATCCACAAACATCTAGCACATCCTTACAGATCTAAGTTAGATCGAGTGTTTGAGATTCTTACAGCAAGCGGAACAACATCTAGCAGAAAGGTCAGGAGCATGGGGATTCTAGCAGGCCGTCGACGACCTCCGTCGCCACACTCAAGGTCCAAGCTCCTGCCATGGCCATGGAAATGAGAGGAGAGGAGCTTAAAATGGGGAAATGGAGGATTTGATTTTGGTGGTGACCATCAACAGCTAAATAGGGAGCAATTTTGGGTGAGCGGTTAGTAAAATTACGGCGAAAGAAATTGATCATCGCCCACCGCAATTTTTCATTGCAGCACCAAGCTCGCGTGCCCTCTCGCCATCTCGGATGGGCACATATAAGGAAACGCCATGCTCCTTTTTAGACGCAACAAGGGTGACTGGCTCAAAACAGCCGAATCAATAATTCCTATCGGATCTGGCCCAATGGTGCTTTAATCATCATGTGCACACAGACATCCAATCAGAGATACGTGCACGCAGACATCCAATCAGAGATACTGGCTGAAACGTCACGCAGCCTACCAAACCTATGAAACGTGCAAAAAAGATCAAAACGAGTTATTTGGACGGTAATATTTAATCGACACGGGGAAACAGTCTGGACTGAACCGGTACGCACGGTATCAGGCGATCGCTAAGGCGATCTAGGTTTTGCTGGGCCGCCGCCGCTCGCCATCCCGGCAATGGCGTGGCGCCGGCTGTTGTCCGTCTCTCCGTCGCAGCGGAAGACGTCGTCAATCCAGTGTCTCCTTCTGGTGAGGCTGCTGTCCTTTTGTCCTCCTACATGCTGCACTAGGTGTCATTGGGAGCAGCTTGTTGTTGTGCCTGGTCGCGTGAGCGCCGGGAAGTGGTTCTCTACCTGGTTTTGTTCAAAAAGTGTACTCCCTTCGTTTCAAAATATAAGATGTTTTAGGTCTGTGAAAAAAAAAATCTAGACTTCTTTTAGTATATAGATTCGCCCCAAAGTTAAGTGAACCTACATATAAAAATAAGTCTAGATACATTTGCTTCACAAAGCTAAAACATCTTATATTTTGAAACAGAGGGAGTAGAAGTGAAGGTTTCAATCCGTTCTAAAGCTTTGAATTGTTGTGGAGTAGATTGGTTCTCTCTGCATGTGGGTATTAATTCACGTGTAGCACTGCTCGTCCAGATTCAGGCAAGACGCGATTGAGACGATTGGTGAAGTGGTTTTTCCCTGATGAAGATACTAAGTTTAAACTGTAGGGGTTTAGGGCAATCTGAGGCAGTTCAGGATGTAAGCAACCTTATTCAGCTGCATCGGCCATCCTTGGTTCTTCTGTCAGAAACCAAGTTATCAGAGAAGAAGGCAAAAAATCTTAAATGACATTTCGGCTATGATTGTGCCTTTAGTGTAAAAAGTGAAGGAGCTAGTGGTGGTTTAGCACTTTACTGGAACAATGACTCTAAAGTTTCAGTGAAATCTTATAGTAAATCACATATTGACGTGATGGTTATCAATGATCAAACAGGATCAGTTGAATGGAGATTCACTGGTTTTTATGGCGAGCTGGTGAGATCGAGAAGAAGGAGCTGGGAGTTACTAGGGTTTTTGAGGAGAGAGTTTGATAACCCATGGTTGTGTGTGGGTGACTTCAATGAGGTCCTATGGGCGACAGAACAATTTGGAGGTAATGAGCGGCAGGAGTGGAAGATCAAGGGCTTCCGAGATGCAGTGAAGGAATGTCGCTTCTCTGATCCGGGGTAATCAGGTCTCCCGTACACATGGGATAACCGACAACAGGGGGATCACAATATTATGGTGAGATTGGACCGTGGTTTGGGGGATGATAAATTCCTCGAGGCCTTTGATAACACGAAGATACAACACTTCCAAACAATAGAGTCAGACCATTGTGCTCTGCTGGTAGCGATCAATAGATCAGATTGGTTGCAGGGAGGCGGTGGAACAAGATCGTTCAGATATGAGAACATGTGATCTAGGCATGATCGATACGAGGAAGTAATTACCTCGAACTGGCAACCATCCGGTGCTGGGCTGGTGGATGTACATGCGGCCTTGGGCCGACTGCAGACGGGATTGCAAAGATGGAGTAGGGATGAATTTGGTTCTGTTCGCAAGCAAGTTTGCTGCTTGCGTGAAAAGTTAGATAGATTAAGGGCGAGCTCCCTTCGATCGGGGCCCACGAAGGAGGAGTGTGACACGATGAAGAAACTATTTGAGCTACTTTCGAGATAGGAAGTAATGATGAAGCAACGTTCACGTGTCCAATGGATTAAGGAGGGTGATCGGAATACTGCGTATTTTCACTCAATAGCGCGTGAACGTGCGATGATTAACAAGATCATTTCCTTAAAAGATGAGGGAGGAATCTCGGTATCCTCGCAAGCTGGTATTGAGGAGTTGGCCATCAATTTCTATACTAAGTTGTTTACTGCTCAAGAGGAGACCGATCCCGAGTTGGTTACGCGGTTTGTGCAGCAGAAGGTTATAATTGAGATGAACCAAAATTTGTGTGCAGCTGTCACTGATCAGGAGATTGAAAATGCCCTTTTCATGATGCACCCTAATAAATCTCCGGGTCACGGTGGTTTCACCGCTGGTTTTTATATTCGCCATCGGGGATTGCTGAAGTCACATGTATGTTTGGCAATCAGACAATTTATTGAAGGGGGTGACATGCCCGAATTGGTTAATAGTATAATTCTAGTACTCATACCAAAGATTAGGCAACCTCAAGATTTGACACAGTACGGGCCAATTGCATTATGCAATGTTTTGTACAAAATAGCTTCAAAGGTGCTGGCAGTCCGGCTACGGCCGGTTTTGGACGAAATTATTTCTGAGGAGCAGAGCGCCTTTGTCCCAGGTAGGCTCATCACTGATAACATGCTGACAGTCTATGAAAGTATTCATTAACTTAAAATAAAGAAAGGAAAAAATGAGCTTGTGCGATTAAGCTAGACATGGCCAAAGCTTATGATCGCGTTGAATGAATATATCTACGGGCGATTATGACTAAGCTTGGTTTTTCGGATCAGTGGATACAAGTGATCATGAAGTGTGTTGAGTCGGTGTCATTTTCAGTCCGTGTCAATGGACAATTCTCAAAAAAATTAAGCTGACGAGAGGCATTAGACAGGGCGATCCTTTATCGCCGTATTTGTTTCTACTATGTGGGGAGGGTTTTAGCAGCATGCTGAAAAATAGTGGACCGAATTATTTATCGAGAGGTATTAGGGTGGGAATTCATGCACCATGGGTCTCTCATCTGCTCTTCGTGGATGATTGCTTGGTCTTTACAATGACAACAGAGGCAGGGGCGAGAAGGCTCAATTCCCTACTGGATAGTTATCGTTGGGGGTCGGGACAAATGGTTAATCGGTCCAAATCGGTTGTATTCTTCAGCAAAAATTGTATCCAAGAGATGAAGGAGGACGTACATACTGAAGCTGGAATTGAAAAGGAGGCCCTAGTGGAGAAATATCTTGTACTCCCTACGTCTTTGGGTAGGTCCACTGATGACCAATTTGAGCATATTTTCACAAGGGTCAGGAAACTAGTGAATCGATACCTGCCAAAAAATTTGAGTTCACCAGGTCGTGAAGTGTTGATTAAAGCGGTGTGCCAAGCTATACCAATCTACTTGATGAGTTGCTTTAGGCTGTCAAAGAAGATGTGCAAGAGACTCACAAGTATGGTGGCAAGGTTTTGGTGGGGAGGTAATGAGAATAAGAGAAGAATACATTAGAGGAAGTGGAGAGACATTGCTATTCCTAAAGAGAAAGGAGGAATGGGTTTTCGGGACTTCGAGCTTTTTAATAAAGCCATGTTGGCAAAACAAGGTTGGAGGTTGATTACGAAACCAGATTCTCTATGTGCCAAAGTCCTCAAGGGGAAGTATTATCACAATTCAGATTTCATGGAGTCTAGGAAGAAAAGAAATGCCTCACATACATGGAATGCTATATTGTATGGAAGAGAGGCGTTGAGGAAGGGTCTAATTAAGCGTGTTGGGGATGGAACTTCGATCAAGGTGTGGGAAGACCCATGGATACCTACCAATATGACAGGGCTCCCATTGGTAAGGAAGCCTGGTGTGGAGGTAAATAGGGTGAATGAGCTGATCAATGTGGATCTCATGTGTTGGAATTAGGATAAGATCCATGAGAACTTCGTTCCAGATGATGAGGCGGCGATATGCTCTATTCCTATTGGGAGATTCTCGGAGGACATGTGGGCATGGACCATGAGAAGAGTGGGAACTTTTCTGTTCGATCGGCTTATCGTGTTCTTGTGAATGATCGGAACCAGAACGATAGCCCTTCCTCTTCTGGAACGTCTATGACAACCTGCTGTAAAAGGTTGTGGAAGACAGATGTTCCGCCTAAAGTCAGGGCATTCTGGTGGAGGGTTATTAATAATTTTATGCCATGTCGAAAGAACCTTAAACTGAGGCATATGGAGCAGATTGGACATTGCAAAACCTGTGGCGTGGAGGAGGAAACAACGTATCATGCCCTCTTCGAATGCTCATGGGCAAAGTTGTTCTGGCAGGAGCTGAAGAAGGCAGCAAATGTCAAGCTCCCTAATTTGCATCCCATATCTTGGACCGTGGATTTGATAAAGGAGAAGGTAGTGAATAAAAAGGACAGGGTCATGATTTTATGTGGGGCTTATGTTGTGTGGTCTGAGAGGAACGCGCTCTCCATCCCCACATGTCCTCCATAGAGAGGGAGGACGATCAGTTCAGCAATCTATGAACTGGGCTATGGAAACGACTGCAGATCTTCTCCTCCTTGATCATTGAGCCGAGCTCCGAAGAACTCGGGGTGCGGACGCTCCAGAAGTTCCGAAAGCTGGTCCAAGTCACGCTCAAAGATGAGTTTTCCTCCATTCCCCAACTGATAAAACTTGTTGTACTTCACGTCCATCTATAAGAATATAGGATGAGTAAGTTAGTAGAGTGATCAAGTGCGTCAAATTTTATGTATTTTGCAAGAGTTTTTGAGGAACATGAATTTTCATGAAAGAATCAAAGTGATAAGAATGGGAATAAGTTTTTATAAATACTCACTTCTTTTGGTTTTGAAACTAAGTTTTTGATTCAACGTCCATTCTAACTAGGGTCTCCTATGGTCAGGATGGCTCTGATACCAACTTGTCAACACCCGAATTTTTAATCCCAGATGCCTGTTATGCCATACATCGCAATCCCAGGATTACCATTTTTGCGAGACATAACAGATTTGGATATCACATTACATCATCCATTACAAGCCATACATAAGGTCTTACACAAATAAGGATCTCATGATCCAGTTCTTAATACAACTCAAGCAGCGGAATAACGTAATAATAAAGATAGCGTAGGCGAAGCTCCATCTTCGGGGTCACAGGAAATGCTGACGATGGGAGATGATCCTAGTTGTCGTAACCTTCCTGTGGTCCATCATCCTGATACTCCTCTTCATAGTCTGGCCACGAGAATAGCCAGGGACAAAGCCATGAGTACTCTTTAAGTACTCGTAAACTAATACTAACAAGTTAAGGGGTTTTTGTAGTAGGATACTAAGCTCTAAGGTTGTTTTGCAAAAATCCAGATTTACCTCTACTAAGTTCAGAAGTAAAGAAAGCTAGTTGAAGTTTTATAACACCTAAGTGGGAACTTGAATTTTAGATCACAACCCTGTTGTGGTCAAGTCAAAATCTCAATTTATTTCACAAGTCATTTTGAAAACATCTGACGGGGGAACAGCATGGCCACTCCAACTGTCCATAACCGCGGACGCGGCTATTCAAATAGTTTGACACTCTACATAGATTGTACACTTTCACCACAACATTCGATACATCCATCAGGAACAATCCTGAATTCACCATACTGAGTATGCGGATAATCAATCCTAACCTTTCAATTACACGCCCTAGTATAGGCACCTCTCCTGTGAGTTTGGCCTCCCAACCATGACCAACTATCATCTTGGGTACTACACAGGTGGACAATCTTCACAAGGTAGCCTCAGCTCAGACCTTGGCCGCGAGGGAACCCATACTAAGGTATATAAATTTCCAGTCAAGCCCTACCCAATTTTTGGGTATTGTGGTTGTACGGTAAAATTAGAATGGTATCGCATCCAGACAACCATCGGTTTTATAAAGGGCTAAGGCTCATGCCTCAACATTTTCATCATCAAAATCATCTGGTGTTCGGAAACACATGTTAAAACATTTCAGTAGAATGACTCATCATTCCAAGGTTTTCATAACCATTTTCACCAAGTAATCCCATCTAGAGTTGATCAAATTTTATGCTTAGCACTAGCATCTACAAGTGGTGGTAAGTACTAATGAGGGGTGGTAAACAAGTGTGGATTTTGCTCAGTTCCACCTTCTGCCTTAGGATGATATCAAGATTATCTAACTTAGGCCAAATTTAAGCTCTTTATGCAACCTTCAATTATCTTTCTAGTATCTAGAATTCACTATGTAAACTCTAAGAGAAAGCTTTGATAAAGAAATAAAGTATAAAGCTTGTAGGGAAAACTAGGATGGTTTATCAAGTGTTATAAGCTTGCTAAGTTAATAGCTTGCATAGATAAGGTAAATTGCAAGTATTAGCTTGCTAATTCAACCAGTGGTATTAGGCTTGCCTTGAGCAGAGGAGTGGTTGAAGTTCTCCTCGGCTTCTTCCTCGTAGTATCCTCCTTCCTCCTCGTATCCTTGGTCGGTACTAGCGTCTATAAATAAATACGATGTACACAATCACCAAACAACACTTAACTACTTTCAATCATCACACAAGGGTGTACCATAGATGATCTAGCATCATCACTTAACATTACAAGATTAAAGCATTTGTCTTATTCATTTTAATTAGAGAAAAGTAATTTCTACTCATTGAAAAACTACCTAAGATTTAATATTCTCCAACTCAAAATATGGGATCATGTTGACACATGTCATCACCACATATTTCAGTACATGGGAATGCGATTTAAAGTGGTGTCACAATTTAATAAGGTTTAACCTTTTTATTTTAAATAATTAAAGTGACTAGAAATGCCTATGTGGCATTCTTTTGTTACTTGAACATTATTTCTGTAGTGAAACTCATATGTTTTTATATATTCTGAAAGGTATGATCAAATGTGATTTTTGAGAGTTGGAATCAACTCAAAAGCTCTTATGGTTGAAATATAAAAAAATTTTGAATGCAGAAAAGCTTCTGACTTGTTATTTTTACCAAGGTTGATCCACAGATCCAAATGATTTGAATCCAACGGGCTTGGATTAAGCTTTCAGTACCTTCCTAACAAAATTAGTTTCATGCATTTTGGTTCACTAAATCGAGCTGGGTTAATTTTTGAAACTAGGTACAGAACTGGGTTTGAATCAAAATAGAAAAATCTAAATTCAAACTGTTGGGTCGCGCGGGAGAGGTTAATGGGCCGGCCCAGTGTCATTCCGCAGCACGGGGCACAACTGACAGGGGGGTTCCACCAGTCAGTGGCTCATAACACGCGAAGCGGTACGGGGCGGTGTGTTTCGTTGGATTAGAAGGGAGATCGACGGCTGAGGGTCGTCGTCGACGATGAACATGTCACCGGCGAGCTCGAACCCTAGCGGCTCAGTGGGGGTGCATAGGGGGCATACCAGGGTTCCAGCAACGACAGTGAGGCGGGCAAACAGACGAGTGGTCAACGACGAGCTCAGGGGTGGTCGAGGCAGCTCCGAGGGTGGTCGAAATCAACAGCCCCCTTCTTCTCCAGAGGCGGCCTGCTCCGGCGCAATTCTGGCGATCTGCTGCTCCTCGTGCTCCGGCTCGAGGGTGGAACGATCAGTGAGGTGAGGGGAGTGGAATGGTGTGCTTCAAATGGCTGGGGGTGGCCTCCTTTTATAGGCTCGACGACGAGACCGAGAGGTGTGGGCAGGCGACGGTGTTGACATGGCTACGGGAGGCTAGAGGCATGACTGAGGGTGGCGATCGACGCACGGTCTCCTGGCGATGCTCTAGGACTTGAATGCGTGCGTAGGTGCGGTGGCAATCGGTCGGGAACGTGTGGTGCTCTGCGCGGCAGAGGCGGCGAACTCCACGGTGAGTGGTGGCTGTGAGGCATGGGGCGGCTGTAACATCCCAAAAATACTAAACATGGATCATCAAACTCTAATCATTTAATTTAGGGTTAACAAAAACTTTTCTAAATAAAATTATGGAAGCATGCATATGAGTATGCATTTCATTTTGAATTCTTTTGAACCACCTTGTTTGTGTGTTTCATTGCTTGTAAATGGATGCTTAGGTGAAATAAACATCATCTAAACATTTCCCACACTTTTCCTAAAGACAAGTAAATCAAAACAAATAAAATAAGGGAATGGTTATTTTGACCAATTTAACTCCCATGCCTACTTTGGTTGTCTCAAACTTTCAGAACCTAACAGAAACTTTTCTGGATCTTTGCACCCCTTGATTGTACTCATAACAAAGTATCAAGGCCCACTTTGTGACCATCCAGAAACTTTCAAATGCATAGTTTAAATGATAATTCAAAATTGAATCTATATCATATGGGAAGATCCCACTTTTTCAAAAACCAGTCAAACAAGCTCAACTTTCAAAACCCAAGCATCTGCAGACTCACCAGCATCAACCTAGCACACCCACCAAAAATCTTTTCAAAATTCAAAACTTGAATTCTTGCGGCCATTTCATCAAACACCTTGCAGACACAAATCATAAAAATCCTAAACACTATAGTGAGCAGTGATTGAAGCCTAACTTGTTCCCTCTTTAGCTCACAACCATCTCAGTAGATCATCTTGCAAGTTAAACCAAGCACTAGCCTCACTGTAAGCTGGGCAATGACATCAATGGTGAACAGTCGAAGCTAACCATGCCACTCCAGTGGAGATAGCAAGCTAGGAGAAGATTTAGCCGTGTCAACCTTGTCTAGGAGGCAGCCCACCGTCCACCGCCACTCCATGTCCTAGCCGCGAGCGTTGCCAAACCCTGGACCACACGCACGGACCGCGCCCAGCTCGCCAGCAACCATGCCGAGCATGCGCCAAAGCGCCACGTTCGACCGACGCCCACAGACCGCGCGCCGCCCTCGCCGCGTGCATACTCGATCACCACCGACCCAGGAGACCGCCAGACATCCCTGTTCACCGCCCCATGCCGCACAGCCACCGCTCGCCGTCGAAGACGCCGCCTTTGCCGCGCAGAGCATCGCCCGTTCCAGAACAAACCGCACCGCCCCTACGCGCGCATTAAAGCAGTAGAGCATCGCCATGAGACCACCAAGCGATCGCCACCGCCGGCCATGCCTCTAGCAGCCCGTAGCCATGTCGCCACCGTCGCCTACCCATCCCGTTCGGTCTCGCCGTCGAGCCTATAAAAGGAGGACTCCCCCGCTCGAATTCTTCACACCATTCCAATCCTCTCTCACACAGAACCACCCTACCTCAGTCCCGGAGCAAGGCGAGCAGCGCATCGCCGGAATTGCGTCGGAGCAGGCCATCTCTAGAGAAGAAGGGCGCCGTCGATTTTGTCCACCCCAGGAGCTGCCGCGACCACCCCTGAGTTCGCCGTCGTCGACTTCATCGTTCGCCCGCCTCGCCGACCCTCGCCTGAACCCCGGTGAGCCCCCAACGACCCCCACTGGCCGCGCTAGGTTTCTGTCTCGCTGGTGAAAGGATACGGATGACGCCTAGAGGGGGGGGGGGGTGAATAGGCGATTAAAACTTTTCCTAGAGTGGCTCAACAAAGGCGGAATAAAACTAGTGTTAACTTTGTAAAGCACAACCTAGAAACAACTAAGGTTTACCTATGTGCACCAACAACTTATGCTAAGCAATACAAACAACAAAGTGATAGCAAGATATATATTACTTCAAGCACGAAGGCTATCACAATGTAAAGTGCATACGTAAAGAGCTTGGGTATAGAGATAACCGAGGCACGCGGGGACACCGATATTTTACCAAGTTCCTCCCAACATGGAGTACGTCTCGTTTGGAGAGGGGGTGGTATCAAACCACCAACGCCACAAAGGGCCTCCCTTATTCTCCGGTGAATCTCACCCCAATGGGATCGATCCACGCTTCCACTATCGGTGCACTTGTCGGTGGCAACCGGAACCTCTCACAAGGTTGGGGCACAACTCCACAACTTAATTGGAGGCTCCCAACAAATGCCACAAAAGGCCACAATGCCACCAAGACCACAAACCGTCTAGGGTTCCAAGAACCCAAGAGGTACAAGCTCCAATGAGTAATACAAACCAAATCCTCCAAAGAGAACCCAAACCGATGCAACCCATGCAAATGGCAAGAACACCACAAAGGTGCTCAAATCTCTCACTCTCAAGTTCCAACAAAGCTACCAAAGCTATTGGGGGAACAAGAGAGGAGAAATCAAAGAGAGACACCCCCAAAATCTAGATCCCCAAAGATGCACTCACAAAGAGATGAATCGGTTAGGTCAAAACGTGGGGCTAGATCTCCTCTCTCTTCCACTCAAATATGGGCAAGAATCATCGGAGGGAAAAGATTAGGCAAGCTTCAAGATCTAGAGCAAGTGTGGACAAAGTTTAGCCTAATAGATAAGAGAGGAGTAATCAAAACACAAAACGGGCAAGGCGATATATAGGGCTGGACAAAATCTGCCCATTGGGGCGTTTTCCAGAACGGTCCGGTACTACCAGATTTAACCGGTAGTACCGCATGTTCCAGGAAAAAGGCAAAAGCAGAGCAGCAGCAGGAGCCTGTGGCCGTACGTGCACGGAGTGGGGCCAGCGAATGTGCAGCAGCTAGCGCATGCGACAGCAGCTAGCAGCTTCGCATGCAGCGCAGCCCGTAGCAAGCAGCACCAATCAGCGCGCGCGTGCGAGGCAGAGCCGCAGGCGGGCCCCAACGGTGCAGGCGCGCAGCAGCAGGTGCGGCAGCAGCAGCGCTGGGCAGCAGCCAGCACAGCAGCGGCAACGCGCGCTCGCGCGCGCAGCAAGCGCAGCAGCAACGCTGGGCAGCAGTCAGCTCAGCAGCCGCATGCAGCGCAGCAGCGGCAACGCGCAGCAGCAGCGCAGGCGTGGGCGCAGCAGCGGGAAAGGCGACGGGAACGAGGCGGGCTGGCGCGCGCTGCGGGCGGGAGTGAGCGGTCAACGCGCGGCAACAACACATATCTAGATCCAAAAAGATAAACTGGGCCGGCCGGTAGTACCGGCCGTCGGGCGG
Organism: Avena sativa; assembly: GCA_916181665.1. NCBI lineage: Eukaryota > Viridiplantae > Streptophyta > Magnoliopsida > Poales > Poaceae > Avena > Avena sativa. Next base: position 297,632,458 of record OV702297.1, on the reverse strand, counting down.
TACTACCGGGCCAGGCCGGTAGGACCGGAAGCCACAGCCGGGCTGCTCTGAGAGCTGGGCCGCGCACTGGGTCGACCGGTACTGGGCCCGGTAGTACCGGACGGCCCAGTAACACAGTTTTTCTTTTTTCTTTTTAGAATTAAAACGACAAATATTCAAATGGTCATAACTTAAAAACGGTAGCTCCGATTGACCCGATTCCAATTGCGTTAAATAGAGGGCGACAAGGGCTTTCCAATAAAAAGTGAAAATATTGATTATCACCAAGTGAGAAAGTATCAAATAGAATAATATGATATACCTCACTTGGTGAGAAACCGAAAAGCCGCATAAATCAAAATCGCAACAAGATACAAATGGGAGATCCGATTTTGATGAACAAGAGCTTGTTATGGAGATTAACACAAGCTCTATATCCTCACATGGATAAGACAAAATAACAACCAAATATGATGATGCAAGTATGCAAAGGTTTGAGCTCTCTCTGAACGATGTGACCGAATTACTTATACGAGAGCCCCTCTTGATAGTACGGTTATCTATCCTAAACCCGGTCTCCTACACACAACAATAGACCGGCAAAAGGGAAAACCTATCAATATTATACCTTTGCCTTGAGCATTCCACTTGAGCTCAATGTAGACGATCTTGCCCTTCTCAAGATGGAACGCCTTCCTTAAATCCTCATCATCGACCTCGCATATTGAGCTTGCCCAACAAATCTTCTTTGCATTTCATTGACCTTGAAGCCAACACATGCTCCAAGCGATGCCAATGGACAAATCCTACAAGTATAACTTAATACACACATTAGTCCATAAAGATTGTCATTAATTACCAAAACCACACATAGGGGCCCAACATGTTCTTTCAATCTCCCCCATTTTGGTAATTGATGACAATCCCTTTAAGAGGGTTTATATAAGGAATATTAATGAATACAATGGTAATACCAATATCAAAAACTACAAAAGTATATGATATTGGTACCACCACCATATATAGAGCAAACTCCCCCACAATCTATGCATGTGTGATGAACTTGAATTTCATTGCATACATTGCCAATCATTATCATTGGTGGAGTTTCCTCTATATATACCACATGCTAAGCAACAACAAAGATGCAAGAGCATGAGAGGCAAATGCACAAGAACAAACTCAATGCATAAACCAACTTCCCTTAAACCCTCTAAAACTTCTCCCCCATTGGCATCGATTGCCAAAATGGGTGACAAGTTCTAGAAGGCAAATATAGTAATAGTTCCTCCAAAGGTGTGCTTTCGCACATATCCAATGATGAATACTTGGGAGGGAGTAGAACTATATCGAGGACCCGAAGGTTGCCAAAATAAAGTCAAATGATGCAAGCAACTACAAGGTCCGACAAACCAATTGAAAACAACAAATGAGTTCAAATGGAACCTACAAGATATTATGATATGAGCAAGAGAGTGCTTTAAATAACAAATAGAGAAGCTCCCCAAGATTTGTGCACTATTCAACATAAATGCATTAGAATACATATTGCACAAATATGGAATCCTCGCTCCCCCATAAGTATTTAAAACACAACAAACGAGAAAGAAGACAAATGTGCATTATTAGATGAATTAGATGAGCTCCCAAAAGATAATGCACCAATTATGATAATTGTATTTGGGATCAAGGTGCATAATCATGAAATCCTCACTCATCCAAGTTCATTTAACAATACAAGGCATGAGAGAATAACTATGAGTGCCCAAAGATGCAAACAGGAGGAACAAGCACTCATAGGCAATTAAATTTGGAAGCCACCGAAGAATCAAAAGGAATAGAAGGGTGGTCTCCAAGGATTTAACTATCAACTAAAATTATCTTCTCATATGTGTATATGTCTCTAAGTGGATGACATCACAAAGACATATGCCCATAAAGAAACAAGCACGTACAAGGAAGATAATACAAGAAAGCACATGAAAGGCAAAAATGAAGTCATAACATATATCAATGAGATTTTTGCTTCAAAGCATGGCCAAAGGCTCACATATATCTTATTGTACATAATGGACTTCAAGCACAAACACACTACATATATTACAACTATCACCAAGGGAAAAGGAGAAAGTTGAAATATATGAAGAAAGGCAACAAATATCATAATAAAAAAAAGACTAGCAAAATCTCACTATTGCATATGAGAGAAGTTGAGGAAATGATAGGCAATAAAATTGCTAGATTGACATATTTGGGATTGGAGGATCATGTGCATGATTTTGTATAGTCCCAACTACATGTACTCATCTCAACTTAAACACATATACACTAGAGAGTCCTCTTAACACCATGGCTAGAACTACAACAATTACAAATACATTAATTCATGCTAGAAGGCAACCAACAAACGGTTGGAATCAAGATATATGAGCATGAGAAAGAGATACTTGTTACCGAGATAAAATTGGTAGGATGTAGAGGATATGAATTCATTGATCATCCCATAGCTTGTCTCAAATTTTCATGTATGCACCACTTCTTCAAAATTGAGAGCCAAGCATCCAATATGTCTCCAATGTACCTAAAACACAATTAAGTACAAAATGGTCCCCAAACTTATTGGGTCCAAAGTAGTTAGAGAAACTACAATATATAGGAGAGACTCCACTTAAATATGTGCATATTAATATGAAATTGAATTTCATGCACAACTTAGCCGATGGGATTTGGTGGAGTTTCCCCTATATATTGGATCAAAGAAAGCAAGCATGCCATAATATAAACATATAGTAAATATGCATGCATAAAGCTTTCAAGAACCAAAAGAGAGATACAATTTGATCAAAAACACCAAGTAAATCAAGATTGCACACAAAAGAGTGTGACAAGACAAGCGGTGTCCAAATTGTATCAAAGAACCAATTCAACACATGAAAGAACACAAGTTCAACAAATGAACTAGGCTAAGACCAAAAGAGCAAAAGATAGATAGAAATAAAAATGCTCAATGATTTATCTCATTCTAAAATGGTCAAATCATGAAACAATGAATGAGACAAAACCAACTCCCAAAAAGAGCAAGGTTTCAATAAGAAACCAAACTCCCCAAACTTCTCATGATGGCACAAATTACCAAAATGAAAAGATTGAGGTTCCAAGCACAAATAACCCGATATGGATCAAAACAAAGAAGCATGAATAAGAGTGTTTTCCATAATATAGGATAGCTCCCCCATGGATAGTACATTATGTAGGATTTTCCTTTTGAATGCAAAATGCACACAAACTGGATCATCACTACTACCTATATTAAACAAACACAAGAGGATATCAATAAAATAAGAAGATCCACAAGAAGCAAGGAAGGCTTGGGAGACAACACAAAACATTTTCTTGGCCAAAGATAGGATAAAATTAAGCAAGGGACAAAGTGAATATGATCAATAAATTCTACCATACGTTGGGTGCTCATTGTCCAAGGACAAGAAATATTGGGAGTAATTTTCCCAAGGTAGCTTGCATGGATATCCAAGATCATAGTCACAACAAGAAGCATATGACTAAATATAAGAAATTAAGCACGATACTTCAAACAAGATTCTTGGTGGCTTCCAATAGTCACACAATCACTAGTGATTAGAGTAACTTGAAGCAAATGGTTTCCATGATGATATAGTGATCTAAATATGAGGAAACACATACCAAGAAATACTCTCATATACAAGATCCAAGATATGATCAATAAAGGCATTCGAGCAAATTGGAACTTGTATGAGCAAATGTGTCACATAGGTGCTAGATAATTATCAATATCAATTCTAAGTGACACAACCTCGAATATTCACATTTTCTAGGATTGTAATATGCACTAAGCATATGACTCCCCCATAATGTGATACTACATAAAACCAACACGAGGCAAAATGATACAAATAGGGATAATTAATGGACATTATAAAATTAAATTTCTCATGAGAAACATACCACAAAGAGACTATATAATCTTCCAATATAAATACTAGGTGGTATTCCTCATGTACACACATTTTTAGGTTTGTGGAATGCCTAAGCATAACACTCCCCCAAAATGGGATAGTCCATTAATCTCTCACAAGAGCCACATAAGATACCAAATATAACCAAGTAAGGCTCCAATACAAGAAACACACATACATGGTGTGCCACCTAATCATAAACAAATATGCTTGATACCTCAAGATAATTAAGTGGAAAGCACAACATGTACAAAAGCATGGTAGATACAAAACCAACACATGCACAAGGGGGCGAGTAACTTTCAATGTAAAGAGTTTAGCATATGTTACCGCAAGGAGGAACATTGGAAATATAATATAATCATGATAATCCAAATGGCTTGGCTTGACAATAATGATTGATGAAGATCCCTCAATTCTTCATAATGTAGCCAAGACTCCAATGCCCTCCAATAATACCTATTGATCAAGTTTTGGCTTGTTGGTCCCCAACCAAGTTGGGTCCTAAGAGGTTAGTCACAATAGGCTTGGCAACCCAAATGGTTCTTTTCTTGAATCCACGTTGAGCACCAACTAATTTGGCAAACACATTGCCAACCTCATCCTTACAAAGAGAATAAGCATCATCAATAATGATAGGGTTGGATGAGGAGATACCGATAGTGCATGAGGAAGAAATATGCCCCTTCTCACGGCATATGTAGCAAGTTCTACTCTTGCCATCTTTATTCTTAGGTGAAGCCACAACTCGAGGGATAGCTCGAGTAGTCCTCTTAGGAAGGGGCCCATTAGTGACTTGAGGTGGAGCTTGAGGCCGCTTCCCTTGTTGCTTCACACTAAGAGACTTTTTCTTCAATGGGCAAGATCTAACATGGTGCCCTTCTTCCTTGCACTTGAAGCAAACAATGTTGGCTGGATTCTTGACTTGATCTTGGCCATTATTCTTGTTGTCTTTGTGCTTCAACTTGATAGTGGACTTGTTCTTGACATTGGAGTTGAATCCAAGCCCACTCTTGTCATTGGGGGATTTTTGCACACTCAAAATTTTGTTGAGTGTGACCTTCCCTTGTTGACCCTTTTTCAAGTCATTCTTCAAAGAAGTGACTTGAGCCTTGAGCTCTTTAATTTCCTCTACATGGTTAGTTTCAATACAAGTACTAGAGGAAGTAGATGCTACATTGTTAGAGCAACAAGGCGTGGAATGTAATTCATCACAAGATATAGCATGGTTGTGAGAGGATGAATTACAAGGACTAGCACATGGCAATATAACATTTGGAGTGGATATACTGCTAATGTCCACATGAGGCCCACTAGATGTTACCTTTGACATGATGGCCTCATGAGCCAACTTTAGCCTACCATGGGAGACTAGGAGATCCTCATGCAAGCTTGAGAGCTTAACATGGCTTTCTTCTAATTTCCCATAGTTGCTAGTTAGCAAAGCAAGTTGATCCTTTAGCTCAACATTCTCCTTCAAAATAGATGCTTCACAAGAAATAGAGTTAGTAGCACAAGCATCATTACTAATAGCAAGAGGTGAGGGCAACTTGTCAAGCTCTTTTGTATATGAGGCTTTAAGTTGCTCATGTGACTCGGTGAGTTTGATGAGCTCACCCTTTATGACCCTAGAGCCATTTTTGAGGTGCTCAAAATCCTCAACAAGTTTAGCATAAGCAACTTCAAGTTCATCATTTTTAATCTTGAAGGAGTTAGCCACCGCAAGTTCTCTATCATGGTATTCCTTTACTCTAGATAATTCTAGAGTAAAAGTCTCCTCAAGAGATTCTTTGGTGGTTTGTTCTTCTTCAAGGGAGTCCTTTACTTGAGCAAGTTCATTAGCATATTCACGCTCAAGTGCAAACTTTTCATCAATTATGTTTTCTTGCTCCTCAATAAGATCATTGCCTTCTATAGCATAATTCAAGATTTCAAGAAGGTTGGAGGAAGCAAGTTTATTTTTGTAGAGAGCACTATAGAAAACCTCTCCCATTTTCTTAATAGAGGTAATATCATACTTACCTCTATAATCATCATTATCATTCTCAACCTCATCATCATCATCATGAGATACAATGGGATCCAAAGAGGTTACCTTTGTTCCCTTAGCCATAAGGCACATGTGAGAACCGGAAGAAGGTGATGATGAGATTGCACTTGTAGCTCTCTTCAAGACCTTGTCTTGGCCCATAGAATCTTCATTTTCCTCTACATGGTTAGCAACACAAGCACTAGAGGAAATATAAGCATTTTTATCATGGCAACAAGACAACATGAGCATATCATCATGAGATTTATTTAAGTCATTTCTACATGATATGTAAGGACTATTAACACAAGCATGTGAGGAATTTTGAGTGCTAGAAGTGTTAAGGTCCAAAGATAGATCATTGCAACTAGATAGATATGAGGAATTACAAATAGTGAACACACTATCCATATTGCAATTTCTATCACCACTCACCATATCATTACCTTGTGAAAAGTCACATGTTGGTGAAGTGGTAGAGGATGAGAACTCGTCTGGACCGGAAGTGGAAGCAACACAATCATCCTCAATAATGTTGGACTTGCTATATTTATCTTGAAGCTTGGTCCATATCTCACGAGCGCTTGAATAAGGCATGATAGACGAAAGAACTACATTGCTCACAACATGCAAGAGAATTTTAGTAACTAGAGCATCTATATGAGAGTTCAACTTCTCCTCTAAAGATTCGTTTTGTGTATCCATAGGAGAAGAGAAACCCACATATAGATAACCCTCGAAAATTGGGTGAATTTCCCGAAATAAATTAAGCATGCGAATTTTCCAAACATCATAATTTGTGCCATCGAATGTGAGCGTGTCCTTGTGCACTAATCCCCTAGCCGACATCTTTACTCTCAAGGCGGTAAAGCCTAAAATGAGAGACCGGACTCTGATACCAATTGAAAGGATACGGATGTCGCCTAGAGGGGGGTGAATAGGCGATTAAAACTTTTCCTAGAGTGGCTCAACAAAGGCGGAATAAAACTAGTGTTTACTTTGTAAAGCACAACCTAGAAACAACTAAGGTTTACCTATGTGCACCAACAACTTATGCTAAGCAATACAAACAACAAAGTGATAGCAAGATATATATTACTTCAAGCACGAAGGCTATCACAATGTAAAGTGCATAAGTAAAGAGCTCGGGTATAGAGATAACCGAGGCACGCGGGGACACCGATATTTTACCGAGTTCCTCCCAACATGGAGTACGTCTCGTTTGGAGAGGGGGTGGTATCAAACCACCAACGCCACAAAGGGCCTCCCTTATTCTCCGGTGAATCTCACCCCAATGGGATCGATCCACGCTTCCACTATCGGTGCACTTGTCGGTGGCAACCGGAACCTCTCACAAGGTTGGGGCACAACTCCACAACTTAATTGGAGGCTCCCAATGCCACAAAAGGCCACAATGCCACCAAGGCCACAAACCGTCTAGGGTTCCAAGAACCCAAGAGGTATAAGCTCCAATGAGTAATACAAACCAAATCCTCCAAAGAGAACCCAAACCGATGCAACAAATGCAAATGGCAAGAACACCACAAAGGTGCTCAAATCTCTCACTCTCAAGTTCCAACAAAGCTACCAAAGCTATTGGGGAAACAAGAGAGGAGAAATCAAAGAGAGACACAAAATCCACCAAAATCTAGATCGCCAAAGATGCACTCACAAAGAGATAAATCGGTTAGGTCAAAACGTGGGGCTAGATCTCCTCTCTCTTCCACTCAAATATGGGCAAGAATCATCGGAGGGAAAAGATTAGGCAAGCTTCAAGATCTAGAGCAAGTGTGGACAAAGTTTAGCCTAATAGATAAGAGAGGAGTAATCAAAACACAAAACGGGCAAGGCAATATATAGGGCTGGACAAAATCTGCCCGTTGGGGCGTTTTCCAGAACGGTCCGGTACTACCGAATTTAACCGGTAGTACCGCATGTTCTAGGAAAAAGGCAAAAGCAGAGCAGCAGCAGGAGCTTGTGGCCGTACGTGCACGGAGTGGGCCAGCGAATGTGCAGCAGCTAGCGCATGCGACAGCAGCTAGCAGCTTCGCATGCAGCGCAGCCCGCAGCAAGCAGCACCAATCAGCGCGCGCGTGCGAGGCAGAGCCGCAGGCGGGCCCCAGCGATGCAGGCGCGCAGCAGCAGGTGCGGCAGCAGCAGCGCTGGGTAGCAGCCAGCACAGCAGCGGCAACGCGCGCTCGCGCACAGCAAGCGCAGCAGCAACGCTGGGCAGCAGTCAGCTCAACAGCCGCATGCAGCGCAGCAGCGGCAACACGCAGCAAGCGCAGCAGCAGCGCAGGCGTGGGCGCGACAGCGGGAAAGGCGGCGGGAACGAGGCGGGCTGGCGCGCGCTGCGGGCGGGAGTGAGCGGTCAACGCGCGGCAACAACACAGATCTAGATCCAAAAAGATAAAGTGGGTCGGCCGGTAGTACCAGCCCACTCGGGCGGTACTACCGGGCCAGGCCGGTAGGACCGGAAGCCACAGCCGGGCTGCTCTGAGAGCTGGGCCGCGCACTGGGTCGACCGGTACTGGGCCCGGTAGTACCGGACGGCCCAGTAACACAGTTTTTCTTTTTAGAATTAAAACGATAAATATTCAAATGGTCATAACTTAAAAACGGTAGCTCCGATTGACCCGATTCCAATTGCGTTAGATAGAGGGCGACAAGGGCTTTCCAATAAAAAGTGAAAATATTGATTATCACCAAGTGAGAAAGTATCAAGTAGAATAATGTGATATACCTCACTTGGTGAGAAACCGAAAAGCCGCATAAATCAAAATCGCAACAAGATACAAATGGGAGATCCGATTTTGATGAACAAGAGCTTGTTATGGAGATTACCACAAGCTCTATATCCTCACATGGATAAGACCAAATAACAACCAAATATGATGATGCAAGTATGCAAAGGTTTGAGCTCTCTCTGAACGATGTGACCGAATTACTCATACGAGAGCCCCTCTTGATAGTACGGTTATCTATCCTAAACCCGGTCTCCTACACACAACAATAGACCGGCAAAAGGGAAAACCTATCAATATTATACCTTTGCCTTGAGCATTCCACTTGAGCTCAATGTAGACGATCTTTCCCTTCTCAAGATGGAACGCCTTTCTTAAATCCTCATCATCGACCTCGCATATTGAGCTTGCCCAACAAATCTTCTTTGCATTTCATTGACCTTGAAGCCAACACATGCTCCAAGCGATGCCAATGGACAAATCCTACAAGTATAACTTAATACACACATTAGTCCATAAAGATTGTCATTAATTACCAAAACCACACATGGGGGGCCAACATGTTCTTTCAGCCGGCGTTGCCCAATGTCGACGATGACCCTCAGCCGTTGGATTAGAACCAGATCGAACGCACCACATCGCCCCATACCGCTTCGCACCCCCTTGTCTCACTGACGCGTGGGGACAACCACTTAAACAGCCCGCGGAAGCGCTGCGCTTAGCAGGCCGACCCAGTATCGCTTCCCGCGCAGCCCAGTTATTTGAATTAAACCTTTTCCATTTCTTTTCAAACACACTTCTGTACCCAGATTCAAAATTCAACCCAGGTCGATTCAGTGCACCAAATTGAATGAAACCAATTTTGTTAGAAAGGTCTAGGAATGCTGAATCCAAGCCCGTTGGATTCAAGTCATTTGGATCTGTAGATCATCCTTGGTAAAAATAACAAGGCAGAAGCTTTTCTGCATTCAAACATTTTTCAAAGTTAAACCACAATAGCTTTTGAGTTGATTCCAACTCTCAAAAATCACATTTAACCATACCTTTCAGAATATATAAAAATATATAGGTTTACTTACAGAAATAATGTTCAAGTAATAAAAGAATGCCACATAGGCATTTCTAGCCACTTTAATTAATGAAAATAAAAGGGTAAAACCTTATTAAATTGTGACACCATTTTAAATCACATTCCCATGGACTAAAATATGTGGTGATGACATGTGTCAACATGATCCCATGTTTGGTTTGAAGAATATTAAATCTTAAGTAGTTTTTCAATGAGTAGAAATTACTTTTCTAAAAATAAAAGGAATTAAACCAAACCTTAATCTTGTAATGTTAGTGATGATGCTAGTTCATCTATAGGACCCTTTTGTGTGATGATTGCAAGTAGTTAAGTATTGCTTGGTGATTGTGTACATCTATTTATTTATAGACGCTAGTACCGACCAAGGATACGAGGAGGAAGGAGGATTCTACAAAGAAGAAGACGAGGAGAACTTCAACCACTGCTCTGCACAAGACAAGCTAACACTTGCAAGATATTCTACTTTAGCAAGCCTAATGCTATTAGTTGATTGTGCAAGCTTATACTTGCAATTGTGCAAGCAAATACTTGCTTGTTACCCTGCCAACCATATGTCTTAAGCATATGTGATCATACCCACTTGATACCCCAATCCTAGTTTTATTTGCAAGCTTTCTACTTTATTTCTTTATCAAAGCCTTAACTTAGAGTTGACTTAAGTGACTCATACATCCTAGAAAGATATATTTGTAGGTTGCATAAAGAGCATAAAATTTGGCCTAAGATAGAAACCTTGATATCATCCTAAGATATAAGGTTGTACTTAGTTGAAACTCCACTAGTTTACCACCCCTCATTAGTGTTACCCCCACTTGTAGATGCTAGTACTAAGCATAAAACTTGATCAACTTTAGATGGGAATACTTGGTGGGTGAAAATGGTTATAAAAACCTTAGAATGACGGATCATTCTACTGAGATGTTTTGACATATGTTTCTGAACACCAGATGATTTTGATGATGAAAATGTTGAGGCATGAGCCTTAGCCCTTTATAAAACTGATGGTTGTCTGCATGTGATACCATTCCAATTTTATCGTACAACCACAATACCCGAAGATTGGGTAGGGCTTGACTAGAAGCTTATATACCTTAGTATTAGTTCCCTCACGGCCAAGGTCTGAGCTGAGGCTACCTTGTGAAGATTGTCCACCTATGCAGTACCCAAGATGACAGTTGGTCATGGTTGGGGGGCCAAACTCATAGGAGAGGTGCTTATACTAGGGCGTGTAATTGAAAGGTTGGGATTGATTATCCGCATACTGAGTATGGTGAATTCAGGATTTGTTCCTAACGGATGTATCGAATGTTGTGGTGAAAGTGTACAATCTCTGCAGAGTGTCAAACTATTCGAATAGCCGCGTCCGCGGTTATGGACAGTTGGAGTGGCCATACTGTTCCCCCGTCAGATGTTTTCAAAATGACTTGTGAAATGAATTGAGACTTTGACTTGACCACAACAGAGTTGTGACATGAGTTACAAGATCCCACTTAGGAGTTATAAAATTGTGACTAACTTCTCTGGTTTCTGAACTAGTAGAGATAAATCTGGGTTTTTGCAAAACAACCCTAGAGCCTAGTGTCCTATTATCAAAAACCACCTTCACTTGTTAGTATTAGTTTGCGAGTACTTAAAGAGTACTCATGGCTTTGTCCCTGGCTATTCCCGTGGCCAGACTATGAAGAGGAGTACCTGGAGGATGGATCCCAGGAAGGTTACGACAACTAGGATCATCTCCCATCGTCAGCATTGCCTGTGACCCCGAAGATGGAGCTTCGCCTACGCTACCGTTATTATTACGTATTCCGCTGCTTGAAGTTGTATTAAGAACTGGATCACGAGATCCCTATTTGTGTAAGACCTTATATATGGTTTGTAATGGATGATGTACTGTGGTATCCAATTCTGTTATGTCTCGCAAAAATGGTAATCCTGGGATTGCGATGTATGGCATAACAGGCATCTGGGATTAAAAATCCGGGTGTTGACAGCGGCGAACGGGGGTGTCTGGCGTGTTCCTGGGATCATGGCGAAGCGGTGGGCACGGGCTGCAGTCGAGGGGTGGCGTGTGCACGCGTGCCGGGTGCGGCGCTCTAGGGCGGGCTCGGCATGTCGCAGTGGCACTGGGCGCGCGGCGTTCCTGGTGGTCCACCACTTGCACTGGCTTGGGGAAGGGACAGTGGGCGGCGGTGAGGTGCTGGCTACCTCCCAGACAAGGTTGGCAAGGCTAGTGTGGCTGCTATCTGGCCGGCGATAATGGGGTGGCATGGTGAGGCTCAGCCTGCTCACCATTGATGGCAAGACAAGCTCACAGTGGTGCTAGAGGTTTACAATCGAGCTAGATGATCTACTAAAGACTAGTTGCAACCAGAGAGGGAACAAGTTAGACCCAATTTACTGCACACAATAGTGTTTGTGATTTGTTTGATTTGAATCTGCAAGGTGTTTGATGAAATGGCCGCAAGAACTTGAATTTTGAATTTTGAAAAGATTTTTGGTGTGTGTGATAGGCATGTGCTGGGGATCCTATGGGTGCTTGGGTTTTGAAAATTGAGCTTGTTTGAGTGGTTTTTGAAATAGGGGGATCTTCCCATATGAGATAGATTCAATTTTAAACTGTCATTTAAACTTAGCATTTGAATGTTTTTGGATGATCACAATGTGGGCCTTGGTACCTTATTATGAGTACTAACAAGGGGTGCAAAGATCCACAAATGTTTCTGTTAAGTTTTGAGTGCTTGGAATAGCCAAAGTAGGCATGATAGTTAATTTGGCCAAAGTGACCATTCACTTCATTTGTTTGTTTTGAGTTGTTTGTCTTTGGGAATAATTTGGGGATTGTTTAGATGATGTTTAATTCACCTAAGAATCATTTTACAAGCAAAGAAACACAAAACCATGGCAATTCAAAAGAATCCAAATTTTGAATATACACACATATGAATGTTTTCTTATTTTTAGTTGGGAAAGTTTTTGTTAACCCTAATTTTGATGATTAGAGTTTGATGATTCATGTTTCGTTACAGCTTTATTCCAGGAGGCAGTGGTGGTACGACAGGCGTGGTGATCCGGGATCATGAGGGCTCCCTGATGAAGGCGCAGGCGTTGTGGTATGTGGATGCTGCGAGCGCACTTATAATGGAGGCGGAAGCTGCCAGAGATGGTGTCAAGATGGCTATCGATATGGGGCTCCAAAGAGTCATCGTCGAGACGGATGCCCTGGATGTTGTTAAGATCTGGAAAGAACCTGGCTTAGGAAGATCTATCATTGCTTCTATTTGTCAGGAGATTAGAGAGCTCAGTGGGTTTTTTACTAGCTTTGAGTTGAACTATGTCAATAGAGGTGCCAATGAGGCAGCTCATTGTTGTGCACATAGAGCTAGTGCTGATAGGAAGCGGTGTCTCTAGGTGAATTACACACCGGCATTCCTGACTTCTGTCCTTCTAAAAGATTGTAATGCTACTGATCGATTGATATAAGCTCTGATTCGCAAAAAAAAAGAGTTATTTGGACGGTCGGAGACTATAAGAACCTTTTAAATGTCCTGTGGTGATATTGTTATCACTTCTCACCAACTTACGATCCGGAAAAGGAGCGCAAGCACCATACCATGACAAACGGAGTTCACCGCATCAGCTCATGAACCAAATCCAGCATCACCGCTACAGTTCATGATCCAAATCCAGCATCACCGCTACAGTTCACGATCCAAGTTCAGCATCACCAAGAAAGATGCATGGTGGTCCCACTTGCACAGAACATCAGGGGGCAAGGTTTCCGATGAGAGAATGGAAACTTAACGGCACAGCAAAAAATCATGAAGCATTCGACTCATCAGAAACAGGCTAGCAACCGACAAGCGAAGCTGAACATAGGAGGATTAGGTAGGTCAAAATGATCCTGCTCTTGTTCGTCTGTTTTTAGGACACCTAGATTAGATCAATGATCTTTCGTCAACATCGTTTCCATAGTTTTGAGCCAGCCCACGTACTGCACACGTTCCTTCTGAAGCAGGTGTTCGCGAAGTGAGCTTGCCAGTTGGGAGTTGACGCCTCTTGCCAATAGGTATTCTTTCAGTGCAGTCTGTAGCTTAGGATCCAAATCTCTGCACGATGAAACAGAAAACAGTGTCAATTAGTGGCGATCTGAAAGGAACAGCTCATGCTTCTTGGGCTTGCCGCTGATCTGGATCAAAGGAATCAATTGCCTCGTGATGTTTTTGTAAACGAATTGTGACGCGTTTGTCTTTGGTGGAACATGGTCATAATACATAACTTGTATAGTTGACATCCGCGAAGCAGAATTTCATAATGAGTTTCAAAAGGAAAAAAAAAACTAGCTTCAAACTACATATAAGATGCTGCATCAAGAAAAATTGTTTCACACCTGCCCTAAGAAGAAACCATAGGATCATTAATGACAAGTCACCAACATATGTAACTCAATGGCATATGCATGTTCTCTATTTCACTCTTTGAGAACAAATAAGACGTTATCAGGCATTAGCCATCTTAAGCACAGTCAGGTCCTAGCTTAACAGGCATCAGCTGAGTTAAAGCCCAAGAGGTACTGTAGGCTATCCAGTCAAGACAATTTAGCCCAAATGACTAAGTTGAGACGAGTTATCAAACATATGGTTCAAAGTACACATTGATGAATCTGACTTCCTACATCCTATTAGATTACTTCCTCCTAATTCATAGAGCAAAGTCTCGCTATATCAGTGTACCTTTTGTCCCTTCATGTATCATCAATCGAGAATGCAGTCTATGTATCTCATGCCTCTAACTTCACAATGGACAGAGTTAACGATTTCAATTGGTGGCACAAGTTATATGCCAGGTAGTAGACCTGACTTGGGGAAGTCAGGTGCTACACTACATGCATGTTGAACTTTTGAAGTAACCATAGTTCCAAATTTTTTTTTTGAGTTCTGGCTGCGCACGGACGGGTTTCATGAGACGGTCGCCACGGCCTGGCAGTCTGTGTACGACGACGACGACCCGTTTCGACGCCTCACGCTCCGCTTGCTGGCCACGGCACGGGCCCTCACCAGCTGGAGCGCCAAGACCGTGGGCAGCATCAAGCTGAAACTCGCCATTGCCCGTGAGGTCATCCTCCGCTTCGACGTGGCGCAGGAGACGAGGCAGCTCACGGCCCATGAGGCCTGGCTCCATAGGCAACTCAAGGTCACTCACCTCGGGCTGGCCTCCCTCGAGAGAACCATCGCTAGACAGTGTGCCAGGATCGCCTGGCTTAAAGATGGCGACGCCAACACTGCCTTCTTCCACCGGCAATGCGCGTATCGACAGCAGAAGAACCGGATCCACGCCCTCCGTGTCGGCGATGTTACCATCTCCGACCAGCCCGGCATGGCCGGGGCCGCGTTCCTACACTACGACGGGCTGATGGGTACCGCCACCAGCCAGGCGCACACACTCAACCTCGATCACCTGATCGCGCCTGGGTGGACCTGCAAGATATGGATGCACCATTCTCCGAGGAAGAGATCTGGGGCACTATCAAGTGCATGCCGGCCCACAAAGCGCCGGGCCCCGATGAGTTCACGGTGGAGTTCCTCCGGGCGTGCTGGGGGACGGTCAAGCAGGATGTGATAGACACTTTCCAGCAGCTGTTTGAGTTGAGAGGTCGAGGTTTCCACCGCCTCAACCAGGCGCTTCTCACGCTTCTGCCTAAGCGTGCCGACGCCGAGGCCCTTCAGGATTACCGGCCCATAAACCTGATCCACCTGATCGCCAAGGCTTTTGCCAAGCTGCTCTCGCTGCGCCTCGCCACCAAGCTAGACCGCCTAGTTAGCAAAAACCAGAACGCCTAGCCTCCACGACAACTTTGTCCTAGTCAAGCAATCCGCCAGATCACTCCACCAGTTGCGCGCGCCACGCATCCTCCTCAAACTCGACCTCGCGCGCGCATTCGACACTCTCTCGTGGGCCTTCCTCTTCGAGGTGCTCCGGCGCTACGGGTTTAGCAACAGGTTCATCGACTGGCTGACGATACTGCTATCTACGGCCAGCACCAGGGTGCTCATCAACGGCGACCCGGGGCCACTGATCTGGCACCGACGCCGGCTGCGGCAGGGAGACCCCCTCTCGCCGCAGCTGTTTGTGCTTGCGGTGGATGCGCTCAGCCGCCTCATTCAGTACGCGGTTGATGTAACTACCTCGGTGAATTACGCTCCTAGTTACAAGCCTGGATGAGCAGAAATGGTTGAAATAGTACGGTGGGGCCCAAATGCCACTCACAGGTAGACCTTTCGGCCGTCCCAACCATTTCCAAACATCGGGACAAGAACGGGCGGCGTAATCGGCAGGCGAAGGGATCAACTACATACACAAATGAGTATGTATGCAAGCCACCATACAATAGTACATCAGAGCCATTCCATCTAAAAAGAAAGGAAATATAGCAACGCCATACGGCAAGATCCAAATATCCTAGATAGATATAATAGTTTAGGATATCTCCTCATACATCAAACATCAGAGTATCAAGCGGAAGCGGAAGACAAAATCCGAGTACGGATAAGAAGCAAATCAGCATAAGATGTCCCATAAATAAGCACATCCCGCCCACAGATCTCACGGATCCCCGTTCCCGGAATCTCTACACCGAATGATCGTTGCCCACATCGTCCGTCTCCTCCACCCAGTATCCATCTTGCGAGTTTACCTGTTCATCTGAAGCAAACAATTTATCGTGTGAGACCCTAGGGGTACTCAGCAAGTCTTTATGCCTCTAAAGGGGACACAACCTGGGGTGACGCAATTGCAGCAAAAGATAAACCCTAACAATTCTAGAGATACTCGCTAACCATCTGCCTAACCAGAGATAGACGGATGTCCGTGAATTAATAACAACAGTTATAATGGTAATATCAACAGATCCATCCTCCTCCTCGCTTACCGACGAGGAAGCGGACGAACAACCCCCCCATCCGTTGGCAGTTTTATTAACCATTCCATGGGCGTTGCACTATTTACTAGTCAGTTACTTAGTCAAATTAAAAGCGGTACTTTAGTTATGCTTGTCTATGATCGAGAAACTGTGCTCCAAGTCGTCCATAACCGCGGACACGGCTTTCAGAAAGTTTTACCCTGCAGGGGTGCACAAATAGCAACACACACTCGATCAACCTCGGAAAAACCAAATCAAAACCCAACGAGGCAGTCACGACAAAGCGATCACAGGATTCAGAAATATTTCAGGGGGCCACCCCATTAAGCTACCCGCGACGAAGTTGGCCGACTCCGAGACGGACTCAAGGTTTGCGCCAATGGCTGTAAACGACTGGGAACCCGAAAATGTGACTGGGCTTGTCGATACCGCGAAAACACTCCGCTTTCCTAAACAGTACAGTGTGCAGTACCTCGCACAATTTAAATAAAGCAGTAAAGCATGGCATAAGTACAGGATAGTAAATAAAACCTCAAACTAGTTTGTGGCCCCAAGAAATAAGAATGAATCAAGCTCTGGCTCAGGGGGGTTCATAAGCCTCCCGGATGTGGATAGCGCGAATATTCAAGGAACAGGAATCAAGTACTCGGGGTCCTACGGGACACAAGTGAGCCTGAAAAACCAAATAGCAAATATGGCTCACCGATGCCACTTTCATTAGTTATCCCATTACTACTCAGGTTAAGTTGTATAGGTACCTCGTTATCCATCAGACACTCACATACCCTACACATACTGTTCTACGACTCGCATGGCTCAAACAACTCCTGTAGTAATGGCTCATGGGATGGAGGAACAAGCTTCGGTGGGGTTTAAAAGTAAAGGCTATGCAATACTTGGGATTCAGTTTAATGCAATCGCGACTCAGTGATGCAAGAATAAGATAGAGGCAATAGGTACTATATGTATGCAAGCATGTGGTAGTGCTTGCCTGGCAGCTCAGTTAAAGCAAGGGATGGATCTGGGTAGTGCTCCTGGTTCTCTTGATATATCCCTTGCTCAGCGTCTATTCGAAGAAGAACCAAACAAACAAGGGCCAACATAAATAAAGTGCACAAGCATATGAATTAAGTGAGACAAGCAAACAATCATGCCATGATGAATGATGCACAATTTGCATGGCATTAAGATAGCATGGCATGGGTTAGGTGTGGAATACAAGAATAAACCATTTTATTGAGTTTTGGCCACATTTTATCCTCATATTAGTTGCTGTACACATTATATTTATATGATGCATGCTTCAAAACAGATAATGGAATGCATAAACAGAAAGGTCTCGTCGAGTTAAACATTTTAGACATATTATTTGTTAAATTTGGAGTTATAAAACAAAAGTTATTAATTAAATAAGGTAAAAGGGCATTTTATTGTAATTTTAATTAACTTGGAAATTAAAGTGCCCAAAATATATTTTGAATGGAAGATTTGAAATCCTCACATTTTTCTGATTTGAAAACATATATTATATGTATTATTTGGATTTGCATTTTAAAAGTTATTTAAAAACAGAATTAAATTTGAATTTGAATTAATTTGAAAAAGTTTGAATTTAAACAGAATACAGAAAATACTTTTTATACTCAAGTTAAGCTAGCCACAGCCAATTACAGGTGGGGCCAGAGCACACGCGGGTCCACGCGCCAGTGGACGAGTGCGGGGCTGCCACGCGGCACAACGAGGGAGCGCGGGTTGAGGCCAGAGAAACAGGGGGGCTCTTTTGCAAGATCGACGGGTGGCTGGCAGGTGGGCCAAAAGGTACCGCGGGTTGAGACGAGAAAACCAAAAAGGGGTTATCTGTAAAACGACACGCCTCGCACTGTGCTTCTTCTCTGAATTAACTGACGACAGATCGATGCTCGTCGGGCGCGGGCGCGGCGCGTGGGGGTTCGATCCGGGGACCCAGGGCTCGCGCGCGGAGGCGGCTACCGCTGCGGTGGCTTGGGGGTTGCTGGTAGGGGAGGGCTGGACGGCTAGATAGGGTTCTGTGCGACGCGGTAACGAGCAGACGCTGCGGCCGACGACGCGCACAGACTGCTCGACGAAACGATCGGCGGTACCCGACGGCGACAGCGAGAGCGAGGGTGTCAGCGAGGCTTAGGGGCTCACCGAGGGGAGGTTGGTGGTGTTTGATCGGCTTGGGACGCGTCGCAGCGGCGAGGATGCAGACGGACCGGAGCTAGGGTTTCGCGTCGGCCTCGGCGTCGACCTGGTGGCTCTGGTCCTCCTCCTCCTCGACGGCGTGTACGGAGCGGATGCAGAGGACCTCCTCGTCCTCCTCGATCACCTCCACGTCGCGCTTGTCGGCTGGATCGAAGCAGCGCCGGGGAGCAGACAGTGGCCGGCGTTGGGGGGGGTAGACGGTGGTGGAGAGGAAGGGGAGGAGAGGGCAGGTCCTGGGGTAGATCTGGGGAACAGAGGAGAGCCAGGGGATGGTGGTAGATAGCAGAGAGGGAGAGGGAGGTGCCGTGCGGGGGTGGACGGTGGAACGGCCACCTTTTCTCCTCCTCCTTCACGTGCTCGGTCGGGCTCGGCCAGGGCAGGTGCAGGTGGCTGCAGGTGGGGTCAAGGCGTGGCCAGGCAGGCAGGGGAGGTTCGGGCTGGTGGGGCATGCAGGACAGAGAGAGAGCTAGAGGGAGAGGGGGTATGGCTCGGGTAGATGTTAGGGTTTGAGGGAGAGGGGGTATGGCTCGGGTTAGGGCTTGGTACTAGGGTTGGGGTAGCTAGGTGGGTCCAGGGTGGTCAGGTGGGGTAGCCTTGGCAGATAGAGAGGGGGCCGAGAGAGAAGGCAAGAGAGGGGGGTAGCTCGGGTTAGGGTTTAGAGAGAGGGTTAAAGAGAGAGGTTAGGGTAGGGTAGGGACTTAGGGTTTTTGGGTCTTGGCATGAGGTGATCAACATCATGCAAGGATAGAAGAGATGGAGAGGTGATAGGATTTGTTTTAACACAAAGTGTTGGCAAAAGAAGGAAAAGAAGAGATGGGGGTATGGTTTAGATTAGGTATAGATTAGGAGAGAGGTTTAGAGAGAGGAGAGATGTGGTGTGGTATTTCTTTGACAAGATCAAGCATGATCAAGACTAGCTCAAGCAAGATCTAGACAAGAAAAAGAGAGGGATGTGGTGATAGGGTTTTAAGCAAGATCAAATAAGACCAAGCCAAAAGGAGGGAGAGAGATTAGAGATGATCCACTCAAAAAGTCAAGATAAAAACAAAGGAGGGCAAAAACATATGGGGATGGTTGCATGGCCCATGCATAATATCAATGCTAGGTTTCATCTTGTGAAAACAACATAAATATCCATAGCATTTATTCCTATGCATTCCAAAAATATGGAATAAAAGCCAAGCAAAAAGAATTAAAGGGATGCCCCATGTGGAGTAGATGGAGATGACCATATTTGAATAGAAATGGAACTTGCTAGTGTGTATGTGCCACTAGGTATTTAGTAAGCCCAAAAATATCCCAACATGATCATAACCCCAAAACAACCCATATGGAAGCTAGGAAAAGGTTCCACTCACAAGGCATGCAAAGGTGGCCATGTGGCTCTCATAAACCAATAATGTGAAAACAATATGGTGCATATATGAGAGCATGTGGAGATAGAATGGATCCACACCAACACATATGAGCTGGAGGTAAAACCAAATAAGTTGCAATGCTCATATATGGTGGAATGGTGGAATGATGGGTGCTGACAAGAAAGGTGGTGGAGTTAACAAAAGAGATGCCCCCAACTCAACTTGGGCATTTAAACAATATATCAAGAACCAAATACAATATCAAGAGGCAAATACAATTAATAATGCAGATGAGATAAGAACCAAATAGAAAGGGTTTTATATGATGCTCAAATGCAAGGTGGCATGATGACATGAGCATGATATAATGATGATGCAACAATTATATATATAAAGTAGCCATTATATTACTAGACCAAGTAGCATTACAATTGTTAGACAATTGGGATGCTACAGTTGATAAAGGCATCCTGCAGCCCCTTCACCCTAGTCGCCAGATACCCACATGCTCCCTCTATGCCAACGATGTCATCCTCTTCTGCCGCCCCATGGAAGCTGAGACCGCCGCCATCAAGGAGATCCTGCAACTGTTCGGAGAGGCGTCTGGCCTGTGGGTCAACTTCGCCAAGAGCTCCGCCTCCCTGCTCAACTGCGACCCCGACACGGCGCCGCCGGCCGTCGCGCGCCTTGCCTGTTCCGTGGTGGAGCTACCCCTGACGTACCTGGGCATCCCCCTGACCATCCGACGCCCCTCCGCAGCGCAGCTGCAGCCGCTCGTGGAGAAGGTCGCGGCGAGCCTGCCCACTTGGAAGGCGAAGCTCATGAACAAAGCCGGACGCCTCACCTACCTGAAGGCCGTACTCGGCGCTATTCCCCTCCACCAACTCCTGGTGCTCGACCCGCCCAAGTCCATCATCAAGCAGCTCCAGAAGATCGAGCGAGGCTTCCTTTGGGTAGGGCGCAAGGAGGCCAACGGCGGGAGCTGCCACGTCAACTAGAGCCGCGTATGCCGGCCGCTCTCGATGGGTGGGCTTGGTGTCCGCGACCTAGAGAAGACGGGCATCTCGCTCAGGCTCAGATGGCTATGGTACTCCCGCACCGACGATGACCGTGCGTGGGCAGGACTAAAGCTCCAGCCTTCCTCCACCGAGCACGCCATATTCTTCGCGTCCACCACCATGCTTGTGGGCAACGGGCAGACTGCCCTCTTCTGGGAGGACCGCTGGATTGATGGACGTGCCATCAGAGAGATCGCGCCTCAGCTTTATGCT
Organism: Avena sativa; assembly: GCA_916181665.1. Lineage (NCBI taxonomy): Eukaryota > Viridiplantae > Streptophyta > Magnoliopsida > Poales > Poaceae > Avena > Avena sativa. Next base: position 297,610,853 of record OV702297.1, on the reverse strand, counting down.
TGCATTCCCAAGAGGCACCGCAAAACCAGGACTGTCGCCGAGGGGCTCAACCCCAATGCCTGGGCCAGAGACATCCACGGCATGGTCGGCATCCACGAGATAGGCCAATACCTATGCCTTTGGCAGCGGGTTGGCAGCACGGTGCTCACCCAGGAGCCCGATCGCCTAATCTGGAGGTGGACAGCGGACGGCACTTACACCGCCAAATCCTGCTACGAGGCCATGTTCCACAGAGCCCTCCTATCCCAGTGCTGGAGGCTGATCTGGAAGACCTGGGCCCCGCCGCGCGTCTGATTTTTCCACTGGCTCGCAGCGCAGAACCGCTGCTGGACGGCTGACAGACTTGAGCGCCGCGGGCTGCAGCACCACCCCAGATGCCTGCTTTGCGACCAGCTGCCCGAGTCCTTGCACCATCTGTTCATGGGTGCCCCTTCTCGCGGCAGGTCTGGCACGACACACTTTCGTGGCTTAGACTGCCCTGCGCGCCACCGTGCAACGAGCACTCCCTGTTCGATTGGTGGCTCGCGGTGCACCAGTCGCTGCCCAAGCCCATGCGCAAGGGGTTCGCAACGATCACCCTCCTCACGCTCTGGATGATCTGGAAGCATCGGAACAGCTGTGTCTTCGACCACGTCCAACCTTCGCGGCAGCTCTTATCCGCTAGCATTAGAGAGGAGGCCGAGCTTTGGGTTAGGGCCGACGCAAAAGGACTGCGCGTACTGCTCCCGACGACTTGGGATGTTCACAGTCTTGTATTTACCCCCGTCTTCCCCTCTCTCGAGGTGGCTGTAACAAAACCTTTTCTACCTATCCAATGAAATGAAACGCAACAGTCTGTTGCGTTTTCGCGAAAAATAGTTCCAATTTTCAGTAAACTAAAGATATAATCTAATGCTTTAATTCAATATCACACCGCAGGAAGCAATTTAAGAAATTGGATAACTGAATGATCTTTGACTTAAGTAATATGGCGCCCAAATCAAAGCAATTGCACAAATGAGGCACAAAAGGATGATCTCGTATGGCATATTTTCCTAATAATTCTTGGCAAAGAAGAATCAACTACCTCTGCAGGGATCTAAGATCCAAATACCTGAATTGCTATCGGATTATTACAGTGGAAAATAACTATTCAACTGAAAATAGTGATGCATGCAGACAACTAAGTGCTAGGTCAACAACCCATCCCTGATAAATCTCCTTTAACCATCCCTGATAAATCTCCTTTATACTATGATTAAAGGTAGCACAAAGGAATATAAGTAAATGGAAGTAATAATAGTGCTTCCTCGTAAATATTTTTAGGTCTAAGACTAAGACTAGTGTTCTCCACAAACTACAACAACAGTTTCAGACTTAAAGTTATCAATAGTAGAGGTGTTGTGACAAGAAATTATATTCATCAACACTAGCTATTGTGAAATTTCACTGAACACAGGCCCATGCTTTCCTCTGGTCATTTATGAGAAATTCTTCCGTAAGAATGCCAATAAAAACATCCTAAAAATGCCATTACGATTTTTTAATGAACACAGGCACAGGGTTTCCTTGGAATGTAGGATATTTTGGAGGATACCAAACCTTAGGCTTTTTTTGCATATAGATGCTCTTTGGGTCAAAGAAATGGTCCTGCCAAATTCCAGTGGACTTATTTTCCATTCACCAATTCCATAGACATTTTAAAATCCACTACTATCTATTTTCTACACTCGGTAGCACAGGATTGGAACAATTTTCCTATGTTCTAACCAAATGACTATCCCTGCAACGCTGGTGTTTTTTGCAACCAATCATCTACTCTTTGCAGTAAACCCCACTATATCATTTCAGTTCACGCATTGTATATTGTATAACAAAAATCCAAGGATATAAAAACCAAGCAATGTCAGGAACATTACCTGAAGTCCGGCCCTTCATACTTGCGGTCTCCACCGTCGCCAGGGAACTCGTGATACGAAAAGGCAGTTATATCGTAGCCAGCAGCAGCGTCGCCGTCGCCGGCAACCGCGCGGCAGTCGAAGCGCAGCAGCGGCTCCAACCCTGGCTTACTGACGAACACCTTCATGAGCGCGTCCCTGGGCAGCGGCTCCTCGCCTTCGAACCGCAGCGGCGCGAGCAGCGCGGACACGAGGACCTCCTCGGCATCTCCACGGCGGCGCAGGAGCACGTCCTGCGCGCGTGGCGCGTCCGACACAGCGGCGAAGTCGTTGATCTCCTGCGAATGGGGAGGGAGGCGTGAGTGGCACTGGAATGGGGCTGGGGGTCAGTGCCTCAGTGGGGGAAGTGAAGGAAAGGGGGGTACCTTGGAATGGAGGGAAGGGGGAGAAGAGGAGGGGGACGAGGAGAGCTCGTGGGCGATCTCCGCGCGCAGGGCGGGTAGGAGACCGTCGTCCTTGGCGCCTCGGCGGCGCCGTCGGAGGGCGGCGGAGGCGGACGTGCTCAGGCGCCGCAGGAACATCGCGCCGGACCGGAGAGAAGGCAGATCGGGTAGCGGCTCGAGCCCGGTGAAAACTTGGGACCATATCCTGGTCCGGTGCGGTTCGTTCTCAAACCGAGATGGACGAGGACGACGGTCAGATTCGTATGCGTGAGCGACTCATGCGTTTACCTGCCTTCCATAATTCTACTTCTGGTGGTGTGTTTAGAGGCTATTTTTTAAAAAATAATACATTTTTAAAATCAATTTCATGAATAAATTCGTAATTTTGGAAACTAGGGCGGCGTCGAAGACCCGTGTCCGACAAGGACCTTTAGGTGTACGAGCCGCGATTGGACTCGTCGATGCACGAGGCACCGACCGGTCACTTGACACTTGAGCAGTCAGTTGTGCTTTTCATTGTTGTACATATCAACTTGTCAGCTCAAATCTCGATTAGACTGGTTGGAGGCTCAAACCCCAAAAGTTACTCATCGGGGCACAGGTCTCTGAGGCCGCGCTAGTTTTTGAAATTACCAATTTCATATATTATTTATAAAATTAATTTAAAAATATATTATTTTAAAAAATAGTGTATTTAGAGAGATCATCCTACCTTTTTCTTCTTTATGGAGAAGGCTTAGCGGTATGTTGAAATTCATTGGACCTAACTATTTGACACGGGGAATAATAGTTGGGGTCCATGCTCCTTGGATCTCACATCTTTTATTTATAAACGACTGCCTCGTTTTTGTTAGAGATTTTTATTTTCGTGTCTTTGGTTCGTTAGTTATACTCTTAAATTTCCTTACTCTCCCCTTGCTATATTATGAAATCCTCGCAGGCGCTCAAACGGAGGAATGTCGTTGTCAAAGACTTGACCATTACATGCTGACTAGTGAGACCACGTTGGAAGGATTGTGCGTTGAGTATTACGTTACATGGTCTCGACCGTTACATGCCGACCGGTGGGACCGCGTTGGGGTGGGTCCTGCCGTGGCCGTTACGTGCTGACGGGTGGGGCCAGGATACACGTCGGACCCATCATCCATCTCTCGCTGACTTGTAAGCTGTTTTTTTTTCCTGATTGAGTGGTCGGTGCAGTCAATGACAAATGTGATCGTTCTGTGGGGCCATTGAATCCAGTGAACGATGGGGCCGTCATGTCAGGCCGTCGAAGCCAATGACCGATAGGCCGTGATGTGGGGCTGGAGAAGGGATTTGCATATTTACCATTTTGTGTGTCACTGGCTTGTGGTGGTCATGTGGTAAATATGGAAATTTTAAAGAAAAAGTTCGGCAGATATGCAAAATTGGCAAATATGCAAAAAATCCCGGAGCAGCTACTCCCCCAAACATTGACAGGTGGGGTCGTATATGACACACGTGAGGTCGGCTCTCTCTCATCCGCTCCCATCGCCTAGCCCCGAGCAGCTCCTATCCCATCGTCGGACGGACTGCCGTGTTGCACCTCAACCACGGCTCCAGCACCTGTTTCGTCTACACGTATTGTATATTGAGGCAGTACCAACCTCAGGCAGCTCCGCCGCCCATGACGACCGGGATTTTATTTCGCCGCCATAGCTCGATGAACGGTCGCAAAAATTGCTAATAGTGTTTGGTAAGACCTTCGCTCCTGCTCCGCTCATCCTAATCGATTTGGTTCCCGTAATTTTCTCGATATTGCAGGGGTAAATTAGTCTTCAATGTCTGGTCGTAGCGGATACACTGGCGAGGGTGGAGATTCGATCATGTCGTGGCCACATTCTCCTTCTCCTGCCATGTCAGAAGTGTAGGTATCCCCTTCTCTTTGTACTACCTTTAAATTTGAAGTGCCGCCATGGCCTGTTGGACTGATTTTAATTGGGTTTGTTTTAGGATTGTTACAGTGTGATATGCAGGTCGATGATCCATGGTATATTGCATACCAAGATGAATCAACCTAGTGGTCTAGCCAGAGGATGGATTTCGAGGAGATGGATGTCAATTTAGGTGATAAATTGACCCGTAAAAACCTGTTGATATTAGAGTTGAAGTGTACTGTTGAGAAAGAAAAGAAGAACTCAGAGCTTATTCGCAAAGATAAGTTGACACTTAAGGCTAATTTTGCCGAAAATCTAAAACATGAACTTCAAGTGAAGGGGAGGAGAATAGTAGATTCATGTGGTAGTTTTAGTATTTGTCATCCCCGTCCTAACAGTTATAGTATGAGGTTGTGGTGAAGGTGGCACGTGTAATAATTAGTTGAATTGATAGCTAATTTAGAGTAGAATTGTTATTTAATGGATGGTTGCGAGTTCCTGCTAATTTAGTCATTTTGCAGTCTCAAAGTTGTCAAGAGAATGCAATGTGGGGTCCAAGTTGCTTGCCATTGGATCTAGATGCTCATAGTTGGCGTACCAAATGCCTAGAGGGTCAAGTTGGGGGCCCTATCAGTTATGAATGTTGTGTCGCTGCCATCATGGCTGCCATGTAGACTTGCAGCATTGACAACGGCATCCATTCCCCATTCTTCTTGACGCCGCATTCTTCTTCTCCAGAGAGGTGATCTGTCAAAGAAAGTACTACTCCCTTCGATCCAAATTAGTTGACTCAAATTCGTCAAGATACAGATGAATCTAATACTAATTCATGTCTAGGTACAATTGAATCTAGACAAATCTAAATCAACTAATTTGGGTCAAAGGGCTACTATTTATGAACCAGCTTTAGAGCATATCCCTCCAATCCATATTACTACTTGTCACTGAAATGGATGTATCTAGACATGTTTTAGTGCTAGATACATCCATTTCAAAGACAAGCAGTATGAATCGGAGGGAGTATCAATTTTGATTCAAATGATATATATTTCGATCAAATTTATACAAGCCCACCGGAGATTGTCAAAGCAAGTATTCCTACTTATAAATCAGCTTTAGAGCATATTCACCGGTCTTACGGCTTAAATATGTACTCCCTCCGACCCATATTAGCACTAAACTTGACTAGATACGTTTATATCTAGATGAATCTAAGTCAACTAATATGGGCCGGAGGGAGTATCAAATTAATTCAAATCATACATGTATTTTAAGTCACAGAATTTTGGTTCAAATTAGGCTCAAATTTATCCCAATATAAAATGGATGGTGAGCTAGCCTCCCTCCCCACCGCATATGTACTCTAAGAAGTATGGGAAAAGTGCTCACATCCATCCGGACACGAGGTACATTCATCCTTCACCGTCGAAGTGCACCTCGACGTGCCAGCGGCGTCCGCGGCCTACCTCCCACAGCATCGGTTCACGAGGGCTTGATCTGCGTCGTCCCAGTGATGTTGCGGATGATAGCTTCAATCGTCATCGCATCGATGACCACTGTCGGCACCGCCGCCACCTCGGTGTCTTTCATCAGCAACGGATCTAAGGCGGTGAACAGGAGTGAGACAGACAGAGACAGAAATTTCAGACGCTTAGATCCTCACCGCCGCACGCCATTCCAGTCGTCACGCTTGGATCTGCGCTGCTGCAAGCCGTTCCGACCCCCACGCTTAGGTTCGCGCTGCCGCACACCATTCTGACCGCTAGGCTTAGATCTGCGCCGCCACACAGCGTTCCGACCCCCATGCTTAGGTCCACGCTGTCGCACATCGTTCGGACCACAAGGCTTAGGTCTGCGCCACCGCACACTGTTTGGACCGCGACGCTTAGAACCGCACCGACGTACGCCGTTCGGACTGCCGCACCACCGTACGTCGATAGGAGGGGAGGAATATGCGGCTGGTATACGTGCGAGTAGGGAAAGTGAGGGAGAGACATCCATCCTGTCGGGCTCTCCTCTCCGTACAAGGTAGGTGCACCCATAGAGAGAGAGAGACCTCCAGCCCGTCGGATCATGATGTATCCAATGGTGGTTGGCCAAGATCCATGTGACATACATCTCGACCAATCAGAGTGCAGCAGCCAAACTGAGCGCAAGTTGAGCTGTTGTGAGGGTTTGAGTCAGGAGAGAGGGAAAAAGTAAGAAAAACTTTAGCGGGAGGGGAAAAGTGAGAAAAAATTTAGAGGGAGGGGAAAACCGAGTAGAGCTAAGGAAAACAAGGGCACTCAGATAAAAAATGAGTAAGAGAAATTCAAGCTTTTGGCATAAAAAATAGAAAATGTGTTATTTGAACAAAATAATTCATCTGGGCCGATATTATATTGTTTGCAACTCAAACATACACAAGTGTTCCAAATTTGACCTTATTTAGACAAAGTATGTTTTGGGATAGGTTATTTTGGACGTCGGTCGAGTAGAAATCCATGCATCTTCATAGCTAGTAGCTCATTCCAAGAAGGGTTTAAGAAGTGGTTTAGGGGATAAGTCCATTTCTTTTTATTTCCTTTTTCTTTATTATGCATGCTAGGTTGTAGGCAACATAACAAAACTTCATTTGAAGGTTGCACTATGTTTTGAATTTTTCTAAATTAAACTAACCCTAAAACCTTTTTTTTAATTTAATCACTTAGAAAAAGAAAAATATGGCTGATTACAAGTTAGTCCAAAATTTCCAATTTCATATGGTAAATCAATCCAAGATACATAAGTGTGCCAAATTTTGGATCAATTGGTCAACGTTTAAGCCATGGACTAACTAAACCCCATGTGTTGACCACATGTCGAGGGCAAAACTGAGTAGTGTTAAGCAACTAGGTGCATGACCATAGAAACTTACAATAACACATAAATTATGGGATTATCCAACATACAAACTTGGGAACGTCACACTAGTTCGAATTCAATACAAGGGACTCAATACAAACATTGATAGTAGTTCAAATTTATCATACAAATTCAAATTAATAATTTAAATCCATTTTTTTCTTGCTCCTAGTGTTTTTGCTGGGTTCACCACCTTGCTCTTGGTGATCCTAGCTGGAATATTCTCAAAGTCCACCATCATCTTATTCCGTTTTTTCCCTTTGTTTTTTTCTCTGCATCCAATGAATCAAGTGCGGCAGTCTGTCATACAATTGGTTCAATCACGTTTCGATCCTCTGGTTTATACCGTTCAAAAATATTTGCCTCCATTTGATCAATATCCTCTCGTGTAATTCCTTTACGTTTGAACTCTGCTTCAATATCCCATGCAGTTGATGTAATCTCCCCTGCATTTGGTTCAATCTCCTCTTCATTTGGTTCAATCTCCTCTCGATCCATTGATTCAATCTCCCCTGCATTTGGTTCAATCTCCTCTGAATTTGGTTCAATATTCTCTTGATCCATTGGTTCAATCTCGCCTACATTTGGTTCAATCTCCTCTGCATTTGGTTCAATCTCCTCTCGATCCATTGGTTCAATCTGCAATGTATCCATTGCTTCATTCTCCTCTCGTTCAAACACTTCATTCTCATCTGCATTTGCTGCTCCCGCCAGATCATCCATTCCATAAGCTAGGTCCGCTGCATTTTTACAAAGCCTAGCAATATGCCCTAGGATCCCACAACGTTTGCACTTACGTCGTCAAGGTGGTGCACCACCCTCTGCACTAGCTCTCATCCTATTCTTCCTTGGCCTACCCGCTGGTCTAGTGAAAACTGGAGGGTATAGCTTGAAGACTGGATCCACTTCCATCCGTTGGTCTTTTCCCAACAAGGCTGGAACATTCTGACCATATGCTGCCCTAAATTTGGCAACGGAGAAATACTCCGACACGTACTGATCAACTTTACCCTCTTCACCTCCTAGAACACCCATGAAAAACAATGAACGTATGCACGATTTCCCACAGAGTTTCCATTGCCTGCAATGGCCTGTCCTATATACCAAACTCACTGGATACCTCCATTTTCTATCTTTACTATCAACGTACGTTACCTCAGCCTCCATTTCTCTTCTAATGCATTTCATCTTCAATTGTTTTGCCTTGGCATACAAAGCTGATGGTGCTCGATGTAGCACTTTGTTGGTAACCCTAAGCGCAGGGTGTAAAGAGCAAGCAACAAGTTTTCCCTTAGTTGAGACCGAGGTTATCGAACCAGAAGGAGGAAGGAAACGTCACACAGGTGTTGCAAGCAACATGGATACCTGCACAACACAAACTTAAGACTTTGCCCCAACGAACAATGAGGTTGTCAAGCTCACCGGTTTGCTATAACAAAGGATTAAACGTATGATGTGGAAGGTAATGGTTTGCAGCAAGTAAACAAGTAACAGTGGAAGATGTATCAATGGTAAAGATTGGACCGGGGTCCATAGTTCACTAGAGGTGCTCTCCTTAGATAAAAAACATGGCATGAAGGGTAAACAAATTACAGCAGGGCAATTGACAGGAACTGAGCAAGGCATAACAATGCAATTACTAGTCAGAAAGATCCTATGAGGTTGATTGGGCAATATAACAAGATACATAGACCGCCATCCAACTGCATCTATGACTAGAAGTCCACCTTTAGGTTATCATCTGAACCCCCTCCAGTATTAAGTTGCAAGCAACAGACAACTTCTTTAAGCAAAGTGTGTAAGGTAAACAGTCCACATGTTCCATGAACAAGAGACCGTTGTTTTCTCTCTAGTAGCAACAACACATCTACAACCGAAGAGATTTCTGTCACTTCCCTTGGAAACTAGATGCATGAACCCACTATCGAGCATAAATACCCCCTCTTGGAGTCACTAGCAACTACTTGGCCAAGCTAACCACTAGCAACGGAGAGCATGCAAGATCAAAAACAACACAGACATGATAGAATCAATAAGACAAAACCAATAATCAATCTGATATAGTAATCTCAATATCCATCGAATCCCCACAAACACTACATTCACGATTACAAATAGATGAGATCTTGATCATGAACGGAGCTCACAAGATCTAGACATGAAAGCACAAGGAGGAGATACAACCATCTAGCTACTACATGGACCCATAGTCCAAGGTGGAACTACTCACGCATCATACCAGAGAGAAGGCCTCCAGGATGATCTCCCCTCTGGCAGGGTGCCGGGAAGAACTTCAGATCCCCCCGATCTAGGGACGATGGTGGCGGCTACAGACGGTTTCGTGGATTTCTGATCGGGTACTTAGGGTTTCTGCATCGTGGGCTTCTTATAGGCGAAGGGAGAGACCGAGACGGCCTCCAGAGCAGGCAAACCCTAGCCAGGCGCGGGCTAGGGCCCACCCGCGCCTAGGGTGGGTCTGTCCCCCCTGGCTGGCCTCCCGGGCTCTCCTCTGGACTTCTTGTTCCCCACGGAAAGTAATTGATTTTGTCCTTTGTCCCGTCCAATTCCGAGAATATTTCTTTACTAGTTTTTCTGAAACCAAAAACAGCAGAAAACAGGCATCTGGCACTGTTGCAACTTGTTAATAGGTTAGTACCAGAAAACATGTAAAAAGCACCTCAAAGTGTAGACAAGTAAAGCAAAGTAGATACTAAACAAGCATGGAGCATCAAAAATTATAGATACGTTTCCAACGTATCAACATCCCCAAGCTTAACTCCTGCTCGTCCTCGAGTAGGTAAGTGATAAAAGAATAATTCTGGAGGTGACATGCACCCTCACAATAAAGATCCAACCATTTGCAAGCATTGAAAGTTGGGATCAAATAATTCTAAACATGTGCATGAAATATGGAGTTCTAACAATAGGACATAGTAACTATGCATGCAACATGACAAGCTACAAACAAATATCATGAATAACATGCATTGAAAAACATTTGTTTGTTTCACATGCAGAAAACGTAGCATAGTGGCAATCGGCTTGTACCTCATAGAGTAGTAATTAAATGCATAGGACACCTGCAAAGTTCACAAGGGTGACTAGAAACAAGTAGCACAAGAACAAGTAATAACACAATATGCATCAATTAATAAGCTTTGGAACACTGCACACATAATGACAACTATGCTCTCTTAATGGTGCCTAAAGGTAGAAGGTGGAGACTCAATAGTGGTGGAAGAAAGGCCTTTTTGTAAAGGAAGCAGGGATTACAAGTTTCGAAAAGAGCTTCCAAAAATTATGGTACTTGTTAGCTTTCAGCCCTCATTGCCCATATCATAAGCATCTTGAAGTTGTTAAGGTTAAAGTGGCAAAGCTGGAGTATATGCTTGATGAAGTATAAGTTTGCAATCTCATGCCCCTTGAATACGAGGGCCACACCTCATGCATACTCAACTTTGGGTCCATGTAAGTTCTTGTCACTGTAAGTATTTGCATATCATTGAGAACCGCCAACGGGGTACCCCTTGCACATGGTACATGAGCTTTCCCATAACCAAAATGACAAGGCAAACAGACAATGAGCATCTCAGCAATCTTTTTATTTACCATATGCATAGCTTTTTATTGAGGATTCTTCATAGATAGCCCATTATGGTGATGCTGCAAGTTTCCACCATGATTAGGCATGGCTTAGACTAGAGGCTGAGGCGTTTCTCTAACACAGGATACAAACCCCATGGACTTACACGTTCCCTCTTTATTTCACACCGGTGACATCCATAGACGAAAGAGCATGATATCAACTGAGTACAACAAGGTACAAGTGCAATGTTGAAAACGTTCCCCGTGACAGCACGGTTCTGCTAATTCCAACTTATAAGTGCAAGCATATACAACAAAGTTGTCACAACGGTTCAAGTTTATTAGGGGCAAAGAATAAAGTGTTCCATCAAGTTTGTGAGGGCTTTAATCACTATGTTTTCACATAACAAAATAGTTTTTAATTGTAAGATAGTTGAAAACAAGAATATACTTGGAATGGTGTAACACACCATGCATAGGAGTTTATAGTGGACACTTTGGAATAACTTGGTTTCTTAGGAGTTGGAGGAATGAGTAGAACTTACTTATACAAGTGGAGGTTAGCAAAAGACTGGGAGCAACCAACTAAGAGATCAATAATGGCCAAAATCATGCAATGCAACAAAGCAAACTAATCAAAGCAAAGAGTGGTACTACAAGTCAAGGTCTAAATGATCATAGAGGCTAATGGTGACTTGTCATAGTCATAACATGGTGTGAGCATGTGCCAAGTCAACCCAAGAAAAGCATCAAAGGAGAATACCACAATACTATGCTTTTGCATGCTAAAACAACACATAATTTCTTCAAGGCACACTAGGCAATCCCAATTGTTTGGAACAAGAAATGCTACAGCAATAATCACTAAGCATAATGCTAAAACAATACCTAGCATGTCATGCTAAGGTCTAATCAATGCAAGCTCCTCTTGCACTTCAAGCAAGAACTTACTACTACTTTCCAAACACCAAGCAAACTTATTTGCAAAACAACACAGCGAGAACAGAGGTCCAAACTAATAAAAACGAAGTGTCTAGATAGACCTGAGCTTTTTATTGATGAAGAAGGGGATGCCTTGGGCATCCCCAAGCTTTGACGCTTGTACCTCTTGGATATTTCTTGGGGTGACACCATGGTGGCATCCCCAAGCTTGAGCTTTTGTCCATTCTTCATCTCATTGCATCATTCTCTCTCTACACCTGAAAATTTTCCTTCATACAAAACTTCACACAATCTTCATTAGCAACATTAGTTTATTCAAAAGATATCAGACCACTGGCAAAGCTTTGGAACAGCAAGGATTTTCACTAAAAACACAAGCTACTATAGCAACTCCTTCAAAAAGCTCAATTTACCCGAAGAGAACTCAAAAAAGAATCAATAAGAAGCAAATGCAAATAATGGCAGAAATCTGTCAAAACAGACCAGCAGGTAGAAACCGATTTTTTCGAACATCTTCTGTTGCTCAAATCAAAAAGTGTTGAACTAACGAAAGTTAGTTAACATACTGGGGGATTCATTCATAAATTTTGAGCTCAATACGAGTTACAGAGCCTCCTCACGTATTTGTTTGGTGGAGGACAGAAATCTATTTCGAGACAGCAATTCCCCAAATCTTACTTCCCTCTCATTAGAGGTCATTCTTGGCACAAAAAGCAAACAAAAAGGATAAGGAGAGGTTATTACAGAAGTAATAACTTCCAAGACTCAAGGAAACTTTTGGGTTATCTCCCAACAAGTACTTCTCTTTAACGCCTTTAAGTTAGGCACAAGAAGCAAGAAGAATCAAGTATTTTCAAATGAAGAAGCATTAACATCAAATCTTGCTTTCAAAGGGGGAGCAAAAAGCAACTTCTCTCTTCTCATAGGGAAGTGTTCAATACCTTTCTTGAATGTAAAATGATATTTAATAGTGCCTTCTTTCATATCAATGATGGCACCAACTGTTCTAAGAAAAGGTCTTCCCAAAGTAATAGGAAAAGAAGCATTGTATTCAACATCCAAAACATATAAATCAACAGGGACATAAACATTGTTAACCATAATGAGAACATCATTAATACTCCCCATGAGTTTCTTCTTAGCATTATCATTGAGTGGGACATCCAAATAACAATCTTCCAATGGTGGCAAATCAAGCATTTCATAAATCTTCCTAGGCATAATAGAGACACTAGAACCAAGATCACATGAAGCTTTGAGATCAAAGTCATTCACTTGCATATTAATAATGGGTTCCCAACTATCTTCTACTTTCCTAGGAATAGAAGCTTTGTGTTTTAGCTTCTCTTCCTTAATCTTAACAAGAGCATATGTAATGTGTTTAGTGAAAGCAACATGCATATCACTAGCATCAGGACTTCTAGCAAGCTTTTGCAAGAACATGATCACTTCAGAAATATTGCAACCATCAATATCAAAGTTAAACTTGGCATCACTAGTAGTAGGCTCAATAGGCTTAGGCATAGTAGGAGTAGGAATAGGGACTACTTGTGGTTTAGTGGTGATGGTGCACACACTATTGTTTCTATCAATTTCAGCCTCCCTTTCCCACTTAGCATGAAGTTGAGCTAACAGCCTAACATTTTCATCAATAGTAACTTGTATGGCATGAGCAGTAGCAAAGGTATTTTCCATAGTTTTAGGTTTAGCAGCCATTTTATTAACCAAGGAAGTTTGAGCTTCAGACAAAGAGGATATATTTTTCTCAGCACTCAAAATTTTTGACCGTAAACTAGGAATTTCTCTATTCAGATTCTCAAGCTGAAGACTAATGTTTTTCAAGATAATAGATTGTGCCTCCATAGTTTTAGTGAAAATCTTGTTTTCCTCATATTGCATTTGCATAAAATTTTTAGTGGATCTCTCAACTTCTAGAATCCTCTCTTCACTAGGCATTCCAGATCTATCCTGATAAGCATTTCCACTAGGAGGATAAGGCCTATAATTGTTGTTGCTACCAAAATTATTCCTATAGGCATTGTTGTTGAAATTGTTGTTTTTAATGAAGTTCACATCAACTTGCTCTTCTTGAGCAACCAAAGAGGCTAAGGGAACACTATTAGGATCTAGAGGAGCTTTCCCATTAACAAGCATAGCAATAATAACATCAATCTTTTCACTCAAAGAGGAGGTTTCCTCAACATAATTTACCTTCTTACCATGTGGAGATCTCTCGACATGCCATTCAAAGTAGTTAACCATCATATTATCAAGGAGCCTTGTTGTAGCACCCAAAGTGAGGCCCATGAAAGTACCTCCAGCAGCTGAATCCAACATATTTCTTGAGGAGAAGTTCAAACCTGCATAAAATGTCTGGATAATCATCCAAGCAGTGAGTCCATGAGTAGGGAAATTTTTAACCAAAGATTTCGTTCTTTCCCAAGCTAGAGCAACATGTTCACAATCAAGTTGTTTAAATTTCATAATGTCACTTCTTATAGATATAATCTTAGCAGGAGGATAGTACTTTCCAATAAAAGCATCTTTGCACTTAGTCCAAGAATCAATACCATTTTTAGGCAAAGAAAGCAACCATTCTTTAGCTTTTCCCCTCAAGGAGAAAGGAAAAAAGCTTGAGCTTAATAATATCTCCATATACATCCTTATACTTCTGCATTTCAAAAAGTTCAACAAAGCTATTAAGATGGGTAGCAGGATCATCAGAACCAGCACCAGAAAATTGCTCTCTCATCACAAGATTCAACAAAGCAGGCTTAATTTCATAAAAGGTAGCATCAGGAGCAGGTGGAGCAATAGGAGTGCTTAGGAAATCATTGTTGTTGGTTCTAGTGAAGTCACACAACTTGGTGTTCTCAACGGAGTTCATTTTGGCAAAGGTGGGCAAGCCAAAAACAACAGCAGCAGCTAGAGCAGGAACTAATTTTTTTGTGTTTTTGAATAAAGCAAGGAAACCAAACTAGACTATTTTTTGGGTTTTTTGGAAAGAGGCAAACAAAACCAAGCAAAAGAAACAAAGCAAACTAAAAACAAAGTAAAGAGAAAGGAAGTGAAGGACTCCCCTAGTGAAGACGTCCTTAGCCTCCCCGGCAACGGCGCCAGAAAACTTGTTGATGGTGCTTGACGTGGAGCACTTCGTTGGAAACCCCAAGAGCAAGGTGTGATGAGCACAACCGCGAGTCTTCCCTCAGCAGAGACCGAGGATATCGAACCAGAAGGAGGAAGGAAACGTCACACAGGTGTTGTAAGCAACACGGAGACCTGCACAACACAAACTCAAGACTTTCCCCAACGAATCAGTGAGGTTGTCAAGCTCACCGGTTTGCTGTAACAAAGGATTAAACGCATGGTGTGGAAGGTAATGGTGGTTTGCAGCAAGTAAACAAGTAACAATGGAAGATGCATCAATGGTATACCAGGGTCCATAGTTCACTAGAGGTGCTCTCCTTAAATAAACAACATGGCATGAAGGGTAAACAAATTACAACAGGGCAATTGACAGAAACTGAGCAAGGCATAATAATGCAATTACTAGTCAGAAAGATCCTATGAGATTCGATTGGGCAATTGCGGTGACCCAGCATACCACTGCATGTGTAGTACACTATAGTCGTTGACATGACATCCACAGAACACCATTCCGTAAATATCACATCCCTCAGAGTGGTACAACAGAAACATTGCGGGTCCATATTACAAAGGTACACACATTATTATTATTACAATACCGGAAGTTCAAGACTTCCAAAAGATCCAACTTACAAACCAAAATATAAGATGTTCAGCGGAAATTTAAAAGTAACAACTCCGACTAGGAGTGGGGCTCAACAACTTATTTTATAGAGTTCATGCTGCTCGGCTCCGTTAGTTACTACTAACTAGACCCTTAAGTGGACTCGTTCTCATTGACACTGTAGCGGATCTCGTAGTCCACGCCTTCAACTCCTCCGGATAGATCAGGTTCCTCGTAGAACACGTCTTCTTGGTATTCGGCTGCATACATTGGCACGTCTTCGGAATCCTCAGAGTCTAAGCAAGGGATCAAAGGAAAGAATGAGTAACAGCGTTACCCAACAAGTTCATTATATGCAAGGTGGGAAGTTTGATGCTCTAACTACCACCTCGGATTATAAATCCTTGGCACTATGAAGTTTTTGTAAATCTTTCTTCAAAGATTGATTTTATTCTGAAAGACTATGACAATCAGCCTTCACAGGTTGACTAGAACTTTCATGGAGTTCCTTTCCTGCTGCGTTCGTAGCTCCTTCCCGGAACAGGGAGTAACAAGTTACAATTCTTACACTCTGCAGAGGTGCGTTACTTTACCCATGAGAGATCAACTCCTTGTTGCACAACCGGGCGTACTTTCCCGTCCACAATTCCATGATGTGGGGCCCAGTAGTTGGTCTAAGCCAATCACTGCCCCCTTCGCGACCCCGCATGCCTCCTTGGTGTACACCATGCCCACATAATGAATTACGGCAATGGTTTATACAAACCGTTAGATGCCAGAACTATCGTGGGACGTTGAGGGTTCCCACCCATATGCTGCATATCCTCTATGAATCACCAATTAATATGCACGCTACGAGGATAACAGCCACGACCTGCACATCCGGCTTCATGCGAGAGGAAGAAGATATAGCTGACTTCTCTGTCCCATTCCAAATCTCATGGCTAACGCGTAATATACGACGCTAGAATCACTGATGTCAGGGGTTATTAAGTCCCTACTTGATCATCATTTTTGCAATTAGAACTCTAAGTTCTATTGCTCCACCATATCACCACTTAGGATGATATCTATAATTTCTTTATTTGTGAAAATAATATTTTCTTTCCTTTTTAGCATATATGATAACACACAATTTGCAAATACTTTGATAAAGACTCTTCAAAGGACATGAGCAAGTGATGAACTTGCCTTGTGATGGCAAGGTAGTGAAGTCTGATGCTTGCACTGGACCTTGAGGTTCTAGTTCTACAAAAACATCATTATTGCCCGGTAAGGACAATATTCAAAGAAGCAAAATGATTATGCAAGTAATGTAATGCATTATTTAATTTTATATGCATTTACCCCAAAAAGTTCCTTTTTATCAGTAATAAAGGATTTATAAATATTACTTTTTAATATTTTATAACATATATTGAATTATTTTATTTTATTTCCCTTTTATTTGATTTTTATAAATTGAATAATCCTTTTAGGAATTATCAATTATACATTAAAAATGGTGATTAAATATTTATTTAGTATTTTTCTAAAATACTACCATATTAATACATAATGAAAGTGAATTTTAATTAATTTTATCACCTTTCAATAATTTTGTAAAATTCCATAAGGAATATATAATTTACAAAATTCCTAATAAAATTTAAATGTCTAAAATTTTATATTTTTAATTTATTTGGGTAGTTTGGATTTTTGTGAATCCAAAAATATTTTATTTATAATTTTTGTTCTTTTATTTTTTTTCTAGAATTTTATTAAGTCCAGGGGTATTTTGGTCTTTTTATTTTTATTAAAACAGGCCTGAAATTGTTTTTGGGCTGGTTATTCTTATTAGACCCTGTTGGCCCACTCGTACTAGACAAAAGAGCCACCCTGAAGGGTCTGGCCCAGCTCGGCCCACTCCTCACTGCCTCTCTCTCTCTCTCTTTCGAGTTCATCTTCTCCTCCTCTGACCCCGACCCTGTGGCCAGCGATGCCGCCACCGGCGATTCCCGCCGCCGTCGGCCGTTCTGGTTGCCTCCATGGTGCATTAGGGGGTTGTCGATGATGCCCGTTCGTTCTATCCAATTGGATTCGAGCCTAGGGCTCTCCTGCGATGGATCGATGCCGTCCCGAACCCTAGGGTTTGGGGATTGGCATGGATTCAAGTGCGGTCGTGGTCGTCGTGCGTTGAGGTGATGCTCTGCACCTCCAGGCGTGATCAGGGTCATTGCCGTGGCGCCGTGCGGGTTGCAGCGCCCCCTCTGGGGTGCTCCCCGTGCCGCCATGGCCGTCGTCCCCCTGCTTCCTCTTCCATCCTTCAACGAGGACCTACGATGAGTTTGATGTCCCTCTCCTGGTGCTCTCCATGCTTGCTGATTCGATGCTAGATGTTATCAGTGTCCTCTCTGGCTACTGTCTGATTCAGATTAGGATGATTATCCCTTTAGGGTTCCTGTGATGTGCTTGTTCATGTACTGGATGAATTGATTCATGTTTGGATGGTCTGTACACATGCTAAATGCTTATTGGCCTGAGGCTTGTTGCTTAAAATGATATATGATGTTTCTGGTGGCTTACTAGATGATTTGATGCTTGGATTGCATATGATTCAGATGATGTGGTTGTATGGGAAACATGCTTGGTAAATCCAATGATTTGATAGCTTTCCACTGTTTATTTGATTCATGGTCATGATTATGATAGGATACATCTACTGTCTTAGTGCTGTTAGCTTGGGAATTAACATGTGGTCTGAGATCATCACGATCTCAAACAGTGAAGTGTAACATATAAATATCCTAGTTATGATTCATGTGTTAACAGGAAAATGATTAGTTAGTTGATTGTCTGAACCTATGATGATTTACTGTCTTTCCTGATTCATAATGGATTGTTCTTGTGATACCATCATGTATGGCACACAAGTTTAATTCTAAACCATGGATTTGGTTAGTTTATGCTTAAGACAATCTTGGCTTTGAAAGATAAATAGAGATGCTCTTCTTTGAATTCCCTAAGACCAATGATGTTGGTCTGAGGCTTAGGGATTCAAATCTTATCTAATTGGTTCATTTAGATAGTCCTGGTAGTGGTACCAGCTATTCTTTATTGAATCAAAGCTTGAAAAAAAATGATAGTGAGCTTGATCAATCTATGGATCCCAAAGATTTGTTTCTAAGGTGCTACCCTTCCTTTAGGGATGTGCCTAGAAATAGATCATAGGTATATATATTTTTGAATTGTAAAGTATAGTTTGACAACCAGAGCAAGGATGTTTCTCTGAGCTCTGGTTGGATTCTGGTACTTTGCTATTTGCTTTTAGATTTTCAGAAATCCCTATGATGGATTCACCCCACTTGGGTGTCTTCTGAGGGTTTGTTTTGTAAAACAACACATGCCTTTCTCTAAATAAGATGATTAGATCATGTGAAGGTTTTATGAAACTCACCACAAAAGCTGATATTTGTGGAGTAAGTTGGTGATGATCTTGATCTGGTTTTGCTGGACTCCTGTGCCTGATCTGGAGCTAGCCTGCTCCTCCTAGCTCCTGGGCTTGGCTTTGCTGTCCACCTGATTCATCCCCCTCCTTATGTCACCATCCTGGTGATGTTTGGGTTAATCTGGGTGGTTGGTTTGGCTGCTGTTCTTGGTTTACTTGCTGTTCACCCTAGTTGTGCTGTGGTGTGGTGTGGTGTAGTGATGCACTGAGGTGCTTCCCCATGGGTGTGCTCTGGTTTTGTTTGATCTGGCTGTGCTTGTGAAGTCGACAACACACCCTTTGCATGCTTGTGTGTGAGCAGCCTGTGTGCCTTCTATGCACATATGGATAGGTTCAGAAAATTTGAACTTACTATTACCAATCTACTTTTACCTTGGCTGGTGAATTGGTCCCTTTTTGGCTGTCATTTGCATTCTGGATAGGAATTTATGAAAGATGAAATCTTTCATATTGGTGAAACTTGCCCCTCCTTAACATTTCTCAATGATGAGATTGTCAAGTGCACCTCACTGACATATCTGAGAGAAATATATACTAACACTAATCTTGTTTTATTTCTGTTTAGTCTTTGTTTTGCAGGTTCAAAGATAAAGATGAAGATTTAGTTTAGGTTTTGGATATAGGATAATTAGTAGATGTAATTTTCTTAGTCCTTTGTAATTTTTCTTTTATAGTTCTTGTAATCTTTATTTTATTCAATTGTAATAAAGATTATATTATTATTAATAAAGAATATTCTTATTCTTTATTTTGTTGTAACTTGTTTATATCTTTATAATATGAAAATGAATTTCATAATTTCTATTGTTTTGAGATTTAAGTTATACTACCTATATCTTAATTAATTTAAGATTCAAATCTTATATCAAAATCATTTAAACTATTATTCAAACACTTAAGTTTCTTTAAATTCAAACCCATTTGAAAACACACATAATTCTTTTAAGATCACATCAAAGTTTATAACAATCCTCCTTTAAGTCTAAACCTAATCTTAAAGTAAGAAAGAAACATTGATCACTTAAGATTTTATTTGGCGAAAATTTTACCCACCTTTTCACAAATAGATGCATGCAACAATACATAATCCTAAATCTACCCTTCGTTAGGTTCCTAAATGCTGGGATGTTACAGACTTCCCCCCTTAAATTAAACTTCGTCCTGAAGTTTGTTGGAGATGTACCTGAATAGTTCTGGATAAGTTTTTCTTAAATCCTCTTCCTTCTCCCATGTGGCTTCCCTTTCAGGGTGATGTTCCCATTGTACCTTGCAATATTTGATTGCCCTATTCCTCAACCTTTTCCAATTTTCTTCCAGAATCTTGCAGGGCTTTTCAATATAAGTTAGGTCTGCTTGTAGTTCTATCTCTTGATGTGTTATTGCATCCTCTGGAACTTTCAAACATTTGCGAAGTTGTGACACATGAAAAACATTATGCACTTGAGTCAGTCTTGATGGTAAATCTAAAGCATAAGCTATAGTTCTGTTTTGGCTCAGTATCTTGAATGTTCCGATATATCTTGGACTTAATTTCCCTTTAACTCCGAACCTTTTTACTCCTTTCATTGGACTTACTTTCAAATAGACCATATCTCCTATTTCTGGATGCCATGATCTTCGGCTTTGATCCGCATAACTTTTCTGCCTGCTCTGGGCTATTTTTAGTCTATCCCTGATCTTATCAATGATGTCTTGTATCTCCTTGATATAATCTGGCGCAAATTCTTTGTTGCTTCCAGGTTCATACCAACATATTGGTGATCTACACTTCCTTCCATATAGAACCTCATATGGAGCTGCCTTCAGACTACTCTGATAGCTATTGTTATAAGAAAATTCTGCCAATGGTAGGTGATCCTCCCATGTTCCTCCAAAATCTAGTGCACAAGCCCTCAACATGTCTTCTAGTATTTGATTTGTTCTTTCAGTTTGACCTCCTGTCTCAGGATGATATGCCGTGCTGAAATCTAACTTTGAACCAAGTGCTTCATGCAATTGCTTCCAAAATGCTGAAGTAAACATTGATCCCCTATCAGTTACGATCTTCTTGGGTACTCCATGCTTACTTACTACTCCCTCCGTTTGGAAATATAAGATGGTTTAGGTTTGTGGATGAGATGTATCTAGACACCTTTTAGTGTCTAGATTCGTTTGAACCTATACACTAAAAGGTGTCTAGATACATCTCCTTCATAAACCTAAAACATCTTATATTTCTAAACAGAGGGAGTATCTCTTTGACATGTACTTCAACTAACTTCTCGGCATTATCCTTTTGATTCACTGGAATAAAATGTGCACTCTTAGTGAGTCTGTCCACTATTACATGTTGGAGATATGCCCTAGAGGCAATAATAAATGTAGTTATTATTATATCTTTGTGTTTATGATAAATGTTTACATTCATGCTATAATAGTATTAACAAGGAAACATTGATACTTGTGTGATTTGTAAACTAAAATAGAGTCCCTAGTAAAGCCTCTTTATAATACTAGCTTGTTGGTTAATAAATGATTGTGGTTTCCCTATCATGAACATTGAGATGTTATTAACAACAAGATCATATCATTAGGAGAATGATATGGTGGACATACTCCTATAGATAAGCGTAGCATAAAGATCAAGTCATTTTAATAGTTCAATTGCTATATGCTTTCTGATACATAGTAACCTAATTCCTTCGACCATGAGATCATGCATATCACCTTCACCGGAAGGATGCTTTGATGACATCAAACACCACACCGTAACTGGGTGGCTATAAAGGTGGCATTGAGTGTTCGGAAAGTATTGGTTGAGACACATGGATCAAGAGTGGGATTTGTCCATCCATATGACGGATAGATATACCCTGGGCCCTCTCGGTGGAATGTCATCCAATTAGCTTGAAAGCATGTGACTGGCTCACAAGGGATCACATATCACGGGAACGAGAAAAGAGTACTTATCGGTAACGAGGTTGAACTAGGTATGCAGAGATACCGACGATCATAACCTCGGATAAGTAAACTATCGTGAGACAAAGGGAAATTGGTATCGTATGTAAGTGGTTCATTCGATCACAAAGTAATCGTAGAAATATGTGGGAGCCATATGAATTTCCAGATTCCTCTATTGGTTATTGATCAGAGAAGTGTCTCGATCATGTCCGCATAATTCACGAACCGTAGGGAGACACACTTAAGGATTCAACGTTGTTTGAGTAGTTATGGAATGATGAGTAAGAGACCAAATGTTGTTTGGAGTCTCGGATGGGATCCGGGATATCACGAGGAGATCCGGAATGGTCCGGAGAATAAGATTCATATAAGGAAAGTCCTGTTTCGGGGTTGGAGAATGGTTCCGGTGTTTTCATCGGGAATGTTCTAGAAGGTTCCGGAATGTCCGGCACTCCGGAGGGGAAGGGTACATGAATGTGTTATATCATGTTGGTATGATTGCATCATGTACTAGGTGTCATCGCTAAACAAAATAAAGGGTTTAATCAAATCCTAGTTTGAAAAGTCAAACGCCAATTTGAAAAGTCAAACGGCTATTTTGGGAAGTGGAGAGGGAGGTGGAAACCGAGTTGGGGAGGAGTTCCTCCCCTCCACCGCCGGCCCACCTTGGAGGCCGACTTGGGGAGGGACTCCCCTCCCCTGGCGCGCCCCCTCCACCTATATAAGGATGGGCAGGGCTCCCCTCCTAGAGACACAAGATTGCCCCTCTAAACCTAAACCCTAGCCGCCGCCGCCCTCCATAGCCGCCGCCGGCCCTAGGGCAACTCGCCGCCGCCGCCTAGCTAAACCCTAGCCGCCGGCCTCGCCTCCTCCTCGGCGTGTCTAAACCCTAGATCGTCGAGGGTCTCTCTCATACTCCACCATACTCGCTCCGGCTTAAGGCGAAGCCCTGCGAGATCTCCCCTCTACTTCCGGTACCACGCCGTTGTGCTGCCGGAATCGCGAGGAGAGTGCTACAACCTCCGCTGCCTGCTGGAACAAGGGAGAGGAAGGTCTTCGTCGAGTACCGAACGTGTGACCGACTGCGGGAGCGCTGCCGGAACGCAGCGCCGGAAGGATCGTCTACGCGATCTTGAGATCGGGAAGAGTACGACTACATCACCCACGAGAATCCGCTCTCGTTAAACACTTTGGAATCTTCGAGGGTGAGTTATTCCATCGACTCGTTGCTACAATCTAGTAGATATATCTTGGCTTGTTTGTTTGTATGCGATAGAATTTTTTTGTTTTCCATGCTACGAAACCCTACATTACCCATATCATGTCCTTCTTTTTTGGTGTCATAGGTAATCCTGTGATAAAATCCATGCCTATTCCCTCCCATTTCCATTCAGGAATTTCTAAGGGATGTAATGGTCCTGCTGGATTTTGATGTTCAGCTTTCACCCTTTGACAAGTATGGCATTCAGATACATAGTTAGCAATATCTCTTTTCATGTTATTCCACCAGAATAGTTCCTTTAAATCCATATACATCTTAGTACTCCCTGGATGTATAGAATATGGGGTAGCTTGTGCTTCTTTGAGTATGACATTTCTGATCTCAGTCACATCTGGAACACATAAACGATCTTGGAACCATAAAGATCCATAATCTCCAAGGCGAAAAACTGATTTTTTCCCTTGAGATATCCTCCGAATTTCCTCAGCAATAAAAGGGTCTTCTTCTTGACGTCTAAAAATTTCTTGCTTAAGATCACTGTCATGTTCTGCAAATACCTGCATAGTCGCTAATCCTCCAAGAACCTCTGACTTGATGAATTGGAGTTCTAATCTTTCCAAGTCCATTTGTAACTCTTTTGGTAACTCTCTGTTGCTAGGTTGAATATCTGCACTCTTTCTGCTTAAAGCATTTGCTACAACATTTGCTTTTCCTGGGGTGTAATTGATTGTTAGATCATAATCCTTGATTAATTCCAACCAACGCTTCTGTCTCATGTTCAATTCCTTTTGAGTGAAGAAATATTTGAGACTTTTATGGTCAGTGTATAACTCACATTTGGCTCCATAAAGAAAATGCCTCCATCCTTTCAGTGCAAAAACTACTGCTGCTAACTCTAAATCATGAGTTGGATAGTTGACTTCATGTGGTTTCAATTGTCTTGAACCATAGGCAGTCACCTTCCGATCTTGCATTAAAACACAAACCAAACCTTCTTTAGATGCATCACAGTATACGGTGAAATCCTTCCCTGCTTCAGGAACTGCTAAGATTGGAGCTGTGGTTAATCTCGTTTTCAACTCTTGGAAACTTGCTTCACACTTCTCATCCCACTTAAATGGTGTATCCTTCCTTAATAATTTGGTCATTGGTACGGCTATTTTGGAGAAACCTTCAATGAATCTCCGATAATAACCAGCCATTCCTAGGAAACCTTGAATTTGTTTCACATTGGTTGGTGCAGTCCACTCTAGTACCGACTGAACTTTAGATGGATTCACAGCAATCCCATCTTTACTGATCACATGACCGAGGAATTCTACCTCATCTAACCAGAACTCACACTTACTGAACTTAGCATAAAGCTTATGTTCTCTTAAAGTCTGCAATGCTATTCTCAAATGGTCAGCATGCTCTTCCTTATCCTTGGAATATATCAGAATATCATCAATAAAGACGATGACAAACTTATCCAAATATGGCATGAAGATCTTGTTCATCAGATTCATGAATATTGCCGGTGCATTGGTCAAACCAAATGGTACCACCAGATACTCATGGTGTCCATATCTTGAGACAAATGCTATTTTTGGAACATCTTCCGGCTTGATTTTTATTTTATGGTATCCAGATCTTAAATCGATCTTTGAAAATACTCCAGATCCTTTCACTTGATCAAACAAATCTTGAATTCTTGGTAAAGGATACTTGTTCTTGATCGTCACGTTGTTCAGATTTCTATAATCACCACACATTCGTCTTCCACCATCTCTCTTATCCACAAAAATTACTGGTGTTCCCCATGGAGATACACTTTCCTGAATAAATCTAAACCGAGTTGGGGAGGAGTTCCTCCCCTCCACCGCCGGCCCACCTTGGAGGCCGACTTGGGGAGGGACTCCCCTCCCCTGGCGCGCCCCCTCCACCTATATAAGGAGGGGCAGGGCTCCCCTCCTAGAGACACAAGATTGCCCCGTCTAAACCTAAACCCTAGCCGCCGCCGCCCTCCATAGCCGCCGCCGGCCCTAGGGCAACTCGTCGCCGCCGCCTAGCTAAACCCTAGCCGCCGGCCTCGCCTCCTCCTCGGCGTGTCTAAACCCTAGATCGTCGAGGGTCTCTCTCATACTCCGCCATACTCGCTCCGGCTTAAGGCGAAGCCCTGCGAGATCTCCCCTCTACTTCCGGTACCACGCCGTTGTGCTGCCGGAATCGCGAGGAGAGTGCTACAACCTCCGTTGCCTGCTGGAACAAGGGAGAGGAAGGTCTTCCTCGAGTACCGAACGTGTGACCGACTGCGGGAGCGCTGCCGGAACGCAGCGCCGGAAGGATCGTCTACGCGATCTTGAGATCGGGAAGAGTACGACTACATCACCCACGAGAATCCGCTCTCGTTAAACACTTTGGAATCTTCGAGGGTGAGTTATTCCATCGACTCGTTGCTACAATCTAGTAGATAGATCTTAGCTTGTTTGTTTGTATGCGATAGAATTTTTTTGTTTTCCATGCTTCAAACCCTACAGTGGTATCAGAGCCGTGTCTATATGTAGATCTGTTGCACGAGTAGAACACAATGGTCATTGTGGGCGTTGATGCTTTTATTGTCGATTGCTTCTTGTGTACTTTGCATCTTGCGGGATGTTGGGATGAAGCGGCCCGGGCTAACCTTACATGACATCGTTCATGAGACTTGCTCCACGCTTGACATGCAACTTGTATTGCATAAGTGGCTAGCGGGTGCCTGTTTCTCCCAGCATAGTTAAGATTCAATTTACAACGGGTGATTGTCAATACTAGTATCAATGTTGTGGTTCTTGTTCGTAAGTTAGAATGACACTTATTGAAAGCCCCAAACCACGTAAAACATGCAAAGAAAGTAGAGGCGTCTAACTTTGTTTTGCAGGGGTGTGCTGTGATGTGATATGGCCATGATTGTGATTATATTTGATGTATGCAATGTTCCTTATTGTAAGTTGGCAACCGGCAGGAGCCATATGTTAAGACCCGCGTGTCTATTCAAAGTAGTTGTAATAGTTGAAGCCGGTGGACGACAACCATGGAGCAGCGTCATGGACCTTGATGCAATGTCGGTGATGATGGAGATCATGTTCGTGCTTGAAGATGGAGATCGGAAGCACAAAGAAGAAATGCCATATCATATCACATATTATGAATTGCATGTGATGTTAATCCTTTATGCATCTTGTATTGCTTAGTTAACAACGGTAGCATTATAAGATGATCTCTCATGCACATAAATTTCAAGTCATAAAGTGTTCACCCTTAGTTAGCATCGTTGCTAAAGCTTGTTGTTTCGAAGCACCACGTGATGATCGGGTGTGTTAGATTCCGCAAGTGCATACAACGTGAGCAAGCCAGATTTGCTCATGCGGAAGCTAAGGTTTGATCTTGACGAGCCTAGCATGTACAGACATGGTCTCGGAACACGGATCACCGAAAGGTAAAGCATGAGTCATATAGTAGATATGATGAACATGACGATTGTTCGCCATTGAAGCTACATCAACTCTCGTGATGATCGGTTTTGATGTGGTGGATTTGGTTCGTGTGATCACTAAAACAATGTGAGGGATGTTGTTTTGAGTGGGAGTTCACCTAGATTAATTTTCTTATTAATTAGAACTCAATTTGTCATAAACTTAGTCTAAACTATTGCAAATATGTTGTAGATCAATGGCAGCCCCTACCATCAATTTTAATGCGTTCCTAGAGAAAGAAAAGTTGAAAAACAATGGAAGCAACTTCGTGGATTGGTTCCGCAATTTGAGGATTGTCCTCACAGCTGGTGGCCTTCCTGGTAATTCCATTGGGAAAACATCTTGGAATTCATTAACTACAGGATTTTCTTCTAATTTAACTTCCTTCATTGAATTCAACTGCAGATCCACCATGATATGACTGTGTTTATCTTCCTGGTAAACTATCCTTGCTCCACTTGGAGTTTTGATTGAGACAGTTTTCTCCTCACAATTAATCTGAGCTCCGTGTTCCATCATCCAATCCATCCCCAGCACTACTGCAATTCCCTTCAAAGGAATCACATAAAGGTATGCGAAATATGTACAACCACAGATCGAGATAACCTGATCTTGTTTTATGTGGCGTACAATCACATTCCCTCCTGCCATAACTACGGTCATATGACGTTCTAACGTTGCCCTTCTAATCCTGAACTTATCCCAGAATTCTTCAGAAATGAATGAAGTAGTTGCACCAGTATCAAATAGAACTTGCCGGGATTGGTAAGGATATTGAGCGTACCTATTACTGCATGCTCCAAATTATCCACCTCCTCGAGGGTTGCACAGTTTGGTTTTCCGGTAGGTCGGTTTCTCTTGCCGTTATTGTTCTTGCCATTGTTTCCTCCTTTATTGGGCTATCCATTTCCTCCACTGGCTTGTCCTCCTCCCTTGGTAGGCCATCCTCCCGGTGGTTTGCTCGGACAATCCGGCTTGATATGCCCCTTCTGACCACAACCGTAACAGATCACTACAGCCTTTTTGCACTCCCTCTGGAAATGCCCTGGAATTCCACAGTTGTTATAGATAACATTCCTTCTCAGATTAGATTGATTTCCACCACTGCACTTGTTATTGTTATTGTTGTTTTTTCCATAATTCCTATTCCGGGGTTTGAACTCCAGGTTAGGTTTAGGTTTGCTTGCCTGAATTCTCTTGGTTTCCTTCTTGGCTCTCTTCCTCCGGTCCTCTTGGACATTCTTGTAATCATCTTCAAAAGTAATGGCTGCATCCAACAACTACTAATAAGTTTGCTTATTATCTAACCTTAGCTGCATCTTCACAAACGGATTTAATCCATGCAAGAAACGTTTCTTCCTCTTCTCTTTAGTGTTAACATCCTCCTCAGCATAACGAGACAGTTGACTAAACTCCCAAATGTACTTCATGACACTAGTATATCCTTGCTGAAGCTCCTCAAATTCTCTCCGCTTCAACTCCATAACACTTTCTGGAGCATGATATTCATGGAATCTCTGCTTGAACTCTTCCCAGGTAAACTCTCTTCCTGGTTTTTGCATGGCTAACTGATTTTCCCACCATGATGCTGCAGGTCCAGTCAAAAGATGAGTACCTCAATTTCTCCTCATCATTGCAACCTACAGTTTTCAGCTTCCTTTCTGTATCTGCTAACCAGTCTTCTGCGTCCATTGGTTCAAGAGCTGATGCAAAAGGTAACGGTCTTGCATTCTGGAAATCAGATAAACTCACACCTCCACCTTCAGTTGCCCTCTGATTTGCTCGTCCCAGCAGCTCTTCCATGAACTTGTTCGGGGTCTCTTGCATCATTTGCATACATTGCATAAAATTCTGTTCCATTAACGGCCTCATTGGTGGTGGTGGTGGTAATGATTCTTGGTTTGCTGCATCTGCATCAGCCTTTTCCTTGGCCTCTCGCTCCATCCGCTGCTGCTCAGTTTCCATTCCTACACCCGTATCCATTACCCTCTAGTATTGCAACATAAAGCGAATACTCATAATTACATCATGCACATGTGTTTTGAGATCGACTTTACACACAGAACTAGTCACACAATTAAGATCCAAAGAAAATACAAATATGCATTTGACATATTTTACATAATATCATAATGATACAAAGTCATTACAACATATACCATATAGGTATAACCACATAACTACCTTATTACTTGGGGTACAAAACAGGGTACTTGATACTACTAACTAATTGTCTTCTTCTAGTAGTAACTACGCTCATCGTACATGCATGATGTCCAACCGTGATGACGTGTTGTTCGTCGCACAGTTTGTGGAACATATGGCCTTCCAGAAGGAACATACTCTGTATCTGAAGTGTCAGGACTTGAGTCATTACTCAACCTGAGCGCATTGACTCCCTCCAGCTCAGCTGAAAAGTCTTCAGAAATATATTCAACATTATCTCCAGCCTGCATCTCCTGAGCTTCATTTCTTGAGTTGTCAACAGTATACGCAGATCCTGCTGCTCCCCAGGTGCTCTCGTGGACAAGATAATTGAATATTGGATAATGTATATTCCCTGGGCTTTGAGAAGATGTTGATGATTCAAACACTCTTTCCTCAGGATCTTCTTCTTCATCCTGATCATCTATCGACATGGTATTTCTACTTCTGTTATTAGGATTCATCCTTGCACCCATCCAACTAGATTGTCCAACATTTCTGTCAGAACCATCTATGGATATCTGGTGTTCATGAGGTCCATTATATGATCCCATTATCCATCCATCTGAGTTCTCAATAGGAAGTTTTGAGTCAGAACCATCCTCTGAGCCCTGCGGTACTGCATACCGCATATCCATAGTAGGATCATGTGTAGGTTCAGGTCTTGGTGAGTAAGGATATGGTGTAAAAGATTCCGGATCTATAGGTATATCCTTAAAGATAGGTGTTGCACTACTACTTGCTTCTTTATCTAACTGGGATGCTAACTGCTTCCTCCTTTCCGGATCAGTTAGATCCTCTAACATGTCATTTTTGTCTTCAACAATCACTTGATGAGTCTTATAAAAAGACGCAATGAGTGTCCGGTATCTGTCCATAAACTTGGAAGCTAACTTAGGATGCTTCTTAACCAAATTAAGATGATCTGGTATAGGCTCCGAGTCTATAGAATCATGAGGTATCACAGAAAATGTGCTACCTTCTAGCTCCTTGGTTTTATGCTCCCGGATATTAGCTATTGCCTCCACAACAACAACATGATAGGCTGCTAAATGACTCCTACCTTCTCCTATGGGTAGATCATGGTATAGTCCAAGCTTCTCTGGAAGTTGGATACTCACACGATACTTGGATAACATCCGACCATCAAGATAAGTGATAGTGTTCACTGGGATTCTAGTTGGACAATTAAAAAGCTTTAAAAGTTGACGAAGTTGGTCTGTAAATGATCCTTGATAATCATCAAGAGTCTCCTCTTTCCTTACCAAAGTCTGTTTTGTAAACTTTGGTGCCATATCTCTGTATATCAGAAAAATAATTTTGATTAGTATCCAATAATATATTGCATCATAACAAAGAATTATCGCACTAAAATATATAACGGAATATTCTCATTTGAATACCCATTATATTACTTTTAGAGAATTCTTTATCGTTGCCAAATCTCCTACAGGTAATACCCTTAACTAGGTTTCCAACCTAAGGTCAAAGCAATTTGCTCTGATACCAACTGCGGTGACCCAGCATACCACTGCATGTGTAGTACACTATAGTCATTGACATGACATCCACAGAACACCGTTCCGTAAATATCACATCCCTCAGAGTGGTACAACAGAAACATTGCGGGTCCATATTACAAAGGTACACACATTATTATTATTACAATACCGGAAGTTCAAGACTTCCAAAAGATCCAACTTACAAACCAAAATATAAGATGTTCAGCGGAAATTTAAAAGTAACAACTTCGACTAGGAGTGGGGCTCAAGAGCTTATTTTATAGAGTTCATGCTGCTCGGCTCCGTTAGTTACTACTAACTAGACCCTTAAGTGGACTCGTTCTCATCGACACCGTAGAGGATCTCGTAGTCCACGCCTTCAACTCCTCCAGATAGATCAGGTTCCTCGTAGAACACGTCTTCTTGGTATTCGGCTGCATACATTGGCACGTCTTCGGAATCCTCAGAGTCTAAGCAAGGGATCAAAGGAAAGAATGAGTAACAGCGTTACCCAACAAATTCATTATATGCAAGGTGGGAAGTTTGATGCTCTAACTACCACCTCGGATTATAAATCCTTGGCACTATGCAGTTTTTGTAAATCTTTCTTCAAAGATTGATTTTATTCTGAAAGACTATGACAATCAGCCTTCACAGGTTGACTAGAACTTTCATGGAGTTCCTTTCCTGCTGCGTTCGTAGCTCCTTCCCGGAACAGGGAGTAACAAGTTACAATTCTTACACTCTGCAGAGGTGCGTTACTTTACCCATGAGAGATCAACTCCTTGTTGCCCAACCGGGCGTACTTTCCCGTCCATAATTCCATGATGTGGGGCCCAGTAGTTGGTCTAAGCCAATCACTGCCCCCTTCGCTACCCCGCATGCTTCCTTGGTGTACACCATGCCCACATAATGAATTACGGCAATGGTTTGTACAAACCGTTAGATGCCAGAACTATCGTGGGACGTTGAGGGTTCCCACCCATATGCTGCATATCCTCTATGAATCACCAATTAATATGCACGCTACGAGGATAACAGCCACGACCTGCACATCTGGCTTCATGCGAGAGGAAGAAGATATAGCTCACTTCTCTGTCCCATTCCAAATCTCATGGCTAACACGTAATATATGGCGCTAGAATCACTGATGTCAGGGGTTATTAAGTCCCTACTTGATCATCATTGTTGCAATTAGAACTCTAAGTTCTATTGCTCCACCATATCACCACTTAGGATGATATCTATAATTTCTTTATTTGTGAAAATAATATTTTCTTTCTTTTTTAGCATATATGATAACACACAATTTGATACTTTGATAAAGACTCTTCAAAGGACATGAGCAAGTGATGAACTTTCCTTGTGATGGCAAGGTAGTGAAGTCTGATGCTTGCACTGGACCTTGAGCTTCTAGTTCTACAAAAACATCATTATTGCCCGGTAAGGACAATATTTAAAGAAGCAAAATGATTATGCAAGTAATGTAATGCATTATTTAATTTTATATGCATTTACCCCAAAAAGTTTCTTTTTAGTAATAAAGGATTTATAAATATTAGTTTTAATATTTTATAACATATATTGAATTATTTTATTTTATTTCCCTTTTATTTGATTTTTATAGATTTAATAATCCTTTTAGGAATTATCAATTATACATTAAAAATGGTGATTAAATATTTATTTAGTATTTTTATAAAATACTACCATATTAATACATAATGAACGTGAATTTTAATTAATTTTATCACCTTTCAATAATTTTGTAAAATTCCATAAGGAATATATAATTTACAAAATTTCTAATAAAATGTAAATGTCTATTTTTTTTATTTTTTATTTATTTGGGTAGTTTGGATTTTTGTGAATCCAAAAATATTTTATTTATAATTTTTGTACTTTTATTTTATTTTCTAGAATTTTATTAATTCGAGGGGTATTTTGGTCTTTTTTTTATTAAAATAGTCCTGAAATTGTTTCTGGGCTGGTTATTCTTAGTGGACCCTGTTGGCCCACTAGTACTAGACAAAAGACCCACCTCGAAGGGTCTGGCCCAGCTCGGCCCACTCCTCACTGCCTCTCTCTCTTTTGAGTTCATCTTCTCCTCCTCTGACCCCGACCCTATGGCCAGCGATGCCGCCACCGGCGATTCCCGCCGCCGTCGGCCGTTCTGGTCGTCGCTGTGCTGCATTAGGGGGTTGTCGACGACGCCCGTTCGTTCTATCCAATTGGATTCGAGCCTAGGGCTCTCCTGCGATGGATCGATGCCGTCCCGAACCCTAGGGTTTAGGGATTGGCATGGATTCAAGTGTGGTCGTGGTCGTCGTGCGTTGAGGTGATGCTCTGCACCTCCAGGCGTGATCAGGGTCGTTGCCGTGGCGCCGTGCGGGTTGCAGCTCCCCCTCTGGGGTGCTCCCCTTGTCGCCATGGCCGTCGGCCCCCTGCTTCCTCTTCTATCCTTCAGCGAGGACCTACGGTGAGTTTGATTTCCCTCTCCTGGTGCTCTCTATGCTTGCTGATTCGATGCTAGATGTTAGCGGTGTCCTCTCTGGCTACTGTCTGATTCAGATTAGGATGATTATCCCTTTAGGGTTCCTGTGATGTGCTTGTTCATGTACTGGATGAATTGATTCATGTTTGGATGGTCTGTACACATGCTAAATGCTTATTGGCCTGAGGCTTGTTGCTTAAAATGATATATGATGTTTCTGGTGGCTTACTAGATGATTTGATGCTTGGATTGCATATGATTCAGATGATGTGGTTGTATGGGAAACATGCTTGGTAAATCCAATGATTTGATAGCTTTCCACTGTTTATTTGATTCATGGTCATGATTATGATAGGATACATCTACTGTCTTAGTGCTGTTAGCTTGGGAATTAACATGTGGTCTGAGATCATCACGATCTCAAACAGTGAAGTGTAACATATAAATATCCTAGTTATGATTCATGTGTTAACAGGAAAATGATTAGTTAGTTGATTGTCTGAACCTATGATGATTTACTGTCTTTCCTGATTCATAATGGATTATTCTTGTGATACCATCATGTATGGCACACAAGTTTAATTCTAAACCATGGATTTGGTTAGTTTATGCTTAAGACAATCTTGGCTTTGAAAGATAAATAGAGATGCTCTTCTTTGAATTCCCTAAGACCAATGATGTTGGTCTAAGGCTTAGGGATTCAAATCTTATCTAATTGGTTCATTTATATAGTCCTGGTAGTGGTACCAACTATTCTTTATTGAATCAAAGCTTGAAAAAAAATGATAGTGAGCTTGATCAATCTATGGATCCCAAAGATTTGTTTCTAAGGTGCTACCCTTCCTTTAGGGATGTGCCTAGAAATAGATCATAGGTATATATATTTTTGAATTGTAAAGTATAGTTTGACAACCAGAGCAAGGATGTTGCTCTGAGCTCTGGTTGGATTCTGGTACTTTGTTGTTTGCCTTTAGATTTTCAGAAATCCCTATGATGGATTCACCCCACTTGGGTGTCTTCTGAGGGTTTGTTTTGTAAAACAACACATGCCTTTCTCTAAATAAGATGATTAGATCATGTGAAGGTTTTATGAAACTCATCACAAAAGCTGATATTTGTGGAGTAAGTTGGTGATGATCTTGATCTGGTTTTGCTGGACTCCTGTGCTTGATCTGGAGCTAGCCTGCTCCTCCTAGCTCCTGGGCTTGGCCTTGATGTCCACCTGATTCATCCCCCTCCTTATGTCACCATCCTGGTGATGTTTGGGTTAATATGGGTGGTTGGTTTGGCTGCTGTTCTTGGTTTACTTGTTGTTCACCCTGGCTGTGCTGTGGTGTGGTGTGGTGTAGTGATGCACTGAGGTGCTTCCCCACGGCTGTGCTCTGGTTTTGTTTGATCTGGCTGTGCATGTGAAGTCGACAACACACCCTTTGCATGCTTGTGTGTGTGCATCCTGTGTGCCTGCTATGCACATATGGATAGGTTCAGAAAATTTGAACTTACTATTACCAATCTACTTTTACCTTGGCTGGTGAATTGGCCCCTTTTTGGCTGTCATTTGCATTATGGCTGGGAATTTATGAAAGATGAAATCTTTCATATTGGTGAAACTTGCCCCTCCTTAACATTTCTCAATGATGAGATTGTCAAGTGCACCTCACTGACATATCTGAGAGAAATATATACTAACACTAATCTTGTTTTATTTCTGTTTAGTCTTTGTTTTGTAGGTTCAAAAATAAAGATGAAGATTTAGTTTAGGTTTTGGATATAGGATAATTAGTAGATGTAATTTTCTTAGTTCTTTGTAATTTTTCTTTTATAGTTCTTGTAATCTTTATTTTATTCAATTGTAATAAAGATTATATTATTATTAATAAAGAATATTTTTATTCTTTATTTTGTTGTAACTTGTTTATATCTTTATAATATGAAAATGAATTTCATAATTTCTATTGTTTTGAGATTTAAGTTATACTACCTATATCTTAATTAATTTAAGATTCAAATCTTATATCAAAATCATTTAAACTATTATTCAAACACTTAAGTTTCTTTAAATTCAAACCCATTTCAAAACACAAATAATTCTTTTAAGATCACATCAAAGTTTATAACAATCCTCTTTTAAGTCTAAACCTAATCTTAAAGTAAGAAAGAAACATTGATCACTTAAGATTTTATTTGGCGAAAATTTTACCCACCTTTTCACAAATAGATGCATGCAACAATACATAATCGTAAATCTACCCTTCATTAGGTTCCTAAATGCTGTGATGTTACAACAATACAACAAGATACATAGACCGCCATCCAACAGATAACTGCTTTAAGCAAAGTGTGTAAGGTAAACAGTCCATATGTTCCATGAACAAGAGACCGTTGTTTTCTCCCTAGTAGAAACATCACATCTACAACCGAAGAGATTTCTGTCGCTTCCCTTGGAAACTAGAGGCATGGACCCACTATCGAGCATAAATATCCCCTCTTGGAGTCACTAGCAACTACTTGGCCAAGATAGCTACTAACAACGGAGAGCATGCAAGATCACAAACAACACATACATGATAGAATCATAAAGACAAAACCATTAATCAAACCAACATAATAATATCAATATCCATCAGATCCCCACAAACACAACATGCATGATTACAAATAGATTAGATCTTGATCATGAACGGAGCTCACAAGATCTATACATGAAAGCACAAAGGAGGAGATACAACCATCTAGCTACTACATGGACCCATAGTCCAAGGTGGAACTACTCACACATCATACCAGAGAGAAGGCCTCCGGGATGATCTCCCCTCCGGCAGGGTGCTGGGAAGAACTTCAGATCCCCCAGATCTAGGGACGATGGTGGCGGCGTCTACAGACGGTTTCGTGGATTTCTGATCGGGTACTTAAGGTTTCTGCATCGGGGGCTTGTTATAGGCGAAGGGGGAGACCTAGGCGGCCCCCAGGGCAGGCAAACCCTAGCCAGGCGCGGGCTCGGGCCCACCCGTGCCTAGGGTGGGTCTGGCCCCCCTGGCTAGCCTCCCGGGCTCTCCTCTAGACTTCTTGTTTCCCACGGAAAGTAATTGACTTTGTCCTTTGTCCCGTCCAATTTCGAGAATATTTCTTTACTAACTTTTCTGAAACCAAAATCAGCAGAAAACAGGCTTCTGGCACTGTTGCAACTTGTTAATAGGTTAGTACCTGAAAACATGTAAAAAGCACCTCAAAGTGTAGACAAGTAAAGCAAAGTAGATACTAAACAAGCATGGAGCATCAAAAATTACAGATACGTTTCCAACGTATCAAAAGCCTTAATCAAAGATGGGAGGATGAGATGGCCAACATATACTGTTGATGCAATTATTTGACACAAATTGATCTTTATCATGATCATCTGCCTAATCTTATCAAATATTTGCCACATCATAAGCCCTTTCAATGACTTGACCTTTGCATTAAAACTCTCTGCAAGGTTACTTGTTACATAGTCTACCTTGCAAATTCCATTAAATTGTCTTCTTGACCACACCATTCCATGATTTGCATCCAAGTACCCCTATCGTAGGTTTTTGTTTTGTACAACACTTCCAAATGATACAGATACTTCCTCAAACTGTCTGTGTATGGAGCTGGCCATAGGCTGTCAGTATAAACTTTACCCTTGAATTTCTTTGTAAAATTCTGCACTAAGTGTCGCATACGTTCCCTATGCTCCACTCCGGGGAATACTGCTTCTATAGCTTTCTCCAAACCTTTGCAAGCGTCTGTGTGGATAGTAAGTCCTCGTGGATGACCTATAAGGTCGCGCAAATTCTCTAGAAAACAAGTCCAACTTTCCTCTGACTCAATCTCCAAAACTCCATAAGCAACATGGAGTCTAATTGTGGCCATCAACTACAGTAGCAACTACTGGCTGTCCTTTAAATCAACCATGAAGAGATGTTGCATCCATGGCCAAATAAGGCCTGCAACCATCCAGAAACCCTTGCCAGCAAGCTTTGAAACAAACAAAATCCCTTCTAAAGCACTCCTTCTCCAATTTCTTCCCTATTATTTTATACTAAACTTTATGCCTGTCTATCTGTACGACACTACCTAGACTAGCCATCTCCACTTCAGCTTTGAAGCTGTAAAGCAGCTGAAAACTTTCATTCCATGGACCATTGATCCTCTCAACAGCCATTTCCTTTGCATAGAACATCCTCATATAAGGTACTGTAATATTAAACTTTTTATAAACTTCTTTTATGAGCGCTGTTGCACCAAGTGATGGGTTTGCTCTCATCCAATCCATGATTGCATCTGCCAACCACCTAGTCTTTGCTAGTTTTGTTTTGCCCTTTGTCTGTCCCCCTTGAGGTTGATGGTGCTTGACGTGGAGCACTTCGTTGGAAACCCCAAGAGCAAGGTGTGATGAGAACAACAACAAGTCTTCCCTCACAAGAGACCGAGGTTATTGAACCAGAAGGAGGAAGGAAACATCACATAGGTGTTGCAAGCAATGCGGAGACCTGCACAACACAAACTCAAGACTTTGCCCCAACGAATCAGTGAGGTTGTCAAGCTCACTGGTTTGCTGTAACAAAGGATTAAACGCATGGTGTGGAAGGTAATGGTGGTTTGCAGCAAGTAAACAAGTAACAGTGGAAGATGTATCAATGGTAAAGATTGGACCGGGGTCCATAATTCACTAGAGGTGCTCTCCTTAGATAAACAACATGGCATGAAGGGTAAACAAATTACAGCAGGGCAATTAACAGGAACTAAGCAAGGCATAACAATGCAATTACTAGTTAAAAAGATCCTATGAGATTCGATTGGGCAATACAACAAGATACATAGATCGCCATCCAAATGCATCTACAACTAGAAGTCCACCTTCAGGTTATCATCCGAACCCCCTCCAGTATTAAGTTGCAAGCAACAAACAACTGCTTTAAGCAAAGTGTGTAAGGTAAACAGTCCACATGTTCCATGAACAAGAGACCGTTGTTTTCTCCCTAGTAGCAACAACACATCTAAAACCGAAGAGATTATTGTCACTTCCCTTGGAAACTAGAGGCATGAACCCACTATAGAGCATAAATACCCCTCTTGGAGTCAGTAGCAACTACTTGGCCAAGATAGCTACTAACAAAGGAGAGCATGGAAGATCACAAACAACACAAACATGATAGAATCACAACATGCATGATTACAAATAGATTAGATCTTGATCATGAACGGAGCTCACAAGATCTATACATGAAAGCACAAAGGAGGAGATACAACCATCTGGCTACTATATGGACCCATAGTCCAAGGTGGAACTACTCACGCATCATACCGGAGAGAAGGCCTCCGGGATGATCTCCCCTCCGGCAGGGTGCCGGGAAGAACTTCAGATCCCCTCCATTCTAGGGACAACGATGGCGGCGGCTACATAAGGTTTCAGGGAGATTTGATCGGGTACTTAGGGTTTCTGCATCGAGGGCTTCTTATAGGCGAAGGGGGAGGCCGAGGAGGTGGCCAGGGGCCCCACACTCTGCCTAGGCGCAGGGCAGGGCCCACCCACGCCTAGGGGGAGTGTGGGCGCCCTAGCCTGCTTCTCCGTCTCCCCTCTGGACTTCTTGTTCCCCACGGAAAGTAATTGACTTTGACATTTGTCCCGTCCAATTCCGAGAATATTTCTTTACTAACTTTTCTGGAACCAAAAATAGCAGAAAACAGACAACTGGCACTGTGGAAACTTGTTAATAGGTTAGTACCAGAAAACATGTAAAAGCACCTCAAAGTGTAGACAAAGAAAAGCAAAGTAGATACTAAACAAGCATGGAACATCAAAAATTATAGATACGTTTCCGACGTATCAAGCATCCCCAAGCTTAACTCCTGCTCATCCTCGAGTAGGTAAGTGATAAAAAGAATAATTTTTTAGGTGACATGCACCTTCACAATGAAGATCTAACCATTTGCAAGCATTGAAAGCTGGGACCAAAGAACTCTAAACATGTGCATGAAAGATGGAGTTCTAACAATAGGACATAGTAACTATGCATGCAACATGAAAGGCTACAAACAAAGATCATGAATAACATGCATTGAAAAACGTTTGTTTGTTTCACATACAGAAAACATGGCATGGTGGCAATCAGCTTGTCCCTCAAAGAGTAGCAAATAGATGCATAGGACACCTTCAAAGTTCCCAAGGGTGACTAGAAACAAGTAGCACAAGAGCAAGTAATATCACAATATGCATCAATCAATAAGTTTTGGAACACTGCACACAGAATGATAACTATGCTCTCTTAATGGCGCCTAAAGGTAGGAGGTGGAGAATTAATAGTGGTGGAAGAAAGACCTTTTATAAAGGAAGCAGGGATTTCAAGTTTCAAAAAGAGCTTCCAAAAATTATGGTACTTTTTAGCTTTTAGCCCTCGTTGCCCCTATCATAAGCATCTTGAAGTGATTAAGGTTAAAGTGCACAAAGATAGAGTATATGCTTGACGAAGTATAAGTTGGCAATCTCAAGTCCCTTGAATACGAGGGCCACACCTCATGCTACTCAACTTTAGTCACCTGTAAGTTCTTGTCATTGTAAGTATTTGCATATCATTGATAACCGCCAACGGGGTACCCCTTGCACATGGTACAAGAGCTTTCCCATAACCAAAATGACAAGGCAAGCAGACAATGAGCATCTCAGCAATCTTCTTATTTACCATGGGAATATGGAGCTTTTTTCTCTCTTTCCTCTTTTTCTCAATGTGTCTCTTTTTTTCATAATAAGAATGCTTCATAGATGTCACTATGGTGATGCTGCAAGTTTCCACCATGATTAGGCATGGCTTAGGATAGCGGCCCAGGCGTTTCTCTAACACAGGATACAAACTCCATGGACTTACAAGTTCCCTCTTTATTTCACACGGGTGACATCCATAGACAAAAGAGCATGATATCAACTGAGTACAAAGTACAAGTGCAATGTTGAAAACGTTCCCCGTGACAGCACAGTTCTGCTAATTCCAACGTATAAGTGCAAGCATATACAACATAGAAGACACAATGGTTCAAGTTTATTAGGGGAAAAGAATATAAAGTGTTCCATCAAGTTTGTGAGGGCTTTAATCACTAAGTTTTCACATAACAAAATAGTTTTTAATTGGAAGATAGATGAAAACAAGAATATACTTGTAATGGTGTAACACACCATGCATAGGAGTTTATAGTGGACACTTTGGAATAACTTGGTTTCTTGGGAGTTGGAAGCATGAGTAGAGCTTACTCACACAAGTGGAGGCTAGCAAAGGACTGGGAGCAACCAAATAAGAGAGCAATAATGACCATAATCATGCAGTGCAACAAAGCATTACTAATCAAAGCAAAGCGTGGTACTACAAGTCAAGGACTAAATGATCATAGAGGCTATGGTGACTTTTAATAGTCATAACATGTTGTGAGCATGTTCCAAGTCAACCCAAGAAAAGCATCAAAGGAGAATACCACAATACTATGCTTTTGCATGCTAAAACAACGCATAATTTATTCAAGGCACACTAAGCAATCCTAACTATTTGTAACAAGACATGATACAACAATAATAACTAAGCATAAGGTCAAAACAACACCTAGTATGTCATGATAAAGTCTAAGTCACAGTCAATGCAAGCTCCTCTTGCACTTACAAGCAAAACTTACTACTCCTTTCCAACACCAAGCAACTTATTTGCAAACAACACAGCGAGAATGGGGGTCCAAACTACTTTATTCAAGCAAACTAAACATCTAAGCAAAGCAAATGAAAACTAAGACGCTCCAAGAACAAAACAATTGTGCA
The DNA here is from genome assembly GCA_916181665.1 of Avena sativa. Lineage (NCBI taxonomy): Eukaryota > Viridiplantae > Streptophyta > Magnoliopsida > Poales > Poaceae > Avena > Avena sativa. The sequence goes on along the minus strand of OV702297.1, from coordinate 297,570,311 downwards.
TGAAACAATAAAAATAAAGTGTCTAGACAGACATGAGCTTTTATTGATGAAGAAGGGGATGCCTTGGGCATCCCCAAGCTTTGGCGCTTGTACCTCTTGGATATTTCTTGGGGTGACACCATGGTGGCATCCCCAAGCTTGAGATTTTGTCCATTCTTTATCTCATTGCATCATTCTCTCTCTACACCTGAAAATTTTCCTTTATACAAAACTTCACACAATCTTCATTAGCAACATTAGCTTATTCAAAAGATATTAGACCTCTGGCAAAGCTTTGGAACAGCAAAGATTTTAACTAAAAACACAAGATACTATAGTAACTCCTTCAAAAATCTCAATTCACCTAAAGAGAACTAAAAAAGGAATCAATAAGAAGCAAATACAAATAATGGCAGAAATTTGTCAAAATAGACCAGCAGGTAGAAACCAATTTTTTCGAACATCTTATGTTTCTCAAATCAAAAATTGTGGAACTAACGAAAGTTAGCTAACATACTGGGGGATTTATTCGTAAATTTTCAGCTCAATCTGAGATACGGAGACTCCTCTCGAATTTTTTTTGGTGGAGGACAAAAATCTGTTTCGAGACAACAACTCCCCAAATCTTACTTCCCTCTCATTAGAGGTCATTCTTGGCACAAAAAACAAACAAAAAGGATAAAGAGAGGTCATTACTAAAGTAATAACTTCTAAGACTCAAGGAAACTCTTGGGTTATCTCCCAACAAGTACTTTTCTTTAACGCCTTTAAGTTAGGCATCATAGCTTGAGAAGATGCTCACATAAGAATTATGAATTGAAGTCAAAGAGAGCATCAAGAAGCAAATTCAAGACACATTTAAGTCTAACCCACTTCCTATGCATAGGAATATTGTATGCAAATAAATTCACAAAGTACAATGTGACAGGCATAGGAAGATGAAACAAGATCAACTTTAAAACTTTCAGCACATTGAGAGGTGTTTCAGTACCATGAAAACTTCTACAACCATACTTTCCTCTCTCATAATAATTTTAGTAGCATCATGAATAAACTCAACAATATAGGTATCACATAAAGCATGCTTTGCATTATCTACAAACACATAATTTCTATCAATCTCAAAAACAGTGGGATTAAAACCTCCACAGATTTTATCCAAAGTAGATATTTCAAAAGGATCCACAGGAACATAACATTCATACTCCTTTGGTAAGCATGGGGGACAATCAAATAATGTAAGGGATAAAGAGTTACTCTCATTAGAAGGTAGGCATGGGTAGATCCATTCTTCCTTCTTTTGTTCATCACTCTCCCCCTCTTTTTCATCTAATGAGCTTCCAGTTTCACAAGTTCTTCTTCCATAGGCTCCTGCAAGGCATTAGTCTCTTTCATTTGTGGAAAACGCCTATTAAAATATTCAAGAATATAGATATTTTCTTCCTTGTAATTATCAAAGTAAAATTTAAGTATCTCAAAAACCTCAGATTCATAAGGTGCATCATCAGTATTTTCAAGCAAACTGGCAAGTTCAATGGTGTCGTGGTGGTATCACGCCATATGCCATGGGTAGGCTAAAGTAGGGGCCGATGGACATGGAGGAATCCGGGGAGGGATGATGCAGTGAAGACCGTACTCGTATGAACAAAGAGAAATACAATGTATCTAGGATTGAGGCTCTCATGTGGAGATAACACCTCTTTATCTACATCTAATCTCTTATAATCTTACCATACTTGTGGCTACAATCATGCTCCTTGAGTTGTACCTCCTATGCCTCTATCTAGATCTCTCTGTGAGAGTGGAGGAGGAAGAAGAAGAGCTCCTATTGAGTAGAGAGGGGAAGAGCCCTTCGGGGCCTCCCCTTCTAATGATACCCCTGGTGCTCCTTATAAAGGGGAGCCCAGGGGACAAGACTTGTTCTACACGTTTGGCATCTAGATGGCATATTCTGGGTATCTTCTAGAGATGCTCAGCATATGCCTTGACATCTTTGGAGATGCCAGACATATTCCCTAGCATCTTATTTGATGCCAAGAGCATATCCCTAGCATCTTGTTAGATGCCATGGGCATATTCCATACGTCATGTGCCAGTCTGAGCTGGTGGGCTCCCAAGACTGGCACAATACTTGTTGGTCTTGTCTTGATCCGATGGCGTGTTCTTGTGGAGACCGTGGAGGCACCTAGAGATGAATAACATGGTGTCTAGGTCATCAGAACTCGGCCCAAGTGCTTAGGGCGAGGTGGAGATTCGGCCTGGGACGTGGCTGATTCGGCCTGGTCCTGATAGGCCCAGCCGAACTATGTTTAGAGGCCCAGCCGGATTACATCTCATTCGGCCTGGGTGTGAAAGAAAGCAAGAGTGGCCTAGCCGGGTCACTGGGAGCCCAGCCGGGGTCCCTTCAAGCCGGCCCGTAGCTGGGGGCGTCGATCTGGTCAAGCAAACCCGTGGTGGGCCGAGGTCTGGTTGATTCGGCCCACTCGGGTGAGCCTTGCGGGGTGCGGTGGCGAGGCTGGCATTGTAGAGCTTGCAGGGTCCTACGGTGGGCCGGGTGAAGTGCCGCTGGGCCAACGTGGTCATGGGGGAAGGACAAACCCGCAGTGGGCCGAATTAACTGGCTTCAGCCCACCTGGGAGAAGACGAGGAAGCTCGCCACACGGTGGTTGGTGGCGCTGGCGACGCAGGATCTTTGGTCCATGGTGGGCTGAACCGTCCTGCGTCGGCCCACCCAGATTGCTGCTTGGCGGTAGTCTTGGCGCGAGGGAACCCAGCGGGGGTGCGTCGGCATCACTGGCGGGAAGATGGCGAGGCACCGCCCGGCTCTGGCTCTGGCGGGAGGCGACATCAAGGAGGAGGCCCGTGATGGGCCGAGGTAATCGAGGTCGGCCCACCCGGGGCAGATACATCTAGCCTGATTACATCTTGATTCGGCACCCACTAGTATATGTCGGCCCAGGCTGTATGTCCTGAGGCCGAATTTAGCCTAAATCGGCCTAGAGACATTTTTCCTTATATCCTTTAGTTCTTTCTTTTATCTCCTGGTATATATGATTTCTATTTTACTAAGTTGTTCCTTCCTCAACTGAGTCTCCTTATACCACAACTCTGGGGTATCTGGGGTTATATCCCCGACAAAATGCACCCTTGAAGGCAATAAATTCTTCAATTTGTTCCACATCATAAAAGTCATGATTTCCTTTAACATAAGAGGATATGGTAACATTATCATTATACTCACATTGAAAAGGGAGGTGTTTATACCTCCTACAGCAACAAGCTTTATCAAAGCAATAAGTAACATTATAAGTAGAGCACACCTCTCTAGCAATAGTATTCAACTTATCAATTTGTTCCCATAAGTGTTCCCCTTTTGGTGACAAACGGTTTTCCTTATAATAATACTTTTGTTATTCCGTGAACCCACCTTGCCAATAAGAACTAGTTTCAAAGAAATCATCCATTGCAATAAAGCATGACCAAGCAAGGCAATAATAGACCACCAACTAGAGAAGGAACTAATTTTTTTGTGTTTTTGAATAAAGAAAGCAAACCAAACTAAACTATTTTTTTGGATTTTTTGGAAAGAGGCAAACAAAACCAAGAAAAAGAAACAAAGCAAACTAAAAACAAAGTAAAGAGAAAGGAAGTGAAGGACTCCCCTAGTGAAGACGTCCTTAGCCTCCCCGGCAACAGCTCCAGAAAACTTGTTGATGGTGCTTGACGTGGAGCACTTCGTTGGAAACCTCAAGAGCAAGGTGTGATGAGCACAACCGCAAGTCTTCCCTCAGTAGAGACCGAGGATATCAAACCAGAAGGAGGAAGGAAATGTCACACAGGTGTTGCAAGAAACGCGGAGACCTACACAACACAAACTCAAGACTTTGCCCCAACGAATCAGTGAGGTTGTCAAGCTCACCAGTTTGCTGTAACAAAGGATTAAACGCATGGTGTGGAAGGTAATGGTGGGTTGCAGCAAGTAAACAAGTAACAATGGAAGATGTATCAATGGTAAAGATTGGACCGGGGTCCATAGTTCACTAGAGGTGCTCTCCTTAGATAAACAACATGGCATGAAGGGTAAACAAATTACAACAGGGCAATTGACAGGAACTAAGCAAGGCATAACAATGCAATTACTAGTCAAAGAGATCCTATGAGATTCGATTGGGCAATACAACAAGATACATGGACCGCCATCCAACTGCATCTATGACTAGAAGTCCACCTTCAGGTTATCATCCGAACCCCCTCTAGTATTAAGTTGCAAGAAACAGACAACTGCTTTAAGCAAACTGTGTAAGGTAAACAGTCCACATGTTCCATGAACAAGAGACAGTTGTTTTCTCCCTAGTAGCAACAACACATCTACAGCCGAAGAGATTATTGTCACTTCCCTTGGAAACTAGAGGCATGAACCCACTATCGAGCATAAATACCCCCTCTTGGAGTCACTAGCAACTACTTGGCCAAGATAGCTACTAACAATAGAGAGCATGCAAGATCACAAACAACACAAACATGATAGAATCATAAATAAAAAACCATTAATCTAACCAACATAATAATCTCAATATCCATCGAATCCCGGCAAAAACAACATGCATGATTACAAATAGATTAGATCTTGATCATGAACGGAGCTCACAAGATCTATACATGAAAGCACAAAGGAGGAGATACAACCATCTCGCTACTACATGGACCCATAGTCCAAGGTGGAACTACTCGTGCATCATACCGGAGAGAAGGCCAGCGGGATGATCTCCCCTCCGGCAGGGTGCCGAGAAGAACTTCGGATCCCCCGATCTAGGGACGATGGTGGCGGCTATAGAAGGTTTCGTGGAGATTTGATCGGATACTTAGGGTTTTTGCATCGGGGATTCTTAAAGGCGAAGGGGGAGGCCGAGGAGGCGGCCAAGGGCCCCACACCCTGCCTAGGCGCGGGGTAGGGCCCACCCACGCCTAGGGGGTGGGGCGGGCGCCCTGGACCGCTTCTCCGTCTCCCCTCTGGACTTCTTGTTCCCCACAGAAAGTAATTGACTTTGACGTTTGTCCTGTCCAATTCCGAAAATATTTCTTTACTAACTTTTTTGGAACCAAAAACAGCAGAAAATAGAAAACTGGCACTGTGGCAACTTGTTAATAGGTTAGTACCAGAAAACATATAAAAAGCACCTCAAAGTGTAGACAAAGAAAAGCAAAGTAGATACTAAACAAACATGGAGCATCAAAAATGATAGATACGTTTCCGACGTATCAGATGTGGACAAGAATGTTCCACATTGCATCATCCAATAACAAACTAACAATGGTCTAAAATACACAACTGGTTGTAATACCTGAACCAAACTGCTCCTGAGCATAGTGGATGCATGCATCCTCCACCTACACCTCTTGTATGGGCACTTCACTATGAACCTTGATGGCTCACTCTTAATAACATCATAATCATTATTGGTGCGAATGCAATATGTAGTAAGGGCATTACGATAGTCCCGCATCGTTTCAAATACGGTGCCTTCTGAAATCTTAGGATTGTCCCTATCCTACTCAATTACTGGCAAGTCCTCACCATCGTACTCGGCTAAAACGAGGTTGTCATTGTTCTCCTCGTTCTCTTCGTCATCAGTGTCATCAAATCTAGCACCATGTGCAATTTCATCCGTGTATTGATCCTCTAGTGGCCACACGAGTAGGTTGGCTTACACTCGCAGTGCGAATATATGGTACTGTTGTGAACCTACAAGGAGCACCGGGCGCACACTATTAGCAGAGACAACAGAGACACATGATGCCCGACCACCTGATGATGCGTGACCACCAGATGATGATTTAACACTCTGTCCTGTGTGCTTAACTTTAGGTTGCACATGGAGACAAATTCGACCAAACCGTTCGGTAGCATTCAAAAATAAAAGCATTACCAGATCATCTTCGCTAGTTAGTGGGAGCAATCTTTGCTCGCTAATGTTGAAATATTGCAAATCAACTGAATCGCCTCTACTCCAGGGGAATTTATAATATATTTTATCTATAAAATCTCTGAGAGTTATGGAGGTTGCAACCACCGCTGGGAATTAAAATCTAGAGAGATATTGTTCACAACCACGAATTACGCTAGTATTCAGTCTAACCGCTAGCCGAAATGCCAGCACTGGATCAATCCTATTTGAAAAGCAATGCAGTTAGTTTAGCACTAACGATTCACACTCAAATACTTCCAATAATCAATCCACAAAGGGAAATGATGCTTACCCAGATGGAATTCATGCGTTAGATCCCTCCGATTCCACCCAATCTTCTCCGTGCTCGACGTGGATGGCCGGTACACCATCCGGCATTGCATACTGTTCCATGAAAGGGTAGATCTAGCGGGGCAGGAGTGGAGCCGGAGGTGGAGTGGGCTCCGTGGCTAGGGGGAGGGGGCGACCCTGGGGCCGAGGACGACATAAGGTAGAGGGAACAACGGCGGGGCAGCGGAGGGGCGGTGTAGGAGCTCATCTAGGCTTGGGGGAGCGAATTCTTTGGGTGAGCGAGAATGGTCGGTGCGATGTGTCTCCATACGATCCCTGTAGGGGTTCGTAGTATGGAAAACAAAAAATTTCTACCGCATGCAAACAAACAAGCCAAGATCTATCTACTAGATTGTAGAAACGAGTCGATTAGAGTACTCACCCTCGAAGATTCCAAAGCGGTTAACGAGAGCAGATTCTCGTGGGTGATGTAGTCATACACTTTCCGATCTCAAGATTGCGTAGACGATCCTTTCAGTGCTGCGTTCCGGCAGCGCTTCCGCAGTCAGTCACACATTCGGTACTCGATGAAGACCTTCCTCTCCCTTGTTCTAGCAGGCAGCGGAGGTTGTTCTCCCCTCACGATTCCGGAAGCACGACGACGTGGTGTCAGAAGTAGAGGGAAGATCCCGCAGGGCTTCGCCGAAGCTAGTGCGAGTTATGGTGGATCTAGGGTTTCTCGACGATCTAGGGTTTAGAAGGCTGGGAGGAGGAGGTGTCGGCGGCGGCTAAGGCGATGGCGACGTGCCGGCGGCGGCGACGCAGGGCTGCGGCGCGGTGGCGGCGGCGCACAGGGTTGGGGAGGGCTGGCTTGGTGGTGTTTGGGGCAGCCCTCTCCTTCTATTTATGAGAGGGGGGGGGGGCAGCCTTGGGAGGGGAGGGTTTGGATCCAAACCCAAACCCAAGCTGGATTGAAGGAAGGACTCTTTCCTTCTTCTACTAGGAAACCATTGTTCCAGTTTGACTTTTCAAACCTCCCTTTTGAATTTCAATTTAGAGCTTTAATTCTCTCTCACAAATGCCCAAACCAAGTGACCTAGGATATGATCCAATCATTCCACTTACCCATGACACATTCATGGACCATTCCCCTTCCGGTCCGATGAACCTTCTATACCCTTCTAGAACCTCTCCGATGAAAACATCGAAATCATTCCCGAACTCCGGAATCGGACTTTCCTTATATGAATCTTATTCTCCAGACCATTCTGGATCTCCTCGTGATATCCCGGATCTGATCCGAGACTCCGAACAACATTCGGTATCCCTACTAACATTCCATATCTACTAAACTACATCGAATCCTTAAGTGTGTCTCCCTACGGTTCGTGAATTATGCGGACATGACCGAGACACTTCTCCGATCAATAACCAATAGAGGAATCTGGAAATTCATATGGATCCCACATATTTCAACGATTACTTTGCGATCGAATGAACCACTTACATATGATACCAATTTCCCTTTGTCTCGCGATAGTTTACTTATCCAAGGTTTGATCGTCGGTATCTCTGCATACCTAGTTCAACCTCGTTACCGATAAGTATTCTTTTCTCGTTCCCGTGATATGTAATCCCTTGTGAGCCAGTCACATGCTTGCAAGCCAATTGGATGACATTCCACCGAGAGGGCCCAGAGTATATCTATCCGTCATATGGATGGACAAATCCCACTCTTGATCCATGTGCCTCAACACATACTTTCCGAACACTCAATGCCACCTTTATAGCCACCCAGTTACGGTGTGGTGTTTGATGTCATCAAAGCATCCTTCCGGTGATGGTGATTAGCATGATCTCATGGTAGAAGGAATTAGGTTACTATGTATCAGAAAGCTTATAGCAAATAAACTATTTAAATGACTTGATCTTAATGCTACACTTATCTATAGGAGTATGTCCATCATAACATTCTCCTAATGATATGATCTTTTTGTTAATAACATCTCAATGTTCATGATCGAGAAACCACGATCATCTATTAACCAATAAGCCAGTATTATAAAGAGGCTTTACCAGGGACTCTAATTTAGTTTACAAATCACACAAGTATTAATGTTTCCGGTTAATACTATTATCGCATGAATGTAAACATTTATCATAAACACAAAGATTTAATAATAACCACTTTTATTATTGCCTCTAGGGCATATCTCCAATAGTCTCCCACTTGCACTAGAGTCAACTAATCTAGATTACATGGTAATATACCGAACACCCATGGCAGTTTGGTGCTGGTCATGTTTTGCCCTTGGGAGAGGTTTAGTCAACGGATCCGCCACATTCAGATCTGTGTGTACTTTGCAAATCTTTATGTCACCATCTTGAACATGCTCTCGAATAGCGTGAAAACGTAGCTTGATGTGCTTCAACTTCTTGTGTGACCTTGGTTCTTGCGCATTGGCTATGGCGCCCATGTTATCACAGTAGATAGACATTGGGTCCAGCGCACTTGGAACCACACCGAGCTCTGTAATGAACTCCTTCATCCATATCGCCTCTTGTGAAGCCTCCAAAGCAGCTATGTATTCTGATTCAGTTGAAGATCTCGCCACAACCCTTTGCTTTGCACTCCTCCAGCTAACTGCTGCACCATTCAAAGTAAATACGTATTTGGATCGGTGTTCCAACTAGCATCGGTGTAACCATTAACAACGAGCCGTTCATCACCTCCATAAGAAAGAACCATATCCTTAGTTCTTCTCAAGTACTTAAGGATGTTTTTGACCGCTGTCTAATGATCCACTCCTGTATCACTTTGATATCTGCTAGTCAAACTAACAACATATGCAATGTCGGGTCTAGTACATAGCATGGCATACATAAGAGATCCTATGGCTGAGGCATAGGGAGTCTTACTCATCCTTTCTCTATCTTCTGCCGTTGCAGGACTCTGAATTTTACTCAAGGTCGTATTGGGCAACATGGGCAAGAACCCTTTCTTGCTATCTTCCATTCCAAACCTCTTTAGAACTTTGTCCAAATATGTACTATGTGACAATGATATTAGGCTACTCGATCTATCTCTATAAATCTTTATGCCTAATATGTAAGCTGCTTCGCCAAGATCTTTCATTGAAAAACTATTATTCAAATAATCCTTGACACTATTAAGAAGGTCTACATCATTCCCAATCAACAATATGTCATCTACATATAGTATTAAGAATGCTACAGAGCTCCCACTCACTTTCTTGTAAATACAAGCTTCTCCATAAGTTTGTATAAATCCAAAGCTTTTGATTACCTTATCAAAACGTTGATTCCAACTTCGGGATGCTTGCTTCAATCCATAAATGGACCATTGAAGTTTGCATACCTTGTTAGCATCTTTAGGATCGACAAAACCTTTGGGTTGCATCATATACAACTCTTCATCAATGTCTCCATTGAGGAATGCCGTTTTGACATCGATCTGCCATATCTCATAATCATAATATGCAGCGATTGCTAACAAAATCCTTACAGACTTTAGCTTCTCTACCGGTGAGAAAGTCTCATCATAGTCAACTCCTTGAATTTGTCGAAACCCTTTTGCGACTAGTCGAGCTTTATAGATAGTAACATTACCATCAGCATCTGTTTTATTCTTGAAAATCCATTTGTTCTCGACAGCCTTCCGGCCATCCGGTAAGTCCACCAAAGTCCATACTTGGTTTTCGTACATGGATCCAATCTCGGATTTCATGGCTTCTTTCCATTTATTGGAATCTGGGCTCATCATTGCTTCCTCATATGTCGCAGGGTCATCGGTGTTGCCCACCAACATGACACTCATAATGGGATCATACCAATCAGGAGTGTTACGAGTTCTCGTTGACCTGCGAGGTTTTGTAGTAACTTCAACCGAAGTTTCATGATCAACATCATTAGCTTCCTCTCTTATTGGTGTAGGCGCCACAGGAACTACTTCCGGTGCTGCGCTACTCGCAGGTTCGAGAGAAGGTTCGACAACCTCGTCGAGTTCTACTTTCCTTCTAGTCACTTCTTTCGAGAGAAACTCCTTCTCTAGAAAGGATCCATTCTTGGCAACAAAGATTTTGCCCTCGGATCTATGATAGAAGGTATACCCAATAGTTTCCTTCGATTATCCTATGAAGACGCATTTTTCCGCTTTGGGTTCAAGCTTGTCGGGCTGTAACTTCTTTACATAAGCTTCGCAACCCCAAACTTGAAGGAACGACAATTTAGGTTTCTTCCCAAACCATAATTCATACGGTGTCGTTTCAACGGATTTAGATGGTGCCCTATTTAAAGTGAATGCGGCTGTTTCTAATGCATAACCCCAAAACGGTAGCGGTAAACCTGTAAGTAACATCATATAACGAACCATATCTTAGAGAGGTCGATTACGACGTTCAGACACACCATTACGCTGTGGTGTTCCCGGCGGTGTCAATTGTGAAAGTATTCCGCATTTCTTCAAATGCTCGCCAAACTCGTAACTTAGATATTCACCTCCACGATCAGATCGTAGAAATTTAATCTTCTTGTTACGTTGATTCTCTACCTCACTTGAAATTCCTTAAACTTCTCGAAAGTTTCGGACTTATGTTTCATGAAATAGATATACCCATATCTACTCAAATCATCCGTGAAGGTAAGAACATAACGATAACCACCGCGCGATGCTACACTCATTGGGCCACACACATCGGTATGTATGATTTCCAATAAGTCCGTAGCTCGCTCCATCATACTAGAAAATGGAGTCTTAGTCATTTTACCCATCAGACATGCTTCACATCTTTCAAGTGATTCGAAATCAAGTGATTCAAGAAGTCCATCAGAATGGAGTTTCTTCATACACTTCACTCCAATATGACCAAGACGACAGTGCCACATATAGGTCGAGTTATCGCTCAATTTCAAATGTTTAGCTTCAATGTTATTAATGTGTGTATTTCCACAATCGAGATTCAATAAAAATATACCATCTATCAAAGGTGCATGTGCATAAAACATGTTACTCATATAAATCGAACAACCATTATTCTCGGACTTAAAACAAGTAACCGTCTCGCAATAAACATGATCCGGATATAATGTTCATGCTCAACACAGGCACCAAATAACAATTATTTAAGTATAAAACTAACCCCGATGGTAGATGAAGAGGTAGCATGCCGACCGCGATCACATCAACCTTTGATACATTTCCAACGTGCATCGTCACCTCGTTCTTCACTAGTTTCCGTCTATTCTGCAGTACCTGTTTCGAGTTACAAATGTGAGCAACCGAACCAGTATCAACTACCCAGGCACTACTACGAGTACTAGTGAGATACACGTCAATAACATGTATATCGGATATACCTTTCTTATTTATGTTGCCGTTCTTCAAATCCGCCAAGTACTTAGGGCAATTCTGCTTCTAGTGACCTTCTCCCTTGCAGTAAAAGCACTCAGTATCAGCCTTTGGCCCAACCTTGGTCTTCTTCACTGGCGCGGTAACTTTCTTACCGCCCTTCTTGAAGTTTCCCTTTTTCTCAGACTTGCCTTGCTTCTTGAATTTGGTGGTCTTATTGACCAACAACACTTGGTGCTCTTTCTTGATCTCCACTTCCGCAGACTTTAACATGGAGAAGAGTTCAGGCAACGACTTGTCCATGTTTTGCATATTGTAGTTCATCACAAATTCTTGTAACTTGGTGGTAGTGATTAGAGGACACGGTGAATCCCCAAAGCATTAGGAATCACTATACCCAAGCTTTGAAGCTTTCTTGCGTGCCCAGACATTTTAATCACATGCTCACTGACAGAGCTTCCCTCTTCCATCTTGCAGTTAAAGAACTTTTCAGAAGCCTCATAAATTTCAACTGCCGCGTGAGCCTCAAATATCATTTTGAGTTCACGGACAATATCATGTGGGTCATGGTTCTCAAACCTTTTCTGAAGCTCCGATTCCAAACCATACAAGATAGCACACTGAACTATGGTGTACTGATTCTTCCGAGCAAGGAAAACATTCTTTACCTCATCGGTAGCATCAGCTGCAGGTGGGTCACCCAGCGGTGCATCCAGCACATAGGTCAAATTACCAGCATTAAAAAAAATACTCAAATTGCGGAACCAATTCGCGAAGTTTCTTCCATTATTTTTCAACCTTTCTTTCTCTAGGAACGCATTAAAATTGATGGTAGGGGCCGCCATTGATCTACAACATATTTGCAATAGTTTAGACTAAGTTTATGACAAATTGAGTTCTAATTAATAGTTAAATTAATCTTGGTGAACTCCCACTCAAAATAATATCCCTCATATTGTTTTAGTGATCACACGAACCAAATACACCACATCAAAACCGATCATCACGAGAGTTGATGTAGCTTCAATGGCGAACAATCAACATATTCATCATATCTACTATATGACTCATGCTTTACCTTTCAGTGATCCGTGTTCCGAGACCATGTATGTACATGCTAGGCTCGTCAAGATCAAACCTTAGCTTCTGCATGAGCAAATATGGCTTGCTCACGTTGTGTACACTCGCAGAATCTAACACACCTGATCATCACGTGGTGCTTCGAAACAACGAGCTTTAGCAACGGTGCTAACTAAGGATGAACACTTTATAACTTGAAATTTTTGTGCTTGAGGGATCATCTTATAATGCTACCATCGCGAACTAAGCAATACAAGATGCATAAAAGGATTAACATCGCATGCAATTCATAATATGTGATATGATATCGCCTTTCTTCTTGTACTTCCGTTCTCCATCTTCAAGCACGAACATGATCTCCATCATCACCGGCATGGCATCAAGGTCAATGGCGCCGCTTCATGGTTGTCGTCCACCAGCATCAACTATTACAACTACTTTGAATAATAGACACGCAAGTCTTAACGGAATTAAAAGACAACCATATGGATCCTGCCGGTTGCCGACTTACAATAAGGAACATTGCATACATCATATATAATCACAATCATGGCCATATCACATCACAACACACCCCTGCAAAACAAAGTTATATGCCTCTAATTTTCTTTGCATGTTTTACGTGGTTTGGGGTGTCGTTCTAACTTATGAACAAGAACCACAACATTGATACTAGTATTGTCAATCACCCGTTGTAAATTGAATCTTAACTATGTTGTGAGAAATAGGCACCCGCAAAGCCACTTATGCAATACAAGTTGCATGTCAAGCGTGGAGAAAGTCTCATGAACGATGTCATGTAAGGTTAGCCCGGGCCGTTTGATCCCACCATCCCGCAAGATGCAAAGTACACAAGAAGAAATCGACAACAAAAGCATCAACGCCCACAATGACCATTGTGTTCTACTCGTGCAACAGATCTACATATAGCCACGACTCTGATACCACTGTAGGGGTTTGTAGCATGGAAAACAAAAAATTTCTACCGCATGCAAACAAACAAGCCAAGATCTATCTACTAGATTGTAGCAATGAGTCGATTAGAGTACTCACCCTCGAAGATTACAAAGCGGTTAACGAGAGCAAATTCTCGTGGGTGATGTAGTCGTACACTTGCCGATCTCAAGATCGCGTAGACGATCCTTCCGGCGCTGCGTTTTGGCAGCGCTTCTGCAGTCGGTCAGAAGTTCGGTACTCGATGAAGACCTTCCTCTCCCTTGTTCCAGCAGGCAGCGGAGGTTGTTGTTCTCCCCTCGCGATTCCGGCAGCACGACGACGTGGTTTCAGAAGTAGAGGGAAGATCCCGCAGGGCTTCGCCTAAGCCGGTGCGAGTTATGGTGGATCTAGGGTTTCCCGGGGATCTAGGGTTTAGAAGGCCGGGAGGAGGAGGAGGTGTCGACGGCGGCTAGGGAGACGGCGACATGCCGGCGACGGCGCACGGGGTTAGGGAGGGCTGACTTGGTGGCCTTTGGGGAAGCCCTCCCCTTCTATTTATGAGAGGGGGGCAGCCTTGGGAGGGGAGGGGTTTGAATCCAAACCCAAACCCAAGTTGGATTGAAGGAAGGACTCTTTCCTTCTTCCACTAGGAAACCATTGTTCCAGTTTGGCTTTTCAAACTTCCCTTTTGACTTTCAATTTAGAGCTTTAATTCTCTCTCGCAAATGCCCAAACCAAGTGACCTAGGATATGATCCAATCATTCCACTTACCCATGACACATTCATGGACCATTCCCCTTCCGGTCCGGTGAACCTTCTAGAACCTTCTAGAACCTCTCCGATGAAAACATCAAAATCATTCCCGAACTCCGGAATCGGACTTTCCTCATATGAATCTTATTCTCCGGACCATTCCGGATCTCCTCGTGATATCCCAGATCCCATCCAAGACTCTGAACAACATTTAGTATCCCTACTGACATTCCATATCTACTAAACAACATCGAATCATTAAGTGTGTCTCCCTACGGTTCGTGAATTATGCGGACATGACCGAGACACTTCTCCGATCAATAACCAATAGAGGAATCTGGAAATTCATATGGCTCCCACGTATTTCAACGATTACTTTGCGATAGAATGAACCACTTAAATACGATACCAATTTCCCTTTGTCTCGCGATAGTTTACTTATTCGATGTTTGATCGTCGGTATCTCTGCATACCTAGTTCAACCTCGTTACCGATAAGTACTCTTTTCTCGTTCCCGTGATATGTGATCCCTTGTGAGCCAGTCACATGCTTGCAAGCCAATTGGATGACATTCCACCGAGAGGGCCTAGAGTATATCTATCTGTCATATGGATGGACAAATCCCACTCTTGATCCATGTGCCTCAACACATACTTCCCGAACACTCAATGCCACCTTTATAGCCACCCAGTTACGGTGTGGTGTTTGATGTCATCAAAGCATCCTTCCGGTGATGGTGATTAGCATGATCTCATGGTCGAAGGAATTAGGTTACTATATATCAGAAAGCTTATAGCAAATAAACTATTTAAATGACTTGATCTTAATGCTACGCTTATCTATAGGAGTATGTCCATCATACCATTCTCCTATTGATATGATCTTGTTGTTAATAACATCTCAATGTTCATGATCGAGAAACCACGATCATCTATTAACCAACAAGCCAGTATTATAAAGAGGCTTTACCAGGGACTCTAATTTAGTTTACAAATCACACAAGTATTAATATTTCCGGTTAATACTATTATAGCATGAATGTAAACATTTATCATAAACACAAAGATATAATAATAACCACTTTTATTATTGCCTCTAGGGCATATTTCCAACAGCCCCACCCTTCACTATGTATGCAAGATGTAGAGGGAGTGTCCCAACCTTTATTAACATAAGGTGGTGTCCCCTGTGTTTACAATGCTAGTCCCTGGATCAATAGCTAGCATCCACAGTTAAGATGTAATATCAAGAAACAAAGGTCATAATATAACTTTATAACCAGGAATAACATAATTTTATTACATCTTTACATAGCTCATTTGGCTATTATATTACATTGCAGCGGAATAACTATAGTCATGGGTCCTTCATCTTCAAAAGTGCCACAGGCAAATGTTGGTTGTAGACTTTGTAATCCTAATCAACACACTTCACTAAATCAATCAAACCTGCAACATACAAGTTACAGCCACAAGGGTCAATACATTTGAATTGTATTGGCAAGTGATACTATGGTAGTATAGTGGAGTCTATCATCTATATGCATTTGGCTAAGTGGAGTTGAGGCTTGCATTGCTCAAAATATATTTTTCCTTAACATTTGAAAACACTAAGTTTTTGTTTTGACAAAAATCTTTTCCAAGACAACTCTCAATCAAAGATTGAAGATTTCAAAAACCCTTGTTCAACCACAAGATTTTAACTTAGAAATTTGAATGATGAGATTCTTGATTGCTTCCATGTCTTGATGCTCAAATTGTCCTTTACCAGGGACATGGCTAAGTACTTAGATTTTACACTCTGCAGAGGTGGTGCACTTTCCCCACCAGACTTGGTTTCCCAAGACAAGATCTTTCAGAAGCCTTCCCTTAGACCAAAATGGACGCGTTCCAACCTATCAAAAACTACCACCCACTGTCCATATGGCTAAGTTCTTGCAACCTATATGATCATGGCAGAGCCCATATTGCCAAGTGGTTGCACTTGAAGCTTCTCAACATTTGACATCTCAAATCTCTTTGTTCCTGGGTGGCAATCCACAAGTGAGATACACAAGGTTCACCAGTCCCCTGGCCTTGTGTAACCACTCAACCAAAAACCACCAAGCAAGTCCCATTCCACCCAGGTGATTCATTAACTTAGTTGTTTTATTAAACAAAACACAAGTCCTCAGACTTAGAATATTTTTCCATAGTGTGAATATATATTCCACCCATGTTTTCTATTAGCTAGGCTAAGCTTGATAGTAGTAGGAATCTTAACTTAGGAAAATCCTACTAAGGATTCATCTACTAGGTTTTCCTATAGCAAGGTTCATACTTAGCAAAATTCCATGCAAGTTTACTTGGAGAAAAATCACTAATGCATAGAGAAAGTAATGGGACAAAAAGTATGAAGTATCACTTGCCTTTTTGGTAGAGTATGGGTTCACTCCTTGTCCTTGCAACAATCACACTCTTCAAGTCACTACAAATCAATCAAGCAAGGCACAAACTTAATCTACCAATCAAGCAAAACATCACATAAAATCATAAAGTCTAGGAAATGCATGCAAGCATGCCAAGCTTTGTTTTATTTGAAAAAGTGGTTCCTAATGGGTCTTAAACATTTGAAAACACCTAATGGTCATTTTGTAAAGTGGCAAAGTCATTTGCTAAAGGTTTCACCTCAAGAACCATTTTCAAATCAAAGTATCATTTTATGTGGTGTAGAAATATTTTTTTACTAGGGCATTAATCTATAGGGTTCACCAAATAAGTTTCCAAACCATAAAACTTTGTGTTTGGGGTCAGGGAGTTTAAAACAAAACATTTTCCAAAGGTTTCCTTCCAAAACCATTTTTAAATAAATAAACCACATTTCTATTTTGACTAGAAATGGTTTTAAATCAAAGAATCATTCTTTTCCTTCACCAAATGCATTTTTGAAACCACAAAGTGTTTCCTAGGGTCAGTAGGTTCAAAGCAATCCAATTGCAAAAGATTTTAACCCCAAATTCATTTTTAAACAATTTTCACATCTTTAACAAGCATACAAATGTTTCTGCAAAACAACCACTTTTCCAGAAGCTTTTTACTAAACAAAAGGCATGGTTGGCTAGGGCTTGTCTTGCTGATTCCATTGGTATAAAATTTGTAATTTTTGGACGTGTGGATCAAAAGTTGTGCAATTTACAAAATTGGAAATCTAATAGAAGTTTTCTGTCTTTTAAAACAACTACAAGCCACGTGTCTCACTCTGATTTGATGAAAACGGTTCGCACGGATCACGCGCTGCAGGCCGTTGGATCTAACTGATATCGCACGGCTCAGTTTCTCTCTTACCCCTTCGCTCACTTTCTTTCCTAGCCGCTGGATGCTGATCTAACGGCTCTCAGTGCCTCGACCAGAAGCTGGCGGCGCTCAACGGTGGCATGCGGCGACGCGGCTCTGACGGTGACGCTGCCGGTGAACTAGGACGCGAGGGGAAGAGTGAAGTTGCTCACCAGGTTCGCAATGAAGCACTGTTTCTCGTTGTTGCTTTGGCTGGCCAAGGGGAGCACGGAGGTGACGACAATTGCTCGCCGGAGTCTCTGCTTCCGTCAGGCACGCTCGGTCGTTGTCGGGAACAAGGCTACAAGGCACGCCGGTGCAAAACAGAGGGAGCGTTAGACACGTACGGGGAAGGAGAGTATGCTAGTGTCAACTAGAGAGGAGGGGGCGGTCAGGGATTACCAGAGGAGCTCATCAGAGTTGACCTAGCCGTCGGTGGCGCTCAGACGAAGACGGAGGCGAGGCTGTGGGGCATGCGTGGGCGAACAGAGGCCATGGGCAGGTGCGTGAGATGATGGGGATCAAGCTGGTGTGAGCTAGGAGGTAGGAGAGGGTCAGGGCTCGCCGGAATTTGACAGGGAACTCGTCGGTGGCAGTGAGGCTTCGAGCAAAAATTGTGGACACCCTGGGGCTCCGGTGGTGTGATGACTGGAAGGGAAAGGAGAGAGGAGGGAGGCGAGTTTACGAGCATCATCACTGGGCGGAATTAGTGCGTCATTTAGGCGAATTGAACACGAGCAATCGACGCTGGAAACGGCCGGAGTGAGGGGAAAGAATTGGTCGCGCGGTTTGAAGACGACCCCAACATGGCTGTGGGTCCTCTTTGTCAGTGAGAAAGGGAGTGAGGGGGAGGGGTCCACTTGTCAGCGTCCTCGCGGGTTGCTTCTGCGGTGAAGAAAAACGGTTCGGGGCGAGGGTGAGGTGGGCTAGGTGGGCTGTTGGGTTGGAGCTGGGCCAGATGGTTGGGCTGCTCTATTTTTTTCTATCTGGAACCTTTTTCTTTTTACAAAACAATTTCTGTTTTGAATTTCAAATCACAAATCAAACAACAAAACAATCATTCAAACAATTCAAACAATCACCACACTTGTAATGAGTTTTTGGTTCTGTTTATCAACATAAACCAAATCCCAAAATAAAATAATATTTTTATTCTTTTTAGGATCCATTCATTAATTAAATAAAATGGACCTTTAGTTATTTAATCAAATAGGGTTTGATTTATTTAATAAATTCTTCATTTGAAATCCAAATACTTTCAAAACCAAAACAGTAGGTTTTATTTGAAGGTAAAGAATACTTGGAAAGCTTGTTTAAAATAAAATAACATTTTTGTTATAAGGTCCATTAATAATTAAATAAAATGGGCCTTAGTTATCAAATAGGATTTGTTTTATTAAAACCTTTATTTTGGAATCTAAAATAAAACCAAAACACTTCAGTAGGTTTTATTTGAGAATATAAAATATTTGGAAAACTTATTTTTAAAATAAATAAATAAGTTTTTGTGTTTATTTAAAATGGGAAAAGCCTTTACTTTAATAAAATTGGATATTAAATCCTTATTATTTTATTTAGATAAACCTTTACTATTTTTATCAAAACAAAATGTTTTTATTTCAAAACATTGGCCAAGGTTTAATTTGGCTTTATAAAATAATCTTTATTAATAAATTTATTCTTTTTCATTTGAAAACCAAAGCCTTTATAAAAAGATTTCAAAGTAGTAGTAAAATATTTTTATTTTTTTTCCTTTACTAAATATTTATCTTTTTAATCCCTTTAGGATTTCTTTGTTCAAAATAGGTTTGAAGATTTCCAATTGGATTCAAAAGTTTCTTCTGGCCCTGAAAATCAACAAAGTTTTATTTTATTTATTTATTTTTCACATTACAAGATTTGGAAAATCTTGGGATGTGACCGGCTACCACCCTTAAAATAAATCTCGTCCCGAGATTTGGGGAGGCTAGGGTTACAAGTAGTCTCAAAACAACTAGGGTACTACCACCCTTAAAAACTTTCAAACAAAAATTACATAATGTCCTTATTGGGATCCTGGGAAAATTTCTCTGGCAAACATTTGCATTGTGTCCTTAGTTTCCATGCTTGACTCATGGGCCAAGGTTGAGATCCTTCATAGACTTGTTTAACTTGTTCTTCATCTTTTCTGGACAATTGTTTACATAGTGGCCTAGTTCCTTGCATTTGAAACACATCACTTGGCTGATATCTTTCTTTTCCTTTGGTATTATTGTCTCTTGTTTGTCTCTTTGGTTCTTCTTCTTTTCTGGGCATTCATTGGCATAGTGTCCCATCTCTTTGCAATTGTAATATTGCACTTGAGTAATATCCTCCTTGTTAGGGTTGCGGCATTTCTTCTTCTTCTTTTTGGGTCTCTCCAAAGCTAGGAGTTCTTCTAGTTCATGTTCTTCATAGGTGGGAGATCTTTCTCTCTTCTTGGGGTATTGATCTTCATGCTCCCTGGATGCATGATCCTTGTCTTCACAAGTATTGCTAGCTTGGGTTCCTTCTAGAATAGCATCTTTGTCATCCTTGTTGTCATTTTCTCTTTGGGAAAAGTTTTCTCTCATGTTGATCATTTGAGTAACCAATCCTTGCAACAATTGGGATTGAAGTTTCAAAATCCTTTGTATGGCTGGGTCTAGTCCATTGTTGTTGGCTAAAAGCTGAGTTGTCTCTTGGCTCAATTGGTTTTGGGTTGCTATAAGTTCTCTCATGTTGTCCTCTTGGTTGTTGTTGTCATCATCCTTGATGTTGGAGTTTCTTGGAGAAGTCATCTGTTTGGTTTGGATTGGGATTGGAATAGGCAAGATAGTTCTAAGGAATCAATTCTAATCACACACATCACAATTCACACAAGTAATGTGCAAGCATTCACAAACAAAACAATTCACTCAAACACAAAGTTTAAGCACATACTTAGACAACAAAATATTTTTGTTACACCACATAAGTTGGTGTGTTTGACTTAACTAAAATATGGTGGTCCATCTATATGGTTCACTTGTGATCTTTCCATCCTTCTTTTGTTGATTCTTCTTTACATGAGATCATGGTTTCTTTGAGAAAACTCCTTGGTCACAAAACTTCAAATGATGTGGGCTCCTTCTAACTTTTGCATTCCCTTAGTCTCCAAATCTTGAGCAAGATTTCTTTGTCTTACATGTAGTCCTTAGTGATATCCAAGTTGGAAGTCCTTGGTGAACATGCTTAAGATGTTGAAGTCATTAGAGTTGAAGAAGTTGAAGTCATTAGAGTTGAAGGTGTTGAGGAAGTCCTTTGCACATGGTGTAGTTTTGGGCCATGGGTAGGTTTTTCCATCAAGTTGAAATAGAAGAGATGTTGAGTTGAAACCAAAATGGTTGAGGAAAGAGTTTACAAGTGTTTTTGTAAATAAGTTTTTGGAACAAATACAACTCCTATTTTTCTAAGGGTTTTTGTCCAATCCTAGGTTTACAAATCCTACAGGCAACACAATACTCTGATACCATCTGTAGAGGGAGTGTCCCAACCTTTATTAACATAAGGTGGTGTCCCCTGTGTTTACAATGCTAGTCCCTGGATCAATAGCTAGCATCCACAGTTAAGATGTAATATCAAGAAACAAAGGTCATAATATAACTTTATAACCAGGAATAACATAATTTTATTACATATTTACATAGCTCATTTGGCTATTATATTACATTGCAGCGGAATAACTATAGTCATGGGTCCTTCATCTTCAAAAGTGCCACAGGCAAATGTTGGTTGTAGACTTTGTAATCCTAATCAACACACTTCACTAAATCAATCAAACCTGCAACATACAAGTTACAGCCACAAGGTTCAATACATTTGAATTGTATTGGCAAGTGATACTATGGTAGTATAGTGGAGTCTATCATCTATATGCATTTGGCTAAGTGGAGTTGAGGCTTGCATTGCTCAAAATATATTTTTCCTTAACATTTGAAAACACTAAGTTTTTGTTTTGACAAAAATCTTTTCCAAGACAACTCTCAATCAAAGATTGAAGATTTCAAAAACCCTTGTTCAACCACAAGATTTTAACTTAGAAATTTGAATGATGAGATTCTTGATTGCTTCCATGTCTTGATGCTCAAATTGTCCTTTACCAGGGACATGGCTAAGTACTTAGATTTTACACTCTGCAGAGGTGGTGCACTTTCCCCACCAGACTTGGTTTCCCAAGACAAGATCTTTCAGAAGCCTTCCCTTAGACCAAAATGGACGCGTTCCAACCTATCAAAAACTACCACCCACTGTCCATATGGCTAAGTTCTTGCAACCTATATGATCATGGCAGAGCCCATATTGCCAAGTGGTTGCACTTGAAGCTTCTCAACATTTGACATCTCAAATCTCTTTGTTCCTAGGTGGCAATCCACAAGTGAGATACACAAGGTTCACCAGTCCCCTGGCCTTGTGTAACCACTCAACCAAAAACCACCAAGCAAGTCCCATTCCACCCAGGTGATTCATTAACTTAGTTGTTTTATTAAACAAAACACAAGTCCTCAGACTTAGAATATTTTTCCATAGTGTGAATATATATTCCACCCATGTTTTCTATTAGCTAGGCTAAGCTTGATAGTAGTAGGAATCTTAACTTAGGAAAATCCTACTGAGGATTCATCTACTAGGTTTTCCTATAGCAAGGTTCATACTTAGCAAAATTCCATGCAAGTTTACTTGGAGAAAAATCACTAATGCATAGAGAAAGTAATGGGACAAAAAGTATGAAGTATCACTTGCCTTTTTGGTAGAGTATGGGTTCACTCCTTGTCCTTGCAACAATCACACTCTTCAAGTCACTACAAATCAATCAAGCAAGGCACAAACTTAATCTACCAATCAAGCAAAACATCACATAAAATCATAAAGTCTAGGAAATGCATGCAAGCATGCCAAGCTTTGTTTTATTTGAAAAAGTGGTTCCTAATGGGTCTTAAACATTTGAAAACACCTAATGGTCATTTTTTAAAGTGGCAAAGTCATTTGCTAAAGGTTTCACCTCAAGAACCATTTTCAAATCAAAGTATCATTTTATGTGGTGTAGAAATATTTTTTTACTAGGGCATTAATCTATAGGGTTCACCAAATAAGTTTCCAAACCATAAAACTTGGTGTTTGGGGTCAGGGAGTTTAAAACAAAACATTTTCCAAAGGTTTCCTTCCAAAACCATTTTTAAAAAATAAACCACATTTCTATTTTGACTAGAAATGGTTTTAAATAAAAGAATCATTCTTTTCCTTCACCAAATGCATTTTTGAAACCACAAAGTGTTTCCTAGGGTCAGTAGGTTCAAAGCAATCCAATTGCAAAAGATTTTAACCCCAAATTCATTTTTAAACAATTTTCACATCTTTAACAAGCATACAAATGTTTCTGCAAAAACAACCACTTTTCCAGAAGCTTTTTACTAAACAAAAGGCATGGTTGGGTAGGGCTTGTCTTGATGATTCCATTGGTATAAAATTTGTAATTTTTGGACGTGTGGATCAAAAGTTGTGCAATTTACAAAATTGAAAATCTAATAGAAGTTTTCTGTCTTTTAAAACAACTACAAGCCACGTGTCTCACTCTGATTTGACGAAAACGGTTCGCACGGATCACGCGCTACAGGCCGTTGGATCTAACTGATATCGCACAGCTCAGTTTCTCTCTTACCCCTTCGCTCACTTTCTTTCCTAGCCGCTGGATGCTGATCTAATGGCTCTCAGTGCCTCAACCAGAAGCTGGCGGCGCTCAACGGTGGCATGCGGCGACGCGGCTCTGACGGTGACGCTGCCGGTGAACTAGGACGCGAGGGGAAGAGTGAAGTTGCTCACCAGGTTCGCAATGAAGCACTGTTTCTCGTTGTTGCTTTGGCTGGCCAAGGGGAGTACGGAGGTGACGACAATTGCTCGCCGGAGTCTCTGCTTCCGTCAGGCACGCTCGGTCATTGTCGGGAACGAGGCTACAAGGCACGCCGGTGCAAAACATAGGGAGCGTTAGACACGTACGGGGAAGGAGAGTATGCTAGTGTCAACTAGAGAGGAGGGGGCGGTCAGGGATTACCAGAGGAGCTCATCGGAGTTGACCTAGCCGTCGGTGGCGCTCAGACGAAGACGGAGGCGAGGCTGTGGGGCATGCGTGGGCGGACGGAGGCCATGGGCAGGTGCGTGAGATGATGGGGATCAAGCTGGTGTGAGCTAGGAGGTAGGAGAGGGTCAGGGCTCGCCGGAATTTGACAGGGAACTCGTCGGTGGCAGTGAGGCTTCGAGCAAAAATTGTGGACACCCTGGGGCTCCGGTGGTGTGATGACTGGAAGGGAAAGGAGAGAGGAGGGAGGCAAGTTTACGAGCATCATCACTGGGCGGAATTAGTGCGTCATTTAGGCGAATTGAACACGAGCAATCGACGCTGGAAACGGCCGGAGTGATGGGAAAGAATTGGTCGCGCGGTTTGAAGACGACGCCAACATGGCTGTGGGTCCTCTTTGTCAGTGAGAAAGGGAGTGAGGGGGAGGGGTCCACTTGTCAGCGTCCTCGCGGGTTGCTTCTGCGGTGAAGAAAAACGGTTCGGGGCGAGGGTGAGGTGGGCTAGGTGGGCTGTTGGGTTGGAGCTGGGCCAGATGGTTGGGCTGCTCTATTTTTTTCTATCTGAAACCTTTTTCTTTTTCCAAAACAATTTCTGTTTTGAATTTCAAATCACAAATCAAACAACAAAACAATCATTCAAACAATTCAAACAATCACCACACTTGTAATGAGTTTTTGGTTCTGTTTATCAACATAAACCAAATCCCAAAATAAAATAATATTTTTATTCTTTTTAGGATCCATTCATTAATTAAATAAAATGGACCTTTAGTTATTTAATCAAATAGGGTTTGATTTATTTAATAAATTCTTCATTTGAAATCCAAATACTTTCAAAACCAAAATAGTAGGTTTTATTTGAAGGTAAAGAATACTTGGAAAGCTTGTTTAAAATAAAATAACATTTTTGTTATAAGGTCCATTAATAATTAAATAAAATGGGCCTTAGTTATCAAATAGGATTTGTTTTATTAAAACCTTTATTTTGGAATCTAAAATAAAACCAAAACACTTCAGTAGGTTTTATTTGAGAATATAAAATATTTGGAAAACTTATTTTTAAAATAAATAAATAAGTTTTTGTGTTTATTTAAAATGGGAAAAGCCTTTACTTTAATAAAATTGGATATTAAATCCTTATTATTTTATTTAGATAAACCTTTACTATTTTTATCAAAACAAAATGTTTTTATTTCAAAACATTGGCCAAGGTTTAATTTGGCTTTATAAAATAATCTTTATTTATAAATTTATTCTTTTTCATTTGAAAACCAAAGCCTTTATAAAAAGATTTCAAAGTAGTAGTAAAATATTTTTATTTTTTTCCTTTACTAAATATTTATCTTTTTAATCCCTTTAGGATTTCTTTGTTCAAAATAGGTTTGAAGATTTCCAATTGGATTCAAAAGTTTCTTTTGGCCCTGAAAATCAACAAAGTTTTATTTTATTTATTTATTTTTCACATTACAAGATTTGGAAAATCTTGGGATGTGACACAAGACCCGTCCCAACGCGGCCCCATCCTTCACCACAGATGCAAGACCCGTCCCAACACGGCCCCACCCGTCAGCATGTAACAGTCGATGCCACGTAACGTAACGCTCAACGCACGACCCGTCCCAACACGGTGACGACACACAAGTATAGGGGGTGTATCGTAGTACTTTTGATAAATAGGAGTGTCGATTCCAACAAGGAGCAGAAGGTGCCGAACAGTGGTATGGAGCAGGAAATCTCTGTAAATACTTAGCAAACGAATTTTAGTGGTTTTCTGATAAGGCAACAAAACAAAGAGAAAGTAACAAAGAAAAAATGCAACAAGTGGCCCAATCCTTTCTTAGCAAAGTACAAGCCGGTGGAAATACTTATAAAGACCAAACGTTCTCGAGGACACATGGGAATTCTGTCAAGTGATTTCGCTTCAAATAGCTGAGTACTCTTCTTTGGTGTTGTAAGTGTTGTGTGGGTGAACCTGTGCTAATGTAACGACCTTACTTGGACAAACACATACTTGTGATTAAACCCCCTGCAAACATCCGTAACTACAGGAAAGTAATTAAGATATAAATCTAACCACAACCTTAAACTCTGAGATCCTACGCTCCCTTATGCAATGGTGTCCTAACGGGGGTTCAGGTTTCTGTCACTCCGGCAACCCCACAATTAGTATCCAAATACACAATGCATTCCCCTAGGCCCATAAATGGTGAAGTGTCATGTAGTCGATGTTCACATGACACCACTAGAAGAATAGCACCACAACTTAAATACTAAACCATTGAATAATAACTCAACACAGATCCACTAATAACAACATGACTTCTCCCATGTCCTCAAGAACTAAACGAACTACTCACAAGACATCATATGGATCAAGATCAAAGATGATATGATAATGGATAACAATCTGAACATAAACAATAATCCAATGGTTCCACTCACAAGCATCAACTACAATAGTAATTAACACCGGGAAAGTTTCCCCTAAGAACTAAAGCAATATCCAACACAATTGTTACAACAGGACGGAGTGGTGATGATGGTGCTGGTGGAGATGATGGTGTGGATGATCATGATGATCCCGATGAAGCATAGCTTGATGACGATGTTGATGGCGACGATCTCCCCTCTCTGGGAAGGAATTCCCCTGACAGAAATCTGTATGCCGGAGAGATCTTTCTCTCTCAGTGTTTTCCTCCCCCAGAGGCAGCACAAATCTATCTGTGGTTGCTCCCCGAGGCTTAGGGTTCCGTAGGGAAGATATAGGCGAAGGGGCGGAGTCGGGAGCCGGGAAGGTGGGACACACCTGCCCTAGGTGCGGGGTCAGGTGGGCCCGCGCCTAGGGGCGTGTGGCCCCCCTGTGCCCCCTCTTCGTCTCTCCTTCTGGCTTCCTCAATCTTCTGGAAAAAAAATATTTTCCCATATTTTTCTGGTATTTTTCCGATCTTCGCGAAATTCCATCGAAACGCCCTCTTTTCCATCAGAATCCAGACTCCGGCAGTCCATCCTCCAAGAATCATCCAACATGCATAAATAGTTGAAAATACATAAGCAATACCTCATAATAAGAAAAATATCAATGAATAGAGGTAAATTATGATATAGAATGGTGATGAAAATTGGGCGTATCAACTCCCCAAGCTTAGACCTTCGCTTGTCCCCAAGCAAAAACTGAGCTCAGTAAACATGTCCACAGGTTTATGGAGTGAAGTGTCGATAAAAGAATACGAACAAGAAGCATCACACTTACCATTACACAACTCATAGAAGAAAGCAACGCACAATTATATAACTTAGCTTGCAACCAAGTACAACAGTCACAATAGAGATGCATAAAGATAAATCATAATTGGAATTGGCAAACTCTTGTTTCTGGTCAGAGAACAGCTGGCAAACAGTTTCACAAAAAGATTTTTGTAGAAGTTTTATAACAGGAGCACTCTTTGCTCAAAAAGGATTTTCACAAGTTAAGGCTTTCAAAGTAATACTCAATAGATAAGAGTCTTGTGCAAACAAGGAAGATAGAGAACATGATTGAATAAATCACCATATGAATGCTTGAAACACGACAACTCAAATGCTTGTTGGAGATAGAGAGGAAGTAGGTTTACTGACTCAAACTGGTAAATAGGAGAAAGGTCCCTTTATAGAGGGTAGTAGGGATTACAAGTCATAACGAGCTTCCAAAAGATTATGGTACTTACTAGCTTTGAGCCCTCATTGCCCCTATTATAGGCATCTTGAGATGATTAAGGTTAAAGTACACAAAGATGGAGTATATGCTTGACGAAATATAAGTTGGCAATCTCATGTCCCTTGAATATGAGGGCCACTCCTCATGATACTCAACTTTGGGCCCAGGTAAGTTCTTGTCATTGTAAGTATTTGCGTATCATTGAGAACCGCCAATGGGGTACCCCTTGCACATGGTACAGGAGCTTTCCCATAACCAAAATGACAAGGCAAACAGACAATGAGCATCTCGGCAATCTTTTTATTTACCAAGTGCATAGCTTTTTATTGAGGATGCTTCATAGATAGCTCACTATGGTAATGCTTCAAGTTTCCACCATGGTTAGGCATGGCTTAGGCTAGCGGCCCAGGCGTTTCTATAACACAGAATACAAACTCCATGGACTTACAAGTTCCCTCTTTATTTCACACCGTTGATATCCACAGACAAAAGAGCACGATATCAACTGAGTACAAAAGTACAGGTGCAATGTTGAAAACGTTACCCGTGACAGCATGGTTCTGCTAATTCCAACATATAGATGCAAGCATATACAACTTCGATGGAACAATGGTTCAAGTCTGTAAGGTTCCCAACCTTTAATAAGGTAGAGATCCCTGTGTTTACAATGCTAGTCCCTGGATCAATAACTAGCATCCATAGTTGAGATGTAATATCAAGAAACAAAGGTCATAATACAACTTTATAACCAGGAATAAAATAATTTATTACATCTTACATAGCTCATTTGGCTATCTCATTACAATGCAGCAAAATGTAACAATAGCATGGGGTCCTTCATCTTCAAAGTGCCACAGGCAGACATGTTTGTTGTAGACTTGTAATCCTAATCATTAAACTTCACTAATATCAAACAAACCTGCAACATAACAAGTTACAGCCACAAGGGTCAATACATTTGAATTGTATTGGCAAGTGATACTATGGTAGTATAGTGGAGTCTATCATCTATATGCATTTGGCAAAGTGGAGTTGAGGCTTGCATTGCTCAAAATAGATTTTCCTTATCATTTGAAAACACTAAGTTTTTGTTTGACAAAATCACCCAAGGAACCACCAATAGAAATTGGTGAACCTTAAACCCTTGTTCAACCACAAGTTTTTAACTTAGAAATTTGGATGATGAGATTCTTGATAGCTTCCATGTCTTGATGCTCAAATTGTCCTTTACCAGGGACATGGCTAAGTACTTAGATTTTACACTCTGCAAAGGTGGTGCACTTTCCCCACAAGACTTGGTTTCACCAAGACAAGATCTTTCAGAAGCCTTCCCTTAGACCAGAATGGACGCGTTCCAACCTATCAAACCCCTACCACCAAGTGTCCATTTGGCTAAGTTATTGCAACCTATATGATCCAGGCAGAGCCCATAATGCCAAGTGGCTGCACTTGAAGCTTCTCAACATTTGACATCTCAAATCTCTTTGTTCCTGGGTGGCCATCCACAAGTGAGATACACAAGGTAAACCATAGAAATGGGCCT
The DNA here is from genome assembly GCA_916181665.1 of Avena sativa. Taxonomy (NCBI): domain Eukaryota; kingdom Viridiplantae; phylum Streptophyta; class Magnoliopsida; order Poales; family Poaceae; genus Avena; species Avena sativa. The sequence continues at coordinate 297,541,302 of OV702297.1, read as the reverse complement.
TGTGTAACCACTCAACCAAAAACCACCAAGCAAGTCCCTTTCCACCCAGGTGATTCATTCACTTAGTTGTTTTATTAAACAAAACACAAGTCCTCAGACTTAGAAATTTTTCCATAGCATGAATATATATTCCACCCTTGTTTTCTATTAGCTAAGCTAAGCATGATAGTAGTAGGAATCTTAACTTAGGAAATTCTACTAAGGGTTCATCTACTAGGATTTCCCATAACATGGTTTATACTTAGCAAAATTCCATGCAAGTCCTACTTAGAAATATCACTAATGCATAGTGAAAATAATGGGACAAAGTATGAAGCATCACTTGACTTTTTGGTAGAGGGTATAAGTTCACTCCTTGTCCTTCCAACAATCACACTCTTCAAGTCACTACAATTCGATCAAGCAAGGCACAATTTCAATCTACCAATCAAGCAAAACATCACATAGAATGACAGAAACAAAACAATGCATGCAAGCATGCCAAAGATTGTTTTATGTGTAAAAGTGGTTTCTAATGGTTCATAAACATTTGAAAACACCTAATGGTCATTTTATAAAGTGGAAAAGTCATTTGCAAAAGGTTTCACTTTATAAACCATTTTCTAAAACAAGGTATCATTTTATGTGGTGTAGAAATGTTTTTAATAAGGCATTAATCTCTAGGGTTCACAATATATGTTTTCAAACCATAAAACTTTGTGTTTAGGGTCAGAGTGTTTAAAACAAAACATTTCCCAAAGGTTTTCTTCCAAAACCATTCTTAATAAATAAACCATATTTTTATTTTACTAGAATTGGTTTTAAATCAAAGAATCATTCTTTTGCAATACCAAATACATTTTTGAAACCACAAAGTGATTCCTTTGGTCAGTAGGTTCAAAACACACCATTTGCCAAAGATTTTATCCCCAAAATCATTTTAGAATAATTTTTATAACCTAAACAAGCATACACAGGTTTCTGCAAAAACAAACAATTTAACAGAAGCTTTTTACTAAACAAATGGCATGATTGGCTAGGGCTTGCATTTCTGAATCCATTGATATAAAGTTTGTAAAATTTGGACGTGTAGATCTAAAGTTATGGAATTTACAAAATGGAACAACTAATAGATCAAATCTGTTTTAATTCAAATCAACAGAGCCACGTGTCTTAATTCTATTCGCCCATACCGCTTCGGTTGGATCGTGCGATGGCAGCCGTTGGATTTAAGTTACATCGCACGGCGCGCAGGTGCTACTTACCCCTTCGTCTAGCTTCTATCCTAGCCGCTGGATCTTAATCGCACGACACATAACACACTTGCCAGAGACTGGCGGCGCTGTCGGCGGCAGGTGGCGGCGGCCTGTCTGGCTACGGCGGAGCTGGCGCTAGAGGAGGCAAGTAGGAGTAAGGATATGATCACCAGGCTCAGGAGATCACGGCGAAGCTCAAGGTATCAGCGGGAAGGCAAGGGGCGCACGAGGTTGCTGTCAATCTCTCGCCGGAGCTGCGCGGCGGCTCGGGTTCGGTCAGTCATCGTCGAGGGCGATGCTATGGTGCACAAAAAGGCAAGGTACGAACGGCATTAGCTGCGCACGAGGTTGGCGATCAAGCATGCATCATCGAGAGGGAGAAGGGCGGTCAGCACTCACCGGAAAAGACTGACAGAGCGGAGGCAGACGGTGGCACTGTACTGGCGGTGACGTTGTCGAGCTTGCAGAGCACGCGCGGGTGAGATGGCGATACGGGAAGGTCCGCCAGGTGATGGGGATCACGGCTGTGTGCTCGAGGAGGCAAGGGGCGGCAGGGTCCGGCCGGAATCATCGCCGAAGCTTGTCGGGGACAGCGGCAGTACAAAGAGAAATTGGGCGGCCTGGGGGCGCGCTAAGGTGGGGCGACAGAGGGGAAGGAGAGAGGAGATGTTGGCGTTTATCACTGCATGGTCACGGCGAGGGATTAACGTGACATTAAGGCGTATTCAAGCGAGCGTTTAACGGCAGAAAACCGCCGGCGAGGTTTGCGCGCGGGTGAGGAAGAAGAGGGCTGGTGGTGGGGTCTGGCGTTAGTGAGAAAAGGAGAGGGTGAGTGGGGTCCATCTGTCATTGACTCAGTGGGTTCATTCGCGAGTGAAAACGGTTCGCTGCGGGTGGGGTGGGGAATGGGCTTGCTGGGCCTTATTGAGCTAGTTGGGTTGGGTCGACCTTGCTCTATTTTTTTTCCTCTTCTGAATCTTTTTCCTTTTTCAATTCTTAATAATCTGTTTTGGTTTTGTTTAACTAATTCAAACCTCAATTTGATTTCAAATCTCAACCAAAGTTTGGGTAGTTTCAAATATTGATTAGTAGTATAATCTGATGTCAATTTTGAATAAAACCTTATCCATTTTGGGGCCTTTTATTTATTCAAAATAGGCTCTAGTTTTTAATTAGTTAGGATTTAATAATGTTTCAAACACCATTTAAAATTCTTTTAAACCTTCCAAATCTTTTCAGTAGGTTTTTATTTGTTTAGTTGGCTCAAATAATTCATCTTGAATTATTTGGAAAGTATTTTAATATGATTTATTAATCATTTAAAATTGGGTTTGTCTTTATTCCAATAGGATTTGGTATAAGCCAATTTATTTTATTTTGGAAATTCTTTATCCTTTTATTTTAATTGGATTTGGATCTTAACTTATTCCACTTGTTTATGGGTTAGGCCAAGATTTGATTTGGTCTTTAAATATTCTTTAATTAATATTTCTTTCTTTATCTTATAAAATCCATATCTTTTTATTTAGAGATCCAAACTTGGTGATTCCAATTTGTGAAATCTTGTTTGATATTTATTTATCCTTTTAAAGATCTTTAGGATCATTTGCTCACCACTTGGTATGGATTTTAGATAAGGGATTTATTAGCTTTGGAAATTTAATTTCCTTATCTTACTATATTCATAAGATTTTATTTATGGTTCCAAATTGAGTGAAACCAATTTCTATGGTCTTATAATATTTCTATTTGTCTTTCTTGATCATTTGTGAATGTTTGTTGACCAACTTTTATATGGATAAAATCCATGGATTTGGAGATAACTTGGAAATGGTTTTTATTCCATTAGGGTTTAGGGTTTGGATTTATTTTCCAAGTGTTTAAATTTCCAGGTACATTCATTGAGGAATGCATTTCCCTTGATTTGGATTTTTTGTTGGATTCAAACTTTTACCAAAGTTTGTTCAAGATGGGATTTTAAGTTTTCTTTTAGAAACAAAAGTTTCTTTTCACCCTGTTTTTCAACAAGAATTTATTTTGTTTATTTATTTTTCACATTACAAGATTTGGAAAATCTTGGGATGTGACAGGCTACCACCCTTAAAATAAATGTCGTCCCGAGATTTGGGGAGGGTAGAGGTTACAAGTTGGCTCAAAGCATCTAGGGTACTACCACCCTTAAAAAATTTCCAACTAAATTACATCTTGGCTTGCTTGGGATCTTGGGAAAACTTCTCTGGGCAAACATCAGCATAGTGTCCTTTGTTTCCACACTTGAAACATGTGACAAGGCTGAGATCCTTAATAGGCTTGTTCATCTTGTGCTTCATCTTTTCTGGACAGTTGCTTGCATAATGTCCTTGGTTACCACAACTGAAACATGTGATAAGTTTGAGTTCTTCACGTATCTTCTGTGGAAAAGTTGCTACATAATGGCCTAGCTCTTTGCAGTTGTTGCACCATACTTGGCCAATCTCCTTATACTTATTCTTATCTGGACATTCACTGGCATAATGTCCCATTTCCTTACAATGATTACATTGCACATGGCTTTTGTCCTTCTTTTTCTTGGGTTTCTCCAAAGCTAGGAGTGCTTCTAGTTCATGTTCTTCATATGTTATCTCATAGGTAGGAATGTCTACTGGTTTCTTTGACCTTCTATTGCTCCTTGGATAATTCATGTGTCTCCTCTTTGGTCCTTTAAATTGGGTCGTATTGCATGGAGGTACAAGTGGAGATTTTCCTTTGTCCTCATCCTTCTTGGTAGACTTGGCTTTCTCATGGTAGTCTGAAATCAGTTGTTGCACTCCACCTTGTTTCCTTTGTTCAACTATGGAATAGATGGGGCATTGGATAGGGACATGATTATTTCCTTCACACAGGTAGCAAGTAGCTTGAGATGTGGGGCATTGGTCAATTGGATGTTTCTCTTCACAATTGGGGCATTGATCTTCATGCTCCTTGGTAGTGTGCTCCTTGTCTCCACAAATATTGCAAGCTTGGGTTCCTTCTAGAATAACATATTTGTCATCCTTGTTGTCACAAACTCCTTTGGAAGAGCTGCTTCCCATGTTGATCATTTGATCTGTCACCTTATGAAACAATTGGGCTTGGGTTTCAAAAAACCTTTGCATGGTTGGATCTGTCCCACTGGTGTTGGCTATGAATTGAGCTGTCACTTGGTTCAACTGGTTTTGGGTTGCTATGAGTTCTCTCATGTTGTCCTCTTGGTTGTTGTTGTCACCATCCTTGATGTTGGAGTTTCTTGGAGAAGTCATCTGTTTGGGTTGGATTGGGATTAGAATGGGCAAAATATTTCTAAGGAATCAATTCTAATCACACACATCACAATTCACACAAGCAATGTGCAAGCAATCACAAACAAACATTCCACTCAAACGACAAAGTTCAAGCACATTTTTAGGAAACCAAAAATATTTTTGTTACACCACATAAGTTGGTGGGTTTGACTTAAACTAAATATGGTGGTCCATCTATATGGTTCACTTGAGATCATTCCATCCTTCTGGTTGATTCTTCTTGCATGAGATCATGGTTTCCTTGGGAAAATTCTTGGTCACAAAAACTTCAAAGGTGATGATGGTTCTTTCTAAGTTGTATTCTCTTAGTCTTCAAGTCTTGAGGAACATTTCTTGTCTCAATTGTAGTCCTTAGTGATAGCCAAGGTTGAAGTCCTTGGTGAAAATGTTGAAGAAGTTGAAGTCATTAGAGTTGATATCCAAGGTTGAAGATGTTGAAGTCATTAGAGTTGATGAAGTCCTTTGCACATGGTGAAGTCTTTGGCCATGGGGTAGGCTTTATCCATCAAGTTTGAAATAGAAGAGATGTAGAGTCAAAACTAAAAATGGTTGAGGAAAGAGTTTACAAGATTGTTTGTAAATAAGTTTTGGAACAAATACAACTCCTATTATTCTAAGGGGTTTTTGTCCAATCCTAGGGTTACAAATCCTATAGGCAACACAATGCTCTGATACCATCTGTAAGGTTCCCAACCTTTAATAAGGTAGAGATCCCTGTGTTTACAATGCTAGTCCCTGGATCAATAGCTAGCATCCACAGTTGAGATGTAATATCAAGAAACAAAGGTCATAATACAACTTTATAACCAGGAATAAAATAATTTATTACATCTTACATAGCTCATTTGGCTATCTCATTACAATGCAGCAGAATATAACAATAGCATGGGGTCCTTCATCTTCAAAGTGCCACAGGCAGACATGTTGGTTGTAGACTTGTAATCCTAATCATTAAACTTCACTAATATCAAACAAACCTACAACATAACAAGTTACAGCCACAAGGGTCAATACATTTGAATTGTATTGGCAAGTGATACTATGGTAGTATAGTGGAGTCTATCATCTATATGCATTTGGCAAAGTGGAGTTGAGGCTTGCATTGCTCAAAATAGATTTTCCTTATCATTTGAAAACACTAAGTTTTTGTTTGACAAAATCACCCAAGGAACCACCAATAGAAATTGGTGAACCTTAAACCCTTGTTCAACCACAAGTTTTTAACTTAGAAATTTGGATGATGAGATTCTTGATAGCTTCCATGTCTTGATGCTCAAATTGTCCTTTACCAGGGACGTGGCTAAGTACTTAGATTTTACACTCTGCAGAGGTGGTGCACTTTCCCCACAAGACTTGGTTTCACCAAGACAAGATCTTTCAGAAGCCTTCCCTTAGACCAGAATGGGCGCGTTCCAACCTATCAAACCCCTACCACCAACTGTCCATTTGGCTAAGTTATTGCAACCTATATGATCCAGGCAGATCCCATAATGCCAAGTGGCTGCACTTGAAGCTTCTCAACATTTGACATCTCAAATCTCTTTGTTCCTGGGTGGCCATCCACAAGTGAGATACACAAGGTAAACCATAGAAATGGGCCTTGTGTAACCACTAAACCAAAAACCACCAAGCAAGTCCCTTTCCACCCAGGCGATTCATTCACTTAGTTGTTTTATTAAACAAAACACAAGTCCTCAGACTTAGAAATTTTTCCATAGCATGAATATATATTCCACCCTTGTTTTCTATTAGCTAAGCTAAGCATGATAGTAGTAGGAATCTTAACTTAGGAAATTCTACTAAGGGTTCATCTACTAGGATTTCCCATAGCATGGTTTATACTTAGCAAAATTCCATGCAAGTCCTACTTAGAAATATCACTAATGCATAGTGAAAATAATGGGACAAAGTATGAAGCATCACTTGCCTTTTTGGTAGAGGGTATAAGTTCACTCCTTGTCCTTGCAATAATCACACTCTTCAAGTCACTACAATTTGATCAAGCAAGGCACAATTTCAATCTACCAATCAAGCAAAACAGCACATAGAATGACAGAAACAAAACAATGCATGCAAGCATGCCAAAGATTGTTTTATTTGTAAAAGTGGTTTCTAATGGTTCATAAACATTTGAAAACACCTAATGGTCATTTTATAAAGTGGCAAAGTCATTTGCAAAATATTTCACTTTATAAACCATTTTCTAAAACAAGGTATCATTTTATGTGGTGTAGAAATGTTTTTAATAAGGCATTAATCTATAGGGTTCACAATATATGTTTTCAAACCATAAAACTTTGTGTTTAGGGTCAGAGAGTTTAAAACAAAACATTTCCCGAAGTTTTTCTTCCAAAACCATTTTTAATAAATAAACCATATTTTTATTTGACTAGAATTGGTTTTAAATCAAAGAATCATTCTTTTGCAATACCAAATACATTTTTGAAACCACAAAGTGATTCCTTTGGTCAGTAGGTTCAAAACACACCATTCGCCAAAGATTTTATCCCCAAAATCATTTTAGAATAATTTTTATAACCTAAACAAGCATACACAAGTTTCTGCAAAAACAAACAATTTAACAGAAGCTTTTTACTAAAAAAATGGCATGGTTGGCTAGGGCTTGCTTTTCTGAATCCATTGATATAAATTTTGTAAAATTTGGACGTGTAGATCTAAAGTTATGGAATTTACAAAATGGAACAACTAATAGATCAAATCTGTTTTAATTCAAATCAACAGAGCCACGTGTCTTAATTCTATTCGCCCATACCGCTTCGGTTGGATCGTGCGATGGCAGCCGTTGGATTTAAGTTACATCGCACGGCGCGCAAGTGCTACTTACCCCTTCGTCTAGCTTCTATCCTAGCCGCTGGATCCTAATCGCACGGCACATAGCACACTTGCCAGAGACTGGCGGCGCTGGCGGCGGCAGGTGGCGGCGGCGTGTCTGGCTACGGCGGAGCTGGTGCTAGAGGAGGCAAGGAGGAGTAAGGATATGCTCACCAGGCTCAGGAGATCATGGTGAAGCTCAAGGTATCAGCTGGAAGGCAAGGGGCGCATGAGGTTGCTGTCAATCTCTCGCCGGAGCTGCGTGGTGGCTCGGGTTCAGTCAGTCGTCGTCGAGGGCGATTCTATGGTGCACAAAAAGGCAAGGTACGAACGGCATTAGCTGCACACGAGGTTGGCGATCAAGTGTGCATCATCGAGAGGGAGAAGGGCGGTCAGCACTCACCGGAAAAGACTGACGGAGCGGAGGCAGACGGTGGCGCTGTACTGGCGGTGACGTTGTCGAGCTTGCAGAGCACGCGCGGGTGAGCTGGCGATACGGGAAGGTCCGCCAGGTGATGGGGATCATGGCTGTGTGCTCGAGGAGGCAAGGTGCGGCAGGGTCCGACCGGAATCGTCGCCGAAGCTTGTCGGGGACAGCGACAGTACAAAGAGAAATTGGGCGGCCTGGGGGCGCGCTAAGGTGGGGCGACAAAGGGGAAGGAGAGAGGAGATGCTGGCGTTTATCACTGCGTGGTCACGGCGAGGGATTAACGCGACATTAAGGCGTATTCAAGCGAGCGTTTAACGGCAGAAAACCGCCGGCGAGGTTTGCGCGCGGGTGAGGAAGAAGAGGGCTGGTGGTGGGGTCTGGCGTCAGTGAGAAAAGGAGAGGGAGAGCAGGGTCCATCTGTCATTGACTCAGTGGGTTCATTCGCGAGTGAAAACGGTTTGCTGCGGGTGGGGTGGGGAATGGGCTTGCTGGGCCTTATTGAGCTAGTTGGGTTGGGTCGACCTTGCTCTATTTTTTTTCATGTTCTGAATCTTTTTCCTTTTTCAATTCTTAATAATCTGTTTTGGTTTTGTTTAACAAATTCAAACCTCAATTTGATTTCAAATCTCAACCAAAGTTTGGGTAGTTTCAAATATTGATTAGTAGTATAATCTGATGTCAATTTTGAATAAAACCTTATCCATTTTGGGGCCTTTTATTTATTCAAAATAGGCTCTAGTTTTTAATTAGTTAGGATTTAATAATGTTTCAAACACCATTTAAAATTCTTTTAAACCTTCCAAATCTTTTCAATAGGTTTTTATTTGTTTAGTTGGTTTAAATAATTCATCTTGAATTATTTGGAAAGTATTTTAATATGATTTATTAATCATTTAAAATTGGGTTTGTCTTTATTCCAATAGGATTTGGTCTAAGCCAATTTATTTTATTTTGGAAATTCTTTATCCTTTTATTTTAATTGGATTTGGATCTTAACTTATTCCACTTGTTTATGGGTTAGGCCCAGATTTGATTTGGTCTTTAAATATTCTTTAATTAATATTTCTTTCTTTATCTTATAAAATCCATATCTTTTTATTTAGAGATCCAAACTTGGTGATTCCAATTTGTGAAATCTTGTTTGATATTTATTTATCCTTTTAAAGATCTTTAGGATCATTTGCTCACCACTTGGTATGGATTTTAGATAAGGGATTTATTAGCTTTGGAAATTTAATTTCCTTATCTTACTATATTCATAAGATTTTATTTATGGTTCCAAATTGAGTGAAACCAATTTCTATGGTCTTATAATATTTCTATTTGTCTTTCTTGATCATTTGTGAATGTTTGTTGACCAACTTTTATATGGATAAAATCCATGGATTTGGAGATAACTTGGAAATGGTTTTTATTCCATTAGGGTTTAGGGTTTGGATTTATTTTCCAAGTGTTTAAATTTCCAGGTACATTCATTGAGGAATGCATTTCCCTTGATTTGGATTTTTTGTTGGATTCAAACTTTTACCAAAGTTTGTTCAAGATGGGATTTTAAGTTTCCTTTTAGAAACAAAAGTTTCTTTTCACCCTGTTTTTCAACAAGAATTTATTTTGTTTATTTGTTTTTCATATTACAAAATTTGGAAAATCTTGGGATGTGACAAAGTCTATTAGGGGCAAGAAAATAAGGTGTGCCATCAAGTTCGTGAGAGCTTTACTAACTAGTTTTCACATACAAAATACTTTTTTAATTCGAAAGGTAGATGAAGCTTGATAATTTGCTTGGAATAGCAATAATGCTACTAGGTAGATATAGTGGACACAAATGGCAAAGGTTTTGGTTCAAAGGGATTGGAAACATGAGAAGTAAGCCTTCTCAAAACAGGTTTTTGGCTAGCAAGGCTGGGTAGCAAGCAATGGAGTTGAAAGAAACAAGCAAACACAGGAGTAATAAAGCTAAACATGCAATCTTACTTGAATACACAAAAGATCTTAAATAAAGAATACTAAGCTTATGAGCCAACAAGAAAACAAATGATACAAAGTATTGCTACTGGCCAGAACTCGGTTTGCTAAAACCAATTTAGATCCACTTGATGCTCCCAAAGTAATGCCAATACTGATCAACAAGATCCATCATATAATAGAGATTACAAACTAAAATAAGAAGTGCAAAAAGTTAAAGATGAAACTTCTCATTAATATTCCAATAAAGGCACTCACACCAAGGGATACATAGTTAACCAACTAAAGGAGAGATACTTCCACATGCAAACCAAACTATAAGATAACCTCTCTACCAAAGATACAATCCACTAAAAAGGTAAAAGATAAAAGATAATGGTTTTGATACCGCGACACTCCCCAAGCTTGGAACAAGCCAAGGGGATGCCAAACCTGATGACGAATTACTCCTTTGGTGGTGGTGGTGTTCTATTGATAAGCTCCTCAATCAGTTTCCTTAACTCCTCAATCTCAAAGGTTAGGGTACGAATCAACTCTAAGTTTTGCTCAGCGGTTCATGATCATATCGGACTGAGAGTTCCAGTCCTTATTATTCTTTCCCCACTATTCCTTCTTAGTGTGTTCCTCCCCTGCATGGTCAGAACGAGGCATATCCCACATCGAGGGAAAGTTCCCTTTGGGCACATATTGATATTGACGCTCATGTATAAGAGTGTGGAAGGGTTTCTTGGTACTTGGAGGAGGTGACTGCAGAGAGAGGGCATGACGAGATTCCCCTCCTGTGGACATCCGTGTTATCCTCTTGAGCTTGATAGGTTTTGCCACCACTCCAATGCTCGCGACGGTAGTGAGGGTGTCCGGTTGCTTGTACTCCTCCATGTCTCCTTCATAACCTACCGAAATCTCTTCCTCCTTGGGTTTGCGAGGATCGTCTACCTCGGGCTTCTTGCCTTTGTCGTTGGCAGAGACCATTGATACGTCGGAAAAGTATTTGTAATTTTTGATGCTCCATGCTTGTTTAGTATCTACTTTGCTTTACTTGTCTACTCTTTGAGATGCTTTTTACATGTTTTCTGGTACTAACCTACTAACAAGTTGCAACAGTGCCAGATGCCTGTTTTCTGTTGTTTTTGGTTTCAGAAAAGTTAGTAAAGAAATATTCTCGGAGTTGGACGGGACAAATGTCAAAGTCAATTACTTTCCGTGGGGAACAAGAAGTCCAGAGGGGAGCCAGAGAGGACGGCCGGGGGGCCAGACCCACCCTAGGAACGAGTGGGCCCTACCCCACACCTAGGAGGGGTGTGGGGCCCCTGGCCACCGCCTCGGCCTCCCCCTTCGCCTATAAGAAGCCTCCGACCCAAAAACCCTAGGGAATCCAGAAGAAATCCATGAAAACCTCCATAGCACCGCCGCCATCGAAGGGGAGATTCGGGGACAAAAAGTCTCTGTTCCGGCACCATGCCGGGACGGGGAAGTGCCCCTCGAGCCATCTCCATCGATCTCCATCGCCATCTTCATCACCGTTTCTGATTCCCATGATGAGGAAGGAGTTGTTCTTCCTCGAGGCTAAGGGCTCTACTGGTAGCTATGTGTTCATCTCTCTCTCTCTATGCATGATCATGTTGTGGTCATGAGCTTTGTAATCAAGTAGATCTACCTTGCTACTCAAGTGCTTCATTAGATCTCTGCTCTCCCCATGTGTGTGAAAGTGACAGCGTGCATGCCATGGTGGCACTTAGGTTTGAGTCTACATAAATACTCTTTGTGCTTTAATAGATCTATGCTTTTCCCCACATGTGTGAAAGTGACAGCGTGCATACCGTGTGTGGCACTTTGGCTAGATTGAATATTTGTTATGAGTTATATTTGGAGTTGGATGTCTCTATGAAATTGTGGTGTTTGTTGGAACCATCTAGTTCTCAAGGTGACGGTATGGGGTTATCTAGATTGGGGAAGGCGGACCTTGAGGAGTGTTGTTATAGCCCTACCGATGATTAGAGTGTCCAACCGGAGAGTATTTAAGAGTAGTATCATGAAGAGAGGATATTTATATGAGAGAGTGTTCACTAGTGAAAGTATGATCCCTAGGCCTTGTTTCTAAATATTGAAACACCGTTTGCATCTAGATCTGTTGCATGTTTGCTTGCTTTAGTCTTTACCTCACCGTCAAGCTCTTTTCTGGCACTCACACACATTCTTCCACGTCAACAACAAGTCAGAAGCTATTTTCTGGCACCGTTACCACTTGTATTTCACTATCTCTTCGCCGAACTAGTGCACCTATATTCGGTGTGTTTGGGACACAAGAGACTTCTTGTATCTTGATTGCAGGGTTACTTGAGAGGGGTAGCTTTGACCACTTCCTCCCTGAGTTCGATAAACCTTGGGTAATCCACCTAAGGGAAACTTGCTGTTGTTCTACAAACCTCTGTACTTGGAGGCCCAACAACTGTCTACAAGAATAGAAGTGCGTAGACATCAAGCTCTTTTCTGGCGCCGTTGCTGGGGAGGTAAGGTAAAAGGTACTCACATCCTCTGGTGTGAGTGCTCGAAGTTATTTCCTTTAGATTATGCAATTTTGTCTTTTTGTTTCTTGTTTTCACTAGTTAGGCTTAATGGAAAACAACAACAAAATTAGAGAGCTTTATAGTGTTTATCTTGAGTTAGGACATGAAGTGTTTGAAGAGAAAATTTAAAAACCTATGGAGCTTTATTTGCATGCTAATAGCAATGTTATTAGTATGAATTTTTTGAACACCATTGTTACTAATGCTATGGAAACGTCTAAGCTTGGGGAAGCTAGTTTTGATAAAAATGATCTTTTTAGTTCCCTAGCTTTGAAAGATAGCTATTCTATTGCTTATGATGATACCAAACCTCCAATATTTGTTGATTATAATGATGAGTATGATATTTTCAGTCCACCTACTATTGAGGAGAAAATTAATTATGATTACAATATGCCTCCTATATTTTACGATTATGGTGATGAGAATAATAATGATAGCTATTTTGTTGAATTTGCTCCGACTATAATTAATAAGAATGCCTTTGCTTATGTGGAGAGCAATGATCATTTTATGCATGTGGCTCATGATAAGAATGTTTTATGTCATAGTTATATTTTTAATTTTTTTCATGTTTCTACTAAAAGTTATTATGAGAGAGGGAAACATGGTCTTATATATCTCAACAATATTATGTTTCCCCTCTTTATATTGAAAATTTTGAAGTTGCGTTTGATTTGCTTTCCTATGCTTGTTGCTTTTTTTCTTTCATGATTTGTTTCTTTACAAGATTCCTATGCATAGGAAGTGGGTTAGACATAAATGTTCTTTGAATTTGCTTCTTGATGCTCTCTTTTAAATCAATTCATATTTCCTATGTGAGCATCTTTGAAACTATCATGCCTAACTTAAAGGCATTAAAGAAAAGTACTTGTTGGGAGATAACCCAAGTGTTTTCTTGAGTCTTGGAAGTTACTTCTGTAATGACCTCTCTTTATCCTTTTTGTTTGTTTTTTGTGCCAAGAATGACCTCTAATGAGAGGGAAGTAAGATTTGGGGAGTTACTGTCCCGAAACAGATTTATGTCCTCTACCAAAAAAAATCGTGAGGAGTCTCTATAACTCAGATTGAGCTGAAAATTTACGAATAAATCCCCCAGTTTGTTAGATAACTTTCGTTAGTTCAACACCTTTTGATTTGAGCAACATAAGGTCTTCGAGAAAATCTGTTTCTACCTGCTAATATGTTTTTACAGATTTCTGCCATTATTTGCATTTGCTTCTTATTGATTCCTTTTTGGGTTCTGTTTGGAAAATTGAGATTTTTGAAGGATTTTATACAGTAGATTGTGTCTTTAGTGAAAGTTTTTCTGTTTTGAAACTAAACCCAAAGGTCTATTATCCTTTGAATACACTAATGTTGCTAATGAAAATTGTGTGAAATTTTGTATGAAGAAATTTTTTGTGTGAATGATGTAATGAGATGAAGAATGGACAAAAGCTTAAGCTTGTGGATGCCACCCCGATGTCACCCCAAGAAATATCCAAGAGGTACAAGCGTCAAAGCTTGGGGATGCCCAAGGCATCCCCTTCATCATCAATAAAAATCTCAGGTCTTTCTAGACACTTCGTTTTTATTGTTTCATGCACAGTTGTGTTGTTCTTGGAGCGTCTTAGTTTTCATTTTTGGTTTTTGTTTGCTTAGTTTGCTTGAATAAAGTTGGTTGATCACAACACACCTTTTTGGAGAGAGACACACTCTGTTTTCATTGCATAGAACACTCTAGTTTTCACTCTTATTGTTTTGTGAGTGTTCTCTTTTGCTAGCACTGTGTTTAGCCTTAGTTTTCTTGAGCTTTCAGCTTAGAAATTTTTAGTTCTTCTTTGTGGATTTTTTAGACAAGCTCACTGATCTTTATTGATTATTATCTTTGTGAGTTGTTTAAAATAAGTTGATTAGTGTTGGAAAAGAGTAGGAATTTTCATGCTTATAGTGGTGTAAGAGGAGCTTGCATTGACTATGACTTAGACTTTAGCATGACATGCTAGGTGTTGTTTTAACCTTACGCTTAGTGATTATGGCTGTAACATGACTTGTTCCAAACAATTAGGATTGCTTAATGTGCCTTGAAGGAATCATGCGTTGTTTTAGCACACAAAAGCATATTATTGTGGTATTCTCGTTTGATGCTTTGTTTGAGTTGACTTGGCACATGCTTACACCATGTTATGACTATGACAAGTCACCATATCCTCTATGATCATTTAGTCCTTGACTTGTAGTACCACTCTATGCTTTGATTAGTAATGTTTTGTTGCTCTGCATGATTATGGCCATTATTGCTCTCTTAGTTGGTTGCTCCTAGTCTTTTTCTAGCCTCCACTTGTATGAGTAAGATCCACTCATTCTTCCAACTCCCAAGAAACCAAGTTATTCCAAAGTGTCCACTATAAATTCCTATGCATGGTGTGTTACACCATTCCAAGTATATTCTTGTTTTCAACTATCTTCAAATTAAAAACTATTTTGTTATGTGAAAACTTAGTGATTGAAGCCCTCATGAACTTGATGGCACACTTTATATTCTTTGACCCTAATAAACTTGAACCATTGTGACAACTTTGTTGTATATGCTTGCACTTATACATTGAATTAGCAGAACCATGCTGTCAAGGGGAACGTTTTCAACATCGCACTTGTACTTTGTACTCAGTTGATATCATGCTCTTTTGTCTATGGATGTAATCAGTGTGAAACAAAGAGGGAACTTGTAAGTCCATGGAGTTTGTTTCCTATGCTAGAGAAACGCCTGGGCCGCTAGCCTAAGCCATGCCTAACCATGGTGGAAACTTGCAGCATCACCATAGTGACATCTATTGTAGAGGTCCCAACCTTTAATAAGGTAGATATCCCTGTGTTTACAATGCTAGTCCCTGGATCAATAGCTAGCATCCACAGTTATAAGATGTAATATCAAGAAACAAAGGTCATAATACAACTTTATAGCCAGGAATAAAATAAATCATTACATCTTACATAGCTCTTCGGGTATCTCATTACAATGCAGCAGAAATAACTATATAGCATGGAGTCCTTCATCTTCAAAGTGCCACAGGCAATCATAATGGTTATAGACTTGTAATCCTAATCAACACACTTCACTAACATCAAACAAACCTGCAACATAATAAGTTATAACCACAAGGGTCAATACATTTGAATTGTATTGGCAAGTGATACTATGATAGTATAGTGGAGTCTATCATCTATATACATTTGGCTAAGTGGAGCTTAGGATTGCTTTGCACAAAATAGATTTTCCTTATCATTTGAAAACACTAAGTTTTTGTTTGGCAAAACTCCCAAGGAACCACCAATAGAAATTGGTGAACCTTCACCCTTGTTCAACCACAAGTTTTAACATAGAAAATTGGGATGAGGAGATTCTTGATAGCTTCCATGTCTTGATGCTCAATTTGTCCATTGCCGGGGACACGGCTAAGTACTTAGATTTTACTCTCTCGAGAGGTGGTGCACTTTCCCCACAAGACTCGACATGCATCGAGACAAGATCTTTCAGAAGCCTTCCCTTAGACCAGAATGGACGCGCTCCAACCTATCATCCCCTACCACCAACTGTCCATTTGGCTAAGTTATTGCAACCTATATGATCCAGGCAGAGCCCATAATGCCAAGCGGCTGCACTTGAAGCTTCTCAACATTTGACATCTCAAATCTCTTTGTTCCTGGGTGGCATTCCACAAGTGAGATACACAGGGTAAACCATTGAAAAATAGGCCTTGGTAACCACTCAACAAAAATCCATCCATGCAAGTCCCTTTCCACCCAGGTGATTCATTCACATAGTTGTTTTATTAAACAAAACACAAGTCCTTGACTTAGAAATATTCCATAGTATGAATATAATCCACCCTTGTTTTCTACTAGCTAAGCTAAGCATGATGGTAGTAGGAATATTAACTTAGGAGAATTCTACTAAGGTTTCATCTACTAGGATTTCCCATGGCATAGCATACTTAGTAAAATTCCATGCAAGTCCTACTTAGAAATACCACTAATGCATAGTGAAAATAATAGGACAATAAGTATGAAGCATCACTTGCCTTTTTGGTAGGGAATATAAGTTCACTCCTTGATCTTGCAATAGTCACACTCTTCAAATTCCACTACAATTCAATCAAGCAAGCAAATATTCAATCTACCATTCAAGTAATCATCACATAGAATAATAAAAACAAAGCAATGCATGCAATCAGGCAAAAAGTGGTTTCTATTAGGCTATAAACATTCTAAAACATCTATTGGTCATTTATAAAAGTGGCAAAACCATTTGATATTAAGTTAGTGAAAATGGCCACTTTAAATCATTTTTGTTTTGTTAGAAATGATTTAAATCAAGTATTATTTTCTAGTGTTTGACAAATACATTTTTAAACACAAATGTTAGTGGTTTATCGTCAAGTGTTTATTATTAAAACTATTTGCAAAAGGTTTTTACCTATAAACTATTTTTAAGTCAAACAACATTTTATTTCATTAGAAATTCCTTTAACTAGGGTTCACCAAATATATTTTTAAATATTAAAACTTTGTGTTTAGGGTTAGGGAGTTTAAATCAAATCATTTTCCAAAGGTTTTACTCAAAAAGCATTTTTATACAATAATCAATATTTTTAATCTAACTAGAAATGATTTAATTCCAGGATTTATTCTTTAGCTTCACAAAATACAATTTTAAATCCATAAGTTGTTTTTTATGGTCAGTAGGTTCAAAACAATCCATTTGCCAAAGATTTTACCCTAAAAACATTTCTAGAATAAATTTTATGTTCAAATTATGCCTACACAAGTTTCTGCAAAAACAACCAATTTAACATAAGAAATTTACTAAACAAAGTACATAGTTGGAAAGTATTCGTTTTGCTGATTCCATTGATATAAAATTTTCAAAATTTGGACGTGTGGATCAAAAGTTATGAATTTTACAAGTTTGAACATCTAATAGATCAATTCTGTTTTTAAAACAATAGTCAGGGCCACGTGACAGAATCTAACTGGTTTATACCATTTCGCGGGGATC
Source organism: Avena sativa (assembly GCA_916181665.1). NCBI lineage: Eukaryota > Viridiplantae > Streptophyta > Magnoliopsida > Poales > Poaceae > Avena > Avena sativa. The sequence goes on along the minus strand of OV702297.1, from coordinate 297,523,912 downwards.
GATCGACACTAGCCGTTAGATCTGAGTTGCATCGCATGGCACAGGACGCACGATGCCACTTCACTGCTCGTTTTATCCTATCCGCCAGATCTACATCCAACGATCCAGATCGTATCGACCAAGGATGGGCGGCGCGACGACGGTGGACAGCGGCGGCATGCTCTGCCCACGGTGGTTCCGGCGAAGCTAGGGTGCACATGAGAGGGAGAAGGGGCTTACTAGACTCGCCGTGAAGCGCTGACTCTCGGGGTGGTCTTTGCCGAAGAAGGGGCGCACGGTGACGGCGTTAATCGCTCGCAGGAGAAGCTCCTGGTGACAGATGCTCACTGATGAAGACGGATGCGACGCTACGGTGCGAGCTAGGACACGAAAACGGCGACGTTAGTTGCGGACGAGGTCACTGGTGACACACGTATCATCAGAAGGAAGAGGGGCGGTCAGAATGTTACCGGGAGCGTCGCCGAAGTTGAAGCAGACGACGGCGGTGTTCGGGTGTGGTTGTTGCCGATGTTTCAGAGCGCGCGCGATCTAGCTAAAGCTACTGGAGGATGCAGGGGTCGATGGGGATCACGCTCGTGATCTCTAGGGGCAGTGGGGCTGGCGGTGGTGGCCGGAATTGTTCGCGAAGCTCGTCGTAGTCCGCGGCGGTGTCAGTTAAATTCGAGGCAGCCCGGGGGCTCTCTGGCAGAGAAGTTTGAGGGGAAAGAGAGAGGGGGAGGAGGGGATTATGATAGCATGGTCGGGGGGTGGAATCACCGAGAAATTAACGCGTATTGATCCGAGGTTTAAACGGGCAGAAACCACCGGCGTGGTCATCGCGCGAGGTGAAGACGACGACTGACGGGTGGGGTCTGTTTGACAACAAGAGAGAGAGGAGTGGTGGGGTCCAGCGGTCAGTGGCGATGCGGGTTCGTTCGTGAGTGAGAGAAAAACGATTCGGGGAGAGAGGTGGGTTGGTGCTGGGCTGGACTAGGCCTGTTGGGCCTGGTCTGGCTGGTTTCCATTTTTTTTATATTCTGAATCCTTTTTCTTTTTCTTTTTCCATTTTCATTTCTGTTTTGAATTTTTTTAAACATTTCAAACAACGATTTGAATTCATATTTTTACCAAACTTTTCAGTAAGTTTTTAATATGTTTTAAACATGTATTTAAAGTCCCTTTTAGGAATAAATCCTTTATTTATTTATGGTTTATATTTTATTTGAAAAGGGCACTTTCCTTTATTAAATAAGATTTAATTAAATTTTCAAACCCTTATTTGAAATCAAAATTTCACCAAACCTTTTCAGTAGGTTTTATTTATTTAATAGGGTGTTTAAATAACTTACTTTGAATTATTTAAAATATTTTAATATGATTATTAATCATTTAATTTGGGCAAATGTCTTTATTCAAAAATGGTTTTAATTTCATAATTTTTTAGTTAGATGATTTCTTTGATTCCATTTAAGTTAATTAAATAACTTTTATTTCACTTAGGTAAATTCCAAATATTATTTTTCCCATGATTTAATCAATCATTTCTATTAGAGATTTTATCTTTATCCATATATAATTTAGAATATGGTTTAATGCCATATAATTTTATTGGAATAATCTTTATCCTATTATTTTATTTGGATAATCTTTATTTTCATTTGCTTATGGATTTGTCCAAGATTTAATTTGGCTTTTAAATATCCCTTATTTATTTCGTTCTTTCTTTATCTTATAAAATCCATATCTTTTTATTTAAAGATCCAAACTTGGTGATTCCAATTTGTAAAATCTTATTTAATATTTGTTTATCCTTTTATAACTCTTTAGGATTATTTTGCTCACAAATTGGAATGGATTTTAGATAGGAGCTTTATTAGCCTTGGAAATAAATTCCTTTTAACTTATTAAATTCATAAGTTTCCATCTATGGTTCCAAATTAAGTGAAACCAATTTCTATGGTTTTATAATATTCTTATTTGTCATTCTTGATCATTTATAAATGCTTGTTGCTAAATTTTTATATGCATCAATCCATAGTCTTTGGGATATCTTGGAAATGTTTTTCCTTTAGGGTTTTAGAGTTTTGGTTTAACTTTTCTAAGTGTTTAAATTTCAAGATTCATTCTTTGATGAATGCACTTCACTTGCTTTGAATTTTGTTGGTTTCCCTTTTATTCAAAGTTTGTTCAAGATGGATTTTGATGTTTCCATTTAGAATCAAAAAGTTTCTTTTCACCCTAAATTTCAACAATTATTTATTTTGTTTATTTATTTTTCACATTACAAAATTTGGAAAATTTTGGATGTGACAGGCTACCACCCTTAAAAGAAATCTCGTCCTGAGATTTGGGGAGGCTAGAGGTTACAAGTTGGCTTCAAGGCAACTAGGGTACTACCACCCTTAAAAGTTTTCCACTAGATTACATCTTGGCTTGCTTGGGATCTTGATGAAGCTTCTCTGGACAGACATCTGCATAGTGTCCTTTATTTCCACACTTGAAACATGTGACAAGGCTGAGATCTCTCATAGGCTTACTTGTCTTGTATCTCATCTTTTCTGGACAATTGATTGCATAATATCCTTGGTCACCACAATTATAACATGTGACAAGGTTGAGTTCTTCACGTATCTTCTGTGGACAAGTTGATACATAATGGCCTAGCTCTTTGCAGTTGTTGCACCACACTTGGCTAATTTCCTTATTCTTCTTCTTGGGTTTCTCCAAAGCTAGTAGTTCTTCTAGTTCATGTTCTTCATATCTCACCTCAAAGGTGGGAAAGTCTCCTTGTTTCCTTAATCGTTTCTTTGGATAATACATACGTTTCCTCTTTTGTCCATCAAGGTGAGTCATAATGCATGGAGGTGCAAGCTGAGGTTCCTTTGTCTTCATCCTTCTTGGTAGAAGTTGCTTCCTCATGGGGGTTACCAAACTTTTGTTGCACTCCATCTTGTTTCCTTTGTTGAACTATATAATAGATGGGGCATTGGATAGGCACATGATTATTTCCTTCACATAGGAAACAAGTCACTAGAGATGTGGGGCATTGTTTAGTTGGATGTTTCTCTTCACAATTAGGGCATTGATCTTCATGCTCTTTGGAAGTGTGATCCATGTCTCCACAAATATTTCAAGCTTGAGTTCCTTCTATAATATCATCCTTGACATCATTGTTGTCACAAACTCCTTGGGAAAGGTTGTTTCCCATGTTGATCATTTGATTTGTCATCCTTTGCAACAATTGGGTTTGGGTTTCCAAAAACCTTTGCATGGTTGGGTCTAACTCATTGTTGTTGGCCAAAAATTGAGTTGTCACTTGGTTCAACTGGGTTTGGGTTACTATGAGTTCTATCATGTGCATCTCTTGGTTGTTGTTGTTGTCACCATTCTTGATGTTGGAATTTCTTGGAGAAGTCATCTGTTTGGGTTGGATTGGGATTAGAATAGGCAAAGATTTCTAAAGAAATAATTCTAATCACACACATCACAATTCACACAAGCAATGTGCAAGAAACCACAAACAAACATTCCAATCAAACAACAAAGTTCAATTACATTTTTAGGCAACAAAATATTTTGCTACACCACATAAGTTAGTGGGTTTGATCTAAACTAAATATGGTGGTCCAACTATATGGTTTACTTGAGATCATTCCATCCTTCTTAGTTGATTCTTCATGAACAAGATCATTGTATCCTTGGAGGAATTCTTTTATCTTGGTCATAAATCTTCAAAGGTGATGATGATTCCTTCTAAGTTGTGTTTCCTTAGTCTTCAAGTCTTGAGTAACATTTCTTGTCTCACTTGTAATCCTTAGTGGTGTCCAAGTTGAAGTCCTTGGAGAAACTAAGTTGAAGTCATTAGTGTTGTTGAAGTTGAAGTCATTTGAGTTGGTGAAGTCCTTTGCTCAGGTTTAAGTCTTTGCTCATGGTTAAGGTTTTGTCCATCAAGTTGGAATAGAAGAGATGTAGAATTAAAACCAAAAAGGTTGAGGAAAGAGTTTACAAGATTGTTTATAAATAAGTTTTGGAACAAATACAACTCCTATTTTTCTAAGGGGTTTTGTCCAATCCTAGGGTTACAAATCCTACAGGCAACACAGTGCTCTGATACCATCTATAGAGGTCCCAACCTTTAATAAGGTAGATATTTCTGTGTTTACAATGCTAGTCCCTGGATCAATAGCTATCGTCCACAGTTAATATGTAATATTAAGAAACAAAGGTCATAATACAACTTTATAACCAGGAATAAAATAGTTCATTACATCTCACATAGCTCATTCGTCCATCTCATTACAATGCAGTAGAAATACCTATATAGCATGGAGTCCTTCATCTTCAAAGTGCCACAGGCAATCATGTTGGTTGTAGACTTGTAATCCTAATCAACACACTTCACTAACATCAAACAAACCTGCAGCATAATAAGTTACAGCCACACGGGTCAATACATTTGAATTGTATTGGCAACTGATACTATGATAGTATAGTGGAGTCTATCATCTATATGCATTTGGCTACGTGGATCTTAGGCTTGCTTTGCTCAAAATAGATTTTCCTTATCATTTGAAAACACTAAGTTTTTGTTTGGCAAAACTCCCAAGGAACCACCAATAGAAATTGGTGAACCTTCACCCTTGTTCAACCACAAGTTTTAACTTAGAAAATTGGGATGAGGGGATTGTTGATAGCTTCCATGTCTTGATGTTCAATTTGTCCATTGCCAGGGACACAGCTAAGTACTTAGATTTTACTCTCTCGATAGGTGGTGCACTTTCCCCACAAGACTCGACATGCATCGATACAAGATCTTTCAGAAGCCTTCCCTTAGACCAGAATGGACGCGCTCCAACCTATCATCCCCTACCACCAACTGTCCATTTGGCTAAGTTATTGCAACCTATATGATCTAGGCAGAGCCCATAATGCCAAGTGGCTGCACTTGAAGCTTCTCAACATTTGACATCTCAAATCTCTTTGTTCCTGGGTGGCATTCCACAAGTGAGATACACAGGGTAAACCATTAAAAAATAGGCCCTGGTAACCACTCAACAAAAATCCATCCATGCAAGTCCCTTTCCACCCAGGTGATTCATTCACATAGTTGTTTTATTAAACAAAACACAAGTCCTTGACTTAGAAATATTCCATAGCATGAATATAATCCACCCTTGTTTTCTACTATCTAAGCTAAGCATGATGGTAGTAGGAATCTTAACTTAGCAGAATTCTACTAAGGTTTCATCTACAAGGATTTCCCATGGCATAGCATACTTAGTAAAATACCATGCAAGTCCTACTTAGAAATACTACTAATGCATAGTGAAAATAATAGGACAATAAGTATGAAGCATCACTTGCCTTTTTGGTAGGGAATATAAGTTCACTCCTTGATCTTGCAATAGTCACACTCTTCAAATTCCACTACAATTCAATCAAGCAAGCAAATATTCAATCTACCATTCAAGCAATCATCACATAAAATAAAAAAAAGCAATGCATGCAAGCATGCCAAAGATTGTTTTATTTGGAAAAGTGGTTTCTATTAGTCTATAAACATTCTAAAACATCTATTGGTCATTTATAAAAGTGGCAAAACCATTTGATATTAAGTTAGTGAAAATGGCCACTTTAAATCATTTTTGTTTTGTTAGAAATGATTTAAATCAAGTATTATTTTCTAGTGTTTTACAAATACATTTTTAAACACAAATGTTAGTGGTTTATGGTCAAGTGTTTATTATTAAAACTATTTGCAAAAGGTTTTTACCTATAAACTATTTTTAAGTCAAACAACATTTTATTTCATTAGAAATGCCTTTAAACAAAGTAATAATTTTCTAGGTGTTCACCAAATATATTTTTAAATATTAAAACTTTGTGTTTAGGGTTAGGGAGTTTAAATCAAATCATTTCCCAAAGGTTTTACTCAAAAAGCATTTTTATACCATAATCAATATTTTTAATTTAACTAGAAATGCTTTAATTCCAGGATTTATTTTTTAGCTTCACAAAATACACTTATAAATCCATAAGTTGGTTTCTATGGTCAGTATGTTCAAAACAATACATTTTCCAAAGATTTTACCCTAAAAACATTTCTAGAATAAATTTTATGTTCAAATTATGCCTACACAAGTTTCTGCAAAAACAACCATTTTAACAGAAGCAATTTACTAAAAAAAGTACATGGTTGGAAAGTATTCGTTTTGCTGATTCCATTGATATAAAATTTGCAAAATTTGGACATGTGGATCAAAAGTTATGAATTTTACAAGTTTGAACATCTAATAGATCAATTCTGTTTTTAAAACAATAGTCAGGGCCACATGGCAGAATCTAACTGGTCTATACTGTTTCGGGGGGATTGATTGACACTAGCCGTTATATCTGAGTTGCATCACACGTCACAGGACGCACGATACCGCTTCGCTGCTCGTTTTATCCTATCCGCCAGATCTACATCCAACGATCCAGATCGTATCGACCAAGGATGGACGGCGCAACGACGGTGGACAGCGGCGGCATGCTCTGCCCACGGTGGTTCTGGCAAAGCTAGGGTGCACGGGAGAGGGAGAAGGGGCTTACCAGACTCGCCGTGAAGCGCTGACTCTCGGGGTGGTCTTTGCCGAAGAAGGGGCGCACAGTGACGGCGTTAATCGCTCGCAGAAGAAGCTCCTGGCGACGGATGCTCACTGATGAAGACGGAGGCGACGCTACGGTGCGAGCTAGGACACGGAAACGGCGGCGTTAGTTGCGGACGAGGTCACTGGTGACACGCGTATCATCAGAAGGAAGAGGGGCGGTCAGAATGTTACCGGGAGCGTTGCCGAAGTTGAAGCAGACGACGACGGTGTTCGGGTGTGGTCGTTGCCGATGTTTCAGAGCGCGCGCGATCTAGCTAAAGCTACTGGAGGATGCAGGGGACGATGGGGATCACGCTCGTGATCTCTGGGGGCAGTGGGGCTGGCGGTGGTGGCCAGAATTGTCCGCGAAGCTCGTAGGAGTCCGCAGCGGTGTCAGTTAAATTCGAGGCAGCCCGGGGGCTCTCCGGCAGAGAAGTTTGAGGGGAAAGAGAGAGGGGAGGAGGGGATTATGATAGAGTGGTCGGGGGGCGGAATCACTGAGGTATTAACGCGTATTGATCCGAGGTTTAAACGGGCATAAACCGCTGGCGTGGTCATCGCGCGAGGTGAAGACGACAACTGACGGGTGGGGTTTGTTTGACAGCGAGAGAGAGGGGAGTGGTGGGGTCCAACGGTTAGTGGTGATGCGGGTTCATTCGTGAGTGAGAGAAAAACGATTCGGGGAGAGAGGTGGGTTACTGTTGGGCTGGACTGGGCCTGTTGGGCCTGGTCTGGCTGGTTTCCATTTTTTTATATTCTGAATCCTTTTTCTTTTTCCATTTTCATTTTTGTTTAAACATTTCAAACAACAATTTGAATTCATATTTTTACCAAACTTTTCAGTAAGTTTTAATATGTTTTAAACATGTATTTAAAGTCCCTTTTAGGAATAAATCCTTTATTTATTTATGGTTTATATTTTATTTGAAAAGGGCACTTTCCTTTATTAAATAAGATTTAATTAAATTTTCAAACCCTTATTTGAAATCAAAATTTCACCAAATCTTTTCAGTAGGTTTTATTTATTTAATAGGGTGTTTAAATAACTTACTTTGAATTATTTAAAATATTTTAATATGATTATTAATCATTTAATTTGGGCAAATGTCTTTATTCAAAAATGGTTTTAATTTCATAAATTTTTATTTAGATGATTTCTTTGATTCCATTTAAGTTAATTAAATAAATTTTATTTCACTTAGGTAAATTCCAACTATTATTTTTCCCATGATTTAATCAATCATTTCTATTAGAGATTTTATCTTTATCCATATATAATTTAGAATATGGTTTAATGCCATATAATTTTATTGGAATAATCTTTATCCTATTATTTTATTTGGATTATTTTTATTTTCATTTGCTTATGGATTTGGCCAAGATTTAATTTGGCTTTTAAATATCCTTTCTTTCTTTCTTTCTTTCTTTATCTTATAAAATCCATATCTTTTTATTTAAAGATCCAAACTTGGTGATTCCAATTTGTAAAATCTTATTTAATATTTGTTTATCCTTTTATAACTATTTAGGATTATTTTGCTCACAAATTGGTATGGATTTTAGATAGGAGCTTTATTATCCTTGGAAATAAATTCCTTTTAACTTATTAAATTCATAAGTTTCCATCTATGGTTCCAAATTAAGTGAAACCAATTTCTATGGTTTTATAATATTATTATTTGTCATTATTGATCATTTATAAATGCTTGTTGCTAAATTTTTATATGGATCAATCCATAGTCTTTGGGATATCTTGGAAATGTTTTTCCTTTAGGGTTTTAGAGTTTTGGTTTAACTTTTCGAAGTGTTTAAATTTCAAGATTCATTCTTTGATGAATGCACTTCACTTGCTTTGAATTTTGTTGGTTTCCCTTTTATTCAAAGTTTGTTCAAGATGGGTTTTGATGTTTCCATTTAGAATCAAAAAGTTTCTTTTCACCCTAAATTTCAACAATTATTTATTTTGTTTATTTATTTTTCACATTACAAAATTTGGAAAATTTTGGGATGTGACATCTATGAAGCATTCTTCTTATAAAAAAGAGACACATTGATAAAGCGGAAAGAGAGAAAAAAGCACCATATTCCCATGGTAAATAAGAAGATTGCTGAGATGCTCATTGTCTGCTTGCCTTGTCATTTTGGTTATGGGAAAGCTCCTGTACCATGTGCAAGGGGTACCCCGTTGGCGGTTCTCAATGATATGCAAATACTTATAGTGACAAGAACTTATAGGTGACTAAAGTTGAGTAGCATGAGGTGGGGCCCTCGTATTCAAGGGACTTGAGATTGCCAACTTATACTTCGTCAAGCATATACTCCATCTTTGTCACTTTAACCTTAATCACTTCAAGATGGTTATGATAGGGGCAATGAGGGCTGAAAGCTAACAAGTACCATAATTTTTGGAAGCTCTTTTTGAAACTTGAAATCCCTGCTTCCTTTACAAAAGGCCTTTCTTCCACCATTATTTGAGTCTCCACCTTCTACCTTTAGGCACCAGTAAGAGAGCATAGTTGTCATTCTGTGTGCATTGTTCCAAAGCTTATTGATTGATGCATATTGTGATATTACTTGTTCTTGTGCTACTTGTTTCTAGTCACCCTTGTGAACTTTGAAGATGTCCTATGCATCTATTTGCTACTCTATGAGGGACAAGCTGATTGCCACTTTGCCATGTTTTCTGTATGTGAAACAAACAAACGTTTTTCAATGCATGTTATTCATGATATTTGTTTGTAGATTGACATGTTGCTTGCATAGTTACTATATCCTATTGTTAGAACTCCATATTTCATGAACATGTTTAGAGTTCTTTGATCCCAGCTTTCAATGCTTGCAAATGGTTAGATCTTCATGGTGAGGGTGCATGTCACCTCAAAAATTATTCTTTTATCACTTACCTACTCAAGGACGAGCATGAGTTAAGCTTGGGGATGCCCTAGAGGCAATCATGTATGATGACATTTCCCATTGTATTCATAAAGTTATTAAGTTGTCCTTGTATAAACATCTGATGTGTATCATTGAATATGTGATTGGTTGTGGAACTATACATTCATGTTGTTTGTACTAAATATCCTTGGTCATTGAGGTTGTGATGGACACACAACCTAGACCAATGTGAAAGTCGGCTTGATGACTCGGTTCCACTTGTCATGGGCATGGAGATGCTATTCCGACTTACACAGATTCGGCTAAAGAGTTTAGCGAGTCGGATTGACCCATATTGAGGTACAACGAACAAGTTTCCATTTGTATATCTCAATAAATGTAATCCTTAGACCTGAGGTTATTGCATAATCCGAGTTGAGGATTTCTGACTTAGGTTCTGTCAAATGCTGATCCGTAACTGGGCAGTTATAAAGGCAGAGTTTGGGTCGACTAAGAATCAAGCTGCGTGATATGAATAAACAAGATGGGATTTTGCCCCTCCACTTGGAGAGATATTCTCTGCGCCCTCTCGGATGATGTGATTCAGAAATCATGGCCATGCACAACTCGGTTAAGTGTTAACCGAAGCGATCGACTACGAGTTAGTCGGGTGAATCACTTATCTTGGATCGAGAAGAGAGTCGGACTATTTAAGGGATGACAATTATTCGCCTACATTCTGACAAGGTATATCGTGAGGCAAAAGGGACTCAGACGCAAGTCACATTGGAAAGGCAAGTCGTCATGACTCTTTGGTACTTGGGAGTCGACATGTTCTGCTAGGAGCCGCTACCTACTGATCGATTGAGAGTCGGACTCTAATCGTGTCTAAGTTGCCAAGAGCCTGCGGGGTCACACACTTAAGAGTGGGAGCAAATTCGGATTGGATCCAAACCGGAAATCTGGTTGGGTTGGACGCGGGCCTGATTTGGACTAAGTCAGTGAGTCGGACTCACAGGGACTAATATTATATGGGCTTTAGTGAGTGGGCCGCGCGAGCAGAGCCCACGTTCACTCCCTATATATAGTAGAGAATAGTAACCCACAAGGGTTAATCGTTATTAGGTTAGGTCATTCCGTGTGTTGGAAACCCTAGCTCCACAGCAGTCCTGCCGTCGTTACGAACCTAGCAGTTCGCCGCCGGTGCTCCTCCTTCGACGTGTGGATACCAGCAGAGGTGCTGTACGATCAGCACCAGGACGATCGGATCGCAAAGGACTGCACTGCATCAACTGATGCGCTACATCAGTAATCCGCAACTGCGCGTCTAGTGGTAAACCTCGTGGCCTTCTACCTCAGCTAGATCTTAGGATTACCACGTTAGAGGAAAAAGTTTTGTTTTATCTCTACATGGACCAACAGAGGTATCAGAGCGATAGCTTCTGGTTTTAGACTCGAGATATCGCATATGTGACATGCAGTTGGCTGTAGATGAGATCTATGTGCTGTTTTGGTGGTCGATCTATGAGATAGATCGGTTTTTTACGAGGTTGATTGGTTCAACTGTACTCGGGGAATGGTAGATCTGATTTCCGTGATCATACTGCTGAGGTCGTGGAACGACATACCCCTACCGGTCGGTTTCTGCCATCGGGGTAGACTATGACACGTAAATCCAGAGGCGGTGATCAAAGATCAAAGAGTTTGATCGAGTCGGAACGATGGTCGGAATCCATGTTCGGATCGTAGATGAGATCTACGTTTTCAGAAAAATCGTCGGGCTGCCGGCTTCACCCTGTCGTAGCGCCTTAGATGTCGTTGCGAGTTTCACAACGTCGGTAGATATTGTATCTATGCATAACTTGTTTTTGCAGGAAGTTGTGAATGGTATGGTTCATGTGCATGTGATGTATGTGTGTAATCCATACGTGGTCTGCGAATCACTGTTTTGTCAGCCGACTGGAGCCTAGGTGCTGTCATATTATTGTATAATGACATGCGTGTCGGATTCTCCTTGTAATTTACTTTACTAAGCTAGTGTAGCTGTGTGGAGAACCCAGATGGAATGCAACGCGATGTACATGTCGGGGACATGGAGTAAGACGGCAAGTGACAAGAGTTGGCACGAGTCGGATTACAGGCTTTGTGGAGATGGAGATCGCCATGAAGGGAGCCATACCATTTCACATTATGATTATTTTATTATGTGTTATTGTTATGTCTCTATTTTACCTCTATTAGATAGTCGGTAAAATTTAATCCCTCAAACAAGGTCTAGTCGGTTTTCCCGCCAGTGTTTGCACCATCACAAGTCAGACATTTTTGGTAGTGGGTTCATAAAATTGAGGTGCTGCCAATTCTTTTCGACTAGGTGGGTTCGAGTCGGACTCTTACTGCAGAAACACTCGGTAAGCTAGACGGGTCTATCACAACGGTTGTGGGGCTCGGGGAAAAGTCGGATGGGAGCCGGGGCATGTGATGCCACCCATCCAACAGGAGTCGTATGAGATGCGATTGATAAGGAGTTGTCTACCTAGATCACTTGGCGGCTAGCGGTGATGCTAAAGCTCACTAGCCGACTTGCTTATTTAGGATCCTGAATCACTAAGCAACCATCGGAGGGGTGTTGGTTCTAGTGGGAGCATAAATATTAAAATGTTTAATATGCTTGCTCTTTTATGAATACATGTCTTATGTGTTTTGCATATTTTCTGTTGTAGATCATGGCACCAAGTAGCAGTCACTCTCAGATATCCGGTTTTGCATTGAGAACCATTCTTGAGAAAGATAAACTAAACGACACTAATTTTACCAACTGGTATCAAAATCTGAGAATTGTTCTCAAACAAGAAAAGAAGGACCATGTCCAAGACAACCCTCTTCCAGATGATCCGAATGAGAATGCGACTGTCGCTGCCACCAATGCCTACCGTCGGGCTAAGGATGAGTCCACGGATATTAGCTGTCTTATGCTTGCTCACATGGAACCGGACTTGCAAAAACAGTTCGAGCATGTTGAGGCCTACGATATGATCGAAAGCCTCAAAAGTATGTTCCAGGCTCAGGCAAAGACTAAGAGGTATCAAGTCTCTCAGGCTTTGTTGAGTTGCAAGCTTAAGGATGGTGATCCACTGAGTCTGCATGTGATCAAAATGGTTGGTTATGTGCAGTCTCTGGAGAGGCTTGGCTATCCCATTAGCAAAGAGTTCGCTACGGATATAATTCTGAACTCTCTTCCTACTGCATATGGGCAGTTCATTTCGATCTACCACATGCATGGTATGGATAAGAAGCTCACTGAATTGCATGGGATGCTCAAGCAGGCAGAGGCGGATCTCAAGAAGGGCGCCAGTCAAGTGTTGATGGTGCAGAATAAGGCTAAGTTCAAGAAGAGTTCTTGGACTAAGAAGAAGGCTAAGTCGGGAGGAAAGCAGGCTCAGGACCCAGGCCCAAGCGCTTCCTCAGGTACTAAGCCATCTCCTTCAGCCGGATCCACTTGCTTCTACTGCAAGGCAGATGGCCACTAGAAGTGGAACTGCAACAAGTATTTGGCTGATAAAGCCAAGAGTGGAGGTATGACTTTCGACTCAGGTACACTTGTTTGCAATGTTATAGACATATATCTTGCTGATGCACCTAATAGTTCTTGGGTATATGATACCGGATCAGTTATTCACATCTGCAACTCGTTGCAGAGACTGGTAAGAACTAGGAGCGTAGCAAGAGGCGAGGTTGATATTCGAGTCAGCAACAAAGCAAGAGTTGCTGCGTTGGAAGTCGGCACGATGCAGCTTCATTTACCTTCCGGATTCATTATGGAACTGAATAATTGTTATTATGTTCCAGTGCTCAGTCGAAACATTATTTCTGCTTCATGTTTGATGAGGCAAGGCTATGAGTCTAATATCAAGAATAATGGTTGTTCTTTGTATTTGAATGATATGTTTCACGGCTTTGCACCCGTCCAGGACGGGTTATTTATTTTGAATCTTGATGGTGAGTCGGTTTATAACATAAATGTTAAAAGGTTGAAACCAAATGATCTGAATATGAATTACTTTTGGCACTATCGGCTTGGTCATATAAGTTGGAAACACATGAAGAAGCTCCATGATGATGGACTCCTAACTTCGTTCGACTTGGAGTTGTTCGAGACATGCGAATCTTGCCTACTCGACAAAATGACCAAGACACCTTTTGCAAAGAGTTGCGAAAGGGCGTCCGACTTGTTGGGACTAGTACATAGTGATGTATGTGGACCAATGAGCATGACAACCAGAGGTGGTTATGAGTACTTCATTACATTCACTGATGATTTGAGTAGGTATGGATATATCTACTTGATGAAACATAAGTCGGAAGCCTTTGAAAAGTTCAAAGAATTCCAGAACAAAGCACAGAATCAACTCGGCAAGAAAATAAAGTTTCTTCGGTCGTACCGAGGAGGCGAGTACATGAGCCATGAGTTTGATGACCATCTAAAAAGTTGTGGAATAGTTCCTCAACTTATTCCGCCAGGAACGTCGCAAAGGAATGGTGTTTCGGAAAGGCAGAATCGGACCTTGTTGGACATGGTTTGATCATTGATGAGTCAGACAGATTTGCCTTTATCATTTTGGGGTTATTGTCTAGAAACAGTGGCGTTCACACTAAACAGAGTACCATCAAAATCGGTAGAGAAGACACCGCATGAGATGTGGACAGACAAAAAGCAGAGTTTGTCTTTTCTTAAGATTTGGGGTTGTGAAGCATTTGTCAAGCGAGCTTACGGCCAAGTCTAATAAGTGTGTTTTCATAGGGTATCCGAGGGAAACCTTGGGTTACTACTTCTACAACCAAGAAGAGGGCAAAGTGTTTGTCGCTCGGAACGGTGTCTTCCTTGAGAAAGAGTTTCTCAGTCGGGGAGTAAGTGGGAGCACGGTGCATCTCAAAGAAATTCAAGAGGAACCGGCTAGTAGCGAGTCGGAAAAAACCTTGGAGGTTGAGCCGGTCGTGGTAGCTGAGCCGACAAAAGCACCTGTACTACGAAGATCGGCGAGATTACGAAGTGTTCGTGATGTGTTACTGTTAGATAACGATGAGTCGACAAATTATTCGGAAGCGATGGTGGGATCTGATTCCGAGTCATGGCTTGGAGCCATGAGATCCGAGTTAAAGTCCATGGATGAAAATCAAGTTTGGAACTTGGTTGATCCGCCAGACGGTGCAAGACCCGTCGAGTGCAAATGGGTATTTAAGAAGAAAACTGATATGGATGGAATGTTTCCGTCTATAAACCACACCTTGTCGCGAAGGGGTTTCGAAAAGTTCAAGGAGTTGATTACGACGAGACTTTCTCGCCCGTAGCGATGCTTAAATCAGTTCGGATCATGTTAGCTATAGCAGCCTATTTCGACTATGAGATATGGCATATGGATGTCAAAACGGCTTTCCTTAACGGAAATTTAACCGATGACGTGTATATGATACATCCCGAGGGTTTTGTCGATCCGGCTGATGCTGACAAAGTGTGCAAACTTCAGAAATCCATTTATGGGTTGAAGCAAGCATCTTGGAATTGGAATATTCGCTTTGATGAGGTAGTAAAATCGTTTGGCTTCATCAAGAGTGATCATGATTCTTGTTTGTATAAGAAGTTTAGTGGGAACAAATCAAAAAATTCTAATCTTATATGTGGATGACATATTATTTATTGGAAATGATGTCCAGATGTTGCAAGAAACCAAGGAATCATTGGAAAAGGAGTTTCTCAATGAAAGACTTGGGTGAGGCAACATATATCCTCAGAATCCGGATCTATAGAGATAGATCAAGACGGCTCATTGGATTGAGTCAGAGTACTTATTTGGACAAAGTGTTGAAGAAGTTCAACATGGAATCGTCTAAGAAGGGGTTCTTACCGATGTCCATGGCATAAAAATTAGCAAGACTCAGTGTCCTTCGACAACTGATGAGCGAAGTCGGATGAGTGCGATTCCGTATGCTACTGCAGTCGGATCCATCATGTATGCCATGATTTGTACTAGGCCATATGTTTCGTATGCTCTAAGTGTTGTGAGCAGATACCAGGATGATCCTAGAGAAATCCACTGGACAGCGGCTAAAAATATCCTAAAGTACTTGAGAAGGACTAAGGATATGTTTTTGGTTTATGGTGGTTAAGATGAACTCAGTGTAAAGGGTTACACGGATGCGAGTTATCTTACCGACTCTGATGATTCTCGTTCGCAATCTGGATACGTGTTTATTATAAACGGAGGTGCTGTGAGCTGGAAGAGTTCCAAACAAGATACTGAATCTACATCTACAACAGAGGCTAAGTATATTGCCGCCTCAGAGGCAACACAGGAAGCTGTTTGGATGAGGAATTTCCTCATGGATCTTGGTGTGGTTCAAGGCTCGTCCAATCCGTTAAACGTGTATTGTGACAACAATGGTGATATTGCACAAGCCAAGGAATCTAGACAACACCAGAAGAACAAGCACATACTCATGCGGTACGACCTGATTCGCCAGTTCGTGGATCAGGGTGATAATGCAAATATTGCGGATCCGTTGACAAAGCCATTACCACAGCCAAAGCATGAGGCACACCTGAGAGCCATGGGCATTAGATGCTTAGACATGTGATGTCAGAAGATTGACTCTAGTGCAAGTGGGAGACTGTTAGGAATATGCCCTAGAGGCAATCATGTATGATGACATTTCCCATTGTATTCATAAAGTTATTAAGTTGTCCTTGTATAAACATCTCATGTGTATCATTGAATATGTGATTCGGTTGTGGAACTATACATTCATGTTGTTTGTACTAAATATCCTTGGTCATTGAGGTTGTGCTGGACACACAACTTAGACCAATGTGAAAGTCGGCTTGATGACTCGGTTCCACTTGTCATGGGCATGGGGATGCTCTTCCAACTTACACAGATTCGGCTAAAGAGTTTAGCGAGTCGAATTGACCCATATTGAGGTACAACGAACAAGTTGTCATTTGTATATCTCAATCAATGTAATCCTTAGACCTGAGGTTATTTCATAATCCGAGTTGAGGATCACCGACTTAGGTTCTGTCAAACGCTGATCCGTAACTGGGCAGTTATAAAGGTAGAGTTCGGGTCGACTGACAATCAAGCTGCGTGATATGAATAACCAAGATGGGATTTTGCCCCTCCACTTGGAGAGATATTCTCTGGGCCCTCTCGGATGATGTGATTCGGAAAGCATGGCCATGCACGACTTGGTCAAGTGTTAACCGAAGCGATCGACTAAGAGTTAGTCGGGTGAATCACTTATCTCGGATCGAGAAGAGAGTTGGACTATTTAAGGGATGACAATTATTCGCCTATAGTCTGACAAGGTATATCGTGAGGCAAAAGGGACTCGGACGCAAGTCGCATTGGAAAGGCAATTCGTCATGACTCTTTGGTACTTGGGTTTCAGCATGTTCTGCTAGGATCCGCTACCGACTGATCGATTGAGAGTCAGACTCTAATCGTGTCTAAGTTGCCAAGATCCTGCGGGGTCACACACTTAAGAGCGGGAGCAAATTCGGATTGGATCCGAACCGGATCTGGTTGCGTTGGACCCGAGCCTGAATTGGACTGAGTCAGTGAGTCGGACTCACAGGGACTAATATTAAATGGGCATTAGTGAATGGTCCACGCGAGCAGATGTAACATCCCTAAAATCATGTTTTCAAAGATTGCATATCATTCATCCATGCATATCATTTAGGGAACAATTTCAAACTCATTTCAAGAAAACAAAAGCACTGAGTACTATTATTTTACGTGAGCAAGCATTGATCTAATGCCACTCTCAAATGAGAGTATAATTGTTTTAAACCAAGCTTTGTTGGCTCTTATGTTGGTTTGGTTGAGTGTTAAAAATTTGGACAGAAATTTCCAAAAACAAATAGGGTTTTAAGACTCTTTTCAAATCTTTATCAAACCAAGTGCTAAGGCACTGTTGTTTTAAAAAATTTCAAAGGAGCTATGCAAGTCCAGCAAGGCAGCATGGTTTTATACTCAAAATTATACAGGTTTCATTTTTACAAAAGGCCAGAAATATTTGAAATTCAAATGCTTTTATTTTCATTTGAAAATGATTCCAGAAAATCAACTTAGAAAAAGAAAAGGAATTAGAAAACCCAACTGGGCCTAGCGCCACCATTCCAGCCCAGTAAGCAAAACAGCCCAGTCGGGTCCTCCCTTTCCCTCTGTTTTCTCACCGCGCTCGCGCACACCCCCTCGCTGACAACTGGGCCCCGCAGCCACGTCACTCCGTCGTCCCCAAATCTCGCATGCGACCAGCGCCGATGTAGCCGTTTCTTCCCGACGCAAATGCTCTTCAATCCCATTGATGCCGCGCGTAATTCTCGCCCCTGCTCTGGCTATTTAACCTCCACCCCTCTGCGACCATTTCCCCTCACTTAGAGCCCCCACTCCGCCACCAGGCTGCCACAATCTCGCTTGCACCGCCGCGGTACCGAGCCACTCCGGCGTACGATTCTGGTGAGCCCTCATCGCCCCTTGCCTTCTAATCTTGCCAGCATGATCACAACAACCTTGCGCATCTTCTAACTCCACTGGTGCATGCTAGGACTATCCGGAGCCTCGCCAACGACAACGACCGCAAGTGCCCGACGCAACCACAAACTCCGACGAGCTCTCCTGGTTTGTACTGACCGCGCCTTCCTCTCTCGTTCATACTCACACACTCGCCTCGTCTGCACGCATCTAAGCCATCTCTCTCGTGCCTTAGCGTGAATCGTAGCGTCGCCACCGTCTCCAGTAGCACACACCCGATGACAGCAACGACTCCGGCGAGCAATCTCCGTCGACCTCGATCGCCCCTTCGCCAACCAAGCATACCCTGAGCATCAGCAACGCACGGCGAACTCGGTGAGCTAACTCTCCCTCTCCCGCGCGACCTAGATCGTCGGCAACGTCTCTGACAGAGCCGCCGCCGCCACTCGCCGCCACTAGCGCCGCTAGACTTTGGTCGCTTGATCGCGAGCCGTTAGATCCAGATCCAACGCGTTAGATAGATCACTTAAACGAAGGGGTACGGGACAGATCTGGCCATGCGATTTTATTTAAATCGTGCGGTCCACACTAGTTGATCCGTGCGAAGCGGTACCAGCGAATCAGAAAGCGCCGCGTGGCCTGTGTTTGAATTTAAAACAGAAATTTGATCTATTAGTTAACCAAACTTGTAAAATTCATAACTTTTGATCCACATGTTCAAATTTTACAAATTTTATATCATTGGAATTAGGAGAGAAAATCCTTTCTGTTTATGCAATGTGTTTAATGTTTTGCCTCTGTAAAATGGTTGTTTTTACAGAAACTTTTGTAGGCATAATTTGTGTATAGTAATTATTTGAAAAATGTTTTGTTGATTAAATAAAGTTTATTTGGCATGTTTTGGACTTGTTTATGTTTCAGTACTGTTTACTTGTCTTGTTTGGTGTAGGAAATCATCACATGGCATTTTGCATGCATTCATATATTTTTGTTTGTATATATTTTGTATGTGATTTTGGTGCCATTATTTTATGTGTAGATATTGGTGCAAATAGTGATTGTGATTGTGAGGATTGTTGCTACTCCCCAAACTACCAAGGCAAGTGGTGCTTCATGATTTTATTCCTATAATTTTCAACTATGCACTAGAAATATTTTGTATAGACTTGCATGAATATTTTTGATCTATATGCTATGCTTGGGAAATCCTAGTAGTTGTAGAATTGTTAGAGATTTCTCTAAGTTAAGATGCTTACCATTGCCATGCTTAGCCTAGCTAGTAGCAACCAAGGGTGGATTATATATTCATGCTATGTGAAATATTTCTAAGTCATTGACTTGTGTTTTTGCTTAATAAAACAACTAAGTGAATGAAACACCTGGGTGGAATGGAAAGAATGGTTTGTGTTGAGTGGTTACACAAGGCCCATTTCTATGGTTTACCTTGTGTATCTCACTTGTGGAAAGCCACCCAGGAACAAAGGGATTTGAGATGCCAAATGTTAAGAAGCTTCTAGTGCAGCCACATGGCATTATGGGCTCTGCCTGGATCATATAGGTTGCAATAACTTAGCCATTTGTTGGTGGTAGTGGGATGATAGGTTTGGAGCGCGTCCATTTGGTCTAAGGGAAGGCTTCTGAAAGGTCCTGTCTTGGTGAAAATCAAGTCTTGTGGGGAAAGTGCACAACCTCTGCAGATGGAAGAATCTAAGTACTTAGCCATGTCCCTGGTATTGGACAACTTGAGCATCAAGACATGGAAGCTATCAAGAATCTCCTCATCCCAATTTCTAAGTTAAAATTTGTGGTTGAACAAGGGTGAAGGTTCACCAATGTCTATTGGTGGTTCCTTGGGAAAGTTTTGTCAAAGAAAAACTTAGTGTTTTCAACTAATAGGCAAAACCTATTTTGAGCAAAGCAAGCCTAAGCTACACTTAGCTAAATGCATATAGTATCTAGATGCCAATATTATACTAAGGTATCACTTGCCAATACTATTCCAATGTATTGACCCACTGTGGCTGTAACTTGTGATGTTGCAGGTTATTCTGATGGTGATTAGGGGTTATGAGTCTACACTCAACATGCTTGCCTGTGGCACATGAAGATGAAGACTTAGTTATCTTATTTACTATTTGAACTCTTGTATTAGGCCTGTGGCCATGGAGTTGTAAAAGACTATGTTTGTCTCTGGAATGATATGTAATAATGACCTTTGTTTCTGTGTACTTCATCTTAAACTGTGGATGCTAGCATTGATCCAGGGACTAGCATTGCAATCACAGGGATATTTTCCTTTATAAAGGAGGGATCTTACAGATGGTATCAGAGCACTGTGTTTCCTGTAGGATTATGACCCTAGGATTGGATTAGAAACCACTAAGGAATTTTTCCACAATTTCCACACTTGTATTTTTCTTCTCGTAAACTTTTCTGATTCTTCTTTCTCATCTCTATTTGTAGATGAACTCCATCAATGAAGCTGTGAGGAAGGGACCACTCATGACCATGACCCTAGTGTGTGAGACTGAATTTCCAAAGGCTCTTAAGAACCTCATGGTTACTATGGGAATACATGGTGCAGCTGTGTACAAAGGTTTTCCTGTGATGGATGAAGGAGAAGAATATTGGTGGGTGCAACTTCACTTATACAAAAATAAGGAAGACAACCACAAAGAATCAGGATTCTGCATGGTCACCAACTCAGTGATGCACACCACATTCTTTGATTCAGCAAGGGATGCAGCTTGGAAGGCCATCAAAGAGCTTGGTGAAAGACTCAAGTGCAGAATGCTCAACACCCAAAATGACCTTAGGGAAGAAAAGAAGCGTACCCAAGAGTTGTAAACTACCAACCAACAACTAAGAGAAGACATCATAGACTTGATTTGGGAATCTTGTGAACAAGATAGGTAGATGGCTACTAAGGATGCTTTGATAGCCATTTTGTCTAGTGAGTGAGAGTTGTAACGTACTCTGTTAGTTGGACCACCACACTTATCATTTTATTTCCAAATTTTTTGTCTAAGTTATGTTGAACCTTGGATGCTTGTAATGGATTTATGTATGCCATGACTTGTGTGTTTGATTTGCAAATGATATGCTTGTGCTACCTTGTCTTATGTATTTTTGTTGATGTTGTTCTAACTTTTTCTATCTTATAAAATAGATGCCTAATGTTACTATCAGCACGGCTGAAGAGTTCAAGGGAACTTGTTTTGGCACCCGTCTTATTGAGCTCATTAGTGTGCTCAATCTTCCGCTTCCTAGCATCATGATGCTTCCCCTCACCAAGTTCGAGAGGAAGGACCTTTGGGGCTTCAAGGTTACTCAGCCAGGACGCCAGACTGAGCCAGCCACGGAGGCCATCACCTTCAAGCTTATGCATGATGACAAGGAGAGAGGCCTAGAGGTAGTCATGCAGGATTTGCTTGGACGCTTGTTAGGGAGACACTCTCGGGAGGTTAGAGGTACTCACTTCCACGCCTTCGGTAGACGTGATGAGGATGGTGAGGCCATTGACTTCGAGGATACCGCTAGAGAGACGGCAAAGCCGATTCGTCTGTACCTCCAGGACCTAGAGGTTCTTCTTCGGCACCTAGACACTGATAGGACCAACGTCATGCTTAGCAATGACGAACTCCAGGTGCAGCTTCGTGAGAAGGACAAGCTCTTCGCGGAGCAAGATGAGATAGTCAAGGAAATGGAGGCCAAGTTTGAGAGTCAAGATAGAAAGTTCAAGAGTCAAGATAAGAGAGTCCAAGACATGAACAAGAGGATTCGAGACATGACTGCAGAACTAGAAGCTAAGGACTTCGAGCTCGAGCATCAGCAGGGTGTGATTGTGTAAGATCCCTCCTTTGTAAAGGAAAAGGATCCCTGTGATTGCAATGCTAGTCCCTGGATCATTGCTAGCATCAACAGTTTAAGATGAAGTACACAGATACAAAGGTCATTTATTACATCCATTCTAGAGATAACATAGTCTTTACAACTCAAGGCCACAGGCCTAATACAAGAGTTTGAATAAGTAAATAAATATAAGTCTTCATCTTCATGTGCCACAGGCAAACATGTTGAGTGTAGACTCATGACACCTAATCCTCATCAGAGTAACCTGCGACATCACAAGTTACAGCCACAGTGGGTCAATACTTTGGAATAGTATTGGCAAGTGATACCTTAGTAAAATTCAGGTGGATTACATTACTATATGCATTTTGGCTAAGTGTAGCTTGGCTTGCTTTGCTCAAAATAGGTTTTACCTATTAGTTGAAATCACTAAGTTTTTCTTTGTCAAAACTTTTCCCAAGGAACCATCAATAGACATTGAGGTCCTTCACCCTTGTTCACCCACAAGTTTTTACTTAGAAGTTGGAGTGATGAGATTCTTGATAGCTTCCATGTCCTGATGCTCAAGTTGTCCATTGCCATGGACTTGGCTAAGTACTTAGATTTTTCCATCTGCAGAGGTTGTGCACTTACCCCACCAGACTTGGTTTCACCAAGACATGACCTTTCAGAAGCCTTCCCTTAGCCAAATGGACGCGTTCCAACCTATCATCCCACTACCACCAACTGTCCAAATGACTAAGTTCTAGCAACCTATGTGATCCAGGCAGAGCCCATATTGCCAAGTGGCTGCACTAGAAGCTTCTCCACACTTGGCCTCTAAAATCCCTTTGTTCCTGGGCGGCTTTCCACAAGTGAGATACACAAGGTAAACCATAGCCATGGGCCTTGTGTAACCACTCAACCAAAAACCACCAAGAAATTACCATTCCACCCAGGTGATTCATTGACTTAGTTGTTTGCTACTAACACCAAGAAAAACATAAGTCCATAGACTTAGAAATATTTTCATCATAGCATGTATATATTTTACCAACCCTTGTTTGCTACTAGCTAGGCTAAGCATGGCATAGATAGTAACTTAACTTAGAAATTCCCTAGCAATTCTACAACTACTTAGGATTTCCCAACATGGCATTTGGCAAAAACAGTAACATGTAAGACTTAGCAAAATATTTCTAATGCTTGTATGAAAATATAGGGATTGTAATATTCATGAAGTACCACTTGCCTTGGTAGTTGGGAGACTAGCACTCTTTACAATCACAATCACTAGCACCAAAGTCTACACAAAGAATATAACCACAATCACATACAAGTCATATACAAGCAAAAATATATATGCATGCATGCAAGATGCTAAGTGATGATTTTTGAAACTCAACCAAGCAAGTGCATAGTACTTAATCATAAACAAGTCAAAAACTTGCTAAACCAAGTTTATTTGACCCTAAAACAATTTCCTAAACAATTCATATACCCAAAATAGTCCTAAACAAGTTTCTGCAAATAAAGTCATGTTAACAAAAACTAAACACTACACACATTTCATTAACAGAAAGGGCTTGTCTCCCTGATTCCAACGGTATAAAATTTGCTAAAATCTAACGTGGGAATCAAAAGTTACAAGCAGATCAAATTTGAATATAAATATGTTTCAAATTGTGTTTTAAAACCAAACCCTAGCCACGCGTCCTAATCTTACTGGCGCGTACCGGTTCACATTGGATCACGCACACGAGCTGTAGGATCTAAGTGGCGATGCACGGTTCAGATCAAAACATAACGCTTCGCTAAGTTGTTCTATCGCACGCGTTGGATCTAGATCCAATGGCTCTCGATCAAACGACCAAGGTCTGGCGGCGCGCGGCGACGGCGAGTGGCGGAGCGCTCTGTCCGTGGCGGTGCCGGCGTTCTAGGTCGCCCGGGGAGGAAAGAGTGTGCTTACCAGAACCGCAGGGTCGAGGCGAAGCTCAATGTGGAGGTGGCTTGGCAAGGGGCGCACAGCAGGGGCTGCTGGAGCTCGTCGGAGTCGTGCACGGCGTCGGGAGGTTGTGGTCGAAGTTGTTGTCGAGGTTTCGCGTCGCCCTAGCACGAACCAGAGGGATTAGGAGACGCGCAAGACAGTGGCGAACATCCTCGTATGCAAGAGGGGGCAAGGGGCGCGCTCTGCTTACCGTAATTGGTCGCCGGAGTTGAGCGGCGGCTCGGTCGGTTGCGGGCACGAACGGGGACAGCATCCTGGGTCACGAGCAGGCAAGTGAAGAGTATCAGGAGATGCACGAGATCATGCTGGGCACGATAGTTTGAACCAGAGAAAGGGGGGCGATCGAAGCTCACCGAAATTAGTCGCCAGAGGTCGTCGGTGCTGCGGGGTTTCGAGGTCGAATGCGCGCATCCTGGTGGCGGAGTGAGCGAGGAAAGTGGGGGGAAATGACCGCGGCGGCGAGGGGTTTAAGTAGCCAGAGCAGGGCGTGGAGTTACTCGCGTAATCAAGGGGATTTAACGCGGCAGTGACTGCGGTGAGTAACGGCGGCGAGACCGGCGCAGGCGCACGTGATTGACGAAGACGACGACGGGGTCACGGGTCCACTTGTCAGCGAAATAAGCAGAAGGAAGGTGGGGTCTGGGTGTCAGTGACTCCGTGGGTGCGTCGGCGCGTGCGGGAGAGAGAGAGAGGTGGCCCGGGTGGGCTAGCTGGGCCGGTTTTGCTGTTGGGCTAGAATAGGAGCGCCGGCCTTTTTCTTTTTCTTTATTCCTTTTCTATTTCTGAATTGATTTTCTGGATTGAGTTTCAAATGAATTCAAACTCTTTTTGAATTCAAATCTTTTTGGGATTTTTGCAGTGTGCAACATTCACATTTTAGAACATAAAACCATGTGGTCACTTTGAGTTGGCTTGGTCATTTTTGGAAAGACAAAATAACAGTGACATTGCACTTGGTTTGCAAATGTTTGAAAATGGTTTTTGAAGCCATTTCTATTTTGTAAAATTTTGTTCAAATTCCACACTCAATCCAATCAACAAGGGAAGCAAACAAACTTGGTTTAAAACATTCAAGCTCTCAAATGGGGATGGCCATTTGGTTTAAGTTTGCTCACATAAAATGATAGCACTATGTGCTTCTGTTTTTCTTGAAATGAGTTTGAAACTGATCTCAAATCTATATGCATGAATGAATGATATGCAATCTTTGAAATCATGAATTTAGGGATGTTACAAATCTAACCCCCTTAAGGTGAATCTCGCCCTCGAGATTCGGATTGGCTAGCAAATAGGTGAGGGTGGTCTTTCCGAAGATCATCTTCTCTTTCCCATGTTGCTTCCTCTTCGGAATGATGATTCCACTGCACTTTGCAGAACTTGATAGTCTTAGTCCTTGTGACTCTTTCTGCAGTCTCAAGAATTTTGATAGGTTTCTCTTCATAAGTGAGATCACTTTCTAGTTGAACTTCCTCCAAAGGTATAGTATCCTTCAAAGAAGTTTCTTCCATTTCTGGGTGACATTTCTTAAGCTGACTCACATGAAACACATTATGGACAGCTGATAGAGATTTTGGCAGTTCTATTTCATAGGCAACTTCTCCTTTGCGACTTAGAATCTTGAATGGCCCAACATATCTTGGTGCCAATTTTCCTTTGACTCCGAATCTTTTCACTCCACGAAGTGGTGACACTCTAAGATAGGCTCTATCACCAACTTCGTAGGTGACTTCTCTACGCTTAGGATCTGCGTAGCTTTTCTGTCGGGACTGTGCTATCTTCAACCTGTCCTTAACCAATTTGACCTTCTCTTCGGCTTCTTTGATGAGATCTGGTCCAAATAAACTTCTTTCTCCCACACCATTCCATAACAATGGGGTGGTACACTTTCTTCCGTAAAGAAACTCGAATGGTGCCATCTCAATACTGGCTTGATAGCTGTTGTTATAAGAAAATTCTGCGTAAGGCAGACTTTCATCCCAACTGGCTCCATAGTCTAGGGCACATGCCCTCAACATGTCTTCGAGAATCTGATTAGTCCTTTCTGTTTGTCCATCGGTTTGAGGATGAAAGGCAGTACTGAATTCCAACCTTGTTCCCAATTATTCATGTAGCTGTCTCCAAAAATGGGAAGTGAATTGAGTTCCCCTATTAGATACTATACTCTTGGGCACACCATGTAGACATACAATTCTACTCATGTAGATTTTGGCTAACTTTGCACTTGTATAGGTTGTCTTTACGGGTATGAAATGTGCCACTTTAGTTAGGCGATCCACTACTACCCATATGGAATCATACCCTGACCTGGTCCTTGGTAATCCGGTAATGAAATCCATACCAATTTTGTCCCATTTCCAATCAGGAATAGGTAGTGGTTGAAGCAGACCAGCTGGTTTCTGGTGCTCCGCTTTCACTCTACTACACACATCACACAAAGCAATATGTTCGGCGATGTCCTTCTTGAGATTATTCCACCAAAATCTTTCTTTCATGTCCATGTACATTTTGGTGTTACCCGGGTGAATAGAATACGGAGAGTTGTGTGCTTCCTGCAAAATCAGTTTCCGCAGCTCCGGGTCTTGTGGAACACAAATACGTTTTCCATGCCATAAAGTACCCTGTTCGTCTTCATGGAACCCTTTGGCTTTTCCTTGGCCAATCTTTTCTTTAATCTCTTCGATTTCTTTATCAATCTTATGGGCTTCTTTGATCTTGTCCAACAAAGTTGGTTGAACATCCAAAGACATGAGATGTCCTTCAGGCACAATCTCCAATCTGAGTTTTCTAAATTGGGTGCACAGATCATCTGGCAATTCTCCTTTGGTAAGGCCATTTACAAATACCTTACGACTTAGAGCATCTGCTACAACATTTGCTTTACCGGGGTGGTATTGCAAACTTAAGTCATAGTCTTTGATAAGTTCTAGCCATCTTCTTTGTCTCATATTAATTTCCTTCTGGGTGAAGATATACTTCAAACTTTTGTGATCTGTGAACACTTCACAACGCTTTCCCAAAAGATAGTGTATCCATGTTTTGAGTGCATGGACGATAGAGGCTAACTCTAAATCATGAGTAGGATAGTTTACTTCATGAGTTTTGAGTTGTCTCGAGGCATATGCCACAACTTTACCGTCTTGCATAAGTACTGCACCCAAACCTTGATGAGATGCATCACAATATACTTGGAAATCCTTTTCCAAGTCTGGCAGACACAAGACTGGTGTTGTCACAAGTCTCTTCTTCAACTCCTGAAAGCTGAGTTCACAACCTTCAGACCAAGCAAACTTCTTGTCTTTCTTTAACAATTCAGTCATGGGCTTAGCTACCTTAGAGAAATTTTCAATGAATCTTCTGTAGTAACCTGCTAAGCCAAGGAAACTACGAACTTCCTTCACTGACTTGGGAGATTCCCATTCAGTCACAGCTGAAACTTTAGCAGGATCAACTGCTACACCATCCTTTGTCATAACATGACCAGGAAATCCAACTTCCTCCAACCAGAACTCACACTTGCTGAATTTGGCATAAAGTTTATGCTCCCTTAACTTCTCAAGTATCAAACGCAAATGTCCTTCATGCTCTTCTTTGCTCTTGGAGTAGACTAGGATGTCATCGATGAAAACGACAACAAACTTGTCAAGGAATTCCATGAACACTTTGTTCATCATATTCATGAAGTATGCTGGAGCATTGGTCAAACCAAAAGGCATTACGGTATACTCATACAATCCATACCTTGTAGTGAATGCTGTTTTGGGTATGTCTTGTTCTCTTATCTTGAGTTGAAAATAGCCTGATCGGAGATCAATCTTTGAGAACACACATGCTCCTTCTAGCTGATCAAACAAGTCATTGGTTCTAGGCAAAGGATATTTGTTCTTGATAGTTACCTCGTTGAGTGAACGGTAATCTATGCATAACCTTTGACTTCTATCTTTCTTCTCCACGAACAAAACTGGGGCTCCCCAAGATGAAGAACTTGGTTGAATAAATCCTTTCTGCAACTGTTCTCCAAGTTTCTTCTTGAGCTCTTTCAGTTCATCAACTGACATCTTATATGGCCTCTTTGCTATTGGTCCAGCCCCTGGTACCAAATCTATCAGAAATTCCACATCTCTATCTGGTGGCATTCCCGGCAATTCTTCCGGAAACACATCCGGATACTCGCTCACAATTGGCACACTGCCCATGCTAACCCCCTTAAGAGAATTAAGCATACTCCTTTTAGCTTCAAAGCTAGTCTTGAATCTGATCCTTTTATTTTCTGGAGTTGTGAGTGAGACAGTATGGTTGGCACAATCTATTACTCCTTTGTACTTAGTCATCCAGTCCATTCCCAGAATGACATCCAATCCTTGGGAGTTTAGAATTATCAAGTTAACGGGAAACTTATACTTCCCAAATTCTATGACTAGATCATGACATCCAGAATTCACTATCATTTCTCCACCAGGAGAACTTACTTTTATAGGACACCCAATAGTTTCTACCGGTAGTTCATTTCTTTCAACAAATGCTCTTGATATGAATGAATGAGATGCACCAGTATCAAAGAGTACAAATGCTGGAATAGAATTGAGTCTGAACTTACCAGCAACAGCATCAGGCTCCTCATAGACCTCCTCCACATTAATGTGGTTAACTTG
Organism: Avena sativa; assembly: GCA_916181665.1. Classification (NCBI taxonomy): domain Eukaryota; kingdom Viridiplantae; phylum Streptophyta; class Magnoliopsida; order Poales; family Poaceae; genus Avena; species Avena sativa. The sequence continues at coordinate 297,495,411 of OV702297.1, read as the reverse complement.
TCCCTTCTGGAAAGGGTTGGTCTTGTTAGGTCCTTCATCTTTATTTTCGGGGCAGTCATTTGCATAATGCCCCATCTTCTTACATTTGAAGCATTCAACCTGATTGATGTCTCTCTTAACAGGCTGACTTCCACTTCCATCTCCATTACTACTGTGGTGGCTCTTATGTCCACTCTTGTGGTTCTTGTACTTGTCGTTGTCATGACTGCGATGATGCTTGTTGTCATGACGGTTGTGGTTGTGGTGCTTGTTGAATTTCCCATGCTTATGGGATCCTGAGCTTCCACTGTCATCATAATGAGATCGTTTGTGAGACGATCCCGAGCTGTGCTTGTCGGAGTGCTTCCTCTTTCTACTCTCAACTTGCTTCATTTTGTTCTCCAAAATAGCAGCCTTATCACAGAGTGACTGATAAGTGGGAACATATGCTACAGCCAACTGCAGATTCAGCTCATCATTCAAGCCCTCAAGAAATTTTTCCTTTCTCTTGGCATCAGTGTCAACTTCATCCGGTGCATAACGCGCCAGATTGTTGAACTCTTCAATGTATTCAGCCACGCTGCAGTGGCACTGCTTCAGATTGTGGAACTCTTTCTTTTTCAGACTCATCACTCCTGATGAGATATGAGCAGTGCGAAAGCCATCCTCAAAGATAGCCCATGTCACTTCATCTATGGGAGTGGTGATCTGGAAGTTGTCCCACCATGTGGCGGCTGGCCCTTCCAGCAGATGTGCTGCGAATCTGACCTTTTCGGCATCAGTACAGCCCACGGTTACCAAATCCTTGTTTACCGAGCGTAGCCAGTCATTGGCCACCATGGGATCAATCGTCCCCGAGAACTTAGCTGGCCTCAATCTCAAGAACCTGGTGAGCATATCAAAGCCCGGAGGGTTGTTGTTGTTGTTGTTGTTATTGTTGTTATTGTTGTTCTGGTTCTGGATGAATGTTGTCATCATCTGCATCAGCTGAGTTTGGGCAGTCATCATCTGCTGCATTTCTGGAGTGATGTTGTTGTTGGGGTTGGGGTTTGCACGACGGGGAGGCATCTGTGGTTTGTTCAAATAGAGATAAGAATGAGATACCCATAGATGCTTTCATGCACATTACATCACATAAGCAATCACAAGCATGCAACAAAAAGATAAAAGTTCAACAACAAGATAACAAGTTCACAAAGTAAAACACACAAGTAGCAAGCCATCCACATGTCGGATGGTCCAATAACAAGTTCTCAAATAACAAGTATGATAATAACAGATAAACGAGTAGTCAAGTCTACTCATCAGCATCAATCTCCTCCTCGACAAAGGTAAGACCTGCGTTCTCCATCGCGGCCTTGTTTTCCTCGATGCTAGTGGTCAAAGCCTCTATCTTGGCCTTGAGAGCCCTCTTCTGGGAACGAAGTCTCTCTATCACTGTCTGCTGCTGCTCTAGCTCGAAGTCCTTGGACTGCGGTTCTTCAGTCATGTCCCGGATCTTCTTGTTCCTATCCTGGACACGCTTCTCCTGACTCTTGAACTTCCTGTCCTGGGTCTCGAACTTCGCCTCCATTTCCTTGACTATCTCGTCCTGCTGCGCGAAGAGCTTGTCCTTCTTGCGAAGCTGCACCAGGAGCTCATCATTGCTGAGCATGACATTGGTCCTGTCCGTGTCCACGTGCCTAATGAGAGACTCTAAGTCCTGGAGGTACAGGCGTATCGGCTCTGCTGCGTCCCTCGAATCGTCCTTGAAGTCGATGGACTCTCCGTCCTCATCACGTCTTCCGAAGACGTGGAAGTGGGTGCCTCTAACCTGTCGGGAGTGTCGTCCTAGCAGGCGTCCTATCAGATCCTGCATAACTACCTCCATGCCTCTCTCCCTGTCATCATGCATAAGCTTGAAGATGATGGCCTCCGTAGTAGGCTCTGTCTGGCGTCCGGGCTGGTTCACCTTGAAGCCCCAGAGGTCCTTCCTCTCGAACTTGGTGAGGGGATACACCATGATGGTGGGAAGAGGGAGATTTAGCAAAGTAGTAAGCTCAACGACACGAGGACCAAAGCGGGTAACCTGGAACTCCTCAACAGTGCTGATGGTAATAGGCATCTATTTATAAGATAGAAAAGTTAGAACAACACAATTCAAGATAAAACGAAAGACAAAACATCACATACATATCCTTGGGAAACAAAACACACAAGTCATGCATTCATGAAGTCATTACAACAACCAAGGTTCATTCTTATTTTAAAACAACATTTTGGAAAATAAGGTGATAAGTGGTGGTCCATCTAACGAAGTACGTTTATAATCCTATCTCACTGGATCTGTTGGCTAACACAATGTTCCTAGAAGCAATCAGCCTATCTTGCTCACATGATTCCATCACTAAGTCTATAATGTCTCCTCTTAAGGTTTGGTTGGTAGCTTCCAACTCTTGGGTATGTTCCTTCTCTTTCTTCAAGTCTTTTTGGAGGTTGAGCATTCTACACTTAACTCTAGCACTAAGTTCTTTGATAGTCCTCCAAGCTGCTTCTCTTGCTGACTCAAAGAATGTGGTATGCACCACAGTGTTGGTGTACATGCAGAATCCTGTTTCTTTGTGGTTGTCTTCCTTGTTTTTGTACAAGTGAAGTTGCACCCACCAGTACTCAACTCCTTCATCCATCACTGGAAAGCCTTTGTACACAGCTGCACCATGTATTTCCATTGCCACCATGAGGTCCTTGAGAGCTTTGGGAAACTCTATCTCACACTCCAAAGTCATAGTCATGAGTGGTCCTTTCCTTACGGCTTCGTTGATGGAATTCATCTACAAATAGAGATGAGAAAGAAGATTAGAAAAGTTTACGAGAAGAATAGACGAGTGTAGAAGTAGTTGAAATTTTTTCCTTAGTGGTTTCCAATCCTAGGGTCATAATCCTACAGGAAACACAGAGCTCTGATACCATCTGTAAGATCCCTCCTTTGTAAAGGAAAAGGATCCCTGTGATTGCAATGCTAGTCCCTGGATCATTGCTAGCATCCACAGTTTAAGATGAAGTACACAGATACAAAGGTCATTTATTACATCCATTCTAGAGATAACATAGTCTTTACAACTCAAGGCCACAGGCCTAATACAAGAGTTTGAATAAGTAAACAAATATAAGTCTTCATCTTCATGTGCCACAGGCAAACATGTTGAGTGTAGACTCATGACACCTAATCCTCATCAGATTAACCTGCAACATCACAAGTTACAGCCACAGTGGGTCAATACTTTGGAATAGTATTGGCAAGTGATACCTTAGTAAAATTCAGGTGGACTACATTACTATATGCATTTTGGCTAAGTGTAGCTTGGCTTGCTTTGCTCAAAATAGGTTTTACCTATTAGTTGAAATCACTAAGTTTTTCTTTGTCAAAACTTTTCCCAAGGAACCATCAATAGACATTGAGGTCCTTCACCCTTGTTCACCCACAAGTTTTTACTTAGAAGTTGGAGTGATGAGATTCTTGATAGCTTCCATGTCTTGATGCTCAAGTTGTCCATTGCCATGGACTTGGCTAAGTACTTAGATTTTTCCATCTGTAGAGGTTGTGCACTTTCCCCACCAGACTTGGTTTCACCAAGACAGGACCTTTCAGAAGCCTTCCCTTAGCCAAATGGACGCGTTCCAACCTATCATCCCACTACCACCAACTGTCCAAATGACTAAGTTCTAGCAACCTATGTGATCCAGGCAGAGCCCATATTGCCAAGTGGCTGCACTAGAAGCTTCTCCACACTTGGCCTCTAAAACCCTTTGTTCCTGGGTGGCTTTCCACAAGTGAGATACACAAGGTAAACCATAGCCATGGGCCTTGTGTAACCACTCAACCAAAAACCACCAAGCAATTACCATTCCACCCAGGTGATTCATTGACTTAGTTGTTTTATTAAGAAAAACATAAGTCCATAGACTTAGAAATATTTTCATCATAGCATGTATATATTTTACCAACCCATTTTTGCTACTAGCTAGGCTAAGCATGGCATAGATAGTAACTTAACTTAGAAATTCCCTAGCAATTCTACAACTACTTAGGATTTCCCAACATGGCATTTGGCAAAAACAGTAACATGCAAGACTTAGCAAAATATTTCTAATGCTTGTATGAAAATATAGGGATTGTAATATTCATGAAGTACCACTTTCCTTGGTAGTTGGGAGAGTAGCACTCTTCACAATCATAATCAATAGCACCAAAGTCTACACAAAGAATATAACCACAATCACATACAAGTCATATACAAGCAAAAATATATATGCATGCATGCAAGATGCTAAGTGATGATTTTTGAAACTCAACCAAGCAAGTGCATAGTACTGAATCATAAACAAGTCAAAAACTTGCTAAACCAAGTTTATTTGACCCTAAAACAATTTCCTAAACAATTCATATACCCAAAATAGTCCTAAACAAGTTTCTGCAAATAAAGTCATGTTAATAGAAACTAAACACTAAACACATTTCATAAACATAAAGGGCTTGTCTCCCTGATTCGAATGGTATAAAATTTGCTAAAATCTAACGTGGGAATCAAAAGTTACAAGCAATCAAATTTGAATATAAATCTGTTTCAAATTCTGTTTTAAAACCAAACCCTAGCCACGCGTCCTAATCTTATTGGCGCGTACCGGTTCGCGTTGGATCACGCACACGAGCCGTAGGATCTAAGTGGCGATGCACGGTTCAGATCAAAACATAACGCTTCGCTAAGTGGTTCTATCGCACGCGTTGGATCTAGATCCAACGGCTCTCGATCAAACGACCAAGGTCTGGCGGCGCGCGGCGATGGCGAGCGGCGGAGCGCTCTGTCTGTGGCAGTGCTGGCGTTCTAGGTTGCCCGGGGAGGAAAGAGTGTGCTTACCAGAACCGCATGGTCGAGGCGAAGCTCAACGTGGACGTGGCTTGGCAAGGGGCGCACGGCAGGGGCTGCTGGAGCTCGTCGGAGTCGTGCACGGCATCGGGAGGTTGCGGTCAAAGTTGTTGTCGAGGTTTCGCGTCGCCCTAGCATGAACCAGAGGGATTAGGAGACGCGCAAGACAGTGGCGAACATCCTCGTATGCAAGAGGGGGCAAGGGGCGCGCTCTGCTTACCGTAATTGGTCGCCGGAGTTGAGCGGCGGCTCGGTCGGTTGCGGGCACGAACGGGGACGGCGTCTTGGGTCACGAGAAGACAAGCGAAGAGTATCAGGAGATGCACGAGATCACGCTGGGCACGATAGTTTGAACCAGAGAAAGGGGGGCGGTCGAAGCTCACCGGAATTAGTCGCCGGAGGTCGTCGGTGCTGCGGGGTTTCGAGGTCGAATGCGTGCAGCCTGGTGGCGGAGTGAGCGAGGAAAGTCGGCGGAAATGACCGCGGCGGCGAGAGGTTTAAGTAGCCAGAGCAGGGCGTGGAGTTACTTTCGGAATCAAGGGAATTTAACGCAGCAGTGACTGCGGCGAGTAACGGCGGCGAGAGCGGCGCAGGCGCGCGTGATTGACGAAGACGACGACGGGGTCATGGGTCCACTTGTCATCGAAATAAGCAGAAGGAAGGTGGGGTCTGGGTGTCAGTGACTCCGCGGGTGCGTCGGCGCGTGCGAGAGAGAGAGAGAGAGAGGTGGCCCGGGTGGGCTAGCTGGGCCGGTTTTGCTGTTGGGCTAGAATAGGAGCGCCGACCTTTTTCTTTTTCTTTATTCCTTTTCTATTTCTGAATTGATTTTTCTGGATTGAGTTTCAAATGAATTCAAACTCTTTTTGAATTCAAATCTTTTTGGGATTTTTGCAGTGTGCAACATTCACATTTTAGAACATAAAACCATGTGGTCACTTTGAGTTGGCTTGGTCATTTTTGGAAAGACAAAATAACAGTGACATTGCACTTGGTTTGCAAATGTTTGAAAATGGTTTTTGAAGCCATTTCTATTTTGTAAAATTTTGTTCAAATTCCACACTCAATCCAATCAACAAGGGAAGCAAACAAACTTGGTTTAAAACATTCAAGCTCTCAAATGGGGATGACCATTTGGTTTAAGTTTGCTCACATAAAATGATAGCACTATGTGCTTCTGTTTTTCTTGAAATGGTTTGAAATTGATCTCAAATCTATATGCATGAATGAATGATATGCAATCTTTGAAATCATGAATTTAGGGATGTTACAGATTGAGAGGCTTCGTGCATAGAAGAGGGCTCTCAAATCCAAAGTAGAGGCCTTGACTACCAATGTCGAGGAATACAAGACCGCTATGGAGAATGCAGGTCTTACACTTGTTGATGAGGAGGTTGATATAGAGGAGTAGTGATGACTACTCATTTACCTTTCATTTACCATGCTTTTGTTTATTGAGTCGCAATGACCATTCAACATGTGGATGGCTTGTTATTGGTGTGTTTACTTTTCAAAACTTATTGTCGTGTTGTTGAATCTTATGTTATTTTGATGCTTGTTTGGTGAATGACTGTATTGTGCATGTTAAGCATCTATGGGTATCTCATTCTTATCCTTATTGAAAACCACAGATGCCTCCCCGACGTGCCAATCCCAACCCGAACAACAACAATGTCACCCCAGAGATGCAGCAGCTGATGACAGCTCAGACGCAGCTGATGCAGATGATGACCACCTTCATACAGAATCAGAACAACAACAATAACAACAACAACAACAATCAGAACAATCCACCAGGTTTTGACATGCTTACCAGATTCTTAAGACTGAGGCCGGCAAAGTTCTCAGGAACTACTGATCCCATGGTGGCCAATGATTGGCTATGCTCTGTGAACAAGGATTTGGTAACTATTGGCTGTACTCATGAAGAGAAAGTCAGATTTGTAGCACACTTGTTGGAAGTACCTGCAGCTACATGGTGGGATAACTTCCAGATCACCACTCCTATTGAGGATGTGACATGGGCTATCTTTGAAGATGGTTTCCGTACAGCTCACATCTCATCCGGAGTGATGAGTTTGAAGAAAAAGGAATTTCATAACTTGAAGCAACGCCACCGCAGCGTGGCAGAGTATATTGAGGAGTTCAACAATCTGGCGCGTTATGCACCGGATGAAGTTGACACCGATGCTAAGAGGAAAGAGAAGTTCCTCGAAGGACTAAACGATGAACTGAACCTGCAACTATCTGTGGCCTATGTCCCGACCTATCAGTCTCTTTGTGACAAGGCTGCCATCTTGGAGAGCAAGATGAAACAGGTTGAAAGCAGGAAGAGGAAACACAACACTGATAAGCACAACTCGGGATCGTCTCACAAGCGTTCCCATTATGATGATAGTGGGAATTCTGGATCCCACAAGCATGGAAAATACAACAACCACCACAACCACAACCATCGTCATGACAACAAGCAGCACCGTAGTCATGATAATGACAAGTACAAGAATCACAAGAGTGGATATAAGAGCCACCAAAATGGAAGTGAAAGTGGTAGTGGAAGCCAGCCTGTTAAGAAGGATCTTAGTCAGGTTGAATGTTTCAAGTGCAAGAAGATGGGGCATTATGAAAACGAATGCCCAAAAAAGAAAGTTGAAGGACCCAACAAGCCCAACCCTTTTCAGAAGGGACAAGTGAACCACATCAATGTGGAAGAAATCTATGAGGAGTCCGATGCTGTGGCTGGTAAGTTCAAACTCAATTCTATTCCAGCACTTATTCTCTTTGATACTGGTGCATCACATTCATTCATATCAAAAGCATTTGTTAATAGAAATGGGTTTCCAACTGAAAACATTGGGTGTCCAATAAAAGTAAGTTCTCCCGATGGAGATATGATAGTAAGTCTTGGATGCCGGGATATAGTGATAGAGTTTGGAAAACATAAGTTTCCAGTGAGTCTGATAATCCTAGATTCCCAAGGACTGGATGTAATTTTGGGAATGGATTGGATGACCAAGTATGAAGGAGTACTAGATTGTGCTCATCGAACTGTTGCACTCACAACCCCGGAAAAGAAACGGATAAGATTCAGGTCTAACTTTGAATCAAAAGGAGGTAAGCTAAATTCCCTTAAGGGGGTTAGCATAGATAGTGTGCCAATTGTGAGTGAATATCCGGATGTGTTACCGGAAGAGTTGCCGGGAATGCCACCAGATAGAGATGTGGAGTTTCTTATTGATTTGCTACCAGGATCTGGACCAATAGCAAAGAGACCGTACAAGATGTCATTTGATGAGTTGAAAGAACTCAAGAAACAACTTGGAGAATAGTTGCAGAAAGGATTTATCCAACCAAGTTCTTCATCTTGGGGAGCACCAGTTTTGTTTGTGGAAAAGAAGGATAGAAGTCAAAGGTTATGCATAGATTACCGTTCACTCAATGAGGTGACTATCAAGAACAAATACCCTTTGCCTAGAATCAATGACTTGTTTGATCCGTTAGAAGGATCTTGTGTGTTCTCAAAGATTGATATCCGGTCAGGTTATTTCTAGATCAAGATAAGAGAACAAGACATACCTAAGACAACTTTCACCACTAGGTATGGATTGTATGAGTACACCATGATGCCATTTGGTTTAACCAATGCACCAGCCTACTTCATGAATATGATGAACAAGGTGTTCATGGAGTTTCTCGACAAGTTTGTTGTCATTTTCATCGATGACATTTTGATATACTCCAAGAGCAAAGAAGAGCATGAAGGACATTTGCGTTTGATACTTGAGAAGCTTAGAGAGCATAAACTGTATGCCAAATTCAGCAAGTGTGAATTTTGGTTAAATGAAGTTGGATTTCTTGGACACGTTGTGTCAGGAGATGGTGTAGCAGTTGATCCTGCTAAAGTGTCGGCTGTAACTGAATGGGAATCTCCTAAGTCAGTAAAAGAAGTTCGTAGTTTCCTCGGCTTGGCAGGATACTACAGAAGATTTACTGAGAATTTCTCGAAGGTAGATAAACCAATGACAGAATTACTAAAGAAAGACAGGAAATTCGCTTGGTCTGAAGGATGTGAACTCAGTTTCCAAGAATTGAAGAATAAACTAGTGACATCACCAGTCTTATGTCTGCCAGATTTGGAGAAGGATTTCCAAGTATATTGTGATGCATCTCATCATGGATTAGGTGCAGTGCTGATGCAAGAAGGGACAGTTGTGGCTTATGCCTCGAGACAACTCAAAACTCATGAGGTAAATTACCCTACTCATGATTTAGAGTTAGCCTCGGTTGTCCATGCACTCAAAACATGGAGACATTATCTTTTGGGAAAGCGATGTGAAGTGTTCACGGATCACAAGAGTTTGAAGTATATCTTCACCCAGAAAGAAATCAACATGAGACAAAGAAGATGGCTAGAACTCATCAAGGACTATGACTTGAGTTTGCAATACCACTCCGGTAAAGCAAATGTTGTAGCAGATGGTCTAAGCCATAAGGTTTTTGTAAATGGCCTTACTAAGGGAGAATTTCTAGAGGATCTGTGTGCCCAATTTAGGGGTCTCAGACTGGAGATTGTACCTGAAGGACATCTCATGTCATTAGATGTTCAACCCACTTTGTTGGACAAAATCAAAGAAGCCCAAAAGACAGATAAAGAAATAGAAGAGATTAAGGAAAAGATTGGCAAAGGAAAAGCCAAAGGATTCCATGAAGATGAACAGGGTACTTTATGGTATGGAAAACGTATATGTGTTCCACAAGATCCAAAGCTTCGGGAACTGATTTTACAGGAAGCACACAACTCACCATATTCCATTCATTCGGGTAACACCAAAATGTACATGGATATGAAGGAAAGATTTTGGTGGAATAATCTCAAGAAGGACATCGCCGAACATATTGCTTTGTGTGATGTATGTAGTAGAGTGAAAGCGGAACATCAGAAACCAGCGGGATTGTTACAACCACTACCTATTCCTGATTGGAAGTGGGACAAGATTGGCATGGATTTCATCACCGGATTGCCAAGGACCAGGTCGGGATATGATTCCATTTGGGTAGTAGTGGATCGCTTAACTAAAGTGGCTCATTTCATACCCGTGAAAACAACCTATACAAGTGCGAAGTTAGCCAAGATCTACATGAGTAGAATTGTGTGTCTACATGGAGTACCCAAGAGTATTGTGTCTGATAGGGGAACTCAATTCACTTCTCATTTTTGGAGGCAACTACATGAGTCATTGGGAACGAGGTTGGAATTCAGCACTGCTTTTCATCCTCAGACTGATGGACAAACAGAAAGGACCAACCAGATTCTTGAAGATATGTTGAGAGCATGTGCCCTAGACTATGAAACCAGTTGGGATGAAAGTATGCCCTACGCAGAATTCTCTTACAATAACAGCTATCAAGCCAGTATTGAGATGGCACCATTTGAATTTCTCTATGGGAGAAAGTGTACCACCCCATTGTTATGGAATGGTGTGGGAGAAAGAAATCTGTTCGGACCAGAAATAATCAAAGAGGCTGAAGAGAAAGTCAAACTAGTTAAGGACAGATTGAAGATAGCACAGTCCCGACAAAAGAGCTACGCAGATCCGAAGCGTAGAGAAGTCACCTATGAGGTGGGTGATAGAGCTTATCTTAGAGTGTCACCACTTCGTGGAGTGAAGAGATTTGGAGTCAAAGGAAAATTGGCCCCAAGATATGTTGGACCATTCAAGATTCTGAGTCGTAAAGGAGAAGTAGCTTATGAGATTGAATTGCCAGAATCATTATCTGTCGTTCACAATGTGTTTCATGTGAGTCAACTTAAAAATACCATACAGAGATGGAAGAGACATCTTTGAAGGATACTATACCATTGGAGGAGGTCCAATTGGAGAGTGACCTCACTTATGAGGAAAAGCCTATCATGATTCTTGAGACTGCAGAAAGAGTTACTCGGACTAAGACTATCTAATTCTGCAAAGTTCAATGGAACCATCATTCCGAAGAAGAAGCAACATGGGAAAGAGAAGATGATCTTCGGAAAGACCACCCTCACCTATTTGCTAGCCAACCCGAATCTCGAGGGCGAGATTCACCTTAAGGGGGTTAGATTTATAACATCCCTAAAATCATGTTTTCAAAGATTGCATATCATTCATGCATGCATATCATCTAGGGAACAATTTCAAACTCATTTCAAGAAAACAGAAGCACTGAGTGCTATTATTTTATGTGAGCAAGCATTGATCTAATGCCACTCTCAAATGAGAGTATAATTGTTTTAAACCAAGCTTTGTTTGCTCTTATGTTGGTTTGGTTGAGTGTTAAAAATTTGGACAGAAATTTCCAAAAACAAATAGGGTTTTAAGACTCTTTTCAAATCTTTATCAAACCAAGTGCTAAGGCACTGTTGTTTTAAAAAATTTCAAAGGAGCTATGCAAGTCCAGCAAGGCAGCATGGTTTTATACTCAAAATTATACAGGTTTCATTTTTACAAAAGGCCAGAAATATTTGAAATTCAAATGCTTTTATTTTCATTTGAAAATGATTCCAGAAAATCAACTCAGAAAAAGAAAAGGAATTAGAAAACCCAACTGGGCCTAGCGCCACCATTCCAGCCCAGTAAGCAAAACAGCCCAGTCGGGTCCTCCCTTTCCCTCTGTTTTCTCACCGCGCTCGCGCACACCCCCTCGCTGACAACTGGGCCCCGCAGCCACGTCACCCCGTCGTCCCCAAATCTCGCATGCGACCAGCGCCGCCGTAGCCGTTTCTTCCCGACGCAAATGCTCTTCAATCCCATTGATGCCGCGCGTAATTCTCGCCCCTGCTCTGGCTATTTAACCTCCACCACTTTGCGACCATTTCCCCTCACTTAGAGCCCCCACTCCGCCACCAGGCTGCCACAATCTCGCTTGCACCGCCGCGGTACCGAGCCACTCCGGCGTACGATTCTGGTGAGCCCTCATCGCCCCTTGCCTTCTAATCTTGCCAGCATGATCACAACAACCTTGCGCATCTTCTAACTCCACTGGTGCATGCTAGGACTGTCCGGAGCCTCGCCAACGACAACGACCGCAAGTGCCCGACGCAACCACAAACTCCGACGAGCTCTCCTGGTTTGTACTGACCGCGCCTTCCTCTCTCGTTCATACTCACACACTCGCCTCGTCTGCACGCATCTAAGCCATCTCTCTCGTGCCTTAGCATGAACCGTAGCGTCGCCACCATCTCCAGTAGCACACACCCGATGACAGCAACGACTCCGGCGAGCAATCTCCGTCGACCTCAAGCGCCCCTTCTCCAACCAAGCATACCCTGAGCATCAGCAACGCACGGCGAACTCGGTGAGCTAACTCTCCCTCTCCCGCGTGACCTAGATCGTCGGCAACGTCTCTGACAGAGCCGCCGCCGCCACTCGCCGCCACTAGCGCCGCTAGACTTTGGTCGCTTGATCGCGAGCCGTTAGATCCAGATCCAACGCGTTAGATAGATCACTTAAACGAAGGGGTACGGGACAGATCTGGCCGTGCGATTTCATTAAGATCGTGCGGTCCACACTAGTTGATCCGTGCGAAGCGGTACCAGCGAATCAGAAAGCGCCGCGTGGCCTGTGTTTGAATTTAAAACAGAAATTTGATCTATTAGTTAACCAAACATGTAAAATTCATAACTTTTGATCCACATGTTCAAATTTTACAAATTTTATATCATTGGAATCAGGAGAGAAAATCCTTTCTGTTTATGCAATGTGTTTAATGTTTTGCCTCTGTAAAATGGTTGTTTTTACAGAAACTTTTGTAGGCATAATTTGTGTATAGTAATTATTTGAAAAATGTTTTGTTGATCAAATAAAGTTTATTTGGCATGTTTTGGACTTGTTTATGTTTCAGTACTGTTTACTTGTCTTGTTTGGTGTAGGAAATCATCACATGGCATTTTGCATGCATTCATATATTTTTGTTTGTATATATTTTGTATGTGATTTTGGTGCCATTATTTTATGTGTAGATATTGGTGCAAATAGTGATTGTGATTGTGAGGATTGTTGCTACTCCCCAAACTACCAAGGCAAGTGGTGCTTCATGATTTTATTCCTATAATTTTCAACTATGCACTAGAAATATTTTGTATAGACTTGCATGAATATTTTTGATCTATATGCTATGCTTGGGAAATCCTAGTAGTTGTAGAATTGTTAGAGATTTCTCTAAGTTAAGATGCTTACCATTGCCATGCTTAGCCTAGCTAGTAGCAACCAAGGGTGGATTATATATTCATGCTATGTGAAATATTTCTAAGTCATTGACTTGTGTTTTTGCTTAATAAAACAACTAAGTGAATGAAACACCTGGGTGGAATGGAAAGAATGGTTTGTGTTGAGTGGTTACACAAGGCCCATTTCTATGGTTTACCTTGTGTATCTCACTTGTGGAAAGCCACCCAGGAACAAAGGGATTTGAGATGCCAAATGTTAAGAAGCTTCTAGTGCAGCCACATGGCATTATGGGCTCTGCCTGGATCATATAGGTTGCAATAACTTAGCCATTTGTTGGTGGTAGTGGGATGATAGGTTTGGAGCGCGTCCATTTGGTCTAAGGGAAGGCTTCTGAAAGGTCCTGTCTTGGTGAAAATCAAGTCTTGTGGGGAAAGTGCACAACCTCTGCAGATGGAAGAATCTAAGTACTTAGCCATGTCCCTGGTATTGGACAACTTGAGCATCAAGACATGGAAGCTATCAAGAATCTCCTCATCCCAATTTCTAAGTTAAAATTTGTGGTTGAACAAGGGTGAAGGTTCACCAATGTCTATTGGTGGTTCCTTGGGAAAGTTTTGTCAAAGAAAAACTTAGTGTTTTCAACTAATAGGCAAAACCTATTTTGAGCAAAGCAAGCCTAAGCTACACTTAGCCAAATGCATATAGTATCTAGATGCCAATATTATACTAAGGTATCACTTGCCAATACTATTCCAATGTATTGACCCACTGTGGCTGTAACTTGTGATGTTGCAGGTTATTCTGATGGTGATTAGGGGTTATGAGTCTACACTCAACATGCCTGCCTGTGGCACATGAAGATGAAGACTTAGTTATCTTATTTACTATTTGAACTCTTGTATTAGGCCTGTGGCCATGGAGTTATAAAAGACTATGTTTGTCTCTGGAATGATATGTAATAATGACCTTTGTTTCTGTGTACTTCATCTTAAACTGTGGATGCTAGCATTGATCCAGGGACTAGCATTGCAATCACAGGGATATTTTCCTTTATAAAGGAGGGATCTTACAGCAGAGCCCATGTTCACTCCCTATATATAGTGGAGCATAGTAACCCAGAAGGGTTAATTGTTGTTCGGTTAGGTCATTCCATGTGTTGGAAACCTAGCTCCATAGCAGTCCTGTCGTCGTTACGAACCTAGCAGTTCGCCTCCAGTGCTCCTCCTTGTACGTGTGGATACCAGCAGATGTGCTGTACGATCAGCACCACGACGATCGGATCACAAAGGATTGCACTGCATCAACTAACGCGCTACATCAGTAATCCGCAACTGCGTGTATAGTGGTAAACCTCGTGGCCTTCTACCTCAGCTAGATCTTGGGATTACCATGTTAGAGGAAAAAGTTTTGTTTTATCTCTACGTGGCCCAACAACTTGATACGTTAGAAACGTATCTATAATTTTTGATGCTCCATGCTTGTTTAGTATCTACTTTGCTTTACTTGTCTACACTTTGAGGTGCTATTTACATGTTTTCTGGTACTAACTTACTAACAAGTTGCAACAGTGCCAGATGCCTGTTTTCTGCTGTTTTTGGTTTCAGAAAAGTTAGTAAAGAAATATTCTTGGAATTTGACGGGACAAATGTCAAAGTCAATTACTTTCCGTGGGGAACAAGAAGTCCAGAGGGGAGCCGGAGAGGCCGGCCAGGGGGGCCAGACCCACCCTAGGCGTGGGTGGGCCCTACCCTGCGCCTAGGAGGGGTGTGGGGCCCCTGGCCGCCGCCTCGGCCTCCTCGTTCGCCTATAAGAAGCCTCCAACCCAAAAACCCTAGGGAATCCAGAAGAAATCCACGAAAACCTCCGTAGCACCGCCGCCACCGAAGGGGAGATTCGGGGACAGAAAGTCTCTGTTCCGGCACCCTGCCGGGACGGGGAAGTGCCCCCGGATCCATCTCCATCGATCTCCATCGCCATCTTCATCATCGTTGCTGATTCCCATGATGAGGAGGGAGTTGTTCTTCCTCGAGGCTAAGGGCTCTACCGGTAGCTATGTGTTCATCTCTCTCTATGCATGATCATGTTGTGGTCATGAGCTTTGTAATCAAGTAGATCTACCTTGATACTCAAGTGCTTCATTAGATCTCTGCTCTCCCCATGTGTGTGAAAGTGACAACGTGCATGCCATGGTGGCACTTAGGTTTGAGTCTACATAAATACTCTTTGTGCTTTAATAGATCTATGCTTTTCCCCATGTGTGTGAAAGTGACAGCGTGCATACCGTGTGTGGCACTTTGGCTAGATTGAATATTTGTTATGAGGTATATTTGGAGTTGGATGTCTCTATGAAATTCTGGTGTTTGTTGGAACCATCTAGCGCTCAAGGTGTGGGGTTATCTATATTGGGGAAGGCGAACTTTTAGGAGTGCTGTTATAGCCCTACCGATGATTAGAGTGTCCAACCGGAGAGTAGTTAAGAGTAGTATCATGAAGAGAGGATATTTATATGAGAGAGTGTTCACTAGTGAAACTATGATCCCTAGGCCTTGTTTCTAAACATTGAAACACCGTTTGCATCTAGATCTGTTGCATGTTTGCTTGCTTTAGTATTTACCTCACCGTCAAGCTCTTTTCTGGCACTCACATACATTCTCCCACGTCAACAACAAGTCAGAAGCTATTTTCTGGCACCGTTACCACTTGTATTTCACTATCTCTTCGCCGAACTTGTGCACCTATATTGGGTGTGTTGGGGACACAAGAGACATCTTGTATCTTGATTGCAGGGTTGCTTGAGAGGGGTAGCTTTGACCACTTCCTTCCTGAGTTCGATAAACCTTGGGTAATCCACTTAAGGGAAACTTGTTGTTGTTCTACAAACCTCTGCACTTGGAGGCCCAACAACTGTCTACAAGAATAGAAGTGCGTAGACATCAACCATGGTGCTCTAAACTTGAGAAGGTTTCCTAACAGAAAAAGATCGAAACGAAAACATCATGCATTGTTTAAAAACATCTCGTAGTCTTCCTTATGTATTAAAAACATCAAAAATATAAAAAGATTGGGGTTTCATGAACCTTCTGTTTTTACCACTTTTACCTAGTCAAAGACGATCTACCATGCATTGTTTAAATGCACATGGGTGTGCTCCTTATGGAAGGAGCTTAAACAAGTCACTGGCATCAAGGTTCCTGCTCTACATCCAACATCATGGACAATATATTTAATTGAGGGGGAATTAGTAAGAAGTGAGGATACGACTATGATTTTATGTGTTTCCTATGCGGTTGGCCAGAAAGAAATTTTATCTGGCATGGAGAAGATAGCAGATCAATTCTGCAATCGGTACGCTGGGCTACAGAGCTTTCTCTTAATCTTAAGGATATTACTGGGAAGAAGAAAGTGAAGTCAGTTAAGGTGATGGCAAGGTGGAAGCCATCTGAGCAAGATTTTATCAAAATAAATGTTGATGCTGGTTTCAATGCAGAGAAGCTAGGTGGAGCAACTAGCCTGTTCATCCGTGATCATCAAGGCAAGATGCTTTGGTCACAATCTCTGTGGTATGATGATGTTGTCAATGAAATTGCAATGGAGGCGGAGGCAGCGCATGATGACGTCAAATTGGCAATCGACATGGGACTCCAACGTGTCGTGCTAGAGACAGATGTGTGATACGTCGGAAACCTATCTATAATTTTGATGTTCCATGCTTGTTTAGTATCTACTTTGCTTTGCTTTGTCCACACTTTGATGTGCTTTTTATATGTTTTCTGGTACTAACCTATGAACAAGTTGCCATAGTGCCAGTTGCCTGTGTTCTGCTGTTTTTGGTTCCAGAAAAGCTAGTAAGGAAATATTCTCGGAATTGGACGGGACAAAAGACAAAGTCAAAATTTTATCAAGGAGAACACGGAGTCCGAAGGAGAGACGGAGGGGGGCCACAGGGCAGCTGCACCCCCCAGGCACAGGCCCACCCTGGGTCGCGCCTAGGTAGGGTGTGGGCCCCTAGCCGCCTCCTAGCCTCCCAGCCTCGCCTCTTCGCCTATAAGAAGCCCCCGATGCCTAAACCCTAAGCACCCGATCAATATTCTACGAAACCGTCTGTAGTCGCTGCCACCATTGTCCCTAGATCGGAGGGATCTGAATCTCTTCCCGGCAACCCGCCGAAGGGGATATCATCCCGGAGGCCTTCTTCTTCATCATGCCAGCCTCCGGTATGGAGCGTGAGTAGTTCCACCTTGGACTACGGGTCCATGTAGTAGCTAGATGGTTCTATCTCCTCCTTGTGCTTTCATGTCTAGATCTTGTGAGCTCCGTTCATGATCAAGATCTCATATATTTGTAATCATGCATGTTGTGTTTGCGGGGATGCGATGGATATTGAGATTACTATGTCAGATTGATTAATGGTTTTATCTTATTGATTCTATCATGTCTGTGTTGTTTGTAATCTTGCATTCTCTCCGTTGTTAGTAGCTATCTTGGCAAAGTAGTTGCTAGTGACTCCAAGAGGGGGTATTTATGCTTGATAGTGGGTTCATGTCTCTATTTAATCAAGGGAAGTGACAAAAATCTCTAAGGTTGTAGATGTGCTGCTGCCACTAGGGAGAATACAACGGTCTCTTGTTCATGGAACAAGTGGATTATTTACCTTACACACTTTGCTTACAGCAGTTGTCTGTTGTTTGCAACTTAATACTGGAGGGGGTTCGGATGATAACCCAAAGGTGGACTTCTAGTCATAGATGTAGTTGGATGGCCATCTATGTATCTTGTTGTATTGCCCAATAGAATCTCATAGGATCTTTATGTCTAGTATTGCATTGTTATGCCTTGCCCAGTCCTGTCAATTGCCCTGCTGTAATTTGTTTACCCAGCATGCCATGTTTGTTTATCTAAGGAGAACACCTCTAGTGAACTATGGACCCCGGTCCAATCTTTACCATTGATACATCTTTCACTATTACTATTACTTGTTGCAAACCTCGTTCACCTTCCACACCATATAGTTAATCCTTTGTTACAGCAACCAGTGAGATTGACAACCTCACTGTTAGTTGGGGCAAAGTCTTGAGTTTGTGTTGTGCAGGTTTCCACGTTGCTTGCATCACCTTTGAGACGTTTCCTTTCTCCTACTAGTTCGATAACCTCGGTTTCTTACTGAGGGAAGACTTGCTGCTGTGCTGCATCATACCTTGCTCTTGGGGTTTCCCGACGAAACGCTCCACGTTGACGTAGCGCCATCAAGATTTTCTGGCGCTGTTGCCGGGGAGGCTAAGGACGTCTTCACAAGGGGATTCCTCCAAAATCTTTCTGTTTACTTTGTTTTTGGTTTGCTTAGTTTCTTTTGCTTGGTTTTGTTTGCCTCTTTTTATCAAAAACTCCAAAAAAAATAGTTTAGTTTGGTTTGCTTTCTCTTATCAAAAACACAAAAAATTTAGTTCGTGCCCTAGTAGCTACCATGTCTGGTTTTGGTCCAATCTCTGTGACACCTATGGAAAAGATGTTTACTTTCAAGCAAAAAAGTGAAGAGAGTTTCAAAGAAACTTGGTCTAGAATCTCTGCTTTACAAAGGGAAGCTTAGCCTAAGATGAGTCTTAGCTTGGTTATTAATAGTTTCTACCACGGTATTGCTCTTTGTTATAGATATGCTTTGTATGCTGTCGCTAAGAAAGATATTTTTTGATGTACTGAGGATGAAGCTTTGGATGCCATAAAGAAATTGATTATAATTTATAATATGCCTGGCAAGTCTGATTCCTCTTTTATAGACATTTTTGCTAGGTTGAACACTGTTGAGTCTAGTACTGCTGCTTTAAATTGTTGCTATCACACACTTAGGGAGTACCATGATTATGTTCCAATAAATTCTGATCCTTCAAAGTGGTTTCCCACAATCAAAGTCTCTATAAATAGTGCAACTTTTGATGCTCGATGTGATATCACGTCTGAATTTTGCCTTATGCCTAAAGATATTTATGAGTCTTTGAGTATTTGGGGACATTCTAAAGGAGGAGAAGAAATATCTCTTACCAATAATACAACATTATTACCCATTGGAATAGATGAAGGTGTGTTTACAAAAATCTCAGGAAAAATGGTGTCTACTGATTATCTTGTTATTGAATGTGTAGGCAAAGGACAGATTACACTCGGAAGATCCCTGCTGAAACACCTTGGAGCAATAATAGATGTGAGAAAAGACATTATGCATTTTTCTCCTCCAGTAAGCAATCATATTTTCCCTAAAGATAAGAAGAAAGTAAGAAAGGTAGGAGCAAGAGGTTTGATGTTAATGCTTCTTCATTTGAAAATACTTGATTTCTTGCTTCTTGTGCCTAACTTAAAGGCGTTAAAGAAAAGTACTTGTTGGGAGATAACCCAAGAGTTTTCTTGAGTCTTGGAAGTTATTACTTCAGTAATGACCTATCCTTGTCTTTTTTGTTTGCTTTTTGTGCCAAGAATGACCTCTAATAAGAGGGAAGTAAGATTTGGGGAGTTGCTGTCCCGAAACAGATTTCTATCCTCCACCATTAAAATTCATGAGGAGTCTCTGTAAGTCGGATTAAGCTGAACATTTATGAATAAATCCCCCAGTATGTTAGCTAACTTACGTTAGTTCAATGCTTTTTTATTTGAGCAACAGAAGATCTTCTAAAAAATCGGTTTCTACCCGATGATCTATTTTGACAGATTTCTACCATTATTTGCATTTGCTTCTTATTGATTCCTTTTGGGGTTCTTTTTGGGAAATTGAGCTTTTTGAAGGAGTTGCTACAGTAGCTTGTATTTTTAGTGAAAAGTTTTGCTGTTCTAAAGCTAAACCTAAGGGTCTATTATCTTTTGAATACACTAATGTTGCTAATGAAGATTTATTGAAGTTTTGTATGAAGGAAAAATTTCAGGTGTAGAGAGAGAATGATGTAATGAGATGAAGAATTGACAAAAGTTCAAGCTTGGGGATTCCACCCCAGTGTCACCCCATGAAATATCCAAGAGGTACAAGCGTCAATGCTTGGGGATGCCCAAGGCATCCCCTTCTTCATCAATAAAAATCTCAGGTCTTTCTAGACACTTCGTTTTTATTGTTTCATGCACTGTTGTGTTGTTGTTCGAGCATCTTAGTTTTCATTTGATTTGCTTAGTTTGTTTAGTTTTCTTGAATAAAGTAGTTTGGACCCCAATTCTCGCTGTGTTGTTTCAAATAAGTTGATTGGTGTTGGAAATGAGTAGAAAGTTCTTGCTTGAATAGTGCAATAGGAGCTTGCTTTGACTGTGACCTAGACTTTAGCATGTCATGCTAGGTCTTGTTTTGACCTTATGATTAGTGATTATTGCTGTATCATGACTTGTTTCAAACAATTGGGATTGCTTAGTGTGCCTTGAAAAAATCATGCGTTGTTTTAGCATACAAAAGCATAGTATTGTGATATTCTCCTTTGATGCTTTGTTTGGGTTGACTTGGCACATGCTCACACCATGTTATGACTATGAAAAAGTCACCATAGCCTCTATGATCATTTAGTCCTTGACTTGTAGTACCACCCAATGCTTTTATTAGAATGTTTTGACGCTCTACATGATTATGGCCATTATTGCTCTCTTAGTTGGTTGCTCCCAGTCTTTTGCTAGCCTCCACTTGTATGAGTAAGTTCTAATCATGATTCCAACTCCCAATAAACCATGTTATTCCAAAGTGTCCACTATAAATTCCTATGCATGGTGTGTTACACTATTCCAAGTATATTCTTGTTTTCTTTCAATTAAAAATATATTTTGTTATATGAAAACTTAGTGATTAAAGCTCTAACGAACTTGATGGCACACTTTATATTTCTTTCCCCTAATAACCTTGAACCATTGTGTCATCTATGTTGTATATGCTTGCACTTATACGTTGGAATTAGCAGAACCATGCTGTCATGGGGAACGTTTTCAACATTGCACTTGTACTTTGTACACAGTTGATATCATGCTCTTTTGTCTATGGATGCCGCTGGTGTGAAATAAAAAGGGGGCTTGTAAGTCCATGGAGTTATGTATTTTGTGTTAGAGAAACGCCCGGGCCGCTAGCCTAAGCCATGCCTAATCATGGTGGAAACTTGCAGCATCACCATAATGAGCAATTTGTGAAGCATCCTCAATAAAATCCTATGCAAATAGCAAATAAAAAGATCGCTGAGATGCTCATTGTCTGCTTGCCTTGTTATTTTGGTTATGGGATAGCTCCTGTACCATCTTCAAGGGGTACCTCGTTGGCGGTTCTCTACGATACACATGTACTTACTATGACAAGAACTTACAGGTGACTAAAGTTGAGTAGCATGCGGTGCGGCGCTCGTATTCAAGGGACATGAGATTGCCAACTTATACTTTGTCAAGCATATACTCCATAGTTTGTTCACTTTAACCTTAATCACTTCAAGATGTTTATGATAGGGGCAATGAGGGCTACAAGCTAACAAGTACCATAATTTTTGGAAGCTCTTTTTGAAACTTGAAATCCCTGCTTCCCTTTATGAATGGCCTTTCTTCCACTATTGTATTGAGTCTCCACCTTCTACCTTTAGGCACCAGTTAAGAGAGCATAGTTACCATTCTTAGTTCAATGTGCATTATTCCAAAACTTATTGATTGATGCATATTGTGATATTACTTGTTCTTGTGCTATTTGTATCTAGTCACTCTTATGAACTTTGAAGGTGTCCTATGCATCTATTTGCTACTCCATGGGGGACAAGCTGAATGCCACTATGCTACGTTTTCTGTATGTGAAACAAACAAACATTTTTCAATGCATGTTATTCATGATCTTTGTTTGTAGCTTGACATGCCTGATACGTCGAAAACGTATCTACTTTGGGATGCTTGATACGTCGGAAACGTATCTATAATTTTTGATGTTCCATGCTTGTTTAGTATCTAGTTTGCTTTGCTTTGTCCACACTTTGAGGTGCTTTTTATATGTTTTCTGGTACTAACCTATTAACAAGTTGCCACAGTGCCAGTTGCCTGTTTTCTGCTGTTTTTGGTTCCGGAAAAGCTAGTAAGGAAATATTCTCTGAATTGGACAGGACAAAAGCCAAAGCCAATATTTCACCGAGGAGAACACGGAGTCCAAAGGAGAGACAGAGGGGCGCCACAGGGAGGCCGCACCCCCCAGGCACGGGCCCACCCTAGGCCGCGCCTAGGCAGGGTGTGGGCCCCCTGGACACCTCCCAGCCTCGCCTCTTCGCCTATAAGAATCCACCGATGCCTAAACCCTAAGCACCCGATCAATATTCCAAGAAACCGTCTGTAGCCGCCGCTACCATCGTCCCTAGATCGGGGGGATCTGAAGCTCTTCCCGGCACCCTACCGGAGGGGAGATCATCCCGGAGGCCTTCTTCTTCATCATGCCAGCCTTCGGTATGAAGCGTGAGTAGTTCCACCTTGGACTACGGGTCCATGTAGTAGCTAGATGGTTGTATCTCCTCCTTTGTGCTCTCATGTCTAGATCTTGTGAGCTCTGTTCATGATCAAGATCTCATCTATATGTAATCATGCATGTTGTGTTTGTGGGGATCCGATGGATATTGAGATTACTATGTCAGATTGATTAATGGTTTTGTCTTATTGATTCTATCATGTATGTGCTGTTTGTGATCTTGCATGCTCTCCGTTGTTAGGAGCTATCTTGGCCAAGTAGTTTCTAGTGACTCCAAGAGGGGGTATTTATGCTCGATAGTGGGTTCATGCCTCTATTTAATCAAGGGAAGTGACATAAATCTCTAAGGTTGTAGATGTGCTGTTGCCACTAGGGGGAAAACAACGGTCTCTTATTCATGGAACAAGTTGATTGTTTACCTTACACACTTTGCTTAATGCAGTTGTCTATTGCTTGCAACGTAATACTGGAGGGGGTTCGGATGATAACCATAAGGTGGTCTTCTAGTCATAGATGCAGTTGGATGGAGGTCTATGTATCCTTTTGTATTTCCCAATCGAATCTTGTAGGATCTTTATTTCTAGTATTGCATTGTTATGCCTTGCTCAGTCCTGTCAATTGCCCTGCTGCAATTTGTTTACCCAGCATGCCATGTTTGTTTATCTAATGAGAACACCTCTAGTGAACTATGAACCCCGGTCCAATCTTTACCATTGATACATCTTCCACTGTTACTGTTTACTTGCTACAAACCAACATCATCTTCCACACCATACAGTTAACCCTTTGTTACAACAACATGTGAGATTGACAACCTCAGTGTTAGTTGGGGCAAAGTCTTGAGTTTGTGTTGTGTAGGTTCCCATGTTGCTTGCAACACCTTTGAGACTTTTCCTTCCTCCTACTGGTTCGATAACCTCGGTTTCTTACTGAGGGAAGACTTGCTGTTGTGCTGTATCATACCTTGCTCTTGGGGTTTCCCTACGAAGCGCTCCATGTTGACACATCGCCATTAACCCCTGGAAGGCACCTCTTGGTTGCAGCGTGCCGGCCGTGGTGCCGCTGCCGATGTTGTTGGACCTCCCATTTTGCGTGCCTCACAGCGGAGCTCGTCATGCCTCGCGTTCGCCGGCGCTGACCTCGACTGGGAAGAGCCCGCCATGTCTGGGCCTGTCAAGCTACATTAGCTCCTGGCCAGTGCTGCATCAAGGAAGCGTTATGCCGCCTCGTCTTCCACCGGGAAGTGGGCTTTGCGCCCTCCGGCGACTATTGGCGCACGCTCCACCGCATCAATGCCACCTACCTCTTCAGCGTGCGTCGCCTCGCTAGCTCCGCTCTACTGCCTCACCAACTCAGTGGTGAAGGAAGGTTACGAGTTACTAGGAATGTTCAACTAGAGTGAACACCTGCCGCTGCTCAAGTGGCTCGACCTACAAGGCGTGAGAAATAGGTGCCTGATCCTAGTCCGTAGAGTGTACGTGTACATGAGGAATAAACATATAAGCGTCGATGTCTTGCTTGGACTGGAAGGCAAATACAAGATCACAGAATCTAACGTGGTTGCTCTTCTTTGGGTTGAAGTAGATATGCCTTATAGGCAAATAATAAAGTATTTTTATTTGATGTATCTCTTATATGTTCATAATATGTTTATTAACATGCTATAACTGTATTAATTTGGAACGTTACTACACGTGTGGTATGTAAACAACCAGGTCTCTAGTTACCTTTAGTAAACTAGCTCATTGGGCAAGTGATGATCTTATGGTTTCGAGATCATGTTGATAGTGCCGATTGACAATGAGGTCATATCATTGGAGAATGATGTGATAGACAAACGCCCAAAGTTAATCATAATGAGATCTAGTCACTTAAATGTTCAACATTGATGATAACATAGAAACACCATGGCATATATCATTCAACTGCGAGATAATGCATAATCACTATTTTTGAAGGAGACTTTGATGATATCAAGTATCAAGCCATGAAAGGGTGATCATAAAGGTATCATTGGGTTTCCCGAAGAAATGGGTTGAGGAGTTTTTTCAAGACCAGGATTTGCCAATCCAAGTAACAAATAGATACATGTGTCCAACTCGGTGATGTTGCATAAACAAAGCTTGCAAGCATATGATTGGATCATGGAATGCAACAGCACGGGAACGAGTAAACAAGCTCATTGGTAACGAGATCAAACACAAGTATGTAGATACTTGAAGATCAAATCTCGGATGAGCTTGGTATCGTATGACAAAAGGAATAGGACTAGCAGTTAAGGTTTAAGCGATGAGATTAGTTAATGCATGGGTGGTCATTATGGGCATCCAGGTCCCGTTGTTGATCATTGACACAAGAGGGGTCTTGGTCATGTTCGTAGCATCTCCGAGCCAAAGGGTGGCACACTTAAGGGTGGGGCTGCATTGGGATCGAACTGGCACCGTAGGAGAATTAGGAGAGAGAGAGAGACCGGAAAGGTTCCGGGTAACATCCAATGATGATCAAATGGGGTCCGGAAGGAGTTCTGGAGTATGAAATATAATAATGTATGTGCTTTATATTAATTGGTTTAACTAATATTAAAATATATTTCAATTTTATATTTATGGGCAGATATTTGCTATTGGGACTCTTCCGGGTAGAAGGGCACTAGGCAAGGTGCCAAAGAAGGACATGGAGAAAGGGGCCATCCGAAACCCTAGGGTTTCCCACCCACGGGGTGGGGCCTAGAGCCGGTGGTGACAGCCCCCTGGTGGCGTCTTGGGGGTTCAAACTAATACGTCCAATTTGCATCACCATTCTATATCATAACTTAGCTCTATTCATTGATATATGTCTTATTATGAGGTTTTACTTATGTCTTTTCCAATGTTTTTGCATATTGGATGATTCTTGGAGGATGGACTGTCGGAGTCTGGATTCTGATTGAAAATGAGGTGTTTTGATGCAATTTCACGAAGATCAGAAAAATACCAGAAAAATATGGGAAAATTATATTTTCCCGGAAGATGAAGGAAACCAGGAGGGGAGGCGTAGAAGGGCCACAGGCCCCCCTAGGCATGGGTCCCCCTGCGCCATGCCTAGGGCAGGTGTGGCCCACCTGCTCGGCCTTCGAATCCTCCCTCTCGCCTATATCTTCCTCACGGAACCCTAACACCAGGGGGCGACCATAGATAGATTTCCGCCGTCTTTGCGGGGCGGAAAACACCGAGAGAGAAAGATCTCTCCGGCAGACAGATTTCTGTCGGGGAAATTCCTTCCCGGAGAGGGGAGATCGTCGCCATAAACACCATCGTCAAGATAGGATTCATCGGGATCATCATCATCCACACCATCATATGCACCAACACCATCATCACCACTCCATCGCGCTGTAACAATTGTGTTGGATATTGCTTTAGTTCTTAGGGGAAACTTTCCCGGTGTTAATTACTATTGTAGTTGATGCTTGTGAGTGGAACCATTGGATTATTGTTTATGTTCATATTGTTATCCATCACCATATCATCTTTGATCTTGATCCATATGATGTCTTGTGAGTAGTTCGTCTAGTTCTCGAGGACATGGGAGAAGTCATGTTGTTAGTGGTGGATTTGTGTTGAGTTATTATTCAATGGTTTAGTTGTAGGGATACGGGTAGGCTACACTAGCGCAAATAAAAATTTTCTACCGCGTAAACCAGGATTACTGTTGTTATAGATCACGGGATTACCACTAGACGTGCGGTTGCGGAACTTGATGAAGCGCGTCGAGGCAGTGTAGATGTTCTACGTCTCCTCCTCGTCCTCGTCCCACGATCAGCTCCCCTTGCACGGCTCGTCCAAGTGCCACAGATGTAGCACCTCCGATGTATCCACACGTACGGGGTGGAAGCGTTTGACGCCAGACTGCTAGGTCCGCTCATGCAACACAGGCGTGAGGTGTGGTGGCTAGGTGGAATGGTATAACCCTGGTCATCTCTCCCCACCCTCTATTATATATGCGTCCCTAGTGGGCTTCTACATTAGCATCCAATTAGTAGCCTAACCCTCGTCTAATTCGGATCCAATCCTCATTAGGCTTCCATCCCCTTAAGTGTGTGACCCTATAGGTTCATATACGTGTAGATATGACACGAATACACTTATTCTGTCAATAGTTGGTAGCGGCCTCTAGCAAGACGTTCCAACTCTTAAACGCATACAAAGATCATATCGGACGAACCATCACAAGGTTTAGTACATGTCCTTCCCTTTGCCTCACGATATTTGGTCTAGTCCAAGCTGACCTCCCTTTCTTGATACTGTGATTCAGAATCCCTTTACTAGGTTAACTCTTAACCTTATGTAGCACGACCATGCATTTCTAGATCCGATCACTCGAGGGGCTGAGATATCTCTCTCTCAAGTAGAGAGGGGCAAATCCCATCTTGATTGACCATGCCTTGCAGCATGCTTCATGAAAAACCTGAAAGCTACCTTTATGACTACCCAGTTTCGCAGTAGTGGTTGATAGCCCCAAAGTAGGTCGATCCACATCTCAAGTACATGCGACAATCTCAGGTCTAAGGACAAAACGTACACGATGTGTAGAGAGAGCTGCAAGTCTAATTGCCAGTCTCAAGTTGGGTCAGTCCAACCCCATGTTCATAACATGTGTCCACATCATTGGTTTGACATCTCCATGTCTATGACTTGCGAAACATAGTCATCAACCAATTGATGTGCTAGTCTAATATTCACGTGTGTCCTCACATGAACTCCGACTAGGGACAACTATTAAATAACCATACAAGTAAAGAGTTTCACAAACAATTCACATAATTTCCAATCAATACAAGTTGCCTGATATGGATATTCAAGTAACATTACAATAACTCATGGATACATGTGAAATATAATAATCTCTATGATTGCCTCTAGGGCATATTTCCTTCATTAGTATTTAATTTGGGGTGCTATTCTTCTAGTGGTGTCATGTGAACGTCGACTACATGATACTTCACCATTTATGGACCTAGGGGAATGCATTGTGTATTTGGCTACTAATTGTGGGGTTGCCGGAGTGACAGAAACCTGAACCCCCGTTAGGACACCTTTGCACAAGGGAGTGTAGGATCTCAGAGTTTAAGGTCGTGGTTAGGTTTATATTAATTACTTTCCTGTAGTTGCGGATGCTTGCAGGGGTTTTAATCATAAGTATTTATTAGTCCAAGTAAGGTTGGTACATTAGCACAGGTTCACCCACACAACACTTACAACACCAAAGAAGAGTACTTAGTTATTTGAAGTGAAAGCACTTGACAGAATTCCCATGTGTCCTCGAGAATGTTTGGTCCTTATAGGTATTTCCACCGTCTTGTCCTTTGCTAAGAAAGGATTGGGCCACTTGCTGCAGTTGTTCTTTGTCTTTATTACTTGCACTTCGTTTTGTTTCTTGAGGACTCCTTGATGGCGCCAAAGAACTTGACGGTGGTGCTGACGTGGAGTACTTCGTTGGAAACCCCAAGATCAAGGTGTGATGAGCACAGCAACAAGTCTTCCCTTAGTAGAGACCGAGGTAATCGAACTAGAAGGAGGAAGGAAACGTCACACAGGTGTTGCAAGCAACGCGGAGACCTGCACAACACAAATTCAAGACTTTGGCCCAACGAATCCGTGAGGTTGTCAAGCTCACCGGTTTGCTGTAACAAAGGATTAAACGTATTCTATGGAAGGTAATGGTTTGCAGCAAGTAAACAAGTAATAGTGGAAGATGTATCAATGGTAAAGATTGGACCGGGATCCATAGTTCACTAGAGGTGCTCTCCTTAGATAAACAACATGGCATGAAGGGTAAACAAATTACAACAGGGCAATTGACAGGAACTGAGGAAGGCATAATAATGCAATTACCAGTCAAAAAGATCCTATGAGATTCGTTTGGGAAATACAACAAGATACATAGACCGCCATCCAACTGCATCTATGACTAGAAGTCCACCTTCAGGTTATCATCTGAACCCCCTCCAGTATTAAGTTGCAAGCAATAGACAACTGCTTTAAACAAAGTGTGTAAGGTAAACAGTCCACATGTTCCATGAACAAGAGACCGTTGTTTTCTCCCTAGTAGCAATAGCACATCTACAACCTAAGAGATTATTGTCACTTCCCTTGGAAACTAGTGGCATGAACCCACTATCGAGCATAAATATCCCCTCTTGGAGTCACTAGCAACTACTTGGCCAAGATAGCTACTAACAACGGAGAGCATGCAAGATCACAAACAACACATACATGATAGAATCATAAAGACAAAACCATTAATCAAACCAACATAATAATCTCAATATCCATCGGATCCCCACAAACACAACATGCATGATTACAAATAGATTAGATCTTGACCATGAACGGAGCTCAAAATATATATACATGAAACCACAAAGGAGGAGATACAACCATCTAGCTACTACATAGACCCATAGTACAAGGTGGAACTACTCACACATCATACCGGAGAGAAGGCCTCCAGGATGATCTCCCCTCCGGCAGGGTGCCGGGAAGAACTTTAGATCCCCCTGATCTAGGGACGATGGTGGTGGCGACTACAGACGGTTTCATGGAGATTTGATCGGGTGCTTAGGATTTCTGCATCGGGGGCTTCTTAAAGGTGAAGGGGGAGGCCGAGGAGGCGACCAGGGGGGCCAAACCCTAGCCAGGCGCGGGGTGGGCCCCACCCGCGCCTGGGGTAGCTCTGGCCGCCCTGGCCGGCCCCTCTGGCTCTCCTCTGGACTTCTTGTTCCCCATGGAAAGTAATTGACTTTGACCTTTGTCCTATCCAATTCCGAGAATATTTATTTACTAACTTTCCTAAAACCAAAAACAGCAGAAAACAGGCATCTGGCACTGTTGCAAATTGTTAGTAGGTTAGTACCAGAAAACATGTAAAATGCACCTCAAAGTGTAGACAAGTAAAGCAAAGTAGATACCAAACAAGCATGGAGCATCAAAAATTATAGATACGTTTTCGACGTATCAACATCCCCAAGGTTAACTCCTGCTCGTCCTCGAGTAGGTAAGTGATAAAAAGAATAATTTTTGAGGTGACATGCACCCTCACAATAAAGATCCATCCATTTGCAAGCATTGAAAGCTGGGATCAAAGAACTCTAAACATGTGCATGAAAGATGGAGTTCTAACAATAGGACATAGTAACTATGCATGCAACATGGCAAGTTACAAACAAAGATCATGGATAACATGCATTGAAAAATATTTGTTTGTTTCACATAAAACATAGCATAGTGGCAATCACCTTGTCCCTCATAGAGTAGCAATATAGATGCATAGGACACCTTCAAAGTTCACAAGGGTGACTAGAAAAAAATAGCACAAGAACAAGTAATATCACAATATGCATCAATTAATAAGCTTTGGAACATGATACCGCAATATGAAAATGGCAATATGAAAATGGCGACCACCCCACGACCTAAACCCTAAAACCCTTCTCACCGGCGATCTCCCTAATCTCTGGTGATCTCTCCCACCCACTCCGATCACCAGCTCAACCTCACCTCCCTCTACATCCCTATAGGTTTTTTGGTCCCCTTCTCCCTGATGATCCCCGCAACTTGGCGATGGAAGGTCTCCTACACCATGATGAAGGATCTTGATCGTGGACGTTTGAAGGCGTATGATGGTGAGTTACATCTCTGGAAACCTCGTTATTAGCTTGTTCTCATGAATGCCAAGGGATCTCCCTTAGGGGGAAATTCTTGGTTGATGGAGAAATGATGTGGATTGGATCTATTGTTAAGATCTCAGACCACATTATTTCGGTCCTTTCTGGTCTTTCTGATCCTACTTCTAGAAGCACTGAGCCCTCTCTGCAGAAGCCTATGGAACATATTTCTATGAATCTTGACTACTCTTTAGGATATGATTTCAAAAATGATGTGAAGATCAAGTTCGGATCAACAGTTTACCCCTTAGGGAAGTCTAACCATTTTCTGTTGGTGGTGTCTTTTGGCTGATCAAAGTTTAAGTTGGATGAATATTCTGTTAGTCAGGCTTTGGAATCTTGTGTTGGTGGACTCAGCCAGGAGCTTGCGGTCTCTCAACTATCTGATAGGGTTTTCAGGTTTTCTGTGGCTTCTAAGTTTTTTGGTTTCATGATTTATGAGCTACGCTCGTTTTCTTGCAAACAGTTCAAATGTTTATTTCATTTATGGAGCAATGGAGGTCCTTTGTGGTAGAGGGAATTCATTGATTGGCAAAATGAATGCAATAAAGGTTGGACATTGATTAGTCCTAATAAGAAACGAACTGATCGGGCTTTAAATGCACTGAAGAAAAAGCCGGCTGTCTCAAGTATCCATAAGTCATCTTTTGCTCTTCATAATCATCAGGTAAGGAAAAGACTCTCCTTTGCTACAGTTTAACTCTATGATGCTTGTGAAGGTTATGAATATCCATCTAGTAAAGAAGAGGCAATTTGTTATATGGAAGCTGGTTATGATTGTCCCCAAATTCAAAAACAATCTGGTGTTATTCTGCCTGCTGCCTTGCAGGGATCTTTGTCAAACATAAATTTTGGTACCATTTATTCCGTGGTGTTGGGGAAATCTTCAAAAAGCATCTCTAATCCTTCATCTGTTACCAATAATAATAGTTTGGATAAAGGTGTAGCTTTTGAAAAAATGATTGATGACATGGTTTATAAAGTTCTCAATTGTGGCAGATGTCTTTCTATGGGTCATAACACATCTCAATGTGTCAATGATATTCGGTGTCAGACTTGCTTTCGCTATGGTCACGTAAAGAAGGATTGTCTAAATGCCAAGAGTCAATTTGGTAAACGATGGGTTCCAAAGGAAAAATATTTACCTACCGGTTTGGACAAGGAGTCTAGTACAGACAAGGTTGAACAGTGCCTGGACTCTTCGGCTTCGATATCCTCTTTGCCTTCCTTGTGCATCGCCTCTGACACTTTGCCTTTGCAAACAAACCCTACCTCAAATCTTCTGCCAAAGATCCACCCGACAACAATGGCGAACTTTCTGCTGGACCCGACAAGGTGGATTCCTGAAGGGCATCAAATTATCGATGGTGGTCCAACAAGACAACCGAGGACATACTAAACTCCCTCGGTGGTGCCTCCCTACCGTCATGACCATATCTGCATTGCTCAGCTTATGCCAGCACCGCCGCTGCAACATGAAGCCTTCTGGAGGCAGCAGGTTAGGGATTTCATCGTTCATCAGTTGCATAGGGCTGTTGAGGAAGTTCAGCCGTGTCTGTTTGGAGTTGGTCTCTTTGTGCTTCGCAGTCAGGCAGCCAGACCAGCTCTGATTGATCATCCTCTGTTTCAGCTTCAGAATGGAACTTTTGTTCGTTTTTTAGCGCATGATGATAGGAAAAATCACAGGGCTGAAGTGGGGTTCAGTAATGGGTGGTTAATGTTTCTTCGTTTGCCTTTAGATTACAGGAATGATTATGACACTGCCAATGCAATTGGCACTTTTGGTAAATTTCTGCATTGGCACCAAGACCCCAATGTCCTTGAAAGAACTCTGGTGTATGCCTCTTACCCAGCTATTAGAAAGGTTCCCAGAGATGTTGTAGAGGTCCCAACCTTTAATAAGGTAGATATCCCTATGTTTACAATGCTAGTCCCTGGATCAATAGCTAGCATCCACAGTTAAGATGTAATATCAAGAAACAAAGGTCATAATACAACTTTATAACTAGGAATAAAATAATTCATTACATCTTACATAGCTCATTTGGCTATCTCATTACAATGCAGCAGAAATAACTATAGCATGGAGTCCTTCGTCTTCAAAGTGCCACAGGAAATTATGTTGGTTGTAGACTTGTAATCCTATTCAACACACTTCACTAACATCAAACAAACCTGCAACATAATAAGTTGCAGCCACAAGGGTCAATACATTTGAATTGTATTGGCAAGTTTCACTATTATGTAGAAATAAGTGGATCCTATCATTACATGCATATTTGGCTAAGTAGGGTTTAGGATCATTTGCAGAAAGCAATATAGTTTTATCCTATCTTTTCAAAATAGATTTGATCTTTTGACAAATCTTTCTGAACTCCTTGGAAAACTCCAAGTGCTTCTAATCCCTTGTTGTCACCATCAAGTTTTACTTTGAGAAATTGGAATGTCGAGATCTTCCATATCTTCAGGCCTTAGTTGCTCAGAGTTGTCCGTAACCGGGGACACGGCTAAGTACTTAGAATTTGATCTTCTATAGAAGTTGTACACTTTACCCACATGACACAATCTCGTCTTGATGCCACCAGTGGCTGCTGGATAAGTACTCACCAAATGGAGTACCGGCAGATCGAGAATGTGACAAAGTCTTTCCATAGAAGTCCTCCCAATACACAATGCTAGCTTGTCTACCAGGCACCAATGTAAGGATATATTTCCAATACACAATTCTAGTTAACCTGAAGATGCCAATGCAAGGGTCTTCCACTATGTAGTTGACTAAGCCAGAGCCCATTTAGCATGTGGATGTATACGGAAGCCACTGTACGAGAAACATGTTCAATCTCTAAGTCCCTGGGTGGTTTTCTTCTAGTGCACATACAAAAAGATAGCCATATAAACATGGTTCCCTTTGTTGCCACCTTGTCCAAAATTGAGTATCCTCTTTCCACCCAGGTGATTCATTGAGTACTTGTTTTATTATATAAAACATATATTTTTCCAACACTTTATATAATGATATCATGTATCCCATCCCAAATATATAGCAGGGCTAAGCATACTACAACTACAATGTTTTCACTAAGGAAGATATAAGGATATCCTAATAGGATATAGCATAGCATAGAAATATAGTAGTCCTATCATGCATGCTACAAAAATCCACTAAGTGTAATGAAAATAGTAGGACATGGATGATAGTGTCACTTGCCTTTTTAGTAGGGAATATTGGTTCACTCCTTGATCTTGCAAATATCACACTCTTCTAACTTCACTTCAATTCAATCAAGCAAACATATATTCAACTAGCATTCAAACAATTCACCACATAAAATAACAAAAACATGGCAATGCATGCAAGCATGCAGAAGATGGTTTTATTTGGAAAAGTGGTTTCTATTAGGCTCTAAACATTTTAAAGCTCATATTGGTCATTTACAAAAGTGGTAAAACCATTTAAATTCAAGTTGGTGAAAATGGCCATTTAAATCATTTTGTTTTGCTAGAAATGGTTTAAATCAAAGTAATAATTTGTAGGGTTAGCCAAATATATTCTTTAAACACAAATGTTAGTGTTTATGATTTAAGGGTTTAATATTAATCCATTTGCAAAAAGGTTCCACCTAAATTCCATTTTTAAATCCAACAATATTTTTTTATTTGCTAGAAATGTTTTTAACAAGTAATAATTTACTAAGGTTCATCAAATATGTTTTCAAGTCCCAAAACTTGGTGTTTAGGGTCAGAGAGTTTAAACCACATCATTTTCCAAAAGGTTTCACTTTAAAAGTATTTTTAAACCATAATCAATATTTTTATTTAGCTAGAAATGCTTTTATTCAAAGATTAAATTCCTAAGTGTCACCAAATATACTTTTAAATATACAAGTTGGTTCTTAGGGTCAGTAGGTTCAAAACAATCCATTTACAAATGATTTTACCTTAAAAACATTTTTAGAACAAATTTTATATCCAAAATAGGCCTAAATATGTTTCTGCCTAAACAACCAATTTTCCAGAAGCAAATCATTAAACAAAGTGCATGGTTGGAAATGTTTTGTTTTCCTGATTCCACTGATATAAAATTTGTAAGATTTGGACGTGTAGATTTAAATTTATGAATTTTGCAAGTTTGAATATCTAATAGACACATTTCTGTTTTTAAATCAAAGCACTGACCACGTGGCGCTTTCTTACTGGCTGAAAACGGTTCGTGCGGATAGAGCTACAGGGTGCGTTGGATCTACTTAAATTGCACGGCACACAGCGTCTGATACCGCTTCGCTTAAATCTAATCTGAGCCATGTGATGAAGATCTAACGGCTACAGCGCACCTGCCAGGAACTGGCGGCGGCTGACGGCGGCGCGCACTCAGGCGATGAGGTTGCCGACGAACTAGGTCGTGCGAGAGAGAGAGAGAGAGAGAGAGAGAGAGAGAGAGGGGATGCTCTCCAGACTCGCAGGAGTGTGGCGATGCTCAACGTTGCCTCAGTTGGCCAAGGGGCACACGGACGCGTTGCTGATTGCTCGTCGGAGTTGCGCTCACCGTCGGGTTCGTCTGGTCGTTGTCGGAGGCGAGGCTACAGATCATGCCGAGGCAAACAAAAGGGGGCGTTATACGCGGGTGAGTGTGGAGATCACGGGAGTATCATCGAGAGGGACAGGGGCGGACGGAAACTACCTGGAGAGTTCGCCGGAGTTGAAGACGTTCTCGGTGGCACTCGGGTGATGTCGAAGCCGAGCTTCTAGCATGCGCGCGGGTGAGCTGAGGCTATGGGTAGGTGCGCCTGGCGATGAGGAATAATCTAGTGGGTTCCAGGGAGTGGGAGGTGGCCGGAGTTGCCGGGATTTCACCGGAGTAGCTTGTCGGACCAGAAAGTTTGCAGCGGCTAATTCAGACAGCCCGGTGGCGATCTGGTGCGAGCGAGAGAGGGGAAATGGAGAGGAGTGGCAAGCGATTAAGAAGGCCAGGTCAGGGGAGGAATTAACTCGCGCGTTTACGTCAATTTAATTGCATTCATCGCCGGCAGAGACAGCAGGGGAGAGGGTGAGGTCAGCGCATGGGGAGGACGACGATGAGGTGGTAGTGGGTCCTGTTCGTCAACGAGGTGGGGGAAAGTTAGGTAGGGTCCATCGTCAGTGAGGAAGCGAGTAGGGTTTCTGGTGAAAAACGATTCGGGGGAGGAAAAGAAGATGGGCTGCGAGTTGGGCTGGGCTGGACCAGATGGGCTAGTTGGCTTCCTTTCCATTTTTTTATTCTGAATCTTTTTGCTTTTCTATTTATCTGTTTTGATTTTTATTCAAATAATTCAAACACTATTTGAATTCAAACCTGTACTAAACTTTGAGTAGATTTTAATACTGTTTATTAACATATTCTAAAATCCAATTTAGAGTATTTCTTTTATTCTTTTAGGGCATATTAATTATTAAAATAGGCCCTTGTCTTAATTCAAATAATATTTTATTAATGTTTTCAAACTCTATTTGAATTCTAAATTTTACCAAATCTTTTTCAATAGGTTTTATTTAAAAATAATTCACTTTGAATTATCATTTAAAATACTTTAATATGTTTTAATGTTAATTTAAATTGGGAAATGTCTTTACTGAAATAAAAATGGATATTAATAAATCCTTATGGTTTTATTTAAATAATCCTTTACTCTTTTTACTAAACAAAAATATATTATTTTATTTGCTTGGCCAAGTTTTAATTTGGCTTTTTAAAATAGTCCTTGTTTATTTATTTCTTCCTTTGTTTTATAAAATCCATATCTTTTTATTTAAGGATCCAAAAATGGTGATTCCAACTTTTTATAATTTTATTTATTATTTGTTTATCTTTTTAAATCCCTTTAGGATTTTATTTGTTCAAAATGGGTTTTGATGTTTCCATTTGGAATAAAAAAGTTCCTTTTCACCCTAAATTTCAACAATTATTTATTTTGTTTATTTATTTTCACATTTCAAAATTTGGAAAATTTTGTGATGTGACAGGCTACCACCCTTAAAAGAAATCTCATCCCGAGATTTGGGAAGGCTAGGGGTTACAAGTTGGCTAAGTAGGGTTTAGGCTCATTTGCAGAAAGCAATATAGTTTATCCTATCTTTTCAAAGTAGTTTTTATCTTTTGACAAATCTTTCTGAACTCCTAGGAAAACTCCAAGTGCTTCTAATCCCTTGTTGTCACCATCAAGTTTTACTTTGAGAAATTGGAATGTCGAGGTCTTCCATAGCTTCAGGCCTTAGTTGCTCAGAGTTGTCCGTAACCGGGGACATGGCTAAGTACTTAGAATTTGGTCTTCTACAGAAGTTGTACACTTTACCCACATGACACAATCTCGTCTTGACGCCACCAGTGGCCGCTGGATAAGTACTCACCAAATGGAGTACCGGCAGATCGAGAATGTGACAAAGTCTTTCCATAGAAGTCCTGTCACATCCCAAAATCTTCCAAATTTTGAAATGTGAAAAATAAATAATTGTTGAAATTTAAGGTGAAAAGAAACTTTTTGTTTCTAAATGGAAACATTAAAACCCATCTTGAACAAATTTTGAATAAAGATTTGAAGCCAACAAAAATTCAAATCAAGTGAAATGCATTCTTCATAAATGCATCTTGAAATTTAAACACTTAGGAAAATAAACCAAAACTCTAAAACCCTAAGGGAGGAAAATCATTTCAAAGATATCCCTAAGATTATGGAATTGATCCATATAAAAATTTGTCAACAAACATTTATAAATGATCAAAAGGGATAAAGAGAAATATGATAACACCATAGAAATTGATTTCATTCAATTTGGAACCATAGATAAAATCTTATGAATTAGTAAGATAAGGAAATTGAATTTCCAAAGCTAATAAAGCACCTATCTAAAAATCCATACCAAATGGTGAGTACATAATCCTAAAGAGATTTAAAAGGATAAAAAATATTAAATAAAATTATACCTATTGGAATCACCAAGTTTGGATCTATAAATGAAAAGATATGAATTTTATGAAATAAAGGAAGAAATAATTAATAGGGAATATTCATAAACCAAAGTAAAACTTGGCCAAGTCCACAAGAAAATGGAATAATTATAATCCAAATCCAAATAAAAGGATAAGAGAATTTTCAAATAAAATAAAATGGCATTAACCAAATTTTATTCCATTTGAATAAAAGACAATTGAATAAATTAAATGATTATTAATCATAATAAAATACTTTAAATAATTCATAGTAAATTATTTAACACCCCATTTAAATAAATAAACCTACTGAAAATGTTTTGTGAAAGATTAGAATTTAAATAAGGGTTTGAAAATAAAATGAAATCTTATTTAATAAAGGAAAATACCCTTTTTAAATAAAATATAAACCCTAATTAAATAAAGGATTTATTCCTAAAAAGGACTTTAAATACATGTTTAAAACATATTAAAAGCTTACTGAAAAGTTTGGAAGATTTTGAATTCAAATGGTTGTTTGAAATGTTTAAACAAAATGAAAACAGGAAAAGGAAATAGGAAAAAGAAAAAGTGAAACAAAAAAAAATAGAAAGGAGCCAGCCCAACCCATCTAGACCACTAAGCCCAGTAAAAGCCCATTCCGCCTCTCTGCCGAACTGTTTTCTTTCACCTGCGAATCAACCCGCAAAGACGCTGACCGCCTGGACCCATGTCAACACCCGGATTTTTAATCCCAGATGCCTGTTATGCCATACATCGCAATCCCAGGATTACCAT
The DNA here is from genome assembly GCA_916181665.1 of Avena sativa. Lineage (NCBI taxonomy): Eukaryota > Viridiplantae > Streptophyta > Magnoliopsida > Poales > Poaceae > Avena > Avena sativa. The sequence continues at coordinate 297,457,457 of OV702297.1, read as the reverse complement.
TTTTGTGAGACATAACAGAATTGGATACCACAGTACATCATCCATTACAAACCATACATAAGGTCTTACACAAATAAGGATCTCATGATCCAGTTCTTAATACAACTCAGGCAGCGGAATTACGTAATAATAAAGGTAGCTTATGCGAAGCTCCTGTAGGGGTTCGTAGCATGGAAAACAAAAATTTTCTATCGCATACAAACAAACAAGCCAAGATCTATCTACTAGATTGTAGCAACGAGTCGATGGAATAACTCACCCTCGAAGATTCCAAAGTGTTTAACGAGAGCAGATTCTCGTGGGTGATGTAGTCGTACTCTTTCCGATCTCAAGATCGCGTAGACGATCCTTCCGGCGCCACGTTCCGGCAGCGCTCCCGTAGTCGGTCACACGTTCGGTACTCGACGAAGACCTTCCTCTCCCTTGTTCCAGCAGGCAGCGGAGGTTGTAGTACTCTCCTCGTGATTCCGGCAGCACAACGGCGTGGTACCGGAGGTAGAGGGGAGATCCCGCAGGGCTTCGCCTTAAGCCGGTGCGAGTATGGTGGAGCTTATGAGAGAGGCTATTAGTGGTCTAGTAATTAGACACACCAATTAGAGGGCTCTAAACCAATTAGAAGGCTCTAAACCAAAATAGCTCTAAACCGGGGTTTAGATCTAGGGTTTAGTTTAGAGGGGTAGGAACTAGTGTGTCTAGAGAGGGGAGCCCTGCCCCTCCCTTTATAGGTGGGAGGGCCGGCGGCCAAGGGGAGGAGTTCCTCCCCAACTCGGCCTTGGGAGGTGCGCCGGCCAAGGGGAGGAACCCTCCTCCAACTCGGCCTCCACCTCTCCTCCTCTTTCTCCTCTTTCCGAAAACTGGCAGTTTGACCGAAAACTGGCAGTTTGACTTTTCCAATTAGGATTTGAATTAACCCTTTATTTCGGACAGCGAGAACACTTAGTACATGATGCAATCATTCCAACATGCAATGACACATTCATGTACCCTTCCCCCTCCGGAGTGCCGGACATTCCGGGACCTTCTAGAATGTTCCCGATGAAAACACCGGAACCATTCCCGAACTCCGAAACGGGACTTTCCTTATATGAATCTTATTCTCCGGACCATTCCGGATCACCTCGTGATATCCCGGATCCCATCCGAGACTCCGAACAACATTCGGTCTCTTTCTCATAATACCATAACTACTCAAACAACGTCGAATCCTTAAGTGTGTCTCCCTACGGTTCGTGAATTATGCGGACATGATCGAGACACTTCTCCGAACAATAACCAATAGAGGAATCTGGAAATTCATATGGCTCCCACATATTTCTACGATTACTTTGCGATCGAATGAACCACTTACATACGATACCAATTTCCCTTTGTCTCACGATATGTTACTTATCCGAGGTTATGATCGTCGGTATCTCTGCATACCTAGTTCAACCTCGTTACTGATAAGTACTCTTTTCTCGTTCCCGTGATATGTGATCCCTTGTGACCAAGTCACATGCTTGCAAGCTAATTGGATGACATTTCACCGAGAGGGCCCAGAGAATATCTATCCGTCATGTGGATGGACAAATCCCACTCTTGATCCATGTGTTTCAACCAATACTTTCCGAACACTCAATGCCACCTTTATAGCCACCCTGTTACGGTGTGGTGTTTGATGATATCAAAGCATCCATCTGGTAAAGGTGATATGCATGATCTCATGGTCGAAGGAATTAGGTTACTATGTATCAGAAAGCATATAGCAATTGAACTATTGAAATGACTTGATCTTTATGCTACGCTTGTCTATAGGAGTATGTCCACCATATCATTCTCCTAACGATATGATCTTGTTGTTGATAACATCTCAATGTTCATGACAAAGAAACCACATCATCAATCAACCAACAAGCTAGTGAAGTATAGAGGCTATACTAGGGACTTCAAATTAAGTTTACAAATCACACAAGTATTAATGGTTTCCTTGTTAATACTATTATAGCATGAATGCAAACATTTATCATAAACACAAAGATATATAATAATAACTATATTTATTATTGCCTCTAGGGCATATCTCCAACAGTCTCCCACTTGCACTAGAGTCATCTAATCTAGATTACATGGTAATATACCGAACACCCATGGCAGTTTGGTGTTGGTCATGTTTTGCCCTCGGGAGAGGTTTAGTCAACGGATCCGCCACATTCAGATCTGTGTGTACTTTGCAAATCTTTATATCCCCATCCTGGATATGTTCTCGAATAGCGTGAAAACGCAGCTTGATATGCTTCAGCTTCTTGTGTGACCTTGGTTCTTGCGCATTGGCTATGGCGCCCATGTTATCACAGTAGATAGACATTGGGTCCAGCGCACTAGGAACCACACCCAGCTCTGTAATGAACTCTTTCATCCATATCGCTTCTTGTGAAGCCTCCGAAGCAGCCATGTATTCCGATTCAGTTGAAGATCTCGCCACAACGCTTTGCTTTGCACTCCTCCAGCTAACTGCTGCACCATTCAAAATAAATACGTATCCAGATTGTGATTTAGAATCATCCGGATCGGTGTTCCAACTAGCATCGGTGTAACCATTAACAACGAGCTGTTCATCACCTCCATAAGAAAGAACCATATCCTTAGTTCTTCTCAAGTACTTAAGGATGTTTTTGACCGCTGTCCAATGATCCACTCCTGGATCACTTTGATATCTGCTAGTTAGACTAACAGCATATGCGATGTCGGGTCTAGTACATAGCATGGCATACATTAGAGATCCTATGGCTGAGGCATAGGGAGTCTTACTCATCCTTTCTCTATCTTCTGCCGATGTCGGACTTTGAGTTTTACTCAAGGTCGTATTGGGCAACATGGGCAAGAACCCTTTCTTGCTTTCTTCCATTCCAAACTTCTTTAGAACTTTGTCCAAATATGTACTTTGTGACAATGATATTTGGCGTTTCGATCTATCTCTATAAATCGTTATGCCTAATATGTAAGCTGCTTCGCCAAGATCCTTCATTGAAAAACTATTATTCAAATATTCTTTGACACTATTAAGAAGGTCTACATCATTCCCAATCAATAATATGTCATCCACATATAGTATTAAGAACGCTACAGAGCTCCCACTCACTTTCTTGTAAATACAAGCTTCTCCATAAGTTTGTATAAAACCAAAACTTTTGATTACCTTATCAAAACGTTGATTCCAACTTCGGGATGCTTGCTTCAATCCATAGATGGACCGTTGAAGTTTGCATACCTTGTTAGCATCTTTAGGATCGACAAAACCTTTGGGTTGCATCATATACAATTCTTCATCAATGTCTCCATTGAGGAATGCTGTTTTGACATCCATCTGCCATATCTCATAATCATAATATGCAGCGATTGCTAACATAATCCTCACAGACTTTAGCTTCGCTACTGGTGAGAAAGTCTCATCGTAGTCAACTCCTTGAATTTGTCGAAACCCTTTTGCGACAAGTCGAGCTTTATAGACAGTAACATTACCATCAGCATCTGTTTTCTTCTTGAAAATCCATTTGTTCTCGACAGCCTTCCGGCCATCCGGTAAGTCCACCAAAGTCCATACTTGGTTTTCGTACATGGATCCAATCTCGGATTTCATGGCTTCTTGCCATTTATTGGAATCTGGGCTCATCATCGCTTCCTCATATGTCTCGGGATCATCGGTGTTGTCCACCAACATGACATTCATAACGGAATCATACCAATCTGGAGTGGTACGAGTTCTCGTTGACCTCCGAGGCTCTGTAGCAACCTCAACCGAAGTTTCATGATCACTATCATTAGCTTCCTCCCTCATTGGTGCAGGCACCACAGGAACTTCTTCCGGTGCTGCGCTACTCGCAATTTCGAGAGAAGGTTCGACAACCTCGTCGAGTTCTACTTTCCTTCCAGTCACTTCTTTCGAGAGAAATTCCTTCTCTAGAAAGGATCCATTCTTGGCAACAAAGATTTTGCCTTCGGATCTATGATAGAAGGTATACCCAATAGTTTCCTTTGGGTATCCTATGAAGACGCATTTTTCCGCTTTGGGTTCAAGCTTGTCCGGCTGTAACTTCTTTACATAGGCTTCGCACCCCCAAATTTTAAGGAACGACAATTTAGGTTTCTTCCCAAACCATAATTCATACGGTGTCGTTTCAACGGATTTAGATGGTGCCCTATTTAAAGTGAATGCGGCTGTTTCTAATGCATAACCCCAAAATGATAGCGGTAAATTTGTAAGTGACATCATAGAACGAACCATATCTAAGAGAGTTCGATTACGACGTTCAGACACACCATTACGCTGTGGTGTTCCCGGCGGTGTCAACTGCGAAAGTATTCCACATTTCTTCAAATGCTCGCCAAACTCGTAACTTAGATATTCACCTCCACGATCAGAACGTAGAAATTTAATCTTCTTGTTACGTTGATTCTCTACCTCACTTTGAAACTCCTTAAACTTCTCGAAAGTTTCGGACTTATGTTTCATGAAATAGATATACCCATATCTACTCAAGTCATCCGTGAAGGTAAGAACATAACGATAACCACCGCGCGATGCTACACTCATTGGACCACACACATCGGTATGTATGATTTCCAATAAGTCCGTAGCTCGCTCCATCATACCAGAAAATGGAGTCTTAGTCATTTTACCCATCAGACATGCTTCGCATCTTTCAAGTGATTCAAAATCAAGTGATTCAAGAAGTCCATCGGAATGGAGTTTCTTCATACGCTTCACTCCAATGTGACCAAGACGACAGTGCCACATATAGGTTAAGTTATCGCTTGATTTCAAACGTTTAGCTTCAATGTTATTAATATGTGTATTTCCACTATCGAGATTCAATATGAATAGACCATCTATCAAAGGTGCATGTGCATAAAACATATTACTCATATAAATCGAACAACCATTATTCTCGGATTTAAACAAGTAACCGTCTCGCAATAAACAAGATCCCGATATAATGTTCATGCTCAACGCAGGCACCAAATAACAATTATTTAAGTATAAAACTAATCCCGATGGTAGATGAAGAGGTAGCGTGCCGACCGCGATCACATCAACCTTTGATCCGTTTCCTACGCGCATCGTCACCTCGTTCTTCGCTAGCTTTCGTTTATTCTGCAGCTCCTGTTTCGAGTTACAAATATGAGCAACCGAACCAGTATCAAATACCCAGGCACTACTACGAATACTAGTGAAATACACATCAATAACATGTATATCAGATATACCTTTCTTCTTGATGTTGCCGTTCTTCAAATCCGCCAAGTACTTTGGGCAATTCCGCTTCCAGTGACCTTCTCCCTTGCAGTAAAAGCACTCAGTATCAGGCTTGGGTCCAGCCTTGGTCCTCTTCGTAAGCATGGTAGCTTTCTTACCACCCTTCTTGAAGTGTCCCTTCTGCTTAGACTTGCCTTTCTTGAATTTGGTGGTCTTATTGACCATCAACACTTGGTGCTCTTTCTTGATCTCCACTTCTGCAGATTTTAACATAGCAAATAGTTCTGGCAACTCTTTGTTCATGTTCTGCATGTTGTAGTTCATCACAAAGTTCTTGTAACTTGGTGGTAGTGATTGGAGGATGCGGTAAACTCCCAAAGTATTAGGAATCACTATACCCAAGCTTTGAAGTTTATTCGCGTGCCCAGACATTTTAAGCACATGCTCACTGACGGAGCTACCCTCTTCCATCTTGCAGTTAAAGAACTTTTCAGAAGCTTCATAACTTTCAATTGCCGCATGAGTCTCAAAAATTAATTTGAGATCCTCGACAATATCATATGGGTCTGACTCTTCAAACCTTTTCTGAAGCTCCGATTCTAAACCATACAAGATAGCACACTGAACTATGGAGTACTGATTCTTCCGAGCGAGGTAAACATTCTTTACTTCATCGGAAGCATCAGCTGCAGGTGGGTCACCTAGCGGTGCATCCAGCACATAGGTCAAATTACCAGCTGTGAGGACAATCCTCAAATTGCGGAACCAATCCGCGAAGTTGCTTCCATTGTTTTTCAACTTTTCTTTCTCTAGGAACGCATTAAAATTGATGGTAGGGGCTGCCATTGATCTACAACATATTTGCAATAGTTTAGACTAAGTTTATGACAAATTGAGTTCAAATTAATTAATGAAATTAAACTAGGTGAACTCCCACTCAAAACAACATCCCTCACATTGTTTTAGTGATCACACGAACCAAATCCACTACATCAACACCGATCATCACGAGAGCTGATATAGTTTTAATGGCGAACAATCATCATGTTCATCATATCTACTATATGATTCATGCTTTGCCTTTCGGCGATCCGTGTTCCTGAGGCCATGTCTGTACATGCTAGGCTCGTCAAGATCAAACCTTAGCTACCGCATAAGCAAATCTGGCTTGCTTACGTTGTATTCACCCGTGGAATCAAAGACACCCGATCATCACGTGGTGCTTCGAAGCAACAAGCTTTAGCAACGGTGCTAACTAAGGGCGAACACTTTAGAACTTGAAATTTATGTGCATGAGGGATCATCTTATAATGCTACCGTCGTCTACTAAGCAATACAAGATGCATAAAGGATTAACATCACATGCAATTCATAATATGTGATATGATATGGCCTTTCTTCTTTGTGCTTCCGATCTCCATCTTCAAGCACGAACATGATCTCCATCATCACCGGCATAGCATCAAGATCAATGACGCTTCTTCATGGTTGTCGTCCACCAGCTTCAACTATTACAACTATTTTGAATAGACACGCAGGTCTTAACAGAAATTAAAGACAACCATATGGCTCCTGCCGGTTGCCAACTTACAATAAGGAACATTGCATACATCAAATATAATCACAATCATGGCCATATCACATCACTGCACACCCCTGCAAAACAAAGTTAGACGCTTCTACTTTCTTTGCATATTTTACGTGGTTTGGGGCTTTCCATAAGTGTCGTTCTAACTTACGAACAATAACCACAACATTGATACTAGCATTGTTGATCACCCGTTGTAAATTGGATCTTTACTATGCTAGGAGAAACAGGCACCCGCAAAGCCACTTATGCAAAACGAGTTGCATGTCAAGCGTGGAGCAAGTCTCATGAACGATGTCATGTAAGGTTAGCCCGGGCCGCTTCATCCCAACATACCGCAAGATGCAAAGTACACAAAAAGCAATCTACAATAAAAGCATCAACGCCCACAATGACCATTGTGTTCTACTCGTGCAACAGATCTACATATAGACACGGCTCTGATACCACTGTAGGGGTTCGTAGCATGGAAAACAAAAATTTTCTATCGCATACAAACAAACAAGCCAAGATCTATCTACTAGATTGTAGCAACGAGTCGATGGAATAACTCACCCTCGAAGATTCCAAAGTGTTTAACGAGAGCAGATTCTCGTGGGTGATGTAGTCGTACTCTTTCCGATCTCAAGATCGCGTAGACGATCCTTCCGGCGCCACGTTCCGGCAGCGCTCCCGTAGTCGGTCACACGTTCGGTACTCGACGAAGACCTTCCTCTCCCTTGTTCCAGCAGGCAGCGGAGGTTGTAGTACTCTCCTCGTGATTCCGGCAGCACAACGGCGTGGTACCGGAGGTAGAGGGGAGATCCCGCAGGGCTTCGCCTTAAGCCGGTGCGAGTATGGTGGAGCTTATGAGAGAGGCTATTAGTGGTCTAGTAATTAGACACACCAATTAGAGGGCTCTAAACCAATTAGAAGGCTCTAAACCAAAATAGCTCTAAACCGGGGTTTAGATCTAGGGTTTAGTTTAGAGGGGTAGGAACTAGTGTGTCTAGAGAGGGGAGCCCTGCCCCTCCCTTTATAGGTGGGAGGGCCGGCGGCCAAGGGGAGGAGTTCCTCCCCAACTCGGCCTTGGGAGGTGCGCCGGCCAAGGGGAGGAACCCTCCTCCAACTCGGCCTCCACCTCTCCTCCTCTTTCTCCTCTTTCCGAAAACTGGCAGTTTGACCGAAAACTGGCAGTTTGACTTTTCCAATTAGGATTTGAATTAACCCTTTATTTCGGACAGCGAGAACACTTAGTACATGATGCAATCATTCCAACATGCAATGACACATTCATGTACCCTTCCCCCTCCGGAGTGCCGGACATTCCGGGACCTTCTAGAATGTTCCCGATGAAAACACCGGAACCATTCCCGAACTCCGAAACGGGACTTTCCTTATATGAATCTTATTCTCCGGACCATTCCGGATCACCTCGTGATATCCCGGATCCCATCCGAGACTCCGAACAACATTCGGTCTCTTTCTCATAATACCATAACTACTCAAACAACGTCGAATCCTTAAGTGTGTCTCCCTACGGTTCGTGAATTATGCGGACATGATCGAGACACTTCTCCGAACAATAACCAATAGAGGAATCTGGAAATTCATATGGCTCCCACATATTTCTACGATTACTTTGCGATCGAATGAACCACTTACATACGATACCAATTTCCCTTTGTCTCACGATATGTTACTTATCCGAGGTTATGATCGTCGGTATCTCTGCATACCTAGTTCAACCTCGTTACTGATAAGTACTCTTTTCTCGTTCCCGTGATATGTGATCCCTTGTGACCAAGTCACATGCTTGCAAGCTAATTGGATGACATTTCACCGAGAGGGCCCAGAGAATATCTATCCGTCATGTGGATGGACAAATCCCACTCTTGATCCATGTGTTTCAACCAATACTTTCCGAACACTCAATGCCACCTTTATAGCCACCCTGTTACGGTGTGGTGTTTGATGATATCAAAGCATCCATCTGGTAAAGGTGATATGCATGATCTCATGGTCGAAGGAATTAGGTTACTATGTATCAGAAAGCATATAGCAATTGAACTATTGAAATGACTTGATCTTTATGCTACGCTTGTCTATAGGAGTATGTCCACCATATCATTCTCCTAACGATATGATCTTGTTGTTGATAACATCTCAATGTTCATGACAAAGAAACCACATCATCAATCAACCAACAAGCTAGTGAAGTATAGAGGCTATACTAGGGACTTCAAATTAAGTTTACAAATCACACAAGTATTAATGGTTTCCTTGTTAATACTATTATAGCATGAATGCAAACATTTATCATAAACACAAAGATATATAATAATAACTATATTTATTATTGCCTCTAGGGCATATCTCCAACAGCTCCATCTTCGGGATCACAGGCAAAGCTGACGATGGGAGATGATCCTAGTTGTCATAACCTTCCAGGGGTCCATCATCCTAGTACTCCTCTTCATAGTCTGGCCACGGGAATAGCCAGGGACAAATCCATGAGTACTCTTTAAGTACTCGCAAACTAATACTAACAAGTGAAGGGGGTTTTTGTAGTAGGACACTAAGCTCTAGGTTTGTTTTGCAAAAAGCTAGATTTACCTCTACTAAGTTCTGGAGCAAAGAATGCTAGTTGAAGATTTTATAACACCTAAGTGGGAACTTGTATCTCATGTCACAACCCTGTTGTGGTCAAGTCAAATTCTCAATTCATTTCACAAGTCATTTTGAAAACATCTGACGGGGGAACATTATGGCCACTCTAACTGTCCATAACCGCGGACGCGGATATTCGAATAGTTTGACACTCTGTAGAGATTGTACACTTTCACCACAACATTCGATACATCCGTCAGGAACAAATCCTGAATTCACCTTACTTAGTATGTGGATAATCAATCCTAACCTTTCAATTACACGCCCTAGTATAGGCACCTCTCCTGTGAGTTTGGCCTCCCAACCATGACCAACTGTCATCTTGGGTACTGCACAGGTGGACAATCTTCACAAGGTAGCCTCAGCTCAGACCTTGGCCATGAGGGAACCCATACTAAGGTATATAAGATTCCAGTCAAGCCCTACCCAAATTTTTGGTATTGTGGTTGTACGGTAAAATTGGAATGGTATCGCATCCAGACAACCATCAGTTTTAAAAAGGGCTAAGGCTCATGCCTTAACATTTTCATCATCCAAATCATCTGGTGTTCGGAAACACATGTCAAAACATCTCAGTAGAATGACTCATCATTCTAAGGTTTTCATAACCATTTTCCATCAAGTATTCCCATCTAAAGTTGATCAAGTTTTATGCTTAGCACTAGCATCTACAAGTGGGGGTGAGTACTAAATGAGGGGTGGTAAACAGGTGGAGTTTTAACTAAGTACCATCTCATGCCTTGGGATGACATCAAGATTATCTAGCTTAGGCCAAATTTAATGCTCTTTATGCAACCTTCAGTTATACTTCTAGAACTTACAAGTCACTTAAGTAAACTCTAAGAAAAGATTTCATAAAGAAAATAAAGTTGCAAGCTTGCAAGTAAAACTAGGATTGGGTTATCAAGTGGGTATGATCACATATGCTTAAGGCATATGGTTGGCATGGTAACAAGGAAGTATTAGCTTGCATAAGTAAGATATCTTGCAAGTGTTAGCTTGCTCAATCAACTAGTAGTATTAGGCTTGCATAAGTATAAGTATAAGCTTGCCTTGAGCAGAGCAGTGGTTGAAGTTCTCCTCGGCTTCTTCCTCGTAGTATCCTCCTTCCTCCTCGTATCCTTGGTCGGTACTAACGTCTATGAATAAATACGAGGTACACAATCACCAAACAATACTTAACTACTTTCAATCATCACACAAAGGTGTTCTATAGATGATATAGCATCATCACTAACATTACAAGATTAAAGCATTTGTCTTATTTATTTTATTTTTAGAAAAGTAATTCCTACTCATTGAATAACTACTTAAGATTTAATATTCTTCAACTCAAACATGGGATCATGTTGACACATGTCATCACCACATATTTCAGTACCTGAGAATGTGATTTAAAGTGGTGTCACAATTTAATAAGGTTTAACCTTTTTATTTTAAATAAAATAAGTGACTAGAAATGCCTATGTGGCATTCTTTTATTACTTGGACATTATTTCTGTAATTAAACCCATATGTTTTTATATATTCTGAAAGGTATGATCAAATGTGATTTTTGAGAGTTGGAATCAACTCAAAATCTATTATGGTTTAAATTTGAAAAATGTTTGAATGCAGAAAAGCTTCTAAATTAATATTTTTACCAAGGTTGATCTACAGATCCAAATGATTTGAATCCAACGGGCTTTGATTAAGCATTTCAATATCTTTCTAACAAAATTGGTTTCATGAAATTTGGTTCACTGAATCAAGCTGGGTTGATTTTTGAAACTAGGTACAGAACTGAGTTTGAATTAAAATAGAAAAAGCTAAATTCAAACGAGTGGGCTACGCGGGAAGGTTTAATGGGCCGGCCCAGTGTCACTCCGCAGCGCGGGCGCAACTGACAGGGGGGTCTACGGGTCAGTGGCTCTTTAAACGCGAAGCGGTACGGGGCGATGTTGTGCGTTGGATTAGAATGAAGATCGACGGCTGAGGGTCGTCGTCGACGATGAACAGGTCACCGACGAGCTCGAACCCTAGCTGCTCGGTGGGGGTGCATAGGAGGCATACCGTGGCTCCAGTGACGACGGCGAGGCGGGCAAACGACAAAGTCGACGACGCTGAACTCAGGGATGGTCGTGGCAGCTCCGGGGGTGGACGAAATCAACGGATCCTCTTCTCCTCTACAGCGGTGAGCTCCAGCCAAATTCCGGCGATGCGCTGCTCGCCTTGCTCTGGCTAAGGGGTGGAACGATCAGTGAGGTGAGGGGAGTGAGATGGTGTGCTTCAAATGGCTTGGGGTGGCCTCCTTTTATAGGCTCGACGGCGAGACCAAACGGGATGGGCAGGCGACGGTGGCGACACGGCTACGGGCAGCTAGAGGCATGGCCGAGGTTGACGTTCGATGGGTGGTCTCCTGGCGATGCTCTAGAGCTTTATTGCGCGTGTAGGGGCGGTGGCAAACGGTCGGGAACATGCGGTGCTCTACGCGGCAGAGGCGGCATATTCGACGGCGAGCGGTGGCTGTGAGGCATGGGGCGGCGAACGGGGATGTCTGGCGTTCTCCCTGGGTCATGGCGAAGCGGTGGGCACGGGCTGCGGTCGAGGGGCGGCGTGTGCACGCGTGCCGGGTGCGGTGCTCTGACACATGTTCGGCATGTCGCAGTGGCACTGGGCGCACGGCATGCTCGGTGGTCCACGACTTTCTTTTGCTCGGGGAGGGGACAGTGGGTGGCTGTGGAGTGCTGGCTACCTCCCAGACAAGGTTGGCGAGGCTAGTGTGGCCTCTAGCTCACCGGCGACAACTGGGTGGCAAGTTTGATCTCGGCCTACTCACCATTGATGGCTAGGCTTGCTTACAGTGGTGCTAAGGATAGTTAAAGGAGCTAGATGATCTACTAAGGGTGCTATGAGCTAGAGAGGGAACCAGTTAGGCCCAAAACACTAGTAAAAACAGTGAATTTGATTTGGTTTAAATTTGCGTGCCAAGTGTTTGATGAAATGGCCGCAAGAACTTAAGTTTTGAATTTTGAAAAGATTTTTGGTGGGTGTGCTAGGAAAGTGTTGGGGATTCGGTGGGTCCTTGGTTTTTGAAAATTGAGCTGGTTTGAGTGGTTTTTGAAAAAGTGGGATCTTCCCATATGAAATAGATTCAATTTTAAATTGTCATTTAAACTAAGCTTTTAAATGTTTTTGCATGATCACAAAGTGGGCCTTGGTACCTTTTTATGAGTACTATCAAGGGGTGCAAAGATCCAAACATGTTTCTGTTAAGTTCTGAAAGTTAGGGATAGCCAAAGTAGGCATGGGAGTTAATTTGGCCAAAGTGACCATTCACTTAATTTGTTTGTTTTGATTTGTTTGTCTTTGGGAAAAGTGTTGGGATTGTTTAGATGATGTTTATTTCACCTAAGAATCATTTTACAAGAAAATAAACACAGAACCAAGGCAATTCAAAAGAATCCAAATTTTAATACACACACATATGAATGTCTTTACGTTTTTAATTGGAAAAGTTTTTATTAACCCTAATTTTGATGATTAGAGTTTGATGATCCAAGTTTAATATTTTTGGGATGTTACAAACCTTCCCCCCTTAAAAAAAATCTCGTCCCGAGATTTGAAAAAGGACGAAAAAGATTACCTAGGATTTGAAGAGATCGGGAAACTCCGTCCTGATGTGATCTTTGAAGGGAATATGCCTGAGAGGCAATAATAAAGTGGTTATTATCGTATTCCTTATTTATGATAAATGTTTATTTTACATGTTATAATTGTATTAATACGGAAACGTTAATACATGTGTGTTTAATAAACAAAAAGGAAGTTCCTAGTTATGCCTCTCTTATAAACTAGCTCGTTGATTAACAAGATGATCAAAGGTTTCCTGATCATGGACATTGGATGTTGTTAATAACAAGGTCACAACATTAGTGTAATGATGTGATGAAAATTCATCCATAGTATAGCATTACGATCAAAGTCATTGAGTTTATATTGCTATAACAACTTACGAAGTGATCCTAATCCTTAGACCATGAGATCATGTCAATCACTAACACTGGAAGAGTTTCTCGATGACATCAAACGTCACACCGTAACTGGGTGATTATAAATATGGCTTCAGAACTACTAAAGTGCTATGTTGAGGTCCATGGATCAAGAGTGTAATTTTTTCATCCCGATGACGGATAGATATGCTCTGGGCCCTCTCGGTGATATCACATTGATTAGCTTGCAAGCAAGTGATTTGATCACTAGAATGTTATATCACGGGAACGAGAAAAGAGTGCATATCGGTAACGAGATCAAACTAGGTATGGAGATACCGATGATCGAATCTCGGACATGTAATATATCGTGAAACAAAGGGATTAAGATACTAGCGTAAAAGGTTCACACGATCACAGAAGTCATCGTTGAATGTGTGGGAGTCAGTACGGATCTCCAGGTCCCGCTGCTGATTATTGATCGGAGAGGGGTCTCGATCATGTCTGCATTATTCACGAACCGTAGGGTGACACACTTAAGGGATACTGACACCATTCGGAGCAAATCATATGCCAGAGAAAGAAAAAGGAAAGCGCAGGAATTTATTTCACTAGACACCAAAATTGTTTCGGTTGAAATTGCTGAAACTGGTTCTGCATGTGAAATTGAAATGTTGTAAGGGGTTTTATGTGAATGTTTGTTAATTAAAGTAATTAACAAAATTCTGAATAAATAAATAAAAGAGTTTTATTTAAATGAGAGCTTGCATTAAATTTGGTGGAAATTTAATGCATGTGAGTGGATTTTTGAGTGGAGGCTTTTTAATGGGAGTGGAGGCTTTTCATTTTGAGTGGGAGCTCGACCCACATGAATGTGGAAGAGGTGGGGGCATCCCCCATGGCTGGGACCCTTGGGTGCCCCCCTCTCTCCTATAAAAGGCCCCCCTCTCCTCCTCTCAAAGCACACCTCCTCGCGAAGGATCTCTCTCCCCCCTTTAGAATTTCCCCATGGTCTCGGATCAGCGAGATACATGTTCCCGGTGGCTTTTTCTGGAAGGATTTGTTGCTTCTGCTGCTTCTCTGGAGCGAGGGCGCGGAGGTTGTCGGGGTACCCGTACGTGTGCGATCACGGATGCACCACTGCTTTGAGGTGCTGGACTTGATCGTGCTGGACCGGCTGGACCAGATGGACTTCATCACGATCTTGAGATCGGCAAGCGTTCGTCTACATCATCCACGAGTACAACCTCGTTAACGCTATTCGGTCTTCGAGGGTATGTATTCTATGGATGTATATCCACCCGTTGCTTGTATCTAGTAGATAGATCTTAGTACTTAGTTGTTCCCATCGTAGGAATTTTTTTGTTTTCTATGCTGCGAACCCTATAGTGGTCTTAGAGCTGGGTCTATGCGTAGATGCTTTGCACGGGTAGTACACATATGAGTATGTGGGCGATGATGATCATTTTATTGCTTCTTAGTTGTACTTTGGATATTGGTGTCATAGTGGGATGAAGCGGCCCGGACAAACTTTACATGTCCCCGCACATGAGACCTGTTCCACGCTTGACATGCAACTAGTTTGCATAAGTGGCTAGCGGGTGTCTGTCTCTCCTACTATAGTCAACATCTAATTTGCAATGAGTTGTCAACAATTTGGTTATCCTCGTTGTGGTTCATGTTCGTAGGTAAGAACGGTTCTATCTTCGAAAGCCCTAAGCCACGTAAAACTTGCAATGGACAAATTAGAGGCGTCTAGTTTAGATTGTTGCTGGGCTAGTGTTATGATATGGTGATGATGTAAGTAGAAGTATGAGATGATACTCTTACAACACACGTAGCATGTAAGTTCCATAGACCTTGGTCTTACACATAAAGGTATGATAGAGATCATACCACGATGCACAGGATGGAGATCATATGCGGGAACCATATCATTTCACTTATTAACATGAGATGTTTGATTGCATCTTATATTGCTATTTTAGCGTTTTATTAGCATAATAAGATGATCCCTCATTTAAATATCAAGATAAGAATGTGTTCTTCCTTTAGTATGCACCGATTATGTTTTCGTCGCTCCAAGTCATCACATGATGATCGGGTGTTCTTGGATCCACGACCATATTTTGGGTGTAAGACAGTTACACACACGAATACTAAGGTTCTTACTTGGCGAGCCTAGCATGTATAGACATGGCCTCGGAACACGGACCGAAAGGTTAAGCATGAGTCATATGTTTTGATATGATGCCCATTTGATGCTCGCCTTTGAAGCTACACCGACTCACGTGATGATCGGACTTGGTGTAGTGGATTTGGTTCATGTAATCACCAAAAAGACACGAGGGATGTCGTTTTTGAGTGGGAGTTCATTTCTAATTTGGATTAGTAGAACTCAATTTGTCATAAATTAAATCAAAGTGAATTTGCATAATTTGTTGTAGTCATTGACATTCGTTCACTACCTTATGCATAGTTGTAATTGAGATAATAGAACTATAGAATTCTGGATATATACTTTACGAACTGGTATCGTATTGTGTTGAGTGTCAATCTAAAGTTTAAAGTCCTATTGAAAACTTTCAGCAAACTTTATTTACTCCGTGAGATTTAATAATTGGTATTAAATCAAGAGTAACAATTCCAGTGTTAGTATCTTAAGTATCATGTTTGCCTCCATGATTCTTGATTTAAATATCGAGATTATCTAGGAGCTAAAAGAATTGTTTCAGGAACCATCATGTGTGGTAGATATAACGATATCTAAAACAATGTTTTGGTTGCAAAATGATAGAGTATAATATATGTTCTCATATTGGATGAGAATTTACAAAGGTTGGAGATGCTAGACATCCTAATCATCCAAAAGGGTTTTGGAAAGTAATGTTATACTCACGATTCGCCTTTATAAGCTACAGTAGCTTGATCATGAAAGTCGTCATGATAAGAGTGAATAGAATATGTATGTAAAGTGTTTACTACACTAAAAGATTACTAAAGAATGGATTTTGAAAGAATCCCGATCATTTTGATGATGGTGATCTACTTCAAAGTGCAAGTCCAAAGGTATTATTATTTGAATATACATGCTTTGGACTATGTGTCATGTATATGGCACCACTTTTGATATTGATAGATTATTTTAAAAAGGAAAAGGAAATGCTGAAAGAGAATCTATAAAATATATTTGGCAGAAAAGAAAAGATTGGAAATATCCAATTTAGGTATATGGATGATATACATGTTATGGTTGTATTCTTTGCTTGTTAAACAATGTGGTTCTTGGGTATTAGATACCAAATTGGTTGGTATGAAATTTCATACGGAACAAAGCAATTCATGAACCACAATGGCCTAAGTAACTAGCAAGAGAATATGTGATGATGTTCATCAAAAACAAACAAACCATTGTTTGTATTTCTCGTTGACATCAAAGCTTGACTTCAAGATTTGTTTTAATAATTGTTATTTGAATCAGGTATTATGAGAATAAAGGTTGTTCAAATAATTACCATATTCCATATAAGATGGATGATTTACAAATCTAGTTGGAGAAATCACATCCATAAAACCTAATGCTAAAATGTCGCAAGACAAATGATTGGAAGATCACTTATGAAGTGACATCACCGTTTAAATTATATTGGAAAGAAAAACATGAAGAATCTCCATTTTTATGGATTTTTGGAGTCTTTGATTTGATCAAGTGACGCTTGTGAGACTTTCCTCGGGATAATTAAAACTTCGTTCAAAGGCCAAAGAAGAACGAACGACTAAATTATTGGAATTTATACATATCGATGTATGTAGTCCATTAAGTATAGTCGTAAGCGATGGATTTCAAATTCATATTCTTTCTCCGGAAATTTGAGTGAATATTCACTTAATGAGAAAGAAGTGTGAAATATTTGAAAATGTTCAAAGACTTTCAAGATGAAGTGAAAATCATTGTGACAAGAAAATAAATGGTTTATGATTTTATCATAAGGAATTTATTTGAGTTACAAGTGTAACAAGAAAAATAAATGAATTATGATTTATCATCAAGGGATTTATTTGAGTTGCAAGTTTAGCAAAACACCTAGATTTACATTTCCCGAAACACCATAGGAGTATGGAGTGTTTGAGATTTGTAATGAAACCTTGTTTGACATGGTTGGATCAAAGGTGTTATTTATAAAACTGCCATTATGTTTAAAAAAAGATTAAAGCTTTAGAGACTACCGCTTTTACACTAAAAAGAGCTCCATCTTAATCCGTTGAAATGACACCATATGAGTTATGGTTTGGGGTAAAACCCAAGTTGTCATTTCTTAAATTTTGGTATGCTAAACATAAGTAAGTTGTTTACAACCGAAGTCGGATAAGCATGTCTTTGTAGGTTATTTCGAATAAAAATTGGGTATTCCTCCATAACACCAAGGACAAAAGGTTTTGTCGCTTGAAATGTGAAGTTTCTTGAAAAAGGAATTTTTCGCAAAAGTTAAGTGGGAGGACAATAGAACTTTGATAAGGTTAATGAACCTTAGCTAAATGTGCTGAGTTGCGCAGCGCCGGAAATCGTTCCGAAGGCTGCCATAATGCTCATAGCTTATGTGCCTCAAAGGTTGTGGTCACGGAGATCTAAGTTCTTATTGAACCAAGTCGGTCGGTTAAACAATCAAATGCTAAGATTTGAGAGTAAATCATTATTGTCTGACAATGATGAACCGACTACATGCAAAGAAGCGATGATGGGCCCTGACTCCGTCAAATGGCTTGAAGCCATAAAATCCGTGATAAGTCCATACACGATAAATCAAGTTTTGAACTTGGAAGACCCTCCGGAAAGGTGTAAAAACCTATCGGTCGTATTTGGATCTATAAAGAAACAGACATGGATGTTTCACATCTATGAAATAGTCGACATGTCGTAAAGTATTTTATGACAATGTTCAAGGAGTTTACTATGACAAGATTTGATCTTTCATCGCGATATTTAGTTTGGACGGATTAAAGTAGCAACCACTACATATAATTTGGTATATGGTAGATGAATAAACAAAACAAAGTTCTTCTAATAGAATGGTTACCTAGGACGTGTACATGACACGATCCAAAGGGTTTTGTTAATTCAAAGGATGCTAAAAAGGGCATGCAAACTTCAATGGTTGAAGTAAGCATCGCGGAGTTGGAATCTTCACCATTATAAAAAAGGAGTTTTTCATCAGGAGACGATGAAGATGCTTGCATTTGCAAGAAATTAAGTGGGAGCGCTAAGACATATTTCTAATACATTATGTGGAGGACATCTTGTTGATTAGAAATGATGTATCTTTTATTGACAAAGGTTAAGAATTTCATTTCGATGAAATACTTAGGCAAAACCCGAATATTTAGCATGAATGTCTATAGTGGATAGACTGTGACGCTAATATGGTTGTGCCAAACTTACATATATGAGATATTGAAGGAGTTCAATATAGAAACGACAAGAAAAGGTTCTTGTCGCATGGAAAAGGAATTGAATCAAGATTCAAGTGTATCAACACTTGATAAGTGAAACAAGATTCAAGTGCTTTGACACTTGATGAGTGAAATCACGAGAATGTTTTGATCAATCATACCATGATATGTACACATCCAGATATGTCCTATGCTCTAAGTGTTATGAGCATATACCAGAATGAATCATAAAATGATCATTGGACTATAGTAAGGATATTCTTATGATCTTTTGGAAGAACTAAGAATATATTTGTGTAGAGGTGACAAACAATTACAAATAGTTCATTGTAAAGTTTTACATTGATACTAGTTTTGTCGCAAGATACAAATTAAGTTTATCTCAATTTAAACTATGAGTGGCACAATGAAATGGA
Organism: Avena sativa; assembly: GCA_916181665.1. Taxonomy (NCBI): domain Eukaryota; kingdom Viridiplantae; phylum Streptophyta; class Magnoliopsida; order Poales; family Poaceae; genus Avena; species Avena sativa. The sequence continues at coordinate 297,438,152 of OV702297.1, read as the reverse complement.
AAGGAGTTTTCATGATGGATTTGGATGTATTCCAAAGTTAATACATTGTGACGAATACTACAACAAAAGGCTAAGTATATGACTGCTATAGTAGCAGCAAAGGAGGGAATTTGTGTCAAGTAGTTTGTTATCAAACTAAGGTGTGGTTCGCAATGGGCTAACACTAAAGATATATTGTATGACAATAGTATCGACGTGTTTTAAACCCCAAGGAACTAAAGGTCTCACCGAAAGACCAAATTTATACAATGCCATCTCATTGGAGAATGAGTGATGCGTGAAGACGCAAAGACATGCAAATACACACGGACCTGAAAGCGTCAGATCCATACATTATGTTAACCACTTGCAGTTGCGTACATGGAACACCGGAAAGCCATATGTGTTCAATACGCAAAGTTTTCAAACTAGATTATTGTCTCTAGTGCAAGTGGGAGACTGAAGGGAATATGCCCGAGAGGCAATAATAAAGTGGTTATTATCGTATTCCTTATTTATGATAAATGTTTATTTTACATGCTATAATTGTATTAATACGGAAACGTTAATACATGTGTGTTTAATAAACAAAAAGGAAGTTCCTAGTTATGCCTCTCTTATAAACTAGCTCGTTGATTAACAAGATAATCAAAGGTTTCCTGATCATGGACATTGGATGTTGTTAATAACGAGGTCACAACATTAGTGTAATGATGTGATGAACATTCATCCAAAGTATAGCATTACGATCAAAGTCATTGAGTTTATATTGCTATAACAACTTAAGAAGTGATCCTAATCCTTAGACCATGAGATCATGGCAATCACTAACACCGGAAGAGTTTCTCGATGACATCAAACGTCACACCGTAACTGGGTGATTATAAAGATGGCTTCAGAACTACTAAAGTGTTATGTTGAGGTCCATGGATCAAGAGTGGAATTTTTTCATCCCAATGACGGATAGATATGCTCTGGGCCCTCTCGGTGATAACACATTGATTAGCTTGCAAGCAAGTGATTTGATCACTAGAATGTTATATCACGGGAACGAGAAAAGAGTGCATGTCGGTAACGAGATCAAACTAGGTATGGAGATACCGATGATCGAATCTCGGACATGTAATATATCGTGAAACAAAGGGATTAAGATACTAGCGTAAAAGGTTCACACGATCATAGAAGTCATCGTTGAATGTGTGGGAGTCAGTACGAATCTCCAGGTCCCGCTGCTGATTATTGATCGGAGAGGGGTCTCGATCATGTCTGCATTATTCGCGAACCGTAGGGTGACACACTTAAGGGATACCGACACCATTCGGAGCAAATGATATGCCAGAGAAAGAAAAAGGAAAGCGCAGGAATTTATTTCACTAGACACCGAAACTGTTTCGGTTGAAATTGCTGAAACTGGTTCTGCATGTGAAATTGAAATGTTGTAAGGGGTTTTATGTGAATGTTTGTTAATTAAAGTAATTAACAAAATTCTGAATAAATAAATAAAAGAGTTTTATTTAAATGAAAGCTTGCATTAAATTTGGTGGAAGTTTAATGCATGTGAGTGGATTTTTGAGTGGAGGCTTTTTAATGGGAGTGGAGGCTTTTCATTTTGAGTGGGAGCTCCACCCACATGAATGTGGAAGAGGAGGGGGCAGCCCCCATGGCTGGTGCCATGCCCCTTGGGTGCCCCCCTCTCTCCTATAAAAGGCCCCCCTCTCCTCCTCTCAAGGCACACCTCCTCGCGAAGGATCTCTCTCCCCCCTTTAGAATTTCCCCATGGTCTCGGATCAGCGAGATACATGTTCCCGGTGGCTTTTTCTGGAAGGATTTGTTGCTTCCGCTTCTTCGCTGGAGCGAGGGCGCGGAGGTTGTCGGGGTACCCGTACGTGTGTGCGATCACGGATGCACCACTGCTTTGAGGTGCTGGACTTGATCGTGCTGGACCGGCTGGACCAGATGGACTTCATCACGATCTTGAGATCGGCAAGCGTTCGTCTACATCATCCACGAGTACAACCTCGTTAACGCTATTCGGTCTTTGAGGGTATGTATTTTATGGATGTATATCCACCCGTTGCTTGTATCTAGTAGATAGATCTTGGTACTTAGTTGTTCCCATCGTAGGAAATTTTTTGTTTTCTATGCTGCGAACCCTACAATCTTCACGCTCCCAGGTAGCTTCCTCTTCTGTGTGGTTGCTACACTGAATCTTGAGAAACTTTATGCTCCGGGTTCTGGTAGTTCTGAAAGCTTCCTCCAAAATACGAATGGGTACTTCAGGATAGGTCAGGTCATCGTTGATCTCTATGGTCTGATGATCGATATTCTTGAACACTTCAGTCTTCTCTAGAAATTCGAGGCACTTGCGAAGTAATGAGATATGGAACACATTGTGCACGGCTGACATCTCTTCGGGTAGCTCCAATTGATATGACACTTCTCCTCGACGGTTCAGAATCTTGAAGGGTCCGATATATCTGGGGGCTAACTTTCCCTTCAGTTGGAAACGCTGCATTCATTTCAATGGCGACACTTTCAGATACACAAAATCTCCTATGTTGAAGGCGAGGTCTTGACGTCTCTTGTCGGTGTAACTCTTCTGTCTGGACTGGGCTGTCTTGAGGTGTTCACGAATCTTGTGAACCTTATCTTCTGCTTCTCGTAGGATATCAGGTCCGAAAATCTAACTCTCTCCTACTTCCGGCCAGTTCAAAGGGGTACGGCACTTCCTTCCATACATGAATTCAAATGGGGCCATTTGCAAACTAGCTTGATAACTGTTGTTGTATGAAAATTCTGCAAACGGCAGACAGTCTTCCCACTTAGATCCATATTCCAACACACATGCTCTTAACATGTCTTCGAGTATTTGATTTACTCGCTCTGTTTGTCCATCGGTCTGAGGGTGATACGCGGTGCTGAAATCTAATTGGGTTCCTAAACCTTCTTGGACTTTCTTCCAGAATCTCGAGGTAAACTGAGTTCCTCGATCCGATACAATGTTCTTGGGGACTCCATGCAAACTGACGATTCTAGTGATGTATAACTCCGCTAGCTTAAAACTCTGATATGTGGTCTTGACGGGTAAGAAATGGGCGATTTGGACAATCTGTCCACTATGACCCAGATAGAGTCATTTCCCCTACTAGAAGTAGGCAATCCGGTGATAAAGTCCATTCCAACGGAATCCCATTTCCATTCCGGAATCTGCAATGGTTGCAACAATCCAGCGGGTCTTTGATGTCCTGCCTTGACTCGCTGACATATATCACACTTGGCGATATAGCTTCCGATTTCTCTCTTCATCTTATGCCACCAAAATTGCTCTTTCAAGTCTTGATACATCTTCGTTCCTCTGGGGTGGATAGAATAAAGAGTATCATGAGCTTCCTTCAGAATAACTTCTTTCAACTCAGAATCCGCTGGTACACAAAGGCGTCCTTTGTACCACAGAACTCCTTCTTCGTCTTCGGTGAATCCGGGAACTTTGCCTGTACCGATATGGCACTTGATTCCATCGATACTAGCATTTCCTTTCTGCGCCTCTTTGATCTGGCTGATCAAAGTGGGTTGAAGTTCTATGCTAGCCAAAAATCCTTCACTTACTAATTCCATTCTAAAATCTTCCATCTCTTTGTGCAAGCTTGGTTGCTCCTTTAAAATCATGGAGTTCAAGCGGCACGGCAATCTGCTAAGGGCATCTGCTACCACATTGGCTTTACCAGGGTGATAGTGAATGTCTAGGTCGTAATCCTTGGTTAGCTCAATCCATCTTCTTTGCCTCATATTCAGCTCCTTCTGAGTGAATATATACTTCAGGCTCTTGTGATCTGAATAAATCTCACAACGGTTTCCCATCAGGTAATGCCTCCATGTCTTTAGGGCTAGAACTACGGCTGCGAGTTTGAGGTCATGGGTTGGGTAATTTTGCTCATGTTGTTTCAGTTGTCGGGATAGATAAGATATGACTTTGCCTTCTTGCATAAGCACACATCCGAGACCGATCTTGGATGCATCACAATACACGTCGAAGGGTTTCGTGGTATCCGGCATGATTAAGATTGGGGATGAAATCAATCTCCTCTTGAGTTCTTGAAAACTCGCTTCACATTTGTCGGTCCATTCAAACTTCTTGTCCTTCTTTAGCAATTGGGTCATGGGTCTGGCAATACTCGAGAATCCTTTTGCGAACTTGCGGTAGTATCCCGCCAATCCGAGAAATGCACGAACTTGGGTTTGAGTTGTTGAGGATTTCCAATCTTCTACATCTTTCACTTTTGCAGGGTCAACGGCAATTCCTCCGGCTGATACAATGTGGCCGAGGAATCCTACCTCCTATAACCAGAATTCACACTTGCTAAACTTGGCATACAACTAATGCTCTCTAAGGGTTCCAAGAATGGTCCTTAGGTGTAGCTCATGTTCTTCTTCCAATTTGGAATAAATCAGAATGTCATCGATGAAAACAACGACAAACTTATCCAGGAAGTCCATTAAAATCTTATTCATGAGATTCATGAAATAAGCGCGGGCATTGGTTAATCCAAAAGACATGACAGTATACTCATATAATCCATATCTGGTGGTAAAGGCAGTCTTGGGAATATCCTCTGCGCGAATCTTGAGTTGATGATAGCCAGTTCTAAGATCAAATCTTAGAAAACACTTTGGCACCGGTCAACTGATCAAACAAATCTTCTATCTTGGGCAATGGGTACTTGTTCTTGATGGTGACATCATTCAACTTTCGGTAATCCGTACACAAACGGTTACCTCCATCTTTGTTGTCCACGAACAAGACATGTGATCTCCATGGTGACGCACTTGGTTGAATCAATCCAATTTCCAGCATGGCATCCAGTTGCTTCTTCAGTTCTGCTAGTTCAGATGGGTTCATACTATATGGTCTCTAGGCTATGGGTCCTGTTCCGGGGATTAGTTCAATGATAAACTCGATATCTCGATCTGGGGGCATACCGGGCAAAACATTTGGAAATACATCAGGGTATTCACAGACTATCTGGACTTGGTCAATGGTAGGTTGGGCTATACTCTTGTTGCACTTGAATTGGCGCGGTAAGGTTTCAGATATATGCTCGACTGATATTCCGGCTGTACTGGTCATGGTTATGGCTTTCTTGGCATAGTCAATTAATCCTTTATGTTTGGACATCCAATCCATTCCTAGTACTACTTCCAAACCTTTAGTTCCGAGTACTATCAGATTAGCATAAAAATCTATGCCATGGATTCGGATAGGGACGGCTTTGCAAATTTGCCTAGCTTTGGTGGTGGAACCGGGGATTTGAACAATCATAACATGCTTCAGTTTGGTTGGTTGAATCTTACTAGTGCATGCAAATTCTTCGGTGACAAATGAGTGTGATGCACCAGAATCAAACAACACTATAGCAAGTACTGAATTAACAGAAAACATACCCAGCACGACGTCTGGCGCTTCCTGGGATTCTTCAGCATGCATGAGAAAAAGACGGCCGTTGCGGTTGAGCGAATTCCCTGGGGCAAACCTTCTGCCAGGCTGAACACGACGCTGCTGCTGAGCTGGGGCATTTGCATTGGGGGTTGCGGCATTCTTCTTGGGGCACTCGTTGGAGTAGTGATCCTTATTTCCACAATCATAACAAGTCACTTGCGACTTGTCCTTTGCTGCAACAGGAACAACATTGCTTCCAGTCCTCGGGGCAGTGTTGGTGTTGGCGGTAGCATTGTTGTTGTTGAACTTGGGTGGTGCACGGTTGAAATTGCCAGAGTTGCCGGGTTTGTTGTGATTTCCTCCGGGCCTTGGGTTTCCATGGTTGAGATAGGTAGGAAAGGTTCATCGGGGGTCTGTTGGTTCTCGGGGCAAATCATTGAGATGGGTTAGGGCGATACTTTGGGGTCTGATGGGTTCCTGGCTGATGCATCATGCGACGCTTGCGGTTCTCATTTGCATGGTTGATCTTTCCTTCCATCTGGATAGCAGAGTCGACAAGGGCTTCAATATCTGCAAAGGGGATATTGACCAACACTGTCTGCATCTCATCGTGCAGACCATTTAGGAATATCTCTTTCTTCTTGGCTTCAGTGTCGATCTCATCCGGGGCATACCTAGATAATGACAAGAATTTGTCACGGTATTCCAGTACGGTCATCCGTCCTTGCTTAAGTTCTCTAAACTCATATCTCATTCTCTTGATCAAACCCGGTGGCACATGGGTTCTGCTGAACTTGACCTTGAATTCTTCCTAGGTCATCATCTGTCCTCCAGTCATTGCACGAACGCTGTTCCACCATGCTCTTGCATCTCCGGCCAGATAGTGGGTGGCGAACAGAACTTTCTCGTTAGCTTCCACTCTGGCGACTTCCAGGTTGTTTTCCATGGTTTGCAGCCAATCGTCTGCATCTAGGGGCTCTTCCGACTTAGTGAAAACCGGTGGGTTTATATTCTGGAAATTCTTGAGCTTAGATCCATGGTTGTCCTGATTTCCTTGGCCTTGATTGTTGTGGGCTAGCTAAGCTATCTATTGCAGGGTGGCTAGGTTGGCTTGACGTTCTGCTCTTTCAGCTTCGCGGTCAGAAACCAACATTTGCAGGATCTGCAACATTGGGTCCGGGGATGAACAACTTCCTCTGCGTGGCATCTAAATATTGAGATAGATCATGAGAAAAGAGGGAAATTTCGAAGGTTCTGGGGCTTTGAAAAGTTTTTAAAGTTTGACTTAGATTTTCTAGTAACGTGCTTTTCATTCATTCATAGCACACGATACAACACAGACCACAACAAAGGAAAACAGATGGTTTTAAGAACCATTCTGGAAACTATGATACAGTGGGACCGAATACAACTCACTACGCTTGTGCTCAAGTGCTACTACTCCTCGGAGTCGGTGTAGTCGTCATCCTCATCATCATCGTCGTCATTGATGAAGGCGAAGTCATCCTCATCGGTGAAGAAGTCCATAGCCTGATCCTCCAGAAAATCATCATAATCGCTGAGATAAGAGTAGGGGTCTCCACGAAGATCTTCTCCGGCATTCTCCCTTTCTTCCAACTGCATGTCTCTCTCGTGGATGGTCTCTTCCAAATCCGAGATATGGTGGCGAAGACGGGCAATGATGCGCTCCTTCTTGTCGAGCTGACGGCGGCGAGACTTGCGATCCTTTGCTAGCATGGCGATGGTATGATCCTTCGTCTTGATGATGGCGGACTTGTGGTTGGAGTAGTCACGGCAATTGTCCAATTCCTGCTGACAATCGTACATCATGAAGCTAAGGTGGTCCAACTGGGTCTTCAGCTCGAGGTGGTATGGGGCTTCTAGTGGCTGTCCCATAGCATCATGCCTTGGACAAAACTCAAAGCGGGTTCCCTTGATCTGGTTGATATTCTGCCCACACAGACGGGCAAGAGCTTCCTGCATGGCCCTGGCAAGTCCATCGAGCCAGTTGTTCTCTCTTAAGGTGAATTGGATTCCCTCGGCAGTGGGAGGTTCAATCTTTCCTCGGAGACTTGCAACAATTAGCCACTGTAGATCTTCTCCTCCTTGATCATTGAGCTGAGCTCCGAAGAACTCGGGGTGCAGACGCTCCAGAAGTTCCGAAAGCTGATCCAAATCCTGCTCAAAGATAAGGTCTCCTCCATTCCCCAACTGATAAAACTTGCTGTACTTCACGTCCATCTATTAATAATATAGGATGAGTAAGTTAGTAGAGTGATCAAGTGTGTCAAATTTTATGTAGTTTGCAAGAGTTTTTGAGGAACATGAATTTTTATGAAAGAAACAAGATGATAAGAATGGGAATAAATTTTTGTAAATATTTGCTTTCTTTGGTTTTGAAACTAAGTTTTTGATTCAAACGTCCAGTCTAACTAGGGTCTCCTATGGTCAGGATGGCTCTGATACCAACTTGTCAACACCCGGATTTTTAATCCCAGATGCCTGCTATGCCATACATCGCAATCCCAGGATTACCATTTTTGCGAGACATATCATAATTGGATACCATAGTACATCATCCATTACAAACCATACATAAGGTCTTACACAAATAAGGATCTCATGATCCAGTTCTTAATACAACTCAGGCAGTGGAATTACGTAATAATAAAGGTAGCGTAGGCGAAGCTCCATCTTCGGGATCACATGCAATGCTGACGATGGGAGATTATCCTAGTTGTCGTCACCTTCCTGGGGTCCATCATCCTGGTACTCCTCTACATAGTCTGGCCACGGGAATAGCCAGGGACAAAGCCATGAGTACTCTTTAAGTACTCGCAAACTAATACTAACTAGTGAAGGGAGTTTTTGTAGTAGGACACTAAGCTCTAGGGTTGTTTTGCAAAAAGCCAGATTTACCTCTACTAAGTTCTGGAGAAAAGAATGCTAGTTGAATATTTTATAACACCTAAGTGGGAACTTGTATCTCATGTCACAACCCTGTTGTGGTCAAGTCAAATTCTCAATTCATTTCACAAGTCATTTTGAAAACATCTGACGGGGGAACAGTATGGCCACTCCAACTATCCATAACCACGGACGCGGCTATTCGAATAGTTTGACACTCTGCAGAGATTGTACACTTTCACCACAACATTCGATACATCCGTCAGGAACAAATCCTGAATTCACCTTACTTAGTATGCGGATAATCAATCCTAACCTTTCAATTACACGCCCTAGTATAGGCACCTCTCCTGTGAGTTTGGCCTCCCAACCATGACCAACTGTCATCTTGGGTACTGCACAGGTGGACAATCTTCACAAGGTAGCCTCAGCTCAGACCTTGGCCATGAGGGAACCCATACTAAGGTATATAATATTCCAGTCAAGCCCTACCCAAATTTTTGGTATTGTGGTTGTACGGTAAAATTGGAATGGTATCGCATCTAGACAACCATCAGTTTTAAAAAGGGCTAAGGCTCATGCCTTAACATTTTCATCATCCAAATCATCTGGTGTTCGGAAACACATGTCAAAACATCTCAGTAGAATGACTCATCATTCTAAGGTTTTCATAACCATTTTCCATCAAGTATTCCCATCTAAAGTTGATCAAGTTTTATGCTTAGCACTAGCATCTACAAGTGGGGGTGAGTACTAAATGAGGGGTGGTAAACAGGTGGAGTTTTAACTAAGTACCATCTCATGCCTTGGGATGACATCAAGATTATCTAGCTTAGGCCAAATTTAATGCTCTTTATGCAACCTTCAGTTATACTTCTAGAACTTACAAGTCACTTAAGTAAACTCTAAGAAAAGATTTCATAAAGAAAATAAAGTTGCAAGCTTGCAAGTAAAACTAGGATTGGGTTATCAAGTGGGTATGATCACATATGCTTAAGGCATATGGTTGGCATGGTAACAAGGAAGTATTAGCTTGCATAAGTAAGATATCTTGCAAGTGTTAGCTTGCTCAATCAACTAGTAGTATTAGGCTTGCATAAGTATAAGTATAAGCTTGCCTTGAGCAGAGCAGTGGTTGAAGTTCTCCTCGGCTTCTTCCTCGTAGTATCCTCCTTCCTCCTCGTATCCTTGGTCGGTACTAACGTCTATGAATAAATACGAGGTACACAATCACCAAACAATACTTAACTACTTTCAATCATCACACAAAGGTGTTCTATAGATGATATAGCATCATCACTAACATTACAAGATTAAAGCATTTGTCTTATTTATTTTATTTTTAGAAAAGTAATTCCTACTCATTGAATAACTACTTAAGGTTTAATATTCTTCAACTCAAACATGGGATCATGTTGACACATGTCATCACCACATATTTCAGTACCTGAGAATGTGATTTAAAGTGGTGTCACAATTTAATAAGGTTTAACATTTTTATTTTAAATAAAATAAGTGACTAGAAATGCCTATGTGGCATTCTTTTATTACTTGGACATTATTTCTGTAATTAAACCCATATGTTTTTATATATTCTGAAAGGTATGATCAAATGTGATTTTTGAGAGTTGGAATCAACTCAAAATCTATTATGGTTTAAATTTGAAAAATGTTTGAATGCAGAAAAGCTTCTAAATTAATATTTTTACCAAGGTTGATCTACAGATCCAAATGATTTGAATCCAACGGGCTTTGATTAAGCATTTCAATATCTTTCTAACAAAATTGGTTTCATGAAATTTGGTTCACTGAATCAAGATGGGTTGATTTTTGAAACTAGGTACAGAACTGAGTTTGAATTAAAATAGAAAAAGCTAAATTCAAACGAGTGGGCTACGCGGGAAGGTTTAATGGGCCGGCCCAGTGTCACTCCGCAGCGCGGGGCGCAACTGACAGGGGGGTCTACGGGTCAGTGGCTCTTTAAACGCGAAGCGGTACGGGGCAATGTTGTGCGTTGGATTAGAATGAAGATCGACGGCTGAGGGTCGTCGTCGACGATGAACAGGTCACCGACGAGCTCGAACCCTAGCGGCTCGGTGGGGGTGCATAGGAGGCATACCTTACTCAGTATGCGCATAATCAATCCTAACCTTTCAATTACACGCCCTAGTATAGGCACCTCTCCTGTGAGTTTGGCCTCCCAACCATGACCAACTGTCATCTTGGGTACTGCACAGGTGGACAATCTTCACAAGGTAGCCTCATCTTAGACCTTGGTCGTGAGGGAACCCATACTAAGGTATATAAGATTCCAGTAAAGCCCTACCCAAATTTCGGGTATTGTGGTTGTACGGTAAAATTGGAATGGTATTGCATCCAGACAACCATCAGTTTTAAAAAGGGCTAAGGCTCATGCCTTAACATTTTCATCATCCAAATCATCTGGTGTTCAGAAACACATGTCAAAACATCTCAGTAGAATGACTCATCATTCTAAGGTTTTCGTAACCATTTTCCATCAAGTATTCCCATCTAAAGTTGATCAAGTTTTATGCTTAGCACTAGCATCTACAAGTGGGGGTGAGTACTAAATGAGGGGTGGCAAACAGGTGGAGTTTTAACTAAGTACCATCTCATGCCTTGGGATGACAACAATATTATCTAGCTTAGGCCAAATTTAATGCTATTTATGCAAACTTTAGTTATCCTTCTAGAACTTACAAGTCACTTAAGTAAACTCTAAGAAAAGCTTTGATAAAGAAAATAAAGTAGCAAGCTTGCAAGTAAAACTAGGATTGGGTTATCAAGTGGGTATGATCACATATGCTTAAGGCATATGGTTGGCATGGTTACAAGCAAGTATTAGCTTGCACAAGTAAGGTATCTTGCAAGTGTTAGCTTGCTCAATCAACTAGTAGTATTAGGCTTGCATAAGTATCAGTATAAGCTTGCCTTGAGAAGAGCAGTGGTTGAAGTTCTCCTCGGCTTCTTCCTCATAGTATCCTCCTTCCTCCTTGTATCCTTGGTCGGTACTAGTGTCTATGAATAAATACGAGGTACACAATCACCAAAAAATACTTAACTACTTTCAATCATCACACAAAGGTGTTCTATAGATGATCTAGCATCATCACTAACATTACAAGATTAAAGCATTTGTCTTATTTATTTTATTTTTAGAAAAGTAATTCCTACTCATTGAAAAACTACTTAAGGTTTAATATTCTTCAACTCAAACATGGGATCATGTTGAAACATGTTATCACCACATATTTCAGTACCTGAGAATGTGATTTAAAGTGGTGTCACAATTTAATAAGGTTTAACCTTTTTATTTTAAATAAAATAAGTGACTAGAAATGCCTATGTGGCATTCTTTTATTACTTGGACATTATTTCTGTAATTAAACCCATATGTTTTTATATATTCTGAAAGGTATGATCAAATGTGATTTTTGAGAGTTGGAATCAACGCAAAAGCTATTATGATTTAAATTTGAAAAATGTTTGAATGCAGAAAAGCTTCTGACTTGATATTTTTACAAAGGTTGATCTACAGATCCAAATGATTTGAATCCAACGGGCTTGGATTAAGCATTTCAATATCGTTCTAACAAAATTGGTTTCATGAATTTTGGTTCACTGAATCGAGCTGGGTTGATTTTTAAAACTAGGTACAGAACTGAGTTTGAATTAAAATAGAAAAAGCTAAATTCAAACGAGTGGGCTGCGCGGGAAGGTTTAATGGGCTGGCCTAGTGTCACTCCACAGCGCGGGGCGCAACTGACAGGGGGGTCTACGGGTTAGTGGCTCTTTAAACGCGAAGCGGTACATGGTGATGTGGTGCGTTGGATTAGAATGAAGATCGACAGCTGAGGGTCGTCGTCTACGATGAACAGGTCACCGACGAGATCGAACCCTAGCGGCTCGGTGTGGGTGCATAGGGGGCATACCGGGGCTCCAGTGATGACGGCGAGGCGGGCAAACGACAAAGTCGACGACGGCGAACTCAGGGGTGGTCGCGGCAGCTCCGGGGGTGGACGAAATCAGTGGCTCCTCTTCTCCTCTACAGCGGCGAGCTCCGGCCAAATTCCGGCGATGCGCTGCTCCGGTTGCTCCGGCTAAGGGGTGGAAAGATCATTGAGGTAAGGGGAGTGAGATGGTGTGCTTCAAATGGCTTGGGGTGGCCTCCTTTTATAGGCTCGATGGCGAGACCGAACGGGATGGGCAGGCGATGGTGGCGACACGGCTACGAGCAGCTAGAGGCATGGCCTAGGTTGGCGTTCGACGGGTTGTCTCCTGGCGATGCTCTAGAGCTTTATTGCGCGTGTAAGGGCGGTGGCAAACGGTCGGGAATGTGCGGTGCTCTGTGTGGCAGAGGCAGCGTCTTCGACGGCAAGGGGTGGCTGTGAGGCATGGGGCGGCGAACGGGGATGTCTGGCATGCTCCCTGGGTCATGGCAAAGCGGTGGGCACGGGCTGCGGTCGAGGGGCGGCGTGTGCACGCGTGCCGGGTGCGGTGCTCTGGTGCATGCTCGGCATGTCGCAGTGCCAATGGGCGCGCGGCGTGCTCGGTGGTCCACGGCTTTCCTTTGCTCGGGGAGGGGACAGTGGGTGGCGGTGGAGTGCTGGCTACCTCCTAGACAAGGTTGGCGAGGCTAGTGTGGCCTCTAGCTCGCCGTCGACAACGGGGTGGCAAGTTTGCTCTCGGCCTGCTCACCATTGATGGCTAGGCTTGCTTACAGTGATGCTAAGGATAGTTAAAGGAGCTAGATGATCTACTAAGGGTGCTGTGAGCTAGAGAGGGAATCAGTTAGGCCCAAAACACTATTAAAACAGTGAATTTGATTTGGTTTAAATTTGCCTGCCAAGTGTTTGATGAAATGGCCGCAAGAACTTAAGTTTTGAATTTTGAAAATATTTTTGGTGGGTGTGCTAGGCAAGTGTTGGGGATTCGGTGGATGATTGGTTTTTGAAAATTGAGCTGGTTTGAGTGGTTTTTGAAAAAGTGGGATCTTCCCATATGAAATAGATTCAATTTTAAACTGTCATTTAATCTAAGCTTTTAAATGTTTTTGCATAATCACAAAGTGGGCCTTGGTACCTTGTTATGAGTACTATCAAGGGGTGCAAAGATCCAAACATGTTTCTATTAAGTTCTGAAAGTTAGGGATAGCCAAAGTAGGCATGGGAGTTAATTTGGCCAAAGTGACCATTCAGTTAATTTGTTTGTTTTGATTTTTTTGTCTTTGGGAAAAGTGTGGGGATTGTTTAGATGATGTTTATTTCACCTAAGAATCATTTTACAAGCAAAGAAACACAGAACCAAGGCAATTCAAAAGAATCCAAATTTTAATACACACACATATGAATGTCTTTATGTTTTTAATTGGAAAAGTTTTTGTTAACCCTAATTTTGATGATTAGAGTTTGATGATCCAAGTTTAATATTTTTGGGATGTTACAACCCACCTCTCTTTTCTCCCTCTCGCTGACTAGCCAGCCCCACCACCAGTCATCTTCCTCACCCACCACGGTGACCACGCCGGCCGTTTCCTACCGATGAATGCCGATGTTAGTTCGCATCAATGCCTCGCTTAAACCTTGCCGTGACCATGCTCGATTAAATGCCTGCTCCCCCTCTCCATTCCCCCTAGAAACCACCCACTCTTTGCCCCCCAGGCTGCTCCCATTCAGTCTCGCACCGCCGCGGACTCCGACGAGTTCTCCGAGCAATTCTGGCCGCTCCTCGCCGCCCCTTGCCTCCCAGTCCCCGCGAGCGTGTTCCCCAACGCCCCCTGCACCTCTCAGAATCCTTGGCTTGCCCGCACGAGCACCGAAGACTCGACTACGACATCGACAATACCCCGCTACCATTTTCCTCCTCTCCGATGACCTTTAGAGCGTCGTCTTCAACGACGTCTGACCGCACCCGAGGTGAAGCACAACTCCGGCGAGTGATTCAGGAGGCGATCTCGGTGAGCCCCTCCCCTATCTCTTTTTCTTCCTTCATCGTCGGCAACCTCGCCATCTGACCGCGCCGCCGCCACTCGCCGCTGCCAGCGCCACTCATTCTTGGTCAAGCTCACAGCAGCCGTTGGATGTGGATCGCATGGATAGGATAGAAACTTAAACGAAGCGGTACGCTTGATCCTGTGCCGCAGGATCTGTTTAGATCCAATGCACCGCGTAGGCTGATCTGAGCGAACCGGTATGGGCGAATCAGAACACACCACGTGGCCTGAGTTTTGTTTTAAAAACAGAATTTGTTCTATTAGATGTTCAAATTTGTAAATTGCATAACTTTAAATCTACACGTCCAAATTTTGCAAATTTTATATCAATGGAATCAGCAAAACAAACTCTACCCAAGCATGCACTTTTTTAATGAATTGCTTCTGGAAAATTGGTTGTATTTGAAGAAACATATGTAGGTATATTTTGAGTATAAAAATTATTCTAGCAATATTTTTATGGTAAAATCTTTGGCAAATGGATTGTTTTGAACCTACTGACCATAGAAACCAACTTATGGATTTAAAATTGTATTTTTTGAAGTTAAAGAATAAATATTTGAATTAAAGCATTTCTAGTTAAATGAAAATATGGTTTATGTATTACAAATGTTTTTTGAGTAAAACCTTTGGAAATGATTTGATTTAAACTCTCTGACCCGATACACAAAGTTTTGAGATTTAAAAATATATTTGATGAACCCTATAAATTATTACTTTGCTAAGAGGCATTTCCAACAACATAAAATATTGTTTTGGTATAAAAATCGTTTATAGGTGAAACCTTTTTGCAAATGGTTTTAATATTAAACACTTTACCATAAAACACTAACATTTGTGTTTAAAAAATGTATTTGTCAAACACTAGAAATATTACTTTGATTTGAACCATTTCTAGCAAAACAAAAATGACCTAAAGTGGCCTTTTCACTAACTTGATATCAAATGGTTTTGTTACTTTTATAAATGACCAATATGTGTTTTAAATTTTTTATAACCTATTAGAAACCACTTTTCCAAATAAAACAATCTTTGGCATGCTTGCATGCATTGCTTTGTTTTTATTATTCTATGTGATGATTACTTGAATGGTAGATTGAATATTTGCTTGCTTGATTATATTGTAGTGGAATTTGAAGAGGGTGACTATTTCAAGATCAAGGAGTGAACTTATAATTCTCTACCAAAAAGGAAAGTGGTGCTTCATGTTTTATCCCAATATTTTGACTATGCACTAGAAATATTTTGCATAGGGCTTGCATGAATAATTTTGCTAAGTATCTATATGCTATGCTTGCGAAATCCTAGTAGTGGTAGAATTTTTAGAATTTCCTGTATGTTAAGATACTTGCTATTGCCATGCTTAGCCTATCTAGTAGTAACCAAGGGTGGATTATATATTCATGCTATGAGAAATATTTCTAATTCTTTGACTTATGTTTTGCTTAATAAAACAACTAAGTGAATGAAACACCTGGGTGGAATGGAAAGAATGGTTTGTGTTGAGTGGTTACACAAGGCCCATTTCTATGGTTTACCTTGTGTATCTCACTTGTGAATTGCCACCCGGGAACAAAGGGATTTGAGATGCCAAATGTTAAGAAGCTTCTAGTGCAGTCACTTGGCATTATGGGCTCTGCATGGATCATATAGGTTGCAATAACTTATCCAAATGGACAGTTGGTGGTAGGGGAATAATAGGTTTGGAGCGCGTCCATTTTGGTTTAAGGGAAGGCTTCTGAAAGGTTCTGTCTTGGTGAAAATCAAGTCTTGTGGGGAAAGTGCACAACCTCTGCAGATGGAAGAAACTAAGTACTTAGCCATGTCCCTGGTATTGGACAATTTGAGCATCAAGACATGGAAGCTATCAAGAATCTCCTCATCCCAATTTCTAAGTTAAAAACTTGTGGTTGAACAAGGGTTGAAGGATCACCAATTTCTATTGGGAGATGCCTTGGGTGATTTTGACAAACAAAAACTTAGTGTTTCCAAATGATAAGGAAAATTTGTTTTAAGGAAAGCAAGCCTAAGATCCACTTAGCCAAATGCATATAGATGATAGACTCCATTATACTACCATAGTATCACTTGCCAATACAATTCAAATGTATTGACCCTTGTGGCTATAACTTATTATGTTGCATGTTTGTTTGATGTTAGTGAAGTGTGTTGATTAGGATTACAAGTCTACAACCAACATGATTGCCTGTGGCACTTTGAAGATGAAGGACTCCATGCTATAGTTATTTTCTGCTGCAATGTAATGAGATAGCCAAATGATCTATGTAAGATGTAATGTATTATTTTATTCCTGGTTATAAAGTTGTATTATGACCTTTGTTTGTTGATATTACATATTAACTGTGGATGCTAGCTATTGATCCAGGGACTAGCATTGTAAACACAGGGATCTCTACCTTATTAAAGGTTGGGACCTTTACAATTCCTCCCAATACACAATGCTAGCTTGTCTACCAAGCACCAATGTAAGGATATATTTCCAATACACAATTCTAGTTAACATGAAGATGCCAATTCAAGGGTCTTCCACTATGTACTTGACTAAGCCAGAGCCCATTTAGCATGTGGCTGTACACAGAAGCCACTATACGAGAAACATGTTCAATCTCTAAGTCCCTGGTTGGTTTTCTTCTAGTGCACATACAAAAAGATAGCCATATAAACATGGTTCCCTTTGTTGCCACCTTGTCCAAAATTGAGTATCCTCTTTCCACCCAGGTGGTTCATTGAGTACTTGTTTTATTATATAAAACATATATTTTTCCAACACTTTATATAATCATATCATGTATCCCATCCCAAATATATAGCAGGGCTAAGCATACTACAACTACAATGTTTTCACTAAGGAATATATAAGGATATCCTAATAGGATATAGCATAGCATAGAAATATAGTAGTCCTATCATGCATGCTACAAAAATCCACTAAGTGTAATGAAAATAGTAGGACATGGATGATAGTGTCACTTGCCTTTTTAGTAGGGAATATTGGTTCACTCCTTGATCTTAAAAATACCACACTCTTCTAACTTCACTACAATTCAATTAAGCAAACATATATTCAACTAGCATTCAAACAATTCACCACATAAAATAACAAAAACATGGCAATGCATGCAAGCATGCAAAAGATGGTTTTATTTGGAAAAGTGGTTTCTATTAGGCTCTAAACATTTTAAAGCTCATATTGGTCATTTACAAAAGTGGTAAAACCATTTAAATTCAAGTTGGTGAAAATGGCCATTTAAATCACTTTGTTTTGCTAGAAATGGTTTAAATCAAAGTAATAATTTGTAGGGTTAGCCAAATATATTCTTTAAACACAAATGTTAGTGTTTATGATTTAAGGGTTTAATATTAATCCATTTGCAAAAAGGTTCCACCTAAATTCCATTTTTAAATCCAACAATATTTTTTTATTTGCTAGAAATGTTTTTAACAAGTAATAATTTACTAAGGTTCATCAAATATGTTTTCAAGTCCCAAAACTTGGTGTTTAGGGTCAGAGAGTTTAAACCACATCATTTTCCAAAAGGTTTCACTTTAAAAGTATTTTTAAACAATAATTAATATTTTTATTTAGCTAGAAATGCTTTTATTCAAAGATTAAATTCCTAAGTGTCACCAAATATACTTTTAAATCTACAAGTTGGTTCTTAGGGTCAGTAGGTTCAAAACAATCCATTTACAAAAGATTTTACCTTAAAAACATTTTTAGAACAAATTTTATATCCAAAATAGGCCTAAATATGTTTCTGCCTAAACAACCAATTTTCCAGAAGCAAATCATTAAACAAAGTGCATGGTTGGAAAGGTTTTGTTTTCATGATTCCAATGATATAAAATTTGTAAGATTTGGACGTGTAGATTTAAAGTTACGAATTTTGCAAGTTTGAATATCTAATAGACACATTTCTGTTTTTAAATCAAAGCACTAACCACGTGGCGCTTTCTTACTGGCTGAAAACGGTCCATGCGCATCGAGATACGGGGTGCGTTGGATCTACTTAAATCGCACGGCACACAGAGTCTGACACCGCTTCACTTAAATCTAATCTGAGCCATGCGATGAAGATCTAACGGCTACAGCGCACCTGCAAGGAACTAGCGGCGCTGGCGGCGGCTGACGGCGGCGCGTGCTTAGGCGATGAGGTTGCCGACGAACTAGGTCACGCGGGAGAGAGAGAGAGGATGCTCACCAGACTTGCAGGAGTGTGGCAATGCTCAACGTTGCCTCAGTTGGCCAAGGGGCGCACGAACGCGTTGTTGATTGCTCGCCGGAGTTGTGCTCACCGTCCGGTTCGTCTGGTCGTTGTCGGAGGCGAGGCTACAGATCATGCCGAGGCAAACGGAAGGGGCGTTAGACGCGGGTGAGTGTTGAGATCACGGAAGTATCATCGAGAGGGATAGGGGCGGACGGAAACTACCTGGAGAGTTCGCCGGAGTTGAAGACGTTCTCGGTGGCGCTCGGGTGATGTCGAAGCCGAGCTTCTAGAATGTGCACGAGTGAGCTGAGGCTATGGGTAGGTGCGTATGGCGATGAGGAATAATCTAGTGGGTTCCAGGGAGTGGGAGGTGGCCGGAGTTGCCGGGATTTCGCCGGAGTAGCTCGTCGGAGAAGAAAGTTTGCAGCAACTAATTTAGACAGCCCGGTGGCGATCTGGTGTGAGCGAGAGAGGGGAAATGGAGAGGAGTGGCAGGGGATTAAGAAGGCCAGGTCAGGGGAGGAATTAACTCGCGTGTTTACGTCAATTTAATCGCATTCATCGCCGGCAGAAACAACAGGGGAGAGGGTGAGGTCAGCGCGTGGGGAGGACGATGATGAGGTGGCAGTGGTTCCCGTTCGTCAGTGAGGTGGGGAAAAGTTAGGTGGGGTCCGTCGTCAGTGAGGAAGCGAGTAGGGTTTCTGGTGAAAAACGATTCGGGGGAGGAAAAGAAGATGGGCTTCGAGTTGGGCTGGTCTAGACCAGATGGGCTAGTTGGCTTCCTTTCCATTTTTTTATTCTGAATCTTTTTCTTTTTCCTTTTCTATTTATCTGTTTTGATTTTTATTCAAATAATTCAAACACTATTTGAATTCAAACCTCTACCAAACTTTGAGTAGATTTGAATACTGTTTATGTAGGGGTTCGTAGCATGGAAAGCAAAAAAATTCTACCGCATGCAAACAAACAAGCCAAGATCTATCTACTAGATTGTAGCAACGATTCGATAGAAGAACTCACCCTCGAAAATTCCTCTCCCTTGTTCCAGCAGGCAGTAGAGGTTATAGCACTCTCCTCGTGATTCCGGCAGCATGACGGTGTGGTACCGGAAGTAGAGGGGAGATCTCGCAGGGCTTCGCCTTAAGCCGGAGCGAGTATGGTGGAGTATGAGAGAGGCCATGGTGATCTAGGGTTTAGAGGGCACCAAGGGGAGGGATTGGCCGACGGCTAGGGTTTGGGGAAACCCTAATTCTCCGAGCTAGAGGAGGCCCTAGGCGGCGGCGACTTGTAGGAGGCCGGCGGCTAGGAGATTAGGGTTTGGGTGTGAGGGGTAGGGGGCGCCCTACCCCTCCTTATATAGGTGGAGGGTGGCCGGTTGGTAGGAGGGAGTCCTCCCCCAACTCGGCCTCCTTGGCCGGCAGGTGGAGGGAGGGGAACTCCTCCCCAAGTAGGTTTCCTACTCTCCCTCCACCAAGCAAACTTGTCGTTTGAATTTTCAAATTGGCGTTTGACTTTCAAACTAGGATTTGATTTCTCCTTTTATTTTGCCCAGCCAAGTGACCTAGTACAAGATGCAACCATTCCATATTGTCATGACACATTCATGTACCCTTTCCCTCCGGAGTGCCGGACCTTCCGAACCCTTCTAGAACATTCTCGATGAAAACACCGGAATCATTCCCTAACTCCGAAATAGGACTTTCCTTATATGAATCTTATTCTCCAGACCATTCCGGATCTCCTCGTGATATCCCGGATCCCATCCGAGACTCCGAACAATATTCGGTCTCTTACTCATCATTCCATAACTACTCAACAACATCGAATCCTTAAGTGTGTCTCCCTACGGTTCATGAATTATGCGGACATGATCGAGACACTTCTCCGATCAATAACCAATAGAGGAATCTGGAAATTCATATGGCTCCCACATATTTCTACGATTACTTTGCGATCGAATGAACCACTTACATACGATACCAATTTCCCTTTGTCTCACGATAGTTTACTTATCCGAGGTTTTGATCGTCGGTATCTCTGCATACCTAGTTCACCCTCGTTACCGATAAGTACTCTTTTCTCGTTCCCGTGGTATGTGATCCCTTGTGAGCCAGTCACATGCTTGCAAGCTAATTGGATGACATTCCACCGAGAGGGCCCAGAGTATATCTATCTCTCATATGGATGGACAAATCCCACTCTTGATCCATGTGTCTCAACCCATACTTTCCAAACACTCAATGCCATCTTTATAGCCACCCAGTTACGGTGTGGTGTTTGATGTCATCAAAGCATCCTTCCGGTGATGGTGATAAGCATGATCTCATGGTCGAAGGAATTAGGTTACTATGTATCAGAAAGCTTATAACAATTGAACTATTAAAATGACTTGATATTTATGCTACGCTTATCTATAGGATTATGTCCATCATACCATTCTCCTAATGATATGATCTTGTTGTTAATAACATCGCAATGTTCATGATAGGGAAACCACAATCATCTATTAACCAACAAGCTAGTATTATGAAGAGGCTTTACTAGGGACTCTTATTTAGTTTACAAATCACACAAGTATTAATGTTTCCGGTTAATACTGTTATAGCATGAATGTAAACATTTATCATAAACACAAAGATATAATAATAACTACATTTATTATTGCCTCTAGGGCATATCTCCAACAGTTTATTAACATATTCTAAAATCCAATTTAGAGTATTTATTTTATTCTTTTAGGGCATATTAATTATTAAAATAGGCCCTTGTCTTAATTCAAATAAGATTTTAATAATGTTTTCAAAATCTATTTGAATTCTAAATTTTTCCAAATCTTTTTTAGTAGGTTTTATTTAAAAATAATTCACTTTGGATTATAATTTAAAATACTTTAATATGTTTTAATGTTCATTTAAATTGGGAAATGTCTTTACTTAAATAAAAATGGATATTAATAAATCCTTATGATTTTATTTAAATAATCCTTTACTCTTTTTACTAAACAAAAATATTTTATTTTATTTGCTTGGCCAAGTTTTAATTTGGCTTTTTAAAATAGTCCTTGTTTATTTATTTCTTCCTTTGTTTTATAAAATCCATATCTTTTTATTTAAGGATCCAAAAATGGTGATTCCAACTTTTATAATTTTATTTATTATTTGTTTATCTTTTTAAATCCCATTAGGATTTTATTTGTTCAAAATGTGTTTTGATGTTTCCATTTGGAATCAAAAAGTTTCATTTCACCCTAAATTTCAACAATTATTTATTTTGTTTATTTATTTTTCACATTTCAAAATTTGGGAAATT
The DNA here is from genome assembly GCA_916181665.1 of Avena sativa. Classification (NCBI taxonomy): domain Eukaryota; kingdom Viridiplantae; phylum Streptophyta; class Magnoliopsida; order Poales; family Poaceae; genus Avena; species Avena sativa. The sequence goes on along the minus strand of OV702297.1, from coordinate 297,416,281 downwards.
TTGGGATGTGACAGATGTTGTGTTTGGTAACTATGCTTCAGTTGGTGGAGTGAGGGGAGGATGGACTGCAGTTTGTTATATCTTGTCAACTCAATTTGCTGATGCCCTGCCCAATGATGAGGATCCAATGTCTTTTGATGGTAATCCACATCCCATGCCTGGTCAGATGCATATGAATTTTAACAACTTTGTTGGACCACAGTACCCTGAAATTGGGTGGGATCAGAATCATGAACAAGGGACACATGAACAAGGTGGAAATGTTCAGCCTGAAAATCAAAATTTGCCAGACAACATGCAGGAGGAGGTGCAACATCAGAACCAGGATAATTCAGCACAGCAGGAACAAGAGGTGGAGCAAGTTGATGATTCCATTATCATTGAAGGGTCAGATGATTCAGGGGGGTCTTTTAACAATGAAAATGTGATGGCACACAATCAACTAATAATTAATCATGTTAGGATTTCCCCTGTGGAAAGCATGTTTCTACCTTCTTCATACGGTCCTGTGATCCCACCAAGCATGCAGATCAATAAGTGGATACAAATTATGATCCCTCAATTATGTAAGCAGGTTGCTCCTTCTTGCTTGTCAGTTAATCATACTTCCAAATCAGTTTTGGAAAAAAGAAATTGGCCAACTTCCTTCAATAGCCAATGTGAGTTCTCTGTCACCTTGGATCATGAGAAAGCCAATCACATGATGAATATAAAGGTCAGAACAGTCAATAGCAGTTGTATTTATGCAAACTCCAATGACCAGCAAGTTGTCTCTGTGGCCTTTACAGCTTCCCCTCTCAGTGTTCCCAAGAGGAATAGAAAGGTTTACACTGAGCCTTCAACTATAGTAACAAGAAGTGCTGCAAAGCCTAAAAATCCTGTGCATCTTAAGCCTCTTTTTGTGGGAAGGGATGATGCTCAAATTCAGAGTTATCCAGTGAGGAGGAGTGCAATAACTACTAATAGAGATGCTGGTTTTAAAGTTTGCATTACAGCTGAAACTTCAAGGCCAAAAAAGAAGGCAAGGTCTACCAAACCAATACAAGAGCCAGCAGAATTGTTCATACCAATTCCTGTTCTCCAAAGGACAGTTAAGGAGTTAGAAATCCCACAAGAAGAGCTCTCACAGGAAAAGCTTATGGTTGATCCTTCCTCCAACAAGGCCAAGAATGTTCCCAATGAAGAGTGATAATTGCATTTACCATTGTGGTCCAGGGTCTGAGTCTCTAGTTTTTCATACTATTATGTCTCATTGTAATGAACTTCTGGTGGTAATGTGGTCTTTTGGTGTGTGATGGTGCTGATTAGCACTTCGTTGGAAACCCCAAGAGCAGGGTGTGAAGCAGCAAGCAGCAAGTCTTCCCTCAGTTGAGACCGAGGTTATCGAACTAGAAGGAGGAAGGAAACGTCACACAGGTGTTGCGAGCAACGCGGAGACCTGCACAACACAAACTCAAGACTTTGCCCCAACTAATCAATGAGGTTGTCAAGCTCACCGGTTTGTTGTAACAAAGGATTAAACGTATGGTGTGGAAGGTAATGGTTTGCAACAAGTAAACATGTAATAGTGGAAGATGTGTCAATGGTAAAGATTGTACCGGGGTCCATAGTTCACTAGAGGTGCTCTCCTTAGATAAACAACATGGCATGAAGGGTAAACAAATTACAGCGAGGCAATTGACAGGAACTGAGCAAGGCATAACAATGCAATTACTATCCAGAAAGATTCTATGAAGTTGATTGGACAATACAACAATATACATAGACCGTCATCCAACTGCATCTATGACTAGAAGTCCACCTTCAGGTTATCATCCGAACCCCCTCCAGTATTAGGTTGCAAGCAACAGACAACTGCTTTAAGCAAAGTGTGTAAGGTAAACAGTCCACATGTTCCATGAACAAGAGACCGTTGTTTTATCCCTAGTAGCAACAACACATCTACAACCAAAGAGATTTATGTCACTTCACTTGGAAACTAGAGGCATGAACCCACTATCGAGCATAAATACCCCCTCTTGGAGTCACTAGCAACTAATTGGCCAAGATAACCACTAGTAACGGAGAGCATGCAAGATCACAAACAACATAGACATGATAGAATCATAAAGATAAAACCATTAATCAAACCAACATAATAATCTCAATATCCATCGGATCCCCGCAAACACAACATGCATGATTACAAATAGATTAGATCTTGATCATGAACGGAGCTCACAGGATCTATACATGAAAACACAAAGGAGGAGATACAACCATCTAGCTACTACATGGACCCATAGTCCAAGGTGGAACTACTCACGAATCATACCGGAGAGAACGCCTCCGGGATGATCTTCCCTCCGTCAGGGTGCCGAGAAGAACTTTAGATCCCCCCGACCCTATCTAGGGACGATGGTGGCGGCGGCTACAGACGGTTTCATGGATTTCTGATCGGGTACTCAGGGTTTCTGCATCAGGGGCTTCTTATAGGCAAAGGGGCGAGACCGGGAGGCGGCCAGGGCCACCAAACCCTAGCCAGGCGCGGCCCCACCTGCCCTAGCGCCTGGGGTGGGTCTGGCCCCCTGGCCGTCCCCTCCGGCTCTCTATGGACTTCTTGTTCCCCACGAAAAGTAATTGACTTTGAAGTTTGTCCCGTCCAATTCCGAGAATATTTCTTTACTAACTTTTCTGAAACCAAAAACAGCAGAAAACAGGCATCTGGGACTGTTGCAACTTGTTAATAGGTTAGTACCAAAAAACATGTCAAAAGCACCTTAAAGTGTGGACAAGTAAAGCAAAGTAGATACTAAACAAGCATGAAACATCAAAAATTATAGATACATTTCCAACGTATCAGCATCCCCAAGATTAACTCCTGCTCGTCCTCGAGTAGGTAAGTGATAAACAAAATAATTTTTGAGGTGACATGCACCCTCACAATAAAGATCCAACCATTTGCAAGCATTGAAAGATGGGATCAAAGAACTCTAAACATGTGCATGAAAGATGGATTTCTAACAATATGACATAGTAACTATGCATTCAACATGACAAGCTACAAACAAAGATCATGAATAACATGCATTGAAAAACGTTTGTTTGTTTCACATGAAGAAAACATAGCATAGTGGCAATCAGCTTGTCCCTCATAGAGTAGCAATATAATGCATAGGACACCTGCAAAGTTCACAAGGATGACTAGAAACAAATAGCACAAGAGCAAGTAATAACACAATATGCATCAATTAATAATCTTTGGAACACTGCACACAGAATGACAACTATTCTCTCTTAATGGTACCTAAAGGTAGAATGTGGATACTCAATAATGGTGGAAGAAACGCCTTTTTGTAAAGGAAGCAGGGATTACAAGTTTCAAAAAGATCTTCCAAAAATGATGGTACTTGTTAGCTTTCAGCCCTCATTGCCCCTATCATAAGCATCTTGAAGTGGTTAAGGTTAAAGTGGCAAATCTAGAGTATATGCTTGACGAAGTATAATTTGTCAATCTCATGCCCCTTGAATACGAGGGCCACACCTCATGCATACTCAACTTTGGGTCCAGGTAAGTTCTTGTCACTGTAAGTATTTGCATATCATTGAGAACCGCCAATGAGGTACCCCTTGCACATGGTACAGGAGCTTTCCCATAACCAAAATGATAAGGCAAGCAGACAATGAGCATCTCAGCAATTCTTCTTATGTACCATGGGAATATGGTGATTTTTTCTCTGTTTCCTATTTTCTCAATGTGTCTCTTTTTTAAGAAGAATGCTTCATAGATGTCACTATGGTGATGCTGCAAGTTTCCACCATGATTAGGCATGGCTTAGGCTAGTGGCCCAGGCGTTTCTCTAACACAGGATACAAACTCCATGGACTTACGAGTTCCCTCTTTATTTCACACCGGTGACATCCATAGACAAAATAACATGATATCAACTGAGTACAAGAAGGTACAAGTGCAATGTTGAAAACATTCCCCGTGGCAGCACAGTTCAGCTAATTCCGACTTATAAGTGCAAGCGTATACAACAAAGTTGTCACAATGGTTCAAGTTTATTAGGGGCAAAGAATAAAGTGTGCCATCAAGTTCGTGAGGGCTTTAATCACTAAGTTTTCACATGACAAAATAGTTTTTAATTGGAAGATAGTTGAAAACAAGAATATACTTGGAATGGTGTAACACACCATGCATAGGATTTTATAGTGGAAACTTTGGAAACACTTGGTTTCTTGGGAGTTGGAAGCATGAGTAGAACTTACTCATACAAGTGGAGGCTAGCAAAAGACTGGGAGCAACCAACTAAGAGAATATAATGGCCATAATCATGCAGTGCAACAAAGCATACTAATCAAAGAAAAGAGTGGTACTACAAGCCAAGGACTAAATGATCATAGAGGCTAATGGTGACTTGTCATAGTCATAACATGGTGTGAGCATGTGCCAAGTCAACCCAAGAAAAGCATCAAAGGAGAATACCATAATACTATGCTTTTGCATGCTAAAACAACGCATAATTTCTTCAAGGCACACTAAGCAATCCAAATTGTTTGGAACAAGACATGCTACAACAATAATCACTAAGCATAAGGTCAAAACAACACCTAACATGTCATGCTAAAGTCTAAGTCACAGTCAACGCAAGCTCCTCTTACACTTACAAGCAAGAACTTACTACTCCTTTCCAACACCAAGCAACTTATTTGCAAAACAACACAGCGAGAACGGGGGTCCAAACTACTCAAGCAAACTAAACAAACTAAGCAAAGCAAATTAAAACTAAGACGCTCCAAGAACAACACAACTGTGCATGAAACAATAAAAACGAAGTGTCTAGACAGACATGAGCTTTTTATTGATGAAGAAGGGTATGCCCCAAGAGCAAGGTGTGATGAGCATAGTAGCAAGTCTTCCCTTAGTAGAGACCGAGGTTATCGAACCAGAAGGAGGAAGGAAACGTCACACATGTGTTGCAAGTAACACGGAGACCCGCACAACACAAACTCAAGACTTTGCCCCAATGAATCAGTGAGGTTGTCAAGCTCACCGGTTTGCTATAACAAAGGATTAAACTGATGGTTTGGACGGTAATGGTTTGCAGCAAGTAAACAAGTAACAGTGGAAGATGTATCAATGGTAAATATTGGACCGGGGTCCATAGTTCACTAGAGGTGCTCTCCTTAGATAAACAACATGGCATGAAGGGTAAACAAATTACAACAGGGCAATTGACAGGAACTGAGCAAGGAATAATAATGCAATTACCAGTCAGAAAGATCCTATGAGATTCATTTGGGAAATACAACAAGATACATAGACCGCCATCCAACTGTGTCTATGACTAGAAGTCCACCTTCAGGTTATCATTCGAACCCCCTCCAGTATTAAGTTGCAAGCAACAGACATGTAAGATCCCTCCTTTATAAAGGAAAAGGATCCCTGTAATTGCAATGCTAGTCCCTGGATCAATGCTAGCATCCACAGTTTAAGATGAAGTACACAGAAACAAAGGTCATTATTACAGTCATTCCAGAGACAAACATAGTCTTTACAACTCCATGGCCACAGGCCTAGTACAAGAGTTTAAATAAGTAAATAGATAAAAGTCTTCATCTTCATGTGCCACAGGCAAACATGTTGAGTGTAGACATCATGACTCCTAATCCTCATCAGAATAACCTGCAACATTACAAGTTACAACCACAATGGGTCAATACATTGGAATAGTATTGGCAAGTGATACCTTAGTATAATTTTGGTGGACTAGATACTATATGCAATTTGTCTAAGTGTAGCTTAGGCTTGCTTTGCTCAAAATAGGTTTTGCCTATTAGTTGAAATCACTAAGTTTTTCTTTGTCAAAAACTTTTCCCAAGGAACCACCAATAGACATTGAGGTCCTTCACCCTTGTTCAACCATAAGTTTTACTTAGAAATTGGGATGAGGAGATTCTTGATAGCTTCCATGTCTTGATGCTCAAATTGTCCAATACCAGGGACATGGCTAAGTACTTAGATTCTTCCATCTGCAGAGGTCGTGCAATTTCCCCACCAGACTTGATTTTCACCAAGACAGGACCTTTCAGAAGCCTTCCCTTAGACCAAATGGACGCGCTCCAACCTATCATCCCACTACCACCAACTGTCCAAATGGCTAAGTTATTGCAACCTATATGATCCAGGCAGAGCCCATATTGCCAAGTGGCTGCACTAGAAGCTTCTTAACATTTGGCCTCTCAAATCCCTTTGTTCCTGGGTGGCTTTCCACAAGTGAGATACACAAGGTAAACCATAGAAATGGGCCTTGTGTAACCACTCAACATAAACCATTCCTTCCATTCCACCCAGGTGTTTCATTTACTTAGTTGTTTTATTAGGCAAAACACAAGTCCAAAAGGACTTAGAAATATTTTAACATAGCATGAATATTTCACCACCCTTGGTTGCTACTATCTAGGCTAAGCATGGCATAGATAAGCATCTTAACTTAGAAATTTCTAGGAATTCTACAACTACTAGGATTTCCCAACATAGCATATAAGCAAAAATATAACCATGCAAGACTAGCAAAACATTTGTAATGCATAGTAGAAACATAGGGATAAAAATCATGAAGCACCACTTGCCTTGGTAGTTTGGAGAGTATCTACACTCCTCACAATCACAATCACTATTAGCACCAAAATCTACACATAAAATCATAGCAACAAATCACATACAAAATAAATACAAGCAAAAATATATGGATGCATGCAATATGATATGTGATGATTTTCTAAACTCAACAAGACAAGTGCACAGTACTGGTTCATAAATAAGTTCAAAACTTGCCAAACAACATTTATTTAAACACTAAAACATTTCTAAAATAATTTATATACACAAAATAGGCCTACACATGTTTCTGTAAATAAAAGCATTTTAACAGAAGCAAAACATTAAACACATTGCATATTTGGAAAGGGCTTTCTCTCCTAATTCCATTGATATAAAATTTGTCAAATTTGAACGTGGGAATCAAAAGTTATGGCTAAAACAAAATCAAACAACTAATAGATTCAAATCCTGATTTTAAATCTAAACCCTAGCCACGCGTCATGTTCTGATTGGTGCGTACCGGTTCGCTCAGGATCACGCACGCAAGCCGTTAGATCTAACTTAATCTGCACGGCCCAGATCTATTCGTACCCCTTCGCTTAAGTGATCTATCTAGCCCGTCAGATCTTGATCCAATGGCTCGCGAGCAAGCAACCAAACTCTGGCGGCGCTAGCGGCGTCGACTGGTGGCAGCGGCTTTGTCTACGGTGGCACGGTGGCTACAGGGGGTTCTAGGGTCGTCGGAGATGCTTACCAGACTCGTGGTGATGTACTGAAGCTCAACGTGGCGACGGCTTGACAAGGGGCGCAAGGACACAACAGCATGAACTCGTCAGAGTTGATGGCGGCGTCAGATGCTCTCTGTCGGAGTCGAAGACGATGCTCTAGGACGCGCGGATCCAAACAAAGAGTGTCAGCAGATGCGCAAGATGCGGGCGAACATGCTCGTGTGGTTCAGAGACGGAGGGGAACACGAGGCTCACCGAATTTTGTCGCCGGAGTTGGAGACGTCGTCGGGAGCTTACAGTGCTTGATGAAGTCGACAACCTGGGGCAGTATAGGATGAACCAAAGGCATCAGAAGAAGTGCAAGGACGTTGCGAAATGGTCTGCATGAACCAGAGGGGAAGGGGCGCACGGAGCTCACCGGGATTGGTTGCTGGAGTGGGCTCTGTCTGCGGCGGTGCAAGGGCGATTACGGGTAGCCTGGGGGCGCTCTGTGCTCGAGGTCTGGGGGAAAATGGAGAGGAGGCGGAGGGGCTTAAGTAGGCGAGACGGGGGCGTGAATCACTCCTGCAATCAACGGGAATTGACGATGCGAAATTAAACAGGAAACGCTCGGCTTAATTTGGGGAAGAACACGTCGCCGGGGTGGAGACGATGACGCCGTGTGGGCCGCGGTTGTCAGCGAGAGAAAGAGAGAGGAGGTGGGGCCCTTGCGTTAGCGACTCTGCGGGTTTGTCTGCGAGTGAGAGAGAGAAGGGGGAACCCGGGTGGGCTTAGTGGGCTGGTTATGTTGTTGGGCTAGAAAGGTGGCGTCGGCCCTTTTCTAATTCTTTTCTCCTTTTCTTTTTTCTGTTTGCAATTTCAGGAACCAATTTCAAATGATTTCAAAAGCTGTTTGAATTCAAATCTTTTTAGGATTTTTGTAGAGTGCAACACTCACAAATCTAGGCACAAAACCAAGTGGTCACTTTGAATTGGCCTGGTCACTTGGAATAAAATAAAATAAAATAAGCAGTGACATAGAACTAGTTTTAAATAGGTTTTGAAATTGGTTTTCAAATCATATTTGTTTTGAAACTTTGGTTTAAATCCTAGCAATCTAGCAATAAAATCTGAGAGCAATAAGACAACAAGGTTTGGTTCACTGAACATCAATCTCACTTTGGAGAATTGCATTTGTTTTAAATGCTGATCCCATAAAATAATGAGCTCATATGCCCCTGTTTTTGAATTGATTTGTTTGAAATGAACTCTACATGATCATGGATGCATGGATGATATGCATGAGTTTGAAACATGATTTTAGGGATGTTACAAGACAACTAGTAGCAACAGCACATCTACAACCGAAGAGATGTCACTTCCCTTGGAAACTAGAGGCATGAACCCACTATCGAGCATAAATACCCCCTCTTGGAGTCACTAGCAACTACTTGGCCAAGATAGCTACTAACAACGGAGAGCATGCAAGATCACAAACAACACAAACATGATAGAATCATAAAGACAAAACCATTAATCAAACCAACATAATAATCTCAATATCCATCGGATCCCCGCAAACACAACATGCATGATTACAAATAGATTAGATCTTGATCATGAACGGAGCTCACAAGATCTATACATGAAAGCACAGAGGAGGAGATACAACCATCTAGCTACTACATGGACCCATAGTACAAGGTGGAACTACTCACGCATCATACCAGAGAGAAGGCCTACGGGATGATCTCCCCTCCAGCAGGGTGTCGGGAAGAACTTCAGATCCCCCCAATCTAGGGACGATGGTGGCGGCGGCTACAGACGGTTTCGTGGAGATTTGATCGGGTGCTTAGGGTTTCTGCATTGGGGGATTCTTATAGGCGAAGGGGGGGCGAGGAGGCAACCAGGGGGCCAAAACCCTAGCCAGGCGCGGGGTGGGGCCCACCCGCGCCTGGGGTGGGTCTGGTCGCCCTGGCCAGCCCCTCCGGCTCTCCTCTGGACTTCTTGTTCCCCACGGAAAGTAATTGACTTTGACATTTGTCCCGTCCAATTCCGAGAATATTTCTTTACTAACTATTCTGAAACCAAAAACAGCTAAAAACAGGCATCTGGCACTATTGCAACTTGTTAGTAGGTTAATACCAGAAAACATGTAAAAAGCACCTCAAAGTGTAGACAAGTAAAGCAAAGTAGATACTAAACAAGCATGGAGCATCAAAAATTATAGATACATTTCCGACGTATCATTGCTTTATCAGAAAACCCCTAAAAATCCGTTTGCTAAGTATTTACAGAGATTTACCGCTCCATACCACTAGTCAACACCTTCTGCTCCTTGTTGGGATCGACACTCCTATTTATCGAAAGTACTACGATACACCCCCTATACTTGTGGGTCATCAAGACTATTTTTTGGCGCTGTTGCCAAGGAGTGAAGCGCTATTAAAGAGTGGAACTAGTAAAGGAAACTTCTAATGTGAGTATTGCTTTTTGTTAATGCTTGTTACTTTGTTTCCAATATGGATAACCCACTTGGTTTTCTGTGTTGGAAAACTACTACCACTGTTAGGGTAGTAGATGAACCACCACATGTTGAGATAGATCCTTTTAAGATACCTACAAGTATTGTTGATCGTGTTATGGATAATTATTATTTAGGGGATGGAACTGTCCATCCTGGTGATCATTTGCTTTTTATCCATGAATTATGCGAGTTGTTTAAGTGTGCAGGTATCACAATTGAACAGGTGAAGAAGAAGTTACTCTCTATATCCTTGAAAGGGAGAGCTGAAGAATGGTATAAGTTGCTGAAGGATGGACAATCCATGGATTGGGAGGAATTGGCATCTCTCTTTTATTCTAAATTCTATCCTCCCAGTGAGATTCATAAGGATAGAAATCCAATATATAACTTTTGGCCTCGTGATGGATAGAGTACAGCTCAAGCTTGGGGGAGATTGAAGTTACTAATGCTTAAATGTCCTATTCATGAACTCCCTAACAATATTATTATCAATAACTTTTATGCTAGGCTTTCTCTTCATGATAATGATTTACTAGATGCTTCTTGTGCTGGATCATTCACACGTATGAAGGAAGAAGCTAAATGGGATCTACTAGACCGTATTCAAGAGAACACTGAAGCTTGGGAGAATGAAAAAGGAAGAAAGTCAGGTATAAACTATGATAATGAATGCATAAAATGTTTTATAGGAACTGATGACTTTCGTGATATTAGTAATGAGTTTGGTCTTGATTCCCAAAGTATTGCCAACTGTTTTAAGGCCTTTGCCTCTTACATAGAAATTCCCAAAAAAAAGTGGAATAAGTACCATGCACCTTATAAAGATGTTGTTAGTCATGATCCTGTTAGAAGCACTGAAGTTTGTACTACTAATCATATTGTGCCTGAACCTTATGTTGAGAAAATACCTTTTCCAGCTAAGGTAAAGGAGTATTCTGCAGTGACCCAGCATACCACTACATGATGTAGTACACTATAGTCGTTGACATAACACCAATGAAACACCGTTCACTAGTATTACATCCCTCAGAGTGGTACAACAGAAACACAGCAGGTCCAAGACATGACTATAGGTTACAACTCAACTCTTTACACAAGATCCAGAGAACACTCTAGGTTAAAGAGAGAGAAAGAAACTTCTTACAAAGAATAATCAGGAATAAACAACACAAAAACTATCATACTATTAATACTAGTATCTTAACTAATGGTCTGGCATTGCTGCTATTGCAATACACTATAGAAATAGGTTCTATGGCTAGAGATTATATTCCTATCTAATCAGTGACTTCGTCTTCACTTGAGTTGGTGTATATGTTGACTTTCTTGACTTCATTGAAGATCTTTAGCTTTTGATGATGATTCCCGGAGCATGACTTGATGTAAACGTCGACTTATTGGCTTCAGAATCTAGCAAGGGTTAAGAAGATACGTTGAGTAGGAGCGTACTCAGCAAGTTCACTAGAACAAGAGTGTTTGATGCACTATAGCTACAACCACAAACCGTAGGTCATAGGCAATGCAAGTTTTCGTAAACATTTCTTCAAAGGTTGCTTTTATTCTGAAAATCTATGTCCGTCAGCCTTCACGGGTTTACCAGAACTTTCATGGAGTTCCTTTCCCGCCGCGTTCGCAGCTCCTTCCCGGAACAGGGAGTAACAAGTTATAGTTCTTACACTCTGCAGAGGTGCGTCACTTTACCCATGAGAGATCTTAAGCTTTGTTGCACGGCCGGGAGTATGTTCCTGTTCAAACTTCCATGGTTTGAGGCCCAACCTAAGATCCAAGCCAATCACTGCCCTCTCCGCGACCTCATATGTCTGCACGATCCTTCGAGGCCGGCTCACCTACGTTAGTCCCCTTTCGAGAAGGCTATAACCATGATGAGTACCCCGAAGACTCTATGACCTGGTATTGCCCTCGCAAGTTCCATATTAAATGGTCCATCAACTAAGAACCATCCATAGATAATCTAGACACCAAAAGTGTGGGGCGTAAGGGTTCCCACCCATATGTTGGATCCGCACAAGGAATCACAACGTCACGTTAAGGTCGTCTTGTCTCCATACGAGAGGAAAAGGATACAGCTGACTTCTCTGTCCCATTCCAAATCTCATGGTCAACGCATAATATACGGCACAAGAATCACCGGCGACATTGGTTGTTAAGTCCTAGGTGATATATTCCTAAGTAGTGGTATTCCAACTACCAGGTTTAATAGATTAGCTGATCACCACGAATCAGTTACCAATAGTTCACATTATTATCAAAAATAGTGTTTTCTGACCTTCTTCAAATGTAGGTGATGACAACACTGGATTTGCAAAATACTTTACAGAAAATAATCAAAGGACATGAGCAAGTGTGAACTTGCCTTTTGTGATTGCAAGATTATGCACTCACGGTCTTCAAGACAATATAAAAGATCCAATATCTGAAATCAGCATCATTGGTCCGGTAAGGACTAATGTTTAAAGAAGCAATATGCTATTATGCATAAATAATGTAATGCAATTTCATAAAGTTGAATCCCGGGAATAGCGTTGATCTAGGGTTTGGATACTGGAAATGGTTACTTTAGAATGTGTTGTCCTTTTAGATAAGTTTTATACTTGTGCTTCTTATTAAGGCTTGTGAGTATGTGTGAAACAACATGTAAACATAATGGCATACAACAATAAGATATACTAATGAGATGTGCTACTCAAGGACTTCTGATATGAGAATTATCTTATCTTCAAGTTTTACCTTGCAAGTGATGACATTTATAATGAACTTAAGTGTTAACAATTCTAGGTATATAAGTAAAGCTTAATGTAATGTGATTATTATTAATTGTCATTTGATGTTTGAAGTGGCAAAAAGAATAACATTTCAAGAAAATCTTACTTAACTAAGCAAAAACATTTAAGCTTTTAAGTTAACCTTATGAGGTGTTCTTTCTAGTTATAGTCTTTAAATAAGAAAGAATTACTTCATTTGAATAATGACAGCATTAGTATTTGAGACTTATCTATCTTGGTTTTTAACTTGGTTGGTTTGGTATTAAGATACTTTATAAATTAATAATAACAGACCAAAGTTAACTATAAAGCATATAATAAAGTCTTTAGCATTATTTAAAGTATTATAGACTAAAGTTAACTTTAAAGACATGGATGGACTTAAGGTATTATGCTTATAATATTTGTAGCTTATTTACTTTATAATGTTTTCTTTAGAGTTAATTAGGAAGGATTATACTTTTATTTGGTAGTGGTTTCTTTACATTGTAAATGTATAAAGGGATATATTTCTCGATAAGGATGTGGTTATGGTTTATGAATAAGTAAACAATATTGTTTACTACTTAAGAATTCATTATAATGTTTTGATTTGTTTGTAAACTTGTGGCTAAAATAGTGGTAATAGACTTTATGTAGTCAAAGTAATAATCTTGAGAATTTAATATTTGATAAATCCATTTGAATAATAATATACTTTAATGTTGAATGATAAATCAAATAGAATTGTATTAAAAATGTGTTAAATCATTTTGACTTCCTATTATCAATATTTAAGATTAATACTATTTATTATATTTTAATTATTTTAGAATATTAGCAAATTTTATTTCATTATATGATTTATTAACTAAAGAAATAGGTTAAATCCAAGTTATTAAAGTTTTTAACTTTTTATTTAACTTAAAAGTGGAATATTATATTATTAGCATATAGGTATTATTTTTGTGATCATTTTAGTATATTACACTTTTTTGTGATTTAAAAATAATAAGATATGATTTTTATAATACTTATTACTTTATAAAGACTTAATAAATAACAAGTATTTAATTAATAGGAATAATAATGCATGATTATAGTTTTAAATTATAATTCTAATTTTTCTAAGATTTTTGGTATTTTATTTATATTTTTAACATTTACCATTATTAAACTATGAATTATCAAAGTTTTATTACTCATAAAACCTTTATTAAATAATAATTATTTAAATTATTAATATAATAATGTTTGATAATAGTTTTAAGTTATAGATTTTATTTTCCCACAAATTTTCATATATTATACTCATTTTTCTGAACTACAAAACAAAAGTTATTGATTTTCTAAGATTGAATCATTCTATGAATTTTTTAATTAAATAACTAAATGTGTTTATTAGGTAATGCTGATGTCAGCATGAAATGAAGGGTTTTTCTCACCAGAGCCTATCCTACCCCAGTCACTGACTGGTTGGACCTATGCCATGTCATTTCTATGTTTTTATTTATTACAGAAACATTATTACAAATTCTAAAATAATTAAAACATGAATATGACATCAGCGTGATGTCACGCTGATGTCACCTACGTCTGATCCTCTCTGGTTGATGATCAAGCCTGTGATTGAGTGCGCGCGCAGAGTTGTACCTAGACTTATTGGAAAGAGGAAGATGCGGGAGACTAATAGTGGCAGCGCCGCTCGATTTAGGTCGCCGGAGCAAGGTGTACGACGGTGGACGACGGCGGCGATGCCGGGTATTTGTGGTGGGAGAAAATTAAGGAGAAATACAGAGTACAAGAGGTACTGGAAGAACCAGTGGCCCACCAGGATGCCGTTGGTGAGCTCGGAAAGGCTCGGGGTATCCGAAATCAATGGGAAGGACGGCGGCCGGAGTTGGGAACGGGGTCTCAATCCGAGCGTCTAGGACTTCACCGGCTTGTGCTGACGGGGGAAATCGACAGAGTCGAACATGGCGAGTCTTCCAAGCATCACGGCGTGGCTTGGGATGGTCGGAAGCGAGCTCTAGCTCGATCCATGGTGGGTTAGGGTTTCGGCAGAAGGGGAATTTGAGAGGAGGAAGGGGATTAGGGTTCTTCGGCAGTGGCGCTAGGATTAAATAGACAGCGTAGAGCGGTGGCGCTCATCTTGGCGCGCGGCGCGTATCACAGCACTGGCGAGCGGCGGTGGAGCTGCCACCGAGCTGCTTGCTCAAGGTAGAAGACGACAGATAGGGAGACAAAGCGGTATTTGGGCCGGGCTTCTGTTGGTCCGAGGCGAAAGGAGTGGAGGAGGAAAAGTGTTGCTGCTGGGCGGTAGATAGGGGAGAAGAAATGGGCCGGTCTGGCTAATATGTTTCTTTTTCTTTTCTTTTCTTTTCCATTTTCATTATTCTGTTTTCATTTTTTTTAGATTTGAATTGAATCATTTGATTTAATTTTTCTTATAGGGTTTCTTTGTTGAATACTAGCAACAGCAAATAATATTTATTGAAATTTATTTTGTGAATATTTATAATTTATTTTCTTTATTCCATTCATGGGAGTCAATATTTAATTAATGTTTTGTTAGGACCTTTATTATTAAAATTTTCTTTCAGTAACAATTCATGAATTTTATTATGGAATATTTCTTAATCTATTTACAAAATTTTATTTTTAATGCATTTATAGTTAGAGATAAGTTTGATGTAATAATACTATACCATTATTTGATGCATGATATTCTAAGGATTTAATATGGTTAATTTCATTCCCATGAAACTAGTAGATAGCAATGTGAATATTTTATTATAACTAACATTGAAGTTAGGGTTTGGAATTATAAGAATTTACCATAGGGTTTAGGGTACTTAATATATTTTTATTCTTTTGTTGATGTGAATAAAAAATAATGGCTAAACATATTTTCTTTATGTTTGTGATCATTATTCATATCACTCTTTTAAATAATAAGGTTATTTTCTAGAATGTCTTATGAGGAAGAATTAATTAAGGTAGTTCCTAAGCACATGTGATCATGATAGTTGGAAATGAAAAAGATGTGCTTAAGTGATTCGCTATAGGAAAATAGTCCTATGAAGTGGTATGGAGATAAGATGATGGATCAATAACATGAAATGGATAATATGTTTGGTAAAGATTTAGGGTCTAGTGTTTACCAAGAATTCCTATCTTCCATAATTCACAATCCTGGACTTCTAATTAAGGAATTCCTTTCCTAGATATATTACTTCTCTATATCCATCATCATGTGCTAACAGGATGAGCTTTGCTTTACAAAATCTTCTTATCCACCTTTTATTCTTCTCATTCCATTTATAAATCCAATGAGCTTGTCATTAAAGCTTTTCATAATCATTTCATATCTATACTTTTGCTATATCAACTACACTATTGCTGATAACCTCCAATCCAACAAGTGGTTACTTCTAACTCCATTCATACTCTTCCATAATCATCCACCACTAATATTACTCTAGTAGATGTATATGTCAAATTCTACTTCACCTCAAGTGCTTAGTGTTTTCAAAGAGAAAAATACTACTTCTCTAATACAATGTTGCTCTAACATCATCTTAATCATACTATCTTCTCTCGACTTAACTCTAGTAACAAATACCCCAACCTCAGATTATATTAATGTGACTTGTAATGACTAATCTAGGATAATATATCTATTCTAGGGTGTAATCATGTTTTATCCACCAATGTCACTTATACATGGTATAAGCATTCAATCTTGGTGAGTAAGACATGATCATTATAATCTTTTGATCCTATATGGTTTAGGTTTCCAGTTGGCTAACCAAGGCTTCATCAATACAACATTACAGTTGTATTATAATTATCTTTTGTTTAGGTCTATTGGATTAAGAGATATAATTCATTGAGTATACCTACTTGATCCAATAGGACTACTCATGGTAACTATCTTCAGTATTCATCCTGGGAATCCTCTTTGTTACCACATATACCTTTATTTCAAATAACCCTTCTATACATTCAGGAGTGAATTAACTCCATCAATTATCACATTGATCCTATTCTATTCAATCAGCCCCATACTATAGATGATATTCAAATCTAGCATTACTATTTACCTCTTCCTACTTCTTTCTTTATAGGTCTTAAGTGAATGCTATAATAAGGACAAGAGTTGATAGGTCAAGAATTGATAGATTAAGAATTGGTTAATCAATAGTGATTACCCAACATTGATGAACAACAGATATTGGAATATGATTTCAATAGGAATGGTAAAGATTGATATGGATAAAAAGATACATGGTGAATGATCTTTGAATTGGTTTCCCTCGTACTCCAAATAACTAAAGAGTTAGGGTTAGGTATTACCATGATACTCATGGTATAAGTAGATGAGATTAAGATAGATCAAGAATTAGTTGTTACATTCTTATTACTTAAGTTATATTTATAACTTGGTATTCATGGGTTGTGTAATGAATACTGGGATACGATTACTTAAGGATCAAATATAATCCATTAAGTAATGTATTAGGGTTTAACTTTTATTACATTTGATCTACCCTTAGATAAAATCTCCCTTACCCAAAATAAGGTTTTAGCAAAGGTCATATTGAAACTTATCACAGTCAACTTGATGATCTACTTCAATTCCATCAAGTTGAGAGAAGCTTCAATCCCTTTGACAAGTTTTGTTCAAAAGCGTGAAAATTATTCGGATTTTCTATGCATGAATGCAATGCACACACCTGTGTTCAGCTTATTTCTAAGCCCTAATGCTAGGATGTTACAGACTCTCCCCCTTAAAATAAACTTTGTCCTCGAAGTTCGCATACTCTCACGTTTCGGAGTAAGGAATTGTCTTGCAATGATTACAATATGTCTCAACACCATGGTAACCTCAATGGGAATAATTGTAATATCCCATATCCAAATCTTTTCCTTGAATCCTCATCATGCTCAACAATCTTTAACTTAGTGTCTCCAATACTCCAAATTCTTTTTTACTTTAGTCCCTTAGGGATATATCCTTATTACAAAATCCTCAATCTGGGGTCTCTTCTTTAGTTCCTTAACCTAATTAGGTATCCTAATCCAATTTCCTTACTTTATAATTGAACTTCCTTATTATATTACGCAAAGTCTAGGAAGTCTCACTAAAACAGGTTTTAAACTTTATTAGTCAATAGTTTGGTCAAAAGACTAATCTTTAATTTGTCATTGTATGAGTTGTACTGGTAATCCTTCCAAATATTGGTTTTGAACACATTTAGTCCAAACCCATTGGAATTTCTTATTTCTCTACACACGTCAAATTAGATGTGCTATGTTACCTCTTAAGGATCAGTTAAGAATTGTTTCTTTTAGAATTAGTCGGTTAGGATTCATCTTTTATCACCTTCAAGCTTCTACCTTATTAAGCTTTAGATAATCATTTGTTATTACCTTAAATACTTTTATAATAATTACTTTCATTTAACCTTATGAAAATAAGGCTTAATGTTGGCATAGGTTAGTATTTCCTCTCCAACCTTTACTTGGAAAGTCAGATAACAATACTTCCACAATTTGTTTACTCTCCCCCTTCGGGTTTACTAATGGTCTGTAAACTGCCTATATAGTAACCATTGGCTCTATAACTAGAATGTAGGTCTTTGTTCAACTTATACTTTACCTAGTTAGGGTCTTATGAAAGATTGTACGGTGTATCCACACAATTGTGGATCTTCGAAGTGAATCTTTCAGCATTATTAGTCTTACTTACTATTTGGAAATTTTCGCTTTGATAGGTCAATTTTCACGAAGAGTCTCGAAAGACGGTCGCTTAAAATTTATACTCCTTTAGATCTTACCTAGCTTAGTTTTATGCTCTTTATGCAACTTTTAAGATGATCTGGTTAACTATGTCAACCATCACCGGCTATGGACAAGATACCAATTGTGGATCAAATATCAGCTGCGGATTATCCTAGGGTGTATGAATTACCCTATGGTTCCCAACATCATTATGACATTCTCTCTGAACTGTCAGAGCTTGAATACAATTGGTCCTTGTGAGCTTGGGGACATTGATGTGGTTATTCACCTTGCTAATAAGGAAACCATTTGCCCTATTGGTATTTGATGACCCACAAGTATAGGGGGTGTATCGTAGTACTTTCGATAAATAGGAGTGTCAATCCCAACGAGGAGCAGAAGGTGCTGAATAGTGGTATGGAGCAGGAAATCCCTGTGAATACTTAGCAAACGTATTTGTAGTGGTTTTCTGACAAGGCAACAAAACAAGGAGTAAGTAACAAGAGTAACAAACAAATGAAGCAAGTGGCCCAATCCTTTCTTAGCAAACGATAAGTCGGTGGAAATACTTATAAGGACCAAACATTCTCGAGGACACATGGGAATTGTGTCAAGTGCTTTCGCTTCAAATAGCTGAGTACTCTTATTTGGTGGTTTGTAAGTGTTGTGTGGGTGAACCTGTGCTAACATACTGCCCTTCCTAGGACTAATACATACTTGTGATTAAACCCCCTACAAACATCCGTAACTACAGGAAAGTAATTAAGATATAAATCTAACCACATCCTTAAACTCTGAGATCCTACACTCCCTTGTGCAAAGGTGTCCTAACTGGGGTTCAGGTTTCTGTCACTCTGGCAACCCCACGATTAGTAGCCAAATACACAATGCATCCCCCTAGGCCCATAAATGGTGAAGTGTCATGTAGTCGATGTTCACATGACACCACTAGAAGAATAGCACCACAACTTAAATACTAAACCATTGAATAATAACTCATCATGGATCCACTAATAACAACATGACTTCTCCCATGTCCTCAAGAACTAGACGAACTACTCACAAGACATCATATGGATCAACATCAAAGATGATATGATAATGGATAAAAATCTGAACATAAACAATAATCCAATGGTTCCACTCACAAGCATCAACTAAAATAGTAATTAACACCGGGAAAGTTTCCCCTAATGAACTAAGCAATATCCAACAGAATTGTTACATCGGGACGGAGTGGTGATGATGGTGCTGGTGGAGATGATGGTGTGGATGATGATGATGATCCCGATGAAGCCTAGCTTGATGACGGTGTTGATGGCGATGGTCTCCCCTCTTCAGGAAGGAATTCCCCCGGTAGAAATCTGTCTACCGGAGAGATCTTTCTCTCTCGGTGTTTTCCTCCCCTAGAGGAGGCGGAAATCTATCTATGGTTGCTCCCCTAGTATTAAGGTTCCGTAGGGAAGATATAGGCGAAGGGGCGGAGTCGGAGGCAGGGCAGGTGGGCCACACCTTCCCTAAGCGCGGGGTTAGGTGGGCCCACGCCTAGGGGGTGTGGGCCCCTCGAGGCCCATCTCCGTCCCTCCTTCTGGCTTGCTTCGTCTTCTAGTAAAATAATATGTTTCCATATTTTTCTGGTATTTTTTTTGATCTTTGCAAAATTGCACCGAAACGCCTTCTTTTCCATCATCCAGACTCCAGCAGTCCATCCTCCAGGAATCATCCAACATGCATAAACAGATGAAAAAGCCATAAGTAATACCTCATAATAAGACAAACATCAAATTGGGCGTATCAACTCCCCCAAGCTTAGACTTCACTTGTCCCCAAGCGAATACTGAGCTTAGTAAACATGTCCACAGGTTTATGGAGTGAAGTGTCGATAAAAGAATATGAACAAGAAGCATCACACTTACCGTTGCACAACTCATAGAAGAAAGCAACTCACCATTATATAACTTAGCTTGCAACCAAGTACATCAGTCACAATAGAGATGCATAAAGATAAATCATAATTGGAATTGGCAAACTTGTTCTTGGTCAGAGAACACCTGGCAAACAGTTTCACAAAAGTTTTTGTAGAAGTTTCAAAACAGGAGCACTCTTTGCTCAAAAAGGATTTTTCACAAGTGAAGGCTTTAAAAGTAATAATCAATAGATAAGAGTTTTGTGCAAACAAGGAAGATAAAGAACATGATTGAATAAACCACCATATGAATGCTTGAAACACAACAACTCAAATGCTTGCTGGAGATAGAGAGGAAGTAGGTTTACTGACTCAACTGGTAACTAGGAGAAATGTCCCTTTATAGAGGGCAGCAGGGATTACAAGTCATAAAGAGCTTCCAAAAGATTATGGTACTTACTAGATTTGAGCCCTCATTGCCCCTATAATAAGCATCTTGAGATGATTAAGGTTAAAGTGAACAAAGATGGAGTATATGCTTGACGAAATATAAGTTGGCAATCTCATGTCCCTTGAATATGAGGGCCACTCCTCATGCATACTCAACTTTGGGTCCAGGTAAGTTCTTGTGATTGTAAGTATTTGCATATCATTGAGAACTGCCAACGGGGTACCCCTTGCACATGGCACAGGAGCTTTCCCATAACCAAAATGACAAGGCAAGCAGACAATGAGCATCTCAGCAATTTATTTATTTACCATATGCATAGCTTTTTATTGAGGATGCTTCATAGATGACTCACTATGGTGATGCTACAAGTTTCCACCATGATTAAGCATGGCTTAGGCTAGCGGCCCAGGCGTTTCTCTAACATAGAATACAAACTCCATGGACTTACAGGTTCCCTCTTTATTTCACACCATTGACATCATAGACAAAAGAGCACGATATCAACTGTGTATAGAGTACAAGTGCAATATTGAAAACGTTCCCTGTGACAGCACGGTTTTGATAATTCCAACGTATAGATGCAAGGATATACAACTTCGATGTTCACAATGGTTTAGGTTTATTAGGGGCAAAGAAATAAAGTGTGCCATCAAGTTCGTGAGAGCTTTACTAACTAGTTTTCACATAACAAAATACTTTTTAATTCGAAAGGTAGATGAAGCTTGAGAATTTGCTAGGAATAGCAACAACTACTAGGTAGATATGGTGGACACAAATGACAAAGGTTTTTGGTTCAAAGGGTTTTGGAAACATGAGAAATATGCCTTCTCAAAACAGGTTTTTGGCTAGCAAGGCTGGGTAGCAAGCGAGAGAGTTGAAAGAAACAAGCAAACATACAAGTAATAAAGCCAAACATGAAATCTTCCTTGAAGACACAAAAAGATCTTAAATAAAGAATACTAAGCTTATGAGCCAACAAGAAAGAAAACAAATGATACAAAATACCTTTAAGCTTTTTCTTTCTTTTTCTCTTTCATAGTAATGCTACTGACCAGAACTCGGTTTGCCAAAACCAATTTAGATCCACTTGATGATCCCAAAGTGGTGCCAATACTGATCAACAAGATCCATCATATAATTGAGATTGCAAAAATAAAATAAGAAGTGCAAAAAGTAAAAGATGAGACTTCTCATTAATATTCCAATAAAGGCACTCACACCAAGGGATACATAGATAACCAACTAAAGGAGAGATACTTCCACATGCAAGCCAAACTATAAGATAACCCTTCTACCACAGATGTGAATCCACTAAAAAGGTAAAAGATAAAATATAATGGTGGTGATACCGCGACACTCCCCCAAGCTTGGAACAAGCCAAGGGGATGCCAAACCTGACGATGAATTACTCCTTCGGTGGTGGTGGTGTTCTCTTGATAATCTCCTCAATCAGTTTCCTCAACTCCTCGAACTCAAAAGTAAGAGTACGGATTAGCTCTGAGTTTTTGCTCTATACGGTTCATGATCATGTCAGTCCGAGAATCCCAGTTCTTGTTATTCTTCCCCCACTCTTCATCCTTAGCATGATCCTTCTCTGCATTGTTAGAACGAGGCAAATCCCAAGCCGAGGGAAAATTCTCTTTGGGCGCATATTGATATTGATATTGATATTCATGTATAAGTGCATGGACGGGTCTCTTGTTATGTGGAGGAGATGGTTGTGGATTGTAGAAGAGACGTGGAGGTTTCCCTCCTGTGGACATCCGTGCCGTTCTCTTAAGCTTGGTAGGTTGAGCCACCAAACCAATGCTTGTGACGGTAGTGCGAGTGTCTGGTTGCTTGTCCTCCTCCATGTCACCTTCTTACCCTACCGAAATCTCCTCCTCCTTGGGGACTTGAGGTTCTTCTCCCTCGAGATTCTTGCCTTTGTCGTTGGCGGAGGCCATGGTGCTCTAAACTTGAGAAGATTTCCTGACAGAAACAGATAGAAACGAAAACACAATGAGAACACGATGCACGAACCTTGGGGAACCCGGGGGGGTTATATATTACGAATTTTCAATGCATAAGGAAGGTTTTGATACGACAACGAAGCGGAGATGGAGTTCGAGGGTGTCAAACCCCCTCCAGGCGCGGCCAGGCTAGGCCCGTGCCTGGGTGGGTTTGTCCACCCCGGACTCCGGTTCCTCTTCAGTTTCATCTCGTAACTTCCCTTATGTATTGAAAACATAAAAAATATATAAACATTGGAGTTTCACGAACCTTCTGTTTTCACCACTTTAACCTATTCAAAGACGAACTCTGTAGATTCCTTTTCTCTTTTTTCTGAAAATTTGCTTCTTAAAAAACCCTTGCACAAACTCAATGACAACATTAGTGTAAGCAAAAGCAATAAACCTTTGGTAAACATTTCAACTAAAAACCCACCAAAACAAAAGCTTCTGTAAGAGGCAAATGCAAATAAAGGCAGAAATCTGTCAAAACAGACCAGCAGCTAAAGATTGATTTTTTTCGAAGACCTTCTGTTACTCAAATCAAATAGTGCAGAACTAATGAAAGTTGGGTAACAATTTGGAGAACCATCTCAGAAAAATGCATCTCCATCAGACGTACTGAGCTTCCACACGAATTTTTACAATACAACACAAAAATCTGTCCCAGGACAGCCACTTTTCACAACTCCTCTACTTCACAAAAATAGTTGAACTTGACACAAAAACCAAAACAAAAAGGATAAGGAGCTGTTAATACAGAGGTAATAACTTCCAAGACTCGACAAAACTCTTAGTTTATCTCCCAACAAGTACTTTTCTTTAATGCCTTTAAGTTAGGCTTGAAACTTCCAAAGATGCTCACAAAGGAGATATAAATATGAAATGAAAGAGAGCATCAAGAAGCAAATAACCAACACACTTGAGTCTAACCCACTTCCTATGCATGGGGGTATCATGGGAAAATGAATTGTTGAAACAAAAAGCCACTAGCATAGGAAGACAAAACAGATGAAACTTCAAAGCTTTCAACATAAAACGAGGAAACTTAACATCATTGAGATGCTTAAAACCAAGTTTCCCTCTCTCAAAATAACTTTCAGTCGCACTTTGAATAAAGTTGACAATATAACTATCACTGGAAACAACTTTTATCATTAGAGTAAGCATACTTATTGTAATTAAAAAGAGGTCCAAGGTCATAAACCGGATCAATAGAAGAAATTTGTTCCATCCTGAAATCTTTATTAGGCAAGCTATTTTCACAAGGAGATTTAGCAAATTTGGAAAAGATAAACTCATAAGAATCTCCATCAAACTTAGTTAAAACTTTTTCCTTCTTATAATCAATAATAGCTCCACAAGTGTTCAAGAAAGGTCTACCAAAAATGATAGGACAAGTTTCGCTAGCTGCTGAATTAAGCACTAGAAAATCAGCAGGATACTTAATCTTACCACAAAGAACATCCACATCTTTTACAATGCCAATGGGGCAAATGGTTTCCTTATTAGCAAGGTGGATAACCACATCAATGTCCTCAAGCTCACAAGGACCAATTTCATGTATAATTTCCATGTAAAGCTCATAAGGAATAGCACCAGAACTAGCACCAATATCACATAAACCCTAATAGCTATGATTACCAATTCTAACAGAAAGCACAGGAACACTAGCTTTTCTAGACTTACTAGGATGACATATAATATTAGAAGTGTCTTCACAGAAGACAATGTGCTCATCCTCTATATTTCTAGCGTCAAGATCTTTCACATCAGCTACCACAGGTTCAACATTCAATTGCTTACCAGGCTCCACAGTTTTCATTGTACCTTTGTTATTTGCACTAATAATCATAGAATACTCCTTTACCTTAGCTGGGAAAGGTATTTTCTCAACATAAGGTTCAGGCACAATATGATCAGTAGTACAAACTTGAGTACTTCTAACAGGAACATGACTAACAACATCTTTATACGGAGCATGGTACTTATTCCACTTCTTCTTGGGGATTTCTATGTAAGAGGCAAAGGCCTTAAAACATTTGGAAATGCTTTGGGAATCAAGACCAAACTCATTGCGAATATCACGGAAGTTATCAGTTCCCATAAATGATTTAATGCATTCATAATCATAGTTTATACCTAACTTTCTTCCTTTGTCATTTTCCCAAGCCTTAATGTTATCTTGAATATGGTCTAAGAGATCCCATTTAGCTTCTTCCTTCATACGTGTGAATGATCCAACACAAGAAGCATCTAGTAAATCTTTATCATGAAGAGGAAGCCTAGCATAAAAGTTATTAAGAATAATATTGTTAGGGAGTTCATGAATAGGACATTTAAGCATGAGTAACTTCAATCTCCCCCAAGCTTGAGATGTACTCTCTCCATCAAGAGGCCAAAAGTTATATATAAGATTTCTATCCTTATGGATTTCACTCGGAGGATAAAATTTAGAGTAAAAGAGAGGTGCCATCTCCTCCCATTCCATGGATTGTCCATTCTTCAACAGCTTATACATACTTCAGCTCTCCCTTTCAAGGATATGGATAGTAACTTCTTCTTCACCTGTTCAGTTGTGATACCTGCACACTTAAAAAACCCGCATAATTCATGGATAAAAAGCAAATGATCACCAGGATGGATAGTTCCAACCCCAAAATAATAATTATCCATAACACGATTAACAATACTTGTAGGTATCTTAAAAGGATCTATCTCAATAGGAGGTGGTTCATCTACTACCATAGCAGTGGTAGTAGTTTTCCCAAAGAGAAAACCAAGTGGGTTATCCATATTGGAAAAAAAGTAACAAGTAGTAACAAAAGCAATACTCATAGTAAAAGTTTCCCTCACCAGTTCCACTCTTCAATAGCGCTTCACTCTCCGGCAACGGCGCCAGAAAATATTCTTGATGACCCACAAGTATAGGGGGTGTATCGTAGTACTTTCGATAAATAGGAGTGTCGATCCCAACGAGGAGCAGAAGGTGCTGAACAGTGGTATGGAGCAGGAAATCCCTGTGAATACTTAGCAAACAGATTTTTAGTGGTTTTCTGACAAGGCAACAAAACAAGGAGCGAGTAACAAGAGTAACGAACAAACGGAGCAAGTGTCCCAATCCTTTCTTAGCAAATGACAAGCCGGTGGAAATACTTATAAGGACCAAACGCTCTCGAGGACACATGGGAATTCTGTCAAGTGCTTTCGCTTCAAATAGCTGAGTACTCTTCTTTGGTGTTTGTAAGTGTTGTGTGGGTGAATCTGTGCTAACATACCGCCCTTCCTAGGACTAATACATTCTTGTGATTAAACCCCCTACAAACATCCGTAACTACAGGAAAGTAATTAAGATATAAATCTAACCATAGCCTTAAACTCTGAGATCCTACACTCCCTTGTGCAAAGGTGTCCTAACGGGGGTTCAGGTTTTTTTCACTCCGGCAACCCCACGATTAGTAGACAAATACACAATGCATCCCCCTAGGCCCATAAATGGTGGAGTGTCATGTAGTCGACGTTCACATGACACCACTAGAAGAATAGCACCACAACTTAAATACTAAACCATTGAATAATAACTCATCGTAGATCCACTAATAACAACATGAATTCTCCCATGTCCTCAAGAACTAGACGAACTACTCACAAGACATCATATGGATCAAGATCAAATATGATATGATAATGGATAACAATCTAATCATAAACAATAATCCAATGGTTCCACTCACAAGCATCAACTACAATGGTAATTAACACCAGGAAAGTTTCCCCTAATGAACTAAGCAATATCCAACACAATTGTTACAGTGGGACGGAGTGGTGATGATGGTGCTGGTGGAGATGATGGTGTGGATGATGATGATGATCCCGATGAAGCCTAGCTTGATGACGGTGTTGATGGCGATGGTCTCCCCTCTCCGGGAAGGAATTCCCCCGGCAGAAATCTGTCTACCGGAGAGATCTTTCTCTCTCAGTGTTTTCTGCCCCCAGAGGCGGCATAAATCTATATGTGGTCGCTCCCTTGGTATTAGGGTTCCGTAGGGAAGATATAGGCGAAGGGGCAGAGTCGGAGGGCGGGCAGGTGGGCCACACCTGCCCTAGGCGCGGGGTCAGGTGGGCCCACGCCTAGGGGGGTGTGGGCCCCCGAGGCCCATCTTTGTCCCTCTTTCTGGCTTCCTTCATCTTCTGGTAAAATAATATGTTTCCATATTTTTCTGGTATTTTTCTGATCTTTGCAAAATTGCACCGAAATGCCTTCTTTTCCATCAGAATCCAGACTCCGGTATTCCATCCTCTAGGAATCATCCAACATGCATAAATAGATGAAAAAGCCATAAGTAATACCTCATAATAAGACAAACATCGATGAATAGAAGTAAATTATGATATAGAAAGGTGATGCAAATTGGGCGTATCAGTATTGTAAGAGATGTGGAGGTTCTTTGTGGTAAGGTTAAGTATCTTGCTGATTTTCTAGTGCTTAATTCCGCAGCCAGCAAAACTTGTCCTATCATTTTTTATAGACCTTTCTTGAACACTTGTGGAGCTATTATAGATTGTAAGAAGGAAAAAGTTTTAACTAAGTTTGATGGAGATTCTTATGAGTTTAACTTTTCCAAATTTGCTAAAGATCCTTGTGAAAATAGCTTGCCTAATAAAGATTTTAGGATGGAACAACTTGCTTCTATTGATCCAGTTTATGATCTCGGGCCTCTTTTTGATGACTGTAAGTATGCTCATTTTGATGATAGAGTTGTTTCCTATGACAGTTATATTGTCAACTTTATTCAAAGTGCTACTGAAATTTATTATGAGAGAGGGAAACAGTTTTATGCATCTCAATAATGTTAAGTTTCCCCGTTTTATGTTGAAAGCTTTGAAGTTGCATTTTTTTTGTCTTCCTATGCTAGTGGCTTTTTGTTTCAACAATTTATTTTCTCATGATACCCCTATGCATAGGAAGTGGTTTAGACTCAAAAGTGTTGGTTATTTGCTTCTTGATGCTCTCTTTCACTTCAAATATTTATCTTCTTTGTGAGCATCTTTGAAAGTTCCAAGCCTAACTTAAAGGCAGTAAAGAAAAGTACTTGTTGGGAGATAACCCAAGAGTTTGGTTGAGTCTTGTAAGTTATTACCTCAGTAATAAATGCTCCTTATCCTTTTTTGTTTTGGTTTTTGTGTCAATTTCAACTACTTTTGAGAAGTAGAGGAGTTGTGAAAAGTGGCTGTCCTGGGACAGATTTTTGTGCTACATTGTAAAAATTTGTGAGGGAGCTTAGTACTTAGGATGGAGTTGTATTTTTCTGAGCTTGTTCTCCAAGTTGTTACCGAACTTTCATCAGTTTTGCACTTTTTGATTTGAGCAACAGAAGGTTTTCGAAAATATCAATCTTTACCTGTTGGTCTGTTTTGACAGATTTCTGTTATCATTTGCATTTGCCTCTTATAGAAGCCTTTGTTTTGATGGATTTCAGTTGAAGTGTGAACCTAAAGGGTTATTGTTTTTGCTTACACTAATGTTGCCTTTGAATTTTGTGTATTGCCTTGTGAAGAAAGAAAATTCTAGGAGAAGGAGAAAAGGAGTCTGCAGAGTTTGTCTTTGAATAGGTAAAAGTGGTGAAAACAGAAGGTTCGTGAAACCCCAATCTTTTTATATTTTTGATATTTCTAATACATAAGGAAAGTTACGAGACTGAACAGAGGAGGAACCGGAGGATGGGGTGGCCAAACCCACCCTAGGCGCGGGCCCCAGTTGGCCGCGCCTAGAGGGGGTGAGACCACCCCGAGCTCCGTCTCTGCCTTATTTTCATATCAAAAC
This sequence comes from Avena sativa, assembly GCA_916181665.1. NCBI lineage: Eukaryota > Viridiplantae > Streptophyta > Magnoliopsida > Poales > Poaceae > Avena > Avena sativa. Next base: position 297,387,740 of record OV702297.1, on the reverse strand, counting down.
CTTCCTTATGCATTGAAACTTCGTAATATATAACCCCCGGGATCCCCTGAAGTTCGTGCATCGTGTTCTCGTCATGTTTTTGTTTTGATCTGTTTCTGTCAGGAAAACTTCTCAAGTTTAGAGCACCATGGTCTCCGCCAACGACAAAGGCAAGAAGCCCGGGGAAGATGATCCTCACAAACCCAAGGAGGAGGAGATTTTGGTAGGCGATGAAGAAGACATGGAGGAGGACAAGCAACCAGACACCCGTGCTACCGTCGCAAGCATTAGAGTGGTGGCAAAACCTACCAAGCTTAGGAGGACAGCATAGATGTCTACAGGAGGGAAACCTCCACATCATACCCTCTCTCCATGGTCACCTCCTCCAAGTACCAAGAAACCCTTCCACACTCTTATACATGAGTGTCAATATCAACATGTGCCCAAAGAGAACTTGCCCTCGATGTGGGATCTGCCTCGTTCTAACCATGCAGGGGAGGAGCATACTAAGAAGGAAGAGTGGGGAAAGAATAGCAAGGACTGGAATTCTCGGCCCGATATGATCATGAACCGCATTGAGCAAAATTCGGAGTTGATTCGTACTCTTACCTTAGAGATTGAGGATTCGAGGAAGCTGATTGAGGAGCTTATCAAGAGAACACCACCACTGAAGGCGTAATTCGTCATCAGGTTTGGCATCCCCTTGGCTTGTTTCAAGATTGGGGGAGTGCCGCGGTATCACCGTCATTATCTTTCATATTTTACCTTTTTAGTGGATTCATCTTTGGTAGAGGAGTTATCTTATAGGTTGGTTTGCATGTGGAAGTATCTCTCCTTTATTTGATTATCTATGTATCCCTTGGTGTGAGTGCCTTTATGAATATTAATGAGAAGTTTTATCTTTTACCTTTTGCACTTCTTATTTTAGTTTGCAATCTCTATTATATGATGGATCTTGTTGATCAGTATTGGCATCACTTTGGGAGCATCAAGTAAATCTAAATTGGTTTTGGCAAACCAAGTTCTGGTCAGTAGCAACACTTTTTGAGGTTTGAAAGAAAAGAGAAAAAGCTTACAGGTATTTTGTATCATTTATTTTCTTTCTTGTTGGCTCATAAGCTTAGTATTCTTTATTTAAGATCTTTTGTGTCTTCAAGGAATATTGCATGTTTGTCTTTATCACTTGTAGGTTTTCTTGTTTCTTTCAACTCTTTTGCTTGCTACCCATCCTTGCTAGCCAAAAATCTGTTTTGAGAAGGCATACTTCTCATGTTTCCAATCCCTTTGAACCAAACCTGTGCCATTTGTGTCCACCATATCTACCTATTAGCCATTGCTATTACAAGTAAATTCTCAAGCTTCATCTACCTTTCGAATTAAAAAGTATTTTGTTGTGTGAAAACTAGTTAGTAAAGCTCTCACGAACTTGGTGGCACACCTTATTTTCTTGCCCCTAATAGACTTGAACCATTGTGCCATCGAAGTTGTATATGCTTGCATCTATACATTGGAATTAGCAGAACCGTGCTGTGTAGAGGTCCCAACCTTTAATAAGGTAGAGATCCCTGTGTTTACAATGCTAGTCCCTGGATCAATAGCTAGCATCCACAGTTAAGATGTAATATCAAGAAACAAAGGTCATATTACAACTTTATAACCAGGAATAAAATAATTCATTACATCTTACGTAGCTCATTTGGCTATCTAATTACAATGCCGCAGAAATAAATTTAGCATGGAGTCCTTCATCTTCAAAGTGCCACAGGCAATCATGTTGGTTGTAGACTTGTAATTCTAATCAACACAATTCTCTAACATCAAACAAACCTGCAACATAATAAGTTACAGCCACAAGGGTCAATACATTTGAATTGTCTTGGCAAGTGATACTATGATAGTATAGTGGAGTCTATCATCTATATGCATTTGGCTAGGTGGAGCTTAGGCTTGCTTTGCTCAAAATAGATTTTCCTTATCATTTGAAAACACTAAGATTTTGTTTGTCAAAATCACCCAAGGCATCTCCCAATAGAAATTGGTGATCCTTTAACCCTTGTTCAACCACCAGTTTTTAACTTAGAAATTGGGATGAGGATATTCTTGATAGCTTCCATGTCTTGATGCTCAAATTGTCCTTTACCAGGGACATGGCTAAGTACTTAGATTTTACACTCTGCAGAGGTGGTGCACTTTCCCCACAAGACTTGGTTTTCACCAAGACAGGACCTTTCAGAAGCCTTCCTTAGACCAAATGGACGTGTTCCAACCTATCATCCCACTACCACCAACTGTCCAAATGGCTAAGTTATTGCAACCTATGTGATCCAGGCAGAGCCCATATTGCCAAGTGGTTGCACTAGAAGCTTCTTAACATATGTCATCTCAAATCCCTTTGTTCCTGGGTGTCTTTCCACAAGTGAGATACACAAGGTAAACCATAGAAATGGGCCTTGTGTAACCACTCAACACAAACCATTCCTTCCATTCCACCCAGGTGTTTTATTAACAAAACACAAGTCCAAATACTTAGAAATATTTTCGCATAGCATGAATATATAACCACCCTTGGTTGCTACTAGCTAGGCTAAGCATGGCATTGATAAGAATCTTAGCTTAGAAATTTCAAGAAATTCTACAACTAGTAGGATTTCCCAAGCATAGCATATATAGATCAAAATAATCATGCAAGACTTAGCAAAATATTTCTAATGCATAGTTGAAAAGCATAGGAATAAAATCATGAAGCACCACTTGCCTTTTTGGTAGAGAATATAAGTTCACTCCTTGTCCTTGCAATATTCACACTCTTCAAATCACTACAATTTAATCAAGCAAGGCACAATTTCAATCCACCATTCAAGTAAACAACACATAAAATAACAAAAACAAAGCAATGCATGCAATCATGCAAAATATTGTTTTATTTGGAAAAGTGGTTTCTAATAGGTTATAAACATTCTAAAACACCTATTTATCATTTTATAGAAGTGGCAAAATCATTTGCAAAAGATTTTACTTCATAAACCATTTTTAAACCAAATCAATATTTTATGTGGTTAGAATTGCCTTTAGCAAGCAATAATCTTTATAGGGTTCACCAAATACATTTTTAAGTCATAAAACTTGCTGTTTGGGGTCAGAGAGTTTAAAACAAAAAATTTCCCAAAGGTTTTCCTCCAAAATCATTTTTAAGTCAGAATCAACATTTTTATTTGGCTAGAAATGCTTTTATTCAAAGATTTATTCTTTTGCTTCACCAAATATATTTGTGAAACCAAAAATTGATTTCTATGGTCAGTAGGTTCAAAACAAACCATTTTCCAAAGATTTTATCACCAAAATAATTTTAGAAAGAATTTTATATTCAGAACATTCCTACACAAGTTTCTGCAAAACCAATCATTTTACCAGAAGAACTTTACTAAACAAAGGGCGAGGTTGGATAGGGTTTGTCTTGCTGATTCCATTGATATAAAATTTGCAAAATTTGGACGTGTGGTTTGAAAGTTATGCAATTTACAAATTTGATCATCTAATAGATCAAATTCTGTTTTTAAAACAAACTCTGGGCCACGTGGCTTGATTCTACTAGCCCATACCGATTCGGTTGGATCGACAGAGGACAGCCGTTGGATTTAAGTGAGATCACACGGCACAGAATCGAACTTACCCCTTTGAGTTAAATCTAATCGCACTCGTCAGATCAAGATCCAATGGTTGCTGCTTGTTTGACCAAATATGGGCGGCGCGCAACGGTGGCTGGCAGCGGCACGGCTCTGGCGGTGAGGTTGCTGGCGATTTAGCAAGCGCGAGAGAGGGAGATGATGCTCACTGGGTTCGTCACGTCGTGCTGAAGCTAGAGGTGGTCGTCGTAGCTAAAGGGGCGCACGGAGCTGCTGTCAATCTCTCGCCGGAGTCTGCACAGCGTCGGGCACGCTCTGGTCGATGTTGGGGGCGGGGCTACAAGGCACAGGAGAGCGAGATAAGGGGTTTGTTAAACGCGCGAGTGAGAGTAGAACCTGCGTGTGTCAACGAGAGGGGAAGGGGCGGACGGAAGGTACCTGGGGCACTCACCGGAGTTCAAGCCGAAGACGGTGGCGAGTGGCGTTGAGGTTTCCAATGCTAGGGAGCTTGCGCGGTTGAGCTAGGAGTACTGGGAGATGCGCCAGAGTCTGTGGGTCAAGCTCGTGTGGTCGAGGGGGCGAGGGGCGGCAGGGTATGGCCGGAATCGATGGAAGTACTCGCCGGAGACAGTGGCGGTGCAGCGCAAAATTAGGCAGCCTGGGGCGCACTAGGGTGGGGGATTGAGGGGTAAACAGAGAGGGGGGAGTTGCGGTTAAGTAGGCGTGGTCGTGGGGCTGGGTTATTGCGCCATTAATCGAGAATTCAACTCGCGAAATCAACGTAGAAACGGCGACGAGGGCGTGATCTTCGCGGGGAGGAAGAAGACTGGGCGGTGGGGTCGGGTTGACAGTGAGATAGAGAGGGGTGAGGTGGGGCCTGCTTGTCGGCGACTGAGTGGGTTAGGTCTGCGGTGAGAAAACGTTTCGGTGAGAGGGTTGCCGGGGTGGGCTCTTGCTGGGCCAGATAGGCTTTGTTGGCTGGGATGCTTTCTATTCCCTTTTTTATCTGATTCTTTTTCTTTTTCCATTTCTTTTATTCTGTTTTGATTTTGATTAATAAATTCAAAAAACTTTTGAATTTCAAATTTCAACCAAACTTTGAGTATATTCAAATACTGTTTAATAACACATTCTGAAGTCAAATTTAGAATAAATCTTTTATTCTTTTTAGGGTCTTTTAATTATTTAAAATAGGCCTTTTCATTTATTCAAATAAGATTTAATAATGTTTTCAAACTCCATTTGAATTCTAAATCTTTCCAAATCTTTTCAGTAGGTTTTATTTGTTTATTTGGATGTCAAATAATTCACCTTGAATTTATTTGGAATATTTTTAATATGATTTATTAATCATTTAAAAATTGGGTATTTGCCTTTATTCTAATGAAAATAATTATGGGTTTAATTCCATAAATTTATTTGGTTGATTTCTTTGATCCCATTTAAGTTAAATAAAAAACTTTTATTCCACTTGGATAAATTCCAAATACTATTTTCTCATGATTTTAATTAATCATTCTTATTAGAGATTTGCCTTTATTCAAATAGAATTTGGTTAATGCCATTTTGTTTTATTTGGAAAATTCTTTATCCTTTTATTTTATTTAGATTTGGATTATATTAATTCCATTTGCTTATGGATTAGGCCAAGATTTAATTGGTCTTTAAATATTCCTCATTTAATATTTCTTTCTTTATCTTATAAAATCCATATCTTTTTATTTATAGATCCAAACTTGGTGATTCTAATTTGTAAAATCTTATTTAATATTTATTTATCCTTTTAAATATCTTGAGGATTATTTGCTCACCATTTGGTATGGATTTTTAGATAGGTGCTTTATTAGTTTTGGAAATTCAATTTCCTTATCTTATTATATTCATACGATTTTATCTATGGCTCCAAATTAAGTGAAACCAATTTCTATGGTTTTATAATATTTCTATTTGTCATTCTTGATCATTTTGAAATGTTTGCTTGATAAATTTTTATATGGATCAAATCCATGGTCTTAGAGATAACTTGGAAATGTTTTTCTTCCATTATGATTTTAGGATTTTGGTTTATTTTCCAAGTGTTTAAATTTCTAGATGCATTTATGGAGAATGCATTCCACTTGATTTGAATTTAGTTAGATTCAAACATTGACCAAAGTTTGTTCAAGATGGGATTTTATGTTTCCATTTAGAAACAAAAGTTTCTTTTCACCCTAAAATTCAACAATTATTTATTTTTCACATTACAAGATTTGGAAAATCTTGGGATGTGACAGGCTACCACCCTTAAAATAAATCTCGTCCCAATATTTGGGAAGGATAGGGGTTACAAGTTGGCTTCAAAACAACTAGGGTACTACCACCCTTAAAAAAATTCCAAACTAGATTACTTCTTGGCTTGCTTGGGGTCTTGATGTATCTTCTCTGGGCACTTGTTTGCATAATGGCCTAGCTCTTTGCATTTGAAACACATCACTTGGCTGATATCTTTCTTTTCCTTTGGTATCATTGCCTCTTGTTTGTTTCCTTGGTTCTTCTTCTTTTCTGGGCAATCACTGGCATAGTGTCCCATCTCCTTGCAATTGTAACATTGCAACTGGCTTATGTCCTTCTTCTTTTTGGGTCTCTCCAAAGCTAGGAGTTCTTCTAGTTCGTCCTCGTCATACTTCACCACAAAGGTGGGAAATCTTTCTCTCTTCTTGGGGCAGTTACTAGAGATATGACCTTCTTCTTCACAAGAGTAGCAACACTTTGTGGTCACTTTAGATTTGGCCTTATGATGTATGGTTTTGACTTTGTCTTCATCCTTCTTGGTAGAAGTTGTTCCTTCATGAGAGTTTACAAACTGTTGTTGCACTCCACCTTGTTTCCTTTGTTGAACTATGGAATAGATGGGGCATTGGATAGGGACATGATTATTTCCTTCACATAGGAAACAAGTAGCTTGAGATGTGGGGCATTAATTAGTTGGATGTTTCTCATCACAATTGGGGCATTGATCTTCATGCTCCTTGGAAGTGTGATCCTTGTCTCCACAGACATTGCAAGTTTGAGTTCCTTCTAAAATATCATCCTTGACATCCTTGTTGTCATAATCTCCTTGGGAAGAGTTGTCTCCCATGTTGTTCATTTGAGTGGTCATCCCTTGCAGCAATTGGGATTGGATTTCTAAAAACTTTGCATGGTTGGATCTAACCCATTGTTGTTGGCTAAAAACTGAGTTGTCACTTGGTTCAACTGGGTTTGGTTTGCTAGTAGTTGTTCTCTCATGTGCATCTCTTGGTTGTTGGTGTCACCATTCTTGATGTTGGAGTCTCTTGAAGAAGTCATCTGTTTGGGTTGGATTGGGGTTAGAATAGGCAAAAGATTTCTAAGGGAATAGTTCTAATCACACACATCACAATTCACACAAGCAATGTGCAAGCAATCACAAACAAACATTCCACTCAAACAACAAAGTTTAAGCACATTTTTTTTGGGCAACAAAACATTTTTGTTACACCACATAAGTTGGTGTGTTTGCTTTAATCTAAATATGGTGGTCCAACTATGTGGTTCACCTGAGATCATTCCATTCTTCTTGGTTGCTTCTTCATGAACAAGATCTTTGTATCTTTAGAGAATTTCTTGTGTCTTGGTCACAAAACTCCAAAGGTGATGATGGTTTCTTCTAAGTTGTGTTTTCCTTAGTCTTCAAGTCTTGAGTAATATTACTTGTCTCACTTGTAGTCCTTAGTCACATCCAAGTTGAAGTCCTTGTTGTGAATAAGGTTGAAATCACTTGAGTTGGTGAAGTCCTTTGCTCATGTTGAAGTCTTTGGCCATGGGGTAGGCTTTATCCATCAAGTTTGAAATAGAAGAGATGTAGAATCAAAAACCAAAAGGTTGAGGAAAGAGTTTACAAGATTGTTTGTAAATAAGTTTTGGAACAAATACAACTCCTACTTTTCTAAGGGGTTTTGTCCAATCCTAGGGTTACAATCCTACAGGCAACACAGTGCTCTGATACCATCTGTAGAGGTCCCAACCTTTAATAAGGTAGAGATCCCTGTGTTTACAATGCTAGTCCCTGGATCAATAGCTAGCATCCACAATTAAGATGTAATATCAAGAAACAAAGGTCATATTACAACTTTATAACCAGGAATAAAATAATTCATTACATCTTAGGTAGCTCATTTGGCTATCTCATTACAATGCAGCAGAAATAACTTTAGCATGGAGTCCTTCATCTTCAAAGTGCCACAGGCAATCATGTTGGTTGTAGACTTGTAATCCTAATCAACACACTTCTCTAACATCAAACAAACCTGCAACATAATAAGTTACAGCCACAAGGGTCAATACATTTGAATTGTATTGGAAAGTGATACTATGATAGTATAGTGGATTCTATCATCTATGTGCATTTGGCTAGGTGGAGCTTAGGCTTGCTTTGCTCAAAATAGATTTTCCTTATCATTTGAAAACACTAAGTTTTTGTTTGTCAAAATCACCCAACGCATCTCCCAATAGACATTGGTGATCCTTTAACCCTTGTTCAGCCACCAGTTTTTAACTTAGAAATTGGGATGAGGAGATTCTTGATAGCTTCCATGTCTTGATGCTCAAATTGTCCTTTACCAGGGACATGGCTAAGTACTTATATTTTACACTCTGTAGAGGTGGTGCACTTTCCCCACAAGACTTGGTTTTCACCAAGACATGACCTTTCAGAAGCCTTCCTTAGACCAAATGGACGTGTTCCAACCTATCATCCCACTACCACCAACTGTCCAAATGGCTAAGTTATTGCAACCTATGTGATCCAGGCAGAGCCCATATTGCCAAGTGGCTACACTAGAAGCTTCTTAACATATGGCATCTCAAATCCCTTTGTTCCTGGGTGGCTTTCCACAAGTGAGATACACAAGGTAAACCATAAATGGGCCTTGTGTAACCACTCAACACAAACCATTCCTTCCATTCCACCCAGGTGTTTCATTCACTTAGTTGTTTTATTAACAAAACACAAGTCCAAAGACTTAGAAATATTTTCACATAGCATGAATATATAACCACCCTTGGTTGCTACTAGCTAGGCTAAGCATGGCATTGATAAGAATCTTAGCTTAGAAATTTCAAGAAATTCTACAACTACTAGGATTTCCCAAGCATAGCATATATAGATCAAAATATTCATGCAAGACTTAGCAAAATATTTCTAATGCATAGTTGAAAAGCATAGGAATAAAATCATGAAGCACCACTTGACTTTTTGGTAGATAATATAAGTTCACTCCTTGTCCTTGAAATATTCACACTCTTCAAATCACTACAATTTAATCAAGAAAGGCACAATTTCAATCTACAATTCAAGCAAACAACACATAAAATAATAAAAACAAAGCAATGCATGCAATCATGCAAAAGATTGTTTTATTTGGAAAAGTGGTTTCTAATAGTTTATAAACGTTCTAAAACACCTATTGATCATTTTATAAAAGTGGCAAAATATTTTACTTCATAAACCATTTTTAAACCAAATCAATATTTTACGTGGTTAGAATTGCCTTTAGCAAGCAATAATCTTTATAGGGTTCACCAAATACATTTTTAAGTCATAAAACTTGGTGTTTGGGGTCAAAGAGTTTAAATAAAAACATTTCCCAAAGGTTTTCCTCCAAAATCATTTTTAAGTCATAATCAACATTTTTATTTGGCTAGAAATGCTTTTATTCAAAGATTTATTATTTTGCTTCACCAAATATATTTTTGAAACCACAAATTGATTTCTGTGGTCAGTAGGTTCAAAACAAACCATTTTCCAAAGATTTTATCACCAAAATAATTTTAGAAAGAATTTTATATTCAAAACATTCCTACACAAGTTTCTGCAAAAACAATCATTTTACCAGAAGCAATTTACTGAAAAAAGGGCATGGTTGGATAGGGTTTGTCTTGCTGATTACATTGATATAAAATTTGCAAAATTTGGACGTGTGGTTTGAAAGTTATGCAATTTACAAATTTGATCATCTAATAGATCAAATTCTGTTTTTAAAACAAACTCTGGGCCACGTGGCTTGATTCTACTAGCCCATACCGATTCGGTTGGATCGACAGAGGACAGCCGTTGGATTTAAGTGAGATTGCACGACACAGAATCGAGCTTACCCCTTCGAGTTAAATCTAATCGCACTCGTCAGATCAAGATCCAATGGTTGCTGCTTGTTTGACCAAATATGGGCGGTGCGCGATGGTGGCTGGCGGCAGCGCGGCTCTGGCGGTGAGGTTGCCGGCGATTTAGCAAGCGTGAGAGAGGGAGATGATGCTCACTGGGTTCGTCTCGTCGTGCTGAAGCTAGAGGTGGTCGTCGTAGCTGAAGGGGCGCACGGAGCTGCTATCAATCTCTCGCCGGAGTCTGCACAGTGTCGGGCACGCTCTGGTCAACGTTGGGGGCGGGGCTAGAAGGCACAGGAGAGCGAGATAAGGGGTCCGTTAGACGCGCGAGTGAGAGTAGAACCTGCGTGTGTCAACGAGAGGGGAAGGGGCGGACGGAAGCTACCTGGGGCACTCACCGGAGTTCAAGCCGAAGACGGTGGTGAGTGGCGTTGAGGTTGCTGACGCTAGGGAGCTTGCGCAGTTGACCTAGGAGTACTGGGAGATGCGCTAGAGTCTGTGGGTCAAGCTCGTGTGGTCGAGGGGGCGAGGGGCAGCAGGGTCTGGCCGGAATCAATGGAAGTACTCGCCGGAGACAGTGGAGGTGCAGCGCGAAATTAGGCAGCCTGGGGGCGCACTAGGGTGGGGGATTTATGGGTAAACGGAGAGGAGGGAGAGGCGGTTAAGTAGGCATGGTCGCGGGGCTAGGTTATTGCGCCATTAATCGAGAATTCAACTCGCGAAATCAACGCAGAAACGGCGACGAGGGCGTGATCTTCGCGGGGAGGAAGAAGACTGGGCGGTGGGGTCGGGTTGACAGTGAGATAGAGAGGGGTGAGGTGGGGCCTGCTTGTCGGCGAATGAGTGGGTCAGGTCCGCGGTGATAAAAGGTTTCGGTGAGAGGGTTGCCGGGGCGGGCTCTTGCTGGGCCAGATGGGCTTTGCTGGCTGGGCTGCTTTCTATTCCCTTTTTTTATCTGATTCTTTTTCTTTTTCCATTTCTTTTATTCTGTTTTGATTTTGATTCATAAATTCAAACAACTTTTGAATTTCAAATTTCAACCAATCTTTGAGTATATTCACATACTTTTTAATAACACATTCTGAAGTCAAATTTAGAATAAATCTTTTATTCTTTTTAGGGTCTTTTAATTATTTAAAATAGGCCTTTTCATTTATTCAAATAAGATTTAATAATGTTTTCAAACTCCATTTGAATTCTAAATCTTTCCAAATCTTTTCAGTAGGTTTTATTTGTTTATTTGGATGTCAAATAATTCACCTTGAATTTATTTGGAATATTTTTAATATGATTTATCAATCATTTAAAAATTGGGTATTTGCCTTTATTCTAATGAAAATAATTATGGGTTTAATTCCATAAATTTATTTGGTTGATTTATTTGATCCCATTTAAGTTAAATAAACAACTTTTATTCCACTTGGATAAATTCCAAATACTATTTTCTCATGATTTTAATTAATCATTCTTATTAGAGATTTGCCTTTATTCAAATAGAATTTGGTTAATGCCATTTTTTTTTATTTGGAAAATTCTTTATACTTTTATTTTATTTAGATTTGGATTATATTCATTCCATTTGCTTATGGATTAGGCAAAGATTTAATTGGTCTTTAAATATTCCTCATTTAATATTTCTTTCTTTATCTTATAAAATCCATATCTTTTTATTTATAGATCCAAACTTGGTGATTCTAATTTGTAAAATCTTATTTAATATTTATTTATCCTTTTAAATATCTTTAGGATTATTTTCTCACCATTTGGTATGGATTTTTAGATAGGTGCTTTATTAGTTTTGGAAATTCAATTTCCTTATCTTATTATATTCATAAGATTTTATCTATGGCTCCAAATTAAGTGAGACCAATTTCTATGGTTTTATAATATTTCTATTTGTCATTCTTGATCGTTTCGAAATGTTTGCTTGACAAATTTTTATATGGATCAAATCCATCGTCTTGGAGATAACTTGGAAATGTTTTTCTTCCATTAGGGTTTTAGGATTTTGGTTTATTTTCCAAGTGTTTAAATTTCCAGATGCATTTATGGAGAATGCATTCCACTTGATTTGAATTTAGTTAGATTCAAACATTGACCAAAGTTTGTTCAAGATGGGATTTTAAGTTTCCATTGAGAAACAAAAGTTTCTTTTCACCCTAAAATTCAACAATTATTTATTTTGTTTATTTATTTTTCACATTACAAGATTTGGAAAATCTTGGGATGTGACATGCTGTCACAGGGAACGCTTTCAACATTGCACCTGTACATTGTGAAATAAAGAGGGAACTTGTAAGTCCATGGAGTGAAGTATGTGTGTTAGAGAAACGCTTGGGCAGCTAGCTTAAGCCATGCCTAATCATGGTGGAAACTTGTAGCATCACTATAGTGAGCTATCTATGAAGCATCCTCAATAAAAAGCTATGCATATAGTAAATAAAAAGATTGCTGAGATGCTCATTGTCTGCTTGCCTTGTCATTTTGGTTATGGGATAGCTCATGTACCATGTGCAAGGGGTACCCCGTTGGCGGTTCTCTATGATACGCATGTACTTACAATGACAAGAACTTATAGGTGACTGAAGTTGAGTAGCATGAGGTGTGGCCCTCGTACTCAAGGGACTTGAGATTGCCAACTTATATTTTGTCAAGCATATACTCCATCTTTGTGCACTTTATCCTTAATCATCTCAAGATGCTTATGATAGGCGCAATGAGGGGTCAAAGCTAGTAAGTACCATAATCTTTTGGAAGCTCTTTATGACTTGAAATCCCTGCTTCCCTCTAGAAGGGACCTTTCTCATATTTTCTAAGTTAAGTTAGTAAACCTACCTCATCTCCTTCTCCAACAAGCATTTGAGTTGTTGTGTTGCAAGCATTCATATGGTGATTTATTCAATCATGTTCTTTATCTTCCTTGTTTGCACCAGACTCTTATCTATTGAGTATTACTTTGAAAGCCTTCATTGTGAAAAACCTTTTTGAGCAAAGAGTGCTCCTGTTATAAAACTTCTACAAAAAGCTTTTTTGTGAAACTGTTTGCTAGATGTTCTCTGACCAAGAACAAGAGTTTGCCAATTCCAATTATGATTTATCTTTATGCATCTCTATTGTGACTCATGTACTTGTTGCAAGCTAAGTTATATAATGGTGAGTTACTTTCTTCTATGAGTTGTGTAATGGTAAGTGTGATGCTTCTTGTCCATATTCTTTTTATCGACACTTCACTCCATAAACCTGTGTACATGTTTACTGAGCTCAGTTTTCGCTTGGGGACAAGCGAAGGTCTAAGCTTGGGGGGGAGTTGATACGTCCAATTTGCATCACCATTATATACCATAATTTGCCTCTATTCATTGATATATGTCTTATTATGAGGTTTTACTTATGTCTTTTCCACTGTTTTTGCATATTGGATGATTCTTGGAGGATGGACTGCCGGAGTCTGGATTCTGATGGAAAAAGAGGTGTTTTGATGCAATTTCGCGAAGATCAGAAAAATATATTTTCCCGTAAGACGAAGGAAGCCAGAAGGGGAGGCGTAGAAGGGCCACAGGGGGCCCACACTCCCTAGGAGCGGGTCCCCCCTAGGCCGCGCCTAGGACAGGTGTGGCCCACCTGCTCGGCCTCCGACTCCGCCCTCTCGCCTATATCTTCCTCACGGAACCCTAACACTAGGGGGCGACCACAGATAGATTTCCTCTTCCTCTGCGGGGCGGAAAACACCGAGAGAGAAAGATCTCTCCGATAGACAGATTTCTGCCGGGGAAATTCCTTCTCGGAGAGGGGAGATCGTTGCCATCAACACCATCGTCAAGGTAGTCTTCATCGGGATCATCATCATCATCATCCACACCATCATCTCCACCAGCACCATCATCACCACTCCATCCCACTGTAACAATTGTGTTGGATATTGCTTTAGTTCTTAGGGGAAACTTTCCCGGTGTTAATTAGTATTGTAGTTGATGCTTGTGAGTGGAACCATTGGATTATTGTTTATGTTCAGATTGTTATCCATCACCATATCATCTTCATCCATATGATGTCTTGTGAGTAGTTCGTCTAGTTCTTGAGGACATGGGAGAAGTCATGTTGTTAGTAGTGGATTTGTGTTGAGTTATTATTCAATGGTTTAGTATTTAAGTTGTGGTGCTATTCTTCTACTGGTGTAATGTGAACATCAACTACATGATACTTCACCATTTATGGTCCTAAGGGAATGCATTGTGTATTTGGCTACTAATTGTGGGGTTGCCGGAGTGACAGAAACCTGAACCCCCGTTAGGACACCTTTGCACAAGGGAGCATAGGATCTCAGAGTTTAAGGTTGTGGTTAGGTTTATATCTTAATTACTTTCCTGTAGTTGCGGATGCTTGCAGGGGGTTTAATCACAAGTATGTATTAGTCCAAGTAAGGTCGGTACATTAGCACAGGTTCACCCACACAACACTTACAACACCAAAGAAGAGTACTTAGCTATTTGAAGCGAAAGCACTTGACAGAATTCCCATGTTTCCTCGAGAACGTTTGGTCCTTATAGGTATTTCCACCGGCTTGTCCTTTGCTAAGAAAGGATTGGGCCACTTGCTGTAGTTGTTCTTTGTCTTTATTACTTGCACTTTGTTTTGTTTCTTTATCATAAAACCCCTAAAAATCAGTTTGCTAAGTATTTATAGAGATTTCCTGCTCCATACCACTAGTCAACACCTTCTGCTCCTCGTTGGGATCGACACTCCTATTTATGGAAAGTACTACGATACACCCCCTATACTTTTGGGTCATCACCAACCCCCTTGCCAAATAGATGAGCCCCCTCCCCTCTATTTGCACCACAACAACAAGTTATCTCCTCTCCCTCTAAACCCTAGAGCTCTCTCCATTATATTGGATCTAGCTATTGGGATTAGATTTCCACCTCCAAAATAACGTCGTGCGCAGGACAATCTGGCTTCCATCTTCTTCTGCTGCTCGGCTGGATCGGAGCCCGGGAGACGTCCCTACACCGTACATGTGTAGAGCTTTGAGGCGCAACACTTGGGGCGTTTTTCTTCATTGCTATATGCCTACTTGCGTAAGGTATGCCACGGTCTTCAAGGGTATGAATACCGTCCTCCTTCTCCATTACTTATGTCTATATAGAATAGATCTTGGTTGCCGTGTTCGTGTAGCTAGCATTTTTTTAGATTTTCTGCATCGAACCCCAACAGTGGTATCAGAGCCAGATCTATGGGTAGACATGTCGTACAGATAGAACATATAGAAATATGTGGGCGTTGATCCTCTAGTTGCGACCCACTTTCATGTTCTTATTATATCACGAGATTGATTGTTGAAGCGGCCTGGACCAACCTTACATGTAAGCTTACGTGAGACTGGTTCCATGCACGACATACGTCTTGTTCTGTATAAGTGGCTGGCCAGTGTCTGTCTCTCTTTCAATAGTGGATATGACTTTTACACTGGAGGGCCCTGTAAAGGGAGCGAAGAGGCAATCATTGAATCAACGTTGTGGCTCGATGTTCATAGGTGGGAAGGGGTTCTGCCATGAAAGCCCTAAAGTCGCGTAAAACTTGCAAAAGAATAAAGTAGAGGCGTCTAACTTTGTTTTGCAGGGGCGTGTGTCATGACATGGTAATGGTAAGTTTATGAAACGCTTTTCCATTGGATATCTCAATGGAGATCAAGGTGGTGTAACCATGTCATGACACCATACTTTTGAAGTATTTGTTTGCACATCTTGTTTGGCATAGTAATATGACGGTATATAAATAGGATGATCCCTCACAACTCCAATCATAGTGTTCCTCTTGTGTGTGCACCATCAAGAATGTTTTTTGGTATGAGGCAGGCTGTGACGATCGGGTGTTAGACATACTGATACGTCGGAAATGTATCTATAATTTTGTATGCTCCATGCTTGTTTTGTATCTACTTTGCTTTGCTTTGTCTACACTTTGAGGTGTTTTTATATCTTTTCTGGAACTAACCTATTAACAAGTTGCCACAGTGCCAGTTGCCTGTTTTCTTCTGTTTTTGTTCCAAAAAGGCAGAAAATATATATTCTCAGAATTGGACGGGACAAAAGCCAAAGTAAATATTTTACCGTGGGGGACACGAAGCCAAAAAACGAGACGGAGAGGCAAACCAGGGCGGACAGACCCCCCTAGGTGCGGGTGGGCCCACCTCGCGCCTGGGTAGGGTGTGGGGCCCCTGGCCGCCTCCCAGCCTCGCCTCTTCGCCTATAAGAAGCCCCCGATGCAGAAACCCTAGGCACCCGATCAAAACTCCACAAAACCTTCTGTAGATGCCGCCACCGTCGTCCCTAGATCGAGGTGGATCTGAAGTTCTTCCCGGCACCCTGCCGGAGGGGAGATCATCCCGGAGACCTTCTTCTCCGGTATGATGCGTGAGTAGTTCCACCTTTGTCAACACCCGGATTTTTAATCCCAGATGCCTGTTATGCCATACATCGCAATCCTAGGATTACCATTTTTGCGAGACATAACAGATTGGATATCACTGTACATCATCCATTACAAACCATACATAAGATCTTACAACAAATAAAGGATCACATGATCCAGTCTTAATACAATCATAGCAGCCGAATAAGGTAATAATAACGGTATCATGGGCGAGACTCCATCTTCATGGTCACAGGCAAGGCTAACGATGGGAGATGATCCTACTTGTCGTAACCTTCTCGCGGTTTGTCTTCCTAATAGTCCTCTTCATAGTCTTGCCACGGGAATAGCCAGGGACAAAGCCATGAGTACTCGTTAAGTACTCGCAAAGTAATACTAACAAGTGAAGGGGTTTTGAGTAGGAAGTACTAGGCTCTAGGTTGTTTTGCAAAAAAATCCAGATTTACCTTAACTGAGTTCAGAAGCAAAGAAAGCTAGTTGAAAGTTTTATAACACCTAAGTGGGAACTTGAGTTTCATATCACAACCCTGTTTTGATCAAGTCAAATTCATGATTCATTTCACAAGTCATTTTGAAAACATCTGACGACGGAACAATATGGCCACTCCAACTGTCCATAACCGCGGACGCAGCTATTCGAATAGTTTGACACTCTGCAGAGGTGGTACACTTTCACCACAATATTCGATACATCCGCCAGGAACAATCCAGAATTCACCATACTCAGTATGCGGATAATCAATCCTAACCTTTCAATTACACTCCCTAGTTTAGGCACCTCTCATGTGAGTTTGGCCTCCCAACCATGACCAACTATCATCTTGGGAACTGCACAGTTGGACAATCTTCACAAGGTAGCCGCAGCTCAAACCTTGGCTGCAAGGGAACCCATACTAAGGTATATAAACTTCCAATCAAGCCCTACCCAAATTTCAGGTATTGTGGTTGTACGGTAAAATTGGAATGGTATCGCATCCATACAACCATCAGTTTTATAAAGGGCTAAAGCTCATGCCTCAACATTTTCATCATCAAAATCATTTGGTGTTCAAGAACACATGTCAGAACATTTCAGTAGAATGACTCATCATTCTAAGGTTTTCATAATCATTTCCACCAAGTATTCCCATCTAAAGTGATCAAGTTTTATGCTTAGCACTAGCCACTAAAGTTGGGGGTAAACACTAATGAGGGGGAATAATCAAGTGTGCCTTATCTAAGTTCAATCTCATGCCTTAGGATGACATCAAGATTTATCTAACTTAGGCCAAATTTTATGCTCTTTATGCTACCTTTAAAATGTCTCTCTAGAATCTACCATTCACTAAGTAAACCTAAATAGAAAGCTTTGATAAAGAAATAAAAGACTAAGCTTGCAAATAAAACTGGGATTGGGTAACATAAGGTGGTATAATCACATATGCCTAATGCATCTATTTGGCATAGTTATCTTGCAAGGGTTAACTTTCAAAGTTAACTTTTATTGTGAATCTTTCTTATTAGCTTGCCTTGTGCAGTGCAGTGGTTGAAGTTCTCCTCTGCTTCTTCCTCGTAGTATCCTCCTTCCTCCTCGTATCCTTGGTCGGTACTAGCGTCTATAAATAAATATGAGGTACACAAGCACCAATAAATACTTAACTAGTTCTATTTATCACACCAAGGTTTTCACTAGATGATCTAGCATCATCACAAACATCACAAAGATTAAGGCAATAGTTTTATTTCTTTTATTTTAGAAAAGTAATTTCTACTCATTGAAAAACTACTTAAGATTTAATATTCTCCAACTAAAACATGGGATCATGTTGACACATGTCATCACCACATATTTCAGTACTTGGGAATGTGATTTAAAGTGGTGTCACAATTTAATAAGGTTTAACCTTTTTATTTTAATTAATTAAAGTGACTAGAAATGCCTATGGGGCATTCTTTTATTACTTTTCCATTATTTCTACAAGTAAACCTATATATTTTTATATATTCAGAAAGGTCTGGTTAAATGTGATTTTTGAGAGTTGGAATCAACTCAAAAGCTTTTGTGGTTGAATTTTGAAAAATGTTTGAATGTAGAAAAGCTTCTGCCTTGTTTTTTTACTATGGGTGATCTACAACTCCAAATGATTTGAATCCAATGGGTTTGGATTAAGAATTTCAGTATCTTTCTAGAAAAATTAGTTTCATGCATTTTGGTTCAGTGAATCGATCTGGGTTGATTTTTGAATCAAGGTACAGAACTAATTTTGAAACTAAATGGAAATACCTAAATTCAAACTACTGGTTCACGCAGGAAGTTACCTGGGACGGCCCACGGCACACAGCACGCGCGGGTGGGTTTAAGTGAATGTCCCCACCAGTCAGTGAGACCGGGGGTGCGAATGGGTACGAGGCAATCTAAACCACACGATCAACATCTAATCGAACGACTATGACTTATCGTCTCCGTCGGGCTATGCCGGCGAGGCAGAACCCTAGCATGGCTAGTGGGGGTCTACGGGGGCTCACCGGGGCTCAGGCGAGGGTCGGCGATGGGGACAAACGACTAAGTCAACGATGGCGAACCTCCTGGTACCGGTGGCTTCTCCGGGGGCGGATCCAATCGTTGGCTCCTTTCTTCCTCCTCCGCGGCAGACTCGGGCAAAATTCCAGCACCTGCTGCTCGCCTTGCTCCGGAGGTGAGGTGGGGTGGTTCTGAGAGAGAGGGGAGTGTGTTGCTGTGCTAAAATCGAACGGGGGTGGCCTCTATTTATAGTGCAGCGAAGGGACCAAAGGGCGCGGGTGGAGCTCATCGTGGTCGTCGGCACAATGGGCCAACGACATGGGCGATGGTAGGGGACGGTGTTGTGTTCCCCAGCGAAGCTCAACGTCATGGTCGCGAGGCGTGGGGCGGTACAATGCGGTCGGAACATTGCGGTGCTCTGGGCGGGTCCGACGGACATTTTAATTGCTCACAGGCTCTCCTGGTCACGCGACGACGAACAGGCATGTCCTGGCGGTTCCTGGGATGGTGGTGATCACGCACGCAAGCGGCGAGGGCGGCGCGCGGTCTGTGCTTGCATGTCGAGTGCGGTGCTCTGGCACGCTCTAGGCATGCTCGCAGAGAGGCTGGGCACGCTCGGGCTGAGTGGTCCAGGGGCTGGCTGCACTTTGGCGTTGGACAGGGGGTGGCGGTGGATGGTGGTTAGTGTCCCAGACAAGGTTGGCGAGGCTAGGGCTGCTCCTAGCTGGCTGTCGACAATGGGATGGCCGTTTGGGGCTCGGCATGCTCACCATTGATGGAAATGGCAAGTTCACAGTAAGCTAAAGCTTGTTAACTGAGCTAGATGATCTACTAAGAGCATGCTGTGAGGTAGAGAGGGAACAAGTTAGGCCAAAACACTGCTCACTATAGTGTTTTGTGATATGTTTGATTTGTGTTTGCAAGGTGTTTGATGAAATGGCCGAAAGAGATTTGAATCTGAATTTTTGAATGAAAATTGGTGGGTGTACTAGTCACATACTAAGTAGTCTCTGGTTAGTTGGAATGGTCAAGGTGCACTGGTTTGGTTGGTTTTTGAGAATCGGTGATCTTCACATATGATATAGATTCAATTTTGAGTTGTCATTTAAATCAAGTTGCCAAATGTTTCTGGGGTTTTGAAAGGTGGGCTTGGGTTCACTTTTACTTGGTCTAGCAAGGGGTGAACAGAAATGGAATTGTTTCTGTTTGAAATCTTGGACTATAAACACTCAAAGTGGTCTAGTGAGCAAGATTGGCAAAAATGACCATTTGCTTATTTTGTTTGTTTTTGAATTTCTCTTGATTTGATTCTGCTTGGAAATGATTTAGATGATGTTGTTTTCATCTTTAAACCATTCCTTGCTATTCACAACAATCACACAAGTCCATTCATGCATTCATACATTCCTCACATACACACATGCATTCATATGATTTTAATTAACAAAAGTTTTTATTAACCCAAATTTTGGTGATTGGAATTTGATAGTCTTGAACAATAGTTTTGGGATGTTACAACCTTGGACTATGGGACCATGTAGTAGCTAGATGGTTGTATCTCCTCCTTGTGCTTTCATGTATAGATCTTGTGAGCTCTGTTCATGATCAAGATCTAATCTATTTGTAATCATGCATGTTGTGTTTGTAGGGATCCGATGGATATTGAGATTACTATGTCAGATTGATTAATGGTTTTGTCTATTTGATACTATCATGTCTGTGTTGTTTGTAATATTGCATGCTCTCCATTGTTAGTATCTATCTTGGCCAAGTAGTTGCTAGTGACTCCAAGAGGGGGTATTTATGCCCGATAGTGGGTTCATGCCTCTAGTTTCCAAGGGAAGTGACAGAAATCTCTTCGGTTGTAGATGTGTTATTTCCACTAGGGAGAAAACAACAGTCTCTTGTTCATAGAACAAGTGGATTGTTTAACTTACACACTTTGCTTAAAGCAGTTGTTTGTTGCTTGCAACTTAATACTAGAGGTGGTTCGGATGAAACCTGAAGGTGGACTTCTAGTCATAGATGCAGTTGGATGGCGGTCTATGTATATCTTTGTATTGCCCAATAAAATCTCATAGGTACTTTTTGTCTGGTATTACATTGTTATGCCTTGCTCAGTTCCTATCAATTGCCCTGCTGTAATTTGTTTACCCTTCATGCCATGTTTTTTATCTATGGAGAGCACCTCTAGTGAACTATGGACCCCGGTCCAATCTTTGCCATTGATACATCTTCCACTGTTACTTGTTTACTTGCTGCAAACCACCATTACCTTCCACACCATACGTTTAATCCTTTGTTACAGCAACTGGTGAGATTGACAACTTCACTGTTAGTTGGGGCGAAGTCTTGAGTTTGTGTTTTGTAGGTCTCTGTGTTGCTTGCAAAACCTGTGTGATGTTTCCTTCCTCCTACTGGTTCGATAACCTCGGTTTCTTACTAAGGGGAAAATTGTTGTTGTGCTGCTTCACACCTTGCTCTTGGGGTTCCCAACAGACTCCACGTCAAGCACCAAGTTCTCTGGCGCCATCAAGGAGTCATCAACAAGTTTTTTGGCGCCGTTGTCGGGGAGGCTAAGGACTTCTTCACAAGGGGAGTCCTCCACTTCCTTTCTATTTACTTTGTTTTTAGTTTGCTTAGTTTATTTTTCTTGGTTTTGTTTGCCTCTTTTCAAAAACTCCAAAAAAATAGTTTAGTTTGGTTTGCTTTTTTTATCAAAAACACAAGAATATTAGTTCCTGCTCTGCTGCTGCTGTTTTTGGCTTGCTCCACTTTTGCCAAAATGAACTCCGCTGACAACACCAAGTTGTGTTACTTCACTAGCACCAACAACAATGATTTCCTTAGCACTCCTATTGCTCCACCTGCTCGTGATGCTACCTTTTATGAAATTAAGCCTGCTTTGTTGAATCTTGTGATGAGAGAGCAATTTTCTGGTGTTAGTTCTGATGATGCTGGTGCCCATCTCAATAAATTTGTTGAACTTTGTGAGATGCAAAAGTATAATGATGTATATGGAGATATTATTAAGCTCAAGCTGTTTCCTTTCTCCTTGAGAGGTAAAGCTAAAGAATGGTTGCTATCCTTGCCTAGAAATAGTATTAATTCTTGGACTAAATGCAAAGATGCTTTTATTGGAAAATACTATCCTCCTGCTAAGATTATATCTATGAGAAGTGACATTATGAAATTTAAACAACTTGATAATGAACATGTTCTCAAGCTTGGGAAAGAATGAAGTCTTTGATTAAGAATTGCCCCACTCATGGACTCACTGCTTGGATGATTATCCAGACTTTTTATGCAGGTTTGAGCTTCTCCTCAAGAAACCTGTTGGATTCAGCTGCTGCAGGTACCTTCATGGGCCTCACTTTGGGTGTTGCAACAAAGCTCCTTGACAATATGATGGTTAATTACTCTGAATGGCACACTAAGAGAGCTCCACATGGTAAGAAGGTAAATTTTGTTGAAGAAACCTCCTCTTTGAGTGATAAGATTGATGTTATTATGGCTATGCTTGTTAATGGGAAAGCTCCTCTAGATCCTAATAGTGTTTCCTTAGCCTCTTTGGTTGCTCAAGAAGAGCAAGTTGATGTGAACTTCATTAGAAACAACAATTTCAACAACAATGCCTATAGGAATAATTTTGGTGGTAACAACAATTATAGGCCATATCCTCCTAATAATGGCAATACCTATGGAAACTCCTACAACAATGATAGAAGTGCCCCTTCTGAACTTGAAGTCATGCCCAAAGACTTTATTAGTAAACAAACTGCTTTCAACAAGACTGTGGAGGAGAAACTTTTAACCGTTGAGAAGAATATTTCCTCTTTGTGTGAAGCACAATCCTCTTTGATTAATAAAATGGCTGCTAAACCTGAAACTATGGAAAATACCTTTGCTACTGCTCATGCCATACAAGTTACTATTGATGAAAATGTTAGAATGTTAGCTCAACTTCATGCTAAGTGGGAAAGGGAAGCTGAAATTGATAGAAACAATAGTGTGTCACCATCACTAGAATGGATACCACTAAACCACAAGAAGTCCATGTTCCTCCTCCTACTATGCCTAAGCCTATTGAGTCTACTACTAGTGATGCTAAGTTTGAATTTGATATAGATGGTTGCAATATTTCTGAAGTGATTCTTTTCTTGCAAAATCTTGCTAGAAGTCCTGATGCTAGAGATATGCATGTTGCTTTCACTAAACATATTACAGATGCTCTTGTGAAAATTAAGGAAGAGAAGCTGAAACACAAAGCTTCTATTCCTAGGATAGTAGAAGATAGTTGGGAACCCATTATTAATGTGCAAGTGAATGACTTTTTTTTACTATCTACTGTGAGGCAAAAGCCCCACAGCCTCCCACTTTTATTCATAATAAAAAGAGTAGTTACAAAAGAAAAGAAAAAATAGAGATATGTACATATGGTCATCCATCCAGAGGATGGGAAGGGACAACACTATACAAATGAAACCAGAGAGGACCTACTGCAAGGTAGCCACCCAAGCTAGCAACCTATTCTTATGTACCTTTTTCATTCTATGGCTTTGCATGGTCATATCAAACACAAACAGCCTCTTCCATGCAGCAAAAGTGGGTCTGATGTTCTGGAAGATTTTAGCATTTCGAACTTTCCAAATATTCCAACAAGCAATGAACATCACCTCAGCAAAGAAAGGATGATTAAAAGATTTTCTGGCACTTAAGGCAATTTGGAAACGATCATTACCAGAACTCCAATCCACCTGAAGATAGCTCCAAATTCGAGCACTGTAATTGCAGTTAAAAAATAGGTGATCCCTATCTTCATGATGATTCCCAATGACTTTGATCTCAAAGCTTCATGTGATCTTGGTTCTAGTGTCTCTATTATGCCTAGGAAGATTTATGAAATGCTTGATTTTCCACCTTTGGAAGATTGTTATTTGGATGTCCCACTCAATGATAATGCTAAAAAGAAACTCATGGGGAGTATTAATGATGTTCACATTATGGTTTACAATGCTTATGTCCCTGTTGATTTCTATGTTTTGGATGTTGAATACAATGCTTCTTGTCCTATTACCTTGGGAAGACCTTTTCTTAGAACTATTGGTGCCATCATTGATATGAAAGAAGGCATGCGGTGACCCAGCATACCACTGCATGATGTAGTACACTATAGTCATTGACATAACACCAATGAAACACCGTTCACTAGTATTACATCCCTCAGAGTGGTACAACAGAAACATAGCAGGTCCAAGACATGACTATAGGATACAACTTGACTCTTTACAAAAGATCCAGAGAACACTCTAGGTTAAAGAGAGAGAAAGAAACTTCTTACAAAGAAGAATCAGAAATATTCAACTCATAAATATCATGCTAATAATATTAGCATCTAACTATCTGGATTGCATTGCTGCTATTGCAATACTCTACAGAAATAGGTTCTATGGCTAGAGATTATATTCCTATCTACTCAGTAACTTCGTCTTCTGTTTAGTTGATGTGTATGTTGACTTCCTTGACTTCATTGAAGAGCTTGGGCTATTGATGACGATTATCTTGAGCATGAGTTGATGTAGACATCGGCTTAATGGCTTCAGAATCTAGCAAGGGTTAAGAAGATACATCGATTACGAGCGTACTCAGCAAGTTCACTAGAAAAGGAGTGTTTGATGCACTATATCTACGGCCATAGACCGTAGGTCGTAGGCAATGCAAGTTTTCGTAAACATTTCTTCAAAGGTTGCTTTTCTTCTAAAAATCTATGTCCGTCAGCCTTCACGGGTTTACCAGAACATTCATGGAGTTCCTTTCCCACCGCGTTCGCAGCTCCTTCCCGGAACAGGGAGTAACAAGTTACAGTTATTACACTCTGCAGAGGTGCGTTACTTTACCCATGAGAGATCTTAGCTTTGTTGCACATCCGAGCGGCCAACTCATTCATACTTCCTTGGTATGAGGCCCAGACTAAGATCCAAGCCAATCACTGCCCTCTCTGCGACCCCATATGTCTGCATGATCCTTTGGGGCAGGCTCACCTCCGTTAAGCCCCCTTCCGGGCAGGCTAAAACCCTGATGAGTTCCCAAATACTCTATGAACTGGTGATGCCCTGGCAAGTGCCATATCAAATGGACTATACCACTAAAAACCACTCATAGATAATCTAGACACCAAAAGTGTGGGGCATAAGGGTGCCCACCCAAATGTTGGATCCACACAAGGAATCACAACGTCACGTTAAGGTCGTCTTGCCTCCACACGAGAGGAAAAGGATACAGCTGACTTATCCATACCGTTCCAAATCTCATGGTTAACGCGTGATATACGACGCAAGAATCACTAGCGACATTGGTGGTTAAGTCCTAGATAATATGTTCCTTTACCACCGGAACTTTCATAGTAGGTTATTACCTCATGGTAAATAACCTATAATCATATTATTATGAAAATAGTGCTTTCTAACCTTTTTCAAATGAAAGTGATGACAACACTGGATTTCCAAAATACTTTACATAAAATAATCAAAGGACATGAGCAAGTGTGAACTTGCCTTTTGTGATTGCAAGATTATGCACTCGCGGTCTTCAAGACAATGTAAGATCCAATATCTGAAATCAGCATCGTTGGTTCGGTAAGTACTAATGTTTAAAGAAGAAAGATGATATTATGCATAAGTAATGTAATCCAATTTAGTAAACTCGAATCCCCGGAATAAGCGTTGATCTAGGGTTTGGATACTAGAAATGGTTTCTTTAGAATGTGTTGTCCTTTTAGATAGTTTCACACTTGTGCTTCTAATTAGGGCTTGTGAGTGTGTGTGAAACAATATGTGATTATAATATCATACAACAATAAGATACAAAATTGTGGAATGCTATTCAAAGATTACTTATATAAGAATTGCCTTATCTTCAAATCTTACTTTACAAGTACTAGTATTTATAAGGAACTTAGGTATTAATAATCCTGATATACAAGTAAAGTTTAAAGCAATGTGATTATGATTAATTGTCATATGTTGACTATGATGAAAGTCTTTGAGTTTAGTTGATAAGCGTTTGGAGATATTATCGTAAGACTTGTTGTTTGAAGTGGCAAAAAGAATAACATTTGAAGAAAAGATTTCTTTTCTATAGTTTAAACAATCTTTGTGGTTAATCAAATGTGGTCGATGTTGTTAGTGCTTGCTTAAATAGTTTGGACTTGAGATGTACTGCTTACGATAATTGTACTTTGTTCACTTCATAAGGTTTCTTTAAAGTTAACTAGGAAAGGTATTTCTTTTATTTGAGTAGTGGTTTCCTAATTTTATAATGGAATAGAAACTTTTATCTCCTCATACAGGTGTGGTTAGGATTTGTAATCAAGGCAATAATACTACTTAACTACTTATGAATTTGCTATAGTATTTTAGTAGGTTGATAAACTTGTGGTTGAAGTAATGGAAAAGATTTTGTTTAGTCACAAATTATTCTTGAAGATTTTATATTGGATAAGGATCTTTTTAGAAAATATTCTACACTTATGGTTGAATGCTAATTCAATAAAATTGTATTTACAATGTTTTTAATCATTTTGACTTTATATTATAAATATTTAAGGCTAATATTATTTATTAGACTGAATTGGTTGATTTTGGAAATATTAGCAATTTTTATTTACCCTTATATGAATTATCAACTAAGGAAATAGGTTTGAATTCAAGTTATTAAGTGGTTTAAACTTTTATTTACCTAAAAAGTAGAATATTATATTTTTAACATGTAGGTATTATTTTTGTGATCATTTTGGTATATTACATTTATTTTTGTGATTTATAAATAATAAGATATGATTTTTATAAGATTTATTACTTTATAATTACTTAATAAATAACAAATATTTAGTTAAGTGAAATGATAATGCATGATTATAGTTTTAAATTATAGTTCTTATTTTTCTAAGATTTTTGGTATTTTATTTATATTTTTATCTTTTACCAATATTAAAATATGAATTATCAAAGTATTATTACTTATAAAATCTTTATTAAATAATAATGATTTAAATAATTAACAAAGTAATGTTTGATAATAAATTTAAGTTGTAGATTTTATTTTTCTGAAAATTTTCTTATATTAAACATAATTTTCTGAATTATAAAACAAAAGATATTAAACTTACAAGATTATTCTTTTTCTAAATTATTTTCTAATTAAATTATAAATGGTAAATACTTTTTGCACCAATACTACTCTAGGCCTAGTCACTGACTGGTGGGTCACATGCCACATGGCATGCCCTCGCTTAGTTAATATTTTTGTTACTGAGCATATTCTTACTCATAGGCAATGACAGATGGGCCCTGAGCCATGTCACATGCCACATGGGCAAAGACTAGGTTAAAGCAGTTGACTGTTTGACTCGACGTGAGCCCGACGTCATGATGACGTCACCTCGCCAGTAACACTTAGACGGCGAACGACGGCGATGATCTGGTGACTTCTAGCGCATGTGATGACTATGGTTCGAACCAGTGCACTACGGGGAAGCGAATGGTAGGGGCGCCGATAGTATATGGTCACCGAAGGATGACCGACGACGAGGTGCTACGGCGGCAGGTACTGATGATCGTGGTGGTGATGATTCCAGAAACAATCGAGAAGTTAGAGACGTGCCCGAGCATCAGCAACTCACCAGCGTTGCAGCGGAGAGGTTAGCGTGACTAGAGGCGGTCGAAATCGATGGAGATGGCAGCGAAATCCGTCGGAGATGGAGGTGACGATTGGCGCGATTAGAGCTTCTTCGGCTTGTATTTCATGGGGAAATCGAACCAGACAATCAAGTGGATCTCAATGGTAGGCTCAGCGGTTCAAGGGGAGCTCGGAAACGACGACAACTCTGGCGAGGTCAAAACTAGGTTTCGGGACACAGAAGGAATTGAGAAAGAGAGATTTAGAGAGGAAGATATGGGGATTGGGAGATAGAGGAGGATAAGGGCGTAGACGTGGCGTTCTTATCCTCGCAGGGTGACCTCGGCAGTGGCGGGAATCGCAGCGGCAATGGTGAACGCTATCGGCGCCGCCCACGCAGCTACTTGCCTATGTGAGGATGACGAAGGGGTGACAGGGGGTGAACCGGTATGGGCTGGACTTGGGCCAAGTGGGCCGCGGTGTGGTGCGCGGGAGTGACAGAAATCAAGGAGGGAAAATGGGCCGCAGGCCAGATGCTGCTCTCTTATTGTTTTTTCCTTGTTCCCTTTGTTTCTATATTCTGTTTTGTTTTTCAGATTTGTATAATACACATTTGTTTGGAATTTCTTTATAAAATTTTATTTGATGAATACTTGCAGCAATAATAAGGTTATTTAGAATCAATTTGTGAACTTTAATTATATAATGTTATATTTCTTTATTTTATTTATATAGATCCTTCTAATATTTGGTAATAGACTTTGTTATTAATTTTGTTTCCATAATAAACCATGGATTTATTAAATGATCTTTCCTTATTTATTTATAAAACTTAGTTCTAGTTAATTTATAGTTTGGAGGGAAATATAAATATGGTGATCCTTTATCATTATTGGATGCATGATATTCTAAGGAATTAATATGATTAATATTATTCCCATAAATCTAGGAAATACCAGGGTATATATTATATCAATGGTAAGGAAATCGGTAATCGTTAATTGCTCGGTTGCCTTGGGAGTAGAGACTAATCAGAATTCGGACGATTAACTGATTTAATTGGTCAGCTATTAATCGGTGCAACCTATAAAAATTAGCACCTAAAACACATATGACTCCTATCGCACCTCAACCACCTACCCTATTGAAGGCAGCCTCGAGCTCCTGGATGAGATCCGCAAGGAACTCGAGCTCTTGTATCTGAGGTCTGATCGGCAACTACGAGGAACTAGTCGACAACGACAAGGAACTGGCTGGTGATGGCAGAAATCGAGCTCCTGGAGGCAGGGATCGAGCGGGAGATTCAAAAAACCTACTTAATTGGGGCAGGCTAGCGGATGAATGGGCGATACGTGTTGATAATTTTGCAACTTTTTTGACCAAGTGTAGTTGTTAATCGGGAACATACCTAGTAATCAGAGTGTCAGAGCTATTAATTGGGCTAAACGATTAACACAAATGATTAGTGGTAATCGACACGGTCAGGTCCCTAGTAGAGATTAAACAACCTATTAATCACTGATTCGGCCTATTTTTTGAACAATGTATTATATTATAACTAACATAGTAATTAGAGTTTGAAATTATAAATGCTTACCCTACGGTTTAGGGTTCTTAATATACTTATATTTTCTTGTTGATGTCTATAAAGATTAATCGCTAAACATATTTTCTTTATGTTTGTGATCTTTAATGATATCACCCTTTAAAATAGAAAGTTATTTTCTTGAATGTCTTATGGAAAATAATTGATAAAGATAACTCCTAAGCACATATGGTTATGATAATTGGAAATGTCAAAAATGTGCTTAAGTGATTTTATATAGGAAAATATTCCTATAAAGCATTGTAGAAATAAGATGATAGATCAATTATATGAAATGGATATTATGTTTGGTTAATGATTTAAAGTTGAGTGTTTACCAAAAATTCCTATCTTCCATACTTCATAATTCTAGACTTCTGATTAAGGAATTCCTTTCCTAGCTATTCTACTTCTTTATATCCATCATCATGTGTTAACATGATGATCTTTACTGCACAAGAATATCCTTATCCACCTTTTATTCTTTTAAATCCATTTAAAAATTCAATAAGCTTGACATTAAAGCTTTTCATAATCTTCTCATATCTATACTTGGTTATCAAACTATTCTACTACTAATAATCTCCAATCCAACAGATGGTTACAATTAACTCCATTCATACTCTTCCTTTATCATCCATCACCAACATTACTTCAATAGATGTATACATCAAATCCTACTTCACCTCAAGTGCTTAGTATTTCCAAAGAGGAAAATGATACTTCTTTAATCCTATGTTGCTCTAACATCATCTTAATCAAACTATCTTATATTTACTTCACTCTAGTATCTTATATTCAAACTTCACATTATATCATGGTGACTTATCATGGCTAACCTAGAATGACATATCTATATTAGGGTTCAATCATGTTCTATCCACCAATGTCACTTATACATGATATAAGCATTCAATCTTGGTGACTAAAGCATGATCATTATAATCCTTTGACCCTTTATGGTTTAGGTTTCTAGTTGGCTAACCAAGGCTTCATTAATACAACATTACAGTTGTATTGTAATTATCTACTCAGTACCTCTAACTAAATAGAATATATTAATCATTGACTAAACCTACTTAGTCCAATAGGATTATTCCTTGGTAACTATCTTCAATATTCATCCTTGTAATCTTCTTTGTTACCATACAAATATAAATTCCAGATAACTCTTCTATCATTTCAGGAGGGAGTTAACTCCACCAATTGTCACATTGATTTTATTCTCTCCCGACTCTCCCATTCTATAGATGATATTTAAATCTAGCATTACTACTTACCTCTTCTTACTTCCTTCTCTAAAGGATTTAAAGTGAATGTTATGATAAGAACATGAGTTGATAGATCAAGAATTGATAAGTCAATAGTTGATTACTCAACATTGATGAACAATGGATATTAGAATAAGGTTCAATAGAGATGATAAAGATTCTTATGGAAACAAAGATATGTGGTGAATGATCTTGACTTGATTTCTTTCCTACTCAATCTCACTAAAGAGTTAAGGTTAGGTATTACCATGATACTCATGGTATGAATACATGAGAATAGATAAGTAAAGATTTAGTTATTAAATTATTGTTACTTGAGTTGTATTTTAAACTTGGTATACGTGAGTTATGTAATGAATACTATGATGTGATTTATTAAGGATCAACTATTAGTCATTAAGCCATGTGTTGACGGTTTAGTTTTATTATATTTGATCTTCCCTTAGATCAAATCATGTTTACCCAAAATAAGGTTTTAGCAAAGGTCATATTGAAACTTATCGCAGTAAACTTGAGGATATACTTCAATTCCATTAAGTTTAGAGAAGCTTCAATCACTTTGACAAGTTTTGTTCAAAGGCGCGAAAATTATTCGGATTTTCTATGCATGAATGCAATGCACACATCTGTGTTCAGCTTATTTCTAAGCTCTAATGCTGGGATGTTACAAGGCACCATTAAATAATATTTTACATTTAAGAAAGGTATTTAACACTTCCCTATGAGGAGAGAGAAGTTTCTTTTTGCTCCTCCTTTGAAAGCAAGGTTTGATGTTAATGCTTCTTTATTTGAAAATACTTGATTCTTCTTGCTTCTTGTGCCTAACTTAAAGGCGTTAAAGAAAAGTACTTGTTGGGAGATAACCCAAGAGTTTCCTTGAGTCTTGGAAGTTATTACTCCTTATCCTTTTTGTTTGCTTTGTGCCAAGAATGACCTCTAATGAGAGGGAAGTAAGATTTGGGGAGTTGCTGTCCCGAAACAGATTTTTGTCCTCCACCAAAAATATTCGTGAGGAGTCTCGGTAACTCGGATTGAGCTTACAATTTATGAATAAATCACCCAGTATGTTAGCTAACTTTCATTAGTTCAACACTTTTTGATTTGAGCAACATAAGATGTTCGAAAAAATCGGTTTCTACCTACTAGTCTGTTTTGATAGATTTCTGCCATTATTTGCATTCGCTTCTTATTGATTCCTTTTTGAGTCCTCTTTTGGGGAATTGAGCTTTTTGAAGGAGTTACTACTGTAGCTTGTGGTCTTAGTGAAAAGTCATGCTGTTCCAAAGCTTTGCCTAAAGGTCTATTATCTTTTGAATACGCTAATGTTGCTAATGAAGATTGTGTGAAGTTTTGTATGAAGGAAAAAAATTCAGGCGTAGAGAGAGAATGATGTAATGAGATGAAGAATGGAAAAAATCTCAAGCTTGGGTATGCCACCCCGGTGTCACCCCAAGAAATATCCAAGAGGTACAAGCGTCAAAGCTTGGGGATGCCCAAGGCATCCCCTTCTTCATCAATAAAAAGCTCAGGTCTATTTAGACACTTCGTTTTTATTGTTTCATGCACTGTTGTGTTGTTCTTGGAGCGTCTTAGTTTTCGTTTCGTTTGCTTAGTTTGTTTAGTTTGCTTGAACAAAGTAGTTTGGACCCCTGTTCTCGCTATGTTGTTTGCAAATAAGTTGCTTCGTGTTGAAAAGGAGTAGGAAGTTCCTGCTTGAAAGTGCAAGAGGAGCTTGCATTGACTATGACTTAGACTTTAGCATAACATGATAGGTGTTGTTTTGACCTTATTCTTAGTGATCATTGTTGTAGCTTGTCTTGTTCCAAACAATTGGTATTACTTAGTGTGTCTTGAAAAAATTATGCATTGTTTTAGCATGCAAAAGCATAGTATTGTGGTATTATCCTTTGATGCTTTGTTTGGGTTGACTTGGCACATGCTCACACCATGTTATGACTATGAAAAGTCACCATAGCCTCTATGATCATTTAATCCTTGACTTGTAGTACCACTCTATGCTTTGATTAGTAATGCTTTGTTGCTCTGCATGATTATGGTCATTATTGCTCTCTTAGTTGGTCGCTCCCAGTCTTTTGCAAGCCCCCACTTGTATGAGTAAGCTCTAATCATGCTTCTAACTCCCAAGAAACCAAGTTATTCCAAAGTGTCCACTATAAATTCCTATGCATGGTGTGTTACACCATTCCAAGTATATTCTTGTTTTCAGCTATCTTCCAATTAAAAACTGTTTTGTTATGTGAAAACTTAGTGATTAAAGCCCTCACAAACTTGATGGAACACATTACATTCTTTGTCACTAATAAACTTGAACCATTGTGTCATCTATGTTGTATATGCTTGCACTTATACGTTGGAATTAGTAGAACTGTGCTATCACGGGGAACGTTTTCAACATTGCACTTGTACTTTGTACTTATTTGATATCATGCTATTTTGTCTATGGATTTCACCGGTGTGAAATAAAGAGAGAACTTGTAAGTCCAGGGAGTATGTATTTTGTGTTAGAGAAAC
Source organism: Avena sativa (assembly GCA_916181665.1). NCBI lineage: Eukaryota > Viridiplantae > Streptophyta > Magnoliopsida > Poales > Poaceae > Avena > Avena sativa. The sequence continues at coordinate 297,354,983 of OV702297.1, read as the reverse complement.
GCTTGGGTCGCTAGCCTAAGCCATGCCTAATTGTCGTGGGAATGGACACGACGGATGCTGCAATCGGCAACGAGTAGTACAACGAGGGGCAAGGGCGGCTAGCCATATGCAGTGCGAGATCAGGGCGGATACACAGGGTTTTACCCAGGTTCGGCCCTCGGAGGGTAAAGACCTACTCCTGCTAGATTGTATTGATGAGAGTGTACAAGGGCGAGCTCGACGACTAGGCGGCGAGTCGCATGGGGTGTATGATGGAACGTCTCCTCTCTGCATACCCTAGGGAGGTTTATATAGACTCACCTCGCTAGGGTTTACAGATCTACAACCGAATTAGTTAAGGATTCGGAGGGTGTTTGACCTAATCCGACTGGGCCTAGCTACGCTTCTGGGCCTTTGTGAGACCCTGGCGCATGGCTCAATAGGATTGATAGGAAACCCATACCAACAAGTTGCAACTTCTTTTCCGGAAGCTCATCTGAAAAGAACCTCTAGGTTAAGCGTGCTTGGCCTAGAGCAATTTGAGGATGGGTGACCGGCCGGGAAGTGGGTACCGGGTGCGCACGAGTGAGGACAAAGTGCGCAGAAAAGACTAGTGTTAGTCTGTGGGGTTAGTCTAGAGATCCTATTGAGCTGCCAGAAGTGAAAGCCGTCGGTCCGGAGTGACCGGGGGTGTTACAATTGGTATCAGAGCCGACCCTCGCGGTTAAACGGGCGTGTGCGGGTTAGTGGCGGACATGTGGCGCATGGCGCGTGTGGCCCGGAGTGGACACGGCATGGCACATGTGTCGGCACTGGACGCACAGACGTGTGCCAAGAGGGGACGTTCCTGGCTTGTGATTGATCAACGAGGACGTCGATCTTCTAAGGGTGGGTGTATGTGAGACCCTGGCGCATGGCTCAATAGGATTGATAGGAAACCCATACCAACAAGTTGCAACTTCTTTTCCGGAAGCTCATCTGAAAAGAACCTCTAGGTTAAGCGTGCTTGGCCTAGAGCAATTTGAGGATGGGTGACCGACTGGGAAGTGGGTACCGGGTGCGCACGAGTGAGGACAAAGTGCGCAGAAAAGACTAGTGTTAGTCTGTGGGGTTAGTCTAGAGATCCTATTGAGTGACCGGGGGTGTTACAGCCTTCAGCTTCCAGTCCCCTGGCTCCTTGTTGGGTCTTGATCCAGTCGCCGTCCTGCAGGCCCAATCGCTGGCAGCATGGGCCAGTAGGAAACGTCCTGCTGGGTATACCCCACTTGGCATATCCCCATTAGTAGTCCCCGAGGCCGTCGTTGATTCGTCGCAGGTGTTCTTTGGCAGTCGGAGTATGCGGGTCCAATTTGGACGCCCAGTCAAATCGGCGGTGGACTCCCTGAATGAAAGAGGGAACTTGTTAACTTAGTCGCAATAACAGCGACCAGTCAATTCGCAGCACGGCGAATGGGTCAACGAATAATCGGATCGCAGCTAAGGCGATCAGGTCGGCGAACAGTTGAATCGCTGCTATGGCGATCAGGTCGGCGAGTAGTCAAATCGCTATAGTTGGCGAGTCGAGTAGACGAAGTTGGACCGTCAATGTTGGTCAAACTAGCCGTTGGGTAATCCAACGGTAATATTGGCGTAATTACCGCGCGGTAACGGCTCCTGGAAAATGGCGGGTAGCAACCGCTATATAAGGAGAGTGACAGACGAAGAGCGATCATTCCTCACATTTCCTCTGATCCCGCGCGTCTCCCAGTCTTCCATTCCTTCGTAGCGATCAGAGCGACCAAGAGCGATTCTGTAACCCTAGATCCTCCGACTGATGGCACCCTCGAAAGAACCATGGGGGAGATCCAAATGCACGAAGGTGCTGCTGAAATCGTTCAAGGATGCGGGGATCCTCCATGCAGGGAGATGGCGCATCCCCGAGGCCGGAGAGGTGGTGCCAGATCCACGCAAGGGAGAATTTATCTGCTTCACCAGCCACCTGGAGAGGGGGCTCGGATTCCCCACCTCCATCTTCTTTCGCCACTTCTGTGCATGCTACAGCATCCAGCCATCAGACCTAGGGCCACATAGCATCGAGCAACTCGCCATCTTCGTGGCGTTTTGTGAGTGCTACCTAGGCTGTCGACCATGCTTACCCCTGTGGCAAGATCTGTTCCACGGGAGGATCAGACGCGAGGAAACAGGCGGCCCGATGCTAGCTGCGGGCGGCCTCACCTTCCAACTGAAGTCAAAGGCCTCCTTCTTCGACCTGATGCTACCGAAGAAGGCGGCGAACGAGTGGAAAAAACATTGGTTCTACGTGACCGAGTCGCCACCAGATGACGAGGTGGCTCTTATGATGTATTCCACCGACCGGCCCGAGCCGCGTCGGCTTCAAGTCGCCAAGATCCCGCACGACCAGCGGATGGTGGTCGACGAAATGCTGCTGAAGATCCGCAACTTGAAGAAAAAGGGCCTCCAAACCATCAACCTCTACAACTGCTGGTTCAGGCGGCGGTTGGTGTCTCTAGCCGACCGCGCCCACTGGATGTACGAGTACACGGGCAATGACGACCCAATAAAGTATTCCACCGCCGAGTGGAAGCTCAACGACTACACCTTGGCCCTAAAGAAAATCACCGACACGGAATACCTCGACACGAAGGCCGGGGTTGCCCCATACACCACGAAGCGCAAGGCTCCGCCAGTAAGTTCTCACTTCCTTGTACATTCCGTAGTCGCAGATATGCAGTCATGGTTTTTACTAATCGCGTTTATCTTTGCAGTTGTTCCAAGTGGTGGAAGGTTGGCTTCCGCCTGCTGATGACGAAAACTCGAATGAGTCCGTTGAGGAAGAGAGCGAGTCCTCGTCCGACAAGGGCATCGTCAGAGGCGACGATGACGATGACAATGACGACGACGATCAAGATGACGATGAGGCCGTGGAGGTCGCCACACCCACGGTCCGTAAGACCCGTGTGCAGCAACAACGCGAGATCGAGGCTAGCAGGAGCCTCGAGGCTCACGACAGGGGCGATGACAAGTTCCCCGAGCACACTTCACGGCGCGTGGCCACGCCGTCGAAGAAGTTGTCGCCGCATAAGAAGAAGAAGTCGGCCAAGACAGTGTCACCACCTCGGTCCGTGAGTAGCTCCGAAGCTACCAGCGCGGCCTACAAGGCTGGGGCCAGCATGCCGGGGCGAGCGACTGCGGCAGCCGACGCGACCGTGCTGGAGGATGAAGTGCCGTTGGTGTCTCTGCCACCTCCCTTCACCACAGTCACCGGGCTCGGGGCCACTCCATCCGTGGGGGCCCCGCCACCAGAAGAAGCGCCTGCTGCGATTGTCGCAGATCCTCCTACCGGGCTCGGGGCTAGAGCGTGTTTGAGACGGGCCTTAGTCGGAAGCTGGGGCCAAAGTTGGAGAAGCCGGCGAGCATTCGCACCGGACTTTGCTTTATCCCAGTCGCCAAGTGAGTATCCTTCAGATTATTTATTTGAGCAAATGATTTATGTTTGGCCGACGAGCTTGTTGATGATGTTGTGTTGCAGGACTGGTGTGAAGAAAATAGGTCACCCCTCGGTGGCTAAGGTCCCATTGGGTTCCGCGGGTGCGCAAGTCGACCCCTCGAAGAAGAGGAAGAGCGACAAGGTCGAGGCGCCCATTGAGGGCACGAAGAGGGAAAAGGGCGACGAGGTCATCACAATATCGGACGAGCCAGTCGGCGCCACGAGCGAGGCTCCGATTGGAGCGGATTCGGTCATGAAGTCCGCAGTGGACGCGGAGTCGCTGCAGGTGGATCCCGCAACACCAATTGGGGCAACGGTCCCAACGACAAGTGCCGCAGGGGCAGCGGTGGCCACTTTCCCTCGCTTTGTGGCGAGGGCCTCCATGGCGAGTGCTTCAGCGCAGTCGGCGGAGGTCGAGTAGCGTCGCGGGTGCACACCTGTTTTGCTCCCGTCGGTGGACGCGGTCGAGCTCCACAATATGCTGGGTGCAGCGATCCAGGTATGTCTAGTCCCCAAGGATCTGGTCGCTGAATTCCAGCGATCGGATCCTTACTATTTTTGTTGTCCAGTCCCTGAGTGGCTAGTCGCTGAATTTCAGCGGCTAGGCACTTAGGAATTTTTTCATTGTCCAGTACCCGAGTGGCTAGTCGCTGAATTTCAGCGGCTAGGCACTTAGGAATTTTTTCGTTGTCTAGTCCTCGAGTGGCTAGTCGCTGAATTTCAGCGGCTAGGCACTTAGGAATTTTTTCGCTGATTTTATCGTGGTTGTGCAGGGTCTGCAGCCCGAGTCGGCGGAGCGATTGGCCGCCAAGGAGCGTCTAGAATAGGAACTCCGCTCCGCGCAAGGGGCGAACGAGCAGCTTCGAGCGACTGCTGGTAAGAGTTTTCTTTGCTTGTTGTCGGGGACGTCTTTTCCTTATGTTGTACTCATAATTCTATTGACGCAGAGGGTCAAGCGGCCACGGTGGAAAAGGATCGTGAGGGTATGGTCCCCGCCAGCGAGTTGACGGCTGCCTAGGCATCTTTGAGCGTCGCGAAGAAGTGCATGGACGAGCTCGAGCGAAAACTCAAAGCCACGAAGGCGGAGGCGACCTCGGCAAATGAATGGTTGAAGGTGGCCATCACTGCCGCTGCTGATGAGCGGAAGTTGTCGGATACGCTCGTTGCTAGGATGCAGAATGATCTCTCGAATCTGCAGGATTTCATCACGGGGCTCTGCCGCCCCCTGATTGGTGAGCTTCTATAATTTTCGTGTGGTTGGTCTTGAGAGTCCCCGCGTGCGCGGGTCGTCTTTACTTTTTTGCGTGTTTCTGATTTTAATCTCCTTCTGGTTTGCAGGGAGGATTCTTGATGACAAGGCTGAAGCACAGTCATATGATGTGCGGCAGTGTGTCACCATGCTGGTGGATTCTGCCGCTCTGTCAGCGACTTGCATTCGCGCGTGCCTTCAAGAAATTTCGCCGACGGAGGTGATCCCCAGCGACCTTGTCGAGGTCTGGCGCTACCTGGAGAAGGCCCCAGTGGTTGTTGATTTCATGCCGTGCTTGGCCTTCCGTCGTGGTGCTGTGACTGCGCTGAGCGTTGGGCTTGCGCACTTCCCCGACGACTTCGACCTTGACAACGTCACCAGCGGGTACGCTTTGTCAACGGGTGTGGTCGAGATCTCCGACGTGTTGAAGCTAACCTAGCGGTCTGCGGTTTACTCCGACCGGGTGTTGGCGATGGGTGACCTTCTTCCTTACCAGGAGACGATCGTTTCCCCAAACGACCCTGAGCTGGCGAGCCGCGACTTCAAGGTGGAGCAGCCGTTCCGAGCGGTCATGGCGGGCGCTCTGATGACGTACCCATCGAACCCGTGGGTTCCCTTCATCCGTGTTCGCAAGAGTGGTGGCGCATCATCGTTGAAGCCTGTGGAGTAAATTAGTTTGCCGAGTGGCATTAGTTGTAACGGCTATATAACTGCCCTTGTAAGTGAACAAATTTTGCTGCCATAAGGAACGCATGAATGCTTTTGTCAGTGTTATTTAATTGTGGGTTGTGCGAGTCCCCCGAGCGTGTCTGCCCTTTTTGTGGGGTTTACCTCGTTTTTACGTGTATGTATGTTGTTATACTGTTAGCCAGTTGAGGTCAACTCGCCATGGCTTGAAGCCAGTCGCATGGCAACCCCAAGGGGTGCTCTATACTTAGCCGTTTTCCCGAGCGCAAACGGGGTCGGTTGGCCGAGTCCCCGAGCGTGGTACTTAGCCTTTATAGTCACATGCCCAAGGTAGGTGAGGACGAAGAGCGCTGTGTTAAGCGCGTCGCTCCACCTGATCCGGAGGATCAGTCGCATGGCGAGTCCAGGACGTGCTCTCGTACTTGGCGTTTCCCCTAGTCGCTCGAGTTTGGGCTGGAGTCAGTCCCCGAGCGTGGTACTTAGCCGTTCGAGTCGCTGCGCCAAGGATGTGAAGGCCTGGGTCACTGTTGGAAGCGAATGTGGTCGTCTTGGCTCGGAAAGCCAGTCGAGCGAGGCGACTCCGATGGGGCTCCGGTTGGCTTTTTCGTGCACGATACAAGGCCCAAATTTTTTTGGTGCCCTCTTATCGCACTACTTGGTCGTGCTGGTCGCACGACCAAGGGTTGACTTCCACGAGTAGCGTAGCGCTGTTATTACGAGTGCGAGTGGCACAAGGTATGGAGAGTGGACACGATTTGTGCGAATCGATCTTCTTTATTTCATAGCGGATGGGGGTACATGTTTGGAGTTCTAGGAGTAGAACTTCCGTAGGATATTTAAATTCCATGGCCGCTTGACGCCGAGTTGTCTGTCGCCTCGGACGTCGATGATGTAGTAGGCGTAGTTGCCCAGGACTCGCCCGATGGCGAATGCTCCCTCCCAAGGGGGAGAGAGCTTGTGCATGCCCTTCTTGTCCTAGATCAGTCTCAGGACCAGGTTGACTTCCTGGAAGGTGCGAGTCCGGACTCGCCGGCTGTGGTAGCGGCGAAGTCCTTGCTGGTAGATGGCGGTGCGGGAGCAAGCTAGGTCGTGTGCTTTGTTGAGCTGGTCGACCCTATTCTGGCGTGCGAGCTCGTTGTCGGCCTCCGCGTAGTTGACCACCCGAGGCGAGTCATGCTCGAGATCGGTCGGCATGAAGGCTTCGGTGCTGTACACCATGAAGAAAGGGGTGAACCCTGTCGACCTGTTGACGAAGGTGTGGATGCCCCAGATGACGGAGGGGAGCTCTTCGACCTAGCACTCTAGAGTTCACTCGAGGGGGACTTGCAGTCGCGGCTTCAGGCCATGGAGGATGCTCTGGTTGGCGTGTTCCGCCTGGCCGTTGGACTCCAGTTGGGCAACTGAGGCGAGGTTGAGTCGTATGTTGTGCTCCTTGCAAAATTCGACCATGGCTCCTTTGGCGAAGTTGGTGTCGTTGTCCATGATGATGCTGTGCGGGAACCCGTAGCGATGGATGAGATCACGTAAGAACTTGGTGGCGGTCTTCCCATCGCATTTGCGGACTGGATTGGCCTCCACCCACTTTGTGAATTTGTCGACTGCGACTAGGAGGTGGGTGAAGCCGGAGGGGGACTTTTTGAAGGGGCCTACCATGTCCATGCCACACACGGCGAATGGCCAGGTGATAGGGATGGTCTTGAGCGCCGAGCTTGGGACGTGAGTCTGGTTGGCATACTTCTGGCACCCGACGCAGCGTTGGACAATGTCGACCGTGTTGGCGTGTGCGGTGAGCCGGTAGAAGCCGTTTCGCATGGCCTTGGCAACCAGGGACCTAGCGCCAGCATGGTGGCCGCAGTCGCCAGCATGGATGTCTTGGAGGATCTTGTGACCTTCCATGGGTTGGACGCAGCGTTGGAACACGCCGGTCACGCTGTGCTTGTAGAGCTCGTCGTTGATGATGACGAAGTACTTGCGGCGTCATACTATCATCCGGGCCTCCGTCTCGTCAGCGGGTAGGGTTCCTCCCTCCAGGTAGGCGACGTATGGCACGGTCCAGTCACTTGTCTCCGCGAGCATGGCGACCAGGGATGCTTCGAGTTGCAGCGGAATCCAGATGTCGATCTCCCTCGCGAGAGAGACGGAAGGCTTGGTGATGGTGTCGAGGAAGACACCAGCGGGTGGCGCGAGCCGAGCCGACCCGATACGAGAGAGGGCGTCGGCCTCTTTGTTCTTGCTCCGGTCAATCCACTTGACGGAGTAGCCGGTGAAGTGGCCCCCAGCTGGTCCACTGCTTGGCGGAATGCCACCATGGTGGGAGAGACTGCATCACAGGTACCGGTGACGAGATCGGAGTCGCCGTAGCAGCACAGACGGTTGATGTTCATCTCATTTGCTGCTCGCATGCCGTGGAGGAGGGCCTCATACTCGGCCATGTTGTTGGTGCAGGGGGTGATACGTTGGAAACGTATCTATAATTTTTGATGATCCATGCTTGTTTAGTATCTACTTTGCTTTACTTGTCCGCACTTTGAGGTGCTTTTTACATGTTTTCTAGTACTAACCTACTAACAAGTTGCAACAGTGCCAGATGCCTGTTTTCTGCTGTTTTTAGTTTCAGAAAAGTTAGTAAAGAAATATTCTCGGAATTGTATGGGACAAAGGACAAAGTCAATTACTTTCCGTGGGGATCTGATGGTGCTGATTAGCACTTCGTTGGAAACCCCAAGAGCAAGGTGTAAAGCAGCAAGCAACAAGTCTTCCCTTAGTTGAGATTGAGGTTATCGAACCAGAAGGAGGAAGGAAACATCACAGAGGTGGTGCGAGCAACGCGAAGACCTGCACAACACAAACTCAAGACTTTGCCCCAACGAATCAGTGAAGTTGTCAAGCTCACTGGTTTGCTGTAACAAAGGATTAAACGTATGGTGTGGAAGGTAATGGTTTGCAGCACGTAAACAGATAACAGTGGAAGATGCATCAATGGTAAAGATTGGACCGGGGTCCATAGTTCACTAGAGGTGCTCTCCTTAGATAAACAGCATGGCATGAAGGGTAAACAAATTATAGCGAGGAAATTGACAGGAACTGAGCAAGGCATAACAATGCAATTACTAGCCAGAAAGATCCTATGAAGTTGATTGGGCAATACAACAATATACATAGACCGTGATCCAACTGCATCTATGACTAGAAGTCCACTTCAGGTTATCATCCGAACCCCCTACAGTATTAATTTGCAAGCAACAGACAACTGCTTTAAGCAAAGTGTGTAAGCTAAACAGTCCACATGTTCCATGAACAAGAGACCGTTGTTTTCTCCCTAGTAGCAACAACACATCTGCAACCGAAGAGATTTCTGTCACTTCCCTTGGAAACTAGAGGCATGAACCCACTATCGAGCATAAATACCCCCTCTTGGAGTCACTACCAACTACTTGGCCTAGCTAACCACTAGCAACGGAGAGCATGCAAGATCACAAACAACACAGACATGATGGAATCATAAATATAAAACCATTAATCAAACCAACATAATAATCTCAATATCCATCGCATCCCCGCAAACACAACATGCATGATTACAAATAGATTAGATCTTGATCATGAACGGAGCTCACAAGATCTATACATGAAAGCACAAAGGAGGAGATACAACCATCTAGCTACTACATGGTCCCATAGTCCAAGGTGGAACTACTCACGAATCATACCGGAGAGAAGGCCTCCGAGATGATCTCCCCTCTGGCAGGGTGCCGGGAAGAAATTCAGATCCCCCCGTCCCGATCTAGGGACGATGGTGGCGGCGGCTACAGACGGTTTCGTGGATTTCTGATAGGGTACTCAGGGTTTCTGCATCGGGGGCTTATTATAGGCAAAGGGGCGAGACTGGGAGGTGGCCAGGGCCACCAAACCCTAGCCAGGCGTGGGCCCACTTGCCCCCGTGCATGGGGTGGGTCTGGCCCCCTGGCCGTCCCCTCCGTCTCTCCTCTGGACTTCTTGTTCCCCATGGGAAGTAATTGACTTTGACGTTTGTCTCGTCCAATTCCGAGAATATTTCTTTACTAACTTTTCTGAAACCAAAAACAGCAGAAATCAGGCATTTGGCACTGTTGCAACTTGTTAATAGGTTAGTACCAGAAAACATGTGAAAAGCACCTCAAAGTGTGGACAAGTAAAGCAAAGTAGATACTAAACAAGCATGGAACATCAAAAATTATATATACGTTTCCAACGTATCAGGAACAAGAAGTCCAGAGGAGAGCCAGAGAGGCCGGCCAGAGGGGCGAGACCCAGCCCAGGCACGGGTGGGCCCCACCCTGTGCCTGGCTAGGGTTTGGTCGCCTTGGCCGCCGCCTCGGTCTCCCCCTTCGCCTATAAGAAGCCCCCGATGCAAAAACCCTGAGGACCCGATCAAATCTCCATGAAACCGTCTGTAGCCGCCGCCACCATCGTCCCTAGATCAGGGGGATCTGAAGTTCTTCCCGGCACCCTGCCGGAGGGGAGATCATCCTGAATGCCTTCTCTTCGGTATGGTTCATGAGTAGTTCCACCTTGGACTATGGGTCCATATAGTAGCTAGATGGTTGTATCTCCTCCTTTGTGCTTTCATGTATAGATCTTGTGAGCTCCGTTCATGATCAAGATCTAATCTATTTGTAATCATGCATATTGTGTTTGCGGGTATCCGATGGATATTGAGATTATTATGTTGGTTTGATTAATGGTTTTGTCTTTATGATTCTATCATGTCTGTGTTGTTTGTGATCATGCATGCTCTCCGTTGTTAGTATCTATCTTGGCCAAGTAATTGCTAGTGACTCCAAGAGGGGGTATTTATGCTCGATAGTGGGTTCATGCATCTAGTTTCCAAGGGAAGTGACAATAATCTTTTCGGTTGTAGATGTGTTGTTGCTACTAGGGAGAAAACAATGGTCTCTTGTTCATGTGAACATGTGGACTGTTGCTACTAGGTTTCGGCTAGGTCGGCGAGTAGATCGCCCTGGCGAGTGGACTTCACCACCACGTCATTGATGTAGACATGGATGTTGCAGCCAATTTGGCTCGCAAGGCATTCCTGCATGCACCTCTGGTAGGTCGCCCCAGCGGTCTTAAGGCCGAAGGTCATGGCGGTGTAGCAGAATGCGCCGAATGGCATGATGAACGTCGTCTTCTCATCGTCCTCGACTGCCATTTTGATCTGGTTGTAACCAGAGTAGGCGTCAAGGAAACATAGAGACTCCGAGCCCGCGGTCGAGTCGATGATTTGATCAATCTGCGGGAGGATGAACTGCTCCTTTGGGAAGGCACTGTTGAGGTTTGTGTAATCAATACACATTATCCAGGTCCCATTTTTCTTTTCGAACAGGACTGGGTTTGCCAGCCACTTGGAGTACTTGATTGGATGTATGAAGCCTGCAGCGAGTAGACGATGTACTTCCTCGGCGATTGCTCGGCGGCGCTCTTCATTGAAGGGCCGCAGCGACTGCTTGATGGGTCGCACTTTGGGGTCGGTGTTGAGTTTGTGCTCAGCGAGTTCCCTTGGGACACCAGGCATGTCAGATGGCTTCCATGCAAAGATGTCGCAATTCTCACGGAGGAACTCGATGAGCGCACCTTCCTATGCTAGGCCCATGCCCGTTCCGATCATCACCGTCTGGATGGAGTCGCCTGGGACCAGCTCGAAGGAGCGCGTGTATGTGGTTTCCTCGAAGGCGGTTGAGCCGCCGCGCTCCGAGTTGGGATTCTTAAGTACCGTGGGGTCATCATTGTTGACCATGCTCGTGTACTTGGTGAGCTCCTCCGCATGGTTGGCCTCTACGGCGTTGGCGAGATCGGCGCCCTTGGCCTTGCACTCCGTGGCGATGTCGGGGTCGCCGTGGACGGTAATGATGCCGCATGGCCCTGGGAGCTTCATCGCATTGTACGCGTAATGGGGTGTTGCCATGAATTTGGCGAAGAACTGCCGCCCCAGGACGCAATGGTATGGGCTATTGAAGGGCACTAGCTCGAAGATGATCCGCTTGGTGCGGAAGTTTGCCGGTGAGATGAAGGTGACTGGCAGCGTCACCTTGCCGATCGGGTACGCCTTCCGACCGGGGACTATGCCGTGGAAGGTGGTGTAGGTCGTCTCGATCATCGACTGCGGGAGCCGCAGTCGCCTGAACGTGTCCAGGTGGAGAATGTTGATGGAGCTTTCGCCGTCCATTAGCATCTTGGGGAGCCAATATTCGCACACCTTGGTCTTGACCACCAAGGCGAATCGCCTCGAATATTCGATCCGTGGCGAGTGGTCCTCGCGCTCCAGGTGATCCGCTTCTCGGACCAGTTGAGGAAGCGTGGGACGTTAACCTAGGACACCGCATTGACGACGATGGCACGGGCGATGACCTTCTTCTCGCGCTTGGTGCTGAACCCAGTGAAGGTGGAGCGATCCCACGTTGTTGCCGAACGCCTTGCCGTTTGGCGGGTGGTTGTTGGGGTCCTCCCATGCGCGCCGTGCCTTCGAGATCTCCCTCAGGTAGTGGCAGTCGGCGGTCGTGTGTGTGGCGGGGTCGAACCTTGGCTTCGACTTGTAGTTGTCGTCGTCATGACACTGGCCCCCATCACGGCGGAAGCTCTTGGGCTCACGTGGCGCGTAGCCGGTGTGGGCGACAAAGTCGACTCGCCGTCACTGCGGTGCTTGCCGGTGAGGCGAGTGTTGTTGTAGCGTAGCTCGGGTCATCTCCCGTTGTCATGGCCACTTGGGCGGCTATTTCCACCTGACTCGTCATCGGTTTCTTGGTTCGGTTCCTCCTCCGCGTATCGCTTGGCGATCTCGAGGAGGTCCGGTATGTTATCGAGTGTCTTGTACACCCGCTAGATCTTGGCGACCAAGGGCTCGTAGCGGCATGAGGTCTTGAAGCAGTGTATCGTTGTATCCGGGTGGATGCCTGTCGCGTTGTACCACAGGTCCTGCCACCGCTGGACCCAGGTGCGAGTCGACTTGCAGGGTCCCTGGACGCATCGCTCCAGGTCCTCGATGGTGGTGGCGCGGGTGTAGGAACCCTTGAAGTGCCTGATGAAGGCGTAGCGCATATCCTCCTAGGAGTCGATGATGTCGGCGGGGAGGGCGTTGATCCATTGTCGGCATGCTCCCTCCATCACAGGGGGAGGTAGCGGGCGGCGAGTAGGTCGGTGTGGACGGCGATTCCCATCGCCATGAGGTACGTGTACGTCCACACGGAAGGGTCGTATGAGGGATCGTACTTCTCGATCTCTTTCCGTGCTTTGAAGTTCGCCGGGTATTTTTCGCCTCGGATCATTGGTCCAAAGCACTGGGGGCCGACTCGGCTGAGCAATCCCCTTGGTTCACCATCGTGGCGGTTGGTCAGGGTGTGCCTCAGGTCGTCAGGCTGGCGTGCGCGCCAGCTCTAGTTGTTGATGATGTGGGTCAGCGTGTCAACTGGCTACCCGTTGGCAGCAACCATGTTGTTCGTCGGTCGCGGGTCGTTGGTGCAGAGTGTCGCATTCGCGGGTCGCGGCTAGAGCTGCAGCGGCTCGGGAGGTGGGCAATTGTTCGTGTTTGCCATATTTGGGCGGCCGCTCGAGGCCGCCCTGCTTCCTGATGAGCGGGAGTACAGGCGCCCCCGCGAATCGGCGCCTACGGTTTGCTGCTCGACGGCCTTGGCGAGTAGGGCCTTGGCATACTGGATCTGCAACGCGCCTTCACCCGTCACGTTGATGTTGTCGAACGCGGCTTGACTCGTGATGACGTTGTCCATTGGAGTAGAGAACAGCTGGAGGCCGTTTGCATCCCGCTCCTGCAGGGAGATCATGATCCTTGGTTGATCCGGGGGTGGTGTGCGACCGAGCAGCGGTGGGGGAGCACCGTTCACCATCGCTCCCAGTGGCGGCCGGGCGCTTCCTCCTGGTGGCACATTCTCGCAGACCACGCGATCGGCCATGCGGGCCGGGTCATTCTCGTTGTTGAAGTTTAGGGCGCGGCCCTAAATGGTGGGGTTCAGGCGCGACCTGATGCGGAGCTGGTGTTAGAGGGAGAGCTCCTGCGCCGTTGCTTGCTCGAGGCAAAAAAAAATCGCGCTCGGCCTGTTCCTTGCGGACCGCCTCCTCCAGTCGTAGGCGGAGTTCCTCGACCTCTGTTGCCGTGGCGGTTGGCGGGATCGGCATGGAGAAGGGATCTGGCGGGGCGCTCGTGTCGTTCGCCATGTAGGTCGCGATGAAGCGACCCGATCCGGCGTGGGAGTCGCCGAAGTTCTCCGATCCGGAGTTGGAGTCGAAGATCCCAAGGATGGAAGGATCCTCGAAGTCCCCCATGTTGGATACCTGGGTGATGGAGCCCGCGGGTGACGCGGTGACGATGGATCCGGCGACTGACGCCGGGGTCGCCAAGCCGGCGTCGTCGTTGAGGGCCGCGTCATCCGAAGCCATGCCGGTCTCGGCCACATTGCTCTTGGCCGAGTCGTACTCGGAGGCAAGGCGGTGGACGGTGCGGACCTGACTCTCAGAGAGCCGATCAAGCGGTGGCGACTCGCGGATGCGAGCCGAGTCTTCTAAGACGATGATGTCAGCAAAGCCGACGAAGAGGATGATCGTGCCGACCGGAATGATCACGCTGTGCATGACGGGGCGCGCCGCCGGGACGTAGCTACTCGGCAAGATCTGGAGGATCTCGCTGATTGCGATCATGCGGCCGGTGGCGATCGTCTCGTTGATTAGCAGATTAGATCTCGCTGCAGAACACCGGCCTGACCAGCCAGGCCCCACAGTGGGCGCCACTATCGTGGGAATGGCCACGGTAGATGCTGCAACCGGCAACGAGTAGTAGAACGAGGGGCAAGGGCGGCCATCCATCTGCGGTGCGAGATGAGGGCGGAGACACAGGGTTTTACCCAGGTTCAGCCCCCCGGAGGGTAAAGACCTACTCCTGCTAGATTGTATTGATGAGGGTGTACAAGGGCGAGCTCGACGACTAGGCGGCGAGTCGCAGGGGGTGTATGATAGAACGTCTCCTCTATGCGTACCCTAGGGAGGTTTATATACACTCACCTCGCTAGGGTTTACAGATTTACAACCAAATTAGTTAAGGATTCGGAGGGTGTTTGACCTAATCTGACTGGGCCTAGCTACGCTTCTGGGCCTTCAGCTTCCAGTCGCCTGGATCCTTGTTGGGTCTTGATCCAGTCGCCATCCTGCAGGCCCACTCGCTGGTAGCATGGGCCAGTAGGAAACGTCCTACTAGGTATACCCCACTCGACATATCCCCATCACTAATCATGGTGGAAACTTGAAGCATCACCATAGTGAGCTATCTATGAAGCATCCTCAATAAAAATCTATGCATATAGTAAATAAAAAGATCACTGAGATGCTCATTTTCTGCTTGCCTTGTGATTTTGGTTATGGGATAGCTCCTGTACCATGTGCAAGGGGTACCCCGATGGCGGTTCTCTATGATACGCATGTACTTACAATGACAAGAACTTGCAGGTGACTGAAGTTGAGTAGCATGAGGTGTGGCCCTTGTATTCAAGGGACTTGAGATTGCCAACGTATACTTTGTCAAGCATATACTCCATCTTTGTTCACTTTAACCTTAACCACTTCAAGATGCTTATGATAGGGGCAATGAGGGCTGAAAGCTAACAAGTACCATAATTTTTGGAAGCTCTTTTTGAAACTTGAAATTCCTTCTTCCTTTATGAAAGGCCCTTCTTCCACCATTATTTGAGTCTCCACCTTCTACTTTTAGGCACCATTAAGAGAGCATAGTTGTCATGATGTGTGCAGTGTCACAAAACTTACTGATTGATGCATATTGTGATATTACTTGTTCTTGTGCTACTTGTTTCTAGTCACCCTTGTTAACTTTGAAGGTGTCATATGCATCTATTTTCTACTCTATGAGGCACAAGCTGAATGTCACTATGCCATGTTTTCTGTATGTGAAACAAACAAACATTTTTTAATGCATGTTATTCATGATCTTTGTTTGTAGCCTTTCATGTTGCATGCATAGTTACTATGTCCTATTGTTAGAACTCCATCTTTCATGCACATGTTTAGAGTTCTTTGATCCCAGCTTTCAATGCTTGCAAATGGTTTGATATTGGTTTTGATGGTGCATGTCACCTCAAAAATTATTCTTTTTATCACTTACCTACTCGCGGACGAGCAGGAGTTAAACTTGGGGATGCTTGATATGTCGAAAACGTATCTATAATTTTTGCTGCTCCATGCTTGTTCTGTATCTACTTTGCTTTGCTTTGTCTACACTCTGAGGTGTTTTTATATCTTTTCTGGAACTAACCTATTAACAAGTTGCCACAGTACCAATTGCATATTTTCTTCTGTTTTTGCTTCCAGAAAGGCAGAAAATCAATATTCTCGGAATTGGACGGGACAAAAGCCAAAGTCAATATTTTACCGGTGGGGACAGGAAGCCAGAAGACGAGACAGAGAGGCAAACCAGGGCGGCCAGACCCCCTAGGCGCGAGTGGGCCCACCCCGCACCTAGGTAGGGTGTGGGGCCCCTGGCCGCCTCCCAGCCTCGCCTCTTCGCCTATAAGAAGCCCCCGATGCAGAAACCCTAGGCACCCGATCAAAACTCCACGAAACCTTCTATAGCCACCGCCACCGTCTTCCCTAGATCATGGGGATCTGAATTTCTTCCTGGTACCCTGCTGGAGGGGAGATCATCCTGGAGGCCTTCTTCTCCGGTATGATGAGTGAGTAGTTCCACCTTGGACTATGGGTCCATGTAGTAGCTAGATGGTTGTATCTCCTCCTTGTGCTTTCATGTATAGATCTTGTGAGCTCCGTTCATGATCAAGATCTAATCTATTTGTAATCATGCATGTTGTGTTTGTGGGGATACGATGGATATTGAGATTACTATGTCAGATTGATTAATGGTTTTGTCTATTTGATACTATCATGTATGTGTTGTTTGTGATCTTGCATGCTCTCCGTTGTTAGTAGCTATCTTGGCCAAGTAGTTGCTAGTGACTCCAAGAGGGGGTATTTATGCTCGATAGTGGGTTCATGCCTCTAGTTTACAAGGGAAGTGACTGAAATCTCTTCGGTTGTAGATGTGATGTTGCCACTAGGGAGAAAACAACGGTCTCTTGTTCATAGAACAAGTGGATCGTTTACCTTACACACTTTGCTTAAAGCAGTTGTCTGTTGCTTGCAACTTAATACTGGAGGGGGTTCGGATCATAACATGAAGGTGGACTTATAGTCATAGATGCAGTTGGATGGCGGTCTATGTATATTGTTGTATTGCCCAATCTAATCTCATAGGATGTTTTTGTCTGGTATTGCATTGTTATGCCTTGCTCATTTCCTGTCAATTGGCCTGCTGTAATTTGTTTGCCCTTCATGCCATGTTGTTTATCTAAGGAGAGCACCTCTAGTGAACTATGGACCCCGGTCCAATCTTTACCACTGATACACCTTCCACTTTTACTTGTTTACTTGCTGCAAACCACCATTACCTTCCACACCATACGTTTAATCCTTTGTTGCAGCAACCGGTGAGATTGACAACCTCACTATTAGTTGGGGCAAAGTCTTGAGCTTGTGTTGTGCAGGTCTCCGCGTTACTTCTAACACATGTGTGACGTTTCCTTCCTCCTACTGGTTCGATAACCTCGGTTTCTTACTAAGGGAAAACTTGCTGCTGTGCTGCTTCATACCTTGGTCTTAGGGTTCCCAACAGACTCCACGTCAAGCACCAAGTTCTCTGGCGCCATCAAGGAGTCATCACATACCCACGTTCGCATGCAGTGGGTGTAAGAAAGGTTATATAGTAATACACAAAAGTTTGAGTTGGCGAGCCTAGCATGTACAGACATGGCCTCGAAACACAAGAGACCGAAAGGTCGAGCATGAATCACATGGGGATGTGATTAACATTCAGAATGCCTACCTTTGGTGCTATGTCATTGATCGTGATGATCAGGGGTGATATAGTGACAAGGGATCATGTTATCACTAAAATGAATGGAGGGATGTTCATTTTCAGTGGGAACCTTGTTAATTTTAGTTTAAGAGTAAACTTAAAACTTGAGCTCAGAATATTATGAACATGGTATAAACTCTTTGGAAATCCATTGTAGATGTCTCGCCTACACACCTTCAACCTTAGCTCATTACTAGAGAAGGACAAGCTGAAAACCGATGGGTCCAACTTCACCGCCTGGCACCGCACCCTGAGTATCCTCCTGACCCCCCACAAGCTCATCTATGTCTTAGAGGCAGAGCTGTCCGCCAAGCCTGCAGATAACGCCATCGAGGACGAAAAGAATGTCTGGAAGTCCAAGGCGGATGATTCCTCCCTCTTCCAGAGTGGAATGCTCTATTCCATGGATCCGAAGCTTCAAAATCGTTTTGAGAAGATGGTTGCATTTGCGATCCTTAAGGATCTTAAAGCCATCTTTGCTCCGTAGGCTCGGGCAGAGAGGTATGAAGCTTCTGAGCTCTTCTTATCTACCAGGATGGAAGAGCATACCAGTGTGAGCGAGCATGTAATCAAAATGTCTGGCTATGTTCAACGCTTGAATGCCCTAGATTGCAAAATCCCGAACGAGCTTGCAATTGATAGGGTGTTGCACTCGTTTCCCCTAGCTACAAAGCTTTCGTGATGAACTACAACATGCAAGTGATGGTTAAGACCCTTGCCGAGTTGTTCTCCATGCTCAAGATTGCTGAGGTGGAAATCAAGAAGGATCACACGGTGTTGATGGTCAATAAGACCACTAAATTGAAGAAGCCGGCACATAGTAAGTCCAAGAGGCCTAAGAGGGATGGCAAGCAAGTTGCTCGTTCCCCTAATGTCCCAAAGCCAAAGCCCGGCGTCACGTGCTACTACTGCAAGGGAGACGGGCACTACAAGCGCAACTGACCTAAGTACCTCGAGGACAAGAAAGTCAACAAGTTTGCCACAGAAGACAAAGGTATATGTGATATACATGTTATTGATGTGTTCCTTACAAGCACCAGGAGCAACACCTGGGTATTTAATACCGGTTCTGTTGCTCATATTTGTAACTTCCAGCAGGAGGTACGGAATAAGCGGTGCCTAGGGAAGGACGAATTGACGATGCGTGTCGGCAACGGATCAAAGGTCGATGTCAAGGCCATCGGCGACCTGTCTCTACGCCTGCCTTCAGGATTAATTTTAGTTTTGAATAAGTGCTACTTTGTACCCGCCTTGAGCATGATTATTGTGAGTGGATCTTGCTTATTGCAAGATCATTATTCGTTTAAATCTGGAACAAGTGGTTGTTCTATTTATATGAATGATGTCTTTTATGTTCATGCGCGTGTATGCAAAGGTTTATTCTTACTAGATCTTGATGGTAGTACATACATCCATAACATTTATGCCAAGCGTTGCAAGCATGATGACGATAATACCATGTACCTATGGCATTGTCGTCTTGGTCATATTAGCGTAAAATGCATGAAGAATCTCCATTCTGATGGACTTCTGGGATCACTAGATTTTGAATCTCTTGATACATGCGAGCCTTGCCTCTTGATACATTCTCCGGTACTATGGAGCAGGATGTAGACCTATTGGGAATCATACATATAGATGTGTATGGACCATTGAGTGTCTTGACACGCAATGGGTATCGTTATTTTGTTACATTTACTGATGATTTAAGTAGATATGGGTATATCTATTTGATGAAGCATAAATCTGGAACCTTTGAAAAGTTCAAAGAAATTCAGAAAGATGTAGAGAATCAACTCAACAAGAAGATTAAGCACCTCCGATCAGATCGGGGAGGCGAATACTTGAGTTGTGAGTTTGGCATGCACTTAAGAAACTGTTGTATTGTACCACATCTTACACCAGCTGGAACAGCACAGCATAATGGTGTGTCAGAATGGCGTAACTTACTCTATTGGATAGTGTCCGGTCCATGATGTCTTTGACTGACTTGTCTGTGTCGTTTTGGGGCTATGCATTAGAAACCGCCGCTTTTATTCTAAACAGAGCACCATCCAAATTCGTGGAGACAACACCATATGAGATATGGCGTGACAAGAAGCCAAAGTTTTCATTCTTGAAAGTTTGGGGATGTGAGGCTTATGTTAAGAAACTATATCCTGACAAACTAGAACCTAAATCGGAAAAGTGTATCTTTGTAGGATACCCAAAAGAAAATATTGGGTATATCTTCTACAATAAGGCCGAGGGCAAAATGTTTGTCACTAAGGACGTGGTATTTCTAGAGAAAGAGTTTCTCGCGAAAGGATTTAGTGGAAGAAAGATAGATCTTGATGAAGTCATTGACCCTTCTCTCCAAATACCGAGTAGCGCAATGGAAACTATTCTGGAACCGCCCTCTATAGTGGAAGAAGAAGCGAATGATACAGATCATAACATCGAATCTCCTATGGTTCGGAGATCATCAAGAGTACGTACCGTCCCAAATTGGTACAGTATTCTTGTGATGTCAGTCTTATTGGATGAAGAAGAAGAACCTAAAAACTACAAAGAAACAATGAAGAGTGATGACTCCGAGAAATGGCTACAAGCCATGAAATCCGAGATAGGATCCATATATGAGAACCAAGTTTGGAACTTGGTAGATCTCCTTGAAGGTCGTAAAGCCATGGAGAATAAATGGATTTAAAAAAAATACAGATGCTAATGGAAATGTGATTGTCCATAAGGCAAGACTTGTTGCAAAGGGTTTTCGACAAGTGGAAGGAATTAACTACAGTGAGACTTTCTCCCCTGTAACAATGTTGAAATCTATCCATATTTTACTAGCAATTGCTGCATATTATGATTATGAGATATGTATAAGATGGATGTGAATATTTCCTTCCTCAATGGTCACATTGATGAAGAGTTGTATATGATGCAACCAGAGAGGTTTGTCGATCCTAAGGATGTTGGAAAAGTATGCAAGCTTGAGTGATCCATTTATGGACTAAAGAAAGCATCTAGGAGTTGGAACAAGCAATTTGATCAGGTGATCAAGTGTTTTGGATTTGTCCAAAATAACCAGGAAGCTTGTGTTTACAAGAAACCGAGTGGGAGCTCAGTACTATATGTAGATGACATATTACTAATTGGGAATGTTGTGAGATTACTAGGAAGCATAAAGGAATATATGAGTAGTTAGTTTTCCATGAAGGATCTAGGTGAAGCAGCCTACATATTGGGAATCAATATCTATAGAGATAGATCAAGACGCCTGATAGCGTTAAGTCAGATTACATACATAGATAAGATTTTGATGAAGTTCAAAATGGAAGACGCCAAAAGGGGTTTTGTGCCTCTTGTGAAAGGTGTGTCATTGAGTAAGACCCAACAGATGCTGATAGAGAGAGGATGGTTAATGTCCCATTTGCCTCATCCATAGGTTCTATCATGTATGCTATGCTATGTACTCGGCCTGATGTGGCTCTGGCTCTCAATTGGACATGCTATTTCCAAAGTGATCCAGGAGTGGAACATTGGACAGCTATGAAGAATATCCTGAAGTATCTAAAAAGAACTAAGGATATGTTCCTAGTCTTTCGATGTGTTGAAGAAGCTCTGAACGTAACTGGTTACGTGGGTGCGAGTTGGAAAACAGACTCCGATGACTCGACGTCTCAGACGGGATTTGTCTTTCTGGTGAATGGTGGCACGGTAACCTGGAGAAGCGTGAAGCAACCATTGGTGGCACAGTCTTCAATGGAGTCGGAATACATCGCATTTAACTCTGCGGCGAATGAAGCTGTGTGACTACGGAATTTCATCATCGAACTGGGAGTTGTTCCTAATACTGATGACCCTGTGACCATCTACTGCGATATCACAGGTGCCATAGCAAACGCATCGGAACCAAGGACACATTCCATAGTCAAGCACATCCATCTTAGATTCCACGCCATTAGGAAAAATGTTGAGAATGACGAAGTCAAGATTTGCAAAGTGCATACAGATCTAAATGTTGCAGATCCGTTTACCAAAAGTCTACCACAAGCCAAGCATGAGCAAAACCGGTATAGTATTGGTGTTATATCATTGCCTATTGTAAAGCTAGATTAATTTGTACTCTAGTGCAAGTGGGAGACTGAAGAAGATATGCCCTAGAGGCAAATAATAAAGTGTTTTTATTTGATGTATCTCTTATATGTTCATAATATGTTTACCCATGTGATAACTATACTAATTCGAAACGTTAATACACATGTGGTATGTAAACAACCAGGTCTCTAGTTACTTGTAGTAAACTAGCTCATTGGACAAGTGATGATCTTATGGTTTCGAGATCATGGTGATAGTGCCGATTGGCAATAAGGTCATATAATTGGATAATGATGTGATAGACAGACACCCAAAGTTAATCACAATGAGATCTAGTTACTTAAACATTCGTCTTTGATGATAACATAGAAACACTGTGGCCTATATCCTTCGACTGTGAGATAATGCATAATCAATGTTTTCAAAGGAGACTTTGATGATATAAAGTATCAAGCCGTGAAAGGGTGATAATAAAGGTATCATTGGGTTTTCTGAAGAAATGGGTTGAGGAGTTTTTATCAAGACTAGGATTTCCCAATCCAAGTAATATATAGATACACGTGGCCAACTCGTTGACATTGCATTAAAGAAGCTTGCAAGCATATGATTGGATCATGGAATGCAATGGCACGGAAACGAGTAAATGATCTCATTAGTAACGAGATCGAACACAAGTATGGAGATACTTTAAGATGAAATCTCGGATGACCTAGTTATCTTATGGCAAAAGGAATAGAACTATGCAGTTAAGGTTCAAGCGATGAGATTCATGAATGCACGGGTGGTCATTATGGGCATCCAGGTCCCGTCGTTGATCATTGACGCAAGAGGGGTCTTGGTCATGTCTGTAGCATCTCCGAGCCGAAGAGTGGAACACTTAAGTGTGGGGACGCATCGGGATCGAACCGGCACCGCAGGAGAATTAGGAGAGAGAGACCAGAAAGGTTCCGGGTAATATCTGATGATGATCGAAAGGGTTCCAAAAGGAGTTCTAGAGTATGAAATATAATAATATATGTTAATATTAAAACAAATTTTAATTTTATATTTATGAGCAGCTATTTGCTATCGGGACGCTTCCGGGTAGAAGGGCCCATAGGCTAGGCGCCAAAGAAGGAAAGGAAGAAAGGGGGGCTAGGGCCGGCAGCGGCTTGGGGGTTCCACCCCCCTTGTCATAGGGTTTGACCCTCCCTCCTCCCACCTATAAATAGAGGAGCCCCCTCCCCTCTATTTGCACCACAACAACAAGTTCTCTCCTCTCCCTCTAAACCCTAGAGATATCTCCATTAGATTTGATCTAGCTATTGGGATTAGATCTCCACCTCCGCACTACCGTCGTGCGCATGACGGTCCGACTTCCATCTTCTTCCGCTGCTCAGATGGATCATAGCCCGGAAGATGTCCCTACACCGGACGTGTGTAGAGCTTCGAGGCGCAACACTTGGGGCACTTTTCTTCATCGCTATACGCCTACCTGCGTAAGGCGTAACACGCTCTTCAAGGGTATGAATATCGTCCTCCTTCTCTGTTACTTATGTGTATATAGAATAGATCTTGGTTGTCGTGTTCGCGTAGCCAATTTTTTTTTTGATTTTCTGCACTGAACCCCAACATGGGTAAGAATTTGGCACCCCCGCCGCCTTCCGCCGTCGGCATGTATGCCAGATTGGCCCTCCCGCCTCTGGGACGACCACGTGGCAAGTGGGCGGTGAGTTCCCTCCCGCCTCACCTACGACCAAGCGGCAAGTGGAGCAGGTGGGCGGCGCGTGCAGAGGCTCGCCGGCGGACAACCACATCATAGGGACGGAGACAGGAATCACAGATGGGGGGCAAAGTGTATAAGCGTCGAAATTACAGAATATTTCTTGTCAAACACAACAAATATTATAAGTTCTAGATAATCAAGATATGATTGTTGTGGTGATACCATAAAAAATTACATATCAATCAATTTAAACTCGGCTTTACGTGCACCGAGATCAGAGGTCTTAATAATTTTTTTAACACTAAACTTTTCTGCTATTTTCCTCTCTATGTAGACTATCACACAATCATGGAGGAATTCATCTTCCAATTTAGTGCAAAGACGTGTCTTAACTAGTTTCATAGCAGAAAATGCTCGCTTTGCTTCCGCAGTTGATATCGGAAGAGTTGCCACTAGTCATAACAATCTCTCAACCATTGGATAATCAGATGATTTGCCAGTATTGATGATTGCTTTTGTTAAATCAGCAAGTGATTTACACTTTTTGATCTCTGGATGGTTGGATGCATCAAGCTGAAAATGTGGTAGCTCGCACTCCAGCCTCTCTCTCTTGACTAGAAAAATCAGCGGGATATAATTTTTCCACTAGCCTGCATATCTTTGACTTGTCAAAATTATCATGTCTTGGATCCAAGGATGTACAAAGATCTAGAAGCTCGGTTACTTGAAAAATGAATTGATCATTCAACTCTGTCAGTTATTGATCTATTGCAACATTAAATACATTTACTCTATAGTGATGGAGTACTATAGTGTTGTCATGCTTATGTCAAGATTTCTTCACGTCAACGTACCTAATGATTATGTTTGTAAGTGGGTAAGTGAATACATATCTAAAGATTAAATTTAAAAATATAGGGACATATGAAAAGATACATATACCTCTGATTCATATCCGGGATATCAATCTCATGCTTCAAACAAAAGGCTTCCACTTCTTCCATATGACTTTCCCATCCACCTTCTCTCAATTCAGCAAGCAATATTTTTGTGTTAGAAACAATAACCAATGCATTTGCAATATCCAAAGATTTATTTTGGAGTTTGACACACAAGATATTAGTGATCTGCATAATTTTTTCCGTGAGGTGTAGAATGAAGAAAAAATCAAATGTAACCAGAAACTTCAGGCGCCCTTGGCATCTCCTCTTGAATTCCAGAACGAAATGGTCATTCACTACACTTCTTAGTACCGCTACTGATGCACCAAACAATTTTAACAAGCTTTTTACTAACTTGTAGTGGGAACTCCATCCAGTGTCTCCGGCCCTTTGTAAAGATCCTATTTGATTTAACCCTCTTCCTGTGTCAATCTCCAAGTTCAATCTCCTTTGCAATTTTAGTGGCTTGATTTTGCAGTAGCTCATCATTTCATTTGGGAGATGCACTAACAGTATTTACAATAAAATTTGCATTCTGAAAGAAGTTGTGGACCTTATGTACCTCCCTTGAAGCGGCAACAAGGGCCAACTGAAGCTGTTGAGCAAGACAGTGAATATAGTATGCATAAGGACACTCTTGGTGAATTAGAGCCTTGAGATCATTAAATTCCCCTCTCATGTTACTTGCTCCATCACAACCTTGCCCTCTGATATCTTGCATATTCAACCCAATATCGGCTTGAACATCAATAATTGAGTGTTTCAGAATCAAAGCACAAGTGTCACTAACATGAACAAGATTAAGGAAGCGCTCACTTATCTCCCCATCTTTGTCCTCAAACCAAAGAACTACTGCCATTTTCTTTTTCTTAGACTCATCTCTAGATTCATCAACCATGATAGCAAACTTGCCATTACCAATCTCTTGTTTAATTGAATTTTGAACTTTCCATGCAGATATGCTAGCAATTTCCTTCTGAATAGTTGGTGAGGTGTACTTTGTATTTCCTGGAGCATTTTGCATAACTTCATGTACTTTCTTATTATAAGAACCCACAAGTTTGAGTATTTTCTTGAAATTACCTTGATTTTTGGAATCCTCAAATTCGTCATTTCCTCTAAAGGGACATGCCTAGCGCATTAACAACCTGATACAATCAATAGTGTAAAAACTTAGATATCATGAAATAAGAAATTATGGTTGCTTGAAATTAAATAATTCTTACTTACTTAATAACATCAATGGAAGCCTTAAGCCTTAGTCTTGCATTAGCAACATGTTTCTTGCATTGCTTAACAATCACCTTGTCAATATGAGTCATATTATTTTTTAGGCTTTCATAACATCGTACTGCATAATTGTGGGCTGAACTAAGACTAGTTCCCATATGGGTGAGAAAAGCACAATCTTTTCCGTTGTTCACCTTCTTCCACTTATCAAATCTTTTAACTGAAAATTTGTCTGAACCACACTTCCCTATTGGCATTTTTTAAAAGAAAAACAAGGCACGCAATAGGCACAATTTGTGTGAGGTGAATATTCTAACCAGGTTCTACTAAAAGGATATTCATCCAAGATCGGCTGATAGGGCCCCCGAATATATAAAAACGTCTAGCATCATTTTACTTGTCGGGATGGAGCTTCCAAATTTGAAGATGTCTACCTAGGTCTCGATCATACGGTATGGTTATAATTGTCGCTTGTTCTGTAACTTTTGGCACATAAATATTAGTATCAATTTGAGCATCAACTTCAGCATTATTTGGATTGTTCTGTTCACTTAGTTGCACATCTGGTTGTGAGCTCGATGAATTGGTTTGAAAAATTCTCAATTCTATGTCTCTTCTTCTTCATGTCTACACAAACATAAGTGAAAACAAAAAATTCCTAATTAATTACGAAGCACGAATATACAAACTAATCTAGACTTGACTGTAGACAAAGAGATGTAATCAAATCAGGAATTTAGAAAACTTGTCTTTCTTCCGTCGTTGTTCATCCTGAAGTTCTTATACTAGTGCGGAGCAACGCTCGTTGGCTGCCGGAAAGCCGGCAACAGGCAGCCTGAATCCCTCGCCATGTCGAAGGCGCTGAAGCCAGACGAAACGATGATTTGATCGATCTGATTGTGCATTCATGCGTGCTTCCTACTGTCTGCTTAGCTGCTTGGGCCATCAGGCCATCAAGTTTGTCTCGTATATGGCCTAATTAATTAGTAATGGTTAACATTGGGTTAGGCGCTTAGCACTTGGTATTGGACTGGCCTTTGCGATTGGATCAGGGAAGGCTTTTTACTTGCGTTACACATGGGGGGGAGGGGTCGCCCCCGCTCGTCCCCCTTCCCTGCGTCCCAGCAGCGCCCTTCCCTCCGTCCCAGCACTGCAGCGCCTATGCCTATCTCGAGAGAGCTAGGGAAGAGGACTGACATTTTTACAAAAATGCCCTCCTCTAGTTGCCTATTATTATTCTCCTATTAAGTTACCTGACATTGTATCCCTCGGCTTGCCACGTAAGCAAATATAATGATACGGCGAGAGCGGTGACCGTGTGTAAAGATTCGACGCGTATTCAGTGATTGTAAATTTATATTTCCAATGTAATAATTGTATTAAATTTGTCAGACAAGTTCAGTTACTAGATGAATTTAAACCCTTCCATCGATGGCGCAAGTGCTCCTTTGGCAGTTTGGCCGCTTTGTCAAAGGATAAAAAAAGAAAAGTCTAAAACAAACCCTGAACTCGTAGGGGTTTGGCGATTTAAACCCTTAAGTCGAAATCTCTGTCGTTCTTACCCTAAACTATATAATCTCGGTCTAAATCGAAAGCTGAAGCTGTTTGGTGCATCGGGAAAGAAGCAATCCTGGCCGGGATTACAATTTACTCTTGATGACATGTGGACCCCACTTGTAAGAGGCTTCATCCCTAAACTTTTTCTTTCTCTATGCAGATCGATCCCCTCCCGTGTCTGCTCGGCGGCTCGCCATAGACCTCGTCCAGCCTCACCGCCTTGTCCAGTAGCTCCGTCTAGCCTTAATACATCTCCACACTGAAGGAATTGACACCAAAGCCTCTTAATCGTTGTGCCTCGTTCGTCTTCCTCCGCTTCGGTTGGACGCTGCCATGCCGTCGATCCGCTCTGCTGCTCGATAGGGACACGTCGCTGAGGGGACACGGTGTCGACGACAGGTTTCTCTAGCCGGAGGAAAAGCCTGGACCTCGCTTATCCAGAAGATTCGGCCAGGCGTGGCCAGGCGCGGCAAGGGGGACGAGCTCCGGCCAAGTGCGGGCGCAGGAAGGAGGTCGTCGCTTACGGCGGCGGGCGCGGGCAGGCCTTGGCTCGAGCGACAGCAGGAGGCGTGGACAGAGAAGGCTCTGCGGAGGTCGGAGACGAGGTCAACCGGGAAGGACATGAGTGACTAACGGATTAGAATAGATAATTTATCTAGTGTTTTTGTAAAATTCTGCTCACGTGGCGTCAATCAATTTGGTCAAAGAGGTCTAAGGTTCAATTTAGACCGGAATTATATAGTTTATGATACGAACGCACATAGATTTCGACTTAAGGATTTACACCGTCGAACTGAGTTTAGGATTTGTTTTAAACTTTTTCCATAAAAAAACGCCAGATCGTTTCGTTGGATGCCTCAGCCTGCATTTTGCACAACCTCCAGGAAAGAAAAATAAGTAGGTCGGTGATACACGTCAAGGTGGTCCTGAGAACGATGCTCCACGTACTGTACGACAGGTATTACTTCTGGCGTGCGTCCACTGTTCAGCCGTACGGCATGACAGCCAGCTAGCAAGGCGGACGCCCCAACACCACGAGTCCGCACCGATCTTCGAAACTTGGTCGCTGGCTTTTGAGGCAACCATCGGACAGGGCAGGGCAGGACGGGCGCACCAAAGCCAGTCGCTTGCACGGTCATCATCGCACAAGGTACATCTGCAGGTCTGGCCAGACAATACGATCATCTCGCAACTCGCAACTCTATTGATTGAAAAAATAAGATTAACTGAAAAAACGAGATTTCAAATCAAGCTTTCAGAAATTTGCACAGGCATCTTCACCAGATCGACTCATTCGGTCGTCCCAAACAATTCGTTTCTATCCGTTTGAGTCGGACCGCAATCGATTTGGGATCGTGGTCCGGACTGTCCGGCGGACCTCGCCCAGCGGTCTGACTCATCTGTCCGTCTTTCTCCCGCAGTCAGCGGTTGACACCCTAGCGATAAGACGTTAATGATGACGCGATATCCACGACCGACGTTTTCCGCCATTGTTTTCGTGCGCGCCCGCTTTCCGCGGCGAGAAAACTTCCCGCGCATTGCAGGCCATTTTCCGCCTTCGACAAGCCCCAAAGTAAGAGCAAACCAGCAGCTGAAAAAGCGCAAGCCACCAGCAACCATGCCTCGCCGCTAGATCGCCAACTGGATGAAGATCCGGGAGATGTGCCGCAATGACTACTCGGACGTGGAGGTCGACGAGGTCCACCTCGAGGCCACGTTGTTGGCCCGGTGCATGAGCGATGCGCAGGTGCTGGCCTTCGAGAGGGAAGGCCATGTCGCGGCGCTGCAGCGGGTGGTGGAGGCTGATACGTCGGAAACGTATCTATAATTTTTTATGCTCCATGCTTGTTTAGTATCTACTTTCCTTTGATTTGTCTACACCATGAGGTGTTTTATATCTTTTTTGGAACTAACCTATTAACAAGTTGTCACAGTGCCAGTTGTCTGTTTTTTTCTATTTTTGGTTCCAGAAAGGCAGAAAATCAATATTCTCGGGATTGGACGGGACAAAATCCAAAGTTAATATTTTACCATGGGGGACACGTATCCAGAAGACGAGATGGAGACGCAAGCCAGGGCGGTCAGACCCCCCCTAGGCGCGGGTGGGCCCTGCCACGCGCCTAGGTAGGGTGTGGGGCCTCTGGCCGCCTCCCAGCCTCGCCTCTTCGCCTATAATAAGCCCCCGAAGCAGAAACCCTAAGTATCTGATCAATATTCCACGAAACCTTCTGTAGCCGCCGTCACCGTCGTCCCTAGATCGGCGGATCTGAAGTTCTTCCCGGCACCCTGCCGGAGGGGAGATCATCTCGGAGGCCTTGTCTCCGGTATAATGCAATAGAAGTTCCACCTTGGACTATGGGTCCATGTAGTAGCTAGATGGTTGTATCTCCTCCCTTGTGCTTTCATGTATAGATCTTGTGAGCTTCATTCATGATCAATATCTAATCTATTTGTAATCATGCATGTTGTGTTTGCGGGGATCCGATGGATATTGATATTATTATGTTGGTTTGATTAATGGTTTTGTCTTTATGATTCTATCATGTCTGTGTTGTTTGTGATCTTGCATGCTCTCCATTGTTAGTAGCTATCTTGGCCAAGTAGTTGCTAGTGACTCCAAGATGGGGTATTTATGCTCGATAGTGGGTTCATGCCTCTAGTTTCTAAGGGAAGTGACAATAACCTTTTCGGTTGTAGATGTGTTGTTGCTACTAGGAAGAAAACAATGGTCTCTTGTTCATGGACCATGTGGACCGTTTACCTTACACACTTTGCTTAAAGCAGTTGTCTGTTGCTTGCAACTTAATACTGGAGGGGGTTCGGATGATAACCTGAAGGTGGACCTCTAGTCATAGATGCAGTTGGATAGCGGTCTATGTATATTGTTGTATTGCCCAATCGAATCTCCTAGGATCCTTTTGACTAGTATTGCATTGTTATGCTTTGCTCAGTTCCTGTCAATTTCTCCGCTGTAATTTGTTTACCCTTCATGCCATGTTGTTTATCTAAGGAGAACACCTCTAGTGAACTATGGACCCCGGTCTAATCTTTACCATTGATACATCTTCCACTGTTACTTGTTTACTTGCTGCAAACCATTACCTTCCACACCGTACGTTTAATCCATTGTTATAGCAACCAGTGAGATTGGCAACCTCACTGTTAGTTAGGGCAAAGTCTTGAATTTGTGTTGTGCAGGTCTCCGCGTTGCTTGCAACACATGTGTGATGTTTCCTTTCTCCTACTGGTTCAATAACCTCTGTTTCTTACTGAGAGAAGATTTGCTGTTGTGCTGCTTCACACCTTGCTCTTGGGGTTCCCAACAGGCTTCATGTCAAGCGTCAAGTTTTCTGGCTCCATCAAGGAGTCATCAACAAGTTTTCTGGCACCGTTGTCGGGAAGGATAAGGACGTCTTCACTAGGGGAGTCCTTCACTTCCTTTCTTTTTACTTTGTTTTTAGTTTGATTTGTTTCTTTTGCTTGGTTTTGTTTGCCTCTTTTCAAAAAACCCAAAAAAATAGTCTAGTTTGGTTTGCTTGCTTTATTCAAAAACACAAAAAAAATTAGTTCCTACTCTAATTGATGGTCTGTTGTTGCCTTGCTTGGTCATGCTTACTATTAATGGATGGTTTTTTTGAAACTAGTTCTTATCGGCAAGGTGGGTTCACGAAAGAACAAAAATATTATTATAAGGAACACTGTTTGTCACAAAAGGGAAACACTTATGGAAACAAATTGATAAGTTGAATACTATTACTAGAGACGTGTGCTCTACTTATAATGTTACTTATTGCTTTGATAAGTCCTGCTGCTGTAGGAGATATAAACACCTGCCTTTTTAATGTGAGTATAATGATAATATTACCATATCTTCTTATGTTAAGGGAAATTATGAGTTTGATAATATGGAACAAATTGAAGAATTTATTGCCTTCAAGGGTGCTTTTGAACTTGCCAGTTTGCTTGAAAATACTGATGATGCACCTTATAAACATGAGGCTTTGGAGATACTTAAATTTTGTTTTGATAATTACAAGGAAGAAAATAGATATATTCTAGAATATTTTAATAGGCGTTTTCCACAAATGGAAGAGACTAATGCCTTGCAGGAGCCTATAGAAGAAGAAATTGTTGAAACTGGAAGCTCATTAGATGAAAAAGAGGGGGAGAGTGATGAACAAAAGGAGGAAGAATGGATTTACCCATGCCTACCTTCTAATGAGAGTAACTATTTATCCCTTACATTATTTGATTGTTTCCCATGCTTACCAAAGGAGGATGAATGTTATGTTCCTGTGGATTCTTTTGAAATATCTACTTTGGATAAAATTTGTGGAGGTGTTAATCCTACTGTTTTTGAGTTTGATAGAAATTATGTGTTTGTAGATCATGAAAAGCATTCTTTATGTGATAGCTATATTTTTGAGTTTATTAATGATGCTACTGAAAATTATTATGAGAGAGTAAAGGATGGTTGTAGAAGTTTTCATTGTACTGAAACATCTCTCTATGTGCTGAAAGTTTTGAAGTTGCTCTTGTTTCATCTTCCTATGCATGTTACTTTGTTCTTTGTGAATTTATGTGTACAAGATGCCGATGTATAGAAACTGGGTTAGAATTAAATGTGTTTTAAATTTGCTTCTTGATGCTCTCTTTTACTTTAAATTCATATTTCTTATCTGAGCATCTTCTCAAACTATCAAGTCTAACTTAAAGGCGTTAAAAAAAGTACTTGTTGGGAGATAACCCAAGAGTTTCCTTGAGTCTTCGAAGTTATTACTTTAGTAATGAACTCTCCTTATCCTTTTTGTTTGCTTTTTGTGCCAAGAATGACCTCTAATGAGAGGGAAGTAAGATTTGGGGAGTTGCGGTCCCGAAACAGATTTCTATCATCCATCAAAAAAATTCGTGAGGAGTCTTTGTAACTCGGATTGAGCTAAAACTTTACGAATAAATACCCCAGTACGTTAGCTAACTTTCGTTAGTTCGACACTTTTTGATTTGAGTAACATAAAATTTTCGAAAAAATTGGTTTCTACATGCTGGTCTGTTTTGACAGATTTCTGCCATTATTTGCATTTGCTTCTTATTGATTCCTTTTTGAGTTGTCTTTAGGTGAATTGAGATTTTTGAAGGAATTTCTACAGTAGCTTGTGTTTTTAATGAAAAGTCTTGCTGTTCCAAAGCTTTGCCAAAGGTCTAATATCTTTTGAATAAACTAATATTGCTAATAAAGATTGTGTGAAGTTTTGTGTGAAGGAAAATAATTCAGGTGTAGAGAGAGTGATGTAATGAGATGAAGAATGGACAAAAGCTCAATCTTGGGGATGCCACCCCGGTGTCACCCCAATAAATATCCAAGAGGTAAAAGCGTCAAATCTTGGGATGCCCAAGACATCTTCTTCTTCATCAATAAAAATCTCAGGTCTGTCTAGACACTTCGTTTTCATTGTTTCATGCACAGTTGTATTGTTCTTGGAGCGTCTTAGTTTTCATTTGGTTTGTTTAGTTTGTTTAGTTTGCTTGAATAAAATAGTTTGGACCCCCGTTCTCGCTGTGTTATTTTGCAAATAAGTTGCTTGGTGTTGGAAAGGAGTAGTAAGTTATTGCTTGTAAGTGCAAGATGAGCTTGCATTGACTGTGACTTAGACTTTAGCATGACATGCTAGGTGTTGTTTTGACCTTATGCTTAGTGATTATTGTTGTAGCATGTCTTGTTCCAAACAATTGGGATTTTTTAGTGTGCTTTGAAGAAATTATGCGTTGTTTTAGCATGCAAAAGCATAGTATTGTGGTATTCTCCTTTGATACTTTTCTTGGGTTGACTTGGCACATGCTCACACCATATTATGACTATGACAAGTCACCATAGCCTCTATGATCAATTAGTCCTTGACTTGTAGTACCACTCTATGATTTGACTAGTAATGCTTTATTGCACTTCATGATTATGGCCATTATGCTCTCTTAGTTGGTTGCTCCCAGTCTTTTGCTAGCCTCCACTTGTATGAGTAAGCTCTACTCATGCTTTCAGCTCCCAAGAAACCAAGTTTTTCCAAAGTGTCCACTATAAATTCCTATGCATGGTGTGTTACACCATTCCAAGTATATTCTTGTTTTCAACTATCTTCCAATTAAAAACTATTTTGTTATGTGAAAACTTAGTGATTAAAGCCCTCACAAACTTGATGGCACACTTTATATTCTTTGCCCCTAATAAACTTGAACCATTGTGTCTTCTATGTTGTATATGTGTGCACTTATACGTTGGAATTAGCAGAATCGTGCTGTCACGGGGAACATTTTCAACATTGCACTTGTACTTTGTACTTAGTTGATATCATGCTCTTTTGTCTATGGATGTCACCGGTGTGAAATAAAGAGGGAACTTGTAAGTCCATGAAGTTTGTATTTTGTGTTAGAGAAACACCTGGGCCGCTAGCCTAAGCCATGCCTAATCATGGTGAAAACTTTCAGCATCACCATAGTGAGCTATTTATGAAGCATCCTTAATAGAAAGCTATGCATATGGTAAATAAAAAGATCGCTGGGATGTTCATTGTCTGCTTGCCTTGTCATTTTGGTTATGGGATAGCTCCTGTACCATGTGCAAGGGGTACCCCGTTGGCGGTTCTCTATGATACACATGTACTTACAATGACAAGAACTTATAGGTGACTGAAGTTGAGTAGCATGAGGTGTGGCCCTCGTATTCAAGGGACTTGAGGTTGCCAACTTATACTTAGTCAAGCATATATTCCATCTTTGTTCACTTTAACCTTAATCACTTCAAGATGCTTATGATAGGGGCAATGAGGGCTGAAAGCTAACAAGTACCATAATTTTTGTAAGCTCTTTTTGAAACTTGATTCCCTGCTTACTTTATGAAAGGCTTTTTTCCACCATTATTTGAGTCTCCACCTTCTACCTTTAGGCATCATTAAGAGAGCATAGTTGTCATTCTATGTGCAGTGTTCCAAAGCCTATTTATTGATGCATATGGTGATATTATTTGTTCTTGTGCTACTTGTTTCTAGTCACCCTTGTGAACTTTGAAGGTTTCCTATGCATCTATTTGCTACTCTATGAGGGACAAGCTGATTGCCACTATGCCATGTTTTCTGTATGTGAAACAAACAAACGTTTTCCATTCATGTTATTCATGATCTTTGTTTGTATCCTTTTATGTTGCATGCATAGTTACTATGTCCTATTGTTAGAACTCCAACTTTCATGCACATGTTTAGAGTTCTTTGATCCCAGCTTTCAATGCTTGCAAATGGTTTGATCTTGGTTTTGATGGTGCATGTCACCTTAAAAATTATTCTTTTTTATCACTTACCTACTCGAGGACGAGCAGGAGTTAAGCTTGGGGATGCTTGATACGTCGGAAACGTATCTATAATTTTTTATGCTCCATGTTTGTTTAGTATCTACTTTGATTTGCTTTGTCTACACTTTGAGGTGTTTTTATATCTTTTCTGTAACTAACCTATTAACAAGTTGCCACAGTGCTAGTTGCATGTTTTCTTCTGTTTTTGGTTTCAGAAAGGCAGAAAATCAGTATTCTTGGAATTGGCTGGGACAAAAGCCAAAGTTAATATTTTACCGTGGGGGACACGAATCCAGAAGACGAGATGCAGAAACAAGACAGGGCGGACAGACCCCCCCTAGGCGCAGGTGGGCCCTGCCTCGCGCCTGGTAGGGTGTGGGCCCCCTGGCCGCCTCCCAGCCTTGCCTCTTCGCCTATAAGAAGCCCCCGAAGAAGAAACCCTAAGTACCCGATCAATATTCCACGAAACCTTGTGTAGCCGCCGCCACCGTCGTCCCTAGATCAGGAGATCTGAAGTTCTTATCGGCACCCTACCGGAGGGGAGATAATCCCGGAGGCCTTCTCTCCGGTATGATGCGTGAGTAGTTCCACCTTGGACTATGGGTCCATGTAGTAGCTAGATGGTTGTAGCTCCTCCCTTGTGCTTTCATGTATAGATCTCATGAGCTCCATTCATGATCAAGATCTAATCTATTTGTAATCATGCATGTTGTGTTTGCGGGATCCGATGGATATTGAGATTACTATGTCAGATTGATTAATGGTTTTGTCTTTATGATTCTATCATGTCTGTGTTATTTGTGATCTTGCATGCTCTCCGTTGTTAGTAGCTATCTTGGCCAAGTAGTTGCTAGTGACTCCAAGAGGGGGTATTTATGTTTGATAGTGGGTTCATGCCTCTAGTTTCCAAGGGAAGTGACAGAAATCTCTTCGGTTGTAGATGTGTTGTTGCTACTAGGGAGAAAACAATGGTCTCTTGTTCATGGAACAAGTAGATTGTTCACCTTACACACTTTGCTTAAGGCAGTTGTCTGTTGCTTGCAACTTAATACTGGAGGGGGTTCGGATGATAACCTGAAGGTGGACTTCTAGTCATAGATGCAGTTGGATGGCGGTCTATGTATATTGTTGTATTGCCCAATCGAATCTCATAGGATCCTTTTGACTAGTATTGCCTTGTTATGCCTTGCTCAGTTCCAGTCAATTGCTCCGCTGTAATTTGTTTACCCTTCATGCCATGTTGTTTATCTAAGGAGAGCACCTCTAGTGAACTATGGACTTCGGTCCAATCTTTACCATTGATACATCTTCCACTGTTACTTGTTTACTTGCTGCAAACCATTACCTTCCACACCATACATTTAATACTTTGTTACAGCAACCGGTGAGATTTACAACCTCACTGTTAGTTGGGGGGCAAAGTCTTGAGTTTGTGTTGTGCAGGTCTCCGCGTTGCTTGCAACACCTGTGTGACGTTTTCTTCCTCCTACTGGTTCGATAACCTCGGTTTCTTACTGAGGGAAGACTTGCTGTTGTGCTGCTTCACACCTTGCTCTTGGGGTTTCCAACAGGCTCCATGTCAAGCGCCAAGTTTTCTGGCGCCATCAAGGAGTCATCAGAGGCGGCGACCACGGTGGCCGCCCAATGGGCGGTGAGCGACATACGCCACGTCACCTCCAATGAGGCGGTGGCCTTGGAGGCCGCATCAGCGGATCTTCGCAAGATCTGCCACAAGGCGGCCATGACCACGCTGGAGGAGGTGGCCAAGGAGGCCATCCGCGAGCTCCGCCACGCCGCCAAAGTGCGCAACGACACGAAGGAGGCGCAGCGCGAGCACGTCGCCGATTCAGCGACGAAGGAGGAGCGTGTGGCTCTGGCCGCTGAGGCAACGGTCGCGTGGGGTCTCGTCGACGGCGACGAGACGGAGGTGGCGGAGGACGACGAGGAGGATAGGGAGGAGGTCGATCCGCTGGAGGCAGCCGATCGCCATCCCCATGAAGATATTGTAGGCGCTGGTCTTCGGCCCCAATGGTGCTCCGACTTCGGCTCCGGGTCCTTCTCCGGCGAAGTTGCTCGAGCCTGAGGCAAAGGAGTTCGCCGACCAGGAGTCGAGGGCAAGATGGACAAGGCCCTGGCGAACCGGGCGGTGGCTCGCAACCATGTGCGCGACCGTCACCGTGAACGCATCCAGCAGTGGGTCATCCGGTCCGCTAGGGTGGCGATCGACGGGGCCGGTGGCCGCGGCAACGGTGGCGAGTCGCCGCCGCGACGTCCTCCTGCAGAAGTAGCCATAGTAGTAGCAGCAGTAGCATCCCCTATTTTATTCAAATGGCCTTTTTTAACTGGCGAGACTTAATCTAATAAATAGCTATCTTAAACATTAATGTCTCACTTACATATGGGGCCCGAGTGATCAAAGGGTAAGACACCCGCGTCGTCCGCGCGCGTCCAAACCAACGTAACCGTTGCTCAGATTAGATACACGGATGGATCCAACTGGACGCGTTTGTCCAGATGAATCGGGTCGCTGGGCGCCGCACACGTTCTCCACGGGACGAGTTCGGACGGAATAGGTGGAGCCGCCGGTGGAGATGCACTAAGACATGGAGCTCTAGATAATAATAAAAAAACTCCGAATGAAACTCAGATATGAATGCGACGATAGGTAGGCAGCAAAGCACTGAACTGGACCATGGCTGCGCGCAGGCGGCCAGAACCATGTGATGTGAGCGGACAAAGCTAGAATCAAGAAGCGTGCGCTCCGTCTCCACACGGACCTCGGCCCCTCTCTAGGCAAGGCAAGGGAACAAATCGTGACTTGGTGGAGAAGAATAATGCTAGAGAAATACGGAGAAAATAACCGTATGTGTCGAAATAAACCACGTGCAGCGGAGTACAGTCAACAATGACAACACCAACATGTACCTATCGAAAAGCGATGGTGCAACGATTAGGGCACGTACATGTCAGAGAAGATGAGTTTTCCTAGTACTCCCTCTATTTAGGATTACATGTCACACGCGGTTAACTATGGGTTGTCAATTTGACCAACAAAATATAAATAAAATAACATAAAAATTATATCATCGGAAATTTTAGATGCTATATTTTTTAATGATATAATTTTTGTGCTATATATCTTATATTTTATTAGTCAAATTAACGACCTAGATATACGCGTAGGACCTATAATCCTAAACAGAGGGAGTATCTCTACCGGACTTATCCTATAGGATGTCTGGCAATTGCACTTGTAATAAGTGTTTTTTTTGTGGGGACACTTGTAATAAGTGTTGTCTGTTCAAACTGCATATGGTTTGGTCCGGCCTTACTACAACGCTCCAAACGATCAACTCCAAATCATTTTTGGCTATTGGTTTTTGTTAAATAACACATTTTCAACTACAATAGCACATATTCAAGTAGATAAATTTGAAATAAATCAAAGTATATTATAACAAATTCAAACATAAAAATAAAATAGTTCACATAATAAATAAATAATTTAATGTTTAAATAGATCAAGACGGTACGATGGCGTTTTCTTTGGGAATCGCACGAATCGAAGGCCGGGTGCGTTACCGGCAAGTGGACGGTGAAGTTGATGGTGCCGAAGAGGAGATGATTCTTCTGAAGGGAATATGCCCTGGAGACAAATAATAATATTGATTATTGACATATTTCATAAAGTTTATGATTAAGTTTTATATCATGCTATAACTGTATTGATTAGGAAACATCAATACACGTGTGATATATAACAACCAGTACTTTCTAGTGAAACTCTAGTCATTGGTTCATTGGTCAACAGATGATCAAATGTTTCTTGGTTATGTTGGTGTCTCGGCCCCAATTGACAGTGGAGTCATTTTATTAGAGAATGAGATGGTGAACCTACCCTATCTATAGCATCATATCACAATCATGTCACAGAGTTCAGGTTACGATGATTAGAAAACGTAGTGACTCCTTCCTTAGACCGTGAGACCATATCTAATCACTCTCTCCCGAGAACACTTTGATGGCACTTAACGTCACTCGGTGAAACGATGATCATAAGGGTGTCATTGGATATCCATAGGAGTAGGTTGAGGTATATGTTTTAAGAGCGAGATTTGTCCATCCGCGTGGCGAAAGATACTCTGGCCCACTCGAATAAGTTATATCCATAAGCTATGCAACGTGTGACTAGGTCATGAGGGATATTACTTATCGGATCGAGTAAAGAAGCTATTGTCGGTAACGATGTTGAACCCTGACATGGTGATGTTATTTGATCAAGCCTCGGACAATACAGGTATCATAGAGACAAAAGGAATACAACACAGCATTTATGGTTCAACGACAAATTTCGTGGAATACACAAATGGTCATCATGGACATCCAGGTCATGATATTGATCGTTCATTAGAGAGGAGTCTTGACCATGTCTGGAGTCTTCTCAAACTGTAGGGTAGCACGCTTAAGGGCTTGACCAAGCTTAGAGATCGTTAATGGCTTGTTCGGAATCACTAAAGAAATAAGAAGAGAGAAACCAGAAAAGTTTTGGGAAGATCCAAAAGTGTTTGGAGAAAGTATAAAGAAGTTTCAGATAAATGATAATTTAAATATATATTTATTATATGTTAATTATGAATTAATATATTCTAAATAAATATTTGAAGAAATATTTATAAAGACATTCTTCTTATTAGGTAACACCCCAGAGGGATTTTATGTAAAAAAGAAACGGACGAAAAGAAAAATGAAAAACAAAGGGGCTGGTTTTGAACCAGCCCAAGTGGGCGACGGATACTGCAGGCCGTGCGGGGCAGAAACTGCTACCCGCCACCGTCGCAAGCCGCTCGACCCCGGCCCATGGGAGCTCGCGGGGAAGAAGTCGGGCGGGCGTGCTGAGCCGGCTGGCGGTCCATGTTGCGGCCAATTGATGAGAGTTCGACTCATCAATGCCCATTGTTATCGAATTGGGTTTTGAGGAAGAGGGGGTGCAATAGAGATCGTGTTCGGCTAACAGACAAGCAATGCGGGACACGAGATTTACCCAGATTCAGGGCCCCCGAAGGGAAACCATACTCCTTCTTGTCTGCTCTTGATTGACGGTATAACCGATGATTACACAGAGGTGCACAAATGAGATCTGGCGGGTGTGTGCTAGGGTTTTTCGTGGTCCTCCTCACCATTCTCTCCTGGCCTTTATATGGGGAGGTCAGGCCTCGGGATCAAGTCGAGTCGGTTACATATTAGGATTTTACCTTTTAAACTTTCTATCTAAAGCTAGTCGTATCCTTCAAGAAATCGCCTTCTTCATGGGTCTGGGCCACCCGAATCCTTCCTAGGATTTGTCACCAGGTGTAGATTAGCATGTGGTCTCCCATTGGGCTAGACCGGATATGCTAATATTGGGTACCCGTAGGGCATACCCATATCACCGACGCCCATGGTCGGAGGCATAAGATCCAGGGAAGGGTGACTGGGCACCCCCTAACGGAACCAAGGGCGAGGTCAAGGTCAGATCCGAGGCAGGGGTGGGGACGAGGTCGTCACGCATCGCCGTCCCCGCCTCTTTCAACACCTCCGTTACCACCTACATCACCGCGCGTGTCGCCATCACTGTCATCGCCGTCCTTCACGGTTGAACTCTCGGGCTTCGAGTTTGGTGTGACCGTCCACTTGAACCCATGGGAGAAACATCGGCTCCCTGACAAGTTCATTCGGGTGATCGATGGCACAGGAGCTGATACGTTGGAAACGTATCTATAATTTTTGATGCTCCATGCTTGTTTAGTATCTACTTTACTTTGCTTTGTCTACACTTTGAGGTACTTTTTACATGTTTTCTTGTACTAACCTATTAACAAGTCGCCACAGTGCTTGTTGCCTGTTTTCTGCTGTTTTTGGTTTCAGAAAAGTTAGTAAAGAAATATTCTCGGAATTGGATGGGACAAACGTCAAAGTCAATTATTTTCCGTGGGGAACAAGAAGTTCAAAGGGGAGACAGAGAAGCGGGCCAGGGCAGCCAAACCCCCCTAGGCGCGGGTGGGCCTTGCCCCGCGCCTGGGTAGGGTTTGACCCCTCCGGACGCCTCCTCGGCCTCCCCCTTCGCCTATAAGAAGCCCCCGATGCAGAAACCCTAAGTACCCAATAAGTCTCCATGAAACCTTCTGTAGCTGCTGCCACCGTCATCCCTAGATCGGGGAGATCTAAAGTTCTTCCCGGCACCCTACCGGAGGGGAAATCATCCCGGAGGCCTTCTCTCCGGTATGATGCGTGAGTAGTTCTATAGGGGTTCGTAGCATGGAAAATAAAAAAATTCTACCGCATGCATACAAACAATCCAAGATCTATCTACTAGATTGAAGCAACGAGTCGATAAGAGTACTCACCCTCGAAGATTCCAAAGCGGTTAACGAGAGCAGATTCTCGTGGGTGATGTAGTCGTACACTTGTCGATATCAAGATCGCGTAGACGATCCTTCCGGCGCTGCGTTCCGGCAGATCTTCCGCAGTCGGTCACACGTTCGGTACTCGATGAAGACCTTCCTCTCCCTTGTTCCAGCAGGCAGCGGAGGTTGTAGTTCTCCCGTCGCAATTCCGGCAGCACGACGGCTTGGTGTCGGAAGTAGAGGGAAGATCCCGCAGGGCTTTGCCTAAGCCGGTGCGAGTTATGGTGGATCTAGGGTTTCCGGTGATCTAGGTTTAGAAGGCCGGAGAGGAGGAGGATGTGTTGGTGGCGGCAACGGGCCGGCGGCCGCGGCGCGGCGGCGGCTGGCGGCGTGGGCGGCGGCGGCGCATGGGTGGGAGGGCTTGGTGTT
This sequence comes from Avena sativa, assembly GCA_916181665.1. Taxonomy (NCBI): domain Eukaryota; kingdom Viridiplantae; phylum Streptophyta; class Magnoliopsida; order Poales; family Poaceae; genus Avena; species Avena sativa. The sequence goes on along the minus strand of OV702297.1, from coordinate 297,313,961 downwards.
GTGGTCTTTGGGGCAGCCCTCCCCCTCTGTTTATGAGAGGGGGTAGCCTTGGGAGAGGGGAGTTTGAATCCATACACAAACCCAAGTTGGATAGAAGTAAGGACTCTTTCCTTCTTCCACTAGGAAACCGTTGTTCCAGTTTGACTTTTCAAACCTCCCTTTTGACTTTCAATTTAGAGCTTTAATTCTCTCTCGCAAATGCCCAACCAAGTGACCTAGGATATGATCCAATCATTCCACTTACCCATGACACATTCATGGACCACTCCCCTTCCGGTCATGTGAACCTTCTAGAACCTTCTAAAACCTCTCCGATGAAAACATCGAAATCATTCCCGAACTCCGGAATCGGACTTTCCTTATATGAATCTTATTCTCCGGACCATTCCAGATCTCCTCGTGATATCCCGGATCCCATCCGAGACTCCGAACAACATTCGGTTTCCCTACTAACATTCCATATCTACTAAACAACATTGAATCCTTAAGTGTGTCTCCCTACGGTTCATGAATTATGCGGACATGACCGAGACACTTCTCCGATCAATAACCAATAGAGGAATATGGAAATTCATATGGATCCCACATATTTCTACGATTACTTTGCGATCGAATGAACCACTTATATATGATACCAATTTCCCTTTGTCTCGCGATAGTTTACTTATCCAAGGTTTGATCGTCGGTATCTCTGCATACCTAGTTCAACCTCGTTACCGATAAGTACTCTTTTCTCGTTCCCATGATATGTGATCCCTTGTGAGGCAGTCACATGCTTGCAAGGTAATTGGATGACATTCCACCGAGAGGGCCCAGAGTATATCTATCCGTCATATGGATGGACAAATCCCACTCTTGATCCATGTGCCTCAACACATACTTTCTGAACACTCAATGCCACCTTTATAGCCACCCAGTTACGGTGTGGTGTTTGATGTCATCAAAGCATCCTTCCAGTGATGGTGATTAGCATGATCTCATGGTCGAAGGAATTAGGTTACTATGTATCAGAAAGCTTATAGCAAACGAACTATTGAAATGACTTGATCTTTATGCTACGCTTATCTATAGGTGTATGTCCATCATACCATTCTCCTAATGATATGATCTTGTTGTTAATAACATCTCAATGTTCATGATCGGGAAACCACAATCATCTATCAACCAACAAGCTAGTATTACAAAGAGGCTTTACTAGGGACTCTAATTTAGTTTACAAATCACACAAGTATTAATGTTTCCGTTTAACACTATTATAGCATGAATGTAAACATTTATCATAAACACAAAGATATAATAATAACCACTTTTATTATTGCCTCTAGGGCATATCTCCAACAGTCTCCCACTTGCACTAGAGTCAACTAATCTAGATTATATGGTAATATACCAAACACCCATGGTGGTTTGGTGCTGGTCATGTTTTGCCCTCGGGAGAGGTTTAGTCAACGGATCCGCCATATTCAGGTTTGTGTGTACTTTGCAAATCATTATGTCACCATCTTGCACATGCTCTCGAATAGCGTGAAAACGTAGCTTGATGTGCTTCAGCTTATTGTGTGACCTTGGTTCTTGCGCATTGGCTATGGCGCCCATGTTATCACAATAGATAGACATTGGGTCCAGCGCACTTGGAACCACACTAAGCTCTGTAATGAACTCCTTCATCCATATTGCCTCTTGTGAAGCCTCCGAAGCAGCTATGTATTCCGATTCAGTTGAAGATCTCGCCACAACGCTTTGCTTTGCACTCCAGCTAACTGCTGCACCATTCAAAGTAAATACATATCCAGATTGAGATTTAGAATCATCCGGATCGGTGTTCCAACTCGCATCGGTGTAACCATTAACAACGAGCTGTTCATCACCTCCATAAGAAAGAACCATATCCTTAGTTCTTATCAAGTACTTAAGGATGTTTTTGACCGCTGTCCAATGATCCACTCCTAGATCACTTTGATATCTGCTAGTCAAACTAACATCATATGCAATGTCGGGTCTAGTACATAGCATGGCATACATAAGAGATCCTATGGCTGAGGCATAGGGAGTCTTACTCATCCTTTCTCTATCTTCTGTCATTGCAGGACTTTGAGTTTTACTCAAGGTCATATTGGGCAACATGGGCAAGAACCCTTTATTGCTATCTTCCATTCCAAATCTCTTTAGAACTTTGTCCAAATATGTACTCTGAGACAATGATATTAGGCGTCTTGATCTATCTCTATAAATCTTTATGCCTAATATGTAAGCTGCTTCGCCAAGATCTTTCATTGAAAAACTATTATTCAAATAATCCTTGACACTATTAAGAAGGTCTACATCATTCCCAATCAACATTATGTCATCTATATATAGTATTAAGAATGCTACAGAGCTCCCACTCACTTTCTTGTAAATACAAGCTTCTCCATAAGTTTGTATAAAACCAAAACTTTTGATTACCTTATCAAAACGTTGATTCCAACTCCGAGATGCTTGCTTCAACCCATAAATAGACTGTTGAAGTTTGCATACCTTGTTAGCATCTTTAGGATCGACAAAACATTTGGGTTGTACCATATACAACTCTTCATCAATGTTTCCATTGAGGAATGCCGTTTTGACATCCATCTATCATATCTCATAATCATAATATGCAGTGATTGCTAATAAAATCCTCACAGACTTTAGCTTCACTACCGGTGAGAAAGTCTCATCGTAGTCCACTCCTTGAATTTGTCGAAACCCTTTTGCGACAATTCGAGCTTTATAGACAGTAACATTACCATCTGCATATGTTTTCTTCTTGAAAATCCATTTGTTCTTGACAGCCTTCCGGCCATCCGGTAAGTCCACCAAAGTCCATACTTGGTTTTCGTACATGGATACAATCTCGGATTTCATGGCTTCTTGCCATTTATTGGAATCTGGGCTCATCATCACTTCCTCATATGTCGCAGGGTCATCGGTGTTGTCCACCAATATGACACTCATAACGGGATCATACCAATCAGGAGTGGGACGAGTTCTCGTTGGCCTGCGAGGTTCTGTAGTAACTTCAACCGAAGTTTCATGATCAACATCATTAGATTCCTCTCTCATTGGTGTGGGCACCACAGGAAGTACTTCTGGTGCTGCGCCACTCTCAAATTCGAGAGAAGGTTCGACAACCTCGTCGAGTTCTACTTTTCTTCCAGTCTCTTCTTTCGAGTGAAAATCCTTCTCTAGAAAGGATCCATTCTTAGCAACGAAGATAGAAGGTATACCCAATAGTTACCTTCGAGTATCCTATGAAGACGCATTTTTATGCTTTGGGTTCGAGCTTGTCGGGCTGTAACTTCTTTACATAAGCTTCGCAACCCCAAACTTTAAGGAACGGCAATTTAGGTTTCTTCCCAAACCATAATTCATACGGTGTCGTTTCAACGGATTTAGATGGTGCCCTATTTAAAGTGAATGCGGCTGTTTCTGATGCATAACCCCAAAACGATAGCGGTAAATCTGTAAATGACGTCATAGAACGAACCATATCTAAGAGAGTTCGATTACGATGTTCAGACACACCATTACGTTGTGGTGTTCCTAGCGGTGTCAATTGTGAAAGTATTCCGAATTTCTTCAAATGCTCGCCAAACTCATAACTTAGATATTCACCTCCACGATCAGATCATAGAAATTTAATCTTCTTGTTACGTTGATTCTCTACCTCACTTTGAAATTCCTTAAACTTCTCGAAAGTTTCGGACTTATGTTTCATGAAATAGATATACCCATATCTACTCAAGTCATCCGTGAAGGTAAGAACATAACGATAACCACCGCGCGATGCTACACTCATTGGACCACACACATCGGTATGTATGATTTCCAATAAGTCCGTAGCTCGCTCCATTATGCCAGAAAATGGAGTCTTAGTCATTTTACCCATCAGACATGCTTCACATCTTTCAAGTGATTCGAAATCAAGTGATTCAAGAAGTCCATTGGAATGGAGTTTCTTCATACGCTTCACTCCAATATGACCAAGACGACAGTGTCACATATAGGTCAAGTTATCGCTCAATTTCAAAGGTTTAGCTTCAATTTTATTAATGTGTGTATTTCTACAATCGAGATTCAATTAGAATAGACCATCTATCAATGGTGCATGTGCATAAAACATATTACTCATATAAATCGAACAACCATTATTCTCGGACTTAAACAAGTAATCGTCTTGCAATAAACATGATCCACATATAATGTTCATGCTCAATGCAGGCACCAAATAACAATTATTTAAGTATAAAACTAATCCCGATGGTAGATGAAGAGGTAGCGTGCCGACCGCGATAACATCAAGCTTTGATCCATTTCCAACGCGCATCGTCGCCTCGTTCTTCGCTAGTTTCCGTCTATTCTGCAGCACCTGTTTCGAGTTACAAATATGAGTAACCGAGCCAGTATCAAATACCCAGGCACTACTACGAGTACTAGTGAGATACACATCAATAACATGTATATCGGATATACCTTTCTTCTTGATGTTGCCGTTCTTCAAATCCGCCAAGTATTTAGGGCAATTCCTCTTCCAGTGACCTTCTCCCTTGCATTAAAAGCACTCAGTATCAGGCTTAGGCCCAGCCTTGGTCTTCTTCGCCGGCGTGGTAACTTTCTTATCGCCCTTCTTGAAGTTTACCTTTTTCTTAGACTTGCCTTGCTTCTTGAATTTGGTGGTCTTATTGACCATAAAAACTTGGTGCTCTTTCTTGATCTCAACTTCCGCAGACTTTAACATGGAGAAGAGTTCGGGCAACGACTTGTCCATGTTTTGCATATTGTAGTTCATCACAAAGTTCTTGTAACTTGGTGGTAGTGATTGGAGGACACGATGAATACCCAAATCATTAGGAATCACTATACCCAAGATTTGAAGATTGCTTGCGTTCCTAGACATCTTAAGCACGTGCTCACTAACGAAGTTGCTCTCTTCCATCTTGCAGTTAAAGAACTTTTCAGAAGCCTCATAACTCTCAACTGCCGCGTGAGCCTCAAAAATCATTTTGAGTTCACGAACAATATCATGTGGGTCATGGTTCTCAAACCTTTTCTAAAGCTCCGATTCCAAACCATACAAGATAGCACACTGAATTGTGGAGTACTGATTCTTTCGAGCGAGGAAAACATTCTTTACCTCATCGGTAGCATCAGCTGCAGGTGGGTCACCCAGCGGTGCATCCAGCACATAGGTCAAATTACCAGCATTGAGGACAATCATCAAGTTGCGGAACCAATCCGTGAAGTTTCTTCCATTGTTTTTCAACTTTTCTTTCTCTAGGAACGCATTAAAATTGATGGTAGGGGCCGCCATTGATCTACAACATATTTGCAATAGTTTAGACTAAGTTTATGACAAATTGAGTTCTAATTAATAGTTACATTAATCTAGATGAACTCCCACTCAAAACAATATCCCTCACATTGTTTTAGTGATCGCATGAACCAAATCCACCACATCAAAACCGATCATCACGATAGTTGATGTAGCTTTAATGGCGAACAATCAACATGTTCATCATATCTACTATATGACTCACGCTTTACCTTTCGGTGATCCGTGTTTCGAGACCATGTCTGTACATGCTAGGCTCGTCAAGATCAAACCTTAGCTTCCGCATGAGCAAATCTGGCTTGCTCCCATTGTATACACTCGCAGAATCTAACACACCTGATCATCACGTGGTGCTTCGAAACAACGAGATTTAGCAAGAATGCTTACTAAGGATGAACACTTTATAACTTGAAATTTTGTGCTAGAGGGATCATCTTATAATGCTACCGTCATGATCTAAGCAATACAAGATTCATAAAAGGATTAATGTAACATCCTAAAAATATGAAACAATTATCATCAAACTCTAATCACTAAAATTAGGGTTAACAAAAACTTTGATTAATTTAAATCATATGAATGCATGTGTATATTTGGTGATTTGATAAATGCATGAATGAACTTGTGTGATTAACCTAAATAGAAAGAAATGGTTTAAAGATTAATATAACATCATATAAAACATTTCTAGGCATAAACAAATAAAGAGAAAATCAAAAACAAATCAATTGAGGCAAATGGTCATTTTTGCCAATCTTGCTCACTAGGTCACTTTGAGTGTTTCTAGTCCAAGATTTCAAACATAAACTTTTCCAATTCTTTTCACTCCTTGATAGACCAAGTAAAAGTGAAGCAAAACCCACATTTCAAACTTGTAAAAACATTTGGCAACCTCATTCAAATCACAAGTAAAAATTGAATCTTTATCATATGTGAAGATCACACATTTTCAAAACCCAACCAAACCAGTGCCCCTTGACTAATCCAACTAACCAAATACTCCCTAGTATGTGCCTAGAAAACCCACCAAGTTTGAATCCAAAATTCAAATTTGAATCTCTTTCGTCCATTTTATCAAACACCTTGTTTGCGGCAAACAAACAAACAACAAACACTATAGTGAGCAATTTTGGCCAACCTTGTTCCCTCTCTAGCTCTCACTACACTCTCAGTAGATGATATAGCCCAATTAACAAGCCTTAGCACCACTGTGAGCTTGGCATAACCATTAATGGTGACCATGCCAAGCCCAATTTCCAACCCCAATGTTGACATCAAGCTAAGAGACACACCAAGCCTAGCAAGCATGTCTAGCAGGCACTCCACCGTCCACCGCCACCCCCTGTCCAAGCCTCGAGCACTGCCAGCTCCTGGACCACACTGCCCGAGCATGCCAAGTCTCTTTGTGTGTGAGCCGAGAGCACGCCAGTGCGCCATGCTCGACCAGCACCCACAGACCGCGTGCAGCCCTCGCCGCTTGCAGACGTGATCGCCAACACTCCAGCACCCCGCCAGACAACCTCGTTTGCCGCCGCGCGACCAGGAGCACCCGTGGGCCATTAAATTTGCCATCGGACCCGCCCAGTGCGTCGACGTGTTCTGATCGATCAGCACCGCCACATGCCTCTCCACCACGCTGTTGAGCTTCGCCAGGGAGCACAGCACCGCCCCCTACCTTCGTCTATGCCATTAGCCCTCTGTGCAATCGACCACGACGAGCTCAGCCCGCGCCCGTCGGTCCCCTTCAACCACTATAAATAGAGGCCTCCCCCACTCGTTTTTTCACACTAGTTCACTCCCCACCTCTCACTAATCACACCCACTCACTCCTGGAGCAAGACGAGCACCAGGAATTTCACCGGAGTTCGCCGCTTCAGAGGAGGAGAGGCACCGTCGATTGGAGCCGCCCCAGGAGAAGCTGTTGGTACCAGGAGAACTGCCGTCATCGACTTCGTCGTTCGCCCCCGTTGCCGACCATCGCCTGAGCCTCGGTGAGCCTCCCACAACCCCCACCTGCCGTGCTAGGGTTCTGTCTCGCCGGCGCTGCCCGACGTGGACGATGAACCAGAGCCGTTCGATTAGAATTATATCGTGCGGCCTAGATCACCCCGTACCGCTTCGCCCCTCACTGTCTCACTAACGCATGGGGACATCCACTTAACCAGCCCGCGTGTGCGCTGTGCGTAGTGGGCCGGCCCAGTTAAACGTCCCGCGCGACCCAACAATTCAAATTTACTTTTATTCATTTAATTTCAAACACAGTTCTGTACCTAGATTCAAAAATCAACCCAGCTCGATTCACTTAACCAAAATGCATGAAACCAATTTTGTTAGAAAAGTATTGGAATGCTTAATCCAAGCCCGTTGGATTCAAACCATTTAGATTTGTAGATCACCCATGGTAAAAATAACAAGGCAGAAGTTTTTCTGTATTCAAACATTTTTCAAAATTCAACCATAAAAGCTTTTGAGTTGATTCCAACTCTCAAAAATCACATTCGACCATACCTTTCAGAATATATAAAATATATAGGTTTACTTACAGAAATAATGATCAAGTAATAAAAGAATGCCACATAGGCATTTCTAGTCACTTTAATTAAATAAAATAAAAAGGTTAAACCTTATTAAATTGTGACACCACTTTAAATCACATTCCCATGTACTGGAATATGTGGTGATGACATGTCTCAACATGATCCCATGTTTGAGTTGAAGAATATTAAATATTAAGTAGTTTTTCAATGAGTAGAAATTACTTTTCTCAAAATAAAATAAATGGGACAAGTGTTTTAATCCTTGTAATGTTAGTGATGATGATAGATCACCTAGTGTGAACCTTTGTGTGATGATTAGCAATAGTTAAGTATTTTTTGGTGATTGTGTACCTCGTATTTATTTATAGACGCTAGTACCGACCAAGGATACGAGGAGTAAGGAGGATACTACGAGGAAGAAGCCGAGGAGAACTTCAACCACTGCTCTGCACAAGGCAAGCCTAATACTACTAGTTGATTTAGCAAGCTATTAACTGAGCAAGCTAACACTTGCAACTTAGCAAGCTTACACCACTTGATACCCAATCCTAGTTTTACTTGCAAGCTAAATACTTTATTGTCTTTATCAAAGCTTTCTCTTAGAGTTTACTTAGTGACTTGTAGATTCTTGAAAGATAATTGAAGGTAGCATAAAGAGCATAAAGCTTGGCCTAAGTTAGATTATCTTAATGTCATCCTGAGGCATGAGATTTACTTAGATAAGATACACTTGTTTACCACCCCTCTTTAGTATTTACCCCCACCCGTAGATGCTAGTGCTAAGCATAAAACTTGATCAACTTTAGATGGGAGCAATTGGTGAAAATGGTTATGAAAACCTTAGAATAATGAGTCATTCTACTAAAATGTTTTGACATGTGTTCTCGAACACCAGATAATTTTGATGATGAAAATGTTGAGGCATGAGCCTTAGCCCTTTATAAAACTGATGGTTGTCTGGATGTGATACCGTTCCAATTTTACCATACAACCACAATACCCGAAATTTGGGTAGGGCTTGACTGGAAATTTATATACCTTAGTATGGGTTCCCTTGCGGCCAAGGTCTGAGTTGAGGCTACCTTGTGAAGATTGTCCACCTGTGCAGTTCTCAAGATGACAGTTGGTCATGGTTGGGAGGCCAAACTCACAGGAGAGGTGCCTATACTAGGGCGTGTAATTGAAAGGTTAGGATTGATTATCCGCATACTGAGTATGGTGAATTCAGGATTGTTCCTGACGGATGTATCGAATGTTGTGGTGAAAGTTTAGAATCTATGCAGAGTGTCAAACTATTCGAATAGCCGCATCCGCGGTTATGGACAGTTGGAGTGGCCATAATGTTCTATCATCAGATGTTTTCAAAATGACTTATGAAATGATTTATGACTTTGACTTGACCAGAACAGAGTTGTGACATGAAATGCAAGTTCCCACTTAGGTGTTATAAAACTTTCAACTAGCTTTCATTGCTTTTGAACTTAGTAGAGTAAATCTGGCTTTTTGCAAAAACAACCCTAGAGCTTAGTATATCCTATTCAAAACCCCTTCACTTACTAGTATTAGTTTGCGAGTACTTAAAGAGTACTCATGGCTTTGTCCCTGGCTATTCCCGTGGCCAGACTATGAAGAGGAGTATCAGGATGACGGACCACAGGAAGTTTACGACAACTAGGATCATCTCCCATCGCCAGTATTGCCTATGACTCTAAAGATGGAGCTTCCCCCACGCTATCGTTATCTTTACGTTATTCCGCTGCTCGAGTTGTATTAAGAACTGGATCATGAGATCCTTATTTGTGTAAGACCTTATGTACGGTTTGTAATGGATGATGTACCGTGATATCCAATCTGTTATGTCTCGCAAAAATGGTAATCCTGGGATTGCGATATATGGCATAATAGGCATCTGTGATTAAAAATCCAGGTGTTGACAAGTTGGTATCAGATCCATCCTGACCATAGGAGACCCTAGTTAGAATGGACGTTTGAATGAAAAACTTAGTTTCAAAACCAAAGGAAGTGAGTATTTACAAAAACTTATTCCCATTCTTATCACTTGGATTCTTTCATGAAAATTCATGTTTCTCAAAAATTCTTGCAAAGTACATAAAATTTAACACACTTGATCACTCTACTAACCTACTCATCCTATATTCTTATAGATGGACATGAAGTACAACAAGTTTTATCAGTTGGGGAATGGAGGAGACCTCATCTTTGACCATGACTTGGACCAGCTGTCGGAGATGCTGGAGTGTCCGCACCTCGAGTTCTTTGGAGATCAGCTCAATGATCAGGAAGGGAAAGACCTGCAGTGGCTAGTTGTTGCAAGTCTCCGAGGAAAGATTGAACCTCCCACTGCAGACCACGGAATATACATGGCTCTCCTCCCACCCTCGACCTCCTCCCCCCTAGCCGGCGATCTCCACAAACAAACCATTGAACTCCTCCTCCTTGTTGTTCAACATGAAGATCTCTAGACGCGCTCTCCATGGATGTGCTGCTCTTGTGGGATTTCTCGCCCAACAGAGCCGTGGCTGCTCAGGTGCGTCGTCGCTTTCAATCTTTGGTTCACTTCTCCAAATCTCCTATGGCCAAGGAATTATTTTTGGTCGTCTCCTCCTCCGCTTCTTTTGATCTTACAGAAGAATCTATTGCTTTGGCCCTGAAATGTTGTCTGGGTGGAGATTCCATGGGTTTTTTGTTATCAAACTCAGTGATCGGCGTTTTAGATTTTCCGTGGCCTCCAGCAAGGTTGGACATTTCATTTACTCACTGAGGGAACGTTCTTGGCCGGATTTTCATTGCCGTTTTAGTCTTTTTCGTGGTGATCCTCATGCTGCATGCTTCTTGGATGTTATCAAAGGCAAAGAACCTATGTTAGAATCTTCATGGACGCCGGTAGCAAAATTATCTCGACGTGGTCAGGCACTCTTGGCTTCGTTTCCCGGTCCTTCTCGTCAGACGATGGCAATCAGCTTGTCATTGGATTTTCTGAAGTCAAGTGAACCATCAGAGATTTCACCGGAATTGCTCAAATTTGGTTTTTTCTCACCGCCAGCTAAACAACAGGATGTATCTCCGTCTGATCCACTTACTTCGGATGTGCAGAAAATTAGGCATGAAACGGTACCTCTGGAAATTTTGAAATTGGGAAGTTTATTTTTTTCGGTTGCACCTAACCCGCACATGACGTGCAACAAGAAACTTATCTGGAGAGGTTCAAATTTTCAAGCAACCTATTTTCTCGACCAAGAATTACCGATGTCTTCGCGTGATTTCTTTGGTCACATGCTTGATTTACGGCAAGCTGGTTATTCTGATGCCGAAATTATGGAGTCAATGAATATCTCGGCAATTCCTTCTGCCGCCTGGGTCAAAGAAATTATGTACGGGCCTAGATAAGTAGTGGTTCCCTCTCAAGCCCATATGTGTGTTCTAAATCGAATTGAAAAATTGGTCCCTGCTTATTGCTCTAACATCTGTGCTTCGGTATCCCCTCCTGAGGGCAATCGAAGAGAAAAACCGGGTCTGGGTGGGGTTCAGGGTGGTTGTTGGTTCGTCACGGACCGATGGAAGTCGTATTAGCCGGTCCGTATATGTGACCATATACCCACTTGACGTATACGCACGAGTGTATCCATGTGCGGTCGTCATCCTCCCCCTTCGTATATAAGGAACAGCCGAACCGTCCGCCCCCCTTCGACGTTTCATTCCGCATCTGGATTTGGCAAAAGATCTCACCTACCCACTCCCACCGCCCACACCCAGCACTAGCCACCGGGGTTGCCTCGCCGCATCGGCTTCTCTCCAACTAGGACGACGATGGAAGGCCGCGGCCGTGCCGTGTCCGCCGCGGATCTGCAGAAGAGGAAGGAGAAGGGCGAGGCCATGGTGCACGAGGTGGAGGTGGCCGTGGCGGTTGCGGAGGAGAAGGAGGCGGGGGTGGAGATGATGGCGCCCGCTGCTGATCTGGAGCGGAAGCGGGCGAGGGAGGAGGATGTGGGGGCTCTTCTTCTTGCAAGAGGAAGAAGGAGGCGGGAGATGAGCTGGAGGTGGTGCCGGAGGAGGGCGGTGCCGAGTCCGCTCTCGGTGCTGATCTGGATCAGGTGGTGTCGGAGGAGGCCCGGGCGGTCGTGGATCTGGTGGTGGGCGACGATATCCTGGCGGGCGTCGATCTCGTTGTGGCGGATGTGGGGGCGCAGGTGGCGGTGCAGGACGTGGAGTTCACTTTCGTGGTGGTGGCTGCCGTGGCGGTGCCTGGCGTCGTGGATCCTGCCATCGTGGAGCCTGGCATCGCGGAGCCTGCAGTGCATGTTGGCGAGCCTCGGGTGAGTTAAATTTGACGGTCTCTTTTAGATTGTAGGGTTCGTATTTATCGTTTTGATTTGTACTTTGGGTTTGTGGTTAGGGTTTTGATTTGTAGTTAGGGTTTGTACTTAGGCAGGGGCAAATCTACCGGCCATGCATCATTATTCTAGATTGATTGAAACCATAGTTTTTCCCCTTCATCTTGTATTTATCTATTAGCCGCGTGATCCGGAATCGGTGATATGTTATATGATGAAATTTCCTATTGTAAGGAAAATGGTTGGATTGGATCAAAGCCAGATACTGTTAAATAATGTAATGTGATCTATTTATCATTTAGGAGTTCACAGTAATTCTTAAAAATAGCGTTTGAAGGCCATTTTCGGCTATCTCTGCATTCACAGAGGAGCAAATCCCACTGTTGAACCCTCAGTAATCATAATTTTCCAATTTACCGATAAACAAAAACTTTTTGATTATCCTATTTCCATATGTTGCTAGCTATCTAAAGAAGTTATAGCATAAAGATATAAGCATTAATAAGATGGAAATTCATAATAACATTCAATATTGTCCCTAGGATATTGATGGTGCATAAGTGTTATGACATGATCTTCTAGATTTATTCCATCCTATTTCCATATGTTGCTAACTATCTAGTGTAGATACTTGTGATCTGTCTATGTAAACTTAGATGAACTGCTGCTACAAACTTGATCTAGCTAATCAACCATGTTGTTGAATTGTAGCTTGTTTTTTTGGATGTTGAATAGCCTACTTTTTAAGGTTATTGTACATCCCCTAGATGTTTGGCATGTTTCCAAGTTTCTCTAGCTCACCATCTTGCTCTAAATCAATTCTTGGGTGTTTCTAGTTTCCTTGTTGGTGTGTAGATGGGAAACCTTGCTTTCGAAGTCTCCTGTATGATGGCCAGTGTTGCTTATATGTTGTTCATGATGTTTTCTCTAGGTTGATGCCTAGATAAGTTGCATGGTGCTTGTGTGTTTCTACCACGTGGTCTCATGTGATGCAAGTTACCACATGTCTTAGTTTACTCTTTCCTAGTGGTTTGTTTCATATGATGCATGTTAATCCATCTTCAGCTAAATTTTGTGGGTTTTGAAGTGGAATATGTTATTGGTTTATTGCTTAAAGCCTGTGATTTTATCTATGGGATTGTCAAGATTATCCTTTGATAGGAAATGCATATTGTTGACCAATTATGTCCATATAGATTTGTGTTATCCATTTGTTTTTTCATATATATAGTTTATTACAAAGTCTGAAACAATTAACTTTGCATCTGTTTGTTTTAATATGGAGGTACAGTACATTGATCCATATGAGTTCCAGGAGGATGGAAGCCCACTTTCGGTGATACATTCAACTTTTTACATATTATATTACATTGCACATTCATTTTGTAATATTTTTTTGCATTTTGTAAGATTGAATGTTTGTTGTGTGCATTGTAGTTTGACTCGCATGACAGTGCTGAGTCTGTGGACAAGAGAAATGAAATTTCCTTCATTCAGAAGGAAGTGATCCAGCTGCAAGCAAACAACCGCGGCCCATATGTGGTGAACAACATGTACAGGTGCCCATACCATCCAAGAAAGCCTAGGGGTGGGATGCTTGTGAACCTGCTGCAGCACGTTCAGCAGCTCGCCAAGGACAGTTCGGATGCTCGTGAGAAGGCTCAGCATAAGGCTCTGTGGGAGGTGCTTGTCCAGGCAGACTTGGTGTAGTTGTTAGTTAGGTGTTGAATATTTGGAATGTTATGTATGCTATGTAAGATCATCTAGTCTATGTTTGTTAGTTCTGGACATGGTAGGTATGATCTTTTGGTGCACTTTCCTGTGATGAAGGTGCTATTTTGCTCTGGATGTTGTCAACAATCTAATGATTTAGTTATCTATGACGGTCTGAATCTGTCCTTTTAAAATGTGTGTGAAAATAGCTGTTATTTTGCACTTTTGCCATTATGTTTGAATTTGTTATTTGAAAAATATGTTATGTTTTTTGAGAATTGCATATGGCGACCTTGCTGCATCATAGTAGCAGAACGAGGTAGAATATTATCTTCCGAGCGATAGACCACACCACCATCATAGTCAAATATGAATTCTGAACAAGAAAACTTATAAATTTTGAACAAGCAAAATTTTGAACTAGAGCTACATAATTGAACAAGCAAACTTATAAATCTTGGCATGGCATACATTTCATCTTTTGGTGTCTGTCAGCAAGTATGCTTTTAAATACCATTTTCCATTTTAAAATTTCAAATTTAGCTATATTTTGTGAAGGAAGTACAAAATTTATAGTTGAAACCTTTGTTTCACCAGCATGTTTAGGTAGATGGGGACATTTGGTGGGAACATAACCACTTTGTTGGTCTTTAATTTCTATTTTGCTCAATTTGTACCACAAGTCAAAGTTTGGTCAAATATGAAAAAACATGGAAAATTTGAACTAGAGCTACACAATTGGAACCTCTAATATTTTGGGAAAAATCATTTTTAGGCCCAGAAGATGTGGTTTAACCATGGATCTATTGGTAGATCAGCTAGGTTCATCCATATGGCTACTCGGTGTTCGACGCAAAATTTGACCAGACTTTGACCTGGTAGTATAAAATCACAAAAAAATCAAAAAATAGTGAAACCTTGTCCATTGGTCTTAGATTGTACCCTAGTTAGAATGAAAAATAATAAACCTTGAGTTTGTGGAAGCAAAGATGAGTTTGCTCTCTCACTCTTGGTTCCAAGTGTGATTCTCATGGGTGTGTACCCAAATTTCATAGGACATGACCATCTCCATGTCATACTTTCTCAGAATTGACTCAAACTTGGCAGGGCGGTGTGTCTTGGCATGGCATACATTTCATCTTTTGGTGTCTGTCAGCAAGTATGCTTTTAAATACCAGTTTCCATATTAAAATTTCAAATTCAGCTATATTTTGTGAAGGGAGTACAAAATTTATAGTTGAAACCTTTGTTTCACCAGCATGTTTAGGTAGATGGGGACATTTGGTGGGAACATAACCACTTTGTTGGTCTTTAATTTCTATTTTGCTCAATTTGTACCACAAGTCAAAGTTTGGTCAAATATGAAAAAACATGGAAAATTTGAACTAGAGCTACACAATTGGAACCTCTAATATTTTGGGAAAAATCATTTTTAGGCCCACAAGATGTGGTTTAACCATGGATCTATTGGTAGATCAGCTAGGTTCATCCATATGGCTACTCGGTGTTCGACGCAAAATTTGACCAGACTTTGACCTGGCAGTATAAAATCACAAAAAATCAAAAAATAGTGAAACCTTGTCCATTGATCTTAGATTGTATCCTAGTTAGAATGAAAAATAATAAACCTTGATTTTGTGGAAGCAAAGATGAGTTTGCTCTCTCACTCTTGGTTCCAAGTGTGAGTCTCATGGGTGTGCACCCAAATTTCATAGGACATGACCAGCTCCGTGTCACACTTTCTCAGAATTGACTCAAACTTGGCAGGGAGGTGTGTATTGGCATGGATTATATTTCATCTTTTGGTGTCTGTCAGCAAGTATGCTTTTAAATACCATTTTCCATTTTAAAATTTCAAATTCAGCTATATTTTGTGAAGGAAGTACAAAATTTATAGTTAAAACCTTTGTTTCACCAGCATGTTTAGGTAGATGGGGACATTTGGTGGGAACATAACCACTTTGTTGGTATTTAATTTCTATTTTGCTCAATTTGTACCACAAGTCAAAGTTTGGTCAAATATAAAAAAACATGGAAAATTTGAACTAGAGCTACACAATTGGAACCTCTAATATTTTGGGAAAAATCATTTTTAGGCCCACAAGATGTGGTTTAACCATGGATCTATTGGTAGATCAGCTAGGTTCATCCATATGGCTACTCGGTGTTCGACGCAAAATTTGACCAGACTTTGACCTGGCAGTATAAAATCACAAAAAATCAAAAAATAGTGAAACCTTGTCCATTGATCTTAGATTGTACCCTAGTTAGAATGAAAAATAATAAACCTTGAGTTTGTGGAAGCAAAGATGAGTTTGCTCTCTCACTCTTGGTTCCAAGTGTGAGTCTCATGGGTGTGCACCCAAATTTCATAGGACATGACCAGCTCCATGTCATACTTTCTCAGAATTGACTCAAACTTGGCAGGGAGGTGTGTATTGGCATGGCATACATTTCATCTTTTGGTGTCTGTCAGCAAGTATACTTTTAAATACCATTTTCTATTTTAAAATTTCAAATTCAGCTATATTTTGTGAAGGAAGTACAAAATTTATAGTTAAAACCTTTGTTTCACCAGCATGTTTAGGTAGATGGGGACATTTGGTGGGAACATAACCACTTTGTTGGTCTTTAATTTCTATTTTGCTCAATTTGTACCACAAGTCAAAGTTTGGTCAAATATGAAAAAACATGGAAAATTTGAACTAGAGCTACACAATTGGAACCTCTAATATTTTGGGAAAAATAATTTTTAGGCCCAGAAGATGTGGTTTAACCATGGATCTATTGGTAGATCAGCTAGGTTCATCCATATGGCTACTCGGTGTTCGACGCAAAATTTGACCAGACTTTGACCTAGCAGTATAAAATCACAAAAAATAAAAAAATAGTAAAATCTTGTCCATTGGTCTTAGATTGTACCCTAGTTAGAATGAAAAAGAATAAACCTTGAGTTTGTGGAAGCAAAGATGAGTTTGCTCTCTCACTCTTGGTTCCAAGTGTGAGTCTCATGGGTGTGTACCCAAATTTCATAGGACATGACCAGCTCCATGTGATACTTTCTCAGAATTGACTCAAACTTGGCAGGGAGGTGTGTCTTGGCATGACATACATTTCATCTTTTGGTGTGTGTCAGCAAGTATGCTTTTAAATACCAGTTTCCATATTAAAATTTCAAATTCAGCTATATTTTGTGAAGGAAGTACAAAATTTATAGTTGAAACCTTTATTTCACCAGCATGTTTAGGTAGATGGGGATATTTGGTGGGAACATAACCACTTTGTTGGTCTTTAATTTCTATTTTGCTCAATTTGTACCACAAGTCAAAGTTTGGTCAAATATGAAAAAAACATGGAAAATTTGAACTAGAGTTACACAATTGGAACCTCTAATATTTTGGGAAAAATCATTTTTAGGCCCACAAGATGTGGTTTAACCATGGATCTATTGGTAGATCAGCTAGGTTCATCCATATGGCTACTCGGTGTTCGACGCAAAATTTGACCAGACTTTGACCTGGCAGTATAAAATCACAAAAAATCAAAAAATAGTGAAACCTTGTCCATTGGTCTTAGATTGTACCCTAGTTAGAATGAAAAATAATAAATCTTGAGTTTGTGGAAGAAAAGATGAATTTGCTCTCTCACTCTTGGTTCCAAGTGTGAGTCTCATGGGTGTGCACCCAAATTTCATAGGACATGACCAGCTCCATGTCATACTTTCTCAGAATTGACTCAAACTTCGCGGGGAGGTGTGTATTGGCATGGCATACATTTCATCTTTTGGTGTCTGTCAGCAAGTATGCTTTTAAATACCATTTTCCATTTTAAAATTTCAAATTCAGCTATATTTTGTGAAGGAAGTACAAAATTTATAGTTGAAACCTTTGTTTGACCAGCACGTTTAGGTAGATGGGGACATTTGGTGGGAACATAACCACTTTGTTGGTCTTTAATTTCTATTTTGCTCAATTTGTACCACAAGTCAAAGTTTGGTCAAATATGAAAAAACTTGGAAAATTTGAACTAGAGATACACAATTGGAACCTCTAATATTTTAGGAAAAATCATTTTTAGGCCCACAAGATGTGGTTTAACCATGGATCTATTGGTAGAGAATAAAGGATTATTTGGAAAAAATTATATGGGTTTGAATCATATTAAATTTAATTTGAAAAAAGAGAAAATACCTAATCATAGATAAATATTAAATAACAAGAAAATTATAATTGAGTGGATTTAATAACACAGTAAAAAATAAGATGAAACCTACTTAAAAGGTTTTGTAAAGGTTTAAAATCAAATTGAGTTTTAAAATCATTTGATTTGAATTGAAACAGAAACTAGAAATGGAAAAAAAAAAGAAATAAGAGGAAAAAATAAATAAACGTACCTGAGAACCAGGCCCAGCGAGACAACCTAAGCACTGGCCCAACTCCCGTGCCCGTCACAGCGCCGCATCGTGGTGGGCCGGCAGTAAAATCGGCCCGTGTACGCGTGCTGCGCGCGGTGCCGATGAGGGTGGGAGTTTTACTTCCACCTCGCTAGTTGGAGGCGAGGACGACCAGCTTATATACCCCGGTCGATGCTCACCCTCGAGCTCCTCTCAAAAAACAAATTCGATTCACCTAGTATCGTTCGCCTGTAATGGGCCGACCTCTGGGGCCGCTAGGCAGTACTGCTCTGGTCTAGTTCGCCTGTAATGGGCTTGAGCTAGGCCCGTGTGTGGAACCCAACCTCCAGAGTGTCAAAAAAAATTTACATGATTTTTTTTTGCCTATTAATGTACGGCGTACCTCAGCCTAAACTGGGCCTTTAGGGTCGTTTTCACATTTTTTTAGTCAAACGCGCAGCGACGTGGTGGGTCAGATAGGCACGACCGCGTCGTGGCTACATCGTCGCCCTACCGCCGCCTTCTCTGTCCCAGTTTACAACCGCCTTTCGAGTTGACTCCTTCGAGGAGAGACCGTCTCAACCTTGCGGCAACTCAGCGAAGTATAACGGCGGCGCGCAGGAGAAGTACTGCGGCGTCCCATCAGGTATGATCGCATGGATCTATGATCGCACGCACCGTATCTCTGTGTACCTAGATCTATGATCACGTAGATCTATGATCGCATGGCTTCGCCGTGTGCAGAGAGGGGTTGGCGGGGCTAGGGAGACGTTTTGAGCTGTGGTGGCGGAGGTAACATGGTAGGGTGCAGCGGTGGTGGGGATTACTAGGAGAGAGGCTAGGGTTTAGCCGCACTAATTCTATCCGATCGGAGAAGGATCTAATTCACTTCACGCATCCGGGAAGGCCGGATCGGAGGGAATAATCTCCTAGCACGCACCACCACACGTACGTTTACGTTGATCGTTCCATCTCCTTTGTCGTCAGATTCCTCTATTACAGGGCGGTCCGGTGCCTAGAATCAGCCTCGGTCGCTCTGCTCCTCTGCCGTCACCGTCGCCGGAAAAAAATGCCACGACCCTCCTCCTCCTCTCATCGGTAGGTTTTGGACCGAGTCGTAGGTGTGGTGTAGACTGTAGTGCTACACTGGACATCCCTAGTGCTAGTTGTAATTGAGTATGATCCCTAGTGCTAGTTGTAATTTTGTCGATCTGTAAGATATACATTATATATATGCTAACAATTTCCTTTACATAGTATAAACACATGCATGCACTAACTTTACACTTGTTTATTTTTGTCATGGTGATTTTTCTTGCAGCCTGATGAAACTGGATGGTGATATTGCTTGCTCTGTTGAAACATGGTGTAGACTTGTGGGCAATTTTACAAGTCAACAACGTACCAAATTTATGGAATCAAATATGCGAAGTATGTTACAAATTCCACTAATTCGGATGTGAGTTGTCTTGCTGCAGTACATATTTCACAATTATGATCATGAGTCTAGCACTTTTGTCCTGCCTAATAAAGGCAAATTTGCATTGACTGCACAAGATGCAGAGTGCATTTATAGATTACGAAACTATGGTCTGTCTGCTAATCGTATAATTGATGAGGAAGGTGAAGACGGATGGTCCCGTATTCCACCACATTTTCTCAGCGCAACTACTGGCAACATTGTTATTGAAGATTTAATAGCCGATATTGTCATGAGTAAAGCTGTGGACGATGACTTCCTCCGCAAATCTGCCCTTGTTCTCCTTGGTACAGTCCTGGCTCCTATGACTAAGAGGATTGTACCGAAGGATTATTGGATACTAGTGGAGGACCTAGACCGTATGTCCACCATTAATTGGAGTGAGTTCACGGTAGATCATCTCATTCTATACTTTAGGCTTGTAACTAGATATAAACAAATTAGGCAGTGGCCTAAGGAAAATTTGTCTTTAATACAGGTATTAAATATTTTCTCAACATTATTTTTAATATGGTAGATCATCTTATTTTATGATGCACTAACATTACACTTGGTTCACATGCAGTATGTTTATTGGGAGAAGGTCAAGCATGTAGATGATCCTTGTAGGATAAATCCAAGTTTGTCCTTAAGACCACTCGTGCGTAATTGGACAGATGATGCTGCGAGGATTAGGGATACAATGGATTGTGATCATGGTCGGGGTGAAGGACCTATTCTGGTAACGATCCATGTTTCTAATATCATCTGTATATATATCATGTGGTTATGTTAAAAAACTTACGCCTATACTTTGATTAATAACATTGAGTTCTACTAATCTGTATGTATCAGGTTGAAGATAATATAACGTTGGAGTATAGGATTGAAATGCTAAATAAACCGGCTCCTGTTCTCAAGCCAAAGGCAAGTTCGGCTAGGAAGGCTGTAGCCAGAAATTCAAACCAAAAAAGTACTAAAAACGTGCAGGAGATACTGATGAAGTCTATGATGGAGCGAGTGATGGATCGAGTGATGGAGCGAACAATGAATAGGATGGAGTCAACAATGGAGAAAATCGTCAAAAAAATGATAGACTCATATGCACAGGTAATCACCGTGTTATTGCATGTACTATTGGGAGTTTCTATTTTTATATCTGATAGCCTACGAGTACATTATATATTTCCATTTAATTTTTTAGAAATTAATTGTCAAGTTGAATAAAAATGGCATTATGTACAAAAGCAAAGAAGTTGAAAATGAAGATGACAACCTATCATTGAATAATGTATCCTCTTTTCCGGGAAAAGAATTTTGGTATGGGAAAGAGAGTGCAGGTGCTTATGCTGATCAGATTATTAAGAAAACTATTGATTCAATAAAACACACTGGGTTGAATGGTAATACAACGCCCGACGATGGCGCACATAAGGATGGTTATAAAGACGCAATAGGCAGCACACCTTTCAACCCAGAGTTAGTTCTTGATATTTCTACAAAAGCTGTGTCAGACCTTCCATCGGAAATGTACAGAATTAGCAAAAATGGAAAAGAGCTGGATGGAGCAACTGCGTCAGACGATTCCAACAGCATCGATAGTAAGTTGGACGTTAACAATGAGCCGGAACAAGGTTTGAGGAAACGTAAGCGCAAAATTTCTATAAAAATTGAAGGTTACGTGGGATATGAGCCCCCCAAACGTCGTGCACTTAAGAAAGGTACTCCCTCCGATTCAGTTTACACGGCACCTTTCATTTTTCATGCAGTTTCACTAGGAATGCTGGTTTAGGCGCATAGCCATTTATTACTGAATAATTGTGGCGTTTTAGCCTAGTATAATCTTCTTTCTTTCCTTTCACATTCAGCCATGTGAATCGGTTTGTAAGTAATGTGCATGCAAGTGGGAACACATATTGGCACTATGCATGTATACTGAGGAATTAGTTTCAACCGATGCATGCGTTCCCTACAAATAGATTTGACAATTATTTAATGTGTACCTACTATTTACATCTTTATGTAGTTATAACGAGTTTTTTTACCATTTTCGTAGGATTATTAGTAAACCAAGATAATGTTACACGAGTCCTGACTGCTAAGCAAATACAAGCAGCCGTGACATTGGTTGAAAACGCATGTAAGGATGAATCGAATGGTAAAAAGGTTGTTTACCAACATGCAAATGGAATTATGTTGAATTCATTAAAGCTTAAAGATGTGTTGGACCATGAGTGGGTTAGCGATTGTGTAAGTTGTATTGTGTTATGATTATTTTATATCATGCTAATACATAATAATGTTACCACTCTGATAAAATTAATTCCTCTTATGGTTACAGTTAATAGACAGTTACATTAGAGATTTGTCACTTCGTGTGGGACATGATCGGTACCTTTTCAGTGCATTAAGAACAACGTTCCTTGTGAAGAAGGGTACAACTTTGGAAAAAGCAAAAAAATCCAAGCATAACATGGACTTCACTATGTACAAAAGTGGCTCAATTGGAAGAGTCATGGATGAATATTTCTTACGAAATAAGGTAATTAGAACGTACATCATTTGTATGTTAAAAAGTGTTTTGTTGATTACATTCTTCAATTTTTGTAGGTATATTTCCCTCTAAATATAAATGACACGCATTGGACGACAGTAGTCATGCACATACCGAAACAAGAATTTCAAGTTCTAGACTCTTTGTACTCTTTATCTGCAACGAAGAAAATAATTGAAATAATGGTAATTTATTCTCTTGTGTACATTACACTAATTTTTGCATTTTTTAGAGATATCAAATAGCGTATGACATAAAACAAACTAACATGATTACAAAATCACAATACCCGACGTATCAAAATGGCGTATAAAACGTTATGAATTGGCTCGGCAAAGAGATGGGTGAGTTTAGTTTACTTTTTTTTTGCCTTGTATATTTTATGTTATCCATTATGCAAAATAAAATTAGTTTTTGTCCTGTGTCCCAGAAATTCATGTGGCTTATTTGTGTTGGAGTGTATGGAACACTGGGATGGCGATAAAATGACTAGGCAAATTTCTCAGGTTTGCATATTCTTTTAACTATCACTACCCGACCAGCTGTAGCAAAAAAAATTGTACTTACTTAGATTTATCAATGCAGTCCACAGTGAATGATAACAGAAGACTGAAGGTTGCTCAGGTTGTTCTGTCCCCTTCAAACATCTGCACTGTCAGAACCAAGGTTTTTGAGGCGGCCAAACACATGAAAACCTGAGGAAGGAATTATGGCTTGTAGGTTGGGTTTTAGTCCCGTAGAAGGTTTCCCACCCTACAGGTTTTTTTTCCTATGTTATCATGACATGCTTGTAAAATATACTGAATATTTTTGGTTTATACTCAATATTTTGTGTTTATTACTCCTGGTGTGAACATATTCAATATTTTGTGTTTATTACTCCTGGTATGAACATATTCAATATTTTGTGTTTATTAGTCCATGTTTCAACAGAGCAAGCAATATCACCATCCAGTGGATCTATTTTGCACACTAATGATACATATTTGCATATTGTTCCTACTGTTGATCCTCTTCAGGTTCCAGCTCTTCACATGCCTGCTAGTTTGTCTGAACAAACGGCACCGGAATCGAGAGCCTACAGCCCTCATACTACATCAAATATTGTATCTAAAGAAACAGTCGCTACAAGCCAAAACGCTGCAACAACCGAGACAGATTCTGTGGGACCGTCGTCCTCTGCCCGGTCCCCCTCTGTCTCAGGTGCTTCGGTTCCACCTCCGCGCGTCGACTCCTCGCGTGCCACATCGACGGATCCAGGAGTTGCACGCGACTCGGTGTCCCCGGTGCTGACGCCTCCCTCCTCTCCACGCTGGGACCGGGGGAGTCTGCTCCCGCGTCACCTCGGTCACCCCAGTTCCTGCCCAGTCCTCTCCACACGGTCCCCGCACCGTACGTCGCCAGGGCCGCCAGGGTCCACTCTGTCCCCGCTCCGTACGTCGCCACATGCGCCGGCTGACGCAGCAGATGAGGGGGACGCGGACGCAGAGGGGAAATCATGCTACATAAACCGAATCACGCCATGTTTTTTCTGCCGCGACAAATTTTATCTGCCGCGGCACAGAAAAGGCTATTTTTTCTGCCCCGACAGGGCTGCCGGATTTCTGCCGCGGCACGATTTTGCCATGTTTTCCTGTCACGACAACTTTACACATCAAGTTTTCATCATTATTTTTTTGGAAACTTTAGCAACAACCATTCATACATAGCCATTGTTTTCTTCAAAACGGGTTGCAACATCAATCCAGCTTAATTTCATGATAACCAATCAAGATAAATAAACATAATACCCACATGTCGCTATTATGTCCCTAATCAAGCCTTACAGACCGCTATTCAGATAACCAATCAAGATAATCAAACAACGTTCTCATAAACAAGATAAAATTCTCAACTACTATTTATGATCTTTTTCACTTCCGGATAATCATGATGATGAGCTCCCTCTTGTCAGCATACTTTGTTACTGCTGCTCACGTCGAACTAACATTTCTGCAAGATACCTGCAGTTTACAAACACAAAAATCATAAATAACTACATTACAATAATTAATGCCAAAATTAAATATAGTGGTTACCTGTGATGAAGTTTGCATTTCACACTATTTTTGTTGTGTCTAGGCGTTTTGCAAACGCTACACAACTTTAACCGCTTTTTCTCATCATACCCGAATGGTCTACCGTTTTTACTCACAACATTGCTCTTCCCTTTATTCTTTCTCTTCGGAGCACTTTTTGTGTTGACTTTAGCAGGATCACCTATTGGAGTAGTTGTACTTGCAGAAGGTCATCCATCAGTATTAATAGAATTTCTTGGACCACGTACTCCTGCATCGTACGCCACTTTTTTTGATATAATTTCCTGGTACAAGGTCTTTATTTGTTTGTATAACTCAGGATTATTGCAGGCTACATGTAATGCTTCAGACGACATCACACTGAGCTCGGAATACCGACTTCACTCCTCTGCCCCAGCAAATCTCTAGCCAAATAGATCGCTCGTGCGCCTCGAAGGTAACCCACTTCTGGTATTTTTTGAGAATCGTGCAAGAACAATACACCTTGGTAGTTCAACCAATTTCAGCTCCGTCAACACAAACAGAATATGCTTGCAAGGAATTCCTCTACGTACCATCCTCCGGCAATTGCAATCTATACTTTGTGCTGGATTGTTTGGTGTATAGTCCATAGAAAAATTATGGCATCGGTTATTTGACCATGCCACAAGATACCTTGCCGAATCTTCTATTCCCACACTTTTTTCTACAGTCGTCATGCCTTCAATCTTACGAAGATCATCCTGCAAGATATAAAAATTAGCTGGGATGAATGTGCTGGCCATTGCTAACTCAATTTGCTGCCATTTGGTAACAATCACAGGCATAGTCTGTGAAGCCGTGCAGTCATCTCGCGCCTCTGTTTCCCGGATACGTACAATGGCATTCTCATAGTGCACAATTAAATCTACAAGCGTCATCCCATAATCGAGGTGAAGATGAAGGGACGAGTTGAGACTTTCACTACGCTGGTTGCTTTTCATCCCTAGCCAAAATCCATCTGCGAGGTAAGCAGCCGCCCACAGGTGCTTCTTCTTGTACATTCTATTTAGCCACGGTTTTGTCTTATCTGTCTGCCATTTTCTCACATATGCGTGCCATCCTTCCTTAAATTTGGCCTTCGTGGTGGAGTAGTATAATAGAGACCGAAACTCTAGCAATGATTTGGAACTTAGGTGCTTGCACATGTTATTTTCAATGTGCCATGTACAAATACGGTGCCACACGTCTGGTAATACATTTCGTATCACTCTCATCATCGCAGCATCCGCATCCGTGATTATAGACCGTGGCCTCTTCTGACACATTGCTTTCAAAAATGTTTTCAGGAGCCAAGCGTAAGTATCCTTGGTCTCGTTTGATATGATGGCACACCCGAATACGGTAGTCTTCCGGTGATTGTTCAGGCCGACAAACGGAACAAAAGGCATACCGTATCGATTCATCTTGTAGGTGCTGTCAAACACCAAAACGTCACCATAATCTTGGTAGTCCTGACGTGACTGAGAATCACACCAGAAGAGACATTTCAAACGTCCCTTATCGTCAAGCTGATGATCATAAAAAAAGTCAGGGTCCTTTTCCTTCCTGCTTTGCATAATGCCGATGGCTGTGGCCGCATCGCCGCTTGAAAGTAGCTTCCTTTTCTCTCTGGCACACATGTTATACAAATCCTTCCTCGTGAATCCAACTTGATTGTATCTACCGTACTTGCTGATGAAAGAACTCATGATCATATGCTTTCTAATCCCACTAGCTGCCATTGCTAATATCTCTGCTCTTTGGAAATCTTTGATCTTCCTATGAGACCAAAGAAAAGGCACCTCATCAGGTCTATCTAAAATATGATTGTGCTTGTCATTAAAATTCTCAACACACCAAACACCTTTAGGTTTATCTAGCTTTACGATCAGTTGCGCTGTGCATCCACAACGAGATTCTGCTCTTGGCTTGTATTTTCTGCCTTCCAAAGGCAAGTATTTGCTACTACGTTTCCCTTCCCTGGAGCATACGAACTGCCTCTTACGTATATCATGCGATGCCTTTTTGTTTTCTTTATACCTTCCCTTTCTTATGCTGAATCCATGGTCTTTAGCATAGCTGTTGTAAAAATAATATGCCGCAGGTTCAGAAATAAAAGTCATATCCATTATTTTCCAATACTTCTCCCGCTCTTCACCTGGATGCCCAATATCCCTGTCACATTCCCCCTTATATTCTTTCTCTTTAAGAACATTCCCAACCACCTACAAATCCATAACATATAACACATAAGTTATTAGTACAATGGTACAACTTGGGTATATATATCTCATAAAATATGAAACACATACCTCAACATTATCACATGTCTCCAAGTCTGAATCACCATAGTAGTCAAAACTTTTATCACTCCCAACTATTAACTGAACAATTCAATACGAAAATAATAGTAAGTTCTATTTTCATGCAACTAATTTCATCCACATATATACCTACAATAATGCACATACCTTATTCACGTACTCACTATCCAATACCTCAGAATCGTTCTCCTCATTAGCAACTTCTAACTCAATCTACACAACACAAATGAAAATGAACATAATTTTATTTTATTGTCTTCATTGCAATTACTAGTACACCATATAAAATCAAGACCACTCACATTTTCGTCTGATGCATCATCAGGATGGACGTGCCCATCTACATGAGAATCTGATCCATGGTGGTCAGAGGACTCGGAATCTGATCCATGGTGGTGAGAGGACTCGGCCTCACTGTCCAAGTACTCGTCATCTTCTTCCATCATACTTGAACCACTGCTATCCACCATTATCTGCAACCACTAGAAACCATGAGAGTCGGAATTATCTTACGACAACACGGAGGAGTAGGAGGAGGAGCCGTCACCGAACCCTAGCAGCCGACAAGATCTCACCTCTGACGCGTACTAGGTCCAGATCGGAGAGTGCTACGATCTAGACTCGTACGACCTAAAGGTGCTCCGATCTCGAATTTTTCTAGAGGACAGTAGCGGCGATGAGGTCTGTCCCGCGTCTTAGGGTGCCGCCATGTCTAGAGGAGAGAGGAGCGGCAATGAGGTGCGATCTCGTCGGCTGCTAGGGTTACGCCGCCGGTCGGATCGCCGTGAATCTCACAAGGGCGCTACTCTGCGTAGAGGTTCTGAGTAACAGCACCACTAGAACGTGGGACCTAAACTTTTTTTTCCCCTAAACACGCCCTATACAAAATGATTACGTACACCGATACAAAAAATATACAGCGCTAAACCAGATCCTAAACTAACCCAGGACATACCGTCGAACCACCCAGACCCGGTTTTTCTCTTCGATTGCCCTTAGGGGGGATACCGAAGCAAGCCTCATTGCTCTAAATGCTTGGGTTCTGGACGTAGAGCTAAAGGATGTGTAGTTGGGTTGCGTTGCAAACTTTGTAAACGCATAGGGCGTATAGCAAGGTCTTGTTTAGGAAGGAAAAAACAATATTCTAGGCTGGAAAGTTAAGATTTCCACGGACACGGTTCAAGCTAAATCCCCTCTTTCGGGCACACTGTTCATGTCAGTTTCGCCTACTAGAACTACATCAAAATCGTCATCTAAGGAAAACCCTTATTCTAAAAATGAAGGTGCTTCTCCACCTGATGAGCTTCCCTTTCTGAATGCTATGCAACAAGTACATCATCAGGAGCAACTGAATAATAATGGCTGGGATTTTTGGCCAGTGCTACCACATGTTTCTCCTCTATACTCTGGCTTTAGTTCGAGGAAATATCTTGAGTTCGAAGGGCCTTCACTCATGGATGGAGCGGCCGAAGGAGATGTTGGTTTACAAGCTTGGAATAAAGAATGCGGGCAGGTTGAAAGAGCTGCTGAAAATATGATCAATGGAATTATTTATGGTACCATGTACTTTGTTAGAGCCGGTGGACAGATTTCTGAAGTGTGGGTTGACATGTCTCGTGATGCTGCTTTATTTTTCTCACTTTTCTACTTGTTTGTGTTAAGGCCTCGCATTACTGCATCCCCTGAGATTGGGATTGATCTTAATTTTCTGGCCATGCGTTTGTGCGAAGATGCAACTATCAACTTTTATATATCAGCTCTATCTGTCCCGATAATACTTTGGTGTCTTTTTTTGATGTTTTGGTTGATACTTTCTTCATCCCAAAAAGAACATGGGAGCAAGCTTTTGCTTGCATAACTGAAACTTAAACTTCTGCAGACTTTGAGGAGAAGTCTTAAACTACAGTTATGACTGAAACAAAAGAGCCAGTTGTGCGTGACGCTGAGACAGAAAATGAAGTTCTAATTGAGACAAATGCAGTGTTACCAGTCATGCTCCCAGTTAAGAACAAGAAAAGGAGCAAAACAGAGACAACAGTAGTAGTATCTGGCTACAGGCGTGGACTGTGAAGTGATAAAGATGGCTACATCCCCATGGAGTTGCCTTCTGGATCATCAAAGAGGAAGAAATCATCAGTTAAAATGGCACCAACTCCAGAGATCCTTCAAATCAAAGCTATGCAAAAGATGGGAGTGGAATTGTGTGGTATTCATCCAGATGAATTATCTAAAGAGAAACTGTTGCAAGACCCAGGAGGAGGTGTTTCAAATGCTTCAGCTGACCCTAGTGGCCACTCTGTCTGAGAGAGTATCTCTCAGTTCATCTTTTGATTTTCTTCAATGGCTTGTTCAAATAATCTGCTCAGACTATGGCATATTTTGTGTTGGAACATCAGAGGTCTAAATGGATATGATAAATGTAATGCTCTCAGGGTCAAAATAGAGGAGTGTGCTGCCTCTATTATCTGCTTACAGGAAACCAAGATGCGGTCTTTTTCCAACTCTGATATTAGAAAATTTGCACCAAAACGTTTTGATCAATTTATATGTGCTCCTTCAGCCGGTGCATCTGGTGGTTTGCTTGTCTTATGGAACAGTGCCGTTTTTACTGGTACTTTGATTTGTGAAGAAAGTTTTATTGTGGTAGTTAGATTCACTTCCACTTTCTCTTCTGAGAGTTGGACCTTGGTAAATGTATATGGTCCTTGCACTGAGCCAAGGAGATCTGAATTTGTTCAATGGCTATTTGATCTTGATATACCGGATGATGATTTGTGGCTACTAATGGGTGACTTTAACTTCTATCGGTTTGCAGAAAGTAGAAACAAAGATGGTGCCAACATGCATGATACTTTTATATTTAATGAAGTTATCAGTCATTTAGGCTTGGTTGAATTACCCATAAAAGTAAGATCTTACACTTGGAGCAACATGCAACAGGACCCCCTTCTTGTCCAACTTGATTGGTTCTTTACTTCCACGGACTAGACACTCAAATTCCCAAACACTGTTGTTAATCCTCTTGCTAAACCTGTGTTCGATCATATCCCCTGTGTGATTGATATTGGCACTAAAATCCCAAAAGCATTTGTCTTTAGATTCGAAAATTTCTGGATTAGGCAACCTGGCTTTATGGATCTTGTGAAGAACGTTTGGGATATGAATGTTATGGGTAACAGTGCCAAAGTAATCACATTCAAACTAAAGCTTTTGAGAAAGGCCCTTAAAAATGGAACAATAATCTTTCTAACATTAACAATTTGATTGCCAACTGTAACAAGCTTATTTTGATGATTGATGGATTTGAGGATGTCAGATCATTGCATGTCACTGAATGGAACTTTCGTAGGATTATCAAGTGCAGATATTAGCACCTTATAGCTTGTAAAAAGGATATTTGGAAAAATAGATGCACCATTAGGTGGGTGAAAATGGGTGACGAGAACACTGATTTTTTTCATGCAATGGCTACTGTAAGATATCGAAAAAATAGTATTGCTAGATTTACTTTGCCAGATGGTAGAGAGGTGACAGAGCATTCTGAAAAGGCTGGGATCTTATGGCAAACTTTTAGGAACGGGTTGGGTCAATCGTCTGAAATTAATTTCCCCCATCAAGTGGCAGAACTAATAGTTCCAGTACCTAATATTCACCTTCTATCTAGCCCATTTCTGAAAGAGGAAATAGATAAGATTGTGGCATACTTACCCATTGACAAAGCGCCCGGGCCGGATGGTTTTAATGGGATGTTCTTGAAGAAATGTTGGCCGATAATAAAAGAGGACTTTTACAGGTTATGCTCTGGATTTTTACGCGGGTCTGATAAATATAGAGGGGCTCAACGAGTGTCTTATTACCCTCATCCCCAAGGTGCATTCTCCTGAATCCCCAAATGACTATAGGACAATATCTTTACTTAATACGTGTCTTAAGCTGATCACAAAAATTCTAGCCAATAGACTGCAAGATAGAATTCTAGACTTTGTTCATACTAATCAGTATGGCTTTATAAAGTCGAGGACGATCCAAGATTGTCTTGCCTGGTCTTTCAAGTATATTTATCAGTGCCAACAAACAAGAAGGGAGATAATTATTTTAAAGCTTGATTTCGAGAAAGCTTTTGATACGGTTGAGCACAAATCAATTCTGAAAATTATGGAGCTTCTCGGTTTTGATGAGAGGTGGCTTGGATGGGTGGAAAATATTTTCAAATCAGCAACATCTTCCATTTTGCTAAATGGTGTGCCTGGTAATAAATTTGTTTGCCGAAGGGGGGTTAGGCAAGGCGACCCACTCTCACCTCTTCTATTTGAAATCGCTGCTGATCTGCTTCAAACAGTAGTGAATAATAAGTTTGATCTAGGCAACCTGAATCCTCCAATTGCTGTACCTGGTCATAAATTCCCTATCATACAGTACGCCGACGATACACTTGTTGTAATGGAAGCTTCAGTAATGCAAGTGCAAGTTCTGCAAAACTGCCTTAATACTTTTTCATTGGCCACTGGTTTAAAAGTGAATTTCAGCAAGTCATGCCTAGTGCCTATTAATTGTCACGACCATACTATTGCTACACTCACATCTTTACTAGGTTGCAAGCTAGGTCATATGACTTTTACATATCTTGGCCTTCCCATGGGGACAACCAAGCCAACTATACAAGATCTGACACCTTTGGTAAGCAAGTGTGAGAGAAGGTTAAATGCAGTTTCAATATTTCTCACGCAAGCTGGGAGGGTTTTGTATGTAAATTCTGTGTTGTCAGCACTTCCCACGTTCTACATGTGCTCTATAAGGTTACATAAAACAATTATAAAAACTCTGAACAGGGGGAGAAGGCATTTTGTATGGGCCAAAAGAGATAGTGATAGAATTCAATCTCTGGCAGTTTGGGATCTGGTTTGCAAACCGAAGGACAAGGGAGGTCTAGGCATAATAAATCTTGAGCTACAAAATGAAGCGCTGCTACTTAAACAACTATACAAATTCTATAATAAGGCAAACATCCCGTGGGTGGACTTAGTTTGGTATTCTCATTACTCTGATAAGGTACCCCATGCTGCCAAGAAAGTAGGGAGGTTTTGGTGGAGAGACATCTGGTCTTTATCCTGGCATTTTATAGGAATATCGAAGTGCGCAGTTGGCAATGGTGCCACTCTTCTGTTCTGGAAAGACCGGTGGTCTGAGTCTGGTCTCTTAGGCGAGCTTTTTCCCAGACTATTTTCTTTTGCATTAGATGTAGACATTTCCCTCCAAAAGGTGTTACATTTAAATGAAGAGCTACACACACCTTTTTATCTACCACTATCTGAGCAGGCGTATGAAGAGCTTCAGACTGTCTCTTATATGGTGCTCACTGCACGTGAAAATGGTCAGATTGAGCAAAATGATGCCTGGTCTTATATGTTCAATTCAGGCGTATTTTCATCTTCCAATTATTATAAGATGTTATTTAATGGAGTGGTGATCCAACCTATATTCCCAAAACTTTAGAAGTGTAAGTGCGTGCCAAAGATGAAGGTCTTCACTTGGTTGCTGCTAATGGATAGATTAAATACATGTGACATGATGATCAAACGTAATTGGAATTTGGAATTTAGACCCAATTGTATTATGTGCAGTCAAAATACACTAGAAACGAGAGATCATCTGTTCATTGACTGTCCTTTTGCAAAAAGGTGTTGGGATATTTGCAATATTAAATGGCAGTCTGGGGAATCGATGAGTGATATTTTTATGAATGCTGAGAGAGACATTCAAGGGCCTAATTTTCTAGAAATAGCTATCTATGCAACATGGAATATTTGGAAGGAAAGGAATGGCTTTATTTTTGAGGAAAAAAGGCCAAGCATTGCATCCTGGAAGGTTAAATTTTTGAGTGATCTGCAGGTCACCAGTTATCGCATCAAACAGTCCAAAGTTGAACATCTAAAGACTTGGTTCTCCTCTCTAGTTTAACTCCTTAGTTTTGTTTATTCCCTTTTCTTTTTTGTAGGGTTGATCCTCTCAACCCCCTCTTATTTTTTATGGTTATGTAAGAATCTTTCGGATGCTTGTTTCTTAATTAATATATAATTACCGTGGGGGACTCCCTTACGGTTTTGCTGGTAAAAAAAAACCTCCCACTGCAGAGGGAATTCACTTCACCTTAAGAGAGAACAACTGGCTCGATAGACTGGCCAGGGAAATGCAGGAAGCTCTTGCTTGTCTATGTGGGCAGAGTATCAATCAAATCAAGGGTACCCGTTTTGAGTTCTACCCAAGGGGTGATGTTATGGGACAACCACTGGAGGCCCCATACCACCACGAGCTGAAGAGTCAATTGGACCATCTCAGCTTCATGATGTATGACCGTCAAAAGGAGTTGGACAATGCCCGTTCCTACGCCAACCACAAGTACGCCATCGCCGCCAAGAAGGATCAGACCATCGCCATGATAGTGAAGGATCGCAAGTCTCATCGCTGTCAGATCGATAAGAAGGAGCGCATCATTGCCCTCTTCGCCACCAGATCACGGATTTGGAGGAGACCATCCACGAGAGAGATATGCAGTTGGAGGAGAGGGAGAATGCAGGGGAAGACCTTCGTGGAGACCCCTACTCCTATCTCAGCGATGATGATGACTTTCTGGAGGATCAGGCCATGGACTTCTTCACCGATGAGGATGACTTCGCCTTCATCGATGATGATGAGGATGATGAGGACACTGACTCCGAGGAGTAGTAGCACCTGAGCACTAGCGTTAGTGAGTTGTATTCGGTCCCACTGTATTGTAGTTTCCCATAATGGTTCTTAAAACCATCTGTTTTCCTATGTTGTGGTGTGTGTTTATATCATGTGCTATGAATGAATGAAAAGCAAGTTGCTAGAAAAATCTAAGTCAAAGTTTAAAAACTTTTCAAAAAACCCTGAACCTTAGAAATTTCCCTCTTTTCTCATGATCTACCTCATTCTTCATATGCCTCGCGGAGGAAGCAACTCAGCCCCGGACCCGATGTTGCAACTCTAGCAAATGTTGGTTTCTGACCGCGAAGCCGGAAGAGTCGAACGTCAAGCCAACTTATCCACCCTTCAACAGATAGCTCAGATGGCCAACAACAATCAAGGCCATGGAAATCAGGACAACCATGGATCTAAGCTCAAGAATTTCCAGAACACCAATCCACCTGTTTTCACTAAGTCAGAAGAGCCCCTAGATGCAGATGATTGGTTGCAAACCATGGAAAACAATCTGGAAGTTGCAGGAGTGGAAGCTAACGAGAAAGTGTTGTTTGCTACCCACTATATGGCCAGAGATGCAAGAGCATGGTGGAACAACGTTCGTGCAATGACATGAGGTCAGCTGATAACTTGGGAAGAGTTCAAAGTCAAGTTCAGCAGAACCCATGTGCCACCGGGTTTAATCAAGAGGATGAGAGATGAATTCAGGGAACTAAAGCAAGGAAGGATGACAGTAGTGGAATACCATGACAAATTCTTGTCATTAGCTAGGTATGGGCCAGATGAGATCGACACTGAAGCCAAGAAGAAAGAGAGATTCCTGAATGGTCTGCATGATGAAATGCAGACAGTGTTAGTCAATATCCCCTTCGCAGATATTGAAGCCTTAGTTGACTCTGCCATTCAGATGGAAGGAAAGATCAACCAAGCTAATGAGAACTGCAAGCGTCGCATGATGCATCAACCAAGAACCCACCATACACCCAAGTATCGCCCCAACCCATCTCTAGGATTTGCCCCAAGAACCAACAGACCCCCGATGAACCGTCCTACCTATCCCAACCGTGGAAACCCGAAGCCCGGAGGAAACCACAACAACCCCGGCAACCCCAGCAATTTCAATCGTGCACCACCTAAGTTCAACAACAACAATGCCGCCACCAACACCAACACTGCCCCAAGGATTGGAAGCAATGTTGTGCTTGTTGCAGCAAAGCACAAGTCGCAAGTGATTTGTTATGAATGTGGAACCAAGGGTCACTATTCCAATGAGTTCCCCAAGAAGATTGTCATAGCCCCCAATGCAAATGCCCCAGCTCAGCAGCAGGGTCGTGTTCAGCCCGGAAGAAGGTTTGCTCCAGGGAATTTGCTCAACCGCAACGGCCGTATCTTTCTCATGCATGTTGAAGAAGCCCAGGAAGCTCCAGATGTCGTGCTGGGCATGTTTTCTGTTAACTCAGTATTTGCCAGAGTATTGTTTGATTCTGGAGCATCGCACTCATTTGTTACTGAAGAATTTGCATGCACTAGTAAGATTCAACCAACCAAATTGAAGCATGTTATGATTGTTCAAATACCTGGTTCGACCACCAAAGTTAGGCAAATTTGCAAAGCCGTCCCTATCCAAATCCATGGCATAGATTGTTATGCTAATCTAATAGTACTCGGAACTAAAGGTTTGGAAGTAGTACTAGGAATGGATTGGATGTCCAAACACAAAGGATTAATTGACTGTGCCAAGAAAGCCATAACCATGACCAGTACAGTCGGAATATCAGTCGAGCATGTATCTGAAACCTTGCCCCGTCAATTAAAGTGCAACCAGAGTATAGCCCAGCCAACCATTAAACAAGTCCGGATAGTTTGTGAATACCCCGATGTATTTCTAGATGTTTTGCCCGGTATGCCCCCAGATCGGGATATCGAGTTTATCATTGAACAAATACCTGGAACCGGACCCATAGCCCAGAGACCATAGAGTATGAACCCTTCTGAACTAGTGGAACTGAAGAAGCAACTGGATGCCATGCTAGAAATTGGATTGATTCAACCAAGTGTGTCACCATGGAGATCACCTGTTTTGTTCGTGGACAAGAAAGATGGAGGTAACCTTTTGTGTACGGATTATCGAAAATTGAATGTTGTTACCATCAAGAACAAGTACCCACTGCCGAAGATAGAAGATTTGTTTGACCAGTTGACTGGTGCCAAAGTGTTTTCTAAGATTGATCTTCGAACTGGCTATCATCAACTCAAGATTCACGCAGAGTATATTCCAAAGACCGCCTTTACCACCCGATATGGATTATACGAGTATATTGTCATGTCTTTTGGATTAACCAATGCCCCTGCTTATTTCATGAATCTCATTAATAAGATTTTTATGGACTTCCTGGATAAGTTTGTCGTTGTTTTTATCGGTGATGTCCTGATTTATTCCAAATCAGAAGATGAACATGAGCTACACCAAAGGACCATTATTGGAACCCTTAGAGAGCATCAGCTATATGCCAAGTTTAGCAAATGTGAATTCTGGTTACAGGAGGTAGGATTCCTCGGACATATTGTATCAGCCGGAGGAATTGCCGTTGACCCTGCGAAGGTGAAGGATGTCTAAGATTGGCAAGCCCCAACCACTCAAACCCAAGTTCGTGCATTTCTCGGATTAGCAGGACACTATCGCAAGTTTGTAGAAGGATTCTCGAGTATTGCCAGACCCATGACCCAATTGCTGAAGAAGGACAAGAAGTTTGAATGGACGGACAAATGTGAAGCGAGTTTTCAGGAACTCAAGAGAAGATTGATTTCAGCCTCAATCTTGATCATGCCGGATATCACGAAGCCCTTTGATGTGTATTGTGACGCATCCAAGATCGGTCTCGGATGTGTGTGCTAATGCAAGAAGGCAAAGTTATATCTTATCTATCCCGACAACTGAAGCAACATGAACAAAATTATCCGACCCATGACCTTGAACTAGCAGCCGTAGTTCTAACCCTGAATACATGGAGGCATTATCTCATGGGAAACTGTTGTGAGATTTATTCTGATCACAAGAGCCTGAAGTATATATTCACTCATAAGGACCTGAATATGAGGCAGAGAAGACGGATTGAGCTAATCAAGGACTATGATCTGGACATTCACTATCACCCCGGTAAAGCCAATGTGGTAGCAGATGCCCTTAGTAGATTGCCGTGTCGTTTGAACTCCATGATTTTGAAGGAGCAACCCGGTTTGCACAAAGAGATGGAAGATTTCCAAACGGAATTAGTGAGTGAAGGATTTTTGGCTAGTATAGCACTTCAACCCACTTTGATCAGTCAAATCAAGGAGGCACAGAAAGGAGATGCTAGTATCGATGGAATCAAACGTCGTATCGGTACAAGCAAAGTACTCGGATTCACCGAAGACGAAGAAGGTGTTCTGTGGTACAAAGGACGTCTCTGTGTACCAGCAGATTCAGAGTTGAAAGAAGTTATTTTGAAAGAGACCCATGATACTCTTTATTCTATCCACCCCGGAGGAACGAAGATGTATCAGGATTTGGAGGAACAATTTTGGTGGCATAAGATGAAGAGAGAAATTGGAAGCTATATCGCCAAGTGTGATATCTGTCAGAGAGTCAAGGTGGGACATCAAAGACCCGCAGGACTGTTGCAACCATTGCAGATTCCAGAATGGAAATGGGATTCTGTTGGAACGGACTTTATCACTAGATTGCCTAATTCTAGTAGGGGAATGACTCTATTTGGGTCATAGTGGACAGATTGTCCAAAGTCGCCCATTTCTTACCAGTGAAGACCACATACCAGAGTTCGAAGCTAGCAGAGTTATACATCGCTAGAATCGTTAGTTTGCATGGAGTCCCCAAGAACATTGTATCGGATCGAGGAACTCAGTTTACCTCAAGATTCTGGAAGAAAGTCCAAGAAGGTTTAGGAACCCGACTAGATTCCAGCACAGCGTATCACCCTCAGACCGATGGACAAACGGAGCGAGTAAATCAAATACTCGAAGATATGTTGAGAGCATGTGTGCTAGAGTATGGATCTAATTGGGAAGACTGTCTGCCTTTCGCAGAATTTTCATACAATAACAGTTATCAAGCTAATCTGCAAATGGCCCCATTTGAGTTCATGTATGGAAGGAAGTGTCGCACCCCTTTGAATTGGTCGGAAGTAGGAGAGAGTCAGATTTTTAGACCCGACATCCTACGAGAAGCAGAAGAGAAAGTTCACAAGATTCGTGAGCACCTCAATACTTCCCAGTCAAGACAGAAGAGTTACGCCGACAAGAGACATCGAGACCTCGCTTTCAATATCGGAGATTTTGTGTATCTCAAAGTGTCGCCTTTGAAGGGAATGCAGCGTTTCCAGATCAAAGGAAAGTTAGCCCCCAGATATATCGGACCCTTCAAGATTCTGAATCGTCGAGGAGAAGTATCATATCAATTGGAACTGCTCAAGGAAATGTCAGCAGTACACAATGTGTTCCATATATCGTTACTTCGCAAATGCCTTGAAGTTTCGGAGAAGACTGAAGTTTTCAAGAACATTGATCATCAGACCATAGAGATCAACGATGACCTGACGTATCCCGAAGTACCCATGTGTATCTTGGAAGAAGCTTTCAGAACCACCAGAACCCGAAGCATCAAGTTTCTCAAGATTCAGTGGAGCAACCACAGTGAAGAAGCTACCTGGGAGCGAGAAGATCACATCAGGACGGAGTTTCCCGATCTCTTTAAATCCTAGGTAATCTTTTTTCTTCTTTTTCAAATCTCAGGACGAGATTTTGTTTAAGGAGGGAAGGTTTGTAACATCCTAAAAATATGAAACAATGATCATCAAACTCTAATCACTAAAATTAGGGTTAACAAAAACTTTGATTAATTTAAATCATAGGAATGCATGTGTGTATGTGGTGATTTCATAAATGCATGAATGAACTTGTGTGATTAACCTAAATAGCAAGAAATGGTTTAAAGATGAATATAACATCATATAAAACATTTCCAAGCAGAAACAAATAAAGAGAAAATTAAAAACAAATCAATTAAGGAAAATGGTCATTTTTGCCAATCTTGCTTACTAGGTCATTTTGAGTGTTTCTAGTCCAAGATTTCAAACAGAAACTTTTCCAATTCTTTTCACCCCTTGCTAGACCAAGTAAAAGTGAAGCAAAGCCCACATTTCAAACTTGCAGAAACATTTGGCAACCTCATTCAAATCACAAGTAAAAATAGAATCTTTATCATATGTGAAGATCACACATTTTCAAAACCCAACCAAACCAGTGCCCCTTGACTAATCCAACTAACCAGATACTCCCTAGTATGTTCCTAGCAAACCCACCAAGTTTGAATCCAAAATTCAAATTTGAATCTCTTTCGGCTATTTCATCAAACACCTTGTTTGCAGCAAACAAACAAACAACAAACACTATAGTGAGCAGTGATTTTGGCCAACCTTGTTCCCTCTCTAGCTCTCACTACACTCTCAGTAGATGATCTAGCCCAATTAACAAGCCTTAGCACCACTGTGAGCTTGGCATAGCCATTAATGGTGACCATGTCGAGCCCAATTTCCAACCCCAATGTCGACAGCAAGCTAGGAGACGCACCAAGCCTAGCAAGCATGTCTAGCAGGCACTCCACCGTACACCGCCACCCCCCCGTCCAAGCCTCGAGCACTGCCAGCCCCTGGACCACACTGCCCGAGCATGCCAAGTCTCTCTGCGCGCGACCCGAGAGCGCGCTAGTGCGCCACGCTCGACCAGCACCCACAGACCGCGCGTCGCCCTTTCCGCTTGCAGACGTGATCGTCAACACTCCAGCACCCCGCCAGACAACCTCGTTCGCCGCCGCGCCACTAGGAGCACCCGTGCGCCATTAAATTTGTCGTCGGACCCTCCTAGTGCGTCGACGTGTTCCGAACGATCAGCACTGCCCCACACCTCTCCACCACGCCATTGAGCTTCGCCAGGGAGCACAGCACCACCCCCTACCGTCGCCTATGCCATTAGCCCTCTGTGCCATCGACCACGACGAGCTCACCCCGCGCTCATCGGTCCCCTTCAACCACTATAAATAGAGGCCTCCCCCACTCGTTTTCTTCACACCAGTTCACTCCCCACCTCTCACTAATTACACCCACTCATAGGGGTGGGCATAAAAACCCGAAACCGAACACTGAAACCGAATTAACCGGAACCAAAACCGAATGCACCGAACCCGAATTAGCCGAAACTAATTTCGGTTAGTAAATATGATTAACCAAATTTATAAATATTAATTCGGTTATGACTCTCTGTTAACCGAAATAACCGTACAAACCGAAAAATATACGTAATAGAGCTAAATATATTTATGATTATGTCCCAGCCGTCCATTACTGTACGTAGATACTAACTCATGCGACATGCATGCAAAAGCTTTCAGGCAGTCCATGCATGTACGTATGTCTCCAGCCACATGCACGTACATGTTCGTGGTTTAACTGTCAATTATGTCTATGAATTTTATTGGAAGTCTTTCAATTGTTTTCCTGTTTCGGATATAATCATTTATTTTAGCTGAACTCTCAACACATACAATTTGTTAAATGTATACGACTTGGAAGATAGACATCATTTTTTAAAATGAGCAAGATAGACATCATGCTTATTATGTTCTTTTTCTACACATGCGTTCAAGACATCAGCTAGCCATGTATTGCTTCATATACTCGCCGACCTATAGGTTGCTTCTGATGCGCTGATGAGTGGTTTAGCTCGTATGGATCTAACATAAATTATGGCATAGTGTTGTTATTTCCAAAAGTTCGGTTAAAAACCGAACACCGAACCGAATTATCCACTAACCGAACTATCAATTAATTAGAAAACCGAAATAATTATGGTGCCTATTTTGTAGAAACCGAATTATAGAAAAACCCGAAAAACCGAACCGAATGAACCAAAAAAACCGAATGCCCACCCCTACCCACTCACTCCCGGAGCAAGGCGAGCACCAGGTGGCCGGAATTTCACCGGAGTTCGCCGCTTTAGAGGAGAAGAGGCACCGTTGATTGGAGCCTCCCCAGGAGAAGCTGTTGGTACCAGGAGAACTATCGTCGTCAACTTTGTCGTTCCCCCATTGCCGACCATCGCCTGAGCCCCGGTGAGCCTCCCACGAGCCCCACCTTCCGTGCTAGGGTTCTGTCTCGCCGGCGCTGCCCAACATGGATGATGAACCAGAGTCGTTCGATTAGATTTATATCGTGTGGCCTAGATCATCCCGTACCGCTTCGCCCCTCACTATCTCACTGACGCATGGTGACAGCCACTTAACTAGCCCGCGTGTGCGCTACGCGTAGTGGGCCGGCCCAGTTAAACGTCCCGCGACCCAACAATTCAAATTTACTTTTATTCATTTAATTTCAAACACAGTTCTGTACCTAGATTCAAAAATCAACCCAGCTCGATTCACTTAACAAAAATGCATGAAACCAATTTTGTTAGAAAAGTACTGGAATGCTTAATCCAAGCCCGTTGGATTCAAACCATTTAGATTTGTAGATCACCCATGGTAAAAATAACAAGACAGAAGCTTTTCTGCATTCAAACATTTTTCAAAATTCAACCATAAAAGCTTTTGAGTTGATTCTAACTCTCAAAAATCACATTCGACCATACCTTTCAGAATATATAAAAATATATAGGTTTACTTACAGAAATAATGATCAAGTAATAAAAGAATGCCACATAGGCATTTCTAGTCACTTTAATTAAATAAAATAAAAAGGTTAAACCGTATTAAATTGTGACACCACTTTAAATCACATTCCCATGTACTCAAATATGTGGTGATGACATGTCTCAACATGATCCCATATTTGAGTTGGAGAATATTAAATCTTAAGTAGTTTTTCAATGAGTAGAAATTACTTTTCTCAAAATAAAATAAATGGGACAAGTGTTTTAATCCTTGTAATGTTAGTGATGATGATAGATCACCTAGTGTGAACCTTTGTGTGATGATTAGCAATAGTTAAGTATTTTTTGGTGATTGTGTACCTCGTATTTATTTATAGACGCTAGTACCGACCAAGGATACGAGGAGTAAGGAGGATACTACGAGGAAGAAGCCGAGGAGAACTTCAACCACTGCTCTGCACAAGGCAAGCCTAATACTACTAGTTGATTTAGCAAGCTATTAACTGAGCAAGCTAACACTTGCAACTTAGCAAGCTTACACCACTTGATACCCAATCCTAGTTTTACTTGCAAGCTAAATACTTTATTGTCTTTATCAAAGCTTTATCTTAGAGTTTACTTAGTGACTTGTAGATTCTTGAAAGATAATTGAAGGTAGCATAAAGAGCATAAAACTTGGCCTAAGTTAGATTATCTTAATGTCATCCTGAGGCATGAGATTTACTTAGATAAGATACACTTGTTTACCACCCCTCTTTAGTATTTACCCCCACCTGTAGATGCTAGTGCTAAGCATAAAACTTGATCAACTTTAGATGGGAGCAATTGGTGAAAATGGTTATGAAAACCTTAAAATGATGAGTCATTCTACTG
Organism: Avena sativa; assembly: GCA_916181665.1. Taxonomy (NCBI): domain Eukaryota; kingdom Viridiplantae; phylum Streptophyta; class Magnoliopsida; order Poales; family Poaceae; genus Avena; species Avena sativa. Next base: position 297,271,907 of record OV702297.1, on the reverse strand, counting down.
AAATGTTTTAACATGTGTTCTCGAACACCAGATGATTTTGATGATGAAAATGTTGAGGCATGAGCCTTAGCCCTTTATAAAACTGATGGTTGTCTGGATGCGATACCATTCCAATTTTACCGTACAACCACAATACCCGAAATTTGGGTAGGGCTTCACTTGAAATTTATATACCTTAGTATGGGTTCCCTTGCGGCCAAGGTCTGAGCTGAGGCTACCTTGTGAAGATTGTCTACCTGTGCAGTTCCCAAGATGACAGTTGGTCATGGTTGGGAGGCCAAACTCACAGGAGGGGTGCCTATACTAGGGCGTGTAATTGAAAGGTTAGGATTGATTATCTGCATACTGAGTATGGTGAATTCAATGTTGTTCCTGACGGATGTATCGAATGTTGTGGTGAAAGTGTACAATCTCTGCATAGTGTCAAACTATTCGAATAGCCGCGTCCGCGGTTATGGATAGTTGGTGTGGCCATACTGTTCTATCGTCAGATGTTTTCAAAATGACTTATGAAATGATTTATGACTTTGACTTGACCACAACAGAGTTGTGACATGAAATGCAAGTTCCCACTTAGGTGTTATAAAACTTTCAACTAGCTTTCTTTGCTTTTGAACTTAGTAGAGTAAATCTGGCTTTTTGCAAAAACAACCCTAGAGCTTAGTATATCCTATTCAAAACCCCTTCACTTCCTAGTATTAGTTTCTGAGTACTTAAAGAGTACTCATGGCTTTGTCCCTGGCTATTCCCGTGGCCAGACTATGAAGAGGCGTATCAGGATGACGGACCGCGGGAAGGTTATGACAACTTGGATCATCTCCCATCGTTAACATTGCCTGTGACCCTGAAGATGGAGCTTCGCCCATGCTATCGTTATCTTTACGTTATTCCGCTGCTTGAGTTGTATTAAGAACTGGATCATGAGATCATTATTTGTGTAAGACCTTATGTAAGGTTTGTAATGGATGATGTACTGTGATATCCAATCTATTATGTCTCGCAAAAATGGTAATCCTGGGATTGCGATGTATGTCTTAACAGGCATCTGTGATTAAAAATCCGGGTGTTGACAATTAACATCACATGCAATTCAAAATATGTGATATGATATGACCTTTCTTCTTGTGCTTCTGATCTCCATCTTCAAGCACGAACATGATCTCCATCATCACCGGAATGGCATCAAGGTCAATGGCGTCGCTTCATGGTTGTCTTCCACCAGCATCAACTATTACAACTACTTTGAATAATAGACACGGAGGTCTTAACGGAATTAAAGGACAACCATATGGCTCATGCCGGTTGCCAACTTACAATAAGGAACATTTCATACATCATATATAATCACAATCATGGCCATATCACATCACAGCACACCCCTGCAAAACAAAGTTAGATGCCTCTAATTTTCTTTGCATGTTTTATGTGCTTTGGGGCTTTCAATAAGTGTCGATCTAACTTACGAACAAGAACCACAACGTTGATACTAGTATTGTCAATTACCCGTTGTAAATTGAATCTTCACTATGTTGGGAGAAACAGGAACCCGCAAAGCCACTTATGCAATACAATTTGCATGTCAAGCGTGGAGCAAGTCTCGTGAACGATGTCATGTAAGGTTAGCCCAGGCCGCTTCATCCTACCATCCCGCAAAATGCAAAGTACACAAGAAGCAATCGACAACAAAAGCATCAACACCCACAATGACCATTGTGTTCTACTCGTGCAATAGATCTACATATAGACACGGCTCTGATACCACTGTAGGGGTTCGTAGCATGGAAAACAAAAAAATTCTATCGCATGCATACAAACAAGCCAAGATCTATCTACTAGATTGAAGCAACGAGTGGACAAGAGTACTCACCCTCGAAGATTCCAAAGCGGTTAACGAGAGCAGATTCTCGTGGGTGATGTAGTCGTACACTTGCCGATCTCAAGATCGCGTAGACAATCCTTCGGGCGCTGCATTCCGGCAGCGCTTCCGCAGTCAGTCACACGTTCGATACTCGATGAAGACCTTCTCTCCCTTGTTCCAGCAGGCAGCGGAGGTTGTAGTTCTCCCCTCGCGATTCCGGCAGCACGACGGCGTGGTGTCGGAAGTAGAGGGAAGATCCCGCAGGGCTTCGCCTAAGTCGGTGCGAGTTATGGTGTATCTAGGGTTTCCAACGATCTAGGTATAGAAGTCCGGAGAGGAGGAGGATGTGTCGGTGGCGACTAGGGCGACGATGACGGGCCGACGACGCACGAGTGGGAGGGCTTGGTGTTGTGGTCTTTGGGGCAGCCCTCCCCCTCTATTTATGAGAGGGGGGCAGCCTTGGGAGAGGGGAGTTTGAATCCATACCGAAATCCAAGTTGGATAGAAGGAAGGACTCTTTCCTTCTTCCACTAGGAAACCATTGTTCCAGTTTGACTTTTCAAACCTCCCTTTTGACTTTCAATTAGAGCTTTAATTCTCTCTCGCAAATGCCCAACCAAGTGACCTAGGATATGATCCAATCATTCCACTTACCCATGACACATTCATGGACCATTCCCCTTCCGGTCCGGTGAACCTTCTAGAACCTCTCCGATGAAAACATCGAAATCATTCCCGAACTCCGGAATCAGACTTTCCTTATATGAATCTTATTCTACGGACCATTCCGGATCTCCTCGTGATATCCCGGATCCAATCCGAGACTTCGAACAACATTCGGTTTCCCTACTAACATTCCATATCTACTAAACAACATCGAATCCTTAAGTGTGTCTCCCTATGGTTCGTGAATTATGCGGACTTGACCAAGACACTTCTCCGATCAATAACCAATAGAGGAATCTAGAAATTCATATGGCTCCCACATATTTCTACAATTACTTTGCGATCGAATGAACCACTTACATACGATACCAATTTCCCTTTATCTTGCGATAGTTTACTTATCCGAGGTTTGATCGTCGGTATCTCTGCATACCTAGTTCAACCTTGTTACCGATAAGTACTCTTTTCTCGTTCCCGTGATATGTGATCCCTTGTGAGCCAGTCACATGCTTGCAAGCTAATTGGATGACATTCCACCGAGAGGGGCCAGAGTATATCTATCCGTCATATGGATGGAGAAATCCCACTCTTGATCCATGTGCCTCAACACATACTTTCTGAACACTCAATGACACCTTTATAGCCATGCAGTTACGGTGTGGTGTTTGATGTCATCAAATCATCCTTCCGGTGATGGTGATTAGCATGATCTCATGGTCGAAGGAATTAGGTTACTATGTATCAGAAAGCTTATAGCAAACGAACTATTGAAATGACTTGATCTTTATGCTACGCTTATCTATAGGAGTATGTCCATCATACCATTCTCCTAATGATATGATCTTGTTGTTAATAACATCTCAATGTTCATGATCGGGAAACCACGATCACCTATCAACCAACAAGCTAGTATTACAAAGAGGCTTTACTAGGGACTCTAATTTAGTTTACAAATCACACAAGTATTAATGTTTCCGTTTACTATTATAGCATGAATGTAAACATTTATCATAAACACAAAGATATAATAATAACCACTTTTATTATTGCATCTAGGGCATATCTCCAACAAGTTCCACCTTGGACTATGGGTCCATGTGAAGGGAATATGCCCGAGAGGCAATAATAAAGTGGTTATTATCGTATTCCTTATTTATGATAAATGTTTATTTTACATTCTATAATTGTATTAATACAGAAACGTTAATACATGTGTGTTTAATAAACAAAAAGGAAGTTCCTAGTTATGCCTCTCTTATAAACTAGCTCGTTGATTAACATGATGATCAAAGTTTCCTGATCATGTACATTGGATGTTGTTAATAACGAGGTCACAACATTAGTGTAATGATGTGATGAACATTCATCCGAAGTATAGCATTACAATCAAAGTCATTGAGTTTATATTGCTATAACAACTTACGAAGTGATCCTAATCCTTAGACCATGAGATCATGTCAATCACTAACACCGGAATAGTTTCTCGATGACATCAAACGTCACACCATAACTGGGTGATTATAAAGATGGCTTCAGAACTACTAAAGTGTTATGTTGAGACCCATGGATCGAGAGTGGAATTTGTTCATCCCGATGACGGATAGATATGCTCTGGGCCCTCTCGGTGATATCACATTGATTAGCTTGCAAGCAAGTGATTTGATCACTAGAATGTTATATCACGGGAACGAGAAAAGAGTGCATGTCGGTAACGAGATCAAACTAGGTATGGAGATACCAATGATCGAATCTTGGACATGTAATATATCGTGAAACAAAGGGATTAAGATACTAGCGTAAAAGGTTCACACGATCACAGAAGTCATCGTTGAATGTGTGGGAGTCAGTATGGATCTCCAGGTCTCGCTACTGATTATTGATCGGAGAAGGGTCTCGATCATGTCCGCATTATTCGCGAACCATAGGGTGACACACTTAAGGTATGCCGACACCATTCGGAGCAAATGATATGCCAGAAAAAGAAAAGGAAAGCGCAGGAATTTATTTCACTAGATACCGGAACTGTTTCGGTTGAAATTGCTGAAACTGGTTCTGCATGTGAAATGGAATACTAGCAAGGGGTTTTATGTGAATGTTTGTTAATTAAAGTAATTAACAAAATTCTGAATAAATAAATAAAAGAGTTTTATTTAAATGAGAGCTTGCATTAATTTTGGTGGAAAATTAATGCATGTGAGTGGAATTGTGAGTGGAGAGGTTTTTTTATGTGAGTGGAGCTTCCACCAGATGAATGAGGGAGAGGTGGGGGCACCCTCCATGGCCGGCGGCCATGCCCCCTTGGGCTGCCCCCCTACCATATAAAAGGACCCCCTCCTCTCACTTGTCTCACACACCTCCTCGCGAAGGATCGCTCTCCCCCCTTTAGAATTTCCCCATGGTCTCGGATCAGCGAGATACATGTTCCCGGTGGCTTTTTCTGGAAGGATTTGTTGCTTCCGCTGCTTCGCTGGAGCGAGGGCGCGGAGGTTGTCGGGGTACCCGTACGTGTGTGCGATCACGGATGCACCATTGCTTTGAGGTGCTGGACTTGATCGTGCTGGACCGGCTGGACCAGATGGACTTCATCACGATCTTGAGATCGGCAAGCGTTCGTATACATCATCCACGAGTACAACCTTGTTAATGCTATTCGGTCTTCGAGGGTATGTATTCTATGGATGTATATCCACCCGTTGCTTGTATCTAGTAGATAGATCTTGGTACATAGTTGTTCCCATCGTAGGAAAATTTTTGTTTTCTATGCTGCGAACCCTACAGTGGTATCAGAGCCGGATCTATGCGTAGATGCTTTGCACGGGTAGTACACATATGAGTATGTGGGCGATGATGATCATTTTATTGCTTCTTAGTTGTACTTTGGATATTGGTGGCATAGTGGGATGAAGCGGCCTGGACAAACTTTACATGTCCTCGCACATGAGACCTGTTCCACGCTTGACATGCAACTAGTTTTGTATAAGTGGCTAGCGGGTGTCTGTCTCCCCTACTATAGTCAATATCTAATTTGCAACGAGTTGTCAACAATTTGGTTATCCTCGTTGTGGTTTATGTTCGTAGGTAAGAACGGTTCTATCTTCGAAAGCCCTAAGCCACGTAAAACTTGCAATGGATAAATTAGAGGCGTCTAGTTTAGATTGTTGCTGGGCTAGTGTTATGATATGGTGATGTTGTAAGTAGAAGTATGAGATGATACTCTTACAACACACATAGAATGTAAGTTCCATAGACCTTGGACTTACACATAAAGGTATGATAGAGATCATACCACGGTGCACATGATGGAGATCATATGCGGGAACCATATCATTTCACTTATAAACATGTGATGTTTTGATTGCATCTTATATTGCTTGTTTGGCGTTTTATTAGCATAATAACATGATCCCTCATTTAAATATCAAGATAAGAATGTGTTCTTCCTTAAGTATGCACCGACAATGTTTCGTCGCTTCAAGACATCACGTGATGATCGGGTGTACTTGAATCCACGAGCATATCTCGGGTGTAAGACAGTTACACACGCGAATACTAAGGTTCTTACTTGGCGAGCCTAGCATGTACAGACATGGCCTCGGAACACGGACCGAAAGGTTAAGCATGAGTCATATAGTAGATATGATGCCCATTTGATGCTCGCCTTTGAAGCTACACCGACTCACGTGATGATCAGACTTGGTGTAGTGGATTTGGTTCATGTAATCACCAAAAAGACACGAGGGATGTCGTTTTTGAGTGGGAGTTCATTTCTAATTTGGATTAGTAGAACTCAATTTATCATAAATTAAATCAAAGTGAATTTGCATAATTTGTTGTAGTCATTGGCATTCGTTCACCACCTTATGCATAGTTGTAATTGAGATAATAGAACTATAGAATTCTGGATATATACTTTACGAATTGGTATCGTATTGTGTTGAGTGCCAATCAAAGTTTAAAGTCCTATTGCAAACTTTCAGCAAACTCTATTTACTCCGTGAAATTTAATAGTTAGTATTAAACTAAGAGTAACAATTCCAGTGTTAGTATCTTAAGTATCATGTTTGCCTCCACGATTCTTGATTGATTTAAATATCAAGTTTATCTAGGAGCTGAAAGAATTGTTTCAGGAACCATCATGTATGGCAGATATAACGATATCTGAAACAATGTTTTGGTTGCAAAATGATAGAGTATAATATATGTTCTCCTATTGGATGAGAATTTACAAAGGTTGGAGATGCTAGACATCCTAATCATCCAAAAGGGTTTTGGAAAGTAATGTTATACTCACGATTCGCCTTTATAAGCTACAGTAGCTTGATCATGAAAGTCGTCATGATAAGAGTGAATAGAATATGTATGTAAAGTGTTTACTACACTAAAAGATTACTAAAGAATGGATTTTGAAAGAATACCGATCATTTTGATGATGGTGATCTACTTCAAAGTGCAAGTCCAAAGGTATTATTATTTGAATATACACGCTTTGGAATATGTGTCATGCATATGGCACCACTTTTGATGTTGATAGATTCTTTTAAAAGGAAAAAGGAAATGCTGAAAGAGAATCTATAAAATATATTTGGCAGAAAAGAAAAGATTGGAAATGTCCAATTTAGGTATATGGATGATATACATGTTATGGTTGTATTCTTTGCAAGTTAAACAATGTGGTTCTTGGGTATTGGATACCGAATTGGTTGGTATGAAATTTCATATGGAATGACGCAATTCATAAACCACAATGGCCTAAGTAACTAGCAAGAGAATATGTGATGATGTTCATCGAAAACAAACAAACCGTTGTTTGTATTTCTCGTTGACATCAAAGCTTGACTTCAAGATTTGTTTTAATAATTGTTATTTAAATCAGGTATTATGAGAACAAAGGTTGTTCAAATAATTACCGTATTCCATATAAGATGGATGATTTACAAATCTAGTTGGACAAATCACATCCATAAAACCTAATGCTAAAATGTCGCAAGACAAATGATTGAAAGATCACTTACGAAGTGACATCGCTGTTTAAATTATATTGGAAAGAAAACATGAAGAATCTCCATTTTCATGGATTTTTGGAGTCTTTGATTTGATCAAGTGACGCTTGTGAGACTTTCCTCGGGATAATTAAAACTTCGTTCAAAGGCCGAAGAAGAACGAACGACTAAGTTATTGGAATTTATACATATCGATGTATGTAGTCCATTATGTGTAGTCGTAAGCGATGGGTTTTCACTTCATATGCTTTCTCTGGAAATTTGAGTGAATATTCACTTAATGAGAAAGAAGTGTGAAATATTTGAAAATGTTCAAAGACTTTCAAGATGAAGTGAAAATCATTGTGACAAGAAAATAAATGGTTTATGATTTTATCATAAGGGATTTATTTGAGTTACAAGTGTAACAAGAAAATAAATGAATTATGATTTTATCATAAAGGGATTTACTTGAGTTGCAAGTTTAGCAAAACACCTAGATTTACATCTCCCGAAACACCATAGGAGTATGGAGTGTTTGAGATTTGTAATGAAACCTTGTTTGACATGGTTGGATCAAAGGTGTTATTTATAAAACTGCCATTATGTTTTAAAAAGATTAAAGATTTAGAGACTACCGCTTTTACACTGAAAAGAGCTCCATCTTGATCCGTTGAAATGACACCGTGGAAGTTATGGTTTGGGGTAAAACCCAAGTTGTCATTTCTTAAATTTTGGTATGCTAAACATAAGTAAGATGTTTACAACCGAAGTCGGATGAGCATGTCTTTGTAGGTTATTTCGAATAACAATTGGTTATTCCTCCATAACACCAAGGACAAAAGGGTTTGTCGCTTGAAATGTGAAGTTTCTTAAATAAGGAATTTTTCGCAAAAGTTAAGTGGGAGGACAATAGAACTTTGATAAGGTTAACGAACCTTAGCTAAATGTGCTGAGTTGCGCAGCGTCGGAAATCGTTCCGAAGGCTGCCATAATGCTCATAGATTATGTGCCTCAATGGTTGTGGTCACATAGATCTAAGTTCTTATTGAACCAAGTCGGACGGATAAACAATCAAATACTAAGATTTGGGAGTAAATCATTATTGTTTGACAATGATGAAACGACTATATGCAAAGAAGCGATGATGGGCCCTGACTCCGTCAAATGGCTTGAAGCCATAAAATCCGTGATAATTCTATACACGATAAGTCAAGTTTTGAACTTGGAAGACCCTCCGGAAAGGTGTAAAAACCTATCAGTCGTATTTGGATCTATAAAGAAACAGAAATGGATGTTTCACATCTATGAAATAGTCGACATGTTGTAAAGTATTTTACGACAATGTTCAAGGAGTTGACTATGACAAGATCTGATCTTTCATAGTGATATTTAGTCTGGACGGATTAAAGTAGTAACCACTACATATAATTTGGTATATGGTAGATGAATAAACAAAACAAAGTTCTTCTAATAGAATGGTTACCTAGGACGTGTACATGACACGGTCCAAAGGGTTTTGTTAAATTCAAAGGATGCTAAAAGGGCATGCAAACTTCAATGGTTGAAGTAAGCATCGCGGAGTTGGAATCTTCACCATGATGAAAAGGAGTTTTCATCAGGAGACGATGAAGATGCTTGCATTTGCAAAAAATTAAGTGGGAGCGCTGAGACATATTTCTAATACATTATGTGGAGGACATCTTGTTGATTAGAAATGATGTATCTTTTATTGACAAAGGTTCAGAATTTCATTTCGATGAAAGACTTAGGCAAAACCCGAATATTTAGCATGAATGTCTATAGTGGATAGACTGTGACGCTAATATGTTTATGCCAAACATACATATATGAGATATTGAAGGAGTTCAATATAGAAACAACAAGAAACGATTCTTGTCGCATGGAAAAGAATTGAATCAAGATTCAAGTGTATCGACACTTGATAAGTGAAACAAGATTCAAGTGCTTTGACACTTGATGAGTGAAATCACGAGAATTTTTTGATCAATCATACCATGATATGTACACATCCAGATATGTCCTATGCTCTAAGTGTTATGAGCATATACCAGAATGAATCGTAAAATGATCATTGGACTATAGTAAGGATATTCTTATGATCTTTTGGAAGAACTAAGAATATATTTGTGTAGAGGTGACAAACAATTACAAATAGTTCATTGTAATGCGTTACATTGATACTAGTTTTGTCGCAAGATACAAATTAAGTTTATCTCAATTTAAACTATGAGTGGCACAATGAAATGGAAAGGAGTTTTCATGATGGATTTGGATGTATTCCAAAGTTAAGACATTGTGACGAATACTACAACAAAAGGCTAAGTATATGACTGCTATAGTAGCAGCAAAGGAGGGAATTTGTGTCAAGAATTTTGTTATCAAACTAAGGTGTGGTTCGCAACGGGCTAACACTAAAGATATATTGTATGACAATAGTATCAACATGATTTAACCCCAAGGAACTAAAGGTCTCACCAAAAGACCAAATTTATATAATGCCATCTCATTGGAGAATGAGTGATGCGTGGAGACGCAAAGACATGCAAATACACACGGACCTAAAGCGTCAGATCCGTAGATTATGTTAACCACTTGCAGTTGCATATATGGAACACCAGAAAGCCATAGGTGTTCAATACACAAAGTTTTCAAACTAGATTATTGTCTCTAGTGCAAGTGGGAGACTGAAGGGAATATGCCCGAGAGGCAATAATAAAGTGGTTATTATCGTATTCCTTATTTATGATAAATGTTTATTTTACATGCTATAATTGTATTAATACAGAAACGTTAATACATGTGTGTTTAATAAACAAAAAGGAAGTTCCTAGTTATGCCTCTCTTATAAACTAGCTCGTTGATTAACATGATGATCAAAGTTTCCTGATCATGGACATTGGATGTTGTTAATAACGAGGTCACAACATTAGTGTAATGATGTGATGAACATTCATCCAAAGTATAGCATTACGATCAAAGTCATTGAGTTTATATTGCTATAACAACTTACGAAGTGATCCTAATCCTTAGACCATGAGATCATGTCAATCACTAACACCGGAATAGTTTCTCGATGACATCAAACGTCACACCGTAACTGGGTGATTATAAAGATGGCTTCAGAACTACTAAAGTTTTATGTTGAGACCCATGGATCGAGAGTGGAATTTGTTCATCCCGATGACGGATAGATATGCTCTGGGCCCTCTCGGTGATATCACATTGATTAGCTTGCAAGCAAGTGATTTGATCACTAGAATGTTATATCACGGGAACGAGAAAAGAGTGCATGTCAGCAACGAGATCAAACTAGGTATGGAGATACCGATGATCGAATCTCGGACATGTAATATATCGTGAAACAAAGGGATTAAGATACTAGCGTAAAAGGTTCACACGATCACAGAAGTCATTGTTGAATGTGTGGGAGTCAGTATGGATCTCCAGGTCCCGCTACTGATTATTGATCGGAGAAGGGTCTCGATGATGTCCGCTGTAACTATCTCGGTGAATTACGCTCCTAGTTACAAGCCTGGATGAGCAGAAATGGTTGAAATAGTACGGTGGGGCCCAAATGCCACTCACAGGTAGACCTTTCGGCCGTCCCAACCATTTCCAAACATCGGGACAAGAACGGGCGGCGTAATCGGCAGGCGAAGGGATCAACTACATACACAAATGAGTATGTATGCAAGCCACCATACAATGATTCTCAGAGTCATTCCATCTAAAAAGAAAGGAAATATTGCAACGCCATACGGCAAGATCCAAATATCCTAGATAGATATAATAGTTTAGGATATCTCCTCATACATCAAACATCAGAGTATCAGGCGGAAGCGGAAGACAAAAATCCGAGTACGGATAAGAAGCAAATCGGCATAAGATGCCCCATAAATAAACACATCCCGCCCACAGATCTCACGGATCCCTGTTCCCGGAATCTCTACACCGAATGATCGTTGCCCACATCGTCCGTCTCCTCCACCCAGTATCCATCTTGCGAGTTTACCTGTTCATCTGAATCAAACAATTTATCGTGTGAGACCCTAGGGGTACTCAGCAAGTCTTTATGCCTCTAAAGGGGACACAACCTGGGGTGACGCAATTGCAGCAAAAGATAAACCCTAACAATTCTATAGATACTCGCTAACCATCCGCCTAACCAGAGATAGACGGATGTCCGTGAATTAATAACAACAGTTATAACAGTAATATCAACAGATCCATCCTCCTCCTCGCTTACCGACGAGGAAGCGGACGAACAACCCCCCCATCCGTTGGCAGTTTTATTTACCATTCCATGAGTGTTGCACTATTTACTATTCAGTTACTTAGTCAAATTAAAAGCGGTACTTTAGTTATGCTTGTCTATGATCGAGAAACTGTGCTCCAAGTCGTCCATAACCGCGTACACGGCTTTCAGAAAGTTTTACCCTGCAGGGGTGCACAAATAGCAACACACACTCGATCAACCTCGGAAAAACCAAATCAAAACCAACGAGGCAGTCACGACAAAGCGATCACAGGATTCAGAAATATTTCAGGGGGCCACCCCATTAAGCTACCCGCAACGAAGCTGGCTGGCTACGAGACGGACTCAAGGTTTGTGTGGCCGGCTGTAAACGACTGGGAACCCGAAAGTGTGACTAGGCTTGTCGATACAGCGAAAACGGGTCACGGCCCTAAACAGTACAGGTGTAGTACCTCGCACAATTTAAATAAAGCAGTAAAGCATGGCATAAGTACAGGATAGTAAATAAAACCTCAAACTAGTTTGTGGCCCCAAGAAATAAGAATGAATCAAGCTCTGGCTCAGGGGGGTTCATAAGCCTCCCGGATGTGGATAGCGCGAATATTCAAGGAACAGGAATCAAGCACTCGGGGTCCTACGGGACACAAGTGAGCATGAAAAACCAAATAGCAGATATTGCTCACCGGTGCCACTTTCATTAGTTATCCCATTACTACTCAGGTTAAGTTGTTTAGGTACCTCGTTATCCATCAGACACTCACATACCCTACACATGCTGTTCTACGACTCGCATGGCTCAAACAACTCTTGTAGTAATGGCTCATGGGATGGAGGAACAAGCTTCGGTGGGGTTTAAAAATAAAGGCTATGCAGTACTTGGGATTCAATTTAATGCAATCGCGACTCAATGATGCAAGAATAAGATAGAGGCAGTAGGTACTATATGTATGCAAGCATGTGGTAGTGCTTGCCTGGCAGCTCAGTTGAAGCGAGAGAAGGATCTGGGTAGTGCTCCTGGGTTTCTTGATATATCCCCTGCTCAGCGTCTATTCGAAGAAGAACCAAACAAACAAGGGCCAACATAAATAAAGTGCACAAGCATATGAATAAAATGCAATAAGCAAACAATCATGCCATGATGAATGATGCACAATTTGCATGGCAATAAAGTAGCATGGCATGGGTGAGGTGTGGAATACAAGAATAAATCATTTTATGGGGTTTTAATCATATTTTATACTCAATTAAGTTGCTGTATACTTTATATTTATATGATGCATGCTGCAAATCAGAACATGGAATGCATAAACGGAAAGGTCTCGTCGAGCTAAACATTTTAGACATATTATTTGTCAAATTTGGAGTTATAAAACAAAAGTTATTAATTAATTAAGGCAAAAGGGCATTTTATTGTAATTTTAATCAACTTGAAATTTAAAGTGTTCAAAATATATTTTGAAGGCCATATTTGAATTCCTCACATTTTTCTGATTTCAAAACATATATTATTTGTATTATTTGGATTTATATTTTAAAAGTTATATTAAAACAGATTTAAATTTGAATTTAAAATAAATTTGAAAAGATTTGAATTAAAACAGAAATAAACGGAAACTTTTCTTACTCAACCCAGAGCTAGCCACAGCCACAGACGAGTGGGGCCAGCGGCTGACTGGGCGACACGCGCGCGGAAAAGGGATTCCTCACCGCGGCTGCTGCCAGCCACCGAGGCCGACAGGTGGGGTCCGAGGCGCTGCGGGCCCATAAACCAGTGGGCGAGTGCGGGGCTGCCACGCGGCACGGCAGGGGACTGCGGGTTGATGAAAACAGAGTACAGGTTCTTTTTTGTAAAAACGCCAGAGAGACTGACATGTGGGGTCAGAGGGGAGCGCGGGTTGCGCAGAGGAAAAAGGGTGGGGGTTATCTACAAAAAGGGATGCCACGTACTGTTGTTCTTCTCTGCGCCGAGCGACAGATCGGTGCGCGGTGCGGGGTGGGGAATCGATCCCTGGTCGCGGGCGTGCGCGCGGAGGGCCAGAACCAGTGCGGCTAGGTGAGGTTTGGTGACCGCAAGGTGGGTGGGGGCTGGACATGCCGTCTGCGAGGCGCTACGCCGCGTGAGCGCAGCGATCGCCGGCGCGCAGAGGGTGTTCGGCGTAAGGACCGGCGAGGCTAGGGCGGCACGGCGAGGCGGACCATGTCAGGGAGGTCAGGGAGCTCACCGTGGGTGGGTCGGTGTGGTCGGATCGGCTCGAGGCGCAGGGGATCGGCGACGACGCAGACGGACCGGAGGCTAGGGTTTGGGCTCGGTGACGACGACCCACAGCAGAGTGCAGGCCTCCTCCTCCTCGCTGGTGCGGTCCAGGTGAAGCAGGGGGCTGGCCTTGGTCTTCCAGGCCTCCTCCTCGACGCGCTTGACGGCCGGATCAACGTAGACGTCGAGGTGCTGGCGGCGGCGGCGTTGGCTGTTGGTGGCCGGAGCGGTAGGAGGGGAAGGAGGGGCGCTCTGGGGCGGATCTGGGCGAGGTAGTGGTGCCGTGAGGTGGTGGGAAAAGGAGGGAGGGGAGAGGAGGTGCCGTGGGGGAGTGGGTAGGGTTAAAGGTGGCTCGGCCACCTTTTTCCCTCCTCCTTCACGTGCGCTAGCTGGCTCGGCAGGGCAGGAGCAGGGTAGATGGGGCTGGAGACTGCCAGGTGGGGACGGCAGGGTCGGTGGGGGAGGCTCGGCTGAAGGGGCCCTTATGGCAGAGAGAAAAGAGAGAGGGAGGAAGAGAGGGAGCTCGGGTTGGAGCTAGGGTTGGGTAGTGGGAGGCTCGGGCTAGGTTTTTTGTGTGGTGGTAGCTAGGTGGGTCCAGGGAGAGAGGATGGCTAGGTGGGTCCTGCAGGGTGAGACTCGGCATAGATGAAGAGGAGAGGGTGAGGTAGGTTTTGGGTCTAGCTTAGGTGTAAGATGGTGGTAGAGGTGTAGGTTGTTAGGGTAGGATCTTAGATAGAGGATTAGGGGGAGAGGAGAGATGTGATGTGGTAATCTTTTGACAAGATCAAGCATGATCAAAACAAGCTCAAGCAAGATATAGTCAAAAGAGAGAAGAGAAGAAAAGGTGGTGAGGTAAGGATGGAGATGGTTATAGGGTTTGGAGAAAGAATAAGGGAGAGGGTAAAGAGATATAGGGATGATCCACTCAAGATTCAAATTAAAACTCAAAAGAGAAGGAATGGTGATGCTTTGCATGGCCCATGCATAATAATTAATACCATGCTTATTTTTGTGAAAACAAGATTATTTACATGGCATTATTCTTATGCATTCCAAAATGTGGAGTAAGGCCTAAGCAAAAGAATTTAAAAGAAAGTTCCAAGTGGAGTAGATGGAGATGATCACATTTGATTATAATTGGGACTTGCTAGTGTGTATATTCCACTAGATGCTTACTATTCCCAAAAATATTCCCACATGAGCATAAATCCATAATAATCCATATGGAAGCTAGGAAAAAGGGTTCCACTCACAAGGCATGCAAAGGTGGCCATGTGGCTCTCATATATCAATAATGTGAAAACAACATGATGCTAAGATGAGAGCATGTGGAAATAGAATTGGATCCATCCCAACCCATATGAGCTAGAGGTAAAACCCAAAAGAAAAACAATTGCAAGCTCATGGATAATGGAATGGTGGAAAGATGGGGTGATGACAAGAAAGGTGGTGGAGTTAAATAAAAGATATGCCCCCAACTCAACTTGGGCATTTAAACAATATATCAACAACCAAATACAATATCAAGAGGCAAATACAATTAATAATGCATATGAGATAAGAACCAAATGGAAAAGGGTTTTATATGATGCTCAAATGCAAGGTGGCATGATGACATGAGCATGATATAATTATGATGCAACAATTATATGTAGGAAGGTAGCATTATATAGACTAGGCTAGTAGCATTGCAATTGTTAGACAATTGGGATGCTACAACTCTCCCCCACTAAACAAGAATCTCGCCCCGAGATTCCTAGGAAAAAGAAAACAACACAAGGAGAGGCGGGTGTTCGAACGAAGGTGACCCTTATGTTCCCAAGTTGATGAACAACGGAATGGTGCGACCACTACACCTTGCAAACTTGCTTGACTTGTTGCGAGTCTTGCGTTTTGCTTGAGAAACAACGGTTAGGAGAGTTGAAGGATTGTCGTGAGACAAGAAGGATAGGATGGACATAGCTCCGGTTTTCTCAAGAAACATGATAAAAGAATATAACCACTTGTGAAAGAAAAAGACAAGATGATGTATCATGGAATAAAGAAGACACACTGTTAAGATTAAAGATTTACTGATACGAGAGAGGTTGAATCTTTATCTCGCCGGAAGGAAAAGAGTTAGATTGGAGAGGTTTTGAACCACTATGACAATAGCGTCGTATCTTCTCTCGGATTTGAGAAATGAAGCACGGAAACAATATTGCCTTCAAACAATAGAGTCCCTTGATATCATCGGAAAGATTTAGTTAGACATCGTCGGATTAGATTCTTGTTGCGCCGGTAAGAACCAAGGATCACGAAATTGAGGTGCGCGGATATAACTTCCAGAGACGGATGTGAAGCCAGATCATGATGGAATCCCGAGAAGCAAAGAATATGGAGGATCTGGAGTTTATTGTAGAGATACTTATTGCTTTCTTTAGCCTTGAGGCTAACGCAATAGATTTGCGGCTGATGGCATCAACCATAATTGGCTTTACAACAGAAAAAGAATTGATGAAACAAAGAGAGAGATAGCTTCCTTTCATCTTGTTTGGGGATATCAAGCACCGGTAGAAAGACGAGGATAGAAAAGAGTTTGCGTTTGTTTCCACCAGATAATTGAAGATTTTGCTCCGTGTAGAAAGGGTGAGATCACCAACAAGAGATTATTGATTACTTTCTTCGAGGGAAGTAAAAGTATCAAGGGATAAAGGCCACTTCTAACTCCCGTGGAATGAGTGAAATCACATTAATTCACCAATTCAATGTACAAGAGCGAATGATAAGAGTAGTGGTATGGTAGCTACTCCATCCCGCACTCAAAGCATTACTCTGCACATGAATAAGAAAACCATGCAACCCAACTACCGAAACAGACTGAAGGTATTGACAAAAACTCCTGGGACTTCGTTAGAAAACAAAGATAGATGCAAACGATTTGCCGGGTTCACAGATAGATAAGGATGATCATGTTGTCGTCATGTCATAAGTAACCAGCCACCGGAAAGATATAAAGGAAGATCATGGAGATAACTGCAAGAGTCAACAGCTATAGAAAAGATAGCACCAACTTGAACGGAAGGAATACAAGATCTAGAAGATCTCCATGGCCTCCGGTGGATTGAGCATAGACGATAGAACAAGAGGGTTTCAAAGATTACTTGGCGAGAACGAGGTGAAAGAACTCCATGTTCTTCTTGAAATGATTGAGAAAGATTTAGCAGTCTTGAGGAAAACTTTAGCGGAACGACGATGATAACTGGCCAACAAGGAAAACTCCGGGTTTGATTGAAGATGGAAGATGGGATTAACAATGAACTTGATGATTCCAGAATTGAAGCGATCTATTTAGCAGAAGGACGTGGCCGAGATAGGTGACTTCAAAAAGTCAGAATTCTCACTTTGAGACTTTGCACACAGGTAGTGCTCACGAAGCTTGAGAGAAAGGGACTCAGATGATCTTCCATGTTCTTCCATCGATATCGAATAGGCAAGCATATTATCAACATATACCCCCATGGATTAACAAGATATTCCCAGAATTTCACGTTCAAAAGGCGAGAGAAACGAACAAATGCTCGAACGCTTCCTGAGCTCAACGCTCTTAGAAAGATCAATATTGGAGCACGGGTTCATGTTGAAGAAGATGCACTGGAAGAATAGATTATCTGGTCCTTCGGAAGGAAAAGAGATGTCACCTGGTTCACATTGTCGAGCGGATCACCGGTTACAAAGATAAAGAGATCTTGGATAAAGAAACGATGATAGCTCATACCTCAAGCAAAGCTACCAGAGACGAAAAGATGCAATTCCCTCGTCTCAAAGAGAATTTTGCAGATATGGAGTTCAAAAAGATGTGTAGCATGATGGACAGATGATAGATCGCCGTAGTGCCTGGAGAAAACTCCGGATTGCCAAAGATGCTTGAATATGCATAGATATGATCACGGTGTACTCAAAATCACAGGAGATAACCGTCACCATTTGGAGGATCGTGTCGATAGCATTAACCATACTCCACTCATGATAAGTGTCATATAGATTTGCCGAGAACCAAATTACAATAACCAGCATCGGATCGACACATGTTATGTAATTAGCCCAAGAGAATTGGAGATGAAATAAAACTCCAGGATTAAGCGCCGGTGACAAAAGAATGAGTTAGCATGGACATGCTGATAAAAGGGAGATAGATAATGTTTCACACGCGACTGAAGAGGAGTGTGGAAACACAGATGTATCAAAGAAAAAATTTCCGCATTTTTCGGCATTAAAATACCAATAGATGCGCAAAATCACTTATCAGGTAGAGATTAGCAACTGATGGTTTCACGGAATGTGGAGTTGCTAGAAGGAAGGACACCCTTAAGAAGATGGCACCGGTTAACAAGTAGTTAGATAGATCGCGCCGGTTTTCAAAAGCCTGTCGGTATGGAATATACCAACAGTTGATAACCAAAGGCAGATTGTGATAACAAATTGGATGCAACAGATAGACAAGGAATTACACACACACACACACACACTTTCTATGGTACTACGGAAACCCAGAACACGTGAATCCTAGTTTGAATTTTAAGAAGAGGATTGAAAACGTTACACTTCCTTACCAGAAAAGGGTGGTGGGTGGGTAAGAAGAAAAGTGGAAGCAGTCCTACTCTCACGTTTTGTTTTTCCCTAGTATACATAGCTACCAAAATATTTGCTAGACTGACAACGACCATTTGGCTGAGACCCTGAAGGGCGGGATGGCTCTGATACCAATTGTAACTACCTCGGTGAATTACGCTCCTAGTTACAAGCCTGGATGAGCAGAAATGGTTGAAATAGTACGGTGGGGCCCAAATGCCACTCACAGGTAGACCTTTCGGCCGTCCCAACCATTTCCAAACATCGGGACAAGAACGGGCGGCGTAATCAGCAGGCGAAGGGATCAACTACATACACAAATGAGTATGTATGCAAGCCACCATACAATGATTCTCAGAGTCATTCCATCTAAAAAGAAAGGAAATATTGCAACGCCATACGGCAAGATCTAAATATCCTAGATAGATATAATAGTTTAGGATATCTCCTCATACATCAAACATCAGAGTATCAGGCGGAAGCGGAAGACAAAAATCCGAGTACGGATAAGAAGCAAATCGGCATAAGATGCCCCATAAATAAACACATCCCGCCCACAGATCTCACGGATCCCTGTTCCCGGAATCTCTACACCGAATGATCGTTGCCCACATCGTTCGTCTCCTCCACCCAGTATCCATCTTGCGAGTTTACCTGTTCATCTGAATCAAACAATTTATCGTGTGAGACCCTAGGGGTACTCAGCAAGTCTTTATGCCTCTAAAGGGGACACAACCTGGGGTGACGCAATTGCAGCAAAAGATAAACCCTAACAATTCTATAGATACTCGCTAACCATCCGCCTAACCAGAGATAGACGGATGTCCGTGAATTAATAACAACAGTTATAACAGTAATATCAACAGATCCATCCTCCTCCTCGCTTACCGACGAGGAAGCGGACGAACAACCCCCCCATCCGTTGGCAGTTTTATTTACCATTCCATGAGTGTTGCACTATTTACTAGTCAGTTACTTAGTCAAATTAAAAGCGGTACTTTAGTTATGCTTGTCTATGATCGAGAAACTGTGCTCCAAGTCGTCCATAACCGCGGACACGGCTTTCAGAAAGTTTTACCCTGCAGGGGTGCACAAATAGCAACACACACTCGATCAACCTCGGAAAAACCAAATCAAAACCAACGAGGCAGTCACGACAAAGCGATCACAGGATTCAGAAATATTTCAGGGGGCCACCCCATTAAGCTACCCGCAACGAAGCTGGCCGGCTACGAGACGGACTCAAGGTTTGTGTGGCCGGCTGTTAACGACTGGGAACCCGAAAGTGTGACTAGGCTTGTCGATACAGCGAAAACGGGTCACGGCCCTAAACAGTACAGGTGCAGTACCTTGCACAATTTAAATAAAGCAGTAAAGCATGGCATAAGTACAGGATAGTAAATAAAACCTCAAACTAGTTTGTGGCCCCAAGAAATAAGAATGAATCAAGCTCTGGCTCAGGGGGGTTCATAAGCCTCCCGGATGTGGATAGCGCGAATATTCAAGGAACAGGAATCAAGCACTCGGGGTCCTACGGGACACAAGTGAGCATGAAAAACCAAATAGCAGATATTGCTCACCGGTGCCACTTTCATTAGTTATCCCATTACTACTCAGGTTAAGTTGTTTAGGTACCTCGTTATCCATCAGACACTCACATACCCTACACATGCTGTTCTACGACTCGCATGGCTCAAACAACTCCTGTAGTAATGGCTCATGGGATGGAGGAACAAGCTTCGGTGGGGTTTAAAAATAAAGGCTATGCAGTACTTGGGATTCAATTTAATGCAATCGCGACTCAATGATGCAAGAATAAGATAGAGGCAGTAGGTACTATATGTATGCAAGCATGTGGTAGTGCTTGCCTGGCAGCTCAGTTGAAGCGAGAGAAGGATCTGGGTAGTGCTCCTGGGTTTCTTGATATATCCCCTGCTCAGCGTCTATTCGAAGAAGAACCAAACAAACAAGGGCCAACATAAATAAAGTGCACAAGCATATGAATAAAATGCAACAAGCAAACAATCATGCCATGATGAATGATGCACAATTTGCAAGGCAATAAAGTAGCATGGCATGGGTGAGGTGTGGAATACAAGAATAAATCATTTTATGGGGTTTTAATCATATTTTATACTCAATTAAGTTGCTGTATACTTTATATTTATATGATGCATGCTGCAAATCAGAACATGGAATGCATAAACGGAAAGGTCTCGTCGAGCTAAACATTTTAGACATATTATTTGTCAAATTTGGAGTTATAAAACAAAAGTTATTAATTAATTAAGGCAAAAGGGCATTTTATTGTAATTTTAATCAACTTGAAATTTAAAGTGTTCAAAATATATTTTGAAGGCCATATTTGAATTCCTCACATTTTTCTGATTTCAAAACATATATTATTTGTATTATTTGGATTTATATTTTAAAAGTTATATTAAAACAGATTTAAATTTGAATTTAAAATAAATTTGAAAAGATTTGAATTAAAACAGAAATAAACGGAAACTTTTCTTACTCAACCCAGAGCTAGCCACAGCCACAGACGAGTGGGGCCAGCGGCTGACTGGGCGACACGCGCGCGGAAAAGGGATTCCTCACCGCGGCTGCTGCCAGCCACCGAGGCCGACAGGTGGGGTCCGAGGCGCTGCGGGCCCATACGCCAGTGGGCGAGTGCGGGGCTGCCACGCGGCACGGCGGGGGACTGCGGGTTGATGAAAACAGAGTGCAGGTTCTTTTTTGTAAAAACGCCAGAGAGACTGACATGTGGGGTCAGAGGGGAGCGCGGGTTGCGCAGAGGAAAAAGGGTGGGGGTTATCTGCAAAAAGGGATGCCACGTACTGTTGTTCTTCTCTGCGCCGAGCGACAGATCGGTGCGCGGCGCGGGGCGGGGAATCGATCCCTGGTCGCGGGCGTGCGCGCGGAGGGCCGGAACCAGTGCGGCTAGGTGAGGTTTGGTGACCGCAAGGTGGGTGGGGGCTGGACATGCCGTCTGCGAGGCGCTACGCCGCGTGAGCGCAGCGATCGCCGGCGCGCAGAGGGTGTTCGGCGTAAGGACCGGCGAGGCTAGGGCGGCACGGCGAGGCGGACCATGTCAGGGAGGTCAGGGAGCTCACCATGGGTGGGTCGGTGTGGTCGGATCGGCTCGAGGCGCAGGGGATCGGCGACGACGCAGACGGACCGGAGGCTAGGGTTTGGGCTCGGTGACGACGACCCACAGCAGAGTGCAGGCCTCCTCCTCCTCGCTGGTGCGGTCCAGGTGAAGCAGGGGGCTGGCCTTGGTCTTCCAGGCCTCCTCCTCGACGCGCTTGACGGCCGGATCAACGTAGACGTCGAGGTGCTGGCGGCGGCGGCGTTGGCTGTTGGTGGCCGGAGCGGTAGGAGGGGAAGGAGGGGGCGCTCTGGGGCGGATCTGGGCGAGGTAGTGGTGCCGTGAGGTGGTGGGAAAAGGAGGGAGGGGAGAGGAGGTGCCGTGGGGGAGTGGGTAGGGTTAAAGGTGGCTCGGCCACCTTTTTCCCTCCTCCTTCACGTGCGCTAGCTGGCTCGGCAGGGCAGGAGCAGGGTAGATGGGGCTGGAGACTGCCAGGTGGGGACGGCAGGGTCGGTGGGGGAGGCTCGGCTGAAGGGGCCCTTATGGCAGAGAGAAAAGAGAGAGGGAGGAAGAGAGGGAGCTCGGGTTGGAGCTAGGGTTGGGTAGTGGGAGGCTCGGGCTAGGTTTTTTGTGTGGTGGTAGCTAGGTGGGTCCAGGGAGAGAGGATGGCCAGGTGGGTCCTGCAGGGTGAGACTCGACATAGATGAAGAGGAGAGGGTGAGGTAGGTTTTGGGTCTAGCTTAGGTGTAAGATGGTGGTAGAGGTGTAGGTGGTTAGGGTAGGATCTTAGATAGAGGATTAGGGGGAGAGGAGAGATGTGATGTGGTAATCTTTTGACAAGATCAAGCATGATCAAAACAAGCTCAAGCAAGATATAGTCAAAAGAGAGAAGAGAAGAAAAGGTGGTGAGGTAAGGATGGAGATGGTTATAGGGTTTGGAGAAAGAATAAGGGAGAGGGTAAAGAGATATAGGGATGATCCACTCAAGATTCAAATTAAAACTCAAAAGAGAAGGAATGGTGATGCTTTGCATGGCCCATGCATAATAATTAATACCATGCTTATTTTTGTGAAAACAAGATTATTTACATGGCATTATTCTTATGCATTCCAAAATGTGGAGTAAGGCCTAAGCAAAAGAATTTAAAAGAAAGTTCCAAGTGGAGTAGATGGAGATGATCACATTTGATTATAATTGGGACTTGCTAGTGTGTATATTCCACTAGATGCTTACTATTCCCAAAAATATTCCCACATGAGCATAAATCCATAATAATCCATATGGAAGCTAGGAAAAAGGGTTCCACTCACAAGGCATGCAAAGGTGGCCATGTGGCTCTCATATATCAATAATGTGAAAACAACATGATGCTAAGATGAGAGCATGTGGAAATAGAATTGGATCCATCCCAACCCATATGAGCTAGAGGTAAAACCCAAAAGAAAAACAATTGCAAGCTCATGGATAATGGAATGGTGGAAAGATGGGGTGATGACAAGAAAGGTGGTGGAGTTAAATAAAAGATATGCCCCCAACTCAACTTGGGCATTTAAACAATATATCAACAACCAATTACAATATCAAGAGGCAAATACAATTAATAATGCATATGAGATAAGAACCAAATGGAAAAGGGTTTTATATGATGCTCAAATGCAAGGTGGCATGATGACATGAGCATGATATAATTATGATGCAACAATTATATGTAGGAAGGTAGCATTATATAGACTAGGCTAGTAGCATTGCAATTGTTAGACAATTGGGATGCTACATCCGCATTATTCGCAAACCGTAGGGTGACACACTTAAGGGATGCCGACACCATTCAGAGCAAATGATATGCCAGAAAAAGAAAAGGAAAGCGTAGGAATTTATTTCACTAGACACCGGAACTGTTTCAGTTGAAATTGCTGAAACTGGTTCTGCATGTGAAATGGAATACTAGCAAGGGGTTTTATGTGAATGTTTGTTAATTAAAGTAATTAACAAAATTCTGAATAAATAAATAAAAGAGTTTTATTTAAATGAGAGCTTGCATTAATTTTGGTGGAAAATTAATGCATGTGAGTGGAATTGTGAGTGGAGAGGTTTTTTTATGTGAGTGGAGCTTCCACCAGATGAATGAGGGAGAGGTGGGGGCACCCTCCATGGCCGGCGGCCATGCCCCCTTGGGCTGCCCCCCTACCATATAAAAGGACCCCCTCCTCTCACTTGTCTCACACACCTCCTCGCGAAGGATCGCTCTCCCCCCTTTAGAATTTCCCCATGGTCTCGGATCAGCGAGATACATGTTCCCGGTGGCTTTTTCTGGAAGGATTTGTTGCTTCCGCTGCTTCGCTGGAGCGAGGGCGCGGAGGTTGTCGGGGTACCCGTACGTGTGTGCGATCACGGATGCACCATTGCTTTGAGGTGCTGGACTTGATCGTGCTGGACCGGCTGGACCAGATGGACTTCATCACGATCTTGAGATCGGCAAGCGTTCGTATACATCATCCACGAGTACAACCTTGTTAATGCTATTCGGTCTTCGAGGGTATGTATTCTATGGATGTATATCCACCCGTTGCTTGTATCTAGTAGATAGATCTTGGTACATAGTTGTTCCCATCATAGGAAAATTTTTGTTTTCTATGCTGCGAACCCTACAGTGGTATCAGAGCCGGATCTATGCGTAGATGCTTTGCACGGGTAGTACACATATGAGTATGTGGGCGATGATGATCATTTTATTGCTTCTTAGTTGTACTTTGGATATTGGTGGCATAGTGGGATGAAGCGGCCTGGACAAACTTTACATGTCCTCGCACATGAGACCTGTTCCACGCTTGACATGCAACTAGTTTTGTATAAGTGGCTAGCGGGTGTCTGTCTCCCCTACTATAGTCAATATCTAATTTGCAACGAGTTGTCAACAATTTGGTTATCCTCGTTGTGGTTTATGTTCGTAGGTAAGAACGGTTCTATCTTCGAAAGCCCTAAGCCACGTAAAACTTGCAATGGATAAATTAGAGGCGTCTAGTTTAGATTGTTGCTGGGCTAGTGTTATGATATGGTGATGTTGTAAGTAGAAGTATGAGATGATACTCTTACAACACACATAGAATGTAAGTTCCATAGACCTTGGACTTACACATAAAGGTATGATAGAGATCATACCACGGTGCACATGATGGAGATCATATGCGGGAACCATATCATTTCACTTATAAACATGTGATGTTTTGATTGCATCTTATATTGCTTGTTTGGCGTTTTATTAGCATAATAACATGATCCCTCATTTAAATATCAAGATAAGAATGTGTTCTTCCTTAAGTATGCACCGACAATGTTTCGTCGCTTTAAGACATCACGTGATGATCGGGTGTACTTGAATCCACGAGCATATCTCGGGTGTAAGACAGTTACACACGCGAATACTAAGGTTCTTACTTGGCGAGCCTAGCATGTACAGACATGGCCTCGGAACACGGACCGAAAGGTTAAGCATGAGTCATATAGTAGATATGATGCCCATTTGATGCTCGCCTTCGAAGCTACACCGACTCACGTGATGATCGGACTTGGTGTAGTGGATTTGGTTCATGTAATCACCAAAAAGACACGAGGGATGTCGTTTTTGAGTGGGAGTTCATTTCTAATTTGGATTAGTAGAACTCAATTTATCATAAATTAAATCAAAGTGAATTTGCATAATTTGTTGTAGTCATTGGCATTCGTTCACCACCTTATGCATAGTTGTAATTGAGATAATAGAACTATAGAATTCTGGATATATACTTTACGAATTGGTATCGTATTGTGTTGAGTGTCAATCAAAGTTTAAAGTCCTATTGCAAACTTTCAGCAAACTCTATTTACTCCGTGAAATTTAATAGTTAGTATTAAATTAAGAGTAACAATTCTAGTGTTAGTATCTTAAGTATCATGTTTGCCTCCACGATTCTTGATTGATTTAAATATCAAGTTTATCTAGGAGCTGAAAGAATTGTTTCAGGAACCATCATGTATGGCAGATATAACGATATCTGAAACAATGTTTTGGTTGCAAAATGATAGAGTATAATATATGTTCTCATATTGGATGAGAATTTACAAAGGTTGGAGATGCTAGACATCCTAATCATCCAAAAGGGTTTTGGAAAGTAATGTTATACTCACGATTCGCCTTTATAAGCTACAGTAGCTTGATCATGAAAGTCGTCATGATAAGAGTGAATAGAATATGTATGTAAAGTGTTTACTACACTAAAAGATTACTAAAGAATGGATTTTGAAAGAATACCGATCATTTTGATGATGGTGATCTACTTCAAAGTGCAAGTCCAAAGGTATTATTATTTGAATATACACGCTTTGGAATATGTGTCATGCATATGGCACCACTTTTGATGTTGATAGATTCTTTTAAAAGGAAAAAGGAAATGCTGAAAGAGAATCTATAAAATATATTCACCCGTTGCTTGTATCTAGTAGATAGATCTTGGTACATAGTTGTTCCCATCGTAGGAAATTTTTTGTTTTCTATGCTGCGAACCCTACACCATGTAGTAGCTAGATGGTTGTATCTCCTCCTTTGTGCTTTAATGTATAGATCTTGTGAGCTCCGTTCGTGATCAAGATCTAATCTATTTGTAAGCATGCATGTTGTGTTTGCGGGGATCCGATGGATATTGAGATTATTATGTTGGTTTGATTAATGGTTTTATCTTTATGATTCTATCATGTCTGTGTTGTTTGTGATCTTGCATGCTCTCCGTTGTTAGTAGCTATATTGGCCAAGTAGTTGCTAGTGACTCCAAGAGGGGGTATTTATGCTCGATAGTGGGTTCATGCCTCTAGTTTCCAAGGGAAGTGACAATAATTTCTTCGGTTGTAGATGTGTTATTGATACTAGGGAGAAAACAACGGTCCCTTGTTCATGGAACATGTGGACTGTTTACCTTACACACTATGCTTAAAGCAGTTGTATGTTGCTTGCAACTTAATACTGGAGGGGGTTCGGATGATAACCTGAAGGTGGAATTCTAGTCATAGATGCAGTTGGATGGCGGTTTATATATCTTGTTGTATCGCCCAATTGAATCTCATAGGATCTTTCTGACTAGTAATTGCATTGTTATGCCTTGCTCAGTTCCTGTCAATTGCCCTGCTGTAATTTGTTTACCCTTCATGCCATGTTGTTTATCTAAGGAGAGCACCTCTAGTGAACTATGGACCCTGGTCCAATCTTTACCATTGATACATCTTCCACTGCTACTTGTTTACTTGCTGCAAACCATTACCTTCCACACCATATGTTTAACCTTTGTTACAACAAACCGGTGAGCTTGACAACCTCACTGATTCGTTGGGGCAAAGTCTTGAGTTTGTGTTGTGCAGGTCTCCGCGTTGCTTGCAACACCTGTGTGACATTTCCTTCCTCCTTCTGGTTCGATAACCTCGGTCTCTACTGAGGGAAAACTTGCTGCTGTGCTCATCATACCTTGCTCTTGGGGTTCCCAACGAAGTCCTCTCTAACAGGCAACAAGCTTTCTGGCGCCGTTGCCGGGGAGGCTAAGGATGCCTTCACTAGGGGAGTCTTCCACTTCCTTTCTCTTTACTTTGTTTTTAGTTTTCTTTGTTTCTTTTGCTTGGTTTTGTTTGCCTCTTTTCAAAAAACCTAAAAAAATTTAGTCTAGTTTGGTTTGCTTGCCTTATTCAAAAACACACAAAAATTAGTTCCTACCCTAGTTGCTACCATGTCTGGTTTTGGACCAATCTTTATTTCACCTATGGAAGAAATCTCCACTTTTAAGCAAAAAAGTGAAGAGAGTTTTAAAGAAGCTTGGTCTAGAATTTCCGCTTTACAAAGGGAAACTGAGCCTAAGATGAATCTTAGCTTAGTTATTGATAGTTTCTACTATGGTATTTATCTTCGTTATAGATATGCTTTGGATGATGTGGATGAGAAAGATTTTTTGCTATGTACTGAGGATGAAGCTTTTGATGCATAAAAAATTAATCATAATTTATGGTACACCTCGTAAGTCTGATTCCTCTTTCACAAATATTTTTGCTAGGTTGAACACTCTTGAGACTAGTATTGCTGCTATGAATAGTTGCTATCACACGCTTAGGGCTTACCATGATTATGTCCGCATAAATTCTGAGCCTTCAAAGTGGTTTCCCACAATCAAAGTCTCTATAAATACTACACTTTTTGATGCTCGCTGTGATATCATGTCTGAATTTTGTCTCATGCCTAAAGATGTTTATGATTCTTTGAGTCTTTGGAGGCTTTCTGAAGGAGGAGAGGAAATCTCTCTTACTAACAATGCCACCCTATTGCCCATTGGAATAGCTGAAGGTGTGTTTACAAAAATCTCAGGGAAAATGGTGTCTACTGATTATCTTGTTATTGAATGTGTAGGCATAGGACAGATTACACTTGGAAGATCCCTACTAGAACACCTTGGAGCAGTAATAGATGTGGGAAGAGGTATTATGCACTTTCCTTCGGTAAGAAATCATATCTTCTCTAAAGAGAAGAAGAAAGGTAAGATAGGAAAGAACAAGAGGGGTAATTCTTCATTTGAAAATACTTGATTCTTCTTGCTTCTTGTGCCTAACTTAAAGGCGTTAAAGAAAAGTACTTGTTGGGAGATAACCCAAGAGTTTCCTTGAGTCTTAGAAGTTATTAATTCAGTAATGACCTCTCCTTATCCTTTTTTTGCTTTTTGTGCCAAGAATGACCTCTAATGAGAGGGAAGTAAGATTTGGGAGTTGCTGTCCCGAAACAGATTTCTGTACTCCACCAAAAAAATTGTGAGGGGTATCTGTAACTCGGATTGAGCTGAAAATTTACTAATAAATCTCCCAGTATGTGAGCTAACTTTCGTTAGATCAACACTTTTTAATTTGAGCAACAGAAGATGTTCGAAAAAATCGTTTTCTACCTGCTGGTATGTTTTGACAGATTTCTGCCAATATTTACATTTGCTTCTTATTGATTCCTTTTTTAGTTCTATTTAGGTGAATTTAGCTTTTTGAAGGAGTTACTACAGTAGCTTGTGTTTCTAGTGAAAATCCTTGCTGTTTCAAAGCTTTGCTAGAGGTCTAATATCTTTTGAATAAGCTAATGTTGCTAATGAATATTGTGTGAAGTTTTGTATGAAGGAAAAAATTTCAGGTGTAGAGAAAGAATGATGCAATGAGATGAAGAATGGACAAAATCTCAAGCTTGGAGATGCCACCATGGTGTCACCCCAAGAAATATCCAAGAGGTACAAGCGTAAAAGCTTGGGGATTCCCAAGGCATACCCTTCTTCATCAATAAAAAGCTCAGGTCTGTCTATACACTTCGTTTTTATTGTTTCATGCACAGTTGTGTTGTTCTTGGAGCATCTTAGTTTTCGTTTGCTTTGCTTAGGTTGTTTAGTTTGATTAAGTAGTTTGGACCCCGTTCTTGTTGTGTTGTTTTGCAAATAAGTTGCTTGGTGTTGAAAAGGAGTAGTAAGTTCTTGCTTGTAAGTGCAAGAGGAGCTTGCATTGACTGTGACTTAGACTTCAGCATGACATGCTAGGTGTTGTTTTGACCTTATGCTTAGTGATTATTGTTGTAGCATGTCTTGTTCCAAACAATTGGGATTGCTTAGTGTGCCTTGAAAAAATTATGCGTTGTTTTAGCATGCAAAAGCATAGTATTGTGGTATTCTCCTTTGATGTTTTGCTTGGGTTGACTTGGCACATACTCACACCATGTTATGACTATGACAAGTCACCATTAGCCTCTATGATCATTTAGTCCCTGACTTGTAGTACCACTCTTTTCTTTGATTAGTAATGCTTTATTGCACTACATGATTATGGCCATTATTGCGCTCTTATTTGGTTGCTCCCAGTCTTTTCCTAGCCTCCACTTGTATGAGTAATTTCTACTCATGCTTCCAACTCCCAAGAAACCAAGTTATTCCAAAGTGTCCACTATAAACTCCTATGCATGGTGTGTTACACCATTCCAAGTATATTCTTGTTTTCAGCTATCTTCCAATTAAAAACTATTTTGTTATGTGAAGACTTAGTGATTAAAGCCCTCACAAACTTGATGGCACACTTTATATTCTTTGCCCCTAATAAACTTGAACCATTGTGTCATCTATGTTGTATATTCTTGCACTTATACGTTGGAATTAGCAGAACCGTGCTATCACAGGGAACATTTTCAACATTGCACTTGTACTTTGTACTCAGTTGATATCATGCTCTTTTGTCTATGGATGTCACCGGTGTGAAATAAAGAGGGAACTTGTAAGTCCATGGAGTTTGTATCCTGTGTTAGAGAAACGCCTGGGCCGCTAGCCTAAGCCATGCCTAATCATGGTGGAAACTTGCATCATCACTATAGTGACATCTATGAAGCATTCTTCTTATAAAAAAAGAGACACATTGAGAACATAGGAAAGAGAGAAAAGGCACCATATTCCCATGGTAAATAAGAAGATTGCTGAGATGTTCATTGTCTGCTTGCCTTGTCATTTTGGTTATGGGAAAGCTCCTGTACCATGTGCAAGGGGTACCCCGTTGGCGGTTCTCAATGATATGCAAATACTTACAATGACAAGAAGTTACAGGTGACCAAAGTTGAGTAGCATGAGGTGTGGCCCTCGTATTTAAGGGACTTGTGATTGCCAACTTATACTTTATCGAGCATATACTCCATCTTTGTCACTTTAACCTTAATCACTTCAAGATGCTTATGATAGGGGCAATGAGGGCTGAAAGCTAACAAGTACCATAATTTTTGTAAGCTCTTTTTGAAACTTGAAATCCCTGCTTCCTTTATAAAAGGCCTTTCTTCCACCATTATTTGAGTCTCCACTTTCTACCTTTAGGCACCATTAAGAGAGCATAGTTGTCATTCTGTGTGCAATGTTCCAAAGCTTATTGATTGATGCATATTGTGATATTATTTGTTCTTGTGATATTTGTTTCTAGTCACCCTTGTGAACTTTGAAGGTGTCCTATGCATCTATTTTCTACTCTATGAGGGACAAGCTGATTGCCACTATGCTATGTTTTCTGTATGTGAAACAAACACATGTTTTTCAATGCATGTTATTCATGATCTTTGTTTGTAACTTCTCATGTTGCATGCATAGTTACTTTGTCGTATTGTTAGAACTCCATCTTTCATGCAAATGTTTAGAGTTCTTTGATCCCAGCTTTCAATGCTTGCAAATGGTTTGATATTGGTTTTGATGGTGCATGTCACCTCAAAAATTATTCTTTTTATCACTTACTTACTCGAGGACGAGCATGAGTTAAGCTTGGGGATGTTTGATATGTCGGAAATGTATCTATAATTTTTGATGCTCCATGCTTGTTTAGTATCTACTTTGCTTTGCTTTGCTTTGTCTACACTTTGAGGTACTTTTTACATGTTTTCTGGTACTAACCTATTAACAAGTTGCCATAGTGCCAGTTGCCTGTTTTCTGCTGTTTTTGGTTTCAGAAAAGTTAGTAAAGAAATATTCTCGGAATTGGACGGGACAAACGTCAAAGTCAATTACTTTCTGTGGGGAACAAGAAGTCCATAGGGGAGACGGAGAAGAGGGCCAGGGCAGCCAACTCCCTAGGCGCGGGTGGGCCCTGCCCCGCGCCTGGGTAGGGTTTGACCCCTCTGGCCGCCTCCTCGGTCTCCCTTCGCCTATAAGAAGCCCCCGATGCAGAAACCCTAAGTACCCGATCAAATCTCCACGAAACCTTATGTAGCTGCCGCCACCGTCGTCCCTAGATCGGCGGGGATCTGAAGTTCTTCCCGGCACCCTGCCGAAGGGGAGATCATCCCGGAGGCCTTCTCTCCGGTATGATGCGTGAGTAGTTACACCTTGGACTATGGGTCCATGTAGTAGCTAGATGGTTGTATCTCCTCCTTTGTGCTTTCATGTATAGACCTCGTGAGCTCCGTTCATGATCAAGATCTAATCTATTTGTAATCATGCATGTTGTATTTGCGGGGACCCGATGGATATTGAGATTATTATGTTGGTTTGATTAATGGTTTTTTCTTTATGATTCTATCATATCTGTGTTGTTTGTGATCTTGCATGCTCTCCGTTGTTAGTAGCTATCTTGGCCAAGTAGTTGCTAGTGACTCCAAGAGGGGGTATTTATGCTCGATAGTGAGTTCATGCCTCTAGGTTTCAAGGGAAGTGACAATAATCTCTTCGGTTGTAGATGTGTTGTTGCTACTAGGGAGAAAACAACGGTCTCTTATTTATGGAACATGTGGACTGTTTACCTTACACACTTTGCTTAAAGCAGTTGTCTGTTGCTTGCAACTTAATACCGGAGGGGGTTCGGATGATAATCTGAAGGTGGACTTCTAGTCATGGATGCAGTTGGATGGCGGTCTATGTATCTTGTTGTATTGCCCAATCAAATCTCATAGGATCTTTTTGACTAGTAATTGCATTGTTATGCCTTGCTCAGTTCCTGTCAATTGCCCTCTTGTAATGTTTACCCTTCATGCCATGTTGTTTATCTAAGGAGAGCACCTCTAGTGAACTATGGACCCCGGTCCAATCTTTACCATTGATACATCTTTCACTGCTACTTGTTTACTTGCTGCAAACCATTATCTTTCACACCATACGTTTAATCCTTTGTTACAGCAAACCGGTGAGCTTGACAACCTTACTGATTCATTGGGCAAAGTCTTGAGTTTGTGTTGTGCAGGTCTCCGCATTGCTTGCAACACCTGTGTGACGTTTCCTTCCTCCTTCTGGTTCGATAACCTCGGTCTCTACTAAGGGAAAACTTGCTGATGTGCTCATCATAACTTGCTGATGTGCTCATCATACCTTGCTCTTGCTGCTGTGCTCATCATACCTTACAGGCAATAGGAGCCAGCGCGCGTCAAGGTGCGGGAGGCTAGCGTTGGGCGATGCGCCCGGTCCGAGGAGGTGTTGTTCGACGACGATTGCCACAGTTCCTTGTCTTCGATAAGACCATGTGCCATTGATACTACTACACCGCTGACAAGGATAAAGACTAGACGACCATGAGAGTAAGATGCTAGAGTTTAGCCTAGTGTATCTATATGTATTTCCAATTTTATTGTAGCCCATGTAATT
The DNA here is from genome assembly GCA_916181665.1 of Avena sativa. NCBI lineage: Eukaryota > Viridiplantae > Streptophyta > Magnoliopsida > Poales > Poaceae > Avena > Avena sativa. The sequence continues at coordinate 297,239,045 of OV702297.1, read as the reverse complement.
CATATGAAAACCCATCAAATCTATATAAAAATTTGGGTCTAGCCCCTAGGCTCATTGACCCAAATGACCACGCTCCACTTATTTTTGTCCGTGGACCGATAGAAATGGACTAAAATGAACAATAGGTCATTTCAGTATTGCATCAAACTGGTCAGAGATAGAAATCAAACGGACATAGCTCCTCCCACGTTCGTCCACCGAAAATAGAAACTTCTAGGCAAAGAAATGTACTGTACACGACAGCTTTTTAGCTTTTTCTATTCGCTCTCCTTGAGCCGCTGCGCTGATCGAGGAGAGATGGCACGTGACCGACTGATCGAGGGGAAGGCCTGGCCGGTGGCCGGTGGCCGGCGCGGGTCGGTGCGTGGCACTGGCAGCGTGCCGGTGTATACGTATACGTACGGTGGGACATGACCTGTGGAAAAGCTTGTGATCCATTTGCCATCTAAGTTCGATCAATAATGGCGACGGGCGGAAACGTGCTGCTTCTCCACATTCTTCAACGAAAAGAAAGATCGTAAAATTGACCATGACTTTGTCGATGCAGCCGGAGGCCAACCACCGGCCCACCGCCCCGCTTCCCCCTCGTGTGTTTTCGTGGCAGCCGCAGCCGGCGGCGGGGCGATCGATCGATTCGGTGCTCAAAATACCGTACATCGAGCACTTCTACAACTAGTGATGCAAGTGGTCATCTTATTAATTGTACCCTGACCCTCTTTAGTCTTTTTAAAAATTAACTAACCATTTTAAAAGTTTATTCAGTTTGTTGAACTATAGAGTAGAGGGTACCATAATATTTATCCATTTGGATATCTATATATCCAGTTACAACCAAGGCATGCTCGTGTGTTTTTGGTGGAACGGGCTCTTCCCTCTTGCTCCCAGGACATACACGACGACAAGGTGAAAAGCTCGTAGGTCGTCGCACGAGTTTTGCATTCTGCTGTTGACACTATCTCTGCCACCTCTGGCCAACCACGATGAGCCTGAGGACTCTGGCGACTACTCCAAGGACGACCCCCCTCTATCGCGAGGCATTCTGCCACTCCCGGAGACCATCGTCATCGGCGTATGGGCCCGCGCCAAGCGTCGCCGCCTTGCGACACAATAGGAGCAGACGAATCTGCTCGAAGCCCACTGTCGCTCAAGCGTAGACGCCCTCTACCGCAAGGGGTACACAAGCGTTAGGGAGTAAGATCGCCGGCGCCATTGCCTCCTCCTAGGGTTCCTAGTGAGCTAGAGTATCGTTTCACGGGTTTATAGTAGATCTAGGGTTCTAGTAGTTCCCTCCTAACTAAAAAAATGCCCTAATACTATCAACATTCTTTTGTATGTAAAATCCTCCTGCATGTGTATGATCGTGTGAAGCTCTCATGTGGATTTGTGGCGCGGAGCCTTTTTATATTATGCAGTATCAATTTGCTATTTCTGTTTTAGCTGATCGTTTTTCTGAAATGCAAAAGTGGTCTAAGGTACTATACAACGCAGCCACGTAGAATGCGAAAGACCTTTCTGAATTCTAATTTGGCGCCTCCAAAAGGGATTCCTTTTGGGAAAATATCCTTTTTTTCTCGGAGCGATCCGGTTGCAAAGTATGTTTTTTTTTTTTTGGACGGGAGAGGGGTCAACCTAGAAGACCCTAGAAGCTGCATTAGTAACCAGGTGATGGTTACAAAATTACATGAAAACCCTTAGCAACAAGCGCACTAGGAACCCTAGGAATTAAAGATGACAGTATACCCTTTTGGGAGTAGTAATATTCGAATTTTAAGAATCTTGACGAGCTTCGGTTAGAATTGTCAATTTCCACGGCAGACACACCTATGCTTATCGGCCATGCACTTGAAGTTTTCTCTTCGTTGAAAAAACAGTTCAACGAGAATAGAGATTTTCTCGTAGAAAAGTACTAGTAAGTGGGCCCACGGGATCAACGCGAAAAAAAACAGTAATGGCGAAAAAAATAGTTACGAGAGAAAGTCCACACGGGATCAACGCGGCCACACGAGGTGGGTCCTACCGCCGTTGCGTCGTCCAGGTCCAGCTGAGCCTGCGGGAGAGAAAAATCCAAGGCAAAGGATGGAATAAGAAACGGCGATGACCATGTCATGTTCGTCCTGAAAAATACACCATGGGAACCCACGGGACGGAAAGTGGACCGCGGAAAAAGAAAAAACCCTGGCCATTTCCTGAATCTGTGATCTCAGTGAACGAAGGAATAAACAAAGCGCGGCAACTTGCCATGCCCATCCTTTGTTTACTTGTAACTCCTTCGAACCCATCGCTAGCTAGGGGAGGGAGAGGGAGACACTAGTGGCGCTCACGAAGACCCCAGCCCCTGCCCTCCTCTTCCTCCGCTCCGGCCGAGCTGGGCAGCGGTGGTGGTGGCGCTAGGGCGAGGCCGTGAGTGAGAGGAACAACAGCGTGGATATGGACAAGTACCTGCAGGAGAACTTCGAGCTCCCGGCCAAGAACCCCTCGGAGGAGGCGCAGCGGCGCTGGCGCTCCGCCGTCGGCACGCTCGTCAAGAACCGCCGACGCCGATTCCGCCACGTGCCCGACCTCGACCAGCGGCAGCAGGACAACGTCAAGCGCCGCTCAGTCCAGGTAAACGCGATCACATACACCACCACCATCCATCCATAAAAGCTCGATCTCACCTATCTCTTCGATCTTCCTCCTCCTACTATACTACCGTTTCAAATCTCGTAGCTGGTCGGTTTGTTTTTTCCAAGCACAGTCGCCGATTACGGATCGATTGCCGCCTCTAATCCGCGCTTCATCATTTCGTGATGCACGATAGTATTTACTACCCGTAACAACATTCTGTATTACTGCTGTATTAGATTGCGGTCTCGCCATCAGATCGCGACATTACAGCCTTCCCGGACCCAGATTAGTGTCCCCATACAGTATAACGCCCGTTGAAATCAACAGTTAGGAAGAGAACAAAATCAGCATGTTCCTGCTGTAATGGCGAAGCCTGTTTGCTAGCGGCCATGGTGGGGGCACCGTCTGTCCGTATCATGTTGACTTGACCCATCCGTCCTTGGAGGTTGAGACGGCCAATGGTCTTTGTTCTTTGGGCGGCCAGGCTGACCGCGGCTGTCCCTCTCACTCCCGGGACAGGGACGAAGGTTCCGCGAAACAGCCTTGTGAAGAGTACAAAAGCCACACCTTATCTCCATCTTCTGTCCTGTTCATGGGGTCCCCACCTCTTGTCACCATTTCGTGCAAATGCCGAATTGAAGATCATAATCTGGCATTTATGTTGGCCTTCTTGTTTGTTTGCTTTGGAGGATCTAGCAATTTGTCCAGAGTTCATAGATCTGGGCCATGTGCTCTCTTGGTTGTCATGTGCTGGTGATCACTTATGTATGTTCCAAAATCAACCCCACTCTGGCCGGTTTGCACTTAAAATTGTAAATGCTCCAAAATCAACCCCATTTGAAATTATGCATAAGGATGAAAGTATCGGGGAAATAAATAAAATAGTTCACCAACTGGATGAGCAGACACATTAGAATCTCTAGAAAAATATGGGTATTAAATTGTTAATTTCGTTCTATTTCATTTTCTAAATTTTGTAATATGTCTTTTCCTTTTTATAATTGTATTATTGTTTTGCGGTTGTCCTTGTGTGTTGTCCATTTTCATTTTTATATTTTTTTTCAACAGCAGTTTCTGTGTTTTAACCATTTCATCATGCACTATGTGGTTGCTACATAAGACCTATTTGAAAAATAAGCTGATGTAGCATACTTGAATACTTGATTAAGACAATTTTATTTGAACTTCTGATTAAGGCATTTGAATGAAGGGACGATCTATTGATATAACGTGATGAAACACATTAAAGAAGTTGGACTACCTATGTGTCATGCACTCCTGTACTGGATTGATTTGGACAATAGGCACATATGCATTCCAAACCATGTAACTGTAAAGTTGAGAATCTTTCTAGTCACTAGGCAGTTACTTCCCACTTCCTACTTCCTGGAGTAGAGAATATTTTAGGCAGGGATTACAGAATATTTTAGGCTACTTTCTCTTAGACGACCATTAAGTCTCGAAAGATGTTCATTTCTATACCAATCAGTCTGCCAACTAGTTTCGTTGGCTGTTACTGAATTCTTCTTCTAGATGCATGACATTCTTTTTCAAACCTAGATGCTTCACAAGTAATTGTGTTGGCAATAGTCTTGATGTGGATGTAATACCTTTACGCTCAACGTGTTAATTTATCTTCTTCTATTTTCACAATGATGGCAGAAAATTGCAGGCATGGCATCACATGCAACAGTTTTTCTGCTTTCTTTTAAAACGGGCAAACTTCTGTGTCACACCATTTAAGCAAACAGCTCTTTCTTTGGCTCGTTTCTGCATATACCACTGAAAGTAGTGAACATATTTATGTCTCTGGTAACATTAAATAAACATTGCCCTCTTACCTCAATTAAATAAACACTATCCCCTCTTTGTGGTTTCTTTTTCCAGGAAAAAATCCGGGTTGCCCTCTATGTGCAGCAGGCTGCGATCACTTTCATTGGTGGTATAAGTCTACATGATAACCTTTTATGTTACTGTTTCTATTGTCTCATCAGTAACTCTATTTACTAGTGTACATTTCTATGCTAAAGGTGCCAAAAAGAAAGAGTACCAGCTAACAGAGGATATAATCAAAGCTCGGTTTTCCATCAATCCCGAAGAACTGGCATCAATAACAAGCAAGCATGACTTGAGAGCTTTAAAGATGCATGGTGGTGTAGATGGGATATCCAAAAAAGTCCGTTCAACATTCGACCATGGCGTATGTGCTGCTGACTTGGATACAAGGCAAAGCATATATGGTGTCAATCGCTACGCTGAAAAACCTTCAAGAAGTTTCTGGAGTTTTGTTTGGGATGCATTGCAGGACACGACCCTTATCATTCTGATGGTATGTGCTTTGTTATCTGTTGTGGTTGGCGTGGCATCTGAAGGTTGGCCTAAGGGCATGTATGATGGCGTGGGGATAATACTCAGCATTCTCTTAGTTGTCATGGTCACTGCTGCCAGTGACTATAAGCAATCACTCCAGTTCAAGGAGCTAGATAATGAGAAGAAAAACATATTTATCCATGTAACGAGAGATGGCGGTCGACAAAAGATCTCGATATATGACTTGGTAGTTGGTGATATTGTGCATTTATCAATTGGAGACCAAGTACCTGCCGACGGACTGTTTATTCATGGATACTCCCTTTTGATTGATGAATCCAGCTTATCAGGTGAGAGCGAGCCAGTGTATACTTCTCAAGATAAACCATTCATCTTGGCAGGAACGAAAGTGCAAGATGGTTCTGCTAAGATGATAGTAACTGCTGTTGGTATGCGCACTGAATGGGGAAGGCTGATGAGCACTTTGAGTGAGGGAGGAGAGGACGAGACACCATTGCAGGTTAAGCTAAATGGAGTTGCGACCATTATAGGAAAGATTGGCCTGGTATTTGCCACACTAACATTTGTAGTCCTGATGACTAGATTCCTTATTGAAAAAGGTACGACAGTTGGTCTGTCCAAATGGTATTCTACTGATGCCTTGACTATAGTGAACTACTTTGCAACAGCAGTCACTATTATTGTTGTTGCTGTTCCCGAAGGGTTGCCATTAGCTGTTACTTTGAGCCTTGCATTTGCAATGAAGAAGTTAATGAATGACAAAGCGCTTGTTAGACACCTTGCAGCATGTGAAACAATGGGATCTGCTGGAACCATTTGCACAGACAAAACGGGAACTTTGACTACTAACCATATGGTGGTTGACAAAATTTGGATAGCTGAGCTTTCAAAGTCAGTTGCAGGCAATAGTTCGGAAGATCTGAATTCTTCGATTTCTTCAAGCGCATGGAACCTACTTTTGCAGGGCATTTTTGAGAACACTAGTGCAGAGGTGGTCAAAGGAAATGATGATAAACAAACTGTTTTGGGCACCCCAACAGAGATAGCGATATTTGAATATGGCTTGAGCTTGCAAGGATATCATGAGGCTGAGGATAGGAGCTGCACCAAGGTTAAGGTTGAGCCTTTCAATTCTGTCAAGAAGAAGATGGCAGTATTGGTTTCTTTACCTGGTGGCTCATACCGTTGGTTCTGCAAAGGTGCTTCAGAAATTATTGTTGAGATGTGTGACAAGGTGATTGATCAAGATGGAGATGTCATTCCCTTATCAGACGCTCGGAGAAAGGACATCATGGATACTATCTATTCATTTGCTTCAGATGCTTTAAGGACACTGTGCCTGGCGTTTAAGGATGTGGATGATTTTGATGAGGGTGCAGATAGTCCTCCTAGTGGTTTTACTCTAATAATCATATTTGGCATCAAGGACCCTGTGCGCCCTGGAGTGAAGGAAGCTGTTCAGAGCTGTATAACTGCTGGTATCACTGTGAGAATGGTGACTGGTGATAATATCAATACAGCTAAAGCTATAGCCAAAGAGTGTGGCATATTAACTGATGATGGTATAGCAATTGAAGGACCAGATTTCCGTAACAAGAGCCCAGACGAATTGAGGGACTTGATACCTAAGATTCAGGTTTATTTAGTCTTTCTCGGTCCATTAAGTGTACTATATTATCTTGTAAAATTAACATTTATCAACCTTTGGCAGGTCATGGCTCGTTCCTTACCATTGGACAAACATATGCTTGTGACAAACTTGAGAGGCATGTTTCAAGAGGTGGTTGCTGTGACAGGTGATGGTACAAATGATGCTCCTGCATTACACGAAGCAGATATTGGGCTTGCTATGGGTATTGCAGGCACAGAGGTACTGCTTTCTCATGCAATTTTGATCTTATAGTAGCATTAGTAGATCTTATATTGATTCTGACTGAAGTAAGATGGCAGAATAGCAGTTGGTAATTATAACCATTTTACTTATCCTCTATGTTTCTCTTTCATCTCGGCGGTTGTAGTAGTTTCTTGCTGTGTCCCGTCATGAATTAACATCTAACAAATCGATCAGCGTTTTCCTTTCTCCTCTTCTCACTGCACTATTCTGTCACGAGATCCTGTAATTGTTGCTTCTGTTAGAACAGGGAATTAAATAAACACGCTTTTGAGTAACTCTTGTTGATTCTTGAAAGTTGGTTATAATATCTTTGGATATTTGCAGGTCGCGAAGGAGAGTGCCGATGTCATAGTACTCGATGACAATTTCACAACTATAATAAATGTCGCAAGGTGGGGTCGTGCGGTTTACATAAACATCCAGAAGTTTGTGCAGTTTCAGTTGACTGTGAACATTGTTGCTTTAGTGATCAACTTTGTCTCAGCGTGCATTACAGGTGTGACAACACATCTATGTTTTCATTTGTAGCTTAGGTTTCTATCCATAGAATTTGTCCTGGTATTCATGTCTTCATTCTTGCATCACAGGGAGTGCTCCTCTCACCGCTGTGCAGCTGCTGTGGGTGAACATGATCATGGATACCTTGGGAGCTTTAGCTCTTGCAACTGAGCCTCCAAATGATGAAATGATGAAGAGGCCGCCTGTTGGACGAGGTGAAAGTTTCATTACCAAGGTCATGTGGAGGAACATCATTGGGCAAAGTATATACCAGTTGGTTGTGCTTGGCGTTCTCATGTTCGGCGGGGAAAAACTTCTGGGCATCGAGGGTCCAGATTCCAAGACAGTTATTAACACGCTCATATTTAACTCCTTCGTGTTTTGCCAGGTGAGTAATGCGTTGTGAAACAATTTTTAGTCATTACCAGTGTTCTTCAAAGGATACCCCCTTGTTTCAACTGGTGAACTTCTTAATTCTTATGCTAGTAGTAATGACGATGTTGTTTAAACAATGTTGCACCAGGTATTCAACGAAGTAAACAGCAGGGAAATGGAGAAGATAAACATTTTCCGTGGTATCATCGGCAATTGGGTCTTCATCGGGGTCATAACCGCGACTGTGGTATTCCAAGTGGTGATCATCGAGTTTCTCGGCACTTTTGCCAGCACTGTTCCACTCAGTTGGCAGTTCTGGTTGGTAAGCGTGGGTCTAGGATCCGTCAGCTTGATTATTGGAGCTATCTTGAAGTGCATACCGGTTAAATCCAGCGGAATATCCACGACTCCTGATGGTTACAGGCAACTTGCCAACGGTCCTGACGACATATAGCTGGAGAAGAGTAATTGAATAATTGTGATGTTCTGCAATCTATAGCAACACCAGCCATTGTTTAGGTTCAGTTTTGCCATTTTTGTTGATGTCATTCGTGGTGCAAGTGTTACTCGATCTGAATGCACTGTGTTTGCTTTTTTGGTGTTGCATTTGTTTGGGAGCCCACTCCAATATTCTACTAGTTTAAGGACCCGATTGCTGGATTTATTTGAATCCACTGTAATACTTTTTGTCTGATCTATCATAATAATATGCTAGCTATAAATGATAATACTTGATGTGGCATTGTAATTTTTGGTTTGTAACTAAGTTCAATTTTGTAAACAAAGTTTTGAACTCAACGTTGTGAGTAGAAAGAAAGGTAGCGAGGTAAAATTCCGAGCATAGAAAAATGACAGTTTCGAGGGCAAAATTTAATCAAGCATATGTGACAGCATTTTCAGAGATCCAAACCATCGACAGGTTCTACCATATATAAACCAGTTCCAAATCTCCCAAGAGATATCTTATCAGCAACGCAGCAACATCACTCAATCTCAGTTCAAAAAAAACATTCCAACAAGAAGGTATTTCACTCAAGCCTTAGACTAGGTTGCCATCATGCAATGATGAAAGGAAGCACGGTCAACATGAATGCCTCGTAACTGAAAGTTGCAGACCCAGAGTAAGTCGTGTCCTTCTCCTTGAACTTCTCAGTCAGACCCTGCAAAAGTATTTAAAACAAATTAGGACGAAAAGTTACAGAACATTACTGTGTCTGTTTGTGCAGTATAATGATGGGATTACCTTGACTGTAAGGCAGCACCTGAATAGATGAACAAAGAAATAGTTAGGACTACTATTATAGGCCAAATTATGTACACAACTAATTTTAGAACTGTATTAAACATGGCATTAGCTATGCATCAGAAAACCAAGACATTTTCCATCTATAGACTTCACCAGTTGGACATGTCTTTAATTCATAAAGTGTAAGAAACCGACTCAACAACTGGAATTCATGACATACAGAAGTATCAATAAGTAATGGACACTTGACTCATGACTGCACCATAGAGATCTATGATTCCACCATTATATATTAACAAATAAATTTGGGAGTCCTTGAACATTATCAAATTGAGATAAGCTCTAAACAGGAGCATCATCATATTAACAAATCAGATTGCATTTGAACGGGAGCACTTCACCAATTTCAATCGCAAGAGTTCAACTGAGAAATGATACAAGTTTTTTGTAACATAGAAATGATAGAAACCTAATCTAACTAAGTTTTAACACATTGTATATTTATTACCAAAGTATATACTGTTTGTTTGGATAACTTGGCCAAATTTAATCCCCATAATTTCATTGTAAATAAGAAGAAAAACTGAGAACCGATACAATTTTCTGTAACAGAGAAGCAGTAGAAACCTAACCCAACTAAGTTTTAGCAGATTGGATAGACAAAAGATTGTACTCTTTGTTTGGAACAATTAACCAAATTAAACTGGAGGAGTAATCTTACTCAATAAAGTTATCATATTCGACTGCTTTGCTCATGCCTCCAGTTTTGTCAAATTTAGACACAAGCAGGTCTAGCACAGTTGGAGAAACTGAATAGCCCAAACTGAGAAGAGCATCACGCAGCTCTGATGCATCAATTTTACCACTTCGGTCACGGTCAAACCTCTCAAATATAGACTGCACAAAATAATAGGAAATGGACATGCATGGTTAATAAGTACTTCATTGGCTTAGCTGATCAGTTCCCCACAAATAAATTATGGAAACTTGAAGAGCTTCTCACCCTCCAGTTTTGAAGACTGTAGAAAACAGAAATAAACTCCTTGGGGCCTGGAAGAATCAAAAGTCACGAATTAGCTAAAAAATGAGAGAGGTCAATGAAAAAATTGAAATAGATACAAGGGAAAAGATGATTTAGAAATGCCTAAAAACATTCTACTAGCAGTGCTAAAAGATGGCACTGATATTAGAGTTTAGATCAATCAAGTATTTCAGAACTAATTATTCAAGCTCCACACGGAAAAGTAAAACACTCAAACAAGGAGAGAAAACCAAGTACTCCGTACAAGATAAGGTTTTCAACTCAGAAGGAATCTAAACCAAACTTACTACCAAATCAAAACCATGCATAAAAGGAAACATGCATCAAAAGTTGAATAAATTGCTAACACACAATAGTTTTGCTGCAAAAAATAATGGTTAGCAAACAGCAAAAGAGGCTTGACAGGTAGGAGAATCAACCTTTGCTCAGTTATAACTTGATAAGGCTGATTCCCGGAGAATCAGCCCACGCTAAATTAACCTTCCACTCAGACCCTAATACATAATTTTTTTTATCTCAGAGATTCCTACTTTTCCATTTTTTAGTCATTACCAATTCTTTGGAAGGCATCCCAAGCTAAATTAAACTTCAAATCAGATGCAATACATGATTTTTTTCCTTATCTCAGACATTCCCGCTTTTCCATTTTTTACCTATGGGAGCATAATATGCAGTAGCTCTTTTGATCGTCATCAGATAAGTATTACTGGTAGTATTGACTGAGTAGTATTTTATTCTTCATCCGCATGCTGGTGAAGTCAAAACACCTTGGCAATGAAAAAATATTTTCAAATCTAGGAAGTATTATACTATGAAATAATATGTATGTGTACAGCTAATGAGTAAAGTTCAAACCAGTGACCACAAACTATAGAACATCGGTTATCGCGAAGAATACATATTCAACTTGTGACTTGTGAGCCTGAAGTGCTCTACTTATTCTATCTTGTGTCGAAAACCAACTTGTTTTATGCCACATGATAGCTCGTTGCCTAGAATGTACTCCAATGGAGAACTGGTCCATTGACCGTTCCAACTAACAATTGCAATGATTCACAAGAGGGACCTCATTATTTGATCCCACTGTATCTAACAGACTGGAATCCAGACAAGATGAGACGAGCCCAATTATGTTGTCTACTTTTCTACCGAAACCTTCTCCATAGAAAAAAATATTCTGAATTGCACGATCATGGCAACAGGTAAAGCAGAGGGAGCCGATGAAAGAAGGATGCACGTCTGAGGGAGGCAGTTACCGATCCTGCGGACGTTGGTGTTGGTGAAGAGGTACATGAGGAGGTGGACGGTGCGGAGGCTGAAGCTCTGGTTGTACCCGGAGAGCGCGGACTGCAGCTCCTTGTCGTCGATGGTCCCGCTGCCGTCGCGGTCGGCGGCCTGGAAGCACGCGACGACGTTGGGGTCGGTCCCCGGCGGGAACGCGGACGGCACGAGCGCCGCGAACGGGCTCCCGTACCCGCCAGCAGCCCCGTACGGCGCTGCCACGGGAGGCGGGGCCCCGTACGGCGAGGAGGAGGGCGGCGGGGCGCCGTATGACTGCCCGGAGGGGGGAGCCCCGTAGCCGCCGCCGTATGACTGGGGCTGGCTGGAGTGTGGGGCCCCGTATCCGCCGCCGCCGCCGTAGGACTGGGGCTGGCTGGAGGGCGGTGCCCCGTACCCGCCGCCGCCGCCGCCTCCGTAGGACTGGGGCGGGGCCCCGTACCCGCCGCCGCTGCCGCCGTATTGCTGGGGCGGGGCGCCGTAGTAGGGGGAGGAAGAGGGGGAGGAGGAGGAGGTCTTGCCTTCCTTGGGGGGCTTGTCGCCGTAGGGTGGGGCCGATGGGGCGGGGGAGGAGCCGTAGGGCGGCGGGGCCCCGTAGCCTCCGCCGGCGCCGCCGTAGGGGTAGCCGGACATGGATTGGGCTGGTGAGATGACTCGGTGGTGCGGTGGTCCTGGGGAATTGGGAATCGGACGAATCGAGGAGGGAGGGGGAGGCGGTCTGTCTATTCTCTTCTTCTCTCTGCCTTTCTGTTCTCGACCTTTTGGGACGGGAGAAAGGTGGGGAGCAGGTCGCGCGTGGTTTTATGGGGGACAGCCCGGGCCGCGCTGACGCGGTGAAATTACGACGCGGCCATGCAGATGCAGGTAAGGAAAATCTCAACGCTGCTGCTGGCTTTGCGTGCGCGATCGCGGCACGGCAGCGCCACGGCGGCGCGTTGTGCGAAGACCCGGCTGGACACGTCCGTCGGCTCTGCCTAGACGCGCCTACGCAAGCGAGGAGGGCGTCGCCCACGCGTTCCAACGGAGGGAGCCGTGAGCTTTCCGTTGCTGTTTTCTGTTGTCATCCGAGAAATGGATGGGAGGTTCCCGCGTTGTTTTTACGTGATCCGCGCCAACTGTGGGCGCAGACAGATCGACCAGGGACGGAAAGAGACTTCCATTTTTCACTAGGTTTTCCAACCGGGAATATATATTCATTTTTTTTTGAAACTCACACACCCTTCATCATATCATTGACAATTACTCAATTGCTTAAGCTTGAGAGAAATGAAGGCTTCTCGGGGCTCCTGAGTTACCCGATGTGGTCTCCTGTCTCTACTTATGGACTTTTTTTTATCGTTGAATGTAGGCCTACAGGCGCGTCTCGCTGCCGTGGAAGACGTGGGCAAAGAAAACTCTGGAAGCCCGAATTGATGCTCGCCGAGATCGTGGGCACCGCTTGACCAGCAGCCACTTTGACCGAGCAAACAAGAAGAAAAAGCCTGCTTCCACACGCGTTGCTCCAGGCGTGTGTGTCCCCAACGCCTCTTCTCGATGAGCTCGCCGCCGCTCGTCGGCCGTGCCCTGCTGCCCTCCTCCGCCTAGCCACCGTCGTCGGCTCCGAGCCCTCCCTGTGCCGTCGACGGATTCTTCCCATCTGCGCTCTGTCGGGCAGTGGCCCTCGCGCCTCAATGCCATGCTGCTCTGCCTAGCTGCTGTCGATGGCTCTGAGCCCTCCCCGCACCGCCACATCGATGACCTCCTCGAGGGCGCCTCCCGGTCTCCTCCCGCGCACCTGCGTGTGCCTGGCGCCGCGAGAGGCTCCACCCGCTCCAAGACGGGGTCAGGACGGGGGGCTTGGAGGCGCTGCTCGAGGCGGGGTCGAGGCATGGAGTGATCCTGAAGACGGCCGGCTATGGCATCGCTGCGAGGCCCTTTGACCTAACCCCAATTACCCCTTCCTTCATAGAGCTCACGTTACCACATCTTTTATGTCTCCTATGCCTCATCTCTGGACGCCCGTGGCCGGCGGCGCCGTCTGTACCAACACCGACACATAAGCGTGGTGGATGATCTACCCCAACCCCTATCAAGGGGCTCCGAAGGGACTTAGACGAGGCCAGAGGCTGCACTTTGAGGCCTCCTGCGGCGGGCTGACGCTGCGTGTGGGTCGTTGCGATTGGGGCTGAGCAATCTCGGAGATAACTATGCATCGATCAGGACCCAAATCAATTTTGGCTGAGGGAAAAATTCGTGAGATCTGGCCTGGCCATGGTACTGATCCCCGATCCCTCGATTCGTGCCATGAACCATGTGTGGTTCTCTGCAGGGGTGCCGCCAGGATACGCGCAATACGTGGCAAACGCGTTGGAGATGGCGGTGGAGGAGGAGTACGACTACATCGTGGTGGCAGCGGCGCCGTGTGGTGCCAGCTGACCACAATGCAGGCGGGCCTAGGTGGAGGCCGCGTGCTTCTGCTCGAGCATGGCGGCGCGCCCGCCGAGTTTCCGGCGTTCGCCATCGCGGGATGGTTCGTCACGACGCTCGCGCTGGCCGACACTTCCCTCGAGTCCGGCGTGCCCGCCTAGGGTTCAGCTCCGAGTCCAGCGTCACCAATATGCACGCGCGGGTTCCCGGTGGTGGCACGACCATCAATGACGTGTTCTACTCCCACGCACATCTAGGCTGGTTTCACGGCCAGGAAGAGGTCCCTTTCTCCAATCTTTCTCTACGTGTTGTTCATGCCATTTTTGGTGTCCTTTTGTTTTAGAAATATATGGCTGCGAATTCTATCATGCAAGATTGAGTAATAGATCTCAAATAAGATATCCAAAAATAAGAACATCCACGCCAATTCTGGTAGTCTATCCATCCCACATCGGTAAGTTGTGTAAGTAAAAGTTGGACAAACATTAACACTATTTCTTGGATTTATCTACGTGCTCGGGTTCGCCTATCTCCTGTAAAAGATAATCCTAACTTAATCATGAACTGCAATTGCGTAGTTTGGCAGTGTCACTTTGTTTGTCCACGTGCCTGCTCCCTCCTGCCTCCTAGGTATAGCCCCTGCCTTCCCTGGTTCGTGTGCTAGGTTTTTCATTATTACCGGGTTAGTTTGTTGTAGTTGTAAATTCTGAATTTGATTTTCCTTTCTAAACTTTTACTTTTTCCTACAGGTAACTGAAAAATTTGTGATGCATTCGAAAATGATTACAACATGGAATTAACTCCATCCACAGTTCTTTTTCATATGAAGACATTTTTTAAATTGATCCTACAACGTGGAGCTTAGTTTTACAACAGCGCTGCACCAAAACTTCCTATAGAAAATTGAAGAGTACCGCGAGCAACTCACCATGTACTGCTTTGCTTACATAGAAACCACTTTCCTTGCCTGCCATATCTCAGGTTCCACAAGGTAAGCTCTGTTACTCTCTTTTACCCCACTGCTTAATGCTCCTGCCTTTACATTATCATATCTAACTGGACCTGATTATTATTTATATTTAGTTTAGATAAAAGGAATGCATATATTTCCCTATTGGTGATGTCAAGATATATTTTTATTTATGTTTCCCATGTTTGCTAGCTATACATGATCGGCTAATCATTGCTTGCTATACATGATCGGATATTTATTGCTAAAACATCATGAGTTCTATTTATGCAGGGAATAACTTTTGTGGTCATATCATTATAGAGCTTCATTGATAATGCAATTTATACCATCTCATCAGAAGCTGATTAAGACGCCACTCCCTTTTTCCTGGTTAAGAGGCAACAAAAACGGTTTTACATTATGCCATGTAAGATGATCTATTTGTTTGCCTTTCTTATCTTGACGAACCTTATCTTTTCCTCTCTATACTTTTACTTTCCGATGTGTAGGAATCTTCCTTTTTTATAAATAGGTGATTTCTGTTGTATATTGTGAGTCAAGATTACCAATCCTTGAGCATGGCCAACCGGTGGTCACGATAGGTGGTGATGTCGCTGCTCACGATCATGTCGTCTTGGATGCCATGTAGCGTACTAATTGAATTGGTAGTGTTCTCATGAATAAAATGCTTCAGGCTCCAATGCTAACACTATTTCACATGATAGATGCACGGACGTACCGCACGTGAGTTGAATTGCCCAACTTGATTAAAATCTGGTTTCGGTAGTATTAAGGTCTGTCCAACTTGTTGTGGACCTCCTTGCTTTTGCCTATCCTGGCCATCTCCGTGTCGTTATCCGTGCTACGATTACCCATATCATCATCAATCCTTATTGATCCTGGTGAGTGATGCATTATTCTACTTATTGTTTTTTTCACATGGTTGTACTTTGGAAAACCCAAAGTTGTTTGGCATATTGGTGAATAATTGCATTGTCATAAAACTATGTCTAAAAATCCTATCGTTTTTTTTCTACATTAGTAAGTGATACCATATTGATATCTCCTGTGGTACTTGCATTAGTCTCGGCTAAAACTTTGTTTGATCCTACAAATTATATGAATGTTGGATTTATAAAAGAAATTTGCTGTCATTTAATATGTGACATAAATATAATAGCTTTTGTCATACAATTGTTCTGGTTTTGCTATTGTTTAAGAGAGGGAGACCCGTCAGACTACGTCTATTTGATTCTAGAATGAATCGCATCAACTATTCCCCATTTCTTGGATATGTTTTATATAGGCTTTAATTTCTTAATAGTTTCAAGTTCAGTTTCAAAGCACTTGGTCTTGCCAGGGAGGAAGTCGCCCTTCAAATGTATTTCTAGAGCCCTGGAGGTTAGACTATTACTCTTGCTCATGAGTTATGACCTCAGTTGATCTATGTATTCCTCTTGACTCCTATATCGTTTCCAGGCAAGTCATTCAGTTTTGTTGCTCTTTTGACATAAGCGTCATGGTCCCACAATATTCACACTGATTGTTAAAATGCTATATTTTAGTGCCTCTTGTATATACTATCAAGAAATGGGAAATAATTGGTGGAAATCATAGGGAGAACTATCGAAATTGAAGCAAGTTTAGGGTCTCTAACTCCAGGAAATAGAAACTCTCACTAACTCCACAAGAAAAGACAATCATTATATATCAACTCTTTAAGGGGAGAGACATGCAACTGCGATATTAATTTATGTACCCTTTTTGTGTTATAGACAATACTTATAGTTTATCTCCTGTATGGGCTTTAAAAACTCCTTGCCATGAATTTTTTGTGTTCCACTGCTTTAAAAAAATCTAAACGTCGTGCATTGTTCAAAACTAAAATCTTTCTAGATTCATTATTTTTATTTGTACATAATATTATGTAAATACCAATTTGGTCATTAACAAGGGGTTTGTATTATTTTACCATACATAGGTTCGCGATGAGATAAATGATGCACCATCTTTGGTAGCTGCTAATGTTGGAATAGCTTTGCATACTCACTCACGAGAACGCTCCCTGTGATGTCGTTTCAGTTTATCTATAAGGGGATAAACATTCTTAAGTTTTGCTTACTTTGCTTATTTATCAGGGTAATGATCAATAACATCTTTTGACTGATGATAACACCTCTTGCACATGTTGTATAATGTGTTATCCCTGTGTGAAGCAAGTGTGGCAAAAGTTCACGAGAATTTGGCATGGGCAACGACATATAACACAGTAGGAGTTAACTCAGCTTGCAAAAAAATCATAGTACAAATTTTAGAGCTTTCATCCACAAGGTTATATGTGATGTATCAATATAAGTTTGATTTCCGTTATGTTTAATATTAGTCGACTTAACTCATGCATAAGTTTAGAAATTCCCGTCAGTTTGTGCGATGGTTTAATTTAAGTTCTTTGAGCAAGGTTTTCTAAGTAGTAGTCATAGCCTGCGAATGCATAATATGGCTAAAATATGTAGTGTGTGTAAGGCGGTTTGCTACACAAATCTAGCTCAAATACAATGGTAGGACTGCCATTGCAACTTCAATTATTTCTCATCATGATCAGTGATGCATGCAGAGGCAGTACTGGAATGATGTAGAACAGTCTGTTTCCTCTTCTTTTTTTATTTTTCTTGTTGCACAGATGTTCTGAACTGTTTTTCCCATTGAATTCAGTCATGAAATAACTTTGGTAGATTGGTGGAGCTCCAAATCTGTGCCCGTAGTGTAACAACTTGGTATTTGTGGAGCTGTGGAAGCACACAGATTTATGGTGCCTCGCTGTACTAAATCGTTTTCCTCTGAAAGGGGAGCCTTGGTTCAAGGAAGGACTCTTCATAGTGACCAGGATGTCTTCAGTCTTCTTTTGGTTAGTGGATGTTAGATGAGTAGTACTTTCTTTCTTGAGGGGACTGTTGTCATGCTTTTGCATGTTTGATATATGTCCATGCTTCTATCTAATGAGTTTTGTATGATTTACATACTTGATCAATACATTCACCAAGTGGTTTTAATTATTATATAGTGCCACTTTGATTGTAAACAATTGCTTTCTCCTAATAAATTCACTTACAAGTTCCAGTGAGAGGTGGCACAGTGCACCCATTATCGTTTTAGATATATATACTTGGCATTTATACAAAACATTCCAAAACTAGAAATATTAATACATGGCAGCAAAGCATATGAAAACACATGCATTTCTACCATGAAAATCACACCGTAAAGATGCCAGGCAGGCGGCGGGGCGAAGCCCGCCTATTCGCCTAGTTACAGGTATGTTTAAACCAGGAGGTGGATATCCTCCAAACCAAACATGCCTACTTCCGGTAGTGACGAAGCAAACCTAGCAAGATGGTGTGCTTCGCCATTTAACTCCCTGCGTTCATGGACGAACGCAGTGTCCCTCCTCTGGGTTCCTCTCTCCTTAACCTCCATCAAGATGCTTCCATAAATTCCTCTGTGATCAGCCTCCATGCCCTTAATTACCTCCAAACAATCCGATGCAACTTGGATTGGTCCGAGTATCAGGTCCTCCGCCACGTCCAGCGCCTCCCGACACGCCAATGCTTCCAGTGTGCCTGGATGGGAGATGCCTTCAAAAACAGTGGCTGATGCGCCTAGGAACACACCCTCCAGCGATCGCACGACCGCTCCAACAGCCCCCTTCAATACAGATTTGGCCACCGCTGCGTCAACGTTAATCTTCGCCCTTCCTACCGATGGTGGTATCCACTTTGCAGCGGCGGGACGGATGATATGCCCCGTCGTCACTGCCGGCTGCTGGATAGACCTAAGGTCATTCAGGAACCTGTTCACAAAGGTGACAGTCGCCATCGGGCTTTGGTAAATTTCCTCATGGACAGCTTTCCGCTTTGCATGCCAAATCGCCCAGATTGTAGTCAACATCCGGATCAGATCCTCCTCCTTCACGGAGTTGATCATTGAAAAAAGCCATTGTTTTGCCTTTGGTTCTGTCGATATAGCAACATGCTCCGTAATGACTTCATCCGTAAGAGCCCACACACATCTCGCTAGATTGCACTCAATTAGGGTGTGTCTCCAAGAATCTTGCTGCCCGTAGATGGAACACGCGGGCGAAGATGCCATGTTCCGGTGATGCCGTACGTCCTCAGTAGGTAGGGATTGCTTCGCCAGCCGCCACAGGAACAGTCTGATCTTTGACGAAACTGCAATCTTCCATATTTTGGCCTAGTCTTTCCCCTCCTCGCCGGAGCTTGACGAAGCAGCCGCCTCATCCAGCCAATCCTCGCGGGCTCGCCTTGTATTTACTAGAGCTCTATAACACGATTGCACTGAGAAGATCCGACTACGTTCAAAGTGCCACGACCAAAAATCTTGCTGCACCCGGGTGCACAGAGGGATATTCCTGATAACTTCACAATCCATCGGCAGGAAAAACTCGTCTAGCTTCTGTTTATTCCACGTCGCAGAGGCCGAACAGATAAAGTCCGACACCATCTGCGGTGCATCGTCCTTCTGTGGGGCAATTGGTCGTAGCCTCTCGCTCCTTGGCAGCCAATTCTGCGTCCATGCGCAAGTGGTGCGGCCATCGCCAATCCTCCGGATCAGCCCAACCTTCAAAGCATCCCTTCCCTCTAAGATTGACCTCCAAACCTGGGATGGATGGGAGCCAAATTCTGCTGACAAAATGTCACCATTAGGGAAGTAAACCGCCTTCAACACCCGGGTACTGAGAGAGTCCGGTTCCTGAAGAATCCTCCACGCCTGCCTTGCTAGGAGCGCCAAATTAAAGAGCTCATTGTCTCAGAAGCCAAGACCCCCAGCAAGTTTCGGCTGTGTCATAGCCTCCCAGGAGACCCACGCCGTCCTTCTCTTTCCATCCTTACTCCCCCACCAGAATTTTCGAAGAATGGAATTGATATGTTCGCACAAACCCTTTGGTAGCTTAAAACAGGACATAGAGAAGGTTGGAATGGCTTGAGCAACTGACTTGATTATAATTTCTTTTACGCCCACTGATAGCAATTGTTCCAACCAGCCCAAAACTTTCTTCCAAATTCTGTCACGTAGAAACTTGAAAGCACCACTCTTGGATCTACCAACATCCGATGGCATACCCAGATATTTTTCGTTGAGAGTTTCCTTTTCAACATGCAAGTAGTTCTTTATCTCCTCCCTAACTTCTTTTGGACAACCCTTACTAAAGAAAATAGAGGACTTGTCCATATTAATCCGCTGCCTTGAGGCATTGCAGTACTTGTCCAAAACACTCTTGATCTCCCTAGCTCCATCCATACTTGCATTGAGAAACAACAGGATGTCATCAGCAAAGAGTAAGTGGTTCACTACAGGAGCAGTGGGCGCCACTTTTATACCTTGAAGAACTGATGACTGACTCAAAACTTTTAGGAGGCATGAAAGGCCCTCTGCTGCTAACAAAAACAAGTAAGGTGAGATGGGGTCACCTTGTTGGATCCCCTGTGTAGGGACAAACTCCTCTTGCAGCGCCCCATTAAAGAGGACCGAAAAGGAAACCAGGCACATAACCAAAGCCACCCAAGATCCACTGAAACCTAGCTTGAGCATGATCGCCCTCAAGTAGGACCACTCGACCCGATCATACGCCTTCCTCATGTCCAACTTCAGAGCACAAGCACGGAATTTTTTCGTCCGGGTCCTCTTCATAAAGTGCAGACACTCGTAAGATGTAATAATATTATCCATAATCAATCTATCAGGAACAAAGGCAGACTGTTCCTCCGAGATAATATCAGGCAAAACCTTCTTCAATCTATTCACCACCACCTTTAATGCAATTTTGTAGATCATATTGCAGAGGCTAATGGGACAAAACTGACCCATCTCATTAGGACTAGCAACCTTTGGTATCATCACAATAAAGGTCTTATTCACCACTTCTGGGCTGTCCTCTCCGGACAGCACCCGGAGAACTTGAAAGAACATGTTGGGCCCCCATGTGTGGTTTTGGTAATTAATGACAATCTTTATGAACTAATGTGTGTATTAAGTTATACTTGTAGGATTTGTCCATTGGTATTGCTTGGAGCATGTGTTGGCTTCAAGGTCGATAAAATGTAAAGAAGATATGTTGTGCAAGCTCAATATGCGAGGTCGATGATAAGGAATTAAGAAAGGCATTCCATCTTGAGAAGGGCAAGACCGTCTACATTGAGCTCAAGTGGATTGCTCAAGGCAAAGGTATAATCTTGATAGGTTTTACCTTTTGCCGGTCTCCTGTTGTGTGTAGGAGACCGGGTTTAGGATAGATAACCGTACTATCAAGAGGGGCTCTCGAATGAGTAACTCGATCATATCGTTTGGAGAGAGCTCAAACCTTTGCATACTTGCATCATCATATTTGGTTGTTATTTGGTATTATCTATGTGAGGATTTAGAGCTTGTGGTAATCTCCATAACAAGCTCTTAGTCATCAAAATCGAATCTTCCATTTGTATCTTATTACGATTTTGATCTATGAGGTTTTTCAGTTTCTCACCAAGTGAGGTATCTCACATTATTTTACTTGATACATTCTCACTTGGTGATAACCAATATTTTCACTTTTTATAGGGTAGTCTATGTCGTCCTTTTTTCAATGCAATTGAAATCGAGTCAATCGGAGCTACCATTCAAAAGTTACAACCTTTTGAATATTTGTCGATTTTATTCTGAAAAAGGAAAAGGAAAAATCTTGTCTGAACCGAGTAGTACTACTGCAGCCCAGTACCGCTCGGGCCTGACGCGCGCAGTGTAGGGTTTCGTAGCATGGAAAACAAAAAATTTCTACCGCATACAAATAAATAAGCCAAGATCTATCTACTAGATTATAGCAACGAGTCGATGGAATAACTCACCCTCGAAGATTCCAAAGTGTTTAACGAGAGCGGATTCTCGTGGGTGATGTAGTCGTACTCTTCTCGATCTCAAGATCGCGTAGACGATCCTTCCGGCGCTGCGTTCCGGCAGCGCTCCCGCAGTCGGTCACACGTTCGGTACTCGATGAAGACCTTCCTCTCCCTTGTTCTAGCAGGCAGCGGAGGTTGTAGCACTCTCCTCGCGATTCCAGCAGCACAACGGCGTGGTACCGGAAGTAGAGGGGAGATCTCGTAGGGCTTCGCCTTAAGCCGGAGCGAGTATGGTGGACTATGAGAGAGATCCTCGGCGATCTAGGGTTTAGACACACCAAGGAGGAGGTGCTAGGGCCGGCGGCTAGGGTTTGGGGCTTGCCCAAGTCGGTGGCTAGGAGAGCCCTAGGCGGCGGCAACAGGAGGTGGCGGCACCGGGCTAGGGTTTTGGGTGGAGATCTTGTGTGCTAGGAGGGGCAGCCCTGCCCCTCCCTTTATAGGTGGGAGGCGCCAGCCAAGGGGAGGGGAGTCCCTCCCCAACTCGGATCCCAAGCGGGCCGGCGGTGGAGGAGGAACTCCTTCCCAACTCGGTTTCCCACTTCCCCTCCACTTCCCAAAACAGCCGTTTGACTTTTCAAATTGGCGTTTGACTTTTCAAACTAGGATTTGATTAAACCCTTTATTTTGTTCAGCGTTGACACCTAGTACATGATGCAATCATTCCAACTTTGTATGACACATTCATGTACCCTTCCCCTTCAGAGTGCCGGACATTCCGGAACCTTCTAGAACATTCCCGATGAAAAACACCGGAACCATTCTCCAACCCCGAAACAAGACTTTCCTTATATGAATCTTATTTTCCGGACCATTCCGGATCTCCTCGTGATATCCGAATCCCATCCGAGACTCCGAACAACATTCGGTCTCTTACTCATCATTCCATAACTACTCAAACAACGTCGAATCCTTAAGTGTGTCTCCCTACGGTTCGTGAATTATGCGGACATGATCGAGACACTTCTCCGAACAATAACCAATAGAGGAATCTAGAAATTCATATGGCTCCCACATATTTCTACGATTACTTTGCGATCGAATGAACCACTTACATACGATACCAATTTCCCTTTGTCTCACGATAGTTTACTTATCCGAGGTTATGATCGTCGGTATCTCTGCATACCTAGTTCAACCTCGTTACTGATAAGTACTCTTTTCTCGTTCCCGTGATATGTGATCCCTTGTGAGCCAGTCACATGCTTGCAAGCTAATTGGATGACATTCCACCGAGAGGGTCCAGAGTATATCTATCCGTCATATGGATGGACAAATCCCACTCTTGATCCATGTGTCTCAACCAATACTTTCCGAACACTCAATGCCACCTTTATAGCCACCCAGTTACGGTGTGGTGTTTGATGTCATCAAAGCATCCATCTGGTAAAGGTGATATGCATGATCTCATGGTCGAAGGAATTAGGTTACTATGTATCATAAAGCATATAGCAATTGAACTATTAAAATGACTTGATCTTTATGCTACGCTTATCTATAGGAGTATGTCCACCATATCATTCTCCTAACGATATGATCTTGTTGTTAATAACATCTCAATATTCATGATAGGGAAACCACAATCATTTATTAACCAACAAGCTAGTAATATATAGAGGCTTTACTAGGGACTTCAATTTAAGTTTACAAATCACACAAGTATTAATGTTTCCTTGTTAATACTATTATAGCATGAATGTAAACATTTATCATAAACACAAAGATATAATAATAACTACATTTATTATTGCCTCTAGGGCATATCTCCAACAGTCTCCCACTTGCACTAGAGTCATCTAATCTAGATTACATGGTAATATAACGAACACCCATGGCAGTTTGGTATTGGTCATGTTTTGCCCTCGGGAGAGGTTTAGTCAACGGATCCGCCACATTCAGATCTATGTGTACTTTGAAAATCTTTATGTCCCCATCTTGGACATGTTCTCGAATAGCGTGAAAACGTAGCTTGATGTGCTTCAGCTTCTTGTGTGACCTTGGTTCTTGCGCATTGGCTATGGCGCCCATGTTATCACATTAGATAGACATTGGGTCTAGCGCACTAGGAACCACACCCAGCTCTGTAATGAACTCTTTCATCCATATCGCTTCTTGTGAAGCCTCCGAAGCAGCCATGTATTCCGATTTAGTTGAAGATCTCGCCACAACGCTTTGCTTTGCACTCCTCCAGCTAACTGCTGCACCATTCAAAGTAAATACGTATCCAGATTGTGATTTAGAATCATCCGGATCGGTGTTCCAACTAGCATCGGTGTAACCATTAACAACGAGTTGTTCATCACCTCCATAATAAAGAACCATATCCTTAGTTCTTCTCAAGTACTTAAGGATGTTTTTGACCGCTGTCCAATGATCCACTCCTGGATCACTTTGATATTTGCTAGTTAAACTAACAGCATATGCAATGTCGGGCCTAGTACATAGCATGGCATACATTAGAGATCCTATGGCTGAGGCATAGGGAGTCTTACTCATCCTTTCTCTATCTTCTGCCGTTGTCGGACTTTGAGTTTTACTCAAGGTCGTATTGGGCAACATGGGCAAGAACCCTTTCTTGCTATCTTCCATTCCAAACCTCTTTAGAACTTTGTCCAAATATGTACTTTGTGACAATGATATTAGGCGTCTTGATCTATCTCTATAAATCTTTATGCCCAATATATAAGCTGCTTCGACAAGATCCTTCATTGAAAAACTATTATTCAAATATTCCTTGACACTATTAAGAAGGTCTACATCATTCCCAATCAACAATATGTCATCTACATATAGTATTAATAATGCTACAGAGCTCCCACTCACTTTCTTGTAAATACAAGCTTCTCCATAAGTTTGTATAAAACCAAAACTTTTGATCACCTTATCAAAACGTTGATTCCAACTTCGGGATGCTTGCTTCAATCCATAGATGGACCGTTGAAGTTTGCATACCTTGTTAGCATCTTTAGGATCGACAAAACCTTTGGGTTGCATCATATACAACTCTTCATCAATGTCTCCATTGAGGAATGTTGTTTTGACATCCATCTGCCATATCTCATAATCATAATATGCAGCGATTGCTAACATAATCCTCATAGACTTTAGCTTCGCTACAGGTGAGAAAGTCTCATCGTAGTCAACTCCTTGAATTTGTCGAAACCCTTTTGAGACAAGTCGAGCTTTATAGACAGTAACATTACCATCAACATCTGTTTTCTTCTTGAAAATCCATTTGTTCTCGACAGCCTTCCGGCCATCCGGTAAGTCCACCAAAGTCCATACTTGGTTTTCGTACATGGATCCAATCTCGGATTTCATGGCTTCTTGCCATTTATTGGAATCTGGGCTCATCATCGCTTCCTCATATGTCGCAGGGTCATCGGTGTTGTCCACCAACATGACACTCATAACGGGATCATACCAATCTGGAGTGGTACGAGTTCTCGTTGACCTGCGAGGCTCTGTAGCAACTACAACCGAAGTTTCATGATCATCATCATTAGCTTCCTCTCTTATTGGTGCAGGCACCACAGGAACTTCTTCCGGTGCTGCGCTACTCGCAAGTTCGAGAGAAGGTTCGACAACCTCGTCGAGTTCTACTTTCCTTCCAGTCACTTCTTTCGAGAGAAATTCCTTCTCTAGAAAGGATCCATTCTTGGCAACGAAGATTTTGCCCTCGGATCTATGATAGAAGGTATACCCAATAGTTTCCTTCGGGTATCCTATGAAGACGCATTTTTCCGCTTTGGGTTCAAGCTTGTCCGACTGTAACTTCTTTACATAGGCTTCGCAACCCCAAACTTTAAGGAACGACAATTTAGGTTTCTTCCCAAACCATAATTCATACGGTGTCATTTCAACGGATTTAGATGGTGCCCTATTTAAAGTGAATGCGGCTGTTTCTAATGCATAACCCTAAAATGATAGCGGTAAATCTGTAAGTGACATCATAGAACGAACCATATCTAAGAGAGTTCGATTACGACGTTCGGACACACCATTACGCTGTGGTGTTCCCGGCGGTGTCAATTGTGAAAGTATTCCGCATTTCTTCAAATGCTCGCCAAACTCGTAACTTAGATATTCACCTCCACGATCAGAACATAGAAATTTAATCTTCTTGTTACGTTGATTCTCAACCTCACTTTGAAATTCCTTAAACTTCTCGAAAGTTTCGGACTTATGTTTCATGAAATAGATATACCCATATCTACTCAAGTCATCCGTGAAGGTAAGAACATAACGATAACCACCGCGCGATGCTACACTCATTAGACCACACACATCGGTATGTATGATTTCTAATAAGTCCATAGCTCGCTCCATCATACCAGAAAATGGAGTCTTAGTCATTTTCCCCATCAGACATGCTTCGCATCTTTCAAGTGATTCAAGAAGTCCATCGGAATGGAGTTTCTTCATACGCTTCACTCCAATGTGACCAAGACGACAGTGCCACATATAGGTCGAGTTATCGCTCGATTTCAAACGTTTAGCCTCAATGTTATTAATATGTGTATTTCCACTATCGAGATTTAATAAGAATAGACCATCTATCAAAGGTGCATGTGCATAAAACATATTACTCATATAAATCGAACAACCATTATTCTCGGACTTAAACAAGTAACCATCTCGCAATAAACAAGATCCCGATATAATGTTCATGCTTAACGCATGCACCAAATAACAATTATTTAAGTATAAAACTAATCCAGATGGTAGATGAAGGGGTAGCGTGCCGACCGCGATCACATCAACCTTTGATCCGTTTCCCACGCGCATCGTCACCTCGTTCTTCGCTAGCTTCCGTTTATTCTGCAGCACTTGTTTCGAGTTACAAATATGAGCAACCGAACCAGTATCAAATACCCAGGCACTACTACGAGTACTAGTGAGATACACATCAATAACATGTATATCAGATATACCTTTCTTTTTGATGTTGTCGTTCTTCAAATCCGCCAAGTACTTTGGGCAATTCCGCTTCCAGTGACCTTCTCCCTTGCAGTAAAAGCACTCAGTATCAGGCTTAGGTCCAGCCTTGGTCTTCTTCGTCGGCGCGGTAACTTTCTTACCACCCTTCTTGAAGTGTCCCTTTTGCTTAGACTTGCCTTTCTTGAATTTGGTGGTCTTATTGACCATCAACACTTGGTGCTCTTTCTTGATCTCCACTTCTGCAGATTTTAACATAGCAAACAGTTCTGGCAACTGCTTGTTCATGTTTTGCATATTGTAGTTCATCACAAAGTTCTTGTAACTTGGTGGTAGTGATTGGAGGACACGATAAATCCCCAAAGCATTAGGAATCACTATACCCAAGCTTTGAAGTTTGTTTGCGTGCCCAGACATCTTAAGCACATGCTCACTGACGGAGCTGCCCTCTTCCATCTTGCAGTTAAAGAACTTTTCAGAAGCCTCATAGCTCTCAATTGCCGCGTGAGTCTCGAAGATCAATTTGAGATCACGGACAATATCATGTGGGTCTGAATTCTCAAACCTTTTCTGAAGCTCCGATTCTAAACCATACAAGATAGCACACTAAACTGTGGAGTACTGAGTCTTCCGAGTGAGGTAAACATTCTTTACTTCATCGGTAGCAGTAGCTGCAGGTGGGTCACCCAGCGGTGCATCCAGCACATAGGTCAAATTACCAGCTGTGAGGAAAATCCTCAAATTGCGGAACCAATCCGCGAAGGTGCTTCCATTTTTTTTGAACTTTTCTTTCTCTAGGAACGCATTAAAATTGATGGTAGGGGACGCCATTGATCTACAACATATTTGCAATAGTTTAGACTAAGTTTATGACAAATTGAGTTCTAATTAATAGTTAAATTAATCTAGGTGAACTCCCACTCAAAACAATATCCCTCACATTGTTTTAGTGATCACACGAACCAAATCCACCACATCAACACCGATCATCACGAGAGTTGATATAGTTTCAATGGCGAACAATCGACATGTTCATCATATCTACTATATGATTCATGCTTTACCTTTCGGTGATCCGTGTTCCGAGACCATGTCTGTACATGCTAGGCTCGTCAAGACCAAACCTTAGCTTCCGCATGAGCAAATCTGGCTTGCTCACGTTGTATATACTTGTGGAATCTAACACACCCGATCATCACGTGGTGCTTCGAAACAACAAGCTTTAGCAACGGTGCTAACTAAGGGTGAACACTTTATGACTTGAAATTCATGTGCATGAGGGATCATCTTATAATGCTACCGTCGTTAACTAAGCAATACAAGATGCATAAAGGATTAACATCACATGCAATTCATAATATGTGATATGATATGGCATTTCTTCTTTGTGCTTCCGATCTCCATCTTCAAGCACGAACATGATCTCCATCATCACCGGCATTGCATCAAGGTCAATGACGCTTCTCCATGGTTGTCGTCCACCGGCTTCAACTATTACAACTACTTTGAATAGACACACGGGTCTTAATAAAATTAAAGACAACCATATGGCTCCTGCCGGTTGCCAACTTACAATAAGGAACATTGCATACATCAAATATAATCACAATCATGGCCATATCACATCACAGCACACCCCTGCAAAACAAAGTTAGACGCCTCTACTTTCTTTGCATGTTTTACGTGGTTTGGGGCTTTCAATAAGTGTCGTTCTAACTTACGAACAAGAACCACAACATTGATACTAGTATTGACAATCATCCGTTGTAAATTGAATCTTAACTATGCTGGGAGAAACAGGCACCCGCAAAGCCACTTATGCAATACAAGTTGCATGTCAAGCGTGGAGCAAGTCTCATGAACGATGTCATGTAAGGTTAGCCCGGGCCGCTTCATCCCAACATCCCGCAAGATGCAAAGTACACAAGAAGCAATCGACAATAAAAGCATCAATGCCCACAATGACCATTGTGTTCTACTCGTGCAACAGATCTACATATAGACACGGCTCTGATACCACTGTAGGGTTTCGTAGCAGGGAAAACAAAAAATTTCTACCGCATACAAAACAAACAAGCCAAGATATATCTACTAGATTGTAGCAACGAGTCGATGGAATAACTCACCCTCGAAGATTCCAAAGTGTTTAACGAGAGCGGATTCTCGTGGGTGATGTAGTCGTACTCTTCCCGATCTCAAGATCGCGTAGACGATCCTTCCGGCGCTGCGTTCCGGCAGCGCTCCCGCAGTCGGTCACACGTTCGGTACTCGACGAAGACCTTCCTCTCCCTTGTTCCAGCAGGCAGCGGAGGTTGTAGCACTCTCCTCGCGATTCCGGCAGCACAACAGCGTGGTACCGGAAGTAGAGGGGAGATCTCGCAGGGCTTCGCCTTAAGCCGGAGCGAGTATGGTGGACTATGAGAGAGCTCCTCGGCGATCTAGGGTTTAGACACACCAAGGAGGAGGTGCTAGGGCCGGCGGCTAGGGTTTGGGGCTTGCCCAAGTCGGCGGCTAGGGGAGCCCTAGGCGGCGGCAACAGGAGGTGGCGGCGCCGGGCTAGGGTTTTGGGTGGAGATCTTGTGTGCTAGGAGGGTCAGCCCTACCCCTCCCTTTATAGGTGGGAGGCGCCGGCCAAGGG
The DNA here is from genome assembly GCA_916181665.1 of Avena sativa. Classification (NCBI taxonomy): domain Eukaryota; kingdom Viridiplantae; phylum Streptophyta; class Magnoliopsida; order Poales; family Poaceae; genus Avena; species Avena sativa. Next base: position 297,209,896 of record OV702297.1, on the reverse strand, counting down.
GAGGGGAGTTCCTCCCCAACTCGGATCCCAAGCGGGCCGGCGGTGGAGGAGGAACTCCTCCCCAACTCGGGTTCCCACTTCCCCTCCACTTCCCAAAATAGCCGTTTGACTTTTCAAATTGGCGTTTGACTTTTCAAACTAGGATTTGATTAAACCCTTTATTTTGTTCAGCGTTGACACCTAGTACATGATGCAATCATTCCAACTTGGCATGACACATTCATGTACCCTTCCCCTTCGGAGTGCCGGACATTCCGGAACCTTCTAGAACATTCCTGATGAAAAACACCGGAACCATTCTCCAACCCCGAAACAGGACTTTCCTTATATGAATCTTATTTGCCGGACCATTTCGGATCTCCTCGTGATATCCCGAATCCCATCCGAGATTCCGAACAACATTCGGTCTCTTACTCATCATTACATAACTACTCAAACAACGTCGAATCCTTAAGTGTGTCTCCCTACGGTTCGTGAATTATGCGGACATGATCGAGACACTTCTCCGAACAATAACCAATAGAGGAATCTGGAAATTCATATGGCTCCCACATATTTTTACGATTACTTTGCATCAAATGAACCACTTACATACGATACCAATTTCCCTTTGTCTCACGATAGTTTACTTATCCGAGGTTATGATCGTCGGTATCTCTGCATACCTAGTTCAACCTCGTTACTGATAAGTACTCTTTTCTCGTTCCCGTGATATGTGATCCCTTGTGAGCCAGTCACATGCTTGCAAGCTAATTGGATGACATTTCACCGAGAGGGCCCAGAGTATATCTATCCGTCATATGGATGGACAAATCCCACTCTTGATCCATGTGTCTCAATCAATACTTTCTGAACACTCAATGCCACCTTTATAGCCACCCAGTTACAGTGTGGTGTTTGATGTCATCAAAGCATCCTTCCGGTTAAGGTGATATGCATGATCTCATGGTCGAAGGAATTAGGTTACTATGTATCAGAAAGCATATAGCAATTGAACTATTAAAATGACTTGATCTTTATGCTACGCTTATCTATAGGAGTATGTCCACCATATCATTCTCCTAACGATATGATCTTGTTGTTAATAACATCTCAATGTTCATGATAGGGAAACCACAATCATTTATTAACCAACAAGCTAGTATTATAAAGAGGCTTTACTAGGGACTCTATTTTAGTTTACAAATCACACAAGTATTAATGTTTCCTTGTTAATACTATTATAGCATGAATGTAAACATTTATCATAAACACAAAGATATAATAATAACTACATTTATTATTACCTCTAGGGCATATCTCCAACACGCAGCCCACCTGCTGTATCATCCGGTAGCCCATGCCGGCTGTACCGAGCCCATACAGTAGTACCATTCGGGTGGACCGGTACTACCGGCCGGCCCAGGTAAGATCTGACCTGCCTGCTGCCTTGCCTCCCCTGCCCAGCTTCTCACTTGCGCGCAGCCCACCTGCTGCTTGCTTGTTGGGCCCTGCCCGCGCGCCGCCTCGCGCTCGCTGGCTCGCTGCGCGTCGCGCGCCGTGCGGACCCACTCGCGCGCCGCTGACGCGTAGATCCGCCCTCCCGCGCGCGTGCGCTCGCTCGTGTCGACGCACAAGCCGCCGCTAGCTTCGCTCGCTGCCGCCTGCTGCCTCGCTCGCCCCCGCGCGCATGTCACCCGCAGCAGCCCCGCAGCTCTTGCGCTGGCCCCACTCGCTGTCTCACGCGCCCGCATGCATGCGCGCGTTGACCCGCGTAGCACTGCCGCTTGCTCGCGCGCGCACAGCTCGCGCTAGCCCCGCGTCACTTGCATCGCTGCCTGCTGCTTCTCTCTCATCTGCTTGCATGCGTTGACTTCCCCTTGTGTTGGTAATCGGGCGGTAGTACCGGTCCGATCCGGTACTATCAGTCCTGAACGAAATATTGCTCCAACGGCCACATTTTCTGGGCACTTATTTAAGACGTTTGTCTGTTTTTAGTTTAAAATAGCTTCTCTCTTATCTATTAGGCTAAGCGGTGTCCACACTTGCTCTAGATCTTGAAGCTTGCCTAATCTTTCCCTCTGATGATTCTTGCCCATATTTGAGTGGAAGAGAGAGGAGATTTAGACCCACGTTTTGAACTAACCGATTTATCTCTTTGTGAGTGCATCTTTGGGGATCTAGATTTTGGGGGATTTTGTGTCTCTCTTTGATTCCTCCTCTCTTGTTCTCCCAATAGCTTTAGTAGCTTTGTTGGAACTTGAGAGTGAGGGATTTGAGCATCTTTGTGGTGTTCTTGCCATTTGCATTTGGTGCATCGGTTTGAGTTCTCCTCGGAGGATTTAGCTTGAGTTGCTCATTGGAACTTGTCCCTCTTGGGTTCTTGGAACCCTAGACGGTTTTGTGGCGTTGGTGGCATTGTGGCGTTGGTGGTATTTGTTGAGGCCTTTTGTGGCGTTTGTTGGAAGCCTCCAATTAAGTTGTGGAGAAGTGCCCCAAACTTGTGAGAGGTTCCGGTTGCCACCGACAAGTGCACTGATAGTGGAAGCGTGGATCGATCCCATTGGGGTGAGATTCACCGGAGAATAAGGGAGGCCTTTTGTGACGTTGGTGGTTTGATACCACCCCCTCTCCAAACGAGACGTACTCCATGTTGGGAGGAACTTGGTAAAATATCGGTGTCCCCGCGTGCCTCGGTTATCTCTATACCCGAGCTCTTTACTTATGCACTTTACATTGTGATAGCCTTCGTGCTTGAAGTAATATATATCTTGCTATCATTTTATTGCTTGTATTGCTTAGCATAAGTTGTTGGTGCACATAGGTGAACCTTAGGTGTTCTAGGTTGTGCTTAACAAAATAAACACTAGTTTTATTCCGCCTTTGTTGAGCCACTCTAGGAAAAGTTTTAATCGCCTATTCACCCCCCTCTAGGCGACATCCGTATCCTTTCAGAACTTCTCTCGCTACTTCCCCTCCACAGACTTCCCAGTTGCGCTGAAAAAATGGGCCGAAAACCCATCAGGGTTGGGGGCTTTTGTAGGATACATCTTAAAGAGGGCTGATTTTACCTCCTTGATATCAAACAGACAGTTCAACATTGCATTCATCTCTGAATTCACTTTGGTAGGCACTGCATCGAGAACAGCATCCGTCCCATGCACACCTTCTGACTTATGCAGCTTTTTGTAGAAACTACACGCCATCTTTCCCAACTCCGCATCCTCCTTCTCGATCGTGCCGTCTTCCTTCAGTAGCCCAGTGATCTTATTCCTCTTCCTTCGCTGACTAGCACGTAGGTGAAAGAACCGGGTATTTCTATCCCCCTCTGACAACCATTGGACCCGCGACCTCTGTCGCCACTTAATTTCCTCCTGGTCAAGCAATTCTCTAAGTCGTGCAGACACCTCGAGTTCCCTTGGTGACGGATCAGTCCGCCCTGGATCACTCCGCAGCGTACCCAGCTCTCCTTGCAGGATACGTATATGATGTTCAATATTCCCGTACGTCCTTTTCCCACAGGAAGCCAAGTCATCCGACAAGGATATGAGCTTGTTCTACAGGGCCCCAATTGAACCACACTGCCCCATGACACCCCACTTCTCTTTGAGCGTGTCCTCAAAATCTTTGTGACCCTCCCAGGCAACCTCATAACGGAACGGTCGCTTAGTATATGCAGCCCGTGTGTTTTTCGAAGGGTAGCGTGAGAGAAGGATGGGCAAATGATCCGAGGTGGCCACCGTTGGAAAGTGACGGACCTCCGCATCCAGGAACCTGGCGCACCATGACGGCGAGGCCAGAGCACGATCCAGTCAAGTTTAACAAAAGGAGCCGCCAGCAACTTTCTTCGCAAAAGTCCATGCCACCCCTCTATAACCGATATCACACCATCTATAGACATCAACAGTCTCGCGGAAACCTGCCATCAGGCTGTAGCTCTGCTCGTTGACTCCCACATGCTCGGATCGGTGAAGAACCTCATTGAAGTCACCAATACAAAGCCATGTCAAGTCGTTGGTCGAGCGTATGAACTTGAGCATATCCCAAGTTTTGTGTCGTTCGTTAACCTATGCCTCTCCATAGGCCACAGTAAGCCTCCACGGTTCTAACCCTTGCTCTGTCGCAATCACATCAATGTGGTATTGGGGAAGATATATTCATACGTGGGCATTTTTCGAACCGGTCCGGGCTTGCACCAGGCCTAAAAAAGCCCGTCCGCTCATATTCCAGACTCGAGCCTGGCCCGGCCTGGCGGTCATACCTAAAATCTGAGCCAGGGCCGGCCCGTGGTGCTTATATTTTTGGGGCTGCCAGGCCATGGGGAGGGCCTTTACCTATTTTGCCATTTTCTCTCGTCCAAGCTAGCTCGTGAGGACGTTGGTCGCAATCTAAATCCCAGGCATGACCTGCGGGCCTTAAAAGCCTATCCCATCGGCCTTTTTCGGACCGGGCCACCCACGCCCAGGTATGTACATAATATGTATATGGTGAAAGGAACACAAATGGCGTGTTTGGTATGTTGCCAAGGGCAGTCAAGCCTGTGAAAAAGAAGTTGGCCGATTGGTTGGCTTTCTGGTATCTCTGCATTGTTGGCACGCACGAATTTTAAAGTATTCCGGGACAAGCCCGCTAGGACCTTTCCGTGGGGTTAAATATTGTTCTCAATGCTTGTGTGCTCGCTCGATGCAGTCTCTATACCTGATAAACTTTTTCTCTACTCCATTAAACTACTCCTTCTTGAACCTCTTGTAATTAACATATAGTGTTTCGATTCAAAATAATCTATACACGATAAATATGTGCATTGATGATGAAATTTCATTCTAACAATCAACATCGAGTTTCAGAAACTATATTTTCAGACCCGAGTTATTGTTTGGAGCATTTTGGGACGTATTTCTTAGGTTGAATCGTTTGAAATTTTCTTTAGAGGTGGTTTTTTTGATTCAGCGGACATAGAAAGAATACATGTGTAGCTCTATAATATATTGTAAGTTGTTTACGTATGGACACTACTAAACTAAAGATCCTAGCTACTTTGATGATCCAAGAGAAAATATTTAGAAGAAGATGGAGATGCACGCGTGATAGGAGGTACGCGACAGCGAGCTAGGCCATAACTGCGTAGGCTTAACCTTGGAGACACGGTGAGGATGCCAAGTGGCGCAAGCCGTCAAACCACCATGACCTTTTTGCTGGTGTGATCTCTGACGACTAAGAAGTAGAGGACGTCTCTGAAGATGAAGAATCTGTCAACTACATCATAGACTTTTTTCTTAAGGAAGTGCATGGACTAGACTGCCATGGGTGCGGTCTTAACGGTGAAATTATCGACAAATAACGGTGACAGATGGACCATGAGCACATCGATACCAAGGTCATCAGACTGCATCCTAGAGGAGTTGAGGAGGAACCAGAGGACGTCGCCATGTCAATGCCGCCATGGATAGTTGCGTCAATCATGTTCGTAGCTTGGCATCGGCTCAATATGTCCTTCTCCTCCATCGCACAGTGTCGCCATATCCATCACAGTTCAAGGAAACAGAGGTCGTATACATGTAACTATAGGTTGTATACATGTAACTATTAGTTGTTAATCACGAGGCAACCAAATCGAGTGCAGACAACCAAATAGCTATCGGTCCTATCTCCAAATGGCTAGAAACAGGCTGCACAAGCAACCAAAGAAAGTGGAGAATGTGACTCACAAGACGTTCCGCGTGGACACGCCAGCCAGGGCTAGTCTTGAACGAGCTCCAAAATCGATGCTAGTTACCAAACGCGTCCAAAGTGGACACGAAACGAAAAGAAATAGGTAATTGCACTACTCATACAAAACTTCTCATCCATGTGCAATTTCATACAAAACCTTTCAAAATATGTTTCACTCATACAAAAGCTTTGTGTCTATGTGCAAATTCATACAAACTCGCTTTGGAGCTCTGACACTTGTCCCTCGCCATGCTGGAAAATAACATGGGCCCAGCTACGGATAATTTATGGAAACCCCCTCGAGGTTATTTCATTTTAGGCAACGTCGTATGAAGGTAAATAGAGCAGACACGAAGTTCATTCTCTAGTGTTCGCCCTCGAATTTTTCTCTCCCTCTCTGAACCCTAGCAATGGCGGCACATGGCGGAATCAGAGGGTTCCATGGAGAGAAGTGGTAGGTCGCTGGCACCTACGGCTGCTCATGTTAGAGGGGCAGGCCCGTGCCCCTGCTGCCGTTGTCGACCTCAATGGGTACGGGATGCGGAAGAGGTGGAGGCCGTTGTCCGGGCGACGGAGGACAAGGCAAGGTGGCGCCACAAAAATCTCCACTAGAAGGCAATGATGCTCTATTGTGTCCTCGCATCGGAGGATGAGAGGGCAATAATGGCGGAGCTAATCGGCTGGCGGCCAGTGCTCTCCACCGACTTGAGCTTGGAGGAGCACATTTGTATCCTCTAGTGACGAGCGAGTGCTACTGGATAGGTGGCGATGGCTATGAAACCAAGACGATCTTATGCTTCTCTACAGGTAGGTGTCCTTCCGTATATCGATTCAGTAACCCTGAATTTCGGTGTGCATATGTTTGTGTTCAAAATTCAGTTAATTGAACATTATTTTTTTATTTCTTAATTACCATAATAACATAAGGCTAGAAAGCGAATTACATGATGATAATTCCATGCTGCCAAGGAAGATTGGTGAACTGGAGCAAGAGATATAGAAATTGAAGGCTGTGAATAAGAAAATGGTGAAGAAGCATTTGGTGGAAATAAGAAATAGGGACAATATAGAAATTAGGGTAGTGATTGTAGTATGTGCTTATGTACTAGTGTATGCATGTGTTTCTATGATCACTAGGGTCATTCTGTGTTGGGGATATACTTTCCGGGTATATCCACAGGACTCGCTGACCAGGGTGGCCCACCAACGGGTTAGAGATTTGCTTCATGGGCGGCCCAGTCAAAGAAAGAGGAGGAGCCAGTTCTGGCTACGACAAGGCCCAGAAGAGTTACCGACTTAGGCCTGTTGTATTACTTGTAGTCCAAGCTGTATCTAATTACCAACTCTGTAACATAGCCGAATAGGTCTCTCTTGTAACCCTAGGTCCTGGTGACTATATAAACCAGCCCTATGGGAGCCTTTAGGGCACAACCATAGAAATAACCACAATCACAACTCGCACAGGCGAACCTCTCTTGTAATCCGCTGTAACATCCGGTTTACGCTGATATATTATTGGGTTGCTAGAAGGAGTAGGATCCGATCACCGCTGTTAGATCTAAACCTACGTAAACTTGTGCTCACCGCTCCTGGAACATCCGATGTCTCATACCCCATCTGCTCACCATGGGGCACGTGACTTTTGGAGCTTCGTTCCAGGCGGAATCTGCGCGTCAGGAATCGGCAAAACAATCGCCATGGGTCACGTGGTCTATGCCAGTGATGTCCCTCTTGTTTTACTCAACGAGACTTGGATTCCGGCTTGCAAACCCGTGACAACCTACACGATCATGTCCATCGGAGAGATCTATATTTATCTCGGTTTCGCTAAACCCGCCCAACCTACCCTTGAGGTGATGACCATGGCAGAAAAAAATTCGGACCTGCTCTGTCCGCAGAGGCGGAAGAGTTTAAGATCTCGGAAAAAATCAAACCCACCCAGCCCACTCCTGAAGTTGAAGAAGCGGTGGAGGAAAAATTCGGGTCTGATCTCCTTGTCGAGATCGGATATACATATGAGGAATATATCTGCTATGGATCCGGCCCTGCCGATGTCATAGCAGAAAAAGTACTCTTGAGGAACAAGATAAAGAAGATGAAGAAACGCCCCTACATCGATTACAAGGCAATCGATGCTATCAAGGAAAGCTTTGAGATGGAGGAGGCGAAAACCCAGCTGTGCCACTGCCTCAAGAACATGAACAATAAGAAGCATTATTTCGTGTACCACATAAGCTCTGGATCCGACTCTGTCGATGCTAGAGCCGGTAGCGATTCAGTTCTCGATGCAATCGAAGAAAACACCGACTTACCTGGCTCCCCTCAGGAGTCAATAACGTCGCAGGGACTTCAGGACTTCGAGAAGGATATGGAGGAGTACAAAGAAGAGCACACCTCCAAACCAACGCAAGGTGACCCAGAAAATCCCCCTAGTCCATATGATAGCATGGATGAAAGCTACACCACGCAGAATGACAAGGATACCGGAGATTCGTCTGAGGTCCACAAGCCAACCACTATGGAAAGTACATACGGAAGTTTATCCCCTGGTATCACACCGAAAGCTGTCTTTGCCACCGGTACGCATGTTAAGGCTACTGGGCGGTCAAAGAAGAAGAAGAACAAGAATCCGACACCGGCGGAGGCGGACATCGAGGAAACCAACAAAGAAAAAGTTGATGAAAAGATCGAGATGGAGAATCAGGAAGGAGATCCGATTAATACCACACCGATCGACCCTCCCGTGAATGGACACGTCATCACCAAGGGTGCATCTGAAATTTACGGATATGTATTCACAATTCCAATCCCAATGGCTTCGGATCTTACTCCGTATGCGCTGGAGAAAAGGGCTGAGGACTTGGAAAAGCACCGCTTATTTTTACTCGAAGAGGCCGCACGCATCATCGAGTTTAAACAACAGTTAGACAGTGATCCTACCAAATATCAGTCAGATTTAAAGCAACTACCAAACAAGACAAGAGGAGGTCCGGTTCTTTCCAATAAGAACCCGGATATCCATAGAGATCTATTCGACGGAAAAACTGGAGAGAAGATCCGAGTCTACAGCACGCCGTTGGAAAACGCTGTAGTGGCTCGAGCCATCCTCGCCAATAATTCGTCTCCAGAGCAAGTCCAGCAATGCGTTGAATTGCTAGACAAAGGATTGAAGCAGCAGAAAAAAACCACGTCATTCAGTTGCAAGCTGGCCTCAAAGTCGAAATTTTGCCACACTGGCGTCGACCAAAGCGCTGATGAAAGACCCCGCAGGGATACGGATCAACGCTATCGTCCCCGGGGCAAAGAGGATAATTCAAGGACCGGCTCAAACGGCCACTCTCGCAGGCTCGCACGTGACTGGGCAAGAGTTATTCCGGCTGCGTCCGAAGACGCCATCAGGGCAATGGTTCCTCATTAGGGCCATCGTCGACAAAACAACCGCCATAGAGAAGACCCGGAAGTACGCCACCAGCGAGAGAAAGATCGGCTAAGAATGCCACCACCAAGCCGTCCGGCAGGTAACGCCGGACGAAGAGATGATCCGGATCGTCCTGAATCAAGTAGGGACGGAGCCCGAAGAAACCAGCATCAGAGTCAGCATAATGAGGCTCCACCACCACCACCGCTTAACCCAGCCGGAAACAATCTACCAGGGCCACCGTCGCCTCCAGGCAGCGACCATGAAGGATCCCATCGTAGCCATGGAAGCCGCAGGGGCGGAAGCAACAACGATGAGAGAAGAAGCAGAAATCCGACTCCACCGCGCAGAAGCCGTGAGCCTCCAAGGCGCAGATCTCTCTCGCCAAACGACGCTCGCCACCGCATTGAGTCAAACTTAGAGGCACGGTTGTATGAGGAAGAAGACGTGTACGTGGGACCCAAGTGTTTTGGCCCATGCATACGTTAGAAAAAAATTCTGGTTGATTTTGGTATTTGCCAAACACATCCATCCCTACGATGGCGTGGCTCGGCCAGATACCTGGCTCTAGGATTTTTTCCAGGCCTGCTACATCGCCAAAGGAGGAAATAACATGGTCGCAGTCCGATATATCCCGCTTATGCTGAGGAAGACGGCTCAATCATGGCTCAATGAACTGCCAAAAAATTCAATTCATAACTGGTATGATATGCAAAGTGCGTTCTTTTCAAACTTCGAGGGAACATATAGGAGGCCCTGCACAGTCAGAGACTTGCAGCGCTGCACCCAAAGACTCGGAGAAACTTGCTAGGATTACCTCGGACACTGGATTGACACGAAGAACTCCTGTGAAGGAGTAAACGAGCAAACTGCGTTCGAAGCCTTCATTGCAGGACTCCCAGTCGGACTTTTGCGTCATAGATTGAAGCATGACCATGTCATAGATTTGGGAGAAATGATAAAGACGGCAAGCAAGTATGTTGATGCCGACGATGATTCAAAAGGGCTGCTAAATATTTTGTCCAATCCCAAAGCGGCCAAATAGCCAAAACAACAAGCTCAGAAGTGCAAGAACACCTCGGAAGATAAACCGGCTTCGGACAATGCAACTGTTAACGCAACGTTTGGATCCGGAGGACAAGGAGGGCGCGAAGGCAGCCGAGGTCGAGGTCACGGAACTTCCCAAATCTAGGGGAGAGGAGAACAGCAACCCGGAAGAACCTATATCTAGGACGATATTGCCAACAATACCTGTGTTCACCACTTGGATAGTAACATAGGATCTACCCATACAAATGCTGAGTGTCATTTCAATGATGACATCAAAAAATACAAATCCGCTGGCTATAGAGCCAAGCGACAAAAAGAATGAAAAATTCTGAGAAAGGCAAGGAACCCAAGGAAGATTTCGACATAGAAGAAGTCGGATGGAAAGAAGGATTTTCTGACAAAGAAAGACGCATACGTCTGCTTCCTTGGATCTCAACCGTCTAAGGCCAAGAAGGCGGTTCTCCGTGAGCTCAATGCCACGGTTCTGGCTGTTCCACAATTTCTGGATTGGTCGGATGTAACCATCACCTTTGATCGCTCAGAATACCCGAGGAAAACACATCGTCGGGGAAAATATCCTCTAGTCGTCAATCCTCTTATTGATGGCTATGAGTTTTTTAAAACTCTCATGGACGATGGAAGCAGCATTAACATCCTCTACATCGAGACACTCCACCGCATGAAGATCCACGAGAGCCAGTTGAGTTACAGCAGCGTAACTTTCCATGGCATTATACCAGGGAGACAGGCGGATTCTCTGGGTGATATTACTATGGACGTGACATTCGGAACCCGAGAAAATTACCGGACCGAGCCACTCTCTTTTGAGGTGGTACCGTTCAAAGGTGCTTACCACGCCATCTTCTATCGTCCGGCTTACTGGGCGTTCATGGCTCGTCCCTGTTACATTTACAATATGATAAAACTTCCAGGTCCAAAGGGCGTCATCACCATCCGGGGAAATCCGAGGAAAGCGCGAGAGTGCGACAAAGGATCTGCTGCCTTTGCTGAAGCCGTGCTACACGCCCAAGAGTACTAGGAGATCAAGAAGACCATCAACCCGTTTGAGATGCCCGCTACGAAGAACGAGGTGCTGAAGCCTAGCATACAGTTCAAGGCATCGGAAGAAATGAAGAAAACGTCGCTGAAATAAGATGATCCCTCCAAGACGACAAACATAGGGGTAGGCTTAGACCTCGCATAGGAAAGCGCGTTCGTCGAGTTCCTCAAAGCTAATAGTAATATCTTCGCATGACAGCCTTCTGACATGACCGGAGTACCTAGGGAACTTGCGGAGCACTCTCTTAATGTGTACCCTGACGCTAAACCTGTCAAACAGTCCTTACGACGGTTTGGTGATGAATAGCGCAAAGAAATAGCCAAGAAATTGGCCCAACTAAAATTAGCCAGATTCATAATAGAGGTCATCCATACATATTGGGTGGAAAATCCTGTACTGATCCCTAAAAAGGACACTATTTATTTAAGGATGCGTGTTGATTATACCGCTTTGAACAAGGAATGCCCAAAAGACCCGTTCCCTTTGCCAAGAATCGATCAAGTTATCGATTCAACGGCAGGGTCGGAATTAATCTGTTTTCTCGACGCATATTCCGGATATCACCAAATACTGATGAAAGAGTCAGATCAAATTAAGACGTCTTTCGTCACTCCTTTTGGAACCTTCTGCTATAAAACTATGCCTTTTGGCTTAAAGAATGCAGGAGCAACATATCAACGTACTATGCAACGTTGTCTCAATGATCAAATCGGACGCAACGTCCATGTATACGTAGATGACATAGAAATTATGTCCAAAAAAGGAAACTTTAATTTCTGACTTAGAGGAAACATTTGCTAGCCTACGAAAATTCAATATGATGCTAAATCCAAAGAAGTGTTTCTTTCTGAGTTGCAGTGGGAAGATGGCGACTCTCCCACCCACCCAACCACCCACCCATGGGGACTCCTTGGCGATCTAGGGTTTTTCCTCCCTCTCCACTGCAATGGAAACCCTACTCCACTGGGATTTCTCTCCTGGACAGGCTTTGGCTAATCAGGTGCGTCGACGCTTTGGATCTACGGTTCACTTCCTCCCTTCTTCGACTGCCAATGAGTTCTTCTTGGTGGTTTCCTTCTCCTCGGCCTCTTTTCCTTTGAATGTTGAATCTGTGGGTCTTGCTCTTCAATGTTGCATTGGTGGAATCGCTGCTAGATTCAATGTTTTTCAATTAAGTGATCGAAGATTTCGGTTCTCTGTTGCTTCAAACAAAGTGGGTCATTTCATCTATGGTTTGAGAGATAGAGTCTGGCCTGATTTTGTGTGTTACTTCAGTTTGTTTCGGGGTACTCATCCCCAGATCTCTGGATTCACACATGATCATTCGCTTTATGGATCACCCTTTGATGATAATATGAGGATCTCTCCCACTAATCCAGTCCGGTTTATGCCAAATTTGGACTTCCTCAAGAAAAGTGTTGCACTAGATTATCATTCGGATTCATCACATGAATTGGCTAAATTTGGTTTTCATCAACAAGGCCCTCCCGTGATATCTTCGTTTGGATCTGATCAGGCTAGGCCTCTGTTCTTTGGAAGTTTCTCTGATCCTATTTTGGTGGATCATGAACGTGATCATAAGGAAGTTTTTACTGGTTCAAAGTTTGTACGTAATTTCTGCATGCAACTGCCTCCTGTCACGTTAGAGAAGATTGAAGATATGAGACAGGCTCTTTACTCTGACCAAGACATCATGCATGCGTTGGAATTGAAATTTGTCCCTAACAAAGCTCTGGTTTTTGAAATTCTGGGACGTTGCTCAAATTGTGGAGATCGTGATCATCTGGTGGATTCTTGCCAGGTAAGTTGCGAGTGTAATTTTGCTCTGGGCCATAAATGCTCGAATTGTTCTAATCTGCGCAGCGCATGGTGTGTTAAATGTTTAATATCTGGTCACCTGGCGAGTAAGTGCGTCTTGGGCTGGCGTTGTCGGAAATGTCATTTATTGGGCCACTGGGCCAGGGATTGCCCAAAGAGGATACGAAGGGTTTGGCAAAAAAAGAAATCAGCATTAAACAATCAGGCCGATTTTTCTGGTCGGAATATCTGGGTAGTTAAGAAGCGGCCAGTTTTTTCACCTGGAGTTTCACCCCCCCTTCTCCTGCCGCTTCATCTCCTTCTCCGCCGGCTGACGAAGTTTCTCTCTCCACCGCAAAAATGGCTAACTTCCCTGTGAACCCCTTAGCTTTTCTCCCCGATGGTTTGACTATTGATCCGGGGCCACATTTTTCTGGTCGGAATATCTAGGTAGTTAAGAAGCGGCCAGTTTTTTCACCTGGAGTTTCACCCCCCTTCTCCTGCCGCTTCATCTCCTTCTCCACCGGCTGACGAAGTTTCTCTCTCCACCGCAACAATGGCTAACTTCCCTGTGAACCCCTTAGCTTTTCTCCCCAATGGTTTTACTATTGATCCGGGGCCAGTGGATCGCTTGGTGAGGTCTCATATGGTGGTACCAGGCGAAGCTCCCCTGCAGCATGACCGAAAGGTAATTGCTGAGACCAATAGATTTATTCCGATTCAGCTTAGAGAAGACTATAGGGTTCAGGTGATGAATCTTCTCAATGAGTCTCAGCTGTCCGTCAGTCGTTTTGATGATCATCCCTTAGGACTTGGCATTTTTACTATGACTGAAACCCTGATGCGGATGCTACAGTAGGAACAACCTTTGAGATTGATGAAATTACCACTGTCACCTTTGTGAAACACAATGAAGCCAGAAATATGCGTCTTACTGCTTTTGGCAGGGAAACCTGGATTCAATTCTTAGCTTTTCCCCTTGATTATCAGACTAGCCATTATATTCATAGTGCTGTTCAGGAGTTTGGTCTGTTGTATATGTGGCATAATCCTAGAGGGGATGATAAGTCTGTATTGGTTAAGGTGTGGATTGTTCATCCTAAGTTTGTGCCCAAAAGTTTGGTTATTCATCAGCTTGGTGGGGCCAGGCACTCCTGGACTGTTCCTGTTATTTTACTTAGATGTGCAGACTGGAATGCCCATTTGCCTGAAATCTTGCCTCCTCCTGAAGATCCTCAACCTGATGATGGTAATCCCCATCCCATGCATGGTGAAGGTTTGTCTGCTGAACAGCTTTACCAACAGCAACTTGACAATTGGAATCAACAGAACCAGATGCCTGGAGGGGGAAATGCTCAAGGTGGGCACATTGGAGGTATGAACAATGCTGCTCTGTTTCATCAACATGGACATTTTGTTCCTGCTCAAGTGATTGCTGCACTTTTTGATAATAATGTTGGACAAGAGGACAATATTGTTGCACCAATGGAAGATGATGTTGTAGTAGTTCCAAACCCTCCTCTGATCAACTTTCAGCAAATCCTAGCTGCACAAGGGGTTTCTTTTCAAGATGGTGTGCCACCCCCAGTCACCAATGTTCAGGACAGTCCTATGCAAGCTTGGCATGATAGTATATCTGATGTTTCTGATGGAAATTCTTCTGGTTCAGATTTGATGCAAGTAGACACCACCTTATCCATTAACTATGCTCTGGTTAATGACAAGTTAATGAATGTCAGTTCTGAAATTTGGATGACAAGGAGCTTTGCTCAATCTGCCTTTAAGGAGTTTTGTTTCCCCCAACTTTGCTCTGGATAATGTCAAGCTCCTTCCTATCCCTGTTTCTCTGCCAAAGTTTATGCAGTTTGAATTGGTTGATGAATGGGAGTTACTGCTTCATTCAAGGAAGGGGAAGGTGATGAGCTCTGATAAAAATGTGATGTCTTCTGGTATGTTGCCTTGTGCTAATGCTGACACAAAAAGGAAGAATCTTGTGCTTGATGATTCTGAAGTGGATTCCTTTGGGACACCTATCTCTACTAACCAAGTCAGAAGAAGCTCAAGGACTACTAGATACAGGGGCTTTAAGCCTAAAATAATTTGTGATTCCAAGCACACTAAATCTAAAGTGAAACCAAGGAAGATTCTAGAAGTGCAGGTTGTTGAAGTCACAGAGGAGACTGATATGACTCAGATAACTTATGTCCATGTAAACATGATCTCTGACATGACTCTTCTTGCAACTCCAATCCCAGTGCTCCAGTCTATTGGAATTTCTCTTTGTGGTGTTCCTTAGGAAGATCTCACTCCTTTGAAGCTCATGGAAGGATGGCATTAGAAGAAGAATGTTGACAGTGCCTAGTGCCTGTCTATTTCTATTTTGTTTTCTTTTCCTTTGAGTTGTAATAATGTCATTACTTAAACAACAGGTTATTTTGTGCTGGAACATCAGAGGGATTAATGACAGAGAGAAACAATTAGCCTTAATGAATGCTATTAATGTAAGTGGATGTTCAGTTATTTGCCTTCAAGAAACAAAAAAGGAAGCTTTTGATCTGAAGTTTAGTAAAGCTTGATGTCCAGCAAGATTTGATGAGTTTGTCTTTGTGCCTTCCGTGGGGGCTTCTAGTGTCCTTATTATTATATGGAATAGTTCAATTTTTTCTGGAATGGTCATGCATTGTGAATAATTTGCTCTCTTTGTTCATTTCACTTCAACCCATTCTGGACATTCCTGGACTTTAATTAACATCTATGGCCCTTGTAATGGTGAATTGAGGGAGAAATTTATAGAATGGATGTTTGAGGTGAATATTCCTGATGATGAAGACTGGATCTTAATGGGTGACTTTAATTTTATTAGGTCCCCTGCAAATAGGAATAAGCTTGGGGGGAATGTTAATGACATGCTTATCTCCAATGACTTCATTAGAGAGCAACATCTCACCGAATTGCCAATTAAAGGAAGAAAATACACCTGGAGTAACATTCAACAAGATCCTCTGTTAGAGCAGCTTGATTGGTTTTTTACTTCCATCCACTGGACAACTAGTTTTCCCAACACAGTTGTTTCGACACAAGGCAAACCAACCTCTGATCACACTCCCTGTGTTGTCTCTATTCAGACTAAGATCCCTGGCAGTAGAATTTTCAGATTTGAAAACTTTTGGGTAGCTCATCCTGGTTTTTTGGAAGTTGTAGCAGAAAGCCGGAGTAAACCAACTCATAAATCCAATAGTGCTTCAAATATTAATGCAAAGCTTAAAAAGTTGAGATATGATTTGAAATTTTGGAGCAAATCAATTTCAAAGTTGTCCACTTGTATTGAAAATACCAATAGAGTTCTCTCTAAACTTGATAACCTGGAGGATAGAAGACCTTTGTTCTGTCAAGAAGCAAATTTCAGGAGAATTCTAAAAGCTCATCTAGCAAGACTATTACAGTACCAAAATGCTTATTGGAAGAAAATATGCACAGTTAGATGGACAAAGTTTGGAGATGAGAACACAAAATTCTTTCATAATTTTGCTACTGAAAGATATAGAAAGAACAACATTGCCTCCCTCAAACTTTCAGATGGTTCTTTTGTCACTGAGCATGCTGACAAAGATCAAGCTATTTATCAAGTATATAAAGAAAGATTGGGCACTTCTTCTCAGCCTGAGATGCTTTTTGATCTTCAACATCTGATTTATCCAATTGAGGGCCTTGAAGCTTTATCCATACCATTTACCAGGGAGGAAATTGACAAGGTGGTGAAAGAAATGCCTAGTGATAAAGCCCCAGGCCCAGATGGTTTTAATGATCTCTTCCTAAAAAGTTGTTGGCACATCATCAAGGAAGTCATCTATTCCTTATGTTTTCAATTTTATGAAGGAGATCTGAATCTAGAAAGTATAAATATGGGTCATATCACACTCATTCCAAAGATAGGTTCACCTGAATCTGTCAATGATTTCAGACCAATCACTCTTCTAAATTGTGTCCTGAAGCTGATCACCAAAATTTTGGCTAGCAGGCTACAGAAGGTAATACTGAAAATTATTCATAAGAATCAATATGGTTTCTTAAAAGGC
Organism: Avena sativa; assembly: GCA_916181665.1. Lineage (NCBI taxonomy): Eukaryota > Viridiplantae > Streptophyta > Magnoliopsida > Poales > Poaceae > Avena > Avena sativa. The sequence goes on along the minus strand of OV702297.1, from coordinate 297,192,804 downwards.
AGAAACATTCAGGATTGTCTTGCTTGGGCCTTTGAATTTCTTTATCAATGTGAAGCTTCTAAGAAAGAGATCATTTTACTTAAGTTGGATTTTGCCAAAGCCTTTGACACCATTGATCATATGGCCATGATGCAAATTATGAAGCAGATGGGTTTTGATGATAAATGGCTAAATGGATTGAAATTATTTTTGGCACTGGAAAATCTGCTGTTTTGCTTAATGGAGTACCTGGGAGACAATTTCACTACAAAAGAGGTGTTAGACAAGGAGACCCTTTGTCCCCCCTAATTTTTGTTCTTGCTGCTGATTTACTACAATCTGCAATCAATAATGCATTCAGAGAAAACATCCTCAGGGCCCCTTTCTCTCCTGATTTTGGGTAGGATTTTCCAGTTGTTCAATATGCAGATGACACTTCGATTATAATGCAAGCAGACAAAGATCAAATTCAAATAATGAAAGGGATTCTTCACAATTATGCTGTTTCTACTGGTTACAGATCAATTTTCATAAGTCTCACCTAATACCAATAAATCTAGCTGACAACATCTCTAAGGAAATTGCAGATATGTTGGGATGTGCAATTGCCAAAATGCCTTTCACTTATTTGGGGCTCCCTCTTGGCACCACTAAGCCTACGTGTATGACCTTATGCCACTGATTGACAGAGTTGAAAGAAAGGTGTCTGCTTCATTCATGATGATGTCTTATAGTGGGAGAGTAACTGTCATTAATTCCTTACTGGCTTCAGTTGCAACTTTCACAATGTGTGCAATAAAATTACCAGATAAGATTGTGGGGCACATAGAAAAAATTCAGAGACATTGTTTGTGGAACAAGAAAACTGAAGAAGGTGAAAAATGCAATTCTATTGCTGCTTGGGATATGATCTGCAGGCCAAAAAGTAAAGGAGGTGTTGGCATCCTTAACCTTAGAATTCAAAATGAAGGGATGTTGCTTAAATTCCTGCATAAGTTTTATAATAAGGATGAAACACCCTGGGTCTCCCTAGTCTGGAATGCATACTACATCAACACTATTCCTCATGCTTCTGGGCCTTGTGGCTCTTTTTGGTGGAGAGATGTCTCCAGACTTTCACATTTATTCAGAGAGATAGCTAAAAGTTCTATTGGTAATGGGGCTAGTACACTGTTTTGGAAGGACCAGTGGCATGACACTATCTTAGAAGAGAGTCACCCGATTATTTACTCCTATGCAACGAATGAAGATATATCTGCCCGAGAGTTCTTAACAGCAGACAGTTTAGCACATCTCTTTTATCTTCCTCTGTCACCTGAAGCACTAGCTGAATTGAGAGAAATTCAAAATAGTTGCAGAGAGATACAACTAAGAGAGCATTCACATGACACTTGGAGTTATGTTTGGGGGGCCAAAGATTTCACTTCCAGCAAATATTACCAGTACAACTTCAGAAACCTAAACCCACACATATCTTTCAAATGGTTGTGGAAATCAAAGTGCACTGCAAAAGTGAAGTTCTTTGGGTGGCTTGTTCTATCTGACAGACTAAATACAAGAAACATGCTTAGAAGAAGGCATTATGCACTTGGGACTGGTTATGACTGTTTAATGTGTAGTCATAATACTGAAGAAACAATTGAACACTTACTTTTTCACTGCCCATTCAGTCAAGCTTGCTAGGATTTGTTAACATCTCTTGGTCTATGGATAACTCTAGACTTCAGATCATTGAGCAGGGGAAAAAAAGCTGGAATAAAAAGCTATTTATGGAAATTACCTTGCTTGGATCCTGGAACATCTGGAAAGAGAGAAAAAACCTCTGGTTTAATAACATACAACCCTCAGTTCAGGCTTGGAAGTCAAGATTGGTTGCTGATCTGTCACTGCTGATTCATAGGACAAAGGAGGATTTACACCCACTCATCAAGAGCATTATTCATAGTCTGTAAATCTTTTTGAGATCCTAGTCCTCTCTAACCTGTATTTTGGAGATCTTTTCTCCCCTGTCCCTATGTAAATATGTAACCTTACAGACTCTGATTTATTATTAATGAAAATGAGGCAGTAGGAGCCTTTCCTACTGTTATTACCCTAAAAAAAGTGTTTCTTGGAATTCCAGCCGGAAAATTGTTAGGTTTCATCATCTCTGACTGAGGCATAGAGGTGTACCAGGACAAAATCAAGGCTATACTCAACATCACCAGGACGACTCGCCTAAAGGACGTGCAATGTCTCACTGGTTGTATTGTAGCAGTGAGTCGGTTCGTCAGCCGGCTCGGAGAAAGAGCCGCACTGCCCTACAAAGTTTGAAAGACCTACTTTCAAACCCACCAGTTCTCGCAGCGCCAGAACCTCGGGATCCTATGTTACTCTACATTGCAACGACCAACAAGGTCATAATTGTGGTAATAGTAGTAGAGCGCGACGAGGAAGGCCACGAGCATAAGGTGCAACATCCAACTTATTACCTGAGTGAGGTTCTGACAGAGTCGAAACAACGGTATTCACACCATCAAAAGCTAGCCTATGGAGTGTTCTTTGCATGGAGAAAGCTACGCCACTATTTTCAAGAGCACAAGATCACAATGGTGAGTACTGCTCCCCTGCGAGATATAATCAATAATCGCGATGCCACATGACGTGTTGCAAAGTGGAGAATAGAGCTTGCATATTTCGACATTGAGTACAAGCCACATACAACAATCAAGTCCCAAATACTTGCCGATGTTTTTGTCGATTAGACAGAGAAGGCAGAAAACACAAGTCCTTCAGACTCATAATTTTGGACCCTTCATTTTGACAGATCAAAAGGACGAGGAGGCTCGAGGGCTAGCATGGTGCTCAAATCACCCCAAGGAGATAAGCTATTCTATGTGTTGCAAATATACTTCACGGCGACCAATAATATTGGCGAGTATGAAGCATTGTTACATGGAATACGCATGTCAACACCCGGATTTTTAACCCCCAGATGCCTATTATGCCATACCTCACAATCCCAGGATTACCATTTTTGCGAGACATAACAGAATTGGTACCACAGTACATCATCCATTACAAACCATAATAAAGGTCTTACAAATAAAGGATCTCATGATCCAGTCTTAATACAATCAACTCAGCGAAAATTAAACGTAGCGGGGCTTCATCTTCAGGGTCATAGGCAATGCTGACGATGGGAGATGATCCTAGTTATCATAGACCTCCTGCTGTCCATCATCCTGGTAGTCCTCCTCATAGTCTGGCCATGAGAATAGCCAGGGATAAAGCCATGAGTACTCTTTAAGTACTCGTAAACTATCACTAACAAGTAAAGTAGTTCGAGTAGGAATCCTAAGCTCTAGGTTTATTTGCCAAAAATCTAGGTTTATTTCATATTGAGTTCAGACGTAAATAAAACTAGTTTAATGTTTTACAACATCTAAGTGGGAACTTAGTTTTCATGTTCACAACCCTGTTGTGGTCAAGTCAAAGTCATAGTTCATTTCACAAGTCATTTTTAAAACATCTGACGATGGAACAGTATGTCCACTCCAACTGTCCATGACCGCGAACGCGGATATTCGAATAGTTTGACACTCTGCAGAGTTGGTACACTTTCACCACAACATTCGATACATCCGTCAGGGATAACCCTGGATCATCATACTTAGTATGCGGATAATCAATCCTAACCTTTCAATTACACACCCTACTATAGGCACCTCCCCTATGAGTTTGGCCTCCCAACCATGACCATCTGTCATCTTGGGTACTGCATAGGTGGACATTCATCACGAGGTAGCCTCATCTCAACCTCTTCCGCAAGGGAACCCATACTAAGACATATAAACTTCCAGTTAAGCCCTACCCAATTCGAGTATTGTGGTTGTACGGTAAAATTGGAATGGTAGCGCATCCGAACCCAACCATCAATTTTCAAAAAGGGCTAAGGCTCATGCCTCAACATTTTCATCATCAAATCATCTTGTGTTCATAACACATGTCAAAACATTTTAATAGAATGAATCTTCATTCCAAGATTTTCATAATCGTTTTCACCAAGTAGTCCCATCTAAAGTGATCAACTTTTATGCTTAGCACTAGCCACTAAAGTTGAGGGTATTCACTAATGAGGGGTGCTAGTCAAGTGTGACTATCCAAATCTAGTCTTATGCCTTTTAATGACATCTAGTTCTAACTACTTAGGCCTAGTTTTATGCTCTTTATGCTATCTATAGTAGTTTTCCAAAACTCACAAAGCACTAACTAAAAGTAAAGGTAAAAAACTTTGGTAAAGATAAAAGGATAAAGCTTGCAAGTAAAATTGGGAATTGGTATAATCAAGGTTGCATAACCAAAGCATGCCTAATGCATCTTGCATAGGTTATCTGGCAAGTTGGGATGGCTTGCATAGGTGGCATGCAAAGTGCTAGCTTGCATAGTTAAGAAACTTGCAAGTGTTAGCTTGCCTTGATTGGTGTAGTGGTTGAAGTTTTCTTCTTCCTCCTCATAGTACTCCTCCTCCTCGTATTCTTGGTCGGTACTAGCGTCTATAAATACACACGAGGTACACAATCACCAAACAATACATATCTACTTCTATTTAGCACCCAAGGGCTCACACTAGATGATCTAGCATCATCACAATCATCACATGAAATAAAGACCTAGTCTTATTTACCTTATTTTAGAAAAGTAATTTCTACTCATTGAAAATACTTAAGATTTAATATTCTCCAATTAAAATATAGGATCATGTTGACACATGTAATCACACATATTCTAATACTTGGGAATGTGATTTAAAGTGGTGGTCATATTTTATAAAGTTTAAAATTACTATTTTATACAATTAAAGTGACTAGAAATGCCTATATAGCATTCTTTTAGTACTAGTCCAAGATCACTGCATGTAAACCTAAATATTTTTATATATTGAGATAGATCTTGTCAAATGTGATTTTTGAGAGTTGGAATCAACTCAAAAGCATTTAGGGTTTATTTTTGAAAAATGTTTGAATGTGGAAAAGTCTCTGTCTTGTTATTTTTACTATAGGTGATCTATAATTCCAATTGGTTTTAATCCAACAGGCTTGGATTTATAATTTGAATAAATTTCTAGCAAAATTGGAATCACGCAATTTGGTTCAGTACAACTTCTTGAATTGATTTTTGAATCTACTAACAGAATCTAGTTTTAACTAATATGGAAAAAGATTATTTGAATCACTAGGCTACACGCGGGAACGACATTGGGCCGGCCCAACTGTACTGCGCGCACGCAGCAGGCTGCTGACAGGGGGGTCCCATGCGTCTGCGGCTCATTTAACCCGAAGCGGTACGTTTCAATCTAAGTCGTGCGATTAGACTAAGATCTACGACCGACGTTCATCCTCTCCGTCGAACAACTCCGATGAGACCGAACCCTAACAGCGACTGTGGGGTACGCGGTGGCTCACCTAGGCTCCATCTAGGGTCGGCGATGGGGGCGAACGACATTGTCGATGACGGCGGTTCGAACGGTGGTCGTGGAAGCTCCGGGGGTGGCTCCAATCGACGGCTCCTCTCCTCCTCTGAAGCGGCGGACTCCGGCCAAATTCCGGCAATGCGGTGCTCGCCTTGCTCCAGGGAATGGTCAGGGGTGGTTCTTGAGAGAGAGGGGAGTGATATGGTGTGAAGAATGAGGGCTAGGGTGGCCTCTATTTATACACCGGCGAGAGGGGCAGAGCGGCATGGGCTGGATCCTCTGGCGACGTTGTTGCAGTGAGCTAACAACATGGTTGTGGGCGTAGGACGTGTGATGTTTCCTAGCGGTCATCATGAGCTTAAAGGCTCGGCACGGGGCGGTCGAGGATGGTCGGAGCGGTCTGTGCTCTGTGTGGAACCGGCGGCGTTCGCGACAACGTACAGGGGATACTGGTCGCGCGGCGGCGAACCGGCATGTCTGGGAGGTATCTAGGGTCGTAGTGAGTGCAGGCACACTCGATGAAGGCGAGGCACGGCGTGTGTGCGCGTGATGCTCTGGCGCGCTATCGGCATGGCAGACAGAGATGGGAGCGGCGGTTTTCTGGTGGTCCACGGCTGGGCTGCGCTCGAGGGGTGGACAGGGAGTGGTGGTGGATGGTGGCATGTCTCCTAGACATCATGGACGGGCGCGGGGTGTCCATGCTCGACCGGCAAGGGTGGCTCAGATGGCACGACACTGGTTCAAACGGCAGAGGGGGAGCTGCTTCAATGCAATGCTGGGCACTGGGGGAGACCATGTGAGTGAAATGGGGGCAATTGGTTGATCAATTACTGCTCACCACAGTAGATGTTAGGCAAGGTTGATCTGTGTCCACCAGGTGTTTGATGAAATGACCGCATGAATTCAAAGTTTGAATTTTTGGATGAATTTTGGTGAGTGATCTTGTCATAATCTTGAGTGTCTAAGGTTGCTAGGGTTTGCCAAGGGAAATTGGTAAGGTTGGTTTTTGAGAAATGGCCATCTTAGTACCTATTAAGGATTCAATTTTTGAATGCCTCTCAAATGGATTTGAAAATAGTTTCTGTAAGTTTGTGAGTTTCCTTGGGTTCATTGTTACTTGGTCTAGCAAGGGGTGAAAAGAATTGGATTTGTTTCTGATTTAAATCTTTCACTAGGAACACCCAAAGTGGTCTAGTGAACAAGTTTGGCCAAAATGACCATTTCTTATATTTCTTATATTTGATTTTATCTTCATTTGATTCTGCTTGGAAAAGATCTAGATGATATTGTTTTCATTTTTAAACCAATCCTTATCATTCATAGCAATCAAACATGGCAATTGCACTCGTTCATGCATTAATCACACACACACATGCATTCCTATTAATTTTAATAATAAAAGTTTTTGTTAACCCTAAACTTGGGTGATTAGAACTTGATAATCTTGTTTAATATTTTTGGGATGTTACAACGCATGGCCAAAAACATTGGCTTAACAAGACTCATGTGTTACGGAGACTCGGATTTAGTTGCTCAGCAAGTATCCGACATCTGCAATGCAAACAAGCACATGACAGCCTACAAAGCTGTCATGGATGAATTATCTAAATCGTTTGTGAGTTTTGAAGTTCAACACATCCCTTGAGCAGAAAATGAGGAAGAAGATGCTCTATCAAGGATAGGCTCTGCACGGAAACAAGTACCGAATGGCGCTTTTTTAGAGCATTTAAGGGTCCCCTCCATAACGAAGTTGATGAGGACTATCCGATGAAATCCGACTCACCTGTAATAGCAGTTCTGGCTGTAATTCCCAGTTGGATAAAATCCTATCTGGATTTCCTGATAGACGGAAAATTAACCGAAGACGAAGTTCTGAGCCGGCAGATCGTTCGATGAGCGAAAGCCTACACAATAATAAATGGTGAGCTCTATAAGCGTAGTGTTTCTGGGGTTTTTCAGCGATGTATTTCTCCGGAAGAAGGAGTGGAAATGATGAGAAATCCACGAAGGCAAGTGTGGTCACCATGCTGCAACCATATCCTTAGTGGCAAAAGCTTCTAGACACGGATTCTTTTGGCTTACAGCTAAGGCGGATGCCGATAAACTGGTCAAAACGTGCAAAGGCTGCCAAAAGTATGCCCGTCAGGCACATGTTCTGGCTGATCAACTACAAACAATCCCTATTACACGACCATTTGTGGTCTGGGGGCTTGATATGGTAGGGCCGTTTCGCATGGCAAAATGTGGATTTACTCACCTACTAGTGATGGTGGATAAATTTACAAAGTGGATTGAGGCTAAACCCGTAACAAGTTGCGATGTAGCCATAGCCAGAAAGTTCGTCGAGGACATGATCATCCGATTCAGATATCCGCACAGTATAATTACTGACAATGGAAGCAATTTTTCCATGGGGAACTTGCCGAATTCTGCGAAGAACAAGGGATCCGACTCGATATTGCATCAGTCGTGCATCCACAGGCTAATGGACAAGTCGAAAGAACTAACGGTCTTATATTACAAGGACTCCGGCCTCGTCTTGAGGCACCACTTCGTCGTGCCGTGGGGGCTTGGGCGGAAGAATTACCGTCTGTGATATGGAGCTTACGTACAACTCCTAACAGATCAACCGGATACACTCATTTCTTCTTGGTCTAGGATGCAAAAGCAGTTCTTCCAAGTGATCTAATTCATCAGTATCCTAGAGTTAAAGCGTATATCGAAGAAGTTGCAGAAGTTTCTCGACAAGATGATCTCGATATAATCGAAGAAGTTCGTGTTGTTGCTGAGTAGAGATCTACAGCCTATCAGCAGAAGTTGGCGCAAGTATCATAGTCAGAGAGTACAGAACCATTCTTTCAGGATGGACAATTTGGTTCTCCAACTTGTGCAAAAAAGAAAGCACAAACTTTCCCCGATTTGGGAAGGACCTTTTATGATCTGCAGAGTTCTGTATAATGGGTCGTATTATTTAACCGATATGAGACTAGTCAAGGAAAGACCAGATACTCGGAAGAGAAAGAGAGATGGTGATAGTACGGACCCGGATGAGATATACCATCCATGGAATATTGCACAGCTATGTCCCTTCTATTCTTAGTTATATTTCCTTGTAATCATATATGTATATGTTCAAAGTGAAATAAAGTATTGGTGTCCTCATATGTTAACTTTGAGAAGTTTTTTGCCATCTGATTTCCAAATGAGCATATCGTTTTCAGAAATCCCAGAATGCTTGAATGCACTTTATGCTCATGTTCATTCTGGTTATGATTTTTGAATATCTAAAAATGTAACCCTAGGGTAAAAAATTCAATTTATTTTTTATACTCTGGTTTTTTATCTGATTTCTTAGACTCGGGTATCTTCCAAGTAATGAATTGTTGGTAATGGAAGCCGACTTTGTTTCTGAGTTTAAACTGGTTTAGCAATTGAGCTCCGTTCCTTGGCAAAGTTTCCATGCTAAAGGTTGGCCAGCTCATGAAAGGGACGTGGCAGAGAGACAAATAAAATGACAAGTATAAGCATGGAAAATAGTGCTTCAGAAATTTTCAAGCACACTCATAAAATATACACAAAGAAAAGTGCTACAATAGTAACATCATTTGTTCTTACAGACCAGCACAATCAAAATATTGTTTCCATCATTACATGCCCAAGTTCGGAATAATGCATTATAAAATGTTTATGCTGCAGAATCAGGTGGTGGTGATGAAGAGCATGGAGCGCTGGAGTCGACAACGTCGTCGCCCTGGACCTCAGACTCGGAAGCTACTTTAGCGAGGCTGTCTTCTGGCTCTTGAGGCGAGGGAGGCACAGCGACTGATTCGAAGAATGGTGTCATGTAGTTGGTCATCTCCGCAACACGGCAAGCGTAACCTGCACAAGAATCTTGGATAGCCTTGATGTTCTGCGGGTTATCCTCATCGTCCTCATCGGCGATACCCTTTGTGACGTTCCAGATTTCCATATCGCTATGGTGGCTCATCACCATGGTAAGGGCAGTGTGTGCAGTGGTCCGAGCATAGGAGATCTTCTAGTCTTCAATAATCTTCGGAATCTCCCTAGCCTTGTCCCTCACCTCTTGTACTGGCATCTTATGCAAGACGGAAAGTTTGACCGACTCGCCAGCCTCTTCAAAAGTCTGGCGGAAGTCGAACAAAATAACTCCAATGAGCATTATGCGCTCGAGGAGAAGTTCCGAGGTATGAGAGTCGGAATGGTTCAGAGGGGCTAGGAAATAACAAAAATTCAAAATTCGACTCAATAGAAAGTCGAAAAAATCAACCTAATAAAGAAAGTCGGAAACCTTACCTAGCACAGAATGATTCCACTGAGCACGCTCCTCGCGGAGGTTGTTCAGTTCACTCTCTATGGCCTGGGCTAGATACCTCTGACTACCAAAGTCCTTCTTGAGATCATCTAGTTGTTTATCTCGGAGGGCTATCAGCTTATCAAGCCTCACGGTCTCATGGTTGCTTGACTCTAGGACAGCGTCTATGGATTGATACGTCCAAAACGTATCTACTTTCCCGAACACTTTTGCTATTGTTTCTCCTTTAAACTTGTGTGATTTGGATACAACTAACATGGACTGACGCTGTTTTCAGCAGAATTACCTTGGTGTCTAGTTTTTGTGCAGAAAATCAACTATCAGGAAAAATCCAGGAAAATATGCCAAAAATCCTATTTCGCCAGAAGATCCACGGAGCCAGAAGACGAGACGGAGTGGAGGCTTGGGGGTCCCACACCCCTGCCAGGCGCGGGTGGGCCCAGCCCGGGCCTAGGGGGCTGCGGCCACCCTAGGCACCCCCTCGGGCTCCCTCTTCGCCTATAAGTTACCCCTTGACATAAAAACCGAGGGGGGTTCGACGTTTTTCCAGAAAGAGTTCCGCTGCGCCACCACCACCAGAAACCAAGATTCGGAACCAGAAACTCCGTTCTGGCACCCTGCCAGGACGGGGAATTTGGGGAGGATCATCGCCATCGTCATCACCAGCGCCTCTCCATCAACCATCAATGTTTCCCTCATCCATGAGTGAGTAATCCCCTGCTGTAGGCTATGGGGATGGTAGGGATTGGATGGGTTCTACAATGTAATCGAATAAGATTGTTAGGGCATAGTGCATAGTATCTCTATTAGTGCTATTTGACTTTGTTGCAACTTGTTGTGCTTAATGCTTGTCACTAGGGCCCGGGTGCCATGATCTTAGATCTGAAATTATTATTGAATCATTATGATAGTATTGTTTGTGATCTTATCTGTAAGTTGTGTACACATATCATTGTCTGGATCCAAAGGCCCCGAAGTGACAGAAATTGGGACAACCGGAGGGGATGGCTGTGGTGTGAGTATCACATGTGTTCACGGAGTGTTAATGCTTTTCTCCGGTGCTCTATACAAAGGAACACCTTAATTGCCAATAGTTCCCTAGAGGCCCCACTGCCACGGGCTGGCAGGACAAAAGATGTTGTGCAAGTTCTCATTGCGAGCACACATGACTATATATGGAGCACATGCCTAGGATTGTTTAGTACCTGGATGCTTTATCTTATTTATCTGCAATGCCCTAGATCTTGAAATTACATGTTTAGACTCGTCCATGCAACGCCCGTCCATCCATTCCTATGCCGACCGCGCTCATATCCTACTGTTTGCTGCTACTGTTACCATTGCTCCTGTTTTACTGCAGTTGTTGCTTTGCTATTGCTACTACAAACTATTGCTACTGATAAAATTCTGTGAGCAAGAACTATTTCCAGGTGCAGCTGAATTGACAACTCAATTGTTAAGGCTTGCAAGTATACTTTGTATCCCCTTGCATCGAATCAATAAATTGGGTAATACTACTCGCGAAGACTGTTGCTGTAAGATCCCTCCCTTTATAAAGGAAAAGGATCCCTGTGATTGCAATGCTAGTCCCTGGATCAATGCTAGCATCCACAGTTTAAGATGAAGTACACATATACAAAGGTCATTATTACAGCCATTCCAGAGATAAACATAGTCTTTACAACTCCAAGGCCACAGGCCTAGTACAAGAGTTTGATTAAGTAAAAAAATAAAAGTCTTCATCTTCATGTGCCACACGCAAACATGTTGAGTGTAGACTCATGACACCTAATCCTCATCAGAGTAACCTGCAACATCACAAGTTACAACCACAGTGGGTCAATACTTTGGAATAGTATTGGCAAGTGATACCTTAGTATAATTTAGGTGGACTAGATACTATATGCAATTTGGCTAAGTGTAGCTTGGCTTGCTTTGCTCAGAATAGGTTTTGCCTATTAGTTGAAAACACTAAGTTTTTCTTTGTCAAAACTTTTCCCAAGGAACCACCAATAGACATTGAGGTCCTTCACCCTTGTTCACCCACAAGTTTTACTTAAAAATTGGGATGAGGAGATTCTTGATAGCTTCCATGTCTTGATGCTCAAGTTGTCCATTACCATGGACTTGGCTAAGTACTTAGATTTTTCCATCTGCAGAGGTTGTGCACTTTCCCCACCAGACTTGGTTTCACCAAGACAGGACCTTTCAGAAGCCTTCCCTTAGACCAAATGGACGCGTTCCAACCTATCATCCCACTACCACCAACTGTCCAAATGGCTAAGTTCTAGCAACCTATGTGATCCAGGTAGAGCCCATATTGCCAAGTGGCTGCACTAGAAGCTTCTTAACACTTGGCCTCTAAAATCTCTTTGTTCCTGGGTGGCTTACCACAAGTGATATACACAAGGTAAACCATAGAAATGGGCCTTGTGTAACCACTCAACATAAACCATTCCTTCCATTCCACCCAGGTGTTTCATTAACTTAGTTGTTTTATTAGGCAAAACACAAGTCCAAAGACTTAGAAATATTTTCATCATAGCATGTATATTTCACCAACCCTTGTTTGCTACTATCTAGGCTAAGCATGGCATAGATAGTAACTTAACTTAGAGATTCCCTAGCAATTCTACAACTACTAGGATTTCCCAACATGGCATATAAGCAAAATAATAACATGCAAGACTTAGCAAAATATTTCTAATGCTTAGTATAAAACATGGGGATAGAAATATTCTTGAAGTACCACTTGCCTTGGTAGTTTGGAGAGTAGCTACACTCATCACAATCACAATCACTAGCACCAAAATCTATACAAAGAATCATAGTCACAATCACATACAAAACATATACAATCAAAAATATATGCATGCATGCAAAATGATATGTGATGATTTTTAAAACTCAACAAAGCAAGTATACAGTACTGATTCATAAACATGTTAAAAACTTGCCAAACAACATTTATTTCAACCCTAAATCATTTCCTAAACATTTCATATACTCAAATTAGCCCTACACAAGTTTCTGCAAATAAAACCATTTTAATAGAAGCAAAACATTAAACACATTGCATATTTAGAAAGAGCTTGCTCTCCTGATTCCAACGATATAAAATTTGTCAAATTCTAACATGGGGATGAAAAGTTATAGCCAAAACAAATTTGAACATCTAATAGATCTAATTCAAAATTTTAAAACGAACTCTGTGTCACGCGGCGCTATTCTATTGGCCGATACCGCTTCGCGTCGGATCACGCTTCTGAGCCGCTGGATCTAACTTAATCGCGCGGCTCTGATTGAATCATACCGCTTCAGCTAGGTTCTAACGTGACCACTAGATCTAGATCTAACGGTGCTCAGCACTCGACCATCAAGTGGCGGCGCTGGCGGCGGCGACAGGCGGCGACGCGCTCTGTCAGTGGCGGAGCTGGTGAACAAGGTCGCCCGGGAAGGTGGGAGGATGCTCACCAGGTTCGCAGTGTCGAGGAGAAGCTCAACTTGCCCTTGGTTGGCGAAGGGGCGCTCAGAGTTATCAGGGATTCCTCGCCGGAGTTTGCGAATGCGTCGGGTACGGTTGCTCGTTGACGTTGGCGAAGATACAGATCATGCCAGGGCAAAATAGACAGTGCGTCAGATGCGTGGAGTGATGCTGGTCATGCGAGTGTCAAAGAGAGAGCAAGGCGCGGTCAGAACTAACCAGGAAGGCTTGACGGAGTTGATGGCGTCGTCTGACTCGTGCTGTCGTCGATGTTGACGAGGCTCTGAATGATCCTAGCATGCACCAGAGAGGTTAGGAGATGCGCATGGTTGCAGAGATTGTACTAGCAAGGCTAGAGGTTAAGGGGCGCGAGGAGCTCACCGGAATTTGATGCCGAAGTTCATCGGTACCGCGGCAGTGTTCGGCGAATTGTGGGCAGCCTGGTGGCGTGGCGTCTGTGCTAGGTGAGGGGAAATGGGCGGCGAGGGGAGGTGGTCTTATAGCCAGAGCGGGGGCGTAAATCTCTCGCCGTATCAATGCAATTTAAGCGCGGCATCAGTGCGGGGAAACGGCAGCGACGAGGTGGTCATCGGCGTTGATTGAGGACGAAGGGTGACGCGGCAGTGAGGGCCCAGCTGTCAGCGGGTGGGTACACGCGCGCTGGTGAGAATCAGAGGGAGAGGGGGATACCTGGGTGGGCTGGCTGACGGGCTGCTTCGTCTGTTGGGCCAGAATCCTGGCGCCGATCCTTTTCCTTTTCTCTAATCCTTTTCTTTTTCTGTTTTCAATTTCAGGAACCAAATTCCAATGATTTCAAATCCTATTTGAATTCAAATATTTTCAGGGTTTTTGTAGTGTGCAACAGTCACAATTCTGGGCATAAAACCAAGTGGTCACTTTGAATTGGCTTGGTCACTTGGAAATAAATAACATAAGTAGTGGCATAGCACTAGTTTGAATAGGTTTTGAAATTGGTTTTTAATTCATATTTATTTTGAAACTTTGGTTTAAATCTTATCAATCTAGTAAAACTACCTGAGAGCAATAAGACAACAAAGTTTAATTTCATGCTCAACAATCTCTTATTGGAGAGTAACATTTGTTTTAAAGGCTAGTCACATAAAATAATGAGCTCATATGCTCATGTTTTTGAAGTGATTTGTTTGAAATGAAAAACATATGATCATGGATGCATGGATGATATGCATGAGTTTGAAACATGATTTTAGGGATGTTACAAATCTAACCCCCTTAAGGTGAATCTCGCCCTCGAGATTCGGATTGGCTAGCAAATAGGTGAGGGTGGTCTTTCTGAAGGTCATCTTCTCTTTCCCATGTTGCTTCCTCTTCGGAATGATGGTTCCACTGAACTTTGCAAAACCTGATAGTTTTAGTCCGTGTGACTCTTTCTGAAGTTTCAAGAACCTTGATAGGTTTCTCCTCATAAGTAAGATCACTTTCTAGCTGAACCTCTTCTAAAGGTATAGTATCCTTCAAAGAAGTTTCTTCCATTTCTGGATGACATTTCTTAAGTTGACTCACATGAAACACATTATGAACAGCTGACAAGGACTCTGGCAGTTCAATTTCATAAGCAACTTCTCCCTTACGACTCAGAATCTTGAATGGTCCAACATATCTTGGGGCCAACTTTCCTTTGACTCCGAATCTCTTCACTCCACGAAGTGGTGACACTCTAAGATAGGCTCTATCACCAACTTCGTAGGTGACCTCTCTACGCTTAGGATCTGCGTAGCTTTTCTGTCGGGATTGTGCTATCTTCAATCTGTCCTGAACCATTTTGACCTTCTCTTCGGCTTCCTTGATAAGTTCTGGTCCGAACAAACTTCTTTCACACCATTCCATAGCAATGGGGTGGTACACTTTCTTCCGTAGAGAAACTCAAATGGTGCCATCTCAATGCTGGCTTGATAGCTGTTGTTATAAGAAAATTCTGCATAAGGCAGACTTTCATCCCAACTGGCTCCATAGTCTAGGGCACATGCCCTCAACATGTCTTCAAGAATCTGATTAGTCCTTTCGGTTTGTCCATCAGTTTGAGGATGAAAAGCAGTACTGAATTCCAACCTCGTTCCCAATGACTCATGTAGCTGTCTCCAAAAATGGGAAGTGAATTGAGTTCCCCTATCAGACACAATATTCTTGGGTACTCCATGTAGACACACAATTCGACTCATATAGATTTTGGCCAACTTAGCACTTGTATAGGTTGTCTTCACGGGTATGAAATGAGCCACTTTAGTTAGGCGATCCACTACTACCCAAATAGAATCGTATCCTGACCGGGTTCTTGGTAATCCGGTAATGAAATCCATACCAATCTTGTCCCACTTCCAATCAGGAATAGGTAGTGGTTGAAGCAACCCTGCTGGTTTCTGATGTTCCGCTTTCACTCTACTACACACATCACACAAAGCAATATGTTCGGCGATGTCCTTCTTGAGATTATTCCACCAAAATCTTTCCTTCATGTCCATGTACATTTTGGTATTACCCGGATGAATGGAATACGGAGAGTTGTGTGCTTCTTGCAAAATCAGTTTCCAAAGCTCCTGATCTTGTGGAACATAGATACGTTTCCCATGCCATAAAGTACCATGTTCGTCTTCATGGAACCCTTTGGCTTTTCCTTTGCCAATCTTTTCTTTAATCTCTTCAATTTCTTTATCAATCTTCTGGGCTTCTTTGATCTTGTCCAACAAAGTGGGTTGAACATCCAAAGACATGAGATGTCCTTCAGGCACAATTTCCAATCTGAGCTCTTAAATTGGGTACACAGATCATCTGGCAATTCTCCTTTGGTAAGGCCATTTACAAAAACCTTACGACTTAGAGCATCTGCTACAACATTTGCTTTACCGGGATGGTATTGCAAACTTAAGTCATAGTCCTTGATGAGTTCTAGCCATCTTCTTTGTCTCATATTAATTTCCTTCTGGGTGAAGATATACTTCAAACTCTTGTGGTATGTGAACACTTCACAACGCTTTCCCAAAAGTTAGTGCCTCCATGTTTTGAGTGCATGGACAACGGAGGCTAACTCTAAATCATGAGTAGGATAGTTCACTTCATGAGTTTTGAGTTGTCTCGAGGCATACGCCACAACTTTTCCTTCTTGCATAAGTACTGCAACCAAACCATGATGAGATGCATCACAATATACTTGGAAATCTTTTTCCAAGTCTGGCAAACACAATACTGGTGCTGTCACCAGCCTCTTCTTCAATTCCTGAAAGCTAAGTTCACAACCTTCAGACCAAACAAACTTCTTGTCTTTCTTTAGCAATTTCGTCATGGGGTTAGCTACCTTGGAGAAATTTTCAATGAACCTTCTATAGTAACCTGCTAAGCCAAGGAAACTACGAACTTCTTTCACTGACTTGGGAGATTCCTATTCAGTTACAGCTGAAACCTTTGCAGGATCAACTGCTACCCCATCCTTTGTCATAACATGTCCAAGAAAACCAACTTCATTCAACCAGAATTCACACTTGCTGAATTTGGCATAAAGTTTATGCTCTCTTAACTTCTCAAGTATCAAACGCAAATGTCCTTCATGCTCTTCTTTGCTCTTGGAGTAGACTAAAATGTCATCGATGAAAACGACAACAAACTTGTCAAGGAATTCCATGAACACCTTGTTCATCATATTCATGAAGTATGCTGGAGCATTGGTCAAACCAAATGGCATCACGGTATACTCATACAATCCATACCTTGTGGTGAAAGCTATCTTAGGTATGTCTTGTTCTCTTATCTTGAGCTGAAAATAACCTGACCGGAGATCAATCTTTGAGAACACACAAGCTCCTTCCAGCTGATCAAACAAGTCATTGATCCTAGGCAAAGGGTATTTGTTCTTGATAGTCACCTCATTGAGTGAACGGTAATCTATGCATAACCTTTGACTTCTATCTTTCTTCTCCACAAACAAGACTGGGGCTCCCCAAGATGAAGAACTTGGTTGAATAAATCCTTTCTGCAACTGTTCTCCAAGTTGTTTCTTGAGTTCCTTCAGTTCATCAACTGACATCTTATATGGTCTCTTTGCTATTGGCCCAGATCCTGGTAGCAAATCTATAAGAAACTCCACATCTCTATCTGGTGGCATTCCTGGCAATTCTTCCGGAAACACATCCGGATACTCACTCACAATTGGCACACTGTCTATGCTAACCCCGTTAAGAAAATTTAGCATACTCCTTCTTGCTTCAAAGTTGGTCTTGAATCTGATCCTTTTATTTTCTGGAGTTGTGAGTGAGACAGTATGGTTGGCCAATCTATCACTCCCTTGTGCTTAGTCATCCAGTCCATTCCCAAAATGACATCCAATCCTTGGGAGTTTAGAATTATTAAGTTAACGGGAAACTTATACTTCCCAAACTCTATGACTAGATCATGACATCCTGAATTCACTATCATTTCTCCACCAGGAGAACTTACTTTTATAGGACACCCAATAGTTTCTACCGGCAGTTCATTTCTTTCAACAAATGCTCTTGATATGAATGAATGAGATGCACCGGTATCAAAGAGAACAAATGCTGGAACAGAATTGAGTTTGAACTTACCAGCAATAGCATCAGGCTCCTCATAGATTTCCTCCACATTGATGTGGTTCACCTGTCCCTTCTAAAAAGGGTTGGGCTTGTTGGGTCCTTCAACTTTCTTTTCTGGGCATTCATTTGCATAATGCCCCATCTTCTTGCACTTGAAGCATTCAACCTGACTAATGTCCTTCTTGATAGGCTGACTTCCACTGCCACTTCCATTTCCACTGTGGTGGCTCTTATATCCACCCTTGTGGTTCTTGTACTTGTCATTGTCATGACTACGGTGATGCTTGTCATGACGGTTGTGGTTGTGGTGCTTGTTGAATTTCCCATGCTTGTGGGATCCTAAGCTTCCGCTGTCATCAAAATGGGAACGTTTGTGAGACGATCCCGAGCTGTGCTTGTCTGAGTGCTTTCTCTTCCTGCTTTCAACTTGCTTTATTTTGTTCTCCAAAATAGCAGCCTTGTCACAGAGAGACTGATAAGTGGGAACATAGGCCACTGCCAACTGCAGGTTCTGTTCATCATTTAACCCTTCGAGGAACTTTTCTTTCCTCTTAGCATCTGTGTCAACTTCATCCGGTGCATATCGCGCCAGATTGTTGAACTCCTCAATATATTCAGCCACGCTGCGGTGGCGCTGCTTCAGGTTATGAAACTCTTTCTTTTTCAGACTCATCACTCCAGATGAGATATGAGCAGTAGGAAAGCCATATTCAAAGATAGCCCATGTCACATCTTCTATGGGAGTGGTGATCTGGAAGTTATCCCACCAAGTAGCGGCTGGTCCTTCCAGCAAATGTGCTGCAAATCTGACCTTTTCAGCATCAGTACAGCCCACAGTTACCAAGTCCTTATTCACAGAGTGTAGCCAATCATTGGCCACCATGGGATCGGTCGTTCCTGAGAACTTTGCTGGCCTCAATCTCAAGAACCTGGTAAGCATGTCAAAACCCGGTGGGTTGTTGTTGTTGTTATTGTTGTTGTTATTGTCGTTATTGTTGTTGTTTTGGTTCTGGATGAACGTCGTCATCATCTGCATCAGCTGAGTTTGAGTTGTCATCATTTGCTGCATTTCTGGAGTGATGTTGTTGTTATTGTTGGGGTTGGGGTTTGCACGACGGGGAGGCATCTGTGGTTTGTTCGATAGAGATAAGAATGAGATACCCATAGATGCTATCATGCACAATACATCACATAACAACACAAAGCATGCAACAAAAGGATAAAGGTTCAACAACAAGATAACAAGTTCGCAAAGTAAAACACACACAAATAACAAGCCATCCACATGTCGGATGGTCAAATAACAAGTTCCCAACAACAAGTACGATAATAGATGATAAATGAGTAGTCAAATCTACTCCTCGGCATCAACCTCCTCCTCGACAAAGGTAAGACCTGCATTCTCCATTGCAGTCTTGTATTCCTCGACGTTGGTGGTCAAGGTATCTATCTTGGCCTTGAGAGCCCTCTTCTGGGAACGAAGCCTCTCAATCACCGTCTGCTGATGCTCGAGCTCGAAGTCCTTGGCCTGCAGTTCTTCAGTCATGTCCCGGATCTTCTTGTTCCTATCCTGGACTCGCTTCTCCTGACTCTTGAACTTTCTGTCCTGGCTCTCAAACTTCACCTCCATCTCCTTGACTATCTCATCTTTCTCCGCGAAGAGCTTGTCCTTCTCGCGAAGCTGCACCTGGAGTTCGTCATTGTTGAGCATGACGTTGGTCCTATCAGTGTCCACGTGCCTAATGAGAGACTCTAAGTCCTGGAGGTATAGACGAATTGGCTCTGCTGTGTCCCTCGAATCGTCCTCGAAGTCGATGGACTCTCCATCCTCATCACGTCTACCGAAGACGTGGAAGTGAGTACCTCTAACCTGTCGGGACTGTCTCCCTAGCAGACGTCCTATCAGATCATGCATGACTACCTCAAGGCCTCTCTCCTTGTCATCATTCATGAGCTTGAAGACGATGGCCTCCGTGGTAGGCTCTGTTTGGCGTCCGGGCTGGTTGAACTTGAAGCCCCAAAGGTCTTTCCTCTCAAACTTGGTGAGGGGAAGCACCATGATGGTAGGAAGAGGGAGATTGAGCAAAGTAGTAAGCTCAACAATACGAGGACCAAAGCGAGTTCCCTAGAACTCCTCAACAGTGCTGATGGTAACAGTAGGCATCTATTTATAAGATAGAAAAAGTTAGAACAACACAATTCAAGATACATCACAAGGCAAAACATCACATACAAATCCTTGGAAACCAAAACACACAAGTCATGGCACACATGGATCCATTACAACAACCAAAGTTTAACTTATTTTTAAAGCAACATTTGGAAAATAAGGTGATAAGTGGTGGGCCAACTAGCGAAGTACGCTTACAATCCTATCTCACTGGATCTGTTGGCTAACACAATGTTTCTAGAAGCAATCAGTCTATCTTGCTCACATGACTCCATCACTAAGTCTATAATGTCTCCTCTTAAGGTTTGGTTGGTAGCTTCCAACTCTTGGGTATGTTTCTTCTCTTCCTTTAGATCATTTTGGAGGTTGAGCATTCTGCACTTGACTCTATCACCAAGTTCTTTGATGGTCTTCCAAGCTGCATCCCTTGCTGATTCAAAGAATGTAGTGTGTACCACTGAATTGGTGAACATGCAGAATCCTTTTTCTTGGTAGTTGTCTTCCTTGTTTTTATACAGGTGAAGTTGCACCCACCAGTATTCCACTCCTTCATCCATCACAGGAAAACCTCTATACACAGCTGCACCTTGTATCTCTAATGCAACCATGACGTCCTTGAGAGCCTTGGGAAATTCTTTCTCACACTCCAAAGTCATTGTCATGAGTGGTCCTTTCCTTACGGCTTCGTTGATGGAGTTCATCTACAGATAGAGATGAGAAAGAAGTTTATAAAAGTTCTACGAGAAGAATAGACAAGTGTAGAAGTTGCTGAATTTTTTTTCCTTAGTGGTTTCCAATCCTAGGGTCATAATCCTACAGGCAACACAGTGCTCTGATACCATCTGTAAGATCCCTCCCTTTATAAAGGAAAAGGATCCCTGTGATTGCAATGCTAGTCCCTGGATCAATGCTAGCATCCATAGTTTAAGATGAAGTACACAGATACAAAGGTCATTATTACAGCCATTCCAGAGATAAACATAGTCTTTACAACTCCAAGGCCACAAGCCTAGTACAAGAGTTTGATTAAGTAAATAAATAAAAGCCTTCATCTTCATGTGCCACAGGCAAACATGTTGAGTGTAGACTCATGGCACCTAATCCTCATCAGAGTAACCTGCAACATCACAAGTTACAACCACAGTGGGTCAATACTTTGGAATAGTATTGGCAAGTGATACCTTAGTATAATTTAGGTGGACTAGATACTATATGCAATTTGGCTAAGTGTAGCTTGGCTTGCTTTGCTCAAAATAGGTTTTGCCTATTAGTTGAAAACACTAAGTTTTTCTTTGTCAAAACTTTTCCCAAGGAACCACCAATAGACATTGAGGTCCTTCACCCTTGTTCACCCACAAGTTTTACTTAAAAATTGGGATGAGGAGATTCTTGATAGCTTCCATGTATTGATGCTCAAGTTGTCCATTACCATGGACTTGGCTAAGTACTTAGATTTTTCCATCTGCAGAGGTTGTGCACTTTCCCCACCAGACTTGGTTTCACCAAGACATGACCTTTCAGAAGCCTTCCCTTAGACCAAATAGACGCGTTCCAACCTATCATCCCACTACCACCAACTATCCAGATGGCTAAGTTCTAGCAACCTATGTGATCCAGGCAGAGCCCATATTGCCAAGTGGCTGCACTAGAAGCTTCTTAACACTTGGCCTCTAAAATCTCTTTGTTCCTGGGTGGCTTACCACAAGTGAGATACACAAGGTAAACCATAGATATGGGCCTTGTGTAACCACTCAACATAAACCATTCCTTCCATTCCACCTAGGTGTTTCATTAACTTAGTTGTTTTATTAGGCAAAACACAAGTCCAAAGACTTATAAATATTTTCATCATAGCATGTATATTTCACCAACCGTTGTTTTCTACTAGCTAGGCTAAGCATGGCATAGATAGTAACTTAACTTAGAGATTCCCTAGCAATTCTACAACTACTAGTATTTCCCAACATGGCATATAAGCAAAATAATAACATGCAAGACTTAGCAAAATATTTCTAATGCTTAGTATAAAACATGGGGATAGAAATATTCATGAAGTACCACTTGCCTTAGTAGTTTGGAGAGTAGCTACACTCCTCACAATCACAATCACTAGCACCAAAATCTATACAAAGAATCATAGTCACAATCACATACAAAACATATACAATCAAAAATATATGCATGCATGCAAAATGATATGTGATGATTTTTAAAACTCAACAAAGCAAGTATACAGTACTGATTCATAAACATGTTAAAAACCTGCCAAACAACATTTATTTCAACCCTAAATCATTTCCTAAACATTTCATATACTCAAATTAGCCCTACACAAGTTTCTGCAAATAAAACCATTTTAACAGAAGCAAAACATTAAACACATTGCATATTTATAAAGAGCTTGCTCTCCTGATTCCAACGATATAAAATTTGTCAAATTCTAACATGGGGATCAAAAGTTATAGCCAAAACAAATTTGAACATCTAATAGATCTAATTCAAAATTTTAAAACGAACTCTGTGCCACGCGGCGCTATTCTATTGGCCGATACCGCTTCGTGTCGGATCACGCTTCTGAGCCGCTGGATCTAACTTAATCACGCGGCTCTGATTGAATCATACCGCTTCAGCTAGGTTCTAACGTGACCACTAGATCTAGATCTAACGGTGCTCAGCACTCGACCATCAAGTGGCGGCGCTGGCGGCGGCGACAGGCGGCGACGCGCTCTGTCAGTGGCGGAGCTGGTGAACAAGGTCGCCCGGGAAGGTGGGAGGATGCTCACCAGGTTCGCAGTGTCAAGGAGAAGCTCAACTTGCCCTTGGTTGGCGAAGGGGCGCTCGGAGTTGTCAGGGATTCCTCTCCAGAGTTCGCGAATGCATCGGGTACGGCTGCTCGTTGACGTTGGCGAAGATACAGATCATGCCAGGGCAAAATAGACAGTGCGTCAGATGCGCGGAGTGATGCTGGTCATGCGAGTGTCAAAGAGAGAGCAAGGCGCGGTCAGAACTAACCAGGAAGGCTTGCCGGAGTTGATGGCGTCGTCTGACTCGTGCTGTCGTCGATGTTGACGAGGCTCTGAATGATCCTAGCATGCACCAGAGAGGTTAGGAGATGCGCATGGTTGCAAAGATTGTACTGGCAAGGCTAGAGGTCAAGGGGCGCGAGGAGCTCACCGGAATTTGATGCCGAAGTTCGTCGGTACCGCGGCAGTGTTCGGCGAATTGTGGGCAGCCTGGTGGCGTGGCGTCTGTGCTAGGTGAGGGGAAATGGGCGGCGAGGGGAGGTGGTCTTATAGCCAGAGCGGGGGCGTAAATCTCTCGCCGTATCAATGCAATTTAAGCGCGGCATCAGTGCAGGGAAACGGCATCGGCGAGGTGGTCATCGGCGTTGATTGAGGACGAAGGGTGACGCGGCAGTGAGGGCCCAGCTGTCAGCGGGTGGGTACACGCGCGCGGGTGAGAATCAGAGGGAGAGGGGGATACCCGGGTGGGCTGGCTGACGGGCTGCTTCGTCTGTTGGGCCAGAATCCTGGCGCCGACCCTTTTCCTTTTCTCTAATCCTTTTCTTTTTCTGTTTTCAATTTCAGGAACCAAATTCCAATGATTTCAAATCCTATTTGAATTCAAATCTTTTCAGGGTTTTTGTAGTGTGCAACAGTCACAATTCTGGGCATAAAACCAAGTGGTCACTTTGAATTGGCTTGGTCACTTGGAAATAAATAAGATAAGTAGTGGCATAGCACTAGTTTGAATAGGTTTTGAAATTGGTTTTTAATTCATATTTATTTTGAAACTTTGGTTTAAATCTTATCAATCTAGTAAAACTACCTGAGAGCAATAAGACAACAAAGTTTAATTTCATGCTCAACAATCTCTTATTGGAGAGTAACATTTGTTTTAAAGGCTAGTCACATAAAATAATGAGCTCATATGCTCCTGTTTTTGAAGTGATTTGTTTGAAATGAAAAACATATGATCATGGATGCATGGATGATATGCATGAGTCTGAAACATGATTTTAGGGATGTTACAGTTGCGATCCCCTATACTTGTGGGTCATCAAGACAATTTCCTGGCACCGTTGCCGGGGAGCATAACTTTATTTGTAAGTTCACTTGGATCTACTATTGTTTACTACTACTCCTTTCATCATGGGGAAGTCTCGTGATGGAAAGTTTCCTATTTTACCATCCACTACAAGAAGAGGTATAGTCCTAAACACTTCTGCTGCTCTTGATTCACCATATGTTATAAGTAAGCTTGTTACACCACCACCACATACTCATGCTACACACACTGCTACTACTGCCGAGTGTAAAATTGCTTTTGATACTCATGATGTTACTTCTACTGTGCTTGATGCGAGTGGTTCATTAGGTCCTTCCCTAGATGCTACTATGGCTGGTCTAGGAAATACTGAAACTCCTAGTGAAGACACTGTTACACCTGTTATCTCACCTGAGTCTATAGAGAGTTATGATATTAATGATGGCTACATTGAGTTTACTGATGAATTTGTTGAAGAGTGCCAAAACACACATGGTACTAGTGTTATTAAGAGTCTCCTTGCAAGACGTACTATTATTCCTAAGCTGTCCTCTGATCCTAAGTTTGCCACCTCTCCCATAGATATTAAAGATAAGGATTATGAATTATCTCTTGATTTATCCTATTTAGACATTGTTGAGAAAGAACCTTTTTGTGGGACTGAAAATGAGTGTTGTGGCTCATGTGAATGAGCTTTCCACTATGAGTGCTTTATTCTCTGATGATTTTAAGATGTGTAAGTACTTTGTTACTAAGATCTTCCCTTTTTCACTAAAAGGAGAATCTAGGGCTTGGTTTAATAGATTACCTCCTGGTTCCATTGATAGCCCTGATTGCTTGATTGCTTCTTTCTTCCAGAAATATTTTCCTCCGAGTGCTAGACATGCTGCTTTGCAGAGACTTTTTGATTTTAAACAGGGAGAAGAAGAGAAATTGCCTGAGTCATGGACAAGGTTTTGTGCCTTGATTCATGCACATCCTGGATGTCCATTGCCTAAAAATGAGCTTCTTGATATTTATTATAATGGACTAACTGATGATTCTAGGACATACCTAGATAGCTTTGCTGATTGTGTTTTCAAGAAAAGAACTCCTACAGATATTGAAGAATTAATGGCTAAGATAAGCAAGAATTATGATGATTGGACTTCAACTGAGCTAAATACACCTGAGCCTATTACTCCTGAACTAGTTGTGCCTGAACTAGTTCCAACACCAACACCAAAGAAGAGGGGAGTTATTGCATTAAATGATGAAGTGATGAAAGAAGCTAAGAAATGTCTAAAGGAGAAATGTATTAGAGCTGAAGATGTGAAGAATCTACCTCCTATAGAAGAATTTTGTAAGCCAATTCCCCACTCATCTACTATTGAGGTACACTCTCTCCACTTTGATGAAGGTGATACTCCCTATGGTAAGCCTCCTGATCAATGTTTAGAGGAACTTGACACATTTATTGTTAAACAAGGTAATTTTAATAAACAAGTTCAAAATCATTTATTGGAAAACTCTAGAGCTATTAAAGAGTTGAAAGATATTGTGGAAAGAACTTCTAATGATATTAAAATGCTTTGTAAACACTTTCAAATGGTTCAAACCCAACTTGATCAACTTGTAAGGTACAAAAGGATATGCTAGTTAATACCTCAGGAGATAAACATGCTTATGGAATTAGAACTAGGAGTGGTATAGCTACTCAAGATCCTTTATATCCTGAAGGACACCCTCGAAGAATTGAGCAGGATTCTCAACAAGGTGAAAGTAGTGGTAGTCCTTGTAAGAGAAAGAAAAATAAACATAAAATAGTTGAGGAACCACTTGAACCTGCTGTAGATCCTAATAGTATATCTGTCTCTGATGCTGAAACTGAGAGTGGTAATGGTAATAATGATGCTCCTGATAAGGAGGAAGGTGAGGAAGAACCTGAGAAGCACACTAAGAATACTAGGTACACTAAGGAAGATTTTATTGCTAAGAAACATGGTAGTGAGAGAGAACCTTGGGTGTAGAAACCTATGCGTTTTCCAGGTAAGAAACACAAGTCAAAGGAGGAAGAACACTACAACAAGTTTTGTGAGTGGATGAAACCTTTATTTTTGCAAATTCCTTTGACTGATGCTATTAAGTTGCCTCCTTATTCAAAGTATATGAAGGATATTGTCTCTAATAAAAGGAAGATTCCTAATGAGGAAATTTATACTTTGCTTGCTAATTATTCCTTCAATGGTAAGATTCCAAAGAAACTTGGTGATCTAGGTATACCAACTATTCCTTGCTCTATTAAGAATAATTATGTTAAAACTGCTTTATGTGATTTGGGAGCTGGAGTTAGTGTTATGCCTTTTTCTCTCTACAAGAGACTCTAGCTAGAAAAGTTTATACCAACTGATATATGTTTGCAAATGGCTGATAAGTCAAATACTATTACTGTTGGTATATGTGAGGATGTTCCTGTTTAAGTGGCTCATAATTGCTTGGTTTTAACTGATTTTGTTGTGCTTGAGATGCCTGAAGATGATAATATGTCTATTATTCTTGGGAGACCTTTTCTTAATACTGCAGGTGCTGTCGTCAATTATAATCAAGGAAAAGTAACATTCAATATTAATGACAAAGAGCATACTGTTTATTTCCCCAAGAAGGTTGCTAAGAGATATTGCCTGAATTCCATTGAAAATATTGAGAGCATTAAGGTTAAAGAAATATATTGTCCCATTCCACAAGAAAATTTTGAAACTATTATGATTGGGACCATTGATATCAAGTATGAGGTAACATAATCACCTTGTGGAATGCAAAGTTTTGTTTCATATAAGATTGTTTTGGTAACAAGACTTGATCAACCTTGTTAACAAAAGGATTTTAATGAACAAAATAATGTTTTCACTGTGGTTATACTTGCTTTCTTTTACTTTTCTCCTTCCTAGTCCTTGCCTTTTCTTTTGCTAGCTTTGGTTTTGTTAGTTGTTTACTTGTTAGAGTGTCTTAGAGCTTCTGTAGTTTGGTTTTTGGTTTGCTTTTGCTTCTTCTAAAAAAACTGTTTCTGCTAGAAAATCAATTTTCATACCCTGAAAATTGGCCAAAAATAAAGTTTCTCGAAAAATCCCAGAAAATTCAAAATAAATTTTTCCTCGAAAAAAGGGGCAGAGGGATACCTGGAGTGACCCAGGGGGCCACCCCAGGCCACCACACCCCTTGTGGGCGCGGACACACCCTAGGTGGCGCCTAGGTGGGGTGTGGCCCACCTAGGCCCCTCCAAGGTGTCTCCTCCTAGCCATCTTCTTTCTCTCTCCCAAAAACACTGGAAAACTTTCTCAAGCTCGAGTTCCTACTGTTATTGCTCGCGAATTTCGATCTCCTTGCTCAGCCCATCTTTGTTCCTCATTTTTGGAGGGATTTCTCCTTGGTATGTGCCTCCTCCACTTGTCCAATTAGATTTGTGATAGATAGATTGTATCTTGAGTATTTTGCTGCTATAGGTGACAGGTTGTGTGAGCTCGCATGCTTGTTCTATGCTTAGAGATTTCATTTCGATGCATGTGTAGCCCTCTAGCAAGTTCCTATAGTAGTTTCTCATCATTTATCAACTTGTAAATCACTTGGTTTGATGTTTATCTAAAAATTTCAGATTGGAAGATGAGTGCATATCCACTGAATCAATATGATTTGATGGTACCTGAGCCAATGAAAGTTCATCGTGAGGAAGGATTTTTACCTTCCATATATCCATGCCAGGAATTTATGAGAACCGCGGGAATCCTCCAGGATTTCCAAACTATGATTACCAATGCAGGGTTGGAACTCTTTGTTGAAGGTGAACCACTTCAATATGTTAAGCTAACCATGGCTATTGTGCAGGACTTCCGGTTTACTTGATCTTCATATAATCCCATGGTCCATTATAAAATATACAATCTAGCTATCAACCTGCCTTTTGCTGATTTCTGTGCAGCAATTAGAGTTCCTCAGTGGGGATCTTGTGAGAAGATCAAGGAGAGGCCCAAGTTACTTATGGATTTATATGCTGAGATTTTCCAAGGTTTTGACTTCTCAAAGGAAAGTGGTAAAATTCGGAACACTCAGTTCCCAGCCTTTAGATATTTTGCCTATTTCATTACCAAGTGTGTTCTCGCTAGAAAGATTGCTAGAAATTTATCTTCTTTTGATCTAGCTTTTATCGCATCTGCTTTGAATAGGAATAAATATTATAACCTGGGTGCTTTGATAGCTTACCGTCTCACCACCAACCGCGAGAAGGGTGGAATATGTGGAGGTCTCATTGCTTATAGGTTGCTAGCTTTACATGGTTTAGAGCCTCAACATTCAGATTATCGGTTCTCCATAGAGAGTCTTGATCTTGAATCCATGGTTCAACATGGTTTTGTTTCCTTGGGGGATACTGTGAGAAGTTTACCGTATGAATTATCTTTTGCCAAGCGTGGTTGGATAGGGGGTAGGACTGAGAAAATAGTTTATTTGCCTGCACATGCTTTGTTTAATTTTGATAACAGGCAAGGATGATCGCTCGCGGAGGAGGAGTTTGACACATACGTGGCGGAGCTATCCCAGCAAGAGGAGAATGTTGGAGAGGATGCCTAAGATGATTCAGTTCTGCCCTCCAACTTGGGAGAGTCTTCTTAACAACAGCCCTCCTATGATTGGGGCACGTCTTCTTGTTCATCGCAAGCGCCTGACTATGATCATTCCTATGATGACCCACCATCTTAGGCTTACTACCCGCGCTATTGAGCCCCACTTAGGCCAAAAGCCTAAGCTTGAGGGGGAGGTATACCGACATCACACTCATCTATATATCATGTTCCGTTGGTTCTTTGTATATCCATTGTTTCGCTTTATTTTTGGTTTTTGTTTCTGCTTTCTCAAAACACAAAAATACCAAAAATATTTTCGTTGTTTCTCTTGGTTTGTTTCTTTTCTTTGGTTTGCCTTAAAAGAAAAAAATCCAAAAATATTTTGCTTTGTTTGTTTTTTCTTTGTTGGCTTGTTTGAAAAATCGAAAACACCAAAAATATTTGTTGTTCTTCTTTGGTTTTGTGAGTTCTTTGCAGGGTTCAGCCGTCCTCAGTGGATTTTGGTTTCACGTTATTATTCAAATCACACAAGTGAATGGAAATAATGAAGATTAAGACAACTTGAGGTGAGGTAAGAGGCTGGTAACGAACTCTATTTGTTTTCATTTTTGTACATATACTCATCATTGTGAGCATGCTTAGTCTGTTCATGTAAGGAGTATGTTACTGATGGATGCTTAGTAGTTCTTGCTTGTCTATGATTAGCTCCAGCTTGCTAATAGTTTGTAGCATGTCATATGAATGATTGCTTGCATTGTTTTATTCATATTTTGGTATGATATTGTGGTATCCTCCTCTGAAAGTTTCATGTGAATCGACTTGGCACATGCTCGCGCATGCATATGACTAAACAATAGTCAGTAAGCCTCGATGATTTATTTTGCCTCAGAGTCCTTGTATCACTTTCATGCCATAATTAGTCCTATTTTGTTGCAAGCATGATTATGACAGTTATTGCTCTCTCGTTTGTCGCTCCCTTTCTTTTGCTAGCCTTCAATTGCACTGAGTATGAGCTCTACTTGTGCATCCGACTCCCCAAAACCAATATTGCCAACTATGTCCACCATACCTACCTATTAGCATCATTTGCTATTTCAGTGCATATTCTATATGCCTTGTTTTCTTCCAAAAAATGTTTGTCTGTTTTGAGAAAGTTAGTTAGTAAAGCTCTCACGAACTTGATGGCACACTTTATTCCTTGCACTTAATAATCCTCAACCATTGTGACCTGTCCATGAAAGTTATATGCTTGCAAATTATAGGTTGGGAGTTAGCAGAACCGTACTATCACGGGGAACGCTTCAACACTTATGGATACATATCCAGTTGATACCATGCTCTTTTGTTTAAATATGTCGTTGGTGTGAAATAAAAGGGGAGCTTGTGAGTTCATGGAGTATATATGTGTTAGAGAAACGCCTGGGCCACTGTCCTAAGCCATGCCTAATCATGGTGGAAACTTGCAGAATCACCATAATGAGCGTCTATGAAGCATCCTCAATAAAAATCTATGCACATAATAAATAAAAATATCGCTGAGATGCTCATTGTCTGCTTGCCTTGTCATTTTGATCACGGGATAGCTCATGTATCATGTGCAAGGGGTACCCTGTTGGCGGTTCTATATGATATGCATGTATTTACAATGACAAGAACTTACAGGTAACCAAAGTTGACTAGCATGCGGAGCGGCCCTCGTGCTCAAGGGACATGGGATTTCCAGTTTATGGTCCGTCAAGCATATAACTCATATTGGACCTCACTTTCACCTTAACCATATAAAGATGCCTATGATAGGGGCAATGAGAGCTCAAAGCTAGTGAGTACCTTACTTTCAGCATTTGTAAGCCTTTCAAACTTTTCAAAACCTTTTGACTTCCTTGTTGAGTCATCAGTTATTCTATGAGCACCTCCTTGAGAGCATAGTTGTCATTCTTGTGTTTGTCTCAAAACTTGGTTAATTATGTCATGACTTTGATGCTTGTATCTCTGATATCTTTACTTCTAGTCTTCATGTGAACTTCAGAGGTGCCTTGGCATTTATATTGTGCTCTACAAACAAAGGCAAGCGAGATACCACTCTATCATACCTTCCTATGAGCATTGCAATGTTGCTTATGTTTATGTTCCATGCTACTTATTATTATTGAGTTGGTTTCTCTTCATAGCTTGCAATGACTATTGAGTAGACTTAGTTGCATACTTCTTATTATGAATGGTTTAAGTATCTACTCCTGTGCTGATGTAACACCCCAGTTTTAGATAAATTTTATCTAGGGTTGGTTGTGCATTGCATGAGCATCATCTCTATTTTGCACTAAAGAAAAAGCAACTAAAATCCTAAAACCCTAGTTTTCTCCCTCTATTTGAAATCAATTCAAAATGTTTTGAAGTTGAAAGCTACCAAAAATATTGGAGCCCAAATTGAATATAAGGGCCCTGCATTATTTTATATATTTTATAAACCTTCTAGTAATTTTGAAATGCCAAAAACAGATTTGAAAATGGTTTGCAAAAGAGAGAAAAACAAAACAAAAATGAAAAAAGGTAAAATGTTTTCAGAAAAAAATAGAGCCAACTAACCTATCTGGGCTGCAGCCCAACCTCTCCCTCTCTACCTGCTGCTCCCGCGCAGCAGCCAGCACAGCCGCGGCCCAGGAGAAGCCCACCCGGGACCATACTCCTTCGGTATTTCCTCTTGTCGTCTTCCTCAACGGCAAGGAAGCAGCTCGGTGTCCCGAGCGCCGCCGTCGATCTGCGCCGCTCGCTTGCCGCCATTCGTCGCTCTCCGGGGCGAGGATAAGAACGCCACGATGCTCCTGCCTCAACCCTATCTCCCTATGCTCTCCCCAGAGACCCCTCTCTCCCGTTCCCCTCGCGAACCCGAACCCTAGCTCGCCGGTGACCGCATGCCGCCGCCACTCTGGACCGCCCTGAGCTTCGCCGTCTGTCCCAGGAGATCCGCCTCGCCACCCTTGTTCGTCTTCGACCAACCAATCAAGCTGGCACGCTCTC
Source organism: Avena sativa (assembly GCA_916181665.1). NCBI lineage: Eukaryota > Viridiplantae > Streptophyta > Magnoliopsida > Poales > Poaceae > Avena > Avena sativa. Next base: position 297,161,152 of record OV702297.1, on the reverse strand, counting down.
AATCGGCCGAATCGAACCCTCCATCCCGAAGTCCGGCCGCCATTGTTCCATCGATTCCGGCCACATCCGGCCTCGCCCTGCCTCGACGACGTCCCCTTGAGCATCCTGGTGAGCTGGTGGTTCTGCGGAGCCTCTCCACCCTCTTTCCCCCTCTCTGTATCGCGCTCTCGCCATAGATCCACCGTTGCTGCTGCTGCAGTAGGTAGCTCGTCCCGGCGCTCCGGTGACCAAATCTGGGCGGCGCCGCCTCTGCCATGCTCGCCTGGCTCCGCTCGCTCGAACGCACCTAACCGCGTAGTCCCGCGCGTCCTCTAGCATTGTCCCGCGCCGCCGCCTAGCCCGTTGGCTGGTGAGCCAACATGACGCATGCGTGGCCTCGGCCCCACCTGCCAGCCCCAGTGGGTAACCTCTGCCTGTGTGAGAAATAAGAAAACCACCCCCCTTTCCCACTTTGCCTGCGTGGCTTGCCGATGTGGCCTCTGGCCCACATGTCAGCCATAGTGGCTAGCTGTAGCCTGGATGTAAAAAGTATTTCCAGATTTAATTAAACTAAGAAAAAGGTTTAATAATTTCAGGAATTGTTTTAAATATTGTAAAGTCAATAACTTTATTCTGTAATTCAGAAAAGTACAAATAATATATCAAAATGTTCAGAAAAATAAAACCTATCTATCTAACGTATAATCATGCATTGTTCAACAACTTAAATGACAAGTTAAATTAGAAGATCATAGTAACCCCTCTCATATGTTCCGGGGTTTCCTTGAGTTAGGGTTTTCAACCCTCGGAACCCCGATTAAATGGTCAAGCATTCTTTAGGGTTACATTTCAATACAAATTAACTTGTCATATCATCATCATTGTTTGAGAATTGCATCGATGCCATGTGTTGATTGTTTCCCCCTCTCTTTCCGGTGTTTGGATCTTCGTGGTAGGATACGATATCGAGATCGGGATCGAAGCCCGAGGACAACACCATCGAAGTTCGAAGATCGACGAATAATACTTGACCAACTATAATCAAGTCAAGTACAAGGCTACCGAAGATCTGCTTATCGTTTATCAACAGGAAAAGGCAAGCATAGCCCCACCATGATATAATCCTATGTTTTCGAAAGCATTTCAACTCTGCCATGATGCATACGATTCTACTGTGGTCTTTTATCCATAGATAGAGTATCCTATCTGTTGCATACTCTCTTTGAGCTTATATTACCTGATCCAATGCTCCTAGCATAACTAGGTTTGGCTTGTGTGCACTGTTAGAGCTTATATCTGTGTCTGCTTAGCCATGCATAGCTTTTGAGTCTGGTCCATCCAGATGATGTATCAGATGCAGAGAATCTAGTATGACAGGAGAACGTGATGATATGAGATTGGTGATATGAGTTAAACTTATTAAGGCTTGTATGGGAGGCCACGGTGGGATGTGGTTTTTCTAGTCCCATGCTCGCCAACAATAGGAACTGAGTTCTTGTCTTTGGAACCAAGACGAGCGTGCAACCACAAGGGGCCTGGAAAACCTCACGAGCAACTAACTTGCCTAGTAGATTCCATGAGTCACATAGTTCGGGCGTTCCATTCAACATATGCATAGAAAATCTTTTGAAAGATTTGTCGGGTGAAGTTGGTGCATTCATAACAGGTAGGTAAGCGTGGACGAGGTTGCTTGGGGTAGATAGCGCCCCTGGTAAACCAACCTCGCCTCACATCTCTAAGTACCGGCTTCGGGATTGGACCCGTTACAGCGGAACCATACTTATTGCGTGACTCATGGTCTCGGCGAAAGCAAGGTAAAGGTCGTGTCTAACCACCCTCTGCCGGCCTTCCAAGGAAGAGGGATATTACTAGTGGCATTAAGAGAAGGTTAGTATGTGTGGGTAAAGTTGTACACCCCTACAGGGTAATAATCTTTTCGAAAAGCCGTGTTCACAGTTATGAACGACTTGGCGACCAGAGTCAAGATCATAGAGAACTTTAACCTAATCATAAAATTTGGCAGATCAGCATGTGCTTAAGATGCTTCCTCATGGGTACGAGGGGGTGATCCTAGTTGGTAGATGATGATGATTTGGTGGATATCAAAAGATGATGATCAATATTTTGGAGATGCCGCTCTCTTATCCCCTTTTTAAAATCCTCTGAATAGACGAGCTTCTTCTCCCCCTCTTGTTTTATAAACAAAGATGGCTTTATGCAAAATAAATCCACCAGCCATAAGTCTTGCGGACTACACCCTGTACTCACTCTTGCTTTGTTGATACTTTTGGCAGAGTAAGTGTTCCCCTGAAGATCAGTTTGGTACTACATCGACATAGACGAGTAGCTTGGGGTTCCCAGCCGGCAGCCTGGAATCTATGGGCTGGGACGTCATCGTTATGCTTCAGGCCTCTTAGGCCATTTGTTAAGTTTTCTATACTTAATAGCATAATTTGCCTTCCGTTGTTTGATGTTTGTGGTCAGTGACCTCTGCTTGTAATAATTTGGTTGTCTGCTCAAGTATGAGCTTGCTGTATTAAATGTTTGTGTCGTAGGGTCACTGCTGTGTTATCAATTCTTCACTGGATATTATCGAGCTCAAGGTTAAGCTTCTGTCGATCAGACGGAGGTCTGGGATTTGTTTAGCCCTGATCCCGGGGGTGTCACAGTTCTTGGTATCAGAGCAGTACCGACCGTAGGAAAACCTTGCTATTGGTCGATGTTGAGTCTAGTGCTTGTGAAAACTATTTTAAAAGCTGAAAAGTATTTGCGAAAACTCTAGTATGCTTCTTTTCTCCTTATCCAGTTTCGCTCTAATTCTGGGTTATCTTATCTTGTGTTGACTTCGAAAAAGTTTTGATACCTCTCCTCTATTCTTTCAAAGCTTAGGTGCCTTCTGGGCATGTCGTTTCTCAGCCAATTGACCTAGTGTTGAGTTCTCTAGAGTTGTGTGTGTTGTGAATTCCTTGTTCCCCTTTGCTCTTGTTCATCTGAGATATTCCTTTCTATCATGATCTCTCTATCTTTTGGACCCACAATATTATATTGTTGGATCTACAGTATTCTGTTCTAGGCTTCGAGGTTTCCTTTCACCTCGTGTGCCTCCTTTTTTGTTTGTTGTGTGCTTCATAAGTAGTTTCTTCTCTTGGAAGCTACCTCGTAATTACTATCTTGTAGTGTACGCTTTGTCACTCAAGTAGTAGTTATTCCTTTCTTTGGGTTTTAACCCCTGGACTTGAATTTAAGATCCCTGATTGTGCTGGATTCTGTTGTTGTGAATCTTGTGCATGAAGCTGACCTTTAACCCAAGATCCCTTCTTTGACCTCTGTCGCTAATGCTCATACATTACCCCAGGATGGCTGGTATTACTATTCTATCCTTCAAGCTTGTGGTCTTTGTCACCATTGAGTTGTGACAATTAAAGACTTCCCTACCACATGCTATGGCAGATGTTCTTTAATGGAACCAAATAGATCACGGCAAGAGTACTCCTCGAGAGTCTCGCATTTATATTCATGACTTTTCCACACTCTACCCTTCTCTGCATTGGTTTTCGGAAGATTGTTGACTTATGCATCCACATCTTGGGATTCTATCCTGAGCATGTTCTTTCTTCCTTGTTGTTTTCCGACCTTTGTTTACCAATTGGTAACCAAGTAGTAAATGTGCATTGGTGTCTTCCGGTGCAAGATACTCTTGTGGTCCATCAAGACAAACCATTTCGGGATGTCTAGGAGAAACAAACTCCAGTACCTCGTCATTTCTAGGACCAGGTCAAAGTGTTGTAACCCGCAGATCAAGAGGCATTGATTGTCTCCCATCTGTTCTACCTTAAAGTATCACACTTTTTTTATACTAAGAGGTCATGTCGAGTTTCATGACCCCTTAATGAAGTGATACTTTCACACATATCTACCCACCCTTCCTCGAGCTTTCGCGCTCGTGAGTGATGCGTGTGCGTAATAATGTGGCCATATGAGATTGTAGCAATTCTTATTGTTTGAACTCAAAGGACATTTGAGTCATTCTTAGCGTGATTGGTTAACCCTATCACTAATCGAAGTTTGACTGTGCTACCAAGTTCGATATTCTGGTACACTCTTCTCGGTCAAAGAGTTAGGTTTGTGCCGAAGCTCTGAGACTATGTCTCCTTGCCTTACAAAGCTAGTTTCCTCTAGAATTAAGTGACATATCGGTGGTTCATGATATTCTAGATGTCTACTAGAAGTATCGCCATGTTGCCACATGACCGTGTTGTCAAATTCTTGAGCAAGCAAGTTCTCTAAACTGCTCTTTTCTCCAAGGAACCGTACTAGATACCCCTGAACTAGTTGGTTGAGCTTAAACAACAACTTGGAGAGTTGTAAGACAAAAGTTATATCCGACTGCGTTCTTTATAAAAGGGATGTTTAGTTTTGTTCGTGTTGAAGAAAGATAGCATTTCCTTCGTGGACATGTTATCTTCCCCTATCTTTGATTTGATTTGGGTTATCGTCAAATCAAACTCAGTTCCAAGGACTATCTTGACAATGTCTCTTCTTGTGATGTATCACTGGGATACATCTTCATGTCCTTTGGTCTGACCAGTATTTTTGTCTTGTTCACGCAACATATGAGTCCGTCTTCTTGGAGTGTCTCGATAAGTTTGTTGTTGAGCCCATCGATGACATCCTTATCTTCTCCATGCTAGATTTGATTCATATGGAACATTTGGCATTAATGTTGGAAAAATTCGAGAACCATCTTCGAGTCATCTCGAAGTATGTGTTCTAGATGTTAGAAGTAACCTACTCTGATTCACGTACAATTGTTGGAAGATGTCGTCGTGGATTCGAGTAGAGTTAACTCATTTCCTTAAGGATACATGTGTGTCTTATTGTTAGCACTTTATATGTATGCAGCCGTCTTCCGACAAGTTGCTAACACATAGGACTAGCAATTTAGCTCATCTTATGGAGCTTTACACTGTAGTCCGTGTCTTGAGAATCTAGTGAGTTTACCGTTGTGGTAAATGTTGCAAACTTTCTATTCAGACATGCGAGCCTGAAATATCATTCCACCTAACCATAGCTGAATCTCAAGCAACAATGATGGTTGGTGTTCCTCGAGATTTTGACATAGGTCTCCCTGTAATCTGGCAAGAATGGTGTAATGGTTGACACACCTAGCCAAAAAGACCTCTTGTCATATTCTCTTGAATCAGCAATAACACCCACTCTTCATGAGGCTTCTTCTATGATTCATTATAAGAATCGTGTTCATGGTTTCCTTTGTATCCGAAGTCCGACCTTTACTTGATGTTTGATTTCTCGAACATCAGGGAGAACATTTAAAGTATTGTTGCTAAATGTCTCTTGGTCGACCCTCCAGACCCTTTTATGTTGGCAAGCATCTTGTTGTGCCAAGTAATTGAAGTCTAAGAATGAAGTTTCTTTCTTATCGTGTCATCAGGAATCTTCTCACCTACTCATTTAGTGGTGCAAAGTGATACCATAATATTTGGCAAAGATTTTTGGTATACCTGGATGAATAAAGAGTTTCCTTTGTTTCCTTTTCCATGTTCCAAGAGTGACTATGATTTCGGTAATGATAAGTTTCTCTTGTTACATGTTCCTTGTGACTCTTATGAGTCCTCTCCACCAAAATACCTTTCTGTCTTGGCTTTCTGTTGAATTAAAGAGTGACCCTTCTGTGTCAAAAGTAGTTCAACACCTTGGTTTTGTTGGTTCATATATCCGCACCCTAAAATCTCTACTTAAGCCATTTAGTAGAGGTTCACTCGAAGTCTGTGTTCTGATCTTTCTGTTGGAACCTTTCTTTTCAGAAGCTTAAACCCTTCTGAAATTCCATGGTCTCAATCCTTATGATGACCATCTATCTAACAACTTGAAACCTTCTCTTCTTATTTCCTCTGTTACCTTGATGTGTTTCATGTTTGTCATCTCAGAGTTGTTTCTGAACAACCTATCCATGAGTTGACTATGAGATACTTTGTGTGTTGTTTAGTGTCTTCCCTCTTATCTTTAGTGTGACCCTGTTCTTTTTCTCTCTGTCTCTCTTCCTACCTTTAGAATCTCGGGTCGAGATTCTCGTAAGGGGGATAGAGCTGTAACACCCCAGTTTTAGATAAATTTTATCTAGGGTTGGTTGTGCATTGCATGAGCATCATCTCTTTAAATTTTGCACTAAAGAAAATCCAACTAAAACCCTAAAACCCTAGTTTTCTCCCTCTATTTGAAATCAATTCAAAATGTTTTGAATTTGAAAGCTACCAAAAATATTGGAGCCCAAATTGGATATAAGGGCCCTGCATAATTTTATATATTTTATAAACCTTCTAGTAATTTTGAAATGCCAAAAATAGATTTGAAAATGGTTTGCAAAAGAGAGAAAAACAAAACAGAAATGAAAAAGGTAAAATGTTTTCAGAAAAAATAGAGCCAGCTAACCTATCTGGGCCGCAGCCCAACCTCTCCCTCTCTACCTGCTGCTCCCGCGCAGCAGCCAGCACAACCGCGGCCCAGGAGAAGCCCACCCGGGCCCATACCCCTTCGGTCTTTCCTCCTGTCGTCTTCCTCAACGGCAAGGAAGTAGCTCGGTGTCCTGAGCGCTGCCGTCGATCCGTGCCGCTCGCTTGCCGCCGTTCGTCGCTCTTCGGGGCGAGGATAAGAATGCCACGACGCTCCTGCCTCAACCCTATCTCCCTATGCTCTCCCCAGAGACCCCTCTCTCCCGTTCCCCTCGCGAACCCGAACCCTAGCTTGCAGGTGAACGCATGCCGCCGTCGCTCTGGACCGCCCTGAGCTTCGCCGTCTGTCCCAGGAGATCCGCCTCGCCACCCTCATTCGTCTCCGACCAACCAATCAAGCTGGCGCGCTCTCAATCGGCCGAATCGAACCCTCCATCCCGAAGTCCGGCCGCCGTTGTTCCATCGATTCCGGCCACATCCGGCCTCGCCCTGCCTCGACGACGTCCCCTTGAGCATCCTGGTGAGCTGGTGGTTCTGCGGAGCCTCTCCACCCTCTTTTCCCCTCTCTGTATCGCGCTCTCGCCGTAGCTCCACTGTTGTTGCCGCAGTAGGTAGCTCTTGTCGGCACTCCGGTGACCAAATCCGGGCGGCGCCGCCTCTGCCATGCTCGCCTGGCTCCGCTCGCTCGAACGCACCTAACCACGTAGTCCCGCGCGTCCTCTAGCGCCGTCCCGCGCCGCCGCCTGGCCCGTTGGCCGGCGAGCCAATGTGGCGCCCGTGTGGCGTCCACGTGACGCCTGCGTGGCCTCGGACCCACCTGCCAGCCCTAGTGGGCAACCTCTGCCTCTGTGAGAAATAACCAAACCACCCCCTGTCCCACTTTGCCTGCGTGGCTTGCCTATGTGGCCTCTGGCCCACATGTCAGCCATAGTGGCTAGCTGTAGCCTGGATGTAAAAAGTATTTCCAGATTTAATTAAACTAAGAAAAATGTTTAATAATTTTAGGAATTGTTTTAAATATTGTAAATTCAATAACTTTTAATCTGTAATTCAGAAAAATACAAATAATATATCAAAATGTTCAGAAAAATGAAACCTATCTATGTAACCTATAATCATGCATTGTTCAACAACTTAAATGACAAGTTTAATTAGAATAACATAGTAACCCCTCTCATATGTTCCGGAGTTTCCCCGAGTTAGGGTTTTCAACCCTCGGAACCCCGATTAAATGGTCAAGGATTCTTTAGGGTTACATTTCGATACAAATTAACTTTTCATATCATCATCATTGTTTGGGCATTGCATCGATGCCATGTGTTGATTGTTCCCCCTCTCTTTCCAGTGTTTGGATCTTCGCGGTAGGATACGATATCGAGATCGAGATCGAAGCCCGAGGACAACACCATCGAAGTTCGAAGATCGACGAATAATACTTGACCAACTATAATCAAGTCAAGTACAAGGCTATCGAAGATCTACTTATCGTTTATCAACAAGCAAAGGCAAGCATAGCCCCACCATGATATAATCCTATGTTTTCAAAAGCATTTCAACTCTGCCATGATGCATACGATTCTACTGTGGTCTTTTATCAATAGATATAGTATCCTATCTGTTGCATACTCTCTTTGAGCTTATATTACCTGATCCAATGCTCCTAGCATAACTAGGTTTGGCTTGTGTGCACTGGTAGAGCTTATATCTGTGTCTGCTTAGCCATGCATAGCATTTGAGTCTGGTCCATCCAGATGATGTATCAGATGCAGAGATTCTAGTATGACAGGAGAACATGATGATATGAGATCGGTAATATGAGTTAAACTTATTAAGGCTTGTATGGGAGGCCACAGTGGGATGTGGTTTTTCTAGTCCCATGCTCGCCAACACTAGGAACTGAGTTCTTGCCTTTGGAACCAAGACGAGCGTGCAACCACACGGGGCCTGGAAAACCTCTCGAGAAACTAACTTGCCTAGTAGATTCCATGAGTCACATAGTTCGGGCGTTCCATTCGACATATGCATAGAAAATCTTTTGAAAGATTTGTCGGGTGAAGTTGGTGCATTCATAACAGGTAGGTAAGCGTGGCCGAGGTTGCTTGGGGTAGATAGCGCCCCTGGTAAACCAACCTCACCTCACATATCTAAGTACCGGCTTCGGGATTTGACCCGTTACAGCGGAACCATACTTATTGCGTGATTCATGGTCTCAGCGAAAGCAAGGTAAATGTCGTGTCTAACCACCCTCTGCCGGCCTTCCAAGGAAGATGGCTATTACTAGTGGCATTAAGAGCAGGTTAGTACGTGTGGGTAAAGTTGTACACCCTGCAGGGTAATAATCTTTTCGAAAATCCGTGTTCACGGTTATGAACGACTTGGTGACCAGACTCAAGATCATAGAGAACTTTAACCTAATCATAAAATTTGGCAGATCAACGTGTGCTTAAGGATGCTTCCTCATGGGTACGAGGGGGTGATCCTAGTTGGTAGATGATGATGATTTGGTGGATATCAAAAGATGATGATCAATATTTCCGAGATGCCGCTCTCTTATCCCCTTTTTAAAATCCTCTGAATAGACGAGCTTCTTCCCCCCTCTTGTTTTATAAACAAAGATGGATTTATGCAAAATAAATCCACCAGCCATAAGTCTTGCGGAGTACACCCTGTACTCACTCTTGCTTTGTTGATACTTTTGGCAGAGTAAGTGTTACCCTGAAGATCAGTTTGGTACTACATCGACATCGACGAGTAGCTTGGGGTTCCCGGCCGGCAGTCTGGAATCTATGGGCTGGGACGCCATCGTTATGCTTCAGGCCTCTTAGGCCATTTGTTAAGTTTGCTATACTTAATAGCATAATTTGCCTTCCGTTGTTTGATGTTTGTGGTCAGTGACATCTGCTTGTAATAATTTGGTTCTCTGCTCAAGTATGAGCTTGCTGTAATAAATTTTTGTGTCGTAGGGTCACTACTGTGTTATCAATTCTTCACTGGATATTGTTGAGCTCAAGGTTAAGCTTCTGTCAGACGGAGGTCTGGGATTTGTTTAGCCCTGATCCCGGGGGTGTCACAGCTGAGAATATATACATCATATGAAGCAAATGTGTTCGTGAAAGTTCTTTTATCGCACTCAATTTTCAACTGAATTGCTTGAGGACAAGCAATAAGCTAAGCTTGGGGGAGTTGATACGTCCAAAACGTATCTACTCTCCCGAACACTTTTGCTATTGTTTATCCTCTAAACTTCTGTGATTTGGATACAACTAACACAGACTGACGCTGTTTTCAGCAGAATTACCTTGGTGTCTAGTTTTTGTGCAGAAAATCAACTATCAGGAAAAATTCCAGAAATAATGCCAAAAATCCTATTTCGCCAGAAGATCATGGAGCCATAAGACGATACGGAGTGGAGTCCTGGGGGCCCACACCCCTGCCAGGCGCCGGTGGGCCCAGCCCGTGCCTAGGGGTGCGGCCACCCCAGGCACCCCCTCAGGCTCCCTCTTCGCCTATAAGTTACCCCTTGACCTAAAAACTGAGGGGGGTTCGACGTTTTTTCAGAAAGAGTTCCGCTGCGCCGCCACCACCAGAAACCAAGATTCGGAACTAGAAACTCCGTTCTGGCACCCTGCCGGGAAGGGGAATTTGGGGAGGATCATCGCCATCATCATCACCAACGCCTCTCCATCAACCATCAATGTTTCCCTCATCCATGAGTGAGTAATCCCCCGTTGTAGGCTATGGGGATGGTAGGGATTGGATGAGTTCTATAATGTAATCGAATAGGATTGTTAGGGCATAGTGCCTAGTATCTCTATTAGTGCTATTTGACTTTGTTGCAACTTGTTGTGCTTAATGCTTGTCACTAGGGCCCAAGTGTCATGATCTCAGATCTGAACTTATTATTGAATCATTATGATAGTATTGTTTGTGATCTTATCTGCAAGTTGTGTACACATATCATTGTTTGGATGCAAAGGCCCCGAAGTGACAGAATTTGGGACAACCGGAGGGGATGGCTGTTATGTGAGGATCACATGTGTTCACGGAGTGTTAATGCTTTTCTACGGTGCTAATTGCCAGTAGTTCCCTTGAGGCCCCGCTGCCACGGGATGGCAGGACAAAAGATGTTATGCACGTTCTCATTGCGAGCATGCATGACTATATATGGAGCACATGCCTAGGATTGTTTAGTACTTGGATGCTTTATCTTATTTATCTGCAATGCCCTAGATCTTGAAGATGTTAGACTCGTCCATGGAACGTCTGTCCATCCATCCCTATGCCTACCGTGCTTATATCCTACTGTTTGCTGCTACTCTTACCATTGCTCATGTTTTACTGCTGCTATTGCTTTGCTATTGCTACTACAAACTGTTGCTACTGATAAACTTCTGTGAGCAAGAACTATTTCTAGGTGTAGCTGAATTGATAACTCAGTTGTTAAGGCTTACAAGTATTCTTTGGCTCCCCTTGTGTCGAATCAATAAATTGGGTAATACTACCCGCGAAGACTGTTGCGATCCCCTATACTTGTGGGTCATCACGGATTTCTCCGACTCAATAGTAAGCTTCTCAAGCTTGTCCCGGAGCTCAGCATTCTTGATACGTCGAAAACGTATCTATAATTTTTGATGTTCCATGCTTGTTTAGTATCTACTTTGCTTTGTTTTGTCTACACTTTGAGGTGGCGTCCCTGATAGACCAATATAGATGCCATGCGCCACAGAAGTCTACTTTGCTTTGCTTTGTCTACACTTTGTCTACACTTTGAGATGGCATACAAAAGTTTTCATCAGTGGCAACATAACAGTGGCGTCCCTACCATGCGCCACAGAAGACCAATATAGATGCGCCACTGATGAAGGATTTCCTAGTAGTGTGTTTTTATATGTTTTCTGGTACTAACCTATTAACAAGATGCCACATTGCTAGTTGCATGTTTTCTTCTGTTTTTGGTTCTAGAAAAGGCAGAAAATCAATATTCTCGAAATTGGACGGGAAAAAGCCAATGTCAATATTTTACCGTGGGGAACACGAAGCCAGAATACGAGACGGAGGGGATCCACCAGGGGGGCACACCCCCTGGCCGCGCGTCCAGGATGGGCCCACGCCTAGGGTGTGCAGCCACCCTGGGTGCCCTCCTACCTCGCCTCTTTGCCTATAAGAAGCCCCCGATACCAAAACCCTAAGTACCCGATCAATCCTCCACGAAACAGTATGTAGTCGCCGCCACCATCGTCCCTAGATCGGGGGATCTGAAGCTCTTCCCGACACCCTGACGGAGGGGAGATCATCCCGGAGGCCTTCTTCATCATCATGCCAGCCTCCAGTATGAAGCGTGAGTAGTTCCACCTTGGACTATGGATCCATGTAGTAGCTAGATGGTTGTCTCTCCTCCTTTGTGCTACCATGTTTAGATCTTGTGAGCTCCGTTCATGATTAGGATCATCTATTTGTAATCATGCATGCTGTGTTTGTGGGGATCCGATGGATATTGATATTACTATGTCAGATTAGTTAATGGTTTTGTCTTATTGATTCTATCATGTATATGTTGTTTTTTATCTTGTATGCTCTCTGTTTCTAGTGGCTATCTTGGCCAAGTAGATGCTAGTGACTCCAAGAGGGATTATTTATGCTTGATAGTGGGTTGATGCCTCTATTTAACCTGGGGAAGTGACCGAAATCTCTAAGGTTGTAGATGTGTTGTTGCCACTAGGGAGAAAACAACGGTCTCTTGTTCATGGAACAAGTGGATTGTTTACCTTACACACTTTGCTTAAAACAGTTGTTTGTTGCTTGTAACTTAATACTGGAGGGGGTTCAGATGATAACCCAAAGGTGGACTTCTAGTCATAGATGCAGTTGGATGGCGGTCTATGTATCTTGTTGTATTGCCCAATCGAATCTCATAGGATCTTTATGTCTAGTATTGCATTATTATGCCTTGCTCAGTCCTGTCAATTGCCCTGCTGTAATTTGTTTACCCAACATGCCATGTTTGTTTATCTTAAGGAGAACACCTCTAGTGAACTATGGACCCCGGTACATTCTTTACCATTGATACATCTTCCACTATTACTATTTACCTTTCTGCAAACCACCATTACCCTCCACACCATACATTTAATCCTTTGCTTTCAGCAAACCGATGAGATTTACAACCTCACTGTTCATTGGGGAAAGTCTTGAGTTTGTGTTGTGCAGGTTTCCAAGTTTCTAGCAACACCTTTGAGTCATTTCCTTCCTCCTACTGGTTTGATAACCTTGGTTTCTTACTGAGGGAAGATTTGCTTCTGTGCTCATCACACCTTCCTCTTGGGGACTCACAACGAAGCTCTACATTTATCTGAGCCACCATCAAGATTTTCTGGTTCCGTTGCCGAGGAGGCTAAGGACGGCTTCACAAGGGGATTCCTTCATAACCTTTCTCTTTACTTTGTTTTTGTTTTTCTTAGTTTCTTTTGATTGGTTTTGTTTGCCTCTTTTTATCAAAAACTCCAAAAAATTAGTTTGGTTTGGTTTGGTTTGCTTTCTCTTATCAGAAACACAAAAAAATTAGTTCCTGCTCTAGTTTCTGCTGCTGTTGGCTTGCTCCACTTTTGCCAAAATGAAGTCTACTGAGAACACCAAGTTGTGTGACTTCACTAGCACAAACAAAAAAGATTTCCTGAGTACACCTATTGCTCCACCTGCTCCTGATGCTACCTTTTATGAAATTAAGCCTGCTTTGTTGAATCTTGTGATGAGAGAGCAATTTTTTGGTGCTAGTTCTGATGATGATGCTGCCGACCTCAATAACTTTGTTGAACTTTGTGAGATGCAAAAATATAAGTATGTAGATGGAGATATTATTAAGGTCAATTTGTTTCCTTTATCCTTGAGAGGAAAAGCTAAAGAATGGTTGCTGTCCTTGCCTAGAAATAGTATTGATTCTTGGATTAAGTGCAAAGATGCTTTTATTGGAAAATACTATCCTCCTGCTAATATCATATCTATGAGAAGTGAAATAATGAAATTTAAACAACTTGATAATGAACATGTTGCTCAAGCTTGGGAAAGAATGAAATCTTTGGTTAAGAATTGTCCCACTCATGGACTTATTGCTTGGATGATTATCCAGAATTTTTATGCAGGTTTAAACCTCTCCTCAAGAAACCTGTTGGATTCAATTGCTGGAGGTACCTTTATGACAATTACCTTGGGTGTTGCAACAAAGCTCCTTGATAATATGATGGTTAACTATTCTGAATGGCACACTGAGAGAGATCCACATGGTAAGAAGACCTTTTCTTAGAACTGTTGGTGCCATCATTGATATGAAAGAAGGCACCATTAAATATTAATTTCCATTCAAGAAAGGTATTGAACACTTCCCTATGAGGAGAGAGAAGTTGCTTTTTGCTCCTCCTTTGAAAGCAAGGTTTGATGTTAATGCTTCTTCATTTGAAAATACTTGATTCTTGCTTCTTGTGCCTAACTTTAAGGCGTCAAAGAAAAGTACTTATTGGGAGATAACCCAAAAGTTTTCTTGAGTCTTGGAAGTTATTAATTCTGTAATGACCTCTCCTTATCCTTTTTATTTGGTTTTTATGCCAAGAATAACCTCTAATGAGAGGGAAGTAAGATTTGGGGAGTTGCTGTCCCGAAACAGATTTTGGTGCTCCACTATAAAAATTCATGTAAAATCTCTGTAAGTCGGATTGAGTTGTCAGTTTCTGATTAAATCCCCCAGGTTGTTAGCTAACTTTCGTTAGTTCAACACTTTTTTATTTGAGCAACAGGATGTCTTCAAAAAAATCGGTTTCTACCCGCAGGTCTGTTTTGACAAATTTTTGCCATTATTTGCATTTGCTTCTTATTGATTCCTTTTTGGGTTCTTTTTGGGAAATTGAGATTTTTGAGGGAATTGCTACAGTATCTTGTGTTTTTAGTAAAAGTTTTTTCTGTTCTAAAACTAAAACCCAAAGTCCTATTATCTTTTGAATACACTAATGTTGCTAATGAAGATTGTGTGAAGTTTTGTATGAAGGAAATTTTTCAGGTGTAGAGAAAGAATGATGTAATGAGATGAAGAATGAACAAAAGCTCAATCTTGTGGATGCCACCCCGTGTCACCCCAAGAAATATTCAAGAGGTACAAGCGTCAAAGCTTAGGGATGCCCAAGGCATCCCCTTCTTCATCAATAAAAATCTCAGGTCTTTCTAGACACTTCATTTTTATTGTTTCATGCACAAGTTGTGTTGTTCTTGTAGCGTCTTAGTTTTCGTTTTTGGTTTTTGTTTGCTTAGTTTGCTTGAATAAAGTAGTTTGGACCCCCGTTCTCACTATGTTGTTGCAAATAAGTTGATTGATGTTGGAAAGTAGTAGAAAGTTCTTGCTTGAATAGTACAAGAGGATCTTGCTTTGACTGTGACTTAGAATTTATCATGTCATGCTAGGTGTTGTTTTTTTCCTTATGCTTAGTGATTATTGATGTAGCATGACTTGTTCCAAACAATTAGGATTGCTTAATATGCCTTGAAGGAATCATGCGTTGTTTTAGCATACAAAGCATAGTATTGTGGTATTCTCCTTTGATGCTTTGTTTGGGTTGACTTGGCACATACTCACACCATGTTATGACTATGAACAAGTCACCATAGCCTCTATGATCATTTAGTTTTTGACTTGTAGTACCACTTTATTCTTTGATTAGTAATGTTTTGTCACTCTGCATGATTATGGCCATTATTGCTCCCTTAGTTGGTCGCTCCCAGTATTTTGCCAGCCTCCACTTGTATGGGTAAGCTCTACTCATGCATCCAATTCCCAGGAAACCAAGTTATTCCAGAGTGTCCACTATAAATTCCTATGCATGGTGTGTTACACCATTCCAAGTATATTTTTGTTTTCATCTATCTACCAATTAAAAAGTATCTTTGTTATGTGAAAACTTAGTGGGTAAAGCTCTCACAAACTTGATGGCACATATTATTTTTCTTGCACCTAATAAACTTGAACCATTGTGTCATCTATGTTGTATATGCTTGCACTTATACGTTGGAATTAGCAGAACCGTGTTGTCACGGGGAATGTTTTCAACATTGCACTTGTACATTGTACACAGTTGATATCATGCTCTTTTGTTTATGGATGTCGTTGGTGTGAAATAAAAGGGGAGCTTGTAAGTACATGGAGTTATGTATGTGTGTTAGAGAAACGCTTGGGACGCTAGCCTAAGCCATGCCTAATCATGGTGGAAACTTGCAGCATCACCATAGTGAGCAATCTATGAAGCTTTCTTATCATATAAAAAAAGAGACACATTGAAAAGAGGAAAGAGAGAAAAATCACCATTTTCCCATGGTAAATAAGAAGATTGCTGAGATGCTCATTGTCTGCTTGACTTGTCATTTTTATTATGGGATAGCTCATGTATAATGTGCAAGGGGTACCCTGTTGGCGGTTCTCTATGATACACATGTACTTACTATGACAAGAACTTATAGGTGACTAAAGTTGAGTAGCATGAGGAGCGGCCCTCGTATTCAAGGGACATGAGATTGCCAACTTATACTTTGTTAAGCATATACTCCATCTTTGTTCACTTTAAACTTAATCACTTCAAGATGCTTATGATAGGGGAAATGAGAGCTGGAAGCTAACAAGTACCATGATTTTTGGAAGCTCTTTTTGAGACTTGAAATCCCTGCTTCCCTTTATGAAGGGGCTTTCTTCCACCATTATATTGAGTCTCCACCTTCTATCCTTAGGCACCAATTAAGAGAGCATAGTTTCCATTCTTTGTCCCAAAACTTATTGATTGATTCATATTGTTGATATTGCTAGCTCATGAACTATTTGTATCTAGTCACTCTTATGAACTTTGAAGGTGTCCTGTGCATTTATTTTCTACTCCATGAGGGACAAGCTGAATGCCACTATGCTATGTTTTCTATATGTGAAACAAACAAACGTCTTTCAATGCATTGTTATTCATGATCTTTGTTTGTAACCTTTCATGTTGCATGCATAGTTACTTTGTCTTATTGTTAGAACTTCTTCTTGCATGCTCACGTTTAGAGTTCTTTGATCCCAGCTTTCAATGTTTGCAAATGGTTTGATCTTGATTTTGATGGTTCATGTCACCTCAAAAATTATTCTTTTTATCACTTACCTACTCGAGGACGAGCAGGAGTTAAGCTTAGGGATGCTTGATACGTCGAAAATGTATCTATATTTTTTGATGTTCCATGCTTGTTTAGTATCTACTTTTCTTTGCTTTGTCTACACTTTGAGGTGTTTTTATATGTTTTCTGGTACTAATCTATTAACAAGATGCCACAGTGCTAGTTGCATGCTTTCTTCTATTTTTGGTTCCAGAAAATGCAGAAAATCAATATTCTCGGAATTGGACGGGACAAAAGGCAAAGTCAATATTTTACCGTGGGGAACACAGAGCCAAAATACGAGACGGAGGGGATCCACCAGGGAACACACCCCTGGCCGCGTGGCCAGGCTGGGCCCTCGCCTCTTCGCCTATAAGAAGCCCATGATACCAAAACCCTAAGTACCCGATCAATCTTCCACGAAATAGTCTGTAGCCACCGCCACCATCGTCCCTAGATCAAGGGGGATCTGAAGCTCTTCCCGGCACCCTGCCGAACGGGTGATCATACCGAGGCCTTATTAATCATCATGCCAGCCTCCGGTATGAAGCCTGAGTAGTTCCACCTTGGACTACGAGTCCATGTAGTAGCTAGATGGTTGTCTCTCCTCCTTTGTGCTACCATGTTTAGATCTTATGAGCTCCGTTCATGATCAAGATCATCTATTTGTAATCATGCATGTTGTGTTTTCGGGGATCCAGTGGATATTGAGATTACTATGTCAGATTGGTTAATGGTTTTGTCTTATTGTTTCTATCATGTCTGTGTTGTTTGTGATCTTGCATGCTCTCTGTTTCTAGTGGCTATCTTGGCCAAGTAGATGCAAGTGACTCCAAGAGGGAGTATTTATGATCGATAGTGGGTTCATGCCTCTATTTAATCTAGGGAAGTGATAGAAATATCTAAGGTTGTAGATGTGTTGTTGCTACTAGGGAGAAAACAAAGGTCTCTTGTTCATGGAATAAGTGGATTGTTTACCTTACACACTTTTCTTAAAGCAGTTATCCGTTGCTTGCAACTTAATACTGGAGGGGGTTCAGATGATAATCTGAAGGTGGATTATTAGTCATATATGCATTTGGTTGGCGGTCTATGTATCTTGTTATATTGCCCAATCAAATCTCATAGGATCATGAATGTCTAGTATTGCATTATTATGCCTTGCTCAGTCCTGTCAATTGCCCTGCTGTAATTTGTTTACCCAACATGCCATGTTTTGTTTATCTTAAGGAGAACACCTCTAGTGAACTATGGACCCCGGTACATTCTTTACCATTGATACATCTTCCACTATTACTATTTACCTTTCCGCAAACCACCATTACCTTCCACACCATACAGTTAATCCTTTGTTTTCAGCAAACCGATGAGATTTACAACCTCATTGTTCATTGGGGAAAGTCTTGAGTTTGTGTTGTGCAGGTTTCCAAGTTTGTAGCAACACCTTTGAGTCGTTTCCTTCCTCCTACTGGTTCGATAACCTTGGTTTCTTATTGAGGGAAGACTTGCTGCTGTGCTCATCACACCTTCCTCTTGGGGACTCCCAACGAAGCTCTACATTGATCTGAGCCACCATCAATTCTCCATCTCCAAGACCTTGAAGTTATTAACGGATTACTCCACCGTATTGCTGGATTCACACAACAATTCTGCAAAGGGAAGAATATCAGTCGGACAGAACAAGTTTGACTATGACAATAGCTAAATGACAAATAAGAAGTCGGAAAAGTTTACCTTCTGCTTCATCCTTTTCAACTTTCAACTTTGAATTCTCAAGGCGCAAGGCTTAGATTTCCTTACATTTATTGCATATATTCTTGAGCAATTCCTGGTTGGAAGATGCAATTTTCTGTAAGTTTAGAGAAGGAATACTGTCAAATGGCTACTAAGACTCGGGCTGCAAATTTAACTAAGTAAAAATACAGCATGAGCCTTGGGGGCTACACTACACCGTTCTTTTGCATCCTATAAGCATCAACTCGGATTCGACGATGTTTATCCAAATTTATGCTTGGGAGCTAGAGGATATGATAATAAAACACTACAAATAAGAATCGGAAACTTACAATGTGTTCCAGGTGCAACTTCTCAAATCCGAGTTTAGTGTTGTGAAACACTTTCTCGGCAAGGGAGAGGGAGGGAATGTCCGTCGCTGGGAGTTCGCCAGACTCTATCTTTGCGTCACGGACCAAAATTTGGTCCAGGAGGCTGACCAGCTTCACGTCCTCAATCTCCTGGCTTGCTGCCTCTAGAGTGAGGGTTTGCCTCTCAAGACTGGACTGAGCCAGCTTGAGGATCTCCTCCTTCTTCTTCCGTTTCAGGCCGGAGGCAGCATAGCCGGCCACTTTATCCAACTGACCTGTAGATATTACCATGTGATCATTACCCTTGGCGGGTTCACCCTTGTTAGTTGCCAGGCCACCAACGGTGACCAGGGCTTTCGAGATGCTGCCAGCATCAGTAGAGGCGGAAACCTCTGGTGCTCATGATGGGCTGATAGTTGGAGTCGGCGATGGCATTGCTGGGGAGATGACAAGCTTCTGCTGATGCAGTGGTTTGCCTGGCTTGCTGTCTGGCTTCAGTTTACTCTTCAAAACTTCTTTATCTCTAAAGCACGAAATCCAAATATCAGGTGTTCTTTGGAAAGAAAGAAATGTACAAAGTACTGAAAATAAAGACATGGTGCTTACTTTTTAACTACTGGCGGCACTTGGCTACCAGCAGTGATAACAACCTCCTTCGCCTTGCGCTTCTTGGAAGCGGAGGCAGGAAATTCTTGCACCTCGTCATCCTCCGTCGCCTATGGATCGTCTAAGAGATAGCCCTCTAGTGGAGCTAGCTCAGACTCAGGGAGTTTCTCAAGCTGACAAAGTCAAAATGCATCCATGAAAATAGAGACGGAGAAAGAAACAGAAAAGACCGACAAAAAGCGAAAGCAGAGTCGAAATATTTACCGGAGTTAGAGGACGGTTAGACATGAACATATTCAGGGAGACATCCGAAACTTTTTGTTACACTCTTTCTTTGATCAAATACTGCATGAGGGTCTTGTAATCCTTTGTCGGAATACGATGTGGGCTGACCTGCAGGCTGTCTTTCTTGTCGCTGGTAAATGTGTGCATGAGGCGATCTCCGTGATGCTGCAGGGGCTGGATCCGGCGATCTAGCCAGCAGTGGATAAAGTCAGATTCGCGGAGGCCCTTGTGCTTCATCAGAAACTCAATCCGCCTCTTGGAGAGGATCAAGATATACGACAGTTCTGGCGCCTACGCGTCCCATGATTTTTGGTGGGGAGCGGCACCGTCGACGAAGGCCAGAAGACCTTCCGCCTTTCCTGGGGCCAGAATATCCTTGTGGTAGAAGAAAGTTCTGGCCCAGCGTTTAACAGATTTACTAGCGTTAATCCTAGGATAAACTCGGTTTCTACTAAGGACTAAGCTAAGAGTGCCAGTGGTATAAGGAACACCAGCATTGATGGAATTCTTCCGGGTACCATAGTAGTACCGGAAAAGGGTGAGACTTGGACTAATGCCAAGAAACCCCTCGCAAAAAGTTGCATGAGTACTAAGCTCTAGTAGGGAGTTGGGAGGAAGATTATGGAGCTGCACACACATAGTATTTGAGGACCTCGATGAAGAAGTCCAATGGTGGCAGGCTGAGGCCATGGTCAATATGCGTGCCGAACAGCACCCGCTCGCCGTCGCGCGGAGTAGGAGTGGCGTGTCCTGAGGTGCTCCGCCATGCGCTGGAGATGATATAGCCCTCGTCCTCCATGACTTGGAGCTCGGCGTCGTCCATGACGCTTGGGACCTAGAGGCCCTGCAACTTCCTGTCGTCCGTCGCTGATGTACCTGCCGCCGCTCCAGAGCCAGATGCAGAAGCATTGCTCTAGGGAAGATGAAGGATTGGTGGGGGAAGGAGTTTTTTCTCGCGGTGTGTTGATGAGAGTGGATGCGGAGGGCTCGAGGAGTACGATGAGGCAATAAGTGAGAATGGTGGATAGATGAATCTGGGAGAGAAGGGTTTCTCTTCTCTTTTATTTGGTTCTGCGCCAAAATTCGTGCTTCAGTCACGCGATTTACGCCACGCATATAGGAGATAGGGAGGTGGCTTCCTCACGACTCCTCCGCCCCCTCGTTTCTCGCGTGAGAATTAAAACAGTGCTCTGTTCCATAGGGAGCGGACCCACCAACGGTCGTGTTGACGGGACTCCTGTCAGTGACAGGACCTGGTCTGAAAAGTTGTCATCCCGCACGCCGCTGTAAAATCCGGCTCATGTTTCAAACTGAGCAAAGGAAAATACTAAAGGTCAGAACAGAACATATCCAACTCAACGGACTCGGAATCCTACACTATTGAAAGAAGTTTTCGGGAACCCTTCAAGATTCTCAAGACGAAGAAACCATCAAGCTAGACGATTTATCCGACTTTGGATCTTGGAGACTTCCGGGGGCTACTGTTGGGGATATACTTTCCGGGTATACCCACAGGACTCACTGACTAGGGTGGCCCACCAACGGGTTAGAGCTTTGCTTCACGGGCATCCCAGTCAGCGAAATAGGAGGAGCCAGCTCCGTCTACGACAAGGCACAGAAGAGTTACCGACTTAGGCATGTAGTATTACTTGTAGTCCAAGCTATATCTATTTACCGACTCTGTAACATAGCCGAATAGGTCTCTCCTGTAACCCTAGGTCCTGGTGACTATATAAACTATCCCTATGGGAGCCTTTAGGGCACAACCATAGCAATAACCACAATTACAACTCGTAGAGGCAAACCTCTCTTGTGATCGCTGTAACATTCGGCTTACGCTGATATATTACTGGGTTGCTAACAGGAGTAGGATACGATCATCACAGTCGGATCTGAACCTGGGTAAACTTGTCCTCACCGCTCTTGGAACATCCGACGTCTCACACCCCATCTTCTCAACGCCTCTAGGACCCCCTATGGCGTACTTGTCGATAATCTGACGACACTGTGATGCTAGTGTTTGATGTTATATTCTCGATGTAAGGATGTGCTATTGTTATCTAAATATTTATGAATAAAGGAGTTGATTTTGTCAAGTCTTTCAGTGATATGTCTTTCTTGTGTTTAGTACTTGAAATGGTACTTGTGCTGGATGCTTTAGCTGATTGATGCTTTATTCCATCCTTTTGTTATGATTGAAAAATGTATGAATCCTTATCTTTTATTCCCTGTATAGCCTGCTTCTCTTTTCCATGTTGGGAAAGATAGCATGGAGATCAAACAACTGTATTGTAGGAGGAGCGCTGGTACAAGGGAGAAGGTGTCCTATGTATAGACAAGGAGAACTGGGGAGGTGAGAGAGGAAGCCCCTGTTAGGGAGAGGAGGGAGATGATGATAGTAGAGGGCCTGCAGGATATAGGGAATGGATAAAAAAGGATGGATTGCTAACGAGGGGTAACCTCGACAATTCCCATTGTTACAGACTTAGGGTTTCTTGGAAAAGAGAGCGTTGGGTATTTTGTTGGCTGATCAGACAAACAAGGAGGTCGATGTAGTCTGATTATTGGAAAAGCTTAGTTACAAAGTCGCTAGTTAGCTAGTTGCGATCTAGCTCATGGTGGATTGCAAAAAGCTAAGATGTCCTCTCCGTCGGGTCCTCCCAGTCTTTATATGATAGGCTGGGTCCTGAATGTAGGGTTCGCATCATAGAAAACAAAAAATTCTATCGCGAGAACACACAAAAGCCAAGATCTAATCTACGAGATCGGTGCAACGAGTTTGTAGAGTACTAACCCTCGTCGATCCAAAGAGTTTAATGAGATTGGATTCTCGTGGTTGATGTAGTCATTCACTTGCCGATCTCAAGATTGTGAAGGCAATCCTTCCGGCGCCATGTTTCGGCAGCGCTTTCGCAGTCGGTCACACATATGGTAGTCGATGAAGACCTTCCTCTCCCTTGTTCCAGCAGGGCAGCGGAGGTTTGTGGATCTCCACAGAATCCCAACATCACGACGGTGTGGTGGTGGTGGTGGAGAATATATTACTACATGGTTTCGCCTAAGCCGAGCATCTGTATGGAGGAGAGAGGGAGGCGACAGGCAGCTAGGGTTTTGGGGTGAGGGAGTAGGGGGCTCCCCACCCCTACTTATATAGGTGGGAGGGGCGGCGGCCAGGGTTCCCAGCCCTGGCCGAGTCCACCCCCAACTCCCCTTGGCCGACGGTAATGAGAGGGAGAAGGGAAACTGTTGGGGATATGCTATACGGGTATCCTCATAGCATGTCTCTCATCCGGCTAACCCGGGTGGCCCACAGTTGGTAGCTGTAGGGTTTCGTAGCATGGAAAACAAAAAATTTCTACCGCATACAAACAAACAAGCCAAGATCTATCTACTAGATTGTAGCAACGAGTCGATGGAATAACTCACCCTTGAAGATTCCAAAGTGTTTAACGAGAGCGGATTCTCGTGGGTGATGTAGTCGTACTCTTTCCGATCTCAAGATCGCATAGACGATCCTTCCGGCGCTGCGTTCCGGCAGCGCTCCGCAGTCGGTCACACGTTCGGTACTCGACGAAGACCTTCCTCTCCCTTGTTCCAGCAGGCAGCGGAGGTTGTAGCACTCTCCTCGCGATTCCGGCAGCACAACGGCGTGGTACCGGAAGTAGAGGGGAGATCTCGCAGGGCTTCGCCTTAAGCCGGAGCAATTATGGTGGACTATGAGAAAGATCCCTTGGTGATCTAGGGTTTAGACACACCAAGGAGGGGGAAAGGCCGGCGTCTAGGGTTTTCCCTAGGCGGCGGCTGCGAGATGCCCTAGGCGGCGGCTATGGTGGGCGACGGCGGCTAGGGTTAGGGTTTAGAGGGGGCAACTTGTGTGCTAGGAGGGGCAGCCCTGCCCCTCCTTATATAGGTGGGAGGCGCCGGCCAAGGGGAGGGGAGGAACTCCTCCCCAAGTAGGTTTCCTACTTCCCCTCCACCTTCCAAAATAGCCGTTTGACTTTTCAAATTGGCGTTTGACTTTTCAAACTAGGATTTGATTAAAGCCTTTATTTTGTTCAGCGATGACACCTAGTACATGATGCAATCATTCCAACTTGATATGACACATTCATGTACCCTTCCCCTCCGGAGTGTCGAACATTCCAGAACCTTCTAGAATATTCCCGATGAAAACATCGGAACCATTCTCCAACCCCGAAACAGGACTTTCCTTATATGAATCTTATTCTCCGGACCATTCCAGATCTCCTCGTGATATCCCGGATCCCATCCGAGACTCCGAACAACATTCGGTCTCTTACTCATCATTCCATAACTACTGAAACAACGTCGAATCCTTAAGTGTGTCTCCCTATGGTTCGTGAATTATGCGGACATGATCGAGACACTTCTCCGAACATTAACCAATAGAGGAATCTGGAAATTCATATGGCTCCCACATATTTCTATGATTACTTTGCGATCGAATGAACCACTTACATACGATACCAATTTCCCTTTGTCTCACGATAGTTTACTTATCCGAGGTTATGATCGTCGGTATCTCTGCATACCTAGTTCAACCTTGTTACTGATAAGTACTCTTTTCTCGTTCACGTGATATGTGATCCCTTGTGAGCCAGTCACATGCTTGCAAGCTAATTGGATGACATTCCACTGAGAGGGCCCAGAGTATATCTATCCGTCATATGGATGGACAAATCCCACTCTTGATCCAACGGTGTGGGGTTTGATGTCATCAAAGCATCCTTCCGGTGAAGGTGATATGCATGATCTCATGGTCGAAGGAATTAGGTTACTATGTATCAGAAAGCATATAGCAATTGAACTATTAAAATGACTTGATCTTTATGCTACGCTTATCTATAGGAGTATGTCCACCATATCATTCTCCCAACGATATGATCTTGTTGTTAATAACATCTCAATGTTCATGATAGGGAAACCACAATCACTTATTAACCAACAAGCTAGTATTACAAAGAGGCTTTACTAGGGACTTCAATTTAAGTTTACGAATCACACAAGTATTAATGTTTCCTTGTTAATACTATTATAGCATGAATGTAAACATTTATCATAAACACAAAGATATAATAATAACTACATTTATTATTGCCTCTAGGGCATATCTCCAACAGTCTCCCACTTGCACTAGAGTCATCTAATCTAGATTACATGGTAATATACCGAACACCCATGGCAGTTTGGTGCTGGTCATGTTTTGCCCTCAGGAGAGGTTTAGTCAACGGATCCGCCACATTCAGATCTGTGCGTACTTTGGAAATCTTTATGTCCCCATCTTGGACATGTTATCGAATAGCGTGAAAACGTAGCTTGATGTGCTTCAGCTTCTTGTGTGACCTTGGTTCTTGCGCATTGGCTATGGCGCCCATGTTAATAGATAGACATTGGGTCCAGCGCACTTGGAACCACACCCATCTCTGTAATGAACTCCTTCATCCATATCGCTTCTTGTGAAGCCTCCGAAGCAGCCATGTATTCCGATTCAGTTGAAGATCTCGCCACAACACTTTGCCTTGCACTCCTCCAGCTAACTGCTGCACCATTCAAAGTAAATACGTATCCAAATTGTGATTTAGAATCATTCGGATCGGTGTTCCAACTAGCATCGGTGTAACCATTAACAACGAGCTGTTCATCACCTCCATAAGAAAGAACCATATCCTTAGTTCTTCTCAAGTACTTAAGGATGTTTTTGACCGCAGTCCAATGATCCACTCCTGGATCACTTTGATATCTGCTAGTCAAACTAACAGCATATGCAATGTCGGGTCTAGTACATAGCATGGCATACATTAGAGATCCTATGGCTGAGGCATAGGGAGTCTTACTCATCCTTTCTCTATCTTCTGCCATTGTCGGACTTTGAGTTTTACTCAAGGTCGTATTGGGCAACATGGGCAAGAACCCTTTCTTGCTATCTTCCATTCCAAACCTCTTTAGAACTTTGTCAAAATATGTACTTTGTGACAATGATATTAGGTGTCTTGATCTATCTCTATAAATCTTTATGCCTAATATGTAAGCTGCTTCGCCAAGATCCTTCATTGAAAAACTATTATTCAAATATTCTTTGACACTATTAAGAAGGTCTACATCATTCCCAATCAACAATATGTCATCTACATATAGTATTAAGAATGCTATAGAGATCCCACTCACTTTCTTGTAAATACAAGCTTCTCCATAAGTTTGTATAAAACCAAAACTTTTGATTACCTTATCAAAACGTTGATTCCAACTTCGGGATGATTGCTTCAATCCATATATGGACCGTTTAAGTTTGCATACCTTGTTAGCATCTTTAGGATCGACAAAACCTTTGGGTTGCATCATATACAACTCTTCATCAATGTCTCCATTGGGGAATGTTGTTTTGACATCCATCTGCCATATCTCATAATCATAATATGCAGCGATTGCTAACATAATCCTCACAGACTTTAGCTTTGCTACAGGTGAGAAAGTCTCATCGTAGTCAACTCCTTGAATTTGTCGAAACCCTTTTGCGACAAGTCGAGCTTTATAGACAGTAACATTACCATCAGCATCTGTTTTCTTCTTGAAAATCCATTTGTTCTCGACAGCCTTCCGGCCATCCGGTAAGTCCACCAAAGTCCATACTTGGTTTTCGTACATGGATCCAATATCGGATTTCATGGCTTCTTGCCATTTATTGGAATCTGGTCTCATCATCGCTTCCTCATATGTCGCAGGGTCATCGGTGTTGTCCACCAACATGACATTCATAACGGGATCATACCAATCTAGAGTGGTACGAGTTCTTGTTGACCTGCGAGGCTCTGTAGCAACTACAACCGAAGTTTCATGATCATCATCATTAGCTTCCTCTCTTATTGGTGTAGGCGTCACAGGAACTACTTCCGGTGCTGCGCTACTCGCAAGTTCGAGAGAAGGTTCGACAACCTCGTCAAGTTCTACTTTCCTTCCAGTCACTTCTTTTGAGAGAAATTCCTTCTCTAGAAAGGATCCATTCTTGGCAACGAAGATTTTGCCTTCGGATCTATGATAGAAGGTATACCCAATAGTTTCCTTCGGGTATCCTATGAAGACGCATTTTTCCGCTTTGGGTTCAAGCTTGTCCGGCTGTAACTTCTTTACATAGGCTTCACAACCCCAAACTTTAAGGAACGACAATTTAGGTTTCTTCCCAAACCATAATTCATACGATGTCGTTTCAACGGATTTAGATGGTGCCCTATTTAAAGTGAATGCGGCTGTTTCTAATGCATAACCCCAAAATGATAGGGGTAAATCTGTAAGTGACATCACAGAACGAACCATATCTAAGAGAGTTCGATTACGACGTTCGGACACACCATTATGCTGTGGTGTTCCCGGCGGTGTCAATTGTGAAAGTATTCCGCATTTCTTCAAATGCTCGCCAAACTCGTAACTTAGATATTCACCTCCACAATCAGAACGTAGAAATTTAATCTTCTTGTTACGTTGATTCTCTACCTCACTTTGAAATTCCTTAAACTTCTCGAAAGTTTCGGACTTATGTTTCATGAAATAGATATACCCATATCTACTCAAGTCATCCGTGAAGGTAAGAACATAACGATAACCACTGCGCGATGCTACACTCATTGGACCACACACATCGGTATGTATGATTTCCAATAAGTCCGTAGCGCGCTCCATCATACCAGAAAATGGAGTCTTAGTCATTTTACCCATCAGACATGCTTCGCATCTATCAAGTGATTCGAAATCAAGTGATTCAAGAAGTCCATCGGAATGGAGTTTCTTCATACGCTTCACTCCAATGTGACCAAGACGATAGTGCCACATATAGGTCGAGTTATCGCTCGATTTCAAATGTTTATCCTCAATGTTATTAATATGTGTATTTCCACAATCAAGATTCAATAAGAATAGACCATCTATCAAAGGTGCATGTGCATAAAACATATTACTCATATAAATCGAACAACCATTATTCTTGGACTTAAACAAGTAACCGTCTCGCAATAAACAAGATCCCGATATAATGTTCATGCTTAACGCAGGCACCAAATAACAATTATTTAAGTATAAAACTAATCCCGATGGTAGATGAAGGGGTAGCGTGCCGACCGCGATCACATCAACCTTTGATCCGTTTCCCACGTGCATCGTCACCTCGTTCTTCGCTAGCTTCCGTTTATTCTGCAGCACCTATTTCGAGTTACAAATATGAGCAACCAAACCAGTATCAAATACCCAGGCACTACTACGAGTACTAGTGAGATACACATCAATAACATGTATATCGGATATACCTTTCTTCTTGATGTTGTCGTTCTTCAAATCCTCCAAGTACTTTGGGCAATTCCGCTTCTAGTGACCTTCTCCCTTACAGTAAAAGCACTCAGTATCAGGCTTAGGTCTAGCCTTGGTCTTCTTCATCGGCGCGGTAACTTTCTTACCACCCTTCTTGAAGTGTCCCTTTTGCTTAGACTTGCCTTTCTTGAATTTGGTGGTCTTATTGACCATCAACACTTGGTTCTCTTTCTTGATCTCCACTTCTGCAGATTTCAACATGGAAAAGAGTTCTGGCAACTACTTGTTCATGTTTTGCATATTGTAGTTCATCACAAAGTTCTTGTAACTTGGTGGTAGTGATTGGAGGACACGATAAATCCCCAAAGCATTAGGAATCACTATACCCAATCTTTGAAGTTTGTTTGCGTGCCCAGACATCTTAAGCACATGCTCACTGACGGAGCTGCCCTCTTCCATCTTGCAGTTAAAGAACTTTTCAGAAGCCTCATAGCTCTCAATTGCCGCGTGAGTCTCAAAGATCAATTTGAGATCACGGACAATATCATGTGGGTCTGAATTCTCAAACCTTTTCTGAAGCTCCGATTCTAAACCATACAAGATAGCACACTGAACTGTGGAGTACTGAGTCTTCCGAGCGAGGTAAACATTCTTTACTTCATCGGTAGCAGTAGTTGCAGGTGGGTCACCCAGCGGTGCATCCAGCACATAGGTCAAATTACCAGCTGTGAGGACAATCCTCAAATTGCGGAACCAATCCGCAAAGTTGCTTCCATTGTTTTTCAACTTTTCTTTCTCTAGGAACGCATTAAAATTGATGGTAGGGGCCGCCATTGATCTACAACATATTTGCAATAGTTTAGACTAAGTTTATGACAAATTGAGTTCTAATTAATAGTTAAATTAATCTAGGTGAACTCCCACTCAAAACAATATCCCTCACATTGTTTTAGTGATCACATGAACCAAATCCACCACATCAACACCGATCATCACGAGAGTTGATGTAGCTTCAATGGCGAACAATCGACATGTTCATCATATCTACTATATGATTCATGCTTTACCTTTTGGTGATCCGTGTTCCGAGACCATGTCTGTACATGCTAGGCTCGTCAAGATCAAACCTTAGCTTCCGCATGAGCAAATCTGGCTTGCTCACGTTGTATACACTTGCGGAATCTAACACACCCGATCATCACGTGGTGCTTCGAAACAACAAGCTTTAGCAACGGTGCTTACTAAGGGTGAACACTTTAGAACTTGAAATTCATGTGCATGAGGGATCAACTTATAATGCTACCGTCGTTAACTAAGCAATACAAGATGCATAAAGGATTAACATCACATGCAATTCATAATATGTGATATGATATGGCCTTTCTTCTTTGTGCTTCCGATCTCCATCTTCAAGCACGAACATGATCTCCATCATCACCGGCATTGCATCAAGGTCAATGACGCTTCTCCATGGTTGTCGTCCACCGGCTTCAACTATTACAACTACTTTGAATAGACACGCGAGTCTTAACATAAATTAAAGACAACCATATGGCTCCTGCCGGTTGCCAACTTACAATAAGGAACATTGCATACATCAAATATAATCACAATCATGGCCATATCACATCACTGCACACCCCTGCAAAACAAAGTTAGATGCCTCTACTTTCTTTGCATGTTTTACGTGGTTTGGAGCTTTCAATAAGTGTCGTTCTAACTTACGAACAAGAACCACAACATTGATACTAGCATTGTTAATCACCCGTTGTAAATTGAATCTTAACTATGCTGGGAGAAACAGGCACCCGCAAAGCCACTTATGCAATACAAGTTGCATGTCAAGCGTGGAGCAAGTCTCATGAACGATGTCATGTAAGGTTAGCCCGGGCCGCTTCATCCCAACATCCCGCAAGATGCAAAGTACACAAGAAGCATTCGACAATAAAAGCATCAACGCCCACAATGACCATTGTGTTCTACTCGTGCAACAAATCTACATATAGACACGGCTCTGATACCACTGTAGGGTTTCGTAGCATGGAAAACAAAAAATTTCTACCGCATACAAACAAACAAGCCAAGATCTATCTACTAGATTGTAGCAACGAGTCGATGGAATAACTCACCCTTGAAGATTCCAAAGTGTTTAACGAGAGCGGATTCTCGTGGGTGATGTAGTCGTACTCTTTCCGATCTCAAGATCGCGTAGACGATCCTTCCGGCGCTGCATTCCGGCAGCGCTTCCGCAGTCGGTCACACATTCGGTACTCGACGAAGTCCTTCCTCTCCCTTGTTCCAGCAGGCAGTGGAGGTTGTAGCACTCTCCTCGTGATTCCGGCAGCACAACGGCGTGGTACCGGAAGTAGAGGGGAGATCTCGTAGGACTTCGCCTTAAGCCGGAGCGAGTATGGTGGACTATGAGAGAGCCCTCGGTGATCTAGGGTTTAGACACACCAAGGAGGGGGCAAGGCCGGCGGCTACGATTTTCCCTAGGCGGCGGCGAGATGCCCTAGGCGGCGGCTATGGTGGGCGACGGCGGCTAGGGTTAGGGTTTAGAGGGGGGCAACTTGTGTGCTAGGAGGGGCAGCCCTGCCCCTCCTTATATAGGTGGGAGGCGCCGGCCAAGGGGAGGGGAGTCCCTCCCCAACTCGGATCCCAAGTGGGCCGGCGGTGGAGGGGAGGAACTCCTCCCCAAGTAGGTTTCCTACTTCCCCTCCACCTTCCAAAATAGCCGTTTGACTTTTCAAATTGGCGTTTGACTTTTCAAACTAGGATTTGATTAAACCCTTTATTTTGTTCAGCGATGACACCTAGTACATGATGAAATCATTCCAACTTGATATGACACATTCATGTACCCTTCCCCTCCGGAGTGCCGGACATTTCGGAACCTTCTAGAACATTCCCGATGAAAACATCGGAACCATTCTCCAACCCCGAAACAGGACTTTCCTTATATGAATCTTATTCTCCGGACCATTCCGGATCTCCTCGTGATATCCCGGATCCCATCCGAGACTCCGAACAACATTCGGTCTCTTACTCATCATTCCATAACTACTCAAACAACGTCGAATCCTTAAGTGTGTCTCCCTACGGTTCGTGAATTATGCGGACATTATCAAGACACTTCCCCGAACAATAACCAATAGAGGAATCTGGAAATTCATATGGCTCCCACATATTTCTACGGTTACTTTGCGATCGAATGAACCACTTACATACGATACCAATTTCCCTTTGTCTCACGATAGTTTACTTATCCGAGGTTATGATCGTCGGTATCTCTGCATACCTAGTTCAACCTTGTTACTGATAAGTACTCTTTTCTCGTTCCCGTGATATGTGATCCCTTGTGAGCCAGTCACATGCTTGCAATCTAATTGGATGACAGTCCAACGAGAAGGCCCAGAGTATATCTATCCATCATATGGATGGACAAATCCCACTCTTGATCCATGTGTCTCAACCAATACTTTCTGAACACTCAATGCCACCTTTATAGCCACCCAGTTACGGTGTGGGGTTTGATGTCATCAAAGCATCCTTCCGGTGAAGGTGATATGCATGATCTCATGGTCGAAGGAATTAGGTTACTATGTATCAGAAAGCATATAGCAATTGAACTATTAAAATGACTTGATCTTTATGATACGCTTATCTATAGGAGTATGTCCACCATATCATTCTCCCAACGATATGATCTTGTTGTTAATAACATCTCAATGTTCATGATAGGGAAACCACAATCATTTATTAACCAACAAGCTAGTATTACAAAGAGGCTTTACTAGGGACTTCAGTTTAAGTTTACAAATCACACAAGTATTAATGTTTCCTTGTTAATACTATTATAGCATGAATGTAAACATTTATCATAGACACAAAGATATAATAATAACTACATTTATTATTGCCTCTAGGGCATATCTCCAACAATAGCATGGCCCATGGCCTGCTGGGCGGCCCATTTATATGGATCCAGAAGGGAGGCCCATGCCGGATAAAGGAAGGCTACGGTGGAGTCACCAGCGTACCCGAAGCCTTGGAGTACAAGACACGTAAGACTAGTAATAGACGGTGTAGGACTCTGTAACCTGTCCGGCTAGGACTTTTCCCTGTAACCCTAGGATCTGGCGACTATATAAGTCGGGCCTATGGGAGCCTTTAGGATACAACTTCACATAACCTCGCACAGTGAACCAATCCCTGTAACTCGGCGTATTGCCCTTATAGTGATTTATAGAAGGAGTAGGATTCCGCCACCATTGTGGGATCTGAACCTGGGTAAGCTGTGTTACCTTGTACCCGTCAAACGTTCGCCTTCCCCCACGTCTCTAAACACACACTGTGAGGACCGCTCCATGGCGTACTCGTCGGCAAGACCACGACAGATGGCGCCCACCGTGGGGAAAGAGGCGCTTCAGGCTCTTCAGCGGGCGAAGACCAAGATCTTCGCAGGAATCGGTGAAACCGTAGCCATTGGTCGCGTTCTCTTCTCAGGCAATGTTCCGAACGTCCCTCCTGACGAGTTCTGGATCCCGGCGAAAACGAACCCTACGTGGTGCTCGATCGTTCCTATCGGAGACATCCACCTCTTCATTGGCGAAACCGACTCGGGCACTAGTTCCCTGGGTGTCGGAGGAGCATCAAGGCCCGCACGGACCGCCTACGGGCAGGATATGTTCGCGTAAGGATCAGTGTCGGATCTCCCTTCGGAATTTGCCGACAAAGATCGGAAAAATTCAAGGCTCACCCAAACCGCCCCTATGCAAGATATAACGGTGGAAGATCGCTGCAAGTCCGCCGGCTTCGCCCGTGCATCTAGACAGCAGAGATCCAAGTTCGTCAGCGTGGTTACCATCTTCGATCTGGCGCGTTGCATTCAGAGAGAGGGCGAAAACCCCCGCGACTACCTGGCCAGGTGGCTCCGTATACGAGCGGATCTAGCCCACTACCCCAATGATGATGCTATGTATCACTTTGTGGAAGGATCTACCATGGCATGCTCCTCCGGCATTCTCTAAGACGGCAGCAGGCGTCGGGACGCCTTACCTTCGAAGGCATGGTGAACACCGTCAACAACTACGCGGAGGCCGAAGCGGCAGCTCAGACATCACTTGTGCTCATTGACGGAGCCCCTCCGATTCAGCCACCGCCACCATCGCCTCCGGCCGCCATCGCTGCAGCCGCGCCGCCACCTCCAGTCATCATCGCTGCTGTTGCACCTCCACCGCCCGCCATCGAGGAAGTCCTAGCACCCTCCGACTCTATGATTGACGCGATATACGCCGACTTCAGTGCAGATTCAGAGGAGATAGATTTCAGTCCAGAGGAACTAGACTCCGCCATGCAGGAGATGGAGGAGGAGTACACGCGCGACGAGCAAGCCAACAATGCTGTCACGTCTCGAGAGGTGTTCGTCACCATTGGGACATCGATGGATGAAGATCAACCCGGACGAGCTCCACCTACATCGCTGGACAAGGGGAAGGGACCACCTGTCACTGCTGACGATGATCGCGCAAAGATCATGCCCCCTCTGCCTAACCCAGTGCAGCAGCCGCAGGAACTCGGCACCGGCCCGAGCAAGAACAACACCGCAAACTTGCCGCCTCCAGCATCTATGTCTGCTGCTGCCCAAGTTACTCCATCTGATAGAGTGAAGTACGGCAATCTCTTCGTTGAGCCACTGACCGTAGCTCATATCCGGAATGTGGCCCAGCTTGACGAGAAGCGCCAGCAGCTGCTGGAGGAAGCGCAGGCCATCACGGAGCAAGGCGCTAAGATAGATCGAGATCTGGTCAACGCGCAGAAATCCATAGAGAAAGCCAGAGCAATGGAGGCCAAGTACAAGACGCTGCTGCAGCAGCAGAAGGCCAAGAAAGCTCTTGCTCGCGTCATCAACGATCCTGGTGTACGACGAAACCTAGGATGGGCTCCCCCGAAGCCGGCACAAGCCAAGCCATACATTGACAGTGAAGGCAGACAGGTGATGCCCACTCCACTCCTCAACCTCGCCGTCGCCACGACCCTTCTGGAGTAGTATAGATCGCCCGAGGCAATAGACCAGGTCTATGACCTAGTGGCCAAGGCGGTGAAGCAGCAGGAAAAGGCCACCTCTCAGAGGCTTGAGTCTGACCCAGCGTTTTGCCAGTCTAGCCAACATAAGCCACCAAGGGACAGGTCTCCTCTTGATGTCGGGTCTCAGACTGGTTCATCAGAATGAAGACGGAGGGATGCGCGCAACAGGAAGGATGCTATCCCCATATCCTCCGACCACGGAGAAAAGGCCCGACCTCGTCTCCCATCGCCCCGATCGCCCCGACATCACGAAGATACCAAGGCTCACCATCGTATGGATATGCCCCCGCCAAGGCAGAGCGGCATCGTCATTCGCGACAACGCGGAGCAGACCCGTCATGATGGAGCGCGCAACCAAGGACACAAGAGCAGGTCGCGCCATGACCCTCCGCGTCCGGCAAGCAATCGCGACAAGCGTGAGGCGTCGCAGGAGGGTAATAGAAAGAAGGCTAACCCACCGCCACCTCCGCCTCCGTCGCCGCCTAGCAGTCACCATGGCGGAGGAGGCCCGCGTCGTTCACGCAGCCCATCCCCTGTTGACAAGAAGAAGAAAAACCCGGAGCCATATGACGCACGTTTGCTGATCGATAAGATCCACGAGGCCCGGGAAGTACCATACCTGGGACCACGTTGCTTTGGACCTGCGATACGGTCCGCAACTTACCCCAAAGGTTTCCGGATTGACAAGACCATCAAGCCCTAAGAAGTGCATCTTCGGGGTTCCAGCCAGCAAATTGTTGGGCTTCATCGTTTCCCAGCGTGGAATCGAGGTCAACTCGAAGAAAATCAAGCCATATTAAACATAAACCGACCGACATGCCTAAAGGGCATTCAACGACTAACAGGTTGTGTTGCAGCAGTTAGTCAGTTTGTCAGCCGACTTGGAGAGAAGGCTCTGCCGCTGTACAAGTTGCTGAAGAAGGCAGAAAAATTCACGCGGATGGACGAAGAAGATGCAGCATTGAAGCAGCTCAAGGAGATTCTTTCCTCAGCGCCCATCCTTGCAGCACCCGAGCCTGGAGAGACATGTTAATCTACATGGCGGCAACCAACCAGGCTATGAGAACGGAGTTCAACGACCAGTTTACTACGTGAGCGAGGTCTTGACGGAGTCCAAGCAGCGTTACCCTCACTACCAGAAGATAGCTTATGGAGTATTCCTTGCTTCTCGGAAGCTGATGCATTACTTTCAGGAGCACACAATCACAGTGGTGAGCAAGACTCCACTGTCCGACATTATCAACAACAGCAACGCTATAGGAAGGGTCGCGAAGTGGGGCATTGAACTTGCCGCCTTCGAGATCACCTAAAAAAGACGCGACGCTATCAAGTCACAAGCCTTAGCGGATTTTATCGCAGATTGGACAGAGATGCCAGATGCTACTCCGTTGCCGAAACCAGAGTACTGGGTGATGCACTTTGACGGATCAAAGCTGCTCAACGGCTCGGGGGCTGGTGTATTTCTACAGTCACCAACTGGCGACAAGCCACACTACGTTCTGCAGATCCACTTCGAGGCTACGAACAACATGGCAGAGTATGAAGCACTCATTCACGGATTACGCGTAGCCAAGGATATTGGCATCAAGCGCATAGTTTGCTGTGGAGATTCCGACTTGGTTGCCCAGCAGGTGGCTGGCACTTGGAATGCGCGGAACCCTATGATGGCGGCATATCGAGACGAAGTGGAAGAGATAGCCAAGAGCTTCTTGGGCTACGAAGTGAAGTATGTGCCTAGGGAGCAAAACGAGGCGGCTGATCTGCTATCTAAGCTTGGATCAGGGCGCAAACAAATTCCGCCAGGAGTTTTCCTAGAGCATCTACGAACACCATCCGTGAAGGGAGCTGACATCGACAACCCGGATAGAGCTGACTCTTTCGTCCACATGGTGTCAAAGGTCCCTCCGGCTTGGACAAAACCGTTCATGGAATATCTCGAACACGGAACTTTGCCCGACGCCGAGCTCGAAAGACGACAAATAGTACGGCGAGCAAAGGGTTATACCATAATCAATGGACAACTCTACAAAAGGAGCACTACTGGTGTATACCTTAAGTGTGTTTCCCAGCTAGAAGGTATTGAAATCCTACATGAAATCCATCTTGGAGATTGTGGGCATCACGCCGCTCCTCGATCGTTGGTCACGAAAGCCTTCCGGTAAGGATTCTACTGGCTGACCGCGAAGGCGAATGCCGACAAGCTGGTTGAGACATACATGGGATGCCAGTATTATGCCCAACAACCACATGTTCCTGCTGAAGAATTGCAAACAATACCAATAACTTGGCCGTTTGCAGTCTGGGGGCTAGACATGGTGGGTCCATTACAAATGACACCATGTGGATAGAAGCTAAACCCATTAGATAGAAGCAGTTGATAAATTCACCAAATGGATAGAAGCTAAACCCATTAGAAAGCTTGATGGGGCAACTGCCCTCAGGTTTGTCTGGGATCTAGTGGTGAGATTTGGTATCCCACATAGCATTATCACCGATAACGGCATCAACTTGTCACTAGGAGAAGTGGAGGCTTATTGTTGGGAGAAGGGCATCCGACTTGACCTAGCATCTGTGGCACATCCACAATCCAATGGTCAGGTTGAGAGAGCCAATGGATTAATTCTGCAGGGAATCAAGCCACGTCTTAAGGCACCGCTACATAGAGTAGCCGGAGCCTGGGCGGAAGAATTACCATCTGTACTATGGAGTTTACGAACTACACCCAACATATCCACCGGCTACACCCCTTACTTCATGGTATATGGAGCAGAAGCCATCCTACCTTCCGACATACTTCACGATGCACCAAGGGTCGCCGCCTACGATGAAGATGATGCTGAAGAATCCAGACGCCTAGATGTGGACCTTCTCGAGGAGGAGCGTGTTTTGGCATGCCAAAGATCCTCCATCTACCAGCAGAAGCTACGCAGCTACCATAGTCGCTGCGTTCGGCATCGCTCGTTTAAAGCGGGGGATTTGGTGCTCCGACTTAAGCAGAAGAAGTCATACAAATTATCCCCGCCATGGGAAGGACCGTTCATCATAAGCAAGGCGCTACTCAATGGGTCTTACTACCTCGTTGACAATCGTGAACTGAAGGTAAGACCCAACAAGGATCATAAGTGTAAGCGACGTGACCCGGATGATGACTACCCAGAGCTTGATCGGCCATGGAACGTAGCATAGCTACGTCCTTTTTACACTTAGCATTTTTATCTAATTGTGTACCTCTTATATGATCAATGAAATAAAGCTCTCTGGTTCACTCATATTTCTGAGTCTTTTACCTCCTTTAGTGTTCATTTTTGGATCATATAAAACCTTTATGCACAAGTTTTGCGATTGCACTTGTGAAAATTCCGCCTACGGGTGTTAGCTTAAGTTTTCTGGTCTACACGTTCTTTGTCGTTTGTATGTGGATTCTGGAGTAGTGACTTTCGGCACTTATTGTCGGCGATTTTGTGCTTAGGTTATTAACGGTGCCATTGGGCATCATCACCTGAGCGCATGGTTCCAACAACGAGTTTTCCAACTCATGAAAAGTCAAGCATAAGAACCAAAGTAATGGATAAGCCAGCACTTGCTTAAAAAATATATACATGGTAGAACTAGTTCTTAAGTAGCAGGACATACATCATTGTTTTCCTCCTTAAGTTAATACATAGTTTTTTCCGCATACGCATCAAAGATGAAACAAATATTACAAGTTGTTTTTCATTCCTTTGGCGCAGGCGACTTGGAAGCAGCGTCATCGGCAGTAGGAGAATCACCCTCGAAGTCGGCAGTGTGAAGAGAATCGGAGGAGCTTTGGTTGCCGCCATCGATGGTATTCATCGGCACGAAGATGTTGACGTTGACTAACTCAGCAACTCTGGTGTCATAACCCGCGAGTGATGACAAGATGGACTCATGGTTTATCTCCTTGCCATCGTCATCTACATCGGGAATGCCTGATGTTACCGTGTCGATGTCGGCATCCTTGTAATGTGCCTTAACCATGGACAGCGCCATCCTTGCACCGGCCCGTGCACATGAAGCTTTCCAGCTTGTGATAGGCTCGGGGGCTCGGCGCAGGATCTCCGAGAACTTCGCCATAGAGTCTGATGCCTTGATGTTGATCTGGAGGGTCTTGGCAATCTCTTTGGCTTGCGCGATGGCGGTGTTGATGAAGTTGCCGGCAAGAACCATGCATTCCTTTGCCGGAGGAGGCGACCAGGTTAAACCCATAGGAGCTGAAAATTCTAACAAGGAGCACATGAGTTCAAAAATTCAGAGTATCTAGACTACAGAAATCCAATACGGAGAATCACTTACTGAAGATGCTAGCCTCAGCTTGCTAGAGGGTATCCGCCAAGGAGTCCCGTTCTTGTTGGAGGAGCTTGTACGCTTCATGATGGCGCTGATTCTACTCATTGGCAGCTTTCTTCTGATCTCTTAAGATCGAGATCTCCTCCTTCAAGCGGTTCATCTCCATGGTGGCGGAGTCCTGCAAGACTTTCATTGATTCTTCATGCATCTTTAGCATGTCCTTCCTCTCCTTCTTAAGGATCTTGTTCTCGCTTTCCAGCTCTTGAATGTGCTTGGATTGCTCGATAATGTCCTTAGCCTTGGCAATGGTTTCTGCAAGTCAGAGAAAGCAAAGTACACAGTGAGTACTCGGAGAATACACAAGTTTAAGTCAGAATATGAAAAAGAAAGGAAAAACATACGCTTGCTCTTGATGATCTGTTCCTTCAAGAAGGCAGTTTTACCCTTTTCAGCTTCCAAGTCCGCGCGCATCTTATGGTACTTGTCGCTGGCCATGCCCCTCCGAGCATTCTCGTTCTATGGAAAAAAGAAAAGTTAAACGTTGTTTGGTCTACTTGGAGCATCTAGCCGGAAAATTTCCACCTAGACGCTCGGGGGCTACATCGAGAGTTTTTAACTTAGAAATATGCTTAGTCTTTCTTTAAGCATCTAGTCAGAACTAATTCAGTTTTCGATTAGAAGCTTGGGGGCTACAGTATAAAGTTTTTAACTCAGATGTATGCTTAGCTTCTCTTTAAGCATCTAGTTGGAACTAATTCAGTTACAAATAGAAGCTTGGGGGCTATAGTATTGAAATTTATAAACACTGCGTATGCTACTCTTAAAGCATCTAGTCGGAATAATTCATTCCACCTATATGCTTGGGGGCTACAGTGAGAAGTTTTCTAGCTTAGTCACTCTTAGAGCATGTAGACGCAAAGACCTATGGTTTTACGTCTACATCCTCGGGGGATACAGTGGGATATTCATATGAAATGCAAAAGGCAAATAAAACTTACAAGTGCAATTATCTTTAGGTTAGTAGCACTCTCAGCCAGCAGCTTGCCGAAGGATACACTATTTCCTTGCAAGATCTCTGCTTGCCGGAGAAGCTCCTCTAGACCGCACGTCGGAGATGTCGGCACCGCACCAGGAACCAGAGCAGTGCTACCCGGTGTAAGTACCAGATAGACTATATTTGGATACTCTATGGTTTTCTTGGATGCGGGGGCGCCGCCTTCGGCAGAAGTACCAACTTCCACCACCGCCTTACCGCAACCGATGTCATCCTTAGCCGGAGCTTAAGCCATTTGGTGTGCGGCACTCTCCTGCATCGCCTGCTCGCCGACAACAACAAGCTAGGTAGAGGCACCTGATTCCACTTCCATGGCGGAAGGGCCAGCTGCTTCCTTAGTTTGAGAGCTTGTCGGAGCAGACGAGGGCTTGATGGTGGGAGTAACAGGGACGATGGCAGGAGATGCATCGCGATGCATCATGTCCTTGATGGTTCTAGAAGCCCCCGATGTTTTGGAGGTCTTCTTCAAGTTGGTCGTGGCTTTCTTCCTGAAACGTGCAAAATTCATAAGTACAGGAATAAGACAGATAAATAGACAATGTCGGAGAGAAAGAAGCTTACACAAGAGAGAGAGCTTTGGCAAAAGGAATCCCAGTAGTCTTTATTTTCTACGCCTCCAGGGCGGCGGCAGTCTTTTTGGAGGCTCCACCCTCCGTCTTCTTCTTCTTGCCTCCGTCGGTAGCGTCAGAGGTGGAGATCTTCCGCTTTCGCGCCAATGGAGCATCGTCGTCGGACACAATGGTGACTTCCTTCATCTTTGGATCATAGATTTGAGGAGCCATGTTGTCCTCGTCTATGTCGCTAAGTTGTTAAGGTGAAGATCCTCCATGTTAGATGAGACGGTAATGGCTAGACGGAATAACTGGAGTATATGTCATACACGGAAAATAAACAGTTACCTTTGGGCACTTGCTCTCTACGAACATGTCGTAGGTGATGGTGAAGCCATGCTTCCTGTCCTTAACCTTGACGATGTCCTTGAGGCGAAGATTGACGGAGTCCCTCGAGAAGTTGTCCACAGAGATGCGGAGGTAATCACTTCTATCGTTGGTATACTCGTGCATCAGCTTCGAGCGGTGCTACAGAGGCTGGATTCGCCTGATGAACCAGCACATGGCTAGGTCCAAGCCGGTCAAACCCGTCTCAACGAACCACTCTATCCGCCTTATAGCACGGGAAGCGTCGATGTCGGAGGGAAGGGAGGCCTGTGATCTCCATGTCGAAGTTTCGGCGGCGGCTCCATCGACGAAGTCCGGGTACGTTACTGCTTGGCCGGCCAGAGGGATATCTGGACTGTAGAAGTAAGTACGCTGCCAGTTCTTGCAGGACTCATGGCCGACAATGTCGGGAAAGCGCCGGCTAGGTCGGATCTTGAAGCTAATAGTGCCACAATTTCTAAGTTCATCCTTGCTGGCTCCGGCTTCTCGCTTGACGGTGAAGAAATATATAAAGAGGTATAGCCTAAGCTTAATCCCTAAGTAAACCTCACAAAGCGCCGCTCAATTTCTAAGTGCTAGGATACTATTGGGAGAGAGGTTTTGGGGATGGACCCGATAATGGTTCAAGATGGCAAGGAAGAAGTTAGAGATGGGCAGGGAGACGTCGCGTACCATCTGTGCTTTGAGGTACACATTTTCTCCGGATTGGGGAGAAGGTGTGACCTCGCCGGCCGGTGCCGCCCGCTAGGCGAGCCCCTCCGTTGCGGGAAGGTAGCCTTTGACGATCAACTCCTTGATGTCGCGGTCCGTGATGTCCGAACCACGCCAGTCGC
Organism: Avena sativa; assembly: GCA_916181665.1. Classification (NCBI taxonomy): domain Eukaryota; kingdom Viridiplantae; phylum Streptophyta; class Magnoliopsida; order Poales; family Poaceae; genus Avena; species Avena sativa. Next base: position 297,120,043 of record OV702297.1, on the reverse strand, counting down.
CTTTGTGGGAGTCGTTTTCCTCCTCCAACAGCTCTAGCGCCGCTGGATTGTGGTCGCCGCCTGTGGTCTCAACCACCGCAGACATGGGGATGACCAAGCCCTCTAGGGGCACGATGACGGAGCTCGCCGACTTCACCGCGGCTTCACCCGACGCTGCCATCAAAGGGGAAGAGCTGCTGCTGGCCATTGCAAGTGTTTGGGAGTGACTAGCAAGATTGGGAGTTAGGGTTTTTTCGTGCGAGGCGCGAAGAGCTCGAGGAGACGCTTGCCTGAGGAAGAAAAATATGCAGGGGAGAATGAGGTGAAAAGTAAACTTTCCACCACAGTTACTATTTATGATACCTAGCGTCAAGATTCGTGCAGCTTGATCGAACGGTTGCCGCGTAGACGACGTGTGCGGAGACGTGCACGGAAATTTCGCCACGTACCAACCGTCGCCGCCAACGGTTCGTATCGCTCGCGCGGGAAAGGTGGACATGATTGCGTTCTCTACATGTGTGAGTTACGAGGCGTAGCTGACCTATGTCTACGTCGTCCTAGCTGACATAGGCATATGAACCATCACATCAAAAGATTCCGGCATGGACGGATCCAGTCCGGCTACGGAAGAGTACGATGGAAGATTCAGCAATTCTCTGACTTACAAGTTGAAGACGGAGAAAGCCTTGCAGGGTTCTTTGGGAGGACTAGAAGATATTGCTTGACGATTTGCCGACATCCATATAGACGGAGCATTCCACGTGAAGAGGCAAGACGGCGCAAGATCTCGGAGTTCTCTGGGGGCTCCTGTTGGGGATATGCTATACGGGTATCCTCATAGCATGTCTCTCATCTGGCTAACCCAGGTGGCCCACAGTTGGTAGCATGGCCCATGGCCTGCTTGGCGGCCCAGTTAGATGGATCCAGAAGGGAGGCCCATGCCGGATAAAGGAAGGCTACGGTGGAGTCACCAGCGTACCCGGATCCTTGGAGTACAAGACACGCAAGACTAGTAATAGACGGTGTAGGACTCTCTAACCTGTCCGGCTATGACTTTTCCCTATAACCCTAGGATCTGGCGAATATATAAGTCGGGCCTAAGGGAGACTTTAGGACACAACTTCACATAACCTCGCACAGTGAACCAATCCCTGTAACTCGGCGTATTGCCCTTATAGTGATTTATAGCAGGAGTAGGATTCCGCCACCGTTGTGGGATCTGAACCTGGGTAAGCTGTGTTACCTCATACCCGTCAACCGTCTGCCTTCCCCCACGTCTCTAAACATGCACTGTGAGGACCCCTCCATGGCGTACTCGTTGGCAATACCACGACAGAAACCTTGTCCCTCAAGGTTTCCTTTCCTTCCTCCATTAGGACTTTGACTTTCAAACTAGGATTTGACTTTTCAAACTAGAGTTTGACTATTCAAACTAGAGTTTGATTATCTCTTCCATGTACTTGGCCAACTTGACCTAGTGGTATATGCTCCTACCCCATTAGGGTATGTTGCATTCCAAGTACCCCCTCCAGGGGTGGTGGACCTTCCAGGACATTCTAGAAGCTTCTGGTCAAAACACCGAAAACATTTCCGAACCCCAGAAATTGACTTTCCTTATATGAATCTTATTCTTAGAGCCATTCCAGATCTCCTCGTGATGTCCTGGATCCAATCCTAGACTCCAAACAACATTCAGTCTCCAACTCATATTCCATATCTCCTAAGCAACATTGAATCCTTAAGTGTGTCTCCCTACGGTTCGTGAACTATGCAGACATGATCGAGACACCTCTTCGATTAATAACCATTAGAGGAATATGGAAATCCATTATGGCTCCCACATATTTCTATGATTAGATTGTGATCGAATGAACCATTTACATACGATACTGATTCCATTTGTCGCGCGATACTTTACTTATCCGAGGTTTGATCGTTGGTATCTCTAAACCTAGTTCAACCTTGTTACCGATAAGTACTCTTTACTCGTTCTGTGATATGACATCCCTTGTGACCTAGTCACATGCTTGCAAGCCAATTGGATGATATTCCACTGAGAGGGCCCAGAGTATATCTATTCGTCATATGGATGGACAAATGCCACTCTTGATCCATGTGCCTCAACACATACTTTCAAAATACCTAATGCCACCTTCATAACCACCCAGTTACAGAAGTGTTGTTTGATGTCATCAAAGTATTCATCCGGTGATGGTGATTAACATGATCTCATGGTCGAAGGATTACGTTACTATGTATTTGAAAGCTTTTTAGCAAACAAACTCTAAATGACTTGATCTTCCGCTACGCTTACTATAGGAGTGTGTCTTATTCTCCTAATCAAATGATCTTGTTATTAATAACATCTAATTTCCATGATCAGGAAACCATGATCATCTATTAATCAACAAGCTAGTTCAACAAGAGTCTTACTAGGGACTTCTTTTATGTTTACAAAACACACAAGTATTAATGTTTCCGTTTAACATAATTATAGCATGGGATGTAAACATTTATCATAAACACAAATATATAATAATAACCATTTTATTATTGCCTCTTGGGTATATGTCCAACACTGAATCCATAGACGGAGAGGTTACAAGTTTATGTTTACAATATAAACTCAAAGTCGATTCCTCATTATTCCTTAACAAATAAGGGAAGTCTTTATTCATCGAGAACCTCTTGGACTCTATTGGACCTTCGTGGGCCATAAGCTTTTATGCACCTTTGATAACTAATCATAAGGACCCGATAGATCATACCCATGTCAGTAGCCCCCAAAACTCTATCTGAATCGTAGATTCGGATAGAGTCTCAAAACTCTGTTTGGCTATTTTGTCAAAGCTGTAAGCAGATGTTTGTTTTATTTAAGTATCGTAGGGATTTGGTACAATGAGTCTGATGCATCCAACGGATCGTTGAAAGGGCAAATAGCCCTTATCTAGTATTTTGGTTAACTATGATATCAAAGCTAGAGAGCGGAGTAATGTTTCTACTAGCTTCTCTACAATTGATAGTCTGCAGTTGATGATGAAAGGTGATGTGTTGTCACATCCCAAAATTTTCCAAATTTTTTAATGTGAAAAATAAATAAACAAAATAAATAATTGTTGAAATTTAGGGCGAAAAGAAACTTTTTGATTCCAAATGGAAACTTAAAATACCATCTTGAACAAACTTGGGTTAATGTTTGAATCCAACCAAATTAAAATCAAGTAAAAATGCATTCTTCATAAATGCATCTTGAAATTTAAACAATTGGAAAATAAACCAAAACCCTAAAACCCTAATGGGAGTTTTCCAAGATATCTCTAAGACCATGGTTTTGATCCATATAAAAAAATTTCAACAAACATTTACAAATTATCAAGAATGACAAATAGAAATATTATAAAAACCATGGGAACTGGTTTCACCTAAATTGGAACCATAGATAAAATCTTATGAATTTAATAAGATAAGGAAAAGTAATTTCCAAAGCTAATATAAATCAATACCAAATGGTAAGCAAATAATCCTAAAGATATTTAAAAGGATAAACAAATATTAAATAAGATTTTACCAATTTGAATCACCAAGTTTGGATCTTTAAATAAAAAGATATGGATTCTATAAGATAATAAATAAGGAGTATTTTAAAATCCAAATTAAAACTTGGCCAAGACCATAAACAAATGGAATAAACATAATCCAATTACAAATGAAATAAATGAATAAATAATATTGCAATAAAATAATATGGCCTTAACCAAATTCTATTCTATTGGATTAAGACAAATTTCCTAATAAGAATGATTAATTAAATCATGGGAAAATAGAATTTGGAATTTACCCAAGTGGAATAAAAATTATTTAATCAACCTAAATGGGATCAAAGAAATCTTCTAAATAAAATTTATGGAATTAAAAGCATATTTGATTTCATTGGAATAAAGACAAATACCCAACTTAAATGATTAATAAAGCATATTAAAAATATTCCAAATAATTCAAAGTGAATTATTTCACACCCTAATAAATAAACAAAACCTACTGAAAGGATTTCGAAAGATTTAGATTTCAAATAAAGTTTGAAAACATTATTAAATCTTATTTGAATTAATACAAGGACCTATTTTAAATAATTAATATACCATAAAAAGAATAAATATATTATTCTAAATTTGACTTCAGAATGATTTATCAATCAGTATTTGAATATACACAAAGTTTGGTTGAAGTTTGAATTCAAATGGGTGTTTGAAATGATTAAACAAAAATCAAACACATAAATAGAAAAAGAAAAGGAAAAACAAATCTGTACAAAAAAAATGAACTAAGCCAGCCCAGCCCACTAAGCCCAGTCTAGCCCATCTCCCCTCCCGCGAAAAAAACGTTTCGTACTCGGACTCCCACCCGCAGAGTCAATGACTACTAGACCCTACTGCCCCTCTTCCTCTCTCGCTGACGAAACGGTCCTGCCTGTCAGTTCTCGTTTCCACCCGCCGAGGCCCCTTCTTCCCCAACCTCGTCGCCGTTTCTGTCGTTGAATGTGCATTTGATTTCTCATTAACCGCGCGTTAATTCCGCCCCATAACCTCGCACACTTAAGCACCCCTCCCCCTCTCTGATCTCCCTCACTCGCCAGACTCTCCTCGCCCCCAGGCTGCCACGAATTGAGCTCGCACCCTCACTACTCCGACAAGACCTTCTTCCAATTCCGGCCAACCACCGTCACCCCTCGCCCCCTCGACCACACGAGCACGCTCCCCATTGTCCTGTGAACCTCCCAGTACCGCTTGTTTAGCTGCGCGCGCCTCAGACGCTCGGCAACGACGATGACCTCTCGCCACCGTCCACTGCCTCTACTCCGGCGAGTGCCCCAGGTAGCATCTGACCACCCCCTTTCCTCTCGTTGATGCACACATGATCGCCGACCTCGTGCGCAGCTAACGCAACTCTCATCTTGTCTTAGCGCGGTCTAAAACGTCGCCCCCGAGGACAGTCCGAGAGCACTGACGCCAGGCGGAACTCCGGCGAGCAATCACCGTCATTCTCAAGCGCCCCTTCGCCAACCAAGGATACGACGAGCATAAGAAAGACCATGCGATTCTGGTGAGCTACTCCACTCCTCTTCTCTCCCCCTGTATCACCAGCAACCTCGCCGCCAGAGCGCTGCCGCTGCGCGCCACCGTTGAGCGCCACCAGACTTTGGTCAACCACCTGTGAACCGTTGGATCTTAATCCTATGGCGTAGATAGAGTCATTTAAATGAAGGGGTACGAGCTTATCTGAACCGTGCGTTGCAGCTTTGATCCAACACACCAGAGAGGTCGATCCAACCGAACCGGTATGGCCCAATAAGAAATAGACACGTGGCCTGGAATTTGTTTTTAAAACAGAAACTTGTCTATTAGTTGTTTGGTTTTGTAAAATTCATAACTTTTGATCCACACATCCAAATTTGGCAAATTTTATATCAATGGAATCAGCAAGACAAGTACTTTGCAACCATGCACCTTGTATAGTAAATTGCTTCTGTTAAGTTGGTTGTTTTTGAAGAAACTTGTGTAGGCATAATTTGAATATAAAATTCATTCAAAAATTATTTTTGTGATAAAATCTTTGGAAAATGGATTGTTTTGAACCAACTGACCATAGAAACCAATTTGTAGATTAAAAAACATATTTTGTGAAGCAAGAGAATAAATCTTTGAATTAAAGCATTTCTAGTCAAATAAAAATGTGATTTATATATTAGAAATATTTTTTGGAGAAAAATCTTTGGGAAATAATTTGGATTAAACTCTCTGACCCCAAACACCAAGTTTTAGAATAAAAAATGTATTTGGTGAACACTATAAAGAATATTGCTTTGCTAAAGGCATTTTCAACCACATAAAATAATGCTTTGGTTTAAAAAGGGTTTATAGGTAAAATCTTTTGCAAATGGTTTTGCCACTTTTATAAAATGACCAATAGGTGTTTTCACATGTTTATAACCCATCACAAACCACTTTTCCAAATAAAACAATCTTTGGCATACTTGCATGCATTGTTTTGCTTCTATTATTTTATGTGTTGTTGCTTGAATGGTAGATTGAAATTGTGCCTTGCTTGATTGAATTGTAGTGGAATTTGAAGAGTGTGAATATTGCAAGATCAAGGAGTGAACTTATATTCTCTACCAAAAATGCAAGTGATGCTTCATACTTTTGTCCCATTATTTTCACTATGCATTAGTGTTATTTCTAAGTAGGATTTGCATGGAGTTTCTGCTAAGTATAAACTATGCCATGGGAAATCCTAGTAGATGAAACCTTAGTAGAAATTTCCTAAGTTAAGATTCCTACTACTATCATGCTTAGCTTAGCTAGTAGAAAACAAGGGTGGAATATATTCATACTATGGAATGTTTCTAAATCAAGGACTTGTGTTTTGTTTAATAAAACAACTAAGTGAATGAATCACCTGGGTGGAATGGAAGGAATGGTTTGTGTTGAGTGGTTACACAAGGCCCATTTCTATGGTTTACCTTGTGTATCTCACTTGTGGATGGCCACCTAGGAACAAAGAGATTTGAGATGTCAAATGTTGAGAAGCTTCAAGTGTAGCCACTTGGCATTATGGGCTCTGCCTGGATCATATAGGTTGCAATAACTTAGCCAATTGGACAGTTGGTGGTAGGGGTTTGATAGGTTGGAGCGCCTCCATTCTGGTCTAAGGGAAGGCTTCTGAAAGATCTTGTCTTGGTGAAACCAAGTCTTGTGGGGAAAGTGCACCACCTCTGTAGAGTGTAAAATCTAAGTACTTAGCCATGTCCCTGGCAAAGGACAATTTGAGAATCAAGACATGGAAGCTATCAAGAATCTCCTCATCCCAATTTCTAAGTTAAAAGTTTGTGGTTGAACAAGGGTTGAAGGATCACCAATTTCTATTGGGAGATGCCTTGGGTGATTTTGACAAGCAAAAGCTTAGTGTTTTCAAAATGATAAGGAAAAACTATTTTGAGCAAAGCAAGCCTAAGCTCCACTTAGCCAAATGCATATAGTTGATAGACTCCACTATACTACCATAGTATCACTTGCCAATACAATTCAAATGTATTGACCCTTGTGGCTGTAACTTATTATGTTGCAGGTTTGTTTGATGTTAGTGAAGTGTGTTGATTAGGATTACAAGTCTACAACCAACATGTTTGCCTATGGCACTTTGAAGATGAAGGACTCCATGCTATAGTTATTTCTGCTGCATTGTAATGAGATAACCAAATGAGCTATGTAAGATGCAATGAATTATTTTATTCCTGGTTATAATATTGTAATATGACCTTTGTTTCTTGATATTACATCTTAACTGTGGATGCTAGCTATTGATCCAGGGACTAGCATTGCAATCACAGGGATCCTTACCTTTATAAAGAGAGGGATCTTACAGATATTATCAGAGCACTGTGTTGCCTGTAGGATTGTAACCCTAGGATTGGACAAAAACCCTTAGAAAAATAGGAATGGTATTTGTTCCAAAAACTTATTTACAAACAATCTCTTAAACTCTTTCCTCAACCATTTTGGTTTTAATTCTACATCTCTTCCTTTTCAAGCTTGATGGACAAAGCCTCAACCATGAGCAAAGGACTTCACCAACTCCAATGACTTCAACTTCAACATCCTCAAAGACTTTAAATTTATTTTCAGCAAGGACTTCAACTTGGATATCCCTAAAGACTACAAGTGAGACAAGAAATATTACTCAAGACTTGAAGACTAAGGAAACACAACCTAGAAGGAACCATCATCACCTTTGAAGTTTTGTGACCAAGATGCAAGAAATTCTCCAAGGATACAAAGATATTGATCAAGAAGAACCAACTAAGAAGGATGGAATGCTCTCAAGTGAACCATATAGTTGGACCACCATATTAAGTTTAGATCAAACCCACCAACTTATGAGGTGTAGCAAAAATATTTTGTTGCCTAAAAATGTGCTTGAAACTTGTTATTTGAGTGGAATGTTTGTTTGTGATTGCTTGCACATTGATTGTGTGAATTGTTATGTGTGATTAGAATTATTCCCTTAGAAATCTTTTGCCTATTCTAATCCCAATCCAACCCAAACAGATGACTACTCCAAGAAATTCCAACACCAAGAATGGTGACAACAACAACCAAGAGATGCTCATGAGAGAACAACTACTAGTAAACCAAACCCATTTGAATCAGATGATAACTCAGTTTTTAGCCAACTACAATGAGTTAGACCCAACCATGCAAAATTTTTTGGGAATCCAATCCCAATTGTTGCAACAGATGACCACTCACATGATCAACATGAAAAACAACCTTTCCCAAGGACTTTGTGACAACAATGATGACAAGGATGATATTCTAGAAGGAACTCAAGCTTGCAATGTTTATGGAGACAAGGATCACACTTCCAAAGAGCATGAAGATCAATGCCCCAATTGTGAAGAGAAACATCCAACTAATCAATGCCCCACATCTCAAGCTACTTGTTTCCTATGTGAAGGAAATAATCATGCCCCTATCCAATGCCCCATCTATTCCATAGTTCAACAAAGGAAACAAGGTGGAGTGCATCAACAGTTTGTAAACCCTCAGGAAGGAACAACTTCTACCAAGAAGGATGAAGGCAAAGTCAGAACCATTCCTCATAAGGCCAAATCCAAAGTGACCACAAAGTGTTGCTACTCTTGTGAAGAAGAAGGACATATCTCTAGTAACTGCCCCAAGAAGAGAGAAAGGTTTCCCACCTTTGTGGTGAAATATGAAGAGCATGAACTAGAAGAACTCCTAGATTTAGAAAGACCCAAGAAAAAGAAGAAATGCCACAACCCTAGCAAGAAGGATATTACCCAAGAGCAATGTTACACTTGCAAAGAGATGGCACACTATGCCAATGAATGCCCATAAAAGAAGAAGAACCAAGGAAACAAACAAGAGGCAAGGATACCAAAGGAAAAGAAAGATATCAGCCAAGTGATGTGTTTGAAATGCAAGGAACTAGGCCATTGTGCAAACAAGTGCCCAGAGAAGATACATCAAGATCCCAAGTAAACCAAGATGTAATCTAGTTGGAAATTTTTAAGGGTGGTAGTACCCTAGTTGCTTTGAGCCAACTTGTAACCCCTATCTTTCCCAAATCTCGGGACGAGATTTCTTTTAAGGGTGGTAGCCTGTCACATCCCAAAATTTTCCAAATTTTGTAATGTGAAAAATAAATAAACAGAATAAATAATTTTTGAAACTTAGGGTGAAAATAAACTTTTTGATTCCAAATGGAAAACTTAAAATCCCATCTTGAACAAACTTGGGTTAATGTTTGAATCCAACCAAATTCAAATCAAGTAAAAATGCATTCTTCATAAATGCATCTTGAAATTTAAACATTTGGAAAATAAACCAAAACCCTAAAACCCTAATGGGAGTTTTCCAAGATATCTCTAAGACCATGGTTTTGATCCATATAAAAATTTGTCAACAAACATTTACAAATGATCAAGAATGACAAATAGAAATATTATAAAAACCATGGGAACTGGTTTCACCTAAATTGGAACCATAGATAAAATCTTATGAATTTAATAAGATAAGGAAAAGTAATTTCCAAAGCTAATATAAATCCATACCAAATGGTAAGCAAATAATCCTAAAGATATTTAAAAGGATAAACAAATATTAAATAAGATTTTACCAATTTGAATCACCAAGTTTGGATCTTTAAATAAAAAGATATGGATTCTATAAGATAATAAATAAGGAGTATTTTAAAATCCAAATTAAAACTTGGCCAAGACCATAAACAAATGGAATAAACATAATCCAATTACAAATGAAATAAATGAATAAATAATATTGCAATAAAATAATATGGCCTTAACCAAATTCTATTCTATTGGATTAAGACAAATTTCCTAATAAGAATGATTAATTAAATCATGGGAAAATAGAATTTGGAATTTTCCCAAGTGGAATAAAAGTTATTTAATAAACCTAAATGGGATCAAAGAAATCTTCTAAATAAAATTTATGGAATTAAAACCATATTTGATTTCATTGGAATAAAGATAAATACCCAACTTAAATGATAAATAAAGCATATTAAAAATATTCCAAATAATTCAAAGTGAATTATTTCACACCCTAATAAATAAATAAAACCTACTGAAAGGATTTGGAAAGATCTAGATTTCAAATAAAGTTTGAAAACATTATTAAATCTTATTTGAATTAATACAAGGACCTATTTTAAATAATTAATATACCCTAAAATAATAAATATATTATTCTAAATTTGACTTCAGAATGATTTATCAATCAGTATTTGAATATACACAAAGTTTGGTTGAAGTTTGAATTCAAATGGGTGTTTGAAATGATTAAACAAAAATCAAACAGATAAATAGAAAAAGAAAAGGAAAAACAAATCTGTACAAAAAAATGAACTAAGCCAGCCCAGCCCACTAAGCCCAGTCTAGCCCATCTCCCCCTCCCGCGAGAAAAACGTTTCGTACTCGGACTCCCACCCGCAGAGTCAATGACTACTGGACCCCACTGCCCCTCTTCCTCTCTCGTTGACGAAACGGTCCCGCCTGTCAGTTCTCGTTTCCACCCGCCGCGACCCCTTCTTCCCCAACCTCGTCGCCGTTTTCTCCGTCTTCGATTAGTAAGCCTTGCAGGGTTCTTTGACAGGACTACAAGATATTGCTTGACGATTTGTCGACATCCATATTGGCGGAGCATTCCACATGAAGAGGCAAGACGGCGCAAGATCTCAGAGTTCTTCGGGGGCTACTGTTGGGGATATGCTATAGGGGTGTCCTCATAGCATGTCTCCTATCCGGATAACCCGGGTGGCCCACAGTTGGTAGCATGGCCTATGGCCTGCTGGGTGGCCCAGTTAGATGGATCCAGAAGGGAGGCCCATGCCGGATAAAGGAAGGCTACGGTTGGAGTCACCGACGTACCCGGAGCCTTGGAGTACAAGACATGCAAGACTAGTAATAGACGGTGTAGGACTCTGTAACCTGTCCGGCTAGGACTTTTCCCTGTAACCCTAGGACCTGGCGACTATATAAGTCGAGCCTATGGGAGCCTTTAGGGCACAAATTCACATAACCACGCACAGCGAACCAATCCCTGTAACTCGGCGTATTGCCATTATAGTGATTTATAGCAGGAGTAGGATTCCGCCACCGTTGTGGGATCTGAACCTGGGTAAGCTGTGTTACCTCGTACCCGTCAACCGTCCGCCTTCCCCCACGTCTCTAAACATGCACTGTGAGGACCCCTCCATGGCGTACTCGTCGGCAATACCACGATAGTTGGCGCCCACCATGGGGCAAGAGGCGCTTCAGGCTCTTCAGCGGGCGAGGACCAAGATCTTCGCGGGAATCGGCAAAACCATGGCCATCGGTTGCGTTCTCTTCTCCGGCAACGTTCCGATCGTCCCTCCCGACGAGTTCTGGATCCCGGCGAAGATGAACCCTACGCGGTGTTCGATCGTTCCTATCGGAGACATCCACCTCTTCATTGGCGAAACCGACTCGGGAACTAGTTCCCTGGGAGTCGGAGGAGCATCAAGGCCCGAACGGACCACCTACGGTAAGGATACGTTCGCGGAAGGATCGATGTCGGATCTCTCTTCGGAGTTTGCCGGCGGAGGGATGCGCGCAACAGGAAGGATGCTATCCCCATATCCTCCGACCATGGAGAAAAGGCCTGACCTCATCGCACATCGCCACCGCCCCGATCCCCCCGACATCTCGAAGACCCCAAGGCTCACAATCGTACGGATATGCCCCCGCCAAGGCAGTGCGGAATCGTCATCCGCGACAACACGGAGCAGACCCATCATGACGGAGAGCGCAACCAAGGACACAAGAGAAGGTCACACCATGACCCTCCGCGTCCGACAAGCAATCGCGACAAGCCTGAGGCGTCGCAGGAGGGAAATATCAAGAAGGCTAACCCACCGCCACCTTCGCCTCCGTCACCACAAGGAAAGTGTGGTAGACTGGCGCCTTCTTCACGAAGGGGTTCTTGCCCTTGTCGTCGCCCTTGGCGGCGTGCTTGGGGTCAACATCCTCGTCCATGTCACTTGAATCCTTGGAATCCTCCTCCTTCTTCTTCCCCTTGCCCTTGCCTCGCGGTCTATTCTTCCGACTTCGGTTGTAGCCATACTCCGGGTCTTCCTTTAGGTCATTGATGAACTTGCAGTGTCGATTGGTATGGGTGGCTTTGCCGTTGACATCGAGGTGTACGAGGCACGACATATCACGGTACTCCTCGTAGGTTTGGGGAACGCGGAGCGGTGCCGAGGTAGTTTCACTTCCTCGTTGATGCCCACGACCAGCTCCCCGTCCTCGGCCATGTTGTCCGCCATCACCTCGTCCTGCAAAGGTCATGGCGCCCACCGTGGGGCAAGAGGCGCTTCAGGATCTTCAGTAGGCGAGGACCAAGATATTCACGGGAATCGGCGAAACCATGGCCATCGGTCACGTTCTCTTCTCCGGCAACGTTCCGATCGTCCCTCTCGATGAGTTCTGGATCCCGGCGAAGACAAACCCTACGCGGTGTTCGATCGTTCCTATCGGAGACATCCACATCTTCATTAGAGAAACCGACTCGGGCACTAGTTCCCTAGGAGTCGGAGGAGCATCAAGGCCCGCACGGACCACCTACGGGCAGGATACGTTCGCGAAAGGATCGATGTCGGATCTCTCTTCGGAGTTTGCCGGCAAAGATCATAAAAATTCAAGGCCCACACAAACCGCCCCTGTGTAGGATATAACGGTGGAAGATCACTGCAAGTCCGCCGGCTTCGCCCGTGTGTCTGGACAGCAGAGATCCAAGTTCGTAGGCGTGGTTACCATCTTCGATCTGGCGCACTACGTTCAGAGAGAGGGCGAAACCCCCCCGCATTTACCTGGCCAGGTGGCTCCGTATACGAGCCGATCTGGCCCACTACCGCAATGATGATGCTATGTATCACTTTGTGGAAGGACTGGACCATGGCACGCTTCTGCGGCATTCTCTAAGACGGCAGCAGGCGTCAGGAAGCCTTACCTTAGAAGGCATGGTGAACACCGTCAAGGACTATGCGGAGGCTGAAGCAGCAGCTCAGACAGCGCTTGCGCTCATTGACGGAGCCCCTCCGATTTAGCCACCGCCACCACCGCCTCCGGCCACCATCGTCGCAGCTGCGCCGCCACCTCCAGTCATCGTCGCTGCTGTTGCACCTCCACCCCTATCATCGAGGAAGTCGTGGCACCCTCCGACTTTGTGATTGACGCGCTATACACCGACTTCAGCGCAAACTCGGAGGAGATAGATTTCAGTCCAGAAGAGCTAGACTCCGCCATGCAAGAGATGGAGGAGGAGTACACGCGTGACGAGCAAGCCAACAATGCCATCATGTCTCGAGAGGTTTTGGTCACCATTGGGACGGCGATGGATGAAGATCAACCCGGACAAGCTCCGCCTATAGTGCTGGAAAAGGGGAAGGGGCCACTTATTGCCGCTGATGATGGTCGCGCAAAGGTCATGCCTCCTCCGCCCAATCCAGTGCAACAACCGCAGGAACTCAGCACCGACCTGAGAAACAACAACATTCCAAACTTGCCACCTCCGGCATCTACGTCTGTTGCTGCCCAAGTTACTCCAGCTGATAGAGTGATGTACGACAATCTCCTCGTTGAGCCACTAACCGTAGCTCATATCCGGAACGTGACTTAGCTTGACGAGAAGTGCCAGCAGCTGCTGGAGGAAGCACAGGCCATCACGGAGCAAGGCGCTAAGCTAGATCGAGATCTGGTCAACGTGTAGAAGTCCATAGAGAAATCTAGAGCAATGGAGGCCAAGTACAAGACTCTGCTATAGCAGCAGAAGGCCAAGAAAGCTCCGGCTCGCGTCATCAACGATCCTGTTGTACGGCGAAACCTAGGATGGGCTCCCCCGAAGCCGGCACAAGCCAAGCCATACATTGATAGTGAAGGCAGAAAGGTGATGCCCACTCCACTCCTCAACCTCGCCGTCGCCAAGACCCTTCTGGAGCAGGATAGATCACTCGAGGCAGTGGACCAGGTCTATGACCTAGTGTCCAAGGCGGTGAAGCAGCAGGAAAAGGCCACCTCTCAGAGGCTTGAGTCTGACCCAGCGTTTTGCCAGTCTAGCCAGCATAAACCACCAAGGGACAAATCTCCTCTTGATGTCGGGTCCCAGACGGGTTCATCAGAACAAAGATGGAGGGATGCGCGCAACAGGAAGGATGCTATCCCCATATCCTCCGACCATGGAGAAAAGGCCCGACCTCGTCGCACATCGCCACCGCCCCAATCCCCCCGACATCGCGAAGACCCCAAGGCTCACAATCATACGGATATGCCCCCGCCAAGGCAGTGTGGCATCGTCATCCGCGACAACGCGGAGCAGACCCGTCATGACGGAGAGCGCAACCAAGGACACAAGAGTAGGTCACGCCATGACCCTCCGCATCCGACAAGCAATCACGACAAGCGTGATGCATCATAGTAGGGAAATAGCAAGAAGGCTAACCCACCGCCACCTCCGCCTCTATCGCCACCCAGCAGTCACCATGGCGGAGGGGGCCCGCGTACTTCCCGCAGCCCATCCCCTATTGACAAGAAGAAGAACCCAGAGTCGTATGATGCACGTTCGCGGATCGATAAGATCCACGAGGCCCGGGAAGGACCATACCTGGGACCACGTTGTTTTGGACCTGCAATACGGTCCGCAACTTACCCCAAAGGTTTCCGGATTGACAAGACCATCAAGCCCTATGACGGCACCGCCAAGCTAGCCACATGGTTGCAGGACTACGGCAACGCGGTGGAGATTGCCGGAGGTAACCCCAACGTTGCCTTCAAGTACCTCCCTTTGATGTTGGCAGGCACGGCCCGTCAATGGATCGACGACTTGCCAGAGAAATCCATCTGCAATTGGTTGGACATGCAAGAAGCGTTCACCAAGAACTTCGAGGGTACGTACAAATGTCCCTGCACTGTTGGCGATCTATAGCGGTGCGTGCAAGAGAAAGACGAGACATCTCGCGCCTACCTCTCCCGCTGGCTGGATATGAAGAATTCCTGCGCAGGAGTGCACGCTTAGATCGCCATGGCCGCCTTCATCGATGGGTTGGAAAGGGGCACGTTGCTCCGACATAAGCTGAAGCGCTTGCAGGACAATCACCAGCTTGACTTGAACCACATGATTCAGTTGGCTAGTGAGTTCATAGCTGCTGACGACGATGCTCGCGGCTCCTTGCCGGCAACTGCCGTTCCAACTCAAGCTCGGAGGAACAACAGTACATAGCGGAAAACCGCTCCAGAAGAAAAGCAATCTCCTGACATGGTCGCCATGACCTTTGCAGGACGAGGTGATGGCGGACAACGTGGCCGAGGACGGGGAGCTGGTCGTGGGCAGCAACGAGGAAGTGAAACTACCTCGGCACCGCTCCGCGTTCCCCAAACCTACGAGGAGTACCGCGATATGTCGTGCCTCGTACACCTTGATGTCAACAGCAAAGCCACCCATACCAATCGACACTGCAAGTTCCTCAACGACCTAAAGGAAGACCCGGAGTACGGCTACAAGAGAAGTCAGAAGAACAGACCGCGAGGCAAGGGCAAGGGGAAGATGAAGGAGGAGGATTCCAAGGATTCAAGTGACATGGACGAGGATGTTGACCCCAAGCACGCCGCCAAGGGCGAAGACAAGGGCAAGAACCCCTTCATGAAGAAGGCGCCAGTCTACCACACTTTCCTTGTGGCGACAGAGGCGGAGGTGGCGGTGGGTTAGCCTTCTTTCTATTTCCCTCCTGCGACGCCTCACGCTTGTCGTGATTACTTGTCGGACACGGAGGGTCATGGCGTGACCTTCTCTTGTGTCCTTGGTTGCGCTCTCCGTCATGACGGATCTGCTCCGTGTTGTCGCGGATGACGATGCCGCACTGCCTTGGCGGGGGCATATCCGTACGATTGTGAGCCTTGGGGTCTTCGCGATGTCGGGGGGATCGGGGCGGTGGTGATGTGCGACGAGGTCGGGCCTTTTCTCCGTGGTCGGAGGATATGGGGATAGCATCCTTCCTGTTGCGCGCATACCTCCACCGGCAAACTCCGAAGAGAGATCCGACATCGATCCTTCCGTGAACGTATCCTTCCCGTAGGTGGTCCGTTCGGGCCTTGATGCTCCTCTGACTCCCAGGGAACTAGTTCCCGAGTCTGTTTCGCCAATGAAGAGGTGGATGTCTCTGATAGGAACGATCGAACACCGCGTAGGGTTCATCTTTGCCGGGATCCAGAACTCGTCGAGAGGGACGATCGGAACGTTGCCGGAGAAGAGAACGCGACCGATGGCCACGGTTTCGCCGATTCCCGCGAAGATCTTGGTCCTCGCCCGCTGAAGAGCCTGAAGCGCCTCTTGCCCCATGGTGGGCGCCAACTATCATGGTATTGCCGACGAGTACGCCATGGAGGGGTCCTCACAGTGCCTGTTTAGAGACGTGGGGGAAGGCGGAAGGTTGACGGGTACGAGGTAACACGGCTTACCCAGGTTCAGATCCCACAACGGTGGTGGAATCCTACTCCTGCTATAAATCACTATAATGGCAATACGCCGAGTTACAGGGATTGGTTCGCTGTGCGAGGTTATGTGAAGTTGTGCCCTAAAGGCTCGCATAGGCCCGACTTATATAGTCGCCAGATCCTAGGGTTACAGGGAAAAGTCCTAGCCGGACAGGTTACACATTCCTACACCGTCTATTACTAGTCTTGCGTGTCTTGTACTCCAAGGCTCCGGGTACGTCGGTGACTCCAATCGTAGCCTTCCTTTATCCGGCATGGGACTCCCTTCTGGATCCATCTAACTGGGCCGCCCAGCAGGCCATAGGCCATGCTACCAACTGTGGGCCACCCGGGTTATCCGGATAGGAGACATGCTATGAGGATACCCCTCTAGCATATCCCCAACAATGCCTTCGGTGGATCAAAATGGGTGTTTGATAGTGGATGCACCAATCATATGATCGGAAGTAGAAGTGGACTTGACCAATTCATTCATGATATCAAATCAACGTTAAGCATCACTTTTGGTCATAACTCAAAAGTAAAGGTACTTGGTTATGGAAAGTCGGTGGTCTCCAAGGCTTTGTCCCTAGAGACCGTCTTGCTTGTTGAAAACCTTGGATATAACTTAATTTCTATTAAACATCTTGTGGATGCCAGTTATGATTCCTATTTCTCGAAAACTTTTGTGAAAGTCTTTAGGAGTGATGATCTCAGTTTGGTCCTCGTTGGGCATGTGGAAGACGATCTTTATGTGGTCGATCTCTTGGAAGAGATCCAATCCCTTCCCACATGTATAATGGCCAAAGCTGATAAGGGGCTGGCTCTAGCATCGTCCCCTAGGCCATGTCAACATGAGAAATCTCAATCTACTCCTAAAGGGTGAGCATATTGTTGGACTAACCGATGTCTCCTTTGAGAAAGATCATGTTTGTAGTGCTTGCATTTCAGGAAAGAAAATTGGGAAGCATCATCCTAACCAAGGTGGCCACGTCAAGACCCTTGGAGCTTCTCCATTTGGATCTCTTCAGGCCTTCAACGTATGACTCTCTTGGTGGAAGAAGATATGGTCTTGTCATTTTTGATGATTACTCAAGGTATACTTGGGTCTTTCTCCTCAAGTCAAAGCATGAGACCTACAAGGAATTCATGATCTTCGCTAAGCAAGCTCAACACACTCATGAAGTGGAGATCAAGACCATTAGAACCGACAATGGCACCGAGTTCAAGAACTACACCATGCAAGAGTTTGTTGAACATGAGAGGATCAAGCATGAATTATCATCTCCCTATACCCCTCAAAAAAATGGTGTTATTGAAAGGAAGAATCGGACAATTATTGAGATAACAAGAATAATGTTGAGTGAATTCAAGTCACCCCACAACTTTTGGGGAGAAGCCATTGCTACCATGGTTCACTACACGAACCGACTCTTGCTCCGAGCTCCCTTTGACATGACTCCGTACGAGATTCTCACAAATAAGAAGCCCAACATCAATTACTTCTGTGTCTTTGGGTGCAAGTGCCTTGTCAAGAACAAGAAAGAAAAGCTTGGTAAATTCGAATCCAGAACTATAGAGGGTATATTTGTTGGTTATGCGGAAAACTCTCATGCCTATAGATATACTACAACAAAGCCAATGTTTGTGTTGAAGTATCTTGTGACGTGGAGTTTTTGGAGAATAATGGCCCCCATGAGGTGCAAGTTGTTTCACGTGATGTAGGTGATGGAGATTCCTCTCAAGTCATCAAGTTGATGGGTATTGGGCATATATTGCCCACCGAGTCTCACATTCATGCTCAACAAGATGATGGGGGAGAAGCAAGATCAACTCAAGAAGAGCCAAGCTCTACCAAAGTTGAGCCATCAAATGCACCACAAGATCAACATCTCACTCAAGATGCCATGCAAGCCGAAGAACAAGAACCAAGCCCTCAACCTGTTGAGCAAGACCAAGTAGAAGATCAAACTCCTCCATCCCAAGGTCAAGCTCAAGATGTTGTCAATGATCAAGGCCCCTCAAAAGATGAATTTGTTGATCATGAAGGCACAATTCAGAATATCAAGGCCGCATCCATTGCAAGTGGACTCCAAGTCAATAATATCATTGGAAGAATATCAAGAGGGATCAAAACTCGTGCCAAGAAGAAGAACCTCACAACCTAGTTTTATGGGCATCATGCGTCTGTGTCCAACTTTGAGCCTCTCAAGGTTCATGAGCCTCTGGAGGATCCAGATTGGGTCATTTCCATGCAAGAAGAACTCGAGTGCTTCACCCGCAATGAAGTTTGGTATCTAGTGGAGAGGCCTAAAGATCATCGCATCAATGTCATTGGGACCAAGTGGGTGTTCAAGAACAACCAAGATGAAAACGGGACCGTCACAAGAAACAAAGCAAGGTTAGTGGCGCAAGGGTATGCCCAAATAGAAGGTATTGCCTATGAGGATACATTTGCGCATGTTGCTCATCTTGAAGTTATTCGTCTCTTGCTTGCTTATGCATATTTTCATAACTTCAAGCTTTATCAAATGGATGTGAAAAGTGCATTTATTAATGGTTCCTTGAAATAGGTTGCATATGTGGCTCAACCCCCGGGTTTCGAAAACACACGCTATCCCAACCATGTGTATCTACTCCATAAGGCTCTCTACGGACTAAAGCAAGCTCCTCGTTCTTGGTATGAGCACCTTACGGATTTCCTACTCATGGATGGGTTTAGCGTGAGTAAGGTCGATTCCACCCTTTTCACAAAACGGGTTAAAGGGGTGGCTTATTCATTGTTCAAATTTATGTTGATTATATTATCTTTGGTGGACCTAATGAATCTCACAACAAAGCTTTTGCTGAGTTGATGACTATGAAATTTAGGGTGTCCATGATGGGGGAGTTGAAGTTCTTTCTAGGCTTCATTATAAAGCAACTTCCTCAAGGAACTTTCATCTCCCAAGAGAAGTACATTAAGGACATGCTGAATAAGTTAGATATGGACAAGGCTAATCCCATGAAGACACCCATGCCACTAAATGGGAAACTTGGTCTTGGAGTTGGTGAGAAGGACGTGGATCAAAAGGTATATTTCTCTATGATTGGTTCCTTGCTCTACCTTTGTGCTTCTAGGCCGGATATCATGTTAAGTGTTGGAATGTGTGCTCGTTTTCAATCCGCTCCCAAGGAGTACCACTTGATGGCGGTCAAACAGATTTTTAGGTACCTTGTTCTTACTCCTACTCTCGGGCTTTGGTATCCAAAGGGGGCAACCTTTGAGCTTGTTGGCTATTTGGATGCCGATTGGGCAGGTGATAAGGTTGACCAGAAATCAACCTCCGGGGCTTGCCAATTCATTGGACGGTCGTTGGTGAGTTGGTATTCCAAGAAACAAAACTCCACGGCCCTATCCACCGCTGAAGGTGAATACATATCCGCGGCATCTTGTTGTGCTCAATTGTTATGGATGAGGCAAACCTTGAAAGACTATGGTGTGTCTCTTGGTATGGTGCCTCTTCTATGTGACAATGAAAGCGCAATAAAGATCACGAATAACCCCATCCAATATTGTCGCACCAAACATATTGACATTCGCCACCACTTACTACGTGACCATGTCGCAAATGGTGACATCAATCTCACTCATGTGGGTACGATGTTCCAATTGGTCGATATCTTCACAAAGCCTTTGGATGAAGCCCGGTTTGTCATGTTGAGGCGATAACTCGGTATCCTAGATCCTCAAAACCTGGATTGATTTACTTCTTGCACTATATTCTTGCTCTTAACGTGCTATGTAGCCTAGTCGCGCAGCACATGTAGGGATAGCATCTTACCATGCCTTGGTTTGATGCATACCTATGTGTGCAACATAAATTGATCTCGTGTCATGATATGGGTCCAAGCATCTATCTTTGTGGCGCCATGACATGTGTGCTTAAACATAGGGGGAGAAATCCTCCGCAAAATGGTTTGTTCTGTGTATTGGGTGCTTTGATGTTCAATGCTAAATCCTATGTCCATGTTTGCTCTTCGTATTTCTTCATGCCTATTCTAATGGACATTGCTTACATCTGGTTTTCATTTGGATCTAGTGTATATGCTCATATGATTTCTCACAATATATGTTGGAGATATGCCCTAGAGGCAATAATAAATATAGTTATTATTATATCTTTGTGTTTATGATAAATGTTTATATTCATGCTATAATAGTATTAACAAGGAAACATTAATACTTGTGTGAATTGTAAACTTAAATTGAAGTCCCTAGTATAGCCTCTATACTTCACTAGCTTGTTGGTTAATAGATGATTGTGGTTTCCCTATCATGAACATTGAGATGTTATTAACAACAAGATCATATCGTTAGGAGAATGATATGGTGGACATACTCCTATAGATAAGCGTAGCATAAAGATCAAGTCATTTCAATAGTTCAATTGCTATATGCTTTCTGATACATAGTAACCTAATTCCTTCGACCATGAGATCATGCATATCACCTTTACCGGATGGATGCTTTGATATCATCAAACACCACACCGTAACAGGGTGGCTATAAAGGTGGTATTGAGTGTTCGGAAAGTATTGGTTGAAACACATGGATCAAGAGTGGGATTTGTCCATCCATATGACGGATAGATATTCTCTGGGCCCTCTCGGTGGAATGTCATCCAATTAGCTTGCAAGCATGTGACTGGCTCACAAGGGATCACATATCACGGGAACGAGAAAAGAGTACTTATCAGTAACGAGGTTGAACTAGGTATGCAGAGATACTGACGATCATAACCTCGGATAAGTAACATATCGTGAGACAAAGGGAAATTGGTATCGTATGTAAGTGGTTCATTCGATCGCAAAGTAATCGTAGAAATATGTGGGAGCCATATGAATTTCCAGATTCCTCTATTGGTTATTGTTCGGAGAAGTGTCTCGATCATGTCCGCATAATTCACGAACCGTAGGGAGACACACTTAAGGATTCGACGTTGTTTGAGTAGTTATGGTATTATGAGAAAGAGACCGAATGTTGTTCGGAGTCTCGGATGGGATCCGGGATATCACGAGGTGATCCGGAATGGTCCGGAGAATAAGATTCATATAAGGAAAGTCCCATTTCGGAGTTGGGGAATGGTTCCGGTGTTTTCATCGGGAACATTCTAGAAGGTCCCGGAATGTCCGGCACTCCGGAGGGGGAAGGGTACATGAATGTGTCATTATGAGTTGGAATGATTGCATCATGTACTAGGTGTCTTCGCTGCCCAAAATAAAGGATTTATTTAAATCCTAAATTGAAAAGTCAAACGGCCAGTTTGAAAGTCAAACGGCAATTTTGGGAAGTGGGAGGAGAGGAGGAAACCGAGTTGGGGAGGGAGTCCTCCTCCCCAAGCCGGCGCCCCACCAAGCCGAGTTGGGGAGGGACTCCCCTCCCTCCCCTTGGCCGGCCAGCCCCTCCCACCTATATAAGGAGGGGTAGGGCTCCCTCCTAGCACACACACAAGTTCCTATCTTCTACCTCCGGTTTAGAGCCGTTTTGGTTTAGAGCTTCTAATTGCTTTAGCCAGCGGTTTAGAGCCTTCTAATTGGTTTAGAGCCTTCTAATTGGTGTGTCTAATTACTAGACCACTAATAGCCTCTCTCATAAGCTCCACCATACTCGCACCGGCTTAAGGCGAAGCCGTGCGGGATCTCCCCTCTACTTCCGGTACCACGCCGTTGTGCTGCCGGAATCGCGAGGAGAGTGCTACAACCTCCGCTGCCTGCTGGAACAAGGGAGAGGAAGGTCTTCGTCGAGTACCGAACGTGTGACCGACTGCGGGAGCGCTGCGGGAACGCGGCGCTGGAAGGATCGTCTACGCGATCTTGAGATCGGAAAGAGTACGACTACATCACCCACGAGAATCTGCTCTCGTTAACCGCTTTGGAATCTTCGAGGGTAAGTTATTCCATCGACTCGTTGCTACAATCTAGTAGATAGATCTTGGCTTGTTTGTTTGTATGCGGTAGAAAATTTTTGTTTTCCATGCTACGAACCCCTACAGTGGTATCAGAGCCGTGTCTATATGTAGATCTGTTGCACGAGTAGAACACAATGGTCATTGTGGGCGTTGATGCTTTTATTTTAGATTGCTTTTTGTGTACTTTGCATCTTGCGGTATGTTGGGATGAAGCGGCCCGGGCTAACCTTACATGACATCGTTCATGAGACTTGCTCCACGCTTGACATGCAACTCGTTTTGCATAAGTGGCTTTGCGGGTGCCTGTTTCTCCTAGCATAGTAAAGATCCAATTTACAACGGGTAATCAACAATGCTAGTATCAATGTTGTGGTTCTTGTTCGTAGGTTAGAACGACACTTATGGAAAGCCCCAAACCACGTAAAATATGCAAAGAAAGTAGAAGCGTCTAACTTTGTTTTGCAGGGGTGTGCAGTGATGTGATATGGCCATGATTGTGATTATATTTGATGTATGCAATGTTCCTTATTGTAAGTTGGCAACCGGCAGGAGCCATATGGTTGTCTTTAATTTCTGTTAAGACCTGCGTGTCTATTCAAAATAGTTGTAATAGTTGAAGCCGGTGGACGACAACCATGGTGAAGCATCATTGACCTTGATGCAATGCTGGTGATGATGGAGATCATGTTCGTGCTTGAAGATGGAGATCGAAAGCACAAAGAAGAAAGGCCATATCATATCACATATTATGAATTGCATGTGATGTTAATCCTTTATGCATCTTGTATTGCTTAGTAGACGACGGTAGCATTATAAGATGATCCCTCATGCACATAAATTTCAAGTTCTAAAGTGTTCACCCTTAGTATGCACCGTTGCCAAAGCTTGTTGCTTCGAAGCACCACGTGATGATCGGGTGTCTTTGATTCCGCGGGTGAATACAACGTAAGCAAGCCAGATTTGCTTATGCGGTAGCTAAGGTTTGATCTTGACGAGCCTAGCATGTACAGACATGGCCTCAGGAACACGGATTACCGAAAGGTAGAGCATGAGTCATATAGTAGATATGATGAACATGTTGATTGTTCGCCATTGAAGCCATATCAACTCTCGTGATGATCGGTTTTGATGTGGTGGATTTGGTTCGTGTGATCACTAAAACAATGTGAGGGATGTTGTTTTGAGTGGGAGTTCACCTAGATTAATTTAATTATTAATTAGAACTCAATTTATCATAAACTAAATCAAAGTGAATTTGCATAGTTGTTGTAGTCATTGGCATCCGTTTACCACCTTGCGCTTAGTTATAATTGAGATGATAGAACTATAGAATTCTGGTTAGTTACTTTACGAACTGGTATCGTATTGTTTTGAAGTGTTAATCTAAAGTTTAAAAGTCCTATTGCAAACTTTCAGTAAGTTCCGGTTACTCCATGAAGTTTAATAATTGGTATTAAATCAAGAGTAACAATTCCAAGTGTTAGTATATAAAGTATCATGTTTGTCTCCATGATTCTTGATATTCAAAGGATTGTCTTAATATCAAGGTTATCTAGGATCTGAAAGAGTTGTTTCAGAAACCATGATGTGTGGAAGATATTATGATATCTGAAACGAAGTTTTGGTTGCAACATGATAGAGTATAATATGGCAAAAGTCATGTTCTCGTATTTGATGGGAATTTGCAAAAGGTTGAAGACACTAGTTGTCTTAATCCTCCAAAAGGTTTTGGAGAGCAACATTATACTCGCGATTCACCGTTATAAGCTAAAGTAGCTTAATCATGAATAATTCCATGATAAGGATGAATATTTGATGTAGGTAAAGTGTTTACTACACCAAAAGATTACTAAAGAAAGGAATTGAAAGCACACCAAACATTGGATGATGGTGATCTACTTCAAAGTGCAAGTCCAAAGACATTGGTATTTAACTATACACGCTTTGGACTGTGTGTCATATGAATGACTCCACTGTTGATGTTAATAGATTCTTTCAAACAGAAAAGGAAATACTGAAAGAGAATCTCATAAGTATATGGCAGAAAAAGAAAAGAAAAGACTAGAATTGTTCAGCTTAAGTATATAGATGATATACATGTTATGGCTATATTCTTTGCTTCTTAAACAATGTGGTTCTTAAGTATTTGATACTGGATTTGTTGGTGTGAATCGTCATACGAAACAACACAATTCATGAACTACAATGGCCTAAATAACTAGCAAAAGAATATGTGATGATGTTCATCGAGAACAAATAAAGGGTTATTGTGTTGCTCGTTAAAACATCAAAGCTTGCCTTCAAGATTTGTTTTATCAGGTATTATGAGAACAAAAGGGTTGTTCAAATAATTGCCGTAATCCATAAAAGATGGATGATTCACAAATCTCGTTGGAGAAATCACATCCATAAAACTAGTGCTAAAAAAATGTCGAAAGACAAATTGATTGAAAGATCACTTAGGAAGTGACATCGCAGTTTAAATTATATTGGAAAGAAAACATGAAGAAACTCCATGTGGATGGAATTTTGGAGTCTTTTGATTTTTGATCAAATGACGTTTGTGAAACTTTCCTAGAGAATAATTAAAACTTCGTTCATAGGCCAAAAGGGAACGAAAGACTAGCTTATTGGAACTTGTGCATATTGTTGTACGAACTCCATTATGTGTAGTCAAGAGCGATGGATTTCAACTTCATATGCTTTCTCCGAAAATTTGAGTGAATATATGAATATTTACTTAATAAGGATGAAGTATGAAATATTTGAAAAGTTCAAAGATTTCAAGATGAAGTGCAAAATCATTGTAACAAGAATATAAATAGTTTATGATAAGATCATAAAGGAAGATATTTGAGTTACAAGTTTAGCATAATACCTAAGATTTAAGGAATCGTTCCGTGGATTTGCATTTCCCGAAACACCATAAGAGTATGGAGCGTTCGAGATATGTAATTAAAACCTTGTTTGACATGGTAAGATCAAAGGTGTAAAATATAGAACTGCCATTATATTTTAAAGATTAAAAGCTTTAGAGACTACCACTTTTCCACTAAAAAGAGCTCCATCATAATCCGCTGAAATGACACCATATAAAGTTATGGTTTGGGATAAAACCCAAGTAGTCCTTTCTTAAAACATTGGTATGCTATGCATAAGAAAGATGTGTGCAACCAAAGTCGGATAAACCTGTCTTTGTATAAATATTAAGTATTCCTCCACAAACACCGGAGACAAAAGTGTTTGTCGCTTAGAACGTCAAGTTTCTTTGAGAAGGAATTTTTCGTGAAAAGTTAAAGTGGGAGGACAATAGAACTTTGATAAGGTTAAAAGAACCTTAGCTATATGTGCAGAGTTGCGCAGCACCGAAAAGTGTTCCGGAGGCAGCAATAATGCTCATGGCTCACGTGCCTCAAAGGTTGTGGTCACGGAAGTCTAAGTTTCTATTGAACCAAGTAGGTCGAGTAAACAATCAAATACCAAGATTTGAGGGTTGAATCATTATTTGAGAATAATGAACGGACTACATGCAAAGAAGCGATGATGGGCCCTGACTCCGTCAAATGGCCTGAAGCCATAAAAATCCGTGATAGTTCCATACACGAGAAATCAAGTTTTGAACTTGAAGGACCCTCGAGAAAGGTGTAAGACCTTACAGTTGTGTTTGGATCTATAAAGAAGTAGACATGGATGTTTCACATCTATGAAATAGTCGACATGTTGGGAAAGAGTTCACAACAATGTTCAAAGACTGTCTGTGACAAGATTTGATCTCTCATAGCGATATTTAGTCTAGACGGATTAATGTAGCAATCACTACATATAATTTTGTTATGTGGTAGTAGAATAAACAAAACAAGTTCTTCTAATAGAATGGTTACCTAGGACGTGTGCATGACATGGTCCAAAGGGTTTTGTTAATTCAAAGGATGCTGAATGCATATGCAAACTTCAATGGTTGAAGTAAGCATAGCGGAGTTGGAATCTTCACTATGATGAAACTGTTAAAAGAGTTTAATTTCATCGGAGACAATGAAGATACTTGCATTTGCAAGAAATTAAGTGGGAGCGCTAAGACATATTTCTAATACATTGTGTGGAGGACATATTGTTGATCAGAAATGATGTATCTTTTATTAACACATATTAAGAATTTCATCCTGATGAAAGACTTAGGCAAAACCCAAATATTTGGCATCAATAGATGCTAATATGGTTGTGCCAGAAGTACATAAACGAGATATTGAATGAGTTCAATATAGAAACTACAAGAAAAGGTTCTTGTCACACAGAAAGGATTGAAAGAGTTCAATGTTGATGATATATTCAAGTGTATTGACATTTGGTAAGTGAAACAAAGATTCAAGTATAGATTGATACTTGATGTATGAAATCACAAAGAATGTTTATATCAATCATACTGTGGTATGTACAAATCCAGATATGTCCTATGCTCTAAAAGTTATGAGCATATACCAGAATGATTCATAAGATGATCATTGGACGATAGTAAGGATATTCTTATGATCTTTTGGAAGAACTAAGAGTATATTATTTGTAGAAGTGACAAATAGATGGTTAGTTCATTGTAAAAGTACTACATTGATACTAGTTTTGTCACAGAGTACAAATTAAGTTTATCTCAATCTAAATTAAGGGTGGCACAATATAATGGAAAGTGAGTTCCATAATGGATTTGGATGAGTTCCAAAGTTAAGACATTGTGACAGATACTTCAACAAAAGGCTAAGTATATGACTGCTATTATAGCAGCAAAAGAGGGCATTTGTGTCAAGTAGTTTGTTATCAAACTAGGTGTAGTTCACAGCGGGATAATACTATGAAGATATATTGTGCGACAATATTATCAACATGTTTTAACCCCAAAGAACTAAAGGTCACACCGAAAGACCAAATTATACAAAGCCATCTCATTAGAGAATGAGTGATGCGTAGAGACGCAAAGACATGCAATTACACACGGACCTGGAAGTGTCAGATCCGGAGATCAGTTGACCACTAGCAATCGTGTACATGCAACACCGGAAAGCCATAGGTGTTGAATACACAAAGGTTTGAAACTAGATTATTGACTCTAGTGCAAGTGGGAGACTGTTGGAGATATGCCCTAGAGGCAATAATAAATATAGTTATTATTATATCTTTGTGTTTATGATAAATGTTTATATTCATGCTATAATAGTATTAACAAGGAAACATTAATACTTGTGTGAATTGTAAACTTAAATTGAAGTCCCTAGTATAGCCTCTATACTTCACTAGCTTGTTGGTTAATAGATGATTGTGGTTTCCCTATCATGAACATTGAGATGTTATTAACAACAAGATCATATCGTTAGGAGAATGATATGGTGGACATACTCCTATAGATAAGCGTAGCATAAAGATCAAGTCATTTCAATAGTTCAATTGCTATATGCTTTCTGATACATAGTAACCTAATTCCTTCGACCATGAGATCATGCATATCACCTTTACCGGATGGATGCTTTGATATCATCAAACACCACACCGTAACAGGGTGGCTATAAAGGTGGTATTGAGTGTTCGGAAAGTATTGGTTGAAACACATGGATCAAGAGTGGGATTTGTCCATCCATATGACGGATAGATATTCTCTGGGCCCTCTCGGTGGAATGTCATCCAATTAGCTTGCAAGCATGTGACTGGCTCACAAGGGATCACATATCACGGGAACGAGAAAAGAGTACTTATCAGTAACGAGGTTGAACTAGGTATGCAGAGATACTGACGATCATAACCTCGGATAAGTAACATATCGTGAGACAAAGGGAAATTGGTATCGTATGTAAGTGGTTCATTCGATCGCAAAGTAATCGTAGAAATATGTGGGAGCCATATGAATTTCCAGATTCCTCTATTGGTTATTGTTCGGAGAAGTGTCTCGATCATGTCCGCATAATTCACGAACCGTAGGGAGACACACTTAAGGATTCGACGTTGTTTGAGTAGTTATGGTATTATGAGAAAGAGACCGAATGTTGTTCGGAGTCTCGGATGGGATCCGGGATATCACGAGGTGATCCGGAATGGTCCGGAGAATAAGATTCATATAAGGAAAGTCCCATTTCGGAGTTGGGGAATGGTTCCGGTGTTTTCATCGGGAACATTCTAGAAGGTCCCGGAATGTCCGGCACTCCGGAGGGGGAAGGGTACATGAATGTGTCATTATGAGTTGGAATGATTGCATCATGTACTAGGTGTCTTCGCTGCCCAAAATAAAGGATTTATTTAAATCCTAAATTGAAAAGTCAAACGGCCAGTTTGAAAGTCAAACGGCAATTTTGGGAAGTGGGAGGAGAGGAGGAAACCGAGTTGGGGAGGGAGTCCTCCTCCCCAAGCCGGCGCCCCACCAAGCCGAGTTGGGGAGGGACTCCCCTCCCTCCCCTTGGCCGGCCAGCCCCTCCCACCTATATAAGGAGGGGCAGGGCTCCCTCCTAGCACACACACAAGTTCCTATCTTCTACCTCCGGTTTAGAGCCGTTTTGGTTTAGAGCTTCTAATTGCTTTAGCCAGCGGTTTAGAGCCTTCTAATTGGTTTAGAGCCTTCTAATTGGTGTGTCTAATTACTAGACCACTAATAGCCTCTCTCATAAGCTCCACCATACTCGCACCGGCTTAAGGCGAAGCCCTGCGGGATCTCCCCTCTACTTCCGGTACCACGCCGTTGTGCTGCCGGAATCGCGAGGAGAGTGCTACAACCTCCGCTGCCTGCTGGAACAAGGGAGAGGAAGGTCTTCGTCGAGTACCGAACGTGTGACCGACTGCGGGAGCGCTGCGGGAACGCGGCGCTGGAAGGATCGTCTACGCGATCTTGAGATCGGAAAGAGTACGACTACATCACCCACGAGAATCTGCTCTCGTTAACCGCTTTGGAATCTTCGAGGGTAAGTTATTCCATCGACTCGTTGCTACAATCTAGTAGATAGATCTTGGCTTGTTTGTTTGTATGCGGTAGAAAATTTTTGTTTTCCATGCTACGAACCCCTACAATATATCCTGTCCTTTTCCACATATACATCTTGTCCTGAACTTTTCCGGCAAAAATTCCGGTCTGCCGGCCTGGTGACCGAAAATTCCGGCGACCACCAGAATTTCTGGCAGCCGACTGAAAAGCCTTACAGAACACTGCTTTGGTTCGCCGCCAAAAATTCTGGTCGTCATCGGAAATTCCGGCCACTGTCCCGGTTCACCGATACTCTCGCCGGAAATTTCGGCGTGGGCGCCGGTCCGACCGGACTTATTGCCAGAAAATTCTTTCTGTGGGTATTTATAGCCCGCATGTGGGGCAGTTCCAATCTCTTTCTTATTTCTTCCCCACGCCCTCCCCTCCTCCATGCTCGCTACCCAAAGCTTCCCCACCCCCCATAGGCCCTTCCCTCCACCCAAATCCCTCCCTACTCCACCAAGTTATAGATCGGGCCTCCACAAGTCTTCTCACCAGAGGTTTTTCTCTCTCCTTGCCCGCATTGGGAAATCGGGGAGTCTTCTCTCTCTTCTCGTGTGGTGCTTTCTTCTTTCCCTTGTTTGGCAAGAGAGGGCATGGCTTCTTCTTCAGAATCCGAGGGTATTGTGCTCTTTCATCTCCTGCTTCCCTTTGTTCTCCTTTTCATCTTGTTGGTAGTGAAACCCTAGTTTTCATGACCAAGCTAGTGCTACCTTGGTTCTCTCTACCCCATAGTATCACCCTGTTTTTCCTACAAGTTGTTTTTGCGCAAGTACTAAGTCATGGACAGTTACCTACTGAGATTGCTCTGATATTTTGGTCCCAGCCCCAGTTTCGCTGACACAACCACCGAAATTTCCGGTCGCTATTCTGGTCGACCAGAACTCTATCCGGAATTTCCGGTCGAGCTTCCGGTCCACCGAAACCGTTGCCGACCTTTCCGGTGTCTAGGCCGGCGCCACCGGACCTGGAGCCGAAAGTCCTATCCATTCTGTATTTTGTCCATGCACTTTACCAAGCATAATTCTGTGTTCTCGTAAGTTCTTCTATGGCATATACACTCATTTTCTTGTATTTGCCTTTCGTTCTTGTGTGCTCCTTGTGCAGCGCCCGACCACAGCGATTTTGAGAAAGACACCGGCAAAAAGAGAAAGCTTGATATCCATCAGGCTCCTCCTCCTGTTTCTCGCCTTACTAAGCGTCAAGAAGTAGCTGCTGCCGCAGGAGGTTCAGGTTCTGCTAGTGGTCAGACAGTTTCCAAGAAGAAAGCCTCTGCCGGTAGGTCCGCTCCCAAGGGCAAGTCTAGTCGTGGACCTACTGAAGAAGAGGATCCCCCAACTACAATACTGCTTCAGACATCTCTGTGAATGAGTGGATGGACTTGAGGAGGCAGAATCCGTACCAGTTTCCCAACATGACCTATCTTGCTGCTGACAAACTCTATTGGACTGACACTCAAAAATTCTTTTGGGATGACTTCTATAATGAGCCCTCTTGCATGCGGCGGGGTTTCTTTGTTCCTCCCAGGTATCTCAATGAGGATCACTATGCACACTACCTCTCTACAGATTTTGAGCATGTTGATGTTTCCCTGAAGGGGATGGATATCTATGACCTTGCCACTATCAAAGTTAAGCTCATGTCGGATGTCATTCGCCAGTTCTTCTGCACTGCTTATTTCCACACTGATGTTGCTCGCACTGTCACTTGGATGACCGGCACCAAGCCATACTCGGCCTCCTTTGCTGATTTCTGCAATGCCTTGGGTTACACTCCCGATCGTGTCTCTGGCTTCCGCATTCACTCTGAGAAGGATTTCAGTGACAACCAGATTCTTCAGTGCTACCCCAGTGAGCCCAGCCATGCACCTCCCAGCTTGTCAACGTGGAGCGCTTCGTCGGGAAACCCCAAGAGCAAGGTATGATGCAGCATAGCAACAAGTCTTCCCTTAGTAAGAAACCGAGGTTATCGAACCAGTAGGAGGGAGGAAACGTCTCAAAGGTGTTGCAAGCAACGTGGAAACCTGCACAACACAAACTCAAGACTTTGCCCCAACTAATAGTGAGGTTGTCTATCTCACGGGTTGCTGTAACAAAGGATTAACTGTATAGTGTGGAAGGTGATGATGGTTTGCAGCAAGTAAACAGTAACAGTGGAAGATGTATCAATGGTAAAGATTGGACCGGTGTCCATAGTTCACTAGAGGTGTTCTCCTTAGATAAACAAACATGGCATGTTGGGTAAACAAATTACATCAGGGCAATTGACAGGACTGAGCAAGGCATAACAATGCAATACTAGACATAAAGATCCTATGAGATTCGATTGGGCAATACAACAAGATACATAGACCGCCATCCAACTGCATCTATGACTAGAAGTCCACCTTTGGGTTATCATCCGAACCCCCTCCAGTATTAAGTTGCAAGCAACAGACAACTGCTTTAAGCAAAGTGTGTAAGGTAAACAATCCACTTGTTCGATGAACAAGAGACCGTTGTTTTCTCCCTATTGGCAACAACACATCTACAACCTTAGAGATTAATGTCACTTACCTTGATTAAATAGAGGCATGAACCCACTATCGAGCATAAATACCCCCTCTTGGAGTCACTAGCAACTACTTAGCCAAGATAGCTACTAACAACGGAGAGCATGCAAGATCACAAACAACATAGACATGATAGAATCAATAAGACAAAACCATTAATCAATATGACATAGTAATCTCAGTATCCATCGGATTCTCATAAACACAACATGCATGATTACAAATAGATGAGATCTTGATCATGAACGGAGCTCACAAGATCTAGACATGAAAGCAGAAGTAGGAGGTACAACCATCTAGCTACTACATGGACCCGTAGTCCAAGGAGGAACTACTCACGCTTCATACCGGAGGCTGGCATGATGAAGAAGAAGGCCTCCAGGATGATCTCCCCTCCAGCAGGGTGCCGGGAAGAGCTTCAGATCCCCCCAATCTAGGGACAATGGTGGCGGCAGCTACAGGCGGTTTCGTGGAATATTGATCGGGTGCTTAGGGTTTAGGCATCGGGGGCTTCTTATAGGCGAAGAGGCGAGGCTGGGAGGCGGCCAGGGGGCCCACACCCTGCCCAGGCGCGGTCTAGGATGGGCCCACGCCTAGGGGTGTAGCCGCCCTGTGGCGCCCCTCCGCCTCTCCTCTGGACTCCGTGTTCTCCTCGGTGAAATATTGATTTTGGCTTTTGTCCCGTCAAATTCCGAGAATATTTCCTTACTAGATTTTCTAGAACCAAAAACAGCAGAAAACAGGCAACTGGCACTGTGGCAACTTGTTAATAGGTTAGTACTAGAAAACATATGAAAAGCACCTCAAAGTGTGGACAAAGCAAAGAAAAGTAGATACTAAACAAGCATGGAACATCAAAAATTATAGATACGTTTCTGACGTATCAAGCATCCCCAAGCTTAACTCCTGCTCGTCCTCGAGTAGGTAAGTGATAAAAAGAATAATTTTTGAGGTGACATGCACCATCAAAACCAAGATCAAAGCATTTGCAAGCATTGAAAGCTGGGATCAAAGAACTCTAAACATGTGCATGAAAGATGGAGTTCTAACAATAAGACAACGTAACTATGCATGCAACATGAAAGGCTACAAACAAATATCATGAATAACATGCATTGAAAAACGTTTGTTTGTTTCACATTCAGAAAACATGGCATAGTGGCTTTCAGCTTGTCCCTCATGGAGTAGCAAATAGATGCATAGGACACCTTCAAAGTTCATAAGAGTGACTAGATACAAATAACACAAGAACAAGCAATATCAACAATATGCATCAATCAATAAGTTTTGGGACAATGCACATAGAATTAAGAATGACAACTATGCTCTCTTAACTGGTGCCTAAAAGGTAGAAGGTGGAGACTCAATATAATAGTGGAAGAAAGGCCCTTCAAAGGGAAGCAGGGATTTCAAGTTTCAAAAAGAGCTTCCAAAAATTATGGTACTTGTTAGCTTTCAGCTCTCATTGCCCCTATCATAAGCATCTTGAAGTGATTAAGGTTAAACTGAACAAACTATGGAGTATATGCTTGGCAAAGTATAAGTTGGCAATCTCATGTCCCTTGAATACGAGGGTCGCACCTCATGCTACTCAACTTTAGTCACCTGTAAGTTCTTGTCATAGTAAGTACATGTGTATCATAGAAAACCGCCAACGGGTACCCCTTGCACATGGTACAGGAGCTATCCCATAACCAAAATGACAAGGCACGTATACAATGATCATCTCCGCGATCTTTTTATTTGCTATTTGCATAGGTTTTTATTGAGGATGCTTCACAGATTGCTCATTATGGTGATGCTGCAAGTTTCCACCATGATTAGGCATGGCTTAGGCTAGCGGCCCAGGCGTTTCTCTAACACAAAATACATAACTTTATGGACTTACAAGCTCCCTTTTTATTTCACACCGGCAACATCCATAGACAAAAGAGCATGATATCAACTGTGTACAAAGTACAAGTGCAATGTTGAAAACGTTACACATGACAACATGGTTCTGCTAATTCCAGCGTATAAGTGCAAGCATATACAACATAGATGACACAATGGTTCAAGTTTATTAGGGGCAAGAAATATAAAGTGTGCCATGAAGTTCGTGAGAGCTTTAATCACTAAGTTTTCACATAACAAAATACTTTTTAATTGGAAGATAGCTAAAAACAAGAATATACTTGGAATGGTTTAGCACACCATGCATAGGAATTTATAGTGGACACTTTGGAATAACTTGGTTTCTTGGGAGTTGGAAGCATGAGTAGAGCTTACTCATACAAGTGGAGGCTACCAAAATACTGGGAGCAACCAACTAAGAGATCAATAATGGCCTTAATCATGTAGAGCGACAAAACATTACTAATCAAAGCATAGGGTGGTACTACAAGTCAAAGACTAAATTATCATAGAGGCTATGGTGAATTGTTCATATTCATAACATGGTGTGAGCATGTGCCAAGTCAACCCAAACAAAACATCAAAGAAGAACACCACAATACTATGCTTTTAAATGCTAAAACAACGCATGATTCCTTCAAGGCACACTAAGAAATCCCAATTGTTTGGAACAAGTCATGCTACAGCAATAATCACTAAGCATAAGGTCAAAACAACACCTAGCATGACATGCTAAAGTCTAAGTCACAGTCAATGCAAGCTCCTCTTGCACTTTCAAGCAAGAACTTTCTACTCCTTTCCAACACCAATCAACTTATTTGAAACAACACAACGAGAACGGGGGTCCAAACTACTTTATTCAAGAAAACTAAACAAACTAAGCAAAGCAAACGAAAACTAAGACACTCCAAGAACAACACAACAGTGTATGAAACAATAAAAACGAAGTGTCTAGAAAGACCTGAGCTTTTTATTGATGAAGAAGGGGATGCCTTGGGCATCCCCAAGCTTTGACGCTTATACCTCTTAGATATTTCTTGGGGTGACACCGAGGTGGCATCCCCAAGCTTGAGCTTTTGTCCATTCTTCATCTCTTTACATCATTCTCTCTCTACACCTGAAATTTTCCTTCATACAAAACTTCACACAATCTTCATTAGCAACATTAGTGTATTCAAAATATAATAGACCCTTGGGTTTAGCTTTAGAACAGCAAAACTTTCACTAAAAACACAAGCTACTGTAGCAACTCCTTCAAAAATATCAATTTCCCAAAAAAGAACCCAAAAAGGAATCAATAAGAAGCAAATGCAAATAATGGCAGAAACCTGTCAAAACATAACAGCAGGTAGAAACCGATTGTTTCGAAGACCTTTTGTTGCTCAAATCAAAAAGTGTTGAACTAACAAAAGTTAGATAACATACTGGGGGATTTATTAGTAAATTTTCAGCTCAATCCAAATTACAGAGACTCCTCACGAATTTTTATGGTGGAGGACAGAAATCTGTTTCAGGACAGCAACTCCCCAAATCTTACTTCCCTCTCATTAGAGGTTATTCTTGGCACAAAAAGAAAACAAAAAGGATAAGGAGAGGTCATTACTGAAGTAATAATTTCCAAGACTCAAGAAAACTCTTGTTTTATCTCCCAACAAGTACTTTTCTTTAACGCCTTTAAGTTAGGCACAAGAAGCAAGAAATCAAGTATTTTCAAATGAAGAAGCATTAACATCAATACTTGCAAAGTCTTCAACTATGAAAGGTATCTCATCCAAATGATTTTTGTAGAATCCCTTCTCATCTCTCTTTGGTTCACTACTTTCATGAAAAGGATTTTCAGGAACAATCCAATCAAAATTCTTTTCAAAGGCTTCATGCATCCCAACAAGCTTAAAGGGTATGGGTATCTTAAATTCCTCTCTAGGTTTGGTTTTATCTTAAGTACCCACAACATCTACACATGAGCCTAGCATATTAAAATTCTCAAATACCTTTTTGGCTTCCTTAGCAACATCATGGAACTCTTTTAGTAAAGTTTCAAGAATAAATTCTCTCTTTTCAGCATTCTTTTCTTCTTTTAGTTTTAGGAACAAAATTTGCATCATGGGGTTAAGGCTAACAAACCTAGCCTCCAACATATGAACTAAAGAAGCTGCAGCAATTTCATAATTAGGATCAAGTTCTGCTATAGATCTATCCTCAATATCCTCATGCTTGCTAACATGATTAAAGAACTCTTCAATATTTTCTTTCCCAATTATAGAGCCACTGAAGGGATACAGGTTGTCATAGACCAGGAATACTGTTGTCATAGATCACGGGATTACCACTAGACGTGCAATTGTAGAATTGATGAAGCGCGTCGAGGCAGTGCAGATGATCTACGTCTCCTCCTTGTTCTCGTCCCACGAGCAGCTCCCCTTGCGCGGCTCGTCCAAACGCTACAGATGCAGCGCCTCCGAGGTATCCACACGTACAGGGTGGAAGCGTCAGACACCGGACTGCTAGGTCCACGCGCGCGACACGTGCGTGAGGAGTGGCGGCTGGGTGGAATGATCTCTGGTATAACCCTGGCCAGCTCGCCCCACCCTCTCTTATATAGGCATCCCTAGTGGGCTTCTACATTAGCAGCCCATTAGTAGCCTAAACCTGGTCTAATTCGGATCCAATACTCATTAGGCTTCCAGCCCCTTAAGTGTGTGACCCTATAGGTTCATATGCGTATAGACATGACACGAATACACTTATTCTGTCAATAGTTGGTAGCAGCCTCTAGCAAGACGTGCCAACTCCTAAACGCATACAAAGATCATATCGGACGAACCATCACAAGGTTTAGTACATGTCTTTCCTTTTGCCTCACGATATTTGGTCTAGCTCCAAGCCGACCTCACTTTCTCGATACCATGATTCGGAATCCCTTTACTAGGTTAACTCTTAACCATATGTAGCATGGCCATGCATTTCTGGATCCGATCACTCGAGGGGCCTAGCGATATCTCTCTCAAGTAGAGAGGGGCAAATCCCATCTTGATTGACCATGCCTTGCCGCATGCTTCAGGACAAACCCGAAAGCTACCTTTATAACTACCCTGTTACGGTGCAGCATTTGATAGCCCCAAAGTAGGTCGATTCACATCTCAAGTACATGCGACAATCTCAGGTCTAAGGACAAAACGTACACGATGTGTAGAGAGAGAGCTACAACTAATTGCCAGTCTCAGGTTGGGTCAGTCCAACCCCATGTTCATAACATGTGTCGACATCATTGGTTTGACATCTCCATGTCTATGACTTGCGAAACATAGTAATCAACCAACCGATGTGCTAGTCTAATATTCACGTGTGTCCTCACATGAACTCCGACTAGGGACAACTCGTAAATAACCATACAAGTAAAGAGTTTCACAAACAATTCACATAATTGCCAATCAATACAAGTTGCCTGATATGGATATTCAAGGAACATTACAATAACTCATGGATACATATGAAATATAATCATCTCTATGATTGCCTCTAGGGCATATTTCCTTCAGTCTCCCACTTGCACTAGAGTCAATCTAAAATGTATCTAATACCAATTGCTCTTGTGTGTGCCTCATGCGCGGGCTGTGGGAGAGGCTTAGTCAATGGATCAACAAAATTTGAGTCCATATGTATTTTGCATATCATGACACTACCATCCTCAAGAACTCTTGAATCTGATGGTAACGCATGCGAATATGTTTGGTCTTCTGGTGCTGTCTAGGTTCCTTGGCTTGTGCAATAGCACCATTGTTGTCACAATAAACGTCCAAGGGATTGGACGCGCCCTGAACCACACCGAGAGCGATCAGGAAATTCCTAATCCAAATAGCTTCCTTTACCGCCTCTGAGGCAGCAATATATTCAGCTTCTGTTGAAGAGGAGGTCACCGTATCTTGCTTGGAATTTTTCCAGCTCACAGCATCACCATTCATGACAAACACATAACCTGATTGCGATTTCAAATCATCTGAGTCATTAAGGTAACTCGCATCTGTGTAACCCTTTACACTGAGTTCATCCTCACCTCCATAAACTACGAACACATCCTTAGTCCTTTTCAAGTACTTAAGGATGTTTTTTACCGCTGTCCAGTGACCTTCACCTGGATCAGCCTGGTATCTGCTTGTAATACTTAGAGCATAGGAAACATCTGGGCGAGTACATATCATTGCATACATGATGGATCCAATAGCCTAAGCATATGGAACCCTACTCATGCGCTCACGCTCATCAGTAGTCGAAGGACACTGAGTCTTGCTGAGTTTTATGTCGTGAGACATGGGCAAGAACCCTTTCTTAGCCTCTTCCATGCTAAACCGTTTCAACACTTTGTCAATGTATGTACTCTGGCTTAATCCAATTAGCCTCCTTGATCTATCTCTATAGATCTTGATGCCCAGAATATATATGCCGCTTATCCTAAGTCCTTCATCGAAAAACTATTTTTCAATGAGGTCTTAACAGACTCGAGCATAGGAATGTCATTTCCAATCAGCAATATGTCATCTACATATAAGATTAGAAATACCAGCGCTCTCCCACTTTCCTTCTTGTAAACACAAGGTTCTTGTTCGTTTTTGATGAAGCCAAACTCCTTTACAACTTCATCAAATCGAATGTTCCAACTCCGAGATGCTTGCTTCAACCCATAAATGGACTTCAGAAGTTTGCATACCTTTCCAGCATTGTTTGGATCGACAAAACCTTCGGGCTGCATCATATACACGTCCTCAGTAAGGATTCCATTTAGGAAAGCCGTCTTGACATCCATCTGCCATATTTCATAGTCGAAATGTGCAGCAATGGCTAGAATTATCCGTATAGATTTAAGCATCACTACGGGCGAGAAAGTCTCGTCGTAGTCAAATCCTTGAACTTGTCGAAAACCTTTTGCAACAAGTCGAGCTTTATGGATGTGAACATTTCCATCCATATCAATCTTCTTCTTATAGATCCATTTGTACTCGATGGCTTTAAAACCACCAGGCAGGTCAACCAAGTTCCAAACTTGATTGTCTCCCATGGACTCTATCTCGGATCTCATGGCGATCAGCCATTTCTCAGAGTCTGGGTCCACCACGCTTCTGCATAGGTCGCAGGCTCATCATTGTCTAACAATAATAATTCTCGTGCTTCACGGAGCCTCGCCGACCTTCGTGGTTGTGGTGCTTCTGTTTCCACAGGTTCCTCAACTTGTTCTGCTACAATAGCATC
Organism: Avena sativa; assembly: GCA_916181665.1. NCBI lineage: Eukaryota > Viridiplantae > Streptophyta > Magnoliopsida > Poales > Poaceae > Avena > Avena sativa. Next base: position 297,080,849 of record OV702297.1, on the reverse strand, counting down.
ACTCGTAGAAGCATCCCCAACTGGCTCATCTTGAACTTCTTCAAGTCGCACCGACCTTCCACTTGTTCCCTTTGTGAGAAACTCTTTCTCTAGGAAAACACCGCTACGAGCGACAAACACTTTGCCCTCTTCTCGGTTGTAGAAGTAATACCCTAAGGTTTCCCTCGGATATCCCACAAAAATGCACTTATCCGATTTGGGTGGTAGCTTGTCCGACTGAAGTCGCTTGACAAATGCATCACAACCCCAAATCTTTAGAAAAGACAAACTGAGATTCTTTCCAGTCCACATCTCATATGGTGTCTTAACTATGGATTTAGATGGTACCCTATTAAGTGTGAAAGCTGTCGTTTCTAGAGCGTAACCCCAAAATGACAATGGCAAATCCGACTGGCTCATCATCGATCGAACCATGTCCAACAAAGTTCGATTACGCCATTCGAAGACCCCGTTCCTTTGAGGTGTTTCGGGCGGCGTAAGTTGTGGAACAATTCCGCAACTCTTAAGATGATCGCTAAACTTATGACTCAAATATTCACCTCCACGATCAGATCGCAAGGCCTTTATTTTCTTGCCATGTTGATTCTCTACTTCACTCTAAAACTCCTTGAACTTTTCAAAAGTTTCAGACTTATGCCTCATCAAGTAGACATAACCATATCTATTGAAATCATCAGTAAAAGTAATAAAGTAGTGATATCCTCCTCTGGATGTCGTGCTCATTGGTCCACATACATCAGTATGTATGAGTTCCAACAAGTCTGTCGCTCTCTCTGGTAAACACGAAAAAGGCGACTTGGTCATATTTCCAAGTAAATAAGCTTGACATGTCTTGTATGATTCAAAATCAAACGAAGTTAGAAGACCATCACCATGGAGCTTCTTCATGCGCTTTTCACTTATATGCCCCAAACAACAATGCCATAAATAGGTAGGACTCAAATCATTAGGCCGAAGCCTTTTAGCACTAACATTGTAAACAGATGCATCATCAAGATTTAAAATAAATAATCCATTCACAATGGGAGCATTAGCCATAAACATATCATTCTTAGAGATTACACAACCATTGTTTGCACTCGCGAATGAATAAACATCCCTCATCAAACATGAAGGTGATAAAATGTTTCGACCCATACTAGGAATGTAATAACAATTATTCAACTCCATAATAAATCCTGACGGAAGGTGAAGTTGCATGACGCTGACGAACAATGCAGCAACCCTTGCTTTATTTCCGACGCGAAAATCCACTTCGCCTTTCTGCACTTCTCTAGTCCTTATTAGCCCATGCATCAAATTGCAAATATGAGCAACTGATCCGGTATCAAATACCCAAGAGTTAACATAGGAATCAACGAGAAGAATGTCCACAACATTTACAACAAGCGTACCTGAGTGGGAAGTACTCTTACTTCCACTCTTCTTCAAAGAAGCCTGGTACTTGCTGCAGTTTCTCTTCCAGTGGCCATGTTCATGATAAAAGAAGCACTCAGTGTCTTCTACAGGTCCAGCCTTTTGCTTGGGTGCAGGCTTAGGGATCGTATCCTTAGCCTTGCCCTTGTTCTTCCAAGAAGTGCCCTTTTTCTTGAAGCTAGGCTTGTTCTGCATAGCCATCACATGGCTATGCCCTGCACACTTCTTCATGTCACTTTCTGCTGTTTTAAGCATCCCACATAATTCATTAAGGCCCTTCTCCACCCCATGCATATGGTAGTTCGAAATGAACTGCCCATAGCTGGATGGAAGAGACGCCAAAATGAAGTCAGTGGCCAACTCTTGGCCTAGTGGAAAACCAAGCTTTTCCAAAGTCTGACTGTAATCAACCATTTTGATCACATGGGGGCCTACAGCTGCTCCCTTTGCTAGCTTGCATTCGACAAAGGACTTGGCAACATTGTACCTCTTAGTCCTTGCCTAATCTTGGAACATGTCCTTAATCCCAACAATCATATCTTACGCATCCTGATCCTCAAACTTCTTTTGAAGTTCAGGTTCCATGCATGCAAGCATGAGACAGCTAACCTCAAGAGAATCATCACATGCTCTCTTGTAGGCATTCTTCAGGGCAGCAGATGCATTATCAGCGGGTTCATCGGGGATTGGGGTATCCAGAACCATTTCCTTTTTATTAGACCTGAGAACAATTCTCAGGTTACGGACCTAGCCCGTATAGTTTGTTCCATTAAGTTTATCTTTGTCAAGAATCGAACGCAAAGAAAAAGGTGATGCAGCGTTCGGTGCCATTGATCTACAACAGAAAACATGCAAAATACTAAGCCATGTAACCATGAAAGAGTAAAACATATTAAACAATTTAATAGCATATACTCCCACTTAAATCAATAACCCTCTATTGATACTAAGTGATTCAAGATCCACAATTAACAAGTCGACTAGTGAGCTTTAGCATCACTGCTAGAAGACAAGGTAAATCGGTAAGCAACACTTGCTAATCATATCACATATGACTCTTGTTGTTGGGTGACATCTCTATGTCAAAACTAGGCGCCCAACCTTTATGCCCCAAGGTCCTTAACTGTTAAGATGACCTTGTCAAGCTCACCAACCCTTATGCGTGTAGGTATCCGATATAAACCCATCCAGCCAAGGAAACCGCGGCACCCTAATTTCATAGGCCCACCAACGATTGTACAGGGCATAGGATGGTGCAAGGTTTGGTTGGGAGGGCACGGTTTAACTTAAACTTTCTGAGGGATCGTTCTACTTCTATCATCTAAGCATGCATAGTAGTAAAACGCATAAGAATAGCATTCACATAAATGTGACACAGTATGGCCCATTTTCTCATGGTGATCTCCATCGCCATAGAACCTGTCCACCATGATGATCTCCATCTTCATGTTCCATGTGATCCATCTTCCAAGTGATGAGTCCTCCAAGAATTAATACAAGCTATTACTCCTAACAGCTAGTAATCAAAATTACATAGAATTTGGATCATCACAAGTTGGCACGCTGGCCATTACAATAAATGACAACACATATGGCTCCAGCCATGTTACCCTACTCACGACACGCAGGTCATGCGAATTTTCATACATGCATCACATACATATATGGGCCATTCTGATCACATACATCCTGCAAAAACAAGTTATGCATAAAATCGCATTCTACCGGATCAAGTGACCTCGCAGCACCTAGTTTACCTTAACGAGATACAAAAGGGGCTACGATAAAGGGGGGTCTAGGGGGTCTCCCCCTGCGGGGTTCGAAGGGGCAGCGCCCCTCGCGGTATCTACACAATTTTCTTTAAGGATTTTGATCGGCAAATCAAATTTACCATAAACCGTCTGTTGTTCCGATCTAATCAAACTCCTTTGATCACGGTACAACGATTTTAGATCTAGGTTCCGATTCGGTCAATCATATTGATCTTCGCGTGATTCAACAGGATTTATGTGTCACTGTCTACCCCGATGGCGGAAACCGACCGGTAGCGGTAAGTCGTTCGACAACCTGCATATCACCATATAAACGATCACATCATTCATATCAATCTGCATATCACCATATGCAAACATCCCGAACATATAACTGAACAGCATCGGCTCTGATACCACTGAAGGGATACAGGTAGGCTACACTAGTGCAAATCAAAATTTTCTACCGGGTAAACCAGGAATACTGCTGTCATAGATCACGGGATTACCACTAGACGTGCAGTTGCGGAATTGATGAAGCGCGTCGAGGCAGTGCAGACGATCTATGTCTCCTCCTTGTTCTCGTCCCACGAGCAGCTCCCCTTGCGCGGCTCATCCAAACGCTACAGATGCAGCGCCTCTGAGGTATCCACACGTACAGGGTGGAAGCGTCAGACGCCGGACTGCTAGGTCCGCGCGCGCGACACAAGCGTGAGGAGTGGAGGCTGGGTGGAATGATCTCTGGTCTAACCCTGGCCAGCTCGCTCCACCCTCTCTTATATAGGCATCCCTAGTGGGCTTCTACATTAGCAGCCCATTAGTAGCCTAAACCTGGTCTAATTCGGATCCAATCCTCATTAGGCTTCCAGCCCCTTAAGTGGGTGACCCTATAGGTTCATATGCATATAGACATGACACGAATAAACTTATTCTGTCAATAGTTGGTAGCGGCCTCTAGCAAGACGTGCCAACTCCTAAACGCATACAAAGATCATATCGGACGAACCATCACAAGGTTTAGTACATGTCTTTCCTTTTGCCTCACGATATTTGGTCTAGCTCCAAGCCGACCTCCCTTTCTCGATACCGTGATTCCGAATCCCTTTACTAGTTTAACTCTTAACCATATGTAGCACGGCCATGCATTTCTGGATCCGATCACTCGAGGGGGCCAGAGATATCTCTCTCAAGTAGAGAGGGGCAAATCCCATCTTGATTGACCATGCCTTGCTGAATGCTTTAGGACAAACCCGAAAGCTACATTTATAATTACCCTTTTACGGTGCAGCGTTTGATAGCCCCAAAGTAGGTCGATTCACATCTCAAGTACATGCGACAATCTCAGGTCTAAGGACAAAACGTACACGATGTGTAGAGAGAGAGCTGCAACTAATTGCCAGTCTTAGGTTGGGTCAGTCCAACCCCATGTTCATAATTGTAACATCCCTAAAATCATGTTTTCAAAGATTTCATATCATTCAGGCATGCATATCATTTAGGGATCAATTTCAAACTCATTTCAAGAAATCAGAAGCACTAAGTGCTTATTATTTTATGTAAGCAAGCATTGATCCAATGCCACTCTCAAGTGAGGGAATAATTGTTTTAGATCAAGTTTTGTTTGTTCATAAGTTGGATGGGTTGAGTGTTAAAGCTTGGACAAAATTTCCAAAAAACAAACATGGTTTTAAAACCATTTTCAAATCTTTATCAAATCTTGTGCTAAGGCACTGTTTATTTTAAATTCCAAAGGAACCAAACTAGTCCAGTGAGACAGCATGGTTTATGCCCAAAAATATGAAGGTTCACTTTGCAAAAGTCCGGAAGAGTTGGGAATTCAAATGCTTTTAAATTTGTTTGAAAAGGATTCCTGAAAATCAATTTAGAAAAAGAAAATGCATTAGAAAACAGCACTGGGCCTGGCGCCACCTTTCCAGCCCAGCAGCAGAATCGGCCCAGAAGCCAGCCCACCCGGGTTTCCCCCTTCTCTGTCTCACCCGCACCCGCTCTGCCCCGCTGACACTGCCACTAGGCCTGAGCCAGGTCAGCATCTTCTTCTCCACCCCGCGCGCGCAGACCCTGTCGCCACCGCCGTTTCCTCCAGAAACGCCGCGTTGATTCCTCGCTTAATTGGCATTGAACCACTGTGTAATTACCTCGCCCCTCCTGGCTACTTAATCACCTCGCCGCCGCGGTCATTTCCCCCCACACAGCACGCTCACCTCGCCACCAGGCTGCCAGTATTTCGAACTGCACCGCCGCTGCCTGACGAACTCCGGCAAGCGATTACGGTGAGCTCCGACCGCCCCTCTGCTTCTGGTTCAAACGAACGTGACCCTCGTGTCCTTGTGCATCTGCTGACACCCCTGGTTTGCCTGCTCGTAACCCAGGTCGCCGTCTTCGTTCACTCCGCAAACGCCAGAGCCACCGCTCAACTCCGACGAGCAATTTAGGTAAAATCTGAGCGCCCCTTGACCTCGCATGCATGCTATCAGATCCACCGTGTCCTTGCGCAACTGCTAACACCATTGGCTTGTGCTAGGGCGATCCTGAACGTCGTCAACGTCGTCGTCTGCACGAACCTGACGCCGCCAGCAACTCCGACGAGGTCCTGCCGCAGCGTTCGTGCGCCCCTCGACAAACTACTGCCACGTTGAGCTTCCTCGTGACCTTGCGAGTCTGGTAAGCCACGCCACACACCCCAGCCCCTCCTGTATTCGCCGGAGCATCACTGACAGAGCGTCGCCGCCGCGCCACCGTCGCCAGCGTCGCCAATCCTTGGTCGTTTGATCGCGAGCCGTTGGATCTAGATCTAACGCGTGAGATAGAATCACTTAACAAAAGGGTACGAGTCAGATCTGGCCGTGTGATTTCATTTAGATCGTGCGGTCCACACTGGTCGATCCGTGCGAAGCGGTAACGACGAATCAAAGGGCGCCGCGTGGCCTGAGTTTAAATTTAAAACAGAAATTTGATCTATTAGTTAACCAAACTTGTAAAATTCATAACTTTTGATTCCCACGTTCAAATTTTGCAAACTTTATATCATTGGAATCAGGAGAGAAAATCCTATCTGTTTATGCAATGTGTTTAATGTTTTGCCTCTGTAAAAATGGTTGTTTTTGCAGAAACTTGTGTAGGCTTATTTTGGTTATAGAAATGATTTGAAAAATGTTTTAAAGATCAAATAAAGTCTATTTTGAGTATCTTGGATTTGTTTATGTTTTAGCACTGTTTACTTGTCTGGTTTGGTGTAGAAAAATCATCACATGGCATTTTGCATGCATTCATATATTTTTGTTTGTATAAATTGTTATGTGATTTTGGTGCCCTTATTTTATGTGTAGATTTTGGTGCTAATAGTGATTGTGGTTGTGAAGATTGTTGCAACTCCCCAAACTACCAAGGCAAGTGGTGCTTCATGATTTTATTCCTATATTTTTCACATATGCACTAGAAATATTTTGTATAGGACTTGCATGAATATTTTGATAAGTATCTATATCCTATGCTTGGGAAATCCTAGTAGTTGTAGAATTGTTAGAAATTTCTCTAAGTTAAGATGCTTACCATTACCATGCTTAGCCTAGCTAGTAGCAACCAAGGGTGGTTATATATTCATGCTATATGAAATATTTCTAAGTCTGTTGACTTGTTTTTTTTTGCTTAATACAACAACTAAGTGAATGAAACACCTGGGTGGAATGGAAAGAATGGTTTGTGTTGAGTGGTTACACAAGGCCCATTTCTATGGTTTACCTTGTGTATCTCACTTGTGGAAAGCCACCCAGGAACAAAGGGATTTGAGATGCAAAATGTTAAGAAGATTCTAGTGCAGCCACATGGCATTATGGGCTCCGTCTGGATCATATAGGTTGCAATAACTTAGCCATTTGGACAGTTGGTGATAGTGGGATGATAGGTTTGGAGCGCATCCATTTGGTCTAAGGGAAGGCTTCTAAAAGGTCCTGTCTTGGTGAAAATCAAGTCTTGTGGGGAAAGTGCACAACCTCTGCAGATGGAAGAATCTAAGTACTTAGCCATGTCCCTGGTATTGGACAACTTGAGCATCAAGACATGGAAGCTATCAAGAATCTCCTCATCCCAATTTTCTAAGTTAAAACTTGTGGTTGAACAAGGGTGAAGGCTCACCAATTTCTATTGGTGATTCCTTGGGAAAGTTTTGTCAAGGAAAAACTTAGTGTTTTCAACTAATAGGAAAAACCTATTTTGAGCAAAGCAAGCCTAAGCTACACTTAGCCAAATTCATGTAGTAACTAGATACTAAATTTTACTAAGGTATCACTTTCCAATACTATTCCAATGTATTGACCCACTGTGGCTGTAACTTGTGATGTTGCAGGTTATTCTGATGATGATTAGGGGTTATGAGTCTACACTTAACATGCTTGCCTGTGGCACATGAAGATGAAGACTTGTTTATCTTATTCTATATTAAACTCTTGTATTAGGCCTATGGCCATGGAGTTTGTAAAAGACTATGTTTGTCTCTGGAATGATATGTAATAATGACCTTTGTTTCTGTGTACTTCATCTTAAACTGTGGATGCTAGCATTGATCCAGGGACTAGCATTGCAATCACAGGGATCCTTACCTTTATAAAGGGAGGGATCTTACAGATGGTATTAGAGCACTGTGTTGCCTGTAGGATTATAACCCTAGGATTGGAAACCACTAAGGAAAAAATTTCAACAACTTCCACACTTGTCTTTTTCTTCTCGTAAGCTTTTCTAATCTTCTTTCTCATCTCTATTTGTAGATGAACTCCATCAACTAAGCCGTGAGGAAGGGACCACTCATGACTATGACTTTGGAGTGTGAGACAGAATTCCCCAAGGCTCTCAAGGACCTCATGGTTGCCATGGGAATACATGGTGCAGCTGTGTACAAAGGTTTTCCCGTGATGGGTGAAGGAGTTGAGTACTGGTGGGTGCAACTTCACTTGTATAAAAACAAGGAAGACAACCACAAGGAATCAGGATTCTGCATGGTCACCAACTCAGTGATGCACACCACATTCTTTGACTCTGCAAGAGATGCAGCTTGGAAGGCCATCAAGGAGCTTGGTGATAGACTCAAGTGCAGAATGCTAAACACCCAAAATGACCTTAGGGAAGAAAAGAAGCATACCCAAGAGTTATAGGCTACCAACCAATGTTTAAGAGAGGACATCATAGACTTAGCAATGGAGTCATGTGATCAGGATCGACAGATTGCCTCTAGGGATGCCCTGTTAGCCAACTTGGCAAGTGAGATGGGATCGTAACGTACTTTGTTAGTTGGACCACCACACTTATCTTTTTATTTCCCAAAAATGTTGTCTAAAATAAGTTGAACCTTGGATGCTTGTAAAGGGGTTTATGTATGCCATGACTTGTGTGTTTTGATTGCCAAAGATATGCATGTGATGCCTTGTCTTGTGATTTATCTTTAATTGTGTTGATTCTAACTTTTTCTATCTTATAAAATAGATGCCTAATGTTACTATTAGCACGGCTGAAGAGTTCAAGGGAACTTGTTTTGGCACTCGTCTTATTGAGCTCACTAGTCTGCTCAATCTTCCGCTTCCTAGCATCATGGTGCTTCCCCTCACCAAGTTTGAGAGGAAAGACCTTTGGGGCTTCAAGGTTAATCAGCCAGGACGCCAGACTGAGCCTACTACGGAGGCAATCGTCTTCAAGTTTATGCATGACGACAGGGAGAGAGGCCTAGAGGTAGTCATGCAGGATTTACTTGCGCGTCTGTTAGGGAGACACTCTCGGGAGATTAGAGGTACTCACTTCCACGCCTTCGGAAGACGCGACGAGGATGGTGAGGCTATTGAGTTCGAGGATGCTCCTAGAGAGACGGCAGAGCCGATTCGTCTATACCTCCAGGACCTAGAGGTTCTTCTTAGGCACCTAGATACTGATAGGACCAACGTCATGCTTAGCAATGACGAGCTCCAGGTGCAGCTTCGTGAGAAGTACAAGCTCTTCGCGAAGCAAGACAAGATAGTCAAGGAAATGGAGGCTAAGTTCGAAAGTCAGGATAAGAAGTTCAAGAGTCAAGAGAAAAGAGTCCAAGAAAGGAACAAGAGGATTCGAGAGATGACTGTAGAACTAGAGACCAAGGACTTCGAGCTCGAGCATCAGCAGGGTGTGATAGAGAGACTTCGTTCACAGAAGAGGGCTCTCAAAGCCAAGGTAGAGGCCTTGACTACCAATGTCGAGGAATACAAGACCGCTATGGAGAATGCAGGTCTTACACTTGTTGATGAGGAGGTTGATGCAGAGGAGTAGTGATGACTACTCATTTATCTATCATTTACCATGCTTATGATTATTGAGTCGCAATGACCATCCAACATGTGGATGGCTTGCTATTGGTGTGTTTACTTTTCAAACTTGTTGTTATGTCGTTGAACTTCATGTCATTTTGATGCTTGTTTGGTGATTGTCTATGTTTTGTATTGTGCATGTTAAGCATATATGGGTATCTCATTTTTATCCTTATGAAAACCACAGATGCCTCCTCGACGTGCCAATCCCAACCCGAACAACAACAATGTCACCCCAGAGATGCAGAAGCTGATGACAGCTCAGACACAGCTCATGCAGATGATGACCACCTTTATGCAGAATCAGAACAACAACAATAACAACAACAACAATAACAACAACAACAACAATCAAAACAATCCACCAGGTTTTGACATGCTCACCAGATTCTTAAGACTGAGGCCTGCTAAGTTCTCAGGAACTACTAATCCCATGGTGGCCAATGATTGGCTACGCTCAGTGAACAAGGATTTGGTAACTGTTGGCTGTACTGATGAGGAGCAAGTCAGGTTTGCAGCCCACTTGTTGGAAGGACCAGCAGCTACTTGGTGGGATAACTTTTAGATCACCACTCCCATTGAGGATGTGACATGGGCTATCTTTGAAGATGGTTTTCGTACTGCTCACATCTCATCCGGAGTGATGAGTTTGAAGAAGAAGGAATTTCATAACTTGAAGCAACACCACCGCAGCGTGGCTGAATATATTGAGGAGTTCAACAATCTAGCGCGTTATGCACCGGATGAAGTTGACACTGATGCTAAGAGGAAAGAGAAGTTCCTCGAAGTATTGAACGATGAACTAAACCTGCAGCTATCTGTGGCCTATGTCCCCACTTATCAGTCTCTTTGTGACAAGGCTGCCATCTTGGAGAGCAAGATGAAATAGGTTGAAAGCAGGAAGAGGAAACACTCTAACAAGCACAGCTCGGGATCGTCTCACAAGCGTTCCCATTATGATGATAGTGGGAGTTCTGGATCCCACAAGCATGGAAAGTACAACAACCACCACAACCACAACCGTCATCATGACAACAAGCATCACCGTAGTCATGACAATGACAAGTACAAGAATCACAAGAGTGGGTACAAGAACCACCACAATGGAAGTGGAAGTGGTAGTGGAAGCCAGCCTGTCAAGAAGGATCTTAGTCAGGTTGAATGTTTCAAGTGCAAAAAAATGGTGCACTATGCAAATGAATGCCCAGAAAATAAAGTTGAAGGACCCAACAAGCCCAACCCTTTCCAAAATGGACAAGTGAACCACATCAATGTGGAAGAAATTTATGAGGAGTCCGATGCTGTGGCTGGTAAGTTCAAACTCAATTCTATTCCAGCACTTGTTCTTTTTGATACTGGTGCATCACATTCATTCATATCAAAAGCATTTGTTGATAGAAATGGGTTTCCAACCGAAAACATTGAGTGTACAATAAAGTAAGTTCTCCAGGTGGAGATATGATAGCGAGTCTTGGATGCCGGGATCTAGTAATAGAGTTTGGAAAGCATAAGTTTCCAGTGAGTCTGATAATCCTAGATTCCCAAGGACTAGATGTAATTTTGGGAATGGATTGGATGACCAAGTATGAAGGAGTACTAGATTGTGCTAATCGAACTGTTGCACTCACAACCCCGGAAAAGAAACGGATAAGATTCAAGTCTAACTTTGAATCGAAAGGGAGTAAGATAAATTCTCTTAAGGGGGTTAGCATAGAAAGTGTGCCAATTGTGAGTGAATATCCGGATGTGTTTTCGGAAGAATTGCCGGGAATGCCACCAGATAGAGATGTGGAGTTTCTTATTGACTTGCTACCAGGATCTGGACCAATAGCAAAGAGACCGTACAAGATGTCAGTTGATGAGTTGAAAGAACTCAAGAAACAACTTGGAGAAAAGTTGCAGAAAGGATTTATTCAACCAAGTTCTTCGTCTTGGGGAGCACCAGTGTTGTTTGTGGAAAAGAAGGATAGAAGTCAAAGGTTATGCATAGATTACCGTTCACTCAATGAGGTGACTATCAAGAACAAATACCCTTTGCCTAGAATCAATGACTTGTTTGATCAGCTAGAAGGAGCCTGTGTGTTCTCAAAGATCGATCTCCGATCAGGATATTTTCAGCTTAAGATAAGAGACCAAGACATACCTAAAACAGCTTTCACCACTAGGTATGGTTTGTATGAGTACACCGTGATGCCATTTGGTTTGACCAATGCACCAGCATACTTTATGAATATGATGAACAAGGTGTTCATGGAGTTCCTTGACAACTTTGTTGTCATTTTCATCGATGACATTTTGATCTACTCCAAGAGCAAAGAAGAGCATGAATGACATTTGCGTTTGATACTTGAGAAGCTTAGAGAACATAAGATGTATTCCAAATTCAGCAAGTGTGAATTTTGGTTGAATGAAGTTGGATTCCTTGGACACATTGTGTCAGGAGATGGTGTAGCAGTTGATCCTGCTAAAGTGTCAGCTGTAACTGAATGGGAATCTCCTAAGTCAGTAAAAGAGGTTCATAGTTTTCTTGGCTTGGCAGGATTCTACAGAATATTTATTGAGAATTTCTCCAAGGTAGCTAAACCAATGACAGAGTTGCTAAAGAAAGACAAGAAATTTGCTTGGTCTGAAGGATGTGAACTCAGTTTCCAAGAATTGAAGAAGAGACTAGTGACAGCACCAGTCTTATGTTTGCCAGATTTGGAGAAGGATTTCTAAGTGTATTGTGATGCATCTCATCATGGATTGGGTGCAGTGTTAATGCAAGAAGGGAAAGTTGTGGCTTATGCCTCGAGACAACTCAAAACTCATGAGGTAAATTACCCACTCATGATTTAGAGTTAGCCTCTGTTGTCCATGCACTTAAAACATGGAGACACTATCTTTTGGGAAAGCGATGTGAAGTGTTCACATATCACAAAATTCTGAAGTATATCTTCACCCAGAAAGAAATCAATATGAGACAAAGAAGATGGCTAGAACTCATCAAGGACTATGATTTGAGTTTGCAATACCACCCCGGTAAAGCAAATGTTTTAGTGGATGCTCTAAGCCGTAAGGTATTTGTGAATGGCCTTACTAAGGGAGAGTTGCCAGATGATCTGTGTGCCCAATTTAGAGATCTTAGATTGGAGATTGTGCCTGAAGGACATCTCATGTCATTGGACGTTCAACCCACTTTGTTGGACAAAATAAAAGAAGCCCAAAAGACAGACAAGGAAATTGAAGAGATTAAGGAAAAGATTGGAAAGGGAAAAGCCAAAGGATTCCATGAAGACGAGCAAGGTACTTTATGGTACGGAAAACGTATCTGTGTTCCACAAGATCCGGAGCTTTGGAAACTGATTTTACAAGAAGCACACAACTCACCATATTCCATTCATCCGGATAACACCAAAATGTACATGGATATGAAAGAAAGATTTTGGTGGAATAATCTCAAGAAAGACATCGCCGAACATATTGCTTTGTGTGATGTATGTAGTAGAGTGAAAGCGGAACATCAGAAACCAGAAGGACTACTACAACCACTACCTATTCCAGATTGGAAGTGGGACAAGATTGGCATGGATTTCATCACTGGACTGCCAAGGACCAGGTCAGGATATGATTCTATTTGGGTAGTAGTGGATCTCCTAACTAAAGTGGCTCATTTCATACCCGTGAAGACAACCTACACAAGTGCTAAGTTAGCAAAGATCTATATGAGTAGGATTGTGTGTCTGCATGGAGTACCCCAAGAGTATTGTGTCTGATAGGGGAACTCAATTCACTTCTCATTTTTGGAGGCAATTACATGAGTCATTGGGAACGAGGTTGGAATTCAGCACTGCTTTTCTTCCTCAGACTGATGGACAAACAGAAAGGACCAACCAAATTCTTGAAGATATGTTGCGAGCATGTGCTCTAGACTATGGAGCTAGTTGGGATGAAAGTCTGCCCTATGCAGAATTCTCTTACAATAACAGCTATCAAGCCAGTATTGAGATGGCACCATTTGAGTTTCTCTATGGGAGAAAGTGTACCACCCCATTACTATGGAATGGTGTGGGAGAAAGAAGTTTGTTCGGACCAGAACTAATCAAAGAGGCTGAAGAGAAAGTCAAGCTAGTTAAGGACAGATTGAAGATAGCACAGTCCTGACAGAAGAGCTATGTAGATCCTAAGCGTAGAGATGTCACCTATGAAGTAGGTGATAGAGCTTATCTTAGAGTGTCACCACTTCGTGGAGTGAAGAGATTTGGTGTCAAAGGTAAATTGGCCCCGAGATATGTTGGAACATTCAAGATTCTGAGTCGTAAAGGAGAAGTAGCTTATGAGATTGAATTGCTAGAGTCATTGTCTGCCGTTCACAATGTGTTTCATGTGAGTCAGCTTAAGAAATGCCATCCAGAGATGGAAGAGACTTCTTTGAAGGATACTATACCTTTGGAGGAGGTTCAGTTGGAAAGTGACCTCACTTATGAGGAAAAACCTATCAAGATTCTTGAAACTACAGAAAGAGTTACTCGGACTAAGACTATCAAATTCTGCAAAGTTCAATGGAATCATCATTCCGAAGAAGAAGCAACATGGGAAAGAGAAGATAATATTCGGAAAGACCACCCTCACCTATTTGCTAGCCAATCCGAATATCGAGGGCGAGATTCACCTTAAGGGGGTTAGATTTGTAACATCCCTAAAATCATGTTTTCAAAGATTTCATATCATTCATGCATATCATTTAGGGAGCAATTTCAAACTCATTTCAAGAAAACAGAAGCACTAAGTGCTTATTATTTTATGTAAGCAAGCATTGATCCAATGCCACTCTCAAGTGAGGGAATAATTGTTTTAGGTCAAGTTTTGTTTGTTCATAAGTTGGATGGGTTGAGTGTTAAAGCTTGGACAAAATTTCCAAAAAACAAATATTGTTTTAAAACCATTTTCAAATCTTTATCAAATCTTGTGCTAAGGCACGGTTTATTTTAAATTCCAAGGGAACCAAACTAGTCCAGTGAGACAGCATGGTTTTATGCCAAAAAATATGAAGGTTCACTTTGCAAAAGTCCAGAAGAGTTTGGAATTCAAATGCTTTTAAATTTGTTTGAAAAGGATTCCTAAAAATCAATTTAGAAAAAGAAAAGGCATTAGAAAACAGCACTGGGCCTGGCGCCACCTTTCCAGCCCAGCAGCAGAAGCGGCCCAGAAGACAGACCACCCGGGTTTCCCCCTTCTCTCTCACCCGCACCCGCTCTGCCCCGCTGACACTGCCACTGGGCCCGAGCCAGGTCAGCATCTTCTTCTCCACCCCGCGCGCGCAGACCCCGTCGCCACCACCATTTTTTCTAGAAACGCCGCGTTGATTCCTCGCTTAATTGGCATTGAGCCACTGTGTAATTCCCTCGCCCCTCCTGGCTACTTAATCACCTCGCCACCGCGGTCATTTCCCCCCGACACAGCACGCTCACCTCGCCACCAGGCTGCCAGTATTTCGAACTGCATCGCCGCTGCCCGACGAACTCCAGCAAGCGATTACGGTGAGCTCCGACCGCCCCTCTGCTTCTGGTTCAAACGAGCGTGACCCTCGTGTCCTTGTGCATCTGCTGACACCCCTGGTTTGCCTACTCATGACCCAGGTCGCCGTCTTCGTTCACGCCCGCAAACGCCAGAGCCGCCGCTCAACTCCGACGAGCAATTTAGGTAAAATCCGAGCGCCCCTTGACCTCGCATGCATGCTATCAGATCCGCCGTGTCCTTGCGCAATTGCTAACACCACTGGCTTGTGCTAGGGCGATCCCGAACATCGTCAACGTAGCTGTCTGCACGAACCCGATGCCGCCAGCTACTCCGACGAGGTCCTACCGCAGCGTCCGTGCGCCCCTCGACAAACTACTGCCACGTTGAGCTTCCTCGTGACCTTGCGAGTCTGGTAAGCCACGCCACACACCCCAGCCCCTCCTGTATTCACCGGAGCGTCGCTGATAGAGCGCCGCCGCCGCGCCACCATCGCCAGCGCCGCCAATCCTTGGTCGTTTGATCGCGAGGCGTTGGATCTAGATCTAACGCGTGAGATAGAATCACTTAACAAAAGGGTACGAGTCAGATCTGGCCGTGTGATTTCATTTAGATCGTGCGGTCCACACTGGTCGATCCGTGCGAAGCGGTAACGACGAACCAGAGGGCGCCGCGTGGCCTGAGTTTAAATTTAAAACAGAAATTTGATCTATTAGTTAACCAAACTTGTAAAATTCATAACTTTTGATTCCCACGTTCAAATTTTGCAAAATTTATATCATTGGAATCAGGAGAGAAAATCCTATCTGTTTATGCAATGTGTTTAATGTTTTGCCTCTGTAAAAATGGTTGTTTTTGCAGAAACTTGTGTAGGCTTATTTTGGTTATAGAAATGATTTTAAAAATGTTTTAAAGATCAAATAAAGTCTATTTTGAGTATCTTGGATTTGTTTATGTTTTAGCACTGTTTACTTGTCTGGTTTGGTGTAGAAAAATCATCACATGGCATTTTGCATGCATTCATATATTTTTGTTTGTATAAATTGTTATGTGATTTTGGTGCCCTTATTTTATGTGTAGATTTTGGTGCTAATAGTGATTGTGGTTGTGAAGATTGTTGCAACTCCCCAACTACCAAGGCAAGTGGTGCTTCATGATTTTATTCCTATATTTTTCACCAATGCACTAGAAATATTTTGTATAGGACTTGCATGAATATTTTGATAAGTATCTATATGCTATGCTTGGGAAATCCTAGTAGTTGTAGAATTGTTAGAAATTTCTCTAAGTTAAGATGCTTACCATTACCATGTTTAGCCTAGCTAGTAGCAACCAAGGGTGGTTATATATTCATGCTATATGAAATATTTCTAAGTCTATTGACTTGTTTTTTTTCTTAATAAAACAACTAAGTGAATGAAACACCTGGGTGGAATGGAAAGAATGGTTTGTGTTGAGTGGTTACACAAGGCCCATTTCTATGGTTTACCTTGTGTATCTCACTTGTAGAAAGCCACCCAGGAACAAAGGGATTTGAGATGCCAAATGTTAAAAAGCTTCTAGTGTAGCCACATGGCATTATGGGCTCTGCCTGGATCATATAGGTTGCAATAACTTAGCCATTTGGATAGTTGGTGGTAGTGGGATGATAGGTTTGGAGCGCGTCCATTTGGTCTAAGGGAAGGCTTCTGAAAGGTCATGTCTTGGTGAAAATCAAGTCTTGTGGGGAAAGTGCACAACCTCTGCAGATGGAAGAATCTAAGTACTTAGTCGTGTCCCTGGTATTGGACAACTTGAGCATCAAGACATGGAAGCTATCAAGAATCTCCTCATCCCAATTTTCTAAGTTAAAACTTGTGGTTGAACAAGGGTGAAGGCTCACCAATTTCTATTGGTGATTCCTTGGGAAAGTTTTGTCAAGGAAAAACTTAGTGTTTTCAACTAATAGGAAAAACCTATTTTGAGCAAAGCAAGCCTAAGCTACACTTAGCCAAATTCATGTAGTAACCAGATACTAAAATTTTACTAAGGTATCACTTGCCAATACTATTCCAATGTATTGACCCACTGTGGCTGTAACTTGTGATGTTGCAGGTTATGTTGATGATGATTAGGGGTTATGAGTCTACACTCAGCATGCTTGCCTGTGGCACATGAAGATGAAGACTTGTTTATCTTATTCAATATTGAACTCTTGTATTAGGCCTATGGCCATGGAGTTTGTAAAAGACTATGTTTGTCTCTGGAATGATATGTAATAATGACCTTTGTTTATGTGTCCTTCATCTTAAACTGTGGATGCTAGCATTGATCCAGGGACTAGAATTGCAATCACAGAGATCCTTACCTTTATAAAGGGAGGGATCTTACAATAACATGTGTCCACATCATTGGTTTGACATCTCCATGTCTATGACTTGCGAAACATAGTCATCAACCAATCGATGTGCTAGTCTAATATTCACGTGTGTCCTCACATGAACTCCGACTAGGGACAACTCTTAAATAACCATACAAGTAAAGAGTTTCACAAACAATTCACATAATTGCCAATCAATACAAGTTGCCTGATATGGATATTCAAGGAACATTACAATAACTCATGGATACATATGAAATATAATCATCTCTATGATTGCCTCTAGGGCATATTTCCTTCAGCAGCTATAGACAGTTTCGTGGAATATTGATCAGGTACTTAGGGTTTAGGCATCGGGGGATTCTAATAGGCGAAGAGGCGAGGCTGGGATGCGGCCAGGGGGCCTACACCCTGCCCAGGCATGGCCTAGGGTGGGCCCGCGCCTAGGGGGTACAGCCGCCCTATGACACCCCTTCGTCTTTCCTCTCGACTATGTGTTCTCCTCGGTGAAATATGGACTTTGGCTTTTGTCCCATCCAATTCCAAGAATATTTCCTTACTAGCTTTTCTGGAACCAAAAACAGCAGAAAACAGGCAACTGGCACTATGGCAACTTGTTAATAGGTTAGTACCAAAAAACATATGAAAAGCACCTCAAAGTGTGGACAAAGCAAAGCAAAGTAGATACTAAACAAGCATGGAACATCAAAAATTATAGATACGTTTCCGACGTATCATTCCCCGCAATAAAGGACTTGCCCGTTTCTTCAATAGCCTTTGGGATATGTGTCGCTCTTCATATGATGTTGCCCATCGCAGCCTGGGGCTCAGTCAAGAGAATAGGAGGCAACACAATGCTTTATTGGCAGAACGGTCGCCCAATGCTAGACGTGGGCAATGCTTTGGCTCATGTCCCCTATGTCAACTTCGAGAAGCCACCACTAGATGAGGACAAGTTTCGGGGCTTTAATCCTTCTATGTTCCCTGGGTTTGCCACTTCCAATTCCTCTCAGTGTCAGGCTACTCCTACAGGGAATGATGAGAAGGATGAGGACAAGGACGACGAAGAGGCCAAGGATGAAGAAGACGAAGAGGAGGAGGAAGAAGAAGCCGATGATGATGACGATGAGGATAATGCCTGGATAGATCATTTTCTCTACTCCTTTCTTACTTTTTGGTCTCGATGCCAAAGGGGGGGAGAGAGTAGAGTCGCTTATTTTATGATTCACCTCATGCACAAGCCCTCCTTTGTTCATTTGCCTCTCATGGGCTTGTGCTCTTATTTGCTCTATCAAACTACTTGTGTGTGTGTTTGGACGAATTTGAAGTTCTTTTATTGTACTTCGATTTTTCATGATTATATGTTTGTTATTGTGTGCTAGATATCCGTGTATCTAATCAGATCATAATATCTTTATTTGACTCTAGCTCGGTTTGTCATCGTTAACCAAAAAGAGGGAGATTAAAAGGACAAATAGACCTTATCTAGTATTTTGGTTAACTATGATATCGAAGCTAGAGAGCGGACTAATGTTTCTACTAGCTTCTCTATAGGTGATAGTCCACAGTTGATGATGAAAGGCGATGTGTGACCCCCATTCGTTTCTATATGAAGAGCCGGTGGTTTTATTTCTTATTCTCTTATTTACTTTTGAGTCAAATAAGAAACATCACACTATTAAGATGGGTGATCTCGATGCGCTCTTTGGGGTTGTTCTACACCAAATATACATCACAGTATCCACATCCACACACACATTAGAGGAGAGAAAGAAAAAATCGCCATGAAAAATGAGCCTAAGAGGGTTACTACGAAACCGGTAGGAGTGCCAGCACCACCCGTGCTGTCGCCGGAATTTCCGATCGCCGCCGGAAATTCTCGTTGAGCGCCGAAACAGCTCAATGCATCTGTTTTCGGTGGCTCGCCGAGATTTTCGGTCGTCGCCGGAACTTTCAGCATCGAGTTCGGTCGGGGCTGTCGCCGAAACTTCCGATGTACGAACCGGTCCAACCGAACTTATTGCTGGTTCTGTGGCAAGAACCCCAAACGGCTCTTTTTCTCACCATACTATATATACCACTTTCTTCTCCACTAACAGGTTAGGCATTTCAGCTAACATTCATTTCTTGAAGCTCTCTCTCTCTCCATTGTTGAAACACAAAAGCTTGAGGATCTCCCATTCTACCCAACCAAATCCAAATCCCCTTGATAGAAAGGAAGAGGAGGTCCCGATCTATGTTTCCACCAAGCCAAAGTTCATTCCCCCTTGAGTTCATAAAGTTAGCTTGTTACTCTTGGGTTTTTGGGGAACCCTAGGCGGCTAGGGTCGCCCGGAGGCATTTGGCTTGTGATTTGCTCCGTGTAAAGTTTGTGAGGGTTTGGAGACTACCTTAAAGTTTACCACGAGTAAGTGAGCTATTACTTCGTGGGATAGGCTCGGAGAAGAAGGTGAGCCTTTGTGGCATTTGAGGAATCCTTCGTGGAACCTCACACCTCTCCAATGTGACGTAGTCCCCTTCCCAAAGGTGGTGAACACAGGAATACATCTTCGTCTTCACGTGCTTCGGTTATTCCTTAACCTATCTCTTACTTGTGTTGTTTACCTTGTGATATCCTTCGAACTTGAAGTATCTTGTATCATCATCTAGGTTGCCTCACCTAGTTTGCATTTAGGCTCACTTATATTCTGCAAATCCTAAAACTTGCAAAAGATTACAAAGAATTTTGTAGAAACCTATTCACCCCTCCTCTTACACTTTCAATCGGGAATCAATTAATTGCACTTGGGAAAAAACAACGTGAACCTACATCAAATTCAAGTCTCCAACTCGGTATTTGCTGGCGTAATTTAGTTTGGGTCGCGGAGGTCTTATTGAATACTGAATCCCAGTGCTTTTATTTCGGGTACATGACACGTCCGTTGGTACTTTTCATCATATTGTAGATACAAATTTAATATTGGCAGAGTGTATTCATGTGTGATTACCAGGCCGCACATGATAGATCCTAGGGTCTTACCTTCATGTCATGGACACGACATTCAGACATGTTATCGCGGCGGACACGGTCTGAGAAAATTTTATTGACTGCCTTGTTTGGCTATTGGAATAGCTAAAGTTGTCAACTTCTTTGATATTTTTATCGGGTGCTCCTGATGGGAGTAGCTGTATGAAGATATAAGCTTGTAATACCCATATGTTTGCTTCAAATTATCTATTGGGTGCGCGACATCACTCTTGATGGAAATAGCCCCCGAGGTTATAGACGAATACTTAGATTTCAGTGTAGGCTCAAATTTTATGCCTTTTCCATGCTGAAATGTCGACTCCATAGGAGGATTTGTTCTATCGGGTGCGCCACAACGCTCCCGATTGGAGTAGCCCTCGAGGCTATGTTGCGGTGCTTGCATCGGAGCATAGGCTCGAAGTAGATCCTCCATCCGAGGAAAGTGTTATGCTGAATTATATCGGGTGCACGACAGTGCTCTCAATGGGAGTAGCCCTCGAGTCTATATTCGGATGCATGCATCATAATATAGACTCTAAGATTTTTATTCAGATGAACTTTACCTTATCGCTTTTTGACCACTCATGACGTCATTGATGACGAAAATGGCGTGTTGTAGTTCTATCGATTGGATATAACAATAGTGGGTCCCACTTCTCTAGTGCATGCTGATGCATGGAAAGCGTAGCGGTGTTATTGTTACCACGTGGCCGCATGTCCAGTGCGAGAATCAAGGCATCGTGCGGCCCGCCAGTGGATTTATCGCGATACTTTTAATAGCACGAGATTTTTTCCTTTCCCACGGTAGCCATGTGTCAGCATCTTCTTCATTCTAGCGCTTCGTTGCCCTCGATCAATGGCTCTCATTCACCCCCACATTTCTTTATATTGTGAGGGTTAAGGGTTTTTACTTCCCTTCTCCCTCTTTGCCATCGTCGTTCTCCTTTGCTCCGCTGCTCTAGTGCTCCACTGTTCGTTTTTCCTTCCAGCTTTTTTGCTCCTTTGCACTGCTCTCATAGAGAACCACCATGGACAGGTCCAAGGGAGATTCCTCCGCTGTTGACGTGACATTGAAGAAGAAACGTGCCATCAGATGGGTTCCCTCCAAGTGCATGGCGCGCAATCTGCGCGGAGCTTGCAACGCCAATTTTCTGGAGGAAGGCACGTTCAAGCTGCCCGGTGACGAGACCATGCCTGCACCCGAAGCGGGATGGTGGGTAATGTTCCTTTCCTTTCTTCTTCGCGGCCTATCTCTCCCCGCCCACTAATTTCTTTGTGGGCTTCTATTTGTCTATGGCGTACAACTTTATCAGCTCATGCCAAACTCCATCCTCCACATCGCTTTTTTATCACTCTTTGCTAGTGTTTCCTCGAGATCCATCCCCACTAGGGCCTGTGGAGACACTTCTACTTTGTTCGTCGCAATGCCTCTGACATTGTCGTTCACGATGTCAGAGGCGCCATTATTTCTGTGTGTTCTGATGTAGATTACTTTGGCTTGAAAACTGCGGACTTCGTCCAAGGTTGGAAAACGAAGTGGTTCTACATTAAGGACCAGCAAGTTGAAGGTCAGAATTTCGGGTTAGCCCCCTTCGACCCGACAAAAACTTGCCAGAGGCTTAGCTCATGGGATTAGCACCCCAATACCAAAGAGATGAAGGAAGTGCAGCCGCTACTAGATCAGATTGAAGAACTGCACATCAACCAACCAACTCTCGAGTCTTCAAATCCTAACTTACTTTCTACGGATTTGTGTCCAACCCCTCCAAGCACGCTTGACTGACATGTGGACCTATACTGGAAAGAAGGATCCAACAAGGATTGCACTCGAGGATCTGCCACTTAACGTTTTGGAGAAAAGGGTATTCTCCTTCACAACACTGATGAACAAAATCCCCATTCATACTGACTGTCGGGTAAAGCCCTTCAACAAGAAAAACCTTGTACCTGAGGAAAGGCTTTATTGTATTCCTATCCTTCATACTTTGTTGTTGTTCATGCCTCATTTTGTATTCTCTTTGATTTGACTTTTTCCTTGCAACTTGCCTTGTTGACAGGGTCATGAGCATTTGTTTTCTCTACCTCCGCTACCCGAGGCTGGTGAACTACCCGACTTCACCACCATATCCGAGGGATATGCTGAGTTTACTGTCACAGTCGAATATGATGAGCCTTCAACCACCAACTCTTCTCATGACACTATGTCAGTTCCCTTGGCCCACTCCAAAGATTATGAGATGGTTGCTGCTACTAGCAAGCGGAAACGTGTTGAGCCTGTTGAAAGGGTCAAAGACTCTGACAATTCAACATGTTCCAAGCCACAAAATGGCAAACCCGTTTCTATTGCTCCTCACCGCAAGGGGATATTTCGGATGGTGCAAGACATCAGCTCATAAGTGACTTTCTTCCCTGTCATTATTTATATCCTTATCTTTAAGATGGTCATCCAACGAAATGTCATGTTCTTCTAGGAGCGACAAGGATGAGGACACCTCTCCAAAGTTGCCAATTGGTGCTTCTTCTTGCTCTCCTCCCACAAAATCCACGGGCGAGCCAATGGGCGGAGCCGACCTTTTGGAAAAGGCTGCTTCTAAACTAGAACCAAAAGATATGGCGCCGCCACCTCCCGAGCCACCATTAAATAAAAATAAAACTATGGGCAAGGATGTGGTGGTCGACGAGAATCCCTTAGAGCCGACATGAAAGATGTAAGTTCCTTACTATTTTTCATTTCTTGAGATGTCTATCTGATGGAGCCCCCTGAGTAATGTGTTCTCCTTTGTGTACCCGCAGATGCGCGGGGTGGTTGAGATGGACTCTCATTTCATCAAGATCCGCCATGAAGCCGAAGAATCCAAAGGTTTGTCCTCTCCTTGTTTTTACCCACTATTACTTATTCTTGTATTGTACTCACCTAATAATTATCCCTTGGTGTAGCCGCTGCCAAGGAACCTGCGGTTATTCGGGACCAGGCTCTACAGCGAGTGGACGAGCGGGAAGCCGAGCTAAAAGAGACGAAATTGTTGCTTGAAAATCAAAACATGATTCCACCTCTAAAGCCGAATATTTCCATAACAAAACCAAAGTCGCCGCTGCGTGGGACGAGGATCTTCACCTTCGCATTGAAGCCTTGAACTCCTCCTTAACCAGTAAGTTACACCAGCCACATTTTTTGCTTTATCGAGTACTGAATTATTTCCCTTCTTTGTAGAAATAACTTCAATCTGATCCTGTAAGAGGATCTTCAATCTGATCCATTGTCAGATGCCATTGGGGTTCTGGAAGCGAATAGTATCCACGGCCGCAATCTTTTGATTCGCTCCCACCGTGCTTTCAAGACTCTTCATGTCGAGATCTTCTCTAAAAAGGACGAACCCGCCAATATGAATGATCTGGCGCCTGTTTTCCTTGCTGACCCAAACTCATTGACGGGGTACAGTATAATGCAGGTGAATAATGGCGCGAATGTTTCAATGGCACTGGCACTATCCCATGGCGAGAAGATAGACTGGAAGAAGGTTAGATCTTCTCTTCCAGTCAATGACGCCAGCAAGGAAATTGAGATCAAACCCTATAGAAAGAAAGTGAGGAAGTTTTCTCGGCTACTGCGGTCAATTGGCACAGGTCAAGAGGTCCCTAACGCCAAGGTTTCAGTCGGTACTCCTTCTGCGAGTGTTGCTTCCACCTAGAATCTCGTGGCTGACGCTCCTTCGACTAGTGTCACCGCGTCTGTCGAGAAAACTGCCTAGCCATAGATTCCACTAGATCTTTAGTCTCATTCTGTAAAATGCTTATTCTGTTCTTGCTGCTTATCGGATTGTGATCTGAAGATGATGTTTTACTCTTGTATATATTGCTCCTCTTTTGTTGGTTCTTTGCTCTGCACCTGAGTATATGAACGCTTGCATATGCTGCATATTTTTCTAGATGATGTCTGATTCTTCTGGTCCTTCGACTGATCCTTCTATGCCTGTTGTATGTGCGACACCGTCTGATAGCATAGTTACTCGTATAATTGACCCTCCTTTATATATGGAAAAGATCCAACATATAAAGCGATTGGAAACTGATCTTTGTGCTATGCAAGCTGTAGTTGATGTTGCCCAGTCAAAAAAGCGGAAACCCTTGGAGCGTGAAGCCTTTCTTTTAGAAGAAATCTTCAGGGTGAGCAAGAAGATGCTCTGTAAGTATCTCTCACAGATCCCCCGAGCATTTTTATGCATAGTTGAAAAAATGCCTTTGATTCTTTGATTTGTCCAGGTATTCGATTAAAGCTGTATGTGGTGACGTTGCATACCATTGCATGATGTAGTACACTATAGTCGTTGATATAAAACTAATGAAATAATGTTCCACTAGTATTACATTCCTCACAGTGGTACAACAGTAACATAGCAGGTCCAAGACATGACTATAGGTTATAACTCGACTATTTACAAAATATCCAGAGAACACTCTAGGTTATATATAGAGAAAGAAACTTCTTACACAAAAAAATCAAAAATAACAACTCAAAACTATCATACTAATAAGACTAGTATCTAAACTATTTGGCTTGCAATTGCATCTATCGCATTGCTCTATAGAAGTAGTTTCTATGGCTAGATATTATACTTTTATCTAATCAACAACTTTGTTTTTACTTCAATTGATATAGATGTTGTCTCCATTGAAGTCATTGAATATCTTGAGCTTTTGATGATGATTCCTTGAGCATAAGTTGGTATTGACGTCATCTTTATTGGCTTCAGAATCTAGCAAGGGTTCAAAATATACGGTTGAGTACGAGCGGACATAGGTCGTAGGCTGCAGGTTTTCATAAACATTTCTTCGAAGATTTATTTTATTCTCAAAGGCTATGTTTGTCAGCCTTCATAGGTTTACCAGAACTTTCGTGGAGTTCCTTTCCTGCCGTTTTCGTAGCTCATGTCATAGTTTGTACACTCTATATATGTGTGTTGCTTTACCCATGAGAGATATTAGCTTTATTGCACATTCGAGTTATAGGCTCGTTCACACTTCCTTGGTATGACACCTAGACTAAGATCCAAGCCAATCACTACCCTTCTCCGTGACCCAACATGGAATATGACTCTCAAAGCAGAAATTCCTCCGTTAACCCCCTATAGGCAGATATAACCCTGGTAACCCCTTGGAGACTCCAGTGAGCAGATCATGTTGCTGGAAACCCCCACCAAAGTGGCAGAAATACCTCTAACATCCCCTCACAGATAATCTAGACACCAGTATCGCGGGGATCTGAGAGGTCCCACCCTTGCTGAGTCCTCGCTAGGGAATCTACAGCCTCACGATAAGGTCATCTATTCATGTGAAAGGAAGAAGATCTAGCAGATTACCCCGTCCCATTCCAAATCTCATGGTTAATGCATATTATACGACACAAGAATCACTAAAGACATTGGTTGTTAAGTCCTAGATAATATGTTCCTTTACCACCGGAACTTTCATAGTAGGTTATGACCTCTTGGTAAATAACCCATAATCATATTATTATGAAAATAGTGTTTTCTGGCCTTTTTGAAACGCAGGTGATGACAACACTGGATTTGCAAATATTTGATCGAAAATAACCAAAGGACATGAGAAAGTGTGAACTTTCCTTTTGTGATTACAAGATTATGCACTCGCGGTCTTCGAGACAATAGAAGATCCAATATCTGAAAACAACATCATTGGTCCGGTCAGGACTAATGTTTAAAGAAGCAAGATGCCAGTATGCATAAATAATGTAATGCAATTTGATAAACTCGAATTCCCGTAATAAGTGTCGATGATCTAGGATTTGGGAACTGGAAATGGTTTCTCTAGAATGTGTTGCCCTTTTAGATAGGTTTCAAACTTGTTCTTCTTATAAAGGATTGTGAGTGTGTGTAACAAAATGTAAGTATAATAAAGTACATAATAGAAAACTCAAGTGTGGAGTGTAGCCAAAGACTTGTTATATATAGATGGGTGATTCTAATGATCCTATATATAAATGCTTAATAATTATTTTTAAGATATCTTAAAAGAATAACTTTTGAAGAAAAGGTTACTTTACAAAATAGAAACACTAACACTTGATCGAAGTTAACTAGTATTAAAGTTTCTCTTATCTTAACTCTACTTAGTAATAAAGAAAATAATTGCTACAACGGAACTAACACCTTACCTGTATTTGAAATTTATATGTCATTGGTATAAGATGATACTACATCTTCTTAGTTCATAATATCCCATAGGGTTAAATAAGAATAGTACTACTCTTATTTGAGTGGTGGTTTGTTGTTATTGCAAGTGAATGAGATAATTTATTCACTTAGGAATTAGTGATTACATTTTATAACATGGATATGGTATTACTTTAGTTAGTGAAGATTTTTCTATATATTCAAAATAATTTCATAAACTTGTAGAAGAACTTATAGGAGAATTATTTAATAAGTCCAAATATTACCATTAATGATTTTATAGTTGATAAAATCTTTATAGAAACTAGAATACCATTAATTGTGAATGGTAGTTTTTGGAAAATATATTTAATCCATTTTTACTTCAAACAAACATTAATTTATATTAACACTATTATTAGATCTTAAATGGTTAATATTAGAAGTATTAGCAATTTTATACATCCTTTTATGGATTATCAATTAAGAAAATAGGTTTAAATTTAACTTATTAGAGTATTATTTTTTAGTTACTTAAGAAGTATAACATTATGTTTTTACATGTAGGTATTATTTTTGTGATCATTTTAGTATATTATAATCTTTTATGATTTTCAAATAATAAAATTAGATTTATATAAGATTTACTAGTTTATAAATACTTAATAAATAGTAAATATTTAGTTAGGTGATATAATAATATAAAATAATAGTTTTGAATGGTAGATTTTATTTTTCTGTAATTTTTCATATATTATACATATTTTTATAAATTATAAAACAAAAGTTATTGAATTTATTATGTTTATTCATTTTTTATTTAACTTTTTTTAACACAGCTATACTTTTGTTACACAGACTAAACCTAGCCCAAGTCACTGACCAATGGGGTCAGGACCACCTCAGCAGCCACCTAAGCACTGACCAAGTCAAAATTGTTGACTAGGCAGGAGATGACGCAAGCACGGCATCACAATCATGTCAGCGCAACCTCTACAGCCAGATCGTGGTCACCGGCGGCGAACTATGGCGTCCTAGCAAGCGCAGTTGGGTGCACTAGAAAGAGGGCAACAAGACGATTCGAATAGTGGTAGCGTTGCCGATTAGTGGTCGCTGGAACAGGGGTCCCGACAGCATATGGCGGCGGTGTTTGCAAATGCACGGTGGCAGGGTAGCAAAGAGCGAGATAGAGCAAGGGAGAAGGTATATGAGGGAGGCAGACTCACCCTGGTGTGATTGGTGGTGATGGCGAGACCGGAAGTGGACAGTGGTGATGACACATATAATGGTGAATGTCGTCGGATACGGTGAAGAAAACAATGTGGGGGTTGGACTCCAAGAACCCCGGCTCGATTCCTACGGCTGGTCACCGTAGGGGAGCATGGCGATGCTCGTGGCATGCTTGAATAGCTATGGGGAAGACCAGAACAGCGGCAATCGATGGCGAGATGTGGCTAGGGTTTAGGCACGATTGGGGAAAACCCAGAGTGAGCGCGAGGATGGCGTGGTATTGTGATGGACATTCCACCACTTCGAACTCGAGCCGCTCATACCTAAAGTTTTCGGGCTTGCCGAAGATGACATCGAGTCATATCTTTCCTAGGGGATATATGCCCTTCCCTGGGACTATGCCGTGGAACATTGTGTCGGATTGTTCCAGGATGCACAGCGGGATCCGCATTGCTGCTAGTGTGCTAGCGAACATCAGGTTGATGCCACTGCCGCCGTTCATGAAGACGCGACTCATCTCGAACCCTCCGATCTGCGCCTCAAGCACCAGGGCAGCATATCCTGTGCGAGGGATCTGGCGGGGGTGATCTGAACGACTGAATGTGATGCAGGACTCCGAGCCGCCGAGGTACTCAGGGATGGCAGGCGGAGCAATCATAGCCAGGCTTACTTGGCGGGTGAACTTCTTTTGCACCCTATTTGTTGGGCGCCCCTTTTGTATCATTAGGGACCCTTTTGGCGCTGGGTACCCATTTACGCCGTTGTTTTGCATGGGTGCGATTGCTTGATTCGAAGGTCCCACGGGTGATGGTGGAGGAGCTCCGTGGGCGATGTCACCTGGTGCAGGTGCGGGTCCGAATCCTGGGTTCACTATCTGGCGTCGCATTTGGGTGAGACCCTCGCTGAGTTTCTGGAACTCTCAGCAATCCTTCATCATGTGGCTGGCCTTCTTTTTTCCATCCTGCTTATTGATGTAGAAGTGGATGGTGCATGGGCCCGACAACTTGTCGTATGCCGGGGGTTCGTCGTCACGGCCGTAGCGCTGCCACGTTTGTGTTGGGCGTCCTCCGTCGTGGAAGTTGCTTCCACGGTATCCTCCGCTGCTGCGGTTGCTTTCGTTGCGGCGTTTGGCGTAGCCAGCCGCAACCATGCCGGGTCCATCACGATCATCGTAGACACGCGGTCTTCGCTTGCTACGGCGCTCGCGCCTGTGGCCGTATTCATCCTCCTCGTCCGAATGCGCTTGGTGGAGGGAATCCTCGCCATCTGCCCACCTGTTGGCAATGTCCATGAGGTGGTCGAGTGTCTTGGGCTTGATGCACCCAAGTTCTTCCTTCAAGTCCGGGCGCTTGACGCCATCCTTGAAGGCGTTGATCGTTCTCTCCTCGGAGATGTGTGTCGCATAGTTCTTGATGTTGGACCAGCGCAAGATGTATGAGAGAATGGATTCGCCCGTTCGTTGAGTGCATGCCCGCGGCTCCTCGATCGAGGCTGGCCTCTTGCTGGTGCCCTTGAAGTTTCGGATGAACCTGTATGCCAGCTCCTCCCAGTTTTAGATTGAGCCTGAAGACAGGCTGCTGAGCCATATTCGGGTTACGCCTGTCAGCTGCAGCTGAAGGCATTGTAGTTCGGTGTTCTTGTTTCCGCCGTGCAGCTTGACAGACGACGGGTGCTCGCTGAGCCAGGCTTTCGGGTCCCGCGTCCCGTCAAATTTCGGAGTGTTCGAAGGAAGCTTGAAATTTCTCGACATCCGCGTCCGCCGAAGAGATCTGCTGAAGCATCGAGCTCCGCGGAGTTCTCCGTCGTCATCCTCTTCGGATTCGATTGAGCACGCGCGTTTGGCGCGTGCTTTGTCGACCTTGCGCTGAGCGAGGCCGCTTCGAGCGTCGTAGTAGCGGCTGCAACGTATCGGACTCTTGCGTCGTCGAGGTAGATCGTGCTTTTCTTCCTCCTCGTCGGATGAGGGCGTGGGGCTGCGGTTGAATCTGACCGCATCTTTCTTTTTCGGCTCCGCAGGAGCCTCATTGTGGAGCGCAGCTCCGACGAGTCCGAGTCCGGCTAGTGCGAACTTGTGAATAGCTCTCTTTGGGTCCCCCACCGGAGGTGGATGAGACGCAAGATATGTGGTGGCTGCCACGATCGCAGCTTGCGGCGTATTCGGTACGACGTTGTCGTTGACGTCCATCTCCATGAAGGACGTGTTGAGGGTTTAGGGTGACCTCGCGACGTGGAGCGGGGTCCATGTTAACCGTGCGAGAGCGATGCTTGTTGGCTTGATTTCCGTGCGATCTAGAGCCACCAGCGGCGGAGTGCATCTCGCCGCGCGCTAGACTCCGAGGCTGCTTGCTTGCGTTTATTAAGATCCTCCTGCAGCTTCACCTGCCTGTTGTGCTCGACGATGAGAAGGAGGTGGTATGCCATCAGCAGGTCCCGTGAAGAATTCACGGGTAGGGTCTTGTTGCCCGCCACGGCTTCGCGTGCCTGGCGCCAGCCGTCCTCGTTGAGGTTGATCCGCTGGTAGGCGGCAGCGTCGCCCTCGTTAGGCGGGAGGGTGGTTTGCCTCCTGTTTCCTCCGTTTTCACCCTGTGGGTTGGGTGGTGGTACGTGGGCACCCAAACCTGGTGGTTTTTGTTCCACGTCGCTTTGGATGACCACGGCGCACTGGTAGCGCCAGCGGATGGGATCGCTGCTGCCGCAGCTTTCGTATCCGGAACCGTACGTATAATATAATCCAAGATTGATCTTTGACCAAAAATTTGTTCAAATATATAATGATTATTTGTATAAAATTAGAATCCTTAGAAATATATACTAAATAATCAAGATATTGTTGCTCTTTTTTCTAGTCAACGCTCATCTTGTACAGTGTGTGCATCTTCATAGAAATCGGAGAGACTATATGCTATAAAAGGTGGAACATCTATTCTTCTTCCATGCACGTGAACAATGGTAATCTAAAATTTAATTAGCCATGAAAAAATAAATAGGAAGTCATATTTGAACAAAAAAATACACAAATGAGTCAAAGATTAAAAAATTTACTAAAATGATACTAATCATGGGACAAATATGTTTCTTACCCGGAAGAAACCACTGTTCCTACCATGTTCAAGCCATATAATAAGCATAGTCCACAAGGTGCATTTGAGCACCCTTACTTCTGGGATATTAAGAAGAAAATTTTGGAAGTATGTTCGGAAAAGATCAGGATATTATTTTATTGTTTGAAACTCTCACCATATTGCAATTTTATTTTGTCTATACTGATAAGAAATTTAAGTTGGTAAAATTAAAAACATAGGAAAGGGAGTTTAGAACGAAAGACAATTGCACCTAGTTTTGTGCGTGTGCAAATAATTTTAACATCATCTCCTTACCAGCAACATTGAGACAACTATTCACAACCATTATCTTGAACAGAGGATAATAAACAAAAAATACATGCTGGCTGAATCGATCTGTCTCACACTCACCTCTTACTTTCTTCCTCATAAAGCAACTACAGCGAAGCGTCTATGAGAGACTGGAATAGAAGCATGTCACAGTAAAACTACAGACCGTGAGCTTCCTTCAGAGGAATCTGATTATGTGAAAGTAAGAAAAGGAAGAAAATGAAAGCTGATTTCAGATTAACTTTGTTGATTATAATGATTTTATAAAACTGGTCTTTTGATGAACAAAAAAGTATGCTTATCTTAGACAGACTTGTCAAACAACTTCAGCAAATATTTGTATAAGCGTCAGCAGGTGAAGATTTGAACGATGCGATGAACTAACCAACACAATATGAAGAACCGGTACTTGCTGGTAACTAACTCCTTGTGCGATATAATCAGCAAACAAAACTGAAGTCAAATGCACAACAGCTTCCCAAAGCATGAAACCACCGAAGAGGTAAGTCAAATCTGCAAAAAATCTCCTCTCGCAACACTCCCTTGAACGAAAGAGCAACCCTTGTGGCAGTCCTGCATAGCGACGAATCGAGATCAGAAAGTCAATTTTGTATGGGAAGGAAGGAAAGAGGGATTAAGAATTTATATGCCATCTCCGGCGTGCTCACCTTACAGACTACTCGGGATCTCAAAGGGCAAAGCAGCTAGCTCATCGACTTCGGCATGGGTATTGGATTCGTTGGTCGCAGGCTCGCACCTTAACTCCTCGAGGCATAAACAATTTCCTGGTATACTGGTGGATCTCCTCCATGACACCACGGTGAGGAGGACACAATTCTGTGGACATACATAGATGACATGCAAGAGTAGATAACAACGGCGCATGGGGAGCTGATCGTGGATGGAGGATGCCAGATTAGCATAGGACTGAGAAGACGAAGATTTGTGGATGGAGGAGGCAGATTAGCGCAGAGGATGACTGTTCGTGGATGCGCATTGGTGGTAATATAGAAAAACAATTAAGACGATATAGGACCACTCTTGGTGGTCAAAGAAAAAAAAGCAGTGCTCGCCCTAGATGATGAGATGACGGTGGATGTCTGAATGAGATGGACCAATTAGTGGCTTGCTGATGTGGCATAGCTGCATGTTGAGAGAAATATGGTAGTGGGGGTGATCTTCTTAGTTATATAGGATAACCATTTATAGTATGAATTTGATTATTAAAACAATGATGATCATATTAATTCTTTTAGATATGGTATCATATAATAATTATTACTTTTCTTATGGTGGTTTATATGTAGAGTTTTAAGATTTGTGATACCTTTTATTCAATTTCCACTCAAATTTTATTTATAACCCTCTATTTATTTTCAAAGATAGGCATGGATGTTTTATTAAATAATGGGTCTCTACCTCCTCAAGTGTATTTGATGTCTTGACAATAATTTATTATATAATGATTAATAGTAATTATCATCTAGATTACACATATGACCTATCTACCAAGTAACATTTATTTAAGCTTCTATTACAAGTATTTACTATGAGCTTAATAATATTTAATATAATTATGTTCATTTATGAATATTGCTAAGGATCAAGGTTAAAGAACATCTCCTTTCATTTTATGATCAGGAATAACATTTCCATCTAGGTTTAAAATATTAATATTGTATTCTAACGTGTCTTTGATGGTCTCCTAGTACTAAGTTTTAGGGTTTAGAAGTATGAGATAGATATGGAACTTGATATAGTTTTGGTTAAAGGTTTCTTCAGCATTCCTACTTTCAATATTTCATAATCCTTTATTCCTATTTAAGGAATTCCTTTCCAAGATATACTACTACTTTACATCCATCATCATGTAATAACATGATGACCTTTACTAATTATACTCTTACCCATAATTTTCTCCTCCTAAATCCATTTGTGAATCCAATGAGCTTAACACTAAAGCTCTATATGATCTCCTCATAGAGATAACTCCCATCTCTAGAATACTTCTTATGAATCCAATCCACTTGAATGATTACTCTCTTAATTAATAAATTACTTTGTAATCCCACTAATAATTCTTAGAAGCTTGTCACAGAAGCTTTTCATATACTCAACATAGTTATACTTTCTTAACTCTATCTACTAATGATGACCTCCAATTCATCAACTAGTTACTTTTAACTCCATCCATACTCTTCCTTTATCATCCATCACTAATATTCCTCCAATAGATGTATATATCAAATCCTACTTCACCTTAAGTATTTACTATTCTTTAAGAGGAATAATACTACTTCTATAACTCAATGTTGCTCTAGAATGAGCTTGGTCATACTATCTTATCTTTAGATACCTCGAGTAACTCACACTTCCACTTCATCTTATATCATGTAACTTATCATGGATAATCTAGGATAACATATCTATACTAGGATTTAATCATGTTCTATCCACCAATGTCACATATGAATCATATAATTCATCACTCATAGTGACTTAAGTATGATCATTATAATCCTCTGATCATTTTTGGCTTAGGTTTCTAGTTTGGTAATCAAGAATTTCATCAATACAACATGACAATTGTATTATAATTATCTTCTCAATATTTCCATTTGACTAAGAGATATTATTCATTGTCTAAACCTATTTGATCCAATAAGATTACTCCTTGGTAACTTATATCTTCAAGATTCAGCCTTTCGATCCTCTTGTTATCGACATAAATATTTATTCAAGATAACTCTTCTATTCCATTCAAAAGTGAGTTAACTCCACCAATTATAATGTTGATTTGATTCTCTTTAAACACTCCCATCCTATAAATGATATCTGAAACTAGCATAACTATTTACCTCTTCTTAATTCTTCCTCTAAAGGCTTTAAATAAATACTATGATAAGAGAAGAGTTGATAGATCAAGGATTGGTAGATTAAGAATTGATAAATCAATAGTTGATCACTCAACATTGATGTTCAAAAGGTATTCGAACATGGTTCAATAAAGATGATAAGGATTGGTATGGAAATAAAAATATGTGGTGAATGGTCTTGACTTGATTTCCTTCCTACTCAACATAACTAAAGAGTTATGTTTAAGCATTACCATGATCCTCATGGTATAGATAGATAAGAATAAGATAGATCAATATTTAGCTATTGAATTCCTTTTACTTGAGTTATATACTTAACTTGGTATCCAAGAGTTATAATAATGAATTACATGATATGATCTCTAAAAGATCTGGTGTTAAGCATTAAGTAATGTGTTGTGGTTTAGTCTTATTACATTTGATCTACCCTTATATCAAATCATCTTTACCCAAAATAAGGTTTTAGCAAAGGTCATATTGAAACTTATCGCAAGCAACCATATGATCTACTTCAATTCCATCAAGTTAAGAGAAGCTTCAATCACTTTGACAAGTTTTGTTCAAAAGCATGAAAATTATTCAGATTTTCTATGCATGAATGCAATGCACACACCTGAGCTCAGCTTACTTCTAAGCTCTAATGATGGGATGTTACACCGTAGGACTTATTGCATATAAAGCACGAGTCTTTCGCTAAGAAGGCTGGCTGTGGGCCTTATTGAATGTAAATTGCGGAAAGTAAAAAGTCCTAAGCATAGAAATGTCGCAGCTGTGCAACGTTCCACGGTTTGGAGTACTCGATTCTGGTCTTCTTGTCTTGTAATCGATATGCCCCGCTGGGGATTACTTCGGTGACGATGAAAGGCCCTTCCACGGGGATTCCAGCTTGCGATGGCCATCTTGCTTGAGGCGAAGGACCATGTCCCCAACGACGAAGGACCTGGGACGCAGTCGATGACTATGATAGTTTCACAGGTTCTTCTGGTATACTATTGCTCATTGTAGAGTGACGTCCCTTGCTTCGTCGAGTGCATCGACATTGTCTTCGAGTGCCTCTTGTGAGGTTTCTTCGTCGTAGGAGGAAACCTGAGGAGAATCATGGGTTATTTCAACTAGATGCACGACCTCATCGCCGTGGAACAAAAATAAAGGAGTTCCCTGCATAGCAGTATTTGGTGTTATGCGTAAGCTCCATAGGACGGAGGGTAGTTCATCTACCTAGGCGCCTTTTCCTCTATCGAGCGGGGCCAACGGCCTTTTCTTGAGACCGCTGGTGACGAGGTCGTTGGGTTTTTCGACTTGCTTGTTTGTTTGTGGGTGGGCTACCGAAGAGTAGCTCACGTGTATACCCATATCCTTGCAGTAGTTTTTGAACTCATTGGATGTGAAATTTGTGTCGTTGCCCATGATGATGTTGTGAAGCACCCTGAAGTAGAAAACTATCAACTTGATAAGTTGACGACTGAGGTTGCGTCTTGGCTAGTGACGGGCGCTGCCTCGATCCACTTGGTGAACTTGTCGACTGTGACTAGCAGAAAGTCGTGGCTGTCAGACGATGATTTATGGATTTTCCCACCATGTCGAGGCCCCAGTGAGCGAACGACCAAGCCAATGGTATGGGGACCAGTTATACTGCTGGTGCATTGGTCTTGTTTGTGAAGCGATGTCATGCCTCACATGTTCGCACAATGTACTTGGTGTCCTGGACCGTAGTAAGCCAATAAAAACCTGCCCGGATTTTGATGTGATTGCACGGCTGCTGGCGTGATGTCCGAAGATACCTTCGTGTATGTCCTTGAGGATTAGTTGCCCTTCTTCGGGTGTGACACAACACTTCACTACTCCTGAGATGCTCATTTTATAGAGTTCACCGTTGATAATTCTGAAGGCTTTAGAACTTCGGGTGATACGTCTTGCCCAACTGTATCCTTAGGGAGTTCTCTGGGCATCATGTACACCACATACAGTTGCATCTATGTGGTCTCTATCACCATTACTTTCATGGGTTCCTCTGTTTCTTCGGGGTCCTCCTATTCAGGCTCCTCCGTTGGTGCAGCCCCCAAGTATTTTGCTGGTTTAGCTTTTTTGACCGTAGTTTTTATGGTAGCTTCCACAACTTTCTTGGGTTTGATGGAGCGCTCCATGATCTCTTCCCAGAAAACCCCAGGTGGTACGGGAAGGCACAAAGATCCAATGTTCGCCAGATTATCGGCTTCCTTGTTGCTTGCTCGGCTGATATGAGATACCTCGCACCCATCAAAGTGGGCCTCCATAATGTTGTACAGATCCCGATACGCGATCACGTTGTCGCTAATAGCGTCGCACTTGTTCATCACTTGTTGTGCCACAAGGTTTGAGTCACCGAAGATTTTGAGGCGAGTTGCGCCGTAGCCTCCGGCCATACGCATGCCGTGCAACAGGGCCTTGTATTCAGCTTTGTTGTTTGACGCGTTGGGGAAGCTCATCTGCAAAATGTACCGCATATTTTTGCCTTGTGGATATATTAAGATTACGCCGTATCCTTCTCCTTCTATCCGCTTGGTCCCGTCGAAGTACATTGTCCATGCGCTGGATAGATCTGGGGGACTCGCACATTGGAGCTCTGTCTAGTCCGTGATAAAGTCAGGTAATACTTGGGATTTTATCGCCTTTCGTTTCTCGTACGTGATATCTCGAGGGGATAGCTCAATTGCCCCAAAGAGAGACACACCCCGATTGTTCACTATGTTGGAGAGAGGGGCCTCATTACGACCACTATCGGGTGCTCCAAGAAATAATGGCACAGTTTGCACGCTGTCATGTAAACAATGTATGTGAGTTACTGATAATGCGGGTACCTTTGATTTGAAGGCGATAGAACTTTGCTGAGGTAATATACTGGACTCTCGACGCCATGAGTTTTCCCCTCTTTGGGTCTCTCAACAACCAAAACTTTGCTGACCACCTGATTTGTGGCGGTTATGTAGAGCAGCAAAGGTTCTTTTCCTTAGGTGACACGACAATAGGGGATGTCGAAAGTGTTTTATTGAGTGCTTCGAATGCTTGTTGAGCCTCGTCAGCCCACTCGAAAGTGTTTTCTTCATGAGGGCGTAGAAGGGGAGTGTCTTTTCTCCAACCCGAGCAATAAATCTGCTTAGCACCACCACGCGTCCGGCCAATTGCTAGATGCCTTGGAGATTCATCGTCTTCTTCATTGTTAATATTGCTTGTATCTTCTCCGATTTTGCCTCTATTCCTCTTGTCTAAACTAGGTATCCGAGGAGTTGCCCCGTCGGGACTCCAAAGGAACACTTTAGCGGGTTGAGTTTGATGCGATACTTGTCGAGATTATCAAATGTTTCCCATAGGTCGCTGATAAAAATCGACTCTTACTTGATGGTGACGATAATGTCGTCAATGTAGACTTGGACATTGTTGCCGATTTGGCTTCCGAGGCAATTTTGCATCATCCGCTGGTACGTAGCACCCATGTTTTTAGGCCGAAATGCATCGTCGTGTAGCAGAATACACCATATGGTTTTATAAATGCTGTTTTATCTTGATATTTCGCCTTCATTTGAATCTTTTGGTATCCGGAATATGCGTCCAGGAAGGAAAGACGTTCGGATCCGGTGGTTGCATCGATAATCTGGTCGATTCGCAGGAGCGAAAAGTGATCCTTTGGATAGTGTTTGTTGAGTGCGGTGAAATCAATGCACATACGTAACTCTTTAGTATTTTTCTTCGGGACGTGTATAGGGTTGGCGACCCATAGTGCTTGCTTTATATCTTTGATAAACTTGGCATCCATGAGGCTATGGATTTCTCATCCAATGGCCTTTTTTGGGTTCCGCAAAATGGCAAAGTGATTGCTTCACAGGTATGGCGGCAGGATATAAGTTGAGTGCATGCTCAGCGAGTTACCTAGGAATTCCCGACATGTCTGATGGTACCCATGCAAAAATGTCCCAGCGCTCACGAAGGAACTCGATGAGCATGATTTCCTATGTAGGACTGATGTTGGTGGATACCAAGGCCGTTTTCTTCGGGTCCGTAAGATGGACCTGGACCTCCCTTGTATCCTTTGTTGTGTCGAAGGCTAAGTCAGGCATGACCCGAGATTCTGGTAGAAGCTCCGTATCTGTTGATATCTTCAGCTACTCAAACTTTGTTTCCATCCCATAAGATTCAGAGGTTTTGTTGAATTATCGGTTGAAATTATCAGACCGAGTGAAGCTTCCTCTAACTGTGATGATCCCGTTGGGTATTGGCATCTTCATCACCAGATAAGCATATTGTGGTACTGACATGAATCTTGCGAAAGCCGGGCGCCCCAAGATCGCATGGTACTATGATGGCCAGTCCATAACTTTGAACTCGAGTTTCTCCTGCCTAAAATTGTTTCTCGATCCAAAGACAACATCAAGATAGATTTTTCCTAAACGAATTTCCGGTTTACCTAAGACTATCCCGTGGAAATATGTTTTTCTTGGCACTAAATTAGACAAGGAGATGTTCATGGCTCGCGGAGTTTTAGCGTAGATGAGGTTGATGCTGCTACCAACGTAAATGAAGACCTTGCTCATATCAAACCCCCCAATTTTGTGTGTAAACGATGAGAGCCGAATGACCCGGTCGTGGTACTCGAAGCGGATGATCAGCTCTCCTAAAGGTGATTTCCTATTCTGACCACTAGAGGAATTCAGGAGTTGGGGTGGCGTTGTTATCGCCATATTTACTTGTCTGGTAATTAGCTTCTGGATCCAATTGGATGGATGTCTTTTTTAAATCATGGACGTTACTCCTCTAGACCTCGGGTACTCATCTTCCTGGTTTCCATTCTGAGCAGGTTGCGGCTGCCTTGCTAGCGCTGGTCTTGGCGGTGGCGGTGGTGCCGCAAGAGCGAGAGTTCCTAGTGCTATGGTGTACCTACAGTTTGTGGCGTCATTTACTTTCGCATTGCATACTACATGCATCCCTAGGAAGGTGCGGCAATCCTTTATGAGGTGAGTTGGTCGTCCTCTTCCCTTGGAGTCGACGTACAAGTGTATGTTGCACCGTCCTTCTAGCATCTGCATTAGGGACATCGGGGGTTTCCTAGGCCGGTCTGGCTTGGCCTGCATTTTCCTGCGTCCTCTCTGCAAATATGGTACTCGCTACTGCGGTTATCGCTTCTTCTGTTCTCCTCCCCAACGAAGCCAACTACAACGTAATTGGGTCTACTATAGCCATCAAAGTTGTGCCTCCTTCTGTTATCGTTGTTTCTCCTACCGTGGTCTTCCTCAGGTGAGCGCCCGCCTCGTCATCCCAATGGTTTGCCATGTTCATCAGTTGAGAAATTGTTTTCGGCTTCACCTGCCCCAACTCTTTAATGAAATCCTTCCTTTGCAATCCATCATTGAAAGCATATATTGCCCTCTCATTCTCATCAGAGATGGGTTCTATAGAATATTTGATGATGTTCCATCGTTGTATGTATGTCCTGATAGATTCTCCGGGTTTCTTCTTGCAGGCCTACAGTTCCTTGATAGATGCGGGTCTCTTGAATGTGGACTTGAAATTTAGGATGAAATTGTCCTCCAAATCTCTCCAACTACAGATGGATCCTGTGGGTAATTCCCTGAGCCATGAGCGCACTACTTTGTTTAAGTGTAGTTTGGAGGCTTTGCATTGTGGTGGCCTTTGAACCACCTTGAAGTTTGACAGTTTGTAAGTAATCAACCAGCCATGCCTCGGGTTCCTAGAGTCCATCATACTTTTGGTGGTCGTGAGGGAATTTGAAATCCTTGGGTACCAGAGTCTAAGTAAAGCAGCTAGCGCCACAAGGCTCGCGCTCATCGTCGCTTTCTCCATCAGAATATCTTCGGCTACTGCGTTCCTTCCTGGATCTATCAATCATTTTCTGTGTAATGTCGTTTCCGCATCGTCCCCACGTGAAGAGTGTGTGAAGCGCACGTGGTGGGGGGAGCTAGATCGTCGAGTAATCCCTATGTGCAGAGGGTTACTACGACGGCATGGTGATTTATTGGCTCGCCGCACAATTTATTGCTCTCCTTGCGCGAGAGTTTCGCCTACCATACCCAATCCCATGAGGGCGGAGCGATGGATAGATGTCCGTGGATCATCGGCTGCTGGCTAGGTGGTCAAGAGGTAGGTTTGGGCAGCGACCAGGGCAGCCTGTGCTGTTTTTTCTTTGATGTTACCTGGAGAATCTACTGACATGAATGACAAGTCCAAATAT
The DNA here is from genome assembly GCA_916181665.1 of Avena sativa. Taxonomy (NCBI): domain Eukaryota; kingdom Viridiplantae; phylum Streptophyta; class Magnoliopsida; order Poales; family Poaceae; genus Avena; species Avena sativa. Next base: position 297,040,591 of record OV702297.1, on the reverse strand, counting down.
CTTACCAACTCGCGCCTTTCGGCTTCTGGGATGTATTGCAGCCACGAAGTGCCCCTCCTAGGTTTTATCCTCTAGTGACACAACTAGAATTTTGGGTAGAGATGAGTTGTTCCTGACGTAAGCTGGATTCTTCGGCTAATCTGTTCCTTTCATCCATGGACCGCTGCAGCCGCAGTAGGTCCTTCCTCTTGTGGTGCAACCAGTATTGGTAGGCGTCTGTTGTCATGGGCACCGCACCCGATATGGCATCTCGGGCCTTCGGCCAGACCGCTGGTGGAAACGGAAGTATTAGGCGCTCGCCAGTGCGTTCTCCTCCTCTTTGCATGACACAGCGGTCTCCTTCTGGCAGGTCCTGCCTCTCTTCACGATGTCCTGTCGCATCATTCGACAAAATATCATCAGGGTTAATGATCGGGTTACCGTGGGAGTCGACATGCATTGAGGTTCCTTCGTCCTGGATCATGCACACTTGGCGGTGCTTCATGCTTGATTGATTATCATTACTGTCGTACACATAAGAGACGTTTATTTTTGATCCAACAAAGTCCTAGGGATCTTGCTCTGGGTATGATTCCCCCTTCTTGATTCAGAATCGACGCTTCCCTCAGCTTTGTCGGGAACTGTGCTAGATGAACTTAAGCTCGCTGCAGCGTTGATTGGGAAATCGAGCCAAAAGAGAGACCGTTGTATAGATCAGCCAGATCTTCTAGATCTGTGGAGTTTCCGCGAGTTTCTTCGATGTTCGTCAGATCAGAGATAGCCCGAACCGATGGATGATGCTGGTGTCGCCATAGGCGATGTGGGTGTGGCTGACGGATCCGAGCTGGGCGGAGCCGAAAGGCAGAGATGCTCGAGTGTTCTCACGCAAAAGTGGAAACTTCTGATCATGATATCGGTCTCCTGGTCAACATTGACGAGATCCGACAAAGGGGTGGGCGGGAACGGATCAGTGAGATCGTAATGGACCTCACCAACCTTGATTATCGGGTTGCTGCTTGATGAAGGGGAAGCCGTCGAATCCGTGGCTCCAACGCTCAAGTTTCCCACAGACGGCGCAAATTGATGATGGGTAACCTCGGCAATGCCCATTTATGTAATTAGGGTTCCGTGGAAAATAGAGCATTGGGGATTTCAATGACTGATTAGATAAACAAGGAAGTCAATGTAGTTTGATTATTGGAAAAGCTCGGTTACAAAGTTGTCGGTTCACTAATTGCGGTCTAGCTCATGGCGGATTGTATAAAATCTAAGGTGTCCTCTCCGTCGGGTCCTCCCAGCCTTTATATGAGAGGCTGTGTCCTGAATCCATAACCGGAGAGGTTACAAGTTTATTTTTACAATACGAACTCTATGTCGGTTTCTGATTATTCCTTAACATATAAGGGAAGTCTTTATTTGTCGGGTGCCTCTTGGACTCTGTTAGGACTTAGTGGGCCATAAGCTTTTATGCGCCTAGGGTAACTAATCATAGGGAACCGATAGGTCATGCCCATGTCAATTGCAGATATCATAGTACAGCTGAGTATGGCATTTCATCTAGACATGTTCCAAAGTTGGCTGCTATTGCTTTGTGCAAGATTGAAAGGGGCACTCAATATGTGTTCAACATGGTAAGGGGAAAATGGCAGTAGATATGAAGTTGGTTTAATCATGTATTTCTATCTTTCATCTTAATTCAGTTAAACTATGTATTTGTATCTTTATATTCAAGCAATGAAATAATCAAGGTTTTAGTTATAAATGAGCAAACATATATTGCTTCCATTTAGCAAGTACTTTGATAATAATTTAGTAATACATAAAACAGCTCCAAAGTTCACACTTGAACTAAAAATTGCAGGCCAACAGGCAACATAGTTCACCCATGAACTAAACAAGTTTCATTTGCACATTCAACCATTTAGGCCAGGTGCATTTTGCTACCACAAAGCTACTCTCCTCAGGAAAAGGACCTTCCACCCTTGGTAGTGGGGCATGAGCTCTCTCCTACATCACAATTAGTGCAAATAAATATTGTGAAGTGTGTCAATATAATTAGTGCAAATAAAAAGAATTTATTTTCACCTCTTATCCAATAATGTAAACAATGTTATTCTGGTTATGCATTGGATACCTTCTAGGATCAAGGTTTAGGGGTATTATATGTTGCAACATGGTTGGATCATCATAGTCCTCATTTTCTAGATCCACTTTCACATTCTATGTTCTGTTCTGCTCTTTTATTTGCTAAATGTTCCTTGGGTTTAGGATCAGTTTGCTCTTTTATTTGATTTGTGCTAATAAAGAATCTAGAGCCTGGGTTAGATCTCCTAAGTTCTTGTCCATAATCGCACAACAGAGCAAATTGCTCTTCCTCATCACCATGTATGATATTCAAAGCGGCCTTTCTTTCTCTGCCCAACTTAAATATGTTAGGACACGTATTGAATCTTCTTTCCACCTTTGCACCAAATGCCTTTAAATCCAATTTTTGATTGTCCCTTAACTCATCCATAAAATACTAAGTGAGAAAATGTCTTGACCTCCCGAACCCTCTCACATTTATGATCGTCACAATATTCCTTCACTACAAAGTCTTCTTTCCTCTTATCCACATCATCCAGGAGCACCCATATTCATAAAGGGAGGTACTACACATCCCCAGGGGATAAAACCTTCCAATCCCCCGGATGGGCATGTGACATGTGTCTCTCAAAAAAGCCTCAACCCCGATTTTGCTACAAAACTACCATTTTTTGCAACAAAAATCCCTGCTTTTTCTACATGTGAAAACTATTCGTCAACGAGACAAAAATAAATAAGACAAATCTTGTCGAGACCTTGCCGGAGTTTCAGCGGAGACTATGTAGAAAAAGTTATATGCTAATGTAGCAAAATTGGAGAACAATTGTAGCTAAATTTTTATTAGTGTAGCAAAAAATGGGATCTTGCTGGAATTCATAGAAAAAAAATTGTGCAGAAATAAGTGTATCATTTGAAAAACATCAATGTAGCAAAAACGTAACAAATACATAGCAAAACATAAACGAGTATGTAGCAAAATCATCCACCCCGCTTCGCCCAAGTAGCAACACCATGCACTCACGGTAGCAAAAGCACTTGACGTCGGTAGCAACATCGTAGACCCAAGATAGCAAAGCCGTCTGCCATCGGTAGCAACAGTGTACACCCGACGTAGCAAAACCCACCCGCCGGCGGTAGCAACGCCGTGCACCCAAGGTAGAAAAGCCTCCAACCATTGGTACCAACACCGTACATCCATGGTAGCACCTCCGTATTGGCACGCCGGTTCCCACACCGGACCAGCCGACCGCATGAAGCGAATCAAGCCGTGGCTGGAGATTTTGCACGCACAACAGCAGCAGCGCGACCAAGGCACAAAAAGCAAGGCCGCTCGGCTGCCACAGGGGGAGCAGCACTGCCATTCCGTCGCATCAGCCTCCGCCTATCCTCGGATCACAAGATGTAGCATAGAAACAGAGCAAGCAAGGGTCATAGGAGGTCTTGAGAAGTCCGCTAATGACGTCATGCTTGAGCGGCAGCCGGAGGGTCTCGAGGACATGAAGCGGTGGTCGTGGCCATGGGTACAAAGGTCTCGATGCGGTGCTTGTCATGGGGTAGGCGACAGAGAACGCCAGTGATAGGTGGTGGTGGGCGGCTGAGGCAGCGTCGACGTACGGCTGTAGCATGTGCCCTCGAGGACGGTGACTTCTACATTTCAGCTAGATGCATTGCATGGAAGCTACGGGAGAAATTAAGTTAAAGCAGAACAAGATGGAGATGAGCACGAAGATATAAGGCCGTATTTGGTGAGCTGGATGGGCCCATGTTGGACGCGTGTCATGAGTAGGAGCCGAGGACATGCAGCGAGCGATCCCTCGAATGTATTGTATCATTTTCCATTCATAAAATTCTTCACATATAGCATGTAGCCTTGTGGCTTTATTTCCAAACATTTGTAATCTTCACTCTTCCGATCACACTATAGGTATTTAGTGCTCTTATGAATCCTTCCATAGATCAAAATAACATGCCAACTTTGAATATTGGTGCTTCCATATCCACCTCTCCATAGAATTCGTTAAATGTGTATGTCAACTTCATGTACTCCTCCTTTGACAAATTTAAATCCTGATGCTCAAGACCAACATCATATTCTTGCTCAACTATATATGTAGGCTCATTGTGGTCTTCCATATCCTTGTCAATATTGTGTAGGAATAGGTCATCATCTCCATCCTCATAGAATTCAGAATCAGCACTATCACTATCTTCTCCATCATCTACATCCTCTTTGTCAGTAGCATCTCCATTATCTCCTAAAAATTTGCAGATCACATCTTCTAAAACCACATCCACATCATTTGCATCATATTTCTCAGTTGCACTACCATTCCTTCCATCTTCTAAGACAACATCCATACCATGTGCATCCTCTTTCTCTCTTGCACTGCCATTCCCTCCAAGATACTTTTTAGAATCAGCACTAGCACATATTCTCTTAGCCCCTTGAGAAAATTGGTATGCCCAACCAGGAGGTTTAAAGTTTTATCCTCTTGCATAGTTGTCATCATTGCAAGGACGTGGGAATCATTGTCAATGCAACAAAGTACATCTATAATTCCTTTTCTAGGTAAGCACCATAAAATTCTTGTTCTTTCTGTAATTTCATGTCCACCCTGCTTGATGAAATTCTCAATCCACAACAGTGAGAAAGTATTAGTGCAAAAGTTGTCATAGTAGTCAATTGATCCATATGCATAATCTAGGTTGTCTTTTACCCAACAAAAAAATGCTCAATTGCAATAGTGAACTTGTCTAGATCATCTACAATAATGTTAAAGTTCTAGAAAATATGGTATCACACTTTTAGAAAATTCATTCATTCATAGCAGTGAAACAAGAGATCTTCATTCACCCCTAAAACTGAGATGATTCAACTCGAAAACTACTTAAGAACCGCACAAAAGGTTAACTCAGATGAATCATACTCTAACACATGTCAATTTTCAGCTAATTTCATGAATCAAGCTGCAATACACGGCGCCGAAAAAGGACACTTTGAAAGTTTAGATTTTTTGCTCATGAACTACGAGGAAACAATGCCTACACACTACCTGAACATACATGAAGGATCTTTGCAGCCGATCATCGCTAGAAACCCTAGCTAAAACCTATAAATGTGCCATGCCATGGGCGAAGAAGAACTTGTCGAGGGAGAAGAGAAGCAGCGGAGAAGAAGTCATCGTAGAACGGTGCATCTTCCTAGTAGTGTCGACGGTGCGGCACATCGTGTAGGGTTTCATAGCATGGAAAACAAAAAAATTCTACCGCATACAAACAAACAAGCCAAGATCTATCTACTAGATTGTAGCAACGAGTCGATGGAATAACTCACCCAAGTGTTTAACGAGAGCGGATTCTCGTGGGTGATGTAGTCGTACTCTTCCCGATCTCAAGATCGCGTAGACGATCCTTCCGGCGCTGCGTTCCGGCAGCGCTTCCGCAGTCGGTCACACGTTCGGTACTCGACGAAGACCTTCCTCTCCCTTGTTCCAGCAGGCAGCGGAGGTTGTAGCACTCTCCTCGCGATTCCGGCAGCACAACGGCATGGTACCGGAAGTAGAGGGGAGATCTGGCAGGGCTTCGCCTTAAGCCGGAGCGAGTATGGTGGACTATGAGAGAGAGCCTCGGCGATTTAGGGTTTAGACGCACCAAGGAGGAGCAAGGCCGGCGTCTAGGGTTTAGCTAGGCGGCGGTGGTGGCTTGCCCTAGGCGGCGGCAGCAGGAGGTGGCGGCGCCGGGGCTAGGGTTTGCGGGTGGAGGTGTTGTGTCCTTGGAGGGGCAGCCCTGCCCCTCCTTATATAGGTGGAGGGGGCGCACCAGGGGAGGGGAGTCCCTCCCCAACTCGGTTTCCCAAGTGGGCCGGCGGTGGAGGGGAGGAACTCCTCCCCAAGTAGGTTTCCTACTTCCCCTCCACCTTCCAAAATAGCCGTTTGACTTTTCAAATTGGCGTTTGACTTTTCAAACTAGGATTTGATTAAACCCTTTATTTTGTTCAATGATGACACCTAGTACATGATGCAATCATTCCAACTTGGTATGAAACATTCATGTACCCTTCCCCTCCGGAGTGCCGGACATTCCGGAACCTTCTAGAACATTCCCGATGAAAACACCGGAACCATTCTCCAAACCCGAAACAGGTCTTTCTTTATATGAATCTTATTCTCCGGACCATTCCGGATCTCCTCGTGATATCCCGGATCCCATCCGAGACTCCGAACAACATTCGGTCTCTTACTCATCATTCCATAACTACTCAAACAATGTCGAATCCTTAAGTGTGTCTCCCTACGGTTCGTGAATTATGCGGACATGATCGAGACACTTCTCCGAACAATAACCAATAGAGGAATCTAGAAATTCATATGGTTCCCACATATTTCTACGATTACTTTGCGATCGAATGAACCACTTACATATGATACCAATTTCCCTTTGTCTCATGATAGTTTACTTATCCGAGGTTATGATCGTTGGTATCTCGGCATACCTAGTTCAACCTCGTTATTGATAAGTACTCTTTTCTTGTTCCCGTGATATGTGATCCCTTGTGAGCCAGTCACATGCTTGCAAGCTAATTGGATGACATTCCACCGAGAGGGTCCAGAGTATATCTATCCGTCATATGGATGGACAAATCCCACTCTTGATCCATGTGTCTCAACCAATACTTTCCGAACACTCAATGCCACCTTTATGGCCACCCAGTTACGGTGTGGTGTTTGATGTCATCAAAGCATCCATCCGGTAAAGGTGATATGCATGATCTCATGGTCGAAGGAATTAGGTTACTATGTATCAGAAAGCATATAGCAATTGAACTATTAAAATGACTTGATCTTTATGCTACGCTTATCTATAGGAGTATGTCCACCATATCATTCTCCTAACGATATGATCTTGTTGTTAATAACATCTCAATGTTCATGATAGGGTAACCACAATCATTTATTAACCAACAAGCTAGTAATATATAGAGGCTTTACTAGGGACTTCAATTTAAGTTTACAAATCACACAAGTATTAATGTTTCCTTGTTAATACTATTATAGCATGAATGTAAACATTTATCATAAACACAAAGATATAATAATAACTACATTTATTATTGCTTCTAGGGCATATCTCCAACAGTCTCCCACTTGCACTAGAGTCATCTAATCTAGATTACATGGTAATATACCGAACACCCATGGCAGTTTGGTGCTGGTCATGTTTTGCCCTTGGGAGAGGTTTAGTCAACGGATCCGCCACATTCAGATCTGTGTGTACTTTGCAAATCTTTATGTCCCCATCTTGGACATGTTCTCGAATAGCGTGAAAACGTAGCTTGATGTGCTTCAGCTTCTTGTGTGACCTTGGTTCTTGCGCATTGGCTATGGCGCCCATGTTATCACAGTAGATAGACATTGGGTCCAGCTCACTTGGAACCACACCGAGCTCTGTAATGAACTCTTTCATCCATATCGCTTCTTGTGAAGCCTCCGAAGCAGCCATGTATTCCGATTTAGTTAAAGATCTCGCCACAACGCTTTGCTTTGCACTCCTCCAGCTAACTGCTGCACCATTCAAAGTAAATACGTATCCAGATTGTGATTTAGAATCATCCGGATCGGTGTTCCAACTAGCATCGGTGTAACCATTAACAACGAGCTGTTCATCACCTCCATAAGAAAGAACCATATCCTTAGTTCTTCTCAAGTACTTAAGGATGTTTTTGACCGATGTCCAATGATCCACTCCAGGATCACTTTGATATCTGCTAGTTAAACTAACAGCATATGCAATGTCGGGTCTAGTACATAGCATGGCATACATTAGAGATCCTATGGCTGAGGCATAGGGAGTCTTACTCATCCTTTCTCTATCTTCTGCCGTTGTCGGACTTTGAGTTTTACTCAAGGTCGTATTGGGAAACATGGGCAAGAACCCTTTCTTGCTATCTTCCATTCCAAACCTCTTTAGAACTTTGTCCAAATATGTACTTTGTGACAATGATATTAGGCGTCTCGATCTATCTCTATAAATCTTTATGCCTAATATATAAGTTGCTTCGCCAAGATCCTTCATTGAAAAACTATTATTCAAATATTCCTTGACACTATTAAGAAGGTCTACATCATTCCCAATCAACAATATGTCATCTACATATAGTATTAAGAATGCTACAGAGCTCCCACTCACTTTCTTGTAAATACAAGCTTCTCCATAAGTTTGTATAAAACCAAAACTTTTGATCACCTTATCAAAACATTGATTCCAACTTCGGGATGCTTGCTTCAATCCATAGATGGACCATTGAAGTTTGCATACCTTGTTAGCATCTTTAGGATCGACAAAACCTTTGGGTTGCATCATATACAACTCTTCATCAATGTCTCCATTGAGGAATGTTGTTTTGACATCCATCTGCCATATCTCATAATTATAATATGCAGCGATTGCTAACATAATCCTCACAGACTTTAGCTTCACTACAGGTGAGAAAGTCTCATCGTAGTCAACTCCTTGAATTTGTCGAAACCCTTTTGCGACAAGTCGAGCTTTATAGACAGTAACATTACCATCAGCATCTGTTTTCTTCTTGAAAATCCATTTGTTCTCGACAGCCTTCCGGCCATCCGGTAAGTCCACCAAAGTCCATACTTAGTTTTCGTACATGGATCCAATCTCGGATTTCATGGCTTCTTGCCATTTATTGGAATCTGGGCTCATCAGCGCTTCCTCATATGTCATAGGGTCATCGGTGTTGTCCACCAACATGACACTCATAACGGGATCATACCAATCAGGAGTGGTACGAGTTCTCGTTGACCTGCGAGGCTCTGTAGCAACTACAACCGAAGTTTCATGATCATCATCATTAGCTTCCTCTCTTATTGGTGCAGGAACCACAGGAACTTCTTCCGGTGCTGTGCTACTCGCAATTTCGAGAGAAGGTTCGACAACCTCGTCGAGTTCTACTTTCCTTCCAGTCACTTCTTTCGAGAGAAATTCCTTCTCTAGAAAGGATCCATTCTTGGCAACGAATATTTTGCCTTCGGATCTATGATAGAAGGTATATCCAATAGTTTCCTTTGGATATCCTATGAAGACGCATTTTTCCGCTTTGGGTTCAAGCTTGTCCGGCTGTAACTTCTTTACATAGGCTTCGCAACCCCAAACTTTAAGGAACGACAATTTAGGTTTCTTCCCAAACCATAATTCATACGGTGTCGTTTCAACGGATTAAGATGGTGCCCTATTTAAAGTGAATGTGGCTGTTTCTAATGCATAACCCCAAAATGATAGCGGTAAATCTGTAAGTGACATCATAGAACGAAGCATATCTAAGAGAGTTCGATTACGACATTCGGACACACCATTACGCTGTGGTGTTCCCGGCGGTGTCAATTGTGAAAGTATTCCGCATTTCTTCAAATTGTCGCCAAACTCGTAACTTAGATATTCACCTCCACGATCAGAACGTAGAAATTTAATCTTCTTGTTACGTTGATTCTCCACCTCACTTTGAAATTCCTTAAACTTCTCGAAAGTTTCGGACTTATGTTTCATGAAATAGATATACCCATATCTACTCAAGTCATCCGTGAAGGTAAGAACATAACGATAACCACCGCGCGATGCTACACTCATTGGACCACACACATCGGTATGTATGATTTCCAATAAGTCCGTAGCTCGCTCCATCATACCAGAAAATGGAGTCTTAGTCATTTTTCCCATCAGACATGCTTCGCATCTTTCAAGTGATTCGAAATCAAGTGATTCAAGAAGTCCATCAGAATGGAGTTTCTTCATGCGCTTCACTCCAATGTGACCAAGACGACAGTGCCACATATAGGTCGAGTTATCGCTCGATTTCAAACGTTTAGCCTCAATGTTATTAATATGTGTATTTCCACTATCGAGATTCAATAAGAATAGACCATCTATCAAAGGTGCATGTGCATAAAACATATTACTCGTATAAATCGAACAACCATTATTCTCGGACTTAAACAATTAACCGTCTCGCAATAAACAAGATCCCAATATAATGTTCATGCTTAACGCAGACACCAAATAACAATTATTTAAGTATAAAACTAATCCCGATGGTATATGAAGGGGTAGCGTGCCGACCGCGATCATATCAACCTTTGATCCGTTTCCTACGTGCATCGTCACCTCGTTCTTCGCTAGCTTCCGTTTATTCTGCAGCACCTGTTTTGAGTTACAAATATGAGCAACCGAACCAGTATCAAATACCCAGGCACTACTACGAGTACTAGTGAGATACACATCAACAACATGTATATCGGATATACCTTTCTTCTTGATGTTGCCGTTCTTCAAATCCGCCAAGTACTTTGGGCAATTCCGCTTCCAGTGACCTTGTCCCTTGCAGTAAAAGCACTCAGTATCAGGCTTAGGCCCAGCCTTGGTCTTCTTCGCCGGTGCGGTAACTTTCTTACCGCCCTTCTTCAAGTTTCTCTTTTTCTTAGACTTGCCTTGCTTCTTGAATTTGGTGGTCTTATTGACCAACAGCACTTGGTGCTCTTTCTTGATCTCCACTTCTGTAGACTTTAACATGGAGAAGAGTTCTAGCAACGACTTGTCCATGTTTTGCATATTGTAGTTCATCACAAAGTTCTTGTAACTTGGTGGTAGTGATTGGAGGACACGGTGAATCCCCAAAGCATTAGGAATCACTATACCCAAGCTTTGAAGTTTGTTTGCGTGCCCAGACATCTTAAGCACATGCTCACTGACGGAGCTGCCCTCTTCCATCTTGCAGTTAAAGAACTTTTCAGAAGCCTCATAGCTCTCAATTGCCGCATGAGTCTCAAAGATCAATTTGAGATCATGGACAATATCATGTGGGTCTGAATTCTCAAACCATTTCCGAATCTCCGATTCTAAACCATACAAGATAGCACACTGAACTGTGGAGTACTGAGTCTTCCGAGCGAGGTAAACATTCTTTACTTCATCGGTAGCAGTAGCTGCAGGTGGGTCACCCAGCGGCGCATCCAACACATAGGTCAAATTACCAGCTGTGAGGACAATCCTCAAATTGCGGAACCAATCCGCGAAGTTGCTTCCATTGTTTTTCAACTTTTCTTTCTCTAGGAACGCATTAAAATTGATGGTAGGGGCCGCCATTGATCTACAACATATTTGCAATAGTTTAGACTAAGTTTATGACAAATTGAGTTCTAATTAATAGTTAAATTAATCTAGGTGAACTCCCACTCAAAACAACATCCCTCACATTGTTTTAGTGATCACACGAACCAAATCCACCACATCAACACCGATCATCACGAGAGTTGATGTAGCTTCAATGGCGAACAATCGACATGTTCACCATATCTTCTATATGATTCATGCTTTACCTTTTGGTGATCCGTGTTCCGAGACCATGTCTGTACATGCTAGGCTCGTCAAGATCAAACCTTAGCTTCCGCATGAGCAAATCTGGCTTGCTCACGTTGTATACACTTGCGGAATCTAACACACCCGATCATCACGTGGTGCTTCGAAACAACAAGCTTTAGCAACGGTGCTTACTAAGGATGAACACTTTAGAACTTGAAATTCATGTGCATGAGGGATCATCTTATAATGCTACCATCGTTAACTAAGCAATACAAGATGCATAAAGGATTAACATCACATGCAATTCATAATATGTGATATGATATGGCCTTTCTTCTTTGTGCTTCCGATCTCCATCTTCAAGCACGAACATGATCTCCATCATCACCGGCATTGCATCAAGGTCTATGACGCTGCTCCATGGTTGTCGTCCACCGGTTTCAACTATTACAACTACTTTGGATAGACACGGGTCTTAACAGAATTTAAAGACAACCATATGGCTCCTACCGGTTGCCAACTTACAATAAGGAACATTGCATACATCAAATATAATCACAATCATGGCCATATCACATCACAACACACCCCTGCAAAACAAAATTAGACGCCTCTACTTTCTTTGCATGTTTTACGTGGTTTGGGGCTTTCAATAAGTGTCGGTCTAACTTACGAACAAGAACCACAACATTGATACTAGTATTGTCAATCACCCGTTGTAAATTGAATCTTAACTATGTTGGGAGAAACAAGCACCCGCAAAGCCACTTATGCAATACAAGTTGCATGTCAAGCGTGGAGCAAGTCTCATGAACGATGTCATGTAAGGTTAGCCCGGGCCGCTTCATCCCACCATCCCGCAAGATGCAAAGTACACAAGAAGCAATTGACAACAAAAGCATCAACGCCCACAATGACCATTGTGTTCTACTCGTGCAACAGATCTACATATAGACACGGCTCTGATACCACTATAGGGTTTCGTAGCATGGAAAACAAAAAATTTCTACCGCATACAAACAAACAAGCCAAGATCTATCTACTAGATTTTAGCAACGAGTCGATGGAATAACTCACCCTCGAAGATTCCAAAGTGTTTAACGAGAGCGGATTCTCGTGGGTGATGTAGTCGTACTCTTCCCGATCTCAAGATCGCGTAGACGATCCTTCCGGCGCTGCGTTCCGGCAGCGTTTCCGCAGTCGGTCACACGTTCGGTACTCGACGAAGACCTTCCTCTCCCTTGTTCCAGTAGGCCGCGAAGGTTGTAGCACTCTCCTCGCGATTCCGGCAGCACAACGACGTGGTACCGGAAGTAGAGGGGAGATCTCGCAGGGCTTCGCCTTAAGCCGGAGCGAGTATGGTGGACTATGAGAGAGAGCCTCGGCGATCTAGGGTTTATACGCACCAAGGATGAGCAAGGCCGGTGGCTAGGGTTTAGCTAGGCGGCGGCGGCTTGCCCTAGGCGGCGGCAGCAGGAGGTGGCGGCGCCGGGGCTAGGGTTTGCGGGTGGAGGTGTTGTGTCCTTGGAGGGGCAGCCCTGCCCCTCCTTATATAGGTGGAGGGGGGGCGCCAGGGGAGGGGAGTCCCTCCCCAACTCGGTTTCCCAAGTGGGCCGGCGGTGGAGGGGAGGAACTCCTCCCCAAGTAGGTTTCCTACTTCCCCTCCACCTTCCAAAATAGCCGTTTGACTTTTCAAATTGGCGTTTGACTTTTCAAACTAGGATTTGATTAAACCCTTTATTTTGTTCAGCGATGACACCTAGTACATGATGCAATCATTCCAACTTGGTATGACACATTCATGTACCCTTCCCCTCCGGAGTGCCGGACATTCCAGAACCTTCTAGAACATTCCCGATGAAAACACCAGAACCATTCTCCAAACCCGAAACAGGTCTTTCTTTATATGAATATTATTCTCCGGACCATTCCGGATCTCCTCGTGATATCCCGGATCTCATCCGAGACTCCGAACAACATTCGGTCTCTTACTCATCATTCCATAACTACTCAAACAATGTCGAATCCTTAAGTGTGTCTCCCTACGGTTCGTGAATTATGCGGACATGATCGAGACACTTCTCCAAACAATAACCAATAGAGGAATCTGGAAATTCATATGGTTCCCACATATTTCTACGATTACTTTGCGATCGAATGAACCACTTACATACGATACCAATTTCCCTTTGTCTCACGATAGTTTACTTATCCGAGGTTATGATCGTCGGTATCTCTCCATACCTAGTTCAACCTCGTTACTGATAAGTACTCTTTTCTCGTTCCCGTGATATGTGATCCCTTGTGAGCCAGTCACATGCTTGCAAGATAATTGGATGACATTTCACCGAGAGGGCCCAGAGTATATCTATCCGTCATATGGATGGACAAATCCCACTCTTGATCCATGTGTCTCAACCAATACTTTCCGAACACTTAATGCCACCTTTATAGCCACCCAGTTACGGTGTGGTGTTTGATGTCATCAAAGCATCCATCCGGTAAAGGTGATATGCATGATCTCATGGTCGAAGGAATTAGGTTACTATGTATCAGAAAGCATATAGCAATTGAACTATTAAAATGACTTGATCTTTATGCTACGCTTATCTATAGGAGTATGTCCACCATATCATTCTCCTAACGATATGATCTTGTTGTTAATAACATCTCAATGTTCATGATAGGGAAACCACAATCATTTATTAACCAACAAGCTAGTAATATATAGAGGCTTTACTAGGGACTTCAATTTAAGTTTACAAATCACACAAGTATTAATGTTTCCTTGTTAATACTATTATAGCATGAATGTAAACATTTATCATAAACACAAAGATATAATAATAACTACATTTATTATTGCCTCTAGGGCATATCTTCAACACATCGTTCATCGGAGCCCATGAGGTCGACCTCGACCTCCTTCCTGCCCCACCTCCGCGCTTCCGTCCGCAACTACAAAGGAGGCAACTGCCCAGCGTTAGTGCCCATATTCACGTGCATAACAGGTAGAAGCAGAGATGGGGAATGGGGCAGGGTCCGTTTTGTAAAATTCCGACAACCATGTTTTTCTCGCAACATTGCTATTTCGTGGTGTCTTCGTTGCAAACTTTCGTTCCAGCATGGCAGGGACGTATGTCGGCTCCAGAATGTTTCTATATAAACTTGCACATGCATGACAAGGTTTTGTATGAGCGGAACACAGTTTGCATGGTTTTGTATGAAAGTGCACGTGGATGACAAGGTTTTATTCGAGTGGTGCAATTACCTCGAAAATGACATAGACTAAGAAACAGGGTCGGTCCTGAGATTTCGGTGGCCCGGGGCGGAACTAAAATTTTGGGCCATTTATTATAATTTCTTATGCATATATGAGATGATGAAAATAAATATTTAAGTACTTTCAACTATAATATTTATATAAAAATAATAATGTTTATATGATATTTTAAAATTTCCTTTGAAAATTCCTAAAAGCAAAGTCCGTGATGATGGAATCAATATCGATCTCGTCCACTAACTTCTTCTCGATACATAGAGTTGCAAAACCATTTAACATCTCATGAGATATTACAGATCTCAAATAGTTCTTCAATAATTTTAACTTTGAAAAGCTTCTTTCAGCTGATGCAACGTCACGGACATAGTACCAACATTATCTTCTGAATCAACATTAGTCTGTTCCCCCATAAGAACTAGCACCAACTCATATATGGATTCCTCAAAGTGCTCGTGTTGCTCTTTAAAAAAATTATGAAAAGATTCTCTCTATGATTCTATTAATTCCTTCTCTTATTGTCTTTCTTTTCTTTTTTAAGCACCAGATTCGGACGCCATAATCAGTTAAACTGGGAGCAAGAACAAACAGATTGATTAATACACTGGTCTTAAACTAGGAGCAAGAACAAACAAATTGATTAATACACCAGTCACTAGTAAGTTACCAAAATAAAAAAAGTCTCTTCTATTGTAGTTTTGACAAGGGAGTACCAAGTACATGATGTACCTTGTGCTTGGTGAGGTGGCGACAACTGGCGCGGGAAGCGGGACGCGAGTCTTTCTGGGAGTTGGGACGGAGCCATCGTTGATCGATCGACCGTCAGTTTGTCACTCGATCCCTACCATCGCGGTGGTCGCGCCTGGCAGAGTGGCTCCTGTCCCGATCGGCTGATCCGATCCAGGGACAAGGGAAGCGACGGGAGTACGGGACTCGGGAGGGCAAGCGATGTCGACAAGTACTTAAATCGATTAAGACTATGGGCATGTGGCAAGTACGGATCTCGGGAGGGAGGCGAGCAGGTGCGCAATGGACCTGGTCCACAAATTTAGAGGCGTAGACCAATTTCAGCAAACGTCACGTGTCCAAAACTAAGGGAAAAATAAGATTAGCAACCGTTTTCTAGATCTAAATTGCTATGTGTCAATCATACGAGTTTATCTATTTGTAAACCATGTCTACATATAATTATTTTCCATATACGACACGCTTCACGTACTCGAGAGTCGGGAATAGGAAACGACGGGACGGGCAAGGCGATCGATCGATGTGAGTATTCGACAATGCCTAAGAGTCGAGCGGTTGCCACCAGCCCAATACATTTTTTTATGATATATATTAAGTCTATAATTTTTTGAGCCCCTAATTTTTTTGGGCCGCCCCGCTAATCCTCCCTAGGGCCGGCCCTGCTAAGAAATCGTGCCCTGCAAAACAAAACCGTCAAAATAAGAGGAACCCGTGGACCATACAGAGAAAGCACATCCAAAATTTAAAAAATAGCTATGTGCAATCTCTAACGTCTTCTATCACATATACTTCGTTCAAGTGTCTATCAGTCCAAATCCACATACGGCAATCGTGCGTTGGATGTCACTTTTGATTAAAGAAGATGAACACAACCTTGTTCCAAAAAAAGAGGTGTATTTTGACATTAAATCTTGGTTGAACAAAACTTATTCTAAAGACATGTACTGTAGTATGTATGATAAGAAATATACATCGTGTTTGAACTAAAAACATTTTCATACGATTGTGATTGACTAAATATTACATGAAATTTAAATTCAAAACTCGAATATGAACAACCAGAATACACCTTTACATTTTGGAATTGACCACGAAGAAATAGTAGTTCTCATTTTTGCTTTTTAGCAATTATCTTTCGGATATCTTTGTTTCACTTTTCCTCCTGAACAAACAAAATACTTTTGCCCTATGCTGCGAAACAAACGGAATGTTTTTTCTCTTATTTTATTTTTAGCGGTGACTAAGGTTTGCAAATCTAGATGGACCAATGCTTGAATCCAAGCACATAGCAGCCATAAATAGTTGGGTCAGCCTGGCCAACTGCATGGTTCATGGTTATGGCTCAACAAGTCTTCTCAAGCCGTGTCAGGGTTAAGGTCTGGTTCACCCCCACCCTCTCCTCCTCGGTGAAGAGGGTGGCTACGTAGGAGGCACATGCTACCCGAGAATGGCACTATGAATTGTTGGTTGGACGGGTGAATGTGGCAAGAGCAAGGAAAACGATGAAGTGGATTCCTGTGAGGGTTGTATTGCGTCTAGATCGTGAGGCATTGCAATTTGTGGAAGAACGGTGGATTTCAGAGCGACGGCTTCGGAAGGTTGTGTTGGCGGCCTATGCATGGTGTAGCAGAGTGGTTGGAAGTCGGGGTGTCAGCTCTGGGAGTGTGATTTTATACTCGTGTCCTACAGGGGAAGTCGCTCCTGGTGACGGTTGACGACCTATTAGGCATTGGACACGACAAGCGGTTCTAATGGAGTGGTGACTTCCTCATCGTTGCATGACTATCCTATTTCGCTCCTCCCATAGCATATCTAGCGTCTCTCTTCTTATTATAGTGGCACTGTGACAGTGGTAAGTGGCAACAACTAGTTGGCAAGGCGTTTCTCGACGACGGCAAGTTCTCTTTGGTTTTGATTATGTTTGGTGGTGTGATTATTTGTTGCGTTTTCTTCAGTTTTGTCGACGTGTGTGGGATCTAGGTCTTATTGAGCTAGACGGGTTTGAGCTATTTGTATCATTTTCGGTCGTTTTTCTTGTAAGTTGGTTAATTCTTTCTTCTTAATGAAAAGATAGAGCTGCCGTGGGTTGCTTATAGAAAAAAGAGTAAGACACATAGTTGACAAGAGGGAAAAAAGATCGTTAGAAGTGAACTTGAGGTCCACAAGGAGAGCTCGTCATGGTCGCCAAAATGGTGAGAAGAAGACGGAGAAGGAAATGAAACCGGAAGGGGAGAAAAATGGGCTCTCAATAGTGTGGTGAGATGAAGGAGTGGTTAGATAATGACTACAGTAGGTCAGATCGATAGCCCACGAGCTTCCACGTAGGCAAATAAACAACCACGAGAATATGATTTTCTAGACTCGTGTCCTACGGGTGAAGTTGCTATTGATGACGGCCGGCAGCCTATTGGGCATTGCAAACACAAGCGTCTCTATTGGAGTGGTGGCTTCCTCATTGTCGTGGGACTATCCTATGTTCGCTCCTCCCATAGCATATCTAGCGTCTCTCTTCTCATAATGGTGGTGGCAGCAACTATATGACGATGCATTTCTCAACGACATCAAGTTTTGTTTGGTTTTGATTATGTTTGGTGATATGATTATTTGTAGCGTTTTCTCCAGCTTTGTCAATGTGTGTGGGTTGTGCCTCTAGGCCTCGTTGAGCTAGACGAGTTTGAGCCTATTTGTATCATTTTTCTCGGTAGCTTTTCTTGTAACTTGGTTAATTCTTTCTTCTTAATGAAAAGATAGAGATCATGTCGGTTGCTTAGAAAAAAATAAGACACAAGGTTGACAGGAGGGCGAAATGGTCGTTAGAAGAGAATTTGAGGTCCACAAGGAGAGCTCATCAAGTCGTCATGGTCGCCAAAGTGTTTTTCTTTTTAAAAAATTTCACATTTTTATTAAACAAGACGGACAACCGAAATAAATAAAAGACATTGACAGTGGACGCATGTGTCGCCAAAGTGTTGGGAAGAAGATGGAGAAGGGAAATGGAATTGGAAGGGGAAAATAGACTAGCGTCGCATATGTCAGTCTCTCAACGGTTTCATCTGGCGAGAAGAAAGAGTGGTTAGATAATGACTACAGCAGGTCAGATCGACGGCCCACAAGCTTCCACGTAGGCAAATAAACAACCACCCGGCCACCCACGTCCACGGCTCTACCCTCTCGTCCCCATCGCATGGGTGGCTCAGACCGCCGCGCGTAACACCAGTCCCGCGTCGCAGCATGGCTGCCATGGTGAGAGCATGCATGCCGCTCCGCACCCCTCCTGCCACCGCGGCCGCCTCTTCCTCCTCCGCCACCACGGCCGCTTCCCCGAGCACGCCGCGCTCGAGCGCCCGCGTGCTCGTGCTAGGTGGCACGGGCCGCGTCGGCGGCTCCACGGCCACCGCTCTCTCCAAGCTCCGCCCCGACCTGAACATCCTCATCGGCGGCAGGAACAGGTAACTAGAACATCGTTCAGTCCAGTCGCATTCCATCAGCTTGAGCTTGGATCTTTCAGTTTCGGTAATTAGTAAATGGAAATGGACATATTTGAACGGGCCAATGCAAACCCCATTATAAATAGCATCCCGTGTAGTTTCAGTTTTCTCTGAAAGCACCAGGGACTTGTTCTTCTTGTCTAGCTAGCCTATGTTTGCATGTGTTCTAATTTTCCAGGGAGAGAGGAGAATCTTTGGCATCTAAACTCGGCGACCAATCTGAGTTTGTGGAAATCGATACCGGCAACGCAGCCATGTTGGAGGAAGCGTTACAGGGTTAGTAATGCAAATTTTATATAAAAAAACTTGTTTAAGCTGTGCTTAATTGAGTCATTGTGCAATTTTCCTCCATGACCATGAGAGACAAAACTTAAGATTTGAAGTTTTGAACTTTCCCCAGATATGGATTTGGTTGTTCATACTGCTGGACCTTTCCAAAGGGAGGCTGAGTGCACCGTCTTGCAGGCTGCCATATCGACTAAGGTGACCAAAAATATGCTATCCCTGAGGAAAAGTGTACAAGTTTTAGGATATTCGTTGAACTTAGTGACTGTCTTAATTAACTAAGAGGCTATTGACTCACTTGAACGTTTTGTGAATAGACAGCATATATCGATGTCTGTGATGATATGGACTATTCGTGGAGAGCCAAAGCTTACCATGAAGAAGCAAAAGCTCAAGGCGTTCCAGCTATTACAACTGCCGGCATATATCCTGGAGTGAGCAATGGTATTGCTTCACATTCCTGTCACACAACACCACAATTTGGCTTGTATGTTTATATCAATATTTTCCAGTAATAGCTATATGCTTTTTGATTTGTTTCCCATAGTGCCCACAAATGTCCTTGTTCTTTTGGTTAGCACTACAAGTGCATAACTTTTGATAGTAAGTTAGACAAGGATTTGCTATTCCAAGATAGTATTCGCCGCAATAAAATATATTCCAAAATAGTATCCAATATCCAGATGGGAATACATTTTATGAATCCAAGCTAGTATAAGACACACGGAAACTCTGAAATCACCAAATTGATTTGTGTCATTTTATTCATATGCCACCCGAAATCACCAAACCTAAAGTTAACGGAAATTATGTTAATCAAAAAAAGTTATGAGTGTCTGATAGCTCGATCTTTCCTTAGAATGGCATTTTCAGTGGAAACTTGTTAGTGTGGTGCCAGTAAAAATTAAGCCGGATGACAAGCAAATTCCGTGAAAAAGATCCTTCTTTGTTGTGGAATTGGATGCTGAACAAATGCCATCTTAACACAAATAAACTCTCATTCCGCTGGGGAAGCACAAACTTGTGCACTTGGACGCCTAACAGGTGTTGAACACCATATATGTTTTTTTAAATATTTTCGAACATGCTATATGTTTAGTTCAGTTCATTTTTGTGCCAAGGATGCAGTTAACTTTGGGATGGTGGGCTCTGTCGTTGTTGGGCCGCATGTTGTATTTGATTAAAAAAATCAAACTAGAAGTAACCATGGAAACACACAAAAAATCTCATTTAGTTGGGAACACACATATTTTATACAATAAACATGTCCTCGTGAAACTGAGGAAGGAAAGTGTGTGTAGTTAATTTTGTGTGCTTTTTTCACAGCCCGTGCTGGTTCATTTAAGGAATATCTGCAGATATCTAGAAGAGTGCCATATCCTATTTTAGTGCTTATTCGTGTACTGTTTTGTTTTCTAACAGTGATGGCTGCTGAGCTTGTGAATGCTGCCAGAAGTGAAGATGGAGAGCCTGAAAGACTAAGGTTAGGAGATCTCTATATTTTCTTGAAAAGAAAAGGCCAAATTAGAAATTAATTGCAGAAGGTTGGTTTGATTTGACTCTCGATCCATATTTATGGCCATTTTGCTAAACCCTTTTTAGATTTTTCTATTATACTGCAGGTTCTGGTGGTGCTGGCCCGACGATATTGGCAACAAGTTTTCTGCTTCTTGGGGAGGATGTAATTGCATATAACAAAGGTACTTTCACTTCTTCATTATGGCACCTATGGTACTTCTTAGACAAGTGGAAAGAAAATTTCATTATCTTTACCAATATAGGAGAAGAAATCAAGTTGAAGCCCTACAGTGGAGCTCTTAACATTGATTTTGGGAAAGGGGTCAGAAAGAGAGATGTGTACTTACTGTAAGTGCTTTGGGTATTTTTATTACCCTTTTATATCTTTAAATTGACTATCCAGAATTTTAACATGGTGAAAAGTAACTATTTGTTTTTATGTGTTGCAATTGACAAACCGCAAATTCAACTTGTCACCTATTTCAGGAATTTGCCTGAAGTGAAGAGTGCTCATAAATTTTTAGGTGTGCCAACTGTCAGCGCTCGATTTGGTACTTCCCCTTTCTTCTGGAATTGGGGAATGGAGGCATTCGCAAACTTTTTACCTGTTGTATGTGTTCTTCTCAGTTATCCCTTTTTGAATTTCATGTGAGCTCTTTTATTACTATTTTCATTATATTCTACTAGTGATAGTAATTAAAGATTGTGGAAGTTACAACCAACCAACAACATTTGTTCTCTTGCAATTTAAGCAATTAACCAATACTATACGTTACTGGCCTGAAAGTGAGGATCAATATTTAGGATGAAGTTGACAAGTTAGTGCTAATTTGGACTACATCTGACTTCAACTTGATTCCTTTTAGGAATTCTTGAGGGATAAATATAAGGTTCAAGAGTTGGTTGAATTAGTTGATCCCCTTGTCCGAGCTATTGATGGCATTGCAGGGGAGCGTGTCTCCATGAGAGTAAGTATTTCCTTTACCTCTATTTTCAAAATACTAATCAAGCTGTGTCCAGAGTCTGAGCATACTAATTCTCCCCAAGCTGTGTGTATAGTGAGAGCACACTGTTTTCACTCCATCTGTGTCCAGATTGTTGAATCAAATTTATTTTGTTTGTGCAGGTAGACTTGGAATGTTCAAATGGCCGGAATACTATTGGGTTGTTTTCTCATAGAAAGCTGTCTGTGTAAGTACAGCAAGCTTCTGCATCCATGACCTAATTGACTTGACCATTAGTCATCACCAGTTATCAGATTAATTAGCCAGAGCTTGCAGTTAGCCTAATATTAATTTTATCGACATAAGAGCATGTTTTTATATTCACGAGTTCCCTTTTATTTTAGAACGTCTTTATTTATTTTTTAAAGGAGGTTGTACCCCCGTCCTAAAACGTCTTTATTTATTTTTTAAAGGAGGTTGTACCCCCGTCCTAAAACGTCTTCATCTGGAGGCCATCTACATCCATGCACCATGCTTATTTAAGCTGATAGTACCGACCTAATAAGATTTTTTCCTTTCTACTTAATACTTGAAATCAATGTTTTAAAGGCATCACCTAGGCATGCCTAGGCGTCCAAAGCACCCGCCTAGGCGTCAGAGCGCCCCCAAACCGCTCTCAGACACCTTAAAAACCATGCTTGAAATGATGCAGCTTTTTCTTTACAACCTGTTTTTTTATTATCTTGACATCTTATAAAGAACCTGTTAATTTCACAACAAACTGATTTTAAGCAAAAATTTGGAGCAATACTTTACTGAAACATTTCAGAAGCTCCGGTTCACCTTTCAGTTTAGAACTCGCAAATCGCAAGGATTTATGCTTTGAAATTTGGAGTAACACTTACTGTATGGTTCAGTTACAAATTATAGTGTACTTCCTCAGTCAGAAGTGCATAAAATTATTCTTGGGAATCTACATGCATCTCATCTAAGCATCTTATATTGGATTTTCAGATCGGTGGGTCAATCAACGGCTGCATTTGTTCAAGCAGTTCTGGAGGGAAGCACTCAACCAGGTGTTTGGTTCCCTGAAGAGGTGAGTAGTGCTATAATGGGAAGACGAATAATGGAATTGTTGACAGGAGAAACTCCTCTTCGCCCTGCAAAAGTAAGAAAATTCCTTTACACTTTCTAAATTCTTAATTATTTTTGTTGCAGCCAGAGGGAATAGCAATAGAATCAAGGAAGCTCCTTCTCAAGCGTGCTTCCCAAGGGACAACAAACTTTGTGATGAACAAGTGATTTTTTCTGTCTATTTCAACATTTCAGTGCTTAACTAATATTTTGTATGCTAGCTAACACAGTTCTGTTACTTGGATTGACAGGCCTTCCTGGATGATAGAGACCGATCCAAAGGAAGTTATCCTGGGAATATACGTGTGAAAAAAATCTGGAATGAACATATAGCTGAATCTGGATACAACATTTTACAACTTTATCCTAATCTTGTCCATCAAATATTGGAGAAACTTACAAAGTTTTGGACGTATGATGAAGGATAAAAATTAGCAACAAGTTGTGGAGGCTGCTTGCAGCAAGCAGAATCCTCTCCCCGGTATTCCTGTGTGATTCTTTGGTCATGCTGTTGGAAAACACTGTAAATAACATGATGATTTTGTTTTGCTAGGAAAGTGCGAGTGAGCAAAACCATGTCGAAAGTTGTCAGGAAAAAAATGTGTACGGGGTTTGTAACTAAACTAAATGATTATAGAAACTGAGCATTATTGCATGAAATCGGCAACATCTAAAGCTATTGGACGCAGAAAGAGTACAACAATTATGATGCATCAAGTTGGAATATAAGAAAAGGAAATTTCAAGGTTGAGTCAAATTTGTGCAGAGATGCTTCCACTTTTCATCATATACATCATTCCATACAAGCAAGTAGAGTATTGTTTAGTTTACACGAAGAGGTGTGTGCCACACCCTAATAAGGGAAATGAACAATAAATTATCACAACGCTAGATTGACCAGCGGCAACACCACAACTAAAGAACATGTTCTTTTTTAGCAAGTTCCCCTAGCAACTCCGATGAATCTCCTGGTGATTCTTTTTTAGCAAGCTCTCTTAGCAACTCGGGTGAGTCCCCTGGTGTTGCAGCTTCTGTAAGTGTAGCCTGCGTAACCCCTTGAGGAGCAGGAGTAAGAGTAACACTCTGCACCCAGTGCTCCACAAGCCTTTCCACAGGCACCTTGATCACATCACGGCGAACGCCCATATCTGACACATACCGCCCCACACAGTACATGCTGCTTGTCACAACTGCCAGACCGGCTGCGCTAGTTGTCAGGAAATGCAGCGGTGAAGAAGCAACAGCGCTGAACCCAGCCAACAGGGACCCTAGCTGCCCGCTGCGCCCAACGCTAAAAACAGTCTCGACAAGCAGCTCTGTCTTGCAGTATATTGCAAAGTCCTCGCAGTTGTTCTTGAACAGACTATACATGCCAAAGCCGTTGTTGAGGAGGTGCTGGGCACGGTGGACAACAAGATGAGCAGCATCAGAAGGAGCCATAGTGCACGTTCCACCTCGTGCTTTTGCAAGAAAAAAAGTGGGCGACACGGCATAGTCGAAGAGGTAGAGAATGCCCCCGTCCAAGAAGCAATCAAGGCAGGACATTATGACACCCTGGGGCTTGATGAGGTGGCCGCATTTCTGGCAGGGAGGGCCATCCCCCGTTGCAGGAGAGGAGCTGAACAGAAACTTGTCCATGAACGTTCCTGTCCCGATTTCATGCCCAGCTGCTCTGGTGAAATGGATAACCATGCCATCTCCAGCGTATATCCCTGAAATTAGAAGATAAAATTAGAACGTGGAAGTTCTACTCTACAACAGGAGAACTTGTCAAGAGGGCACCATGAACAGGTATTGCGGTGATTAGCATATGCATGGACACGATTAGTAAGCGCAGGCAGTATGAGCATCGATTTTTATGCAATGTGGCTTGAAAAAGGAAGAGATCAATCTTTAAGATGCTACTATTCAGACAAAATATTTCCGGGCCATTGCATCAGATAGATAGCACTCAAAAACAAAATTTGTAGATGTAGACCTCCAGAATGAACAATTAGGTGCACGACATATGCTATAGCTGAATCATATAAACTTGCCAAACCCTTTGCGTTTTCCTGACATAGGTATGCAAAAGCTGCTGAACTCAAAGCATTTGAGGAAGTAATGGTAACCCGATCCTTCCACTTCCAGCAAGACATGTGTGATTATTTGGAATAATTTCTGAGTTCCGGCAGTTCGACAAATTTACACGTCTAGCGGGACCAGCCCAAACCCTCCATAACTTAATTTCCCCTAGATAGAAAGCATTGCAGGCCAAAGCCACCGAATAGATCGATTCAGAGATGAATACATCTGCTGTCGCGGAGCGTTCAAGGTGGCATGTGTGGTTATTTGGAAGATAATTTCTGAGTTCCGACAATTCGACAAATTTCTACCGGCACCAGCCTCCATAACTTAATCTCCCCTAGATAAAAAGCATTGCAGGCCAAAGCCACCGAATAGATCGATCCAGAGATGAAGACATCTACACCTATTGTTGTGGAGCATTGAATGTGATCCCGGAGGAATCAAGCGTGGATTAATGGCTGCAGGTGCTTAATTGATCGTTGGCTAATTAGCGAATCGATGGAGACAGGTAGCAAGGGTGGGGATTGGTTGGGGGGAGGAGGAGGGGATTACCGACCGTGGTGGGCGTAGATGTAGGCGGCCCTCCATGAGTAGATGTGATCCCCGGCGGCGATATCCTCCCGGTTCACCCGATTCGACAGCACCCCCACCATCGTATCAATCCAACAGTCGGCTCGAAACCGAATCCCCAAATCTGGAATGGCAGAAATCGGCAGGGGCTAGAGAATTATATTCATCCTCGTCGGGCGACCCTCCGCTGGGGAAAAAAATCCTATGAGACCAACCCGGTCTCATAGGATTTATTTCCCTCCGCTGGGATTGGGGGACCCTCTCCGCCTCGGCCTCGGGGTGTCGCTTGCTTAGCGGCAAAGAATGCCCTGGATGAACGTCGGTCTCATAGGATTTTTTTCCCTCCGCTGGGATTGGGGGACCCTCTCCGCCTCGGCCTCGGGGTGTCGCTTGCTTAGCGGCAAAGAATGCCCTGGATGAACGCGGATGGAGACGGCAATTAGTTTCGGGTTAGTTGCTTGGTTAGGTTACGAAGCAAAGGGTACGAAGAAGCGGACGCTGTTGCCCTATCCCGCAACCGCAACCGCAGCCGCAGCCGCAACCGCAACGACTCGTGGTCTGACTCTGCATATAATTTTTTTTCTAGAGCACCGATTTTTTTATACCAAATTATTTTCGGGGTAAGCGAAAGAAAGAGAATAATTTTGGGACTTTGCTACGTATCAACTGGTCTACAAGTTAATTGCATGCACTTTCTAAACACTAAACGATAATATTTTTAGTTAGCCAGCTCAATTCAAATACGAAAATTTAAAATGTTTTCTAGGTCAAACCGTTTATCCGAATTAAAATCCGTTTTCACCGTTAGGCTAGTCGTGACGAGATCTTCGAAATTAAATCCCATATTGCTATGTTCTGACAATTTTTTTGACCAAAAGTTATCCACCCATGACACATGAGTTATCCGGACTTCAGTATGTATATTATCCATCCAATAACATCGCTACAAAATTATCGATAGATCATGTATTAGGATGGGTAACATTTTCTATTTAGCCACCAGTTATCCATTATTAACACGAAAGTTATTCATGCTTTAGCATGTAAGTTATCCATCCAATAACATGTAAGTTATCCATCACTATAAAAATTTAGATAGAACATAAAAATTTATCCTAACAGCTCGGCCTCGTCATCCGTCGTCGTTCTTGGTACGAACTACTCAACCTCGAAAGGCTACTGAGTCAAACATCAAACATAAAGAACTAAATCTAAGCTTTTTGCATACAATGTAAATAAATGGGGTCTTATAACCCAACCACCCACCACACTAAGTCGCAGTGAACAACATGACGCGCAATCAGTAGTATAGCGGCTCGACTTCGTCGTCCGTCGTTGCTACCATGGCGTATGGGTGATGAAGTCTCGAAAGGTTTTAAGGTATCGAGTCTTCATCACACGTCGACGTTGACGCATTTATGGCAATGAAGTCGTACCCTAACAAGTTACCATATTCCAATTAAATTTACTCAATACGTATGGAGAACGTCTTTACCCAACATGTTATTTGATGGATAACTTATGTATTATTAGGTGGATAACTTACATATTATGACATGCATAACTCATGTGTTTGGGGTGGATAACTTTTGGGTTCAAATTTTTTTTATCGAAATATATCAACATGGGATCTAGTTTTGAAGATCTCGTCGCGACTAGTCCAATGGTAAAAATGGATTTTAAATCTGACAAACGGTTTGATCTACAAGATATTTTGAATTTTTTATATGATTATAAACTGACTTGACAGCACGTGTTCACACTTCCTGTCAGGATTTGCAAACCACCAACCGGTCTGAAAGTAGAATTTCTCTAATTTTTTGAGGTGTCTTCTTCCTAAATTTAGGAAACTAAGATGGCCTACTTTAGATTCGGAGGATAGAGAGATGTATCGGTGCCAATGCTGAGCATTCTACCGGAGCAAAAGTAAACTTTTTTTAAAAGAGAAAAAAACAAGTGTACGTCCTATAGCCATAACCACGAATGGATCCATAGGATGTCTAGAGTGGTCTATGGACCATCCTAGGATTTCGGTTTGGCCCATATAGGATGTAAGAGAAAAAACTCCATCACAGGACACTAGACGCGAGCAAGGATCACAATTCCTTGAATCCGTTTAACTCGAGCGATGAGTCCTTGCGTGCCTGTCTGCCTCTCGTTGTTGCACGTGCCTACCTGCCTTCTCGCTTTGTCGCCGTCACCGGTGCTCCTTTCGGCTCTGTCAACACCCGGATTTTTAATCCCAGATGTCTGTTATGCCATACATCGCAATCCCAGGATTACCATTTTTGTGAGACATAACAGAATTGGATACCACAGTACATCATCCATTACAAACCATACATAAGGTCTTACACAAATAAGGATCTCAAGATCCAGTTCTTAATACAACTCAAGCAGCGGAAATACGTAATAATAACGGTAGCGTAGGCGAAACTCCATCTTCGGGATCACAGGCAATGCTGACGATGGGAGATGATCCTAGTTATCATAACCTTCATGGGGTCCATCCTCCAGGTACTCTTCTGCATAGTCTGGCCACGGAAATAGCCAGAGACAAAGCCATGAATACTCTTTAAGTACTCGCAAACTAATACTAACAAGTGAAGGGGGGTTTTTGTAGCAGGACACTAAGCTCTAGGGTTGTTTTGCAAAAAGCCAGATTTACATCTACTAAGTTCAGAAGCAAGAAAAGCTAGCTGAAATTTTATAACACCTAAGTGGGAACTTGTATTTCATATCACAACTCTGTTGTGGTCAAGTCAAAGTCTCAATTCATTTCATAAGTTATTTTGAAAACATCTGATGGGGGAACAGTATGGCCACTCCAACTGTCCATAACCGCGGACGCGGCTATTCGAATAGTTTGACACTCTACAGAGATTGTACACTTTCACCACAACATTCGATACATCCGTCAGGAACAAATCCTGAATTCACCATACTCAGTATGCGGATAATCAATCCTAACCTTTCAATTACACGCCCTAGTATAAGCACCTCTCATGTGAGTTTGGCCTCCCAACCATGACCAACTGTCATCTTGGGTACTGCACAGGTGGACAATCTTCACAAGGTAGCCTCAGCCCAGACCTTGGCCGTGAGGGAACTAATACTAAGGTATATAAGTTTCCAGTCAAGCCCTACCTAAATTCTCGGGTATTGTGGTTGTACGGTAACATTGGAATGGTATCGCATTCAGACAACCATCAGTTTTATAAAGGGCTAAGGCTCATGCCTCAACATTTTCATCACCATAAATCATCTGGTGTTCGGAAACACATGTCCAAAACATCTCAATAGAATGATCCATCATTCCAAGGTTTTCATAACCATTTTCCACCAAGTATTTCCATCTAAGTTGATCAGGTTTTATGCTTAGCACTAGCATCTACAGGTGGGGGTAAGTACTAATGAGGGGTGGTAAACTAGTGGAGTTTTACTAAGTTCAATCTCATGCCTTAGGATGACATAAAGATTATCTAGCTTAGGCCAAATTTTATGCTCTTTATGCAACCTTCAATTATCTTTCTAGTATCTACAATTCACTTAAGTAAACTCTAAGTAATAGCTTTGATAAAGAAATAAAGTATAAAGCTTGTAAGTAAAACTAGGATTGGTTTATCAAGTGGTTATGATCACATATGCTTAAGGCATATAGTTGGCATGGTAACAAGCAAGTATTTGCTTGCATAGGTATAGTATTTTGCAAGTGTTAGCTTGCACAAGTATCAGTATAAGCTTGTTAAGTTAATAGCTTGCAAGTATTGGCTTGCATAGGTCAACTTGATTAGTAAGGCTTGCCTTGTGCAGAGCAGTGGTTGAAGTTCTCCTCGGCTTCTTCTTCGTAGTATCCTCCTTCCTCCTCGTATCCTTGGTCGGTACTAGCGTCTATGAATAAATACGAGGTACACAATCACCAAACAATACTTAACTACTTCCAATCATCACAAAAAAGGGTCCTATAGATGATCTAGCATCATCACTAACATTACAAGATTAAAGCTTGGTTTAATTTCTTTTATTTTTAGAAAAGTAATTTCTACTCATTGAAAAACTACTTAAGATTTAATATTCTCCAAACCAAACATGGGATCATGTTGACACATGTCATCACCACATATTTTAGTCCATGGGAATGTGATTTAAAGTGGTGTCACAATTTAATAAGGTTTAACCTTTTATTTTACTTAAATAAAGTGACTAGAAATGCCTATGTGGTATTCTTTTATTACTTGAACAATATTTCTATAAGTAAACGCAAATGTTTTTATATATTCTGAAAGGTATGATCAAATGTGATTTTTGAGAGTTGGAATCAACTCAAAAGCTTTATGGTTTAAATTTGAAAAAATGTTTGAATGCAAAAAAGGTTCTGCCTTGTTATTTTTACCAAGGGTGATCTACACATCCAAATGATTTAAATCCAACGGGATTGGATTCAGCATTTCCAGACCTTTCTACAAAATTGGTTTCATTCAATTTGGTTTACTGAATCGAGCTGGGTTGATTTTTGAAACTAGGTACAGAACTGTGTTTGAATTAAAATGGAAAAAGTTAAATTCAAACGACTGGGCTACGCGGGAAACGATAATGGGCCGGCCCGGTGTCACTCCGCGGCGCGGGGCTCAACTGACAGGGGGGTTCCACCAGTCAGTGGCTCTTTAAATGCGAAGCGGTACGGCGCAATCTCATCCGCACGATCTAAGTCTAATCGAACGGCTGCTACTCATCGTCCACGTCAGGCGGCGCCGGCGAGACAGAAACCTAACGCGGCAGGTGGGGGTCGTCGGGGGCTCACCGAGGCTCAGACGAGGGTCGGCGATGCGGGCGAACGACGAAGTCGACGACGGCGAACCTCCTGGTACCGTAAGCTTCTCCTAGGGTGGACGAAATCGACGGCGCCCTTCTTCTCCAGAGGCGGCCTGCTTCGGCCAAATTCCGGCGATGCGCTGCTCGCCTTGCTCCGGGAACGGGGTGAAACAATCAGTGAGGAGAGGGGAGTGAGATGGTGTGAAGAGTTTTAGCGGGGGAGGCCTCTATTTATAGTCTCAACGACGAGACCGAGCGGAATGGGCAAGCGACGGTGGCGACATGGCTACGGGCTGCTAGAGGCATGGCCGGTGGTGGCGATCGATCGGTGGTCTCCTGGCGATGCTCTATGGCTTTAATACGCGTGTAGGGGCGGTGGCAAACGGTCTGGAACATGTGATGCTCTGCGCGGCAGAGGCGGCGTCTTCGACGGCGAGCGGTGGCTGTTAGGCATGGGGCGGCGAATGGGGATGTCTGGCGGTCTCCTGGGACGATGGTGATTGCGTATGCACGCAGCGAGGGCGGCGCGCAGTCTGTGGGCGTGTGTCGAGGGTGGCGCTCTAGCGCACGCTCGGCATGGTTGACAGAGGCACGGGTGCGGCGTTCCTGGGTGCTCTGGTCGATGTCTTCGAGGCAGGGCTGGTCGAGAGGGGCGGTGAGGCATGGGTGATCTCCCAGACAAGGTTGGCACGGCTAGTTCCTCTCCTAGCTTGCTGTCTACACTGGAGTGGCATGGGTGGCTTCGGCTGTTCACCATTGATGACATTGCCAAGCTTACAGTGGTGCTAGACGTTTACAAATGAGCTAGATGATCTACTAAAGCCTAGTTGCAACCAGAGAGGGAACAAGTTAGGCTCAAATCACTGCTCCAAATAGTGTTTGGATTTTATTTGATTTGCATCTACAAGGTGTTTAATGAAATGGCCGCATGAATTCAAGTTTTGAATTTTGAAAAGATTTTTGGTGGGTGTGCTAGGTAGGTGCTGGTGAGTCTGCAGATGCTTGGGTTTTGAAAGTTGAGCTTGTTTGAGTGGTTTTTGAAAAAATGGGATCTTCCCATATGATAAAGATTCAATTTTAAATTGTCCTTTAAACTATGCATTTGAATGTTTCTGGATGATCACAAGGTGGGCCTTAATACTTTGTTATGAGTACTATCAAGGGGTGCAAAGATCCAAACAAGTTTCTGTTAAGTTCTGAAAGTTAGAGACAGCCAAAGTAGGCATGGGAGTTAATTTGGTCAAAGTGACCATTCACTCATTTTGTTTGTTTTGATTTATTTGCTTTTGGGAAAAGTGTGGGGATTGTTTAGGTGATGTTTATTTCACCTAAGAATCCTTTTACAAGCAAAGAAACACATAAACAAGGCAATTCAAAAGAATTCAAAATGGGATGCATACACACATGCATGCTTTCATATTTTTATTTAGAAATGTTTTTGTTAACCCTAATTTTGATGCATAGAGTTTGATGATTCTAGTTTAATATTTTTGGGATGTTACAACCCTTCCCCCCTTAAACAAAATCTCGTCCCGAGATTTGAAAAAGGACGAAAATATTACCTAGGATTGAAGAGATCGGGAAACTCCGTCCTGATGTGATCTTCGCGCTCCCAGGTAGCTTCCTCTTCTGTGTGGTTGCTCCACTGAATTTTGCGAAACTTGATGCTTCGGGTTCTGGTGGTTCGGAAAGCTTCTTCCAAAATACGGATGGGTACTTCGGGATAGGTCAGGTCATCGTTGATCTCTATGGTCCGGTGATCGATATTATTGAACACTTCCGTCTTCGCCGGAACTTCGAGGCACTTGCGAAGTAATGAGATATGGAACACATTGTGCACGGCTGACATCTCTTCGGGTAGTTCCAATTGATACGACACTTCTCCTCGATGGTTTAGAATTTTGAAAGGTCCGATATATCTGGGGGCTAACTTTCCTTTGAGTTGGAAACGCTGCATTCCCTTCAATGGCGACCCTTTCAGATATACAAAATCTCCTATGTTGAAGGCGAGGTCTCGACGTCTCTTGTCGGTGTAACTCTTCTGTCTGCACTGGGCTGTCTTGAGGTGCTCATGAATCTTGTGAATCTTCTCTTCTGCTACTCGTAGGATATCGGGTCCGAAAATCTGACTCTCTCCTACTTCCGACCAGTTCAAAGGGGTGCGACACTTCCTTCCATACATGAATTCAAATGGGGCCATTTGCAAACTAGCCTGATAACTGTTGTTGTACGAAAATTCTGCAAACGGCAGACAGTCTTCCCACTTATATCCATATTCTAACACACATGCTCTCAGCATATCTTAGAGTATTTGATTTACTCGCTCTGTTTGTCCATCGGTCTAAGGGTGATACGCGGTGCTGAAATCTAGGCGGGTTCCTAAACCTTCTTGAACTTTCTTCTAGAATCTCGAGGTAAACTGAGTTTCTCGATCAGATACAATGTTCTTGGGGACTCCATGCAAACTAACGATTCTAGCGATGTATAACTCCGCTAGCTTCGAACTATGATATGTGGTCTTGACGGGTAAGAAATGGGCGACTTTGGACAATCTGTCCACTAAGACCTAGATAGAGTCATTTCCCCTACTAGAAGTAGGCAGTCTAGTGATAAAGTCCATTCCAACGGAATCCCATTTCCATTCCGGAATCTGCAAGGGTTGCAACAATCCAGCGGGTCTTTGATGTCCTGCCTTGACTCGCAGACATATATCACACTTGGCGATATAGCTTCCGATTTCTCTCTTCATCTTATGCCACCAAAATTGCTCTTTTAAATCTTGATACATCTTAGTTCCTCCGGGATGGATAGAATAAAGAGTATCATGAGCCTCCTTCAGAATCACTTCTTTCAACTCAGAATCTGCGGGTACACAAAGGCGTCCTTTGTGCCACAGAACTCCTTCTTCGTCTTCGGTGAATCCGGGTACTTTGCCTGTACCGATATGACGCTTGATTCCGTCGATACTAGCATTTCCTTTCTGCGCCTCTTTGATCTGGCTGATCAAAGTGGGTTGAAGTTCTATGCTAGCCAAAAATTCTTCACTCACTAATTCTATTCAAAAATCTTCCATCTCTTTGTGCAAGCTTGGTTGCTCCTTCAAGATCATGGAGTTCAAGCGTCACGACAATCTGCTAAGGGCATCTGCTACCACATTGGCTTTACCGGGGTGATAGTGAATGTCCAGATCGTAATCCTTGATTAGCTCAATCCATCTCCTCTGTCTCATATTCAGCTCCTTCTGAGTGAATATATACTTCAGACTCTTGTGATCCGTATAGATCTCACAACGGTTTCCCATCAGGTAATGTCTCCATGTCTTTAGGGCTAGAACTATGGCTGCGAGTTCGAGGTCATGGGTTGGGTAATTTTGCTCATGTTGCTTTAGTTGTCGAGATAGATAAGATATAACTTTGCCTTCTTGCATTAGCACACATCCGAGACTGATCTTGGATGCGTCACAATACACATCGAAGGGCTTCGTGATATCCGGCATGATCAAGATTGGGGCTGAAATCAATCTCCTTTTGAGTTCTTGAAAACTCGCTTCACATTTGTCGGTCCATTCAAACTTCTTGTCCTTCTTCAGCAATTGGTTCATGGGTCGGGCGATACTCGAGAATCCTTCTACGAATTTGCGGTAGTATCTCGCCAATCCGAGAAATGCACGAACTTGGGTTTGAGTGGTTGGGGCTTGCCAATCTTCTACATCTTTCACCTTTGCAGGGTCAACGGCAATTCCTCCGGCTGATACAATGTGACCGAGGAATCCTACCTCCTGTAACCAGAATTCACATTTGCTAAACTTGGCATACAACTGATGCTCTCTAAGGGTTCCAAGAATGGTCCTTAGGTGTAGCTCATGTTCTTCTTCTGATTTGTAATAAATCAGAATGTCATCGATGAAAACAACGACAAATTTATCCAGGAAGTCCATAAAAATCTTATTCATGAGATTCATGAAATAAGCAGGGGCATTGGTTAATCCAAAAGACATGACTGTATACTCGTATAATCCATATCTGGTGGTAAAGGCAGTCTTTGGAATATCCTCTACACGAATTTTGAGTTGATGATAGCCAATCCTAAGATCAATCTTAGAAAACACTTTGGCACCGGTCAAATGATCAAACAAATCTTCTATCTTGGGCAAGGGGTACTTGTTCTTGATGGTGACATCATTCAGCTTCCGGTAATCCGTACACAAACGGTTACCTCCATCCTTCTTGTCCACAAACAAGACAGGTGATCTCCATGGTGACGCACTTGGTTGAATCAATCCAATTTCCAGCATGGAATCCAGTTGCTTCTTCAGTTCTGCTAGCTCTGACAGGTTCATACTATAGGGTCTCTGGGCTATGGGTCCTGTTCCAGGAATTAGTTCAATGATAAACTCGATATCCCGATCTGGGGGCATACCGGGCAAAATATCTGGAAATACATCGGGGTATTCACAGACTATCCGGACTTGGTCAATGGTAGGTTGGGCTATACTCTTGTTGCATTTGAATTGACGAGGTAAGGTTTCAGATATATGCTCGACTGATATTCCGGCTGTACTGGTCATGGTTATGGCTTTCTTGGCACAGTCAATCAATCCTTTATGTTTGGACATCCAATCCATTCCTAGTACTACTTTCAAACCTTTAGTTCCGAGTACTATCAGATTAGCATAAAAATCTATGCCATGGATTCGGATAGGGACGGCTTTGCAAATTTTCCTAGCCTTGGTGGTTGATCCGAGAATTTGAACAATCATAACATGCTTCAGTTTGGTTGGTTGAATTTTACTAGTGCATGCAAATTCTTTGGTGACAAATGAGTGCGATGCACCAGAATCAAACAACACTCGTGCAAGTACTGAATTAACAGAAAACATACCCAGCACGACGTCTGGCGCTTCCTGAGCTTCTTCAGCATGCATGAGAAAAAGACGGCCATTGCGGTTGAGCGAATTCCCTGGGGCAAATCTTCTTCCGGGCTGAACACGACGCTGCTGCTGAGCTGGGGCATTGGTATTGGGTGCTGCGGCATTCTTCTTGTTGGGGCACTCGTTGGAATAGTGGCCTTTATTGTTGGAGATATGCCCAAGAGGCAATAATAAAGTGGTTATTATCATATCTTCATACTTATGATAAATGTTTACATACCATGCTATAATTGTATTAACCGGAAACATTAATACTTGTGTGATTTGTAAACATAAAAGAGTCCCTAGTAAAGCCTCTTGTTAAACTAGCTTGTTGGTTAATATATGATCATGGTTTCCTGATCATGAACATAGAGATGTTATTAACAACAGGGTCATATCATTAGGAGAATGATGTGATGGACATACTCCTATAGTTAAGCGTAGCATAAAGATCAAGTCATTTAATATAGTTCATTTGCTATAAGCTTTCTGATACATAGTAACCTAATTCCTTCGACCATGAGATCGTGCATATCACCTTTACCGGAAGGATGCTTTGATGACATCAAACACCACACCGTAACAGGGTGGCTATAAAGGTGGCATTGAGTGTTCGGAAAGTATTGGTTGAGACACATGGATCAAGAGTGGGATTTGTCCATCCATATGACGGATAGATATACTCTGGGCCCTCTCGGTGGAATGTCATCCAATTAGCTTGCAAGCATGTGACTGGCTCACAAGGGATCACATACCACGAGAACGAGAAAAGAGTACTTATCAGTAACAAGGTTGAACTAGGTATGCAGAGATACCGACGATCATAACCTCGGATAAGTAAAATATCGTGAGACAAAGGGAAATTGGTATCATATGTAAGTGGTTCATTCGATCGCAAAGTAATCGTAGAAATATGTGGGAGCCATATGAATTTCCAGATTCCTCTATTGGTTATTGATCGGAGAAGTGTCTCGATCATGTCCGCATAATTCACGAACCGTAGGGAGACACACTTAAGGATTCGATGTTGTTGAGTAGTTATGGAATGATGAGTAAGAGACCGAATGTTGTTCGGAGTCTCGGATGGGATCCGGGATATCACGAGGAGATCCGGAATGGTCCGGAGAATAAGATTCATATAAGGAAAGTCCCGTTTCGGAGTTGGGGAATGGTTCCGGTGTTTTCATCGGGAATGTTCTAGAATGTTCCGGAATGTCCGGCACTCCGGAGGGGAAGGGTACATGAATGTGTTGTATCAAGTTGGTATGATTGCATCATGTACTAAGTGTCATCGCTAAACCAAATAAAGGATTAATTCAAATCCTAGTTTGAAAAGTCAAACAGCTAGTTTGAAAAGTCAAACGGCTAAATTTGGAAAGAGGAAAAGAGGAGGAAGGTTGAAACCGACTTGGGGGAGGAGTTCCTCCTCCCACCGCCGGCCCACCTTGGGTCCGAGTTGGGGAGGGACTCCCCTCCCCAGGCGCGCCTCCCTCCACCTATAAGAGGAGGGGCAGGGCTCCCCTCCTAGACACAAGTTGCCTCCCTCTAAACCTAAACCCTAGCCACAGCCTAGGGATTTCTCCCAAGCCGCCGAGTTAGAGCTTCTAATTTCCCTAGCCGCTGGTTTAGCCCCTTCTAATTGGTGTGTCTAAACCCTAGATCACCAAGGCTCTCTCATAGTCCACCATACTCGCTCCGGCTTAAGGCGAAGCCCTGCGAGATCTCCC
Organism: Avena sativa; assembly: GCA_916181665.1. Lineage (NCBI taxonomy): Eukaryota > Viridiplantae > Streptophyta > Magnoliopsida > Poales > Poaceae > Avena > Avena sativa. The sequence continues at coordinate 297,003,677 of OV702297.1, read as the reverse complement.
CTCTACTTCCGGTACCACGCCGTTGTGCTGCCGGAATCGCGAGGAGAGTGCTACAACCTCCGCTGCCTGCTAGAACAAGGGAGAGGAAGGTCTTCGTCGAGTACCGAACGTGTGACCGACTGCGGGAGCGCTGCCGGAACGCAGCGCCGGAAGGATCGTCTACGCGATCTTGAGATCGGCAAGAGTACGACTACATCACCCACGAGAATCTGCTCTCATTAACCGCTTTGGAATCTTCGAGGGTGAGTTCCTCTATCGACTCGTTGCTACAATCTAGTAGATAGATCTTGGCTTGTTTGTTTGCATGCGGTAGAAATTTTTTGTTTTCCATGCTACGAACCCCTAAATTTATTTCCACAGTCATAACAAGTCACTTGCGACTTGTCATTTGCTGCTACAGGCACAACATTGCTTCCAGTCCTCGGGGCAGTGTTGGTGTTGGCGGTAGCATTGTTGTTGTTGAACTTGGGTGGGGCACGGTTGAAATTGCTAGTGTTGCTGGGGTTGTTGTGATTTCCTCCGGGCCTTGGGTTTCCACGGTTGGGATAGGTCGGACGGTTTATCGGGGGTCTATTGGTTCTTGGGGCAAATCCTGAAGATGGGTTAGGGCGATACTTTGGGGTCTGAGGGGTTCCTGGCTGATGCATCATGCGACGCTTACGGTTCTCATTGGCTTGGTTGATCTTTCCTTCCATCTGGATAGCAGAGTCGACAAGGGCTTCAATATCAGCAAAGGGGATATTGACTAACACCGTCTGCATCTCATCGTGCAGACCATTCAAGAATCTCTCTTTCTTCTTGGCTTCGGTGTCAATCTCATCCGAGGCATACCTAGCTAATGACAAGAATTTGTCATGGTATTCCACTACAGTCATCCTTCCTTGCTTCAATTCTCTGAACTCGTCTCTCATCCTCTTGATCAAACCCGGTGGCACATGGGTCTGCTGAACTTGACCTTGAATTCCTCCCAGGTCATCATCAGGCCTCCGGTCATTGCGCGAACACTATTCCACCATGCTCTGGCATCTCCGGCTAGATAGTGGGTGGCGAATAGAACTTCCTCGTTGGCTTCCACTCCGGCGACTTCTAGGTTATTTTCCATGGTTTGCAGCCAATCGTCAGCGTCTAGGGGTTCTTCTGACTTAGTGAAAACAGGTGGGTTGGTATTCTGGAAATTTTTGAGGTTAGATCCATGGTTATCCTGATTTCCGTGGCCTTGGTTGTTGTGGGCAAGATGAGCTATTTGTTGCAGGGTGGCTAGGTTGGCTTGACGTTCGGCTCTTTCAGCTTCGCGGTCAGAGGTCAACATTTGCAGAATCTGCAACATCGGGTCCGGGGATGAACCACTTCCTACGTGTGGCATCTGAGGATTGAGATAGATCATGAGAAAAGAGGGAAATTTCTAAGGTTTCGGGGACTTCGAAAAGTTTTTAAAGTTTGACTCAGAGTTTTCTAGCAACTTGCATTTCATTCATTCAATCATGCACACGATACAACACACACCACAACCAAGAAAACAGATGGTTTTAAGAACCATTCTGAAAACTACGATACAGTGGGACCGAATACTACTCACTACGCTAGTGCTCAAGTGGTACTACTCCTCGGAGTCGGTGGCTTCATCATCATCATCATCATCATCAATGAAGGCGAAATCATCCTCATCGGTGAAGAAATCCATAGCCTGATCTTCCAGGAAATCATCATCATCACTGAGATAGGAGTAGGGGTCTCCACGAAGGTCCTCTCCTGCATTCTCCCTTTCCTCCAACTGCATGTCTCTCTCGTGGATGGTCTCCTCCAAAGATGAGATGCGGTGGAGAAGACGGGCAATGATACGCTCCTTCTTGTCGAGCTGACGGCGGAAGGACTTGTGATCCTTTGCCAGCATGGCGATGGTCTGATCCTTCGTCTTGATGATGGCAGAATTGTGGTTGGAGTAGTCACGGCAGTTGTCCAACTCCTGCTGACGATCGTACATCATGAAGCTGAGGTGGTCCAATTGCGTCTTCAGCTCGGGGTGGTATGGTCCTTCCAGTGGTTGTCCATTTTCATCACGCCTCGGGCAAAACTCAAAGCGAGTTCCCTTGATCTGATTGATGCTCTACCCACACAGACGGGCAAGACTTTCTTGCATGGCCCTGGCAAGTCCGTCGAGCCAGTTGTTCTCTCTCAAGTTAAACTGAATTCCCTCAGCAGTGGGAGGTTCAATCTTTCCTCGGAGACTTGCAACAATTATCCACCGCAGATCTTCTCCTCCTTGATCATTGAGCTGAGCTCCGAAGAACTCGGGGTGCGGACGCTCCAGAAGTTCCGAAAGCTGGTCCAAATCCCTCTCAAAGTTAAGGTCTCCTCCATTCCCCAACTGATGAAACTTGCTGTACTTCACGTCCATCTATAAGAATATAGGATGAGTAAGTAGAGTGATCAAGTGTGTCAAAATTTTATGTATTTTGCAAGAGTTTTTGAGGAACATGAATTTTCATGAAAGAATCAAAGGGATAAGAATGAGAATAAGTTTTTGTAAATATTTGTTTTCTTTGGTTTTGAAACTAAGTTTTTGATTCAAACGTCCAGTCTAACTAGGGTCTCCTATGGTCAGGATGGCTCTGATACCAACTTGTCAACACCCGGATTTTTAATCCCAGATGCTTGTTATGCCATACATCGCAATCCCAGGATTACCATTTTTGCGAGACATAACAGAATTGGATACCATAGTACATCATCCATTACAAACCATACATAAGTTCTTACACAAATAGGGATCTCATGATCCAGTTCTTAATACAACTTCAAGCAGCGGAATACGTAATAATAACGGTAGCGTAGGCGAAGCTCCATCTTCGGGGTCATAGGCAATGCCGACGATGGGAGATGATCCTAGTTGTCGTAACCTTCCTGGGGTCCATCCTCCAGGTACTCCTCTTCATAGTCTGACCACGGGAATAGCCAGGGACAAAGCCATGAGTACTTTTTAAGTACTCGCAAACTAATACTAACAAGAAAAAGGGGGTTTTGGTAATAGGACACTAGGCTCTAGGGTTGTTTTTCAAAAGCCAGATTTATCTCTACTAAGTTTGGAAGCAACGAATGCTAGTTAAGGTTTTATAACACTTAAGTGGGAACTTGTATCTTATGCCACAACCCTGTTGTGGTCAAGTCAAAGTCTCAATTAATTTCACAAGTCATTTTGAAAAGTCTGACGGGGGAACAGTATGGCCACTCCAACTGTCCATAACCGCGGACGCGGCTATTCGAATAGTTTGACACTCTGAAGATATTGTACACTTTCACCACAACATTCGATACATCCGTCAGGAACAAATCCTGAATTCACCATACTCAGTATGCGGATAATCAATCCTAACCTTTCAATTACACGCCCTAGTATAAGCACCTCTCCTGTGAGTTTGGCCTCCCAACCATGACCAACTGTCATCTTGGGTACTGCACAGGTGGACAATCTTCACAAGGTAGCCTCAGCTCAGACCTTGGCCGGGAGGGAACCAATACTAAGGTATATAAGTTTCCAGTCAGGCCCTACCCAATCTTCGGGTATTGTGGTTGTACGATAAAATTGGAATGGTATCGCATCCAGACAACCATCAGTTTTATAAAAGGGCTAAGGCTCATGCCTCAACATTTTCATCACCCAAAATCATCGGGTGTTCGGAAACACATGTCAAAACATCTCAGTAGAATGATCCATCATTCTAAGGTTTTCATAACCATTTTCACCAAGTATTCCCATCTAAAGTTGATCAAGTTTTATGCTTAGCACTAGCATCTACAAGTGGGGGTGAGTACTAATGAGGGGTAGTAAACTAGTGGGGTTTCAACTAAGTTCAATCTCATGCCTTAGGATGACATCAAGATGATATAGCTTAGGCCAAATTTTATGCTCTTTATGCAACCTTCAATTTTCTTTCTAGTATCTACCATTTATTCCAGTAAACTCTAGGTAAGAGCTTTGATAAAGAAATAAAGTAATAAGCTTGCAAGTAAAACTAGGATAGGTTTATCAAGTGGTTATGATCATATATGCTTTTAAGGCATATAGTTGGCATGGTAGCAAATAAGGGTTTGTTTGCATCAGTAGAATATCTTGCAAGGGTTAGCTTGCACATTCACTAGTAGTATTAGGCTTGCTAAAGTAGAGTATCTTGCAAGTGTTAGCTTGCATTGGTTCACTTGGTTAATAAAGCTTGCTAAGTTAATAGCTTGCAAGTATTGGCTTGCCTTGTGCAGAGCAGTGGTTGAAGTTCTCCTCGGCTTCTTCTTCGTAGTATCCTCCTTCCTCCTCGTATCCTTGGTCGGTACTAGCGTCTATAAATAAATATGATGTACACAATCACCAAACAATACTTAACTACTTGCAATCATCACACACAAGGGTCCTATAGATGATCTAGCATCATCACTGACATTACAAGATTAAAGCTTGGTTTAATTCCTTTCATTTTTAGAAAAGTAATTTCTACTCATTGAAAAACTACTTAAGATTTAATATTCTCCAAACCAAACATGGGATCATGTTGACACATGTCATCACCACATATGTTAGTCCATGGGAATGTGATTTAAAGTGGTGTCACAATTTAATAAGGTTTTACCCTTTTATTTTAATTAAATAAAGTGATTAGAAATGCCTATGTAGCATTCTTTTATTACTTGAGCATTATTTCTGTAAGTAAACCTATATATTTTTATATATTCTAAAAGGTATGGTTAAATGTGATTTTTGAGAGTTGGAATCAACTCAAAAGCTATTATGGTTTAAATTTGAAAAATGTTTGAATGCAGAAAAGCTTTTGCCTTGTTATTTTTGCCAAGGGTGATCTACAGATCCAAATGACATGAATCCAACGGGCTTGGATTCAGCATTCCCAGACCTTTCTAACAAAATTGGTTTCATTCAATTTGGTTCACTGAATCGACCTGGGTCGATTTTTGAAACTGGGTACAGAAGTGTGTTTGAAATAAAAAGGAAAAGATTAAATTCAAATAACTGGGTTGCGCGGGAAGCGATACTGGGCCGGCCTGCTAAGCACAGCGCTTCCGCGGGCTGCATAAGTGGTTGTCCCCACGCGTCAGTGAGATAGGGGGTGCGAAGCGGTATGGGGCGATGTGGTGCGTTCGATCTGATTCTAATCCAACGGCTGAGGGTCATCGTCGACGTTGGGCAACGCCGGCGAGACAGAAACCTAGCACGGCCAGTGGGGGTCGTTGGGGGCTCACCGGGGTTCAGGCGAGGGTCGGCGAGGCGGGCGAACGACGAAGTCGACGATGGCGAACCTCCTGGTACCGACAGCTTCTCCTGGGGCGGCTCCAATCGTTGGCTCCCTTCTTCTCCAGCAGCGGCGGGCTCCGGTGAAATTCCGACGAAGTGTTGCTCGCCTTGCTCCGGAAACGGGATGGCACGATCAGTGAGGAGAGGGGAGTGAGATGGTGTGCTCAATTCGGCTGGGGGTGGCCTCTATTTATAGTGGAGTGAGGGGACCGACGGGGCGCACGGTGAGCTCATCGTGGTCGATGGTACAGACGGCTATCGACATGGGCGACGGTAGGGGGCGGTGCGGTGCTCCCTGGCGATGCTCAATGACACGGTGGCGACACGTGGGACGGTGCGGCTTGGTCGGAACCTGACGGTTCTCTGAGCGTGCCCGATGGAGAATTTAATGGCGCACAACACGCGTGGTTCACGCGGCGGCGAACGAGCGTGTCTGCGGGGTTGCTGGGACGGTAGTGATCACGTATGCATGCGACAAGGGCGGCGCGCAGTCTGTGGGCGTCGGTCGAGCGTGGCGCACGGGGCGTGCTCTCGGCATGGTTGCTGGCGAGGTTGGCATGGTTCGTGCGTGTGGTCCAGTGGCTGGCAGGGTTCGAGCGCTGGACAGGGAGTGGCGGTGGGATGTTGGCTTGCTCCCAGACATGCTGGCTAGGCTTGTTTCTCTTCCTAGCTTGCTGTCGACATGGGGGTGACAAGGGTGCATTCGGCCTGCTCACCATTGATGTCATTGCCCAACTTACATTGATGCTAAGGGTGTGCAATTGAGCTAGATGATCTACTAAAACCTAGTTGTAACCAGAGAGGGAACAAGTTAGGCTTCAATCACTGCTCACAATAGTGTTTGGATTTTGTTTGATTTGTGTCTGCCAAGTGTTTGATAAAATGGCCGCAAGAACTCAAGTTTTGAATTTTGAAAAGATTTTTGGTGGGTGTGCTAGGTTGGTGCTGGTGAGTCTGCAGATGCTTGGGTTTTGAAAGTTGAGCTTGTTTGAGTGGTTTTTGAAAAAAGTGGGATCTTCCCATATGATAAAGATTCAATTTTGAATTGCCATTTAAACTATGCATTTGAAAGTTTCTAGATGATCACAAAGTGGGCCTTGATACTTTGTTATGAGTGCAATCAAGGGGTGCAAAGACCAAGAAAAGTTTCTGTTAGGTTCTGTAAGTTTGAGACAGCCAAAGTAGGCATGGGAGTTAAATTGGTCAAAATGACCATTCCTTTATTTTATTTGTTTTGATTTACTTGTCTTTGAGAAATTTTTTGGAATTGTTTAGATGATGTTTATTTCACCTAAGCATCCATTTACAAGCAAAGGAACACACAAACAAGTTGGTTCAAAAGAATTTCAAATGAAGTGCATACACCATGCATGCTTTCATATTTTTATTTAGCAAAGTTTTTGTTAACCCTAAATTTGATGATTAGAGTTTGATGATCTTAGTTTAATATTTTTGGGATGTTACAAACCTTCCCCCCTTAAACAAAATCTCGTCTTGAGATTTGAAAAAGGACAAAAAAGATTACCTAGGATTTGAAGAGATCGGGAAACTCCGTCCTGATGTGATCTTCGCGCTCCCAGGTAGCTTCCTCTTCTGTGTGGTTGCTCCACTAAATCTTGAGAAACTTGATGCTTCGGGTTCGGGTAGTTCGAAAAGCTTCTTCCAAAATACGGATGGGTACTTCGGGATAGGTCAGGTCATTGTTGATCTCTATGGTCCGGTGGTCGATATTCTTGAACACTTTGGTCTTCTCTGGGACTTCGAGACACTTGCGAAGTAACGAGATATGGAACACATTGTGCAATGCGGACATCTCTTCGGGTAGTTCCAATTGATATGACACTTCTCCTCGACGGTTCAAAATCTTGAAAGGTCCGATATATCTGGGGGCTAACTTTCCTTTGAGTTGGAAACGCTCCATTCCCTTCAATGGCGACACTTTCAGATATACGAAATCTCCTATGTTGAAGGCGAGGTCTCTACGTCTCTTGTCGGCGTAACTCTTCTGTCTGGATTGGGCAGTCTTGAGGTGCTCACGAATCTTGTGAACCTTCTCTTCTGCTTCTCGTAGGATGTCGGGTCCGAAAATCTGACTCTCTCCTACTTCCGACCAGTTCAAAGGGGTGCGACACTTCCTTCCGTACATGAATTCTAATGGGGCCATTTGCAAACTAGCCTGATAACTGTTGTTGTATGAGAATTCTGCAAACAGCAGACAGTCTTCCCACTTAGATCCATATTCTAACACGCATGCTCTCAGCATATCTTCGAGTATTTGGTTTACTCGCTCCGTTTGTCCATCGGTCTGAGGGTGATACGCGGTGATGAAATCTAGGCGGGTTCCTAAACCTTCTTGGACTTTCTTCCAGAATCTCGAGGTAAACTGAGTTCCTCGATCTGATACGATGTTCTTGGGGACTCCATGCAAACTAACTATTCTAGCGATGTACAAGTCCGCTAGCTTCGAACACTGATATGTGGTCTTGACGGGAAAGAAATGGGCGACTTGGACAATCGGTCCACTATGACCCAGATAGAGTCATTTCCCCTACTAGAAGTAGGCAGTCCAGTGATAAAGTCCATTCCAACGGAATCCCATTTCCATTCCGGAATCTGCAAGGGTTGCAACAATCCAGTGGGTCTTTGATGTCCTGCCTTGACTCGCAGACATATATCACACTTGGCGATATAGCTTCCGATTTCTCTCTTCATCTTATGCCACCAAAATTGCTCTTTTAGATCTTGATACATCTTAGTTCCTCCGGGATAGATAGAATAAAGAGTATCATGAGCCTCCTTCAGAATCACTTCTTTCAACTCAGAATCTGCGGGTACACAAAGGCGTCCTTTGTGCCACATAACTCCTTCTTCGTCTTCGGTGAATCCGGGTACTTTGCCTGTACCGATATGACGCTTGATTCCGTCGATACTAGCATTTCCTTTCTGCACCTCTTTGATCTGGCTGATCAAAGTGGGTTGAAGTTCTATGCTAGCCAAAAATCCTTCACTCACTAATTCTATTCAAAAATCTTCCATATCTTTGTGCAAGCTTGGTTGCTCCTTCAAGATCATGGAGTTCAAGCGTCACGCCAATCTGCTAAGGGCATCTGCTACCACATTGGCTTTACCGGGGTGATAGTGAATGTCCAGATCGTAATCCTTGATTAGCTCAATCCATCTCCTCTATCTCATATTCAGCTCCTTCTGAGTGACACTTCAGACTCTTGTGATCCATATAGATCTCACAACGGTTTCCCATCAGGTAATGTCTCCATGTCTTCAGGGCTAGAACTACGGCTACGAGTTCGAGGTCATGGGTTGGGTAATTTTGCTCATGTTGCTTCAGTTGTTGAGATAGATAAGATATAACTTTGCCTTCTTGCATTAGCACACATCCGAGACCGATCTTGGATGCGTCACAATACACATCGAAGGGCTTCGTGATATCCGGCATGATCAAGATTGGGGCTGAAATCAATCTCCTTTTGAGTTCTTGAAAACTCGCTTCACATTTGTCGGTCCATTCAAACATCTTGTCCTTCTTCAGCAATTGGTTCATGGGTCGGGCGATACTCTAGAATCCTTCTACGAATTTGCGGTAGTATCTCGCCAATCCGAGAAATGCACGAACTTGGGTTTGAGTGGTTGGGGCTTGCCAATCTTCTACATCTTTCACCTTTGCAGGGTCAACGGCAATTCCTCCGGCTGATACAATGTGACCGAGGAATCCTACCTCCTGTAACCAGAATTCACATTTGCTAAACTTGGCATACAACTGATGCTCTCTAAGGGTTCCAAGAATGGTCCTTATGTGTAGCTCATGTTCTTCTTCTGATTTGGAATAAATCAGAATGTCATCGATGAAAACAACGACAAACTTATCCAGGAAGTCCATAAAAATCTTATTCATGAGATTCATGAAATAAGTGGGGGCATTGGTTAATCCAAAAGACATGACTGTATACTCGTATAATCCATATCTGGTGGTAAAGGCAGTCTTTGGAATATCCTCTGCACGAATTTTGAGTTGATGATAGCCAGTCCTAAGATCAATCTTAGAAAACACTTTGGCACCGGTCAAATGATCAAACAAATCTTCTATCTTGGCAAGGGGTACTTGTTCTTGATGGTGACATCATTCAGCTTCCGGTAATCCGTACACAAACGGTTACCTCCATCCTTCTTGTCCACAAACAAGACAGGTGATCTCCATGGTGACGCACTTGGTTGAATCAATCCAATTTCCAGCATGGAATCCAGTTGCTTCTTCAGTTCTGCTAGCTCTGACGGGTTCATACTATAGGGTCTCTGGGCTATGGGTCCTGTTCCGGGAATTAGTTCAATGATAAACTCGATATCCCGATCTGGGGGCATACCGGGCAAAATATCTGGAAATACATCGGGGTATTCACAGACTATCCGGACTTGGTCAATGGTAGGTTGGGCTATACTCTTGTTGCATTTGAATTGACGAGGTAAGGTTTCAGATATATGCTCGACTGATATTCCGGCTGAACTGGTCATGGTTATGGCTTTCTTGGCACAGTCAATCAATCCTTTATGTTTGGACATCCAATCCATTCCTAGTACTACTTTCAAACCTTTAGTTCCGAGTACTATCAGATTAGCATAAAAATCTATGCCATGGATTCAGATAGGGACGGCTTTGCAAATTTGCCTAGCCTTGGTGGTTGATCCGAGAATTTGAACAATCATAACATGCTTCAGTTTGGTTGGTTGAATTTTACTAGTGCATGCAAATTCTTTGGTGACAAATGAGTGCGATGCACCTGAATCAAACAACACTCGTGCAAGTACTGAATTAACAGAAAACATACCCAGCACGACGTCTGGCGCTTCCTAAGCTTCTTCAGCATGCATGAGAAAAAGACGGCCATTGCGGTTGAGCGAATTCCCTGGGGCAAATCTTCTTCCGGGCTGAACACGACGCTGCTGCTGAGCTGGGGCATTGGTATTGGGTGCTGCGACATTCTTCTTGTTGGGGCACTCGTTGGAATAGTGGCCTTTATTTCCACAGTCATAACAAGTCACTTGCGACTTGTCCTTTGCTGCTACAGGCACAGCATTGCTTCCAGTCCTTGGGGCAGTGTTGGTGTTGGCGGTAGCATTGTTGTTGTTGAACTTGGGTGGGGCACGGTTGAAATTGCTAGTGTTGCTGGGGTTGTTGTGATTTCCTCCGGGCCTTGGGTTTCCACGGTTGGGATAGGTCGGACGGTTTATCGGGGGTCTATTGGTTCTTGGGGCAAATCCTGAAGATGGGTTAGGGCGATACTTTGGGGTCTGAGGGGTTCCTAGCTGATGCATCATGCGACGCTTACGGTTCTCATTGGCTTGGTTGATCTTTCCTTCCATCTGGATAGCAGAGTCGACAAGGGCTTCAATATCAGCAAAGGGGATATTGACTAACACCGTCTGCATCTCATCGTGCAGACCATTCAAGAATCTCTCTTTCTTCTTGGCTTCGGTGTCAATCTCATCCGGGGCATACCTAGCTAATGACAAGAATTTGTCACGGTATTCCACTACAGTCATCCTTCCTTGCTTCAGTTCTCTAAACTCGTCTCTCATCCTCTTGATCAAACCCGGTGGCACATGGGTCTGCTGAACTTGACCTTGAATTCCTCCCAGGTCATCATCAGGCCTCCGGTCATTGCGCGAACACTGTTCCACCATGCTCTGGCATCTCCGGCTAGATAGTGGGTGGCGAATAGAACTTTCTCGTTGGCTTCCACTCCGGCGACTTCTAGGTTATTTTCCATGGTTTGCAGCCAATCGTCAGCGTCTAGGGGTTCTTCTGACTTAGTGAAAACAGGTGGGTTGGTATTCTGGAAATTTTTGAGGTTAGATCCATGGTTGTCCTGATTTCCGTGGTCTTGGTTGTTGTGGGAAAGCTGAGCTATCTGTTGCAGGGTGGCTAGGTTGGCTTGACGTTTGGCTCTTTCAGCTTCGCGGTCAGAGGTCAACATTTGCAGAATCTGCAACATCGGGTCCGGGGATGAACCACTTCCTACGTGTGGCATCTGAAGATTGAGATAGATCATGAGAAAAGAGGGAAATTTCTAAGGTTTAGGGGACTTTGAAAAGTTTTTAAAGTTTGACTCAGAGTTTTCTAGCAACTTGCGTTTCATTCATTCAATCATAGCACACGATACAACACACACCACAACCAAGAAAACAGATGGTTTTAAGAACCATTCTGAAAACTACGATACAGTGGGACCGAATACTACTCACTACGCTAGTGCTCAAGTGGTACTACTCCTCTGAATCGGTGGCTTCATCATCATCATCATCATCAATGAAGGCGAAATCATCCTCATCGGTGAAGAAAACCATAGCCTGATCTTCCAGGAAATAATCATCATCGCTGAGATAGGAGTAGGGGTCTCCACGAAGGTCCTCTCCTGCATTCTCCCTTTCCTCCAACTGCATGTCTCTATCGTGGATGGTCTCCTCCAAAGATGAGATGCGGTGGCGAAGACGGGCAATGATACGCTCCTTCTTGTCGAGCTGACGGCGGCAGGATTTGCGATCCTGTGCCAGCATGGCGATGGTCTGATCCTTCGTCTTGATGATGGCAGACTTGTGGTTGGAGTAGTCACGGCAGTTGTCCAACTCCTGCTGATGATCGTACATCATGAAGCTGAGGTGGTCCAATTGCGTCTTCAACTCGGGGTGGTATGGTGCTTCCAGTGGTTGTCCATTTGCATCACGCCTCGGGCAAAACTCAAAGCGACTTCCCTTGATCTGATTGATGCTCTGCCCACACAGAGGGGCAAGACTTTCTTGCATGGCCCTGGCAAGTTCGTCGAGCCAGTTGTTCTCTCTCAAGGTAAACTAAATTCCCTCAGCAGTGGGAGGTTCAATCTTTCCTCGGAGACTTGCAACAATTAGCCACTGCAGATCTTCTCCTCCTTGATCATTGAGCTGAGCTCCGAAGAACTCGGGGTGTGGACGCTCCAGAAGTTCCGAAAGCTGGTCAAAATCCCTCTCAAAGATAAGGTCTCCTCCACTCCCCAACTGGTAAAACTTGCTGTACTTCACGTCCATCTATAAGAATATAGGATGAGTAAGTAGAGTGATCAAGTGTGTCAAAATTTTATGTATTTTGCAAGAGTTTTTGAGGAACATGAATTTTCATGAAAGAATCAAAGGGATAAGAATGAGAATAAGTTTTTGTAAATATTTGTTTTCTTTGGTTTTGAAACTAAGTTTTTGATTCAAACGTCCAGTCTAACTAGGGTCTCCTATGGTCAGGATGGCTCTGATACCAACTTGTCAACATCCGGATTTTTAATCCCAGATGCATGTTATGCCATACATCGCAATCCCAGGATTATCATTTTTGCGAGACATAACAGAATTGGATACCATAGTACATCATCCATTACAAACCGTACATAAGTTCTTACACAAATAGGGATCTCATGATCCAGTTCTTAATACAACTTCAAGCAGCGGAATATGTAATAATAACGGTAGCGTAGGCGAAGCTCCATCTTCGGGGTCACAGGCAATGCTGACGATGGGAGATGATCCTAGTTGTCATAACCTTCCTGGGGTCCATCCTCCAGGTACTCCTCTTCATAGTCTAACCACGGGAATATCCAGGGACAAAGCCATGAGTACTCTTTAAGTACTCGCAAACTAATACTAACAAGAAAAAGGGGGTTTTGGTAATAGGACACTAGGCTCTAGGGTTGTTTTTCAAAAGCCAGATTTATCTCTACTAAGTTTGGAAGCAACGAATGCTAGTTAAGGTTTTATAACACTTAAGTGGGAACTTGTATCTTATGCCACAACCCTGTTGTGGTCAAGTCAAAGTCTCAATTCATTTCACAAGTCATTTTGAAAAGTCTGATGGGGGAACAGTATGGCCACTCCAACTGTCCATAACCGCGGACGCGGCTATTCGAATAGTTTGACACTCTGAAGAGATTGTACACTTTCACCACAACATTCGATACATCTGTCAGGAACAAATCCCGAATTCACCATACTCAGTATACAGATAATCAATCCTAACCTTTCAATTACACGCCCTAGTATAAGCACCTCTCCTGTGAGTTTGGCTTCCCAACCATGACCAACTGTCATCTTGGGTACTGCACAGGTGGACAATCTTCACAAGGTAGCCTCAGCTCAGACCTTGGCCGGGAGGGAACCAATACTAAGGTATATAAGTTTCCAGTCAAGCCCTACCCAATCTTCGGGTATTGTGGTTGTACGATAAAATTGGAATGGTATCGCATCCAGACAACCATCAGTTTTATAAAAGGGCTAAGGCTCATGCCTCAACATTTTCATCACCCAAAATCATCGGGTGTTCGGAAACACATGTCAAAACATCTCAGTAGAATGATCCATCATTCTAAGGGTTTCATAACCATTTTCACCAAGTATTCCCATCTAAAGTTGATCAAGTTTTATGCTTAGCACTAGCATCTACAAGTGGGGGTGAGTACTAATGAGGGGTCGTAAACTAGTGGGGTTTCAACTAAGTTCAATCTCATGCCTTAGGATGGCATCAAGATGATATAGCTTAGGCCAAATTTTATGCTCTTTATGCAACCTTCAATTTTCTTTCTAGTATCTACCATTTATTCCAGTAAACTCTAGGTAAGAGCTTTGATAAAGAAATAAAGTAATAAGCTTGCAAGTAAAACTAGGATTGGTTTATCAAGTGGTTATGATCATATATGCTTTTAAGGCATATAGTTGGCATGGTAGCAAATAAGGGTTTGTTTGCATCAGTAGAATATCTTGCAAGGGTTAGCTTGCACATTCACTAGTAGTATTAGGCTTGCTAAAGTAGAGTATCTTGCAAGTGTTAGCTTGCATTGGTCCACTTGGTTAATAAAGCTTGCTAAGTTAATAGCTTGCAAGTATTGGCTTGCCTTGTGTAGAGCAGTGGTTGAAGTTCTCCTCGGCTTCTTCTTCGTAGTATCCTCCTTCCTCCTCGTATCCTTGGTCGGTACTAGCGTCTATAAATAAATACGATGTACACAATCACCAAACAATACTTAACTACTTGCAATCATCACACACAAGGGTCCTATAGATGATCTAGCATCATCACTAACATTACAAGATTAAAGCTTGGTTTAATTCCTTTTATTTTTAGAAAAGTAATTTCTACTCATTGAAAAACTACTTAAGATTTAATATTCTCCAAACCAAACATGGGATCATGTTGACACATGTCATCACCACATATGTTAGTCCATGGGAATGTGATTTAAAGTGGTGTCACAATTTAATAAGGTTTTACCCTTTTATTTTAATTAAATAATGTGATTAGAAATACCTATGTAGCATTCTTTTATTACTTGAACATTATTTCTATAAGTAAACCTATATATTTTTATATATTCTGAAAGGTATGGTTAAATGTGATTTTTGAGAGTTGGAATCAACTCAAAAGCTATTATGGTTTAAATTTGAAAAATGTTTGAATTTAGAAAAGCTTCTGCCTTGTTATTTTTGCCAAGGGTGATCTACAGATCCAAATGACATGAATCCAACGGGCTTGGATTCAGCATTCCCAGAACTTTCTAACAAAATTGGTTTCATTCAATTTGGTTCACTGAATCGACCTGGGTTGATTTTTGAAACTGAGTACAGAAGTGTGTTTGAAATAAAAAGGAAAAGATTAAATTCAAATAACTGGGCTGCGCGGGAAGCGATACTGGGCCGGCCTGCTAAGCACAGCGCTTCCGCGGGCTACGTAAGTGGCTGTCCCCACGCGTCAGTGAGACAGGGGTGCGAAGCGGTATGGGGCGATGTGGTGCGTTCGATCTGATTCTAATCCAACGGCTGAGGGTCATCGTCGACGTTGGGCAACGCCGGCGAGACAGAAACCTAGCACGGCCAGTGGGGGTCGTTGGGGGCTCACCGTGGTTCAGGCGAGGGTCGGCGAGGCGGGCGAACGACGAAGTCGACGACGGCGAACCTCCTGGTACCGGCAGCTTCTCCTGGGGCGGCTCCAATCGTTGGCTCCCTTCTTCTCCAGCAGCGGCGGGCTCCGGTGAAATTCCGGCGAAGTGCTGCTCGCCTTGCTCCGGGAACGGGATGGCACGATCAGTGAGGAGAGGGGAGTGAGATGTGTGCTCAATTCGGCTGGGGGTGGCCTCTATTTATAGTGGAGCGAGGGGACCGACGGGGCGCCAAGTGAGCTCGTCGTGGTCGATGGTACAGACGGCTATCGACATGGGCGACGGTAGGGGGCGGTGCGGTGCTCCCTGGCGATGCTCAAGGACACGGTGGCGAGACGTGGGACGGTGCGGCTTGGTCGGAACACGACGGTGCTCTGAGCGTGCCCGACGGAGAATTTAATGGCGCACAACACGCATGGTCCGCGCGGCGGCAAACGAGCGTGTCTGTGGGGTTGCTGGGATGGTGGTGATCACGTATGCACGCGGCGAGGGCGGCGCGCGGTCTGTGGGCGTCTGTCGAGCGTGGCGCACGGGGCGTGCTCTCGGCATGGTTGCTGGCGAGGTTGGCATGGTTCGTGCGTGTGATCCAGTGGCTGGCAGGGTTCGAGCGCTGGACAGGGAGTGTCGGTGGGATGTTGGCTTGCTCCCAGACATGCTGGCTAGGCTTGTTTCTCTTCCTAGATTGCTGTCGACATGGGGGTGACAAGGGTGCATTCGGCCTGCTCACCATTGATGTCATTTCCCAACTTACATTGATGCTAAGGGTGTGCAATTGAGCTAGATGATCTACTAAAACCTAGTTGTAACCAGAGAGGGAACAAGTTAGGCTTCAATCACTGCTCACAATAGTGTTTGGATTTTGTTTGATTTGTGTCTGCCAAGTGTTTGATGAAATGGCCGCAAGAACTCAAGTTTTGAATTTTGAAAAGATTTTTGGTGGGTGTGCTAGGTTGGTGCTGGTGAGTCTGCAGATGCTTGGGTTTTGAAAGTTGGGCTTGTTTGAGTGGTTTTTGAAAAAGTGGGATCTTCCCATATGATAAAGATTCAATTTTGAATTGCCATTTAAACTATGCATTTGAAAGTTTCTGGATGATCACAAAGTGGGCCTTGATACTTTGTTATGAGTACAATCAAGGGGTGCAAAGATCCAGAAAAGTTTCTGTTAGGTTCTGTAAGTTTGAGACAGCCAAAGTAGGCATGGAAGTTAAATTGGTCAAAATGACCATTCCTTTATTTTATTTGTTTTGATTTACTTGTCTTTGAGAAAAGTTTGGGAATTGTTTAGATGATGTTTATTTCACCTAAGCATCCATTTACAAGCAAAGGAACACACAAACAAGTTGGTTCAAAAGAATTTCAAATGAAGTGCATACACCATGCATGCTTTCATATTTTTATTTAGCAAAAGTTTTTGTTAACCCTAAATTTGACGATTAGAGTTTGATGATCTTAGTTTAATATTTTTGGGATGTTACACTCCAGGGTGTATAGAATAAAGGGTATCATGAGCTTCCTTGAGGATAAATTCTTTCAACTCCGAATCTGCTGGTACACAAAGGCGTCATTTGTACCACAGAACTCCTTCTTCGTCTTCGGTGAATCCGGGTACTTTGCCTGTACCGATACAACGCTTGATTCCGTCAATACTAGCATTTCCTTTCTGCACCTTTTTGATCTGGCTGATCAAAGTGGGTTGAAGTTTTATGCTAGCCAAAAATCGTTCACTTACTAATTCCATTCGAAAATCTTCCATCTCTTTATGCAAACTTGGTTGCTCCTTCAAAATCATGGAGTTCAAGCGGCACGGCACTCTGCTAAGGGCATCTGCTACCACGTTGGCTTTACCAGGTTGATAGTGAATGTCTAGATTGTAATCCTTGATTAACTCAATCCATCTTCTCTGCATCATATTCAACTCCTTCTGAGTGAATATATACTTCAGGTTCTTGTGATCCGAATAAATCTCACAACGATTTCCCATCAGGTAATGCCTCCATGTCTTCAGGGCTAGAACTACGGCTGCGAGTTCGAGGTCATGGGTTGGGTAATTTTGCTCATGTTGTTTCAGTTGTCGAGATAGATAAGATATACCTTTGCCTTCTTGCATTAGCACACATCCGAGACCGATCTTGGATGTGTCACAATACACGTCGAAGGGCTTCGTGATATCCGGCATGATTAAGATTGGGGATGAAATCAATCTCCTCTTGAGTTCTTGAAAACTCGCTTCACATTTGTTGGTCCATTCAAACTTCTTGTCCTTCTTTAGCAATTGGGTCATGGGTCTGGCGATACTCGAGAATCCTTCTACGAACTTGCGGTGGTATCCCACCAATCCGAGAAATGCATGAACTTGGGTTTGAGTGGTTGGGGCTTGCCAATCTTCGACATCTTTCACTTTTGCAGGATCAACGGCAATTCCTCCGGCTGATACAATGTGACCAAGGAATCCTACCTCCTGTAACCAGAATTCACATTTGCTAAACTTGGCATACAGCTGATGCTCTCTAAGGGTTCCAAGAATGGTCCTTAGGTATAGCTCATGTTCTTCTTCCGATTTGGAATAAATCAGAATGTCATCGATGAAAAAAACGACAAACTTATCCAGGAAGTCCATAAAAGTCTTATTCATGAGATTCATGAAATAAGCGGGGGCATTGGTTAATCCAAAAGACATAACGGTATACTCTGGTGGTAAAGGCAGTCTTTGGAATATCGTCTGCACGAATTTTGAGTTGATGATAGCCAGTCCTAAGATTAATCTTAGAAAACACTTTGGCACCGGTCAAATGATCAAACAAATCTTCTATCTTGGGCAAGGGGTACTTGTTCTTGATAGTGACATCATTCAACTTCCGATAATCCGTACACAAACGGTTACCTCCATCTTTCTTGTCCACAAACAAAACAGGTGATCTCCATGGTGACGCACTTGGTTGAATCAATCCAATTTCCAACATGGAATCCAGTTGCTTCTTCAATTCTGCTAGTTACGATGGGTTCATACTATATGGTCTCTGGGCTATGGGTCCTGTTCCGGGGATTAGTTAGATGATAAACTCGATATCCCGATTTGGGGGTATACCGGGCAAAACATCTGGAAATACATCGGGGTATTCACAGACTATCCGGACTTGGTTAATGGTAGGTTGGGCTATACTCTTGTTGCACTTGAATTGACGAGGTAAGGTTTCAGATATATGCTCGACTGATATTCCGGCTGTACTGGTCATGGTGATGGCTTTCTTGGCACAGTCAATCAATCCTTTATGTTTGGACATCCAATCCATTCCTAGTACTACTTCCAAACCTTTAGTTCCGAGTACTATCAGGTTAGCATAAAAATCTATGCCATGGATTCGGATAGGGACGGCTTTGCAAATTTGCCTAGCCTTGGTGGTTGAACCGGGAATTTGGACGGTCATAACATGCTTCAGTTTTGTTGGTTGAATCTTACTAGTGCAAGCAAATTCTTCGGTGACAAATGAATGTGATACACCAGAATCAAACAACACTCTTGTAAGTACTGAATTAACAGAAAACATACCCAACACGACGTCTGGCGCTTCCTGAGCTTCTTCAGCATGCATGAGAAAAAGACGGTCGTTGCGGTTGAGTGAATTCCCTGGGGCAAACCTTCTTCCTAGTTGAACACGACGGTGCTGCTGAGCTAGGGAATTTTCATTGGTGGCTGCGGCATTCTTATTTTTGGTGCACTCGTTGGAGTAGTGACCCTTATTTCCACAGTCATAACAAGTTACTTGCGACTTGTCCTTTGCTGCAACAGGCACAACATTGCTTCTAGTCCTCGGGGCAGTGTTGGTGTTGGCGGTAGCATTGTTGTTGTTGAACTTGGGTGGGGAACGGTTGAAATTGTTAGAGTTGCCGGGGTTGTTGTGATTTCCTCTGGGCCTTGGGTTTCCACGGTTGGGATAGGTCGGACGGTTCATCGGGGGTCTGTTGGTTCTCGGGGCAAATCCTGGAGATGGGTTGGGGCGGTACTTTGGGGTCTGATGGGTTCCTGGTTGATGCATCATGCGACGCTTGCGGTTCTCATTGGCTTGGTTGACCTTTCCTTCCATCTGGATGGCAGAGTCGACCAGTGCTTCAATATCAGCAAAGGGGATATTAACTAACACAGTCTGCATCTCATCGTGCAGACCATTCAGGAATCTTTCTTTCTTCTTGGCTTCGGTGTCGATCTCATCCGGGGCATACCTAGCTAATGACAAGAATTTGTCACGGTATTCCACTACGGTCATCCTTCCTTGCTTCAGTTCTCTAAACTCATCTCTCATCCTCTTGATCAAACCTGGTGGCACATGGGTTCTGCTGAACTTGACTTTGAATTCCTCACAGGTCATCATCTGTCCTCCGGTCATGGCGCGAACACTGTTCCACCATGCTCTGGCATCTCCGGCTAGATAGTGGGTGGCGAATAGAACTTCCTCGTTGGCTTCCACTCCGGTGAATTCTAGGTTATTTTCCATGGTTTGCAGCCAATCATCAGCGTCTAAGGGCTCTTCTGATTTAATGAAAACATGTGGGTTGGTGTTCTGGAAATTCTTGAGCTTAGATCCATGGTTGTCCTGGTTTCCGTGGCCTTGATTGTTGTGGGCTAGCTGAGCTATCTGTTGAAGGGTGGCTAGGTTGGCTTGACGTTCCGCTCTTTCAGCTTCGCGGTCAGAAACCAACATTTGCAGGATCTGCAACATCGGGTCCGGGGATGAACCACTTCCTTCGCGTGGCATCTAAAGATTGAGATAGATCATGAGAAAAGAGGGAAATTTCTAAGGTTTTGGGACTTTGAAAAGTTTTTAAAGTTTGACTCGGATTTTTCTAGCAACTTGCTTTTCATTCATTCATCCATTCATAGCACACGATACAAACACACACCACAACAAGGTAAACAGATGGTTTTAGGAACCATTCTGGAAACTACGATACAGTGGGACCGAATACTACTCACTACGCTAGTGCTCAAGTGCTACTACTCCTCGGAGTCGGTGTAGTCGTCATCCTCATCATCATCGTCGTCATTGATGAAGGCGAAATCCTCCTCATCGGTGAAGAAATCCATAGCCTGATCCTCCAGAAAATCATCATCATCGTTGAGATAGGAGTAGGGGTCTCCACGAAGATCTTCTCCAGCATTCTCCCTTTCCTCCAACTGCATGTCTCTCTTGTGGATGGTCTCCCCCATTCCCCAGCTGATAAAATTTGTTGTACTTCACGTCCATCTATAAGAATATAGGATGAGTAAGTTAGTAGAGTGATCAAGTGTGTCAAATTTTATGTATTTTGCAAGAGTTTTTGAGGAAGATGAATTTTCATGAAAGAATCAAGGTGATAAGAATGGGAATAAGTTTTCGTAAATATTTGCTTTCTTTGGTTTTGAAACTAAGTTTTTGATTCCAAACGTCCAGTCTAACTAGGGTCTCCTATGGTCAGGATGGCTCTGATACCAACTTGTCAACACCCGAATTTTTAATCCCAGATGCCTGTTATGCCATACATCGCAATCCCAGGATTACCATTTTTGCGAGACATAACAGAATTGGATACCACAGTACATCATCCATTACAAACCATACATAAGGTTTTACACAAATAATGATCTCATGATCCAGTTCTTAATACAACTCAAGCAGCGGAAATGCGTAATAATAACGGTAGCGTAGGCGAAGCTCCATCTTCGGGGTCACATGCAATGCTGACGATGGGAGATGATCCTAGTTGTCATAACCTTCCTAGGGTCCATCCTCCAGGTACTCCTCTTCATAGTCTGGCCACGGGAATAGCCAGGGACAAAGGCATGAGTACTCTTTAAGTACTCGCAAACTAATACTAACAAGTGAAGGGGGTTTTTGTAGCAGGACACTAAGCTCTAGGGTTGTTTTGCAAAAAGCCAGATTTACATCTACTAAGTTCAGAAGCAAGAAAAGCTAGCTAAAATTTTATAACACCTAAGTGGGAACTTGTATTTCATATCACAACTCTGTTGTGGTCAAGTCAAAGTCTCAATTCATTTCATAAGTCATTTTGAAAACATCTGATGGGGGAACAGTATGGCCACTCCAACTGTCCATAACCGCGGACGCGGCTATTCGAATAGTTTGACACTCTGCAGAGATTGTACACTTTCACCACAACATTTGATACATCCGTCAGGAACAAATCCTGATTTCACCATACCCAGTATGCGGATAATCAATCCTAACCTTTCAATTACACATCCTAGTATAAGCACCTCTCCTGTGAGTTTGGCCTCCCAACCATGACCAACTGTCATCTTGGGTACTGCACAGGTGGACAATCTTCACAAGGTATCCTCAGCTCAGACCCTGTCCGTGAGGGAACTAATACTAAGGTATATAAGTTTCTAGTCAATCTCTACCCAAATTCTCGGGTATTGTGGTTGTACGGTAACATTGGAATGGTATCGCATCCAGACAACCATCAGTTTTATAAAGGGATAAGGCTCATGCCTCAAAATTTTCATCACCAAAAATCATCTGGTGTTCAGAAACACATGTCCAAAACATCTCAATAGAATGATCCATCATTCCAAGGTTTTCATAACCATTTTTCCACCAAGTATTCCCATCTAAGTTGATCAGGTTTTATGCTTAGCACTAGCATCTACAAGTGGGGGTAAGTACTAATGAGGGGTGGTAAACTAGTGGAGTTTTACTAAGTTCAATCTCATGCCTTAGGATGACATAAAGATTATCTAGCTTAGGCCAAATTTTATGCTCTTTATGCAACCTTCAATTATCTTTCTAGTATCTACAATTCACTTAAGTAAACTCTAAGTAATAGCTTTGATAAAGAAATAAAGTATAAAGCTTGTAAGTAAAACTAGGATTGGTTTATCAAGTGGTTATGATCACATATGCTTAAGGCATATAGTTGGCATGGTAACAAGCAAGTATTTGCTTGCATAGGTATAGTATTTTGCAAGTGTTAGCTTGCACCAGTATCAGTATAAGCTTGCTAAGTTAATAGCTTGCAAGTATTGTCTTACATAGGCCAACTTGATTAGTAAGGCTTGCCTTGTGCAGAGCAGTGGTTGAAGTTCTCCTCGGCTTCTTCTTTGTAGTATCCTCCTTCCTCCTCGTATCCTTGGTCGGTACTAGCATCTATGAATAAATACGAGGTACACAATCACCAAACAATACTTAACTACTTTCAATCATCACACAAAATGGTCCTATAGATGATCTAGCATCATCACTAACATTACAAGATTAAAGCTTGGTTTAATTTCTTTTATTTTTAGAAAATTAATTTCTACTCATTGAAAAACTAATTAAGATTTAATATTCTCCAAACCAACCATGGGATCATGTTGACACATGTCATCACCACATATGTTAGTCCATGGGAATGTGATTTAAAGTGGTGTCACAATTTAATAAGGTTTAACCTTTTATTTTACTTAAATAAAGTGACTAGAAATGCCTATGTGGCATTCTTTTATTACTTGAACAATATTTCTGTAAGTAAACCCAAATGTTTTTATATATTCTGAAAGGTATGATCAAATATGATTTTTGAGAGTTGGAATCAACTCAAAAGCTTTTATGGTTTAAATTTGAAAAAATGTTTGAATGCAGAAAAGGTTCTGCCTTGTTATTTTTACCAAGGGTGATCTACAGATCCAAATGATTTAAATCCAATGGGCTTGGATTCAGCATTTCCAGACCTTTCTAACAAAATTGGTTTCATTCAATTTGGTTTACTGAATCGAGCTGGGTTGATTTTTGAAACTAGGTACAGAACTATGTTTGAATTAAAATGGAAAAAAGTTAAATTCAAACGACTGGGCTGCGCGGGAAACGATAATGGGCCGGCCCGGTGTCACTCTGTGGCACGGGGCTCAACTGACAGGGGGTTCCACCAGTCAGTGGCTCTTTAAACGCGAAGCGGTACGGGGCAATCTCATCCGCACGATCTAAGTCTAATCGAACGGCTGCTACTCATCGTCCACGTCGGGCGGCGCCGGCGAGACAGAAACCTAACGCGGCAGGTGGGGGTCGTCGGGGGCTCACCAGGGCTCAGACGAGGGTCGGCAATGCGGGCGAATGATGAAGTCGACGACGGCGAACCTCCTGGTACCGGCAGCTTCTCCTGGGGTGGACAGAATCGACGGCGCCCTTCTTCTCCAGAGGCGGCCTGCTCCGGCCAAATTCCGGCGATGCACTGCTCGCCTTGCTCCGGGAACTGGGTGGAACGATCAGTGAAGAGAGGGGAGTGAGATGGTGTGAAGAGTTTGAGTGGGGGAGGCCTCTATTTATAGTCTCGATGACGAGACCGAGCGGAATGGGCAGGCGACGGTGGCGACATGGCTACGGGCTGCTAGAGGCATGGCCGGTGGTGGCGATCGATCGGTGGTCTCCTGGCGATGCTCTATGGCTTTAATGCGCGTGTAGGGGCGGTGGCAAACGGTCTGGAACATGTGATGCTCTGCGCGGCAGAGGCGGCGTCTTCGACGGCGAGCGGTGGCTGTGAGGCATGGGGCGGCAAACAGGGATGTCTGGCGGTCTCCTGGGACGGTGGTGATTGCGTATGCACGCGGCGAGGGTGGCGCGCGGTCTGTGGGCGTGTGTCGAGGGTGGCGCTCTGGCGCACACTCGGCATGGTTGACAGAGGCACGGGCGCGGCGTTCCTGGGTGCTCTGGTCAATGTCTTCGAGGCAGGGCTGGTCGAGAGGGGGCGATGAGGCATGGGTGATCTTCCAGACAAGGTTGGCACGGCTAGTTCCTCTCCCAGCTTGATGTCTACACTGGAGTGGCATGGGTGGCTTCAGCTGTTCACCATTGATGATATTGCCAAGCTTAGAGTGGTGCTAGACGTTTACAAATGAGCTAGATGATCTACTAAAGCCTAGTTGCAACCAGAGAGGGAACAAGTTAGGCTCAAATCACTGCTCCAAATAGTGTTTGGATTTTATTTGATTTGCATCTGCAAGGTGTTTGATGAAATGGCCGCATGAATTCAAGTTTTGAATTTTGAAAAGATTTTTTGTGCTAGGTAGGTGCCGGTGAGTCTGCAGATGCTTGGGTTTTGAAAGTTGAGCTTGTTTGAGTGGTTTTTGAAAAAGTGGGATCTTCCCATATGATAAAGATTCAATTTTAAATTGTCCTTTAAACTATGCATTTGAATGTTTCTGGATGATCACAAGGTGGGCCTTAATACTTTGTTATGAGTACTATCAAGGGGTGCAAAGATCCAAACAAGTTTCTGTTAAGTTCTGAAAGTTAGAGACATCCAAAGTAGGCATGAGAGTTAATTTGGCCAAAGTGACCATTCACTCATTTTGTTTGTTTTGATTTATTTGCCTTTGGGAAAAGTGTGGGGATTGTTTAGATGATGTTTATTTCACCTAAGAATCATTTTACAAGCAAAGAAACACATAAACAAGGCAATTCAAAAGAATTCAAAATGGGATGCATACACACATGCATGCTTTCATATTTTTATTTAGAAAAGTTTTTGTTAACCCTAATTTTGATGCATAGAGTTTGATAATTCTAGTTTAATATTTTTGGGATGTTACAGGCTCGCTGCCAACACACCATCGCTCGCCTCATTTCAAAACTGTTCTCAACATGATTTCTATGTGTCCCTCAATCTACAATACACTCATATCTCTTGGAGAAGAAACTTCACAAAGAGGTGATTGGCCGAAAATATATACTTTTGTTGGAGTAGTCATTTGACTTTATTTTTCATGCACACTTGATGATTTTCATTCTTGGATACACTAATGATTTGTCCAAGCGTTTGCAAAGAAGAGACCAAGATTTTATTAATGCAATGAAATGTGTTTGATTGGCAAAGGATAGAGTGCAGGAAATGAGATATAACGGTGGGATGCATTCCTTCAAAAGGTCACTTTATTTTGCAATAAACATGGAATTTAAGTTCCTACAATTGATGATAATTATGTGTGTTATGGAAGATCAACACGATTTTCTCGACTTCAAACCAGATGATGATCACTTTAGAAGAGAAGTTTTTCTTGGGATTGTGGATCAAAATTATACAAGAGCTTGATAATCATTTTGATGAGATCAATACGGAGTTTCTTTCTACTATGTCAGCTTTTAGTCCCACCAACTCATTTGTTGCTTTTGATGCACATAAGGTATGCAAACTTGCTGAGTTCTATCCCAATGATTTTAAAACTCAACATTTAATATACCTCGAACTACAACGTGAGAACTATATTGATGACATGAGGAAGGATGGAAACTTCCAAGGCCTAGAAAACCTTGTTGACCTCCCGGTTAATCTTATAGAAACAAGGAGGCATATAGTTCATAATTTGGTGTACTTGCTTCTGAAATTGGTATTGCTTCTTCTGGTGGTGATAGCCAATGTTGAAAGAGCATTTTCTGCGGTGAGTTTAATCAAGAACAAGCTAAGAAATAAGATGGATAATTGTCTAGTCAAATATATTGAGCAAGATACTTTCTTCAAAGTAGATGAAGAGGGTATAATTGATACTTTTATGGTGATGACAAGGCGTAGGCTAGATAGAAAATAGTCTTATTTAAGCTTATGAAGGTATGTAGGCTTCTTTTATGCAAAATCCAAACTCCATTGTGACTTATTATATGCTTGTAAGACCATAGTGTTATTGCTAAATTATATGCTAGTGTGTTGGCATAGCCCTACTTATGTTAAAAAAATAAAGGTGGACCACTATGATTTAAAATCCTAGATCCGCCATCAGCTGTAATGGCATGTTCACCGTTTTGTCTAGTTTCACTTTCACTTTAGGCCATATCCTAAAATTTGCTACAATGTTTCAGTTTAACAAAAATTCTACCACGTGCGTTCGATTCATTTTTTCACCGTGGCACCACAAAGGCAAGGTGAATTGTTTGTTACAGTTGCGGGGTCCACCTCATCAGTTTAGCGGCCCTCGGTATTTAACCAACCATACGCCGGGCGCCTCTCATGAAAAACTTCTCAGAGACCAGCACCTAGAACAACCGACGCGCTGGAGAGAGGAGAGAGAGTCGCTGCCTTGGAGGTGGTGGTCTCAAAGCCGCTCTTCTAGGAGCGCTTCGGTGATGCTTTCGCACTTGCCAGCCACCTCGCCGCAGAATTCCACGACCTCGCCTCGTCCCTGCGCAGCGGCGATGAAAGTCTGCACTCATGCTGACCGAGGATTGCGGGGAGAAGCCCGCATAGGCTTATAAGTTGCTCACCTTTACGGTCTCTACGCTCGACATGGTTGAGTTCCTCACCCTCTCGTGCGCACTTACGACGCCATAGAAGTGTGGGCTCGTCCCGAGGGTCCGCGACGCCTACGACATGGCTGTGTTAGCAAGTGGCCACCTAGGACTCGTGGGGCGCCTCATCGCCACAACCGGCATCCCCTACCACCAAGGCATGTCCAAACAAAAGTTGTCCCCATGCTAAATAAAAAATAAATGTGTTTATATTAAACTTTTGTACCTATCTCGACTTATGTTTTGTGTTGTAGCATTAATGACTACAATTTTTTGAAAGTAAAGCAGTGTGGGTAGAAAACACCACAACGAGTTTGATTTTTAAAATAATAAGAACTAGCTAATTTTGCATCCGTGAGGATTTAAACCTAAGCAGCTGAATCATACATTCACTCCCCTAACTAAGTGAGCTAGACTCGATTCTTTATTAATGAATACAATTTATTTAGTTATATATATGGCACAATTAACCACATGTTTTTGGAAGCAATTAGTTATAGCATTCTTTAATCCAGTTGTAATGTATATCGTTGCGCTATATTTAAATTTGATGTCATGATAAAGTTTCTCCTTGAAATAATTTTTCACTGTCGCATATGAATTTTTCTATATGCATGTGTTGGTATATATATTTTAAATATCATAATATATGATGATATAAATATTTAAAAAATCTTGAACAAATATCTTAATTAGCGGTGGTTCTAGTTTATTATTAGGTATGCATAGTCATTTTAACTTCAAAGAGTATAAATTAAAGTGTTCTCGAAGACTGTCTTTAAAGTTAGATTCAGAAATAAGTTGATAACATGTACATTCTCTATGCTTAGTATCGTGATATTTTCTCGCTAGTATATTTGTTGTTCGGCAGGAGCACGCTTTTACCAGTATCAGATAGTAGCACGCAGGAGACACAAGGTGTATACATGTTGGTCCTGACAACAGTGCTGGGTAAAACCCCTACCCTTGTTTTTGGTGTATGAATTATCTCAATGTACGCTCAATGATGAATTCTAGAGATGCTAGAGCCCTTCTATGGTGCGTAGGAGATGATGTCTCTCAAGTGAGATGAAATGTGCGATCTGATCTTACTCGGCGTCTCCCTATGCCCTTATATATGTGATGACTTAGGGTTATAAGTATCGAGTTATATTCGCTATGTGGGTGTGTCAATCTAACAAGATATTACATATCCGATCTAATGCCGGTTTACAAATAACATCCTGAAAGCGCTTTAGAGATAACCACAACTTGATCATCTGTGTGATCCGCGCTCGGAGGCGATGCCGACTAAGGCTCCCGAGCACTAATTCCACATATCTTAGGAGCTTGTATGTGGAGTGGTCTATCCTTCATACCTGGTGGGCCTACCCGAGGCCCATGACCTTGTTAGTAGCCCCGAGTCCTTCATGGGTGTAAGAAGTACCCGACTCCTATTTCATTAGGTTGATATAGGGACGAGGGAGCCAGCTTAGTCTTTGAATTGCAAGATGGCAAGGATGGTCGGAAGAGACAACTTATCTGAGACACCTTTCTCCATACCGATGTTAATAAAATTAAACCATCTAGCCATGGACATGATGATCTTCTTGCTTGGCAGCATGGACCTTCTGGTATCTTCTTTGTCTGCTCCGCATATAAATTGGCATTCTCTGAATTGTTGGAGCAATGTGAGTATGGGTCCTCTCCACAAGATGATGATCTGTGTTGGCAGAAGATATGGAGAGCTTCATTTCCTCCTAAGGAGGAAAACAAGAAGAGAAAAGGCACGGAGGTCACAAGTTTCTGTAACATTTGTGGTCGGGAATTTGAATGTATGTTGCACGCATTGGTCCACTGTCCTCATGTAGCCCATCTTTGGAAGGCGATGAGAGATTTTTGGCATATTCCAGTGGCTGAGGAACTTCATAATCAGTAACTATGGTGGTTTCGAGAGTTACTGTTGTAAATTCCAAGTCAGATGATCAATTGTACACTCCTTGTGGCTTAGAGGAACTGGTATGCTAGGATGATATCACACATGATAAACCCCTTATGTCTACATTGGGTCAAAAAGTTTCCTATGCAGCTATATTAAATCTCTTTGAGATATCAAATCTATCTCGATGGATAAAATGTTAAAAGACAAGAAATCAATTGTTTACTCAAATGATCAAGCTTCGAAATCTTCGGTTAAGAAAAGGCCCCCAGATAAACCCTAGATAAAGCCACCTCCTGGCTAGGTTAAATTGTCTGTCGATGATTCTTTTCGCTACGAAGATGGTACTGCTGTTACTACTAATGATACTCCATGATGAGCTTTTCCATTGACTCAGATTGTTCTCTTCTGGTGGCGCGACGATCCAAGGAGCTTCTCATGATAGATCATCGTACTTGCATAGTATTTATTGTTGAAGTGTATAAGTGGATTGCACTAGCCTTTTCCATCGGTTCGGACTTTTGATTGCGTTGGCTAGTACATGAAGCTTGACATGGTATCAGAGCCTAAGGTCTCGAGTTCGAGTCCTGGCGTTCGCAATTTATCCTAAAATTGATGTTGACCCCTCTGAGTCCACATATAGGCCTCTTGAGTCATACGTGAGTTTCGCGCGCCGTCCCTCTCTTCCGGTTGCACGTGCTGACTTCTCCCGTCACACGTGAGAGGGAGTGTTGAAGTGTACAAGTGGATTACACTAGCCCTTTCAATCAGTTCAGACTTTTGGTTGAATTGGCTAGTGCATGAAGCTTGACATTTATGAGATTAAGATATTAGTTAATTCTGGTAAAGTGTGCAAATTCGTAAAAATGGATGGGGGACTGGGTCGGCCCGCCAGGTCGCTGACCCGACCCAAAAATTTAGGGCCGATCGATCATGCGGGTCAACATCGAACAAGATTTGGGTCGGTAGAGACGGCACCATGTGACCTGTTGGGTCAGCTGGGTCGACCCAACTCGTAGATCGTTTCTATTGCCGTCTCCAGCGGCGGCGCAACATCCGCTTGCTCGCGCGATCACCTATTCACCTGCATGTTCCATACTTGCCTCCTCTACCGATCCGTATTCACTTGCAAGTAGCTAGCGGTAGTTAACTTAAGGGCATCCATCAACGAGGTTATTGTGTGCCGATTCCTATAGTGCCTGGACTTGCCCATTTCTTTTCAGGGTTATGTCTGAACTTCTCTCTCAAAACAGGCTTTTGCCCAGCTTTATAAATAAAGCACACCGGTGAAACCGTTATCAGACTACACAATGTTCAAAGACCGAGACACGACACGATACATGATGCTGGGGCAGCAGCACACACACGCCCAAAATAAAACAAGGAAAAAAATAAAAATGAACGGAGACGGATCGACTAGATGAGGAAGACTGCAACCGCTACGCGCTCCGAAGAATACCCACCACGCTCCTAGCCCCAACTCGTTAAGCACCAAGCAGCACCGTCAGGAGGAAAAGCGATCACTGCTCCCGGACCAGAGACTGGCCCTAGGGTTTCCCCCGGCACACAGAGGGGAATGGATGAAGGGAAGCCACGACGCCTTCCGGGAAGGAAGATGCCACCCGCGGGCGGCACCGCGTCGGTGTCGGTCGAGCCAACAAGGATTTCTCCTGAGGGCCCTATCCATAACCCGCGGCCGAGCCGAAGCACAGGAGACCCGCGTGGGCGAGGCCTCACCACCGCCAAAACTTGCCGCCCACGAGCATGCACCACTCCGGTTTGGACTTTGTCATCAACGTCTCACCGAGCAAGTCGTCGCGGGGTCTGCAACATCGCGACACAAGTAGAAATGAAATAGGACCCACAGTACCGCAATCGCGCGGGAGGGAACTTCCTCCACCGCGCGGTTGTGCCTGGACTTGCCTGACTTAAATCCTTGGATGGGATTATGTTACTCGTGGTACTACCTAATAGGACGATCTAGCGTTTTTTCTATCGATCGAGATTTTTTCTTTCAGGGTAAAGTAGCTTTTTATTTTTATTTTATTGAAATTATAATATATTAGACAAACAAGCCGTCTTATTAAAACCTTTCAGTCCCCTTAGATACTTTGTTAAGAAAAATTGTTTCACCATTCGCTCTATTGATCGAGCTGTGCATACGGTCCGTGTGTATAGGAGAAAGATGAAATATGGCTCAGCCCTAACTACCCTTTGGGTTAGCGAGGCCATTGTTTATATGGGTCGACCCATGGCCTCTCATATTGTCCTTTAAGCCACCGGGCGGAATCCAAGGCCAGGTCTGGGTTCGGTCTATTCCTGTCTAGCCAATAGGGAAAGGATCATACTACGCGTCCTTTGGATAGTTTCTCAAAATCCCACCGGATCCTTTACAAACATGTCCCGCAAAAAGCCCCAAAATTCTGTTTTTGCTACAAACATACCCGTTTTTGCTACAAATAGTCCTATTTTTGCTACAGATAGCAGAAAACGTTTTGACCCAGAAAATAGAAAAACAGACTAGATCTCGCGGGAGAGTTCGCCGGAGACATCACCGGCGACTGTGTAGCAAAAATGTTGTGCTAATGTAGCAAATCCGATCTCACAGGAGACCTCGCCGGACACTTTCGCCGGAGACCTCACCGGAGACTTTCGTCGAAGACCTTGTAGCAAAAACTTTGCGCCATTGTAGCAAAATCAGAAAACAGATGTAGCAAGATGATTATGCTAATGTAGCAAAAAGCCTAACTTCGCCGGAGATATCGTCGGAGCAAAAAAAAAATGCCATTATAGCAGCGCCGCTCGCCGCAGGTAGCAACACCGAAAGTCGTATGTAGCAGGTCCGGTCGCCGTGTGTAGCAGGTCCACTCACGGCAGGTATCAGTGTCGCTCACCGCAGGTAGCAACGACTGTGCCCGTAGGTAGCAAAATCAGAAGCCGTATGTAGCAGGTTCGGTCGCCATGTGTAACATCGCCACCGGCCGTCTGCACATGTCCGACGAGGTCCCTGACAGAGGCGCCTCGACGCCTGCCTGCAAGTAGACGGGGGAGGGGGTAGGTAGAGGGAAACATCTGGTTGAGGAAGAAGGTTGGGGAAGAGGTTGGTGGCGGCTTCCGGCGAGCTTTAGGAGAGGGCGACGGCGTCCGACGGGCTTTAGGGGAAGGCGGCCGCGCGATCTGGCCGGAGCTCTGCAACGAACTGCGTCCAGCATTGGGCCATGGCGGCGCGGGAGGATGGGCGTGCTTTGCCGGGATGGAGGTCAGGAACGGCTTCCGGCGAGCTTTAGGGGAGGGGCGGCGGCCACTGGCTAGATTTTAGGGAGGGCGGCGGCGTACTCTGGCCGGGAAGAAAAGAGAAGCCGCGCTCGAGGAACAGGAAGTTGCGAGCGGCGACAGAGAAAAGCGAGGAAGAGATAAACGAGAGAAGAGATAAGACGGTCCCACCCACGTTCGGTCGACTCGCGAGGGAGGAAACCACCGGGGGATCGATCGCTGTTATCCCCTGGGAGAGTACTATCGTTTTCCATAGGGAAAGGGCAGAACAATGTTGGAACATCTTGTAAGCCCTACTGCTCAATGAAGATCTGGTTTTACCCCCTAAAAAGGGTTCCGACATGCAGTGGCGGAGCTAGCTTATCCTCACAGCCCGGGCAAACTCTTAAGTAACTATACTTTGCTGCCTGTTTGCCCGTACAAAGTCTTGGTAATACTTAAGGGGAAGTCACCAGCTTAGACCGGGCAGCTGCCCGGACATGCCAGGCCTTGGCTCCGCCACTGCCGACATGCTATGTTCAACCATGAGCATGAGCGTTGTTAAGCTAACATGGAGGTACATATTTTATTTTTGCACAGTTCGCCCACTACCCTAGATTTATGATCAACGATTAATAGAGCTTCGGTCGTTCTGCTCAAAAGTAAATAAAAATCTATTTTTATTTGGGTACTCTAAAGAAGTATTGGTAATTTAGTGCCGGTGAGACGATAGTGATATATTACAATTTAGTACATGGAGAACTTTTACTGCTGGATGTCTTATTTTTTCTAGTAAGAAAATTAAACAGAGAGATATCATGGTGCTAAGTTCTATGATATCCTCTCTGCGATTTATTACGTCACCTTTGGCCAGGATTGCATCGGTGAAATGAGGTAGATGTAGGTCGGCACCCTTAACTTTAATGTGTGGGATTTTTTTACTCCGTGCCCAGCGCAACGCAACATGACTCGTCAGATCTTCTACTCCACTTTCTTTTAGTGTTTCCTTCCCGTTTTGATAGATCAGACCAAGCTGCCACGACGCTATCGACCACATGCATGAAGCCTGCATACAATGAAGTTATGCGAAATTACACAGAGCCGTCCCATTAATAATTGTCCTCTCCGTGGATGTAACAACCAGACCATTGTCCGCTAGAAAAAAAAAGAAACCAGGCCATTGACGATTCCTCTTCTTCGTGATCTGTAGGACGATCCAACCTTCCATTCCCCCATGATCTCCACAATGATTGATTGCATACTACTAACACTGCACGAACAATGTGCTGCGATAAACGGCCCCAAAACTACACTATTTTGAACATTAAATGATAAAAGGATAATTTTTGGAGGGAAAAAATCGATGCGTATTATGTGTGAATTTCTAGGCATATCCATAGCCTGCTCAAGAGGACCAACATGCCATAAAACCCCTCCCAGGCTCTGCAGCAAGCCACGCGCATTGGCATCCTCTTCACGCGGTCTCCGAATCAACGCGAGCTGCCAAATGCTCTGTCGCTCCCATTCGAATTGACCTTGACGTCGACGCCCTTCTCCACGGCTTCGATGGTCAACGCGTCGCGTTTCCGATCACTTATCTTCATTGCTTTCCCTTGGCCGCGTGCGTTTGGTTCACCTGCAACACATCCTTGATCGAGCGAGCTGTTGGCTGTTGTTGACCGATGAGGCTACACGAAGGTTTAGTCCCACCTCGTTTACGGGAGGAGGCCACACCTAACTTATAAGGGAGAGATTTCTTTCTCCCTTCAGTCCGGACTTTTGAGATGGAGTGAGTGTTGGAGATATGCCCTAGAGGCAATAATAAATATAGTTATTATTATATCTTTGTGTTTATGATAAATGTTTATATTCATGCTATAATAGTATTAACAAGGAAACATTAATACTTGTGTGAATTGTAAACTTAAATTGAAGTCCCTAGTATAGCCTCTATACTTCACTAGCTTGTTGGTTAATAGATGATTGTGGTTTCCCTATCATGAACATTGAGATGTTATTAACAACAAGATCATATCATTAGGAGAATGATATGGTGGACATACTCCTATAGATAAGCGTAGCATAAAGATCAAGTCATTTCAATAGTTCAATTGCTATATGCTTTCTGATACATAGTAACCTAATTCCTTCGACCATGAGATCATGCATATCACCTTTACCGGATGGATGCTTTGATGTCATCAAACACCACACCGTAACAGGGTGGCTATAAAGGTGGTATTGAGTGTTCGAAAAGTGTTGGTTGAAACACATGGATCAAGAGTGGGATTTGTCCATCCATATGACGGATAGATATTCTCTGGGCCCTCTCGGTGAAATGTCATCCAATTAGCTTGCAAGCATGTGACTGGGTCACAAGGGATCACATATCACGGGAACGAGAAAAGAGTACTTATCAGTAACGAGGTTGAACTAGGTATGCAGAGATACCGACGATCATAACCTCGGATAAGTAACATATCGTGAGACAAAGGGAAATTGGTATCGTATGTAAGTGGTTCATTCGATCGCAATGTAATCGTAGAAATATGTGGGAGCCATATGAATTTCCAGATTCCTCTATTGGTTATTGTTCGGAGAAGTGTCTCGATCATGTCCGCATAATTCACGAACCGTAGGGAGACACACTTAAGGATTCGACGTTGTTTGAGTAGTTATAGTATTATGAGAAAGAGACCGAATGTTGTTCGGAGTCTCGGATGGGATCCAGGATATCACGAGGTGATCCGGAATGGTCCGGAGAATAAGATTCATATAAGGAAAGTCCCATTTCGGAGTTGGGGAATGGTTCCGGTGTTTTCATCGGGAACATTCTAGAAGGTCCCGGAATGTCCGGCACTCCGGAGGGGGGAAGGGTACATGAATATGTCATTGTAAGTTGGAATGATTGCATCATGTACTAGGTGTCTTCGCTGTCCAAAATAAAGGATTTATTTAAATCCTAAATTGAAAAGTCAAACGGCTTGTTTGAAAGTCAAACGGCAAGTTTTGGAAAGTGGAAAGAGGAGGAGAAGAGGAAACCAAGTTGGGGAGGGATTCCCTCCTCCCCAAGCCGGCGCCCCACCCCAAGCCGAGTTGGGGAGGGACTCCACTCCCTCCCCTTGGCCGCCGGCCCTCCCACCTATAAAGGGAGGGGCAGGGCTGCCCCTCCTAGCACACACAAGTTCCTATCCTCTAAACTAAACCCTAGATCTAAACCCCGGTTTAGAGCTATTTCGGTTTAGAGCCTTCTAATTGGTTTAGAGCCCTCTAATTGGTGTGTCTAATTACTAGACCACTAATAGCCTCTCTCATAAGCTCCACCATACTCGCACCGGCTTAAGGCGAAGCCCTGCGGGATTTCCCCTCTACTTCCGGTACCACGCCGTTGTGCTGCCGGAATCGCGAGGAGAATGCTACAACCTCCGCTGCCTGCTGGAACAAGGGAGAGGAAGGTCTTCGTCGAGTACCGAACGTGTGACCGACTGCGGGGGCGCTGCTGGAACGTGGCGCCGGAAGGATCGTCTACGCGATCTTGAGATCGGAAAGAGTACGACTACATCACCCACGAGAATCTGCTCTCGTTAAACACTTTGGAATCTTCGAGGGTGAGTTATTCCATCGACTCGTTGCTACAATCTAGTAGATAGATCTTGGCTTGTTTGTTTGTATGCGATAGAAAATTTTTGTTTTCCATGCTACGAACCCCTACAGTGGTATCAGAGCCATGTCTATATGTAGATCTGTTGCACGAGTAGAACACAATGGTCATTGTGGGCGTTGATGCTTTTATTGTAGATTGCTTTTTGTGTACTTTGCATCTTGCGGTATGTTGGGATGAAGCGGCCCGGGCTAACCTTACATGACATCGTTCATGAGACTTGCTCCACGCTTGACATGCAACTCGTATTGCATAAGTGGCTTTGCGGGTGCCTGTTTCTCCTAGCATAGTAAAGATCCAATTTACAACGGGTAATCGACAATGCTAGTATCAATGTTGTGGTTCTTGTTCGTAGGTTAGAACGACACTT
This sequence comes from Avena sativa, assembly GCA_916181665.1. NCBI lineage: Eukaryota > Viridiplantae > Streptophyta > Magnoliopsida > Poales > Poaceae > Avena > Avena sativa. The sequence goes on along the minus strand of OV702297.1, from coordinate 296,967,978 downwards.
ATGGAAAGCCCCAAACCACGTAAAATATGCAAAGAAAGTAGAAGCGTCTAACTTTGTTTTGCAGGGGTGTGCAGTGATGTGATATGGCCATGATTGTGATTATATTTGATGTATGCAATGTTCCTTATTGTAAGTCAGCAACCGGCAGGAGCCATATGGTTGTCTTTAATTTCTGTTAAGACCTGCGTGTCTATTCAAAATAGTTGTAATAGTTGAAGCCGGTGGACGACAACCATGGTGAAGCGTCATTGACCTTGATGCAATGCTGGTGATGATGGAGATCATGTTCGTGCTTGAAGATGGAGATCAGAAGCACAAAGAAGAAAGGCCATATCATATCACATATTATGAATTGCATGTGATGTTAATCCTTTATGCATCTTGTATTGCTTAGTAGACGACGGTAGCATTATAAGATGATCCCTCATGCACATAAATTTCAAGTTCTAAAGTGTTCACCCTTAGTATGCACCGTTGCCAAAGCTTGCTGCTTCGAAGCACCACGTGATGATCGGGTGTCTTTGATTCCGCGGGTGAATACAACGTAAGCAAGCCAGATTTGCTTATGCGGTAGCTAAGGTTTGATCTTGACGAGCCTAGCATGTACAGACATGGCCTCAGGAACACGGATTACCGAAAGGTAGAGCATGAGTCATATAGTAGATATGATGAACATGTTGATTGTTCGCCATTTAAGCCATATCAACTCTCGTGATGATCGGTTTTGATGTGGTGGATTTGGTTCGTGTGATCACTAAAACAATGTGAGGGATGTTGTTTTGAGTGGGAGTTCACCTAGATTAATTTAATTATTAATTAGAACTCAATTTATCATAAACTAAATCAAAGTGAATTTGCATAGTTGTTGTAGTCATTGGCATCCGTTTACCACCTTGCGCTTAGTTATAATTGAGATGATAGAACTATAGAATTCTGGTTAGTTACTTTACGAACTGGTATCGTATTGTTTTGAAGTGTTAATCTAAAGTTTAAAAGTCCTATTGCAAACTTTCAGTAAGTTCCGGTTACTCCATGAAGTTTAATAATTGGTAGTAACAATTCCAAGTGTTAGTATATAAGGTATCATGTTTGTCTCCATGATTCTTGATATTCAAAGGATTATCTTAATATCAAGGTTATCTAGGATCTGAAAGAGTTGTTTCAGAAACCATGATATGTGGAAGATATTGTGATATCTGAAACAAAGTTTTGGTTACAACATGATAGAGTATAATATGGCAAAAGTCATGTTCTCATATTTGATGAAAATTTGCAAAAGGTTGGAGACACTAGTTGTCCTAATCTTCCAAAAGGTTTTGGAGAGCAACATTATACTCGCGATTCACCGTTATAAGCTAAAAGTAGCTTGATCATGGACGATTCCATGATAAAGGTGAATATTTGATGTAGGTAAAATGTTTACTACACCAATAGATTACTAAAGAAAGGAATTTGAGAGAACACCAAACATTTGATGATGGTGATCTATTTCAAAGTGCAAGTCCAAAGACATTGGTATTCAATTATACTCACTTTGGACTATGTGTCATATGTATGACTCCACTGTTGATGTTGATAGATTCTTTCAAACAGAAAAGGAAATACTGAAAGAAAATCTCATAAATATATGGCAGAAAAGAAAAGACTAGAATTGTTCAGTTTAAGTATATAGATGATATACATGTTATGGTTGTATTCTTTGCTTATTAAACAATGTGGTTCTTAAGTATTTGATACTGAATTTGTTGGTGTGAATCGTCATACGAAACAACACAATTCATGAACTACAATGGCCTAAATAACTAGCAAAAGAATATGTGATGATGTTCATCGAGAACAAATAAAGGGTTATTGTGTTGCTCGTTAAACATCAAAGCTTGCCTTCAAGATTTGGTTCATCAGGTATTATGAGAACAACAGGGTTGTTCAAATAATTACCGTAATCCATAAAAGATGGATGATTTACAAATCTCGTTGGAGAAATCATATCCATAAAACTAGTGCTAAAATGTCGAAAGACAAATTGATTGAAAGATCACTTAGGAAGTGACATCGCCGTTTAAATTATATTGGAAAGAAAACATGAAGAAACTCCATGTGGATGGAATTTTGGAGTCTTTTGATTTTGATCAAATGATGCTTGTGAAACCTTTCTAGAGATAATTAAAACTTCGTTCATAGGCCAAAAGGGAACGAATGGCTAGCTTATTGGAACTTGTACATATTGTTGTACAAAGTCCACTATGTGTAGTCAAAGAGCGATGCATTTCAACTTCATATGCTTTCTCCGAAAATTTGAGTGAATATATGAATATTTACTTAATAAGGATAAAGTATGAAACATTTGAAAAGTTCAAAGATTTTCAAGATGAAGTGCAAAATCATTGTAACAAGAATATAAATAGTTTATGATAAGATCATAAAGGAAGATATTTGAGTTACAAGTTTAGCATAATACCTAAGATTTAAGGAATCGTTCCGTGGATTTGCATTTTCCCGAAACACCATAAGAGTATGGAGTGTTCGAGATATGTAATTAAACCTTGTTTGACATGGTAAGATCAAAGGTGTAATTCATAAAACTGCCATTATGTTTTAAAGATTAAAAGCTTTAGAGACTACCGTTTTCCACTGAAAAGAGCTCCATCATAATCCGCTGAAATGACACCATATAAAGTTATGGTTTGGGATAAAACCCAAGTAGTCCTTTCTTAAAACATTGGTATGCTATGCATAAGAAAGATGTGTGCAACCAAAGTCGGATAAAACTGTCTTTGTATATATATTAAGTGTTCCTCCACAAACACCGGAGACAAAAGTGTTTGTCGCTTAGAACGTCAAGTTTCTTTGAGAAGGAATTTTTCGTGAAAAGTTAAAGTGGGAGGACAATATAACTTTGATAAGGTTAAAAGAACCTTAGCTATATGTGCAGAGTTGCGCAGCACCGAAAAGTGTTCCGGAGGCAGCAATAATGCTCATGGCTCACGTGCCTCAAAGGTTGTGGTCACGGAGATCTAAGTTTCTATTGAAACAAGTAGGTCGAGTAAACAATCAAATACTAAGATTTGAGGGTTGAATCATTATTTGAGAATAATGAACGGACTACATGCAAAGAAGCGATGATGGGCCCTGACTCCGTCAAATGGCTTGAAGCCATAAAATCCGTGATAAATTCCATACACGAGAAATCAAGTTTTGAACTTGAAGGACCCTCGAGAAAGGTGTAAGACCTTACAGTTGTGTTTGGATCTATAAAGAAATATACATGGATGTTTCACATCTATAGTCGACATGTTGGGAGAGAGTTCACAACAATGTTCAAGGATTAACTATGACAAGATTTGATCTTTCATAGCGATATTTAGTCTATACGGATTAATATAGCAACCACTACATATAATTTTGTTATGTGGTAGTTGAATAAACAAAACAAGTTCTTCTAATAGAATTGTTACCTAGGACGTGTGCATGACATGGTCCAAAGGGTTTTGTTAATTCAAAGGATGCTGAATGCATATGCAAACTTCAATGGTTGAAGTAAGCATAGCGGAGTTGGAATCTTCACTATGATGAGACTGTTAAAAGAGTTTAATTTCATCGGAGACAATGAAGATGCTTGCATTTGCAAGAAATTAAGTGGGAGCGCTAAAGACATATTTCTAATACATTATGTGGAGGACATATTATTGATTAGAAATGATGTATCTTTTATTAACACATATTAAGAATTTCATCTTGATGAAAGACTTAGGCAAAACCCAAATATTTGGCATCAATAGATGCTAATATGGTTGTGCCAGAAGTACATAAACGAGATATTGAATGAGTTCAATATAGAAACTACAAGAAAAGGTTCTTGTCGCACAGAAAGGATTGAAAGAGTTCAATGTTGATGATATATTCAAGTGTATTGACATTTGGTAAGTGAAACAAAGATTCAAGTATAGATTGATACTTGATGTATGAAATCACAAAGAGTGTTTATATCAATCATACTGTGGTATGTACAAATCCAGATATGTCCTATGCTCTAAAAGTTATGAGCATATACCAGAATGATTCATAAGATGATCATTGGACGATAGTAAGGATATTCTTATGATCTTTTGGAAGAACTAAGAGTATATTATTTGTAGAAGTGACAAATAGATGGTTAGTTCATTGTAAAAGTACTACATTGATACTAGTTTTGTCACAGAGTACAAATTAAGTTTATCTCAATCTAAATTAAGGGTGGCACAATATAATGGAAAGTGAGTTCCATAAAGGATTTGGATGAGTTCCGAAGTTAAGACATTGTGACAGATACTTCAACAAAAGGCTAAGTATATGACTGCTATTATAGCAGCAAAAGAGGGCATTTGTGTCAAGTAGTTTGTTATCAAACTAGGTGTAGTTCACAGCGGGATAATGCTATGAAGATATATTGTGCGACAATATTATCAACATGTTTTAACCCCAAAGAACTAAAGGTCACACCGAAAGACCAAATTATACAAAGCCATCTCATTAGAGAATGAGTGATGCGTAGAGACGCAAAGACATGCAATTACACACGGACCTGGAAGTGTCAGATCCGGAGATCAGTTGACCACTAGCAATCGTGTACATGCAACACCGGAAAGCCATAGGTGTTGAATACACAAAGGTTTGAAACTAGATTATTGACTCTAGTGCAAGTGGGAGACTGTTGGAGATATGCCCTAGAGGCAATAATAAATATAGTTATTATTATATCTTTGTGTTTATGATAAATGTTTATATTCATGCTATAATAGTATTAACAAGGAAACATTAATACTTGTGTGAATTGTAAACTTAAATTGAAGTCCCTAGTATAGCCTCTATACTTCACTAGCTTGTTGGTTAATAGATGATTGTGGTTTCCCTATCATGAACATTGAGATGTTATTAACAACAAGATCATATCATTAGGAGAATGATATGGTGGACATACTCCTATAGATAAGCGTAGCATAAAGATCAAGTCATTTCAATAGTTCAATTGCTATATGCTTTCTGATACATAGTAACCTAATTCCTTCGACCATGAGATCATGCATATCACCTTTACCGGATGGATGCTTTGATGTCATCAAACACCACACCGTAACAGGGTGGCTATAAAGGTGGTATTGAGTGTTCGGAAAGTGTTGGTTGAAACACATGGATCAAGAGTGGGATTTGTCCATCCATATGACGGATAGATATTCTCTGGGCCCTCTCGGTGAAATGTCATCCAATTAGCTTGCAAGCATGTGACTGGGTCACAAGGGATCACATATCACGGGAACGAGAAAAGAGTACTTATCAGTAACGAGGTTGAACTAGGTATGCAGAGATACCGACGATCATAACCTCGGATAAGTAACATATCGTGAGACAAAGGGAAATTGGTATCGTATGTAAGTGGTTCATTCGATCGCAATGTAATCGTAGAAATATGTGGGAGCCATATGAATTTCCAGATTCCTCTATTGGTTATTGTTCGGAGAAGTGTCTCGATCATGTCCGCATAATTCACGAACCGTAGGGAGACACACTTAAGGATTCGACGTTGTTTGAGTAGTTATGGTATTATGAGAAAGAGACCGAATGTTGTTCGGAGTCTCGGATGGGATCCGGGATATCACGAGGTGATCCGGAATGGTCCGGAGAATAAGATTCATATAAGGAAAGTCCCATTTCGGAGTTGGGGAATGGTTCCGGTGTTTTCATCGGGAACATTCTAGAAGGTCCCGGAATGTCCGGCACTCCGGAGGGGGGAAGGGTACATGAATATGTCATTGTAAGTTGGAATGATTGCATCATGTACTAGGTGTCTTCGCTTTCCAAAATAAAGGATTTATTTAAATCCTAAATTGAAAAGTCAAACGGCTTGTTTGAAAGTCAAACGGCAAGTTTTGGAAAGTGGAAAGAGGAGGAGAAGAGGAAACCAAGTTGGGGAGGGATTCCCTCCTCCCCAAGCCGGCGCCCCACCCCAAGCCGAGTTGGGGAGGGACTCCACTCCCTCCCCTTGGCCGCCGGCCCTCCCACCTATAAAGGGAGGGGCAGGGCTGCCCCTCCTAGCACACACAAGTTCCTATCCTCTAAACTAAACCCTAGATCTAAACCCCGGTTTAGAGCTATTTCGGTTTAGAGCCTTCTAATTGGTTTAGAGCCCTCTAATTGGTGTGTCTAATTACTAGACCACTAATAGCCTCTCTCATAAGCTCCACCATACTCGCACCGGCTTAAGGCGAAGCCCTGCGGGATTTCCCCTCTACTTCCGGTACCACGCCGTTGTGCTGCCGGAATCGCGAGGAGAATGCTACAACCTCCGCTGCCTGCTGGAACAAGGGAGAGGAAGGTCTTCGTCGAGTACCGAACGTGTGACCTACTGCGGGGGCGCTGCTGGAACGTGGCGCCGGAAGGATCGTCTACGCGATCTTGAGATCGGAAAGAGTACGACTACATCACCCACGAGAATCTGCTCTCGTTAAACACTTTGGAATCTTCGAGGGTGAGTTATTCCATCGACTCGTTGCTACAATCTAGTAGATAGATCTTGGCTTGTTTGTTTGTATGCGATAGAAAATTTTTGTTTTCCATGCTACGAACCCCTACAGTGAGCTCTCTTCTTATTGTTGGGATGTGAGCGCATGAATATACAGAACGTGGGCCGAGTGTTGGAATTTGGTGTATATTGGACTGCTGGCCCATTAGACAAATTCTGAAATTCTCTTTGGCCCACTTGTATATGGCAGCATATGGCTGTGTAATGGTGCTAAAGTTTAGTCCCACATTGCTAGTTGAACTGGAGTTGGACCACCTTATATAGTAGAGTGTTGCACCACTCACTAAGATGTGACAAGAAGAGTAGCCCTCACGCACTCCTCCTCCGACGACGCCCGCCTCACCACGCCACGCCTCGCCTCGCCTCGTCACGACGCGACGCGCGCCGCGGGTTGCGGCTTGCGGGTTGCGGGAATCTCACCGAACCGAGCTTTATTTTGCTGGTTGGGAAAACTGATTATGAGTCATTAACGGACGCGTTAATTACAGCCGTTTCCAGTTTTTATGGACGTGGTTGTTACCGACTCGGACGTGGGTTGAGCCCACGATCCTCATAACCTGCATTATATAAGCGTCCGGGCTAAACCTAATCGGCACCGTATCAATACACACACGCACCTACCTCCAGAACCTTGCGCCGCCGCTTTCGTCTTCCCCAACCCGGCTTGCGGCGTGCACCGCAGATCGAAACAGTAGGCCTCCGAAATCCTGCCTCTCGTGAACCTGTACGGGTGAGGGGCGATCAGGTTTTTGGGGAGCGCTCAGCGCGACTACTGGCAATCACGTTGTCGTCCGACAACGAGTTCCCGAACGACGACTTCTTTCCGGACGTCAGCGACCTCTTCGACAACCACAACATGGGCGACGCTGCTGCGACCGCTGCGGCTGCTATTCAGCCTACACTGTACGTGATATTCAACTGTCTTTTTCAGATTATGCTAGAGTTCTTTGTTCTAGCGTTTGGTATAGATGTGATAGGTTTATCTCCTATAGATGTAATCTGTTCATCTACTTTGTTGATCTGGATAATTGGTTTTAGTACCGTTTGTATGATCATGATTTATCAGTTTATTATTCGGATTAAATCATATGGATTATTGCTTATATTTTTAACAATCCAAAAACCTGATTATAGGCAACTGAATTCCACTGGTGTAGCCGCGGCTACTAGGCCGCCTCCTTTTGATGGCATGCACTATAAGAGATGGCGCAAGAGAGCAGTTCTCTGGTTTGAAAACCTAAACTGTTATAGCGCCACTCTTGGCAAGCCTGAAGGAGATCTTTCTGCTGAGCAGGAAGCGAACTTTAAGAAAACCGATACCATGTTTATGGCGGCTTTGTTCAGTGTTCTTGGGGACAACATTGTTGACCCTTATATGTCATTTGATAATGGCAAGGACGCGTGGGAAGCGCTCGAGGCCAAGTTTGGGGTCTCGGACGCTGGCACTGAGCTGTATGTCATGGATCAATTCTATGACTACAGGATGGTTGATGAGCGCTCCGTCGTTGAGCAAGCTCATGAGATACAATCACTTGCCAAAGAACTTGAGCAGTTCAAGTGTTCCTTACCGGACAAATTTGTGGCTGGTGGTGTTATTGCCAAGCTTCCTCCTTCGTGGAGGAACTTTGCTACTTCTCTGAAACATAAGAGACAAGAGTTTTCCGTTACGGATCTCATTGGGTCTCTTCATGTGGAAGAGAAGGCGAGAGCAAAGGACAAAACTGCTCGAGGACTTGAGGGAAGTTCTACTGCCAATTTAGTGCAGAGAAAAAACTTCCAATCCCACAAGTTCAAGAATAAGAACAAAACTGAAGGAAAGGGGAAGTTTGATGGCAAGAACAAGGCCACGCACTCAACCAACTTCAAGAAGAAAAATGATAAGAGGAAAGGCTCTTGCCACGTATGTGGTGATCCTGGTCATTGGGCTCCTAGCTGCCCTAATCGCTTTGACAAGCGTCAACATGGGAACAGCGGCAATGCCGCTAATGTTGTTATTAGCGATACTGAGATGAAGGATGTTGGGTACGCTATTTTACCTACTATCCTTTCAGTATGTCATTCTCCTGATTGGTGGATAGACACGGGTGCTAATACACATGTATGTTCTGATATTTCCATGTTTTCGTCTTATCAGGTCTCAAGGACCTCTTCCGTGCTGATGGGAAACGGCTCACGTGCTTCTGTTCATGGTGTTGGTACGGTAAATCTGAAGTTTACTTCGGGAAAGACCGTACAGCTGAAGAATGTGCAGCACGTTCCCTCCATTAATAAGAATCGCGTCAGCGGATCACTTTTATGTCGAGATGGCTTTAAGTTGGTGTTTGAGTCCAATAAAGTTGTAATTTCTAAATATGTACAATTTGTTAGAAAGGGTTATGAGTGCGGAGGTCTGTTCCGCTTGTCCTTGTCAGACTCATGTACTAAAGTTATTAATCATGTGTGCAATGATAATGAGTCCAATGTTTGGAATTCACGACTCTGTCATATTAACTTTGGTTGCATGACGCGGCTAGCCAATATGAGTTTAATTCCGAAATTTACCACTGTCAAAGGTTCTAAGTGCCAAGTTTGTGTGCAAGCAAAGCAACCCCGCAAGTCTCATACGGCTGCGGAACCGAGAAACTTAGCACCGCTAGAACTTATACATTCAGATCTTTATGGTGTGTTGACAAAAGGCTGCGGAACCGAGATGAATGGTGTGTTGACAAAAGGTGGAAAATGATACTTTATGACTTTGATTGATGACTTCACTAGATACTGCTATGTTTATCTTCTGAAATCTAAAGATGAAGCTCTGAACTACTTCAAAATCTATAAAGCTGAGACAGAAAACCAACTTGATCTTAAAATCAAGCGGCTAAGGTCGGATCGTGGTGGAGAGTACTTTTCAAACGAATTTGATTTATTCTGTATAGAACACGATATTATACATGAGAGGACGCCTCCCTACTCACCTCAGTCGAATGGGGTGGCCGAAAGGAAGAACCACACTCTAACTGATTTGGTTAACGCCATGTTAGATACATCGGGCCTTTCCAAGGAATGGTGGGGGAGGCGCTAATGACCGCGTGTCATGTCCTAAACCGTGTTCCTGTAAAGGATAAAACCATGACTCCATTTGAGGAATGGGAAAAGAAAAGACTTAAACTCTCTTACTTACGAACTTGGGGTTGTTTGGCGAAAGTCAATATTCCAATACCCAAGAAGCGAAAGCTTGGACCAAAAACCGTTGATTGTGTTTTTTTGGGATATGCTTTTCATAGCATTGGCTATAGATTTTTGATAGTTAAATCTGAGGTATCCGACATGCATGTTGGTACAATTATGGAGTCGAATGATGCGACTTTCTTTGAGGACATCTTTCCTATGAAAGGCATGTCTAGCTCATCAAATCAGGAGATGACTAGTTCATCTAGTCAGGAATTTTCTATAATTCCTGAACCCACTATGCCGATAGAACACTCTGATGATCCTGTGGAGGATGACAATGAAGCTCCCAAAAGGAGCAAGAGACAAAGGACTGCAAAGTCATTTGGTGATGATTTCATTGTGTACCTTGTGGATGATACTCCCACTTCTATTTCAGAAGCCTATGCATCTCAAGATGCTGACTACTGGAAGGAAGCCGTCCGAAGCGAGATGGATTCCATCTTAGCTAATGGTACTTGGGAAATCACTGATCGTCCTTATGGGTGTAAACCTGTAGGATGTAAATGGGTGTTCAAGAAAAAGCTTAAACCTGATGGTACTATTAAAAAGTACAAGGCACGTCTTGTGGCTAAGGGTTATACCCAAAAGGAAGGTGAAGACTTCTTCAATACCTACTCACCTGTAGCCAGATTGACCACTATTCGAGTACTACTATCCTTGGCTGCCTCACATGGTCTTCTCGTTCATCAAATGGACGTTAAGACAGCTTTTATAAATGGAGAGCTAGATGAGGAAATTTATATGGAGCAGCCTGACGGATTTGTAGTAGATGGTCAAGAAGAAAAGGTGTGTAAGTTAGTGAAGTCTTTGTATGGTCTTAAGCAAGCTCCTAAGCAGTGGCATGAGAAGTTTGAAAGAACTTTTAACTGCTGAAGGCTTTATTGTAAATGAAGCTGACAAATGTGTGTACTATCACCATGGTGGGGGCGAGGGAGTTATTATGTGTCTCTACGTTGATGACATATTGATATTTGGGACCAACCTCGCTGTTATCGAGGAGGTCAAAGAGTTCCTATCTCGCTCCTTTGAGATGAAGGACTTGGGAGTGGCTGATGTAATTTTAAACATCAAGCTACTAAAGGATGACAATGGTGGGATTACACTGCTTCAGTCTCACTATGTGGAAAAGATATTGAGTCGCTTCGGGTATAGCGACCACAATTCTTCTCCAACGCCTTTGATTTGAGTGTGCTACTTCGAAAGAATCGAAGGACTGCTAAAGATCAATTGAGATATTCTCAAATTATTGGCTCGCTCATGTATTTAGCCAGCGCTACTAGACCTGACATCTCCTTTGCTGTAAGCAAACTGAGTCGATTTGTGTCAAATCCTGGAGATGATCATTGGCATGCTCTTGAAAGTGTTTTGCGCTATTTAAAAGGCACTGCGAGTTATGGTATTCACTATACTGGGTATCCTCGGGTACTTGAGGGTTATAGTGATTCAAACTGGATATCTGATGCTGATGAGATTAAGGCCACAAGTGGTTATCTGTTTACACTTGGTGGTGGCGCTGTTTCTTGGAAGTCTTGCAAGCAGACCATCTTAACGAGGTCAACAATGGAAGCAGAACTCACATCATTAGACACAGCCACTATTGAAGCAGAGTGGCTTCGCGAGCTCTTGATGGACTTACCTGTGGTTGAAAAACCAATACCCGCCATTCCAATGAACTGTGATAATCAAACTGTGATCGTCAAAGTAAACAGTTATAAGAATAATATGAAGTCATCAAGGCATGTGAAGAGGAGATTGAAATCTGTCAGGAAACTAAGAAACTCCGGAGTTATTGCGTTGGATTATATTCAAACATGTAAGAACCTGGCAGATCCCTTCACAAAGGGTTTATCATGTAATGTGATAGATAATGCATCGAGGGAGATGGGTTTGAGACCCACATTATGAGTTGATCCCAGTGGCAACCCGCTCTATGTGATCGGAGATCCCATGAATTAGAGCTGGGAGACAAGCTATTGGTCAGCTGAGAGGAGAGTATCCCCATATTATATTTACATCTCAATAAAGATACAATACTCTCTTAATCTGCATGGCAGGTTGATATTTATCTTAATGTGTTCCAAGTGGCTTTTTATAAGCGGAGATGTTGTCCTGCAGAACATCTCTTGAGAAACACACCTATATGAGTCTGACTGTCAAACGTCGCAGTTCGTGAGAGTTGGGTGCTCTCTAGTAAACTCATGAAAGGCCCTGGAGTATGACGCATAAGCTCCAAACCGCGGGGAAGCCGACGGTAGCCCTGTACCGGTCTAGATTTTGTGTGAAACCAGCGCGCAGAAAACTTATAGTTCAAGGCATAGTCCACTATTCAAGTTGCTAGCTAGCGTAGCATGAAGTTTAACGTGGAAGTTCAACTTAACAGTCTCCACTACACACCGGTATATAAAACAATGTTCTGAAAGAAAAGTGTTGTGATGTGCCAATGAGACTTTGTGGGGGATTGTTGGAATTTGGTGTATATTGGGCTGCTGGTCCATTAGACAAATTCTGAAATTCTCTTTGGCCCACTTGTATATGACAGCATATGGCTGTGTAGTGGTGCTAAAGTTTAGTCCCACATTGCTAGTTGAACTGGAGTTGGACCACCTTATATAGTAGAATGTTGCACCACTCACTAAGGTGTGACAAGAAGAGTAGCCCTCGCGCACTCCTCCTTCGACGCTGCCCGCCTCGCCACGCCTCGTCTCGCCTCGTCACGACGCGACGCGCGCCGCGGGTTGCGGGAATCTCGCCGAGCCAAACTTTATTTTGCTGGTTGGAAAAACTAATTATGAGTCATTAACGGACACGTTAATTACAGTCGTTTCCAGTTTTTATGGACGTGGCTGTTACCGACTCGGACGTGGGCTGAGCCCACGATCCTCCTAACCTGCACTATATAAGCGTCCGGGCTAAACCTAATCGGCACCGTATCAATACACACACGCGCCTACCTTCAGAACTTTGCGCCACCACTTTCGTCTTCCCCATCCCGGCTTGCGACGTGCACCGTAGATCGAGACAGTAGGCCTCCGGAACCCCGCCTCTCGTGAACCTGTACGGGTGAGGGGCGATCAGGTTTTTGGGGAGCGCTCAGCGCGACTACTGGCAACCACGTCGTCGTCCGACAACGAGTTCCCGAACGACGACTTCTTCCCGGACGTCAGCAACCTCTTCGACAACCACAACATGGGCGACGCTGCTGCGACCGCTGCGACTGTTATTCAGCCTACACTATACGTGATATTCAACTGTCTTTTTCAGATTATGCTAGAGTTCTTTATTCTAGTGTTTGGTGTAGATGTGATAGGTTTATCTCCTATAGATGTAATCTGTTCATCTACTTTGTTGATCTGCATAATTGGTTTTAGTACCATTTGTATGATCATGATTTATCAGTTTATTATTCGGATTAAATCATATGGATTATTTCTTATATTTCCAATACCGATACTGGGCTAGCCAAGAGACGCTAACATCTAGTATCAGAACTAGCGTCCTGAGGGGCTTTACACCGGGAGAGATTCTTTCCTCCCTTCAGTCCGAGCTATTGGAATAGAGTGAGCTCTTTTCTTATTATTAGGCTGTAAACGCATGAACGTTTAGAACGTAGGCTGAGTTTTAGGCTGGCCAAGTAGACGCTAACACGAGCCCATGCCAAGTTCGCTGACGCTGCATGGAAGAGGCCGGAAACTTCTCAACTCCGGCGGCAGGCGCGTGCTCACAGGCTCTGTGTACTCGACGCCCTCTCGATTTTCGCCTGCTTGACTACTCTAAAAATTCCCAAAATCACTTGATCAAGTGCGCCGTCGATTCACGTGGGAGATTGAATAAGAGGAGACCGCGGGCGGGAAGTGCAAGGTCAACTGGACCCTTGCGGACTCTGGCCTTGAGATTCATTCCCTGCGACGAGCTCGGTCGCAGCCTCTCCGCTGCTGCAACCAGAGAGGGTTACGATCGGCGATGGACAAACCGCATCCTTCTGGCATGGACCGGTGCCCCTCTGTTCACGCTTCCCGACGCTCTTCACACACTCACAATGGAAGGGTCGCTCGGTATCGGAAGCTCTGAACGCGGACCGCTGGGTGCTCGGCTCGACCTAAGGCGTGCGCCGCTGTCGGCCATCGCGTCGGAATTCATCGCGCCGTGGGGGAAGCTCAGGGCTAATGCGACGACGCTGCAGGAACACACCCCTGACACCATCACATGGCTGTTCTGTTCACCCGGTGCCCCACTGCAATAGATCTACTTTTGAACACGCTAACAAATCGCTCACCAGGTGGACACTTCTCTGATTGATTTCTTTATGGCAAAGTAGCAGTAGTACTCAGATTAATTAAGTAAATCTAACATTGAGAGGAGTGATTAAAAATTGAGTATTCGCTGTGTCAAGACACCGGATGTCAGACCAGGATTAGTATGTTGACATTAAATTCATATAAGGGAGTCTGAATTCTACAGTAAGTTAATGAGTAACTATTCAAGTGGCAAGCTTTACATATAAATAGCTAAGAAAGATACACAGCAAAGATGGCTGGTTTGTTTCCCTCAATGGATAGTACGTAGTACTCCCTTCGATCCATATTAGTTGACTCCAATTTGGATGTATCTAGACAAATTTTTGTGATAGATACATCTAAATTAGAGTCAACTAATATGGATCGGAGGGAGTACTTATTATGTCAACTGTTTGCATAACGTTTAAAGGCACCTTAAATATTCTCTTGATTCTTTTTATTGTTTAGCTTGTAACGTACTAATCTTGTATAATAGTGATGGCAGCTGAGCTTATACGTGCTGCAAAAAGCAAGAATGATGGTGTACCAGAAAGATTAAAGTCTGACCAAACTTGAGAACTTCAAAAAAATATCAAGTCTTGCTCAAGCCTATCATGCTAAATTTCTCGTTTAGAATCTTCTATTATATCGCAGGCACGGGCAGTGCAGGCCCAACTGCGCAGGGGACAAGTATTTTACTTCTTGGGGAGGATGTAATTGCTTACAATAAAGGTTATCTTGCATTTGGAGTTTCTGACCTTGTTAAATTTCCCAGTGAAAAATAAAGAAATGTGCTATTTCTGAAAAACATATATGAACAACCCAGGGAGAGAAATCAAGCTAAAACCCTACAGTGGAGCTTGCAACATTCATTTCAGAAAGAGGGATTGGAAAGAAAGATGTTTACTTAATGCAAGGTTTTGATAAATTATTTCATTTATTACATACATATTATAATGTTTGATGCCAATGAAATTTGATCGATGCGAGTTCACTTCATTAAAAAGATGATGTGCTACAGGGTACCTCGACAATCTCATGACAAAGAAAACACTATGTGCCTATGTAACAAGCCATTATCATGGTTATTCCCCTTCCTCTTTGTTAAAGAAGTAGCCATCATAATAATTCAGCAAATTCAGGAACTTACCGGAGGTGAAGAGTGCACACAGATTTTTAGGTGTGCCAACTGTTGATACTCGATTTGGTACAGATCCTTTCGTCTAGAATTGGCGAATGGAAACTTTCGCAAACTTCTTGCCTGCTGTATGTCTTTTCCCCCTCAAATTAATCCCTCCGTCCTTCCCCTAATATAAGATATTATTACAACATGACTCATGTATTGGTTGTAGTAAGGGCAGTTAGAGGAGTAAACGGAAGAGTAAACTTTAGAGGAGTAAATATACTCCTTTAAAGGAGGTCGGCGCCGAACCGATCCCCTAAATTTAGAGGAGTAAACTTTTTTTGTCCTATTTTTTTCCACCACTCCACATGTGCATTCAAACATCTTACATATAGTTCAAACAAACAATTCAAACATACGGAAAATTCAAACACAATCAATACACCACTTAAACAACATACATAGACATAGTTCATCGAATCGAACACATCGAAATAAAACATGCATAGAGTTTATTCAAAAGTAGACTCTACCACCAACATCGATCAAGGTCACCAAAAAGAAGCTATCGACCTTGTTTGATCCAAAATACCACCAACATATCACATCATATGTTGTGGACCACCATCGAAGAGCTCAAAGACCATCTCGAAGAACTCATCATCATCACCTCCTCCTTCTCGCCCACCACCATCCTCACCATGACCATCACCACCACCATCTCCTTCTCCTTGGCCACCATCACCTCCTTGGCCATGAGCATCTCCACCAAAAGTTCTTTGAAGGATCTTTGCTCGCGTGAGCTCCCAATACTTCCTAGCCATGGCATCCATGTTGCTTGGATCCATGAACATGATAGCACGCTCATCGATCTCCTTCTCTTTTTCTATCCTCTCCTCCTCAAGTGCAACCCTCCTCTCCTCGGCAAGGGCCCTCCTCTCCTCGGTGGCCGTCTTCGTCTTCCACTTCTCCTCCTCCATTGCCTTGAGCTCGGCCCACCTTGCCGCCTTCTCATACCTCCTCTCGGCTGCCAAAGCTTTTTTGGTCTCAACCATGGCACATTTCATCAAAACAACATCACCGTGTGTCTACAAATCGCGAACCGATGAGAGGAGAGGAGAGGAGAAAAAGAGATATTTCACCTTGTCGACGATCCATCGAACACCTCGCGCTCGTCGCCGTTGACAACGGCCGCCCGTGATGGCTAGCCTCGTGGAGGGTTCGCCGTCGAGGCCTTGCACGTCGAAGAGGCAGCTGCATCCTTCGGCAACGCCGCCTCGGTCTTCTTCCTCTTCTTCTTGGCCGCGGCCTCCGCGAGCGCCACTTTGGCTGGAGTCGGCTTGCTCTGCCGCCGGCCAGCCACAGGAGCAAGGGTAGGACGCGGCGCCACCTCGGGAGCCTCCATGCGCTTGCCGCCAGCCTTACCGGAGGCCTTGACGGCCGTGCCGCCCGGCCGGACCACGTTGGTGGCCCCTAATCTTTTCCTACCCGAGGTCGCGGCGGAGATCTCCGATTGCGGCGGCGTTGGAGCGTCTCCGGCGCCGGGGATGGTCAAAGAAGGTGCGCGGAGAGCTGCACGTCGATTGCGGGTCGAGTCGACAACATCGATGCTGGTGGTGAGGCAGGCGGGAAAGAACAACGGAGGGCAGGAAGAGGAGGTCGGGAGACGGGAGGTTTTCTCGGAAGTAGCCACATAGGAGTAAATTTCGGAGTCGGCTGCCACTTTTTACTCATCCGATAAGTATAATTTTACTCCTCTAATCGTTTAGGAGTTCGGTTAGGTGC
This sequence comes from Avena sativa, assembly GCA_916181665.1. Classification (NCBI taxonomy): domain Eukaryota; kingdom Viridiplantae; phylum Streptophyta; class Magnoliopsida; order Poales; family Poaceae; genus Avena; species Avena sativa. The sequence goes on along the minus strand of OV702297.1, from coordinate 296,951,030 downwards.
CGCCGCTGCTTATTTTTACTCCTCTAACCGTTTTTAGGGGATCGGTTAGAGATGCCCTAACATCTTATATTATGGGATAGAGAGAATATTATTTAATTGCTCCATATATTGTTACCCCTCCGAGCCATAATAAATGTCATTGATTTATGGATCGGAGGGAGTAGCATCTTTAAGTGTTATTACCTACGCTTACATAAGGTGAAAAAAATATAAATAAATCTGCCTCCAGGTACGAACACCGGTGTGGCATGTCGATATTCCATGTCATCGTCCTAGAAATCATCTAGAAGTGTTATAAGAAGTAGCATATTATGCTTACTGTGAGATAAATTTGAAACTAGGAAATTATTTGGCACTACGTAAGTTGGAGTATGTCTTATGCCAAATTGGCCATATGGAGGATTTTTTAGGAACTAGCATGTTGTGCTTACTGCAGATAAATTGAAACCAGAAAATTATTTTGCATGGAGCAAGTTAGAGTATGTCTTACGCCAAATTGGCTGCATGCAGGTCTTTTTTAGGGATAGAAATGTCATTCTAAAGTTGACCGAATTTGTAGATCCTTTCATTGATTTTCAGATCAGTAGGTTATGCAACAGCTGCGTTCGCTCTAGTAATTCTAGAGGGCAGCACAAAGCCAGGGGTTTGATTTCAACAATAGGTGATGCAATGCAAGAAAATAAGAAATACGAATTGAATTTCCTAAGCCTTTTTTGAACTATTCCAATTCTTTCCAAAATGCAGCCAGAGGGAATAGCAATTGAAGCAAGGAAGCTGCTGCTGCTACAACGGGCATTTCAAGGTGTAGTGAACTTTGTCATGAACAGGTAATTTACTCTCTCAAATCACACCAGCCAAATAATGCCAATCAAACTAACAGAACATGCAACACGGATTCCCCCAGCGTAAGTTGGGCCCCCGGCACCATCTATGTCGTCCATTTGTTGGAGATTTGTGCGGAGTCAACTCAGTTATCGTCCGCAGAACATTTGCATTTAAGCCTTCTTGCTATTTCGGATTTAACCCTCTGTCCAGAGGGGAGCATGACCACCCAGACCCAAACAAAAGTCAACATACACGTTGTTCTCCTCCCGATCTGGATCAGGGACCTCTCCACCCTGTCTCCTCCTCCCCAATATTCCTTCTTATCGGCGACCTCCCCACCTCCATCGCCCCCACCTCGTCACCCCCACCACCTCCCCTACACCTCGCCGCCTTCCCCACCCTCCTCCACCTCGTCGCCACCCACCTAGCCCCAAACATGATCATACAAGTATTCACAAGATTGCACTGATTTCACTTGCTAACCACGCATATCTTGCTAGCAAATAAATCATATGCATGAGCGAGTGTCGAGAATTTAGCTAGGAAAGTGAAACAAATCTTTTTGGTCTCTCTCTTATTGAGAGATTAAAAACTTTTGCTCTTATTCCTTTAATTAATTAAGAGTACTCAAGTTTATACCAAGAGCATTTAATTTAAAAACAACTCATCTACTCCCACGTCAAAATTTCAAGACTCTCAAAGCACCTTTTTTCCTTTCCTTGTTTTTCAAAAACTTTTAACTCTTTTCATAGAGAAATCATGCCACTATTTTTAACATGTTAATTGGGATGTGTTGCGCACTCGTGACCATGCCAATAGATAGCTATTGAGCAATAGTGAGTCAGAGGAGTACTACAACTTCACTTGGAACGTAAAACCATGAGAAAACTAAATTTTTATATGTCATAACTTTGCAGCTACAGTCGTTTACATAACTCATAGCCGAAATCAAGTGGTTTCCCATATTTAGATTGTTCGTTGGCCAGCGGAGTTAATAGTTTTCCATAGAGTAGGACAGTTTTGTAGTGACACGCATAAAGCAATATCCTACTATAATTATTAGAAAAAGCAATGGCATAATTTGTACTACTTCGAAGTATCCATTTTATCAGACAATTTCATTCAAGGGTGCTATCGAGTCTATTTACAATTAAGCTCAATGGGGTTGAGTAGTTTCTAAAATCAAATCTTTTGGGCTAAACATGGACTCAAGTCATCTCTTGGATTCTTTTTATTGTTGTAAAAATGTTGGAAATATTTAACCAAGTTCATTGCTCAAGTTTTCAAAGCTAAAAGTGGACACTAGCAAGGGAATATAATTTATAGGATAACAAGCTAGGTGGGGAGTGACTCAAGTGCAAGCGAGTAAATCATTATAGGATCAATTTAAAATTGCAAGAGAGGTGATGAAAGGAATGTGATACCTCTTCTTGCTTGCTTGGTTCCCGTACTTAAGTTGAATCCTCTCTATATTTCCCTGTTGCCAAGTCACCTGAAATTGAGCAATCTCCGAGAAAAACAAAGAAACAAATTGCAATTGAAAGTTACACTAATTTTTTTTTGTGTTTCGAGTTTTAATAATGCAAACTAAAAGTAAACATGCTATTCTTGGAAAAGGAAACAAATTAAAAGAGAAAATAAAAAATATGAATGCAAGTTTGGAGGTTTTCAAAACCTCCCCCAAGCTTAGGTTGTTGTCGTGGTCAATTTTTGTTGTCGTCGTTTGGTGGCGGCTGGTGGTGCTGCTGGTAGTAGTCGGGGAAGTAGTTTATGAAGTTACCAAAGGTATGAGTTAAAGCACTCACATCATCACTAACTACATGAAGAGTCTGGTCGATCTCCCCAACACGCCGGTTGAGCTGCAAAACCTCCTGATAGGGGACATTGTTAAACCCCTGTTGTTGTTGTTGTTGTGGCTGATTAGGCCATTGGTCCCAATGCTGCTCCTCCTGCTGCTATTGATGTCCTTCCCAAGCAGGATTGTACTCCTGCTGCTGCTGCTCCTGTTCTTCCTGCTGCCCTCCTTCCTCTTCATCGGAGTTTGGATAGAGCTCCGCCATAATTTCAGTCACTTGATCCTTGGTGAGGATACAATTGTCCCTTCCTTGAACCTCGAAGGCTTGCAGGCAAGGAAATGGTATCTGACTCTCCCGCACATCATTAAGATAACCAAAACGATAGGCTCAGAGCCTCCTGTTAACTCGGTAAACACCGAGGAAGCCACGAGCAGTAACATATCTGACATCCATAAGTATGGAGCCATCAACATGTTGTGCAATAGGAATTGCAATTGAAGTGCTTGTACTAGGTGGGTTACCATCCCACTGATACGAATATCACCTTTTGTTTTGTTGCTCTGGTGGCGGAGGTGCTGGAGGAATAGAGTTACAGGAGTGGGACTCTGTGGCGCACCAGGGAAGAGCGCCTTGGTGATCATGGCCATATCTGTGTTGGCCATCAAGATAGTATCTCCTCTTCCTAACAAGGTGTTAGCAAGAAACATAGCAAAGTAACGAATGGCTGGGTTCTGAATGGTGGACATTTTCTTCTGGTAGAAGTCCCTACCACCATGAACAGAAACAGCCTCCCAAGCAGTTGCACTCGAGGTGCTATACAGGTTTGTAACAGTTGGTTCCCCCTCTTGAGTGAATCCATAAGCATCGCAAAATTGTTGATAGGTAATTTGATATGACCGTTGGTTAACGGTGAAATTTATCATGCATGCACTAACTTTTTCCTTATAGTTGCCATAGAAGGAGGCGAGGAACTCATGGGTGAGCCCTTCGTAAGTGTGGTGGCTGGCGTTTGCGAGGCCGGTGAGCCCTGCATTTGCATACAGGTAGTCGAAGTCCCCCTTCAACCCGGTTGAGTTGAGAAAGCCATTGTTGGCCCATCGTGTGGGCAGCACCTTCCTTGCCAATACCATGGAAAACTTGTAGTCGAGCTCAGCCTGGAACCCCGAGCCCTCACCGCGTTGACGCTTGCTCTTGCGAAAAAGGCTACCCATCTTGTTCATCTTGATGCACTAAGAATTTTCAACATAAAACCTTAGGCATATAGTTTCTACATGATATATGAGAGATTCTACGTGGAGGAATTCAATCCTAACGTGAGAAATTAAAGTAGAGAATCAATCAAACTTGAGTTTATCCACTAATTCAATGAGAAGATTTCAACCATGGAATTCCGAAAATAAAGCATGGATAGGGAGACAAACATACTGATCTATTGATTCCCCCACTCAAACGAACAAAATTTGCGAAGAATTGAGAGTTCTTGAGAGGTTTTGAGAGTTTTGGAGAGAGAGTTTGAGAGAAATAATGAGGGAAGGAAGAAGATGGCCCTGCCCCGACCTGTTTAAGTGGTCGGACCAAACTATACGGCGGAAACTATACGGCCGGGCCGGGTAGCTCCCGCCGTATAGTTGTGGCGGCAACAAGGGTTAGGGTTTCCCTTCGCCAGATCGCAACTATACAGTCACAACTATACGGCCGGACCATCTACTATACGGCCGGACCAGATGTTCCCGCGGTATAGTTGGTCGTCAACCTTTCTGTATCCAAACCCCAAGTTTTGAAAATTTTGTCGATAACTATACGGTCGCAACTATACGGTGGGAATTTTTATTCCGGTCGTATAGTTGGTCGTTAAGCCTTCTGTAGCATGCTTTTTTACCAAAAAATTTAGAGATGCATTTTTCATTTGGACAATAATATCGAGCTAGTTTCTACAGATAAAACTCGAACTTTATTTTCTACTCTAAATCTATGCTTGTTTCTGTAGGGGTTCGTAGCATGGAAAACAAAAAAAAATTACCGCATGCAAACAAACAAGTCAAGATCTATCTACTAGATTGTAGCAACGAGTCGATAGAGGAACTCACCCTCGAAGATTCCAAAGTGTTTAACGAGAGCAGATTCTCGTGGGTGATGTAGTCGTACTCTTGCTGATCTCAAGATCGCGTAGACGATCCTTCCGGCGCTGCGTTCCGGCAGCGCTTCCGCAGTCAGTCACACGTTCGGTACTCGATAAAGACCTTCCTCTTCCTTGTTCCAACAGGCAGCGGAGGTTGTAGCACTCTCCTCGCGATTTCGGCAGCACGACGGCGTGGTACCGGAAGTAGAGGGGAGATCTCGCAGGGCTTCGCCTTAAGCCGGAGCGAGTATGGTGGACTATGAGAGAGGCCTTGGCGATCTAGGGTTTAGAGGCACCAAGGGAGGAGGCTAGGCCGGCGGCTAGGGCTTGGGGAGAGCCCTAACTCGGTGGCTAGGGCAAACCCTAGGGCGGCGGCGACTTGTGGTGGTCGGCGGCTAGGGCTAGGGTTTTGGTGGAGAGAGGTGTAGGGAAGAGGGCGCCGGCCAAGGGGAGGGAGTCCTCCCCCAAGTCGGCCTCCTTGGTCGGCGGGTGGAGGGAGAGGAACTCCTCCCCAAGTAGGTTTCCTACTCTCCCTCCACCAAGCAAAACTGTCGTTTGACTTTTCAATTTGGCGTTTGACTTTTCAAACTAGGATTTGATTTCTCCCTTTATTTTGCCCAGCCATGATACCTAGTACATGATGCAACCATTCCACATTGTCATGACACATTCATGTACCCTTCCCCTCCGGAGTGCCGGACCTTCCGGAACCTTCTAGAACATTCCCGATGAAAACACCGGAATAATTCCTCAACTCCGAAACAGGACTTTCCTTATATGGATCTTATTCTCCGGACCATTCCGGATCTCCTCGTGATATCCCGGATCCCATCCGAGACTCCGAACAACATTCAGTCTCTTACTCATCATTCCATAACTACTCAACAACATCGAATCCTTAAGTGTGTCTCCATACGGTTCGTGAATTATGCGGACATGATCGAGACACTTCTCTGAATAATAACCAATAGAGGAATATAGAAATTCATATGGCTCCCACATATTTCTACGATTACTATGCGATCAAATGAACCACTTACATACGATACCAATTTCCCTTTGTCTCACGATAGTTTACTTATCCGAGGTTTTGATCGTCGGTATCCCTTCATACCTAGTTCAACCTCGTTACCGATAAGTACTCTTTTCTCATTCCCGTGGTATGTGATCCCTTGTGATCCAGTCACATGCTTGCAAGCTAATTGGATGACATTCCACCGAGAGGGCCCAGAGTATATCTATCTGTCATATGGATGGACAAATCTCACTCTTGATCCATGTGTCTCAACCCATACTTTCCGAACACTCAATGCCACCTTTATAGCCACACAGTTACGGTGTGGTGTTTGATGTCATCAAAGCATCCTTCCGGTGATGGTGATAAGCATGATCTCATGGTCTAAGGAATTAGGTTACTATGTATCAGAAAGCTTATAGCAATTGAACTATTAAAATGACTTGATCTTTATGCTATGCTTATCTATAGGAGTATGTCCATCATACCATTCTCCTAATGATATGATCTTGTTGTTAATAACATCTCAATGTTCATGATAGGGAAACCACAATCATCTATTAACCAACAAGCTAGTATTATAAAGAGGCTTTACTAGGGACTCTAATTTTGTTTACAAATTACACAAGTATTAATGTTTCCTTGTTAATACTGTTATAGCATGAATGTAAACATTTATCATAAACACAAAGATATAATAATAACTACATTTATTATTGCCTCTAGGGCATATCTCCAACAGTCTCCCACTTGCACTCGAGTCAACTAATCTAGATTACATGGTAATATACCGAACACCCATGGCAGTTTGGTGTTGGTCATGTTTTGCCCTCGGGAGAGGTTAGTCAACGGATCCGCCACATTCAGATCTGTGTGTACTTTGCAAATCTTTATGTCACCATCTTGGACATGTCCTCGAATAGCGTGAAAATGTAGCTTGATGTGCTTCAGCTTCTTGTGTGACCTTGGTTCTTGCGCATTGGCTATGGCGCCCATGTTATCACAGTAGATAGACATTGGGTCCAACGCACTTGGAACCACACCGAGCTCTGTAATGAACTCCTTCATCCATATCGCTTCTTGTGAAGCCTTCGAAGCAGCTGTGTATTCCGATTCAGTTGAAGATCTCGCCACAACGCTTTTCTTTACACTCCTCCAGCTAACTGATGCACCATTCAAAGTAAATACGTATCCAGATTGTGATTTAGAATCATACGGATCGGTGTTCCAACTAGCATCGGTGTAACCATTAACAACGAGCTGTTCATCACCTCCATAAGAAAGAACCATATCTTTAGTTCTTCTCAAGTACTTAAGGATGTTTTTGACCGCTGTCCAATGATCCACTCCTGGATCACTTTGATATCTGCTAGTTAAACTAACAGCATATGCAATGTCGGGTCTAGTACACAGCATGGCAAACATTAGAGATCCTATGGCTGAAGCATAGGGAGTCTTACTCATCCTTTCTCTATCTTCTGCCGTTGCAGGACTTTGAGTTTTACTCAACGTCGTATTGGGCAACATGGGCAAGAACCCTTTCTTGCTATCTTCCATTCCAAACCTCTTTAGAACTTTGTCCAAATATGTACTTTGTGACAATGATATTAGGCGTATCGATCTATCTCTATAAATCTTTATGCCTAATATGTAAGCTGCTTTGCCAAGATCTTTCATTGAAAAACTATTATTCAAATATTCTTTGACACTATTAAGAAGGTCTACATTATTCCCAATCAACAATATGTCATCTACATATAGTATTAAGAATGCTACAGAGCTCCCACTCACTTTCTTGTAAATACAAGCTTCTCCATAAGTTTGTATAAAACCAAAACTTTTGATTACCTTATCAAAACGTTGATTCCAACTTCAGGATGCTTACTTCAGCCCATATATGGACTGTTGAAGTTTGCATACCTTGTTAGCATCTTTAGGATCGACAAAACCTTTGGGTTGCATCATATACAACTCTTCATCAATGTCTCCATTGAGGAACGATGTTTTGACATCCATCTGCCATATCTCATAATCATAATATGCAGCGACTGCTAACATAATCCTCACAGACTTTAGCTTCGCTACTGGTGAGAAAGTCTCATCGTAGTTAACTCCTTGAATTTGTCGAAACCCTTTTGCGACAAGTCGAGCTTTATAGACAGTAACATTACCATCAGCATATGTTTTCTTCTTGAAAATCCATTTGTTCTCGACAGCCTTCCGGCCATCTGGTAAGTCCACCAATGTCCATACTTGGTTTTCGTACATGGATCCAATTTCGGATTTCATGGCATCTTGCCATTTATTGGAATCTGGGCTCATCATCGCTTCCTCATATGTCGCAGGGTCATCGGTGTTGTCCACCAACATGACACTCATAACGGGATCATACCAATCAGGAGTGGTACGAGTTCTCGTTGACCTGCGAGGCTCTGTAGCAACTTCAACCGAAGTTTCATGATCATCATCATTAGCTTCCTCTCTTATTGGTGTAGGTGCCACAGGAACTACTTCCGGTGCTGCGCTACTCGCAAGTTTGAGAGAAGGTTCGACAACCTCGTCGAGTTCTACTTTCCTTTCAGTCACTTCTTTCGAGAGAAATTCTTTCTCTAGAAAGGATCCATTCTTGGCAACGAAGATTTTGCCCTCGGATATATGATAGAAGGTATACCCAATAGTTTCCTTCGGGTATCCTATGAAGACGCATTTTTCCGCTTTGAGTTCAAGCTTGTTCGGCTGTAACTTCTTTACATAGGCTTCGCAACCCCAAACTTTAAGGAACGTCAATTTAGGTTTCTTCCCAAACCATAATTCATACAGTGTCGTTTCAACGGATTTAGATGGTGCCCTATTTAAAGTGAATGCGGCTGTTTCTAATGCATAACCCCAAAACGATAGCGGTAAATCTGTAAGTGACATCATAGAACGAACCATATCTAAGAGAGTTCGATTACGAAGTTCAAACACACCATTACGCTGTGGTGTTCCCGGCGTTGCAATTGTGAAAGTATTCCGCATTTCTTCAAATGCTCGCCAAACTCGTAACTTAGATATTCACCTCCACGATCAGAACATAGAAATTTAATCTTCTTGTTACATTGATTCTCTACCTCACTTTGAAATTCCTTAAACTTCTCGAAAGTTTTGGACTTATGTTTCATGAAATAGATATACGCATATCTACTCAAGTCATCCGTGAAGGTAAGAACATAACGATAACCACCGCGCGATGCTACACTCATTGGTCCACACACATCGGTATGTATGATTTCCAATAATTCCGTAGCTCGCTTCATCATACCAGAAAATGGAGTCTTAGTCATTTTACCCATCAGACATGCTTCGCATCTTTCAAGTGATTCGAAATCAAGTGATTCAAGAAGTCCATCGGAATGGAGTTTCTTCATACGCTTCACTCCGATATGACCAAGACGATAGTGCCACATATAGGTCGAGTTATTGCTCAATTTCAAACGTTTAGCTTCAATGTTATTAATATGTGTATTTCCACTATTGAGATTCAATAACAATAGACCATCTATCAAAGGTGCATGTGCATAAAACATATTACTCATATAAATCGAATAACCATTATTCTCGGACTTAAACAAGTAACCGTCTCGCAATAAACAAGATCCTGATATAATGTTCATGCTTAACGCAGGCACCAAATAACAATTATTTAAGTATAAAACTAATCCCGATGGTAGATGAAGAGGTAGCGTGCCGACCGCGATCACATCAAGCTTTGATCCATTTCCAACGTGCATCGTCACCTTGTTCTTTGCTAGCTTCCGTTTATTCTGTAGCACCTGTTTTGAGTTACAAATATGAGCAACCGAACTAGTATCAAATACCCAGGCACTACTACGAGTACTAGTGAGATACACATCAATAACATGTATATCGGATATACCTTTCTTCTTGATGTTGCTGTTCTTCAAATCCGCCAAGTACTTTGGGAAATTCCGCTTCCAGTGACCCTCTCCCTTGTAGTAAAAGCATTCAGTATCAGGCTTAGGTCCAGCTTTGGTCTTCTTTGCCGGTGCGACAACTTTCTTACCAACCTTCTTGAAGTTTCCCTTTTGCTTAGACTTGCCTTTCTTGAATTTGGTGGTCTTATTGACCAACAACACTTGATGCTCTTTCTTGATCTCCACTTCTTCAGATTTCAACTTGGAGAAGAGTTCTGGCAACGTCTTGTTCATGCTTTGCATATTGTAGTTCATCACAAAGTTCTTGTAACTTGGTGGCAGTGATTGGAGGACACGGTAAATCCCCAAAGCATTAGGAATCACTATACCCAAGCTTTGGAGTTTGTTTGCGTGCCCAGACATCTTAAGCACGTGCTCACTGACGGAGCTGCCCTCTTCCATCTTGCAGTTAAAGAACTTTTCAGAAGCCTCATAACTCTCAACTGCCGCGTGAGTGTAAGGTTCCCAACCTTTAATAAGGTAAGGTTCCCTGTGTTTACAATGCTAGTCCCTGGATCAATAGCTAGCATCCACAGTTAAGATGTAATATCAAGAAACAAAGGTCATAATACAACTTTATAACCAGGAATAACATAATTTATTACATCTTACATAGCTCATTTGGCTATCTCATTACAATGCAGCAGAATATAACAATAGCATGGGGTCCTTCATCTTTAAAGTGCCACAGGCAGACATGTTGGTTGTAGACTTGTAATCCTAAATCAATAAACTTCTCTAACATCAAACGAACCTGCAACATAATAAGTTACAGCCACAAGGGTCAATACATTTGAATTGTATTGGCAAGTGATACTATGGTAGTATAGTGGAGTCTATCATCTATATGCATTTGGCTAAGTGGAGCTTAGGCTTGCTTTGCTCAAAATAGAATTTCCTTATCATTTAAAAAAAACACTAAGTTTTTGCTTGACAAAAACCTTCCCAAGGCATCTCCCAATAGAAATTGGTGATCCTTCAACCCTTGTTCAACCACAAGTTTTAACTTAGAAATTGGGATGAGGAGATTCTTGATAGCTTCCATGTCTTGATTCTCAAATTGTCCTTTACCAGGGACATGGCTAAGTACTTAGATTTTACACTCTGCAGAGGTGGTGCACTTTCCCCACAAGACTTGGTTTCACCAAGACAAGATCTTTCAGAAGCCTTCCCTTCGACCAGAATGGACGTGCTCCAACCTATCATTCCCCTACCACCAACTGTCCATTTGGCTAAGTTATTTCAACCTATATGATCCAGGCAGAGCCCATAATGCCAAGTGGTTGCACTTGAAGCTTCTCAACATTTGACATCTCAAATCTCTTTGTTCCTGGGTGGCCATCCACAAGTGAGATACACAAGGTAAACCATAGAAATAGGCCTTGTGAACCACTCAACATAAACCATTCCTTCCATTCCACCCAGGTGATTCATTCACTTAGTTGTTTTATTAAACAAAACATAAGTCCTCAGACTTAGAAATATTCCATAGCATGAATATATATTCCACCCTTGTTTTCTACTCGCTAAGCTATGCATGATAGTAGTAGGAATCTTAACTTAGTAAATTCTACTAAGGTTTCATCTACTAGGATTTCCCATGGCATAGTATATACTTAGCAAAATTCCATGCAAGTCCTACTTAGAAATATCACTAATGCATAGTGAAAATAGTGGGACAAAAGTTTGAAGCATCACTTGCCTTTTTGGTAGAGAATATAAGTTCACTCCTTGTATTTTCAATGATCACACTCTTCAAATCACTACAATTCAATCAAGCAAGGCACAATTTCAATCTACCATTCAAGCAAACATCACATAAAACAATAGAAACAAAACAATGCATGCAAGGATGCCAAACTTTGTTTTATTTACAAAAGTGGTTTATAATAGGTTATAAACATTCTAAAACACTTATTGGTCATTTTATAAAGTGGTAAAATCATTTGCAAAAGATTTCACTTCATAAACCATTTTTAAACCAAGTCATTATTTTATGTGGTTGAAAATGTTTTTAGCAAAGTAATAGTTTTATAGTGTTCACCAAATACATTTTCAAATCATAAAACTTGGTGTTTGGGGTCAGAGAGTTTATTCCAAAACATTTTCCAAAGATTTTCTCCCAAAAGCATTTTTAATAAATAAACATTACTTTTATTTGACTAGAAATGGTTTAAATCAAAAGTTTATTCTTTTGCTTCACCAAATATATTTTTGAAACCACAAATTGATTTATATGGTCAGTAGGTTCAAAACAATCCATTTGCCAACGGTTTTACCTCAAAAATCATTTTAGAACAATTTTTATATTCTAAACATGCATACACAAGTTTCTGCAAAAACAATCAATTTAACAGAAGCAATTTACTAAACAAAGTGCATGGTCAGAAAGTACTTGTCTTGCTGATTCCATTGATATAAAATTTGCAAAATTTGGACGTGTGGTTTGAAAGTTATGAATTTTTCAAAATTGAACCACAAATAGATCAAATCTGTTTTTTAAAACAGACTCTGTGACACGTGGCGCTATCCTACTGGCGCATACCGTTTCATGCGGATCAGCAAATACAGCCGTTAGATCTAATTACATCGCACGGTTCAGAGGCTCTCGTACCCCTTCGCTTAAGTGACTCCATCTAAGCCTCAGGATCAAGATCCAACGGTCCTAGTGTAATGACCTAGAACTGGCGGCGCTGGACTCTGACGCGCGGCAGCGGCGGCCTGGCAGTGGCGTCGCCGACGATGCAGGAAGCTAGAAAAAGAGAGAGGGGGCTCACCGGATTCGCTGTACGATGCTGATGCTCAACGTGTTCTCGGGGAGGCAGGGGGCGCACGGAGTGGTCGACAATTGCTCGTCGGAGTAGTGGTCACCGTCGGTTGCGCCCAGACGTTGTTGGTGGCGAAGAAACAGAGCGCGCTAAGACGAGTGGAAGACACGGTTAGATGCGCAAGGTCGTGGCGCGCACAGGAGTATCTAAAAGAGGGGAGAGGGAGGTCAGAGCTCACCGTGTGGAGTCGCCGGAGTCGAGGCAGAGGGTGGCGGAGTTCGTTCGAGGTTGTTGCCGAGCGTCTGAGGCTCGCGCGAGTGAGGGAAAGGCACTGGCAGGTGCAGGAGATGATGGCGAGCAAGCTCGTGTGCTCTGGAGGCAGTGGGGCTAGCGGTGGTGGCTGGAATCGTCGGAGAATCTCGCCGGAGCCGTGGATGTTGCCGAGAGAAATTCGGGCAGCCCTGGGGCGGAGGAGGTGCGGTGAGTGAAGGAAAAGAGGGAGAGAGGGCAGGCGCTTATGTACGCGTGATCACGGGGTTGTTAAATGGCGTCTTTACTGCTTATTAACTCGAGGAAACGGCAACAGAACGGCCGGGGAGGTGGGCGTGGTCTTCGCGCGGGTGAGAACGATGATGAGGTGGCGGTGGGGTCCAGCTGTCTGCAAGTGAGAGAGTGGGGGTGGGTCCAGTTAGTCATTGACTCTGTGGGTGAGAATTCGAGTACGAAACATTTTCCTGCGGGAGAGAGGAAGTGGGCTGGACTATTGGGCTTAGTGGGCTAGCTGGGCTGGTTGCTTCGTTTCCCCTTTTTTTTATCTGATTCTTTTTCTTTTTCCATTTATTTTTATTCTGTTTTGATTTTGTTTAAACAATTTAAACATCAATTTGAATTCAAACCTCAACCAAAATTTGTGTAGGTTTAAATACTGATTAGTAATATAATCTGAAGTCAATTTTGGAATAAAATTTTATTCTTTTTGTGGTCTTTTAATTATTCAAATAAGGCCTTGTTTCAAATCAAATAAGATTGAATAATATTTTCAAACACCATTTGAATTTCTAAAACCTTCCAAATCTTTTCAGTAGGTTTTTATTTGATTATTTGGGTTCAAATAATTCATCTTGAATTATTTGGAAAAGCTTTCAATATCATTTATTAATTATTTAAAATTGATTTGTCTTTATTCAAATGGAATTTGGTTCAAGCCATTTTATTTTATTTTGGAAATTCTTTATCCAATATTTTATTTGGATTTGGATTATAATCATTCCACTTGTTTATGGATTTGGCCAAGTTTTAATTTGGCCTTTAAATATTCCTTATTTAATATTTCTTCCTTCATCTTATAAAATCCATATCTTTTTATTTAGAGATCCAAACTTGGTGATTCCAATTTGTGAAATCTTATTTGATATTTATTTATCACTTTAAATCTTTTTAGGATTAATTGCTCACCATTTGGTTTGGATTTTTAGATAAGTGCTTTATTAGCTTTGGAAATTTAATTCCTTATCTTATTATATTCATAAGATTTTACCCATGGCTCCAAATTAAGTGAAACCAATTTCTATGGTCTTATAATATTTATATTTGTCCTTCTTGATCTTTTGTAAATGTTTGTTGACAAATTTTTATATGGATCAAATCCATAGACTTGGATATAACTTGAAAATGATTTTCTTCCATTAGGGTTTTAGAGTTTTGGTTTATTCCTCAAGTGTTTTAAATTTCCAGTTGCATTTATGAAGAATGCATTTCACTTGATTTGAATTTAGTTGGATGCAAACATTAACCAAAGTTTGTTCAAGATGGGATTTTAAGTTTACAATTAGAAACAAAAGTTTCTTTTCACCCTAATTTTCAACAATAATTTATTTTGTTTATTTATTTTTCACATTACAAGATTTGGAGAATCTTGGGATGTGACAGTGAGTCTCAAATATCAATTTGAGTTCACGGACAATATCATGTGGGTCATGGTTCTCAAACCTTTTCTGAAGCTCCGATTCCAAACCATACAAGATAGCACACTGAACTGTGGAGTACTGATTCTTCCAAGCGAGGTAAACATTCTTTACTTCATCGGTAGCATCAGCTGCAGGCGGGTCACCCAGCGGTGCATCTAGCACATAGGTCAAATTACTAGCATTGAGGACAATCCTCAAATTGCGGAACCAATCCGCGAAGTTGCTTCCATTGTTTTTCAACTTTTCTTTCTCTAGGAACGCATTAAAATTGATGGTAGGGGCCGCCATTGATCTACAACATATTTGCAATAGTTTAGACTAAGTTTATGACAAATTGAGTTCTAATTAATAGTTAAATTAATCTAGGTGAACTCCCACTCAAAACAATATCCCTCACATTGTTTTAGTGATCACACGAACCAAATCCGCCACATCAAAACCGATCATCACGAGAGTTGATGTAGCTTCAATGGCGAATAATCGACATGTTCATCATATCTACTATATGATTCATGCTTTACCTTTCGGTGATCCGGGTTCCGAGACCATGTATGTACATGCTAGGCTTGTCAAGATCAAACCTTAGCTTCTGCATGAGCAAATCTGGCTTGCTCACGTTGTATACACTCGCAGAATCTAACACACCCGATCATCACGTGGTGCTTCGAAACAACGAGCTTTAGCAATGGTGTTTACTAAGGATGAACACTTTAAAACTTGAAATTTATATGCTTGAGGGGTCATCTTATAATGCTACCGTCGTTAACTAAGCAATACAAGATGCATAAAGGATTAACATCACATGCAATTCATAATATGTGATATGATATGGCCTTTCTTCTTGTGCTTCTGATCTCCATCTTCAAGCACGAACATGATCTCCATCACCACCGGCCTAGCGTCAAGGTCAATGGCGCCGTTTCATGGTTGTCGTCCACCAGCTTCAACTATTACAACTACTTTGAATAGATACGCGGGCCAATCATGGCCATATCACATCACATCACACCCCTGCAAAACAAAGTTAGACGCCTCTAATTTTCTTTGCATAGTTTACGTGGTTTGGGGCTTTCAATAAGTGTCGCTCTAACTTACGAACAAGAACCACAACGTTGATGCTTGAACTATCAAGTGCCCGTTGTAAATTGGATCTATACTATGATGGGAGAGACAGGCACCCGCAAAGCCACTTATGCAATACAAGTTGCATGTTGAGCGTGGAGCAAGTCTCATGAACGATGTCATGTAAGGTTAGCCCGGGATGCTTCATCCCATCATATCGCAAGATGCAAAGTACACAAGAATCAATTGATAATAAAAGCACCACCGCCCACAATGACCATTGTGTTCTACTCGTGCAACAGATCTACATATAGACACGGCTCTGATACCACTGTAGGGGTTCGTAGCATGGAAAACAAAAAAAATTACCACATGCAAACAAACAAGCCAACATCTATCTACTAGATTGTAGAAAAGAGTTGATAGAGGAACTCACCCTCGAAGATTCCAAAGTGTTTAACGAGAGCAGATTCTCGTGGGTGATGTAGTCGTACTCTTGCTGATCTCAAGATCGCGTAGACGATCCTTCCGGCGCTGCGTTCCGGCAGCGCTTCCGTAGTCAGTCACACGTTCGGTACTCGATAAAGACCTTCCTCTTCCTTGTTCCAACAGGCAGCGGAGGTTGTAGCACTCTCCTCGCGATTTCGACAGCACGGCGGCGTGGTACCGGAAGTAGAGGGGAGATCTCGCAGGGCTTCGCCTTAAGCCGGAGCGAGTATGGTGGACTATGAGAGAGGCCTTGGCGATCTAGGGTTTAGAGGCACCAAGGGAGGAGGCTAGGCCGGCGGCTAGGGCTTGGGGAGATCCCCAACTCAGCGGCTAGGGCAAACCCTAGGGCGGCGGCGACTTGTGGTGGCCGGCGGCTAGGCCTAGGGTTTTGGTGGAGAGAGGTGTAGGGAAGAGGGGGCATCCCTGCCCCTTCTTTTATAGGTGGGAGGGCGCTAGCCAAGGGGAGGGAGTCCTCCCCCAAGTCGGCCTCCTTGTCCGGCGGGTGGAGGGAGAGGAACTCCTCCCCAAGTAGGTTTCCTACTCTCCCTCCACCAAGCAAAACTGTCGTTTGACTTTTCAAATTGGCGTTTGACTTTTCAAACTAGGATTTGATTTCTCCCTTTATTTTGCCCAGCCATGATACCTAGTACATGATGCAACCATTCCACATTGTCATGACACATTCATGTACCCTTCCCCTCTGGAGTGCCGGACCTTCCGGAACCTTCTAGAACATTCCTGATGAAAACACCGGAATAATTCCCCAACTCCGAAACAGGACTTTCCTTATATGGATCTTATTCTCCGGACCATTCCGGATCTCCTCGTGATATCACGGATCCCATCCGAGACTCCGAACAACATTCAGTATCTTACTCATCATTCCATAACTACTCAACAACATCGAATCCTTAAGTGTGTCTCCATACGGTTCGTGAATTATGCGGACATGATCGAGACACTTCTCTAAACAATAACCAATAGAGGAATATGGAAATTCATATGGCTCCCACATATTTCTAAGATTACTATGCGATCAAGTGAACCACTTACATACGATACCAATTTCCATTTGTCTCACGATAGTTTACTTATCTGAGGTTTTGATCGTCGGTATCTCTTCATACCTAGTTCAACCTCGTTACCGATAAGTACTCTTTTCTTGTTCCCGTGGTATGTGATCCCTTGTGATCCAGTCACATGCTTGCAAGCTAATTGGATGACATTCCACCGAGAGGGCCCAGAGTATATCTATCCGTCATATGGATGGACAAATCCCACTCTTGATCCATGTGTCTCAACCCATACTTTCCGAACACTCAATGCCACCTTTATAGCCACCCAGTTACGGTGTGGTGTTTGATGTCATCAAAGCATCCTTCCGGTGATGGTGATAAGCATGATCTCATGGTCGAAGGAATTAGGTTACTACGTATCAGAAAGCTTATAGCAATTGAACTATTAAAATGACTTGATCTTTATGCTACGCTTATCTATAGGAGTATGTCCATCATACCATTCTCCTAATGATATGATCTTGTTGTTAATAACATCTCAATATTCATGATAGGGAAACCACAATCATCTATTAACCAACAAGCTAGTATTATAAAGAGGCTTTACTAGGGACTCTAATTTAGTTTACAAATCACACAAGTATTAATGTTTCCTTGTTAATACTGTTATAGCATGAATGAAAACATTTATCATAAACACAAACATATAATAATAACTACTTTTATTATTGCCTCTAGGGCATATCTCCAACAGTTCCGTCGGTATTTCTACTACTTTTTGACAGCTGCATCTTTACGGGCGTGCTTTTGTAAAATATATGTGAAAAATTTGTAGGAATGCGATGAACAACTTTATTATCTAATTTTAATTTATTTTATTGATATGATGGGTTGACTCCCATTAAGTATTTTATTGAGAATGGTTGAATATTTCAACCCCTTTTCTGTTCTCGAATTCTTACCTTCGGTTGCCCTTTATCAAAGGCACTTACCACATGAACTCGTTTTGCTGGTGGAACATACCTCTCTCCCGCTTCTAGTTTCTTTGGAAAATACCGGATTATTTTAGCATCATAAACGTTGAAGATTATTTTCCCTACAGCACAATCAACTGATGCTCCTGGAGTACTAAGAAAAGGTCTTCCAAGTATTATAGATAATCTTTCATCCTCCGGCATTTCGAGAATAATAAAATCAGCGGGAATAACATGCTCATCTATTATAAGTAGAACATCCTCAATCATACCAACAGGTTGTTCTTGGATTTGTCAACCATCTGTAAAGTGATAGAAGTGGGGGAGTATTCCCCTAATCCTAGCCTTTTATAGAGGGAGTATGGCATTACACTAACTTCTGCACCTAAATCACATAAGGCATTATGCATATCAGTTTTGCCTATTAAACATGAAATAGTTGGTATATCGGGATCTCCTGACTTAGACAATAATCTCCAATTAGCAGGGTAACTATTCACCATGGCAATAGTTTCAGTTATCTCTTTCTTCCTATTAAGAATGTCATGAAGAAATTTAGCATAATCAGGCACTTTTATTGCATCCGCAAATGGAATTTTGAAATGAAGTTTATTAAGTGCCTTTGCAAAAGAATCATAAATTATTGGATCCGGTGCTTTCTTTTTGTGATCTGGAAATGGAAGTTTCTTACCTTTGTCTTTTATCTTTTATGGAGGATCAGGCTCTTTAGTAGTTTTCTTTTGTTGTTGCTTATCATTTTTCTTTTTTTCTCTATTATAACAACTTCATCTTCTTTGTTTATGTCTTTTTCTTCTTCTGGATCAAAAATTTCCACATCAAAATTATAACTTTCATCCTGTTCATCGTGCTTCTCCTCCAAGGTTTGGTCTTGTGTGTCTTGAGCAGTCTCATCTTGAGGATCCACCAATGTATCATCTTCCTGACTTGCTTTAAGTAAGGCTTTTTCCCTACGATCTTTTTCAGCCTCATATTCTGGTGGTCCTAATGGTCCTTTTACAAATGCACCTCTTCTTGTAACAACATCAGTAGAAACATGAATATTTATATCATCACAAAGAAAAATTTGATACCCGAACGCTATTTGTTCACATTGAGTTTCAATCATATTGAGGTATTTGTTGAATAATTTTATTTCTTGGCCAATTTCCTCATAATTTTCTGTAAGTTCGGAAAAAATCTTTTTATGTTTTTGAAATTGCTTATGCAAGTTATTATAAGACTTTGTCTGTCGATGTTTCAATTCTTGAAAAACTTTTCTAGTTTCATCTTCTTCAGTTAAAACTTGTAATAAATCTACTTTTTTTCCTTGACAAGCTCTGAAGGTATACCTTTTTATTTCATGGTTTTACGCACTTCAGGCATAAGGTCAGGATTTATATGAAGTATTCCCTTTTCCGGCTTACTGACAAAATTATGATTATATAAAGAATCGTTCATGGCCCTAGTAGCCATTAATTCCAAACATGTTTTGATATTTAAGATATTTATCGATCCTCCTGCCGATGAATCTAGAAATTCTTTGCATTGGGTATTAAGACCATGGTAAAATAAGTGGCAAACAGTTGTCTCAGAATAGCCATGATTAGGGATATTATTGATCATTCCAAAAACTCTTCCCTAGGCTTGTGGATAGTTTTCTCCCATGTTTTGACTGAAACTGTCTATATTCTTTATAAGTTCTGTTACCTTTGCAAAATGATTAAACCTGTTTATGAATTTGATGATGAAGTTTTCCCAACATTTAATATAATGGTGAGGGAGAGAATATAACCAGTCTAGAGCTTTAACTTTGAGAGACCAACGAAATAATTTTAGACGCGAGGATTCTCTTGGCAAACCTTTTGGTCCAAGTGATGTTATCACATCGTCCAACACTCTAAGATGCCTTCCTGGGTACTCATCTTCCCTTCCACTTAAAGCCTTTTCCTGCAATATTTTAATAATTTCACCGTCAAATCGATATTCCCTAACTCTAGGATTAGGAAATTCTATAGGTTGTTTAAGAAATGCAGAGTTTGGAGCACTATATTCTCTGAGAGTCTTCTCAGGTTTATTTGGTGTTGTCCTATGAATGGACATTATTTCCATGAAGTCACTTAGGTTGTCAACTTCAACTCTGTTTGATATCAATTTTTTTCAATAATGTCATTGCGCCTCTGACTAGGCACGCGTTCAAAATAATCTGGTAGATAAGTCGTACCAAAGCGCGTAGACCCTTTGTCTAGTAGGGAGAAGATCTTGTAACAGTAACACCTGAAATGTCAAGAGACAAAACACTTAGCACTTAGCTCCCCGACAATGGCGCTATAAAATAGCTTAATGACTGCAAGTGTATAGATTGTTTGTAGCTAGTTTCGAAGTTCAGATATCGATCCCACAAGGTGCCCAAAGGTAAATGTTTATTGGCGAAGTATCTGTCGCACCAGAAGTTTTCATAGGTCTTCGAGTGAATTGACTGCAAGTGTTGAGAATGAGAATGTAATTTGGGTGTAAATGAAAGTAATTAAGTAAAGCTAAAATATAAACTTCTAAAATAAAAGGCATAAAAAGTAAAGGGCGATTTGTTTGCTGTTTTCCTGTAGATGACGAAGTAGGCGCGGGGAGTTTCAGTTCATGGTGATAGTGTATGTGTCGGTGAATGAGTGATAAGTGTAACAATTATAATCTTATAGGTATGTGTGTTGGTGAGGAACCCATAATTAGATGGAACTCCTCTTGGTAGATTTCATCCCAACTTCAATAATCCTACTAGCCTGTTTACCATGACCATGGTCTATCGCTAGACGATTAAGATCCTTCAGGT
This sequence comes from Avena sativa, assembly GCA_916181665.1. Taxonomy (NCBI): domain Eukaryota; kingdom Viridiplantae; phylum Streptophyta; class Magnoliopsida; order Poales; family Poaceae; genus Avena; species Avena sativa. The sequence continues at coordinate 296,930,201 of OV702297.1, read as the reverse complement.
TGCTTAGAAATTAAGCTCCTTGGATCAGATTAATGCAATAAGCTCGGTGGTTCCCCGTTATCCTCAAGTCAAACTAGTTTCCCATTGATATCCCCGTGTCACTCGAGGGTCACCAGTCTGCTAGCAAACAAGATTCTATCTATGTAGAACAAAGCATCAAGTTGTCTAGGCCTTTAATTGGACAACAGGCATTAAGCATCCCATAGATAGTCAAGCACACATAATATAGCAATTAGAATTAACCACAAACTTGATGTAAATTGTGTAGGCACATCACATCTCAACAATCCTCTACATCTCCCATGTCCAAGGGAACTTACTCACACATGAGAGAAGAAAGCGTCATCAATATAATTAAATAAAGGGAGTTCTTCTCGATATTACCGTGGAGATCCACAATAAGAAACAGAAACAAATCCAACACAATTCAAGATAGGAAGAACAATCTCAAACCCTAATCTTGCAAAGTGGAGATCTCTGTCTCTCTCTCAAGTACAAGTGATGGCAATGGAGGTGTGGTGGCTAGGAGATTGAAGATCGTGGAGCGAGATGAAGAACGTCTTCCCATTCTTCTCCGGATCCCTTATTTCTCCCTTCTAGATGGTATGGCGGCTCGTGTGTTCTGTTTTCGATCTTGGCCTCTTCACGAAAGTTGTCCCTTTTAATAAGACAAAGGATATGGCAACTATACGGAGGCAGCCCATATAGTTGGTCGTTAAACTTGCAGTGAATTCTCCTCGATTGCTTCCAAAAAGGGACTTGCTTATTTTCTCCTAAATATTGTGTTTTTGCTGTTAAATCCCTCTGTTGATGTACAGAACCTGAAACACATATTAAAAACCAAGTTTTCTTTGCTACCAAATTATTAGCGTTAGGTAAAGCTAGAAAACCATCAAATCCAAACGAAAACCATTGATAGAAGCCATAAAAATGTGTAGAATCTCACAGCTATCATCCACCCAGTCGGCCTACCTCGCGCACGTCCCCGTCCGCGTCGGCAATCAGGCCCTGCGGGGGAGGGCAGGGGGAGGGGCCGACACTCTTGGGAGGTTTATCTCCACCGTCGCGCGCAGATCCTGCCCCGGCGATGATGAACACGCTCCGGCAAGGACAGATGATACGTCGGAAACATATGATGACCCACAAGTATAGGGGTGTATCGTAGTACTTTCGATAAATAGGAGTGTCGATCCCAACGAGGAGCAGAAGGTGCTGAACAGTGGTATGGAGCAGGAAATCCGTGTGAATACTTAGCAAATGGATTTTTGGTGGTTTTCTGACAAGGTAACAAAACAAAGAGCAAGTAACAGAAGTAACGAACAAACGGAGCAAGTGGCCCAATCCTTTCTTAGCAAAGGACAATCCGGTGGAAATACTTATAAGGACCAAACGTTCTCGAGGACACATGGGAATTCTGTCAAGTGCTTTCCTTGCAAATAGCTGAGTACTCTTCTTTGGTGTTTGTAAGTGTTGTGTGGGTGAACCTGTGCTAACATACTGCCCTTCCTAGGACCAATACATACTTGTGATTAAACCCCTGCAAACATCCGTAACTACAGGAAAGTAATTAAGATATAAATCTAACCACAGCCTTAAATTCTAAGATCCTACACTCCCTTGTGCAAACGTGTCCTAACGGGGGTTCAGGTTTCTGTCACTCCGGAAACCCCACGATTAGTAGCCAAGTACACAATGCATTCCCCTAGGCCCATAAATGGTGAAGTGTCATGTAGTCGACGTTCACATGACACCACTAGAAGAATAGCACCACAACTTCAATACTAAACCATTGAATAATAACTCATCACAGATTCGCTATTAACAACATGACCTCTCCCATGTCCTCAAGAACTAAACGAACTACTCACAAAACATCATATGGATCAAGATCAAAGATGATATGATAATGGATAACAATCTGAACATAAACAATAATCCAATGGTTCCACTCATAAGCATCAACTACAATAGTAATTAACACCGGGAAAGTTTCCCCTAAAGAACTAAGCAATATCCAACGCAATTGTTTACAGCGAGACAGAGTGATGTTGATGGTGCTGGTGGAGATGATGGTGATGATGATCCTGATGAAGCCTAGCTTGATGACGGTGTTGATGGCGACGGTCTCCCCTCTCCGGGAAGGAATTCCCCAGGCAGAAATCTATCTGCCGGAGAGATATTTCTCTCTCGGTGTTTTTCTGTCTCCCAGAGGCGGCAGAAGTCTATCTGTGGTCACCCCCTGGTGTTAGGGTTCCGTAAGGAAGATATAGGCGAAGGGGCGGAGTCAGAGGCCGAACAGGTGGGCCAAACCCACACTAGGGCGGGGTCAGGTGGCCCGCTCCTAGGGGGTGGGCCCCCTGTGGCCCCCCTTCGCTCCTCCTTCTGGCTTCCTTTGTCTTCTGGTAAAATAATATGTTTCTGTATTTTTCTGGTATGTTTTTGACCTTCGTGAAATTGCACCAAAATGCCATCTTTTCCATCAGAATCCAGACTCCGGCAGTCCATCCTCCAGGAATCATCCAACATGCATAAACAGATGAAAATCCATAAGTAATACCTCATAATAAGACAAATATCAATGAATAGAGGTAAATTATGATATAGAATGGTGATGCAAATTGGGCGTATAAACTCCCCCAAGCTTAGACTTCGCTTGTCCCCAAGCGAATACTAATCTCAGTAAACATGTCCACATGTTTATGGAGTGAAGTGTTGATAAAAACAATACGAACAAGAAGCATCACAGTTACCTTTGCACAACTCATAGAAGAAAGCAACTCACCATCATATAACTTAGCTTGCAACCAAGTACAACAGTCACAATAGGGATGCATAAAGATAAATCATAATTGGAATTGGCAAACTTGTTCTTGGTCAGAGAACACCTGGCAAACATTTTCACAAAAGCTTTTTGTAGAAGTTTCAAAACAGGAGCACTCTTTGCTCAAAAAGGTTTTTCACAAGCGAAGGATTTCAAAGTAATACTCAATAGATAAGAGTTTTGTGCAAACAAGGAAGATAAAAGAACATGATTGAATAAATCACCATATGAATGCTTGAAACACAACAACTCAAAAGCTTGCTGGAGATAGAGAGGAAGTAGGTTTACTGACTCAACTGGTAACTGGTAGAAATGTTCCTTCTTAGAGGGTAGCAGGGATTACAAGTCATAAAGAGCTTCCAAAAGATTATGGTACTTAATAGCTTTGAGCCCTCATTGCCCCTATCATAAGCATATTGAGATGGTTAAGGTTAAAGTGAACAAATATGGAGTATATGCTTGACGAAATATAAGTTGGCAATCTTATGTCCCTTGAATATGAGGGCCACTCCTCATGGATACTTAACTTAGGGCCCAGGCAAGTTCTTGTCATTGTAAGTATTTGCATATCATTGAGAACCGCCAACGGGGTACCCCTTGCACATGGTATAGGAGCTTTCCTATAACCAAAATGACAAGGCAAGCAGACAATGAGCATCTCAGCAATCTTTTTATTTACTATGTGCATAGCTTTTTATTGAGGATGCTTCATAGATAGCTCACTATGGTGATGCTGCAAGTTTCCACCATGATTAGGCATGGCTTAGGCTAGCGGCCTAGGCGTTTCTCTAACACAGAATACAAACTCCATGGACTTACAAGTTCCCACTTCATTTCACACCGGTAACATCCATAGACAAAAGAGCACGATATAAACGATGTACGGAGTACAAGTGCTATGTTGAAAACGTTACCCATGACAGCAAGGTTCTGCTAATCCCAACGTATAGATGCAAGCATATAAAACTTTGATGTCCACAATGGTTCAAGTTTATTAGGGGCAAGAAATAAAATGTGCCATCAAGTTCGTGAGAGCTTTACTAACTAGTTTTCACATAACAAAATACTTTTTTTAATTCGAAAGGTAGATGAAGCTTGAGAATTTACTAGGAATAGCATAGCTATTAGGTAGATATGGTGGACACAAGTGGCAAAAGTTTTTGGTTCAAAGGGTTTTGGAAACATGAGAAGTATGCCTTCTCAAAACAGGTTTTTAGCTAGCAAGGCTGGGTAGAAAGCAAGAGAGTTGAAAGAAGCAAGCAAACATACAAGTAATGGATCCAAACATGCAATCTTCCTTGAAGACACAAAAAGGATCTTAGATAAAGAATACTAAGCTTATGAGCCAACAAGAAAGAAAACAAATGATACCAAATACCTGTAAGCTTTTTTTCTTTCTTTCTTTTCTTTCAAACTAATGCCACTGACCAGAACTCGGTTTGCCAAAACCAATTTAGATACACTTGATGATCCCAAAGTGGTGCCAATACTGAACAACAAGATCCATCATATAATAGAGATTGCAAACTAAAAATAAGAAGTGCAAAAAGTAAAGGTGAGCCTTCTCATTAATATTCCAATAAAGGCACTCACACCAAGTGAAAGTACAAAGGAAGTTGCCTAGAGGGGGGTGAATAGACTTTGTAAAAATATTACGGTTTAGGCTCAAGTAAATGCGGAATAAAACTAATGTTTAATTAATTGAGCACAAAACCTAGCCACTAAGTTCACCTAAGTGCACCAACTACCTATGCTAAGCAATACAAGCAACAAGGTGATAGCAAGGTATAAATACTTCAAGCATGATGGCTATCACAATGTAAAGTGCATAAGTAAAGGGCTCGGTAGAGAGATAACCGATGGACGCGGAGACGAAGATTTGTTTCCCGAAGTTCACTTCCAAAGAAGCTGCATCTCCGTTGGAGAGGTGCGATGGCGCAATGCTCTCCGAACGCCACAAATGGCTCACCTCGAGGTGTGGTGGCTCGATGCTCACCCAACGCCACACAAGGCCTCACCCCGGATGCGGAAGCACGCAACTCACCGACGCCAAAAAAGGGCTCACCCTATTCTCCCGAGTGCACACCATAAAAGGCGGGCACTCGCTCCACTATGGGATGCTTGAGGGCGGTCACCGAACCCGTACAAGATTGGGGCTAACTCCACAACTCAATTGGAGGCTCCCAACAACAAAGCCACAACAGGCTACAAGACCACAAAAGGCCAACAACGCCACAAAAGGCTACAAGACCACAAAAGGTCAACAATCCAACCACACAACCGTCTAGGGTTCCAAGGAACCCAAGAGAAACAAGCCCACAAGCTTGAACTCGCCGAATCCCCGAGGAGAACTCAAACCCATGCACCAAATGCAAGGGCAAGTCCTTCTCTCCCAAATTCCAACAAAGCTACAAAAGCTATTGGGATAATAAGGGAGGAAGAACACAAAACTCTCCAAGATCTAGATCCCAATGATTCCTTCACAAAGAAGGGATTTAGCTTGGGGGGTTGTAGATCTAGATCTCCTCTCTCAAATCCCTCAAAAAGATGCAAGAATCATAGGAAGGGAAAAGGGGGAGGGAAAGCTTCTTCAAGGTTACCAATGGAGGAGAGAGAGAAAACCAAGAACCAAGAAAAGAGCTAGTGTCCACGAAGGGGAAGAGGAGCCCATTTTAAAGGGCTCCCAGATCTGCCCGTTATGGGCATTCGCGACTCCTGGCCGGAACTTCCGGTGGGAGGCCGAAAGTTCCGGTGGCAAACAGCCAACAGTCAAAAACTGTGGAGCGAGAAACTGAAAAAGTGAATCCTGGTCGGAACTTCCGCCGGTTCAACGAAACTTCCAGTGGGAGCGAAACTTCCGGTGGAAGTTCCGACAGAAGTTCCGTCAAATAGACATATTCAAAACATAAGGTTACTGAACATGAGCGGAACAAGAGCCGGAAGTTCAACCGGAACTTTTGGCGGCAACTAGGCCTGAGCAGAACTTCCGGTCCCTGGCCGGAACTTCCGGTGGGAGCGAAATTTCCGGTTGAAATTCCGACTGAAGTTTCGTCAAATAGCACATTCAAAACAGAAAGTTACTGAACGTGAGCGGAAGAAGACCCGGAACTTCCACCTGAACTTTCAGCAGCAAAGATGCCCTAGCGGAACTTCCGGTCAGGGAAATTCCAGAAACCAGAAAACCAGAAACGTAATAACTTTTGCATCCGAACTCCAAACGGGATGAAACCGATTTTGTTGGAAATATAACAACGAATAGAATCCAACAAAAAGTGGGTATCACCTTGGGAGAAAATATCATGAATATATATGTTAAGTATCCCCCAAGGTGTGGAGCCAAAAAACTCGCAAGATAAAAAACCGCAATAAGATATGCAAGTGAAATCCTTAGATGATGAACTAGAGCTTGTTATGATGGTGACCACAAGCTCTAGATCCTCTCATGGACAAGAACCAAATAACAACCAAGAAAGATGATGCTATGAATGCAAAGGTTTGAGCTCTCTCCGAACGATGCAGACGAGACACCCGCTTGAGAGCCCCTCTTGATAGCACGGATATCTATCCTAAACCCGGTCTCCCAACTAACAATACGAGATCGACAAAAGAAAAGCCCTATCAAGAACATACCTTTGCCTTGAGCATCCCACTTGAACTTGATGTAGACCGTCCTGTTCTTCTATAGTGGGAACACCTTTATTGGATGCTCTTGCTTGATGAAGATGAAGAGTTGCAAATTGCTCCCCCATACTCCATGGGGAAACCTCTTCTTTCAACTTGTCTTCATCATTCCATGAGCACGAGGATGGCAAGCTTCAATCATGAGATCTTCTAGAGATGGCGCATCTTGAGCTCGCCCTTCTTCATCCCTACTTGAGGTTGATCCATCTTGATGCAACTCTTTGCACATGCCTTGATCAACCTTCAAGCTCCTTCTTTCTTCATGATTCCAATGGGCACAAAGCCCTTGGACATTTCTTCATCTTCCAACCTTGAGACCAACACATGGCCTAAGCGATCAAACCTACAAGTGAAATTCAATTTACACATTAGTCCATAGAGATTGTCATTAATTACCAAAACCACACATGGGGGCATACATGCCCTTTCACCAAGGGATACTCAGATAAAACTAAAGGAGAGATACTTCCATATGCAAACCAAACTATAAGATAATTTCTCTACCACAGATATGAATCCACTAAAAAGGTAAAATATGAAAGATAGTGGTGGTGATACTGCGGCACTCCCCCAAGCTTGAAACAAGCCAAGGGGATGCCAAACCTAATGACGATTCACTCCTTCTGTGGTGGTGTTCTTCCAACTCTATCTCCACAGGCTTCTTGCCTTTGTCGTTGGCGGAGGCCATGGTGCTCTAAACTTGAGAAGATTTCCTGACAAAAATAGTTTGAAACGAAAACACGATGATAACATGATGCACGAACCTCGGGGAATCCGGGGGGGTATATATTACGAAGAATCAATACATAAGGAAAGTTTTGACACAGAAACGAAGCAGAGACAGAGTCTGGGGGTGGAACACCCCCCTCAGGCGCGGCTAGGCTGGGCTCGCACCTAGGGTGGGTTTGTCCACCCCGGGCTCCGTTTCCTCTTCAGTTTCGTCATGTAACTTCCCGTACGTATTAAAAACATCAAAAATATAAAAAGATTGGAGATTCGCAAACCTTCTGTTTTCACCATTTTTACCTAGTCATAAGCGAACTCTGCAGATTCTGGTGTTTGGTTCTTGATAAATTCTTCTGGGTCACCATTTGAATGACATCCACTTCTTCATTGTAGGAATCTCTAGAAATATAATGTTTTAGTCTTTGACCATTAACCACATGTGTTGTGTCATCCTTCAGAGAAGAGATTTTGATGGCACCTGAACGGTACACTTCCTTGATAACAAAAGGTCCTTCCCATTTGGAGAGTAATTGACCTGCAAAAAATCTAAGACGAGACCTATACAAAAGAACTTTCTCACCAACATGGAACTCCCTTTTGAGAATTCTCCTATCATGCCATCTTTTTTACTTTTTCCTTAAACAGCCTAGCATTCTAGTAAGCTTCTCCTCTCCACTCATCTAGATTACTTAAGTCAAGCAGTCTTTTCTCACCAGCAAGTCTAAAGTCTCTATTCAATTCTTTCACTGCCCAATAAGCTTTGTGTTCTAATTCTAGCGGCAAGTGACAAGCTTTCCCATAGACCATTTTGTAAGGAGACATCCCCATAGGATTTTTATAAGCAGTCCTGTAAGCCCACAAAGTGTCATTCAACTTTTTAGCCCAATTTTTTCTAGACCTATTAACAGTCTTCTGCAAGATAGATTTAATTTCCCTATTGGAAAGTTCTACTTCACCACTAGTTTGGGGGTGATAGGCTGAAGCTATTCTGTGGTTTACATCATACTTAGCGAGAGTTTTTCTAAAAACCCCATGAATAAAATGGGAGCCTCCATCAGTCATGAGATATCTAGGTACACCGAACCTAGGAAAAATAACATCTTTGAGAATTTTCAAAGAGGTCTTACCATCAACACATCTTTGAGCATTTAAATGAGGGATCATCTTATTATGCTAATAAAACGCCAAACAAGCAATATAAGATGCTATCAAACATCACATGTTTATTAATGAAATGATATGGTTCCCGCATATGATATTTATCATGTGCATCGTGGTATGATCACTATCATACCTTTATGTGTAAGGCCAAGGTCTATGGAACTTACATGTTATGTGTGTTGTAAGAGTATCATCTCATACTTCTACTTACAACATCACCATATCATAACACTAGCCCAGCAACAATCTAAACTGGACACCTCTAATTTATCCATTGCAAGTTTTACGTGGCTTAGGGCTTTCGAAGATAGAACCGTTCATACCTACGAACATGAACCACAACGAGGATAACCAAATTGTTGACAACTCATTGCAAAATAGATATTGACTATAGTAGGAGAGATAGACACCCACTAACCACTTATGCAAACTAGTTGCATGTCAAGCGTGGAACAGGTCTCATGAGCGAGGACATGTAAAGTTTGTTCGGGCCGCTTCATCCCACTATGCCACCAATATCCAAAATTACAACTAAGAAGCAATAACAAGATCATCATCGCCCACATACTCATATGTGTACTACCCGTGTAAAGCATCTACGCATAGATCCGGCTCTGATACCACTGTAGGGTTCGCAGCATAGAAAACAAAAAATTTCCTACGATGGTACCAACTATGTACCAAGATCTATCTACTAGGTACAAACAACGGGCGGATGTATATCCGTAGAGAACATACCCTTGAAGACCGACAAAGCTTAACGAGTTAAACTCGTAGTTGATGTAGACGATCTCTTGCCGATCTCAAGATCGAGAGGAAGTCCTAGCGCCGCAAATCAGCAGCGCATCCTTGCTCGCACACACATCCGAGGCACTGAGCAACCTCCGCCTCCTCGCTCCAGCGATGCAGCGGAAGCAGAACTCTTTCTTGCCGAATAGCTATCGGGAACATGTATCTCGCTAGTCCGAGACCATGGGGGATAAATTCTAGATGGGGAGAGAGATCCTTCACGAGGACGTGTAAGTGAGAAGTGAGGAGGGTGGTGCCTTTTATAGGAGAGGGGGGAACCCCAAGGGGGTGGACGGCGCATGGGGGCTGCCCCCTTTCCCTCCCCTCTTCATGTGGGTGGACACTCCACTCACAAAATTCCTTTAAATTCCCTCCACTCAAAATCCCACTCAAACTTGCCATTAAATTTCCACCAAATTTAATGCAAACTCTCATTAAATAAAACTCTTTTATTTATTCAGAATTTTGTCAATTACTTTAATGACAAACATTCACATATAACCCTTGGCTAGAATTCTATTTCACATGCAAAAACACTTTCTGCAATTTCACCCGAAAACCTGTTTCGGTATCTAGTGAAATAAATTCCTGCGCTTGTTATTCTTTCTGGCATGAAACTTTTGCTCCAATTGGATGTCGGTGTCTCTTAAGTGTGTCACCCTACGGTTCGTGAATAATGCGGACATGATCGAGACCCCTCTCGGATCAATAATCAGAAGCGGGATCTGGAGACCCATACTGACTCCCACACATTCAACGATGACTTTCTTGTGATCGTCGGAACCTTTTATGCCAGTATCTTAATCCCTTTGTTTCGCGATATATTACATGCCCGAGATTCGATCATCGGTATCTCCATACCTAGTTTGATCTTGTTACTGACATGCACTCTTTTCTCGTTCCCGTGATATAACATTCTAGTGATCAAATCACTTGCTTGCAAGCTAACCAATGTGATATCACCGAGAGGGCCCAGAGTATATCTATCTGTCATCGGGATGAACAAATTCCACTCTCGATCCATGGGCCTCAACATAACACTTTATTAGTTCTGAACCCATCTTTATAATCACCCTGTTACGGTGTGATGTTTGATGTTATCAAGAAACTCTTCCGGTGTTAGTGATTGACATGATCTCATGGTCTAAGGATTAGGATCACTCCGTAAGTTGTTATAGCAATACAAACTCAATGACTTTGATCGTAATGCTATACTTCGGATGAATGTTCATCACACCATTACACTAATGTTGTGATCCCGTTATTAACAACATCTAATGTCCATGATCAGGAAACCTAGATCATCTTGTTAATCAACGAGCTAGTTTATGAGAGAGGCATAACTAGGAACTTTATGTTTGTTTATTAAACACACATGTATTAACATTTCCATATTAATACAATTATAGCATGCAAAATAAACATCTATCATATACTTGGAATATACATAATAAACACTTTATTATTGCCTCTCAGGGCATATTCCCTTCAGTCTCCCACTTGCACTAGAGACAATAATCTAGTTACATAGTGATGAATCTAACACCCATGGAGTTCTGGTGTTGATCATGTTTTTCTCTAGGGAGAGTTTTAGTCAACGGATCTGCTATATTGAGATCCGTGTGTACTTTACAAATCTTTATATCTCCATCCTTGACATGCTCGCGGATGGAGTGAAACCGGCGCTTAATATGCTTGGAATTCTTGTGAGACCTTGGTTCTTTGGCATTGGCAATGGCACCATTGTTGTCACAATAGATCATCATTGGGTCCAACGCGCTTGCAACCATACCTAGTTCGGATATGTACTCCTTCATCCAAACCTCTTCCTGAGACGCTTCCAAAGCAGCAACATATTCGGCCTCCGTTGTTGATCCCGCCACCACAGGTTGTTTGGAACTCCTCCAACTAACCGCTCCGCCATTCATGATAAATACGTATCCGGATTGAGACTTAGAGTCATCCGGGTCGGTGTCAAAGCTTGCGTCGACATAACACTTAGCGACGAGCTCTTCTTCACCTTCGTACACAAGAAACATATCCTTAGTTCTTCGTAAGTACTTAAGGATATTCTTGACCGCTATCTAGTGTTCCAAACCTGGATCCGATTGGTACCTACTAGTCAAACTAATAGCATGTGCCACATCCGGTCTTGTACATAGCATGGCGTACATTATAGAGCCTATGGCTGAAGCATAGGGGACTTTGTCCATTATCTCTCTTTCTTCCGCTGTTTCCGTACTTTGAGTCTTACTCAATGTCTTGCCTTGCAACATAGGTAAGAACCCCTTCTTACTTCCGTCCATTTTAAACTTCTTTAAAATCTTATCAAGGTATGTACTTTGCGATAGCCCTATTAGGCGCCTAGATCTATCTCTATAGATCTTTATGCCTAATATGTATGACGCTTCACCTAGGTCCTTCATTGAAAATTTGCTGTTTAGATAACTTTTAACACTGTTTAAAAGATCTATATCATTTCAGATCAATAATATGTCATCCACATATAATATCAGAAATGCCACATTGCTCCCACTCACTTTCTTGTAAATACAAGCTTCTCCATAAGTTTGGACAAATCCAAACTCTTTGATCACCTTATCAAAGCAGAGATTCCAACTTCGTGATGCTTGCTTCAATCCATAGATGGATCGCTGAAGCTTGCACACCTTGTTAGCATCCTTAGGATCGACAAAACCCTTTGGTTGTATCATATACAACTCTTCTTCAATATTACCATTGAGAAACGCAGTTTTGACATCCATCTGCCATATCTCATAATCGAAATATGCAGCAATTGCTAACATAATCTTAACTGACTTTAGCATCGCTACAGGAGAGAATGTCTTGTCGTAGTTAACTCCTTGAATTTGTCGAAACCCCTTTGCAACAAGTCGAGCTTTATAGATGGTCACATTACCATCAGCATCAGTTTTCCTTTTGAAAATCCATTTGTTCTCCACGGCCTTTCGGTCGTGAGGTAAGTCCACCAAGTTCCAAACTTGATTTTCATACACGGATTCCATCTCGAATTTCATGGCTTCTAACCATTTGTTGGAATTTGGGCTCATCATCGCTTCTTCATACGTCCCAGGGTCATCAATTTCATCAACCATGAAATTCATAACAGGGTTTCCATACAGCTTGGGAGTTGCATGCATCCTGCTAGACCCGCGAGGTTTGGTAGTACTCTCTTTTGGAGTTTCAATGATCATTATCATTAGTTCCTTCTTAAACTGGTGAAGCCAACTCAAGAACGACTTTCGGCGTTGCGCTACTCGCCATACTTTGAAAAGAAGGTTCAATAACCTCTTTGAGTTCTACCTTCCGACTATTCACACCTTTCGCGAGAAACTCTTTCTCTAGAAAGGATCCATTCTTGGCAACAAAAACCTTGCCCTCAGATCTGTGATAGAAGGAATACCCAATAGTTTACTTAGGGTATCCTATGAAGACGCATTTTTCCGCTTTGGGTTCGAGTTTATCCGGTTGAAGTTTCTTCACATAAACATCGCATCCCCAAACTTTAAGAAATGACAGCTTATGTTTGTTTCCAAACCACAATTCATACGGTGTCTTTTCAACGGATTTAGATGGTGCCCGATTTAAAGTGAATGCAACAGTTTCTAGTGCATAACCCCAAAATGACAACGGCAAGTCCGTCAGAGACATCATAGATCGAACCATATCCAATAAAGTACGATTACGACGTTCTGACACACCATTTCGCTGTGGTGTTCCGGCAGGTGTGAGTTGTGAAACAATTCCACACTCTTTCATGTGAGTGCTAAACTCGTAACTTAGATACTCACCTCCACGGTCAGACCGTAGAAATTTGATCTTTCTATTACGATGATTTTCCACTTCATTCTGAAATTCCTTGAACTTTTCAAAGGTTTCAGGCTTGTGTTTCATCAAGTAGATATAACCGTATCTACTCAAATCATCCGTGAAAGTAACAAAATAACGATATCCACCTCGCGCAGACACACTCATTGGACCACATACATCAAAATGTATGATTTCCAATAAATCTGTCGCCCGTTCCATTGAACCGGAAAACGGCGTTCTAGTCATCTTGCCCATAAGGCATGGCTCACATGTATCAAATGATTCAAAATCAAGTGATTCCAAAAGTCCATCCGAATGAAGCTTCTTCATGCGTTTAATACCAATATGACCTAGACGGCAGTGCCACATATATGCGGATATATCATCATTAAGTTTAATCCTTTTAGCATCAACATTGTGAATATGTGTAACATTATTATCGAGACTGCAGAACACGATGGATGCCTAAGTCAATGGGAATCAATATTCCCAAGGACACAAGCTTATTGGCGTAACCCGACATCTTGAGTACATGCTCACTTACGGAGCTGTGCTCTTCCATCATAAAGCTAAAGAACTTTTCTGAAGCATTGTAGCTCCCTACAGCAACATGTGTGTCGAAAATCATTTTCAACTCACCCATTGTATCAAATCCATTGCCGTTTTCGAAACGCTTTCGAAGTTCCGGATCTAGCCCATACAATATGCCGCAATGAACTAAGTTGTGGTCCTCCTGACGAGTCTGATAGACATTCTTCTCCTCGTCAGGGGCATCCTCAAAAGGTGGGGGGCCTAGCGACGCTTCTAGCACATATTGCTTTTGTGTAGCAGAGAGGAGAATCCTAAAATTCATGGCCCATTCGGTAAAGTTGCTACCGTTCATTGCAAGTTTCTCTTTCTCCATGAACACATTGAAATTAAAAGCAGGTGGTGCCATCTACAACAGAATTTGTAAAGTTTAGACTAAGTTTATGATAGATTGAGTTCAACTAATCCAATTACGAATGAACTCCCACTCAAAAACGACATCCCCCGTGTCTTTTGGTGATTACATGAACCAAATCCACTACACCAAGTCCGATCATCACGTGAGTCGGTGTAGCTTCAAAGGCGAGCATCAAATGGGCATCATATCTACTATATGACTCATGCTTAACCTTTCGGTCCGTGTTCCGAGGCCATGTTTGTACATGCTAGGCTCGCCAAGTAAGAACCTTAGTATTCGCATGTGTAACTGTCTTACACCCGAAATATGGTCGTGGATCCAAGAACACCCGATCATCACGTGATGTCTTGGAGCGACGAAAACATAATCAGTGCATACTAAAGGAAGAACACATTCTTATCTTGATATTTAAATGAGGGATCATCTTATTATGCTAATAAAAATCCAAACAAGCAATATAAGATGCTATCAAACATCACATGTTTATTAATGAAATGATATGGTTCCCGCATATGATCTTTATCATGTGCATCGTGGTATGATCACTATCATACCTTTATGCGTAAGGCCAAGGTCTATGGAACTTACACGTTATGTGTGTTGTAAGAGTATCATCTCATACTTCTACTTACAACATCACCATATCATAACACTAGCCCAGGAACAATCTAAACTAGACGCCTCTAATTTATCCATTGCAAGTTTTACATGGCTTAGGGCTTTCGAAGATAGAACCGTTCATACCTACGAACATAAACCACAACGAGTTGCAAAATAGATATTGACTATAGTAGGAGAGATAGACACCCGCTAGCCACTTATGTAAACTAGTTGTATGTCAAGCGTGGAACAGGTCTCATGTGCGAGGACATGTAAAGTTTGTCCGGGCCGCTTCATCCCACTATGCCACCAATATCTAAAATTACAACTAAGAATCAATAACATGATCATCATTGCTCACATACTCATATGTGTACTACCCATGTAAAGCATCTACGCATAGATCCGGCTCTGATACCACTGTAGGGTTCGCAGCATAGAAAACAAAAAATTTCCTATGATGGGAACAACTATGTACCAAGATCTATCTATTAGATACAAACAACGGGTGGATGTATATCCATAGAGAACATACCCTTGAAGACCGACAAAGCTTAACGAGTTAAACTCATGGTTGATGTAGACGATCTCTTGCCGATCTCAAGATCGAGAGGAAGTCTTAGCGCCGAAAATCAGCAGCGCATCCATGCTCGCACACACGTCCGAGGCACCGATCAACCTCCGCCTCCTCGCTCCAGCGATGCAGCGGAAGCACAACTCTTTCTTGCCAAATAGCCACCGGGAACATGTATCTCGCTAGTCCGAGACCAACGGGGATAAATTCTAGAGGGGGAGAGAGATCCTTCACGAGGAGATGTAAGTGAGAAGTGAGGAGGGGGGTGCCTTTTATAGGAGAGGGGGGAACCCCAAGGGGGTGTACGGCGCATGGGTCTGCCCCTTGCCCTCCCCTCTTCATGTGGGTGGACACTCCACTCACAAAATTCCTTTAAATTCCCTCCACTCAAAAGCCCACTCAAACTTTCCATTAAATTTCCACCAAATTTAATGCAAACTCTCATTAAATAAAACTATTTTTATTTATTCATAATTTTGTCAATTATTTTAATGACAAACATTCACATATAACCCCTTGCTAGAATTCTATTTCACATGCAAAAACACTTTCTGCAATTTCACCTGAAAACCTGTTTCGGTATCTAGTGAAACAAATTCATGCGCTTGTTATTCTTTCCGGCATGAAACTTTTGCTCCAATTGGATGTCAGTGTCTCTTAAGTGTGTCACCCTACGGTTCGTGAATAATGCGGACATGATCGAGACCCCTCTCGGATCAATAATCAGAAGCGGGATCTGGAGACCCATACTGACTCCCACACATTCAACGATGACTTTCTTGTGATCGTCGGAACCTTTTACGCTAGTATCTTAATCCCTTTGTTTCGCGGTATATTACATGTCCAAGATTCGATCATCGGTATCTCCATACCTAGTTTGATCTCGTTACTGACATGCACTCTTTTCTCGTTCCCGTGATATAACATTCTAGTGATCAAATCACTTGCTTGCAAGCTAACCAATGTGATATCACCGAGAGGGCCCAGAGTATATCTATCCGTCATCGGGATGAACAAATTCCACTCTCAGTCCATGGGCCTCAACATAACACTTTATTAGTTCTAAAACCATCTTTATAATCACCCTATTACGGTGTGACGTTTGATGTTATCAAGAAACTCTTCCGGTGTTAGTGATTGACATGATCTCATGGTCTAAGGATTAGGATCACTTCGTAAGTTGTTATATCAATATAAACTCAATGACTTTGATCGTAATGATATACTTCGGATGAATGTTCATCACACCATTACACTAATGTTGTGATCCCGTTATTAACAACATCCAATGTCCATGATTAGGAAACCTTGATCATCTTGTTAATCAACGAGCTAGTTTATGAGAGAGGCATAACTAGGAACTTTATGTTTGTTTATTAAACACACATGTATTAACGTTTCCATATTAACACAATTATAGCATGCAAAATAAACATCTATCATATACTTGGAATATACATAATAAACACTTTTTTTTTGCCTCTTAGGGCATATTCCCTTCACTTGGAAACAATAAAGTTAGCATAATCCGCATACCAAGGGTTTTCATGTGGACTTACCCTTATTGCTGCTAACTGCTCATTTGGAAAATTACATTAACAGGCAAAGGGTCAAAAGAAATGTTTTCCAAACGAGATAAGTTATCAGCAACAGGATTATCAGCACCTTTCCTATCCACAATATGCAGATCAAACTCTTGCAAAAGCAACACCCACCTTATAAGCCTAGGCTTAGCGTCCTTCTTTGTCATAAGGTACTTAATAGCTGCATGGTCAGTATGAATAGTAACCTTAGAATCAACAATATAGGGTCTAAACTTATCACAAGCAAAGATCATAGCTAAGAACTCTTTTTCAGTAGTAGCATAATTCTTTTCAGCGGCATCTAGAGTCTTGCTAGCATAATGAATAACATTCAGCTTCTTGTCAACATGTTGTCTAAGGACAGCACCCACAGCAAAATCACTAGCATCACACATGATTTCAAAAGGTAAACTCCAATCAGGTGGTTGGACTATAGGAGCAGTTGTTAAAGCTTTCTTCAAAGTTTCAAAAGCTTCCTTACAATCATCATAAAAAACGAAAGGTACATCTTTTTGAAGAAGATTAGTGAGGGGCTTTGAAATTTTGGAGAAATCTTTAATAAATCTCCTATAGAAACCAGCATGACCAAGGATACTACGAATACCTTTGATATCCCTAGGACAAGGCATCTTCTCAATTGCTTCAACTTTGGCTCTGTCAACTTCAATGCCTCTTTTAGAGATCTTGTTTCCAAGAACAATCCCTTCATTAACCATGAAATGGCATTTCTCCTAGTTTAGGACAAGGTTGGTTTCCTCACATCTCTACAAAAAATTTATCAAGGTTGTACAAACAGTTATCAAAAGAAGTTCCATAGACAGAAAAATCGTCCATGAAAACCTCTACAATTTCTTCACAAAAACCATGAAAGATAGCAGACATACATCTCTGAAAGGTAGCAGGAGCATTACATAAACCAAAAGGCATACGCCTATAAGCATAAGTACCATAAGGGAAAGTGAAAGTGGTTTTCTCCTGATCCTGTGCTTTCACAGCGATTTGAGAAAACCCAGAATAACCATCAAGGAAGCAAAAGTGAGTCTTTTTGGACAGCCTCTCAAGCATTTGATCAATAAAAGGCACAGGATAATGATCTTTCTTAGTAACTTTATTAATCTTTCTAAAATCAATGACATTCTATACCCAACTACTACTCTCTGGGGTATAAGCTCATTATCCTCATTAGGCACAACAGTAATTCCCCCTTTCTTGGGAACACAATGAACAGGGCTAACCCATTGACTATCAGCAATAGGATAAATAATAGCACCATCAAGGAGTTTTAATACCTCATTTCGTACCACTTCCTTCATTTTAGGATTTAGACGGCGCTGGTGATCAACAACTGGTTTCGCATCAGGCTCAATATTAATAGTATGCTGACATATAGTGGGAGAAATTCCTTTTAAATCATCAAGAGTATAACCCATAGCTCATCGGTGCTTATTTAATACCTCTAATATCCTTTTTTCTTCCTTTCCTGAAAGTTTGGAACTAATAATAACAGGATATATCTTCTTATCATCAAGATAAACATATTTAAGATCATTAGGTAAAGGTTTTAATTCGAAAACAGAATCCCCTTTGGGTGGTAGTGTGGTACCCAAATCTTCTACAGGTAAACTATGCTTAAGTAACTCAGGTTGACGAAGGAAAACCTCATCAATCTCATTTGTTTCCTTCATAAAGGCATCACTTTCATGATCTTCCATGAACTGCTGCAAAGCATTAGGAGCAAGAGAAATAGCAGACAGTTGTTCAACCTTGAAATCCTCATCAGGTAATTCATTTTCATAAGGGGTTTTGGAAAAATTGGAAAAATTAAACTCATAATATTCTCCATCAAACTTAGTCAAAACTTTTTCCCTCCTACAATCTATGATAGCCCCACAAGTATTAAGGAAGGGTCTACCAAAGATGATAGGATAGGTTTTACTAGCTTCTTTACCAAGTACTAGAAAATCGGCAGGATATTTAACCTTACCACAAAGAACCTCCACATCTCTTACAATACCAATGGGGCAAACTTGCTCTCTATTGGCAAGGTGAATAACCACATCGATGTCTTCAAGCTCACAAGGACCAATCTCATGCATAATTTCTCTGTAAAGCTCATAAGGAATAGCACTAGAACTAGCACCAATATCACATAAACCATAATAGCAATGATCACCAATTTTAACAGAGAGCACAGGAATACTAGCTTTTCTAACTTTCTTAGGATGAGAAACAATATTAGTAGCGTCCTCACAAAAGACAATATACTCATCCTCTATATTTTTAGTGACAAGATCTTTCACAATAGCTACCACAGGCTCGATATCAATAAGCTCATTGGAACCTACAGTTTTTTTTGCGCTTTTGCTAACCACATTAGCCAAAATAGAGTGTTCCCTTACCTTGGAGGGAAAAGGGATCTTCTCAACATAAGGTTCATGAAAAATAGGATCAATAGTACGAACCTCTACACTAGCAGGAATGTGGGTAACAACATCTTTATAAGGAGCATGGTACTTGTCCCACTCTTCCTTGGGAATCTCAATATAAGAGGCAAAAGCATTAAAACATTCCGAAAGAACTTGAGGATCAAGTCCAAACTTATTGCTAATAGCATAGAAGTTATCAGTTCCCATAAAAGATTCAATACATTCATAATCATAGTTTATACCTGACCTCCTTCCTTTGTCATTCTCCCAAGCTTCAGTGTTATCTTGAATACGGTCCAAGAGATCCCATTTAACTTCTTCCTTCATACTTGGGAATGATCCAGCACAAGAAGCATCTAGTAATCCTTTATCCTGAAGAGAAAGCCTAGCATAAAAGTTATTCAGAATAATATTGTTAGGGAGTTCATGAATAGGACATTTAAGCATTAATAACTTCAATCTCCCCCAAGCTTGAACTGTACTCTCTCCATCAAGAGGCCAAAAATTATATATAAGACTTCTATCCTTTTGGATTTCACTGGGAGGATAGAATTTAGAGTAAAAGAGAGATGCCATCTCCTCTCATTCCATGGATTGTCCATTCTTTAGCAGCTTATACCATGCCTCAGCTCTCCCTTTCAAGGATATGGAGAGTAACTTCTTCTATACCTGCTCAGTTGTGATACCTGCACACTTAAACAACCCGCATAATTCATGGATATAAAGCAAGTGATCACCAGGATGTTCAGTTCCATCCCCATAATAATAATTATTCATAACACGGTTAATAATACTCGCAGGTATCTTAAAAGGATCAATCTCAACAGGTGGTGGTTTATCCACTACCCTTTCAGTTGTAGTAGTTTTCCCAAACAGAAAACCAAGTGGGTTATCCATATTGGAAACAAAGAAACAAACAGTAACAAAAGGAAATACTCATAGTAAAAGTTCCCTTACTAGTTCCACTCTTCAATAGCGCTTCACTCCCCGGCAACGACGCCAGAAAATAGTCTTGATGACCCACAAGTATAGGGGGTGTATCATAGTACTTTCGATAAATAGGAGTGTCGATCCCAACGAGGAGCAGAAGGTGCTAAACAGTTGTATGGAGCAGGAAATCCCTGTGAATACTTAGCAAACGGATTTTTAGTGGTTTTCTGACAAGGTAACAAAATAAAGAGCAAGTAACAGAAGTAACGAACAAACGGAGCAAGTGGCCCAATCCTTTCTTAGAAAAGGACAAGCCGGTGGAAATACTTATAAGGACCAAACGTTCTCGAGGACACATGGGAATTCTGTCAAGTGCTTTTGTTGCAAATAGCTGAGTACTCTTCTTTGGTGTTTGTAAGTATGGTGTGGGTGAACCTGTGCTAACATACTGCCCTTCCTAGGACCAATACATACTTGTGATTAAACCCCCTGCAAACATCTGTAACTACAGGAAAGTAATTAAGATATAAATCTAACCACATCCTTAAACTCTGAGATCCTACACTCCCTTGTGCAAAGGTGTCCTAACAGGGGTTCAGGTTTCTGTCACTCCGGCAACCCCACGATTAGTATCCAGTACACAATGCATTTCCCTAGGCCCATAAATGGTGAAGTGTCATGTAGTCGATGTTCACATGACACCACTAGAAGAATAGCTCCACAACTTAAATACTAAACCATTGAATAATAACTCATCACAGATTCGCTACTAACAACATGACTTCTCCCATGTCCTCAAGAACTAAACGAACTACTCACAAGACATCATATGGATCAAGATCAAAGATGATATGATAATGGATAACAATCTGAACATAAACAATAATCCAATGGTTCCACTCATAAGCATCAACTACAATAGTAATTAACACCGGAAAAGTTTCCCCTAAAGAACTAAGCAATATCCAACACAATTGTTTACAGCAAGACAAAGTGGTGATGATGGTGCTAGTGGAGATGATGGTGATGATGATCCTGATGAAGCCTAGCTTGATGGCGGTGTTGATGGCGACGGTCTCCCCTCTCCTGGAAGGAATTCCCCAAGCAAAAATCTGTATGCCGAAGAGATCTTTCTCTCTCGGTGTTTTTCCGCCTCCTAGAGGCGGCGGAAGTATATCTGTGGTCGCCCCTGGTGTTAGGGTTCTGTAAGGAAGATATAGGCGAAGGGGCGGAGTCGGAGGCCGAACAGGTGGGCCAAACCCACCCTAGGCGCGGGGTCAGGTGGGCCCGCGCCTAGGAGGGTGTGGCCCCCCTTCGCTCCTCCTGGCTTCCTTCGTCTTCCGGTAAAATAATATGTTTCCGTATTTTTCTGGTATTTTTCTAAACTTTGCGAAATTGCACCGAAACGCCGTCTTTTCCATCAGAATCTAGACTCCGGCAGTCCATCCTCCAGGAATCATCCAACATGCATAAACAGATAAAAATCCATAAGTGATACCTCATAATAAGACAAATATCAATGAATAGAGGTAAATTATGATATAGAATGGTGATGCAAATTTGGCGTATCAACGTATCTATAATTTTTGATGCTCCATGCTTGTTTAGTATCTACTTTGCTTTGCTTTGTCTACACTTTGAGTAGTTTTTATATGTTTTCTGGAACTAACCTATTAACAAGTTGCCATAGTGTCAGTTGCTTGTTTTCTTCTGTTTTTGGTTCCAGAAAGGCAGAAAATCAATATTATCGGAATTGGACGGGACAAAAGCCAAAGTCAATATTTTGCCGTGGGTGTCACGAAGTCCAGAGGAGAGATGGAGAGGCGATCCGGGGCCACCACACCCCCTAGGCGCGGGTGGGCCCACCCCGCGCCTGGGTAGGGTGTGGGCCCTTTGGCCGCCTCCCAGCCTCGCCTCTTCGCCTATAAGAAGCCCCTGATGCAAAAACCCTAGGCACCCGATCAAAACTCCACGAAACCTTCTGTAGCCGCCACCACCATCGTCCCTAGATCGGGGGGATCTGAAGTTCTTCCCGGCACCCTGCCGGAGGGGAGATCATCCTAGAGGCCTTCTTCTCTGGTATGATGCGTGAGTAGTTCCACCTTGGACTATGGGTCCATGTAGTAGCTAGATGGTTGTATCTCCTCCTTATGCTTTCATGTATAGATCTTGTGAGCTCCATTCATGATCAAGATCTAATCTATTTGTAATCATGCATGTTGTGTTTGCGGGAATCCGATGGATATTGAGATTACTATGTCAGATTGATTAATGGTTTTGTCTATTTGATACTATCATGTCTGTGTTGTTTATGATCTTGCATGCTCTCCGTTGTTAGTAGCTATCTTGGCCAAGTAGTTGCTAGTGACTCCAAGAGGGGGTATTTATGCTCGATAGTGGGTTTATGCCTCTAGTTTCCAAGGGAAGTGACAGAAATCTCTTCGGTTGTAGATGTGTTGTTGCCACTAGGGAGAAAACAACGGTCTCTTGTTCATGGAACAAGTGGATTGTTTACCTTACACACTTTGCTTAAAGCAGTTGTCTGTTGCTTGCAACTTAATATTGGAGGGGGTTCGGATGATAACCTGAAGGTGGACTTCTAGTCATAGATGCGGCTGGATGGCGGTCTATGTATATTGTTGTGTTGTCCAATCGAATTTCATAGGATCTTTTTGTCTGGTATTGCATTATTATGCCTTGCTCAGTTTCTGTCAATTGCCCTGCTGTAATTGGTTTATCCTTCATGCCATGTTGTTTATCTAAGGAGAGCACCTCTAGTGAACTATGGACCCCAGTCCAATCTTTACCATTGATACATTTTCCACTATTACCTGTTTACTTGCTGCAAACCATTATCTTCCACACCATACGTTTAATCCTTTGTTACAGCAAACCGGTGAGCTTGACAACCTCACTGATTCGTTGGGGCAAAGTCTTAAGTTTGTGTTGTGCAGGTCTCCACGTTTCTTACAACACCTGTGTGATGTTTCCTTCCTCCTACTGGTTCGATAACCTCGGTTTCTTACTGAGGGAAAACTTGCTGCTGTGCTGCTTCACACCTTCCTCTTGGGGTTTCCTATGGAGCGCTCCTACATCAACTCAGCGCTGCATCAACAGACTGGATCTGAAGCCCCAAATTCTTTTTTTGATTTTTTCTAGATCTTGTGCAGAAGTATTTTTGGATTTTTTTGGATGAATCTTTGATGAAAATTCTATGAATATCTCAATCCAAAAATGTTCTGTACAAACTCTCGGTGATTCTTATTGATTATTGTATGGATATGTGATGAAACATACATGATAGGCTTGAGTAGTGTATATGAATTTATATTGTATATGAATATGTCTAGAATTTTGGTATGATCTATATGACACTTCCTTGAATCTATAAGATGGTTCCATAAATATGATGTGGAAAAAATATGAAACTATATAAAATACATATCTATTGTATGAAACCTCTCCGAATCTGGTATGGATCGTCGAATTTATGATGATCATGTATGGATTTGGTGTCAAACTTTAGTGAAATAGGTATAGAAATTGTTAGAATATTCTGTGAAAAAATTATATGAATATCTCTTGGCAGAAACAAGTTTGTAAAACGTGTGAATCTTGTATGGAACTTCTGAATCTAGGATGAAACAAAGTAAGAGTGTCTAAAAATTATTAAATAAAATGTACAAAAATAAATATTATCAAATGAGATTGTTGAAAAAACAAATTATGCATGTTTCGTTTTCAGAATAAAAAATGTACATACAAAATTGTTGAATATTCCTAAAATTTTACAAGAAAATATAAGGTAAAAAAAAGAAAGAAATTATGATTGTATTCTATGAAAAAATTATATGAATATCTCTTGGCAGAAACAAGTTTGTAAAACACGTGAATCTTGTATGAAACTTCTAAATCTAGGATGAAACAAAGTAAGAGTGTCTAAATATTGTTAAATAAAAAGTACATTGTTAAATAAAAAGTACAAGAATAAAAATTATCAAATGAGATTGTTGAAAAAACAAATTATGCATGTTTCATTTTTAGAATAAAAAATGTACATAAAAACATTGTTGAATATTCCTAAATATTTAAGAGAAAAAATAAGGTAAAAAAGAAACAGAAACGTGTAGAAGACAGTATCAATTGTGAGAAGACAATTAGCGACAAAAAATATAGAATATCCAACAATGCTAAGGGGTTGGATAGAAAAACTACAACAGACCTAAGAGGTGAGGTGAGAGGGTTATTTTGTAAAACGCATAGCACGAATCTCCAACAAATGGAGAGTAGAGATTGTGCCGGGGGGCCCTCCTACGGCGCGGGGGGAGGGGATTGCATTTCCCACAGAACATGGTCCTTGAATGCAGACAGCCCCAGATGGTAGATACTGATTGATGATAAGAAAAATGGGCAAATATATGTTTGATAGGGAAAAAAAGTAGTCAACTCGGTTTATAGAAATTCCTACTCGGTTTATACATGTGTTCCAATTAAATTTGGTGTCCTGCATGAATTATGGTGGTGTATACAAGGGAAGCAACTACTGAGATGTTTGGATCAGGCTGCTGGAAGTTGAAGCCCATTCATATTCACTACCTGGTTGTAAATAACAGGGATGATAATGTACTGAACTACAAGTACTCATGTACCTACAAAAAAGATGCTGGGGAGACAATTACACAAATAATGGGTAGGAGGTGCAGATATACTTCTTTATCATGTTGTTGTTGTGGGGTTGGTGGGAAGTAGGGGATTAAACCTCAAGCTATACAGTTATCCATGGACTGCTGAGATCGAGATGTTTAGAGGCATCCTGAATAGATTTACATACGTTCTATAAAAGCTATAAACAACTGATGGCACTTTCTAAGCTACTTTACATTGCAACTCTGACATATATTGGCTGTGCAACAATGGCGAACCTTGTCTTGCAGCTCTTGTTTTAACAGTGGCCTAAGACTACAGTCTACATCACCATTGATGTCACAGGGAACAGCTTGTCCAGTAGGGTATAGACACCTCCACCCAATAGAAACGCACCACTGCCAATCATGTGTTAGTGAAAGGAAATTCTCTAAATAATAACATACAATTCTTAAAACGAATGGTTGATATTTTTCTGTGAATTTTTTGTTCAAGAAAGGATCTTGGTAAGACCTCTAAGGAATAGGAGTGTCACGATATTTGACAAAACAGTTCTGAGCATGAGCAGTACTATTAAAGCAATATACTACGAAAATTAGAAGAATAAAAGCGTAAGTTTTATATGTTATCATTTTCTAAAAAAAACATGCCAAAGAAATGTAATCGTGAGCCCTTTGAACCGAGACTGTGAAAGTGTATAAACTAAAAGGATGGCTGTCTATAAAATAAGGTTAGTGTTAACTGCCAGCCTCCAAAAAGGCATCTTGCTATTTCTTGCATATGTGATATGTCAATCATAATGTACTGGCCATTGGCGATGAATAGACAGTGTATATAGATAGCTAGATGGACAAATAATCTGATAATGATTTTAGTTAGTAATTAGGCGTTATAAAGTAGATTCTCGGTATTTATACAAGGAATTAGACACAAATATTTATAGACTTGACAGTTTGATGCACATTAGACCTACATAAGCTAGCAAAAGTTCACTGATGTGAGAGTCGATTTTTCCCTCAACAAAAAGGATAGAGAACTGATTATAAAACCTTTACCAGAAAATAGGAACTAAGCAGATACCTGATAGGGTTTATCCATGTGGAATATCTTCTGAACGACAATAAACTCTACACAAGGAAATTAAGTAATCAGACATTAAAAGTGAAATAACCAGGTGTGGTTGATCGATTGGATTGGTGCTGTTCATGAAGTGTAAAGAGCAATTCAAAGTTAAAATTTTGCTGGTAATATCCTGTCTGCACTTAACAATTTCTTCGGGTATACCTGCAATGCTCCAGCAAAAGAAGCTGCGATGAGAAGAGGTGCAACATACCCAGTAGTATATGTCAACAGCAAACTTCCCCCAACAATTGGATCCTGACAGGAAAACATTGATGTTGCAGTGACAGGATTTCATCATTATTTCAGGAAAAAAGGTAGACGAAGCTAATACTTCATGTCAGACTACTGTGTGGACAGTTTAACCAAGCATGTTTGAAATAGAAGAGTTTAAAAGAACTGAAAATCAGATAAGAAAATCACTAATGTTACTAATTAAAGTCTATCTTGGAAATCTAAAACAGTTCGGGTATTTTGAGCTTTGAGCTACATGATAAACTATTGAGGCAACTTATGTAACCCTTTATGCATACTCTTGAAGTGGCGACATATCCCAGAAGGGTAGCAAGAACTGGTGTACTGCAAGGGGATGCTGCTAATGCAAATGTAAGGCCAGCAAGATATGCTTGCACACCTAACAATCAAATACAATCAGAAAAGGGTAAGATATTACTGAACAATGATTGAAAAAACATAATTACATATATACGGTATTAGATAGGAAATAAATAAAATGTCAAGAAGCATCACTGGAAGGCAAGTTAGCTGCAGCAGCTCGAGGGTCAAAATCGCTGAAAAACGAGGGAAGTTGTAACTCAACTACCTGTCAGATACAAGATAACCAGAAAAAAGAACAGTTTAGGTTGGCTACTATTAAACAAAAGCAGAATTTATGAAATCCATCTAAAGAAATAACAAATGTGCCCAGGATTTTACAGTTATAAAAATGAAACAAACAACCATTAAACCGACAGATAACTGATTTGGCCGAAGGCAACATGGCAGAAAAAAAAAGCTTGAGTCACATGCTTCACTTTGTAAAGTTCTGTTTTGGCTGTCATTTACCTCCAGAAGGCTCAATCCCATGATGATTCCTAACCCTGAAGCAGCCACTGGGAGTCCTTGTCCTACCTGCCCGTAAGCCTTGCCAGCAAAAGAAGCAGCTACACCAAGTATGGCTAGTGTTGTTGCCAGTCCTAACGAAAAAGCAACTGAATTTCCAACAACCTACTAGGTAGAACAAAAACAACTCCATTCATATCATGAATATATGAAAGGAAATACAAATTATAAATGGGCCGGAATTACTCAGGCTAATGTCCTAAAACAAGTTAATTTTGCGCATATGTATTCATTCTGACAGCTATTATATTCTTTTGGTTCTCTTATGGTATGTTCAACCTGATTAGTCGTCTTAAATTACCTCTGCTCGATCTTTTCCAGAACCAAAAGCGCCTGAAAAATTTTAAATGCCGTGTTATGTTAATATCACCAGTGCTCACCTATTTTGGGGATCAAACAGAACATTTCGAAATGGCCACTATACTTGCCTATATATCCCAGAGTCAGTGGGAGAACACTGAGTGTACAGGGAGACAAACTAGTTACAAGTCCAGCACCGAAAATTACTGCCAAGCTGAAGAACAGAGAAAAAATCAGAAAGAAAGAGATACAAATCAAAAGCAGAAAACGAAAGAATCTTGTGCATACAGGAAATTAACTGCAGAGAAAGAAAGCTGACCTAGTGAAGCTGAGAGCTGACAACTGATCCAGAACAGCCTCATTAGCCTGCTGCCCAGCTGAAAATAACAAACCTCCAAACCAATCTCCGATGCTTAAATCAGCCAAGAGAAGTCCCGATGGTCGTATCTGAACAAGAGGAAATGGTTTGCATAGAATATGACACATAAGGAAAGATTTTCAATTCTAGGTTCGCTGAGAAGGCAAAAATGCAACAAGCAAGAAACAGGTCCCCTTAACATAGCCTAGGTAGTCTCAAAGTATGTGGTTGATTTTATTATAGATAATGTGCTGACTATGCTTTGCGGAATCAGCACCTTCGAACTGTATTTTATTATAGGATAATCACAGCTTGACAAGATTAACCATTCTGCAATCACAGCTTGACAGCTGAGAGGATCACTAACTCTCAACTGAAGAACGACAAGAACAGAACAAACTTTAAGGCGCTTAATGCTCCCTTACCAGAGAATCCCCGAGGTCGGCAGCATTTGCAGTCCCAGCAGCAACCAGACTCCCCACTGCAACCCAGAAATAGCAGTTCTCTCAGAGCCATTTTATCAAACACGTCGCCAGCAAGAGAGATAAAACAGATACGGTTGAGTGAAGCTTCAAGCTAGTACCGGACACAGATGACAGCACGATCGGGTGCGCGCGGAGGAGGGACTGCCTTCCCTTGGCTTCCGTTCTGGCTCCATGGATCTCTGCGTAAGTTTTCTCTCTCACGGGGTTATGCATACAAACATCAGATTAAGTACTGGTGGAAGCACGAACACGCAGTACGCGCGAGGTTGCGCAGATACACCCGTACCAGGGGAAGAGGAGGGACTGGAATTAGTAGCATGAGGTGGGAGGTGCGGGCGGAGGGAGACCACGGGGCGGGTGCTCATGGCGACGGAAAGCATGGCGGATGGCCGCAGGATATGGAGCGGAGGAGAGTGGAGAAGACGAGCTGCGTCGTGCGGAAATGTATGGAGAGGGTGTGGACAAGAGAAGTGCACGAGTAGATGTTCTCAGTTCTCAGAGAATCGCCGTAAACAGTCAAAACCGTAAAATAACTGTTTTTCTGCGGGCTAGGAGCAAAACGTGGCGTAGAATAGAACCCTATCACGCGATCGGTAAAATAAAAGTAAGAGCCGATGTGAAAACCCCTCTACATTTGAATTCGAGCCTGGTCTGTACACGAGCTGACGGTTTGACTCGTCAATGCACGTTGTTATGGATTTGGGTTTTAAAGAAGGTAAAGCTAGAGATCGCGGAACGAAACAGATTTGTAACATAGAGACACGAGGTTTATCTAGGTTCAAGTCTCTGGAGGGAAAATCCTACTCCTGTTTGTCTGTTTTTGATTGATGGCGATATCGATGGTTACAAGGGTGCGCAGATACAATTTAACGTGAAGTGTGTGCTAAGGTATAAGGTGAGAGAGCCTCCTCGCCGTGCCCTCCTGGCCTTTATATGGAGAGGCCAAGTCTCGGGGTAGGTCGAGTCGGTTACAGATTAGGGTTAGCCCTTTTAAATTTCTATCTACATTAGCCGTGTCCTCCAAAAAGTCGGAGCTTGGGCCATCCGAAGTCTCCTTGGGTTTATGATTGCAGCAGGTTTTTCCTGTGGGCCTCCGTTGGGCTGGACCAGGTAAGCTACCGTCAGGTACCCGTAGGCATATCCATGTCAGTAGCCCCCGAGTGTTCGATTGAAGACTCTATAGTCTTTTGGGTGCTACTCATCAGAACATATTTCGAGTGGATATGTCGGTTCATAGGGATTGTTGATACCTGTGTCTGACTCACCCGACGGATCAGGGTCAGTTAACAGTCTTTAGATAAAACAACACGATCTACTTCAGACTCGAGTTCCCGGACTCGAATCCAGAAAAATGCTGGCATAATTCAATCCAGGACACGGAGGTCTTATAGGAGTCGAATTCCAGTGTTTAAATTATGTACCCAACGCGTTCGTTGGGATTTTTCATCGTGCTTGTTGACACGGAAAATTTCTAGCAGAGCGCAGTTTGGTGCGTTGCCAGACCATCAGAAGTATCTGTAGGTCTTATCATTACGTCGCAGACACATCATCCGAAAGTTTATCGTCGCGGAGGCGTTGTAGGTGACCAAGAAGACGTCACCTCTCTTAGTGCTATTTTGAGCAGAGTTGCTAAATAAGATGCATGCTTAATCACGAAGGATCCGAAGGATTTTATTTCTGTAATTCATAGGGTGCGAGACCAGCGCTCCCTATGGGAGTAGCCTCCAAGTGTCTGTTCGAGTCGCAGAAACTTTAAGTTGTCAGTTATGCAAAACAATGACCTGGATTTTTTTCAGATGAGCAAGCTCCCTATGGAATTAGCCCCTGAGTCCGTAAGTGAGTCGTAGACTCGAAGAAGGACTCGAAGTTTCATGACTTTGTTCATTGAACCGAGGGCATAAACCAAAAACCTCAGGTCGCGATCAGCGCTCCTGATAGGAGTAGCCCCCGAGTATTCGATTGAGTCATAGACTCGAGTGAGTACTTATGTATTCAGTCGAAAGAATTTGACTGTTGCTTGCTTTCTTCCCTTGAGAGTTGCTGACTTCTGATGACGCTTGGTAAGCTCGATCATCTGCGGCGGCAGTGATGACAAGACCAGATGCTCGTGGTTCCCACTTTATGATGGAGATTTGACTAGTCATACGCCGTTTACGCAAAAAGTTACCGCGTCTCCTCAATTTCCGTGCGTAGTGGACGGCGTGCTCGTGACGGTTCGGGCTATGCCCGCCACGTATACAGTGCGATGAAGTGCACGCGTTAGGGTAAGTGGATCGACGGTTCAGTGTCGTCGTCTTCGTTGATTTATACAACAAGGCGTGGTGATAATTTTTCCCTTCACCATTCGCTCTTGCTTCTTGTTGTTAGATTTCCTTCGTCATTCTCTAAGTTCACGTGCACCGTGCACTGGAAATCCTTCGCATTTTCCCTCCTCTTTACTTTGCACCCACCGTGCTGCGCGTCGCGCTAGCAAGATGGGGAAGTCCAAGAAGTCCGCCACCACCGCCGGGACAAGCACCGCGGGTGCTGCCAAGAATACCTCCAACACCGGCCACGTCACGAATGGCAGCTGTCGGCGATTGACTGTAAGGGAGGCGGATTCGCGCCGCCTGCGCGAGTCGCATCTGATTCCAGAGAAGAAGGGCGATGTCCTCATCCCTTCCAACGAGGTAATTTCTCGTCCACCTGAAGGGTTTGTTGTTGTTTTTGTCGACTTCCTCGTTCGAGGCCTTTCTCTTCCTGCCCATGACTTTCTCCGTGGGCTGCTTTTTCTTTACGGGCTTCGGCTCCATCAGCTGTCGCCCAACTCCATTCTGCACATTGCGTGCTTCATCACGTTGTGCGAGTGTTGGCTCGGTATCGAGCCGCACTTCGGCCTCTTCAGGAAACTCTATTCCCTGAAGAGGCAGTCGGGCTCCCAAGGAGTCTATGAACTGGGCGGGTGTAGGATATCCATTTGCCCCAATATCCAATATTTCTCCTTCTCTCTGTACGAGTCTGTCCAAGGGTGGAGAAACAAATGGTTCTACATCCGCGATCTCCAGCTTACCCTCCTTCTCCAAAACCCAAGTCCATAACAATGGACATTGACGAGTCGAACCCTCATCATGAGCCCTCACTCGTAGGAACCCTAGCGCGCGCTGAAGTTTCACCCCCGCCGCAGGCACATCCTATTCCCCACTCGCGCGCCGTCACCTCCACCCGTCGTCGCCGCCACCAATTCGCCCACCTCCGCCCACGCCTGCCAAGCACCCCGCCCGACCATGGCCAACAACTATCTGTCCGCGGGGATGACCACGGCCGAGGAGGGAGATCTGTCCGACTGGTCATCATCGTCGGATGATTCTGACCTCGACGAGCTGTTGCACGACGACGACAGCGAGATGACCATCTTCCTCCTCGCTGTCAAGGAGCACGAGGACCGCCTTAAGCTGCTCAATCGAAGGCGGGGCTCGGTGAAAATTCGCATGTTCATCAAGCGGAACCGCTTCCTCGACCACGCCACTCTAATGGCGGACTACATTTCAGAGGTACCAACATATCCGCCTCGTTTGTTCCATAGGAGGTACCAAATGCGTCGCAGCTTGTTCGTGAAAATTGTTGAAGTTGTCGAGGCCAACTCGACCTATTTCAAGCAACATAGAAACGCCTGCCATCAGCTAGGATTTAGCGCATATAAAAAAATCAGCTTTCATGAGAGTGCTTGCGTATGGCGTCCTCGCGGGCTACACCGATGAGTACATTCGCATTGGTGAAGATACGACCATCAAGTCCGTGCGCAAGTTCGCCAAATGATTATCAAGTTGGTCGGTCCAACATATCTTCGAGCTCCCAATGACGAAGATACAAAAAAGTTAATGGAGATGAACGAAAAAAGGGGTTGGCCGGGATGCTTGGTAGTGTGGATTGTATGCATTGTACATGGAAAAATTGTCCAAAAACATGACATAGAATGTACTGTGGGAAAACTTGTGATGCTATCATTGTGCTTGAGGCAGTTGCTTTGCAAGATTTATGGTTTTGGCATTATTTATTTGGTTTGTCGGAAACACTCGATGACATTAATATTTTGCAAAGATCCCATTTGTTTGCAAAACTTGTAGCAGGAGAGGCACCGGCTTGCAATTACAAAGTCTTGGATCATGAGTACACAATGGGGTACTATCTTGCCAATGGCATTTATCCCGGATGGGTAACCTTTGTGAAGTCCATCAAGGATCCTAGGGATAAGATAGAAGCTGTATTTGCCAAGGCACAAGAGGCATCCCGCAAGAACATTGAGAGATATTTCGGGGTTTTGCAAGCATAATTTTCTATTGTTCGAGGCCCAGCTGAATTTTGGGATAAGAAAACCCTTGTCAACATCATGACATGTTTTGTGATTCTCCACAACATGACCATCGAGGATGAGAGGGGATGAATTTGCCCTGTTTCTACGACAACGTTGGCACCCGAGTGCGACCGAAAGGAATCCCGATCGCATCGCAGTTTTTCTCGAAGCACATCGACAAATTGAGAATGCAGCAACTCATAAGCAGCTCCACGCAGATCTTATCCAGCATCCGTGGCAGTTGTATGGCTGTACGGCATGATTTTCCAGGTTTTTCTTTCTTGTATGTGTGAGATGAACCATTCGGGAACATTTGTTTAATTTGTCTATTATTTTATTCAAACAATTGTTGTAATTTTGTTGAAACATTTGTTGTAATAATTTGGATAATTATTATGTGCTCAAAAACAATAATTTGATGTAATATTCATGCTTCATTTATTGATTTGTGTTTGCTTGTATTTTCATTTTGTATATGAAAAGTAGGCAAAACCCTCTGTTTACGGGTAAGAAAAGTATCGGCGCGGAATGAAGCCCGTAAACACAGCCTGTAAGAAAAGTGACGGCATGGAACGGAGCCCTCAAACGCATCATGTAAACATTTGCAGGCTGCATTTGAGGACTCCATTCCATGCCGACACTTTTCTTATCCGTAAATATTATTTTTGCATCCTGTACTAGCGATTTAAGGGTCAAGCTTTTACTGGCTCCATTAGATGGTCTCATGACTCAGGCCCAAGTTTCCCACCGGGGAAACTTTTAGGGATCCTTTAATTCATAGGATTCAGTTAGGATTGGGACCTACAAATTTTTCCTTTTGGAGTTGTTTGATTCACGGAAACTAATTATATAGGAATTAATCTGTAGAAACTTGGTAGTGCAATTTTGTCAGAAAATTTGTACGAAGTCTGACCTCACAGAAAAATACTACTCCCTCCGATTTATATTACTTGTTACTAAAATGGATATATCTAGACATATTTTAGTGCTAGATACGTCCATTTCAACGACAAGTAATATGGATCGGAGGGAGTACGTTATAATCCTGTGTCCATAGGATCCATTTGGGGTTGACACTCTAACCCTATCTATTTCCTTTTCCTTTGGTTTTACTACCCAATGAATCAAAGGAGGACTTACCAAGGTTATTCGAAATTGAGTCAGATAAGAATGTTTTTGAGAAAAAAAGAACTTTCGGCCTTTATAATCAAGGATAAACATAAACATAAGTTTAGTGGACAATTATGCGAAATAATGAGAACAAAACCTTTTGTACATGAGATGGCCACAACGGTAGAACCATGACAAGATACGATAAATAGAACATATCAATGAGTCTTTGTCCGAAGAGAGTTGTTCCCCCATCCCCCATCCCCGCGTGTCGCACCCAAGCGATAGTGGTATGACCAACGCGTCACCGCCAAGCTCCCTGCCCCGAGCTCGCCCTCTTAGCATGTCGTTCTCGCCAACCGTTGCCGCGCCAGCATACTCTGTTATCGAAGGTAACATGAGTCCTCCCTCTCCTCTAGTGGCATTGGTGGATGATACGTCGTAAACTTATCTATAATTTTTGATGTTCCAGGATTGTTTAGTATCAACTTTGATAAGCTTTGTCTACACTTTGAGGTATCTTTAGATATTTTCCTGGACTAACCTATTAACAAGATGTCGCAGTGTCAGTTGCCTGTTTTCTGTTGTTTTGGTTTCAGAAAATCTAGTAAGAAAATATTCTCGGTATTGGACGGGACAAAAGCCAAAGTCAATGTTTTACCAGAGGGAACACGGAGTCCAGAGGAGAGACGGAGGATTGCTGAGATGCTCATTGTACGTTTCCTTGTCATTTTGATATGGGATAGCTCTTGTGTCATGGGGAAAGGGGTACACCGTTGGCGGTTCTTTATGATACACATATACTTACAATGACAAGAACTTGCTTGTGACTAAAGTTGAGTAGCATGAGGAATGACCCTCATACTCAAGGGACATGAGATTGTCAACTTATGATTTGTCAAGCATATACTTCATACTTTGTTCACTTTAACCTTAATCACTTCAAGATGCTTATGATAGGGGCAATGAAAGCTTAAAGCTAATAAGTACCATAATTTTTGGAAGCTCTTTATGAAACTTGAAATCCTTGCTTCCCTGTGAAGGGTCTTTCTTCCTACTTTTATATTGAGTCTCCACCTTCTATCTTTATGCACCAATTAAGAGAGCATAGTTGTCATTCTTAGTTTTATGTTCATTATCCCAAAAATTATTGGTTGATTCGTAATGTTGATATTGCTTGTTCCTGAACTATTTGTATCTAGTAACCCTTATGAACTTTGAAGGTGTCATATGCATTTATGATTTGCTACTCCATTAGGGACAAGCTGAATACCACTATGCTATATTTTTTATATGTGAAACAAACAAACGTATTTCAATGCATTGTTATTCATGATCTTTGTTTGTATCCTTTCATGTTGCAACATAGTTGCTCCGTCTTATTGTTAGAACTACATCTTTCATGCTCATGTTTAGAGTACTTTGATCCCACCTTTTAATGCTTTGCAAATGGTTTGATCAAGATTGTGATGGTGCATGTTACCTCAAAAATTATTCTTTTTATCACTTACCTACTCGAGGACAAGCAGGAGTTAAGCTTGGGATGCTTGATACGTCTTAGACGTATCTATAATTTTTTATGTTACATGCTTGTTTAGTATCAACTTTGCTATGCTTTGTCTACACTTTGAGGCATCTTTATACATTTTTTGGGACTAACCTATTAACAAGATGTCGTAGTGCCAGTTGCCTATTTTCTGCTATTTTTGGTTTCAGAAAAGCTAGTAAGGAAATATTCTCGGAATTGAACGGGACAAAAACCAAAGTCAATATTTTACCAGAGGGAACACGGAGTCCAGAGGGGAGACGGAAGGGCGCCACAGTGTGGCCACACCCCCTGGTGCGGGTCCAACCTAGGCCGCGTCCAGGCAGGGTGTGGGCCCCTTGGCCCTCAACCGACCTTGCCTCTTCGCCTGTAAATTCACCCCGATGCAGAAACCCTAAACACCCGATCAGATCTCCAGGAAACAGTCCGTGGCCGTCGCCACCATCGTCCCTAGATCGGGGGATCTGAAGCTCTTCTCGGCACCCTGCGGGAGGGGAGAGATCATCCCGGAGGCCTTCTTCATCACCATGCCAGCCTCCTGTAAGATCCCTCCTTTATAAAGGAAAAGGATCCCTATGATTGCAATGCTAGTCCCTGGATCAATAGCTAGCATCCACAGTTAAGATGTAATATCAAGAAACAAAGGTCATAATACAACTTTATAACCAGGAATAAAATAAATTATTACATCTTACATATCTCATTTGGCTATCACATTACAATACAGCAGAATATAACAATAGCATGAGGTCCTTCATCTTCAAAGTGCCACAGGCAGACATGTTGGTTGTAGACTTGTAATCCTAATCATTACAATTCACTAATATCAAACAAACCTGCAACATAACAAGTTACAGCCACAAGGGTCAATACATTTGAATTGTATTGGCAAGTTTCACTACTATGTAGAATATAAGTGGATCCTATCAATACATGCATATTTGGCTAAGTGGGGTTCAGGCTCATTTGCAGAAAGCAATATTGTTTTTCTTATCTTTTCAAAATAGTTTTGATCTCTTATCAAATCTTTCTGAACTCCTTGGAATCCACCAAGTGCTGCAAATCTCTTGTTGTCACTTTCAAGTTTTTACTTTTTAGAAATTGGAATGTCGAGATTTCCCATAGCTTCAGGCCTTAGTTGCTCAGTATTGTCCATAACCGGGGACACGGCTAAGTACTTAGATTTTTATCTTCTGCAGAAGTTGTACACTTTACCCACATGACACAATCTCATCTTGTTGCCACCAATGGCCGCTGGATAAGTACTCACCAAGATGGAGTACTGGCAGATTGAGAATGTGACGAAGTCTTTCCATAGGGTCCTCCCATACACAATGCTAGCTTGTCTTCAGGCACCAATGTAGGGTTCCTAGTTCCCTCATTCCAGTAACCTGAAGAGGCCAATGCATGGGTCTTCCACAATGTAATTGACTAAGCCAGTGCCCATTTAGCATGTGGTTGTACACGGAAGCCACTGTACGAGAAACATGTTCAATCTCTAAGTCCCTGGGTGGTTTTCTTTTAGTGCACAACCAAAAAGAGATTGCCATATAAACATGGTTCCTTTTGTTGCCACCTTGTCCAAAACTTGAGTATCTTTGTCCACCCAGGTGGTTCATTGAGTACTTGTTTTATTATATAAAACACAAGTCTTTTCTCAACTTCATATAATCTCAACATGTGTCTCATCTTAATATATATAGCAGGGCTAAGCTTATTACAACTACATTGTTTTCACTAAGGAATGTATAAGGGTATCCTATTAGGATTTAGCATAGCAAAATATAGTAGTCCTTATCATGCATGTTTCAAAATCCACTAAGTGTAATGAAAATATTAGGACTTGGATGATAGTGTCACTTGCCTTTTTGGTAGAGGATGTTGGTTCACTCCTTGATCTTGCTAATATCACACTCTTATAATTCACTACAAATCAATCAAGCAAACATAGATTCAACTAGTATTCCAACCAATAATCAAACAATCTATCACACATAAAATAATAGAAACAAAGTCATGCATGCAAGCATGCAAAAGATAGTTTTATTTGCAAAGGTGGTTTCTAATAGGCTCTAAACATTGTAAGGTTCAAAGTGGTCATTTTCTAAAGTGGCAAAACCATTTGCAAAAGGGCTTTATCTATAAACCATTTTAAATCAAATCATTATTTCATGTGGTGGAAAATGTTTTTAGCAAAGCAACAATTTTATGTTGTTCACCAAATAAGTTGTTAATTCTCAAAACTTGGTGTTTAGGGTCAGTAGGTTTGAATCAACACATTTTCCAAAGGTTTTTCTCAAAAATCATTTCCATAACAAAATCAATATTTTTTATTTGACTAGAAATGAGCTAATTCAATTATTCAATCCTAATCTTCACAAAATACATTTTTTAAATCATAAGTTGGTTCCTAGGGTCAGTAGGTTCACAACAAACCATTTTGCAAAGATTTCAACCCAAAAATCATTTTGGAATAAATTTTATATCCTAAACAAGCATACACAAGTTTCTGCAAAAACAACCATTTTACCAGAAGCTTTTTACTAAACAAAGTGCATGGTTGGCTAGGGCTTGTTTTTCTGAATCCATTGATATAAAATTTGCAAAATTTGGACGTGTAGAACTAAAGTTATGGGTTTTTCAAATTTGCAAATCTAATAGAATCTATCTCTGTTTTTAATCCTGAGTCTGGCCACGTGGCGTGTTCTTATTGGGCGGTACCGCTTCGTGCGGATCAGCCTCTCTGGACCGCAGGATTTAAGTTACAATGCACAGCGCTGATCAACTCATACCCCTTCGTTAAGTCATCTGTTTCTACGCGTCGGATCGAAATCTAACTGTGCAGATGAGTTTGACCATTGCCTGGCGGCGTTGAACAGCGGCAGACGGCGGCGACGCTCGGCTAGCGGCGTTGCGGCGGCTACAGGAAGCAAAGAAGGAAACGGGGGTGCTCATCGTGTTCGCGAGGTCGAGGTGATGCTCAACGCGTGGTCGGCTTGGCAAGGGGCGCTCAGACGCGACGTGGAATCCTCGCTGTAGAGGGAGTGTCCCAACCTTTATTAACATAAGATAAGGTGGAATCCCCTGTGTTTACAATGCTAGTCCCTGGATCAATAGCTAGCATCCACAGTTAAGATGTAATATCAAGAAACATAGGTCATATTATAACTTTATAACCAGGAATAACATAATTTTATTACATCACACATAGCTCAATTGGCTATTACTTTACATTGCAGAGGAATATCTATAAGCATGGGGTCCTTCATCTTCAAAGTGCCACAGGCAGACATGTTGGTTGTAGACTTTGTAATCCTAATCAATCAATCTTCACTAAAAGCAATCAAACCTGCAACATTACAAGTTACAGCCACAAGGGTCAATACATTTGAATTGTATTGGCAAGTTTCACTACTATGTAGAGTATGAGTGGATCCTATCATTACATGCATATTTGGCTAAGTAGGGTTTTAGGCTCATTTGCAGAAAGCAATAGTTTATCCTATCTTTTCAAAATGGTTTGATCCTTGATCAAAATCTTTGAAAACTTCTTGGCAAAACCCAAGTGTTTAAGTTATTATCAAAAACTCCTTGAACTCCTTGATAACCCCAAGTGTTCAAGTTTTCATCAAAATCTCTTGAGCTCCTTGGTATCCCCAAGTGTTCAAGTTTTCATCAAAACCTCTTGAGCTCCTTGGTATCCCCAAGTGTTCAAGTTTTCATCAAAACCTCTTGAGCTCCTTGGTACCCCCAAGTGTTCAAGCTTTTTGTTGTCACTTAAAAGTTTTCTTTTAGAAATTGGAATGTCGAGATTTCCCATAGCTTCAAACTTTAGTTGCTCAGTATTGTCCATAACCGGGGACACGGCTAAGTACTTAGATTTTTATTATCTTCTGCAGAAGTAGTACACTTTACCCACATGTCACAATCCCATCTTGTTGCCACCAGTGGCCACTGGATTAGTGCTCACCAAGATGGAGTACCGGCAGATTGAGAATGTGACGAAGTCTTTCCAGAGGGTCCTCCTATACACCATTGCTAGCTTGTCTTCAGTACCCATGTAGGATTCCAGGTCCTCATGTCCAGTAACTTGAAGACAATGCATGGGTCTTCCCAATGTAGTTGACTAAGCCAGAGCCATAAATAACATGTGGTTGCACACGAAAGCCACAATTGGAGAAACATGTTCCATCTCTAAGTTTCCTGGGTGGTTTTTCCTTTGGAGCACAACACAAAGAGATTGCCATAGACATGGTTCCTTTTGTTGCCACCTTCTCCAAAACTCAAAGTATCCTTGTCCACCCAGGTGGTTCATTGAGTCCTTGTTTTATTATATAAAATCACAAGTCCTTTTCTCAACTTCATAAAATCTCAACATGTATCTCTTTTCAAAATATAGCATGGCTAAGCATGTAACAACTACATTGTTTTCACTAAGGAATGTATAGGGTGTCCTATTAGGATTTAGCATAGCATAAGTATAGAAATTCTTTTCATGCATGTTTCAAAATCCACTAAGTATAATGAAAATAGTAGGGCTTTAGATGATAGTGTCACTTGCCTTTCTTTTGGTAGGGAATGTTGGTTCACTCCTTGATCTTGCTAGTCTCACACTTTTCTAACTTCACTACAAATCCATCAAGCAAACACAATATCAACTAACATTCCAAACCAATAATCAATCAAACAATTCACACACATAAAAACAATGGGATCTAAGTCATGCATGTAAGCATGCAAAAGATAGTTTTATTTGCAAGGATGGTTTCCACTAGGCTTCTAAACTTTGTAAGGTTCAAAGTGGTCATTTTCCAAAGTGGCAAAGTCATTTGCAAAAGGGTTTTATCCATAAACCATTTTTAAATCCATTCAACATTTCATGTGGTGGAAATTGTTTTTATCAAATCAAAAACTTTATGTATTTTACCAAATAAGTTGTTAATTCACAAAACTTGGTGTTTTGGGTCAGTAGGTTTTCTCTAAATCATTTTCCCAAGGTTTTTACTCCAAGGTCATTTCCAAAACATTTTCATAACAAAACCAATATTTTTAAATGGCTAGAAATGGGCTAAATTAATTAATCCATCCTAAATTTCACCAAATTCATATTTAACTCCATGGGTTGGTTCCTAGGGTCAGTAAGTTCACCACAAACCAATTTGCAAAGATTCTAACCCTAAAAACATTTTTGAACAATTTTTCTAATCTAAACAAGCATACAAATGTTTCTGCAAAAACAAACAATCTAACAGATACTATTTACTACACAAATTGTATGGTTGGCTAGGGCTTGCTCCACTGATTCCAACGATATAAAGTTTGTAATTTTTGGACGTGTGTATCAAAAGTTACAAAGGTTTCAAAATTGAATCTCTAACAGATTCAAATCTGTTTTTAAAACGAAGCCTGTCCACGTGGCGCGTTTTGATTGGGCGGTACCACTTCGTGCGGATCAGCAACGTGGACCGCAGGATCTAAAGTGAATCGTGCGGCACAGAACTAATCGTACCCCTTTGACTAAAGATCTATCGTGAGCGTCGGATCAAAATCCTACGGTGCACAGCGTGCCAGCCATAGATGGGCGGCGCTGCGGTGGCTACTGGCGGCGGAGCGGCCAGACGGTGGCGGCGCCGGCGATACAGGAAGCTAGAGTGGCTGAGGAGGTGCTCACCGTGTTCGTAGAAGTCTGGGGAGGCTCAACGTGTTCTCGAGGAGTCAAGGGGCGCTCTGGTCCGATGTGGATTGCTCGCCGGAGTTCCTGCTGGCGTCGGTTGCGCGTGGTCGTGGTCAAGGGCGAGGCTGCAGAGCATGCCGAAGCAATGTAGAGGATGCGTTAGACGCGCAAAGTCATTGCGGTGGTGCGAGCGTGAAGGAGGAGGCGTGGGGTGGTCTAGCTTGCCAGGGGGAGGTCGTCGGATAAGAGCCAGACACGGCGGCGCTCGGAGCTTGTCGAAGACGACGTTCTGGGGCGCCCGCAGTTGAACGAGAGGCACGGACAGATGCGCCAGGAGGTAGGGAGTATGTGTGCATGGTCAATGTGACAAGGGGCGGCGCTGAGTCGCCGGAATCGGCACCGGACCTCGTCGGAGCAGAGGGTGGTGTTGAGCGAAATTCGGTAGCCTGGGGGCGTGTCGAGGTGGGGCGACAGAGGGGAAATGGAGCGAGAGAGTGGGCGCTTAAGAAGGCGAGATTGCTGAGCGGAATCACTGCGGCATTACTGCGAATTTACGCGTGGCATCAACGGCAGGAAACGGCCGGCATGGTCATCGCGAGGAAGAAGGTGAGCTGGAGGGGTGGGGTCCGGGAGTCAGCGAGAGAGTGAGAGAGAAGAAAGGGGCCACTCGTCAGCGTCTCTGTGGGTTCAAAGTTGAGTGCGAACCGTTTTCTTTCGGGGAGAGGGAAGCTGGGCTGGTACTGGGCTTAGTGGGCTTTGTCGACTGGGTTGTTGCCTGTTTCTATTTTTTTTCCTTCCTGAATGTTTTTCTTTTTCTGATTCTAATTTCTGTTTTGAAATTCAAACAACACTCAAGCATTCAAATTGATTCAAACAATCACCAACAATGCAATTGAATCTGGTTCTGTTTATCAACATAAACCTATTCCCAAATAAAATAATGTTTTTATTTTAGAGTCCATTTATAATTAAATAAAATGGACATTAGTTAATAAATCAAATGGGTTTTATTTTAATAAAAAGCTCCATTTGAAACTAAATATTTTCAAAACCAAATCAGTAGGTTTTATTTGAAAATATAAAAGACTTAGAAAACTTATTTAAAATAAATAAATAAGTTTTAGTGTTTCTTTAAAATAGTAAAAACCTTTTTATTTTTAATAAACTTGGATATTAAATCCTTATTATTTTATTTAATCAACCCTTACTAT
Organism: Avena sativa; assembly: GCA_916181665.1. Classification (NCBI taxonomy): domain Eukaryota; kingdom Viridiplantae; phylum Streptophyta; class Magnoliopsida; order Poales; family Poaceae; genus Avena; species Avena sativa. The sequence continues at coordinate 296,888,234 of OV702297.1, read as the reverse complement.
TTTTTTTCAAAACAAAGCATTTTATCTCATAAGCTTGGCCATGGTTTAATTTGGCTCTAAAAAAATCCTTATTTATAAAACTTCTATTTCATTTGAAAACCAAATCCTTTTATTTAAAAGATCCAAAATAGTAATTCCAAAATATTTTATTTTCCTTTATTAAATGTTTATCTTTTTAAATCCCTTTAGGATTTATTTGATCCAACTTGGTTTGAAGTTCCAATTAGATTCAAAAAGTTTTCTTCTTACTCTGAAAATCAAACAAAGTTTTCTTTTATTCATTTATTTTTCACATTACAAGATTTGGAAAATCTTGGGATGTGACAGGCTACCACCCTTAAAATAAATCTCGTCCCGAGATTTGGGAAGGCTAGGGTTACAAGTAGGCTCAAACATCTAGGGTACTACCACCCTTAAAATTTTCCAACTAAATTACATGTTGGCTTTCTTGGGGTCCTGGGAAAACTTCTCTGGGCAACCATCTGCATGGTGTCTTTGGTTTCCACACTTGACTCATGGGCCAAGGTTGAGTTTCTCCATGGGCTTGTTCAACTTGTTCTTGATCTTTTCTGGACAATTGCTTGCATAATGTCCTGGGTTCTTGCAACTGAAACAGTTGATGTCTTTGAGTTCTTTACGTGGTTCTTGTGGACAAGTTGCCACATAATGGCCTAGCTCTTTACAGTTGTTGCACACCACTTGGCCAATTTCCTTATTCTTCTGGTTCTCTGGGCATTCACTGGAATAGTGTCCCATTTCCTTACATTTATGACATTGCACATGGCTTTTGTCCTTCTTTTGCTTTTTGGGTTTCTCCAAAGCTAGGAGTGCATCCAGTTCATGTTGTTCATATGTTATCTGGTAGGTAGGAATGTCTACATGCTTCTTGGACCTTTTATTGCTCTTTAGAAAATTCACATTCCTCTTATTTGATCCTTTGAATTGGGTTGTTTTGCTTGGAGGTATAAGTGGTCCTTTTCCTTTGTCATCAACCTTCTTGGTAGACTTGGATCCTTTTGGATGGTTTGCAATCATTTGTTGCACTCCACCTTGTTTCCTTTGTTCAACAATGGAGTATATGGGGCATTGGATAGGAATATGATTGTTTCCTTCACATAGGTAGCAAGTAGCTTGAGAGGTGGGACATTGTCCAACAGGATGTTTCCCTTCACAGTTGGGGCATTGATCTCCATGCTCCTTGGAAGTATGATCCTTGTCTCCACAAATAATGCAAGCTGGGGATCCATCTAGAATAACATTTATGTCATCCTTGTTGTCACAAACTCTTTTGGAATAGTTTTCTTCCATATTGATCATTTGATCAGTCACTTTAAGCATCAATTGGGCTTGGTCTTCCAAAAACTTTTGCAGGGTTGGATCTTCACCATTGGTGTTCGCTATGAATTGAGCTGTCATTTGGTTCAACTGGTGTTGGGTTGCTATGAGCTTTTTCATGTTGTCCCCTTGGTTGGTGTTGGTGTCATCAACCTTGATGTTGGAGTCTCTTGGAGTAGTCATCTGTTTGGGGTTGAATGAAGATTAGAATAGGCAAGATATTTCTAAGGAAATAGTTCTAATCACACACATCACAATTCACACAAACAATGAGCAACCAATTACAAACAAATTTTCACTCAAACAACAAAGTTCAAGCTCATACTTAGGCAACAAAAATATTTTTGTTATACCACATAAGTTGGTGTGGTTGACTTAAAATATGGTGGTCTATCTATAGGTTTTACTTGTGATCTTTCCATCCTTCTTGGTTGATTCTTCTTTACATGAGATCATGGTTTCTTTGGGAAAACTCCTTGGTTACTAAACTTCAAGTGATGTGGGCTCCTTCTAACTTTTGCATTCCCTTAGTCTCCAAATCTTGAGCAAGATTTCCTTGTCTCTCTTGTAGTCCTTAGTGATATCCAAGTTGGAAGTCTTTGGTGAACATGCTGAAGATGTTGAAGTCATTAGAGTTGAAGAAGTTGAAGTCATTGGAGTTGATGAAGTCCTTTGCACATGGTGAAGTCTTGGGCCATGGGGTAGGTTTTTTCCCATCAAGTTTGAAATAGATGAGATGTAGAGTTGAAACCAAAATGGTTGAGGAAAGAGTTTACAAGATTGTTTGTAAATATGTTTGGAACAAATACAACTCCTACTTTTCTAAGGGTTTTTGTCCAATCCTAGGTTTACAAATCCTACAGGCAACACAATGCTCTGATACCATATGTAGAGGGAGTGTCCCAACCTTTATTAACATAAGATAAGGTGGAATCCCCTGTGTTTACAATGCTAGTCCCTGGATCAATAGCTAGCATCCATAGTTAAGATGTAATATCAAGAAACAGAGGTCATATTATAACTTTATAACCAGGAATAACATAATTTTATTACATCACACATAGCTCAATTGGCTATTACTTTACATTGCAGAGGAATATCTATAAGCATGGGGTCCTTCATCTTCAAAGTGCCACAGGCAGACATGTTGGTTGTAGACTTTGTAATCCTAATCAATCAATCTTCACTAAAAGCAATCAAACCTGCAACATTACAAGTTACATCCACAAGGGTCAATACATTTGAATTGTATTGGCAAGTTTCACTACTATGTAGAGTATGAGTGGATCCTATCATTACATGCATATTTGGCTAAGTAGGGTTTTAGGCTCATTTGCAGAAAGCAATAGTTTATCCTATCTTTTCAAAATGGTTTGATCCTTGATCAAAATCTTTGAAAACTTCTTGGCAAAACCCAAGTGTTTAAGTTATTATCAAAAACTCCTTGAACTCCTTGGTAACCCCAAGTGTTCAAGTTTTCATCAAAATCTCTTGAGCTCCTTGGTATCCCCAAGTGTTCAAGTTTTCATCAAAACCTCTTGAGCTCCTTGGTATCCCCAAGTGTTCAAGTTTTCATCAAAACCTCTTGAGCTCCTTGGTACCCCCAAGTGTTCAAGCTTTTTGTTGTCACTTAAAAGTTTTCTTTTAGAAATTGGAATGTCGAGATTTCCCATAGCTTAAAACTTTAGTTGCTCAGTATTGTCCATAACCAGGGACACGGCTAAGTACTTAGATTTTTATTATCTTCTGCAGAAGTAGTACACTTTACCCACATGTCACAATCCCATCTTGTTGCCACCAGTGGCCACTGGATTAGTGCTCACCAAGATGGAGTACCGGCAGATTGAGAATGTGACGAAGTCTTTCCAGAGGGTCCTCCTATACACCATTGCTAGCTTGTCTTCAGTACCCATGTAGGATTCCAGGTCCTCATGTCCAGTAACTTGAAGACAATGCATGGGTCTTCCCAATGTAGTTGACTAAGCCAGAGCCATAAATAGCATGTGGTTGCACACGAAAGCCACAATTGGAGAAACATGTTCCATCTCTAAGTTTCCTGGGTGGTTTTTCCTTTGGAGCACAACACAAAGAGATTGCCATAGACATGGTTCCTTTTGTTGCCACCTTCTCCAAAACTCAAAGTATCCTTGTCCACCCAGGTGGTTCATTGAGTCCTTGTTTTATTATATAAAATCACAAGTCCTTTTCTCAACTTCATAAAATCTCAACATGTATCTCTTTTCAAAATATAGCATGGCTAAGCATGTAACAACTACATTGTTTTCACTAAGGAATGTATAGGGTGTCCTATTAGGATTTAGCATAGCATAAGTATAGAAATTCTTTTCATGCATGTTTCAAAATCCACTAAGTATAATGAAAATAGTAGGGCTTTAGATGATAGTGTCACTTGCCTTTCTTTTGGTAGGGAATGTTGGTTCACTCCTTGATCTTGCTAGTCTCACACTTTTCTAACTTCACTACAAATCCATCAAGCAAACACAATATCAACTAACATTCCAAACCAATAATCAATCAAACAATTCACACACATAAAAACAATGGGATCTAAGTCATGCATGTAAGCATGCAAAAGATAGTTTTATTTGCAAGGATGGTTTCCACTAGGCTTCTAAACTTTGTAAGGTTCAAAGTGGTCATTTTCCAAAGTGGCAAAGTCATTTGCAAAAGGGTTTTATCCATAAACCATTTTTAAATCCATTCAACATTTCATGTGGTGGAAATTGTTTTTATCAAATCAAAAACTTTATGTATTTTACCAAATAAGTTGTTAATTCACAAAACTTGGTGTTTTGGGTCAGTAGGTTTGCTCTAAATCATAAGGTTTTTACTCCAAGATCATTTCCAAAACATTTTCATAACAAAACCAATATTTTTAAATGGCTAGAAATGGGCTAAATTAATTAATCCATCCTAAATTTCACCAAATTCATATTTAACTCCATGGGTTGGTTCCTAGGGTCAGTAAGTTCACCACAAACCAATTTGCAAAGATTCTAACCCTAAAAACATTTTTGAACAATTTTTCTAATCTAAACAAGCATACAAATGTTTCTGCAAAAACAAACAATCTAATAGATACTATTTACTACACAAATTGTATGGTTGGCTAGGGCTTGCTCCACTGATTCCAATGATATAAAGTTTGTAATTTTTGGACGTGTGGATCAAAAGTTACAAAGGTTTCAAAATTGAATCTCTAACAGATTCAAATCTGTTTTTAAAATGAAGCCTGTCCACGTGGCGCGTTTTGATTGTGCGGTACCGCTTCGTGCGGATCAGCAACGTGGACCGCAGGATCTAAAGTGAATCGTGCGGCACAGAACTAATCGTACCCCTTTGACTAAAGATCTATCGTGAGCGTCGGATCAAAATCCTATGGTGCACAGCGTGCCAGCCATAGATGGGCGGCGCTGCGGTGGAGCGGCCAGACGGTGGTGGCGCCGGCGATACAGGAAGCTAGAGTGGCTGAGGAGGTGCTCACCGCGTTCGTAGAAGTCTGGGGAGGCTCAACGTGTTCTCGAGGAGTCAAGGGGCGCTCTGGTCCGACATGGATTGCTCGCCAGAGTTCCTGCTGGCGTCGGTTGCGCGTGGTCGTGGTCAAGGGCGAGGCTGCAGAGCATGCCGAAGCAATGTAGAGGATGCGTTAGACGCGCAAAGTCATTGCGGTGGTGCGAGCGTGAAGGAGGAGGCGCGGGGTGGTCTAGCTTGCCAGGGGGAGGTCGTCGGATAAGAGCCAGACACGGCGGCGCTCGGAGCTTGTCGAAGACGACGTTCTGGGGCGCCCGCAGTTGAACGAGAGGCACGGACAGATGCGCCAGGAGGTAGGGAGTATGTGTGCGTGGTCAATGTGACAAGGGGCGGCGCTGAGTCGCCGGAATCGGCACCGGACCTCGTCGGAGCAGAGGGTGGGGTTGAGCGAAATTTGGCAGCCTGGGGGCGTGTCGAGGTGGGGCGACAGAGGGGAAATGGAGCGAGAGAGTGGGCGCTTAAGAGGGCGAGATTGCTGAGCGGAATCACTGCGGCATTACTGCGAATTTACGTGCGGCATCAACGGCAGGAAACGGCCGGCATGGTCATCGCGAGGAAGAAGGTGAGCTGGAGGGGTGGGGTCCGGGAGTCAGCGAGAGAGTGAGAGAGAATAAAGGGGCCACTCGTCAGCGTCTCTGTGGGTTCAAAGTTGAGTGCGAACCGTTTTCTTTCGGGGAGAGGGAAGCTGGGCTGGTACTGGGCTTAGTGGGCTTTGTCGACTGGGTTGTTGCCTGTTTCTATTTTTTTTCCTTCCTGAATGTTTTTCTTTTTCTGATTCTAATTTCTGTTTTGAAATTCAAACAACACTCAAGCATTCAAATTGATTCAAACAATCACCAACAATGCAATTGAATCTGGTTCTGTTTAGCAACATAAACCTATTCCCAAATAAAATAATGTTTTTATTTTAGAGTCCATTTATAATTAAATAAAATGGACATTAGTTAATAAATTAAATGGGTTTTATTTTAATAAAAAGCTCCATTTGAAACTAAATATTTTCAAAACCAAATCAGTAGGTTTTATTTGAAAATATAAAAGACTTAGAAAACTTATTTAAAATAAATAAATAAGTTTTAGTGTTTCTTTAAAATAGTAAAACCCTTTTTATTTTTAATAAACTTGGATATTAAATCCTTATTATTTTATTTAATCAACCCTTACTATTTTTTTTCAAAACAAAGCATTTTATCTCATAAGCTTGGCCATGGTTTAATTTGGCTCTAAAAAAATCCTTATTTATAAAACTTCTATTTCATTTGAAAACCAAATCCTTTTATTTAAAAGATCCAAAATAGTAATTCCAAAATATTTTATTTTCCTTTATTAAATGTTTATCTTTTTAAATCCCTTTAGGATTTATTTGATCCAACTTGGTTTGAAGTTCCAATTAGATTCAAAAAGTTTTCTTCTTACTCTGAAAATCAAACAAAGTTTTCTTTTATTCATTTATTTTTCACATTACAAGATTTGGAAAATCTTGGGATGTGACAGGCTACCACCCTTAAAATAAATCTCGTCCCGAGATTTGGGAAGGCTAGGGTTACAAGTAGGCTCAAACATCTAGGGTACTACCACCCTTAAAATTTTCCAACTAAATTACATGTTGGCTTTCTTGGGGTCCTGGGAAAACTTCTCTGGGCAACCATCTGCATGGTGTCTTTGGTTTCCACACTTGACTCATGGGCCAAGGTTGAGTTTCTCCATGGGCTTGTTCAACTTGTTCTTGATCTTTTCTGGACAATTGCTTGCATAATGTCCTGGGTTCTTGCAACTGAAACAGTTGATGTCTTTGAGTTCTTTACGTGGTTCTTGTGGACAAGTTGCCACATAATGGCCTAGCTCTTTACAGTTGTTGCACACCACTTGGCCAATTTCCTTATTCTTCTGGTTCTCTGGGCATTCACTGGAATAGTGTCCCATTTCCTTACATTTATGACATTGCACATGGCTTTTGTCCTTCTTTTGCTTTTTGGGTTTCTCCAAAGCTAGGAGTGCATCCAGTTCATGTTGTTCATATGTTATCTGGTAGGTAGGAATGTCTACATGCTTCTTGGACCTTTTATTGCTCTTTAGAAAATTCACATTCCTCTTATTTGATCCTTTGAATTGGGTTGTTTTGCTTGGAGGTATAAGTGGTCCTTTTCCTTTGTCATCAACCTTCTTGGTAGACTTGGATCCTTTTGGATGGTTTGCAATCATTTGTTGCACTCCACCTTGTTTCCTTTGTTCAACAATGGAGTATATGGGGCATTGGATAGGAATATGATTGTTTCCTTCACATAGGTAGCAAGTAGCTTGAGAGGTGGGACATTGTCCAACAGGATGTTTCCCTTCACAGTTGGGGCATTGATCTCCATGCTCCTTGGAAGTATGATCCTTGTCTCCACAAATAATGCAAGCTGGGGATCCATCTAGAATAACATTTATGTCATCCTTGTTGTCACAAACTCTTTTGGAATAGTTTTCTTCCATATTGATCATTTGATCAGTCACTTTAAGCATCAATTGGGCTTGGTCTTCCAAAAACTTTTGCAGGGTTGGATCTTCACCATTGGTGTTGGCTATGAATTGAGCTGTCATTTGGTTCAACTGGTGTTGGGTTGCTATGAGCTTTTTCATGTTGTCCCCTTGGTTGGTGTTGGTGTCATCAACCTTGATGTTGGAGTCTCTTGGAGTAGTCATCTGTTTGGGGTTGAATGAAGATTAGAATAGGCAAGATATTTCTAAGGAAATAGTTCTAATCACACACATCACAATTCACACAAACAATGAGCAACCAATTACAAACAAATTTTCACTCAAACAACAAAGTTCAAGCTCATACTTAGGCAACAAAAATATTTTTGTTATACCACATAAGTTGGTGTGGTTGACTTAAAATATGGTGGTCTATCTATAGGTTTTACTTGTGATCTTTCCATCCTTCTTGGTTGATTCTTCTTTACATGAGATCATGGTTTCTTTGGGAAAACTCCTTGGTTACTAAACTTCAAGTGATGTGGGCTCCTTCTAACTTTTGCATTCCCTTAGTCTCCAAATCTTGAGCAAGATTTCCTTGTCTCTCTTGTAGTCCTTAGTGATATCCAAGTTGGAAGTCTTTGGTGAACATGCTGAAGATGTTGAAGTCATTAGAGTTGAAGAAGTTGAAGTCATTGGAGTTGATGAAGTCCTTTGCACATGGTGAAGTCTTGGGCCATGGGGTAGGTTTTTTCCCATCAAGTTTGAAATAGATGAGATGTAGAGTTGAAACCAAAATGGTTGAGGAAAGAGTTTACAAGATTGTTTGTAAATATGTTTGGAACAAATACAACTCCTACTTTTCTAAGGGTTTTTGTCCAATCCTAGGTTTACAAATCCTACAGGCAACACAATGCTCTGATACCATCTGTAGAGGGAGTGTCCCAACCTTTATTAACATAAGATAAGGTGGAATCCCCTGTGTTTACAATGCTAGTCCCTGGATCAATAGCTAGCATCCATAGTTAAGATGTAATATCAAGAAACAGAGGTCATATTATAACTTTATAACCAGGAATAACATAATTTTATTACATCACACATAGCTCAATTGGCTATTACTTTACATTGCAGAGGAATATCTATAAGCATGGGGTCCTTCATCTTCAAAGTGCCACAAGCAGACATGTTGGTTGTAGACTTTGTAATCCTAATCAATCAATCTTCACTAAAAGCAATCAAACCTACAACATTACAAGTTACATCCACAAGGGTCAATACATTTGAATTGTATTGGCAAGTTTCACTACTATGTAGAGTATGAGTGGATCCTATCATTACATGCATATTTGGCTAAGTAGGGTTTTAGGCTCATTTGCAGAAAGCAATAGTTTATCCTATCTTTTCAAAATGGTTTGATCCTTGATCAAAATCTTTGAAAACTTCTTGGCAAAACCCAAGTGTTTAAGTTATTATCAAAAACTCCTTGAACTCCTTGGTAACCCCAAGTGTTCAAGTTTTCATCAAAATCTCTTGAGCTCCTTGGTATCCCCAAGTGTTCAAGTTTTCATCAAAACCTCTTGAGATCCTTGGTATCCCCAAGTGTTCAAGTTTTCATCAAAACCTCTTGAGCTCCTTGGTACCCCCAAGTGTTTAAGCTTTTTGTTGTCACTTAAAAGTTTTCTTTTAGAAATTGGAATGTCGAGATTTCCCATAGCTTCAAACTTTAGTTGCTCAGTATTTCCATAACCGGGGACACGGCTAAGTACTTAGATTTTTATTATCTTCTGCAAAAGTAGTACACTTTACCCACATGTCACAATCCCATCTTGTTGCCACCAGTGGCCACTGGATTAGTGCTCACCAAGATGGAGTACCGGCAGATTGAGAATGTGACGAAGTCTTTCCAGAGGGTCCTCCTATACACCATTGCTAGTTTTTCTTCAGTACCCATGTAAGATTCCAGGTCCTCATGTCCAGTAACTTGAAGACAATGCATGGGTCTTCCCAATGTAGTTGACTAAGCCAGAGCCATAAATAGCATGTGGTTGCACACGAAAGCCACAATTGGAGAAACATGTTCCATCTCTAAGTTTCCTGGGTGGTTTTTCCTTTGGAGCACAACAGAAAGAGATTGCCATAGACATGGTTCCTTTTGTTGCCACCTTCTCCAAAACTCAAAGTATCCTTGTCCACCCAGGTGGTTCATTGAGTCCTTGTTTTATTATATAAAATCACAAGTCCTTTTCTCAACTTCATAAAATCTCAACATGTATCTCTTTTCAAAATATAGCATGGCTAAGCATGTAACAACTACATTGTTTTCACTAAGGAATGTATAGGGTGTCCTATTAGGATTTAGCATAGCATAAGTATAGAAATTCTTTTCATGCATGTTTCAAAATCCACTAAGTATAATGAAAATAGTAGGGCTTTAGATGATAGTGTCACTTGCCTTTCTTTTGGTAGGGAATGTTGGTTCACTCCTTGATCTTGCTAGTCTCACACTTTTCTAACTTCACTACAAATCCATCAAGCAAACACAATATCAACTAACATTCCAAACCAATAATCAATCAAACAATTCACACACATAAAAACAATGGGATCTAAGTCATGCATGTAAGCATGCAAAAGATAGTTTTATTTGCAAGGATGGTTTCCACTAGGCTTCTAAACTTTGTAAGGTTCAAAGTGGTCATTTTCCAAAGTGGCAAAGTCATTTGCAAAAGGGTTTTATCCATAAACCATTTTTAAATCCATTCAACATTTCATGTGGTGGAAATTGTTTTTATCAAATCAAAAACTTTATGTATTTTACCAAATAAGTTGTTAATTCACAAAACTTGGTGTTTTGGGTCAGTAGGTTTTCTCTAAATCATTTTCCCAAGGTTTTTACTCCAAGGTCATTTCCAAAACATTTTCATAACAAAACCAATATTTTTAAATGGCTAGAAATGGGCTAAATTAATTAATCCATCCTAAATTTCACCAAATTCATATTTAACTCCATGGGTTGGTTCCTAGGGTCAGTAAGTTCACCACAAACCAATTTGCAAAGATTCTAACCCTAAAAACATTTTTGAACAATTTTTCTAATCTAAACAAGCATACAAATGTTTCTGCAAAAACAAACAATCTAACAGATACTATTTACTACACAAATTGTATGGTTGGCTAGGGCTTGCTCCACTGATTCCAACGATATAAAGTTTGTAATTTTTGGACGTGTGGATCAAAAGTTACAAAGGTTTCAAAATTGAATCTCTAACAGATTCAAATCTGTTTTTAAAACGAAGCCTGTCCACGTGGCGCGTTTTGATTGGGCGGTACCGCTTCGTGCGGATCAGCAACGTGGACCGCAGGATCTAAAGTGAATCGTGCGGCACAGAACTAATCGTACCCCTTTGACTAAAGATCTATCGTGAGCGTCGGATCAAAATCCTACGGTGCACAGCGTGCCAGCCATAGATGGGCGGCGCTGCGGTGGCTACTGGCGGCGGAGCGGCCAGACGGTGGCGGCGCCGGCGATACAAGAAGCTAGAGTGGCTGAGGAGGTGCTCACCGCGTTCGTAGAAGTCTGGGGAGGCTCAACGTGTTCTCGAGGAGTCAAGGGGCGCTCTGGTCCTATGTGGATTGCTCGCCGGAGTTCCTGCTGGCGTCGGTTGCGCGTGGTCGTGGTCAAGGGCGAGGCTGCAGAGCATGCCGAAGCAATGTAGAGGATGCGTTAGACGCGCAAAGTCATTGCGGTGGTGCGAGCGTGAAGGAGGAGGCGTGGGGTGGTCTAGCTTGCCAGGGGGAGGTCGTCGGATAAGAGCCAGACACGGCGGCGCTCGGAGCTTGTCGAAGACGACGTTCTGGGGCGCCCACAGTTGAACGAGAGGCACGGACAGATGCGCCAGGAGGTAGGGAGTATGTGTGCATGGTCAATGTGACAAGGGGCGGCGCTGAGTCACCGGAATCGGCACCGGACCTCGTCGGAGCAGAGGGTGGTGTTGAGCGAAATTCGGCAGCCTGGGGGCGTGTCGAGGTGGGGCGACAGAGGGGAAATGGAGCGAGAGAGTGGGCGCTTAAGAAGGCGAGATTGCTGAGCGGAATCACTGCGGCATTACTGCGAATTTACGCGTGGCATCAACGGCAGGAAACGGCCGGCATGGTCATCGCGAGGAAGAAGGTGAGCTGGAGGGGTGGGGTCCGGGAGTCAGCGAGAGAGTGAGAGAGAAGAAAGGGGCCACTCGTCAGCGTCTCTGTGGGTTCAAAGTTGAGTGCGAACCGTTTTCTTTCGGGGAGAGGGAAGCTGGGCTGGTACTGGGCTTAGTGGGCTTTGTCGACTGGGTTGTTGCCTGTTTCTATTTTTTTTCCTTCCTGAATGTTTTTCTTTTTCTGATTCTAATTTCTGTTTTGAAATTCAAACAACACTCAAGCATTCAAATTGATTCAAACAATCACCAACAATGCAATTGAATCTGGTTCTGTTTATCAACATAAACCTATTCCCAAATAAAATAATGTTTTTATTTTAGAGTCCATTTATAATTAAATAAAATGGACATTAGTTAATAAATTAAATGGGTTTTATTTTAATAAAAAGCTCCATTTGAAACTAAATATTTTCAAAACCAAATCAGTAGGTTTTATTTGAAAATATAAAAGACTTAGAAAACTTATTTAAAATAAATAAATAAGTTTTAGTGTTTCTTTAAAATAGTAAAAACCTTTTTATTTTTAATAAACTTGGATATTAAATCCTTATTATTTTATTTAATCAACCCTTACTATTTTTTTTCAAAACAAAGCATTTTATCTCATAAGCTTGGCCATGGTTTAATTTGGCTCTAAAAAATCCTTATTTATAAAACTTCTATTTCATTTGAAAACCAAATCCTTTTATTTAAAAGATCCAAAATAGTAATTCCAAAATATTTTATTTTCCTTTATTAAATGTTTATCTTTTTAAATCCCTTTAGGATTTATTTGATCCAACTTGGTTTGAAGTTCCAATTAGATTCAAAAAGTTTTCTTCTTACTCTGAAAATCAAACAAAGTTTTCTTTTATTCATTTATTTTTCACATTACAAGATTTGGAAAATCTTGGGATGTGACAGGCTACCACCCTTAAAATAAATCTCGTCCCGAGATTTGGGAAGGCTAGGGTTACAAGTAGGCTCAAACATCTAGGGTACTACCACCCTTAAAATTTTCCAACTAAATTACATGTTGGCTTTCTTGGGGTCCTGGGAAAACTTCTCTGGGCAACCATCTGCATGGTGTCTTTGGTTTCCACACTTGACTCATGGGCCAAGGTTGAGTTTCTCCATGGGCTTGTTCAACTTGTTCTTGATCTTTTCTGGACAATTGCTTGCATAATGTCCTGGGTTCTTGCAACTGAAACCGTTGATGTCTTTGAGTTCTTTACGTGGTTCTTGTGGACAAGTTGCCACATAATGGCCTAGCTCTTTACAGTTGTTGCACACCACTTGGCCAATTTCCTTATTCTTCTGGTTCTCTGGGCATTCACTGGAATAGTGTCCCATTTCCTTACATTTATGACATTGCACATGGCTTTTGTCCTTCTTTTGCTTTTTGGGTTTCTCCAAAGCTAGGAGTGCATCCAGTTCATGTTGTTCATATGTTATCTGGTAGGTAGGAATGTCTACATGCTTCTTGGACCTTTTATTGCTCTTTAGAAAATTCACATTCCTCTTATTTGATCCTTTGAATTGGGTTGTTTTGCTTGGAGGTATAAGTGGTCCTTTTCCTTTGTCATCAACCTTCTTGGTAGACTTGGATCCTTTTGGATGGTTTGCAATCATTTGTTGCACTCCACCTTGTTTCCTTTGTTCAACAATGGAGTATATGGGGCATTGGATAGGAATATGATTGTTTCCTTCACATAGGTAGCAAGTAGCTTGAGAGGTGGGACATTGTCCAACAGGATGTTTCCCTTCACAGTTGGGGCATTGATCTCCATGCTCCTTGGAAGTATGATCCTTGTCTCCACAAATAATGCAAGCTGGGGATCCATCTAGAATAACATTTATGTCATCCTTGTTGTCACAAACTCTTTTGGAATAGTTTTCTTCCATATTGATCATTTGATCAGTCACTTTAAGCATCAATTGGGCTTGGTCTTCCAAAAACTTTTGCAGGGTTGGATCTTCACCATTGGTGTTGGCTATGAATTGAGCTGTCATTTGGTTCAACTGGTGTTGGGTTGCTATGAGCTTTTTCATGTTGTCCCCTTGGTTGGTGTTGGTGTCATCAACCTTGATGTTGGAGTCTCTTGGAGTAGTCATCTGTTTGGGGTTGAATGAAGATTAGAATAGGCAAGATATTTCTAAGGAAATAGTTCTAATCACACACATCACAATTCACACAAACAATGAGCAACCAATTACAAACAAATTTTCACTCAAACAACAAAGTTCAAGCTCATACTTAGGCAACAAAAATATTTTTGTTATACCACATAAGTTGGTGTGGTTGACTTAAAATATGGTGGTCTATCTATAGGTTTTACTTGTGATCTTTCCATCCTTCTTGGTTGATTCTTCTTTACATGAGATCATGGTTTCTTTGGGAAAACTCCTTGGTTACTAAACTTCAAGTGATGTGGGCTCCTTCTAACTTTTGCATTCCCTTAGTCTCCAAATCTTGAGCAAGATTTCCTTGTCTCTCTTGTAGTCCTTAGTGATATCCAAGTTGGAAGTCTTTGGTGAACATGCTGAAGATGTTGAAGTCATTAGAGTTGAAGAAGTTGAAGTCATTGGAGTTGATGAAGTCCTTTGCACATGGTGAAGTCTTGGGCCATGGGGTAGGTTTTTTCCCATCAAGTTTGAAATAGATGAGATGTAGAGTTGAAACCAAAATGGTTGAGGAAAGAGTTTACAAGATTGTTTGTAAATATGTTTGGAACAAATACAACTCCTACTTTTCTAAGGGTTTTTGTCCAATCCTAGGTTTACAAATCCTACAGGCAACACAATGCTCTGATACCATATGTAGAGGGAGTGTCCCAACCTTTATTAACATAAGATAAGGTGGAATCCCCTGTGTTTACAATGCTAGTCCCTGGATCAATAGCTAGCATCCATAGTTAAGATGTAATATCAAGAAACAGAGGTCATATTATAACTTTATAACTAGGAATAACATAATTTTATTACATCACACATAGCTCAATTGGCTATTACTTTACATTGCAGAGGAATATCTATAAGCATGGGGTCCTTCATCTTCAAAGTGCCACAGGCAGACATGTTGGTTGTAGACTTTGTAATCCTAATCAATCAATCTTCACTAAAAGCAATCAAACCTGCAACATTACAAGTTACAGCCACAAGGGTCAATACATTTGAATTGTATTGGCAAGTTTCACTACTATGTAGAGTATGAGTGGATCCTATCATTACATGCATATTTGGCTAAGTAGGGTTTTAGGCTCATTTGCAGAAAGCAATAGTTTATCCTATCTTTTCAAAATGGTTTGATCCTTGATCAAAATCTTTGAAAACTTCTTGGCAAAACCCAAGTGTTTAAGTTATTATCAAAAACTCCTTGAACTCCTTGGTAACCCCAAGTGTTCAAGTTTTCATCAAAATCTCTTGAGCTCCTTGGTATCCCCAAGTGTTCAAGTTTTCATCAAAACCTCTTGAGCTCCTTGGTATCCCCAAGTGTTCAAGTTTTCATCAAAACCTCTTGAGCTCCTTGGTACCCCCAAGTGTTCAAGCTTTTTGTTGTCACTTAAAAGTTTTCTTTTAGAAATTGGAATGTCGAGATTTCCCATAGCTTAAAACTTTAGTTGCTCAGTATTGTCCATAACCGAGGACACGGCTAAGTACTTAGATTTTTATTATCTTCTGCAGAAGTAGTACACTTTACCCACATGTCACAATCCCATCTTGTTGCCACCAGTGGCCACTGGATTAGTGCTCACCAAGATGGAGTACCGGCAGATTGAGAATGTGACGAAGTCTTTCCAGAGGGTCCTCCTATACACCATTGCTAGCTTGTCTTCAGTACCCATGTAGGATTCCAGGTCCTCATGTCCAGTAACTTGAAGACAATGCATGGGTCTTCCCAATGTAGTTGACTAAGCCAGAGCCATAAATAGCATGTGGTTGCACACGAAAGCCACAATTGGAGAAACATGTTCCATCTCTAAGTTTCCTGGGTGGTTTTTCCTTTGGATCACAACACAAAGAGATTGCCATAGACATGGTTCCTTTTTTGCCACCTTCTCCAAAACTCAAAGTATCCTTGTCCACCCAGGTGGTTCATTGAGTCCTTGTTTTATTATATAAAATCACAAGTCCTTTTCTCAACTTCATAAAATCTCAACATGTATCTCTTTTCAAAATATAGCATGGCTAAGCATGTAACAACTACATTGTTTTCACTAAGGAATGTATAGGGTGTCCTATTAGGATTTAGCATAGCATAAGTATAGAAATTCTTTTCATGCATGTTTCAAAATCCACTAAGTATAATGAAAATAGTAGGGCTTTAGATGATAGTGTCACTTGCCTTTCTTTTGGTAGGGAATGTTGGTTCACTCCTTGATCTTGCTAGTCTCACACTTTTCTAACTTCACTACAAATCCATCAAGCAAACACAATATCAACTAACATTCCAAACCAATAATCAATCAAACAATTCACACACATAAAAACAATGGGATCTAAGTCATGCATGTAAGCATGCAAAAGATAGTTTTATTTGCAAGGATGGTTTCCACTAGGCTTCTAAACTTTGTAAGGTTCAAAGTGGTCATTTTCCAAAGTGGCAAAGTCATTTGCAAAAGGGTTTTATCCATAAACCATTTTTAAATCCATTCAACATTTCATGTGGTGGAAATTGTTTTTATCAAATCAAAAACTTTATGTATTTTACCAAATAAGTTGTTAATTCACAAAACTTGGTGTTTTGGGTCAGTAGGTTTGCTCTAAATCATTTTCCCAAGGTTTTTACTCCAAGGTCATTTCCAAAACATTTTCATAACAAAACCAATATTTTTAAATGGCTAGAAATGGGCTAAATTAATTAATCCATCCTAAATTTCACCAAATTCATATTTAACTCCATGGGTTGGTTCCTAGGGTCAGTAAGTTCACCACAAACCAATTTGCAAAGATTCTAACCCTAAAAACATTTTTGAACAATTTTTCTAATCTAAACAAGCATACAAATGTTTCTGCAAAAACAAACAATCTAACAGATACTATTTACTACACAAATTGTATGGTTGGCTAGGGCTTGCTCCACTGATTCCACCGATATAAAGTTTGTAATTTTTGGACGTGTGGATCAAAAGTTACAAAGGTTTCAAAATTGAATCTCTAACAGATTCAAATCTGTTTTTAAAACGAAGCCTGTCCACGTGGCGCGTTTTGATTGGGCGGTACCGCTTCGTGCAGATCAGCAACGTGGACCGCAGGATCTAAAGTGAATCGTGCGGCACAGAACTAATCATACCCCTTTGACTAAAGATCTATCGTGAGCGTCGGATCAAAATCCTACGGTGCACAGCGTGCCAGCCATAGATGGGCGGCGCTGCGGTGGCTACTGGCGGCGGAGCGGCCAGACGGTGGCGGCGCCGGCGATACAAGAAGCTAGAGTGGCTGAGGAGGTGCTCACCGTGTTCGTAGAAGTCTGGGGAGGCTTAACGTGTTCTCGAGGAGTCAAGGGGCGCTCTGGTCCAATGTGGATTGCTCGCCGGAGTTCCTGCTGGCGTCGGTTGCGCGTGGTCGTGGTCAAGGGCGAGGCTGCAGAGCATGCCGAAGCAATGTAGAGGATGCGTTAGACGTGCAAAGTCATTGCGGTGGTGCGAGCGTGAAGGAGGAGGCGCGGGGTGGTCTAGCTTGCCAGGGGGAGGTCGTCGGATAAGAGCCAGACACGGCGGCGCTCGGAGCTTGTCGAAGACGACGTTCTGGGGCGCCCGCAGTTGAACGAGAGGCACGGACAGATGCGCCAGGAGGTAGGGAGTATGTGTGCGTGGTCAATGTGACAAGGGGCGGCGCTGAGTCGCCGGAATCGGCACCGGACCTCGTCGGAGCAGAGGGTGGTGTTGAGCGAAATTCGGCAGCCTGGGGGCGTGTCGAGGTGGGGCGACAGAGGGGAAATGGAGCGAGAGAGTGGGCGCTTAAGAGGGCGAGATTGCTGAGCGGAATCACTGCGGCATTACTGCGAATTTACGCGCGGCATCAACGGCAGGAAACGGCCGGCATGGTCATCGCGAGGAAGAAGGTGAGCTGGAGGGGTGGGGTCCGGGAGTCAGCGAGAGAGTGAGAGAGAAGAAAGGGGCCACTCGTCAGCGTCTCTGTGGGTTCAAAGTTGAGTGCGAACCGTTTTCTTTCGGGGAGAGGGAAGCTGGGCTGGTACTGGGCTTAGTGGGCTTTGTCGACTGGGCTGTTGCCTGTTTCTATTTTTTTCCTTCCTAAATGTTTTTCTTTTTCTGATTCTAATTTCTGTTTTGAAATTCAAACAACACTCAAGCATTCAAATTGATTCAAACAATCACCAACAATGCAATTGAATCTGGTTCTGTTTAGCAACATAAACCTATTCCCAAATAAAATAATGTTTTTATTTTAGAGTCCATTTATAATTAAATAAAATGGACATTAGTTAATAAATCAAATGGGTTTTATTTTAATAAAAAGCTCCATTTGAAACTAAATATTTTCAAAACCAAATCAGTAGGTTTTATTTGAAAATATAAAAGACTTAGAAAACTTATTTAAAATAAATAAATAAGTTTTAGTGTTTCTTTAAAATAGTAAAAACCTTTTTATTTTTAATAAACTTGGATATTAAATCCTTATTATTTTATTTAATCAACCCTTACTATTTTTTTTCAAAACAAAGCATTTTATCTCATAAGCTTGGCCATGGTTTAATTTGGCTCTAAAAAATCCTTATTTATAAAACTTCTATTTCATTTGAAAACCAAATCCTTTTATTTAAAAGATCCAAAATAGTAATTCCAAAATATTTTATTTTCCTTTATTAAATGTTTATCTTTTTAAATCCCTTTAGGATTTATTTGATCCAACTTGGTTTGAAGTTCCAATTAGATTCAAAAAGTTTTCTTCTTACTCTGAAAATCAAACAAAGTTTTCTTTTATTCATTTATTTTTCACATTACAAGATTTGGAAAATCTTGGGATGTGACAGGCTACCACCCTTAAAATAAATCTCGTCCCGAGATTTGGGAAGGCTAGGGTTACAAGTAGGCTCAAACATCTAGGGTACTACCACCCTTAAAATTTTCCAACTAAATTACATGTTGGCTTTCTTGGGGTCCTAGGAAAACTTCTCTGGGCAACCATCTGCATGGTGTCTTTGGTTTCCACACTTGACTCATGGGCCAAGGTTGAGTTTCTCCATGGGCTTGTTCAACTTGTTCTTGATCTTTTCTGGACAATTGCTTGCATAATGTCCTGGGTTCTTGCAACTGAAACAGTTGATGTCTTTGAGTTCTTTACGTGGTTCTTGTGGACAAGTTGCCACATAATGGCCTAGCTCTTTACAGTTGTTGCACACCACTTGGCCAATTTCCTTATTCTTCTGGTTCTCTGGGCATTCACTGGAATAGTGTCCCATTTCCTTACATTTATGACATTGCACATGGCTTTTGTCCTTCTTTTGCTTTTTGGGTTTCTCCAAAGCTAGGAGTGCATCCAGTTCATGTTGTTCATATGTTATCTGGTAGGTAGGAATGTCTACATGCTTCTTGGACCTTTTATTGCTCTTTAGAAAATTCACATTCCTCTTATTTGATCCTTTGAATTGGGTTGTTTTGCTTGGAGGTATAAGTGGTCCTTTTCCTTTGTCATCAACCTTCTTGGTAGACTTGGATCCTTTTGGATGGTTTGCAATCATTTGTTGCACTCCACCTTGTTTCCTTTGTTCAACAATGGAGTATATGGGGCATTGGATAGGAATATGATTGTTTCCTTCACATAGGTAGCAAGTAGCTTGAGAGGTGGGACATTGTCCAACAGGATGTTTCCCTTCACAGTTGGGGCATTGATCTCCATGCTCCTTGGAAGTATGATCCTTGTCTCCACAAATAATGCAAGCTGGGGATCCATCTAGAATAACATTTATGTCATCCTTGTTGTCACAAACTCTTTTGGAATAGTTTTCTTCCATATTGATCATTTGATCAGTCACTTTAAGCATCAATTGGGCTTGGTCTTCCAAAAACTTTTGCAGGGTTGGATCTTCACCATTGGTGTTGGCTATGAATTGAGCTGTCATTTGGTTCAACTGGTGTTGGGTTGCTATGAGCTTTTTCATGTTGTCCCCTTGGTTGGTGTTGGTGTCATCAACCTTGATGTTGGAGTCTCTTGGAGTAGTCATCTGTTTGGGGTTGAATGAAGATTAGAATAGGCAAGATATTTCTAAGGAAATAGTTCTAATCACACACATCACAATTCACACAAACAATGAGCAACCAATTACAAACAAATTTTCACTCAAACAACAAAGTTCAAGCTCATACTTAGGCAACAAAAATATTTTTGTTATACCACATAAGTTGGTGTGGTTGACTTAAAATATGGTGGTCTATCTATAGGTTTTACTTGTGATCTTTCCATCCTTCTTGGTTGATTCTTCTTTACATGAGATCATGGTTTCTTTGGGAAAACTCCTTGGTTACTAAACTTCAAGTGATGTGGGATCCTTCTAACTTTTGCATTCCCTTAGTCTCCAAATCTTGAGCAAGATTTCCTTGTCTCTCTTGTAGTCCTTAGTGATATCCAAGTTGGAAGTCTTTGGTGAACATGCTGAAGATGTTGAAGTCATTAGAGTTGAAGAAGTTGAAGTCATTGGAGTTGATGAAGTCCTTTGCACATGGTGAAGTCTTGGGCCATGGGGTGGGTTTTTTCCCATCAAGTTTGAAATAGATGAGATGTAGAGTTGAAACCAAAATGGTTGAGGAAAGAGTTTACAAGATTGTT
The DNA here is from genome assembly GCA_916181665.1 of Avena sativa. Lineage (NCBI taxonomy): Eukaryota > Viridiplantae > Streptophyta > Magnoliopsida > Poales > Poaceae > Avena > Avena sativa. Next base: position 296,867,919 of record OV702297.1, on the reverse strand, counting down.
TGTAAATATGTTTGGAACAAATACAACTCCTACTTTTCTAAGGGTTTTTGTCCAATCCTAGGTTTACAAATCCTACAGGCAACACAATGCTCTGATACCATCTGTAGAGGGAGTGTCCCAACCTTTATTAACATAAGATAAGGTGGAATCCCCTGTGTTTACAATGCTAGTCCCTGGATCAATAGCTAGCATCCATAGTTAAGATGTAATATCAAGAAACAGAGGTCATATTATAACTTTATAACCAGGAATAACATAATTTTATTACATCACACATAGCTCAATTGGCTATTACTTTACATTGCAGAGGAATATCTATAAGCATGGGGTCCTTCATCTTCAAAGTGCCACAGGCAGACATGTTGGTTGTAGACTTTGTAATCCTAATCAATCAATCTTCACTAAAAGCAATCAAACCTGCAACATTACAAGTTACAGCCACAAGGGTCAATACATTTGAATTGTATTGGCAAGTTTCACTACTATGTAGAGTATGAGTGGATCCTATCATTACATGCATATTTGGCTAAGTAGGGTTTTAGGCTCATTTGCAGAAAGCAATAGTTTATCCTATCTTTTCAAAATGGTTTGATCCTTGATCAAAATCTTTGAAAACTTCTTGGCAAAACCCAAGTGTTTAAGTTATTATCAAAAACTCCTTGAACTCCTTGGTAACCCCAAGTGTTCAAGTTTTCATCAAAATCTCTTGAGCTCCTTGGTATCCCCAAGTGTTCAAGTTTTCATCAAAACCTCTTGAGCTCCTTGGTATCCCCAAGTGTTCAAGTTTTCATCAAAACCTCTTGAGCTCCTTGGTACCCCCAAGTGTTCAAGCTTTTTGTTGTCACTTAAAAGTTTTCTTTTAGAAATTGGAATGTCGAGATTTCCCATAGCTTAAAACTTTAGTTGCTCAGTATTGTCCATAACCGAGGACACGGCTAAGTACTTAGATTTTTATTATCTTCTGCAGAAGTAGTACACTTTACCCACATGTCACAATCCCATCTTGTTGCCACCAGTGGCCACTGGATTAGTGCTCACCAAGATGGAGTACCGGCAGATTGAGAATGTGACGAAGTCTTTCCAGAGGGTCCTCCTATACACCATTGCTAGCTTGTCTTCAGTACCCATGTAGGTTTCCAGGTCCTCATGTCCAGTAACTTGAAGACAATGCATGGGTCTTCCCAATGTAGTTGACTAAGCCAGAGCCATAAATAGCATGTGGTTGCACATGAAAGCCACAATTGGAGAAACATGTTCCATCTCTAAGTTTCCTGGGTGGTTTTTCCTTTGGAGCACAACACAAAGAGATTGCCATAGACATGGTTCCTTTTGTTGCCACCTTCTCCAAAACTCAAAGTATCCTTGTCCACCCAGGTGGTTCATTGAGTCCTTGTTTTATTATATAAAATCACAAGTCCTTTTCTCAACTTCATAAAATCTCAACATGTATCTCTTTTCAAATTATAGCATGGCTAAGCATGTAACAACTACATTGTTTTCACTAAGGAATGTATAGGGTGTCCTATTAGGATTTAGCATAGCATAAGTATAGAAATTCTTTTCATGCATGTTTCAAAATCCACTAAGTATAATGAAAATAGTAGGGCTTTAGATGATAGTGTCACTTGCCTTTCTTTTGGTAGGGAATGTTGGTTCACTCCTTGATCTTGCTAGTCTCACACTTTTCTAACTTCACTACAAATCCATCAAGCAAACACAATATCAACTAACATTCCAAACCAATAATCAATCAAACAATTCACACACATAAAAACAATGGGATCTAAGTCATGCATGTAAGCATGCAAAAGATAGTTTTATTTGCAAGGATGGTTTCCACTAGGCTTCTAAACTTTGTAAGGTTCAAAGTGGTCATTTTCCAAAGTGGCAAAGTCATTTGCAAAAGGGTTTTATCCATAAACCATTTTTAAATCCATTCAACATTTCATGTGGTGGAAATTGTTTTTATCAAATCAAAAACTTTATGTATTTTACCAAATAAGTTGTTAATTCACAAAACTTGGTGTTTTGGGTCAGTAGGTTTTCTCTAAATCATTTTCCCAAGGTTTTTACTCCAAGGTCATTTCCAAAACATTTTCATAACAAAACCAATATTTTTAAATGGCTAGAAATGGGCTAAATTAATTAATCCATCCTAAATTTCACCAAATTCATATTTAACTCCATGGGTTGGTTCCTAGGGTCAGTAAGTTCACCACAAACCAATTTGCAAAGTTTCTAACCCTAAAAACATTTTTGAACAATTTTTCTAATCTAAACAAGCATACAAATGTTTCTGCAAAAACAAACAATCTAACAGATACTATTTACTACACAAATTATATGGTTGGCTAGGGCTTGCTCCACTGATTCCAAGGATATAAAGTTTGTAATTTTTGGACGTGTGGATCAAAAGTTACAAAAGTTTCAAAATTGAATCTCTAACAGATTCAAATCTGTTTTTAAAACGAAGCCTGTCCACGTGGCGCGTTTTGATTAGGCGGTACCGCTTCGTGCGGATCAGCAACGTGGACCGCAGGATCTAAAGTGAATCGTGCGGCACAGAACTAATCGTACCCCTTCGACTAAAGATCTATCGTGAGCGTCGGATCAAAATCCTACGGTGCACAGCGTGCCATCCATAGATGGGCGGCGCTGCGGTGGCTACTGGCGGCGGAGCGGCCAGACGGTGGCGGCGCCGGCGATACAGGAAGCTAGAGTGGCTGAGGAGGTGCTCACCGCGTTCGTAGAAGTCTGGGGAGGCTCAACGTGTTCTCGAGGAGTCAAGGGGCGCTCTGGTCCGACGTGGATTGCTCGCCGGAGTTCCTGCTGGCGTCAGTTGCGCGTGGTCGTGGTCGAGGGCGAGGCTGCAGAGCATGCCGAAGCAATGTAGAGGGTGCGTTAGACGCGCAAAGTCATTGCGGTGGTGCGAGCGTGAAGGAGGAGGCGCGGGGTGGTCTAGCTTACCAGGGGGAGGTCGTCGGAGAAGAACCAGACGCGGTGGCGCTCGGAGCTTGTCGAAGACGACGTTCTGGGGCGCCCGCAGTTGAACGAGAGGCACGGACAGATGCGCCAGGAGGTGGGGAGTATGTGTGCATGGTCAATGTGACAAGGGGCGGCGCTGAGTCGCCGGAATCGGCACCGGACCTCGTCGGAGCAGAGGGTGGTGTTGAGCGAAATTCGGCAGCCTGGGGGCGTGTCGAGGTGGGGCGACAGAGGGGAAATGGAGCGAGAGAGTGGGCGCTTAAGAGGGCGAGATTGCTGAGCGGAATCACTGCGGCATTACTGCGAATTTACGCGCGGCATCAACGGCAGGAAACGGCCGGCATGGTCGTCGCGAGGAAGAAGGTGAGCTGGAGGGGTGGGCTCCGGGAGTCAGCGAGAGAGTGAGAGAGAAGAAAGGGGCCACTCGTCAGCGTCTCTGTGGGTTCAAAGTTGAGTGTGAACCGTTTTCTTTCAGGGAGAGGGAAACTGGGCTGGTACTGGGCTTAGTGGGCTTTGTCGACTGGGCTGTTGCCTGTTTCTATTTTTTTTCCTTCCTGAATGTTTTTTTTTCTGATTCTAATTTCTGTTTTGAAATTCAAACAACACTCAAGCATTCAAATTGATTCAAACAATCACCAACAATGCAATTGAATCTGGTTATGTTTAGCAACATAAACCTATTCCCAAATAAAATAATGTTTTTATTTTAGAGTCCATTTATAATTAAATAAAATGGACATTAGTTAATAAATCAAATGTTTTTATTTTAATAAAAAGCTCCATTTGAAACTAAATATTTTCAAAACCAAATCAGTAGGTTTTATTTGAAAATATAAAAGACTTAGAGAACTTATTTAAAATAGATAAATAAGTTTTAGTGTTTCTTTAAAATAGTAAAAACCTTTTTATTTTTAATAAACTTGGATATTAAATCCTTATTATTTTATTTAATCAACCCTTACTATTTTTTTTTCAAAACAAAGCATTTTATCTCATAAGCTTGGCCAAGGTTTAATTTGGCTCTAAAAAAAATCCTTATTTATAAAACTTCTATTTCATTTGAAAACCAAATCCTTTTATTTAAAAGATCCAAAATAGTAATTCCAAAATATTTTATTTTCCTTTATTAAATGTTTATCTTTTTAAATCCCTTTAGGATTTATTTGATCCAACTTGGTTTGAAGTTCCAATTGGATTCAAAAAGTTTTCTTCTTACTCTGAAAATCAAACAAAGTTTTCTTTTATTCATTTATTTTTCACATTACAAGATTTGGAAAATCTTGGGATGTGACACTCGCCGGAGTGGCTGGCGGCGTCAGGCGGCTCTGGAGGTCGTCGAGGGCGACGCTGCGGTTAACTCCGAGGCAAAACAAGGACACAGTTAAACGCGGGCGAGTGTGGTGTTCACGCGAGTATGATTGAGAGGGCTCGGGGTGGTCTGGCTTACCAGGGGGAGGTCGCCGGAGTTGCTTGCAGGCGGTGGCGCGTTTGTGCTTGTCCTTGTCGATGCTCTGGGGCGAGCGCGGTTGAACGGAAAGTATAGGGAGAAGCGCCAGAGGCTGGGGATCACTCTCGCGTGAAGCAGAGCTTACGGGGTGAGGGTGCTGGCCGGAATTCGCTGGAGAAGCTCGCCGGAGCAGTGGCGGTGTGGGGGCGAATTGGGGCAGCCTAGAGGCAGAGGGCAGGAGCTGCTTGGGGGAAAAGAGAGAGGAGAGGGAGGCGTTTATGCACGCGTGGTCGCCGGAGGGAGTTAAAGCCGCTATCAACGTGAATCAACGCCGGAGTTATTCAGCTGCAACGGCAGGGAGGAATTGCTGCGGGTTGAAGACGACGACACGCTGGCGTGGGGCCTGCCTATCAGTGAGGGATAGAGAGGGAAAGAGGGGCCACTCGTCTGTGACTGCGCGGTTGGGTTTTTCAGTGGAAAACAATTCGCGCATGGGGGGGAGGGTTTAGTTGGGCTGGAGCTGGGCTTGCTAGGCTGGCCAGATGGGTTGGGCTAGTTTCTATATTTTTTTATACTGAAATCTTTTCTATTTGATTTTCTGTTTTGAAATTCAAACATTCAAACACATCAACTTCCACCAAACTTTGTACTGAGTTTAGTTCTGTTTAACCATATTCCAAGTCCCAAAATAAAATGATATTTTTATTCTTTTAGGATTTATTTAATAATTAAATAAAATAGTCCTGAGTTATTAATTCAAATAGGTTTTGATTTATTAAAATTTCCATTTGAAATCTAAATATTATCAAAACTAAATCAGTAGGTTTTATTTGAAAATATAAAATACTTGGAAAACTTGTTTAAAATAAATTAATAAGTTTTGATGTTTAATTAAAATGGTAAAACCTTTATTTTTAATAAAATTGGATATTAATAAATCCTCATTATTTTGTTTAAATAACCCTTTACTCCTTTAATCAAAACAAAATATTTTACTTCAAAAACTTGGCCAAGGTTTATTTTGGCTCTATAAAAATAGTCCTTATTTATATTTCTACCTTTTCATTTGAAAACTAAATCTTTTTACTAAAAGATCCAAAATTAGTAATTCTACTTATTTAAAATTTTCTTTATTAATTGTTTATCTTTTCAAATCCCTTTAGGATTTGTTTGATCAAATAGGTTTGAAGGTTTCCAATTGGAATCAAAAAGTTTCTTCTCACCCTGAAAATCAACAAAGTTTTATTTTATTCATTTATTTTTGCACATAACAAGATTTGGAAAATCTTGGGATGTGACAGGCTACCACCCTTAAAATAAATCTCGTCCCGAGATTTGGGAAGGCTAGGGCTACAAGTAGGATCAAAGCATCTAAGGTACTACCACCCTTAAAAATTTCTCAACTAAATTACATTTTGTCCTGCTTGGGATCCTGGGGAAACTTCCCTGGGCAAACATCTGCATAGTGTCCTTTGTCTCCACACTTGAAACATGTGACAAGGCTAAGATCCTTCATAGGCTTGTTTATCTTGTGCTTCATCTTTTCTGGACAGTTGCTTGCATAATGTCCTTGGTTACCACAATTGTAACATGTGATAAGTTTGAGTTCTTCACGTATCTCTTGTGGACAGGTTGCTGCATAATGGCCTAGCTCTTTGCAGTTGTTGCACCATACTTGGCCAATCTCCTTATACTTCTGTTTCTCTGGACATTCACTGGAATAATGTCCCATTTCTTTACAATGATTACATTGTACTTGGCTTTTGTCCTTCTTTTTCTTGGGTTTCTCCAAAGCTAGGAGTGCCTCTAGTTCATGTTCTTCATATGTTATCTCATAGGTAGGAATGTCTACTGGTTTCTTTGACCTTCTAGTGCTCCTTGGATAATTCATATGTTTCTTCTTTGGTCCTTTGAATTGGGTTGTATTGCATGGAGGTACAAGTGGAGATTTTCCTTTGTCCTCATCCTTCTTGGTAGGGTAGTCTACAATTAGTTGTTGCACTCCACCTTGTTTCCTTTGTTCAACTATGGAATAGATGGGGCATTGGATAGGGACATGATTATTTCCTTCACATAGGTAACAAGTAGCTTGAGAGGTGGGACATTGGCCAACTGGATGTTTCTCTTCATAGTTGGGGCATTGATCTCCATGTTCCTTGGAAGTGTGATCCTTGTCTCCACAAATATTGCAAGCTTTGGTTCCCTCTAGGATAACATCTTTGTCATCCTTGTCGTCACAAACTCCTTTGGAAGAGTTGCCTTCCATGTTGATCATTTGATCTGTCACCTTATGCAACATTTGGGCTTGGGTTTCCAAAAATCCTTGCAGGGTTGGATCTTCCCCACTGGTGTTGGCTATGAATTGAGCTGTCATTTGGTTCAACTGGTTTTGGGTTGCTATAAGTTCTCTCATGTTGTCCTCTTGGTTGTTGTTGTCATCATCAACCTTGATGTTGGAGTCTCTTGGAGTAGTCATCTGTTTGGGGTTGAATTGAGGTTAGAATAGGCAAAATATCTCTAAGGGAATAATTCTAATCACACACTTCAAAATCCACACAAACAATGTGCAAGCAATCACAAACAAACACTCCTTTCAATCACAAGTTTCCAAGCATATTCTTAGGCAACCAAAAATATTTTTGTTACACCACATAAGTTGGTGGGTTTGGCTTAAACCAAATATGGTGGTCCATCTATATGGTTCACTTGTGATCTTTCCTTCCTTCTTGGTTGATTCCTCTTGCATGAGATCTTTATTCTTGAGAAAATCCTTGGTCACAAAACTTCAAAGGTGATCATGGTTCCTTCTAAATTGTGTTTCCTTAGTTTCCAAATCCTTGAGCAAGATTTCTTGTCTCACTTGTCCTTAGTGGTATCCAAGGTTGAAGTCCTTGGAGAAAATGCTGAAGGTGTTGATGTCATTAGAGTTGAAGATGTTGAAGTCATTAGAGTTGAAGATGTTGAAGTCATTAGAGTTGAAGATGTTGAAGTCATTAGAGTTGATGAAGTCCTTAGCTCATGGTGAAGTATTTGGCCATGGGGTAGGCTTTATCCATCAAGTTTGAAACAGAAGAGATGTAGAATCAAAACCAAAATGGTTGAGGGAAGAGTTTACAAGATTGTTTGTAAATAAGTTTTGGAACAAATACAACTCCTATTTTTCTAAGGGGTTTTGTCCAATCCTAGGGTTACAATCCTACAGGCAACACAATGCTCTGATACCATCTGTAGAGGTCCCAACCTTTAATAAGGTAGAGATCCCTGTGTTTGCAATGCTAGTCCCTGGATCAATAGCTAGCATCCATAGTTAAGATGTAATATCAAGAAACAAAGGTCATAATACAACTTTATAACCAGGAATAAAATAAATTATTACATCTTACATAGCTCATTTGGCTATCACATTACGATACAGCATAATATAACAATAGCATGAGGTCCTTCATCTTCAAAGTGCCACAGGCAGACATGTTGGTTGTAGACTTGTAATCCTAATCATTACACTTCACTAATATCAAACAAACCTGCAACATAACAAGTTACAGCCACAAGGGTCAATACATTTGAATTGTATTGGCAAGTTTCACTACTATGTAGAATATAAGTGGATCCTATCAATACATGCATATTTGGCTAAGTGGGGTTCAGGCTCATTTGCAGAAAGCAATATTGTTTTTCTTATCTTTTCAAAATAGTTTTGATCTCTTGTCAAATCTTTCTGAACTCCTTGGAATCCACCAAGTGCTGCAAATCTCTTGTTGTCACTTTCAAGTTTTTACTTTTTAGAAATTGGAATGTCGAGATTTCCCATAGCTTCAGGCCTTAGTTGCTCAGTATTGTCCATAACCGGGGACACGGCTAAGTACTTAGATTTTTATCTTCTGCAGAAGTTGTACACTTTACCCACATGACACAATCTCATCTTGTTGCCACCAGTGGCCGCTGGATAAGTACTCACCAAGATGGAGTACTGGCAGATTGAGAATGTGACGAAGTCTTTCCATAGGGTCCTCCCATACACAATGCTAGCTTGTCTTCAGGCACCAATGTAGGGTTCCTAGTTCCCTCATTCCAGTAACCTGAAGAGGCCAATGCATGGGTCTTCCACAATGTAATTGACTAAGCCAGTGCCCATTTAGCATGTGGATGTACACGGAAGCCACTGTACGAGAAACATGTTCAATCTCTAAGTCCCTGGGTGGTTTTCTTTTAGTGCACAACCAAAAAGAGATTGCCATATAAACATGGTTCCTTTTGTTGCCACCTTGTCCAAAACTTGAGTATCCTTGTCCACCCAGGTGGTTCATTGAGTACTTGTTTTATTATATAAAACACAAGTCTTTTCTCAACTTCATATAATCTCAACATGTGTCTCATCTTAATATATATATAGCAGGGCTAAGCTTATTACAACTACATTGTTTTCACTAAGGAATGTATAAGGGTATCCTATTAGGATTTAGCATAGCAAAATATAGTAGTCCTTATCATGCATGTTTCAAAATCCACTAAGTGTAATGAAAATATTAGGACTTGGATGATAGTGTCACTTGCCTTTTTGGTAGAGGATGTTGGTTCACTCCTTGATCTTGCTAATATCACACTCTTCTAACTTCACTACAAATCAATCAAGCAAACATAGATTCAACTAGTATTCCAACCAATAATCAAACAATCTATCACACATAAAATAATAGAAACAAAGTCATGCATGCAAGCATGAAAAAGATAGTTTTATTTGCAAAGGTGGTTTCTAATAGGCTCTAAACATTGTAAGGTTCAAAGTGGTCATTTTCTAAAGTGGCAAAACCATTTGCAAAAGGTCTTTATCTATAAACCATTTTTAAATCAAATCATTATTTCATGTGGTGGAAAATCTTTTTAGCAAAGCAACAATTTTATGTTGTTCACCAAATAAGTTGTTAATTCTCAAAACTTGGTGTTTAGGGTCAGTAGGTTTGAATCAACACATTTTCCAAAGGTTTTTCTCAAAAATCATTTCCATAACAAAATCAATATTTTTTTATTTGACTAGAAATGAGCTAATTCAATTATTCAATCCTAATCTTCACAGAATACATTTTTAAAACCATAAGTTGGTTCCTAGGGTCAGTAGGTTCACAACAAACCATTTTGCAAAGATTTCAACCCAAAAATCATTTTGGAATAAATTTTATATCCTAAACAAGCATACACAAGTTTCTGCAAAAACAATCATTTTACCAGAAGCTTTTTACTAAACAAAGTGCATGGTTGGCTAGGGCTTGTTTTTCTGAATCCATTGATATAAAATTTGCAAAATTTGGACGTGTAGAACTAAAGTTATGGGTTTTTCAAATTTGCAAATCTAATAGAATCTATCTCTGTTTTTAATCCTGAGTCTGGCCACGTGGCGTGTTCTTATTGGGCGGTACCGCTTCGTGCGGATCAGCCTCTCTGGACCGCAGGATTTAAGTTACAATGCACAGCGCTGATCAACTCGTACCCCTTCGTTAAGTCATCTGTTTCTACACGTCGGATCGAAATCTAACGGTGCAGATGAGTTTGACCATTGCCTGGCGGCGCTGCGCAGCGGCAGACGGCGGCGACGCTCGGCTAGCGGCGTTGCGGCGGCTACAGGAAGCAAAGAAGGAAATGGGGGTGCTCACCGTGTTCGCGAGGTCTAGGTGATGCTCAACGCGTGGTCGGCTTGGCAAGCGGCGCTCAGACGCGACGGGGATTCCTCGCCGGAGTGGGTGGCGGCGTCAGGCGGCTCTGGAGGTCGTTGAGGGCGACGCTGCGGTTCACTCCGAGGCAAAACAAGGACACAGTTAGACGCGTGCGAGTGTGGTGTTCACGCGAGTATGATTGAGAGGGCTCGGGGTGGTCTGGCTTACCAGGGGAGGTCGCCGGAGTTGCTTGCAGACGGTGGCGCGTTTGTGCTTGTCCTTGTCGATGCTCTGGGGCGAGCGCGGTTGAACGGAAAGTACAGGGAGAAGCGCCAGAGGCTGGGGATCACTCTCGCGTGAAGCAGAGCTTGTGGGGTGAGGGTGCTGGCCGGAATTCGCTGGAGAAGCTCGCCGGAGCAGTGGCGGTGTGGGGGCGAATTGGGGCAGCCTAGAGGCAGAGGGCAGGAGCTGCTTGGGGGAAAAGAGAGAGGAGAGGGAGGCGTTTATGCACGCGTGGTCGCCGGGGGGAGTTAAAGCCGCTATCAACGTGAATCAACGCCGGAGTTATTCAGCTGCAACGGCAGGGAGGAATTGCTGCGGGTTGAAGACGACGACACGCTGGCATGGGGCCTGCCTGTCAGTGAGGGATAGAGAGGGAAAGAGGGGTCACTCGTCTGTGACTGCGCGGTTGGGTTTTTCAGTGGAAAACGATTCGTGCGTGGGGGGGGTTTAGTTGGGCTGGAGCTGGGCTTGCTGGGCTGGCCAGATGGGTTGGGATAGTTTCTATATTTTTTTTATACTGAAAGCTTTTCTTTTTTCTATTTGATTTTCTGTTTTGAAATTCAATCAAACAATTCAAACATTCAAACACATCAACTTCCACCAAACTTTGTACTGAGTTTAGTTCTGTTTAACCATATTCCAAGTCCCAAAATAAAATGATATTTTTATTCTTTTAGGATTTATTTAATAATTAAATAAAATAGTCCTTAGTTATTAATTCAAATAGGTTTTGATTTATTAAAATCTCCATTTGAAATCTAAATATTATCAAAACCAAATCAGTAGGTTTTATTTGAAAATATAAAATACTTGGAAAACTTGTTTAAAATAAATTAACAAGTTTTGATGTTTAATTAAAATGGTAAAACCTTTATTTTTAATAAAATTGGATATTAATAAATCCTCATTATTTTGTTTAAATAACCCTTTACTCCTTTAATTAAAACAAAATATTTTACTTCAAAAACTTGGCCAAGGTTTATTTTGGCTCTATAAATATAGTCCTTATTTATATTTCTACCTTTTCATTTGAAAACTAAATCTTTTTACTAAAAGCTCCAAAATTAGTAATTCTACTTATTTAAAATTTTCTTTATTAATTGTTTATCTTTTCAAATCCCTTTAGGATTTGTTTGATCAAATAGGTTTGAAGGTTTCCAATTGGAATCAAAAAGTTTCTTCTCACCTTGAAAATCAACAAAGTTTTATTTTATTCATTTATTTTTCACATAACAAGATTTGGAAAATCTTGGGATGTGACACCTCCAGTATGATGCGTGAGTAGTTCACCCTTGGACTATGGGTCCATACAGTAGCTAGATGGTTGTTTCACCTCCTTTGTGCTATTGATGCGTCTCAGATCACTGTAGAGCTTTGTTGGGACACCCCAAGAGGAAGGTTGATACGTTGGAAATGTATCTATAATTTTTGATGCTCCATGCTTGTTTAGTACCTACTTTGATTTGCTTTGTCTACACTTTGAGGTACCTTTTACATGTTTTCTGGTACTAACCTATTAACAAGTTGCCACAATGCCAGTTGCCTGTTTTCTGCTATTTTTGGTTCCAGAAAAGCTAGTAAAGAAATATTCTTGGAATTTGACGGGACAAACGTCAAAGTCAATTACTTTTCGTGGGGAACAAGTAGTCCAGAGGGGAGCCGGAGAGGCGGGCTAGGGCACCCAGACCCCCCTAGGCGCGGGTGGGCCCTGCCCCGCGCCTAGGCAGGGTGTGGGGCCCCTGGCCGCCTCCTCGGCCTCCCCCTTCGCCTATAAGAAGGCCCCGATGCAGAAACCCTAAGCACCCAATCAAATCTCCACGAAACCTTATGTAGCTGCCGCCACCGTCGTCCCTAGACCGGGAGGATCTGAAGTTCTTCCCGGCACCCTGCCGGAGGGGAGATCATCCCGGAGGCCTTCTCTCCGGTATGATGTGTGAGTAGTTCCACCTTGGACTATGGGTCCATGTAGTAGCTAGATGGTTGTATCTCCTCCTTTGTGCTTTCATGTATAGATCTTGTGAGCTCCGTTCATGATCAAGATCTAATCTATTTGTAATCATGCATGTTGTGTTTGGGGGGATCCGATGGATATTGAGATTATTATGTTGGTTTGATTAATGGGTTTTCTTTATGATTCTATCATGTATGTGTTGTTTGTGATCTTGCATGCTCTCCGTTGTTAGTAGCTATCTTGGCCAAGTAGTTGCTAGTGACTCCAAGAGGGGGGTATTTATGCTCGATAGTGGGTTCATGCCTCTTGTTTCCAAGGGAAGTGACAATAATCTCTTCGGTTGTAGATGTGTTGTTGCTACTATGGAGAAAACAACGGTCTCTTGTTCATGGAACATGTAGACTGTTTACCTTACACACTTTGCTTAAAGCAGTTGTCTGTTTCTTGCAACTTAATACTGGAGGGGGTTCGGATGATAACCTGAAGGTGGACTTCTAGTCATAGATGCGGTTGGATGGCGGTCTATGTATATTGTTGTATTTTCAAATCGAATCTCATAGGATCTTTTTGACTAGTATTGCATTGTTATGCCTTGCTCAGTTCCTGCAATTGCCCTGCTGTAATTTGTTTACCCTTCATGCCATGTTGTTTATCTAAGGAGAGCACCTCTAGTGAACTATGGACCCCGGTCCAATCTTTACCATTGATACATCTTCCACTGTTACTTGTTTACTTGCTGCAAACCACCATTACCTTCCACACCATATGTTTAATCCTTTGTTACAGCAAACCGGTGAGCTTGACAACCTCACTGATTCGTTGGGGCAAAGTCTTGAGTTTGTGTTGTGCAGGTCTCCGCGTTGCTTGCAACACCTGTGTGACGTTTCCTTCCTCCTTCTGGTTCGATAACCTCGGTCTCTACTGAGGGAAGACTTGCTGTTGTGCTCATCACACCTTGCTTTTGGGGTTTCCAACAAAGTGCTCCACGTCAAGCACCATCAAAGGTATGACGAGTACAACAACAAGTTTTTCCCTCAGTAAGAAACCAAGGTTATCGAACTAGTAGGAGGAAGGAAACGACTCAAAGGTGTTGCTAGCAACTGGAAACCTGCACAACACAAACTCAAGACTTTGTCCCAACGAACAGTGAGGTTGTCAATTGATGATGCTCGTGTAGGGTTCGCAACATAGAAAACAAAAATTCCTACGATGGGAATAACTATGTACCAAGATCTCTCTACTAGATACAAGCAACGAGCGGATATACATCCATAGAGAACATATCCTTGAATACCGACAAAGCTTAACAAGTCCATCGTGGTTGATGTAGACGATCTCTTGCCGATATCAAGATCGAGAGGAAGTCCTAGAGCCGCAAAACAGCAGCGCATCCGTGCTCGCACACACATACAAGACACCGAGCAACCTCCGCCTCCTCGCTCCAGCGATGCAGCGGAAGCACAACCCTTTCTTGCCGAATAGCCACCGGGAACATGTATCTCACTAGTCCGAGACCATGGGGAATATATTCTAGAGGGGGAGAGAGATCCTTCACGAGAAGGTGTGCTTTGAGAGGAGGAGAGGGGGGCCTTTTATAGGGAGAGGGGGGCACCCCAAGGGGCATGGCGCCAGCCATGGTGGCTTCCCCCACCTCTTCCACATTCATGTGGGTGGAGCTCCCACTCAAAATGAAAAGCCTCCACTCCCATAAAAGAGCCTCCACTCAAAAATCCACTCACATGCATTAAATTTCCACCAATTTTAATGCAAGCTCTCATTTAAATAAAACTCTTTTATTTATTTATTCAGCATTTTGTTAATTACTTTAATTAACAAACATTCACATAAAACCCCTTGCTAGTATTCAATTTCATATGCAGAACCAGTTTCAGCAATTTCAACCGAACAGTTTTGGTGTCTAGTGAAATAAATTCATGCGCTTGTTATTCTTTCCGGCATGAAACGTTTGCTCCAATTGGATGTCGGTGTCTCTTAAGTGTGCCACCCTACGGTTCGCGAATAATGCGGACATGATAGAGACCCTTCTCTGATCAATAATCAGAAGAGGGGCCTGGAGATCCATACTGACTCCCACACATTCAACGATGACTTTCCTGTGATCGTCGGAACCTTTTACGCTAGTATCTTAATCCCTTTGTTTCACGATATATTACATGTCCGAGATTCGATCATCAGTATCTCCATACCTAGTTTGATCTCGTTACCGACGTGCACTCTTTTCTCGTTCCCGTGATAGAACATTCTAGTGATCAAATCACTTGCTTGCAAGCTAATCAATGTGATATCACCGAGAGGGCCCAGAGTATATCTATCCATCATCGGGATGAACAAATTCCACTCTCGATCCATGAGCCTCAACATAACACTTTAGTAGTTCTGAAGCCATCTTTATAATCACCCAGTTACGGTGTGACGTTTGATGCCATCAAGAAACTCTTTCGGTGTTAGTGATTGACATGATCTCATGGTCTAAGGATTAGGACCACTTTGTAAGTTGTTATAGCAATATAAACTCAATGACTTTGATCGTAATGCTATACTTCGGATGCTATTACATTAATGTTGTGATCTCGTTATTAACAACATCCAATGTCCATGATCAGGAAACCTTTGATCATCTTGTTAATCAACGAGCTAGTTTATAAGAGAGGCATAACTAGGAACTTCCTTTTTGTTTATTAAACACACGTGTATTAGCGTTTCCATATTAATACAATTATAGCATGCAAAATAAACATTTATCATAAACAAGGAATACGATAATAACCACTTTATTATTGCCTCTCGGGCATATTCCCTTCAGTATCCCACTTGCACTAGAGACAATAATCTAGTTTGAAAACTTTGCGTATTGAACATCTATGGCTTTCTAGTGTTCCATATACGCAACTACAAGTGGTTAACATAATCTACGGATCTGACACTTTCAGGTCCGTGTGTATTTGCATGTCTTTGCATCTTCACGCATCACTTATTCTCCAATGAGATGGCATTGTATAAATTTGGTCTTTTGATGAGACCTTTAGTTCCTTGGGGTTAAATCATGTCGATACTATTGTCATACATTATATATTTAATGTTAGCCCATTGCGAACCACACCTTAGTTTGATAACAAACTACTTGACACAAATTCCCTCCTTTGCTGCTACTATAGCAGTCATATACTTAGCCTTTTGTTGTAGTATCCGTCACAATGTCTTAACTTTGGAATTCATCCAAATCCATCATGCAAACTCCTTTCCATTTCATTGTGCCACTCATAGTTTAAATTGAGATAAACTTAATTTGTATATTGTGACAAAACTAGTATCAATGTAACGCTTTACAATGAACTATTTGTAATTGTTTGTCACCTCTACACAAATATATTCTTAGTTCTTCCAAAAGATCATAAGAATATCCTTACTATCGTCCAATGATCATTTTATGATTCATTATGGTATATGCTCATAACACTTAGATTATAGGACATATCTGGATGTGTACATATCATGGTATGATTGATCAAAACATTCTCGTGATTTCACTCATCAAGTGTCAAAGCACTTGAATCTTGTTTCACTTATCAAGTGTCGATACACTTGAATCTTGATCCAATTCCTTTCCATGCGACAAGAACTGTTTCTTGTCTTTTCTATATTGAACTCCTTCAATATCTCATATATTTATGTTTGGCACAACCATATTAGCATCACAGTCTATCCACTATAGACATTCATGCTAAATATTCGGGTTTTGCCTAAGTCTTTCATCAAAATAAAATTCTTAACCTTTGTCAATAAAAGATACTTCATTTCTAATCAACAATATGTCATCCACATAATGTATTAGAAATATGTCTCAGCTCTCCCACTTAATTTCTTGCAAATGCAAGCATCTTCATCGTCTCCAGATGAAAACTCCTTTTCCATCACGGTGAAGATTCCAACTCCGCGATGCTTACTTCAACCATTGAAGTTTGCATGCCCTTTTAGCATCCTTTGAAATAACAAAACCCTTTGGACCATGTCATGCACATGTCCTAGGTAACCATTCTATTAGAAGAACTTTATTTTGTTTATTCATCTACCATATACCAAATTATATGTAGTGGTTGTTACATTAATCCGTCTAGACTAAATATCGCTATGAAAGATCAAATCTTGTCATAGTCAACTCCTTGAACATTTGTCGTAAAATACTTTATGACATGTCAACTATTTCATAGATGTGAAACATCCATGTCTGTTTCTTTATAGATCCAAATATGACCGATAGGTTTTTACACCTTTCCGGAGGGTCTTCCAAGTTCAAAACTTGATTTCTCGTGTATGGAACTATCACGGATTTTATGGCTTCAATACATTTGACCGATTCAGGGCCCATCATCGCTTTTTTGCATGTAGTCGGTTCATCATTGTCAAACAATAATGATTTACTCTCAAATCTCAACATTTGATTGTTTATCCGACCTACTTGGTTCAATAGGAACTTTAGACCTCCGTGACCGCAACCTTTGAGGCATGTGATCCATGAGCATTTTGGCTGCCTTCGGAACATTTTTCGGCGCTACGCAACTCAGCATATATAGCTAAGGTTCGTTAACCTTATCAAAGTTCTATTGTCCTCCCACTTAACTTTTACGAAAAATTCCTTTTTCAAGAAACTTCACGTTTCAAGTGACAAACCCTTTTGTCCTTGGTGTTATGGAGGAATAATCAATTGTTATTAGAAATAACCTACAAAGACATGCTCATCCAACTTCGGTTGTAAACATCTTACTTATGTTTAGCATACCAAAATTTAAGAAATGACAATTTGGGTTTTACCCCAAACCATAACTTCCATGGTGTCATTTCAACTGATCAAGATGGAGCTCTTTTCAGTGTAAAAGCGGTAGTCTCTAAAGCTTTAATCTTTTAAAACATAATGGCACTTTTATAAATAACACCTTTGATCCAACCATGTTAAACAAGGTTTCATTACAAATCTCAAACACTCCATAATGGCCCAGAGTATATCTATCCGTCATCGGGATGAACAAATTCCACTCTCGATCCATGAGCCTCAACATAACACTTTAGTAGTTTTGAAGCCATCTTTATAATCACCCAGTTACGGTGTGACATTTGATGTCATCAAGAAACTCTTCTGGTGTTAGTGATTGACATGATCTCATGGTATAAGGATTAGGATCACTTTGTAAGTTGTTATAGCAATATAAACTCAATGACTTTGATCGTAATGCTATACTTAGGATGAATGTTCATCACACCATTACATTAATGTGGTGACCTCGTTATTAACAACATCCAATGTCCATGATCAGGAAGCCTTTGATCATCTTGTTAATCAACGAGCTAGTTTATAAGAGAGGCATAACTAGGAACTTCCTTTTTGTTTATTAAACACACATGTATTAACGTTTCCGTATTAATACAATTATACCATGCAAAATAATCATTTATCATAAACAAGGAATACGATAATAACCGCTTTATTATTGCCTCTCGGGCATATTCCCTTCAGCTCGACGTGGCACTTCGTTGGTAACCCCAAGCGCAGGGTGTGTGAAGAGCAAGCGGCAAGTTTTCCCTCAGTTGAGACCGAGGTTATCTAACCAGAAGGAGGAAGGAAACGTCACACATGTGTTGCAAACAACGTGGAGACCTGCACAACCCAAACTCAAGACTTTGCCCCAACGAATCAGTGAGGTTGTCAAGATCACCGGTTTGCTATAATAAAGGATTAAACGTATGGTGTGGAAGGTAATGGTTTGTAGCAAGTAAACAAGTAATAGTGGAAGATGTATCGATGGTAAAGATTGGACCGGGGTCCATAGTTCACTAGAGGTGCTCTCATTAGATAAACAACAGGGCAATTGGCAGGAACTGCGCAAGGCATAACAATGCAATTACTAGCCATAAAGATCCTACGAGGTTGATTGGGCAATACAACAATATACATAGACCGTCATCCAACTGCATCTATGACTAGAAGTCCACCTTCAGGTTATCATCCGAACCCCCTCCAGTATTAAGTTGCAAGGAACAAACAACTGCTTTAAGCAAAGTGTGTAAAGTAAATAGTCCACATGTTCCATGAACAAGAGACTGTTGTTTTCTCCCTAGTAGCAACACCACATCTACAACCGAAGAGATTTCTGTCACTTCCCTTGGAAACTAGAGGCATGAACCCACTATCGAGCATAAATACTCCCTCTTGGAGTCACTAGCAACTACTTGGCCAAGATAACCACTAGCAACGGAGAGCATGAAAGATCACAAACAACACAGACATGATAGAATCATAAATATAAAACCATTAATTAAACCAACATAATAATCTCAATATCCATCGGATCCCCGCAAACACAACATGCATGATTACAAATAGATTAGATCTTGATCATGAATGGAGCTCACAAGATCTATACATGAAAGCACAAAGGAGGAGATACAACCATCTAGCTACTACATGGACCCATAGTCCAAGTTGGAACTACTCACGAATCATACCGAAGAGAAGGCCTCCGGGATGATATCCCCTCCGGCAGGGTGCCGGGAAGAACTTCAGATCCCCCCCCCCGATCTAGGGACGATGGTGGCGGCGGCTACAAACGGTTTCGTGGATTTCTGATCGGGTACTCAGGGTTTCTGTATCGGGGGCTTCTTATAGGCGAAGGGGCGAGACCGGGAGGCGGTCAGGGTGCCCAAACCCTAGCCAGGCGTGGGGCTGGGCCCACCCATGCCTAGGGTGGGTCTAGCCCCCCTGGCTGTCCTTCCGAGCTCCCCTCTGGACTTCTTGTTCCCCACGAAAAGTTATTGACTTTGTCCTTCGTCCCGTCCAATTCCGAGAATATTTCTTTACTAACTTTTCTGAAACCAAAAACAGCAGAAAACAGGCATCTGGCACTGTTGCAACTTGTTAATAGGTTAGTACCAGAAAACATGTAAAAAGCACCTCAAAGTGTGGACAAGTAAATCAAAGTAGATACTAAACAAGCATGGAGCATAAAAATTATAGATACGTTTCCAACGTATCAGCATCCCCAAGCTTAACTCCTACTCGTCCTCGAGTAGGTAAGTGATAAAAAAATAAATTTTGAGGTGACATACACCCTCACAATAAAGATACAACCATTTGCAAGCATTGAAAGCTGGGATCAAAGAACTCTAAACATGTGGAAAGATGGAGTTCTAACAATAGGACATAGTAATTATGCATGCAACATGGCAAGCTACAAACAAAGATCATGAATAATATGCATTGAAAAACGTTTATTTGTTTCACATGTAGAAAACATAGCATAGTGGCAATCAGCTTGTCCCTCATAGAGTAGCAATATAATGCATAGGACACCTGCAAAGTTCACAAGGGTGACTAGAAACAGATAGCACATAAACAAGTAATAACACAATATGCATCAATTAATAAGCTTTGGAACACTGCACACAGAATGACAACTATGCTCTCTTAATGGTGCCTAAAGGTAGAAGGTGGAGACTCAATAATGGTGGCAGAAAGGCCTTTTTGTAAAGGAAGCAGTGATTACAAGTTTCAAATAGAGCTTCCAAAAATTATGGTACTTGTTAGCTTTCAGCCCTCATTGCCCCTATCATAAGCATCTTGAAGTGGTTAAGGTTAAAGTGGCAAAGTTGGAGTATATGCTTGACGAAGTATAAGTTGGCGATCTCATGCCCCTTTAATACGAGGGCCACACCTCATGCATACTCAACTTTGGGTCCAAGTAAGTTCTTGTCACTATAAGTATTTGCATATCATTGAGAACCACCAACGGGGTACCCCTTGCACATGGCACAGGAGCTTTCCCATAACCAAAATGACAAGGCAAGTAGACAATGAGCATCTCAGCAATTCTTCTTATGTACCATGGGAATATGGTGCTTTTTTATCTCTTTCCTCTTTTCTCAATGTGTCTCTTTTTTTATAAGAAGAATGCTTCATAGATGTTACTATGGTGATGCTGCAAGTTTCCACCATGATTAGGCATGGCTTAGGCTAGCGGTCCAGGCGCTTCTCTAACACAGGATACAAACTCCATGGACTTACAAGTTCCCTCTTTATTTCACACCGGTGACATCCATAGACAAAAGAACATGATATCAACTGAGTACAACAAGGTACAAGTGCAATATTGAAAACGTTCCCCGTGACAGCACGGTTCTGCTAATTCCAACTTATAAGTGCAAGAATATACAACAAAGTTGTCACAATGGTTCAAATTTATTAGGGGCAAAGAATAAAGTGTGCCATCAAGTTCGTGAGGGCTTTAATAACTAAGTTTTCACATAACAAAATAGTTTTTAATTGGAAGATAGATGAAAACAAGAATATACTTTGGAATGGTGTAACACACCATGCATAGGAGTTTATAGTGGACACTTTGGAATAACTTGGTTTCTTGGGAGTTGGAAGCATGAGTAGAACTTACTCATACAAGTGGAGGCTAGCAAAAGACTAGGAGCAACCAACTAAGAGAGCAATAATGGCCATAACTATGCAATGCAACGAAGCAAACTAATCAAAGCAAAGAGTGGTACTACAAGTCAAGGACTAAATGATCATAGAGGCTAATGGTGACTTGTCATAGTCATAACATGGTGTGAGCATGTGCCAAGCCAACCCAAGCAAAACATCAAAGGAGAATACCACAATACTATGCTTTTGCATGCTAAAACAACGCATAATTTCTTCAAGGCACACTAAGAAATCCCAATTGTTTGGAACAAGACATGCTACAACAATAATCACTAAGCATAATGTTAAAACAACACCTAGAATTTCATGCTAAAGTCTAAGTCACAGTCAATGCAAGCTCCTCTTGTACTTCAAGCAAGAACTTACTGCTCCTTTCCAAACACCAAGCAAACTTATTTGCAAAACAACACAGCGAGAACGGGGGTACAAACTACTAAATCAAACTAAAAAAACTAAGCAAATCAAACAAAAACTAAGACGCTCCAAGAACAACACAACTGTGCATGAAACAATAAAAACAAAGTGTCTAGACAAACCTGAGCTTTTTATTGATGAAGAAGGGGATGCCTTGGGCATCCCCAAGCTTTGACGCTTGTACTTCTTGGATATTTCTTGGGGTGACACCATGGTGGAATCCCCAAGCTTGAGCTTTTGTCCATTCTTCATCTCATTGCATCATTCTCTCTTTACACCTAAAATTTTTCCTTTATACAAAACTTCACACAATCTTCATTAGCAACATTAGCTTATTCAAAAGATATTAAACCACTGGCAAAGCTTTGGAACAGCAAGGATTTTCACTAAAAACACAAGCTACTGTAGTAACCCCTTCAAAGAAACTCAATTTACCTGAAGAGAGCTCAAAAAGGAATCAATAAGAAGCAAATGCAAATAATGGCAGAAATTTGTCAAAACAGACCAGAAGGTAGAAACGAATTTTTTCTAACATCTTCTGTTGCTCAAATAAAAACGTGTTGAACTAACGAAATTTAGCCAACATACTGGGGGATTTATTAGTAAATTTTGAGCTCAATCCGAGTTACACAGCCTCCTCACGATTTTTTTTAGTGGAGGGTAGAAATCTGTTTTGGGACAGCAACTCCCCAAATCTTTCTTCCCTCTCATTAGAGGTCATTCTTGGCACAAAAAGCAAACAAAAAGGATAAGGAGAGGTCATTACATAAGTAATAACTTCCAAGACTCAAGAAAACTCTTGGTTTATCTTCCAACAAGTACTTTTCTTTAATGCCTTTAAGTTAGGCTTGATAGCTTGAGAAGATGCTCACATAACAAATATGAATTGAAGTGAAAGAGAGCATCAAGAAGCAAATTCAAAACACATTTAAGTCTAACGCATTTCCTATGCATTGGAATCTTGTACACAAATAAATTCACAAAGAACAAAGTGACAAGCATAGGAAGATAAAACAAGAGTAACTTCAAAACTTTCAGCACATAGAGAGGTGTTTCAGTACCATGAAAACTTCTACAACCATACTTTCCTCTCTCATAATAATTTTCAGTAGCATCATGAATAAACTCAACAATATAGCTATCACATAAAGCATGCTTTTCATGATATACAAACACATAATTTCTATCAAGCTCAAAAATAGTGGGATTGAAACCTCCACAGGTTTTATCCAAAGTAGATATTTCAAAAGGATCCACGGGAACATAACATTCATCCTCCTTTGGTAAGCAAGGGGGACAATCAAATAATATAAGAGGTAAAGAGTTACTCTCATTAGAAGGTAGGCATGGGTAGATCCATTTTTCCTCCTTTTGTTCGTCACTCTCCTCCTCTTTTTCATCTAATGAGCTTCCAGTTTTAACAATTTCTTTTTCCATAGGCTCCTGCAAGGCATTAGTATCTTCCATTTGTGGAAAGCATCTATTAAAATATTCGAGTATATAGCCATTTTCTTCCTTGTAATTATCAAAGCAAAATTTAAGTATCTCATCAACCTCATATTCATAAGGTGCATCATCAGTATTTTCAAGGCTGGTGCATGATTATACTCACATTGAAAAGGCTGGTATTTATACCTCCTACAGCAGCAGGACTTATCAAAGCAATAAGTAACATTATAAGTAGAGCACACGTCTCTAGCAATAGTATTCAATTTATCAATTTGTTCCCATAAGTGTTTCTCTTTTTGTGACAAATGGTGATCCTTATAATAATACTTTTGTTCTTCCGTGAACCCACCTTGCCAATAAGCACTAGTTTCAAAGAATCCATCCATTGATGGAAAGCATGCCAAGCAAGGCAATGACAGACCACCAACTAGAGTAGGAACCAAATTTTTTTGTGTGTTTTTGAATAAAGCGAGCGAACCAAACTAGACTAAATTTTTTGGGGTTTTTTTTTGAAAAGAGGAAAACAAAACCAAGCAAAATAAACAAAGCAAAATAAAAACAAAGTAAAGAGAAAGGAAGTGAAGGACTCCCCTAGTGAAGACATCCTTAGCCTCCCCGGCAACGGCGCCAGAAAGTCTTGATGATGCTCGACGTGGCACTTCGTTGGTAACCCCAAGCGCAGGGTGTGTGAAGAGCAAGCAACAAGTTTTCCCTCAGCTGAGACCGAGGTTATCGAAACAGAAGGAGGAAGGAAACGTCACACAGGTGTTGCAAACAACGTAGAGACCAACACAACACAAACTCAAGACTTTGCCCCAACGAATCAGTGAGGTTGTCAAGCTGACCAGTTTGCTGTAACAAAGGATTAAACATATGGTGTGGAAGGTAATGGTTTGCAGCAAGTAAACAAGTAATAGTGGAAGACGTATCAATGGTAAAGATTGGATCGGGGTCCATAGTTCACTAGAGGTGCTCTCCTTAGATAAACAACATGGCATGAAGGGTAAACAAATTACAGCGGGGCAATTGACAGGAACTAAGCAAGGCATAACAATGCAATTACTAGCCAGAAATATCCTATGAGGTTGATTGGGCAATACAACAATATACATAGACGGTCATCCAACTGCATCTATGACTAGAAGTCCACCTTCAGGTTATCATCTGAACCCCCTCCAGTATTAAGTTGCAAGCAACAGACAACTGCTTTAAGCAAAGTGTGTAAGGTAAACAGTCCATATGTTCCATGAACAAGAGACCGTTGTTTTCTCCCTAGTAGCAACAACACATCTACAACCGAAGAGATTATTGTCACTTCCCTTGGAAACTAGAGGCATGAACCCACTATCGAGCATAAATACTCCCTCTTGGAGTCACTAGCAACGGAGAGCATGCAAGATCACAAACAACACAGACATGATAGAATCATAAAGATAAAACCATTAATAAAACCAACATAATAATCTCAATATCCATCGGATCCCCGCAAACACAACATGCATGATTACAAATAGATTAGATCTTGATCATGAGCGAAGCTCACAAGATCTATACATGAAAGCACAAAGGAGGAGATACAACCATATAGCTACTACATGGACCCATAGTCCAAGGTGGAACTACTCACGAATCATACCAGAGAGAAGGCCTCCGGGATGATCGCCCCTCCGGCAAGGTGCTGGGAAGAACTTTAGATCCCCCCCGATCTAGGGATGATGGTGGCAGCGGATACAGACGGTTTCTTGGATTTCTGATCGGGTACTCAGGGTTTCTGTATCGGGGGATTCTTATAGGCGAAGGGGCGAGACCGGGCGGCGGCCAGGGTGCCCAAACCCTAGCCAGGCGCGGGGCTGGGCCCACCCACGCCTAGGGTGGGTCTGGCCCCCCTGGCTGGCCGTCCGGGCTCCCCTCTGGACTTCTTGTTCCCCACGGAAAGTTATTGACTTTGTCCTTCATCCCGTCCAATTCCGAGAATATTTCTTTACTAACTTTTCTGAAACCAAAAATAGTAGAAAACAGGCATCTGGCACTGTTGCAACTTGTTAATAGGTTAGTACCAGAAAACATCTAAAAAGCACCTCAAAGTGTGGACAAGTAAAGCAAAGTAGATACTAAACAAGCATGGAGCATCAAAAATTATAGATACGTTTCCAATGTATCATCAATCTCACCGGTTTGCTGAAAACAAAGGGTTAACTATATGGTGTGGAAGGTAATGGTGGTTTGCAGAAAGTAAACAGGAATAGTGGAAGATATATCAATGGTAAAGAATGGACCGGGGTCCATAGTTCACTAGAGGTGTTCTCCTTAAGATAAACAACATGGAATGCTGGGTAATTAAATTATAGGAAGGAATTGACAGGACAGAGCAAGGCATAACAATGCAATACTAGACATCCATGATCCTATGAGATTTGGTTGGGCAATACAACAAGATACATAGACCGCCATCCAACTTCATCTATGACTAGTGATCCACCTTCAGGTTATCATCCGAACCCCCTCCAGTATTAAGTTGCAAGCAGCGGATAACTGCTTAAGCAAAGTGTGTAAGGCAAACAATTCACTTGTTCCATGAACAAGAGATCGTTGTTTTTTCCCTAGTAGCAACAACACATCTACAACTTTAGAGATTTCCGTCACTTCCCCAGATTAAATAGAGGCATGAACCCACTATCGAGCATAAATACTCCCTCTTGGAGTCACTAGCATCTACTTGGCCAAGATAGCTACTAGAAACGGAGGGCCTGCAAGATGTCAAACAACACAGACATGATAGAATCAATAAGATATAATCATTAACCAATCTGACATAGTAATCTCAATATCCATTGGATCCCCACAAACACAACATGCATGATTACAAATAGATGATCTTGATCATGAATGGAGCTCACAAGATCTAAACATGGTAGCACAAAGGAGGAGAAACAACCGTCTAGCTACTACATGGACCTGTAGTCCAAGGTGGAACTACTCACGCATCATATCGGAGGCTGGCATGGTGATGAAGAAGGCCTCCAGGATGATCTCTCCCCTCCGGCAGGGTGCCGGGAAGAGCTTCAGATCCCCCTGATCTAGGGACGATGGTGGCGGAGGCTACGGACTGTTTCGTGGAAGATTGATCGGGTACTTAGGGTTTAGGTATCGGGGGCTTCTTATAGGTGAAGAGGGAGGCCGAGGGGGTGCCCGAGGCGGTTGCACCCCCCAAGGCGGGCTAGGCCTGGCCGCGCGGCCAGGGGGTGTGGAACCCACGAGGCCCTTCTCCGTCTCGTCTTCTGGCTCCATGTTCCTCACGGTAAAATATTGACTTTGGCTTTTGTCCCGTCCAATTCCGAGAATATTGATTTTCTGCCTTTTTTGGAACCAAAAACAGAAGAAAGCAGGCAACTGACACTATGGCATCTTGTTAATAGGTTATTCCCAGAAAACATATAAAAATACCTCAAAGTGTAGACAAAGAAAATCAAAGTAGATACTAAAAAAGCTTGGAACATCAAAAATTATAGATATGTTTTCGATGTATCAAGCATCCCCAAGCTTAACTCCTGCTCGTCCTCGAGTAGGTAAGTGATAAAAAGGAATAATTTTTGAGGTGACATGCACCATAAAAATCAAGATCAAACCATTTGCAAGCATTGACAGCTGGGATCAAAGAACACTAAACATGAGCATGAAAGAAGAAGTTCTAACAATAAGACAAAGTAACTATGCATGCAACATGAAAGGATACAAACAAAAATTCATGAATAACAATGCATTGAAAGACGTTTGTTTGTTTCACATATAGAAAACATAGCATAGTCGCATTCAGCTTGTCCCCCATGGAGTGGCAAATAGATGCATAGGACACCTTCAAAGTTCATAAGAGTGACTAGATACAAATAGTTCATGAGCAAGCAATATCAACAATATGAATCAATCAATAAGTTTTGGGACAATGCACATAGAACTAAGAATGGCAACTATGCTCTCTTAATTGGTGCCTAAGGATAGAAGGTGGAGACTCAATATAATGGTGGAAGAAAGGCCCTTCATAAAAGGAAGCAGGTATTTCAAGTCTCATAAAGATCTTCCAAAAAAATATGGTACTTGTTAGATTTCAACTCTCATTGCCCCTATCATAAGCATCTTGAAGTGATTAAGGTTAAAGTGAACAAACTATGGAGTATATGCTTGGAAAAGTATAAGTTGGCAATCTCATGTCCCTTGAGTATGAGGGACGCTCCTCATGCTACTCAGCTTTAGTCACCGGTAACTTCTTGTCATAGTAAGTATATGTGTATCATAGAGAACCGCCAACGGGGTACCCCTTGCACATGATACAGGAGCTATCCCATAAACAAAATGACAAGGCAAACAGACAATGAGCATCTCAGCAATCTTCTTATTTACCATGGGAAAATGGTGATTTTTTTCTCTTTCCTCTTTTCAATATGTCTCTTTTTTTATAAGAAGAAAGCTTCATAGGTTGCTCACTATGGTGATGCTACAAGTTTCCACCATGATTAGGCATGGCTTAGGCTAGCGGCCCAGGCGTTTCTCTAACACACAAACATAACTCCATGGACTTACAAGCTCCCCTTTTATTTCACACCGACGACATCCGCAAACAAAAGAGCATGATATCAACTGGGTACAATGTACAAGTGCAATGTTGAAAGCGTTCCCCATGACAGCATGGTTCTGCTAATTCCAACGTATAAGTGCAAGCATATACAACATAGATGACACAATGGTTCAAGTTTATTAGGGGAAAGAAAAATAAAGTGTGACATCAAGTTTGTGAGAGCTTTAATCACTAATTTTTCACATAACAAAGTGACTTTTTAATTGGAAGATAGATAAAACAAGAATATACTTGGAGTGGTGTAACACACCATGCATAGTAATTTATAGTGGAAACTTTGGAATAACTTGATTTCTTGGGAGTTGGATGCATGAGTAGAGCTTACTCATACAAGTGCAGGCTAGCAAAAGACTGGGAGCGACCAACTAAGAGAGCAATAATGGTCATAATCATGCAGAGCGACAAAACATTACTAATCAAAGCATAAAGTGGTACCACAAGTCAAAAAATAAATGATCATAGAGGCTATGGTGACTTGTTCATAGTCATAACATGGTGTGAGCATGTGCCAAGTCAACCCAAACAAAGCATCAAAGGAGAATACCAAAATACTATGCTTGTGTATGCTAAAACAACACATGATTCTTTCAAGGCACATTAAGCAATCCTAATTGTTTGGAACAAGTCATGCTACAGCAATAATCACTAAGCATAAGGTAAAAATAACATGTAGCATGACATGATAAAGTCTGAGTCATAGTCAAAGCAAGCTCCTCTTGTTCTACTAAAGCAAGAACTTTCTACTCCTTTCCAACACTAATCAACTTATTTGAAACAATATAGCGAGAACGGGGATCCAACTACTTTAATCAAGCAAACTAAGCAAACAAAAACCAAAAACAAAAACTAAGACGCTCCAAGAACAACACAACAGTGCATGAAACAATAAACACGAAGTGTCTAGAAAGACCTGAGATTTTTATTGATGAAGAAGGGGATGCCTTGGGCATCGCCAAGCTTTGACGCTTGTACCTCTTGAATATTTCTTGGGGTGACACGGGGTGGCATCCCAAAGCTTGAGCTTTTGTCCATTCTTCATCTCATTACATCATTCTTTCTATACACCTGGAAATTTTCCTTCATACAAAACTTCACACAATCTTCATTAGCAACATTAGTGTATCCAAAAGATAATAGACCTTTGAGTTTTAGTTTTAAAACAACAAAACTTTCACTAAAGACACAGGCTACTGTAATAATTCCCTCAAAAATCTCAATTTCCCAAAAATGAATCAATAAGAAGCAAATGCAAATAATGGCAGAAATTTGTGAAAACAGACCAGCAGGTAGAAACCGATTTTTTCGAAGACCTTCTGTTGCTCAAATTAAAAAGTGTTGAACCAACAAAAGTTATCTAACAATCTGGGGGATTTATTAAGAAAATATCAGCTCAATCCAACTTACAGAGATTTTACACGAATTTTTACAGCGGAGCACAAAAATCTGTTTCGGGACAGCAACTCCCCAAATCTTAATTACCTCTCATTGGAGGTTATTCTTGGCACAAAAATCAAACAAAAAGGATAAGGAGCGGTTATTACAGAAGTAATAACTTCCAAGACTCAAGAATTTTTTTGGGTTATCTGCCAACAAGTACTTTTCTTTAATGCCTTTAAGTTAGGCACAAGAAGCAAGAATCAAGTATTTTCAAATGAAGAATCATTAAGATAAAACCTTGCTATCTCTTGAACTAGGAAAGGTATCTCATCCAAATGAGTTTTAGAGGGTCCCTTCTCATCTCTCTTTGGTTCACTACTATTAGGAACAATCCAATCAAAATTCTTTTCTAAGGCATCATGCATTTCTACAAGTTTAAAATGTATGGGTATCTTAATTTCCTCTCTGGATTTGGTTTTATCTAAAGTACCCAGAACATATACACATGAGCCTAGCATATTAAAATGTTCAAAGACCTTTTTGGCTTCCTTAGCAACATCATTGAACTCTTTTAGTAAAGTTTCTAGGATAAATTCTCTCTTTTCAGGATCCTCTTCTTCTTTTAGTTTAAGAAACAAAATTTGCATCATGGGGTAAAGGTTAACAAACCTAGCCTCCAACATATGAACTAAAGAATCTGTAGCAAATTCATAATTAGGAGCAAGTTCTACTATGGATCCATCCTCAATATCCTCATGTTTTCTAATATGATTAAATAATTCTTCAATATTTTCTTTCCCAATTATAGAGCCACTACCTATTGAAAGGTCTTTCAGGGTGATCTTGGGGATCAACATCGTGAGCTAGAGCAAGGTGACAACTAGACTAGGAACTAATTTTTGTATGTTTTTTATAAGAGAAAGCAAAGCAAACTAAACTAATTTTTTTTTGAAGTTTTTGATAAAAATAGGCAAACAAAACCAAGCAAAAGAAACTAAGCAACACAAAAACAAAGTAAAGATTAAGGTTGTGAATGACTCCCCTTGTGAAGCCATCCATAGCCTCCCCGGCAACGACTCCAGAAAACATCTTGATGCGCTCAGATCAATGTAGAGCTTCGTTGAGAGACCCCAAGAGGAAGGTATGATGAGCACAGCAGCAAGTCTTCCCTCAGAAAGAAACCAAGGTTATCAAACTAGTAGGAGGAAGGAAACGACTCAAATGTGTTGCTAGCAACTTGGAAACCTGCACAACACAAACTCAAGACTTTGCCCCAACGAATGGTGAGGTTGTCAATCTCACCGGTTTGCTGAAAACAAAGGATTAACTGTACGGTGTGGAAGGTGATGGTGCTTGACGTGGAGCACTTTGTTGGAAACCCCAAGAGCAAGGTGTGATGAGCACAGCAACAAGTCTTCCCTCAGTAGAGACCGAGGTTATCAAACCAAAAGGAGGAAGGAAACGTCACACAGGTGTTGCAAGCAACGCGGAGACCTGCACAACATAAACTCAAGACTTTTCCCCAACGAATCAGTGAGGTTGTCAAGCTCACCGGTTTGCTGTAACAAAGGATTAAACGTATGGTGTGGAAGGTAATGGTGGTTTGCAGCAAGTAAACAAGTAACAGTGGAAGATGTATCAATGGTAAAGATTGGACCGGGGTCCATAGTTCACTAGAGGTGCTCTCCTTAGATAAACAACATGGCATGAAGGGTAAACAAATTACAACAGGGCAATTGACAGGAACTGAGCAAGGCATAACAATGCAATTACTAGTCAGAAAGATCCTATGAGATTCGATTGGGCAATACAACAAGATACATAGACCGCCATCCAACTGCATCTATGACTAGAAGTCCACCTTTAGGTTATCATCCGAACCCCCTCCAGTATTAAGTTGCAAGCAACAGACAACTGCTTTAAGCAAAGTGTGTAAGGTAAACAGTCCACATGTTCCATGAACAAGAGACCGTTGTTTTCTCCCTAGTAGCAACAACACATCTACAACCAAAGAGATTATTGTCACTTCCCTTGGAAACTAGAGGCATGAACCCACTATCGAGCATAAATACCCCCTCTTGGAGTCACTAGCAACTACTCGGCCAAGATAGCTACTAACAATGGAGAGCATGCAAGATCACAAACAACACAGACATGATAGAATCATAAAGACAAAACCATTAATCAAACCAACATAATAATCTCAATATCCATCGGATCCCCGCAAACACAACGTGCATGATTACAAATAGACTAGATCTTGATCATGAACGGAGCTCACAAGATCTATACATGTAAGCACAAGGAGGAGATACAACCATCTAGCTACTACATGGACCCATAGTCCAAGGTGGAACTACTCACGCATCATACCGGAGAGAAGGCCTCTGGGATGATCTCCCCTCCGGTAGGGTGCCGGGAAGAACTTCAGACCCCCCCGATCTAGGGACGCTGGTGGTGGCGGCTACAGAAGGTTTCGTGGAGATTTGATTGGGTACTTAGGGTTTCTGCATCGGGGGCTTATTATAGGCGAAGGGGGAGGCCGAGGCGGTGGCTAGGGGCCCCACACCCTGCCTAGGCGTGGGGCAGGGGCCACCCGCGCCTAGGAGGTGTGGCTGCCCTGGTATGCCTCTCCGTCTCTCCTCTGGACTTATTGTCGTGGTATTGCCGACGAGTATGCCATGGAGGGGTCCTCACAGTGCGTTTTTAGAGACGTGGGGGAAGGCGGATGGTTGACGGGTACGAGGTAACACAGCTTACCCAGGTTCAGATCCCATAACGGTGGCGGAATCCTACTCCTGCTATAAATCACTATAATGGCAATACGCCTAGTTACAGAGATAGGTTTGCTGTGCGAGGTGTGATTAGAAAGTCTAAGTTATCGTGCCCTAAAGGCTCCCATAGGCCCGACTTATATAGTCACCAGGTCCTAGGGTTACAGGGAAAAGTCCTAGGCGGACAGGTTACAGAGTCCTACACCGTCTATCACTAGTCTAGCATGTCTTGTACTCCAAGGCTCCGAGTACGCTGGTGACTCCACCGTAGCCTTCCTTTATCCGGCATGGGCCTCCCTTCTGGATCCATCTAACTGGGCCGCCCAGCAGGCCATGGGCCATGCTATCGACTAT
Organism: Avena sativa; assembly: GCA_916181665.1. Classification (NCBI taxonomy): domain Eukaryota; kingdom Viridiplantae; phylum Streptophyta; class Magnoliopsida; order Poales; family Poaceae; genus Avena; species Avena sativa. Next base: position 296,836,105 of record OV702297.1, on the reverse strand, counting down.
GGGCCACCCGGGTTATCCGGATAAGAGACATTCTATGGGGATACCCATATCGCATATCCCCAACTGTAGCCCCCGGAGAACTCCGAGATCTTGCGCCATCTTGCCTCTTCACATTGAATGATCCGTCTAGATGGATGTCGGCAAATCGTCAAGCAATATCTTGTAGTCCTCCCAAAGAACCCTGCAAGGTTTTCTCCGTCTTCAGTTTGTAAGTCGGAGAAATGCTGAATCTTCCACGTACTCTTCCGTAGCCGGACTGGATCCGTCCATGCCGGAATCTTTCGATGTGATGGTTCATCTGCCTATGACAGCTAGGGTGACGCAGACATAGGTCAGCGACGCCTCGTAACTCACACATGCAGAGAACGCAATCATGTCCGATTTTCCCATGCGAGCGATACGAACCGTTGGCGGCGACGGTTGGTACGTGGCGAAATTTCCACGCACGCCCCCGCACACGTCGTCTACGCGACAACCATTCGATCAAGCTGCACAAATCTTGATGCCGGAGACCATAAATAGTAACTGCGGTGGAAAATTTACTTTTTATCCTCATTATCCGCTGCATCGTCTTCTTCCTTCCAGCGAGCGCCTCCTCGAGCTCTCCACGCAACGTGCGAAAAACCCTAGCTTTCCAATATTTCCCAGTCACCGTCGAGCACACCAATGGCTAGCAGCAGTTTCTCCCCTTCGATGGCGGCGTCGGGCGAAACCGCGGCGAAGCTGGCGAGCTCCATCGTCGGGCCCCGGGAGGGCCTGGTCATACCCAAGTCCGCGGTGGTTGAAACCACCGGCGGCGACCATAATCCAGCGGCGCTGGAGCTGCTGGAGGAGGAGTACGACTTGCACAAGGGCGACTGGCGCGTTCGGACATCACGGACCGCGACATCAGAGAGCTGATAAACGAGGGTTATCTCCCTGCAACGGAGGGGCTCGCCTGGTGGACGGCGCCGGCCGGCGAGGTCACACCTTCTCCCCAAGTCGGAGAAAAGGTGTACCTCAAAGCACAAATGGTACGCGGCGTCTCCCTACCCATCTCCAACTTCCTCCTTGTTGTCCTCAATCATTACCGAGTACAGCCTCTCAACCCCTTCCCCAATAGCATCCTAGCGCTTAGCAACTATGCGGCGCTTTGCGAGGGATACCTAGGGATTAGGCCTAGGCTAGACCTCTTCATATACTTCTTTACCGTCAAGCGTGAAGCCGGAGCTGACAAGGACGAGCTTAGGAATTGTGGAACCATTAGTTTCAAGATCCGGCCTGGCCGGCGCTTCCCCGACATCGTCGGCCACGAATCCGGCAAGAATTGGCAACTTACTTACTTCTATGGTCGAGATATCCCTCTGGTTAACCGAGAATTAATGTACCCAAAATTCGTTGATGGAGCCGCCGCCGAAGCCCCGACATGGAGATCCCAGGCCTCCCTTACCTCCGACATCGATGCTTCCCGCGCTATAAGGCGGATAGAGTGGTTCGTAGATACAGGTTTGACCAGATTGGACCTAGCCATGTGCTGGTTCAACAGGAGGATCCAACCTCTGCAGCACCGCTCGAAGCTGATGCACAAGTATTCCAACGATAGAAGGGATAGCCTCCGCATCTCCGAGGACAATTTCTCGAGCGAATCCGTCAAGCTTCGCCTCAAGGACATCGTCAAGGTGAAGGACAAAAGACGTGGCTTCACCATCACCTACGACATGTTCATAGAGAGCAAGTGCCCAAAGGTAACTGCTTATTTTCCGTGTATGAAATATACTCAAGTTCTTCCGTCTAGCCATTTCCATCTCATCTAACACGATGACCTCTCACTTAACAGCTTAGCAATCTAGATGAGGATAGCATGGCTGTCCAAATCTACGATCCAAAGATGAAGGAAGTCACGGTCGTGTCCGATGACGATATTCCGTTGTCGCGAAAGTGGAAGAGCTCCACCTCCGACGTTGGCGACGGAGGTAAGAAGAAGAAGAAGAAGACGGAGGGTGGAGCCTCCAAGAAGACTACCGCCGCCCTGGAGGCGGAGAAAATAAAGGTTACAGGGATCCCTTTTGCTAAAGCACCCCCTCTTGTGTAAGCTTCTTTCTCTCCGACATTGTCCCTTTGTCTGTCTTATTCCCGTACTTATGCATTTTGCACATTTCAGGAAGAAAGCCACGACCATCTTGAAGAAGACCTCCAAAACTTCGGGGGCTTCTAGAACCATCAAGGTTATGCTGCATCACGACGCATCTCCTGCCATCGCCCCTGTCACTCCCATCGTCAAGCGTTCCTCCTCTCCGACAAGCTCTCAAGCCAAGGAAGCAGTTGGCCCTTCCGCCATGGAAGTGGACTCAGGTGCCTCTACCGAGCTTGCTATTGTCGGCAAACAAGCGACGCAGGAGAGTGTCACACACCAAATGGCTGAAGCTCCGGCTAAGGATGCCATCGGTAGCGGTACGGAGGTGGTGGAAGGTGGTACTTCTGCCGAAGGCGGCATCCTCGCCCCCAGAAAGCCATAGAGTTCCCGAAGATAGTCTATCCGGCACTTACGCCGAGTAGCACTTCTCTGGTTCCTGGTGCAGCGCCGACATCTCCGACGTGCGGTCTCGAGGAGCTTCTCTGGAAAGCAGAGATCCTGCAAGGGAACAGTGTTTCCTTCGGCAAGCTACAGGCTGAGAGTGCCACCAACCTCAAGATCATTGCACTTGTAAGTTTTATTTGCCTTTTGTATTTCATATGAGTATCCCACTGTAGCCCCCGAGGATTTAGATGGAAAACCATAGGTCTTTGCGTCTGAATGCACTAAGAGTGACTAAGCTAGAAAACTTCTCACTATAGCCCCCAAGCATGTAGTTTGAATGAATTATTCCGACTAGATGCTTTAAGAGTAGCATACACAGTGTTTATAAATTTCTGTACTGTATCCCCCAAGCTTCTGGTTGTAACTGAATTAGTTCCAACTAGATGCTTAAAGAGAAACTAAGCATACATTTGAGTTAAAACTTTACACTGTAGCCCCCAAGCTTCTAATCGAAAACTGAATTAGTTCTGACTAGATGCTTAAAGAAAGACTAAGCATATTGCTAAGTTAAAAATTCTCGCTGTAGCCCCCGAGCGTCTAGGTGGAAATTTTCCGGCTAGATGCTCCAAGTAGACCAAACAACTATTAACTTTCTTATTTCCACAGAATGAGAATGCTCGGAGGGGCATGGCCAACGACAAGTACCAGAAGATGCGCGCGGACTTGCAAGCTGAAAAGGGTAAAACTGCCTTGTTGAAGGAACAGATCACCAAGAGCAAGCGTCTGTTTTCCTTTCTTTTTCGCATTCCGACTTGGTTTTGCACCCCCATTCTCCGAGTACTCACTGTGTATTGTTATTTCTCCAACTTGCAAAAACCATTGCCAAGGATAAGGATATTGTCGAGCAATATAAGCATATTCAGTAGCTGGATAGCGAGAACAAGATCCTTAAGTAGGAGAAGAAGGACATGCTGAAGATGCATGAAGAATCAATTAAAGCCTTGCAGGACTCCTCCACCGAGGAGATGAACCGCTTGAAGGAGGAAATCACTATCTTGAAAGAGCAAAAAAGAGCTGCTGATGAGCAAAAGCACCGCCATCATGAAGCGTACAAGCTCCTCCAACAAGAACGGGACTCCATGGCGGATACCCTCTGGCAAGCTGAGGCCAGCATCTTTAGTAAGTGATTCTCTGTCTTGGATTTCTATAAGCTGGATACTTTGAATTTTTGAACTCATGTGCTCCTTTGTCAGAATTTGCAGCTCCTATGGGTTTAACCCGGTCGCCTCCTCCACAAAAAGAATGCATGGTACTTGCCGGCAACTTCATCAACACCGCCATCACACAGGCCAAAGAGATTGCCAAGCCCCTCCCGATCAATATCAAGGCATCAGACTCAGTGACGAAGTTCTCGGAGATCCTGCGCCGAGCCCCCGAGCGTATTACAAGCTGGAAAGCTTCATGTGCACGGGCCGGGCAAGGATGGCGTTGTCCATGGTCAAGGCACACTACGAGGATGCCTACATCAACACAGTAACCTCTGGTATCCCTGACATAGATGACGAAGGCAAAAAGATAGACCACGAATCTATCTTGTCGTCACACGCAGGTTATGATACCAGAGTCGCCGAGTTGGTCGACGTTAACGTCTTCATGCCAATGAACACCATTGATGGCAGCGACCCAAGCTCCTCTGAGTCCCTCAACACTTCCGACTTCGAGGGTGACTCTCCTGCTGCTGGTGATGTTGATTCCAAGTCGCCTACGCCAGAAGAAAAACAACAATTTGTAATATTTGTTTCCTCTGTGTAACATCCCAAAAAAATACCAAACTTAGATCAACAAACACTAATCATCAAGTTTAGGGTGAACAAAAACTTTTCTAAATCAACTCATGAATGCATGTATATGTGTATGCATGAATTTTGAATTTCTTTAAAAACCACCTTGTTTGTGTGATCCATTGCTTGTAAAATGTTTCTTAGGTGAAAAGAACAACATCTAAAACATTCCCCACACTTTTCCTAAAGGCAAGTAAATCAAAACAAATATATTAAGTGAATGGTCATTTTGACCAATTAAACTCCCATGCCTACTTTGGTTGTCTCAAACTTTCAGAACCTAACAGAAACTTTTCTAGATCTTTGCACCCCTTGAATGTACTCATAACAAGGTATCAAGGCCCACTTTGTGATCATCCAGAAACTTTCAAATGCATAGTTTAAATGACAATTCAAAATTGAATCTTCTTCATATGGGAAGATCCCACTTTTTCAAAACCCACTCAAACAAGCTCAACTTTCAAAATCCAAGCATCTGCAGACTCACCAGAACCAATCTAGCAAACTCACCAAAATTTATTTCAAAATTCAAAACTTGAGTTCATGCGGCCATTTCATCAAACAGGTTGCAGACACAAATCAAACAAAACCACAAACACTATAGTGTGCAGTGATTCTTGCCTAACTTGTTCCCTAGTTAGCTCACACACAACTCAGTAGATCATCTAGAAAGATTAGCCCAACACTAGCACCCCTGTGAGCTTGCCATTGCCATTAATGGTGAACAGCCGAGCACCCCCATGTCACCCCATTGTGGACAGCAAGCTAGGAGCAGCAGCAAGCCTAGCCAGCATGTCTGGGAGGCATCCCACCGTCCACCGCCACTGCCTGTCCCAGCCGCGAGCGTTGCCAAGCCCTGGACCATGCGCACGAGACACGCCCAGACCATGCCGAGCGTGCGCCAGAGCGCCACCCACGACCAGCGTCCACAGACCGCGCGCCGCCCTCACCGCGTGCAGACACGATCACCACCGACCCAGGACACCGCCAGACACCCCCGTTTGCCACCCCGTGCCATACAGCCACCGCCCGTCGTCGAAGACGCCGCCTTTGCCGCGTAGAGCACCGGCCGTTCCAGACCAAACCCCACCGCCCCATGCCTCGCGACCATGCCGTTGAGCATCGCCAGGAGACACAGCACCGTCCCCTACCCTTGCCCATGCCATTAGCCGCCTGTAACGTCGCCCCCGACGAGCTCACCTTGCGCCCTGACGGTCGCTTCGCTCGACTATAAATAGAGGCCACCCCCGCACGAATTCATCACACCATCTCACTCCCCTCCCCACTGACCGTGCCACACCATCCTCAGAGCAAGGCGAGCACCACCTCGCCGGAATTTCACCGGAGCCCGCCGCCTCTGGAGAACAAGGGAGCCAGCGATTGGAGCCGCCCCAGGAGAAGCCACCGGTACCAGGAGGTTCGCCGTCATCGAATTCGTCGTTTGCCCGCCTCGCCGACCCTCGCCCGTACCCCGGTGAGCCCCCAGCACCCCTCACTGGCCGCGCTAGGTTTCATTCTTGCCGGAGCTGTCTCGCGTCGACGATGACCCACATCCGTTGGATTAGAACTAGATCGAACGATCCACATCGCCCCATACCGCTTCGCCCAGCCCCGTGTCACTGACGAGTGGGGACACCCCCTTACGCAGCCCGCGGGAGCACTGCGCTTAGCAGGCCGGCCCGTTAGAATTTCCCGCGCAGCCCAGCAATTCAAATTTAACCTTTTCTATTTCTTTTCAAACACACTTCTGTATCCAACTTTAAAAATCAACCCATATCGATTCAGTGCACCAAATTGGATGAAACCAATTTTGTTGGAAAGGTCTGTGAATGCTTAATCCAAGCCCGTTGGATTCAAGTCATTTGGATAAGTAGATCACCCATAGCAAAAATAACAAGGCAGAAGCTTTTCTGCATTCAAACATTTTTCAAATTTAAACCATAAAAGCTTTTGAGTTGATTCCAACTCTCAAAAATCACATTTAACCATACCTTTCAGAATATATAAAAATATATAGGTTTACTTGCAGAAATAATGTTCAAGGAATAAAAGAATGCTTCATAAGCATTTCTAGCCACTTTAATTAATTAAAATAAAAAGGTAAAACCTTATTAAATTGTGACACCACTTTAAATCACATTCCCATGGACTACAATATGTGGTGATGGCATATGTCCACATGATCCCATGTTTAGTTTGGAGAATATTAAATCTTAAGTAGTTTCTCAATAAGTAGAAATTACTTTTCTAAAATAAAAAGATTTAAACCAAGCCTTAACCTTGTAATGTTAGAGATGATGCTAGATCATCTATAGGACCCTTGTGTGTGATGATTGCAAGTAGTTAAGTATTGTTTGGTGATTGTGTACCTCGTATTTATTCATAGACGCTAGTACCGACCAAGGATATGAGGAGGAAGGAGGATACTACGAAGAGGAAGCCGAGGAGAACTTCAACCACTGCTCTGCACAAGGCAAGCTAACACTTGCAAGATACTATACCTATGCAAGCTTATATTGACATTGAAGCAAGCTATTAGCTATGACTACTAGTGAATGTGCAAGCTAACACTTGCAAGATACCCTATTGTTGCCACAAACCCATACTTGTGATATGAATACTATATGCCTTAAGCATATGTGATCATACCCACTTGATAACCCAATCCTAGTTTTATGGCAAGCTTCTTACTTTATTTCTTTATCAAAGCTTACTTAGAGTCTACCTAAGAGTTTGGTAGATATTAGACAGTTGTGCTCAAGGTTGCCTAAAGAGCATAAAATTTGGCCTAAGCTAGAAACCTTGATCTCAGCCTAAGGTATAAGGTTGTACTTAGTTGAAACTCCACTAGTACCACCCCTCATAATTATTACCCCCACCTGTAGATGCTAGTGCTAAGCATAAAACTTGATCAACTTTAGATGGGATCAATTTGTGGAAAAATGGTTGTGAAAACCTTGGAATGATGGATCATTCTATTGAAATGTTTTGGACATGTGTTTCCAAACACTTGATGGTTTGGTGATGAAAATGTTGAGGCATGAGCCTTAGCCCTTTATAAAACTGATGGTTGTCTGTATGCGATACCATTCCAATTTTATCGTACAACCACAATACCCGAATATTGGGTAGGGCTTGACTGGAAACTTATATACCTTAGTATTAGTTCCCTCACGGCCAAGGTCTGAGCTGAGGCTACCTTGTGAAGATTGTCCACCTGTGCAGTACCCAAGATGATAGTGGTCATGGTTGGGAGGCCAAACTCACAGGAGAGGTGCTGATACTAGGGAGTGTAATTGAAAGGTTAGGATTGATTATCCACATACTGAGTATGGTGAATTCAGGATTTGTTCCTGACGGATGTATCCAATGTTGTGGTGAAAGTGTACAATCTCTGCAGAGTGTCAAACTATTCGAATAGCCGCGTCCGCGGTTATGGACAGTTGGAGTGGCCATACTGTTCCCCCGTCAGACCCTTTGAAAATTACTTGTGAAATGAATTGAGACTTTGACTTGACCACAACAGAGTTGTGACCTGAATTACAAGATCCCACTTAGGAGTTATAAAATTGTGACTAGCTTTGGAACTTAGTAAAGATAAACCTGGCTTTTTGCAAAACAACCCTAGAGCCTAGTGTCCTATTATCCAAAAACCCCTTACCTATTAGTATTAGTTTGCGAGTACTTAAAGAGTACTCATGGCTTTGTCCCTGGCTATTCCCATGGCCAGACTATGAAGAGGAGTACCTGGAAGATGGAACCCCGGAAGGTTACGACAACTAGGATCATCTCCCATCGTCAGCATTGCCTGTGACCCCCGAAGATGGAGCTTCGCCCACGCTACCGTTATTATTACGTATTCCGCTGCTTGATGTTGTATTAAGAACTGGATCATGAGATCCCTATTTGTGTAAGAACTTATGTATCGTTGTAATGGATGAAGTACTATGGTATCCAATTCTGTTATGTCTCGCAAAAATGGTAATCATGGGATTGCGATGTATGGCATAACAGGCATCTAGGATTGAAAAATCCGGGTGTTGACACTCTGTGACATGTTATGCGGAAAAACTATATGTTAACTTTAAGGCGTAAAACAATGGTGTATGTCCTGCTACTTAAGAACTATTTCCAGCATGTGTATATTTTTTAAGCAAGTGCTGGCTTATCCATTACTTTGGTTCTTATGCTTGACTTTTCGTGAGTCGGAAGACTCGTCGTCAGAACCATGCGCTCAAGTGATGATACCCAATGGCACCGTCAATAACCTAAGCACAAAATCGCCGACAATAAGTGCCAAAAGTCACTACTCCAGAATCCACATAAAAACAACAAAGAACATGTAGACCAGAAAACTTAAGCTAACGCCCGTAGGCGGAATTTTCATAAGTGCTCGCAAAGCTTGTGCATAAAAGTTTTATATGATCCAAAAATGAACACTAAAGGAGGTAAAAGACTCAGCAATATGAGTGAACCATAGAGCTTTATTTCATTAATCATATAAGAGGTACACAATAGATAAAAAATGCTAAGTGTAGAAAGGACGTAGCTGTGCTATGTTCCATGGCCGATCAAGCTCCGGGTAGTCATCATCCGGGTCATGTCGCTTATGCTTATGATCCTCGTTGGGTCTATCCTTCAGCTCATGATTGTCGACGAGGTAGTAAGACCCATTGAGTAGCGCCTTGCTTATGATGAACGGTCCTTCCCATGGCGGGGATAATTTGTGTGACTTCTTCTGCTTAAGTTGGAGCACCAAATCCCCCTCTTTAAACGAGCGATGTTGAACGCGGCGACTATGGTAGCTGCATAGCTTCTGCTGGTAGATGGCAGATCTTTGGCATGCCAAAACGCGCTCCTCCTCGAGAAGGTCCACATCTAGGCATCTGGATTCTTCGCGTCAACTTCATCGTAGGCGGAAACTCTTGGTGCATCGTGTAGTATGTCGGAAGGTAGGATGGCTTCTGCTCCATATACCATGAAATAAGGGGTGTAGCCGGTGGATCTGTTGGGTGTAGTTCGTAAACTCCACAGCACAGATGGCAATTCTTCCTCCCAGGCTCCAGCTGCTCTATGTAGCGGTGCCTCAAGACGTGGCTTTATTCCCTGCATAATTAATCCATTGGCTCGCTCAACCTGACCATTGGATTGTGGATGTGCCACAGATGCAAGGTCAAGTCAGATGCCCTTCTCCCAACAATAAGCTTCCACTTCTTCGAGTGATAAGTTGCTGCCGTTGTCGATGATAATGCTATGTGGGAGACCAAATCTCACCACTAGATCCCAGACAAACCTGAGGGCAGTTGCCCCATCAAGCTTTCTAATGGGTTTAGCTTCTATCCATTTAGTGAATTTATCAACTGCTACTAGCAGATGCGTAAACCCACATGGTGCTGTCTGTAACGGTCCCACCATGTCTAGCCCCCAGACTGCAAACGACCAAGTTATTGGTATTGTTCGCAGTTCTTTAGTAGGAACATATGGTTGTTGGGCATAATACTGGCATCCCATGCATTTCTCAACCAGCTTGTCAGCGTCCGCCTTCGCGGTCAACCAGTAGAATCCTTGCCGGAAGGCTTTCGTGACCAACGATCAAGGAGCGGTGTGATGCCCGCAATCTCCGAGATGGATTTTGCGCAAGATTTCAATACCTTCTAGCTGGGAAACACACTTAAGGTATACACCAGTAGTGATCCTTTTGTAGAGCTGTCCATTGATTATGGTATAGCCCTTTGCTCATCGTACTATTTGCCGTCTTTTGACCTTGTCGTTGGGCAAAGTTCCATGTTCGAGATATTCCATGAACGGTTTTGTCCAAGCCGGAGGGATCTTTGCCACCATGTGGACGAAAGAGTCAACTCTATCCGGGTTGTCGATGTCTGCTCCCTTCACGGATGGTGTCCGTAGATGCTCTAGGAAAACTCCTGGCGAAATTCGCTTGCACCCTGATCCAAGTTTAGATAGTAGATCAGCCGCCTCGTTTTGCTCCCTAGATACATACTTGACCTCGTAGCCCAAGAAGCACTTGGCTATCTCGTCCACTTCGTCTCGATATGCCGCCATCATAGGGTTCCGCGCATTCTAGGTGCCAGCCACCTTTTGGGCAACCAAGTCGGAATCTCCACAGCAAACTATGCGCTTGATGCCAATATCCTTGGCTACGCGTAATCCGTGAATGAGTGCTTCATACTCCGCCATGTTGTTCGTAGCCTCGAAGTGGATCTGCAGAACATAGTGTAGCTTGTCCCCAGTTGGTGACTGTAGCAGCACACCAGCCCCCTAGCCGTTGAGCAACTTTGATCCATCAAAGTGCATCACCCAGTACTCTGGTTCCGGCAACGGAGTAACATCTGGCATCTACGTCCAATCTGAAATGAAATCCTCCAAGGCTTGTGACTTGATAGCGTCGCGTCTCTTGTAGGTGATCTCGAAGGCGGCAAGTTCAATGCCCCACATCACGACCCTTCCCGTAGCGTCGCTGTTGTTGATAATGTCGGACAGTGGAGTCTTGCTCACCATTGTGATTGGGTGCTCCTAAAAGTAATGCCTCAGCTTCCTAGAAGCAAGGAATACTCCATAAGCTATCTTCTGGTAGTGCGGGTAACGCTGCTTGGACTCCGTCAAGACCTCGCTTACATAGTAAACTGGTCGTTGAACTCCGTGCTCATAGCCTGGTTCCGTCCGCTCTACCACGACGACGATGCTGATTACTCGTTTGGTTGCCGCCATGTAAATTAACATGGGTTCTACATGCTCGGATGCTGCAAGGATGGGCACTGAGGAAAGAATATCCTTGAGCTGCTTCAATGCTGCATCTGCTTTGTCCGTCCACGTGAATTTGTCCGCCTTCTTCAGTAACTTGTACATCGGCAGAGCCTTCTCTCCAAGTCGGCTGATGAACCGACTAACTACTACAACACAACATGTTAGTCATTGAATGTCCTTTAGGCATGTCAGATGGTTTATGTTTAAGATGGCCTTGATTTTCTCCGGGTTGACCTCGATTCCACGCTGGGAAACGATGAAGCCCAACAATTTGCCGGCTGGGACCCCGAAGACACACTTCTTAGGGTTAAGCATCATGTTGTATTTTCGAAGATTATCAAAGGTTTCTTTTAAGTCGGAGATTAAATCATTTGACTTTTTAGACATCACCGCTATATCGTCCACGTAGGCGTGAACGTTCCGACCAATTTGATCGTGTAGGCAACGTTGCATTGTTCGCTGGTACGTAGGACCTGCATTTTTGAGCCCAAAGGGCATCGTAACATAGCAAAACATGTCGTATGGAGTAGTGAACAAAGTGGCCAATTGGTCTGACTTCCTCATCTTGATCTGGTGGTATCCTGAGTATGCATCGAGAAAACACAAAAGTTCCAAGCAAGCCGTCGAGTCAATGACTTGGTCCATGCGAGGCAAAGCAAACGGATCTTTGGGACATGCTTTGTTCAAGCCGGTGTAATCAACGCACATTCTTAATTCATTGGTTCCCTTTTTGGGGACAAGTACAGGATTGGCCACCCATTGGGTGTGAAGGACTTCACGGATAAAACTAGCCTTAAGCAACCTGGCTATCTCTTTGCCAATGGCTCATCTCTTCTCATCCCCAAAGCGTCGTAGAGGTTGCTTCACTGGTTTGCATTTTGGATCAATGTTTAATCTGTGCTCGGCAAGTTACCTAGGTACACCTTTCATGTTGGCAGGTTGCCAGACAAAGATGTCCCTATTCTCATGGAGGAACTCGACGAGCGCGCTTTCCTATTTGGGATCTAGGTTCGTCCCAATGGCGGTGGTCTTGGAGGCATCGCCTACCACAAGTTCCACCGGCTTGGTCTCGATGGCGGCCTTGAATGTTGGAGCGGAGTCGGAAATCCGTTTCTTCAACGCGGGCATCTCTGAGTCATCGACCTTTCTCTGGATCTCCTTGAATTCTTCGCTGTAGAGGACAGCTTCAGCATAGGCTGCTTCATTAATCTCGTAGTCCCTAGCTTTGGTAAAGCTTCCGGATACGGTGATGCCACCGTTTGGTCCGGGTATCTTGAGTTTGTTGTAGACGAAGCATGGCTTGGCCATGAAGGTGTGGAATATTTCGCGGCCGAAGATGACGTGGTACACGCTCTTGAAGGGTACCACCTCAAAGGTCATGCGCTCTTGGCAGTAATTATTGACATCGCCAAAGGCTACCTGAAGTGTAATGCACCCAAGGGACCGGGCCTCCCGACCAGGAACTACGCCGTGGAAGATGGTGTTGGTCCGCCTTAGGTCTGCCTCCGTCAAGTTCATCTTCTGCAGTGTATCCAGGTACATGATGTTGATGTTGCTTTCACTATCCACCATACACTTAGTGAACTCATTGCCGTCAATCAGGGGGTTGATGACCATGGAGTATTGGGTAGGGATGAGGTCTGGGTGATCCTTCCTATCCCAAGTAATTGGAACCTCCGACCAGGTGCTGGGGAATTGGGGGTAGAGTAGCCATCAGGATCCTCATAGAAGTCTTCTGTTGTCGGGCGGAGGGGGTGCCAAGGAAAGTGTGGTAAACTGGTGCCTTCTTCACGAAGGGGTTCTTGCCCTTGTTGTCGCTTTTGGCGGCATGCTTGGGGTCAACATCCTCATCCATGTCACTTGAATCCTTTGACTCCTCCTCCTTCTTCTTCCCCTTGCCCTTGCCTCGCGGTCTGTTCTTCCGACTTCGCTTGTAGCCGGACTCCGTGTCCTCCTTGAGGTCGTTGACGAACTTGCAATGTCGATTGGTGTGAGTGTCTTTGCCGTTGACATCGAGGTGTACGAGGCACGACATATCGCGGTACTCCTCGTAGGTTTGGGGAATGCGGAGCGCTGCCGAGGTAGTTTCAATTCCTTGCTGCTACCCAGAACCAGCTCCCCGTCCTTGGCCACGTTGTCCACCATCACCTCGTCCTGCAAAGGTCATGGCGACCATGTCTGGAGTTTGCTTTTCTTCTAGAGAGGTTTTCCACTTTGTGTTGTTGTTCCTCTGAGCCTAAGTTGGAATGGCCGTTGCCAGCAGAGAGCCGCGAGCATCGTCATCGGCAGCTGCGAACTCACTAGCCAACTGAATCATCTGGTTCAAGTCAAGCTGGTGATTGTCCTGTAAGCGCTTCAGCTTATGTCAGAGCAATGTGCCTCTTTCCAACCCATCAATGAAATTTTTCATATCCAGCCAGCGGGAGAGGTAGGCGCGAGATGTCTCGTCTTTTTCTTGCACGCACCACTATAGATCGCCAACAGTGCTAGGACGTTTGTACGTACCCTCGAAGTTCTTGGTGAACGCTTCTTGCATGTCCAACCAATTGCAGATGGATTTCTCTGGTAAGTCATCAATCCATTGACGGGCCGTGCCCTCCAACATCAATGGGAGGTACTTGACGGCAACGTTGGGGTTACCCCCGGCGATCTCCACCGTGTTGTCGTAATCCTGCAACCATGTGGCTGGCTTGGCGGTTCCGTCATAGGGCTTGATGGTCTTGTCAATCCGGAAACCTTTGGGGTAAGTTGCGGACCGTACCGCAGGTCCAAAGCAATGTGGTCCCAGGTATGGTCCTTCCCGGGCCTCGTGGATCTTATCGATCCGCGAACATGCATCGTATGGCTCCGGGTTTATCTTCTCCTTGTCAAGATGGGATGGGCTGCATGAACGACGTGGGCCCCGTCCGCCATGGCGACTGCTAGGTGGCTACAGAGGCGGAGGTGGTGGTGGGTTAGCCTTCTTGCTGTTACCCTCCTGCAACGCCTCATGCCTGACGTGATTGCTTGTTGGATGCGGAGGGTCATGGCGCGACCTGCTCTTGTGTCCCTGGTTGCGCTCTCTGTCATGACGGGTCTGCTCCGTGTTGTCGCGGATGACGATGCCTCCCTGCCTTGGCGGGGGCATATCCGTATGATGGTGAGCCTTGGGGTCTTCGCGATGTCTGGGGGAGTGGATCGGTGGCGATGGGCGACGAGGTTGGGCCTTTTCTCGGTGGTCGAAGGATATGGGGATAGCATCCTTCCTGTTGCACGCATCCCTTCGTCTTCGTTCTGATGAACCCGTCTGAGACCCGACATCAAGAGGAGATCTGTCCCTTGGCGGCTTGTGCGGGCTAGATCGGAAAAACGCTGGGTCTGACTCAAGCCTCTGAGAGGTGGCCTTTTCCTGCTGTTTTACCGCCTTGGACACGAGGTCATAGACCTGTTCCACCGCCTCAGGCGATCGATCCTGCTCCAGAGGGGTCTTGGCAACGACGAGGTTGAGGAGAGGAGTGGGCATCACCTATCTTCCTTCACTATCAATGTATGGCTTGGCATGTGCCGGCTTTGGGGGAGCCCATCCTAGGTTTCGCCGTACACCAGGATCATTGATGACGCGAGCTGGAGCTTTCTTGGCCTTCTGTTGCTGCAGTAGAGTTTTGTACTCGGCCTCCATTGCTCTAGTTTTCCCTATGGATTTCTGCGCGTTGACCAGATCTCGATCTAGCTTAGCGCCCTGCTCCGCGATGGCTTGCGCTTCCTCTAGCAGCAGCTGGCGCTTCTCGTCAAGCTGGGTCACGTTCCGAATATGAGCTACGGTCAGTGGCTCAACAAGAAGGTTGTCGTACATCACTCTATCATCTGGAGTAACTTGGGCGGCAGTAGATGTAGATGCCGGAGGCGGCAAGTTTGCGGTGTTGCTGTTGCTCGGACCGGTGTCGAGTTCATGCGGCTGTTGCACTGGGTTAGGCAGAGGGGGCATGACTGTTGCACGATCATTGTTGGCAGCAACAAGTGGTCCCTTCCCTTTGTCCAGGGATGTAGGCGGAGCTCGTCCGAGATAATCTTCGTCCATCGTCGTCCCAATGGTGACGAACACCTCTCGAGACACGACGGCATTGTTGGCCTGCTCGTCGCGCGTGTACTCCTCTTCCATCTCCTGCATGGCGGAGTCTAGTTCCTCTGGGCTGAAATCTATCTCCTCTGAATCTGCACTGAAGTCAGCGTATAGCGTGTCAATCACAGAGTCAGAGGGTTCCAGGACTTCCTCCATGACGGGAGGTGAAGGTGCAACAGCAGCGACGATGAATGGAGGTGGTGGCGCAGCTGCGGCGACGGCGGCCGGAGACGGTGGTGGTGGTGGCTAAATCGGAGGGGCTCCGTCAATGAGCGCAAGCGCTGTCTGAGCTGCTGCTTCGGCCTCCGCATAGTTGTTGACCGTGGTCACCATGCCTTCGAAGGTAAGACGCCCCGAAGCCTGCTGCCGTCTTAGAGAATGCCGGAGAAGCGTGCCATGGTCCAGTCCTTCCACAAAGTGATACATAGAATCATCATTGGGGTAGTGGGCCAGATCGGCCCGTATACGGAGCCACCTGGCTAGGTAATCATGGGGTTTTTCGCCCTCTCTCTGAATGCAACGCGCCAGATCGAAGATGGTAACCACGCCGACGAACTTGGATCACTGTTGTCCATGCGCACGGGCCAAGCCGACGGACTTGCAGTGATCTTCCACCTTTATATCCTGCACAGGGGCGGTTTGGGTGGGCCTTGAATTTTTCTGATCTTTGTCGGCAAAATCCGAAGAGAGATCCGACATCGATCCTTCCGCGAATGTATCCTGCCCATAGGCGGTCCGTGCGGGTCTTGATGCTCCTCCGACTCCCAGGGGACTAGTGCCCGAGTTGGTTTTGCCAATGAAGAGGTGGATGTCTCCGATAGGAACGATCGAACACCGCGTAGGGTTCATCTTCGCCGAGATCCAGAACTCGTCGGGCGGGACGATCGGAACATTGCCGGATAAGAGAACGCGACCGATGGCTACGGTTTCGCCGATTCCCGCGAAGATCTTGGTCCTCGCCCGCTGAAGATCCTGAAGCGCCTCTTGCCCCACGGTGGGCGCCAACTGTCGTGGTATTGCCGATGAGTACGCCATGGAGGGGTCCTCACAGTGCGTGTTTAGAGACGTGGGGGAAGGCGGACGGTTGACGGGTACGAGGTAACACAGCTTACCCAGGTTCAGATCCCACAACGATGGCGGAATCCTACTCCTGCTATAAATCACTATAATGGCAATACGCCGAGTTACAGAGATAGGTTTGTTGTGCGAGGTGTGATTAGAAAGTCTAAGTTATCGTGCCCTAAAGGCTCCCATAGGCCCGACTTATATAGTCGTCAGGTCCTAGGGTTACACAGAAAAGTCCTAGCCGGACACGTTACAGAGTCCTACATCGTCTATCACTAGTCTAGCATGTCTTGTACTCCAAGGCTCCGGGTACGCTGGTGACTCCACCGTAGCCTTCCTTTATCCGGCATGGGCCTCCCTTCTGGATCCATCTAACTGGGCCGCCCATCAGGCCATGGGCCATGCTACCGACTATGGGCCACCCGGGTTATCCGGATAACAGACATGCTATGGGGATACCCATATAGCATATCCCCAACACTTCTTGTTCCCCACAAAAAGTTATTGATTTGGACGTTTGTCCCGTCCAATTCCGAGAATATTTATTTACTAACTTTTCTAGAACTAAAAATAGGAGAAAACAGGCAACTGGCACTATGGCAACTTGTTAATAGGTTAGTCCCAGAAAACATGTAAAAAGTACCTCAAAGTGTAGACAAAGCAAAGCAAAGTAGATACTAAACAAGCATGGAGCATCAAAAATTATAGATACGTTTCCGACGTATCAAGCATCCCCAAGCTTAACTCATGCTCGTCCTCGAGTAGGTAAGTGATAACAAGAATAATTTTTGAGGTGACATGCACCTTCACAATGAAGATATAACCATTTGCAAGCATTGAAAGCTGGGATCAAAGAACTCTAAACATGTGCATGAAATAAGCAGTTCTAACAATAGGACATAGTAACTATGCATGCAACATGACAAGCTACAAACAAAGATCATGAATAACATGTATTGAAAAACGTGTGTTTGTTTCACATACAGAAAACATAGCATAGTGGCAATCAGCTTGTCCCTCATAGAGTAGCAAATAGATGCATAGGACACCTTCAAAGTTCACAAGGGTGACTAGAAACAAATAGCACAAGAACAAGTAATATCACAATATGCATCAATCAATTAGCTTTGGAACACCGCACACATAATGGCAACTATGCTCTCTTAATGGTGCCTAAAGGTAGAAGGTGGAGACTCAATAGTGGTGGAAGAAAGACCTTTTATAAAGGAAGCAGGGATTTCAAGTTTCAAAAAGATCTTCCAAAAATTATGGTACTTGTTAGCTTTCAGCCCCCATTGCCCCTATCATAAGCATATTGAAGTGATTAAGGTTAAAGTGAACAAAGATGGAGTATATGCTTGACGAAGTATAAGTTGGCAATCTCAAGTCCCTTGAATACGAGGGCCACACCTCATGCTACTCAACTTTAGTCACATGTAAGTTCTTGTCATTGTAAGTATTTGCATATCATTGAGAACCGCCAACGGGGTACCCCTTGCACATGGTACAGGAGCTTTCCCATAACCAAAATGACAAGGCAAGCAGACAATGAGCATCTCAACAATCTTCTTATTTACCAGGGGAATGTTGTGATTTTTTCTCTCTTTCCTCTTTTCTCAATGTGTCTCTTTTTTTATAAGAAGAATGCTTCATAGATGTCACTATGGTGATGCTGCAAGTTTCCACCATGACTAGGCATGGCTTAGGCTAGCGTCCCAGGCATTTCTCTAACATAGGATACAAACTCCATGGACTTACAAGTTCCCTCTTTATTTCACACCGGTGACATCCATAGACAAAAGAGCATGATATCAACTGAGTACAAAGTACAAATGCAATGTTGAAAATGTTCCCCGTGATAGCATGGTTCTGCTAATTCCAACGTATAAGTGCAAGCATATACAACATAGAAGACACAATGGTTCAAGTTTATTAGGGGCAAAGAATATATAGTGTGCCATCAAGTTTGTGAGGGCTTTAATCACTAAGTTTTCACATAACAAAATAGTTTTTAATTGGAAGATAGCTAAAAACAAGAATATACTTGGAATGGTGTAACACACCATGCATAGGAGTTTATAGTGGACACTTTGGAATAACTTGGTTTCTTGGGAGTTGGAAGCATGAGTAGAGCTTATTCACACAAGTGGAGGCTAGCAAAGGACTGGGAGCAACCAAATAAGAGAGCAATAATGGACATAATCATGCAGTGCAATAAAGCATTACTTATCAAAGCAAAGAGTGGTACTACAAGTCAAGGACTAAATGATCATAGAGGCTATGGTGACTTGCCATAGTCATAATATGGTGTGAGTGAAGGGTTTCGCAGCATAGTAAATCAAAAAAATTCTACGGATGCGAACGGGAAAGCCAAGATCTAATCTAGGAGATGCAAACAACGAGAGGGGATAGATGAGATCTTCATACCCTTGAAGATTCGCACAGCGGAACGTTCGTCGGAACATGGGTGATGTAGTCGTACTCGCTTCTCCTCCTCGTGATCCGCTCCGATCTAACACCACAAGTGGCGATGCCTCCGAGAGATGCACACGTGTGGCACATCGACGTCTCCTCCTTCCTCGGTCCAGCAAGTATGGTGGAGAGACAGATTGAATCTACAACGCGACAGCGCGGTGCAAGTGGTGGAGAGTTTCTGCAGCAGGGCTTCGCCTACGTGCAGTCGGGAGGGAGAGAGAGAGAGGAGGGCAGCATGGCGGCTAGGGCTTGAGGAGGAGGTGTGGGGGGTGGTGCTCCCCCAGCCCTCTTTATATAGAGGGGTGGGCGCCAACCCTAGCCCCTCCCCCAAGCCTAGGCCGGCGGCCAAGGAGGGAAGAGTGGGGGGCAAGTTCCCCCCTCTCCTTCTAGAAGCTCCCCTAGGGTTTCCCCTTGGTTTGGCCGGCTGGGCCCTATGGGGCCTTGTGCCCCTGGCCCAATGCGGCCAGGGCACTCCCTCATAGGCCCATGCCCCCTCCCGGCAGGTGGGGCCACGTTGGTACCCTTCCGGAAGGTTCTAGAAGCTTCCGGTACAATACCGATTAACCCGAAACAATTCCGAACTCCAAAAACGGCATTGCCTTATATGAATCTTATTCTCCAGACCATTCCGGAACCTCTCGTGATGTCCCGGATCCCATCCGAGACTCCGAACAAAAACTCATAAACCAATTATCCAATCTATCCTAGCGTCGAGACACGTTAAGTGTGTGACCCTTCGGGTTCGAGAACATGCAGACATGATCTTCTATCAATAATCAACAGCGGGGTCTAGAAACCCATATTGACTCCCACACATTCATCGATGATCATATCGGATGAACCACGATGCCAGGATTCAATCAATCCCATATATATTCCCTTCGTCTCGCGATATTTTACTTGCCCGAGATTTGATCGTCGGTACCGTCATACCTAGTTCAATCTCGTTCACAGCAAGTACTTTACTCGTTCCATAATCCGATATCACTTTGTGATTAACTCCTTAACCACATGCTTGCCAGCGGTGTTGATATCGATTACCGAGTGGGCCCAAAGTATATTTCTCCGACTTGGGAGGGACAAATCCCATCTCGATACATACAACCCAACAGGTACTTTCCGATCACCTGAGAGACACCTTTATGATCACCCTCTCATAGGATGATGTTTGATGACCTCAAAGCTTTCTTCCGATACCAGGGAGTTGTATTATCTCATGGTCTAAGGAATACAATATTTGACATAAGAAAAGCTTCGCAAAGATGAACACGATGACACGATCTAATTGCTCCGCTTAGTTTGGGTCTGTCCATCATATCATTCTCCCAATGATATGATCTGATTATTAATCGACAACTCATGTCTATGGTTAGGAAACCTTAACCATCATTAATCAATGAGCTAGTCCATAGAGGCATACTAGGGACACGGTGTTGTTTACAAACCACACAAGTATTAAAGTTTCCGCTTAATACAATTCTAGCATGGAATATAAACTTTATCATGAACAAGAATTATAATAATAACATCTTTATTATTGCCTCTAGGGCATAATTCCAACAGTCTCCCACTTGCACTAGAGTCAATAATCTAGTTTACATTTGGCAACAATCTACACCCATGGTACTAAGGTGCTGATCATGTTTTACACGTGGAAGAGGTTTAGTCAATGGATCTGCGACATTCAGATCTGTATGTACTTTGCTAATCTTCAGATCTCCATCTGCTATATAATCTCGGATTATATGAAACTTGCGGTTGATATGCTTGGTCTTTGGATGATATCTTGGTTCCTTAGCGAGTGCTATGGCGCCAGTGTTGTCACACAATATCTCCAGTGGGTCCAATGCACTTGGAACCACGCCAAGCTCAGTGATGAAGTTCCTGATCCAAACTCCTTCACTTGACGCTTCTGCAGCAGCCATGTATTCCGCTTCTACTGTAGATCCCGCGATCACGCTTTGCTTGCAGCTTCTCCAGCTCACAGCTCCTCCATTCAAAATCTAAACGTATCCTGTCTGAGATTTAGAATCATCCTTGTCAGTGTCGAAACTAGCGTCGACGTAACCTTTTATGACGAGCTGTTCATCACCTCCATAGACTAAGAACATTTCTTTAGTCCTATTTAGGTACTTTAGGATGTTCTTCACGGCTGTCCAGTGTTCCACTCCTGGATCACTTTGATATCTGCTCGTCAAACTAAGAGCATTGGACACATCCGGTCTAGTACACAGCATGGCATACATGATAGAACCTATGGCCGAGGCATAATGCACTTTTCTCAAAGCTTCTCTATCATTTACTGTAGCTGGACACTGAGCCTTGCTCAATATCTTACCTGACAACATAGGCACTGAACCTTTATTTGCCTTATCCATTCTGAACCTTTTCAGAACTTTGTCTAGGTATGTACTCTGGCTTAAAGCTATCAGGCGTCTTTGTCTATCTCTATAGATTTTGATGCCCAATATATAAGCAGCTTCACCTAGGTCTTTCATTGAAAAACACTTGTTCAAATAACTCTTCACATCGTTAAGCATGTTAATGTCATTTCCAATAATCAATATGTCATCCACATATAGTACCAGAAATGTCACCGGGCTCCCACTCACTTTCTTGTCAATACAAGCTTCGTAGCAATTTGGAACAAATCCAAAGCTCTTGATCACTTGATCAAAACGAAGGTTCCAACTCCGAGATGCTTGCTTCAGTCCATAAATGGAACGCTGAAGTTTGCATACTTTATCAGCATCCTTAGGATCGACAAAACCTTCGGGTTGCATCATATACAACTCTTCATCAATGTTGCCATTGAGGAAAGCAGTCTTGACATCCATCTGCCATATTTCATAATCATGAAACGCAGCAATTGCTAATAAAATCCGAATGGACTTAAACATCGCTACGGGAGAGAAAGTCTCATCGTAGTCAACACCTTGAACTTGTCAAAAACCTTTTGCGACAAGCCGTGCTTTATAGACGGTAACATTACCATCCGCGTCCGTTTTCTTCTTGAAGATCCATTTGCACTCAACGGCCTTTCGGTCGCTAGGAGGGTCCACCAAAGTCCATACTTGGTTTTCGCTCATGGATCCCAATTCGGATTTCATGGCTTCTAGCCATTTCTCAGAGTCTGGGCTCATCATCGCTTCCTCATAGTTCGTAGGTTCACTGTCTTCTACCAACAAGACAGTCAAGACATGGTTGCCGTACCACTCAGGAGGGGCACGCGACCTTGTCGACCTGCGACGTTCAGTAGCAATATCGTCCGAAGCTTCATGATCCTTGTCATTAGCTTCCTCTATTGTTGGTGCAGGCGGCACTGGAACAATTTCTGGTGCTGCGCTACTCTCCAATTCAAGAGAAGGTTCAGCAACCTCGTCTAGCTCTACTTTCCTCCCACTCACTTCTTTCGAGAGAAACTCCTTCTCAAGAAAGGAACCGTTCTTTGCGACAAACACTTTGCCTTCGGTTCTGTGATAGAAGGTATACCCAATAGTTTCCTTAGGGTATCCTACGAAGACGCATTTCTCCGCTTTGGGTTCGAGCTTGTCCGGCATCAACTTCTTGACGTAAGCTTCACATCCCCAAACTTTAAGAAACGACAACTTAGGTTTAGCACCAAACCACAGTTCATACGGTGTCGTCTCAACGGATTTAGATGGTGCCCTATTTAAAGTGAATGCAGCGGTTTCTAATGCATAACCCCAAAATGATAACGGCAAATTAGTAAGAGACATCATTGATCGGACCATATCTAATAGGGTTCGATTCCGGCGTTCAGACACACCATTGCGCTGTGGTGTTCCGGGTGGCGTGAGTTGCGAAACGATTCCGCTTGCTTTAAGATGCGTGAGAAAATCATAACTCAAATATTCACCTCCACGATCGGATCGTAGAAACTTAATCTTTCTGTTACGATGGTTCTCCACTTCATTCTGAAATTCTTTGAACTTTTCAAATGTTTCAGATTTATGTTTTATTAAATAGATATACCCATATCTACTTAAGTCATCGGTAAAAGTGAGAAAATAGCGATATCCACCGCGCGTCGAAACACTCATCGGTCCGCATACATCGGTATGTATGATTTCCAACAAGTCCGTTGCTCGCTCCATCATTCCGGAGAACGGGGTTTTGATCATCTTTCCCATGAGGCATGGTTCGCATGTGTCAAATGATTCAAAATCAAGGGACTCCAAAAGTCCATCAGAATGGAGTTTCTTCATGCGCTTTACACCAATATGACCTAGACGACAGTGCCACAAATAAGTAGTATTATCACTATCTACTTTGCATCTCTTAGCCTCAATGTTATGGATGTGTGTTTCATCCCTTTCGAGATTCAGAATAAATAAACCATTCACAACAGGTGCATGACCATAAAAGATGTTACTCATATAAATAGAACAACCATTATTCTCCGATTTAAATGAATAACCGTCTTGCAATAAACACGATCCAGAAATAATGTTCACGCTCAACGCAGGCACATAATAACACTTATTAAGGTTTAAAACTAATCCCGAAGGTAAAACTAAGGAGAGCGTGCCGACGGCCATCACATCAACTCTTCCGTTGCCAACGCGCATCGTCACCTCATCCCTCGCAAGCCGCCTTCTATTCCGTAGCTCCTGTTTCGAGTTACAAATATTAGCAACTGAACCAGTATCAAATACCCAGGCACTACAACGAGGGCTAGTAAGAAAAACATCAATAACATGTATATCAAATATACCTTTGATGGTGCCAGCCTTCTTGTCCGCTAAGTACTTCGGACAGTTGCGCTTCTAGTGACCCTTGTCCTTGCAATAGAAGCACTCACTGTCCGGCTTGGGTCCATACTTGAGCTTCTTCTCGGCAGGGGCAACGCGCTTGCCACCGCCTTTCTTGAAGGGCTTCTTTGCACCCTTACCTTTCTTGAAGGTGGGGGGCTTGTTTACCATCAACACATGATTATCCTTTTTGATGTCCACCTCCGCAGCCTTCAGCTTTGCGAAGATCTCGGTGATCGTATCAGTGGAACCAATCTTATTATGAGTCACTACAAAACTTTTGTAGCTGGGAGGGAGTGATTGCAGAACCCTGTCAATCTTGAGCTCCTCTGGAATCTTGCAGTCCAGTTGCTCAAGGCGTTGAGTGTAGCCCGACATTTTTATGGCGTGCTCACTAATGGAACTCCCTTCCTCCATCTTGCAGTTAAAGAATTTCTCAGAGATCTCATATCTCTCAGAACGGGCCTGAGTCTGAAACATGGTTTTCAGCTCCTCAAGAATCTCAAAGGGCCCGGGATAGTCTTCAAAACGATTTTGAAGGTCCGATTCCATAGCAAACAACATGGTGCTCTTAATCACACCATAATCATCTTTGCGCGACTGATAGACAGCTTTCTCATCAGCCGGCGCATTTACAGCAGGGGCGTCACCTAGCGCATTTTCAAGGACATAGTCCTTTTGACCGCCAGAGAGAATGATTCTCAGATTGCGGAACCAGTTGGTGAAGTTAGACCCATTGTTTCTAAGCTTTTCCTTCTTAGCAAAAACGTTGAAGTTGAAGTTGGACTTAGCCATTTGATCTACAATATTTTCAAGTACAAATTAGACTATGTTCATGATAACTAGTTCAACTTTTAATCAAATTACTAGATGAACTCCCACTAAATTCAACATCCCTCAAGTTGTTTAGTGAACAAGATCCAAATTCACCACACCTAATCCGATCTTCACGAGAAGAGATGTGGTTTAAATGGTGGACAACTAAGTGTCGATCATATCATTCATATGACACATGCTTAACCTTTCGGTTCATGTGTTCCGAGGCCATGTCTGTACATGCTAGGCTCGTCAAGTCAAACCCAAGTATTTCCGCGTGTGCAAAACTGGCTTGCACCCGTTGTATGTGAACGTAGAGTCTATAGCACCAGATCATCACGTGATGCTTGGACACGACGAACTTTCGCAACGGTGCATACATGGGGAGAACACAGTTTTATCTTGATCTTTAAGTGAGGAATCATCTTATAATGCTACCGTCGCGATCTAAGCATAATAAGATACATTAAAGGATAAACATCACATGCATATAACTTTATGTGACATGGTATAGCCAATCTTCGCGCAATGATCTCCATCTTGTGCGTGCCGGCATGATCTCCATCACTCCACCATGATTACCTCCACCACGAATAGCAACTACAACTATTGCTAACTACTTAGCGATAAAGTGAAACTATTACATGGCGTATAAGAAGTTGACACACAGGTCATACACAATTATAAAGACAACCATATGGCTCCTGCCGGTTGTGTAATCATCGACATGCAAGTCGTGAAACATTACAAAACATGATCATCGCATACAATACACACATCACATCTTGGGCCATACCATATCACAGAAAACACTCCCTGCAAAAACAAGTTAGACGCCTCTACTTTGTTGTTGTATGTTTTACGTGGCTTATGGGAGTAGCATACTAAGAACGATTCTTACCTACGGAAAGACACAACGGTGATATTATGGTTGCCAAACTCCGGTGTAAATCCCATGACAACTATAGTGAGAGAAACTGGCATCCACCAGCCGCATGTGTGGAACAAGCCACACGTCAAGTGTGGAGCCGGTCTCGCGAACGACGTCGCGTAAAGTTGGCCTGGACCGCTTCGATCTCACTATCTTGCGTCATAAGAAGAACACAAACAAGAGGCTTGCAACATAAAACATCAACGCCCGCAACAACCATGTTGCGTTCTACTCGTGAAACACATCTACGCATAGATCTAGCTCTGATACCACTGAAGGGTTTCGCAGCATAGTAAATCAAAATTTTCTACGGATGCGAACGGGAAAGCCAAGATCTAATCTAGGAGATGCAAACAACGAGAGGGATTAGATGAGATCTTCATACCCTTGAAGATTCGCACAGCGGAACGTTCGTCGGAACGTGGGTGATGTAGTCGTACTCGCTTCTCCTCCTCGCGATCCGCTCCGATCTAACACCGCAAGTGGCGATGCCTCCGAGAGATGCACACGTGCGGCACCTCAACGTCTCCTACTTCCTCGGTCCAGCAAGTATGGTGGAGATACGGATTGAATCTACAACGCGACGGCGCGGTGCAAGTGGTGGAGAGTTTCTGCAGCAGGGCTTCGCCTATGTGCAGTCGGGAGGGAGAGAGAGAGAGGAGGGCAGCATGGCGGCTAGGGCTTGAGGAGGAGGTGTGGGGGGTGGTGCTCCCCCAGCCCTCTTTATATAGAGGGGTGGGCGCCAACCCTAGCCCCTCCCCCAAGCCTAGGCTGGCGGCCAAGGAGGGAAGAGTGGGGGGCAAGTTTCCCCCTCTCCTTCTAGAAGCTCCCCTAGGGTTTCCCCTTGGTTTGGCCGGCTGGGCCCTATGGGGCCTTGTGCCCCTGGCCCAATGCGGCCAGGGCACTCCCTCATAGGCCCATGCCCCCTCCCGGCAGGTGGGGCCACGTTGGTCCCCTTCCGGAAGGTTCTAGAAGCTTCCGGTACAATACCGATTAACCCGAAACAATTCCGAACTCCAAAAACTGCATTGCCTTATATGAATCTTATTCTCCGGACCATTCCGGAACCTCTCGTGATGTCCCGGATCCCATCCGAGACTCCGAACAAAAACTCATAAACCAATTATCCAATCTATCCTAGCGTCGAGACACGTTAAGTGTGTGACCCTTCGGGTTCGAGAACATGCAGACATGATCTTCTATCAATAATCAACAGAGGGGTCTGGAAACCCATATTGACTCCCACACATTCATCTATGATCATATCGGATGAACCACGATGCCAGGATTCAATCAATCCTATATATATTCCCTTCGTCTCGCGATATTTTACTTACCCGAGATTTGATCGTCGGTACCGTCATACCTAGTTCAATCTCGTTCACAGCAAGTACTTTACTCGTTCCGTAATCCGATATAACTTTGTGATTAACTCCTTAACCACATGCTTGCAAGCGGTGTTAATATCGATTACCGAGTGGGCCCGAAGTATATCTCTCCGACTTGGGAGGGACAAATCCCATCTCGATACATACAACCCAACAGGTACTTTCCGATCACCTGAGAGACACCTTTATGATCACCCTCTCATAGGATGACGTTTGATGACCTCAAAGCTTTCTTTCGATACCAGGGAGTTGTATTATCTCATGGTCTAAGGAATACAATATTTGACATAAGAAAAGCTTCGCAAAGATGAACACGATGACACGATATAATTGCTCCGCTTAGTTTGGGTCTGTCCATCATATCATTCTCCCAATGATATGATCTGATTATTAATCGACAACTCATGTCTATGGTTAGGAAACCTTAACCATCATTAATCAATGAGCTAGTCCATAGAGGCATACTAGGGACACGGTGTTGTTTACAAACCACACAAGTATTAAAGTTTCCGCTTAATACAATTCTAGCATGGAATATAAACTTTATCATGAACAAGAATTATAAGAATAACATCTTTATATTGCCTCTAGGGCATAATTCCAACAGTGAGCATGTGCCAAGTCAACCCAAGCAAAGCATCAAAAGAGAATACGACAATACTATGCTTTTGTATGCTAAAACAAAGCATAATTTCTGCAAGGCACACTAAGCAATCCCAATTGTTTGGAACAAGACATGCTACAGCAATAATCACTAAGCATAAGGTCAAAACAACACCTAACATGTCATGCTAAAGTCTAAGTCACAGTCAATACAAGCTCCTCTTGCACTTACAAGCAAGAACTTACTACTCCTTTCCAACACCAAGCAACTTATTTGAAATCAACACAGCGAGAACGGGGGTCCAAACTACTTTATTCAAGCAAACTAAACAAACTAAGCAAACCAAACGAAAACTAAGACGCTCCAAGAACAACACAACTGTGCATGAAACAATAAAAATGAAGTGTCTAAACAGACCTGAGCTTTTTATTGATGAAGAAGGGGATGCCTTGGACATCCCCAAGCTTTGATGCTTGTACCTCTTGGATATTTCTTGGGGTTACACCATGGTGGCATCCCCAATCTTGAGCTTTTGTCCATTCTTCATCTCATTGCATCATTCTCTCTCTACACCTGAAATTTTTCCTTCATATAAAACTTCACACAATCTTCATTAGCAACATTAGCTTATTCAAAAGATATTAGACCTATGGCAAAGCTTTGGAACAACAAGTATTTTCACTAAAAACACAATTTACTGTATTAGCTCCTTTAAAAAGTTCAATTCACCTAAAGAGAACTCAAAAAGGAATCAATAAGACGCAAATGCAAATAATGGCAGAAATCTATCAAAACAAAC
The DNA here is from genome assembly GCA_916181665.1 of Avena sativa. NCBI lineage: Eukaryota > Viridiplantae > Streptophyta > Magnoliopsida > Poales > Poaceae > Avena > Avena sativa. The sequence goes on along the minus strand of OV702297.1, from coordinate 296,808,050 downwards.
CAGCAGGTAGAAACCGATTTTTTTCGAACATCTTATGTTTCTCAAATCAAAAAGTGTTGAACTAACGAAAGTTATATAACATACTGGGGGATTTATTCGTAAATTTTGAGCTCAATACGAGTTACAGAGACTCCTCACGAAATTTTTTTTGTGGAGGACAGAAATCTGTTTCGGGACAGCAACTCCCCAAATCTTACTTCCCTCTTATTAGAGGTCATTCTTGGCACAAAAAGCAAACAAAAAGGATAAGGTGAGGTCATTAATGAAGTAATAACTTCCAAGACTTAATGAAACTCTTGGGTTATCTCCCAATAAGTACTTTTCTTTAACGCCTTTAAGTTAGGCATGATAGCTTGAGAAGATGCTCACATAACAAATATGAATTGAAGTGAAAGAGAGCATCAAGAAGCAAATTCAAAACACGCTTAAGTCTAACCCACTTCCTATGCATCAGAATCTTGTACACAAATAAATTCACAAAGAACAAAGTGACAAGCATAGGAAGATAAAACAAGAGTAACTTCAAAACTTTCAGCACATAGAGAGGTGTTTCAGTACCATGAAAATTTCTACAACCATACTTTCCTCTCTCATAATAGTTTTCAGTAGCATCATGAATAAACTCAAAAATATAGCTATCACATAAAGCATGCTTTTCATGATCTACAAACACATAATTTCTATCAAGCTCAAAAATAGTGGGATTAAAACCTTCATAGGTTTTAACCAAAGTAGATATTTCACAAGGATCCACAGGAACATAACATTCATCCTCCTTTGGTAAGCATGGGGGACAATCAAATAATATAATAGGTAAAGAGTTACTCTCATTAGAAGGTAGACATGGGTAGATCCATTCTTCCTCCTTTTGTTCATCACTCTCCTCCTCTTTTTCATCTAATGAGCTTCCAGTTTCAAAGATTCCTTCTTCCATAGCTCCTGCAAGGCATTAGTCTCTTCCATTTGTGGAAAACACCTATTAAAATATTCAAGAATATAGCCATTTTCCTCCTTGTAATTGTCAAAGCAAAATTTAAGTATCTCATAAACCTCATATTCATAAGCTGCATCATCAGTATTTTCAAGCAAACTGGCAAGTTCAAATGCACCCTTGAAGGCAATAAATTCTTCAATTTGTTCCACATCATAAAAGTCATAATTTCCTTTAACATAAGAAGATATGGTAACATTATCATTATACTCACACTGAAAAGGAAGGTGTTTATACCTCCTACAACAACAAGATTTATCAAAGCAATAAGTAACATTATAAGTAGAGCACACGTCTCTAGCAATAGTATTCAACTTATCAATTTGTTACCATCAGTGTTTCCCTTTTTGTGACAAACGGTGTTTCTTATAATAATACTTTTGTTCTTCCGTGAACCCACCTTGCCAATAAGAACTAGTTTCAAAGAAACCATCCATTGATAGAAAGCATGACCAAGCAAGACAATAACAGACCAGCAACCAGAGTGGGAACTATTTTTTTGTGTTTTTGAATAAAGAAATCAAACCAAACTAAACTATTTTTTTTGGAGTTTTTGAAAAGAGGCAAACAAAACCAAGCAAAAGAAGCTGAGCAAACTATAAACAAAGTAAAGAGAAAGGAAGTGGAGGACTCCCCTTGTGGAGGCGTCCTTAGCCTCCCCGGCAACAGCGCCAGAAAACTTGTTGATGGTGCTTGACGTGGAGCACTTTGTTGGAAACCCCAAGAGCAAGATGTGATGAGCACAACAGCAAGTCTTCCCTCAGTAGAGAACGAGGTTATCGAACCAGAAGGAGGAAGGAAGCATCACGCAGGTGTTGCAAGCAACGCAGAGACCTGCACAACACAAACTCAAGACTTTGCCCCAACGAATCAGTGAGGTTGTCAAGCTCACCGGTTTGCTGTAACAAAGGATTAAACGTATGGTGTGGAAGGTAATGGTGGTTTGCAGCAAGTAAACAGGTAACAATGGAAGATGTATCAATGGTAAATATTGGACAGGGGTCCATAGTTCACTAGAGGTGCTCTCCTTAGATAAACAACATGGCATGAAGGGTAAACAAATTACAGCAGGGCAATTGACAGGAACTGAGCAAGGCATAACAATGCAATTACTAGTCAGAAAGATCTTATGAGATTCGATTGGGCAATACAACAAGATACATAGGCCGCCATCCAACTACATCTATGACTAGAAGTCCACCTTTAGGTTATCATCCGAACCCCCTCCAGTATTAAGTTGCAAGCAACAGACAACTGCTTTAAGCAAAGTGTGTAAGGTAAACAGTCCACTTGTTCCATGAACAAGAGACCATTGTTTTCTCCCTAGTAGCAACAACACATCTACAATCAAAGAGATTATTGTCACTTCCCTTGGAAACTAGAGGCATGAACCCACTATCGAGCATAAATACCCCCCCTTGGAGTCACTAGCAACTACTCGGCCAAGATAGCTACTAACAACGGAGAGCATGCAAGATCACAAACAACACAGACATGATAGAATCATAAAGACAAAACCATTAATCAAACCAACATAATAATCTCAATATCCATCGGATCTCCGCAAACACAACATGCATGATTACAAATAGATTAGATCTTGATCATGAATGGAGCTCACAAGATCTATACATGAAAGCACAAGGAGGAGATACAACCATCTAGATACTACATGGACCCATAGTCCAAAGTGGAACTACTCACGCATCAGACCGGAGAGAAGGCCTCCGGGATGATCTCCCCTCTGGCAGGGTGCCGGGAAGAACTTCAGATCCCCCCGATATAGGGATGACGGTGGCGGCGGCTACAAAAGGTTTCGTGGAGATTTGATCGGGTACTTAGGGTTTCTGCATTGGGGGATTCTTATAGGCGAAGGGGGAGGCCGAGGCGGTGGCCAGGGGCCCCACACCCTACCTAGGCGCGGGGTAGGACCCACCCGCGCCTAGGGGGTGGCTGCCCTGGTACGCCTCTCCGTCTCCCCTCTGGACTTCTTGTTCCCCACGGAAATTTTTTGACTTTGACGTTTGTGCCATCCAATTCCGATAATATTTGTTTAATAACTTTTCTAGAACCAAAAACAGCAGAAAACAGGCAACTGGCACTGTGGCAACTTGTTAATAGGCTAGTACCAGAAAACATGTAAAAAGTACCTCAAAGTGTAGACAAAGCAAAGCAAAGTAGATACTAAACTAGCATGGAGCATCAAAAATTATAGATGCGTTTCCGACGTATCAGAAGGTAATAGTGGTTTGCCAAAAGTAAACAGTAACAATGGAAGATGTATCAACGGTAAAGATTGGACCAGGGTCCATAGTTCACTAGAGGTGTTCTCCTTAAGATAAACAAACATGGCATGCTGGGTAAACAAATTGCAGCAAGGCAATTGACAGGACTGAGCAAGGCATAACAATGCAATACTAGACATTCATGATCCTATGAGATTCAATTGGGCAATACAACAAGATACATAGACTGCCATCCAACTGCATCTATGACTAGTAATCCACCTTCAGGTTATCATCCGAACCCCCTCCAGTATTAAGTTGCAAGCAATGAATAACTTCTTTAAGCAAATGGTGTAAGGTAAACAATCCACTTGTTCCATGAACAAGAGACCGTTGTTTTCTCCCTAGTGGCAACAACACATCTACAACCTTAGAGATTTCTGTCACTTACCTTAGATTAAATAGAGGCATGAACCCACTATCGAGCATAAATACCCCCAATTAGAGTCACTAGCATCTACTTGGCCAAGATAGCTACTAGAAACGGAGAGCATGAAAGATCTCAAACAACACAAACATTATAGAATCAATAAGACAAAACCATTAATCAATCTAACATAGTGATGACCCACAAGTGTAGGGGATCACAATAGTAAGTAGTATTACCCAATTTATTGATTCGACACAAGGGGAGTCGAAGAATACTTGCAAGCCTTAACAACTGAGTTGTCAATTCAGCTGCACCTGGAAATAGTTCTTGCTCACAGAAGTTTATCAGTAGCAACAGTTTGGTAGTAGCAACAGCAGTAAAACATGAGCAATAGTAACAGTAACAGTAACAGTAAACAGTGGGATTCAAGTGCGGTAGGCATAGGGATGGATGGACGGGCGTTGCATGGACGAGTCTAAACATGTAACTTCAAGATCTAGGGCATTGCAGATAAATAATAACAAGCATCCAAGTACTAAAAAATCCTAGGCATGTGCTCCAAATATAGTCATATGTGCTCGCAATGAGAACTTGCACAACATCTTCTGTGCAGCTAGCTCGTGGCAGCGGGGCCTCTAGGGAACTACTGGCAATTAAGGTGCTCCTTTTAATAGAGCACCGAAGCAAATCATTAACACTCCGTGAACACATGTGATCCTCACACCACAGCCATCCCCTACGGTTGTCCCAACTATTGTCACTTCGGGGCCTTTGGATCCAGTCAATGATATGTGTACACAACTTGCAGATAAGATCACAAACAATACTATCATAATGATTCAATAATAAGTTCAGATCTGAGATCATGGCACTCGGGCCCTAGTGACAAGCATTAAGCACAACAAGTTGCAACAAAGTCAAATAGCACTAATAGAGATACTAGGCACTATGCCCTAACAATCTTATTCGATTACATGATAGAACTCATCCAATCCCTACCATCCCCAAGCCTACAGCGGGGGATTACTCACTCATGGATGAGGGAAACATCGATGGTTGATGGAGAGGCGTTGGTGATGATGATGGCGATGATCCTCTCCAAATTCCCCGTCCCGGCAGGGTGCCAGAACAATCTTGGTTTCTGATGGTGCCAGCGGAGCGGAACTCTTTCTGAAAAAACATCGAACACCCTGGGTTTTTAGGTCAAGGAGCAACTTATAGGCGCCGGGGGAGCCCGAGGGGGTGCCTAGGGTGGCCGCACCCCCTAGGCACGGGGCAGGGCCCATCCGCGCCTGGCAGGGGTGTGGGCCCCCCAGACCTCCACTCCGTTTTGTCTTCTGGCTCCGTGGGTCTTCTAGTGAAATATAATTTTTGGCATATTTTTGGGGATTTTTCCCGATAGTTGATTTTCTGCACAAAAACTAGACACCAAGATAATTCTACTGAAAACAATGTCAATCTGTGTAAGTTGTATCCAAATCACACAAGTTAGGAGAAACAATAGCAAAAGTGTTCGAGAAAGTAGATACGTTTTGGACGTATCACATAGTAATCTCAATATCCATCGGATCCCCGCAAACACAACATGCATGATTACAAATAGATTATCTTGATCATGAACGGAGCTCACAAGATCTAAACATGGTAGCACAAAGGAGGAGATACAACCATCTAGCTACTACATGGACCCGTAGTCCAAGGTGGAACTACTCACACTTCACACCGAAGGCTGGCATGATGAAGAAGAAGGCCTCCAGGATGAACTCCCCTTCGGCAGGGTGCCAGGAAGAGCTTCAGATCCCCCGATCTAGGGACGATGGTGGCGGCGGCTACAGACGGTTTCGTGGAATATTGATCGGGTACTTAGGGTTTTGGTATCGGGGGGTCTTTATAGGCAAAGAGGCGAGGCAGGGGGCAGCCAGGGTGGCCGCACCCCCCCCCCCAGGCACGGGCTGAGCCCAGCCGCACGGCCAGGGGGTGTGACCCCTGGTGTCTCCCTGTAACATCCCAAAAATATTAAACTAGAATCTTCAAACTCTAATCACCAAATTTAGGGTTAACAAAAACTTTTCCAATTAAAATATGAAAGCATTCATATGTGTATGCATTACAATTTGGATTCTTTTGAATTGCCATGATTATGTGTTTCTTTGCTTGTAAAATGATTCTTAGGTGAAATAAGCATCATCTAAACAATCACCACACTTTTCCCAAAGACAAATAAATCAAAACAAACAAATTAAGTGAATGGTCACTTTGGCCAAATTAACTCCCATGCCTACTTTGGCTATCTCTAACTTTCAGAACTTAACAGAAACATGTATGGATCTTTGCACCCCTTGATAGTACTCATAACAAGGTACCAAGGCCCACTTTGTGATCATCCAAAAACATTTAAATGCATAGTTTAAATGACAGTTTAAAATTGAATCTATATCATATGGGAAGATTCCACTTTTTCAAAAACCACTCAAACAAGCTCAACTTTCAAAACAGACTCACCAGCACATGCCTAGCACACCCACCAAAAATCTTTTCAAAATTCAAAACTTGAATTCATGCGGACATTTCATCAAACACCTTGCAGATACAAATCAAACAAAATCAAAACACTATAGTGTGCTGTGAATCTGGCCTAACATGTTCCCTCTCTGGACACAACTAGCCTTAGTAGATCATCTAACAACCTTAACTAATCTCTAGCACCACTGTAAGCTAGCCATTGTCATCAATGGTCAACAACCCGAGAGCACCATTGTCACCCCAATGTGGACAGCAAGCTACAAGCAGCACTAGCCTCGCCAACCTTGTCTGGGAGCAAGCTAGCACCCCACCGCCACTCCCTGTCCTAGCTGTGAGCGATGCCAGACCCTGGACCACACACACATACCATGCCAAGCCGCTCTGCAACCATGCCGAGAGCGCGCCCCGTGCGCCACGCTCGACAGACGACCACAGACCGTGCGCGCCCTCGCCGCGTGCACGCGCGATCACCATCGTCCCAGCAACACCGCAGACACGCCCGTTCGCCGCCGCACGGACCATGCATGCTGTGCACCATTAAAACTCCCGTCGGGCACGCTCAGAGCACCGCAGCGTTCCGACCGATAAACACCGTCCCACGCCTCGCCACCATGTCGTTGAGCTTCGCCAGGGAGCACAGCAACGCCCCCTACCGTCGCCCACACCGATAGCCCTCTGTGCCGTCGACCACGACGAGCTCAGTTTGCGCCCGTCGGTCCCCTCTCGCCACTATAAATAGAGGCCTCCCCCGCTCGAATTCTTCACACCATTCCACTCCCCTCTCACCCAGAATCACCCCACCCCATTCCCGGAGCAAGGCGAGCAGCGCATCGCCGGAATTTCACCGGAGTCCGCCGCTGCTGGAGGAGAAGGAAGCCGTCGATTTCGTCCACCCCAGGAGGAGCTGTCGGTACCAGGAGGTTCGCCGTCGTTGACTTCATCGTTTTCCCACATCGCCGACCTTCTCCTGAGCCCCGGTGAGCCTCCCACGACCCCCACTGAGCCGCTAGGGGTCGAGCTCGCCGGTGACTAGTTCATCGTCGACGACGACCCTCAGCCGTTGATCTTACTTCTAATCCAACGCACCACATCGCCCCGTACCGCTTCGCATTTAATGAGTCGCTAACCAGTAGACCCGCCCTGTCAGTTGCGCCCCGCGCCGTGGAGTGACACTAGGCCGGCCAGTTAACCTTTCCCGCGCAGCCCACTCGTTTGAATTTAGCTTTTTCTATTTATATTCAAACTTAGTTCTGTACCTAGTTTCAAAAATCAACTCAGCTCGATTCAGTGAACCAAATTGAATGAAACCAAATTTGTTAGAAAGGTTTTGAAATGTCTAATCCAAGCCCACTGGATTCAAATCATTTGAATCTATAGATCAACCTTGGTAAAAATAACAAGGCAGAAGCTTTTCTGCATTCAAACATTTTTCAAATTTAAACTATAAAAGCTTTTGAGTTGATTCCAACTCTCAAAAATCACATTTGATCATACCTTTCATAATATATAAAAACATATGGGTTTTCTAACAGAAATAATGTTCAAGTAATAAAAGGGTGCCACATAGGCATTTCTAGTCACTTTATTTAATTGAAATAAAAGGTTAAAACTTATTAAATTGTGACACCACTTTAAATCACATTCCCATGTACTGAAATATGGGGTGATGACATGTATCAACATGATCCCATGTTTGGTTTGGAGAATATTAAATCTTAAGTAGTTTTTCAATGAGTAGAAAATACTTTTCTAAAAATAAAATCAATAAGACAAATGCTTTAATCTTGTAATATTAGTGATGATGCTAGATCATCTATAGAAACCTTGTGTGTGATGATTGAAAGTAGTTAAGTATTGTTTGGTGATTGTGTACCTCGTATTTATTCATAGACGCTAGTACCGACCAAGGATACGAGGAGGAAGGAGGATACTACGAGGAAGAAGCCGAGGAGAACTTCAACCACTGCTCTGCACAAGGCAAGCCTAATACTACTAGTTGATTGTGCAAGTTAACACTTGCAAGATACTATACCTATGCAAGCAAATACTTGCTTGTTACCATGCCAACTATATGCCTTAAACATATATGATCATACCCACTTGATAAACCAATCCTAGTTTTACTTGCAAGCTTTCTACTTTATTTCTTTATCAAAGCTCTTAGAGTTTACTTGAGTAAATTGTAGATACTAGAAAGATAATTGAAGGTTGCATAAAGAGCATATAATTTGGCCTAAGCTAGATAATCTTGATGTCATCCCAAGGCATAAGATTGAACTTAGTTAAACTCCACTAGTTTACCACCCCTCTTTAGTATTCACTCCCATTTGTAGATGCTAGTGCTAAGCATAAAACTTGATCAACTTTAGATGGGAATACTTGGTGGAAAAATGGTTATGAAAACCTTGGAATGATGGATCATTCTATTGAGATGTTTTGACATGTGTTTCCGAACACCAGATGATTTGGATGATGAAAATGTTAAGGCATGAGCCTTAGCCCTTTATAAAACTGATGGTTGTCTGGATGCGATACCATTCCAATTTTACCGTACAACCACAATACCCGAGAATTGGGTAGGGCTTGACTGGAAACTTATATACCTTAGTATTGGTTCCCTCACGGCCAAGGTCTGAGGCTACCTTGTGAAGATTGTCCACCTGTGCAGTACCGAAGATGACAGTTGGTCATGGTTGGGAGGCCAAACTCACAGGAGAGGTGCTTATACTAGGGCGTGTAATTGAAAGGTTGGGATTGATTATCCGCATACTGAGTATGGTGAATTCAGGATTTGTTCCTGACGGATGTATCAAATGTTCTGGCGAAAGTGTACAATCTCTATAGAGTGTCAAACTATTCGAATAGCCGCGTCCGCGATTATGGATAGTTGGAGTGGCCATACTGTTCCCCCGTCAGATGTTTTCAAAATGACTGGTGAAATGAATTGAGATTTTGACTTGACCACAACAGAGTTGTGATATGAAATACAAGTCCGCACATAGGTGTTATAAAATTCCAACTAGCTTTTCTTGCTTCTGAACTTAGTACAGGTAAATCTGGATTTTTGCAAACAACCCTAGAGCTTAGTTTCCTATTACAAAAACCCCTTCACTTGTTAGTATTAGTTTGCGAGTACTTAAAGAGTACTCATGGCTTTGTCCCTTGCTATTCCCGTGGCCGGACTATGAGGAGGAGTACCAGGAGGATGGACCCCAGGAAGGTTACGACAACTAGGATCATCTCCCATCGTCAGCATTGCCTATGACCCTGAAGATGGAGCTTCGCCTATGCTACCGTTATTATTACGTATTCCGCTGCTTGAGTTGTATTAAGAACTGGATCATGAGATCCTTATTTGTGTAAGACCTTATGTATGGTTTGTAATGGATGATGTACTGTGGTATCCAATTCTGTTATGTCTCGCAAAAATGGTAATCCTGGGATTGCGATGTATGGCATAACAGGCATCTGGGATTAAAAATCCGGGTGTTGACACTCCCCTCCGTCTCGTATTCAGGCTCCGTGTTCCCCACGGTAAAATATTGACTTTGGCTTTTGTCCCATCCAATTCCGAGAATATTGATTTTGTGCCTTTCTGGAACCAAAAGCAGAAGAAAATAGGCAACTGGCACTATGGCATCTTGTTAATAGGTTAGTACCAGAAAACATATAAAAACACCTCAAAGTGTAGACAAAGCAAAACAAAGTAGTTACTAAACAAGCATGGAACATCAAAAATTATAGATACGTTTCCGACGTATCAAGCATCCCCAAGCTTAACTCCTGCTCGTCCTCGAGTAGGCAAGTGATAAAAAAATAATTTTTAAGGTGACATGCACCATCAAAATCAAGGTCAAACCATTTGCAAGCATTGAAAGCTGGGATCAAAGAACTCTAAACAGGTGCATGAAAGATGGAGTTCTAACAGTAGTACAAAGTAACTATGCATGCAACATGAAAGTATACAAACAAAGATCATGAATAACATGCAGTGAAAAACGTTTGTTTGTTTCACATATAAAAAATATAGCATAGTGGCAATCAGCTTGTCCCTCATGGAGTAGAAAATAGATGCATAGGACACCTTCAAAGTTCATAAGAGTGACTAGATACAAATAGCACAAGAACAAGCAATATCAACAATATGCACCAATCAATAAGTTTTGGGACAATGCACATAGAAGTAAGAATGGCAACTATGCTCTCTTAACTGGTGCCTAAAGGTAGAAGGTGGAGACTCAATATAATGGTGGAATAAATGCCCTTCATAAAGGGAAGCAGGGATTTCAAGTCTCAAAAAGATCTTCCCAAAATTATGGTACTTGTTAGCTTTCAGCTCTCATTGCCCCTATCATAAGCATCTTGAAGTGATTAAGGTTAAAGTGAACAAACTATGGAGTATATGCTTGACAAAGTATAAGTTGGCAATCTCATGTCCCTTGAATACGAGGGCCGCTCCTCATGCTACTCAACTTTAGTCACCTATAAGTTCTTGTCATAGTAAGTACATGTGTATCATAGAGAACCGCCAATGGGGTACCCCTTGCACATGGTAAAGGACCTATCCCATAACCAAAATGACAAGGCAAGCAGACAATGAGCATCTCAGCAATCTTCTTATTTACCATGGGAATATGGTGATTTTCTATCTCTTTCCTCTTTTCTCAATATGTCTCTTTTTATAAGAATAATGCTTCATAGATGTCACTATGGTGATGCTGCAAGTTTCCACTATGATTAGGCATGGCTTAGGCTAGCGGCCCAGGCGTTTCTCTAACACACATACATAGCTCCGTTGACTTACAAGCTCCCGTTTTATTTCACACCGACGATATCCATAGACAAAAGAGCATGATATCAACTGTGTAGAATGTACATGTGCAATGTTGAAAGCGTTCCCCGTGACAGCACGGTTCTGCTAATTCCAACGTATAAGTGCAAGCATATACAACATAGATGACACAATGGTTCAAGTTTATTAGGGGCAAGAAAAATAAGGTGGGTCATCAAGTTTGTGAGAGCTTTAATCACTAAGTTTTCACATAAAAAAATACTTTTTAATTGGAAGATTGATGAAAATAAGAATATACTTGGAATTTATAGTGGACACTTTGAAATAACTTGGTTTCTTGGGAGTTGGAAGCATGATTAAAGCTTACTCATACAAGTGCACTACTAGAGAAAAGGCTATAGGAGACATGCTTATGCGAGGCACATTTAGACATATGCGCCTCCTATAAAAATAGGCGAGGTGCACTTTGCGATATGCGCCTCTAGTATAAAAATAGGCGAGGCGCATATGATAAGAATGCGCCTCCTATAATCCCTGTACGGACGGAATCTAGCAGCCCCATATTATGCGAGGTGCATTCTAGTCATATGCGCCTCCTATATATCAGATAGGCGAGGCGCATATGGACAGAATGCGCCTCGCATATTCTGTGTGGGCCCGCGTGTGGGTAGGTGCACGAATATGCGAGGCGCATATGGCTATATGCGCCTCCTATATTTGATAATATGCGAGGCGCATATGGCCATATGCGCCTCAAGTAACTCATGCAGGCCCAGGCGGTGGTAGGTGGCCACATATGCGAGGCGCATATTGCTATATGCGCCTCCTATAGTTTGAATTATAGGAGGCGCATATTGTGCAATATGCGCCTCGCATAAGCTGGCACCACTTTTTTCCAGCTTTTTGCACATGGAGGCAACTACCACCCCACTCACTTGTGTCACTTCTTCCTCCTCCACCAAGACAAATCTGGTCGCCCCCCTCCTCCTCCCCACCTCATTTCCCCCATTGATTCACCATAGAAGCTTGCTCAACATCCATTGGTTGACACCCATATGTAAGTGAAGTCTCTTGCTCCTCTAGATCTACAACATGTCCATTTACTTCTCCTCCGGCTCTCTTGCGCAAGTCGTTGTTGGAGGAAGCGTGAAGGCATTGCTTGCATGTATGCGCGTTGTCGGAGACACCGACTATATGATTGTGCTGTGGTGCTACTTTTTGTGCAGGGATTTCATTTGAGATGCCAATGTTTCGCCGGAATGTCGATTTATTTCTTTTCCGGCGAATTTCTGGCACTCGCGGATGTCCTCTTTTTAGGGGAGGTCATACCGAATTTTTTCGGCGATCCACGTCCATATATGCTCTAATTATTCTCTTGCTCTTTGTACCACACAGGCGGCCATGGTCCGACCACTGATCAACAAAGCCCGCATGGATAGGTGGATGACATGCGCGAGGGCCGACATGGAACGTGCAAACAAGACAGAGATAAGATGTCCATGTCGGGACTGCAAGCTGATGTATCTGATAAGGCATGATTCCGGAATGCTGGAGTCGCACCTGCTTCGACGTAGTTTCATGGATGGCTACACTCGATGGATACGTGATGATCACGAAGATCAAGATGCCAGTGATGATCACGAAGATCAAGACGCCAGTCACGATCACGAAGATCAGGGTGGTGGCACTGGACATGGACATGAAGATGATCAAGGTGGCATCGGGCATGGACACGAATATGATCAAGGTGGTGCCGACCATGATTCGAGCTGGTTGCGAGACCCTCATGTCCAAGATCTGCTTCTCAAGGAGACGAGTAACGCCAGAGCCGCCGGTAGAGAGAAGGCTAAACTGGAGCAAATGGAGAAAGACGCGGTCACTCCATTGTTTGACGGATGCAACGACGGGGATACCCGTCTAAATGTAACGCTTAGGGCTCTGGAGATGAAGGCGAAACACAAAATGACCGACGAATGTTTCGACGACAACATTGTATTCTGGCACGATATTCTTCCCAAGAAGGGGAACACATGTCCGACTAGTATCGCTGAGGCGAAGAAAGTCGTGTGCCCTCTCAATCTACCGCACGTGAAATACCACGTCTGCATAAATGATTGCATCATCTACCGGGGCGAGGACGCAGAGAAGACCACGTGTCCGGTGTGCAAGACCTCTCGATACAAGAGAGGGACCAAGAAAGCTCCTAGGAAGGTGGTGTGGTACTTTCCTCTAACTCCTCGTTTGCAACGGTATTTCGCAGACCCTAAGGAAGCACAGCTCATGTGCTGGCACGCGGAAAGAAAGAGGCCGGAAGACGATGATCCGGAGAAGGAGGAAATGTTGAGTCACCCTTCGGATGCTTGCCAGTGGAAGGCGTTGGACCTACAATATTACCAACATTTTGGGAAAGAGTCAAGGAACCTCAGGCTGGGCGTGAGAACTGACGGACTCAATCCATTTGGAAGCCAGAGCAGCACACACAGCACCTGGCCCGTGTTTGTATGGATCTACAACCTTCCTCCCTGGTTGTGCATGAAGAAGAAGTACGTAACCATGAGTATGCTCGTTCAAGGGCCAAAACAACCTGGTACAGACATCAATCTGTATCTCACGTTCTTGAAAGAGGAGTTGGCCACGTTATGGGAAGAAGGAGCCCGTACATGGGACGCCTCGAGACAAGAGTACTTTGACATGAGAGCGGCGGTGATCACGACGGTGCAAGACTATCCCGGTTACGGATACTTCTCGGGGCAGGTGGTCCAAGGATTCTATGGGTGCGTTAGGTGCAAGGATAATACAACGTACCGCCAGCTACAGAAAGATCCCGAGTCCGGGAAAACCGTGTTCCTTGGGGCTCGGAGGTGGCTTCCCAAGAATCACGCCTGGAGAAAGCTAGGACATCTGTTCGATGGAAAGATCGAGCTCCGAGGAATCCCACACCAGAAGAGTGGCACGGAAATCTACAAGCTGTTGAATAACTGAAAGGAGTGCCCTGCGCTAGGAAAGACCTAGAAGAAGCCAGAGCCGTTGCTGAAGGTATGGAAGGCGAGGTCTATTTTCTGGGACTTGCCATACTGGAAGATCCTCCGCGTGCCTCATAGCCTTGATCTCATGCATATCACGAAGAACGTGGGCGAGAGTCTGCTTGCCACCCTCCTTAACACCGACAAGACCAAAGATGGGCCGAAGGCAAGGAACGACTTGAAGCATATGGGCATCAGGGATGAACTTCAACCACCACCTAGCGATGATGAGGAGGAGGACGAGGTGGAGGAGACAGAAACACAGAATAGCCGTCGTCGCAAGGGGAAAAAGGTTAAGAAGGGAGAGGTCAAGCTCAAGGCCTCATGCTTCACTCTGAGTAAGAAGGAGGCCATACAGTTTATGAAGTGCCTCCTCGGAGTCAAATTTCTGAACGGCTACGCGGGGAAGATAAGCAGATGGCTAGACGAGGCGAAGCAGCGCTTCAGCGGGATGAAGTCTCATGACGTCGCCGTGCTAATGACGCAGGTACTCCCGGTCGCGATCCGAGGTATAATGGACAAGCACATCCGTGAAACACTGTTTGGCCTCTGCAACTTTTTTGACATCATCTCTCAGAAGTCGATAGGCATTAAGCAGCTCACGAGGCTACAGGACGAGATCGTGGTGATAATGTGCGAGCTCGAGATCTATTTCCCCCCCCCCCCCCCGCTTTCTTCGACATCATGCTTCATCTGCTTCTCCATGTCGTGGAGGATATCGTCCAGCTCGGTCCTGCGTTTCTGCGAAGCATGATGCCGTTCGAAAGGCTGACACATCAAGGGATACGTTAAGAACAAGTCCTGTCCAGATGGAAGCATAGCAAACGGCTTCCTGGCCGAAGAGTGCATCTCTTTCTGCTCGAACTTTCTACAAACCGAGACCCCTCTTGGTATGCCATTCAACAAGCACCTCGGGAGGCTCGCTGGATGGGGTCACCGCGAGGGTCGACGTGCAAAGCATGTCGACATGGAGGGCCGAACCAAGGACTTTGAAAGAGCAAACCTGGTCGCGCTGCAACACCTGCAGGTGGTTGATCCATACATACATGAGCACAAAGAGTTTATCAAGAAGAATTACGCTGATCAGGGGCGCCAGGTCCCGAGGGAGGAAGATGTTATCAAGGAGCACAACTCCGGTTTCACGCGGTGGTTTAGGGAGAAGGTCATAGATAATCCACCGCAGGGCGAGTACTCGGAGGAAGATAAACTCATATTCTCATTGTCACAGGGCGCCTCGCACAACCTCATGACCTATCAGTCTTACGATATCAACGGATACACGTTCTACACAGAGGAAAAAGACAATAACTACGATTACCAGAACACAGGGGTAATAGGGATATTCTACACTGGCGACATCCCGGAAAGATACTACGGAAGGATCGAGGAGATTTGGGAGCTCGACTATGTTACGGAGAAGGTGCTGATGTTCCGTGTCAGGTGGGCCAAGAGCGTCGAGAAAGAAGACCGGTATTTCACCACGATGGTTATACCGTCAAAGACCACCAGCGCGAACGCACCCGCAAGAAATGAGCCTTTGGTTTTGGCTAGCAAAGTCGACCAATGCTGGTACATCAAAGACCCGTCAAAGCCTAGTCGGGTTGTCGTCAGGAGAGGCAAAAGGAACATTATCGGAATGGACGGAGTCGCCAACGAGCAAGACTTTGACCAGAACGGCGACCCGAAGATAGAAGACGGGTATGGCAACCAAACACCGTACACCACAACCCTACCTAAGAAAGGACTTCCGTTCAAGAGAAGTAGTGAAGACGTCCCAGACCTAACCTATGCAACCGCGACAAAGAAGGGCAAGAAGACGACCATTGTCAAGAAACGCTAGCGCGCTCCGACCATTGTCAAGAACCGTCGTGTGTGTGGCCTACTATTATGTATCAAAACATTCTTAATTTTCATTATGTGTGTGTTATAATAATATTGTATTGAGAATATTATGTATCGACAAGACACATTCATTGAGAATACTCACTTTTGTTGTTTTAGCAATATTTGAATATTTAAAATATTTGTAGTATATTTTATAGTTCATATTGTATTTGGACAATGCTTTTACATGAAAAATGGCCTTTAAAAAAAATTCCAAAAAATTGTTCACCTTAGGATTCGAACCTGGTTGGCCAGCAGTGAAGGACAAGGCATGTACTACCACTAGGCTGTTGTGTGTTAGTTGATAGAAACCTGCGCACTGCCCTCTTTGTCTATAGGATTGCATATTATGCGAGGCACATTTAGCCCAGATGCGCCTCGCGTAATATTATACGAGACGCACTTTGCGATATGCGCCTCGCATAATCCGGTATAGATCAAAGCCGCCACGCGCACGCCCAGAACCTTTCTTTACATTACATCTCGCGCACGCGCGCCGCGTCTCACGCCCAGATCGAAGCCGCCGCCGCCGCCGCCGGCCGTCCGCGCCCGGAGCAGCCTGCCCGCCGGACCTGCAACCTCGAAGGAGGAGCCCGACGCCGCCGTCCCGTGGAGGAGGAGCCCGACGCCGCCGTCCCCGTGAAGGAGGAGCCCGACGCCGCCGTCCCCGTGAAGGAGGAGCTCGCCGCCGCCCCGCCTCGTGGAGGACCTGCTGTTGCTGCGGCGCTCGTGGAGGACCGACTGTTGCTGTGCTCCGTCCTCAGCACCCCAAGGTGAGCACCAATCCCCCTTCTTCTGCCACCGCGTGCTGACGAGGTACCCTACCACGCCCTTGCTCTGCTTCCTCACCGCCAGCGTCAGGCACTCCGCCTGGCTGATGCACTGCTCCACGAACTCCTCCCTTGATTGCCCTGCTTTGATTCTGGAGAGACCCTCTTGATTGCCATCGTCTGTTGAGGAACGGCCAGCACACCCTTGTAGACCCTCCCAAATCCTCCTTTTCCTAGGAGCGCCCTTTTGCTGAACCCACTGGTGGCAATAAATAGATCTTTGTACGTGAAAGATTGCAACACCCCACAGTCAATTTCCCATTTTTCGTGTGCAAAGGTTTTCTTCAACCATGACTTGACATCGTAAGAAAAAAGAACCACAAGAAGAACCAATACTGTGGTAACAAAAGTGACTGGTAGCAGAATACGCATGTGTAGGATGTGTTTATTATGATGTTTTTCTATTGGAGGATTTGGCAGGACTCGAGGGAGATCAAAGGGGTTTAGTGGTGGAGCTTGTCCATTTATCATAAAAATCCACCCAAGAACATATTGGCTGCAATTTACTCGCCCATCCGCAGCATAAAACCCAGCATATACATGATCAAAGTTTGAGAGCAAAGGTAAGATATTGACCGTGGACGATAACTGTGGTAGGCCCAGCGGTTCAAACTGATTGATCTGGTTACTAAGTTCTTCTAGGGTGACATCTAGCTTATGCTCTGTGTCATTATAGTGTATCCACACTTGCATCGGTCTGTCACTGTTAAGTTTGGTGCTTTGGAACATTCTGTTGGCCCTGTAGGAGCTGGTGGTATGGTTAACGGAGACTAAGCTTTTGACATAGATCTCAACAAGGTCGTCGTTGATGTAACTGAGCTCGATTGTAAATAAGAATTGGTCATCTGAGTTGTAGTTGTTACCTCCTAAATCACCGAAACCTGACTGGCCCTGAACCACCCAGTTGTATTGTATCAATCTGTATTTGCTCCGAGTGATTTCTGTTTTGGGGGAAAAAACGAGTTGTAAGTGTGTGTCGATGATTATTGATGAATCATTCGCTATCAACCTCCCATGTTGTGTTCCAAGATTTGTCATTTTGATTCAGAATGTTCTATTCTGTAAGGAGAACCCTATTGATAATTATCTCTTAGACAAGCAACCTGTGCTAGTATAGTCATGTGGGAAATCACCAAATGTCCATTAGTCCCTGTGCTAGTATAGTCCCTATTTTCAAATGAAAACAACCAGCGAGACAAGACAATGACCATTAGTTGTCCATCTCTGAACTCACTCATATTCTGCAACTCGCTGTCGTTGTATGTTCCCCGTGTTGTGTTCCAACATGTCCATTATCGCTGAATTATTCGCTCGCTGAATGTTCTGTTATGTAAATTTGTGTATGCTGGCAGAAAATGGCTGTGATGATGGCTGTGTTTGATCCTTTTTGTGCAGGTTTTTCTTTTTGAGTTGCCAATGTTTCGCCGGAATGTTGATTCATTTCCGTTCCGGCGAATTTCTGGCACTCCTAGACATAGAAAATTAGCAAAGTTCATGCCAAAATTTTCTGTGAATTTTTGTGCTTATTAGTTTCATTTATTTGTGTGTTTAGAAATGTCGGATCTGGGCCCTTCTAGCCAGAAGCCCTTTTGGGAGCAGCAGGCGGAGATGGAATCCCTAGAGGCCCCGGAATTTGTTCCGCGGGACGACGAGATGGAGGAGGACGAGGATACCTCGTCGGGCAATGAGGAGATGGGGGACGCCGATGGCGACACCACTACCACTGATGGCGGCGGTGAAGCTACTACAGACGGTGGTAGCACATCGAAGAAGTCTCGGAAGGATCGGACCCCGATCGTGGTCAACCTCAAAAGGTCCATCATCACAAGCGTGAGCCCTAAAGGTGCGCCTTTGGAGCCAGAAGAATTTGTTGGGGGTTACTCTAACCAGCTCGCGGCAATCCTCCGGAACACCGTCACGATCAACATGGAGAACCTGAAGGCCAAAGAGAACAAGGGTTTCCTCATCCAGCTTTTCCGGAAGCTGCACGCAAGATACGCGTTCCCGGGTGATGAGGAAAACAAGTATAATAATGACAATCTCAAAGGGAATCCGGTGAACAAGTATGCCCTCGGGAGGATGACCAAGGCCTTGTCAAATTGGAAGGCTCGGGTGAAGAATCTGATTTTCGAGGAGAAGCTAAGTTATCCAGAGCTCGTCAAGAAGGAGCCTCTGGTCAAGGAAGAAGACTACAATGTTTTCAAGGCCAGATGTAACTCCGCCTTGGGCAAGGCCATGACTAAGAAGGGCAAGAATATGAGATCCCGAAAGGCCCAAATGGGATAAGGAGGACGCCGACGCTCGTGCAAAGGGATTGACACGTCCCTTTGACGACATAAAGGAGGAGCAGGCAAAGAACTTTGTCAGGGCCCGGTTTGCCCTGCCGAAGAAAGGAGGTTCTGATTATTCTTCGGAGCCCGCCGGCCCCTTTGCTCCGAGGGTGAAGGACTTCATGCAAAAATATGTAAGTAGTTTGCATGCAAGTCGATTAATTGCATTCATGATTAATCAATGAAGTCCAGTTTTCTGATCAAATGCTTCGCGTTCCTTGTGTGCAGGACGAGGAGTGTAGGAGCTCCTCATCCCAGGGGTCAGCGCCACCGCCTGTCGCCAAGTGGGACACCACTTTTAATAGGGCGTTGAACCAGACCAAGAGTGTCGATCCCCTGGTGGCCCCGTCGGCTGGTCGTGTGGTCGGCTTTGGTGGCATATCATGGTCCGAGTACTATGGCACCCCGGAGCGGAAGGGCAAGAAGGCCGAAAGCGCCGAGGTAAAACTCCTAAGGGAACAGGTGGAATCCTTTCCAAATATAGTCCAAGATGCCGTGAACAAGGCTGTGTCGGCTGCCGAGACAAAGTTCCAAGAACAAGTCCAGTCACAACTCCATTCACAAGTGAACGAGAAGCTCAACACCATCCTTCCCGTCTACATGGAAAAGTACAACAAGTGGCAGAAGGGTGGTAAACGGGGGCCGCCACCGGTTCCCAACCTCAACAGTGCCCAATCGGACAATGTGGCGCGGCCGGAGGCGTTGGTGACTCCTCCAGCAGGGCCGGTGGTGGTGGAGACTCCTCTAGCTCCGGAGCTTAACTTGCCCACTGCGGCGAAGGCGCCGGCCCGCACCACCGTGCCATCAGGCAGCCACTCCGCCACTTGCGTGGTCAAGCCTGTCGGCGTCGGTGCCTCGACATTGGCCGAGTTTGACGCCCTCAAGGTAACTAACTAATTAAAGCGACAGTTGGGAGGCTCAGCCACACCGATGACTTGATCACTGTTTTTCTAACACTCGGCCTACATGTCGATCTTTCGCAGGGAGACACTCGGCCAGTTGATGGATGTTGCCAAGGGTACTATTGTTCAACCAGAGAACCGCAAAATGCACAATGTCACAATGCCACCTGACATGATGAGGGTCAAATACAGTATGGTGCTTCCGGGCTACGAGCAAGTGGAACCTCCCTCTCAACCTCAAGGATGGGATGATGAGGACATGACAGCGGTCCTCAATACCGGCTTCGGCTACTTGTACCTATGGCCGAAGAGCCAAATCCGTTTGGGGACAGAGGACCAGCTCAACATCACCCTAGAGGCAGCACAACCAAAACATGATGAAGACTTCGAGATGGGAGACTTGGACAACATGGCACAGAATCCCGATGATGATGAAGAAATTGACCCGAACTACGGTGACCAGTTTGTTAACACAAGGTTTTCTGATTTGTATGAGCCGGGACCATCAGGCACACATCAAGTTGCCGAGACCCAACCAGCACCAGCGAAACCCCCTTGCAAGGTGCGTCTCTTCCCAACTAGTCAGGAGACGTCGCCACCTGTCCCCTTCACCGAGCCTCCAAGGCCAGTAGTTCCTTTGATCAGCCCCGGCACCCTCCATAAGACGGTCGGTGAGGTGGACGCAGTGGCCGAAGCCGTAAAGAGCAAGAAGGGTCGCAAAAGGAAGCCTAAGGGTGATCGGGGCCAGGATCCAAATCCTATTTTCCGGGACGGCGCTGTGGGGCAAGCCAGGAATCAGCAGCACGTGGCAGGTGTACCGATGATGTGTAAATCGATGCACGAGGTCGCAGGCTCGCATATGCGTAGTATTCATTATGGATGTCTCACAATTGAGCAGTGCCGCATTCGCGACAATGATCAGTCGTACCTCGTTTTCAAGGCTAAGGTGCCTTCTCATATGCCGTGCTTCGTCACTGTACCCCCCGGGGATATCTTCTACATGCGGCATACCGACCTGTTTGACATGTTGAACGGGTTTCAACTGCACAATACCCTGGTCCGGCAGTTCTCCCTCAATATGGCCATGGAGATCACCAGAGACAAGATCCCGGGCATCCAGATAGTGGATCCCTACTTCATGCGTGACGCCGTCCTGAAAGATGCTGAGGCCATAGATCTGGCGACCGACTACCTCTCAAACTTCCTGCAAACATACTCGGACAAGGATGTGATTCTCCTTCCCTACCATCCCATCACGGAGGATGATCGGACAGGCTGTGTGCTCATAAGCTTGAATTTGAAACACTCAACAGCCTTGTACCTCGACTCAAACAGTGCGATCCAAAAAACTACACCAATATCAAGAAAATTCTTGATGGCGCTCTCACCGGCTACGTCGCAGCGGGAGGCGTCAAACCGGCAAGGCCACATGTAAAGTTTGGCGCGCACGTGTTCCGCCACACGACGAAGTTTGCCTGCGTCAAGCAGCCGCCTGGCAGTGGGAAGGATGCCTTCTACACCATTTACCACATGAAGGCGTTCTTCAATGACATGGAGACCAAAATGCTGCCATCTGACCTCGTGAAGTGGGCTGAAAAGCTTGCATGCATACAGGCTCGCAACCTCAGGCAACACTTCTTCAACATCCAGGAGGAGATCGCGACAATCGTGTACCAGGGAGTCATAAAAACCGGAGGCACCTTCCACGGCGGCTATACACCGTCCAACAGGGAGATAGACGAACGCTTAGCGCAGCAGGGTGACAGCAGGATGTTCATGCAAATGGCGAAAACTCGGTCGGGATTCATCAATGCCCCCCCAAAGCCGACTCAAGAGCCGAAGAAGACTTCATGATTGCATTGCCTGGGTACCTAGCTGTTAGTTCCGAACTCGTGTTGTAACCTCTTATCACTATGTTAAACTTGCCTAGCAAAACCTCTAGAATATGTTTCGTCAACCGTTGAACTTGATTGTGAGAGACACTAGCTAGTTATTTGTGTTACGAACTATTTTAAGTGCTTGTTGCTTTTCATTTGTCATTGCTTCCCTACTTTCTTGTGGTTTGCTTTCTTTGTCTTTCTTCGAAATGCCGATGATTAGAACGTGTTGTGGTGTCACGTGTATGACTATGCCGCTGTTCGATCTTGTGTGCCAAGTAGACTAGTAATTTGGGCATATACTCTACTTGCCGCACAAGATCAAACAGCGAGCATTGTTATTTCCATGCCCAATCTAAGTATGAGGCACTAATCCATGTCATTCTTGGTTTGCTTTTTTTGGTCTTTCTTCGAAATGCCAATGATTAGAACGTGATTTCTTACATTTTGTTGCACCCATATATATATATGCATGATTCTATCTTGTGAACTGCTAGATATTGCTTTCCAATGACATAAGTAATATCATCTTTATTATGTGTAGGAGATGTCGAGGTGTTATGTCGTCTACGTCGGTCGGGTTCCAGGTGTGTACGAGGAGTGGAAAGACTGCCAGAAGCAAGTGAACAACTTCTCGGGCAACAGCTACCAAGGCTATGAGAGTAGAGAGGTGGCGGAAGAGAAGTGGAGGAGGCATGGAAGGAAGAAGTGGAGGAACTTCCTCGTGATCACCACCTTGTTGCTCTTCATTGTAGGTTATGTGTTCTACTTCATCTAGGTAGAGCTACGTCGTTGGAGTTGTAATGTGATTGTGAACTTGTACTCGAAGGTGTAATGTGATTGTGAACTTGTACTCGGAGGTGTGAACTTGTGGCACAAACACTTGATGTATGAACTTGTATGTCATGATTGATGTGTAATGTATTGTATTCATGTTGGTTCTATTATGCTTTGGCAAATTGCAAGTTTCTGAAAAATTCTGTGCTCTTTATACTGTATTCTGGACTATATTGTATATTTGAATATCTGTATATTATTATTTATAGTGGTCTGTAAAACTTGAATTTCGAAAATATTACTGGAGGCGCATATAGGATACTATAGGAGGCGCATATACTATAACTATCCGAGGCGCATTGTGAAACATATGCGAGGCGCATATGATATGCGCCTCCTATACTTCACATATGCGAGGCGCATATCGATATGCGCCTCGCATATGTGAAGTATAGGAGGCGCATATCATATGCGCCTCGCATAAGAAATACCCGAGGCTTGAAGCTAGAGGCGCATGTGATATGCGCCTCGGATAGGCTTTTTGGTGCGCCTCGCATAGGCTTTTCTCTAGTAGTGGTGGAGGCTAGCAAAAGACTGGGAGCGACCAACTAAGAGAGCAATAATGGCCATAATCACGTAGAGCGACAAAATATTACTAATCAAAGCATAGAGTGGTACTACAAGTCAAGGACTAAATGATCATAGAGGCTATGGTGACTTGTTCATAGTCATAACATGGTGTAAGGATGTGCCAAGTCAACCCAAACAAAGCATCAAAGGAGAATACCACAATACTATGCTTTTGCATGCTAAAACAACGCATGATTCTTTCAAGGCACACTAAGCAATCCCAATTGTTTGGAACAAGTCATGCTACAACAATAATCACTAAGCATAAGGTCAAAAAAACACCTAGCATGACATGCTAAAGTCTAAGTCACAGTCAAAGCAAGCTCCTCTTGTACTACTCAAGCAAGAACTTTCTACTCCTTTCCAACACCAATCAACTTATTTGAAACAACACAGCGAGAACGGGGGTCAAAATTACTTTATTCAAGCAAACTAAGCAAACCAAACAAAAACTAAGACGCTCCAAGAACAACACAACAGTGCATGAAACAATAAAAACGAAGTGTCTAGAAAGACCTGAGCTTTTCATTGATGAAGAAGGGGATGCCTTGGGCATACCCATGCTTTGACGCTTGTACCTATTCGATATTTCTTGGGGTGACACTGGGGTGGCATCCCCAAGCTTGAGCTTTTATCCATTCTTCATCTCATTACTTCATTCTTTCTCTACACCTGAAATTTTTCCTTCATACAAAACTTCACACAATCTTCATTAGCAACATTAGTGTATTCAAAAGATAATAGACTCTTGGGTTTAGCTTTAGAATAGCAAAACTTTCACTAAAAACACTAGCTACTGTATCAATTCCCTCAAAAAGCTCAATTTCCCAAAAAGAACCCAAAAAGGAATCAATAAGAAGCAAATACAAATAATGGCAGAAATCTGTCAAAATATACTAGTAGGTGAAAACCGATTTTTTCAAAGACCTTCTATTGATCAAATCAAAAAGTGTTGAACTAACAAAAGTTAGACAACATACTTGGGATTTATTCGTAAAATATCAGCTCAATCCGACTTACAGAGATTCCTCACGAATTTTTACGGTGGAGCATAAAAATCTGTTTTGGGACAGCAACTTCCCAAATCTTACTTCCCTCTCATTAGAGGTCATTCTTGGCACAAAAAAGCAAATAAAAAGGATAAGGAGAGGTCATTACTGGAGTAATAACTTCCAAGACTCAAGAAAACTCTTGGGTTATCTCCCAACAAGTACTTTTCTTTAACGCCTTTAAGTTAGGCACAAGAAGTAAGAATCAAGTGTTTTCAAATGAAGAATTAAGATCAATACTTGCAATCTCTTCAACTAGGAAAGGTATCTCATACAAATGAGTTTTGGAGAATCCCTTCTCATCTCTTTTTGGTTCACTACTTTCATCAAAAGGATTTTCAGGAACAATCCAATCAAAATTCTTTTCCAAGGCTTCGTGCATTCCAACAAGTTTGAAGGGTATGGGTATATTAATCTCCTCTCTAGGTTTGGGTTTATCTAAAGTACCCATAACATCTACACAAGAGCCTAGCATATCAAAACGCTCAAAGACTTTTTTGGCTTCCTTAGCAACATCATTGAACTCTTTTAGTAAAGTTTCAAGGATAAATTCTCTCTTTTCAGCTTCCTTTTCTTCTTTTAGTTTGAGAAACAAAATTTGCATCATGGGGTTAAGGTTAACAAACCTAGCCTCCAACATATGAACTAAAGAAGCTGCAACAATTTCATAATTAGGAGCAAGTTCTGCTATAGATCTATCCTTAATATCCTCATGTTTGCTAACATGATTAAAGAATTCTTCAATATTTTCCTTCCCAATTATGGAGCCACTACCTATTGAAAGGTCTTTCAGGATGAACTTGGGGATCAACATGGTGAGCTAGAGCAAGGTGACAACTAGAGTAGAAACTAATTTTTTTGTGTTTTCAATAAGAGAAAGCAAACCAAACTAAACTATATTTTGGAGTTTTTGATAAAAAGAGGCAAACAAAACCAAACAAAAGAAACTAAGCAAAACAAAAACAAAGTAAAGAGAAAGGTTGAGAAGGACTCCCCTTGTGAAGGCGTCCTTAGCCTCCCCGGCAATGGCGCCAGAAATAGCTTGATGGCGTGTTGTCAACGCCTCGTTGGGAGACCCCAAGAGCAAGGTGTGATGAGCACAGCAGCAAGTTTTCCCTCAGTAAGAAACCGAGGTTATCGAACCAGTAGGAGGAAGGAAACGACTCAAAGGTGTTGCTAGCAACTTGGAGACCTGCACAACACAAACTCAAGACTTTGCCCCAATGAACAACGAGGTTGTCAATCTCACTGGTTTGCTATAACAAAGGATTAACTATATGCTGTGGAAGGTAATAGTGATTTGCAACAGTAACAGTGGAAGATGTATCAATGGTAAAGATTTGACTGGGGTCCATAGTTCACTAGAGGTGTTCTCCTTAGATAAACAAACATGACATGTTGGATAAACAAATTATAGCAGGGTAATTGACAGGACTGAGCAAGGCATAACAATGCAATACTACACATCATGATCCTATGAGATTCGATTAGGCAATACAATAAGATACATAGACCGCCATCCAACTGCATCTATGACTAGAAGTCCACCTTTGGGTTATCATCTGAACCCCCTCCATTATTAAGTTGCAAGCAACAGACAACTGCTTTAAGCAAAGTGTGTAAGGTAAACAGTCCACTTGTTCCATGAACAAGAGACCGTTGTTTTCTCCCTAGTGGCAACAACACATCTACAACCTTAGAGATTTCTGTCACTTCACTTAGATTAAATAGAGGCATGAACCCACTATCGAGCATAAATACCCCCTCTTGGAGTCACTAGAAACTACTTGACCAAGATAGCTACTAACAACGGAGAGCATGCAAGATCACAAACAACATAGATACAATAGAAACAATAAGACAAAACCATTAATCAATCTGACATAGTAATCTCAATATCCATCGGATCCCCGCAAACACAACATGCATGATTACAAATAGATGATATCTTGATCATGAACAGAGCTCACAAGATCTAGACATGAAAGCACAAAGGAGGAGATACAACCATCTGGCTACTACATGGACCCGTAGTCCAAGGTGGAACTACTCACGCTTCATACCGGAGGCTGTCATGATGAATAAGAAGGCCTTCGGGATGATCTCCCCTCCTGCAGGGTGCTGGGAAGGGCTTCAGATCCCCCCGATCTAGGGACGATGGTGGCGGCGGCTACAGACGGTTTCATGGAATATTGATCGGGTACTTAGGGTTTAGGCATCGGGGTCTTCTTATAGGCGAAGAGGGAGGCCGAGGGGGTGCCCGAGGCGGCTGCACCTCCCCAGGAGCGGGGTGGGCCCACCCGCGTGGCCAGGGGGTGTGGCCCTCTCGAGGCCCTCCTCCGTCTCGTCTTCTGGCTCCGTGTTTCCCACAGTAAAATATTGATTTTGGCTTTTGTCCCGTCCAATTCCGAGAATATTGATTTTCTGCCTTTCTAGAACCAAAAATAGAAGAAAACAGGCAACTGACACTATGGCATCTTATTAATAGGTTAGTACCAAAAACATATAAAAACACCTCAAAGTGTAGACAAAGCAAAGCAAAGTAGATACTAAACAAGCATGGAACATCAAAAATTATAGATACGTTTCCGACATATTAGTATACAATCAATCCTATTAAGCCATGCGCCAAGGTCTAACATACACCCACCCTTAGAAGATCGACACCCTCATCGATCAACCACAAGCCAAGAACGTCCCCTCTTGGCATATATCTCTGCGTTCAGTGCCGGCATATGTGACATGTCGTGTACACTCCGAGGCACATGCACCATGATCCACATGTCCGCCACTGACCCACACATGCCCATGTAACCGCGAGAGTCGGCTTTGGTACCACTTGTAACACCCCGGCCTCACCGGACCAACAGTTGTCGCTCATGGCAGCTCAATAGGATCTCTATGCTAACCCCACAGACCAACACTAGTATTTTCTACGCACTTTGTCCTCACTCGTGCGCACCCGGTACCCACTTCTGGTCGGTCACTCATCCTAAAATTGCTCTAGGCCAAGCACGCTTAACCTCAGAGTTCTTTTTAGACGAGCTTCCGAAAAATAAGTTGCAACTTGTTGGTATGGGTATACTATCAATCCTATTAAGCCATACGCCAGACTCTCACACGGGGCGACGACCTCATATGGTGGTGGAGATCCCCTACACTGGTGTTGTGGCGGAGTGGACTTGCCGGCATCGATGTCGAGCCGTGTGGAGGATCCTAAGCTTCTTTCCCAGATCTAGCTGGACCTTCGACCGATGATGTGGGCGAGCGATGGTGCACGACCTGTGGCCGTGGGAGGCCGACTTTCCTACAGATCTAAATGCCTTCCCTTTAGTGGTTGTCGGTGGTGCAAGTGGGGGTGGTCCAGGCGAGGTGTGTTGCTCATGCATGCGAGGAGGCTAGGGGGGAGGCATCACGACATGTGCTTAGGAGGCATGTGGTGGATGTCTCTTTTCAATGTGATAGTCGCTAGTGTGGCTCGGCTTTCCTGCAGGCTTGGGTGTCGAGGCGGAGTCGAACTTCTTGCGTAGATTTGATCGTTGACCGTCAGGTTGGGCTGGTGGGCAAGTTGGTTGGTGAGTCTCTGGTACTCAGGTGCAAGATTCTTTGTTGTAGCCATATGCTTGTCTGCTTTGATGAGGTCCCTGTCCATGTTCTTGCGGCACTCTGTGAGGTACTTGGCTTCCTTGAAGATCTCATTATGCTTGTTTTCTAGCTCTATTGCATTCCGGACGCGATACAGTGTCAAGGGCTCTATGAGGAGAGGGCCATAAGTTCCTTGTCAACCGGAGAGGTGAACGGATCCATCGCCCTAGATGAGGATGGAGGTGGTGGGGGATCCCCTCTCTGGGTTGTTCGTCCTTTGTCATCGTCTTGAATGTCTTGCAGAGGAAGTGGAGGTGCAATCAAATTGCTAGCCGAAGGTAGCACAACCACAAATGCTATGGTGAGATCTGTTGCCTCAAGCCTGCCTCCTGCGAGAGTGTTGGTTTCAGCAGTTGTCTAGTTGATAGGCCCGTTAACCGGAATGGTCATGAAGACCTATTGCACGACAACAAGTTGGTCTATGAGATGTTATCATTCGAATTCAGGCCCATATTCCTTCATGATGGCATTACACTCCTTAGAGCTAGCCGGTTCACTAATGCAATTCATGTTACCAAGCTCGGTGTTGAGTGCCTCCAGGATAGATTCAGTTTCGTCTCCAGCTCTAGTGGAGCTAGATCCCGAGGCGGAACCAACATAGCCAATGAAGTGGCACCTCTACTTCTCTAACACCTGGGTGACCCATGCAGATATGTTTTGGTCTTCCACCATTATATCCTTCTCTTGGGTGGTTTGGGCGAGCCTTGTTTTTGTCAGATATAAACCAACAAACTCAAAAGAAATGTCCAGCCTAGACTTTTGTTCCTCGATTTTATCCATCCCGAGGGTGGTCCGTGCGGGCCTTGATTACGTGTCGGCTTCATGGGAAGTAGGTCCCAAGATGATCTCGTCGATGAAGATGTGGATACCACCGAAACGAATGATGGTGAAGTTGGTGACGTTCTCGCTAGCCGGAGTCTAGAGTTCATCATTGGGGACGATGGGAACGTTGCTGGCGTAGAGGACGCACCCTACGTCGACCGTGTCGCCAATGCCGTGAAGCGGATCCCGCCTGGATCCGTGCTTGATGTGCCATTAGCCCCATGATAGACGCCAACTGTTGTGATTTTGTCGGTAAGTACGCCATAGGAGGGTCCTAACGACGAGTTTAGAGTACCAGGTGCAAGGAAGAAAGTGACCATGATGAAATTGTAACACGAGTTACCTAGATTCAGATCTCATGTCGGTGCGAGATCATACTCCTGATATAAATCACTATAATAGCAATAGCCCAAAAGTTACAAAGATTATGTGTACGTTGTACCCTTAGGCTTCCATAGTCCGGCTTATAAAGACGCTATCGGTTACACAGTCCTACACTAACATACGAACTATTATCTTGTCCTTTAAGACACCGACTTTCATCATAGGTGGTGCCATGCCACCCTCCATATCCCACCAATTGACTATCAGCAAGTCGGGCGTCCTGTTAGACCATGACCTAATGGGTCACCCGGTATTTTACCATTCGTTGATATACACACTTAGTACTCCATCCGTTTAGAAATATAAGATGTTTTAGGTTTATGAAGTAAATATATCTAGATACCTTTTAAAGTGTAATATGAGATGTTTTAAGTTTATAAAGTAAATGTATCTAGACCCCCTCCCAAACGGGGCGAGTATATCCTAACAAGGGTATCCGTGTACACTAAGGCTCTATTCATTTTACTGGGAAGGAATCCAGATATGGAAACGATCCAGGTTGGGATTTGGTTGATCCTGTCATACAACCAATCCACACTAACTCCTATATCCTCCGTACAATTTCTTCTAAATTTCAACTGTTCAGTTAATTCTTTGCTAGGATACAACGAGAAAATAACGCAAAACTATCATATTTATGTCATCATTGACACATAACCATCGACTTTGTCTTTTTTATCTAAAAACTATCAACATTGGGATTGATTTGTGACATTAGGGCTGCGAGGCGCACACAACGATGGGAGGAGGTGAGCAGGCACTGCGTAGGCGCGACCAGCAGCGGCTCGGCTAGCTCCGACACAAGCTACAGGGCGCTCACAATGGCCGGAGTGCGCGGGCACGTGCGGCACCGGCGGGCGAGCGTAGTTGGGACAAATCAACGACAAGAATTTTGCATTTTCTCCTTTTTCATTAAATTTCAAAAAATAAAATAAGTTTTTGCCATATAGACCTGACATGTGGGTCAAAACTGTCTGAGAACGGTTTAACGTGACTAAACGGAATAATCAGTTCTATCTATCACAAACCAACCCTAATATTAGTATTTTTGGATAAAGAAGACAAAATCTATAGTTACGTGTTAGTGCTGTCCTAAATAAAATAGTTTTACGTCATTTTCTCAAATACAACCCAAGAATGCCCAGTCGCGTGATACCTTTCGCTCATAATCTCTCTCGTCGTGGATTTATTCCATACGAAGAGTGAAGATAATATTTTTCCAAGCGATCTCGGCTGTTACAGACGAGATGGACTGGGTTAATATTCCCGTGATGGAGTAAACGAAGACCACAGTTTTTTTGCGCTGGAAATAATTATATACTGGGCTGAAAAACCAAGTTCTGCTGCAATCCAGGCCAATTCAGATTAATCCATGATTTTTGAGGGATTATAACGAACGAGATCTAAGAACATCTCCACTCGCCTATCCAGGACGCCGATCCGGACGCTGAATTTTGGTCCGGATGCCGAAAACTGGTCCAGTCGCGTACCAAGGACCTGTTTTTGGCCGGATTTGGGCCATTTTTGGTCCGGACTACCCAGGCCGAACCCAGGTTTCCGGGTACGTCCTGGGGACGCCGAACTCAGCGAAATCGGCGAAAAAAAATCGAAGCGGCGCGTGGACCCGCCGAGTCAGTGACGGAAGCCGAGTCGTCCTCATCCTCGAAACCACGCGGCGACCGCCGGGCAATAACTGCCCTCGTGTCGGCCACGCGTCGCCGATTTATGGTGCCACCGTCGCCGCCTTGGCTCCCGCGACGGACCGGCGGGCACTAACTTCCCGCCGTTTTCCCTTTTCCCACCCTCGCCGCTACACCTCTCCCGCCCTCGCCGCCCACCTCAGCCGTTATAAGCCGTACCCCTCGCCGGAGATCTCCACACTCTCTCACAGCTCCCCCACCCACAAACTCCGGCGAACCCTCCACCGCTTTCCCCTTCCCAGCTATGGCCTCCGGTGCCCCGACGACGGAGCTGCAGCGAACGGCTTTGGCTGGCGCACCCTGCAGGCCTGGGAGGCACGCCTCCTGCACGACGCCGGCTATATGGCACCGCCGGACATGCGGATGCCGCCCGGCTGGAAACTGAGCGCCGGCGGCATCCCTATCTCGCCGGTGCCGACGCCGGACGAACTACCGTATGATGTGCAGGAGTACATCAACGGCATGGCCGACCCCGCCGAAGCCGAGAGCGCCGACAACCTGCTCCACTGGGAGCAGTTCTTCGCCGAGCGACGCCAGCAGGAGCTCGCCCACCACGAGGGTCCGCCGAATGAGTCGTCGCCGAAGCGCAACAACTCGGTTGGCCGCCGGCGTTGGTGGAGCACGCCAGGCCGAACCCTCGAGGCGGTAATGGAGCACATCAATCGTGGGAACACGCCGCGGCTCGGCTTCCCGCGCACGCCAGCGTCGGCGGCCAGGACGGGGCGGCGTCCTCCGTCGGACTGGATGCCGAGGAGGATGGCGAGCATGAGCTCGTCCTCCTCCGTGTCGGCGTCCCACTCCTCCGGCTCGGCGCCGCTGCACGCGCCGACGGCAGTCAAGCGCGAGGCGGAGTCGCCCGTGCGCTCGCCGCCGCGGATGACGGCGTCGCCAACCGACCACCTACGCTGCCCCAAGATAGAAGGTTTTGTAGGGGTTCGTAGCATGGAAAACAAAAAAATTCTAGCGCATGCAAACAAACAAGACAAGATCTATCTACTAGATTGTAGCAACGAGTCGATAGAGGAACTCACCCTCGAAGATTCCAAAGCGGTTAACGAGAGCAGATTCTCGTGGGTGATATAGTCGTACTCTTGCCGATCTCAAGATCGCGTAGACGATCCTTCCGGCGCTGCGTTCCGGCAGCGCTTCCACAGTCGGTCACACGTTCGGTACTCAATGAAGACCTTCCTCTCCCTTGTTCCAGCAAGCAGCGGAGGTTGTAGCACTCTCCTCGCGATTCCGGCAGCACGACGGCGTGGTACCGGAAGTAGAGGGGAGATCTCGCAGGGCTTCGCCTTAAGCCGGGGCGAGTATGGTGGATTATGAGAGAGGCCTTGGTGATCTAGGGTTTAGAGTCACCAAGGGGGGAGCTTGGCCGGCGGCTAGGGATTGGGGAAGCCCCAACTCGGCGAGTTGGAGAAACCCTAGGAGGCGGCGGCGAGTTGGAGGAGGCCAGTGGCTAGGGCTAGGGTTTTGGGTGTGTTGGGTGTGAGGGAGAGGGGCAGCCCTGCCCCTCCTTATATAGGTGGGAGGGCATGGCTTGGGAGGAGATAGTCCTCCCCCAAGTCGGCCTCCCTGGCCGGCGGGTGGAGGGAGAGGAACTCCTCCCCAAGTAGGTTTCCTACTCTCCCTCCACCAAGCAAACTTGTCGTTTGACTTTTTCAAATTGGCGTTTGACTTTCAAACAAGGATTTGATTTCTTCCTTTATTTTGCCCAGACATGTGACCTAGTACATGATGCAACCATTCCACATTGTCATGACACATTCATGTACCCTTCCCCTCCAGAGTGCCGAACCTTCCGGACCCTTCTAGAACATTCCCGGTGAAAACACCGGAATCATTCTCCAACTACGAAACAGGACTTTCCTTATATGAATCTTATTCTCCAGACCATTCCGGATCTCCTTGTGATATCCTGGATCCCATTCGAGACTCCGAACAACATTCGGTCTCTTACTCATCATTCCATAACTACTCAACAACATCGAATCCTTAAGTGTGTGTCCCTACGGTTCGTGAATTATGCGGACATGATCGAGACACTTCTCCGATCAATAACCAATAGAGGAATCTGGAAATTCATATGGCTCCCACATATTTCTACGATTACTTTGTGATCGAATGAACCACTTACATATGATACCAATTTCCCTTTGTCTCACGATAGTTTACTTATCCGAGGTTTTGATCGTCGGTATCTCTGCATACCTAGTTCAACCTCGTTACCGATAAGTACTCTTTTCTCATTCCCGTGGTATGTGATCCCTTGTGAGAAAGTCACATGCTTGCAAGCTAATTGGATGACATTCTACCGAGAGGGCCCAGAGTATACCTATCCGTCATATGTATGGGCAAATCCCACTCTCGATCCATGTGTCTCAACCCATACTTTCCGAACACTCAATGCCACCTTTATAGCCACCCAGTTACGGTGTGGTGTTTGATGTCATAAAAGCATCCTTCCGGCGATGGTGATAAGCATGATCTCATGGTCGAAGGAATTAGGTTACTATGTATCAGAAAGCTTATAACAATTGAACTATTAAAATGACTTGATCTTTATGCTACGCTTATCTATAGGAGTATGTCCATCACACCATTCTCCTAATGATATGACCTTGTTATTAACAACATCTCAAATGTTCATGATCAAGAAACCATGATCATCTATTAATCAACAAGCTAGTATTATGAAGAGGCTTTACTAGGGACTCTAATTTAGTTTACAAATCACACAAGTATTAATATTTCTGGTTAATACTGTTATAGCATGAATGTAAACATTTATCATAAACACAAAGATATAATAATAACTACATTTATTATTGCCTCTAGGGCATATCTCCAACAGTCTCCCACTTGCACTAGAGTCAACTAATCTAGATTACATGGTAATATACCGAACACCCATGGCAGTTTGGTGTTGGTCATGTTTTGCCCTCGGGAGAGGTTTAGTCAACGGATCCGCCACATTCAAATCTGTGTGTACTTTGCAAATCTTTATGTCACCATCTTGGACATGTTCTCGAATAGCGTGAAAATGTAGCTTGATGTGCTTCAGCTTCTTGTGTGACCTTGGTTCTTGCGCATTGGCTATGGCGCCCATGTTATCACAGTAGATAGACATTGGGTCCAGCGCACTTGGAACCACACCGAGCTCTATAATGAACTCCTTCATCCATATCGCTTCTTGTGAAGCCTCCGAAGCAGCTATGTATTCCGATTCAGTTGAAGATCTCGCCACAACGCTTTGCTTTGCACTCCTCCAGCTAACCGATGCACCATTCAAAGTAAATACGTATCCAGATTGAGATTTAGAATCATCCGGATCGGTGTTCCAACTAGCATCGGTGTAACCATTAACAACGAGATGTTCATCACCTCCATAAGAAAGAACCATATCCTTAGTTCTTCTCAAGTACTTAAGGATGTTTTTGACCGCTGTCCAATGAGCCACTCCTGGATCACTTTGATAACTGCTAGTTAAACTAACAGCATATGCAATGTCGGGTCTAGTACATAGCATGGCATACATTAGAGATCCTATGGCTGAGGCATAGGGAGTCTTACTCATCCTTTCTCTATCTTCCGCCGTTGCAGGACTTTGAGTTTTACTCAAGGTCGTATTAGGCAACATGGGCAAGAGCCCTTTCTTGCTATCTTCCATTCCAAACCTCTTCAGAACTTTGTCCAAATATGTACTTTGTGACAATGATATTAGGCGTCTTGATCTATCTCTATAAATCTTTATGCCTAATATGTAAGCTGCTTCGCCAAGATCTTTCATTGAAAAACTATTATTCAAATATTCCTTGACACTATTAAGAAGGTCTACATCATTCCCAATCAACAATATGTCATCTACATATAGTATCAAGAATGCTACAGAGCTCCCACTCACTTTCTTGTAAATACAAGCTTCTCCATAAGTTTGTATAAAACCAAAGCTTTTGATTATTTATCAAAACGTTGATTCCAACTTCGGGATGCTTGCTTCAATCCATATATGGACCTTTGAAGTTTGCACACCTTGTTAGCATCTTTAGGATCGATAAAACCTTTGGGTTGCATCATATACAACTCTTCATCAATGTCTCCATTGAGAAACGCCGTTTTGACATCCATCTGCCATATCTCATAATCGTAATATGCAGCGGTTGCTAACATAATCCTCACAGACTTTAGCTTCACTACCGGTGAGAAAGTCTCATCGTAGTCAACTCCTTGAATTTGTCGAAACCCCTTTGCGACAATTTGAGCTTTATAGACAGTAACATTACCATCAACATATGTTTTCTTCTTGAAAATCCATTTGTTTTCGACAGCCTTCTGGCCATCCGGTAAGTCCACCAAAGTCCATACTTGGTTTTCGTACATGGATCCAATCTCGGATTTCATGGCTTCTTGCCATTTATTGGAATCTGGGCTCATCATCGCTTCCTCATATGTCGCAGGGTCATCGGTGTTGTCCACCAACATGACACTCATAACGGGATCATACCAATCAGGAGTGGTACGATTTCTCGTTGACCTGCGAGGCTCTGTAGCAACTCCAACCGAAGTTTCATGATCATCATCATTAGCTTCCTCTCTTATTGGTGTAGGCGTCACAAAACTACTTCCGGTGTTGCGCTACTCGCAAGTTCGAGAGAAGGTTCAACAACCTCGTCGAGTTCTACTTTCCTTCTAGTCACTTCTTTCGAGAGAAATTCCTTCTCTAGAAAGGATCCATTCTTGGCAACAAAGATTTTGCCTTCGGATCTATGATAGAAGGTATACCCAATAGTTTCCTTCGGGTATCCTATGAAGACGCATTTTTCCGCTTTGGGTTCAAGCTTGTCCGGCTGTAACTTCTTTACATAGGCTTCGCAACCCCAAACTTTAAGGAACGACAATTTAGGTTTCTTCCCCAACCATAATTCATATGGTGTCGTTTCAACGGATTTAGATGGTGCCCTATTTTAAGTGAATGCGTCTGTTTCTAATGCATAACCCCAAAACGATAGCGGTAAATCTGTAAGTGACATCATAGAACGAATTATATCTAAGAGAGTTCGATTACGACGTTCGGACACACCATTACGCTGTGGTGTTCCCGGCGGTGTCAATTGTGAAAGTATTCCGCATTTCTTCAAATGCTCGCCAAACTCGTAACTTAGATATTCAACTCCACGATCAGATCGTAGAAATTTAATCTTCTTGTTACGTTGATTCTCTACCTCACTTTGAAATTCCTTAAACTTCTCAAAAGTTTCGGACTTATGTTTCATGAAATAGATATACCCATATCTACTCAAGTCATCCGTGAAGGTAAGAACATAACGATAACCACCGTGCGATGCTACACTCATTGGACCACACACATCGGTATGTATGATTTCCAATAAGTCCGTAGCTCGCTCCATTATACCAGAAAATGGAGTCTTAGTCATTTTACCCATCATACATGCTTCGCATCTTTCAAGTGATTCGAAATCAAGTGATTCAAGAAGTCCATCAGAATGGAGTTTCTTCATACACTTCACTCCAATGTGACCAAGACGACAGTGCCACATATAGGTCGAGTTATCGCTCAACTTCAAACGTTTAGCCTCAATGTTATTTATGTGTGTATTACTACAATCGAGATTCAATAAGAATAGACCATCTATCAAAGGTGCATGTGCATAAAACATATTACTCATATAAATCGAACAACCATTATTCTCGGACTTACAAGTAACCGTCTCGCAATAAACATGATATCGATATAATGTTCATGCTCAACGCAGACACCAAATAACAATTATTTAAGTATAAAACTAATCCCGATGGTAGATGAAGAGGTAGCGTGCCGACCGCGATCACATCAACCTTTGATCCATTTCCAACGCGCATCGTCACCTCGTTCTTCGCTAGCTTCCGTTTATTCTACAGCACCTGTTTCAAGTTGCAAATATGAGCAACCGAACCAGTATCAAATACCCAGGCACTACTACGAGTACTAGTGAGATACACATCAATAACATGTATATCGGATATACCTTTCTTCTTGATGTTGCCATTCTTCAAATCCGCCAAGTACTTTGGGCAATTCCGCTTCCAGTGACCTTCTCCCTTGCAGTAAAAGCACTCAGTATCAGGCTTAGGTCCAGCCTTGGTCTTCTTCGTCGGTGCGGCAACTTTCTTACCACCCTTCTTGAAGTTTCCCTTTTGCTTAGACTTGCCTTTCTTGAATTTGGTGGTCTTATTGACCATCAACACTTGGTGCTCTTTCTTGATCTCCACTTCTGCAGATTTCAACATGGAGAAGAGTTCTGGCAACGTCTTGTCCATGTTTTGCATATTGTAGTTCATCACAAAGTTCTTGTAACTTGCTGGTAGTGATTGGAGGACACGATGAATCCCCAAAGCATTAGGAATTACTATACCCAAGCTTTGGAGTTTGTTTGCGTGCCCAGACATCTTAAGCACATGCTCACTAACGGAGCTGCCCTCTTCCATCTTGCAGTTAAAGAACTTTTCAGAAGCCTCATAACTCTCAACTGCTGCGTGAGCCTCAAATATCATTTTGAGTTCACGGACAATATCATGTGGGTCATGGTTCTCAAACCTTTTCTGAAGCTCTGATTCCAAACCATACAAGATAGCACACTGAACTGTGGAGTACTGATTCTTCTGAGTGAGGTAAACATTCTTTACTTCATCGGTAGCATCAACTGCAGGCAGGTCACCCAGCGGTGCATCCAGCACATAGGTCAAATTACTAGCATTGAGGACAATCCTCAAATTGCGGAACCAATCCGCGAAGTTGCTTCCATTGTTTTTCAACTTTTCTTTCTCTAGGAACGCATTAAAATTGATGGTAGGGGCCGCCATTAATCTACAACATATTTGCAATAGTTTAGACTAAGTTTATGACAAATTGAGTTCTAATTAATAGTTAAATTAATCTAGGTGAACTCCCACTCAAAACAATATCCCTCACATTGTTTTAGTGATCACACGAACCAAATCCACCACATCAAAACCGATCATCACGAGAGTTGATGTAGCTTCAATGGCGAACAATCGACATGTTCATCATATATACTATATGATTCATGCTTTACCTTTCGGTGATCCGTGTTCCGAGACCATGTCTGTACATGCTAGGCTCGTCAAGATCAAACCTTAGCTTCTGCATGAGCAAATCTGGCTTGCTCATGTTGTATACACTCGCAGAATCTAACACACCCGATCATCACGTGGTGCTTCGAAACAACGAGCTTTAGCAACGATGCTTACTAAGGATGAACACTTTAAAACTTGAAATTTATGTGCTTGAGGGATCATCTTATAATGTTACCATCGTTAACTAAGCAATACAAGATGCATAAAGGATTAACATCACATGTAATTCATAATATGTGATATGATATGGCCTTTCTTCTTGTGCTTCC
This sequence comes from Avena sativa, assembly GCA_916181665.1. NCBI lineage: Eukaryota > Viridiplantae > Streptophyta > Magnoliopsida > Poales > Poaceae > Avena > Avena sativa. The sequence goes on along the minus strand of OV702297.1, from coordinate 296,769,812 downwards.
GATCTCCATCTTCAAGCACGAACATGATCTCCATCACCACCGGCCTAGCGTCAAGGTCAATGGCGTTGTTTCATGGTTGTCGCCCACCAGCTTCAACTATTACAACTACTTTGAATAGATACGCGGGCCTTAACAGAATTTAAAGACAACCATATGGCTCCTATTGGTTGCCAACTTACAATAAGAAACATTACATACATCAAATATAATCACAATCATGGCCATATCACATCACAGCACAACCCTGCAAAACAAAGTTAGACGCCTCTAATTTTCTTTGCATAGTTTACGTGGTTTGGGGCTTTCAATAAGTGTCGCTCTAACTTACGAATAAGAACCACAACGTTGATGCTTGAACTATCAAGTGCCCGTTGTAAATTGGATCTATACTATGATGGGAGAGACAGGCACCCGCAAAGCCACTTATGCAATACAAGTTGCATGTTGAGCGTGGAGCAAGTCTCATGAACGATGTCATGTAAGGTTAGCCCGGGCCGCTTCATCCCATCATACCGCAAGATGCAAAGTACACAAGAAGCAATTGATAATAAAAGCACCACCGCCCACAATGACCACTGTGTTCTACTCGTGCAACAGATCTACATATAGACACGGCTCTGATACCACTGTAGGGGTTCGTAGCATGGAAAACAAAAAATTTCTACCGCATGCAAACAAACAAGCCAAGATCTATCTACTAGATTGTAGCAACTAGTCGATAGAGGAACTCACCCTCGAAGATTCCAAAGCGGTTAACGAGAGCAGATTCTCGTGGGTGATGTAGTCGTACTCTTGCCGATCTCAAGATCGCGTAGACGATCCTTCCGGCGCTGCGTTCCGGCAGCGCTTCCGAAGTCGGTCACACGTTCGGTACTCGATGAAGACCTTCCTCTTCCTTGTTCCAGCAGGCAGCGGAGGTTGTAGCACTCTCCTCGCGATTCCGGCAGCACGACGGCATGGTACCGGAAGTAGAGGGGAGATCTCACAGGGCTTCGCCTTAAGCCGGAGCGAGTATGGTGGACTATGAGAGAGGCCTTGGTGATCTAGGGTTTAGAGTCATCAAGGGGGGAGCTTGGCCGGCGGCTAGGGCTTGGGGAAGCCCCAACTCGGCGAGTTGGAGAAACCCTAGGAGGCGGCGGCGACTTGGAGGAGGCCGGCGGCTAGGGCTTGGGTTTTGGGTGTGTTGGGTGTGAGGGAGAGGGGCAGCCCTGCCCCTCCTTATATAGGTGGGAGGGCGCAGCTTGGGAGGAGGGAGTCCTCCCCCAAGTCGACCTCCTTGGCCGGCGGGTGGAGGGAGAGGAACTCCTCCCCAAGTAGGTTTCCTACTCTCCCTCCACCAAGCAAACTTGTCGTTTGACTTTTTCAAATTGGCGTTTGACTTTCAAACTAGGATTTGATTTCTTCCTTTATTTTGCCCAGCCATGTGACCTAGTACATGATGCAACCATTCCACATTGTCATGATACATTCATATACCCTTCCCCTCCGGAGTGCCGGACCTTCCGGACCCTTCTAGAACAATCCCGGTGAAAACACCGAAATCATTCCCCAACTCCGAAACAGGACTTTCCTTATATGAATCTTATTCTACGGACCATTCCGGATCTCCTTGTGATATCCCGGATCCCATCCGAGACTCCGAACAACATTCGGTCTCTTAATCATCATTCCATAACTACTCAACAACATCGAATCCTTAAGTGTGTCTCCCTACAGTTCGTGAATTATGCGGACATGATCGAGACACTTCTCCGATCAATAACCAATAGAGGAATCTGGAAATTCATATGGCTCCCACATATTTCTACGATTACTTTGCGATCGAATGAACCACTTACATATGATACCAATTTCCCTTTGTCTCACGATAGTTTACTTATCCAAGGTTTTGATCGTCGGTATCTCTGCATACCTAGTTCAACCTCGTTACCGATAAGTACTCTTTTCTCGTTCCCGTGGTATGTGATCCCTTGTGAGCCAGTCACATGCTTGCAAGCTAATTGGATGACATTCCACCGAGAGGGCCCAGAGTATATCTATCCGTCATATGGATGGACAAATCCCACTCTCGATCCATGTGTCTTAACACATACTTTCCGAACACTCAATGCCACCTTTATAGCCACCAGTTACAGTGTGATGTTTGATGTCATCAAAGCATCCTTCCGGTGATGGTGATAAGCATGATCTCATGGTCGAAGGAATTAGGTTACTATGTATCAGAAAGCTTATAGCAATTGAACTATTAAAATGACTTGATCTTTATACTACGCTTATCTATATGAGTATGTCCATCACACCATTCTCCTAATGATATGACCTTGTTATTAACAACATCTCAAATGTTCATGATCAAGAAACCATGATCATCTATTAATCAACAAGCTAGTATTATGAAAAGGCTTTACTAGAGACTCTAATTTAGTTTACAAATCACACAAGTATTAATGTTTCTGGTTAATACTGTTATAGCATGAATATAAACATTTATCATAAACACAAAGATATAATAATAACTACATTTATTATTGCCTCTAGGGCATATCTCCAATAGGTTCGGCGCCAGCTGAAGACGCCGCACTGAAGATGGCGCTGGAGCAGTCGCTCCGCGAAGCCGCGCCGCAGATGCTGCCGTGAAGCCCTCCTCGCCGGACATCCTGGAGTGGTCCAGGAAGGACTGGGAGCAGGCGGAGCGGCAACGCATCCTCGGCCTACAGCAGCAGGCCGAGGAGCAGGCCGCCCGGCGTTGGGCGTTGTCTGGGCGGGAGCTCGCCTACCAGGGTGCCCCGCTCTACGTTCTCGAAGACGACGACGACGAAGGCCCGTCCTTCCAGCCCTGGAGGTGCGGCGATCCAGGCAAGGGGAGCTCCCGCCAGAACAAGCCGCCGAACGATGACGACGACGACGGCGGCGAGGATGACGGCCGCGCTGACCCCGACTACACGGCGTTCTACAGCAACTTTGGCATGTAGGACGGCGAATTCATCGGCGTAGGCTATGGCGGCGGCTTTTTTAAGTTTATTATGTAGTAGTTTAGTTTAAATTTGATGTAATCCGTCTATATTCGTCCAACTTAATGAAATTCGTTCATCTTTGATGAATTTTAGTCAAACTTGGAAATACAAACTAGGTATGAGAGTGGGAAAATGAGTGTACCCAAATCGAAATTAGTTCCGTCCGGCCGAAAAACGGACAAGGGTTGAGCCGTGGAGATGCTTCGTATAGACCCCTTCACTGCTCGGCGTTGCACGCTTTTTTTTAGGAATCATTTGCGTTGCACATTGGTCCCACGGAAAAGCCGTGCAAGAGAAGGAAAGGCTAGGACAAAATGTCAGGACGTCACCAGTGTGAGTGAGTGAACCAGTAGCTAGCTTCTACTCCGAACCCGAGTCACCCCACGTTTCCAAGCTCGGTGGTCGGTCCTTCTAAATCCCTTCTCTTTTTTCGCTTCGTCTTCCACCTTGCCTAATACGGTTCCTGCCTCCGTCCCTCCCCACTCTCGTGCTCCCTCCAATCGCCTCCGGGCCGCCTATATAACCCCCGCCCCACCCAGCCAGCCGCCCCAACTCCCCCGGTCCCCCCTCAATCTGACGGCGCGGTGCTTGGCCTTGCGGCGAGCTAGCTAGGTCACGCGGAATCCCATTCCGGGCTGCCGTTAGGCTGGCTGGTTGGCCTGCCGCCGCCGTCAGCCTCGGCGAATAGCTGTCCTAATAGGCGGCGCTCATCCTCCCAGCCATGGGAGGTCGCAATCGGCGATGGCACGCGAGGCGCCACGCCGACTGCTCTTCGAACCCTCGTTCCCCGCTTCCGTCGTATCCTGGACTTCCTGGTACGGTTCGCAACTTCTTCCCCTCCCAGGCTCCTCCTCCTCCTCTCTCTCCTCTTTCTATGTGATATGATTGGGATTCAATGGTAACCTCCTATGGTTTAATCGGATCAGAACCTCGCCGATCTAGACAACCTACTTCTTGATTCAAGCGATGTGTTCATTTTTTTTTCTAGCGTGCTGGAAACAGACACATGTCTGTCGATTCAGTTAGCACCGTCCTAAGAATGATACACAACTCGGTAGATTGGTCTGTGGTCCAGCCGATTCAGGCTTAAAACCAGAGTTACTGGTGCCTTATATCTATGCATAGCGCTAGGCTTTACGTTTGTTTTTCTTACCATCGGAAAATGTTGTGCCTGAATGCCTGGAAAAATGCTAGCTTCGTTTGGCTAACATACCTATTCGAGGTAGGTATTCCTAGTTCCACGGTAGGAAGGGTACTGCAGTTGCAAGATGCATATTATATATCTACACCAGTACAGGTGCACAATCTTTCAGTTCAAAAAAAAAAGGTGGGCAATCTTTCTAGCCGCAGTCTGCACACTGTATTAGTCATCTGCTCTGCCAACAAAAGGATTTTGGTCTTAAGGGTAATATCAATCTGACATAATGGCATTGTTCCGGGAGACAGAGGCATGGAGGAAGTGGTAAGAACTTCAAGTTCTACTGTTTTAGGGTGCACCACAGAAAATTTAGAACACTTCCCTCCTCTGACCCACAAAGAAAAGAAATGATAAAGCAGAATTTAGTCTCTTCATTTGGATATAGTTGCATCAGTATTCAAACTAACCTGAACTCAGACATATCATGGGGTGGATATAGAGAGAAGGAATTTATATATAATGTTTGTACATACTGATTTTCTAAAGTTAGATGAATAATAAGACCCTAAATTGTTCTAAATAGTATTACATGCTTGTCAAACAGTTGGCACCTAGCAACTACTCATGTTAGGCAAGCAACACCGGTGGATGGTGCCTAAAGCCTAGGCAGGCTAGAACAGTGGCTTCAAATTAGTATAAATCACATCTCCCCCAAAAATTAGTATAAATTACACTAGTGCAGAAAAGAAGAATATCTATTGTATTGAGTATTTGCACTAATGATAGGCTTGAAAATGCTCCTTGGAGGAGGAGGGAGGAAGAAGGAACATATCTGGTGAATTGTATTGTACACACTGTTACTCGGACATGGGTAATCCAACTTGGATTTGCATGTGTGAGATTCGTCAAGATTTTTAGGACATGATAAATAACACTTGGAATCCGACATGGATTCGGACTGTCCGATCCCGCAAAAACATTTAGAACGCTAGTATGCGTGTAAGACTATTTCTATTTATAGTCATTTTGCTGAAGATGTTCTTAAAGATGTGTCCCCATTGGAATTTAACTTGATCCTTATCAGTTACCATTTCTGGTATAATAAAAGTTTAACCTACTGGGCTATGCATCCATGGTGTGCATATTTTCTTCTGGCAGTAGGACATCAAAACTATGATCTGTGTGATGATGCGCGATGATTTTTTTCCTCACTCTTACTGATTATTAGTACTACCATATAGATGAAATAGCTATTAAAGATCCAGTTCTGTGGTGACATAGGAGCAGACCTGTGTAGAAGGAATGTAGTTGTTATAGGATTGAACCCATTCCATAGTATTTTGAGTGACTAACTTGTTTAGTTCATTTTGAATTGTTCAGTTTCTTTTGTTTCATCCCTTAAAGGATTGCTTTGTTGCTGTTGTTCTTTATGAATTCAAATTACTTGTTTTGTGGTGTAATTTGACCTTACCATACTATATCACTTGGTTGTGCTGTTCCGTTTCTTTCTTGACATCTGTCTGCACTAAATTTGAACTACAGCCTATAAAATCCACTTATCCTGATCAAGGGTTCCGCAAGTACTTGACTCACTGCACTTCAGCGCATGTATTCTATAGTGAACTTGTTACCCTGCCACGATTGTGATTGAGTTGTTGAAAGATGTAAAACTTTGATTTGACTCTGATATTTTCACCAGTATATATCAACCACAAATATTTCCATTACTAGTAAGTTTGGAACACACTTCTGCTCAACAATTCATTTTCTCCCCTAGGATACTGTACTCATTCTAAAATCTCAAAGCAGCTTGTGGCTTCAAAATTTATAGAGCACAGTGTTAGCCCGAAGATTATTCTTGATATGTTTCCTATTCATTTCTGTTTGCATGATGGCAGTAGGCAAAGAATCTTCTACTTGGTACCATTAATCTGATTGTGTTTTAATACATACAGGATATGACCACGCGGAAAATCAATGCCCAGTCCCACTATGGGAAAGGGAATTTTGCAGTTATGTTGGCGGCATTTCCTGGCCAAGGTTCTGCGAAAACAAGCACTTTGCTTGTATGTATAAGGAGGTTGATCAATGGGATGATTCAGAGGCCTTTGAGAATTTCCAGAATGCAAAGTCAAGATTCCGCTCTCATTATCATGGCCAACCATCTGATATACCTTTACCTGACCCTGATCTGTACATTGAGAAGGTTGACCACCGCTGTGAAGTCGACCCTGAGTTGGTAGCTGACCTGGAAAAGGTACGGCTGCCATTTGAGGCGGACAATGATTTCGCCGTAGCTGCCAATAATAAGTCCCAGAACCAGCCTGGAAACTGGGACGTCTATGTAGAAAAGCCTGCTGAAGTCAACAAGTGGGAAGAGGACAACTCAAGATCCAACATGGGTTGGGGAGTGCCTCTGAATAGTTGGAACAAAATCAGCTCTGGCTGGGGTGATGCTCTGGTGAAGCCCAGTTGGGGCAGCTCAGACAACAACCATCGTGCAGCAAATAACTGGAACAGCTCCTATGGAGCATCCAACAACCACTGTGCAGCAGATAACTGGAACAACTCCCATGGAGCATCCAACAACACATACCAGGATCCAAGCAGCACATACCAGGATCCAAGGAGCTCATACGGCAGGAAAAGGAACGGCGGTGGATACTCGCAGCAGAGGAACAGCAAGTCGAGGAACCGGGATGAGGACTACCAGAGAGGCAGGTGGCAAGATCACAGGGGAAGAAATAGTGAGCGGTTTCCATTTGACAATAGGCCAAATGGGCAGAGAGTAGAGCGTGGCTTTTGAGTTGGTGGTGCTGAAAGAATCTGCGGGAAGGTTGACTGGGTGAGAAATTGTCCACCTTCTCGCTTCTTTTGTCTGGAGCTGTGCGTGTAATGGTTGGATGTTGGAACGATGTTTACCTGTATAAGGAGATGTTCTGGGTTTTGTTGCTGCTCTTTGAGATACCTTCTATATTTCCTCTTCCTGTTTCTAGGCTGTTGATGGGAGCAGTGTTGCTGCCATTTCATCGTGAAGATGGGATGATTTCTGCTTGGATGAGCTTCCTTTGATACCTTCGTTTCGATTTTGGAAGTTCCATTTGTACCAGTGGGAGAATCTCAACAGTGATGAGGCCTCCATTTCAACCACCGGCACCAAATTAGTCAGTTCATACAACCCCATAGCAAACGGCCACCGCCATCAATTGGTTTATTCATCAAAGTAAGATAGTTAAATACTTTTTTTAGGAACATATGTTTCACGAAAAAAATTCTTGTGGTACTGTGCGCAAAATGACTCGTATGAAAAATACCAGGTGTTCATATCTATCGATCAGTAACCCTGTAGAAAATAAAATCGTGAAAAAGATGATGTTTTAAGTATTGTTTGGGTCCTCGAAAGGTAACTTTGGCAACTATTTTCCATTGTAATTAATAAGTCAAGAATATTATATTTCCAGCATTTGCTGGATAGCCTAGTGGCTGAGCTTTTGTAGCAAATCTAGACTATTTTTTTTTGTGGAATTGCTATTTCTCAGTCGCGCGTCCTGCCTACGATTTGCTTCGCGATTTGGTCTGTTTTTTATGGTACTCCGTGGTGTGTGGGCTGTATCTTTTACCTTTTTAACGGGAAGCTGAAGTGGGCCTGTACGAATTTACTATGCGCTACCGTGTGCACAGAAAACCCCAGGAATTCACTACGTGTCGTTCGTGCTGGATGGGGTTGTCTGTCTATGGGCCGACGGCCCGTCTATATTTTTACTTTGCTGTTTTATTTCTGTTATTTTGTTTCTGATGTAACTAGGGGTGCATTTTCTTTTTCTGGATGTTCTTTTGTTGATGTTTATGATTTTTCAAAAATTCAATTTTCCTTTTTTAAGGTTTTTTGTTCACGTTTTTTGGTATGTTTTTGTTTTATGTCGTGAATGAACTATTTCAAACCTCCTTCAATTTTTTTTCTCTTCTATTTTGGTCATGAATAAACTTTTTTGTAATTAGTTTTCTGCTATTTTTTTCTCATGTTCGGTTTTTCTCTGCTTTTTTTTGTTTTTTTTATTGGTCTGCTGTTTTTTCCGAAAATCCATTTTTATGTTTTTGAATTTTTATGTTTTGCTTGTAACGAGAACGTCCCGAGCCAGTTGCAATTATGTATCGACTAGGATTTTTTGGATTTGAGTCATTTTGCAATTTTGCTTGTAACCAGAACGCCCCGAGCCAGTCACAACTAGGATTTTTGGATTTGAGTCATTTGCATCTTGCTTATAAGCGAGGACACGCCGAGCCGGTCGCACGTATGTTTGCAACTGAACCATAACCCTAGTTGCAATCATGTTGATACTGTTTTTTAGAATTTGAGTCATTTGCAACTTATTTTGTAACCGGGAATGTATTGAGCCAGTCGCAAGCATGATGTGACTGAAACCCTAGTTGCAACTGTGTCGCGACTAAATATACTTGAATTTGAATTATTTTGTAATTTGCTTTGTAATCGGGAATGTACCGAGCTAGTCGCAAGTATGTTGTGACTAACCCCTAAACCCTTGTAACTTGGGGGGGGGACTTGATTTCCATCGGCGGGCCAGTTGCAACTTGCTTATAACTGGGGTCCCGCCGGAGGGCCAGTTGCAACTTGGTTGTAACTGAGCTCTGCTGAGTCCCAGTTGCAACTTCCTTGTAACTGAGCACCCATCGGTGTGGAGGGGGTGCAGTTGCAACTTACTTATAACTAAGCTCTGACGGGTCTCAGTTGCAACTTGTTTATAACTAGGGCCCCGCCAAGGGGGAACAGTTCCAACTTGATTGCAACCGGGAGGGAGGGGGACCTCATCGGCGAGACCTCATCATGGGGAGTCATTTTTGCAACTTGCTTTGTAACTGAGAATGTTTTGAGCCAGTCGGAGGCATGGTGTGACTGAAACCATAGTTGCATCCATGTCGCGACTGGATATACTTTTGGATTTGAGTCATTTGCAACTTGTTTTGTAACCGGGAATGTATTGAGCCAGTCGCAAGCATGGTGTGACTGAAACCCTAGTTGCAACTGTGTCGCGACTACATATACTTAGATTTGAATCATTTTGTAATTTGCTTTGTAATCGGGAATGTACCGAGCTAGTCGCAAGTATGTTGTGACTAACCCCTAAACCCTTGTAACTTGGGGGGGGGGTCTTGATTTCCATCGGCGGGCCAGTTGCAACTTGCTTATAACTGGGGCCCCGCCGAAGGGCTAGTTGCAACTTGGTTGTAACTGAGCTCTGACGGGTCTCAGTTGTAACTTGCTTATAATTGACAACGACTGAGAAATAAGCGTCTAGAACTTGCTTTAATTGACAACGACGTCAGTGACAGGCGCCTGAAACTTGCTTATAATTGACAATGAGTCAGCAACTGAGAAATAACTATTATTCAGGCGCATGAGACATAGACACTCTTTTTTTTGAACAGACAAATCTAGACTATTTGTACGCGCAAAATTGAGAATTTAGACAGAGGAAAGAGGACACTCGTGGTTTGCTGGGACGCGGGTGTGAAAACCACGACCCCCCTGGGACGACGCCTAGTAGGGTCCTTCCATAAATGAAGACAGATGATAGTTCCACACTTCCACTGCACACCTGCAGAAATTCCAACGGACAAGCAAACGCCCTCGTCGGCCGTCTCGGACTTCAAAAATTCAAACTTCAAACGCTCGCTTCTCTGTAGTCTCTTGCTCACACTGATCATCTCTCTCCCGAGTTCAACTTAGGTCGAGGGGAAGCGGCCCTGCGACCATGGCGCTGGTGGAGGAGCAGGAGGAGGAGGGGGCGGTGGACGCCGGCCGCCTTCTTCCGCGCTATGCCGTGGGGTCGGAGATCGAGGTCCAGATGGCTGACCGCCAGTGGCGGAGCGTGGCGCAAAACTAAGGGAGGGCCAATTGCATGTAATGCCAAACAACCATATACAAATCTTGCAAAAATGTAACATTTAAATCGATAAAAGATTAACGTATACAGATATAATGATGTTATACATACTCTGTTCATAAAATACCAAATTAGAGCAAATTATCTCAAAATAGAGCAAAACATCTGAATAAATGTGTTTGTGTAGCCGAAATAAAAACTCCAAATATCCCAATCAACATAAACAGACAAGAAATCAAATATGCCATCAAGGAATCCAACAATTTAACTACTCCCTCCAATCGAAATTAATATTCTCAGGTTTGTCTAGATTCAGACGTATTTAGTCAGTGATAAATCTGAAAATATTAATTTGGATAAAGGTAATTTTTTAATTGCTTCAGCCTACATAGCAAGAGGATTAAACACTCCATGACTTGTTTTCTTCCATATCATGCTCAGTCTGATGCTCTACGACCAGTGTCCACGGCGGCAGACGGCACCATCCCCATGGGCTATGGCCATCACGTCTGAGATTGCTTGAGCTCCAGCTTTCGGTTCAACGCTTGATGTTACATGGACCAATATTTTTGCTAGTTTGAACCAGCAGGAGAAGAAATAGCGGGCTAGACCATGGGGATTTGAGGGAAGAAGGAAGACCTGGACATTGGGAGTTTTGGGGACGGAAGAACTGGAGAAGAGACAGAGGGCAGGGACACGTACGTACGAGGGCCGTATAACTCACCAGATGGTCGGATGGGCCCGGGCCACATATACCCTAGTGAAGGAAATTTGGACTTTGAGAAGACTGGGCCAGCACCCGGTATGGCCTCCGTGACGCTCCGCCCGTGCTGACCGCGGGTTCCACGGCGCCTACTACAAAGCCATCGTCACCGCGCGCATCCCCGATTCCGGCGGCTACGAGGTGGTCTACTCAACCCTAATCGAGGACGGCGGCGGCCGCCCGCTTCGGGAAGCCGTAGCTCCCGCGAACGTGCGGCCGAGGCCGCCGCCGCCGCCGCCCCCCGGTGCGGCACGGTGTGACCTAAACGTGTTCGACATGGTGGAGGCGTACCACAATGAGGGGTGGTGGCCGGGGGTCGTGTCCGGCGCGTGGCCGGCGTCGACCGTTGGGGAGCCGCGGTACGCCGTGTCGCTCCCAACGGTTCCAGCGGTGCTAGATATCGTGGCTTCGCTTGTCCGTCCGCGGCGGGCATTCGTGCGCGGGCGATGGATGGATATGCAACAAGTGGTGAGCCTTTTGTGCAGCAATGCGCGTTCAGCTGACTCCAAATGTTTCTGTCTGTATGTTGCTCCCAAATTCGGGGGTCTTGTTTGAATTTCATAGAGATATACTGAGAAACTGCACAACAATCAGTAAATTTCCTAAAAGAATTGGGGAAAATATCTCATGTTCTGAAGGGATCTTGGTTTGTTCTCCATTTTTATGGAAGGGCTCCTGGTTTGTTTCTCACTTGGTTAAAGAATGACTAAAATAAGGCATTGGCCACTAAACTTGCCATTTGATTTAATGTATTTGTGCTATTTTTAGCAATGGTGAGCTATTTCCGTTCAATTTGGAAAGACCATATGATATCTATTCCTGGATGAAGTATATGATGTTATAATAAAGAGTCTAAAAAAGAACTATAATGATACAAGTGTTTTTGGTACACCACTCAATCGAGATATTTTAGGCCCAAAAATGTTGGGTACACACTCCATCTCACAAGGTGCATCTACAATTTTCTCCGGATGTTTTCAACACTTGGAAGTTTGTTATGTGTACCTTCTGAATTTCTTAAAGGAGTCGGGCTTTCATGTTAGGCAGCATGGTCATTTGACCATGTTCAAACCTGCTGGTCCTTGTGAGAATGGAAAAATTACCTATTATACTTGTTTCCATTGACCTTTTGACAGTTACATTCCTTTCCATTGCATTTTGACCATTCTCCCTAGTTATAAAAGATCTGAAACTTGTTTGTTTAGCTACTAATTTTATGTTGAAACAGTACTAATTTGGGGAAATATGGCATGCCAATTCAAATCAGGTAACTTTTTATGTTCAACTTAACCATATTGCCATGATTGGATTAGTTCTGGCTTTTAGGGGCTTCAGTTTCTCTTTACTGTAATACCCGAGGTTCTAGTTCTATTTAGACCAAACCCCATTTGCTCTGGCTACGCACTATACAACAAGCAATTTGTAATTTTCTTAACTCGTGCAAAATGTTTAACCCATGTCTAGAGCACCACCAACTTTACACATGTGCCCATGCATACAACCCACTAATGGGCTGTACTTGGTCTTAATTTTAACTAGGCCAGGTTATCACATTTGCGGTCATAAGTTTTACTTGAATTCAGCAAAGAAATAAGTAGGTATTTTTTTTTGCTGATATGTGCATCCTTGATTACATTGAATCAGTAAAAAAATAAGGTTGCATAATTACAGAGGTAAGGAAGGTAGAGCACCTAAGCATTCAGAATAGAGAACTCATGCTGCCAAAATACCATAGCAATTTTTAAAAAAGTGGATCGATGCAATGAGATGAGAAAATTATCTTACAAATGGCATAAAACCAAACACCCTTGTATACATATATGTAGGTCAACATAACTGAATGAACATTTTTGAGCATATTCTGAAGTGGAAGTTTATCTGTCTATGAAAGGAACTCTCTGAAACCTGTAACTGTTTGGTGCATACAGTAAGCTTCCCTAACTGAACATACAACTAAGATGCGCAATTATTAGCTAGTGAAAGTGAATCGCTAATATTCTGCTGTTGTAAATTTGCATGCAGGTTCCAAGGGTGCCACTGTATGATGAGGGGAGCAATGTGGAAGTAATATGTCCTGAAGGGAAGCAGGGTATGATGACTGCTACTATCATTAAGATGGTTGGCTCTGCAAACTATGTAGTTCAGCATGGGGATAGTAACCGCTCAATTGTGGTCCTACATTCTCGTTATATTCGGCCACAACCTGTCTTTGATAGAATGAAGTTTTATTATGACTTGGAGCCATCTACAGAGGTGGAAGTGTATCGGGATGGTACTTGGTTACCAGGTGTCATTTCAGAAATTGGAAGTTGTGAATCTAGCAAATATGCAGTAAGGGTAAAAAAACACAACAATGCTGATGAAGAGGACTACACACTTGTGTCGAGTACATTCCTCAGACCGTGCTGTGAATGGGATGGTCAGCAATGGAGGCTTTCGTCAACAAAGGCATTTTACCAGCTTCACAATGTTAGTTGTGACCTTTCTCTCTCCTTTCTTTTATTTCTACAATGTTCATTTTTTGACCGTTGGATGCAAGTTTACATTCTGTTACTTTTTTTTTGGATAGCTTACTGGCAATATTACTGTATGTTTATTTTTTAGCTCTGTTGAATAATTGATTCAAATGTTCTGAACTAATACTTGCTCCTGTTTACTAGAAACATGCTAGGAAAAGAAAGTATACACTTTCTGTTGAAAACAGCTTATCACCCGTATTCTCCACACCTTGTGGAGATAGTGTTCAGAATAGCTTTGTCCGTAACAGAAGGATGAGGACAGATAACGTGAGAAATGAAGGGCCACACATGAGGCATTCTTTACATGCTAATCAAGTTACAACTGGATCATCGTCAAAGGATGACATAGATGTCGAAGCTCCTGCAGATAAGCACACCACGATGGTGAAAAAGCTGGACAATAAAAATGAGCCAAAGGGTAAGGAGTGCATGACGACATCTAACATGGTGCTAATCATGAGTTGCACACATGGTGATGGGAAAAGGCAAAACTGTCTGACGAAGGTAGCCCCCTTGGTTTCTACTTGCGTGCTTCTTAGTTTGTTCATGCACTATACTGAGAAAGCTATGTATGCACTTAGATTCAGCAGATATGGCGCATTTTATGTTCTTCTACTCCCTCTGCTCCATAATATAAGATGTTATTGCAACCAACCAATATAATCATATATTGGTTGCAATAACATCTTATATTATGGGTCGGAGGGACATGCTGGCATACTTAATACATATACTTGCTATTTGTCCTTATTTCTTACTCCCATCAGCACTGATTGCCATTCTTCAATGACTGTCTCGTGGTTCGGTTCATATTTTTACAGGCATTTGCTAATATGAGAGGGAACGACAAATCTTCGTATCTTGATGTAGTTGAAATTAGTGATAGCTCTGGATACAGTGATGGTATCAAAATCGAAGACAGTTCTAGTTGTAATCCTACCAGGAGGATTAAAAGGTGGCAAATTCCCACTAACACAGGAGATGGGCTCTGTTCCAGGAGCGCTCAACTTCATCAAGAATCATCGCCCAATTCAGCACATAATACTCCTTCTAACCAATGTGTGTTGCTACCTTTGGGACTAGAGGAAGCATCACATGTTCCTTCCAATAATGAGGGTGTGCAGCTAACCCCTCTGTCAGGATACCCAATTTTAGGGACGCAACCACTTCAAGTGCTCCCTGCATTGAATGAAAGAAAAGAACTGTCACTGTCGGATCATGTTTGTTCTGAAGCTGAGCCGGTATCACCTTATGATTCTACGGCTAGAGCTGGCATTCAGGAAATGTGCCAAGAAGTTACAAAGGTACACGCTATTCTATCACCTTTTGCATCGTGGTCGATTTAAGTATACCATTAATTTTCCTTTGTCAAAATTCTTGTTTGTCTTTTCTTACTAGCAAATCTCAAAACAGGCTAAGATTTTGTTGGCTGATGACTGCAATGAAGTACCAGACACCTTTTCAATAACCTCTGGAAACAGTAAGTTTTTGTTACAATGGCTCGCGTTACACTGATTAAATCTGTCTAACTACAATGAAAACTTCACCAGGTAAGCAGAGCATCTGTGATCCATTACATGCCAAAGCCAGATCAATAAGACGGTCAAGAAATTCTGAGGTCCCAATTTTTCTGAAAGTAGGTTCATCTTCATCTTCAGAACAAGTTGTTAAGGTTGACGGTCTTGTGCATTGAAAGGCTTACTAATAACGCATCCTGTTACTGACTTACTGCAACCTTGTTTCAGTTTCTTCCATCAGAACAAATGGAAGTACCGGAGCGATGTGAAAAGACCCATGATGTGGTTAGTCCTTTTGCTTGTATCTCCTTTCTGTGTCAGTGAAGTGGCTGCATTCCTAAAATCGGGTTTCAGAAGATATGATGCATTTTGTGTTATTGTATCTCACAAGCTTTATGCTTTACTACCATATGGTGGCATACATATGACATACTTGTTTTTATCTTTATTTCCTCCTGCCATCAGCACTGATTACCATTCTTCAATGACTGTCACGTTGTTTGGTTTATATTTTTACAGGCATTTGATAATACGAGAGGAAACAACAAATCTTCATATTTTGACATAGTTGATATTAGTGAGACCTCTGGGTACGGTGATGGCAGTTCCATTTGTAATCCTAACAAGAGGAGGAAAAGACGACAAAGTCTCACTGACATAGAGGGTGGGCTCCATTCCAGGATTGTTCAACTTCATCAAGAATCATCACCCAAAACCACACAAAATACTCCTTCAAACCAAAATGTGTTGCTAGTTTTGGGACTAGTGGAAGCATCACATGTTCCTTCGAATGCTGAGGGTCTGAAGCTAACTCCTCTGTCATGCTACCCGGTTTTAGGGATGCAGCCACTTCAAGTGCTCCCTGCATTGAATGAAAGAAAAGAACTTCCACTGTCGGATCATGTTTGTTCCGAAGCTGAGACGGTGGCACCATATGATTCTACGGCTAGAGATGACATTCATGAAATGTGCCAAGAAGTTACGAAGGTAGACGCTATTCTATCACCTGTTGCATCGTAGTCGATTTATAGTATGCCATTCATTTTTCTTTGAGATCAAATTTCACTTTTCTTGTTTGTTGTTTCTTACTAACTCATCTCAAAACAGGCTAAGATTTTGTTGGCTGATAGCTGCAACGAAGTAGCAGACACATTTTCAATAACTTCCGAAAACAGTAAGTGTTTATTACAATGGCTCGTGTTACACTGATTAAATCTGTCTAACTGCAATGAAAACTTCACCAGGTAAGCGGAGCATCTGTGATCAATTACATGCCAAAGCCAGTTCAATGACACAACGGTCAAGAAATTCTGAGGTCCTCATTTCTCTGAAAATACGGTCATCTTCATCTGCAGAACAGGTTGTTAAGGTTGACGATGTTGTGCATTGAAAACCTTACTAATAACGCATCCTGTTACTGATTTACTGAAACCTTGTTTCAGTTTCTTCCATCGGAGCAAATGGAAGTTCCCAAGCGATGTAAAAAGATCCATACTGTGGTAAGTCCATTTGTTTGTAGATCCTTTCTAGTTTCGTGTCGTAAAATTGGCTCTAGAAGAATACATAACTGTGGCATTTACTACTAGAAGACAATGGAACCATTAATTCACTGATGAACTAAATCATGATTTGGAAGAACATAAAACTCATTAAAAAAGTCTTCTCTTAAAAGTAGCATGAAAGTCCTTCAAATAACTTCTGAAAAATTTCCCCTTGGCCATTTCAGTGATCGAGATTTCATTCTGAAACTCATGCAGCTAAATCAATTTTCCACACACATTCTTTCTCCTAAAATGCTTCATTTCAATTTGTAATGACTGCTATGCTCTAACAAATCTTAACTGATGTAAATGATTTTATGTGGTGATGGTGGCTCCACCTTGAGGGTCTTCTGTGGATTTGTATGTGCAGCAATGAACCTTTGTGGGTCTCTTGGGAATTACGGGATCATTCACACTTGTTTCATGTGTCATGCTGTATAATTATTTGTGGCTTGCCGATTGGATGTGATTTTCGTATGCAACTTCCAAATTTTAGGAATACTCCTTGGGCACGATGAATTTCACATGATTTCTGTAATATATAATTAAATGAACTTTCAAGGACAACTTAACTCATCTATGTAGGGAACTTAGATAACATTTTTTTGAAGTTCATGACATTGATTGAGAACAGTTTTGGAACTCACACGCACGTGAGTAGTTACCAAAAAAGGGATTGTGTCCAGTAATTGTTTCTTGTCTACTAGTATCATTTCTTTAGCATGCCACACTTTTCTGGTATCCCAAATGTTGTCTACATAATATCATGTAAACTGTAATTGTATATTGATGATTTTGTTTACAGATGGGAATGTTGAACAGCATTTCAAGCATCTGTGTCAAGGAAAAAGAGAACCTTATGAACTGTAAGCCTTGCCCAAACTCAGAAGGTAATTTGTTGTGCATAAAAAACTATTCTGTCTGACCAGAACCATGTTTTTAACAGACACTATGGTTGCCGAGTATCATGCATTGAATCTAACCCCTTTCCTGGAAATTGGCAGGGACTTCTTCATTGGCGCATCCTGGTAGGACACTGGTGTATCCTAACATGACCATGGATCTATCCGCCTTTATGCCAGCACCTAACAGCAATGGTCTTCCTCCTGGACTCATTACAAGTTCTTTGCTGTTGAGACCCCGCGATAAAATGGAGGTCTTTACAAGGCTACCACAGAAACCACACTTTAGTAAGCTGCTGCAAGATTGCCACCCAGAATTTCGTGAAGGAAATGCTATAGGACTTGCGATTTCATTTGCCAATTTGGCCGAGAGCATACAAAATATGCGAATTCAGGATGAAGATCAACTTTTTCAGGGGAAAATGAGCAGCGTTGCGGAGCTGGAAGAGAATGGGTTTGAAGTTGCCCCCTGAAGGAGCGTCTCGGGAACCTGCTCCGTATCAAGAATCGTCAGATGGATCTCAAGGGCAAGAAGGAGATTCTGGAACAGGATATACTTGAGAAGGAAGGAGCATACGTCACAGTAGAACGAGAGGAAGAAATCCTAGACATGGGCATCAAGCAGCTGGAGCAGATGCTTTTGCATGCCCAAGAGGAGAAGGCGTTGCTCGTGGAGCAGAAAAAAGCAAGGGGTTTAGAAATCTCCAAGCTCCAAATCGACGCTTGTCGAGCTGAGGAGTTATATATGTCCGCGGAGACCGATTTTGGCCGCACTGCTACTGCACCGTGGGAAGCATGCTTGCCTACTGACAATACTGCCTCTGGCTTGGTGTTTGCTACCACAACTTGCTCTATATGATTTACTGTTCTGCTAGTTTAATGCACTAGGAGGGGAATGAGAGATAGCTAGTCTTATTCCCATGCACTCGGAAATGATATGCCCATTTGAACTTCTAATGTTTAGGAGTTGATATTTTGCTGTTGTAAAAATATTTTGCTGTACGGTTTCTGCTTTCGCAGTTAAGTAGCCCTTGCTTTATATAATGGGCTTATTATTAGGGAATAAGAATTTGAAACTGTTCAATATATGTCTCATGTGCAAATGGTGGTGCAAACTTGAGAATGAACAAGGTTTGTGGCAAACTCTGATTAGAGCGAAATATAGAATTTCTCGTGGGATCTGGAGGGTCAGGATGAAACAGAATGACTATGCATTGTGGAAAGATCTAAATTTACTTGAATGGAAGAACAATGACCATTGGGAGTGGAGTTAAATCTATGGTCACCGAACTTGCTTAGCAAAGTCGGTACGATCACCGTATATAGGAAATATGAGTTTACGGTCACCGAACTTGCACGAGAGTGTCAGCCATGGTCATCGAGCAATACGAGCGGTGTATGCGATAATGTGGGTCGCACTGTCAGTTGACTAGATGGGTAAGTTAGAGAAGAAAATAGCTTGGGAGGGTTTTATTGCAAAATGGTTTACGTGTACTAACCCCCGCGTTCTAACCGGACTCATTCGTTTCGACCCGCGTTGCTCCTCTGTTGCCGCCGTTCTAACCCTGAATCACCGCCGCCGCCACAGGAGAGTAGCGAGCTAGCGCCGGTTTTGATCCTCTTCTATTTTCGACATTGCTAGGTCATGTCCAGCGCTAGCTCTTCCCACTGTGCGCTCCGCCACCAGGCTCCACCGTTTCCCCTCATCGGTTGTTCCAGTGCAGCCGGTTGGTGAAGCAGGCCCGCTCAGGCATGTAGGATCATCCAAGATGGACGTACTACAATTGTAAAAACCATGGGGTAAACCTCTGTTCTTTGCATTTTGACATCCATGATTGATTTGTTGTGATGCTGTTCTTAAAAGATCTCAAATTTATGTCAGTTCTTGATGGGTTTTTTTTACAGTTTGGTTGCAATTTTTGGAACTGGGAGTTGGAGTATATTGGCTATCTGATTGAGAACAACCACATTCAAGGAGGTGCTGCTGTTTAAGCTCTAGGGTGGGCAGAAGAAAGAAGGGAAAAACTAGAGCTGAGGAAGAAGGAGGCATCAGTGACTTGTGTGCAAGGCCAGGAGCAGCATGTGCTGAAGCTTTTGGAGGAAGTTAGGAAGATTGTGGCTCTTGTTAAGATTGTCGTGGGTGTGATGTGTGTGTTATGTGCTATGTTTACGGTTATGCTAGTGAAGAAGTGAGCCTGAGGATTGTGTACTGTTGAACTATGTGAAGCCTTTTGGCCATTATGTATCTGAATCTGATGAAATGCAGTGTATTATAATCCTTGTTTGTCATATGTGAACTCAATTGTGTACTTGATTCAAATGGAGTGCATTTCTTTGCCATTGTTTAGTATAGCTAGAAAACATACCTTGTGGAATTCATAACACTTCACACTCAATAGAAACAAAAGGACATAATTCACAGGAACATAACATTGAACTTACTTGTTCTAGGAAACCAAAAGTACATAATTAACATGAACATGGGCATCAGGACACCACAATGACATAATTCACAGGAACATGAGCATCAGGACTCATGCTACAATTCCAGAAGCCAACACACCATTAGGACACCAAAAGGACAAAGTTTTCTAACACCAAATAAAGAAAGGAGAGTTAATCTTGGGCTACTCCCTCTCCAGCTTTGTTAACACCTAGATACCACTCCATCCTTCTAGATTTTGGAACTGGCTCTATAACTACCCGGGACATTGGAATGGTTTTAGTCATTATGGAGTGCAGATGAATGGCATCAGGAACATGAGAACCTTCCACTTCACCTTCTTCAACTGGAGCATTGGCTGCCATCATAGCTCTCTGAACTACCATTTCATTTTCATTAGTTTCCCTTTTTGATATTTCTTCTGCAGTTTTAGCATCTCTCTTTTCTTTTCTCTTCTCTTCAGCTGCTAGCATCTTGTCTAGTGCCTTCTTCTCTGCAGCTTAGTTCCTCTTCTTCTTAGCTACCTCTTTTTTAACCTCTGCTATGATTCTACTAGTCTCAGCCTTAGCCTTTTTTCTTAAGATTAGCATCTTGCCTTCTCTTCTCTCTGTTCTATGCAACAATTTTTGCTTTGGATGCTGCAAGTTCAGCCTTCAACCTGTCTTGATCTAGCTTCTTCTTAGCTTTATCTTCTGCTTTTTTGACATCAGCTTGATACGTTGCCTCTAGTAAAGCTATTTTTCTTTCTTCATTGGATTTGTTCTTCTCTTGTTGCATCTGTCTTAGCTTATGAGCTAGTTCTCCTTGTCTGATAGTGGCAACACCATTTGACTGACTTGGAGATTCTTGGTTAAGCAAGCTTTGTGCTGCTGTGATGAAGGTATACTCATGAACTGCCCTTGCCTCCAAATGCCTCTCTGTTGTCCTTTGTACATGCATTAATGATTAGTAACATCAGGGAAATTGGGCAATTGGCAGTGAAGACTGGATTGGGCTAAGAAAAGTAGGTGCACAGTTTACCTGCTCAAGCAAGTTGTTCACAAGTAGATCTGTCCTTTGTGCTGCAGTAGGATTGTTAACATCAGGGCAATTGGTAGTGATGACTGGATCAGCATGAGAGTGTTCCTACAATATAAATTAAGAAAATTAGTTAAGTACATGTTAATATCATCATGAGGTAGTTGCTAGTTAAGTAGTAAGTACCTGTGTGATGACTGGATCAGTATGAGGAGGAAAACTCTGATCAGCTGTAGTTGGTGGTGGAAGGCCAGCTTTCATCCATTTGCAACCAGCAATGTTATGATCATGGAATCCATAGTACTTGCAATGCATTATGACACCATGCCTTGATATCTTCTTGCATCCTCCTCTAGCATCTATCTCAAATGGTGCTTTTCTTATGCTTTTAGTACGCCTAACGATATGTATTGCATACAGAGGTGGTAGTATTGGAGGTCCATTCATTTTCTCCATTCTGTCTTGTCCTTGCATTGGTACACTATGTGTCCATAGGACTTGTCATGCATTTCCACTGAATAGCATTTGTCAACCAGTGTGATAGGATCTATGTCATCATGCCTTAAGCATGCTATCACACGAGGACATGGTTGATGAGTGCATATTTGCATCATGTTTTATATTATTATTTTTGCATTATAGTTGTATGATCTTGGTATTTTACGGCGTTCGCGCGTATCTTTTATGTCTATTTTTACCAGGATCAGGATATGATGGACAAAATTCTTGGACCAATTGTATTGGAGTGAAAATGAGTCAAAAACAACGTAAATCGCTTATTTGGGAAATATCAATAATACCAAAAGAAAACCCAAAGCAATTGGAGGATACGGTGCATTTAAAGACCAACTATACGGCGGGAGGAATTTTTTCGGCCATATATTTTCCGCCATATAGTTGGCGTCAATACCACCTGCTCAAATAGTTTCACCCCGTGCAACTGGATCGGAGAGACGACATACATAACACCCAAAAATCGCTAAAACCCCACCTCCGGAAGGCATCTAGAGGGGTAACTCATCCACCGGGGATCCATCTTTTCCCTACGTATATCCAGGAGGCTAAGGCATCGATCTTCATCATCAACCGCTGCATCGCCACCATCTCCATCCATTCCATCTACATCTTTTCTAGATCTTGTTGTAATTTCCGTACTCGTTGTGGATTTATACAAGTACTATTCATCTATGAGAGATTATATTATCTTTGCCATGATGTTGATTGCCTCCATATTTGAGTAGATCATTAGTTCTTGGGATATGTAGAAACCCTAGATGGAGGGAACTGTGACCATGTGTTAGATTGTCTTAATCTTGATGTTGGGAGAAGTCGACCTCTCAATATTTGCCTCTTGTGGGAACTTGATGAAGGGAACTACTTATTGGGAACTTGATGGAGGGAACTACTTGTTGACACTCCTTACGTATCAACTTGATAATCAGGGAAACTCACAAAAGACTATCCATGCCATGGATACGTCCTACGGGATCAAGTCCCTTAATAGCGCGGTAATTAAATTGATGTTGATTGTTGTCTGCTGTGGTTATGAGGATGATGTGAGCAGTGGTTGCTGCCTATTCTTCCAAATACAGAGTTCCTCCCACACATACATAGTTGAGAATGTTCATGATAATAATCTTTACCTTAGACCTTTTATAAATGCTAGAGGTAAACCGCTACTCCCTGAAAACACTTTTCCCCACTGCAGTTTCAAATCTCTTTTACATACGCAATACTTATTTTCTGTATTCACTTTGTTTTACTTTACTTATTGTTCTCATACCAAAAATGCAAAAACACCTTTTTACACAACACTCGCATTTTATCTTGTTACTTAGAACTTTATTTCAGCATTTCTATTTTAGTATTTACTTTAAGAATTATTAGACTTTAGACTCCTACTCCCTGTGGGATCAATATCTTTATTTTGAAACTAGCTACAAACGATCTGTACACTTGCAGTCATCAAGCTATTTTCTAGCGCTGTTGCCGGGGAGCTAAGCACTGTAGGTATTTTAGTTTTTGATTTATTTTAGTCTTGCTAAGTTTTGTTTTGAGTTACAGGTTTCCCCAATATGATGGAGTTTGAGCATTTGACTAGTGCTAACCCATTCAGCCACTTTAAGATCCCCTATGATATTAATAAAAGAGACAACTCCAATGAGAAGACAAGGGGTTTTAAAATAAATCCTCTACTATTAGGTATTCTACACAAGAAGCAATTTACCGGATATGAAGAAGATCCTGATCCATATGAGCATATTGCAAGCTTCAAAGATATATGCGGCACTTTCCAATTACTAGGGTATACTGCTAATGAGGCAAGGGTTAAACCTTTTAGTCAGACTCTGACT
This sequence comes from Avena sativa, assembly GCA_916181665.1. Classification (NCBI taxonomy): domain Eukaryota; kingdom Viridiplantae; phylum Streptophyta; class Magnoliopsida; order Poales; family Poaceae; genus Avena; species Avena sativa. The sequence goes on along the minus strand of OV702297.1, from coordinate 296,746,701 downwards.
AGCACAACTCTCTCATGGTATAGATCTTTACCCCCAGAAGCCACTACTACTTGGGATAATTTAGCTTATGAATTTCTATCCAAATATTATCCATTATCAAAATCTTTTGGAATCAGGCGTCTTATAATGACATGGAGGAACCGTCCTAATGAAGGACTGGTAAGAGCTTATATAAGATTTAAAGATTTACTTAATCAATGTACTCATCATGATTTGCCTGAATGATATTTATTGCATATCTTTTATGGTGGTTTAATTGAACCTAATAAAATTGAACTAGACTCTTGCGCGAGAGGAGCTTTTATGAATCTACCCATAACTAAAGCTTGGGCTTTACTTAATATAATTCACGATCATAGAGTTTCATGAAATTTTGGTCTAGGAAGCGAAGGAGGCATAGAAATAGATTATGATTGTATTCATAATTATAATAAGAAGGGCCATGTTAATGAATTATATAAAGAACTTTACTTAGATTCAGATCTTGTGTTGCAAGTTGTTAAAGCTTTTACAGAACATATCAAAGCTCCAAAAGAGGGTTCGGTCAAGTATGATCCACCACCCGAACCTGAGTTGAAAAAAGAAGTTAAAGCAACACTGGCCTCCCTAGAACCAATGTATGAGATACCTTTTCCTAACACAACGAAGAAGTATATTTTGGAATATGAACAGGTCAAAGCAGTACAGGATAAGAAGGAAGAGGAAAGTGTGCCAGAAGTTTAAGAACATCTGGATGAAACCAAAGATGAAGAGGTAACCAAGGAAGAAATTATGGCTATGTAGGCACATTTCAACATAGTTGAACTTGATGAAGCGACTTCCGTATTGGTTGAAGGTAAAACTAAGTGCTAAACTTTCAGGGGATGAAGAAGAAGAACTCATGAAGGTACTAAAGGAGCATCGCAAGGCCTTTGGGTACTCAATGTATGATTTAAAGGGCATTAGTCCCATGATAACCGTCCATCGAATATTCATGGAGGAAGGTGCTAAACCAGTTGCAAAATTTAATAGAAGGCTGAATCCTGCAATGAAGGAAGTGATAAGAAAAGAAATAGTACGCCTACTAGATGCAGGTATAATCTATCCTATAAAAGAAAGTGAATGGGTAAGTCTTGTTCATTGTGTTCCTAAGAAGGGTGGTTTTACTATTGTTCCTAATGAAAACAATGAACATATACCTACTAGAACTATTGTTGGACAAAGGATGTGCATAGATTTCAGGAAATTGAATAAAGAAACTAGGAAAGATCACTATCTTTTACCATTCATAGATCAAACTCTAGAGAGGTTAGCAAACCACACTCATTTTTGTTACTTGGATGGATACTCTGATTTTTTCCCAAATAGTTGTTCATCCTGATGACCAACTTAAAACAACTTTTATTAGTCCTTATGGTTTACATGCTTACCGATGCATGAATTTTTGGTTTATATAATGCTCCTTCTACTTCTCAAAGATGCATGCCCACTATTTTTGCGGATTTTATAGAACTGATAATGGAAGTATTCATGGATGATTTTTCTATCTATGGAACTTCGTTTACTAGTTGCTTGGATAATATCAAGAGAATTTTGCAGCGTTGATGACCCATAAGTATAGGGGATCGCAACAGTCTTCACGTGTAGTATTACCCAATTTATTGATTCGACACAAAGGGAACCAAAGAATACTTGCAAGCCTTAACAACTGAGTTGTCAATTCAGCTGCACCTGGAAATAGTTCTTGCTCATAGAAGTTTATCAGTAGCAACAGTTTGGTAGTAGCAACAGCAAAGCAATAGTAACAGTAACAATAAACAGTGGGATTCGAGTGCGGTAGGCATAGGGATGGATGGACGGGCGTTGCATGGACGAGTCTAAACATGTAACTTCAAGATCTAGGGCATTGCAGATAAATAATAACAAGCATCCAAGAACTAAACAGTCCTAGGCATGTGCTCCATATATAGTCATACATGCTCACAATGAGAACTTGCATAACATCTTCTGTCCAGCCAGCCCATGGCAGCGGGGCCTCTAGGGAACTACTTGACATTAAGCTGCTCCTTTTAATAGAGCACCAGAGCAAAGCATTAACACTCCATGAACACATCTGATCCTCACACCATAGCCATCCCCTCCGGTTGTCCCAATTATTTTCACTTTGGGGCCTTTGGATCCGGTCAATGATATGTGTACACAACTTGCAAATAAGATCACAAACAATACTATCATAATGATTCAATAATAAGTTCAGATCTGAGATCATGGCACTTGGGCCCTAGTGACAAGCATTAAGCACAACAAGTTGCAACAAAGTCAAATAGCACTAATAGAGATACTAGGCACTATGCCCTAATAATCTTATTCGATTACATGATAGAACTCATCCAATCCCTACCATCCCCAAGCCTACAGCGGGGGATTACTCACTCATGGATGAGGGAAACATTGATGGTCGATGGAGATGTACAATGATGATGATCCTTTCCAAATTTCCTGTCCCGGCAGGGTGCCAGAACGGAGTTTCTGGATCCTAATCTTCATTTCTGGTGGCGGCGGCGGAGCGGAACTCTTTCTGAAAAACTATCGAACCCCCCTCGGTTTTTAGGTCGAGAGGCAACTTATAGGCGCAGAGGGAGGCCGAGGGGGTGCCTGGGGTGGCTGCACCCCCTAGGCGCGGCCAGTGGTGGGCCCGTGTCTGGCAGGGGTGTGGGCCTCCCAGGCCCCTTCTCCGTCTCGTCTTCTGGCTCCATGGATCTTCTGGTAAAATATAATTTTTGGCATATTTTCCGGGATTTTTCCTCATAGTTCATTTTCTGCACAAAAACTAGACACCAAGGTAATTCTGCTGAAAACAGCGTCAATCCGTGTTAGTTGTATCCAAATCACACAAGTTTAGAGGAGAAACAATAGCAAAAGTGTTCGGGAAAGTAGATACGTTTTGGACGTATCATGTCGTGGTATTTTCGACGAGTACGCCATGGAGGGGTCCTCACAGTGCGTGTTAGAGACGTGGGGGAAGGCGGACGGTTGACGAGTATGAGGTTACACAGCTTACCCAGGTTCAGATCCCACAACGGTGACAGAATCCTACTCCTGCTATAAATCACTATAAGGGCAATACGCCGAGTTACATGGATTGGTTTGCTGTGCGAGGGGTATGTTAATCGATACTTGGTTGTGCCCTAGAGGCTCCCATAGGCCCGACTTATATAGTCGCCAGGTCCTAGGGTTACAGGGAAAAGTCCTAGCCGGACAGGTTACAGAGTCCTACACTGCTTACAACTAGTCTAGCGTGTCTTGCACTCCAAGGCTCCGGGTACGTCGGTGACTCCTCCGTAGCCTTCCTTTATCCGGCATGGGCCTCCCTTTTGGATCCATCTAACTGGGCCGCCTAGCAGGCCATAGGCCATGCTACCAACTGTGGGCCACCCGGGTTATCCGGATAGGAGACATGCTATGAGGATACCTATATAGCATATCCCCAACAGTAGCCCTCGGAGAACTCCGAGATCTTGTGCCATCTTTCCTCTTCAGGTTTGAATGCTCCGTCTAGATGGATGTCGGCAAATCGTCAAGCAATATCTTGTAGTCCTCCCAAGAACCCTGCAAGGTTTTCTCCGTCTTCAACTCGTAAGTCGGAGAATTGTTGAATCTTCTATCGTACTCTTCCGTATCCGGACTGGATCCGTCCATGCCGGAATATTCTGATGTGATGGTTCACCTGCCAGTGACAGCTAGGACGACGTAGACATAGGTCAGCGACGCTTCATAACTTACACATGCAGAGAAAACAATCATGTCCGTTTTTCCCGCGCGAGAGATATGAACCATTGCACCGACGCTTGGGAACGTGGCTAAATTTCTGCGCACGCGCCTGACGAGGTTTAATCTCGTCAATGCCCATTGTTATGGACTTGGGTTTTGGAGAAGATGGGGATGCCGGAGATCGTGGCACGGTTAACAGACAAGCAACCAGGGGACACGGGATTTACCCAGGTTCAGGCCCCCGGAGGGAAAACCCTACTCCTGCTTGTCTGCTCTTTGATTACGGCAGAACCGAAGGTTACAGGGTGTGCAGATTCGATCTGGCGTGGATGCATGTGCGAAAGTATGAGTCGAGTCCCCCTAGGACATGCCCTCCTGGCCTTTATATAGACTTAGGCAGGTCCCGGGCGTAGTCCTAGTCGGTTACAAGTTCTAGGGTTTTACCCCTTTGAATTTCCTATCTCCTCTAGTCTTGCTCTCCAAGGATCCGAAGACGTCATGGGCCTTGGCCACCCGAAAATCTTCATGGGCCAGCGTATGTCTGCCGTGGGCCTTCCTTGGGCTGGACTAGGTATGCTGAAGTTACGTACCCGTAGGGTATAACCATGTCAGTAGCCCCCGAGTGATCAGTCGAATCGTAGATTCGGCTGAGGACTCTTCCATCCTTCGGGAGTAGTTATATGTTAATAGTATATGTGTGTAGGGATTGTTGATGCGTGTGCCTAACTCACCCGACGGATCAGGGTCAGTTAACTGTCTTAGGACGAAACAACACGATCTTCTTCAGGTTCGGGTCCCTTAACCCGGGCCTAGAACATATGCTGGCGTAATTCAACTCAGGCCGCGGAGGACTTATAGGAGTAGAATTCCAGTGATTTTAATTGGTGTACCCAACGCGTCCGTCGGGATTTTTCATCGTACCTGCTGGTACGGATTCAGACTAGCAGAGCGCAGTCAGGTGCGTTGCCAGGCCATCAGATGATTCTGTAGGTCTTATCTTTGCGTCGCAGACGCAGCATCCGAACATTTATCACCTCGGAGGTGTTTCGGGTGGCCGAGGAGATCGTCGCTCACTCAGCATTTTGTTGGGGCAGAGTTGCCAAAAAAAGTTTTTGCATGCGGATCCGGAAGATCGCAGTCGAAGATTTCATAGGGTGCGCGACCAGCGCTCCCTATGGGAGTAGCCCCCAAGTGTCTGTTCGAGTCGTAGACTCGAACGGAGACTTTCAGTTCAAGCATTGTTTCAATCATTAGGTCCGCAGGACTCGAAAATTTTCGGATGCTTAAATCCATCCTCCCTATGGGAGTAGCCCCCGAGTCCGTAGTGGAGTCGTAGACTCGACGTAGGACTCAGATAAGTAATTTTGTCCTCATTTGTCTGTCGGGTGCGCGGCCAGCGCTCCTGATAGGAGTAGCCCCCAAGTATTTAGTTGAATCGTAGATTCGAGTGAGTACTTTTAGCTGTGGAGCCGAAGTGGTGCTAGTATAGCTTTTGATGACGTCAGTGCTTACGATCGATGACCTCAAGCGTCTGCTAAACCAGAGATGACTTGACTGGACAAAGCGTGGGTCCCACTTGCTGACTTTGAATTGACCGGTCACGCACGGCGTGGAGATGATTTCGGCGTCTCCTCGATTTCCGCACGTAGTGGACGGCGTGGTAACGACGGTTCGTTTTGGTGCTGACACGTGTACGGCCAGATCTACCGTTGGCGTTAGGTCTTCTCGATGGAAGGCCGGCGTGCGTCGTATTCGTTGTTATAACCCCTGGTGAAATCGTGGTTTGTTTTTCACCGCAGCAGTTCATCTATTCACTGCCCCCTCGTTCTTGAGCTATTCTTGCTGCGCGCTGAGAGTTTCCTCCACATTTCCTTTGTCTTTCTTCGTTGACAACGCCACCACCGCCGTAGCGCCATGGAGAAAACAAAGAAGTCCTCATCTGCAGTTGGGACCAGCACCGCCGGAGGCAAGAAGGGCACCGCCACTGCTCGCGTCACCGACGGTGGCTGGCGGCGATCAGAAACGCGGGAGAACGATCTCCACAAACTGCGCGAGCGGAGCCTGATTCCGCAAGACACGACGGCCGTAAGACTCCCCGGCAATGAGGTAATCCCCCGTCCCCCATCTGGGTATCGGGTTATGTTTGTTGCCTTCATGATTCGCGGGTTTTCTTTTCTGGTCCATGACTTCCTTCGTGGACTGCTCTTTTTCTATGGGGTTCAACTCCATCATCTGTCTCCCAACTCCCTTCTCCACATTGCGTGTTTTATCACGCTTTGCGAGTGTTGGCTTGGCATTGAGCCGCACTTTGGCCTCTTCCAGAAGCTTTATTCCGTGAAGAGGCAGTCTGGTTCGGATGGTGTGTATCCCATTGGGGGTTTCATCATCTCCCTCAGTCCCAATGTGCAATTCTTTTCCTTTTCCATGTTCGAATCTGTCCAGTACTGGCGGAGGAAATGGTTTTACATCCGTGATTCCGTACTGCCTGGGCAAGATTTTGGTCTCGTTCCTTTTGATCCCTCCCAATTGATTGAGAAGAAAAGATCCTGGAAAAACCAAATCTTAGACGGTGAAGTGGCGGAGATAGAGGCCCTGTACCGTCGGGTGGAGGATCTCCAATTGATTTCTGAGAAGGAGGTGAACGGTGTCGACATCATCCGGACGTTTCTTGAGCGTCGGGTGCAGCCCCTCCAAGCGAGAGCGCACCCGATGTTTCTTTACTCTGGGCGCCGTGATCCGACGAGGGTTTCAAGTGAGAAAATCTCCGAGGTGGAACTTGACAAGGCTCTTCGCGCGCTGTTGAAGTTCAAGGCCGACGAAGAAATCCCGGGGAAGTCGCTGACTCCTCCCTTTTCTTCGACGTTGGTCGTACCGAAGGTGTAGATTTGCGCACGTAGTGCTTCCCTTTTGTTTTTGTCAGCTGTGTACTTTTTCCTTTGTTTGCTAACAAAGTTCTTTTTCCTTTTGCAGAGCTTCAAAGTGCCGGGCATGGCACCACCGTTGCCCGAAAGGTATCCGAATGCCCCGGATAATGAAGTGGTGGATTCCGTGTCCGAGCTACCGTCAGCGCGATCCCCAGCGGAGGATGCTGACGAATCGAGTGAGGACCATTCGCGCAAGCGAGCACGGAGCTCTAGCGAGTCGTCAGATGCCTCGACTCCTCCGACTCCCAGAAATCCTCTGGGCCTTGAACGTCATGATGATGTTCATGGGGGTTCTTCCTCTCCCCTTCCTGCCATTCCTGTGCGGGCTGTTGCTCCGCACCCGCCAGCAAAGCGGAAGAAGGAAGAAAAGAAGGAGGAGAAGAGGGAAGAAAAGAAAGAGGAGAAGAGGGCCCGGAGGGCTTCTCCTATCTTCGACCTGAGCGCGTTGGGCTCGTAAGTTTTCTTGTTGCCACTGTTGTCCTTTGTTCCTTTGTTATTTTTGCACCTGTGTTGATTGGTTCGTATGCAGGCAATCCTCCGACGGCTCTAGTGATGGTGCGCGCGAGATGATGGGGGAGTCGAACATTGCGTCGCCTCCTCCTCAGACGGTGGCGACTTCTGGTGATGCTGCGCCAGTTCCTCCTGTGCAGGAGAGGCTCGTGGTTGCGCCTCAGAATTTCGTAGGCGGGCCTGCGGGTTCGCCTTCGGAGCACGTAAGTTTTTCTGCTTGATGTTACGGGGGGAGCCCCCGAGTGTCTTCGTATGCTGATGTTGTTTATGCTTCTTTGTGTTGGGCGTAGCCCCCAAGTCCTGCTCTTACTACTATTGCCTGTTGCTGCAGCCTTTTGTCCAAGAGGCCAAGCGGTTGGTGGAGGAACGCCTGACGCTGGAGGCGAAACTGCGGCAGCTTCAAGGTATTCGTCTGCCTTGTAGTACTTCTCTTGCTTATCCTGGTCCTGTTCTTTGTCACTTGCTTGTTGTAAATGCAGAGGAGCATAACGACTCTCTCCGTGAGGTCGATGCTCTGAAGAAGAGCCTTGGCCAATCGGAGCAGAAGGCCGAAGCTGCCGCTGGGGCGAGAGAGCGCCTTGAGCTGGAGCTGACGAAGGCAGCCGAAGCGAAAGAGCGTCTGCAGCAGGAGGCCGCAGATCGTGAGGAGCAGCTGGCCACCGTGAAAAAGGGGTGGCGGAGAAGCTCATGGCTGCTGCCAAGGCTATTTCGGGTGAGCGCTAGCTTTTGTACTTGCTTCTTTTTCTACGGATCTTCTTCTATGTTGCCTTTCTTCATGTTTTCTTATTTTTTGTCTCAGATGCCGCAGGCATCGAGTTTGACCGCGGTGCTCTGGAGCACGGGAGTGCTCTAGATGATGCCACTGTAGTGGTCGAAGACCGCTGCAGCACCGTCGTCAACTCCCTTGCCAAGGCGAAAGAGGTCCTTGGTCGCTTCTACCAGGAGCTCTTCCCGAAGGGCGCGTCTCTTGAAGACGTGGATGCCCTGGCAGAGGCTCTGTCAGCCGAAGCGCCTGCAGCGTACAAGCGCAAGCAGAAGGGCATCGGTGCGTCCGTCGGGCTGGCGATGGCCATGGCGGCTGGGGCAGAGCTGGACCTGCCCCAGATTACTTCTCGGATGCCGACGGCTACAGATGGATCCGAGGTAGCCTTCGCCGCCTACTCCGCTCACTGCAGACGATATGGGCCCAAGCTCATTGACTTGCTGTCTGAGTATGCATTACGGCAGCAGGGCGAGGCCAAAGCTAGGCAGTCTGGTTCTGAGGCGACTCAGTGCCCTCCGCCTTAGGCGTAGTAGACGTAGGGTAGCTTGTAGTCTATTTTTGTTGTAAATATCTTTGGTAGTACCATCCTTGTGCCACGTAGTGGCCTTATATACTTTAATGAATTTCTCCGAGTTGTGCTCTATCCTTGGCTGAATGTCTGTGTGCCTTATTTTTTCTTCTGCTATAGGTTCCTTCGGGTGCTGACCCAGTTGACACTTCATCCTAAAGGCCCTTGCGAGCATCATTGGATGACTCCTCGCAGCTCGCTTTTCTTCGAGATCGCGTGCGCAGCTTGGAGAGAGATTTGCTTGGGTTACGCGGTCGCGCTGACGTTTGGAAGTGCAAAGCAGACCGTGGTGCAGCCAGAGAGGAGTATTTGATGGCGGAGCTGGGTCGGCTGTCCGAGCAGCTGCAATGTAAGTTGATCCTTCTTTCGGGCTGTAGCTCAGTTCTTCGGGTGAGCCTGCTGGCCTTACTCTTGTTTTGTGCGGTTGTCGCAGGTGCCAATCTTGCTCCGAGGGAAGAAAATGAGCGTATTGCTGTTCGAGTCAATTGCTTGACTCAACAGGACATGGAGGCCGGCGGCTTCTTCTGGATGGATCGTGATCGCGCCATAGTTCTGGCGACGGTGCAGGATCGTGTCTGCCAGGTTTCGCGGGTGCTCCGCCAGGTGCAGACATCGCTTTCCTCGGTGCTGCACGTCATGTTTCCGTTGGATGCCGTGCCAACGACCCTTGCAGATCTTCTGACGAAGTTTCGGAGTGCCAGCAATGTCAAGGAGCTGGTGCGGCAGCAGCTCGTCGCAGGGGTGAAGGCTGCCTTGTCTCTTGTGAGGGTGCATCGCCCTGATGTAGATTTGGCTGCTGTGGCGACTGGGCCACGTCCTCGACCAGATGGTGGCGAGTGGAATATGCGTCCGCATTACGCGGCTGTAAGGCAGTATGCCGAACAAATTGTAGATTTGTTTGAGCAGCGTGCTCAGGTTATTCTTCAGAATAGGTAGGACCTGAAAATAAACAGATAGATGTAAAATTTGTATATTGCGGCTGGGCGTGTATGTGCCCTTTGTTGTAAAGGTTCGCTTGTTTGCGAGCACGCAGTGCTTTGATTTAGTACGTGCCCTTTTCGTTTGCCTGACGTGGTCAGCTACTCAGGTGTACACGTTTTGTCCTCAGTCGATGAAATCGTGAGGTGGGGGGAGCCCCCGAGTGCGTATGTAGCATGTAGTAAAGTTGCAGAAAATAGTCAACCGAGGGTTGGGGGCGAGGTACTTAGCTTTATTTATATCGTAATGGAGGAGGTACATGATTCGGCTGAGTAGCCTTGGCTGAAAGCCTTATTGAAAGTAAAAAGGGGGGTAGGTTTCAACGGGTAGAATCGTCGCAGGTGCGAGACGTTCCACGGGTTGGAGTATGCGACTCCAGACTCCACGTGCTTGAGGCGATAGGCGCCACCTGGGATGACTTCGGTGATGACATAGGGTCCTTCCCATGGTGAATCGAGTTTGTTCGGTTGCTTTTGCTTGAGTCGCAAGACGAGGTCTCCTTCGACGAAGGACCTTGGGCGCAGCCGGCGGCTGTGATAGTTGCGGAGACTCTGCTGGTACACCGCTGATCGAGCGGCTGCTATATTCCGCGCTTCATCGAGTGTGTCGACGGCGTTTTCGAGTGCGGCCGTGGATTCGGCTCCGCTGTAAGCGACGACTCGTGGAGCCTGGTGGCGTACTTCGGCTGGTAGCACGGCCTCAGCTCCGTGCACCATGAAGAACGGTGTGTAGCCGGTGGAGCTGTTTGGCGTAGTACGTAAGCTCCACAGGACAGACGGTAGCTCTTTCGTCCAGTTTCCAGCTTTGTGCTCGAGTGAGCTCATGAGGCGCTTCTTGATGCCAGCGCCGATTAGGCCGTTGGCCTTTTCCACTTGCCCGTTTGTTTGCGGGTGTGCCACTGAGGCATATGTGATATTGATCCCGAGGCCTTCGCAGAAGTCCTGGAATTCTTCGGAGATGAAGTTCGATCCGTTGTCGGTGATGATGCTGTGCGGTACGCCAAACCTGTAGAAAATGGATTCGAAGAACTTGACGGCGGTTTTGCCCTTCTGGTTGGTGACTGGCATGGCTTCGATCCACTTGGTGAATTTGTCTACTGCGACCAGGAGGAAGACGTGTCCTCCTTTCGAAGATTTTGGCAGTTTGCCGATCATGTCGAGGCCCCATTAGGCAAAAGGCCAGGCTATGGGTATGGGTCGAAGTTCGGACCCAGGTGCGTGCGGTTTGTCGGCGAACCGTTGGCACCCGTTGCATCTTCGGACGATGTCTTTCGCGTCGCTCATGGCCGTTGGCCAGTAGAATCCTGCTCGCAGAGCTTTGGCGACGAGGGAGTGGCTACCTGCGTGGTGGCCGCAGATGTCCTCGTGGATATCTTGGAGTATGGCTTTTCCGTCGTTGATGGTGACGCACCGTTGTAGTACGCCCGTAATGCTGCGTTTGTACAGCTCGCCGTTGATGATGGTGAAGGCTTTTGACCGACGAGATACGCGCCGGGCATCTGTCGGGCTGTCTGGCAATTCTCCGTTTATCAGGAACTGGAGGTATGGACGTGTCCAAGTTTCTCCGACTGCCATGACCTGCATCAGGTTGACCATGGCAACTTCGGTATCCAACTTTTCGGGTCCTTCATGACCTTCGGGTAGCGTAGCCCCCGAGTGTTCTGCTTCTTCGGGTGATCCCTTGGGGAATTTCCGCTTGATGGATGGCACGCAGATCTGTTCGAGGAACACACCTGGTGGTACCTTTGCACAAGTGGAGCCGATGTTGGCGAGTCTATCGGCCTCCTCGTTGCTCTCTCTTCCAACGTGCCGAAGTTCGCAGCCGTCGAATTCTCCTTTGAGTGCGTTGTATAGCGCGCGGTACGCGATCATGTTTTCGGCGTGTGCGTCGCACTCATTCATCGTCTGCTGTACGACAAGGTTGGAGTCACCGTAGATGACCAGGCGCGTTGCGCCGCATATTTTTGCCATCTTCATGCCATGGATGAGGGCTTCGTATTCGGCCTCGTTGTTGGAGGCTCTGAATTTCATCCGAAGGACGTACTTCATCTTGTCACCTTGCGGGGAGGTCAGTATGACTCCTGCCCCTGCTCCGGCTTCGCGTTTGGAGCCGTCAAAATGCATTGTCCAGGACTGCGACATGTCTGGGGTGTCAGGCAGCTGCAGCTCCATCCAGTGCACCAGGAAGTCCGGAAGGACTTGAGATTTGATTACGTGTCGCTTCTCGTAGATGATGTCCAGGGGTGATAGTTCAATGCCCCATAGGGCCACGCGTCCTGTGGCCTCTGGGTTATTCAGGATGCTGTTTAGGGGTGCCTCGTTGACGACCATCACCTGATGCTCCTGGAAGTAGTGGCTCAGTCGTCGAGCCGTCATGAACACGCCGTAGGCCAGCTTCTGGTAGTGCGGGTACCGCTGTTTTGTTGGAGTGAGAACCTCGCTGAGGTAGTAAATTGGGCGTTGTACCCCGTGGGTCTTGCCTTCTTCGGGTCGTTCGACCACGAGTACTGTGCTGACCACCTGGTGTGTGGCTGCTATGTACAGCAACAGGGGCTCGCGCTCTTTTGGCGTGACCAAAACTGGCGAGGTGGAGAGGAGCCGCTTGAGGCTTTCGAATGCGTCGTTGGCTTCTGGTGTCCACTCGAACTTGTCTGCCTTGCGCAGCAGCTGGTAAAATGGTAGGGCCTTCTCGCCCATGCGGCTGATGAACCTGCTTAGTGCCGCTACTCGCCCTGCGAGCTGCTGAACGCCCTTGAGGTTTTTCGGCTTCTCCATTGTCATGATAGCTTTGATTTTCTTCGGGTTCGCTTCGATCCCTCGTTGAGAGATGAAGTACCCGAGCAGCTGACCCGAGGGGACGCCGAAGGCGCACTTTTCTGGATTGAGCTTGATCCTGTAGTGATCAAGGTTGTCGAACGTCTCGCGGAGATCGTCGATAAGTGTTCTTGCCTCCTTGGTTTTTATGACTATGTCGTCGACATAGACTTGGACGTTGCGACCGATCTGGTCCTTGAGGCAGGCCTGCATGCATCGCTGGTACGTGGCACCCGCGTTCTTTAGCCCGAAGGGCATTGTGTTGTAGCAGTATACTCCGAACGGTGTGATGAACGCCGTTTTCTCTTGATCTTCGACCTTGAGTCGAATCTGGTTATAGCCTGAGTAGGCGTCGAGGAAGGAGAGTTTCTCACAACCTGCAGTCGAATCGATGATCTGGTCGATCCGAGGAAGAGGGAAGTGGTCCTTAGGGCAGTGTTTATTTAGTGACGTGAAGTCCATGCACATCCGCAGGATGTCCGTGTCCTTCTTCGGGACCATCACCGTGTTTTCCAGCCACTCGCTTTCCTTGATTTCCCGGATGAAGTCTGCTGCGAGTAATCTGTTGATCTCCTTGCCGATAGCTTCGGCTCGTGGCTCCGATAGTCTTCGGATGGACTGCTTGACTGGCTTGGTGTCTGGGAAGACATTGAGTGCGTGCTCGGCAAACTCCCTGGGAACTCCTGGCATGTCCGCAGGACACCAGGCGAAGATTTCCCAGCGCTCACGGAGGAATTCGACGAGCGCGCCTTCCTATGCTGTGCTGAGGTCGTTGGCGATCAGCGCCGTCTTGGAGGCATCCGTTGGATGGACCTGCACTTTTTTGGTGTTGATGGTGGAGTCGAAAGACATGTCAGGTGCGTTCTGCTTTGTGACTGGGGGTAGCCCATTGTTCGTCACCTCGCGGAGCCTTACAAGCTCGTCTTGCATGCCGAAAGACTGGGAGATTTTGTTGAAATCCCTGTCGCATTGGTCCGATCGGGTGAAGCTCTCATGGACTGTGATGACGCCCCTTGGTCCTGGCATCTTGAGTAGTAGGTATGCGTAGTGTGGGACGGCCAGGAACCTTGGAAATGCTACACGTCCCAGGATGGCGTGGTATTGCGACGACCAGTCCACCACTTCGAATTCCAGGCGCTCCCGCCGAAAGTTGTCCGGCTTCCCGAAGATGACATCGAGCCCTATTTTGCCCAGGGGGAAGATGCCCTTCCCTGGGACAATGCCGTGGAACATTGTGTCTGATTGTTCCAGGCTGCATTGCGGGATCCGCATAGCTGCTAGAGTGCTTGCGAACATTAGGTTGATGCCGCTGCCGCCGTCCATGAAGACGCGACTCATCTCGAAGCCTCCGATCTGCGCCTCCAGCACCAGGGCAGCATGACCTGGGCGAGGGATCTGGCAAGGGTGATCCGCGCAAGTGAATGTGATGCAGGACTCCGATCCGCTGAGGTACTCAGGGATTGCAGGCGGAGTTGCCACGGCCAAATTGATTTGTCGGGTGATTTTCTTCTGCACCCTGTTGGTTGGGCGTCCCTTCTGGATCATATTTAGTGTTCCCTTTGGTGGGGGGTATGCGACTCCGGCGTTGTTTTGTGCTGGTGCGACTGGTTGATTTGGGCCTCCAATAGGCGGCGGTGGAGGAGCTCCATGTGCTATTTCACCTGGCGCAGGTGCGTTTCCGAACGCAGGAATTAGAGCTTGTTGCCTCATCTGCACCATGCTTTCGCTGAGTTTCTGGAACTCGCGGCAGTCCTTGAGCATGTGGCTAGCTTTCTTTTTGCCATCTTGTTTGTCGATGTAGAAGTGGATGGTGCATGGACCCGAAAGTTTGTCGAATGCTGAGGGTCCATTGTCGCGGTCGCGGCGTTGCCACGACTGTGTTGGTCGTCCGTTGTCGCGGAAGTTTCCGCTGCGGTATCCTCCGCTGTTGCGGCTGTTGTCGTTACGGCGGTCGGCGTAGCCGGCTGCGACCATGTCGGGTCCGTCGCGGTCCTCGTAGACGCGCGATCTCCTCTTGCTGCGGCGTTCGCGTCTTCGGCCGTAGTCGTCCTCTTCATCTGATTGCGCCCGCTGGATGCAATCTTCGCCGTTTGCCCAATTGTTGGCGATTTCCATGAGCTGGTCGAGTGTCTTGGGCTTTACACGTCCAAGTTTCTCCGTGAAGTCTGGGAGTTTGACGCCGTACCTGAAGGCGTCGATGGCCCGCTCTTCGGAGATGTGTGCTACGGAGTTCTTGGTTGTAGACCAGCGTAGTATGTACGAGCGAATAGATTCACCCGTTCTCTGAGTGCAGGCTCGCAATTCTTCAATTGAGGCGGGCCTCTTGCTGGTGCCTTTGAAATTTCGGATGAAGCTATAAGCGAGCTCCTCCCAGCTTCAGATGGATCCTGATGATAGGCTGCTAAGCCAGACCCACGCCGCGCCTGTCAGCTGCAGCTGAAGGCATTGCATGGCGGTTTCTTTGTTGCCTCCGTGAAGCTTAACGGATGACAGATGGTCACTGAGCCAGGACTTTGGATCTTGCGTGCCATTGAACTTCGGAGTATCCGAAGGAAGCTTGAAGTTGCGTGGCATCTGTGTTCGCCGGACGGATCTGCTGAAGCATCAAGCCCCGCAGAGTTCTCCTTCGTCTTCATCCATCTCAGATTCAGACGAGCATGCGCGTTTGGCGCGTGCTTTGTCGATCTTGCGCTGTGTAAGCTTGTCTCTGGCGTCGTAGTCGTGTTTATGGCGGTGCGAGCTCTTCTTCCTTCAAGGAAGATCGTGTTCTTCTTCATCTTCGGATGAGGGAGTGGGGCTCCGGTCGCGCCTGGCCGGAGCTTTCTTCTTTGGCTCCGTAGGAGCGTCTTCGTGGAGCGCAGCTCCGATTAGTCCTAGTCCGGTGAGTGCGGACCTATGCATGGCCCTTTTCGGATCCCCCTCCGGAGGTGGGTGAGCCACGAGATACGCAGTGGCTGCCATGATCGCAGCTTGTGGCGTCTTCGGGGTGATGTTGCCGTCGGCGTCCATATCCATGAACGATGTGTGGAGAGTTCGGGTCACGTCACGCCGCTCCTTCGGGTCCATGTTTTCCACCCGAGAGCGGTGCTTGTTTCCCTGGTTTCCGTTTGTGCTAGAGCCGGGTCCTATGGCGGAGAGCGCAGCTCGTCGCGCACTGGACTCAGAGGCTGATTGCTTGCGTTTGTCGAGCGTCTCCTGCATCTTGACTTGCTTCTTGTGCTCCTCGATGAGGAGGTAGTGGTATGCCCTCAGCAGATCACGTGGGGAGTCCAAAGGTAGGACTATTTCGCCTGCGACGGCGCGGCGTGCTTCGACCCATCCTTCTTTGCTAAGTTGGATGAGGTGGCCCCTGTTGTCCCCGTTTTCGCCGTTTCCACCGTTTTCGCCGTTTCTGTCCTGCGGGTTGGGGTTGGGCGGCGGGTTAGGCGTTTCCTCGTCGGTTTGGATGACTGCGGCGCACAGATAGCGCCTGCAGATTGGTCGGCTACTGCCGCAGCTTTCGGATCCGGAACCGTAGGTCCCTTCATCCGAAGGTGGATCGCACAGATCGGAGTTGCAGCAGCTGCTGCTGTAGAACTCATCTGTTGATGGTGACGTGCGTAGCACGGGGTGTGGAGCCCACGAAGCGGGCCTGATTGACGGCACGGGCACCCGCTCAGGGAGGCAGAGGGTGCCAGTTTGTCCCACCTGGAAGCAGAAGCTCCCGAACAAGATTTCGAGTCCGTCGCCTACGGGCTCGAAATCCTTCATGGTATCCGGCGAGTGGGCGGTGAAGTCGAAAGCGCCGAAGAGGAGGTGATTCTCCGTCGCCGCGGAGTTGTAGATCGATCGGGTCGGAACCGTCACGACCGCACAATCAGCAGCCCCAGTTCCCACAGACGGCGCCAATTGACGAGGTTTATTCTCGTCAATGCCCATTGTTATGGACTTGGGTTTTGGAGAAGATGGGGATGCTGGAGATCGTGGCACGGTTAACAGACAAGCAACCAGGGGACACGAGATTTACCCAGGTTCAGGCCCCCGGAGGGAAAACCCTACTCCTGCTTGTCTGCTCTTTGATTACGGCGGAACCGAAGGTTACAGGGTGCGCAGATTCGATCTGGCGTGGATGCGTGTGCGAAAGTATGAGTCGAGTCCCCTAGGACGTGCCCTCCTGGCCTTTATATAGACTTAGGCAGGTCACGGGCGTAGTCCTAGTCGGTTACAAGTTCTAGGGTTTTACCCCTTTGAATTTCCTATCTCCTCTAGTCTTGCTCTCCAAGGATCCGAAGACGTCATGGGCCTTGGCCACCCGAAAATCTTCATGGGCCAGCGTATGTCTGCCGTGGGCCTTCCTTGGGCTGTACTAGGTATGCTGAAGTTACGTACCCGTAGGGTATAACCATGTCAGCGCCCGCACACGTCGTCCACGTGCCGACCATTCGATCGTCTTGCACGAATCTTGATGCCAGGGGTTATAAATTGTAACTGTGGTGGATTTTTGCTTTTCACCTCATTCTCCTCCTGCGTCGTCTTCTTCCTCCAGCGAGCACCTCCTCAAGCTCTCCGCACGCACGCGAAAAACCCTATCCTCCAAATCCTTCCAGTCACCACCTCTCCCTCTCCAATGGCAAGCAGCAGCTCTCCTCCCTCCATGGTGGCATCAGGCGATGCCGCGGCGAAGCCGGCAGCATCGTCCATGTTCCCCCGGAGGGCCTGGTGCTTCCCAAGTCTGCGGTGGTCGAATCCACCGGCGGCGACCATAATCCAGCGGCGCTAGAGCTGCTGGAAGAGGAGAGTGATTCCCACAAAGGGGATTGGTGCGGCTTGGACATCACGGACCGCGACATCAAGGAGTTTCTCATCAAGGGCTACCTCCCTGGGGGCGGAGGGGATCGTCTGGAGAGCGGCGCCGGCAGGCGAGGTCACCCCTTCTCCCCAAGCTAGAGAGAAGGTGTACCTCAAGGCCCAATCGGTACGTGGAGTTTCCTTGCCCATCTCCAATTTCTTTCTAGCTGTCCTTAGCCATTACCGAGTACAACCCCAGAACCTGTCCCCCAATAACATCCTCGCGCTTAGCAACTACGCGACGCTTTGTGAGGGTTACTTAGGGATTAGGCATAGGCTAGATCTCTTTATTTATTTCTTCACCGTCAAGAGGGAAGCTGGAGCCGACAAGGACGAGCTCAGGAACTGTGGGACAATTAGTTTCAAGATCCGGCCTGGCTGGCGGTTCCCTGACATCGTCAGCCATGATCCCTACAAGAACTGGCAACAGACGTACTTCTACGGCCCAGATATCCCTCTGGCCGGCCAAGAAGAAACGTATCCGGACTTCGTCGACGGATCCGCTGCCGAAGCCCCTACATGGAGTTCCCAAGCCACCCTTCCCTTCGACAACGAAGCCTCCCACGCCATTAGGCGGATAGAGTGGTTCGTAGACACGGGTCTGACCGGGTTGGATCTAGCCATGTGCTGGTTCATCAGGCGGATCCAGCCTCTGCAACACCGCTCCAAGCTGATGCACGAGTACTCTAAGGAGAGGAAGGATAGCCTCTGCATCTCCGAGGACAACTTCTCGAGTGACTCCGTCAAGCTAAGTCTCAAGGACATCGTCAAGGTGAAGGATATGAAGCGTGGCTTCTCCATCACCTACGACATGTTCGAGGAGGGCAAGTTCCCAGAGGTACCTATTTATTTTCCGTGTATGACATATACTCCAGTTCTTCCGTCTAACCATTACCATCTCATCTAACACTTTTGGTATTTCACTTAACAGCTCAGCAGTCTAGAGGAGGATAGCATGGCTATCCAAATCTATGACCCAAAGATGAAGGAAGTCACCGTCGTGTCCGACAATGATGTCCCGCTGGCGCGAAAGCGGAAGAGCTCCACCTCTGACGCCGCCGACGGAGGCAAGAAGAAGAAGACGGAGGGTGGAGCCTCCAAGAAGTCCACCGCCGCCCTAGAGGCGGAGGAAAGAAAAGTTACCGGGACTCCTTTTGCCAAAGCACCCCCTATTGTGTAAGCCTCTTTCCTTCCAACATTGTCCATTGCTCATCTTATTCCTGTACTTATACTTTTGCACGTTTCAGGAAGAAGGCCAGTACTAGTTTGAAGAAGACCTCCAAAATTTTGGGGGCTTCTAGAAATATTAAAGATATGTTGCATCGTGACGTGTCTCACCACGCATCTCCCGCCATCGCCCCTGTCACTCCTAGCGTCCAGCCTACACCTGCTCTGACAAGCTCCAGACCAAGGATGCATCTGGCTCTTCCGCCATGGAAGTGGACTCAGCTGCCTCCGCGGAGCTTACCTTTGTCGGTGAACAGGCAACGCAAGAATGCACCACAACTCAAATGGCTAAAGCTTCGGCTAAGGATGCCATCGATAGCAGTAAGGCGGCGGGGGTGCGTGGAATGTCTGCTGAAGGCGGCACCTCTGCACCTAGGACAACCACATAATTCCCGAAGATAGTCTTCCCGGCGGTTACGTCGAGTAGCTCCACTCTGGTTCCTGGTGCAGTGCCGACATCTCCAACCTACGGCCTTGAGGAGCTTCTCCGACAAGCAGATATCTTGCGAGGAAACATCCTTTCCTTCAGCAAGTTGTTTGCTGAGAGTGCTACCAACCTCAAGATCATCGCACTAGTAAGTTTTATTTGCCTTTTGCATTTCATATGAGTATCCCATTGTAGCCCCCGAGGATTTAGACAGAAAACCATAGGTCTTTGCATCTGAATGCTCTAAGAGTGACTAAGCTAGAAAACTTCTCACTATAGCCCCCAAGTATTTAGTTTGAATGAATTATTCCGACTAGATACTTTCAGAGGAGCATACGCAGTGTTTGTAAATTTCGATGCTGTAGCCCCCAAGTCTCTAGTTGTAACTGAAATAGTTTCGACTAGATACTTAAAGAAAGACTAAGAATATGACTAAGTTAAAAAACTTTATACTGTAGCCCCCAAGCTTCTACTTAAAAACTGAAACAGTTCCGACTAGATGCTTAAAGAAAGATTAAGCATATTGCCAAGTTAAAAAACTCTCACTGTAGCCCCCAAGTCTCTAGGTGGATAGTTATCCGGCTAGATGCTCCAAGTAGACTAAACAACTTTAAATTTTCTTTCCATAGAATGAGAATGCTCGCAGAGGCGTGACCAACGATAAGTTCCAGAAGATGCGTGCGGATTTGGAAGCCGAAAAGGGTAAAACTGCCTTCTTGAAGGATCAAATCACCAAGAGCAAGAGTCTGTTTTTCCTTTCGTTTTCGTACTCCGACTTGGTCTTGTGCCAGCATTATCCAAGTACTCACCGTGTACTTGTTATTTCTTCGACTTGCATAAGCCATTGCCAAGGCCAAGGACATTGTTGAGCAATCCAAGCATATTGAGTTGCTGGATAGCAAAAACAAGATCCTTAAGCAGGAGAGGAAGGATATGCTGAAGATGCATGAGGACTCCATGAAAGTCCTGCAGGAATCCGCTAACACGGAGATGAACTGCTTGAAGGAGGAGATCGCGATGCTGAAAGAGCAGAAGAAAGCTGCATATGAGCAAAATCAGCGCAATCTTGAAGCATACAAGATCCTCCGACAAGAACGGGACTCCATGGCGGATACCCTCCAGCAGTCTGAGATTAGCATCTTCAGTAAGTGATTCTCCGTCTTGTACTTCTGTAAGTTAGATACTCTGAACTTTTTGTGTTATTGAACTCATGCGTTCTCTTGTCGGAATTTTGCAGCTCCTATTGGTTTGACCCAGTCGCCTCCTCTGCCAAAAGAATGCATGGTCCTTGCCGACAACTTTATCAGCACCACCATCAAACAGGCCAAAGAGATAGCCAAGCCCCTCCAGATTAACATCAAAGCGGTGGATTCCGTGATGAAGTTCTCGGAGATCTTGCGCCAAGCCCCCAAGCCTATTGTAAGCTAGAAAGCTTCAGGTACCCGGGTTGGCGCGGGGATGGCGCTATCAATGGTCAAAGCGCACTATGATAACGCTGACATCGACACGGTGACCTCTGGTATCCCCGACGTGGACAACGATGGACAGAAAATAGATCACAAAGCTATCTTGGCGTCGCTCGCGGGTTATGATACCAGAGTCTCCGAGTTGGTCGACCCTAACGTCTTCGTGCCCATGGAGATTATTAACGGCGACAACCAAAGCTCCTCCGAGTCCCTCAAAACCGCCGACTTCGAAGAGGATGGCTCTCCTGCTGCTGATGATGCTACATCCAAGTCTCCTGCGCCAAAGGAATGAAAAGACAATATGTAATATTTGTTTCCTCTGGAATTTGCATGTGGAAAAAAGTACTTATTAACTTAAGAGGAAAAACAATGGTTGTTATTCCCTGCTACTCAAGAACTGGTTCCAACATGTATATATTTTTAAGCAAGTGATGTCTTATCCATTACTCTGGTTTTTTTGCTTGACCTTTCATGAGTCGGAAGACTCATTGTCGAAACTATGCGCTCAGGCGATGATGCCCAATGGCACCATCAAAAACCTAAGCACAAAATCGCCGACAATAAGTGTCGAAAGTCTCTACTCCAGAATCCACATAAAAACAACAAAGAACGTGTAGACCAGAAAACTTAAGATAACGCCCGTAGGCAGAATTTTCATAAGTGCAATCACAAAACTTATGCATAAAGGTTTTATATGATCCAAAAATGAATAATAAAGGAGGTAAAAGACTCAGAAATATGAGTGAACCATAGAACTTTATTTCATTGATCATATAAGAGGTACACAATAGATAAAAAATGCTAAGTGTAGAAAGGACGTAGCTGTGCTATGTTCCATGGCTGATCAAGCTCCGACTAAGGATGCCATCGATAGCGGTAAGGCGGTGGTGGTGGGTAGAACTTCTGCTGAAGACGGAGCCTCTACACCGTGGCGTATTGGTTCTCCTATCCACCATACATTTGGTGAACTCGTTGCCGTCAATCAGGGGGTTGATGACCATGGCATATGGGTTCTCCGTAGGGATGAGTTCTGGGTGATCCTTCATGTCCCAAGTAATTGGAATCTCCGACCAACGCAGGTATTGGGGAACTGGGGGTAGAGTGGCCATCAGTATCCTCATGGAGGTCTTCTGTTGTCGGACGGTGGAGGTGCCAAGGAAAGTGTGGAAAACTGCCGCCTTCTTCTCGAAGGTTTTTTTGCCCTTGTCGTCGCTCTTGGCGGCGTGTTTGGGGTCAACGTCCTCGTCCATGTCACTTGAATCCTTGGACTCCTCCTCCTTATTCTTCCCCTTGCCCTTGCCTCGTTGTCTGTTCTTCCGACTTTGCTTGTAGCCGGACTTCAGGTCCTCCTTGAGCTCGTTGACGAACTTGCAATGGCAATTGGTGTGTGTGGCCTTGCCGTTGGCGTCGAGGTGTACGAGGCACATCATATCACGGTACTCCTTGTAGGTCTGCGGAACGCGGAGCGCTGCCGAGGTTGTTTCACTACCTCGTTGCTGCCCACGACCAGCCTCCCGTCCTCGGCCACGCTGTCTGCCATCACCTCATTTTTCAAAAGTCATGGCGACCATGTCGGAGGTTTGCTTTTCTTCTGGCGGACTCTTCCGCTTGGTGCTGCTATTCCTCCGGGCTTGAGTTGGAACGGCCGTTGCCGGCAGGGAGCCGCGAGCATCATCGTCAGCAGCCGGGAACTCACTAGCCAGCTGAATCATCTGGTTGAGATCTAGCCGGTGGTTGTCCTGCAGGTGCTTCAACGTATGTCGGAGCAACGTACCCCTTTCCAACCTGTTGATGAAGGCGGACATGGCGGTCTGGGAGTGCACTCCTACGTAGGAATTCTTCATATCCAGCCAGCGGGAGAGGTAGGCACGAGATGACTCGTCTTTCTCCTGCACGCACCGCTATAGGTCGCCAACAGTGCAGGGACGTTTGTACGTCCCCTTGAAGTTCTTGGTGGACGCTTCTTGCATGTCCAGCCAGTTGCAGATAGATTTCTCTAGCAAGTCATCGATCCATTGTCGGGCCATCCCCGCAAGCATCAACAGGAGGTACTTGACGGCAACGTTGGGGTTCCCCCTGGCGATTTCCACCGTTTTGCTGTAATCCTGCAACCATGTTGCTGGCTTGGAGGTGTCGTCATAGGTCTTGATGGTCTTGTCAATCCGGAAACCCTTGGGGTAAGCTGCGGTCCGTATCACAGGTCCAAAGCAGCGTGGTCCCAGGTATGCTCCATCTTGGGCCTCGTGGATCTTGTCCAGACGTGATCGTGCATCGTATGGCTCCGGTCTTCTTTTCTTCTTTTTGCCATCAGGGGATGGGTTGCGTGAACGACACGGGCCTCCTCCGCCATGGTGGCTGCTGGGTGGTGACGAAGGCTAAGGTGGCGGTGGGCCTTCTTGTTGTTACCCTCCTGCAATGCCTCACGCTTCTCACGTTGTTTGTCGAACGCAAAGGGTCATGGAGCGACCTGCTCTTGTGTTCTTGGCTGCTCTCCCCATCATGACGGGCCTGCTCCGCATTGTCGCGGATGACGATGCCACGTTGCTTTGGTGGAGGCATGTCCGTACGATGGTGAGCCTTGGGGTCTTCGCGATATCGGGGAGATCGGGGCGGTGGAGATGGGCGACGAGGATAATTTTTGCCTCCATGGTTGGAGGATATGGGGATAGCATCCTTCCTATTGTGGGCACCCCTCCGTCTTTGTTATGAGGAACCCGACATCCTGAGGAGGTCGATCCCTTGGCGTCTTATGCTGACTGGACTGGCAAAACGCTGGGTCAGACTCAAGCCTTTGAGAGGTGGCCTTTTCCCGCTGTTTCATCGCCTTGGCCACGAGGTCATAGACCTGCTCCACTGCCGCGGGTGATCTATCCTGTTCCAGAAGAGTCTTGGCAACGGAGAGATTAAGAAGAGGAGTGGGCATCACCTGCCTGCCTTTGTTGTCAATGTATGGCTTTGCTTGTGGCGGCTTCGAGGGGGACCACCTTAGGTTTCTCCGTACACCAGGATCTTTGATGACGCGAGCATGAGCTTTCTTAGCCTTCTGCTGCTGGAGCAGAGTCTTGTACTTGGCCTCCATGGGTGTAGCTTTCTCTATGGACTTCTGCATGTTGGCCAGATATCGATCCAGCTTAGCGTCCTTGCTCCGCGATAGCCTGTGCCTCCTCCAACAGCTGCTGGCGCTTTTCGTCAAGCTGGACTACGCTCCAGATATGAGCTACAGTCATGGGCTCAACGAGCAGGTTGCCGTACATCACTCTATCAGCCAGAGTAATTTGGGCAGCAGCAAATGTAAATGCTGGAGGGGGTGGGTTTGCGGTGTTTTTGTTACTCGAACCAATGTTGAGTTCATGCGGCTGCTGCACTAGGTTAGGTGGAGGGGAATGGCCTTTGCATGATCCTTGTCAGCAGCAACATGTGGTCCCTTCCCCTTGTCTAGCGCTTTAGGCGGAGCTTGTCCCGGTTGGTCTTCTTCCATCACGGTCCCAATGGCGACAAACACCTCTCGGGATGTGATGGCCTGGGTGACCTGCTCGTCGCGTTGGAAATCCTCCTCCATCTCCTGCATAGCAGAGTCTAGCTCATCCGGGCTGAAGTCTATCTCCTCCAAGTAAGCACTGATGTCAGCGTAGAGCGCATCAAGCACGAAGTCGGAGGATGCCGGGGCTTCCTCGACGATGAGTGGTGGCAGTGCGACAGCGGCAATGATGACTGGAGGTTGTGGTGCCACTACAACGATGATGACTAGAGGCGGTGGCGGTGGCGCGGCGACTATGAACGGAGGCGGTGGTGGTGGTGGCGGTGGCTGAGGCGGAGGGGCTCCGCCAACAAGCGCAAGTTCTGTCTGAGCTTCCTCCTCAGCCGCCGCGTAGCTGTTGACGGTGTTCACCATGCTCTCAAAAGTGAGGCGTCCCGAAGCCTGCTGCCGCCTTAGCGTATGCCGAAGAAGCGTGCCTTGGTACAGTCCTTCCACAAAGTGATACATGGCATCATCATTGGGGTAATGAGCCAGGTCGGCTCATATACGAAGCCACCTGGAAAGTTAATCGCCGGGGGTTTTCGCCCTCTCTCTGAATGCAGCGCGCCAGATCAAAGATGGTAACCACGCTGACAAACTTGGATCTCTGCTATCCAGACGCGCGGGCGAAGCCGGCAGACTTGCAATGATCTTCCACCGTTATGTCCAACACAGGGGCGGTTTGGGTGGGCCTTGAATTTTTCCGATCTTTGTCGGCAAACTCCAAGGATAGATCCGACATCGATCCTTTCGCGAACGTATCCTGCCCGTAGGCGGTCCGTGCGGGTCTTGATGCTCCTCCGAATCCCAGGGAACTAGTGCCCGAGTCAGTTTCGCCGATGAAGAGGTGGATATCTCCGATGGCGACGATCGAGCACCGCATAGGATTCGTCTTCGCCGGGATCCAGAACTTGTCGGGAGGGACGATCGGAACATTGCCGGAGAAGAGAACGCGACCGATGGCTACGGTTTCACTGATTCCTGCAAAGATCTTGGTCCTCGCCCACTGAAGAGCCTGAAGCGCCTAATGCCCCACGGTAGGCGCCAACTGTCATGGTATTGCCGACGAGTACGCCATGGAGGGGTCCTCACAATGCATGTTTAGAGACGTGGGCGAAGGCGGACAGTTGACGGGTACGAGGTTACACAACTTACCCAGGTTTAGATCCCACAATAGTGGCAGAATCCTACTCCTGCTATAAATCACTATAAGGGCAATACTCCGAGTTACAGGGATTGGTTCGCTGTGCGAGGGGTATGTTAATCGATACTAGGTTGTGCCCTAAAGGCTCCCATAGGCCTGACTTATATAGTCGCCAGGTCCTAGGGTTACAGGTAAAAGTCCTAGCCGGACAGGTTACAGATTCCAACACTGCTTACAACTAGTCTAGCATGTCTTGCACTCCAAGGCTCCGGGTACGTCGGTGACTCCTCCGTAGCCTTCCTTTATCCGACATGGGCCTCCCTTCTGGATCCATCTAACTGGGCCTCCCAGCAGGCCATAGGCCATGCTACCAATTGTGGGCCACCCAGGTTATCCGGATAGGAGACATGCTATGAGGATACCTATATAGCATATCCCCAACATATCAAGTGTTGCGAAGAAACTATTCTTGTTCTAAACTCGGAGAAGTGCCATTTCATGGTTAAAGAAGGCATAGTCCTTGGACATAAGGTATCAGGTAAGGGTATTGAAGTAGATAGAGCTACGGTTGAAGCAATAGAGAGAATGCCACAACCTAGGGATATAAAAGGTATGAAAAGTTTCCTTGGTCATGTGGGTTTTTATAGAAGGTTCATTATAAATTTCTCTGGAATTTCCAAACCTTTAACTAACCTATTGCAAAAGGGAGTAAGATTTAATTTTGATGATAAATGCCTTATTGTCTTTGATAAACTTAAATATGCTTTATCTCATGCTCCTATTATTAAACCACCTATCTGGAATATGACTTTTGACTTAATATGTGAAGCTAGTGATGATTCTGTAGGAGTAACTCTTGGACAACACATAGGTCGTAGATTTAATATTATACATCATGCTAGTAGAACTCTTAACAATGCTCAAAATAATTATCCTAAGGAAGAAAGAGAACTCTTTGCTGTATTTTTCTCCTATGATAAATTTCGTTCTTATATAGTTGATGCAAAAGTAAGAGTTCATACGGATCGTGATGGCTTAAAAGAACTACTTGATAGGAAAAATCATAAGCCAAGGCTGATCCGTTGGATCCTTTTACTTCAAGAATTTGAGTTGCATATTATACAGAGGCAAGAAATAAAGATGTTGGATACAATGTCCATATTTTCCCAGCAAGACACCAATCTTATTGAGAGGAACTTTGGTCCCAGTGATTTTTTATTTACGAGAATTATTAGATGAACTAAGGTCAAATCCTCCCAAAGATAAGAAGTCCTTGTTGTTGGAGGAGCATGTCACTCCTGACTAAATAAACGGTAAGTGGAAGGTAAGTTTTCTTCCTCTAATAAGTGATTTGTCTTCATAGTTTTTACTTCTAAAAACTTTGCCTTTGAACTCCTCTTGTTTTTCTGAAGTTTTTGAGGGGTTTAGTAACTATACGGGCACAACTATATGGCTAAAAAAATCTCCTCCCGTATAGTTGGTCGTTGAAGGTATTGTACCCCCCTTCTCGAAATAATTTTCGGCATCTGGAAACTATACAACCAAACTATACGACCAGAGGAAAAACCTACCGCCGTATAGTTGGTCGTTAAACCTTCTGGATGGTTCGACCCTTTTTCGTTTTTATTCATCTAAAAAAAATGTTTTGTCGGTTCCAAGTCGGTAATTAAATTTACTTGGACTCGAGATATTTGGAAATATCTGCCTGGAACCAACTATACGACTGGAGCTATACGGGCCATGACCGTATAGTTGGTCGTTACGCGGCAGGACTCCTCCAAAATCGTGATTTCTTTCCCTATTCCGTTAAGATTATTTTATTGGGCGTGAATTTGGTGTTTCTCGTGAGTTTTACCGACCTCTGGCCCCTCTTATATACTGCTATTGTTTTCTCTCTAATCATAATCACCAGGAACCAATCTAGCCATGCTCTATCCCTTCCCTGGCCATGGTAAACCCCTGGGTCTCATTTCTCCTTCCAGGGAAAGCTCTCGCAGCCCTTCCATGGGGGACGGCAACAATGATGTGGAGAGGTTTAGCCCGAGGTACAATGAGTATGTCGAGCCAAGCTTCTACAACATCGATGCCGATGAAGATTGGAGTGACATCTACATCAGTCGTGATGTCTATGATCCCCCGGAGATCAACCAGGCAGCAATGAAGAGAGCTCAATAAGAGAGAGAAGGTCACAAGCCGCATGGAAAAGGGCGCGTGGAGACAGTCAATTTGATCACCATAGACTCCAGGCCGCACAAGCGTAAGGAAATACCTAACATTGGTGCAGGTGCTAGCAAGGAACTGACGGTGCCCGGCTCGAGGCCTACCACTAGCGCTCGTATGAGGGTGAAGCCTCAATAAGAGTGGAGGAATAGTTTCTACTTCCCCGATCCATCAATAATGGATGAGGAAGAAGTTGTCCCCCGGACCAAGGACTGTGTACGAGCACTAGAGATATATTAGAAGCAGGAGCTACTCCATCACGTTGAAGTCCGCCACCGTCTCAAGGAGATAGAGAAGAAGGATGATCTTCTCCCATTGGTGACTAAACTCGTAGTTAAGGTGGACACTTTGCAATCTGATTTGTGCAGGTGCTACATTAGCATAACCGCCTTGGAGGATACCAACAAGAAGATGCGCACCGCGGTGCTACATGCCATGGCGCCACAGTGATCTACAATAATCACGGTATCAAATAATCACGAGGTATTATTTGATCCCGCCTAGCTTGATTCCAATCTTGGGGAGATCTTTAAGACCTTGTAATCTATCTTATAAGTTTTTATTACTATTCTAGTTTTTTCATTAGTTTGAGTTTAGCAATAAAGTTTGCATCATTGGAATTCCCTTCAGGAATAGTCGATCCCTTTTATGAAATTCCGAGTTTATTATAATATATGGAGCATTAAGTTTGTGTTTGTCTTATTAGATATATGAATGGCTTGAGTATAATTTTACTTGCACTTGATGATAGCAATAGGAGTCTTCCACACCATTGGTATTAATGGAACATACAAAGATAATTTGGTCAATATGTTGTAAGTTCATGGTTTGATTTACAAAGGAAAAATTATCTAATGAATTAGAGTTGAAAAAGAAAACTTGAACAAAGGAAAATTAAAAGTGCTATCAAATTAGAGTGACAACAAGACGAGGTAGAATATTCAAGCTATAAAGATGCTTCATATACAACCGGAATTTGGTAATTGAGATCGTTAAACTTTGAATTCCTACATGAAGTGGAATGTATGGATAGCTCCTTTTCACAAAACTTAAACAAAAGTGTGAGCACATATATATAAAAAGAAAAAAAAGAAAAAGAGTGAATGTGCAAAGAGAAAATAGGCATATACCACTATATTGTAGCAAGACAAAGAAACGTTTGAGAATTTGAATCCCAAGTGAATATGTTATTCCTAAAACACTTGGGACTACCTAGCTAACTCATTCGGTCGAACCGAATACTTTTACATCATGTTGAGAGTGATCTTTTGTGAACTATTAAATGCTAAGGTGTGGAAGCCTGCTAATATTATTCGGATGGTTTGAGTAAGGTACTATTCATGAACTTGCTCCTATGTATCATATATGATAAACGCATGCTGTAATTGCCTCATTTAGTTTATTGACCCAGCTTCATGAATATGAGGATCACATCCATTAAAGCTAAACTTGCTCAGGATGATCAAGAGTCTAAGCTTGGGGAAGTTGATGAGTGCATATTTGCATCATATTTTATATTATTATTTTTGCACTGTAGTTGTAGCATCTTGGTATTTTACGGCGTTCACGCGCATATTTTATGTATATTTTCACCAGGATCAGGATATGATGGACACAATTCTTGGACCAGTTGTATTGGAGCAGAAAGGAGTCAAAAACAACGTAAATTGCTTATTTGGGAAATATCAATAACACCAGAAGAAAACCCGAAGAAATTGGAGGATACAGTGGGTTTAACGACCAACTATACGACGGGAGGAATTTTTCTAGCCGTATAGTTCCGGCCATATAGTTGGCGCCGACACCGCCTCCTCTAATAGTTTCACCCCGTGCAACTAGATCAGAGAGACGACATACAGAACACCTAGAAATCGCCGAAACCTCACCTCTGGAAGGCATATGGAGGGGGAACTCATCCACCGGGGATCCATCTTCGCCCTACGCAGATCCAGGAGGCTAAGGCATCGGTCTTCATCATCAACCGCTGCATCGCCACCATCTCCATCCATCCTATCTACATCTTGTCTAGATCTTGTTGTAATTTCCATACTCGTTGTGGATTTATACAAGTACTATTCATCTATGATAGATTCCATTGTCTTTGCCATGATGTTGATTGCCTCCATGTCTGAGTAAATCATTAGTTCTTGGGGAGATGGAAAAACCCTAGCATGAGATTGAAATCAGATATAGTTTATTATGATATTCATCGATATGACCATGTGTTAGATTGTCTTCATCTTGATGTTGGAAGAATTCGACCTCTCAATATTTGCGTCTTGTGGGGACTTGATGGAGGGAACTACTTGTTGGTAGACGGAGGTGTGTTGGCACTTACAGTGACTATAAAGCTGTTGGCACTCCTTACATATCAACTTGGGATTTGAGGAAACTCACAAAACACTATCCATGCCATGGGATACGCCCTACGGGATTGATACGACCAATTTGCATCACCATTCTACATCATAATTTACCTTCATTCATATTTGTCTTATTATGAGGTATTACTTATGGCTTTTCATCTGCTTATGCATGTTGGATGATTCTTGGAGGATGGACTGCTGGAGTCTGGATTCTGATGGAAAAGAAGGCGTTTCGGTGCAATTTCGCGAAGATCAGAAAAATACCAGAAAAATCTGGAAACATATTATTTTACCAGAGGACGAAGGGAGCCAGAAGGAGGGACGAAGAAGGGCCTCAGGGGGCCCACACCCCCTAGGCGCGGGCCCACCTGACCCCGCGCCTAGGGCAGGTGTGGCCCACCTGCCCGGCCTCTGACTCCGCCCTTCGCCTATATCTTCCCTCCGGAACCCTAAGCCTCAGGAAGCAACCACAGATAGATTTCCGCCGCCTCTGGGGGCGGACGACACCGAGAGAGAAAGATCTCTCCGGCAGACAGATTTCTGCCGGGGGAATTCCTTCTCGGAGAGGGCAGACCATCGCCATCAACACCGTCATCAAGCTAGGGTTCACCGGGATCACCATCATCATCATCCA
Source organism: Avena sativa (assembly GCA_916181665.1). Lineage (NCBI taxonomy): Eukaryota > Viridiplantae > Streptophyta > Magnoliopsida > Poales > Poaceae > Avena > Avena sativa. The sequence continues at coordinate 296,716,567 of OV702297.1, read as the reverse complement.
CACCATCATCTCCACCAGCACCATCATCACCACTCCGTCCCGCTGTAACAATTGTGTTGGATATTGCTTTAGTTCTTAGGGGAAACTTTCCTGGTGTTAATTACTATTGTAGTTGATGTTTGTGAGTGGAACCATTGGATTATTGTTTATGTTCAGATTGTTATCCATTATCATATCATCTTTGATCCTGATCCATATGATGTCTTATGAGTAGTTCGTTTAGTTCTTGAGGACATGGGAGGAGTCATGTTGTTAGTAGTGAATCTGTGATGAGCTATTATTCAATGGTTTATTTAAGTTGTGGTGCTATTATTCTAGTGGTCTCATGTGAACGTCGAATACATGACACTTCACCATTTATAGGCCTAGGGGGATGCATTGTGTATTTGGTCACTAGTTGTGGGGTTGCTGGAGTGACAGAAACCTGAACCCCCGTTAGGACACCTTTGCATAAGGGAGCATAGGATCTCAGAGTTTAAGGCTGTAGTTAGATTTATATCTTAATTACTTTCCTATAGTTACGGATGTTTGCAGGGGGTTTAATCACAAGTATGTATTAGTCCTAGGAAGGGCGGTATGTTAGCACACGTTCACCCACACAACACTTACAAACACCAGAGAAGAGTACTCAGCTATTTGAAGCGAAAGCACTTGACAGAATTCCCATGTGTCCTCGAGAACGTTTGGTCCTTATAAGTATTTCCACCGGCTTGTCCTTTGCTAAGAAAGGATTGGGCCACTTGCTCCGTTTGTTTCTTACCTTTGTTACTTGCTCGTTGTTTTGTTTCCTTGTCAGAAAACCACTAAAGGTCCGTTTGCTAAGTATTCACAGGGATTTCCTGCTCCATACCACTGTTCAGCACCTTCTGCTCCTTGTTGGGATCGACACTCCTATTTATTGAAAGTACTATGATACACCCCCTATACTAGTGGGTCATCAAGACTATTTTCTGGCGCCGTTGTCGGGGAGTGAAGCGCTATTGAAGAGTGGAACTGGTAAGGGAAACTTTTACTGTGAGTATTGCTCTTGTTACTGCTTGTTACTTTGTTTCCAATATCCTTAAAAGGGAGAGCTGAAGAATGGTATAAGCTGCTGAAGAATGGACAATCCATGGAATGGGAGGAGATGTCATCTCTCTTTTACTCTAAATTTTATCCTCCCAGTGAAATTCATAAGGATAGAAATCTTATATATAACTTTTGTCCTCTTGATGGAGAGAGTACAAGTCAAGCTTGGGGGAGATTGAAGTTACTAATGCTTAAATGTCCTATTCATGAACTCCCTAACAATATTATTTTCAATAATTTATGCTAGGCTTTCTCTTCATGATAAAGTTTTACTAGATGCTTCTTGTGCTAGATCATTCACATGTATGAAGAAAGAAGCTAAATGGGATCTCTTAGACCGTATTCAAGTTAACACTGAAGCTTGAGAGAATGACAAAGGAAGAAAGTCAGGTATAAACTATGATTATGAATGCATTAAATCTTTTATGGGAACTGATGACTTCCGTGATATTAGCAATGAGTTTGGTCTTGATTCCCAAAGTATTGCCAACATTTTTAAGGCCTTTGCCTCTTACATAGAAATTCCCAAGAAGAAGTGGAATGAGTACCATGCTCCTTATAAAGATGTTGTTAATCATGTTCCAGTTATAAGTACTCAAGTTTGTACTACTAATCATATTGTGCCTGAACCTCATGTTGAGAAAATGCCTTTCCCAGCTAAGGTACAGGAGTATTCTATGATTATTAGTGCAAATAACAAAAGTACAAAGAAAACTATGGAGCCTGATGAGCAATTGAATGTTGAACCTGTGGTAGCTATTGTGAAAGACATTGTCACTAGAAATATAGAGTATGAGCACATTATCTTCTGTGAAGACGCTTCTAATATTATATCTCATCCTAGTAAGGCTAGAAAATCTAGTGTTCATGTGCTTTCTGTTAAAATTGGTGATCATTGCTACTATGGTTTATGTGATATTGGTGCTAGTTCTAGTGCTATTCCTTATGAGATTTACAGGGAAATTATGCATGAGATTGGTCCTTGTGAGCTTGAGGACATTGATGTGGTTATACACCTTGCTAATAAGGAAACCATTTGCCCCATTTGCATTGTAAGAGATGTGGAGGTTCTTTGTGGTAAGATTAAGTATCCTGCTGATTTTCTAGTGCTTAATTCAGCAGCTAGCAAAACTTGTCCTATCATTTTTGGTAGACCTTTCTTGAACACTTGTGGAGCTATTATTGATTGTAATAAGGAAAAGGTTTTAACTAAGTTTGATGGAGATTCTTATGAGTTTAACTTTTCCAAATTTGCTAAAGCTCCTTGTGAAAATAGTTTGCCTAATAAAGATTTCAGGATGGAACAACTTGCTTCTATTGATCCAGTCTATGACCTTGGACCTCCTTTTGGTATCTGTAAGTATGCTTATTCTAATGATAAAGTTGTTTCCAGTGACAGTTATATTGTCAACTTTATTCAAATTGCTACTAAAAGTTATTTTGAGAGAGGGAAACATGGTTTTATGCATCTCAATGATGTTACGTTTCCCCGTTTTATGTGGAAAGCTTTGAAGTTTCATCTGTTTTGTCTTCCTATGCTTGTGGCTTTTTGTTTCAACAATTTGTTTTCTCATGATACCCCCATGCATAGGAAGTGGGTTAGACTCAAATGTGTTGGTTATTTGCTTCTTGATGCTCTCTTTCACTTCAAATATATATATCCTATGTGAGCATCTTTGGAAGTTTCAAGCCTAACTTAAAGGCATTAAAGAAAAGTACTTGTTGGGAGATAACCCAAGAGTTTTGTCGTGTCTTGGAAGTTATTACCTCAGTAATAACCGCTCCTTATCCTTTTTGTTTTGGTTTTTGTGTCAAGTCCAACTACTTTTGTGAGGTAGAGGAGTTGTGAAAAGTGTCTGTCGTGGGACAGATTTTTGTGATGTATTGTAAAAATTTGTGAGGCAGCTCAGTACTGCGGATGGAGATGAATTTTTCTGAGCTTGTTCTACAAGTTGTTACCCAACTTTCATTAGTTTTGCACTTTTTGATTTGATCAACAAAAGGTCTTTGAAAAAATAAAACTTTATCTGCTGGTCTGTTTTGACAGATTTCTGCCGTCACTTGCATTTGCCTCTTATAGAAGCTTTTGTTTTGATGGGTTTTCAGTTGAAGGGTGTACCAAAGGTTTATTGTTTTTGCTTACACTAATGTTGCAATTGAGTTTTTGCAAGGGTTTTGTATGAAGGAAATTTTCAGGAGAAAGAGAAAAGAAATCTGCAGAGTGTGTCTTTGAATAGGTAAAAGTGGTGAAAACAGAAGGTTCGTGAAACCCCAATCTTTTTATATTTTTGATGTTTTTAATACATAAGGAAGATTACAAGATGGAACTGAAGAGGAAACAGAGTCCGGGGTGGACAAACCCACCCCAGGCGCAGGCCCAGCCTGGCCGCACCTGAGGGGGGTGTCCCCCCTGAACTCCGTCTCTGCCTTGTTTCCATGTCAAAACCTTCCTTATGCATTCAAACTTCGTAATATATACCCCCCGGATCCCCCAAGGTTCGTGCATCGTGTTCTCGTCGTGTTTTTGTTTCGATCTATTTTTGTCAGGAAATCTTCTCAAGTTTAGAGCACCATGGCCTCCGCCAACGACAAACGCAAGGAGCCCGAGGAAGAAGAACCTCAAGTCCCCAAGGAGGAGGAGATTTTAGTAGGGTATGAAGGTGACATGGAGGAGGACAAGCAACCGGAGACCACACTACCGTCGCAAGCATTGGTTTGGTGGCACGACCTATCAAGCTTAAGAGGACATCACAGATGTCTACAGGAGGGAAATCTCGATGTCATACTCTCTCTCTCCACAATCATATCCTCCACGTAATAAGAGACCTTTCCATACACTTATAAATGAATATCAATATCAACATGTGACCAAAGGGAATTTGCCCTCGGTTTGGGATATGCCTCGTTCTAACAATGCAGAGAAGGATCATGCTAAGGATGAAGAGTGGGGAAAGAATAACAAGAACTGGGATTCTCGGACTGACATGATCATGAACCGTATAGAGCAAAACTCGAAGCTAATCCGTACTCTTACTTTTGAGTTCGAGGAGTTGAGGAAACTTATTGAGGAGCTTATCAAGAGAACACCACCACCACCAAAGGAGTAATTCGTCATCAGGTTTGACATCCCTTTGGCTTGTTCCAAGCTTGGGGGAGTGCCTCGGTATCATCACCATTATATTTTATCTTTTACCTATTTAGTGGATTCATATCTGTGGTAGAGAAGTTATCTTATAGTTTGGTTTGCATGTGGAAGTATCTCTCTTTTAGTTGATTATCTATGTATCCCTTGGTGTGAGTGCCTTTATTGAATATTAATGAGAAGTCTCATCTTTTACTTTTTGCACTTCTTATTTTTAGTTTCCAATCTCTATTATATGATGGATCTTGTTGATCAGTATTGGCACCACTTTGGGAGCATCAAGTGGATATAAATTGGTTTTGGCAAACCGAGTTCTGGTCAGTAGCAACAATTTTTGAGGTTTGAAAGAAAAAGAGAAAGAAAAAGCTTACAAGTATTTTGTATTATTTGTTTTCTTTCTTGTCAGCTCATAAGCTTAGTATTCTTTATTAAGATATTTTGTGTCTTTAAGGAAGATTGCATGTTTGGCTTTTTTACTTGTATGTTTGCTTGTTTCTTTCAACTCTCTTGCTTGCTACCCAGCCTTGCTAGCCAAAAACCTGTTTTGAGAAGGCATACTTCTCATGTTTCCAAAATCCCTTTGAACCAAACTTTTGCCACTTGTGTCCACCATATCTACCTAGTAGCTTTTGCTATTCCAATCAAATTCTCAAGCTTCATCTATCTTTCGAATTAAAAAGTATTTTGTTATGTGAAAACTAGTTAGTAAAGCTCTCACGAACTTGATGGCACACCTTATTTACTTTCCCCTAATAGACTTGAACCATTGTGAACATCGAAGTTGTATATGCTTTCATCTATACGTTGGAATTAGCAGACCCATGCTGTCACGAGGAACATTTTCAGCATTGCACTTGTACTCTGTACATAGTTGATATCATGCTCTTTTGTCTTTGGATGTCAATGGCGTGAAATAAAGAGGGAACTTGTAAGTCCATGGAGTCTATATTCCGTGTTAGAGAAACGCCTGGGCTGCTAGCCTAAGGCATGCTTAATCATGGTGGAAACTTGCAGCATCACCATAGTGAGCTATCTATGAAGTATCCTCAATAAAAAGCTATGCATATAGTAAATAAAAAGATCGCTGAGATGCTCATTGTCTGCTTGCCTTGTCATTTTGGTTATGGGAAAGCTCCCATACCATGTGCAAGGAGTACCCTGTTGGTGGTTCTCAATGATATGCAGATACTTACAATGACAAGAACTTACCTGTGACCAAAGTTGAGTAGCATGAGGAGTGGCCCTCGTATTCAAGGGACATGAGATTGCCAACTTATATTTCATCAAGCATATACTCCATCCTTGTTAACTTTAACCTCAATCATCTCAAGATGCCTATGATAGGGGCAATGAGGGCTCAAAGCTAGTTAGTACCATAATCTTTTGAAAGCTCTTTATGACTTGTAATCCCTGCTACCCTCTAAGAAGGGACCTTTCTCCTAGTTACCAGTTGAGTTAGTAAACCTACTTCCTCTCTATCTCCAGCAAGCATTTGCGTTGTTGTGTTTCAAGCATTCATATGGTGATTTATTCAATCATGTTATTTATCTTCCTTGTTTGCACAAAACTCTTATCTATTGAGTATTACTTTGAAAGCCTTCACTTGTGAAAAACCTTTTTGCGCAAAGAGTGCTCCTGTTTTGAAACTTCTACAAAAAGCTTTTTGTGAAACTGTTTGCCAGGTGTTCTCTGACCAAGAACAAGTTTGCCAATTCCAATTATGATTTATCTTTATGCATCTCTATTGTGACTGCTGTACTTGGTTGCAAGCTAAGTTATATAATGGTGAGTTGCTTTCTTCTATGAGTTGTGCAATGGTAATGTGATGCTTCTTGTTCGTATTCTTTTATCGACACTTCACTCCACAAACCTGTGGACATGTTTACTGAGATCAGTTTTCGCTTGGGGACAAGCAAATTCTAAGCTTGGGGGAGTTGATACGCCCAATTTGCATCACCATTCTATATCATAATTTACCTCTATTCATTGATATTTGTCTTATTATGAGGTATTACTTATGGCTTTTCATATGTTTATGCATGTTGGATGATTCTTGGAGGATGGACTGCCGGAGTCTGGATTCTGATGGAAAAGAAGGCGTTTCGGTGCAATTTTGCGAAGATCATAAAAATACCAGAAAAATATGGAAACATATTATTTTACCAGAGGACGAAGGGAGCCAGAAGGAGGGACGAAGGGCCTCAGGGGCCCCACACCCCCTAGGCGCGGGCCCACCTGATCCCGCGCCTAGGGCAGGTGTGGCCCACCTGCTCGGCCTTCGACTCCGCCCCTTCGCCTATATCTTCCCTTCGGAACCCTAAGCCTCGGGGAGCGACCACAGATAGATTTCCGTCGCCTCTGGGGGCGGAAAACACCAAGAGAGAAAGATCTCTCCGGCAGACATATTTCTGCCGGGGGAATTCCTTCCCGGAGAGGGGAGACTATCGCCATCAACACAATCATCAAGCTAGGCTTCATCGGGATCATCCTCATCATCATCATCATCATCCACACCAACATCTCCACCAGCATCATCATCACCACTCCGTCCCGCTGTAACAATTGTGTTGGTTATTGCTTTAGTTCTTAGGGGAAACTTTCTCAGTGTTAATTACTATTGTAGTTGATGCTTGTGAGTGGAACCATTGGATTATTGTTTATGTTCAGATTGTTATCCATTATCATATCATATTTGATCTTGATCCATATGATATCTTGTGAGTAGTTCGTTTAGTTCTTGAGGATATGGGAGAAGTCATGTTGTTAGTAGTGAATATGTGATGATTTATTATTCAATGGTTTAGTATTTAAGTTGTGGTGCTATTCTTGTAGTGGTGTCATGGGAACGTCGACTACATGACACTTCACCATTTATGGGCCTAGGGGGATGCATTGTGTATTTGGCTACTAATTGTGGGGTTGCTGGAGTGACAGAAACCTGAACCCCCGTTAGGACACCTTTGCACAAGGGAGCGTAGGATATCAGAGTTCAAGGCTGTGGTTAGATTTATATCTTAATTACTTTCCTGTAGTTACGGATGTTTGCAGGGGGTTTAATCACAAGTATGTATTAGTCCAAGGAAGGGAGGTATGTTAGCACAGGTTCACCCACACAACACTTACAAACACCAGAGAAGAGTACTCAGCTATTTGAAGCGAAAGCACTTGGACAGAATTCCCATGTGTCCTCGAGAACGTTTGGTCCTTATAAGTATTTCCACCGGCTTGTCCTTTGCTAATAAAGGATTGGGCCACTTGCTCCGTTTGTTCTTTACCTTTGTTACTTGCTCGTTGTTTTGTTTCCTTGTCAGAAAACCACTAAAGATCCGTTTGCTAAGTATTCACAAGGATTTACTGCTCCATACTACTGTTCAACACCTTCTGCTCCTTGTTGGGATCGACACTCCTATTTATCGAAAGTACTACGATACACCCCCTATACTCGTGGGTCATCAAGACTATTTTCTGGCACCATTGCTGGGGAGTGAAGCACTATTGAAGAGTGGAACTGGTAAGGGAAACTTTTACTGTGAGTATTGCTCTTGTTACTGCTTGTTACTTTGTTTCCAATATGGATAGCCCACTTGGTTTTCTGTTTGGGAAAACTACTACCACTGCTAGGGTAGTAAATTAACCACCACCTGTTGAGATAGATCCTTTTAAGATACCTACAAGTATTGTTAATCGTGTTATGGATAATTATTATTTTGGGGATGGAACTGTCCATCCCGGTGATCACCTGCTTTTTATCCATGAGTTATGCGGGTTGTTTAAGTGTGCAGGTATCACAACTAAACAGGTGAAGAAAAATTTACTCTCCATATCCTTGAAAGGGAGAGCTGAAGAATGGTATAAGCTACTGAAGAATGGACAATCCATGGAATGGGAGGAGATGGCATCTCTCTTTTACTCTAAATTTTATCCTCCCAGTGAAATTCATAAGGATATAAATCTTATATATAACTTTTATCCTCTTGATGGAGAGAGTACAACTCAAACTTTGGGGAGATTGAAGTTACTAATGCTTAAATATCCTATTCATGAACTCCCTAACAATATTATTCTCAATAACTTTTATGCTAGGCTTTCTCTTCATGATAAAGATTTACTAGATGCTTCTTGTGCTAGATCATTCACATGTATGAAGGAAGAAGCTAAATGGGATCTCTTAGACCGTATTCAAGATAACACTGAAGCTTGGGAGAATGACAAAGGAAGAAAGTCAGGTATAAACTCTGATTATGAATGCATTAAATCTTTTATGGGAACTAATGACTTCCGTGATATTAGCAATGAGTTTTGTCTTGATTCCCAAAGTATTGCCAACTTTTTTAAGGCCTTTGCCTCTTACATAGAAATTCCCAAGTAGAAGTGGAATGAGTACCATGCTCCTTATAAAGATGTTGTTAATTATGTTCCAGTTATAAGTGAAAGTAGAAAGGAAGTCGCCTAGAGGGGGGGTGAATAGGCTTTTAAAATTATTACGGTTTAGGCTCAAGTAAATGCGGAATAAAACTAACGTTTAATTTATTGAGCACAAAACCTAGCCACTAAGTTCACCTAGGTGCACCAACAACCTATGCTAAGCAAAACAAGCAACAAGGTGATAGCAAGGTATAAAAACTTCAAGCACGATGGCTATCACAATGTAAAGTGCATAAGTAAAGGGGTTCGGTTGAGAGATAACCGATGGATGCGGAGACGAAGATTTGTTTCCCAAAGTTCACTTCCAAAGAAGCTACGTCTCTGTTGGAGAGGTGCGATGGCGCAATGATCTCCGAACGCCACAAATGGCTCACCTCGAGGTGTGGTGGCTCGATGCTCACCCAACGCCACACAAGGCCTCACCCCGGATGCGGAAGCACGCAACTCACCGACGCCACAAAAGGCTCACCCTATCCTCCCAAGTGCGCACCACAAAAGGCGGGCACTTGCTCCACTATGGGACGCTTGAGGGCAGTCACCGAACCCGTACAAGATTGGGGCTAACTCCACAACTCAATTGGAGGCTCCCAACAACAAAGCCACAAAAGGCCAACAATGCCACAAAAGGCTACAAGACCACAAAAGGTTAACAAGACCACAAAAGGTCAACAATCCAACCACACAACCGTCTAGGGTTCCAAGGAACCCAAGAGAAACAAGCTCACAAGCTTGAACTCGCCGAATCTCCGAGGAGAACTCAAACCTATGCACCAAATGCAAGGGCAAGTCCTTCTCTCCCAAATTCCAACAAAGCTACAAAAGCTATTGGGGGAATAAGGGAGGAAGAACTCAAGAGGAGAACATAAAACTCTCCAAGATCTAGATCCCAATGATTCCTTCACAAAGAAGGGATTTGACTTGGGGGGATTGTAGATCTAGATCTCCTCTCTCAAATCCCTCAAAAAGATGCAAGAATCATAGGAGGGGAAAGGGAGAGGGAAAGCTTCTTCAAGGTTGACAATGGAGGAGAGAGAGAAAGCCAAGAACCAAGAATAAAAGCTAGTACCCACGAAGGGGAAGAGGAGCCCCTTTTAAAGGGCTCCCAGATCTGCCCGTTATGGGCATTCGCGACACCTGGCCGAAACTTCCGGTGGGAGGCCGGAAGTTCCGGTGGCACCCAGCCAACGGTCGAAAACGCGGAGCGAGAAACTGAAAAAACGAATCATGGCCGGAACTTCCGGCTCTTGGGCGGAAGTTCCGCCCAGCCTGGCTCCAATGGTCATCAGGCCGTTGACGCCTGCCCCAGAAGCGCAACCGGAAGTTCCGGTGAACTTCCGAGCAAGTTCCGACAAAGTTCCGGCAAATAGAACTCTTCAAAACAGAAGGTTACTGAGCATGAGCGGAAGAAGACCCGGAACTTCCACCGGAACTTTCGGCGGCAAAGATGCCCTAGCGGAACTTCCGGTGGGAAGCCGGAACTTCCGGTCAGGGAAATTCCAGAAACCAGAAAACCAGAAACGCAATAACTTTTGCATCCGAACTCCAAACGGGATGAAACCAATTTTGTTGGAAAGATAACGACGAATCGAAATATTGGGTATCACCTTGGGATAAAATATCATGAATATATATGTGATCTATCCCCCAAGGTGTGGAGCCGGAAAACTCGCAAGATCAAAAACCGCAATAAGATATGCAAGTGAAATCCTTAGATGATGAACTAGAGCTTGTTATGATGGTGACCACAAGCTCTAGATCCTCTCATGGACAAGAACCAAATAACAACCAAGAAAGATGATGCTATGAATGCAAAGGTTTGAGCTCTCTCCGAACGATGCAGACGAGACACCCGCTTGAGAGCCCCTCTTGATAGCACGGATATCTATCCTAAACCCGGTCTCCCAACTAACAATACGAGATCGACAAAATAAAAGCCCTATCAAGAACATACCTTTGCCTTGAGCATCCCACTTGAACTTGATGTAGACCGTCCTGTTCTTCTATAGTGGGAACACCTTTATTGGATGCTCTTGCTTGATGAAGATGAAGAGTTGCAAATTGCTCCCCCATACTCCATGGGGAAACCTCTTCTTTGAACTTGTCTTCATCATTCCATGAGCACGAGGATGGCAAGCTTCAAGCATGAGATCTTCTAGAGATGGCGCATCTTGAGCTCGTCCTTCTTCATCCTTACTTGAGGTTGATCCATCTTGATGCAACTCTTTGCACATGCCTTGATCGACCTTCAAGCTCCTTCTTTCTTCATGATTCCAATGGGCACAAAGCCCTTGGACATTTCTTCATCTTCCAACCTTGAGACCAACACATGGACCAAGCGATGCCAATGGACAGACCTACAAGTGAAACTCAATTTACACATTAGTCCATAGAGATTGTCATTAATTACCAAAACCACACATGGGGGCATACATGCCCTTTCAGTAAGTACTCAAGTTTGTACTACTAATCATATTGTGCCTGAACCTCATGTTGAGAAAGTGCCTTTCCCAGCTAAGGTAAAGGAGTATTATATGATTATTAGTGCAAATAACAAAAGTACAAAGAAAACTGTGGAGCCTGATGAGCAATTGAATGTTGAACCTGTGGTAGCTATTGTGAAATACACTGTCACTAGAAATATAGAGGATGAGCACATTATCTTCTGTGAAGACGCTTCTAATATTATGTCTTATCCTAGTAAGGCTAGAAAATCTAGTGTTCCTGTGCTTTCTGTTAAAATTGGTGACCATTGCTACTATGGTTTATGTGATATTGGTGCTAGTTGTAGTGCTATTCCTTATGAGATTTACAGGGCAATTATGCATGAGATTGGTCCTTGTGAGCTTGAGGACATTGATGTGGTTATCCACCTTGCTAATATGGAAACCATTTGCCCCATTGGCATTGTAATATATGTGGAGGTTCTTTGTGGTAAGATTAAGTATCCTGCTGATTTTCTAGTGCTTAATTCAGCAGCTAGCAAACTTGTCCTATCATTTTTGGTAGACCTTTCTTGAACACTTGTGGAGATATTATTGATTGTAATAAGGAAAAGGTTTTAACTAAGTTTGATGGAGATTCTTATGAGTTTAACTTTTCCAAATTTGCTAAAGCTCCTTGTGAAAATAGTTTGCCTAATAAAGATTTCAGGATGGAACAACTTGCTTCTATTGATCCAGTCTATGACCTTGGACCTCCTTTTGGTATCTGTAAGTATGCTTATTCTAATGATAAAGTTGTTTCCAGTGACAGTTATATTGTCAACTTTATTCAAATTGCTACTGAAAGTTATTTTGAGAGAGGGAAACATGGTTTTATGCATCTCAATGATGTTACGTTTCCCCGTTTTATGTGGAAAGCTTTGAAGTTGCATCTGTTTTGTCTTCCTTTGCTTGTGGATTTTTGTTTCAACAATTCATTTTCTCATGATACCCCCATGCATAGGAAGTGGGTTAGACTCAAATGTGTTGGTTATTTGCTTCTTGGTGCTCTCTTTCACTTCAAATATATATATCCTATGTGAGCATCTTTGGAAGTTTCAAGCCTAACTTAAAGGCATTAAAGAAAAGTACTTGTTGGGAGATAACCCAAGATTTTTGTCGTGTCTTGGAAGTTTTTACCTCAGTAATAACCGCTCCTTATCATTTTTGTTTTGGTTTTTGTGTCAAGTCCAACTACTTTTGTGAAGTAGAGGAGTTGTGAAAAGTGTCTGTCCTGGGACAGATTTTTGTGATGTATTGTAAAAATTTGTGAGGGAGCTCAGTACTGCGGATGGAGATGAATTTTTCTGAGCTTGTTCTCCAAGTTGTTATCCAACTTTCATTAGTTCTGCACTTTTTTATTTGAGCAACAAAAGGTCTTTGAAAAAATCAATCTTTATCTGCTGGTCTGTTTTGATAGATTTCTGCCGTCACTTGCATTTGCCTCTTACAGAAGCTTTTGTTTTGATGGGTTTTCAGTTGAAGGGTGTACCAAAGGTTTATTGTTTTTGATTACACTAATGTTGCCATTGATTTTTTGCAAGGGTTTTGTATGAAGGAAATTTTCAGGAGAAAGAGAAAAGGAATCTACAGAGTTCGTCTTTGAATAGGTAAAAGTGGTGAAAACAGAAGGTTCGTGAAACCCCAATCTTTTTATATTTTTGATGTTTTTAATACATAAGGAATATTACAAGATGGAACTGGAGAGGAAACAGAGTCCGGGTGGACAAACCCACCCTAGGCGCGGGCCCAGCCTGGCCGCACCTGAGGGGGTGTCCCCCCCCCCGAACTCCGTCTCCGCCTTGTTTCCGTGTCAAAAACTTCCTTATGCATTGAAACTTCATAATATATAACCCCCCGGATCCCCCGAGGTTCGTGCATTGTGTTCTCGTCGTGCTTTCATTTCGATCTGTATCTGTCAGGATTTTTTCTCAAGTTTAGAGCACCATGGCCTCCGCCAACGACAAAGGCAAGGAGCCCGAGGAAGAAGAACCTCAAGTCCCCAAGGAGGAGGAGATTTTAATAGGGTATTAAGGTGACATGGAGGAGGACAAGCAACCGGACACCCGCACTACCGTCACAAGCATTGGTTTGGTGGCATGACCTATCAAGCTTAAGAGGACATCACGGATGTCTACATGAGGGAAATCTCGACGTCATACTCTCTCTCCACAATCATCTCCTCCACATAACAAGAGACCTTTCCATACACTTATAAATGAATATCAATATCAACATGTGCCCAAAGGGAATTTTCCCTTGGTTTGGGATATGCCTCGTTCTAACAATGCAGAGAAGGATCATGCTAAGGATGAAGAGTGGGTAAAGAATAACAAGAACTGGGATTCTCGGACTGCCATGATCATGAACCGTATTGAGCAAAACTCGGAGTTAATCCGTACTCTTACTTTTGAGTTCGAGGAGTTGAGGAAACTTATTGAGGAGCTTATCAAGAGAACACCACCACCAAAGGAGTAATTCGTCATCAGGTTTGACATCCCTTTGGCTTGTTTCAAGCTTGGGGGAGTGCCGCGGTATCACCACCATTATCTTTTATCTTTTACCTATTTAGTGGATTCATATATGTGGTAGAGAAGTTATCTTATAGTTTGGTTTGCATGTGGAAGTATCTCTCTTTTAGTTGATTATCTATGTATCCCTTGGTGTGAGTGCCTTTATTGAATATTAATGAGAAGTCTCATCTTTTACTTTTTGCACTTTGTATTTTTAGTTCGCAATATCTGTTATATGATGGATCTTGTTGATCAATATTGGCACCACTTTGGGAGCATCAAGTGGATATAAATTGGTTTTGGCAAACCGAGTTCTGGTCAGTAGCAACAATTTTTGAGGTTTGAAAGAAAAAGAGAAAGAAAAAGCTTACATGTATTTTGTATTATTTGTTTTCTTTCTTGTTGGCTCATAATCTTAGTATTCTTTATTTAAGATCTTTTGTGTCTTTAAGGAAGATTGCATGTTTGGATTTTTTACTTGTATGTTTGCTTGTTTCTTTCAACTCTCTTGCTTGCTACCCAGCCTTGCTAGCCAAAAACCTGTTTTGAGAAGGCATACTTCTCATGTTTCCAAAATCCCTTTGAACCAAACTTTTGCCACTTGTGTCCACCATATCTACCTAGTAGCTTTTGCTATTCCAAGAAAATTCTCAAGCTTCATCTATCTTTCGAATTAAAAAGTATTTTGTTATGTGAAAACTAGTTAGTAAAGCTCTCACGAAATTGATGGCACACCTTATTTAATTTCCCCTAATAGACTTGAACCATTGTGAACATCGAAGTTGTATATGCTTGCATCTATACGTTGGAATTAGCAGACCCGTGCTGTCACGAGGAACGTTTTCAGCATTGCACTTGTACTCTGTACACAGTTGATATCGTGCTCTTTTGTCTATGCGTGTCAACGGTGTGAAATAAAGAGGGAACTAGTCATAAAGATCTTTCAAAAGTCCATGGAGTCTGTATTCTGTGTTAGAGAAACGCCTGGGCCGCTAGCCTAAGCCATGCTTAATCATGGTGGAAACTCGCAGCATCACCATAGTGAGCTATCTATGAAGGATCCTCAATAAAAAGCTATGCATATATTAAATAAAAAGATCACTGAGATGCTCATTGTCTGCTTGCCTTGTCATTTTGGTTATGGGAAAGCTCCCATACCATGTGCAATGGGTACCCTGTTGGTGGTTCTCAATGATATGTAGATACTTACAATGACAAGAACTTACCAGTGACCAAAGTGGAGTAGCATGAGGAGTGGCCCTCATATTCAAGGGACATGAGATTGCCAACTTATATTTCGTCAAGCATATACTCCATCCTTGTTCACTTTAACCTTAATCATCTCAAGATGCCTATGATAGGGGCAATGAGGGCTTAAAGCTAGTTAGTACCATAATACTTTGAAAGCTCTTTATGACTTGTAATCCCTGCTACCCTCTAAGAAGGGACCTTTCTCCTAGTTACCAGTTGAGTCAGTAAACCTACTTCCTCTCTATCTCCAGCAAGCATTTGCGTTGTGTTTCAAGCATTCATATGGTGATTTATTCAATCATGTTCTTTATCTTCCTTGTTTGCACAAAACTCTTATCTATTGAGTATTACTTTGAAAGACTTCACTTGTGAAAAACCTTTTTGCGCAAAGAGTGCTCCTAACTTCTACAAAAAGCTTTTTGTGAAACTGTTTGCCAGGTGTTCTCTGACCAAGAACAAGTTTGCCAATTCCAATTATGATTTATCTTTATGCATCTCTATTGTGATTGCTGTACTTGATTGCAAGCTAAGTTATATAATGGTGAGTTGCTTTCTTCTATGAGTTGTGCAATGGTAAGTGTGATGCTTCTTGTTCGTATTCTTTTATCGACACTTCACTCAACAAACCTGTGGACATGTTTAGTGAGATCAGTTTTTGCTTGGGGACAAGCAAAGTCTAAGCTTGGGGGAGTTGATACGCCCAATTTGCATCACCATTCTATATCATAATTTACCTCTATTCATTGATATTTGTCTTATTATGAGGTATTACTTATGGCTTTTCATATGTTTATGCATGTTGGATGATTCTTGGAGGATGGACTGCCGGAGTCTAGATTCTGATGGAAAAGAAGGCGTTTCGGTGCAATTTCGCGAAGATCAGAAAAATACCATAAAAATATGGAAACATATTATTTTACCAGAGGACAAAGGGAGCCAAAAGGAGGGACAAAGAAGGGCCTCAGGGGGCCCACACCCCCTAGGCACGGGCCCACCTGATCCCGCGCCTAGGGTAGGTGTGGCCCACCTGCCCGGCTTCCGACTCCGCCCCTTCGCCTATATCTTCCCTTCAGAACCCTAAGCCTCGGGGAGCGACCACAGATAGATTTCCGCCGCCTCTGGGGGGGGCAGAAAACACCGAGAGAGAAAGATCTCTCCGGCAGACAGATTTCTGCCCGGGGAATTCCTTCCCGGAGAGGGGAGACTGTCGCCATTAACACCGTCATCAAGCTAGGATTCATCGGGATCATCATCATCCACACCATCATCTCGACCAGCACCATCATCACCACTCCGTCCTGCTGTAACAATTGTGTTAGATATTGCTTTAGTTCTTAGGGAAACTTTCCCGATGTTAATTACTATTGTAGTTGATGCTTGTGAGTGGAACCATTGGATTATTGTTTATGTTCAGATTGTTATCCATTATCATATCATCTTTGATCTTGATCCATATGATGTCTTGTGAGTAGTTCGTTTAGTTTTTGAGGACATGGGAGAAGTCATGTTGTTAGTAGTGAATCTGTGATGAGTTATTATTCAATGGTTTAGTATTTAAGTTGTGGTGCTATTCTTCTAGTGGTGTCATGTGAACGTCGACTACATGACAGTTCACCATTTATGGGCATAGGGGGATGGATTGTGTATTTGGCTACTAATTGTGGGGTTGCTGGAGTGACAGAAACCTGAACCCCCGTTAGGACACCTTTGCACAAGGGAGTGTAGGATCTCAGAGTTTAAGGCTGTGGTTAGATTTATATCTTAATTACTTTCCTGTAGTTACGGATGTTTGCAGGGGGTTTAATCACAAGTATGTATTAGTCCTAGGAAGGGCGGTATGTTAGCACAGGTTCACCCATACAACACTTACAAACACCAGATAAGTGTACTCAGCTATTTGAAGCGAAAGCACTTGACAGAATTCCCATGTGTCCTCGAGAACGTTTGGTCCTTATAAGTATTTCCACCGGCTTGTCCTTTGCTAAGAAAGGATTGGGCCACTTGCTCCGATTGTTTGTTACCTTTGTTACTTGCTCCTTGTTTTGTTGCCTTTTCAGAAAACCACTAAAGATCCGTTTGCTAAGTATTCACAGGGATTTCCTACTCCATACCACTGTTCATCACCTTCTGCTCCTCGTTGGGATCGACACTCCTATTTATCGAAAGTACTATGATACACCCCCTATACTTGTGGGTCATCAGGTATCAAGTCCCTTAATAGCGTGGTAATTCAGTTGATGTTGATTGTCGTCTGCTGTGGTTATGAGGATGATGTGATCAGTGGTTGTTGCCTATTCGTCCAAATGCGGAGTTCCTCCCACACATACATAGCTGAGCATTTTCATGATAATAATCTTTACCTTAGACCTTTTATAAATGCTAGAGGTGAATCCGCTACTCCCTGAGAATGCTTTTCCCCACTGCAGTTTCAAATCTATTTTACATACACGATACTTATTTTCTATATTCACTTTGTTTTACTTTACTTATTTCTCTCTTATACCAAAATACCAAAAACACCTTTTTACACAACACTCGCATTTTATCTTGTTACTTTGAACTTTATTTTAGCATTTCTATTTTAGTACTTACTTCAAGAATTATTAGACTTTAGACTCCTGCTCCCTGTGGGATCGATATCTTTATTTCAAAACTAGCTACAAACGATCTATGTACTTGCAGTCATCAATGGTATTCCGGTTTTCTACCACCTCATGCAAGTACAAGTCTTATGCTTCAAGTCTATAACATAATCTACTAGTTTAGATGCAAGCATCTCCCCTACTGCAAACAAACCATGTCCTGCTCCATCTGCATATATATTGTTTGCAAGTTGGATGTACTTGTCAAGTTTCTTTCTTATCTCTGGACAAATAGGACCAGGCTAAGTCATTCTCTCTTTATTTTTTGTGTAGTTCCTAGTCTGTAGTTGAGACTTCACTGTTCCAAGTATTGAAAGCATAGGGAGTTCTCTAGCTTCCAATATGTATCTGATGATACAAAGTAAGTGTATTTATACTACCAGTTGCTAAACAGTTAAGTCCTAAACAAGAGATAACAATATCTAAACAATTAAGTACTAAACAAGAGATAATCATAGCTAAACAACATAAATGGTAGCTTACTTGTTAAAAACCTCATAGTTTCTACTGAGGAGGATGTCACCTTTCGGTAAGTCATTCTGGAAAGCTCTCACCCATGTTTTTGGATCCAAATTCTCCAACCAAGCATGAGCATTTGAATTAAGTAGTTTCATTTCACCCATGTGCTTCTCATACTGGGTAATTATGTTGCTCCTAGCTATTTTCTAGAGTTGATTCTTCAGCACATCACCCTTGGACAATTGTTGAAAGTTCTGCCACATATGTCTCACACAAAACCTGTGTTCTGCATCTGCGAACACAACTTTCACAATGATGCATGTAAAATGCATACATGGACTTTGTAGTTTGTTACCATGTTTTCCCACATATTTGCATCATATATAATGTTATATCCATGTTTTATATTGATTTTTGGGAATTTACCAATGACCCCTTTATTTTGGCTATAACCCAGCAGGGTAGAAAAACCCCGTTTTCAATGTTTTGATGCTTTAGGACCAATACGAAGTCAAATGGACCTGCACTTTTGGAATATTAATATTTATCCATGAGAAGCATCTAGAGCACAAGAATCCCACCAGGAGGGCCAGGAGACCCAAGAGATCCTGTGTGGCGTGCCTAGCCTAGGTGGGCACGCCACCCATGCTCTCTCCCTCCTCGGTTGTATGATCACCTTGATTCTTTCGCCCACGGAGTTTTCTTGAACTAAAAATCCATATATAATGACCCCCTGGGGAGTCCTCGAGACGGGGCACACCAGAAAAGAAAACACCACCAAACAGAGTCAGATCTAGCAAAGATTGGAGGGGGAAACTCCGCCGGAGCAACCTCTGGGGAGATCTCCACCCTCTCCAACATCTTCGGCATCATCACCATGATGAAGAGGGAGTAGTCCACCTCCAGGCTATGGGTTTGTGGCATTGGCTTGATCTATTTCTCTCTTGTTCTTCATAGATCTAGTACCATATGAGCTGCCCTCCATGATTATGGTCATATTTGTAATTTCTACACTACAAGAAAAATGTACTTTTACAATGGATGAAGTTCATGGTTGAAGGCCCGTTTTTCGTGGCTGGAAAGCCTTATACGACAGATTCCCTTCGTGCTAGAATCCCCGTCACAAATGATTCTACCATAGTTTTTTTCGACTGTGGCGGATCGCACGCTTCAGCCATGAAAAGTTGTTCTGTCATAGATTTGTTTGCCAGCTGTGTTGAATGCTGATGTCATGCACACTACCACGTGACGAACGTTGTTAATGGCCAGTTAGCATCGTTAATTGTCAATGAAACCATCGTAAAAGTCATGCCCAGCCAAGGCCTGATAATTATTAAGTGGGCCCACCCATTAAGAGATCCCAATAGAATGGTGGGTGTGAGACGTTGGCGCATGGATCAATAGGATTGATAGGAAACCTATACCAACAAGTTGCAACTTATTTTCCAGAAGCTC
Source organism: Avena sativa (assembly GCA_916181665.1). Taxonomy (NCBI): domain Eukaryota; kingdom Viridiplantae; phylum Streptophyta; class Magnoliopsida; order Poales; family Poaceae; genus Avena; species Avena sativa. The sequence goes on along the minus strand of OV702297.1, from coordinate 296,697,132 downwards.
ATTCGAAAAGAACTCTAAGGTTAAGCGTGCTTGGCCTAGAGACTAGGATGGGTGACCGACGGGGAAGTGGGTCCGGGTGTGCACGAGTAAGGACAAAGTGCACAGAAAATACTAGTATTGGTCTGTGGGGTTAGTCTATAGATCCTATTGAGCTGCCAGAAGTGACAGCCGTCGGTCCGGAGTGACCGGGGGTGTTACAAGTGGTATCAGAGCCAGGTTCTCGCGGTTACATGTGCGTGTGCGGGCCAGTGGCGGACATGTGTAGCATGGCGCGTGTGGCCTGGAGTGGACATGGCATGGCAATGTGCTGACACTGGACGCACAGACGTGTGCCAAGAGGGGACGTTCCTGGCTTGTGGTTGATCGACGAGGACGTCGATATCCTAAGGGTGGGTGTATGTGAGACCCTGGCGCATGGCTCAATAGGATTAATGGGAAACCCATACCGACAAGTTGCAACTTCTTTTCTGGAAGATCATTCGAAAAGAACTCTAAGGTTAAGTGTGCTTGGCCTAGAGCAATTTTAGGATGGATGACCGACTGGGAAGTGGGTACCGGGTGCGCACGAGTAAGGACAAAGTGCACAAAAAAGACTAGTGTTGGTCTGTGGGGTTAGTCTAGAGATCCTATTGAGCTGCCAGAAGTGACAGCCGTCGGTCAGGAGTGACCGGGGGTGTTACAGCGGGCCTTTACTATTTCGTCCGACACTGTTTGAAATGGTCCCACCAGTGCTGCCCCCACATCCCATAAAGTTTCTGGCCCGTTACTGTTTCTGGCCCATTTGTGCGGCCCGTAAGACATTAGTCCGGTTACTGTTTCGACCAGTAGTGTTTGAAAACGGCCCCTTTGGATAGTCCGCTTTGGCCTGTACACATCCGGGCCTATTACTGTATAGTTCTACACTGTTTGAAATGGGCCCATTTATGTAGCCAGCGGTGGCGCATAAACTTCCGGGCTCGTTACTATTCCGGCCTAAAGAAGGTCAACCTACGCTCAATACCGCGTGGCCTATTAGCGGTCCGCTATAGTCGGTATGTTACTGTTCTGGCCTTTTATTGTTTGGCCTTTTACTATTCTCACCTTTTATTATTTTGGTCTTTTACTGTTTCAGCCATTTACTATTTTGGTCTTTTACTGTTTCGGCCTTTTATTGTTCTGGCCATTTACTATTCTGGCCATTTACTGTTATGACAAGTTACTGTTCTAGCATTTTACTGTTTAACGTGTCCAGGTTAAACGACCCGCTACCACATGGCGACACGGAAGGCCCGTCACTGTTGATTCACGGCCCATCAAGGGCTGGCACAAACCTACGCAAATTAGGGACGTATTCCCAGTACTAGATTATATACAGTACTAAAAGAATACTGCAAATGTGGAAAAAAACTTATAGCTGTAAAAATAGTAAATTATTATGGGCCATAAAAAATCCGTATCTCAAACAGCATCATCGTATTACAACGCAACTAATAAATAAACAGAATCTCGGTTTAAAAATGTTCCTTTTAGGAAGCTCACATCGCCTCACATGTAATGGCAGGCTTACCAGAGGACTTGCTGAGGAGATTATTGAGTAGTTTCTCTGTCAAAGCTTGCACGTTCTTCAACTCAGATAACTCATTCCGGGCTATGGAGAATACTACATCTGTTTTGTTGGCTTCCTGTCCAACTACATCAAGTGCAGCTCCAAAAAATATTTCTGTTGGAATGTATGGAATAGTAGACATCGTGTACCTACGTGAGAAATACGCACTATCACTGTTGCTCTGTGCAAAGAGATCTGCACTTGAAGTAGTTGTTTTATGTTATTCCTTCATATTTATATTTGCAACCTGAAACAAAAAAGTCCTATATCATCATTACCAAGGAAAATAAAAACCAAAGAATTTCAAATCAGTCAACTAGTAGCAGCAGGGCCTCATACATCTCCATCTTCTATAATAACTGGAACAGTCGGCTTCATAGAGGGATGAGATCATGTGCAACTGTCACTTCTTCTCTTTGAAATGTCCGCTCTACTTGATGAAGGCTGAAACTAAGATAAAAAAGTTACAACATCATATGAAGGAACAAAACTACATGTTCATTCTCAAAAGATTATTTTGGTCTGATATAGCAATGTAAGCAATCAACCCAAGGACCTCAAGCAAACTGATCAAAGCAGAATGCATGATTTATGAATGTAATGAATCCATCAACTGAGAGCTCCTTAAACTGATAGAGAAGCATTTACCGAAGAACAAAATAAGCATTTAACCATTGTTGCTGATATTAACTAGCCTACTCAATGTGCAGTGGATCTGAATCTGAGGTAGGTGGAATTGTTGTAATAATCGACAAACTACTATAGTAACTCAGTCAAATTACAAGTAGAACAATACTGAGCCTCTAATAGACTAGCCAGATTATTTTAGAGAAATGGTGAAACAATTTATCAAACAGTTTGATTCATAAACATTCAGATTTAAATTGTTTGATTGTCTGCCCAAATACCAATTGAACTATCGTGTGCCTTATATTAAAATAGCCAGATAAGTGGCAGATACGAGAGTGATATTTGAAGTGAATGGTTGATTATGATCCTTCTGTTTCTGTTATATTGGATTCTGTTGCAAATCTGGCCTTGTTCTAATAATCCTAGTGCCTCCGACAAAAATAAAACTGAACTAGATTAAATGACATGAAACCAGGGGACTTAAACCTTAAAAACAGGGGGAGGGGTGCATACAGTAGCTCTATATAGAGTCTCACAGTTGCTTATCTATTTACAAGAATGTTCATTGATGATGTCCGCTGCATCATGTAATTGGACTGGTGATCTCCATACTTCAGTGTTGGTCCTCTGCATAAAGGTGTAGCGGATAGTAAGACAAAAAGGTTTCAATCTGATAGATGTTAGCATGGAGTGATAGGAAAGGAATAGATACCTACTAGATTATAGGGTCCCTTCATTGTACGATTTATAGTGTAAACTACACATGTTCATTGCGTAACGACAGCAAACTGTTAGGAATCATGGGGTAAGCAGAAGCAAATAAACCCGACCTATTACTAGAAGCAGTATAATGAATGTAAATGTGTACTGCACAGATAAGAGCACAACATCAGGCAGGAAATAACAATTAGTGCTATATCCTACGCTAAACCAGAGAGAAATTATAATGGAATCACTTATGGGCGAGCACTTTAATAAAGGAGATAATGGAAAAAATGTGTTCACCGTTCGCTGGCTCATATTTCGCCATGACAACCAAAATCGCAGTTCAATGCCTTACAGTTAAAACTGACTACAAAGAGTTTATTTGGGAAGATACGGATAACAAGTATAGCACTTATAAGTTTCTACAAATGTAGCTTCAATACAAAATACAGTTAACTTCTCCATATTTATCATATGAAAATCGAAGGAGATTTAGTTACCTGGGTCAGGACGGTGTTTAGGCATTCTGTGCATCTTGGGTGGTTATGTCAAGGTTGCCGAGGGTGTTACAGTTGTGGTGATTGTGGATGAAGATGAAGTAGAATAGGGGTTGCTCCAAGCGCTGGATGACAGCGGTGAAGAAGCAGATTCCTAGTGGTGCTTGTGGAAGCAGAACATGGGTTGCTCTGAGCGCTGGACGACATCGGCGAATAAGCAGATTTAGGGTAAGGTGGTGTAGGTTAGATCTAGGGTTTTCCGCACGGCTTGTCCAACTGCGGGCGAGGATTGTGCATGTGTGGTAGGGGGTCGGGGATAGGTGGGGGGGGGGGGGGGGGGTAGGGAGGGCTATAGAGGTAGTGAACCAGGAAATGACTATTGAATCCCTAACGAACCGCCTTAACTAGGGGTGGAAAGGGAATTCCAATATGTTTGAAACACAGGGGCGCGAAATATTTCGGGGATAGCGGGATATTTTCCTGCTCGACTAAATCAAAGCCGTACTCCCTAAAATCAAAGGGAGTCACATCATAGATCATCCATGGCCCATGTTCAAAAATTAAGACCCCATTAGGCATTGATCATCCACGGCTCATACTGGCTCGCTTCATATATTAAGGCCTCGTTCGATCTTTTTTCAACAATGGAAGGGAACTACTAGGCTGCTCCTATCACGCGTGGTAATGTTTGGATGTCCTGAGCAAGCCTTTTTAAGTGGCCATCAACAACGAACACCTCTCCCCATCTAGGCACGCCGCACACACCGAAGAAATTTCTCTGTCTCTCCCCTCCCCCTCCCTTTAGGCTGGCCAAGCCACCTGATACGTTGCAAACATATCTATAATTTTTGATCCTCCATGCTTGTTTTGCACCAACTATCTTGTCGAGGGGATAACCCCCGGTAGGGTCACGAGAGGGGAAACATAGCGCAACTGGGTTGGCTCCGAGTAAAAAATGAACCAGGCCGGGTAAGAACGGCCGGGTAAGATAAGCAAGAAAGCCGAGATACAAACTATCTCGGCCCGTATAGGACAAAGTTGTAACCCTTGCAAGTACCAACGAGCCGAGTTAACCGAGGAAGGGCCGGGTCAAGAAGGACACGTGGCACCTTTTCAAGTAAGGTTCGGGAAGGACCATGGTAAAGCATTGTCAAAAGAGAAGGGCGACGCCGGCTGACACAAAAGGAGCCGGGTGACGCCCAAAGCAAGCGCTGACGTACAAAGTAACAACGTGACACCAAAAAGAACAAGAAGCAGCGTACCATAAGACCGTTAGCTGTCAAGCTTTAAGGACCGGGCCTATGGGCTTAAGGAAAGCCCATAACCCAGCCCATATTGTAGGGACCAAGATCCAAACAGTAAACCCTAGAACCCAAAGGGGTATTAGCTAGCTAGCACTGCCTATATAAGGGAGAGCATAGCAGTAGTAGAGGGAGGTTGGACCAAGTAGAGAACAGGTGCTGTGTACTCAAGCCAATACAGCTCAAGGAGCACTTGTAATCTTTGGGGTATCAATCAAATTGTCAAGTGTGGAGAGTTCTACATGTTCTTCGTGCATGGCTCGACCGTGCAGTCCCTCCCCGGTGACCACAAGCACCCATTCGGCCCCCAACTTAAGCCTACCCATGGCATCTGCCGTGCAACCACCACGACAGTTGGCGCCCACCGTGGGGTAGAAGCAGGTGCTTGATGGAGTCTTCATCCGGACAGGCAACATCATCGCCAAGACCGGCGAGCGCGTCTACTCTAGCCTCATTCAGAGGTTTGGATCGCTCAACTTCGTCAGCGACAACGCGGGCTGCTTCGGGACCAAGCCGTTCCCTAGGGGCGGTCGCTTCATCAAATTCGGCGAGCACCAGGTCTACGTCGCGGTGCGCGTGGAGAGCGCATATCCTGAGCACGCCGTCCTGGCGTCGGATCCCCCAACGGCACCAGTCGCTGGGAAACCTCTCCAACTCGTCTCCATGGAGGTAATGATGACTGCCCCAAACCCCATAGCTACCCCAGTAGTTCCAGTGGTAAATGAAAACACAGAAGGAGGAAATCAAGAGGAAACGCCAAGGGTTGTAAGAACAGCAAAGGCGCCGTTGGAGAAACCAGAGAACATAGCTAGGAGCAAAAGAGGTAAGGAGCTACAGGAAGCGATAGACAAGTTGGCAGAGCCAGTGGCACCAGCAACTGACCCTTCGCGTGTGCAAGCCGAGTTGGAAGAAGCCAGGATAAAAGTCCTGGAGAAAGCAAAGGAGTTAGCACAATTGCAGCAGGATGTGGATATCACTATCCGAGAGCTCAACTCGGCAAATCGAGTCAAGGCGCAAAGACCCGGCTTGATGCAACAAGATTGAGAGGAAGGAACCTCAATGAAGAACCGGCAGATGCGATGTCAAAGATAACACCAGAGAATAGCAATGAGACGGCTATGCGTCCAACGTACAACACCGCAGCAGCTAATCTGCGAGCAGCAGAAGCAGCAATGGCAGAATTACCCCACTTGGAGGGGGAAGCAAAGAAAAGGCAGCAAGAACAAGTCAATGAGTTAGTAAAAGCAGCCAGCATGCTGAATGAGGCATATTACAGAGAAAATCCGGGTATAGCGGGGAGATCACAGATGGTTCACTCGGCAACTCCTGTTCCGGCAAGATCGGCTGGGCACACGACATCATCACCCGGAGCGGCGCCAAGGCCGAGAAAAGAAAAAAAGTGTGGATTCTGGAAGAAACAAGCAGATGGTCGCCTATGATCCGGCAGTAGTTCAAGGAAACCCGGCGCATGCGCAAGGGGCAAAAATAAATAATCCCCGAGAAAATGAAAACCGGGAAAAAATTGGACAGAGAAATGACAACGGAGGCTAAAATTTTGCGCCTCATACTCGGCGCGCAACTCACTCGGCAGGAGGAGGAAATCCAGCTCCGAATAACGCACCAGCTCAGCCAGAAAGAAGACAGCAGAGCGCGGGAAAAGCAGTTCAATAACCAGCTGACCCGAACGCGAATAAGTATAATGATGGTTACTCGGCTATGGTAAATGACGGGTATGAGCTGCCAGATCATGCATATCAAGCAATGGGAGCGAGATACGGAGGTAGGAACCTTCAGCCGGATGATGCCAGGCTGAAACTTGACCGCATAAAAATGGCAGAGATAATTGAATCACAAGGTCCGCAGGGTCCACCATGTTTTGGCCCAAGGATCATGAAGGAGCCACCGATGCCAAATTTCCAGCTGGCCAGAGGGACAAAAACATATGATGGAAGCACAAAGCCAGAGGATTGGCTCATAGATTATGGAACTGCTGTGAAGATCGCACAGAGAAACTTGAGATGGGCAGTACGTTACATACCGCGGATGCTAGAAGGACCAGCTCGGGTATGGTTGAACAATTTGCCACCCGGAAGCATCAACAGTTGGATTGATTTTCACGACGCCTTCGTGAGCAATTTCACGAGCACTTACAAGAGGCCGAATCGCCCACATCAACTAGCAATGTGCAAGCAAAGACCGAATGAGACAGATAGGGAGTTCCTCACAAGGTGGTGTACGATGCGTAACTCTTGTGAAGGGGTAATCGAGTCACAAGCAATCGCATGGTTTGCACAAGGATGTAGACATGGGAGTGTGTTGTGGCAAAGGTTACAAAGAGATATGCCGGCAAGCCTAGCAGAGACGATAAGGATCGCCGACTCGTACGCGTTAGGAGATCCGACTCAGCCGCTGCTCATGTCGGCAGACGGGATGACTGAGACTCAGATCTGTGACGCTGCCGGGTCGCAAAGGCGCCAGGAGAGATCCGAATACAGAAGCAAAAGAAGAGACGAGAGGCCGTATTACATGTATGGTTCGGCTCAGGTTGCAGCAGTGAGTCAGGATCATCCAGATGCTGGAATCAGTCAGCGTCAATGGACAAATGGTCAACAACAATGGGTTCCAAAGAATGACGGCAAAAGGCCATACGATCAGAGGAAACAATATCAAGACCGACAAAAATACACCTATGAGATGATGCTGGATCAGCCGTGTAAGTTTCACACGCCAAGTCCGAGTAAGCCGGCAAATCACTCAACAAGGCAATGTACTTGGTTTTAGAAAGGAGACATAGCGGACTCACCGAATAAGCAGCTTCCACCACCTCCCCCTCCACCACTTACAGGAGGAAATGCTCAAGCAGTAGGAACAGATAACAGATATGAAAACAGGCAGCCGAGGTATCAGAATCAAGAAAGAAGAGAAGCTATGCACCAAGTGCATAATCCAAGAGGTGACGATGCCCATGTCGGCCACGGAACCAGAAATGAGTATAGAGAACATCACCAGAGCTATGTTGTCTTTGTCATAGAGACAAATGACAAGAAAAGCCAACAACGACGAATGATGGAAGTGAATGCCATGATGCCGGCAATTCCCAAGTACATGCATTGGTCTGAGCAAGAGATAACTTGGAGTATAAAGGATCACCCCAAGATCATGCCAACCCCAGGAGGATACGCTCTGGTTCTGGATCCAACGTTCATGGGCCCAGATATCAACGTGAAATTTTCAAAGGTGTTAATCGATGATGGCAGTAGCATCAACATCATGTACAAGGATACCATGCTCAAGTTAGGCATTACCATGAACATGCTGGAGCCGACTAAGACCACTTTCCACGGGATTGTGCCGGGATTGTCCCGTGAGCCAATTGGCAAGATCTGGGTCGACGTCTTATTCGGCAGCAGAGAAAATTGTCGTATTGAAGCCATAGAGTTCGAGGTAGTAGATTTGGTCAGCTCATATCATGCCTTACTCGGCAGGCTGGCTATGGCAAAGTTCATGGCTACTCCTCACATCACTTACTTGAAGATGAAGCTGCCAGGCCCATGTGGAGTGATCACAGTTGAAGGAGATTACAAAAGATCTATTGCTTGTGCCTCAGCCGGATCTTCACTGGCCGAGTCACTCGTCATAGCACAAGAGAAAAGTCAGATGTTGGAGGTGGCAGCATTGGCCAAAGCAGCACAAATGTCCATGCCAGCACTCACCAACCCGCATGGCAATGTGTCATTTCGAGCTACCAAGGAAACCAAGAAGGTGCAGGTGGATGGAACTTTCCCAGAGCGCACAGTAACCATTAGGGCTGGCCTTACAGATAAATAGGAAAGCGAGCTCACCAGCTTCCTCCGTGAGAATCGGGACATCTTTGCATGGTCCACTCAAGATCTGCAAGGAGTTCCGAGGGAGCTGGCTGAGCACTCTCTTCATGTAAGACCAGATGCAAGGCCGGTGAAGCAACCCCTCCGCCGCTTCGCCGAAGATAGGAGGAAAGTAATAGCGGCCGAGATTGCAAGACTTTTAGCTGCTGGATTCATCATGGAAGTGCTGCACCTGGACTGGTTGTCAAATCCAGTCTTGGTCGAGAAGAAGAAAGATGACCCGAACGTGGCAGTGGTATGGCGCATGTGTATTGATTACACGAACCTCAATAAGGGGTGTCCAAAAGATCCATTTCCTCTGCCTCGGATCGATCAAGTCATAGATTCTACTGCTGGGTGTGAGTTGTTGTCATTTGTGGATGCATATTCAGGATTGCATCAGATTCCACTGAATCCAAATGATCAAATAAAGACAGCTTTTATCACCCCGTACGGGGCTTATTGCTATCGCACCATGCCATTCGGATTGAGAAATGCAGGCGCAACATATCAAATATGCATGCAAAAATGCTTGCAAGATCAATTGGACAAAAATGTTCAAGTATACGTCGATGACGTGGTAATAAAAACCAAACAAATTCATACTCTAATTGAGGACTTGCATCAAACATTCGCAAACTTGAGAAGATTCCGGATGAAACTTAACCCAGAAAAAGTACATTTGGTGTCCCGGCTGGAAAATTACTCGGATTCCTTGTATCCAGCCGAGGAATTGAAGCTAACCAGACAAAGATCAGGGCCATCAAAAGAATGGAATTGCCAAAAACCCTCAATGATGTCTAGAAGTTTACTGGATGCCTGGCTTCATTGAGCAGGTTTGTTAGTCGTCTAGGCGAAAAAGCCCTACCACTATATCAGCTGATGAAGAAATCAGAAAAATTCACATGGACACAGCAAGCTGATAGCGCTTTCCATGAATTAAAGAGAATGTTGGCAACAACACCAATATTAGCTTCACCACTATCCAAGGAGCCAATGCTGCTCTATATCGCCGCAACCAACAGAGTTGTAAGTGCAGTAATAGTGGTTGAACGCGAAGCAGGGGGAAAATCAGTCCAAAGACCAGAATATGACTTGAGCGAAGTGCTCTCTATCTCGAAACAGAATTACCCGCATTATCAGAAGATGACATATGGGGTATATATGGCAGCAAAAAAGCTGAAACATTATTTTCAAGAACACCCAATCCGGGTCATATGCGAAGCACCTATCTCGGATATATTGGGCAGCAAAGATGCCAGCGGCCGAGTAGCCAAATAGGCCATTGAACTGGCACCATATACTCTACAATATGATAGGCGGGATGTAATAAAATCTCAAGCCGTTGCAGATTTCTTTGTAGAGTGGATGGAGATGCAGTACGAATCACCACTGCCAGATCCAAATTACTGGAAAATGCATTTTGATGGGTCCAAGACGAGAATGGGTCTTGGGCGCTGGGATAGTGCTCACGTCTCCAAAGAGGGGTCAACTGAGGTATGTGTTGCAAATTTATTTTGCTGCTTCTAACAATGTTGCCGAGTATGAAGCACTTGTCCATGGCATTAAATAGCCAAGGAAATTGGTATCAAAAGGATCATGTGTTTTGGCGATTCGGATTTTGTGATTCAGCAAGTGTCTAGACATTGGGACGCACTGGACGCAAACATGGCATTATATCGCTTCCACGTGCAGCAAATTTCGAGGTATTTTGACGGTTGCAAATTTCATCACATTCCTAGAGCAGAAAATAAGGCATCAGACGTGTTATCCAAGCTAGGATCATCTAGACAAGCAATACCACCAGGGGTAGCATTGGAGCATCTCAGGAAGCCATCGATCAAGCCGTCACCAAAGTCCGAATCAATCAGGGTCACCTGACGAGTCAGGAATCAGAGGCAGTACCAATGGATATCGACTCAGGGGTAGGTTCGAGTCACTCGGGGACTGATCCGTTTACCTCAGGGGTAGCCGAATCACACTCGGGGACTCCTCAGGTTATGTCGGCAGAACATATCTCGGCAGAACCAATGGACATTGATGTTGAAGCAGACCCGGAACCACTAATACCAACGTGGGCACAACCAATATTCAGTTATTTGAAGGATGGAACCTTGCCGAGTGACGAAATGTTGGCAAGGCAAACGACACGAAGGGCAAAAGCATACACCATAATCAACAAGGAACTCTACAAACGAAGCGTGACAAGTGTACTACAGCGTTGTATCAGTTCAAAGAAAGGCCAGGATATTTTATTGGATATCCATCAAGGAGAGTGCGGGCACCATGCATCATCAAGAGCATTGGTAGCCAAAGCATTCCGACATGGATTCTACTGGCCAAGCGCATTGTCACAAGCACAAGAGTTAGTCGGAAAATGCAGTTGTTGTCAACACTATGCGTCCAAGTCACATTTGCTAGCGTCAGAATTGAAGACTATACCAATCACGTGGCCTTTTGCAGTGTGGTGCCTGGATATGGAAGGACCATTCAAACCAGCAAGGGGAGTCATGACTCATATCTTGGTCATGATCGATAAGTTCACCAAGTGGATAGAAGTGAAGCCAATCAAAAAACTAGACGGCAAAACAGCTGCTACGTTCCTAAGGGATATAATCCTCAGATACGGTTACCCGCATAGTGTGATCATGGACAATGGCACAAACTTTGCCGAAGGAGCTTTTGCTCGCTTCTATGGGAAACACCGAATAAGACTCGACGTAGCGTCAGTCGCCCATCTAGAATCAAATGGACAAGTTGAACGGGCTAATGGCTTAGTTCTGTCCGGGATAAAACCCCGCTTAATGGAACCACTCCAGAGATCACCTGGTTGTTGGCTAGAGGAACTACCCTCAGTACCGTGGAGCTTAAGAATGACTCCGAATTGATCAACTGGTTATACGCCATTTTTCCTTGTATATGGGGTTGAAGCAGTTTTGCCTGCCGACATAGAATACGACTCGCCAAGAATAAGGCAATACTCGGAAGCCAAGGTAAAAGAGGCCCGAGAAGATGGAGTAGATTTACTCGAAGAAGCAAGGGAACTGGCATTCTCCAGATCTGCTATATATCAACAAAATCTCCGACGCTATCATAGCTGGAAAGTGCAACCTCATGTTTTTCGAGAAGGAGATATGGTGCTACGGCTGGTGCAGCGCACAGCTGGAATGCATAAATTATCACCTCCATGGGAAGGTCCATTCATTGTAAGCAAAGCATTGCACAATAATTCCTACTATCTCATAGACGCTAGTGAAGCGCAAAAGAACAAGGCGGACAGGTCAGGAGATGAAACTAAAAGGCCATGGAATGTGGCACTCCTTCGTCCCTTCTATAATTAGGAGAAGCAGTGCATGTATCACTCGAACTCTCATATGTCGGACGTGTTTACCGGCTATGTGCTAATAATAAAATGGTATGATTCGAAAAACTGACTCGGGGACTACCCCTTAGGATTTCCATTTCAATTATTCTACGTTGGCTGGCGTGATACCCAAAATTTATCTTGGAACAAGTAGTGTTTACTCGGAAGAAATCAACTCTTCGACTATGCTGTTGTCCGAAAACACGTCTTCATGGAAAGCAAGAGAAAAATATCTAAGACGGGTAAACACGAACGTCGGATAAGTGCAAGGGAGAAATGCGAGTCGGCTTTAGTTTGTGCCTAACTATCTGCAGGTTGTGTTATACTATGTGTCGAGTAATCTCGGCCAAGTTATCCAAGTTTCATATCCGCCAACTAAATCCTTCGTACTTTGAGATCCTAATGTCGAACACCGAAAAATGGTAGACAAGGGCCAAAGGCAAGGAAAGGTGACACGGCAAAATGAAACTCGGGGGCTTGCCCTTGAATGATTCACACTAAGAGTATAACACAAACATATAAAGCCTATCAAAAGGCACATAAGCAAACTTTGAGTGCAATGTATGTTACATCTGTACCCGGCATACCGGGGATCTAATAAAAGTTCAAGTATTTGTTGGCCTAAGGAGCAGAAGAACTCGGAGGAGCGTTCTCGGAGCCAGGGGCGCTTGGAGCATCGGCCGGGTGAGGGGCATCTGCAGCTGGGTCATCTGGATCATCTGACTCGGTTGCCTCGCTGTCGCCACCCTCTTCATCAGCAACTTCGACGAGCGGGTCGCCAAGGTCGAGAAAGCTAGGCCCTTCGCACCAAGCGTGCACCATGGTGTACTCGATCATGGCATAAGCTCACTCCTAGCGCTTCTTGATCAGCTCTGGGTCATTCAGCCATTTGCCATCTCCCCTTATACGAGCAAGAACGTCGAGATTGATGTCCTCGTACCATGAAAGGACGAAGGAGAGAGCCTTGTCCGTTGTAGCTCGGCGGGCCGACTCGCGCCATTGATCCAGCCGGTCTTCAGTAAGGAGCAATCTATCGGCGAGTGGCTCGATGAGTTCGGGTGGGACTTCATCTGGCCAGAGCATGCGAAACGCATGGATAGCTGACTTGAGCAAATCCACACCGCAAGATCTGAGGGTCTTGACCCGTTCAGACACCGCTGCAAGGAGTTCCTCCATGGATACATCGCCTTCAGCAGCAGCACCAGCTTCGGCCCTCACCTTCTTCATGGCTCAGATGGCAAACATGTTGGCCTCGGGAAAATTCTCTGCAAGCAAAAAGAGAAAAGTTAGCAAATGACAAGGGCAGATGGGAGAGACCCAACAGGACTTGGACAATGCGTAAAGAGTAAGAACTCACTACCGAGAAAGAAGTTGATGGCAGCGAGCTTGCTATGCCAAGTCTTGGTCTTGGCTTGAAGGGCGTCGAGGTTCATATTGGTCGATTCGACCAATGACTCGGCCTCGTCGAGCAACTTCTTAGTCTTCTCGGCGCTGGCAACCTGTTGCTCGTTCTTATCGGCAAGCTCCTCCTTCAACCCTTTCACCTCGACCAAATGCTTCTGCTCCGTCTCAGCCATTAATTCCTTCAGCCGAGTCACCTCATCTCGCTCCTTCTGGAGTTCGGTTTGGTGCTTCTCTGCTTATTCAGAACAAAAATTTGTAAGTACCAACAGAAAAATTTCAACTATTGGCTTAGAAGGTAGGAAATTTACTCTCGGCCTCGCTGATTTGCAAATGAAGATCATTGATGGTGGACTGAGCAGTGGCTATGAACAAGAGTGAGAGGAAAAATGAGGAGATGAACTAAGAAAAATTACACCAAATGAAAAAGAGGAAGAGCAAAGATTTTACCTTGGCCATAGGTGTCAGTCTATAGCTTCTCATACGCAAGTTCGAGCTTGCGATGCGCCAGGACGAGAGCTTGATGCACCTTGGTGCGCTCGTTATGCATAAGCTAATCAAAGAAGACAGACAAATAAGAAAGAGTCAAGTCAGGCGACCTGCCGAATAAAAAATCTTAAGAGTTTACAGCAGAGTAAGTTCCTTACTCGGCAGTAACCTCGAGGCATAGGGATTGAAGCTCTAACATGAGTTTGGCACAAAAGAATCAAAGGGCTTAAGAGCTTACAGCCGAGTAAGTTCCTTACTCGGCAGTAACCTCGAGGGCTAGGGATTGAAGCTCTAACATGAGTTTGGCACAAAAGAATCAAAGAGCTTAAGAGCTTACAGCCGTGTAAGTTTTTTACTCGACAGTAACCTCGAGGGATGGGGATTGAAGTTCTAACATACAGGCTTGAAGTAAAGGATCTAAAGACTAAGTGACTATTGAGGAGCTTACAGCCGAGTAAGTTTCTTACTCGGCTGCAACCTCGGGGACTAGGTGATATGTATAAAGGGAACACTCAATAACGCAAAAGAGTGAGAAGTTAATTTACCTCGTTCACTTCGTCGACGCGGGCCATCAGAGAAATGGCCTGCTGGGTCATGTCGGAGACAACCTTGGGGCCCAGCTTCAACTTCTTCTCGGCACGAGTGTTGACCTCCTGCTCGCCTACTGCATTCCATGCCACATCATAAGGTTCAGCCGAACCAAGGCTCTTGCCACTGAGCGTCCGAGTAAGAACTCGACCCGTTTTGAGGGTGGTTCCCACAGTGGCACGGTTTGCAGCGGCAGAGGTATGGAGGGCAACAGCCCTGGAGTCATCACCTGACCCGGCAGCCGCAGATTCGTCCCCCTTACCTGTTGAAGCGAGCTTTGTCGCCGACATCGGAGGCCAGATCTGAGGAGCAGAACCCGAAGCGCAAATTAGAGTTGTTTGCTTGGAAGAGGTGGATTTGCCAGAAGAGGGGTGAGTAGAACCAGAAGCCTTGGGCTGGGTCTGGCCCTTTGACAGAATTTGAGAGAGAGCACGAGGATTTGGAGAGGATCTTGGAGCCCCCTGACTGGGTTCAGCAGTTTTGCTGGCTCCAAGATCAGGAAGTTGTTCATTCACATCAGCTTGAGGGCTGATGCCAAAGGAACTGGTGGCAGATGGTTTCTCGGCGCCAGACTTGTGGGCACAAAGATCAGGAAGTTTTTCCTGGCCAACGCTAGGAGCGCTAGCCGAATGACCCACCGGGTCTGACTGACACTGAGAAGCGTGAGCCTCAACAGTGTGAGCCTCGACTCGGACGGGACTCAGCACCGCCGAGTCAGCTAGAGGAGGTGCAGGCCTAAGCGGCGAGGCAATGCTGGAAGCAGCCTGATTCGCCGTCAAAGGTGCAACACTGAAAATAACAAGGCATACATGAGAGAACATCAAGGATGAAAAAGAAAAGAATAGAGAAGGCAAAGTAAAAACAAACTTACCCGGTGACAACCGGGTCGCGACCCGGCGTGTGACTCGGCGCCCAGCAGCTTGACGAGTCGCACCCAGGCTGGCAGCAGCAGGGGCAGCAGGAGTTGCCGGAGTGGGCTTGTTCTTCTTGGCCGGCTGAGTGCTGGAGGAGGTTCCGTGTCACTTCGGCTTAGCAACAGGAATCTTGCCGACTCCTCCCACGGTGAGAGGAGGAACGTCATGTACCTGACCAGCTGCATAAGTAAATAACGGGCTTACTCGGATAAGCAAAGAGATTAAGCTCACAAGGCATGTACCTCCAAAAGCGTACAATCATCATCCTCATCATCGTCAGACCAATCTTGTAAGGGATTGCGAGATTGACTCTTACCCGAAGCTGAAGCAGCCGCAGTGTGCGGGATGGGCATGAAGCACTCCAGATCATACTCGAACTCATCCGAGTCAGAGCGATCCTTGTTAAAGCTAGCAGGAGGGACAGTACTGTCATCAACCTGGTGAAGGAGATTCTGCAAGAGACAAACAGAATGAAAAACTAAATAACCGAACTAAAGAGTGGCAAAAGAGCTAAAGCCTACTCGGCGAGAAAGTAATTCGGAAAACTTACCCAGGGGACAGGTCTGACCCGGCTAAACGGCGGGCAACTCCAAGCCCAATCATCCGCCAAGTTCAATTTGAAGATTGAGCTTACTCGGCGGGCGATGGAGTCATGAGTGAGCTCCTTAGTGGAATGCCGAGTGGGATCATGGGACCCGCTCATGAAGCACATCTTGTGGCTCCTGGCTTGGATGGGGCTTACCCGTCGTGAGATAAAGGTGCACATGAGGTCAAAGTCGGCAAGATGAAAGTTCTCATCCGGCGACAGCAACCTTTCCAGGATAGCGTTCGCCTCGTTTACCGCAGCATCTTGGTCGCGCGGGTCAAGTTGCCAGTACTTCTTGTTGGGGACCTCATCCGAGAAAGGGGGAAGCCGAATGTTGTTAGTGGATCCGCTATTTTTGACATAGAAAAAGCTTCTATGCCATTTCTTGCAAGAATCGATACCAGCAACCCGAGGAAATATGGAATCCCTCCTGGGAGTGATGTTAGCAGCACCACACCGAGTAGGTTTCTTCTCGGCACGGGGAACTTCAGGCTGGGGAACAACCTGAACTTTGAAGCGAAAGTATTTGGCCCACAGGAGAACTGTAGGCCAAATCCCAAGATAGGCCTCGCAGGCAGAGATGAAACAAGAGAGAGCCAATTGCATTGGCAGGAAGATGGTGGGTCTGCAAATGGAAGGTAGAAAGAAACAAAGAAAAGAAGGTGCTCACAAGAAGGGCAAAACCGCGTTCAAAGTGTGAAAGAAAAACCACCCGCTCACCAGCTTGAGGGGTGGGGGAAATCTCACCGGTGGGGAGACGGCAATCCACTTGTTGTGGGATGCGTCTGGTGGACCGAAGCCACTCCACTTCTTCGGTGGAGACCTCCGAGCCTTCCCAGCCACCGCGCTCGCCGGCTGGGACCTCCTGCTCCTCGGCACCATCAGCACCGTCACGAGCATCCATGAGGTCATCGGAGTCTGTCTCCTCCTCGGTAAGGAGAGGCTTGGAACAGTGAGGACCCGTGCTGAAATTGAAAGAGGACAGGGGCAATCGCAGGACTAGAGCAAGAAGGAGAAGGAACCGCAAAGGAGGCAGTTGAATCTTGCAGGCGTGAGGAAGAAGAAAGGCTAAGGAAACTGAACGGGCGTGGGGGAAGTGGAAACCCCCAACCCCTACTTAAGGGCAGTAAAACCCCCCGTCGTGGGATCTAACTATGCCGTGCGGCCAGCGTGTGGCCGTGTACCAGGCCAGGTGAGCCAGTCAGCGAGCGCCACGTAGCCAAGGATACACGAAAAATCCGGTGCCACGTCACGACTGGAAGGACAAGAGGCACAGACCGATGGGACTACCACAGTGACAGGGAATAACTACGCAGTCGTCACTATGCCGCCAGAACTTGGAACAAAAATTGAGGCAAGTAATCATGATTACTAGCTGTCAGTGACTGAAGTGCGCCGAAAATGACCCGGAATTGGCCAAAATAACTCGGCTCGAGGCAAGAATGAGCCAAGAAGTCAAAGAATTGACCCGAAATTGTCAGACTAACCCGGCAAGGTGCAAAACTGAGGCAGATAAAAGACAAAAACAAAGTTCCATTCACACAAAAGGAACCTAGAGACGCCTAATAACTTGAACTGCTAGACCTCACCAACTTCGGGGACTAATGTCGGGGGGATAACCCCCGGTAGGGTCACGAGAGGGGAAACATAGCGCAGCTGGGTTGGCTCCGAGTAAAAAATGAACCAGGTCGATTAAGAACGGCCGGGTAAGATAAGCAAGAAAGCCGAGATACAAACTATCTCGGCCCGTATAGGAGAAAGTTGTAACCCTTGCAGGTACCAACGAGCCGAGTTAACCGAGGAAGGGCCGGGTCAAGAAGGACACGTGGCACCTTTCCGAGTAAGGTTCGGGAAGGACCATGGTAAAGCATGGTCAAAAGAGAAGGGCGATGCCGGGTGACGCCCAAAGCAAGCGCTGACGTACAAAGTAACAGCATGACGCCAAAAAGAACATGAAGCGGCATACCAAAAGACCGTTAGCTGTCAAGCTTTAAGGACCGGGCCTATGGGCTTAAGGCAAGCCCATAACCCGGCCCATATTGTAGGGACCAAGATCCAAACAGTAAACCCTAGAACCCAAAGGGGTATTAGCTAGCTAGCACTGCCTATATAAGGGAGAGCATAGCAGTAGTAGAGGGAGGTTGGACCAAGTAGAGAACAGGTGCTGTGTACTCAAGCCAATACAGCTCAAGGAGCACTTGTAATCTTTGGGGTATCAATCAAATTGTCAAGTGTGGAGAGTTCTACTTGTTCTTCGTGCATGGCTCGACCGTGCACTCCCTCCCCGGTGACCACAAGCACCCATTCGGCCCCCAACTTAATCCTACCCATGGCATCTGCCGTGCCACCACCACGACATATCTTATGTTTTGTCTACACTTTGTGGCATTTCTATGAATTTTCTGGAACTAACATATTAACAAGTGCCACAGAGCCAGTTTCCTGTTTTCTGTTGTTTTGGTTTAAGAAAAACTAGTAAAGAAATATTCTCGGAATTGGACGAAACAAAAGCCAAAGTTCCTATTATGCCTGACATGACACATAGTCCAAAGCAGAGACGGAGGAGGGCACCGAGGCGGCCACACCATAGGGTGGCGTGGGTCCACCCCTGGCCACTCCTGGCTATGGTGTGCCCCCTCGGGCGTCCACCGACCTCGCCCCTTCGCCTATATAACCCCCCGAGACGAAAACCCTAGATACCAGATCAGAATTCCACGAAAAGTTCCACAGCGCCACCGCCACCAAAGACGAGATTCGGGGGACAGAAGTCTTTGTTCCGGCACCCTGCCGGGATGGGGAATTGCCCCCGGAGCCATCTCCATCGACTCCACTGCCATCTCTATCGCCGTTGCTGACTCCCATGATGAGGAGGGAGTAGTTATCCCCCGCTAAGGGCTTTACCGGTAGCTATGCGTTCATCTCTCTTTCCATGGTGTGATCTTATTGTGATCATGAGCTTTGTAATCTAGTTCAATAAGTAGATGCTACTCTTTTCCTATTATGCTACTCAAGTGCTTTTATTAATGTGATCTTGAGATACACCTTGTCCCACGTGTGTGAAGGTGACAGTGTGCGCACCGTGTGTGGCTCTTAGGCTAAATATTACAGAAATACTTATCATGAGTTATGATTTAAGTTTGATGTCTCTATGAAATTGTGGTGTTTGTCTAGAACCATCTAGCGCTCAAGGTGATAGTGTGGGGTTACCTAGATGGGGAATGCGAACTTTAAGGTGTGCTTTTATAGCCCTACACGGTGAATTGGTGTTCGTTATCCAACCGGAGAGTAGTTCAGGGTAGCATAGTGGAGAGAATATTTTTATGTGTTCAATTATGTTATCATTGTTGAGAGTGTCCACTAATGAAAGTATGATCCCTAGGCCTTGTTTCTAAGCATTAAAACACTGTTTACAATCAGTTCTGCTACATATTTGCTTGCTGCCATTTTTATTTCAGATTGCAATTACCACTTATAATCATCCATATTACTTGTACTGAACTATCTCTTCACCAAACTAGTGCACCTATACACCTGGTAAGTGTATTGGGTGTGTCTGGGACACAAGATACTTCTTGTATCTTAATTGCAGGGTTGTTTGAGAGGGATAACTTTGACCTCTTCCTCCCTGAGTTCGATAAACCTTGGGTGATCCACTAAAGGGAAACTTGCTGTTGTTCTACAAACCTCTGCACTTGGAAGCCCAACACTGTCTACAAGAATAGAAGCATGCGTAGACATCAATCTCTTTTCTAGCACCGTTGCCGGGAAGTTAAGGTAAAAGGCACTCACATCCTATGGCTACTAAGCTATCTTCTAGTACTGTTGCTGGTGTGTGAGTGCTCGAAGTTATTTCCTTTAGATTCTGCAATTATATCTTTTTGTTTCTTGTTTTTATTTTCACTAGTTAGGCTTAATGGAAAACAACAACAAAAATAGAGAGCTTTATAGTATTTAACTTGAGTTAGGACATGAAGTGTTTGAAGAGAAAATTTTAAAACCTATGGAACTTTATTTGCATGCTAATAAGAATGTTATTAGTATGAATTCTTTGAACACCATTATTGCTAATGCTATGGAAACGTCTAACTTTGGGTAAGCTAGTTTTTATGAAAATGATCCTTTTAGTTCCCCAGCTTTAGAGGAGAAAAATTGCTATGATGATACTATACCTCCAATATATGATGATTACAATGATGAATATGATATTTTTAGTCCACCTACTATTGAGGAGAAAATTAATTATGATTACAATATGCCTCCTATATTTTATGACTATGGTGATGAGAATAATACTGATAGCTATTTTATTGAATTTGCTCCCACTACGATTAATAAGAATGATTATTCTTATGTGGAGAGTAATAATTATTATATGCATGTGTCTCATGATAAGAATGTTTTATGTGATAGTTATATTGTTAATTTTATACATGATGCAACTAAAAGTTATTATGAGAGAGGGAAACATGGTTGTATGTATCTCAACAATATTAAGTTTTCCCTCTTTATGTTGAAATTTTTGAAGTTGCACTTGTTTTGCTTTCCTATGCTTGTTGCTTTGTGCTTTCATGACTTGTTTCTTTACAAGATTAATTTTCATAGGAAGTGGGTTAGACTTAAATTTGTTTTATATTTGCTTCTTGATGCTCTCTTTTACTTCAATTCATATTTATTATGTGAGCATCATCGAAATTATCATACCTATCTTAATGTCTATAAAGAAAGAGCTTTTCGGAGACAACCCATTATATTTTTTCTTTCAGTTTATTTTTGTTTATTTGAGTCCTGGAAGTTGTTACCTCTGTAGCAACCTCTCCTTATCCTTTTTATTTCTTTTTTGTGCCAAGAATATCCTATAATGAGAGGGAAGTAAGATTTGGGGAAGTTGATGTCCCAAAAAAATCCCAGAATGTCGTATTGATCTTTAAATTTTTTGTGCGCATGCCCCTGATATTTACCCAACTTTCGTTAGTTTTGCACTTTTCGATTTTGATCAACAGAAGATTTTCGAAAAAATCGTTCTTTACCTGTAGGTCTATTTTGACAGATTTCTGCCATTATTTGTATTTGCCTCTTAAATCAATTTCTTTTGAGTTCTTTTGATCACTTGAGCTTTTAAAAGGAATTGCTACAGTAGCTTATGTTTTAATGGATGATTTACTTGAGTTGAAACTGAACCCAAAGGTTTATTATCTTGCATACACTAATGTTGCTAATGAAGATTGTGTGAAGTTTTGTATGAAGGAAGTTTTCAAGTGTAGGGAGAGAATGTGTAACACCCCAGCATTAGAGCCTGGAAATAAGTTGAACCCAGATGTGTGCATTGCATTCATGCATAGAAAATCCGATTAATTTTCGCGCTTTTAAAGAAAACTTGTCAAAGTGACTGAAGCTTCTCTTAGCTTGATGGAATTGAAGTAGATCATCAAGTTGACTGCGATAAGTTTCAATAAGACCTTTGTTAAAATCTCATTTTGGGTAAGAGAGATTTGATCTAAGGGTAGATCAAATGTACTATAAGTTAAACCCTAATACAATGTGAATTATATTGATCATTAGGTGATCATATTGTAGTATTCATTATAATCACTCATAACTACCAAGTTAAGGATATAGAACAAACAATAAGAATGTAACCACTATATCTTAAATCCCATCTGCATACATTATGAGTATCATAGTTACACCTAACCTTAAAAACTCTTTTAATGAGCTGGAGTTGGAAAAGATTAAGTCAAAATCATCCACTATATATATATACTTCTTTCTATACAATCTTTATGGAACTTATCTCAATATCTGTTGTTCATCAATGTTGGATAATTCCTCATTGATTCACAACTTCTTCAACTATTAGTCTTTGATCTATTATTTGATCTTACCAGAACAACTACTCAAATCTTCTAATGAGGGCAAACCCCATTAATAACCTTAATCCAATATAAGATATTAAGAAGATAATTTCCAGACAATAAAAGGTAAGATTGAAAAAGCCCTGCTTAACCAACTAAGAACTTCAGTAATAAATGATTAAAGTGTTATAATGGTAATGTTCTGGTCACCAACATGGAATGCTTATATTTAGTATAGATAATACTGGTAGGTAGAACATGATTGGAATCTTAGTAAAGATAAGTGATCCTAGAGAAGTCTTTGCAAACCACATAAATATAATTCAGGGATTGAAGTGTAAGTCACGAGGGTTAAGTAATTTTAAGATGGTGTTATTCACCTTTAAGGATAGTTTACTTTAGTAAAAGATTAGTGATGGAGGATTAAGGAAGATTGGGAGTAGAGTTTGAAGGAACTACTAGTTGGATGGAAGATTATCAACAGTAGAATAGTAAATACAACCAAGCAAGGATATGAGAAAACTATGAAGTGCCTTTGTGTCAAACTCATTGGATTCATCCATAAGTTTAGAAGAATGATATATTGAATAAGAGGATTTTAATAAGTAAGTCCATCAAACTAACCATGATGATGGATAGAAAGAGGTATTATATCTAGGAAAGGAATTCCTTAATTAGAGATCCAAGATTGTGAAATATAATCATATGTTATAAATCATTTTCCTATTTAATCTTGGTAAGCAATCAACTATAAATCTCAAATCAAACATAATACCCATCTTATACCATTGATCCATCATTTGATGTCTATAACATTTTATAGAAATATTTCCCTATAACAAATTACATAAGCATATATCTGTTAATTTCAACCATTATAACTATAGGTGCTTAAGTATACTCACTTCTATAAAACATCTAATTCCAACTTCCTATTAAAAAGGAAGATTTCATCAAAGACTATATACATAAGGCAATATGCTCAGCCATTAAATCTTAAATCTGAAAAGGAACTTAAGCTTATACAAAACCCTAAAACCAATGATAGTACTCATAATTCAAAACCCTAAACTTCTTTGTTTATCACATACATTGTTATTTTCCAACTTAATGGGGAGTAATAATCATCATATCAATGTCTTTATATTTCCTGCATCAAAGAATGGTATAGAATTATTATACATATATATAAATTTTCTATTCAAGCTATAAGCTCACTAAAAGTTGAGTTATAAACAGATAAGAATATACCATTCAAAAAATCCCTAATTAAAAATAGAAGAGAAAAATAATAAGAAGTTTCTTCCAATTAGTAAAAAAGAGTTCTTATTGAGTAAATAAAAGAAATATAAAAAGAAGGCATAATAAAAGTTCACAAAGGGTACCAAATATATTTTAAATATTGTTGTAAATGTCCAGAAAACAAATTATACAAAGAAAGGTTCAAAATCTAATTCAAATTCAAATCTAAAAAGGAAAACAGAAAATAGAAAAAGAATAAAACAAATAAAAATTAAACCTGGCCGCATCCCAATACCACTATACCTATCTGATGCCTGTGCAGCCCACAATAGCCCAGTAACCAGCCCAATCCATTTCCATCTAAGACTGACAAGTGGGGTCAGGAGAGGACCGCGGGTTGAGCTAAAGAAATCGCCAGGGGGTTATCTGCAAAACGACCATCATCGTCACCGTCACGCACATAGGCAGCTCGCTGGCGGAGCTCGTCGCCGCCCGATGCCGTCATCGTCGTCATTGCGCCAAGATACTCGC
This sequence comes from Avena sativa, assembly GCA_916181665.1. Classification (NCBI taxonomy): domain Eukaryota; kingdom Viridiplantae; phylum Streptophyta; class Magnoliopsida; order Poales; family Poaceae; genus Avena; species Avena sativa. The sequence continues at coordinate 296,673,584 of OV702297.1, read as the reverse complement.
CAGGAGGGGATAAGAAGGCCACCGCGACGCACTGCCTCAATCCCTATCTCCAATCCCTCCTTATCCTCTCAGATACGAACGAGACCGAACCCTAGCTCGCCGGAGCCACCTCTCTCCGTCGAACCACGTCACCCCACACCATTCTGAGCCATCATGGAGAAGCACCGTCCTACGTAGATCCTCTAGGTAGAAGCTTGCATCAAGGGGAGCACTGGAGCAGGTGAATTTGGTCATTCCTCTTCGCAGCAGTTCGTCAGAATCCTCATCGGGGAGCTCGATTCCGACCGTACCTGTCCTCATCGACCACTCTATCGTCATCAGGGTAATCATACGCATCTTTGGACCCTAGTTTCGTTTGCGGATTCACCCCGTAGGTATAGTTTTGTTGAGCACCGCCGCTGGCCGCCGCAGTAGCTCGTCGCCGATAACCCTCCGATGACCATTTCCAAGCTGCGATGCCACTATTAGGTTCAGTTGGTTGCGCTTGTTCGAACTAGTCGTATCTCGCTTGCTAGGGCTCCGTAGATCGTCGCCGGTGACCACTCACCGACGGCGGTGGTGATGCTGACACCATGCTTACCTCATGATCGGGCCACGTCAGCCTTTTGACTAGTCTTTGCCTCGCGTGGTAGATGACCTGGCCTAGGGCCCGCATGTCATCGACAATGAGTAGAGAGGAGGTCAGTAACAAAAACATTTCTTTCATCTAAAAGCTGAGGTGGACAATGTCCCACTAGTCAGTGACTGGGACTAGTTCTTGTCGTGGTGTAAAAAGTATTTTTCTGCTTAGAAATAAATAAAGTGTTATAATCCAATTAATATTATTCCAAAAATTTAATAAATGATTAAATCTTGTTTAATTAATAACTCTTGATTTATAATTCAGAAAAATGTGTATAATATATGGAAATTTGTAGAAAAATAAAATCTACAACTGAAACTTATTAACAAATATTCTTATGTTGATTATTTAAATAAATATTATTTAATAAAAGTTTTATAAGTAATAAAACTTTGATAATTCATATTTTTATAATAATAAATATTAATACTAGTAATAAAATATCAAAAATCTTAGAAAAATAAGAATTCTAATTTAAAACTATAATCATGTATTATGATTTCACTTAATTAAATATTTATTATTTATTAAGTAATTATAAAAGTAATAAGAATTATAAAAATCATATTTTATTGTTTATAAATCACAAAAATAAATATGATATACCAAAATGATCACAAACATATTATTTACATGCTAAAAATCTAATAATCTCCTTTTTTGGATAAACAAGAAAATTGAATATTTTAATAACTCAAATTTAAACTTATTTACTTCATTAATAATTCATATAAAAATAAATAAAAATTTACTAATATTCCTAAAATGAGTTAAATAAGTCTAATAAATAGTATTAGTCTTAAATATTAATAATCTAATGCCATAATGGTTTAAAACATTATAAATGTTCTTATTTTAGAAGAATCCACCACCTTAAACAAAGATTATCTCTAAAAAGAATTCCACTAATAATAAAATTCTTATAGCACAACTTGAGAACAATCAAACCTTTTCTAAACCATATTAATCACCAAATTACAAAAACTACTACAACACTATATAAATCCATAAGTAGTTAAGCAACATTATGTTGGGTTCATAAACTATACCCACTTATCGATAAAAGATAAATGATATTACTCCATACTCACATCAAGAAACCATTACTCAAGTAACAGAATAAACAATCTTAAGTAACTTAAAGAACACATTTCAGATATACAAGATACCAAGGTATAAGTATGACACTTTCAAAACTATCTATACTTTAAAGTTAACTTTAGTCTATAGAATCTTAATACAACACTATAAGCATTACTATATGTCTTATAGTTAACTTTGGTCTGAAGTAGTTAAACTATAAAGCAACTCAAATCAAACCATTTGAGCAAACAAATAACATCAACCACCACTAACTAACCACACAATTTGTCTAGGCCCTAGAAGAGAAACCTTTTCTTCGAAGGTTATCCTTTTTGCCACTTCAAATAAGAAACCCTATATAAGTAATCCTAACTAGTATATCATAAGTATGTATACTTTACTCCTACATATGTGATGCTTACAACCACTCATAAACTCCAATAAAAGTACAACTATGAAACTTATCTAAAAGGACCACACATTCCAAAGTAACCATTTTCGGAATCCAAACCCTAGGACAATGTTATTCCCGGGATTTGCGTTTGGAACGTGCATTACATTACTTATGCATAAAAGCATATTGATTCTTTAAACATTAGTCCTTATTGGACCAATGATGCTAATTTCAGATTTTGGATCTTATACTGACTCGAAGACCGTGAGTGCATAATCTTGTAATCACAAAAGGCAAGTTCACACTTGCTCATGTCCTTTGATTATTTTATGTAAAGTATTTTACAAATCCAGTGTTGTCTTCACCTGCATTTGAAAAAGGTTAGAAAACACTATTTTTAATAATAATGAAAACTATTAATTACTGATCCAGGGTGATCAGCTAATCTATTAAATCTGATAGTTGGGATACCACTGTTCAGAACCATATCACCTAGGACTTAACAACCAATGTCGCCAGTATTCTTGTGCCGTATATTACGCGTTGACCATGAGATTTGGAATGGGACAGAGAAGTCAGCTGTATGTTCTTCCTCTCGCATGAAGCCGGATGTGCAGGTCGTGGCTGTTATCCTCGTAGCGTGCATATTAATTGGTAATTCATAGAGGATATGCAGCATATGGGTGGGAACCCTCATCGTCCCATGATAGTTCTGGCATCTAACGGTTTGTACAAACCATTGCCGTAATTCTTTATGTGGGCATGGTGTACACCAAGGAGGCATGCGGGGTCGCGAAGGGGGCAGTGATTGGCTTGGATCATCTTCTGGGCCCCACATCATGGAATTGTGGACGGGAATAATCTGCCGGGTTGTGCAACAAAGAGTTGATCTCTCATGGGTAAAGTAACGCACCTCTGCAGAGTGTAAGAAATGTAACTGTTACTCCCTGTTCCGGGAAGGAGCTGTGAACGCGGCGGGAAAGGAACCCCATGAAGGTTCTGGTAAACCCGTGAAGGCTGACGGACATAGCTTTTACAATAAAAGCAACCTTTGAAGAAATGTCTATGAAAACTTGCATTGCCAACGACCTACGATCTGTGGCTGTAGTTATAGTGCATCAAACACTCCTTTTCTAGTGAATTTGCTGAGTACGCTCGTACTCAAAGTATCTTCTTAACCCTTGCTAGATTCTGAAGCCACTAAGAAGATGTCTACATCAAGTTATGCTCCCGGAATCATCAAAAGCTAAAGCTTTTCAATGAAGACAACATATACCTCAACTCAAGTGAAAACGAAGTTATTGATTGGATAGAAGTATAATCTCTAGCCAAAGAACCTATTTCTGTAGTGCGTTGCAATAGCAGCAATGCCAACCTCTTAGCCAGGATACTAGACGTAATAGTATATTTGTTCTTGCGCTATTTATCTTTGATTCTTCTCCGTAAGAAATTCTTTTTCTCTCTTTAACCTAGAATGTTCTCTGGATCTTATGTAAAGAGTGCGTTGTAACCTTTAGCCATGTATTGGACCCGCTGTGTTTCTGTTGTGCCATTCTGAGGGATGTAATACTAGTGAACGGTGTTTCATTGGCGTTATGTCAACGACTATAGTATACTACATCATGCAGTGGTATGCTGGGTCACCGCAGTTGGTATCAGAGCATATGCTTTGACCTTAGGTTGGAAACCTAGTAAATGGGTAGAACCTATAGGACATATCCTAGCAATAATAAAGAGTTCTCTAGTGATATGAGGGATACTCACTTGAGAATAATCCTAATATGTTACTAGTGCGATAACTCTTTTATATGATTGCAATTACCAATCATTACCCAAGAGTTTTAACTCTATGTGACTGATGATAATTTCTTATCCACAGTTCCACATGGCACCTCGATATCCACCCCGGAATGTTCAAGTGATGAACATGACGTTGGATGACTACGGAGGGGATCAGACAGACAATCTCCGACAACTTCTTTGGAGTTTGGAATGTGAATCAAGACTTTTGGTCAAGATTTACACTTACTATGATGGGCAGGTATTAGCTAAATACCGTGTCATGATCATGTTACCCAAGAAGTTAGGACTTAAGGGAGAAATGCCAGCAGGAGAGGCAAGGTGCATGGCATCTGCATATCAGATTGCCGTAGCAGCAGCCATAACCATGATTAGAGAGCATAAATCCCAAGCTCTAGAAGGTAGTACTCACACGATTATGCCACATGAAACCTCAAACTCAGAGCATGAGTTAGACCACTCTACCTTAGTCCAAGTTGAACCTACTCTAGCAGTAGAGTATATGGATCATTATCGGTCTTTGCTAAACACTTATCATAACACTCACCAAGTCTTAGTTCAGGAGCTGGATACGGTCATTGAGGATTTTACTGATCCTGATAAAGCAATGGCTCATAGGAAAAAGTTATATAAAGAAGCTAGGCATCCCAAATACATACCTTCAGGAGAAGTGTTTGAGGAAACTGAGTTTGATGACCCAAACTCAGAAAATTATGCCTATTACCAGAATGACTTCAAGCCACCTGAAGACCTATGGACCAAGTACAATTCCAAACAACAGGAATGGAATAAAGTTATTCCAAATAAACCTAAGCCTAACAAGTATGGATGGGAAATAGAATCTCAAGGTAAAACCATAGGGAATCCTATACCTTGTGATGCAGGTATTGAAGAAGAGACCAATTATAACCATAGAGAGCCTTATGGACCATATGGGGGTAATACGAATCCAATCAACTTAGAAGAGTACTCCAATAGCTACTATACCAACATATATGACTGGATCCAAGAAAAAGCTAAGGAACCAACTTACTATGAGGAAGCGTTGCTAGAAAACCCGAACTATTCGGTGGAAGATTACGCCAACTCTAGTCATTTTTCAATGACTAATCTTAGTCTCGGTACTTCTAATAAAGATTACGCACCTCCTAGATGCTCCTATGCTCCAGAAGGCAGTCGTAGGACTTCACGTCATCATGGACGGAACTCGAGGAAGCACTAGAGGAAGATGAAAGTGAGAGAGAAACAACATCCCAAGGGATGCGGGCTTGAATAATGTACATAGAGGGTAATGCGTATTGTAGTTTGCAGGGTTTGCTGAAATAAGTGAGGATATATCCACAAGAACAAGAAGTTCTTGTAAGATAGTTGTGTAAATAGGTATGGAGCAAACCGTTGGAACATCTAGTACATTTGTAAATTAGTTAAAACCTATGTGTAATACAGGGTATATGTTTTGTTGTTTATCGACTTTTGGATCTTATTGGATCATCTTGATTGACTAGATCTGTACATGAAGTTTAATTAGGTGTTCAAATGCATGATGTAACACCCAGTTATTACTTGATGATATAGACCTAGATAGGAATGGGAATTCGTGTAAGTGAGCGACGATTCAAAGATCAAAAAGGAAGACTTACTGGAAGGAAGAAGCAAGATATAAGGAGTGTTAACACCACTTGGAAAATAGGTAGAGCATAAATTATTCCTAGCCAGAACCAATAAAGAAGTTGGGTATAGAAGATGTAGGGAGCCACAAGAAATATTAAACTTGAAGTTCAATCAAAATGGGTAATATTACTAAGAAGTAATGGAATAGTTGTACCAAGTTCATGGAAGTATCATGAATAAGTACAAATAGTTAGCTTTGGAACCAAAATGGTATTCAAACTCTGACAATTACGAGAGAATATGAGAGGTATGTGAGAAACCATAGGGTAATACACACATCCTAGGACGATTCGCAGCTGATAATAATCCGCAACTGGTATTTGATCCATAGCTAGTAACTAATCCACGGTTGGGATTTGGTCCGCAGCTGGTATTTGGTTGAAATAGTTAACCAAATCTTATTAAAAGTTGCATAAAGAGCATTAAATTTGGCCTAAGTAAGACCTAAGAAAGTTTAACAGATTTGAAGACGACCGCTTGGCAAGATGCTTTGCAAGGTCCAGTTTGTTCAGCAAGAATGCCCCAATAGTAAGTGCGACATTTAGTGCTGAAAGATTTGCTTCGGAGATCCACAACTATGTGGATGCACCGTATAATCTTTCATTGGACCTTAAACCAGTAAAATATAAACTGAACAGGAACCAAAATTTTAGTTCAGGAGTCAATGACTTCTATGCATGGAGTTTCAAAACTATTAGTAAAACTTAAGGGGTGAGTAAACATTAGGAATGAAAGTTGAAGAAAATACTATAGGTAATAGAGAAAAGTTATTTAAAAATCTTAAGAAGGTATAAACTTGAGGGTGATAAAGGATACATCTAACAATCAAATTTAAAAAGAAACAACTTTTAAGTAACCCTTAAGAAGTAATATAGAATCCTAATTAAACAAGTGTTGAGAATGAATAACTCCAATGGGTATGGACAAATTGAGTTCAAATCCAATCTTGAAAGGAATACCAGTATCAACTATATAATGACAGGAATAGTATGATAGTCTATTGACTATTAAAATGCATATATAGGAACTTAAAAACTTATGGTAGTGAGAACCTACAAACTATACTTAATATAGTAGTGAAGTTTGATGATTCAAGAAAAAGAATTGAATGAGGATATCTAATCAAGGTATGGAATACTCCAATAATTCCATTAAAGATCATCATGGAGTGGAGAGGTAGCAACCACTACAAAACAATTTCTTACTCCGAAACATGAGAGTTTGCGAACTTCGAGGACGAAGTTTATTTTAAGGGGGAGAGTCTGTAACACCCCAGCATTAGAGCCTAGAAATAAGTTGAACCCAGATGTGTGCATTTCATTCATGCATAGAAAATACGAATAATTTTCGCGCTTTTAAACAAAACTTGTCAAAGTGACTGAAGCTTCTCTTAGCTTGATGGAATTGAAGTAGATCATCAAGTTGAATGCGATAAGTTTCAATAAGACCTTTGTTAAAATCTCATTTTGGGTAAGAGAGATTTGATCTAAGGGTAGATCAAATGTACTATAAGTTAAACCCTAATACAATATGAATTATATTGATCATTAGGTGATCATATTGTAGTATTCATTATAATCACTCATAAGTACCAAGTTAAGGATATATAACAAACAATAAGAATGTAACCACTATATCTTAAATCCCATCTGCATACATTCTGAGTATCATAGTTACACCTAACCTTAAAAACTCTTTTAATGAGTTGGAGTTGGAAAAAGATTAAGTCAAAATCATCCACTATATATATATCCTTCTTTCTATACAATCTTTATGGAACTTATCTCAATATCTGTTGTTCATCAATGTTGGAAAATTCCCCATTGATTCACAACTTCTTCAACTATTAGTCTTTGATCTATTATTTGATCTTACCAGAACAACTACTCAAATCTTCTAATGAGGGAAAAGTCCATTAATAACCTTAATCCAATATAAGATATTAAGAAGATAATTTCCAGACAATAAAAGGTAAGATTGAAAAAGCCCTACTTAACCAACTAAGAACTTTAGTAATAAATGATTAAAGTGTTATAATGGTAATGTTCTGGTCACCAACATGGAATGCTTATATTTAGTATAGATAATATTGGTAGGTAGAACATGATTGGAATCTTAGTAAAGATAAGTGATCCTAGAGAAGTCTTTGCAAACCACATAAATATAATTCAGGGATTGAAGTGTAAGTCATGAGGGTTAAGTAATTTTAAGATGGTGTTATTCACCTTTAAGGATAGTTTACTTTAGTAAAAGATTAGTGATGGAGGATTAAGGAAGATTGGGAGTAGAGTTTGAAGGAACTACTAGTTGGATGGAAGATTATCAACAGTAGAATAGTAAATACAACCAAGCAAGGATATGAGAAAACTATGAAGTGCCTTTGTATCAAACAAATTGGATTCATCCATAAGTTTAGAAGAATGATATATTGAATAAGAAGATTTTAATAAGTAAGTCCATCAAACTAACCATGATGATGGATAGAAAGAGGTATTATATCTAGGAAAGGAATTCCTTAATTAGAGATCCAAGATTGTGAAATATAATCATATGTTATAAATCATTTTCCTATTTAATCTTGGTAAGCAATCAACTCTAAATCTCAAATCAAACATAATACCCATCTTATACCATTGATCCATCATTTGATGTCTATAACATTTTATAGAAATATTTCCCTATAACAAATTACATAAGCATATCTCTGTTAATTTCAACCATTATAACTATAGGTGCTTAAGTATACTCACTTCTATAAAACACTCTAATTCCAACTTCCTATTAAAAAGGAAGATTTCATCAAAGACTATATACATAAGGCAATATGCTCAACCTTAAATCTTAAATCTTAAAAGGAACTTAAGCTTATACAAAACCCTAAAACCAAGGATAGTACTCATAATTCAAAACCCTAAACTTCTTTGTTTATCACATACATTGTTATTTTCCAACTTAATGGGGAGTAATAATCATCATATCAATGTATTTATATTTCCTGCATCAAAGAATGGTATAGAATTTTTATACATATATATAAAGTTTCTATTCAAGCTATAAGCTCACTAAAAGTTGAGTTATAAACAGATAAGAATATATCATTCAAAAATCCCTAATTAAAAATAGAAGAGAAAAATAATAAGAAGAAGTTTCTTCCAATTAGTAAAAAAGAGTTCTTTGAGTAAATAAAAGAAATATAAAAATAGGGCATAATAAAAGTTCACAAAGGGTACCAAATATATTTTAAATATTGTTGTAAATGTCTAGCAAACAAATTATACAAAGAAAGGTTCAAAATCTAATTCAAATTCAAATCTGAAAAGGAAAATAGAAAATAGAAAAAGAATAAAACAAATAAAAATTAAACCTGGCCGCAGCCCAATACCACTATACCTATCTGACACCTGTGCAGCCCACAACATCCCAGTAACCAGCCCAATCCTTTTCCATCTGAGACTGACAAGTGGGGTCAGGAGAGGACCGCGGGTTGAGCTAAAGAAATCGCCACGGGCTTATCTGCAAAACGACCATTATCGTCACCGTCACGCACACAGGTAGCTCGCTGGCGGAGCTCGTCGCCGCCCGATGTCGTCATCGTCGTCATTGCACCAAGATACTCGCTGCCGTTGCCAGGAGCGGATAAGAAGGCCACCGCGACGCACTGCCTCAATCCCTATCTCCAATCCCTCCTTATCCTCTCAGATACGAACGAGACCGAACCCTAGCTCGCCGGAGCCACCTCTCGCCGTTGAACCACGTCACCCCACACCATTCTGAGCCATCATGGAGAAGCGCCGTCCTCCGTAGATCCTCTGGGTAGAAGCTTGCATCAAGGGGAGCACTGGAGCGGGTGAATTTGGTCATTCTTCTTCGCAGCAGTTCGTCGGAATCCTCGTCGGGGAGCTCGATTCCGACCGCGCCTGTCCTCATCGACCACTCTATCGTCATTAGGGTAATCATACGCATCTCTAGACCCTAGTTTCGTTTGTGGATTCGCACCGTAGGTCTAGTTTTGTTGAGCACCGCCGCTGGCCGCCGCAGTAGCTCGTCGCCGATGACCCTCCGATGACCATTTCCAAGCGGCGCTGCCACTAGCGCTGTAGATCGTCGCCGGTGACCACTCACCGACGGCGATGGTGATGCTGACGCCATGATTACCTCATGATCGGGCCACGTCAGCCGTTTGACTAGTCTTTGCCTCGCGTGGTAGATGACCTGGCCCAGGGCCCGCATGTCATCGACAGTGAGTAGAGAGGAGGTCAGTAACAAAAACATTTCTTTCATCTAAAAGCTGAGGTGGACAATGGCCCACTAGTCAGTGACTAGGGCTAGTTCTGGTCGTGGTGTAAAAAGTATTTTTCTGCTTAGAAATAAATAAAATGTTATAATCCAATTAATATTATTCTAGAAATTTAATAAATGATTAAATCTTGTTTAATTAATAACTCTTGATTTATAATTCAGAAAAATGTGTATAATATATGGAAATTTGTAGAAAAATAAAATCTACAACTTAAACTTATTAACAAATATTATTATGTTGATTATTTAAATAAATATTATTTAATAAAAGTTTTATAAGTAATAAAACTTTGATAATTCATATTTTTATAATAATAAATATTAATAATAGTCATAAAATATCAAAAATCTTAGAAAAATAAGAATTCTAATTTAAAACTATAATCATGTATTATTATTTCACTTAATTAAATATTTATTATTTATTAAGTAATTATAAAAGTAATAAGATTTATAAAAATCATATCTTATTGTTTATAAATCACAAAAATAAATATGATATACCAAAATGATCACAAAAATATTATTTACATGCTAAAAATCTAATAATCTCCTTTTTGGATAAACAAGAAAATTGAATATTTTAATAACTCAAATTTAAACTTATTTACTTCATTAATAATTCATATAAAAATAAATAAAAATTTACTAATATTTCTAAAATGAGTTAAATAAGTCTAATAAATAGTATTAGTCTTAAATATTAATAATCTAATGCCATAATGGTTTAAAACATTATAAATGTTCTTATTTTAGAAGAATCCACCACCTTAAACAAAGATTATCTCTAAAAAGAATTCCACTAATAATTAAATTCTTATAGCACAACTTGAGAACAATCAAACCTTTTCTAAACCATATTAATCACCAAATTATAAAAACTACTACAACATATATAAATTCATAAGTAGTTAAGCAACATTATGTTGGGTTCATAAACTATACCCACTTATCGATAAAAGATAAATGATATTACTCCATACTCACATCAAGAAACCATTACTCAAGTAACAGAATAAACAATCTTAAGTAACTTAAAGAACACATTTCAGATATACAAGATACCAAGGTATAAGTATGACACTTTCAAAACTATCTATACTTTAAAGTTAACTTTAGTCTATAGAATCTTAATACAACACTATAAGCATTACTATATGTCTTATAGTTAACTTTGGTCTGAAGTAGTTAAACTATAAAGCAACTCAAACCAAACCATTTGAGCAAACAAATAACATCAACCACCACTAACTAACCACACAATTTGTCTAGACCCTAGAAGAGAAACCTTTTCTTCGAAGGTTATCCTTTTTGCCACTTCAAATAAGAAACCCTATATAAGTAATCCTAACTAGTATATCATAAGTATGTATACTTTACTCCTACATATGTGATGCTTACAACCACTCATAAACTCCAATAAAAGTACAACTATGAAACTTATCTAAAAGGACCACACATTCCAAAGTAACCATTTTCGGAATCCAAACCCTAGGACAATGTTATTCCCGGGATTTGCATTTAGAACGTGCATTACATTACTTATGCATAAAATCATATTGCTTCTTTAAACATTAGTCCTTATTGGACCAATGATGCTGATTTCAGATTTTGGATCTTATACTGACTCGAAGACCGTGAGTGCATAATCTTGCAATCACAAAAGGCAAGTTCACACTTGCTCATGTCCTTTGATTATTTTCTGTAAAGTATTTTACAAATCCAGTGTTGTCTTCACCTGCATTTGAAAAAGGTCAGAAAACACTATTTTTAATAATAATGAAAACTATTGATTACTGATCCAGGGTGATCAGCTAATCTATTAAATCTGATAGTTGGGATACCACTGTTTAGAACCATATCACCTAGGACTTAACAACCAATGTCGCCAGTGATTCTTGCGCCATATATTACGTGTTGACCATGAGATTTGGAATGGGACGGAGAAGTCAGCTGTATCTTCTTCCTCTCGCATGAAGCCGGATGTGCAGGTCGTGGCTGTTATCCTCGTAGCATGCATATTAATTGGTAATTCGTAGAGGATATGCAGCATATGGGTGGGAACTCTCATCGTCCCACGATAGTTCTGGCATCTAACGGTTTGTACAAACCATTGCCGTAATTCTTTATGTGGGCATGGTGTATACCAAGGAGGCATGCGGGGTCGCGAAGGGGGCAGTGATTGGCTTGGATCATCTTCTAGGCCCCACATCATGGAACTGTGGACGGGAATAAGCTGCCCGGTTGTGCAACAAAGAGTTGATCTCTCATGGGTAACGTAATGCACCTCTGTAGAGTGTAAGAACTGTAACTTGTTACTCCCTGTTCCAGGAAGGAGCTGCGAATACGGCGGGAAAGGAACCCCATGAAGGTTCTGGTAAACCCGTGAAGGCTGACGGACATAGCTTTTAGAATAAAAGCAACCTTTGAAGAAATGTTTATGAAAACTTGCATTGCCTACGACCTACGGTCTGTGGCTGTAGTTATAGTGCATCAAACACTTCTTTTCTAGTGAATTTGCTGAGTAAGCTCGTACTCAAAGTATCTTCTTAACCCTTGCTAGATTCTAAAGCCACTAAGAAGATGTCTACATCAAGTTATGCTCCCGGAATCATCAAAAGCTAAAGCTTTTCAACAAAGACAACATATACCTCAACTCAAGTGAAAACGAAGTTATTGATTGGATAGAAGTATAATCTCTAGCCAAAGAACCTATTTCTGTAGTGCGTTGCAATAGCAGCAATGCCAACCTCTTACCCAGGATACTAGATGCAATAGTATATTTGTTCTTGCGCTATTTATCTTTGATTCTTCTCCGTAAGAAATTCTTTTTCTCTCTTTAACCTAGAATGTTCTCTAGATCTTATGTAAAGAGTGAGTTGTAACCTTTAGCCATGTATTGGACCCGTTGTGTTTCTGTTGTGCCATCCCGAGGGATGTAATACTAGTGAACGGTGTTTCATTGGTGTTATGTCAATGACTATAGTATACTACATCATGCAGTGGTATGCTGGGTCACTGTAGAATGATGTGATGAGATGAAGTATGGACAAAAGCTCAAGCTTGGGGATGCCAACCATGTCACCCCAAGTAATAGTCAAGAGGTACAAGCGTCAAAGCTTGGGGATGCCCAAGGCATTCCCTTCTTCATCAACAAAAATCTCGGGTCTTCTTTCATGATACTACATTTTTATTGCTTCATGCACTTTGTGTTGTTCTTGGAGCGTCTTTGTTTTTATTTTTAGTTTTATTTTGTTTTGTTCTGCAATAAGTTGGTTGGATCCCAGCATACTTCTTTTGGAGAAATCACACCATGTTCTTCATTGCTTAGAACACTCTAGTTTTCACTCTTATTGTTCTGTGAGTGTTCTCTTTTGCTAGCACTGTGTTTAGCTCTAGTTTTCTTCTTATTTTTGCTTAGAACTTTTTAGTTCTTCTTTGTAGTTATGTGAGACAAGCTCTTTGGTATTTATTGATTATTATCTTTGTAAGTTGTTTCAAATAAGTCGATTGGTGTTGGAAAAGAGTAGAATGTTTCATGCTTATGGTGTTACAAAAAATAAGCTTGTTTTGGCTGTGGATTAGACTTTATCATGTCATGTTAGATGTTGCTTTGACCATATGATTAGTGATTATTGTTGTAGCATGACTTGTTTCAAACAATTGAGATTGATTAATGTGCCATGAAAGAATCATGGGTTGTTTTAGCATACTAAAGCATAATATTGTGGTATTCTCCTTTGATGCTTTCATTGGGTTGACTTGGCACATGCTTACACCATGTTATGACTATGAACCAGTCACCTTAGCCTCTATGATCATTTAGTTTTTGACTTGTGATACCACTTTATGCTTTGATTAATAATGTTTTGTCGCTCTACATGATTATGGCCGTTATTGCTCTCTTAGTTGGTCGCTCCTAGTCTTTTGCTAGCCTCCACCTATACTGAGTATGAGCTCTACTCGTGCATCCAACTCCCAAGAAACCAAGTTATTCCAATGAGTCCACTATAAATTCCTATGCATGGTGTGTTACACCAATCCAAGTATATTCATGCTTTTATATCTTCCAAATTAAATTTTTGTTATGTGAAAATTAGTGATTAAAGCTCTCACAAACTTGAAGGCACATTTTATTTTTTGCACTTAATAAACCTGAACCATTGTGACTATCTTATGATGCTTATATGCTTGCAAATTGTAAGTTGGGAATTAGCAAAACCATGCTGTCATGGGGCACGCTTTCAACATTGCACTTATTCTATTTAGTTGATATCATGTTCTTTTGTTTATGGATGTTGTCGGTGTGAAATAAGATGGGAGCTTGTAAGTCCATGGAGTTTGTATATGTGTTAGAGAAACGCCTGGGAGGCTAGCCTAAGCCATGCCTAATCATGGTGGAAACTTGCAGCGAAACCATAGTGGCATTCTATGAAGCATCCTCAATAAAAACCTATGCAAATAGCAAATAAAAAGATCGCTGAGATGCTTACTGTCCGTTGCCTTGTAATTTTGATATGGGATAGCTCATGTGTCATGGGCAAGGGGTACCCAGTTGGCGGTTCTCTATGATACACATATACTTACAATGACAAGAACTTGCCTGGGACCAAAGTTGAGTAGCATGAGGTCTCGGTACTCATACTCAAGGGGCATGAGATTTTAATTTGTGATTTGTCATATAACTCATATTTGCCCTAACTTTAACCTTAATCACTTCAAGATGCTTATGATAGGGGCAATGAGAGATCAAAGCTAATAAGTACCATAATTTTTGGAAGCTTTATAAAACCATTTAAGCCCTACTTCCCTCTGTGAAGGGCCTTTCTTTTTTACTTTTTGTTGAGTCTCCATCTTCTATCTTTATACACCAGTTAAGAGAGCATAGTTGTCATTCTGAGTTCAATGTGCATTGTCCCAAAACTTGTTGATTGATTCATAATTATGGTATTGCTTGTTCTTAAATTATTTGTATCTAGTCATCCTTATGAACTTTGAAGGTGGCCGATGAATTTATGTTTTGCTATTTCATGAAGGATAAGCTGAATACCACTCTTGCTATGTTTTCTATATGTGAAACAAACAAATATCTTTCAAAGCATTATTCATGATCTTTTGTTTATGTTGCCTTTCATGTTGCAGCATAGTTGGTATGTCTTATTGTTAGAAATATATCTTTCATACTTATGTTTAGAGTACTTTGATTCCAGCTATCAATGCTTTGCAATACCTTGATCAAGGTTGTGTTGGTGCATGTCACCTCAAACATTATTATTTTTATCACTAACCTACTCGAGGACGAGCAGGATTTAAGCTTGGGGATGCTAATACGTTGCAAACATATCTATAATTTTTTATGCTCCATGCTTGTTTTGGATGAACTATCTTATGTTTTGTCTACACTTTGTGGCATTTCTATGAATTTTCTGGAACTAACATATTAACAAGTGCCAAAGAGCCAGTTTCCTATTTTCTGCTGTTTTTGGTTTCAGAAAAACTAGTAAATAAATATTCTGGGATTGGACGAAACAAAAGCCAAAGTTGATTTTTTTCTGACACAAGACGGAGTCCAAAGCAGAGACGAAGGAGGGCACCGAGGCGGCCACACCATAGGGTGGCATGGGTCCACCCCTAGCCACGCATGGGTGTGGTGTGGGCCTCTCGGGCGTCCACCGACCTCGCCCCTTCGCCTATATAAACCCCCCGAGACAAAAACCCTAGATACCAGATCAGAATTCCACAAAAAGTTCTGTAGCTCCACCGCCACCGAAGACGAGATTCGGGGGACAGAAGTTTCTGTTCCGGCACCCTGCCGGGACGAGGAATTGCCCCCGGAGCCATCTCCATCGACTCCACCGCCATCTCTATCACCATTGCTGACTCCCATGGTGAGGAGGGAGTAGTTCTCCCCCAAGGCTAAGAGCTTTACCGATAGCTATGTGTTCATCTCTCTTTCCATGGTGCGATCTTATTGTGATCATGAGCTTTGTAATCTAGTTGAATAAGTAGATGCTACTCTTTGTCTATTATGCTACTCAAGTGCTTTTATTAATGTGATCTCCGAAGACACCTTGTCCCACGTGTGTGAAGGTGACAGTGTGCGCACTGTGTGTGCCTCTTAGGCTAAAGATTACATAAATACTTATCATGAGTTATGATTTTAGTTGAATTTCTATATGAAATTGTGGTGTTTGTCTGGAACCATATAGCGCTCAAGGTGACAGTGTGGGGTTACCTAGATGGGGAATGCGAACTTTAAGGTGTGCTTTTATAGCCCTACGCGGTGAATTGGTGTTTGTTATCCAACCGGAGAGTAGTTCAGGGTAGCATAGTGAAGAAAAGATATTTATGTGTTCAATTATGTTATCATTGTTGAGAGTTTACACTAGTGAAAGTATGATCCCTAGGCCTTGTTTATAAGCATTAAAACACCATTTACAATTAGTTATGCTACATGTTTTATTGCTGCCATTTTTATTTCAGATTACAATCACCACTTATAATCATCCATATTACTTGTATTTCACCATCTCTTCGCCGAAGTAGTGCACCTATACACCTGTCACGTGTATTGTGTGTGTTGGGGACACAAGAGACTTCTTGTATCTTAATTGAAGGGTTGTTTGAGAGGGATACCTTTGACCTCTTCCTCCCTGAGTTCGATAAACCTTGGGTGATCCACTTAAGGGAAACTTGATGCTGTTCTACAAACTTCTACACTTGGAGGCCCAACATTGTCTACAAGAATAGAAGCGTGTGTAGACATCACCACCACACAAAAAATGCCT
The DNA here is from genome assembly GCA_916181665.1 of Avena sativa. NCBI lineage: Eukaryota > Viridiplantae > Streptophyta > Magnoliopsida > Poales > Poaceae > Avena > Avena sativa. The sequence continues at coordinate 296,656,927 of OV702297.1, read as the reverse complement.
TGCAGCTGCTCCGATTAGTGCACCTCCGTTGATGAGTCTAACGCACGTGCCAACGGGGATATCTGTTGGAGATATGCCCAAGAGGCAATAATAAAGTGGTTATTATTATATCTTTGTGTTTATGATAAATGTTTACATCCAATGCTATAATTGTATTAAACCAGAAACATTAATACTTGTGTGTTTTGTAAACATAAAAGAGTCCCTAATAAGCCTCTTGTTGAAACTATCTTGTTGATTAATAGATGATCATGGTTTCCTGATCATGGAGATTGGATGTTATTAATAACTGTAGGGGTTCGTAGCATGGAAAACAAAAAAATTCTACCACATACAAACAAACAAGCCAAGATCTATCTACTAGATTGTAGCAACGAGTCGATGGAATAACTCACCCTTGAAGATTCCAAAGTGTTTAACGAGAGCGGATTCTCGTGGGTGATGTAGTCGTACTCTTCCCGATCTCAAGATCGCGTAGACGATCCTTCCGGCGCTGCGTTCCGGCAACGCTCCCGCAGTCGGTCACACGTTCGGTACTCAACGAAGACCTTCCTCTCCCTTATTCCAGTAGGCAGCAGAGGTTGTAGCACTCTCCTCGTGATTCCGGCAGCACGACGACGTGGTACCGGAAGTAGAGGGGAGATCTCGCAGGGCTTCGCCTTAAGCCGGAGCGAGTATGGTGGACTATGAGAGATCCTCGGTGATCTAGGGTTTAGACGCACCAAGGAGGAGGCAAGGCCAGCGGCTAGGGTTTGCCCTAGGCGGCAGCGAGTTGCCCTAGGCGGCGGCTATGGTGGGCGGCGGCGGCTAGGGTTAGGGTTTAGAGGGGCGTGGTGTTGTGTCAAGGAGGGGCAGCCCTGCCCCTCCTTATGTAGGTGGAGGGGGCGCGCCAAGGGGAGGGGAGTCCCTCCCCAACTCGGTCTCCAAGTGGGCCGGTGGTGGAGGGAGGGAACTCCTCCCCAAGTAGGTTTCCTACTCTCCCTCCACCAAACAAAATAGCCGTTTGACTTTTCAAATTGGCGTTTGACTTTTCAAACTAGGATTTGATTTATCCCTTTATTTTGTTCAGCGATGACACCTAGTACATGATGCAACCATTCCAACTTGTTATGACACATTCATGTACCCTTCCCCTCCGGAGTGCCGGACATTCCGGAACCTTCTAGAACATTCCCCATGAAAACATCGGAACCATTCTCCAACCCCGAAACAGGACTTTCCTTATATGAATATTATTCTCCGGACCATTCCGGATCTCCTCGTGATATCCCGGATCCCATTCGATACTCCGAACAACATTCGGTCTCTTACTCATCATTCCATAACTACTCAACAACGTCGAATCCTTAAGTGTGTCTCCCTACGGTTCGTTAATTATGCGGACATGACCGAGACACTTCTCCGATCAATAACCAATAGAGGAATCTGGAAATTCATATGGCTCCCACATATTTCTACGATTACTTTGTGATCGGATGAACCACATACATATGATACCATTTTCCCTTTGTCTCACGATAGTTTACTTATCCGAGGTTTTGATCGTCGGTATCTCTGCATACCTAGTTCAACCTCGTTACTGATAAGTACTCTTTTCTCGTTCCCGTGATATGTGATCCCTTGTGAGCCAGTCACATGCTTGCAAGCTAATTGGATGACATTCCACCGAGAGGGCCCAGAGTATATCTATCCGTCATATGGATGGACAAATCCCACTCTTGATCCATGTGTCTCAACCAATACTTTCCAAATACTCAATGCCACCTTTATAGCCACCCAGTTACGGTGTGGTGTTTGATGTCATCAAAGCATCCTTCCGGTGATGGTGATTAGCATGATCTCATGGTCAAAGGAATTAGGTTACTACGTATCAGAAAGCTTATAGCAAATGAACTATATTAAATGACTTGATCTTTATGCTATGCTTAACTATAGGAGTATGTCCATCACATCATTCTCCTAATGATATGACCCTGTTGTTAATAACATCTCTATGTTCATGATTAGGAAACCATGATCATATATTAACCAACAAGCTAGTTTAACAAGAGGCTTTACTAGGGACTTTTTTATGTTTACAAATCACACAAGTATTAATGTTTCCTATTAATACAATTATAGCATGCTATGTAAACATTTATCATAAGTATGAAGATATGATAATAACCACTTTATTATTGCCTCTTGGGCATATCTCCAACAGTCTCCCACTTGCACTAGAGTCAATAATCTAGTTTCAAACCTTTGTGTATTCAACACCTATGGCTTTCCGGTGTTGTATGTACACGATTGCTAGTGGTCAACTGATCTCCGGATCTGACACTTCCAGGTCCGTGTGTAATTGCATGTCTTTGCGTCTCCACGCATCACTCATTCTCTAATGAGATGGCTTTGTACAAATTTGGTCCTTTGGTGAGACCTTTAGTTCTTCGGGGTTAAAACATGTTGATAATATTGTCATACAATATATCTTCATAGTATTATCGCGCTGTGAACTACACCTAGTTTGATAACAAACTACTTGACACAAATGCCCTCTTTAGCTGCTATAATAGCAGTTATATACTTAGCCCTTTTGTTGTAGTATCTGTCACAATGTCTTAACTTTGGAACTCATCCAAATCCATTATGGAACTTACTTTCCATTATATTGTGCCACCCTTAGTTTATATTGAGATAAACTTAATTTGTACTTTGTGACAAAACTAGTATCAATGTAGTGCTTTTACAATGTACTAACCATCTATTTTCCACTTCTACAAAATATTATACTCTTAGTTCTTCCAAAAGATCATAAGAATATCCTTACTATCATCCAATGATCATCTTATGAATCATTCTGGTATATGCTCATAACATTTAGAGCATAGGATATATCTGGATTTGTACATATCACAGTATGATTGATATAAATACTCTTTGTGATTTCATACATCAAGTATCAATCTATACTTGAATCTTTGTTTCACTTACCAAGTGTCAATACACTTGAATATATCATCAATATTGAACTCATTCAATCCTTTCTGTGCGACAAGAACCTTTCTTGTAGTTTCTATATTGAACTCATTCAATACATCATCTATGTACTTTCGGCACAACCATATTAGCGTCTATTGATGCCAAATATTTGGGTTTTGCCTAAGTCTTTCATCGGGATGAAATTCTTAATATGTGTTAATGAAAGATACATCATTTCCAATCAACAATATGTCTTCCACATAATGTATTAGAAACATGTCTTAGCGCTCCCACTTAATTTCTTGCAAATGCAAGCATCTTCATCGTCTCCGACGAATTTAAACTCCTTTAACAGTTTCATCATAGTGAAGATTCCAACTCCGCAATGCTTACTTCAACAATTGAAGTTTGCATATGCTTTTAGAATCCTTTGAATTAACAAAACCCTATGGACCGTGTTATGCACATGTCCTAGGTAACAATTCTATTAGAAGAACTTGTTTTGCTTATTCAACTACCACATAACAAAATTATATGTAGTGGTTGCTACATTAATCCGTCTAGACTAAATATCGCTATCAAAGATCAAATCTTGTCATAGTCAACCTTTGAACATTGTTGTGAACTCTTTCCCAACATGTCGACTATTTCATAGATGTGCAACATCCATGTCTATTTCTTTATAGATCCAAACACAATTGTAAGGTCGTATACCTTTCTCGAGGGTCCTTCAAGTTCAAAACTTGATTTCTCGTGTATGGAACTATCACGGATTTTATGGCTTCAAGCCATTTTACGGAGTCAGGGCCCATCATCGCTTCTTTGCATGTAGTACGTTCATTATTCTCAAAGAATGATTCAACCCTCAAATCTTGGTATTTGATTGTTTACTCGACCTACTTGGTTCAATAGAAACTTTGACCTTCGTAACCACAACCTTTGAGGCACGTGAGCCATGAGCATTGTTGCTGCCTCCGAAACACTTTTCGGCGCTGCGCAACTTTGCACATATAGCTAAGGTTCTTTTAACCTCATCAAAGTTCTATTGTCCTCCCACTTAACTTTTCACGGAAAATTCCTTCTCAAAGAAACTTGACGTTCTAAGTGACAAACACTTTTGTCTATGATGTTATGGAGGAACAGTTATTCGAAATAACATACAAAGAAAGGTTCATCTGACTTTGGTTGCAAACATCTTTCTTATGCATAGCATACCAATGTTTAAGAAAGGACTACTTGGGTTTTATCCCAAACCATAACTTTATATGGTGTCATTTCAACGGATTATGATGAAGCTCTTTTCAGTGGAAAAACGGTAGTCTCTAAAGCTTTTAATCTTTAAAATATAATGGCAGTTTTATGAATTACACCTTCGATCTTACCATGTCAAACAAGGTTTAATTACATATCTCAAACGCTCCATACTCTTATGGTGTTTCGGGACATGCAAATTCACAGAACGATTCCTTAAATCTTAGGTATTATGCTAAACTTGTAACTCAAATATCTTCCTTTATGATCTTATCATAAACTATTTATATTCTTGTTACAATGATTTTGCACTTCATCTTGAAAGTCTTTGAACTTTTCAAATGTTTCATACTTCATCCTTATTAAGTAAATATTCACTCAATTTTTTTGAAGAAGCATATGAAGTTGAAATCCATCGCTCTTGACTACACATAATGGACTTCGTACAACAATATGTACAAGTTCCAATAAGCTAGTCATTCGTTCCCTTTTGGCCTATGAACGAAGTTTTAATTATCTCTAGGAAAGTTTCACAAGCGTCATTTGATCAAAAATCAAAAGACTCCAAAATTCCATCAGCATGGAGTTTCTTCATGTTTTCTTTCCATTATAATTTAAACGGCGATGTCACTTCCTAAGTGACCTTTTAATTAATTTGTCTTTCGACATTTTAGCACTAGTTTTATGGATGTGATTTCTACAACGAGATTTGTGAATCATCCATCTTTTATGGATTACGGCAGTTATTTGAACAACCCTTTTGTTCTCATAATACCTGATAAAACAAATCTTGAAGGCAAGCTTTGATGTTTAACGAGCAACACAATAACCCTTTATTTGTTCTCGATGAACATCATCACATATTCTTTTGCTAGTTACTTAGGCCATTGTAGTTCATGAATTCTGTTGTTTCGTATGACGATTCACACCAACAAATTCAGTATCAAATACTTAGGAACCACATTGTTTAATAAGCAAAGAATATAGCCATAACATGTACATCATCTATATACTTAAACTGAACAATTCTAGTATTTTCTTTTCTGCCATATATTTATGAGATTCTCTTTCAGTATTTCCTTTTCTGTTTAAAAGAATCTATCAACATCAATAGTGGAGTCATACATATGACACATAGTCCAAAGCGTGTATAATTAAATACAATGTCTTTGGACTTGCACTTTGAAGTAGATAACCATCATCAAATGTTTGGTGTGCTTTCAAATTCCATTCTTTAGTAATCTCTTGGTGTAGTAAACATTTTACCTACATCAAATATTCACCCTTATCATGGAATTATCCATGATCAAGCTAATTTTAGCTTATAATGATGAATTGCGAGTATAATGTTGCTCTCCAAAACCTTTTGGAGGATTAGGACAACTAGTGTCTCCAACCTTTTGCAAATTCTCATCAAATATGAGAACATGACTTTTGCATCTTCAAGCACGAACATGATCTCCATCATCACCGGTGTGGCGTCAAGGTCAATGGCGCCGCTTCATGGTTGTCTTCCACCAGCATCAACTATTACAACTACTTTGAATAATAGACACGAAGGATTTAATGGAAACAACCATATGGCTCCTGCCGGTTGCCAACTTACAATAAGGAACATTGCATACATCATATATAATCACAATCATGGCCATATCACATCACAGCACACCCCTGCAAAACAAAGTTAGACGCCTCTAATTTTCTTTGCATGTTTTACGTGGTTTGGGGCTTTCAATAAGTGTCGTTCTAACTTACGAACAAGAACCACAACATTGATACTAGTATTGTCAATCACCCGTTGTAAATTGAATCTTAACTATGTTGGGAGAAACAGGCACCCGCAAAGCCACTTATGCAATACAAGTTGCATGTCAAGCGTGGAGCAAGTCTCATGAACAATGTCATGTAACGTTAGCCCGGGCCACTTCATCCCACCATCCCGCAAGATGCAAAGTACACAAGAAGCAATCGACAAAAAAAGCATCAACGCCCACAATGACCATGGTGTTCTACTCGTGCAACAGATCTACATATAGACACGGCTCTGATACCACTGTAGGGGTTCGTAGCATGGAAAACAAAAAAATTCTACCGCATACAAACAAACAAGACAAGATCTATCTACTAGATTGTAGCAACGAGTCGATGGAATAACTCACCCTCGAAGATTCCAAAGTGTTTAACGAGAGCGGATTCTTGTGGGTGATGTAGTCGTACTCTTCCCGATCTCAAGATCGCGTAGACGATCCTTCCGGCGCTGCGTTCCGGCAGCGCTCCCGCAGTCGGTCACATGTTCGGTACTCAACGAAGACCTTCCTCTCCCTTGTTCCAGCAGGCAGCGGAGGTTGTAGCACTCTCCTCGTGATTCCGGCAGCACGACGGCGTGGTACCGGAAGTAGAGGGGAGATCTCGCAGGGCTTCGCCTTAAGCCGGAGCGAGTATGGTGGACTATGAGAGATCCTCGGTGATCTAGGGTTTAGACGCACCAAGGAGGAGGCAAGGCCGGCGGCTAGGGTTTGCCCTAGGCGGCGGCGGCGAGTTGCCCTAGGCGGCGGCTATGGTGGGCGGCGGCGGCTAGGGTTAGGGTTTAGAGGGCGTGGTGTTGTGTCAAGGAGGGGCAGCCCTGCCCCTCCTTATATAGGTGGAGGGGGGGCGCCAAGGGGAGGGGAGTCCCTCCCCAACTCGGTCTCCAAGTGGGCCGGTGGTGGAGGGAGGGAACTCCTCCCCAAGTAGGTTTCCTACTCTCCCTCCACCAAATAAAATAGTCGTTTGACTTTTCAAATTGGCGTTTGACTTTTCAAACTAGGATTTGATTTATCCCTTTATTTTGTTCAGCGATGACACCTAGTACATGATGCAACCATTCCAACTTGTTATGACACATTCATGTACCCTTCCCCTCCGGAGTGTCGGACATTCCGGAACCTTCAAGAACATTCCCCATGAAAACACCGGAACCATTCTCCAACCCCGAAACAGGACTTTCCTTATATGAATCTTATTCTCCGGACCATTCCGGATCTCCTCGTGATATCCCGGATCCCATCCGAGACTCCGAATAACATTCGGTCTCTTACTCATCATTCCATAACTACTCAACAACGTTGAATCCTTAAGTGTGTCTCCCTACGGTTCGTGAATTATGCGGACATGAGCGAGACACTTCTCCGATCGATAACCAATAGAGGAATCTGGAAATTCATATGGCTCCCAAATATTTCTACGATTACATTGCGATCGAATGAACCACTTACATACGATACCAATTTCCCTTTGTCTCACGATAGTTTACTTATCCGAGGTTTTGATCGTCGGTATCTCTGCATACCTAGTTCAACCTCGTTACTGATAAGTACTCTTTTCTCGTTCCCGTGATATGTGATCCCTTGTGAGCCAGTCACATGCTTGCAAGCTAATTGGATGACATTCCACCGAGAGGGCCCAGAGTATATCTATCCGTCATATGGATGGACAAATCCCACTCTTGATCCATGTGTCTCAACCAATACTTTCCAAACACTCAATGCCACCTTTATAGCCACCCATTTACGGTGTGGTGTTTGATGTCATCAAAGCATCCTTCTGGTGATGGTGATTAGCATGATCTCATGGTCGAAGGAATTAGGTTACTATGTATCAGAAAGCTTATAGCAAATGAACTATATTAAATGACTTGATCTTTATGCTATGCTTAACTATAGGAGTATGTCCATCACATCATTCTCCTAATGATATGACCATGTTGTTAATAACATCTCTATGTTCATGATCAGGAAACCATGATCATATATTAACCAACAAGCTAGTTTAACAAGAGGCTTTACTAGGGACTCTTTTATGTTTACAAATCACACAATTATTAATGTTTCCTATTAATACAATTATAGCATGGTATGTAAACATTTATCATAAGTATGAAGATATGATAATAACCACTTTATTATTGCCTCTTGGGCATATATCCAACAATAACAAGATCGTATCATTAGGATAATGATGTGATGGACACACACCCATATAAGCATAGCATAAGATCAAGTCATTAAGTTCGTTCTGCTACAAGCTTAAAGATACATAGTAACCTAATCCTTCGACCATGAGATCATGTTAATCACCATCACCGGATGAGTACTTTGATGACATCAAATGCCACTTCCTTAATTGGGTGGTTATAAAGGTGGCATTGGGTATTCTGAAAGTATGTGTTGAAGCGCATGGATCAAGAGTGGGATTTGTCCATCCAAATGACGGATAGATGTAATCTAGGCCCTCTTGGTGTAATGTCATCCAATTGGCTTGCAAGAATGTGACTAGGTCACAAGGGATGTCATATCACGGAACGAGTAAAGAGTAATTATCGGTAACGAGGTTGAACTAGGCATGGAGATATCAACGATCTAACCTTGGATAAGTAAAGTATCGTGTGACAAAGCGAATCGGTATCGTATGTTAATGGTTCATTCGATCACAAAGTCATCATTGAATATGTGGGAGACATTATGGATCTCTAGATCCCGCTATTGGTTATTGATCGGAGAGGTGTCTCGATCATGTCTGCATAGTTCCCGAACCGTAGGATGACACACTTAAGGTTCGATGTTGTTTAAGTAGATATGGAATATGAGTTGGAGACCAAATGTTGTTAGGAGTCTCGGATTGGATCCAGGACATCATGAGGAGATCTGGAATGGTCCACATAATAAGATTCATATAACATTTTCCAGGTTTCGGAAATTTTATCAGTATTTTGACCGGAGCTTCTAGAATGTTCTAGAAGAGGACACTAGTGGGCCCACCACCCTGGGAGAGGCCACATGGGTCAGAGGGATGCTGCAGGGGCCATGGTCCAACCGCACCAAGACCCAAGGGGCCCAACCGGCCAACCCCAAAGGAAAGGGGCAAAACCCTAAAAGGAAAGAGGGGAACCTTGGGGTCAAGTCTCCCCCTCTCCCTATGTGTGTCGACCCTAGGACGGGAGGGCCAAGGGGGATACCTAGCCATACCCCCTCAATATAAAGAGGGGAGGAGAGGGCGCCACCCCTGCCCCTTGCTCCCAACCCTAGTCGCCACCCTCCTCGTCCTTCCTGCTGATCTCGCTTAGGCGAAGCCCTACAGGATTCTCTCCTCCTCCACCACCACCATGTTGTCGTGCTGCTAGGAATTCGAGGGGATCTGCTACCTCCGCTGCCCACTAGAACAGGGAGAGGAATGTCTTCATTGACTCCGTACGTGTGACCGAGTTTGGAAGTGCTACCGGAACGCGGCGCCGGAAGGATCGCCTATGCTATCTTGAGATCGGCAAGTGATCGACTACATCAACCACGAGATCCGATCTTGTTAATGCTTTAGTTCTCTTCAATATCGTTGCATGATCTCAAGGATTAGATCTTCGATTTTCCATACATTGTATCTTGGTTTTATGTGTTCTTGCGATAGAATTTTTTTGGTTTCCATGCCCCCAAACCCTATAGTGGTATCAGAGCCAAATCTATGCATAGATCTGTTGCACGAGTAGAACACAATGGTTTTATGGGTGTTGATGCTTTTGTTGTCGCTTTATTTTCGTGTACTTTGCATCTTGCGGGATGGTGGGATGAAGCGGCCCGGGCTAACCTTACATCTCCTCGTACATGAGACTTGCTCCACACTCAACGTGCGGCTTGCATTGAACAAGTGGCTTTGTGGGTGTCTGTCTTTCCCACCATAGTTCAGATTCAATTTACAATATGCACTTGACAACACTTGTATCAGCGTTGTGGTTCTTGTTCATAGTTAAGAATGGTTCTTATTTGAAATCCCCAAGCCACGTGAAACATGCAAAGAAAATTAGAGGAGTCTAACTTGTTTTTGCAAGGGCATGTGATGTGATCTAGCCATGATGTGATTGTGATTATGATTATATTTGATGTATGCAATGATCCTTATTGTAATATGGCAACCGGCAGGAGCCTAATGGTTGTCTTTAAATTTGTTAGGACCTGCATGTCTACTCATCATGTAATAGCTTTATTACAAGTAGTTGTAATAGTTCTTGTTGGTGATGGACAACCATGAAGCGGCGCCATTGACCTTGACGCCACGCTGGTGATGATGGAGATCATGTCCATGCATTTGAGATGGAGATCAAAGGCACAAGAAGAAAGGCCATATCATATCACATGTTATGAATTGCCTGTGAAATTAATCCTTTTTATGAATCTTGTATTGCTTAGATAATGATAGTGGCATTATAAGATGATCCCTCTCACTAAATATCAAGTAATAAAGTCTTTGTCTTTAGTAGGCACCGTTTCTAAGACTCGTCATTTTGAAGCATCTCGTGATGATCGGGTGTTATAGATTCTACTTGTGCATACAACGGGTGCAAGCCAGATTTGCACATGCGGATACTAAGGTTAATCTTGATGAGCCTAGCATGTACATAAATGGTCTCGGAGCATAGAATACCGAAAGGTAAAGCATGAGTCATATGGATGATATGATGAACATGTTGATTGTTCGCCTTTGAAACTACATATTATCTCGTGAAGATCGGACTTGGTGTAGTGGATTTGGTTTGTGTAATCACTAAGACAACACGAGGGATGTTGTTTTGAGTGGGAGTTCACCTAGTTGATTTAAGAATTAAATTTGGACTTAATTTGTCATAATCTTAGTCTAAACTCTTTGCAAATATGTTGTAGATCATGGTGATGCCTACCATCATTGCCGGACTTGCTCGGGAGACGGATTATTGGGGAGGATAGCTCGAGCCGCTTGACGATGTGTAGCTCAGATCACTGTAGAGCTTCGTTGCGAGACCCCAAGAGGAAGGTATGATAAGCACAACAGCAAGTTTTCCCTTAGTAAGAAACCAAGGTTATCAAACCAGTAGGAGGAAGTAAACGACTCAAAGGTGTTGCTAGCAACTTGGAAACCTACACAACACAAACTCAAGACTTTGCCCCAACGAACAGTGAGGTTGTCAATCTCACTGGTTTGCTGAAAACAAAGGATTAACTATATGGTGTGGAAGGTAATAGTGGTTTACAGAAAGTAAACAGTAAGAGTGGAAGATGTATCAATGGTAAAGATTGGACCGGTGGTCCATAGTTCACTAGAGGTGTGATATGTCGAAAACGTATCTATAATTTTTGATGTTCCATGCTTGTTTAGTATCTACTTTGCTTTGCCTACACTTTGAGGTGTTTTTATATGTATTCTGGTACTAACCTGTCACATCCCAAGATTTTCCAAATCTTGTTATGTGAAAAATAAATGAATAAAATAAAACTTTGTTGATTTTCAGGGTGAGAAGAAACTTTTTGATTCCAATTGGAAACCTTCAAACCTATTTGATCAAACAAATCCTAAAGGGATTTGAAAAGATAAACAATTAATAAAGAAAATTTTAAATATGTGAAATTACTATTTTTGAATCTTTTAATAAAAAGATTTGGATTTTATAAAGCAAGGGTAGATTTATAAATAAGGATTATTTTATAAGATAAATTAAAACTTGGCCAAGCCTTTGAAATAAAATATTTCTATTTGATAAAAATAAGTAAAGGATTATTTAAATAAAATAATGGGGATTTATTAATACCCAATTTTGTTAAAGTAAAGGCTTTTCCATTTTTATAAAACACTAAAACTTATTAATTTATTTTAAATAAGTTTTCCAAGTATTTTATATTCTCAAATAAAACCTACTGAAGTGTTTTTGGTTTTATTTAGATTTCAAATGGAGATTTTAATAAATCAAATCCTATTTGAATTAATAACTAAGGACTATTTTATTTAATTATTAAATAGATCCTAAATGAATAAAAACATTATTTTATTTTGGGACTTGGAATATTGTTGTTAAACAGAACTAAACTCAATACAAAGTGTGGTGGAAGTTTGATTGATTGAATGTTTGAATTGTTTGATTGAATTTCAAAACAGAAAATCAATTGGAAAAAGGGAAAAGTTTCAGTACAAAAAAATGCTAAAGGACTCGACCCAACTAAGCAGGCCCAGCAGCCCAGCTCCAGCCCACCAGCTCGCCCTCAGCGAATCGTTTTCCTACTCAACCGCGAGTCCGCAGAGTCCCAGACAGGTGGCCCTCTCCCTATCTCTATCCCTCATTGACAGGCAGGCCCCACGCCAGCGTGTCGTCGTCTTAAACCCGCGGAATTCCTCCCTGCCGTTGCAACTGAATAACTCCGGTGTTGATTCGCGTTGATAGCGGCTTTAACTCCCTCGGCTACCATGCGTGCATAAACGCCTCCCTCCCCTCTCTCTTTTCCCCCAAGCAGCTCCTTCCCTCTGCCTCTAGGCTGCCCCAATTCGCCCCCACACCGACACTGCTCCGACGAGCTTCTCCAGTGAATTCCGGCGTCGTCCAGCCTCGCCTCGCCTTCCCAAGCACGCGAGCTTGCTCCTCAGACCAGCGCGCACCTGACAGTGCCTTCTGTTTGCCCGCGCCCGCCCCAGAGCCTCGGCTTCGACAACATCTGAGCGCCACCGCCGTTTGCTGACACTCCGGCGAAGTATCTCCGTAAGCAACGTCCGCCCCTCTCCTTCCTGTTGATACTCCCGCACTCGCCACACTCGCCCGCGTCTAACGGTATCCTTGTTTTGCCTCGGGGCGAACCGCAGAGTCGCCCTCGACGACCTCCAGAGACGCCTGACGCCACCACTCACTCCGGCGAAGAATTCCAGTCGCGTCTGAGTGCCCCTCGCCAAGACGACCACGCGTTGAGCATCGCCAACCCCCTGCGAGCACGGTGAGCCACCTCCCGACCTTCCTTGCTTCCTCTATCGCCAGGTCCGCCGCTAGCCGAGCACCCCCGCCGCGCGCCACCATCGTCGCGCTGCCAGTTAGTGGCAGGTCGATTGTAGCCGTTCGATCTCGATCTAGTGGATAGGAAAGAAAACTTAAACGAAGGGGTATGGTTGCCTCTGCGCCACATGATCACACTTAGATCCAACTATCCAGAGAGGCCGATCTGTGCGAACCGGTACCGGCCAGTAGAAACACGCCACGTGGACTGGTTTTGATTTAAAACAAAATTTTGAATCTGATTAAGTTGCAAACTTGTAAATTCCATAACTTTTGATCCACACGTCCAAAATTTGCAAATTTTATATCAATGGATTCAGAAAAACAAGCCCTAGCCAACCATGCACTTTGTTTAGTAAAAAGCTTCTAGTAAATTGGTTGAATTTGCAGAAACTTGTGTAGGCTTGTTTTGAATATAAAAATTGTTCTAGATAGACTTTTAATGTAAAATCTTTGCAAAATGGTTTTTTGTGAACCTACTGACCTTAGGAACCAACTTATGGATTTAAAAATGTATTTTGTGAAGTTTAGGATTGAATGATTGAATTAGCTCATTTCTAGTCAAACAAAAACATTGATTTTGATATAGAAATGATTTTTGGGTAAAACCTTTGGGAATTAACTTGATACAAACTTTCTGACCCTAAACACCAAGTTTTGTGAATTAACAACTTATTTGGTGAACAAAATAAAATTATTGCTTTGCTAAAAACATTTTCCACCACATGAAATAATGGTTTGATTTAAAAATGGTTTATAGATAAAACCCTTTTTGCAAATGGTTTTGCCACTTTAGGAAATGACCACTTTGAACCTTACAATGTTTAGAGCCTAGTAGAAACCACCTTTGCAAATAAAACTAACTTTTGCATGCTTGCATGCATGACTTTGTTTCTATTATTTTATGTGTGAAGAATTGTTTGAATATTGGTTGGAATGCTATTTGAACCTATGTTTGCTTGATTGATTTGTAGTGGGATTAAAAGAGTGTGATATTAGCAAGATCAAGAAGTGAACCAACATTCCCTACTAAAAAGGCAAGTGACACTATCATCCAAGTCCTACTATTTTCATTACACTTAGTGGATTTTGAAACATGCATGATAAGGACTACTATATTTTGCTATGCTAAATCCTAATAGGATACCCTTATACATTCCTTAGTGAAAACAATGTAGTTGTAATATGCTTAGCCCTGCTATATATATATTTTGAGAAAGGATACATGTTGAGATTATGAAGTATTGAAAAGACTTGTGTTTTATATAATAAAACAAGTACTCAATGAACCACCTGGGTGGACAAGGATACTCAAGTTTTGGACAAGGTGGCAACAAAAGGAACCATGTTTATATGGCAATCTCTTTTTGTATGTGCATCAAAAGAAAACCACCCAGGGACTTAGAGATTGAACATGTTTCTCGTACAGTGGCTTCCGTGTACATCCACATGCTAAATGGGCACTGGCTTAGTCAACTACATTGTGGAAGACCCATGCATTGGCCTCTTCAGGTTACCGGAATGAGGGAACTAGGAACCCTACATTGGTGCCTGAAGACAAGCTAGCATTGTGTATGGGAGGACCCTATGGAAAGACTTCGTCACATTCTCAATCTGCCAGTACTCCATCTTGGTGAGTACTTATCCAGCGGCCACTGGTGGCAACAAGATGAAAGTGTGTCATGTGGGTAAAGTGTACAACTTCTGCAGAAGATAAAATCTAAGTACTTAGCCGTGTCCCCGGTTATGGACAATACTGAGCAACTAAGGCCTGAAGCTATGGGAGATCTCGACATTCTAATTTCTAAAAAGTAAAACTTGAAAGTGACAACAAGAGATTTGAAGCACTTGGTGGATTCCAAGGAGTTCATAAAGATTTGACAAAAGATCAAAACTATTTTGAAAAGATAGGAAAAACAATATTGCTTTCTGCAAATGAGCCTGAACCCCACTTAGCCAAATATGCATGTATTGATAGGATCCACTTATATTCTACATAGTAGTGAAACTTGCCAATACAATTCAAATGTATTGACCCTTGTGGCTGTAACTTGTAATGTTGCAGGTTGGTTTGGTATTAGTTGAAGTTGATTGATTAGGATTACAAGTCTACAACCAACATGTTTGCCTGTGGCACTTTGAAGATGAAGGACCCCATGCTTATAGATATTCTGCTGCAATGTAATGTAATAGCCAAAAGATCTATGTAAGATGTAATAAAATTTTGTTATTCCTGGTTATAAAGTTGTATTATGACCTTTGTTTCTTGATATTATATCTTAACTGTGGATGCTAGCTATTGATCCAGGGACTAGCATTGTAAACACAGGGATCTCTACCTTATTAAAGGTTGGGACCTCTACATAACCTATTAACAAGATACCACGGTGCCAGTTGCATGTTTTCTTCTGTTTTTGGTTCTAGAAAGGCAGAAAATCAATATTCTCGGAATTGGACGGGACAAAGTCAAAGTCAATATTTTACCATGGGGAACACGGAGCCACAAGACGAGACAAAGGAGGGCCTCTAGGGGGCCACACCCCCTGGCCACGCGAACAGGCCTAGCCCACGCCTGGGGGGTGCAGCCGCCTCGGGCACCCCCTCGGCCTCCCTCTTCGCCTATAAGAATCCCCAGATGCCTAAGCCCTAAGTACCCAATCAATAATCCATGAAACCGTCTATAGACGCTGCCACCATTGTCCCTAGATTTGGGGGGATCTAAAGCTCTTCCCGACACCCTTCCGGAGGGGAGATCATCCCGGAGGCCTTCTTCTTCATCATGCCAGCCTCCGGTATGAACCGTGAGTAGTTCCACCTTGGACTACGGGTCCATGTAGTAGCTAGATGGTTGTATCTCCTCCTTTTTGCTTTCATGTCTAGATCTTGTGAGATCCGTTCATGATCAAGATCTCATCTATTTGTAATCATGCATGTTGTGTTTACGGGGATAAGATGGATATTGAGATTACTATGTCAGATTGATTAATGGTTTTGTCTTATTGATTCTATCATGTCTGTGTTGTTTGTGATCTTGCATGCTCTCCATTGTTAGTAGCTATCTGGGCCAAGTAGTTGCTAGTGACTCCAAGAGGGGGTATTTATGCTTGATAGTGGGTTCATGCCTCTATTTAATCTAAGGGAAGTGACAAAAATCTCTAAGGTTGTATATGTGTTGTTGCCACAAGGGAGAAAACAACGGTCTCTTGTTCGTGGAACAAGTGGATTGTTTACCTTACACGCTTTGCTTAAAATAGTTGTCTGTTGCTTGCAACTTAATACTGGAGGGGGGTCGGATGATAATCCAAAGGTGGACTTCTAGTCATAGATACAGTTGGATGGCGGTCTATGTATCTTGTTGTATTGCCCAATCGAATCTCATAGGATCATGATGTCTAGTATTATATTATTATGCCTTGCTCAGTCCTATCAATTGCCCTGTTGTAATTTGTTTACCCAGCATGCCATGTTTGTTTATCTAAGGAGAACACCTCTAGTGAACTATGGACCTCGGTCTAATCTTTACCATCGATACATCTTCCACTATTACTGTTTACTTTCTGCAAACCACTATTACCTTCCACACCATACAGGTAATCCTTTGTTACAACAACCGGTGAGATTGACAACCTCACTGTTTGTTGGGGCAAAGTCTTGAGTTTGTGTTGTGCAGGTCTCCAAGTTGCTTGCAACACCTTTGAGACATTTCCTTCCTCCTACTAGTTCGATAAGCTCGGTTTCTTATTGAGGGAAGACTTGCTGTTGTGCTCTTCACACCTTGATATTGGGGTTTCCCGACGAAGCGCTCTCAGGTGCCATCAGCAAGTTTTCTGGCGCCATTGCCAGGGAGGGTAAGGACGTCTTCACAAGGGGAGTCCTTATCAAACTTTCTCTTTAATTTGTTTTTGTTTTGCTTAGTTTATTTTGCTTGGTTTTGTTTGCCTCTTTTTATCAAAAACTCCAAAAAAATAGTTTAGTTTGGTTTGCTTTCTCTTATCAAAAACACAAAAAAATTAGTTCCTACTCTAGTTGCTGGTCTGTTATTGCCTTGCTTTTTCATGCTTTCTATCAATGGATGGTTTCTTTGAAACTAGTTCTTATTGGCAAGGTGGGTTCACGGAAGAACAAAAGTATTTTTATAAGGAGCACCGTTTGTCACAAAAAGGGAAACACTTATGGGAACAAATTGATAACTTGAATACTATTGCTAGAGAGGTGTGCTCTACTTATAATGCTACTTATTGCTTTGATAAATCTTGTTGTTGTAGGAGGTATAAACACGTGCCTTTTCAATGTGAGTATAATGATAATGTTACCATGTCTTCTTATGTTAAAGGAAACTATGATTTTTATGATGTGGAACAAATTGAAGAATTTATTGCTTTAAAGGGTGCATTCGAACTTGCCAGTTTGCTTGAAAATACTGATGATGCACCTTATGAATATGAGGTTTATGAGATACTAAAATTTTGTTTTGATAATTAAAAGGAAGAAAATGGCTATATTCTTGAATATTTTAATAAGTGCTTTCCACAAACAAAAGAGACTAATGCCTTGTAGGAGTCTATGGAAGACGAAATTGCTGAACCTGAAAGATCATTAGATGAAAAAGAGGAGGAGAGTGATGGTCAAGAGTAGGAAGAATTTATCTACCCATGCCTACCTTCTAATGAGAGTAACTCTTTACCAAAGGAGGATGAATGTTATGTTCTTGTGGATTCTTTTGAAATATCTGCTATGGGTAAATCTTGAGATAATAGTTATGCTCCTATTATCTATGATAATCCTATATTTGTGCCTAACTTCGAAATGCATCATACTAAAGAGTTTTGATTAGAAAATGTTTATGATAAAGCTCTAGATGATGGTCCTATATTGAATGATCAGTCTTCTTGTTATAAGATTGTTTAAGAGTGGGTTTGAAGGTTTTAATCCCACTATTTTTGAGCTTGATAAAAATCATGTGTTTGTAGATCATGAAAATCATACTTTATGTGATAGTTATATTGTTGAGTTTATTCATGAGGCTATCGAAAGTTATTATGAAAGGGAAACATGGTCTTATGTATCTCAACAATATTAAGTTTCCCCTCTTTATGTTGAAAATTTTAAAGTTGCATTTGTTTTTCTTTCCTATGCTTGTTGCTATGTGATTCTTTGATTTATTTTCTTACAAGATTCCTATGCATAGGAATTGGGTTAGACTTAAATGTGTTTTGAATTTGCTTCTTTATGCTCTCTTTTACTTCAATTCATATTTCCTATGTGAGCATTTTCTCAAACTATCAAGACTAACTTAAAAGAGTTAAAGAAAAGTACTTGTTGGGAGATAACCCAAGAGTTTTCTTGAGTCTTGGAAGTTATTACTTCAGTAATGACCTCTCCTTATCCTTTTTGTTTGTTTTTTGTGCCAAAAATGACCTCTAATGAGAGGGAAGTAAGATTTGGGGAGTTGCTGTCCCGAAACAGATTTTTGTGCTCCACCGTAAACATTCGTGAGGAATCTCTGTAAGCTGTATTGAGCTTATAATTTATGAATAAATCCCCTGGTATGTTAGATAACTTTTGTTAGTTCAACACTTTTTGATTTGAGCAACATAAGGTCTTCGAATAAATCGGTTTCTACCTGCTGGTCTGTTTTGAGAGATTTCTGCCATTATTTGCATTTGCTTCTTATTGATTCCTTTTTAGGTTCTTTTTGGGAAATTGAGCTTTTTGAGGGAATTTCTACAGTAGCTTGTGTTTTTAGTGCAAGTTTTTCTGTTCCAAAGCTAAACCCAAGGGTCTATTATCTTTTGAATACACTAATGTTGCTAATGAAGATTGTGTGAAGTTTTGTATGAAGGAAAATTTTCAGGTGTGGAGAGAGAATGATGTATTGAGATGAAGACAAAAGCTCAAGCTTGGGGATGCCACCACGTATCACCCCAAGAAATATTCAATGGGTACAAGCGTCAAATCTTGGGGATCCCAAGGCATCCCCTTCTTCATCAATAAAAAGCTCAGGTCTTTCTAGACACCTCGTTTTTATTATTTCATGCACAGTTGTGTTGTTCTTGGAGCGTCTTAGTTTTCAGTTGCTTTGCTTAGTTTGCTTTAATAAATTAGTTTGGACCCCCCCCCCCCGTTCTCTCTGTGTTGTTTCAAATAAGTTGATTGGTGTTGGAAAGGAGTAGAAAGTTCTTGCTTGAAATAGTGCAAGAGGAGCTTGCTTTGACTGTGAATTGGACTTTAGCATGTCATGCTAGGCGTTGTTTTAACCTTATGCTTAGTGATTATTGCTGTAACATGACTAGTTCCAAACAATTGGGATTGCTTAGTGTGCCTTCAACGAATCATGCGTTGTTTTAGCATACAAAAGCATAGTATTGTGGTATTCTCCTTTGCTGCTTTGATTAGGTTGACTTGGCACATGCTCACACCATGTTATGACTATGAACAAGTCACCATAGCCTCTATGATTATTTAGTCCTTGACTTGTAGTACCACTCTATTCTTTGATTAGTAATGTTTTGTCGCTCTGCATGATTATGGCCATTATTGCTCTCTTAGTTGGTCGCTCCCAGTCTTTTGCTAGCCTCCACTTGTATGAGTAAGCTCTACTCATGCATCCAACTCCCAAGAAACCAAGTTATTAAAAAAGTTCCATTATAAATTCCTATGCATGGTGTGTTACATCATTCCAAGTATAATCTTGTTTTCATCTATCTTCCAATTAAAAATTATTTTTTATGTGAAAACTTAGTGATTAAATCTCTCACGAACTTGATGGCACACTTTATTTTTCTTGCCCCTAATAAACTTGAACCATTGTGTCATCTATGTTGTATATACTTACACTTATACGTTGGAATTAGCAGAACCATGATGTCATGGGGAACGCTTTCAACACTGCACTTGTACTTTGTACACAGTTGATATCATGCTCTTTTGTCTATGGATGTCGTCGGTGTGAAATGAAAGGGGAGCTTGTAGGTCCATGGAGTTATGTGTGTGTGTTAGAGAAATGCCTGGGCCGCTAGCCTAAGCCATGCCTAATCATGGTGGAAACTTGCAGCACCACCATAGCGACATCTATGAAGCATTCTTCTTATAGAAAAAGAAGATAGAAAAAAGAGATTGAGAAAAATAAAAAATATGAGAAAAGAGGAAAGAGGGAAAAGGGCAGCATATTCCCATGGTTAATAAGAAGATTGCTGAGATGCTAATTGTCTGCTTGCCTTGTCATTCTGATTATGGGATAGCTCCTGTATCATGTGCAAGGGGTTCCCCGTTGGCGGTTCTCTATGATACACATGTACTTACTATGACAAGAACTTACCGGTAACTAAAGTTGAGTAGCATGAGGAGCGGCTCTCGTACTTAAGAGACATGAGATTGCCAACTTATATTTTGTCAAGCATATAATCCATCTTTGTTCACTTTAACCTTAATCACCTCAAGATGCTTATGATAGGGGCAATGAGAGCTCAAAGCTAGTAAGTACCATAATCTTTTGAAAGCTATTAATCACCTCACCCTTTAAGGTAAAGGTCCCTGTGATTGAAGTGCTAGTCCCTAGATCGAATTACTAGCACCCACAGTTTAAGATGAAGTACACAGATACAAAGGTCATTATTACATCGAAATTCCAGGAGTACAATAGTTCTTACAACTCATTAGCCCAAGGCTAACATATAAAGAGTTCTCATTACATAGCATATAAATAAAGTCTTCATCTTCATATGCCATAGGCAAACATGTTGAGTGTAGACTCATAACCCTACTCACCATCAGAGTAACCGGCAACATAATAAGTTACAGCCACAAGGGTTCAGTACATTTGGAATTGTATGGGCAAGTGATATCATAGTTATATATTAGAGACTATCAACTACATGAATTTGGCTAAGTGTGTTTTAGGCTGGCTTTGCTCAAATAAAGTTTATCCTACTAGTTTGAAAATACTAATTTTTTCTTTACAAAAACTCTAAGAAACCAACAATAGACATTGGTGAACCTCTACCCTTGTTGACCCACAATTTTTAACATAGAGAAATTGGGATGAGGATATTCTTGATCATTTCAATGTCTTTGATGCTCAAAATTGTCCGTAACCGGGGACACAACTAAGTACTTAAGTTTTACCCTCTCGAGAGGTGGTGCACTTTTCCCACAAGACTCGACATGCATCGAGACGAGACTTTTAAGAAGCAATCCCTCGGACCACCATGGACGCGTTCCATCCTATCCACTCTACCACCATATGTCCATCTGGCTGAGTTCTTGCAACGTAGTTGGTCAAGGCAGAGCCCATATGCCATGTGGTTGCACTGGAAGCTTCTCAACACTAAACATCTCAAATATCTTTGTTTCTGGGTGGCCATCCACAAGTGTGATACAAAGTGTAAACCATAGACATGGGCCTTGTGCAACCACTCAACACAAACCATTCCACCCAGGTGTTTCATTAACAAGTTGTTTTCTTAGTCAAAATCATATAGGCATAATATTTCCATAATATCATAACATGAATTTTCCACCCTTGAATTCTAATAGCTAGGATAATCATACTAGCATATCATGTCTCCTAAAATAGGGAAAATACTACCAGTATATCCTCTATAGGATCTACCATAGCATAGCATATACTTCCAAAACTACCATGCAAGTCCTACCAAAAATATCACTAGTGCAATAGGTAAAATAATAGGACAAAAGATGATGTATCACTTGCCTTGGTAGCTAGGAGAATAGGTACAATCCTCATAGTCACACTCTCCACAATCCACAAAATCTACACAACAATTCATACAACAAAAGAATCACAAATCAATATACACAACAAAAATAATATGACTGCATGCAAAATGCAATGAGATGATTTTCCACACTTTTTAAATCAAACTCTACAGTACTAAATAAAAATCATACATTCTAAAGTCTAAATAAAACAAAAACCACTTTAAAATAATATTCTAAATAATTTTTATAGTCAAAATAGTCTTACAAATACTTCTGCATAAAATCCTAATTTTACAGAAGAAAATGACCAAAGTAAGGCAAGATTCAAAGTTCTCATTTTTCTGAATCCATAGACACCTAATTTGTAATTTTTGGATTTACAGAACAAAAGTTATGAATTTTGCAAGTTTAAACATCTAATAGATAAAATCTGGATTTTAAATCTAATTCACAGACACGCGGCAACTTCTGATTGGTGCATACCGGTTCGCGCTGGATCATGCTCGCACACCGTCAGATCTAAGTGAGATCTAGCAGCTCAGATATGCATGTACCTGTTCGCACCTAGTTCTAATCTCAACCACTGGATCCAGATCGAGTGGATCAAATCAGCTCGACCTAAAACTAGCGGCGCGCATGGCAACTGCGGCGGCGACGCTTCTGGCGGTGATGTTCCGGCGAATCCAAGGGGTAAGGGAGGGGGTACTGGGCTTACCAAAGTCGCGGTGACGAGGTGGAGCTCAAGGTTGTGGCGGACGGCGGAGGGCGCACAGACACAGTCGGAATCGCTCGTCGGAGTAGCGCTGAGCGTCGGGTGCTCACAGTCGACAACGGGGGTGACGTCCTGGGGCACAAGAGGAAAATCGGCAGGCATCAGAAGAAGTTCAAGAAGCAGGTGAGCACAATCGTTTGAACCAGAGGCAAGGGGGCGCACGGGGCTCACCGTAATCACTCGCCAGAGTTCGTCAGGGCAGCGGGGGTGCGAGAGGAAATTGAGGTAGCCTGGCGACGCTCTGGTGGTTCTGAGTAGGGGGAAATGGAGCTGGTGCCGAGGGCGTTAAGTAGCCGGGGCGAGGGATATAATTACGCAGGCATTCAACGGCAATCAACGCGCTTTGATTCGGAGGAAACGACCGTGGCGGAGCTGGTCTCGCGTGAGATTTGGGGACCAAGGGGGTGAGGTGGCAGCGGGGACCACATGTCAGCGAGGGGGTGCACGCGTGGAGTGAGAAATAGAGGGGGGAGAGGGCAGACGCCCGGGTGGGCTAGATGGGCCACGGGTGGTTGCTGGGCAAGATGGCTGGCTGCCTCTTTTTTTTCTATTTAGCCTTTTCTTTTTTTCTTTTTTGATTTTTCAAATAAGATTTGAATGACTAAATCAAAACCAAATCTTTTCAAACTTTCACCATAATTTTGTGAGGTGATCCTAGTATGGAAAAGTGCTTTAAACACACAATCCAATGAAATACACTTTGGGGTAATAAAATAAAAATAAAAACATGCCCCATACAAGCAATATAAAGGGGTATAAAATAGGGTTTTTGCTAGGGTTTAAATTTGAAAAAAATGTGCAAAGTAAACATGCCATGATGATATGAATGCAATGATGATGTTTTGGATTTGATGAAATTTGGGATGTTACAAATCTAACCCCCTTAAGATGAATCTCGCCCTCGAGATTCGGATTGGCTAGCAAATAGGTGAGGGTGATCTTTTCGAAGTTCATATTCTCTTTCCCAAGTTGCTTCTTCCTCGGTATGATGATTCCACTGTACTTTGCAGAATTTGATTATCTTAGTACGAGTGACTCTTTTTGCTGTCTCGAGAATCTTGGTAGGTTTCTCTTCATAAGTGAGATCATTCTCTACTTGAACTTCTAGTGGTATAGTGTCCTTTAATGAACTTTCTTCCATCTCTGGATGACACTTCTTCAACTGGCTTACATTAAACACATTGTGAACTGCTGACAGTGATTCTGGTAGTTCTAACTCATAGGCCACTTCTCCTTTATAGCTC
The DNA here is from genome assembly GCA_916181665.1 of Avena sativa. Classification (NCBI taxonomy): domain Eukaryota; kingdom Viridiplantae; phylum Streptophyta; class Magnoliopsida; order Poales; family Poaceae; genus Avena; species Avena sativa. The sequence goes on along the minus strand of OV702297.1, from coordinate 296,633,169 downwards.
AAAATCTTGAATGGTCCTACATAACGAGGTGCCAATTTTCCTTTGACTCCAAATCTCTTCACACCACGAAATGGTGAGACTCTAAGATAATCTCTATCACCTACCTCATAAGTGACCTCTCTACGTTTTGGATCTGCATAACTCTTCTGTCAGGATTGGGCTATCTTCAATCTGTCCTTTACCATTCTGACTTTCTCTTCAGCTTCCTTGATCAGATCTGGTCCAAATAAATTTATTTCTCCTACTCCATTACATAATAATGGTGTAGTACACTTCCTTCCATAAAGGAATTCAAACGGAACCATCTCTATGCTTGATTGTTAGCTGTTATTGTAAGAAAATTCTGCGTATGGCAGACTTTCATCCCAACTAGATCCATAGTCTAGCGCACAAGCTCTCAACATATCTTCCAAAATCTAATTGGTCCTTTCTGTCTGTCCATCAGTCTGAGCATGAAATGATGTGCTGAACTCTAGTCTTGTTCCCAATGATTCATGCAGTTGTCGCCAAAAATGCGAAGTGAACTAAGTTACTCTATCTGACACAATACCCTTAGGTACTCCATGCAAACACACAATCATGTTCATATAGATCTTGGCCAATTTATCACTTGTATAGGTGGTCTTCACGGGTATGAAATGAGCCACTTTTGTTAAGCGATCCACAACAACCCATATCGAATCGTATTCGGACCTTATCCTTGGCAGTCCAGTGACAAAATCCATACCAATTTTATCCCACTTCCAATCAGGTATTGGTAGTGGTTGCAATAACCCTGCCAGTTTCTGATGTTCCGCCTTCACTCGACTACACACGTTGCATAAGGAAATATGTTCTGTGATATCTTTCTTGAGATTGTTCCACCAAAATCTTTCTTTCACATCCATGTACATTTTGGTGTTACCCGGATGAATATAATATGGTGAATTGTGTGCTTCTTGCAGACTTAATTTCCGAAGTTCCGGATCTTGTGGAATGAAGATACGCTTTCCATACCATAAGGTTCCTTGTTCATCTTCATGGAATCCTTTCGCCTTTCCTTTACCAATTTTACTATTAATCTCCTCTATTTCCTTGTCCAACTTTTGGGATTCTTTGATCTTATCCAACAGTGTTGGTTGAACTTCCAATGACATAAGATATCCTTCAGGCACTATCTCCAATCTTATCTCTTTAAATTGGGCACACAGATCTTCTGGCAATTCACCTTTGGTGAGGCCAATCACATAAACCTTGCGGCTTAATGCATCAGCAACGACATTTGCTTTCTCGGGATGGTATTGCAAACTTAAGTCGTAATCCTTGATAAGTTCTAGCCATCTTCTTTGTCTCTTGTTGAGTTCTTTCTGGGTGAAAATGTATTTCCAACTCTTGTGATCTGTGAACACTTCACAATGCTTACCCAACAGATAGTGTCTCCATGTTTTGAGTGCATGGACAACAGAGGCCAACTCTAAGTCACGTGTAGGATAGTTTACTTCATGAGTCTTGAGTTTTCTCGAGGCATAAGCCACAAATTTTCCTTCTTGCATCAATACTCCACCCAATCCTTGATGAGATGCATCACAATATACTTTAAAATGTTTTTCTAGATCTGGCTAGCATAAAACTGGTGCTGACACCAATCTTTTCTTCAACTCTTGAAAACTGGTTTCACATCCTTCAGTCCAATCAAACTTCTTCTCTTTATTAAGCAGCTTCGTCATCGGCTTAGCAACTTTCGAGAAATTCTCGATGAATCTTCTATAGTACCCGGCAAGCCTAGGAAACTATGGACTTCTTTAACTGATTTGGGAGATTCCCACTCAATTATAGCCGACACCTTTGCGGGATCGATAGCTATACCATTCCCAAACACAACATGTCCAAGAAAACCAACTTCATTCAGCCAAAAATCACATTTGTTGAACTTGGCATACAACTTGTGTTCTCTAAGCTTCTCAAGAATCAAACGCAAATGTTCTTCATGTTCTTTGTTGCTCTTGGAATAAATCAATATGTCATCAATGAATACCACAACAAACTTGTCAAGAAACTCCATGAACACCTTGTTCGTCATGTTCATGAAATAAGCTGGTGCATTTGTTAGTCCAAATGGCATCACAGTATACTCATACAATCCATACCTAGTGGTAAAAGCAGTCTTTAGTATATCTTGTTCTCTAATCCTTAGCTGAAAGTAGCCTGATCGAAGATCAATTTTTTAGAACACACGAGATCCTTCTAGTTGATCAAAGATATCATTGATTTTGGGTAAGGGATACTTGTTCTTTATGGTCACTTCGTTAAGTGATCGATAATCGATACATAGTCTCTGACTTATGTCCTTCTTATCGACAAACAAAATTGGTGCACCCCAAGACGAAGAACTTGGTTGGATAAATCCTTTCTTCAAATATTCTCCAAGCTGTTTCTTGAGCTCTTTTAACTCATCAACTGACATCTTGTAGGGTCTCTTTTCTATGGTTCCAGATCCTGGCAATAAGTCAATCAAAAACTCCACATCTCTATCTGGTGGCATTCCTGGTAATTCCTACGGAAACACATCGGGGTATTCCTTCACTACTGGTAAACTATATAGGCTAACCCCCTTAAGAGAATTTAACTTACTCCCTTTGGGTTCAAAGTTAGATTTGAACCTAATCCGTTTCTTTTCTGGGGTTGTGAGTGTAACTGGAAACTTGTACTTTCCTTGGGATCGTCTGGCACAATCTATTACTCCCTCAAAACGGGTCATCCAATCCATGCCTAATATTACATCCAATCCTTGGGATTCTAGGATTATCAGACTAACTGGAAACTTGTACTTTCCAAACTCTAGAGCTAGATCATGACATCCAAAATTTACTATCATCTCTCCACCTAGGGAGCTTACTTTAATAGGACATCCAATTGTTTTAGTTGGGAGTTTACTTTTGTCTACAAATGCTCTTGAAATGAATGAATGTGATACGCCGGTATCAAAAAAGGATAAGTGTTGGCAAGGAATTAATCTTGAACTTACCAGCCACAGCATCAGAATCCTCTTGGATTTCCTCCACTTTGATGTGGTTCACATGACCCTTCTGAAAAGGGTTTGGTTTGTTGGCTCCATCGGACTTCTTCTGGGCATTCATTTGCATAGTGCCTAGTTTTCCTGCACTTGAAACATTCAACCTGACTGATGTCTCTCTTAGCTGGCTGATTCCCTGTAACATCCCAAAATTCATGAATTACAAAAGCATGCATTGCATTCATGTATTAATAGCATTTTTATCTTACACAAAAAATTTCAAATCAAAACTCCAAATAAAACCATTTTTATGCCTAATATTTATATATCATTAAGGCATGGTTTTATTTTATTTTCAAAGGATCAAAGTGTAGTTGATTAAACAGTTGTGTTTGACACACTTTTGAGTGCAAGGACCTCATTACAACAATCCAGAAGTGATTTCAATTCAATAAAGTTTTAATAAGGACTCAAATTCATTCCTCGAAAATTAAACAGAAAAAGAAAAGGTTAAAATAAAAAAAAAACAGCTGCGCAACCTATTCGGCCCAGTGCCAGAAACGCCCAGCAAGCCCACCCAGGCCAGTTCCCCCTCTGCCTCTCTCTCATGCGTGCAACCTCTACCCCGCTGACACTGCCAGTGGCCCCGCGCTAGCTCAGCTCCTTCTTCCCCCAAACCTCACGCGCAGACCCCGTCGCCACCGTCGTTTCCTCCATCAACGCCGCGTTGATTTCGGGCTTGATTGCCATTGAATCACAGCGTGATTCCATCTCCCCGCTGGTTACTTAAGCTCCACCTCGTCGCAAGCATTTCCCCTCACTCGCCACCCTCTATACGCCGCCAGGCTGCTCGTATTTCAGCTCGAAACCCCGCTGCCCGACAAACTCCGGTGAGGTATTCCAGTGAGCACCGTCTGCCCCGTGCCCTCTGCTTCTTACTGCCGTGCTCCCCTTGATCTTGCGCTTCTTCTCATGCCTTTTGTTCATCTGCTCGTGACCCAGAACGTCGGCTTCGTCCAGCACCGTGAGCACCCGCCGCCGCCCTCATCTCCGACGAGCAAACCCGGTAAGATGCAACCGCCCCACGACCTCTAGTTCAAACGATGATGTTCGCCTGGTCCTTCTGCACACGCTGATGTCCTTGGCTTGCGCTATGGTGAACCAGAATGTCGCCTCCATCGCCGTCTGCATGAGCCCGACACTGTCCGCAACTCCGACGAGACCCAGCGACCGCAGCAGCTCGCCCCTGTCCAAGCCGAAGCCACCTTGAGCTTCCTCGTGCCCGTGCGACACTGGTAATCTACTACACGACCCATATCCCCCTCTGGAATCGTCGGAGCATCGCCGGCAGAAGCGCCGACCCCGCCAGCACCCATTGGCGCCGCCAGTCGTTGGTCGCATGCTTCAGCATCGTCAGATCCAGATCCTAGGGTTTAGATTAGATCGTAGGCCGAAGCGGTATCGTTAGATCTGAGCCACAGGATCTGACTTAGATCCAACGGACCACACGCTTGATCTGCGCGAAGCGGTAATGACCAATCAGATGCGCCCACGTGTCTGTGACTTTTTTTTAAAATCTGTTTTTATATCTATTGGAGATTTAAACTTGTAAAATTCATATCTTGAGTTCTGTTTATCCAAAAAATGCAAATAATATATCAATGGATTAAAAAAATTAAATCCTACACTACTGGTGGATTTAATTTGTATTTTTCTTCTGGAAAATTAGATTTATCTGCAGAATAAAATAGGCTTATTTTGTCTATATAAATTATTTAGAAAATATATTTAAAGCAAATTTGAGTTTGTTTAGACTTTAAATAGATGGTTTTGTGTTCAGTACTGTTTGGTTGGATTAATTTAGTGTAGAAATTCATTCCATTGCATTTGCATGAATTCATATGTATTTTGCTTGAATATTTGAATATGAATTTGGTGCTATCATTTTATGTGTAGATTTTGGTGCTAGTGGTGATTGTGAGTGTGAGGATTGTTGCTACTCCCCCAACTACCAAGGCAAGTGGTGTTTCATGTACATTGTCCTATTATTTTTACTATGCACTAGTGATATTTTGAATAGGGCTTGCATGGAATTTTTGCTAAGTATATATATATGCTATGCCTTGGGAAATCCTAGTAGTTGTAGTCTTAGTGGAATTTTCTCTAAGCTAAGATACTTGTTATGTTATCATGCTTAGCCCAGCTAGTAGCAAACAAGGGTGGATTATATTCATGTTATGGAAATTTTGCTAAGTCTTTTGACTTGTGTTTTGACTAATAAAATAACTAAGTGAATGCATCACCTGGGTGGAATGGTACGATGGTTTATGTTGAGTGGTTACACAAGGCCCATGTCTATGGTTTACCTTGTGTATCACACTTGTGGAAAGCCACCCAAGAACAAAGGATTTGAGATACTTAGTGTTTAGAAGCTTCTAGTGCAACCACATGGCATATGGGCTCTGCCTTGATCATATAGGTTGCAATAACTTAGCCAGATGGACATTTGGTGGTAGGGTGATAGGATGGAACCCATCCATGGTGGTCTAAGGGAAGGCTTCTGAAAGATCTCGTCTCGATGCATGTCAAGTCTTGTGGGGAAAGTGCACCACCTCTCAAGAGGGTAAAACTAAGTACTTAGCCATGTCCCCGACAACGGACAAATTGAGCATCAAGACATTGAAGCTATCAAGGATCTCCTCATACCAATTTCTAAGTTAAAAGCTTGTGGTTGAACAAGGGTTAAAGGTTCACCAATGTCTATTGGTGGTTCCTTGGGAGTTTTGACAAACAAAAACTTAGTGTTATTCAACTGATAAGGAAAACCTATTTTGAGCAAAGCAAGCCTAAGCTACACTTAGCCAAATTCATATAGATGATAGAAACCACTATTCTACTATGGTATCACTTGCCAATACTATTCCAAATGTATTAACCCACTGTGGTTGTAAGTTATGATGTTACAGGTTATTCTGATGGAGATTACGGTTGTGAGTCTACACTCAACATGCTTGCCTGTGGCACATGAACATGAATACTTATAGTTATTTACTTTATGTTATGAACTCTCGTACTAGCCTTTGGCTATTGAGTTGTAAAAGACTATGTTATCTCTAGAATGACGATGTAATAAACGACCTTTGTATCTGTGTACTTCATCTTAAACTATGGATGCTAGCATTTGATACAGGGACTAGCATTGCAATCACAGGGACCTTTACCTTATAAAGGTGGGGTCTTATAGATAGTATCAGAGCATTGTGTTTGCCTGTAGGATTATGACCCTAAGTTGGATTAGATTAAGAAAACCACTAAGGAAAAATGCAACCTTTTGCAAAATTCCACACTTGTATTTTTCTACTCGTAAACCTTTTCTAATCTTCTTTCTCATCTCAATTTGTAGATGGCCACCATCAATGAAGCCGTCAAGAAGGGACCACTCATGACTATGACTTTAGAATGTGAGACGGAGTTTCCCAAAGCACTCAAAACCCTTATGGTTAGCTTGGGGATACATGGTGAGGCCGTGTACAAGGGATTTCCAGTTAAGGATGAAAGAGAAGAATATTGGTGGGTGCAACTTCACTTGTACAAAAACAAGGGAGACAACCACAAAGAGTCGGGATTCTACATGGGCACCAACTCAGAAATGTATACGGCATTCTTTGACTCTGTAAGAAATGCAGCTTGGAATGCTATCAAGGAGTTTGGTGAAAGACTCAAGTATAGAATGCTCAACACCCAAAATGACCTTAAGGAGGAGAATAAGTATACTCAAGACTTAGAGATCACCATAAAAAGTCTAAGGGAGGATATCATATACTTAGCATATGAGTGATAATTGTAACGTACTCCGCTAGTTGGACCACCACACTTGTCGTTTTCTCGCAAAAAATTGTCTAAGTTATGTTTGAACCTTAGTGCTTGTGGTAGAATTTTGTATGCCATGACTTGTATGTTTTATGGATGATTGTATGCTTTTTGCTTTAATTTTACTACCTTGTTGTTTTCTCTTACTTGTGTTGTTCTAATATTTTTCTATCTTATACATTAGATGCCTAGCTTTGTGATCAGCACTACCGAGGAGTTCAATGGAAATCGTTTTGGTTCACGTATCATGCAGTTCACTAGTGTGCTCAACCTCCCACTTCCTAGTATCAAGGCACTCTAGCTTACTAAGTTCGAGAGGAAGGATCTTTGGGGCTTTAGAGTCACACAGCCGGGACGCCAGACGGAGCCACCCACGGAGGAGATTACCTTCAAGCTGATGCATGATGACAAGGATAAGGGACTAGAGGTAGTCATGCAGGAGCTGCTCGGACGTCTCTGCGGACGCCAGGCCACCGAGCTTAGGGGCCTCTACTTCCACCTGTTCGGGAGACGTGACGCGGAGTGAGAGGCATTGGTGTATGAGGGCGATTCTAGAGAGACAATTGACCCAGTTCGTCTGTACCTCCAGGACCTAGGGGGTCTTATTAGACACCTCGACACGGATAGGACCAACGTCATGCTTAGAAATGACGAGCTCCAGGTTCAGTTGAGGGAGAAGGACAAGCTCTTCGTGGAGAAAGACGAGATCGTCAAGGAGATGGAGGCTAGATTCGAGAGCCAGGACAAGAAGTTCAAGAATCATGAGAAGAGAGTTCAGGACAGAAACAAGAAGATCAAGGACATGAAGGCCTAGATAGAGGCCAAGGGCTTCGACCTAGAGACTCAGCAGGGAGTGATAGAGAGGCTGCGCTCGCAGAAGAGAGCCCTCCGTGCGAAGGTCGAGGCCTTGACCACTACCGTGGAGGAGTACAAGACAGCCATGGAGTTAGCCGGACTTACTCTTCTGGATGTGGAGGTCGACATGGAGGAGTAGTTGATTACCCGACTACTTATTTATCTATCATCCTTTGATTTATCGAGTCGCAATGACCATCCAACATGTGGATGGCTTGCTATTGTCTTTACTTTTCCATAACTGGTTTTTTACGTTCAAACTCTATGTTTTATCTTGTGATTGTTTATTGTGTTTGTTGCTATATGATGTATTGTGCATTGCATCTATGGGCTATATCTCATTACTTATCCTCATTGAAACCACATATGCCTCCCCGTCGTGCCAATCCCAACCAAAACAACAACAATAACGTCAATCCCGAGATGCAGCAGTTGATGATAGCTCAAACCCAACTGATGCAGATGATGACCCAGTTCATGGCAAATCAAAATCAGAACCAGAATAACAACAACAACAGCAACAATAGCAACAGCAACAGAACAGCAACAGCAACAGCAACAGCAACAGCAACAGCAACAACAACAACAACAACAACCAAAACAACCCACCAGCATTTGACATGCTTACAAGGTTCTTGAGGTTGAGGCCAGCCAAGTTCTCGGGAACCACTGATCCAATGGTAGCCAATGACTGGCTACGCTCTGTGAATAAGGACTTGGTCACTGTTGGTTGCACCGATGAGGAAAAATTCAGGTTCACATCACATCTGCTTGAAGGACCAGCAGCAACATGGTGGGAAAACTTTCAGATCACCACTCCCCTTGAGGATGTGACTTGGGCTATTTTTGAGGATGGATTCCGTACAGCTCACATCTCATTAGGAGTGATGAACTTGAAGAAGAAAGAGTTCCACAATCTGAAATAGCGTCACCGCAGTGTGGCTGAATACATTGAGGAGTTCAACAATCTGGCACGCTATGCACCGAATGAGGTTGATACTGATGCCAAGAGGAAGGAGAAGTTCCTTGAGGGACTTAATGATGCGATGAACCTGCAGCTATCTGTTGCCTATGTCCCAACATATCAATCACTTTGTGACAAGGCCACCATCTTGGAAAGCAAGATGAAGCAAGTTGAGAGCAGGAAGAGAAAGCATAACTTTGATAAGCATAGCTCGGGATCGTCTCACAAGCGTTTCCATGGTGATGATAGTGGAGGTTCTGGATCCCACAAGCATAGGAAGTATAACATCCACCACAATAGTAACCGTCACCATGACAACAAGCACCACCGCAGCCATGACAATGATAAGTATAAGAACCACAAGAGTGGACACAAGATCCACCACAGTGGTAGTGGAAATAGAAGTCAACCTGCTAAAAGAGATATCAGTCAGGTTGAGTGCTTCAAATGCAAGAAAATTGAGCATTATGCAAATGAATGCCCAGAAAAGAAAGTAGAAGGAGCCAACAAGCCCAACCCTTTCCAAAAGGGACAAGTGAACCACATCAATGTGGAAGAAATATATGAAGAGTCTGATGCCGTGGCTGGTAAGTTCAAGCTTAATTCTTTTCCAGCACTTGTTCTTTTTTATACCGGCGCATCGCTTTCATTCATATCAAGAGAATTTGTTGATAAAAATGGACTTCCAACTGAAACTATTGGGTGCCCTATTAAAGTAAGCTCTCCCGGTGGAGAGATGATAGTGAATTTTGGATGTCATGATCTAGTGATAGAATTTGGAAAGTATAAGTTTCCAGTTAGTTTGATAATCCTAGATTCCCAAGGATTGGATGTTATTCTGGGCATGGATTGGATGACTAAGTATGAAGGAGTACTAGATTGTGCCAATCGTACTATTACACTCACAATCCCGGATAAGAAACGGATTAGGTTCAAGTCTAACTTTTAATCTAAAGGGGGTAAGTTAAATTCTCTTAAGGGGGTTAGCATAGACAATGTGCTAATTGTGAAGGAGTATCCGGATGTGTTTCCGAAAGAATTGCCTGGAATTCCACCAGATAGAGATGTAGAGTTTCTAATCGACTTGTTGCCAGGATCTGGACCAATAGCAAAGAGACCCTACAATATGTCAGTTGATGAGTTGAAATAACTCAAGAAGCAGCTTGGAGAACAGTTGTAGAAAGGATTTATTCAACCAAGTTCTTCATCTTGGGGTGCACCACTTTTGTTTGTCGAGAAGAAAGATAGAAGTCAAAGGTTGTGCATAGACTATCGATCATTCAATGAGGTGACTATCAAGAACAAATATCCTTTGCCTAGAATCAACGATCTATATGATCAGCTAGAAGGAGCCCGTGTGTTCTCAAATATTGATCTCCGATCAGGCTATTTTCAGCTAATGATTAGAGAGCAAGACATACCTAATACTGCTTTCACCACTAGGTATGGATTGTATGAGTACACTGTGATGCCATTTGGTTTGAAAAATGCACCAACCTATTTCAAGAACATGATGAACAAAGTGTTCATGGAGTTTCTTGACAAGTTTGTTGTTGTATTCATCGATGACATTTTGATATATTCCAAGAGCAAAGAAGAGCATGAAGAGCATTTGCGTTTGATACTTGAGAAACTCAGGGAGCACAAGCTGTATGCTAAATTCAGCAAGTGTGGATTCTGGTTGAATGAAGTTGGATTTCTCGAACATATTGTGTCGGGAGATGGTATAGTTGTCGATCCCGCAAAGGTGTCAGCTATAACTGAGTGGGAATCTCCCAAGTTAGTGAAACAAGTTTGTAGTTTCCTTGGTTTGGCAGGATACTATAGAAGATTCATTAAGAATTTCTCAAAGGTAGCTAAGCCAATGACAGAGTTACTCAATAAAGAAAAGAAGTTTGATTGGACTGAAGGATATGAAGTCAGTTTCCAAGAATTGAAGAAGAGACTAGTGTCAGCACCAGTCTTATGTCTGCCAGATTTGGAGAAGGATTTCCAAGTCTATTGTAATGCATCTCACCAAGGATTAGGTGGAGTTTTGATGCAAGAAGGGAAAGTTGTGGCTTATGCCTCGAGACAAGTCAAAACTCATGAAGTGAATTATCCTACTCATGATTTGGAGTTAGCCTCTATTGTCCATGCACTCAAAACATGGAGATATTATCTTTTGGGAAAGCGTTGTGAAGTGTTCACGGATCACAAGAGTTTGAAGTATATATTCACTCAGAAGGAAATTAATATGAGACAAAGAAGATGGCTAGAGCTCATCAAAGACTATGACTTGAGTTTGCAATACCATCCCGGTAAAATAAATATTGTAGCGGATGCTTTAAGCTGTAAGTTTTATGTGAATGGCCTTACTAAAGGAGAATTGCCTCATGATCTGTGTGCCCAATTCAAAGATCTCAGATTGGAGATAGTGCCTGAAGGACATCTCATGTCATTGGATGTTCAACCCACATCGTTGGACAATATCAAGGAAGCCCAAAAGATGGACAAGAAAATTGAAGAGATCAAAGGTAAGATTAATAAAGGGAAAGCTAAAGGTTTCCATGAAGACGAACATGGTACTTTATGGTATGTAAAACGTATCTGCATTCCGCAAGATCCGGAGCTTCGGTAACTGATTCTGCAAGAAGCACACAACTCACCATATTCCATTCATCCAGGTAACACCAAAATGTACATGGATGTGAAGGAAAGATTTTGGTGGAATAATCTCAAAAAGGACATCGCAGAACATATTGATTTGTGTGATGTGTGTAGTCGAGTGAAAGTGGAACATCAGTGTGACATCCCAAGGTTCCAATCCCCAACCTTTGTCATGAATTGTGCATTTCTTGTCTTCATCATGCATGCATCATATTTGTTTGTTGGCATTTGTTTTTGTTCTTGATATAATTATACTTGGTTTTTATTAAATTTGATATAATTCCCAACTGGAGTTGAGAGCATCTCTCTTTATTTCCTTCCTACCACTAACCTCTTGAGAATCTCAACATCATCTCCTCTTATTGCATCTATAATATGTGGGCTTCTATTTGAATCTTATTGGTTTTATACTCTAGTCCACCTATTATGTCCATGATCCATATCATTATTTTAATTGCATTTTGTTTGTTGTCTTTGTTGTTGATCTATCCTTCTTGTTCACCTTCTTCTATCCAATATATCTTTTCATGTATATGTATACCCATATACACATAATAACTCTCTTTTATCCTCTTTTAAATTCTAGCCTTTTATTCTCCCTAAAAACTCCTCCTATTTAAATCCTAGTCTAAATCTGTTCTAAATTCCTAATTTGTCTACACCTCATCCTAATCATCTCTAAGGCTAGTCATAGTGGGAGTAACTTGAGTAGTAACATAGTCCTATATCTATTGCCAGCTAAGCATTTAGATGACATGGCATACAATTAAATGATGAGAGAGAGGCTTGTGGTAACTAGCTATGTTACCATAACATCACATATTTTAAGACAAAATGAGTCTATATTGCAATAAATAAGTCTTTGCATGACACCACACATATGTTATTTTCTACTATGGAGATAGTAACTTAGACTAGTAACATACACATGTTACTACTCTAAGTTACTCCCCACTATGACCAGTCTAACCACACACACCAGCACGCACATGCAGCAGCAGCAAGCCAGCACAGCCCAACACACACGCGCACACAGCACGCCTGCAGACGCGTCTTGTCCCTATCTCCCCCTTTTTCTTTTTCTCCAAGAAAGAAGCCTAGGCCGCCGCCGCGCCATAGATGCCTCGTTGCTGCCGTTACCCTTCTAGCCGTGTCACCCTCCGTCGTTCTCTCTTCTACCCGGCGCAGCAAAAACGCCCAGGACGCCGGAGCTGCAAGACACGGACGACGTCGCCGCTGTTCGCCGTGGTCGCTGCCTCCCTCGCCTTCTCGCCGTCGAGCCACCTCCTCCGACCATCCCTCGGTGAGAAGCTGTCCCTCTCTCTCTTCCCTGGCTCGCCTCCTTCCTCTCTCACCGTCGGCGCGCGCCGCGCTCGCTGACAGCAGCAGCAGCAGCACGTACGTAATCCCCAGGCTATCTTCCTCGAATTTTGTCGGCATCTCCTTTCCTCCTTTGCGAAAACTTCCTAAACAAAATTTGTTCTCCTACAACCCATATTTTCAACGCAACAAACGGCGCTCGATTTGGATCTCCACAGGCGAAGGACAGTCGAAATATAGGAAGATAATCTGTTTATTGAACTTTCGACAGAGCAAACTGAATCTGCCATGTCCCGAAGAATTTTCCGGGGCATACGTTGCTCTTTTGGAAAAACTGCCTTCTCCAAAGTTCTAGATCTTGGCGATATCTCCAATTTTCGTTTTTACGGAATCTTCTGATTCTTTCCAGATTCATCGCAATCTTCAACCAAAGTCGAGCCGAGCTAATTCAAATCCCAGAGCTGAGATTCAGTTTCGGCCTGATCTTAAAGCTTATCTGAAAATGACCCTATAGTTTCTTTTGTTCACCAACACGTCATGTCAGTCCAGTCAGCGTAATGACACTCAGTCAGCAGTGCGCCCCCACATGGCAGCCTCTGTAGCTATGTTTCAGCGAGTAATGTAAGTACTTGGTTTTTCTTTCCCAGAAAATCTTAAAATGAATAAAGCTACTTTAAATGGATTTATTTAATATCTTTTAAATTTGAAATCCAATTGCCACATGTCATATATGTTTTTGACTCAGAAAAAATTGAGGACTATGAATAGCCATCTAAAAATAATTTTGAACAATTAAAAATTTCGAAATACTTTTAATGCAATAAAGGGGCTTTTCTTAATAAATTAATCGATCATCTCGACGAGAATTTTTCAACCATGCTATCCTTGTTATCAATTGCACCATTCATGAAGAGCAGTTTCAAAAACAGCAAGGTTTTATAAAGTAAAACTTGACAAATAAAATGGAATTTCATTTGTTTAATGTTGAAAATGCCACACCAATGTTTTATCACCAATATGCCTTGCACGAAGCATAATATCATCATGGTTTGACTTGAATTGTGTGCTTAGTGTATTCCATTATTGTTTGTGTGGTTATTGTTATGGCCCTTGTGTGATTGGTTCTTCTCAATAAGAGGCGATCCCGACTTATCAGTAGGAGTTGATCTGTCTCTTGGTGGTCTCTGCGAGTTGTATCGTCGTCTTTCGAGTCATCAAGGCGAGCACCTCACCCCCCTTTACCTATTTTGTATTTATAGTCTTTACTTTCTTCTATTGATCTATTGCAATCCTTATTGTCGATGCTTTAGTACCGTACCTTTATTTTACCTGCTCTACCATATTGCCTTGGTTATCCTACTGCCTTGTTTGTTTAGCTAGCTTTGCCCTTGCGAGTCGTAGGCTTGCTTAGCTCTGCTCTCATACAGGTAGAACTTGAAATCTGGATAATGTTGTTAATATGAATATTAATCTGATGTTGTTGGTATATGGCTTCACCATAATGATAAGGCCCCGGAAGCGACCACCTTTGGTGACTGCTTGAGTCAACCTAGGAACCGTTCGTTCTACGATACCAGTTCTGAGTTGATCGCGCTAACCAAACATGGGGGCCTCTGGGATCCCTCCCTCAACTACCTGCGCTATTCATTTATCCAGAGGGTCACAAATTGGTTTTCCATTTGGTGCATATGCATAAGATGTTCTCGGACATGGGTGAGTTGGATATGTCTTCGGACTTGGTATTTGGTGAACTGTCGCGACATTGCATACATAATTGCGGTATGGCCGGGAGGTCATCTTCCATAGTGGAGCTCCGATCCTTCTCGACTATAGGCGCAAACGTTGTACCACCCATGAGAATCGATGTAACTCTTGGTTGGGTCAATACAGTAGGTGATGCCTCTGGATACGCGTGTAGTTATGGGATAGTTTTTGTTGTGAGACTTGAAAGGCACGCCTATTTGCGATTTAATGCTTGAAGGGTTGAACATGCGTTTGGGTACAGTTGTGCACCCCTGTAGGGTAAATCTTTTTGAAAAGCCGTGTGTCCACGGTTATGGGCGCCTCAGGAGTACAGTGTCATGATCATAGACAATGCCACTAATGCCTTGCCTGATAATATGACTAGTAATTAGCCTTACCAACTAAACAACTACTTAACTAAAATTGCAACGTGTGTGTTCTGTGGGACTACTTATTTGACTGGATTTCGAGGGGGAAAGCCTCGAATGGGTTATGATTGGAGTTATCTTAACGTTATCGGTTAGCGCCCTCTTACCTCGCTCTAATAGCCGATGTTGTAGTGTGTCTCTATAAGGTAGCTAGTTGCAAGCTTTGCTGCCGCTAACTACACCATATACCACTTGTAGGCGAGGACCGCTGAATTCTAGAGTCGCCGTGTACTGGCCTCAGTACTGACGCTCTTGTCTTTGTTGTTTGTTTTCTCTTTCGCTTTGGGTTCATTCCCTCCGTAGAGGTACGTGTTGCTTTGAGGTGCACAGGCTTGTCCGCTCTGACGTCTGTCAGGAGTAGTCGGGTTCCTACCAGGAAGTCCTAAGACATGTGGGCACGGGGCTCACTTGCTTATTTCTTGGCATCTTATGCCCATTTGGGTCTTGTCCGTACTCGGACTCTATATCACGTGTTCCGCTTGATGTATGATATATTGTTGGGACCTCTGTCCTCTCCGTGCTATCTATAAACATATATATTTGGATCTTGTTGTCTATAATTCCTTTCTTTGTACAAGGCGTGCTCTGAAATGTGTTTGTATGTCGCCGGCGTACATACTCACTTATGTAAGATGAGGCGCGATTACCGGGCTGGCGCGTGCTCACTCTAGAAGCTATAACCTTGTAGTGGGGTTATACCGGCTAGAGGTTTAGGCGCGTCGGATGGATGGGCTCTATAATCAGAAACCGGCAGGATTATTGCAACCACTATCTATTCCTCATTGGAAGTGGGATAAGATTGGTATGGATTTTATCACCGGATTGCCAAGGACCAGATCTGGATATGATTCCATTTGGGTTGTTGTGGATCGCCTAACTAAAGTGGCTCATTTCATACCCGTGAAGACCACCTATACAAGTGCTAAGTTAGCCAAGATCTATATGAACAGGATTGTATGTCTACATGGAGTACCCAAGAGTATTGTGTCTGATAGAGGAACTCAGTTCACTTTGCATTTTTGGTGACAACTGCATGAATTATTGGGGACAAAACTAGAGTTTAGCACAGCTTTTCACCCCCAGACTGATGGACAGACAGAAAGGACTAATCAAATTCTGGAGGATATGTTGAGGGCATGTGCCCTAGACTATGGTGCTAGTTGGGATGAAAGTCTGCCTTATGCAGAATTCTCTTACAATAACAGCTATCAAGCTAGCATTGAGATGGCACCGTTTGAATTTCTCTATGGGAGAAAGTGTACTACGCCATTACTATGGAGTGGTGTTGGAGAAAGAAAAAATTTTGGACCAGAATTGATTAAGGAAGCTAAAGAGAAAGTTAAATTGGTAACGGACTGGTTAAAGATAGCACAGACCCGACAGAAGAGCTACGCAGATCCAAAGCATAGAGAAGTCACCTATGAGATAGGTGATAGAGCTTATCTTAGAGTCTCACCACTTCGTGGTGTGAAGAGATTCAGAGTCAAAGGAAAGTTGGCACCAAGGTATACTGGACCATTCAAGATTTTGAGCCACAAAGGAGAAGTGGCTTATGAGATTGAATTACTTGAATCACTGTTAGCAGTTCATAATGTGTTTCATGTGAGTCAGTTCAAGAAATGCCATCCGGAGATGGAAGAAACTTTTTTGAAAGACACTATACCTTTGGAAGAGGTTCAGTTGGAGAGTAATCTCACCTATGAGGAGAAAACTATCAAGATTCTTGAGACTGCAGAAAGAGTTACTCGGACTAGACTATCAAATTCTGCAAAGTTCAGTGGAACCACCATTTCGAAGAAGAAGCAACTTGGCAAAGAGAAGATGACCTTCGGAAAGATCACCCTCACCTATGTGCTAGCCAATCCGAATCTCGAGGGCGAGATTCATCTTAAGGGGGTTAGATTTGTAACATCCCAAAATTCATGAATTACAAAAGCATGCATTGCATTCATGTATTCATAGCATTTTTATCTTACACAAAAAATTTCAAATCAAAACTCCAAATAAAACCATTTTTATGCCTACTATTTATATATCATTAAGGCATGGTTTTATTTTATTTTCAAAGGATCAAAGTGTAGTTGATTAAACAGTTGTGTTTGACACACTTTTGAGTGCAAGGACCTCATTGCAAAAATCCAGAAGTGATTTGAATTCAATCAAGTTTGAATAAGGATTCAAATTCATTCCTCGAAATTCAAACAGAAAAATAAAAGGTTAAAAGAAAAATAAATAGCTGCGCACCCTATTCGGCCCAGTGCCAGAAACGGCCCAGCAAGCCCACCCGGGCCAGTTCCCCCTCTACCTCTCTCTCACGCGTGCAACCTCTACCCCGCTGACACTGCTAGTGGCCCCGCGCCTGCTCAGCTCCTTCTTCCCCCAAACCTCGCGCGCAGACCCAGTCGCCACCGCCATTTCCTCCATCAACTCCGCGTTGATTTTAGGCTTGATTGCCATTGAATCGCAGCGTGATTCCCTCGCCCCTCTGGCTACTTAAGCTCCACCCCACCGTGAACATTTCCCCTCACTCGCCACCCCCTATTCGCTGCCAGGCTGCTCGTATTTTAGCTCGAAAACCCGCTGCCCGACGAACTCCGGTGAGGTATTCCGGTGAGCACTGTCCGTCCCGTGCCCTCTGCTTCTTACTTCCGTACTCACCTTAATCTTGCGCTTCTTCTCATGCCTTTTGTTCATCTTCTCGTGACCCAGAACGTCGGCTTCATTCAGCACCATGAGCACCCGATGTCGCCCTCATCTCCGACGAGCAATCCCGGTAAGATGCGACCGCCCCCGACCTCTAGTTCGAACGATGATGTTCGCCTGGTCCTTGTACACACACTGTTGTCCTTGTCTTGCGCTACGGTGAACCAGAACGTCGCCTCCATCACCGTCTGCACGAGCCCGACGCTTTCCGCAACTCCGACGAGACCCAGTGACCACAGCAGCTCGCCCCCGTCCAAGCCGAAGCCACCTTGAGCTTCCTCGCGACCATGCGATGTTGTTAAGCTACTACACGACCCCTATCCTCCTCTGGAACCGCCGGAGCATCGCCGGTAGAAGCGCCGCCAGTCGTTGGTCGCATGCATCAGCGCCGTCAGATCTAGATCCTAGGGTTTAGATTAGATCGTAGGCTGAAGCGGTATCGTTAGATCTGAGCCACAAGATCTGACTTAGATCCAACGGCCCACACGCTTGATTCGCGTGAAGCGGTACTGACCAATCAGATGCACCCACGTGTCTGTGACTTTGTTTTAAAATCTGTTTTTATATCTATTGGAGATTTAAACTTGTAAAATTCATATCTTGAGTTCTGTTTATCCAAAAATGTAAATAATATATCAATGGATTTAGAAAATTAAGTTCTACACTACTGTTGGATATAATTTGTATTTTTCTTCCGGAAAATTAGATTTATTTGCAGAATCAAATATAGGCTTATTTTGTCTATATAAATTATTTAGAAAATGTTTTTAAAGAAAATAGATGGTTTTGTGTTCAGTACTATTTGGTTGGATTAATTTAGTGTAGAAATTCATTCATTGCATTTGCATGCATTCATATGTATTTTGCTTGAATATTTGAATATGAATTTGGTGCTATCATTTTATGTGTAGATTTTGCTGCTAGTGGTGATTGTGAGTGTGAGGATTGTTGCTACTCCCCAAACAACCAAGGCAAGTGGTGTTTCATGTATATTGTCCTATTATTTTGACTATGCACTAGTGATATTTTGAATAGGGCTTACATGGAATTTTTGCTAAGTATATATATATGCTATGCCTTGGAAAATCCTAGTAGTTGTAGTCTTATTAGAATTTTCTCTAAGCTAAGATACTTTTTATGTTATCATGCTTAGACTAGCTAGTAGAAAACAAGGGTGGATTATATTCATGCTATGGAAATTTTGCTAAGTCTTTTGACTTGTGTTTTGACTAATAAAATAACTAAGTGAATGAATCACCTGGGTGGAATGGTATGATGGTTTATGTTGAGTGGTTACACAAGGCCCATGTCTATGGTTTACCTTGTGTATCTCACTTGTGGAAAGCCACCCAGGAACAAAGGTATTTGAGATACTTAGTGTTTAGAAGCTTCTAGTGCAACCACATGGCATATGGGCTCTGCATTGATCATATAGGTTGCAATAACTTAGCCAGATGGACAGTTGGTAGTAGGGTGATAGGATGGAACGCGTCCATGGTGGTCTAAGGGAAGGCTTCTGAAAGATCTCGTCTCGATGCATGTCGAGTCTTGTGGGGAAAGTGCACCACCTCTCGAGAGGGTAAAACCTAAGTACTTAGCCGTGTCCCCGGCAACAGACAAATTGAGCACCAAGACATTGAAACTATCAAGGATCTCCTCATCCCAATTTCTAAGTTAAAAGCTTGTGGTTGAACAAGGGTTAAGGTTCACCAATGTCTATTGGTGGTTCCTTGGGAGTTTTGACAAACAAAAACTTAGTGTTATTCAACTGATAAGGAAAACCTATTTTGAGCAAAGCAAGCCTAAGCTACACTTAGACAAATTCATATAGATGATAGAAACCACTATTCTACTATGGTATCAATTTCCAATACTATTCCAAATGTATTGAGCCACTGTGGTTGTAACTTATGATGTTGCGGGTTACTCTAATGGAGATTAGGGTTGTGAGTCTACACTCAACATGTTTGCCTATGGCACATGAACATGAAGACTTATAGTTATTTACTTTATGTTATGAACTCTTGTACTAGCCTGTGGCTATTGAGTTGTAAAAGACTATGTTATCTCTGGAATGACGATGTAATAAACGACCTTTGTATCTGTGTACTTCATCTTAAACTGTGGATGCTAGCATTTGATCCAGGGACTAGCATTGCAATCACAGGGATCTTTACCTTATAAAGGTGGGGTCTTACATTCCCATTGCCATTTCCACTATGGTGACTCTTGTGTCCACTCTTGTTGTTGCGGTAATCACCATTGTTGTGTCCACGATGTTTATTGCTATCGTGGTGATGGTTACTGTTGGGGTGGTGGTTATGATTCCCGTGTTTGTGGGATCCAGAACCTCCACTTCCTTCACCAAAAGAACGCTTGTGAGACGATCCAGATCCATGCTTATCAAAATGGTGCTTCCTCTTCCTATTCTCCACTTGCTTCATCTTGCTTTCCAAGATGGTATCTTTGTCACACAGAGATTGATAAGTTGGAACATATGCAACAGATAGTTGCATGCACATCTCATAATTCAGTCCTTCAAGGAACTTCTTCCTTTTTGCATCAGTGTCAACATCATCTGGTGCATAGCGTGACAGATTGTTGAACTCTTCAATATATTCAGCAACACTGCGATGGCGTTGTTTAAGGTTGTGCAATTACTTCTTCTTCAACCCCATCACTCCTGAAGAGATATGAGCAGTGTGGAATCCATCCTCAAATATTTCCCAAGTCACTTCTTCAATAGGGGTAGTGATTTGGAAGTTATCCCACCAAGTAGCTGCTGGTCCTTCTAGTAGGTGTGCTGCAAATCTGACTTTCTCTTCATCAGTGCAACCAACTATGACCAAGTCCTTGTTCACAGAACGTAGCCAATCATTTGCTACCATAGGATCAGTGGTTCCGGAAAACTTAGCGGGCCTGAACCTTAGAAACCTCGTGAGCATATCAAAAGATGGTGGGTTGTTTTGGTTGTTGTTGTTTTTATTATTATTATTGGTGTTGTTGTTTTGATTCTGATTCTGATTGGCCATAAACTGAGTCATCATCTGCATCAACTAAGTCTGTGCAGTCATAAGCTGCTGCATCTCATTGTCATTGTTGTTATTATTGTTATTGTTGGGATTGGCACAACGGGGAGGCATCTGTGGTTTCAATAAGGATAAGTAATGAGATATAACCCATAGATCCTAACATGCACAATACAATATATAGCAACAATCACAAACAGGCAAGCACATGATAAACTTTAGGATTCAAAACAAACAACAAGTTGCAAAGTAAACACACACTAGCATAGTCATCCACATGTTGGATGATCAATGTGACTCGACAAATGAAAATATGATAAATTGATAGATAGCCAAGTAGTCAACACTACTCCTCCATATCGACTTCCTCCTCCACTAGAGCAAGTCCTGTTGCGTCAAAACCTGCCTTGTACTCCTCCACGCTGGTGGTCAAAGCATCGACCTTTGCCTGAAGCTCTCTCTTTTGCGAATGCAGCCTCTCTATCACCTCATGTTGTGTCTCTAGCTCAAGATCCTTGAGCTCCATCTCAGCCTTCATCTCATTGATCTTCTTGTTCCTATCTTGCACTCTATTTTCTTGGTTCTTGAACCTCTTGTCTTGATTCTCAAACCTAGTCTCCATATCCTTGATGCTCTCCTCCTGCTCCTCGAAGGCCTTGTCCTTCTCCCTCAGCTGGACGCATAGCTCATCATTGCTAAGCATGACGTTGGTCCTATCAGTATCAAGGTGCCTAAGGAGGCTCTCTAGGTCCTGAAGGTAGTGGTGCACAGGCTCAATGGTCTCCTTAGTGGCCCCGTCCAACACTATAGCCTCTCCCTCCTCGTCGCGTCTCCCAAAGGGATGGAAGTAGAGGCCTTTGAGCTCGGCGGAGTGACGTCCATAGAGGCGTCCAATCAGCTCCTGCATGGCAACGTCGAGGCCATTCTCTTTGTCATCATGGAGTATCTTAAAGGCAATGTCCTTGGTGGGAGGCTCTGACTGGCGTCCTGGCTGAGAGACTCTAAATCCCCATAAGTCCTTCCTCTCAAACTTCCTAAGTTGAAGTCCCTTAATATTAGGGATGGGAAGACCGAGCACACTGACGAGCTCCACAATACGGGATCCAAAGAAAGTTCCCTTGAACTCCTCGGCGGTGCTGAAAACAAAGCTAGGCATCTATTGCATATGATGGAGAAAATTAGAAACAACACAAGTAAAGAGTAAAACGTAAGGTAGCAAAACAAAAGCCAAAGTCATTCAACAAAACATTAATCCACACAAGTCATGGCATACATTATTCAATCACAACATCAATGTTCAATCACAACTTAGACAAATTTTTGCCATACCACATAGGTCGGTATGATCAAATTTTTAACGCGAGAAAACAACAAGTGTGGTGGTCCAACTATAGGATACGTGTCCTTCACTCACTAGTCAAGATAGCTATCTGGGCATCCTTGGAGGCAATCTTCTTGTCTTGACCACAAGACTCCCATGCTAAGTCTATGACATTCTCCCTTAGACGTTTTATGGTGGTCTCCAAGTCTTGGGTATGTTTTCTCTCCTCTCTAAGATCATTTTGAGTGTTCAGCATTCTACACTTAAGCCTTTCTCCAAGTTCTTCAATGGCATTCCATGTTTCACTCCTTGAAGAGTCAAAGAATGACATGCATTTCAGAGATGGTGACCATGCAGAATCCAGACTCATTGTGGTTGCCCTCCTTGTTTTTATACAAGTGGAGTTGTACCCACCAATATTCTTCTCCTTCATCCATCACTGGAAATCCCTTGTAGACGGCTTCACCATTTATCCCCAAGCTAATCATGAGGTTTTTGAGTGCCTTGGGAACTCCGTCTCACATTCTAGGTTCATGGTCATTAGTGGTCCCTTCTTGACGGCTTCGCTGATGGCGGCCATCTACAAATAGAGATGAGAAAGAAAATTAGGAGAGATTTTACGAGATGAAAAGAGACAAGTGTGAAATTTACAAAGGGGTTGCATTTTTCTAGTGGTTTCCTTAGTCTAATCCATCTTAGGGTCACAAACCTACAGGCAACAGTGCTCTGATACCATCTGTAAGACCTCACCCTTTAAGGTAAAGGTCCCTGTGATTGCAGTGCTAGTCCCTGGATCGAATTGCTAACACCCACAGTTTAAGATGAAGTACACAAATACAAAGGTCATTATTACATCGAAATTCTAGGAGTACAATAGTTCTTACAACTCATTAGCCCAAGGCTAACATATAAAGAGTTCTCATTACATAGCATATAAATAAAGTCTTCAACTTCATGTGCCACAGGCAAACATATTGAGTGTAGACTCATAACCCTACTCACCATCAGAGTAACCTGCAACATAATAAGTTACAGCCACACGGGGTCAATACATTTGGAATTGTATTGGCAAGTGATATCATAGTTATATAGTAGAGACTATCAACTACATGAATTTTGCTAAGTATGGTTTAGGATGGCTTTGCTCAAATAAAGTTTATCCTACTAGTTTGAAAATACTAAGTTTTTCTTTACAAAAACTCTAAGGAACCACCAATAGACATTGGTGAACCTCTTCCTTTGTTGACCCACAATTTTTAAGTTAGAGAAATTGGGATGAGGATATTCTTGATCATTTCAATTTCTTTGATGCTCAAAATTGTCCGTAACCGGGACACAACTAAGTACTTAGGTTTTACCCTCTCGAGAGGTGGTGCACTTTCTCCACAAGACTCGACATGCATCGAGACGAGACTTTTCAGAAGCAATCCCTCAGACCACCATGGACACGTTCCATCCTATCAACTCTACCACCATCTGTCCATCTGGTTGAGTTCTTGCAACATAGTTGGTCAAGGCAGAGCCCATATGCCATGTGGTTGCACTGGAAGCTTCTCAACACTAAACATCTCAAATCTCTTTGTTCCTGGGTGGCCATCCACAAGTATGATACACATGGTAAACCATAGACATGGGCCTTGTGCAACCACTCAACACAAACCATACAAATCCCATTCCACCCAGGTGTTTCATTAACAAGTTATTTTCTTAGTCAAAATCATGTAGGCATAATCTTTCCATAATATCATAACATGAAATTTCCACCCTTGAATTATAATATCTAGGCTAAGCATACTAGCATATCATGTCTCCTAACATAGGGAAAATACTACCAATATATCCTCTATAGGATCTACCATAGCATAGCATATACTTTGAAAACTACTATGCAAGTCCTACCAAAAATATCACTAGTCCAATAGGTAAAATAATAAAGATGAAGTATCACTTGCCTTGGTAGCTAGGAGAATAGGTACAATCCTCACAGTCACACTCTCCATAATCCACAAAATCTACACAACAATTCATACAACAAAATAATCACAAATCAATATACACACCAAAAATAATATGAATGCATGCAAAATGCAATGAGATGATTTGACACACTTTTTAAATCAAACTCTACAGTACTGAAGACAAAGCATACATTCTAAAGTCTAAATAAAACAAAAACCACTTTAAAATAATATTCTAAATAATTTTAATAGTCAAAATAGTCTTACAAATGCTTCTGCATAAAATCCTGATTTTATAGAAGCAAATGACCAAATAAAGGCCATAGATGCAAAGGTATCATTTTTCTGAATCCATAGACACCTAACTTGTATTGGATTTACAGAACAAAAGTTATGAATTTTGTAAGTTTAAACATCTAATAGATAAAATCTAGATTTTAAATCTAATTCACAGACACGCGGCAGCTTCTGATTGGTGCAACCGGTTTGCGCTGGATCACGCTCGCGCACCGTCAGATCTAAGTGAGATCTAGCGGCTTAGATCTGCCCGTCACTACTAGGAAAACAGCAGTTAGTGGCGCACGTGGAAAAGCCATCCGTGGCGCACTGCCCGTGCGCCACTAGGCTTGCGCTGCAGCTATCTCATAGCCGTGGCGCAATGTATGGTGCACCACGCATGTCCAGAGATAGGCGTGGCGCACATGCCAGTGCGTCACGGATACCTGTCCAGGTGCGCTACAAGACTTATTTTCTGTGGCGCATCTGTCAGTGCGCCACAAGCCTGCGCAGGTGCGCTTTAGGCACTGTGCGCCACAGAAGTTGTGCCATGTGCGCCATGGGTGTCTTTTTTTTAATTTCAGGGCCATATGATATACAATACAGATTATATAGGCAGGTATACACACAGATATACACACAGATATAAGATATACAGTTATATATATAAATACACAATTCGCAAAACAAGATTGAAACAAATACATATAGATAAGTCTCATACATGAATATATAAGTTATACATTGTTTCGATCAAGTTACAAAGTAGTTGGTGACATGCGAATACATGTGTCGATTGAACAAGTTAGAGCTCAGAAGCTCGCCTAGACATCTAAACTAGCTAGACACAAACGAGAGATAAACAATCAAAGAAGATAATCATGATCACCGCGAAAAAGTTATAGGTCTTCATCCGGTTCCTCGTCCTAACTCCCGCTAGATAGCGCGTGTATCTAGCTTCCGCCTTTGCCATAGTGTTGTACTATTTATAGCTATTGCCGTTGAAACAGTGCACCTGTCTCCGGCAGTCTTCCCAATCATCGTAGACTCCGGGAACCCGTCCCTTGTACACGACGTACCACGTTATCTACAAGTTGACAATAATAATTAACCGATGATTGAAAAAACATATATAATTAAAGTCGCATATGAAGATACACTTATAGAAAGTACTCCTAAATCAAAAATACCAAACTCAAAAAGCATGCCTCATATATAACTAGGTTGTTCGACACAGGAATATGCTATGATGAAACTGTCCGCCAAGTAGGATGCACAATACCTGGACCTGTGCATAGCACAAGGCGGACAATACCATCGCAGCACATTCACATATAGTGTGCCACGACATTTCAATCATCATCATTATTCTCGAAAAAGACCAAAGTAACTCGAAACGAATGCCTCATATATAACTAGCTAGGTCGTTGGACACAGAAATATGCTACGACGGAACAGTTAGCCAAGTAGGATGCACAAGACTTGGACTTGTGCATATCACAAGGTTAACTATCCCGTCGTAGCACATTCACATATATAGTGTGCCACGACATTTCAATCATCGGCATTATTCTCGAAAAAGACAAAAGCAAATCAAAAAGAATGCCTCATATATATATACATAGGTCGTTGGACACAGGAATATGCTACGATGGAACCGTAAGCCAAGTAGGATGCACAACATCTAGACTTGTGCATAACACAAGGCTTACAATCCCGTCGTAGCACATTCACATATATATTATGCCACGACATTTCAATCATCGGCATTATTCTCGAAAAAAGACTAATAAAGTAAGGAAAAAAAGAAGGACCAAAATGAGCAAAGGACCAAAGAGTAAGCAAAAAAACCAAGCACTGATTGATATATAATAATAATAATAAGCAAAAGAAGTAAGCGATGATTCATAAACCTAATAAGATAATTATAGTAGCATGTACACTTGTCCACATACACACAAAGGTCATCTATAGTTTGTAACTACAACTAGGCCAACATCAAGCCTTCTGGCTCGGCTTAGGGAACGGGAGGACGCCTTGTCTCGTCATGAACTTCCTATAGTCACCCTGCATCTCTAGGCGATCTTCTATGTCACGGTTATTCGGGATATTTCCTCCGTAGAAGATCCCCCCCCCCCCCGAAGTCATGACATCACGAAAGATGATTGCCCCAAACTGCTGCTGGATGCGATACATCTCTTGTCTAATATCTGAATCAGTGATCTTGGCTTTTGCTTTGGCCCACTGTTTGAGATGGTCTCGCAGCGTAGAATTCTGCTGGTCAAGTAGGAACGCCCTCATGTGATGGAGTGCA
Source organism: Avena sativa (assembly GCA_916181665.1). NCBI lineage: Eukaryota > Viridiplantae > Streptophyta > Magnoliopsida > Poales > Poaceae > Avena > Avena sativa. The sequence continues at coordinate 296,606,747 of OV702297.1, read as the reverse complement.
TAGTAGGCTTCCTTCTTACTGTTTTCCGGCTGCTTCACGCAGGGGAACTCCGTTACGTGGTTGAAGACGTGCCTGCCGAACTTGACATTCGTACGCACGAAGGTGGTGCCTTCCGTCGAGGCATAGCCAGTGAGATCATCATCCAGAACTTCCTTGATCTTGTCGTAGTTTTTCTTCTTTTCTAGACTCCCCGAGTCAAAATACGTGGCATGGGAATGCTTCGGCGATAAGGAGATGAGCGTGTAGTGTTCATATTTGCGCAAAAAAATTAAATGGAATGTGTTGGAATAAGAATGATGATAATCTAATAAAGCCAATCGACGGTGGCGAGTGAATAATGACTTACTCGGGAAAGTAAGGCACGAGAACGTATTCCTTTGTCTTGTTCGCCACGAGGATTCTTTTTAGGTATGAGGCCACGATACGTCGTTCGGCGGGGGAACCTAAGCAGTTGTCACGCATGTAGTAGGGGTCCACTATAGCGATGCCCGGTGTGTTCTCTCTAATGATCTGCATGGCCAGGCTGAGAGAAAACAGGCGGACCATGGTATAGTGCAGCGGGTATAGGTGGAACATATTGAAGATGTCGTCAAACCGCAGGAAGAACAGATCCGCAGGGGCATTGTCGACGAATCCCAAGCCTGGTGGCACCTTAACCACGAATACCGGGTGTGAGGGATCCTTCTCCGATAGAAGGCATCTCTCTATCGTCAGCACGCCGTCATGCACACTCTGCAGTTCCGAACTGGCGAGCCTCCGCAAATTCTTAGGTAGCATGGGCTCACCCGCCACATGAATCCTCCACATAATACCCTCGGGTCTTGGTGGCCCGTCCCGGAACCTGATCGGATTCGCAGTTGTTGACACAACCGGCTGGCTCGAGCTACTAGATTTTCTTTTCCTGCCCATTTTTCCTTTTGGAGAGCGGGCAGGCACCGCAATCTGAGTACCGTCCGCCCTATGTAGTGTGTCAGGGCTTAGAATAAAGGGCCGGTTGGTTGTATCAGTTGGCTCTGTAAAGGCGCAAGCTGGAGGCGTCTCCTGAGAACCAAACAGACGCTTGGTGATAGTGGCTTTCTCTGTGGGGCCACCACCTAGGTCTTCGTTGCTAAACTGAGTGTTGAAGAAGTGATCATTCCAGTCTTCGTCGTCCTCGGCCGGATCCTGCGCCATGTGCATATCATCAACATGATCATCCGACCCACCGCGTGGAGGTGACGGCGAGGGCGGTAAGGGGGCCTTGCCACCGCTTGTCGCTGGCACGAGTACAGGCGGTGCTGTTGTCTGTGGCGTGATGGCCCCCGCCGTCCCCAAACGGATCATGCTCTTTGGCCATTGCAAGAATAAGCCGAAGCAACTTCTGAGGACAGCCGACTCTTCTTCATCCGCTCTTGGGGGTTGAATGGGAGGTTCCAGGTCGTCGCATCCCCTTAGCACCCGACTAATTTTAACCCTATACACGCTATCTGGCATCGGCCTTGAGTGGAACGTGCGCTGCAAGGGTTGAACGATGGTACCCTTGGCAACATCCCTCAGCTCGTTGTTCACGTAGCATAAGAGAGTGCAAGGAACATCCGTCTGCGGAAAACATGTACTGCGTCGTCCGAGATGCCATAAGAGTAATATATGGCGTGAAAGGCGGTAAAGCAATTTGTTTACCGTGATGGCGTCGATATCGGCTAATGTCTAGGCACCACATATGGCGATGGGCGTGCAAGAGACGGAAGGGCTGCTTGATGGCACGGTGCTGGCCGCCGGTGTATTCTCCCTACCGCCGGGTGCTTGGAGCTCCGGTGCCGCCGCAACGATGGCAGGGGGCCACCAACATGTACTCCGGCGCCGCGGTGATGGCAGGGGGAGTCACCAACACTTGCGGCACCGCGGTGCTAGCGGGCGGAGTCACGAACACGTAGTTCGCCTGATTCGTCGGTGCCGCATTGTTCGAGTGGCTGCTGACCATGCTTGGAATCGGGCACCGCCCTACTCGACCACCCGCACTCCAGTTCGCTATTGACTCCACCAAGGTAGGCAGGAAGGACGTGAGGGTGATTGCCAGGTTGTCTTGGACGATCTGCGGGATCCGCGCCACTTGTTCCTTAAGTTCTTGAACCTCGCGGTTTTCCTTCTCGCTCCTTCCCGATGGCGCCACATGCGTCCTCGGCGGTGGACCAAAATGATCCACCCAATTCTTACCCCCGAGGCCGGCTAGACGGCCAGCCAACGAAGGCTTCTTCGTAACCGGCTCTATTTTCTTGGCCCGGTTCATCGCCCTGTTAAAAGGGTTATCCCACCGGGTGGCCGCCATCGACCCCTGGGATGAGGAACCCTGGGATCCATGACTAGCAACAATTTCCTCCTCCTACAGAAGAAGTAATAGTGAATCGTTTAGATCATCGATTAGAATGCAATCGAGTTGATCCGTGGAAATTAGATTATACTTACCACAATTTCCTAGAATTCCTTCACCGCAGGATCCACGGTGAGTTGTTTGGTTTTTGGGTCCACATGGTAACGGTCCCTGATGAAGTTTCGAACCTGTCCGGGTTCGAATTTCTCAAAGGGGTTTTCTATCCCCTTGGATCTATACTCTTCGTCCTCCTTATTCCATTTGGCCTCCGCGGTTCTGTATCCACCAGATCCGAGATGGTGATGACCTATATTCATCGCCTGCAGCACCTTTCCTCGATTACTATTGGCCAGGGCTCTTTCGGATTCACACCTCTCCTTGAACTCCCGGAACTGATCTTCGGTGATCTGCGGGTCAATCTTCTGGATCTCCTCGAGACTTTTGCCTTCTTTACAGATCTTCTTCTTTATCTGGGTTCTCCAGCTGGCCAGGGCGGTGCTCATCTTTGTGAGGGAAGATTTGTTTACTTTGTTCCCATGATAATTTGTGTTCTGATACTTAGCGGGGAACTTGTATCTTGTGTGCAGCTTCTCGAAGAGGAGTGTGCGCAAGTGGCCATTATCTTTATGCCGGAGATTCTCGGTGTTGATCGAGATGGTTGTCCGGGTGATCGCTGCCACTTTCCCACCGTACCCTTTGACGACAAGGTCGGGCTCCAAAGGAACCCCTGTTGGGCTCACTTCGTTAATTTCCTCCCTGACCGTGCCGACCGTGTTCGGGCGTCGGTCCTTCGGCTTATTCTTATTCTTAGGAGGATTGCTACCACTCCCTGTGCCCTCGCTGCTATCAGTGGTTTCATCACCCGCCGTTCCTTCGGCTTCTTCCTCCGCGTCTTCCATCTCATCATCCTCGCTCTCCGAAGGATGGTATTCTTCATTGTCTTCTAGCCGCTGGGCCGCCTCCTAGAATGTCAAATGTTTATTTGGAGGTCTGAGTTCTCCTTCAGCGCTAATGCGCTTAGAACATCCAGCCTCGTTGTTGTCACACATCTTTGCACTAATAAAAAACAAATAATTGGTTAAATGCACGGAAAAATCCGTCATGACCTTTGCTAATTTTCTTAAACTAGGAGTGCACGATTTCTGCCGAAACGGAAGTTAATCAACATTCTGGCAAAAATCGGGACTCATTTCATACAAGAACCTGCATACACGACATAATAAAGTGCTTCATACAAGCACAAGCACAATTTCAAGTGCTACAATTATATCACCACAGATTATATCACCTGTCATTGATGACAGCAAGCAAATACATACAGATTATAGCACCTATCACTATATGACAGCAAGCAAATACAAGTTTATATGACAATAAATATGATAGCAAGCAAATACACAACCGCGACAAAGAATCAAATACAAGTTTATATCCACACATTTGGTTCAGCACATATTCATTTTATATATTCACTGCAACATATTGCTTGGTCAGTGGCACCCTGTTTATGGAGTTCTGAAGATCTAGATGATCACATCGAAATGGCAATGGACACTTCTTTTTCTATTGTCAAGCTTCCCCCAAACATTTTCACCTAGTAAAGGTTTCCCACTTTTCACCTAGTAAAGGTTTCCCATTTTTCTGTAAGCAAATTATGTTTGTTGATTTTTTTCATCATAGGCAATATGTAAATATCAGTGAACAAAACATGAGAACCTTATTCTCGTCTAATTTGGATAGCTCCTAAGTGGCAGAGCCTTTACTGGACTGTTCACCTAAAAATGTTATCTAGAAACTGACAAGAATTTGGCTACAAGCAAGATTTGCACTGATCTCTTTTGCTGTATGGTCATTACCAAGATATGTAAGCATGTTAGAGTTGCGTGTGATCATGCTAATCATAAAATCATATGACTGCATTCCTTAATGACAGATTTAACGCAGAGTTCCATTCTGAAGTCACAACTGAAATTTTGCTTTTCAAGCTGCCCCGGGAATTGGTTCGGTGCTACTACTTTTGTTCCATAATGTAAGCCTTTTTAGCAGTTTGAACTGCTAAAAGGGCTTACATTTTGAAACTTGAGCTGCTAAAAGGGCTTTGCTATCCGACAAACTTGTGTAGCATGTGCGTTGCTCTCTTTTCTCTTCTGAAGCCTGAAGCCTTAGGTTCTTATTATCCATTCAGATTTCTGAACATACTTTTAGCAACCACAGACTGATACTTTCTCAGTCTAACAATTGCACAAACAGAAGGTTGGTGCTCGGCGGGGAAATAGATCAGTATACATGTACCAAACTAATCTAGCAGCATTCATCAAATACATAGCTTAATCTACGAACATTCAACGATGCTTCAGTGACCAAAACATGGATTAACTTGTCCATCCAACTGCCTAATAACATAAATACATAAACTAATCTATTAACATTCAACAAACACTGATGTCACAGTGACCCTAGCATAGATTAACTTGTCTACGGGACTACCCAAATGCCAAGTTTTCACATGGCAAATCACTGACCAAGAACTGCCATTGGCAAATACGATAATAGTTCACTTCTCTGAACCCTAACCATGGCCTACAGAGAGAGGGGAGAGAGGTAGAGAGAGGGAGATAGGGAGAGAGAGGGAGAGAGGGAGATAGAGGGAGAGAGGGGAGGGGCGACGCTCACCTCTGAGATGAGGACGACGATGACGGGCGGGCGAGCGGACAACGATGGCTGGCGCGCGGGCCTCCTCCTCGAGCGGCGGCGGGCCTCCTCCTGCTCCTGCTCCACGGCCTCCTCCTGCTCCACGGCCTCCTCCTCGAGCGACGGCAACTGGCGAGGCGGCGGATCGACAGCGCGGCGGCACAGGGATCGGGCTCGGGCTTGATTGAGATGGTGTCTGAGATGGTGGAGGGCGTGGCGTCGTTGACCATCCGTGCCCAGATAGGCGTAGTGCACTTGGGCATAGTGCGCTATGGATATCTGTAGTGCACTTGGGCGTAGTGCGCTACGCCTATCGGCATTTATCAACTGTATAAAATGGTTGTAGCTCCACTATCTAACATCTACACTAGCCTATCCCACCGGTTCCACCCACTACTCTAATCTAAACCTGTGAGCACCCAGGTTCTAATCCTGGTGCCCACCTTTTTATTTTTATTTTAAAAATATTTTTAAATGTTCCAAAAAAATGCCCAAAAGTGGTGATATATTCCATAAAAGTTTTGTTTTGTTTTTAAAATACTTTTAAATATTCCAAAAATGCCCAAAAGTGATAATATATGTCATAAAAGTGGTACAAATTAAATATGATTCAAATATGTCATAATAATTTGTCCATGATACAAATATGTCATAATAATTTGTCCATGAATATTACAATCTTTTTTGACCACGCGTTTTACAATATTTTTTGAGCTAGCGTTTTACAATCTTTTTTCCCTTCTTTGTCGCGGTTGAATAATTTAGCCCCAGCACTTTAATGTTTCTTCTTTCGAACGGGCTACCTTTTTGGGTAGGGTTGTCCTTTTTCTTCTTGTGATGTATGTTGCTGCATCGTAGTAGTCGTCATCTTCAATCTTTGGATCGTCGTACTGGTCAAAGTCTTGCTCGTTGGCGACTCCATCCATTCCGATGATGTTTCTTTTTCCTCTCCTCACGACAACACGGCTAGGCTTTGTCGGGTCGGTGATGAAAAAACATTGGTCCACTTTGGTAGCCAGTACCCACGGTTCATTTTTCGTGGCCACGTTCGCACCGGCGGCCTTGGATTTGGCTGCTTCGGGTATAACCATGGTTGTGAAATACCGGTCTTCTCTTTCGACGCTCTTTGCCAATCTGACACGGAACATCGGCACCTTTTCTCCACAGCAGTCGAGCTCCCAGATCTCCTTGATTCTTCCGTAGAATCTTTCCTTCACGTTGTCATAGGTGTAGAATTCCGACGTTACGCCTGAGTTTTGATAATCACACTTGTTGTCCTTTTCCTCCGTGTAGAATGTGTAGCCGTTGATATCATACGCCTGATAGGTCACCAGGTTTTGCATCGGTCCCTGCGACAAGGTGAATATGATCTTTTCCATGTCAGAAGAATGCGATCGCGGGGGATTATCAAGGAGCGGCTGCCTAAACCAACGCGTGAAATCTGAGTTGTGCTCTTTGATTATTTCTCCCTGCGTCCTCTATATGCCCCGGTCACTGTACTTCTTCTCGATTAACCTTTTGTGCTTCTGTACCCAAGGATCGACTAGTTCTAAATGTTGTAGCGCGACGAGGTTTGCTCGATCAAAGTCTGCGCGTCAAAAATCGAAGTTTGCATGCAGTATGCGACGACCCTCTCGGTGACCAGATCCGTCGAGCTTGCCAAGGTGCCTGTTGACGGGAAGACCGACAGGGTTCTCGATGTCTAGATAATTCATGCAGAAAGAGATGCACTCTTCGGCCAGAAAGCCCTTGGCTATGCTTCCATCTGGACGGGACATGTTGCGAACGTATCCTTTGATGTGTTTGTTCATCATTTCGAATGTCATCATGCTGCGGAGGAACATCGGCCCAAGTTGGACGATGTCCTCCACGACATGGACCAGCAGATGCACCATAATGTCAAAGAATGCGGGTGGGAAGTAGACCTCAAGCTCGCATAGTATCACCATGATCTCCTCCTGTAGCCTCCCGAGCTGATTCACGCCAATCGACTTCCTAGAGATGACGTCGAAAAACTTGCAGAGGCCAAATAACGTTTCACGGACATGCTCGTCCATTATCCCTCTTAGTAAGACCGGAAGTACCTGCGCCATTAGCACGACACAGTCGTGAGACTTCATGCCACTGAACCTCTGCTTCGCCTCGTCTAGGTATCTGCTTATCTTGCTCGTGTAGCCGTAAGGAAATTTGACTCCTAGAAGGCACTTGAAAAACTGTTTGATCTCATCCTGGCTTAGAGTGAAGCAAGAAGGAGGGCAGTAATATTCGTTCTTCTTGAACTTTTTACCCTTCTGACGACCTTGTGTCGTCTCCGACTCATGATCATCGTCATCTTCCTGATCATCAGGAGTAGTGCGTCCTCCATGAAGCTCCTTCCGGATACCCAAGCATATCAGGTCGTGCCTTGCTTTCGGACCATCTTTCATCCTATCTGGCATGTTGATTATGGTGGCGACCAGACTCTCGCACACGTTTTTTGTGATATGCATGATGTCGAGGCTATGAGGCGTGTGGAGAAACTTCCAGTATGGCAACTCCCAGAAAACAGACCTTGTTTTCCATACCTTCATCAGCGGCTTGTCTTGTTGCTACCTCTTTTGCTTCTTTCCAGGCTTAGGACAATCTTTCCAGTTTTTGAGCAACTCTTCCACTTCTTCGCTGCTCCTACGCTCTGGGATTCCTCGGGTCTCGGATTTGCCATCGAACAGGTCTCCACGTTTTCTCCATGGATCATTCTTGTCGAGCCACCTCCGGTGCGCCATGAACACGGTTTTCGAAGACCCTGGATCTTTCTCTAGTTGGAGATAGCTTGTGTTATCCATGTACCTAACGCATGCGCGGAATCCTTGGATAACCTGCCCCGAGATATACCCGCAACCTGGATAGTCTTGCACCGTAGTGACCAACGCGGCTCTCATAGTGAAATAATCTTGTGCAACGGCGTCGTAAGTATTGGCTCCAGATTCCCATAACGTGGCTAGCTCCTCTTTCAACAGCCCGAGATACAGATTGATGTCGGTACCAGGTTGTTTCGGCCCTTGAATTAGCATACTCATTTGTATGTACTTCTTCTTCATGCACAACCATGGAGGGAGGTTGTACATCCATACAAACATGGGCCAAGTGATGTGCGTGCTGCTCTGGCTACCGAACGGATTGAGTCCATCGGTGCTCGCACCAAGGCTGATGTTCCTCGAATATCCACCGAATTCTGGGAATTCGAGGTCCAATGCTTTCCACTGGCTAGCATCTGAAGGGTGCGTTAGCAGCTCATCCTTTTCGGGGTCATCATCGTCATCTCATGGCTTCTTCCTTTCCGCATGCCATCGCATGAGCTTCGCTTCCTTAGGGTCCGCGAAATAGCGCTGCAGATGAGGAGTGATAGGAAGGTACCATACCACTTTTCGAGGTTCTTTCTTCCCTTTCTTGTATCGACTCACGCCGCACACCGGACATGTGGTTTTCTCCGCGTCCTCGCCCCGATAAATGATGCAATCGTTGATGCATATGTGATATCTAACGTGCGGTAGATCGAGAGGACAGACGATTTTCTTGGCGTCCTCGATACTAGTTGGACATGTGTTCCCCTCCGGGAGACGATCATGCCAGAATGCCATCATATCGTCGAAGCTTGCATCGCTCAATTTGTGTTTTGCCTTCATCTCCATAGCCTTGAGTGTTACATTCAATCGGGTATCATCGGGCCTGCATCCTTCATACAATGGAGTAATCGCGTCTTTCTCAAGTTGCGCAAGCTTGGCTTTCTCTCTGGCGGAAGCCCTGGCATTACTCGTCTTCTTGAGAAGCAGCTCTTGCACATAAGGGTCCTGCACCCAGCCTGACGTTGCTCCATCATCGTCTGCTCCTCCGGCATCTAGATCATCATCATCTCGGTCTGCTTCCGCACCTTCACCATCTCCAGAAGACTCTACATCATCTCGCCCGTTCTCGCCATGATGATGATCATCGTCATGTTGCCCACCTTCACCGTCTCCATCGTCTTCGTCATCGCTTATCCAACGAGTGTATCCATCCATGAAACCATGGCGGAGCAGGTGTGCCTGCAGATTCCCGGAATCTGGGTCGATCACCCAGTTGAGTTTGCATCTTCTGCACGGACATCTTATCTCCGTCTTGTTATTTCGTATCATGTCGGCCGTCGCACATTTCAAAAATCTAACCACGATGTCTTCACTCATTATGAGCACGATTTTTAACTGCACTGTGTACATGGTACAATTAGAAGTCTATTAGAACCACATAATCAATGCATGCATGCAATGGTCGATAAAAATTTCGGCATGACCTGTCCTAAAATTAGGACCTTTGCGAAATGCCAAAGTTTTTCCAAAATGGAAATGAATCAACATTTTGACAAAACAAATGGCAACTTGTTCACATACAAACACAAGAGAGAGAGACCAATCCATACACACATGAACATATCATTATCCTCTCCATACACACATGCATGAGCATCATCGATACTCTCCATATACACACACATATGACCATCGATCCTCTCCATACACACATCATGATCATCGATCATCTACATACATATGAGCATATCATCCATATACACATGAACACATCCTTACATGGACAACTTACCGAGATGAGAGACCAATCGCGAGAATATGGAAAGGAGAGGTGCGCGCGAGACCGGAGAAGGAGATGAGAGACCGGAGAGCTTCCTCTATTACTTATGTAACATCCAAGGCAAGTTCTACATGCTAAAAATGGTGAATGAGTGGAGAAATTGAGGTGGGAAGGAGAAGGATCCCGACTAGATCTAAGGAGGAAGAAGAAGGGGAAAGTGAAGTGTGGGGTGGTGGATGATCACACATGTGCACAAAGTGGAGCTGCCAAAAAAAAGGTCGCCACATCCGTGGGGCACTCGGCCCTAGTGCGCCACAGGGATTAGTAACATCCGTGGCGCACATGCCATAGTGTGCCACGGATGTGTCTGCCCGTTTTACAGAGCAGAGGGGCATGCGCTTAGGCGTAGCGCACCCTCCCAACGTGCGCCACGGATAACACCAACAAGCGTAGTGCACCTACCCTATGTGCGCTACGGATATCTGGCGTGCGGCCAACAGGGCCCTGGCCCACACATATCTGTGGCGCACTATGGTCATGTGCGCCACAGTTGTTCTAGTTACTAGTAGGGCACTGCCCATAGGTGAGCCACGCCTGTTTTAACCGTGGGGCACTTCAACCATGTGAGCCACGGATATGCTGATTACCTATAGCCATTTTCCTAGTAGTGCGTACCTGTTCGCGCCTAGTTCTAATATCGACCACTGGATCCAGATCCATTGGATCAAATCAGGTCGACCTAAAACTAGCGGTGCATATGGCAACTGCGGCGGCGACGCTTCTGACGGAGATGTTCCGGCAAAGCCATGGGGTAAGGGAGGGGGCATTGGGCTTACCAAAGTCGTGGTGACGAGGTGAAGCTCAAGGTGGTCGCAGATGGTGGAGGGGCGCACTAACACGGTCAGAATCTCTTGTCGAAGTAGCGCTGAGCGTCGGGTGCTCATAGTCGACGACGGGGGTGACGTCCTGGGGCACAAGGGGACTGATACGTTGGAAACATATCTATAATTTTTGATGCTCCATGCTTGTTTAGTATCTACTTTGCTTTACTTGTCTACACTTTGAGGTGCTTTTTACATGTTTTCTGGTACTAACCTATTAACAAGTTGCAACAATGCTAGATGCCTGTTTTCTGCTGTTTTTGGTTTCAGAAAAGTTAGTAAAGGAATATTCTCGGAATTGGACGGGACAAAGGACAAATTCAATAACTTTCCGTGGGGAACAAGAAGTCTAGAGGGGATACGGAGAAGCGGGCCAGGGAGGCAAAACCCCCCAAGGTGCGGGTGGGCCCTACCTCGCGCCTGGGCAGGGTTTGCCCCTCCTGGCCACCTCCCGGTCTTGCTCCTTCGCCTATAAGAAGCCCCCGATACAAAAACTCTCAGTACCCGATCAGAAATCCACGAAACCGTCTGTAGACACCGCCACCATCGTCCCTAGATCGAGGGGATCTGAAGCTCTTCCCGGCACCCTGTCAAAGGGGAGATCATCCCGGAGGCCTTCTCTCTGGTATGATTCGTGAGTAGTTCCACCTTGGACTATGGGTCCATGTAGTAGCTAGATGGTTGTATCTCCTCCTTTGTGCTTTCATGTATAGTTCTTGTGAGCTCCGTTCATGATCAAGATCTAATCTATTTGTAATCATGCATGTTGTGTTTGCGGGGATCCGAGGGATATTGAGATTATTATGTTAGTTTGATTAATGGTTCTATCTTTATGATTCTATCATGTCTGTGTTGTTTGTGATCTTGCATGCTCTCCGTTGCTAGTGGTTATCTTGGCCAAGTAGTTGCTAGTGACTACAAGAGGGAGTATTTATGCTCGATAGTGGGTTCATGCCTCTAGTTTCCAAGGGAAGTGACAATAATCTCTTCGGCTGTAGATGTGCTGTTGCTACTAGGGAGAAAACAACGGTGTCTTGTTCATGGAACAAGTGGACTGTTTACCTTACACACTTTGCTTAAAGCAGTTGTCTGTTGCTTGCAACTTAATACTGGAGGGGGTTCGGATGATAACCTGAAGGTGGACTTCTAGTCATAGATGAAGTTGGATTACGATCTATGTATATTGTTGTATTGCCCAATCAACCTCATAGGATCTTTCTGTCTAGTAATTGCATTGTTATGTCTTGCTCAGTTCCTGTCAATTGCCTCGCTATAATTTTTTTACCCTTCATGCCATGTTTTTATCTAAGGAGAGCACCTCTAGTGAACTATGGACCCCGGTCCAATCTTTACCATTGATACATCTTCCACTGTTACTTGTTTACTTGCTGCAAACCATTACCTTCCACACATACGTTTAATCATTTGTTACAGCAAACCGGTTAGCTTGACAACCTCACTGATTCGTTGGGACAGAGTCTTGAGTTTGTGTCGTGCAGGTCTCCACGTTGCTTCCAACACCTATGTGACGTTTCCTTCCTCCTTCTAGTTCGATAACCTTGGTTTCTACTGAGGGAAATCTTGTTTTTGTACTCTTCATACCTTGCTCTTGGGGTTTCCAACGAAGCACTCTTCCTCCCTGTTGAGTGTAGCATCAAGTAATTTCTGGCGCCGCTGTCGGGGAGGCTAAGGACGTCTTCACTAGGGGAGTCCTTTACTTCCTTTCTCTTTACTTTGTTTTTAGTTTGCTTTGTTTCTTTTGCTTGGTTTTGTTTGCCTCTTTTAAAAAAAACCAAAAAAATTAGTTAGTCTAGCTTGGTTTTCTTTCTTTATTCAAAAACACAAAAAAATAGTTCCTGCTCTAGTTGCTGGTCTGTTGTTGCCTTGCTTCGTCATGCTTTCTATCAATGGATGGTTTCTTTGAAACTAGTTCTTATTGGTAAGGTGGGTTCACGGAAGAACAAAAGTATTATTATAAGGAACACCATTTGTCACAAAAAGGGAAACACTTATGGGTTCAAATTGATAGGTTGAATGCTATTGCTAGAGGGGTGTGCTCTACTTTTAATGTTACTTATTGCTTTGATAAATCTTGTTGTTGCAGGAGGGATAAACACCTACCTTTTCAGTGTGAGTATAATGATAATGTTACCATATCTTCTTATGTTAAAGGAAATTATGACTTTTATGATGTGGAACAGATTGAAGAATTCATTGCCTTCAAGGGTGCATTTGAACTTGCTAGTTTGTTTGAAAATACTGATGATGCAACTTATGAAAATGAGGTTTATGAGATACTTAAATTTTGCTTTGACAATTACAAGGAAGCAAATGGCTATATTCTTGAATATTTTAATAGATGCTTTCCACAAATGGAAGAGACTAATGCCTTGCAGGAGCCTATGAAATTTTGTTAATCTTTTACAGTATATTATTTTGAGCAAGAATTTTACTGTATATCATCATTTCTTATGTATCTAGATCACTCTGAGTGACTGGGTGGAATTTGCGCTCTAGACCTAGATGCAGTGTAGTTTGTGAACGGTCAGATATTCAGGTATAGGACCACTTTGTTGGGCCTGCTTGCACCCGCTGATTATATTACCAATTTAGTGGAAAATCCATGCTTATTGGAGAAATTCATTTCAGTGCACTTGTTCATGCTTAATCAGTTTCGTACTTGAGAGGAGATACCTGGGGACTTACAAAGTTTATGAACCCATATTCTCACTACAGACTCAAACCAGCTGTATTTCTTTTCGAAGTTGTCAAGCCATCTACATTGGTAAATGACCTAACGGTTTAGCATGACGAGCTTGTGCTTTGGATTTAGTGGTTTAGCACGGCAAGATTGGAACTCTGCTAAAGTTCTGTTGTGTGTGGTAGCATTTCTCAATAATGTCTCTACAATATTTTTTTATTGAAATGGATTATGTCAGTTCGCTTTGTAGTATTTACTTTTACTCCCTCAGCCTCAAAATAAATGTCGGGAATTCGTCTAAATTTGGATGTGTCTATATACTAAATAGGTCTAGATACATCAAGATTTAGACAAATTTATGATATCTTTTTTGAGACGGAGAGAGTGGTATTTTTCCCAATTTTGTATCATTCTTTCCTGTAAGCTTAGAGTCATGCATGGCGTGGATGGCGGCGGGTCGGTCCAATTAAGATCGATCTCATGGCACTGCCTCCTTCTCATGTCTGCTCCTCGCCAGCAGCTTCTCTTGTGTTGTCACGTGGGCGTCTGTTGCTGATCGACGTCGCCTTTGCCTCTGGTCGCTGAGTTCATCCACCCCGTGCCACCAAGCTCTTCCGTAGACCGCAACCTGCACTAAACTCTCTGCAGGTATAGCCTTTACTGCAACACTTTGCTGATGCTCTGAATTTTTAGTACTGAACCCTGCTATTGTTACTCTTCAGGGAAAGGGACAAATGACTCAACATAGTTATTTTATTCGATTATTTTTATCATTATGAATCAGCTTGCTCGTCTTCAAGCATTTTGTATGTTAAACAGACCACTATCTTTTCATGTGTGTGCGATTACATTTCTCTCTGTTGGAACCGCTCTTTCTTACCATCTCTAAGGTTAGCTCTCTTCTATATTTGCAACGAAGAACATTCTCAAATATCTACCCCTGGACATAGTATTTGCATAGTGTTTTATTTTTAACCTTTGTTCTGTAAATTCGTGTTCTACTTTTCATTTATCTTGGTTCTTGCCCAACTTGTGTATATACTTGTGTTTTCCTTTTAGTGTATATTTTCTTAATGTTTCCCTGTAGAAAAAAGAAGAACTAGGAGAAAATGGAACCATGGGTTCTGAAGTTATGAATGAGTTAATGTTTTCGTATGAATGACATTCATGGGTGCAGAAAGAAAGGGAAACAAGGTGATTTTTATCCAAAGTTATGAATGGCTTGCATGCTGTTTTTACAGGTGTTTCTTGCTCAACGAGGTGAGTACATGGGTGCTCTCTTTTGAAAGGTCATAAACTGTTCAGTTAACTGCTTTTCCCCAGTTTAATGTGGAAGTAATTTATATGTGATATGATTAACCAATTGGAAACAATTTCCTTTCAGTCAATCGGTATATCATGTTTACTTTTGGTTTCCCTTGCTTTGACATGTTCAAGTATATATGTGACAAGATCGACAAAGTTTCTTCAGTTAATTCAGCAAAATATACACCAAATCCTCATTTCTATCTATTAGCACACTCACATTAGCGAACTTCACTGATAATATGTGAAGAGTGTTTTCCTAAGTAAGTGGATTGTTTTTGCAATTCAAGGAAATTTACATACTGATATTCTTATTTAAACCGAATTTTCTTTAAGAAACCAATCCCTCTTGATAATAAATCATTGTCAAGACCGATGAAGTAAAAAAAAATGATAGAAATACATGAGGCAGTTAATTACTATGTCCAACTTATTAAATATATGAAGATAGCTGATTTTTGATAAAATGGGCCGGAGCCTTGCTAATATCTTCATCTGAACTGACTTTGCAGAAGAGTATTGCTCCTGAAATTTAATTTCTATGTGCACTATTTGTCCGCTCATTTGAACCGTAGCTTATTAGGTTATTTTAAGCATAAAATGCAAGCATTTTCTTGTTGTGTGGTTCTAGGAGAAAATCATGTGATTCTGGGCATTAAGACACTCATGATCGTGGCATATTTCTACGTTTCCTCAGGATGAACTATTTCAATTCTGCATTTCCCTTGAGATTGCGAGTTTGCTTTCATTTAGAAGTATACTGCCATTGACCGAGTTCAGTCGATATGTTTGATGTTTCAGGTCATGGACTATTATAGATTTCATAATTATCTATGAAATAAAAATACAGATCAAAACAAGGGATGACTTATAAGTATATTGTTCTCTAACGGAAATTGGTACAGAAAGGGGAAAAATGTTCAGGTCAAAGGTTTGAAGTTGCTGATAGTTTGATTCAATTAGTTTGTAGTTAATTTATGTACCCATATTTTATTTACAACTTTATGTACCTGAATGTATTATCAAAATGCACAGATTCTTTTGGTTAATTATCTCATTATTGAACCTTTGTTTCTTTTTCTATCATCCTTTCTTTGGGAATCTTGGCCCTAAGATGGGCCCCGAGGCAATTCTATTGGAAGGGGCTGAAAACACACTGAGTTACTGAATTCCTGAGTGAGGTGCTGCTAGCTAAATAGACACCATTTGAGCTTGTTGTTTAATATCAATTTGCGGAGGCCAAAGCTGAACATTGGGGGGTTTCTAACAGCACATCAAGTTGGGCACTTTTGTGTTGTTCTTGCTTCTGATTGTCTTAATATGGTAAAGAAAGTAAATTGTGATGGACGATATCGTTCTTCAATTGGTGAATTGGTTCGTGATGTTATGGCTTTAGCTTCTTCTTGTATATCTTTCAAGTGTTGTCATGTCACTAGATTATGTAATAGGCCGGCCCATGTCTTGGCAAAATCAGTTGAGCATTGTGTTGGTGATGTGTGGGTGAATTTGGTCCCAGATATCGCCTGGACCATTATTTATACCGAACTAATGGTTATGAATTAATAAAATGCCGCCTTTACCTAAAAATGGGCATATCTGAGCTTGCTGAAAACTCGATAAGTTTTACTAAATGAGTTTGCACCAGAATACTGAAAGCACGCGGGGGAGATCTTTCTAGGTTAATACAGTTGAGCCACATCGTCTAATTATACCTTTTATGAATAATTGAACACACTTTTAGGAGTGTGAGATCTTGACGTTTGCAAGTACTATGTAGCAACTGTTTCTATACTTAATTCACATACATGTACATTATTAGCAAAAAAAAGAATGGAAGTTTAGCATGGGGTATTCAAAAACTACAAGTCGGTGTGCTTGTGGCATCCAACAAAATGAAATCACCATCTCCATTGTATTGTTTTCCCATGGTGCTTGCAGCGCCACACAAAATAAAACACCATCTTCATGTGTTGATTTTCCGGACATTTAACTAAGCAGGAAGCGGTTCCGTTTTCTGCCAACTATACCACTACGTCAATACTTCGTCCCGCATCATCGCCTGAGTCCCCTGGCCTTAAAACATCCTTGCGAATGGCATATGCCCCAAATAACGTCTGCATTTCCGCCCTGCATCACGCGCTGCCGCCACCCTTCACGTGTTTACGCTCCGAGGACGCCGCCGCCTTGCACGCCTCTGCCCAAGCACGCGCTTACTCTCCACCCGCCCTCCGTGACTCGAGGATGCCAGCGCCCCTGCCCACCGCCAGCGCAAAGGCTGAAAACCTTGAGGAGGCGATGCCGCCAGATAGAAGTGGCGAACCAGCGATGGCAGACCAGAAGCTGGCCAAGATCGATGCCATCCAGAATTCCCATGTCTCCCCAAGGCCCCCACACCATTCACACGCACCTCCTGCCACAACCCCTAGCTGCACAGCGCCTCCTATGCGCGTGGTCCTCTGCTTTGTTCCCCTGCCCCTGGCCTTCCTCCTCGGCCTTCAACGCACTAGTAAGTCTCCATCGCCGTCACCTACCAAGCCAGAGTGGTCTGTGCGGATTTGTGCTGATTCTATGTGTGTGCAGGGTATGGATCGGAGGAACGCGCCGCCATGTTTTGAGATTCTTTATCCACCGGTCAAATCTTCTGATGACGAACATCTGGAGGGTGGCATGAAGCACAATCTCCTCAAGGTACTATGCTCATAGTGTCTTGAATTATCCGTTCATAGTGGATTGGGAATTTGGGAAGAAAAAATATGGTAGCTTTGCATCTTAGTTTCGTGCTACAGCGTAGATTTCACATCAAGCTGTACTTGGTTCTATTAGAGTAGCAGTCCAGTGCCTACCAACTGTTTGTTGAATTACTTTAGTGAACTGCCAGTGCGAGTTTTTGTTGCTTATACTTGCAGATCTATATCTGTTGGTTTAGGAGATGAGCTCGATCATTTGGTTTAGTTTGTGACCAATCTTGCGAGCATATACGCCAAGGACACGGAGAGGAAGCGCCCCTGGCCAGAGCAGACAACATGACGATATCTCCATGAACCGGGAGTCTTGAATAATCTTGCTTGCCGGTATGGGCTTCACGAGATATACGTGAGTAATCCAGGATTGTCCATATCGATACTCTCCTAGTGAATAACCATTTCAGTTAATTGTCTGACATTGTTAAATGATCTAGCCGACATACACAGGAAACATCTGTCGCAATTGACTAGGTTGACAGAGTTACTGCACAATGTTCACCTAAGTTGGACCATTGCTATCAAAATGTGTTGATTGGAAAGGTTGCAGTGTCAACATAAGAATTTGTTGAGGAATGATTGAAGTTGAGGGAAACAAGGTGAATGGAAAGGGTATTATTTACAAACAACAAGACTAGGTGATGAGATATCTGTAAAGCCAAATTTCTATGGGTCCATTTTGTATTTATTTTCTAGATTCTTGCCAATTGTTGTCACTAGGTAAATCCATAGATTTTTTTTAAATAATACGCATTATTTAATTAATTTGAGATCTATTATACGTTTTTTGAAAATTACAGATCTAACACTTTGTCGTCTTGGGGAAAGCCGATTGGGCAAATCGGCCAGGCCCTGGCCGACATCAGGTGCCACCAGGCAGTCGGCTTGGTCCCACCCATGCACTCGGTTTGCTCCAGACCAATTAGGGAAATCGGTCTGGCCTAGGCCGATTAGTGCAATCGGTCAGACCCAGACCGATAGCCTAATCGTCCTGCCTCTAACCAAATCCTGTATGATCAATGCAACCCTAGCTAATTTTTTTAAATAGCCTCTAATCTAATCATCCGCCGATTTTTCTCGCCACTTCTTCCCGCCGATTTTTCCCCGCCGATTTTTCCCGCCAGTACTTCCCGCCCTTTTTTCCCGCCACTACTTCCCGCCCTTTTTTCCCGCCTATTCGGTTCGGTGCCTCTATAAATCCGGGCAACGAGATGTATCTTTTCACCCAGTTCATCTCTTCCTCCTCTTACTCTCTCCTCTTGCTCTCGCATTTCCCTCCACTCCTCTCCACTATGACCGGCGCGTTTCCCTGGCCGACACAGATGTCCATTGAGCTTTTCCAAGAAGCCATAAGTGTTATGATAGGCGATGAACCAGCCCAATGGGAGACGGTGGTAAGGAACTATGATGCTCTCGTTATGCTTGGTAAGGAACTTCATCAGAGTGGGTGGAAACTGAAGACCCCAAATCAGGTACGAGCAGAGCTTATCAGGATCCAGGCAAGGTGGGACAAGCTCAACTTCAAGAGTGAAGCTCGCATGATGGAGCGGGCTGATGCACCTTGGTCCTGGATAGAAGAGAGCGAAGATGAGGATGATATCTTCATGCTGCCACCCGTTGGAAGCAATGCAAGAGCTGAGTGGGACAAGAGGCATGAGAAGAAGAAAGCGCAGGCCAAGAAGAGTCATGCTGACATGATGGAGCAGGTTGCGGCACCTAGGGCCTGGATAGAAGAGAGCGAAGATGAGGATGATATCTTCATGCCGCCACCCGTTGGAAGCAAGGCGAGAGCTGAGTGGGACAAGAGGCAGGAGAAAAAGAAAGCGCAAGCCAAGAAGAGAAAGTGCGAGGGATCGTCAAAGGGAAAGGCAAGGCATCATTGAAGGGAAAAGGAAAGGCATCATGCTAGGGATAGATAGGACTCTTATTTATGTACCGCAAGTTATGCTGAATTGTGTTGCAAGCTATGTTGAGTATTTTATCGAATAAAATCGTGAAATAATAGAATGATGTCTCATATATAGGTAGATATATGTCTTATACATAAGTAGATGTCTCATGCATAGATAGACATGTCTCATACATAGATAAATATATGTCTCATACATAGATAAATATATGTCTCATATACCGATAGATAGATACGTCTGCTGTATCAGCAACGTCGTCTGCCACGACGCTCGGGTGGCGGGTTAGGAGGCACGTCCAACCGAACCTGTTGGGCGGCCGAACCTGTCGGGGATGAATCACCGACCCGTACTCATCGTACTGAGTCTCCTGTGTGGGGTCAGGGGGGAGTCTGAAAAATGTTCAGCCAACTGCTCTGCGTCATGAAATCCTGAGTGCTATGATCAGCGTCCTGATAAGTCCATGCGGATCCGGACATAGACGACTGATAGCCAGGCATAGACCCCTGCATTCCGAATGCTCCTGCACATGAAAACGAAGTATGTAAGAACTTGACATGAACTGAGCCTCGACGCTTATCTTGTAAGACATATACCCTGTGGTTGTGGCTATGGGCGAAACCCGTAGTTTGGAGTACTTAAACTGGGTCTTTACTTTCAAGCCTTGTCATACGAAATGGAGTACTTAAACCGGATCTTTACTTTTTTATGTATACTAGGTACTGTCATCGCTTTGCACTCTACTATGTCCGTGTAAAGCAGCAGAGCTAGAAGTGTGGAGGAGAGATTAAGATGATCTTTAGGGATATTTTGTAGCTCACATGTGTGCTGCACAAAGTCGCTCACCAACCAAGTTGTGTCGTATGTAGGGACATAGGCATGCACCCTGTCTTGACAATTTATATCCACGCATTCCATTGTCAAGTATTTCTTAGAGGACACCGTTGTTTTCAAAACCCTGTGTGTTGACATTGCCCAAGCAATGACTGCATCTTGCAAATGTTGCTTGTCTTGATATCTGGCACCCTGGGCAATTTTGTTGCTGTGATATTCCCACGCAGAATCATGACCATCGACAACGGTCATTCCGGTTGACATGTGTTGATTCCATGAAGCAGGAATCGGCATGTCCTCTCCACCATTGCCTTCTCCATCAGAATTCTCAGGGTTATCAGAATCACCACTCTCGCTATCCATGTAATCCTCCTCTTCCATCATGTTCTGCATGCCTCCATCTTCCTCGTCTGCATCTGCCTCTCCACTATAGTCTTCTCCACCTCCGGCCTGACTGCTCCTCCCCGATTCATAACCACCGCCTCCTCCTTCTATTTGACTGCTCTGCCCCGATTCATAACCACCGCCTCCAGCACTGGACATAGAGTATATCCCGTAACTTGAATCAGCACTATGGCGAGAAACATGTCCACCATCGCCTCCAGGCAGATCGATCTCCTTCAAGACAGGAAGCACTAATGCAACAGGGTTTACATGCCTATCTTCGCAGCCTTTTAACCACTTAAACCAGTCTCTGTCAGTATCTACATGTCTCAAAGTTTAGAAAATATTTTTTCTTGACTTTGTCCACAATGCTTGCACGTTGATGGTGTATGTCTTGATGTTATAGCCTAAACATCCTGTCAACCATTCCTTCAACTGACTAACACTCCAGGTTTGAGGGATAGTCAAATCTAACTGTGTACACATGAACTCTCCCAGATCTGCTCCAAAGTCATTTGTTCGGACATTCCCAGGACCGTAATAAAACACGAACTTCACTAAATTGGTCATCTCTGCTGATATAAAATAAACAACCTAATCAATTAATTATCGACAATGCGTATAACTTTGGACAATGCTTGCAAATATTCTAAAAAATATGATATTATTGCTACCGGTCAAATATTGCTACTAATCCACCGGCCAAATACTAATCCACTAGCCAAATATTCTAATAGACTAACCATACCCACGTATGTAACCATATACAATAACCGTGATTATCGAGGAATTAGAGTTTACCCTTGAAGCGAGAGAATCCACTCGGTCCACCACCACAGCTCCACCACAGACAACCTCAGCTCCTCCACCACAACTCCACCACCATTGCCATTGCTCCACCATAGCTCCACCACCGTTCCTTCAACAAACCAACACCAAATTGAGCCCTGAGCTAACCTATCAGTAGATCGGGCTTCCACTACCTCTCTAGTGGTTTTAGATTGAAGATTTTGTGGCTAAATCGGGCAAAAAACGGTGGTTGGAAACAAAGAACACGAACAGGAGAGAGAGAGAGAGAGAGGCAGCAGCGAGCTCACGTGGAGAAGAAGGAGCGCGTCTGGCCGCGCGGCGCTGCGTTTCCCTTATCTGGCCCCAGTCGGCGTGGGCCTGGCCGACTAAACCTGTCGATCTGGGTGGGCCCCGCGGCCCCACTGGCCGACTGCTGTCGTCTAGCTGCTGGACGAGTGCTAGGCTGTCGGCCAGGGCCTGGCCGATTGGCCCAGTCGGCTTCCCCCAGGACGACAAAGTGCTAGATCTGTAATTTCCAAAAAATGGATAATAAATATTAAATTAATTAAATAATGCATATTATTTAAAAAAATCACGTAAATCCATGCATTTGTAATCTTCTATATAGTGCACAGTTTGGTTTTGTGTTTCAATTTTCTTCCACATAGGCACACAACAAAACACAAGTTATGTTCTTAAGATGGAGATAGAAACATGGTATGTATAGATAGAATAGAACAGCTAAATGCAAATTTCAAAGACCAGAGTGCCGGAGTGGTGAGAATATACCTTCAGGTACATTTAGCATGCCCTTCAAGGTAGGTGGTACACTCAAAATAAATTATTTTCCCGACCTTCTATATGTAAGAAAATACTTTTTTTCTTTGTATGTCAAATGACTGGATGCTTAAAATTTCATGTTTCATGTAAGATTGTTAAATTACCTAGAAGCAGTGCATATATAATAGCCTTTTTGAGCCAATGAATTTCTTCACAAGATTGGAAACCGTGAGTTATGTGCACGGTTGATGTAGTTCCATGAAACTTAAAATCAATGCATTTGCAATCTGTAAATATTTATTTTAGAAAAATAGAAATTATTAAATATTACTTCTACAGTGAATGAGAATGTACTTTACTGTCATTTTGTTATACTTGCTAGGAGCTCTGCTAGAAATTGTGTGCTTAATATACTTTTGTTTTTATTGCAGATGTTTAAGATTATTCAGCGGTGATGTTAGACTTGTAACACTAATTTCAGCATTTCATGGAGTACGGTTTGCCGAACACGCCTCACCTATGACACCGCACTCGCCCGGTTCCTGGAGGGCATGTGGCACATGGACTAGAGTTGAACCGACAAAACCGTTTGCCATCGACCTACCGTGCTTACGTTGAAGAGGGGGGCAGCATGGCACGTCAAGAAGGGGGTGTTCCTGGAGGCTGCTAGGAACAAGGCTTGGGTGATTAGCTTCAACCACCAGCGACAGCTGGTACACCTGACTTTCAAGGATGAGAATAGATGCATGGCCACCAGTCAACGTTGATTTGGGTGACGACCTCTCAGGCAAGGAGCTAATCTACCCTCCTCATGTCTATTTCTATGTTGATGAGGTGTGCCTGCTTGGCCTGATCAATGGCGAGAATAGACAACCTCCAGTTTTACCTCCCACCAACGTCGATCTTAGTGACAAATTTTCTTGCAATGGGTTGATAAACCTTCCTCGTGGCAGTTCCCCTCTATTGATGACCTGATAAGGGTTTGATAAAAGAACACACCATGATAGGTGTTGATGTCCTAATTAGGTTGTTGGCAGATCAGCAATGCTAGCTCAGAATTTTATGTCCTATATGCAAAAAAATCCTGCCATGCAAGGAGGAAAGGGCTCCCAACCCAGTAGGCCACTCGCTCGTCGATCACCTGTACCCAGTTACCGACCATCGCTCGCGGAGTTAGTCAAGGATTCGTGGGTAGCCAGGAAGCAGGACTGCGGGAGAGACTGGTTAGCTGAACCTTGGCGATGTCTCTGATACTATCAAAATTTGTCGGACAACTGAGGATCTGTTGAAACTGTCGACGGGCCTCTGGCTACTTCTGAACTTGGTGGGCATGATCAACAATGAGCTAGAGGAGGTTAGTGGCCTCGATTAGCTGGAGCAGGAGTTCATGAGATCAACCCTCACCAACCTTTGAGTTTTGCAAATTACAAGAAGCATTTTGGCATGTTTTTCATCGTTTTATTGATTTGATTGGTGGATCAACCTTCACCAAGTCCATAAGCTAGCGGCGGATGGATGATTCGAGTATCACCAGCATCTACATTCTTCTTTGTCACTTATTATTGTTTGGAGCTTCTTTGGTGGACAAAAGAAATTGATGTATGCACCCTGTTTTTTAGTTGTGGCATGGCTGATCTTATTCCTCATAGTGAATTTGCATTTGCTTGTTCTAGAGGAGCAACCACTCGTCAGGGAAGAAGCTGCGCATTCTAGCAGCCAATAAGATGCATGTATGTGCTTCAGTTTATTAGTTCTTTGAAAAAATAGAAAGTTAACAATTTATTGGTAATTTTAAAAATGTACTGTTCAGTTTATAAATACATCTACATTTGTTGAGTGTGTCTTTCTTTTGCCTCGAGCTTCTTAATTATTCTAGATTTGCAATATTTCCATGGTGTGGATGGCAGTGTGTTCGGGAGAAAATGGCACCACTTTCAAGATTTTTTTATACACTTAATAATCTTACAAAATTAGCATTTTCTTGACTTTGTTTTGGTTGCCCTGATAAATTTGATCATTTTCTTGACTTTGTTTTGGTTGCCCCGATAAATTCGATCCAAGATCAAAAGCAGTGGCAAGAGATGGACAAGTGTAAACCGAATGTTAAAAATATAATTTCTTTTTTATGTGTTTATTACTTTTTTTAGAACATCACTGTCACTCTAGTAGTGAATTCTGCAGACTAAAATAATCAGTAAAAATTGATCCGTAGCATCGCACGTGCATTTTTCCTATTATACTACCTAAAAAAAGATGTTGTGTTTCGTGGTCATCAGTAAGTCATTCCGTTTCGTTGCACTGTTCTCCGCCTACCCCGCACCGCACGCCCCCAGTCATTTCGTCCCTCGTTCCCACTTCCCACTATGGCCCCTCCTCTCCAAATCACGCCATTCTCACGTCCGTGCTTAGCTCATCACGGTCTTGTCTTTCAGACGCGGCTTAGAGCATCTCCACTCGCCTACCCAGGACGCCGATCCGGACGCCGAAATTCAGTCCGGACGCCGAAAATCGGCCCAACCGCGTACCCAGGGACCTGTTTTCGTCCGGATTTCGGCGTGTTTTGGTCCGGCCTACCCAGGCCGAACCCAGGTTCCCGGGTACGCCCTGGGGAGGTCGGACGCCGCAAAAAAGGATGTGGGGCCAGCTCTGTCGGCGAGACAGTCCCATTTCCACCCACTGCACTCGCCCAGACTGTCGCAAGATCTCTGTCGCCATGACTTCGCCGGCGGAGCTCCCCCCGCGCCGATACATGCCCACGCCTCTAGCTACGCTCACCGTCGTTGCCGCCCAGCTCCACGCCTCCGCCACCGCCGCTTTCGCTGACCTACCCTTGCCGTAGCTGTGCTTCGGCTCGGTGCGCCCACCACCACGCCCGCCGGGTGTTCGACATTTGGCCGGATTTGGCCATGGACTCCGACAGCGACGAGGTGCTGTCCACTGACTCTGACGAGGGCGAGATACTCGTCATGGATTCCGACGACGAGGAGTTGCTCGCCGAACTACTGGAGGAGGAGAGCGCTGAGATCGCCGAAAGTGAAGAGCACTTGCAGATTCTCGCATCGCTCGCCCAGCTGTACATGCAGATGGCGAAGCCGAAGCGCGGTGGTTCGGCGCCAGGTCGCATGAAGTGCAAGGCGAGACAGAGGATAGAGGGCTATTGCATGTTGTACGCCGACTACTTAGCCGACCAGCCACTCCATGGAGAGGACGTGTTCCGCCGCCGTTTCAGGATGAGCCGGAAGCTCTTCCTCAAGATCGTGCATGCCATCCGGGAGTTTGACCCATATTTCCTTTGCAAGAAGGACTGCACCGGCTTGGTTGGGTTTTCCTCGCTTCAGAAGTGCACCGTTGCAATGAGGTTGCTTGCATATGAAGCGCCGACTGACAGTGCCGATGACTATCTCCGCATCGCCGAGTCCACCGTCCTTGATTGCTTGTACAGGTTCTGCAGAGCAGTGATTGCAGTGTTCGGAAAAGAGTACTTGAGATCACCCACTGCTGAAGACACTGCTCGGATCCTCGCAGTCAATTGAAGTAGAGGATTTCCTGGTATGCTTGGAAGCATAGATTGCATGCATTGGGAGTGGAAGAACTGTCCATTTGAATGGCAAGGAATGTACAAAGGCCACAAAGGAGGATGCATTGTGATACTTGAGGCAGTTGCTACACATGATCTTTGGATCTGGCACTCCTTCTTTGGCATGGCAGGATCGAACAACGACATCAACGTCCTCAACTCATCAACTGTCTTTTCCAAGCTTGTTGAGGGTCATGCTCCCCCTGTGGAATTTGAGATCAACGGGCATCACTACAACAAGGGATACAATCTAGCAGATGGCATCTATTCAAGATGGCCAACATTTGTGAAGACTATCTCAGGCCCAATGCTCCCCAAGCATTCTCACTTTGCCAAGGAACAGGAAGCTTGCAGGAAGGACGTGGAGCGGGCATTTGGTGTGCTCCAGCAGAGGTTTGCAGTTGTCCGATTCCCTGCTATGACCTGGTCGAAAGATCAGATGTGGGAAGTGATGAACTGTTGTGTGATCTTGCACAACATGAACATTGATGATGAGAAGAAGGATCCAATGAGTTTGCTCGAGGAGGACGAGCCATACTATCTACAGGGTCCTCTTGCCGAGCCTAATCATCAGGTGCCTCTAACATGGGTTGCATTCATCGCAATGCGTCAGGAGATCCGAGATCCGGTGATGCATCAACTGTTGGAGGTATGCCCAAGAGGCAATAATAAAGTGGTTATTATCATATCTTCATACTTATGATAAATGTTTACATACCATGCTATAATTGTATTAACCGGAAACATTAATACTTGTGTGATTTGTAAACATAAAAGAGTCCCTAGTAAAGCCTCTTGTTAAACTAGCTTGTTGGTTAATATATGATCATGGTTTCCTGATCATGAACATAGAGATGTTATTAACAACAGGGTCATATCATTAGGAGAATGATGTGATGGACATACTCCTATAGTTAAGCGTAGCATAAAGATCAAGTCATTTGATATAGTTCATTTGCTATAAGCTTTCTGATACATAGTAACCTAATTCCTTCGACCATGAGATCATGCATATCACCTTTACCGGAAGGATGCTTTGATGACATCAAACACCACACCGTAACAGGGTGGCTATAAAGGTGGCATTGAGTGTTCGGAAAGTATTGGTTGAGACACATGGATCAAGAGTGGGATTTGTCCATCCATATGACGGATAGATATACTCTGGGCCCTCTCGGTGGAATGTCATCCAATTAGCTTACAAGCATGTGACTGGCTCACAAGGGATCACATACCACGGGAAAGAGAAAAGAGTACTTATCAGTAACGAGGTTGAACTAGGTATGCAGAGATACCGACGATCATAACCTCGGATAAGTAAAATATCGTGAGACAAAGGGAAATTGGTATCATATGTAAGTGATTCATTCGATCGCAAAGTAATCGTAGAAATATGTGGGAGCCATATGAATTTCCAGATTCCTCTATTGGTTATTGATCGGAGAAGTGTCTCGATCATGTCCGCATAATTCACGAACCGTAGGGAGACACACTTAAGGATTCGATGTTGTTGAGTAGTTATGGAATGATGAGTAAGAGACCGAATGTTGTTCGGAGTCTCGGATGGGATCCGGGATATCACGAGGAGATCCGGAATGGTCCGGAGAATAAGATTCATATAAGGAAAGTCCCGTTTCGGAGTTGGGGAATGGTTCCGGTGTTTTCATCGGGAATGTTCTAGAATGTTCCGGAATGTCCGGCACTCCGGAGGGGAAGGGTACATGAATGTGTTGTATCAAGTTGGTATGATTGCATCATGTACTAAGTGTCATCGCTGAACCAAATAAAGGATTAATTCAAATCCTAGTTTGAAAAGTCAAACAGCTAGTTTAAAAAGTCAAACGGCTAAATTTGGAAAGAGGAAAAGAGGAGGAAGGTTGAAACCGACTTGGGGGAGGAGTTCCTCCTCCCACCGCCGGCCCACCTTGGGTCCGAGTTGGGGAGGGACTCCCCTCCCCAGGCGCGCCTCCCTCCACCTATAAGAGGAGGGGCAGGGCTCCCCTCCTAGACACAAGTTCCCTACCTCTAAACCTAAACCCTAGCCACAGCCTAGGGATTTCTCCCAAGCCGCCGAGTTAGAGCTTCTAATTGCCCTAGCCGCCGGTTTAGCCCCTTCTAATTGGTGTGTCTAAAACCTAGATCACCAAGGCTCTCTCATAGTCCACCATACTCGCTCCGGCTTAAGGCGAAGCCCTGCGAGATCTCCCCTCTACTTCCGGTACCACGCCGTCGTGCTGCCGGAATCACGAGGAGAGAGCTACCACCTCCGCTGCCTGCTGGAACAAGGGAGAGGAAGGTCTTCGTCGAGTACCGAATGTGTGACCGACTGCGGAAGCGCTGCCGGAACGCAGCGCCGGAAGGATCGTCTACGCAATCTTGAGATCGGCAAGAGTACGACTACATCACCCACGAGAATCTGCTCTCGTTAACCGCTTTGGAATCTTCGAGGGTGAGTTCCCCTATCGACTCGTTGCTACAATCTAGTAGATAGATCTTGGCTTGTTTGTTTGCATGCGGTAGAAAATTTTTGTTTTCCATGCTACGAACCCCTACAGTGGTATCAGAGCCGTGTCTATATGTAGATCTGTTGCACGAGTAGAACACAATGGTCATTGTGGGCGTTGATGCTTTTGTTGTCGATTGCTTCTTGTGTACTTTGCATCTTGCGGGATGGTGGGATGAAGCGGCCCGGGCTAACCTTACATGACATCGTTCATGAGACTTGCTCCACGCTTGACATGCAACTTGTATTGCATAAGTGGCTTTGCGGGTGCCTGTTTCTCCCAACATAGTTAAGATTCAATTTACAACGGGTGATTGACAATACTAGTATCAATGTTGTGGTTCTTATTCGTAAGTTAGAACGACACTTATTGAAAGCCCCAAACCACGTAAAACATGCAAAGAAAATTAGAGGCGTCTAACTTTGTTTTGCAGGGGTGTGCTGTGATGTGATATGGCCATGATTGTGATTATATTTGATGTATGCAATGTTCCTTATTGTAAGTTGGCAACCGGCAGGAGCCATATGGTTGTCTTTAAATTATGTTAAGACCCGCGTGTCTATTCAAAGTAGTTGTAATAGTTGAAGCTGGTGGACGACAATCATGGAGCGGCGTCATTGACCTTGATGCAATGCCGGTGATGATGGAGATCATGTTCGTGCTTGAAGATGGAGATCGGAAGCACAAAGAAGAAAGGCCATATCATATCACATATTATGAATTGCATGTGATGTTAATCCTTTTATGCATCTTGTATTGCTTAGTTAACGACGGTAGCATTATAAGATGATCCCTCAAGCACACAATTTCAAGTTTTAAAGTGTTCATCCTTAGTAAGCACCGTTGCTAAAGCTCGTTGTTTCGAAGCACCACGTGATGATCGGGTGTGTTAGATTCTGCGAGTGTATACAACGTGAGCAAGCCAGATTTGCTCATGCGGAAGCTAAGGTTGATCTTGACGAGCCTAGCATGTACAGACATGGTCTCGGAACACGGATCACCGAAAGGTAAAGCATGAGTCATATAGTAGATATGATGAACATGTTGATTGTTCGCCATTGAAGCTACATAAACTCTCGTGATGATCGGTTTTGATGTGGTGTGGTTCGTGTGATCACTAAAACAATGTGAGGGATATTGTTTTGAGTGGGAGTTCAACGGCAATATGATTAAAAGTTGAACACTATTTATCATAAATTAAATCAAAGTGAATTTGCATAGTTGTTGTAGTCATTGGCATCCGTTTACCACCTTGCGCTTAGTTTTAATTGAGATGATAGAACTATAGAATTCTGGTTAGTTACTTTACGAACTGGTATCGTATTGTTTTGAACTGTTAATCTAAAGTTTAAAAATCCTATTGCAAACTTTCAGTAAGTTCCGGTTACTCCATGAAGTTTAATAATTAGTATTAAAACAAGAGTGACAATTCCAAGTGTTAGTGTATGAGTATCATGTTTGTCTCCATGATTCTTGATATTCAAAGGATTGTCCTAATATCAAGGTTATCTAGGATCTAAAAGAGTTGTTTCAGAAACCATGATGTGTGGAAGATATTGTGATATCTGAAACAAAGTTTTGGTTGCAACATGATAGAGTATGATATGGCAAAAGTCATGTTCTCGTATTTGATGAGAATTTGCAAAAGGTTGAAGACACTAGTTGTCCTAATCCTCCAAAATATTTTGGAGAGCAACATTATACTCGCAGTTCACCGTTATAAGCTAAAAGTAGCTTGATCATGGATAATTCCATGATAAGGGTGAATATTTGATGTAGGTAAAGTGTTTACTACACCAATAGATTACTAAAGAAAGGAATTTGAAAGAACACCAAACATTTGATGATGGTGATCTACTTCAAAGTGCAAGTCCAAAGACATTGGTATTTAATTATACACGCTTTGGATTATGTGTCATATGTATGACTCCACTGTTGATGTTGATAGATTCTTCCAAACAGAAAAGAAAATACTAAAAGAGAATCTCATAAATATATGGCAGACAAGAAAAGACTAGAATTGTTCAGTTTAAGTATATAGATGATATACATGTTATGGCTATATTCTTTGCTTATTAAACAATGTGGTTCCTAAGTATTTGATACTGAATTTGTTGGTATGAATCGTCATACGAAACAACACAATTCATGAACTACAATGGCCTAAGTAACTAGCAAAAGAATATGTGATGATGTTCATCGAGAACAAATAAAGGGTTATTGTGTTGCTCGTTAAACATCAAAGCTTGCCTTCAGGATTTGTTTTATCAGGTATTATGAGAACAAAAGGGTTGTTCAAATAATTTCCGTAATCCATAAAAGATGGATGATTCACAAATCTCGTTGGAGAAATCACATCCATAAAACTAGTGCTAAAAATGTCGAAAGACAAATTGATTGAAAGATCACTTCGGAAGTGACATCGCCGTTTAAATTATATTGGAAAGAAAACATGAAGAAACTCCATGTGGATGGAATTTTGGAGTCTTTTGATTTTTGATCGCATGACGCTTGTGAAACTTTCCTAGAGATAATTAAAACTTCGTTCATAGGCCAAAAGGGAACGAATGACTAGCTTATTGGAACTTGTACATATTGTTGTATGAAATCCATTATATGTAGTCAAGAGCGATGGATTTCAACTTCATATGCTTTCTCCGAAAATTTGAGTGAATATATGAATATTTACTTAATAAGGATGAAGTATGAAACATTTGAAAAAGTTCAAAGTCTTTCAAGATGAAGTGCAAAATCATTGTAATAAGAATATAAATAGTTTATGATAAAGATCATAAAGGAAGATATTTGAGTTACAAGTTTAGCATAATACCTAAGATTTAAGGATTTGCATTTCCCGAAACACCATAAGAGTATGGAGCATTCGAGATATGTAGTTAAAACCTTGTTTGACATGGTAAGATCAAAGGTATAATTCATAGAACTGCCATTATATTTTAAAGATTAAAAGCTTTAGAGACTACCGTTTTCCACTGAAAAGAGCTCCATCATAATCCGCTGAAATGACACCATATAAAGTTATGGTTTGGGATAAAACCCAAGTAGTCCTTTCTTAAACATTGGTATGCTATGCATAAGAAAGATGTTTGCAACCAAAGTCAGATAAACATGTCTTTGTATTACTGTTAAGTATTCCTCCATAAACACCGGAGACAAAAGTGTTTGTCGCTTAGAACGTCAAGTTTCTTTGAGAAGGAATTTTTCGTGAAAAGATAAGTGGGAGGACAATAGAACTTTGATAAGGTTAAAGGAACCTTAGCTATATGTGCAGAGTTGCGCAGCGCCGAAAAGTGTTCCGGAGGCAGCAATAATGCTCATGGCTCACGTGCCTCAAAGGTTGTGGTCACGGAGATCTAAGTTCCTATTAAAACAAGTAGGTCGGGTAAACAATCAAATACCAAGATTTGAGAGTTAAATCATTATTTGACAATAATGATCTGACTACATGCAAAGAAGCGACGATGGGCCCTGACTCCGTCAAATGGCTTGAAGCCATAAAATCCGTGATAGTTCCATACACGAGAAATCAAGTTTTGAACTTGAAGGACCCTCGAGAAAGGTGTAAGACCTTACAGTTGTGTTTGAATCTATAAAGAAGTAGACATGGATGTTTCACATCTATGAAATAGTCGACATGTTGGGAAAGAGTTCACAAAAATGTTCAAAGGTTGACTATGACAAGATTTTGATCTTTCATAGCGATATTTAGTCTAGACGGATTAATATAGCAACCACTACATATAAATTTTGTTATGTGGTAGTTGAATAAACAAAACAAGTTCTTCTAATAGAAGGGTTACCTAGGACGTGTGCATGACACGGTCCAAAGGGTTTTGTTAATTCAAAGGATGCTAAATGCATATGCAAACTTCAATGGTTGAAGTAAGCATAGCGGAGTTGGAATCTTCACTATGATAAAACTGTTAAAAGAGTTTAATTTCATCGAAGACAATGAAGATGCTTGCATTTGCAAGAAATTAAGTGGGAGCGCTAAGACATATTTCTAATACATTATGTGAAGGACATATTGTTGATTAGAAATGATGTATCTTTTATTAACACATATTAAGAATTTCATCCTGATGAAAGACTTAGGCAAAACCCAAATATTTGGCATCAATAGACGCTAATATGGTTGTGCCGAAAGTACATAGATGATGTATTGAATGAGTTCAATATAGAAACTACAAGAAAGGTTCTTGTCACACAGAAAGGATTGAATGAGTTCAATATGGATGATATATTCAAGTGTATTGACACTTGGTAAGTGAAACAAAGATTCAAGTATAGATTGATACTTGATGTATGAAATCACAAAGAGTATTTATATCAATCATACTGTGATATGTACAAATCCAGATATGTCCTATGCTCTAAATGTTATGAGCATATACCAGAATGATTCATAAGATGATCATTGGACGATAGTAAGGATATTCTTATGATCTTTTGGAAGAACTAAGAGTATATTATTTTGTAGAAGTGGCAAATAGATGGTTAGTTCATTGTAAAAGTATTACATTGATACTAGTTTTGTCACAAAGTACAAATTAAGTTTATCTCAATCTAAACTAAGGCTGGCACAATATAATGGAAAGTAAGTTCCATAATGGATTTGGATGAGTTCCAAAGTTAAGACATTGTGACAGATACTACAACAAAAGGCTAAGTATATGACTGCTATAATAGCATCTAAAGAGGGCATTTGTGTCAAATAGTTTGTTGTCAAACTAGGTGTAGTTCATAGCGGGATAATACTATGAAGATATATTGTACGACAATATTATCAACATGTTTTAACCCCAAAGAACTAAAGGTCTCACCGAAGGACCAAAATTATACAAAGCCATCTCATTAGAGAATGAGTGATGCGTAGAGACGCAAAGACATGCAATTACACACGG
Source organism: Avena sativa (assembly GCA_916181665.1). NCBI lineage: Eukaryota > Viridiplantae > Streptophyta > Magnoliopsida > Poales > Poaceae > Avena > Avena sativa. Next base: position 296,573,782 of record OV702297.1, on the reverse strand, counting down.
ACCTGGAAGTGTCAGATCCGGAGATCAGTTGACAACTAGCAATCGTGTACATACAACACCAGAAAGCCATAGGTGTTGAATACACAAAGGTTTGAAACTAGATTATTGACTCTAGTGCAAGTGGGAGACTGTTGGAGGTATGCCCAAGAGGCAATAATAAAGTGGTTATTATCATATCTTCATACTTATGATAAATGTTTACATACCATGCTATAATTGTATTAACCGGAAACATTAATACTTGTGTGATTTGTAAACATAAAAGAGTCCCTAGTAAAGCCTCTTGTTAAACTAGCTTGTTGGTTAATATATGATCATGGTTTCCTGATCATGAACATAGAGATGTTATTAACAACAGGGTCATATCACTAGGAGAATGATGTGATGGACATACTCCTATAGTTAAGCGTAGCATAAAGATCAAGTCATTTGATATAGTTCATTTGCTATAAGCTTTCTGATACATAGTAACCTAATTCCTTCGACCATGAGATCATGCATATCACCTTTACCGGAAGGATGCTTTGATGACATCAAACACCACACCGTAACAGGGTGGCTATAAAGGTGGCATTGAGTGTTCGGAAAGTATTGGTTGAGACACATGGATCAAGAGTGGGATTTGTCCATCCATATGACGGATAGATATACTCTAGGCCCTCTCGGTGGAATGTCATCCAATTAGCTTGCAAGCATGTGACTGGCTCACAAGGGATCACATACCACGGGAACGAGAAAAGGGTACTTATCAGTAACGAGGTTGAACTAGGTATGCAGAGATACCGACGATCATAACCTCGGATAAGTAAAATATCGTGAGACAAAGGGAAATTGGTATCATATGTAAGTGGTTCATTCGATCGCAAAGTAATCGTAGAAATATGTGGGAGCCATATGAATTTCCAGATTCCTCTATTGGTTATTGATCGGAGAAGTGTCTCGATCATGTCCGCATAATTCACGAACCGTAGGGAGACACACTTAAGGATTCGATGTTGTTGAGTAGTTATGGAATGATGAGTAAGAGACCGAATGTTGTTCGGAGTCTCGGATGGGATCCGGGATATCACGAGGAGATCCGGAATGGTCCGGAGAATAAGATTCATATAAGGAAAGTCCCGTTTCGGAGTTGGGGAATGGTTCCGGTGTTTTCATCGGGAATGTTCTAGAATGTTCCGGAATGTCCGGCACTCCGGAGGGGAAGGGTACATGAATGTGTTGTATCAAGTTGGTATGATTGCATCATGTACTAAGTGTCATCGCTGAACCAAATAAAGGATTAATTCAAATCCTAGTTTGAAAAGTCAAACAGCTAGTTTAAAAAGTCAAACGGCTAAATTTGGAAAGAGGAAAAGAGGAGGAAGGTTGAAACCGACTTGGGGGAGGAGTTCCTCCTCCCACCGCCGGCCCACCTTGGGTCCGAGTTGGGGAGGGACTCCCCTCCCCAGGCGCGCCTCCCTCCACCTATAAGAGGAGGGGCAGGGCTCCCCTCCTAGACACAAGTTCCCTACCTCTAAACCTAAACCCTAGCCACAGCCTAGGGATTTCTCCCAAGCCGCCGAGTTAGAGCTTCTAATTGCCCTAGCCGCCGGTTTAGCCCCTTCTAATTGGTGTGTCTAAAACCTAGATCACCAAGGCTCTCTCATAGTCCACCATACTCGCTCCGGCTTAAGGCGAAGCCCTGCGAGATCTCCCCTCTACTTTCGGTACCACGTCGTCGTGCTGCCGGAATCACGAGGAGAGAGCTACCACCTCCGCTGCTTGCTGGAACAAGGGAGAGGAAGGTCTTCGTCGAGTACCGAATGTGTGACCGACTGCGGAAGCGCTGCCGGAACACAGCGCCGGAAGGATCGTCTACGCGATCTTGAGATCGGCAAGAGTACGACTACATCACCCACGAGAATCTGCTCTCGTTAACCGCTTTGGAATCTTCGAGGGTGAGTTCCCCTATCGACTCGTTGCTACAATCTAGTAGATAGATCTTGGCTTGTTTGTTTGCATGCGGTAGAAATTTTTTATTTTCCATGCTACGAACCCCTACATCAACAGCTGCAGGATGATCTTGTCGAGCACCTATGGACACGTAGGTGGCAACACGACGTAGATGCTGAGCATGAACTGGCCGAACTTGGCCGAAATATGTTATAAATTTATTGCAGGCCGAACTATGTTTACAGTACGCCGAACTCTGTTTAAAATTTTGCCGAACTTTGGTCTCAAAGTGTTCTGTATCCATCGTATAACAAACTATGTCAAAATTTGAACGAACTTTAGCCGAATTTGAGCCGAATTCTAGCGGGAACAGACGACCCGGGAACTCGGCCTGGGTACGCGAGTGGGAAACTGGCGTAACCAGGCCGAAAACTTACGCCGTTCAGGCGAAGTTTGATCCGAATTTCGGCATGGGTTCGACCAACGAGTGGAGATGCTCTTACCTGCGCCCTCACCCTGCGCCCATCCATGCGGCTGTATGCGTGGCAGGCATTCGGCGCTTCCCTCGTCCTTTCTCTCGATCGCTTTGATTTCTTTGCAAAACTAAATCACAACTGCATTAGTACTAATCCAGCCGTTCCCTCAAAAAAAAGTACTAATCCAGCCGCAATACTCGCTGTCGCCTCCCTTCTTCGACTAAAAAATGGCAAAGCACTGTTTCTTGCTCGCCGACGGCATCTCTTTGCCGCCGTGTCGTACCACCTTCTAGCTTACTGGATGACGGCCTCGTTGGGATTCTGTACGAGCACTACGGTTTCGCCGGAATGTAGATGCAGTGGTTGCCTCACAAGTTATCCGCGGCTGCTGGTCCTAGCTAGTACGGTGTCTTCGCTCCACCGTGCTGATGCGTATCACAGCGATTTCTCATACTTGCCTTCTGGCCAGGCTGTGCTATTGAAGGCATCGCGCTGTATCTTCTCTGGAGCAGCTCTCAAGGCTGGGAGGAGGCTAGTGGCTAGGGCGCTCCTTCATGGAGGTTGCGGTGCACGGCGGGGCGAGATTTTGGAATATTTAGAGCGGAAGACTCCCGCCGCTTTGGGACTCGTCGTCCATCTTTCTTGGAAGCGAGGACTACAATGGTGCAGCGACAGGCTGATAAGAAGTCGGTCACGGCCGGCACGACGGCGCTAATCAGCTGGACGGCGTTCTATTTTTTCCTTTTGGCGGTGACGGCCATGACGCGAGTCCGACATAGACACGACTCACGAGAATCGCTACGGCGTTCGTATCCGTATGGTGAGAGTATTATGGGGCTACGTATTAGGAATTGTTTTTCTTTCCAAAAGGCAACGGAGGCGAGGCGAGATTTGCGGAAGCGTGGGATGCCTGCCACGCGTTCCGGGCGCACGGATGGGCGCAGGGTGAGGGCGCACCGGCGCAGGTAAGCCGCGTCTTGTCTTTCTCCCTGTCCATGGCCGCTGCGCCGCCCCTCCCATCCTCTCCCGCGATAGAGCGCTACCGCCTAGGCTTTAGCCCTGCTGCAGCAACCTTCGACGCTGTCGGCCGCCAGCACACACGCCTTGAGATCCTGGTCCTCTCCCTTGACAGAGCGTCTCCGTTGCCTAGGGTTCGGCCCCGCCGCCGCAAGCTTTGACGCCATCGGCCGCCGCACGCCCCGAGCGCTTCGCTGCTGACCGGATCCAACCCCTCTGCGCCTAGTATTCCATGGAGAGGAGGCAGGGCCGAGTTTGATCACTACGTGCTAGCAATGGAGTGGTCGAGCACCATTTGTGTCCAGACAAACCATTACTGCAGCTCCAGCGGCTGCTGCCTGTAAGTGCCCATTCCCCACTGTTGTCTTCCTAACTTTCTTTAGGAGTTCTTCCTCTCCTGCACATTTTTGATGTGAAAGTTGTTTGATCGTGAAGCTAATTTGGTTCTCCCTGATACAAATTCAGTCCGAAAAAAAAGCAAGGCGATGCTCTAAAAAATGGGAAAGTCTTATCTTACATTGTGTACCAAACCTGCCCAAACATGGATGATCAGGCTCTTGTGAACCGGGAGTTTTCAGTAGTAGTTTTAACCCTGACTCATCAGGTAGGATTGCACCATCAACCTATGTTCTTCTTAAGTTATTTATTTGTAGCCCAACATACAATAGGCTTTGTATACTCTTTCTTGCAGGTACTCCGTAGGCATCATCAGTGCTGCAGCATCGGGAGCCGCCAGACCAACAGCCATAACCGCCGGTGCCGGAACGATGCTCACTTCGACCTCTGCTGATCCTGGAGAGGACAAAACACCAGGAACCGCTGGTGTAGGATGTCGTCACCTCTGTTTCCTCTCCACCTCGATCGCGTGATCCCAACGGTAATCAGTACAAAACTATTTTGACTTTTAATTGTCTAATAAACTGATGATAATTTCAGAATCCTACTTTTGGTTATAGGCTGCGGAGAGGTTATGCAAGATAGAAAAGGAATGGTGGAGGCCAAGGTAAACAATTCTCGTTTGTAGTTGGGATGTAGAAGAGTGTGTGATGTTATGTTCTTGCTCTCATCCTCTCAAATGCTTCCTTATTCACAAGTTTAATCGCTAAAATGTAGAAAATCCAATATATCTCAGATAGGGTCGACAAAATGGGATATAATTGCTTTAGGAGCTATTGCTTATAGGACCGTGAACATCAATTTTTAGGCCTGGTGGTCTTGTGCCCCGTGCTGCAACTCAACTGATGAATTGATCAAAGAAGCAATCAGAATGGCACTTAAGCTGTGCACCACTTCCGTTTATGCAAATTGAGAGCAAACAAGAAATGGATCCATGAAATTGCATAAGCACAATCACATTTTCAAATTCATGAGCAGTACCGTGTATAATATTAGGGATTGTCGACATAGGTTCCATGTCATATATTTGTTTCCTCCTTTTATTTTATTGGAAGGTACCAAATTCTAACGACCCATCTTCATTTGATTTGAAACATCTTTTTCATGCACTAAAGTAACAGGCTCAATTTTCAGATTGCAAGAGTGGCTGGTACAGGACTCCAACAAATACTTGAATGATGGATCACATGTTGTCTTCTTTGGTACATAAGAGCTCGGAAATTGTGCAAGACTTCTGAAGGCAGCCACGGAAATTCACATAAAAAGAAGGTAACCAAAATCAATTCAAGTGGAACCATAATTGCATGAGTGTAGTTTCCAAAGTTAAAATTAATACATCAATTTTCCTCGTGATAAATGTTGCATGCCGATAAATGTTTTACTGAGACCTAGAGTTGTGGTGGTGTAGGCTGATGGCGGCTGAGGGCTGCTGCAGACAAGCGTCGACGGGCAGCGGAGGTGGAGGTGAGGTCTTCTTTGCCTTCAGGTAATCCCAACTACCCTATTTCTCCTCTGCCAACCTTGGCATCACGACCAACCTCAAGGCTATTCGATGCATCCACCTCGGCGTCAACATCCTGTACCCATTCCTCCTTTCAATTGTCGTTGATTTGGGCTGTCTCCCCTCTCATCTTAACTCATCTGTTAGTTTTACATATATTGTTTCAATTGATCGATCATAGATGATTCTGTACCTCTTATGGCTTCAAGGGAACCCGAAGCCAGAGTTGTATCAATTTAGAGTTGCAGCCAGGTTTTATCCTGGGGGAGCAAAAATGAAAATAAAGACTTATAGACTACATTAGCTTGTTATCTGCATTATCCAGAGTAGAAGCTTATGGATATAGCTGGTGGAAATTGGGAACCGACGACCTTATGCCTCCAGGAATGAAGTTATGGAGCATTTTCCTAGGCTAGCGGTGTTGGAAGTGGTGCTACGGCAGTGTCTTGCAAAAAGTTGGGGAGGGGGTTGTTTTAGGTATTCGTCGTCCTGAGCATATTAACTTCCTCTCCCACAAAATTGTGCTGGCATTTGTGCCATTTCATGCAGGATATACAATTGCCTTAGGTTTTGGAAACATATTTGCTGTTAGGGCAAATGGAAGGCCATTCTGGCTTCCCAAAACTTCTATATACCTAATAGCCTTCCTTCTCCACCTTCAGATAAAGGAGCATTCTTTGCACCTTACATGAATGCTCCATAGACTACTGCAATTCGCATCTATGAGGTATTAATATATTCTCTCCTGATATTTGAATGATTTTAGTGCTGAACATCAGTCTAATTAGTTTCCATTATTATTTTTCTGGTCTCCTTTGCAATGTGAAGTTCTTTGATGAAATGGATGAAGACAGAAGTGGGTAGAACTACTTGAATTGCTTAGTTTTCCCTTTCTTATTGCATTCCGTAGGTTTGAGGCATAACAATGTTGCATGGCTTGGAAACAAGAGTGAAATTAATTTCAGGAGGCCCTCAAACCATTCACCTGTGGCAAAATCATAACTCACTTGCCCTGTTGAAAGAGCCATCGATGAGACAAACAACAAAAACCAAGTCTAGATTTGCAACCACAGCATGTGGTATGTTCAACAAGCAATCCAGTCCCACAAGTACGATAAAGAAATCAGGGCTCCATGCACAACCTTCAGTAGGGTCAGGTTAGAGTCTGCAAAGCCGAAGATTCATGATGGTTTCGAAAGCAACGTGAGGCTAGAAGCAGCAAAACCTAGGCCCCGGAAATGTTACCAGGAAGCTGAAAATGGTGTTTTACCCTTGTGTCACAATATTTTTCTTTTATCACTTCTACATATATATGCTTGTGGTTTACCTAACTGTATCATTCCATCCTCAACTCTTGCACACATTTATTAATGGAATAGTGTTGATTCATCAATGGAAAATTCTTGGTATATTTCTTGTTCCATTGTGAGTCTGGTCTATGTCTCTGTTTGCTAGCCCAAATGCCTTTCAAATGAACATTAAAGGGCATCTTTTGCAACAAATTTCTTATCTTTGATGGTAGTAATCTACTTTGTTTTGCTATTGTCAATATAAACTTTTCTTAAGGACATGTGCGGTTTGAGTGTCTACATAACACATGTGTTTCCTGTTGCAACGCACGGGCATGTGTCCTAGTGAATTTAACAGTTCTTTTGCTAACATTCAAAAGAAAAAGAAAAAGGAGAGGGTGGCACTTTTTCAGGTATCCAATCTCCTCGAATCAGAGCAGCCAGCGAAATTGTTCAAATATGTAGTATAGTATTAAGTATGAACACACGGAATCAATGTCGTTGTCGCCACCATCAAAGCTAATAAAGCTAGAGCCAGCTAATCACGCCACAATGACTGAAAAGATGAGAATGTCGTTGTCGCCACCATCAAAGCTAATAAAGCTAGAGCCAGCTAATCACGCCACAATGACTGAAAAGATGAGAAGTGCGTTGCTTTAATCCTCGAGTCATGATGATGTAATATTAGACTAATTATAGAAAGACATATGGCATGATCACAGTCACAGCAGAGACGATCTGCAGATTGTTTTGGAGCCGACATTTGGCTAGCGGCAGACGATGCATAGGACGACCGCGATGATGATGATCAGGATGAGGAGCGGCAAGGATATGATCAGCACGAACTCCATCAGCACTTTCCTGCAGACGGAATAGATGAAAAAGAATTAAGCTTCCATTCTTGTTTCCATTTACACGAGGAGTATGAAAATGGGCCGGAAGTATTTTTCTTTCTTAAAACACAAATGAGTTAATCCGCAAAGAACTTGGCAATTCTGACCCATCCTCAAGTTCCAAAGGCACAACAAACTTGTTGAGGATTCTTGGCAATCAACTGCGTCGATCTTGGCTTGTTGGAGGCATGATAAGAAGCTTGGATGCCGAGGAAAGGCGAAACACCCCTTGTGTAAGCAAAGGTGAAAGGTGGAGGAATCTAATTCTCGTTATTTTTGACACGGATCGATTCGATTCCTAATCAGTGCGGTACTCTTTTTTCCCGGGTCAACCTGTCTACAGGTATCTAGGACAGAAGATTGTAGGCGATGTGTCTACAGGTTCTTTGAGCCTCCCCTAGATTTGGATGAGCTCAGAGCATCCCCATTAACCGTCTAGAATGAAATTATTTGCTGCAGCTCACAACTCAGCAGCAGCCAGCAGCTGGGTGGTCTGAATCTAATTCCAATTGAATAATTAGCACTACTTTTGCTACTCCTAAGCCGCAGGGAGCAGTATTGAGCGGATCAGTCTACACGAGCCAGTCAACGGAGGAGTCACGCAGTCCCGGAGATGAGAGACTGGAGAATAAATCCAAGAAAAATAATCACACGATATTTGACAGGGACATCGCATAGATTATCTAGTACAGTACCTGCGCGGATCGAGGCGCCGATCTTGTTGTCCCTTGGGCTTGAGACGATAGACCGGGGAGGAGGGGGCGGAGTAATGGAGACTGGCGAGATGGGGAAGAAGGGAAGGAAGGAGTAGCAAGTAGTGGGTTCTGGTGGTGGTGGTGCTAGAGCGCGTGGCCTAAACTAATCAGCTAGAGTGGGGTGGAGAAGAAAGCAGCCTAAACTAATCAGCTAGAGTGGGGTGGAGAAGAAAGCAGAAGGGGAAAAGCACGTGACGTGTGACTTTGCGAGTGTGAACCCGAGGGCTCTCCGGCAGGATACGTCTCTCTTTGAAAGAAAAAAAATGAAAGCTGGACAAAAATCTGGAGAAATTCACCGACAGGTTACGTTACATCACATGGCAGTATCACTATGTATGGATCAATCCATCAAACAATTACTACTAATACGTTTCACGTGGAGAAGCTAGAACCAAAAAAGAAAAATAGGTACTACAGATCATCACATCGTACGTAGTACGTGCAGAGTAGCACACGGATACACAAGGACACAATAAACAGCATTACGGGACTAGTACATGATGCGACGTGGAAACCGTCCGTCCGTCCCTCCGGCGAGCCGCCGGGGGCCCGGAGCTAGCGGCAGATGATGCAGAGGATGATGGCGATGATTATGACCAGCGCCACCAGGGGCAGCGATATCACCAGTACCATCTGCATCTTGTCCGCTGATTTTCTGGCGCGCTGCAAAATAGAGAGAGAGAGGGGGGGAAGAAACATTTATTTATTTCACCGGCGAACATACTAGGGAGTACTAGAGAGTAGCAGTGACTCTAGTCTACCACTGTCAAAAACAAACAAACAAACAAACAGCCGCGGTGGCACGTACGTACCTGAAACTGAAAGTGTCGTAGCTCCTCCTGTTGCTGTGCTCGATATCGATCTCGAACTCTCCCAGTCCTGAAACTGAAAGTCCCAGTCCGGTAACTGGAAGGAGTCGAGGATGAGGCAGAGCAAAGCAAAGCAAAGAGAGGGGCTAGTTAAATGGAGATAGGAGGGACGGGAAAGCGAAGGAATCGATCCGGCGGGAATGGTTTGTGCTGGAAGTGTCGTTGGTTAAGTACCCAGTCGACTAAATCAAAGTAGCGGAGGGCGACGCGTGCCCTTGGCTTTCCGTCGTTTTCATCTCCATGTCGGCATGTTTACTTCTCCGGAAGCATCTGGGCCGTGCCAGACCCAGACGTAACGTACGAAATGCTTCAGAAAAAGTGCTTCGAATCCCTTCCAAAATAATGGCATGTACAGCAGTCTGCACCCCCTCCATGTACAGCGCTAACGATTGTTGGTACAGTGCGGTGTCTGCTTAGGTTGTCTATAGAATCAGCAGGTGATTATAGCGGCATGAGATTTTATCTCGTATCGGGCCACCGCTTTGCAAAAAAAAAAAAAAAGGAGTCCGTGAGCGCACGACCTGGGACACTCTCGTACAACGGGAAGGAAGATCCTCGGTACGGCTGAGTGTATACTACTTCCTCCGTTTTAAAATATAAGATGTTTTAGGTTTGTTAAGAAAATGAATCTAGACTTGTTTTAGTATCTAGGCTCACTCAACTTTGGGATGAATCTACGTACCAAATAGGTATCCCAACGGCGAGTTTAGAGATGTGGAGGAAGACGGAGAGCGTCCGGATCGGCTTGACACAGTTTACTCAGGTTCAAATCTCACGACGGTGACGAGATCTTACTCCTGCTATAAATCACTATAATGGCAATACGCCGAATTGCAGGATCAGGGATTCGCTGTGTGCGAGTAGTGTTATGCACTTGTCTATGAGATTGTGTCTCTGCCCTAAAGGCTTTCATAGGCCGGCTTATAAGGGCGCCAGGACCTAGGGTTATATGGAGAGTCCCATCCGGATACGGTTACAAAGTCCTAGATTAACACTAGCTGGTCTTCGTGTCCTCCAATGCGCCGGCTTCCATCTAAGGCGGTGGCACGTCGCTTTCCTTCATCCCTGTTGGACCTCCGTCTTGTCTATCAGCAATTGGGCCGCCCGGTTATGTCATAGGCCTAACCACCAACTATGGGCCACCCGGGCTTACCGGTATGAGACTATGCCGTAGGTATACCTATTTGGTATATCCACAACAGTAGTCCCCGGAGTTCTTCAAGATCCTCGTGTTCCTCCGTCTAGCATTGAGCGTAAGGATCACGTCGTCTTCAATTTGTAGGCGTGCTTCATGAAGAATCTTGGAGAGCTCCCATATCATATTCTCATTCGACTAAGCCTAGCCAGAGAGTTTCTTGTATGCTTCTGCGAACGAATCCAAGGCGGAGAATTCTCTAACGAATCATTAGTGATTCTTCCAAGCTTTAGGAACGTCTTTAATATTATCATCCATGCAGGACGATATGTAAACCGAAAAAAATCACGGTTACTGGGCCACGGTCATAAAGGCTTCCAAACTGCCGACTTAGAGCCAGCAAAGTCACAGACAAAAGAGCTTGCCGAATTAAGGTCTTAGAGCCTTTCATATCACGGATGTTTAGGCCATCGAGCCGTGTAACCTAGTGAAACTTCCGCGAAGGCAAAGTTAATGTCGAGCCCCCGGGTTTCGCTAGCCGGAGTTTTCACCGTGAAAGTTTCTTGACATAACCATATGTAGCCCCCGAGCATTGAGTCGGTTTCCATGATAAAGGCGGCTTGATGCTCAAAAGAACATGCATAGTTGTATATCAAACGATTGTAGCCCCCGAGCGCCAAGTCGGAGTTTCAAAAGAAATTCGTCTTGGTGCTCTTAGAGTAGCTTTAGAGAAAATGTGAATAGTGTAACCCGAGCGCCAAGTCGGAAATAATTTTGGCTTAGTGCTCCAGAGAGAACTTTACAAAAAATCAGCATCGGTGTAGCCCCCGAGTGCCAAGGTGGAATTCACTTGAATTTTCCGGCTTGATGCTCAAAGAGAACTTTTACCATATCTTGGAGATTAATGTACTATAGCCCTCGAGGTTTGTTCTGGCTTGGACGCAAGGCGGGACAAAGCTCTTAAATTAGAGATGTCAATCCCCCAAGCATCGATCTGACATCCTCAAAGGCGACTCAAGTCTTGGTCAACAATTGTAATTGCAGCCCCCGAGGTGTCAAGCCTAGTGAAAATACGGCTTAAAACACCTTAATCTAAGAAACGCGACAATGTCCAAGCGTTATGTATCTGGAATATAAACATGAAAATACAAATGTATTAAATTATTTTTTTAGTCGTGTCCAACAAACAAATGTAAGGCGAAACAAACATGGCCTTTAAACAAATGCTTTAAAGCTGAAACAATGCAGCAGTTGAACACATAAAACTGTTTAGGAGAAAAAAAAACTCAACTAATTTAAACAATTTATGTAAAATTTTGTTTAAACAAGTGTTGGCTTATCCATTATCCTGGTCTTTATGTTTGACCTTTCGTGAGACGGAAGACTCGCAGCATAGAACCATGTCCTTAGGTGATGATGCCTAATGGCACCGTCCAGAATCTAAGGCCAAAACGCCGGCTTTGAGTGCCGAAAAGTCACTACTCCGGAATCCACATAAAAACAACAGAAAATGTGTATCCAGAAAACTTAAGCCTACGCCCGAAGGCGGCGTTTTTTACATGGTACTGGGGCCTTTAAACGATAAGCCAGTAAAAAAATTATACTCACGAGCGTAAGACAAATCGTGAAAAAGATATGATCAAAAACGAAAGCGGTAAAAGACTCAGAATATGAATGAACCAATCTTAATCAGATGATCATAAATAATTAAAATAATAAATAAATAAAAACTTAGCTGTTTGAAATTTGTCGGTGCCATTTGTGAGCAGTGAAGCCAAGGCAAAGAAGCTGGCCGTAACGAAGCCATGTGAACCCGAAGAATCCGGCTATGGCACCTGACTGCGAGGGTGAAGCCGGAAAATCGGCACGATACACCAACACGGAGCTGTAGAACAAAACCAGTTTCATATGGAAATTGTCGGATGCATGGATCGCCACAATCTCTGAAAATATGGCTTTGCCAAGAACTTCTTGTATGTACGAGCTTCTTGCCATCACGTACTGATTGATCTTTGCGCATGAATACTGATCAAAATTCAGAACCTGCCAGCTAGCCGGTTACGCGACAGCCAAGGTCAGCGTATTTTCCGGCCGATCGACAATCCAATCCGATCTATTGCACGCGTGGATGATTGTACGTCAATTCACGTAACGTAACGCAAGCCGTTCCATCAACATGTCGGAGAGGAAAAACCAAACCAGGACGTTGTTGTTTTGCTAATGGAGATTCGGACACCTTCAAAGGCGATGTAGATGTAGATCTTCGATATGCTGCCGACTCGACCACATGCTAGAACGAGCGGCGGCGAAGCCGGCGCGTCATCGGAGATGCGATTTGTTCGTCTTCGTAGACGGCGAGGGATCCTGCCCGGATCCATGTTGTAAGCACCTCTTGCCCTATGGTGGGCGCCAACTGTCGTGGTATTGTCAACACGTATACCATAGGGGTATCCTAACGGCGAGTTTAGAGACGTGGAGGGGAAGACGGAGAGCGTTCGAGTCATCTTGACACAGTTTATCCAGGTTTAGATCTCACAACGGTGGCGAGATCCTACTCCTGCTATAAATCACTATAATGGCAATACGCTGAGTTACAGGATCGGGGGTTCGCTGTGTACGAGTAGTGTTATGCACTTGTCTATGAGATTGTGTCTCTGCCCTAAAGGCTTCCATAGGTCGGCTTATAAGGGCGCTAGGACCTAGGGTTACATGGAGAGTCCCAACCGGATACGGTTACAGAGTTCTAGACTAACACTAACTAGTCTTCGTGTCCTCCAAGACGTCGGCTTCCATCTAAGGCGGTGGCACGTCGCCTTCCTTCATCCCTGCTGGACCTCCGTCTTGTCTATCAGCAACTGGGCCGCCCGGTTATGCCATAGGCCTAACCACCAACTATGGGCCATCCGGGCTTGCCGGTATGAGACTATGCCGTAGGTATACCTATTTGGTATATTCACAACACCGATGCCCTCTCACCTCCTCGCAGCTACATGGCCCTTGGTGCTCATGATCATTCTTTGGAACATTTGGGACGCACGCAATGCGCAGGTCTTTCGGCACTATGACCAACCTTGTAATGAAACGATTAGAAACATCCTCATCGACCTCACCCTATGGACTCACCTTTTTAGGACAACGGACCTAAAGATGGCGGCCACCTCCTGGCACGACCATCTCTCCCACTGTAATGTGTAACTCTCTCAATTTGCAGTAAAATTCAGATGGGGATCCCCCTCCCCCCGATTGCATAAAAAACAGCGTGCAAAAACATACGAATCCATAATTTATTTTTCAGCCACATGGGTTGGACTGGGATAAACTCGCCAATCCTAAAAAAAAACGGTGTACAAAATGAGGCCTAAGAGCATCTCCACTCGTTGGCCGTTCACAAGCCAAAATCCGGTCGTATTTTGGGCTAGACAAAACTAGTTTTCGGTCTGGGAACACCGAATTTTCCACTCGCGTTCCTAGACCGAGTTTCCACGTTTGGCTAAAATTAAATCAAACACGAAAACATTTGGTTGAATATAGACAGATTTCATTAATACTATATGACCCGGTGCGTCACCGGCGTCGAGGCTAGAAGAGAGACAGTATTGTACCCATAAGTTTTATCCATGTTGGTATTCAAGACCGACATGCATTTATCATAGCAACATAAGTTTGGAATCTAAGCTATAGAAGTTTTATCCTGTTGTAATCTCTATTGTAACTATAAAACATATATTGAAACAACTGTTGAGTATGATCTCATGGCCTCCACATTTAGATAACTCATTAATACGACACAGAAGACATGCTTGAGATATAAGAGCATCTCCACTCGCCTACCTAGGAGGCCGATCCGGACGCCGAATTTTGGTCCGGACGCCGAAAATCGGCTCAGTCGCGTACCAAGGACTTGTTTTCGGTCGGATTTCGGCCATATTTGGTCCGGACTATCTAGGCCGAACCCAGGTTTAGGGTACGCCCTGGGGACGCCGGACTCAGCGATATCGGAGAAAAAAATCAAAGCGGCGCATGGACCCGCCGAGTCAGTGAAGGAAGCCGAGTCGTCGTCATCCTCGGAACCACGCGGCGACCGCCAGGCAATAACTGCCCATCGCGTCGACCACGCGTCGCCGATTTACAGCGCCACCGTCGCCGCATCGGCTCCTGCGTCGGACCGGCGGTCACTAAGTTCCCGCCGTTTCCACTTTTCCCACCCTCTCCGCTACATCCCTTCCGCCATTTTCCGGCCTATATAAAGCCGTACATCTCGCCGTCTCTCTTCACAGTTCCTCACACCACCACAACTCCGGCGAACTTCGGATATTCACACCTTGCTTCCTCGCCAACTCCGCCGAGAAGCCATGGTCGGACGCCGCACGCTGTCACCGTGGGAAGCCCGGCTCCTCCGGGAGGCGCGCTGTACGGCCCCGCTGGACACTCGTCTCCCCCGAGGCTGGACACTCAACACCGACGGGATCCCTGTTCCGCCGGTGCATGACGGGCAGGACCTCGCCGGAGAGATCCAGGCGACTATCGCCGCCATGGAAGACTCAGACCTTGCCGGAGAGATCCAGGCCGCTATCGAGGCCATGCAAGACCCGGATCTCGAGGATCAGGGCAACTTGGTCTTCTGGAGGCAGTTTTTCGCCGACAGACGCCTCGAGGAACTCGCCCGACACGACGGACCGCCGGGCTCGCCGCCGCCGCCACGTAACAATATGGCTTACCGCCGCCGCTGGTGGAGCATTCCAGGGCAGACTGTCGCCGGAGTCATGACGCACATTGAGGCCGGTAACAACCCCCGTCTCGGCCTGTAGTTGCGGCCTCCGGTGGCGTCCTTTCGTAGTTAAACCATTGTACTATGTTCCCCTCGCCTAATTTAATGAAATTCCGCCTATATTCGCCCATAATCACCGAGTTTAAGTGAATTTAGCCGAACTTAGGAACACGGCCTGGGTACGCGAGTGGGCGACTGGGCGTACTCAGGCCGAAAACGCGATTCGTCCGGCCAAAAATCAGTCCGATTTTCGGCCTGGGTACGCCCAACGAGTGAAGATGCTCTAACATATGGAGGAGAAATAAGCAATTCTAATGCTTAGCTTCTGAACAAGCTGAGAGGTGAAAAATCACACGAACAAATGCCAACAACTATGAAAAGTCTTCTTCCACCTATCACCTATGACGGTGACCATAGAGAATGTTATGGAGGTTGAAAGGAGCAAAGAGAAACACATAAATATCAACATACATTTTGCTACATCCAAAATATCCTCCATGATACCCACAAAACTTGTTTCGAAGGACTTAAGCTAATGCATAGCATCTGGGGCTTACATATAAGTATACTACCGGAGTCTGAAATTATAAATTCTTAGATAAAATAACTCATGGACAAAGGTAGGTCTGGCATTGTCCATCATCGAATCATTAAGGTGGATAAGCGCCTTCAACAGCACAAACATTGGACCTTGCCCATCCTCTTGAAAACTGTTGGGTGTCACATGTATAAGGAACTTATATTTCCAGGAGACAACAACAGCTATCTTAGGTGGTATATGTCTAATCCTGGTTGCTGCAATAGCCAAATTGGTTAATAGAACACCGGGTGCAGAGTTACCTCGTATATCCTGTTGAGGTGAAACACCGATTATATCTTGGGCAATTTTTCGGAGCAAACCAAAGTCAGCTTGACCTGTGACGTATGAACCGAGGAACAAGACTATTGCTTGGATTTCTTCTCCGATCCATCTTGGTAAGGTTAGGCCTGACTGGATCAGCAATAACATTCTCTGCAATAGCGGTAACCTACTCTGCTGCTCTATAGGCACACACATATGCAAAAAAATGAACACCAACTCTGTAAAAGATAAATAAAATACCGGGTAAGTATTAAATTGGGAAGGTTATTTTCTTATCAAGCCTAATTTGGATCTTACATGGAAGATCAAGATATGTATAAGCACAAAAATGGCATCCGACAGTCATTGTGCCTAAATAAAAGATATATTACGAAACCAAAATTAGAGAGACACGGGAGTAAAAATGTGAACAGAGAGAAGCACCTGACAGAGATTAGGACCACCGCAGGATTATTTGCCTCCATCGTTGTCTCCAACACAAGCAAAGATAAAATCCTACACCATGCCTTCTACAGGAGTCCAAATCAGTTTTAGTCCAGTTAGCAATAATATGTATTACTTTTTAGTAGGAAACTCATCTAAGACCACAATACTGAATCCTATAATTAGCCTAATGAGATAGATGCATGACAAAAATCATAGGAGGCTCTGTCCTTAACAAAAGAACACACATTGTTTCTCAAAAAAAAAAACCGAAAGAACACACATGCAGGTTTGAGATTTAGCACTGAATATAAGATGCCGAAGCTGCTACCATGAATCAAATCTACCTATATATAGTACAGAAGAAGAGTAGTTAGCTAGCTAGCCTAATGCCAAACAAACCAACACACGCATACAGAAAAATAGAAGAGGTGGAGATATCTACTACCAACTTTAACATATGCCCTAAAATCACCTCTTAAATGTAGTCGGATCTGGAGGCATGGCCAAGAACAAACATCTAAAAATGCAATCAGGCGATAGTGCTTCCACGTGCTAATGAAATATTTGTTCCATGAGCGCTTTTCTGGATTTAGTACATAAGACCAATAGTGCAGGATCACGCCAACAGCACAATAACTCTACTCTGAGATCAATTGTCCAGTGTCCGTGTCAATCTCCGTTTGTAAATAATGACCACTTTCTGGCTTTAGTAATGTGTTGCCATACGCTTAGGAATGTACTTAGCCACATGTTTATTTTCCAACACCAGCACTGTTGTCGAAGGAAGCTCAACCCTCTCGTTGCTGCCTCTCTGCGGAAGTCTCCTAGGAACCTTGATCTCCATCAATGGTCGTGATTCTCAAAAGAACGAGGTTATCCTCCATCATCACCCTCATAATAATTAAGTATTGTCACAGACCGATATCGAAGCACGCCAAATTTAGCAAAGAAAAATGCAGCTATTGATTTGAGTACCTCACTGAAGACAAGGTCTAAATGGAGACACCGTCCAAAAAAAGGTCTAAATGGAGACACATGGTCTAGCTGATATTCAACAGCGAAATGGCTTAGTCAATGAATTCTATCAAGCTTCTTGAATGTTTTTAACTTGGACTTCACCCAGATAAATAGGTTTCACCTAGATGTGCGGGCAGATGAAAATGAGACAAAGAGAATGAACTTGAAGTATATATGAAGACTCTCATAGCTGTAAAGCACAATAGAAGGAAAACACTAAGGTCTGAGCTTGTATGTCATTAAATAAAAAGCTCCATTCGGATCACACCTTATAGAAAAATAGAGAATGATTATGCTCAATTTTTTTGTAGAAAATATTGTTTCTTCACCAATGAGATTAGATATCATCAAGGCCCAACAAATGGCACAATTTCTATAGAGTATCCATTTGGTCTGAAGTTTATTTAGATCTTTTATTATCAAAACATATCAACAAGCTTTAGTGAGGCAGAATGTTCACCGGATATCCTTATTTTAGTGGCATACCGGGTGACTAATACAATGGTCTAAGTATTTCAGTTATATAATAATATTTCAATTCACACGGTCCGTTTTAAGGAAAACATCATTTGTATATGGATGCAGGTGGCAGCGGGTGAGGCTATATAGGTGGTAAAAAAATACAAGACCATTTTTTATATCCAGGTGCACTATAAAAATAAAATGCTTCCATAACTGCATTGAGCAACTCATCTTGCCCATAAGGAATATCTGGACCATGCTACCAAGTTAGTCGCTAGGCCACCAAGCAAATCAGGCTAATCACCAACTACTTTGCCCATGGGTTCATGAGTGTTTAAATTTGGTGCAGTGTGGTTATCCAACTTCTCATATTAACATACAGATTTTTAAATAGGCTCTGTACTCACTACTCATAAGAAGTTCCATATTTTTAGTAAGTACAGATCATTTACAAAAAATGAAAACAAGAAAATGAGCTGAAAGGCCATGATAACAACTTGTCAAACCTCACAACTTGGTCCTTCATTGTATAATCCACTCAATCTGAAAATACTTCAGAATTATTATACAAACTCATGCAAGTCTTTCTACTCTCCTGAGTATTGAACATGTATATCATTAAGATTGTCACAAATACTTCATTTTCTTTTCTCTAGAAATCTCTGGTCTGAAGCTTTAGCCATTTAATCTCGAGGAAAGAGAGCATTTGATAACCGCATTAATATCTAATATCATAAATTCTTTGCCATTCTGGAGTTGCTCTTCAGGTAAGATGTACGATGAATCGATGATTTAACTTGCCATGTCTTATTTTATTCTCGTGTCAATTTCAAAAAATCTATACGCAATAAATCAAGATGCCTTATTAACTCCACTAATCCACAATAAGTTTGAACTTGTACTATAATGGCATGCATTTTATCATACCTCAAATGTCGAACAGCTCCACTCTAACCTCATCAGGCTATAACTGAATCAATTAGAATGACAAAAGACCAGAAGATCATAGTCTAATTTCTCTAACGGCTCAGATCTCACAGATTATGATGAGTATGTAAAATATGGCAAAAGTGGAGCATGCCATGCATGAAGTAACTGTTATCAAGCATCAATTGTCACTAGTTCATGAATGCCCCACATAGTGCTTCAACTAAATTGGTTGTTAACATACTAAAAGCGACGGAAGAACTAAAGATTAGAGCATCTCTAACAGAGACTGAACTCACTGAAACTAAAAACAGTGAGTTCAGTCTCCCGAAAACAATGGGGTTCGGTCGATTTTGGCACTCGCGCAGAATAGAACCCGTAAATACAAACTGAAAAAACAAAATTAAAATTTCGCGGGAGAATTCGGCGATGAACACGTATAAACGAGGATATTTCGTTTCTCCGATTGAGCATCATACCGTACATAATTTTTATATAAAACATAAAATTAACTTACTCCTCCGCCGCGTGACCTAATTTCAACAAAATTCGGCCCCAGGGGGCCTCTACGTGCGACGGAGGACGGGGAGGCAGCCTACTCCGAGTCGAGCTCATTTGGATAGGGGACTAACCGTTAAATATGATTAAAATTTATTTGATTATTTTTCTACGGGAAAAATAGCTGAATAGCTATAGTGCCAGTTATTATAGAAGCATTTTTCGTGTCTTTGTGAAGTTCCTATTAGAGAACCAACTTTGCTAGGATGAGCCAAAAGTGATTAGTACATTGCAGGTATGCTAAATTGTTAAGAAAAGCATTCCAAATCATTACCTTATCATTTGGAATTGGAAAAAATAACTAAACATATATGCTACTATTATGGAAACTGAACATGTAGAATGATCAAGTAAAGTGTATGAGAAAAAGGAATGACATGGAATAATTCTTACATGCAAAGTAGACTCAAAACAACATTTAATGACATGATCCGAACAGAGCAATGATATACTATGAGGAATATATGAAGTAGCTAATTATGTGATACTACAAAACCAAGATGAATTTATTAGTTGATATGTTGTGGATATACTGAAACCTGAGAGGGTATTAGTGGAAAACACACCACTAAACATTATTATGCAAAATACAAAAATCTGTCAGATATATAGTTGGAGAAGAATGTTATCACGTACACTCGTCATCCGGCATTGTCTTTATGTATAATTAAGCTCGAGGGTAGGATCCAAGCTCTATGAAGATATATTGGCCATTCAGTAAGAAGAGATGTGCATATCGCAGTTCTCCTTTTCAAATCTGCCGGCGAAGAAATAGAGCTTGCTCATTCAGGCTTTGGATGGCACTGTATTATTCTGCAGCTAAACAACAACTCGTAAATAGGGATACAATTTAGTGAGAGATGGAAGGGAAGAGGAAAGGAAAAACTATACCTGTGCGTGCTGCAAGATGAATTTGTGGCGCACTATACACGTCCGCCTGCGGCTCGAGCCTTCGCGAGACAGGTTAGAGACATCTATGCAAGAAGAAAAATAGGAAAAAACTAGATAATCATTTGGTTAATTGAAAGAAACTATAGTTTGCAGGGAAGTGAGATAAGTTTGCAACTCCTTCAGCCCTGGAAGCATTCCCGAAGGAGTTCAACAATGTTGTCCATGCTGCTAGGCGCTGACCTGAAGATTGCAAAATGAGACAATCTGCACAAAAAATACCGGGGTCTCATATCTTCATATGATATACATCAAGGCAGAAGTTGCCAATGGACAAAGCCACAATATCATCATGCTACATTGCAAAAAAAACTGGCATTCAAGAGAACTTACCTTCTGTTACTTTTTCTGCAGCAAGCGACAAGGACACAACACCATCGCTTAGCGGTAACCCAACCCTGAATCAGTGATAAGCAGAAACTTCAAATTAACATTGTATCATGTGACAACTTTCTAGATGTAAATCTATATGGAAGTATTCAGTTTTTACTTGATGCAAATAAATTGTACATGCAAAGGCTATGTACTTTGCTTGCTGCTCACGGATATCAACCATACACACATCAGAAGGAAGAGAAAGGGGAAGGTGTGGTTACCTTATTCTTGCAGGAGACGCTCATGAGGATCTTGGAGCGGAGAACGCCGGCGGGAGGCCCGGCAAAGGAGCTACCTGCAACAGATCAAGAAGAGTTTCAATTGATCGAGCGGCGCACAAGTAGAATCAAATTGCACCACATGAACACCTATAAAACAGTGAGGAATGTAGAAAAGAGGTGTTTGCTTGTAAGCTTACCGCTTGGTCCTCCATGCTTCCGTTCACCGCCACTGCTCTTCCCTGTCGACTGCTCGCCGCCATCGCTTCTCTCTGCCGCCAGAGGAGTCGCCTATGCATCCGTGGTCAGCCAGGCCATGGTTCCTGAAGAAAGTGCAGAAAACCTCAACATCCGCGATGATGTAGCAAACCCTGGCCTGTGTGAAACGGATGAGAAAAAGTCAAGGAACATACAAAATTAAATGGACAAATAGAGACAAATCTCATGCTTAAAAACAATCCGCCGATGCATCAAGGCTGCCATGTGAGCGTTGTGCTGAAAATAGAGAAGGCTGATCCCATCAACATAATATAAATGTAAAAAAATCATTTCACGCTTCTGAACAGAATCCTCGCCAAATGCTTTCTCCATAGACACAAGCTGAACAAGACAGTCTCATCTTTTTTTAGAGGAAACAACTGAGCACGGGCTTAAAAAGGCTTACCAGAGCAGCGTCGACAAGGATCTCACTGTCCCCTGTGTGTGAGCAGCACTCGACACGGCCTCGATGCTTGGTGCCGATCCCTTCAACACAAACAAAAGTTAAACAATCCATTTTATAAAACAAACCAACAAAGCTCAGTTTCCTCACTTGATTTCCTTAGAAGAGAAGAAGGGCACGACCTCACACCTATTGCATTTGGTTATGTAATAAGATAATAAGGGCCCTTGATTACTTGATAAGAGAAGAAGGGCACGACCTCACATATCTTGTTGGCTACAACCTCCGTCTGCTGCCCTGCTCGTCCATGAGCAAGCCTGGCACAAAGCGCCCAGCTAGTTAATTTCCTCATATGGTACGGACGTTACACAGCTCTGATCTGACCCACACAACCGCACCTTGATTTCTAGGCTATACATATGAAAATGTGAGAAAGCGGGAGGCCAAAAGAGAGAGGTATTATAGGACTTGGCCGGAATACCTGGTCATGGGATCTCTCCAAGGTCAGCGAGGTCGCCAAGCCCGTGGGGAGGAAGAAGCCAGCGCCTCATGCTGGGTGCAGGGGGAGAAGGGGGAACACGCTGGGGGGGGGGGGGGGGGGGGTGGCGGCTGCGCCTCACGCGGGAGAAACGATCGGCGAGGTGAGAGCCCTCCAGCTAGGGTTTTCACTGACCTCCCTTGCCGTGTGTGGTTGTTCGTGTTGCTGATGTGCTGCTCCCTTCTACTCGTGGCCTCCACCGGCCTCAGTCCCCCACCTCCTTCTTCGTGCTTCCTCCACCTCGGCTCCTCCACCTCCTCACGTGAGGCTGGAATGGGGATCCGGATCATGGAGGGAAAACGAGAGGATTGTGGAAGAGAGGAGGAGGCGGATTGGGGAGGAGAGGAAACGACGGTGCCAGTCGGTGATGTCTAGGTTTTTTCACCTGGCCAGGAGGAACGACCGACTCAGAGCTATTGTCTCTATCATATTACCCCACTTACGAAAGGGCCCGGGTGTCATGGGCATTTCAGCTCTGCGCCAGCGTGAAAGATGAGGAGGTAAAACGGACGGCTCTAAATCCAGGCGGGAGTGATAACAGGAAAGATTGACTGGATCGAACGATCCACAAAGTTTCACGCACGGGATGCTCTTAGAGGCCGGGTAGGCTAGCGCCTATTATAGGTAATAATATATCTGAAAAGCTCTGCGTGTGGCATTCAGATCCATATTTTTGATATCTTCTTTATAGAAAGGAACAATCTGATCATGACTCGGAAAATTAAAAATGTTTTTTCCTAATAGTTGGAAACTCACACCGACGGTATTATTGTTTACTAAAAAAAATGCACCCATTAACACTCGGAAAAGACAAATAATTCAAGAATAATCTATTGCGCTTACCAGTAGCTCGAGTTTAACTTGATTTCATTAAGTTGTCAAGAATCATAGCAATAAGTTGAACCTGTTGTTAAAATTCTCGATGGTGGTTTGTGATATATTAAATGACCCTCTAATGGTTACCTCTAAAAAAATCGTAAAACTTTCAAAGCAACCTACAATTTACTCGTAGTTTAAATTTGACCTAATTTCGATAAAACAACATAAAGTCATTCAAGTCAGCAGAGTTAGCTAGGTCGAAGTTTAAAAACTCATGAAACATGGGAATCATATAAGTAGTACACAACATGTCGTTCCACTATATATACATATATATCTGAAAAGCTAGCTCTGTTTGTGGCATTCAGATCCATATTCTTGAGATCTTCTTTACGGAAAGGAACAATCTGGTCATGACTCGGAAAATTGAGAATGTTTTTTACTGATAGTTGGAAACTCGCACCAACGGCATTATTGTTTACTAAAAGAACATGCATCCATCTACCTCCAAAAAGAGGACAAATAATTCAAGAGCAATCTATTGCGCTTACTCGTAGCTCAAGTTTGATCTAATTTCGTTAAGTTGTCAAGAATCTTAGCAAGAAGTTGAACCTGTTGTCAAAATTCTCGGAGGTGGTTTGTGATATATTAAATGACCCCCCAATGGTTACCTCCAAAAAAATCATAAAACTTTAAATGCAATCTACAATTTACTTGCATTTGAAATCTTTCCTAATTTCGATAAATCGACATAAAGTCATCTAACTGGACAGAGTTAGCTAAGACGAAGTTTGAAAACTCATAAAACATGGGAACTGTAAGTACAACACGTCGGTCCACTATATATATCTGAAAAGCTCTGCTTGTGGTATTCAGATTCATATTCTTGAGACTTTCTTTACGGGAAGGAACAATCTCGTCATCACTCGGAAAATTGAGAATGTTCTTTCCTAATAGTTGGAAACTCATACCGATGACATTATTGTTTACTAAAAGAAGATGCACTCATCTAACTCCAAAAGGACAATTAATTCAGGAGCAATCTATCGCGCTTACTGGTATCTCAAGTTTGACCTAATTTCGTTAAGTTATCAAGATGCAAAATCTTAGCAAGAAATTGAACCTGTTGTCAAAATTCTTGGTGATAGTTTGTGATATATAAAATGACCCCCCGGATGGTTACCTCCAAAAAAATTGTAAAACTTTTAACGCAATGATCTACAATTCACTTGTATTTTAAATTTGAACTAATTTCGATAAATCGACATAAAGCCATTCAAGTGGACAGAGTTATCTAGGATGAAGTTTGAAAACTCATAAAACATGGGAATCGTAAGTACAACATGTTGGTCCACTATATATGTCTAAAAGCTTGGCTTGTGGCATTCAGATCCATATATATTCTCTAGTCTTTCTTTTTAGAAAGGAATAATCTGGTCATCACTCTAAAAATTTAGAATGTTATTTCCTGATAGTTGGAAACACATAACAATGGTGTTTTTTACTGGGAGAAGATGCACTCATCCACCCATGAAATGACATTTAATTCGAGAGAAATCTACCGCGCTTATTTGTATCTCAAGTTTGACCTTCGTTAAATTGTGAAGATGAAAAATCTTAGCGAGAAGTTGAACTTGTTATCAAAACTCTTGGTGGTGGTTTGTGATATATTAAATGACCCTCCGATGGTCATCTCCAAAAAAACTCACATAATTTTCAAAGAAACCTACAATTTACTGGTAGTTCAAATTTGACCTAATTTTGATAAATTGGCATAAAGTCATTCAAGTGGACAGAGTTACACTACTAGGAAACATGTTGTTTATGGCGCACCTGAAAAGCCCATTCATGGCGCACTAGTGGTGCGCCACCATCCCTGCGCTACGGCTAAAACATAGTCGTAGCGCACTGCCTAATGCGCTATGGTTACCTGGACACATCTGTAGTGCACCTGCCAGTGTGTCACGGCTAGAAACGATAGTGCGTTTTCACTATCTTCTCTGTGGCGCACAGGGCAGTGTGCCACTGATGTTCTTCATGTGCGCTTTAGATCATGTGCGCCACTAAATCCATGCCATGTGCGCCAGGGGAATTTTTTTGTTTTTTTTAATTCTGAGCCAGATGATATTTTATACAGATTATATACAATATTTAAGCAGATATATACACACAAACATAAGATATACAGTTATATATATGAATACACAGTTTGCAAAACAAGATTGAAACAAATACATATAGATAAGTCCCATACATGAATACATAGTATAAGTTATATTGTTTCGATCAAGCTACAAAGTAGTTGGTGACATGCGAATACATGTGTCTCGAACAAGTTAGAGCTCGGAAGCTCGCCTAGACATCTAAACTAGCTAGAAACAAGCGTGAGATAAACAACCACATACAATAAGCATCACCGTGACGAAGGTGTAGGTCTTCATCCGGTTCCTTGTCCTAACTCCCGCTAGATAGCGCGTGTATCTAGATTCCGCCTCTGCCATAGTGTTGTGCCCTTTGTAGCTATTGTCACTGAAACGGTGCACCTGTCTCCGGCAGTCTTCCCAATCATCGTAGACTCCGGGAACCCGTCCCTTGTACACGACGTACCACGTCATCTACAAGTTGGCAATAATAATTAACCGGTGATTGAAAAAACATGTATAATTAAAGTCGCATATGAAGATACACTTATAGAAAGTACTCCCAACTCAAAAAGACTAAAGTAACTCAAAAAGCATGCCTCATATATAACTAGGTTGTTGGACACAGGAATATGCTATGATGGAACTGTCTACCAAGTAGGATGCACAACACCTAGATTTGTGCATAGCACAAGGCGTACAATCCCATCGTAGCATATTCACATATATAGTGTGCCATGATATTTTAATCATCGGCATTCTCAAAAAATACCAAAGTAAATCAAAAAGAATGCCTCATATATAACTAGGTCGATGGACACAGAAATATGCTATGACGAAACTGTAAGCCAAGTAGAATGCAACATCTGAACTTGTGCATAACACAAGGCTTATAATCCCGTCACAACATATTCACATATATAGTGTGCCACGACATTTCAATCATCAGCATTATTCTCAAAAATACCAAAGTAACTCAAAAAGAATGCCTCATATATATATATATATATAGAATATGCTACGACGGAACAGTTAGCCAAGTAGGATGCATAACACCTGGACTTGTGCATATCACAAGGCTCACTATCCCGTCATAGCACATTCACATATATAGTGTGCCACGACATTTCAATCATCGGCATTCTTGAAAAAAGACTAAAGTAAGGAAAAAAGGACCAAAGTAAGCAAAGGACCAAAGAGTAAGCAAAAAAACCAAGCATTGATTCATATATAATATTAAGCAAAATAAGTAAGCGATGATTCATAAACATAATAAGCTAAGTAGTAGCATGTACTTGTCCACACACAAAGGTCATCTATATTTTGGAACTACAACTAGTCCAACATCAAGACTTCTGGATCGGCTTAGGGAACGGGAGGATGCCTTGTCTCGTCATGAACTTCCTATAGTCACCTTGTATCTCTAAGCAATCTTCTATGTCACGATTATTCGGGAGATTTCCTCCGTAGAAGATCCTCCCCGAAATCATGACATCACGAAAGATGATTGCCCCAAACTGCTGCTAGATGCGATACATCTCTTGTCTAATATCTGAATCGGTGATCTTGGCCTTGGCTTTGGCCCACTGTTTGAGATGATCTGGCAGCATAAAATTCTGCTCGTCTAGTAGGAACGCCCTCATGTGATGGAGTGCATAGTAGGTTTCCTTCTTACTACCTTCCGGCTGCTTCACGCAGGGGAACTCCGTTACGTGGTTGAAGACGTGCCTGCCGAACTTGACCTTCTTACGCATGAAGGTGGTGCCTTCCGTCGAGGCATAGCTAGTGAGAGCATCATCCAGAACTTCCTTGATCTTGTCGTAGTTTTTCTTCTTTTCTAGACTCCCCGAGTCAAAATACGTGGCGTGCGAATGCTTCGGCGATAAGGAGATGAGTGTGCAGTGTTCATCTCTGCGGAAAAAAATTCAAATGGAATGTGTTGGAAAAAGAATGATGATAATCTAATAAAGGCAATCGATGGTGGCGAATAAATAATGACTTACTCGAGAAAGTAAGGCACGAAAATGTATTCCTTTTTCTTGTTCGCCACGAAGATTCCTTTTAGGTACGAGGCCACGAATCATCGTTCAGCGGCGCTTCCCAAGCAGCCATCACAAATGTAGTAGGGGTACATGCGATGCCCGGGGTGTTCTCTCTAATGATATGCATGTCCAGGCTGAGAGAAAATAGGCGAACCATGGTATAGTGCAGCGGGTACAGGTGGAACATACTGAAGATGTCGTCAAACCGTAGGAAGAACAGATTCGCGGGGGCATTGACGACGAAGCCCAAGCCTGGTGGCACCTTAACCACGAATACCAGATGCGAGGGATCTTTCTCCGCTAGAAGGCGTCTCTCTACCGTTAGCACACCGTCATGCACACTCTTCAATTCCGAACTGGCGAGCCTCCACAAATTCTTAGGTAGCATGGTCTCACCCGCCACATGAATCCTCCACATAATACCCTCGGGTATTGGTGGCCCGTCCCGAAACCTGATCGGATTCGCAGTTGACACCACCGGCTAGCTCGAGCTGCTAGATTTTCTTTTCCTGGCCTTTTTTCCTTTTGGAGAGCGGGCAGGCACCACAATCTGAGAACCGGCCGCCCTATGTAGTGTGTCAGGGCTTAGAATAAAGGGCCGGTTGGTTGTATCAGCTGGCTCGGTGAAGGCGCAAGCTGGAGGCATCTCCTGAGAACCAAACAGATGCTTGGTGATAGTGGGTTTCTCTATGGGGCCACCAGTTGGGTCTTCGTTGCAAAACTGAGTGTTGAAGAACTGATCATCGAAGTCTTCGTCGTCCTCGGCCGGATCCTGCGCCATGTGCATATCATCAACATGATCATCTGACCCACCGTGTGGAGGTGACGACGAGGGCGGTAAGGGGCCTTGCCACCGCTTGTCGCTGGCACGACAGGCGGTGCTGTTGTCTGTGGTGTGATGGCCGCCGCCGTCCCCAAACGAATCATGCTCTTTGGCCATTGCAAGAATAATCTGAAGCAACTTCTGAGGACAGCCGACTCTTCTTCATCCGCTCCTAGGGGTTGAATGGGAGGTTCCAGGTTATCACAACCCCTTAGCACCCGACTACTTTTAACCTTGTGCACGCTATCTGGCATCAGCCTTGAGTGGAACATGCGCTGCAAGGGTTGAATGATGGTACCATTAGCAACATCCCTCAGCTCGTTGTTCACGTAGCATAAGAGAGTGTAAGGAACATCCGTCTGTGGAAAACATGTACGGCATCAGAGAGATGCCATAAGAGTAATAGATGGCGTGGAAGGCGGTAAAGCAATTTGTTTACCGTGATGGCGTCGAGATCGGATAATGTCGAGGCACCGCATACGAAGACGGGTGTGCAAGAGATGGAGGGGCTGCTTGATGGCGCGGTGCCGGCCGCCGGTGTATTCTCCCTACCGGGTGCTTGGATCTCCGGTGTCGTCGCAACGATGGCAGGGGGAATCACCAACTTGTCCGGCACCACGGTGATGGCAGCGGGAGTCACCAGCACTTCCGGCGCCGCGGTGCTAGCAGGCAGAGTCACGAACACATAATTCGCCTGATTCGTCAGTGTCGTGTTGTTCGAGTGGCTACTGGCCATGCTTGGAATCAGGCACGACCCTTGTCGACCACCCGCACTCTAGTTCGCTATTTACTCCACCAAGGTAAGCAGGATGGACATGAGGGTGATTGCCAGGTTGTTTTGGACGATCTGCGGGATCCGCGCCACTTGTTCCTTAAGTTCTTGAACCTCGCGGTTTTCCTCCTCGCTCATTCCCAACGGCGTCACACACGTCCTCGGCGGTGGACCAAAATGATCCACCCAATTCTTACCCCCGAGGCCGGCCAGACGGCCAGCCGATGACGGCTTCTTCATAACCGACATGATTTTCTTGGCCCGGTTCATCGCCCTGTTAAAAGGGTTATCCCACCGGGTGGACGCAGTTGACCACTGGGATGAGGAACCCTGGGATCCATGACTAGCAATTTCCTCCTCCTGCAGAAGAAGTTATAGTGAACCGGTTAGAAATTCGACTTCATCGATTAGAATGCAATCAAGTTGATCCGCGGTAATTAAATTACTTACCACGATTTCCTCGAATTCCTTCACCGCAGGATCCGCGGTGAGTTGTTTGGTTTTTGGGTCCACATGGTAATGGGCCCTGATGAAGTTTCAAAGCTGCCCCTTTTCGAATTTCGCAAAAGGTTTAGCTATCCCCTTAGCTCTATACTCTTCGTCCTCCTTATCCCGTTTGGCCTCCGCGGTTCTGTATCCACCAGATCCGAGATGGTGGTGACCTATATTCATCGCCTGCAGCACCTTTCCCCGATTACAAGAGGCTTGGACTCTTTCCGATTCGCACCTCTCCTTGAACTCCTGGTACTGATCTTCGGTGATCTGCGGGTCAATCTTCTGGATCTCCTCGAGAATTTTGCCTTCTTTATAGATCTTCTTCTTTATCCGGGTTCTCCAGCTGGCCAGGGCAGTGCTCATCTTTGTGAGGGCGGATTTGTTTACTTCATTCCCATGATAATTTGTGTTCTGATACTCAGTGGGGAACTTTTATCTTGTGTGCAGCTTCTCGAAGAGGAGTGTGCACAAGTGGCCATTATCTTTATGCCGGAGATTCTCGATGTTGATCGAGATGGTGGTCTGGGTGATCGCCGCCACTTGCCCACCGTACCCTCTGACGACAAGGTCGGGCGCCAAAGGAACCCCTGTTGGGCTCACTTCGGTAATTTCCTCTCTGACGGTGCTGACCGTGTTCGGGCACCGTTCCTTCGGCTTCTTATTCTTATTCTTAGGAGGATTGCTACCACTCCCTGTGCCCTCACCGCCATATGTGGTTTCATCATTCGCCATTCCTTTGGCTTCTTATTCCTTCATGTCTTCCATCTCATCGTCCTCGCTCTTTGAAGGATGGTATTCTTCATCGTCTTCTAGCCGCTAGGCCGCCTCCCAGAATGTCAATTGTTTATTCGGAGGTCTGACTTATCCTTCAGCGCTGATGCGCTTAGAACAGCCAGCCTTGTCATTGTCACACATGTTTGCACTAATAAAAAACAAATAATGGTTAGTAATAAAGTGCACGGAAAAATCCGGCATGACCTTTGCTAATTTTCTTAAACTAGGAGTGCCCGATTTTTGCCAAAACGGAAGTTAATAAATATTCCGGCAAAAATCAGGACTCATTTCATACAAGAACCTGCATACATGACATAATAAAGTGCTTCATATAAGAACAAACACAATTTCAAGTGCTACAACAATAACAACAATCCTTGCTGTCATTTGCATGCAATAAGAAAATAAGAATACACCATACACCATAACTTAGAAGCACAAATGATAGCAAGCTACAAAACAGATATTATAATAGAGATTATTACTATTTTTATACTTGACAACAAACAGATATTACATGAGATGATGCAGAACAGATTCATTGGATATACTATACTTGAGAGCAAACAGATGATACTCCTATACATGCAGATTATTACTGTTTTTAACTTTTTATAATAGATATTATTACTGTTTTTATACTTGACAGCAAACAGATGATGCAGAATAGCGACTACAGCTACCAGACACCTAACTAACAAACACATGTTCCCAACTTAATTGAGTATCTGTTTTCACAACTCATAAATTGTGAATTTGTGTTAGGCTTCATAAAGCAGGATCATCATATACCCATTCCTACATACTAGTAGGTTGGGGAAATTAGGCACATTAGTAGGAGTATCTGTTTTACAATCAACATGTATTAGGAGCAGTGCCATAACTAATAACATGTATTAGGAGCAGTGGCATAACTAATAACATGTATTAGGAGCAGTGGCATAACTACCAGATATGCTTTTGCAATATTTCCAATCAATATTTACCAGATATAACTAGAGTGATTTTACAAGCAAACACCATACTCTGAACCCTACAAGATATGCAAGGGACACCAACACCGGAACAAAATCAGTTTAGTGGCAGGTTTTTGTGTGCAATTATTTACCAGAACAAAACAATCATATAACCTCCTCCTCCTGCACTACTGTGGTTAGGAACAGAACAGAACAATCATATAATGTATTAGGAACAGAACAAAACTATTATTTACCAGGTTTTTTGCGACTGTGGTTAACTAAAGCAAGCTATTCAGTCAGGGGCACAAACATGATCATATAACCTCCTGCACTACTCTGAACCCTAATGTGTCAACAACCTCCTGCACTACTCTGAACCCTAATGTGTCAATATTGTCAACCTCACTATCAACAACCTCATAGAGCTAAATTTATATAATGTCAACCTCACTGTCAACAACCTCATGTGTCAACAATATGAACCCTAAATCTAAACCCTACTCTGAACCCTAAAACAGAGCTAAAGTGTCAACAATCTGAACCCTAAAACAGAGCTAAATTTGTCACTGCCCTACTCTGATCCCTAATGCGAGAGGGGAGAGAGGGAGAGAAGGCAGGGGCGACTCTCACCTCTGAGACAAGGACGAAGACAGCGGGTGGACGATAGTGGGTTCCTCCACAACCTCCTCATCCTCGAGCGGCGGCGACCTCCTCCTCCTTGAGCGACGGCGACCTCCTCCTCCACGGATCGGCAGCGACGGCGACCTCCTCCTCCACGGATCAGCAGAGGCGACCTCCTCCTCCATGGATCGGCAGCGGCGTGGGTCTCCTCCTCCACTGTCTCCTCCTCGAGCGGCGGCGGCTGGCGGGGCTGGCGAGGCGGCGTATCGACAGCGGTGGCGGGGGCTCGAGCTCGAGATGGTGGGCGCGTCTGAGATGCGGATGAGGGACGTGCCCGTGCACGTGGATAAAGCACAAATAGGCATAGCGAACTCTGGCATAGTGCGCTACATATATCCATAGCGCACTCCGGTCTAGTGCGCTATGCCTATCTCCTCTACCACCTGTATAAGAAAATAGTCGCCCTACTATCTAACAACTACACTAGCCTATCCCATTGGTTCTGTCCACTGCTCTATCTCAACCTGTGAGTACCCAGGTTCGAATCTTGGTGCCCACCTTTTTTGTTTTTATTTTAAAAATACTTTTTAATGTTCCAAAAATGCCCAAAAGTGGTAATATATGCCATAAAAGTTTTGTTTTTATTTTAGAAATACTTTTAAATGTTCCAAAAATGCCCAAAAGTGATAATATATGTCATAAGAATGGTACAAATAATATGATTTAAAGTATAACTAAATTAAATAATAATTTATCCATGAATATTACAATCTTTTTTGACCATGCGTTTTACAATATTTTTTGAGCTAGCGCTTTACAATCTGTTTTCCTTGTTTGTCGTGGTTGAATAATTTAGCCCCGGCACTTTAATGTTTCTTATTTTTAATGGGCTACCTTTTTTGGTTAGGGTTATCATTTTTATTCTTGTGATGTATGTTGCTGCATCGTAGTCGTCGTCATCTTCAATCTTTGGATCGTCGTACTGGTCAAAGTCTTGCTCGTTGGTGACTCCATCCATTCCGATGATGTTTCTTTTTCCTCTCCTCATGACAACACGGCTAGGCTTTGTCGGGTCGGTAATGAAAAAACATTGGTCCACTTTGCTAGCTAGTACCCACGGTTCATTTTTCACGGCCATGTTCGCACCAGCGGCCTTGGATTTGGCTGCTTCGGGTATAACCATGGTTGTGAAATACCGGTCTTCTCTTTCGACGCTCTTTGCCCATCTGGCATGGAACATCGACACCTTTTCTCCATAGTAGTCGAGCTCCCAGATCTCCTCGATCCTTCCGTAGAATCTTTCCTTCATGTTGTCATCGGTGTAGAATTCCGACGTTATGCCTGAGTTCTGATAATAACACTTGTTGTCCTTTTCCTCCGTGTAGAATGTGTAGCCGTTGATATCATACGCCTGATAGGTCACCAGGTTTTGCATGGGTCCCTGGGACAAGGTAAATATGATCTTTTCCGTGTCAAAAGAATGCGATCGCAGGGGATTATCAAGGAGCGTCTGCCTAAACCAACGCGTGAAATCTGAGTTGTGCTCTTTGATTATTTCTCCCTGCGTCCCCTGTATGCCCTGGTCATTGTAGTTTTTCTCGATTAACCTTTTGTGCTTCTGTACCCAAGGATCGACTAGTTCTAAATGTTGTAGCGCGATGAGATTTTATTGATCAAAGTCTGCGCATCGACAATCGAAGTTTGCATGCAGTACGCGACGACCCTCTCGGTGACCAGATCCGTCGAGCTTGCCAAGGTGCCTGTTGATGGGAAGACCGACAGTGTTCTCGATGTCTAGATAATTCGTGCAGAAAGAGATGCATTCTTCAGCCAAAAAGCCCTTGGCTATGCTTCCATCTAGACAGAACCTGTTGCGGACGTATCCTTTGATGTGTCTGTTCATCCTTTCGAACGCCATCATGCTGCGGAGGAACATCGGCCCGAGTTGGACGATGTCCTCCATGATATGGACCAGCAGATGCACCATAATGTCAAAAAATGTTGGAGATATGCCCTAGAGGCAATAATAAATATAGTTATTATTATATATCTTTGTGTTTATGATAAATGTTTGCATTCATGCTATAATAGTATTAACAAGGAAACCATTAATACTTGTGTGATTTGTAAACTTAATTTGAAGTCCCTAGTATAGCCTCTATACTTCACTAGCTTGTTGGTTGATTGATGATGTGGTTTCTTTGTCATGAACATTGAGATGTTATCAACAACAAGATCATATCGTTAGGAGAATGATATGGTGGACATACTCCTATAGACAAGCGTAGCATAAAGATCAAGTCATTTCAATAGTTCAATTGCTATATGCTTTCTGATACATAGTAACCTAATTCCTTCGACCATGAGATCATGCATATCACCTTTACTGGATGGATGCTTTGATGTCATCAAACACCACACCGTAACAGGGTGGCTATAAAGGTGGCATTGAGTGTTCGGAAAGTATTGGTTGAAACACATGGATCAAGAGTGGGATTTGTCCATCCACATGACGGATAGATATTCTCTGGGCCCTCTCGGTGAAATGTCATCCAATTAGCTTGCAAGCATGTGACTTGGTCACAAGGGATCACATATCACGGGAACGAGAAAAGAGTACTTATCAGTAACGAGGATGAACTAGGTATGCAGAGATACCGACGATCATAACCTCGGATAAGTAACATATCGTGAGACAAAGGGAAATTGGTATCGTATGTAAGTGGTTCATTCGATCGCAAAGTAATCGTAGAAATATGTGGGAGCCATATGAATTTCCAGATTCCTCTATTGGTTATTGTTCGGAGAAGTGTCTCGATCATGTCCGCATAATTCACGAACCGTAGGGAGACACACTTAAGGATTCGACGTTGTTTGAGTAGTTATGGTATTATGAGAAAGAGACCGAATGTTGTTCGGAGTCTCGGATGGGATCCGGGATATCACGAGGTGATCCGGAATGGTCCGGAGAATAAGATTCATATAAGGAAAGACCCGTTTCGGAGTTCGGGAATGATTCCGGTGTTTTCATCGGGGATATTCTAGAAGGTTCCGGATTGTCCGGCACTCCGGGGGGGAAGGGGTACATGAATGTGTCATTACATATTGGAATGATTGCATCATGTACTAAGTGTTCTTGCTGTCCCAAATATAGGATTAAATTGAATCCTAAAACAGAAAAGTCAAATGTCCAGTTTGAAAGTCAAACTGCCAAAAACAAGAAACTGTGGGAAACAAGCAAGAGGAGTTGGAGTCGACTTGGAGGAGGAGTTTCTCTCCTCCAAGACGGCGGCCAGCCCTAGGCCGAGTTGGGGAGGGACTCCCTCCCTCCCCTGGCGCGCCACCCCTCCCACCTATATAAGGAGGGGCAGGGCTCCCCTCCTACACACAAGTTTCCTATCCTCTAAACTAAACCCTAGATCTAGACCCCGGTTTAGAGCTATTCGGTTTAGAGCCTTCTAATTGGTTTAGAGCCCTCTAATTGGTGTGTCTAATTACTAGACCACTAATAGCCTCTCTCATAAGCTCCACCATACTCGCACCGGCTTAAGGCGAAGCCCTGCGGGATTTCCCCTCTACCTCCGGTACCACGCCGTTGTGCTGCCGGAATCGCGAGGAGAGTGCTACAACCTCCGCTGCCTGCTGGAACAAGGGAGAGGAAGGTCTTCGTCGAGTACCGAACGTGTGACCGACTGCGGGAGCGCTGCGGGAACGCGGCGCCGGAAGGATCGTCTACGCGATCTTGAGATCGGAAAGAGTACGACTACATCACCCACGAGAATCTGCTCTCGTTAAACACTTTGGAATCTTCGAGGGTGAGTTATTCCATCGACTCGTTGCTACAATCTAGTAGATAGATCTTGGCTTGTTTGTTTGTATGCGATAGAAAATTTTTGTTTTCCATGCTACGAACCCCTACAGTGGTATCAGAGCCGTGTCTATATGTAGATCTGTTGCACGAGTAGAACACAATGGTCATTGTGGGCGTTGATGCTTTTATTGTAGATTGCTTTTTGTGTACTTTGCATCTTGCGGTATGTTGGGATGAAGCGGCCCGGGCTAACCTTACATGACATCGTTCATGAGACTTGCTCCACGTTTGACATGCAACTTGTATTGCATAAGTGGCTTTGCGGGTGCCTGTTTCTCCTAGCATAGTTAAGATCCAATTTACAACGGGTAATCAACAATGCTAGTATCAATGTTGTGGTTATTGTTCGTAAGTTAGAACGACACTTATGGAAAGCCCCAAACCACGTAAAATATGCAAAGAAAGTAGAAGCGTCTAACTTTGTTTTGCAGGGGTGTGCAGTGATGTGATATGGCCATAATTGTGATTATATTTGATGTATGCAATGTTCCTTATTGTAAGTTGGCAACCGGCAGGAGCCATATGGTTGTCTTTAATTTCTGTTAAGACCTGCGTGTCTATTCAAAATAGTTGTAATAGTTGAAGCTGGTGGACGACAACCATGGAGAAGCGTCATTGACCTTGATGCTATGCCGGTGATGATGGAGATCATATTCGTGCTTGAAGATGGAGATCGGAAGTACAAAGAAGAAAGGCCATATCATATCACATATTATGAATTGCATGTGATGTTAATCCTTTATGCATCTTGTATTGCTTAGTAGACGACGGTAGCATTATAAGATGATCCCTCATGCACATAAATTTCAAGTTCTAAAGTGTTCACCCTTAGTATGCACCGTTGCCAAAGCTTGCTGCTTCGAAGCACCACGTGATGATCGGGTGTCTTTGATTCCGCGGGTGAATACAACGTAAGCAAGCCAGATTTGCTTATGCGGAAGCTAAGGTTTGATCTTGACGAGCCTAGCATGTACAGACATGGCCTCAGGAACACGGATCGCCGAAAGGCAAAGCATGAATCATATAGTAGATATGATGAACATGATGATTGTTCGCCATTAAAACTATATCAGCTCTCGTGATGATCGGTGTTGATGTAGTGGATTTGGTTCGTGTGATCACTAAAACAATGTGAGGGATGTTGTTTTGAGTGGGAGTTCACCTAGTTTAATTTCATTAATTAATTTGAACTCAATTTGTCATAAACTTAGTCTAAACTATTGCAAATATGTTGTAGATCAATGGCAGCCCCTACCATCAATTTTAATGCGTTCCTAGAGAAAGAAAAGTTGAAAAACAATGGAAGCAACTTCGCGGATTGGTTCCGCAATTTGAGGATTGTCCTCACAGCTGGTAATTTGACCTATGTGCTGGATGCACCGCTAGGTGACCCACCTGCAGCTGATGCTACCGATGAAGTAAAGAATGTTTACCTTGCTCGGAAGAATCAGTACTCCATAGTTCAGTGTGCTATCTTGTATGGTTTAGAATCGGAGCTTCAGAAAAGGTTTGAAGAGTCAGATCCATATGATATTGTCGAGGATCTCAAATTAATCTTTGAGACTCATGCGGCAATTGAAAGTTATGAAGCTTCTGAAAAGTTCTTTAACTGCAAGATGGAAGAGGGTAGCTCCGTCAGTGAGCATGTGCTTAAGATGTCTGGGCACGCAAATAAACTTCAAAGTTTGGGTATAGTGATTCCTAATACTTTGGGAGTTTACCGCATCCTCCAATCACTACCACCAAGTTACAAGAACTTTGTGATGAACTATAACATGCAGAACATGAACAAAGAGTTGCCAGAACTATTTGCTATGTTAAAATCTGCAGAAGTGGAGATCAAGAAAGAGCACCAAGTGTTGATGGTCAATAAGACCACCAAATTCAAGAAAGGCAAGTCTAAGCAAAAGGGACACTTCAAGAAGGGTGGTAAGAAAGTTACCACGCCGACGAAGAAGACCAAGGCTGGACCTAAACCTGAAACTAAGTGCTTTTACTGCAAGGGAGAAGGTCACTGGAAGCGGAATTGCCCAAGGTACTTGGCGGATTTGAAGAACGGCAACATCAAGAAGAAAGGTATATCTGATATACATGTTATTGATGTGTATCTCACTAGTACTCGTAGTAGTGCCTGGGTATTTGATACTGGTTCGGTTGCTCATATTTGTAACTCGAAACAGGAGCTGCAGAATAAACGGAAGCTAGTGAAGAACGAGGTGACGATGCGCGTAGGAAACGGATCAAAGGTTGATGTGATCGCGGTCGGCACGCTACCTCTTCATCTACCATCGGGATTAGTTTTATACTTAAATAATTGTTATTTGGTGCCTGCATTAAGCATGAACATTATATCAGGATCTTGTTTATTGCGAGACAGTTACTTGTTTAAATCCGAGAATAATGGTTGTTCGATTTATATGAGTAATGTGTTTTATGCACATGCACCTTTGATAGATGGTCTATTCATATTGAATCTCGATAGTAGAAATACACATATTAATAACATTGAGGCTAAACGTTTGAAATCAAGCGATAATTTGACCTATATGTGGCACTGTCGTCTTGGTCACATTGGAGTGAAACGTATGAAGAAACTCCATTCCGATGGACTTCTTGAATCACTTGATTTTGAATCACTTGAAAGATGCGAAGCATGTCTGATGGGTAAAATGACTAAGACTCCATTTTCTGGTATAATGGAGCGAGCTACGGACTTACTGGAAATCATACATACCGATGTGTGTGGTCCAATGAGTGTAGCATCGCGCAGTGGTTATCGTTATGTTCTTACCTTCACGGATGACTTGAGTAGATATGGGTATATCTATTTTATGAAACATAAGTCCGAAACTTTCGAGAAGTTTAAGGAGTTTCAAAGTGAGGTAGAGAATCAACGTAACAAGAAGATTAAATTTCTACGTTCTGATCGTGGAGGTGAATATCTAAGTTACGAGTTTGGCGAGCATTTAAAGAAGTGCGGAATACTTTCACAATTGACACCGCCGGGAACACCACAGCGTAATGGTGTGTCTGAACGTCGTAATCGAACTCTCTTAGATATGGTTCGTTCTATGATGTCACTTACAGATTTACCGCTATCATTTTGGGGTTATGCATTAGAAACAGCCGCATTCACTTTAAATAGGGCACCATCTAAATCCGTTGAAACGACACCGTATGAATTATGGTTTGGGAAGAAACCTAAATTGTCGTTCCTTAAAGTTTGGGGATGCGAAGCCTATGTAAAGAAGTTACAGCCGGACAAGCTTGAACCCAAAGCGGAAAAATGCGTCTTCATAGGATACCCGAAGGAAACTATTGGGTATACCTTCTATCATAGATCCGAAGGCAAAATCTTTGTTGCCAAGAATGGATCCTTTCTAGAGAAGGAATTTCTCTCGAAAGAAGTGACTGGAAGGAAAGTAGAACTCGACGAGGTTGTCGAACCTTCTCTCGAAATTGCGAGTAGCGCAGCACCGGAAGAAGTTCCTGTGGTGCCTGCACCAATAAGAGAGGAAGCTAATGATAGTGATCATGAAACTTCGGTTGAAGTTGCTACAGAGCCTCGGAGGTCAACGAGAACTCGTACCACTCCAGATTGGTATGATTCCGTTATGAATGTCATGTTGGTGGACAACACCGATGACCCCGAGACATATGAGGAAGCGATGATGAGCCCAGATTCCAATAAATGGCAAGAAGCCATGAAATCCGAGATTGGATCCATGTACGAAAACCAAGTATGGACTTTGGTGGACTTACCGGATGGCCGGAAGGCTGTCGAGAACAAATGGATTTTTAAGAAGAAAACAGATGCTGATGGTAATGTTACTGTCTATAAAGCTCGACTTGTCGCAAAAGGGTTTCGACAAATTCAAGGAGTTGACTACGATGAGACTTTCTCACCGGTAGCGAAGCTAAAGTCTGTGAGGATTATGTTAGCAATCGCTGCATATTATGATTATGAGATATGGCAGATGGATGTCAAAACAGCATTCCTCAATGGAGACATTGATGAAGAGTTGTATATGATACAACCCAAAGGTTTTGTCGATCCTAAAGATGCTAACAAGGTATGCAAGCTTCAACGGTCCATCTATGGATTGAAGCAAGCATCCCGAAGTTGGAATCAACGTTTTGATAAGGTAATCAAAAGTTTTGGTTTTATACAAACTTATGGAGAAGCTTGTATTTACAAGAAAGTGAGTGGGAGCTCTGTAGCATTCTTAATACTGTATGTGGATGACATATTGTTGATTGGGAATGATGTAGACCTTCTTAATAGTGTCAAAGAGTATTTGAATAATAGTTTTTCAATGAAGGATCTTGGCGAAGCAGCTTACATATTAGGCATAAAGATTTATAGAGATAGATCGAAACGCCAAATATCATTGTCACAAAGTACATATTTGGACAAAGTTCTAAAGAGGTTTGGAATGGAAGATAGCAAGAAAGGGTTCTTGCCCATGTTGCCCAATACGACCTTGAGTAAAACTCAAAGTCCGACATCGGCAGAAGATAGAGAAAGGATGAGTAAGACTCCCTATGCCTCAGCCGTAGGATCTCTAATGTATGCCATGCTATGTACTAGACCCGACATCGCATATGCTGTTAGTTTAACTAGCAGATATCAAAGTGATCCAGGAGTGGATCATTGGACAGCGGTCAAAAACATCCTTAAGTACTTGAGAAGAACTAAGGATATGGTTCTTTCTTATGGAGGTGATGAACAGCTCGTTGTTAATGGTTACACCGATGCTAGTTGGAACACCGATCCAGATGATTCTAAATCACAATCTGGATACGTATTTATTTTGAATGGTGCAGCAGTTAGCTGGAGGAGTGCAAAGCAAAGCGTTGTGGCGAGATCTTCAACTGAATCGGAATACATGGCTGCTTCGGAGGCTTCACAAGAAGCGATATGGATGAAAGAGTTCATTACAGAGCTGGGTGTGGTTCCTAGTGCGCTGGACCCAATGTCTATCTACTGTGATAACATGGGCGCCATAGCCAATGCGCAAGAACCAAGGTCACACAAGAAGCTGAAGCATATCAAGCTACGTTTTCACGCTATTCGAGAACATATCCAGGATGGGGATATAAAGATTTGCAAAGTACACACAGATCTGAATGTGGCGGATCCGTTGACTAAACCTCTCCCGAGGGCAAAACA
Organism: Avena sativa; assembly: GCA_916181665.1. Lineage (NCBI taxonomy): Eukaryota > Viridiplantae > Streptophyta > Magnoliopsida > Poales > Poaceae > Avena > Avena sativa. The sequence continues at coordinate 296,533,269 of OV702297.1, read as the reverse complement.
TGACCAACACCAAACTGCCATGGGTGTTCGGTATATTACCATGTAATCTAGATTAGATGACTCTAGTGCAAGTGGGAGACTGTTGGAGATATGCCCTAGAGGCAATAATAAATATAGTTATTATTATATATCTTTGTGTTTATGATAAATGTTTGCATTCATGCTATAATAGTATTAACAAGGAAACCATTAATACTTGTGTGATTTGTAAACTTAATTTGAAGTCCCTAGTATAGCCTCTATACTTCACTAGCTTGTTGGTTGATTGATGATGTGGTTTCTTTGTCATGAACATTGAGATGTTATCAACAACAAGATCATATCGTTAGGAGAATGATATGGTGGACATACTCCTATAGACAAGCGTAGCATAAAGATCAAGTCATTTCAATAGTTCAATTGCTATATGCTTTCTGATACATAGTAACCTAATTCCTTCGACCATGAGATCATGCATATCACCTTTACTGGATGGATGCTTTGATGTCATCAAACACCACACCGTAACAGGGTGGCTATAAAGGTGGCATTGAGTGTTCGGAAAGTATTGGTTGAAACACATGGATCAAGAGTGGGATTTGTCCATCCACATGACGGATAGATATTCTCTGGGCCCTCTCGGTGAAATGTCATCCAATTAGCTTGCAAGCATGTGACTTGGTCACAAGGGATCACATATCACGGGAACGAGAAAAGAGTACTTATCAGTAACGAGGATGAACTAGGTATGCAGAGATACCGACGATCATAACCTCGGATAAGTAACATATCGTGAGACAAAGGGAAATTGGTATCGTATGTAAGTGGTTCATTCGATCGCAAAGTAATCGTAGAAATATGTGGGAGCCATATGAATTTCCAGATTCCTCTATTGGTTATTGTTCGGAGAAGTGTCTCGATCATGTCCGCATAATTCACGAACCGTAGGGAGACACACTTAAGGATTCGACGTTGTTTGAGTAGTTATGGTATTATGAGAAAGAGACCGAATGTTGTTCGGAGTCTCGGATGGGATCCGGGATATCACGAGGTGATCCGGAATGGTCCGGAGAATAAGATTCATATAAGGAAAGACCCGTTTCGGAGTTCGGGAATGATTCCGGTGTTTTCATCGGGGATATTCTAGAAGGTTCCGGATTGTCCGGCACTCCGGGGGGGAAGGGGTACATGAATGTGTCATTACATATTGGAATGATTGCATCATGTACTAAGTGTTCTTGCTGTCCCAAATATAGGATTAAATTGAATCCTAAAACAGAAAAGTCAAATGTCCAGTTTGAAAGTCAAACTGCCAAAAACAAGAAACTGTGGGAAACAAGCAAGAGGAGTTGGAGTCGACTTGGAGGAGGAGTTTCTCTCCTCCAAGCCGGCGGCCAGCCCTAGGCCGAGTTGGGGAGGGACTCCCTCCCTCCCCTGGCGCGCCACCCCTCCCACCTATATAAGGAGGGGCAGGGCTCCCCTCCTACACACAAGTTTCCTATCCTCTAAACTAAACCCTAGATCTAGACCCCGGTTTAGAGCTATTCGGTTTAGAGCCTTCTAATTGGTTTAGAGCCCTCTAATTGGTGTGTCTAATTACTAGACCACTAATAGCCTCTCTCATAAGCTCCACCATACTCGCACCGGCTTAAGGCGAAGCCCTGCGGGATTTCCCCTCTACCTCCGGTACCACGCCGTTGTGCTGCCGGAATCGCGAGGAGAGTGCTACAACCTCCGCTGCCTGCTGGAACAAGGGAGAGGAAGGTCTTCGTCGAGTACCGAACGTGTGACCGACTGCGGGAGCGCTGCGGGAACGCGGCGCCGGAAGGATCGTCTACGCGATCTTGAGATCGGAAAGAGTACGACTACATCACCCACGAGAATCTGCTCTCGTTAAACACTTTGGAATCTTCGAGGGTGAGTTATTCCATCGACTCGTTGCTACAATCTAGTAGATAGATCTTGGCTTGTTTGTTTGTATGCGATAGAAAATTTTTGTTTTCCATGCTACGAACCCCTACAAAAAATGTGGGCGATAAGTAGACCTCAATCTCGCATAGTATCACCACGATCTCCTCCTGTAGCCTCCCGAGCTGATTCACACCAATCGACTTTCGAGAGATGACGTAAAAAACTTGCAGAGGCCAAACAACGTTTTACGGATGTTCTCATCCATTATCCCTCTTAGTGCAACCGGAAGTACCTGCGTCATTAGCACGACACAGTCATGAGACTTCATGCCACTAAATCTCTGCTTCGCCTCGCCTAGGTATCTTCTTATCTTTCCCGCGTAGCCGTAAGGAAATTTGACTCCTAGAAGGCACTTGAAAAACTGTTTGATCTCACCCTGGCTTAGAGTGAAGCAAGAAGGAGGGCAGTAATTTTCATTCTTCTTGACCTTTTTACCCTTCCGATGACCTTGTGTCGCCTCCGAATCATGATCATTGTCATCTTCCCGATCATCAGGAGTAGTGCATCCTCCGTGAAGCTCCTTCCGGATGCCTATGAATATCAGGTCGTGCCTTGCTTTCGGACCATCTTTCGTCCTATCTGGCATGTTGATTATGGTGGCGACCAGACTCTCGCACATGTTTTTCGTGATATGCATGATGTCAAGGCTATGAGGTGTGCGGAGAAACTTCCAGTATGGCAACTCCAAAAAACAGACCTTGTTTTCCATACCTTCAGCAGCGGCTTGTCTTGCTGCCTCTTTCGCTTCTTTCCAGGCTTAGGACAATCTTTCCAGTTTTTCAGCAATTCTTCCACTTCTTCGCTGCTCCTCCGCTCTAGGATTCCTCGGGTCTCGGATTTGCCATCGAACAGATCTCCATGTTTTCTCCATGGATCATTCTTGCCGATCCACCTCCGGTGTGCCATGAACACGGTTTTCTAAGACCCTGGATCTTTCTCTAGTTGGAGATAGCTTGTGTTATCCATGCACCTAACGCATGCAGAGAATCCTTGGATAACCTGCCCCGAGATATACCCGCAACCTGGATAGTCTTGCACCGTAGTGACCAACGTGGCTCTCATAGTGAAATAATCTTGTGCGACGGCGTCGTAAGTATTGGCTCCATATTTCCATAATGTGGCTAGCTCCTCTTTCAATAGCCCGAGATACAGATTGATGTCGGTAGCAGGTTGTTTCGGCCCTTGAATTAGCATACTCATTTGTATGTAATTCTTCTTCATGCACAGCCATGGAGGGAGGTTATACATCCATACAAACACGGGCCAAGTGTTGTGCGTGCTGCTCTGGCTACCGAACGGATTGAGTCCATCGGTGCTTGCACCAAGCCTGATGTTCCTCGAATCTCCACCGAATTCTGGGAATTCGAGGTTCAATGCTTTCCACTGGCTAGCATCTGGAGGGTGCGTCAGCAGCTCGTCCTTTTCGGGGTCATCGTCATATCATGGCTTCTTCCTTTCCTCATTCCATCGCATGAGCTTCGCTTCCTTAGGGTCCGCGAAATAGCGCTGTAGACGAGGAGTGATAGGAAAGTACCATACCACTTTTTGAGGTGCTTTCTTCCCTTTCTTGTATCGACTCACGCCGCACACCGGACATGTGGTTTTCTCCGCGTCCTCGCCCCGATAAATGATGCAATTATTGATGCATACGTGGTATATAACATGCGATATATCAAGAGGACAGACGATTTTCTTTGCGCCCTCGATACTAGTTGGACACGTGTTCCCCTCCGGGAGACGATCGTGCCAGAATGCCATCATATCGTCGAAGCTTGCGTCGGTCAATTTATGGTTTGCCTTCATCTCCATACCCTTGAGCGTTACATTCAACCGGGTATCATCGGCCTGCATCCTTCATACAATGGAGTAACCACGTCTTTCTCAAGTTGCGCAAGCTTGGATTTCTCTCTAGCAGCAGCCCTGGCGTTACTCGTCTGCTTGAGAAGCAGCTCTTGCACATAAGGGTCCTGCACCCAGCCAGACATTGTTTCATCGTTGTCTGCTCCTCCGGCATCTAGATCATCATCATCCCGGTCTGCTTATGCACCTTCACCATCTCTAGGAGACTCCATCATCTCGCCTGTCCTCGCCGTGATGATCATTGTCATGTTTCCCACCTTTAATGTCTCCATCGTCTTTGTCATTGCTTATCCAACGAGTGTATACATCCATAAAACCATGGCAGAGTAGGTGCGCCTGCAGATGCCCGGAATCTGGGTCGATCAACCAGTTGAGTTTGCATCTTCTGCACGGACATCTTATCTCCATCTTGTTATTTCGTGTCACGTCGGTTGTCGCACATTTTAAAAATCTAGCCACAATGCCTTCGCTCATTATGCGGACCATGGTTGCCTACGCGGTGTACACGGTACAATTAGAAGTTTATTAGAACCACATAATCAATGCATGCATGCAATGGTCGATAGAAATTTTTGGCATGACCTATCCTAAAATAAGGACCTTTGCGAAATGCCAAAGTCTTGCCAAAATGGAAATAAATCAACATTTTGGCAAAACAAATGGCAACTCATTCACACACAAACACAAGAGAGAGAGAGAGACCGATCCATACACCTGAACACATCATCCTCTCCATACACATATGAGCATCGATCCTCTCCATATAAACACACATGAGCATCGATCATCTCCATACACACATGAGCATCGATCCTCTACATACATATGAGCATATCATCCATATACACATGAATACATCCTTACATGGAAAACTTACCGAGATGAGAGACCGATCGATAAGATGGAAAGGAGAGGTGCGAGACCAAGAGGGTGGCGTGTCCAGAAGGAGAGCTTCCTCTATTATGTATGTAGCATCCAAGGTAAGTTCTACATGCTAAAAATGGTGATGAGTGGAGAAATTGAGGTGGGAAGGAGGAGGATCCCGACTAGATCTAAGGAGGAAGAAGGAGGGGAAAGTGAAGTGTGGGTGTGGTAGTGGATAGTCACATGTGCAAAGTGGAGCTGCCAAAAAGTGGTCGACACATCCGTGGCGCACATGGCCCTAGTGCGCCACATGCATTAATCACAACCGTGGCGCACATGCCAGGAGTGCGCCACGGATGTGTTTACCCATTTACAGAGCGGAGGGGCCTTAACTTAGGCGTAGCGCACGTGCCTCATGTGCACCACGGCTATCCCTATCAACTGTAGCACACATACACCATGTGCTCTACGGGTATGTGGCATGCGGCCAGCAGGCCCCTGGCCCATACATATCTGTGTGGCATTATCACCATGTGCGTCATGGTTGTTCTAGTTACTAGTAGGGCACTGCCCACAGGTGATCCACGTTTGTTTTACCTGTGGGGCACTTCAACCACGTGAGCCACGGATGTGTGGATTACCTATATCCCTTTTCCTAGTAGTGTTAGCTAGGACGAAGTATGAAAACTCATAACATTAAACATGGGGATCATAAGTAAAGCATGTTAGTCCACTTAATATGTCTGGAAGCTTGGCTTGTGGAATTTCTGTACGGAAAAGAGAAACAATCTCGTCATCACTCGGGTAATTGAGAATGTTCTTTCAAGATAGCTAGAAACTCACACCGATGACATTGTTTACTGTAAAAAGATGCACCCACCAACCCTTAGAAAAGACATTTAATTCAAGAGCAATATACCACACTTACTTATAGCTCAAGTTTGGCCTAATTTTGTTAAATCGACAAGTCAGTGAAGTGTGCGAAGTTAGATAGGAAGCTTGAAAATGGAACTATAAGAAACCGTGGTCCACTTAGTGTAATAAGTGGGGCGATTAAATTTTCTTATAACTGTGGTAGGCCCCATAGGAGTGAGGTGCTTTAGTTAACACGGTCGGTGGAAGTACAAGTTACATCAAGGACCTCATAAAAAATTAAAATTACATCCAAGTCCATGCACTTAGCACAAGGTCCCTAAAACTATGCAGTGAAGTGTGTTTTGAGGACTGTACATACTAGCGTTTATTGTGGTAAAGACTGTCAACATAATCTTCTAGATGCTAAGAATGGAAAAAAGATCCAAAGTTTAGCAATGTTTGGATTTGCCAGTCTTGATCCAACGGTGAATGTTCAAAATTATCCTTACACTATATAGTTCTATGGTATTGTAAGAGATAAGACAAGATAAAGATAATATAAGAAGTACTACTACGAATGGACAGTCTTTTGAATAACATTTCCCTCCTGATGTTTGGGAAGCAAGTGAGAATTTTGAAATCGGAACCATTTGAGTTTTTTTCCGCCAAGGACCAAAGTGGTTTCCTTACTATGTATACTCCTACTCCACACCAACACGGATGCCGAACACTCCAGAGAAATAGATCCTCCCCTCAAAAAAATAAAGAAACCGAGCTAACGTATCGAGACACATGTGCGCAGCGCCATGCTGTGGATGAGGGAGAGATTAGTTGGCCTGGTGCGAGAGGAGTGGGGAGAGATGAGAGGCAGCGAAGGAGAGAGAAAACACACTTTTTTGCATGCATAAACTTCTGTACTATAGGTCCATACATATACTACCAGTGGAGTGTACCTTGACCTCGTGTCAGTTGTCCACCATTACTTTGCTCTGACATCGCACCGCCTTCAACTCCTCTCTCTTCATTGCTCTCGCGCTAGCTTTTTTAAGGCTCAAATTTGACCAAATTTCGTTCAATTGATAAGATGCAAAATCTTAGCAAGAAATTAAACCTGTTTTCCAAACTCTCAATGGTTCCCAATATATTAATTGACCCCCGATGGGTACCTCCAAAAGCTTTTTCGTAAAACTTTCAAAGAAAGATACGGTTTACTTATAGTTTAAATTTGACGTAATTTCGATAAATCGACATAAAATCATTCAAGTGGGCAGAGTTAGCTATGAAGTTTGAAAACTTACAAGACATAGGAATCGTAAGTACAACATGTCGGTCCACCATATATATTTGAAAGCTCTGCTTGTGGAATTTAGATCCATATTCTTAAGACTTTTTTTACGAAAAGGAACAATCTCGTCATCACTCAGAAAATTGAGAATATTCTTTCCTAATAGCTAGAAACTCACACTGATGGCATTGTTTACTAAAAGAGGATGCACACATCTACCTTCGAAAAGACAGTTCATTCAAGAGCAATCTTTTGTGTTTACTTGTTTCTCAAGTTTGACCTAATTTTGTTAAGTTGTCAAGATAAATAATCATAGCAAAAAGTTGAACCTACTGTCAAAACTCTCGATGGTGGTTTGTGATATATTAAATTACCCCTCGCTGGTTACCTCCAAAAAATTTCGCAAAACTATCAACGCAACCTACAATTTAATAGTAGTTCTAATTTGACATAATTTTGATAAATCGACATAAAGCCATTCAAGTAGGCAAGGTTAGCTAGGACAAAGTTTGAAAACTCATGAAACACGGGAATCATATAAGTAGTACTCCCTCTGTTTTAAAATATAAGATGTTTTAGCTTTATGAAGCAAATGTATCTAGACTTTTTTTAGTATGTAGGTTCACTCAAGTTTAGAGTGAATCTAAACACTAAAAGATGTCTAGATACATTTTCTTCACAAACCTAAAACATATTATATTTTGAAACGATGGAGTGCACAACATATTGGTCGACTATATATGTATGAAAAGCTTGGCTTATGCCATTCAGATCCATATTATCTAGACTTTCTTTACAGAAAGGAACAATATCATCATCACTCGGAAAATAGATAATGTTCTTTCCTGATAGTTGGAAACTCACACCGACGGCATTGCTTACTAAAAGAAGATGCACTCTATCGCGCTTACTCGTAGCTCAAGTTCGACCTAATTTTGTTAAGTTATCAAGATGCAAAATCTCGGCAAGAAGTTGAACCTGTTGTCAAAATTCTCGATGGTGGTTTGTGATACGTATATTAAATGACCCCCCATGGTTACCTCGAAAAAATATTTATAAAACTTTTAACGCATTCTACAATTTACTTGCGGTTGAAATTTGACCTAATTTCGATATATCGACATAAAGTCATTCAAGTGGACAGAGTTAGCTAGACCAAAGTTTGTAAACTCATAATACATGGGAATCATAAGTACAACATAATGGTCCACTATATATGTCCGAAATATTGGCTTGTGGCATTCAGATCCATATTTTTTAGACTTTTTTCGAAAAGGAACAATCTCGTCATCGATGTAGAAATTTAGAATGTTATTTCCTAATAGTTGGAAACTCACACCAACGATGTTGTTTACTGCGAGAAGATGCACTCATCTACCCACGAAATGGCATTTAATTCGAGAGCAATTCATCGCGCTTACTTGTAGCTCAAGTTTTACCTAATTTTATTAAATTGTCAAGATGTAAAATCTTAGCAAGAAGTTGAACCTGTTGTCAAAATTCTCGATGGTGGTTTGTGATACGTATATTAAATGACCCCCCATGGTTACCTCCAAAAAATGTTTGTAAAACTTTTAATGCAATCTAAAATTTACTTGCGGTTGAAATCTGACCTAATTTCAATATATCGACATAAAGTCATTCAAGTGGACAGAGTTAGCTAGGACGAAGTTTGTAAACTCATAAAATATGGGAATCGTAAGTACTACATGCTGGTCCACTATATATGTCTGAAAGATTGGCTTCTAACATAAAGTCATCTACCCACGAAATGACATTTAATTCGAGAGCAATCTATCGCGCTTACTTGTAGCTCAAATTTGACCTAATTTCGTTAAATTGTCAAGATGCAAAATATTAGTAAGAAGTTGAACCTATTGTCAAAATTCTCGGTGGTGGTCTGTGATATATTAAATGACCTCCCGATGGTTACCTCCAAAAAAATTACAAATATTTCAAAGCAAACTACAATTTACTTTTAAATTTAACTAATTTCGATAAATCGACATAAAGTCATTTAGACCAGTAGTTGGGTCGTGACAATACCCCCCCCCCCCCCGTGCAACGAGAACCAGCGTGTCCGCACACTCACCCACAATCACCACTGGTTGAATGATTAATGGTGCTAGAAAAGCTTCGGGTATTTCAGATGGGTGGATTGCTTTTTTCAGCTGCGACACATGCATGGTAAAGTCATTGTAGGAATTTATCGCTTGCAATATTTTATATGTGCACTACATTGTTATACACAAGGAATCAAAACCTTGGTGTGGAAGTATTCATGAAAATAACAAGGAATAATTGATGTGCAATTGTACTTAAGAAAATATACTTAAAGAAGTCGGTATGACTATATTGGAATACAGTGTATAAGAATACACTAGAAGTATACCCAAGAACAATATATAGTGAAATGTCAGGTTGACTGTAGGATTGTCTCTATGGATTGTTAAAGTTTGGGAGTTTGAATTTAAGTTCAAACCGTGTGCACGAATCACACGTGTGTGCTTGGAATCTAATTGATTAATAGTATTAGACTCGGTAACTGATTGTTAATGATTGTGGTTGGTTTAACAAGCCACGAGTCTTAACTGGAAACTAACTGAAATATGTGAAACTTGGAGTCTATATAAAGGTCCCACCCCCTAGCCTCAATATGCATTGTGAGCGGCACCACCGATAAAGCAGAGGAATAGATAGTAGGCTGAATATCTCTGGAACCCTAAATTTCCTATACGATTCGCGTGAAAACACAACCTCGTTGCACATGGAGTTAGGAGAACTTACGACAAAATCGGCTGGCAAGGTAATAGGCGAAGGGAACTTAAGTTAGGGCATCATAACATGTTCCAAACCTTCCCTACTGGAGTTGCTGCAACTCCAAACGAGATTCGATCCATAGACGCAAGTTCGTCAGTCACCTTTATGAGAGATGGAGTTGAGCACTTCACCGGAACAATTGTCGGGTGATGGCAAAGTGAGCATGTGAGATAAAGATATGTGAGGGGGAATAATGATGTTGGTCTTGAAGCAACACTTCACCCCTTTTTGTCGGAGTAGGTCAAACCCCATGAAAAAAACTAAATTGGTGTGTTCATATCTTGGCTGACTGAGGGGTACTTTAAGCTTAGTGCTAGCCAAGTCCAAGACCTGATGCACACAACTAAACAACCAAAATATGTCTGAATGGTTGATCCATATATAGGGAACCACCTCCACCTTAAGGTATGCCATTCTTAACCATTATTTTATCCTTATTTATCTCTCTCGTAGTATTATACACTAAGTTCCACGGTAGTCCACTTGATCGAGCAAGAAGGAACCAAAAGCAAAGGATCTCTAATGCCACATGGATGTGCCAACGTGTAGCCAACCGGCACGAGCAGATTCCCTTCTCAGAATTAATGGTGACGAGATTCCAGCTTGGACGCCTTCCTGCGACAAACGAGTTAATAGCATAAAACCACCACTTTAATAGCAAAATATACCGGTTGGTACCACTTTGTGACAAGGATACAAAAATCTACCACAAAATCCATTAGTTGTCTCAAAAAAACATCAATTCGGTGCTAAACCCGAATTGACACCGGTTCTAACCGGTCGGCCCACTTGCAGAGATGACGTGGAACCCTTTAGACGGCTCCCGACACGGCCGTTACCACCGTTAACATTGTGCGGGCCCCACTACAGTCTATTGTTTTTTTGGAAGAAAAGGGGAAACTAGTTAGGTTTCAGACAGTCCCCCGCGCATGCCTTCCCCTCCCTCTTGTACCTACGATGGCAGCGGCGACCCCCGGCAATGGCTGCGGCGACGGGTGCAGTGGAGGCGCGGATAGATCTGAACCCATTCCACCTTGTGGTCCATCCGCTGGGTGCGGTGGTAGGATGCGCGGGGCGGCTTCCGTGATAGATGATTCGTAGTCGTCGATGCAAGCGGTGGCCCTCAAAAAGTAGTCACCATTGGGCCCTTTCCTTTGGCGGCGTAGAGTAAGTTCCGCATCCAGAAGCTCTGATTAAGATCCATTCCAAAGATCTGCCTTGTGTGCTTAGATTTAGGAAGATAGGTTATTGCTGAGACTGTGATTAGTAAATGAAATTTAGGATAGTATATTCATCAATTTTAGGAGAAATTATTAGTAGCTGAAAGTATTGCTATCACTAGTCTGTGTCGACATTGTAGCTAAAATTTCCATGCAGTTGTTAGGTAGTTTTAGTAGCTATTAACAGTAATTATGCAATTTAAGAGCTAGATAAGATTGATGTGGTGTTTAGGATATAGTTAGCTAACCATTGTTTATTTTAATTATGATAGTCTAAATGATGATGTTTGGGAGATTAGATTCAACTTTCCTGGTGAGGATAACCTGGAAAGAACCTTATGAAGATCAGACATAACCAGGCTTAATTTGTTAGCCTTGATAGAAGCTCATGGGTATGGGATAAGATACATCATGTACTATGTCAAAGAGAAGGGAAAAGGCAAGAATGGAATGGAGCTCATTTCTAGCATGACCCAAGTAAATGCAATGTTTGACATGTATGAGGAGGAGGAGGTGATGAATATCACTATACTAAAAAAGGATGTTGTCTGGCCAGCATATATTAACACTGATGATGTTGAGGCAGAAATAATGACTGAGCCTTTGATGTTTTGAATAATATGGTTGTTAATGTAGAATCATCCATTTTCAGTTTGAATGAATGATGAGTTTGGGATTAGATGTGTTATCAGGAAACTAATATGTAATTATTAATGAGAGCATAATAGATGTTCTTAGTACCTTGTTAGGATTTAAGGTCATGTTATTAATGATTAAGGGATAAATAACATTCACTATATTATATGTGAGTGATACACATTTAAAAGTGGTTGGTTTTAATTTGATCTTAAGATTTTTAAAGGGTATTTTAAAGTTCATGATTATACTTAAGCCTAATTACTAATTCAAGTTATGGTTTTGACATTAATATTTAGATATAAAAGATTTAAGGTTTTAAAGAAAGAGTATTGTGAACTTAATGGTTTACACTTAAGTTTTGTTATAATTATGGATTTAGACTTAGCAATTAAACTTATAGTATTTAGTAAGAAATGTGGTTGTTTCCTACTTAGGAAATGATTTTTAAAGAACTACTAAAACAGTTATCTCATTTTAATAGAATAGGTAACAAATAAAGATTTATTACTTTCAAATCATAAAAAACCTTTCTAATGGTATATTTAATATTTTTTCTATTATAATATATTTATTAAAGATCTTAAAATGATTTTTATTTATTTTCAAGTATTATTCTTATGTTTATAAAATTCTATAAAGGGTTAAATGTCTTTGAATACTTTCTTCAAATTTTATTTATAAAGGAATTCAGTCAGTATTTTTATTAAATGGTAAATTTATTTTTATACACAAAAATTATTTTTTATTGGCTTTTAGGACTTTTCCTTATTTTATGAAATTTCACTTAGGATTTAATGGTGTTAATATTTATTTGCATTTTATTTAACACAAACAAGTAATATTATATTTTTATTAGGTAGATATTATTTTTGTGATCATTTTGATATATTATATGTATTTTGAAGTTTTTTATTTATTTTTCTAGAGATTATTTTACCTCAGGGGTATATTTGTAATTAAATATTTTAAACAATCCCCTTTTAAAACACGGGCCTAGCCCATTGGGATAGCCCGGCCTGATCCGGCCCACTTGGGCTGGTCCAAAAGCCCCCTGGACAGCGTCCCAGTACCCCCACATGTTCTCTCCTCTCTCACTTATCTCTCTCGCGACACCACTCAGGTCGCCCGATGCTGCCATCGCGGGCGATTCCATCCACCTTCGGCCATTGTGATCGCTGTCGCAGTGCAGAACGACGTGGTTGACACCGTTGCTTGTCGCTGTCCAACTCGATTCGGCGCTGGCGCTCTCTACTGGTTGTCCTGACCCCACCCCGTGGCTAGGGTTTGGGGCTTCGCCGCACACTCGACGCTCTGGTGATCCCTCGACGGTGCTGATGTTGTTCTCCTTCTGCGGCTGTCTTCGGCGCGCTGCTGGCGCGGGTCGTAGCTCCCCTTCAGGGTGCTCCCCGTGCCGCCGCTCCTCTCTGCTGCCGACCTCCTCTATGCTTCCTCTTTGATAACCTTGCAAGGACCTCGAGTAAGTCTTTCCCTTCACCTCTCTCTGTACTCTCTCTGCACTCACATAGTGTGCTCTCTATTTGTGTGCCCTTACAGAGAAGAATTAGGGTTCTTCAATGTTACTGTGTGTATGGTTGTAGATGATGAACTACTACATGCATACCTTCTATGGCTAGTCTTATGGATTGATTATCTACCCTATTATGGAATTGTTGATAGTGATTACTATCACTGTTAGTCTGATGCCTAAACCCTTCTTACTGTCTGTGTTAGTCTGATGCCTTTCTGGCCATGTTGTGATTAGAAACATAGCCTTTGGCCATGGTGGATGTGCTTCAGGGTTGAGGTTTATAGTTAATCCCATGTGTAAATATCTCCGATGAATCTTGATGAACTTGAGTGGAGATATATATATATATGTATGATTCCTCAGATGTAATGTTTAGAAAGTTGATTAATAGCTTCTACTTTCCAAATATTGTTGGACCGTGAACTCTATCTTTAGGCTGCCTAGTCAGACTAGGTCTTGTGACACCCTCTCTGAGTGGCGCATATATTGGAATTAACCTGTGATTTCTGTGATGTTGGTTAAACCTTATTTGATGATATAGATAAATTGAGTTTCTACAGATATGCTACCATTTATTGGAATGTGACATGTAGCAATTCATGGCTTGATATGCTGCTATCTAGTTTATACTAGAAAGTACCAGCTTGATCAAGGATGCCAGGTTTATTGCTTTGGATGGGCATATACTTATTGGATTATAATTAGAATACTTCAATTTCCGAAGCAGTGTTGCTGGCTATGTAAGGAATCTACTCTGATTGTTTGGTTATGATGAATTTGGGTGTCTTTGTTTTATTCAGGATTTTATCCTGATGATGCACAGGAAACTGGAATTAGACATATATAAACCGTACTCTGTGATTATTTGCTATAATGATCTTAGAGAGAAAAATGTTCCTAAATGATTGTTTTAGGAAAGTGATTTCTTTATTTGGACTTATGAAATCTTGCCTAAGATGGCTTAATGATAAACAAATGGCCGTTATCTTGGCTTCTGTTGAGGTGCTACCCAAAAATTGGGATGTGCCCAATAAAAGACCATCTCTGTAATGGTTTACATCTATATTTTTTTATAAAAAAACTAGAAAGTATCAACTTAGGTTAGTGATGCATAGTCTGAGACCTAGACTGTAATTTGAACGAGTGCTACTTTACTGTCCCTTTTCTTAAGATCCAATGATGTGCAAATCATGTCTCTTGCATGAATACTGAGGATATTTCCCAACATCTATCTTATATACATGTATTGAAGGGAATATGCCCGAGAGGCAATAATAAAGTGGTTATTATCGTATTCCTTATTTATGATAAAAGTTTATTTTGCATGCTATAATTGTATTAATACCAAATATTTTGTATGCTATAATTGTATTAATATTACCATGATATGTACACATCCAAATATGTCATATGCTCTAAGTGTTATGAGCATATACCAGAATGAATCATAAAATGATCATTGGATGATAATAAGGATATTCTTATAATCTTTCGGAAGAATTAAGAATATATTGTATTTGTATAAGAGACAAATAGTTCATTGAAAAATGGTACTAGTTTTTTAACAAGATACAAATTAAGTTTATCTCAATTTAAAACTATGGGTGGCACGATGTATGGAAAGGAGATTCCATGATGGATTTGGATGAATTCCAAAGTTAAGACATTGTGATGAATACTACAACAAAAGGCTAAGTATATGACTGCTATAGTAGCAGCAAAGGAGGGCATTTGTGTCAAGTAGTTTGTTATCAAACTAAGGTGTGGTTTGCAACGGTCTAACACTAAATATATATTGTACGACAATAGTATCGACATGATTTAACCCTAAGGAACTAAAGGTCACACCAAAAGACAAAATTTATACAATGCCATCTTATTGGAGAATGAGTGATACGTGGAGACGCAAAGACATGCAAATACACATGGACCTAAAAGCGTCAGATCCGTAGATTATGTTAACCACTTGCAATCGCGTATATGGAACACCAGAAAGCCATAGGTGTTCAACACGCAAAGTTTTCAAACTAGATTATTGTCTCTAGTGCAAGTGGGAGACTGAAGGGAATATGCCCGAGAGGCAATAATAAAGTGGTTATCATCGTATTCCTTATTTATGATAAAAGTTTATTTTGCATGATATAATTGTATTAATACGAAAACGTTAATACATGTGTGTTTAATAAACAAATAGAAAGTTCCTAGTTATGCCTCTCTCATAAACTAGCTCGTTGATTAACAAGATGATCAAGGGTTCCTGATCATGGACATTGGATGTTGTTAATAACGAGGTCACAACATTATTGGAATGGTGTGATGAACATTCATCTGAAGTATAGCATTACGATCAAAGTCATTGTGTTTATATTGCTATAGCATCATACGAAGTAATCTTAGTCCTTAGACCATGAGATCATGTCGATCAATAACACCGGAAGAGTATCTTGATAACATCAAACGTCACACCATAATAGGGTGACTATAAAGATGGATTCAGTGCTACGAAGGTGTTATGTTGAGGCTCATGGATCAAGAGTGTAATTTGTCCATCCTGATGACGGAGAGATATACTCTGGGCCCTCTCGGTGATATCACATTAGTTAGCTTGCAAGCAATAGATTTGATCACTAGAATGTTATATCACGGGAACAAGAAAAGAGTACATGTCGGTAACGAGATCAAACTAGGTATGGAGATACCGATGATCGAATCTCGAACATGTAATATATCGCAAGACAAAGGGATTGAGTTACATGCGTATAAGGTTCACACGATCACAGAAGTAATCGTTGAATATGTGGGAGTCAGTACGGATCTCCAGGTCCCGCTGCTGATTATTGATCGAAGAGGGGTCTTGATCATGTCTACATTATTCACGGACCGTAGGGTGACACACTTAAGGGATACCGACACCATTTGAGCAAATAATATGCCAGAGAAAGAAAAAGGAAAGCGCATGAATTTATTTCACTAGACACCGGAACTGTTTCGGTTGAAATTGCTGCAACTGGTTCAACATGTGAAATTGAAATGTTACAAGGGGTTTTATGTGAATGTTTGTTAATTAGAGTAATTAACAAAAAATTTAATAAAATAAATAAAAGAGTTTTATTAAATGAGAGCTTGCATTAATTTTGGTGGAAAATTAATGCATGTGAGTGGAATTGTGAGTGGAGGTGTGTTTATGTGAGTGGAGCTTCCACCACATGAATGAGGGAGAGGTGGGGGCACCCTCCTTGGCCGGAGGCCATGCCCCCTTTGGTCTGCCCCCCCCCCCTATAAAAGGACCCCATCCTCTCACTTCTCACTCACACCTCCTCGTGAAGGATCTCTCTCCCCCCTTTAGAATTTCCCCATGGTCTCAGATCAACGAGATACATGTTCCTGGTGGCTTTTTCTGGAACGATTTGTTGCTTCCTCTACTTCGCTGGAGCGAGGGCGTGGAGGTTGTTGGGGTACCCGGACGTGTGTGCGATCACGGATGCACCATTGCTTTGCGGTGCTGGACTTGATGGTGCTGGACCGGCTGGACCAGATGGACTTCATCATGATCTTGAGATCGGCAAGCGTTCGTCTACATCATCCACGAGTACAACCTCGTTAACACTATTCGGTCTTCGAGGGTATGTATTCTATGGATGTATATCCACCCGTTGCTTGTATCTAGTAGATAGATCTTGGTACTTAGTTGTTCCCATCATACGATTTTTTTTGTTTTCTATGATGCAAAACCTTTAGTGGTATCAGAGCTGGATCTATGCGTATATGCTTTGCATGGGTAGTACACATATGAATATGCGGGCGATGATGATCATGTTATTGCTTCTTAGTTATACTTTGGATATTGGTGTCATAGTGGGATGAAGCAGCCCGGACAAACTTTACATGTCCTCACACATGAGACCTGTTCCACGCTTGACATGCAACTAGTTTTGCATAAGTGGATAGCGGGTGTCTGTCTCTCCTACTATTGTCAATATCTAATCTGCAATGAGTTGTCAACAATTTGGTTATCCTCGTTGTGGTTCAAGTTCGTAGGTAAGAACGGTTCTATCTTCGAAAGTCCTAAGCCATGTAAAACTTGCAATGGAAAAATTAGAGGCGTCTAGTTTAGATTGTTACTAGGCTAGTGTCATGATATGGTGATGTTGTAAGTAGAAGTATAAGTCGATACTCTTACAACACACATAACGTGTAAGTTCCATAGACCTTGGCCTTACACATAAAGGTATGGTGAGGATCATACCATGATGCACATGATGGAGATCAAGTGCAAGAACCATATCATTTCACTTTTTCACATGTGATGTTTGTTGCATCTTATATTGCTAG
Organism: Avena sativa; assembly: GCA_916181665.1. NCBI lineage: Eukaryota > Viridiplantae > Streptophyta > Magnoliopsida > Poales > Poaceae > Avena > Avena sativa. The sequence continues at coordinate 296,515,916 of OV702297.1, read as the reverse complement.
TTTGGTGTTTTATTAGCATAATAAGATGATCCCTCATTTAGATATCAAGATAAAAATGTGTTCTTCCTTAAGTATGGACCGACAATGTTTTGTCGCTTCAAGACATCACATGATGATCGGGTGTACTTGAATCCACGAGCATATCTCAGGTGTAAGACAGTTTTACACACGCGAATACTAAGGTTCTTACTTGGCGAGCCTAGCATGTGCAGACATGGCCTCGGAACACAAACCGAAAAGTTAAGCATGATTCATATGTTTGATATGATGACCATTTAGATGCTTGCCTTTGAAGCTACACCGACTCACATGATGATCGGACTTGGTGTAGTGGATTTGGTTCATGTAATCACCAAGAAGACACGAGGGATGTCGTTTTTGAGTGGGAGTTAATTCCTAATTTGGATTAGTAGAACTCAATTTATCATAAATTAAATCAAAGTGAATTTGCATAATTTTTTGTAGTCATTGTCATTCGTTCACCACCTTATGCTTAGTTGTAATTGAGATAATAGAACTATAGAATTCTGGATATTTACTTTACGAACTGGTATTGTATTGTGTTGAGTGTCAATCTAATGTTCAAAGTCCTATTGCAAACTTTCTGCAAACTCTGTTTACTCCGTGAAATTTAATAATTGGTATTAAATTGAGAGTAACAATTCCAGTGTTAGTATCTTAAGTATCATGTTTGCCTCCATGATTCTTGATTGTTTTAATATCAAGTTTATCTAGGAGCTGAAAGAATTGTTTCAGAAACCATCATGTGTGGCAGATATAACGATATCTAAATGTTTTGATTGCAATATGATAGAGTATAATATATGTTCTCATATTGGATGAGAATTTGCAAAGGTTGGAGATGCTAGACATCCTAATCATCCAAAAGGGTTTTGGAAAGTAATATTATACTCACGATTCGCCTTTATAAGATACATTTGCTTGATCATGAAATTCGTCATGATAAGGATGAATAGAAGATGTATATAAAGTGTTTACTACACTAAAAGATTACTAAAGAATGGATTTTGAAAGAATGCTGATCATTTGATGATGGTGATCTACTTCAAAGTGCAAGTCCAAAGGTATTACTATTTGAACATACATGCTTTGGACTATGTGTCATATATATGGCGCAACTGTTGATGTTGATAGATTCTTTTAAAAAGGAAAAGGAAATGCTAAAAGAGAATCTATAAAATATATTTGGCAGAAAAGAAAAGACTGGAAATATCCAGTTTAGGTATATAGATGATATACATATTATGGTTGTATTCTTTGCTTGTTAAACAATGTGGTTTGGGGGTATTGGATACCGAATTGGTTGGTATGAAATTTCATACAGAATGACGCAATTCATGAACTACAATGTCCTAAGTAACTAGCAAGAGAATATGTGATGATGATCATCGAAAACAAACAAGCCGTTGTTTGTATTTATCGTTGACATCAAAGCTTGCCTTCAAGATTTGTTTTAATAATAGTTATTTAAATAAGGTATTATGAGAACAAAGATTGTTTAAATAATTACCGTATTCCATAAAAGATGGATGATTTACAAATCTAGTTGGAGAAATCACATCCATAAAACTAATGCTAAAATGTCGCAAGACAAATGATTGAAAGATCACTTACGAAGTGACATTGCCGTTTAAATTATATTGGAAAGAAAACATGAAGAATCTCCATATTCATGGATTTTTGGAGTCTTTGATTTGATCAAGTGACACTTGTGAGTCTTTCCTCGGGATAATTAAAACTTCGTTCAAAAGGCCAAAGAAGAACAATCGACTAAATTATTGGAATTTATACATATCGATGTATGTAGTCCATTATGTGTAGTCGTAAGCGATGGATTTCAACTTCATATGCTTTATTCGAAAATTTGAGTGAATATTCACTTAATGAGAAAGAAGTATGAAATATTTGAAAACGTTCAAAGACTTTCAAGATGAAGTGGAAAATCATTGTAACAAGAAAATAAATGATTTATGATTTTATCATAAAGGGATTTATTTGAGTTGCAAGTGTAACAAGAAAATAAATGATTTATGATTTTATCATAAAGGGATTTATTTGAGTTGCAAGTTTAGCAAAACACCTAGATTTACATCTCTCGAAACACCATAGGAATATGGAGTGTTTGAGATTTGTAATGAAACCTTGGTTGACATGGTTGGATCAAAGGTGTTATTTATAAAACTGCCATTATGTTTTAAAAGATTAAAGCTTTAGAGACTGTCGCTTTTACACTGAAAAGATCTCCATGTTGAAATGACACCATGTAAGTTATTTGGGGTAAAACCCAAGTTGTCCTTTCTTAAATTTTGGTATGCTAAGCATAAGCAAGATGTTTACAACCAAAGTCGTCTGAGCATGTCTTTTTAGGTTATTTTGAATAACAATTGGGTATTCCTCCATAACAACGAGGACAAAAGGGTTTGTCGCTTGAAACGTGAAGTTTCTTGAAAAGGGAATTTTTTGCAAAAGTTAAGTGGGAGGACAATAGAACTTTGATAAGGTTAACAAACCTTAGCTATATGTGCTGAGTTGCGCAGCGCCGGAAAATGTTCCGGAGGCAGCCAGAATGCTCATGGCTCACGTGCCTCAAAGGTTGTGGTCACGAAGGTCTAAGTTCCTATTAAACCAATTAGGTCGAATAAACAATCAAATGCTAAGATTTGAGAGTAAATCATTGTTGTTTGATAATGATAAACCAACTACATGCAAAGAAGCGATGATGAGCCCTGACTCCATCAAATGGCTTGAAGACATAAAATCCGTGATAGTTCCATACACGGAAAATCAAGTTTTTGAACTTGGAAGACCCTCCGGAAAGTTGTAAAAACCTATCGGTCGTATTTGGATCTATAAAGAAACAGACATGGATGTTTCACATCTATGAAATAATCGACATGTCGTAAAGTATTTTACGACAATGTTCAAGGAGTTTACTATGACAATATTTGATCTTTTAAAGCGATATTTACTCTGGACGGATTAATGTAGCAACCACTACATATAATTTTGGTATATGGTAGCTGAATAAACAAAACAAGTTCTTCTAATATAATGGTTACCTAGGACATGTACAAGACACTATCCAAAGGGTTTTATTAAATTCAAAGGATGCTAAAAGAGCATGCAAACTTCAATGGTTGAAGTAAGCATCGCGGAGTTGGAATATTCACCGTGATGAAACTATTAAAGAAGTTTTCATCAGGAGACGATGAAGATGCTTGCATTTGCAAGAAATTAGCGCTGAGACATATTTTTAATACATTATGTGGAGGACATCTTGTTGATTGGAAATGATGTATCTTTTATTGACAAAGGTTAAGAATTTCATTTTGATGAAATACTTGGGAAAAACCCGAATATTTAGCATGAATGTCTACATGGATAGATAGTGACGCTAATATGGTCATGCCAAACGTACATATATGAGATATTGAAGGGGTTCAATATAGAAATGACGAGAAAAGGATCTTGTCGCATGGATAAGAATTGAATCAAGATTCAAATGTATCGACACTTGATAAATGAAATAAGATTCAAGTGCTTTGACACTTGATGAGTGAAATCACAAGAATGTTTTGATCAATCATACCATGATATGTACACATCCAAATATGTCATATGCTCTAAGTGTTATGAGCATATACCAGAATGAATCATAAAATGATCATTGGATGATAATAAGGATATTCTTATAATCTTTCGGAAGAATTAAGAATATATTGTATTTGTATAAGAGACAAATAGTTCATTGAAAAATGGTACTAGTTTTTTAACAAGATACAAATTAAGTTTATCTCAATTTAAAACTATGGGTGGCACGATGTAATGGAAAGGAGATTTCATGATGGATTTGGATGAATTCCAAAGTTAAGACATTGTGATGAATACTACAACAAAAGGCTAAGTATATGACTGCTATAGTAGCAGCAAAGGAGGGCATTTGTGTCAAGTAGTTTGTTATCAAACTAAGGTGTGGTTTGCAATGGTCTAACACTAAATATATATTGTACGACAATAGTATCGACATGATTTAACCCTAAGGAACTAAAGGTCACACCAAAAGACAAAATTTATACAATGCCATCTTATTGGAGAATGAGTGATACGTGGAGACGCAAAGACATGCAAATACACATGGACCTAAAAGCGTCAGATCCGTAGATTATGTTAACCACTTGCAATCGCGTATATGGAACACCAGAAAGCCATAGGTGTTCAACACGCAAAGTTTTCAAACTAGATTATTGTCTCTAGTGCAAGTGGGACACTGAAGGGAATATGCCCGAGAGGCAATAATAAAGTGGTTATCATCGTATTCCTTAATTATGATAAAAGTTTATTTTGCATGATATAATTGTATTAATACGAAAACGTTAATACATGTGTGTTTAATAAACAAACAGAAAGTTCCTAGTTATGCCTCTCTCATAAACTAGCTCGTTGATTAACAAGATGATCAAGGTTTCCTCATCATGGACATTGGATGTTGTTAATAACGAGGTCACAACATTATTGGAATGGTGTGATGAACATTCATCTGAAGTATAGCATTACGATCAAAGTCATTGTGTTTATATTGCTATAGCATCATACGAAGTAATCTTAGTCCTTAGACCATGAGATCATGTCGATCAATAACACCGGAAGAGTATCTTGATAACATCAAACGTCACACCATAATAGGGTGACTATAAAGATGGATTCAGTGCTATGAAGGTGTTATGTTGAGGCTCATGGATCAAGAGTGTAATTTGTCCATCCTGATGACGGAGAGATATACTCTGGGCCCTCTCGGTGATATCACATTAGTTAGCTTGCAAGCAAGTGATTTGATCACTAGAATGTTATATCACGGGAACAAGAAAAGAGTACATGTCGGTAACGAGATCAAACTAGGTATGGAGATACCGATGATCGAATCTAGGACATGTAATATATCGCGAGACAAAGGGATTGAGTTACATGCGTATAAATTTCACACGATCACAGAAGTCATCGTTGAATATGTGGGAGTCAGTATGGATCTCTAGGTCCCGCTGCTGATTATTGATCGGAGAGGGGTCTCGATCATGTCTACATTATTCACGGACCGTAGGGTGACACACTTAAGGGATACCGACACCATTTGAGCAAATAATATGCCAGAGAAAGAAAAAGGAAAGCGCGGGAATTTATTTCACTAGACACCGGAACTGTTTCGGTTGAAATTGTTGAAACTGGTTCAACATGTGAAATTGAAATGTTATAAGGGGTTTTATGTGAATTTTTTTTAATTAGAGTAATTAACAAAATTCTGAATAAAATAAATAAAAGAGTTTTATTAAATGAGAGCTTGCATTAATTTTGGTGGAAAATTAATGCATGTGAGTGGAATTGTGAGTGGAGGTGTGTTTATGTGAGTGGAGCTTCCGCCACATGAATGAGGGATAGGTGGGGGCACCCTCCTTGGCCGGCAGCCATGCCCCTTTGGGATGCCCCCTCCCTATAAAAGGACCCCCTCCTCTTACTTCTCACTCACACCTCCTCGCGAAGGATCTGTCTCCCTCCTTTAGAATTTCCCCATGGTCTCGGATCAACGAGATACATGTTCTCGGTGGCTTTTTCTGGAAGGATTTGTTGCTTCCGCTGCTTCGCTGGAGCGAGGGCGTGGAGGTTGTCGGGGTACCCGGACGTGTGTACGATCACTGATGCACCACTGCTTTGCGGTGCTGGACTTGATAGTGCTGGACCGGCTGGAGCAGATGGACTTCATCACGATCTTGAGATAGGCAAGCGTTCATCTACATCATCCACGTGTACAACCTTGTTAACGCTATTCGATCTTCGAGGGTATGTATTCTATGGATGTATATCCACCCGTTGCTTGTATCTAGTAGATAGATCTTGGTACTTAGTTGTTCCCATCGTAGGATTTTTTTCTTTTCTATGCTACGAACCCTTCATGTATATGATCAAGTGTTTGATCAAAAGATTTGAGATTTACCCTGGATCTAGGGTAGACTGTGGTAGCTATTGCGTTGTTGCGGTGACCCAGCATACCACTACATGATGTAGTATACTATAGTCGTTGACATAACACCAATGAAAATACCGTTCACTAGTATTACATCCCTTAGAATGGCACAATAGAAACACAGTGGGTCCAATACATGGCTAAAGGTTACAACTCACTCTTTACACAAGATCCAGAGAACACTCTAGTGTAAGAGAGAGAAAGAACTTATTACAAAGGAAAATCAAAGATAACAACGCAAGTACTATTATACTATTAAGATTAGTATTTTAACTAAGGGGTTGGCCTTGCTGCTATTGCAACGCATTACAGAAATAGGTTCTTTGGCTAGAGATTATATTCCTATCTAATCAGTAACTTCGTCTTCACTTAAGTTGAGGTATTTGTTGACTTCCTTGTCTTTGAAGAACTTTAGCTTTGAATGATGATACATGTAGCATAACTTGGTGTAGACGTCGTTTTAATGGCTTCAGCATCTAGCAAGGGTCAAGAAGATACTTTGAGTACGAGCGTACTCAGCAAGTTTACTAGAAAAGGAGTGTTTGATGCACTATAACTACAGCCACATACCATAGATCATAGGCAATGCAAGTTTTCATAAACATTTCTTCAAAGGTTCCTTTTATTTTGTAAAACTATGTCTGTCAGCCTTCATGGGTTTACGAGAACTTTCATGGAGTTCCTTTCCCGCCGCGTTCGCAGCTCCTTCCCAGAATAGGGAGTAACAGGTTACAGTTCTTACACTCTGCAGATGTGCGTTACTTTACCCATGAGATATCAACTCTTTGTTGCACAACCGGGCAGCTTATTCCCGTCCACAATTCCATGATGTGGGGCCCAGAAGATGATCCAAGCCAATCACTGCCCCCTTCGTGACCTCGCATGCCTCCTTGGTGTACACCATGCCCACATATTGGATTACGGCAATGGTTTGTACATACCGTTAGATGCCAGAAATATCATGGGACGTTGAGGGTTCCCACCCATATGCTGCATATCCTCTATGAATTACCAATTAATATGCACGCTACGAGGATAACAGCCACGACCTGCACATACGGCTTCATGCGAGAGGAAGAAGATACAGCTGACTTCTCCGTCCCATTCCAAATCTCATGGTTAACGCGTAATATACGGCGCAAGAATTACTGGCGACATTGGTTGTTAAGTCCTAGATAATATGTTCCTTTACCACTGGAACTTTTATAGTAAGTTATTACCTCATGGTAATAACCTATAATCACATTATTATGAAAATAGTGTTTTCGGACCTTTTTCAAATGCAGGTGATGTCCACATTGGATTTGTAAAATACTTTATAGAAAATAACCAAAGGACATGAGCAAGTGTGAACTTGCCTTTTGTGATTGCAAGATTATGCACTCACGGTCTTCAAGATAATATAAGATCCAATATCTGAAATCATCATCATTGGTCCGGTAAGGACTAATGTTTAAAGAAGCAATATGCTCTTATGCATAAGTAATGTGATGCACTTTATAAACGCGAATCCCGGGGATAACGTAGTTCTAGGGTTTGGATACTAGAAATGATGTCTTTGAAATGTGCTATACTTTTAGATGAGTTTTACACTTGTGCTTCTTATTAGGGCTTGTGAGTGTGTGTGAAACAATATGTAGTTACAGTATCATAAAATAATGAGACACACATAATTTGTGAAAAGCTACTTAAGATTGCTTATATAAGAATTGTGGTTTTGAAGTGGCAAAAAGAATAACATTTGAAGAAAAGATTCCTTTTCTAAGGTCTAAACAATCTTTGTGGTTAAGCAATGTGATCAAAGTTGTTTGTGCTTACTTGAATAGTTTGGACCTGAGATGCTTTATGTCTTAATTGGAATAGACCAAAGTTAACTATAAAAACATATATAGTTTATTAGACATAATGTTTATAAGCCTTAAGACTAAAGTTAACTTTAAAAAAACATAGGCGATTTGTAAATGTAGTGCTTCCGATATTTCTACCTTGTATACCTGGTAATGTTTTCTTAAGATTACTTAAGAATGGTTTAGTGGTTACTTGGTGTGGTGGATTCTTGATTCTTATAACGGAATATTATCATTTACCTTTTATAGATGAGTGGTTGTGGTTTATAAACAAAAGAATAATATTATTTAACTACTTATAGACTTAGTATAGGGTTTTGGTATGTTTATAACTTGAGGTTGAAATATTGGTAATAGATTTTATTAAGTCAAAATAATAATCTTGAGAATTTAATATTTGATAACTCCATTTGAATAATAATATATACTTAATGTTGAATGATAAATCAAATAGAATTGTATTTAAAATGTGTTAAACTATTTTGACTTTATATTATTAATGTTGAAGATTAATACTATTTATTAGACTTAATTGGGTAATTTTAGAAATATTAGCAATTTTTTATTTACCCTTATATGAATTATTAATTAAGTAAATAAGTTTAAATTTGAGTTATTAAAGTATTTGAATTTTTATTTAACTCAAAAGTGGAATATTATATTTTTAACATGTAGGTATTATTTTTGTGATCATTTTGGTATATTACATTTATTTTTGTGATTTATAAATAATAAGATATGATTTTGACATTACGTATTACTTTATAATTACTTAATAAATAATAAAGATTTAATTAAGTGAAATAATAATTCATGATTATAGTTTTAAAGTATTGTTTTTATTTTTCCAAGATTTTTGGTATTTATTTATCTTCTTAACATTTACCATTATTGAAATAGGAATTATCAAAGTTTTATTACCTTTAAAATCTTTATTAAATAATAATTATTTAAATTGTTAACATAATAATGTTTAATAATAGTTTTAAGTTATAGATTCTATTTTTTCTAAACATTTTCATATATTATACATATTTTTTCTGAATTATAAAACAAAAGTCATTAATTAAATAAGATTTAATCATTTATTTGATTTCTAGAATATTAATAATTGAGCTTATAACATTTTATTTATTTCTTAAGCAGAAAATAACTTTCTGTACCGAGGCTAACTCTACCCAAAGTCACTGACTGGTGGGCCAGTGGCCACATCATCACTCAAGTGAATAAATGCATTTGCTACCGGCCTGATTACTACTCTGAGACAATGACACATGGGCCCTAGGCCATGTCACTTGCCACTGTAGGGTTCGCAACATAGAAAACAAAAATTTTCCTACGATGGGAACTATATACCAAGATCTATCTACTAGATACAAACAACGGGCGGATGTATATCCGTAGAGAACATACCCTTGAAGACCGACGAAGCTTAACGAGATCAACTCGTGGTTGATGTAGACGATCTCTTGCCGATCTCAAGATCGAGAGGAAGTCCTAGCGCCGCAAAGCAGCAGCGCATCCGTGCTCGCACACACGTACAAGACACCGGGCAACCTCCGCCTCCTCGCTCCAGCGATGCAGCGGAAGCACAACCCTTTCTTGCCGAATAGCCACCGGGAACATGTATCTCGCTAGTCTGAGACCATGGGGAATAAATTCTAGAGGGGAAGAGAGATCCTTCACGAGGAGGTGTGAGAACAAGTGAGAGGAGGGGCTCCTTTTATAGGAGGAGGGGGGAACCCCAAGGGGGTGGCCGGCGCATGGGGTTGCCCCCTTGCCCTCCCCTCTTCATGTGGGTGGACACTCCACTCACAAAATTCCTTTAAATTCCCTCCACTCAAAAGTCCACTCAAATTCCCATTAAATTTCCACCAAATTTAATGCAAACTCTCATTAAATAAAAATCTTTTATTTTATTCAGAATTTTGTCAATTACTTTAATGACAAACATTCACAAATAACCCCTTGATAGAATTCCATTTCACATGCATAGCCACTTTATGCAATTTCACCCGAAAACCTGTTTCGGTATCTAGTGAAATAAATTCCTGCGCTTGTTTATTCTTTCGGCATGAAACATTTGCTCCAACTGGATGCCAGTGTCCCTTAAGTGTGTCACCCTACGGTTCGCGAATAATGCGGACATGATCGAGACCCTTCTCCGATCAATAATCAGTAGCGGGACCTGGAGATCCATACTGACTCCCACACATTCAACGATGACTTTTCCTGTGATCGTCGAAACCTTTTACGCTTGTATATTAATCCCTTTGTTTCATGATATATTACATGTCCGATATTCGATCATCGGTATCTCCATACCTAGTTTGATCTCGTTACTGACATGCACTCTTTTCTCGTTCCCGTGATATGACATTCTAGTGATCAAATCACTTGCTTGCAAGCTAACCAATGTGATATCACCGAGAGGGCCCAGAGCATATCTGTCCTTCATCGGGATGAACAAATTCCACTCTTGATCCATGATTCTCAACATAACACTTTAGAAGCTTTGAAGCCACCTTTATAATCACCCAGTTACGGAGTGACGTTTGATGTCAACAAGAAACTCTTCTGGTGTTAGTGATTGGCATGATCTCATGGTATAAGGATTAGGATTACTTCGTAGTTTGTTTATAGCAATATAAACTCAATGACTTTGATCGTAATGCTATACTTCGGATGAATGTTCATCACACCATTACACTAATGTTGTGATCTCGTTATTAACAACATCCAATGTCTATGATCAGGAAACCGTGATCATCTTGTTAATCAACGAACTAGTTTATGAGAGAGGCATAACTAGGAACTTTCTGTTTGTTTATTAAATACACATGTATTAACGTTTCCGTATTAATACAATTATAGCATGCAAAATAAACATCTATCATATACTTGGAATACACATAATAAACATTTTATTATTGCCTCTCAGGGCATATTCCCTTCAGTCTCCCACTTGCACTAGAGACAATAATCTAGTTACATTGTGATGTATCTAACACCCATGGAGTTCTGGTGTAGATCATGTTTTGCTCTAGAGAGAGTTTTAGTCAACGGATCTGCTACATTGAGATCCGTATGTACTTTACAAATCTTTATATCTCCATCCTTGACATGCTCGCGGATGGAGTGAAACCGGCCCTTAATATGCTTGGAATTCTTATGAGACCTTGGCTCTTTGGCATTGGCAATGGCACCATTGTTGTCACAATAGATCACCATTGGGTCCAACGCGTTTGCAACCACACCTAGTTCGGATATGAACTCCTTCATCCAAGCTGCTTCCTGAGCCGCTTCTGAAGCAGCAACATATTCGGCCTCCGTTGTTGATCCTACCACCACAGGTTCTTTGGAGCTCCTCCAACTAACCGCTCCGCCATTCATGAGAAATACGTATCCGAATTGAGACTTAGAGTCATCTGGATCGGTGTCAAAGCTAGCGTCGACATAACACTTAGCGACGAGCTCTTCTTCACCTCCGTATACAAGAAACATATCCTTAGTTCTTCGCAAGTACTTAAGGATATTCTTGATCGCTTTCCAGTGTTCTGAACCTGGATCCGATTGGTACCTACTAGTCAAACTAATAGCATGTGCCACATCCGGTCTTGTACATAGCATGGCGTACATTATAGAGCCTATGGCTGAAGCATAGGGGACCTTGTCCATTATCTCTCTTTCTTCCGTCGAAGCCGGACTTTGAGTCTTACTCAATGTCGTGCCTTGTGTCATAGGTAAGAACCCCTTCTTACTATTTTCCATTTTAATCTTCTTTAAAATCTTATCAAGGTATGTACTTTGCGATAGCCCTATTAGGCGCCTAGATCTATCTCTATAGATCTTTATGCCTAATATGTATGACGCTTCACCTAGGTCCTTCATTGAAAATTTGCTGTTTAGATAACTTTTAACACTGTTTAAAAGCTCTATATCATTTCCGATCAATAATATGTCATCCACATATAATATCAGAAATGCCACATTGCTCCCACTCACTTTCTTGTAAATAGAAGCTTCTCCATAAGTTTGGACAAATCCAAACTCTTTGATCACCTCATCAAAGCGGAGATTCCAACTTCGTGATGCTTGCTTCAATCCATAGATGGATCGCTGAAGCTTGCACACCTTGTTAGCATCCTTAGGATCGACAAAACCCTTTGGTTGTATCATATACAACTCTTCTTCAATATTACCATTGAGAAATGCGGTTTTGACATCCATCTGCCATATCTCATAATCGAAATATGCAGCAATTGCTAACATAATCCTAACTGATTTTAGCATCGCTACGGGAGAGAATGTCTCATCGTAGTCAACTCCTTGAATTTGTCGAAACCCCTTTGCGACAAGTCGAGCTTTATAGACGGTCACATTACCATCAACATCAGTTTTCCTTTTGAAAATCCATTTGTTCTCCACGGCCTTTCGGTCGTGAGGTAAGTCCACCAAGTTCCAAACTTGATATTCATACATGGATTCCATCTCGGATTTCATGGCTTCTAACCATTTGTTGGAATCCGGGCTCATCATCGCTTCTTCATATGTCGCAGGGTCATCATTTTCATCAACCATGAAATTCATGACAGGATTTCCGTACAGCTCGGGAGCTGCACGCGTCCTGCCAGACCTGCGAGGTTCGGTAGTACTCTCTTTCGGAGTTTCCTGATCATTATCATTAGTTCCCTCTTCAACAGGTGGAGCCAACTCCGGAACAACTTCCGGTGCTGCGCTACTCGCCATACTTTGAAGAGAAGGTTCAGTAACCTCTTCGAGTTCTACCTTCCGACTACTCACACCTTTCGCGAGAAACTCTTTCTCTAGAAAGGATCCATTCTTGGCAACAAAAACCTTGCCCTCGGATCTGTGATAGAAGGAATACCCAATAGTTTCCTTAGGGTATCCTATGAAGACGCACTTTTCTGCTTTGGGTTCGAGTTTATCCGGTTGAAGTTTCTTCACATAAACATCGCGTCCCCAAACTTTAAGAAATGACTGCTTAGGTTTGTTTCCAAACCACAATTCATACGGTGTCTTTTCAACGGATTTAGATGGTGCCCAATTTAAAGTGAATGCAGCAGTTTCTAGTGCATAGCCCCAAAATGACAACGGCAAGTCCGTCAGAGACATCATAGATCGAACCATATCTAATAAAGTACGATTACGACGTTTCGACACACCATTTCGCTGTGGTGTTTCGGTAGGTGTGAGTTGTGAAACAATTCCACACTCTTTCATGTGAGTGCTAAACTCGTAACTTAGATACTCACCTCCACGGTCGGACCGTAGAAATTTGATATTTCTATTACGATGATTTTCCACTTCATTCTGAAATTCCTTGAACTTTTCAAAGGTTTCAGACTTGTGTTTCATCAAGTAGATATAACCGTATCTACTCAAATCATCCGTGAAAGTAACAAAATAACGATATCCACCTCGCGCCGACACACTCATTGGACCACATACATCAGAATGTATGATTTCCAATAAATCTGCCGCCCGTTCCATTGAACCGGGAAACGGCGTTCTAGTCATCTTGCCCATAAGGCATGGCTCACATGTATCAAATGATTCATAATCAAGTGATTCCAAAAGTCCATCCGAATGGAGCTTCTTCATGCATTTAACACCAATATGACCTAGACGGCAGTGCCACATATATGCAGATATATCATCATTTAGTTTAATCCTTTTAGCATCAACATTATGAATATGTGTAACATTATTATCAAGATCCAAAAGAAATAAACCATTCATCATCGGTGCATGACCATAAAAGATTTCATTCATATAAATGGAACAACCATTGTTCTCGGATTTAAATGAATAACCACTTCGCATCAAACACGATCCAGATACAATGTTCATGCTCAGTGCAGGCACCAGATAACAATTATTCAAGTTTATTACTAATCCCGACGTCAAGTGGAGAGGCAGCGTTCCGACGCCGATCACATCAACGCTTGATCCATTGCCGACATGCATCTTGACCTCACCCCTTGCTAGCGGTCACTTGTTCCGCAGCCCCTGATTCGAGTTACAAATATTAGCAACTGAACCGGTATCAAATACCCAGGTGCTACTGCGAGCACTAGTCAAGTATACATCAATAACATGTATATCATAAATAACTTTGTTTGCCTTGCCGGCCTTCTTATCTGCCAGATACTTGGGGCAGTTGCGCTTCCAGTGGCCAGTCCCCTTACAATAGTAGCACTCGGTATCAGACTTAGGTCCAACTCGGGGTTTCTTTTCAGGCGCAGCAAGCGGCTTGCCGCCCTTACTTCCCTTCCGTTTTCCCTTCTTGTCTTTCTTGAAACCAGTGTTCCTATTGATCATCAGCACTTGATGTTCCTTTTTTATCTCCACTTCTGCAGTTTTAAGCATTGACAGAAGCTCGGGGAGAGACTTCTTCATGCCTTGCATATTATAGTTCATCACGAAGCTCTTATAGCTAGGTGGCAGAGACTGCAGAACACGATGGATGCCTAAGTCAATGGGAATCGATATTCCCAAGGACACAAGCTTATCGGCGTAACCCGACATCTTGAGTACATGCTCACTAACGGAGCTGTGCTCTTCCATCATGCAGCTAAAGAACTTTTCTGAAGCGTTGTAGCTCTCTACAGCAGCATGTGTGTCGAAAATCATTTTCAACTCACCCATTGTATCAAAAGCATTGCCGTTTTCGAAACGCTTTCAAAGTTCCGGCTCTAGCCCATACAATATGCCGCAATGAACTAAGTTGTGCTCCTCCTGACGAGTCTGATAGACATTCTTCTCCTCGTCAGGGGCATCATCAAGAGGTGGGGGGTCTAACGGCGCTTCTAGCACATATTGCTTTTGTGCAGCAGAGAGGAGAATCCTCAAATTCATGGCCCATTCGGTAAAGTTGCTACAGTTCGTTGCTAGTTTCTCTTTCTCCATGAACACATTGAAATTAAAAGCAGGTGGTGCCATCTACAACAGAATTTGTAAAGTTTAGACTAAGTGTATGATAGATTGAGTTCAACTAATCCATATTACGAATGAACTCCCACTCAAAAACGACATCCCTCGTGCCTTTTTGGTGATTACATGAACCAAATCCACTACACCAAGTCCGATCATCACGTGAGTCGGTGTAGCTTCAAAGGCGAGCATCAAATGGGCATCATATCTACTATATGACTCATGCTTAACCTTTCGGTCCGTGTTCTGAGGCCATGTCTATACGTGCTAGGCTCGCCAAGTTAGAACCTTAGTATTCGCGTGTGTAACTGTTTTACACCCGAAATATGGTCGTGGATCCAAGAACACCCGATCATCACGTGATGTCTTGGAGCGACGAAAACATAATCGGTGCATACTAAAGGAAGAACACATTCTTATCTTGATATTTAAAAGAGGGATCATCTTATTATGCTAACAAAGCGCTAAACAAGCAATATAAGATGCTATCAAACATCACATGTTTATTAGTGAAATGATATGGTTCCCGCATATGCTCTCTATCATGTGCACCGTGGTATGATCACTATCATACCTATATGTGTAAGTCCAAGGTCTATGGAGATTACACGTTATGTATGTTGTAAGAGTATCATCTCATACTTCTACTTACAACATCACCATATCATAATACTAGCCCAGCAACAATCTAAACTAGATGCCTCTAATTTATCTATTGCAAGTTTTACGTGGCTTAGGGCTTTCGAGATAGAACCGTTCTTACCTACGAACATGAACCACAACGAGGATAACAAAATTGTTGACAACTTGCTTGCAAAATAGATATTGACTATAGTAGGAGAGACAGACACCCGCTAGCCACTTATGCAAACTAGTTGCATGTCAAGCGTGGAACAGGTCTCATGTGCGAGGACATGTAAAGTTTGTCCGGGCCGCTTCATCCCACTATGCCACCAATATCCAAAATTACAACAAAGGAGCAACAACATCATCATCATCGCCCACATACTCATATGTGTACTACCCGTGTAAAGTATCTACGCATAGATCCGGCTCTGATACCACTGTAGGGTTTGCAGCATAGAAAACAAAAAATTTCCTACGATGGGAACTATATACCAAGATCTATCGACTAGATACAAACAACAGGCGGATGTATATCCGTAGAGAACATACCCTTGAAGACCGACAAAGCTTAACAAGTTCAACTCGTGGTTGATGTAGACGATCTCTTGCCGATCTCAAGATCGAGAGGAAGTCCTAGCGCCGCAAAGCAGCAGCGCATCCGTGCTCGCACACATGTACAAGACACCGGACAACCTCCGCCTCCTCGCTGCTGCGATGCAGCGGAAGCACAACCCTTTCTTGCCGAATAGCCACCGGGAACATGTATCTCGCTAGTCCGAGACCATGGGGAATAAATTCTAGAGGGGGAGAGAGATCCTTCACGAGGAGGTGTGAGAGACAAGTGAGAGGAGGGGCTCCTTTTATAGGAGGAGGGGGGAACCCCAAGGGGGTGGCCGGCGCATGGGGCTGCCCCCTTGCCCTCCCCTCTTCATGTGGGTGGACACTCCACTCACAAAATTCCTTTAAATTCCCTCCACTCAAAAGTCCACTCAAATTCCCATTAAATTTCCACCAAATTTAATGCAAACTCTCATTAAATAAAACTCTTTTATTTTATTCAGAATTTTGTCAATTACTTTAATGACAAACATTCACAAATAACCCCTTGCTAGAATTCCATTTCACATGCATAACCACTTTATGCAATTTCACCCGAAAACCTGTTTCGGTATCTAGTGAAATAAATTCCTGCGCTTGTTTATTCTTTCGGCATGAAACATTTGCTCCAACTGGATGCCAGTGTCCCTTAAGTGTGTCACCCTACGGTTCGCGAATAATGCGGACATGATCGAGACCCTTCTCCGATCAATAATCAGTAGCGGGACCTGGAGATCCATACTGACTCCCACACATTCAACGATGACTTTTCCTGTGATCGTCAGAACCTTTTACGCTTGTATCTTAATCCCTTTGTTTCACGATATATTACATGTCCGAGATTCGATCATCGGTATCTCCATACCTAGTTTGATCTCGTTACTGACATGCACTCTTTTCTCGTTCCCATGATATAACATTCTAGTGATCAAATCACTTGCTTGCAAGCTAACCAATGTGATATCACCGAGAGGGCCCAGAGCATATCTATCCGTCATCGGGATGAACAAATTCCACTCTTGATCCATGATTCTCAACATAACACTTTAGAAGCTTTGAAGCCACCTTTATAATCACCCAGTTACAGAGTGATGTTTGATGTCAACAAGAAACTCTTCCAGTGTTAGTGATTGGCATGATCTCATGGTCTAAGGATTAGGATTACTTCGTAGTTTTTTTATAGCAATATAAACTCAATAACTTTGATCGTAATGCTATACTTCGGATGAATATTCATCACACCATTACACTAATGTTGTGATCTCGTTATTAACAACATCCAATGTCTATGATCAGGAAACCGTGATCATCTTGTTAATCAATGAACTAGATTATGAGAGAGGCATAACTAGGAACTTTCTGTTTGTTTATTAAACACACATGTATTAACGTTTCCGTATTAATACAATTATAGCATGCAAAATAAACATCTATCATATACTTGGAATACACATAATAAACATTTTATTATTGCCTCTCAGGGCATATTCCCTTCAGTCTCCCACTTGCACTAGAGACAATAATCTAGTTACATTGTGATGTATCTAACACCCATGGAGTTCTGGTGTAGATCATGTTTTGCTCTAGGGAGAGTTTTAGTCAATGGATCTGCTACATTGAGATCCGTATGTACTTTACAAATCTTTATATCTCCATCCTTGACATGCTCGCGGATGGAGTGAAACCGACGCTTAATATGCTTGGAATGCTTATGAGACCTTGGCTCTTTGGCATTGGCAATGGCACCATTGTTGTCACAATAGATCACCATTGGGTCCAACGCGTTTGCAACCACACCTAGTTCGGATATGAACTCCTTCATCCAAACTGCTTCCTGAGCCGCTTCTGAAGCAGCAACATATTCGGCCTTCGTTGTTGATCCCGCCACCACAGGTTGTTTGGAGCTCCTCCAACTAACCGCTCCGCCATTCATGAGAAATACGTATCCGGTAGGCGAGGTAGACGACGAAGACGGTTTTGCAGAAAAAAACCCTGGCACTTCTTTTCTCTTAACCCACAATCCTTCTTTGGTCCCACCCGTCAGTCACAGAAGAGAACGAGAGGGGCTGACTGCTGGGCTTTTGTGGGCTGCACATGGGCGACAGGTAAGAAGAGGGAAGTTGGGCCATGGCCAGGATTTGTTTTACTTTTTTTTCTATTTTCTATTTTACTTTTTAGATTTGTATTTAATCTTTAACTTGAACTTTTCTAACAAAGTTTATTTGCTGAATACTTACATCAACAATTAGTATTGATTGAGATTAATTTTGTAAACCTTAATGATAAATATTTTCTTTATATATATTTCTTTATTTTCTTTATATAAATCCCCTTTAATAATTTGTAGAAATCTTTATTATTAATTTTCTTTCTATGCTAAATCATGGCTTATTATTTGATATTTTCTTATTTGTTTATAAAACTTAACTCTAGTTAGCTCATAGTTTGAATAGAAACTTTTATACATAATGATCCTATATCATTATTTGATGCATGAAATACAAAAGAAATTAATATGGTTAATACCACTTTCATTAATTTAGAAAATGGTATTGTATATATTCTATTATGATAAACATAGAAATTTAGGCTTCTTAATTTACTTATATTCTTTTGTGAATGTGGGTAAAGATTTAATAGCTAAGCATATTATCTTTTGTTTGTGATCTTTAATGGTATCACTTTTAAATTAGGAAGTTATTAACTAAAATTCTTTATGGAAAAGAATTGATTATAATTTCTCCTAAACACATATGGTTAAGACAATTGGAAATGATAAAGAGGTGCTTATGTGATTTGCTATAGAAAAATATTCATATAAAGTGATATGGAGATAAGATGATAGTTTAATAACATGAGATGGATATTATGTTTGGTTTGAGATTTAGAGTTAGGTGTTAACCAAGAATTTTTATATTCCATAATTCATAATTCTGGGCTTCTAATTAAGGAATTCCTTTCCTAGATATCCTACTTCTTCCTATCCATCATCATGGTTAACATGATGAGCTTTACTTCATAAAAATATTCTTATCCACCTATTATTCTTCTAAATCCATTTAAAAATCCAATGAGCTTGACACTAAAGCTTTTATAGTTTTCCCATATCCATACTTGGTTATATCCACTACTCTACAGTTGATAACCTTCAATCCAACAAGTAGCTATTTCTAACTCCATTCCTATTCTTCCATAATAGCTTTATCCACCACTAAGATTATTTCAATAGATGTATACATCAACTACCTTTCTCTAAAGCTTACTATCCTTTAAGAGGAATAACACTACTTCCCTAACTCCATGCTATACCATCTTTAATTCAATCCTACTATCCTATATTTACTTTACTCTAATAACTCATACTCCAACCTTACATTATATTTTTGTGGCTTGGAATGACTACTCTAGGATAACTTATCTATACCAGGGTTTCAATCATTTTCTTCCCACCAATATCACTTATACTAGATATAAGTATTCAATCTTGGTGAGCAAGGCATGATCTTTATAATCCTTTAATCATTTCTAACTTAGATTTCCAATTTGGCTAAGCCAGGCTTTATTAATACAACCTTGCAATTGTATTGGAATTATCTTCTTAGTACCTTTAATTGAATTAAGGCTGTTATTCATGGACTATGCCCCCTTGATCCAATAAAATTACTACTGGTAACTATCTTCAGGGTTCATCCTAGTAATCCTGTTTACTACCACCTATATCTTATTTCAAATAACTCTTCTATCCATCCAGGAGTGGATTTAACTCCATCAATTATCACATTGATTTTATTATTCTTCAATCACTCCCATCCTATAAATGATATCTAAAACTAGCATTAATATTTACCTCTACTTAGTTGTTTCTTTATAGGCACTTAAGTGTAAACTATGATATGGTCAGGAGTTAATAGATTGAGAACTGGTGAATCAATAGTTGATTTCTCAACATTGATGAACAACAGATATTGGAATATAGCTCAATAGATATGATAAGAATTAATATGGAAAGAAAGATATGTGGTGAATGATCTAGACTTAGTTTCTTTCCTACTCAAACTCACTAAAAAGTTAAGGTTAGGTATTACCATGATACTCATATTAATAATAGATAAGAATAAGATATGTTAGGATTAGTCATTACATTCTTATTACTTAAGTTGTAATCTTAACTTGGCATTCATGAGTTGCTGTGATGAATATTATGATTTGATCCCTTAAGGATCAGATATTAATCATTTAAGCAATGCATTATGAGTAACATTTTATTATATTTGATCTATCCTCAGATCAAAGCATGTTTACCCAAATAAGGTTTTAGCAATGTCATATTGGAACTTATCACACTCAACTTGATGATCTACTTCAATTCCATCAAGTTGAGAGAAGCTTCAATCACTTTGACAAGTTTTGTTTAAAAGCGCGAAAATTATTTGGATTTTCTATGCATGAATGCAATGCACACATCTGGGTTCAGCTTATTTCTAAGCTCTAATGTTGGGATGTTACACTTGTGTTGTTGTTGCCTGCTACCCCAATGACTGCAATTGCTGGCTATTCCTTCTTGACCTTGCTCTGCTCCTTGTGGAATTATACCTGCTCCTCTTTGAATAGGACTACTTCTTCTCTGGATTTCCCTTGCCCAACACCTGATCCACCCCCTCCTATGTAGCTATCTTGTTGGTGATCTGATAGGTTTTTTGTAAGATTTTGCTGGTTGATATGATGGAAATCTGGCTAGAAATATTATGTGGTTCCTTGTGTGTTCTTGAGAGAGAACTCTGGTTGTGGCTGTGGCTATGAACTAGTGGCAAGCTGATACTTCTCTTGGTGATATAGAGAATTGTGATTAACTAGCAGCTGAACTGCTACGGCTGCTTCTCTTCTTATCTGATTTCCTGGTTGCTGTGTTGTTGACAACACAACACTTGCATGTGTTGTGTGAGCTGCTGTCTAGTGGGTCCCTTTAGGTGCAAGTTTCCATGAATGAAACTTGGTATTGTGGATGAGCTCGACTGGTTATGACACTTATCCCTATTTTGGATACTTCTCCACTTGGTGAAACTTTCCCTAAGCCTATGATGTTGTACTAAGGCTCATTTCTAGGATAATAACAGATTACTACTTTTTCCTTTTCTTATTACAACTCAATGGAGGCAAAGCAATGCATTGCATTGCTAAAACCTGAGAGTACAACTAACACTAACCCCTCACACTTTCCCTCTTTGCTTTCTTTTTCTTTTTACAAGAAGCAAGTACAAGACAAGGATAAGAAGAAATGAAGAAAGAACATACAAGAGTAGATAGGAAAATAATTTAGATTTTCTTTTTATTAAGTATTGTAATTTCTTTTCTGTTTGAGTATTGTAAAAACATTGTATTGTTGTATCTTATTTAGTAAAGTTAAATTTTCTTTCTTTAATTCCTTCTGTAATGTAATCTTTTATTTGTTACATTTTATTTGATTTGTTGCTACTGAATAGAGAAGATAATAAGAAGTATCCTTTTATTTATTATATCAAGGACAATAAAATATTTATATTCATCTTATATATAAGAATTATTTTGTATTATATTATTGTAATACCCTTATTATAAGGAATATTGTAATATACATTTATTATGAAAAGGAATACATTTTGTTCCCTGTTTGCAATTCTTTTTCCACTATTATTCTAAAGGTCCATATGTTGTATGATTAAATATTTTTGTATTTCATTTTTTTTATTTTATTGTTTATATATATATTATTTACTTAACATGGGAATATTCCCAAGTGTTCAAATTTGTATTTCAATTCTCCATTTCAAATATGAATTGAATTATTTTCACAAGACACAAAAATATAGTAGAGGTCATGTCGAAATCCGTGACACTTGCCCTGACGTTTTCATCAGAACAAGAGAGATATAAGTCCCTCTATAGCTTCTTTAGTTTTGTGCGAAAATTTCTCGAATTTTCTTATGCATGAATTAAATGCACACATCTGAGTTCAATTATTTTTAAGCTCTAATGCTGGGGTGTTACAAGGTTCCTCCACACGCAGCCACCATGGCCCCATCCTCCCCTCTATTCGACGACCATATCGACGACTAGAGGAGTAGGGACCCTCCCCAATTCTTTGTTTTGTTTTTGTATGTCATGCCTTCCTTCGATTTTCGTCTCCCTAGTGACATCAGCGAGGTGGGGGCGACGTTGTCGGTCTCTCTAACGTCTCCCTACCTCGTGGGCGTCCAATTTAGAGTCAAAGATGGGCCCATGAGGGTTAGTGTTGCCAGATTGGTTGGTTCTCTTCGGATGTTTGTAATTGGTGTGTATATAAAGGAAATTTAGATGGTTTCTGGAACGATGACTTCGACCTTTTCTTTCGTTGTGTTCTGATGCAAGATTTGGTTTCTTCTAACCCTCTGTATTGGTGCTGAAAGATGGCAAACATGTGCTGCTTGAGGTGAGGCCCCAACCGATGTCCGACCAACGAACATTAGATCTCGTTGTTCGTGGCGAGTGGCTATTACAGTCTTCAAAGCTTGTTTCAGCTCGGTGGAAACCAAATTCTTTTCCTCGAGGATCTCTTGAATGAAAATTGGTAAGGTTATGAAAGAGTAAATATTCGCATGCGGAATCCTTTTTAAATTAGAATACTTTACCATTATTCAATAAGAGTTAAAATAAAGATATTTTAAGGTTACATCATCTATACAAATTTGGTTAATTTAGCCATATGGATAGTCAATCTTTAGGCTGTATTGCGAGGATATTTTCATGCGCATTTTTTTTCTGAAATGGGGTCGGAGCCTGGCCTATGCATCAGTAGATTTGCATAGCCTTTCATTGCAATGTGTGAACCAAACTAAATTTACATTCTCAAGGACCAGAGAGGGTCGTTTTCAGGCGCATATATCCCTTACTATTAGTTCGGTGCAACTTTCAAACTTGGGAAGACTCAGAACAAGCAAAGGAAAAAAGATGACCAATATGCTTATCTATGTATTTATTTATTATTGGTCATTTTACCGCGTGTTGTCTGATGTTGTACTATCCTCGTATTTTTTAAGAAATATAAGATATATGAGATGCCTTGAGTGTTTCTTCTAGTAGAAAAAAAATGCTCCATTCGATCCAAATTAACTGACTCGGGCTTAGTGGCAGACCTAGAAAATTTTTGAAGCCTTGGCAAACACTACTAATGTGCCAATTTTCGAACAAAATCGATGTATGAGATCATGTAACGCAAGCTGCGGCGCGGGCGGCAAGCCCGGACGGCCGCCCGGGCTAGAGGGACCTTGGGTCCGCCCATGCTCGGGGTCGTTTAGATATTGATATATCTAGCACTAAACTACGTGGGAAAGATATACCAATATGTCAATATCTTTCACGCATAGTTTGACCTAGGGTTTTAGCACTAAACTATGTGGAGAACGCTCAGAATCCTTTTCATCGAAGTAATCAGCCCACCGCCTGGCCTGGGAAGAGGTGGGGTGGAGGGGGAGGGGTGGGGGAAGGCGCTTGGGAGGGGGAGGCCATGGCTAAATGGGTGACGGCCGGCACCGGGGTGGCGGCCGGCGTGAGGCTCTGGCCGCCGCCGCCAGAGTGGCAAGCGACGGTAGGAGGAAGTTGGAGCCCTAGTCTAGCAAGGAATCGCGATCCAAATTAACTAACTCGGGCTCGTTTAGATATTGATATATCTAGCATTAAACTATATACCATATATAAATATCTTTCACACATAGTTTAAACTAATTGCTTCACTGATGTTTGAAACGGCCTATAGAGAACGAACAATTGCTACAGGAAACACGCCATCCAGTACTTTTCCCGTGAAATTCCGTTGGGCCAGCGTCAATTGTTGACGTTCTGAAAAGGAAAAGAAAACCATTTTCACTCGAACATTCGACGCCGGTCGTCCAGACTCCAGACGGGCTGACCCGAACCGCATGTCCGCCCCCCTGCCAGACCAAAGCCAAAGCCAAAGCGAGCAGAGCCTCCCTCCCCGACGCTTCCGCCATCGTCTTCTCCTTCTCCCTCTCTCTCCCGGTGACTCTGCCCTCTTTGTCTAGGGTTTTACCCGGCGATCTCTCTCCTCCCTCGCTCCTGCCGTGGCGAGGCGCCCGGTGGAAAATGACGGAGGTGGAGGAGGTCGGTAACAGGATGGAAGCGCAGCTGCGCCTCCACGCGGGGCCGGCGGCGGAGGACAACGGCGATCTCCCCCTCCCCGCCCTCTTCGAGAGGGCGTCCCACCTCCACTCGCTCGCCTCCAGCTCCTCCCTCGACCAGGTCCCGTTCCGTCCTTCCTCCCCGATCACCATCCCTCGATTCGTGCGATTCCTCCTCCTCACGTGCTCGGTTTTGCTTTGGGTTGGGGGCAGGAAGGGATCCGCACGGGGATCGACCTGCTGCGGCGCTGCGACGAGATGGTCAGCAAGCTCGGCCTCTTCTCCTCCAACGAGACCAAGGAAGACGTCTCCACCGCCAACCTCAAGTACCTACTCGTACGGTTCTCCCCCTCCGCCTCTTAGAGTTTCATCTCCATTTCATTTCTGCATGTGTACCTGTGGCTGGTTTGACCTGTGATTATGTTGTTCGTTTTCTTTAGGTGCCATACTACCTTGGTGAGATGACTGAACAAGTGGAGCAGGAGGACCGGATTCCAGTTCTCAAGGCATCACAAGATCATTTGAAGGTTCACCAGTCATGTTACTTGATCTCGCACACACTTATGATGCAGTTTTAGGGGCTTTCTCGTTTCTTATCAGATTTTACCTATTTATCATGGGGATCGACAGGAGTTCATTTCTATATGTGAAGCTTTGGAGCTTATTCCAGAGGATGAGCTCCAGTCATCTAGACAGGGGCAATCTGAAACCCTGGCCAACCGAAGAGCACAAAAGGTGAGGCTGATTTACCTTTGACTCCCTTAGTCTTTAGGACTCAACCAATAATTCCTATTTTCCACCAGAAGCATGATAATCTGGGATATCATAATTTGTGCTGAGTTGGGCATGCAAATACGGGACACATAGGTCTCTTACCCTGTTTCTAGTTTGAAGTTGGTTTAATTTCATAAAAGTTACTCGCTTTCCCATTTTCTTGAGCTAGGTTGCCCGGTTCAAGCGGCAAAAGGCTGCAGAAACAAAGCTCCAAGAGATCAAAGAGAGGAAGGAAAGGCGTGGGCGGTCATTGAGAGCAGCAGCTTTATCAGCTCCTATTGAAGCTGGCGAGGAAGATGACTTTGAGGATGATGGAGAAGAAGAAAGAGAGGTTAGCATCGGACTTCTAGGTGGTATTGTGTATTTGGGCATGACTTTTCTTAATCTGACCTTGTTTCCAAGATTGTACTACCACCATATATATGCTAGAGTTGCAACCTGAATCCTATATTTCGAAAGGATCCAAATTTGAATTATGTTTGATGTACTAAAATATAAAGTTTTGTTCAGTTCAACCAAAGATAGTTTGATTAATTTAGATATAATAATTATCTGGAGTTGACGAATTTGATGTTCCGGCTAGGGTTACTTAAAACCAATAGGAGAACGACCACATGCGCTAAATTGCCCCCATCTTTTTTGTTATATTCCTATTTGTTTAGTTTTTCTCATTCTTCGCATGAGTACATTAATCTTTGTTTTATGTTTTACATACAGGATTTTGAACACTTGTTTGCTACATCAGAATTTATAACCACTAAAAGAATGGACCATGTAATTTTAATAGAAAAAAATCTCTATCCTACCAGTATCATTGACCTGAAATTGATTGCTATGCGACCCATCCAAATTTGTGACCCAAAGAGCTGCAGCTTGACCTTGTCCTGCTTAGTTCCTTGCCCTGAATGATCTGGGTTCCTGGCAGAGGATGTCTCTCTGAGGCTCGCTAGTTCCTTCCCATGCGAAACACAAATAATGGCTAAATTAGTAAGGGCATGTTTGGTTGCCAGCCGCACTTTGTCGTGGCCCTTACAACGAATCTCTAGTGTATTACATCATATATCATGCTCGGGTATTGCCAATCCTTATACTACTGCAAAGTGAAATATTTTTGCAACTAAGGCGACATCATGTGAAAAGATACCTGATCTTTTTGTGCCTACCAGTTGCAGTCTGCAATTTCTTAATCTTGTGTTATATTGTCAATGCAAGCTTTTTTGGTCCTGTCCGTGTGTGCCTCTCAAGCTCATACTGTTACAATGTTAGTCTGTAGTGTACTTTGGTTCTATAATCAGGCAAAAACTTCTGAGTTTCTGACATTACTTTGATTTATTGTTCTATGCTGCAGGCTTGGTTAGCTACTATCTCACTGGCTCTCTGCAAGGTAATTATCATTCTGTTTAAGTTGCCACACTTCTTTTCAGAATATTATCTGACTTCAAATGGAATTATTTCTTTTTGCCCCTGTAGGCTTTTGATCTTGTTGACATGTTAAAGAAGGAAGAAGAAATGCTTCTGGCTGTAAAAGAAAGAAAAGAAAAGGTAAAAGAACTAGTAGAAATAACTTGCAAGATCAATCAATAGCATCTTGGGCTGATGTTTTCAGTGGAATATTTTTAGAATTGTTTTTCCTGGTAGGATGGGAGTGCCTTCTTTGCATATATAGGATAATTTTTATAATAGCTGTGTTTGAAAAACTCCTTGGTTGCATTTCGTCTCTCAGAACTTCTGTTTGTGGTAATAATAAAGGGAGTGTCTAGGTCTCAGTCGCCTGAGAACTTCTTATGTCTAAGTCGCTGATGTTATTCTAATATTTGTGCTAATTCTCAGTTGCAACCTAGTTGCAACTCATAAGATGTATACTAATTCTTAGTTGCAACTAAATTCTCAGTTATACCCGAGTTGCAACTCATGTGTAATTTCCACTTTGCACGAATCATGAGGCAAATCGAACGGTGAAAGAGGCGACTGAGACTTCACAAGTTCTCAGGCGCCTGAGAACTAGCAAATCTGAATAATAAAATATATCACTGGAGTTTCTGCTAGTGTTGAACGATTTGTGGTTATTTATGGATAACATATTGCGGTTAGCCTTTGTGAAGGTGATCCTTTCTCAGAAGTCAGAATAGAACTCAGCATTCTATCAGATACAGATAGTTGCATATATTGTTTTTAATTTGTCTCCCTTGTGTTGTACTCTGTATGTACATGGAGATTTCTTTTCTCTGTACTCTGTATGTACATGGAGATCTCTTTTCTAAGAGAGTATATATTTGTGATCTAGGATGGGAATGCATTTGCTCGTGAAATGCTTGATGAGCGAACACAAAACGCTGAAGCATGGCACCAAAATGCTGCCAGCCGCGCACCATATTCCAAGCCAGCTAAGCCAATCACTTGTGCAACTTTTGCTCAAGACGTGATTGAAGGTAGAGCAAGTGTTTCACAAGCTCATGACCACAAACACCAACCCCTGATATTTGGTCCTGCAAGTCTTGTTGGCGGAGGACTAACCAGTGAAAGGGAAAGAATGGCAGCACAAGTTTTTCAGCCTAGTTACAGGTATGTTTTTGAACTGGTCTTATACTTCTTCCAATGACATAGTATGCTGCTGGCGACCTTTTTCTGCTGTCAAAGAATGGGAATTCCAACTTTTTTTTCGCAACTTGTAATTCATAACACTTCTTTGTTGCATTGAGCATTGTGCAATACGCAAATACCTTGATATTCAAGCATGTGCTCCACTCTGTTAGTTTTGCTGTTAGCTATTAAAAATGGTTGCTGATTTTGATTAATTGGAGACCTATAGTCCTATACTCTGTTTTGATGTTAGATAAGGCATCCCATAGTACCATGTTAAAATTTGTTATCCAGAAGGGTTAAAAGATGAAAATACATCTGCAAGGGCGATGTAAGTTCCCTAAACATGCAATAGTTACCTTTAAGCACATTCCAGTCTCTGTTTTGATGTAAACACTTGGAAATATGATTATGATGTTGAGATAATCATTTGGAGGTGCGCATTTAGATGCAGCCCTAGTTTATGAAAAAAAAAAGGGCCAAGTAGAGAGGTGCTGCTATTCTTCTGCATCTATATAAAAAAACTCGACCAACAAGCACTAGCCTGCGTGTCATTTATTTATTTTTGCTTAGAAGAGACAACCGAGCACCACAGGGAGCCAGGCCTCGAACCTGAGTGGGCTGAGCGAGAACCGTGGCTGCTGCCCCAACTATTACTGGTAGATACCAATAGATATTTTTCTAGGATGTTAAACCATTTGTAGGTTTTATCTCCTGAAGTAGCGTTGCATTGTCTTGTTCTGACAGTTTGTGGTATCATTTGCAAAGCATACAGACTTCTATCTGATTCAATTTTTATATTGCCTTTTTGCCTGCATGGGACTATAGGATGCCGACAATGAGCATAGAAGAAGCCGGGTTAACTGAAATGAAGATTATGGAAGAATGGCAAGAAAGAACCGCCAAAATGATTCAAGAGGCTAGCTCCTCTTGGCACAAAGATGACACTAGTCGGGCCGAAGACGACGAGGACGCCGAAGAGGAGAAAGCAAGGGCATGGGATGACTGGAAGGATGAAAACCCTCGCGGTGCAGGCAACAAGAAGCTCACCCCATGCGGCTAGGTGCTGCTATCGACACTAGTGAAAATACCACATGATACTGATATCCATGTTGCTGAGTGATGGCCAGATAACATTTGTTTAGTTTTCCCTCATGTTTGCTGAGTGATGTTCTTCAGAGTACGTTATACAAATGCTGTGCTAGTGCATTATGATTTCATACATACACTTGTTGAGGTAGCATGCATCGTCAGTTCTTTTTTGTTTAGCGGGGATGAATCACCAGTTCTGATGCTCGGTTGCCTGTAACAACACCAGCTAGATCCTCTGAACCTGCTATCGGCTATCTCTGGCCATGCACACGGAAACAATGACGTCTCCACCATGTTGGGCCCCTGACCTGTTCACCTCCAGTCCCACCTGGTTTTCCATGGTGCACGGCTCCACGATCTCCCTGTCCACCCTAGCATTTCTCACACGAGACCTGGTCCGGCGCTTCATGTACCCAGGTGTGCTCCTAGAACGGCAAAGAAGAAACGCGGAAAAAAGATGTCCGACTCATTTATCATGAAAATAAAATTGTTCACGTCCAGTTGCCATACAAACTCAAGTAGTAATTCTTTTAGAAAAAGCAAACCAACCTATGTTTGGGTGGTACCTCCGGTCCACCAGAGTTCAGACCTTAGATTTGACATTGTGTGTTGCATAAAATTGTTCACAGTTGCCATACAAGATCAAGTAGTAATTCTTTTAGAAGACCCTATCCACCAGCTCGGTCTCTCGGAAGTGCTTATAATAGTAGGGTGTGCGTGGGTGTATATACATGTTGTATTATTGTGTTCCTCAAAAAAAGGGAAAAAATATTGCAGGTAGACTATTGGTTCACATTGTTACGCCACCTTAACATTTTATGTTATGTTGCATATCCATGAACTTTCCAACTTCATTTATGTATAAAACACGCAGTTCCATGAAGTGTGGATGTGAATATATCTAGATGTCTTTTAGTACGGAGTATATAGGTTCGTAGAGGTTTGAAATGAACCTATACATTAGGAGATAGTAGTAATAAGCAATTTGGAAAATAATACTCCCTCCGATTCATATTAGTTGGTTTAGATACATTTAGATATGAATGCATATGGTCAAGTTTTAGTGCTAAATACATACGTATGTAGATAAATTTGAGTCAACTAATATAGGTCAGAAAGAATACTACAAATTCTTCCAGCAGCTTGCCAAAGTTTTCTTGCGGACATTATAGTTGCAGGTCTATCCCCCAAGCATATGACATATCATCAAAATCTGACAGGAATATTATGAGCTCACACCTCCAAGGACTCCTTCCAGTTTCTTAACTTCAGACCATTTCCACACTGGACACCACTCCTTAACAGCAACCACGAGAAATTTTAACTCTTGCAGGAATTTTATCTGTCTAACAGGAGATTATGAATCAGAGAGCAATATAAAGAGTTAACATGCTAGCACTGCCCTGATTTGACAGATTGCTGTCACTATTAGAAAACGAAAATCTGGGAAGATGTCAACTGAATATTCCTCCAAGTGTAGCTTATACATCCATAAACACCATTTTATACCTGAAGCTATACTAGCCCATTTGAAAAGCTTTGGCAACATAGATGTTTACGGTACTACAATCTTTGTGCAAATTTGAATATGACTCTCAAAGAGGTAAATGAAAATCCATGAATCCTCCCACAAGTTGATATGAACCTCATCTCCGCCTTGAACTTTCAATAATATAGAGAAACATCTCACTCGCATGATCCTCTTAAGAGTCACCTGCTTTAGGAGTCACCACCGAACATAGGACTGATTATTCCTACGACGCTTTTGCTGCGGAGGGCCTTGCACATCTTCACCCCCATCTTGTCCATCACCTCCAGTGGCCTCAGCAGCCTCATCTCTTACAACAACATTGTTTCTATCGCTGTGATCTTGATCCTCACCACCGCCACCACCGGTGACTGGGCCATTCGCAACTTGTTCTTCAGCAGCGAGTAGCGCATAAGCCTTTTCTGTATTGAGGAGCGTCATGTAGCCATGAAGAGTATTTTCTCCTCGGGCTACTCCTGCCTCTTTCAGGATCTTGGCTTTCGTCTGGCCATACTTGAGGAGGGCCTGACGGTTGGCCTCCCGGCTGCAAAATTCAAATAGGTGACGCTGCTGCACCTCTGGTCCATACTTGTCGACAATCAATCTGTCAAATCAGGGCAGTGCTAGCATGTTAACTCTTTATATTGCTCTCTGATTCATAATCTCCTGTTAGACAGATAAAATTCCTGCAAGAGTAGCTTATACATCCATAAACACCATTTTAAACCTGAAGCTATACTAGCCCATTTGAAAAGCTTTGGCAACATAGATGTTTACGGTACTACAATCTTTGTGCAAATTTGAATATGACTCTCAAAGAGGTAACTGAGAATCCATGAATCCTCCCACAAGTTGATATGAACCTCATCTCCGCCTTGAACTTTCAATAATATAGAGAAACATCTCACTCGCATGATCCTCTCAAGAGTCACCTGCTTTAGGAGTCACCACCGAACATAGGACTGATTATTCCTACGACGCTTTTGCTGCGGAGGGCCTTGCACATCTTCACCCCCATTTTGTCCATCACCTCCAGTGGCCTCAGCAGCCTCATCTCTTACAACAACATTGTTTCTATCGCTGTGATCTTGATCCTCACCACCGCCACCACCGGTGACTGGGCCATTCGCAACTTGTTCTTCAGCAGCGAGTAGCGCATAAGCCTTTTCTGTATTGAGGAGCGTCATGTAGCCATGAAGAGTATTTTCTCCTCGGGCTACTCCTGCCTCTTTCAGGATCTTGGCTTTCGTCTGGCCATACTTGAGGAGGGCCTGATGGTTGGCCTCCCGGCTGCAAAATTCAAATAGGTGACGCTGCTGCACCTCTGGTCCATACTTGTCGACAATGTTTGAGGCCTGCACGTTCAGATCCTTTCCTTCCTTCCGACAGTCGGCGAGGTACATTGTCCAGCATTGACCGCGGAGCTCATTGCTATCCAGGGCAACATAGGAGGCGGGTACAGGGTATTGCGCCTTTGCAGCTTCAACATTGACCTCAAAGGACTTGCGGGTCTCGTCGATCTTTGCCATATAGTGGGCAATCCTGGCATCCCTTTCTTCCTGCAGCTTGCTCATTTGACCTGAATATTCATCATTCACAGCCTGATAAAGGTCGAGGAGGGCCATCTGCTCAGGATCGGAGACACTATTTCCAGATTTGACCACACGTTGCTGGACGCAATGCAGATTATGCTGGCCCGTGGTGGTTGTGAGCCATCGTGTGAACCTGAATAAGTCCCTAATGGTCAGCACCTGCGCTGACACAACGCCTCCAGAATTGTGAGCCCTGGACCACAGGTCACCAAAGATGCCCTGTTGAAGGTGAGGTGTCATGGCCATCACTGCCTCCTCCAAACCTGACATGGTGCCCTTGGAGTTGATGAGATCATCATAGGTGCAGCTTTGAAGCACCAGGTGACAATCCCCAAAAGCTAACATCAGATCGGCCAGCCTGTCTGCCTCAGCATTTCGTGTATCATCCTGCTCCGGGTACCTTTCAACCAGCATACTCGCAGAATCAGGAGCGGTACAGTTGAATGCTGTCTCCTCCCGTGTATGGTTTCCTGGATCTCTTTCTCCAGATGCAGCTGCTGCCTCCATGGTTCTCGTAGCATCGTCATCAGCTAGCTCACGAATAACTTCCCCACACAGTGTCCTGATCGAACGCTTACTGAAAGGGACATTCTCCATTCTTCCAAAAAAAGAAGCAATTGTATCGTACACACCTAAATTAACATTATCCTGCCTTAACTGGCGAACCAAATCCCTGGTGTACTTATCTAGATGCTTATGAGACGGCCAATACACCTTGTTTGCATATGTACTCGAAAAAGTATGGTTATGCACTTTCCTATGCTGGGTGACATACCATCCGTTGTCATCAGTTCTGAGTAGCCTAATTAGGGCCGGGCATTCACACGTGCGTGATTTTCCGCCCGCCTGTCGTTTACCCTGCAAGGCAACATAATCATTGCATAATGTTTCAAGACAAACTGCCACTGAAAGCGAAGTACTAAGTACATGTGTTCTTACCCCATGACCACAAGTAATTTTCTGCATGGATTTACCTCCCTTTGTATTCCGCCTGCTATTGCCGTACCTAATCCCGAACCCCATTTCCCAGGAATAGAGGTTATAAAAATCATATGCCTCTTCAACTGAATCGAAGCAGGTCCCCACCTCTGGATTAACAACGGCATCGGTCTGCCTCTCTGCAAAGCCAGTCAATGCCTTCTCCAATGCGCTTACACGAGAGGCATCTGGTTCCCGTTCATCCGGGATGCGACCTCGCCTTGCCCTGAATCGAGTAAGACACAAGAGTTATGGCTTTGTTGCATGTTAACAGGGTACTAACGATTAGGCAGTTGCTCCTTGGAAGGCAATATAATTCTACACCGATGTGCAACGCAAAATTTTCTAAAATTTGAAGCCATGCTAGGGGAAAGGGACCACCATGTAGGCCTATTGATATTTGTTGAGCAGCAATTCGTCAGATAGTTAGCAAACCAATAGGATGCACTAGTGTTCCCAGTTTCATATGCATCAAGGTTTGTGGCAATGGCAACCAATCGATTTTGCTACTTATGAACAAAAACAGACATAGAGAATACATGAATCGGACCTGTTCTACAACCAGTAGCATCAAACACTAGATCCAGTAGACATGGAATGCGCAGGGGCTGAAGGTCAGCCGAGCCATACCTGCGTTTCCAGCCGCCGCCAGCTTCACCACCTACATCTGTGGGCACAGGAGGGGCTTCGCAGCGCTGGCCGGCGTTCCCGGCCTCCTCAGAACGCAACTGCTTTTCTGAGGCACGCGGTGCACAGACAGACGAATGCTGTTGTGCGCAGCTCTTGCCGGCATCCCCGGCCTGCTCCAAATCCAAACGGTTTTCTGAGGTACGCGCTCCACTGATACCACAGGCAGAAGAATCCGCCGGATCCGGCCGACCGAAAGCTCGATTCACCACATGAATGGCAAAATCCTGACCGGGGAAAGCTCTCCTTACTGCTTCCATGGCGTCCTCCCCGAGCCCGAGCGCCATGGGCGTGCCCGACCTGCGCAAAAATGGAATAAGCAAAATGGGGAGCAGAGGCAAGGGAAATACTCGTGCCATGACATGTGCTAACATCGGTTCCTCCTCGACGAACAACTCCCTGCCCTCACGCTCACTGAAGATGGATAGGGACGAGGGGGGAGGGGATTTATGGTGAAACGAGGGTTTGGGGGTGCGCCCTCGGTAGTCGGTAGGAAGACGCCGGCTTGGAGCAGAGGGTCTTCTGCGCTGCGGTCAGCACGGGCACCGGCAGGGCCGCCTTTGGAGGCGAACCCAGATTAAAAAGCTGACGCCCGCGGTGAGCGTACGCGCCAGGCCGCCGGCGACGAAGACGTTCGCCTCATCGGCGGGACAGGGTACAGTCGGGAGGGTTGGCGGGTGGGCAAACCGGGTCGGGTCACTGGTAGGAGCTCAAGTATTTGTCAACAAAAAATGTTGATGCTTTTTTTGTCAACCAAAAATACCGACGTCACGTCATCAATCCACAACTAACTTCGTTATCTACAGTATTAGGGTCCGTTTGGCACCAACGTTTTTTTAAAGTATTCCAAAAATACTCTGATTTCTAAAAATACCATGGTTTTAAATACTTCGAGGTGTTTGGTTTCAGCAAAAACTGCAGTTTTTCATACTTCGTTTTTGGCGGAATAACACTGCTTTTGAAGTATAGAAAAAAGAGGTCTAAGGGTAGTTTGGCAGCTCAGTTTTTTCTAAACCATGGTATTCCAAAATCACAGTATTTTGGTGTCTGACTAGCGAATGCTTTAGTTTCCTAAAATCAGTTTTTTCTTAGTTTTAGCTAAAACAGAGAGACGTTTGGCTAGTGCTGTTTTCCAAAAAGATTTTGATAGGTTCTTACGATTGCATGCAGATTCATTTTGACAGAACATTCACGATGCATGCTTATTGTATCAGGCGCTAGCCTTGCATGCACTAGTGCAGACCCCCCCCTCTAACATCGGTTGGGAGGGCCCTCTAACAGCGGTTGTAGAACCGCTGTTGAGGGTTCGGTGTTACAGGGGGGCCCCCTTTAACACCGGTTCTTATACGAACCGGTGTTAAAGGGTGGCGCACGTGGGGTTGCCGCAGGGCTCAGCCCCCCCTTTAACACCGGTTCGTAAGGTTCTCTGCTGCGGCAGGAAAACGGCATAAATCTCTGCCGCGGCAGGAAAACGGCCTAAATCTCTGTCGCGGCAGAGTTCTGCCTCTGCCCCGTTCTGGACGTATTTCTGCGGGAGGGGGGGAGGGGGAATCGATCGGGAGCGGTATACACATACATCGTCATCGGTACATACGAATACATGAATAATTAAGCAACTATTATTATACACAAACATCGTCATCGGCACATACATCGTCATATCGTTCATTTTGGTGGATATCTAAAGAGTTCTCCGCCAGGCGTGACGACCTCATCAAGTATGAACCCCGCCAATTCCTCTTGAATGGCTCGTATGCGGTCAAATGGTAGGAGTTCGTCCCGCATCCGTTCGATCTGAATATATATGAAGAATGGGGTCAATATATATAAGAATAAAACTCAACACAATTGATGGTAATAAAATAATGTTGTGGACTTTGTTTACTTACTCTAAGTTGTTCTAGTGCGGCTTGGCCCGTCGCACATATCGTGTTGAATGAACTCGCAAACATAGTATCCACATAAGTTATTGCCGGGTCCCTGATGCGTGCACTTTACGAGAATAGAGAGTTCAATCAAAATAATAATCAATAAAGCATGATATAATGGAATTGGAAGCAGAATCAAAGAGATACGCAGACCTAGCTAGCTAGTATTACTTACATTTTACTCTACAAATTTTAGTTCTTCTGACCATTCACCTACGGCCCTGCCCGTGAACCTTTTCTAAACCCTGTCCGGCAAAGAAAATGGATAAAGGAGTAATTAATTACTTGTTGTCACGAAAGTTGCCGATCTAGTGCGATAATATGATTGAAATTACCTCTGAAGCATCTCTCTAAAGTCTGCCCATAGCTCTTTTTCTTTTCGTAACGAGTCCATGACAAGGACTTTTCCTGAGTCGGGTTGAATGACTAGCAGAATAAAGTGGAACCTACACACGCATAACTCATCATCAGTTACACTTAACATCGAGTAAGCCGAAACAGAATGTGTACAAGAGAGGATAACAGTACTCACGAGAAGTTGTAAGGCAATAGTATTTTCCTTTTGGTTTGTTGTCTCAGTAAAGACCTTAGCAAGTAATCTTCTGTTTGCCCGGGTTTTGTTCTTACCACTTCTTCATGAACTCTATTTGGGTCAACGAACCCAATGTCAAAAGGGCCTCCTTTCATGCATTCCATAACCTTTTTCCTGCATAATAGTATATACATATATGGTGAGCATATATATATACGTGCAATTAATGAAGTGAATGAGATGAGATATAAATTACAGAAATAGTACTTACACACAATAAAGGCTGATGGCAGCTTTGTCGAGTTCCTTCTGATTGAATATAAAATGCAAGTCTTGAATGTTGAAGTCGATCTCGTCGTCTCCGCACAAGAAAATCTCATCTCTTATATGCGCCGTGATCCATTCTTCCTTTCTCGTCTTGCAGAAATCAAGGTACCACTTGTGCAATTTTCGCATCTTTGTTGGTAGATTCTTGAGCTCCTTTTTCTTGACGAGATTCTTCCCATACTTCCATGGTTGTATGGGGTTGGCATCGCATTTGGGCAAGTTGTCTCCCATGATGTTCAAGTATGCAATGTAAGTCATCCCCATCTCATTGGCCTTTCTTTGTAGCTCTGCCTCGTAATCATTTACGGGAGGAGCGTCCCGTGTGTCGAACATTTGGAGCGGGGCGCATGATTGGTTTTCCTGCTCTCCGAGCATGGGAACTGTTTTCTAGGGTGCCGCACGACTGCTACTTTCAGTCTCCCTACGGTGCCTTGCATCCGCCTTCAAAATCTGGTGCTCGTAGTCCGGCACAAGTGGGGTTTCAGGCTTTAAAAGATTTTTGTAAAACTTCTCCACCACCGCCGGATCTATTTTCTCCTTTGGCTCGGCCCGTCTAGGTGCAAAGAATTTGTTGACCTCTTCTTCCGAGATCCTATTGGTCTCCTCGTCGCTGCGATTCCACGGTAAAACCGACAATGGCTTGGCGGAAGGCTACGGGACGTAGTTTTTTGAACTCTTTGGCGTAAGGTTTCCTGTGGATTTCTTTGTGGCAGTGCTAGTGATGCTCTTCGTGGCAGTGCTCTTCCGCTTACGCTGAGGAGATGGCTGAAGCACCGGAGATGGCTGGCGCGCCGGAGATGGCTGGCGCGCAGGAGATGGCTGAAGCGCCGGAGATGGCTGCCGCGCAGGAGATAGCTGAAGCGGCTCAGACTGCTGACGCTGCGGAGACGGCGGGGGTGCCAGTGGCCTCCAATTTGGAAGCACGATCTGTTCCTTCTTCCAAAGAATGGTTGTTTTCACTGCAAATTTGAGTTGAGTTTCCCCTTCACCTGTAGCATGGTCAAGCTGTGCTTCCTCATATTCCTTCACAACCTCATCCACCCCGACAATAGCATAGCCATCTGGAATCGGTCGAAGTGGTAAGTTCCACCAGCTACAGGAGGTAAGGCATAGCCGACAACCACCTTAATGGATAAGCCCATTAATCTCACATGCAGCTCAGCGTGTTCGCTCTCCGTGATCTCATCCACGGGGTATCGAGGACCCGCCATTTCAAGCGTGGGCTGCACGTTCTCCGTGGAAGCCACGCTGCTTTTTCGCCCAGAGTCTAGGCCGCCGGCAGCTTCTAATGCAGACTCTTCGTGCCGCTGAGATGGGATGGTAGCTTGATGGCTCTGTTGTGCATTCACTTGTGCCTACAGCGTCACAAGTGCATGTTCTATCTGTGTCATCCGCTCTGTACGCTCTTTTTCTTTTCTGCCGCGCCATCTGTAAGAGTCGCTCAACTCGGCAAACCCATCCTTCCACGTCATACCCCCTGTGCCTCGTGCATGTCCAGGGTGTTCTTTTTTACCGATGGCGCGTGTGAGCTGGTCATTCTCTCTGTCAGGATGGAAGGTCCTGGCGGCTGTTTCCTCGTATGCCGTGATGAGTTCAGTGACGGGTTTGGCAAGGAGGGTTGGGAAGATACATAATCCTGTTTCTGGGTTCAACCTTGCCCCGATTCCATAGAACCAAGTCTTTGCACGTAGGTCCCACCCATCTGTCTGGGGTGTGATCCCTCTAGCGCGCAGGGCCTTCTCAGCTTCCTCCCACTTAGGCCTCTGAGATATGTAGCCACCTGACCCCGTCCTCTGGTGATATTCCTTCTTCTGGGCATTTAGCGTACTGGTTTCTGACCTCTTTTTAGCTATAGCACCTTTTTTATATGCCACAAATTCGGGCCAGTGAGGTCTTATCTTCGCATAATATGCGTCTTCGAAATTTGGAGTCTCGTGAGCTTTGACAAATTTGTTCAATTTTGTCTTCCAGTTGCGGAAAGCGTCAGCCATCTTCTTTAGAGTCCACTCTTTGACCTTTTCCTTTATAACCGGGTTGTTTTCATCCTCCTCTAGCGGAAGGGTAAAATTTACCAACAACGAATTCCAAAGCGTTTCTTTGGATCTTTCATCGACAAAGGTACTGTCGCCCTTCTTTGACTTATTCCAATATTCAATTATGATTCGATTTGGTCCCTAACAAGAACTCCAGCCTGACGTACAAATTTGTCTGCGGCCTTCTTGGGCTCCATCGGCCTGCCATCAACACGGACTGCTTCGATCGTAAACTTTGCACGATCTTTCAACCGATGGCTCGCGCCTCGCTTGCTCTTTTTCGTAGAAGAAGATGGTTGCTGGCTGGTCGATCCAGAGGGCTAAAAGAAGAAAGAAGCGTTAATTAATACATGTAGAAGAAGATTGTTGGTGGAAGTCAGCAGAGGCTTAATCAATGCATATACCTCGCCGGACTTTGTAATCACTAAATTGCGTTCACCGGAGTCTTCATCTTCTCCATGACTACTTGAGCTGTCATCATGTCCCTCCAAGTTCAGATATTGTGAGGTGTCCTCATCAATAATGTTCTCCATTATTTCTTCTTCTTCAAGGTTTCTACTAAGTGGATCCATAGTTTCTAAAACAATAATATTATCTAGAGTAAGAGAGTAAACATTCAAGTGGACTTGGATTCATACACAAATATACATATTATTCATACAAAAATACACAAATAAATACACAAATGAAATTAAAACCCTAAGGATGCTTGATCATTTTAAACGAGTTCCGAGGGGTCCAAACCCTAATTCGGAGAAATCCCGGATGCATATGAGAGGGGCTAGCTACAGTGGCTAACCGGAGGCTGGCGGCGTTGGAGAGCGACCTAGGGCGCGCGGGGTAGCGTGATACGACCTACCTAAAATGGGCGTTGTTCGAAAGAGGAGGCTGAGGCAAGCATTATAGTGTCGGTGCCGCCTCAGTATGCTCACCGGAGGGACGACAGCGACGGCAAACAACTTGGCAGAATCGGCGGCCCCAGAGACCTATGGTAAAGGGTTTTCACCGTCTTCTGCCCCGCCCGTTGTCCCCAAGATAGGCCCCAGACCGAGGGGAGAAGCCACGACGCTCGCCAAAGAGCTGCCCGCGTAGTCCACCTTATTCTAAGGCCGCCACCGACATTCGCGAACTCTAGCCACCACTCCGACGACCAACGACACATCGCATCGCAATCGAGGCTAGGATTTCAAAAGACCACCAAAAAATTTCAAAATTTCAAAAAGCACTGGATTTGGGGCAATAGGTTGCACATAGCACTGATCTAGTTTTGACGTGGTTCTAACGATGAATCTGACCGGTGGGACCCGGTGGTCAGGCCGACTTGACCGCGTTTATTTACCAAAACACCTCCACATATTATAAATTCTAATCTTAGGTCTTTTTTTTTCTATTTTTCAATTCCTTTTTTATTTATCTATTTTTTCTAATCTATTTATCTTTTTTTTCCTAATCATTGATAAGCTGTCCGCCAGCGGGGAGCAGCCACGGGTGAGCGCCGGACGAGCAGCCGCCGGCGAGCTCTAGCCAACTGGCGAGCGCCGAGCGCCGGACTAGCGCGCGTGCGCAGCCAGACTCCACCTGGCCAGCGCTCGCCCGTGCCCCCGTTGGCTAGAGGAGAGGACGGGGCGGCGGCTCGACGGCGGAGCGATCAGCGAGGTCACGTGCGGGCGGAGGCCGAGAAGCATGGGCGCGGTGGAACTCGCGCTGACCCTGGCTGAAGCTGGTCGGAGCTCGCCCGCGCCCCTGTTGGCTAAAGGAGAGGAGGATGTACGGGGCGGCAGCCGACGAGCTAGGTCTCGAGCGGGTGGAGGCCGAGAAGCACGGGCGCGACGTACCTGGCCGGAGCTGGCTGGAGCTCGCCGGCAGGGAGCGATGGTGGCGATAGGCGTGGAAGGCGGCGACGGAGGCGATGGAGGACGCGACGGCGAGCTCCTCTTCTTGTTCCTGTTCAATCGATCTGGCTGGGGGAAGAGAGAAAGGGGAAGGCGTGCATTTAATACCCCCCCTTTAACACCAGTTCGGGGCTGGAACCGGTGTTAAAGGGGGGGGGGGAA
This sequence comes from Avena sativa, assembly GCA_916181665.1. NCBI lineage: Eukaryota > Viridiplantae > Streptophyta > Magnoliopsida > Poales > Poaceae > Avena > Avena sativa. The sequence continues at coordinate 296,475,599 of OV702297.1, read as the reverse complement.
TTCGCTTCGCGCGCGCATTTAATACCCCCCTTTAACACCGGTTCCAGCCACGAACCGGTGTTAAAGGGGAGGGTACGCGCGCGAAACGAAATAAATGCGCCCCTGAGCTAAGAATGGAACCGGTGTTAAAGGGGGGCATTTATTCAATGCATTAAAGGGGCATTTTTAATTCAAAAAATAGTATATCTATCCAGAAAAATATGAAAATATATCATAATTTTCATTTCAACTCAGAAAAATATGAATAATACATCATAATTTTTAGAAAAATAATATCTATCCATTCATGTAAAAACATTTTATATTTACTTTAGATGAAAATTTTCAAAATGATTAAAACACTTACATATAAATTTTGATTATTCAATTCAAACAAAAATAAATTGTCAAATCCTAAAACTTTGAACATAAGAAATATTAAGCATCTAAAAAGGAATCTAACCCTATTTTATTAGAGCAAATCATATTTTAGTGCCGCATCTTTTGTATTAACATTTTTGAATTGATTGGATATTTAAATGCCGCATCTTTTGTATACACTTGAATCTGACCAAGCTTCGCTCAACTTTCATTGGATTTTTGATAAAATAGCATATTGTGAACCTAAAAATGATTTTTTTTAAAAATCATGAACATCGTATCATGTACCTGTAGTTCATATCTGACCCACTTCCTGCCGATTCGGCAGGAATTTGTCTTTTTCACCAGAGGTGGACGAAAAGGTTTTAGATCCCCCTGTTGGTACATTGTCCATATAAGGTGGTCTAGTATTTTTGTAAAATGTGTTGGTGGTTTTTTGAATTAGCCATTTGGTGGTTGCTTCACAAAACCGTCCGTTTTTTATGCTCGGAAAATGAAAAATGCCTTTTTGATGCGATAAAAAGGAAAACTTCCTCTTACAAAATTGGTTGCCATGCCATGATGCACACGTATGCACAATATGGCCATATTATCACAAACTATGCCTTGATTCTAGCCATAACATTGGTCATTTGACCCGAAAGCCAAGAAACCTCGAATGAGATAGGTCATTTTGTGAAGGTTTTTTTGAGACATAATCAATATACCAAGTTCGAGATTTTTCCTTCTAACTATGTCACATAATATAACACCACGTGAAGGTTTCGCACTGTTTCGATCTTTTTTTATTTTTTTATCCCCGTTTTAAACTATTGTCAAACTTTGTCGAACAACGGGCATGAAGATTCTTAGCTCGGGGCCAAGACTCGCTCAACTTGCATTGGATTTTTGATAAAATAGCATATTGTGAACCTAAAAATGATTTTTGTAAAAAATCATGAGCATCGTATCATGTACCTGTAGTTCATATCTGACCCACTTCCTACCGATTCGGCAGGAATTTGTCTTTTTCACCAGAGGAGGATGGAAAGGTTTCAGATCCCCCTGTTGGTACATTGTCCATATAAGGTGGTCTATTATTTTTGTAAAATGTGTTGGTGGTTTTTTGAATTAGCCATTTGGTGGTTGCTTCACAAAACCGTCCGTTTTTTATGCTCGGAAAATAGAAAATGCCTTTTTGGTGCGATAAAAAGGAAAACTTCCTCTTACAACATTGTTTGCCATGCCATGATGCACATGTATGCACAATATGGCCATATTATCACAAACTATGCCTTGATTCTAGCCATAACATTGGTCATTTGACCCGAAAGCCAAGAAACCTCGAATGAGATAGGTCATTTTGTGAAGTTTTTTTTGAGACATAATCAATATACCAAGTTTGAGATTTTTCTTTCTAACTATGTCACATAATATAACATCACGCGAAGTTTTCGCACTGTTTCGATCTTTTTTTTATCCCCGTTTTAAACTATCGTCAAACTTTGTCGAACAACGGGCATGAAGATTCTTAGCTCGGGGCCAAGCCTCGCTCAAATTGCATTGGATTTTTGATAAAATAGCATATTGTGAACCTAAAAATGATTTTTGTAAAAAATCATGAGCATCGTATCATGTACCTGTAGTTCATATCTGACCCACTTCCTATCGATTTGGCAGGAATTTGTCTTTTTCACCAGAGGTGAACGGAAAGGTTTCAGATCCCCCTGTTGGTACATTGTCCATATAAGGTGGTCTAGTATTTTTGTAAAATGTGTTGGTGGTTTTTTGAATTAGCCATTTGGTGGTTGCTTCACAAAACCGTCCGTTTTTTATGCTCGGAAAATGGAAAATGCCTTTTTGGTGCGATAAAAAGGAAAACTTCCTCTTGCAACATTGTTTGCCATGCCATGATGCACATGTATGCACAATATGGCCATATTATCACAAACTATGCCTTGATTCTATCCATAACATTGGTCATTTGACCCGAAAGCCAAGAAACCTCGAATGAGATAGGTCATTTTGTGAAGGAGATAGAACTGGAATTAAAATACAGAATGCAACTAATAGTAAGTTACATAAAGCACGACTGAAAATTAAGATACATAAAAGAACTGAAAATTAAGATACATGGCCAGATTAAGTAACAATCGGCCGAACTTGTTTCGGAATGTTGGAGTGATTCAGTCATACTCCTGCCTACACCTGTAATACTCGCCACTGTAGTCGTCGTACTCGCCGCCGTCGTCATCGCTGTCGTCGTCGGGGTCGCCGTAATTGAACCTTGAAGGCTGAGTACGCGTGGGCTGGACTTGAGGGTAGCGCAGACGGGGGTTAGAGTCGACGGCAGTGTCATAGACCATGACGCTCTGGAGAGTCCGACCGCGCCACCATAGCCGACGGCCGGCCTCGTTGAAGTTAGGAGGAGGTGGGCCGTCCTCCTCGTGCCTGGCGAGCGCCCTCTCACGCCGATCCACGAAAAAGGCTTCCCAAGTAGGGAAATAGTTGGGATGCCATCTGGGATTCCTCCGCTGCTCCGGCGTGAGCTCGAAGTAGTAGTGGTTCGTGATGGCCATCCGACGCGCCAGACCTAGAGGGGCAGGAGGAACCGGCACGCCTTCGGCGCTCAGCATCCAGCCGACGGGGACACAGTAGCTAGGCGGGTAGGGGTAGTTCGAGGCGCAAAGCGCCTCCGCCTCCCTGGGGGTTAGTGCTACGGTGGAAGCCATGGGAAAGAGTGATGAGGTTGCAGATATGAGTCTAGAGATGTGCAATGACAATGGAGGCCAACCCTACATATATATATATAGTGAACTGGCGGGAAGAACTGGCGGGAAAAATTGGCGGGAAGAAAAATGGCGGGAAAAATGGCGGGAAGAAAAATGGAGGGAAGAAATAGAAGGAAGAAAATGGCTCATTTAATACATATACTGTTAACAGAAGAAATATGACATTGTTCTAAAAATGGGACGGTTGGAGGGATTTCAGGCTGGGCCAGGCAGCACTAATGATAGGGGTGAGTGTCGACATTATGTCGTGCGGCGTGTACCTTGTCCCGAATGGTGTCACCAACCGTGACTAAAGATGAACCTTTAGTCCCGGTTGGAGACACCAACCGGGACTAAAGATGAACCTTTAGTACCGGTTGGAGACACCAACCGGGACAAAACACGAGTCAGCACTAATAATAGGGGTGAGTGTCGACATTATTTCGTAAGTGTCGACACTATGCCGAGCTGCTTGTACTATAAATAGGCATCCTTGTGAGTCCGGTCCTCCAGCCAGTTTGAGGCATCTCCAAGATGGTTTTCGAGAGCAGGGACACCACTACGGCCAGTTTCAGGGAGATGCCGACGGAGCCCAGTCCTCCGGCATCTCCGAGAAACTGGTCATAGAGGCACTCCCTAATATGTTAAATTAGTTAGCTCCTAGGCGTATTGATCTAGTTAGAGAAGTTACAAGCTGCAAGATGGTTTTCGAGAGCAGGGACACCACTACGGCCAGTTTTAGGGAGATGCCGACGGAGCCCAGTCCTTCGGCATCTCCAAGAAACTGGTCATAGAGGCACTCCCTAATATGTGACCGCGCGCGTTTGGAGATTAGATCTTAATGGTAAGTACGAATCGGGATAACTTCTTCTCATAGTCCCGGTCCATCCACAAAACAAGACTAACACTCAAGACATTTATTAATATTAAAAACATGAACTAGAGTTACATAATATGAGCATGAACTTCTTGGTATATGTCCTTCCTTATGATCGCTTCAGACGTAACCATGGAGCATCTTCTTTACTTAACGGAATGCTTGGGTCAGTTTTCACTGTGAAGGGCGGAATTTCATCAAACTTATTATAATCTTCTGACATGTCTGTCTTGTCCTCGATTCCCACGATGTTTCTTTTCCCTGAAAGAACTATGTGACGCTTTGGCTCATCATATGATGTATTTGTTTGCATATTTTTTCTTTTTTTGGTCTGGAGGACATGTCCTCCACATAGAAAACCTGAGCCACATCATTGGCTAGGACGAATGGTTCGTCTAAGTTCTTGTCTACCTTCATAAGATTGTTGAGATCCACCGTTGTCATTCCGTACTTCTTGTCTACCTCAACCCCTCCTCCTGTTAGCTTGACCCATTTGTATCGAAACAAGGGGACCTTAAAATTAGGTCCATAGTCAAGTTCCCATATATCCTCTATGAACCCATAATACGTGGTCTTCTGCCCATTGTCTTCTGCTGCATCAAAGCGGACACCACTATTTTGGTTGGTGCTCTTTTTATCTTGGCCTATTGTGTAAAATGTATTCCCATTTATCTCGTACCCTTGGAAAGTACATACAGTCGAAGATGGTGTCCTGACCAACAAGTACAGCCGATCCCCAACAATGGTGTTATTCGTGAGAAGTCTTTGCAGCCAGCCGCCAAAACTCGCCATGTGTTCACTTATAATCCATTCATCAGACTGCCCTGGGTGTTTGAGGCATATTAAATTCTTGTGTTCATTGATATACGGGGCAACCAAGATAGATCTTTGTAAAACCGTGTAGTGTGCTTGATTGAGAGAATGCCCGTCCCTACATATCATTGCTTTACATCCTAGGGTGCCTTTTCCACACAGTCTCCCCTCATGTCGTGATTCTGGAACACCAATCGCCTTAAGGTCAGGAATAAAATCAACACAGAACTCAATGACCTCCTCTGTTACATAGCCCTTGGAGATGCTTCCTTCTGGCCTAGCACGATTATGAACATATTTCTTTAAGACTCCCATGTACCTCTCAAAGGGGAACATATTGTGTAGAAATACATGACCGAGAATGGCAATCTCTTCTACTAGGTGAACCAGGAGATGCGTCATAATATTGAAGAAGGATGGTGGGAACACCAACTCAAAGCTGACAAGACATTGGGCCACATCTGTTTGTAACCCTGGTAGGCTTTCTGGATCGATTACCTTCTGAGATATTGCATTGAGGAATGCACATAGCTTCACAATAGGTACTCGAACATTTTCAGGTAGAAGCCCCCTCAATGCAATCAGAAGCAATTGTGTCATAATCACGTGGCAGTCATGAGACTTCAGGTTTTGGAATTTTTTCTCTGCCATATTTATTATTCCCTTTATATTCGACGAGAAGCCAGACGGGACCTTGATATTGCTCAGACATTCGAAAAAGATTTCCTTCTCTGCTTTGGTAAGAGCATAGCTGGCAGGAGTTAAGTGGCATCGTTTACCTTTCTCATTCTCAGGATGCATAGGATCTTCAGGGGCTTTCAGACGTTGCTGGTCCTGCCGTGCTTCCGGTGTATCTTTTGTCTTCCCATACACTCCTAGAAAGCCTAGCAGTTTCACGCAAACATTCTTCGTCACGTGCATCACGTCGATTGAAGAGCGGACCTCTAAGACTTTCAAATAGGGTAGGTCCCAAAATATAGATTGCTTCTTCCACATGGGCGCGTGTCCGACATCGTCATTCGGAACAGATAGACTGCCAGGACCTTTTCCAAAGATTACTTCTAGGTCCTTGACCATACCAAATACCTCCTCACCGGTACGGAGGACAGGCTTCCTCCGGGGTTCTGCCAGACGTTTGAAATGCTTGCCTTTCTTTCTTACTGGATGCAGGTTCGGAAGAAATCGGCGATACCCTAGGTACACAACCTTCTTACATTTATCCAAATATACATTTTCAGTCTCATCTAAACAGTGTGTGCATGCATTGTATCCCTTGTTTGTCTGCCCTGAAATGTTACTAAGAGCAGGCCAATCTTTGATGGTTACGAAAAGCAATGCTCGTAGGTCAAATGGCTCCCCTTTGTGCTCATCCCACATACGTACACCTGGTTTGGCCCACAGCTGTAAAAGTTCTTCAACTAATGGCCTTAGGTACACATCAATGTCGTTGCCGGGTTGCCTCGGGCCTTGGATGAGCACTGGCATCATAATGAACTTCCTCTTCATACACAACCAAGGAGGAAGGTTATAGATACATAGAGTCACAGGCCAGGTGCTGTGACCGCAGCTCTGCTCACCAAAAGGATTCATGTCGTCTGTACTTAGACCAAATCTTAAGTTCCTTGCGTCACGTGCGAAGTCCGGGTACTCTCGCTCGACTTTTCTCCACTGTGACCCATCAGCGGGGTGTCTCAACATCGCGTCTTTCTTACGGTCTTCCATGTGCCATCGCAACAACTTGGCATGCTCTTTATTTCTGAAGAGACGTTTTAACCGTGGTATTATAGGAGCATACCACATAACCTTGGCGGGAACCTTCTTCCTAGGGGCCTCGCCCTCAACATCGCCAGGATCGTCTCGTCTGATCTTATACCGCAGTGCAGTGCATACCGGGCATGCATCCAAATTCTCGTACTTCTCACCGCGGTAGAGGATGCAGTCATTAATGCAGGCATATATCTTCTGCACGTCTAATCCTAGAGGGCAGACAACCTTCTTTGCTTTGTATGTACTGTCGGGCAACTCATTATTTCTTGGAAGAAGATTCTTCATTTTTACCAACAACTTTGAAAATGCGCTGTCAGTCACACCGTTCTCTGCCTTCCATTGCAGCAAATCTAGTGTGATACCTAGATTTTGGTGGCCATCTTCGCAAGTTGGATACAACAATGTTTTGTGATCCTTTAACATCTGCTCCAGCTTCTCCTTCTCCTTTTCAGTTTCACATTCTTCCTTTGCATCAGTAATGGCCCGACCAAGATCGTCATCAGCAAGCCCATCTGCTGCCTCTTGATCTTCATTATCTACCTCCGTTGCAGTATCATCATATTCAGGATACATATTATGATAGTTGTCATCATCCTCTTCTTCTTCGTTGTCTTCCATCACAACCCCTTTTTCTCCATGCTTGGTCCAACAATTATAGCTGGGCATGAAACCGGATCGAAGCAGGTGGGCGTGAATGGTTCTGGTATTTGAGTAGTCTTTCTTGTTCTGACAGTGAACACACGGACAACACATAAAACCATTGTGACCACGGTTTGCATTAGCCATAACGATGAAATTTTGGAGGCCCGTAATATACTCGGAAGTGCGGCGGTCACCGTACATCCATTGCCGGTTCATCTGCATTAATATGTAGTATATATCAAAAATTAATAGGGAGATGACCATTTATATATATAGTACATCAATGACACATGAAAGGATAGTTGCCGACCTCGACCGAGAAGGAAAGAGCAACGAGAAAACTTATTTTGAGCTCTCGGGCATTTCACCGAACACCTCTTGTGCATATGAAAAAAACACAAACTAGCACTCTTCACACCCTTGCTAGGCTCCAAAATGAGATAGTGAAAAATGAAAGAGTGGGGTGTGGGCTGCGGTGTCTTATATAGCCCCCCCTTTAACACCGGTTCAAGCCACGAACCGGTGTTAAAGGGGGGGGGGCTGCGCGGGCCACGAACCGGTGTTAAAGGGGGGCTCCTTTTTGCCGCACGGGCCACGCTGGTACGGACCCCCCTTTAACACCGATTTGTAAAAGAACCGGTGTTAAAGCTTTTTTCCAGGATCAACGAAAAACCTCACTAGTGATGCGTGAGCAAACACGGCTATATATAAATTGACCAACACATCGAAGCTATGTAGGTGCATCAAATTTCATCTCCCTTGTGAACAGTTCGCTGGCTTGCCGTCGGCCGGTACAGGTGTGGATTGTGAGTTTGCCGGTGTGGCCGTCGGCCGGAGCCGGCCGGAGCAATGTATATGTATATATATACAGTGTTATATATTTTTGTTCTTTGCTGCGGCCTTTTCTTTCTTGGGATCAGAAGGTTAGGTTGACTTTTGATAGATGCTGGAATCGCGGCTAAAGCTAGCTAGCAGTTGGCAATCTGGAGTGCGGCATGCATTCGGCTGCCATGGCGTCGGACTACCCGGCCAGTCGGTAGCCCCGTCTATTCCTAGAACCGCGCTACGACATACACTACACGATCTATGGATCTAAACAGATCTACAAGATTAGAATTTATACATGCAATTTTAAAGGACAATCTGCAAGAGCTAGAGAACGACTTGAATTTCCAGGGAAGGGCCTAATCTAATTGGAAACATGCCAGCATGTGTGGGCATGGAAGGGCCGCAGACATGTCCTAGATGGCAGCGACGCTGTAATCAACTAAAGAAGAAATCGTTCAAGGAGTGATATGCACAACGAAATCAAAACAGAGGACTTACCTTTTCCGTCTGATGATCCTTTTTCTCTTGACGAGCCTGGTTTCTCCATGGCTGCGGACGTTGCTGCCGGTGAAGAAGAAGATGGGAAAGGAGATATGAATATAGTCCATGATAAAGTGTTTCTCGGTTTTAGAGAAAAAAGAAATCCGGGGCAGATTTTATAAAACGGCAAAGAAACTACATTTCCGGGAATACTTCAGTATATCAAACTATGGTATTCTCTCCATCCAAACGACTTAGGGCCCGTTTGGGAGCTCAGTATTTTCTCAGTTTTTTAGAGATACCGTGGTTTTCAAGAAATACTGTGGTATTAAAAAAATTGAGGTGTTTGGACCCAAGAAAAACTGTGGTTTGAAATACCGTGGTATCCCTAAAAACGTCATTTTTTCTCTGTTTTAGAAAATCTGGTCCGGACCTCTTTTTTCTAAAACCGAGAAACGATCGCTTCATGGCTTGTACCGATATCTCTCTTCCAAAAGCTTCGGAAGACATGGTGGATAGCGCCACCCTGCTGGGCCTTCTCGGCGTCACCGCCAAGTCGGGGCCGGGGAAGGGCACAGCGGCGGCAGACGACAAGGTGGAGTGGCTCCGGTCACAGCTTATCGGCAAGGACGTGGAGTTGGACATGCCGTTCGGGAGGCGCGCCCTGACATACGCCGACCAGACGGTGTCTGGCCGGAGCCTGAGCCACATCGAGGAGGTCCTCCCGTTCTACGACAACACGCACACAGAGGACAACCACACCGGGAGCAGGACGACGCGCCTCGTGCACAAGGCCGCGCGCAAAATCAAGCACTGCATGTGCGCCGGCGCCGGAGACACGCTGCTCTTCTGTGGCAGCGACACGACGGCGGCCATCAAGCGCCAGGCCATCGGCGGGCGTTGCCGTCTATGGAGATGCGCAACCGGCTCTTGGCGCAGCTGTGCGCCGAGGAGCGGTGGGTGGTCTTCGTCGGGCCGTACGAGCACCACTCCAACCTGCTATCGTGACGACAGATCAAGCCTGGCTGAGCTGGTGGAGATCGGCGTCGACGTTGCCGTGCTCCGCCGCGCGCTAGGATCGCTGGAGTACGCGGATCGGTCGATGCTGCTAGGTCCTTTTCGGTGTGCAGCAACGTCACCGGCACCATGACGGACACACAGCCAGATTGCCCGCATCCTGTACCAGCATGGCGCCTTTGCGTGCTTTGACTTCGCCGCAGGGTCAGTGTAAAACAGCACTAGCCAAACGCCTCCCTGTTTTGTCTAAAACTGAGAAAAAATTTAGTTTTAGAAAACTGAAGTATTCGATAGCCAGGCACCAAAATATTATAGTTTTAGAATACCATGGTTTAGAAAAAACCAAGCTGCCAAACGGAGCCTTAGGGTCTGTTTGGCAACGCAGTTTTTTCTCAGTATCTCAGAGATACCACAGTATTTTAAAATACTACAGTTTGCAATACTTTGAGCTGTTTGGCTACCACAAAATACCAAAGTTTTGAAACCGTAGTATTTCAAAAAACGAGTTATTTTCACACTAAAATAGAAAGAGGTCTAGACCCCTTTTTCCAAAAACTGTGGTATCGTTAAAACCAAAGTATCTCAGAGCCAGGCGCTGCAATACCGTGTTTTCTGAATACTTTGGTTTTAGAAAATACTAAGCTGCCAAACGGAGCCTAAAGTATTGCAAACCGTCTTTTTTCTATAAGCCACGGTATTCACGTAATACTCCAAAAATACTTTGTTGCCAAACGGACCCTAGACCTCTTTTTCTAAAACTAAAGTATTTGTTAGTCAGGCAAGAAAATACCGCAGTATTACAATACTTTTGGATTTAGAAATACTTAGATGCCAAACGGAGCCTTATACTCTGCCTCCGTACTAAAAATCTCAAATACATCTAAATAATATGCGGTGGAGGGAGTAATAAAACTTTTTTCTAGCATGCTCGTATGTGAAGGAGTACCCCGAGCCTGGAATGTGATGTAAACTAGTCAAAATACTCCCCCGTTTAAAAATATAAGATGTTTTAGATTAGTGAAGCTAATGTATTTAGACAATTTTTAGTGTGTAGATTTAAATAAATCTAGATACTAAAAGATGTCTAGATATATTTACTTCACAAACCTAAATCATAATATATTTCTAAACAGAGGGAGTACTTATTTTCATTGTCTTTTTGGGTTCCACCCCTCTCGTCGGTTCGTTCTGTCTTTGGTGGCACACTGGCGAGCTATTTTTTGTTTAGTTTATTTTTAGTGTCTTTTTGGAATTATTTTAGTGTTTTTTTTGGAAATGGTTAGACGGTGGCTATATTCTAAAGTCAAATAAGGTTCTACCAGTCATATCCACACTTTGGTAGTGCATCTACAGCTAGCATATGATGCACGAAGTTATGTGTCCAGCCGATCTTTTATGATTCAGCCGGTTTTCTGGATCGTTAGTATGATTTCAGGTCTGGTTCTTTCTATTCACGAGTCTTATTTTTGGTGATGGTTGCCGTTCTTGCACGCTGGTTCTCTGAGACCGTACTACGACAACTTTTCATTGTCTACTATAATAACCTTTGCTATCACAAGATTTGCCGGACTTAGATGATGGAGAGAGGCTAGAAAGTTGATCTGCAGTGGTTATGTTAGATGAAAAACTAGGACTTGGATCTGTAACAAACTTCTCAGCGTGTGAAAAACCAGATCTCAATCTGGCAACATGTTGAGGAAACTTTACCACTGATCCATTATGGAATGAGGCAATCTCCAATGGGCCCTGTATTTCGGACACCGAATTGGTTTAATTCGATCCGTTTGCAGGGTAGAGGACAAGTCGTTTGGGCTGAGCTTGTCTGTGGTGGTTGTGCCCCCAACGGCCACTCGCTCAAAAAAAAGTTGCAGAAAAAAAGGACGTGATGGATAATAATTATACAAATCATGATAAAGGTCTTGGGTACTCAAAATATCCAAAAGAAAACCCGACATTATGGGTGGCCGTAGCGTGGGAGGGAACATGCGGTGCTGCTGGTCGGCCGACACTGGTCCTACTGTTACGCGCTGCATACTCGTCTTCATCGATGACGATGAAGACCTAAATGGTGGCCATGCGCCGCTGGGGGCTGGAGCGGGAGGAGGCACCGGGAGCACGGGCGGTGCCGGTGGCATCTGGGCTAGTGCGACCACCTAGGAGTCGTGCAGGGCCTGCCCCATGCCATCCCACTTCACCTCCTCCACCTGCAAGGCGAGGATGACGGCCTCGATCTCCTCCTTCTCCGTCATTGGCCGGGGCTTCAGCGGCTCCGGCTCCGGCTCCTCCCCCTTGACGGCCACTTGGCCAGGCCACTTGGCCGGGCCACTTCAGCCACACCTCGAACTCGACTGTGTCGGCGCCCATGTAGCACGACTAGTCCGGGAGGCCGGGCTATGGCGGGCCGAAGTAGTCAAGGTCGACATCGCGGTCGACCTTGTCCTTGTCCTCCACGCCGGAGTCCTTGTCGCACTCCTCCTAGTAGTCCTCATTGACATCGTCGAGGTTCTCGAGGTGGGCCTTGATGGCCTCGCGTCGCGCCACATGCTACGCCTCGAACCCGCGCTCCCAGAGGTTGGAGTGGATGGAGTAGTCTGGGTCACGTTGCAGATCTGGCGGCAGGAAGGCCCGGCGGCGGCAGATCTTGTGGCGGCGAGCAGACCCCGACACGGGGATGGCCGTCACAGGCACGCGCCCCTGGTTGGGGTGCCACCCCGTCGGGACATGCACGTCCGGCCAGGGGCACAACATGCCTGCCTCGGCCAACGTGTGTGCGGCCTCGAGGATGACATATACATGTTGCTCGGAGCACGAACACGGTGGAGCGTGCGCCGGTGGCGGTAGAAGGAGGAGCCACGCGGTGGCGAAGACCTCGACATGGAGTGGCGATGGTGGTGTCGGCCGTCGGCGCCGAAGGAGCCGGCCTCGTGGTCATTCCGGCCGGGCCAAAATCAGCCCTTTGTCATCGCAGACGATGACGAAGGGGCTTGTCGATGGGAAGGGAGCTAGGGTTTTCGGGGGTTTGACCCGTGGACTAGGGGAGTGGAGTGTGGAGTATGGACGGGGACAACGCAGTCCCATTAAAAAGGACACGGTCCTCCCGCTGTATTGGTTTGCCAACGGATCGCGTCGGGGTATTCTCTCCATTTGGGTCGTGGATGTTGGGAGACTGTGTCGGTAGAGGCCCATTCGGTGTGGCCTCTACCAGGCTAGGGTTAGCCCATGTGGGTATCCTATTCCCCTTTAGTTTATAAACAGAGGAGAAATCATTGTACGTGACTTTACCAGAGACATATCAATAAAATTTCTCCTTGTTTCCTATGTCAATTTCCTGAGTAATCTTGTGTGCCTTCGACTCTAGTCTTCTTCCTCGGTTGTGGAGCAGCCTCGGGACTGGTCAGCCGGCAGGGGTTGTTCAACACGTTATCAGCACGTATCTCTCCGTCGAGCCTCCGTCCACCGTCAAGCCTGCATCACGCAGGCTTTCATTGAAGGTAATCCGAAATTGACCGCAAAAATGGATTCATTATGCGTTTTCCTTTCAATTTTTGCGTTCGGCACGTTTTTTAGATCTTATCTATGGTGCAGATTTTCCTTCCGGAAGTCGAGCTGACCTGCTGTCGTCGGCCAATGTTGATTTAATCACTCCCGCATCATGATTTTGTTGACTGTACCATAGAAGACCGTACACGCGTGATTAATCACGGTACGAATGCGTGCACCTGCTGTGCCGATCTGATCAATTTTTAATAGATCTACGTATTATTTTACTTTGCATTGTTTTTACTGTTGGAATCGCGCCGCCATGGCCCCGATGGTCAAATCTGCAGGTCGCCGCCACGCACGGTCGCTGCCGCCGGCCCCGCTGGCCGCGCCCTCTGCCGCTGCACTGCACCTCGCAGTCGCTGCTGGCCGCGATGCGCCGCCCCTTGTCGCGAGGAGCCCTGGCCGCGGGGCACCCGCGCGCCCGTGCCCCGATGGCTGCTGCGTCGCCCGCACTTGCCGCTGCGGCGAGCTCCGCCGGCCGCGCGCACATGCCAGCCGCGCCGCCACGGTCCCTCTGCCGACAGTGCCGCCGCGAACCGAGCTGCCGCAGGCCGTCGACCGTGCTCTACTGGCCGCGCGGCACCTGCCCACCCTAATGCTCGCTCGCGCACTGGCCGCCGTGCCCGCGCTGCTGCTGGCGTGCCTGTTGCATGCATGCTGCTGCGTGCGCCCATGCTACTGCTAGAGTGCTGTTGCGTGTGTGCTGTACGCAAGCCTGCTGCTGGCGTGCGTGTTCTCCATGCCGGCCGTGCGCAAGGCCGGCGCGTATGGTGCACGCATGCTGCTGCGAGCCGCCGCGCGCAACTGTCGTGCTGCCGCACCCGTGCCCAAGCACCGCGTGTAGCCGTCGTGCGTCGCGCGCCGCCGACCGCGTCTGCGCCGTGCCGAGCCACGCGCGCCAGCACGCCGGCCCTGCTGGCCGCGTCCGCGCCGCCTGCCGCACCCGCGACGCTCGCAGCTGTCCACTGCTGCCGCTCGCCGGCCGCGCCACCCGCGACGCGCGCTGACGTCGGCTGCCGCCGCTCGCTGGCCGATGTGCGCCGCCCCGCTGTGCCGCGCATGCGCCCTCCCCCGCCATGCGCCTCCGCCCTGCTGGCCAACGGCGCCTGCGGCTCGGCCGAGCATGCGGCGTACGGCAGAAAAACTGCCACCGCCACCCCCTCGGGCGCTGCCAGCATCGTTCCCCCACTAGTGGGCAGGAACTGTGGGGGTGGGCTGGAACACGCATGCAGATGCAGCCCAGTTAAGGCAGGGATCGGCCCATTTAATTAGCCTCGAATTTATTTATTTATTGACCATTTTTCATGTTTAGAATACGTCCACTATACCATTTCTTTGTACATGTTTTTGCACTATGTTTTCTGCAGTAATTAAATGTTCTTATACTTTTAATTTTTCATATTACATAGTTAGCATGTACCGTTTTTTATTTTGGAACACCGTCATATTTTAATAATTGTATCGATTATCGCATTTATGCAACTGATTACCTGCTGTAATCTTACACACTTTGCATAAATTGCAGATGACCGAAATCGTCAGCCGCGAGTTCCCGGAGTTGATCCAGGATGGGCTGAACTACCTGACTTGGTCCTCGGACGTTGAGATCATCCTCGAGGGCTGATGCATCAAGGATGCGCTGATTGCGGGGATCTAGACGGCCCCCAGCACCACCATCCCAGCGGACAACGCCAAATCCCTGCATTTCCTTCGCCATCACATGTGTGAGACTCTCAAGAATGAGTACATGGCAGAACGGAGTGCTTCTGCCTTTTGGACCGCCCTCAAAAAGCGGTTTTCTAGGCTTAAGTATACCATTCAGCCACAGGCGGAGGCAGATTGGATTCGTCTGAGGTTTGCGGACTTCAAGACCGTGGGAGAGTACAACTCCAGGTTACACCGGATTTGTATCATTCTTTAACTGTGTGGAACCAGTACCACAGATCAGCAGAAGATAGAAAAAACTCTCTCCACATTCCACCTGGACAACATCCAGTCCTCGCGAAACTTTCGCCAAGAAGGATTCATGGAATATGCAGCGCTTATTGATGCTCTCCAGGTGGCCGAGGCGCAGGATAATGTTCTAAAAAAGAACTTCTCCACGCAACCCTTCGCTGGAGGCCCAAGTCATGAGGCTAACGCCGACGCCTACAAGGTGCGCAAGCCCATCCACAAGAGGCGAGGCAAGAAGGGCAAGAAGGGCCCCAACTCCTCCAAACCGGCCAAGCAACGCAAGGCGGGCAAGGGGGAGGCAAGGCCCCAGGACTTCTTCCGCTGTGGCTCCAAGACTCACTTCTCCAGGCAGTGTTTGGCCCCTAAGCACGTTGTAGACGCGTTCAAGGCCAACAAGAAGGCGCGCGAGACGCATCTCGTCCAGGTTGAGGCACCACTGGCGCCCGGAGCGGCGCCCGTGCACAACGTCGCGCCTGTAGTGGCGCAGGACGTAACACATGTGGCAACACCTTTGGCGGTTCCCACGAACACCACTATGCCCATGGAGGTTGAGCATGTCGTGCCCCCCACCCCAGCTAGACATTTCTGCTGCCTCGATGATGATAGCCAACAAATAGAAGCTCAACGATCTTGAGATAGCAGCTGAGATTGATGGTTTCTTTGAAGAATCCACCTGAGCTCCTTTTTGTTGTTATGATTTCTTTCCGCAAATAATCTGATACAATTTTTCGATATGATTGTAAGCTCTATGAGAGCAAAAACATTTACTTGTTTCCGGCGATTGGATGACATTTATTTCATTTCATTTATTCTATTATTTGGTTGTGTTATGTTCTGAAAATTTTATGTGTTTTACTTACTTGATGTAGCATCTTCCTCGCTCCATTATATTAATTAGGCACTATATTTTAGAACGCGTGTGGCGCCCAAATGGAGGAAACGTGCCTTGCTGATAGCGGCACCACAAATACCATCTTGAGAGAAACAAAGTACTTTGAGTCTATTACCAAAAACCCCGGTAACATAATGACGATCGCCGGCTGCGGTCCGAATATAGTTGGCTCCGGAAGAGCAACTATCATACTCCCAAATGGAACAACTCTGATCATTGAAGAGGCATTGTTGTACCCGTAGTCGACTCGTACTCTCTTGAGTTTTAGAGACATCGACGCAAATGGTTTCCATGTAGAGACCGATGATGATGAGAATGGAAAGGAGTTCCTACTCATTACCAAGCACGACGAAAATGGTAAACATGTTATCGAAAGACTCCCTTCATTAGCTACTGGGTTGTACTACACTAAGATAGTAGCACCACCTATTTACACTACCCTTAAGACTGTCTTTAGAAGCTTTGAACTATTCTGCCTTTGGCATGATAGGTTAGGCCACCCCGGTCTTAGGATGATGAGAAATATAATTAACAACTCGAATGGTCATAATGTTAATGTGAAAAATTTCTCGAATCCCGATGATTTCGTGTGCTTCGCATGCGCTATGGGGAAATTGTGTTGGAGATATGCCCTAGAGGCAATAATAAATGTAGTTATTATTATATCTTTGTGTTTATGATAAATTTTTACATTCATGCTATAATAGTATTAACAAGGAAACATTAATACTTGTGTGATTTGTAAACAAATTAGAGTCCCTAGTAAAGCCTCTTTATAATACTAGCTTGTTGGTTAATAAATGATTGTTGTTTCCCTATCATGAACATTGAGATGTTATTAACAACAAGATCATATCGTTAGGAGAATGGTATGATGGGCATGCTCCTATAGATAAGCGTAGCATAAAGATCAAGTCATTTTAATAGTTCAATTGCTATATGCTTTCTGATACATAGTAAGCTAATTCCTTCGACCATGAGATCATGCTTATCACCATCATCGGAAGGATACTTTGAGGACATCAAACACCACACCGTAACTGGATGGCTATAAAGGTGGCATTGAGTATTCGGAAAGTATTGGTTGAGACACATGGATCAAGAGTGGGATTTGTCCATCCATATGACGGATAGATATACTCTGGGCCCCTCTCGGTGGAATGTCATCCAATTAGCTTGCAAGCATGTGACTGGCTCACAAGGGATCACATATCACGGGAACGAGAAAAGAGTACTTATCAGTAACGAGGTTGAACTAGGTATGCAGAGATACCGACGATCAAAACCTCGGATAAGTAAACTATCGTGAGACAAAGGGAAATTGGTATCGTATGTAAGTGATTCATTCGATCGCAAAGTAATCATAGAAATATGTGGGAGCCATATGAATTTCCAGATTCCTCTATTGGTTATTGTTCGGAGAAGTGTCTCGATCATGTCCGCATAATTCACGAACCGTAGGGAGACACACTTAAGGATTCGACGTTGTTGAGTAGTTATGGTATGATGAGTAAGAGACCAAATGTTGTTCGGAGTCTCGAATGGGATCCGGGATATCACGAGGAGATCCGGAATGGTCCGGAGAATAAGATTCATATAAGGAAAGTCCTGTTTCGGGGTTGGAGAATGGTTCCGGTGTTTTCATCGGGAATGTTCTAGAAGGTTCCAGAATGTCCGGCACTCCGGAGGGGAAGGGTACATGAATGTGTAATAACAAGTTGGAATGGTTGCATCATGTACTAGGTGTCATCGCTGAGCGAAATAAAGGAATAAATCAAATCCTAGTTTGAAAAGTCGAACGCCAATTTGAAAAGTCAAACGACTATTTTGCTTGGTGGAGGGAGAGTAGGAAACCTACTTGGGGAGGAAGTCCCTCTCCCTCCACCGCCGGCCTTGGAAGCCGAGTTGGGGAGGGACTCCCCTCCCCTTGGCCGGCCCCCTCCACCTATATAAGGAGGGGCAGGGCTGCCCCTCCAAGCACACAACTTGCACCCCGCAAACCCTAGCTCCAATCCGCCGGCGCCGCCACCTCCTGCTGCCGCCGCCTAGGGCCAAACCCTAGCCGCCGGCCTAGCCTCTCCTTCTTGGTGCGTCTAAACCCTAGATCATCGAGGCTCTCTCATAGTCCACTATACTCGCTCCGGTTTAAGGCGAAGCCCTGCGAGATCTCCCATCTACTTCCGGTACCACGCCGTCGTGCTGCCGGAATCGCGAGGAGAGTGCTACAACCTCCGCTGTCTGCTGGAACAAGGGAGAGGAAGGTCTTCGTCGAGTACCGAACGTGTGACCGACTACGGAAGCGCTGCCGGAACGCAGCGCCGGAAGGATCGTCTACACGATCTTGAGATCGGGAAGAGTACGACTACATCACCCACGAGAATCCGCTCTTGTTAAACACTTTGGAATCTTTGAGGGTGAGTTATTCTATCGACTCGTTGCTACAATCTAGTAGATAGATCTTGGCTTGTTTGTTTGTATGTGGTAGAATTTTTTTGTTTTCCATGCTACGAACCCCAACAAATTGATCATTAGATCGCCCTCCTAAAGGTGAAGGATGAACTTCCCGCGTTCTTGGAACGTATACAAGGGGACATATGTGGTCCAATTCAGCCCCTCTCAGGGCTGTTTCGGTACTTCATGGTGCTAGATCACCGAAAGGTAAAGCATGAATCATATAGTAGATATGATGAACATGACGATTGTTCGCCATTGAAGCTACATCAACTCTCGTGATGATCGGTTTTGATGTGGTGGATTTGGTTCGTGTGATCACTAAAACAATGTGAGGGATATTGTTTTGAGTGGGAGTTCACCTAGATTAATTTAACTATTAATTAGAACTCAATTTGTCATAAACTTAGTCTTAACTATTGCAAATATGTTGTAGATCAATGGCGGCCCCTACCATCAATTTTAATGCGTTCCTAGAGAAAGAAAAGTTGAAAAACAATGGAAGCAACTTCGCGGATTGGTTCCGCAATTTGAGGATTGTCCTCAATGCTGGTAATTTGACCTATGTGCTGGATGCACCACTGGGTGACCCGCCTGCAGCTGATGCTACCGATGAAGTAAAGAACGTTTACCTCGCTCGGAAGAATCAGTACTCCACAGTTCAGTGTGCTATCTTGTATGGTTTGGAATCGGAGCTTCAGAAAAGGTTTAAGAATTCAGACCCACATGATATTGTCCGTGAACTCAAATTGATTTTTGAGACTCACGCGGCAGTTGAGAGCTATGAGGCTTCTGAAAAGTTCTTTAACTGCAAGATGGAAGAGGGCGGCTCCGTCAGTGAGCATGTGCTTAAGATGTCTGGGCACGCAAACAAACTTCAAAGCTTGGGTATAGTGATTCCTATTGCTTTGGGGATTTACCGTGTCCTCCAATCACTACAACCAAGTTACAAGAACTTTGTGATGAACTACAATATGCAAAGCATGAACAAGCAGTTACCATAACTCTTCTCCATGTTAAAATCTGGAGAAGTGGAGATCAAGAAAGAGCACCAAGTGTTGATGGTCAATAAGACCACCAAATTCAAGAAAGGCAAGTCTAAGCAAAAGGGACACTTCAAGAAGGGTGGTAAGAAAGTTACCGCACCAACGAAGAAGACCAAGGCTGGACCCAAGCCTCATACAGAGTTCTTTTACTGCAAGGGAGAAGGTCACTAAAAGCGGAATTGCCCAAAGTACTTGGCGGATTTGAAGAACGGCAAAATCAAGAAGAAAGGTATATCCGATATACATGTTATTGATGTGTATCTCACTAGTACTCATAGTAGTGCCTGGGTATTTGATACTGGTTCGGTTGCTCATATTTGTAACTCGAAACAGGTGCTGCAGAATAAACGAAAGCTAGCGAAGAACAAGGTGACGATGCGCGTGGGAAATGGATCAAAGGTTGATGTGATCGCGGTCGACACGCTACCTCTTCACCTACCATCGGGATTAGTTTTATACTTAAATAATTGTTATTTGGTGCCTGCGTTAAGCATGAGCATTATATCGGGATCTTGTTTATTGCGAGACGGTTACTTGTTTAAGTCCGAGAATAATGGTTGTTTGATTTATATGAGTAATATGTTTTATGCACATGCACCTTTGATAGATGGTCTATTCTTATTGAATCTCGATAGTGGAAATACACATATTAATAACATTGAAGCTAAACATTTGAAATCGAGCGATAACTCGACCTATATGTGGCACTGTCGTCTTGGTCACATTGGAGTGAAGCGTATAAAGAAACTCCATTCCGATGGACTTCTTGAATCACTTGATTTCGAATCACTTGAAAGATGCGAAGCATGTCTGATGGGTAAAATGACTAAGACTCCATTTTCTGGTATGATGGAGCGAGCTAAGGACTTATTGGAAATCATACATACCGATGTGTGTGGTCCAATGAGTGTAGCATCGCGCGGTGGTTATCGTTATGTTCTTACCTTCACGGATGACTTGAGTAGATATGGGTATATCTATTTCATGAAACATAAGTCCGAACCTTCAAGAAGTTTAAAAATTTCAAAGTGAGGTTGAGAATCAACGTAACAAGAAGATTAAATTTCTATGTTCTGATCGTGGAGGTGAATATCTAAGTTACGAGTTTGGCGAGCATTTGAAGAAATACGGAATACTTTCACAATTGACACCGCCGGGAACACCACAGCGTAATGGTGTGTCCAAACGTCGTAATCGAACTCTCTTAGATATGGTTCGTTCTATGATGTCACTTACAGATTTACCGCTATCATTTTGGGGTTATGCATTAGAAACAGCCGCATTCACTTTAAATAGGGCACCATCTAAATCCGTTGAAATGACACCGTATGAATTATGGTTTGGGAAGAAACCTAAATTGTCGTTCCTTAAAGTTTGGGGTTGCGAAGCCTATGTAAAGAAGTTATAGCCGGACAAGCTTGAACCCAAAGCGGAAAAATGCGTCTTCATAGGATACCCAAAGGAAACTATTGGGTATACCTTCTATCATAGATCCGAAGGCAAAATCTTCGTTGCCAAGAATGGATCCTTTCTAGAGAAGGAATTTCTCTCGAAAGAAGTGACTGGAAGGAAAGTAGAACTCGATGAGGTTGTCGAACCTTCTCTCGAACTTGCGAGTAGCGCAACACCGGAAGAAGTTCCTGTGGTGCCTGCACCAATAAGATAGGAAGCTAATGATGATGATCATGAAACTTCGGTTGTAGTTGCTACAGAGCCTCGCAGGTCAACGAGAACTCGTACCACTCCTGATTGGTATGATCCCATTATGAGTGTCATGTTGGTGGACAACACCGATGACCCTGCGACGTATGAGGAAGCGACGATGAGCCAAGATTCCAATAAATGGCAAGAAGCCATGAAATCCGAGATTGGATCCATGTACGAAAACCAAGTATGGACTTTGGTGGACTTACCGGATGGCCGGAAGGCTGTCGAGAACAAATGGATTTTCAAGAACAAAACAGATGTTGATGGTAATGTTACTGTCTATAAAGCTCGACTTGTCGCAAAAGGGTTTTGACAAATTCAAGGAGTTGACTACGATGAGACCTTCTCACCAGTAGTGAAGCTAAAGTCTGTGAGGATTATGTTAGCAATCACTGCATATTATGATTATGAGATATGGCAGATGGATGTCAAAACAACGTTCCTCAATGGAGACATTGATGAAGAGTTGTATATGGTGCAACCCAAAGGTTTTGTCGATCCTAAAGATGCTAACAAGGTATGCAAACTTCAACGGTCCATTTATGGATTGAAGCAAGCATCCCGAAGTTGGAATCAACGTTTTGATAAGGTAATCAAAAGTTTTGGTTTTATACAAACTTATGGAGAAGCTTGTATTTACAAGAAAGTGAGTGGGAGCTCTGTAGCATTCTTAATACTATATGTAGATGACATATTGTTGATTGGGAATGATGTAGACCTTCTTAATAGTGTCAAGGAGTATTTGAATAATAGTTTTTCAATGAAAGATCTTGGCTAAGCAGCTTACATATTGGGCATAAAGATTTATAGAGATAGATCAAGACGTCTAATATCATTGTCACAAAGTACATATTTGGACAAAGTTCTAAAGAGGTTTGGAATGGAAGATAGCAAGAAAGGGTTCTTGCCCATGTTGCCCAATACGACGTTGAGTAAAACTCAAAGTCCGACAACGACAGAAGATAGAGAAAGGATGAGTAAAACTCCCGATGCCTCAGTCATAGGATCTCTAATGTATGCCATGCTATGTACTAGACCCGACATTGCATATGCTGTTAGTTTGACTAGCAGATATCAAAGTGATCCAGGAGTGGATCATTGGACAACGGTCAAAAACATCCTTAAGTACTTGAGAAGAACTAAGGATATGGTTCTTTCTTATGGAGGTGATGAACGGCTCGTTGTTAATGGTTACACCGATGCTAGTTGGAACACTGATCTAGATGATTCTAAATCACAATCTGGATACGTATTTACTTTGAATGGTGCATCAGTTAGCTGGAGGAGTGCAAAGCAAAGCGTTGTGGCGAGATCTTCAACTGAATCGGAATACATGGCTGCTTCGGAGGCTTCGCAAGAAGCGATATGGATGAAAGAGTTCATTACAGAGCTCGGTGTGGTTCCAAGTGCGCTGGACCCAATGTCTATCTACTGTGATAACATGGGTGCCATAGCCAATGCGCAAGAACCAAGGTCACACAAGAAGCTGAAGCACATCAAGCTACGTTTCCACGCTATTTGAGAACATGTCCAAGATGGTGACATAAAGATTTGCAAAGTACACACAGATCTGAATGTGGCGGATCCGTTGACTAAACCTCTCCCGAGGGCAAAACATGACCAACACCAAACTGCCATGGGTGTTCGGTATATTACCATGTAATCTAGATTAGTTGACTCTAGTGCAAGTGGGAGACTGTTGGAGATATGCCCTAGAGGCAATAATAAATGTAGTTATTATTATATCTTTGTGTTTATGATAAATGTCTACATTCATGCTATAATAGTATTAACAAGGAAACATTAATACTTGTGTGATTTGTAAACTAAATTACAGTCCCTAGTAAAGCCTCTTTATAATACTAGCTTGTTGGTTAATAAATGATTGTGGTTTCCCTATCATGAACATTGAGATGTTATTAACAACAAGATCATATCGTTAGGAGAATGGTATGATGGACATGCAGATAAGCGTAGCATAAAGATCAAGTCATTTTAATAGTTCAATTGCTATATGCTTTCTGATACATAGTAAGCTAATTCCTTCGACCATGAGATCATGCTTATCACCATCACCGGAAGGATACTTTGATGACATCAAACACCACACCGTAACTGGGTGGCTATAAAGGTGGCATTGAGTATTCGGAAAGTATTGGTTGAGACACATGGATCAAGAGTGGGATTTGTCCATCCATATGACGGGTAGATATACTCTGGGCCCTCTCGGTGGAATGTCATCCAATTTGCTTGCAAGCATGTGACTGGCTCACAAGGGATCACATATAACGGGAACGAGAAAAGAGTACTTATCAGTAACGAGGTTGAACTAGGTATGCAGAGATACCGACGATCAAAACCTCGGATAAGTAAACTATCGTGAGACAAAGGGAAATTGGTATCGTATGTAAGTGGTTCATTCGATCGCAAAGTAATCATAGAAATATGTGGGAGCCATATGAATTTCCAGATTCCTCTATTGGTTATTGTTCGGAGAAGTGTCTCGATCATGTCCGCATAATTCACGAACCGTAGGGAGACACACTTAAGGATTCGACGTTGTTGAGTAGTTATGGTATGATGAGTAAGAGACCGAATGTTGCTCGGAGTCTCGGATGGGATCCGGGATATCACGAGGAGATCCGGAATGGTCCGGAGAATAAGATTCATATAAGGAAAGTCCTGTTTCGGGGTTGGAGAATGGTTCCGGTGTTTTCATCGGGAATGTTCTAGAAGGTTCCAGAATGTCCGGCACTCCGGAGGGGAAGGGTACATGAATGTGTCATAACAAGTTGGAATGGTTGCATCATGTACTAGGTGTCATCGCTGAGCGAAATAAAGGGATAAATCAAATCCTAGTTTGAAAAGTCAAACGCCAATTTGAAAAGTCAAACGACTATTTTGCTTGGTGGAGGGAGAGTAGGAAACCTACTTGGGAAGGAAGTCCCTCTCCCTCCACCGCCGGCCTTGGAAGCCGAGTTGGGGAGGGACTCCCCTCCCCTTGGCCGGCCCCCTGCACCTATATAAGGAGGGGGAGGGCTGCCCCTCCAAGCACACAACTTGCACCCCGCAAACCCTAGCTCCAATCCGCCGCCGCCGCCACCTCCTGCTGCCGCCGCCTAGGGCCAAACCCTAGCCGCTGAGTTGGGGCATCCCCTTGCCCTAGCCGCCGGCCTAGCCTCTCCTCCTTGGTGCGTCTAAACCCTAGATCACCGAGGCTCTCTCATAGTCCACTGTACTCGCTTCGGCTTAAGGCGAAGCCCTGCAAGATCTCCCCTCTACTTTCGGTACCACGCCGTCGTGCTGCCGGAATCGCGAGGAGAGGAAGGTCTTCGTCGAGTACCGAACGTGTGACCGACAGCGGAAGCGCTGCCGGAACGCAGCGCCGGAAGGATCGTCTACACGATCTTGAGATCGGGAAGAGTACGACTACATCACCCATGAGAATCCGCTCTTGTTAAACACTTTGGAATCTTCGAGGGTGAGTTATTATATCGACTCGTTGCTACAATCTAGTAGATAGATCTTGGCTTGTTTGTTTGTATGCGGTAGAATTTTTTTGTTTTCCATGCTACGAACCCCAACAAATTGATCATTAGATCGCCCTCCTAAAGGTGAAGGATGAACTTCCCGCATTCTTGGAACGTATACAAGGGGACATATGTGGTCCAATTCAGCCCCTCTCAGGGCCGTTTCGGTACTTCATGGTGCTCATCGATGCTTTCTCTAAATGGTCCAATGTTTGCCTGCTGTCAACAGGGAACCATGCTTTTGCAAAGTTGATCTCTCAGATCATACAAATAAGGAATAAATTCCCTGATTATCGTTTAAAGTCTATTCGAATGGACAATGCCGGAGAATTTACTTCAAAGGAATTCGATGATTATTGCATGGCAACAGGAATCAAACTTGAGCACTCTGTACCGCATGTCCACACTCAAAATGCACTTGCGAAGGCATTGATCAAAAGAATTAAATTCATTGCCCGACCACTCCTTCAGGGTTGTAATTTGCCAACTACATGTTGGGGACACGCGGTGTTACACGCTGCTAATCTCATCAACTTTCGACCATCGGCCTACAATATCCACTCTCCTATTCAACTTGCGCAAGGGTCGACACCGAATATTTCCCACCTACGTAGGTTCGGCTGCCAGGTATATGTACCTATACCACCACCCCAGCGATCAGCAATGGGACCGCTCCGTAAGTCGGGGATATACGTTGGTTATGAGACTGTGTCCATAATCAGGTTCTTGGACCCCTTGACAGGTGACTGTCACACGACCCGTTTTGCTGACTGCATTTTTGACGAGGATCTTTTTCTGACTTTGGGGGGAGGTAATCAACCCCTGGATGATAAAAGTCGAGAAATCACGTGGAAGGCCACATGGATCCATGCTCATGACCCGTGCACTGTTGAGTCTAATCGAGAAGTCCAAAAGATACTAGATTTGCACTCCCTAGCGAATCAACTACCTGATCATTTTAGTGATTTAAAGACCGTGACAAAGTCGCATGTGCATGCACGCAATGCACCAGAAAGGATTGAAATACCGAAGAAAAATGATGGTATACCCGCTCCCGTTCCAAGGCCTAAGAGGATGCGGAATCCGGTTTCTCAAATCCCAAGTACTCGGGGACGCTCGAAGAAAAAGGATAAGAGAGATTTATTACAGTCTGCCCCTGTTGAGGGGAGCCAGTTGAGACCTAGCACAAGTATGGATATTTCAGTGCACGAAATTCCGGACTTGAATTTTCCTATATCGGAAATACCCAGCGAAGTTGTGTGCACACACATCGAAGCGGTAAAACTAAAGGACATAGCCCCTGGATTGGGAAATCCGGTGGGGCAAGAGGATGTGCCTTATGCACTCCATGACGAAATGGCCATTAACTATGTTAATTCGGGCGAGTCATACAACCGAGCCATGGCAAATGTCGACGCTAATTTAGCCAAGAAAATTGCCTCAATCATAGATCTTGACCCTGAGCCTAACACGCTCGCTGATTGTAAGAAATGGACGGATTGGAAAGATTGGCAGAAGGCAATCACTGCTGAATTATTATTGTTAAACAAAAGAGAGGTATTTGGACCTGTTTGTCTAACTCCTCCCCACATTCACCCCGTTGGCCATAAGTGGGTTTTTGTTCGAAAGAGAAACGAGAATAATGAAGTAGTAAGGTACAAAGCAAGGCTCGTTGTTCAAGGTTTTACTCAGCGACCAGGTGTCGACTTTGAGGAAACTTACTCCCCGGTCATGGAAGGAATTATCTTTAGATACTTGATCTTAATGGCGGTAAACATGGACTTAAAAATGAAACTGATGGATGTTGTCACCTCTTACCTATATGGTAACTTGGATTCGGACATATAGATGAAAGTACCAGAAGGTATCCCTGTCCCGAACCAGGATAGAGCAAACAAGAGCTTATACAGTGTTCAGCTTAAGAAGTCGTTATAAGGAATAAAACAGTCAGGTAGGATGTGGTATAATCGTTTAAGCGATTTCCTTCATCAGAAGGGCTACGCGAGCAATGAAGATTGCCCATATGTTTTTATACGGAGATCCTAGGATGGTTTCTATATTATCTCGGTGTGCGTGGACGATTTGAATATAATCGGTACACCTGATGATATTGAGTAAGTGAGTTCCTACCTGTTGTCGGAATTCGAGATGAAAGACTTAGGCAAAACTAAGTTCTGCCTGGGTCTGCAACTTGAGCATTCCCCTGCTGGGATTCTAGTTCACCAGTCGGCCTACACCCAGAAGGTGTTGGAACGATTTGGGTTTGAAAAGGCATATCCTTCTAAGACCCCGATGGTCGAAAGATCTTTGCAGCAAGACAAGGACCCATTCAGGCCTAAAGAAGAGGGGGAGGAAATTCTGGGACCAGAATTCCCCTACTTAAGTACAGTTGGCGCACTTATGTACCTCGCAAATTTGTACACGGCCGGATATTGCATTCGCCGTTAATCTGCTTGCTAGGTATAGTTCTGAGCCTACCAAGAGGCATTGGAAAGACGTTAAGGACATCTTTAGGTACATACAAGGGACCAAATACCTTGGCTTGTTTTACCAAAAGAACCAAGACCTATCTGTTGTAGGCTATGCAGATGCTGGGTACCTTTCGGACCCGCACACATCCAAGTCGCAGACTGGATATTTTTTCCTTTGTGGTGGAACAGCGATTTCCTGAAAATCATCTAAGAAAACTCTAGTGTCAACTTCGACGAAGCACTCAGAAATCATAGCATTATATAAAGCATCACGAGAATGTGTATGGCTTCGACGAGTAGTCAGCCACATCCAGATGTCATGTGGACTGAACACCGTACAAACCCCAACAATTATCTATGAAGATAATGCTGCTTGTGTTGCACAAGTCCAGACGGGTTATGTGAAGAGCAATCTCACAAAGCATATAAACCCCAAGTTCTTCTATGCATGTGAACTGCAAAAGTTAAACGAAGTAAAAGTCTTGCATACTAAGTCATGTGAAAATCTCGCTGATTTGTTCACTAAATCATTGCCAGCATCTTCTTTCGAGAAATGTGTCCGTGGATTGGCATGATGAGACTTAGGGAGATGCAAGGTTCAGGGGGAGAATCTTCACAAACTCATCGCTAAAATCTTGATCCCGATGATTGAGTGCTTAACTTTATAGTTAAGTGAATTGTACTCTTTTTCCCTTAGTGAGTTTTTATGAAGTTTCTCACATGAGGTTTTTAATGAGGCAATTCGTGCAACATAGCAAGAAGTATATCATGTGCGTTTCTCCATATTTTTCCCACTGGATTTTTCAGAGTTTTGAGCCATGGTTATACAGATAAGATACCCAGGGGGAGTGTTGTGAAACTGGGTCGGTAGAGGCCCATTCGGTGTGGTCTCTACCAGGTTAGGGTTAACCCATGTGGGTATCCTGTCCTCTTTAGTCTATAAATAAATGAGTAATCATTGTACGTGATTTTACCAGAGACATATCAATAAAGCTTCTCCCTATTCCCTGTGTCAATTTCCTGTAATCTTGTGTGCCTTCGACTCTAGTCTTCTTTCTCAGTTGTGAAGTAGTCTCGAGACCGGTGAGTCGGCAGGGTTGTTCAACAGTGGACTGTATCCGACCGGACCAGCGCGGTCTGTTTGCGGGGCCGTTGGAGATGACCTGATTCACCTGCATGGAGGTATTGCCCAATGATCGATCGGTGCCTTCTTGTCCGGCTAAACCAATTGCCTTCTTGATGGCGACCAGCCGCAACCGCAATGCCCAACAGAATTTTTTTCCTTCGTTCGATTCCCCACAAGATGTCATCGGTTGTGGTCGTCGCTCAGAGAAGGAACTCCTCCACCTTAATTCCTACGAGTCGAGCGTCTGAAGGACAAAAATCAAATCAATGGAAGAACGGAAAAGCGAAAGCTAAAGCCACACACAAAAAGAAAAAGGGAAAGGCGAACGGGAATAATTAAGGCGCCGTGAAGGAAAGAAAAAGGCGGGAAGCGACTCGAAGCGCCGCTCTGTCCCCCGATCGAGACTGCCTTCTTCGACCGGAGCAAGATGGAGCAGCAGCCTGACGGGACGCCACTTGGTTTCTTCCAGAGGATATCCACCTGCGACGTGTCCCTAAGGAAGCGGCAGCAGCAGATCCGCGATCGCGCCATGGCCTCCTCCGACCCGCCTGCGCCGGTTCTTTTGCTGCCGGCGCTTGCGCCGGCGCCGGAGCCGGAGGCCATGTCCAAGCCGAGCCCGAGCCCCACGGTCGTCGACAACGTACTGGGCATGCTCAGGTCCGGCCAGGCGTTCATCCGCGGCGCATTCCGGGGCAACTCGGGACACGCGACTCCTGCCGAGCAAACGACGCCGCCACACCCACAGGGGCAGCAGCAGCACCACCACCACCACAACCGCCCTGTATGTACGCCCTTCTCACCACCACCAGCAGCAGCATCATCAGCATCAGATCCTTGCTTTGTCTAACGGGCATTGCCTTTTGCTGCAGGGTGAAATCATGAAGCGGCTGCAGCGGGAGACGTTCCCCGATGTGATGAGGCTCATGGACAGGCACGAGCAGATCGAGCGCATCCTCGCCATGTACAAGAGCGGCATGGGCTTCCACTTCCCGGACCTCCCCGTCCGGGCAAAGGTCGTGCTCGAAGCTGTCGGGGCTCTGCTCCTCGTGGACGACGAGGAGTTCGATCACGCGAGAGAGATCCTCGGCGTGGCGGGGAACAGGACGGGCCTCAGCTCGAGGTTCGTCCTGGAGTCCAAGACCAGGGGCAAGGACACCGTTGCGGCGGAGCTCTCCACCATGCTCGGGGCAGGGCCGATCCCCGGGGACGAGGACACCGGGAGGAGGCCTCTGGAGCTGACCAGGTTTCAGTACTGCGCCCACGTCAACGACTGGCTGTCCATGATCCTGGTTCCGTTCGGAGCTCAGTGCAACGGCTTCTTGCATGGCACAAGCTTGATCGAGGTAACGCACTCCGTGTCCCCGTCCCCTGACCAGCGTCGCATCCGTCCGTGGTAGCTTACGCCGGCGAGCTTTTCTTGGCAGAATCTCCGGAGCCAGGCCTCTCTCGACGGCCCGCCTTCGTTCTCGGAGCAACACAACTGCGCCGCAGGTCTGAGCATCAAGGGATCCAACTTCACGGTGTCGCTCGCCGAGCTCATTTTCGGTTCTGGGGCACAGGACAGCGATGATCATGGGGTGTCCAATCGCATGACAACGTTCGGGCAGGTGCGCTACGAACCGGCCGAAGATGTCAAGCTCAGCTTGTCGGGGCTATGGCAGGTCCGCCCGTCGTCGTCCCGGTTCAACAACCTCGGAACGCTTGCTGTTCCCTTTGGCAGCCTAAGACCACAACGCGACAACACTTCTCCGGAGGCGACTCATCTTGGATCGACCGTGACGGTACAAGTCCCCGGTCTTGCTCCAATTGCTCCCATGCCGTTGATGGCACGCGGCGGACTGGAGCCCGGCAGGACCGCCGCTCAGTCGGTCGCCGCAATGGTGGACTGTGAGCTGTTTGAAGCCATGAGAGCGCATGGGTGGGTTGAGATGGAAGGGTGGTCTAGTAGCCGTGGGCCGGTGCGGTGGGGCTGCTGCCTCTCCGACACCCCGGAACACGAGCTTGGGTGGGGTGTGAGGATGGGCGGCACGGCGGAGAGGGAGAAGCACCGGCCGCACCTAGAAGGGTTCCTCAGCTTCAACCTCGGCAGGGGAGGCAAGCTGCAGCCCGGCCTCGTGTACGTCATGGAGGGGGAGAAGAGGACGCCGGCGTTGGTCCTACGGTCGTCGTGGTTCATGTGATCCTTCAGCTGCAAGCCTCTTGTGGTTTCTTCTTGTTTGCCCTCTCTCTTCTTACCCTGCAGCTGCAAGCAGCTGTTCTTGTTTGGCCGCCCGTTTGACTGCTCAGCAGCTAGTGAAGCGAACATGCAGAAGTTGACTGCAAATCTTGGTAGTTCGTGGCACGGAGATTGCTTGAGCCGTGGAAATGCCCCCATGGAACTGCTTCGCTTTTGCTGGGTTGTGCTGTGCTGTAACTGCAAGCTTGGTTTTCACTCGCTTTGCATCGCAGCAGAAGAATGTTTTCCTGTCACCGCCTTTTGGCTCATATATTACTATCTGTCAGAGACAAGTATCTGTGAACAGATACAACAAGTGAACAACTAGAGCACCCACAGGCCACAGCGCGGCGAGCGCCAGGTGAAAAATCCCGGTATATCGGCAGTCGAGGCCTTCTACCCCGGGCGCCAGACGCAAATGTGGGGGCTTTGGTTAAAATTTAAACTAAAATGAACTAAACCCTGACACTTACTTCTTCCATCCTATATTACATTGCGCATAATTTTTCGTGTATGTCAAACTTTGCAAAGTTTGATCAAGAATATATAAAATAATATGAATATATATGATATAAAATATATTTTAAGACAATTCTAATAATATTAATTTAGCACCGTATAAGTTTATAGTTGTATTAAACTATTTGGTCAAACATTGTATAGTTTGACTTTAATAAAATCTTATATGCAATCTAATTGGGACGGACGGAGTATTATGAATTGGAGGGAGTCCGGGCACCACCAGCCTATGCATGCAACAGAACTTTAGCAGTTTGTATGTTCAAGAAAAAAAATAGAAGTTTGTTAGAGGTTGACCGGAAGTCGACCTCCGGGGCTTGCCAATTCATTGACCAGTCATTGGTGAGTTGGTCATCCAAGAAACAAAACTCCACCGCCTATCCACCACCGAAGCCGAATACATATCCATGACATCTTGTTGTGCTCAATTGTTATGTATGAAGCATACCTTGAAATACTATGGTGTGTCTCTTGGTACCGTGCCTCTTCTATGTGACAATGAAAGCGCAATAAAGATCGCCAATAACCCCGTCCAACATTGCCGTACCAAACATATTGACATTCGCCACCACTTCCTACATGACCATGTCGCAAATGGTGACATCAATCTCACTCATGTGGGAACGATGTTCCAATTGGTGGACATCTTCATGAAGCCTTTGGATGAAGACCATTTTTTCATGTTGAGGGAAGAACTCGGTATTCTAGATCCTCAAAACTTGGATTGATTTACTTCTTGCACTATATTCTTGCTCTTAACATGCTATGTAGCCTAGTCGCACAACATAGATGGGGATAGTCATCCTACCATGCCTTGGTTTGATGCATACATATGTGTGCGATATTAATTGATCTTGTGTCATGATATGGGTCCAAGCATCTATATTTGAGGCACCATGACATGTGTGCTTAAACATAGGGGAGAAATTCCCCACCAACCATCGGCTTCTCTTTTTGGCTCTTATCTCGTGTGGCTCTTGATATTCTCGAATCATGCCTATTGTTGTTATTGTGTGTATGAACTTGGTTCTTTTCCAATAGGCATCCCTAGATCTCCTGATTCGTCTATCCCTTTGGAGTCTACTATCTTCTTCTACTTGCACATGCCATACTCGAAAAAAAATGTTTTATGGAAGAAAAATTCGAAGATTTTCTAGGATTTCCGGTCTGACCGCCTGCAGGATCGGACCGTCCGGTGCAGGGGCCGAATATGAACCGAGTCTATCCAAACCTGCGAATAGAGAGTTCCTGGTTGAACTTCAGTGGTCAACCCGGTCTAGACCGAGCGCTCTGATCCTAGAGCCGGTTGACGGACTCTCCACCGAATATTCCCCACGACCTCCTCGTTCCCAGATTCGGTTTTAAGTTTGGTTATCCAGCTCGTGGACCGACCGGTCCGGTTTGCATCTTGGTTGAACCGGCCCCCTGACCAAATCTAAGATTTTTCTCCTTCCTCTTGTTCCTGCCCCCCACACCAGTTACCTTTTCACTTCCCCCGACCCCTTCTCTCTCCATTGTCTCCCCTCCTACCCTCCCCTCCACTCCTAGGGTGGTTCCACCCCTAGGATCCATAGATTAGGCCACCAAATCATGTACAAGGACCTTTGGAGGCTCTCCTGTGAAGGAATCTCTACATATCGTGGTGGTTTGGGAGCATTTTTGTGGTCTTCCTCCTCAAGGGCTCTTTGGTGCTTTCCTCCAAGGGAAGACATGTCCTCGGGTAATCCTTTGCTCCCACTCTTGTGCTTTTCAAATCCCCATGTTTTGCTATACATCTTGTTGGATTTGACAAGGTAGGTTTCCACCTTTGTTCTTGTATGCCAACCACGTCAAACCATGGCCTACACTTCCTATTAAATTTGTTATGTGCTATTTTTGAGTCATGGGTAAATTTTTTACATTGCATAGATGGGATTTTGGATCTCCCCGTGAGATTTGGTTCCTGCCCCGGTTGAACCGGCCCTGCTACCGGGCCATCCGGTCTGAGTCCGGTCTTCTAGCTCGGGCACCAGACTGTTCGGTTCACTTTTGGTTCACCGGTGCTGCCACCGGATCATCCAGTCATGTAGCCGGTCCAACCGGCCCTGGCACCGGACCTCTCTCTAGTGTTCTTTTTTAACCATGCACTTGCCCAAATCCAAGTTTTTCCTCTGTTCTTTCGTTGTGGCATGTGTACCTATCTTTGTGCCCAACCTCTCTATCTTTTTCACATGTGAAGATGATGACTATGTGAGTGAGAAGTATGTGCCTAAGGAAACTGGCAGGGGCAAGAGGGTTCATCGAGTCAATCAGTCTGTGCAGTGTGAGGTTGTGCGCAACACTCATTCTAGTCGCATCAAGATCAAGGCCAACAGGGGTAAGCAAGCTGTCGTGTAGGCTGAGGATGAATATGTGCCTACTCAAAATGTGAAGAATATGGAGATTGCTCTATACCGGACTCTTTGTAAGAAGAATCCCTATCGTTTCAAGACTCATACCTATACTGGCCCTGACAAGAAGTTTTGGACTGAGACTCAAGCTTTGATGTGGGATCACATTTACACTCAGTTTAAGGTCACTCTCTATGGTCATATTGCTGCTTTCAATGAGGAGTGGTTCAAAATTTATGCAGCCTCAGATTATCGTTTTGTTGATGACGCTATGAAGAAGATGGATTTGTTTGACCTTGTGTGTCTCAAGGAGGACTACTACCCTGAGTATATCTGTCAGTTATTTTGCACAGTCTATTTTCATGATGATGTCGAGAGCACTATGTCTTGGATGACTGGCACGCGGTGGTTTCGTGCCACCTATGATGATTTAGTTGAAGTTATGGGTTATGGTAGCAAGGGAGGTGGCTATCTCATTCATAGTGAGAAGGTCAAGCCTGCTGAAAATCTTGCTTTCTACTATCTCAGGAATTATGAGTGGGCTCCTCCGTGCATGATTGGCATGTATTTCTATTATCCCACCTTGGCCAGCATCTTCCGCCAGTCTCTTGTTCCCCGAGTTAGAGATTTTACAAACTATCGTGGGTACTTTGCCAATCTTCTGCACTATTGTCACCCTGATTGGCTGAGGAAGATTGATGGCCGTGATTTCGTGTACTGTGAGCTGCAGCGGGCTGCTTTGGACAGGATGACTCCCATATTCGGTGTGTATGTTCAAAAGTTGCTCAATATGGTTGTGCCTCCCGGTGTGATGGTGGGCGAGCGTGTGGAACAGGAGGTGCTTACTCTTTCTCTCAGTGGTCAGTCACCTGATGTTCCTGAGATGAGGCCTCCCGAGCATCACACCAAGGCTATTCACGACCCTCGGCCTCACTTTGCTACTAGGGCTGGTTCTCGTCATCCCGTTGGTGAGTATTCTTATCTCCCAAGGCACAAGGGTGGTGTTGTCACATTCCTCAAGAGGTTATTTCAGATGTGTCGTTCATCCTATGATGTGAGCCACAAGGCTCTAGAGATGAGTCGAGAGACTCGGCGCAGACACAATGAGTTTCTCGTGACCCAGAACGTCACTCCTCCACCTGATGGTCCTGAGATGACTCATGTTCCCTATGTCAACTATGAGATGCCGCCAATTATGATGCTATGTTCTATGTCTACTTCCCTAGTCAGTTCCCTCTTGTTGGCCCCAATGGTTCCTCTGCTGCTCCTTATGGCTTTGATGATGATGATGCTGATCATGATGATGATGATGATGATGATGAGGAGGAGGATATCCATGAAGAGGAATATGCCACCTTTCACCCTCCTCCGCCACCTTTGTTCTTGCAGTTGGGATACGTTAGCATCACTCTACTTCTCTTCCTTTTTGGTGTCTCGATGCCAATGGGGGAGAAAAATAGAGTTCTATTATATATCTACGGGATCCTTGTCAGGGTCTTTCCGAGGTTCGCCGTTAGCACAATGCCCCTCTCTTTCTCATTGCTTCTTATGACATTGTGCTATCCCTTTGCTTTCGCGCTTGAACCACTTGCTCTTCTTCTGTATCTTGGAAATGTTTGTGCTATGTGTGTGAACCATGGATATTTCTATTGTGCTATGACTATGTGTATCGTTATTATTTGTCTAGCTCTATTTAGATCTCCGTGCTTTATATCTTGTCATGTCATGCTTTCTTTCATGAAGACACGTGGGAAGCTTTCCATATACTATTTAGGTGCACTTTGCATTCAAACGCAAATTCAACCAAGTGCATACTTTATGGGGGAGCTTTACGTATGTCTTTATGGAATTCCCCTGTTAATGGCTCTTTATGATATCCCTGAGAACTCTAACTCGGTTTGTCATCGCCAACCAAAAAGGGGGAGATTGAAAGGGTATTTTACCCTCTACTATTTTTAGTTGACAATGACACCGTAGTTAGAGCAGACTAATGTTACCTACTAGTGTCTTACACAAGTTTTAGTCTGATGGTGTGATGGAAGATCGTCAGAGACACCCCATTTCGATAACGAAGCTTTGCGTCGGAGTTTTGCTTTTTTATGTAACTTGATTCTTTAGGAACTCCACACTATTAAGAGGGGTTATCTCGATGAGCTTGTTGGGGATGAATTCCTAAGCCATATACACATCCCATACACCCACTTGTACCATCGCCAAAGAGAGAGGAGAGGGAGATCTATCTGTCAAAGCGTTTCTGCAGGTTTCGGTTTGCAAACCGGTTGAACCGAATCCTAGACCGGGTGGTCTGGTACCAGCACCATAAAACCGACTCTGGACCGGGATTGCCGGTTCACTATACCGAGTCTATCCGGCACTGCTGAAATGGATCGTCTGGGAACCTAGAGGGGGGGGTTAATAGGTGTTACTCACTTTTTAGTTCTTTTTCAATTTTAGGCTAGACACAAAGTAAATTGTCTAGATATGCAACTACGAGAATTTTCCTATATGCAAACCTAACTACTAAGCACGTAAGGAGAGGACCGACGAAACCGTAGTGGAGCACGCGGAGACACAGGGATTTGTTTTACCGCAGTTCCTTCCTTGTTAAGGGAAGTACATCTGTGTTGGAGGGGTGGGCGGTTCTAAGACCACCATGCCACAATAGGCCTCACCCTATTCTCTGATGGATCTCGCCACGAAAGGCCTGATCCACCTTCTCCACTATTGGTACCCTTCGAGGCGGGAACCGGTGCCTTTACAACTCTACCGGGGCACACACCCACAACTGAATTGGGGGCTCCCATAATGAGAACAAGCTGTCACAAGAACAAGGATTATCAATATAATCAAAAGCAAGGATCTAGATATTTGCAAGAAATACTAGATCGGTAATTCTCCAAATGAATGGAGAGGAGATGAAGTGCTTGATTGCAGTTGTTGAAGATCGAGTTCTCCTCCATCGATTCCCCAAGGAACGGGGCCTTTAGGTGGATGAAGATGGAGCTCTCTTGGATGAAGCTTGAAGAACAGATCTTGACTTTTTCGAATGAACCAAGGGTTCTAGTAGGAGGGGAAAGGCTGTCTTAAATACCCCCTACACAGATCTGACCGTTGGTGAAGTTTGGGGGCGGATTATCCGCCCCCCACTAGGGGTGGACTATCCGCCCTGGGGGGAAAATCCGCCCCCTGGACGAAAAGTCTAGGGGAAAATCCGCCCACATACAGAAGGTCGCGCCGGTCTTGACTTGGTGAAAATCCTCGAGGGGGCGGATTATCCGCCCCCCTCAAGGGGCGGACTATCCCCCCTAGGGAAAATCCGCCCCAGTGACGGAGAGTCCGGGGGAAACTCCGCCCCCTCTCTGAGCGATGCGCCTTGGCAACCTTGGAGACTGATCCTGGGGGCGGACTATCCGGCCCCTGGAGGGGCGGATTATCTGGCCAGGCCGGAAAATCCGTGGAATATTCCACCCCATACTGAGGGTTGCGCCCTTTTGAGTTTGGGGAGGGGCGGATTATTCGCCCCTGGTAGGGGCGGATTATCCGCCCCCCAAAATAGTTTCCGATTCCTTTTCAAGGTAGAGATCTGCAGCACTTCAACAGACATTAAATAATCCTTGATATTATTATCTAACACACAAAACACTAG
This sequence comes from Avena sativa, assembly GCA_916181665.1. NCBI lineage: Eukaryota > Viridiplantae > Streptophyta > Magnoliopsida > Poales > Poaceae > Avena > Avena sativa. The sequence continues at coordinate 296,438,597 of OV702297.1, read as the reverse complement.
GGATTATGAAATGTTCTTTCAATCTCCCCCTTTTTGGTGTTAGATGACAATACTAGGATTTGCAATGAAACCTACTAACAACACCTTAAGGGAATGAAAGAGGCTCCCCCTAAATGTGTGCATATTTATAATTTGCATTTGAATACAAATCAACACAATAAAGAGCAAGCCAATTTCATAAGAACGACAATTAAAACAAGGTTAGTTAGGAAACAAAGTCATACCACCGGGATGTGAAAATAGCCAATGTGAATAATGAGATTATTAGGCCTCAAGCACATCCCATAATATTGATGCAATCAATAGATAATTCCATAATTCCATATGCCATCGATACAATACCATACTCCATAGATAAATCCAGAATTCCATATGAGTAGTTCCACAAGATAAATCCAGAATTCCAGAGATCCATACACGAACACAAAGTATCACATGACATAGTCTTATACAAACCAAGCACACAAAGTTCAACGCTAAAAAGGGCACAAGCAAGAAAATAAAACGAATGAAAAAGAGGCAAGTGCTTGCGCCCGACCCATGCAAATCTGTGACCTAGTAGAACTACTTCTCCCCCTTTGGCATCGAAATGCCAAAAAGGAAGAAGAGCGATGCTAGTATCCCAGAAGATCACTCGTCCTCGTCCTCGTCCTCGTCCTCCTCGTAGTCATCCCCGTACCCTTCCTCGTCATACTCATCATCGTCATCAACCGGAGGAGTAGGCGCCCTCGGTGGTGGAGGAAACAGGTGACTCTCGAGCTCTCCATAGTTGATCCCTGATGTGTTCCACTAAGCATATGGTTCCGGAGCTGTAGGAGGTGGTGGATGGCCAGTTGCCCCAGACACATGGTGAAGAATGACCTACTGGGTGTGGGCCATCTCATGGCTCCTCTTGTACTCCTCATACTGGCCCTGGTGAGTATCAATGCGCATGCAAAGAATGTGCCGCTGATACTAATTGAGCCGCTTGACCTCACGTGCCATTGGGGACACCGCGGGACGACGACCACTAGCCCTTGCATCACGTATGAAGGAATCAGGGGCAGTGGAAGGGTGAGAGGTCTTCTGAGCCTTGTTGTAGATCTTCTTGGGCTTGTGAACACCATCCAAACCAGTACCAAAGTCCTCATGTGGTAACATGTGCTTGATGAGCATCATAATAAAGGGAGCATACGGGATGGAGATCCAATTGAGCATAACATCAGTCATCTCATGATAGTTATAATCCATAACATCCAGCTTGTAACCTGTAGACAAACTAGCATTGGTGGCACACTCATGGGCAAAAGCAAGCAAGGGAACCAGGTGACCGCGGATCTTATGATTGTTTCCCCCACTTGAAGATATGTTGTCCCGAAACATGCCAACAAGAGTGGCATACAAAGGAGAGAGGCCAGCAAAGGTACCAGCAATGCCATTAGATGTCAGACATGGAGATAGAACAATGTCCTTGGATGGACTGAGCAGAGAAATGATGCGGTGGCCAGAAGCTGTGTCACGCCCATGAAAGGCATACCCAAGGACCTGACCAAAGGTACGGGAGTCTGACTGAATCATTGTTGTCCTGGTCATCCACTTCAAGGTGCGAAGCTCATCTCTGCAGATCACAAGAGTAGAGAAAAACTGCTTCACCACCGAGGAGCCATAGTGGCACTAAAGAGTCATAAGGTGATGCAGCCCCATCTTATTAGTCACATCCAAGGTTTCACGAAGTCTTGCCTTGTTTTGGGCCTCAATCATATTCATAGGATGCATAGGGCGAATCTTGAGAGGAACATAAACATCATCATGAATAGACCGAAAGTGAGAGCACCAAAACATGGAAATCCTCCGGAGAACCATCACTGTCAGCATCGGCATAATAATCGGTTTGGCGAATGGAGGAGTACTCAACGTTGTCCATGGCATTGTAGTTGGGTCAGGACTGCTTGCCCTTGCCCTTGCGATATGCAACCCTCTTGGCTTTCTTTGCTGCCTCGGCCATCCGTTCAGACTCTCTTGCCAACCTGCGGACCTCAGTTTCGTCAACACACTTACCCTCTATAGTGGGCCTGAGATAACGGGCATGGGGATGATGCTTGTAGGTCTTAGGAGCACTTGAACCACCTGTGAAAAGCATGGGAGAGGTAGCATGGGAATAAGCACACACACAAGTCCAAGAGGAATATTAGAAATACTAGGAAAACAATCCACAGTCCAAAGTTGTGCATGGTAAACATCTGAGATAAACCAGAACAGGCAGTGAACCTCCGGGATGGATTATCCGGCCCTGGCAGGGGCGGATAATCCGCCCCCCGCAAAAAAATTCTGGTTTGGCCCAGATTCACCAAGGCAACACAGATCGGGCACTAGGGTTGCAATACTACTGAATGTAACAAGCAAGGGAAACACATAGTATCTTCTACAATGAGATTTCCACCAAAAACAATGAATTCCATACAAAGGAGATGGATGAGGGAGTTACCCTCACTCATTGGAGGAAAAGATCGGAGAAGAAGGTACCCGGAGGCGTGGGGAAGAAGATCCGGGGAGGTCCCGGAGAATCCGTTGGTTGAATTGACTCTGGGAAGGGGCGGAGGCTCCGGCGGCGGCTTGGGGCAGAGCACGGGTTTGGGGAGGACTGGCTGCTTTGTTTGAGCCCTTCCTCCCCGAGCCTAGCCCTTAAGGGGCAGATTTCGCCCGGGGCGGATAATCTGGCCCCCACTTGGGGCAGATAGTACGCCCCTCTCTGAATTTTTGTAAACACAGATTCAGGCCGGAGCACTCCTTGCAAAACCCCTCAAAAGTGGATAAAGGACTTGTGTGCAAGAATAGATGGTTCAAGGAGGTAAAAAGGCTTGGGTTTAGAACAACAAACTGAGATCGTACTACACACCCAAAGTTGCAAGAACAAATCAACCAAAAGCCAAAATTGGGTGTGTTTTCCATAAGAACAAAAGATATGCAAGAAAATCCAAAGAGAGCCACTAGAAACCAACTCTTCTCAAGGAATAGGGCGGTGGACAAAGCCACCATGTTGGAGCACATGGCATGACACCGCGAAGATGTATCTTAAGTTCAAAACCAATGCTCATCGATGACCCACATATCACAAAATGATATTAAGGGAAATGATTTTTCTTGCTTTCGGCATTATGGGGGGAGGGTTAGCCCAATCAATTAGGACCACACTCCCCCTATGTCTATGCCCGCATCTAAACCAAATACATGAAGAAGAGTAAGTGAGTATGCAAGGGTAGTCAAGCCAAGATCCTTGAATCTATGATATTTAGCTAATTCCTCAAATAAAAAAATCTTGCTTCATCAAGAGGCTTTGTGAAGATATCAGCAAGTTGTTTCTTCATGCTCACAAAAGATAGTGCAATATCGCCACGAGCAATATGATCCCAAATGAAATGATTGCGAATCTCCATATGTTTTGTTCTTGTATGCTACACCGGATTGTAAGCAATTTTGATAGCACTTTCATTGTCACATAAAAGAGGCACTTTGTCACAATTGACACCATATTCCTTTAAAGTTTGCCTCATCCATAATAATTGCGTATAAGCACTTGCAGCAGCAACATATTCAGCTTCAGCGGTTGAGAGTGATATGCAATTTTGTTTCTTCGAAGACTAACACACTAGAGACCTTCCCAAGAATTGACATGCAACAGAAGTTGATTTTCGATCATCTTTGTCACCAGCCCAATCTGAATCAGTGTAACCACATAGAGATAAACTGGAGCCTTTGGGATACCATAAACCAAAATTTGGGGAATGAACCAAATATCTTAAGATTCTCTTGACCGCCACTAAGTGGCTTTCTTTAGGAGCGGCTTGGTACCTTGCACACACTCCTACACTCAACACGATATCGGGCCTAGATGTGCAAAGGTAAAGGAGAGAGCCGATCATGGATCGGTATACCTTTTGTTCCACATCTTTACCCTTTGGATTAAGCTCAAGATGACACTTAGTTTGCATTGGAGTAGCAACGCCATTGAGATCCGTCATCTTGAACCTCTTGAGCATGTCTTGGATGTACTTAGCTTGATTAATGAAAGTTCCCTCTCTAAGTTATTTTATCTCGAATCCAAGAAAGAACCTCAATTCTCCCATCATAGACATCTCAAACCTGTCAGTCATAAGCTTTGAAAATTCATCATTAAAAGCTTGGTTAGTAGAGCCAAAGATAATGTCGTCTACATATAGTTGGCATACAAAAAGCTCCCCATTAACCTTCTTAGTAAAAAGAGTGGGATCGATTTGCCCAACTTCGAATCCACGGTCTAACAAAAGCTCTTTAAGGTGCTCATACCATGCACGTGGGACTTGTTTAAGGCCATAGAGCGCCTTATCGAGTTTGTAGACATGGTTCAGAAATTTGGGATCCTCAAATCCTGGGGGTTGCTTGACGTATACCAACTCATGTAGTGGACCATTAAGAAAAGCACTCCTAACATCCATTTGTTGTAATTCAAAATTATGATGAGCGACATAGGCAAGAAGGGTACAGATGGACTCAAGACGAGCCACATGAGCATAAGTTTCACCGAAATCAATGCCTTCCACTTGAGAGAATCCTTGAGCCACTAGCCTTGCTTTATTCCTTACAACAATGCCATTTTCATTTTGTTTGTTCTTGAAAATCCACTTGGTGCCGATAACATTGCGACACTCTTTGGGTTTCTCTACGAGCTTCCAAACCTTGTTGCGCTCGAAGCTATTGAGTTCTTCATGCATTGCAACCACCCAATCGGGATCTTCAAGAGCATCAAAGACCTTCTTTGGTTCAACCATTGAAATGTGAGCTTGATGATCACAGAAGCTAGCAAGTTCTCTTCTAGTAGACACTCTTCTTCTTAGATCACCAACAACCTTGTCAAGAGTGTGGCCCCTTAACTCAAGATTCCGATCAGCGCGAGCTTTACGACGAGCCTCAATTTCCTTGTTGTTTCTAGAAGGAGTTGATTCATCATTTGGATCCTTGTCTTGGCCACTACCTTGCCCTTGGTTCTGATCTGCGCTTGAAACAGGCGACTGTTGCTGTTCAGTTTCTTCAGGGCCGGACAATACTTCCCTTGGTGGGGCCGGACTATCCGGCCTAGGAGAAGTGGCCACAGTTTCTTCTTCCTGAACAACCCTGGTGGTACTTGGAGATCCAGGGCCGGATAATCCGCCCCTTGGGTCCGGAGAATCCGGCCTAGGATTTCTTGACTGGTTTGCTCTTCATGATGTCCCCTGGAGCGAGTTGGAGTGCCAGGGGAGGATTGTCTGGCCCTTGGAGGGGGAGGATAGTCCGGCCTAGGACTACCATTTTGCCCAAAATACGGGTGATCTTCGGCAGGTTGTGGTGTTGGTGAAGAGGTTTCTCCAGCAGTAGGGGCTTGTTGATCTTGTGTAGATGAGGGCTCCACTTGAGTGGAGCATTGTCCTTCCCGATCCGCCACAAGGGGTTCCTCAATGGGGCGGAAAAATCCCACGCCCATTCTTCTTATGGCATCTTGGGGTATTTCAACATCTGCATCACAAACATCAACTTGCTCCACATGAGAGCCATCATTTTCATCGAATTCCACACTACAAGATTCTACAACAATTCCGGAGAGATTGTTGTAGAATCTATAAGTGTGAGATTCGGTACCGTAACCAACAAAAATACCTTCTAAAGCCTTAGACTCAAATTTAGACAAGCGTACTCCCTTGATGAGAAACAAACACTTACAACCGAATACCCGAAAGTACAAAATGTTGGGCTTGTTACCGGTAAGTATTTCATACGGAGTTTTGTCCAAGATCTTGTGGAGGTAGAGCCGATTTGATGACAAGCGGTGGATATGGCTTCAGCCCAAAAGTTGTAAGGAGACTTGCATTCAGCCAACATTGATCTAGCCATATCCATCAACGTGTGGTTCTTCCTCTCGACTACACCATTTTGTTGAGGGGTGTACGCAGCGGAATATTGATGTCTTATCCCCTCTTCACTTAGAAATTCATTTAACGTGTAGTTCTTGAACTCGGAGCCGTTGTCACTTCTATTTGCCAAAATGGGGACGTTGTGTTGATGCTGAACTTCATTGGTGAAATCAATGACAGTTTGTTGAGTCTCACTCTTTATCTTGAAGAAATAGACCCAAGTGTATCTTGAGTAATCATCAACTATCACCAAGCAATATTTATTCCCACCGAGGCTAGCATGATATGGAGGACCAAATAAGTCCACATGAAGTAACTCCAAGATCCTTTTTGAGGATACCATAGTTTTCCTCTTGTGGGGAGAGTCATGCATTTTGCCTTCAACACAAGCCCTGCAAACACGATCTTTGGCAAAGGAAACATTGTCTTTTAGTCCAAGGATGTGGCCACCCTTGTGAAGAGTTTGCAAAGTTCTCATGATTACATGGGCTAAACGGCGATGCCATAGCCAGCCCATGTCGGCCTTTCCGAATAAGCACATTGGACCCGAAGTGGTTTTCCCCGAAAAGTCCACCACATACAGGTCATTTTTGACATACCCAACGAAAGCAACCTTTAGAGACTTGCTCCACAAGAGTACCACTAAATTACCATCAATGAAAACAGCAAAGCCCATCTTACCAAGGGCACAAATATAAAGTAAGTTGTAACCGAGGGTCTCAACAAGCATGACATCCACGAGGGAGATATCGTGGGCGACCAAAACCTTGCCAAGACCCAATACCTCGGATTTAGACTTATCACCATAGGAGACTGTAATATGATCATGATTAGGTCGCATCTCCATGATGATCTCCTTGCTTCCGGTCATATGACTAGTGCATCCACTATCCGGCACCCATTTAGACCCACCGGAAGCATAGCCCTGCAAGAGAATTACTTCTTGGTTTTAGGTACCCATTTTTCAATGGGTCCTCGCATGTTAGTAACAAGGGTATTTGGAACCCAAATAGACCAAGCAACATATTCATCAAAATGACCAACATAATAAGCATACACATCGCCATAATAATCACAAAAGAGTTCATAATTTGGATTGTGAGACCCTGCAAAACCAATATGGTTAGTTTTGTATTTTGTGACATTATTCTCAACGGTGTTTGTCTTTGCTTGTTCAATCTTGGTCTTCCTCTTCTTGTTCTTCTTCTTCTTGGACTTGGTGACATATCCAATTCCCTCTTTTCCAAGATTTGATCTTTGCTTGCCAAGAATATCATCAAGAACACCCTTACATTTAGGTGTGAAGTCATTGACAAGCTCATCAACCACCCTAGCATTTTCCTTGTGAATATATGTTGATTTAGATGTGCTAGGAACATCATATTTGGACAATCGAATTTGGAGCTGATCATGCGACTCATTGAGAATAGAGAATTCACTTTTCAAAGCCTTGTGAGCAATTTCAAGTTTCTCCAATTCCTCGGAGAGTCTAGCATGAGCAGCCCCAAAGTCAACCTTTTGTTTCTTTAGCTTCTTTGCTTTTGCTACGGCATTGTAACGTTCCTTAACAAGATTTGTCATCATTTCTTCATGTGACTCCTCAATAGACTCAAGCCTCTCTTTAAGAGAAACCCGAGCCTCTTCTTCTTCTTCTAGAGCATTTTAAGGATGCAATTTCCATTGCATCCTCCCTTTCAATACCGCCCTTTTCTTCAAGAAGCACTTCATTTTGGGCCAGCTGGTCCATAAGAGACTCAAAATGTATTTTGTGCTCACCTTGCAAGTTAGTGAAGAAATAGTCCAACGCAATAATCTCTTCTTTAACCTTAAGACTAGTAGGATCATCCATGTCAATCATAGCCTTAGGAAAAGAAGTGTTGGAAGTTGATACCTCGGAACCTCTTGCCATGAGACAAGTAGTGTTCTTGTTGATGGCGTTTTCGTTTAGAGAGTCGAAGAGAGATGTTGGTGTAGATGTGGTGACTATAGCAGCCACCTCTCGAGAGATATCATCCTCGTCTTCATCTTCACTTTCCGAAGAATATTCTTCTTGAGCCACTAGAACAATCTTTGGTTGCTTCTTGAAAGGAGCATTCTTCATTACAAATTGTTTCTTGCGTGGAGCCTTTGACTTTTCCTTGAGAATGAGTCTTCCTCCATTATCTTCCCAACTTTGGTACGGACACTCGGCTACAAAGTGCAGCCGGTCTCCACAGTTGAAACAAGTTCTCAGCTTGGGACCATTTTCCTTTCTTCCATATGCTCCACTCTTGCATTCTAGTTCAGATTTGGCTTTGGCTGGATCCTTCCAAAAGTTTCTAGCATAGAAGGACATGTATTGTCCATGAATTATTTTTACATCCTCGGGACAGTCCATATCTTCTATGTCATCTTCATCATGATCATCCACACTTATCTTCAAGGCCACGTTGACTCCCTTTTGCATCCCCATAGCTCGTGCACGAGCATCTTCGACATTCTTGGCAGCCACTTTGAAAGCTATCATTTCTTGCATTACCTCATTGGATGTCATTAGGTGGTAGTTATGCCTTCCTTGGATACTCTTCAAATCTATGGGCTCAAATGGCATAAGAGCACTGACATACTTGCGCTTGATCCAAGCATCATCAACATGAGAGGCAACCATGATTCCTAAAAGTGGTGGCTATTGACCCGAGCCTCCTATACATGTCCTCGTGGTATTCTCCATCCAACATATAGAATCCTTCAGCTTCATTACTCAAAGCATCATATCTATTTCTTCTCATGCTTTCATTTCCAATGAAGAGCTCGGTGAGGGCATCCCAAGCTTCCTTAGCTGTGTTAAGATGCTGAATGTGTGGCATGTCTTTGTCACCCACACCAAGCTGAATCATGTGTAGAGCCGTAGCGTTGAGTTGACTGTCAACAACCTCTCTTCTTGTTAGGTTGTGGGGATCTCCAACATGAAGACCATTCTCTATGATTTTCCACAACTCAATGGAGGAGATGCACACATGAGACTTCATAAAAATTGCCATTGATTAAAAGTAGATGCTGAAAGTTTGGGTGGATCACCCCTATTATGTATATGTGGGTGTGGGATAGGTGGATCAGGAGAATACACATGGGAAACCTCATTGTATCCTTCCTTACCACTACCCTTTTTCGAGGAGGAGCTCTTGCTAGTGCCATCACCAACCACTTCGTTATCTTTGGAATTAGTTTTACCCGTTTCCTTGGATTGAGGAGTGGTAGACTCTGAGGCATATGGAGGTGATGCTACGGATGGGGAGAGATGCATTATCATTTGACGCATCTCTTCCATCTTAGTCTCCATAGAACTAATCAAGGTTGTTTCCAACGTGTTGAGATCGTTCATGGTGACTACCTCCGGAGCATCACTCCCATCTCCCTTGGACCCCATACTTCTCTTAGGCGGTTAAGCCTGAAATAAGAGTCGGGGCTCTGATACCAATTGAAATGGATCGTATGGGCACCTAAAGGGGGGGGGGGTGAATATGTGCTACTCAATTTTTAGTTCTTTTTCAATTTTAGGCTAGACACAAAGTAAATTCTCTAGATATGCAACTACGAGAATTTCCCTATATGCAAACCTAGCTACTAAGCACGTAAAGAGAGGAGCGAGGAAACCGTAGTGGAGCACGCGAAGACACAGGGATTTGTTTTACTGCAGTTCCTTCCTTGTTAAGGGAAGTACATCTGCGTTGGAGGGGCGTGCGATTCTAAGACCACCACGCTACAATAGGCCTCACCCTATTCTCTGATGGATCTCGCCACGAAAGGCCTGATCCACCTTCTCCACTATTGGTACCCTTCAAGGCGGGAACCGGTGCCTTTACAACTCTACCGGGGCACACACACCCACAACTGAATTGGGGGATCCCGTAATGACAACAAGTGTTGGGAATATGCCCTAGAGGCAATCATGTATGACGATATTTCCCATTGTATTCATAAAGTTATTAAGCTGTCCTTGTATGAGCATCTGATATATATCATTGAATATGTGATTCGGTTGTGAAACTATACATTCATGTTGTTTGTACTAAATGTCCTTGGTCATTGAGGTTGTGCTGGACACACAACTTAGACCAATGTGAAAGTCGGCTTGATGACTCGGTTCCACTTGTCATAGGCATGGTGATGCTATTCCGACTTACACAGATTCGGCTAAAGAGTTTAGCGCGTCGGATTGACCCATATTGAGGTACAACGAACAAGTTGTCATTTGTAGATCTCAATCAATGTAATCCTTAGACCTGAGGTTGTTGCATAGTCCGAGTTGAGGATCACCGACTTAGGTTCTGTTAAACGCTGATCCGTAACTGGGCAGTCATAAAGGCAGAGTTCGGGTTGACTGAGAATCAAGCTGCGTGATGTGAATAACCAAGACGGGATTTTGCCCCTCCACTTGGAGAGATATTCTCTGGGCCCTCTCGGATGATATGATTCGGAAAGCATGGTCATGCACGACTCGGTTAAGTGTTAACCGTGGGATCGAGTAAGAGTTAGTCGGATGAATCACTTATCTCGGATCGAGAAGAGATTCGGACTATTTAAGGGATGAATATTATTCGCCTATAGTCTGACAAGGTATATCGTGAGGCAAAAGGGACTCGGACACAAGTCACATTGGAAAGGCAAGTCGTCATGACTCTTTGGTACTTAGGAGTCGGCACGTTCTGCTAGGAGCCGCTACCGACTGATCGATTGAGAGTCGGACTCTAATCGTGTCCAAGTAACCATGATCCTGCGGGGTCACACACTTAAGAGCGAGAACAAATTCGGATAGGTTCTGAACTGGAAATCTGGTTGGGTTGGACCCAAGCCGGATTAGGACCGAGTCAGTGAGTCGGACTCACGGTGACTAGTGTTATATGGGCTTTAGTGAATGGGACACGTGAGGAGCCCACGTTCACTCCCTATATATAGTGGAGCACAGTAACACAGAAAGGTTAATCGTTTATCGGTTAGGTCATTCCATGTGTTGGAAACCCTAGCTCCACAGTAGTCCTGCCGGCGTACCGAACCTAGCAGTTCGCCGCCGATGCTCCTCCTTGTACGTGTGGATACCAGCAGAGGTGTTGTACGATCAGCACCAGGACAATCGGATCGCTAAGGACTGCACTGCATCAACTGACGCGCTTCATCAGTAATCCGCAACTGCGCGTCTAGTGGTAAACCTCGTGGCCTTCTACCTCAGCTAGATCTTGGGATCACCACGTTAGAGGGAAAAAGGTTTGTTTTATCTCTACATGGCCCAACAACAAGATGTCATAAGAATAAGGATTATCAATATAATCAAAAGCAAGGATCTAGATATTTGTAAGAAATACTAGATCGGTGATTCTCCAAATGAATGGAGAGGATATGAAGCGCGTGATTGCAGTTGTTGAAGATTGAGTTCTCCTCATTCGATTCCCCAAGGAACGGGGCCTTTAGGTGGAGCTCTCTTGGATGAATCTTGAAGAACAAATCTTGACTTTTTCGAATGAACCAAGGGTTCTAGCAGGAGGGGGAAGGCTGACTTAAATACCCCCTGCACAGATCTGGCCATCGGTGAAGTTTGGGGGCGGATACACCCCCACTAGGGGCAGACTACCCGCCCTGAGGAAAAAATCCGCCCCCTGGACGGAAAGTCCGGGGGAAAATCCGCCCCCATACAGAAGGTCGTGCCGGTCTTGACTTGGTGAAAATCCTCGAGGGGGCGGATCAAGGGACGGACTATCCGCCCCTAGGGAAAATCCGCCCTAGAGACGGAGAGTCCGGGGGAAACTCCGCCCCCTCTTTGAGCAATGCGCCTTGGCAACCTTGGAGACAGATCCTGGGGGGCGGACTATCCAGCCCCTGGAGGGGCGGATTATCCGGCCAGGCCGGAAAATCCGTGGAATATTCCGCCCCCATATTGAGGGTTGCGCCCTTCTGAGTTTGGGGCGGATAATCCGCCCCCCAAAAACAGTTTCCTATTCCTTTTCAAGGTAGAGATCTGCAGCACTTCAACACACATTAAATAATCTTTGATATTGTTATCTAACACACAAAACACTAGATATTATGAAATGTTCTTTCAACTGCGAACAGTAACCATTCCCGGTTGAGTTCCGGTTTTTTGGCCTGGGAACCGGGTCGTCCGGTATGTGGGTCGGTCCAACCTGACTTGCACAGAATTGCTCTAAACAACTAGATTTCTTCCTGGCATATAAATATCCCTTGTTCCAACTTGAGCATGTTAGGCATTCCAGTTTATATTCATTCTTGAATCTCTCTCTCTCCCCATTGTTGAAACATAATTTCTTGAGGATCTCCTATTCTACCCAACCAATTCCAAATCCCTTTGGTAGAAACTAAGAGGAGGTCATGATCTATGTTTCCACCAAGCCAAAGTCCATTCCCCCTTGATCATCGAGTTAGCTTGTTACTCTTGGGTTTGTTGGAAACCCTAGGCGGCTAGGGTCGCCTGGAGGCATTCGGCTTATGATTTTCTCCGTGAAAAGTTTGTGAGGGTTTGGAGACTACCTTAAAGTCTACCACGAGTAAGTGAGCTATTCCTTCATGGGATAGGCTCGGAGAAGAAAGCGTGGCATTAGGGAATCCTTCGTGGAACCTCACACCTCTCCAACGTTATGTAGCCCCCTTCCCAAAGGTGGTGAACACGGGAATATATCTTCGTCTCTGCGTGCTTCGGTTATTCCTTAACCAATCTTTTACTTGTGTTGTTTACTTTGTGATAGCCTTCGAGCTTGAAGTATCTTGTATTATCATCTAGGTTGCCTCACCTAGTTTGCATTTAGGCACACTTATATTTCGCAAAGCCTAAAACTTATAAAAGATTACAAAGAATTTTGTAGAAATCTATTCACCCTTTCTAGGTAAACCTTCTTACACTTTCACATGTGGATTCTAGTATGCATGTGTTAATCTTCACTATCAAGATTCTAGTAGTACCAATCTTTCTTAGTGTTCTATTGGTTGCTATTCTTCCTTGTCAGGGTTCTATTGGATCGGTGGACCGGCCGATAAGAAAGAATCAGTTTCAATTAGAGTGAGTGTTGGCCTGTCTTTTGAGTTTCGAAGGTTGCTCCGTCGGTTTATTGGCGGGATAGGTTCTACTGGTTTGTTTTGCTATTTATCTCCACGTGTGCGTATGTTCTTCGCCGTGTTCTTCATGTTCCTTGCCTTCACCCCTCGAATCCCCCTTGAAACCCACGAATCCGTGAAGATCGGGCAACTCGGTGTCCACAACAGTTACCCATGACCCCGTTAGTCGTCGCCCTTGTTGCGCAAGGCCGCGGGCAAAAGGGGGAAGGAGACTTGAGTGCCCACGCGAAATACGCCTGATTGCCGGCAGCTAACTTGCCCAATTGGGCAATGGCCCATCGCTCATGAGCGAACTACTCGCCGATGGGAAGATTCGAGCGGCGAGGAGATGGCAACGCCAAAATGGGGTGAGTGACAGTGGCTTGGACGGTGAGGGAAATGGAGTGGAAGTTATGCCGAAACATTTGGTGCACGTTCGCTCTTAGGACCTGTTTGGTCGCCCACATCTAGCGGGCCAAAAAACGGACGTTGATCTCCTAGATCGCATATGTTTGGTCTCCTGGGTCGTCTGTTTCTTGCATATCACGAACTTTGTATATGTTTCTCGCATAGCAGGAACGTTAAAGCGGGCTGGGAAGGCCTGAATTGGCTGTGTCTACTCAGCCTGGTTCTAGCAGGTGCCGCTTCCTCGTATGTGCACGCGTTGGTAAGCTTAGAAGACTCATATGGTATCACTGTACAAGCGACAAGTATTTCTTAACGGATTGAATTTCCAAGAACAAATGTGTAAAAGCTTACCACATTCAGAAATTCTGGTGACTATAACACACATTGAGAGCATCCATCCACATTTACAAGAGAACTGACCCATACCGTAGTCTGGGTTTTTCCCAGCTCATCTATAAACTTGAAGGAGATAAGTTCTGTTTGTATGAGCGACAAACAGAAAGAGGAACAAGCAAACATCAACACTCTGAATTGTGTCAAACAATGATGCAGCGACCTTCTCAATTTGCACATAAAAGAAGCAGGTATGGTCAAGCATAGAAACACAAACAGTAACTGGAACTTTTTTTGTTGTTGCAATGAGCACACCAAAAACTCACCATGAGGTCAATGATTTGAACACAAAAAAAAACTGTAACAGTACGAAATTTTGCAATGAGCTCACAAATTATTTACCAAGATATGTCAAGCATAAAAACACAAAAAATAATACTATGTAACCGATTAAAATTTCGCAATGAGCACACAAAAAAATCACCAAGATACAATCTAGCGAAAACTTAACTGCAAACAATGTGCAACTGACAAAATAACTGAACTAGACACAAGTTGTAAAGTTCAGTCGATTCAACCACTTTGAAATCATCCATCCAGGCAATCAGGCATCCACAGTTCACAACAAATCCTTGTATAGGATGATTGATAAATCCATAAGGTAGTTCTCGGTTTCACCAACCCATCCATCTATCTAAGCCTACTTGGAACCGAACTGAAGGTGAGAATTTGTACTTCAAACCAAGAGTAGCAGCATAGACAAAAGCAAGATCAAGCATCATTACTTAGTCCTCAAAGGCCCATTCGTTCTCCTTCCGGACTTCGGCCTCCTGCTCTGGTGTGTAGTCGTTCTCAATCTCAAAGATTTCGCGGATCTCCTCTGGCTTCCTCCCCCTCATCATATCAGCCACTGTCGTGGTGCCCAGGTCCAGAAGGTCTTCAATGTTCAGGTAGTTCGCAGCCTGCACAAACAAATAAACAAAATTAATATACAGTTTTAGATAAACAAAACCTACTGCAACTCATTAAATAACTATTTTTCTGCCCATACAATGAGCCCCATCACCAACAAAATGTAGACAATAGATCCCTGCATTGTGCACATGATATTCATCCAATCACCTGATTTGCTTGTAATCTGTCAGAGGAAGTAGAAAAAGAGGAGACCGGGAATAGAGAGGGCATTTGGGATTCAGAATTCATTTCATTTGATAGCTGCTGAAGCAATACAGAGACGCATCCTTTATAACCGGTACAACAGTGACAGATTTGCTTGTAGTTTGTCAATCTCATCTAATTCTTTGGATCACTCCATATGATTGAGGGTTCTTCCAACATTCCACAACATCAGGCCGGGATATGTCCCTTCCAAGCCTTCCTACCCGTTTGTTGTGTTTATTATTTATTAACTAGCACTATACTTCCGATTCTACAATATATTTAGGTGACATGATTATGAGTTTACTACTACTGGAGAATTTTGTGTCCAACTGTTTTACATATGTAGCTGTGATCGTCTGCAAGTACTCATGTTTGGAGTATGCAATCGTTACCCAGATGTAGGTGCTACTCCATATTGCGCATATAAAGTTACTCAGATCGCTTCTAACAAGTTACTGACACAAATTGCAGGGTATCCTTTAGTGTCATATATAGCATCGCCCATATTCACATGCTAGACATACCAATCCAGACAACCCATGCTTGTTCTTACTTGGAGTAGAAGATAGAACAAGAAGGTAGAGAATTCACTTTACCAGGATGACCTCGAAGAGGGTGGAGTTATCGAGGGAGATGAACTCCTTGTCCCAGTCCTTGAGGCCATGGGGATCAGGGTCGACGTAGGTGACGGGCTTGATGGAGGAGACGGTAGGGCTGAGCTCAACGGGGAAAGGCGGGAAGGGGTTGCGGGCGCGCTCAGAGGCCTCGGGATCGTAGTACGGCCCGTGCTTCTCGCAGTACTGGACGACGAGCTCGAGAATGTCGGAGTGGACATTGGAGGCGGGGATGGGGCCGTCGGAGCAGCCGTCCTCCATCAGGAGGCGGAGCATGTGCGACATCCGCGCCGCAGCACGAGAGATAGTCACCTCCACGCCGTCCTCCGCCACCAGCACCAGGGGAGGCTTCTCCTCCAGCTGTTCCGCCTCCGATTCCGGCTTCTTCACCTCCTCCGAAGAAGACGAGGGCTTCGCCTCCGCCTCCGCCTCGTCCGGCGCCGCGGCAGCGGCGGCAGCCCTAGCGTAAGCCAGGCCATCCTCCTGGTATAGAGGGCTCTTGCCCTTGGGGTCGGCGGTGGAATCCATGGCTGGGGGTTGAGATGGGGATTGGGGTTTCTTCGCGTTTTATTAGGGGAAGAAACAGCCAAACCTCAACCTTGAAGGCTTGAACCAGGAGAGGGCTGCGACCCGGGCGGGTTGGTTTTCGAGTATGTCGCGGGCGGACAAGTATACCAAGGTGTAGGAGTACTGAAAAACCAGGGTCAATCCGGGCTGAAACGATTTATACTTCCTTCGTCCACAGATATATGTGCTTTTTAGGTTTGTCCTAAATAAATTAAAGTTATTAAAATTTTATTAACTTTATAGAAAAACATAGCAATATTTATGACTCTAAATTGGTGCTAGTAGATATGTTTTTAAATTTAATTTCATAATATGTCAATTTGATGTAATATATTTTGTTATATATATATAATTGATCAAATTTAATAAAATTGACTTAGGCAAAAGTTAGAAGTATACTTATTTGGGGACGAAGGGAGTAGGCTCAAACTGGATTTTTATTCCGAGGATACACCTCAGAGAGGTGGTATCAGCTTTTTATACAAGAGGGTCAAGCGGCCGGTACAACATTAAAGACAACATAATACAAACTCGACGCTATACGGAACTGAAAATATAATCGCAGGATCATATAGAACTAGAAAAATGCATGATGTTAGATCACGTAGTGTTTGATTTTTCACTGGAACATAAGAAAAATATAAAAGAAGGTTATAGTGAATGGATTTTTTCCTCCAAACTAAGTGAAAAGAAATCTTTTGAAGAAATTCCTAAGAGTTAGAGTACACGTTTTGTGCATGTATTTTGTATAGAATATACTAGGCCACACTGACGGTATCACTGTTTAGATTGATTCGGTCTTGATTTATTTAGATGCTTAGATGATGTTGTCATGTTCAAATGGGAGAAAATTCTAGATTTAGAAGAGAAAAACCGACTTTACCACCTATCCCCTTCCAGCCTCTTTGTCCATCGCTCTCGCCGTCAGGGGCCATTGGGCTCCGCCCGTGCGGCGCTGGCGGTGGTGGTTGTGTTCTCCCAGCAGCATGGTGGTGGGGCTGGAACCCGATTCCCTCAGGCGGCGATGCTCCATAGGGCGGCGTTGGTCTCGCTTCGGCCGGGAGGTGGCGTCGCGGCCGTGCATCTACAGGGCAGCATGGGCCGGCTGCCGGCTAGCAGTGGTGGGCAGTGCCATAGGCCCTTTCGGACCAAACCCGAGCCCGTAGGGCCCCATTTGGGCGGGGGATCGGCTGGTCCGCCTTGGCCTCTGCGTGTTCTGGAGGCAGCGGTGGTAGATCGTGCAGGAGCTAGCGACGATGACGACCCGCCTGATGCAGCCTGGCGACGGATTTATGGGCTAGTTCTGGGCCCGGTCGGATCCTCTTGGGACTGGTGTGCCCTGATACATCTTAAAATATATCTATTTTTTCAAGTACTTTGCTCGATGTTTGCTCTAGAATCTCACCATATTGGATAAAACTACTACATCTGACACTATTTTTAGCAAAAGTATTCTTTCTGTCTGTTTTCGCATGAACTAAAATCGAGAAAAAATATCACGCAGGTTTTTCACCGAAACAAGGAGCATGGGATTTTGAATCACACGAGGGGGCCATGAGGCCCGAAAGAGCACAGGTGGCGCGCCCCCTCTGCTAGACGCTCCACCTAGGCCCGTTCAGCCCTGGAGCGTCGTCTCAGCCTCTCCTTTGGCTTACCCCCATATATACCTACAAGCCTGGGTATCCAGGAGGATGGACCTTTTTGCGAAACAGAACACCGCCACATCCATGATCTTCGTTTTTGGGGTTAGATTGGTCCTTCCCTCCACACAGGAGAGGGGGATTTTGAGGTCTTCTCCACCACCGTCATCACCAACAACCATGTGCTCACTATCCATCATCATGTGTGAGTAGTCCTCTATATGCATATGAGACGGATGGGAATTGGATGAGATTGATCATGTAATCATCCATATGTATCAAGATTTGAGGTGATTATCTTGAGGATATTTTTGTATGAGTGTTGGTACATCTTTGCTATGTTTAATGCTTGTTGCTAGGGCCCAAGTGACATGATTTCAGTACTGAACTTTTATTTCCCCATCATATATATGAGTTTGGTATCTAACTACAAAGTGTTGTAAGACCTCACCCTTTAAGGTAAAGGTCCATGTGATTGCAGTGCTAGTCCATGAATCGAATTGCTAGCACCCACAGTTTAAGATGAAGTACACAAATACAAAAGGTCATTATTATATCGTAATTTCAGGAGTACAATAGTTCTTACAACTTATTAGCCCAAGGCTAACACATAGAGTTCTCATTACAAAGTATATAAATGAAGTCTTCATCTTCATGTGCCACAGGCAAACATGTTGAGTGTAGACTCGTAACCCTACTAACCATCAGAGTAACCTACAACATAATAAGTTATAGCCACAAGGGGTCAATACATTTGGAATTGTATTGGCAAGTGATATCATAGTTATATAGTAGAGACTATCAACTATATGAATTTGGCTAAGTGTGGTTTCAGGCTGGCTTTGCACAAAGTAGTTTTGTCCTACTAGTTGAAAACACTAAGTTTTTCTTTACAAAAACACTAAGGTACCACCAATAGACATTGGTGAACCACTACCCTTGTTTAACCGCAAGTTTTAACTTAGAGAAATTGGTGTAGGGGTTCGTAGCATGGAAAAACAAAATTTTATACCGCATGCACACAAATAAGCCAAGATCTATCTACTAGATTGTAGCAACGAGTCGATAGAAGCACTCACCCTCGAAGATTCCAAAGCGGTTAACGAGAGCAGATTCTCGTGGGTGATGTAGTCGTACACTTGCCGATCTCAAGATCGCGTAGACGATCCTTACGGCGCTGCGTTCCGGCAGCGCTTCTGCAGTCGGTCACACGTTCGGTACTCAATGAAGACCTTCCTCTCCCTTGTTCCAGCAGGCAGCGAAGGTTGTAGTTCTCCCTCGCGATTCCGGCAGCACGACAGCGTGGTGTCGGAAGTAGAGGGAAGATCCCGCAGGGCTTCGCTTAAGCCGGATGTGAGTTATGGTGGATTTAGGGTTTCCCGGAAATCTAGGGTTTAGAGATCCGGGAGGATGAGGAGGTGTCGGCGGCGGCTAGGGCGGCGTCGACGGACCGGCGGCGGTGGGTCGGCAGCGACGGCGGCTCGTGGAGAGGGGCAAGGGCTTGTGTTGTTTGGGGAAGCCCTCCCCCTCTATTTATGAGAGGGAGGGGCAGCCTTGGAGGGGTGGGTTTGAATCCAAACCCAAACCCAAGTTGGATTGAGAGAAGGACTTATTTCTTCTCCCACTAGGAAACCATTGTTCCAGTTTGACTTTTCAAACTTCCCGTTTGACTTTCAATTTAGAGCTTTATTTCTCTCTTGCATATGCCAACACCAAGTGACCTTGGATATGATCCAATCATTCCACATACGCATGACACATTCATGGACCATTCTCCTTCCGGACCAGTGAACCTTCTAGACCCTTCTAGAACCTCTCCGATGAAATCATCGGAAACTTTCCCGAACTCCGAAATAGGACTTTCCTTATATGAATCTTATTCTCCAGACCATTCCAGATCTCCTCGTGATATCCTGGATCCCATCTGAGACTCCGAACAACATTCGGTATCCCTACTAACATTCCATATCTACTAAACAACATCGAATCCTTAAGTGTGTCTCCCTACAGTTCGTGAATTATGCGGACATGACCGAGACACTTCTCCGATCAATAACCAATAGAGGAATCTGGAAATTCATATGGCTCCCACATATTTCAACGATTACTTTGCGATCGAATGAACCACTTACATACGATACCAATTTCCCTTTGTCTCACGATAGTTTACTTATCCGAGGTTTTGATCGTCGGTATCTCTGCATACCTAGTTCAACCTCGTTACTGATAAGTACTCTTTTCTCGTTCCCGTGATATGTGATCCCTTGTGAGCCAGTCACATGCTTGCAAGCCAATTGGATGACATTCCACCGAGAGGGCACAGAGTATATCTATCCGTCATATGGATGGACAAATCCTACTCTTGATCCATGTGCCCCAACCCATACTTTCCGAACACTCAATGCCACCTTTATAGCCACCCAGTTACGGTGTGGTGTTTGATGTCATCAAAGCATCCTTCCGGTGATGGTGATTAGCATGACCTCATGGTCGAAGGAATTAGGTTACTATGTATCAGAAAGCTTATAGCAAATGAACTATTAAAGTGACTTGATCTTTATGCTACGCTTATCCATAGGAGTATGTCCATCATACCATTCTCCTAATGATATGATCTTGTTATTAACAACATCTCAATGTTCATGATCGAGAAACTACGATCATCTATTAATCAACAAGCTAGTATTTACAAAGAGGCTTTACCAGGGACTCTAATTTAGTTTACAAATCACACAAGTATTAATGTTTCCGGTTAATACCATTATAGCATGAATGTAAACATTTATCATAAACACAAAGATATAATAATAACCACTTTTATTATTGCCTCTAGGGCATATCTCCAACAGTCTCCCACTTGCACTAGAGTCAACTAATCTAGATTACATGGTAATATACCGAACACCCATGGCGGTTTGGTGCTGGTCATGTTTTGCCCTCGGGAGAGGTTTAGTCAACGGATCCGCCACATTCAGATCTATGTGTACTTTGCAAATCTTTATGTCACCATCTTGGACATGCTCTCGAATAGCGTGAAAATGTAGCTTGATGTGCTTCAGCTTCTTGTGTGACCTTGGTTCTTGCGCATTGGCTATGGCGGCCATGTTATCACAGTAGATAGACATTGGGTCCAGCGCACTTGGAACTACACCGAGCTCTGTAATGAACTCCTTCATCCATATCGCCTCTTGTGAAGCCTCCGAAGCAGCTATGTATTCCAATTCAGTTGAAGATCTCTCCACAACGCTTTGCTTTGCACTCCTCCAGCTAACTGCTGCACCATTCAAAATAAATACGTATCCAGATTGAGATTTAGAATCATCCGAATCGGTGTTCCAACTAGCATCGGTATAACCATTAACAACGAGTTGTTCATCACCTCCATAAGAAAGAACCATATACTTAGTTCTTCTCAAGTACTTAAGGATGTTTTTGACCGCTGTCCAACGATCCACTCCTGGATCACTTTGATATTTGCTAGTCAAACTAACAACATATGCAATGGCGGGTCTAGTACATAGCATGACATACATTAGAGATCCTATGGCTGAGGCATAGGAAGTCTTACTCATCCTTTCTCTATCTTCTGCCGTTGCAGGACTTTGAGTTTTACTCAAGGTCATATTGGGCAACATGGGCAAGAACCCTTTCTTGCTATCTTCCATTCCAAACCTCTTTAGAACTTTGTCCAAATATGTACTTTGTGACAATGATATTAGGCGTCTCGATCTATCTCTATAAATCTTTATGCCTAATATGTAAGCTGCTTCGCCAAGATCTTTCATTGAAAAACTATTATTCAAATAATCCTTGACACTATTAAGAAGGTCTACATCATTCCCAATCAACAATATGTCATCTACATATAGTATTAAGAATGCTACAGAGCTCCCACTCACTTTCTTGTAAATACAAGCTTCTCCATAAGTTTGTATAAAACCAAAGCTTTTGATTACCTTATCAAAACATTGATTCCAACTTCGGGATGCTTTCTTCAATCCATATATGGACCGTTGAAGTTTGCATACCTTGTTAGCATCTTTAGGATCGACAAAACCTTTGGGTTGTATCATATACAACTCTTCATCAATGTCTCCATTGAGGAAAGCTGTTTTGACATCCATCTGCCATATCTCATAATCATAATATGCAGCGATTGCTAACATAATCCTCACAGACTTTAGCTTTGCTACTGGTGAGAAAGTCTCATCGTCGTCAACTCCTTGAATTTGTCGAAACCCTTTTGTGACAAGTCGAGCTTTATAGACAGTAACATTACCATCAACATCTGTTTTCTTCTTGAAAATCCATTTATTCTCGACAGCCTTCTAGCCATCCGGTAAGTCCACCAGAGTCCATACTTGGTTTTCGTACATGGATCCAATCTCGGATTTCATGGCTTCTTGCCATTTATTGGAATCTGGGCTCATCATCGCTTCCTCATATGTTGCAGGGTCATTGGTGTTGTCCACCAACATGACACTCATAACGGGATCATATCAATCAGGAGTGGTACGAGTTCTCGTTGACCTGCGAGGTTCCATAGTAACTTCAACTGAAGTTTCATGATCAACATCATTAGCTTCCTCTCTTATTGGTGTAGGCGCCACAGGAACTACTTCCGGTGCTGCGCTACTCGCAAGTTCGAAAGAAGGTTCAACAACCTTGTCGAGTTCTACTTTCCTTCCAGTCACTTCTTTAGAGAGAAACTCCTTCTCTAGAAAGGATCCATTCTTGGCAACGAAGATTTTGCCCTCCGATCTATGATAGAAGGTATACCCAATAGTTTCCTTCAGGTATCCTATGAAGACGCATTTTTCCGCTTTGGGTTCAAGCTTGTCCGGCTATAACTTCTTTACATAGGCTTCGCAACCCCAAACTTTAAGGAACGACAATTTAGGTTTCTTCCCAAACCATAATTCATACGGTGTCGTTTCAACGGATTTAGATGGTGCCCTATTTAAAGTGAATGCGGCTGTTTCTAATGCATAACCCCAAAATGGTAGCGGTAAATCTGTAAGTGACATCATAGAACGAACCATATCTAAGAGAGTTCGATTACGACATTCGAACACACCATTACGCTGTGGTGTTCTCGGCGGTGTCAATTGTGAAAGTATTCCGCATTTCTTCAAATGCTCGCCAAACTCGTATCTTAGATATTCACCTCCATGATCAGAACGTAGAAATTTAATCTTCTTGTTACGTTGATTCTCTATCTCACTTTGAAATTCCTTAAACTTCTCGAAAGTTTCGGACTTATGTTTCATGAAATAGATATACCCATATCTACTCAAGTCATCCGCGAAGGTAAGAACATAACGATAACCACCGCGCGATGCTACACTCATTGAGCCACACACATCGGTATGTATGATTTCCAATAAGTCCGTAGCTCGCTCCATCATACCAGAAAATGAAGTCTTAGTCATTTTACCCATCAGACATGCTTCGCATCTTTCAAGTGATTCGAAATCAAGTGATTCAAGAAGTCCATCGGAATGGAGTTTCTTCATACGCTTCACTCCAATATGACCAAGAAGACCGTGCCACATATAGGTCGAGTTATCGCTCAATTTCAAATGTTTAGCTTCAATGTTATTAATGTGTGTATTTCCACAATCGAGATTCAATAAGAATAGACCATCTATCAAAGGTGCATGTGCATAAAACATATTACTCATATAAATCGAACAATCATTAATCTCATACTTAAACAAGTAACCGTCTCGCAATAAACATGATCCAAATATAATGTTCATGCTCAACGCAGGCACCAAATAACAATTATTTAAGTATAAAACTAATCCCGATGGTAGATGAAGAGGTAGCGTGCCGACCGCGATCACATCAACCTTTGATCCATTTCCAACGCGCATCGTCACCTCGTTCTTCGCTAGCTTCCGTTTATTCTGCAGTACCTGTTTCGAGTTACAGATATGAGCAACCGAACCAGTATCAAATACCCATGCACTACTACGAGTACTAGTGAGATACACATCAATAACATGTATATCGGATATACCTTTCTTCTTGATGTTGCCGTTCTTCAAATCCGCCAAGTACTTTGGGCAATTCCGCTTCCAGTGACCTTCTCCCTTGTAGTAAAAGCACTCAATATCAGGCTTAGGCCCAGCCTTGGTCTTGTTCGCCGGCGCGGTAACTTTCTTACCGCCCTTCTCGAAGTTTCCCTTTTTCTTAGACTTGCCTTTCTTCTTGAATTTGGTGGTCTTATTGACCAACAACACTTGGTGCTCTTTCTTGATCTCCACTTCTGCAGATTTCAACATGGAGAAGAGTTCTGGCAACGCCTTGTCCATGTTTTGCATATTGTAGTTCATCACAAAGTTCTTGTAACTTGGTGGTAGTGATTGGAAGACACGGTGAAGCCCCAAAGAATTAGGAATCACTATACCCAAACTTTGGAGTTTATTTGCGTGCCCAGACATCTTAAGCACGTGCTCACTAACAGAGCTGCCCTCTTCCATGTTGCAGTTAAAGAACTTTTCAGAAGCCTCATAACTCTCAACTGCCGCGTGAGCCTCAAATATGATTTTGAGTTCATGGACAATATCATGTGGGTCATGGTTCTCAAACCTTTTCTGAAGCTCCGATTCCAAACCATACAAGATAGCACACTGAACTATGGAGTACTGATTCTTCCGAGTGAGGTAAACATTCTTTACTTCATCGGTAGCAGTAGCTGCAGGCGGGTCACCCAGCGGTGCATCCAGCACATAGGTCAAATTACCAGCATTGAGGACAATCCTCAAATTGCGGAACCAAACCGTGAAGTTGCTTCCATTGTTTTTCAACTTTTCTTTCTCTAGGAACGCATTAAAATTGATGGTAGGGGCCGCCATTGATCTACAACATATTTGCAATAGTTTAGACTAAGTTTATGACAAATTGAGTTCTAATTTATAGTTAAATTAATCTAGGTGAACTCTCACTCAAAACAATATCCCTCACATTGTTTTAGTAATCACACGAACCAAATCCACCACATCAAAACCGATCATCATGAGAGTTGATGTAGCTTCAATGGCGAACAATCAACATGTTCATCATATCTACTATATGACTCATGCTTTACCTTTCGGTGATCCGTGTTCTGAGACCATGTCTGTACATGCTAGGCTCGTCAAGATCAAACCTTAGCTTCCGCATGAGCAAATCTGGCTTGCTCACGTTGTATACACTCGTAGAATCTAACACACCCGATCATCACGTAGTGCTTCGAAACAACGAGCTTTAGCAACGGTGCTTACTAAGGATGAACACTTTAAAACTTGAAATTGTGTGCTTGAGGGATCATCTTATAATGCTATCGTCGCAAACTAAGCAATACAAGATGCATAAAGGATTAACATCACATGCAATTCATAATATGTGATATGATATGGCCTTTCTTCTTGTGCTTCTGATCTCCATCTTCAAGCACGAACATGATCTCCATCATCACCGGTATGGCGTCAAGGTCAATGGCACCGTTTCATGGTTGCCGTCCACCAGCTTCAACTATTACAACTACTTTGAATATACACGCATGCCTTAACAGAATTTAAAAGACAACCATATGGCTCTTGCCGGTTGCCAACTTACAATAAGGAACATTGCATACATCATATATAATCACAATCATGGCCATATCACATCACAGCACACCCCTGCAAAACAATTTAGACGCCTCTAATTTTCTTTGCATATTTTACGTGGTTTGGGGCTTTCAATAAGTGTAGTTCTAACTTACGAACAAGAACCACAACGTTGATGCTTGAACTATCAAGTGCCCGTTGTAAATTGAATCTACACTATGATGGGAGAGACAGACACCCGCAAAGCCACTTATGCAATACAAGTTGCATGTTGAGCGTGGAGCAAGTCTCATGAACGATGTCATGTAAGGTTAGCCCGGGCCGCTTCATCCCATCATACCGCAAGATGCAAAGTACACAAAAAGCAATTGATAATAAAAGCACCATCGCCCACAATGACCATTGTGTTCTACTCGTGCTACAGATCTACATATAGACATGGCTCTGATACCACTATAGGGGTTCGTAGCATGGAAAAACAAAATTTTCTACCGCATGCACACAAGCAAGCCAAGATCTATCTACTAGATTGTAGCAACGAGTCGATAGAAGCACTCACCCTCGAAGATTCCAAAGCGGTTAACGAGAGCAGATTCTCGTGGGTGATGTAGTCATACACTTGCGATCACAAGATCGAGTAGACGATCCTTTCGGCGCTATGTTCCGGCAGCGCTTTCGCAGGCGGTCACATGTTCGGTACTTGATGAAGACCTTCCTCTCCGTTGTTCCAGCAGGCAGCGGAGGTTGTAGTTCTCCCTCGCGATTCCGGCAGCACGACGACGTGGTGTCGGAAGTAGAGGGAAGATCCCGCAGGGCTTCGCCTAAGCCGGATGCGAGTTATGGTGGATTTAGGGTTTCCCGGAAATCTAGGGTTTAGATATCCGGGAGGAGGAGGAGGTGTCGACGGCAGCTAGGGCGGCGGCGACGGACCGGCGGCGGCTCGTGGAGAGGGGCAAGGGCTTGTGTTGTTTGGGGCAGCCCTCCCCCTCTATTTATGAGAGGGAGGGGCAGCCTTGGAGGGGTGGGTTTGAATCCAAACCCAAACCCAAGTTGGATTGAGAAAAGGACTTGTTTCTTCTCCCACTAGGAAACCATTGTTCCAGTTTGACTTTTCAAACTTCCCGTTTGACTTTCAATTTAGAGCTTTATTTCTCTCTTGCATATGCCAACACCAAGTGACATGGTTATACCCCGCGGGTACACGACTTCAGTATACCTAGTCCAGCCCAAGGAAGGCCCACGAAAAATATACGTTGGCCCATGAAGACTTTCGGGTGGCGAGGGCCCATGACGCCTTCGGATCCTTGGAGAGCAAGACTAGAGTAGATAGAAAATTCAAAGGGGTAAACCCTAAAACCTGTAACCGACTCGGTCTGTGCCTGGGACCTGCCTAACTCTATATAAAGGCTAGGAGGGCGCGGCCTAGATCTCTGACCTCATACTTTTCATAGACACCTCCACGCCAGATTACATCTACGCACCCCTGTAATCATCAGTTCCGCCGTAATCAAGAGCAGACAAGCAGGAGTAGGGTTTTCCCTCCGGGGGCCTGAACCTGGGTAAACCTCGTGTCCCGTGTTGCTTGTTTGCTAACCGTTCCGTGATCTCCAGCATCCCCATCTTCTCCAAAACCCAAGTCCATCACAATGGGCATTGACGAGATCAAACCTCGTCAATTGGCGCCGTCTGTGGGAACTGGGGATGCTGATTGTGCGATCGTGACGGTCCCAACCCGAGCGATCTACAACTCTGCAGCGACGGAGAGTCACCTCCTCTTCGGCACTTTCGACTTCACCGCCCACTCACCGGCCACCATGAAGGACTTCGAGCCCGTAGGCGACGGACTCGAGATCCTATTCGGGAGCTTCTACTTCTAGGTGGGGCAGACCGGCACCCTCCGCCTCCCAGAGAGGGTGCCCTACCATCAATCAGGCCCGCTTCATGGACCCCACACCCTGTGCTATGCACATCATCATCAACAGATGAGTCCTACGACAGCAGCAGCTGCAACTCCGATCTGTGCGATCCGCCATCGGATGAAGGGACCTACGGTTCCGGATCTGAAAGCTGCGGCAGCAGCGGACCAATCTACGAGCGCTACCAATGCGCCGTAGTCATCCAGGGCGACATGGATCAGCAAGCGCCCAACCCGCCGCCCAACCCGCAGGACCAAAATGGCGGGAACAGAAGAAGCCAGTCCCCCCCACCCGAAGGGGACAACGCCGACCAGGTCATCCGCCTTAGCAAAGAAGGATGGGCCCAGGCACGTGCCGCCATGGCGGGTAGCACGATGCTACCTGCAGATGCCTCACGAGACCTACTGATAGCATACCACTTGCTCATGATCGAGGAGCACAAGAAGCAGGTCAAGATGCAAGAGGTGCTTGACAAACACAAGCAAGAAGCCTCGGAGTCCAGTGCGCGACGAGCTGCGCTCTCCGCCATGGGCATCGGCTCCAGATCGAACGGCAACCACGGAAACAAACACCGCTCCCGGACGGAGAACATGGACCCCAAGGAGCGCCGTGAGGTGACCCGAACCCTCCACGCATCCTTCATGGAGATGGATGCCGACAGCAACATCATCCTGAAGACGCCGCAAGCTGCGATCATGGCAGCTACTGCATACCTCGCGTCCCACCCACCTCCGGAGGGGGACCCGAAAAGAGCCATGCACAAGTCCGCACTCACCGGACTCGGACTCGTCGGAGCTACACTCCATCAAGAAGCTCCTACGGAGCCGAAGAAGAAAGCTACGGTCAGGTTCGACCGCAGCCCCACTCCTTCATCCGAAGAAGGGGACCATGACCTTCCTCGAAGGCACAAGAGCTCACGCCATCGCAACCGCGATTACGATGCCAGAGACGCGCTCACACAGCGCAAAATCGACAAAGCACGAGCCAAGCGTGCATGCTCGTCTGAATCTGAGGTGGACGAAGACGAAGGAGAACTCTGTGGGGCCCGGTGCTTCAGCAGACCTGTCCGACGAACACGGATGCCACGAAATTTCAAGCTTCCTTCGGATACTCCGAAGTTCGACGGCACACAGGACCCCAAGGCGTGGCTCAACGACCACCTGTCATCCGTCAAGCTGCACGGTGGAAACAAGGAAACCGCCATGCAATGCCTTCAGCTGCAGCTGACAGGCGCAACTCGGATCTGGCTTAGCAGCCTATCTTCAAGATCCATCCGAAGCTGGGAGGAGCTGGCTTACAGTTTCATCCGAAACTTCAAAGGCACCAGCAAGAGGCCCGCCTCGATCAAGGAGTTGCGAGCCTGCACTCAACGAACGTGCGAATCCATTCGCTCGTACATACTATGCTAGTCCAACACCAAGAACTCTGCGGCACACATCTCTGAAGAAAGGGCCATCGATGTTGGGCCACGCAGAGATAAAACAAAACTTTTCCTCTAACATGGTGATCCCAAGATCTAGCTGAGGTAGAAGGCCACGAGGTTTACCACTAGACGCGTAGTTGCGGATTACTGATGAAGCGCGTCAGTTGATGCAGTGCAGTCCTCATGATCCGATCGTCCTGGTGCTGATCGCACAACACCTCTGCTGGTATCCACACGTACAAGGAGGAGCGTCGGCGGCGAACTGCTAGGTTCGTAACGACGGCTGGACTGCTGTGGAGCTAGGGTTTCCAACACATGGAATGACCTAACCGAACAACGGTTAACCTCTCTAGGTTACGATGCTCCACTATATATATAGAGAGTGAATGTGGGCTCTGCTCGCGCGACCCATTCACTAAATCCCATATAACACTAGTCACCATGAGTCCGACTCACTAACTCAGTCCTAATCAGGTTTAGGTCCAATCCAACCAGATTATATGTTCAGATCTAATTCGGACTTGCTCCTGCTCTTAAGTGTGTGACCCCGCAGGCTCATGGTTACTTGGACACGATTGGAGTCCGACTCTTAATCGATCAGTCTGTAGCGGCTCCTAGCAGAACGTGCCGACTCCCAAGTACCAAAGAGTCATGACGACTTGCCTTTCCAATGCGACTTACGTCCGAGTCCCTTTTGCCTCACGATATACCTTGTCAGACTATAGGCGAATAATTGTCATCCCTTAAATAGTCTGACTCTCTTCTCGATCCGAGATAAGTGATTCATCCGACTAACTCTTAGTCGATCGCCTCGGTTAACACTTAACCGAGTCGTGCATGGCCATGCTTTCCGAATCATATCTCACAAGAGGGCCCAGAGAATATCTCTCCAAGTGGAGGGGAAAAATCCCATCTTGGTTATTCACATCACACAGCTTGATTCTCAGTCAACCCAAACTCTGCCTTTATAACTGCCCAGTTACGGATCAGCGTTTGACAGAACCTAAATCGGCGATCCTCAACTTGGACTATGCAATAACCTCAGGTCTAAGGATTACATAGATTGAGATATACAAATGACAACTTGTTCATTGTACCTCAATATGGGTCAATCTGACTCGCTAAACTCTTTAGCAGAATCTGTGTAAGTTGGAACAGCATCTCCATGCCCATGACAAGTGGAACTGAGTCATCAAGCCAAGTTTCACATTGGTCTAAGTTGTGTGTCCAACACAACCTCAATGACCAAGGATATTTAGTACAAACAACATGAATGCATAGTTCCACAACCGAATCACATATTCAATGATACACATCAGATTTTTATACAAGGACTACTTAATATCTTTATGAATACAATGGGAAATCTCATCATACATGATTGCCTCTAGGGCATATTCCCAACAATCAACGCCTTCAAGGACGGCGTCAAGCGCCAGGACTTCAAGGAAAAACTTGGGCGCGTCAAGCCCAAGACACTCGACCACCTCATGGACATTGCTAATAGGTGGGCCGACGGTGAAGATTCCGTCCATCGGGCACAATCAGAGGAAGATGACGATTACGGCCGACGACGGGAGCGCCGTAGCAAGAGGAGATCGCGCGTCTATGACGATCGCGATGGACCCGACATGGTCGCGGCCGGTTACGCTGATCGCCGCAACGATGCCAACCGCAACAGCGGCGGATACCGCGGAGGCAACTTCCGCGACGGAGGACGCCCAACACAGTCGTGGCAGCACCGCGGTAGCGACGATGGACCCTCAGCATACGAAAAACTATCGGGTCCATGCACCATCCACTTCTACATCGACAAGCAGGATGGAAAGAAGAAGGCAAGCCACATTTTCAAGGACTGCCGCGAGTTCCACCCCCTGGATTTGGGAAAGCACCTACACCAGGAGAGATAGCACATGGAGCTCCTCCACCGCCACCTGTAGGAGGCCCGAACCAACCAGTCGCACCAGCACAGAACAACGTTGGGCACGGGTATCCTCCGCCGAAAGGAGCACTGATGATCCAGAAGGGGCGCCCAACGAATAGGGTGCAGAAGAAAATCACCCGCCAGATCAACCTGGCCGTGACAGCTCCACCCGCCATCCCTGAGTACCTCAGCGGATCGGAGTCCTGCATCACGTTCAGCCGTTCGGATCACCCTTGCCAGGTCCCTCGCCCAGGTCATGCCTGCCCTGGTGCTGGAGGCGCAGATCGGAGGTTTCGAGATGAGCCGCGTCTTCATGGATGGCGGCAGCGGCATCAACCTGATGTTCACAAGCACTCTAGGAGCAATGCGGATCCCGCTGTGTAGCCTGGAACAGTCAGACACAACGTTCCATGGCATCGTCCCAGGAAAGGGCATATTCCCCCTGGGAAAGATATGGCTCGACGTCATCTTTGGCAAACCAGATAACTTCCGATGCGAGCGGCTCGAGTTCGAAGTGGTGGACTGGCCATCACAATACCACGCCATCCTCGGGCGTGTAGCATTCGCAAGGTTCCTGGCAGTACCACACTACACGTACCTGCTACTAAAGATGCCAGGACCCAGGGGAGTCATCACGGTCCACGGGAGCTTCACCCGATCGGACCACTGTGACAGGGACTTCAACAGAATCTCCCAGTCATTCGGCATGCAAGAGGAGCTCGTAAGGCTCCGCGAGGTGACGGACAATGGGGCACCCCCAGTCGCAAGGCAAAACGCACCTGATATGTCCTCCGACTCCACCGTCAACACAAAGAAGGTGCAGGTCCACCCGACAGATGCCTCTAAGACGGCGCTGATCGCCAACGATCTCAGCTCCGCATAGGAAAGCGCGCTCGTCGAATTCCTCCATGAGCGCTGGGAAATCTTCGCCCGGTGTCCTGCGGACATGCCAGGAGTTCCCAGGGAATTCGCCGAGCATGCACTCAACGTCTTTCCAGACACCAAGCCGGTCAAGCAGTCCATCCGGAGACTGTCTGAGCCCCGGGCCGAAGCCATAGGGCTTGAAGTCAACAGACTACTCACTACAAACTTCATCAGTGAGATTAAGGAAAGCGAATGGCTCGCCAATACTGTGATGGTCCCCAAAAAGGACACGGACATCCTGCGGATGTGCGTGGACTTCACATCGCTAAACAAGCACTGCCCAAAGGACCACTTCCCTCTCCCTCGGATCGATCAGATCATCGATTCGACTTCAGGATGCGAGAAGCTCTCCTTCCTCGACGCCTACTCAGGCTACAACCAGATTCGACTCAAAGTCGAAGATCAGGAGAAAACAGTGTTCATCACGCTGTTCGGGGTGTTCTGCTACAACACAATGCCCTTCGGGCTAAAGAATGCAGGTGCCACGTACCAGCGGTGCATGCAGGCATGCCTAAAGGACCAGATCGGTCGCAACGTCCAAGTCTATGTCGACGACATAGTCATCAAAACCAGGGAGGCGAGAAAACTCATCGACGATCTCTGCGAGACGTTCGATAATCTCGACCGCTACAAGATCAAGCTCAACCCCGAAAAGTGCGCCTTCGGCGTCCCATCAGGTCAGCTGCTTGGTTACTTCATCTCCCAGCGAGGGATCGAGGCGAACCCGAAGAAAATACGGGCCATCATGGCCATGGAGAAGCCGAAAAACCTCAAAGGTGTTTAGTAACTTGCAGGAAGAATAGCGGCATTAAGCAGATTCATCAGCCGCATGGGCAAGAAAGCACTGCCCTTCTACCAGCTATTGCGCAAAGCCGACAAATTCGAGTGGACGCCTGAGGCGGATGACGCATTCGAAGATCTAAAGCGGTTGCTCTCTACCTCGCCCGTCTTGGTCACGCCAAAGGAGCGCGAACCCCTACTGCTGTACATAGCAGCTACACACCAGGTGGTGAGCACCGTACTAGTGGTCGAGCGACCCGAAGAAGGCAAGACCCACGGGGTCCAATGCCCAATCTACTACCTCAGCGAGGTATTGACGCCAACAAAGCAGAGGTACCCTCACTACCAGAAACTCGCCTACGTCTTGTTCATGACGGCTCGTTGGCTGAGCCATTACTTCCAGGAGCACCAGGTGATGGTCGTCAATGAGGCACCCCTGAACAACATCCTGAACAATCCGGAGGCCACAGGACGCGTGGCCCTGTGGGGCATCGAGCTGCCACCCCTAGACATCGTCTACGAGAAGCGACTCGCAATCAAGTCTCAGGTCCTCCCGGATTTCCTTGTACACTGGATGGAGCTGCAGCTGCCAGACACCCCAGACATGTCGCAGTCATGGACGATGCACTTCGACGGCTCCAAGCGCGAAGCTGGAGCGGGAGACGGGGTCATACTGACCTCCCAGCAGGGCGACAAGATGAAGTACGTCCTTCAGATGAAATTCCGAGCTTCCAACAACGAGGCCAAATACGAAGCCCTCATCCACGACATGAGGATGGCAAAGATCTGCGGCGCAACGCACCTGGTCATCTACGGTGACTCCAACCTCGTCGTCCAGCAGACGATGAATGAATGCGACGCACATGCCGAAAACATGATCGCGTATCGCGCACTCTACAACTCACTAGAGGGAGAATTTGACGGCTGCGAGCTTCGACATGTTGGAAGAGAAAGAAACAAGGAGGCCGACAGACTCGCCGACATCGGCTCCACCTGCGCACGGTTGCCGCCAGGTGTGTTCCTCGAACAGATCTGTGTGCCATCCATCAAGCGGAAATTCCCCAAGGGATCACCCGAAGAAGCAGAGCACTCGGAGGCTGCGCCACCCGAAGGACAAGAAGGACCCGCAAATATGGACACAGAGGTCGCCGTGGTCAACCTAATGCAGGTCATGGCAGTCGAAGAAACTTGGACACGGCCATACCTCCAGTACCTGATAGACGGAGAACTGCCTGATAGCCCGATGGATGCCCGGCGCATATCTCGCCGGTCCAAAGCCTTCACCATCATCAATGGCGAGCTGTACAAGCGCAGCATTTCGGGTGTACTACAAAGGTGCGTCACCATCGGCGATGGAAAAACCATCCTCCAAGACATCCACGAGGGCATCTGCGGCCATCATGCAGGCAGCCGCTCCCTTGTCGCCAAAGCTCTCCGAGCTGGATTCTACTGGCCAACGACCATGACCGACGCCAAGGACATCGTCCAAAGATGCAACGGGTGCCAAAGGTTCGCTGACAAACCGCACGCACCCGGGTCAGAGCTCAGGCCCATACCTTTAGCCTGGCCTTTCGCCCAATGGGGCCTCGACATGATCGGCAAATTGCCCAGGTCCTCAAAAGGAGGACACGTCTACCTCCTGGTCGCAGTTGACAAATTCACCAAGTGGATTGAGGCCATGCCAGTCACTAACCAAAAGGGCAAAACCACCGTCAATTTCTTTGAATCCATTGTCTACAGGTTCGGCGTGCCGCATAGCATCATCACCGACAATGGATCGAACTTCATCTCCAAAGAATTCCAGGACTTCTGCGAAGGCCTCGGAATCAACATCACATATGCCTCAGTGGCGCACCCGCAAACAAACGGGCAGGTGGAGAAGGCCAACGGCCTAATCGGCGCCGGCATTAAGAAACGCCTCATGAGCCCACTCGAGCGACTCGCCGGAGCCTGGACAAAAGAGCTACCCTCTGTCCTATGGAGCCTGCGTACCATGCCAAACAGCTCCACCGGCTACACACCGTTCTTCATGGTGCACGGAGTCGAAGCTGTGTTACCAGTCGAAGTACGCCACTAGGCCCCTCGGGTCGTCGCTTATAGCGAAGCCGAATCCACGGCTACACTCGAAGACGCCGTCGACACACTCGACGAAGCGCGAGACATAGTAGCAGCCCGATCAGCGGTGTATCAGCAGAATCTCCGCAACTACCACAGCCGACGGCTGCGCCCAAGGTCCTTCGTCGAAGGAGACCTAGTCTTGCGACTCAAGGAAGAATGACCGAAGAAATTCGAGTCGCCATGGGAAGGACCCTACATCGTCACCGAGGCCATCCCAGGTGGCGCCTATCACCTCAAGCACGTGGAGTCTGGAGTCGCATACTCCAACCGATGGAACGTCGCACAACTGCGACGATTCTACCCCTAGCTACCTCCTTCTTTACTTTCAATAAGGCTATTCAGCCAAGGCTACTCAGCCGAACAATGTACCTCCTCCATTACGATATGAATAAAGCTAAGTGTCTTGCCCCAAAATTTTGTTTACTACTCGCATTTTTACTCCATGCTACAAACGCACTCGGGGGCTCCCCCCACCTCACGACTTCGTAGACTGAGGATAACACGTGTACACCTGAGTAGCTGACCATGTCAGGCTAACGAAAAGGGAACGCATACGAACAAAGAATTACGTGCTAGCACAACAACCAAACCTTTATAACAAAGGGAAAAACACGCCCAGTCAAATATATACAAATTTTACATCTATCTTTTTACAGGTACTACCTACTCTGAAGAATAACCTGAGAACGCTGCTCAAACAGATCTACGATCTCTTTGGCATACTGCCTTATAGCCGCGTAATGCGGACGCATATCCCACGCACCACCATCTGGCCGAAGGGGTGGCCCAGCCGCTACAACGGACAGATCTACATCAGGACGATGCAACCGCACGAGGGAGAGCGCAGCCTTCACCCCTGCGACAAGCTGATGCCGCACCAATTCCTTGACATGATGAACGTTCCGAAACTTCGACAGTAGACCAGAGAGAGTCGATGGTGCATCATCCAATGGAAACATCACATGCAGAACCGACGTGAGTGACGTCTTCACCTGACAAAACACCCGTGATACTTGGTGAACGCGATCTTGCACCGTCGCAAGGACCATAGCACGGTCACGATCCATCCAGAAGAACCCGCCGGCTTCCATGTCCTGTTGAGTCAAGCAATTGACTCGAACAGCAACACGCTCCTTCTCCTCCCTTGGAGCAAGGTTAGCACCTGCAATACTTGCAAAAAAAGTAAGATGCAAGGCCAGCAGGTGCATCCGAAGAAATGGGCAACAGCTCGAAAAACTTACACTGAAGCTGCTCGGATAATCGAAGCAACTCCGCCATCAAGTACTCCTCTCTGGCAGCACCTCGATATGCTTTGGACTTCCAAACGTCAGCATGGCCACGCACCCCAAGCAACTCTTTCTCGAGGCTATGGACACGATCTCGAAGAAATGCAAGCTGCGACGTATCATCCAAGGATGGCCGCAGCCGCGCTGCAGGCGAAGTGTCAACGAGATCAACACCCAAAGGACCCTAGATTAACAGAAAGAAAGGACATGAACAAGCAGCCAAAGAAGCACGAAATTCAGCACATTCATTAAAGTGCAGCAAAAGCCACCATGTGGCACAAGGGTTGTTCATCAAAGTATTTACAACAAAATAAGCTACAACTATCCTATAACTACAACGCCTACAAAGCTGCTCCCTGAGTAGCCTCGGAGCCGGATTGCCTCGCGTTGGCTTCCCCCTGCTGCCTTAGCGCGTACTCGGCCAGCAGATCAATCAGCTTCGGCCCGTAACGCTTACAGCGAGCAACATAGGTGGCGAAGGCTACCTCGGATCCATCAGCAGTCGTCGGCATCTAGGAAGTGACCTGGGGAAGGTCCAGCTCCGCTCCAGCCGCCAAGGCCATTGCCAGCCCGATGGATGCGCCGATGCCCTTCTTCTTGCGCTTGTACACCGCAGGTGCTTTGGCTGACAGCGCCTCCGCCAGGGCATCAACATCTTCGAGGGCCACGCCCTTGGGGACAAGCTCCTTGTAGAAGCGCCCAAGGACCTCCTTGGCCTTGGCAAGCGAGTTGACAACGGTGCTGCAGCGATCTTCGGCCGCTGCAGTAGCATCATCCAGAGCACTCCCGTGCTCCAGAGCACCGCGATCAAACTCAATGCCCGCGGCATCTAAAGAAAACAAAGGAAGCAGAATGAATAAAAGCACTGCAAAAGAAAGACTAGAACATCCAAAAGAAGAAGGCAGTGATGCTCACCCGAAATAGCCTTGGCAGCCGCCATAAGCTTGCCGGCCACTTCTCTCTCGCGCGAAGCCGTGGCCGTGGAGAGCTGCTCCTCACGGTCGGTAGCCTCCTGCTACAGGCGCTCCTTCGCCTCAGCCGCGTTGGCTAGCTCCAGCTCGAGGTGCTCCCTTGCACCAACGGCGACCTCAGCCTTTTTCTCCGCCTAACCAAGGCTCTTTTTGAGAGCATCAATCTCACGAAGAGAGGCATTGTGATCCTCTGCAGCAAGCAATACAAATGTCGGATCGAAGGACAAAATGCAAGAAGAAACAAAAGACCAAGGCATAACAATACCTTGAAGTTGTTTGAGGCTGGACTCCAACGTCAGGTGCTGCTGCACCAGTTGGTTGGCACCCTGCACAAAAGGCTGAAAACAAGAACCACCAGTAAAAGAAGGGCTTAGGGCTACGCCCAAGAAGAATGAGCAGAAGCAAGTCACACATAGGAAAAATGCTCGGGGGCTCCCCCCGAGATACGAAAAACAAGCAACAAACTACCCTACCGATGCCCGGGGTCTCCCCCCGAGGCGGGAAATAAAAACAGATCATTCGAAAAAGGATCGGGTGCTCCCCCCGTGGCAGACAGCAAAATACTTACATGATTCGACGGCGACTCCGAAGGTCCGCTCGCAGCCTTCTGAGGTGCAACCACCCGAACCTCCTACGAAGAAGGATCTGGAGCAGCGCCTTCAGAGGTGGCCACCGTCTGAGGATGAGGAAGCACGACCTTCGACTCCCCCATCATCTCCCGAGCACCATCACTGGAAGAGTCGTTGGAAGAATGGCTGCACCAGGACAAGTTAGCACACGAACAAAGTAAACAGGCAAGAAAAGGCAATACAAGACTAAGAAAAACTTACGAGTCAAGGTCGCTCAAGTCGAAGACAGGAGGGGTCCTCCGGACCTTCTTCTCTTCCTTCTTATCTTCCTTCTTTTCTTCCTTCTTACGCTTCGCCGGCGGGTGCGGTGCCAGAGCCCGCACGGGAACGACAGGAATCAGAGAGGAAGAGCCTCCATGCCCATCACTGTGACGTTCAAGCCACAGCGGATTCCTCGGAGTCGTCGGAGTCGAGGAATCCGAAGACTCGCTGGAGCTCTGTGTGCGCTTGCGAGTGTGGTACTCGCTCGACTCGTTGGCCTCTTCAGCCGGAGAGCACGCCGATGGCAGCTCGGACATGGAATCCACCACTTCATTGTCCGGCGCAGCCGAAAACAATTCGGGAAGCGGTGGCGACATGCCCGGCACTTTGAACTCCTGCACAAGAGAAGAAAATTTGTTAGCAAACAAGTGCAAGTACAATGCAGTCAAAAATAGCGCTACGCGCACGGATCTACACCTGTGGAACAGGAAGCAAAGCAGAGAATGGAGAAGTCAGCGACTTCCTCGGGATGTCCTCTCCAGCCTTGAACTTCAGCAGCGGACGAAGGGCCCCGTCGAGATCTCCCTTGGAGAATTCCTCAGCCAAAACCCAAGTCGGATCACGATGGCCAGCATAAAGGAACATCGGGTGCGCCCTAGCCTGGAGTGGCTGCACCCGACGCTTAAGAAAAGTGTGGATGATATCCACACCGTTCACCTCCTTCTCCGGAATCAGTTGGAGATCCTTCACTCGACGATAGATAGCCTCTATCTCCACTACCTTTCCATCCAAGATCTGGTTTTTCCAGGACCTCTTCGGCTCGATCTTTTGGGAGGGGTCGAATGGAGCAAGACCAAAATCCTGCCCAGCCACTGTGGAGTCGCGGATATAAAAACATCGTCTCCGCTAGTACTGGACAGATACGGACATGGAAAAAGAGAAGAAAAGCAGATTGGGTTTGAGGGAGATGATGCAACCCCCAATGGGATATACACCATCCGAACCAGATTGCCTCTTCACGGAATAGAGTTTCCGGAAGAGGCCAAAGTGCGGCTCGATACCAAGCCAGCACTCGCAGAAAGTGATAAAACAAGCAATGTGAAGAAGAGAATTGGGGGAAAGATGATGTAGTTGGACGCCGTAAAGAAAAAGCAGTCCACGAAGAAAGTCGTGGACTGGGAAGGAAAAGCCGCGAAGAACGAAGGCAAGGAACATAACCCGAAACCCAGCGGGGGGACGGGGGATTACCTCGTTGCCTGGGAGTTTGACGGCCTCCCTATCTTGCGGGATCAAGCTCCGCTCACGAAGCTTGCGGAGATCACTCTCCCGCGTCTCCGATCGCCGCCAGCCACCATCGGTGACACGGGTAGCGGCAGCACTCTTCTTGCCTCCAGCAGCGCTGGTACCAACCGCAGAAGAAGACTTCTTCGGCTTCCCCATTGTGGTACGGTGGTGCCGGCGGCGAGAACATAGGATGGAAGAAGTAAATGTTCGAGGATATTCCAGCGTGCAGCAAGAACTCTCAGAGAACAAGGGAGCAGTGAAACGAGAATGGCTGCGGTGAAAATAGACTAATGTTTTCCCTCAATGATTATAAAGACGAAGACGATGCACGACAACCGTCCATCGAGAAGACCTAACTCCAACGACAGGATCTGGCCATACACGTGTCAGCATCGCAACGAACCGTCGCTAACACGCCGTCCACTACGCATGGAAATCAAGGCGACGCCGTAATTATCTCCACGCCGCGTGTGACCGGTCAATTCAAGGTCAGAAGGTGCGACCCATGTTCGTCCAGTCAAGTCATCTCTGGCGCGGCAGACGCTTGAGGTCACCGATCTTTAGCACTGATGTCATCAAAAGCTATACTAGCAAAAGTCACCATTCTTCGGCTTCAAAGCTAAGAGTACTCACTCGAATGTACGATTCGACTAATTACTCGGGGGCTACTCCTATCAGGAGCGCTGGCTGCGCACCTAAAAAATGAACAACACATTACAGCACTGAACTGTTTCTTCGAGTCCTACGTCGAGTCTACGACTCCACTACGGACTCGGGGGCTACTCCCATAGGGAGGATGAATTTAAGCATCCGAAAAAAATTTGTGTCCTACGGACCTAACACTGAGCAACGACTGAATTAAAGTCTCTGCTCGAGTCTACGACTCGAACAGACACTCGGGGGCTATTCCCATAGGGAGCGCTGGTCGCGCACCCTATGAACTTTCGACTGTGATCATTCAGATTAGTACGCAAAAACTTTTCGGCAACTCTGCCCCAATTAAACTCTAAGTGAGCAATATTCTCCTTGTCCACCCGAAACACCTCCGCGGTGATACAAATTCGGATGTTGTGTCTGCGACGCAAAGATAAGACCTACAGATATCATCTGATGGCCTGGTAACGCACATGACTGCGCTCTGCTAGTATAAACCCGTGCCAACAGGCGCGATAAAAAACCCCGACAGATGCATTGGGTACATCATTTAAATTCACTGAAATTCCACTCCTGTAAGTCCTCCGCGGCCTGAGTCGAATTGCGCCAGCATATGTTCCGGGTTCGAGTCGAGGGACTCGAACCTGAAGAAGATCGTGTTGTTTTGTCCTAGGACAGTTAACTGACCCTGATCCGTCAGGAGAGTCAGGCACACGCATCAACAATCCCTACACATTCTCTTGAAAGACAGAGTTACACCCGAAGGATTGAAGAGTCCTCATCTGAATCTACGATTCGACTGAACACTCGGGGGCTACTGACATGGTTATACCCCGTGGGTACACGACTTCAGCATACCTAGTCTAGCCCAAGGAAGGCCCACGACAAATATACGTTGGCCCATGAAGACTTTCGGGTGGCGAGGGCCCATGACGCCTTCGGATCCTTGGAGAGCAAGACTAGAGTAGATAGAAAATTCAAAGGGGTAAACCCTAAAACCTGTAACCGACTCGATCTGTGCCTGGGACCTGCCTAACTCTATATAAAGGCTAGGAGGGCGCGACCTAGATCTCTGACCTCATACTTTTCATAGACACCTCCACGCCAGATTGCATCTGCGCACCCCTGTAATCATCGGTTCCGCCGTAATCAAGAGCAGAGAAGTAGGAGTAGGGTTTTCCCTCCGGGGGCCTGAACCTGGGTAAACCTCGTGTCCCGTGTTGCTTGTTTGCTAACCGTTCCGCGATCTCCAGCATCCCCATCTTCTCCAAAACCCAAGTCCATAACAATGGGCATTGACGAGATCAAACCTCGTCACCAAGTGACCTTGGATATGATCGAATAATTCCACATACCCATGACACATTCATGGACCATTCTCCTTCCGGACCGGTGAACCTTCTAGACCCTTCTAGAACCTCTCCGATGAAATCATCGGAAACTTTCCTGAACTACGAAATAGGACTTTCCTTATATGAATATTATTCTCCGGACCATTCCAGATCTCCTCGTGATATCCTGGATCCCATCCGAGACTCCGAACAACATTTGGTATCCCTACTAACATTCCATATCTACTAAACAACATCGAATCCTTAAGTGTGTCTCCCTACGGTTCGTGAATTATGCGGACATGACCGAGACACTTCTCCGATCAATAACCAATAGAGGAATCTGGAAATTCATATGGCTCCCACATATTTCAACGATTACTTTGCGATCGAATGAACCACTTACATACGATACCAATTTCCCTTTGTCTCATGATAGTTTACTTATCCGAGGTTTTGATTGTCGGTATCTCTGCATACCTAGTTCAACCTCGTTACTGATAAGTACTATTTTCTCGTTCCCGTGATATGTGATCCCTTGTGAGCCAGTCACATGCTTGCAAGCCAATTGGATGACATTCCACCGAGAGGGCACAGAGTATATCTATCCGTCATATGGATGGACAAATCCTACTCTTGATCCATGTGCCCCAACCCATACTTTCCGAACACTCAATGCCACCTTTATAGCCACCCAGTTATGGTGTGGTGTTTGATGTCATCAAAGCATCCTTCCGGTGATGGTGATTAGCATGACCTCATGGTCGAAGGAATTAGGTTACTATGTATCAGAAAGCTTATAGCAAATGAACTATTAAAGTGACTTGATCTTTATGCTACGCTTATCCATAGGAGTATGTCCATCATACCATTCTCCTAATGATATGATCTTGTTATTAACAACATATCAATGTTCATGATCGAGAAACTATGATCATCTATTAATCAACAAGCTAGTATTTACAAAGAGGCTTTACCAGAGACTCTAATTTAGTTTACAAATCACACAAGTATTAATGTTTCCGGTTAATACCATTATAGGATGAATGTAAACATTTATCATAAACACAAAGATAT
Organism: Avena sativa; assembly: GCA_916181665.1. Classification (NCBI taxonomy): domain Eukaryota; kingdom Viridiplantae; phylum Streptophyta; class Magnoliopsida; order Poales; family Poaceae; genus Avena; species Avena sativa. The sequence goes on along the minus strand of OV702297.1, from coordinate 296,396,778 downwards.
AATAATAACCACTTTTATTATTGCCTCTAGGGCATATCTCCAACAGTCTCCCACTTGCACTAGAGTCAACTAATCTAGATTACATGGTAATATACCAAACACCAATGGCGGTTTGGTGCTGGTCATGTTTTGCCCTCGGTAGAGGTTTAGTCAACTGATCCGCCACATTCAGATCTGTGTGTACTTTGCAAATCTTTATGTCACCATCCTGGACATGCTCTCGAATAGCGTGAAAACGTAGCTTGATGTGCTTCAGCTTTTTGTGTGACCTTGGTTCTTGCGCATTGGCTATGGCGCCCATGTTATCACAGTAGATATACATTGGGTCCAGCGCACTTGGAACCACACCGAGCTCTGTAATGAACTCCTTCATCCATATCGCCTCTTGTGAAGCCTCCGAAGCAGCTATGTATTCCGATTCAGTTGAAGATCTCGCCACAACGCTTTGCTTTGCACTCCTCTAGCTAACTGCTGCACCATTCAAAATAAATACGTATCCAGATTGAGATTTAGAATCATCTGGATCAGTGTTCCAACTAGCATCGGTGTAACCATTAACAACGATCTGTTCATCACCTCCATAAGAAAGAACCATATCCTTAGTTCTTCTCAATTACTTAAGGATGTTTTTGACCACTGTCGAATGATCCACTCCTGGATCACTTTGATATCTGCTAGTCAAACTAACAGCATATGCAATGTCGGGTCTAGTACATAGCATGTCATACATTAGAGATCCTATGGCTGAGGCATAGGGAGTATTACTCATCCTTTCTCTATCTTCTGCCGTTGCAGGACTTTGAGTTTTACTCAAGGTCGTATTGGGCAACATGGGCAAGAACCCTTTCTTGCTATCTTCCATTCCAAACCTCTTTAGAACTTTGTCCAAATATGTACTTTGTGACAATGATATTAGGCGTCTCGATCTATCTCTATAAATCTTTATGCCTAATATGTAAGCTGCTTTGCCAAGATATTTCATTGAAAAACTATTATTCAAATAATCCTTGACACTATTAAGAAGGTCTACATCATTCCCAATCAACAATATGTCATCTACATATAGTATTAAGAATGCTACAGAGCTCCCACTCACTTTCTTGTAAATACAAGCTTCTCCATAAGTTTGTATAAAACCAAAGCTTTTAATTACCTTATCAAAACATTGATTCCAACTTCGGAATGCTTGCTTCAATCCATATATGGACGGTTGAAGTTTGCATACCTTGTTAGCATCTTTAGGATCGACAAAACCTTTGGGTTGTATCATATACAACTCTTCATCAATGTCTCCATTGAGGAAAGCTGTTTTGACATCCATCCGCCATATCTCATAATCATAATATGCAGCGATTGCTAACATAATCCTCGTATACTTTAGCTTCGCTACTGGTGAGAAATTCTCATCGTAGTCAACTCGTTGAATTTTTCGAAACCCTTTTGCGACAAGTCGAGCTTTATAGACAGTAACATTACCATCAGCATCTGTTTTCTTCTTGAAAACAAATTTAATGGATACTGTTTTGCTACTAAGTCTAATCATAGCCACTGGATCTAGATCTAGTGGATTACATCCACTCAACCAAAAGTCAGTGGCGCAAATGGCTATATCGGCGGCGACGCTACTGACGATGACGCGCTGACGAGTCTAGGAGGAAGGAGAGGGGGTGCTAGGGCTTACCGAGGTCACGGGGACGAGGCAATGCTCAATGTGGTCGCGGTGGGGGATGGGGCGCACGGATACGGACAAAATCTCTTGTCGGAGTTCGGCTGCATGTCAGGTGCTCACGGTTGGAGACAAAGTCGACGAGCTAGGGCGCAAGGGGACAAGCGACAGTCATTAGAAGGTGCGCAAGACAAAGACGAGCACAACCGTTTGAATTCGAGGCCGAGGGGAACACGGGGCTCACCGGAATGTGTCGCCGGAGTTCGTCGGTACCGCGGCGAAGCAGCGCAAAATACGAGTAGCCTGGCGACGCTTAGAGCTTGCGGTGTGGGGGGAATGTTTCGGAGGGGTAGAGGATTAAGTAGCCAGAGCGGGGGAGGGAATCACGCGGCGAATCAATGGCAATTAAGCGAATTTGTTTTGGCTTTGAAAGGGGAAGAAACGGTCGCGGCGAGCTAGTCTCTAGCGCAAGATTGACGACAACGGGGTGACGTGGCTGCATGGCCTAGCTGGCAGCGAATGGGTGCGCGTGCGGGGTGCAAAACAGAGGGGAGAGGGGGAGTTACCGGGTGGGCTTGGTGGCTGCCAGGGGTGCTGGGCTAGATTGGCGGCTGGCTTTTATTTTTTTTCCTTTTCCCTTTTCTTTTTTGTTTTGAATTTTCAAATGAGATTTGAATAAGCAATTCAAGTCCAAATCAATTCAAACATTCACCAAAAATTTGTGCTGTGATCCTAGTGTTTAAAAGTGTGTCAAACACAACAAATCACTTCAAAAAATTTTGGGCTCATAAAATAAATAAAACCATGCCCCATACATATAATATAAAAGGGGTATAAAATATGGTTTTGCTAGGGTTTTAGCTTTGAAAAGTTTTGTGCAAAGTAAACATGCCATGATGATATGAATGCAATCATGATGTTTTGAATTTGATGAAATTTGGAATGTCACAAGTGCATTGCCTATTATTGTGTTGAACCTGTGAACTATAAAGTGACAGTTAGGGAAAACAATAGGAATATATGATAGTTTGAGGATATTGTGTGTTCATGAAGTGTTAATGATTTGTTCTAGGATATTTGAAAGGATAAACCTTAATTGCATGTAGTTCCAAGTTGGCCCCGGTGAAATGGGATGGCAGGACAATAGATGTTATGCAAATTCTCTTGGTTAGTATGCATAACAACATTTGGTGCACACGCCTACACACAACTGGATTAGAGATAAATGGACATGTTATTAGGATTACATTATATGATCAATATCATTCGTGCAACACCCCTCTATCACCTTATGCCTATGCTTTTATCCACTGAAAGTTACGTACTACTACTTCCAATGAAAACTAGAAATATGCTGCTATTGTTTACTGCTTGTTTTCCTGCTTTGAATCAACTGCTATAGATCACCACTTTATTTGTGATTTTATTGATATACATGTGTGGTTGAGAGTGACGTCTCAATTGCTAAAATCTTATTGATATTCATGTGTTCCCCTTGATTCAAACTATAAATTTGGTTAATACTTCCCATCAAAGATTTCAGCGATCCCCTATACTTATGGGCATCAAGACATTTTCTGGCGCCGTTGTCGGGGACCCTAGCTTTATTGGTAAGACCGCTCGTTATCATTTACTTGTACTTATTTGTTTCTCACTGTGGGAAAGGATAAGGATGCTGCTAAAAAGGTCAGTGTGCCTTCCACCGCAAGGAGAGGTACGAAGTTACCTTCTAGGCCACACTTTTCACATAATGGTACTACTACTCCTATTACTAGAAATAAAACTACTGTCCTACCAAGTTCACCATTGTCTAGGATGTCTACTATTACTAAACATGACTTGTTGGGTGTTGGCAAATATAAAGAGGGGACACCTGATTTATCTAAGTCTGTGTCTAATGATGATATATAATCTAAATATGATGAAGATGAACTTTATGATGAAAATGATATTGCAACTAGCTCTAAATCAACACCTTCTAAAGAAGATATTGCTTTCTCTAAAGCTTTTATGAACCTTGATTTAGATGACTTAAATAAATTTGATACTAGCATGAGTACTTATTTAGGAGAGTTATTCCCTGTGGCTAATAAAATGGATGCACCTGCAATATACATTAAAGATAAAGACTATGAGTTCACTGTTGACTCTAAAATAATATAAATGGTTGAAGCATCTAAGTTCTATGCTAAATAAGAAGAATTCCCCTATGAACACTTAACAAATCTTAATTATCTATCTAGCCTATTTGGGAAAACTGAAATCCAGCAATGCTATTACTTCTTGAAATTGTTTCCTTTCTCTTTGGGAGGAAAAGCAAAAGCTTGGTATAACTCATTAGCAAAGAGGCATGCATATACTTGTTCTATAATAGATAATTCCCTTCTAGTAAAATACATGCCATGATTGCTAAAATTATTAACTTTGCGTAAAATAAGGAGGAGAGTATTCCTCAAGCTTGGGGGAGATATTGTGCCCTTGAGAGGAGATACCATGCTCATGATTTTAAATATAATGAGTTGCTTGATATATTTTACAATGGACTAACCGAAAATCTATATCTTATCTTGACAGTGTTGCAGGGAATATTTTTAGGCACAAGACTATTAAGGAAGATAAGGCATTACTGAACACCATTACTCAGAATCAGCATGATGGCATATTGAAGAGGAAGAGAAAATTGCAATGATCCATAACAAGAGAGGTATTCATAAATTATCTAATGAAGACATGAAAGAAGCTTCAAGGTCTATCAAAGAAAGTGGAATTAAAACTTCTCACTTGAAGGAACTTTCTGAAATGGGTGTGAAGTTCCCTATTGATGAACCATGTTTTCCTATCCAAGTACATGCTATATGATCTGCTGAAGGTAATGGAAAGGTATCACCTCCTACTGAAATATCATATGTAGATCATTCAAATGATTTTTCTTATCATCAAAGAAGCTTCAACGTCTATCAAAGAAAGTGGTATTAAAACTTCTCACTTGAAGGAACTTTCTGAAATGGGTGTTAAGTTCCCTATTGATGAACCATGTTTTCCTATCCAAGTACATGCTATATGATCTACTGAAGGTAATGGAAAGGTATCACCTCCTACTGAAATATCATATGTAGATCATTCAAATGACTTTTCTTACCATCAAAAATATTTTGACCATGATGTTGAAAGGGATCTACTAGAGAATTCTCACAAAATCAATGTCGTCCATGAAAGAGTAAGCTCTTGTGTAGATTCTCTTAAGTGACTATTAAGCATTGCAAAATGCTGAATAATCAAGTGGAGCAAATGATCTCTCTTCAAAACAAATTATATGAGAAGCTTCTTGATGAAAAGAGTCAAGTGTGTGGAGTAAATACTAGGAGAGGCTCTATCTCTCAGGATCCTGATTATCCCGATGGACATCCAAAGAGGAAAGAGCAAGAGGCTCTTAAGAAGAAATCTTTTGCAGGAGAATCTCCCTATGGAAGTAAAGTTAATGGAAATTCTGAAGAACAAGAAAATGATGTATCTATTTCTGATGTTGAAACTGAAGATAGTAATAATTAAGAAGATGACGTGGAAATATCTAAACCAAATGAAGAGCCACATGAATATGAGAATAATTAAGAATCTGAACCTACTACAAGGGAAGACCCTCAATCTTCTAGGGATAAAAATAAAAATAAGAAGCCTCCACTTCAATCAAAAGGTAGGGATCCATGGGTGCAAAGATCCATACCATATCCTCAAGAGGTAATGAAAACCTTAGATGATGCAAGGTTTGAAAAGTTTATTGAATTGATAAAAAGTTTATATTTGCAGATTCCTTTAGTTGATGCTATTAAGATTCCTCCTTATTCTAAATATATGAAAGATATTGTTACTAACAAAAGGAAAATACCCAATGAAGTTATCACTGCCATGCTTGTTGACTATTATTTTAAAGGAAAGCTACCTGAAAAGCATGGAGATCCAGGTATTCCAACCATCCCTTGCACAATCAAAAATACCTATGTGAAGTATGATCTATGTGACCTTAGAGCTAGAGTTAGTGTCATGCCTTTCTATCTTTATAAGAAACTCAATTTAAACAAGTTAGTCCACTAAAGTTTCACTTCAAATGGCTAATAAATCCACGACTATTCCTATTAGTATATGTGAAGATGTTCCTATCATGATTGCTAATGTGCAGGTCCCTATAGACTTTGTGATATTGGAAATGCTAGAAGATGATAACTTACCTATCATTCTTGGTAGAACTTTTCTAAATACTACATGGACTGTGATTAATTATACTAAAAGCAAAGTTACATTCAATGTAAAAGGGAAGGAGCACAATATATATTTTACAAAGAAGAATTCTGGTGAATTACCCAAAAAAGGTGCCAATACCATTGACCAAGGGTCCTTATAGTTGGAATCTTTGAAATACCCATTCCTCCTCCAAAGCTCAAGTATCAAAAAATAATGATTGGAAAAATTCCAATCTATTGTGAGGTATCCTCAGAATTTCTTTCATAATAATAACTGAATCATTATTTCTTTCCTTATCATGGTAATGATGAGACTTGATTAACCTCATTCTTAATATGATGATGATAAGATAATGATTTACATTGAAATATTGCAGTGGTATCAAAGTTATTTGAATTCTTTCACTTAATTTAAGTTTGTTTAATTATTTTATGCCTGTTTTAATGGTTTTTGAGTTCTGAAAAATCCTACACAGAAAATATTTTTAAAAAATTACGATAATATTTCCAGGCCATTTTTCTATTGGAGATTTTCCCAAGAGGTAATAATAAAGTGGTTATTATTATATCTTTGTGTTTATGATAAATGTTTACATCCCATGCTATAATTGTATTAACCAGAAACATTAATACTTGTGTGTTTTGTAAACATAAAAGAGTCCCTAGGAAGCCTCTTGTTGATTAATAGATGATCATGGTTTCCTCATCATGGACATTGGATGTTATTAATAACAAGATCATATCATTAGGAGAATGATGTGATGGCACACACCCATAGTAAGCATAGCATACGATCAAGTCATTAAGTTCATTTTGCTCCAAGCTTTCAGATACATAGTAACCTAATCCTTCGACCATGAGATCATGTTAATCACCATCACTGGATGAGTACTTTGATGACTTCAAACGCCACTTCTGTAAGTAGATGGTTATAAAGGTGGCATTGGGTATTCTGAAAGTATGTGTTGAAGCGCATGGATCAAGAGTGGGATTTGTCCATCCAAATGACAGATAGATATACTCTAGGCCCTCTCGGTGGAATGTCATCCAATTGGCTTGCAAGCATGTGACTAGGTAACAAGGTATGCCATATCATGGAACGAGTAAAGAGTACTTATCGGTTACGAGGTTGAACTAGGTATGGAGATACCAACGATCGAACCTCGGATAAGTAAAGTATCGTGCGACAAAGGGAATCGATATCGTAAGTAAATGGTTCATTCAATCACGAAGTCATCGCTGAATATGTAGGAGCCATTATGGATCTCCAGGTCCCGCTATTGGTTATTGATCGGAGAGGTGTCTCGATCATGTATGCATAGTTCACGAACCGTAGGGTGACACACTTAAGGTTTGATATTGTTTAAGTAGATATGGAATATGAGTTGGAGACCGAATGTTGTTCAGAGTCTCAGATTGGATCCAGGATATCACGAGGAGATTCATAATGGTCCGGAGAATAAGATTCATATAAGGAAAGTCATTTCCTGGGGTTCGGAAATATTTTTAGTGTTTTGACCAGAAGCTTCTAGAATGTTCTAGAGGGGCCACCAGTGGGCCCACCACCCCGGGAGGTGCCACATGGGCCGAGGGTATGCTGCGGGGGCCATGGGACAGCCGCACCATGACCCAAAGGGGCCAACCGTCCAGCACAAGGAAAGGGGCAAAACCCTAATAAGGAAAGAAGGGAAACTTGGGGGCAAGTTTCCCCCTCATCCTCTTGGGCCGTCGACTTGAGGAAGGACTCGGACAGGGATGGGAACCCTAGCCGCACCCTGATGACTGCAAGTGCATAGATTGGTTGTCGCTAGTTTCGAAATAAAGATATCGATCCCACAGGGAGCAGGAGTCTGAAGTCTAAGAATTCTTGAAATAAATACTGAAACTAGAAATGCTAAATAAAGTTCTAAGTGACAAGATAAAATACGAATATTGCGTAAATGGTGTTTTCGGGTTTTTGGTATAAGAGAACAATGAGTAAAGTAATAAAACTGAATACAAAAAATAAGTATCATGTATCTAAAAGAGATTTGGAACTTCAGTGGGAAAAAATGTTCTCAGGGATTAGCGGATCCACCACTAGCATTATAAAGGGCTAAGGTAAATATTATTATCACGAACATTCTCAACTATGTATGTGTGGGAGTAACTCTATATTTGTACAAAGAGGAAAAACCACTTCTCAAATCATCCTCATAACCACAACAGACAACAATCAACATCAATTGAATTACTGCACTATTAAGGGACATAATCCTGTAGGACGTATCCTATGGCATGTATAGTGTTTCGTGAGTTTCCTCGATTCCCAAGTTGATACATAAGGAGTTCCAACAGCTTTATAGTCACCGTAAGTGCTAACATCTCTCCATCTACCAACAAGTAGTCCCCTACATCAAGTCTCCACAAGAGGCAAATATTGAGAGGTCGACTTCTCCCAACATCGAGATGTAGACAATCTAACACATGGTCACAGTGATGAATATCATAATAAAATTTATCTTATTTCAATCTCATTCTAGGGTTTCTCCATCTCCATAAGAACTAATGATCTACTCAGACATGGAAGCAATCGACATCATGGCAAAAGTAATGAATCTATCATAGATGAATAGTACTTGTATAAATCCATAACGAGTACGGAAATTACAACAAGATCTAGACAAGATGTAGATGTGATGGATGGAGATGGTGGTGATGCAGTGGTTGATGATGAAGATCAATGACTTAGCCTCCCGGATCTGCGTAGGGCGAAGATGGATCCCCGGTGGATGAGTTCCTCCTCCAGATGCCTTCCGGAGGTTAGGTTTCAGCGATTTCTGGGTGTTCTGTATGTCGTATCTCCGGTCCAGTTGCATGAGGTGAAACTATTTGAGGAGGCAGTGTTGGCGCCAACTATACGGCGAGAACTATACGGCCAGAAAAGTTCTCCCGCCCTATAGTTGGTCGTTAAACCTTCTGTACGCCTCAATTGCTTCAGGTTTTCTTCTAGTATTATTAATATTTACCAAATATGAAATTTATGTAGTTTTTGTCTCCTTTTCACTCCAATATAAATGTCCAAGAATTGTGTCCATAGGATCCATCATCTATCCTGATCCTGGTGAAAATAAACATAAAAAGTGCGTGCGAATGCCGTAAAATACCAGGATCCTACATCTATAGTGCAAAATAATAATCTAAAACATGATGCAAATATGCACTCATCAACTTCCCCAAGCTTGGACTCTTGCTCGTCCCGAGCAAGTTTAGCTTAATTGATTTGATCCTCATGTTCATGAAGCTGAGTCGATAAAATAAATGAGGCTATTGCAGCATGTGTTTATCATAAAGGATTCATATAAATAAGTTCATGAATAGTTCCTTACTCGAACCATCCGAATAATATTAGCAGGCTTCCACACCTTAGCAATTAACAATTCACAAAAAATTATTCTCAACATGATGTAAAAGTATTCGGTTCAACCGATGAGTTAGTGAGGTAGTCCAAAGTGTTTTTAGGATTAACATATTCACTTCGGATTCAAATCTCAAACTTCTCTTTGTCTTACTATAATATAGTGGTATATGCCTATTTTCTCTTTGCACATTCGCTCTTTTTCTTCATATTTCTTTTTCTTTTTTCTATATATATTTATGCTCTCACTTTTGTTTAAGTGTTGTGCAAAGGAGCTAGCCATATATTTCACTTCATGTAGAAATTTCTAAGTTTAACGATCTTAATTATTAAATTCCAAATATATATGAAGCGTCTTTATAACTTGAGTATTCTACCTCAAACTTGTTCACTCTATTTGATAGCACTTATAATTTCTCATTTGTTCAAGGATTTTCGTTTTCATCTTAATTAATTAGATAATTTCTCCTTTTTATAAATCAAACCATTGACCTACAACATATTGACCAAATTATCCTTGTATGTTCCGTTAATACCAATGGTGTAGAAGACTCCTATTGCTATCATCAAGTGCAAGTAAATTCAAACTCAAGTCATTCATATATCCAATAAGACAAACTGAAACTCAAATGCTCCATATATTATAATAAACCCAGAATTTCATAAGAGGGATCAACTATTCCTAAAGGAAATTCTAATGATGCAAACTTTATTTATGAGCTCGAAATAATGCAAAACTAGAATAAAAATAAAACTTGTAAGATAGATTACAAGGTCTTAAAGATCTCTCCAAGATTGGAATCAAGCCAGGCGGGAGCAAATAATCCGTTGTGATTATTTGATACCGTGCTTTATTGAAGGTCACTATGGCACCATGGCATGTAGAACCGCGATACGAAGCTACTTGTTGGTATTCTCCAGAGCGGTGATGCGGCTGTAGCACATGCAAAAATCAGATTGCAGAGTATCCACCCTATTTGCGAGCTTAGTCACCATCGAAAGAAGATCATCCTTCTCCTCTATCTCCTTGAGGCGGTGACGAACTTCAATGCGACGGAGTAGCTCCTGCTTCTGATATATCTTTAGTGCCCGCACATGATCTTTTGTCCTGGGGACAACTTCTTATTCTTCATCCATTATTGATGGATCGGGGAAGTAGAAGCTGCTCCTCCACTCCTCTTGAGGCTTCACCCTCATACGAGCGCCAGTGGTAGGCCTCAAGCGGGGCAACGCCGGTACCTTGCTAGAACCTACACCAATGTTAGGTATTTCCTTACGCTTGTGCGGCCTCGGATCTGTAGTGATGAACTTGACCATCTCCACACGCCCTTTTCTGTGCGACTTGGAGACTTCTCTCTCTTCTTGAGTTGTTTTCATCGCCGCCCAGTCGACCCCCGGGGGATCATAAACATCTCGACAGATGTAAACGTCGCTCTAGTCTTCATTGGGGTCGCTATTGTAGAATCTTGTCTCAACATACTCTTTGTACCCCGGGCTAAACCTCTCCACCTCCTCATCACCGTCCTCCATCGACGGTATGCTAGAAAGGTCCCTAGGAGCAATGAGCCCCATAGGTTTTCCACGGTCTAGGACTAGATAGCGCATAGCTGGATTTGTTCCCGGTGATTGTGATTAGAGAGAGGTACAATGGCAGTGTATAAGAGGGGTTAGAGGTCGGTAAAACTCGTGAGAAACACCACATTATCGTCCAAGAAAACAATCCAAACCGATTAGGAAAAGAAATCGCAAATTTGGAGGAGACCTGGTCCATAACGACCAACTATACGGTCGCGACCCGTATAGTTTCGGCCATATAGTTGGTTCCGGGCAGATATTTCCAAATATCTTGAGCCCAGGTCGGTTAGATTACCGACTAGGAACTGACATAGCGTTTTTTTGATAAAAAATAATAAAAAAAATGGGTCGAGGTTACTGAAGCTTTGGCGACCAACTATACGGTAGGAGATTTTTCTTTGCCCGTATAGTTACGGCTATATAGATACTACACCTTGAAGCTTATTTCGCGAGGGGGTACAGAATGTTTAGCGACCAACTATACGGCAGGAGATTTTTATCTAGCCGTATAGTTGCGCCTGTATAGTTACATAAACCCCTCAAAAACTTCAGAAAAACAAGAGGAATTCAAATATAGAATTTAAAAGTAAAAAGTGTGAAAACAAGGCACTTATTTAATTTAGAAAACTTACCTTCCTCTTACCATTTATTTAGTTGGGAGTGAAGAACTCCTGCAACAACAAGGACTTGCTTTTCTTTGGAGGATTTGACCTTAGTTCATATAATAATTCTCGAAAACAAAAATCACCAAGACCAAAGCTCCTCTCAATAAGGTCAGTGTCTTGCTGGACAAATATAGATGCTGCATCCACTACTTTTGCTTCTTGTCTCTGCATAATCCGCAACTTAAATTCTTGAAGTAAAAGGATCCAACAGATCAGTCTTGGCTGATGAATTTTCCTCTCGAGGAGTTCTTTTAAACCATCACAATCTGTATAAACTCTTACTTTTGCATCAACAATATAAGAATAAAACTTATCATAAGAGAAAAATACAGCAAAGAGTTCTCTTTCTTCCTTGGGATAATTCTTTTGAGCTCTATTGAGAGTTCTACTAGCATGATATATAATATGAAATCCGCGACCTATGTATTGTACCAAAGTTACTCCTACAACATCATCACTAGCTTCACATATTAAATCAAAATTCATATACCATATAGGTGGTTTAATGATGGGAGCACGAGATAAAGCATATTTAAGTTTATCAAAGGCAATAAGGTATTTATCATCAAAATTGAATCTTACTCTGTTTTGCAACAGATTAGTCAAAGGTTTAGAAATTCTAGAAAAGTTCTAATGAACCTTCTATAAAATCCTACATGACCAAGAAAACTTCTTATACCTTTTACGTCCCTTGGTTGTGGCATTCTCTCTATTGCTTCAACTTTAGCCCTATCTACTTCAATACCCTTACCTGATACCTTATGTCCAAGGACTATGCCTTCTTTGACCATATAATGGCACTTCTCCTAGTTTAAGACAAGATTGGTTTCCTTGCAACACTGCAAGATTCTATTGAGATTATCCAAGCAACTAGTAAAGGACGTTCCATAGACAGAAAAATCATCCATAAATACTTCCATTACCAGTTCTATAAAATCTGCGAAAATAGCAGTCATGCATCTTTGAAAAGCAGGTGGAGCATTACATAACCCAAAAGGCATGCGTCATTAAGCATGTAAACCATAAGGAATAATGAAAGTTGTTTTAAGTTGGTCATCAGAATGAACAGCTATTTGGGAAAAACTAGAATATCTGTCCAAATAGCAAAAATGAGTGTGGTTTGCTAACCTCTCTAAAGTTTGATCTATGAATGGTAAATGATAGCGATCTTTCCTTGTTTCATTATTCAATTTCCTAAAATCTATGCATATCCTGTGTCCAACAATAGTTCTAGTAGGTATCAATTCATTGTTTTCATTAGGGACAATAGTAAAGCTGCCTTTATTAGGAACACAATGAACAAGGCTTAGAAATTAACTTTCTTTTACAGGGTAAATTATACCTGCATCAAGCAGGCGTACTATTTCTTTTCTTACCACTTCCTTCATTTCAGGCTTTGGTCTTCTATTAAATTCTACAATTGGTTTAGCACCTTCCTCCATGAATATTCGATGGGAGGCTATCATGGGACTAATACCCTTCAAGTCATCCATTGAGTACCCAAAGGCCTTGCAGTGCTCCTTTAGTACCTTCATGAGTTCTTATTATTCTTCTTCCCCTGAAAGTTTAGCACTAATAATAACAGGGAATTTATTAGTATCATCTAAGAATCTATATTTAAGATTATCTGGTAGAGTTTTTAATTCTGGGGGTGGTAATTCTTTATCCCCTCTCTTTTCTGGCTCTTCAAAAGCTTCATTAGTTGGTGGTTCTTCAATGGGAAATGAATCAAATTCACTTTCTAATCCTTCTAAAGTTATGTCCTCCATAATTATTTCTTCACAATTTGGATCTTCATTTATTTCTTCATCTTGATTATTTAAGAAAAGAGCTGCCATCTCCTTGATAGTCTTCTCTTTATCTTATTCTTATATATGTAGAGGTTTGTCTTTAAATTTGGAAAAGTGGAATTCTTTTTCCGCTTTCCCAAGATTAAGGGATATAACCTACTTTTTGAAGTCGACTGTGGTACCTATATCTCTCCAAAAATTTCTTCCAAATATGATTGGGCAAAGAGTGTCAACTGGCATATCAACAACTGCAAAGTCAATAGGGAAATTTTTATTGCCAATTGTGACAATTGCATCTTCAACTACTCCCATTGGAATTCTAAGATTTTTTTGGCTAACATAATTGTCATATCAGTATTTTCTATTGTAGCCGGTGTTATCTCTTCTTTTATCTCTAAATACAAGTCATAGGATATAACATTAACTTCGATGCCAAGATCACATAAACCATAATGCGAGGTTTCTTTAAGTATGCAGGGAAGAATAGGCTTGCCCACATCTTTTACCTTAATTTAGCTTCAACCAATATAGAAGTCCCTTCATCAAGTTCAACTATGTTGCAATGTGCATACATAGCCATGATTGCTTCCTTGGTTACCTCTTCATCTTTGTTTTCATCCAGATGTTCTTCAATTATTGGCATACTTTCCTCTTCTTTCTCCTCCTGTACTGCCTTGACCTGTTCATATTCCAGAATATGCTTCTGCGCAGTGTTACGGAAACGTATTTCATACATTGGTTCTGGGGAGGCCAATGTTGCTTTAACTTCTCTTTTCTTCTCAGGTTCGGGTGGTGGATTATACTTGGCCGAACCCTCTTTTGGATCTTTGATGTGTTCCGTAAAAGCTTTCACAACTTGCAACACACGATCTGAATCTAAATAAAGCTCTTTAGATAATTCATTAACCTGGCCTTTTTTATTATAGTCGTGAATACATTCATGATCTATTTCTATGCCTCCTTCACTTCCTAGACCAAAATTCCATGAAACTCTATGATCATAAATTATATTAAGTAAATCCCAAGCTTTAGTTATAGGTAAATCCATAAAAGCTCCTCTCGCGCAATAGTCTAGTTCATTTTTATTAGGTTTGATTAAACTACCATAAAAGATATGCAATAAATACCATTCAGGCAAATCATGGTGAGGACATTGACTAAGTAAAATTTTAAATCTTATATAAGCTCTTACTAGTCCTTCATTAGGACGGTTCCTCCAAGTTATTATAAGACACCTGATTCCAAAGGATTTTGATAATGGGTAATATTTAGATAGGAATTCACAAGCTAAATTATCACAAGTAGTAGTGGCTTCTGTGGGTAGAGATTTATACCATGAGAGAGTTGTACTTGTTAAAGTTTGACTAAAAAGTTTAAGCCTTACCTCATCGGAGGTATACCCCGTTAACTGGAACGTGCCACATATATCTTTGAAACATGCAATATGCTCATATGGATCATGATCTTCTTCATATCTAGTAAATTGCTTCTTATGTAAAATACCAAGTATTAGAGGATTTATTTTAAACCCCCTTGTATTCTCGTTGGAGTTGTCTCTTTTATAAATATCATAGGGCTTTCCAAAGTGGTTGAGTGGGTTAGCACTAGTCATATGCTCAAACTCCATCATGTTGGTGGAAACCTATAACTCAAAACAAAACTTAGCAAAGCTGAAGTAAATAAGCAAAAACTAAAAGACCTATAGCGCTTAGCTCCCGGACAACGGCGCCAGAAAATAGCTTGATGACTGCAAGTACACAAATCGGTTGTAGATAGTTTCTAAATAAAGACATCGATCCCACAGTGAGAAGGAGTCTGAAGTCTAAGAATTCTTGAAATAAATACTGAAACTAGAAATGCTAAATAAAGTTCTAAGTGATAAGATAAAATACGAGTATTGCGTAAAAAGGTGTTTTAGGGTTTTTGGTATAAGAGAACAATGATTAAAGTAATAAAACTGAATACAAAAAATAAATATCGCGTATGTAAAAGAGATTTGAAACTTCAGTGGAAAAAGCGTTTTCAGGGATTAGCGGATCCACCACTAGCATTATAAAGGGCTAAGGTAAATATTATTATCATGAATATTCTCAACTATGTATGTGTGGGAGGAACTCCGTATTTGGACAAAGAGGCAGCAACCACTACTCAAATCATCCTCATAACCACAACAGACAGCAATCAACATCAATTGAATTACTGCGCTATTAAGGGACATAATCCCACATGACGTATTCCATGGCATGGATAGTGTTTTATGAGTTTCCTCGATTCCCAAGTTGATACGTAAGGAGTGCCAAAAGATTTATGGTCACTGTAAGTGCTAACATCCCTCTGTCTACCAACAAGTAGTCCCCTACATCAAGTCCCCACAAGAGGCAAATATTGAGAGGTCGACTTCTCCCAACATCGAGATGTAGACAATCTTGAAGGGAATATGCCCAAGAGGCAATAACAAAGTGGTTATTATTGTATTCCTTATTTATGATAAATTTTTATTTTGCATGCTATAATTGTATTAATACGGAAATGTTAATGCATGTGTGTTTATTAAACAAAAAGGAAGTTCTTAGTTATGCCTCTCTTATAAACTAGCTCGTTGATTAACAAGATGATCAAAGGTTTCCTGATCATGGGCATTGGATGTTGTTAATAACGAGGTCACAACATTGTTGGAATGATGTGATGAACATTCATCCGAAGTATAGCATTACGATCAAGGTCATTGTGTTTATATTGCTATAACATCATACAGAGTAATCTTAGTGCTTAGACCATGAGATCATGTCAATCACTAACACCGGAAGTGTATCTTGATAACATCAAATGTCACACCGTAACAGGGTGATTATAAAGATGGGTTCAGTTCTACGAAGGTGTTATGTTGAGGCTCATGGATCAAGAGTGGAATTTGTCCATCCCGATGACAGAGAGATATACTCTGGGCCCTCTCGGTGATGTCACATTGGTTAGCTTGCAAGCAAGTGATTTGATCACTAGAATGTTATATCATGGGAACGAGAAAAGAGTACATGTCGGTAACGAGATCAAACTAGGTATGGAGATACCAATGATCGAATCTCGGACATGTAATATATCGCGAGACAAAGGGATTGAGTTACATGCGTATAAGGTTCACACGATCACAAAAATCATCGTTGAATATGTGGGAGTCAGTACGGATCTCCAGGTCCCGCTGCTGATTATTGATCGGAGAGGGGTCTCGATCATGTCTACATTATTCGCGAACCGTAGGGTGACACGCTTAAGGGATACTGACACCATTTGGAGCAAATAATATGCCAGAGAAAGAAAAAGGAAAGCGCAGGAATTTATTTCACTAGACACCGAACTGTTTCGGTTGAAATTGCTGAAACTGGTCCTGCATGTGAAATTGAATACTAGCAAGGGGTTTTATGTGAATGTTTGTTAATTAAAGTAATTAACAAAATTCTGAATAAATAAACAAAAGAGTTTTATTTAAATGAGAGCTTGCATTAAATTTGGTGGAAATTTAATGCATGTGAGTGGATTTTTGAGTGGAGGCTTTTTAATAGGAGTGGAGGCTTTTCATTTTGAGTGGGAGCTCCACCCACATGAATGTGGAAGAGGTGTGGGCAGCCCCCATGGCTGAGCGCCATGCCCCTTGGGTGCCCCCTCTCCCCTATAAAAGCCCCCCCTCTCATCCTCTCAAAGTACACCTCCCCGCGAAGGATCTCTCTCCCCCTTTAGAATTCCCCCATGGTCTCGGATCAGCGAGATACATGTTCCCGCTGGCTTTTTCTGGAAGGATTTGTTGCTTCCGCTGCTTCGCTGGAGCGAGGGCGCGGAGGTTGTCGGGGTACCCGGACGTGTGTGCGATCACGGATGCACCACTGCTTTGCGGTGCTGGACGTGATGGTGCTGGACCGGCTGGACCAGATGGACTTCATCATGATCTTGAGATCAGCAAGCGTTCGTCTACATCATCCACGAGTACAACCTCGTTAACTCTATTCGGTCTTCGAAGGTATGTATTCTATGGATGTATATCCACCCATTGCTTGTATCTAGTAGATAGATCTTGGTACATAGTTGTTCCCATCGTAGGAATTTTTTTGTTTTCTATGCTGCGAACCCTACAGTGGTATCAGAGCCGGATCTATGCGTAGATGCTTTGCACGGGTAGTACACATATGAGTATGTGGGAGATGATGATCATTTTATTGCTTCTTGGTTATACTTTGGATATTGGTGGCATAGTGGGATGAAGCGGCCCGGACAAACTTTACATGTCCTCGCACATGAGACCTGTTTCACGCTTGATATGCAACTAGTTTTGCATAAGTGGCTAGCGGGTGTCTGTATCTCCTACTATATTCAATATCTAATTTGCAACGAGTTGTCAAAAATTTGGTTATCCTTGTTGTGGTTCATGTTCGTAGGTAAGAACAGTTCTATCTTCGAAAGCCCTAAGCCACGTAAAACTTGCAATGGATAAATTAGAGGCGTCTATTTTAGATTGTTGCTGGGATAGTGTTATGATATGGTGATGTTGTAAGTTGTAAAGGGTTCCCAACCTTTAATAAGGTAGAGATCCCTATGTTTACAATGCTAGTCCCTGGATCAATAGCTAGCATCCACAGTTAAGATGTAATATCAAGAAACAAAGGTCATAATGTAACTTTATAACCAGGAATAACATAATTTTATTACATCTTACATAGCTCACTTGGCTATTACATTACATTGCAGCAGAATATCTAAAAGCATGGGGTCCTTCATCTTCAAAGTGCCACAGGCAAACATGTTGGTTGTAGACTTGTAATCCTAATCAATCAACTTCACTAACATCAAACAAACCTGCAACATAACAAGTTACAGCCACAAGGGTCAATACATTTGAATTGTATTGGCAAGTTTCACTACTATGTAGAAATAAGTGGATCCTATCATTACATGCATATTTGGCTAAGTAGGGTTTTAGGCTCATTTGTAGAAAGCAATAATTTATCCTATCTTTTCAAAACAGTTTTGATCTTTTGTTAAAAATCTTTCTGAGTTCCTTGGTACACCCCAAGTGCTTCAGGTCTTTGTCAAAATCTCTTGAGCACCTTGGTACACCCCAAGTGCTTCAAGTCTTTAGTCAAAATCTCTTGAGCTCCTTGGTACACCCCAAGTGCTTCAAGTCTTTTGTTGTTACTTTAAAGTTTTGCTTTTAGAAATTGGAATGTCGAGATTTCCCATAGCTTCAGGCTTTAGTTGCTCAGTATTGTCCATAACCGGGGACATGGCTAAGTACTTAGATTTTATCTTCTACAGAAGTTGTACACTTTACCCACATGACACACTCTCATCTTGTTCCCACCAGTGGCCGCTGGATAAGTACTCACCAAGATGGAGTACCGGCAGATTGAGAATGTGACGAAGTCTTTCCATAGGGTCCTCCCAATCTAGCTTGTCTACCAGGCACCAATGTAGGGTTCCAAGTTCCCTCATTTGGTTAACCTGAAGAGGCTAATGCATGGGTCTTCCCAATGTAGTTGACTAAGCCAGTGCCCATTTGGCATGTGGTTATACACGGAAGCCACTGTTGGAGAAACATGTTCAATCTCTAAGTCCCTGGGTGGTTTTCATCTGGTGCACAACAAAAGAGATTGCCATATAAACATGGTTCCTTTTGTTGCCACCTTTTCCAAAACTTGAGTATCCTTGTCCACCCAGGTGGTTCATTGAGTACTTGTTTTATTATATAAAACACAAGTCTTTTCTCATCTTTATAAAATCTCAACGTGTATCTCTTCTCAAAATATATAGCATGGCTAAGCATTTTACAACTACATTGTTTTCACTAAGTAATATATAGGGTATCCTACTAGGATTTAGCATATCATAAGTATAGAAATTCTTTTCATGCATGTTTCAAAATCCACTAAGTATAATGAAAATAGTAGGACTTGGATGATAGTGTCACTTGCCTTTTTGGTAGGGAATGTTGGTTCACTTCTTGATCTTGCTAATCACACTCTTCTAACTTCACTACAAATCAATCAAACAAACATAGATTCAACTAGCATTCCAACAATAATATTCAAACAATTTAACACACATAAAATAATAGAAACTAAGTCATGCATGCAAGCATGCAAAAGATAGTTTTATTTGCAAAGGAGGTTTCTAATAGGCTCTAAACATTGTAAGGCTCAAAGTGGTCATTTTCTAAAGTGGCAAAGTCATTTGCAAAAGGGTTTTATCTATAAACCATTTTTAAATCAAACCATTATTTTATGTGGTGAAAAATGTTTTTAGCAAAGCAACCAGTTTATATTGTTCACCAAATAAGTTATTAGTTCACAAAACTTGGTGTTTAGGGTCAGTAGGTTTGAACCAAAACATTTTCCAAAAGGTTTTACTCAAAAAATCAATTCCATAGCAAAATCAATATTTTTATTTGACTAGAAATGGGCTAATTCAATTATTCCATCTAATCTTTACCAAATACATTTTTAAATACATAAGTTGGTTCCTAAGGTCAGTAAGTTCATAACAAACCAATTTGCAAAGATTTCATCCTGAAAAACTTTTTGGAATAATTTTTATAACCTAAACAAGCATACAAATGTTTCTGCAAAAACAAACAATTTAACAGAAACTTTTTGCTAAAAAAATGGCATAGTTGGTTAGGGCTTGTTCCACTGATTCTATTGATATAAAGTTCGCAAAATTTGGATGTGTAGAACTAAAGTTATGGATTTTTCAAATTTGCAAACAAATCAGATTCTAAATCTATTTTAAACAGATCCAATGCCACGCGGCGCAAAACTACTGGTCGATACCGGTTCGCACGGATCGGCCTCTGCGGGGCGTTGGATTTAAATAGATCGTGCGGCTCAGACTGCTCCTTACCCTTTCGCTTAAGTTCTAATTCTAGCCTCAGGATCTAGATCGAATGGTCTCAGCTGCCTTGACCAAGGACTGGTGGCGCTGCGTGGCGGCTGGCAGCGGCGACGCTCATACGGTGGTGGTACTGGTGATGCAGAGAGCTAGAGGAGGAGTGGGGTATCTCACCGAGTTCGCGGGGCTGCGCTGATTCTCGACGTGGTCTCCACAGGGTCAGGGGCGCACAGGGGTGTCGACAATTGCTCGCCGGAGTCCTTGCTTCCGTCGGGCACGTTCGGCCGTTGTTGGGGACGAGGCTACAGGTCACGCCAGTGTAAAACAGAGGGTGCGTTAGACACGCGCGATAGAGGAGAGTATGCTCGTGTCAACCAGAGAGGAGGGGGCGGTCAGGGATTACCAGGGGATGTCGCCGGAGTGGGGACAAACGGTGGCGGCGTTTGGAGTCGTCGTTGCCGAGGCTCAGGGGCGCGCGCGAGTGAGCTGGTGTTACGGGGAGTTGCGCCTGGGTCTGGGGAGTGTGTGAGCTAGGTCGAGGAGGCGAGGGGTGGTGTCTACTGGCCGGAATTCGCTGGAGAGGCTCGCTGGAGCAGCGGCGGTGCAAATCCAATTCAGGGCAGCCTGGTGGCTCTCGTGCAGCAGTGTTTGAGGGGAAAGGAGGAGGAGACCGAGGCAATTAATACTGCCGGGTCACGGCGAGGATTAAACGCGGCATTGAAGCGAATTCATTCATGGCATCAACGGCAGGAAACGGCCGGCAAGTTCAACGCGAGGAAGACGACGCTGAGCTGGCGTGGGGCCGCGCTGTCTGCGAGAGAGAGGAAGAGGGAGTGGGGCTGTGTGTTCAGTGACTCCGCGGGTCGGTTTTTCGGTGGAAAACGTTTCGCCGAAAGGGGGAGGGAAATTGGGCTGCGACTGGGCTTCCTGGGCCAGGTGGGTTGGGTCAGGTCTGGTTCTATATTTTTTTCTTTCTAATTGTTTTATCTTTTTCCATTTCGATTTTCTGTTTTGAAATTCAAACAACAAATCAAACACTCAAATCAATTCAAAACTCCTCCAAACTTGTATTGAGTTTTGGTTCTGTTTAACAACATAAACCAAAGTCCAAAAACAAAATAATATTTTTATTCTTTTTAGGATCTATTTAATAATTAAATAAAATAGACATTAGTTATTTATTCAAATAGGATTTGTTTTATTTTAAAATCTCCATTTGAAATCTAAAAATAAAACCAAAACACTTCAGTAGGTTTTATTTGAGAATATAAAGTATTTGAAAAAAAATGAAAAAAAAACTAACAAGTTTTGGTGTTTAAGTAAAACCTTTATTTTTAATAAGCTTGGATATTAAATCCTTATTATTTTATTTAAATAAACTTTTAGTATTTTTATCAAATAAAAATATTTTATTTCAAAGGCTTGGCCAAGTTTAAATTTGGCCTATAAAATAATCCTTATTTATATTTCTACCTTTTCATTTGAAAACCAAATCTTTTTATTAAAAGATAAAAAAAAGTAATTTCCAAATATTTTTAATTTTTTTGTTTATTTAACTTTTTAAATCCCTTTAGGATTTTATTTCATCCAAATAGGTTTGAAAGTTTCCAATTGGAATCAAAAAGGTTTCTTCTCACCCTGAAATTCAACAAAGTTTTATTTTATTCATTTATTTTTCACATTACAAGATTTGGAAAATCTTGGGATGTGACAGGCTACCACCCTTAAAATAAATCTCGTCCCGAGATTTGGGAAGGCTAGGGTTACAAGTAGGCTCAAAGCATCTAGGGTACTACCACCCTTAATTTTTTTTTCAAACTAAATTACATCTTGTCTTGCTTGGGGTCTTGGGGAAACTTCTCTGGACAAACATCTGCATAGTGTCCCTTGTTTTCACACTTGAAACATGTGACAAGGCTGAAATCCTTCATAGGCTTGTTTATCTTGTGCTTCATCTTTTCTGGACAGTTGCTTGCATAATGTCCTTGGTTACCACAGTTGAAACATGTGATAAGTTTGAGTTCTTCGCGTGTCTCTTGTGGACAGGTTGCTGCATAATGGCCTAGCTCTTTGCAGTTGTTGCACCATACTTGACCAATCTCCTTATACTTCTGTTTCTCTGGACATTCACTGGAATAGTGTCCCATTTATTTACAATGATGACATTGCACATGGCTTTTGTCCTTCTTTTTCTTGGGTTTCTCCAAAGCTAGGAGTGCATCTAGTTCATGTTGTTCATATGTTATCTTATAGGTAGGAATGTCTACTTGTTTCTTGGACCTTATATTGCTCCTTGGAAAATTCATATGCCTCTTCTTTGGTCCTTTGAATTGGGTTGTATTGCATGGAGTTATAACTGGAGCTTTTCCTTTGTCCTCATTTTTCTTGGTAGACTTGGATCCTTCTTGATAGTTTGCAATCATTTGTTGCACTCCACCTTGTTTCCTTTGTTCAACTATGGAATAGATGGGGCATTGGATAGGGACATGGTTATTTCCTTCACATAAGTAACAAGTAGCTTGAGATGTGGGACATTGGCCTACTGGATGTTTCTCTTCACAGTTGGGGCATTGATCTCCATGCTCCTTGGAAGTGTGATCCTTGTCTCCACAAATATTGCAAGCATGAGTTCCTTCTAGAATAACATCTTTGTCATCCTTGTTGTCACAAACTCCTTTGGAAAAGTTGCTTTCCATGTTGAGCATTTGATCTGTCACCTTATGCAACATTTGGGCTTGGTTTTCCAAAAACTTTTGCAGGGTTGGATCTTCCCCACTAGTGTTGGCTATGAATTGAGCTGTCATTTGGTTCAACTAGTTTTGGGTTCCTATGAGTTCTCCCATGTTGTCCTCTTGGTTGTTGTTGTTATCATCAACCTTGATGTTGGAGTCTCTTGGAGTAGTCATCTGTTTGGGTTGAATTGAGATTAGAATAGGCAAGACACTTCTAAGAAAATAGTTCTTATCACACACATTACAATTCATTCAAGCAATGTGTAAGCAATCTCAAACAAATATCCCACTCAAACAACAAGTTTTCAAGCATATACTTAGGCAACCAAAAATATTTTTGTTACACCACATAAGTTGGTGGGTTTGGCTTAAACTAAATATGGTGGTCCATCTATATGGTTCACTTGTGATCTTTCCATCCTTCTTGGTTGATTCCTTCTTGCATGAGATCATGGTTTTCTTGGGAAAACTCTTGGTCACAAAAACTTCAAAGTGATGATGGTTCCTTCTAAGTTGTGTTTCCTTAGTCTCCAAATCTTGAGCAAGATTTCTTGTCTCACTTGTCCTTAGTGACATCCAAGGTTGAAGTCCTTGGTGAAAAATGCTGAAGATGTTGAAGTCATTAGAGTTGAAGATGTTGAAGTCATTAGAGTTGAAGATGTTGAAGTCATTAGAGTTGAAGATGTTGAAGTCATTAGAGTTGAAGAAGTCCTTTGCACATGGTGAAGCCTTTGGCCATGGGGTAGGTTTTTCCATCAAGTTTGGAACAGAAGAGATGTAGAATCAAAAACAAAATGGTTGAGGAAAGAGTTTACAAGATTGTTTGTAAATAAGTTTTGGAACAAATACAACTCCTATTTTTCTAAGGGTTTTTGTCCAATCCTAGGTTTACAAATCCTACAGGCAACACAATGCTCTGATACCATCTGTAAAGGGTTCCCAACCTTTAATAAGGTAGAGATCCCTGTGTTTACAATGCTAGTCCCTGGATCAATAGCTAGCATCCACAGTTAAGATGTTGTTGGAGATATGCCCTAGAGGCAATAATAAATGTAGTTATTATTATATCTTTGTGTTTATGATAAATGTTTACATTCATGCTATAATAGTATTAACAAGGAAACATTGATACTTGTGTGATTTGTAAACTTAATTTGAAGTCCCTAGTAAAGCCTCTATATAATACTAGCTTGTTGGTTAATAGATGATTGTGGTTTCCCTATCATGAACATTGAGATGTTATTAACAACAAGATCATATGATTAGGAGAATGATATGATGGACATACTCCTATAGATAAGCGTAGCATAAAGATCAAGTCATTTTAATAGTTCAATTGCTATATGCTTTCTGATACATAGTAATCTAATTCCTTCGACCATGAGATCATGCATATCGCCTTTACCGGATGGATGCTTTGATGACATCAAACACCACACCGTAACTGGGTGGCTATAAAGGTGGCATTGAGTGTTCGGAAAGTATTGGTTGAAACACATGGATCAAGAGTGGGATTTGTCCATCCATATGACAGATAGATATACTCTGGGCCCTCTCGGTGAAATGTCATCCAATTAGCTTGCAAGCATGTGACTGGCTCACAAGGGATCACATATCACGGGAACGAGAAAAGAGTACTTATCGGTAACGAGGTTGAACTAGGTATGCAGAGATACCAACGATCATAACCTCGGATAAGTAAACTATCGTGAGACAAAGGGAAATTGATATCGTATGTAAGTGGTTCATTCGATCGCAAAGTAATCGTAGAAATATGTGTGAGCCATATGAATTTCCAGATTCCTCTATTGGTTATTGTTCGGAGAAGTGTCTCGATCATGTCTGCATAATTCACGAACCGTAGGGAGACACACTTAAGGATTCGACGTTGTTTTGAGTAGTTATGGAATGATGAGAAAGAGACCGAATGTTGTTCGGAGTCCCGGATGGGATCCGGGATATCACGAGGAGATCCGGAATGGTCCGGAGAATAAGATTCATATAAGGAAAGTCCCGTTTTGGAGTTGGGAATGGTTCCGGTGTTTTCATCGGGAATGTTCTAGAAGGTTTCGGAATGTCCGGCACTCCGGAGGGGAAGGGTACATGGATGTGTTGTATCAAGTTGGTATGATTGCATCATGTACTAAGTGTCATCGCTGAACCAAATAAAGGATTAATTCAAATCCTAGTTTGAAAAGTCAAATAGCTAGTTTGAAAAGTCAAACGGCTAAATTTGGAAAGAGGAAAAGAGGAGGAAGGGGAAACCGAGTTGGGGAGGAGTTCCCTCCTCCAACCGGCGGCCCACCTCCAAGCCGAGTTGGGGAGGGACTCCTCTCCCTCCCCTTGGCCGGCCGGCCCCTCCACCTATATAAGGAGGGGCAGGGCTCCCTCCTAGAGACACAGAAGATCCTCTCCTCCAAACCCTAGCCCCAAGCCGCCGCCGCCTCCATAGCCGCCGCCGGCCCTAGGGCAAACCGCCGCCGCCTAGCTAAACCCTAGCCGCCGGCTTGCACCCCTCCTTGGTGTGTCTAAACCCTAGAACACCGAGGGACTCTCTCATACTCCACCATACTCGCTCCGGCTTAAGGCGAAGCCCTGCGAGATCTCCCCTCTACTTCCGGTACCACGCCGTTGTGCTGCCGGAATCGCGAGGAGAGTGCTACAACCTCCGCTGCCTGCTGGAACAAGGGAGAAGAAGGTCTTCGTCGAGTACCGAATGTGTGACCGACTGCGGGAGCGCTGCCGGAACGCAGCGCCAGAAGGATCGTCTACGCGATCTTGAGATCGGAAAGAGTACGACTACATCACCCACGAGAATCCGCTCTCGTTAAACACTTTGGAATCTTCGAGGGTGAGTTATTCCATCGACTCGTTACTACAATCTAGTAGATAGATCTTGGCTTGTTTTGTTTGTATGCTGTAGAAAATTTTTGTTTTCCATGCTACGAAACCCTACAGTGGTATCAGAGCCGTGTCTATATGTAGATCTGTTGCACGAGTAGAACACAATGGTCATTGTGGGCATTGATGCTTTTATTGTCGATTGCTTCTTGTGTACTTTGCATCTTGCGGGATGTTGGGATGAAGCGGCCCGGGCTAACCTTACATGACATCGTTCATGAGACTTGCTCCACGCTTGACATGCAACTTGTATTGCATAAGTGGCTTTGCGGGTGCCTGTTTCTCCTAGCATAGTTAAGATCCAATTTACAACGGGTGATTAACAATACTAGTATCAATGTTGTGGTTCATGTTCGTAAGTTAGAACGACACTTATTGAAAGCCCCAAACCACGTAAAACATGCAAAGAAAGTAGAGGCGTCTAACTTTGTTTTGCAGGGGTGTGCTGTGATGTGATATGGCCATGATTGTGATTATATTTGATGTATGCAATGTTCCTTATTGTAAGTTGGCAACCGGCAGGAGCCATATGGTTGTCTTTAATTTATGTTAAGACCCGCGTGTCTATTCAAAGTAGTTGTAATAGTTGAAGTCGGTGGACGACAACCATGGAGAAGCGTCATTGACCTTGATGCAATGCCGATGATGATGGAGATCATGTTTGTGCTAGAAGATGGAGATCGGAAGCACAAAGAAGAAAGGCCATATCATATCACATATTTTGAATTGCATGTGATGTTAATCCTTTATGCATCTTGTATTGCTTAGTATACGACGGTAGCATTATAAGATGATCCCTCATGCACATGAATTTCAAGTCATAAAGTGTTCACCCTTAGTTAGCACCGTTGCTAAAGCTTGTTGTTTCGAAGCACCACGTGATGATCGGGTGTGTTAGATTCCGCAAGTGTATACAACGTGAGCAAGCCAGATTTTCTCATGCGGAAACTAAGCTTTGATCTTGACGAGCCTAGCATGTACAGACATGGTCTCGGAACACGGATCACCAAAAGGTAAAGCATGAATCATATAGTAGATATGATGAACATGTCGATTGTTCGCCATTGAAACTATATCAACTCTCGTGATGATCGGTGTTGATGTGGTGGATTTGGTTCGTGTGATCACTAAAACAATGTGAGGGATATTGTTTTGAGTGGGAGTTCACCTAGATTAATTTTATTATTAATTTGAACTCAATTTGTCATAAACTTAGTCTAAAACTATTGCAAATATGTTGTAGATCAATGGCAGCCCCTACCATCAATTTTAATGCGTTCCTAGAGAAAGAAAAGTTGAAAAACAATGGAAGCAACTTCGCGGATTGGTTCCGCAATTTGAGGATTGTCCTCACAGCTGGTAATTTGACCTATGTGCTGGATGCACCGCTGGGTGACCCACCTGCAGCTGATGCTGCCGATGAAGTAAAGAATGTTTACCTCACTCGGAAGACAAAGTACTCCACAGTTCAGTGTGCTATCTTGTATGGTTTAGAATCGGAGCTTCAGAAAAGGTTTGAGAATTCAGACCCATATGATATTGTCGAGGATCTCAAATTGATCTTTGAGACTCATGCGGCAATTGAAAGCTATGAGGCTTCTGAAAAGTTCTTTAACTGCAAGATGGAAGAGGGCAGCTCCGTCAGCGAGCATGTGCTTAAGATGTCTGGGCACGCAAACAAACTTCAAAGCTTGGGTATTGTGATTCCTAATGCTTTGGGGATTTACCGTGTCCTCCAATCACTACCACCAAGTTACAAGAACTTTGTGATGGACTACAACATGCAAAACATGAACAAGACGTTGCCAGAACTCTTTGCCATGTTGAAGTCTGCAGAAGTGGAGATCAAGAAAGAGCACCAAGTGTTGTTGGTCAATAAGACCACCAAATTCAAGAAACGCAAGTCTAAGCAGAAGGGACACTTCAAGAAGGGTGGTAAGAAAGTTACCACGCCGACGAAGAAGACCAAGGCTGGACCTAAGCCTGATACTGAGTGCTTTTACTGCAAGGGAGAAGGTCACTGGAAGCGGAATTGCCCAAAGTACTTGGCGGATTTGAAGAACGGCAACATCAAGAAGAAAGGTATATCTGATATACATGTTATTGATGTGTATCTCACTAGTACTCGTAGTAGTGCCTGGGTATTTGATACTGGTTCGGTTGCTCATATTTGTAACTCGAAACAGGTGCTGCAGAATAAACGGAAGCTAGCGAAGAACGAGGTGACGATGCGCGTTGGAAACAGATCAAAGGTTGATGTGATCGCGGTCGGCATGCTACCCCTTCATCTACCATCGGGATTAGTTTTATACTTAAATAATTGTTATTTGGTGCCTGCGTTAAGCATGAACATTATATCGGGATCTTGTTTATTGCGAGACGGTTACTTGTTTAAGTCCGAGAATAATGGTTGTTCGATTTATATGAGTAATATGTTTTATGCACATGCACCTTTGATAGATGGTCTATTCTTATTGAATCTCGATAGTGGAAATACACATATTAATAACATTGAGGCTAAACGTTTGAAATCGAGCGATAACTCGACCTATATGTGGCACTATCGTCTTGGTCACATTGGAGTGAAGCGTATGAAGAAACTCCATTTCGATGGACTTCTTGAATCACTTGATTTCGAATCACTTGAAAGATGCGAAGCATGTCTGATGGGTAAAATGACTAAGACTCCATTTTCTGGTATGATGGAGCGAGCTACGGACTTGTTGGAAATCATACATACCGATGTGTGTGGTCCAATGAGTGTAGCATCGCGTGGTGGTTATCGTTATGTTCTTACCTTCACGGATGACTTGAGTAGATATGGGTATATATATTTCATGAAACATAAGTCCGAAACTTTCGAGAAGTTTAAGGAATTTCAAAGTGAGGTAGAGAATCAACGTAACAAGAAGATTAAATTTCTACGTTCTGATCGTGGAGGTGAATATCTAAGTTACGAGTTTGGCGAGCATTTGAAGAAATGCGGAATACTTTCGCAGTTGACACCGCCGGGAACACCACAGCGTAATGGTGTGTCCGAACGTCGTAATCGAACTCTCTTAGATATGGTTCGTTCTATGATGTCACTTACAGATTTACCGCTATCATTTTGGGGTTATGCATTAGAAACAGCCGCATTCACTTTAAATAGGGCACCGTCTAAATCCGTTGAAACGACACCGTATGAATTATGGTTTGGGAAGAAACCTAGATTGTCGTTCCTTAAAGTTTGGGGGTGCGAAGCCTATGTAAAGAAGTTACAGCCGGACAAGCTTGAACCCAAAGCGGAAAAATGCGTCTTCATAGGATACCCGAAGGAAACTATTGGGTATACCTTCTATCATAGATCCGAAGGCAAAATCTTCGTTGCCAAGAATAGATCCTTTCTAGAGAAGGGATTTCTCTCGAAAGAAGTGACTGGAAGGAAAGTAGAACTCGACGAGGTTGTTGAACCTTCTCTCGAAATTGCGAGTAGCGCAGCACCGGAAGAAGTTCCTGTGGTGCCTGCACCAATAAGAGAGGAAGCTAATGATGATGATCATGAAACTTCGGTCGAAGTTGCTACAGAGCCTCGCAGGTCAACAAGAACTCGTACCACTCCAGATTGGTATGATCCCGTTATGAGTGTCATGTTGGTGGACAACACCGATGACCCTGAGACATATGAGGAAGCGATGATGAGCCCAGATTCCAATAAATGGCAAGAAGCCATGAAATCCGAGATTGGATCCATGTACGAAAACCAAGTATGGACTTTGGTGGACTTACCAGATGGCCGGAAGGCTGTCGAGAACAAATGGATCGTCAAGAAGAAAACAGATGCTGATGGAAATGTTACTGTCTATAAAGCTCGACTTGTCGCAAAAGGGTTTCGACAAATTCAAGGAGTTGACTATGATGAGACTTTCTCACCAGTAGCAAAGCTAAAGTCTGTGAGGATTATGTTAGCAATCGCTGCATATTATGATTATGAGATATGGCAGATGGATGTCAAAACAGCATTCCTCAATGGAGACATTGATGAAGAGTTGTATATGATGCAACCCAAAGGTTTTGTCGATCCTAAAGATGCTAACAAGGTATGCAAACTTCAACGGTCCATCTATGGATTGAAGCAAGCATCCCGAAGTTGGAATCAACGTTTTGATAAGGTGATCAAAAGTTTTGGTTTTATACAAACTTATGGAGAAGCTTGTATTTACAAGAAAGTGAGTGGGAGCTCTGTAGCATTCTTAATACTATATGTAGATGACATATTGTTGATTGGGAATGATGTAGACCTTCTTAATAGTGTCAAAGAATATTTGAATAATAGTTTTTCAATGAAGGATCTTGGCGAAGCAGCTTACATATTAGGCATAAAGATTTATAGAGATAGATCGAAACGCCAAATATCATTGTCACAGAGTACATATTTGGACAAAGTTCTAAAGAAGTTTGGAATGGAAGATAGCAAGAAAGGGTTCTTGCCCATGTTGCCCAATACGACCTTGAGTAAAACTCAAAGTCCGACATCGCCAGAAGATAGAGAAAGGATGAGTAAGACTCCCTATGCCTCAGCCATAGGATCTCTAATGTATGACATGCTATGTAGTAGACCCGACATTGCATATGCTGTTAGTTTAACTAGCAGATATCAAAGTGATCCAGGAGTGGATCATTGGACAACGGTCAAAAACATCCTTAAGTACTTGAGAAGAACTAAGGATATGGTTCTTTCTTATGGAGGTGATGAACAACTCGTTGTTAATGGTTACACCGATGCTAGTTGGAACACCGATCCGGATGATTCTAAATCACAATCTGGATACGTATTTATTTTGAATGGTGCAGCAGTTAGCTGGAGGAGTGCAAAGCAAAGCGTTGTGGCGAGATCTTCAACTGAATCGGAATACATGGCTGCTTCGGAGGCTTCACAAGAAGCGATATGGATGAAAGAGTTCATTACAGAGCTGGGTGTGGTTCCTAGTGCGCTGGACCCAATGTCTATCTACTGTGATAACATGGGCGCCATAGCCAATGCGCAAGAACCAAGGTCACACAAGAAGCTGAAGCATATCAAGCTACGTTTTCACGCTATTCGAGAACATATCCAAGATGGGGATATAAAGATTTGCAAAGTACACACAGATCTGAATGTGGCGGATCCGTTGACTAAACCTCTCCCGAGGGCAAAACATGACCAGCACCAAACTGCCATGGGTGTTCGGTATATTACCATGTAATCTAGATTAGATGACTCTAATGCAAGTGGGAGACTGTTGGAGATATGCCCTAGAGGCAATAATAAATGTAGTTATTATTATATCTTTGTGTTTATGATAAATGTTTACATTCATTCTATAATAGTATTAACAAGGAAACATTGATACTTGTGTGATTTGTAAACTTAATTTGAAGTCCCTAGTAAAGCCTCTATATAATACTAGCTTGTTGGTTAATAGATGATTGTGGTTTCCCTATCATGAACATTGAGATGTTATTAACAGGAAGATCATATCATTAGGAGAATGATATGATGGACATACTCCTATAGATAAGCGTACAATAAAGATCAAGTCATTTTAATAGTTCAATTGCTATATGCTTTCTGATACATAGTAATCTAATTCCTTCGACCATGAGATCATGCATATCACCTTTACCGGATGGATGCTTTGATGACATCAAACACCACACCGTAACTGGGTGGCTATAAAGGTGGCATTGAGTGTTCGGAAAGTATTGGTTGAAACACATGGATCAAGAGTGGGATTTGTCCATCCATATGACGGATATATATACTCTGGGCCCTCTCGATGAAATGTCATCCAATTAGCTTGCAATCATGTGACTGGCTCACAAGGGATCACATATCACGGGAACGAGAAAAGAGTACTTATCGGTAACGAGGTTGAACTAGGTATGCAGAGATACCGACGATCATAACCTCGGATAAGTAAACTATCGTGAGACAAAGGGAAATTGATATCGTATGTAAGTGGTTCATTAGATCGCAAAGTAATCGTAGAAATATGTGGGAGCCATATGAATTTCCAGATTCCTCTATTGGTTATTGTTCGGAGAAGTGTCTCGATCATGTCTGCATAATTCACGAACCGTAGGGAGACACACTTAAGGATTCGACGTTGTTTTGAGTAGTTATGGAATGATGAGAAAGAGACCGAATGTTGTTCGGAGTCCCGGATGGGATCCGGGATATCACGAGGAGGTCCGGAATGGTCCGGAGAATAAGATTCATATAAGGAAAGTCCCGTTTCGGAGTTGGGGAATGGTTCCGGTGTTTTCATCAGGAATGTTCTAGAAGGTTCCGGAATGTCCGGCACTCCGGAGGGGAAGGGTACATGGATGTGCAAGTTGGTATGATTGCATCATGTACTAAGTGTCATCGCTGAACCAAATAAAGGATTAATTCAAATCCTAGTTTGAAAAGTCAAATAGCTAGTTTGAAAAGTCAAACGGCTAAATTTGGAAAGAGGAAAAGAGGAGGAAGGGGAAACCGAGTTGGGGAGGAGTTCCCTCCTCCAACCGGCGGCCCACCTCCAAGCCGAGTTGGGGAGGGACTCCTCTCCCTCCCCTTGGCCGGCCGGCCCCTCCACCTATATAAGGAGGGGCAGGGCTCCCTCCTAGAGACACACAAGATCCTCTCCTCCAAACCCTAGCCCCAAGCCGCCGCCGCCTCCATAGCCGCCGCCGGCCCTAGGGCAAACCGCCGCCGCCGCCTAGATAAACCCTAGCCGCCGGCTTGCCCCCCTCCTTGGTGTGTCTAAACCCTAGAACACCGAGGGACTCTCTCATACTCCACCATACTCGCTCCGGCTTAAGGCGAAGCCCTGCGAGATCTCCCCTCTACTTCCGGTACCACGCCGTTGTGCTGCCGGAATCGCGAGGAGAGTGCTACAACCTCCGCTGCCTGTTGGAACAAGGGAGAGGAAGGTCTTCGTCGAGTACCGAACGTGTGACCGACTGCGGGAGCGCTGCCGGAACGCAGCGCCGGAAGGATCGTCTACGCGATCTTGAGATCGGAAAGAGTACGACTACATCACCCACGAGAATCCGCTATCGTTAAACACTTTGGAATCTTCGAGGGTGAGTTATTCCATCGACTTGTTGCTACAATCTAGTAGATAGATCTTGGCTTGTTTTGTTTGTATGCGGTAGAAATTTTTTGTTTTCCATGCTACGAAACCCTACAGATGTAATATCAAGAAACAAAGGTCATAATGTAACTTTATAACCAGGAATAACATAATTTTATTACATCTTACATAGCTCACTTGGCTATTACATTACATTGCAGCAGAATATCTAAAAGCATGGGGTCCTTCATCTTCAAAGTGCCACAGACAAACATGTTGGTTGTAGACTTGTAATCCTAATCAATCAACTTCACTAATATCAAACAAACCTGCAACATAACAAGTTACAGCCACAAGGGTCAATACATTTGAATTGTATTGGCAAGTTTCACTACTATGTAGAAATAAGTGGATCCTATCATTACATGCATATTTGGCTAAGTAGGGTTTTAGGCTCATTTGCAGAAAGCAATAATTTATCCTATCTTTTCAAAATAGTTTTGATCTTTTGTTAAAAATCTTTCTGATTTCCTTGGTACACCCCAAGTGCTTCAGGTCTTTGTCAAAATCTCTTGAGCTCCTTGGTACACCCCAAGTGCTTCAAGTCTTTAGTCAAAATCTCTTGAGCTCCTTGGTACACCCCAAGTGCTTCAAGTCTTTTGTTGTCACTTTAAAGTTTTGCTTTTAGAAATTGGAATGTCGAGATTTCCCATAGCTTCAGGCTTTAGTTGCTCAGTATTGTCCATAACCGGGGACACGGCTAAGTACTTAGATTTTTATCTTCTGCAGAAGTTGTACACTTTACCCACATGACACACTCTCATCTTGTTGCCACCAGTGGCCGCTGGATAAGTACTCACCAAGATGGAGTACCGGCAGATTGAGAATGTGACGAAGTCTTTCCATAGGGTCCTCCCAATCTAGCTTGTCTACCAGGCACCAATGTAGGGTTACAAGTTCCCTCATTTGGTTAACCTGAAGAGGCTAATGCATGGGTCTTCCCAATGGAGTTGACTAAGCCAGTGCCCATTTAGCATGTGGCTGTACACGGAAGCCACTGTTGGAGAAACATGTTCAATCTCTAAGTCCCTGGGTGGTTTCATCTGGTGCACAACAAAAGAGATTGCCATAAAAACATGGTTCCTTTTGTTGCCACCTTTTCCAAAACTTGAGTATCCTTGTCCACCCAGGTGGTTCATTGAGTACTTGTTTTATTATATAAAACACAAGTCTTTTCTCATCTTTATAAAATCTCAACATGTATATCTTCTCAAAATATATAGCATGGCTAAGCATTTTACAAGTACATTGTTTTCACTAAGTAATATATAGGGTATCCTACTAGGATTTAGCATAGCATAAGTATAGAAATTCATTTCATGCATGTTTCAAAATCCACTAAGTATAATGAAAATAGTAGGACTTGGATGATAGTGTCACTTGCCTTTTTGGTAGGGAATGTTGGTTCACTTCTTGATCTTGCTAATATCACACTCTTCTAACTTCACTACAAATCAATCAAGCAAACATAGATTCAACTAGCATTCCAACAATAATATTCAAACAATTTAACACACATAAAATAATAGAAACTAAGTCATGCATGCAAGCATGCAAAAGATAGTTTTATTTGCAAAGGAGGTTTCTACTAGGCTCTAAACATTGTAAGGCTCAAAGTGGTCATTTTCTAAATTGGCAAAGTCATTTGGAAAAGGGTTTTATCTATAAACCATTTTTAAATCAAACCATTATTTTATGTGGTGAAAAATGTTTTTAGCAAAGCAACCATTTTATTTTGTTCACCAAATAAGTTGTTAGTTCACAAAACTTGATGTTTAGGGTCAGTAGGTTTGAACCAAAACATTTTCCAAAAGGTTTTACTCAAAAAATCAATTCCATAGCAAAATCAATATTTTTATTTGACTAGAAATGGGATAATTCAATTATTCCATCCTAATCTTTACCAAATACATTTTTAAATCCATAAGTTGGTTCCTAAGGTCAGTAAGTTCATAATTAAACCAATTTGCAAAGATTTCATCCTGAAAAACTTTTTGGAATAATTTTTATAACCTAAACAAGCATACAAATGTTTCTGCAAAAACAAACAATTTAACAGAAACTTTTTGCTAAAAAAATGGCATGGTTGGTTAGGGCTTGTTCCACTTATTCCATTGATATAAAGTTTGCAAAATTTGGACGTGTAGAACTAAAGTTATGTATTTTTCAAATTTGCAAACAAATCAGATTCTAAATCTGTTTTAAACAGATCCAATGCCACGCGGCACAAAACTACTGGTCGATACCGGTTCGCACGGATCGGCCTCTGCGGGGCGTTGGATTTAAATAGATCGTGCATCTCAGGCTGCTCCTTACCCTTTCGCTTAAGTTCTAATTCTAGCCTCAGGATCTAGATCCAACGGTCTCAGCTGCCTTGACCAAGGACTGGCGGCGACGCTCAGACGGTGGCGGTACTGGCGATGCAGGGAGCTAGAGGAGGAGTGGGGTATCTCACCGAGTTCGCGGGGCTGCGCTGATTCTCGACGTGGTCTCCACAGGGTCAGTGGCGCACGGGGTTGTCGACAATTGCTCGCCGGAGTCCTTGCTTCCGTCGGGCACGCTTGGCCATTGTTGGGGACGAGGCTACAGGTCACGCCAGTGTAAAACAGAGGGTGCGTTAGACACGCGTGAGAGAGGAGAGTATGCTCGTGTCAACCAGAGAGGAGGGGGTGGTCAGGGATTACCAGGGGATGTCGCCGGAGTGGGAACAGATGGTGGCGGCGTTTGGAGTCATCGTTGCCGAGGCTCAGGGGCGCGCGCGAGTGAGCTGGTGTTACGAGGAGTTGCGCCTGGGTATGGGGAGTGTGTGAGCTTGGTCGAGGAGGCGAGGGGTGGTGTCTACTGGCCGGAATTCGCTGGAGAGGCTCGCTGGAGCAGCGGCGGTGCAAATCCAATTCAGGGCAGCCTGGTGGCTCTCGTGCAACAGTGTTTGAGGGGAAAGGAGGAGGAGACCGAGGCGATTAATAATGCCGGGTCAC
Organism: Avena sativa; assembly: GCA_916181665.1. Classification (NCBI taxonomy): domain Eukaryota; kingdom Viridiplantae; phylum Streptophyta; class Magnoliopsida; order Poales; family Poaceae; genus Avena; species Avena sativa. The sequence goes on along the minus strand of OV702297.1, from coordinate 296,360,827 downwards.
GGCGAGGATTAAAAGCGGCATTGAAGCGAATTCATTCGCGGCATCAACGGCAGGAAACGACCGACGAGTTCAACGCGAGGAAGACGACGCTGAGCTGGCGTGGGGCCGCGCTGTCTGCGAGAGAGAGGAAGAGGGAGTGGGGCCATGTGTTCAGTGACTCCGCGGGTCGGTTTTTCGGTGGAAAACATTTCGCCGAAAGGGGGAGGGAAACTGGGCTGCGACTGGGCTTCCTGGGCCAGGTGGGTTGGGTCAGGTCTGGTTCTATATTTTTTTCTTTCTAATTGTTTTATCTTTTTCCATTTCGATTTTCTGTTTTGAAATTCAAACAACAAATCAAACACTCAAATCAATTCAAAACTCCTCCAAACTTGTATTGAGTTTTGGTTCTGTTTAACAACATAAACCAAAGTCCAAAAACAAAATAATATTTTTATTCTTTTTAGGATCTATTTAATAATTAAATAAAATAGACCTTAGTATTTATTCAAATAGGATTTGTTTTATTTTAAAATCTCCATTTGAAATCTAAAAATAAAATCAAAACACTTCAGTAGGTTTTATTTGAGAATATAAAGTATTTGAAAAAAAATAAAAATAAAAATAAACTAATAAGTTTTGGTGTTTAAGTAAAACCTTTATTTTTAATAAATTTGGATATTAAATCCTTATTATTTTATTTAAATAAACTTTTAGTATTTTTATCAAATAAAAATATTTTATTTCAAAGGCTTGGCCAAGTTTAAATTTGGCTTATAAAATAATCCTTATTTATATTTCTACCTTTTCATTTGAAAACCAAATCTTTTTATTAAAAGATAAAAAAAAAGTAATTTCCAAATATTTTTAATTTTTTTGTTTATTTAACTTTTTAAATCCCTTTAGGATTTTATTTGATCCAAATAGGTTTGAAAGTTTCCAATTGGAATCAAAAAGGTTTCTTCTCACCCTGAAATTCAACAAAGTTTTATTTTATTCATTTATTTTTCACATTACAAGATTTGGAAAATCTTGGGATGTGACATTAGTAGAAGTATGAGATGATACCCTTACAACACACATAACGTGTAGGTTCCATAGACCTTGGCCTTACACATAGAGGTATGATAGAGATCATACCATAGTGCACATGATGGAGATCATATGCGGGAACCATATCATTTCACTTACAAACATGTGATGTTTGTTGCATCTTATATTGCTTGTTTGGCATTTTATTAGCATAATAAGATGATCCCTCATTTAGATATCAAGATAAAAATGTGTTCTTCCTTAAGTATGCACCGACAATGTTTCGTCGCTTCAAGACACCACGTGATGATCGGGTGTACTTGAATCCACGAGCATATCTCGGGTGTAAGACAGTTACACACGCGAATACTAAGGTTCTTACTTGGCGAGCCTAGCATGTACATACATGGCCTCGGAACACGGATCGAAAGGTTAAGCATGAGTCATATGTTTTGATATGATGACCATATGGATGCTCGCCTTTGAAGCTACACCGACTCACGTGATGATCGGACTTGGTGTAGTGGATTTGGTTCATGTAATCACCAAAAAGGCACGAGGGATGTCATTTTTTGAGTGGGAGTTTATTTCTAATTTGGATTATTCGAACTCAATTTATCATAAATTAAATCAAAGCGAATTTGCATAATTTGTTGTAGTCATTGGCATTCATTCACCACCTTATGCTTAGTTGTAATTGAGATAATAGAACTATAGAATTCTGGATATATATTGTACGAACTGGTATCGTTTTATGTCGAGTGTCAATCTAAAGTTTAAAGTCCAATTGCAAACTTTCAGCAAACTTTGTTTTACTCCGTGAAATTTAATAGTTAGTATTAAATCGAGAGTAACAATTCCAGTGTTAGTATCTAAAGTATCATGTTTGCCTCCATGATTCTTGATTTAAATATCAAGGTTATCTAGGAGCTGAAAGAATTGTTTCAGAAACCATCATGTGTGATGGATATAACGAGATCTGAAACAATATTTTGGTTGCAATATGATAGAGTATAATGTATGTTCTCATATTCGATGAGAATTTACAAAGGTTGGAGATGCTAGACATCCTAATCATCCAAAAGGGTTTTGGAAAGTAACATTATACTCACGATTCGCCTTTATAAGCTACAGTAGCTTGATCATGAAAGTCATCATGATAAGGGTGAATAGAAGATGTATGTAAAGTGTTTACTACACTAAAAGGATTACTAAAGAATGGATTTTGAAAGAATACCGATCATTTGATGATGGTGATCTACTTCAAAGTGCAAGTCCAAAGGTATTATTATTTGAATATACACGTTTTGGACTATGTGTCATGTATATGGCGCCACTGTTGATGTTGATAGATTCTTTTAAAAAGAAAGAGGAAATGCTGAAAGAGAATCTATAAAATATATTTGGAAGAAAAGAAAAGATTGGAAATATCCAATTAGGTATATAGATGATATACATGTTAGTTGTATTCTTTGCTTGTTAAACAATGTGGTTCTTGGGTATTGGATACCGAATTGGTTGGTATGAAATGTCATACAGAACGACGCAATTCATGAACTACAATGGCCTAAGTAACTAGCAAGAGAATATGTGATGATGTTCATCGAAAACAAACAAGCCGTTGTTTGTATTTCTCGTTGACATCAAAGCTTGACTTCAAGATTTGTTTTAATAATTGTTATTTGAATCAGGTATTATGAGAACAAAGGTTGTTCAAATAATTATCGTATTCCATATAAGATGGATGATTTACAAATCTAGTTGTAGAAATCACATCCATAAAACCTAATGCTAAAATGTCGCAAGACAAATAATTGAAAGATCACTTACGAAGTGACATCGCCGTTTAAATTATATTGGAAAGAAAACATGAAGAATCCCCATTTTCATGGATTTTTGGAGTCTTTGATTTGATCAAGTGATGCTTGTGAGACTTTCCTCGGGATAATTAAAACATCGTTCAAAGGCCAAAGAAGAACGATCGACTAAAATATTGGAATTTATACATATCGATGTATGTAGTCCATTATGTATAGTCGTAAGCGATGGATTTCAACTTCATATGCTTTCTCCGGAAATTTGAGTGAATATTCACTTAATGAGAAAGAAGTATGAAATATTTGAAAACGTTTCAAAGACTTTCAAGATGAAGTGGAAAATCATTGTAACAAGAAAATAAATGGTTTATGATTTTATCATAAGGAATTTATTTGAGTTGCAAGTGTAACAAGAAAATAAATGATTTATGATTTTATCGTAAAGGGATTTATTTGAGTTACAAGTTTAGCAAAAACACCTAGATTTACATCTCCCAAAAACACCATAGGAGTATGGAGTGTTTGAGATTTGTAATAAAACCTTGTTTGACATGGTTGGATCAAAGGTCTTATTTATAAAACTGCCATTATATTTTAAAAGATTAAAGCTTTAGAGACTACCGCTTTTACACTGAAAAGAGCTCCATATTGATCCGTTGAAATGACACCATATGAGTTATGGTTTGGGGTAAAACCCAAGTTGTCCTTTCTTAAATTTTGGTATGCTAAACATAAGTAAGATGTTTACAACCAAAGTCGGATGAGTATGTATTTGTAGGTTATTTCGAATAACAATTGGTTATTCCTCCATAACACCAAGGACAAAAGGGTTTGTCGCTTGAAACGTGAAGTTTCTTGAAGAAGGAATTTTTCACAAAAGTTAAGTGGGAGGACAATAGAACTTTGATAAGATTAACGAACCTTAGCTAAATGTGCTGAGTTGTGCAGCGCTAAAAAATGTTCCGGAGGCAACCAGAAAGCTCATAGCTTATGTGCCTCAAAGGTTGTGGTCACAGATATCTAAAGTTCCTATTGAACCAAGAAGGTCGGATAAACAATCAAATGATTGAGATTTGAGAGTAAATCATTATTGTTTGACAATGATGAACCAACTACAAAGAAGCGATGATGGGCCCTGACTCCGTCAAATGGCTTGAAGCCATAAAATCGGTGATAGTTCCATATACGAGAAATCAAGTTTTGAACTTGGAAGACCCTCCGGAAAGGTGTAAAAACCTATCGGTCATATTTGGATCTATAAAGAAACAGACATGGATGTTTCACATCTATGAAATAGTCGACATGTCGGTAAAGTTTTTACGACAATGTTCAAGGAGTTTACTATGACAAGATTTGATCTTTCATAGCGATATTTAGTCTGGACGGATTAAAGTAGCAACCACTACATATAATTTGTTATATGGTAGATGAATAAACAAAATAAAGTTCTTCTAATAGAATGGTTACTTAGGACGTGTACATGACACGGTCCAAAGGGTTTTGTTAAATTCAAAGGATGCTAAAAGGGCATGCAAAACTTTAATGGTTGAAGTAAGCATCACGGAGTTGGAATCTTCACCGTGATGAAAAGGAGTTTTCATCAGGAGACGATGAAGATGCTTGCATTTGCAAGAAATTAAGTGGGAGTGTTGAGACGTATTTCTAATACATTATGTGGAGGACATCTTGTTGATTGGAAATGATGTATATTTTATTGACAAAGGTTAAGAATTTCATTTTGATGAAAGGCTTAGGCAAAACCCGAATATTTAGCATGAATGTCTATAGTGGATAGACCATGACGCTAATATGGTTGTGCCAAACGTACATATATGAGATATTGAAGGAGTTCAATATAGAAACGACAAGAAACGGTTCTTGTTGCATGGAAAGGAATTGAATCAAGATTCAAGTGTATCGACACTTGATAAGTGAAACAAGATTCAAGTGCTTTGACACTTGATGAGTGAAATCACAAGGATGTTTTGATCAATCATACCATGATATGTACACATCCAGATATGTCCTATGCTCTAAGTGTTATGAGCATATACCAGAATGATTCATAAAATGATCATTGGACGATAGTGAGGATATTCTTATGATCTTTTGGAAGAACTAAGAATATATTTGTGTATAGGTGACAAATAATTACAAATAGTTCATTGTAAAGCGTTACATTGATACTAGTTTTGTCACATGATACAAATTAAGTTTATCTCAATTTAAACTATGGGTGGCACAATGTAATGGAAAGGAGTTTCCATGATGGATTTGGAAGAGTTGCAAAGTTAAGACATTGTGACAAATACTACAACAAAAGGCTAAGTATATGACTGCTATAGTAGCAGCAAAGGAGGGAATTTGTGTCAAGTAGTTTGTTATCAAACTAAGGTGTGGTTCGCAATGGGCTAACACTAAAGATATATTGTACGACAATTGTATCGACATGATTTACCTCCAAGGAACTAAAGGTCTCACCAAAAGACCAAATTTATACAATGCCATCTCATTAGAGAATGAGTGATGCGTGGAGACGCAAAGACATGCAAATACACACGGACCTGAAAGCGTCAGATCCGTAGATTATGTTAACCACTTGCAGTTGCATATATGGAACACCAGAAAGCCATAGGTGTTCAAATACGCAAAGTTTTCAAACTAGATTATTGTCTCTAGTGCAAGTGGGAGACTGAAGGGAATATGCCCGAGAGGCAATAATAAAGTGGTTATTATCGTATTCCTTATTTATGATAAATGTTTATTTTGCATGCTATAATTGTATTAATACGGAAACGTTAATGCATGTGTGTTTAATAAACAAAAAGGAAGTTCCTAGTTATCCCTCTCTTATAAACTAGCTCGTTGATTAACAAGATGATCAAAGGTTTCCTGATCATGGATATTGGATGTTGTTAATAACGAGGTCACAACATTGTTGGAATGATGTGATGAACATTCATCCGAAGTATAGCATTACGATCAAGGTCATTGTGTTTATATTTCTATAATATCATATGAAGTAATCTTAGTCCTTAGATCATGAGATCATGTCAATCACTAACACCGGAAGAGTATCTTGATAACATCAAACGTCACACCGTAACAGGGTGATTATAAAGATGGGTTCAGTGCTACGAAGGTGTTATGTTGAGGCTCATGGATCAAGAGTAGAATTTGTCCATCCCGATGACGGAGGGATATACTCTGGGCCCTCTCGGTGATATCACATTGGTTAGCTTGCAAGCAAGTGATTTGATCACTAGAATGTTATATCACGGGAACAAGAAAAGAGTACATGTCGGTAACGAGATCAAACTAGGTATGGAGATACTGATGATCGAATCTCGGACATGTAATATATCGCGAGACAAAGGGATTGAGTTACATGCGTATAAGGTTCACATGATCACAGAAGTCATCGTTGAATATGTGGGAGTCAGTACGGATCTCCAGGTCCCACTGCTGATTATTGATCGGAGAGGGGTCTCGATCATGTCTACATTATTCGCGAACCATAGGGTGAGACGCTTAAGAGATACCGACACCATTTGGAGCAAATAATATGCCAGAGAAAGAAAAAGGAAAGCGCAGGAATTTATTTCACTAGACACCGAAACTGTTTCGGTTGAAATTGCTGAAACTAGTTCTGCATGCGAAATTGAATACTAGCAAGGGGTTTTATGTGAATGTTTGTTAATTAAAGTAATTAACAAAATTCTGAATAAATAAATAAAAGAGTTTTATTTAAATGAGAGCTTGCATTAAATTTGGTGGAAATTTGATGCATGTGAGTGGATTTTTGAGTGGAGGCTTTTTAATAGGAGTGGAGGCTTTTCATTTTGAGTGGGAGCTCCACCCACATGAATGTGGAAGAGGTGGAGGCAGCCCCCATGGCTGGGCACCATGCCCCTTGGGTGCCCCCTATCCCCTATAAAAGGCCCCCCTCTCATCCTCTCAAAGTACACCTCCTCGCGAAGGATCTCTCTCCACCCTTTAGAATTCCCCCATGGTCTCGGATCAGCGAGATACATGTTCCTGGTGGCTTTTTCTGGATGGATTTGTTGCTTCCGCTGCTTCGCTGGAGCGAAGGCACGGAGGTTGTCAGGGTACCCGGACGTGTGTGCGATCACGGATGCACCACTGCTTTGCGGTGCTGGACGTGATGGTGCTGGACCGGCTGGACCAGATGGACTTCATCACGATCTTGAGATCGGCAAGCGTTCGTCTACATCATCCACGAGTACAACCTCGTTAACGCTATTCGGTCTTCGAGGGTATGTATTCTATGGATGTATATCCACCCGTTGCTTGTATCTAGTAGATAGATCTTGGTATATAGTTGTTCGCATCGTAGGATTTTTTTTGTTTTCTATGATGCGAACCCTACAAATCTAACACATGGTCACATCGATGAATATCATAATAAACTTTATCTTATTTCAATCTCATGCTAGGTTTTCTCCATCTCCCTAAGAACTAATGATCTACTTAGACATGGAAGCAATCGACATCCTGGCAAAAGTAATGGAATCTATCATAGATGAATAGTACTTGTATAAATCCACAACGAGTATGGAAATTACAACAAGATCTAGATAAGATGTAGATGGGATGGATGGAGATGGTGATTATGCAACGGTTGATGATGAAGATCGATGCCTTAGCCTCCCAGATCTGCGTAGGGCGAAGATGGATCGCCGGTGGATGAGTTCCCCCTCCAGATGCCTTCTAGAGGTTAGGTTTCAGCGATTTTTGGGTGTTCTGTATGTCGTCCCTCTGATCCAGTTGCATGGGGTGAAACTATTTGAGAAGGCGGTGTCGGCGCCAACTATACGGCGGGAACTATATGGCTGAAAAAGTTCTCCCGCCGTATAGTTCGTTGTTAAACCTTCTGTACGCCTCAATTGCTTCGAGTTTTCTTCTGGTGTTATTAATATTTCCCAAATAAGCAATTTACGTAGTTTTTGGCTCCTTTTCACTCCAATATAACTGGTCCAAGAATTGTGTCCATCGGATCCATCATCTGTCCTGATCCTGGTCAAAATAAACATAAAAAGTGTGTGCGAACGCCATAAAATACAAGATCCTACATCTGTAGTGCAAAATAATAATCTAAAAATGATGCAAATATGCACTCATAACACCCCCCTCTATATAAGAATTGGTGGGGAGGGTGCACCCCTACCCCCTTGTCCCTAACCATAGCCTCCGCCCCTCTCCCTCCTCCATCGTCCTGCTCCAGCTTAGGCGAAGCCCTGCAGTTCTTTTCCTCCACCACCACCACCACGCCGTCATGCTGCTGGGATTCTGAGGGGATCTACTACCTCCTCTGCCCACTGGAACAGGGATATGAAGTTCTTCATCGACTCCATATGTGTGACCGAGTGCGGAAGCGCTACTGGAACACAGTGTCAGAAGGATCGTATTCGCGATCTTGAGATCGACAAGCGATCGACTATATCAACCACGAGATCCGATCTTTAACGCTTTGGATCTATGAGGATTAGTTATCTTCAATCTCATTGCACCGATCTCCTAGATTATATCTTGGCTTCGCTATAGATTAGATCTTGGTTTAAGTGTTCTTCCGATAGAATTTTTTTCCATGCAAAGAACCCTATAGTGGTATCAGAGCCGAATCTATGCATAGTTCTGTTGCACGAGTAGAACACAATGGTTTTATGGGCGTTGATGCTTTCGTTGTCGCTTGCTTTTTGTGTACTTTGCATCTTGCGGGATGGTGGGATGAAGCGGCTCGGGCTAACCTTACATGTCGTCGCACATGAGACATGCTCCATGCTCAACATGCAACTTGTATTGCACAAGTGGCTTTGCAGTGTCTGTCTCTCCCACCATAGTTAAGATTCAATTTACAATCTGCACTTGATAACACTTGTATCAGCGTTGTGGTTCTTGTTCGTAGGTAAGAACGATTATTATTCGAAAGCCCCAAGCCACATAAAACATGCAAAGAAAATTAGAGGCGTATAACTTGTTTTTGCAGGGGCATGTGATGTGATATGGCCATGATGTGATTGCAATTATATTTGATGTATGCAATGATCCTTATTGTAATATGGCAACCAGCAGGATCCTAATGGTTGTCTTTAAATTTGTTAAGATTTGCGTGTCTATTCATCATGTAATAGCTTTATTCCAAGTAGTTGTAATAGTTGCTGTTGGTGATGGACAACCATGAAGTGGCGCCATTGACCTTGACGCCACGCTGGTGATGATGGAGATCATGTCCATGCTTTGGAGATGGAGATCAAAGGCACAAGGAGAAAGGCCATATCATATCACATATTATGAATTGCATGTGATGTTATTACTTTTTATGCATCTTGTATTGGTTATATCGCGATGGTAGAATTATAAGATGACCCCTCTCACTAAATATCAAGTAAAAAGTGTCCGTCATTAGTAGGCACCGTTGCTAAGACTCTTCGTTTCAAAGCATATCGTGATGATCGGGTGTGATAGATTCTACGTGTGCATACAACAGGTTCAAGCCAGATTTGTACATGTGGATACTAAGGTTAATCTTGACAAGCCTATCATGTACAAAAATGGTCTCAGAACACGGAATACCAAAAGGTAAAGCACGAGTCATATGAATGATATGATGAACATGTTGGTTGTTCGCCTTTGAAACTACATCTTATCTCGTGAAGATCGGACATGGTGTAGTGGATTTGGTTCGTGTAATCACTAAAACAACATGAGGGATGTTGTTTTGAGTGGGAGTTCACCTAGTTAATTTAAGAATTAAATTTGAACTCAATTTATTATAAACTTAGTCTAAACTCTTCGCAAATATGTTGTAGATCATGGCGACCCCTGCCATCAACTTTAATGCATTCCTATAGAAAGAAAAGCTTAAAAACAATGGAAGAAACTTCACGGACTGGTTCTGTAATATGAGGATTGTCCTCAATGCTGGTCAGTTTTCCTATGTGCTGGATGCACTGCTAGGTGACCCGCCTGCAACTGATGCTACTGATGAGGTGAAAAATGTTTACCTCACTCGGAAGAATCATTACTCCACAGTTCAGTGTGCCATCCCGTACGGTTTTGAATCGGAACTTCAAAAGCACTTTGAGAACCGTGACCTGCATGATATATTAATGAGGTCAAAGTGATATTATCAATGAGGTCAAAGTGATATTTGATACTGATGCAGCCGTGGAAAGCTATGCAGCTTCTGAGAAGTTCTTTAACTACAAGATGGAAGAGGGCAACTTTGTTAGCAATCATGTCCTCAAAATGTCTAGGCACACAAACAAACTCCAAGATTTGGGAATAAGAATTCCTAATGCGTTGGGGATTCATCATGTCCTCCAACCATTGCCACCGAGTTACAAGAACTTTGTGATGAACTATAACATGCAGCGCATGGATAAGTCATTGCCTGAACTCTTCTTCCTGCTTAAAACTGCAGAAGCGAAGATCAAGAAAGAGCACCAAGTGTTGATGGTTAATAAGACCACCAATTTCAAGAAGCAGGGCAATCATAAGAACAAGGGCAACTTCAATAAGGGCGGCAAGAAAGATGCCGCGCCTGCTAAGAAGCCCAAGGCTGGTCTTAAGCCTGATACTGAGTGCTTTTACTGCAAGAGCAAAGGTCACTAGAAGCGGAATTTCCCCAAGTACCTGGCAGATCTGAAGAACGGCAACATCAATAAGAAAGGTATATTTGATATACATGTCATTTATGTGTATCTTACTAGTAATTGTAGTAGTGACTGGGTGTTTGATACTGGTTCGGTTGCTCATATTTGTAACTCAAAATAGGAGCTGCGGAATAAATGAAGACTAGCGAGAGACGAGGTGATGATGCACGTTGTAAATGGCTCCAAGGTTGATGTGATCGCCGTCGGCACGCCCCCTCTTCATCTATCATTAGGATTAGTTTTAAATCTAAATAATTGTTATTTGGTGCCTGCATTAAGCATGAACATTATATCTGGATCTTGTTTATTGTGAGACGGTTACTCGTTTAAGTCGGAGAATAGTGGTTGTTCTATTTATATGAGTAAAAACTTTTATGGTCATGCACCTGAGATGAATGGTTTATTATTATTATTGAATCTCGATAGTAGTGATACACTTGTTCACAACATAGATGCTAAACAAATGAGATTGAATGATAATTACTGTAACACTACGGTTTTAAAAAGACCGTAGCTTGTATGTGACATGCCAATCCCTGGATCGGTTCATTGGCCCACAATAGAATAAAGATGAATAACATAGCAAATATCCGTGCATCATAAATAATGGAGATCCAGAGTATCATTATTACAATAAAAGCTTAGCTCAAGACTAGCTCAAATTATTCAAGTAGCAACATAAATATAGTAAATCCTCCATTCTTCAAATTGCCCACAAGTGAACAAGTGCCGAGTGGAGTACTATGGCCTAAATCGATTACTCGGAATCGGAATATCCTGCAACATGAAACGTAGCAGCCCCGAAGGGTCAATACATGGAATGTATGGCAAGTAGGGCTATTAAAGAAGACAATAGAGCTACATCTACATGCATATTTGGCAAGTGGAGCTGTGGCTAGCTTGTATTTGCAAATACCTTTGTCCTACTTTCGCAAACAGTTTTTGATTTCCTTTGAAAAGATCCCAATTAAGCTAACCCATCAACATTAAAGCAATTATGATATTGGAATGAGCGAGAAACATGTCAAGGAATCAATATCAAGCAACTCATATGTCCATAACCGGGGACACGGCTAATCGATTAGATTACACACCCTGCAGGGGTTAGTACACTTTACCCATGTGACTTTGCCAGCCCAGCTCGTACCACCACTCTCATATTGGGTGATGATAGGGAGAAGTCCAAGAAGGGACCATTCGGGAAGTAGCTCTCCAAACCCGACACGCACCGGTCCAACCTACCAAAATTCTACATCTCTGGATACGTGGGTTCGAGTTACCACAACCTACTGAGTCCAACCAATCGCCCATTTCATTATTGGCACATGGTTGTACACGTAAGCTACAAAATAAAGAAGCCAATCATTCTCTCTTGATACCTGGGTGCCTTTCCGCAACGATACCACCAAAAATTATCAATCCCATCACATCCAGGAGATTCATTGATTAAGTTGTTTTTAGTTTTCACAAACCAACATATTTAGAAACAACTTTCAGTGATATAACCCAGCCCTCGTTCATCATAGCATGGCTAAGCACATCTACCAATGGTGGTTCATCTACAAGGAAAACCCTACCACATAATAGGACATAGCATAGCGATAGTAATATCCTACACATGCATCTACAAAATACACGACAATGCATTAAAAATAGTAGGACAACATCATGAACAAGGTAGCATCTACTTGCCTTGGCTGTAGCGGTCGGAAGAACAATCCACACACGAGCAAACGTTGCACTCGTCACAATCTACACGATACAATTGCAATCATAAACAAACCATCCACAGCCATATGCAAACAAAGACGATGCAAGATGCATGCATGATAAGTTGAATAACGCTACAGTAGCATCACATAATCTTATTCAGTATACCTACTATATGCATGCATGGAAATTATTTTGAGTGCAAAAAACAAAGCATGCAATTTATAATGCTCAAATAATAGAGCTAGAAACTAAATAATTATCCACTGCTAACATATTGTTGTAAAATCTTGGAAAATTTCCACTGCGTAGGCAACTCATAATAGAATCAGTACCAGTTGGAATTTCTCAAAAAGGATTTATATAATTCCCTGAGTAATTAAAATACTACAGTAGGCATTTAAATAGATTCTGCAAATTCCAATACTGTAAGCCTAACTTTTTAATTCACTTTAATATTCCCCTTGTTCTACTGATTCTAGGGACATCTTATTTGCAATTTTTGGAGTTACAGAACTTATTCTATGAATTTAATACTCCAAAAAGGGAATTAACTCATTTAGTTAACCAGGACAAAAACTTGCTGTAAAAGTGTAAAACAACTATACAGAAATATCCTACCTGAGACAATGAATCCATACATATTTTATTTGCAATTTTTGGCCCAGTAGATCTAAAGATATGAATTTTACAAGTTTTAGTTATTTTCTGCCAATTAAATCGAATTAAAATTAATCGGTCAACCTGACCGTTTGACTATGCCTACGTGGCACGCTTACATGGCGGTTGACTGGTCAGCAGCCAGTGCTGACCTTTCCATGGTCCATCTGGACCGTTGGATCGAGATCAAGCGGCTGGGGGTGTGCGAGGGGGAGAGCTCACCGGAGCTGACGGCGTCGGTGGCTGTCCTCGGCGGCGGTCGAAGGTGGGACGGTGTCGGGGCGAGGGGGCGGATCTCCCCGTGGTGGTGGCGCGGGTCGGCGAGCGCGCAGACGGTGGCGGTCGGCGGCTGGAGTGGCGGGCGGCGGCGGCTCGCGGGCGTCGGTCCTACGGGGGAGAGAGGGAGAAAGCGGTCAGTGGGAGGCGGCGGCGACCCCAGTGGGCGAGCGAGGCGAGGGGAAGGTCGCGGGTGGCGACGACGTCTTACCGCGTCAATGGCGGCGGCGGTGGCGTACTCCGGCGAGAAATCGCCGAAGATTGGAGGCGGTTTAGGTGAGGATTTTTCGGGGGTTTTGGAGAGGGGGGCGAGGGCTATAAGAGGGCCGAGAATTGGGGAGGGGGCGAGGCAGTTTGCGGCCGAAACGGGTGAGATACTCGGCGGCGGCGCGGAGTCCGCGTCGGTCACGGCGGCAGGGATGACAGGCGAGCCCCGCCTGTCAGCGGCTGTGACGCGCGCGGGCTGGCAGGCGGCGGGTACTAGCTACTGCGCGCGCGCTGCGCTGCTGCTGCGCGGCTGGGCTGGCGGCCCAGCAGGCAGGCAGGCTGGCTGGCGGGCTGCTTCTCTTTTTTTTTATTCCTTTCCTTTTTCTTTTTCTCTGACGATTTCTTTATCTGAATTTTATTCTAGGACTGTGCAGAATTTTTAGACAAAATTCAGATTTGCGTAACTTTTGCTACGGAGCTCCGAATTGGGTGAATCAAAGTGCTACGGGTTCGTGGCGGAACCCTCTATGCACCTGTGCCTTCCATACATCCAAATTATAATGTTTTTGACAGAGGCATGGTCAAACCAAGTGTTCATGTGTAGGTGTCAAAATGCAAATGCAAGTGGTTTGTTTTGTCAAAACCTTTTCAAACCGAAATTTTGCAAGGATGATCATGATGCAATGCCATGAATGTTATGCAGTAACAAATCTAAAATTTGGGATGTGACAAGACTAAGCCCCTTAAGATGAATCTCATCCCCGAGATTCGGCATGGCTAGCAAATAGGTGTGGGTGGTCCTCTCGGATGTCATCCTCACGCTCCCAAGTGGCTTCCTCTTCGGTGTGGTGGCTACATTGCACCTTGCAAAACCTGATCGTCTTGGTACGAGTAATCCTCTCTGCTATCTCCAGTATCTTGACCAGCTTCTCCTCATAGGTCAAGTCATTCTCAAGCTGAACCTCCTCTAGTGGCACGGTGTCTCTCAATGGTGTATCCACCATCTCCGGATGGCACTTCTTCAGCTGGGACACGTGGAACACATTATGGACGGCGGACAGAGCCTCTGGCAACTCCAACTAATAAGCAACCTCTCCTTTGCGTGCTAAGACCCGATACGGTCCAATAAATCGAGGTGCCAGCTTATTCTTGATTCCAAATCTCTTAATTCCACGCAGCGGCGACACTCTGAGGTATGCTCTATCGCCTACCTCGTACACTACTTCCTTGCGCTTGACGTCAGCGTAGCTCTTCTGTCTTGATTGTGCTACCTTCAGTCTGTCCCTGATCAAGGCGACCTTCTCCTCAGTGTCCTTGATCAAATCAGGTCCAAATAGCTGACGTTCTCCTACTCCATCCCATAGCAATGGTGTCCGGCATCTTTTCCCATATAGCACATCGAACGGTGACGTCTTGATGCTGGTTTGATAGCTGTTGTTGTAGGAAAACTTAGCATACGGCAAATTCTCATCCCAACTAGAACCACGAGCCAAGGCGCAAGCTCTCAACATATCCTCCAAAATCTGATTTACCCTCTCGGTCTGTCCATCAGTCTGGGGGTGGAACGCTGTACTAAACTCCAACCTAGTTCCCAATGACTCGTGCAGCTGGCGCCAAAAGTGTGAGGTAAATTGGGTGCCTCTATCAGATACAATGCTCTTAGGAACTCCATGCAGGCACACAATTCTGTCCATATAAATCTTGGCTAACTTTGCACTTGTGTAGGTCATCTTCACCGGTATAAAGTGGGCTACCTTGGTCAAATGGTCGACCACTACCCAAATGGAGTCATATCCTGACCTGGTCCTGGGCAATCCTGTGATAAAATCCATTCCCACTCTATCCCACTTCCAATCCGGCACGGGCAAAGGTTGTAGAAGTCCTGTTGGCTTCTGGTGTTCCGCCTTCACTCGGCTACATACATCACATAAGGCAATGTGCTCGGCGATGTCTCCCTTCATGTTGTTCCACCAGAATCTGTCCTTTAGGTCCATATACATCTTCGTATTGCCTAGATGTATGGAGTACGTCGAGTCATGAGCTTCCTGCAGAATCAACTTCCTTATCTCCGGATCGTTGGGAACGCACAAACGATCACCATACCACAAGGTTCCTTGCTCATCCTCGCGGAATTCTTTTGCTCGATCCTCCTTCATCTTGTCCTTTATTTCTTCCATCTCCTTGTCTCCTACTTGAGCCTTCCTGATCCTGTCCTGTAGCATTGGTTGGACTTCCATTGCTGCCAAATATCCTTCTGACACTACCTCCAGTCTAAGGTCCTTGAATTGCTGGCACAGATCCTCGGGCAATTCCCCAACAGTCAATCCATGGCATAGACCTTCCGGCTCAAAGCATCTACTACTACATTGGCTTTTCCTGGGTGTTATTGCAGATTCATATCATAATCCTTGATAAGTTCCAACCATCTCCTTTGCCTCATGTTCAGTTCCTTCTGTGTAAATATGTATTTCAGGCTCTTGTGGTCGGTGTACACATCACATTGTTTTCCCATTAGGTAGTGCCTCCATACTTTGAGCGCATGAACAACTGAGGCTAATTCCAAGTCATGCGTAGGATAATTCCTCTCATGGTGTTTAAGTTGCCTCGAGGCATATGACACCACTCTCCCATCTTGCATCAGAACTCTCCCAAGTCCCTGTTGAGAAGCATCACAGTACACTTGGAAATCCTTCTGAAGATCTGGTAAACACATAACAGGTGCGGTCACTAGTCGACGCTTCAGTTCCTGAAAGCTGGCTTCACACGCATCCGTCCATTCAAACTTCCTCTCCTTCTTCAGAAGTTCCGTCATTGGCTTAGCAATTTCGGAGAAATTTTCAATGAACCTCCTGTAATATCCAACAAGTCCCAGAAAGCTCCGAATATCTCCCACATTCTTGGGCGCTTCCCACTCAGTTACTGCAGTCACCTTGCTTGGATCAACAGCGACTCCTTCTCCTGACACCACGTGTCCAAGAAATCCAACAGTGTTAAGCCAGAATTCACACTTGCTGAATTTGGCATAGAGCTTGTGTTCCCTCAGCTTCTCCATAATCAGTCGCAGATGTTTCTCATGCTCATCATCATCCTTGGAATATATCAGAATGTCATCAATAAACACCACCACGAACTTGTACAAGTACTCCATGAATACCTTGTTCATCATGGTCATGAAATATGCCGGAGCATTCGTTAGTCCAAAAGACATAACTGTATACTCATATAAACCATACCTAGTAGTGAAAGCAGTTTTTGGTATGTCCTCCTCCCGGATCTTCAATTGGAAGTAGCCCGATCGCAGATCAATTTTGCTAAACACCTTTGCTCCTTCCAGCTGATCAAAAAAAATCATTTATGTTCGGTAGGGGGTATTTGTTCTTGATGGTTACTTCATTCAGTGAGCGATAGTCCACCACTAACCTCTTGCTGCTGTCTTTCTTATCCACAAACAGAACAGGTGCACCCCATGACGACGAACTAGGCTGAATGAATCCCTTGTCCAACTACTCCTTTAGCTGTTTCTTTAATTCCTTCAACTCATCCACATCCATCTTATACGGTCTCTTTGCTATAGGTCCTATTCCCAGCATCAGATCGATGAGAAACTCCACATCCCTATCAGGTGGCATCCCTGGCAGTTCTTCCGGAAACACGTTGGGGTACTCCTTAATCACAGGCACAGTATCCATGCTAACCGCCTTAAGAGAATTCGGCTTACACCTTCCCGGTCGCACAGCCGACTTAAACCTAATCCTCTTACCATCCGGGGTTTTGAGTGAAACTGCTCGTTGTGCATAATCTTTGTGTCCCCCATGCATAGACATCCAATCCATACCCAGAATTACATCTAAACCTTGTGATTCAAAAACTACCAGATGTGCAATGAAATTGTGTGCTCCAATCCTCACAGTTAAGTCGCGGCATCCCGCGCTAGCTATCATATCCCCTCCAGGTGAACTCACTCTAATAGACCCTTTCAGAGACTCCGTAGGTAACTTATACTTATCCACAAATGCCCTTGATATGAATGAATGCGATGCACCAATATCGAAAAGTATAAGTGCAGGGTGAGTGTTGATTGGAAACTTACCAATCACAAGATCAGGCTCATCTGGGATCTCCTCCACATTCATGTGGTTCACTGTGGCCTTCTGGTTGTTGCTTGGCTTCAGTCCCTTCTTCTCCGGACAGTTGTCTGCATAATGTCCCTTCTGGCCACACTTGAAGCATGTCACCTCACTCAGGTCCTTCTTCACAAAGCTGTGATCACGGTTGCGGTCATGTCCACTGTGTCCTCCAGAATGGTGGGTGTGTCCTCCCTTGTGGTTGTGGCGGTTGCTCTTGTGGCTATCATGGCGATGTCCATCTCCTCCATGGTTGTGGCGGTCATGGCTTCCATGGTGCCCATGGTCACTCCCTCCATGCTTGGAGTATCCATCATAAGAAGTGCGAGACTTGTGGTGAGAACCAGAGTGGTGATTGTTGCTCTTCCTCTTGCGGCTTTCCACCTGCTTGTGCTTCCCTTCCAAAATTCTGGCCTTGTCCATAAGCTCCTGGAAAGTGGGACGATAAACCACCAGCAGCTGCACGGAAAGCTCATCACTGAGGCCATCCAGGAACCTCTCCCTCCTTTTGGCATCAGTGTCAACATCCTCAGGTGCATAACGAGACAGGTTGTTGAACTCCTCAATATACTCAGCCACGGTGCGGTTGGTTTGGCGCAAGTTGCGAAATTCCTTCCTCTTCAGGCTCAGAACTCCTGAAGATACGTGGTTGGTCTTGAAACCTTCCTAAAACATTGCCCAAGTCACAGTGTCCAGCGGGTGGGTGATCTGCAAAGTGTCCCACCACGAAGCGGCTGGTCCCTCCAGTAGGTGAGCAGCAAATCTCACCTTCTCAGCATCCGTGCACCCAACAGTTACCAGATCCTTATTGACTGAACGCAACCAGTCGAGAGCAACCATTGGTTCCACTGCAGTCGAGAACTTCGCTGGCCTTAGCCTCAGAAACCTAGTGAGAGCATCTCCCTGAGGCTGGTTGTTCCCATTGTTGTTTTTGTTGTTGTTATTCTGAGCTTCCATGAACTGGGTCATAACTTGGGTCAGCTGTGCCTGAGCTGCCATGATCTTCTCCAACTCAGTGGGTTGACGGCGGGGAGGCATATGCGGTTCAGCACAGGTAAGTTTAGAAAGAATCGATTACGAAAACAGGATTCTACCCATGCATTATGACCAAACAACAACAAAACGATCACAGACAATCTCAAGCAAGCAACACATCAGCAAACAAATGATCCAGCAACATCCCAGGGGTTATCCTAGTAGTATATATCTACTGGAATAGTTTTTAGAAGAGTTGGCAATAGTTATCTACACAAAGGGTCAACAAAGCATTAAAAACATGAATCTGCCAGAACAGTTCAGCAGTGTTCACGAATTTTTCTACCTGACTTAAACTCATCAGGATGTTTTGCTGATTTTTGTGTATACAGTACAGAGAGTTTCGAACCATCCCTATTTTTTTCCGATGTTTCCCAGATACCAATAAAATATGAAAAATCGTGCAGTACTGCTGTGTCAGCAGAAAACTGCAACAGGAAAAACTCAGATATCAACCAAACTTGACATAATTCTTCCATAAAATTCGCACAAATAATCCTGGGATATTGGAGTACACATAGGAGCAACTAAACACTCTTAAACTAACAATAATTAAGTTTTACATTGATCGAGACTAATCCTAACGATTTTACCTAACGAAGACTAATTGGTGGACTTCTATCTACTTCTTGAAGAGGTTGCGGTAGGTCCTCGCACTCATGCGTTGACGCTTCTGTCCACGAACCAACCATGGCGGCGGAGTATACACCTCTCCTGAGTCATCACTTGAAATCTCAAACTCCACCTCTTCTGGATCCTCCTCTTCTTCTTCATTCTCTACTGCAGCTGCAACAGCTTCATATCCTCCACCATCATCGTCTCCATCATCATCATCCTCGTCCTCATCATCATCGTTCCCACTGTCATCATCATCATCATTGTTCCCATCATCTCCATTGTCATCATCAGAGGGTGGATTCAGCTGTGCTTGGAGAGCGGCAATCTGGGCTGCCATATCTTCAATAGTCTGGTCCCTTTCCTGGACGGTACCTTGCAGCTGTTGTATGGTCTGATTGTTTTCCTGCACGGTCCCATTAAGCTGTGCTATGGTTGCATCCCTGCCTATCAGGGCATTCTTCAGAACATCCACAACTTCATGCAAGGTGTCTATCTCCTGTCCCTGGACCACCATACCATTGCTGGCAAAATCTGCTATTTCCTTTACCATCATCACTTTCTCAGCTAGAGCTCCATTCTCCATTCCATATCCTCTATGTGCCTCCGACGGGGCGGCATGTTGTTCCTGTCGCCCGGGGTAACCACAACGTTCCCATCCTCATCACGCCTCCCGTAGTCATGGTAGGGTGAGTCTGCTGGCAGCAGGTGTCGGACAAGATGTCACTGGCGTGACAGGGCTTCATGCAGGGCCAAGTTTATTCCAAGTCCCCAGTTGCAGTATGTCTTGGTGTAGATCAGATGCATAGGGTTTGGCAAGGCGGCATCCCTGAAGATGAAAGTGGTGATCTCCCATGCATACTCACCATATCCATAGGTGTACAGCCTCCTTCCCTTGAACATGGGCAGTGGCAATCCCAATGACTGCGAGAGCTGTGCTAACTGTCTTGCAAAGGGCCTTGGTGACTCCATGGTTGCATACTCAGTCCTGACTTCTCCCATCTATCAATTAAAAAAGGAAAGTGTGAGAATAGCATATGGTAAGAATTTACGAGAGTGAAAGGCATAAGATGAAAGACAGAGTTAATATAAGATTTAATAATTCTATGGCTTCCTAATCCAAACCTAGGTCACGATCCTACAATCGACAACCTGGCTCTGATACCATCTTGTAACACTACGGTTCTGAAAAGACCGTAGCTTCTATGTGACATGCCAATCCCTGGATCGGTTCATTGGCCCACAATAGAATAAAGATGAATAACATAGCAAATATCTGTGCATCATAAATAACGGAGATCTAGAGTATCATTATTACAATAAAAGCTTAGCTCAAGACTAGCTCAAATTATTCAAGTAGAAACATAAATATAGCAAATCCTCCATTCTTCAAATTGCCCACAAGTGAACAAGTGCCGAGTGGAGTACCGTGGCCTAAATCGATTACTCAGAATCGGAATATCCTGCAACATGAAACGTAGCAGCCCCGAAGGGTCAATACATGGAATGTATGGCAAGTATGGCTATTAAAGGAGACAATAGAGCTACATCTTCATGCATATTTGGCAAGGGGAGCTGTGGCTAGCTTGCATTTGCAAATACCTTTGTCCTACTTTCGCAAACAGTTTTTGATTTTCTTTGAAAAGATCCCAATTAAGTTAACCCATCAACATTAAAGCAATTATGAAATTGGAATGAGCGAGAAACATGTCATGGAATCAATATGAAGTAACTCATACGTCCATAACCGGGGACACGGCTAATCGATTAGATTACACACCCTGCAGGGGTTAGTACACTTTACCCATGTGACTTGGCCAGCCCAGCTCGTACCACCACTCTCATATTGGGTGATGATAGGTATAAGTCCAAGAAGGGACCGTTCGGGAAGTAGCTCCCCAAACCCGACACGCACCGGTCCAACCTACCAAAATTCTACATCTCTGGATACGTGGGTTCGAGTTACCACAACCTACTGAGTCCAACCAACCGCCCATTTCATTATTGGCTCATGGTTGTACACGTAAGCTACAAAATAAAGAAGCCAATCATTCTCTCTTGATACCTGGGTGCCTTTCCGCAATGATACCAGCAAATATTATCAATCCCATCACACCCAGGAGATTCATTGATTAAGTTGTTTTTAGTTTTCGCAAACCAACATATTTAGAAACAACTTTCAGTGATGTAACCCAGCCCTCGTTCATCATAGCATGGCTAAGCACATCTACCAATGGTGGTTCATCTACAAGGAAAACCCTACCACATAATAGGACATAGCATAGCGATAGTAATATCCTACACATACATCTACAAAATACACGACAATGCATTGAAAATAGTAGGACAACATCATGAACAATATAGCATCTACTTGCCTTGGCTGTAGCGGTCGGAAGAACAATCCACACACGAGCAAACGTTGCACTCATCACAATCTACACGATACAATTGCAATCATAAACAAACCATCCACAACCATATGCAAACAAAGACGATGCAAGATGCATGCATGACAAGTTGAATAACGCTACAGTAGCATCACATAATCTTATTCAGTATACCTACTGTATGCATGCATGGAAATTATTTTGAGTGCAAAGAAACAAAGCATGCAATTTATAATGCTCAAATAATAGAGCTAGAAAGTAAATAATTATCCACTGCTAACATACTGTTGTAAAATCTTGGAAAATTTCCACTGCGTAGGCAACTCATAATAGAATCAATACTAGTTGGAATTTCTCAAAAAAGATTTATATAATTCCCTGAGTAATTAAAATACTACAATAGGCCTTTAAATAGATTATGCAAATTCCAATACTGTAAGCCTAACTTTTTAATTCACTGTAAGATTCCCCTTGTTCTACTGATTCCAGGGACATCTTATTTGCAATTTTTGGAGTTACAGAACTTATTCTATGAATTTAATACTCCAAAAAGAGAATTAACTCATTTAATTAACCAGGACAAAACCTTGCTATAAAAGTATAAACAACTATGCAGCAATATTCTACGTGAGACACTGAATCCATACATATTTTATTTGCAATTTTTGGCCCAGTAGATCTAAAGATATGAATTTTACAAGTTTTAGTTATTTTCTGCCAATTAAATCGAATTAAAATTAATCGGTCAACCTGACTGTTTGACTATGCCTACGTGGCATGCTGACATGGCGGTTGACTGGTCAGTGGCCAGTGCTGACCTTTCCATGGTCCATCTGGACCTTTGGATCGAGATCAAGCGGCTGGGGGTGTGCGAGGGGGAGAGCTCACCGGAGCTGACGGCGGCGGCGGCGGTGGCTGTCCTCGGCGGCGGTCGAAGGTGGGACGGTGTCGGGGGCGAGGGGGCGGATCTCCCCGCGGTGGTGGCATGGGTCAGCGAGCGCGCAGACAGCGGCGGTCGGCGGCTGGAGTGGCGGGCGGCGTCGGTGGCGGCGGGGGCGGCTCGCGGGCGTCGGTCCTGCGGGGGAGAGAGGGAGAAAGCGGTCAGTGGGAGGCGGCGGCGACCCCAGCGGGCGAGCGAGGCGAGGGGGAGGTCGCGGGCGGAGGCGACGACGTCTTACCGCGTCAATGGCGGCGGTGGCGGTGGCGTACTCCGGCGATAAATCGTCGGAGATTGGAGGCGGTTTAGGTGAGGATTTTTCGAGGGTTTTGGAGAGGGGGTGAGGGCTATAAGAGGGACGAGAATTGGGGAGGGGGCGAGGCAGTTTGCGGCCGAAACGGGCGAGATACGCGGCGGCGGCGCGGAGTCCGCGTCGATCACGGCGGCGGGGATGACAGGCGGGCCCCGCCTATCAGCGGCTGTGACGCGCGCGGGCTGGCAGGCGGCGGGTACTAGCTGCTGCGCGCGCTGCGCGCAGCCGCGCGGCTGGGCCGGCGCGGCTGGGCTGGCGGCCCAGCAGGCTGGCTGGCTGGCGGGCTGCTTCTCTTTTTTTATTCCTTTCTTTTTTCTTTTTCTCTGGCGATTTCTTTATCTGAATTTTATTCCAGGACTGTCCAGAATTTTTAGAAAAAATTCAGATTTGCGTAACTTTTGGTACGGAGCTCCGAATTGGGTGAATCAAAGTGCTACGGGTTCGTGGCGGAACCCTCTATGCACCTGTGCCTTCCATACATCCAAATTATAATGTTTTTGATAGAGTCATGGTAAAACCAAGTGTTCATGTGTAGGTGTCAAAATGCAAATGCAAGTGGTTTGTTTTGTCAAAACCTTTTCAAACCGAAATTTTGCAAGGATGATCATGATGCAATGCCATCAATGTTATGCAGTACCAAATCTAAAATTTGGGATGTGACAATTACACATACATGTGGCACTGCCGTCTTGGTGACATTGGAGTGAAGCGCATGAAGAAACTCCATTCCGATGGACTTCTTGAATCACTTGAAAGATGCGAAACATGTCTAATGGGAAAAAATGACCAAGAATCCATTCTCTAGGATAATGGAGCGAGCTACAGACTTATTGGAAATAATACATACCGATGTGTGTGGTCCAATGAGTGTAGCATCACGCAGTGGATATCGTTATGTTCTTACTTTCACGGGTGACTTGAGTAGATATGGGTATATATACTTTATGAAACATAAGTCCAAAACTTTCGAGAAGTTTAAGGAATTCCAAAGCGAAGTAGAAAATCAACATAACAAGAATATTAAGTTTTTGTGATCTGATCACGGAGGTGAATATCTAAGTTATGAGTTTGGCATGCATTTTAAGAAATGCAAAATACTTTCACAGTTGACACCTCCAGGAACACTACAGTGCAATGGTGTGTCCGAACATCATAACCGAACTCTCTTATATATGGTTCGGTCTATGATGTCTCTTACAGATTTAGCATTATCGTTTTGGGGTTATGCATTAGAAACATTCGCATTCACTTTAAATAGGGCACCATCTAAATCCGTTGAAATGACACCATATGAATTGTGGTTTGGTAAGAAACCTAAGTTATTGTTCCTTATAGTCTGGGGTTGTGAAACTTATTTAAAGAAGTTACAACCCAACAAGCTTGATTCCAAAGCGGAAAAATGCATCTTTATAGGATAACCTAAAGAAACAATTGGGTATACCTTCTATCATAGATCGAAGGCAAAGTTTTCATTTCCAAGAATGGATCCTTTCTTGAGAAGGAGTTTCTCTCGAAAGAAGTGACTGGAAGGAAAGTAGAACTCGACGAGGTTGTTGAACCTTCTCTCGGATTTGAGAGTAGCGCAGCACCAGAAGATGTTCCTATGCCACCTGCACCAATAAGAGATGAAGCTAATGATGGTGATCATGAAACCTCGAACGAAGTTGCTACTAAAACGCACAGGTCGATGAGGGTTCATACCACTCCTGATTGGTATGATCCTATCATGAATGTCATGTTGGTGGACAACACCGATGACCCTGTGACGTATTAGGAAGCAATGATGAGCCCAGATTCCAACAAATGTCAAGAAGCCATGAAATCCGAGATTGGATCCATGTACGAAAACCAAGTGTGGACTTTGGTGGACTTACCTGATGGCCGCAAGGCTGTTGAGAACAAATGGATTTTCAAAAAGAAAACATACACTGATGGTAATGTTACTATCTATAAATCTCAACTTGTCACAAAAGGGTTCCGACAAATTGAAGGATTTGACTACGATGATACTTTCTCGTCGGTAGCGAAGCTAAAGTCTGTGAGGATTTTGTTAGCAATCGCTGCATATTTCGATTATGAGATTTGATAGATGGATGTCAGAACAGCGTTCCTTAATGGTGACATTGAGGAAGAGTTGTATATTGTACAACCCAAAGGTTTTGTCGATCCTAAAGATGCTAACAAGGTATGCAAACTTCAGTGGTCCATTTATGGACTGAAGCAAGCATCCTGGAGATGGAATCAATGTTTTGATAAGGTGATAAAAAACTTTGGATTTATACAAACTTATGGAGAAGCTTGTATTTACAAGAAAGTGAGTTGGAGCTCTGTATCATTCCTAGTACTATGTGTGTATGACATATTGTTGATTGTGAATGATATAGAACTTCTTGAAAGTGTCAAAGGATATTTGAATAATAGTTTTTCAATGAAGGATCTTGGCGAAGCAGCATACATCTTAGGCATCAAGATTTATAGAGATAGATCAAGACACTTAATAGCCCTTTCATAAAGTACATACTTGGACAAGGTTCTAAAGAGGTTTAGAATGTAATAAAGTAAGAAAGGGTTCTTGCCCATGTTGCCAGGGAAGACCTTGAGTAATACTCAAAGTACAACTACGGCAGAAGAGAGAGACATGATGAGCAAAATCCCCTATGCATCGGCCATAGGCTCTATCATGTATGCCATGCTGTGTACAAGACCAGATATCGCACATGCTGTTAGTTTGACCAACAGATATCAAAGTGATCTAGGATTTGACCACTTGACAACGGTTAAAAATATCCTAAAGTACCTAAAGAGGACTAAGGATAAGGTTCTTTCTTATGGAGGTGACGAAGAGCTCGTTGTAAACGGTTACACCGATGCTAGTTGGAACACCGATCCAGATGGATCGAAGTCACAGTCTAGATACGTATTTATTTGAATGGTGCAACAGTGAGCTAGAGAAGCGATATGGATGAAGGAGTTCATTACCGAGCTTGGTGTGGTTCCTAGTGCATTGGACCCGATGGCAATTATTGTGATAACATGGGTGCCATAGATAATTCACAAGAGCCAAGGTCACACAAGAAGCTGAAGCACATCAAGCTACATTTTCATTCGATTTGTGAGTATGTCCAAGAGGGTGACATAAATATTTTCAAAGTACATACAAATCTGAATGTGGCAGATCTGTTGACTAAACCTCTCCCTAGAGCAAAACATGACCAACACCAGAATGCCATGGGTGTTAGGTACATTACCATGTAATCTAGATTATTGACTCAAGTGCAAGTGGGGGACTGTTGGAGATATGCCCAAGAGGCAATAATAAAGTGGTTATTATTATATATTTATGTTTACGATAAATGTTTACATCCCATGCTATAATTGTATTAACCGAAAACATTAATACTTGTGTGTTTTGTAAACATAAAAGAGTCCCTAGTAAGCCTCTTGTTGAAACTAGCTTGTTGATTAATGATGAACATTAATACTTGATCATTGGATGTTATTAATAACAAGATCATATCATTAGGAGAATGATGTGATGGACACACACCCATAGTAAGCATAGCATAAGATCAAGTCATTAAGTTCATTTTGCTACAAGCTTTCAGATACATAGTAACCTAATCCTTCGACCATGAGATCATGTTAATCACCATCACCGGATGAGTACTTTGATGACATCAAACACCACTTCCGTAACTGGGTGGTTATAAAGGTGGCATTAGATTAATGAAAGTATGTGTTGAAGCGCATGGATCAAGAGTGGGATTTGTCCATCCAAATGACATATAGATATACTCTGGGCCCTCTCGGTGGAATGTCATCCAATTAGCTTGCAATCATGTGACTAGGTCACAAGGGATGTCATATCATGGAACGAGTAAAGAGTACTTATCGGTAACAAGGTTGAATTAGGCATGGAGATACCGATGTTCGAACCTTAGATAAGTGAAGTATCGTGCGACAAAGGGAATAATTATCATATGTAAATGGTTCATTAGATCATGAAGTCATCATTGAATATGTAGGAGCCATTATGGATCTCCAGGTCCCGCTATTTGTTATTGATCGGAGAGGTGTCTCGATCATGT
This sequence comes from Avena sativa, assembly GCA_916181665.1. NCBI lineage: Eukaryota > Viridiplantae > Streptophyta > Magnoliopsida > Poales > Poaceae > Avena > Avena sativa. The sequence goes on along the minus strand of OV702297.1, from coordinate 296,333,971 downwards.
ATGCATAGTTCACGAACCGTAGGGTGACACACTTAAGGTTCGATATTGTTTAAGTAGATAGGAATATGAGTTTTAGACTGAATGTTGTTTGGAGTCTCGGATTGGATCCAGGACATCAAGAGGAGATCCGGAATGGTACGGAGAATAAGATCCATATAAGGAAAGTCATTTTACGGGGTTCGTAAATATTTTCAGTGTTTTGACCAGAAGCTTCTAGAATATTCTAGAGGGGCTACCAGTGGGCCTACCACCCTAGGAGGGGCCACATGTGTTGAGGTATGCTACGGGGGCCATGGGCCAGGCACACCATGACGCAAAGGGCACAATCGGCCAGCACAAGGAAAGGGGCAAAACCCTAATAAGGAAAGAAGGGAAACTTGAGGGGCAAGTGTCCCCCTCTCCCTCTTGGGCCGACGACTTGGTGAAGGACTCGGCCAGGGCTGGGAACCCTGGCTGCAACCCCCTATATATAAGGAGGGGTGGGAGGGCACACCCCTGCCCCCGTGTCCCTAACCCTATCCACCTCCCCTCTCCCTCCTCCACCGTCCTGCTCCGGCTTAGGCGAAGCCCTACAGTTCTTCTCCTCCTCCACCACCACCACACTGTCATGCTATTGGGATTCTGAGGGGATCTACTACCTCCGCTGCCCGCTAGAACAGGGAGAGGAAGGTCTTCATCGACTCCGTACGTGTGACCGAATGCGGAAGCGCTGCTGGAACGCGGCGCCGGAAGGATTGTCTTCGCGATCTTGAGATAGGCAAGTGATCAACTACATCAACCACGAGACCTGATCTCGTTAACACTTTGGATCTATGAGGGTTAGTTCTCTTCAATATTGTTGCACCGATCTCGTAGATTAGATCTTGGCTTCACCATAGATTAGATCTTGGTTTTATGTGTTCTTGCAATAGAATTTTTTTGTTTTCCTTGCAACGAACCCTACATTTTCTACACAGCAGACCCATCAGGCAAAAGGACGAGGCAAAATAGCAGACAAGGAGGAAAAGGAACCAGGTGGCGCGCCCACCTAGGCAGGGTGTGCCAGCCACCCTTGTTGGCCCCCCAAGAGGATTTAGGTGGCATCCAAGCTCCTAGGTTCATCCCTTCCTCTCAGAACCCGACCAGGTACCACTCGATTTTTTTCTCTTGCTCCCTTGCTGCTCGATTTTCGATCTCCAAGTTTGGGAGACATTTTCAAATCCCTTTGGAGGGATTACTCCTTGGTATGTGACTTCTTTACCCATCCAATTTATTTTTTATATAATGCTTTATACTATGAGAAAATCACTGCTCTTGGTGTCAACATTCAAGCATGAGAAATCCATGGATTTGAAGTTTTTGATTTGATATGATGCATAGTCTTGCTTAGTAGCACCACCATGAGTATTCCTAAGTAATTATAACTTGCTACATATAATTGTTTAGTGATTTTTGTTAGAGTGCTACAAGGTTTCATTCACAATGAACAAAGGCAACGACATCCTTAGTGGTCTAAGGTCAAGAAGGACCCCTAGCAAGGTCTCCTTTAATTATGATGAGGAACATATATGGGAAGATGATATGATTGAAAGGGCAAAAGGATTGGATGTGCACACCACAAGGTGGAAAGACCCAGAATGGCTAATGATATTAAGCTTGGAGGAAAATTTTAACTACTTTGCAGCATAAACGAAGCTAGAAGGATTTGCAAGCAATCCCCAAGAGACTTATGCTGAAATAAGTCATGAATTTATCGCCACATTAAGGTTCGTCCACACAAAGGAAAAGGTGACTAAGAGAGGTAAGGGAACCCCAAGAACCTTTGATGTGAGATTGGTGATGCAAGTAAATCTATTTATCATGCCTTTAGAAGGATTTTGCAAGGCATTAAAAGTGCCCAATACTGGTTTCTGGGATGAAATCCCTAGTGATTTTGATGCTGATCTTCAGGCTTTATGGAGGAGCATAAGTGTAGATGTGCCGGAGGACATTCATAGAGGAAACTTTCACACATTCAACACTCTAGTCTTAGATATTTTGCATTATTTCTTGTTAGAGGATCTCTTGCTAGGAAGAATAGCTCTACATGCACCGGTCTAGTGATATATTTATTAAAATGCGCTAAAGAAGGTAGGACTCCTGATTACAACTTAGGTGTGATCCTGGCTAGAACTTTGTCATTTGCTATAAAACATAACTTGGGTAAACCTCTCTTCGCTGGGTCCATAGCTACTATGGTCTATGAACATATAAAAGATGAAGTTAAGTTCTCTAACAAGGGCACCAAAATTCTTGAAACCAACCTCCTAGATTTTAATATGCTCATTAAAATGCAAATAGTTAGAAAGTGACCTAGTGTAATCTTTATGCATCAATTTATGGTTAGACATGGGATACTAGAGTCCATGGTCCTTCCTAATGTTGAACAATTTGACAGGTCATCAGATAAGTGGACGGTCCCCGAGTTGGATGAGCCCTCATGGGACAATACTCCTCCACCACCAAGATACCGCATGTGGGGTGGCACGCATGCAGCACCAGGGTATCATATAGGGGAAGTCTCTTCTTCTCAGTTAGGGAATGAGGGCGCGCCTCAAGAGTGGGCACCTTGGGAGCAGCCGGAGCCCTACTATGACAATGGATCACATGGTTGGGGGCCAAACCCTCACTGCCCAGGCTACTAGCTTCCACCCAATCTTGGGTGAGTATGATTTATTCCCTTACTTTTCATTGTATATGCCATGCTATTATTATATAAGTGGTTCGAGTTGTATTTTTGTTGTCCCAAAATTTGAAAATCCAAAAAGATTTTTACTTTTTAGGACTTTGCATGTTATTTATCTCCGGTGCAAGCCAAAACCCAAAAAGATTTCATTTGTTTCTTTAACTTGATTGCTATTTAGTTAGTTATCTTTGTCACTCAAAACTAAAAACCATAAAAAGTTTTTTGTTTTTGAAAAGCATGCTAGAAGGAATTGCAGAAATCCGCATGCTGCTGCCCACTGTTTTATTTTTCATTTTTTATCTATAACTCCGATTAGGTTAAAATTTCTACAACAACTGTAACTTTTCATCCCCCAGACACAAAATTGGCAAAAAATCCTAGAATGTTTAAGTATGGGCTGCATCGCTGTAGTAATCTGTCGGCAAATTTTGATTTTCGTCGCTAAAAGTGGCTAGTTGAACTTGCAAATGATCCCCAATGAGTACTATGGTGATATATGGATCATAGTCATTATATGCCACCATTTTGATACCATTTGATGAAAAATCCTGCAGTACACTTGATCAAATTGTTGGAAATGATGTCCTAAATGAACTAAGTTATACTCTCTTGACTCTATTTTATATGTGAGTGTATTGTGTAGTTCGAGTTGGGAAAGGAAGAACAACAATGATGAATCAAAATGTATGGATTGATGAAAGAGGTATGACACATTTTCTATATTTATGCATGGAATTTAACAATAGCAAGTACTTGTGCATAGTTTCATCAATACTTAGGGAAGTGGTGATGGATGTTTACCTTCTTTGTGTTTTTCTCGCTATATAATGATGCAAATGAGATGCTATTGAGGAACATTATTTAGACTTGATTGAAAGATAGTAGCTATGAACAAAGGTCTATCCATCTTGTGTTTGTTATTGTGAACGTGGCACATATTCAATGATGAATATTTATATTCCTATGTGTATTTGAAATATAAAGGTCGATGTTTGTATGACATTATAGTCTTTAAAATGGTGAATCTCATTGTTTAGTAATACATAAGCCAGTTAATAGTATATTTAGTTGACCACTTAGTCTTTCCGCTAGCCTGTTGTAAACACCCGGATTTTTCATCCTAGATGCTTGTTATGCCGTACCTCGCAATCCCAGAATTACCATTGTTGCGAGACATAACAAAATTGGTAGCATAGTACATCATCCATTACAAACCATAATGGTCTTACAAATAGTTAATATCATGATCAAGTCTGATTACAAATCAAGGAAGTGGAATAATAGTAGTAGCATGGTCGAGGCTCCATCTTTGGGGTCACAGGCAATGCTGACGATGGGAGATAATTCTAGTTATCGTAGGCGTCCTACTGTCCATCATCCTCGTAGTCTCCTTCGTAGTCTGGCCATGGGAATAGCCAGGTACAAAGCCATGAGTACTTTTAAGTACTCGCAAACTATCACTGACATGGTTATGCCCTACGGGTACCCGATGTTAGCCTACCTGGTCCAGCTCAATAGAAGGCCCACTCGACGATCTACCGAGGTTCACGACGCTCATGACTTTTTGGCTGCTATGAAGCCCATATGGACACGGAGCCTCAAGCGCACAAGTTAAGAAAACATCAAGACTAGAGTTTGAATACAACTTGTAACCAACTCGTATCGGTACCTGAGACCTAGCCTCCCCATATATAAAGGCTAGGAGGGTCCAACAAGGAGGGCACGACCTACAGACGCCATAACCCCCAATAGATAGATCTACGATCTCCACCTCCATGATAGATCTACAGATCTAGAGCTCTCTTACAATCTCTCGCACACCACCGCATACACACCTCCACGCCAGATTGCATCTGCACACCTTGTAACCTTCGGTTGCACCATAATCAGAGCAGACAAGCAGGAGTAGGGTTTTCCCTCCGGGAGACTAAACCTGGGTAAACCTCGTGTCCCCGTGTTGCTTGTTTGCTAACCGTTCCGCGATCTCCAGCATCCCCATCTTCTCCAAAACCCAAGTCCATAACAATGGGCATTGACGAGATTAAACCTCGTCAATTGGCGCCGTCTGTGCGAACTGGGGGTGCTGATTGTGCGATCCCAACCAAATCGATCTACAACTCCACATATACGAAGAAGCAAATCTACTTCGGCTCTCGTGCGTCGTCATCCAGACGAACAGATCAGGTGCACGGATATTTGCCGCCAACACCATCCGCAAGCTTCATCATCAACCGAGTTCAATCCGGATTAGCAGATTCAACGAAAGAGAAATCTAAGGCGATAAAAATCAATCGAAGGTCGCGTTTATCACGGGCACACGCGCCTCGCGCACCCGCTGAGACCAACAAGGCTTGATACTCCAAATTCGAGAAGAGGTCAGATGCCAGAAGCGTTAACAAAAAGTAGAGGCGATTGTGATCAAAAGCAAATAGCGAAGCGTCCTCGTCTTGGAACTAGAGTCACCTTGCTACATGCAATCAATTCGGATCAGGCCAGCTCATATGTAGACAAAGGAAAAATAAACCGATCGAGAGTCCGTATCAGGCCAGCTCATAGGCATAGGCAAAGGAAAAATAATCAAAGCAAAAGTTTACAATTAGGCCAATTTTAGCAAGAGAAGAAAGAAAAGAAATAGCATCATCACTTGGGTGCTGCCCCTATTCTTCCCAGATGACTTCTGCTCGCCGTATCAAGTACTCTGATTAGGCCAATCAACAAAACGTCTGTTGCGCAACTTGTGTTTGCCACGTCAATTATACGTGTTCGCCGTATTAACTCCAGATGACAAAAAATCTGACGACTTTACTGTGTCTGCCACACGCCGTTAACTCTCTCCATACAAAAATCCGGCGACCCGCTTCTGTTTTTGACTGTGGCTACTCCACTGCAATCTTCGATTGCACGTGAATTCCTACAGCATTGACTTCGCGTACCACGCGACTCGCCGCCGCGTTGCCGCATCAACTCCGATCCGCCACATAGACTACGTCCGCTATGCGCGACTTCGACTACACGTCCGCCATTGGCTCCGTCAACCACGTTGATTCTGCAACTCGGGGGTTGTGCCGATCCTGCCGTGCGACCGCTGTGACCTTCGTCTGCGGTGAACCGACACATCCTTCGGATGCGGCGAGCTGACGTGATCTTCGGCTGTGGTAATCTGCTACGATCTTCGGCTCCAACGACTCGGGGGCTCCCTCCGCTTCGGCGACCAGCCGTGGCTTTTGGCTGCAGCGTGGTCTTCGATTGCGACAATCTTCGGATGCGGAGCTCGCTGCCACCATCGACCCCAGGAACCCGTCGCTGCTATGACCGTGGTCTGCCGCGTCGACTACGTCCGCTATGTGACCCGGTACCGCGTCGAATACGTCCACGGTCGCATCAACTTTTTCCACGGCAACTACCAATAAAGCTAAGTTTCCCTCTACTTAGAGATGATTTCTTTTTTAACTCGCACTCGAAACACTCGGGGGCTACACCCTCTTCGAGTAATCTAATGTGCCATCGGCTCCACGTACTCGAGCACCTCGAACGCGACAGCCCGAGTAGCTGATTCTGCCTGATCGTCGAATCCTTGAACTCCGAGTGCCTCGGCAAGATACTGAGACTAAGGGTAATCAGGCTAACGAAAAGGCCTAGCATACAGTACAAAAGTGTCGACCCGATCGGCACCAGAATCTTACTATACAAGCTAACAGGAAAATATTCTTTACAAGATACAAGTACTTCACAATTCTTCATGTTTTCTGCAGCTTACAAAAACGTCGACTGCGCCGAGCTATTCTATCGGGTCCTCCAACAGGAGTCGACATAACAACTAGCTACGCCATAAACTCAAGGCCCGAGTCAAAACCCTCCTCGGATGGTTGCATCACTTGATGCTACACAGGTGTGACGCTGACTCGATGCACTTCCGGGTCAGTGGTTTCTCCTCACATGAGTCTCCACTCGAGTCTGCGACTCGATTAGACACTCGAAGGCTACTCCTATCAGGAGCGCTGGTCGCGCGCCCGGTGTACTTCCGGATCAGCGGTACGCCCACGAGATTTCCTACTACAACTGCACGACACAAGACTCGAGTCTCTGCCCGAGTCTACGACTCCGCCAGACACTCGGGGGCTACTCCAAACTGGAGCTCTGGTCGCGCACACACAAGATCTTCGAGTCCTACGCCGAGTCTACGACTCCACTACGGACTCGGGGGCTACTCCCATAGGGAGGACTGATTCAAGCATCCGAAAAAATTTGTGTCCTACGGACCTGAAGTAAGCAACAACTGAACTAAAGTCTCCGTTTGAGTCTACGACTCGAACAGACACTCGGGGGCTACTTCCATAGGGAGTGCTGGTTGCGCACCCTATGAATTATTCGACTGCGATCCTTCGGATTAGCATGCAAAAACTTTTCGCCATCTCTGCCCCAATTTAAGCTAAGTGAGCAACATCCTCCTTGGCCACCCGAAACACCTCCGCGGTGATAAACATTCGGATGCTGTGTCTGCGCCGCAAAGATAAGACCTACAGATATCATCTGATGGCCTGGCAACGCACACGACTGCGCTCTGCTAGTAAGAATCCGTGCCAGTAGGCGCGATGAAAATCCTGACGGACGTGTTGGGTACATCATTTGAAAATTACTGGAATTCTACTCCTGTAAGTCCTCAACGGCCTGAGTTGAATTACGCCAGCATTTGTTCCGGGTTCGAGTCGAGGGACTCGAATCTGAAGAAGATCGTGTTCTTTTGTCCTAAGACAGTTAACTAGCTCCGATCCGTCTGGAGAGTCAGGCACACGCATCAATAATCCCTACACACTCAAATCATTCTTTGATGAACAAAAACAACTACACCCGAAAGATTGAAGAGTTCTCAGCCGAATCTGCGAGTCGACTGAACACTCGAGGGCTACTGACATGGTTATGCCCTACGGGTACCCGATGTTAGCCTACCTGGTCCAGCTCAACGGAAGGCCCACTCGACGATCTACCGAGGTTCATGATGCTCATGACGTTTCGGCTGCTATGAAGCCCATATGGACACGGAGTCTCAAGCGCACAAGACAAGGAAACCTCAAGACTAGAGTTTGAATACAACTTGTAACCAACTCGTATCGGTACCTGAGACCTAGCCTCCCCATATATAAAGGCTAGGAGGGTCCAACGAGGAGGGCACGACCTACAGACGCCAAAACCCCCCAATAGATAGATCTACGATCTCCACCTCCATGATAGATCTACAGATCTAGAGCTCTCTTACAATCTCTCGCACACCACCGCATACACACCTCCATGCCAGATTGCATCTGCGCACCTTGTAACCTTCGGTTCCACCATAATCAGAGCAGACAAGCATGAGTAGGGTTTTCCCTCCGGGGGCCTGAACCTGGGTAAACCTCGTGTCCCCGTGTTGCTTGTTTGCTAACCGTTTCGCGATCTCCAGCATCCCCATCTTCTTCAAAACCCAAGTCCATAACAATGGGCATTGACGAGATTAAACCTCGTCAATCACTAAAGCCGTAAAACCAGTCTAATAGGAATCCTAAGCTCTACGATTGTTTGCAACAAGCCAATTTTATTTCACAAGTACTTAGTGGTAAAGACCTAACTTGAGTTGTCTAGATTACTTAAGTGGGAACCTAGTTTAATTTCCCATAGGCTTGTGGGGTCAAGTCAAAGTCATACTTCAACTCACAAGTCATTTTGAAAACATCTAACAACGGAACAGTATGGCCATCCAACTGTCCATAACCGTGCACACGGCTATTCGAATAGTTTGAAACTCTGCAGAGGTAATATACTTTCACCACAACATTCGATACATCCGTCAGGGATAATCCTGAATCATCATATTGGTATGCGGATAATCAATTCTAACCTTTTAATTACACACCCTAGTATAGGCACCTCACCTATGAGTTTGGCCTCCCAACCATGACCATCTGTCATATTGGGAACTGCATAGGTGGATAGTCACATTCACAAGGTAGCCTCAGCTCACCTCGTCCCGCGAGGGAACCCATACTAAGACACATAAACTTACAGTTAAGCCCTACCCAAACTCAGGTATTGTGGTTGTACGATAAAATTGGAACGTTATCGCATCCGAACCCAACTATCAGTTTTTGTCAAAGTCAGGGCTCATACTTCATTAAATATCACCTTCAACTCATTGTGTCCATAACACATGTAAAAACATTTCAATAGAATGACTCATCATTCCAAGGTTTTCATAATCATTTGTTCCCATCTATAGTGATCAAGATTTGTTTAGCACTAGATTCTATCAATGGGGGTGTCACTATGTAAGGGTGCTAATCAAGGGTAAAAGATCTTGATGGCATATTTCCTAATTTTCCACTAATCATAAATTAATTAACTACTTGAACAACTTTGATAAAAAGAAAGAAAGGTAAAGCTTGCAGGTAAAACTGGGAAATGGTATACTCAAAGTGGTATCCCAAAGGTAGGCATAGTAAGACTTGCATGGTCTAGCGTGCTTAGTATAGCTTGCCTTGGTTGGTAAGGTGGTCGAAGTTCTCTTCCTCGTCTTCGTATAATTCTTCCTCCTCGTAGCCCAGATTAACACTAGTGTCTATAAATAAATACGAGGTACACAATCACCAAACAATACTTATCTATACCTATTTAACACACAAGAGTCACACTAGATGATCTAGCATCATCTCTATCATTACAAGAAAAGAGGTGACAAGATTTGATTTATCTTATTTTAGAAAAGTAATTTCTACTCATTGAAAACTACTTAAGATTTAATATTATCCAATTCAAATATGGGATCATATTGACACATGTCATCACCACATATTATAATACTTGGGAATGTGATTTAAAGTGATTGGCCTAAATTACAAAGTTTAACAAAACCATTTGATAATATTTAAGTGACTAGAAATGACTATAAAGCCATTCTTTAATTTTTGGTCCAGGACTACTGCATGCAAAATTATATATTTTTTACATATTAAGATAGGTCATGGCCAATGTGATTTTTGAGAGTTGGAATCAACTCAAAAGCATTTATGGTTGATTTTTGAAAAATGTTTGAAGTTGTAAAAGCTACTGTCTTGTTATGTTTACCAAGGGTGATCTATAATTTCAAATGGATTGAATCCAACGGGAGTGATTAGAGATTTTCATCTACTTTCAAACAAAATTGGATTCATTCAATTTGGTTTAGTGAATCTTCCTTAATTGATTTTCAAAGTTACCTACAGTATGAGATTTTCAAATAAAAGGAAAAGCTAAGTTTGAATCTATGGGCTACGCGCGGGAATGCTAATGGGCTGGCCCAACTATGCACCGCGCGTGCAACATCAGTGGCTAATCAAACACGAAATGGTATAAGCTAATCTGGGCCTTAGGATTAGAGCGCGGTCAACAACTGGGCGTCGTCGTCTCCATCGCAGGGCACGCGTGAGGCAGAACCCTAGAGCTACAGTGGGGGTCTGATGACCCACAAGCGTAGGGGATCGCAATAGTCTTCGCGGGTAGTATTACCCAATTTATTGATTCGACACAAGGGGAGCCAAAGAATACATGCAAGCCTTAACAACTGAGTGGTCAATTCAGCTGCATCTAGAAATAGTTCCAGCTCACAGAAGTTTATCAGTAGCAACAGTTTGTAGTAGCAACAACAAAGCAACAACAACAGCGACATCAACAGTGAAACAGGAGCAATAGTAACAGTAACGGTTACAGCGGGATTCGAGTGCGGTAGGCATAGGGATGGATGGACGGGTGTTGCATGGACGAGTCTAAACATGTAACTTCAAGATCTAGTGCATTGCAGATAAATAAGAATAAGCATCCAAGTACTAAAGAATCCTAGGCATGTGCTCCAAATATAGTCATACGTGCTCGCAATGAGAACTTGCACAACATCTTTTGTCCAGCCAGCCCGTGGCAGCGGGGCCTCTAGGGAACTACTGGCAATTAAGGTGCTCCTTTTAATAGAGCACCGGAGCAAAGCATTAACACTCCATGAACACATGTGATCCTCACACCACATCCATCCCCTCTGGTTGTCCCAATTATTGTCACTTCGGGGCCTTTGGATCCAGACAATGATATGTGTACACAACTTGCAGATAAGACCACAAACAATACTATCATAATGATTCAATAATAAGTTAAGATCTGAGATCATGGCACTCGGGCCCTAGTGACAAGCATTAAGCACAACAAGTTACAACAAATTCAAATAGCACTAATAGAGATACTAGGCACTATGCCCTAACAATCTTATTCGATTACATGATAGAACTCATCCAATCCCTACCATCCCCAAGCCTACAGCGGGGGATTACTCACTGATGGATGAAGGAAACATCAATGGTTGATGGAGAGGCGTTGGTGATGACGATGATCCTCTCCAAATTCCCCGTCTCGGCAGGGTGCCAGAACAGAGTTTCTGGATCCGAATCTTAGTTTCTGGTGGCGGCGGCGAAGCGGAACTCTTTCTAGAAAACTATCGCCCCTCCCACGGTTTTTAGGTCGAGGGGCAACTTATAGGTGCAGAGGGAGGCAGAGGTGGTCCCGCTCCTAGCAGGGGTGTGGGCCCCCCAGGAACCTTCTCTGTCTCGTACTCTGGCTCAGTGGGTCTTCTGGTGAAATATAATTTTTGGCATATTTTCCGGGATTTTTCCTGATAGTTGATTTTCTGCACAAAAACAAGACACCAAGGTAATTCTGCTGAAAACAGTGTCAGTCCATGTTAGTTGTATCCAAATCACACAAGTTTAGAGGAAAACAATAGCAAAAGTGTTCGGGAAAGTAGATACATTTTGGACGTATCAGGGTCGTCGAGGGCTTACTAGGCCTCCAGCTAGGTCCGACAAGGTGGGCGAATGAACGAGTCGACGATGGCGGTTCCACTGGTAGTCGCGGCAGCTCCGGGGGGGGGGGGGAGGGGGGCTCCTAGCATCGGCTCCTTTCCTCCTCTACAACGGCGAATTCGATGAAATTCCGGCGGGGTGGTGCTCGCCTTGCTCCAGGGACGGGTCAGAGAGGTTGCTGGGTGAGAGAGGAGTGGAATGGTGTGCGTTTTGAGGCTGGAGGAGGGATCTATTTATACTGTGGAGAAGGGGGCACGACGACATGGCTCGGGCTCGCCGGCGACGCAATTACAGTGAGCTCTCGGCATGGCAAAGGGTATAGGTTGATGCGGTGCTTTAGGGCGATCGTCATGCGCATAGTGGCACAGCGAGGCGCAGTCTCTATCGTTCTAGAAAATCCGTGCTCTATGGCAGTACCGTCCGCATTCATCACGGCGTACAGTGGTCACGGTGAGCATGGGGGTCAAACAATCGTGTCTAGGAGCTTGCTGGAGTCATGGCGAACATAATGGCGCAAAGCGAGAGCAAGGCACGAATGTACAAGCAGGATTGCTCGGCGCTCTGGCGCGACGACCGACATGGTCTGGTGTTAAATGGGCACGGCTGTCCTAGCATCTCCTCGAGCGGTCGTTTGTCGAGGCATGCACAGGTAGAGGCGGTGAGGTCAGGGCTACCTTGATGTCTATGCACTTCTATTCTTGTAGACAATTGTTGGGCCTTCAAGTGCAGAGGTTTGTAGAACAACAACAAGTTTCCCTTAACTGGATTACCCAAGGTTTATCGAACTCAGGAAGGAAGTGGTCAAAGGTATTCCCTCTCAAGCAACCCTGCAATCAAGATACAAGAAGTCTCTTGTGTCCCCAACACACCCAATATACTTGTCAGGTGTATAGGTGCACTAGTTCGGCAAAGAGATAGTGAAAAACAAGCGGTAACGGTGCCAGAAAATAGTTTGACGGTGAGGTAAAGACTAAAGACAACAAGAATGAAGAAAGCAAACATGCAATAGATCTAGATGCAAACGGTGTTTCAATGCTTAGAAACAAGGCCTAGGGATCATACTTTCACTAGTGAACACTCTCTCATATAAATATCTTCTCTTAATGATACTACCCTGAACTACTCTCGTGTTGCTCCGGGAAAAATAATGACTTTGGCTTTTGTCCCGTCCAGTTCCAAGAATATTGATTTTGTGCCTATCTGAAACCATAAACATAAGAAAACATGCAACTAGCACTATGGCATCTTGTTAATAGGTTAGTTCCATAAAGTGTATAGAAATACCTCAAAGTTAGACAAAACATATCTAAGTGGATACTAAACAAGCATGGAACATCAAAAATTATAGATACATTTTCAACGTATCAAGCATCCCCAAGCTTAACTCATGCTCGTCCTCGAGTAGGTAAGTGATAAAAAGAATAAGTTTTGAGGTGACATGCACCATCAAAATCAAGATCAAACCATTTGCAATCATTGAAAGCTGGGATCAAAGAACTCTAAATATGAGCATGAAAGATGGTGTTTTAACAGTCGGACAAAGTAACTATGCATGCAACATGAAAGGTTACAAACAAAGATCATGAATAACATGCATTGAAAAACGTTTGTTTGTTTCACATATAGAAAACATGGCATAGTGGCATTCAGCTTGTCCCTCATGGGGTAGCAAATAAATGCATAGGACACCTTCAAAGTTCATAAGAGTGACTAGATACAAATAGTTCAAGAACAAGCAATATCAACAATATGAATTAAGTTTTGGGACAGTGCACATAGAACTAAGAATGGCAACTATGCTCTCTTAACTGGTGCCTAAGGATAGAAGGTGGAGACTCAATATAATAGTGGAAGAAAGGCCCTTCATAAAAGGAAGCAGGGATTTCAAGTTTCAAAAAGAGCTTCCAAAAATTATAGTACTTGTTAGCTTTCAGCTCTCATTGCCCCTATCATAAGCATCTTGAAGTGATTAAGGTTAAAGTGAACAAAATATGGAGTATATGCTTGACAAAGTATAAGTTGGAAATCTCATGTCCCTTGAATACGAGGGCCGCTCCCCATGCTACTCAACTTTAGTCACCTGTAAGTTCTTGTCATAGTAAATACATGTGTATCATAGAGAACCGCCAAGGGGGTACCCCTTGCACATGGTACAGGAGCTTTCCCATAACCAAAATGACAAGGCAAGCAGACAATGAGCATCTCAGCAATCTTCTTATTTACCATGGTAATATGGTGTTTTTTTCTCTCTTTCCTCTTTTCTCAATATGTGTCTTTTTTTATAAGAAGAAAGCTTCATAGATGTCATTATGGTGATGCTGCAAATTTCCACCATGATTAGGCATGGATTAGGCTAGCGGCCTAGACGTCACATACATAACTCCATGGACTTACAAGCTCCCCTTTTATTTCACACCGACGACATCCATAGACAAAAGAGCATGATATCAACTGTGTACAAAGTACAAGTGCAATGTTGAAAACATTACCCATGAAAACATGGTTCCGCTAATTCCAACGTATAAGTGCAAGCATATACAACATAGATGACACAATGGTTCAAGTTTATTAGGGGCAAGGAATATAAAGTGTGCCGTCAAGTTCGTGAGAGCTTTAATCACTAAGTTTTCACATAACAAAATACTTTTTAATTGGAAGATAGCTGAAAACAAGAATATACTTGGAATGGTGTAACACACCATGCATAGGAATTTATAGTGGACACTTTCGAATAACTTGGTTTCTTGGGATTTGGATGCATGAGTAGAGCTTACTCATACAAGTGAAGGCTAGCAAAAGACTGGGAGCGACCAACTAAGAGAGCAATAATGACCATAATCATGCATAGTGTAACTACCTCGGTGAATTACGCTCCTAGTACAAGCCTGGATGAGCAGAAATGGTTGGAATAGTACGGTGGGGCCCAAATGCCACTCACAGGTAGACCTTTCGGCCGTCCCAACCATTTCCACACATCGGGACAAGAACGGGCGGCGTAATCGGCAGGCGAAGGGATCAACTACATACACAAATGAGTATGTATGCAAGCCACCATACAACAGTACATCAGAGTCATCCCATCTAAAAAGAAAGGAAATATTGCAACGCCATACGGCAAGATCCAAATATCCTAGATAGATATAATAGTTTAGGATATCTCCTCATACATCAATCAACAAAGTATCAGGCGGAAGCGGAAGACAAAATCCGAGTACGGATAAGAAGCAAATCGGCATAAGATGCCCCATAAATAAGCAGATCCCGCCCACAGATCTCACGGATCCCCGTTCCCGGAATCTCTACACCGAATGATCGTTGCCCACATCGTCCGTCTCTTCCACCCAGTATCCATCTTGTGAGTGTACCTGTTCATCTGAACCAATAATTTATCGTGTGAGACCCTAGGGGTACTCAGCAAGTCTTTATGCCTCTAAAGGGGACACAACCTGGGGTGACGCAATTGCAGCAAAAGATAAACCCTAACAATTCTATAGATACTCGCTAACCATCCGCCTAACCAGAGATAGACGGATGTCCGTGAATTAATAACAACAGTTATAACGGTAATCTTAACAGATCCATCCTCCTCCTCGCTTACCGACGAGGAAGCGGACGAACAACCCCCCATCCGTTGGCAGTTTTATTATCCATTCCGTGAGTATTGCACTATTTACTAGTCAGGTACCTAGTCTAGTCAGATTAAAAGCGGCGCTTTAGTTATGCTTGTCTATGATCGAGAAACTGTGCTCCAAGTCGTCCATAACCGCGGACACGGCTTTCAGAAAGTTTTACCCTGCAGGGGTGCACAAATAGCAACACACACTCGATATGCCTCGGAAAAACCAAATCAAAACCCAACGAGGCAGTCACGACAAAGCAATTACAGGATTCAGAAATATTTCAGGGGGCCACCCCATTAAGCTACCCGCGAGGAAGCTGACCGGCTACGAGACGGACTCAAGGTTTGGGTGGACGGCTGTAAACGACTGGGAACCCGAAAGTGTGACTGGGCTTGTCGATACCGCGAAATCATGTCCCGGCCCTAAACAGTACAGTGTGCTCCTCGCACAATCTTAAATAAAGCAGTAAAGCATGGCATAAGTACAGGATAGTAAATAAAACCTCAAACTAGTTTGTGGCCCCAAGAAATAAGAATGAATCAAGCTCTGGCTCAGGGGGGTTCATAAGCCTCCGGTGATGTGGATAGCGCGAATAATCAAGGAACAGGAATCAAGTACTCGGGGTCCTACGGGACACAAGTGAGCCTGAAAAACCAAATAGCGAATATGGCTCACAGATGCCACTTTCATTAGTTATCCCATTACTACTCAGGTTAAGTTGTTTAGGTACCTCGTTGTCCATCAGACACTCACATACCCTACACATGCTGTTCTACGACTCGCATGGCTCAAACAACTCCTGTAGTAATGGCTCATGGGATGGAGGAACAAGCTTCGGTGGGGTTTAAATGTAAAGGCTATGCAATACTTGGGATTCAATTTAATGCAATCGCGACTCAATGATGCAAGAATAAGAAAGAGGCAATAGGTACTGTATGTATGCAAGCATGTGGTAGTGCTTGCCTGGCAGCTTAGTTGAAGCAAGGAATGGATCTGGGTAGTGCTCCTGGTTCTCTGGATATATCCCCTGCTCAGCGTCTATTCGAGAAGAACCAAACAAACAAGGGCCAACATAAATAAAGTGCACAAGCATATGAATAAAATGCATCAAGCAAACAATCATGCCATGATGAATGATGCACCATTTGCATGGCATTAAGGTAACATGGCATGGGTGAGGTGTGGAATACAATATTAAAGCATTTTATTTAGTTTTGGTCATATTTTAACCCCATATTAGTTGCTGTATACTTTATATTTATATGATGCATGCTTCAATTCAAACCATGGAATGCATAAACAGAAAGGTCTCGTCGAGATAATCATTTTAGACATATTATTTGTTAAATTTGGAGTTATAAAACAAAAGATATTAATTATTTAAGGAAAAAGGGCATTTAATGTAAATTTTAATTAACTTGGAAATTAAAGTGTTCAGAATATATTTTGGAGGTCATATTTGAATTCGTCACATTTTTCTGATTTGAAAACATATATTATTTGTATTATTTGGATTAATATTTGAAAAGTTATTTGAAAACAGAATTTAAAATGGATTTGAATTAAATTGAAAAGATTTGAATTTGGAAACAGATTTGCCGAAATACTTTTGTCACCCAGTCCATGTCTAGCCGCAGACACAGACGAGTGGGGCCTCTCTGCTGACTGGACCAGACGCGCACAGAGGAGGTTTCCTCACCGCGAGCTGACCCAGCCTAAGCGAATGACAGGTGGGCCAGGGCGACCTCAGGGTCCACACGCGGGCGCGCCAGCGGGGGCGTGCCACGTGGGGAAGCCAGGGAGCGCGGGTTGAGTGTTTGAAGCAGCGAGGGGGTTTCTGCAAAGCGGACACTGCGGCTGACGGTGGGCCCAAAAGGTACCGCGGGTTGATGCAACAAAAGAGCAGGGGGTATCAGCAAAAGTGCGGCCGCTACTGTGGATCTTCTCTCTGAACCTCTGACGACGCGATGGTGCTCGACAGGGCGGCCTCGGTGCAGGGTTCGAACCCGCGACGCAGGACACGCGCGCGGTGGGCAGAGCCGCTGTGGTAGGCTAGGGCTTGTGTCCAGTGGGGGCTACGCGGCGAGATGAGGCCTAGGCGATGCCAGCGCGAGCAGATAGAAAAGTCCGGCGGCGCGCGGAGGGCGTTTGACGCAACGTCCGGCGGGGCCAGGGAGAGACGGTGACGGCGAGGATGTCTGGGGGGTTGGGGAGCTCACCGGGAGTGTGTCGGCGGCGATGGATCGGGTCGGCGAGCCGTGGAACGACGAGGACGCAGACGGACGGCTCGGGTTAGGGTTTCGGGGAGGCGCGTCGGTACTGGCGGCTCCGGCGCTCCTCTTCGTCGACGGCGTGTACAGGGCGTATCAGGGGACCCTCCTCGAACTCCCAGGCCACTCCACGGTCTCTCTGCACGCCTGGATCAACGGGACGTGGCGGAGGCCGATGGTGGCTGGCGTCGGGGGTAGCTGCTGGCGGAGAGGAAGGGGAGGAGCGGCAGGTGCCTGGGGGGATCTGGGAGAGGCCAGAGAGGCGAGGTGGAGGAGATAAGGCAGATAGGGAAAGGGAGACGCCGTGGGGGAGGGGTAGATGGAAAAGGTGGCTCGGCCACCTTTTTCCTCCTCTTCTCTCTCACGTGCTCGGTCTGGGCAGGTAGGGGAGGGGCAGGTGAGGCTTCCAGGTGGGGTAGAGCAGGCCAGGGTCGGGGTGGTTCGGGCTGGGGCCCCTAGGGCAGAGAGAAAGGAGAGGGAGGGAGGTAGGGAGCTCGGGCTAGGGTTGGGAGCTAGGCTCGGGTAGAGAGGGGGTATGGCTCGAGGTGGCTAGGGTTTGGTTGGGGCTGGGGGTAGCTAGGTGGCCAGCTAGGTGAGAGAGAGGGGAAGGCCGAGAGAGAGAGAGGTGGTGGACTTAGGGTACTTAGGGTTCGGTCTAGGTTTTAGCTTAGAGCTAGGTTTAGAGGGGATGGTAAAGAGAGGAGAGGTGAGGTAGGGTGGTGATAGCTAGGTGAGAGAGATGTGGTTTAGATTCACTCAAAATTCAAATAAGATCCAAAGAACAAGCAAAAGGTGGTACTTGCATGGCCCATGCAAATATTTAATGCCATGTTGATTCTTGTGAGAACAATGTTATTACATGGCATTATTATTATGCATTCCCAAAATTGGAGTAAGGCCCAAGCAAAAGAAGCTAGAAAGAATTCCAAGTGGAATAGATGGGGATAGCCATGTTTGACATAGAATGGGACATGCTAGTGTGTATGTTCCACTAGATGATCAATAGTCCCAAAATATTCCAACATTAGCATAATTCCATGATGAACCATATGGAAGCTAGGAGAAAGGTTCCACTCACAAGGCATGCAAAGGTGGCCATGTGGCTCTCATATATCAATGATGTGAAAACAACATGATGCTAAGATGAGAGCATGTGGACAAGAATTGGATCCATCCCAACCCACATGAGCCAGAGGCAAACTCAAACAAAATGCAAAGCACATATTTTAGTTGGATGGTGGAATTATAAGGTGGTGAAAGAAAGGTGGTGGAGTTAATAAGAGATATGCCCCCAACTCAACTTGGGGATTAAACAATATATCAATAACCAAATACAATATCAAGAGGCAAATACAATTAATAATGCATATGAGATAAGAACCAAATGAAAAGGGTTTTATATGATGCTCAAATGCGAGGAGGCATGATGACATGAGCATGATATAATGATGATGCAACAATTATATGTATTGGAAGTAGCCATTATATACTAGATCAAGTAGCATTACAACTGTTAGACAATTGGGATGCTACACATAGTGACAAAACATTACTAATCAAAGCATAAAGTGGTATCACAAGTCAAAAACTAAATGATCACAAAGGCTAAGGTGACTAGTTCATAGTCATAACATGGTGTGAGCATGTGCCAAGTCAACCCAAACAAAGCATCAAAGGAGAATACCACAATACTATGCTTTTGTATGCTAAAACAACACATGATTCTTTCAAGGCACATTAAGCAATCTCAATTGTTTGGAACAAGTCATTCTACAACAATAATCACTAAGCATAAGGTCAAAACAACATCTATCATGACATGGTAAAGTCTAGGCCACAGTCAAAACAAGCTCCCTTTTCCACTTAAGCATGAAACTTTCTACTCTTTTCCAACACCAATCAACTTATTTGAAACAACTCATAGAGATAATAATCAATAAAGACCACTGAGCATGTCTCACAAGTCCACAAGGGAGAACAAAAAATTTCTAAGCTGAAATCACAAGAAAACTAAGGCTAAACACAGTGCTAGCAAAAGAGAACACTCACAAGACAATAAGAATGAAAACTAGAGTGTTCTAGGCAATGAAAACAGAGTGTGTGTCTCTCCAAAATAAGTGTGTTGGGATCAAACCAACTTACTCAAGAAAACTAAAAAAACTAAAACCAAAAACATAAACTAAGATGCTCCAAGAACAACACAACTTGTGCATGAAACAATAAAAACAAAGTGTCTAGAAAGACCTGAGATTTTTATTGATGTAGAAGGGGATGCCTTGGGCATCCCCAAGCTTTGACACTTGTACCTCTTGAATATTTCTTGGGGTGACATGGGGTGGCATACCCAAGCTTGAGCTTTTGTCCATTCTTCATCTCATTACATCATTCTTCCTTTACACCTGAAATTTTTCCTTCATACAAAACTTCACACAATCTTCATTAGCAACATTAGTGTATTCAAAAGATAATAGACCCTTAGGCTTAGCTTTGGAACAGCAAAACTTTCACTAAAAACATAATCTACTATAGAAATTCCCTCAAAAAGCTCAATTTTCCAAAAAGAACCCAAAAAGGAATCAATAAGAAGCAAATGCAAATAATGGCAGAAATTTGTCAAAACAGACCAGCAGGTAGAAACCGTTTTTTTCGAAGACCTTATGTTGCTCAACTCAAAAATTGTTGAACTAACGAAAGTTATCTAACATACTGGGGGATTTATTCGCACAATATCAGCTCAATCCGACTTATAGAGATTCCTCACAAATGTTTACGGTGGAGCACAAAAATATGTTTCGGGACAGCAACTCGCCAAATCTTACTTCCCTCTCATTAGAGGTTATTCTTGGCACAAAAAGCAAATAAAAAGGATAAGGAGAGGTTATTACAGAAGTAATAACTTCCAAGACTCAAGAAAACTCTTGGGTTATCTCCCAACAAGTACTTTTCTTTAATGCCTTTAAGTTAGGCTTGATAGTTGGAGAAGATGCTCACATAAGAAATATGAATTGAAGTAAAAGAGAGAATCAAGAAGCAAATTCCAAACACATTTAAGTTTAACCCACTTCCTATGTACAGGAATCTTGTAAAGAAACAATTCATGAAAGCACAAATAAACAAGCATAGGAAAGCAAAACAAGTGCAACTTCAAGACTTTCAACATAAAGAGGGGAAACTTAATATTGTTAAGATACATAAGACCATGTTTCCCTCTCTCATAATAACTTTCATTAGCATCATGAATAAAATTAACAATATAACTATCACATAAAACATTATTATCATGAGCCACATGCATAAAATAATTATTACTCTCCACATAAGCATAGTCATTCTTATTAATTATAGTGGGAGCAAATTCAACAACATAGCATCAGTATTATTATCATCACCATAATCATCAAATATAGGAGGCATATTGTAATCACAATTAATTTCCTCCTCAATAGTAGGTGGACTTAAAATATCATACTCATCATTGTAATCATCATATATTGGAGGTTTAGTATCATCATAAGCAATAGAATAGCTATCTTCCAAAGCTAGGAAACTAAAAAGATCATTTTCATAAAAACTAGCTTCCCAAGCTTAGATGTTTCCATAGCATTAGCAATAATGGTGTCCAAAGAATTCATACTAATAACATTGATATTAGCATGCAAATAAAGTTCCATAGGTTTTTTAATTTTCTCTTCAAACACTTCATGTCCTAACTCAAGATAAATACTATAAAGCTCTCTAATTTTTTTGTTGTTTTCCATTAAGCCTAACTAGTGAAAACAAGAAACAAAAAGAAAAGATTGCAGAATCTAAAGGAAATAACTTTGAGCTCTCACACTGGAGGAGGTTGATTACCTTTTACCTTACCTGCCCGTCAACGACGCCAGAAAATAGCTTGATATCTACGCACTTCTATTCTTGTAGACAGTTGTTGGGCCTCCAAGTGCAGAGGTTTGTAGAACAGAAGCAAGTTTCCCCTAAGTGGATTACCCAAGGTTTATCGAACTCAGGGAGGAAGTGGTCAAAGGTATTCCCTCTCAAGCAACCCTGCAATCAAGATACAAGAAGTCTCTTGTGTCCCCAACACACCCAATACACTTGTCAGGTGTATAGGTGCACTAGTTCGGCGAAGAGATAGTGAAAAACAAGCGGTAACGGTGCCAGAAAATAGCTTGACGGTGAGGTAAAGACTAAAGGCAACAAGAAGGAAGCAAGCAAACATGCAATAGATCTAGATGCAAACGGTGTTTCAATGCTTAGAAACAAGGCCTAGGGATCATACTTTCACTAGTGAACACTCTCTCATATAAGTATATTCTCTTAATGATACTACCCTGAACTACTCTCTGGTTGGACACTCTAATCCACAGTAGGCCTACAAAAGCACACCTCAAAGTCGGCCTTCCCCAATCTAGATAACCCCACACTGTCACCTTGAGCGCTAGATGGTTCCAACAAACACCACAATTTCATAGAGACAACCAACTAAAATATAACTCATAAAATATATATGTAATCTAGCTTAAGTGCCACACACGGTGTGCACGCTGTCACTTTCACACACGTGGGGAAAAGCATAGATCTATTAAAGCACGATGAGTATTTATGTAGACTCTAGCCTAAGTGCCACCATGGCATGCACGCTGTCACTTTCACATACATGGGGAGAGCAGAGATCTATTGCAACACTTGGGTAGCAAGGTAGATCTACTTGATTACAAATCTCATGATCACAACATGATCATGCATAGGGAGAGAGATTAACACATAGCTACCGGTAGTGTCGTGGTATTGCCGACGAGTACGCCATGGAGGGGTCCTCATAGTGCGTGTCTAGAGACATGGGGGAAGGCGGACGGTTGACGAGTATGAGGTTACACAACTTACCCAGGTTCAGATCCCACAATGGTGGCGGAATCCTACTCCAGCTATAAATCACTATAAGGGCAATACGCCGAGTTATAGGGAATGGTTCGCCGTGCGAGGTGACTAGAGAGTCTAAGTTATTGTCTTACGTTGTGACCGAAAGGCTCCCATAGGCCCGACTTATATAGTCGACAGGTCCTAGGGTTACAGGGAAAAGTCCTAGCCGGACAGGTTACATAGTCCTACACTGCTTACAACTAGTCTAGCGTGTCTTGCACTCCAAGGATCCAGGTACGTCGGTGACTCCTCCGTAGCCTTCCTTTATCCGGCATGGGCCTCCCTTCTGGATCCATCTAACTAGGCTGCCCAGCAGGCCATGGGCCATGCTACCAACTGTGGGCCACTCGGGTTATCCGGATAGAAGACATGCTATGAGGATACCCATATAGCATATCCCCAACAGTAGCCCCCGAAGAACTCCAAGATCTTGCGTCTGTTGGAATTATGCCCTAGAGGCAATAATAAAGATGTTATTATTATAATTCTTGTTCATGTAAAGTTTATATTCCATGCTAAAATTGTATTAAGCGGAAACTTTGATACTTGTGTGGTTTATGAACAACACCGTGTCCCTAGTACGCCTCTATGGACTAGCTCATTGATTAATGATGTTTAAGGTTTCCTAACCATAGACATGAGTTGTCTGTTAATAATGAGATCATGTGATTAGGAGAATGATATGATGGACATACCCAAATTAAGCAGAGCAATTAGATCGTGTCATCGTGTTCATCTTTGCGAAGCTTTTTCTTATGTCAAGTATTGTATTCCTTAGACCATGAGATAATACAACTCCCTGGTATCGGAAGAAATCTTTGAAGTCATCAAACATCATCCTATGTGAGGGTGATCATAAAGGTGTCTCTCAGGTGATCGGGAAGTACTTGTTGGGTTATATGTATCGAGATGGAATTTGTCCCTCCCGAATCAAAGAGATATACTTCAGGCCCACTAGGTAATCGATATCAACACCGCTTGCAAGCACGTGGTTAAGAAGTTAATCACAAAGTGATATCGGATTACGGAACGAGTAAAGTACTTGCTGTGAACGATATTGAACTAGGTATACAGATACCAACGATCGAATCTCGGGCAAGTAAAATATCGCGTGACGAAGGGCATACATATATGGGATTAATTGAATCCTGGCATCGTGGTTCATCCGATATGATCATCGATGAATATGTGGGAGTCAATATGGGTTTATAGATCCTGCTGTTGATTATTGATAGAAGATCATGTCTGCATATTCTCAAACCCGTACGGTCACACACTTAATGTGCCTCGACGCTAGGATAGAATGGATAATTGGTTTATGAGTTTTTGTTCAGAGTCTCGGATGAGATCCAGGACATCACGAGAGGTTCCGGAATGGTCCGAAGAATAAGATTCATATAAAGGAAAGCAGTTTTTGGATTTCAGAATCGTTTCGGAGTATTCGGTATTGTACCGGAAGGTTCTAGAAGCTTCCGGAGTGGGACCAACATGGGCCCACTTGTCGGAGGCCTGCGTGGGACTAAAGGGAAGTGCCCTGGCCGCTTTGGGCCAGGGGCACAAGGCCCCATAGGCCCAGCCGGCCAAGCCCTAGGGGAAACCCTAGGGAACCCTTCTAGAAGGAAGGGGGAAACTTGCCCCCCACTCCACCCTTGGGGCCACCGCCCTAGGGCTTGGAGGAGGGGCCAAGGGGGGCCGGCCAGCCCCTATATAAGGAGGGCAGGGTGCAGCCTCCCCCCTACACCTCCTCAACCCTAGCCGCCAACTGCTGCCCCTTCCTCCTCTCTCTCCCGACTGCGTGTAGGCGAAGCCCTGCCGCAGAAACTCTCCACCATAGCACCACGCCATCGTGCTGCAGATCCAATCCATCTCTCCACCCTACTTGCTGGACCGAGGAAGGAGGATACGTAGTGGCACCATACGTGTGCATCTCTCGGAGGCGCCATCACTTGCGGCGTTGGATCAGATCGGATCGCGAGGAGGAGAAGGCTAGTTCGACTACATCACCCATGTTCTGTTGAACGTTTACGCTGTGCGATTTCTTCAAGGGTATGAAGATCTCATCTATCTCTCTCGTTGATTGCATCTCCTAGATTAGATCTTGGCTTTCTTGTTCACATCCATAGAATTTTTTTGATTTACTATGCTGCGAAACCCATAAGTGGTATCAGAGCTAGATCTATGTGTAGATGTGTTTCACGAGTAGAACACAACATGCTTGTTGCGGGCGTTGATTTTTTCTGTTGCAAGCCTATTGTTGTGTATTTCTTATGGCGCGGCATAGTGAGATCGAAGCGGTCCAGGCCAACTTTATGCGACCTCGTTCGCGTGACCGGCTCCGCACTTGACGTGTGGCTTGTTCCACACATGCGGCTGGTGGATGCCAGTTTCTCTCACTATAGTAGTCGATGTTAGCAACCATAATATCACCGTTGTGGCTTTCCGTAGGTAAGAATCGTTCTTATCTTGTTACTCCCATAAGCCACGTAAAACATGCAACAACAAAGTATAGGAGTCTAACTTGTTTTTGCAGGGAGTGTTTTATGATATGGTATGGCCCAAGACGTGATGTGCATGATGTATGCAATGATCATGTTTTGTAATATTTCACGACTTGCATGTCAATGAGTTCACAACCGGCAGGAGCCATATGGTTGTCTTTATAATTGTGTATGACCTGTGTGTCAACTTCTTATATGCCATGTAATAGCTTTACTTTATCGCTAAGTAGTTAGCAATAGTTGTAGTTGCTATTCGTGGTGGAGGCAATCATGGTGGAGTGATGGAGATCATGCTGGCGCGCACAAGATGGAGATCATTGCGCGGAGATTGGCTATACCATGTCACATAAAACTATATGCATGTGATGTTTATCCTTTTATGTATCTTATTATGCTTAGATCACGATGGTAGCATTATAAGATGATTCCTCACTTAAAGATCAAGATAAAATTGTGTTCTCCCCATGTATGCACCGTTGCGAAAGTTCTTCGTGTTCAAGCACCTCGTGATGATCGGGTGCTATAAACTCTACGTTCATATACAACGGGTGCAAGCCAGTTTTGCACACGTGGAAATACTTGGGTTTGACTTGACGAGCCTAGCATGTACATACATGGCCACGGAACACACGAACCGAAAGGTTAAGCATGAGTCATATGAATGATATGATCGACACTTTGTTGTCCACCATTGAAACCACATCTCTTCTCATGAAGATCGGATTAGGTATGGTGAATTTGGATCGTGTTCACTAAACAACTTCAGGGATGTTGAATTTAGTGGGAGTTCATCTAGTAATTTGATTAAGTTGAACTAGTTATCATGAACATAGTCTAAGTTGTATTTGCAAATTTTGTAGATCAAATGGCTAAGTCCAACTTCAACTTCAACGTTTTTGCTGAGAAAGAAAAGCTTAAGAACAATGGGTCTAACTTCACCAACTGGTTCCGCAATCTGAGAATCATTCTCGCTGGCGGACAAAAGGACTATGTCCTTGAGAAAGCGCTAGGTGACGCCCCTGCTATTGATGCGCCGGCTGATGAAAAAGCTGTTTATCAGTCGCGCAAAGATGATTATAGAGTGATTAAGAGTACCATGTTGTTTGCTATGGAACCAGACCTTCAAAATCGTTTTGAGGAGTTCGCCGGGCCCTTTGAGATTCTTGAGGAACTGAAAACCATGTTTCAGACTCAGGCCCATTCTGAGAGATATGAGATCTCTGAGAAGTTCTTTAACTGCAAGATGGAGGAAGGGAGTTCCGTTAGTGAGCACGCCATTAAGGTGTCGGGCTACACTCAACGTCTCGAGCAATTGGACTGCAAGATTCCAGAAGAGCTCAAGATTGACAGAGTTCTGGAATCACTCCCTCCTAGCTACAAAGGTTTTGTAGTTACTCACAATCAGATTGGTTCCACTGATACGATCACTGAGCTCTTCGCTAAGATGAAAGCTGCGGAGGTGGATATCAAGAAAGATAATCATGTGTTGATGGTCAACAAGACCCCTAGCTTCAAGAAAGGTAAGGGTGCAAAGAAATCCTTCAAGAAAGGCAGCGACAAGCGCGTTGCCCTGCTGAGAAGAAGCTCAAGTCTGGCCCTAAGCCGGACACTGAGTGCTTCTATTGCAAGGACAAGGGTCACTGGAAGCGCAAATGTCCGAAGTACTTAGCGGACAAGAAGGCTGGCACCATTAAAGGTATATTTGATATACATGTTATTGATGTTTACCTTACTAGAGCTTGTTGTAGTGCCTGGGTATTTGATACTGATTCAGTTGCTAATATTTGTAACTCTAAATAGGAGCTACGGAATAGACGGAGGCTAGCAAGGGATGAGGTGACGATGCGTGTTGGCAATGGATCAAAAGTTCATGTGATGGCTGTCGGCACACTCTCCGTAGTTTTACCTTCGGGATTAGTTTTAAACCTTAATAATTGTTATTATGTGCCTGCGTTGAGCATGAACATCATATCTGGATCGTGTTTATTGCAAGACGGTTATTCATTTAAATCGGAGAATAATGGTTGTTCTATTTACATGAATAACATCTTTTATAGTCATGCACCTGTTGTGAATGGTTTATTTCTTCTGAATCTCGAAAGCAATGAAACGCACATCCATAACATTGAGGCTAAGAGATGCAAAGTAGATAGTGATAATCCAACTTATTTGTGGCACTGCCGTCTAGTTCATATTGGTGTAAAACGCATGAAGAAACTCCATTCTGATGGACTTTTGGAGTCTCTTGATTTTGAATCATTTGACACGTGAGAGCCATGCCTCATGGGCAAGATGATCAAAACCCCGTTCTCCGGTATAATGGAGCGAGCAACAGACTTATTGGAAATCATACATACCGATGTATGCGGACCAATGAGTGTTTCGACGCGCGGTGGATATCGCTATTTTCTCACTTTTACTGATGACTTAAGTAGATATGGGTATATCTATTTAATGAAACATAAATCTGAAATGTTTGAAAAGTTCAAAGAATTTCAGAACAAAGTAGAAAACCATCGTAACAGGAAAATTAAATTTCTACGATCCGATCGTGGAGGTGAATATTTGAGTTATGATTTTCTCACGCATCTTAAAGCAAGCGGAATCGTTTCACAACTCACGCCACCTGGAACACCACAACGCAATGGTGTGTCTGAACGCCGGAATCGAACTCTATTAGATAGGTGCGATCAATGATGTCTCTTACAGATTTGCCGTTATCATTTTGGGGTTATGCATTAGAAACCGCTGTATTCACTTTAAATAGGGCACCATATAAATCCATTGAGACGACATCGTATGAACTATGGTTTGGTGCTAAACCTAAGTTGTCGTTTCTTAAAGTTTGGGATGCGAAGCTTACGTCAAGAAGTTGATGCTGGACAAGCTCGAACCGAAAGCGGAGAAATGCGTCTTCATAGGATACCCTAAGGAAACGATTGGGTATACCTTCTACCACAGATCCGAAGGCAAAGTGTTTGTTTCAAAGAATGGATCCTTTCTTGAGAAGGAGTTTCTCTCGAAAGAAGTGAGTGGGAGGAAGGTAGAGCTAGACGAGGTTATTGAACCTTCTCTCGAGTTGGAGAGTAGCGCAGCACCTGAAATTGTTCCAGTGCCGTCTGCACCAACAAGAGAGGAAGCTAATGATGAGGATCATGAAACTTCGAACGATGCTACTACTGAACTTCGCAGGTCGACAAGGTCACGTGCCACTCCTGAATGGTACGGCAACCCTGTCTTACCCGTCTTGTTGTTAGACAACAGTGAACCTGCGAACTATGAGGAAGAAATGATGAGCCCAGACTCTGAGAAATGGCTAGAGGCCATGAAATCCGAATTGGGATCCATGAGTGAAAACCAAGTATGGACTTTGGTGGACCCTCCTAGCGACCGTAAGGCCATTGAGTGCAAATGGATTTTCAAGAAGAAAACGGACGCGGATGGTAATGTTACTGTCTATAAATCTCGGCTTGTCGCAAAAGGTTTTTGACAAGTTCAAGGTGTTGACTACGATGAGACTTTCTCTCCTGTAGTGATGTTTAAGTCCATTCAGATTTTATTAGCAATTGCTGCATTTCATGATTATGAAATATGGCAGATGGATGTCAAGACTGTGTTCCTCAATGGAAACATTGATGAAGAGTTGTATATGATGCAGCCCGAAGGTTTTGTCGATCCTAAGGATGCTGATAAGGTGTGCAAACTTCAGCGTTCCATTTATGGACTGAAGCAAGCATCTCGGAGTTGGAACCATCATTTTGATCAAGTGATCAAGAGCTTTGGATTTGTTCCAAATTGCTACGAAGCTTGTATCTACAAGAAAGTGAGTGGGAGCTCGGTGACATTTTTGGTACTATATGTGGATGACATATTGATTATTGGAAATGACATTGGTATGCTTAACGATGTGAAGAGTTATTTGAATAATTTTTTTTCAATGAAAGACCTAGGAGAAGCTGCTTATATATTAGGCATCAAAATCTATAGATATAGACAAAGACGCCTAATAGCTTTAAGCCAAAGTACATACCTAAACAAAGTTCTGAAAAGGTTCAAAATGGATAAAGCAAAGAAAGGTTCATTGCCCATGTTATCAGGTAAGATATTGAGCAAGGCTCAGTGTCCAGCTACGGTAAACGATAGAGATACTATGAGCAAAGTGCCATATGCCTCGGCCATAGGTTCTATCATGTATGCCATGCTATGTACTAGACCGGATGTGTCCAATGCTCTTAGTTTGACAAGCAAATACCAAAGTGATCCAGGAGTGGAACACTAGACAGCCGTGAAGAACATCCTAAAGTATTTAAATAGGACTAAAGAAATGTTCTTGGTCTATGGAGGTGATGAGAAGCTCGTCGTAAAAGGTTACGTCGATGCTAGTTTCGACACCGACCCAGATGATTCTAAATCTCAGACAGGATACGTTTATATTTTGAATGGTGGAGCTGTGAGCTGGAGAAGCTGCAAGCAAAGCGTGATCGCAGGATCTACAACAGAAGCGGAATACATGGCTGCTTCAAAAGCATCAAGTGAAGGAGTTTGGATCAGGAACTTCATCACTGAGCTTGGTGTGGTTCCAAGTGCCTTGGACCCACTGGAGATATTATGCGACAATGCTGGTGCCATAGCACTGGCTAAGGAACCAAGATATCATCCAAAGACCAAGCACATCAACCGCCGTTTTCATATAATTCGAGATTATATAGCAGATGGAGATCTGAAGATTAGTAAAGTACATACGGATCTGAATGTCAAAGATCCGTTGACTAAACCTCTTCCACGAGCAAAACATGATCAGCACCTTAATGCCATGGGTGTTAGATTGTTGCCAGATGTAAACTAGATTATTGACTCTAGTGCAAGTGGGAGACTGTTGGAATTATGCCCTAGAGGCAATAATAAAGATGTTATTATTATAATTCTTGTTCATGATAAAGTTTATATTCCATGCTAGAATTGTAATAAGCGGAAAATTTGATACTTGTGTGGTTTATGAACAACACCGTGTCCCTAGTACGCCTCTATGGACTAGCTCATTGATTAATGATGGTTAAGGTTTCCTAACCATAGACATGAGTTGTTTGTTAATAATGATATCATGTCATTAGGAGAATGATATGATGGACAGACCCAAATTAAGCAGAGCAATTAGATCGTGTCATCGTGTTCATCTTTGCGAAGCTTTTTCTTATGTCAAGTATTGTATTCCTTAGACCATGAGATAATACAAATCCCTGGTATGGGAAGAAAGCTTTCAAGTCATCAAACATCATCATATGTGAGGGTGATCATAAAGGTGTCTCTCAGGTGACCGGAAAGTACTTGTTGGGTTGTATGTATCGAGATGGAATTTGTCCCTCCCGAGTCAGAGAGATATACTTCGGGCCCACTCGGTAATCAATATCAACACCGCTTGCAAGCACGTGGTTAAGGAGTTAATCACAAAGTGATATCGGATTACGGAACGAGTAAAGTACTTGCTGTGAACGAGATTGAACTAGGTATACCGATACCAACGATCGAATCCCGGGCAAGTAAAATATCGCGTGACGAAGGGAATACATATATGGGATTAATCCTGGCATCATGGTTCATCCGATATGATCATCGATGAATATGTGGGATTCAATATGGGTTTTCAGATCCCGCTGTTGATTATTGATAGAAGATCATGTCTGCATATTCTCGAACCTGTAGGGTCACACACTTAATGTGCCTCGACGCTAGGATAGAATGGATAATTGGTTTATGAGTTTTTGTTCGGAGTCTTGGATGAGATCCAGGACATCACGAGAGGTTCCGAAATGGTCCGGAGAATAAGATTCATATAAAGGAAAGCAGTTTTTGGATTTCGGAATCATTTCGGAGTATTCGGTATTGTACCGGAAGGTTCTAGAAGCTTCCGGAGTGGGACCAACATGGGCCCACTTGTCGGAGGCCTGCGTGGGACTAAAGGGGAGTGCCCTGGCCGCTTTGGGCCAGGGGCACAAGGCCCCATAGGCCCAGCCGGCCAAGCCCTAGGGGAAACCCTAGGGAACCCTTCTAGAAGGAAGGGGGAAACTTGCCCCCCACTCCACCCTTGGGGCCGCCGCCCTAGGGCTTGGAGGAGGGGCCAAGGGGGCCAGACAGCCCCTATATAAGGAGGGCAGGGTGAAGCCTCCCCCCTACACCTCCTCAACCCTAGCCGCCAACTGCTGCCCCTTCCTCCTCTCTCTCCCGACTACGTGTAGGCGAGGCCCTGCCGTAGAAACTCTCCACCATAGCACCACGCCGTCGTGCTGCAGATCCAATCCATCTCTCCACCCTACTTGTTAGACCGAGGAAGGATGATACGTCGCGGCACCGTACGTGTGCATCTCTCGGAGGCACCGTCACTTGCGGCGTTGGATCGGATCGGATCGCGAGGAGGAGAAGGATAGTTCGACTACATCACCCACGTTCTGTTGAACGTTTCCGCTGTCCGGATTCTTCAAGGGTATGAAGATATCATCTATCTCTCTCGTTGATTGCATCTCCTATATTAGATCTTGGCATTCTTGTTCACATCCATAGAATTTTTTTGATTTATTATGCTGCGAAACCCATCAGCGCCGTCTTGCCTCTTCAAGTTGGATGCTCCGTCTAGATGGATGTCGGCACATCGTCAAGCAATATCTTGTAGTCCTCCCAAGAACCCTGCAAGGCTTTCTCCGTGTTCAACTTGTAAGTCAGAGAATTGCTGAATCTTCTACCGTACTCTTCTGTAGCCAGACTGGATCCGTCCATGCCAGAATATTCCGATGTGATGGTTCAGCTCTCAGTGACAGCTATGACGACGTAGACAGAGGCCATTGACGCCTCGTAACTCACACATGCAGAGAACACAATCATGTCCATTTTTCCTGCGCGAGAGATACAAACCGTTGGTGGCGATGGTTGGGAACGTGGCGAAATTTCCGCGCACGCGCCCACACACGTCGCCCATGCGTAAACTTGTTGATCATCCTGCACGAATCTTGACGCCAGGGGTTATAAATTGTAACTGTGGTGGAATTTTACTTTTCACCTCATTCTCCTCCCGCTTCGTATTCTTCCTCCAGCGAGCACCTCCTCGAGCTCTCCGCGTGTTTCGCAAAAAACCCTAGCCCTTTAATCCTTCCAGTCACCACCTCTCCCCTTCCAATGGCAAGCAGTAGCTCTGCTCCCTCCATGGCGGCGTCAGGCGATACCGCAGCAAAGCCGGCGAGCACCGTCCATGTTCCCCAGAGGGCCTGGTGCTGCCCAAGTCTGCGGTGGTCGAATCCACCGGCGGCGACCATAATCCAGCGGCGCTAGAGCTGCTGGAAGAGGAGAGCGATTCCCACAAAGGGGACTGACGCGGCTCGGACATCATGGACTGCGACAAATCAAGGCACTGCTCGTCGAGGGTTACCTCCCTGTGACGGAGGGGCTCGTCTGGCGAGCGGCGCCAGCCGGCGAGGTCACCCCTTCTCCCCAAGCTAGAGAGAAGGTGTACCTCAAAGCCCAATTGGTACGCGGCGTTTCTCTGCCCATCTCCAACTTCTTCCTAGCTGTCCTTAGTCATTAATGAGTACAGCCCCAGAACCTCTCCCCCAATAGCATCCTCGCGCTTAGAAACTACGCGGCGCTCTATGAGGGTTACTTAGGGATTAGGCCTAGGCTAGATCTCTTTATTTATTTCTTCACCGTCAAGAGGGAAGCCGGAGCTGGCAATGACGAGCTCAGGAACTGTGGGACAATTAGTTTTAAGATCCGGCCTAGCCGGCGGTTCCCCGACATCGTCGGCCATGAATCGTGTAAGAACTGGCAACAGACGTACTTCTATGGTCCAGGTATCCCTCTGGCTGGCCGAGAAGAGACGTATCCGGACTTCGTCGATGGAGCCGCCGCTGAAGCCCCGACATGGAGATCCCAGGCCACACTTCCCTCCGACAACGACGCTTACCGCGCCATTGGGCGGATAGAGTGGTTCGTAGATACGGGTCTGACTGGGTTGGATCTAGCCATGTGCTGGTTTGTCAGGCGGATCCGGCCTCTGCAGCACCGCTCGAAGCTGATGCATGAGTATACCAAGGATAGGAAGGATAGCCTCCGCATTTCCGAGGACAACTTCTCGAGTGACTCCGTCAAGCTTCGCCTCAAATACATCGTCAAGGTGAAGGATAGGAAGCGTGGCTTCACCATCACCTATGACATGTTTGTTGACGGCTCGTGCCCAGAGGTAGGATGTTTATTTTTCGTGTATGACATATACTCCAGTTCTTCCGTCTAACCATTACCATGTCATCTAACATTTTGGGGTTTCACTTAACAACTTAGCAGTCTAGAGGAGCATAGCATGTCTGTCCAAATATATGACCCCAAGTTGAAGGAAGTCACCGTTGTGTCCAACGACGATGTCCCGCTGGCGCGAAAGCGGAAGAGCTCCACCTCTGACGCTGCCGACAGAGGCAAGAAGAAGAAGACGGAGGGTGGAGCCTCCAAGAAATCCACTGCCACCCTAGAGGCGGAGAAAAGAAAGATTACCGGGATTCCTTTTTCCAAAGCACCCCCTGTTGTGTAAGCCTCTTTTTCTCCGACATTGTCCATTGCTTGTCTTATTTCTGTACTTATACTTTTTGCATGTTTTAGGAAGAAGGCCAGTACTAGTTTAAAGAAGACCTCCAAAACTCTGGGGGCTTCTAAAACATTAAAGATATGTTGCAGCGAGATGTGCCGCACCAAGCATCTCCCTCCTTCGCCCCCGTTACTCCTAGCGTCCAGCCTGCATCCGTCCCGACAAGCTCTTAGGGCAAGGATGCATCTGGCCCTTCTGCCATGGAAGTGGACTCAGGTGCCTCCACGGAGCTCGTCATTGTCGGTGAATAGGCGACGCAAGAAAGTACCACAACCCAAATGGCTGAAGCTCCGGCTAAGGATGCCATCGGTAGCGGTAAGGCGGTGGTGGTGGGTGGAACGTCTGCTGAAGGCTGCGCCTCCGCACCCAGGAGAATCACAAAATTTCCGAAGATAGTCTACCCGGTGCTCACACCGAGTAGCTCCACTTTGGTTCCTGGTGCAGTGCCGACATCTCCAACCTGTGGTCTTGAGGAGCTTCTCCGACAAGCAGACATCCTGCGAGGAAATAAGCTTTCCTTCGGCAAATTGCTTGCTGAGAGCGCTACCAACCTCAAGATTATCGCACTTGTAAGTTTTATTTGCCTTTTGCATTTCATATGAGTATCCCACTGTAGCCCCCAAGCATATAGTTTGAATGAATTATTTTGACTAGATGCTTTCAGAGTAGCATACGAAGTGTTTGTAAATTTCTATACTGTAGCCCCCAAGTCTCTAGTTGTAACTGAATTAGTTCCGACTAGATACTTAAAGGAAGACTAAACATATAACAGAGTTAAAAAACTTTTATACTGTAGCCCCCAAGCCTCTAGGTGGATAGTTATCCGGCTAGATGCTCCATGTAGACTAAACATTTTTTAATTTTCCTTCCATGGAATGAGAATGCTCGGAGGGGTGTCGCCAATGAGAAGTTCTAGAAGATGCGCACGGATTTGGAAGCCGAAAAGGGTAAAACTGCCTTCTTGAAGGATCAAATCACCAAGAGCAAGAGTCTGTTTTTCCTTTTGTTTTTCGTATTTCGACTTGGTATTGTGCCAACATTCTCCGAGTACTCACTATGTACTTGTTCTTTCTCCGTCTTGCAAAACCCATTGCCAAGGCTAAGGATATTATTGAGCAATCCAAGCATATTGAGAAGCTGGATAGCGAAAACAAGATCCTTAAGCAAGAGAGGAAGGATATGCTGAAGATGCATGAGGACTCCATGAAAGTTCTGCAGGAGTCCGCCAACGTAGAGATGAACCGCTTGAAGGAGGAGATTGCGATGCTGAAAGAGCAGAAGAAAGCCGCCGATGAGCAAAATCAGCGCAATCTTGAAGCATACAAGATCCTCCGACAAGAACGGGACTCCATGGCGGAAACTCTCCAGCAGGACGAGATTAGCATCTTCAGTAACTGATTCTCCGCCTTGTACTTCTATAAGCTAGATACTCTGAACTTTTTGTGTTATTGAACTCATGCGTTCCCTTGTTGGAATTTGTAGCTCCTATTGGATTGACCCAGTCGCCTCCTCCGCCAAAAGAATGCATGGTCCTTGCCGACAACTTTATCAGCACCACCATCAAGCAGGCCAAACAGACAGCCAAGCCCCTCCATATCAACAGCAAAGCGGTGGATTCCGTGATGAAGTTCTCGGAGATCTTGCGCCAAGACCCCAAGCGTATTGTAAGATGGAAAGCTTCGTGTACCCGGGCTGGCGCGAGGATGGCGCTGTCAATGGTCAAGGCACACTACGAAAATGCCGACATTGACACGGTGACCTCCGGTATCCCCAATGTGGATGACTATGGCTAGAAAATAGATCACAAAGCTATATTGGCGTCGCTCGCGGGTTATGATACCAGAGTCTCCGAGTTGGTCAACCCTAACGTCTTCGTGCCCATGGAGATTATTGACAGCGATAACCAAAGCTCCTCCGAGTCCCTCAAAACCACCGACTTCGAGGAAGATGGCTCTCCTGCTGATGATGCTGCATCCAAATCTCCTGCGCCAGAGGAATGAAAAAGCAACTTGTAATATTTGTTTCCTCTGGAATTTGTATGCGGAAAAAACTACGTGTTAACTTAAGGCAGAAAAAATGGTTATTATTTCCTGCTACTCAAGAACTAGTTCCAGCATGTATATATTTTTAAGCAAGTGCTGGCTTATCCATTACTCTGGTTTTTATGCTTGACTTTTTGTGAGTCGGAAGACTCGTCGTTGAAACTATGCGCTCAGGCGATGATGCCCAATGGCACCGTCAATAACCTAAGCACAAAATCACCGACAATAAGTGCCGAAAGTCACTAATCCAGAATCCACATAAAAACAACAAAGAACGTGTAGACCAGAAAACTTTAAGCTAACGCCCATAGGTGGAATTTTCACAAGTGCAATCGCAAAACTTGTACATAAAGGTTTTATACGATCCAAAAATGAACACTAAAGGAGGTAAAAGATTCAGAAATATGAGTGAACCAGAGAGCTTTATTTCATTGATCATATAAGGGGTACACAATAGATAAAAATGGTAAGTTTAGAAAGGTCGTAGCTATGCTATGTTCCATGGTCGATCAAGCTCCGGGTAGTCATCATCTGGGTCACGTTGCTTGCGCTTATGATCCTCGTTGGGTCTGTCGTGGTATTGCCGACGAGTATGCCATGGAGGGGTCCTCACAGTGCGTGTTTAGAGACATGGGGTAAGGCGGACAGTTGACGGGTATGAGGTAACACAGCTTACCCAGGTTCAGATCCCACAACGGTGGCGGAATCCTACTCCTGCTATAAATCACTATAAGGGCAATACACCGAGTTACAGGGATTGGTTCGCTGTGCGAGGTTGTATGAATCGATACTAGGTTGTCTGAAGTTGTGCCCTAAAGGCTCCCATAGGCCCGACTTATATAGTCGCCAGGTCCTAGGGTTACAGGGAAAAGTCCTAGTCGGACAGGTTACAGAGTCCTACACCGTCTATTACTAGTCTTGTGTATCTTGCACTCCAAGGCTCCGGGTACGCTGGTGACTCCACCGTAGCCTTCCTTTATCCGGCATGGGCCTCCCTTCTGGATCCATCTAACTGGGCCGCCCAGCAGGCCATAGACCATGCTACCAACTATGGGCCACCCGGGTTATCTGGATAAGTGACATGCTATGAGGATACCCATATAGCATATCCCCAACAGTAGCCCCCGGAGAACTCCGAGATCTTGCACCGTCTTGCCTTTTTAGATGAATGCTCCGATAGTTGGATGTCGGCAAATCATCAAGCAATATCTTGTAGTCCTCCCAAAGAACCCTGCAAAACTTTCTCCGTCTTCACTTGTAAGCCGGAGAAATGCTGAATCTTCCATCGTACACTTCCGTAGTCGGATTAGATTTGTCTATGTCGGAATCTTCAATGTGACGGCTCATCTATCCATGTCAGCCAAGATGGCGTAGGCTTAGGTCAGTGATGCCTCGTAAATCACACA
Organism: Avena sativa; assembly: GCA_916181665.1. NCBI lineage: Eukaryota > Viridiplantae > Streptophyta > Magnoliopsida > Poales > Poaceae > Avena > Avena sativa. Next base: position 296,297,039 of record OV702297.1, on the reverse strand, counting down.
TGCAGAGAACACAATCATGTCCGATTTTCCCGCGCGAGCGATACGAACCGTTGGCGGCGACAGTTGGAGACGTGGCGAAATTTCCGCGCACGTTCGCGAACACGTCATCTACGCGGCAACCGTCCGATCAAGCTGCACGAATCTTGACGTCGAGGATGATAAATAGTAACCGTGGGGAAATTTCCACTTTTTACCTCATTCTCCTCGCATCGTCTTCTTCCTTCAGTCGCGTGCCTCCTCGAGCTCTCCGCGAGAACTCTCGAAAAAACCCTAGCTTCCAATCTGCACCAGTCACACCCAATCCTCACTCCATGGCTAGCAGCAACACTTATCCATCAATGGCGGCGTCGAGCGAAGCCCCGACAAAGCCGGCGAGCTCCATCGTCGTGCCTCTAGAGGGCCTAGTCATTCCTGCATCGGCGGTTATCGAGACCACCGGTGGCGACCTTAATCTGGCGGCGCTGGAGCCATTGGAGGAGGAACCAGACTCGCACAAGGGCGACTGGCGCGGCTCGGATATCACCGACCGTGACATCCAAGAGATGATCGCCGAGGGATACCTCCCCGTGATGGAGGGGCTTGCCTGGCGGGCAGCACCGGCCGGCGAGGTGACACCTACTCCCCAAGCCGGAGAAAAGGTATACCTAAAAGCTCAACTGGTACGCGGCGTCTCCCTGCCCATCTCCAACTTCTTCCTCTTCGTCTTGAACCATTATAGGGTCCAGCCCCAGAACCTTTCCCCAATAGTATCTTAGTGCTTAGCAACTACGCGACACTTTGCGAGGGATATCTAGGGATAAGGCCTAGGTTAGACCTTTTTGTGTACTTCTTCACCGTCAAACGTGAATCCGAACATAGCAAGGAAGAGGTTAGGAACTGTGGCACCATAAGCTTCAAGATTCGACCTGTCCGGCGGTTCCTCGACATCGTCGGCCACGAGTCCTGCAAGAATTGGCAACAGACGTACTTTAACGGCCCAGACATCCCTCTGGCTGGCCGACAAGTTACGTACCCGGACTTCGTTGACGAAGCCGCCGCTGAAGCCTCGTCATGGAGATCCCAAGCCTCTCTTCCCTCCGACCTCGACGCTTCACGGGCCATAGAGACGGGTCTGACCGGCTTGGACCTATCCATGTGCTGGTTATCAGGCGAATCCAACCTCTGCAGCACCGCGCGAAGCTCATGCACGAGTATACCAGCAAGAGAAGGGATAGTCTCCGCATCTCTGTGGACAACTTCTCGAGCGACTCCGTCAAGCTCCGCCTTAAGGACATCGTCAAGGTGAAGGATAAGAAGCATGGCTTCACCATCACCTACGACATGTTCGTAGACGGCAAGTGCCCAAAGGTAGGTATTTATTTTCTGTGTACGACATATACTCCAGTTCTTCTGTCTTGCAAATGTCATCTCATCTAACACGATGACCTCTCACTTAACAGCTTAGCGATCTAGAGGAGGGCAACCTGGCTGCCCAAATCTATGATCCAAAGATGAAGTAAGTCACGGTCGTGTCCGACGACGAGGTTCCGTCGACGTGGAAGCGGAAGAGCTCCACCTCTGACGCTGCCGACGGAGGCAAGAAGAAGAAGACGGAGGGTGGAGCCTCCAAGAAGACTACCGCCGCCCTGGAGGCGGAAAAGATAAAAGTTATCGGGATCCCCTTTGCCAAAGCACCCCCACTTGTGTAAGCTTCTCATTCTCCGACATTGTCTATTTATCTGTCTTGCTCCTGTACTTATGCATTTCACACATTTCAGGAAGACCAGCCTCAAGAAGACCTCCAAAACATCGGGGGCTTCTCGAAATATTAAGGACATGCTGCATCGCAACTCCTCCCCCGCCATCGCCCCTGCTACTTCTGCCGTCAAGCCCACGTCTCCCCCGACAAGCTCACAAGCTAAGGAGGCATCAGGCCCTTCCACCATGGAAGTTGATTCTGGCGCCTCTACCGAACTCGCTGTTGTCGGTGAGCAGGCAACGCAGGAGAGCACCTCTCAACAAATGGCTGAAGCTCCGGCTAAGGATGCCATCGGTGGCGGCAAGGTGGTGGTGGAAGCTGGTACTTCTGCCGTTGGCGGCGCCCCCGCACCCAAGAAAACCATAGTCTATCCAAAGATAGTCTATCCGGTACTTACAACGGGTAGCACTGCTTTGGTTCCTGGTTGCTTTGGTTCCTGGTGCGGCTCCGACATCTCCGACGTGCGGTCTAGAGGAGCTCCGCCGGCAAGCAGAAATCTTGCAAGGAAATAGCGAATCCTTTGCCAAGCTACTGGCCGAGAGTGCTACGAACCTCAAGATCATCGCACTTGTAAGTTCTCTTTGCCTTTTGCATTTCATATGAGTATCCCACTGTAGCCCCCGAGGATGTAGACGGAAAAACCATAGGTTTTTGCATCTATATGCTCTAAGAGTGACTAAGCTGGAAAAACTCTCACTGTAGCCCCCAAGAATTTAGATGGAAAGAATTATTCCGACTAGATGCTTTAAGAGTAACATACACAGTGTTTATAAATTTCCATACTGTAGCCCCCAAGCCTCTAGTTGTAACTGAATTAGCTCCGACTAGATGCTTAAAGAAAAGCTAAGCAGATATCCGAGTTAAAAAACTTTATACCGTAGCCCCCAAGCATCTAATCGAGAACTGAATTAGTTCCGACTAGATGCTTAAAGAAAAGCTGATCATATTGCTAAGTTAGAAACTTTCGCTATAGCCCCCGAGCGTCTAGATGGAAAATTTACGACTAGATGCTCCAAGCAGACTAAACAACGTTTAAATTTGTTCTTTTTTCCACAGAACAAGAATGCTCGGAGGGGCATGGCAAATGACAAGTACCAGAAGATGTGTGCAGATTTAGAAGCTGGAAAGGGTAAAACTGCCTTCTTGAAGGAATAGATCACCAAGAGTAAGCGTCTGTTTTCTAATGGGCATTCTGACTTGGTTTTGTGCCTATATTCTCCGAGTACTCACTGTGTACTTTTCTTTCTCCGACTTGCAGAAACCATCGCCCAGGACAAGAATATTGTCGAGCAATCCAAGCACATTCAAGAGCTGGATAGCGAGAAAAAAATTCTTAAGGAGGAGAGGAAAGACATGCTGAAAATGCATGAGGATTCAATGAAGGCCCTGCAGGACTCCGCCTCCGCGGAAATCACTCGCTTGAAGGAGGAGATTGCGATCTTAAAAGATCAAAAGCAAGCTACCGATGAGCAAAATCAACGCCATAACGAGGCGTATAAGCTACTCCAACAAGAGAATGAATCCTTGGAGGACACCCTCTGGCAAGCTAAGGCCAGCATCTTCAGTAAGTTTTCTCTGTCTTGGATTTTTGTAGTCTGGATACTTTGAATTGTTGAACTCATGCGCTCATTGTCGGAATTTGCAGCTCCTATGGGTTTAACCCGATCGCCTACTTTAGACAAGGAATGCATGGTTCTTGCCGACAACTTCATCAACACCGCCATCACGCAAGCCAAGGAGATTGCCAAGCCCCTCCAGATAAACATCAAGGCATCGGACTTCGTGGCGAAGTACTCGGAGATTCTGCGCCGAGCCCCCGAGCGTATCACAAGCTGAAAAGCTTCATGTGCACGGGCTGGCGCAAGGATGGCGATGTCAATGGTGAAGGCACACTATGAAGATGCCGACATCGACATGGTGACCTCTGGCATTCTCGACGCAGACGATGATGGCAAAGAGATTAATCACGAAGCCATCCTGTCATCGCTCACGAGCTATGACACCTGAGTTGCCGACTTGGTCGATATCAACGTATTCGTGCCGATGAACACCATCGATGGCGGCAACCAAATCTCCTCCGAGTCTCTTCACACCGCCGACGTCGAGGGTGGCTCTCCTGCTGGTGATGATGCTGCTTCTAAGTCTCCTGCGCCAAAGGAATGAAGAACAACTTTGTATTATTTGTTTCACCTTTGGTGCATGTGCGGAAAAAACTTATTGATGTAACTTAAGGCGGAAAACAATGGTTGTTATTTCCTGCTACTTAAGGACTAGTTTTCAGCATGTATATATTTTTTAAGCAAGTGTTGGCTTATCCATTACTTTGGTTTTTATGCTTGAACTTTCGTGAGTCGGAAGACTCGTTGTTGGAACCATGCACTCAGGTGATGATGCCCAATGGCACCATCAATAACCTAAACACAAAATCGCCGACAATAAGTGCCAAAAGTCACTACTCCAGAATCCACATAAAAACGACAAAGAACGTGTAGACAAGAAAACTTAAGCTAACGCCCGTAGGTGGAATTTTCACAAGTGCAAACGCAAGGCTTGTGCATAAAGGTCTTACATGATCCAAAAATGAACACTAAAGGAGGTAAAAGACTCAGAAATATGAGTGAACCAGAGAGCTTTATTTTATTGATCATATAAGAGGTACATAATTAGATAAAAATGCTAAGTGTAAAAAGGACATAGATGTGCTATGTTCCATGGCCGATCAAGCTCCGGTTAGTCATCATCCGGGTCACGTCGCTTACGCTTATGATCCTCGTTGGGTCTATCCTTCAGTTCACGATTATCAACAAGGTAGTAAAACCCATTGAGTAGTGCCTTGCTTATGATGAACGGTCCTTCCTATGGTGGGGATAATTTGTGTGACTTCTTCTGCTTAAGTCAGAGCACTAAATCCCCCTCTTTAAATGAGCGATGCCGAACGCGGCGACTATGGTAGCTGCGTAGCTTCTGCTGGTAGATGGCGGACCTTTGGCATGCCAAAACGCGCTCCTCCTCGAGAAGGTCCACATCTAGGCGTTTGGATTCTTCAGCGTCATCTTCGTCGTAGGCGGCAACTCTTGGTGAATCGTGAAGGATGTCGGAAGGCAGGATGGCTTCTGCTCCATATACCATGAAGTAAGGGGTGTAGCCGGTGGATCTGTTGGGTTTAGTTCGTAAACTCCACAGCACAGATGGCAATTCTTCCGCCCAGGCCCCAGCTGCTCTATGTAGCGGTGCCTCCAGACGTGCCTTGATTCCCTGCAGAATTAATCCATTGGCTCGCTCAACCTGACCATTGGATTGTGGGTGTGCCACAGATGCAAGGTCAAGTCAGATGCCTTTCTCCCAACAATAAGATTCCACTTCTCCGAGTGACAAATTGTTGCCGTTGTCGGTGATAATGCTGTGTGGGAGACTAAATCTCACCACTAGATCCCGGACAAACCTAAGGGCAGTTGCCCCATCAAGCTTTCTAATGGTTTTAGCTTCTATCCATTTGGTGAATTTATCAACTGCTACAAGCAGATGTGTAAACCCACAAGGTGCTATCTGTAACGGTCCCACCATGTCTAGCCCCCAGACTGCAAACGGCCAAGTTATTGGTATTGTTCGCAATTCTTCAGCAGGAACATGTGGTTGTCGGGCATAATACTGGCATCCCATGCATGTCTCAACCAGGTTGTCGGCGTCCGCCTTCGCGGTCCTTGCCGGAAGGCTTTCGCGACCAACGATCGAGGAGCGGCGTGATGCCCACAATCTCCGAGATGGATTTCGCGTAGGATTTCCATACCTTCTAGCTGGGAAACACACTTTAGGTATACACCAGTAGTGCTCCTTTTGTAGAGTTGCCCATTAATTATGGTATAACCCTTTGCTCGTCGTACTATTTGCCTTCTTTCGACTTTGTCGTCGGGCAAAGTTCCGTGTTCGAGATATTCCATGAACGGTTTTGTCCAAGCCGGAGGGACCTTAGTCACCATGTTGACGAAAGAGTCATCTCTATCCGGGTTGTTGATGTCAGCTCCCTTCACAGATGGTGTGCGAAGGTGCTCTAGAAAACTCATGGCGCAATTTGCTTGCGCCCTGATCCAAGCTTAGACAGTAGATCAGCCGCCTCATTTTGTTCCCTAGGTACATACTTGACTTCGTAGCCCAAGAAGCTCTTGGCTATCTCATCCACTTCGTCTCGATATGCCGCCATCATAGGGTTCCGTGCATTCCAGGTGCCAGCCACCTGCTGGGCAACCAAGTCGGAATCTCCATAGAAAACTATGCTCTTGATGCCAATATCCTTGGCTACGCGTAATCCGTGAATGAGTGCTTCATACTCCGCCATGTTGTTTGTAGCCTCGAAGTGGATCTGTGGAACGTAGTGTAGCTTGTCTCCTGTTGGTGACTGTAGCAATACACCAGCCCCCGAGCCGTTGAGCAGCTTTGATCCGTCAAAGTGCATCACCCAATACTCTGGTTCCGGCAACGGAGTAGCATCTGGCATCTCTGTCCAATCTGCAACAAAGTCCGCCAAGGCTTGTGACTTGATAGCGTCATGTCTCTTGTAGGTGATCTCGAAGGCGGCAAGTTCAATGCCCCACTTCGCGACCCTTCCTGTAGCGTCGCTGTTATTGATAATGTCGGACAGTGGAGTCTTGCTCACCACTATGATTGGGTGCTCCTGAAAGTAATGCCTCAGCTTCTGAGAAGCAAGGAATACTCCATAAGCTATCTTCTGGTAGTGCGGGTAACGCTGCTTGGACTCCGTCAAGACCTCGCTCACATAGTAAACTGGTCGTTGAACTCCGTGCTCATAGCCTGGTTCCTGTCGCTCTAGCACGACGACGATGCGGATTACCCAGTTGGTTGCCGCCATGTAGATTAACAGGGGTTCTCTAGGCTCGGGTGCTGCAAGGATGGGCGCTGAGGAAAGAATCTCCTTGAGCTGCTTCAATGCTGCATCTGCTTCGTCCGTCCATGTGAATTTGTTCGCCTTCTTCAGCAACTTGTACAGCGTCATGTACTTCTCTCCAAGTCGGCTGACGAACCGACTAACTACTGCAACACAACCTATTAGTAGTTGAATGTCCTTTAGGCATGTCGGACGGTCTATGTTTAAGATGGCCTTGATTCTCTCTGGGTTGACCTCGATTCCGCGTTGGGAAACGATGAAACCCAACAATTTGCCGGCTGGGACCCCGAAGACGTACTTCTTAGGGTTAAGCATCATGTTGTATTTCCGGAGATTATCAAAGGTTTCTTTTAAGTCAAAGATTAAGTCGTTTGACTTTTTAGACATATCGTCCACATAGTCATGAATGTTCCGACCAATTTGGTCGTGGAGGCAACGTTGCATTGTCCGCTGGTATGTAGCACCTGCGTTTTTCAGCCCAAAGGGCATTGTGACATAGCAAAACATGCCATAGGGTGTAGTGAACGAAGTGGCCAATTGGTCTGACTTCCTCATCTTGATCTGGTGGTATCCTGAGTATGCATCGAGAAAACACAAAAGCTCCGAGCCAGCCGTCGAGTCAATGACTTGGTCAATGCGAGGCAAAGCAAACAGATCTTTGGGACATGCTTTGTTCAAGCCGGTGTAATCAACGCACATTCTTAATTCATTGGTTCCCTTTTTGGGGACAAGTACAGGATTGGCCACCCATCGGGTGTGAAGGACTTCTCGGATAAATCTAGCTTTAAGTAACCTAGCTATCTCTTTGCCAATGGCGCGTCTCTTCTCATCTACAAAGCGTCATAGAGGTTGTTTCACTGGTTTGCATTTTGGATCAATGTTCAAGCTGTGCTCGGCAAGTTCCCTAGGTACACCTTTCATGTCTGCAGGTTGCCAGGCAAAGATGTCCCTATTCTCACGGAGGAACTCGACGAGCGTGCTTTCCTATTTGGGATCCAGGTTCGTCCCAATGGCGGTGACCTTGGAGGCATCGCCTACCACAAGTTCCACCAGCTTGGTCTCGATGGCAGCCTTGAACGCAGGAGCGGAGTCGGAGATCTGCTTCTTCGATGCGGGCATCTCTGAGTCATCGACCTTTCTCTGGATCTCTTTGAATTCTTTGTTGTAGAGGACAGCTGCTGCAACGGCTGCTTCATTGATCTCGTAGTCCCTTGCCTTGGTAAAGCTTCCGGATACGATGATGATACCATTTGGTCCGGGTATCTTGAGTTTGTTGTAGACGAAGCATGGCTTGGCCATGAACGTGTGGAATACGTTGCGGCCGAATATGACGTGGTGCACGCTCTTGAAGGGGACCACCTCGAAGGTCATGCGCTCTTGGCGGTAATTGTTAACATCGCCAAAGGCAACTTGAAGTGTAATGCACCCAAGGGACCGAGCCTCCCAACCAGGAACTACGCCGTGGAAGATGGTATTGGTCCGCCTTAGGTTTTCTTCCGTCAAGTTCATCTTCTACAGTGTATCCAGGTACATGATGTTGATGCTGCTTCCACTACCCACCATACACTTGGTGAACTCCACGCCGTTAATCAAGGGGTTGATGACCATGGCGTACTGGTTCTCCGTAGGTATAAGGTCTGGGTGGTCCGTCCTGTCCCAAGTTATTGGAACCTCCGACCAGCGCAGGTACTGGGGAACTGGGGGGAGAGTGGCCATCAGGATCCTCAGAGAGGTCTTCTGTTGTCGGACGGTGGGGGTGCCAAGGAAAGTGTGGTAGACTAGAGCCTTCTTTGCGAAGGGGTTCTTGCCCTTGTCGTCGCTCTTGGCGGCGTGCTTGGGGTCAACGTCTTCGTCCATGTCACTTGAATCCTTGGACTCCTCCTCCTTCTTCTTCCCCTTGCCCTTGCCTCGCGGTCTGTTCTTCCGACTTCGCTTGTAGACGGACTCCGGGTCTTCCTTGAGGTCGTTGACGAACTTGCAGTGTCGATTGGTATGGGTGGCCTTGCCATTGGCATCGAGGTGTACGAGGCACGGCATATCGCGGTACTCCTCATAGGTTTGGGGAACGCGGAGCGGCGCCGAGGTAGTTTTACTTCCTCGTTGCTGCCCACGACCAGCTCCCCTTCATCGGCCATGTTGTCCACCTTCTCCTTGTCCTGCAAAAGTCATAGCGACCATGTCAGTAGATTGCTTTTCTTCTCGAGCGGTTTTCCGCTTTGTACTGCTGTTCCTCCGAGCTTGAGTTGGAACGGCTGTTGCCGGAAAGGAGCCACGAGCATCGTCGGCGGCAGCTGCGAACTCACTAGCCAACTGAATCATCTGGTTTAAGTTAAGCTGTTGATTGTCCTGCAAGCGCTTCAGCTTATGTCGGAGCAACGTGCCTCTTTCCAACCCGTCGATGAAGGCGGCCATGGCGGTCTGAGCGTGCACTCCAGCGCAGGAATTCTTCATATCCACCCAGCGGGAGAGGTAGGCGCGAGATGTCTCGTCTTTCTCTTGCACGCACCGTTGTAGATCTCCCACAGTGCAGGGACGCTTGTATGTACCCTCAAAGTTCTTGGTGAATGCTTCTTGCATGTACAACCAGTTGTAGATAGATTTCTCCGGCAAGTCGTTGATCCATTGACGGGCCGTGCCCACCAACATTAACGGGAGGTACTTGACAACGACGTTGGGGTTGCCTCCGGCAATCTCCACCGCATTGCCGTAGTCCTGCAACCATGTGGCTGGCTTGGCAGTGCCGTCGTAGGGCTTGATGGTATTGTCAATCCGGAAGCCTTTGGGGTAAGTTGCGGACCGTATTGCAGGTCCAAAGCAACGTGGTCCCAGGTATGGTCCTTCCCAGGCCTCGTGGATCTTATCGATCCGCGAACGTGCATCATACGGCTCCGGGTTCTTCTTCTTGTCAACAGGGGATGGGCTGCGTGAACGACGCGGGCCTCCTCCGCCATGGTGACTGCTTGGTGGTGACGGAGGCGGAGGTGGCGGTGGGTTAGCCTTCTTGCTGTTACCCTCCTGCGACGCCTCACGCCTGTCACGGTTGCTTGTCGGACGTGGAGGGTCATGGTGTGACCTGCTCCTGTGCCCGTGGTTGCGCTCTTCGTCATGACGGGTCTGCTCCGTGTTGTCACGGATGACGATGCCACACTGCTTTGGTGGGGGCATATCCGTACGATGGTGAGCCTTGTAATCTTTGCGATGTCGGGGAGATCGGGGCGGAGGCGACGGGCGGCGAGGTTGGGCCTTTTCTCCGTGGTTGGAGGATATGGGGATGGCATCCCTCCTGTTGCGTGCGTCCCTCCGTCTTCATTCTGATGAACCCGTATGGGACCCGACATCAAGAGGAGATATGTCCCTTGGCGGCTTGTACTGGTTAGACTGGCAAAGCGCTGGGTCGGACTCAAGCCTCTGAGAGGTGGCCTTTTCCTGCTGCTTCACCGCCTTGGCCACTAGGTCGTAGACCTGTTCCACTGCCTCAGGCGATCTATCCTGCTCCATAAGGGTCTTGGCGATGGTGAGGTTAAGGAGTGGGGTGGGCATCACCGGCTTGCCTTAACTTTCAATGTATGGCTTGGCTTTTGCCGGCTTCGAGGGGGCCCATCCTAGGTTACGCCTGAAATAACATTTTGGGCCCCCATGTGTGGTTTTGGTAATTAATGACAATCTTTATGGACTAATGTGTTTATTAAGTTATACTTGTAGGAATTGTCCATTGGCATCGCTTGGAGCTTGTGTCGGCTTCAAGGTCGATGAAATGAGAAGAAGATATGTTGTGCAAGATCAAAATGCGCCATCTATAGAAGATGTCATGTTTGATGCTTGCCATCCTCGGTGATCATGGATCGATGGTGAAGAATCAAGAAAGCTGTTCCATCTTGAGAAGGGCAAGATCGACTACATCGAGCTCAAGTGGAATGCTCAAGGCAAAGGTATAATCTTGATAGGTTTTCCCTTTTGCCGGTCTCACGTTGTGTGAGAGACCGGGTTTAGGATAGATAACCGTACTATCAAGAGGGGCTCTCGTATGAGTAATTCGGTCACATCATTCGGAGAGAGCTCAAACCATTGCATACTTGCATCATCATATTTGGTTGTTATTTGGTCTTATTCATGTGAGGATATATAGCTTGTGGTAATCTCCATAACAAGCTCTTGTTCATCAAAATCGGATCTTCCGTTTGTATCTTGTTGCGATTTTGATCTTGGCGGATTTTCGGTTTCTCACCAAGTGAGGTATCTCACATTATTATACATGATACATTCTCACTTGGTGATAACCAATATTTTAACCTTTCATAGGGTATCTCATGTCGTCCTTTTTACAACGCAATTGGAATCGGGTCGATCGGAGTTACCAATCAAAAGTTATAGAGGTTTGAATTTTCCTAGGTACCAAAATGCGGTAGTACCGCATTTTAGTACCTAGCGCGGCAGTAGGTTTTGGCAAGTTGCCAAATTCCACTGCCCTCCTAGGTACTAAAATGCGGTAGTCGGCAGAAGGTTTTTGACAAGTTTCCAAAAGCCACTGCCGGGCTAGGTAACAAAAAGCGGTAGTACCGCATTTTAGTACCTAGCACGGCAGAAGGTTTTTTACTTCGTCATTTGGATCTATCCTCCCTTGATGGACTATGATGTTTCTTTGCATGATCTTGTATAAGTTGTTGTCCTCTTCTAAACGACCCCAAGATCATCGAAATCGGAGTCCGGATGCAAAAATTATGGTTGTTTTCGTTCTGTGATGACCGATAGTACCGGACCAGGATCCGGTAGTACCGGGGTCCGGTAGTACCGCATTTTGGTACCGGGGAGCATAGAGAAAAATGCGTTTGGAGCCCCAGGAACCCCAGGGAATGTCCGGTAGTGCCAGGAAAGTCTGGTACTACCGGGAAAAAGTCTGGTAGTACCGGGAATCGCGTTTTTGGGCTGCAACGGTTGGATTTTGGAGGGACCTATATAAGGGGCCTTCTTCCCCAATGGTTCCTCAACCATTCTTGCAAGTTTTCCCCTCCATTGTTGACCTTCTTGAGCTTTATTTCTCTCAATCCCTCCGATGATTCTTGCATATTCTTGAGGGATTTGAAAGAGGAGATCTAGATCTACAATCCCACCAATCAATATCTCCTCTAAGTGAGGGGAACATATTGGGATCTAGATCTTGGAGTCTTTTGTGTATTTCCTCCATTGTTCTTCCTCTCTTATTCCCCCATAAGCTTTTGTAGCTTTGGTGGAATTTGGTAGAGAAGTATTTGAACACCTTTGTGGTGTTCTTGCCATTTGCATTTGGTGCATCGGTTTGTGTTCTCCTCGGAGGATTTGGTTTGAGTTACTCATTGGAGCTTGTCCTTCTTGGGTTCTTGGAACCATAGACGGTTTTGTGTCCTTGGTGGCATTGTGGCCTTGGTGGCATTTGTTGTGAGCCTCCAATTAAGTTGTGGAGAAGTGCCCCAAACTTGTGAGAGGTTCCGGTTGCCATCGACAAGTGCACCGATAGTGGAAGTGTGGATCGATCCCGTTGGGGTGAGATTCACCGGAGAATAAGGGAGGCCTTTTGTGGCGTTGGTGGTTTGATACCACCCCCTCTCCAAACGAGACGTACTCCATGTTGGGAGGAACTCGGTAAAATATCGTTGTACCCGCGTGCCTCGGTTATCTCTATACCCGAGCTCTTTACTTATGCACTTTACATTGTGATAGCCTTCGTGCTTGAAGTAATATATATCTTGATATCACTTTGTTGCTTGTATTGCTTAGCATAAGTTGTTGGTGTACATAGGTGAACCTTAGTTGTTCTAGGTTGTGCTTAACAAAGTAAACACTAGTTTTATTCCGCCTTTGTTGAGCCACTCTAGGAAAATTTTTAATCGCCTATTCACCCCCCCTCTAGGCGACATCCGTATCCTTTCAAAATGTCGGCTAGGGGATTAGTGCACAATGACATGTTCATATTCGATGGCACAAATTATGATATTTGGAAAACTCATATGCTTATTCATTTTTGGGACATGGACCCAAATTTGGAGTGTATTCTCCTCCTATGGATTTCAAAAATATATCTTGTGAGGATGAGAGAAACTTATATCTCGATGCTCAAGCTTCTAATGAGCTTGTTAATGTTTTGAGCTATGTAGTTACATCTTCAATCATTCCTTTTTGGAGCGCTCATGAGTTATGGACAAAACTTCAAGATAAATATATTGTGTCCAACATTATTGAGGAGGATTGTGTTGCTTCCACTTCCGGTCGAGATGAGTGCACAATGACATGTTCATATTCGATGGCACAAATTATGATATTTGGAAAACTCATATGCTTATTCATTTTTGGGACATGGACCCAAATTTGGAGCGTATTGTAGATATAGGTTTTTCTCCTCCTATGGATTTCAAAAATCTATCTTGTGAGGATGAGAAAAACTTATATCTCGATGCTCAAGCTTCTAATGTGCTTGTTAATGAATTGAGCTATGTAGTTACATCTTCAATCATTCCTTTTTGGAGCACTCATGAGTTATGGACAAAACTTCAAGATAAATATATTGTGTCCAACATTATTGAGGAGGATTGTGTTTCTTCCACTTCCGATCGAGATGAGTTCTCATCCTCTACCACTTCACCAACATGTGACTTTTCACAAGGTAATGATATGGTGAGTGGTGATAGAAATTGCAATTTGGATAGTGTGCTTACTATTTGTAATCCCTCATCTCTATCTAGTTGCAATGATCTATCTTTGGACTTTAACACTTCTAGCACTACCAAATTCTTACATGCTTGTGTTAATAGTCCTTGCATATCATGTAGAAATTACTTGAATAAATCTCATGATTATATGCTTGTGTTGTCTTGTTGCCATGATAAAAATTCTTCCATTTCCTCTAGTGCTTGTGTTGCTAACCATGTAGAGGAAACCGAAGATTCTATGGGCCAAGACATGGTTTTGAATGAAGCCACAAATGCAATCTCATCTTCACCTTCTTCCGGTACCCACCTATGCCTTATGGCTAGGGATTCTAAGGTAACCCCTACTTTGGAACCCATTACCTTTTGTAATGAGGAGGATGTGGATAATGTGGAAGAAGAGCTTGATATTGATGATTTATATGAAAAGGGTGAGATTGTTTATCGTGCCCTTGTTAAAAAGGATATTGCTTGCTCTAACTTTGTTGAAGTCTTGGACTTTGCTATTAAGAGCAAAGAACATATTGATAAGTTAGAAACACAAATTGAGGTGCACGTGTCACATCCCAAGATTTTCCAAATCTTGTAATGTGAAAAATAAATGAATAAAATAAAACTTTGTTTGATTTTCAGGGTGAGAAGAAACTTTTTGAATCCAATTGGAAACCTTCAAACCAAGTTGGATCAAATAAATCCTAAAGGGATTTAAAAAGGATAAAACATTTATTAAAGGAAAAATAAAAATATTTCATTACAACTTTGAAATATTTTTATAAAAGGTTTTGGTTTTTAAATGGAAAGGAAGGATTTTAAATAAGGATTATTTTATAAGCCAAATTAAAACTTAGCCAAGCCTTTGAAATAAAATATTTCTATTTGATAAAATTAGTAAAGGTTTATTTAAATAAAGTAATATGGATATAATATCCAAGTTTTATTACTAAAGGTTTTATTATTTATGAATCATCAATACTTATTTTATTTTAAATAAGTTTTCCAAATATTTTGTATTCTCAAATAAAACCTACTGTTTTGGTTTTGAAAATATTTAGTTTTCAAAATGGAGTTTTTAAATAAAACAAATCCTATTTTAATAACAATGGTCTATTTATTTAATTAATAATGGACCCAAAAATAAAATTATTATTTTGGTTTTGGAATTTTGGTTTATGTTACTGAACAGAACCAAATTCATAGTTGCAAAGTTTGAATTGTTTTGAATGTTTGAGTATTGTTTGGTTGTTTGAATTTCAAAACAGAAATAGGAAATAGAAAAAGAAAAGCTTGCTGTACAAAAAAAAATATGAGAAGGAGCCAGCCCAGTCGACCCAACCCAGCAGCCCACAAGGCCCAACCAGCCCAGCTTCTCTCCCTCCCAAAGAAAACGTTTGGCACCAACTATTTCACCTGCACAGAAGCTGACCGGTGGACCTCCCCCTCACTCCTTTTCCCACTGACCAACCGACCCCACTTTTCCAGCTCACCTTCTTCCTCGCGCAGACGACGCCGGCCGTTTCCTGGCGTTGATGCCGCGGCTTCAATTCACCTTAATGCGGCCACCATTACTCGCTGCGACCACACACGTTAAAGCACCCACTCCCCCTCTCCATTTCCCCTCACGCGCCTCCCTCTCTCTGCCCCCAGGCTGCCCTGAATCGAGCTCACCCTCTCACTGCTCTGACCACCGTCTCCGACCAATTCCGGCCAAGACTCGCCACCCCGTGCCTCCCCGAGCACACGAGTACACTCCCCACTCCCAGGCACATCTTCCTGTACCCTCAGTTCAACCGCGGGCGCCCCTGAGCATCACCTTCGACAAGCTCTGGTCGCCGCCGCGTCTGTCTTCCACTCCGGCGACGTCTCCTGGTAAGTCTAGACCGCCCCAAGCCTTATCCTTCACGCTCGCGTCATCTCTGTGATCTCCTGCATCTGACCACACCCTCTGTTTGCCTCCGCGTGATCTACAGCGTCGCCTCCGACCACGAACAGGACCGCCCGACACCGTTCTCCACCCCGGCGAGCAATTGCTGCTGTTCCTGAGCGCCCCTCGCCAAGGCAACGCCACCTCGAGCTTCACCTCGACCCTGCGAGCACTGTAAGACATTTCCCCCTCTCTCTCGCTTCCTAGCTTCGCCGGAAACCTCCTGCCCGAGCGTGCGCCGCCACCCGCCGCCGCCAGCGCCGCCGATCTTTGGCAAGCATGCTAGCGACCGTAGGATCTTGATCTGACGGATGCGATAGAACGTGAGCGAAAGGGTAAGTAGTGTCTCTTCACCGCACGATCTCACTTAGATCCAACGATCCAGAGAGATCAATCCGAGTGAACCGGTACCGACGAATTAGAACACGCCACGTGTTTCTGCTGGTTTGATTTAAAACAAAATTGATCTAATTGATGTTCAATTTTGTAAAATATATAACTTTTGATCCACACGTCCAAAAATTACAAACTTTATATCGTTGGAATCAGTGGAGCAAGCCCTAGCCAACCATGCAATTGGTTTAGTAAATAGTATCTATTAGATTGTTTGTTTTTGCAGAAACATTTGTATGCTTGTTTAGATTAGAAAAATTGTTCAAAAATGTTTTTAGGGTTAAAGCCTTTGCAAATTAGTTTGTGATGAACTTACTGACCCTAGGAACCAACCCATGGTTTTGAAAATGAATTTGGTGAAGTTTAGGATGGATTAATTAGTTTAGCCCATTTCTAGCCAAATAAAAATAATGGTTATGTTATGAAAATGATTTTGGAGTAAAAAGTTTGGGAAAATGTTTTGGACCAAACCTACTGACCATAAACACCAAGTTTTGTGAATTAGCAACTTATTTGGTAAAAGACATAAAGTTTTTGATTTGATAAAAACAATTTCCACTACATGAAAGGTTGAATGGATTTAAAAATGGTTTGTGGATAAAACCCTTTTGCAAATGACTTGGCCACTTTGGAAAATGACCACTTTGAACCTTACAAAGATTAGAGCCTAGTAGAAACCATCTTTGCAAATAAAACAACCCCTTGCATGCTTGCATGCATGACTTAGATCCCATTGTTTTATGTGTGTGAATTGTTTGATTGATTATTGGTTTGGAATGCTAGTTGATGTTGTGTTTGCTTGATTGATTGTAGTGAAGTTAGAAAAGTGTGAGACTAGCAAGATCAAGGAGTAAACAACCTTTCCCTACCAAAAGAAAGGCAAGTTACACTATCATCTAAAGTCCTACTATTTTCATTATACTTAGTGGATTTTGAAACATGCATGAAAATAATTTTATACTTATGCTATGCTAAATCCTAATAGGATACCCTATACATTCCTTAGTGAAAACAATGTAGTTGTGATATGCTTAGCCATGCTATATTTTGAAAAGAGATACATGTTGAGATTTTATGAAGTTGAGAAAAGGACTTATGATTACATAATAAAACAAGGACTCAATGAACCACCTGGGTGGCCAAGGATACTTTGAGTTTTGGAGAAGGTGGCAACAAAAGGAACCATGTCTATGGCAATCTCTTTGTGTTGTGATCCAAAGGAAACCACCCAGGAAACTTAGAGATTGAACATGTTTCTCCAATTGTGGCTTTCGTGTGCAACCACATGCTATTTATGGCGCTGGCTTAGTCAACTACATTGGGAAGACCCATGCATTGTCTTCAGTTTACTGGACATGGGGACCTGGAATCCTACATGGGTGCTGAAGACAAGCTAGCAATGGTGTATGGGAGGACCCTCTGGAAAGACTTCGTCACATTCTCAATCTGCCGGTACTCCATCTTGGTGAGCACTAATCCAGTGGCCACTGGTGGAAACAAGATGGGATTGTGACATGTCGGTAAAGTGTGCAACTTCTGCAGAAGATAATAAAATCTAAGTACTTAGCCGTGTCCCCGGTTATGGACAATACTGAGCAACTAAAGTTTGAAGCTATGGGAAATCTCGACATTCTAATTTCTAAAAGAAAACTTTTAAGACTTGATGCACTTGGGGGTACCAAGGAGCTCAAGAGATTTTGATAAAACTTGATACACTTGGGGGTACCAAGGAGCTCAAGAGATTTTGATAAAACTTGAAGCACTTGGGGGTACCAAGGAGCTCAAGAGATTTTGACAAGGACTTGAACACTTGGGAATTTACCAAGGAGTTCAAGGGATTTTGAAAAGGAGATTTGACAAAGGACCAAAACCATTTTGAAAAGATAGGATAAATTTTGCTTCTACAAATGAGCCTTAAACCCTACTTAGACAAATGTGCATGTAATGATAGGATCCACTTATATTCTACATAGTAGTGAAACTTGCCAATAAAATTCAAATGTATTGACCCTTGTGGCTGTAACTTGTAATGTTGCAGGTTTGATTGATTTTAGTGAAGATTGATTGATTAGGATTACAAAGTCTAGAACCAACATGTCTGCCTGTGGCACTTTGAAGATGAAGGACCCCATGCTTATAGTTATTCCGCTGCAATGTAATGTAATAGCCAATGAGCTATGTAAAGATGTAATAAAATTATGTTATTCCTGGTTATAAAGTTATATTATGACCTTTGTTTCTTGATATTACATCTAAATTGTGGATGCTAGCTATTGATCCAGGGACTAGCATTGTAAACACAGGGGACACCACCTTATGTTAATAAAGGTTGGGACACTCCCTCTACAGCACGATAACAACGTTGATAAAATGTGTAGTATTGAGCGTGAGTATGCTAATATAATTGCAAACCTAAATAAAGCTCTTGAAGAGGAACAAACCACTAAGGAATCTCTTGAGGAGACCTTTGATTTAGAGCTATCTAGAGTAAAGGAATCTCATGATAGAGATCTTGAGGTGGTAAGTGATCTCAAAAGTAAAAATGATGAGACTCAAGTTGCTTATGCTAAACTCCTTGAGGATTTTGAGCACCTCAAAAATGTCTCTCGGGTCATTAAGAGGGAGCTCATCAAACTCACCGAGTCACATGAGCAACTTAAAGCTTCATATTCAAAAGAGCTTGACAAATTGCCCTCACCTCTTGCTAATAATAATGATACTTGTGCTACTAACTCTATTTCTTGTGAAGCATCTATTTTGAAGGAGAATGTTGAGCTAAAGGCTCAACTTGCTTTGCTAACTAGCAACTATGGGAAATTAGAAGAAAGTCATGTTAAGCTCTCGAGCTCGCATGAGGATCTTCTAGTCTCCCATGGTAGGCTAAAATTAGCTCATGAGGCCATCGTGTCAAAGGTAACATCTAGTGGGCCTCATGTGGACATTAGCACTATATCTACTCCAAATGTTATATTGCCATGTGCTAGTCCTTGTAATTCATCCTCTCACAACCATTCTATATCTCGTGATGAATTACATTCCATGCCTTATTGCTCTAACAATGTAGAATCTACTTCCTCTAGTACTTTTGTTGAAACTAACCATGTAGAGGAAATAAAAGAGCTCAAGGCTCAAGTCACTTCTTTGAGAAATGACTTGAAAAAGGGTCATCAAGGGAAGGTCACACTCAACAAAATTTTGAGTGTGCAAAAATCCCCCAATGACAAGAGTGGGCTTGGATTCAACTCCAATGTCAAGAACAAGTCCACTATCAAGTTGAAGCACAAGGACAACAAGAAGAATGGCCAAGATCAAGTCAATAATCCGGCCAACATTGTTTGCTTCAAGTGCAAGGAAGAAGGGCACCATGTTAGATCTTGCCCA
Source organism: Avena sativa (assembly GCA_916181665.1). Classification (NCBI taxonomy): domain Eukaryota; kingdom Viridiplantae; phylum Streptophyta; class Magnoliopsida; order Poales; family Poaceae; genus Avena; species Avena sativa. Next base: position 296,278,029 of record OV702297.1, on the reverse strand, counting down.
TTGAAGAAAAATCCTCTTAGTGTGAAGCAACATGGGAAGCGGCCTCAAGCTCCACCTCAAGTTATTAATGGGCCTCTTCCTAAGAGGACTACTCGAGCTCTTCCTCTAGTTGTGGCTTCACCTAAGGAGAAATATGGCAAGAGTAGAACTTGCTACATATGCCGTGAGAAGGGGCACATTTCTTCCTCATGCACTATTGGTATCTCCTCATCCAACCCTATCATTATTGATGATGCTTATTCTCTTTGTAAGGACGAGGTTGGCAATGTGTTTGCCAAATTTGTTGGTGCTCAATGTGCGTTCAAGAAAAGAACCATTTGGGTTTCCAAGCCTATTGTGACTAACCTCTTAGGACCCAACTTGGTTGGGGACCAACAAGCCAAAACTTGATCAATAGGTGTTGTTGGAGGGCATTGGAGGCTTGGTTACTTTATGAAGAATTGAGGGATCTTCATCATTTATTCTTGTCAAGCCAAGCCATTTGGATTATCATGATTATATTATATTTCCAATGTTCCTCCTTGCGGTAACATATGCTTAACTCATTTCATTGAAAGTTACTCGCCACCTTGTGCATGTGATGTTGGTTTTGTATCTTCCATGCTTTTGTACATGTTGTGTTTTCCACTTAATTATCTTGAGGTATCAAGCATATTTGTGTATGATTAGGTGGCACACCATGTATGTGTGTTTCTTGTATTGGAGCCTTAATTGATTATATTTGATATCTTATTTGGCTCTTGTGAGAGATTAATGGATTATCCCATTTTGGGGGAGTGTTATGCTTGGGCATTCCACAATCCTAAAATTATGTGTACATGAGGAATACCACCTAGTGTTTATATTGGATTATTGTCAAGTCTCTATGTGGTAATTTCTCATGAGAAATTTAAGTTTATAATGTCCATTAATTATCTCTATTTGTATTCTTTTGCCTCGTGTTGGTTTTATGGTAGTATCACATTATGGGGGAGTCATATGCTTAGTGCATATTACAATCCTAGAAAATGTGAATATTCGAGGTTGTGTCACTTAGAATGATATTGATAATTATCTAGCGCCTATGTGACACATTTGCTCATAAAAGTTCCAATTTGCTTGAATGCATTTATTGGTCATATTTTGGATCTTGTATATGAGAGTAGTTCTTGGTATGTGTTTCCTCATATTTAGATCTCTATATCATCACGGAAACCATTTGCTTCAAGTTACTCTAATCACTAGTGATTGTGTGACAATTGGAAGCTACCAAGAATCTTGTTTGAAGTATCATGCTTAATTCTTATATTTGTTATATGCTTCTTGTTGTGACTATGATCTTGGATATCCATGCAAGCTACCTTGGGAAAATGATTCCCAATATTTCTTGTCCTTGGACAATTAGTACTATATTTATGGTAGAATTTATTGATCATATTCACTTTGGACCTTGCTTAATATTGTCCTATCTTGGGCCAAGTAAATGTTTTGTGTGCTCCCATGTATTCCTTGCTACTTTTGGATCTTCTTATTTTATTGGTATCCTCTTGTGTTTTATTTAATGTAGGTAGTACTGATGATCTCATTTGTGTGCATTTTGCATTCAAAAGCAAAATTCTATATAATGTACTACTTATGGGTGAGCTCTCCTATCTTATTTAGAACACTCATATTTATGCTTCTTTGTTTGATCCATATCGGGTTTTATGTGCTTGGAACCTAAATCTTTTCATTTTGGTATTTTGTGCCATCATGAGAAGTTTGGGGAGTTTGGTTTCTTGTTGGAACCTTTCTCTTTTTGGGAGTTGGTTTTGTCTCATTCCTTATTTCATGATTCGACCATTTTAGAATGAGATAAATCCTTGAGCATTTTTATTTTTATATATCTTTTGCTCTTTGGCTTTTGCCTAGTTCATTTGTTGAATTTGTGATCTTTCATGTGTTGAATTGGTTCTTTGATATAATTTGGACATCATTTGTTGTGTCACACTCTTGTGTGTGCAATCTCGATTTACTTGGTGTTTTTGTTCAAATTGTATCTTCATTTTGGTTCTTGAATGATTTATGCATGCATATTTACTAAATGTTTATATAATGGCATGCTTTCTTTCTTTGATCCAATATATAGGGGATACTCCACCAAATCCCATCGGCTAAGTTGTGCATGAAATTCAATTTCACATCAATATGTACATATTTATGTGGAGTCTCTCCTATGTATTGTAGTTGCACTAACTACATTGGACCCAATAAATTTGGGGACCATTTTGTACTTAAATTTGTTTTAGGTACATTGGAGATAGATTGGATGCTTGTCTCTCAATTTTGAAGAAGTGATGCTTAGAAGAAAACTTGAGGCAAGTTATAGGATGATCAACGAATTCATATCCTCTACATCCTACCAATTATATCTCGGTAACAAGTATCTCTTTCTCATGCTCACATATCTTGATTCCAACCATTTGTCGGTTGCCTTCTAGCATGAATTAATGTATTTGTAATTGTTGTAGTTCTAGCCATGGTTTTGAGAGGACTCTATATTGTATATGTGTTTAAGTTGAGATGAGTGCATATAATTGGGACGATACAAAATCATGCATATGATCCTCCAATCCCAAATATGTCAATCTAGCAATTTTATTTCCTATCATTTCCTCAACTTCTCTCATGTGCAATAGTGAGATTTTGCTAGTCTATTTTCTCTTATGATACTTGTTGCCTTTCTCCAAATATTCCAACTTTCTCCTTTTTCCCTTGGTGATAGTTGTAATATATGTAGTGTGTTGGTGTTTGAAGCTCATTAATCTACAATAAGATATATTTGAGCCTTTGGCCGTGCTTTGAAGCAAAAATCTTATTGGTATATGTTATGACTTCATTTTTTTCCTCCATGTGCTTCTTGTATATCTTCTTTATGTGTGCATATTTATTTGTTGGCATATGTATTTGTGATGTTTTCCACTTAGAGACATATACACATATGATAAGATAATTTTAGTTGATCTTTAATCCTTGGATACCACCTTTCTATTCCTTTTGATTCTTCGGTGGCTTCCAAATTTATTTTCCTATGAGTGATTGTTCCTCTTGTTTGCATCTTTGGACACTTATACTTGTTCTCTCATGCCTTGTATTGTTAAATGAATTTAGATGAGTGACGATTCCATGATTATGCACCTTGATCCCAAATACAATTATCATAATTGGTGCATTATCTTTGGGAGCTCATCTAATTCATTTAATAATGCTCATTTATCTTCTTTCTCATTTATTGTGCCTTAAATGTTTATGGAGGAGTGAGGATTCCATATTTGTGCATTTTTGTATTGAAATACAATGATTCTAAAGTATGCACAAATCTTGGGGAGCTTCTCTATTTTATTTAAGCATTTATTTGATCTTTCATTTGTTGTGTTTTAAATGCCTATGGGGGAGCAATGATTCCATATTTGTGCAATATGTATTCTAATGTATTTATTTTGAATTATGCATAAACCTTGGGGAGCTTCTCTATTTGTTATTGAAAGCACTCTTTTGTTCATATCATAATAACTTGTTGTTTCCATTTGGACTCATTTGTTGTTTTCAATTTATTTGTCGGATCTTGTGATTGCTTGCATCATTTGTGATGCGTCGTTTTATTTTATTCTTTTGGCAATCTTTGGGTCCTCGATATAGTTCTACTTACTCCTAAGTATTCATCATTGGATATGTGCGAATGCACACCTTTGGAGGAGTTATCACTATATTGGCCTTCTAGAACTTGTCACCCATTTCGGCAATCGATGCCAATGGGGGAGAAGTTTTAGAGGGTTTAAGGGAAATGGTTTATGCTTTGAGTTTGTTCCTAAGCATTTGCCTTTCATGTTCTTGCATCTTTGTTGTTGCTTAGCATGTGGTATATAGAGCAAACTCCACCAATGATAATGATTGGCAATATATGCAATGAAATTCGAGTTCATCACACATGCATAGATTGTGGGGGAGTTTGCTCTATATATGGTGGTGGTACCAATATCACATACTTTTATAGTATTTGATATTGGTATTACTATCTTATTCATTAATATTCCTTATATAAACCCTCTTAAAGGGATTGTCATCAATTACCAAAATGGGGGAGATTGAAAGAACATTTTGGGCCCCGATGTGTGGTTTTGGTAATTAATGACAATCTTTATGGACTAATGTGTGTATTAAGTTATACTTGTAGGAATTGTCCATTGGCATCGCTTGGAGCTTGTGTCGGCTTCAAGGTTGATGAAATGAGAAGAAGATATGTTGTGCAAGATCAAAATGCGCCATCTATAGAAGATGTCATGTTTGATGCTTGCCATCCTCGGTGATCATGGATCGATGATGAAGAATCAAGAAAGGCGTTCCATCTTGAGAAGGGCAAGATCGTCTACATCGAGCTCAAGTGGAATGCTCAAGGCAAAGGTATTATCTTGATAGGTTTTCCCTTTTGCCGGTCTCACGTTGTGTGTGTGAGACCGGGTTTAGGATAGATAATCGTACTATCAAGAAGGGCTCTCGTATGAGTAATTCGGTCACATCATTCGGAGAGATCTCAAACCTTTGCATACTTGCATCATCGTATTTGGTTGTTATTTGGTCTTATTCATGTGAGGATATAGAGCTTGTGGTAATCTCCATAACAAGCTCTTGTTCATCAAAATCGGATCTTCCGTTTGTATCTTGTTGCGATTTTGATCTTGGTGGATTTTCGGTTTCTCACCAAGTGAGGTATCTCACATTATTATACATGATACATTCTCACTTGGTGATAACCAATATTTTCACCTTTCATAGGGTATCTCATGTCGTCCTTTTTCCAACGCAATTGGAATCGGGTCGATCGGAGTTACCAATCAAAAGTTATAGAGGTTTGAATTTTCCTAGGTACCAAAATGCGGTAGTACCGCATTTTACCAAAATGCGGTAGTACCGCATTTTAGTACCTAGCGCGGCAGTAGGTTTTGGGAAGTTGCCAAATGCCACTGCCCTCCTAGGTACAAAAATTCGGTAGTACCGCATTTTAGTACCTAACACGGCAGAAGGTTTTTGACAAGTTTCCAAAAGCCACTGCCGGGCTAGGTACCAAAAAGCGGTAGTACCGCATTTTAGTACCTAGCGTGGGAGAAGGTTTTTTACTTCGTCATTTGGATCTATCCTCCCTTGATGGACTATGATGTTTCTTTACATGATCTTGTAGAGGTTGTTGTCCTCTTCGAAACGAGCCCAAGATCATCAAAATCGGAGTCCGGATGCAAAAGTTATGGTTGTTTTCGTTCTGTGATGACCAGTAGTACCGGACCAGGATCCGGTAGTACCGGGGTCCGGAAGTACCGCATTTTGGTACCGGGGAGCATAGAGAAAAATGCGTTTGGAGCCCCAGGAACCCCAGGAAATGTCCGGTAGTGCCAGGAAAGTCCGGTAGTACCGGGAAAAAGTCCGGTAGTACCGGGAATCGCGTTTTTGAGATGCAACGGTTGGATTTTGGAGGGACCTATATAAGGGGCCTTCTTCCCGAATGGTTTCTCAACCATTCTTGCAAGTTTTCCCCTCCATTGTTGACCTTCTTGAGCTTTCTTTCTCTCAATCCCGCCGATGATTCTTGCATATTCTTGAGGGATTTGAAAGAGGAGATCTAGATCTACAATCCCACCAATGAATATCTCCTCTAAGTGAGGGGAACATATTGGGATCTAGATCTTGGAGTCTTTTGTGGATTTCCTCCATTGTTCTTCCTCTCTTATTCCCCCATAAGCTTTTGTAGCTTTGGTGGAATTTGGTAGAGAAGTATTTGAACACCTTTGTGGTGTTCTTGCCATTTGCATTTGGTGCATCGGTTTGTGTTCTCCTCGGAGGATTTGGTTTGAGTTACTCATTGGAGCTTGTCCCTCTTGGGTTCTTGGAACCCTAGACGGTTTTGTGTCCTTGGTGGCATTGTGGCCTTGGTGGCGTTTGTTGGGAGCCTCCAATTAAGTTGTGGAGTAGTGCCCCAACCTTGTGAGAGGTTCCGGTTGCCATCGACAAGTGCACCGATAGTGGAAGTGTGGATCGATCCCGTTGGGGTGAGATTCACCGGAGAATAAGGGAGGCCTTTTGTGGCGTTGGTGGTTTGATACCACCCCCTCTCCAAACGAGACGTACTCCATGTTGGGAGGAACTCGGTAAAATATCGTTGTACCCGCGTGCCTCGGTTATCTCTATACCCGAGCTCTTTACTTATGCACTTTACATTGTGATAGCCTTCGTGCTTGAAGTAATATATATCTTGATATCACTTTGTTGCTTGTATTGCTTAGCATAAGTTGTTGGTGTACATAGGTGAACCTTAGTTGTTCTAGGTTGTGCCTAACAAAGTAAACACTAGTTTTATTCTGCCTTTGTTGAGCCACTCTAGGAAAAAATTTAATCGCCTATTCACCCCCCCTCTAGGTGACATCCGTATCCTTTCAACGCCGCACACCAGGATCGTTGATGACGCGAGCCAGAGCTTTCTTAGCCTTCTGCTGCTGCAGTAAAGTCTTGTAGTCGGCCTCCATTGCTCTAGCTTTCTCTATGGACTTATGCGTGTTAACCAGATCTCGATCTAGCTTAGCGCCTTGCTCCACGATGGCTTGCGTTTCCTCCAGCAGCTGCTGGCGCTTCTCGTCAAGCTGGGCCACGTTCCGGATATGAGCAACGGTCAGTGGCTCGGCGAGGATATTGCCGTACATTACTCTATCAGCTGGAGTAACTTGGGCTGCTGCAGACGTGGATGCTGGAGGCGACAAGTTTGTGGTGTTGTTGTTGCTCGGGCCGGTGCCGAGTTCCTGCGGCTGCTGCACTGGGTTAGGTGGAGGAGGCATAACCTTTGCGCGATCATCGTCAGGAGCAATAAGTAGCCCCTTCCCCTTTTCCAGTGCTGTAGGCGGAGCTCGTACGGGTTGATCTTCATCCATCGCCGTCCCGATGGTGATGAACACCCCTCGAGACGTGACGGGATTGTTGGCTTGCTCGTCGCGCGAGTACTCCTCCTCCATCTCCTGCATAGCGGAGTCTAGCTCTTCTGGACTGAAGTCTATCTCCTTTGAATCTGCACTGAAATCAGCATAAAGCGCGTCAATGACAGAGTCGGAGGGTGCCAGGATTTCCGCGATGACGGGCGGTGGAGGTGCAACGGCCGCGACGATGACTGGAGGAGGTGGTGCTTCTGCGACGATGGCGGCTGGAGGCGGTGGTGGCGGGGGCTGAATCGGAGGTTCTCCGTCGATGAGCGCAAGTGGTTTCTGGGCTTCTGCGTCAGCCTCCGCGTAGTTGTTGACGGTGCTCACCATCTGTTCAAGGGTAAGGTGTCCTGTTGCCTGCTGCCGTCTTAGAGAATGTTGGAGAAGCGTGCCACGGTCCAGTCATTCCACGAACTGATACAAAGCATTATCATCGGGGTAGTGGGCCAAATTGGCTCGTATACGGAGCCACCTGACCATGTAATCGCGGGGGTTTTCGCCTTCTCTCTGAATGCAGCGCGCCAGATCGAAGATGGTGACCACGCCGACGAACTTGGATCTCTGCTGTCCAGACGCACGGGCGAAGCCGGCGGACTTGCAGTGATCTTCCACCTTTATATCCTGCACATGGGCAGTTTGAGTGGGCCTTGAATTTTTCCGATCTTTGCCGGCAAACTCCGAAGAGAGATCCGACATCGATCCTTCCGCGAACGTATCCTGCCTGTAGGCGGTCCATGCGGGTCTTGATGCTCCTCCGACTCCCAGGGAACTAGTGCCCGAGTCGGTTTCGCCGATGAAGAGCTGGATGTCTCCGATAGGAACGATCGAACACCGCGTAGGGTTCCTCTTCGCCGGGATCCAGAACTCGTCAGGAGGGATGATCGGAACGTTGCCGGAGAAGAGAACACGACCGATGGCTACAGTTTTGCCGATTCCCGCGAAGATCTTGGTCCTCGCCCGCTGAAGAGCCTGAAGCGCCTGTTGCCCCACGGTGGGCGCCAACTGTCGTGGTATTGCCGACGAGTACGCCATGGAGGGGTCCTCACAGTGCATGTTTAGTGACGTGGGGTAAGGTGGACGGTTGACTGGTACAAGGTAATACAGCTACCCAGGATCAGATCCCACAACGGTGGCGGAATCCTACTCCTGCTATAAATCACTATAAGGGAAATACGCCGAGTTACAGGGATTGGTTCGCTGTGCGAGGTTGTATGAATCGATACTAGGTTGTCTGAAGTTGTGCCCTAAAGGCTCCCATAGGCCCGACTTATATAGTCACTAGGTCCTAGGGTTACAGGGAAAAGTCCTAGCCGGACAGGTTACAGAGTCCTACACCGTCTATTACTAGTCTTGTGTATCTTGCACTCCAAGGCTCCGGGTACGCTGGTGACTCCACCGTAGCCTTCCTTTATCCGGCATGGGCCTCCCTTCTGGATCCATCTAACTAGGCCGCCCAGCAGGCCTTAGGCCATGCAACCAACTATGGGCCACCCGGGTTATCCGGATAAGTGACATGCTATGAGGATACCCATATAGCATATCCCCAACAGGGTATATCCTTTAGTTCACGATTGTCAACGAGGTAGTAAGACCCATTGAGAAGCACCTTGCTTATGATGAACAGTCCTTCCCATGGCGGGGATAATTTGTGTGACTTCTTCTGCTTAAGTCGGAGCACCAGGTCCCCCTCGTTAAACGAGCGACACCGAACGCGGCGGCTATGGTAGCTACGTAGCTTCTGCTGGTACATGGCAGATCTTTGGCATGCCAAAACACGCTCCTCCTCGAGAAGGTCCACATCTAGGCGTCTGGATTCTTCAGCGTCATTTTCATCGTAAACGGCAACTCTTGGTGCATCGTGAAGGATGTCGGAAGGAAGGATGGCTTCTGCTCCATATACCATGAAATAAGGGGTGTATCCGGTGGATCTGTTGGGTGTAGTTCGTAAACTCCACAACACATATTGTAATTCCTCCGCCCAGGCTCCAGCTGCTCTATGCAACGATGGTTCTAGACGCGGCTTCATTCCCTACAGAATTAATCCATTGGCTCGCTCAACCTGACCATTGGACTGTGGATGCGCCATAGATGCAAGGTCAAGTTGGATGCCCTTCTCCCAACAATAAGCTTCCACTTCTCCGAGTGACAAGTTGCTGCTGTTGTCGGTGATAATGCTATGTGGGAGACCAAATCTTACCACTAGATCCCGGACAAACCTAAGGGCAGTTGCCCCATCGAGCTTTCTAATGGGTTTAGCATCTATCCATTTGGTGAATTTATCAACTACTACTAGCAGGTGCGTAAAACCACATGGTGCCGTCTGCAACAGACCAACCATGTCCATCCCCCGGACTGCAAACAGCCAAGTTATTGGTATTGTTCGCAATTCTTCAGCTGGAACATGTGGTTGTCGGGCATAATACTAGCATCCCATGCATGTCTCAACCAGCTTGTCGGCGTCCGCCTTTGCGGTCAGCCAGTAGAATCCTTTCCGGAAGGCTTTAGTGACAAACGATCGAGGAGCGGCGTGATGCCCGCAATCTCCAAGATGGATTTCGCGAAGGATTTCAATACCTTCTTGTTGGGAAACACACTTAAGGTATACACTAGTGGTCCTTATTTTGTAGACTGTCCATTGATTATGGTATAGCCCTTTGCTCGACGTACTATTTGCCGTCTTTCGACTTCATCATCGGGCAAAGTTCCGTGTACGAGATATTCCATGAACGGTTTTATCCAAGCCGGAGGGACCTTTGTCACTGTGTGAATGAAAGAGTCAACTCTATCCGGGTTGTCTATGTCTGCTCCCTTCACGGATGGTGTCCGTAGATGCTCCAGGAAAACGCCAGGCGAAATTTGTTTGCGCCCTGACCCAAGCTTTGACAGCAGGTCAGCCGCCTCATTTTGTTCCCTACGTACATACTTGACCTCGTAGCCCAAGAAGCTCTTGGCTATCTCGTCCACTTCGTCGCCATATGCTGCCATCATAGGGTTTCGCGCATTCTAGGTGCCAGCCATCTGCTGGGCAACCAAGTCAGAATCTCCACAGCAAACTCACTACAAGGAATCTGTTGATACATTACCTTCTATTTTCGTCACTGAATCGTCATTGTCTACAATATATGACGATCTTATGACAAAAAACATATCGTCAAAAACTGAGCATCAGTAATTGCATACAACGACGTTTTTTTCGAAATCGTCATAACCATCCATGATGATATCAGATCATCATAACCATTATGACGATCCATTATCTTCACGGGACATCTAGCCAAGCCAGGTCAGATCCTACGTGGCTGATCCGACGTGGCAAAATTATGACAAAACGAGATCGTCGTAATTGAAATTCAGCCCGGTCCATTTCAGTATTCTATATGGGCCTAGCCCAACAATTCAGCCATTTATTAAATGGGCCTGGACTTTTTGGTGCCCTTTTTATAATGCATTACAATATTGGCTTTTGGCCTTTTTGGTCCATTTATTTTTAGGGGCTTCAACCTTTTCATGGTCAATTTATTTTTCGTTTGGTTCATTTAGTTAGTGGGCTTCACCCTTTCTAGCTGAAATGTGCACGGGCTGTTCTGGCCCATTTAAGAGCCCACATACAATGCGTTTCACTAGTACAATAGTACAACAGCCAATCAGAACAAATAATGAACAACTAATACAACAGTACAACAGTCAATCAAAACTAATATAACAGTGCATCTAAACATTTACCACACATATGTCTCATCTGTTAATAATTAACACAGCTTAAAAGGATTTCAAAGACTAGAAAGCATAACAGACAAGCTCAGCACGAGAACGACCACGCTATCAGCCACCCAGATCCTAGGGGAGTTGCTGCTGCTCCTCCATGCTGCTATCCTCCATGCTGCCAGCCGCCGCTCCTGCTCCATGCTGCCAGTCGCCGCTGACGGCCGCCACTACTCCTTGTATATGTTTGGTTCTAGCACAAAAACGCATGACAATTACTAAATTTGGTAAAAGATATTGTTAATAAGCATCAAAATAGATACTAGTTACTTTACAAGTATTGATTTGCAAAAGAACAAACACTGCTCATTATCTGATTTCATTGTGCCTAACAGAATGATGCAATGGAACTACAATAATCCCTATTCATGCAAAAAGTGTACAATAAATTCTCAGATGATATCGGTAACATACTTTCACACAGCAACACAAGCTCAAAATTAACAGAGATGGTCATCATGGGTACAAGCAAAGCAATTTAACATCAGATATGACAAACTAATGCACTCGTACTTCCAATTTTTCTTGACAACAAAAGCATACATTTCAGATTCCTGCACAAATCGAGTCATTACCAATAGCAATAAACAGAATTTCTTGTAGAAACCATATCAACATTTGGCAGCTAGTGTATTTGAAAATTTTGAGATGACTGTAGCATGATACTTCCCTAGTCACATGCATCAGGAGTACGGAGGATGTTCTTCAATGTTAAAGTAGCCTACCATCCTTCGATGAAGCCCTTCTCGACCCTGGACATGGTGTTGCCCCCGGTGCGCCTTCTTCGCAATCACGCTGTCTTGCTCTGTGCCACCCTTGGGTAACCTGCAGCACACACGTGAACAAAGAAATGACCAGAATAAATTCTGAAGACGACAACATGGCCTAACTGAACCTAGAGATGAATTCTGTCTACAGCTACTACAAATAAGCAGTGCTACAGCACGGTTAACTGCAGTTTTCACTTGACTACATGGAGTGGTAGTAGTACTGAAATAAAGGGAGTGAAAAAGTTCACTCGACAAAAAATTTACATGACACTATTTGTCAAGGAAATCTGAACCAACATACAATTTTAGAACCTATGAATTGCAATGTAGCTACGCATTCTAGCATTTAGAAATCCAATTGGCCTATCATATCAATGAAAATTAGCATGTGCGCATCTTGCACAACATGTCATTTATAAAAACTATAATTTCAAGTATACAATGAACATGCACAACACGTCATGTCAATTGGCCTAACTCATCACAGTGTACCCTCAAGACATGGGTCAGCAAGAAGCAAAAACCAGCAAAAACCATCATCTTAGAGAAAGCAGCAACCATAGCAGCCTGCACAAATAAACAGCAAAAAACCTCTTAATTTCAAGTATACGATGAACATGCAGTTTATTCAACATCAACAAAAAAGAATGATGATACAGAAGTAATCCTATGGATACTAATTGGCCTAGATGTCTTACTCATACTACAGGAAGTGGCCAAAACCACATGAACCATATTTTCTGCTTACAAACACTTTACTTTATGTTTCTTCCATCATCAAACATTAGTAGTTGTGTGGCCTTATTCAGATTTGGCATTAGACTATGATTATGCCCAGTCAATGTCCACAAAAAATTCTAGTACAGGGAAAGGCCCAATTGCAAGCAAAATTCTATGGTTCTTTGTTGTTATGAAGCATTACTCCTGCATATAGAAGCAAAGCATATTCCAGCACTCACTTCTATCTTCAGATTAGCTAACAAACCAATTGCAAGAAAGTGTGTGCTTGAAACATCACATGCTAACAGATCATCAGTTAGCTAACAAACCATTGAGGTCTGAATCATATATGATTTATCTAACAATATTGATCTAACCAAAAACTAATTTAGATGCACAGCACAATTGTGTACATGATCAAAGTGAAGGGAATATGCCCTGAGAGGCAATAATAAAGTGTTTATTATGTGTATTCCAAGTATATGATAGATGTTTATTTTGCATTCTATAATTGTATTAATACGGAAACATTAATACATGTGTGTTTAATAAACAAACAGAAAGTTCCTAGTTATGCCTCTCTCATAAACTAGCTCGTTGATTAACAAGATGATCAAGGTTTCTTGATCATGGACATTGGATGTTGTTAATAATGGGATCACAACATTAGTGTAATGGTGTGACGAACATTCATCCGAAGTATAGCATTACGATCAAAGTCATTGAGTTTATATTGCTAGAACAACTTACGAAGTGATCCTAATCCTTAGACCATGAGATCATGTCAATCACTAACACCGAAAGAGTTTCTTGATAACATCAAACATCACACCGTAATAGGGTGATTATAAAGATGGATTCAGAACTAATAAAGTGTTATGTTGAGTCTCATGGATCGAGAGTGGAATTTGTTCATCCCGATGACGGATAGATATACTCTGGGCCCTCTCGGTGATATCACATTGATTAGCTTGCAAGCAAGTGATTTGATCACTAGAATGTTATATCACGGGAACGAGAAAAGAGTGCATGTCGGTAATGAGATCAAACTAGGTATGGATATACCGATGGTCGAATCTCGGACATGTAATATATCATGAAACAAAGGGATTAAGATACTAGCGTAAAAGGTTCCGACGATCACAAGAAAGTCATCATTGAATGTGTGGGAGTCAGTATGGGTCTCCAGATCCCGCTTCTGATTATTGATCCGAGAGGGGTCTCGATCATGTCCGCATTATTCACGAACCGTAGGGTGACACACTTAAGAGACACCGACATCCAATTGGAGCAAAAGTTTCATGCCGAAAGAATAAACAAGCGCGGGAATTTATTTCACTAGATACCGAAACAGGTTTTCGGGTGAAATTGCATAAAGTGGTTATGCATGTGAAATAGAATTCTAGCAAGGGGTTATTTGTGAATGTTTGTCATTAAAGTAATTGACAAAATTCTGAATAAAATAAAAGAGTTTTATTTAATGAGAGTTTGCATTAAATTTGGTGGAAATTTAATGGCAAGTTTGAGTGGGATTTTGAGTGGAGGCATATGAATGGATTTTTGTGAGTGGAGTGTCCACCCACATGAAGAGGGGAGGGCAAGGGGGCAGCCCCCATGCGCCGGCCACCCCCTTGGGGTCCCCCCTCCTCCTATAAAAGGAGCCCCTCATCTCACTTCTCACTCACACCTCCTCGTGAAGGATCTCTCTCCCCCTCTAGAATTTATCCCCCATGGTCTCGGACTAGCGATATACATGTTCCCGGTGGCTATTCGGCAAGAAAGAGTTGTGCTTCCGCTGCATCGCTGGAGCGAGGAGGCGGAGGTTGTTCGGTGCCTCGAACGTGTGTGCGAGCACGGATGCACTGCTGATTTGCGACGCTAGGACTTCCTCTCGATCTTGAGATCGGCAAGAGATCGTCTACATCAACCACGAGTTGAACTCGTTAAGCTTTGTCGGTCTTCAAGGGTATGTTCTCTACGGATATACATCCACCCATTGTTTGTATCTTATAGATAGATCTTGGTACATAGTTCACATCGTAGGAAAATTTTTGTTTTCTATGCTGTGAACCCTACAGAGGTATCAGAGCCGGATCTATGCGTAGATGCTTTACACGGGTAGTACACATATGAGTATGTGGGCGATGATGATCATGTTGTTGCTCCTTTGTTGTAATTTTGGATATTGGTGGCATAGTGGGATGAAGTGGCCCGGACAAACTTTACATGTCCTCGCACATGAGACCTGTTCCACGCTTGACATACAACTAGTTTGCATAAGTGGATAGCGGGTGTCTGTCTCTCCTACTATAGTCAATATCTATTTTGCAATGAATTGTCAACAATTTGGTTATCCTCGTTGTGGTTCATGTTTGTAGGTAAGAATGGTTCTATCTCGAAAGCCCTAAGCCACATAAAACTTGCAATGGATAAATTAGAGGCGTCTAGTTTAGATTATTGCTGGGCTAGTGTTATGATATGGTAGTATTGTAAGTAGAAGTATGTGATGATACTCTTACAAGACACATAGCGTGTAAACTCCATAGACCTTGGATTTACACATATAGGTATGATAGTGATCATACCACGATGCACATGATAGAGATCATCTGTGGGAACCATAACATTTCACTAATAAACATGTGATGTTTGATAGCATCTTATATTGCTTGTTTAGCGCTTTTTTAGCATAATAAGATGATCCCTCATTTAAATATCAAGATAAGAATGTGTTCTTCCTTTAGTATGCACCGATTATGTTTCGTCGCTCCAAGACATCACGTGATGATCGGGTGTTCTTGTATCCACGACCATATTTCGGGTGTAAAATAGTTACACACGCGAATACTAAGGTTCTAACTTGGCGAGCCTAGTATGTACAGACATGGCCTCGGAACACGGACTGAAAGGTTAAGCATGAGTCATATAGTTGATATGATGCCCATTTGATGCTCGCCTTTCAAGCTATACCGACTCACGTGATGATCGGACTTGGTATAGTGGATTTGGTTCATGTAATCACCAAAAGGGCACGAGGGATGTCGTTTTTGAGTGGGAGTTCATTCGTAATATGGATTAGTTAAACTCAATCTATCATACACTTAGTCTAAACTTTACAAATTCTGTTGTAGATGGCACCACCTGCTTTTAATTTCAATGTGTTCATGGAGAAAGAGAAACTAGCAACAAACGGTAGCAACTTTACCGAATGGGCCATGAATTTGAGGATTCTCGTCTCTGCTGCACAAAAGCAATACGTGCTAGAAGCGCCACAAGGCCCCCCACCTTTAGAGGATGCCCCTGACGAGGAGAAGAATGTCTATCAGACTCGTTAGGAGGAGCACAACTTAGTTCATTGCGGCATATTGTATGGGCTAGAGCTGGAACTTCGAAAGCGTTTCGAAAACGGCAATGCATTTGATACAATGGGTGAGTTGAAAATGATTTTCGACACACATGTTGCTGTAGAGAGCTACAATGCTTCAGAAAAGTTCTTTAGCTGCATGATGGAAGAGCGTAGCTCTGTTAGTGAGCATGTACTCAAGATGTCGGGTTACGCCGATAAGCTTGTGTCCTTGGGAATAACGATTCCCATTGACTTAGGCATCCATCATGTTCTGCAGTCTCTGCCACCTAGCTATAAGAGCTTTGTGATGAACTATAATATGCAAGGCATGAATAAGTCTCTCCCCGAGCTTCTGTCAATGCCTAAAACTACAGAAGTGGAGATCAAAAAGGAACATCAAGTGTTGATGATCAATAGGAACACTGGTTTCAAGAAAGACAAGAAGGGGAAACGGAAGGGAAGTAAGGGCGGCAAGCCTGTTGCCGTTCCTGAAAAGAAACCCCGAGTTAGACCTAAGTCTGATACCGAGTGCTACTATTGTAAGGGGACTGGCCACTGGAAGCGCAACTGCCCCAAGTATTTGGCAGACAAGAAGGCCGGCAAGGCAAACAAAGCTATATATGATATACATGTTATTGATGTGTACTTGACTAGTGCTCGCAGTAGCACCTGGGTATTTGATACCGGCTCAGTTGCTAATATTTGTAACTCGAATCAGGGGCTGCGGAACAAGCGACCGCTAGCAAGGGGTGAGGTCAAGATGCGTGTCGGCAATGGATCAAGCGTTGATGTGATCACCGTCGGAACGCTGCCTCTCCATTTGTCGTAGGGATTAGTTATAAACTTGAATAATTGTCATCTGGTGCCTGTAGTGAGCATGAACATTTTATCTAGATCGTGTTTGATGCAAAGTGGTTGTTCATTTAAATCCGAGAACAATGGTTGTTCCATTTATATGAATGAAATCATTTATGGTCATGCACCGATGATGAATGGTTTATTTCTATTAGATCTCGATGATAATGTTACACATATTCATAATGTTGATGCTAAAAGGATTAAACTTAATGATGATATATCCGCATATATGTGGCACTGCCGTCTAGGTCATATAGGCATTAAACGCATGAAGAAGCTCCATTCGGATGGACTTTTGGAATCACTTGATTTTGAATCATTTGATACATGTGAGCCATGCCTTATGGGCAAGATGACTAGAACGCCGTTTTTCGGTTCAATGGAACGGGCGACAGATTTATTGGAAATCATACATTCTGATGTATGTGGTCCAATGAGTGTGTCGGCGCGAGGTGGATATCGTTATTTTGTTACTTTCACGGATGATTTGAGTAGATACGGTTATATCTACTTGATGAAACACAAGTCTGAAACCTTTGAAAAGTTCAAGGAATTTCAGAATGAAGTGGAAAATCATCGTAATAGAAAGATCAAATTTCTACGGTCCGACCATGGAGGTGAGTATCTAAGTTACGAGTTCAGCACTCACATGAAAGAGTGTGGAATTGTTTCACAACTCACGCCTGCCGGAACACCACAGCGAAATGGTGTGTCGGAACGTCGTAATCGTACTTTATTAGATATGGTTCGATCTATGATGTCTCTGACGGACTTGCCGTTGTCATTTTGGGGTTAGGCACTAGAAACTGCTGCATTCAATTTAAATCGGGCACCATCTAAATCCGTTGAAAAGACACCGTATGAATTGTGGTTTGGAAACAAACCTAAGCTGTCATTTCTTAAAGTTTGGGGATGCGATGTTTATGTGAAGAAACTTCAACCGGATAAACTCGAACCCAAAGCGGAAAAATGCGTCTTCATAGGATACCCTAAGGAAACTATTGGGTATTCCTTCTATCACAGATCCGAGGGCAAGGTTTTTGTTGCCAAGAATGGATCCTTTCTAGAGAAAGAGTTTCTCGCGAAAGGTGTGAGTAGTCGGAAGGTAGAACTCGAAGAGGTTATTGAACCTTCTCTTCAAAGTATGGCGAGTAGCACAGCGCCGGAAGTTGTTCCGGAGTTGGCTCCACCTGTTGAAGAGGGAACCAATGATAATGATCATGAAACTCCAAAAGAGAGTACTACCGAACCTCGCAGGTCAAGCAGGACGCGTGCAGCTCCCGAGCTGTACGGAAATCCTGTCATGAATTTCATGGTTGATGAAAATGATGACCCTGCGACGTATGAAGAAGCGATGATGAGCCTGGATTCCAACAAATGGTTAGAAGCCATGAAATCTGAGATGGAATCCATGTATGAAAATCAAGTTTGGAACTTGGTGGAATTACCTCACGACCGAAAGGCCGTGGAGAACAAATGGATTTTCAAAAGGAAAACTGATGTTGATGGTAATGTGACCGTCTATAAAGCTCGACTTGTCGCAAAGGGGTTTCGACAAATTCAAGGAGTTGACTACGATGAGACATTCTCTCCCGTAGCGATGCTAAAGTCAGTTAGGATTATGTTAGCAATTGCTGCATATTTCGATTATGAGATATGGTAGATGGATGTCAAAACCGCGTTTCTCAATGGTAATATTGAATAAGAGTAGTATATGATACAACCAAAGGGTTTTGTCGATCCTAAGGATGCTAACAAGGTGTGCAAACTTCAGCGATCCATCTATGGATTGAAGCAAGCATCACGAAGTTGGAATCTCCGCTTTGATGAGGTGATCAAAGAGTTTGGATTTGTCCAAACTTATGGAGAAGCTTGTATTTACAAGAAAGTGAGTGGGAGAAATGTGGCATTTCTGATATTATATGTGGATGACATATTATTGATCGGAAATGATATAGATCTTTTAAACAGTGTTAAAAGTTATCTAAACAGCAAATTTTCAATGAAGGACCTAGGTGAAGCGTCATACATATTAGGCATAAAGATCTATAGAGATAGATCTAGGCGCCTAATAGGGCTATCGCAAAGTACATACCTTGATAAGATTTTAAATAAGTTTAAAATGGACGGAAGTAAGAAGGGGTTCTTACCTATGTTGCAAGGCAAGACATTGAGTAAGACTCAAAGTCCGGCTTCGGCGGAAGAAAGAGAGATAATGGACAAAGTCCCCTATGCTTCAGCCATAGGCTCTATAATGTACGGCATGCTATGTACAAGAACGTATGTGGCACATGCTATTAGTTTGACTAGTAGGTACCAATCGGATCCAGGTTCGGAACACTGGATAGCGGTCAAGAATATCCTTAAGTACTTACGAAGAACTAAGGATATGTTTCTTGTATACGGAGGTGAAGAAGAGCTCGTCGCTAAGTGTTATGTCGACGCTAGCTTTGACACCGATCCGGATGACTCTAAATCTCAATCCAGATACGTGTTTCTCATGAATGGCAGAGCGGTTAGTTGGAGGAGCTCCAAACAACCTGTGGTAGCGGGATCAACAACGGAGGCCGAATATGTTGCTGCTTCAGAAGCGGCTCAGGAAGCAGTTTGGATGAAGGAGTTCATATCCGAACTAGGAGTGGTTGCAAACGCGTTGGACCCAATGGTGATCTATTGTGACAACAATGGTGCCATTGCCAATGCCAAAGAACCAAGGTCTCACAAGCATTCCAAGCATATTAAGCGCCAGTTTCACTCCATCCGCGAGCATGTCAAGGATGGAGATATAAAGATTTGTAAAGTACATACGGATATCAATGTAGCAGATCCGTTGACTAAAACTCTCCCTAGAGCAAAACATGATCAACACCAGAACTCAATGGGTGTTAGATTTATCACTATGTAACTAGATTATTGTCTCTAGTGCAAGTGGGAGACTGAAGGGAATATGCCCTGAGAGGCAATAATAAAGTGTTTATTATGTGTATTCCAAGTATATGATAGATGTTTATTTTGCATGCTATAATTGTATTAATACGGAAACATTAATACATGTGTGTTTAATAAACAAACAGAAAGTTCCTAGTTATGCCTCTCTCATAAACTAGCTCGTTGATTAACAAGATGATCAAGGTTTACTGATCATGGACATTAGATGTTGTTAATAAAGGGATCACAACATTAGTGTAATGGTGTGATGAACATTCATCCGAAGTATAGCATTACGATCAAAGTCATTGAGTTTATATTGCTATAACAACTTACGAAGTGATCCTAATCCTTAGACCATGAGATCATGTCAATCACCAACACCGGAAGAGTTTCTTGATAACATCAAACGTCACACTGTAACAGGGTGATTATAAAGATGGATTCAGAACTAATAAAGTGTTATGTTGAGGCTCATGGATCGAGAGTGGAATTTGTTCATCCAGATGACGGATAGATATACTCTGGGCCCTCTCGGTGATATCACATTGATTAGCTTGCAAGCAAGTGATTTGATCACTAGAATGTTATATCACGGGAACAAGAAAAGAGTGCATGTCGGTAACGAGATCAAACTAGGTATGGAGATACCGATGATTGAATCTCGGACATGTAATATATCGTGAAACAAAGGGATTAAGATACTAGCGTAAAAGGTTCCGACGATCACAAGAAAGTCATCGTTGAATGTGTGGGAGTCAGTATGGGTCTCCAGATCCTGCTTCTAATTATTGATCCGAGAGGGGTCTCGATCATGTTCGCATTATTCACGAACCGTAGGGTGACACACTTAAGAGACACCGACATCCAATTGGAGCAAAAGTTTCATGTCGAAAGAATAAACAAGCGCAGGAATTTATTTCACTAGATACCGAAACAGGTTTTCGGGTGAAATTGCATAAAGTGGTTATGCATGTGAAATAGAATTCTAGCAAGGGGTTATTTGTGAATGTTTGTCATTAAAGTAATTGACAAAATTCTGAATAAAATAAAAGAGTTTTATTTAATGAGAGTTTGCATTAAATTTGGTGGAAATTTAATGGCAAGTTTGAGTGGGATTTTGAGTGGAGGCATATGAATGGATTTTTGTGAGTGGAGTGTCCACCCACATGAAGAGGGGAGGGCAAGGGGGCAGCCCCCATGCGCCGGCCACCCCCTTGGGGTTCCCTCCTCCTCCTATAAAAGGATCCCCTCCTCTCACTTCTCACTCACACCTCCTCGTGAAGGATCTCTCTCCCCCTCTAGAATTTATCCCCCATGGTCTCAGACTAGCGAGATACATGTTCCCGGTGGCTATTCAGCAAGAAAGAGTTGTGCTTCCGCTGCATCGCTGGAGCGAGGAGGCGGAGGTTGCTCGGTGCCTCAAACGTGTGTGCGAGCACGGATGCGCTGCTGATTTGCGGCGCTAGGACTTCCTCTCGATCTTGAGATCGGCAAGAGATCGTCTACATCAACCACGAGTTGAACTCGTTAAGATTTGTCGGTCTTCAAGGGTATGTTCTCTACGGATATACATCCGCCCGTTGTTTGTATCTATTAGATAGATCTTGGTACATAGTTCACATCATAGGAAAAATTTTATTTTCTATGCTACGAACCCTACACAAAGTGTGTCCTAGAAGACAATTAGAATAGATAAAATGATCACAACAATTGTGTAGCTGCCAGGCATAAATTGGCAATCATATGAGTCTTTTTTTTTGCAATCACAGATCCACAAATAGTAATAACAGGAACATGATTGCTTGTATCCCTTTCTACCTGTTCATCATCGATACCCGATTCCAAAACATTCAGCAAGAACTAATCTAACAACCTAGAGCATCACCATACTAGTAAAACAGACGACCAACACGGTGATGTTTACCTTTGATTGAGGGAGATGGAGGAGCCGACCAACGCGGCGACGAGGCGTAGCTTTTGGATGGGGATCCAGGGGCTATCGACGATAGCTAGACTACATGAGGCATGCGCGGAGGTGCATAAGGCCGGAGGAGGTTGGGGGCGCTAGATCCATGCGGGGCTCCAACTCCTGCCCGTCAGGTCCATGCTCTAGTGGAGGCTTCGCGCTCGCATCTAGAGAGGGGCATAACCTGGAGGCGTAGTGAAGGAGGTTGCGCGGATGGTGATGTGGCCCTGGTTGGCGAAGTGCGCTACCCGTCGGTTCTCAGCACGACGGATGGGTCGAGCTCGAGGTCGACCATGGGCATGGCCTTGCTTCGCGATGCTTGATCTGGTTGGGGAAGGGCGGGTCCTAGAGGCCGACAGATGAGTGAACGACGACAGAGTTAGGTGGCGCTCGCCCTCCTCAATAATGACGACGCCATCTTCCCACTGCTCCTCCATAACGACGACGCCATCTTCCCGCTACTCCTCCTCTCCATGAGGGAAGAAAACTAGGGTTCACCAAGGCTGCGCCGGTGGGAGGCGAAGCTGGGAGAGGGTGGATCGGCTAGAGAGGAGAATCGGCGGCTGGAGAGGATGGGAAGGAAGGGCGGCGTGAGGGGAGGTGGTCTAGAGTTGGTGGGATTAGGGTTTGTGAGGCTGTGGGCGCGGCGGGGAGTGGGTTGTGCTTCTTCGGGTGAGCCACATGACGTTGGATTGGGAACCAACGGTCCAGATCAGGCCGATAAGGCTGATCCGTGAGAGGCTGTCTCCTGTGTTTTGATTGGTTGGTTTAGAAAACACCTTACTTTTTGTATTTGGAAAAGAAAAATGATTTTTTTGTGCAAGGGAAATGAAAAGTTTCTGCGATAACATTGTTTTTCATTCTAAGATGCACCTGTGAGCAGAATATTCTCATGTATCAAACTTGGTAAATTGATTGCGTCTCGAAAAAACCTTCTCAGAAACGACCTATCATGTCTGAGGTTTCATGACTTTCGGGTCAAATGGCCAATGTTATGGCTAGAATCAGGGCATAGTTTGTGATAATGCACCCGTATTGTGCACACATGTGCATCATGGGATGGCGTACAATGTTGCAGGAGGAAGTTTTCCTTTTTGACACACGGAAGAACCATTTTCTATTTTCCGAGCGCAAAAAACGGACTGTTTTGTGAAGAAACCACCAAATGAAAGTTTCAACATGCTACCATCCCATTTTTCAAAAATAATAGGCCACATTACATGGACAAATGTCCCAACCGGGGTCTCTCAAACATTTCCGTCCACCCCTGCCAAAAAAGACAAATTCCTGCCGAATCGGTAGGAAGTGGGTCCAGTTTGAACTATAGGTACATGATCTGATGCCCATGATTTTTTTCCAAAAATCATTTGTAGACTCACAATGTGATGTTTCATCAGAGATCCAATGCAAGTTTAGTGAGGATCATCCCCTAGATAAGAACCTTCACGCTCGCCGTTTTGACCATTGTTTGAAACGGGCATTAAAATTTCAAAAACGGTCCGAACTATGTGAAACCTTCGCGTGGCGTCATGTTTTGTGACATGGTTCCAAGAAAAAATATCAAACTTGGTAAATTGATTGCGTCTCGAAAAAACCTTCTCCAAAACGACCTATCATGTTTGAGGTTTCATGGCTTTCGGGTCAAATGGCCAATGTAATGGCTAGAATCAGGGCATAGTTTGTGATAATGCACCCGTATTGTGCACACATGTGCATCATGGGATGTCGTACAATGTTGCAGGAGGAAGTTTTCCTTTTTGACGCACGGAGAATCCATTTTCCATTTTCCGAGCGTAAAAAACGGGGCGTTTTGTGAAGCAACCACCAAATGACAGTTTTAGAATGGTACCGCCACATTTTTTAAAAATATTAGACCACCTTACATAGACAAATGTCCCAAACGGGGCATCTCAAACCTTTCCTTACACCCCTGGCGAAAAAGACAAATTCCTGCCGAATCGATAGGAAGTGGGTCCGGTTTGAACTACAGGTACATGATCCGATGCTCATGATTTTTGGCAAATATCACTTTTATACTCACAATATGATGTTTCATCAGAGATCCAATGCAAGTTTAGCAAGGCTCATCCCCTAGCTAAGACCCTTCGTGTCCGCTGTTTTGACCATAGTTTGAAACGGGCATAAAAAATTAAAAAACGGTCCGATCAACTCAAATCCATCACGTGGCGTCTTATTATGTGACATAGTTGCAAGGAAAAATATCAAACTTGGTATATTTCAAGTGTCTCGAAAAAACCTTCTTAGAAATGACCTATCATGTATGAGGTTTCATGGCTTTCGGGCCAAACCACCAGTGTTATGGCCAGAATCATGGCATAGTTTTTGATAATGTGCCTGTATTGTGCATGCATGTGCATATTGTGATGGAGAACAATGTTGCAGGAGGAAGTTTTTCTTTTCGACGCACGGAGAATCCATTTTCCATTTTCTGAGCACAAAAAACGGGGTGTTTTGTGAAGCAACCACCAAATGACAGTTTTAGAATGGTACTGCCACATTTTGTAAAAATATTAGACCACCTTACATGGACAAATGTCCCAAACGAGGCATCTCAAACCTTTCCGTACACCCCTGGCGAAAAAGACAAATTCCTGCCGAATCGGTAGGAAGTGGGTCCGATTTGAACTACAGGTACATGATCCGATGCCCATTATTTTTTGAAAAAATGATTTTTAAACTCAAAATATGCTATTTCTTCATAGATCCGATGCAAGTTTTGCGAGGCTTAGCCTCGAGCTAACAACCTTCATGCCCGTCGTTTCGACCATAGTTTGAAACGGGCATAAAAAATTCAAAAACGGTCCGATCAATACAAATACTTCGTGTGGTGTCTTATTATGTGATATATTTGCAAGTAAAAATACCAAACTTGGTATTTTGCAAGTGTCTCGAAAAACCTTTCTCAGAAATGACCTAACATGTTCGAGGTTTCATGGCTTTCGGGCCAGACGACCAATGATATGGCCAGAATTGCGGCATAGTTTGTGATAATGTGTCCATATTGTGCACCCATATGTATCGTGGGATGGCAAACAATGTTGCAGGAGGAAGTTTTCCTTTTCGTCACACAAAAAACTCATTTTTCATTTTCCGAGCGCAAAAAATGGGTCGTTTTGTGAAGCAACCACCAAATTAAAGTTTCCAAATGCTACCATCGCATTTTTTAAAAATAATAGGCCACCTTACATGGACAATGTCCCAAACGGGGTATCTCAAACCTTTACGTTCACCCCTGGCAAAAAAGACAAATTCCTGTCGAATCGGTAGGAAGTGGGTCTGGTTTGAACTACAGGTACATGATCCGATGCTCATGATTTTTGGTAAAAATCATTTTTAGACTCACAATATGCTGTTTCATCAGAGATCCAATGCAAGTTTTATGAGGCTCAACCCCTAGCTAAGAACCTTCATGCCCGCCGTTTTGACCATAGTTTGAAACGGGCATAAAAAAATAAAAGACAGTCCGATCAACGCAAATCCTTCGCGCGGTGTCTTATTATGTGACATAGTTGCAAGCAAAAATACCAAACTTGGTAAATTGAGTATGTCTCAAAAAACCCTTCACAAAATGACCTATCATGTTCGAGGTTTCATGGCTTTCGGGTCAAATGACCAATGTTATGGCTAGAATCAGGGCATAGTTTGTGATAATGTTATGGCTTTCGGGTCAAAGTATTTTCTAATTAGCACCCTAAGTTTATCTACTGAATTTTTTAAAAATTTAGAGACAAAAATCAATTCTTTTGGACTTCTTATGAAAAAGATACAAAAGAATTAAGAAAATAGAAAAATGAAAAATAAAAAGAAGAAAAAAAGACTAACCGGACCGGCCAAGTTGGGCTGGCTGTAATTACCGTGCGCAAGTTCAAGAGGCCCAAGAAGAACTTGTCTACTTCATGGGCCGAACCTAATCATCAGCCGAGGCTAAGGCCCAACAAACAAAATGAATGTTAATATACCTTGCGCGCGGTACAGATACAACAAAATGAGCTTGGCGTGGTGGTTTCTAGTCCTCTAGGAGGGAGCTCGGTCGCGTGTTCGACTCCTCGCCCCGAGGAGAATTTTTTGGTGATTCTCCTAATAAGGACTCGGGTGTGGGGCCGCCTGTGGGGCCTTGATGTCAGGTCGGCATGATTCCTGAGTGGACTTGGTGTGGGCCGCCTGTCAGGTGGGGCATGGGGCCACCTGTGGGGCCTTGATGTCAGGTCGGCGTGATTCCTGGGTGGAATTGGTGTGGGCCGCCTGTCAGGTGGGGCATGGGGCCGCCTGTGGGGCCTTTCTGTCAGGTCCGGAGTGGGGCAAAAATTAACACATAAATAGGACATGCCACGTATGCAAAAAATGACATCGTAGCCATGACACATATGTGCAACTGCTGATGTGGCCAACGAGTCATGTCAATAAATCCAAATTTATACACTACGACGATATGAATTGGTCATAATAGACTACAAGTAAGATCCTAAGTCGTATTGCGCAAACTATGACGATTTCATCTAATGAAATTACGACAATTTCGACACAGAACGTCGTAATTGTACATGGTTTTGACCTCTTTAAATGGCCTATGACCATCTTGTGTGAAATCGTCATAGATTTATGACGATTTCATTTCGCGTCACTATGAGAAGTTCACAAGTGAACACATTTCTTGTAGTGACTATGCGCTTGATGCCAATATCCTTGGCTACGCGTAGTCCGTGAATGAGTGCTTCATACTCCGCCATGTTGTTCGTAGCCTCGAAGTGGATATGCAGAACGTAGTGTAGCTTTTCCCCGGTTGGTGACTGTAGAAGTACACCAGCCCCTGAGTCGTTGAGTAGCTTTGATCCGTCAAAGTGCATCACCCAATATTTTGGCTCTGGCATAGGGGTAGCATCAAGAATCTCCGTCCAGTCTGCAATAAAATCCTCCAAGGCTTGTGATTTGATAGTGTCGCGTCTCTTGTATGTGATCTCGAAGGCGGCAAGTTCAATGCCCCACTTCACGACCTTTCCTGTAGCGTCACTGTTGTTGATGATGTCGGAAAGTGGATCTTTGCTCACCACTGTGATAGGGTGCTCCTGGAAGTAGTGCCTTAGCTTCCAAGAAGCAAGGAAAACTCCATAATCTAGCTTCTGGTAGTGCAGGTAATGCTGCTTGGACTCCATCAAGACCTCGCTTACATAGTAAACTAGTCATTGAACTCCGTACTCGTGCCCTGGTTCTTTCTGCTCTACCATGACGACGATGTTGATTACCCGGTTGGTGGCCGCCATGTAGATCAACATAGGCTCACCAGGCTCGGGTGTTGTAAGGATAGCTGCTTCAATGCTGCATCTGCTTCGTCCGTCCACGTGATTTTTTCTGCCTTCTTCAGCAACTTGTACAGCGGTAGAGCCTTCTCTCCAAGTCGGCTGACGAACCGACTAACTGCTGCAACGCAACCTGTTAGCCATTGTATGTCTTTTAGGCATGTCGAACGGTTTATGTTTAAGATGGCCTTGATTTTCTCCGGGTTAACCTCGATTCCACGCTGGGAAACGATAAAGCCCAACAATTTGCCGGATGGAACCCCGAAGACGCACTTCTTAGGGTTAAGGATCATGTTGTATTTCCGGATATTATCAAAGGTTTCTTTTAAGTCGTAGATTAAGTCGTTTGACTTTTTAGACATCACCGCTATATAGTCCACATAGGAGTGAACGTTCAGACCAATTTGATCATGTAGGCAATGCTGCATAGTCCGCTGGTATGTAGCACCTCCCAAAGGGCATCGTGACATAACAAAACATGCCGTAAGGTGTGGTGAATGAAGTGGTCAATTGGTCCGACTTCCTCATCTTTATCTGGTGGTATCGTGAGTATGCGTCAAGAAAACACAAAATTTCCGAGCCAGCCGTCGAGTCAATGACTTGGTCACTGAGAGGCAAAGCAAACGGATCTTTGGGACACGCTTTGTTCAAGCCGGTGTAATCAACGCACATTCTTAATTCTTTGGTTCCCTTTTTGGGGAAAAGTACAGGATTGGCCACCCATCGGATGTGAAGGACTTCTCAGATAAAACTAGCCTTAAGTAACCTAGCTATCTCTTTGCCTATGGCGCGTCACTTCTCGTCTCCGAAGCGTCGTAAAGGTTATTTCACCGATTTGAATTTTGGATCAATATTCAAGCTGTGCTCGGCAAGTTCCCTAGGTACACCTTTCATGTCGGCAGGTTGCCATGCAAAGATGTCCCTATTCTCACGGAGGAACTCGACGAGTGCGCTTTCCTATTTAGTGTCCAGGTTCGTCCCAATGGCGGTGGTCTTGGAGGCATCTCCTACCACAAGATCCACCGGCTTGGTCTCGATGGCGGCCTTGAAGGCGGGATCGGAGTCAGAAATCTACTTCTTCGATGTCGGCATCTCTGAGGCATCGACCTTGCTCTGGATCTCCTTGAATTCTTCACTGTAGAGGACAGCTTCTGCAAAGGCTGCTTCTCCAATCTCGCTGTCCCTTGCCTTGGTAAAGCTTCCGAATATGGTGATGACACTGTTTGGTCCGGGTATCTTGAGGTTGTTGTAGACGAAGCATGCCTTGGCCATGAAGGTATGGAAGATGTCGTGTCCGAATATGACGTGGTACACACTCTTGAAGGGGCCCACCTCAAAGGTCATGCATTCTTGGTGGTAATTATTGACATCGCCAAAAGCGACATGGAGAGTGATGCACCCAAGGGACTGAGCCTCCCGACCAGGAACTACGCCATGGAAGGTGGTGCTGGTCCGCTTTAGGTTTGCCTCCATCAAGTTCATTTTGTGCAGTGTATCCAGGTACATGATGTTGATGCTGCTTCCACTGTCCACCATACATTTGGTGAACTCGTTGTCGTCAATCAGGGGGTTTATGATCATGGCATATTGGTTCTCCGTAGGGATGATGTCTGGGTGATCCTTCCTGTCCCAAGTAATTGGAATTTCCGACCAGCACAGGTATTGGGGAACTTGGGGTAGAGTGGCCATCAGTATCCTCATGGACCTTTGCTTGTAGCCGGACTTCGGGTCCTCCTTGAGGTCGTTGATGAACTTTCAGTGGCGATTGGTGTGTGTGGCCTTGCCGTTGGCATCGAGGTGTACGAGGCACGGCATATCGCGGTACTCCTCGTAGGTCTGGGGAACGCGGAGCGCTACCTAGGTTGTTTCACTACCTCGCTGCTGCCCACGACCAGCCCCCCATCCTTAGCCACGCTGTCCACTATCACCTCGTCCTGCAAAAGTCACGATGACCATGTCGGAGGTTTGCTTCTCTTCTGGCGGGCTTTTCCGCTTGGTGATGTTGTTCCTCCGAGCTTGAGTTGGAACGGCCGTTGCCGGCAGGGAGCCGCGATCATCATCGTCGGCAATTGCGAACTCACTAGCCAGTTGGATCATCTGGTTGAGATCTAACTGGTGGTTGTCCTGCAGGCGCTTCAATGTATGTCGGAGCAATGTTCCCCTTTCCAACCCATCGATGAAGGCGGACATGGAGGTCTGGGAGTGCACTCCTGCGCAGGAATTCTTCATATCCAGTGTGCGGGAGAGGTAGGCGCGAGATGACTCGTCTTTCTCTTGCATGCATCACTGTAGGTCACCAATAGTATAGGGACGTTCGTACGTACCTTCGAAGTTCTTAGTGAACGCTTCTTGCATGTCCAGCCAGTTGCAGATAGATTTCTCCGACAAGTCACCGATCCATTGTCGGGTCGTGCCCACCAGCATCAATGGGAGGTACTTAACGGCGATGTTGGGTTTCCCCGGCGATCTCCACCGTGTTGTCGTAATCCTGCAACCATGTAGCTGGCTTGGCAGTGTCGTCATAGGGCTTGATGGTCTTGTCAATCCGGAAACCTTTGGGGTAAACTGTGGTCCATATTACAGGTCCAAAGCAGAGTGGTCCCAGGTATGCTCATTCCCGGGCCTCGTGGATCTTGTCTAGACGTGATCGTGCGCCGTATGGCTCCGGGCTTCTTTTCTTTTTCTTGCCATCAGGGGACGAGCTGCGTGAACGACACGGGACCCCTCCGCCATGGTGGCTGCTAGGTGGCGATGAAGGCGGAGGTGGCGGTGGGTTAGCATTCTTGCTGTTACCCACCCGTGACGTCTCACACTTGTCATGGTTTCTTGTCAGATGCAGAGGGTCATGACGCGACCTGCTCTTGTGTCCTTGGTTGCACTCCCCATCATGACGGGCCTGCTCCATGTTATCGCGGATGATGATGCCGCGTTGCCTAGGCGGAGGCATGTCCGTACGATGGTTAGCCTTGAGGTCTTCACGATGTTGGGGGGAGCGGGCCGGTGGAGATGGGCGACAAGGTTAAGCCTTGCCTCCATGGTCGGGGGATATGGGGATAGCATCCTTCCTATTTCGTGCATCCCTCCGTCTTCGTTCTGATGAAGCCGTCTAGGACCCGACATCATAAGGAGATCTGTCCCTTGGCGGCTTATGCTGGCTAGACTGGCAAAACGCTGGGTCAGACTCGAGCCTCTAAGAGGTGGCATTTTCCTGCTATTTCACCGCCTTGGCCACTAGGTCATAGACCTGGTTCACCGCTTCGGGTGATCTATCTTGCTCCATAAGGGTCTTGGCGACGGCGAGGTTGAGGAGAGGAGTGGGCATTACATGCCTGCCTTCACTGTCAATGTATGGCTTGGCCTGTGCCGGCTTTGAGGGAGCCCATCCTAGGTTTCGCCGCACACTGGGATCATTGATGACGCGAGCCGGAGCTTTCTTAGCCTTCTGCTGCTGTAGCAGAGTCTTGTACTCGGCCTCCATTGCTCTAGCTTTCTCTATTGACTTCTGCGCGTTGGCTAGATCTCGATCTAGCTTTACGCCTTGCTTCGCGATGGCCTGCGCTTCCTCCAGCAGCTGCTGGCGCTTCTCGTCAAGCTGGATACATTGAGAATATGAGCCACGGTCATAGGCTCAACGAGGAGATTGCCATACATCACTCTATCAGCTAGAGTGATTCGGGCAGCAGCAGACATAGATGCCGGAGGCGGCGGGTTTGCGGTGTTGTTGATGCTCGGACCGGTGCCGTGTTCCTGTGGCTGCTGCACTGGGTTAGGCGGAGGAGACATGACCTTTGCGCGATCATTGTCGGCAGCAACAGGTGGTCCCCTCCCTTTGTCCAGCGCTGTAGGCGGAGCTCGTCCGGGTTGATCTTCATCCATCGCCGTCCCAATGGTGACGAACACTTCTCGGGACGTGATGGTGTTGTTGGCCCGCTCGTCGCGTTTGTAATCCTCCTCCATCTCCTGCATGGCAGAGTCAAGCTCCTCCGGACCGAAGTCTATCTCCTCCGAATCTGTGCTAATGTCGGTGTAGAGCACGTCGAGCACGAAGTCGGAGGGTGTCGGGGCTTCCTCGATGACGGGGGGGTGGAGGTGCAACAGCAGTGACGATGACTGGAGGTGGTGGCGCAGCTGCGACAATGACGACTGAAGGCGGTGGTGGCGGTGGCTGAGGCGGAGGAGCTCCGCCAACGAGCGCGATTTCTATCTGAGCTTCCTCGTCATCCCCCGCATAGCTATTGATGGTGTTCACCATGCTTTCAAAAGTGAGGCATCCTGAAGCCTGCTGCCGCCTTAGTGTATGCCGGAGAAGCGTACCTTGGTCCAGTCCTTCCACAAAGTGATACATAGCATTATCATTGGGGTAATGAGCTAGCTCGGCTCGTATACGGATCCACCTGGCAAGGTAATCGCGGGGGTTTTCGCCCTCTCTCTGAATGCAACGCGCTAGATCGAAGATGGTCACCACGCCGACGAACTTGGATCTCTGTTGTCCAGATGCGCGGGCGAAGCCGGCAGATTTGCAGTGATCTTCCACCGTTATGTCCAGCACAGGGGCGGTTTGGGTGGGCTTTGAATTTTTCCGATCTTTGCCGGCAAACTCCAAGGAGAGATCCGACATTGATCCTTCCGCGAACATATCCTGCCCATAGGCGATCCGTGCGAGTCTTGATGCTCCTCCGACTCCCAGGGAACTAGTGCCTGGGTCGGTTTCACCGATGAAGAGGTGGATATCTTCGATGGGGATGATCAAGCACCGCGTAGGGTTCGTCTTCGCCAGGATCCAGAATTCGTCGGGAGGGACGATCAAAAAATTGACGGAGAAGAGAACACAACTGATGGCTGCGGTTTCACCGATTCCCGTGAAGATCTTGGTCCTCGCCCGCTGAAGAGCCTGAAGCGCCTCTTGCCCCATGGTGGGCGCCAACTATCATGGTATTGCCGATGAGTACGCCATGGAGGGGTCCTCATAGTGCGTGTTTAGAGACGTGGGGGAAGGCGGACGGTTGATGGGTACGAGGTTACATAGCTTACCGGGTTCAGCTCCCACAACGGTGGTGGAATCGTACTCCTGCTATAAATCACTATAACGGCAATACGCCGAGTTACAGGGATTGGTTCGCTGTGCGAGGTGACTAGAGAGTCTAAGTTGTCATCTTACATTGTGCCCTAAAGGCTCCCATAGGCCCGACTTATATAGTCGCCAGGTCCTAGGGTTATAGGGAAAAGTCCTAGCCAAACAGGTTACAGAGTCCTACACTTCTTACAACTAGTCTAGCATGTCTTGCACTCCAAGGCTCCGGGTACGTCGGTGACTCCCCCGTAGCCTTCCTTTATTAGGCATGGGCCTCCCTTCTGGATCCATCTAACTGGGCCGCCCAGCAGGCCATGGGCCGTGCTACCAACTGTGGGCCACCCGGGTTATCCGGATAGGAGACATGCTATGAGGATACCCATATAGCATATCCCCAACAGGTAGAGCCCTTAGCCTCGAGGAAGAACTACTCCCTCCTCATCATGGGAATCAGCAACAGCGATGGAGATGGTGGTGGAGATCGATGGAGATGGCTCCGGGGGCACTTCCCCGTCCCGGCAAGGTGCCGGAACAGAGACTTGTTGTCCCCCGAATCTCCCCTTCGGTGGCGTCGATGCTACAGAGGTTTTCGTGGATTTCTTCTGGATGATTTAGGGTTTTCTCCCTGGGGGCTTCTTAAAGGCGCAGGAGGCAAGGTCGGTGGAGGTCCAGGGGGCCCACACCCCCTATGGGTGCCACCAGGGCTGGCCCGCGCCTAGGGGGTGCGGCCACCCTGGTGTCCTCCAACTCTGCTTCGTGGTTCCGTGTTGCTCCGGGAAAATAATGACTTTGGCTTTTGTCCCATCCAATTCCAAGAATATTGATTTTCTGCCTTTCTGGAACCAAAAATGGAAGAAAACAGGCAACTGGCACTGTGGCATATTGTTAATAGGTTAGTTCCAGAAAGTGTATAAAATTACCTCAAAGTGTAGACAAAACATAGTAAAGTGGATACTAAACAAGCATGAAACATCAAAAATTATAGATACATTTTCAACTTTCTTCGACTGCGTCTAGGACCTGAGAAATTTTCTAGGTGCGCAACCAGCGCTCCGGATAGGAGTAGCCCCCGAGTATTTGGTAGAGTCATAGCCTCGAGTAAGTACTTTGTCCTGACTCGAACGATTGGAGCCGTTGCAAGACCTCTGCTTTCATGACTAATGACGTCATTGATGATGCTTGGTAAGCTCAACCATCTGCGATGGCAATGTTGATGGGTCGAGACAATCACGGGTCCCACATTCTGACTAGGATTTGACCAGTCACGTGTAGTTTATGCAAATTTAACTGCATCTCCTTGATTTCCATATGTAGTGGAGAGCGTGCTCGTGACGGTTCGGGCGGTAGCCGCCACATGTGCACTGGGATGTGTGACACGTATTAGGTTTCGGCAGATCAATAGCTGTGCATCGTGTTCTTCCTCCTTTTATACTACTAGGGTCCCTAGTAAATTTCCCCTTCCTCTTCACTATTTTCACTTTGTTTCATTTTTCTTCTTTCTTTCGCCATTTCTTGAGCTCATCGTGCCTCCTTGCGCTGGAAAATCTCTGCGCGTTTCCCTCCTCCATCATCTAAGCATAGCGCGAAGCACATATCCTTAACATGGGAAATCCCAAGAAGGTCTCCAGAGCGGGAACAAGCGCCACCGGTGCTGCCAAGAAGACCACCATCAGCCGCGTCACCAATGGGAGTTGGCGGCGAACAACGATAAGGGAGCTGGACTTGCACTACCTGCGCAAGGCCCATATGATCTCCTAGGATAAGGGAGATTTCAATATCCCTGGTGCCGAGGTAACCCCTGACCCGCCTGCATGATTCCGGGTTATGTTTGTTGCTTTCATCATCCGGGATTTGTCTCTTCCTGCCCACAATTTCCTTCGTGGGCTTCTCTTCCTCTATGGGCTTCAACTGCACTAGTTGACGCCCAATTCTCTTCTGCACCTCGCATGGTTTATCACCCTCTGCAAGTACTAGCTCAGAATCGAGCCACACTTCAGCCTCTTGAAGAAGCTTTATGCCTTGAAGAGGCAGTCTGGCTCTAGCGGCGCAATCTATGAGCTGGATGGGTGCGGAATATATATCCACCCCAACCATTAATACTTATCCTTCAACCTCTTCGAGTCCGTGCAAGGATGGAGGAACAAATGGTTCTGCATTCGCAACGAGAAGTTGAATGACCAACACTATGGACTGCCTCCCTTTGATGCCAGTGCGGTGATCTCTAGGAAGCATTCATGGCCGAACGTCATTCCCTCGGGTGAAACCGATGTTGTCGAGGCGCTATACAAGCATGTGGAGGCCCTACAACTGTGGCGAGGCCAAGAGGTGACTGGCATCGACATCATACGCACCTTCCTCAGGCGTTGGGTACAATCCCTCCATGCCAGGGCATACCCGATGTTCTTGTATGCTGTCACCAACGACCCAACGAGGGTGTCATCCGAGGAGCTCTCCTCGGTGGATCTCGATAGGTCCATTAGGCCTTTGCTATGCTACAAGCCTAATGAAGCTCTGCCGGCGGATACGTTGATTGAGCCCTACAGCGCTGCTAGGGAAGCTCCTCAGGAGAGTCCCTTATTTGCATGTAATGCAGTTTTGACATTGCTGATCTTCATTTTGTTTGAATCTGACACAAGTTATTTTTGTTGTGCAAGATCTAAAGTTGGAGGACATGATTCCTACCCTTCCTGAGAAGTATAGGAAAGCCCCGGACAACGGGGAAATGGACGAGTCGGAGTCTTCCATCCTGGCTGCCGACTCGCCACTGGAGGAGGAAGCCCCTGATCCTAGCAATGGCAAATCTCGCAAGAGGGACCATAGTGAGGCCTCGGATGCTTCGACGCTGCCAACGCCAAAGGGTCCTGCGTTTTTGTAGGGGCATGCCTTCGCTGAAGGCACCACCTCCCCAATTCCAGATGTGCCCATTCGGGCTGTGTCTCCCGAGCTGCAGGCCAACAAGCAGAAGTAGACGCCGGTCTTCGACCTCTCCGACATCCCTTCGTAAGTGCTTTAATGCCTTTTCTTCTTGCATGTGCACTCTTGTTTTACGACTGACACTTGTATTATTTTATGTTTGTGTTTAATCAGGGGATCTTCTCTGGATGAATTCGTGAAGGACGAAACCAAGGAGATCGTCATGGAGTCAAAGGTGACGACCGCTGATGTTGCAGCGCCCTCCCCGAAGATGGTGGCCAACTCCAGCGATGGCTCTTCGAGTTCCTCTAAGACAAGGACTCGTGAAGTTGTTGCCCGGAAGGCACAAGATAAACCCTCAGAGTCTTCAAGTGGGCACGTAAGTACCCTTGATGCGTAGTCGATGAGCCCCTGAGTCTCTTTTTCATATGACTTAAAATTTTCTGGTGCAGCCCTTCATTCGAGATCTGTAGCGCCTTAGCCAACAACATCTTACCTTGGAGGCGGAGTTTCAACAACTTCACAGTAAGTATCTTGTTGTCCATGTTATTCGGGTTCTTGTTTGGAACTTTTATTTGACCTTCTCGACTTGATTTTTTAGAGGAAAACAACAAGGCACTCCACAAACTAGACTCGCTCGGAAAGAGTCATAGTTAGGCAGAGATTAAATCCAAGGATGTTGTAGAAGCCCTCGAGCACTTCAAGCTAGAGGCTAAGGAACGCGAGGAAAAGCTTGCGGCGGATGCTGCCGGGCGGGAGAAGGTGTTGTCGGAGCAGCTGACGACTGCTGCCCAGGCGTTATCAGGTGAGTTACTTGAGTCATACAAGTTGCTGCTCTTCTTTCTCTGGGCTTTTTTGTTTTTGGAAATTGAACCCATTCCTATGTGTTTCCAGATGTGACTAGCGTCGTATTTGATCTCTAGGTCCTGGATCATGGGGAACTCCTCGTGGGTGCAGTTGTTGTGGTCGAATACCGCTGCAGCTCCACCCTCGACACCTTGGCCTTTAGCCTCTTCCATCGGGAGATATCCCTGAAGGGCGTGTCCCTTGACGACATCGACTCCCTAGCGAAGGCTCTGGCAGGGGATGCACCTTCCGAAAACAAGAAGGCACAGAAGGGCACAGGTGTTTCACTTGGCTTGGCGATGGCGCTGAAGTGTAGAGGGAAAATGTACCTGAACATGGCTACATCGAAGATGCCAGTGGCGGTGGACAGTACTAAGGTAGCGTTCTCCTCGCGCTGCAAATGATACGACCCGCGTCTCCATCGAGCTGCTGGCCAACTATGCGACTGAGCAGAAGCGCTTGGCCGCGGCACAGGCCATGGAGGCTGGGGCTACCTCGGATGGCGCGAATCCTTAGGGTCCTTCTGCTGCTTAGTTGACTGCCTAGCTTTGTAGTTTGTTTTCATAGTAGTGGCATGTGATGCCTTTGTACCGAATGATGTTATTAACTACTATGCAATAGCTTCGGCTGTGAATATATGCCTCCCTTTGCTTGTTCAATTTGTCTGGTACTTATTGCCTATTACTTTGTGCCTCATAGGGCCCTCCAAGTGTTGCTCTGGTGATCCTGCCTATTCCGTTGGATACTGATGTGTGTTGACGCTTCGTCGGGAAACCCCAAGAGCAAGGTATGATGCAGCACAGCAGCAAGTTTTCCCTCAGTAAGAAACCGAGGTTATCGAACCAGTAGGAGGAAGGAAACGTCTCAAAGGTGTTGCAAGCAACGTGGAAACCTACACAACACAAACTCAAGACTTTGCCCCAACTAACAGTGAGGTTGTCAATCTCACCGGTTGTTGTAACAAAGGATTAACTGTATGGTGTGGAAGGTGATGATGGTTTGCAGCAAGTAAACAGTAACAGTGGAAGATGTATCAATTGTAAAGATTGGACCATGGTCCATAGTTCACTAGAGGTGTTCTCCTTAGATAAACAAACATGGCATGCCGAGTAAACAAATTACAGCAGGGCAATTGATAGGACTTAGCAAGGCATAACAATGCAATACTAGACATAAAGATCCCACGAGATTCGATTGGGCAATACAACAAGGTGCATACACCTCCATCCAACAACATCTATTACTAGAAGTCCACCTTTGGGTTATCATCCGAACCCCCTCTAGTATTAAGTTGTAAGCAACACACAACTGCTTTAAGAAAAGTGTGTAAGGTAAACAATCCACTTGTTCCATGAACAAGAGACCGTTGTTTTCTCCCAAGTGGAAATAACACATCTACAACCTTAGAGATTTCTGTCACTTCCCATGATTAAATAGAGGCATGAACCCACTATCGAGCATAAGTACCCCCTATTGGAGTCACTAGCAACTACTTGGCCAATATAGCTACTAACAACGGAGAGCATGCAAGATCACAAACAACACAGACATGATAGAATCAATAAGACAAAACCATTAATCAATCTGACATACTAATCTCAATATCCATCGGATCCCCGCAAACACAACATGCATGATTACAAATAGATGAGATCTTGATCATGAACGGAGCTCACAAGATCTAGACATGAAAGCACAAGGAGGAGATACAACCATCTAGCTACAACATGGACCCATAGTCCAAGGTGGAACTACTCACGCTTCATACCGGAGGCTGGCATGATGAAGAAGAAGGCCTCCAGGATGATCTCCCCTCCGGGAGGGTGCCGGGAAGAGCTTCAGATCCCCTCGATCTAGGGACGATGGTGGCGGCGGCTATAGCCGGTTTTGTGGAATATTGATCGGGTGCTTAGGGTTTAGGCATCGGGGGCTTCTTATAGGCGAAGAGGCGAGGCTGGGAGGCGACCAGGGGGCCCACACCCTGCCCAGGTGTGGGCCCACCCTAGGCCAAGCCTGGGGGGTGTAGCCGCCCTATGGCGCCCCTCCGTCTCTCCTCTGGACTCCGTGTTCTCCTCTGTGAAATATTGAATTTGGCTTTTGTCCCGTCCAATTCCGAGAATATTTCCTTACTAGCTTTTCTGGAACCAAAAACAGCAGAAAATAGGCAACTGGCACTGTGGCAACTTGTTAATAGGATAGTACCAGAAAACACATGAAAAGCACGTCAAAGTGTGGACAAAGCAAAGCAAAGTAGATACTAAACAAGCATGGAACATCAAAAATTATAGATATGTTTCCAACGTATCAAGCATCCCCAAGCTTAACTCCTGCTCGTCCTCGAGTAGGTAAGTGATAAAAAGAATAATTTTTGAGGTGACATGCACCATCAAAACCAAGATCAAACCATTTGCAAGCATTGAAATGTGGGATCAAAGAACTCTAAACATGTGCATGAAAGATGGAGTTCTAACAATAAGACAAAGTAACTATGCATGCACCATGAAAGGCTACAAACAAAGATCATGAATAACATGCATTGAAAAACGTTTGTTTGTTTCACATACAGAACACAAAGCATAGTGGCATTCAGCTTGTCCCTCATAGAGTAGCAAATAGATGCATAGGACACCTTCAAAGTTCATAAGAGTGACTAGATACAAATAGCACAAGAACAAGCAATATCAACAATATGCATCAATCAATAAGTTTTGGGACACTGCACATAGAACTAAGAATGGCAACTATGCTCTCTTAACTTAGGCCTAAAGGTAGAAGGTGGAGACTCAAAATAATAGTGGAAGAAAGGCCCTTCATAAAGGGAAGCAGGGATTTCAAGTTTCAAAAAGAGCTTCCAAAAATTATGGTACTTGTTAGCTTTCAGCCCTCATTGCCCCTATCATAAGCATCTTGAAGTGATTAAGGTTAAAGTGAACAAACTATGGAGTATATGCTTGACAAAGTATAAGTTGGCAATCTCATGTACCTTGAATACGAGGGCCGCACCTCAGGCTACTCAATTAGTCACCTGTAAGTTCTTGTCATAGTAAGTACATGTGCATCATAGAGAACCGCCAATGGGGTACCCCTTGCACATGGTACAAGAGCTATCCCATAACCAAAATGACAAGGCAAGCAACCAATGAGTATCTCAGTGATCTTTTTATTTGCTATTTGCATAGGTTTTTATTGAGGATGCTTCACAGATTGCTCATTATGGTGATGGTGCAAGTTTCCACCATGATTAGGCATGGTTTAGGCTAGCGGCCCAGGTGTTTCTCTAACACAAAATACATAACTCCATGGAATTACAAGCTCCCTTTTTATTTCACACCGGTGTCTGATGACCCACAAGTATAGGGGATCGCAACAGTCTTCGAGGGTAGTATTACCCAATTTATTGATTTGACACAAGGGGAGCCAAAGAATACTTGCAAGCCTTAACAACTGAGTTGTCAATTTAGCTGCACCTAGAAATAGTTCTTGCTCACAGAAGTTTATCAGTAGCAACAGTTTGTAGTAGCAACAACAAAGCAACAGCAGCAGCAAAACATGAGCAATAGTAACTGCAGTAGCAAATAGTAGGATATGAGCGCGGTAGGCATAGGGATGGATAGACGGGCGTTGCATGGACGAGTCTAAACATGTAACTTCAAGACCTAGGGCAATTGCATAATAATAAGAATAAGCATCCAAGTACGAAACAATCATAGGCATGTGCTCCATATATAGTCACGCGTGCTCGCGATGAGAACTTGCACAACATCTTTTGTCCTGCCAGCCCGTTGCAGCGAGGCCTCAAGGGAACTACTGGCAATTAAGGTGCTCCTTTTAATAGAACACTAGATCAAAGCATTAACACTCCATGAACACATGTGATCCTCACATCACAGCAATCCCCTCTGGTTGTCCCAATTTCTATCACTTCAGGGCCTTTGGATCCGGACAATGATATGTGTACACAAGTTGCAGATAAGATCACAAAAAATACTATCATAATGATTCAATAATAAGTTCAGATCTGAGATCATGGAACTCGGGCCCTAGTGACAAGAATTAAGCACAACAAGTTGCAACAAAGTCAAATAGCACTAATAGAGATACTAGGCACCATGCCCTAACAATCTTATTCGATTACATGATAAAACTCATCCAATCCCTACCATGCCCATAGCCTACAGCGGGGGATTACTCACTCATGGATGAGGGAAACATTGATGGTTGATGGAGAGGCGTTGGCGATGACGATGGCGATGATCCTCCCCAAATTCCCCGTCCCGGCAGGGTGCCAGAATGGAGTTTCTGGATCCGAATCGCGGCTTCTGGTGGTGGCGGTGCAGCGGAACTATTTCTAAAAAAGCGTCGACCCCCTGAGTTTTTAGGTCAGAAGGCATCCTATAGGAGAAGAGAGAGGCCGAGGGGGTGCCTGGGCTGGCCACACCCCTCCCAGGCGCGGGGTGGGCCCACCCGCGTGGCAGGGGGTGTGGGCCACCCAAGGCTCCCCTCCGTCTCGTATTCTGGCTCCGTGGATCTTCTAGTGATATAGGATTTTTGGCATATTTTCCGGGATTTTTCCTGATAGTTGATTTTCTGCACAAAAACTAGACACCAAGGTAATTCTACTGAAAACAGCGTCAGTCTGTGTTAGTTGTATCCAAATCACACAAGTTTAGAGGAGAAACAATAGCAAAAGTGTTCGGGAAAGTAGATACATTTTGGACGTATCAACCCCCCAAGCTTAGCTTATTGCTTGTCCTCAAGCAATTCAGTTAAAAATTGAGTGCGATAAAGAACTTTCATGAACACTTTTGCTTCATATGATGTAAATATTCTCATCATAGGAGTAGATACTTAGACCCTTCATAATAAGAAGTATGCAACTAAGTTTACTCAAAAGTCATTGCTTTCTATGAAGAGAAACTAACTCAATAATAATAAGTAGCATGAAACATAAGCATAAGCAACATTGCAATGCTCATAATAAGGTATGATAGAGTGGTATCTCGCTTGCCTTTGTTTGTCGATCACAATATAAATGCCAAGGCACCTCTGAAGTTCAAGTGAAGACTAGAAGTAAATATATCAGAGATACAAGAATCAAAGTCATGACATAATTAACCAAGTTTTGAGACAAACACAGGAATGACAACTATGCTCTCAAGAAGGTGCTCAAAGTATAAGTGATGACTCAACAAGGAAGTGAAAAGGTTTTTCAAAAGTTTGAAAGGCTTCCAAGTGCTGAAAGTAAGGTACTCACTAGCTTTGAGATCTCATTGCCCCTATCATAGGCACCTTCATATGGTAAATGGTGAAAGTGAGGTCCAATATGAGTTATATGCTTGACAGACCATAAACTTGAAATCCCATGTCCCTTGAGTACAAGGGTCGTGATGTCTATGCACTTCTATTCTTGTAGACAGTTGTTGGGCCTCCAAGTGCAGAGGTTTGTAGAACAGTAGCAAGTTTCCCTTAAGTGGATTACCCAAGGTTTATCGAACTTAGGGAGGAAGTGGTCAAAGGTATTCCCTCTCAAGCAACCCTGCAATCAAGATACAAGAAGTCTCTTGTGTCCCCAACACACCCAATACACTTGTCAGGTGTATAGGTGCACTAGTTCGACGAAGAGATAGTGAAATACAAGTGGTAACGGTGCCAGAAAATAGCTTCTGACTTGTTGTTGACGTGGGGTAACGTGTGTGAATGCCAGAAAATAGCTTGACGGTGAGGTAAAGACTAAAGGAAAAAGGATGGAACCAAGCAAACATGCAACAGATCTAGATGCAAATGGTGTTTCAATGCATACAAAAAAGGCCTAGGGATCATACTTTCACTAGTGAACACTCTCTCATATAAATATCCTCTCTTCATGATACTACTCTTAACTACTCTCCGGTTGGACACTCTAATCCACGGTAGGGCCTTCCCCAATCTAGATAAACCCACACTGTCACCTTGAGGGCTATATGGTTCCAACAAACACCACAATTTCATAGAGACATCCAACTCCAAATATAACTCATAACAAATATGTATATAATCTAGCTTAAGTGCCACACATGGTGCGCAAGCTGTCACTTTCATACACATGGGGAAAAGCATAGATCTATTAAAGGACGATGAGTATTTATGTAACCTCTTGCCTAAGTGCCACCACGGTATGCACGCTGTCACTTTCACACACATAGGGAGAGCAGAGATCTATTGAAGCACTTGAGAAACATAGTATATCTACTTGATTACAAAGCTCATGACCACAACAAGATCATGCATAGAGAGAGATTAACACATAGATACCGGTAGAGCCCTTAGCCTCGAGGAAGAACTACTCCCTCCTCATCATGGGAATCAGCAACGACGATGAAGATGGTGATGGAGATTGATGGAGATGGCTCCGGGGGCTCTTCCCCGTCCTGGCAGGGTGCCGGAACAAAGACTTTCTATCCCCCAAATATCCCCTTCGGTGGTGGCGGTGCTATAGAGGTTTTCGTGGATTTCTTCTGGATGATTTACGCGTTTCTCCCCGAGGGCTTCTTATAGGCGCAGGAGGCAAGATCGGTGGAGGTAAAGGGGGCCCATAGCCCCTATGGGAACCACTAGGGCTGGCCCGCGCCTAGGGGGTGCGGCCACCCTGGTGTCCTCCTCCACCTCTGCTTCATGGTTCCGTGTTGCTCCAGGAAAATAATGACTTTGTCTTTTGACTCGTCCAATTCCGAAGAATATTGATTTTCTGCCTTTCTAGAACCAAAAACAGAAGAAAACATGAAACTAGCACTATTGCATCTTGTTAATAGGTTAGTACCAGAAAACATATAAAAACACCTCAAAGTGTAGACAAAGCAAAGCAAAGTAGATATAAACAAGCATGGAACATAAAAAATTATAGATACATTTCCGACCCATCAAGCATCCCCAAGCTTAACTCCTGCTCGTTCTCAAATAGGTAAGTGATAAAAGGAATAATTTTTGAGGTGACATGCACCATCACAATCCTGATCAAACTAGTTGCAAGCATTGAAATCTGGGAACAAAGAACTCTAAACATGAGCATGAAAGATGAAGTTCTAACAATTGGACATAGTAACTATGCTGCAACATGAAAGGCTACAAACAAAGATCATGAATAACATGCATTGAAAAACATTTGTTTGTTTCACATACAGAACACATATCATAGTGGCATTCAGCTTGTCCCTCATAGAGTAGCAAATAGATGCATAGGACACCTTCAAAGTTCATAAGAGTGACTAGATACAAATAGCACAAGAACAAGTAATATCACAATGTGCATCAATCAATAAGTTTTGGGACAATG
Source organism: Avena sativa (assembly GCA_916181665.1). Classification (NCBI taxonomy): domain Eukaryota; kingdom Viridiplantae; phylum Streptophyta; class Magnoliopsida; order Poales; family Poaceae; genus Avena; species Avena sativa. The sequence goes on along the minus strand of OV702297.1, from coordinate 296,235,248 downwards.
CACATAGAACTAAGAATAGCAACTATGCTCTCTTAACTTAGGCCTAAAGGTAGAAGGTGGAGACTCAAAATAATAGTGGAAGAAAGGCCCTTCATAAAGGGAAGCAGGGATTTCAAGTTTCAAAAAGAGCTTCCAAAAATTATGGTACTTGTTAGCTTTCAGCCCTCATTGCCCCTATCATAAGCATATTGAAGTGATTAAGGTTGAAGTGAACAAACTATGGAGTATATGCTTGACAAAGTATAAGTTGGCAATCTCATGTCCCTTGAATACGAGGGCCGCTCCTCATGCTACTCAACTTTAGTCACCTGTAAGTGCTTGTCATGGCAAGTACATGTGTATCATAAAGAACCGCCAACGGGGTACCCCTTGCACATGAAACAGGAGCTATCCCATAATCAAAATGACAAGGCAAGCAGACAATGAGCATCTCAGTCATCTTCTTATTTACCATGGGAATATGGTGCTTTTTTCTCTCTTTCCTCTTTTCTCAATATGTCTCTTTTTTTATAAGAAGAAAGCTTCATAGATGTCATTATGGTGATGCTGCAAGTTTCCACCATGATTAGGCATGGCTTAGGCTAGCGGCCCAGACGTTTCTCTAACACACATACATAACTCCATGGACTTACAAGCTCCCCTTTTATTTCACACCGATGACATCCATAGACAAAAGAGCATGATATCAACTATGTACAAAGTACAAGTGCAATGTTGAAAACGTTACCCATGAAAACATGGTTCTGCTAAATCCAACGTATAAGTGCAAGCATATACAACATAGATTACACAATGGTTCAAGTTTATTAGGGGCAAGGAATATAAAGTGTGACGTCAAGTTCGTGAGAGCTTTAATCACTAAGTTTTCACATAACAAAATACTTTTTAATTGGAAGATAGCTGAAAACAAGAATATACTTGGAATGGTGTAACACACCATGCATAGGAATTTATAGTGGACACTTTGGAATAACTTGGTTTCTTGGGATTTGGTGCATGAGTAGAGATTACTCAATACAAGTGCAGGCTAGCAAAAGACTGGGAGCGACCAACTAAGATAGCAATTATGGCCATAATCATGCAAAGCGACAAAACACTAGTAATTAAAGCATAAAGTGGTACCACAAGTCAAAAACTAAATGATCAAAGAGGCTAAGGTGACTGGTTCATAGTCATAACATGGTATGAGCATGTGCCAAGTCAACCCAAACAAAGCATCAAAGGAGAATACCATAATACTATGCTTTTGTATGCTAAAACAACGCATGATTCCTTCAAGGCACATTAAGAAATCTCAAGTGTTTGGAACAAGTCATGCTACAGAAATAATCACTAAGCATAATGTCAAAACAATATCTAGCATGACATGACAAAGTCTAAGCCACAGTCAAAACAAGCTCCCTTTTGTACCACTTAAGCATGAAGCTTTCTACTCTCTTCCAACACCAACCGACTTATTTGAAACAACTCACAAGGACAATAATCAATAAATATCAGTGAGAAAGTCTCACAAATCCACAAAGAAGAACTAAAAATTTCTAAGCAAAAAGCACAAGAAAACTAAGGCTAAACATAGTGCTAGCAAAAGTGAACACTCACAGAACAATAAGAATGAAAACTAGAGTGTTCTAGGCAATGAATAACGGGGTGTTACTCTCCCCAAAAGAGTGCGCTGTGATCAACCAACTTTATTCAAGCAAACTAAGCAAACAAAAACCAAAAATGAAAACTAAGACGCTCTAAGAACAACACAACAGTGCATGAAAAAATAAAAACGAAGTGTCTAGAAAGACCTGATATTTTTATTGATGAAGAACGGGATGCCTTGGGCATCCCCAAGCTTTGACGCTTGTACCTCTTGAATATTTCTTGGGGTGACACGGGGTGGCATCCCCAAGTTTGAGCTTTTGTCCATTCTTCATCTCATTACATCATTCTTTCTCTACACCTGAAATTTTTCCTTCATACAAAAGTTCACACAATCTTCATTAGCAACATTAGTGTATTCAAAAGATAATAGACCCTTGGGTTTAGCTTTATAACATCAAAACTTTCACTTAAAACACAAGATACTGTAGAAACTCCTTAAAAAATCTCAATTTCCCAAAAAGAACCCAAAAAGGAATCAATAAGAAGCAAATGCAAATAATGGCAGAAATCTGTCAAAACAGACAAGCAGGTAGAAACCGATTTTTTCGAAGACCTTATGTTGCTCAAATCAAAAAGTGTTGAACTGACGAACGCTAGCTAACATACTGTGGGATTGTTTCGTAAATTTTCAGCTCAATAAAACTTACAGAGACTCCGCACGAATTTTTATGGTGGAGGACAGAAAACTGTTTCGGGACAGCAACTCCCTAAATCTTACTTCCCTCTCATTAGAGGTCATTATTGGCACAAAAAAGCAAACAAAAAGAATAAGGAGAGGTCATTACAGAAGTAATAACTTCCAAGACTCAAGAAAACTCTTGGGTTATCTCTTAACAAGTACTTTTCTTTAACACCTTTAAGTTAGGCTTGATAGTTTGAGAAGATGCTCACATAAGAAATATGAATTGAAGTAAAAGAGAGCATCAAGAAGCAAATTCAAAACACATTTAAGTCTAACCCACTTCCTATGCAGAGGAATCTTATAAAGAAACAAGTCATGAAATCTCAAAGCAACATGCATAGGAAAGCAAAACAAGTGTAACTTCAAGACTTTGAACATAAAGAGGGGAAACTTAATATTTTTGAGATACATAAGACCATGTTTCCCTTTCTCATAATAACTTTCAGTAGCATCATGAATAAAATTAACAATATAACTATCACATAAAACATTCTTATCATGAGCCACATGCATAAAATAATTATTACTCTCCACATAAGCATAGTCATCCTTATTAATTATAGTGGGAGCAAATTTAACAACATAGCTATCACTATTATTCTCATCACCATAATCATCAAATATAGGAGGCATATTGTAATCATAATTAATTTCCTACTTGATAGTAGGTGGACTAAAAATATCATACTCATCATCGTAATCATCATATATTGGAGGTTTGGTATCATCATAAGCAATAGAATAGCTATCTTCCAAAGTTGGGGAACTAAAAAGATCATTTTCATAAAAACTAGCTGCCCCAAGCTTAGACTTTTCCAAAGCATTAGCAACAATGGTGTTCAAAAAATTCATACTAATAACAATGTTATTAGCATGCAAATAAAGTTCCATAGGTTTTTTAATTTTCTCTTCAAACACTTCATGTCCTAACTCAAGATAAATGCTATAGAGCTCTCTAATTTTGTTGTTGTTTTCCATTAAGCCTAACTAGTGAAAACAAGAAACAAATAGACAAAATTGCAGAATCTAAAGGAAATAAGTTTGATCACTCACACGGTATCCATGCTGTCACTTTCACACACATGGGGAGAGCAGAGATCTATTGAAGCACTTGAGTAATAGAGTACATCTACTTGATTACAAAGCTCATGACCACAACAAGATCATGCATAGAGAGAGAGATGAACACATAGCTACCGGTAGAGCCCTTAGCCTCGAGGAAGAACTACTCCCTCCTCATCATGGGAATCAGCAACGACGATGAAGATGGTGATGGAGATCGATGGAGATGGCTCCGGGGGCACTTCCCCGTCCCGGCAGGGTGCCGGAACAGAGACTTTATGTCCCGCGAATCTCCCCTTTGGTGGCGGTGGCGCTACGGAGGTTTTCGTGGATTTCTTCTAGATGATTTAGGGTTTTCTCCCCAGGGGCTTCTTATAGGCACATGAGGCAAGGTCGGTGGAGGTCCAGGGGGCCCACACCCCCTGTGGGTGTCGCCATGGCTGTCCCGCGCCTAGGGGTGTGGCCACCCTGGTGTCCTCCTCCACCTCTGCTTCGTGGTTCCGTGTTGCTCTGGGAAAAATAATGGCTTTGGATATTGTCTCGTACAATTCCGAGAATATTGATTTTCTGCCTTTCTAGAACCAAAAACATAAGAAAACATGCAACTAGCACTGTGGCATCTTGTTAATAGGTTAGTACCAGAAAACATATAAAAACACCTCAAAGTGTAGACAAAGCAAAGAAAAGTAGATACTAAACAAGCATGGAACATCAAAAACTATAGATACGTTTCCTACGTATAAGGCCGCTCCTCGTGCTACTCAACTTTAGTTACCTGTAAGTTCTTGTCATTGTAAATACATGCATATCATAGAGAACCGCCAATGGGGTACCCCTTGCACATGATACAGGAGCTATCACATAATCAAAATGACAAGGCAAGCAGACAATGAGCATCTCAGCGATCTTTTTATTTGCTATTTGCATAGGTTTTTATTGAGGATGCTTCACATATTGCTCATTATGGTAATGCTACAAGTTTCCACCATGATTAGGCATGTCTTAGGCTAGCGGCCTAGGCATTTCTCTAACACATATATATAACTCCATTAACTCATAAGCTCCCCTTTTATTTCACACCGACGACATCCGCAAACAAAAGAGCATGGTATCAACTGGATATGTATCCATAAGTGTTGAAAGCCTTTCCCGTGACAGCACGGTTCTGCAAACTCCCAGCCTATAGTTTGCAAGCATATAACTTTCATGGACAGTCACAATGGTTTAGGATTATTAAGGGCAAGAAATAAAGTGTGCCATCAAGTTCATGAGAGCTTTACTAAGTAACTTTCTCAAAACAGACTAACATTTTATTTGGAAGAAAACAAGGCATAAAGAATATGCATTGAATTAGCAAATGATGCTAATAGGTAGGTATGGTGGACATTGTTGGCAATATTGGTTTTAGGGATTTGGATGCACAAGTAGAGCTCATAATTAGTGCAAGTGAAGGCTAGCAATAGAGAGGGAGCGACAAACGAGAGAGCAATAACTGTCATAATCATGCTTGCAACAAAACATGACTAATTATGGCATGGAAGTGATACAAGAACTCCGAGGCAAAATAAATCATGGAGGCTTACTGACTATTGTTTAGTCATATGCATGCGTGAGCATGTGCCAAGTTGATTCACATGAAACGTTCAGAGGAGGATACCACAATATCATACCAAGTGATGAATAAAACAATGCAAGAAAACATTCATATGACATGCTACAAACTATTAACAAGCTGGAGCTAATCACAAGAAAGCAAGAACTACTAAGCATCCATCAATAACATACAACTTACATGAACACACTAAGCATGCTCACAATGATGAGTATATGTACAAAAATGAAAACAAATAGAGTTTGTTGCGAGCCTCTTACCACACCTCAAGTTGTCTTAATCTTCATTATTGCCCTTCACTTATGTGACTTGAATAATAACATGAAACCAAACTCCACTGAGGACGGTTGAACCCTGGAAAGAACTCACAAAACCAAAGAAGAACAACAAATATTTTTGGTGTTTTTGATTTTTCAAACAAGCAAACAAAGCAAAATCTTTTTGGATTTTTTCTTAAGGCAAACCAAAGCTAAAAAGCAAAGAAACAAACCAAGAGAAACAATGAAAATATTTTTGGTAGTTTTGTGTTTTGGGAAAGCAGAAACAAAAACCAAAAAGAAAGCGAAACAATGGATATACAAAGAACCGACGAAACATGATATATAGATGAGTGTGATGTCGGTATACCTCCCCCCCAAGCTTAGGCTTTTGGCCTAAGTGGGGCTCAATAGCGCGGGTAGTAACCCCAAGCTGGTGGGTCATCATAGGAATGATCATAGTCAGGCGCTTGCGATGAAGAAGAAGACGCACCCCAATCATAGGCGGGCTGCTGGTATGAAGACTCTCCCAAGTTGGAGGGTTGAACCAAATCATCTTCGGCATCCTCTCCAACATTCTCCTCTTGCTGGGAGAGCTCCGCCACGTATATGTCAAACTCCTCCTCCGTGAGCGACCATCCTTGCCTGTTATCAAAATTAAACAAAGCAGGTGCAGGAAAATAAACTACTTTCTCAGTCCTACCCCCTCTCCAACCACGCTTGACAAAGGATAATTCATACGGTAAACTACTCACAGTAGCCCCTAGATAAACAAAGTTATGCTGAACCATGGAATCAAGATCAAGCCTCTCTATGGGGAACCGATAATCTGAATGGTGAGGCTCTAAACCATGGAAAGCTAGCAACCTAGCGGCGATGAGACCTCCACAAATTCCACCCTTCTCGCGGTTAGTGGTAAGACGGTAAGCTATCAAAGCACCCATGTTATAAGATCTATCCCTATTCAAAGCAGCTGAGATAAAAGCTAGATCAAAAGAAGATAACTTTCTAGCAAGAACACACTTGGTAATGAAATAGGCAAAATATCTAATGGATGGGAACTGAATGTTCCAAATTTTACCACTTTCCTTCGAGAAGTCGAAACCTTGGCAAATTTCATCATATAAATCCATAAGTGACTTAGGCCTCTCCTTGATCTTCTCACAAGATCCCCAATGAGGTACTCTAATTGCTGCACAGAAATCGGCAAAAGGCAGGTCGATAGCTAGATTGTATATTTTATAATAGACCATGGGATTAGATGAAGACCAAGTAAACCGGAAGTCCTGCACCATAGCCATGGTTAGTTGAACATATTGAAAAGGTTCACCTTCAACAAAGTGTTCCAACCCTGCATTGGTAATAATAGTTTGGAAATCCTGGAGGATTCCCATGGCTCTCATAAATTCATGGCATGGATATATGAAAGGGAAGACTCCTTCCTCACGATAAACTTTCATTGGCTTAGGTACCATCCAATCATATTGATTCAGTGGGTATGCACTCATCTTCCTTTCTAAAATTTTCAGACAAACATCAAACCAAGTGATTTCCAAGTTGATAAATGATGAGAAACTACTATAGGAACTTGCTAGAGGGATACACATGCATCAAAATTAAATCTCTAAGAATAGAACAAGCATGCAAGCTCACACAACCTGTCACCTATAGCAGAAAAATACTCAAGATACAATCTACCAATCACAAATCTAATTGGACAAGCGGAGGAGGCACATACCAAGGAGCAATTTCTCCAAAAATCAGCAACAAAGATGGGCTAAGCAAGGAGATCGAAAATCGGGAGCAAGAACAACATGAACTCGACCTTGAGAAAGTTTTCCGGTGTTTTTCGGGGGAGAGAAAGAAGATGGCTGGGAGGAGGCATCTTGGAGGGCCACAGGTGGGCCACAGCCCTGCCAGGCGCCACCTGGGGGCTGGCCGTGCCGCCCAGGGGTGTGCTGGACTGGGGTGGCCCTGGGTCACTCCAGGTGTCCCTCTGTCCCTTTTTTCAAGTAAAAAAATATTTTAAATATTCTGGGATTTTTCGGGAAACTTTATTTTTGGCCAATTTTCAGGGTATAAAAATTGATTTTCTCGCAGAAAAGATTTTTTAGAAGAAGCAAAAGCAAACCAAAACCAAACTACAGAAGTTCTAAGATACTCTAACAAGCAAACAACTAGCAAAACCAAAGCTAACAAGAGAAAAGGAAAAGACTAGGAAGGAGAAAAGTAAAAGAAAACAAGAATAACCACAGTGAAAACATTGTTTTGTTCATTAAAATCCTTTTGTTAACAAGGTTGATCAAGTCTTGTTACCAAAAAAATCTTATATGAAACAAAACTTTGCATTCCACAAGGTGATTATGTTTCCTCAAACTTGATAGCAATAGTCCCAATCATAATAGTTTCAAAATTTTCTTGTGGAATGGGACAATGTATTTCTCCAACCTTGATGCTCTCAATATTTTCAATGGAATTCAGGCAATATGTCTTAGCAACCTTCTTGGGGAAATAAATAGTATGCTCTTTGTCATTAATATTAAATGTTACTTTTCCTTGATTGCAATTGATGTCAGCACCTGCAGTATTAAGAAAGGTCTCCCAAGAATAATAGACATATTATCATCTTCAGGCTTTTCAAGCACAACAAAATCAGTTAAAACCAAGCAATTATGAGCCACCTGAACATGAACATCCTCACATATACCAACATGGATATTAGTAGACTTATCAGCCATTTGCAAAGATATATCAGTTGGTATCAACTTTTCTAGCTGGAGTCTCTTGTAGAGAGAAAAAGGCATAACACTAACTCCATCTCCCAAATCACATAAAGCAGTTCTAACATAATTATTCTTAATAGAGCAAGGAATAGTTGGTATACCTGGATCACCAAGTTTCTTTGGAACCTTACCATTTAAGGAGTAATTAGCAAGCAAAGTAGAAATCTCCTCATTAGTAATCTTCCTTTTATTAGAGACAATATCCTTCATATACTTTGAATAAGGAGGCAACTTAATAGCATCAGTCAAAGGAGTTTGCAAAAATAAAGGCTTCATCCACTCACAAAACTTGTTGTAGTGTTCTTCCTCCTTTGACTTGTGTTTCTTACCTGGAAAAGGCATAGGTTTCTGCACCCAAGGTTCTCTCTCACTACCATGTTTCTTAGCAATAAAATCTTCCTTAGTGTACCTAGTGTTCTTAGTGTGCTTCACAGGTTCTTCCTCAACTTCCTCCTTATCAGGAGCATCATTTCTATCATTACCACTCTCAGTTTCAGCATCAGAGACAGATATACTATTAGGATCTACAGCAGGTTCAAGTGGTTCCTCAACTATTTTATGTTTCTTTTTCTTTCTCTTACGAGGACTACCACTACTTTCACATTGTTGAGAATCCTGCTCAATTCTTTTAGGGTGTCCTTCAGGATATAAATGATCTTGAGTAGCTATACGACTCCTAGTTCTAATTCCATAAGCATGTTTATCTCCTGAGGCATTAAATAGAATATCTTTTTCTACCTTGGCAAGTTGATCAATTTGAGTTTAAACCATTTGAAAGTGTTTATAAAGCATTTTAATATCATCAGCAGTTCTTTTCACAATATCTTTCAACTCATTCATAGATCTAGAGTTTTCCAATAAATGATTCTGAACTTGTTTATTAAAATTACCTTGTTTAACAATAAATGTGTCAAGTTCCTCTAAGCATTGATCAGGAGGCTTACCATAAAGAATATCACCTTCATCAAAGTGGAGAGAGTGTACCTCAATCACTAGTAGGGAAAACCTTACCGCCGGCGCACCAAATATAGATACCGCCGGTGAATTCGTGCTCGCCTGCGACCACCTCACCGGCGGTAATTTTTTACCGCCACCGCGTAGCCTGTTCGCCGGCGGTATTTGAAGTTACCCCCGGTGCACCAGACTTCGCCAGCGGTATTTTAAGTTACCCCTAGCGAACATGCCAAAAGCGCCGGCGGTAACTCAACTTACCCCCGGCGGATGACCAGTACGCCAGCACTATGTACGTATAGGATTAAAAAAAATCAGCTGCACACACGGCTCAATCCATCTATTTTATTCAACTAGGCACCGCCGGTAAAATAGATGCACAATATGCATACTAGTTTGAAGACACAATAACAAAATGCAGTATCAGTAACAGTAGTAGCCGTAGGCTAGTAACCTTGACTAAATACTAAACTAAGATGCATGATCTCGACCATATTAAGCAGCCAGGAACCCTGACCCTTCGCACTCAACCCTCCGTCTTCATGGTTCCTCCATCATCTCATCACCCATGTCGATTCCGCCGTCATCGTCGCTACCAGATCTGTTGTCGCCGCAGCCCCGTGTTGATGCCGTCGTTGTCGTAGCCCCATGTTGATGTTGTCGGCACCATAGCCACGTGTCGATGACGTCGCTACCACAATCCCATTCTGCTCCCAAGAAATAAACTAAAATAAATAAGGATCTGGTGTGCATGTACATAACAAGGTGACATCTTTTTGTTCATTCTTAATCAAAAAAATTATATATAAAGCAAAGTCAACTATATTTTCATCAATCTCATCGCTATACATAGCAAGTAATCGCTCAATAACATTATAGTTTGTTCTTCTACCAAAGATAAACAACTGCCAAATGATTAAGTAGGCAAAACAACATATGGGCATCTCACATAAACAATCAATAGGATAAATAGACCTAAACTTGGCTGAGCAATAGAACAACACAGGAATAGTAGCTCCATATCTGGTTGTAACTCTCAACAGGAAAAATGTCTTATCTACAGCAGAATTTCTAGTAGTACACATAAGAACTAACTCAGGAAATCAGGATAACTAACCAGTCTTTTTATTTCTAAAACCAAAGTGTCAGAATAGGAGCACAACCTTGGCAATGAGGATGGTGATGGAGCAGGATTTGGGAACATCATGGTGCAAAGGGAAGGGATGAAATAGGATCTTGAAGTAGAGGGCACCAGGGACGCCGCACCCGCACATGCAGTAAAATAGTAGGTCTCGGCAACAAAATAAACTCATATTATCAGTTGAAATACTTGCTAGAAAGAACTTGCTGCACATGTTAAGTACTAAACTACATACATGTTGACGTTGCACAAAATCACAACAAGCAGAATCTGTCATCCACGAATCAAACTAGATAAATGGGAAGTATAGATCACATGCATAGTCAATAATTTACTACAAAGTATAGAACAAACAGACTCATTTGGTCATTGGAACTTTTCAAATACAATAGGGCCTTGTTTTCCTTCCTTTGGAATAAATTATTTAATATAAATTATACCTAATGCTTAGCTTGAGTCAAGAGGCTTTCAGAATGTGTAATACCGATTCTCACACATTGGCAAAACCTACCACCATTTTAGTACAAGAGGCAAGATTGGCATTTTAAACTGAGACACAACTAAGCTTTGTTCATACACAACATGAGTACAGAATTAAACTAACACACAAGTAACATAGATGCGAGATTGACATTTTAACATGCCAATAGAATTAAACAATCTCTAAGATTATCCTCAGAACTAAACATGATAATTCCTATCCCTACAACACCAACAAATACACAACAATGAAGGATCCACTACTAGCACATTCGATGTGATAACATGATCTAATTTTGCAGGAATACATGGAGGAGAGGGCCTCACCAGCAGCAGGTAGTCGTGTTGGCGGTTGGCATCAGAGGCGTGGAATAGTGGCCAGCAGCAGGGCTTGGAGAGATGATCTGGAGGTCGCCATCAGAGGGGTTGAATAGTGGACAACAGCAAGAGGTCGAGCCCGTGATGGTGATGGTCCTGCCCAAAATCGAGGGGCGCCATGGCCACGTCCCTGGCGAGCGTGCTGGGGATTCCCAGCACGAGCACCGCAGCGAGGATCTGGGTGACCTGCCTGTCGGAGTTGGCTTGGAACCTGACGCAGTCGGGAGCGTTCGTATCTACCTTGAGCACGGAGAGGGACGAGGAGGAGAGGATATGGATGGTGGTGGGCGGGGCAGGGCAGAGATGGCAACGGCGGACATCATGGATAGCGGTGGCGGCGGAGGAGGAGCGGATGGGGATGGGGAGAGGGAAGGGTTGGTGTGTGCGATTGTGCGTGGGCAGTGTGTGTGGGGGTGATGGGCAGGGTTGGTCGCGGTTCAGCACCCACGGGCTGGATATTGTGTTCGCCGGGGGTAGCCCATGTAGCCCTGGCGTACTATCACTATTCGCCGGCAGTAGCACGGGGCGGGCCTGGAAGGGCTTACCGCTGGCGACTTTGGCCCAAGTTCGCTGGGGGTAAGTTGATTATCACCGGCACGCTAATATTTCGTTCGCCAGCGGTAACGCGAGGAAGGCCTGGAAGGCTTTACCGCCGGCGACCCCGGGTCCACTTCGCCGGCGGTAAAGAATGCGGCTATAAGCTTTTCTATACTAGTGAATAGTGGATGAATGGGGAATTGGCTTGCATAATTCTTCTATAGGAGGTAGATTCTTCACATCTTCAGCTCTAATACTTTCTCCTTTAGACATTTCTTAGCCTCCTTCATCACTTCATCGTTTAATGCAATTACTCCCTCTTCTTTGGTGTTGGTGTTGGAACTGGTTCAGGAGTAATAGGCTCAGGTGTATTTAGCTCAGTTGAAGTCCAATCATCATAATTCTTGCTTATTTTAGACATTAATTCTTCAGCATCTATAGGAGTTCTTTTCCTGACAACACAATCAGCAAAGCTATCTAGGTATGTCCTAGACTCATCAGTTAGTCTATTATAATAAATATCAAGAAGCTCATTTTTAGGTAATGGACATCCAGTATGTGCATGAATCAAGGCACAAAACCTTGTCCATGACTCAAGCAATTTCTCTCCTTCTCCTTGTTTAAAATCAAAAAATTTCTTCAAAGTAGCATGTCTAGCACTCGGAGGAAAATATATCTGGAAGAAAGAAGCAATCAAACAATCAGGGCTATCAATGGAACCAGGAGGTAATCTATTAAACCAAGCCTTAGCTTCTCCTTTTAGTGAAAAAGGGAAGATCTTAGTAACAAAGTACTTGCGCATCTTAAAATCATCAGAGAATAAAGAACTCATAGTGGAAAGCTCATTCATATCAGCCACAGCACTCTCATTTTTAGTCGCACAAAAAGGTTATTTCTCAACAATGTCTAACTAGGATAAATCAAGAGAGAAATCATAATCTTTATCTTTAATATCTATGGGAGAGGTGGCAAACTTAGGATCAGAGGACAGTTTAGGAATAATGGTACGTCTCTCAAGGAGACTCTTAATAGCACTAGCACCATGTGTGTTTCGGCACTCTCCAACAAATTCATCAGTAAACTCAATGTAGCCATCATTAAGATCATAATTCTCTCTAGACTCAGGTGAGCTAACAGATGTAACAGTGTCTTCACTAGGAGTTTCAGTTCTTCCTAGACCATCCATAGTAGCATCTAGGAAAGGACCTAATGAACCACTCACATCAAGCACAGTAGAAGTAACATCATGAGTATCAAAAGCAGTTTCAGATTCAACGGTAGTAGCAGTGTGTGTAGCATGAGTATGTGGTGGTGGTATGACAAGCTTACTTATAACAGCGGTGAATCAAGAGCAGCAGAGGTGTTTAGGACTGTACCTCTTCTTGTATTGGATGGTAAAATAGGAAACTTTCCATCACGAGACTTCCCCATGATGAACGGAGTAGCAGTGAACAATAGTAGATCCAAGTGAACTTACAAATAAAGCTATGCTCCCCGGCAACGGTGCCAGAAAATAGTCTTGATGACCCACAAGTATAGGGGATCGCAATAGTCTTCGAGGGTAGTATTACCAAGTTTATTGATTCGACACAAGGGAAGACAAAGAATACTTGCAAGCCTTAACAATTGAGTTGTCAATTCAGCTGCACCTGGAAATAGTTTGCTCACAGAAGTTTATCAGTAGCAACAGTTTGTAGTAGCAACAGCAGCAACAACACAGGAGCAATAGTAATAGTAGTAGCAAACAGTAGGATATGAGCGCGGTAGGCATAGGGATGGATAGATGGGCGTTGCATGGACGAGTCTAAACATGTAACTTCAAGACCTAGGGCAATTGCAGAATAATAAGAATAAGCATCCAAGTACTAAACAATCATAGGCATATGCTCCATATATAGTCATGCGTGCTCGCAATGAGAACGTGCACAACATCTTTTGTCCTGCCAGCCCGTTGCAGCGGGGCCTCAAGCAATTAAGGTGATCATTATAATAAAGCACCAGAGCAAAGCATTAACACTCCATGAATAAATGTGATCCTCACATCACAGCCATCCCCTCCGGTTGTCCCAATTTCTGTCACTTCGGGGCCTTTGGATCTGGACAATGATATGTGTACACAACTTGCAGATAAGATCACAAACAATACTATCATAATGATTCAATAATAAGTTCAGATATGAGATCATGGCACTCGGGCCCTAGTGACAAGCATTAAGCACAACAAGTTGCAACGAAGTCAAATAGCACTAATAGAGATACTAGGCACCATGCCCTAACAATCTTATTTGATTACACGATAGAACTCATCCAATCCCTACCATCCCCATAGCCTACAGCGGGGGATTACTCACTCTTGGATGAGGTCAACATTGATGGTTGATGGAGAGGTTGGCGATGACGATGGCTACGATCCTCCCCAAATTCCCCGTCCTGGCAGGGTGCTAGAATGGAGTTTCTAGATTCGACACGCGGCTTCCGGTGGTGGCAGCGCAGCGGAACTCTTTCTGAAAAAACATCAAACCCCCTGAGTTTTTAGGTCAGAAGGCATCTTATAGGCGAAGAGAGAGGCCGAGTGGGTGCCTAGGCTGGCCACACCCCTCCCAGGCGCGGGGTGGGCCCACCCACGAGGCAGGGGGTGTGGGCCACCCAGGGCTCCCCTCCATCTCGTATTCTGGCTCCGTGGATCTTCTGGTGAAATAGGATTTTGGCATATTTTCCAAGATTTCTCCTGATAGTTTATTTTCTGCACAAAAACTAGACACCAAGGTAATTCTGCTGAAAACAGTGTTAGTCTGTGTTAGTTGTATCCAAATCACACAAGTTTAGAGGAGAAACAATAGAAAAAGTGTACGGGAAAGTAGATACGTTTTGGACGTATTAGTGACATCCATAGACAAAAGAGCATGATATCAACTGTGTACAAAGTACAAGTGCAATGCTGAAAACGTTACCCATGACAACATGGTTCTGCTAATTCCAACATATAAGTGCAACCATATACAACATAGATGACACAATGGTTCAAGTTTATTAGGGGAAAGGAATATAAAGTGTGCCATCAAGTTCGTGAGAGATTTAATCACTAAGTTTTCACATAACAAAATACTTTTTAATTGGAAGATAGCTGAAAACAAGAATATACTTGGAATGGTGTAACACACCATGCATATGAATTTATAGTGGACACTTTGGAATAACTTGGTTTCTTGGGAGTTGGAAGCATGAGTAGAGCTTACTCATACAAGTGGAGGCTAGCAAAAGACTAGGAGCAACCAACTAAGAGAGCAATAATGGCCATAATCATGTAGAGAGACAAAACATTACTAATCAAAGCATAGAGTGGTACTACAAGTTAAGGACTAAATGATCATAGAGTCTAAGGTGACTGGTTCATAGTCATAACATGGTCTGAGCATGTTCCAAGTCAACCCAAACAAAACATCAAAGGAGAATACCACAATACTATGCTTTTGCATGCTAAAACAATGCATGATTCCTTCAAGGCACACTAAGCAATCCCAATTGTTTGGAACAAGTCATGCTACAACAATAATAACTAAGCATAAGGTCAAAACAACACCTAGCATGACATGCTAAAGTCTAAGTCACAGTCAATGCAAGCTCCTCTTGCACTTTCAAGCAAGAACTTTCTACTCCTTTCTAACACCAATCAACTTATTTGAAACAACACAGCAAGAACGGGGGTCCAAACTACTTTATTCAAGCAAACTAAACAAACTAAGCAAAGCAAATGAAAACTAAGACGCTCCAAGAACAACACGGCAGTGCATGAAACAATAAAACGAAGTGTCTAGAAAGACCTAAGCTTTTTATTGATGAAGAAGGGGATGCCTTAGGCATCCCCAAGCTTTGATGCTTGTACCTCTTGGATATTTTTTGGGGTGACACCGGGGTGGCATCCCCAAGCTTGAGCTTTTGTCCATTCTTTATCTCATTACATCATTCTCTCTCTACACCTAAATTTTTTCCTTCATACAAAACTTCACACAATCTTCATTAGCAACACTAGTGTATTCAAAAGATAATAGACCTTTGTGTTTAGCTTTAGAACGATAAAACTTTCACTAAAAACACAAGCTACTGTATCAACTCCTTCAAAAAGCTCGATTTCCCAAAAAGGAATCAATAAGAAGCAAATGCAAATAATGGCAGAAATCTATCAAAATAGACCAGCAGGTAGAACTAACGAAAGTGTTGAACTTTCAGAAAGTGTTGAACTAACAAAAGTTAGCTAACATACTGGGGGATGTATTAGTAAATTTTTAGCGAAAGTGTTGAACTAACGAAAGTTAGCTCTTGAAATTTTCAGAAAGTGCTTTATAAAGACCTTTTGTTGCTCAAATCAAAAAGTGTTGAACTAACGAAAGTTAGCTAACATACTGGGGGATGTATTAGTAAATTTTTAGCTCAATCCAACTTACAGAGACTCCTCACGAATTTGTATGATGGAGGACAGAAATCTGTTTCGGGACAGCAACTCCCCAAATCTTACTTCCCTCTCATTAGAGGTCATTCTTGGCACAAAAAACAAACAAAAAAGGATAAGGAGAGGTCATTACTGAAGTAATAACTTCCAAGACTCAAGGAAAGTCTTGGGTTATCTCCCAAAAATTTCTTTTCTTTAACGCCTTTAAGTTAGGCACAAGAAGCAAGAAATCAAGTATTTTCAAATGAAGAAGCATTAACTCTCTTGCTCCTACCTTTCTTACCTTTCTTCTCTTTAGGGAAAATATGATTGCTTACTGGAGGAGAAAAATGTATAATGCCTTTTCCCACATCTATTATTGCTCCAAGGTGTTTCAGTAGGGATCTTCCAAGTGTAATATCTCCTTTGCCAGGCATATTATAAATTATAATCAATTTCTTTATGGCATCAAAAGCTTCATCCTCAGTACATCGAAAAATATCTTTCTCAGCCACAGCATCCAAAGAATATCTATAACAAAGAGCAATACCATGGTAGAAACTATTAATAACCAAGCTAAGACTCATCTTAGGCTCAGTTTCCCTTTATAAAGCAGAAATTCTAGACCAAGCTTCTTTGAAACTCTCTTCACTTTTTTGCTTGAAAGTAAAAAATCTTTTCCATAGGTGTCACAGAGATTGGACCAAAACCAGACATCATAGCAACTAGGGCAGGAACTAATTTTTTTGTGTTTTTGACAAGAGAAAGGAAACCAAACTAAACTAATTTTTTTTGGAGTTTTTGATAAAAAGAGGCAAACAAAACCAAGCAAAAGGAACTAAGAAAACCAAAAACAAAGTAAATAGAAAGGTTGAGGAGGACTCCCCCTGTGAAGACTTTCTTAGCCTCCCCGACAATGGTGCCAGAAAGTCTTGATGCGTGTTGACGCTTCGTCGGGAAACCCCAAGAGCAAGGTATGATGCAGCACATCATCAAGTTTTCCCTCAGTAAGAAACCAAGGTTATCGAACCAGTAGGAGGAAGGAAATGTCTCAAAGGTGTTGCAAGCAGCGTGGGAACCTACACAACACAAACTCAAGACTTTGCCCCAACTAACAGTGAGGTTGTCAATCTCACCGGTTGTTGTAACAAAGGATTAAATGTATGGTGTGGAAGGTAATGGTTTGCAGCAAGTAAACAGGTAACATTGGAAGATGTATCAATGGTAAAGATTGGACCAGGGTCCATAGTTCACTATAGGTGTTCTTCTTATATAAACAAACATGGCATGCGGGGTAAACAAATTACAGCAGGGCAATTGACAGGACTAAGCAAGGCATAACAATGCAATACTATATATAAAGATCCTATGAGATTCGATTGGGCAATACAACAAGATACATAGACCGCCATCCAACTGCATCTATGACTAGAAGTCCACCTTTGTGTCATCATCCAAACCCCCTCTAGTATTAAGTTGCAAGCAACAGACAACTGCTTTAAGAAAAGTGTGTATGGTGAACCATCCACTTGTTCCATGAACAAGAGACCATTGTTTTCTCCCTAGTGGCAACATCACATCTACAACCTTAGAGATTTCTGTCACTTCCCTTGATTAAATAGAGGCATTAACCCACTATCGAGCATAAATACCCTCTCTTGGAGTCACTAGCAACTACTTGGCCACGATATCTACTAACAACAAAGAGAATGCAAGATCACAAACAACACAAACATGATAGAATCAATAAGACAAAACCATTAATCAATCTAACATAGTAATCTCAATATCCATCGGATCCCCGCAAACACAACATGCATGATTACAAATAGATGAGATCTTGATCATGAATGGAGCTCACAAGATCTAGACATGAAAGCACAAGGTGGAGATACAACCATATAGCTACTACATGGATCCGTAGTCCAAAGTGGAACTACTCACGCTTCATACCGGAGGCTGGCATGATGAAGAAGGCCTCTAGGATGATCTTCCCTCCGGCAGGGTGCCGGGAAGAGCTTCATATCCCCCCCGATCTAGGGATGATGGTGGCGGCGGCTACAGACGGTTTATGGAATATTGATCGGGTGCTTAGGGTTTAGGCATCAGGGGCTTCTTATAGGCGCAGAGGCGAGGCTGGGAGGGGACCAGGGGGCCCACAGCCTACCCAGGCGCGAGCCCACCCTAGGCCGCCCTGTGGCGCCCCTCCGTCTCTCCTCTGGACTCCGTGTTCTCCTCGGTGAAATATTGACTTTGGCTTTTGTTTCGTCCAATTCCGAGAATATTTCCTTACTAGCTTTTCTTGGAACGAAAAACAGCAGAAAACAGGCAAGTGGCACTGTGGCAACTTGTTAATAGGTTAGTACTAGTAAACATATGAAAAGCACCTCAAAGTGTGGACAAAGCAAAGCAAAGTAGTGTAAAGGTCCCAACCTGATAAGGTAGAGATCCCTGTGTTTACAATGCTAGTCCCTGGATCAATAGCTAGCATCCACAGTTTGAGATGTAATATCAAGAAACAAAGGTCATAGTACAACTTTATAACCAGGAATACAATATTATATTACATCTTACATAGCTCATTTGGCTATCTCATTACAATGCAGCAGAAATATCTATATAGCATGGAGTCCTTCATCTTCAAAGTGCCACAGGCAATCATGTTGGTTGTAGACTTGTATCCTATTAAACACACACTTCACTAACATCAAACAAACCTGCAACATATAAGTTACAGCCACAAGGGTCAATACATTTGAATTGTACTGGCAAGTGTCACTACTATGTGGAAATAAGTTGTAGTCTATGAATACATGCATATTTGGCTAAGTAGGGTTTAGGCTCATTTGCAGAAAGCAATATGGTTTTATCCTATCTTTTCAAAATTATTTTTGATCTTTTAATAATCTTTCTGAACTTCTTGGCAATCTCCAAGTGCTTCTAATCCCTTGTTAACACCATCAAGTTTTACTTTGAGAAATTGGAATGTCAAGATCTTCCATGGCTTCAGGCCTTAGTTGCTCAGAGTTGTCCATAACCGGGGACACGGCTAAGTACTTAGAATTTTATATTCTACAGAAGTTGTACACTTTACCCACATGACACAATCTCGTCTTGACGCCACCAGTGGCCGCTGGATAAGTACACACCAAATGGAGTACCGGCAGATCGAGAATGTGACAAAGTCTTTCCATAGAAGTCCTCCCAATACATAATGCTAGAACGTCTACCAGGCACCAATGTAAGGATATATTTCCAATACATGAATCTAGTTAACCTGAATAGGTGCCAATGCAAGGGTCTTCCACTATGTAATTGACTAAGCTAGTTCCCATTTAGCATGTGGCTTTACACGAAAGCCATTGTACGATAAACATGTTCAATATCTAAGTACCTGGGTGGTTTTCTTCTAGTGCACATATGAAAAAGATATCCATATAAACATGGTTCCCTTCGTTGCCACCTTATCCACAATTGAGTATCCACATTCCACCCAGGTGATTCATTGAGTACTTGTTTTATTATATAAAACATATATATTTTTCCAGCACTTCATATAATCATAACATGGTATTCCACCCCAAGTCTATAGCAGGGCTAAGCATACTACAACTATGATGTTTTCACTAAGGAATATATAAAGGATATCCTAATAGGACATAGCATAGCATAGTAACATAGTGGCCTTATCATGCATACTACAAAAAATTCCACTAAGTGTATTGAAAATAGTAGGACATGGATGATAGTGTCACTTTTCTTTTTAGTAAAGAATATTGGTTCACTCCTTGATCTTGCAATAATCACGCTCTTAAAATTTCACTACAATTCAATCAAGCAAGCACATATTTAAACTAGTATTCAAACAATTCACCACATAAAACAATAAAAACAAGGCAATGCATGCAAGCATGCAAAAGATTGTTTTATTTGGGAAAGTGGTTCCTAATAGGCTATAAACATTTTAAAACTCCTATTGGTCATTTAGAAAAGTGGTAAAACCATTTAAATTCAAGTTAGTGAAAATGGCCATTTAAATCATTTTTGTCTTGCTAGAAATGATTTAAATCAAAAAATAATTTCTAGTGTTTGCCAAAAAAAATTGAACACGAAAGTTAACGTTTTAAGGTCAAAGTGTTTTTAGACTAATCCATTTGTAAAAGGTTTCATCCAAATCCCATTTTTAAATCAAAGCAATATTTTTATTTGCTAGAAATGCCTTTAAACAAAGTAATAATTTACTAGGGTTCATCAAATATATTTTTAAATCCTAAAACTTGGTGTTTAAGGTTAGAGAGTTTAAATCAAACCATTCTCAAAAGGTTTTACTCCAAAAAGCATTTTCAAACCAAATTCAATATTTTTATTTAGCTAGAAATGCTTTTATTCAAGGATTAATTCCTTAGTGTCACAAAATATACTTTTAAATCCAAAAGTTGGTTTTTATGGTCAGTAAGTTCAGATCAAATCATTTGCAAAAGATTTTACCCTAAAATCATTTTTAGGATAATTTTTATAACCAAAATAGGCCCAAATATGTTTCTACAAAAACAACTAATTTTCTAGCAACAAAATTCTAAACTAATGGCATGGTTGCAAAGTTTACATTTTTTTTATTCCAATGATATAAAATTTGCAAACTTTGGCCAAGCAGAACAATAGTTATGATTTTTGCAAGTTTAAACAAACAAAAACATTTTCTGGATTTTAACAGACAGACTCAGGCCACGTGGTGTGTTCCTATTGGCCGGTACCGGTTCGCACGGATCTGTCGTCGCGAGCCATTAGATTTTAAGTGGCAACACACGGTTATGATCAATAGATACCATCGAGAGAGAGGGGAGGACGGAGCTTATGGGGAATGGTCGCTGGAGTGGGCACTGTCGACGGCGGTGCTCAAGTGTTGTCCTTGCGGACGCTACAAAGCGCGCGAGCGAGTTGAGGGTACTGGAGGGTGTGCCTGGTGATGGGAAGTAAGCCATTAGGTGCAAGGGAGCAAGGGGAGGTTGGACGTTGCCGGATTTCACCTGGAAAGCTCGTCGGAGCAGGAGGTTTGCAGCGGGCAATTGGGGCAGCCCGGTGGCAGAGAGTGGATGGCGTCTAGGGGAAAATGAGGAGGAGGGCGAGGAAATTTATTGTGCGTGATCATGGACGATTATTACTCGCCCATTGATGCGAATTCATGCCGCGGATTCAAGGCAGGAACGGCGAGGCAGAGGGGAAAACGGTCGTGCGAGGTTCATAACGATGCCAAGGTGGCGGTGGGGTCACGCTGTCAGCGAGGTGGAGGGTTGTGAGTGGGGTCTAGGCGTCAGCGACTGTGCGGGTTTGCTCGTGAGTAAGAAAACGATTCGCCCGGGGGAGTAAGGTGGGCTGCTGGGCCAAGTTGGGCTTGACTGGCTGGGCTGGCTTCGTTTTCTATTTTTTTCCTTCCTGATTTCTTTTTCCTTTTCTATTTTTATTTTCAGTTTTCATTTTATTCAAATGATTTCAAACTCAAATTTGTTTTCAAACTTTTCTCAACTTTCAGTATGCTTTTAATACTGTTTATTAATATATTCTAAAGTCCATTTTAGAATATTTCTTTTTATTCTATTATGGTTTATTATTATTTTAAAATAGACATTTGTTTTTATTTTAAATAATATTTAAATATGGTATCAATCCATATTATTTATTCAAATAATTCTTTTATTCTTTTATTTTATTTGGAATATCTGTATTCCATTTGCTTATGAATTTGGCCAAGATTTAATTTGCCTTTTAAATATTCCTTATTTATTTATTTCTTTATTTGCCTTATAAAATCCATATCTTTTTATTTAAAGATCCCAAATTGGTGATTCCAATTTGTATAATTTTATTTAATATTTGTTTATATTTTAAAATTCTTTTAGGATTATTTTGCTCAAGATTTGGCATGGATTTAGATAGGAGCTTTATTAGCCTTGGAAATTATTTCCTTTTAACTTATTAAATTCATAAGTTTTTATCTATGGCTCCAAATTGAGTGAAACCAATTTCTATGGTTTTATAATTTTTTTTTATTTATCATTCTTGATCATTTATAAATGTTTGTTGACAAATTTTTATATGGATTAAACCTATAGTCTTAGAGAGATCTTGGAAATGAATTATTCCATTAGGGTTTTAGGGTTTTGGTTTAACTTTTGTAAGTGCTTAAATTTCAAGATACATTCATTGATGAATGCATTTCACTTGATTGAAATTTTTTTGAATTCCCTTTTATTCAAATTTTGTTCAAGAAGGGTTTTGATGTTTCTTTTTACCCTAAATTTTAACAATCATTACGCCGTTTTGCCTCTTCAGGTTGAATGCTCTGTCTAGATGAATGTCGGCAAATCGTCAAGCAATATCTTGTAGTCCTTCCAAGAACCCTGCAATGCTCTCCGTCTTTAACATGTAAGTCGGAGAACTGTTGAATCTTCCATCGTACTATTTCTCGTAGCCAGACAGGATCCATCCATGCCGTAATCTTCAGATGGGATGGTTCAACTGCCTATGTCAGTAGAGCATTGCAGACCATAGGTCAGCAATGCCTCATAACTCACACATGCAGGGAACGCAATCATAGACGTTTTTCCCGCGTGAAGGATGCGAAATGTTGGCGGCGACAGTGGGAACGTGGCAAAATTTCCGCACACGCGCACGCACGCGTTGTCCCCGCAGCAACCGTTCGATCAACTTGCACGAATCTTGACGCTGAGTACTATAAATTATAACCATGGTAAATTTTATCCTTTCACTGCATTCTTCCTTGCATCATCTTCTTCCTCCCGCGAACGCCTCCTCGAGCTCTCCGCGTGCACCGAGAAAAACCCTAGCATTTCCCAATACCACATTCACCTTCCTCCCCACTCCAATGGCTAGCAGCAGTGCCACCCCATCCATGGCGGCGTCGAGCGATGCCACAGCCAAGCCAACGGGCTCCGTTCATGTGCCTCTAGAGGGCCTGGTGCTTCCACGCGCTGTGGTGGTGGAATCCACCGGCGGTGACCATATTCCAGCAGGGCTGGAACCGCTGGAGGAGGAGGGCGACTCTCACAAGGGAGAGTGGCGTGGCTCCGATACCGCCGAGAGCTATCTCAAGGAGATGCTCTTCGAGGGGTATCTCCCCATGACAGAGGGGCTGGTATAGCGGGCGGGCGCTGGCCGGCGAGGTCATCCCTTCTCTCCAAGCCGGAGAAAAGGTGTACCTCAAAGACCAACTGGTACGCGGCGTCGCCCTCCCAATCTCTGACTTTTTCATAGAAGTCCTTAGCCACTACCGGGTTCAACCTCAGAACCTTTCTCCGAATAGCATCCTCGCGCTTAGCAACTACACGGCGCTCTATGAGGGCTACCTAGGAATTAGGCCTAGGTTAGATCTGTTTATATATTTTTTCACCGTCAAGAGGGAAGCCGGAGTGAGCAAGGACGAGCTCAGAAATTGTGGAACCATTAGCTTCAAGATCTGCCCTGGTCGGCGGTTCCCCGACATTGTAGGCCACGAGTCCTGCAAAAACTGGCAGATGACGTACTTCTATGGCCCATATATCCCTCTGAGTGGCCGAGAAGCATCGTACCCATACTTTGTCGACAGGGCCGCCGCTGAAGCCCCAACATGGAGATCCCAAGCCCTCCTTCCCTTCGACAACGAAGCCTCCCACGCTGTAAGGCGGATCGAGTGGTTTTTAGATACGGGTCTGACCGGGTTGGACCTAGCCATGTGCTGGTTCATCAGGCGGATCCAGCCTATGCAGCACCACGCGAAGCTGGTGCACCAGTATACCAAGGACAGGAAGGATAGCCTCCGCATCTCCGAGGACAACTTCTCGAGTGACTCCATCAAGATCCGCCTCAAATACATCATCAAGGTGAAGGACAGAAAGCGTGGCTTCACCATCACCTACGACATGTTTAAGGACGGCAAGTTCCCAGAGGTACCTGTTTATTTTCCGTGTATGACATATACCCAGTTCTTCCGTCTAGCCATTACCATTACATCTCACACTTCAGGATTCACTTAACAGCTAAAGAGTCTAGACGAGGATAGCATGGCTATCCAAGTCTACGACCCCAAGATGAAGGAAGTCACTATCGTGTCCGACGATGATGTTCCGTTGGCGCGAAAGTGGAAGAGCTCCACCTATGATGCTGCCGACAGAGGCAAGAAGAAGAAGACGGAGGGTGGATCCTCCAAGAAGTCCACCGCCGCCCTGGAGGCGGAGAAAATAAGAATGATTGGTATCCCTTTGACCAAAGCACCAACCGTTGTGTAAGCTTCTTAACATCCGACATTGTCTCTTGCTCGTCTTATTCATGTACTTATACTTTTGCACGTTTCAGGAAGAAGGCCAGTATGAGTTTGAAGAAGACCTCCAAAACATCGGGGGCTTCTAAAAACATCAAAGATATGTTTCACCAAGCATCTCCCGCCATTGCCCCTACAACTCCCAGCGTCCAGCCTGCTGCCGCATCGACAAGCTCTCTAGCTAAGGTAACATCTGAACCTCCCGCCATGGAAGTGGACCCAGGTGTTGCCGCGGAAATTACTATTGTTGGCTAGCAGGCGACACAAGAAAGTACCGCCTCCAAAGTGGCTAAAGCTCTGGCTAAGGATGCCACTGGCAGCAGTAAGGCGATGGTTGAAGGCAGAACTTCTGCCGCAGGACGCGCCACCGCATCCAGGACACCAACAGAGTTTCCGAAAATCGTCTACCCGATGCTTACACCGAGTAGCTCAACTCTGGTTCCTAGTGCTCCATCGACTTCTCCGACATGTGGTCTTGAGGAGCTGCTCAAGAAGGCAGATATCCTTCACGGAAATAGCCTTGCCTTCAGCAAAATATTTGCCGAGAGCTTCACCAACCTCAAGATCATTGCACTTGTAAGTTTTGTATGCCTTTTGCATTTCATATGTAGTATCCCACTGTATCCCCCGAGGATTTAGACGGAAAACTATAGGTCTTTGTGTCTGAATGCTCTAAGAGTGACTAAGCTAGAAAACTTCGCACTGTAGCTCCCAAGTATGTAGTTTGAATGAATTATTTCGACTAGATACTTTTAGAGTAGCATACACAGTGTTTGTAAATTTCAATACTGTAGCCCCCAAGATTCTAGTTGAAACAAAATTAGTTCTGACTAGATGCTTAAAGTAATACTAAGCATATTTCCGAGTTAAAAACTCTCACTATAGCCCCAAACCTCCAGGTGTATATTTATCCGGCTAGATGCTCCAAGTAGACTAAGTAACATTGATCTTTTTCGCAGAATGAGAATGCTCGAAGAGGTGTCGCCAACGAGAAGTTCCACACGATGCGCGCTGATCTGGAAGCTGAAAAGGGTAAAACTGCCTTCTTGAAGGATCAAAACACCAAGAGTAAGACTCTGTTTTTTCTTTTCAATTTTACACTCAAACTTGGTCTTGTGCCATCACCCTCTGACTACTCATCGTGCATTGTTATTTCTATGACATGTAGAAGCTATTTTCAAGGCGAAGGACATTGTCGAGCAATCCAAGCACATCGAACTGCTGGATAGCGAGAACAAAATCCTCAAGCAAGAAAGCACTGCCACACTGAAGATGCAAGAAGCGTCTATGAAGGCCGTGAAGGAGGCTGCCAACACGGAGATCAACCGACTGAAGGAGGAAATTGCGATCCTCAAGGAGCAGAAGAAAGTTGCCGAAGAGTAGAATAAATGCAACCTTGAGGCTTACAAGGTCCTCCGACAAGAACGAGACTGCATGGCGGAGATGTTCCAACAAGCCGAGGCGAGCATCTTTGGTAAGCATTCGTCGTCTTGTACTTCTGTAAGCCTGGTACTCTGAATTTTTATTTTGTTGAACTCACGTAATCCATTGCTTGGCCAAAAATGCAGCTCCTATTGGTTTAACCAATACTCCTCCTCCGCTAAAGGAATGCATGGTCCTTGCTGGCAACTTCATCAGCACCGCCATCAAACAAGCAAACGAAATTCCCAAGCCCCTGAACATCAACATCAAGGCAGTGGATTCTATCATGAAGTACTCGAAGATTCTGCGCCAAGCCCCCGAGCGTATCGTAAGCTGGAAAGCTTCATGTACCCGGGCTAGTGCAAGAATGTCGTTGGCTATGGTCGAGGCCCACTACGATAATGCCGACATCGATACGGTGACCTCGGGTCTGCCCGACATAGACGATGACAGCTAGAAGATTGATCGCAAAGCTATCTGGGCATCACTCGCTGGCTACGACACCAGGGTCGCCGAGTTGTTCGATCCAAACTCCTTTGTGCCTCTTGAGATCATTGATGGCGACCAGCCTAGCTCCTCTGAGTCCCTCAAGACCACCGACTTTGAAGATGATCAGGATGACTCTCCTGCCATCAACAATGCTGCCTCAAAGTCTCATGCGCCAGAGGAATGAAAAAACACTTTGTAATATTTGTTTCCTCTAGATGTATGTGTGCGGAAAAAACTATGGTTTTAATCATAAGGCAGAAAACAATAGTTGTATGTTTCCTGCTACTTAAGTACTAGTTCCAGCATGTATATATATTTTTAAGCAAGTGCTGACTTATCCATTACTTTGGATTTTATGCTTGACTTTTCGTGAGTCGGAAGACTCGTAGTCAGAACCAATCGGTCAGGCGATGATTCCCAATGGCACCGTCAAAAACCTAAGCACAAAATCGCCTAATTCGAGTGCCAAAAGTCGCTACTCCAGAATCCACATAAAAACAACAAAGACCATGTAGACTAGAAAACTTAAGATAACGTCCGTAGGCAGAATTTTTACAAGTGCAAATGCAAAACTTGCACATAAAGGTTTTATACGATCCAAAAAGAACACTAAAGGAGGTAAAAGACTCAAGAATATGAGTGAACCAAAGAGCTTTATTTCATTGATCATATAAGAGGTACACAGTAGATAAAAAATATGCTAAGTATAAAAAGGACATAGTTGTGCTATGTTCCATGGCCGATCAAGCTCCGGGTAGTCATCATCCGGGTCATGTCTCTTACGCTTATGATCATCGTTGGGTCTATCCTCAAGTTCACGATTGTCAACGAGGTAGTAAGACCCATTGAGTAGCACCTTGCTTATGATGAATGGTCCTTCCCATGGCGGGGATAATTTGTGTGACTTCTTCTGCTTAAGTCAGAGCACCAGATCCCCCTCTTTAAATGAGAGATGCCGAACGCAGCGACTATGGTTGCTACGTAGATTCTGCTGGTAGATGGCGGATATTTGGCATGCCAATACGCGCTCTTCCTCGAGAAGGTACACATCTAGGTGCTTGGATTCTTCAGCGTCATCTTACTCGTAGGAGGCAACTCTTGGTGAATCATGAAGGATGTCAGAAGGCAGGATGGCTTCTGCTCCATATACCATGAAATAAGGGGTGTAGCCGGTAGATCTGTTTGGTGTAGTTCGTAAACTCCACAAAACAGATGGTAACTCCTCCGCCCAGGATCCAGCTGCTCTATGTAGCAGTGCCTCGAGACGTGGCTTGATTCCCTGCAGAATTAATCCATTGGCTCGCTCAACTTGCCCATTGGACTGCGGATCTGTCGGATGCCCTTCTCCCAACAATAGGCTTTCACTTCTTCGAGTGACAAGTTGCTGCCGTTGTTGGTGATAATGCTATGTGGGAGACAAAATCTCACCACTAGATCCCGGACAAACCTAAGGGAAGTTTCCCCATCAGGCTCTCTAATGGGTTTAGATTCTATCCACTTGGTGAATTTATCAACTGCTACTAGCAGATGCATAAACCCACATGGTGCCGTCTGTAATGGACCAACCATGTCTAGCCCCCAGACTGCAAATGGCCAAGTTATTGGTATTGTTCGCAATTCTTGAGCTGGAACATGTGGTTGTCGGGTATAGTACTAGCATCCCATGCATGTCTCTACCAGCTTGTCGGCATCCACTTTCGCGGTCAGCCAATAGAATCCTTGCTAGAAGGCTCTAGAGACCAACGATCGAGGAGCGGCGTGATGCCCGCAATCTCCGAGATGGATCTCATGAAGGATTTCAATACCCTCTTGCTGGGAAACACACTTGAGGTATACACCAGTGTGTTGGAGATATGCCCAAGAGGCAATAATAAAGTGGTTATTATCATATCTTCATACTTATGATAAATGTTTACATACCATGCTATAATTGTATTAACCGGAAACATTAATACTTGTGTGATTTGTAAACATAAAAGAGTCCCTAGTGAAGCCTCTTGTTAAACTAGCTTGTTGGTTAATATATGATCATGGTTTCCTGATCATGAACATTGAGATGTTATTAACAACAGGGTCATATCATTAGGAGAATGATGTGATGGACATACTCCTATAGTTAAGCGTAGCATAAAGATCAAGTCATTTAATATAGTTCATTTGCTATAAGCTTTCTGATACATAGTAACCTAATTCCTTCGACCATGAGATCATGCATATCACCTTTACCGGAAGGATGCTTTGATGACATCAAACACCACACCGTAACAGGGTGGCTATAAAGGTGGCATTGAGTGTTCGGAAAGTATTGGTTGAGACACATGGATCAAGAGTGGGATTTGTCCATCCATATGATGGATAGATATACTCTGGGCCCTCTCGGTGGAATGTCATCCAATTAGCTTGCAAGCATGTGACTGGCTCACAAGGGATCACATACCACGGGAACGAGAAAAGAGTACTTATCAGTAACGAGGTTGAACTAGGTATGTAGAGATACCGACGATCATAACCTCGGATAAGTAAAATATCGTGAGACAAAGGGAAATTGGTATCGTATGTAAGTGGTTCATTCGATCGCAAAGTAATCGTAGAAATATGTGGGAGCCATATGAATTTCCAGATTCCTCTATTGGTTATTGATCGGAGAAGTGTCTCGATCATGTCCGCATAATTCACGAACCGTAGGGAGACACACTTAAGGATTCGATGTTGTTAAGTAGTTATGGAATGATGAGTAAGAGACTGAATGTTGTTCGGAGTCTCGGATGGGATCCGGGATATCACGAGGAGATCCGGAATGGTCCGGAGAATAAGATTCATATAAGGAAAGTCCCGTTTCGGAGTTAGGGAATGATTCCGGTGTTTTCATCGGGAACATTCTAGAAGGTTCCGGAATGTCCGGCACTCCGGGGGGGGAAGGGTACATGAATGTGTCATTGTAAGTTGGAATGATTGCATCATGTACTATGTGTCTTTGCTGTCCAAAATAAAGGGTTTATTCAAATCCTAGTTTGAATAGTCAAACGGCTAGTTTGAAAGTCAAACGGCAAGTTTTTGGAAAGAGGAGAAGAGGTGGAAACCGAGTTGGGGAAGGAGTCCTCCTCCCCAAGCCGGCGCACCACCCAAGCCGAGTTGGGGAGGGACTCCACTCCCTCCCCTTGGCCGGCCAGCCCCTCCACCTATATAAGGAGGGGCAGGGCTCCCTCCTAGGACACACAAGTCCCTCTCCTCTAAACCTAAACCCTAGCCACAGCCTAGGGATTTCTCCCAAGCCGTCAAGTTAGAGCTTCTAATTGCCCTAGCCTCCAGTTTAGAGCCTTCTAATTGGTGTGTCTAAACCCTAGATCACCAAGAGCTCTCTCATACTCCACCATACTCGCTCCGGCTTAAGGCGAAGCCCTGCGAGATCTCCCCTCTACTTCCGGTACCACGCCGTCGTGCTGCCGGAATCGCGAGGAGAGTGCTACAACCTCCGCTGTCTGCTGGAACAAGGGATAGGAAGGTCTTCATCGAGTACCGAACGTGTGACCGACTGCGGGAGCGCTGCCGGAACGCAGCGCCGGAAGGATCGTCTACGCGATCTTGAGATCGGCAAGTGTACGACTACATCACCCACGAGAATCTGCTCTCGTTAACCGCTTTGGAATCTTCGAGGGTGAGTTCCTCTATCGACTCGTTGCTACAATCTAGTAGATAGATCTTGGCTTGATCATAGATTAGATCTTGATTGTGTGTTCATGCGGTAGAAATTTTTTGTTTTCCATGCTACGAACCCCTACAGTGGTATCAGAGCCGTGTCTATATGTAGATCTGTTGCACGAGTAGAACACAATGGTCATTGTGGGCATTGATGCTTTTATTGTCAATTGCTTCTTGTGTACTTTGCATCTTGCGGGATGTTGGGATGAAGCGGCCCGGGCTAACCTTACATGACATCGTTCATGAGACTTGCTCCACGCTTGACATGCAACTCGTATTGCATAAGTGGCTTTGCGGTGCCTGTTTCTCCCAGCATAGTGGAGATCCAATTTACAATGGGTGATTAACAATACTAGTATCAATGTTGTGGTTCTTGTTCGTAAGTTAGAACGACACTTACTGAAAGCCCCAAACCACGTAAAATATGCAAAGAAAGTAGAGGCGTCTAACTTTGTTTTGCAAGGGTGTGCAGTGATGTGATATGGCCATGATTGTGATTATATTTGATGTATGCAATGTTCCTTATTGTAAGTTGGCAACCGGCAGGAGCCAGATGGTTGTCTTTAATTTATGTTAAGATCCGCGTATCTATTCAAAGTAGTTGTAATAGTTGAAGCCGGTGGACGACAACCATGGAGAAGTGTCATTGACCTTGATGCAATGCCGGTGATGATGGAGATCATGTTCGTGCTTGAAGATGGAGATCGGAAGCATAAAGAAGAAAGGCCATATCATATCACATATTATGAATTGCATGTGATGTTAATCCTTTATGCATCTTGTATTGCTTAGTAGACGACGGTAGCATTATAAGATGATCCCTCATGCACATAAATTTCAAGTTCTAAAGTGTTCACCCTTAGTATGCACCGTTGCTAAAGCTTGTTGTTTCGAAGCACCACGTGATGATCAGGTGTGTTAGATTCCGCGAGTGAATACAACGTAAGCAAGCCAGATTTGCTTATGCGGTAACTAAGGTTTGATCTTTACGAGCCTAGCATGTACAGACATGGTCTCAGGAACACGGGTCACCGAAAGGTAAAGCATGAATCATATAGTAGATATGATGAACATGTCGATTGTTCGCCATTGAAACTATATCAACTCTCGTGATGATCGGTTTTGATATGGTGGATTTGGTTCGTGTGATCACTAAAACAATGTGAAGGATGTTGTTTTGAGTGGGATTTCACCTAGATTAATTTAATTATTAATTAGAACTCAATTTATCATAAATTAAATCAAAGTGAATTTGCATAGTTGTTGTAGTCATTGGCATCCGTTTACCACCTTGCGCTTAGTTTTAATTGAGATGATAGAACTATAGAATTCTGGTTAGTTACTTTACGAACTGGTATCGTATTGTTTTGAAGTGTTAATCTAAAGTTTAAAAGTCCTATTGCAAACTTTCAGTAAGTTCCGGTTACTCCATGAAGTTTAATAATTGGTATTAAATCAAGAGTGACAATTCCAAGTGTTAGTGTATGAGTATCATGTTTGTCTCCATGATTCTTGATATTCAAAGGATTGTCTTAATATCAAGGTTATCTAGGATCTGAAAGAGTTGTTTCAGAAACCATGATGTGTGGAAGATATTGTGATATCTGAAACGAAGTTTTGGTTGCAACATGATAGAGTATAATATGGCAAAAGTCATGTTCTCGTATTTAATGAGAATTTGCAAAAGGTTGAAGACACTAGTTGTCCTAATCCTCCAAAATGTTTTGGAGAGCAACATTATACTCGTAATTCATCGTTATAAGCTAAAACTAGCTTGATCATGGACGATTCCATGATAAGGGTGAATATCTGATGTAGGTAAAGTGTTTACTACACCAAGAGATTACTAAAGAAAGGAATTTGAAAGCACACCAAACATTTGATGATGGTGATCTACTTCAAAGTGAAGTCCAAAGACATTGGTATTTAACTATACACCCTTTGGACTATGTGTCATATGTATGACTCCACTATTGATAGATTCTTTCAAACACAAAATAAATACTGAAAGAGAATCTCATAAATATATGGCAGAAAAGAAAAGACTAGAATTGTTCAGTTTAAGTATATAGATGATATACATGTTATGGCTATATTCTTTGCTTATTAAACAATGTGGTTCTTAAGTATTTGATACTGAATTTGTTGGTGTGAATCGTCATACGAAACAACACAATTCATGAACTACAATGGCCTAAGTAACAAGCAAAAGAATATGTGATGATGTTCATCGAGAACGAATAAAGGGTTATTGTGTTGCTCGTTAAACATCAAAGCTTGCCTTCAAGATTTGTTTTATCAGGTGTTATGAGAACAAAAGGGTTGTTCAAATAATTGTTGTAATCCATAAAAGATGGATGATTTACAAATCTCGTTGGATAAATCACATCCATAAAACTAGTGCTAAAAATGTCGAAAGACAAATTGATTGAAAGATCACTTAGGAAGTGACATCGTCGTTTAATTATATTGGAAAGAAAACATGAAGAAACTCCATGTGGATGGAATTTTGGAGTCTTTGATTATTGATCACATGACGCTTGTGAAACTTTCCTAGAGATAATTAAAACTTCGTTCATAGGCCAAAAGGGAACGAATGGCTAGCTTATTGGAACTTGTACATATTGTTGTATGAAATCCATTATATGTAGTCAAGAGCGATGGATTTCAACTTCATATGCTTTCTCCGAAAATTTGAGTGAATATATGAATATTTACTTAATAAGGATGAAGTATGAAACATTTGAAAAAGTTCAAAGTCTTTCAAGATGAAGTGCAAAATCATTGTAACAAAAATATAAATAGTTTATGATAAGATCATAAAGGAAGATATTTGAGTTACAAGTTTAGCATAATACCTAAGATTTAAGGAATCGTTCTGTGGATTTGCATTTCCCGAAACACCATAAGAGTATGGAGCGTTCGAGATATGTAATTAAAACCTTGTTTGACATGGTAAGATCAAAGGTGTAATTCATAGAACTGCCATTATATTTTAAAGATTAAAAGCTTTAGAGACCACCGTTTTCCACTGAAAAGAGCTCCATCATAATCCGCTGAAATGACACCATATAAAGTTATGGTTTGGGATAAAACCCAAGTAGTACTTTCTTAAAACATTGGTATGCTATGCATAAGAAAGATGTGTGCAACCAAAGTCGGATGAACCTGTCTTTGTAAAAATGTTAAGTATTCCTCCATAAACACCGGAGACAAAAGTGTTTGTCGCTTAGAACGTCAAGTTTCTTTGAGAAGGAATTTTTCGTGAAAAGTTAAGTGGGAGGACAATAGAACTTTGATAAAGTTAAAAGAACCTTAGCTATATGTGCAAAGTTGCGCAGCGCCGAAAAATGTTCCGGAGTTAGCAACAATGCTCATTGCTCGCGTACCTCAAAGGTTGTGGTCGCGGAGATCTAAGTTCCTATTGAAACAAGTAGGTCGGATGAACAATCGAATACCAAGATTTGAGAGTTAAATCATTATTTGACAATAATGATCCGACTACATGCAAAGAAGCGATGATGAGCCCTAACTCTGTTAAATGGCTTGAAGCCATAAAATCCGTGATAGTTCCATACACGAGAAATCAAGTTTTGAACTTGAAGGACCCTCGAGAAAGGTGTAAGACCTTACAGTTGTGTTTGGATCTATAAAGAAATAGACATGGATGTTTTCACATCTATGAAATAGTCGACATGTTGGGAACAAGTTCACAACAATGTTCAAAGGTTGACTATGATAAGATTTGATCTTTCATAGCGATATTTAGTCTAGACGGATTAATGTAGCAACCACTACATATAATTTTTGTTATGTGGTAGTTGAATAAACAAAACAAGTTCTTCTAATAGAAGGGTTACCTAGGACGTGTGCATGACACGGTCCAAAGGGTTTTGTTAATTCAAAGGATGCTAAAAGCATATGCAAACTTCAATGGTTGAAGTAAGCATAGCGGAGTTGGAATCTTCACTATGATGAAACTGTTAAAAGAGTTTAATTTCATCGGAGACAATGAAGATGCTTGCATTTGCAAGAAATTAAGTGGGAGCGCTAAGACATATTTCTAATACATTATGTGGAGGACATATTGTTGATTAGAAATGATGTATCTTTTATTAACACATATTAAGAATTTCATCCTGATGAAAGACTTAGGCAAAACCCAAATATTTGGCATCAATAGACGCTAATATGGTTGTGCCGAAAGTACATAGATGATGTATTGAATGAGTTCAATATAGAAACTACAAGAAAGGTTCTTGTCACACAGAAAGGATTGAATGAGTTCAATATTGATGATATATTCAAGTGTATTAACACTTGGTAAGTGAAACAAAGATTCAAGTATAGATTGATACTTGATGTATGAAATCACAAAGAGTATTTATATCAATCATACTGTGATATGTACAAATCCAGATATGTCCTATGCTCTAAATGTTATGAGCATATACCAGAATGATTCATAAGATGATCATTGGACGATAGTAAGGATATACTTATGATCTTTTGGAAGAACTAAGAGCATATTATTTGTAGAAGTGACAAATAGATGGTTACTTCATTGTAAAAGTACTACATTGATACTAGTTTTGTCACAGAGTACAAATTAAGTTTATCTCAATCTAAACTAAGGGTGGCACAATATAATGGAAAGTAAGTTCCATAATGGATTTGGATGAGTTCCAAAGTTAAAGACATTGTGATAGATACTACAACAAAAGGCTAAGTATATGACTGCTATAATAGCAGCAAAAGAGGGCATTTGTGTCAAATAGTTTGTTGTCAAACTAGGTGTAGTTCACAGCAGGATAATACTATGAAGATATATTGTACGACAATATTATCAACATGTTTTAACCCCAAAGAACTAAAGGTCTCACCGAAGGACCAAAATTATACAAAGCCATCTCATTAGAGAATGAGTGATGCGTAGAGACGCAAAGACATGCAATTACACACGGACCTGGAAGTGTCAGATCCGGAGATCAGTTGACCACTAGCAATCGTGTACATACAACACCAGAAAGCCATAGGTGTTGAATACACAAAGGTTTGAAACTAGATTATTGACTCTAGTGCAAGTGGGAGACTGTTGGAGATATGCCCAAGAGGCAATAATAAAGTGGTTATTATCATATCTTCATACTTATGATAAATGTTTACATACCATGCTATAATTGTATTAACCGGAAACATTAATACTTGTGTGATTTGTAAACATAAAAGAGTCCCTAGTGAAGGCTCTTGTTAAACTAGCTTGTTGGTTAATATATGATCATGGTTTCCTGATCATGAACATTGAGATGTTATTAACAACAGGGTCATATCATTAGGAGAATGATGTGATGGACATACTCCTATAGTTAAGCGTAGCATAAAGATCAAGTCATTTAATATAGTTCATTTGCTATAAGCTTTCTGATACATAGTAACCTAATTCCTTCGACCATGAGATCATGCATATCACCTTTACCGGAAGGATGCTTTGATGACATCAAACACCACACCGTAACAGGGTGGCTATAAAGGTGGCATTGAGTGTTCGGAAAGTATTGGTTGAGACACATGGATCAAGAGTGGGATTTGTCCATCCATATGACGGATAGATATACTCTGGGCCCTCTCGGTGGAATGTCATCCAATTAGCTTGCAAGCATGTGACTGGCTCACAAGGGATCACATACCACGGGAACAAGAAAAGAGTACTTATCAGTAACGAGGTTGAACTAGGTATGCAGAGATACCGACGATCATAACCTCGGATAAGTAAAATATCGTGAGACAAAGGGAAATTGGTATCGTATGTAAGTGGTTCATTCGATCGCAAAGTAATCGTAGAAATATGTGGGAGCCATATGAATTTCCAGATTCCTCTATTGGTTATTGATCGGAGAAGTGTCTCAATCATGTCCGCATAATTCACGAACCGTAGGGAGACACACTTAAGGATTCGATGTTGTTAAGTAGTTATGGAATGATGAGTAAGAGACCGAATGTTGTTCGGAGTCTCGGATGGGATCCGGGATATCACGAGGAGATCCGGAATGGTCCGGAGAATAAGATTCATATAAGGAAAGTCCCGTTTCGGAGTTAGGGAATGATTCTGGTGTTTTCATCGGGAACATTCTAGAAGGTTCCGAAATGTCCGGCACTCCGGGGGGGAAGGGTACATGAATGTGTCATTGTAAGTTGGAATGATTGCATCATGTACTAGGTGTCTTTGCTGTCCAAAATAAAGGGTTTATTCAAATCCTAGTTTGAAAAGTCAAACGGCTAGTTTGAAAGTCAAACGGCAAGTTTTTGGAAAGAGGAGAAGAGGTGGAAACCGAGTTGGGGAAGGAGTCCTCCTCCCCAAGCCGGCGCACCACCCAAGCCGAGTTGGGGAGGGACTCCACTCCCTCCCCTTGGCCAGCCAGCCCCTCCACCTATATAAGGAGGGGCAGGGCTCCCTCCTAGGACACACAAGTTCCTCTCCTCTAAACCTAAACCCTAGCCACAGCCTAGGGATTTCTCCCAAGCCGTCAAGTTAGAGCTTCTAATTGCCCCTAGCCTTCGGTTTAGAGCCTTCTAATTGGTGTGTCTAAACCCTAGATCACCAAGAGCTCTCTCATACTCCACCATACTCGCTCCGACTTAAGGCGAAGCCCTGCGAGATCTCCCCTCTACTTCCGGTACCACGCCGTCGTGCTGCCGGAATCGCGAGGAGAGTGCTACAACCTCCGCTGCCTGCTGGAACAAGGGAGAGGAAGGTCTTCATCGAGTACCGAATGTGTGACCGACTGCGGGAGCGCTGCCGGAACGCAGCGCCGGAAGGATCGTCTACGCGATCTTGAGATCGGCAAGTGTACGACTACATCACCCACGAGAATCTGCTCTCGTTAACCGCTTTGGAATCTTCGAGGGTGAGTTCCTCTATCGACTCGTTGCTACAATCTAGTAGATAGATCTTGGCTTGATCATATATTAGATCTTGATTGTGTGTTCATGCGGTAGAAATTTTTTGTTTTCCATGCTACGAACCCCTACACAGTGATGCTTCTTTTATAGAGTTGTCCATTGATTATGGTATAGCCCTTTGCTCGACGTACTATTTGCCGACTTTCGACCTCGTCGATGGGCAAAGTTCCGTGTATGACATACTCCATGAACGGTTTTTTCCAAGCCGGAGGGGCTTTTTCCACTGTGTGAACAAAAGAGTCAACTCTATCCAGGTTCTCGGGGTCCGCTCCCTTCACGGATGGTGTCTGTAGATGTTCCAGAAAAACGCCGGGTGGAATCTGTTTGCGGCCTGATCCAAGTTTTGACAACAGATTTGCCGCCTCATTTTCGTCCCTTGGGACATACTTGACTTAGTAGCCCAAGAATTCTCTTGGCTATCTCGTCCACTTTGTCTCGATATGCCGCCATCATAGGGTTTCACGCGTTCCAGGTGCCAGCCACTTGCTGGGCAACCAAGTCGGAATCTCCACAGCAAACTATGCGCTTGATGCCAATATCATTGGCTACGCAAAGTCCGCGAATGATTGCTTCATATTTTGCCATGTTATTTGTAGCCTCGAAGTGGATCTGCAGAACGTAATGTAGCTTTTCCCCTGTTGGTGACTGTAGCAGTACACCTACCCCTAAGCCGTTGAGTAGCTTTGATCCATCAAAGTGCATCACCCAGTATTCTGGCTCTGGTACAGGGGTAGCATCTGGCATCTCCGTCCAATCTGCGATGAAATCCGCCAAGACCTAAGATTTGATAGCATCACGTCCTTGTAGGTGATCTTGAAGGTGGCAAGCTCAATGCCCCACTTCGCAACCCTTCCTATAGCATCTCTGTTATTGATGATGTCGAAGAGTGGAGCTTTGCTCACAACTGTGATGGGGTGCTCCTGGAAGTAGTGCGTGAGCTTCCAAGAAGCAAGGAACACTCCATAAGCTAGCTTCTGGTAGTGCGGGTAATGCTGCTTGGACTCCGTCAAGACCTCTCTTATATAGTAAACTGGTCGTTGCACTCCGTACTCAAGCCCTGGTTCTTTCCTCTCTACCACGACAACGATGCTGATTACCCGGTTGGTGGCCGCCATGTAGATCAACACAGGCTCCATAGGCTCGGGTGCTGCAAGTATGGGTGCCGAGGAAAGTATCTCCTTTAGCTTCTTGAGTGCAGCATCTGCTTCGTCCGTCTATGTAAATTTGTACACCTTTTTCAACAACTTGTACAATAGTAGAGCCTTCTCTCCAAGTCGGCTGATGAACCGTCTTATTGCTGCAATGCAGCCTATTAGCCGTTGGATGTCCTTCAGGCATGTCAGACATTTTATGTTTAGGATGGCCTTGATCTTCTCCGGGTTGACCTCGATTCCACGCTGGAAACAATGAAGCCCAACAATTTGCCGGCTTGAACCCCGAAGACGCACTTCTTAGGGTTAAGCATCATGTTGTATTTCCGGAGATTATCAAAGGTTTCTTTTAAGTCGGAGATTAAGTCATTTGACTTTTTAGACATCACCGCTATATCGTCCACATAGGCGTGAACGTTCAAACCAATTTGATCGTGTAGGCAATGCTGCATAGTCCGATGGTATGTAGCACCTCCCAAAGAGCATCGTGACATAACAAAACGTGTCGTAAGGTGTGGTGAATGAAGTGGCCAATTGGTCCGACTTCCTCATCTTTATATGGTGGTATCCAGAGTATGCTCCGAGAAAACACAAAATTTCCGAGCTAGCCATCGAGTCAATGACTTGGTCAATGAGAGGCAAAGCAAACGGATCTTTGGGACACTCTTTGTTCAAGCCGGTGTAATCGACGCACATTCTTAATTCTTTGGTTCCCTTTTTGGGGGAAAGTACAGGATTGGCCACCCATCAGATGTGAAGGACTTCTCGGATAAAACTAGCCTTAAGTAACCTAGCTATCTCTTTGCCTATGGCGCATCACTTCTCGTCTCCGAAGCGTCGTAGAGGTTATTTCACCGGTTTGCATTTTGGATCAATATTCAAGCTGTGCTCGGCAAGTTCCCTAGGTACACCTTTCATGTCGGCAGGTTGCCATGCAAAGATGTCCCTATTCTCATGGAGGAACTCGACGAGCGCGCTTTCCTATTTAGTGTCTAGGTTCATCCCAATGGCGGTGGTCTTGGAGGCATCGCCTACCACAAGTTCCACCGGCTTGGTCTCGATGGCGGCCTTGAAGGCGGGACCGGAGTTAGAAATCTGCTTCTTCGATATCAGCATCTCCGTGGCATCGACCTTTCTCTAGATCTCGTTAAATTCTTCGATGTAGAGGACAGCTTCTACAAAGGCTGCTTCTCCAATCTTGCAGTCCCTTGCCTTGCTAAAGCTTCCGGATATGGTGATGATGTCGGTTGGTCCGGGTATCTTGAGCTTGTTGTATACGAAGCATGGCTTCGCCATGAAGGCGTGGAATATATCATGTCCGAAGATGGCGTGGTACACTCTCTTGAAGGGGACCACCTCGAAGGTCATGCATTCTCGGCGGTAATTATTAACATCGCCAAAAGCGACCTGAAGCGTGATGCACCAAAGGGACCGAGCCTCCCGGCTAGGAACTACGCCATGGAACACGGTGCTGGTCCGCCTTAGGTTGTCCTCCATCAAGTTCATCTTGTGCAGTGTATCCAGGTACATGATGTTGATGCTGCTTCCACTGTCCACCATGCATTTGGTGAACTCGTTGTTGTCAATCAGGGGGTTGATGACCATGGCGTACTGGTTCTCTGTAGGGATGAGTTCTGGGTGATCCTTTCTGTCCCAAGTGATTGGAATCTCTGACTAGCGCAGGTACTGGGGAACTGGGGGTAGGGTGGCCATCAGTATCCTCATGGAGGTTTTCTGTGCCTAGACAGTAGGGGTGCCAAGGAAAGTGTGGTAGACGGTGACCTTCTTCTCGAAGGGGTTCTTCCCTTTGCCATCGCCCTTGTCGGAGTGCTTGGGGTCAACATCCTCATCCATGTCACTTGAATCTTTGGACTCATCTTCCGTCTTCTTCCCTTTGCCCTTGCCTCGCGGTCTGTTCTTCCGGCTTTGCTTGTAACCGGACTCCGGGTCCTCCTTGAGGTCGTTGACGAATTTGCAATGGAGATTGGTGTGAGTCGCCTTGCCATTGGAATCAAGGTGTACGAGGCATGGCATATCACGGTACTCTTCGTACGTTTGGGGAACACGGAGCATTGCCGTGGTAGTTTCACTACCTCGCTGCTGCCCACGACCAGCCCCTGTCCTCGGCCACGCTGTCCGCCATCACCTCTTCCTGCAAATGTCATGGCGACCATGTCGGAGGTTTGCTTTCCTTCTGGCGGGTTCTTCTGCTTTGTGTTGTTGTTCCTCTTAGATTGGGTTGGAACGGCTGTTGCTGGCAAGGAGCCGCGAGCATCATCGTCGGCAGCCGCGAACTCACTGGACAGCTGGATCATCTGGTTGAGATCGAGCCTGTGATTGTCCTGCAGGCGCTTCAACTTATGTCGGAGCAACGTACCTTTCTCCAACCCATCGATGAAGGCGGCCATGGCGGTCTGAGCGTGCACTCCCGTGCAGTAATTCTTCGTATCCAGCCAGCGGGAGAGGTAGGCACGAGATGGCTCGTCCT
This sequence comes from Avena sativa, assembly GCA_916181665.1. Taxonomy (NCBI): domain Eukaryota; kingdom Viridiplantae; phylum Streptophyta; class Magnoliopsida; order Poales; family Poaceae; genus Avena; species Avena sativa. Next base: position 296,194,766 of record OV702297.1, on the reverse strand, counting down.
TCTCTTGCACGCACCGCTGTAGATCGCCAACAGTGTAGGGACGCTTATACATACCCTCAAAGTTCTTGGTGAATGCTTCTTGCATGTCCAACCAGTTGCAGATGGACTTCTCCGGCAAGTCATCAATCCATTGGCGGTTCGTGCCCGTCAACATCAGTGGGAGGTACTTGATGGCAACGTTGGGGTTACCCCTGGCGATCTCCACCGCGTTGTCGTAGTACTCCAACTACGTAGCTGGTTTGGTGGTGCCGTCATAGGGCTTGATCGTCTTGTCAATCCGGAAACCCCTGGGGTAAGTTGCGGTCCGTATTACAGGTCCAAATCAACGTGGTCCCAGGTATGGTCCTTCCCGGGCCTCGTGAATATTTTCCAGGCGTGAACGCGCGTCGTATGGCTCCGGGCTTGCTTTTTTTGTTCTTGCCGTCAGGGCATGGGCTGCGTGAATGACGCGGGCACCCTCCACCATGGTGGTTGCTAGGTGGCAACGGAGGCGGAGGTGGCAGTGAGTTAGCTTTCTTGTTGTTACCCTCCTGTGAAGCCTCGTGCTTGTCGCGGTTGCTTGTCGGACGCGGAGGGTCATGAAGCGACCTGCTCTTTTGTCCTTGGTTGCGCTCCCTATCGCGATGGGGCTGCTTCGTGTTGTCACGGGATGACGATACCGCTTTTCCTTGGCGGAGGCATGTCTGTGCGATGGTGAGCCTTGGGGTCTTCTCGATGTCAGGGAGACCGGGGCGATGGAGATGGGCGAAGCGGATGAGCCTTGCCTCCATGCTCGGAGGATATGGGGATAGCGTCCTTCCTATTGCATGCATCCCTTCGTCTTCATTCTGATGAACCCGTCTGTGACCCGACATCCTGAGGAGATCGGTCCCTTGGCGGCTTAGGATTGCTAGACTAGCAATATGCTAGGTCAGACTCAAGCCTCTGAGAGGTGGCCTTTTCCTGCTGTTTGACCGCCTTTGCTACAAGGTCATAGTCATGTTCAACAGCTGCGGGTGATCTATGCTGCTCCAGAAGGGTCTCGGCGACGGCTAGGTTGAGAATAGGAGTGGGCATAACCTGCCTGCCCTCGCTGTCAATGTATGGCTTGGCTTGTGGCGGCTTGGGGGGATCCCATCCTAGGTTTCGCTGTACACCAGGATCATTGATGATGTGAGCCAGAGCCTTCTTAGCCTTCTGCTGCTTGAGTAGAGTCTTGTACTCGGCCTCCATGGCTCTAGCTTTCTCTATTGACTTATGCGCCTTGGCCAGATCTTGATCTAACTTTGCGCCTTGCTTCGCGATGGCCTGCGCTTCCTCCAGCAGTTGTTGGCGCTTCTCGTCAAGCTGGACTACGTTCCGTATATGAGCCACAGTCATGGGCTCGACGAGAAAATTGCCATACATCACTCTATCAGTTGGAGTGATTTGGGCATTAACAGACGTAGATGCCGGAGGCGGCGGGTTTGCGGTGTTGTTGTTACTCGGACCGATGTTGAGTTCCTACGGCTGCTGCACTGGGTTAGGCGGAGGGGGCATGGCCTTTGCGTGATCATTATCGGTAGCAACAGGTGGTCCCTTCCCCTTATCCAACGCTGTAGGCGGAGCTTGTCCGGGTTGGTCTTCCTCCATCACAATCCCAATGGCGACAAACACCTCTCGGGATGTGATGGCCTCGTCGGCCTACTCGTCGCGTCTGATGTCCTCATCCATCTCCTGGATAGCAGAGTCGAGTTCCTCCGGGCTGAAGTCTATCTCCTCCGAGTCAGTGCTGATGTCGACGTACATCCAAAATGGAGTCGGAGGGTGCCGGGGCCTCCTCGATGATGGGTGGTGGTGCAGCTGCAGGGACGTTGACTGGAGGTGGTGGTGGTGGTTGAGGCGGCGGAGCACCGGGTACGGCTGCGAGCACTGCCTGGGTGTCTGCTTCGGCAGCCGCGTAGTTGTTGATGGTGTGAACCATGCCCTCGAAAGTGAGGAGACCCGCGGCCTGCTGCCGTCTTAGCGTATGCCGGAGAAGTGTACCACGGTCCAGTCCTTACACAAAGTGATAGATGGCATCATCATTGGGGTAATGTTCCAGATCGGCCCGTATACGGAGCTACCTGGCTAGGAAATCGCGGGGGTTTTCACCCTCTCTCTGAATGCAATGCGCCAGGTCTAAGATAGTAACTACACCGAAGAACTTGGATCTCTATTGTCCAGACGCACGGGCGAAGCCGGCGGACTTGCAGCGATCTTCCACCATTATATCCTGCACAGGGGTGGTTTGGGTGGGCCTTGAATTTTTTTGATCTATGTCGGCAAACTCCAAAGAGAGATCTAACTTTGATCCTTCCACGAATGTGTCCTGCCCGTAGGTAGTCCGTGCGGGCCTTGACGATCCTCCGGCTTCCAGGGAACTAGTGCCCGAGTCGGTTTCACCGATGAAGAGGTGGATGTCCCCGATTGGAACGATCGAGCAGCGGGTGGGGTTCGTCTTCGCCGGGATCCAGAACTCGTCGGGAGGGACGATCAGAACGTTGCCAGAGAAGAGAAGACGGCCAATGGCTACGGTTTCTCCGAGTCCCGCGAAGAGCTTGGACCTCGCCCGTTGAAGAGCCTGAAGCGCCTCTTGTCCCACGGTGGGCATCAACTGTCGTGGTATTGTCGACGAGTACTCCATGGAGGGGTCCTCACAGAGCATGTTTAGAGACGTGGGGTAAGGCGGAAGGTTAGCGGGTACGAGGTAACACAGCTTACCCAGGTTCAGATCCCATGACGGTGGTGGGATCCTACTCCTGCTATAAATCACTATAATGGCGATACGCCGAGTTACAGGGATCGGTTCGCTGTGCGCGATATGAGTTGTGTCGTGCCCTAAAGGCTCCCATAGGTCCGGCTTATATAGTCGCCAGATCCTAGGGTTACAGGAAAAGTCCTGGCCGGACTGGTTACAGAGTCCTACACGGTACACAACTAGTCTAACATGTCTTGCACTCCAAGGCTCCGGGTACGCTGGTGACTCCTCCATAGCCTTCCTTTATCCGGCATGGGCCTCCCTTCTGGATCCATCTAACTAGGCCGCCTAGTAGGCCATGGGCCTTGCTACCAACTGTGGGCCACCCGGGTTATCCGGATTAGAGACATGCTATGGTGATACCTATTTAGCATATCCCCAACATTGTTCCATGGATCTGCATTTCTCGAAACACCATAGGAGTATGGAGTGTTCGAGATATGTAATGAAACCTTGTTTAACATGGTGAGATCAAAGGTGCTAGTTATAAAACTGCCAGTGTATTTAAAAGATTAAAAACTTTGGTGACTATCGCTTTTACACTAAAAAGAGCACCATCATGATCCGTTGAAATGACACCATATAAGTTATGGTCTGGGATAAAACCCAAATTGTCCTTTCTTAAAATTTTGGTATGCTAGACATAAGTAAAAACTTTACAACCAAATTCGGGTGAGCATGTCTTTGTACGTTATTTCGAATAACCATTGGGTATTCCTCCATAACACCAAAGACAAAAGTGTTTGTCGCTTAGAACGTCAAGTTTCTTTAGAAGGAATTTTTCGTGAAAATTTAAGTGGGAGGACAATAGAACTTTGATAAGGTTATTGAACCTTAACTATATGTGCAGAGTTGTGCAGCGTCGAAAGTGTCCCGGGGGCAACAACAATGCTCATGGCTCACATGCCTCAAAGGTTGTGGTCACAAAGGTCTAAGTTCCTATTGAACCAAGTAGGTCGGGTAAACAATCAAATACTAATATTTGAGAGTAAATCATTGTTGTTTGACAATGATGAACCGCCTATATGCAAAGAAGCGATGATGGGCCCTGACTCCGTCAGATGGCTTGAATACATAGAATCCGTGATAGTTCCATTCACTAGAAATCAGGTTTTTGAACTTGGAAGACCCTCTGGAAAGGTGTAAGACCTTACAGTCATATTTGGATCTATAAAGAAATAAACATGGATGTTTCACATCTATGAAATTGTTAACATGTCGAGAAATAGTTTACGACAATGTTCAAGCAGTTGATTATGAAAATATTTGATCTATCATAGCGATATTGAGTCTAGACGGATTAATGTAGCAACCACTACATATAATTTTGGTATATGGTAGTGGAACAAACAAAATAAAATTCTTCTAATAGAATGGTTACCTAGGACATGTACATGACATGATCCAAAGGGTTTTGTTAATTCAAATGATGCTAAACGTGTATGCAAACTTCAATGGTTGAAGTAAGCATCGCGGAGTCGGAATCTTCACTGTGATGAAACTGTTAAAAGAGTTTAATTTCATAGGAGATGGTGAAGATTCTTGCATTTGCAAGAAATTAAGTGGGAGCCCTAAGATATATTTCTAATACGTTATGTGAAAGGCATATTGTTGATTGGAAAGTATGTATCTTTTGTTGACATGGGTTAAGAATTTCATTTTGATGAAATACTTAGGCAAAACCCTAATATTAGGTATCAACATCTATATGGATAGATTGAGACGCTAATATGGTTATGCCAAATGTACATAGATGAGACATTAAAAGAGTTCAATATGGAAACAACAAGAAAGGTTCTTGTTGTATAGGAAGGATTGATTCAATATTCAAGTGTTTTGACACTTGGTAAGTGAAACGAGATACAGGTGTTTTGACACTTGGTGAGTGAAATCACATGAATATTTTGATCAATAATACCGTGATATGTACACATCCAGATATGTCCTATGCTCTAAATGTTATGACCATATACCAGAATGACTCATAAGATGATCATTGGACGATAGTAAGGATATTTTTATGTCTTTGGAACAACTAAGAATATATGTTATTTATGTAGAGGTGACAAATACATAGATAGTTCATTGTAAAGTGTTACATTGATACAAGTTTTATCACAAGATATAAATTAAGTTTATCTCAATTTAAACTATGGGTGGCACAATGTAATGGAAAGGAAGTTCCATAATAGATTTGGATAAGTTGCAAAGTTAAGACATTGTGACGGATACTACAACAAAAGGCTAAGTATATGACTGCTATTGTAGCAGCAAAATAGGGCATTTATGTCAAGTAGTTTGTTATCAAACTAGGTGTGGTTCACAGCGGGCTAGTACTATATGAAGATATATTGTACAACAATTGTATTGACAAGATTTAACCCCAAGGAACTAAAGGTCTCACTAAAGTACCAAAGTTATATAATGCTATCTCATTGGAGAATGAGTGATGCGTAGAGCCGCAAAGACATGCAAATACACACGGACCTAGAAGTGTCAGATCCGAAGATTATGTTTACCACTAGCAATCATGTATATACAACACCAGAAAGCCATAGGTGTTGAATGCACAAGTTTTTCTAATCTAGATTACTGACTCTAGTGAAAGTGGGAGACTATTGGAGATATGCCCAAGAGGCAACAATAAAGTGGTTATTATTATATCTTTGTGTTTATGATAAATGTTTACATCCCATGCTATAATTTTATTAACATGAAACATTAATACTTGTGTGTTTTGTAAACATAAAAGAGTCCCTAGTAAGCCTCTTATTAAGCTAGCTTGTTGATTAATAGATGATCATGGTTTCCTGATCATGGCCATTGTATGTTATTAATAACAAGGTCATATCACTAGGAGAATGATGTGATGGACACACACCCATAGTAAGCATAGCATTAGATCAAGTCATTAAGTTCATTTTGCTACAAGCTTTCAGATACATAGTAACCTAATCCTTTGACCATGAGATCATGTTAATCACCATCCCGGATGAGTACTTTGATGACATCAAACGCCACTTATGTAAGTGGGTGGTTATAAAGGTGGCATTGGGTATTCTAAAAGTATGTGTTGAAGCGCATGGATCAAGAGTGGGATTTGTCCATCCATATGATGGATAGATATACTCTAGGCCCTCTCGGTGGAATGTCATCCAATTGGCTTGCAAGCATGTGACTAGGTCACAAGGGATGTCATGTCACGGAACGAGTAAAGAGTACTTATCGGTAACGAGGTTGAACTAGGTATAGAGATACCGACGATCAAACTTTGGATAAGTAAAGTATCACGCGACAAAGGGAATCGGTATCATATGTAAATGGTTCATTCGATCACGAAGTCATCGTTGAAATATGTGGGAGCAGTCATCGTTGAAATATGTGGGAGCCATTATGGATTTCTAGGTCCCTCTATTGGTTATTGACCAAAGAGGTGTCTCGATCATGTCTGTATAGTTCACAAACAGTAGGGAGACACACTTAAGGAATTGATGTTGTTTAAGTAGATATGGAATATGAGTTGGAGACCAAATGTTGTTCGGAGTCTCGGATTGGATCTAGGACATCACAAGGAGACCCGGAATAGTCCGGAGAATAAGATTCATATAAGGATGAAAGTGGTTTTCCGGGGTTCAGAAAAGTTTTGGTGTTTTGACCGGATTCTTGTAGAATGTTATAGAGGAACCACTAGTGGTTCCACCACCCCAAGAGGGGGTCACTTGGGCTATGGCATGCCCTAGGGGCCAGCCGCACCAAGCCCTAAAGGGTCAGCCGGCCAACACTAGTATAAGGGTCAAACCCTAGTTTGAATAGTCAAATCCTAGTTTGAAAAGTCAAACTCTAGTTTTGATAAGAGGGAAGACTTGGTGAGAAAGTTCCCAACTCTTCCCCTTGGTGGCCGAGTTGGAGGGGGGGACACGACTAGGGTTGGGAACCCTTGGGCCGTCCCCCACCTATATAAGGAGGGGTGGTGGCGTACCCCCCCCCCCCCCACACACACACACACACCCTTGTCCTTAGCGCCTAACCCTAGCCGCCGCTTCCCCACTCTCTTCTCCACCGTCCTGCTCCGGCTTAGGCGAAGCCCTGCAGAAATTGCTCCTCCTCCACCACCACCACACCGTCGTGCTGTTAAAATGGATCGTATGGGAACCTAGAGGGGGGTGAATAGGTGCTAAGCAATTTTTAATACTTTTTCAATTTTAGGCTTGACACAAAGTAAATTCTATAGATATGCAACGACGAGAATTTCCCTATATGCAACCCTAACTACTAAGCACGTAAAGAGAGGATCGAAGGAACCGTAGTGGAGCACGCGGAGACACAGGGATTTGTTTTACCGCAGTTCCTTCCTTGTTAAGGGAAGTACATCTGCGTTGGAGGGGTGGGCGGTTCTAAGACCACCACGCCACAATAGGCCTCACCCTATTCTCCGATGGATCTCGCCACGAGAGCCCTGATCCACCTCCTCCACTATTGGATCCCTTCGAGGCGGGAACCGGTGCCTTTTACAACACTATCAGGGCACACACCCACAACCGAATTGGGGGCTCCCGAGATGACAAAAAGCTGCCACAAGAACAAGGTTTATCAATATACACAAAAACAAGGATCTAGGTATTTGCAAGAAATACTAGATCAGTGGTTCTCCAAATGAATGGAGAGAAGGATAAGCGCTTGATTGTAGTTGATGAAGATTGAGTCCTCCTCCTTTGATTCCCCAATGGACGAAGCCTTTGAGTGTATCTAGGTGGAGTTCTCTCGGATGAATATTGCAGATCGGGTCTATTCTTTTTCGAGTGAATCAAGTGTTCTGGACAGAGGGGGAAGACATGCTTAAATACCCCTGCCCAGAACAAGCCGTTGAAGAGATTTGGGGCGGATTATCCGCCCCCCTTTGGGGCGGACTATCCGCCCTGGGGAGAAAATCTGCCCCTCCCCCCCCCCCCAGGACAGAAACTCCGGGGAATACTCTGCCCCCCATACAGAGAGCGACACAGTCTTGACGTGAAGAAATTTCTAGAGGGGGCGGATTATCCGCCCTTGGGAGAAAATCCGCCCAAGGACCGGAAAGTCCGAGGGAAACTCCGCCCCCTTACAGAGAGCGACGCAGCCTTGACTTGAAGAAATTTCCAGAGGGGCGGATTGTCCGCCCCCAGAAGGCAGTTTCCTTCCCTTCTCAATGTACAGATCTGCAGCACTTCGACACACGTTAAATAATCCTTGATATTGTTATCTAACACACAAAACACTAGGGATTATGAAATGTTCTTTCAATCTCCCCCTTTTTGGTGTTAGATGACAATACTAGGATTTGCAAACGACTACCAACGACACCCTTAAAATAAATGAAAGAGGCTCCCCCCTAGATGTGTGCATATTAAAATTTTACCTTTGAAACACACATGCACACACTATATAAAACACAACTTTCATAGCAAGAACAATTAAAACCAGATGGGTTGGTAAACGAGATCATACCACCGGGATATGAATATTGCCAAATAAACTAATGAGATTGCACATCCCACAAAATTGATGCATACATAAGATAATCCCATGATTCCATATGTCATCAACTAGAATGCCAGACTCCATAGATAAATCCAGAATTCCATGATAGTAGGTCCACAATATAAATCCAGAATGCCATAGGACCATACATAATAAGTCACGACAGAGTCCTACAATAACCAAGCAACAAATATCAAATAGCAAATAAGTTCACGCTAAAGGGGCACAAGTAAAACAAACGAAATGGAAAAGCGAGTGCTTGTGCCCGACCCATGCAAATCCGGTGACCTAATAGAACTACTTCTCCCCCTTTGGCATCAAAACACCAAAAAGGAAGAAGAGCGATGCTAACGCCCCAGAAGATCACGCCTCCTCTTCCTCGACTTAGGGAGGATAGTCCGCCCCCCTCTTAAAACTCTGTTAAGTACATATTCAGGCCGGAGCAACCTTGCAAAACCCCTCGATGGTGTATGTAGGACTTGTGTGCAAGAATAGATGGTTCAAGGAGGTAAAGAAAGGCTTGGGTTTAGAGCAACAAACTGAGATGGTACTACACACCCAAATTTGCAAGAATCAAATCAAACAAAAGACAAAGTTGAGTGTGTTTTCCATAAGAACAAAAGATATGCAAGAAAATCCAAAGAGACCCATTAGAAACCAACTCTTCTCTAGGAAGAGGGCGGTGGCCAAAGCCACCATGTTGGAGCTCATGGCATGACACCGCGAAGATGTATCTTGAGTTCAAAACCAATGCTCATCGATGACCCACATATCACAAAAATGATATTAAGGGAAATGATTTTACTTGCTTTCGGCATTATGGGGGGAGGGTTGGCCCAATCAATTAGGACCACACTCCCCCTATGTCTATGCCTGCATCTAAACCAAATACATGAAAAAGAGTAAGTGAGTGTGCAAGGATAGTCAAGCCAAGCTCCTTGAATCTATGATATTTAGCTCATTCCTCAAATAACAAAATCTTGCTTCGTCAAGGGGCTTCGTGAAAATATTAGCAAGTTGGTTCTTCGTACTCACAAAGAATAGGGCAATATCACCACGAGCAACATGATCCCGAATGAAGTTGTTGCGAATCTCTATATGTTTTGTTCTTGTATGTTGCACGGGATTGTAAGCAATCTTGACAGCACTTTCATTGTCACATAATAGAGGCACTTTGTCACAATTGACACCATATTCCTTTAAAGTTTGCCTCATCCATAACAATTGTGTACAAGCACTTGCAGCAGCAACATATTCCGCTTCGGCTGTTGAGAGTGAAATACAATTCTGTTTCTTTGAAGACCAACACACTAGAGACCTGCCCAAGAATTGACATGCACGAGAGGTTGATTTCCTATCATCTTTGTCACCATCCCAATCTGAATCAGTGTAACCACATACAGAGAAACTTGAACCCTTGGGATACCATAACCCAAAATTTGGGGAATGAACCAAATATCTGAAGATTCGTTTGACCGCCACTAAGTGGCTTTCTTTAGGAGCGGCTTGGTACCTTGCACACACTCCTACACTTAACACGATATCGGGCCTAGATGCGCAAAGGTAAAGAAGAGAGCCGATCATGGATCGGTATACCTTTTGGTCCACGTCTTTACCCTTGGGATTGAGGTCAAGATGACACTTTGTTTGCATTGGAGTAGCCACACCATTGAGATCCGTCATCTTGAACCTTTCGAGCATGTCTTGGATGTACTTATCTTGATTAATAAAAGTTCCCTCCCTAAGTTGTTTGATCTCAAATCCAAGAAAGAACTTCAACTCACCAATCATGGACATCTCAAACCTGTCAGTCATAAGCTTTGAAAATTCATCATTAAAAGCTTGGTTAGTAGAGCCAAAAATAATATCATCTACATAAAGTTGGCATACAAAAAGCTCCCTATTAACTTTCTTAGTAAAAAGAGTGGGATCGATTTGCCCAACTTCGAATCCACGGTCTAGCAAAATCTCTTTAAGGTGCTCATACCACGCACGTGGGGCTTGTTTAAGGCCATAGAGCGCCTTATCGAGTTTGTAGACATGGTTCTGAAATTTGGGGTCCTCAAAACCCGGGGGCTGCTTGACCTATACTAACTCATGGAGAGGACCATTAAGAAATGCACTCTTAACATCCATTTGCTGTAATTTAAAATTATGATGGGCTGCATAGGCAAGAAGGATACGGATGGACTCAAGACGAGCCACAGGAGCTTAAGTCTCGCCAAAATCAATTCCTTCCACTTGAGAGAATCCTTGAGCCACGAGTCGTGCTTTATTCCTCACAACAATGCCATTTTCATCTTGTTTGTTCTTGAAGATCCACTTGGTACCGATAACATTGTGGCAGTCCTTGGGTTTCTCTACGAGCTTCCAAACTTTGTTCCATTCGAAGTTATTTAATTCTTCGTGCATTGCAACAACCCAATTGGGGTCTTCAAGAGCATCAAAGACCTTCTTCGGTTCAACCATGGAAATGTGAGCTTGATGATCACAGAAGCTTGCAAGTTCTCTTCTTGTAGATACCATTCTTCATAGATCACCAACAACCTTGTCAAGAGTGTGACCCCTTAGTTCAAGGTTCCGAACAGCACGAGCCTTGCGACGAGCCTCAATGTCCTTATTGTTTCTAGAAGGAGTTGATTCAGTATTTGTATCCTGGTCTTGACCACTGCCTTGCCCTTGATCTTGATCTGAGTTAACACCAGGAGAATGCTGCTGAGTTTGTTCTTCAGGGCCGGATAATCCGCCCCTTGAAGGGGCCGGACTATCCGGCCTGGGAGGCGAAGCACCAGTGCCTTCTTCCTAAGTGTGCCTAACAGGAGTTGGAGAACCAGGGCCGGATAATCCGCCCTCGGGGGCCGGAGAATCCGGCCTGGGAGCATCTTGACTGTTGTTTTATCCTTCAGATCCCCTGGAACAAATTGGAGTGCTAGGGGCGGATTGTCCGCCCCTTGGAGGGGGCGGATAGTCCGGCCTGGGACTACCAACTTGTCTAGGAGACAGATGATCTTCAGCAGGTTGCGGTGTTGGTGTAGAGTTTTCTCCAATGGTAGGAGCTTGTTGATCTTGTGTAGATGAGGGCTCCACTTGAGTGGAGCATTGTCCTTCCCGATCCGCCACAAGGGGTTCCCCAATGGGGCGGAAAAATCCCACGCCCATTCTTCTTATGGAATCTTGGGGTATTTCAACATCTGCATCACAAACATCAACTTGCCCTACAAAGGAGCCGTTATTTTCATCGAACTCCACACTACAAGATTCTACAACAATCCCAGTGAGATTGTTGTAGACTCTGTAAGTATGGGATTCGGCACCATATCCAACAAAAATACCTTCTAAAGCCTTGGACCCAAATTTAGACAAGCGGACACCTTTAATAAGAAAGAAACACTTACACCCGAAAACCCTGAAGTATGAGATGTTGGGCTTGTTACCGGTAAGTATTTCATATGGAGTCTTGTCCAAAATCTTGCGGAGGTAGAGGCGGTTTGATGAGTGACAAGCAGTGGATATGGCTTCAGCCCAAAAATTATAAGGAGACTTGAATTCAGCCAACATTGATCTTTACATATCCATCAAAGTCCGGTTCTTCCTCTCGGCTACACCATTTTGTTGAGGGGTGTACGCAGCGGAATATTGATGTCTAATCCCCTCTTCGCTTAGAAACTCATTCAAGGTGTAGATTTTGAATTCGGAGCCGTTGTCACTCCTTATTGCCAAGATAGGAACATTGTGTTGACGTTGAACTTCATTGGCAAAGTCAATGACTGTTTGTTGAGTCTCACTCTTTAGTTTGAAGAAATAGACCCATGTATATCTTGAGTAATCATCGACAATGACCAAGCAATATTTCTTCCCACCAAGACTTGCATGAGAAGGAGGACCAAATAAATCCACATGAAGTAATTCCAAGATCCTATTTGAAGACACAATAGTCTTCCTCTTGTGGGGAGAGTCGTGCATTTTGCCTTCAACACAAGACCTGCAAACACGACCTTTGGAAAAGGAGACATTGTCTTTTAGTCCAAGGATGTGGCCACCCTTGTGGAGACTTTGCAAAGTTATCATGTTGGCATGGGCTAAACGGCAAAGCCATAGACAGCCCACGTAGGCCTTTCCGAATAAACACATCGGACCCAAAGTGGTTTTCCCCGAAAAGTCCACCACATACAAGTCATTTTCGACGTATCCAACGAAAGCGACCTTTAGAGACTTGCTCCACAAGAGTACCACCAAATCATCATCGATAAAAACAGCAAAACCCATCTTTCCAAGGGCACGAACAAAAAGAAGGTTGTAACCGAGGGTCTCAACAAGCATGACGTCCACGAGAGAGATATCGTGGGCAACCACAACTTTGCCAACACCCAGTACCTGAGATTTAGACTTATCACCATAGGAGACTGTGATATTATCATGATTTGGACGCATCTCCGTGATGATCTCCTTGCTTCCGGTCATATGACTAGTGCATCCACTATCCAGCATCCATTTCGACCCACCGGAAGCATAGCCCTGCAAGAGAATTACTTCTTGGTTTTAGGTACCCATTTTTAAATGGGTCCTTTCATGTTAGTAACAAGGGTCTTTGGGACCCAAATAGACCAAGCAACATATTCATCAAAGGGACCGACATAATAAGCATAAACATCACCATAGTCATCACAAAAGAGTTCATAATTTGGATTGTGAGACCCTGCAAAACCAATATTGTTAGTCTTGTCTTCTGTGACAATCTTCTCAGCGGTGCTTGTCTTTGATTGCACGTTCTTGGTCTTGTTCTTATTGTTTTTCTTTTTCTTGGACTTGGTGACATACCCAAGTCCCTCTTTACCATGATTTGACCTTTGCTTTCCAAGGACTTCATCAAGCACACCCTTATCCTTGGGAGTGATGTCCTTGACCACTTATTTTTCCACACTAGCATTTACCTTTTGACTATATGTTGAGTTGGATGAGCTAGGACCATCGTATTTGGCTAATTGACTTTGAAGCTGATCATGTGACTCATTGAGAATGGAGAAATCGTTTTTCAACGCCTTGTGAGCATTGTCAAGTTTCTCCAATTCCTCGGAGAGTCTATCATGAGCAGCCCCAAAGTCAATCTTTTCTTTCTTTAACTTCTTTGCTTTGGTGACTGCATTGTCACGTTCCTTAACAAGTTTAGCCACAATTTCTTCATGTGACTCTTCAATGAACTCAAGCCTCTCTTCAAGAGAAACCCGAGCTTCTTCTTCAAGAGCATTTTTTAAGGATGCAATTTCCATTGCATCCTCCCTTTCAATTCTGCCCTTTTCTTCGAGGAGAGCTTCGTTTTGGGCCAGCTGATCCATAAGAGATTCAAAACAAACTTTGTGCTCACCTTGCAAGTTAGTGTAGAAGTAATCCAAAGCAATAATCTCTTCTTTAACCTTAAGACTAGTAGGATCATCCATGTCAATCATAGCCTTAGGAAAAGATGAGTTAGAAGTCATTACCTCGGAGCTTCTTGCCATGAGACAAGTAGCATTCTTGTTGATGATGTTTTCATTCGGAGAGTCGAAGAGAGATGTTGATGTAGATGTGGTGGCTATAGCAGCCACCTCTTGAGAGCTTTCGTCCTCGTCCTCATCTTCACTTCCCGGTGAGTATTCTTCTTGAGCCACTAGAACAATCTTCGGTTGCTTCTTAAAGGGAGCATTCTTCTTTACAAACTGTTTCTTGCGTGGAGCCTTTGACTTGTCCTTGAAAATAAGTCTTCCTCCATTATCTTCTCTTCTTTGATATGGGCACTCAGCTACAAAGTGCAGCCGGTCACCACAGTTGAAACATGTTCTCAGCTTGGGACCATTTTCTTTTCTTCCATAGGCTCCACTCTTGCGTTCTAGTTCAGCTTTAGCCTTGGCTGGATCTTTCCAAAAGTTTCTAGCATAAAGAGCCAAGTATTGTCTATGGATCCTTTTTATATCCTCAGGACAGTCTAGACCTTCTATGACATATTCATCATGATCATCACACTAGTCTTCAAGGCCATGTTGACCCCCTTTTGCATCCCCATAGCTCGAGCACGAGCATCTTCGGCATTCTTGGCAGCCACTTTAAAAACGGCCATTTCTTGCATTACCTCATTGGATGACATGAGGTGATAGTTATGCCTACCTTGGAGACTTTTCAAATCTGTGGGTTCAAATGGCATAAGAGCACTGACATACTTGCGCTTGATCCAAGCATCATCAACATGAGCTGCACCGTGGTTTATGAAAGTGGTGGATATTGCCTTAAGCCTCCTATACATGTCCTCGTGGTCTTCTCCATCCAACATATAGAATCCTTTAGCTTCGTTGCTCAAAGCATCATATCTATTCCTTCTCATACTTTCATTTCCGATGGGTGAGGGCATCCCAAGCTTCCTTAGATGTGCTAAGATGCTGAATGTGTGGCATTTCTTTGTCACCCACACCAAGTTGTATCATGTGTAGAGCTATAGCGTTGAGTTGGCTATCAACAACTTCTCTTCTTATGAGATTGTTGGGGTTTCCAACATGAAGACCATTTTCTATGATCTTCCACAACTCAATGGATGAACTGCATACATGAGACTTCATCAAAAATTGCCATTGAGAAAAAGTAGATGCAGAAAGTTTGGGTGGATCACCCCTATTATGTATATGTGGGTGAAGGATAGGTGGATCAGGAGAATACACATGAGAAACCTCATTGTATCCATCCTTACCACTATACTTTTTCGAGGAAGAGCTCTTGCTAGTGTCATCACCAACCACTTCGTTCTCTTTGGAATCGGTTTTACCCGTTTCCTTGGATTGCGGAGTGGTAGCCTCAGAGTTAGATGGAGGTGATGCTGTGGATGGGGAGATACGCATTATCAATTGACGCATCTCTTCCATCTTAGCCTCCATTGAACTCACCAAGGTTGTTTCCAACGTCTTGAGATCGTTCATGGTGACTACATCCAGAGCATCACTCCCATCTACCTTGGAACCCATACTTCTCTTAGGCGGTTAAGCCCGAAATAAGAGCCCGGGCTCTGATACCAATTGAAATGGATCGTATGGGCACCTAGAGGGGGGTGAATAGGTGCTAACCAATTTTTAATACCTTTTCAATTTTAGGCTTGACACAAAGTAAATTCTCTAGATATGCAACTACGAGAATTTCCCTATATGCAACCCTAACTACTAAGCACATAAATAGAGGATCGAAGGAACCGTAGTGGAGCACGCGGAGACACAGGGATTTGTTTTACCGCAGTTCCTTCCTTGTTAAGGGAAGTACATCTGCGTTGGAGGGGTGGGCGGTTCTAAGACCACCCGCCACAATAGGCCTCACCCTATTCTCCGATGGATCTCGCCACGAGAGGCCTGATCCACCTTCTCCACTATTGGATCCCTTCAAGGCGGGAACCGGTGCCTTTTACAACACTATCGGGGCACACACCCACAACCGAATTGGGGGCTCCCGAGATGACAACAAGCTGCCACAAGAACAAGGTTTATCAATATACATAAAAACAAGGATCTAGGTATTTGCAAGAAATACTAGATCAGTGGTTCTCCAAATGAATGGAGAGAAGGATAAGCGCTTGATTGTAGTTGATGAAGATCGAGTCCTCCTCCTTTGATTCCCCAATGGACGGAGCCTTTGAGTGTATCTAGGTCGAGTTCTCTCGGATGAAGATTGCAAATCAGGTCTGTTCTTTTTCGAGTGAATCAAGTGTTCTGGACAGAGGGGGAAGACATGCTTAAATACCCCCTGCCCAGAACAAGCCGTTGAAGAGATTTTGGGACGGATTATCCGCCCCCCTTTGGGGCGGACTATCCTCCCTGGGGAGAAAATCCCCCCCCTCCCAGGACGGAAACTCTGGGGAATACTCCGCCCCCCATACAGAGAGCGACGCAGTCTTGACGTGAAGAAATTTCCAGAGGGGGCGGAAATCTGCCCCCGCCAGGGGCAGACTATCCGCCCTTGGGAGAAAATCCGCCCAAGGACTGGAAAGTCCGAGGGAAACTCCGCCCCCCATACAGAGAGCGACGCAGACTTGACTTGAAGAAATTTCCAGAGGGGCGGATTATCCGCCCCTGGGAGGGGCGGATTGTTCTCCCCCAGAAGGCAGCTTCCTCCCCTTCTCAATGTACAGATCTGCAGCACTTCGACACACGTTAAATAATCCTTGATATTGTTATCTAACACACAAAACACTTGGGATTATGAAATCTTCTTTTAGCTGTTGGGATTCCGAGGAGAACTACTACCTTCGCTGCCCTGCTGGAATCGGGATAGGAAGGTCTTCATCGACTCCGTACGTGTGACCGACTGCGGAAGCGCTGCCAGAACGCCATGCCAAAAGGATCATCTACACGATCTTGAGATCGGGAAGTGATCGACTACATCAACCACGAGAATCTGATCTCATTAAATGTTTTGGATCTACGAGGGTCGGTTCTCTTCAATCTCGTTGCACTGATATCGTGGATTAGATCTTGGCTTTGCCATAGATTGGATCTTGGTTTTATGCGTTCTTGCGATAGAATTTTTTTGTTTTCTATGCAACGAACCCTACAGTATCCAACCAGACTCTTGTCCTCAACTTCCTTTGAGGTCCCAATCCGTGTTTCGCCAACATCACCACAATCGTCGCCATGCAGAGCCCTCTTCCTCACCCAAAAATGTGCTAGGAATGCGTCATCACAGACTCTGTGTGTGTCCTCCCTCGTGTTCTCGCATCCTCCAGGGCCTTGCTAGCAGAAACCCAACAACCACTAGCCTCCAACCAAAAGGCCATCAATGAAGTAGGCTGACTCCTAGTCTGGGAGCGTTGTTGATTCCTAGGCTAGCTGCACCGCCTAACACTTGCACGCCACATGCCGCCCAACTCCTGGGCTGGCCCCTCGACATCAATGTCGGTGTATCGATCTCCACGTTGGCATCCAATGCCCTCTTATTTTTAAACACGCCTTGCCGCCATCTCCTCCACACTACACCACCTTCCATTCCCCACCCTTGTAGGAAACACGGTAGCCATGGCAGACGGCATAGGATTGAGGGGAGGGAGGGTGGGACAACCACCTGGTCTTGGGTGTGGGCGAGGTCGAAGAGAACGGCATGGGGGAGAGGCTAGAACATTTCACCAGCGTATTCCCCATTGCCACCAAGGTCTCCATATCCTTCACCTTCACCACCACCTACAGCCATCAACAACCTCGACTATTCAAGTTCTGCGTCACCATCCACCTGGGCACGAGCGGGGACAAACTTCGTCTCCCCACAAAGTGTGTGACCCTCGTCGATGGGAAGGATCCCCACCATGTCATGTTACAGGTACTCATCGGCGTGGCCTACCTCTTGTCTGTGGAAGTGATGTTTGACCGCCTCGGCTAGATGAACCTGGACAACGTGTGGAGGAAGTTCTGCCGTGCACATGACACCAAGGTCGGGCTTTCCTCGTCTTCACGTATGATGGAAAAGCCATGATCACCATCCGTATCTTCGACGAGACCATGTGCTTGTGGCACTACGACACCGATTCCGAGTCTGATGACTAGGAGAAGACGAGTCAGGGTCTTCTAGATTAAATCTACTAGGGTTTTTTAACTTCATTGTATGCCTTTGCATCAAGGAAATTGCCTATGCATATACCAAGATGGAGTATTTTAGATTAAATCTAGGGATTTCTATTTTTATGCCCTTGGTTTCTTAGTTGTACTCAGTTTTCCCTAGCCACTTAATTTTTCCGTACTTTTACCCATCTCCTTCTCGGAAAATCATCAAAAATCTCGAATGGTAGCTGCCGTTAGGTTGACCGTTGGCTGACATGTGGGGCCACGCGGTGTGGGACCACGTGAGGCCGGTTGGTCAGGAACGCGTTATGCTAACGTGTGGGGCCATGCCATGTGGGACTACATGAGTTCGGTTTGTTGGGAACACGTTATGGGGGACGTGGTGTGGGACCATGTGGGCCGCGTTTGGTGGTTACGTGCGCCCTGTCGCCTAAATTAGAAGTTTTTTTTGTTATTTTTACGATTGGTCTTTCTAAGAGCGCCTTTTCCCCCCTCTCGCTAACAATTGTGTTTTCCCCCAAAAGGTAGCTAATCTAGAGCAGCTTCTCTATTCATTCATTGTTCCTTTTGGCCCTCGTTTTTTACCAATCAAGTAGCAAATCTAGAGGAGCAAATCTAACCAGCACCATAATACATTTAATAAACAGAGCAGATGTAGATAAAGCAGCTAATATAGTATATATATATAGTATGGTACTTAACGAGGTTCGATAATTAGGCTGCTTAGCAGCAGTAGCGGACAAGTTCAATATAGACAATACAAACGAAGCTGCTTTATAGAAACAGTAGTAGCACAAGGATCAGTGGTCCCTTATGGCCTCCGCCTCCTCCCTCTCGTTCGTCCTCCACTTCTTGTTGCCCTGTCCCTTGACCTTGGACGCCTTGGGATTGATCAGGAGCATGCGACCATCTTCGATGGCCATCTTATGGAGGTTGTGGAGGTGAAAACCGAGCGCCTGGTGCTTGGATCTGAAGCCGTGGACGTTCACAGACAGGTCGTAGGTTTTCACGTCATCGGCATGCTTCATGAGGGAGTTAAAGTCGATGGCGTGTAGCCTCCTGGTGCAGAAGGGACACTTGTAGACATCTTCGGCGAAGAAGTTGTTGTACTGGCCGGACTTTAGCCTCATCAGCACCTGACGAGTCTTGGTGTCCTTGTACTCGTCGTCGCTGCAGACATCGTTGTTATCCACCTCTTGGAAAAAACAGTAGAGTGCAATAAGTACATGATTGAGATGCCTTGATTATCGGGATTTGATTATTTGCATAAATTAACCGATTGTGATCCCCTGATTATTCCCCAATCCCCAAATGTCAAACCAAATCGAATACTAATCCCAACTACAGATTGACACTAGTATTAACTAGGGAATCCCTTAACTATAACTCGAAGGACAAATAAAATAGGATTGAAATATGAACATGAGGATTCATTGAAATAGGAGATCTAACACAAGAGGATTAGCTACTATAAAAATACCTAGCATCCAACGATTGAAAATACGAACAGTCGAGCCCTAATAACACACGATCTAGCATCCGACGATGGGAATGTGGGAAGAACAAAGGAAGGGGAGAAAACCCTAGTTACCTCCGACCATGGGTTGGCTAAGCTGGTATCGTAGGGGTTCTCCGGCCTGATGTAATCGTTCTCCTCGTAGGGGTCCCAGCCATGCAGGATCTATCAGAGACTGGCGAGGGCCTCTTTCTCGGCGGATACGGCGGAAGCAGGGACGGGGGTCTGGACGGGGACGACGGCTGCCTTCGATGCCTCGACGGGGGCCTGTACGGGGACGGGGGCCTCCTCAATGACACATGAAAGGATAGTTGTCAGTTCATCTGCATTAATATGTAGTATATATCAAAAATTAATAGGGAGATGACCATTTATATATATAGTACATCAATGACACATGAAAGGATAGTTGCCGACCTCGACCGAGAAGGAAAGAGCAACGAGAAAACTTATTTTGAGCTCTCGGGCATTTCACCAAACACCTCTTGTGCATATGAAAAAAACACAAACTAGCACTCTTCACACCCTCTTTCTAGGCTCCAAAATGAGATAGTGAAAAAATGGAAGAGTGGGGTGTGGGCTGCGGTGTCTTATATAGCACCCCCCCTTTAACACCGGTTCAAGCCACGAACCGGTATTAAATGGGGGGCTGCACGGGCCACTGTTGCAGGGTCCTTTAACACCGGTTCGTGGAACGAACCGGTGTTAAAGGGGGGCTCCTTTTTTGCCGCATGGGCCACGCTGGTACGCCCCCCCCCATTAACACCAGTTCGTAGAAGAACCGGTGTTAAAGCCCTTTTCCAGGATCAACGAAAAGCCTCGTTTCCACTAGTGAGCCGAACCCTAATAATACATGATCTAGCATTCAACGATGGGAATGGGGGAAGAACAAGGGAAGGGGAGAAAACACTAGTTACCTCTGACCATGGGTCGATGATGCTGGTGTCGTAGGGGTTCTCCAGACTGACGTAGTCCTCCTCATATGGGTCACAACCGAGCGGGATCTGTCCGAGACCGGCGGCTATGGCGGAAGCGGGGACGGGTGTCTAGATGGATACGGCGGCTGCCTTCAATGACTCGATGGGGGCCTGGACGGGGACAGGGACGGGGACCTCCTCGCCGGCGGTCTTGGAGGCGACGTGACCACCGCTCCATTCTTCTCCATCGCCGGCATGGTTGGGGCTTTCTTTGGGGTTTGTAGAAGGTGATGGGACAGTGGATACAGTTGCGTGAGTGAGCGAGTGAGTGATGAGTGAGAGTGAGGAGGCCTCTATAAAGGTGAAGGGAAGGGATGTTTCGTTGCACCACTGTAAAATGCGTAACCACGTACGCTACTACACCGTGCATGGACACACACATCCTCTACCACCCCATGCACTGTGACACGCGTATCGTGCATCATGTTTTTCCCTCGTGTCTAACCCTGGTGACTTAGTTGTGCTCAGTTATACCCTCGAGTGTAACACTAGTAGTTTGGTTGTACTCAGTTTTGCCCTCTAGTACTAACACTGTCATGTGCAATATACTCAGTTTTACCCTCCAGTGGTTGGTCAACAGAAAGTCAATGAATGAGTTTTAGCTAGCTAATTGAGTCATATTATGCACAACAAATTCAAAAATATCAAAACATAGTGGCACATATCCAAGGAGTCTTATCATGTGACCCGCCACCATAAGAAATATATAGAAATCAAGTTTTAACCTAAATCACCACTTTTCAAATCACCTACTATCTATGAAGATTCATGGCTTTCTACTCAAGCCTCTTTCCAAAACATCCCTCCCCAAAACATAGTTTGTCTGAATGAGGCAATAATTGTCAAACTGATGTATATTTGAATTGCAAATAGTTTGATGTATGCAAGATATATTTTATTGTATAAAATATGCATTTTCTATTTTTTAAATCTCTTTCTATTTTTTATTTGAATCCCTTTGTCAGTTTTTCCTTTGGTTTTTAAGTTCTACTCAGTTTCCCCTCTCTCTTAGTCATAAACTCTCACACATATGCTCATCTTGGCTGCTACGCTCTGATTGGTCGAGACAGTTGTCATGCAGATCGTGCCCACCAACAGTTGATCTCTGTGATCTAGCGGACAGGATAACCCGTAATTCTGTCAGGAGGCACCCCTCTATACATGCAAAATAACGAGTTTGCCACCGGTACTTTAACTCCATAAACAAATGATTTTGAATATAATTTGAAGGGAAAGTGTTCAAAGGTGTATAATTTTTGTATATGCAAGTTTATGCATTACATTCCACTCTATGAAAATAATAATCTCTCAAGATTTTCTTAGCACACCATTATCACGTATTAAGTGTGATTTCAAAGAGTTCAAAGGTGTATAATTTTTGTATATGCAAGTTTATGCATTACATTCCACTCTATGAAAATGATAATCTCTTATGATTTTCTTAGCACAACATTATCATGTATTAAGTGCGATTTCAAAGAGTTCAAAAGTGTATAATTTTCGTATATGCAAGTTTATGCATTACATTCCACTCTATGAAAATGGGGATAAAATGATAATCTCTCAAAATTTTGTTAGCATATTATTATCACATATTAAGTGCGATTTCAGAGTGTTCAACGGTTTGTAATTTTCAAATATGCAAGTTTATGCATTATATTTCACTCCATGAAAATGATAAATGATAAAGATTTTATTAGCATAACATTATCATGTTCTAAGTGCGATTTCAAAGAGTTCAAAGGTGTATAATTGTCATATATGCAAGTTTATGCATTACATTTCACTATATAAAAATGATAATCTCTTAAGATTTTGTTAGCACATCATTATCACGTATTAAGTGTGATTTCATGGTGTTCAAAGGTGTATAATTTTCGTATATCCAAGTTTATGCATAATATTTTACTCTATGAAAATGATAAACTCTCAAAATTTTCTTAGCACAATATTATCATGTCCTAAGTGTGATTTCACAGTGTTCAAAGGTGTATAATTTTCGTATGTCCACGAGGCATAAAGATTTTAGTTTAGGGATCACTTTTGATGCTCTAAAAATGGTAAACTCTCAAGATTTTCTTAAAACAACATTATCATGTCCGAATTGTAATTTGAAAGTGTTCAAGAGTTGTGTCAAATATAAACACTCTTTTATATTAAGAGATGTATAATTTTTTTAATTTGAAAGTGTTCAAGAGTTGTGTCATTTTTTTATTTCTTATACATCCATCTCCCTAAATCTCAAAGTTTGTCTTTCACCTTATAGATTCACTTGATTACAGCCGAGACATTAACTCGATAAATCAATTAAATCATCGGAATAGCTCGTCGGCCGCATTCTCCACAGCAATCGCTCGTCCAATTGAGCTCCCGAGTTGCACCAATTGATTGTCCACAACAAGCGTCCCCGTCTAATTAGAATAGTTTGGTGCCAGATCTAACTTTTTCTGCGTACGGTTGCCATTGTCATCCTTTATACATGTCAACGGGACAATACCATACTGCGGGCAGGACGAATGGGAGGCCGAAGTAAAGCTAGACAAAGGGCCACCGTCACCGGAGAAGAAGAAGAAAGGGGAGGCAACGGCACGGCCGCGGGCGCTGGTTCGAGGTCCTATCTTGCAATGCCAACCTAGGTAAGCTGTGCGTCCGGCGCTCACGTGGATAAGCTGTGGGTCCCATGCTGATCTGGATAAGTGGAGAGATATGTTCACTACGGGAACCGATTGAACGTGACCCCACTTGTTAGCACGTAACGGCGAGAGTTTAATACGGGACTTGTCAGCACGTAACGGCGATGCAGACGGACAACAAGTTTTAGACCGTACGAGAGTTCCGTAGAAAAAATGGTCAAAACTGAGAAAAAATTAAGAGGTTGGAAAAAACTGAATACAACACTAAAGAACCAAGAGCACGAAAATAAAAATCCTTTAAATCTATTATGTATGCAATGCAAGGCAATTATAACCAACCATTGTGAGAAAAATCTATGAAACTATGTATACATTGCATATCAAATTTAGACATCACCTTTAAAAAATGGGTCTACGCCGCTAGACATCCCAGCCAAACACACAAACGTCAAAATCACTGTTTTTTTATCCGTGAAGCAACATAAACGGACTAATCTGGATACATCTCATATACGAAATGGGTAGATGGCCTAAATGACTAACAAAGCTGATGCAGCTCGCGCGTGTCGTCGGAAGATGGAGCGAAAACCAGGCGGCACAAGAGACAAACGGATAGGCTTTGCTTTCGCTATTTTCGAGGAACAACAGGTGACTCAACTCGAGTGCACAGCTAGCCGAAATTCCTCCCCAGTTTCCCGACGAACGGACTCGATCGGATTCGGCCCTTTCAGGTCGGCGCCGCCTACCAAGTACCAACCGATGAAGCTTCAGCGATGCCTTCGGCGCCCACAGCACGCGTCCGTAGCGGCGGTAGCCTATTCGGGTGCTAACCAGATGCTATGCCGACTTGACGGTACGGAGACGTACGTACGACCATATATGTTTGAGATAATTGACTATAAAAGTCTCAAGTTGCGTGCTGTTCCTATCTAGGTTACCGGTGAATAAATCGCCTGTGTTAGACTAGTCCCAATGGGAGTATCATAGGTAGTATCATGCATGCCATGTTGGCAAAATTCTGACGTGGCATCCTAATTAATGATGAAAGAGGTTGTGTTGGTATCATAGGTAGATACCGTATCATAGCACGTAGTACTAGAAAAACTAATCTCAAATGAATCTTGTACACAATTTTGCATTGAGATTCTACAAAACAATAAATACACTAAGACTATGATACTACTACATGATACTATGCATTATGGAGGTGGTATCATATACTAGTATCATATGCATGATACTACTATATGATACTTCCCATTGTGACTAGTCTTATGTGTTGTGTTTCGGATGGCCCATTGATATTCCCGCAAGAAAAAAGAATACGATCAATTAGGACTAACATAATTACATAATCGTTTATCCATGGTATACTCCCATTAGCCACGCATGTAGTTTTAAAAAATCTTTAACCATTAATTTTGATTAATAAAATATGCTATATATATTTCAAAAATTATACCATTGTAAACTTTTTTTAAAGATGAATTTGATGGTATAATTTTTATGACATACTACGACATGCGTGCCTGACGACCCATCTTTTGACCATTAGCAAGATCTCCACCAATATACATATGCCAGTCCCTGTCAATCCGTGCGTGAGATTAGGAAGGCGCTTTCACCGCCGATTTGTACACATCCAAAAAAAAAACTATGCGAGCAACTAAATTAGTGCCGTATTTATATTCTCAAAAAAAAATTGAGTGCCGTATTTGCATTCGCATTAGATGTGTATCTGGTCGTTTTCAATGGCGAGGGCGCATTAGCCGTCCCCTACTTAAACCCCTCCTGATTTGACCACCGCTAATCCAGCCCTCGCGGAGTCACCGTCGTGTCATTGTTAAAGTACGTTACAAGTGCTACAGGTTCCATGCATGCAAAACGACCGTGGAGAAGCCTTCAAAGCGGAGGATCGGAGGCGAATCAATCGCACGAAAGGTAGGTCCGCGCGAACCGGTTTTTCCCGCGCGAACCTTCCTCGAAGCTTCGCCTCCTTCCTCCTATATATCCCGCCGTCCACGCCCCCCCCCCCCCCCCCCCCCCCCCCCCCCCCCTATAATTTCTCCCCGTCGGGTCGTCCCTCTAGTTCCCTTCCGCCACCATCCCCCCACATTGCTCCCTGGTCCATCCTTTCGAGCGACCATGAAACTCGCCAGTTTCTTCGGCGCCTCCCCTTCTTCCAAGAAGGAGCCGTCGTCCAAGTCCAAGAAGGGCAAGACGACGGCGAGGAAGAGCGCCAAGAGCTGCTCCTTCGCCTCCACCGCCTCGTCGCCATCGGCCGCGTCAGATGAGTCCGTCGCCACGCCCACGACCGTCCTCCCTCCGTCGTCGTCGCCGTCCGGATCCGGATCCGGAGGACCCGGCTCCACCGTGAAGCCGGCGGCGATGGTCTCCGCTGTGACGCGGCGGGAGCTGGAGGTGGCGCTCCGGAGTGTCGTGTCCACGGAGGAGGAGCTGGCCGCGATGCTCGCCGATGCGGACGCGACGGGCCTCGCGCTGGAGGGGATCGCGGCGGCGGAGGCCGCGGACGAGGGCGAGCTGAGGACCACCTTCGCGGTGTTTGACACCGACGGGGACGGGAGGATCTCGGCCGAGGAGCTCCGCGCCGTGATGGCCTCGCTCGGCGACGACCTGTGCTCCGTCGAGGACTGCCGCCGCATGATCGGTGGCGTCGATACCGATGGCGACGGCTTCGTCTGCTTCGACGAGTTCACGCGCATGATGATGCATGTGCCGTGAATCAAGTGTGCTACGTGCACCGATCTTAGCAATAATTCTATCAGTATACCGCTCTTCGTCATTATTTATTATGAGTTAGGAGTGCATCAGGTTTTGTTCTTGATTTGCCATAGTATGAGTGTGCTGATGAACTCGTGATCTGTCTATCGCTCAATCGAGCGCGTGAAAAATCTGCAAAAATTCAGCATATTATTATATACAGTACAACCTTCGATCCGATTTATTGTGGCAGGGTGGGCAAAGTTTTGCCATCTGATTTTTTTTTTTTGATATGTCATTTTTCCATCCGATTTAATTATTATTGTAGGTTCCTAAACCTTCCATAATCAAATCCCATTGGAAGCAGTACTATGATCGTGATGATCCGTAATGTTGTTTCATGATGATATGTTTTGTCGATACAATTAGCTTATTTGAAACATTCGCCCGCACGAGAATATGGAAAGAGTATTAACTGTAAATGGGCGTGATCATCTCGTATTTACTACTACAATCAATCCATTAAATCAGAAAGATTGCGTACCAACAATATACACCTGACTTTACTGCTTAAACATACCCGAACAGAAAACGCACGCACTGTGCCACAAGTCCAAGATCGACAGATGAAGAATCCATACGTGACTGAGACCAAGAGTTGCCTTTTCACGAACAAAGTAGGTTTTAACCTCGATCGATGTCACGGTGTAGAAGTAGCACCGAGTTGGAGGCCATGTAGATGATACTTACGCTATCACAAAAGACGACTGCAATTGAACCAAGGGGTTGATGAAGCTCATGAAAAAGCTAATATAGCCAAAACAACACCCGACCACGACATAAGAGGCCTCGAATTACTCATCATCATCACTAGAATGCGTTTCAAGAACCATGAAACGAGGTTGTTGCCGAGGTATAAGCAATATCCTAATATACACCTGCAAGTGTCTGGGAATCCTGTCTAGTCTACATCTAATCTAAATAGACTATGAGAAAGGTAGCCCCCGCCGTGTGATGAGGTAGTCTGAGATGTGGTGCAGCCCTGACAATAAAAAATAGTGTAGTATCCTCCTTACAAGGTTGATATGAGGTCTCAAGGGAATGATGTACTCACCATGAAGTATCCCGGTAGTGTGTGGCTCACAGTAGATGTAGTGAGTGTGACGTTCTCAATGCATGACAACATATACACATTCTAGTTTCTATCGCTACGAGAAAAAAAGGCTACCGCCGGCGCACAAAATTACTCTAGCGCTGGCGTATAGGTGTGTGCTGGCGGTAGTGCGTTATCGCCGGCGCATATACCTGTGCACCGGGGCTAAGTGTCTATCACTTGCGAATGGGCCGACATGCCGGCGATAGGTGCTCACACCACTGACGCCTGTGTATGCGCCTGCGGTAGGGGATAGAAGTACGCCGATGGTATTTTTACATAAACAAAAAAAACAGCCAGAATACACATGTATATACAGGAATAATGACAGCAAAATAAGTACATAGCAGGTATACAGGAATAATGACAGCATAATACATATTATAACAGAAATACTAGCAGTACAAACAAACCATTGGTTCATAGCATGTATCAATAACACAAGTAGTAACTTTGACTCCAACTAGCATATATGTATCAATATTACACAAATATAGACAAGTCTCTGGAGTTGCACAAAGGGACTAAAGACATATCACATAGAATAGAATTGTGGTCACGAAGAGCATCATCACGACGAAGGGGGCGAAGGTCCTCATCCCTCTCCTTTGTCTCGCTAGATACTTCTCGTATCTAGTTTCCGCCTCCGTCCTAGTGTTGTATCTCTTGTAGTTGGTGTCGCTAAAATAGTGCACATGTCTCCTACAATATTTCCAGTCGTCATAGAATCTGGGAACCGCACCCTTGTACACGACATACCATGCCATCTATTGTAGCATCCCAATTGTCTAACATTATAATGCTACATGGTTTAATAAATATAATGCTACTTCCTACATGTCATTATTGCATCATCATAATATCATGCTCATGTCACCATGCCACATTGCATATGAGAATTATATTAAAACCCTTTTTATTTGGTTTTTCTCTTAATATGGCATTGGATTTATTAATTGTATTTGCCTATTGATATATTGTAGTAGGTTTTTGATATATGTATATAATGTCAAATTGAGTTGAGACATGTCTCTTTAATTCATTCTACCTACTAACTTGCTTTGGATCCATGTGCGCTTAACTTGCTCAATATTTCTACCATGCATGTATATGAGGCTCTCATTTGATTTACTTGCATTCTTGTTAGCACATATACCATGTGTGGATTTCTTGGCAGCTTTATTCAAATCCACTTTGTATACATGATCCCGTGTGCAATCTTCCAACTAAATACCATGTGAGCTCCTTATATTTGCATTTGGGATCCTATCAAGCTCATGTGATATTTGAATGGTTCCATATAGAGATATACATGTCCATGTGCTAGAGACATGGTTTGCTGTGCTTCCATATGGTGATCTATGTGCATTTCTCGTCTTCTATTACTATGATCTATTTTTTCATGGATTTGAATCATTATACATGCTCACATACATGTATATGCATTTTTGTTTTCACCGAAAATGCCACCCATGTGCACGTGCCTACACATCTTCTCACACATACACACACCAACCTATATCTAATATATCTAAATCCTACACGTATATGTGGTATACACACACAACCTAGCTAATTCCCTCTCTCTCTCTCTCTCACCAACTCCACACATGCCTAAGCACCACCTTAGCCGTGGCCACCATGTGCGCTATAGCCATGGTACATGTGGTCAAGAGATTGGCCACGTCTACACCTCCCCTTTTTCTTGCAAGGCAAGATGGCCATCCAACCACCAGCACCTCTCCCTAGTCCCTCTTCCTCTCTCATCTACAGAACAAAACAAAGGAGAGGAGAAAAACCTAACCGAGCTACACCTCTTTACCACTTTTGCAAAAGCTACCACCTCCCCATGTGCTTACTCCCTCCCCTCCATAGTCCTTATCAGGTGGCCACCAACCACCACACGTCGACCCATCACCAGATCGGGATCTGGAAGCCCAGACCCCTCTCCTTCTTCCCCTTCTTCCCTAGAGGCCATGGCAGGCAACTAAAACCTTAGATCGGTCTACCCATGGCAACCGTCGATCTGGAGATCCCTCAGTCTATCCAAGCACACATGTGCGTCCCTCTGCCTCATCTCCTTCAACGTATACACGGAGACTTGCAGGAGCATCGCCGGAGCAGCACCAACACCACCACGAACCCGAGCAAGCTCAAGCTGGCCCTCCGTGGGCCACACGTCAGATCGTTTCCACCTCGACCTCTGCCACCTACACCGACGCACTCCTGGTGAGCTCCTCGACCTCCCAGACATCCTCCCATCCCCTCTCTGTTCATGTACAAAGAGTTCGTTTTTGCTCCTTGTCGTCCTCTCTAGATGCTCCTTGTACTGTCACTCCTGTCCATGCTAACCATACCCCTCGAGATCCGCCCCATTCTACTACGTCACCAAGTGCTCGCCCATGTCTAAGAAGTTCATCGGAGCGTCGCCGCACGCCGCCGCGCTGCTGCGGTCCGTCATCCACGTGTGCGTGCAACACATGTCGCCTCTATTCCCCACAACTTTGCGAGCTGCACAGTCTGACTCGGGCCCAGACCCTTGCACCCACCTCTTGTTCATTTTTTCCTCTTCAAATCGAGCTTTAGCTCACTCAATTTGGTTAAAAAATGAGGATTTTCTCGTCCCCGCAAGATCCCAGTAGCTCGCAGCATTCTACCCTTCTCATCAGTTAGAAACAATCTTTGTTTCTTCAGTTATCATCGTCATCGCCTGTGTCATATTGCAGTTAATCCACTCACTAACACCAACCCACCAGTAACACAGTGGCTAGAGCCCATAACCTAACGGAAATGATTTGATTTCCCCGGGGGATATCAACGTACTCATCCTCCGGGTCGTACCCATCACTATCCTGGTGGAACCCACGACCAACCTTATTTATTCCTGTTTTTCTTCCAGCTCCTGATGCGCCGCCGCTCATGCCCCCGCGCCACTGCTCCAAATCCTCCCGCCGGGACGTCCGTGTCCAGCTCCAGCTCCTCCCGTCGGGCATTCACGTTAGTCCCTTCTCGTGTCCAGCTCTGCCGTTGCCCGCCGCCAGACCACCGCTGCCTTGAACCGCTGGCAACCACCGTCACGCTGACGTCGCATGTCCCTGCCTTGCTCCGTGCCCCTGCCTGACCACCGTGTCGGCGCCATTATGCCCCACCACCCTGCTCACCGCTTGGTGCGAATGACGCCGAGGAAGAAGGGACTCACCTCTGGCTGGGTGATGTGTTGCAAAACCAGCTCAGCGTTCTATGTACGGTGTTAGGTTACTACATGGGGCCAATAGCGGCGCTACATGCGCCCGGCGGCAGTGCTACAAGTCGTGCCGAGTTTTTGCTACATGCGGCCGGCGATGACTCTATGACATATCCGGCGGTGCTACGTGAAGATTCAGATTTTGCTACAAATATTGTTCTACACAAGTTTCGGTGTTCTGCTATAGCGGTATATAGGTTTTGCTATGGGGTCTCCAGCAAGCTCTCCGACCAGGTCTCCGAAAAGTCGGTTTTGCTACAATAGCACATTTATTTTGCTATATAAGTTTTGTGATTTTGCTACAATAGCGTAAATTTTTTGCTACATAGTCTCCGACAAGGTCTACCGGCGAAAGTCTCCAGTGAGTCTCCAGCGAGGTCGGATCTGCTACATTAGCACAAACTTTTGCTACAAGATCTCCGGTGAGGTCTCCGGCGAAATCTCCGGCGAGGTCTAGTATGTTTGTGCCTTTTCTGGATCGAACCATTTTCTGCTACATGTAGCAAAAGCGGGTCTATTTGTAGCAAAAGCGCGACATATGTAGCAAAAGCGGGATCAAAGGTACGAGGGAGTGATCTGGACTGTTGATCTGATTCGATCGGACGGCTGGGGACCCGGGGGATGGAAAGTTTCCATCCCCAAGGGATGCGTAGCACTACCCATAACGTAACACCCGGAGGTCCCTGGTTCACTCCCCCATTGCGACAGTGGCCTTCCCCTTTTTCTTTTAGTTGTTTTACCCACCGAGGCCCACCTGTCATCGACACTTGTAGCCCAATCACACCGTAGGACCACGCGTCTATGGTTGTGACTAGGATGGCCCTTGGTGAGAAAAGCCCTGCAGTGACCAGATTTTAATTCATATTTGAATTTAAAGCCGATTTGTAAAGTCAAACTTGATTGAAACTTTGACCAGAGATTTATACCAGCTCTGTAACTATTTTGGAAAAAACCCAAACATCAAAGTTGTGTGTTTTTTAATTCTCTACATGAATATGTCCTCTGTTTATTTTTGTCAAATATTGAAAATAATAAATATTTTGGGATTAATTATAAATGCTTAATAATATCTTTTCTTCACTATTTTCAAATACTGCAAATGATATATGTTTTCTAATAAAAAATGTCCAGGAATATGAATATGCTATTTAAAATATATTCTAGACATTTAAAATTTTCAAATTAATAAATACCATTAAATGACTTTTCCTCAATAAATTCATAACTTTAATTCCGTAACTCTAAATTCGTCAAATGATATGTCAGCGCGACGAGCTCGTTCTAACTATGCATTCAATGATATGAACTGAAGCATGCATCATATAAACATTAAATGTTCAGCAAGGTTTATGAGAGCAAAACATGACTAAATATTTAATAAAAATGCTTTATTCTTGTATCCCACACCTCACCCATGTCATGCTATGTTATACCATGTAATTGTGCATCATTCCATCATGGCATATATTGTGTTGTTTGTTGCATATGATTTATATGATTGCACAATGTATTTATTATGGCTCTTGTGTGTTTGGTTTTTATCCGGATAGACGTTGAGGAAGGAAACTATGAGGAGCCTCAGGAGTATTACCCGGATCCCACTTATTCATCAACTGAGCTACCAGGCAAGCATTTCCCCATGCTTGAACTACATATAGTACATATTGCATCTGTCTTATTCTTGCAGCATAAATCGCATTCCAAATTAAATTGCAATCACAAGTACTACATAGCCTTTACTTTTAAACCCCACCGAAGCTTGTTCCTCAATCCTATGAGCCATTACTACAGGAGTTGTTTGAGCCATGCGAGTCGTATAACTGCATGTGTAGGGTTTGTGAGAGCCTTTGAATAACAAGGTACCTAAACAACTGGATTGAGTAGTAATGAGATAACTAAAGAAAGAGGCATCGGTGGGAAATATTTGAGACCTGGTTTTTATCCGCCCACTTGTTTCCGGTAGGACCGATGACTCCTTGATGGCGCCAGAAAACTTGTTGGATGATGTGGAGTCTTGTTGGGAACCCCAAGAGCAAGGTGTGAAGAGTACAACAGCAAGTCTTCCCTCAGTTAAGACCGAGGTTATCGAACCAGTAGGAGGAAGGAAACGTCACACAAGTGTTGCAAGCAACACGGAGACCTCCACAACACAAACTCAAGACTTTGTCCCAACAAATCAGTGAGGTTGTCAAGCTCACCGGTTTGCTGTAACAAAGGATTAAACATATGGTGTGGAAGGTAATGGTTTGCAGCAAGTAAACAAGTAACAGTGGAAGATGTATCAATGGTAAAGATTGGACCGGGGTCCATAGTTCACTAGAGGTGCTCTCCTTAAATAACAACATGGCATGAAGGGTAAACAAATTACAGCGGGGCAATTGACAGGAATTGAGCAAGGCATAACAATGCAATTACTAGCCAGAAAGATCCTATGAAGTTGATTGGGCAATACAACAATATACATAGACCGTAATCCAACTACATCTATGACTAGAAGTCCACCTTCAAGTTATCATCTGAACCCCCTCCGGTATTAAGTTGCAAGCAACAAACAACTGATTTAAGCAAAGTGTGTAAGGTAAACAGTCCACATGTTCCACAAACAAGAGACCGTTGTTTTTTCCTAGTAGCAACAACACATCTACAACCGAAGAGATTTCTGTCACTTCCCTTGGAAACTAGAGGCATGAACCCACAATCGAGCATAAATACTCCCTCTTGGAGTCACTAGCAACTACTTGGCCAAGATAACCACTAGCAACGGACAACATGCAAGATCACAAACAACACAGACATGATAGAATCATAAAGATAGAACCATTAATCAAACCAACATAATAATCTCAATATCCATCGGATCCCCGCAAACACAACATGCATGATTACATATAGATTAGATCTTGATCATGAACGGAGCTCACAAGATCTATACATGAAAGCACAAAGGAGGAGATACAACCATCTAGCTACTACATGGACCCATAGTCCAAGGTGGAACTACTCATGAATCATACAGGAGAGAAGGCCTCCGGGATCAGGGTGTCGGGAAGAGCTTCAGATCCCCCGATCTAGGGACGATGGTGGCGGTGGCTACAAACGGTTTCGTGGATTTCTGATCGGGTGCCAAGAGTTCCTATATCGGAGTCTTCTTATAGGCGAAGGGGGAGACCGAGGCGGCTGCCAGGGCGGACAAACCCTACCCAGGTGCAGGGTAGGTCCCACTCGCGCCTAGGGTGGGTCTGGCCCCCCTAGCCGGCCTCATCATCTCTCCTCCGGACTTCTTGTTCCCCACGGGAAGTTATTGACTTTGGCGTTCGTCCCGTCCAATTCCGAGAATATTTATTTACTAACTTTTCTGAAACCAAAAACAGCAGAAAACAGTCATCTGGCACTGTTGCAACTTGTTAATAGGTTAGTACCAGAAACATGTAAAAGCACCTCAAAGTGTAGAGAAGTAAAGCAAAGTAGATACTAAACAAGCATGGAGCATAAAAAATTATAGATACGTTTCCAACGTATCAGCATCCCCAAGCTTAACTCCTGCTCGTCCTCGAGTAGGTAAGTGATAAAAGAATAATTTTTGAGGTGAACATGCACCCTCACAATAAAGATCCAACCATTTGCAAACATTGAAAGCTAGGATCAAAGAACTCTAAACATGTGCATGAAAAATGGAGTTCTAACAATAGGACATAGTAATTATGCATGCAACATGGCAAGCTACAAACAAAGATCATGAATAATATGCATTGAAAAACGTTTGTTTGTTTCACATGCAGAAAACATAGCATAGTGGCAAACAGCTTGTTCCTCATAGAGTAGCAATATAATGCATAGGACACCTGCAAAGTTCACAAGGGTGACTAGAAACAAATAGCACATGGACAAGTAATAACACAATATGCATCAATTAATAAGCTTCGGAACATTGCACATAGAATGACAACTATGCTCTATTAATGGTGCCTAAAGGTAGAAGGTGGAGACTCAAATAATGGTGGAAGAAAGGCCTTTTTGTAAAGGAAGCAGGGATTACAAGTTTAAAAAAGAGCTTCCAAAAATTATGGTACTTATTAGCTTTCAGCCCTCATTGCCCCTATCATAAGCATCTTGAAGTGGTTAAGGTTAAAGTGGCAAAGCTGGAGTATATGCTTGACAAAGTATAAGTTGGCAATCTCAAGTCCCTTGACTATGAGGGCTACACCTCATGGATACTCAACTTTGGGTCCAGGCAAGTTCTTGTCATTGTAAGTATTTGCATATCATTGAGAACCGCCAACGGGGTACCCCTTGCACATGGTACAGGAGTTTTCGCATAACCAAAATGACAAGGCAAGCAGACAATGAGCATCTCGGCAATCTTTTTATTTACCATATGCATAGCTTTTTATTGGGGATGCTTCATAGATAGCTCACTATGGTGATGCTGCAAGTTTCCACCATGATTAGGCAAGGCTTAGGCTAGCGGCCCAGGCGTTTCTCTAACACAGAATACAAACTCCATGGACTTACAAGTTCCCACTTCATTTCACACCGGTAACATTCATAGACAAAAGAGCATGATATCAACGGAGTACAAAAAGTACAAGTGCAATGTTGAAAATGTTCCCCGTGACAGCACGGTTCTGCTAATTCCAACTTATAAGTGCAAGCATATACAACAAAGTTGCCTCAATGGTTCAAGTTTATTAGGGGCAAAGAATAAAATGCGCCATCAAGTTCGTGAGGGCTTTAATCACTAAGTTTTCACATAACAAAATAGTTTTTAATTGGAAGATAGATGAAAACAAGAATATAATTTGGAATTGTGTAACTCACCATGCATAGGAGTTTATAGTGGACACTTTGGAATAACTTGGTTTCTTGGGAGTTGGAAGCATGAGTAGAACTTACTCATACAAGTGGAGGCTAGAAAAAGACTGGGAGCAACCAACTAAGAGAGCAATAATGGCCATAATTATGCAATGCAACAAAGAAAACTAATCAAAGCAAAAGTGGTACTACAAGTCAAGGACTAAATGATCATAGAGGCTAATGGTGACTTGTCATAGTCATAACATGGTGTGAGCATGTGCCAAGTCAACCCAAGCAAAACATCAAAGGATAATACCACAATACTATTCTTTTGCATGCAAAAACAACGCATAATTTCTTCAAGGCACATTAAGCAATCCCAATTGTTTGTAACAAGACATGCTACAGCAATAATCACTAAGCATAATGCTAAAACAACACCTAGCATGTCATGCTAAAGTCTTAGTCACAGTCAATGCAAGCTCCTCTCACACTTCAAGCAAGAACTTACTACTCATTTCCAAATACCAAGCAAACTTATTTGTAAAACAACACAGCGAGAGCGGGGGTCCGAAATACTAAAGCAAACTAAACAAACTAAGCAAAGCAAACGAAAACTAAGACGCTCCAAGAGCAACACAACTGTGCATGAAACAATAAAAGTGAAGTGTCTAGACAAACCTGAGCTTTTTATTGATGAAGAAGGGGATGCCTTGGGCATCCCAAAGATTTGACGCTTGTACCTATTGGATATTTCTTGGGGTGACACCATGGTGGAATCCCCAAGCTTGAGCTTTTGTCCATTCTTCATCGCATTGCATCACTCTCTCTACACACCTGAAATTTTTCCTTCATACAAAACTTCACACAATCTTTATTAGCAACATTAGCTTATTCAAAAGGTATTAGACCACTGGAAAAGCTTTGTAACAGCAAGGATTTTCACTAAAAACACAAGCTACTGAATTAACTCCTTCAAAGAAACTCAATTTACCTGAAGAGAGCTCAAAAAGGAATCAATAAGAAGCAAATGCAAATAATGGCAGAAATCTGTCAAAACAGACCTACAGGTAGAAACGATTTTTTTATAACATCTTCTGTTGCTCAAATCAAAAATTGTTGAACTAACAAAAGTTAGACAAAATACTGGGAGATATATTCGTAAATTTTGAGCTCAATCCTAGTTACAGAGCCTCCTCATGAATATTGTTGGTGGAGGACAGAAATCTGTTTCGGGACAGCAACTCCCCAAATCTTAGTTCCCTCTCAATAGAGGTTATTCTTGGAACAAAAAGTAAACAAAAAGGATAAGGAGAGGTCATTACAATAGTAATAACTTCCAAGACTCAAGGAAAATCTTGGGTCATCTCCCAACAAGTACTTTTCTTTAACGCCTTTAAGTTAGGCACAAGAAGCTTGAGAAGATGCTCACATAAAAAATATGAATTGAAGTCAAAGAGAGCATCAAGAAGCAAATTCAAAACACATTTAAGTATAATCCACCTTCTATGCATAGAAATCTTGTACACAAATAAGTTCACAAAGAACAAAGTGACATGCATAGGAAGAGAAAACAAGAGTAACTTCAAAACTTTCAGCACAAAGAGAGGTGTTTTAGTACCATGAAAACTTCTACACCCATATTTTCCTCTCTCATAATTATTTTCAGTAGCATCATGAATAAACTCAACAATATAGCTATCATATAAAGCATGCTTTTCATTATCTGCAAACACATAATTTCTATCAAGCTCAAAAATAGTGGGACTAAAACCTTCACAGGTTTTACCCAAAGTAGATATTTCAAACGGATCCACAGGAACATAACATTCATCCTCCTTTGGTAAGCATGGGGGACAATCAAATAATATAAGAGCTAAAGAGTTACTCTCATTAGAATGTAGGCATGGGTAGATCCATTCTTCCTCCTTTTGTTCATCACTCTCCTCTTTTTCATCTAATGAGCTTCCAGTTTTAACAATTTCTTCTTCCATAGGCTCCTACAAGGCATTAGTCTCTTCCATTTGTGGAAAACACTTATTAAAATATTCAAGAATATAGCCATTGTATTCCTTGTAATTATCAAAGCAAAATTTAAGTATCTCATAAACCTCACATTCATAAGGTGCATCATCAGTATTTTCAAGCAAACTAGCAAGTTCAAATGCACCCTTGAAAGCAATAAATTCTTCAATTTGTTCCACATCATAAAAGTCATAATTTCCTTTAACATAAGAAGATATGGTAACATGATCATTATACTCACATTGGAAGGGTAGGTGTTTATACCTCCTGCAGCAGCAAGCTTTATCAAAGCAATAAGTAACATTATAAGTAGAGCACACGTCTCTAGCAATAGTATTCAACCTATCAATTTGTTCCCACAAGTGTTTCCCTTTTTGTGAAAAACGGTATTCCTTATAATAATACTTTTGTTCTTCCGTGAACCCACCTTGCCAATAAGAACTAGTTTCAAAGAAACCATCCATTGATAGAAACCATGACCAAGCAAGGCAATAACTGACCACGAACTAGAGTAGGAACTAATTTTTTTGTATTTTTTTAAAAGAGGCAAACGAAACCAAGAAAAATAAACAAAGCAAACTAAAAACAAAGTAAAGAGAAAGGAAGTGAAGGACTCCCCTAGTGAAGACGTCCTTAGCCTCCCTGGAAACAGCGCCAAAAAACTTGTTGATGACTCCTTGATGGCGCCAGAAAACTTGTTGGTTGATGTGGAGTCTTGTTGGGAACCCCAAGAGCAAGGTGTGAAGAGTGTAGTAGCAAGTCTTCCCTCAGTTGAGACCGAGTTTATTGAACCAGTAGGAGGAAGGAAACGTCACACAGGTGTTGCAAGCAACGTAGAGACCTGCACAACACAAACTGAAGACTTTGCCCCAACAAATCAGTGAGGTTGTCAAGCTCACCGGTTTGCTGTAATAAAGGATTAAACGTATGGTGTGGAAGGTAATGGTTTGCAGCAAGTAAACAAGTAACAGTGGAAGATGTATCAATGGTAAAGATTGGACCGGGGTCCATAGTTCACTAGAGGTGCTCTCCTTAAATAAACAATATGGCATGAAGGGTAAACAAATTACAGCGGGGCAATTGACAGGAATTGAGCAAGGCATAACAATGCAATTACTAGCCAGAAAGATCCTATGAAGTTGATTAGGCAATACAACAATATACATAGACCGTAATCCAACTGCATCTATGACTAGAAGTCCACCTTCAGGTTATCATCTGAACCCCCTCCGGTATTAAGTTGCAAGCAACAGACAACTGCTTTAAGCAAAGTGTGTAAGGTAAACAGTCCACATGTTCCACGAACAATAGACCGTTGTTTTCTCCCTAGTAGCAACAGCACATCTACAACCGAAGAGATTTCTGTCACTTCCCTTGGAAACTAGAGGCATGAACCCACAATCGAGCATAAATACTCCCTCTTGGAGTCACTAGCAACTACTTGGCCAAGATAACCACTAGCAACGGAGAACATGCAAGATCACAAACAACACAGACATGATCGAATCATAAAGATAGAACCATTAATCAAACCAACATAATAATCTCAATATCCATCGGATCCCCGCAAACACAACATGCATGATTACATATAGATTAGATCTTGATCATGAACGGAGCTCACAAGATCTATACATGAAAGCACAAAGGAGGAGATACAACCATCTAGCTACTACATGGACTCATAGTCCAAGGTGGAACTACTCATGAATCATACAGGAGAGAAGGCCTCCGGGATGATCTCCCCTCCGGCAGGGTGCCGGGAAGAGCTTCAGATCCCCTCGATCTAGGGACGATGGTGGCGGCGACTACAGACGGTTTCGTGGATTTCTGATCGGGTGCCAAGAGTTTCTATATCGGAGGCTTCTTATAGGCGAAGGGGGAGACCGAGGCGGCCGCCAGGGCGGACAAACCCTACCCAGGCGCGAGGTAGGTCCCACCCGCGCCTAGGGTGGGTCTGGCCCCCCTAGCCGGCCTCCTCGTCTCTCCTCCGGACTTCTTGTTCCCCACGGAAAGTTATTGACTTTGGCGTTCGTCCCGTCCAATTCCGAGAATATTTCTTTACTAACTTTTCTGAAACCAAAAACAGCAGAAAACAGTCATCTGGCACTGTTGCAACTTGTTAATAGGTTAGTACCAGAAAACATGTAAAAGCACCTCAAAGTGTAGAGAAGTAAAGCAAAGTAGATACTAAACAAGCATGGAGCATAAAAAATTATAGATAAGTTTCCAACGTATCAGCATCCCCAAGCTTAACTCCTGCTCGTCCTCGAGTAGGTAAGTGATAAAAGAATAATTTTTGAGGTGAACATGCACCCTCACAATAAAGATCCAACCATTTGCAAACATTGAAAGCTGGGATCAAAGAACTCTAAACATGTGCATGAAAAATGGAGTTCTAACAATAGGACATAGTAATTATGCATGCAACATGGCAAGCTACAAACAAAGATCATGAATAATATGCATTGAAAAACGTTTGTTTGTTTCACATGCAGAAAACATAGCATAGTGGCAAGCACCTTGTTCCTCATAGAGTAGCAATATAATGCATAGGACACCTGCAAAGTTCACAAGGGTGACTAGAAACAAATAGCACATGGACAAGTAATAACACAATATGCACCAATTAATAAGCTTCGGAACATTGCACATAGAATGACAACTATGCTCTATTAATGGTGCCTAAAGGTAGAAGGTGGAGACTCAAATAATGGTGGAAGAAAGGCCTTTTTGTAAAGGAAGCAGGGATTACAAGTTTAAAAAAGAGCTTCCAAAAATTATGGTACTTATTAGCTTTCGGCCCTCATTGCCCCTATCATAAGCATCTTGAAGTGGTTAAGGTTAAAGTGGCAAAGCTGGAGTATATGCTTGACAAAGTATAAGTTGGCAATCTCAAGTCCCTTGACTATGAGGGCTACACCTCATGGATACTCAACTTTGGGTCCAGGCAAGTTCTTGTCACTGTAAGTATTTGCATATCATTGAGAACCGCCAACAGGGTACCCCTTGCACATGGTACAGGAGCTTTCGCATAACCAAAATGACATGGCAAGCAGACAATGAGCATCTCAGCAATCTTTTTATTTACCATATGCATAGCTTTTTGTTGGGGATGCTTCATAGATAGCTCACTATGGTGATGCTGCAAGTTTCCACCATGATTAGGCATGGCTTAGGCTAGCGGCCCAGGCGTTTCTCTAACATAGAATACAAACTCCATGGACTTACAAGTTCCCACTTCATTTCACACCGGTAACATTCATAGACAAAAGAGCATGATATCAACGGAGTACAAAAAGTACAAGTGCAATGTTGAAAATGTTCCCCGTGACAGCACGGTTCTGCTAATCCCAACTTATAAGTGCAAGCATATACAACAAAGTTGCCTCAATGGTTCAAGTTTATTAGGGGCAAAGAATAAAATGCGCCATCAAGTTCGTGAGGGCTTTAATCACTAAGTTTTCACATAACAAAATAGTTTTTAATTGGAAGATAGATGAAAACAAGAATATACTTTGGAATTGTGTAACTCACCATGCATAGGAGTTTATAGTGGACACTTTGGAATAACTTGGTTTCTTGGGAGTTGGAAGCATGAGTAGAACTTACTCATACAAGTGGAGGTTAGAAAAAGACTAGGAGCAAACAACTAAGAGAGCAATAATGGCCATAATTATGCAATGCAACAAAGAAAACTAATCAAAGCAAAAGTGGTACTACAAGTCAAGGACTAAATGATCATAGAGGCTAATGGTGACTTGTCATAGTCATAACATGGTGTGAGCATGTGCCAAGTCAACCCAAGCAAAACATCAAAGGATAATACCACAATACTATGCTTTTGCATGCGAAAACAACACATAATTTCTTCAAGGCACATTAAGCAATCCCAATTGTTTGGAACAAGAAATGCTACAGAAATAATCACTAAGCATAATGCTAAAACAACACCTAGCATGTCATGCTAAAGTCTTAGTCACAGTCAATGCAAGCTCCTCTCACACTTCAAGCAAGAACTTACTACTCATTTCCAAATACCAAGCAAACTTATTTGTAAAACAACACAGCGAGAGCGGGGGTCCAAACTACTAAAGCAAACTAAACAAAATAAGCAAAGCAAACGAAAGCTAAGACTCTCCAAGAACAACACAACTGTGCATGAAACAATAAAAGTGAAGTGTCTAGACAGACCTGAGCTTTTTATTGATGAAAAAGGGGATGCCTTGGGCATCCCCAAGATTTGACGCTTGTACCTCTTGGATATTTCTTGGGGTGACACCATGGTGGCATCCCCAAGCTTGACCTTTTGTCCATTATTCATCGCATTGCATCACTCTCTCTACACACCTGAAATTTTTCCTTCATACAAAACTTCACACAATCTTTATTAGCAACATTAGCTTATTCAAAAGGTATTAGACCACTGGAAAAGCTTTGGAACAGCAAGTATTTTCACTAAAAACACAAGCTGCTGAAGTAACTCCTTCAAAGAAACTCAATTTACCTGAAGAGAGCTCAAAAAGGAATCAATAAGAAGCAAATGCAAATAATGGCAGAAATCTGTCAAAACAGACCTACAGGTAGAAACGAATTTTTTATAACATCTTCTGTTGCTCAAATCAAAAATTGTTGAACTAACAAAAGTTAAACAACATACTGGGAGATATATTCGTAAATTTTGAGCTCAATTCGAGTTACAGAGCCTCCTCATGAATATTTTTGGTGGAGGACATAAATCTGTTTCGGGACAGCAACTCCCCAAATCTTAGTTCCCTATCATTAGAGGTTATTCTTGGCACAAAAAGTAAAAAAAGGATAAGGAGAGGTCATTACAATAGTAATAACTTCCAAGACTCAAGGAAACTCTTGGGTCATCTCCCAACAAGTACTTTTCTTTAACGCCTTTAAGTTAGGCACAAGAAGCTTGAGAAGATGCTCACATAAGAAATATGAATTGAAGTCAAAGAGAGCATCAAGAAGCAAATTCAAAACACATTTAAGTATAATCCACCTTCTATTCATAGAAATATTGTACACAAATAAGTTCACAAAGAACAAAGTGACATGCATAGGAAGAGAAAACAAGAGTAACTTCAAAACTTTCAGCACAAAGAGAGGTGTTTTAGTACCATGAAAACTTCTACACCCATATTTTCCTCTCTCATAATTATTTTCAGTAGTATCATGAATAAACTCAACAATATAGATATCATATAAAGCATGCTTTTCATTATCTACAAACACATAATTTCTATAAAGCTCAAAAATAGTGGGACTAAAACCTTCACAGGTTTTACCCAAAGTAGATATTTCAAACGGATCCACAGGAACATAACATTCATCCTCCTTTGGTAAGCATGGGGGACAATCAAATAATATAAGAGCTAAAGAGTTACTCTCATTAGAATGTAGGCATGGGTAGATCCATTCTTCCTCCTTTTGTTCATCACTCTCCTCTTTTTCATCTAATGAGCTTCCAGTTTTAACAATTTCTTCTTCCATAGGCTCCTACAAGGCATTAGTCTCTTCCATTTGTGGAAAACACTTATTAAAATATTCAAGAATATATCCATTGTATTCCTTGTAATTATCAAAGCAAAATTTAAGTATCTCATAAACCTCACATTCAT
The DNA here is from genome assembly GCA_916181665.1 of Avena sativa. Taxonomy (NCBI): domain Eukaryota; kingdom Viridiplantae; phylum Streptophyta; class Magnoliopsida; order Poales; family Poaceae; genus Avena; species Avena sativa. Next base: position 296,152,244 of record OV702297.1, on the reverse strand, counting down.
AAGGTGCATCATCAGTATTTTCAAGCAAACTAGCAAGTTCAAATGCACCCTTGAAAGCAATAAATTCTTCAATTTGTTCAACATCATAAAAGTCATAATTTCCTTTAACATAAGAAGATATGGTAACATGATCATTATACTCACATTGGAAGGGTAGGTGTTTATACCTCCTGCAGCAGCAAGCTTTATCAAAGCAATTAGTAACATTATAAGTAGAGCACACTACTCTAGCAATAGTATTCAACCTATCAATTTGTTTCCACAAGTGTTTCCCTTTTTGTGACAAACGGTATTCCTTATAATAATACTTTTGTTCTTCCGTGAACCCACCTTACCAATAAGAACTAGTTTCAAAGAAACCATCCATTGATAGAAACCATGACCAAGCAAGGCAATAACTGACCACCAACTAGAGTAGGAACTAATTTTTTTGTATTTTTTTAAAAGAGGCAAACAAAACCAAGAAAAATAAACAAAGCAAACTAAAAACAAAGTAAAGATAAAGGAAGTGAAGGACTCCCCTAGTGAAGGCGTCCTTAGCCTCCCTGGAAACAGCGCCAAAAAACTTGTTGATGACTCCTTGATGGCGCCAGAAAACTTGTTGGTTGATGTGGAGTCTTGTTGGGAACCCCAAGAGCAAGGTGTGAAGAGTACAGGAGCAAGTCTTCCCTCAGCTGAGACCGAGGTTATCGAACCAGTAGGAGGAAGGAAACGTCACACAGGTGTTGCAAGCAACGCGGAGACCTGCACAACACAAACTCAAGACTTTGCCCCAACAAATCAGTGAGGTTGTCAAGCTCACCGGTTTGCTGTAACAAAGGATTAAACGTATGGTGTGGAAGGTAATGGTTTGCAGCAAGTAAACAAGTAATAGTGGAAGATGTATCAATTGTAAAGATTGGACCGGGGTCCATAGATCTTGATCATGAATGGAGCTCACAAGATCTATACATGAAAGCACAAAGGAGGAGATACAACCATCTAGCTACTACATGGACCCATAGTCCAAGGTGGAACTACTCATGAATCATACAGGAGAGAAGGCCTCCGGGATGATCTCCCCTCCGGCAGGGTGTCGGGAAGAGCTTCAGATCCCCCCGATCTAGGGACGATGGTGGTGGCGGCTACAGACGGTTTCGTGGATTTCTGATCGGGTGTCAGGAGTTTCTATATCGGAGGCTTCTTATAGGCGAAGGGGGAGACCGAGGCGGCCGCCAGGGCGGAAAAACCCTACCCAGGCGCAGGGTAGGTCCCACCCGCGCCTAGGGTGGGTCTGGCTCCCCTAGCGGGCCTCCTCTTGTCTCCTCCGGACTTCTTGTTCCCCACGGAAAGTTATTGACTTTGGCATTCGTCCCGTCCAATTCCGAGAATATTTCTTTACTAACTTTTCTGAAACCAAAAACAGCAGAAAATAGTCATCTGGCACTGTTGCAACTTGTTAATAGGTTAGTACCAGAAAACATGTAAAAAGCAGCTCAAAGTGTAGACAAGTAAAGAAAAATAGATACTAAACAAGCATGGAGCATAAAAAATATAGATACGTTTCCAACATATCAAGGACCCGAGTACTTGATTATTGTTCCTTGAATATCGCATTATCCACATGTGGGACCATGAATCCCCATAGTATTAGCTTGATTCACACTTTATTTCTTGGGACCACGAAATAGTTTGGGGCGTTATTATTATCCTGTACTTATGTCATGCTTTATTGCTTTATTTACTACTGTTGCTCGAGGAGCATTTACTACTATACTGTTTAGGAACCCCGTGCCATGTGTTCACTATATCAACACGCCCAATCATACTTTCGGGTTCCCAGTCGTTTACAGCCGTCGCCACATACCTTGGGTCCATCGTGGAGCCGTCCGACTTCGTAGCAGGTAACTTAGTGGGGTGGCTCGCCTGAAAGCATTTATGAATTTTGTGAATGCTTTGTCGTGATGCCTCATTGCTTTTTATTTGGTTATTCCCGAGGTTGAGTGTGCTTGTGTTGCTATTTGTGCACCCCTGCAGGGTAAATCTTTTTGAAAGGCGTGTCTGTGGTTATGGACTACCTGGAGCAGAGTTTCTCGATCATAGACAACTATAACTAAAGTACCACTTTTAACATGACTAGTAAATAATGCAGTATTCATGAAATGATTAATAAAACTGCCTACGGATGGGTTGTTCTTCTGCCTTCTCGTTCGGGAACGGGAAGGAGGGTGAGCGATGTTTATTTATGTTGATATATATATCTGTTGGATAATCAACTGTTGTTATTTAACGAACGTCTGTCTATCCTTGGTTAGGCGGATGTTGTAGTGTGTCTTTATAGAACTGCTAGGCTTTATTTTTGCTGCAATCGTGTCACCCCCATGTTGTTCCTTTTAGATGCATAAAGAATTGCTAAGTCCCTTAGCGTCTCACACGATAAATATTGTTCAGATGGACAGGTATATCCGTCGAAAGGTTACTGGTTCGAGGAGACCAATGATGGTGGCAATGACTGTCAAGTGTAGAGATTCTGGGGATGGAGATCCTTGAGATCATGTGGGCGGGATGTGATTATTTCTAGGCATCTTATGCCAGTTTGCTTCTTAGCCATACTCAGATCATATTTTCTGCTTCCGCTTAATACTCTGATATGTGATGTATGAGGATGTATCCTAAACTATTATCTCTATCTAGGATATTTGGATCTTGTCGTATGGCGTTGAATATTTCTATTTTTTAGATGGCCTAACTCTGATGTACTGTTGTATGTCGTGGACATACATACCCATTTGTGTATTTTCTTTGCATACCTGTTGACTACGTTGCTCGCACCTAATACTATGTTCTTGAAAAGTGGGTAGGGTGGTTGACCGGTACCGTTCCCTGCTCCGCTTAGACAGGCCTACACGTGGGTGGCCTTTGGACCTCCACGGTAGCACACCTTATCCACTTTTGGTTCATACTAACTTGTTGGTTAGAACGTAGTGTCTGAGGTATTACATCTATGCACTCAATACAAAATATAAGTGGTTAGAAAAATTCATAGAGATAACATATATATGCAACATGTATATAAAAATGCAATGGGAAGCATCAAGTTTAATTAGGAATAAAACCGACAAGTTTGTTTATAACTAACATTAATTTGCAGGACACACAGGTCTAGGAATGACATTTCTAACTCAAGGTTTCGACAGGAAGGGACGGATGCCCTCCAAAGTGTTGAGTGTCCTCTCGTCACGAAACAAGTGTAAACGGTCTTGGATATCTTGATTAGTTAGTGGTCTAAGGACGTAGTAGAACAAGCCACCCTTAGTGCAGACATCCTTTTGGATTATTGTGCAAATATTCCACTAGATGCGACAGAACTCAGCTCTCAACTTGTCATCGGTGGTGTTCGCCATGACTATGCCCTTTCTATGGAGATCATCTGGCAACAAGAGGTGTTGTTCATCCCGTGTACTCCCTCATCTGAATGATGGCTTACCAGGCCTCCATCCCATTGTCTGCCGATGACTGCTTGAGGCAGAGGAACTCAGTTATGTGGGTGCACATGAAGCAACCTCGATATTTTTTTATCTTTTACGAGGGGGATGTCTAAGCGACGAAGCCATTTAGGTCTTTATCAAGAATAGCCTTGATGTCGGTGTAGTCTTTGTGAATCGCACTGCCCGAGCCGAGGTAAGTCACGTGCGAATAATGTGGGTGCATGACGATAGGATGCAGTACTTTCCTCCGCGGAAAATAGTTCGAACAAACCATCATCATCCTAGGATATTAGGGAAATTTATGGAATAATTTAATGGGGGTAGAGAACAACTAATTCCTCGGGAAAGTATGGAATGAGAAAGATTTTCTTCTCGTTATTCTTTACCAAGAAATCCTCGATATACTTCAAGACTATCACATTGTTTGCAGCGACGGCTATGATTTTCTCACTCATGTAGAAGGGTTCCATTATCACGATATTCAGGGTTTTTTCCATGATGATATCATGCGACATGCTGAACGATATCAGGAGGACCAAGATTTAGTCAAGCCATCGCAAGTGGAAGACCTTGAAGATATCTTCAAAACTAATGAAGAACACATCTGCGGGGCTTGTATCCACAAATCCCACGTCAATGGGCACCTTTTCCACTTGTACCAGGTACGAGGGATGTCTCATCCTGAGAAGTTCATTCTCCAGATGTAGAACAGTGTCATGCACGCTCCTCATGTCCCTGTTCATTTCTTTGAAAATCTTTGGCGGCAGCATCGGTGCACTTAATTCATGCAACTTCCTCCATGGGGTCTCCAACCTATTGAGAACTCGATCCACTGACTGCCTTGCGGAGGTAGGCCCCTACCTTTTTCTCTGCTGGCTGGCTTGTAGAGGTAGAGCCACTACCTTTTTTCCTGGTTGGCCTCTTCCGCTTCCTCTCCTTCTTCTTAAAGTACGCGGAAGTGCCATTTTTTTCAACGCATCCATGGTCGTAGTAAGGCGTGTCCTTGGGGTAACCAAAACATTTGGCGGAGCGGTGAAGGCGGCAGCTTCTTCCTCAGGCATTTCTTGAGAACCGGATAACTTCTTCTTCAGGACATCACGGTCGTGATCGGGTAAATCATGAGGAGCCATGTTAGTGTCTAAATCAGCGAGGAATTCATCGATGGGAGCCTAATCAATATACAAAGCGTTGTCGTTCTATGTCTCGGGCTCGTGAGGATCATCATCTGCTGGAGGAGTGACTTTGTCTTGGCTTGCCGCCGACACAACCAGTGGAGTGACTCTGCCATGGGTCGCCGTTGACGCAACTGGTGGAGTGACCCTGCCTTGGCTCGCCAATGACCCTAAGGTGGTATTTAGCCGGATAAATATTTTTGGCCATAGCAATACATGATTCTTGAGTTGTCCGACCTTCAGCTTGCTATTAGCCTTAGGGGGTTGATTAGAAGGATACAAGTCACTGCATCCTTGGAACACCAGATCCACGCAAACCCAATGCACACTATGGGGCATATCAACAAAGTGGAACTTGCGGTTGAGTGGCAAATTGATGATTCTCTTCGCAACATCCTCCTACTCGTTGTTCACGTCCACTAGCACGGTGCATGTCATCAGGGCGCCTGCAAAAACATGTAGGTCAGAGAGAGGGGCGGTGATGAAGTAATTAACTTGCAGAGGATTTGAGAGGCTGAATTTATTACCGTGAGGGCATCGAGCTTGGCTAACGTCAATGGATCGAGGGTGGGCGTGCAAGTGATGGAGGGGGTGCTAGCCGCCCCCATGGCCAGCGAATCCTCCTTACCCGCTGCATTGATGCCAGCCGGACTCAACAATACAACGAGTTCATCTCCTCGTCGTGCACTTTTAGCCCTTGGGTCCATGTTGTTCGAGTTGTTGCCGCCTAAGATAATCATAGGGAACAGACCCTTTTGGCCTCCTTCATAATAAGCGGTGATCATCTACACCATGGAAGACATGAGTTCATTGGCCTTGATAATTGTCCTCTCATCGACCCGCTGGTCCATGGTTGCTTCCAAGGTCACTAGCTTTTCCTTCAGGAACTCCGTCTCCCGGCTATCCTAGCTCTTCCTCTCCTGTCGCGACTCCTTAGTGATGGTCTCAGCCTAGCCAAAGTGGGCATGCTTGCGACCTCCTCCGGCACTGGTGACACGGGCTAAGTGCAGCCTTCCCAATGGTGGCTGGTCCTTTACGATGTTCACCCCCCCTGACAAAAGGCTTGTCCCACGACACTTTGGCCGTCGACGTCTAGGATGAGGAGGCAGATTCTTCATCTTGTTCTTCTGCTAGCTGTAGAAGTAACATGAACAATTTAGGAATGGTTGATAGTACTAGAATGTAATGGATTTGATGAGTAGTATCTAATTGCTTACCACTACTCTCTTGTAACATACCAAATTTTGTATATTAAGATGTTACTAGAAGCATGTATCATATCATTTGCATCATGGCATCACATAACAAAATTGCATCAAAACCCTTATCATCCAACCCTAATTTGTTTTTCCCGTATGTTCACATAAAGACAAAGAAGGGGTTTTCTAAACCTAACCTTCCAAAAACTATACAAAGGGTTATTTTATGATCCAATGTTAATCACCTCATTTTTACAAAAATTTAGAAATTGCTTTCATTGAATTTAGACTAATTATGCAAAAGTTATAAAGGTTTATAATAAACAGAAAGTAATAAAAGAACAAAAAAACTAACTATCCTAACCTAAACGGGCCAGCCCGCGCCAGCCCGCAACTAACTACCGCCCGCGCGCCAGCCCGTCTAGTGCTGCTGTCAATCGCACGCGCGCTAGCTAACTAGCTGGGCCGACCCAACTACTGCCACCGCGCAGCCTGCCAACACCCGCGAGACGCCGACAGCCGATCCCACCCCGTCGTATCTCTCGCACAGACCGGGACGAACACGACCACCTCCCCCGTTGAACAACCCGGACGAATTGGAGCTGCCTCCATGACCCCCGCGGCAAGATAATCCGCCTATTTAAACCCCACATCACACTTCCCCAAAACCCTAAACCAATTCAACTTATTCGCCACCAGGCCGCTCGATTCGAGGTCACTTTCGATCTCACCGGAGGAAGCCGCCGTCGAGGTTGGGAGCAGAGGTTCCGAGCCCCTCCTCTGTTGTTTCTCCTCTATTGTGATCCTCTCACTCGAACTTTCACCTCATATGCCTTTCGCCTTGTTCGTCGCAGCACATCGCCCCCAATTCCTCACTGACGTTCCGCTAGAGCTCGTGAAGATCAGCGGAGGCCTGCCGCTGGAAGAGGAAGCGAAGGTCGAAACCTAGCACACGGGCAAGACCGCGAGGAGGAGCCGCGCACAGTTGTCAACACCGCCGCCTCGAGAAGCCATCCAGCACCTCCATGCACCGCCACCGACGTGCCCGCCGCACGCCACCATCGTCACCGCCCCCAGGTTAGTCACCCTCATCCCCGACCGTTAGATCGGGAATCAATGGCTAAGGTTAGATGGTGCTAGCGAAGGGGTACCGTCCAATTAGATCTTACCACGTGGCATGCACCGCGTCAACGCGTCTAGTTAGCATCCCACCTGCGCATCCAATCAGATCTCGACACGTGGCGGAGTTTGACTAGATTAGATCTATGTTATTTTAAATAGGCAGAAAATATTATAAACTTGCAAAATTCATAATAAATAGAATACTTGTCCAAAAATTACAAATGACATGCCGTTGGATCGCTAAAATTGTGTTGAACGCATACCTGAAATAAAATTACAAGTTTGCGGCAGTATTATTTTTGTAGATTTTAAATACTAGATTGGAGTATTTAATTCATAGAAAATTATACACAACTCCGGTTTAGTTGATTCTTGTCGCATTGGCTTTGTATTTACGAGATATATTGTTTAGAGTTGGAATATCTTGCTTAGGAATTTCATATCTAATTCGTGGATTTTTCGAAGGATAGATCCTTTTATGGGCATATCTAGGGTTTTAATAATCCAAAATAATTGAAACCTATGGGGAAATGTTACCTATGACAAACCTAACCTAAAACAACACCCAAAATAATATCTTGGTCGAAATCATTGTCATCCTTGCATATTACCATGTTGTATGCATGCATATTTCTTCTATGGCATTGTTTTTGTGCAAGTTGTGATTAGATCTATGTTTGTGCTTTGTTAGATTGTTCGGAGTGCGCCGAGGAGTATTGTTGTGTAGATTGCTGCTCGGATCAAGGTAAGTTACACCACTTGTTCATATTGTACCAGTTTTGATTCTATGCATGCGATCTTCAAATTTTGTAGTATGCATGTGTAGGATGTTCTGGTAGAATTTTTCTAATTATTATTTTGCAAGTGCGGTCATTTTTGTAGTATGCCATGAGTAGTTCTATACTTAGGATTTTCCCTTCATAATAGGTTACCCCTGTTTTTGCTAAGTATTGCTTGCTATGATATATATATAAAGTACCGTTGGGGGGTTCGAAAGATAAGAAATTTCTAAGTATAAAGGCTCTCTTGAGCTTTCTTCTCACATCCACTTCAAAATAAAAACTAAGTTTTCTTCTGGGTGGAATGGTTGTCGGGTCAACAAGTGGAATTTGGTGGAGGACGGCTGACTAGGAATCAAAGAAGTCTGCCATGTTTCAGAATTCAGAAGCTTTCAGTGCAACCATAATACATATGGGCTCTGTCTTGGCCTAGTACTTAGTGGGAAACCTCACCTGGGTACCAACATTTGGAGGTTCTTGGCACGGTTGGATCCAGAAGGTAGAGGTTCTACTAAAGGAAAGCCTCGCCATGGTCTTGTTTGTAAAAGGACTTGATCGTGGATTTTGGGTAAAGTGCACAAACTCTCGAGAGTATTGCAATCTGGTCGATCAACCGTGTTCACGAAAACAGAACAACATTGAGCATCTAAAGGATGGAGCCTCTAAAGGATCTTCCTCTCTCTTTCCAAACTTAAGTTTTTTTTCTGAAACCCTATGGCGTGAGTAATATCGCCAATGGGTGGGATTTGGGGGACTTGGTGAGTAATATCCAAGTATTATGGTTGTTTGGACAGTTGGTGAGTAATATCCTCGTGTTCCACTCAACCCTATATTACTTAAGAAAATGTTTACAAAGTAGGATAAAATTCTTCCTCTCTTCTCCATACTTAGAGAAATTTAGCTTTATGCAAATGAACCCCAAAGTCTAATCTAGCCTTGCATGTAGAGTTAGTCTTATTCTTTCCTTGGTGTAATTTGCCAATACATTCAAAGTATTGACCCAACTTTTTGGCTGCATGTTTTGTGTGTAGAATCTGAAGATTGAAAGGTGCGTAGGGATCGCGAGTCTACACTCAACAAGTTTGGGGTGTTGATGGACTCAAGTTTATTTATGTTTCCGCTGTTTATTTGAGCTAGCTATAAGCTAAGCAAAGTTGTAATAAATTTCAAACTCTGGATTATTCGTGTAAAAATGATTTGTGTTTTACATGATATTCATCATCTATGAGTGCTCTCTATTAATATAGGGACTAGCATGTAAATTACAGGGACTAAGGATCTTTATCGATCCAAGGTCACAATAGATGGTATCAGAGCACAAAGTTGCATGTAGGACGTGACCCCTAGGATTGGAAACCGCCTTTAACCTTGTGTGCCTTACTTGATTTATTCTTCTAAGTTATTTATGCACTTCTAGTACTTGATTTTCCCTACTTATTTATGTATCTAATATTCATTCTTATAACATAAATATGACGAGCTTCTTCTACAACACCATCGAGGACATCGAGCCCCTTCGCTTTGGAGGATGCCTTATCGACCTCGTCTTGACATTGGGGCTTCCCCTGCCATCAATCAAGGGAAACCCAATGAAGAAACTCCACAAGGACGACTGCTGGGGAGTCAAGCTCATCCAACCAGGACGAGATGAGGGCGAGCACCCGATAGAGGACATAGCAATTCGTAGCATCAGCGACTCCAAGGAAAAGTCACTTAGCATCTGCTTGCAAAAGCTTATTGGATGCCTGTGTGGGCGCCATCAAGAAGATCTTCAAGGTCACTACGGCAACCTCTTTGGAAGGTGTGATGAGGAAGGGGTTCCAATGGAGTTGAGATATGAAGAAAGGGCTACAACCAAGCGCCAAAGGACGCAATACCAAGACTTAGAGTATCACATCCATGACCTTGAAAAGGGTAGCTCCCTCGAGATGCTAAGGAATGATAAGTTTTGCGCTCTAATCAAGGAGAAGGAAGCGATGATCAAGTAGCAATAGGAGGTGATGAAGGTTCAAGAGGAAAAGTTCAAAGACCAAGAGAAGAAGTTCGCTAACCAAGAGAAGAGGGTGATAGAAAAGAACAAGAAGATTAGGGAACTCAAGCAAGAACTCAAGAGCAATGATGTGGAGACCGAGGGCCTTTGCGAGATAATCACAGGTCTGCGTGCCTCCAAGAGGAGCTTGGAAGAGCAGCTTGAAGCCGCTAAGGAGTCGAGCCTAGTTGAGGAGTTGCAGGGTGAGAAGAAGGGACTTCAAGAGCAGCTAGAAGCCACTACCAAGGAACTGCAAGAAGTGATGAAGGACCTCCAAGAGAAGCTTGAAGCCACAACAAAGGAGATGGATTTATACAAGTTATCTCTGGAGAAGGAAGGCTACTCGTTTGAGGACGAGGAAGTGGAAGGCGTGGAAGAGTAGAGTAGTTAGTTGGACCACCTTTAAATTTTATAGTTAAACGTTATTCGTGATTGTATTAAATACCAAGACATGTTTGGTTTAGTTAAACTTGGATTATTTATGTGTTATACCTTGTTCTATGTGTGCCTTTCGTGTTCTTGTGTGTTTTTCATAAGGGCAGGAGTTTATTACTTTAGTCCTTATATCTATCTCTTAACTTGTTGCCAACCCCACAAATGCCGCCAAGACATGCGAACAACGATCTCGCTCCAGATATTGCATAGCTTCCGGCCTCTCAGAATCAGCTGATCCAACTGCTCACTCAGAACATGCAAAACAACAACAACGCGCCACCCCACCGCCACCTCAACATGATCGCTTGACTCGGTTTTTGAGGTTGATCGAACCCTCCTACCTTCACTAGCAGCGCTAAACCAATTGTTGCGGATGACTGGCTCCGCACAATCAACAAGAAGTTAGATACCGTCCAAGCTGCTGGAGATGACATGGTGCGTTATGCTGCGCACCAACTCGAAGGACCTGCTGCAGAATGGTGGGACAACTACCAAGTCACCCACCCGGATATTGATGCTATTACTTGGAAACAGTTCAAGAGAGCTTTCCGCACTCACCATGTGGCTTCTGGTGTCATGACTCTGAAAAGGCGCGAGTTTCACGACTTACACCATCTACACCGTTCTATCATCGAGTATGGGGAACTTTTCAACAAGCTGGCTTGATATGCACCCGATGATGTTTCCACTGATGCCAAGAGGCAGGAGGAGTTCTTAAGAGGACTCAATGATGAGATATCTATTCAGCTTGTGGCTCAGAAATTTGACAACTTCCAGGAACTCCTGGACAGGGATATTGTGGTTGAATCCAAGCAGAAGAGCATAGAAAACCGCAAGAGGAAGTCTAATTCACACAACCACTCTGTTCCATACAAGAAGCAGTGCACTTCATCACCACCACCTCACAACAGTAATGGCCACAACCATAACGGTCATCACCATGGCAGTCACAAACACAATGGCAACAATGGAAAGGATCTCGGTGAGGTGACATGCTTCAAGTGCAACAAGACATGGCACTATGCAACTACTTGCCCCGAGAAGATGAAGGTGGAAATGGCAATGGGAATGGCAACAGACACAACCATGGTAATGGGAATGGGAAGAAGCCAAATCCATTTGTCAAAGCCATAGTGAATCATGTCTCCATGGAGGATGCTTGTGACGCACCGAACTCCATGATTGGTAAGTTCAAGCTCAATTCCATTCCTGCAGTTGTTCTTTTCGATACTAGTGCATCGCATTCATTCATATCAAGGGTATTTGTGGATAGAGGCAATATACCTATGGAGACTATAAGTTCTCCTCTAAGGGTAAGTTCTCCTGGAGGATAAATAGTGGCAAACTCTGGATGCCGAAGGTTAGAACTAAGGATTGGGACACACATCTTTCCCACAAGTCTAGTAGTTCTGGAGTCACAAGGATTAGACATAATTTTAGGCATGAATTGGATGACCGAATATGAGGGAGTCATAGATTGTGCCAAAAGAACTGTCACACTCACAATGTCGGAAGGGAAAAGAGTCTGCATCAAGTAAAAGTTTGCACTTAAGGAAATTATGGTGAACTCTCTTAAGTGGGTTAGCTTGGAGGATGTACCTATTGTGAAGGAGTACCCGGATGTTTTCCCGAAAGAATTACCAGGGATGCCCCCGACCGTGATATCGAGTTTCTTATTGACTTGATGTCGGGCACAGGACCGATAGCCAAGAGACCGTACAAGATGGATGTGGATGAGTTGAAGTAACTCAAGAAATAGATTTGGGAGCAATTGGACAAGGGATTCATTCAACCAAGCGCGTCATATTGGGGAGCACCTATCTTATTCGTGGAAAAGAAGGATAAAACCAAGAGACTAGTGGTGGATTTACGCTCATTGAATGAAGTGACAATCAAGAACAAGTACCCTCTACCTAACATCAATGATCTGTTTGATCAGTTAAAGGGAGCTAGTGTGTTCTCTAAGATCGATCTGTGATCAAGTTACTTTTAGCTAAATATTCGTGAACAAGATGTACCCAAAACTGCCTTCACCACAAGATATGGGTTGTATGAGTACACCGTGATGTCGTTTGGTCTGACCAATGCCCCGACGTATTTCATGACTATGATGAACAAGGTGTTAATGGAGTATTTGGATAAGTTTATCGTGGTATTCATTAATGATATACTTATATACTCCAAGGATGAGAAGGAACATGAGAGGCATCTGCGCCTAATTATGGAAAAGCTAAGAGAACACAAGTTGTATGCCAAGTTTAACAAATGTGAGTTCTGGTTAAATGAAGTGGGATTCATTGGTCATGTTGTGTCAGCAAAAGGAGTTGTCGTAGACCCTAGTAAGGTAGCTTCCGTGACTGAATGGGAGTCGCCTAAAACTGTGGGTGATATTAGGAGTTTCTTGGGCCTCGCAGGATATTACCGGAGGTTCACTGAAAACTTTTCCAAGATAGAAAAACCTATGACTGAATTATTGAAGAAGGAAAAGAAGTTCCAATGGACCGAGGCATGTGAAGCAACTTTTCAAGAGTTGAAGAAATGCCCAGTAACGGCACCAGTTCTATGTCTGCCTGATATCCAAAAAGATTTCCAAGTCTATTGTGACGCTTCTCGACAAGTACTTGGTAGTGTACTAATGCAAGATGGTAAGGTAGTATCTTATGCCTCTCGCCAGCTTAAGAACCATGAACACAACTACCCCACACATGATTTGGAACTTGTGTCCGTAGTGCATGCACTCAAGGTATGGAGACACTACCTCATGGGAAAACATTGCGATGTGTTCACGGATCACAAGAGCTTGAAATACATATTCACCTAGAAAGAGTTGAATATGAGGCAAAGAAGATGGCTTGAACTCATTAAGGACTATAACTTGGATTTGCAGTACCACCCCAGAAAGGCAAATGTAGTAGCTGATGCCTTAAGTCGTAAGGTCTATGTGGATGGACTTACCACAGAAGAACTGCCGAAGGATTTATGCAAGAAATTTAAAGATCTCGGGCTGGAAATAGTTCTAGAAGGGCACTTAGCGTCTATGGAAATAGTGCCTATGCTTCAGGACAGGATCAAAGAAGCACAGAAGGGAGACAAAGAGTTGGAGGAAATAAGAGCCAAAATAAGTGAGGATAAAGCAAAGGGTTTTCATCTAGACAAACAAGGAACCCTTTGGTATGAGAAGCGTTTATGCATTCCCGATGATCCCGATATCAGGAAGTTAATTCTTCAAGAGGCTCACGATTCACCGTACTCAATTCATCCTGGCAACACAAAAATGTACATGGATGTGAAGGATAGATTCTGGTGGAATTGAAAAGAGAAATTGTGGAGTACATTTCTCTATGTGACGTATGTAATAGAGTCAAAGCCGAGCATCAGAAACCTGCAGGGTTGCTAAAACTGCTATCTATACCCGACTGGAAGTGGGACAAGGTAGGCATGGACTTTATCACGGGATTGCCTCGGACTCGTTCAGGATATGATTCAATCTGGATAGTGGTCGATTGATGAGTGCATATTTGCATCATATTTTATATTATTATTTTGCATTGTAGTGGTAGGATCTTAGTATTTTACGGTGTTCACACACACCTTTTATTGTTATTTTCACCAGGATCAGGACAGATGATGGATACAATGTATATAATTCTTGGACCAGTTCTATTGGAGCAAAAAGGAGTCAAAAACAACATAAATCGCTAATTTAGGAAATATTAATAATACCAGAAGAAAACCCGAAGCGAGCAAAGGAGTAAGAAGGTTTATCGACCAACTATACGGCGGGAATAAATTCTCTGGACGTATAGTTCCCGCCGTATAGTTGGCGTTGTCACCGCCTCCTCAAATAGTTTCACCCCATGCAACTGGATCTGAGAGACGACATACAGAACGACTAGAAATCGCCGAAACCTCACCTCCGAAAGGGATCTGGAGGGGGAACTCATCCACCGGGGATCCATCTTCATCCTACACAGATCCAGGAGGCTAAGACATCGATCTTCATCATCAACCACTGCATCACCACCATCTCCATTCATCCCATCTACATCTTGTCTTGATCTTGTTGTAATTTCCGTACTCGTTATGGATTTATACAAGTACTATTAATCTATGATAAATTCCATTGTTTTTGTCGTGATGTTGATTTCCTCCATGTCTGAGTAGATCATTAGTTCTTGGGGAGATGGAGAAACTCTAGCATGAGATTAAAATAAGATAAAGTTTATTAAGATATTCATGGTTGTGACCATGTGTTAGATTGTCGTCATCTTGATGTTAGGAGAAGTCGACCTCTCAATATTTGCCTCTTGTGGGGATTTGATGGAGGAAACTCACGGAACACTATCCATGCCATGGGATACATCCTACTGGGTAAAGTCCCTTAATAGCGCAGTAATTCGATTGATGTCGATTGCTTGTCTGTTGTGGTTATGAGGATGATGTGAACAATGGTTGCTGCCTATTCGTCCAAATACGAAGTTTCTCTCACATATACATAGTTGAGAATGTTCATGATAATAATTTTTACCTTAGACCCTTTATAAATGCTAGAGGTGTATCCGCTACTCCCTAAGAACGCTTTTCCCTATTGCAGTTTCACATCTCTTTTACATACGCGATACTTATTTTCTGTATTCATTTTGTTTACTTTACTTATTATTCTCTTATACAAAAACGCAAAAACACCTTTTTACACAACACTCGTATTTTATCTTGTTACTTAGAACGTTATTTAGTATTTCTATTTCAGTATTTAATTTAAGAGTTATTAGACTTTAGACTCATACTCCCTGTGGAATCAATATCTTTATTTCAAAACTAGCTACAAACGATCTGTGCATTTGTAGTCATCAAGCTATTTTCTGACGCTGTTGCCGAAAAGTTAAGCGTTATAGGTATTTTAGTTTTTGTTTATTTATTTTAGTCTTGCTAAGTTTTGTTTTAGTACAACTACTCTAATTTAGGAAGTACAGACAAACTAGCATACATATGCATTCCTTTCGGCCCCGTTGGTAATTTTTTTTGCAACTATACAAGTTGCTGGCTGTGCTACAAAAATTGCTGGCCATGCGATCTAGAGGGCAAACGGCGATGATATCGTCAACTTGTATGCAAGTTTTTGGCTCTCTCATCTTGATAGTTAGTACACGTACTCCCTATTATCAATGTCAACGCTTGCATGCATTCGTATCATCCATGTTACCAAATTCGTATTGATTTAGATATAGATACATCTAAATCTAGATAAATTTGAACTAGCTATTGAAATAAATTTTAGACCGGTGTTATCAATTTTCTTCCGTTGCCTTGTTGCAACGACACGGAGATCGGTGCATCAACTACCGATGAATTTTGAACATGCAATGCTTTGTTTCGAAATAGGATAGATTTGATTTTTTTTCAAGTTTTTCGAAGCAACTGTTGTGTAGCAAACACGGGGGAATTAAGCTGTTCATGCCAATCCAATCCACACTTGCAGTCAAACTAACATATAGCACCTCAATTAGAAGACACATGTACGGCACGAGATACGTACGCAGCGGAAGCGCAAACAGAGGAGCAGCGCGCGAGTCCATCGACGATCACGGCTCACGAGCTTTTTTTCTCATCTGGACCTCGCGCCGCCGGAGTGGTGATACCCCGCTCCGGCCGGCCTCCAGGCCGAGACGGCGTAGAGCGGCTTCTTGTGCCAACAGAAGAAGAAGCAGTGGCCCTCGGCGTCGTGAATCACGTCGTACGACCCGCCCCGCCCGCAGGTCTGCAGCAGCTTCCTCGCCTCCATGACGCCGCTGTAGCTCAGTCGCACCCGCTCCAGCCCGGCCGCCTCCATCCTCCCCGCCCACTGCCGCGCCCGCTCGTGCCGCTCCTTCCGCTCCCCTCCCTCGTACGCCACGATGCTCCGGATCTCCTCCCCGAGCACCGCCCGCTCCACCCGCGCCCGCTCCTCCGCCGCGCTGCCCCGGTGCGCCGCCGCCGCCGCGCGCTCCAGGCAGTCGAACAGAGATGCGTAGTAGTTGAGCGATTCGTCGAACCTCTCGTGGAACGCCGCCCCGTTGTGGTTCGCTTCCTGCTCCGTCACCACCATGATCTTCGGACACAGCGCCTTCACCGCCGACAGGAACGATCCCAGCTTCGGCCTCCCCTGCCCCGCGGCGGAGAACATGGGTGACTGCGGCGAGAGACTGGACAAATCGGGGCTCAGCTGCAGGCGCGTGTTCAGATCCCGCTCCAGGAGCTCCCCGAAGCTGCTCGGGCTGGACCGCGCGATGATCTGGAGCGGGGTAAGGCCACCCGCGGCGCCGTACCTCCTGCCGCCGCCGGCGTCGTCCGCCGCGAGGAGGCGGTGCAGCTGCAGCGCCACGCTCACGGCGAGCGCTTCGCCCGACCTGACGCGGAGGTTGTGCCGGAGCGCGTCAAAGTCCATGTCCTCGAGCCTCGCCTCCACGGCGTTGAACTGGAAAGGGATGTCGAACGCCTCGGCCTCCCTGGCCAGCACGGCGGACATGCCGGCCAGGAACTCCTTGCTCTCGTGGACGGCCGTGATGCGGAGGTGCGGCGTGCCCTCGCTCCGGCCGCGGAACGCGTGGAACAGCGCGATCCACTGCGCCGGGTTGGCGGCCGGGCCGGAGAGGTCGACGACGTGGACGAACCTCTCGCCCTCCATGGCCTCCAGGATGGCGTGGTTGGTGGTCAGGTACGCGAGCTTCAGGAACGGGAGCATGTCGAACATGCTGCGGCGCGCGGCCGGGACGAGGTGCGTGTCGGCGGAGGTCGACGCCGACAGGAGCGCCCGCGACAGGCCCGGCACGAGGTTGAGCAGCTTCCGGGCCAGCGCGTCGGCGAAGACGGCGGCGAGGCGCTGCAGCGTGTGCGGCGCGTCCAGCGACGCCAGCTGCATGATGTGCTCGAGGCAGAGGTTGGCGCGGTCGAAGGCCCCCGCCGCCACCTCGGAGGCGCACTGGTACAGCAGGCCGATAAGCCGCACGCTGCACTGGTCCGAGCTAAGCTCCTGCACCCACGTCCCCGCGGCACCGTACGGGGTCGGCGAGTACAGCGTGGACGCCGGCGACGACGTCGCCGACGAGAGCACGTCCTCCTGCTGCTGATGCTGCTGGAACATGATGCCCTCTCGTTCGACCACCAACCAAGAGCGCGTGCCTCCACTCCCCGCAGAGCAGAGCGTATATTATCGCGCCCAAGTAATTAAGGTTATCGAGTCAGGACATTGGCATTGTTCGATCTCGTCGTCCTCTTCGAAGGCAACAAAAATGGCGAGGCCTCAAGTTCATGCCTTCCAATGTGGTGATCTTGTCTCTTGCAGCCAACCCGTGTCAGCGACCTGTAATCCCCTTGGGTCTTCTCCAACTCTCCAAGGCTGGACGCATCTGCGGCGTGCGCGATGCAAACTTTGTCCGCATCTCGGTGGAGTAACTGAGAAGATTGAGATTATTCCCTTGGAACTCATCCCCGGCATTTGGATCGGGAGGTACAGGACAAGGTTGTGATCAAACCATTCTGTTTCAGGGTACGTCTATACAACTGCGCGTGCACAACGGAACAAGCGGGCGACTGTTCTCGATAGCGTCTGTTAGCTTCAATTTTATATGCACATAAAAGCGCCATTCCAGATATTCCTGGACAGAGAGGAGAAGAATCTAATGCTACTTAGGATTTTGTCTTAATTTGCAAAAAAAAATATTGTAGAAGATTGCAATGTGGCTTCCCCCCCTTGTCATTTGTTCTTCTATATACCCTACAATGCTGACTTTTGTTGTGCAGACAACAATGGACATTGGAGAAGATTACAAGGGCACTTGTGTTGTTGCTTAAGTTAACTTTTTGTGGTAACTGAATATTAACTATGAGGACAATTTTGTATTGTAGATATTCATATTGTTGCCAAATAAATCGGTCAAAACAATAAGATGCTAACTTTTGACTAAAAATACGCGCATTCTTTTTTAACCAAGTACAAATTACATAGTAGCAAGAATCGCCCAGTTGGGTAGATTTATTAATAATCCTAATCAAGCACCATCGATCGGGCTAAAGCACAAACCAAAAATGTCTTTAGTAATAAATAAATAGCTAGTTCAACTTTGGGGAAATGGTGCTGCTACCATAGATTCATAAGCATGCGACATTTAGCAATATAAGAACATATGCTTATTCGATGTTAGCTTCAAAATCTTATATGAAACGGTTCATGAGATGCACCAGAAAAGGCAAAACAACGTGATCCTTTCATACTTTTTTAGAAGGCCAATGGTAAAGTTAAATTGCCTTTTTCTTCAACAAACTTTTCCGAATGATGGAATTATCCCCCATTTGGTCGAACAGGATCAGTAGATTTGTGTCCGAAAGGAACGTTGCCATAAATTTAAATGGTGATATAAGACATTATTTCAAGACAAACAATGGCCTTCACCGAGGAGATATACATTTTTCATGTTTTAATATAATTATTGATTATTTATATTCTCACAGTAAACACTGGATGTGCCGGAGAAAATGATCAAATCAGCGGAGTTGTACCTCACTTTATAGATGATGGTTTATCCATTCTATAGTCGTAGACTCTATGCCCTTTTTGGAGCTTTCCGATCTAAAAACAAACTTATATAAGGATGAATTGTTCTACTTTGAACATGCTCAAGAAGTTATTAATCAATATACCAAAATCTTTGGATGTCAGGGAGGCTAGTTTACTATCTGTTATATTAGGATCTCTACACATTATCGGAGACTCACAAATGAGGAAGGGATGGGAAGCTAGTGGAAGAAGTAGTTGAAAAAATGCTCATCTGAAAAGGAAAGTATGTGTTCTCTCAAGGACAATTGGTATTAATTAACTCCGTGGGTACGAGGATGATTCTTAACATGGTGTCTTTCTTCCTGGTGCCAAAATAAGTGTTGTAATTAAGATTAGATTATTTCTAGTTGAGGTTTCACTTCAATGTAATAATGAATAAAGAACTTCTCACCAAATGAAGTGTCTGATACCGACCACAAGACCAAGGTGATTAGAAATCCATGATCTGGAGGCTACAAGCAATCCCTTATTTAGTTATCCAAATTTCTTATCGAGGGGGATGGGGTATGGTAGGATGTAATAAGTAGTCTGCTTAAACTCCCTTCGTAGCTTCATACGTATATTGGAAGCTAAGTGATTCTCATTTTTTGTCTAGCATGAAGAAAGTGCAACAGTCTAGATCACCAAAGTGAAACACTCATTGTTTTGAGCTTGTATTTCTCTATTATACATGGTTCACAAAGAAGATTCCGGGAAGACACGAGGCTAAGGAATGTCCCGTTGAGTGATCAATACTCACAACTTCCCCAAATTGTTTGGCATAAGCATATATATCACAATAAAGAAAGCATTGGGACATCCAAACGTTTCCTTTAGGTGAGACCTGTTAGGTAATATATTATTGGCTTAGAATACTTTATTTGGGGGCTTGTAAATGTTATTTTTGTACGTGGACATGATTGATACAATGGATCTTGAATAAGAATGGAATGATCTGGATTAAATCTATGAACTAGATGCTACTACCTGTTGATGCAACGATGAATAATAAGAATAATTGTACCGATCCTGTAATGTAACTAAATATGTTGGGTATATTCTTCAACTACAAGAAACATTTTCTTGGTGTAGCAGCCAGCCAACTTAATTTGTGGTTGTGCATGAATGAGGTTGTTTTTTATAAAGGGATGATTCCATCTCCATTGAATGAGGTTGTGTTTTATGGTCTTTCTTACTCCCGGTGGATCAGCGGGAGCCGATGGTTACTGGATGCCACCAGCTGCTGACGGTTGCTCGGGATTTCTTTTTCCGGGCCACTGGGTGACGTCACATTAGTAGACTTCAAAATGGATAGCCTTTTGTTGCTTTTCATTTTTAGATGGTTGATACATGTATCGACCTTATCAGATCCATGATTGTAAGTCTGTGATACTTCTCGAACGATGCAATAAAAATGTTGTGTGCATCAATTGATGCAGAGGCCGGGGCTAGCTCCCCATTTCGAAAAAAAACTCCATTGAATGTTATTTACTCTTGTGCGCCTTGGCTTGTCCCTATTTAGAAGCTAGATCACAATAAGTTTTTTATGACACCAAGGAGGTGTTTACCCACCACTAGCAGTTGTATTTTCTCTGCATTGGTCCTCCGTCGTCTTAGGTTATTTTTCTTCTATTGTATTTGGAGTTGTTTTTGTTATAAAAACTTTGGGCACTTTTTTATATGATTGTGTGCATATTAGTCATGCACATGCTAATGTAAGTTATTTTACCACCAACAAAGAAGATGTGTCAAGGCATATTGGAATGGATCATTGGCGTTACGCATATATTGTTACCGTACCTAGACAATTAAAATGTTTCCCTCAGCAAATAAAGACTTGGGCTAAGAAACACCTACCTAATAGAGAAGTCGTTTGCAAACTTGCAAGGCTCTCTATTTTTCATTATTAAACCGATAATAAACTAGAAAAGGATAGATTGTTTTGCGAAGTTTTTTTTGTCCCAAAGAAAGCTTAAAACGATAAAAAAAAAGCCCACCAAGTCAAGTTGCTTCTTCCTTCCCTCTGGTGTTTAAGATGTGAGGTTGATATAAGAACGGAAAATCTAGACAGCGACCGGTCTGAAAAATTTCGAACCCGGTGGACGTGCGTGTATAGTGCATGTGTGATTTTATTTCTCTGATTATGCATAAACGTTATACATTCATTCATAACTGTAATGTTCTTCTATTCTATTTACTTATATTGTCAAGTTTTTAATGCATTGGTAGTCACCGCACAACACTGCTGGATAACTGTAGTGTTAATTTGTGGGATAACTTTTACGTATAAGCATGGATAACTGTTGTATTAGATGGTGGATAAGTTGTACAAGCATGGATAACTGTTGTATTAGATGGTGGATAAGTTGTACGTATATGTCTGGATAACTGTTGTATTAGATGATGGATAAGTTGTATAAATATGTCTGGATAACTAGTGTATAAACTAATGGATAATTTGGGTTATATCCCATATGTGATTTCTTATCTCTAATTATGCATAAATCGTATACCTTCATTCATAACTGGAATGTTCTTCTATTCTACTTTCTTCTAATGTCAAGTTTTCAATGCATTTGACTAGTCACCCACAACACTGGTGAATAACTGTAGTGTTGATTTGTGGGGTAAATTTTACATATAAACATGGATAACTATAGTGTTAACTAGTAGATAATTTGTATTCATATGCCTGAATAACTATAGTGTTAACTGGTGGATAACATGTGATCTAGTTTTCAAAATATCGTTGCGATTAGTCCAATGGTGAAAATATGTCCTAAATCAGATAGATGGTGTGAGTACAAAACTTTTATTTTTTTAGATTTCGTGCTTAACAAGGATGACAACGGTATCTCTATCTTTTTTCATGCTTGTAAAAGAGATATCACACAACTTGTTTATATGGTGGATAAATTACATACTATGACTGGATAACTCTACCGGTGGATAACTTTTATGTCCAATTTTTTTGTTAGAATGTATCAACATGAAATATAATTTCAAAGATCTTGCCGCGATTAGTCCAATGGTAAATGCAGATTTTAAATCAGACGAACTATTTGATCTATGAAACATTTTCATTTTTCATATTTGAATTTAGCTTGCTAACCGGTTATGATTTTTAGTGTCGGTTCCATGTGCAAACGAGTCAGCTTTTGGTTGTCGGGATACATGTGAAAATGTAGACGCGATTTAGTTTAAAACCTGATTTGGTAGGCAACGGTGCGACGCCGCGGCGCGTTCCCGTCCCTGT
The DNA here is from genome assembly GCA_916181665.1 of Avena sativa. Lineage (NCBI taxonomy): Eukaryota > Viridiplantae > Streptophyta > Magnoliopsida > Poales > Poaceae > Avena > Avena sativa. Next base: position 296,130,213 of record OV702297.1, on the reverse strand, counting down.
CCAATCCGCCATGTCCAATCCGCCACGTTTGTAATTTTTTAGAACGATCGTTATCTAGCACTGTCCTATAAGAAAGGCCCATGAACGAGATTAGTGCTAAAGGTTTCATGTCATGCTGCTCTCACTGAACCAGACCTTGAGAATTCTTTCATCCCATCACTCCCAGGATTGGCAAGTACATTTTTAAAAGTGGCATTATATGTCCGTATATCTCGATCAAAGTGTGAAGGTCAAAATAAGTAGACTAATGAATGGGAAAAGGGAAAACATTTTGGAGAATGGCGGATGTAGCCAAGTGGATTAAGGCAGTGGATTATAAATTCGCAATGCCCGGGTTCAATTTCCGCCGTTTATCAAAAAAACCATAACATAGCTTGACCACGACGACCGAATTAATTATTCTTCTCGGGAGACTTAGACCGATAAATAGAAAATATTCGAAAATCATGGCATAGAGGCTTCTTTTTATACTGTTATTTACAACTCTTCTCTAAATAGCTGAAACATATAGTGTATCATTGATTATGGAGAACGATAAAAACAAATCTTTGTAACAATTGCTGTTAGTTCAACCACACTGCACAAAAAAAATAAACTGAATCCACAACACATCGACAAAATCCATGATCAATCCATGCAAACAATAACAGTCAACTTATAACCATAAATCATAAATGGTCATAACACAAATTCGAGACGTACCCAGCAGTCTGACGGAGACGGCCATGTAACAACTGGGCTATCCATCTTGATCCTCCGAGGGATGGGTAAGCAGAGCAGCTCCAAGGGTGACCACTTCGTCAGGTTTCAGCCTCGCGTTTAACTCCTTCCCGCCAAAATAGTCCCTGACGAGTGTCTGAATCTTGGGGATCATGGTGCTCCCGCCGATGAGAAGGATCTCATCAACCATCTTCTTCTCCAGCGCAGCCTCCACCATGACCCTGTCCAACAAGGCCATGACTCTGAGGAACAGATCGTGGTTCAGCTCCTCGAACTTGGTCCGGGTGAGCGTCTCGGAGAAATCGAGGCCGTCCACGAGGGATTCGACGGCGAGCTGCGCATGCCGTCGAGTGCTCAGCACCTTCTTGGCCTGCTCGCACGCTGTTCTGAGTTTCCCGCGTGCTTCATTGTCATCGCCAATGTCCTTGCCGTGCTTCTGCTTAATCAGTTGGACGAAGTGATCCACGATCCTCTGATCGAAGTCGTCTCCTCCGAGGAACGGATCGTGGCGCGCCGAGTGGAAATCGAACACGCCGTCCGCCAGCGCCAGGACGCTCGCCTCGGCGGTGCCGCCGCCCACGTGAAGGACGAGGGCAACGCCCTCTTCGCGGAGCTTCTGGTGGAGGCCGTAGGCAACGGCAGCCGCGATGGGCTCGGCCACCATGCCCGTGGCACGCACGCCAGCGATCTGGCCGGCATACCGCATGGACTCCGTCGGCGCCTGGTTGTAGTGCTGCGGGACGGTGAAGACGGCGTAGCGGACATCGCGGCCGGTGTACGCCTCGGCCGCCTCCCTCAGCTTGGCGATAACCATGGCGGTGATCTGCTCGGCGGCGCCCAACTCCTTGGCCGCGCCGCCGCCATTGGCCTTCACCTCGATGTGAGGGTTGAAGTCGTTCCCCACCAGCTTGTATGGCATTGTACCGATCACTCCCTGCACAACCTCTGTGTCGTAGAAGTGGTTCCATCTACGATATTCAATGGAAAAGGTACATCAGTGCTTATCTTATCCAGGTTACGGAGGAATCACCTATTTTCAATCAAGTAAATTTACGGTCCCAAGGTTGTATGCCAGCTTGTATGGCATTGTACTGGCCACTCTCTGCACAACCTCTCTGTCATAGAAGTTGTTCCATTATCTACGCTACGCCATTGAAAAGATACTCCCTTCGTCCCATATTAGGTTGCGCATAATTTTGCGTGCTAGTCAAAGTTTGACTAAGATTATACAAAATAATATAAATTTATAAAATACAAAAATAATATTATTAAAATTGACTTAGTGTATACTTTCATATTATATAAATTTTATATCATACAAATTTATATTATTTTGTATAATCTTGGTCAAACTTTGTATAATTTGACTAGCACGAAAAATTAGGCGTAACCCAATATGGGATGGAGGGAGTACATCAGTGCCAATCTGATCACTTATCTAGGTTATGGAGGAAACACGACGAATGCATTTTTACAAGAAGCGGTACCTACCGGCATGAGATCCATTCTGTAATATTTGTGCCACAATCAAATTTTTAGATCTATTATGGTTTTATATTCCAGAATTTTTTAGATTCATTATGGTTTTATCCTAGACACGAATCTTAGGACATGAATCAACGGTGAATCTCGTACCGGTCCATAATGGTTCCGGTAAAATTTCCGTGTTGGAGGAAACACCTATTTTCAAGTAAATTTACGGTCCCAAGGTTTTTGGTCAAAGTTCTAGTTCTCCAACTTTATGTTTCTTTTCGCTTTATGACAATTTATCATAAATTTTCAACACCAATTCTTGCGTCGCCGGTCCCAAGCTGCAACCTCGCAACGGTGACAATTTATCACCGTGCATATCCGGCTAAAATTTGTTACTAATCTAAAAAAAAAAGTTACTTTTCCCTAGGTTTTGCATTACCTTTTCCCGAGTAGACGCTTGAAGCCGAAGATGGCAGATCCTGGGTCAAGGGCGGCGTGGTTCCTGGCGTCGTCGCCGACGAGGAGCGTGCCGTTGGCTGTTACGGCGACCCATGAGGGGATGCAGAGCTGGAACATGGTCTCGGCCCTGCGGTCGGTGTACCCGGCGACGCAAGAATTGGTGTTGCCGATGTCGATGGCGACCACCGTGGCGTCCCACGGCCGGTGGTGGACGGTGCCCGTTAACGCGCTCGCGTCGGACAAGAGAAGCAGAAGCAGGAGAAGCAGGGGAAGTAAGATCGTTTGAACACGCCTGACGACGCAGTAGCCGGGAGCCATGGTTGCAGCCACGGATCGAAGTCAATCGGCCGGCTCGATCCGATGCGTTTATAGTGCGCGGCGGTGACCGTACAGAATCGAAGTTCATACACGACTCTGTTTTGGGCAGTGCTAGGCGTTCTCCCCGGGATACAAACTTGTCCTCCCGGGTCATCGGTCGTCCGATCTGTTTAGATGAACGGTTAGATTTACTTTTTGTTTTTTCATTCTGTTTTTCTATAAACGGTCTTGTTTAACGTTTGGTCTAGAAAACAGAAAAATTGACTGGACCTCGTGAATATTTCACTGAAAACCTCGCCGCGATCGCATAGGAAAAAAGTTGTGCTAATGTAGCAGCATATCCGATCTCGTCGGAGACTCGCCGGTACACCTCACCAAAGATCGTGTAGCAAAAACTCTACGCTACGTAGCAAAACCACAAAACATATGTAGCAAATAAAGTCCTATTATAGCAAAATCCAACCTCGCCGGAGACCTCGCCGGAGATCTCATAGCAAAACATATATACTATTGTAGCAAAATAACAAAGTCTTTGTAGCAAAAAATTTATAGCAAATTCTACACTACACATAGCACGGCCAGAGGTCTCGTAGCGCCACCGCCGGCCGCATGTAGCAAACCAAACGGCCGCTTATAGCACCGCCACCGACCGCATGTAGCTGTTGAAATATATTGCCTAGCTCTTTCCATCAGTTCGGACTTTTGGTTGCGTTGGCTAGTGCATGCAATCAATATGGTATCAGAGCAGGAGGACCTAGGATTAAATCCTGACCAACGCAAAAATTAAAAACAAATATTGCGGCTCCCCAAACATGCGTCACCATAGGCCAAAGGGCAAAAGACGTAGGGTGAGTGTTGAAATATATTGCCTAACCCTTTTCATCAGTTCGGACTTTTGGTAACTTTGGCTAGTGCATGCAATTCAATAGTAGCAAAACCCGCCACGACTTGTACACCTCTACCGGACGCACGTAGCACGGCCACCGACTTCCATGCAGCAACCCCTCAACATCGTAGGTAGCAGCGCTTCCGGCTAGATGTAGTAAATCTAGCACCACTTTGTCCACAACCATCCATGGCAGCACAACCGCATCGGGGTGCTGCTCGCGAGCCGGTCTGTTGGCACCGAGATGGTCGCGGGGCAGGAGGACGTGGAAGGGGACATGGATGGGGAGAGGAAGGAGGCGGCAGGAGGGGAGGCGAGGAGGTGCGGAAGGAGCGGCACCGCGAGAAGAAGATGGGGGAAGCAGATGGAAGAGAGGGCGAGGCGGGAGCTGCGGGGAGGGCCAGGGGTGGGGAAGGTCCGCGTGTGGGGCCAGAGCGGGGCGCCGGGGGAGGAGGAGCCGAGCTAGGCGGCCTCGAGCTCTTGACGGCGGGGGCGGTGGGAAAGACAGAGGCGATGGGGAAATCGACAAACGAGAGGAAGAGAAGGTATGCCCGAGCGGTTGCGGGAGAAGATGACATGGGCCCTGTGCGGAGCGACCCGGGGGATTTGTTTTCTTCGATTCCCTGGAGGATTCGTATCGTTTTCGGGGCACGTAGCTTATCCGTGTATATAGTTAATCTTTCTTCCACAAATTCAGTTAAAGAAAAAAACGTATCTTCAACAAAGTAGAACTATAAATTCGAGCCGAAATTCAAACAGAACTGTAGCACGGTGCTAGTTTCAAATAAGAACTGCGCCAAACTCATAACCCTCAGACCCAGTCACCTGCTAGCAGTCGGAAAAGGCTTGCTATAGCATTGCTAGCGCGACCGTGGTCTAAACAAGTCGGTCAGTGGATCACCTCGATCATGACTCTCTGAAGCAGCACCTTTCTGCTGCAAGTCCTTCAATTCCAGCAACACTGGTTCTGAACCATAGTTCAGATTTCAGACCCCCTTAACTGTTGGGTGACGAACGGGAAGTAGACATCCTGCGTTCTTTCAGCTGCGTCGAGGCACGACGGCCGGACGACCATCTCCTGTCACCCTCACCCTCCAGAAACAATCCACGCCCAGACTCGGGTGATTTGGGCACATTTGCTTCTGGCTTAACCCACCACAACAAGTACCAGCAGCAAAACAGCAGCACCACGCAGATCACGGCAGCGACTGCCCACATGATCACGAAGATGGCGTTGCTGGCGCCATGCTTGTGTACCACTGGGCGATCCTTCCGGGCAGCAGAAGACGCTTCTCTGCTACGTGGACAAGCTGGTTCAAAGAAAACAACAAGGCATTATTAACAGGTTATTATCTAAAACAGATTTCCTGTACATAACTAAAGTCTGAACAAAGATGACACATGTGTACCCGCATAGCATGATGTGACAGGAAACGCCCATCTGTTGACAGTATGCCTGTCCTTTCCCTGGCACATAATGTATGACATTGCCAATCCAGGAGAAGTACCCTTTGCCCTCATGTAACGGCACAGGCAGCACGCCCCGCTCTCACCACTGCCGGGCAACTCATCAATGGCATACAGCAACGCCTTGCAGCATGCCGCTGATGGCGGACTCCAGTTCCCTCCTGGTCGTAGGCATGTCAGAAGAGCAACACTGGTCTTCTCGTAGCGACAACTACCGACCACATTGCGAGCATCAAGTGGGGCAGATAAGGCTTGGGAGGCGAGCAGGAGGATGGCGAGCGCACGAACCCACATTCTGGACACTGAGTCAAAGCAGGGGAAAAGAACATCATATTCATAACAGGATTAATAATTACATATATTGTACAAAAGAACTAACTAGTTTAACGAAAACAAGAAGTCGTCCTTTCCTCTAAACATTTTAATGTTGCTGCCAAACTGTCAATCTTGAGGAGTAAGAAAGTGTAACTTAGAAACAGGGTAGATGCATCAGCAGGAAATTTGCAGCAAGCATCAAGCCTTGCCTTGACCCAGGAAATAAAATGCCTGTATACCAAACCGAGTTATACAAACAAGCTTGTGAAAATTGGAGTGACATGGTAACCTCAGGAAAGCGGAGTAAGTAGCACAATTTAACAACTTAGAAGACTGTGCTGCATCCCCATCATTAATGATTCTTTGCGTTAATTTACTCTGGAATGCAATCAACATGACAGTAGCGGAAGCAAGGTTCATCAAGAGGGAAAAACAACATGACACCATAATAATCATTTTTATATCCATCATTTGGAATCATGTATAGAAAGTAACAATCAAACCATATAGCTCAAATGAAATATGATTGCCATGAAAGCAAGAAAAGTTCTCTTCGTGATTGCATTGTAGTGAAGCAACTGCAAACGGTTTTTTTCTCATCAAACAAATAACTGATTTCAAGTAATTATAGAAAAGGTGATTTATAGATTCCTAATAATTAATTCGGAAAGTGGTGTACTAATAGTAAGTCGTTTTAAATCAGTGATACGATATGCATAATTTTTTGGTTGTTAGTGCTCCTTGTCATGGTAGATACCTCTGCACTAACTTGGATATGCTCTTTTATTATCTCTTCAACAAAGATTTCATCTAAAAATAAAAACAATGGTGTACACTGATTGACTACTTAATGAAAAATAATAAAAATGAAGAAGTTATTGAACATATAAAGCTACATTTAAACCAAAAACAGTAAAATTTAAAGTGGTTATCCTCTGAAACAAAATTCACCCACAAGCAAGCCAAATGTCACTGACATATAGACAAGATGAAAAATCAGAAAATACTAGTGCAGTATGTGTATATAGAGACTCAACTATGACCACTGATTATCAATGATATACAAAAAATTTATTGCCGAGCCTCCCCACAGTTTTTCCTCTAGAAGAACTTAAGGAAACATTATGAATATTAGCGATCATTCAGTATATGTGGTAAATATTTCATCTCATACAAGAGATGTAAATATTTCATTTGTCAAATTCTACTAGGTTTTTAACAGAACATAACTCTCCCTAAAATGCATGACATACCAATGACAATGAGTACTTAACACAACTCTGGCATTTCTAACTTCTCAGATAATTATTTAAAGTCCATGTCCGCAAGGGTTTGCAATTAACGTTCCAGGCATCTTGTTAAATAGTGTCTTGTGTTATAACTCGATTTAACTTATTATACAGAAATGTATCATAGCTAACATACAGTAAGGTTCTATACATTACTAAAAAGTTGATTCTATTTATTCAATATAAATTGGCACCGCAAGACCTGACATAGTGGAACTAACAAGTATTAAGGCTTGCAAACAGTAACTATCTGGCATGGTTTTGTACTTAGAGCATGGTCAGAGTTTGTATACCAGAAATATCAAGGCTCACATCATGGTTTCGTCAGATTATGGTAGTATTATAATCGGAACTTAAGTAGCTGCAGAAATACTCTGACAAAAATAGATGCGATTGTTTGAGATAATGCTGCAAATGTTTTGTCAGAATAAAATAAAAAGATTCAGGAACCTGGGTAGCTGACCACATCTAACATATGCCCGTGATTCTCGATAGAAATGATTCCAACAGTTTAGAGAATTTATTTAGAAAGGCGTACATGCACAAATGCTGGGGAAGGGATGTGACACCTCTCTGGGGAATGTGGATGACCACAATTCACAACTCGCTTCCCAAACTGATATGCCTGCTCCGTGCTCAATTCCTGCAACCCTGCAAAAATCGCAGAAGTTGGAAGGGAGCAACTGCAATGGGGGAAGCAAATCGAACTAAAACAAGTGCAACGAATTGGAGACCAGAAGCGCGGCGAACTGTACGTATCCGTACCGCCGCCGCCGCCTCCGCCGTGGATGAGGATGACGGACTCTGCCGAGCAATGCTTCCCCTCCACCGCCTTAGAGCGACCGCCCAGCTCAGCACAGAGGCCTAACAAGTCCATCGCATGTCACAAGACAAGCCGAGCACAGGCTGGCGAGGTGGGCAGGGCGGGCACACAAGGGACCGAGGGTAATAATACCTGCACCCGTTGCCGGCCGGAGGCGAGAGAGAGAGAAGCCGCGCGCTCCGCCGCTCGCTGATGGAGATCGGTAAGCGAGAAGACTATGCTGCTTTCTTCCCCTACAAGCAATCTCTCTCGCGCGCGCACGCGCTCTCTCTCTCTCTCTCTCTACCCCTCCGCGTCCTCGCCCACGCCTCGCCTTCGCCTCCCTCGCGCCCAGTGGCTGTGCCGCACCCGCACATAAAGACGAGACGGACAGGGCGCGCCGAGGAGCGATTTACCATTTGGTCAAGTTTGAGAGCTCGCGCTCAGCATCTCCACTCGCCCCCCTCCCAGTACGGGGTCCGGCGTTTGGCCTTAGAGGGGCGCCGGCGCAGATACCATCTCTCAGCCGTCGCCCCAAACAGCTCCCCTTCTCTTTAAATCGGAATTGCAAATTCAATACTGTAATTCAAAAGATCACCAAAAATTAAATACAGTTTTGTCGTCACCAGAAATACAAGTCCATTGGTCAAAATAAACACGCGAGAAACATGAAATTCAAACGAGAAGATCATCTGCCGCGATAGGAGGCACCTGCAGGTTGCCGGCGGAGGGACGGTGCTGCTGGCCTAGGTGCCGATTGAGGTCGGGGTCGCAGTCTCATTCGGCGGTGTCGGGGCGCTGACCTGGTTGGCACCCGCTCGGCTCTCAGAGAGGATCAAGACACGCTGATCAACACACCACGCCTTTACCTCTTCGTCCATGTCCTTCGTGTCGACCATCAAGATCACCAAGTCCTTTCTTCTCTTCTTTGCCACCACGTTGTCCTTTATGAGGCCGAACTTGATGTCCTGTCGCTAGATAACTGACGCCCACTTTGCCGTGCTGATCTCCTCCAACCTAGTGGCCTGCTCTTCCCTCACGACAACGTGCATGGCAGCGTCGGCCATGCAGGCCAGGATGGACGAGTGCAGTTTCTTGATGGTCGGTGTTGTGTCCCTCATGACCTTGGCGTTCTTATGGCCAATATGTCGACCCTCCTAGGCCGCCGATGGCACCGCTCCTGGGTCGTAGGCGGTGGCCTTGGTCCTGGTGAGAGCGGTCTTCGTATCGTCCCACTTGTTTCACCCCTTGATTAGTGCAAAGACGTGGATAAACTCGAACTCGTTGTCGTCGTTATCCTCATGGTAGGCGGCGATCATGGAGCGCATCTACGAACAGTACCAACAATCGAACACAAATTTTGAACGGGCGGGAGTGGGTGGTGATGGGGGTTGCTTACCTGATCATCGTAGTTGGTGCCGCTGACATGGACACGGCGCAACTCCTCGACGACCCCATGCTACTTGTTGCAGGAGTGCTAAATCATGGCCCAACGGTGAGACATGCCATAGTCGTTGCGGTCGTGGCATAAGGACTTGAAGTAGGGATCCAAGAGCTGCCTCTCATCATACGCCGCCTTCACCCTCTTCGAGTAGCAGTCCGAGTTATGGTTGGCGGCGATGAATGGGTCCAAGCTGATAGTCTTCCAAGCCTCAGCGAGGCACTCATTCTCCCTCGAGCTCCACTTGGGGCCGCGGCCGCCGCCTCCTTTCTTCCTTTTCTTCCCCTCCACCTCCACCACCTTCTTCTTCCCTTCCAGGTCGGTCGTGATGGTCACCAGCACTTCCACCACCTCATCCTCGCCCTCCGCATACGCGTACACATCGTCCTTCGAAGGCTCGCCACCGTCGTCTTCCTCCTCGCCCTCATATGTAGCGGCTTCTTCTTGCGTGAAGACATGTGCGGAGCTACCGTTGATCATGTCGGCCATGATGGAGTCGCCGTGGTGCGTGCTGAATAGGTTGTGGGAGCTCGGGCTATTGTCTGCTCCGAACAGGTTGGGGGCGCTCTGGCTGCTGCCCGTGGCAAATTGGGTGAAGCCAGCCCTCTGTGGCGCGCCGCTGTTGAAGGGAGGGAGGCGGGGATGAGCCGGTGAAGTGTTGTTGGCGAGGGAGTTGGGTTCGAAACCGTCGAGCAGGTCGAAGTCATTGTAGCACGTCGAGAAACGAGTGAGGTGAGGCGCCATGTTAGGCTGGACGGAGGGCGACGCGCTGGACAACGATGGAGAGGAGACGTTGTTCTGGCTCCTAAGGATGTTGATTCCAGCGCCGTATGTCGGTGCCGCCATCCCCGGCATTTCTGCTGCCTGCTGCGGCGCAAGAGAGGCCGTGTGAGCCTCCTCTATCTGCGCCTCCGCCGCCCGACGCAGCTTCGAGTTCTTATCCCTCAGTCGTTGGTTGGCGTTATCCACCTGCCTGCGTTGGATGCATAACGCTCACTCCGTGTTGTTCATCCCCTTCGGTCGCTGCTTGTCGGCCTTCCTTTTCTCCGCGAGAAGCTTGGTACCTCTTCGGCAGCATGGTGGAGGCAGCGGGTGGAGCAAGGGAGGGGAGAGGAAGGGCGAGGAAATGGCAGGACTGGGCGGTGACGAGGAGGAGAAATGGAGGACTGGGTGGCCAAGAAGGAAAATAGAGGAAAAAGAAGAGGAGAAGGGAGGGAAGATTTTGGTGTCCCACCGACAGGGCTGGCCCGCCAACCTTTTTAAGTGGTGTTGGGGGGATGACCCCGGGTAGGGTCAAGATAAGTAAGAAAGGGAAGGAGCCTTCATGTTCAGAGCCGGATCATGGCGTGATCCGGCCGAGTCAAGAAGAGGTCGGCCGAATGAGATCCGACCTGTTCCGAGTCAGGTGATTAAGACCTGACTCGGCCGACATATGAGTTGTGTCGGCGAACCATTATCATGTAACTTGAATACATGCAAAGGTCAAGCCGAGTCACATGAGGTGAGGCCGAGTCAAGGGAAGCTTGCTCAAGAAGGAGAGGGCAGGTCCCGAAGTCAACTTCAACCACTGTCCCTCCTCAGGAATATGCACAGTGCCAAGCGCTACAGACAAGAAGAGAGTGGCAGAGGAGCAGAAGAAGGCCATGGAGGTGACAGTCCTTAGGCCCGAGGCTCACGTGTGGTGGACTCTGTGTCTTTTCCGTTGATAGGAAGGGGACATGGAAAGAAGCCCGCCGAGTTACCTATTTGGGACAAGCATATTCGTGGAATATGCTAGTCCACGTCAGCCCTAGGGGAACCAAGCCCCTCCTTTATAAGGAGAGGTAGGGCAACCAGAAGGGGGATCGATTCATTTTTCTCTGGAGCACTAGTTGTATCTTCTTCCTCCTCATACTGATATAGCTCAAGGAGCAGTTGTAGCTCCATTGGTGTTGAATAAAGGTTGAGTTCTAGCTTTATGTGTGTAGAAATCACTGCATCTTCCCTCCCAGATCCCACTAGCATCCATTGGCCCCCAACTTAAGCCTACCCATGGCATCTGCCGTGCCACCACCATGATAGTTGGCGCCCACCGTGGGGCCAACAGCGGTGCTAGCTGGAGTCAAGATCCGAACGGGAAACTTCATCGGCACAGGCAAGCGCGTCGTTTCTGGCTTAGTCCAGAGATTCGACATCTGGGACTACGTCAGCGACAACGCTGGCAGCTTCAGAGAGAAGCCGCCCCCGCGCAACGGCATCTTCATCAACCTGGGCGCTCACAAGATCTACGTCGGCGTCGACACGTCCTGCGTCTACCCGCGCCGAGTCTTCCTCGCGGGAGATCCTCCCCTCAGCGCTGCTAGCGGTCAGCCTAACACTCGCTCCGCAGGAAGTGTTGAGGTGATGATGATGGCGCCATCACCAGTAGCAGGGGCGGGCGCCGGACCAAGGAAGAACCCGACTGCAGCAGACCAAGCAGTGGCTAAGCCGACAGCCGCGAAGCCGGCAGCAGCAGATCTGCTAACAGCTAAAGCACCCGAAGTGCAAGAGGTAACCCCCAAGGCACCAAGGGTAAGGTGGCCACCTCTAGAGAGGCCGGAGAATATCTTGCAAGCAGCCATAAATAACATAACAACACCTGTAGCACCAATAGTTAACGCGGCAAATGCACAGGCAGAACTAGAAGAGACTAGGTTAAAGATGTTAGAGGAAGCCAAAAAAGTATCTGCGCTACAAGAGTCCTTTAATAGGACCTTGCGAGAGTATGCAAGGCCAAACAAACTAGATACGGATCCTACACGGATAGATGACCTGAGAATGAAAGGAAATAATCTCCTTAGTGATATTAACAAGGAACACGAGTCTCAGCTGGGTGATTCGGTTGACCCGGGGCTGCCGAGGTATAGTACCCGGCAAAGAACCTCAGGGCAGCGAATGCAACATCCTTCGAGTTAGAGGGATTGACCGGGGAAGCCCGGCAAAGGCAGCAAGAAAGAGTAAATGAGCTGGTACGCATCGTAAACTGGCAAAATGAGGAAATACTCAGAGCTAACCCGACTAAGCCAGGGGCTTCGTGCATGGTTCATTCGGCTGGGGATGCACCCGCATTGTCGGCGGCGGTAGCATCCTCACCTGAAAACGGTGCACGAAAAGATAAAGCAGTGACTTCGGAAAAAGGAAACAAACAGATTGTCCCATATGACCCGGCGGTGGCCGGAAAAATCAATGAAAATAAAGGCAACGGAAGCCGAGGTAACAGCGGTGAAAGAAACCCCGGCCGTGGCAATAGAGAGCGCGGGAATATCAGAAGGGGAAACCCCGAGAACAATAACCAGGCAGAAGGGAGGAGGTACCTTCCGCAAGATCATCAGCCGAGGCATGAACCTCGGCAGGATCGAGAAGCAATACAGGCTCCGCATAACCACGCACATGACATATATAATGATGGTTATTCGGAAATGGAAAACACCGGACACGGTGGGCAAAATCACTATGGAATGCAAGAAAGAGCTATGTACAGAAACTTGCTGTCGAATGACGCAAGATTGAAGCTGCATAGGCTATATCGGTCTGAGTTGTTGGAAGAGCAAGGTCCACCCGGTCCGGCGTGTTTTGGACCTCGGATCATGGGCGAACCACCAGTTCTGAACTTCCAGGTGGCAAGAGGCACAAAAACATATAATGGAATCACAAAGCTACAAGATTGGCTGATTGACTATGCCACGGCAGTGAAGATAGCAGGAGAAAATTTGAGATTGGATGTGAGATATGTGCCCTAGATGTTGGAAGGGCCGGCCAGGGTCTGGCTAGATAACTTACCAGCTGGCAGTATCAACTGCTGGTTGGACTTTGAGGAAATGTTCATCAGTAACTTCACCAGTACGTACAAGAGGCCGAACAGACCCCAACAGCTCGCCATGTGCAAGCAGAAACCGAATGAGACTGGTAGAGAATTCTTAACTCGGTGGTGTAATCTCAGAAACTCATGTAAAGGAGTAATTGAATCGCAAGCGATTTCCTGGTTCGCACAAGGGTGCAGATATGGAAGTGTGTTGTGGCAAAGGCTACAAGGAGATATGCCGACTACGTTGGCAGAGACTATCAGAATACCAGATTCATATGCCTTGGGTGATCCGACTCAGCCCGAGCTTATGTCGGCAGAACACCGTGAGCAGCACGACCATTATGCTCGAGATGGTGCAGGTTCATCCCGGCGCAATGAGTACCGAGGTAGGAGAAGAGATGACATGCCGGATTACAGATTCAGTTCGAATCAGGTTGCTGCAGTGTGCAGGATCATCCGGGTAATGGAAACAATCAGCGTCAGAAGAACGGTCCTTAGCAATGGACACTGAGGAATGATGGGAAGAAACAGTGGACCCCAGAATAGAAAAAATAATGGCAAGAGAGGCCAAAGTACACGTTTGAGTCAATGTTGGATCAGCCGTGTAAATTTCACATGCCTAACCCGGCCAAACCAGCTAACCACACAACTTGCCAATGCGCTTGGATGAAGAGTGCAATGGGAAACCAAGTAGCGATGCAAGCGCCACAACAACAAACACATCACCAATAGCAGCCATAGCTCACAGGGGGAAATGCACAGCATCTGATGTTGCCTCCACCACCTCCAAGGTATGAGAATCAGGACCGGAGGGATGCAGTCCACCAAGTGGTAAATCAGAATCAATGGTAGAGGGAACCCCGGAAATAATGTATGCAATAATTACAGGGAGCACCACCAATCATACTGTGTGTTCACCACGAAGGAGCAGGACAAACAGAGCGTACAACGCCGACACATAGAAGTAAATGCAGTAATGTTGGCAGTACCGAGGTATATGCCATGGTCAGATCAGGAGGTAACTTGGAGCATTAAGGATCATCCAAAGATCATGCCAAACCCCGGATCATATGCCCTAGTGCTATATCCAACGTTTGTCGGGCCTAGTATCAATGTGAAATTCTCGAAGGTGCTGATAGATAATGACAGCAACATCAATATTATGTACAAGGATACAATGCATAAGCTTGGTATATCTCCGAATATGCTGCAGTCGACCAGGACAACCTTTCGTGGGATAGTGCCAGGACTGTCCTGCGAGCCCATTGAGAAGGTCCGAGTAGACGTCTTATTCGGCACAAGGGAGAATTGCAGAGCAGAAAATTTGGAGTTTGAAGTGGTGGATCTGGAGAGCTGTTATCATGCATTACTCAGACGGCCGTCATTGGCCAGATTTATGAGCAGCTGCCACATTGGTTACTTGAAAATGAAGATGCCAGGACCACAAGGGGTGATAACAGTAGCAAGAGACTACAAAAAGTCAATGGAATGTGCTTCAGCCGAGTCCAATCTGGCCGAATCTTTGGTAATTGCAAGGGGAAAAAGGAGAATTCAGGAAGTGACAACTCTAGCTCAGTCGACACAGCTTAATATGCCAGCACTTGCTAACCCGCATGGAACCGTGTCTTTTCAGCCAACTAAGGAGACCAAGAAGATTCAGATTGACGATCAATTCCCAGAGCGCACCATCACCATTGGTGCAGTCCTGAATGACAAATAGGAAAGCGAGCTCACCAACTTCCTCCGTGAGAATCGGGATATCTTTGCATGGTCTACACAAGATCTGCAAGGAGTACCGAGGGAGTTAGCTGAGCACTCTTTGCATGTAAGGCCAGGAGCAAGGCCGGTGAAGCAACCTCTCCGCCGCTTCGCCGAAGACAGGAGAAACATCATAGGGGATGAGATAGCTCGGATCCTTGCGGCCGGGTTCATCATGGAAGTACTTCATCCGGATTGGTTGTCTAACCCGGTGTTGGTAGAAAAGAAAAAGGATGATCCGAACATAGCTGTCGTTTGGTGTATGTGTATTGATTACACGAACCTTAACAAGGCGTGTCATAATGATCCTTTTCCCTTACCTAGGATAGACCATGCCATTAATTCAACTGCAGTTTGTGAACTATTATCATTTGTAGATGCGTACTCTGGCTTCCACCAGATACCGTTAAATCCGGCTGATCAAATAAAAACTGCATTTATCACCCCGTATGGGGCTTATTGCTATCGCACCATGCCATTCGGCCTGCGCAATATAGTAGCCACATACCAAAGATGTATGCAAAAATGTCTGCATGATCAGATTGGAAAAAATGTTCAAGTTTATGTTGATGATGTGGTTATAAAAACCAAAGAGAGCCATACGCTTCTAGAAGATATCTGGCAGACATTCACGAATCTAAGGAGATTCCAAATGAAGCTTAACCCGAAAAAATGTACTTTCGGTGTACCAGCCGGAAAATTAGTCGGTTTCCTCGTATCCATCTGAGGTATAGAGGCAAATCCAACTAAAATTCATGCGGTTGAAAGAATGGAAATGCCGAGATGCCTAAACGATGTTCAGAAATTTACAGGATGCCTTGCATCCTTAAGTCGGTTCGTGAATCGGCTAGGTGAAAAAGCATTGCCTTTATATCAGTTAATGAAAAAATCCAATAAGTTCACCTGGACACCTCAGACCAATAGCGCTTTTCATGAATTAAAAAATATGCTGGCCACAACGCCTATCTTAGCTTTCCCATTGTCAAAAGAGCCTATGCTGCTCTATGTGGCGGCAACAAATAGAGTTGTAAGTGCAGTAATAGTCATGGAGCGTAATGAGGAAGGTAAGTCGGTACAAAGACCGATATATTACCTAAGCGAGGTATTATCGGCTTCAAAGCAGAACTACCCACACTACCAAAAAATGGCTTACAGAGTATATATGTCGGCAAAAAAGCTCAAACATTATTTCGAGGAACACCCCATAAAGGTGATCTGCGAAGCACCAATAGCTGAAATAATGAGCAATAAAGATGCAAGTGGCCGAATAGCAAAATGGGCGATTGAGTTATCCCCTTATGTCCCATAGTTTGATAGACGAGATGCAATCAAATCTCAGGCAGTGGCCGACTTTTTTGTCGATTGGGCCGAGATATAGTATGAACCACCATTACCCGATCCAAACTATTGGACGATGCATTTTGATGGATCCAAGTTAAGAAATGGATTAGGAGCAGGAATAGTATTAACCTCTCCAAAGAAGGATCAATTGAAATATGTATTGCAGATACATTTCGCTGCATCAAACAATGTAGCCGAATATGAGGCACTTGTCCATGGCTTAAAGATGGCAAAGGAGATTGGCATACGTCGAATTCTATGTTTTGGAGATTCGGACCTTGTAGTCCAGCAAGTGTCAGGAAATTGGGACGCATTGGATGCAAACACGGCCTTATATCGGTTTCATGTACAGAAATTTTGTGGTTATTTCGACGGATGTGAATTTCATCACATACCTCGGGCGGAAAACGACGTTGCGGATACCCTGTCGAAACTTGGATCAACCAGACAGTCAATTCCGCCTGGCATCTCCTTAGAACAACTGAGAAAGCCATCAATCATACCTTCACCAGAATCCGAATCAATTCGCCTCTCATCAGATCAGAAATCTGAATGTGTCCCAATGGAAATTGACAAGGGGCATGAGCCGAATAACCCGTGGACTGATTCAGCTAACCCAAAAATGGATTGGGATAATTCGACGAACGTTACGTCGGCAGAAGTAATGGAAATTGATAAAATAGTTACTCCGGAGAGGGACATACCAGAGTGGGCACAACCCATATTCTTGTTCCTCAAAAACGAGGTCCTGCCGGATAATGAGGTCCTTGCTAGGCAAACAATAAGAAGGGCGAAAGCTTACACAATCATAAATAATGAGCTTTATAAGAGAAGCGTGACAAACGTGCTGCAACAATGTGCTGACCCAGCAAAAGGACAAAAGATCCTCTTGGACATGCATCAAGGAGAATGTGGGCACCATGCCTCGTCCAGAGCCCTTGTGGCCAAAGCATTCCGGCATTGGTTTTACTAGCCAAGTGCGCTAAAGATAGCAAAAGAATTGGTAACAAGGTGCAATGGCTGCTAGAGATATGCCAGCAAAATACATATGCCTTCATCCGAGTTAAAAACAATACCAATCACTTGGCCATTCTCAGTATGGTGCTTAGATATGGTAGGTCCATTTAAGCCGGCTCGCGGCGGTATGACTCACATTTTGGTCATGGTGGATAAATTCACAAAATGGATAGAGGTAAAACCAATAAGAAAATGTGATGGGCCCACATCGGTAAAATTTCTCAAAGATATCATTCTGAGATATGGCTACCCACACAGTATCATTACGGATAATGGCACAAATTTTGCTGAAGGAGCCTTTGCTCAATTCTACCAAGAAAAGCACATAAGACTCGATGTTGCTTCGGTGGCTCACCCGGAATCAAATGGGCAAGTAGAAAGATCGAATGGACTCGTGATGTCCGGAATAAAACCTCGGCTGATAGAACCACTCCAGAGGTCAGCATGTTGCTAGATCGAGGAACTCCCAGCGGTACTGTGGAGTTTAAGAACCACCCCGAATAGATCAACGGGATACACCCCGTTCTTTCTCGTATATGGGGTAGAGGCTGTACTTCCAGCCGACATAGTGCATGACTCGCCAAGAGTCACCCAATACACGAGCGCCGAAGTAAATGAGATATCCCGACAGGATGGCGTGGATCTCCTAGAGGAATCAAGAGAATTAGCATTGTCAAGATTAGTTGTTTATGAGCAAGACCTCAGACAGTACCATAGCAAGAAAGTAAACCTCAGAGTTTTCAAGGAAGGAGATATAGTTCTTCGGCTAGTGCAATGCACGGCTGGCATGCACAAGCTATCGCCTCCATGGGAAGGACCATTCATCGTGAGCAAAGCGCTGCATATTACCTGATCGATGCTCAAGCACCAGAAAGGAACAAGGCGGATAAATCCGAAGACGAGTCAAAAAGACCATGGAATGTAGCATTGCTTCGTCCATTTTACACTTAGAGGAAGTGTACTATATCTAGTATTATTATGTATCGATTTATTGTATTAAGAACGAGTTCTAAACTTCGGTAGCTCGAGCAGTGACTTGGGGACTGCCCCGTATCGTTTATCACTATGATTATGTGTAATATGAATGAAACCTCGGGCAATGACTCAGGGACTGCCTCATGTTCTTTATTATTATGATTATGTGTTTGATACAAACGACAACCTTGGAAACTCAAGCAATGACTCGAGGACTGCCTCCTATCGTTTATCACTATGATTATGTGCGTAATGTGAATGAGACCTCGGCAACTCAAGCAATGACTCGGGGACTACCCCATATTATTTGTTACTATGGTTATGTTATGAAAAACTCGGCAACTCGAGCGGTAACTCGGTGACTACCCCATGGCGTATATCTTACCCGTACATATTTGATATGTCGGACGATTCGTATATCCATCCAACTGAATAACATGTGGACGTCAAAATCAACATCCCTGAATTTTCATGATCCAAAGAGAGAACTTATGATAGATAAAAAGCCAACGAAAAGTCAAACACACCAAAGTTTGATTCAAGCCTATGAACTAAAGTTTGCAAACAAAAATACACATCGCATAACTCAGCCAGAATGATAATAAAGCAACGATTACCATACCATATGAAAGCTTCCAAAGTTATACACATGAAACCGTATCAAAAGAGGCAAATTGTCTTAAAACAGCATACGCCCGGCATACCGGTGACTTGGCAAACAAGAGTTTTTTAGCTCAGGCATTGATAGCTGCTGAGTCATCAATGGGAGGGGAAACGGCAGCGGTAGGAGTTGCCAAAGTTGGTATCTGGGCTACGACCGAAGGTACCGAAGGTAGAAGGAATAGCTTCGGGAACAGGAGTTTCCGAAGTTGCCTGAACCTCCGCTGAAGTTACCTCGGCATCGACCGAAGTAACCAGGGCATCTCGAGCACTGGCTGTTTGACATGAAGCTCCACCTTGGGCTTGGGAAGCTTCAGTCCCCTTGGAGGAGGATCGAGCTTCGGCGTTTCCTCCTGAGCTACCACTGGACTCATCAGAACTCCCAGAATTCTCGCCCGACTCACCTTCATCACCAGAATCTCCATCAGATTCATCATCACTAACAGCGTCAACATTCTCTTCGGCCCCGTCAGAGAGGAAACTCGGCCCCTCATTCCATTGATGGACATTTGCATATTCAATGAGCTGATAGGCACGGGCTTGGCGGCGAGCAACATAATCTAGATTCTCGACCCAAGGAGAGCCGGTACGCAAATTCATCAAGGTGTCGAGGGAGATATCCTCGTACCATGACAGAACAGCAGTAAGTGCCATGTCAGCCCCGGCTCGCCTGGCGGATTCTCACCAAAGATTCAATTGAGTCTGAGACTCCATTAGCTTCGCCATGAGTACTTCCATCTTGGTAATCTTTGGTTCATTCGGCCAGAGCACATGGAAAGCCCGAATGGCCGCTTTCACCAGATCTTTTCCCATGATTTTCATCGGCTCAATGGAAGCAGCGACGGCAACCAAGAATTCCTCGATGGAATATTCCTGATCTGGGATATTGGGAATACCTCGGCGGCCACAGGTAGCAATCACGGCTTTAGTACTCACGGGCTCGGCTTCTGGAAAATGATCTGTAAGGCAAAACATCAAATAAGTCAATAGAAACAACAAGAAAAGAATGACTCGGCCAGGAACCAAGAAGAAAAAACACAGGCAAATAAGCTTACGATGGATATATCGCAACATCTTCTAAAGATCCACGGCCCAGCCAACCCTCTTCTTCTCAAACCGAGTCATCTCCACGGCCCACCCAACCCTCTTTTTCTTGACGGGCTCGGCCGCGTCAAGAAGCTCCTTGTCCTTCTGAAGTTGAAGGCTTAATCGATTCTTCTCCTCGAAAAATTCTTGATTAATTTTTTCCAGCTCGGATTTCTGAGAGGATTTCAAGGACTCAACCTCGGCACGGAGCCGAGCTATCTCGCCATCTTTCTCCTTAAGCTGCGTCGAGTGAGTCCCTGCTTGCTCTAAAAAAATGCAGCATCATATCAGGCATGAGTGTGCACTCTTGATGCGACGCTGCAAATCTTTTTAATTTGGCTGAGCCAAATATGGGGCACTATAAGATACTCGAAATTCATCTAGAACAAAAATGGACGAGTACAGAATAGAGGGGCGACTAACCTTCGAGGCCGGCAACCTTCTTCGTTAGCCGGGTATTTTGATTATTAATGTTAGCTGAGTAAGGATATATCGTAAGTTAGTTGGGAAGAAAAGACTTGTACAATGAAATTGAGCACAAAAGGCCAAATAATTTACTTGTTTTCCTCAGAACAGGAACCATCTTGTCAAACTTGTCGTGAAGTTTTCTATGCAAAAAGAGCAGCTTCTGGAATTCGGCCATGCGCCGAATATGAGCAACCTAAAATAACAACGAGTTATACATGGAAATCATAAAAGAGATCTGAATCAAGAAAAACTTGACTCGGATCTAGGTGGCTGGATATCCAAAGTTATCACCATAAAGAGATATGAATCAAGAAAAACTTGACCCAGATCTAGGTGGCTGGATATTCAAAGTTATCACCATAAAAATATCCGAATCAAGAAAAACTTGACTCGGATATAGGTGGCTGATATTCAAAGTTATCACCATAAAGAGATCCGAATCAAGAAAAACTTGACTCGGATCTAGGTGGCTGGATGTTCAAAGTTAAATCTAAAAGATCCGAATCAAGCAAAGCTTGACTCAGATATAGGTGGCTAAATATTCGAAGCTAAAACTAAAGAAGATTCAAATTAATAAAAACTTGACTTGGATCTAGGTGAATAGATACATTTTAATCCAAAACATGCACAACAAAAATCATCTATTGCACAAGCAGGTAGCGATATTGTAGGCAAGGAAAGCTTCCGAACGAAAAACAAGATATTCGGTTGCAAGCTCGGGGACTAGTGGGCATATAGTATACTGTGCGTAAAAACAAAGTGCAAATTGAGGCACATACCTCGTTTATCTTGTCGCTTTCAAGAACAACCTTAGCAGCCATGTGCAGATGTCGGAAAGCTAGAAGGATTGGTTACTTTGGTTGCCTTTAATCTGATCAACAGCATTTCAATTATTGGCATACTCTACCAACGATCCGAGGCTATTTCCGCTTTTCGTGTGTGTCGCAACCTTGCCCTTGGCCTATCGCACCTGTTGCGTGGCTGCCTCAGCCGCCGGGCTCTTGTGAAGCACAAGTTGTGTGTCGGCGGCAAGGACAGACCCAGGCTTAGCCGCAGAAGTTCCCTTGCAAAGCATGTTGGCAACGCTCGGCTGAGAAGAACCAACTTTCCCTTTCTAAGATGGCAAAGGTTTGGCAGCGACGTTTTTCTTGCTCTTGACAGAAACTTCGGTAACGGGCAAGGATTCAGGGTAGTGAACCGTACTCGGAGCGATAACCTTTGTAGCAGAAGGGCCAATGGCCTCCAAAGAAGCCGAGGTAGCGGTGACCTTGACAGAAATCTTGGGAGAAGCTAGAATTTTGGCTGAGGAGGGTTCGGCGGGAGTAACCTCAGGGATTTTGGGAGAAGCTGCCGGATCAATCGGGCAATCCGGCATGGTAACATCAGCAACAACACCAGGGGGAACTCTGGCCTCATCTCGTCGAGGCGGGCAGTTAGTCGGCATAGGAGGAGAGTTGTCACGAGGAGGACTTAAAAATCGGACATCCTCTTGAGGCGATGGCGAAAGCGGCCGAGTAACATGAGATGTCATACTCGAACCGCTGGGTTTGGCAGAAAGAGGAGCACTACCAAGATAAAGATAAAGACCAATTCAGAAAAAGAAAGAGAGAAACAAGAAATATGAGTTAAAGTATGACAAGAAACTTACCTAGATACTCCGGGCATGGTTTTGCGCTTCGGAATCCTAGGAGGATTTCTTAGTTCGTTTCTTAGGACCCACGTCCGAAGGATTGTTCGAAGCCACACGCTTATTCGATGGAGCAGGAGCTTCGGAAGCGAGGGGTTCGACCTCGTGGACCTGGCCAGCCGGATTAGCTAGGAAAGAAGGAGCCGGAAATGCGTAAGAGATAGGCACCACGACAACTACCTTGAGAATTTGGACATCGTCCGAATCACCTTCGTCCGCACGGGGCGAGGTTTTACCCCGGGTACGAGCGGGAGCAGCCTCAGGTTTAGGAATAAATTCCTCCGGATCTGGTTCTCCATTATCTGGGGTACTACGATTAGCGATCCAAGAGCCAACACCTCGGCGTCCTCCGAATCTTGCTCGACAAATTTCTGTAGTAAGAGCAGTCAAAAGTTAGCAGAATAATCAATAGAAAATGACTCGGATAGAGCAATTCAGGTTCAAATTACCTGAGGAGGGAGATTGTTGCAGGAAAAGGGCTTCATTACCCACACCCATTCCTCGGGCATCTCGGTTTTGAAGATAGCCTGGACGCGCTTCTGGATGTGAATGTCATCAAGCTCAACCGTGGAGACTCGGTTGGGATCCAAAGGACCGCTCATGTAGCAAAGCTTATGGGAGCGGAGTTGGAAAGGGAATACTAGAGGGGGAGAGAGATCCTTCACGAGGAGGTGTGAGTGAGAAGTGAGGAGGGGGCTCCTTTTATAGGAGAGGGGGGACCCCAAGGGGGTGGCCGGCGCATGGGGCTGCCCCCTTGCCCTCCCCTCATTCATGTGGGTGGACACTCCACTCACAAAAATTCCTTTCAATTCCCTCCACTCAAAAACCCACTCAAATTCCCATTAAATTTCCACCAAATTTAATGCAAACTCTCATTAAATAAAACTCCTTTTATTTATTCAGAATTTTGTCAATTACTTTAATGACAAACATTCACATATAAACCCTTGCTAGTATTTCATTTCACATGCAAAAACACTTTCTGCAATTTCACCCGAAAACCCGTTTTGGTATCTAGTGAAATAAATTCATGCGCTTGTTATTCTTTCCGGCATGAAACTTTTGCTCCAAATGGATGTCCGTGTCTCATAAGTGTGTCACTCTATGGTTCGCGAATAATATGAACATGATCGAGACCCTTCTCCAATCAATAATCAGAAGCGGGATCTGGAGACCCATACTGAGTCCCACACATTCAACGATGACTTTCTTGTGATCGTCGGAACCTTTTATGCTAGTATCTCAATCCTTTTGTTTCGCGATATATTACATGTCTGAGATTTGATCATCGGTATCTCCATACCTAGTTTGATCTCGTTACTGACATGTACTCTTATCTTGTTCCCCTGATATAACATTCTAGTGATCAAATCACTTGCTTGCAAGCTAATCAATGTGATATCACCGAGAAGGCCCAGAGCATATCTATCTGTCATCGGGATGAACAAATTCCACTCTCGATCCATGGGCCTCAACATAACACTTTAGTAGTTCTGAACCCATCTTTATAATCACCCTATTACGGTGTGACGTTTGATGTTATTAAGAAACTCTTCCGGTGTTAGTGATTGACATGATCTCATGGTCTAAGGATTAGGATCACTTTGTAAGTTGTTATAGCAATATAAACTCAATGACTTTGATTGTAATGCTATACTTTGGATGAATGTTCATCACACCATTACACTAATGTTGTGACCTCATTATTAACAACATCCAATGTCTATGATCAAGAAACCTTGATCATCTTGTTAATCAACGAGCTAGTTTATGAGAGATACATAACTAGGAACTTTATGTTTGTTTATTAAACACACATGTATTAATGTTTCCGTATTAGTACAATTATAGCATGTAAAATAAAAATCTATCACATACTTGGAATATACATAATAACTACTTTATTATTGCCTCTCAGGGCATATTCCCTCCAGTCTCCCACTTGCACTAGAGACAATAATTTAGTGACATAGTGATAAATCTAACACCCATGGAGTTCTGGTGTTGATCATGTTTTGCTCTAGGGAGAGTTTTAGTCAACGGATCTGCTATATTGAGATCCGTATGTACTTTACAAATCTTTATATCTCCATCCTTGACATGCTCGCGGATGGAGTGAAACCGGCGCTTAATATGCTTGGAATTATTGTCACAATAGATCACCATTGGGTCCAACGCGCTCGCAACCACACCTAGTTCGGATATGAACTCCTTCATCCAAACTGCTTCCTAAGCCGCTTCCGAAGCAGCAATATATTCGTCCTTCGTTGTTGATCCTGCCACCATGGGTTGTTGGAACTCCTCCAACTAACAGCTCCACCATTCATGAGAAATACGTATCCGGATTGAGACTTAGAGTCATCCAGATTGGTGTCAAAGCTAGCATCGACATAACACTTAACAACGAGCTCCTCTTCACCTCCATACACAAGAAACATATCCTTAGTTTTTTGCAAGTACTTAAGGATATTCTTGACCGCTATCCAGTGTTCCGAACTGGATCCGATTGGTACCTACTAGTAAAACTAATAGCATGTGCCACATCTGGTCTTGTACATAGCATGGCGTACATTATAGAGCCTATGGTGAAGCATAGGGGACTTTGTCCATTATCTCTCTTTCTTCCGCCGTAGCTGGACTTTGAGTCTTACTCAATGTCTTGCCTTGCAACATAGGTAAGAACCCCTTCTTACTTCCGTCCATTTTAAACTTCTTTAAAATATTATCAAGGTATGTACTTTGCGATAGCCCTATTAGGCACCTAGATCTATCTCTATATATCTTTATGCCTAATATGTATGACGCTTCACCTAGGTCCTTCATTGAAAAATTGTTGTTTAGATAACTTTTAACACTGTTTAAAAGATCTATATCATTTTCGATCAATAATATGTCATCCACATATAATATCAGAAATGCCACATTGCTCCCACTCACTTTCTTGTAAATACAAGCCTGTCCATAAGTTTGGAAAAATCCAAACTCTTTGATCACCTCATCAAAGCGGAGATTCCAACTCCGTGATGCTTGCTTCAGTCCATAGATGGATCGCTAAAGCTTGCACACCTTGTTAGCATCCTTAGGATAGACAAAAACATTTGGTTGTATCATATACAACTCTTCTTCAATATTACCATTGAGGAACGCGGTTTTGACATCCATCTGCCATATCTCATAATCGAAATATGCAGCAATTGGTAACATAATCCTAACTGACTTTTAGCATCGCTACGGGAGAGAATGTCACATCGTAGTCAACTCCTTGAATTTTTCGAAACCCCTTTGCGACAAGTCGAGCTTTATAGACGGTCACATTACCATCAGCATCAGTTTTCCTTTTGAAAATCCATTTATTTTCCATGGCCTTTCGGTCGTGAGGTAAGTCCACCAAGTTCCAAACTTGATTTTCATACATGGATTCCATCTCGGATTTCATGGCTTCTAACCATTTGTTGGAATCCGGGCTCATCATTGCTTCTTCATACGTCACAGGGTCATCAATTTCATCAACCATGAAATTCATAACAGGTTTTCCGAGCTACACGCGTCCTGCTAGACCTGCGAGGTTTGGTAGTACTCTCTTTTGGAGTTTCATGATCATTATCATTAGTTCCCTCTTCAATTGGTGAAGCCAACTCCGGAACGACTTCCGGCGCTGTGCTACTCGCCATACTATGAAGAGAAGGTTCAAAAACCTCTTCAAGTTCTACCTTTCGACTACTCACGCCTTTCGCGAGAAACTCTTTCTCTAGAAAGGATCCATTCTTGGCAACAAAAACCTTGCCCTCGAATCTGTGATAGAAGGTGAAAGAACATGTGGGCCCCCATGTGTGGTTTTGGTAATTAATGACAATCTCTATGGACTAATGCCTGTATCAAGTTGTACTTGTAGGAATTGTCCATAGGCAATGCTTGAACCGTATGTTGGCTTCAAGGTTTGGAGAAGAAGAAAGTGAAGAGGATCAAGTGGTGACCAAGGTGTTCAAAGAGTGATCCACAGATTGGTCATGTGAGAGTTAAACCTATGGCAAGTATGTCTTCAAGAATAAGATGGAGTAATATCTCTGGTGCACCTTCAAGGCATCAACATAATGAAGTAAAGAAGAAATGATGTGCAAGCTAAAGATGTGCAATACCTAGAAGATCTCATGGTTGAAGCTTTCCATCCTCGATGATCATGGATCGATGAAGACAAGGTCAAAGTAAAGGTTTCCCCATGTTGTATGGGGGAGTAACTTGCAAGTCTTCATCAAGCAAGTACGTACAAGAGCAATCAAGAAAGGTGTTCCATCTTGAGAAGGACAAGACCGTCTACATCATAATCAAGTGGAATATGTGCAAGGCAAAGGTATGATCTTGATAGGGTTTCCTTCTTACCGATCTCGTGGTGCTTGTTGGGGAGACCGGTTTATAGGATAGACAACCGTACTATTAAGAGGGGCTCTCAAGTGAGTAACTCGATCATATCGTTCAAAGAGAGCTCAAACCTTTGCATACTTTGCATCATTCTTTCTTGGTTGTTATTTGGATCTTATCCATGTGAGGTTCTAGAGCTTGTGGTAATATTCATAACAAGCCCTAGTTCATTAAAAACGGATTTCCCCTTTATATCTTATTGCGTTTTTGATCTTGGAGGTTTTACCGGTTTGTCTTTTAGAGATAGATAAAACCTTCCATTATTTGGATCTTATCCATATGAGGTTCTAGAGCTTGTGGTAATATTCATAACAAGCTCTAGTTCATCAAAAACGGATTTCCCGTTTATATCATATTGCGTTTTTGATCTTTGAGGTTTTCCGGTTTATCACCAAGAGAGGTACCTCACTTTATAATACATGAAATATTCTCTCTCTTTTTTTGGGTACCTCTTGTTGTCCTCTTTCCAACAAAATTGGTTTCGGGTCAATCGGAGTTTCCAAACTCTAGATATCGCCATTTGAAGTTTGCCTCTTATTTGGTCCAGACCGGAGTCTCCAGTCTGCGTGGACCGGAGTCTCCGGTGTGGTCTGGAGTTTCCGAAAATGTCTCCGGTGGTGACTTCGGAATCAGGGCTGGGACATACTGTATGGGGGTCCGGAGCCAGGTCTGGAGGCTTCCCCGGAGTCTCCGGTGTTGGCCCAGTCTGGAGTCTCCGGTGTTGGAAGACCGGAGTCTCCGGTCTTGTTGGGTCATGAAAGGCCCAGGTCATTCAGATGGGCGGTCCGGAGGCTGGTCCGGAGGTTGGGCCGGAATCTCCGGTGTATACCGGAGTCTCCGGTGTAGACCGGAGTCTCCGGTATGACTTTCCCCCAACAGGCAGAAAATGGCCAGAAATCTGTGGGCCTATAAAAAGGGGCCCTTCTTCCCCAATGTCTCTGCTCGAGTTTTACAGGCTTTCTCCTCCATTCTTGACCCTCTTGAGCTTGCTCCCCCTTCAATCCCTCCCTTGATTCTTTCATATACTTTAGGGATTTGAAAGAGGAGATCTAGATCTACAATCCCACCAATCCATCTCTCCTCTAAGTTAGGGGAACATCTTGGGATCTAGATCTTGGAGTCTTTTGTGGATTTCCTCCATTGTTCTTCCTCTCTTATTCCCCCACAAGCTTTTGTAGCTTTGGTGGAATTTGGGAGAGAAGTATTTGAGCACTACTTGTGTTCTTGCCATTGCATTTGGTGCATCGGTTTGAGTTCTCCCCGGAGGATTTGGTGAGTGAAAGTTGAGAAGCTTTTTACTCTTGGGTTCTTGGAACCCTAGACGGTTTGTTGGTGTTGCAGGTTGTGGCCTTGGTGGCATTGTGGCCTTGGTGGCGTTTGTTGGGAGCCTCCAATTAAGTTGTGGAGAAGTGCCCCAACCTTGTGAGAGGTTCCGGTTGCCACCGACAAGTGCACCGATAGTGGAAGCGTGGATCGATCCCATGGGGTGAGATTCACCGGAGAATAAGGGGGGCCTTTTGCGGCGTTGGTGGTTTGATACCACCCCCTCTCCAAACGAGACGTACTCCATGTTGGTAGGAACTCGGTAAAATATCGTTGTCCCCGCGTGCCTCAGTTATCTCTATACCCGAGCTCTTTACTTATGCACTTTACATTGTGATAGCCTTCGTGCTTGAAGTAATATATATCTTGCTATCACTTTGTTGCTTGTACTGCTTAGCATAAGTTGCTGGTGCACATAGGTGAACCTTAGTTGTTCTAGGTTGTGCTTAACAAAGTAAACACTAGTTTTATTCCGCCTTTGTTGAGCCACTCTAGGAAAAGTTTTAATCGCCTATTCACCCCCCCTCTAGGCGACATCCGTATCCTTTTAGAAGGAATACCCAATAGTTTCCTTAGGGGATCCTATGAAGACGCATTTTTCCGCTTTGGGTTCGAGTTTATCCGGTTGAAGTTTCTTCACATAAACATCGCATCCCCAAACTTTAAGAAATGACAGCTCAGGTTTGTTTCCAAACCACAATTCGTAAGGTGTCTTTTCAATGGATTTAGATGGTGCCCGATTTAAAGTGAATGCAGCAGTTTCTAGTGCATAACCCCAAAATGACAACGACAAGTCCGTCAGAGACATCATAGATCGGACCATATCCAATAAAGTACGATTACGACGTTCTGACACACCATTTCACTGTGGTGTTCCGGCAGGTGTGAGTTGTGAAACAATTCCACACTCTTTCATATGAGTGCTAAACTCGTAACTTAGATACTCTCCTCCACGGACGGACCGTAGAAATTTGATCTTTCTATTACGATGATTTTCCACTTCACTCTAAAATTCCTTGAACTTTTCAAAGGTTTCAGACTTGTGTTTCATCAAGTAGATATAATCGTATCTACTCAAATCATCCGTGAAAGTAACAAAATAACGATATCCACCTCGCGCCGACACACTCATTGGACCACATACATCAGAATGTATGTTTCCCAATAAATCTATCGCCCGTTCCATTGAACAGGAAAACAACGTTATAGTCATTTTGCCCATAAGGCATGGCTCACATGTATCAAATGATTCAAAATCAAGTGATTCCAAAAGTCCATCTGAATGGAGCTTCTTCATGCGTTTAACGCCAATAAGACCTAGACGGCAGTGCCACATATATGCGGATATATCATCATTAAGTTTAATACTTTTAGCATCAACACTATGAATATGTGTAACACTATTATCGAGATCCAACAGAAATAAACCATTCATCATTGGTGCATGACCATAAAAGATTTCATTCATATAAATAGAACAACCATTATTCTTGGATTTAAATGAATAACCACTTCGCATCAAACACGATCCAGATACAATGTTCATGCTCAGTGCTGGCACCAGATAACAATTATTCAAGTTTATTACTAATCCCGATGGTAAGTGGAGAGGTAGCGTTCCGACGACGATCACATCAACACTTGATCCATTGCCGACACGAATCTTGACCTCACCCCTTGCTAGCGGTCGCTTGTTCCGCAGCCCCTGATTCGAGTTACAAATATTAGCAACTAAACCGGTATCAAATACACAGGTGCTACTGCGAGTACTAGTCAAGTACACATCAATAACATGTATATCATATATACCTTTGTTTACCTTGCCAGCCTTCTTGTCTGCCAAATACTTGGGGCAGTTGCGCTTCCAGTGGCTAGTCCCCTTACAATAATAGCACTCGGTGTCAGACTTAGGTCCAACTCGGGGTTTATTTTCAGGCATGGCAACCGGCTTGCCGCCCTTACTTCCCTTCCGTTTTCCCTTCTTGTCTTTCTTGAAACCAGTGTTCTTATTGATCATCAACACTTGATGTTCCTTTTTGATCTCCACTTCTGCAGTTTTAAGCATTGACAGAAGCTCGGGGAGAGACTTCTTCATGCCTTGCATATTATAGTTCATCACGAAGCTCTTATAGCTAGGTGGTAGAGACTGCAGAACACGAGGGATGCCTAAGTCAATGGGAATCGTTATTCCCAAGGACACAAGCTTATCAGCATAACCCGACATCTTGAGTACATGCTCACTTATGGAGCTGTTATCTTCCATCATGCATCTAAAGAACTTTTCTGAAGCATTGTAGCTCTCTACAGCAGCATGTGTGTCGAAAATCATTTTCAACTCACCCATTGTATCAAATGCATTATCGTTTTCGAAACGCTTTCGAAGTTCTGGCTCTAGCCCATATAATATGCCGCAATGAACTAAGTTGTGGTCCTCCTGACGAGTCTGATAGACATTCTTCTCCTCGTCAGGGGCATCATCGAATGATGGGGGGCCTAGCAATGCTTCTAGCACATATTGCTTTTGTGCAGCAGAGAGGAGAATCCTCAAATTCATGGCCCATTTGGTAAAGTTGCTACCGTTCGTTGCAAGTTTCTCTTTCTCCATGAACACATTGAAATTAAAAGCAGGTGGTGCCATCTATAACATAATTTGTAAAGTTTAGACTAAGTTTATGATAGATTGAGTTCAACTAATCCACATTAAGAATGAAATCCCACTCAAAAACAACATCCCCCGTGCCTTTTTGCTAATTACATGAACCAAATCCACTACACCAAGTCCGATAATCACGTGAGTCGGTGTAGCTTCAAATGCGAGCATCAAATGGGCATCATATCTACCATATGACTCATGCTTAAACTTTCGGTCCGTGTTCTGAGGCCATGTCTGTACATGCTAGGATCACCAAGTAAGAACCTTAGTATTCGCGTGTGTAACTGTCTTACACACGAAATATGGTCGTGGATCCAAGAACACCCGATTATCACGTGATGTCTTGGAGCGACGAAACATAATTGGTGCATACTTAAGGAAGAACACATTCTTATCTTGATATCTAAATGAGGGATCATATTATTATGCTAATAAAACGCCAAACAAGCAATATAAGATGCAATTAAACATCACATGTTTATAAGTTAAATGATATGATTCCCGCACTTGATCTCCATCATGTGCATCGTGATATGATCACTATCATATCTCTATGTGTAAGGCCAAGGTCTATGGAACTCACACGTTATGCGTGTTGTAAGAGCATCAACTCATACTTCTACTTACAACATCACCATATCATGACACTAGCCAAACAACAATCTAAACTAGATGCCTCTAATTTATCCATTGCAAGTTTTATGTGGATTAGGGCTTTCGAAGATAGAACCGTTCTTACCTACGAACATGAACCACAACGAGGATAACCAAATTGTTGACAACTCGTTGCAAATTAGATATTGACTATAGTAGGAGAGATAGACACCCGCTAGCCACTTATGCAAAACTAGTTGCATGTCAAGCGTGGAACAGGTCTCATGTGCGAGGACATGTAAAGTTTGTCTGGGCCGCTTCATCCCACTATGTCACCAATATCCAAAGTACAACCAAGAAGCAATAACATGATCATCATCGCCCACATACTCATATTTGTACTATCCGTGCAAAGCATCTATGCATAGATCCGGCTCTGATACCACTGTAGGGTTCGCAGCATAGAAAACAAAAAATTGCTACGATGGGAACAACTATGTACCAAGATCTATCTACTAGATACAAACAACGGGTGGATGTATATCCGTAGAGAACATACCCTTAAAGACCGACAAAGCTTAACGAGTTAAACTCGTGGTTGATGTAGACGATCTCTTGCCGATCTCAAGATCGAGAGTAAGTCCTTAGCACCGCAACTTAGTGGCGCATCCGTGCTCGCACACACGTTCGAGGAACCGAGAAACCTCCGCCTCCTCGCTCCAGCGATGCAGCGGAAGCACAACTCTTTCTTCCCGAATAGCCACCGGGAACATGTATCTCGCTAGTCCGAGACCATGGGGGATAAATACTAGAAGGGGAGAGAGATCCTTCACGAGGAGGTGTGAGTGAGAAGTGAGGAGGGGGCTCCTTTTATAGGATAGGGGGACCCCAAGGTGGTGGCCGGTGCATGGGGATGCCCCTTGCCCTCCCCTCATTCATGTGGGTGGACACTCCACTCACAAAAATCTCTTTCAATTCCCTCCACTCAAAAACCCACTCAAATTCCCATTAAATTTCCACCAAATTTAATGCAAACTCTCATTAAATAAAACTCTTTTTATTTATTCAGAATTTTGTCAATTACTTTAATGACAAACATTCACATATAACCCCTTGCTAGTATTTCATTTCACATGCAAAAACTCTTTCTGCAATTTCACCGGAAAACCCGTTTCGGTATCTAGTGAAATAAATTCCTACGCTTGTTATTCTTTTCGGCATGAAACTTTTGCTCCAAATGGATGTCGGT
The DNA here is from genome assembly GCA_916181665.1 of Avena sativa. Classification (NCBI taxonomy): domain Eukaryota; kingdom Viridiplantae; phylum Streptophyta; class Magnoliopsida; order Poales; family Poaceae; genus Avena; species Avena sativa. Next base: position 296,097,993 of record OV702297.1, on the reverse strand, counting down.
GTATCTTAAGTGTGTCACCCTACGGTTCGCGAATAATGTGGACATGATCGAGACCCTTCTCGATCAATAATCAGAAGCGGGATCTGGAGACCCATACTGACTCCCACACATTCAACGTTGACTTTCTTGTGATCGTCAGAACCTTTTACGCTAGTATCTTAATCCTTTTGTTTCGCGATATATTACATGTCCGAGATTCGATCATCGGTATCTCCATACCTAGTTTGATCTCATTACTGACATGTACTCTTTTCTTGTTCCCGTGATATAACATTCTAGTGATCAAATCACTTGCTTGCAAGCTAATCAATGTGATATCACCGAGAGGGCCCAGAGCATATCTATCTGTCATCGGGATGAACAAATTCCACTCTTGATCCATGGGCCTCAATATAAAACTTTAGTAGTTCTGAACCCATCTTTATAATCACCCTGTTACGGTGTGACATTTGATGTTATCAAGAAACTCTTCCAGTGTTAGTGATTGACATGATCTCATGGTCTAAGGATTAGGATCACTTCGTAAGTTGTTATAGCAATATAAACTCAATGATTTTGATCGTAATGCTATACTTTGGATGAATGTTCATCACACCATTACACTAATGTTGTGACATCGTTATTAACAACATCCAATGTCTATGATCAGGAAACCTTGATCATCTTGTTAATCAACGAGCTAGTTTATGAGAGAGGCATAACTAGGAACTTTCTGTTTGTTTATTAAACACACATGTATTAATGTTTCCATATTAATACAATTATAGCATGTAAAATAAACATCTATCATATACTTAGAATATACATAATAACCACTTTATTATTGCCTCTCACGACATATTCCCTTCAGGAAGCGCGGCGGCGTGGTCGCTATAATAGAAGTGTAGCGGCACGCTCGTGAGAGCAGAAGCACGGCGGCGTGGTTGCTAGATCAGAAGCACAGCGGCGGCAGCGCGAGGAGGAAGACGAGGGAAGTGGAGAAGGGAAAAGTGAACCAACTCATCCCCACTCCCCTACTTATAACCGCGTATGGTGAGTGTTAGTGGGATCGCAGTTGCGTCACAGTAATCGCAGGGAGGCGTGTATCGTGCATCCTCTATCGATCATTGGAGCCACAACTAGGGTCACACGGCGCAAGAGGAGATCATGCCGCCTTGACCGTTGCGGTGATCGAAGAGTCACTGCACCGATAGGACTGCCGCAGTAATTATTGTAGCATTGTCACGATACGCTGTAGCGATACAAAAAATGAGACAAAAGGTAATGATTGGTACACGTAGGACGAAGCTTACTAGAGAAGCTAAAAGGATACCTCGGACAAAGGAGAGTGACTCGGGAAACGGGTCACACCTCGGTAACAGAGGATGAGCAAAAGTGAGATAAAATGAAAGAAGCACCGACTAAATATTATGTCGGACAGAAAGATAAAAAGAGTGAATATCTAGAAACTGATGTGGTCCAGCCGAGGTAATCCGCAGGACCGCACCAGCTTCGGGGACTAATGTTAGGGGGATGACCCCGGGTAGGGTCAAGATAAGTAAGAAAAGGAAGGAGCCTTCATGTTCAGAGCCGGATCATGGTGTGATCCGGCCGAGTCAAGAAGAGGTCGGCCGAATGAGATCTGACATGTTCCGAGTTAGGTGATTAAGACCTGACTCGGCCGACATATGAGTTGTGTCGGCGAACCGTTATCATGTAACTTGAATACATGCAAAGGTCAAGCCGAGTCACATGAGTGAGGCCGAGTCAAGGGAAGATTGCTCAAGGAGAGGGCAGGTCCCGAAGTCAACTTCAGCCATTGTCCCTCCTCAGAAATCTGCATAGTGCCAAGCGCTACAGACAAGAAGTAGAGTGGCAGAGGAGCAGAAGAAAGTTACGGAGGTGACAGTCCATAGACCCGAGGCTCACGTGTGGTGGACTCTGTGTCTTTGCCGTCGATAAGAAGGGGACATGGAAAGAATCCCGCCGAGTTACCTCTTTGGGACAAGCATATTTGTGGAATATGCTAGTCCACATCAGCCCCAGGGGAACCAAGCCCCTCCTTTATAAGGAGAGGCAGTGCAACCAGAAGGGGGGATCGATTCATTTTTCTCTGGAGCACTAGTTGTATCTTCTTCCTCCTCATACTGATACAGCTCAAGGAGCAGTTGTAGCTCCATTGGTGTTGAATAAAGGTTGAGTTCTAGCTTTCTGTGTGTAGAAATCACTGCATCTTTCCTCCCCAGATCCCACTAGCATCCATTGGACCCCAACTTAAGCCTACCCATGGCATCTGCCGTGCCACCACCACGACAAGTGGCGCTGGCGCCTCCGATTTCCTCCCACGGGTTGGGTTCAACCTGGGGCATCGAATGTTTCGTTGGGCTGAGCTGGCGCCATTTCGGTTTCGGAGGGAGGGATGGGCAGATTTTCCGGCGCCAGGCACCCCCATTTCACCCTTAGGGGCCTTTAGGGAGGCGAGTGGAGTTACTCTAAGGGACCAAATTGAAGGGTTTCGCGGCATAGTAAATCAAAATTTTCTACGGATGCGAACAGAGGGAAAGCCAAGATCAAATCTAGGAGATGCAAACAACGAGAGAGATTGGATTAGATCTTCATACCCTTGAAGATTCTCACAGCGGAACGTTCGTCGGAACGTGGGTGATGTAGTCGTACTCGCTTCTCCTCCTCGCGATCTGATCCGATCTAGCACCACAAGTGGCGGTGCCTCCGTGAGATGCACATGTGCAACACCTAGACGTATCCTCCTTCCTCGGACCAGCAAGTATGGTGGAGAGATGGATTGGATCTACAACACGACGGCGTGGTGTATATGGTGGAGAATTTCTGCAGCAGGGCTTCGCCTACAAACAGTCGGGAGGGAGAGAGGAAGGGCAGCAGGGTGGCTAGGGTTGGAGGGTAAGGTGTGAGGGGTTGGTGCGCCCCCACCCCTCTTTATATAGAGGAGGGGGCGCAGCCCTAGCCCCTCCCCCAATCCCAAACCGGCGGCCCCAAAGGATAAGGAGTGGGGGGCAAGGAAACCCCCCCCCTTCTAGAAGGTCTATCTCGAGTTTAAACTCTCTTTGGCCGGCTGGGCCCTATGGGGCCTTGTGCCCCTGGCCCAATGCGGCCAGGGCACTCCCTCATAGGCCCATGCCCCCTCCCAGAAGGTGGGGCCACGTTGGTCCCCTTCCGGAAGGTTCTAGAAACTTCCGGTACAATACCGATTAACCCGGAACAATTCCAAACTCCAAAAACTGCACTGCCTTATATGAATCTTATTCTCCGGACCACTGCGGAACCTCTCGTGATGTCCCGGATCCCATCCGAGACTCCGAACAAAAACTCATAAACCAATTATCCAATCTATCCTAGCGTCAAGACACGTTAAGTGTGTGACCCTGCGGGTTCGAGAATATGCAGACATGATCTTCTATCAATAATCAACAGCGGGGTCTGGTAACCCATATTGACTCCCACACATTCATCGATGATCATATCGGATGAACCACGATTCTAGGATTCAATCAATCCCATATATATATTCCCTTCGTCTCGCGATATTTTACTTGCCCGAGATTCGATCGTCGGTACCGTCATACCTAGTTCAATCTCGTTCACAGCAAGTACTTTACTCGTTCCGTAATCCGATATCACTTTGTGATTAACTCCTTAACCACATGCTTGCAAGCGGTGTTGATATCGATTACCGAGTGGGCCCGAAGTATATCTCTCCAACTTGGGAGGGACAAATCCCATCTCGATACATACAACCCAACAGATACTTTCCGATCACCTGAGAGACACCTTTATGATCACCCTCTCATAGGATGACGTTTGATGACCTCAAAGCTTTCTTCCGATACCAGGGAGTTGTATTATCTCATGGTCTAAGGAATACAATATTTGACATAAGAAAAGCTTCGCAAAGACGAACACGATGACACGATCTAATTGCTTCGCTTAGTTTGGGTCTGTCCACCATATCATTCTCCCAATGATATGATCTCATTATTAATCGACAACTCATGTCCATGGTTAGGAAACCTTAACCATCATTAATCAATGAGCTAGTCCATAGAGGCGTACTAGGGACACGGTGTTGTTCACAAACCACACAAGTATTAAAGTTTCCGCTTAATACAATTCAAGCATGGAATATAAACATTATCATGAACAAGAATTATAATAATAACAGCTTTATTATTGCCTCTAGGGCATAATTCCAACAGTCTCCCACTTGCACTAGAGTCAATAATCTAGTTTACATCTGGCAACAATCTCACACCCATGGCACTGAGGTGCTGATCATGTTTTACACGTGGAAGAGGTTTAGTCAATGGATCTGCGACATTCAGATCTGTATGTACTTTGCTAATCTTCAGATCTCCATCTGCAATATAATCTCAGATTATATGAAACTTGCGGTTGATATGCTTGGTCTTTGGATGATATCTTGGTTCCTTAGCGAGTGCTATGGCGCCAGTGTTGTCACACAATATCTCCAGTGGGTCCAATGCACTTGGAACCACGCCAAGCTCAGTGATGAAGTTTCTGATCCAAACTCCTTCACTTGACGCTTCTGCAGCAGCCATGTATTCCGCTTCTACTGTAGATCCCGCGATCACGCTTTGCTTGCAGCTTCTCCAGCTCACAGCTCCTCCATTCAAAATATAAACGTATCCTGTCTGAGATTTAGAATCATCCTTGTCGGTGTCGAAACTAGCATCGACGTAACCTTTTACGACAAGCTGTTCATCCCCCCATAGACTAAGAACATTTCTTTAGTCCTATTTAGGTACTTTAGGATGTTCTTCACGGCTGTCCAGTGTTCCATTCCTGGATCACTTTGATATCTACTCGTCAAACTAAGAGCATTGGACACATCCGGTCTAGTACACAGCATGGCATACATGATAGAACCTATGGCCGAGGCATAAGGCACTTTGCTCATAGCTTCCCTATCATTTACCGTAGCTGGACACTGAGCCTTGCTCAATATCTTACCTGACAACATAGGCACCGAACCTTTCTTTGCCTTATCCATTCTGAACCTTTTCAGAACTTTGTCTAGGTATGTACTCTGGCTTAAATCTATCAGGCGTCTTTGTCTATCTCTATAGATCTTGATGCCCAATATATAAGCAGCTTCACCTAGGTCTTTCATTGAAAAACACTTGTTCAAATAACTCTTCACATCGTTAAGCATGTTGATGTCATTTCCGATAATCAATATGTCATCCACATATAGTACCAGAAATGTCACCGAGCTCCCACTCACTTTCTTGTAGATACAAGCTTCGTAGCAATTTGGAACAAATCCAAAGCTCTTGATCACTTGATCAAAACGAAGGTTCCAACTCCGAGATGCTTGCTTCAGTCCATAAATGGAACGCTGAAGTTTGCATACTTTATCAGCATCCTTAGGATCGACAAAACCTTCGGGTTGCATCATATACAACTCTTCATCAATGTTGCCATTGAGGAACGCAGTCTTGACATCCATCTGCCATATTTCATAATCATGAAACGAAGCAATTGCTAATAAAATCCGAATGGACTGAAACATCGCTACGGGAGAGAAAGTCTCATCGTAGTCAACACCTTGAACTTGTCGAAAACCTTTCGCGACAAGCCGTGCTTTATAGACGGTAACATTACCATCCGCGTCCGTTTTCTTCTTGAAAATCCATTTGCACTCAACGGCCTTTCGGTCGCTAGGAGGGTCCACCAAAGTCCATACTTGGTTTTCGCTCATGGATCCCAATTCGGATTTCATGGCTTCTAGCCATTTCTCAGAGTCTGGGCTCATCATCGCTTCCTCATAGCTCGTAGGTTCACTGTCTTCTACTAACAAGACAGTCAAGACAGGGTTGCCGTACCACTCAGGAGGGGCACGCGACCTTGTCGACCTGCGACGTTCAGTAGCAGCATCGTCCGAAGCTTCATGATCCTTGTCATTAGCTTCCTCTATTGTTGGTGCAGGCGGCACTGGAACAATTTCAGGTGCTGCGCTACTCTCCAATTCAAGAGAAGGTTCAATAACCTCGTCTAGCTCTACTTTCCTCCTACTCACTTCTTTCGAGAGAAACTCCTTCTCAAGAAAGGAACCGTTCTTTGCGACAAACACTTTGCCTTCGGTTCTGTGATAGAAGGTATACCCAATAGTTTCCTTAGGGTATCCTATGAAGACGCATTTCTCCGCTTTGGGTTCGGGCTTGTCCGGCATCAACTTCTTGACGTAAGCTTCGCATCCCCAAACTTTAAGAAACGACAACTTAGGTTTAGCACTAAACCACAGTTCATACGGTGTCGTCTCAACGGATCTAGATGGAGCCCTATTTAAAGTGAATGCAGCGGTTTCTAATGCATAACCCCAAAATGATAACGGCAAATCAGTAAGAGACATCATTGATCGGACCATATCTAATAAGGTTCGATTCCGGCGTTCAGACACACCATTGCGCTGTGGTGTTCCGGATGGCGTGAGTTGTGAAACGATTCCACTTGCTTTAAGATGCGTGAGAAAATCATAACTCAAATATTCGCCCCCACGATCGGATCGTAGAAACTTAATCTTTCTGTTACGATGGTTCTCCACTTCATTCTGAAATTCCTTGAACTTTTCAAATGTTTCAGATTTATGTTTCATTAAATAGATATACCCATATCTACTTAAGTCATCGGTAAAAGTGAGAAAATAGCGATATCCACCGCGCGTCGAAACACTCATCGGTGCGCATACATCGGTATGTATGATTTCCAACAAATCCGTTGCTCGCTCCATCATACCGGAGAACGGTGTTTTGATCATCTTGCCCATGAGGCATGGTTCGCATGTGTCAAATGATTCAAAATCAAGAGACTCCAAAAGTCCATCAGAATGGAGTTTCTTCATGCGCTTTACACCAATATGACCTAGACGACAGTGCCACAAATAAGTAGTATTATCACTATCTACTTTGCATCTCTTAGCCTCAATGTTATGGATGTGTGTTTCATCCCTTTCGAGATTTAGAAGAAATAAACCATTCACAAGAGGTGCATGACCATAAAAGATGTTACTCATATAAATAGAACAACCATTATTCTCTGATTTAAATGAATAACCGTCTTGCAATAAACACGATCCAGAAATAATGTTCATGCTCAACGCAGGCACATAATAACATTTATTAAGGTTTAAAACTAATCCCGAAGGTAAAACTAAGGAGAGCGTGCCGACGGCCATCACATCAACTCTTGATCCGTTGCCAACGCGCATCGCCACCTCATCCCTCGCAAGCCGCCGTCTATTCCGTAGCTCCTGTTTTGAGTTACAAATATTAGCAACTGAACCGGTATCAAATACCCAGGCACTACAACGAGGGCTAGTAAGGAAAACATCAATAACATGTATATCAAATATACCTTTGATGGTGCCAGCCTTCTTGTCCGCTAAGTACTTCGGACAGTTGCGCTTCCAGTGACCCTTGTCCTTGCAATAGAAGCACTTAGTGTCTGGCTTAGGACCAGACTTGAGCTTCTTCTCAGCAGGGGCAACGCGCTTGCCGCCGCCTTTCTTGAAGGGCTTCTTTTCACCCTTACCTTTCTTGAAGGTGGGCTTGTTGACCATCAACACGTGATTATCCTTTTTGATGTCCACTTCCGCGGCCTTCAGCTTTGCGAAGAGCTCGGTGATCGTATCAGTGGAACCAATCTGATTGTGAGTCACTACAAAACTTTTGTAGCTGGGAGGGAGTGATTGCATAACCCTGTCAATCTTGAGCTCCTCTGGAATCGTGCATTCCAGTTGCTCAAGGCGTTGAGTGTAGCCCGTCATCTTAATGGTGTGCTCACTAACGGAACTCCCTTCCTCCATCTTACAGTTAAAAAACTTCTCAGAGATCTCATATCTCTCAGAACAGGCCTGAGTCTGAAACATGGTTTTTAGCTCTTCGAGAATCTCAAAGGGCCCGGGATAGTCTTCAAAACGATTTTGAAGTTCCGGTTCCATAGCAAACAACATGGTGCTCTTAATCACACCATAATCATCTTTGCGCGACTGATAGACAGCTTTCTCATCAGCCGGCGCAGTTGCAGCAGGGGGGTCACCTAACGCTTTCCCAAGGACATAGTCCTTCTGACCGCCAGAGAGAATGATTCTTAGATTGCGGAACCAATTGGTGAAGTTAGACCCATTGTTTCTAAGCTTTTCCTTCTCAGCAAAAACGTTGAAGTTGAAGTTGGACTTAGCCATGTGATCTACAGTATTTGCAAGTACAACTTTAGACTATGTTCATGATAAATAGTTCAACTTAATCAAATTACTAGATGAACTCCCACTAAATTCAACATCCCTCGAGTTGTTTAGTGAACATGATCCAAATTCACCACACCTAATCCGATCTTCACGAGAAGAGATGTGCCTTCAATGGTGGACAACGAAGTGTCGATCATATCATTCATATGACTCATGCTTAACCTTTCGGTTCATGTGTTCCGAGGCCATGTCTGTACATGCTAGGCTCGTCAAGTCAAACCCAAGTATTTCCGCGTGTGCAAAACTGGCTTGCATCCATTGTATGTGAACGTAGAGTTTATAGCACCTGATCATCACGTGATGCTTGAACACGACGAACTTTCGCAACGGTGCTTACATGGGGAGAACATAGTTTTATCTTGATCTTTAAGTGAGGAATCACCTTATAATGCTACCGTCGCGAGCTAAGCATAATAAGATACATAAAAGGATAAACATCACATGCATATAACTTTATGTGAGATGGTATAGCCAATCTTCACGCAATGATCTCCATCTTGTGCATGCCGGCATGATCTCCATCACTCCACCATGATTGCCTCCACCACAAATAGCAACTACAACTATTGCTAACTACTTAGCGATAAAGTAAAGCTATTACATGGCGTATAAGAAGTTGACACACAGGTCATACACAATTATAAAGACAACCATATGGCTCCTGCCGGTTGTGTACTCATCGACATGCAAGTCGTGAAACATTACAAAATATGATCATCGCATACAACATACACATCACATCTTGTGCCATACCATATCACAGAAAACACTCCCTGCAAAAACAAGTTAGACGCCTCTACTTTGTTGTTGCATGTTTTACGTGGCTTATGGGAGTAACAAGCTAAGAACGATTCTTACCTACGGAAAGCCAAAGTGGTGATATTATGGTTGCCAACATCCAGTGTAAATCCCATGACAACTATAGTGAGAGAAACTGGCATCCACCAGCCGCATGTGTGGAACAAGCCACACGTCAAGTGCGGAGCCGGTCTCGCGAACGAGGTCGCGTAAGGTTGGCCTGGACTGCTTCGATCTCACTATCCCACGTCATAAGAAGTACACAAACAAGAGGCTTGCAACAGAAAACATCAACGCCCGCAACAACCATGTTGCGTTCTACTCGTGAAACACATCTACGCATAGATCTAGCTCTGATACCACTGAAGGGTTTCGCGGCATAGTAAATCAAAATTTTCTACGGATGCAAACAGAGGGAAAGCCAAGATCTAATCTAGGAGATGCAAACAACGAGAGAGATTGGATTAGATCTTCATACCCTTGAAGATTCGCACAGCGGAACGTTCGTCGGAACGTGGGTGATGTAGTCGTACTCGCTTCTCCTCCTCGCGATCCGATCCGATCTAGCACCACAAGTGGCGGTGCCTCCGTGAGATGCACACATGCAACACCTAGACGTCTCCTCCTTCCTTGGACCAGCAAGTATGGTGGAGAGATGGATTGGATCTACAACACGACGGCGTGGTGTATATGGTGGAGAATTTCTGCAGCAGGGCTTCGCCTACAAACAGTCGGGAGGGAGAGAGGAAGGGCAGCAGGGCGGCTAGGGTTGGAGGGGAAGGTGTGAGGGGTTGGTGAGCCCCCACCCCTCTTTATATAGAGGGGGGCGCAGCCCTAGCCCCTCCCCCAAGCCCAAACCGGCGGCCCCAAAGGATAAGGAGTGGGGGGCAAGGAACCCCCCCTTCTAGAAGGTCTATCTCGAGTTTAAACTCTCTTTGGCCGGCTGGGCCCTATTGGGCCTTGTGCCCCTGGCCCAATGCGGCCAGGGCACTCCCTCATAGGCCCATGCCCCCTCCCAGAAGGTGGGGCCACGTTGGTCCCCTTCCGGAAGGTTCTAGAAACTTCCGGTACAATACCGATTAACCCGGAACAATTCCAAACTCCAAAAACTGCACTGCCTTATATGAATCTTATTCTCCGGACCACTCTGGAACCTCCCGTGATGTCCCGGATCCCATCCGAGACTCCGAACAAAAACTCATAAACCAATTATCCAATCTATCCTAGCGTCGAGACACGTTAAGTGTGTGACCATGCGGGTTCGAGAATATGCAGACATGATCTTCTATCAATAATCAACAGCGGGGTCTGGTAACCCATATTGAATCCCACACATTCATCGATGATCATATCGGATGAACCACGATGCCAGGATTCAATCAATCCCATATATATATTCCCTTCGTCTCGCGATATTTTACTTGCCCGAGATTCGATCGTCGGTACCGTCATACCTAGTTCAATCTCGTTCACAGCAAGTACTTTACTCGTTCCGTAATCCGATATCACTTTGTGATTAACTCCTTAACCACATGCTTGCAAGCGGTGTTGATATCGATTACCGAGTGGGCCCGAAGTATATCTCTCCAACTTGGGAGGGACAAATCCCATCTCGATACATACAACCCAACAGATACTTTCCGATCACCTGAGAGACACCTTTATGATCACCCTCTCATAGGATGACGTTTGATGACCTCAAAGCTTTCTTCCAAAACCAGGGAGTTGTATTATCTCATGGTCTAAGGAATACAATATTTGACATAAGAAAAGCTTCGCAAAGACGAACACGATGCCACAATCTAATTGCTTCGCTTAGTTTGGGTCTGTCCATCATATCATTCTCCCAATGATATGATCTCATTATTAATCGACAACTCATGTCCATGGTTAGGAAACCTTAACCATCATTAATCAATGAGCTAGTCCATAGAGGCGTACTAGGGACACGGTGTTGTTCACAAACCACACAAGTATTAAAGTTTCCGCTTAATACAATTCTAGCATGGAATATAAACATTATCATGAACAAGAATTATAATAATAACAACTTTATTATTGCCTCTAGGGCATAATTCCAACACAAATCAAGTTGAGCATTATCATTGTATTTGGTAAAATTCTAGAGGAATTGTCAAGTCAGACCATTTCGAGGCAAACTTGTCTTATGAATACAAATTTCTCGTGACTTTTGTGTTGAGAAGCTGGTCGAGTCCCGCTCGTCAGCACTCATATATTATGCGAGTGCCGACACGATGGCAGATTGATTAAACCATATATAGTGTGTGGTATCTAAATTCAAAAATTCACTAAATAAAATATAATAAAATCACTCTCCTTGACGGCGTCCGACGAAGCCATTTTTTGGCCCGTATAGGGGTGCACTGGCGCCCATCCATTCATCCCATACGCACACCTCATACACATAATCCAATTATAAGTTCAACTAAAAAACTACGGAAAATTTACATTCAGAATTTGGCAAATTTATATAAATACGACCAAGAACTAAAACTACGACCCGCGGCGGTGGGAAGCGCTACACTTGCCAGGAGGGCACGTCGGTGGTGGCCCTTTGTCGACAACCCACAACTCAAATAGGGAATTGTAGATCGCCAGCTGCGTGTTGGACTCCTCCATAGACCGGTCACGGCGGGCACACAAGTTTGCATCGCCGGGGTATCAGCACGACGCAAGGACGAGACATGTACGGACGGTGTCGAGATGTTGCAGTCGGAGGTGCTCCGGCAGGAAAATGTGGTCGAGGATGTCCCACACATAAGGCTCGCCGGTGGTCTAGTTAACTGGCCCTCGGGGTGGTGGTGGTCGGATGATTTCAACGACGATCATCTTGAATGCATCGGTTGTGTTGAATAATATGGGACAATGCACAGGCCCAATAGGGCCGGCTTCTCTCATATATATAGACACAATTACAGGTACAACCCTAAAATACAGAGGAACCTATATCTATACAATATATATCTCAACACCCCCCGCAATCGAAGGGTCGGTACCGACACATAGACTGGAGCAAAACTCTGAAAAAGTTGTCGACGGCAATCCCTTTGTCATGATGTCTGCAAATTGCTGAGAAGTCGGCACGTGAAAAACTCGAACGTGACCGAGGGCAACCTGCTCACGGACAAAGTGGATATCCAGCTCAATGTGCTTGGTGCACCGATGATGAACGGGGTTGGCTGAGAGGTAGACAGCTGATACGTTATCACAAAATACCACCGTGGCCTTGTCGACATGACAAGAAAGCTCGGAGAGAAGCTGACGAAGCCACGTGCACTCAGCCATGGCGTTAGCCACGGTGCGATACTCGCCCTCGGCGCTGGAACGAGACACGGTGGGCTGCCTCTTGGAGGACCAAGAGACGAGCGACAAGCCGAGGTAGACGCAGTAGCCCGAGGTGGAGCGCCGCGTGTCGGGGCAGCCAGCCCAGTCCGCATCCGAGTAGGCGACGATGTCGGTCGAGGTCGAGGCAGGCGAGGCGTGCAGCGAGAGGCTGAAGTCCATGGTGCCGTGGATATAGCGGAGTATCCGCTTCATCGCTGACCAGTGAGCGTCCCGGGGAGCATGCATATGCAAGCACACCTGCTGCACGGCATACTGCAGCTCCGTACGTGTTAGCGTCAAGTACTGCAGGGCACCAACGATGGAGCGGTAGAACGGCGTGTCGGAGGCCAGCGACCCGTCACTAGTTGAGAGCTTAGCCTTCGTGTCGACAGGAGTGGGCGCGGGATGGCAATTAAGCATCCCTGCGCGCTCAAGAATCTCATGAGCATACTTCCGCTGATGAAGGAAGAACCCGTCCGCATGCCGGACAACCTCGATGCCGAGGAAGTAGTGGAGCGGGCCGAGATCCTTTAAGGCGAACTCAGCACAAAGGCGATCGGTGAGCTGTCGAAGGAGCCCATCAGTGCATGCCGTCAGGATGATGTCGTTGACATATAATAGCAGGTAGGCAGTGTCGGTGCCTTGTCGATAGAGAAAGAGTGACGCATCGGAGCATGTGGAGCGGAAGCCAAGCTGATGCAGGAACGCGACGATGCGCTGGTACCAGGCGCGGGGCGCCTGCTTTAGTCCATATAAGGACCGAGAGAGCAAGCACACGTGATCCTGGTGCTCGGCGTCGACGAAGCCGATGGGCTGCTGGCAGTACACCTTCTCGGAGAGATGACCGTGAAGGAAGGCGTTGGAGACGTCCATCTGGTGCACCGGCCATGCGCGAGAGACGGCGAGGTGCAGAACGGTGCGGATCGTGCCCGGATTGACAACCGGGGCAAACGTGTCCGTGAAGTCGATGTCGGCGCGTTGGTGAAATCCGCGGACCACCCAACGCGCTTTGTAGCGCTCCAGCTTGCCATCCGGACCGAGCTTGTGCTTGAAGACCCACTTGCCAGTGATGACGTTGGCACGAGGAGGACGAGGGACCAGTTCCCAGGTCCGATTGCGCTGCAGCGCGTCGTACTCCTCCTGCATGGCGGCGTGCCACTGCGGGTCACAAGGCGGCCCGGGCAGAGGTGGGCACTGGCGATGGCTCGGATGTAGACGCCGTGCAGACGTACTGATCGGCGGGGTAGCGCATGGACGGACGACGTACGCCCGCACACGCGTGGGTCAGCACACCCGTAGGGGGAGCAGCGGCCGCGGCTGGGGTAGCGGCAGGAGAGGACGACGAAGCGGGCGACGACGGGGCCGGCGAAGAAGAGGCCGCGCTGGTCGAGGTGACATAGACGGCAGCGTCACGGGAGGTGACAACGGTGCGGGTGCTAGTGAAGGCGTGGCCGAGGGCACCAGCGCGGGCGCGGGCGGAGCCTCGAAGGCCAGCGAGCCAAGGGGCGACGTGGGTGTGGGCGCCGAGGGACCAGGCAGGGCAAAGCCAGGAGGGGAAGCCGCGGTCACTCGTTGGCGCGGAGGGCCGGCCGCAGGAGGGCCGGCGGGCGCCGGGGTCGTCGTCGAGGGTACCTGCTGAAACGGAAACACCAACTCGTCAAAGTAAACGTGCCGTGAGGTGAAGACACGATGCGAGACCAGGTCGTAGCAGCGGTAGCCCTTGGTGTTGGCCGGGTAGCCGAGGAGCACAAAAGGGAGAGAGCGCGACGCGAGCTTGTGTGCGGTGGTGGCGGCGGTGCTAGGGTAGCAGCGGCAGCCGAAGATGCGAAGGTCATCGTAGGAGGGCGGCACACCAAAGAGGAGCTGGTGCGGCGTGTATTGCCAACGCACGCGGCAGGGGCGGATGTTGACGAGAAGAGTCGCCGTGGCGAGGGCATCCAGCCAGAACCGTGGGAGCATGTAGGCATGGAACAAAAGGGTGCGCACGTAGTCACTGAGAGTACGAAGGATGCGTTCAGCACGCCCGTTTTGTTGGGAAGTGTATGGACACGTGAGACGAAAGATGGCGCCATGGGAGGCGAGAAGGGTGTGGATGGTGATGTTGTCGAACTCTTTGCCGTTATCAGTTTGTAAGGCGTGGATGGGGCGACCGAATTGAGTGGAGATGTATGCGAAAAAGGCGGTGAGAGTGGCGGGGACGTCGGATTTTTGGCGGAGAGGAAAAGTCCGCACAAAATGTGAGTAATCATCCAAAATCACAAGATAATAGGTATAACTAGAATTACTCGGAACCAACAAGGTCCAAACATCACTATGAATAAGCTCAAAAGGAAAAGAAGCGACTGTGGAGGAAGAGTTAAACTGAAGACGGACATGTTTGCCTAGACGACATGCTTCACAAGAATGATCATCCGTTTTATTACAAGTAAAACCAAATCCTTGCAGTATTTGACGTAGGGCGGTGGAGCTAGGATGACCGAGGCGAGCGTGCCATAGGTCGACACTGGCGGAGAGGGCGAGTGGACTGCTGGTGGTGGTGGAGGACGACCAAACATGGTACAAATCGTCGGGGCTGTCACTGCGGTGGAGAAGCATCCGAGTACGACCATCCTTAACAGAAAAACCAGAGGCGTCAAATTCCACAGAGACATTATTGTCGCGAGCAAGAGAACAAACAGAAACAAGATTTTGGATTAACTGAGGAGAAACAATGACATTATTGAGAGAAAGAGGGGTGGAGGTGGAGGTGGAGGGAAAATAGGCGGAGCCAGTGTGAGTAATAGGAAGAGCATGACCGTTGCCGACGATTATGCGGGAGGAAGTGGAGGCGGGAGTGGAATTAGAGAGGTTACCGGGGTGGGCGGCCATGTGCGCAGAGGCGCCGGTGTCCATGAACCAGTCCCCGCCACCGCCATATGCACCCGCCGTGGAGGCGTACTGGAGGGCGGTCAGCAAGGCGGGGTCCCACTAGGCCGTGCCCGGGGGCGCGACATAGTAGGCGGGAGGAGCAGGGGCGCGACGTAACCGGGAACGGCGGTGGGCTGGGGCGCCGCGGCGTAGAGCGCCTGGTGCAGGTCCGGGCGCTTCCCCATGGTGCCCAGGTATGGGGCGCGCGACACGGGCATGGTGTAGGCGTGGACGACCCCGGTCCAGGGGTTATGACCGGCGATCCATGGCAGCGTGGGGGCGATCTGCTGCGGTGGAGGAGGCGTGGTGGCGGTGTCACCGACATGGCCACCACCGTTGCCGCCACCGTTGCGACGTCGACGACCGTTACGTCCTTTGTTGCGTCCTCCGTTGTCACCACCGTTGCCACCACCGTTGCCGCCACCGTGGGGAGGTGGTATGGGGGCGAGTAGAAGCCCGGGGGCGGACCCGGGGCGCGCGGGGGCAGGTCCACCCCGGGAGTAGCTGGCGACGAAGGCGGTGTGGGCCGCCCGAGCCCGAAGGTGCTTGATCCGGCGCTCCTCGAGACGGAGATAGGCCACAGCCTGCTCGAATGTCGGTGTGGTGAGGAGCGTGAGGTTGGAGGCGGCGTTGCCGAGGTCCTCGCCGAGGCCGGCTGACAGCCTGGAGAGCATGATCTTGTCATCGATCGGGAACTCCAAGTCGTGAAGCTCGTCGGGGGGGATCTTAAGACGGAGGCAGTAATCGTCAAGGGAGAGGTCGTTCTGGTGGGTGCCGAAGAACTCCTGTTGGAGGAACATGACGCGCTGGATCTTGTTGTCGGTGAAGAGGCCGGTGATCTTGGTCCAGACGGTGTGCGCGGAGTCGCCGTCACGGACGACGGTGCGGAAAATCTCGTTGGAGATGGTCTGGAAAAACCAGCGGATGATGGTCGCGTCGATGGCCAACCAGTCGGGGTCGTGCGGCATGGCGAGGAGATCGATGGTGTCGTCGACATGATCGAGGATATCATACTCGCGGAAGAGGAGGCCGAAGTACGTCTTCCACGGGAAGAAGTTTGCAGCGGTGTGAGAGAGCTTCACCGGCACACGCTCGAGGATGGGGACGTCGCGGATGACTGCGACGAAGGGGCCGGCAAAGGGGTTGCTGCTCCCGGAGACGGCGTCGCTGAAGGGGTTCTCGGAGTATGGGGAGTTGAGATCGCCCATGACGGCGTCAGAGGCGGAAGCTGTAGTGGTGGGGAGGGGCGGAAGCGGTGGAGGGGAGGAGGGGCCGGCGACGCACTGGGAGGCGGCGGCTGGAGAGGAGAGGGAGGAGGCCGGCGGTGCTCGGGGAGGCGACGGCTAGGGTTTTGGGAGGAGGGGCCGGCGGTGCCAGGGAGGAGGCGGCGGCTAGGGTAGGAGGACCAGAGGGACCTCTGATACCATGTAGAATAATATGGGACAATGCACAGGCCGAATAGGGCCCGCTGCTCTCATATATATAGACACAATTACAGGTACAACCCTAAAATACACGGGAACCTATATCTATACAATATATATCTCAATAGGTTGATCACCTGATGTTCGAGCGCCACCCATGGAGGCACCTCCGACTCCTCGGAATCGGCGTTGGAGGTGCCCCTGTCCAACTCCTCTGAGTTGGTTGCGCTCAAGTCATCGAAGGCAAGCCCCTCCTCCTCCTCCTCCTCCTCTGAGTGGTTGGGGCCATGGATAAGCGTCTCCGTCTCTCCCGCGGGTGGGCTGTGAGTTGGAGGAAGATGGCTGCCAGGCATGCTTGTGCGCCGCTCCTCCTAGCGAAAGCAGCACCTCCGACCGCCACCCTATATATAGGGGGAAAGGGCGTGAAAGGGAGGTGTGTCCATGGTGAGAGAGGGAGGTGTGGATTTGTAGATGGCAATGGTAGACGCCCTAGATATAGCGGGAAAGGGCAGAAAAATAGGGCGGAAAACGGTGGAAAGGGCGAGAACGAAAGGGCTCAGCACTGCATGGCCAATCCACATGACGGCCTGACCGACAAGACTCTGGAAACGAAGCACCCCTTTCTCACTACTAGGGCTAGCCCGCGGTGTTTTCTCATCCATCCGGTGCCCCTCTACCCCATCCCTGGTGGGTTGGGTTCGACTTGGGACTCCAGATAACAAAATGGGTCGCGTTGGCGCCAAAAAAGAATTTGGGGGCAGGCTAAGCGTGATTTTGAGCGCTGACATGCCCGATAGCCGTTTAGGGGGCCTTAGGGGCCCCGAGTAGAGATGGCGGTGGCATCCTCCACCAAACTCGCTTCCGTGGTTGCAAGGAGGTACATTGCCTTCCACCACTGAGCTACCTTGCCTGCTAGCTGAACCCACTCGTTGATACGACATGTCGAGCACGCTGTTGCAATGAGTTAGCCCGTCGTCGTCCGACTAGCTGAGCAGCTCAGAGGATGAAACGGGCCTTCTACTAAGGAATCTGGTGTCCCCTTGAGCAACAGGAGGTGAGTTTGTTTTCTCTTCTCTAATTTCCCAAACTCTTACCACTAGATGACTATAAATAGAAGAGATATATTGAATCAAGAATTGCTTGTTAGTCGAACGCTGATAGACGTTCTTATTTTTCTAAATTTCTGTTAATTAGGGTTTAATCTGTGTACACGTTGAATGCTACACTTCTAAATTAGATTATGGGTTGGAGAGGGTTGTGAAGGAACAGATTGTTCTTCTGGTAGTGGAACCAGATGAGGTCAGGTCTACTTCTGCGCTAGTTGATGCTCTTCTTCCCCATGTTTCAATGGGCTCTAAGCATATGGATCTCGAAAGAGGGGCCGGTTCCAGTTCAGCATCACCATCAGTTGCTCAAGATTTTTAACAAGTTTGAGAGTGTTTGTTTGTTTTCTGTGATTAGTAATACTCTCTCTGACCCAGATAAGTCTAGATTCGATTGTATCTAGATATGATTTAATATTAGATACATCCGTATCTTGATAAATTTGAGTCAACTAATTTGGATCGGAGGGAATCCTATAAAAGATGACGTGTTTCTTGTTGAGGGTCGTTCTGCTGATATGAGTCAATTCGTCGCCCTGCTTATCCAGCTGCTATTGTTGTACTTTCTCTAGTCTATATTAATGGCTTAAACTTTGTCTAGATACGAATACACATAGTCTAAATACTTAACTAGATACATACGAATCTAGATAAAGTTAAGCCATTAATATGGATAAAAGGAAGTAGCTGATGTTACTGGTCATTTCCATATGTGTACCGCTAGTACTGCTAATATTGTTCCAGTTGTTGCTACCGGTCATCGCACTTATCGTCTACGTGCTGTCCCGATATTTCAACCTACTATTGCTTCTGCTGATGTTGCTCAGTTCTCTGTTGCTACTGTAGTTAACCTTGCTTCTGACGTTGTTGAACCTACTGCATCAACTGTTGTTGAACCTATTGCTGCTACTACTATTGTTTAACCTGATATTGATATTGTTCGAATCGATGTTGTTGATCTCGTTCAACCTGATTCTAGTACTGAACCTACAAAAGTCAGTGTTATGATCTGTGTCCATGAGTTCATTACAAAACATGATGATGGTTCAGAAACCATCTTCTAAGACCAAGATATTAAGATGGATGTCGATCCTAATGTGATAAAAGTATCTGACATGTTTGTAGCGCTTTGTGCAAAAGTATCCTAGGGCTCCTACCAGATTGCACGTTTGCCGTGGTATTCCATAAAGCTATGGTGTTGTTGAGTTCAAATACTCCAATGATTTAATCCGGTCGTTTAAGAAACTGAAAAGTTGGAAAACAATATTGTTTCAAGCGTGTATTAAAGATGTTGGTGACGATAGTTGGGGTATCACCTCCGACTTGATGTTTGCATTTCCAAAAGTCAGCCTGATAAGAAAATGACACCATGTAGGAAACTGAGTGATCCCGAACAAGAAGAACACCCTCAAGAAGACACACCAAGGAAACCACCACCAAGGAGGCCACCCCAAGAATACTACACCCAAGGAGACCACACCGAAGAGGTCAGGAAAAAAGTCCAGTACCAAGGATACCCCCCCCCCCCCCCCCCCCACACACACACACACAAAAAAAAAAAAAAAAAAACACCACCAAGGTTACCGTACCCAAGAAGTCCAACGAAAAGAACCACACCATGCACAAGCTTATGTATTTGTCACAAACAGAGTCGCCCGAGTCAGAGATGTATGAGGACGAGCCATGGTTTTCGGAGGGAGAATTAGAAGTTGTGGAAGCGGAAGAACAGGGGATACATGATAATGTCACACTCCCGCATGTTGTAGCAAATCTAGCAGAGCACTTAGGAGAAAATTTCCCTATAGTTTTGCAACGTAGATTGGAACGTAGTTCTAGTCAATGACGAGGTGATGTTCCAACCCCCAACCCATGGAAGACAATACAATGTGTGATTTATTGGGCATAGATGATGAGGTGTCCGAAGAACTAGTGATAAAACATGATCCTGAGAAATCTGTCATACTAGTAGACATACACTTCAGCAGCATGGATGGATTCAGGAGCACATTTCAGTAGTTTTGTATTAATGGAGAGTTCGATGTTGTCAGAAAGAAGAACACAAGGATAGGTTTGAGGCCATTTGCAAATTAGAATGGCACAATGGATATATCAAAAAAAAAAAAGAATGGCACAATGGAGACCGGGTGATGAAACCTTGCCCATGGCAGATAGCAGAAATATTTCTGTTAGTGTTATCCCGGATTGTATCCTCGAAGAACTATGTAATGATGTTATTTGATCAATAAAGTGCCGACATTCTAAAAAAATGACAGAACAGAATATAGAAGGTAAAGAAGAAGATATCAGAGCGGAAATTGGCCTATCATAGTAGAAAGACAAAACATCACACAACCCATTTGATGATGAAACATCCAAACAAGAGGATATCATGTTCCGGCATGCTGTCTATAAACACCCGACAACCAGATTTGCCCTCTGGTGAAATAAGCACAGCAGCAAACACTGAAACAGTGTCGCAACTTCAGCAAACACATACGAACTTCTACATGTACTCCCTCCATTTCATAATATAAGATGTTTTAGCTTTGTGAAGGAAATGCATTTAGACTACTATTAGTGTATAGGTTCAGAGTGAATCTCTATGAACCTACACACTAAAAGTAGTCTAGATACATTTCTTTTACAAAACTAAAACATCTTATATTTTGAAACGGAGGAAGTATCTTTCACGGTCAAGCAGCTTCTGCAGTACAGCCTGAGAAGCCAAAAGAACACCATCATTCACAAACTGTAACGACCCATCAATGTCTTCATATTGAGAAATAAAAGGTGCCAAACAGAATAGAGGAAATTGTTGCGGTCCAATCACATGGACAGTGACTCACAGGGCAAGTGGTGTTTAACTTGAGGGATTGCGCGAGCTCACGAGAAGATATCAGAAGTTTGATAGGACGATATTCAAGCGCCACATTTTTCCCTTTGGAGTCTGCAAAGGTAATCAACTCGTGGTCCAAGAGATGTTCAATAGCCTGCAGCAATGAAGCATGTAATTTTTTTGACATTCAATACAGTTAAGTATACAAAATTCTTGATAATGCTCATCCTTACCTTAAAACAAACAGTGGTTGCATACTTATCAGAAGTTTTGTAGGCATCCAGTATAGATCTGTACTCTGACAGACAACCAGTTCATCGACCGTCAGTTTTTGTCCAGGGACGATTATAAAGGGAGAAGAACAAATTATACTTTTCATTATACTGTTGAAATTGTACGAGTTTTGCTCCTTATCTTCTAGTCTATTCATGCATACAAGTATGCACAGTTCCAAAATTGACAGATCTGCCATCAAAATGTAGTGGAATCGGCGTGATGCTATTGCAATATGGCAATGTAATATACTGAATACAAAATGACAAAAATGAGAGGAGCTCAGAGCAACATTATAACATGTTTGTTGGTTTTTCTTTTGCTGGGTAGCATGCGAAACATGACTTGCTTGTTGATAATTTTCATAGCTATCTAGCTGTTTGCTTCTTTTTCGAGTTAGATTCTTTTCTTGTTTGAGTTGCTACCGGTTGTATTTCGCGTCATCTTGACGCTCTTCTTCTTAATACAAAATGACTTGCATTTAGATGTGGTGTTCGAAAAAAAAATTGTGCTGTTTGAAATGATACTTAGTAAAGAGCTGCCTTTGGAGTTGTAGTTGTATACTTTTCATCATTAGTTTTCATCATTAGAACTAGTGCTAGTCATAGTACAGAAATGTTGGGCAAACTAACAAAGTAGACCTTGCAAACTGTCCATCTTGGGTTGTCTCTGCATGGAGGAAAGTGCATTCGTAAAGCATTCCGTTGACAGAAGTCCAGATTCCATGTCCATATATGACACCACTCTGAAACTGAACCATTTCACATTTAGCTAACAACCAAAATCTTGAAACTGAGAAGAGGAAAAAGACCAAGAAAACTGCTGAAAAAACCTACAGAAATCTCAGGATGTTGCTGGTAGTTGTATCCGCATCCGTAAGAGAGTTGAGAATTCCATTAAATTTCTTACTGCCAAACATGCTCTACAGCATATAGGATAACAGAAGTTCAACACAATTTGTTTTGCCACAATGGAACAACAGAAACATTACTTAAGGCAAACTTTGGAATAATACCATTACCATATACAGTCTACTCAGTCTAACAATTTCGGCGTTTTCTTGTTTCCTTGCCATTTCGGCGTTTTTCTCTTCTTTTTTAATCCTCTTCCTTTTTGCCTTTGTACTTCTTGTACCATCGTCTAATTAAATGAAAAGCAGGCCAGGCTGCCTTTTCGTCAAAAAAAGTCCAAGTAACAATTCCACAGTCCCCATCATGCCTTCTTTATTTCTTTTAGCAAGGTCATGTATCAAACATAACCTTACTTAAATAGCACAGATTTTTTATTTTCTAACATGATCATCTGCTGTTACTAGTTCAGTGTTACCAAATAAGACGAGAAGAAACTTTAAGAACAGTGACCAATAGTTCGTGCAAGCATATATGGTGAAGGTTACATTGATAGAAAGGATACAGTAAGCCTTGAATTGTACTCCGTAACATAGTTTATTGGTAAGATCGAGCCTTTTTCTAGCATAAGAAGATGTTCCATTAACCTGTAGTACTTCATCTATTAAGAAGTCGTTTCAAGAAGAGAACTAGATGAATAATGCATCTTATCACTTGAAGAAGAGAAAAAGTGGGAAAGCATAAGCCAGACCTCCGTATATCATCCAACGAAGAAGGAACAAATAGAAGCTTCCTATGAGAGAAGCGAGATCGGACTCTTTTTTCTAGCAATTGATCTGCATCCTACAAAATAAAACGCAATTACAATGCATGACTATTTCAATAACTACTTGGACTGGATTTTTCTAGAATATTGCTGATAAAGAAAATTGGAGGATTTTTGTGGAACTACAGAATTCTAAGTAAAGTTATGAGTGAGTGCAATCCTTTTTCAACATATCAAGCACGTCCTGATTTGCTGACAGAAAAATAGGAGGCACCTCAATCCAACTTCAGTGCTAGTGTAATATTGTCAAACTGCATGATGTATGCTGCTGCACTACTGCACAATGTTTACTGCACTTATTCTTACAAGGTATGCATTTGATGGTAAAATTACCATCATCGTGCATTCATACACATAACAAGGACATGATTCACTAGAAATATTTCACCAACTTGCTTGGTGAAAATGCGACTAAAGCATGAGAAAGGCGGTCATACCAATTGGCAACTCGTACCAATGACAACAGCTTGTGATGTAAGAGTCTGCATCGCATCAAGTAAGCTATAGAGTAACCGCTGCTTCCCCTGTAATAGGACATCATGAATATCAGCCATCCTCTCAAGTAAAAATGCCAGTAGTGGTACTAGAAAGCATGTTATGACTTTTGCTATTTACAATTAGAAAGCTGATAAGAAATATTCGTGTCAACAATTTATGCAGCTAGTATTCAATTAAATGAGCATGGGTTAATAATTAAATGCGTTATAAGAGCATAATGCACATACTCATTTCAACCTGGGCAAAGAGGTCAAACTCTTCGAGGACAAAAATTACTGTCTTGTGAGCTAGTCCACACTCCCTATAGAAGAGAGAGATATAAGCGCACACATAAAATTACACACAAACTGAAGGACTATCACCTTATGCTGAAAAGTGTTAATCATTTTAATACATTACTGACCGTAACATGTCAATCATGAATTCAGTGTTGTCATCAGAAGAAGCCTAAATAAGAAGACTGTCAGTCTACCTTTAGACCATTAGGAATGGCACAAGGGAAAAACAATTGAGTAAAGGAAAAGGTAGTATGCACCATTTTAGAAAATGACAATTGATGCTCCAGACAAAGCTGCCTGGCAATTTCCTAAAAAACAAAATAGCAAAAATATCAGCATGGCTCAATGGGAGTGAAGAACACAAAGTAACAGATACAGCGATGAGTAAATCAGTAACGATCACGAGTTGAGAAGGTGTCAGATAAAATTTGGAAGAGAGTGAGGAAGAGCAGAAACGAGCGTGTTACCTTTGTAGCGCAGTTGTCATCACTATGTAACAGCCCATTCAGCCTGATCTGAAAAAAAAATCACATAATTATCTACCTCAAATGCAGGTTTAATGAAACTAAACAAAATAAGACATTAATGCCCTCTTGGAGAGACAATGATATCACTCTTGATAAAAAGAGAGATCAGTGGATTGGAGAACATAAAACAGAAAAGTTGAGCTGCGAGGGAATTCCCCATTTCTCTATTTAAGTCTCTTCAAATCTTCCCTAACAGTTCATTAGACAAACTTCCTTTTTCCGTAACCCTCACAATGTTACACAAACATCACCAAAGCAGGATCTCTTTTGTGAGATGCAACTAAAGCATCACTCGGGTTTCACGTAATGATTAGTCAGACACGTTTGTAGCAACACATCGGAGCCCTACTACGGATATCGCATCAGGATGTTCCTTCTTCAGGTCCTCTAGAACCATGTCGAGCACCTGTAAACAAATGAAACCTGACTTCCCAACTGAGAATAAACGAATTCAATACTAGAGAAAAAGTGAAAAAAAAACCCGGGCTCTGCATCGACAAAATCGGCACATAGTGCCATTTGAGCACATGCACCTGACTTCCCAACTGAGAATAAACGAATTCGATACTAGAGAAAAAGTGGAAAAAAAACCCGGGCTCTGCATCGACAAAATCGGCACATAGTGCCATTTTAGCACATGCACATTTCATCAAACACAACCCCTGCATTTCGGCAAGTCAGGAGAAGAGAAAGGGAAACCTCGCGGCTCCTTTTCTGCAGCCGCGGGGTCCAAGGAGGAGGACAGAGTTGTTGCAGGCCTCGGAGACGGAGCTGGCAACAAGGTACTTCAGCTTACTGCGCACAACAATATCAAGAGCAGCAGTTACAAATGAGCTCGATGCTATTTCGTGCGAGGTGCGGTGGGACTTCTGTTCACCTGTAGTTGGTGTCGGCCGAGGATCTGAGAGGGGAGTGGACGAAGGCCGGGTCGCAGAGACGGCTGCGGAGCATGGCCTGTGATTGATTCGCCACAGCCGCCGCCATGGAAGCCGCGAAGTGAATGAATGAGGCACTTCTTTTTACAATTTTACCTTCTGCTTCTCCGGAAGCTAGCTTTTGGAAAAGAGTTGAACACATTAACAGTCCTTATATTCGTTAAGCTGGCTCGATTTAACTTCAATATTCGAAATTTGATAAATTTTGTGTGTACTTGTAAATTGGCTTCGATTTAGTCTAGTTTGATGTTTATCGTTGAATTTAAACTGACCCGGATAACATGTGGACTGAAATCTTGCAAAACACCCCCCACGTCTAGAAAAATGCAAAAAACAACCAAAAATATTGAAAACTACATGATTAGTATCTGTACTTATCCAAATGGCTCGATTTAGTCCTGATATTTGTCAATTAGACTCATTTAGTTTAAATGCATGTTTGTTGTTGAATTTGAGGTGATACGGATGACACCTGAATGTAGGTCCCATTTACAGAAAACTAGTTGGCCTAAAAATTTGCAGAGTCTTCTCCACGTATCTTGAACGTATATTTTCGCTCCCTTTCAGACGAGGTTTGATTTCATCAATGCCCATTGTTATGGACTTGAGTTTTGGAGAAGATGAGGATGCTGAAAGTCGAGAGACGATTAACAGGCAAGCAACACGGAGACATATAAGGTTTACCCAAATTTAGGCCACCGGAGGAAAAACCCTACTCCTGCTTGTCTGTTCTTGATTACGGCGGAACCGAAAATTACAGAGGTACGCAGATGCAATCTGGAGTGAGGTGTGTGTATGGGTTAGATGATCCTCCTCGCCGCCCTTCTGGCCTTTATATAGATAGGCCAGGTCCCGGGGTAGGTCGAGTCGGTTACAAATTAGCGTTGAACCCTTTGAAATTCTATCTATAGCTAGACGTGTCCTCCAAGGAGTCGAACTTGTAATGGGCTTGGTGTTGGAATTATGCCCTAGAGGCAATAATAAAGATGTTATTATTATAATTCTTGTTCATGATAATGTTTATATACCATGCTAGAATTGTATTAAGCGAAAACTTTAATACTTGTGTGGTTTGTGAACAACACCGTGTCCCTAGTACGCCTCTATGGACTAGCTCATTGATTAATGATGGTTAAGATTTCCTAATCATGGACATGAGTTGTCGATTAATAATGATATCATATCATTGGGAGAATGATATGATAGACAGAACCAAACTAAGCAAAGCAATTAGATCGTGTCATCGTGTTCATCTTTGCGAAGCTTTTCTTATGTCAAATATTGTATTCCTTAGACCATGAGATAATACAACTCCCTGGTATCGGAAGAAAGCTTTGAGGTCATCAAACGTCATCCTATGAGAGGGTGATCATAAAGGTGTCTCTCAGGTGATCGGAAATTATCTGTTGGGTTATATATATCGAGATGGGATTTGTCCCTCCCAAGTCGGAGAGATATACTTCGGGCCCACTCGGTAATCGATATCAACAACGCTTGCAAGCATGTGGTTAAGGAGTTAATCACAAAAGTGATATCGGATTACGGAACGAGTAAAGTACTTGCTGTGAACGAGATTGAACTAGGTATGATGGTACCGACGTGTAACTACCTCGGTGAATTACGCTCCTAGTTACAAGCCTGGATGAACGGAAATGGTTGAAATAGTACGGTGGGGCCCAAATGCCACTCACAGGTAGACCTTTCGGCCGTCCCAACCATTTCCAAACATCGGGACAAGAACGGGCGGCGTAATCGACAGGCGAAGGGATCAACTACATACACAAATGAGTATGTATGCAAGCCAGCATACAACAGTACATCAGAGCCATTCCATCTAAAAAGAAAGGAAATATAGCAACGCCATACGACAAGATCCAAATTTCCTAGATAGATATAATAGTTTAGGATATTTCCTCATACACCAATCAACAGAGTATCAAGCGGAAGCGGAGGACAAAATCCGAGTACGGATAAGAAGCAAATCGGCATAAGATGCCCCATAAATAAGCAGATCCCGCCCACAGATTTCACGGACCCCCGTTCCCGGAATATCTACACCGAATGATCGTTGCCCACATCGTCCGTCTCTTCCACCCAGTATCCATCTTGTGAGTGTACCTGTTCATCTGAACCAATGATTTATCGTGTGAGACCCTAGGGGTACTCAGCAAGTCTTTATGCCTCTAAAGGGGACACAACCTGGGGTGACGCAATTGCAGCAAAAGATAAATCCTAGCAATTCTATAGATACTCGCTAACCATCCGCCTAACCAAAGATAGACGGATGTCCGTGAATTAATAACAACAGTTATAACGGTAATCTTAACAGATCCATCCTCCTCCCCGCTTACCGACGAGGAAGCGGACGAACAACCCCCCCCCCCCATCCGTTGGCAGTTTTATTATCCATTCCATGAGTGTTGCACTATTTACTAGTCAGGTACCTAGTCTAGTCAAATTAAAAGCGGTACTTTAGTTATGCTTGTCTATGATCGAGAAACTGTGCTCCAAGTCGTCCATAACCGCGGACACGGCTTTCAGAAAGTTCTACCCTGCAGGGGTGCACAAATAGCAACACACACTCGATATGCCTCGGAAAAACCAAATCAAAACCCAACGAGGCAGTCACGACAAAGCGATCACAGGATTCAGAAATATTTCAGGGGGCCACCCCATTGAGCTACCCGCAACGAAGTTAGCTGACTCCGAGACGGCCTCAATGTTTGTGGAGCCGGCTGTAAACGACTGGGAACCCGAAAGTGTGACTGGGCTTGTCGATACAGCGAAAACGGGTCACGGACCTAAACAGTACAGTGTGCATTACCTCCCACAATTTAAATAAAGCAGTAAAACATGGCATAAGTACAGGATAGTAAATAAAACCTCAAACTAGTTTGTGGCCCCAAGAAATAAGAATGAATCAAGCTCTGGCTCAGGGGGTTCATAAGCCTCCCGGATGTGGATAGCGCGAATATTCAAGGAACAGGAATCAAGTACTCGGGGTCCTACGGGACACAAGTGAGCCTGAAAAACCAAATAGCGAATATGGCTCACCGATGCCACTTTCATTAGTTATCCCATTACTACTCAGATTAAGTTGTTTAGGTACCTCGTTATCCATCAGACTCTCACATACCCTACACATGCTGTTCTACGACTCGCATGGCTCAGACAACTCCTGTAGTAATGGCTCATGGGATGGAGGAACAAG
Source organism: Avena sativa (assembly GCA_916181665.1). Taxonomy (NCBI): domain Eukaryota; kingdom Viridiplantae; phylum Streptophyta; class Magnoliopsida; order Poales; family Poaceae; genus Avena; species Avena sativa. The sequence goes on along the minus strand of OV702297.1, from coordinate 296,069,903 downwards.
CTTCGGTGGGGTTTAAAAGTAAAGGCTATGCAATACTTGGGATTCAGTTTAATGCAATCGCGACTCAATGATGCAAGAATAAGATAGAAGCAATAGGTACTATATGTATGCAAGCATGTGGTAGTGCTTGCCTGGCAGCTCAGTTGAAGCAAGGGATGGATCTGGGTAGTGCTCCTGGTTCTCTTGATATATCCCCTGCTCAGCATCTATTCGAAGAAGAACCAAACAAACAAGGCCAACATAAATAAAGTGCGCAAGCATATGAATAAAATGCATCAAGCAAACAATCATGCCATGATGAATGATGCAAAATTTGCATGGCAATCAAGTAGCATGGCATGGGTGAGGTGTGGGATACAAGAATAAATCATTTTATTGAGTTTTGGCCCCATTTTATCCTCATATTAGTTGCTGTACACATTATATTTATATGATGCATGCTGCAAAACAGAACATGGAATGCATAAACAGAAAGGTCTCGTCGAGCTAATCATTTTAGACATATTATTTATTAAATTTGGAGTTATAAAACAAAAGTTATTAATTATTTAAGACAAAAGGGCATTTTATTGTAATTTTAATTAACTTGAAAATTAAAGTGTTCAAAATATATTTTGGATGGCATATTTAAAATCCTCACGTTTTTCTGATTTGAAAACATATATTATTTGTATTATTTGGAATTATGAATTTAAATTTATTTTGAAGTCAAAATTATTAAATAGGGTCAAAGTCAAAGGTTTGACCATTTTAAATCAAATCTGAAAATATTTGATTAGGGATTTGAATTGACATTCAAAAACAAAACATTTTCCATATAAGGTTTGAATTCAAATTCCAAACCATTTGGAAGTTATGAATTGGTTTAAGTTTAAACAGATTTGAAATTTTGAATTGATTTAGAAAAGTTTGAATTAGAATCAGATAACAGCAAATACTTTTTATACTCAGCTAAACCTAGCCACAGTCACAGACAAGTGGGCCACAATGCTGACTCGGCAAAACGGCGCGTGGAAAGCTTCTGTCACCCAGGGTTAGTCTAGCCACAGCCGATGACAGGTGGGCCAGAGGAGCAGCAGGGCTACATCACACGCGCGGCTATCGGTGGGCGACACGTGGGCGATCCAGGGGACTGCGGGTTGAGGCGCTGAAGAGCTGAGGGGCTGCTTTGCAAAACTCACTGGGGAACTGACTAGCGGGCCACGCTGGACTGCGGGTTTAGGCGGGAAAAAGGCCAGGGGGTTTTCTGGAAAAGCGTCATCGCAGATCTGACGAACTGAAACCCGTGACTGGGAAGAACAGCATCTGGAGCCGAGTTTGGAGGTCGATGGCGACGAATCTAGTGAGAATCTGGCTAAGCCCTAGAAACGAAAAACGCAGATACGACGAAGGGCTACAACTTTCGTTTAGCGAGCTCGCACGGAGAAGGGCTGCAGCGCGCGGGGCAGGGCGAGGAACAGAGGCAGACAGAAACTGCTGCAGCTGCTGCTGACGCGCACGCTGGCGGCGACTGCGGCGACGCGCGCGCGTGCAGGGTGCTCGACGCCGGGCGGCGACGTTCTACGGCGAGAGGAGAGTAGGGACCATGTCTAGGAGGTCGAGGAGCTCACCAGGAACTCGTCGGTGGTGGCGGAGGAGCTCGGGGCGGTCGCGATCTGGCGCGTAGCTGGCTGGCCGAAGCTCCTGGTGCTCACGGACACGGCGGCGGCGAGGCTTCTCCGGCGAGGTTCTGCAGCTCCCCGCGGTTCTAGGCGATGTAGAGGAAGCAGACGAGGCCCCTCGTGCTCCTGGTTATGCTTGGCGCGCTCTAGGTCGACTAGAGGAGGATGTGGCCGTGGCTAGGGTTTAGGGCATGGTGGTGGGCTTGCAAGCGTGGGGAGGAAGAAGGGAGGAAGAGGGGAGGAAGAGGAGGACCTGGAAGCCTCCTGGATGTATCTGAGGTGGTGGAGAGCTGGGGTGGTTGAGGTGATAAGGGGGAGAGGGGAGAGGCACATGGGGTGGTGGTGGCTTGCAAAAAGGTGAGGAGGAGGCCACGGGCTAGGGCTTTTCTTTGCCTCTCTTCCTTGTCCTGTAGCTGAGAGAGGGAAGAGAGGGACCAAGGGAGGAGGGGCACTCGTGGTGGGGCTAGGGTTAACTAGGGTAGGTTAGAGAGAGGGAGGGGTATGGCTCGGGTTAGAGAGGAGAGAAAGAGGGGGGGGTACTTAGGGTTTGGTTTAGATTAGGTATAGATTAGGGTTTAGGAGAGAGGGGGTATGGGTAGATTAGAGGAGATGGAGAGATAGGTTTAGGGTTAGCTTAGGGTTTAGAGAGAGGTAGATGGTTTGAAGCTAGGGTTTGCCTTGGACAAGATCAAGCCAAGAACAACCAAGATCAAACAAAGACAAGAAAAAGAGAGGGATGTGATGATAGGGTTTAAGCTAGATCAACATAGATCAAGCCAAAAGAAAAGATAGAGATAGAGATGATCCATTCCAAAAACAAATAAAAACCAAATACTAGAAAAGGTGGCACTTGCATGGCCCATGCAAAATATTTATTGCCATGTTGATTCTTGTGAGAACAATATTATCACATGGCATTATTATTGTGCATTTCCAAAATTGGAATGAAAGCCAAGCAAAAAGAATGAAAGGATGCCCCATGTGGAGTAGTAGGAGGTGACCATATTTGAAATACAATGGGACTTGCTAGTGTGTATATGCCACTAGATATTTAATAAGCCCACAAAATATCCCAACATGATGATAACCCCAAAAACAACACATATGGGAGCTAGAAATAGGGTCCCACTCACAAGGCATGCAAAGGTGGCCAAGTGGCTCTCATATATCAATAGTGTGAAAACAACATGATGCTAAGATGAGAGCATGTGGAAAAGAATTGGATCCATCCCAACCCATATGAGCTAGAGGTAAACTCAAATCAAAGGCAAAGCTCATATTTAGTTAGGTGGTGGAATTATAAGGTGGTGAAAGAAAGGTGGTGGAGTTAATAAGAGATATGCCCCCAACTCAACTTGGGCATTAACAATATATCAAGAACCAAATACAATATCAAGAGGTGAATACAATTAATAATGCATATGAGATAAGAACCAAAACAAGAAGGGTTTTATATGATGCCCAAAAGCAAGGTGGCATGATGACATGAGCATGATATAATGATGATGCAACAATTATATGTTTGAAGTAGCCATTATATTACTAGATCAAGTAGCATTACAGTTGTTAGACAATTGGGATGCTACAACTCTCCCCCACTAAACAGGAATCTCGCCCCGAGATTCTAGGAAGAAGAAGAAGACACAAAGAGGGTAGGATACTTGGCACGGAGCTCATCTTCACGTTCCCAAGTGGCTTCATCAACAGAATGGTGCGACCACTGCACCTTGCAGAACTTGATGGACTTGTTGCGAGTCCTTCTTTCTGCGACTTCATGGATTTTTGTGGGGTGTTCTTGATAAGACAGGTCTTCTTGGAGATTAATAAGCTCATGGTCCACGGTCCTGCCGGGATCCTTGAAGCACTTCTTGAGCTGAGAGATGTGGAAAACATCATGGACCTTGAGTTTTTCCGGGAGCTCAAGAGCATAAGCAACTTCTCATCTTCTTCCACGAATTTTGAAAGGACCGATGTATCTAGGAGCCAGCTTTCCTTTGATACCAAAACGGTGCGTGCCTCTCATGGGAGTGATACGAAGGTAAACGAGATCACCAGGGACATACTCCATGTCCGTGTGCTTCCTGTCATAATTGCTCTTCTGGCGACTTTGAGCAATCCTCAGATTTTCAAGAATGATGTGGACCTTCTCCTCCGCTTGAGTCACAATGTCAGGGCCAAACTAGATCCTTTCTCCTACACCCGACCAACCAATCGGAGTTCTGCATTTGCGACCATAGAGAGCCTCAAATGGTGCCATCTTCAGACTTTTCTGGAAGCTATTGTTGTAAGAGAATTCAGCATAAGGAAGACATTCTTCCCACTTCATGCCAAAAGAGATGACGCAAGCACGAAGCATATCCTCCAGAATCTGATTGATCCTTTCCACTTGTCCTTGCGACTGAGGGTGGTAAGCTGTGCTGAAGTTCAACTTTGTTCCCAAAGCATTTTGGAAACTCTCCCAGAACTTGGAAGTGAAGATGCTTCCACGGTCTGAACTGATCTCTAGAGGAACCCCATACAGAGAGACAATTCTGTTGATATAGAGCTCAGCCAACTGAATTGCAGAAATGGTTTCCTTGACGGGGAAGAAGTGAGCCAGTTTAGAAAGCCTGTCAATGACAACAAAGATTGCATTGTTGCCCTTCTGCGACCTTGGAAAACCAGTGATGAAGTCCATCTCTACCTTCTCCCATTTCCATTCCGGGGGTTTCAATGGCTGTAGAAGACCGGAAGGTTTCTGATGAACAGCTTTCACTCTGCGGCAGACATCACACTCCGAGACATACTTGGCACAATACCTTTTCAAACCAGGCCACCAATATTGTGTTTTCAAGTCCATGTACATCTTTGTGCTGCCAGGGTGGATAGAAAGAACAGAATCATGCGCCTCCTTGAGAACTTGCTCCCTCAAACCCGGGTAGTTCGGAACAAACATCCGGTGTTCAAAGAAAAGCGTGCCTTGATCATCGACGTGGAAGGACTCATACTTCGGAAGCTGAATCCTGGAGATGATCTTTCTTGTGTACGGATCACCAAGCTGAAAGGAGCGAACCTTTTCTTCCAAGAGAGGAGTTGCTAAAAGGTTCAGGAGATACCCTTGTTCCACAATTTCAAGGTTGAGCTGACGGAATTCCTCGCACAAGAGAGGCTGTTGCTCTTCCATCATGAGGTTGTTGACGTAAGCTTTGCGGCTGAGAGCATCGGCCATGACATTAGCTTTGCCCGGAGTGTAGTTGATGGTCAGATCGAAGTCATTGATTGCTTCAATCCACCTCCTCTGCCGAAGGTTGAGATCAGGCTGTGTGAAGATATACTTCAAACTCTTGTGATCAGAAAAGATCTCACAACGGTTGCCAAGCAAGTAGTGCCTCCATACTTTCAAAGCAAAGACAACTGCTGCGAGCTCGAGGTCATGTGTAGGATAGTTGATCTCATGCGTCTTCAACTGTCGAGAGGCATAAGCAACAACTTGTTTTTCTTGCATAAGGACCGCACCCAATCCATGCAAAGAGGCGTCACAGAAGATCTGGAACGGCTTGGATGTATCCGGAGGAACCAAGACTGGTGTGGAAGTGAGCTTCTCTTTGAGTGTCTCAAAGCTTGCTTGACATGCAGGAGTCCAAAGGTATTTCTTGCCTTTCTTGAGGAGATCGGTAAGAGGCTTCGCTATCTTCGAAAAGTTCTGAACGAAGCGACGGCAATAACTAGCCAAACCAAGGAAACTCCGCACTTCTTTGACATTAACAGGAGGAAGCCATTCAACAATTGTCTTCACAGTTTCCGGGTTGACTGCAATGCCCTTGGCAGAGATGACGTGACCAAGATAGGTTACTTGAGGCAGCCAAAACTCACACTTGGAGAACTTTGCATACAAGCGGTTCTCATGAAGCTTGCTTAGGACACACCGAAGGTGTTCTTCATGTTCTTCCTTTGACTTAGAATAGACTAGGATGTCATCCAGGTAGACCACAACGAACTTATCAAGATACTCCATGAAAACCGAGTTCATGAGCCTCGAGAAGGTGGCAGGTGCGTTGGTGAGACCGAAAGACATGACCGTGTACTCATACAGGCCATAGCGGGTGGTGAAAGCTGTTTTAGGAACATCTTCCTTGCGAATCCTGATTTGGTGATAACCACTTCTCAAGTCAAGCTTAGAGAATACCACAGCTCCAGCTAGCTGATCAAAGAGATCATTAATCCGCGGAAGGGGATATTTATTCTTGATGGTTTTAGCATTGAGAGCCCGATAGTCAACACAAAGTCTATCAGTCTGATCTCGCTTCTTCACAAAGAGAGTTGGGCTACCCCAAGAAGAAGTACTGTGTTGAATGAAACCCAACTTCTCTTGTTCATCAAGCTGTCGTTTGAGTTCAGCCAACTCAGCAGGACCCATTTTATAAGGCCGCTTGGAGATAGGAGCGGTACCAGGTTCAAGCTCAACTACAAACTCAACCTCACGATTCGGAGGCATACCTGGCAACTCTTTAGGAAAGACATCTGGGAACTCACAGACCACCGGAACACTCTGAATAGCTTCCATAGCATCAACATTCAGAGCCGCCAAAGAGAAAAGCTGGATAGCAGGAGTCTGACTTGGAGAATAGACTATATGGCCTTCAGGAATCTTCAGAGAAACCGAGCGTTCAGCACAATCAATCACAGCTGCATTTGCTGTCAACCAATCCATGCCCAAGATGACATCAATGTCAGAATTGCCCAGAAGGATTAAGGACGCCGAGAACGAAGAGCCACCAATCTCAATTTGATTGCCATGGCTGATATGAGCAGCCCTCATGTTTGACCCAGGAGATTGTACCACCAGACGATGTGATAAAGGAACCTTATCCAGATCATGCTCTTGCGCAAACTTATGCGAAACAAAAGAATGCGAAGCACCAGAATCAAACAAAACTCTTGCAGGAACTGAGTTAACGGGAAGCATACCCATCACAACTCCAGGTGCATGCTCAGCTTGAGCGGCGTTGATGCAGTTGGCACGAGCAACAGTAGACCCGGGCTTGGTGTTGATGTTGAGAGACCGAGGTGGTGGTGCACGAACCAAAGGAGAGCTTGCCGCAGATCTTGGAGGTGGTGGAGGAAGAGCCTTGTTCTTCATCGGACAGTTCCAGCTTTGATGCCCAGAGTCTCCACAAGTGTAACAAGCACCAGGTGGACGTGGAGCAACGTAGCCAGGGACTCCGCCAGGCGCTCCAGGGTAGTGGTGGTTGTAGCCCCTGGGAGCTGCAGTGAGGAAGTTTGGTGGCCTTGCCGCGTAGCTTGAAGGTCTTGGTGGAGCCGGGAGCGACGGTGGGGTGTTAGGAACCCAGACACGACGCTTAGAAGGAGCTGACATAGCTGAAGAGCTTGCTGCATCACGGCTGTGTTTCTTTGACTCCTCAAACACTTGCCTACTTGCCTCTTCCTGCAGAGCTGTATGCTGAAGTTCCAGAAAAGACGCCGGCCTTGCATGTGTGATTGCATACTTAATCGATGCATTGAGCCCTTGCCTGAACCTCTTTTGCTTCTTCTTGTCATCAGAGATCTCATCGCCACCATAACGAGAAAGGTTCATGAAGTTCCTGATGTAGGTATTGACATTATCATTGCCCTGCTTGAGGTTGAGAAACACTTCCTTCATCCTCTCCATGACAATTTCTGACAGATACTGCTCTTTGAAAGCTCCAGTGAACTGTCCCCAAGTAGGCTGGAAACCAGTGCAGTTTGCCTTCAGGTAATTCTCCCACCAGAGAGCTGCATCTCCCTTCAGAAGGTGAGTAGCACACTTTACCCATTCTTGCTCAGGAACATCGGCAGTTGCCAGTAACCTTGACATCTCACGCAACCAATCATCAGCATCAAGTGGTTGATCAGAAACATCAAACTGGCGTGGGTTGAACTTCAGGAAGCTTTTGATGTCTCCTCGCTTGGGAGGTGGAGGTAGCGGAACAAACTCATTCCTCCTGACACTTTCCTCAAAACGCTGCTGGTTCTGCTGCATTGCTGCCAAGGCATTGGCGATGCTTGACAACGCTGCCCCCAGTTCAGGTTGTATGTCCTCCTCAGAACGGCGTGGTGGTGCCATCCTGCCATTGATATAAAACACAAGTCAGTACTATGATGGAGAATAACAATAATCCAAAATAGTACCAAGATGCAATTAATCAAGATTAAAGGATACAATTTACTAAGATGATATTAAAATATCAACGAAGTTCAAAGCACCTAGAAGATATTAAGCATATCGCACACGACTGAAAAGGAGTGTGGTACACAAATATATCAAAGAAAAATTTTCCACAAATTTCGGCATTAAAATACCAATAGATGCGCAAAATCACTTAACGAATCAAGATTAGTGACTCTACCAATTCAATATACAAGAGCGAATGATAAGAGTAGTGGTATGGTCGCGACTCCACCCCGCACTCAAATCATTACTCCGCACATGAATAAGTAAAACACATATCCCAACACCTTCTTCTCACGAAGAACCTAACGATTAGTAACTACGGAAACGAACACCCCAAACAAGATGACGTCGGATAACAAAGAGTAGGACAGATCGCGACGGTATAGAACGAATCAGATAGATCGTGTCGGTTTGCAAAAGCCTGTCGGTATGGAATGTACCAACAGTTGATAACCAAAGGCAGATTGTGATAACAACTTGGATGCAACAGATAGACAAAGAATTACACACACACACACAGATACACAACCTATGGTACTACGGAAACCCAGAACACGTGAATCCTAGTTTGAATTTTAAGAAGAGGATTGAAAACGTTACACTTCCTTACCAGAAAAGGGTGGTGGTTAGGTAAGAAGAAAAGTGGAAGCAGTCCTACTCTCGCGTTTTGTTTTTCCCTAGTATACATAACTACCAAAAGTATTTGCTAGACAGACAATGACCATTTGGCTGAGACCCTGAAGGGCGGGATGGCTCTGATACCAATTGTAACTACCTCGATGAATTACTCTCCTAGTTACAAGCCTGGATGAACGGAAATGGTTGAAATAGTACGGTGGGGCCCAAATGCCACTCACAGGTAGACCTTTCGGCCGTCCCAACCATTTCCAAACATCGGGACAAGAATGGGCGGCGTAATCGGCAGGCGAAGGGATCAACTACATACACAAATGAGTATGTATGCAAGCCACCATACAACAGTACATCAGAGCCATTCCATCTAAAAAGAAAGGAAATATAGCAACGCCATACGACAAGATCCAAATGTCCTAGATAGATATAATAGTTTAGGATATTTCCTCATACATCAATCAACAGAGTATCAAGCGGAAGCGGAGGACAAAATCCGAGTACGGATAAGAAGCAAATCGGCATAAGATGCCCCATAAATAAGCAGATCCCGCCCACAGATTTCACGGACCCCCGTTCCCGGAATATCTACACCGAATGATCGTTGCCCACATCGTCCGTCTCTTCCACCCAGTATCCATCTTGTGAGTGTACCTGTTCATCTGAACCAATAATTTATCGTGTGAGACCCTAGGGGTACTCAGCAAGTCTTTATGCCTCTAAAGGGGACACAACCTGGGGTGACGCAATTGCAGCAAAAGATAAATCCTAGCAATTCTATAGATACTCGCTAACCATCCGCCTAACCAAAGATAGACGGATGTCCGTGAATTAATAACAACAGTTATAACGGTAATCTTAACAGATCCATCCTCCTCCCCGCTTACCGACGAGGAAGCGGACGAACAACCCCCCCCCATCCGTTGGCAGTTTTATTATCCATTCCATGAGTGTTGCACTATTTACTAGTCAGGTACCTAGTCTAGTCAAATTAAAAGCGGTACTTTAGTTATGCTTGTCTATGATCGAGAAACTGTGCTCCAAGTCGTCCATAACCGCGGACACGGCTTTCAGAAAGTTTTACCCTGCAGGGGTGCACAAATAGCAACACACACTCGATATGCCTCGGAAAAACCAAATCAAAACCCAACGAGGCAGTCACGACAAAGCGATCACAGGATTCAGAAATATTTCAGGGGGCCACCCATTGAGCTACCCGCAACGAAGTTAGCTGACTCCGAGACGGCCTCAAGGTTTGTGGAGCCGGCTGTAAACGACTGGGAACCCGAAAGTGTGACTGGGCTTGTCGATACAGCGAAAACGGGTCACGGACCTAAACAGTACAGTGTGCATTACCTCGCACAATTTAAATAAAGCAGTAAAACATGGCATAAGTACAGGATAGTAAATAAAACCTCAAACTAGTTTGTGGCCCCAAGAAATAAGAATGAATCAAGCTCTGGCTCAGGGGGTTCATAAGCCTCCCGGATGTGGATAGCGCGAATATTCAAGGAACAGGAATCAAGTACTCGGGGTCCTACGGGACACAAGTGAGCCTGAAAAACCAAATAGCGAATATGGCTCACCGATGCCACTTTCATTAGTTATCCCATTACTACTCAGATTAAGTTGTTTAGGTACCTCGTTATCCATCAGACTCTCACATACCCTACACATGCTGTTCTACGACTCGCATGGCTCAGGCAACTCCTGTAGTAATGGCTCATGGGATGGAGGAACAAGCTTCGGTGGGGTTTAAAAGTAAAGGCTATGCAATACTTGGGATTCAGTTTAATGCAATCGCGACTCAATGATGCAAGAATAAGATAGAGGCAATAGGTACTATATGTATGCAAGCATGTGGTAGTGCTTGCCTGGCAGCTCAGTTGAAGCAAGGGATGGATCTGGGTAGTGCTCCTGGTTCTCTTGATATATCCCCTGCTCAGCATCTACTCGAAGAAGAACCAAACAAACAAGGCCAACATAAATAAAGTGCGCAAGCATATGAATAAAATGCATCAAGCAAACAATCATGCCATGATGAATGATGCAAAATTTGCATGGCAATCAAGTAGCATGGCATGGGTGAGGTGTGGGATACAAGAATAAATCATTTTATTGAGTTTTGGCCCCATTTTATCCTCATATTAGTTGCTGTACACATTATATTTATATGATGCATGCTGCAAAACAGAACATGGAATGCATAAACAGAAAGGTCTCGTCGAGCTAATCATTTTAGACATATTATTTATTAAATTTGGAGTTATAAAACAAAAGTTATTAATTATTTAAGACAAAAGGGCATTTTATTGTAATTTTAATTAACTTGAAAATTAAAGTGTTCAAAATATATTTTGGATGGCATATTTAAAATCCTCACATTTTTCTGATTTGAAAACATATATTATTTGTATTATTTGGAATTATGAATTTAAATTTATTTTGAAGTCAAAATTATTAAATAGGGTCAAAGTCAAAGGTTTGACCATTTTAAATCAATTCTGAAAATATTTGATTAAGGATTTGAATTGACATTCAAAAACAAAACATTTTCCATATAAGGTTTGAATTCAAATTCCAAACCATTTGGAAGTTATGAATTGGTTTAAGTTTAAACAGATTTGAAATTTTGAATTGATTTAGAAAAGTTTGAATTAGAATCAGATAACAGCAAATACTTTTTATACTCAGCTAAACCTAGCCACAGTCACAGACAAGTGGGCCACAATGCTGACTGGGCAAAACGGCGCGCGGAAAGCTTCTGTCACCCAGGGTTAGTCTAGCCACAGCCGATGACAGGTGGGCCAGAGGAGCAGCAGGGCCACATCACACGCGCGGCTATCGGTGGGCGACACGTGGGCGATCCAGGGGACTGCGGGTTGAGGCGCTGAAGAGCTGAGGGGCTGCTTTGCAAAACTCACTGGGGAACTGACTAGCGGGCCACGCTGGACTGCGGGTTTAGGCGGGAAAAAGGCCAGGGGGTTTTCTGGAAAAGCGTCAGCGCAGATCTGACGAACTGAAACCCGTGACTGGGAAGAACAGCATCTGGAGCCGAGTTTGGAGGTCGATGGCGACGAATCTAGTGAGAATCTGGCTAAGCCCTAGAAACGAAAAACGCAGATACGACGAAGGGCTACAACTTTCGTTTAGCGAGCTCGCACGGAGAAGGGCTGCAGCGCGCGGGGCAGGGCAAGGAACAGAGGCAGACAGAAACTGCTGCAGCTGCTGCTGACGCGCACGCTGGCGGCGACTGCGGCGACGCGCGCGCGCGCAGGGTGCTCGACGCCGGGCGGCGACGTTCTACGGCGAGAGGGGAGTAGGGACCATGTCTAGGAGGTCGAGGAGCTCACCAGGAACTCGTCGGTGGTGGCGGAGGAGCTCGGGGCGGTCGCGATCTGGCGCGTAGCTGGCTGGCCGAAGCTCCTGGTGCTCACGGACACGGCGGCGGCGAGGCTTCTCCGGCGAGGTTCTGCAGCTCCCCGCGGTTCTAGGCGATGTAGAGGAAGCAGACGAGGCCCCTCGTGCTCCTGGTTGTGCTTGGCGCGCTCTAGGTCGACTAGAGGAGGATGTGGCCGTGGCTAGGGTTTAGGGCATGGTGGTGGGCTTGCAAGCGTGGGGAGGAAGAAGGGAGGAAGAGGGGAGGAAGAGGAGGACCTGGAAGCCTCCTGGATGTATCTGAGGTGGTGGAGAGCTGGGGTGGTTGAGGTGATAAGGGGGAGAGGGGAGAGGCACATGGGGTGGTGGTGGCTTGCAAAAAGGTGAGGAGGAGGCCACGGGCTAGGGCTTTTCTTTGCCTCTCTTCCTTGTCCCGTAGCTGAGAGAGGGAAGAGAGTGACCAAGGGAGGAGGGGCACTCGTGGTGGGGCTAGGGTTAACTAGGGTAGGTTAGAGAGAGGGAGGGGTATGGCTCGGGTTAGAGAGGAGAGAAAGAGGGGGGGTACTTAGGGTTTGGTTTAGATTAGGTATAGATTAGGGTTTAGGAGAGAGGGGGGTATGGGTAGATTAGAGGAGATGGAGAGATAGGTTTAGGGTTAGCTTAGGGTTTAGAGAGAGGTAGATGGTTTGAAGCTAGGGTTTGCCTTGGACAAGATCAAGCCAAGAACAACCAAGATCAAACAAAGACAAGAAAAAGAGAGGGATGTGATGATAGGGTTTAAGCTAGATCAACATAGATCAAGCCAAAAGAAAAGATAGAGATAGAGATGATCCATTCCAAAAACAAATAAAAACCAAATACTAGAAAAGGTGGCACTTGCATGGCCCATGCAAAATATTTATTGCCATGTTGATTCTTGTGAGAACAATATTATCACATGGCATTATTATTGTGCATTTCCAAAATTGGAATGAAAGCCAAGCAAAAAGAATGAAAGGATGCCCCATGTGGAGTAGTAGGAGGTGACCATATTTGAAATACAATGGGACTTGCTAGTGTGTATATGCCACTAGATATTTAATAAGCCCACAAAATATCCCAACATGATGATAACCCCAAAAACAACACATATGGGAGCTAGAAATAGGGTCCCACTCACAAGGCATGCAAAGGTGGCCAAGTGGCTCTCATATATCAATAGTGTGAAAACAACATGATGCTAAGATGAGAGCATGTGGAAAAGAATTGGATCCATCCCAACCCATATGAGCTAGAGGTAAACTCAAATCAAAGGCAAAGCTCATATTTAGTTAGGTGGTGGAATTATAAGGTGGTGAAAGAAAGGTGGTGGAGTTAATAAGAGATATGCCCCCAACTCAACTTGGGCATTAACAATATATCAAGAACCAAATACAATATCAAGAGGTGAATACAATTAATAATGCATATGAGATAAGAACCAAAACAAGAAGGGTTTTATATGATGCCCAAAAGCAAGGTGGCATGATGACATGAGCATGATATAATGATGATGCAACAATTATATGTTCGAAGTAGCCATTATATTACTAGATCAAGTAGCATTACAGTTGTTAGACAATTGGGATGCTACACGACGATCAAATCTCGGGCAAGTAAAATATCGCGAGACGAAGGGAATATATATATGGGATTGATTGAATCCTGGCATCGTGGTTCATCCGATATGATCATCGATGAATGTGTGGGAGTCAATATGGGTTTCTAGACCCTGCTGTTGATTATTGATAGAAGATCATGTCTGCATATTCTCGAACCCGAAGGGTCACACACTTAACGTGTCTCGACGCTAGGATAGATTGGATAATTGGTTTATGAGTTTTTTGTTCGGAGTCTCGGATGGGATCCGAGACATCACGAGAGGTTCCGTAATGGTCCGGAGAATAAGATTCATATAAGGCAGTGCAGTTTTTGGAGTTCGGAATTGTTCCGGGTTAATCGGTATTGTACCGGAAGCTTCTAGAACCTTCCGGAAGGGGGCCAACGTGGTCCCACCTGTCGGGAGGGGGCATGGGCCTATGAGGGAGTACCCTGGCCACATTGGGCCAGGGGCACAAGGCCCCATAGGGCCCAGCCGGCCAAACAAGGGGAAACCCTAGTTTGGAGCTTCTAGAAGGGGGGAGGGGTTCCTTGCCCCCCACTCCTCCCTCCTTTGGCCGCCGGCCTAGGCTTGGGGGAGGGGCTAGGGCTGGCGCCCACCCCTCTATATATAGAGGGATGGGGCGCACCAACCCTACACACCTTCCCCTCAAGCCTAGTCGCCCTGCTTCCCTCCCCTCTCTCTCCCTCCCGACTGCGTGTAGGCGAAGCCCTGCTGCAGAAACTCTCCACCACTTGCACCGCGTCGTCGTGTTGTAGATCCAATCCATCTCTCCACCATACTTGCTGGACCGAGGAAGGAGGAGACGTCGAGGTGCTGCACGTGTGCATCTCACGGAGGCATCGCCACTTGCGGTGCTAGATCGGATCGGATCGCGAGGAGGAGAAGCGAGTACGACTACATCACCCACATTCCGACGAACGTTCCGCTGTGCGAATCTTCAAGGATATGAAGATCTAATCCAATCTCTCTCGTTATTTGCATCTCCTAGATTAGATCTTGGCTTCGCTCTGTTCGCATCCGTAGAAAATTTTGATTTACTATGCCGCGAAACCCTTCAGTGGTATCAGAGCTAGATCTATGCGTAGATGTGTTTCACGAGTAGAACGCAACATGGTTGTTGCGGGCGTTGATGTTTTCTGTTGCAAGCCTCTTGTTTGTGTTCTTATGACGCGGGATAGTGAGGTTGAAGCGGTCCAGGCCAACCTTACGCGACGTCGTTCGCGAGACCGGCTCCGCACTTGACGTGTGGCTTGTTCCACACATGCGGCTGGTGGATGCCAGTTTCTCTCACTATAGTTGTCATGGGATTTACACCGGAGTTTGGCAACCATAATATCACCGTTGTGGCTTTCCGTAGGTAAGAATCGTTTTTAGAATGTACTCCCATAAGCCACGTAAAACATGCAACAACAAAGTAGAGGCGTCTAACTTGTTTTTGCAGGGAGTGTTTTCTGTGATATGGTATGGCCCAAGATGTGATGTGTATAATGTATGCGATGATCATGTTTTGTAATGTTTCACGACTTGCATGTCGATGAGTACACAACCGGCATGAGCCATATGGTTTTCTTTATAATTGTGTATGACCTGTGTGTCAACTTCTTATACGCCATGTAATAGTTTCACTTTATCGCTAAGTAGTTAGCAATAGTTGTAGTTGCTATTCGTGGTGGAGGCAATCATGGTGGAGTGATGGAGATCATGCCGGCACGCACAAGATGGAGATCATTGCGCGAAGATTGGCTATACCATGTCACATAAAGTTATATGCATGTGATGTTTATCCTTTTATGTATCTTATTATGCTTAGATCGCGACGGTAGCATTATAAGATGATTCGTCACTTAAAGATCAAGATAAAAACTGTGTTCTCCCCAAGTATGCACCGTTGCGAAAGTTCGTCGTGTCCAAGCATCACATGATGATCGGGTGCTATAGACTCTACGTTCACATACAACGGGTACAAGCCAGTTTTGCACACGCGGAAATACTTGGGTCTAACTTGACGAACCTAGCATGTACAGACATGGCCTCGGAACACATGAACCGAAAGGTTAAGCATGAGTCATATGAATGATATGATCGACACTTCGTTGTCCACCATTGAAACCACATCTCTTCTCGTGAAGATCGGATTAGGTGTGGTGAATTTGGATCGTGTTCACTAAACAACTTGAGGGATGTTGAATTTAGTGGGAGTTCATCTAGTAATTTGATTAAAAGGTGAACTAGTTATCATGAACATAGTCTAATTTGTACTTGCAAATATTGTAGATCAAATGGCTAAGTCCAACTTCAACTTCAACATTTTTTTGCTGAGAAGGAAAAGCTTAAAAACAATGGGTCTAACTTCACCAACTGGTTCCGCAATCTGAGAATCATTCTCTCTGGCGGTCAAAAGTACTATGTCCTTGAGAATGCGTTAGGTGACGCCCCTGCTGCTACTGCGCCGGCTGATGAGAAAGCTGTCTATCAGTCGCGCAAAGATGATTATGGTGTGATTAAGAGCACCATGTTGTTTTCTATGGAATTGGACCTTCAAAATCGTTTTGAAGACTATCCCGGGCCCTTTGAAATTCTCGAGGAGCTGAAAACCATGTTTCAGACTCAGGCCTGTTCTGAGAGATATGAGATCTCTAAGAAGTTCTTTAACTGCAAGATGGAGGAAGGGAGTTCCGTTAGTGAGCACGCCATTAAGAAGTCGGGCTACACTCAACGCCTTGAGCAACTGGACTGTAAGATTCCAGAGGAGCTCAAGATTGACAGGGTTCTGCAATCACTCCCTCCCAGCTACAAAAGTTTTGTAGTGACTCACAATCAGATTGGTTCCACTGATACGATCACCGAGCTCTTCGCAAAGCTGAAGGCTGCGGAGGTGGACATCAAAAAGGATAATCATGTGTTGATGGTCAACAAGTCCCCCACCTTCAAGAAAGGTAAGGGTGCAAAGAAGCCCTTCAAGAAAGGCGGCGGCAAGCGCGTTGCCCCTGCTGAGAAGAAGCTCAGGTCTGGTCCTAAGCCGGACACTGAGTGCTTCTATTGCAAGGACAAGGGTCACTGGAAGCGCAACTGTCCGAAGTACTTAGCGGACAAGAAGGCTGGCACCATCAAAGGTATATTTGATATACATGTTATTGATGTTTTCCTTACTAGCCCTCGTTGTAGTGCCTGGGTATTTGATACCGGTTCAGTTGCTAATATTTGTAACTCGAAACAGGAGCTACGGAATAGACGGCGGCTTGCGAGGGATGAGGTGACGATGCGCGTTGGCAACGGATCAAGAGTTGATGTGATGGCCGTCGGCACGCTCTCCTTAGTTTTACCTTCGGGATTAGTTTTAAACCTCAATAAATGTTATTATGTGCCTGCGTTGAGCATGAACATTATTTCTGGATCTTGTTTATTGCAAGACGGTTATTCATTTAAATCGAAGAATAATGGTTGTTCTATTTATATGAGTAACATCTTTTATGGTCATGCACCTATTGTGAATGGTTTATTTCTTCTAAATCTCGAAAGGGATGAAACACACATCCATAACATTGAGGCTAAGAGATGCAAAGTAGATAGTGATAATACTACTTATTTGTGGCACTGTCGTCTAGGTCATATTGGTGTAAAGCGCATGAAGAAACTCCATTCTGATGGACTTTTGGAGTCTCTTGATTTTGAATCATTTGACACATGCGAACCATGCCTCATGGGCAAGATGATCAAAACCCCGTTCTCCGGTATGATGGAGCGAGCAACGAACTTGTTAGAAATCATACATACCGATGTATGCGGACCGATGAGTGTTTCGACGCGCGGTGGATATCGCTATTTTCTCACTTTTACCGATGACTTAAGTAGATATGGGTATATCTATTTAATGAAACATAAATCTGAAACATTTGAAAAGTTCAAAGAATTTCAGAATGAAGTGGAGAACCATCGTAATAGAAAGATTAAGTTTCTACGATCCGATCGTGGAGGTGAATATTTGAGTTATGATTTTCTCACGCATCTTAAAGCAAGCGGAATCGTTTCGCAACTCACGCCACCCGGAACACCACAATGCAATGGTGTGTCTAAACGCCGAAATCGAACCCTATTAGATATGGTCCGATCTATGATGTCTCTTACTGATTTGCCGTTATAATTTTGGGGTTATGCATTAGAAACCGCTGCATTCACTTTAAATAGGGCACCATCTAAATCCGTTGAGACGACACCGTATGAACTGTGGTTTGGTGCTAAACCTAAGTTGTCGTTTCTTAAAGTTTGGGGATGCGAAGCTTACGTCAAGAAATTGATGCCGGACAAGCTCGAACCCAAAGCGGAGAAATGCGCCTTCTATCACAGAACCGAAGGCAAAGTGTTTGTCGCAAAGAACGGTTCCTTTCTTGAGAAGGAGTTTCTCTCGAAAGAAGTGAGTGGGAGGAAAGTAGAGCTAGATGAGGTTATTGAACCTTCTCTTGAATTGGAGAGTAGCGCAGCACCTGAAATTGTTCCAGTGCCTCCTGCACCAACAATAGAGGAAGCTAATGACAAGGATCATGAAGCTTCAGACGATGCTGCTACTGAACGTCGCAGGTCGACAAGGTCGCGTGCCCCTCCTGAGTGGTACAGCAACCCTGTCTTGACTGTCTTGTTGGTACAAGATAGTGAACCTACGAACTATGAGGAAGTGATGATGAGCCTAGACTCTGAGAAATGGCTAGAAGCCATGAAATCCGAATTGGGATCCATGAGCGAAAACCAAGTATGGACTTTGGTGGACCCTCCCAGCGACCGAAAGGCCGTTGAGTGCAAATGGATCTTCAAGAAGAAAACGGACGCGGATGGTAATGTTACCATCTATAAAGCACGGCTTGTCGCGAAAGGTTTTCGACAAGTTCAAGGTGTTGACTACAATAAGACTTTCTCTCCCGTAGCGATGTTTAAGTCCATTCAGATTTTATTAGCAATTGCTGCGTTTCATGATTATGAAATATGGCAGATGGATGTCAAGACTGCGTTCCTCAATGGCAACATTGATGAAGAGTTGCATATGATGCAACCCGAAGGTTTTGTCGATCCTAAGGATGCTGATAAAGTATGCAAACTTCAGCGTTCCATTTATGGACTGAAGCAAGCATCTTGGAGTTGGAACCTTCGTTTTGATCAAGTGATCAAGAGCTTTGGATTTGTTCCAAATTGCTATGAAGCTTGTATCTACAAGAAAGTGAGTGGGAGCTCGGTGACATTTCTGGTACTCTATGTGGATGACATATTGATTATTGGAAATGACGTTAACATGCTTAACGATGTGAAGAGTTATTTGAACAAGTGTTTTTCAATGAAAGACCTAGGTGAAGCTGCTTATATATTGGGCATCAAAATCTATAGAGATAGACAAAGACGCCTGATAGCTTTAAGCCAGAGTACATATCTAGACAAAGTTCTGAAAAGGTTCAGAATGGATAAGGCAATGAAAGGTTTAGTGCCTATGTTGTCAGGTAAGATATTGAGCAAGGCTCAGTGTCCAGCTATGGTAAATGATAGGGAAGCTATGAGCAAAGTGCCTTATGCCTCGGCCATAGGTTCTATCATGTATGCCATGATGTGTACTAGACCGGATGTGTCCAATGCTCTTAGTTTGACGAGCAGATATCAAAGTGATCCAGGAGTGGAACACTGGACAGCCGTGAATAACATCCTAAAGTACCTAAATAGGACTAAAGAAATGTTCTTAGTCTATGGGGGTGATGAACAACTCATCGTAAAAGGTTACGTCGATGCTAGTTTTGACACCGACAAGGATGATTCTAAATCTCAGACAGGATACATGTATATTTTGAATGGAGGAGCCATGAGCTGGAGAAGCTGCAAGCAAAGCGTGATCGCGGGATCTACAGTAGAAGCGGAATACATGGCTGCTGCAGAAGCGTCAAGTGAAGGAGTTTGGATCAGGAACTTCATCACTGAGCTTGGCGTGGTTCCAAGTGCATTGGACCCACTAGAGATATTGTGTGACAACACTGGCGCCATAGCACTCGCTAAGGAACCAAGATATCATCCAAAGACCAAGCATATCAACCGCAAGTTTCATATAATCCGAGATTATATAGCAGATGGAGATATGAAGATTAGCAAAGTACATACAGATCTGAATGTCGCAGATCCATTGACTAAACCTCTTCCACTTGTAAAACATGATCAGCACCTCAGTGCCATGGGTGCGAGATTGTTGCCAAATGTAAACTAGATTATTGACTCTAGTGCAAGTGGGAGACTGTTGGAATTATGCCCTAGAGGCAATAATAAAGATGTTATTATTATAATTCTTGTTCATGATAATGTTTATATTCCATGCTAGAATTGTATTAAGCGGAAACTTTAATACTTGTGTGGTTTGTGAACAACACCGTGTCCCTAGTACGCCTCTATGGACTAGCTCATTGATTAATGATGGTTAAGGTTTCCTAACCATGGACATGAGTTTTCGATTAATAATGAGATCATATCATTGGGAGAATGATATGATGGACAAACCCAAACTAGGCGAAGCAATTAGATCGTGTCATCGTGTTCATCTTTGCGAAGCTTTTCTTATGTCAAATATTGTATTCCTTAGACCATGAGATAATACAACTCCCTTGTATCGGAAGAAAGCTTTGAGGTCATCAAACGTCATCCTATGAGAGGGTGATCATAAAGGTGTCTCTCAGGTGATCGGAAAGTATCTGTTGGGTTGTATGTATCGAGATGGGATTTGTCCCTCCCAAGTCGGAGAGATATACTTTGGGCCCACTCGGTAATCGATATCAACAACGCTTGCAAGCATGTGGTTAAGGAGTTAATCACAAAAGTGATATCGGATTATGGAACGAGTAAAGTACTTGCTGTGAACGAGATTGAACTAGGTATGATGGTACCGACGATCAAATCTCGGGCAAGTAAAATATCGCGAGACGAAGGGAATATATATATGGGATTGATTGAATCCTGGCATCATGGTTCATCCGATATGATCATCGATGAATGTGTGGGAGTCAATATGGGTTTCCAGACCCCGCTGTTGATTATTGATAGAAGATCATGCCTGCATATTCTCGAACCCGAAGGGTCACACACTTAACGTGTCTCGACGCTAGGATAGATTGGATAATTGGTTTATGAGTTTTTTGTCGGAGTCTCGGATGGGATCCGAGACATCACGAGAGGTTCCGGAATGGTCCGGAGAATAAGATTCATATAAGGCAGTGCAGTTTTTGGAGTTCGGAATTGTTCCGGGTTAATCGATATTGTACCGGAAGCTTCTAGAACCTTCCAGAAGGGGGCCAACGTGGTCCCACCTGTCGGGAGGGGGCATGGGCCTATGAGGGAGTACCCTGGCCGCATTGGGCCAGGGGCACAAGGCCCCATAGGGCCCAGCCGACCAAACAAGGGGAAACCCTAGTTTGGAGCTTCTAGAAGGGGGGGGGGGTTTCCTTGCCCCCCACTCCTCCCTCCTTTGGCCGCCGGCCTAGGCTTGGGGGAGGGGCTAGGGCTGGCGCCCACCCCTCTATATATAGAGGGCTGGGGCGCACCAACCCTACACACCTTCCCCTCAAGCCTAGTCGCCCTGCCGCCCTCCTCTCTCTCTCCCTCCCGACTGCGTGTAGGCGAAGCCCTGCTGTAGAAACTCTCCACCACTTGCACCGCGCCGTCGCGTTGTAGATCCAATCCATATCTCCACCATACTTGCTAGACCGAGGAAGGAGGAGACGTCGAGGTGCTGCACGTGTGCATCTCACGGAGGCATCGCCACTTGCGGTGCTAGATCGGATCGGATCGCGAGGAGGAGAAGCGAGTACGACTACATCACCCACGTTCCGACGAACGTTCCGTTGTGCGAATCTTCAAGGGTATGAAGATCTAATCCAATCTCTCTCGTTGTTTGCATCTCCTAGATTAGATCTTGGCTTCCCTCTATTCGCATCCGTAGAAAATTTTGATTTACTATGTCGCGAAACCCTTCACTTGGGCCACCCGAAATCTTCTTGGACAGCAAGTCTTCACGTGGGCCTTCTCTGGACTGGACCGGGTATACCAATGTAAGACACCCGTAGGGTATATCCATGTTAGTAGCCCCGAGTGTTCAGTCGAATCGTAGATTTGTCTAGAGACTCTATAATCTTTCGGGTGCTTCAAATTTGAACATGTCTTTAGGAATAAAACATGTCAATTCATAGGGATTGTTGATACATGTGCCTCACTTACCAGACGGATCAGGGCTAGTTAACTGTCATAGGAAAAAACAACACGATCTTCTTCAGACTTGAACCCCCGGACTCGAATCCGGAACAAATGCTGGTGTAATTCGACTCAGGCCATTGAGATCTTACAGGAGTCGAATCCCAGTGATTTTCAAGTGATATACCCAACATGTCCATTGGGATTTTTATCATGCTTGTTGACACGGGAGTTTTACTCACAGTGCGCAGTCTGGTGCATTACCACGCCATCAGATGATATCTGTATGACTTATCTTTGCGTCGTAGACACAACATCCGAAAGTTTTATCACCGCGGTGGTGTTTCGGGTGACCAAAGAGGCTGCTTCTTACTTGGCGTTAATTAGGGCAAAGTTGCCAAAAAGTTTTCTGTGGCACATGATCCGAAGGATCTCATTCGAATAGTTCATGGGATGCGCGACCAGCGCTCCCTATGGGAGTAGCCCCCGAGTGTATGTTCGAGTCGTAGACTTGAGCGGAGACTTTAGGTTATTCATTTGCGAATGCTTCGATTATCTGTCCAAAGGACGCATTTTTTCGAATGCGTGACCAACGCTCCCTATGGAAGTAGCCCCCTAGTCCGTAGTGGAGTCGCAGACTCGACGTAGGACTTGAAGATCTTTTCAAGGTGATGTTACCATTGTAATTTCGCAGTTGCGCGGCCAACGCTCCTGATAGGAGTAGCCCCCAAGTAGTTGGTTGAGTCGTAGACTCGAGTAAGTACTTTATGTTCAGTCGAAATATTCGAGTCGTTGCTGGCTTTGCTTTGATGACGTCATTGCTGACGATTGGTGAGCTCAACCGTCTGCGGCAGCAGAGACGATGCGACAGGACGGTCGTGGGTTCCACCGCCTGACTTGAATTTGACTAGTCATGCGTAATCGTGGCGAAAATTACGGCGTCTCCTCGATTTCCGTGCATAGTGGATGGCGTGATTATGACGGTTCAGGTTAGTGCTGGCACGTGGACGGTGAGATTTGTGGTACGCTTTAGGGATTCTGAATCGACGGCTTTGCTTCATCGTCCTCTTCCTTTAATACCGTGAGGGAAAACAGAGGATTTTTACCCCTTCTCCATTTGCATTGCTCCTTCACCATTGCCACCATTTCTTGAGCTCTTGCGCACTGGACATCCTCCGTGTCTTCCCCTCCTCCTTTCTTCGCTCGCACCACCACGCTCGCCGCTCCTCGATGGGCAAGCCAAAGATAAGCTCATCCGCCGTAGCAGGCTCGAGCGCCACCAGCGCTGCCAAGAAAGTTGTCACTCCGAGCCGAACCACCGATGGCGGGTGGCGGCACACGGAGACACGGGAGTCGGACTTGCGCAAATTGCGTGAGGCCGAATTGATTTCCAATACCAAGGGCAACGCCATACTACCGGATCAGGAGGTAATCCCGCGCCCACCCGAAGGGTTTCGAGTTATGTTCTTTGCATTTATCATCTGCGGTCTCTCTTTGCCCGCCCATGAATTTCTTCGTGGGATCCTTTTTCTCTATGGGATTCAACTTCATCATCTGTCTCCCAATTCTCTTCTCCATATTGCCTGCTTCATTACTCCCTGCGAGTGCTGGCTCGGTATCAAGACTCACTTTGGCCTCTTCCGGAGACTCTACTCCATGAAGAGGCAATCTGGCACCGGTGGTGTTTATCCACGGGGAGGGTGCAGGATTTTCATCTGCTCGTCAGTCCAGTTCTTCTCTTTTCATCTTTGTGAGTCCGTCCAGCAGTGACGGTGGAAGTGGTTCTACATCCGCGACATCAAGTTGGATGGTCAGCATTACGGGCTCGCTCCCTTCGACTCCACCCAAAAGATCATCCAAAAGCGTTCGTGGTCGAACGAAATTTTGGAGGGTGAATCCGAAGAGGTGGAGAAGCTCTACAAGCGGGTGGAGGCCCTTCAGCTTGTGCGAGGCAAAGAGGTTAACAGTGTCAACATCATTCGCACCTTCCTCAAGCATCGGGTGCAGCCGCTCCAAGCGAGGGCGCACCAGATGTTCTTGTATGCTGGCGCTAGTGACTCGACAAGGGTTTTGCCGGAGGAGATGTCTCCGGCTGACCTTGATAGGGTGCTTTGGCCTCTGCTGAAGCACAAGGCCGACGAGGACCTTCCGAGGAAGTCCTTGACTCCTCCTTTCAGTGCCAAGAAAGCAGTTAGGTGAGTGCGGTTCCAGTGGTTACGCCTTCTCCTGCACCTGGAACTCGCCCATAGTTGAGCGAGTCGTCCCAGTTGCCATTTTTGCATGATCGCATCCAAAGCTTGGAGAAGGACATCCTCAGCATCTGTGGTCATGCGGATGTGTGGAAGTCCAAGGCTGAGCGAGCCATTGCCAGGGAAGAGTTTGTGCTTGAGGAATTTCGGCAAGTGGTCAAGCAACTCCAATGTAAGTCATCTTGACCCTTTATCTCTTCGAGTGTGTCGGTCGTTTTCATGTCAACTCACCCATTGCGTTATGCAGTTGTGAATCTTCTTCCGAAGGAAGAGAAGAAGCGTGTTGCAATTCGAATGAATTGCCTGACGCAACAAGATTTGGAGGCCGATGGCTTCTTCTGGATGGAGCGCGACCGAGCGATCGTCCTTGCGATGGTGCAATATCGCGTCCATCAAGTACTTCGGGTGCTGAGGCGGGCAAGGTCGTTGCTCGCAGCGATCTGGGCCACAATGTCCCCCTTAGACTCTGCACCTTCTAGCTTTATGGGCTTGCTTGGAAAGTTTCGAGATACAGGTCACGTGAAGGAACTGGTGCACCATCAACTGGTGGCGGGTATGAAGGCGGCCTTGTCGCTTTTTGGACTGTATCGGTGCGATGTCAACCTTGCGGAGATAGCGGCTAGGCCACATCCTCCTCCGGATGGTATGGCGTGGGACATGCGTCCTCACTACGCAGCGGTGGCGCAATACGCAGAAGAAAATATTGATGTGTTTGAGGAGCGGACAAACGTTCTACTCCAGCATAATTGAGTCCTGTAAATGAAAAACAAAATAATGTAAAGTTTGTATATTTTCGGGTGGACTTGTAATGCCCTTTGAAAGGACTATATCTTCCCATGATGTTTTTTGGTGTTAAATGACAATCCAAACCGTGTTTTTAACTGTGCTCTTGAGTTTCAGGGGAAACGTCGTTGTTGTCTCATTCTATTGTGATGGATGCTCTCTTGTGATCTTTTGAAGACGGTGGCCTTTTAGTCTTCTCCTAGTTTCTTTCTGGTTGATGTTTTTAGGTCACCGTACTATTAAGAGGGTGTCCATGTTGGAAGGCTGTGGGAAATCACTTATTCTTGCACAAACCTATATGCACCGCCACAGCCATCCCATTATTCCATGAGAGAGAGCGTTTTCCTGTTCTGTTGGGGCCTTTTGTGTCTCACCAGAACTTCCGGTCATAGACCGGAAGTTCCGCTCAAACCTTTTTCTACGGGCTGTTCTTCAGTTTGTTCCGACGCTAGTTCCGCCCAAGTTCCGGTGGCAGTTCAGTAACCTTCTGTTTTGAAGTGTGCTATTTGCCGGAACTTGGCCGGAACTTACTCGGAACTTTTCCTGGCAAAAGTTCTTGAGCGGAACTTCCGCTTGAGGCCGGAACTTCCGGTCTGACCCGCTCGCGACCCAAAAGTTCCGCTGCTTGTTCCGCCCAAGTTCCGGTGGCGGTTCAGTAAACTTCTGTTTAGAAGTGTGCTATTTGCCGGAACTTGATCGGAATTTGATCGGAAGTTCACCGGAACTTCCGGTCTGTTTTGACCGGAACTTCCGGTTGCGCTTCTGAAGCGTGCGTCAACGGTCTTATGACCGTTGGAGCCAGGCTCAGGCGGAACTTCCGGCCTATCACCGGAACTTCCGGTGATGTCGCGGGGGCTCTACCGGTTCAGTGCGAGGGGGCCTATTTAAGGCACCCCTCTTCTTCCTCCCACTCCCTCTCGAATTTTTCTCTCTCCTCCATTAAAGCTTGAGCTTCACCTCACTAGATCTCTCTCTCTAGCCACTCAAATGACCTGATCTTTTGAGAGGTGAGGGAGGTGACCTAGATCTACACTTCCACCAAAGAAGAATTGATTTCCCCTTCCATCCTTTATGGATCTTGTTGCTCTTGGGTTTCTTGGAACCCTAGACGGTGTAGGGCATCCCCGGAGCTGAGGCATGTGTTGTAAAGCTTCGAGGTGTCGTTGAGGGCCTCCAATTGAGTTGTGGAGCCTCCCCCTCAACCTTGGTGTAAAGGTTTCGGTTGGCGCCTTCAAGGTCACCGGTTAGTGGATTGTGAGGCCTCCTTTGTGGGGGAGCTCACCGGAGAAGAAGGTGAGGCCTTTGTGGCGCTCGGGAGACCTTGTGTGGCCCCAACACCTCTCCAACATAGACGTAGCTCCTTGGGAGTGAACTACGGGAATTACATCTCCGTGTCCCCTCGCCGGTTACTTCGTTCCCTTCCTTTACTCCTCGCTATTTACTATTTTTGTGGTTTGTGTTCGCTTTCTTGCATTTAGGTTGCTCACTTAGTTGCATCTCTAGATAACTTCCTTTCTCGTTGAGCCTAAAAGTGTGAAACAAATTAAAATTGGTAGACGCCTATTCACCCCTCTAGTCGTATCAAGTCGATACTTTCAATTGGTATCAGAGCCCAGGCTCTTACTTCGGGCTTTACCGCCTAAGAGACTATGGCCGACGAAGGGGGTAGTGAAACTGAAAAAGCCAAGAACTTGGCCACTATGGATGACCTCAAGCAATTGGAGTCATCCATGATGTCCAAGTTCGAGGAAATGATGACTCTCTTGCAGTCTCTAAAGCCAAACCCCATAGTTGCTATTGACACACCCCAATCCAACGAGGTTCCTCCCACCGTTACGGTGTCCGCCCCCGGGGTAACTCCCGCGGCGGCTACCACTCACTTGGGACTTGGTTTTGTTGCTCAAACCTCTACCAAGGTGCCAAGTGAGAACATCGAGGAGCCCGAGAATCCAACTTCCGAAGGGGGGAATGGAGAAAAGGACTACTCGGCGGTTCCCCCACCGCCGAAGTACACTCCGGATCCACCCATTCCCATGCCACACATTATCCCTCAAGGAGCACCACCTATGCTAGATACGTCTAATTTCGCCAATTGGCAATATCTAATGCGCTCACATATTTCCAGCTCTTCCATTGAGTTAATGAGGATTGTGGAGGATGGGTTCTCTCCTTTTGACCCAAAGAAGTTGACACGAGGTGAAGTGGTGGACAAGCAACTCAATGCTACAGCTTTGGGAATGATTCAAAAGGCTTTGACTCCAAAGGATTTTGCTCACATTCGCCAGTTTGACACCACCAAGGAAGCTTGGGATCAACTCACCGAGCTTTTTGTTGGGAATGCTAGCATCCAAAGCTCCAAGTTTGATGAGATCAACAACGAGTGTGATGGTTTCGCAATGCAAGATGATGAGACCCCTGAGGACATGTATAGGCGCCTTAAGGTCCTTTGTTCTACCATGAGGGACCTTGGGGCTCACTATGTTGATGAAAAGTTTATGAAGAGGAAGTTCATTCAAGCTCTTCTCCCATTTGAAGAACAGAAGCTCAACTCTATCAAAGGAAGAACCAACTTTCACTTAATGACCTCCCAAGAAGTCTTGAGTGAAGTAATTGCCATGACTATTGCTAAGAAGAATGCGGAGTCCGCTCGAGCTAGAGCCATTGGATCAACAAAAGTGAACCTTGCTTTGAAGGCCAAGGCTATTGAAGTTGATGATGATGATACATCAAGTGAGTGGTCCCAAGAAGACCTCAAATGTGCTTTCAACGAACATCTTGCTCTCGCTTCAAGGGCTTTTTGGAACAAGTCCGGATTCAAGCCAAGATCGAGGGACAACTCAAGATTCAACTCACCCAACAAGTCTCCCAAAGCAAGGTCTTGCTACAATTGCAACGACAAGAGCCACTTCGTGGCCAAGTGTCCCTTTGAGAACCGTGAAGACAATGGTGGTTGTCTCATTCGCAAGATCAAGTCAAGATCTCCTCATCCCATAAACAAGAACTACACCGTCAAGAACGCCACTAACAAGGAACGAGCAATTGTGGTCCATGAAGAATATCTTTCGGGCACGGATGAAGATGATGATGATGAAGTTCATGGTGGAGAGATTGTGGGGGTTGCTGCTATTGCCACTACCTCAACTCCACGTCTATCCCTCTTCGACTCGCCAAATGAAAATGTCATCTCCTCCAACCAAAAGTGCTTCATGGCCAAGGCCATCGAGGTATCACCGAAACCCACTCCTCAACCCATCTCTAGTGAGCCTTCCTCTCTTGATCTTGTTGGTCTAGAGGTGAAGAAAGAGATGATTGACATGTGTGAATTTGTTGCTACCTTAGATGAAGAAACTAAAAACTGCTTTGAGTCCTTACTTGTTCAACTTGAGAATGCTAGGGATGCCTTAGATGAAAAGTAAGAACTTCTTGACTTGCTAAGTAAAAATGAAAGAGATGCCGCCGATGAAATTGCCTCTCTCACTCAAAGTCTTGAGGATGAACAAAATATGAGAATTAATCTTGAAGAAAATGTGTCTAAGCTTGTAGATGATCATAACAACACTTTGACCTCTACTATTAAAGAACGTGACCATGCTCTTGCTTTGATTAAGGTTCTCAAGAAAGAAAATGCTGAGTTTGTGGGTGGTCATGATAAGACTCAAAAGGATCTTGAGAAACTCAAAGAGGAACACAAAGCCTTGGAGAGTAAATTCACAAGTCTTTTTGAGGCTCATGAACAGCTTCAAACTCAATTAACTTGTGATATTTCTAAGTCTTCCGCTGTGCAAATTATAGACTTGTCTAGCTCTCCTAACCCTTGTTGCAAGCATGAGCATCTCATAGAGGAGGTCAAGGTTTTGAAGGATCAACTTGCCAAGACCAAGAAGAAGAAGAAGAACAAGAAGAAGAAAAAGAACAAGGGCATGGCTCAAGGAGTACCAAATGGCCTAACTCTCTTGCAAAGTGACAACTTTGCCGAAAAGAACAATCCCTCTTATATTCTTTGCAAATCTTATGATGGTCATGTATATGCTAGATATGTGGGGACATCTTACACGCATGATTATCATTGGGCCATTTGGGTGCCAAAGGTTCTTGTCACTAACAAAAGGGGACCCATTGCAAAATGGGTACCTAAAACCAAAGCTTGATTTTCTTGTAGGACTATGCTTCCGGCGGATCAAAATGGGTGCTTGATAGTGGCGCCACAAGTCATATGACCGGAAGCAAGTCTATCATGACCGAGTTGAGACCCAATATTGCCAACACCATGGTCTCTTACGGTGACAAAACAAGCTCTCAGGTTTTGGGTTTTGGCAAAGTGGTGGTAACCCCGGATGTATCCTTGGTTGACGTCATGCTTGTCAAAACTCTTGGTTACAACTTACTCTCTGTTCGTGCTCTTGCTCTTATGGGTCTTTCTTCTTTCTTTAATTCTCATTCCGTGGTCCTCATGTGGAGCAAGTCTCTCAAGGTGGCTTTTGTAGGATATGTAGAACATGACTTGTACGTGGTGGACTTCTCAGGGACCACTACTCCTCATGCTCTATGTCTCTATGCTAAAGCCGACAAGGGCTGGTTGTGGCATCGCCGCCTAGCCCATGTTAACATGAGAACTTTGCAAAGACTTCACTCCGAGGGCCACATCCTTGGTATTAACGATGTTTCTTTTGCCAAAGATCGTGTTTGCAGGGCTTTTATCGAAGGGAAGATGCATGAAACTCCTCACAAAGCGCTCAATCAAATCACTACCGAGAGATGTTTGGAGCTCTTGCATATGGATCTCTTTGGTCCTCCCTCTCATGATAGCCTTGGAGGCAAGAAGTATTGCTTGGTTATTGTGGATGATTTCTCAAGATACACTTGGGTGTTCTTTTTCAAGTACAAAAGTGAGACTCAACAAACCGTCATTGACTTTGCAAATGAGGTTCAACGGAAGCACAATACAACTATTCTCTCAATTCGAAGTGACAATGGCACCGAGTTCAAAAACTATACCTTGGATGAGTTTCTCAGTGATGAAGAAATCAAGCATCAATACTCCACTCCCTACACCCCTCAACAAAACGGGGTTGCTGAAAGGAAGAATCGCACTTTGATGGATGCGGCTCGGTCTATGCTAGCTGAGTTCAAGTCTCCATACAACTTTTGGGCCGAGGCCATCTCCACTGCTTGCCATGCAACCAACCGGCTTTATCTCCGCAAGAACAAGAACAAGACCCCCTATGAACTTCTCACCGGGAAAAAGCCTAATGTTAGCTACTTTCGGGTGTTTGGGTGCAAGTGCTACATACTCAAGAAAGGAGTTCGGTTGTCAAAGTTTGAATCCAAGGCTCAAGAAGGAATTTTCGTTGGTTACTCAAATCAGTCCCATGCTTATAGAGTCTACAACAAAGCCAATGGAAGAGTTGAAGAGACGAGCAACGTGAAGTTTGATGAAAATCATGAGTCTCTTGTTAGGCAAGATGGTGTTTGTGATCCAAGTTATGAAATTCCTCCCAAGGCCATAGGAAGAATGGGTGTGGGTTTCCACCTCCCCATTGAGGATCCCCTTATGGACGAAGGAGAAGGACCAAGATCTACTCAAGTGGAGCCCTCACTCTCACAAGATCATCTTGCACCTCAAGGACCTACTGTTTTGGCACAAGCTCCCTCAAGCTCTTCCGAAGCTTCCCATGCTCATGACTCTCCAAGCTCTAAAGAACAAGCTCTTCATCAACAACATCAACCTCCTCACGATGAGGCTCCTCCTCAAGGCACTTCTCACGGACAAGCTCTTCATCAACCTCATCAACCTCCCCAAGATGGGGCTCCTCCTCAAGGTCAAGCTCGTCGAGAACAAGATCAAGTCAATGATCCTCAAGGATCCTCTCCAAGTGATGACTCCCCCGAAGTGGAAATCGATGAAGATGACCCTCGTGTTCGTGCTTATAGTCAAGGGGGCGGCTCAAATGGTGGGAATGACCAAGTGGTAGCTCAAGAATCTCGAATTGAAGCACAAGCCCGTCGTCAAGCCTATCGTCTCGCCAAGCTTGTTTGAGATGGCCATATCCTTGATAATGTCTATGGAGATTTCAATAAAGGTTCCACTACTAGGAGGCAACTAGCTTCCTTTTGCTCTCACCATGCGTTTATCTCTCTTGTGGAACCACAGAAAGTCTTCGAAGCTCTTGAAGATGATGATTGGCTTGATGCTATGAACGAGGAACTTCACAACTTCAAGAGGAACAATGTTTGGACATTGGTTGAGCGGCCTAAAGACTGTCAAAACGTCATTGGAACCAAGTGGGTCTTCAAGAACAAGTGCGATGCGAATGGAATTGTCGTGCGCAACAAGGCAAGGTTAGTTGCCCAAGGATACTCACAAGTTGAGGGCATCGACTACGGTGAGACTTATGCCCCCGTTGCTCGCCTTGAATCCATTCGTATGCTTCTTGCCTTTGCTACCCATCATAACTTTAAATTGTATCAAATGGATGTTAAGAGTGCTTTTCTTAATGGTCCTTTGAAAGAGTTGGTATACGTCAAGCAACCTCCGGGCTTTGAGGATCCACTTTTTCCGAACCATGTCTACAAGCTCAATAAGGCACTCTATGGCCTCAAGCAAGCCCCACGTGCATGGTATGATTGCCTTAGGGAGCTCTTGTTAGACCGTGGTTTCGAAGTGGGTCTCATTGATCCCACTCTTTTTACTAAGAAAGTTGGAGGCCACTTGTTCGTATGCCAAATCTATGTTGATGACATTATCTTTGGGTCTATTAACAAAACTTTTAATGAGGATTTTGCCAAGCTCATGACCGACCGCTTCGAGATGTCCATGATGGGGGAGCTGAAGTTTTTCCTCGGGTTTGAAGTCAAACAATTGAGGAAAGGGATGTTCATCAACCAAGCCAAGTACATCCAATACATGCTTAAGAAGTTCAAGTTTGATCAAGTCAAAGGTGCCAAGACTCCCATGCCAACTAAGGTTAATCTTGATCTCGATCCCAAGGGTAAGGAGGTGGATCAAAAACTCTATCGATCGATGATTGGTTCTTTGCTCTATCTTTGTGCATCCCGACCGGATATTATGTTGAGTGTGGGTATGTGTGCAAGATTTCAAGCCGCACCAAAGGAGAGTCACATGGTGGCTGTCAAAAGGATCTTTCGATATTTAGTTCATACCCCAAACTTTGGGTTGTGGTACCCCAAGGGAGCCAGCTTTGATCTCATTGGTTACACGGACTCGGACTGGGCTGGTGACAAAGTGGGAAGAAAATCAACCTCCGGAGCTTGTCAGTTTCTCGGAAGATCCTTGGTTTGTTGGTCCTCGAAGAAGCAAAACTATGTGTCTATGTCTACTGCCGAAGCTGAGTATATCTCTGCCGCAAGCTGCTGTGCTCAATTGCTATGGATGAAGCAAACCTTGAAGGATCTTGGACTATATTTTGACAAGGTGCCTCTACTTTGCGACAATGAGAGTGCAATTGCTATTGCTCACAATCCCGTGCAACACAACCGAACCAAGCACATTGAGATTCGTCATCATTTCATTCGGGACCATGTTGCTAGAGGAGACATTTCTTTGGAGTATGTTCCCACCAAGGCAAATCTTGCGGATCTTTTCACGAAGCCTCTTGATGAAGCAAGGTTCCGAGAGTTAAGGCATGAGCTAAATATCATTGATTCGAGCAATGTTGCGTGAGCCCTTGCACACCTACCCGTGTCTCAATGTGTATCTTGTTTGGATGTAGGCATGGATTTAGGGGGAGTGTAGTTCCTCTTATGAACAAACACTATCCCTATTATGCGCACATTAAATTTTTCATACTCTATAGTCTCTAAAGGAGACTATTTGAGCTTCATGATGAGTGTTGGTAATGAACCCAAGATATATCTTCGCGGTGTCAAGCCATTTACTCTTATATAAGGTGGCTTCGGCCACCGACTCGTTTTATTTGGTTCTTTGACCTTTTTGTTTGTCATATTTTTTGTTGTTTTTGGTTCTTCACAGTTTGAGCTATCTATCCTAAGCCTTTCCTTACCTCAAGCCCTCTCTATTCCATGCACAAGTTCTTCCTTGTTATCCTATCCTGAGATGTTCCTTCTGGCGTCAGCGGAACTTCCGGTCAGTCTGACCCGGAAGTTCCGGTCCACCGGAACTTCCGGTCCCTGACCGGAACTTCCGGTGGTGCTTCCTGTTCTATAAAAGGTGGGCCCTGGGGGAAAACGGGATCTTCTTCCCTTTTTCCCCCAAGACTCATCTTCTATCAGGAGCGCCGCCGGCCAGGACATCTCCAAGAGGGCGCTCCGGCCCCCTCTTCTCCAACCGCTCCTCTCCAAATCTGCTCCGTGGGATCCTTCCCCACCTCGATCTCCCGCCATGGACTCCGGTATTTGCCCTTAACTCCCTCCATTAATGGAGATCTTGCTCTCACCATGGCTTGAGTTAGGGCACACCTTGTCTAGGCTAGTTCTTTGGCTAGAACTTGTTGGAAGATCTTGGTAGGCCTAGGGTATCATGCTAGAGTAGATTGGTCCAATACATCCTTGGAAAAATTTGTGCATTGGTGGTCTTTAGATCTACATCTAGGGAACTCCTGTTGGAACTGTCAGTTCGTGGCCTCACCGGAACTTCCGGTGAGCCATGACCGAAACTTCCGGTCTAGACCGGAAGTTCCGACGTTTCAGCGGAAGTTCCGGCTACACTGCAATTTTTTTTTCCTGTTTGTATTTTTCCAATCTAACTCTTTTTGTTTCCTCTTCCGAACTTGTGCACTTATCCCAACTTCCCTCCCTATTCTTGTTCTTTCTTCTCAGGGGAAGGAGAGACTCCCCAAGGCAAGCGTGCCCGCCGACCATCCGCTGACATTCCTCCTGAGATTGATGAGGAAGATGCTGAAGTTTTGCTTCCAACCGCTCAGACTTCTCGCCAGAAGGCTACTGCTGCTCGCCGTGCTGCTGCTGCAGGGAAGAGGCCTGCTCTTTCTCAGAAGGCCACTGCTGCAGGGCCAGACATGACCAAAGCCAAAATTTCCAAGTGGTCTCAGAAGGCTTACGCTGCATTCAGGGCTACAGATCCCTACCTCGTGCCTCGTGATCGTCTCTGCTTGGACCCTCTTTTCCACACCTGTCGTCAGGAGCAGATTTACGAAGAAATTTATGCATCCAAGAAGAAGTTTGTGGTTACTCCTCAGAAGTACATCAATGTGCCTCACATGGAAGAGAAGCAAGTCTACTTTGGGAGGCTCTTGATATCTGTCAGAGGTTTGGGTTGATTCCCTTCATGGAGCACCGTCAGAACTTTGATGTGACTGCTATTGCTCAGTTCTACTCCACTCTGTATATTCACATGCATTCATCTACTGAAGGAGTGATGAAGTGGATGACCAGGGATGTGTTTCTTACCGCTACTTGGGCTGAGTTTGTTGAGCTTCTTGGTTATCCCATTCAGCCTGACCGCGGGGCAAATGGTTGGCGTGTTCATGGTCCTACAGCTGCTGATCCTGAGGTCCTGGAGCCTCTCTACATTGAAGGGTGGGGAAGTGTTGGGTTTGTGAATCATCTGCTGCCAACTTATGACATTATGCGCCGGGTGTACTTGAATACCATCTCTCCCAAAGCTGGCAACTTTGATCAGTTTCATGGATATCAGGTTGACCTCATGCATCAGACCCATCGTTGCCGAGGCACTGACAGGTCAATGGATGTTATGCACTTCATCTTCTCAGAGATGTGGGGGGCTCTCATCGAAAAGCGCTCCTGCATCTATGCTCCCTACATTCAGACTCTCATCAATCACAAGTGGCTCGAGAAGACTGGCACCCCCTTTCCTCAAGACAACATCACCATTCATGAAGAGAAAAGGCTCCGTGTGAGTAAGCACCAGAAGCCTCGCACTCAAGAAGAAAAGGAAGCTGCTCTCAAGAAGACTCAAGATGTTGCTAGTGGTCCCTCCTCTGCTCCTCGTGGCTCTAGTGGTGGTGGTCCTTCTCTCCAGAGGCAGCCATCTTGGGCAAAGAAGCTGCTTGGGAAAGTGAAGAAGACTTTCTGCTTTCTGCAGGACTGCGAGTATCAGGCTTATGTTGATCAGCGTCACAATGTTCAACGCCAGAAGGCCATCATGGCAGCCCTCAATATTCCTTGCTCACCAGTCTCTAGCTCTGTCACTGCTCCCAAGGAGGATTGGGTTCGCAACAACTGCAACTGGTCTAAAGATGAGTCTGAGGAGGAGGTCACTGGTCCGCATGAGTCTTCTCATCCTTCCCCTTCTCATGGCTGGGACGTGTAGTTTGATCTCTTCTTCCTTTTTGGTGTCTCGATGCCAAAGGGGGAGAAAGATGTCTATTAGGTTGTCTACGGGATTTGCATGGGTTGAGTCGCGAGCCTGTTCTTGCCTTTGATCTTTTCTTACTCGCGAACTCTCTAGTTTATTTGTGTGCTTGTGGTTTTATGTCCGTGAACTTATGTTTGTTTGATACTATGTGGTATCTCTTGTGGTTTCTTTGTGGTATCTTATTCTATGACTGTGAGTGTGGTATATTATTGTCATCTCTTGGGTTGTTGCTATGGTGGTGGAGCCTCATTGCTCTTGTTGTTATTATTGCTCCGTTTGTCTCCACCACTTTTAGTTGGTTCTGGTATGATCTCTATCCCTTTTTGTACTTGTGCTATCTTTGCAATTGTTAGGGGGAGCCTCCGTGTATGTGTGCTAGTTCAGTCCTTAGGGGTCTTCTCTTTACCTTGCACACATACAGGGGGAGCCTGCCCCGTCCATTGCAAAGATTGCGTTGTTTCTATGCGAATCTGTGGGATTGTCATCTAACACCAAAAAGGGGGAGATTGAAAGGACTATATCTTCCCATGATGTTTTTTGGTGTTAAATGACAATCCCAACCGTGTTTTTAACTATGCTCTTGAGTTTCAGGGGAAACGTCGTTGTTGTCTCATTTTATTGTGATGGATGCTCTCTTGTGATCTTTTGAAGACGGTGGCCTTTTAGTCTTCTCCTAGTTTCTTTCTGGTTGATGTTTTTAGGTCACCGTACTATTAAGAGGGGGTCCATGTTGGAAGGCTGTGGGAAATCACTTATTCTTGCACAAACCTATATGCACCTCCACAGCCATCCCATTATTCCGTGAGAGAGAGCGTTTTCCTATTCTGTTGGGGCCTTTTGTGTCTCACCGGAACTTCCGGTCATAGACCGGAAGTTCCGCTCAAACCTTTTTCTGCGGGCTGTTCTTCAGTTTGTTCCGACGCTAGTTCCGCCCAAGTTCCGGTGGCAGTTTAGTAACCTTCTGTTTTGAAGTGTGCTATTTGCCGGAACTTACTCGGAACTTTTCCTGGCAAAAGTTCTTGAGCGGAACTTCCGCTTGAGGCCAGAACTTCCGGTCTGACCCGCTCGCGACCCAAAAGTTCCGCTGCTTGTTCCGCCCAAGTTCCGGTGGCGGTTCAGTAAACTTCTGTTTAGAAGTGTGCTATTTGCCGGAACTTGATCGGAAGTTCACCGGAACTTCCGGTCTGTTTTGACCGGAACTTCCGGTTGCGCTTCTGAAGCGTGCGTCAACGGTCTTATGACCGTTGGAGCCAGGCTCAGGCGGAACTTCCGGCCTATCACCGGAACTTCCGGTGATGTCGCGGGGGCTCTACCGGTTCAGTGCGAGGGGGCCTATTTAAGGCACCCCTCTTCTTCCTCCCACTCCCTCTCGAATTTTTCTCTCTCCTCCATTAAAGCTTGAGCTTCACCTCACTAGATCTCTCTCTCTAGCCACTCAAATGACCTGATCTTTTGAGAGGTGAGGGAGGTGACCTAGATCTACACTTCCACCAAAGAAGAATTGATTTCCCCTTCCATCCTTTGTGGATTTTGTTGCTCTTGGGTTTCTTGGAACCCTAGACGGTGTAGGGCATCCCCGGAGCTGAGGCATGTGTTGTAAAGCTTCGAGGTGTCGTTGAGGGCCTCCAATTGAGTTGTGGAGCCTCCCCCTCCACCTTGGTGTAAAGGTTTCGGTTGGCGCCTTCAAGGTCACCGGTTAGTGGATTGTGAGGCCTCCTTTGTGGGGGGGGCTCACCGGAGAAGAAGGTGAGGCCTTTGTGGCGCTCGGGAGACCTTCTGTGGCCCCGACACCTCTCCAACATAGACGTAGCTCCTTGGGAGTGAACTACGGGAATTACATCTCCGTGTCCCCTCGCCGGTTACTTCGTTTCCTTCCTTTACTCCTCGCTATTTACTGTTTTTGTGGTTTGTGTTCGCTTTCTTGCATTTAGGTTGCTCACTTAGTTGCATCTCTAGATAACTTCCTTTCTCGTTGAGCCTAAAAGTGTGAAACAAATTAAAATTGGTAGACGCCTATTCACCCCCCCTCTAGTCGTATCAAGTCGGTACTTTCACCCTTGTAAAGTTGTATGTATTGGCACGTAGTGCGTTGTTCGATTATAGAGTATGCATGTCCTTTTCATTAGCCTGACATGGTCAGCTACTCAGGTTATATGCGTTGTTGTCAATCGATGAAGTCGTATGGTGAGGCGCATCCTGATGTCTATGCACGCTTCTATTCTTGTAGACAGTGTTGGGCCTCCAAGTGTAGATGTTTGTAGAACAACAACAAGTTTCCCTTAAGTGGATCACCCAAGGTTTATCGAACTCGGGAAGGAAGAGGTCAAAGGTATCCCTCTCAAGCAACCCTCAATCAAGATAAAAGAAGTCTCTTGTGTCCCCAACACACCCAATACACTTGTCAAGTGTATAGGTGCACTAGTTCAGCAAAGAGATAGTGAAATACAAATAATATGGATGATTATAAGTGGTAATTGCAATCTGAAATAAAGATGGCAGAAAGCAAACATGTAGCAGGACTGATTGTACATTGTGTTTCAATGCTTAGAAACAAGGCCTAGGGATCATACTTTCACTAGTGGACACTCTCATATAAATATCTTCTCTTCATTATGCTATTCTGAACTACTCTCCGGTTGGATAACTCCAATCCACGATAGGGCTACAAAAGCTCTCCTTAAAGTTCGCATTCCCCATCTAGGTAACCCCACACTATCACCTTGAGCGCTAGATGGTTCCAACAAACACCACAATTTCATAGAGACATCCAACTCAAAATATAACTCATGATAAGTATTTCTGTAATCTTTAGCCTAAGTGCCACACGGTGTGCACACTGTCAACTTCACACACGTGGGGATAAGCAGATATTACAATAATTAAAGCACTTGAGTAGCAGAGTAGATCTACATATTCAACTAGATTACAAAGCTCATGATCACAATAAGATCATGCATAGAGCCCTTAGCCTCGAGGGAGAACTACTCCCTCCTCATCATGGGAGTCAACAACGGCGATGGAGATGGCGGTGGAGTCGATGGAGATGGCTCCGGGGGCAATTCCCCGTCCCTGCAGGGTGCCAGAACAGAGACTTCTGTCCTCCGAATCTCCTCTTTGATGGTGACAGCGCTACGGAACTTTTCGTGGATTTCTGATCTACGTAGGTTTTCGTCTCGGGGAGACGTATATATAGGCGAAAGGGCAAGGTCGGTGGACGCACGAGGGGCCCACACATAGGGCGGCGCGGCCTAGGGTGGATCCGCGCTAGCCCTAGGTGTGGCCACCTCGTGGCTCCACTTCGTCTCTTCTTCGGGCTCCGTGTTGCGTCTAGAAAAATAGGAACTTCGGCTTTTGTTTCGTCCAGTTCCAAGAATATTTCTTTACTAGCTTTTCTGAAACCAAAAACAACAGAAAACAAGCAACTGACACTGTGGCATCTTGTCAATCGGTTAGTTCCATAAAATGTATAAAAATGCCTCAAAGTGTAGAAAAAACATAAGATAGTTGGTACAAAACAAGCATGGAGCATCAAAAATTATAGATACGTTTACGACATATCAAGCATCCCCAAGCTTAACTCCTGCTCATCCTTCAAGTAGGTAAGTGATAAAAAGAATAATTTTTGAGGTGACATGCACCATCACAATCTTGATCAAGGTATTGTAAAGCATTGATAGCTAGGATCATAGTACTCTAAACATGAGCATGAAAGATGTAGTTCTAACAATAAGACATATCAACTAAGTTGTAACATGAAAAAGGTACAAACAAAAGATCATGAATAACAATGCATTTAAAGACATTTTTGTTTCACATATATAAAACATAGAAAGAGTGGTATTCAGATTTCCTTCATGGTATAGCAAAACATAAATGCATAGGACACCTTCAAAGTTCATAAGGGTGACTAGATACAAATAATTTAAGAACAAGCAATATCAAAGTTATGAATCAATCAACAAGTTTTGGGACAATACACATTAAACTAAGAATGACAACTATGCTCTCTTAATTGGTGCATAAAGATAGAAAGTGGAGACTCAACAAAAAGTAAAAAAGAAAGGCCCTTCGCAGAGGGAAGTAGGGATTTCAAGTTTCATAAAGAGCTTCCAAAGATTATGGTACTTACTAGCTTTGATCTCTCATTGCCCCTATCATAAGCATCTTGAAGTGATTAAGGTTAAAGTGAGACAAATATGAGTTATATGATTGACAAATCATAAATTGAAAATCTCATGTTCCTTGAGTACGAGGGCCGTTCCTCATGCTAATCAACTTTAGTCACAAGCAAGTTCTTGTCATTGTAAGTATATGTGTATCATAGAGAACCGTCAACGGGGTACCGCTTGCCCCATGACACATAAGCTATCCCATATCAAAATGACAAGGTGAAGGAAATATGCCCTAGAGGCAATCATAGAGATGATTATATTTCTTATGTATCCATGAGTTATTATAATGTTCCTTGAATATCCATATCATGCAACTTGTATTAATTGGCAATTATGTGAATTGTTTGTAAAACTCTTTACTTGTATGGTTATTTAATAGTTGTCCCTAGCCGGAGTTCATGTGAGGACACACATGAATATTAGACTAGCACATCGATTGGTTGATGACTATGTTTCACAAGTCATAGACATGGAGATGTCAAACCAATGATGTGAACACATGTTATGAACATGGGGTTGGACTGACCCAACTTGAGATTGGCAATTAGACTTGCAACTCTCTATACACATCGTGTACATTTTGTCCTTAGACCTAAGATTGTCGCATGTACTTGAGATGTGGATCGACCTACTTTGGGGCTATCAGACGCTGCTTCGTAACTGGGTAGTTATAAAGGTAGCTTTCGGGTTTGTCCTGAAGCACACTGCAAGGCATGGTCAATCAAGATGGGATTTCCCCCTCTCTACTTGAGAGAGATATCTCTGGGCCCCTCGAGTGATCGAATCCAGAAATGCATGACCATGCTACATATGGTTAAGAGTTAACCTAGCAAAGGGATTCGGAATCACAGTATCGAGAAAGGGAGGTCAGCTTGGAGCTAGACCAAATATCGTGAGGCAAAGGGAAAGACATGTACTAAACCTTGTGATGGTTCGTCCGATATGATCTTTGTATGCGTTTAGGAGTTGACACGTCTTTCTAGAGGCCGCTACCAACTATTGACAAAATAAGTGTATTCATGTCATGTCTATACGTATATGAACCTATAGGGTCACACACTTAAGGGGCTAGAAGCCTAATGAGGATTGGATCCGAATTAGACCAGGCTTAGGCTACTAATGGGATGCTAATGTAGAATCCCACTAGGGACGCTTATATAAGAGAGGGTGGGGCGAGCTGACCAGGGTTAGACCATTCCACCCAACCGCCACTTCTCATGCCTGTGTTACACGCGCGGACCTAGCAGTCCAGCGTCTGACGCTTCCACCCTGCACGTGTGGATACCTCAGAGGTGCTGCATCTGTGGCACTTGGAGGATCCGCGCAAGGGGATCTGCTCGTGGGAGAAGAACGAGAAGGAGAAGTAGAACATCTACACTGCCTTGGCAGACTTCATCAAATTCTGCAACTACGCGTCTAGTGGTAATCCCATGATCTATGACAACAGTAATCCTGGTTTACGTGGTAGAAAATTTTGATTTGCGCTAGTGTAGCCTACCCGTATCCCTTCAGTGGTATCAGAGCCGATGCTGTTCAGTTATAGGTTCGGGATGTTTGCATATGGTGATATGCAGATTGATATGAATGATATGATCGTTTGTATTGCGGTGGTTCCGGATTGATCTAAGATCTTGCTTTCCGTGATCGTGATTCTGAGGTTGTCGAACGACTTACCCCTACCGGTCAGTTTCCGCCATCGGGGTAGATAGTGACACATAAATTTTATTGAATCATGCAAAGATCAATACGATTGATCGAATCGGAACCTAGATCTAAAATCGATGTACCGTGATCAAAGGAGTTTGATCGAATCGAAATGACAGTCGGTTTATGGTAAATTTGATTTGCCGATCAAAATCCTTAAATAAAATTGTGTAGATTCAATCTCTCATTTTTCACAGTTTCCACGAGGGGCGCTGCCCCTTCGAACCCCGCAGGGGAGACCCCCTTAATTGTAGCCCTTTTGTATCTCGTTAAGGTAACTAGGTGCTGCGATGTCACATGATCCGGTAGAATGCAATTCTATGCATAACTTGTTTTTGTAGGATGTATGTGATCAGTATGGCCCATATATGTATGTGATGCATGTATAAAGTTTATCATGACCTGCGTATCGTGAGAATGGCAACACGGCTGGAGCCATATGTGTTGTTAATTATTGTAATGGCCTGCGTGCCAACTTGTGATGATCCCAATACTATGTAATTTTGATTACTAGCTGTTAGGAGTAATATCTTGTATTAGTTCTTGGAGGACTCATCACTTGGAGGATGGTTCGCATAAAACATGCAGATGGAGATCATCATGGTGGACAGGTTCTATGGCGATAGAGATCACCATGAGAAAATGGGCCATACTGTGTCACAACTATGTGAATGCTATTCTTATGTGTTTTACTCTATGAATGCTTAGATGATAGAAGTAGAATGATCCCTCACAAAGTTTAAGTTAAACCATGCCCTCCCAACCAAACCTTGCACCATCCTATGCCCTATACAATCGTTGGTGGGCCTAGGGTGCCACGGTTTTCGTTGGCTGGATGGGTTTGTATCAAATACCTACACGCATAAGGGTTGGTGAGCTTGACAAGGACATCTTAACAGTTAAGGACCTTGGGGCATAAAGGTTGGGCACCTAGTTTTGACATAGAGATGTCACCCAACAACAAGAGTCATATGTGATATGATTAGAAAGTGTTGCTTACCGATTTACCTTGTTTTCTAGCAGTGATGCTAAAGCTCACTAGTCGACATGTTAATTGTGGATCTTGAATCACTTAGTATCAATAGAGGGATATTGATTTAAGTGAGAGTAAATGCTATTAATTTTTTTAATATGTTTTACTCTTTCATGGTTACATGGCTTAGTATTTTGCATGTTTTCTGTTGTAGATCAATGGCACCAAACACTGCATCACCTTTTTCTTTGCGTTCGATTCTTGACAAAAATAAACTAAATGGAACAAACTATTCGGACTAGGTCCGTAACCTGAGAATTGTTCTCAGGTCTGATAAAAAGGAAATGGTTCTGGATACCCCAATCCCCGATGAACCTACTGATAATGTAACTGCTGCCCTTAAAAACGCCTACAAGAGAGCATGCGATGATTCTCTTGAGGTTAGCTGTCTTATGCTTGCATGCATGGAACCTGAACTCCAAAAAAAGTTTGAGGATAAGGAAGCGTACGATATGATTGTAGCGCTTAAGGACATGTTCCAAGGTCAGGCAAGGACTGAGAGGTAAAATGTTGCCAAGTCCTTTGTGGAATGCAAGCTGGCAGAGGGAGCAGCTGTAGTCCCCCATGTGATCAAAATGGTTGGTTACAGTCAGACTTTGGAAAAGCTTGGTTTTCCACTAGGCCAAGAGTTGGCTACTGATTTCATTTAGGCATCTCTTCCATCTAGCTATGGGTAGTTCATTTCGAACTACCATATGCATGGAGTAGAGAAGGGCCTTAATGAGTTATGCGGGATGCTAAAAACAGCAGAAAGTGACATGAAGAAGTGTGCAGGGCATAGCCATGTGATGGCTGTGTAGAACAAGCCCAGCTTCAATAAAAAGGGTACTTCTTGGAAGAAGAAGGGCAAGGCTAAGGATACGATCCCTAAGACTTCACCCAAGCAAAAGGCTGGACCTGCAAGTGACACTGAGTGCTTCTTTTGTCATGAACATGGCCACTGAAAAGAAACTGCAGCAAGTACCAGGCTTCTTTGAGGAAGAGTGGAAGTAAGAGTACTTCCCACTCAGGTACGCTTATTGTAAATGTTGTGGACATTCTTCTCGCTGATTCCTATGTTAACTCTTGGGTATTTGATACCGGATCGGTTGCTCATATTTGCAATTCGATGCAGGGGCTAATAAGGACTAGAGAAGTGCAGAAAGGCGAAGTGGATTTTCGCGTCAGAAATAAAGCAAGGGTTGCTGCATTGTTTGTCGGCGCCATGCAACTTCACCTTCCGTCAGGATTTATTATGGAGTTGAATAATTGTTATTACATTCCTAGTATGGGTCGAAACATTTTATCACCTTCATGTTTGATGAGGGATGGTTATCCATTCGCGAGTGCATACAATGGTTGTGTAATCTCTAAGAATGCTATGTTTATGGCTGATTCTCCCATTGTGAATGGGTTATTTATTTTAAATCTTGATGATGCATCTGTTTACAATGTTTGTGCTAAAAGGCTTCGACCTAATGATTTGAGTCCTACCTATTTATGGCATTGTCGTTTGGGGCATATAAGTGAAAAGCGCATGAAGAAGCTCCATGGTGATGGTCTGCTAACTTTGTTTGATTTTGAATCATATGAGACATGTCAGGCTTGTTTACTTGGAAAGATGACCAAGTCGCCTTTTTCGGGTTTTCCCGAAAGAGCGACAGACTTGTTGGAACTCCTACATACCGATGTATGTGGACCAATGAGCACGAAAGCCAGAGGAGGATATCACTACTTCATTACTTTCACTGATGATTTTAGTAGATATGGTTATGTCTACTTAATGAAGCAGAAGTCTGAAACTTTTGAAAAGTTCAAGGAGTTTCAGAGTGAGGTAGAGAATCAACGTGGCAAGAAAATAAAGGCCTTGCGATCTAATCGTGGAGGTGAATATTTGAGTCATGAATTTAGCAA
Organism: Avena sativa; assembly: GCA_916181665.1. Lineage (NCBI taxonomy): Eukaryota > Viridiplantae > Streptophyta > Magnoliopsida > Poales > Poaceae > Avena > Avena sativa. The sequence goes on along the minus strand of OV702297.1, from coordinate 296,026,054 downwards.
TCATCTTAAGAGTTGCGGAATTGTTCCACAACTCACGCTGCCCGGAACGCCTAAAAGAAATGGGGTCTCTAAACGGTGCAATCGAACTTTGTTGGACATGGTTCGATCGATGATGAGCTAGTGGGATTTACCATTATCATTTTGGGGTTACGCTCTAGAAACAACATCTTTCACACTTAACAGGGTACCATCTAAATCTGTAATTAAGACACCATATGAGATGTGGACTGGAAAGAATCCCAGTTTGTCTTTTCTAAAGATTTGGGGTTGTGAAGCATTTGTCAAGCGGCTTCAGTCAGACAAGCTAACACCCAAATCGGACAAGTGCATTTTCGTGGGATATCCAATGGAAACCTTAGGGTATTACTTCTACAACCGAGAAGAGGGCAAAGTGTTTGTCGCTCGTAGCGGTGTTTTCCTAGAAAAAGAGTTTCTCACAAAAGGAACGAGTGGAAGGTCAGTGCGACTTGAAGAAGTTCAAGATGAGCTAGTCGAGGATGCTTCTACGAGTGATGCTATTGTAGTAGAACAAGTTGATGAACCCGTGGCAATAGAAGCACCACAACCACGAAGGTCGGCAAGGCTCCGCGAAACACGAGAATTATTATTGTTAGACAATGATGAGCCTGTGACCTATGCAGAAGCGATGATGGACCTAGACTCTGAGAAATGGCTGATCGCCATGAGATCTGAGATAGAGTCCATGGGAGACAATCAAGTTTGGAACTTGGTTGACCATCCTGATGGTTTTAAAGCCATCGAGTGCAAATGGATCTATATGAAGAAGATTGATATGGATGGAAATGTTCACATCCATAAAGCTCGACTTGTTGCAAAAGGGTTTCGACAAGTTCAAGGAGTTGACTACGACGAGACTTTCTCGCCCGTAGCGGTGCTTAAATCTATACAGATCATTCTAGCTATTGATGCACATTTTGACTATGAAATATGGCAGATGGATGTCAAGACGGCTTTCCTAAATGGAATCCTAACTGAGGACATGTATATGATGCAGCCCGAAGGTTTTGTCGATCCAAACAATGCTGGAAAAGTATGCAAACTTCTAAAGTACATTTATGGGCTGAAGCAAACATCTCGGAGTTGGAACATTCGATTTGATGAAGTTGTAAAGGAGTTTGGCTTCATAAAAAATGAACAAGAACCTTGTGTTTACAAGAAGGAAAGTGGGAGATTATCTGTGACGCACATTTTATGATGATTCAGTAAAAAAATGTCATATTTTATGAAAAAACGTCACAGTTTAGATGAATCCTTGACGTTTTTTACAGAATCGTCATAGAATGTGCGTCATATATTATCACATTTATTGTAGTAATTCTAATCTTATATGTAGATGACATATTGCTGATTGGAAATAACATTCCTATGCTCGAGTCTGTTAAGACCTCGTTGAAAAATAGTTTTTCGATGAAGGACTTGGAGAAGCGGCATATATTCTGGGCATCAAGATCTATAGAGATAGATCAAGGAGGCTAAATGGATTAAGCTAGAGTACATACATTGACAAAGTGTTGAAACGGTTCAGCATGGAAGAGGATAATAAGGGGTTCTTGACCATGTCTCACAGCATAAAACTCAGCAAGACTCAGTTTCCTTCGACTGCTGATGAGCATGAGCGCATGAACAGGATTCCATATGCTTCGGCTATTGGATCCATCATGTATGCAATGATATGTACTCGCCCAGATGTTTCCTATGCTCTAAGTGTTACGAGCAGATACCAGGCTGATCCAGGTGAAGGTTACTGGACAGCGGTAAAGAATATCCTTAAGTACTTGAGAAGGACTAAGGATTTGTTCCTAGTTTATGAAGGTGAGGATGAACTCAGTGTAAGGGGTTACACAGATACGAATTACCTTAACGACTCAGATGACTCCAGATCGCAATCTGGTTATGTGTTTGTCATGAATGGTGGTGCTGTGAGTTGGAAAAGTTCCAAGCAAGATACGGTGGCCTCCTCTTCAACAGAAGCTGAATATATTGCCGCCTCGGAGGCTACAAAGGAAGCTGTTTGGCTTAGGAATTTCCTGATCGCTCTTGGTGTGGTTCAGGGCGCGTCCAATCCCATGGACGTTTATTGTGATAACAATGGTGCTATTGCACAAGCCAATGAGCCTAGTCAGGACCATAAGAACAAACATATTCGCATGCGTTACCATCAGATTTGAGAGTTCGTTGAGGATGGTAGTGTCATGATATGCAAAATACATACGGACTCAAATGTTGCTGATCCTTTTACAAAGCCACTCCCGCAGCCTGCGCATGAGGCGCACACAAGAGCAATATGTATTAGATACAATCTAGATTGACTCTAGTGCAAGTGGGAGACTGAAGGAAATATGCCCTAGAGGCAATCATAGAGATGATTATATTTCTTATATATCCATGAGTTATTGTAGTGTTCCTTGAATATCCATATCAGGCAACTTGTATTGATTGTCAATTATGTGAATTGTTTGTGAAACTCTTTACTTGTATGGTTATTTAACAGTTGTCCCTAGTTGGAGTTCATGTGAGGACACACGTGAATATTAGACTAGCACATCGATTGGTTGATGACTATGTTTCGTAAGTCATAGACATGGAGATGTCAAACCAATGATGTGGACACATGTTATGAACATGGGGTTGGACTGACCCAACTTGAAACTAGCAATTAGACTTGCAGCTCTCTCTACACATCCTGTACGTTTTGTCCTTAGACCTGAGATTGCCACATGTACTTGAGATGTGGATTGGCCTACTTTGGGGCTATCAGACACTGCTCCGTAACTGGATAGTTATAAAGGTAGCTTTCAGGTTTGTCCTGAAGCATGTTTCAAGGCATGGTCAATCAAGGTGTGATTTGCCCCTCTCTACTTAAGAGAGATATCTCTAGGCCCCTCGAGTGATTGAATCCAGAAATGCATGGCCGTGCTACATATGGTTAAGAGTGAACCTAGTAAAGGGATTCTGAATCACAGTATCGAGAAAGGGAGGTCAGCTTGGAGCTAGACCAAATATCGTGAGGCAAAGGGAAAGACATGTACTAAACCTTGTGATGGTTCGTCCGATATGATCTTTGTATGCGTTTAGGAGTTGGCACGTCTTGCTAGAGGCCGCTACCAACAATTGACAGATTAAGTGTATTTGTGTCATGTCTATATGTATATGAACCTATAGGGTCACACACTTAAGGGGATGGAAGCCTAATGAGGATTGGATCCGAATTAGACCAGGCTTAGGAAGACATAGAACATCTACACTGCCTCGACGCGCTTCATCAAATTCCGCAACTGTGCGTTTAGTGGTAATCATGTGATCTATGACAACAGTAATCCTGATTTACGTGGTGGAAAATTTTGATTTGTGCTAGTGTAGCCTACCCGTATCTCTTCAGTGGTATCAGAGCCGATGCTGTTTAGTTATAGGTTCGGGATGTTTGCATATGGTGATATGCAGATTGATATGAATGATGTGATCGTTTGTATTGCGGTGGTTCAGGATTGATCTTTCAAGGCACATTAAGAAATCTCAATTGTTTGAAACAAGTCATGCTACAACAATAATCACTAAGCATATGGTCAAAGCAACATCTAACATGACATGATAAAGTCTAAGTCACAGTCAAAACAAGCTTCCTTTTGTACCACTATAAGCATGAAACATTCTACTTTTTTCCAACACCAATCAACTTATTTGAAACAACTCACAAAGATAATAATCAATAAAGACCAGTGAACTTGTCTCACAAATCTACACAGAAGAACTAAAAAGTTCTAAGCAAAAATAAGAAAACTAAAGCTAAACGCAGTGCTAGCAAAAGGGAACACTCATAGAACAATAATAGTGAAAAGTAGAGTGTTCTAAGCAATGAAAACGGAGCATGTCTCTCTCTCAAAAGAAGTGTGCCGTGATCCAACCAACTTATTGTAGCAAACAAAACAAAATAAAACTAAAAACAAAAACAAAAGACGCTCCAAGAACAACACAAAGTGCATGAAGTAATGAAATTGTAGTATCATGAAAAAAGACCTGCGATTTTTGTTGATGAAGAAGGGGATGCCTTGGGCATACCCAAGTGTAACATCCCAGGTTTTATTATATGATGTTACTAGAAGCATGCATCATCCTTGCATCATTGCATCCTACAAATGAAGTTGCATCAAAAACCCTAACATCAAAACCTACCTAAACCCTAATAAAGATTTCCCTATGTAAGCAAAAATGATGTAATCATGCTTGACCCTTCTAAAAGTCATGTAAGTATAATAATCTATGGTCCTATGATGACCACCTTATTTTTACAAAAATTTAGAAGTTGGTTTCATCACTTTTGCACTTGAGATGCAAAAGTTATTGGAGTTTTATTAAAACAGAAAATGAAAAATAATAAGGAATAAAAAAAAGAGCAAAGGCCTAACCTAGCTGGGCCAGCTGCGCCAGCCCACCCGTGCCCGCGCGATGCCCAACTGCCAGCGCCCACGAGCGAGCCCAGCGCCAGCCCACACTGCCGCACCCGCTGACAGCCCGGGCCTACCTGTCATCGCCCTCGTCGGTCTACAGGACGAACACGACGACCGCCGCAACCAACCGAGAATCTCGGCTGATTTCGGAACGAATCCGTGCCCCCTTCGCCAAGAATCCTCGGCCATACAAACCCCATGCCCCGCCGCCCAAAACCCATAACCTAGCTTCGACTCTCTCCGCCGGGCCGCCGACTTTGAGCTCGCTCCCGATCTCGCTGGAGTAAGGATGCGCCGATCTCGGGGCAGTGGATTCCGAGATCCCCCTCCGTTGTTCTCCCTTACCGCATGACCCCCTCGCTCGACTTTTTCTTCTCACAAATCTCTCCCCTTCTCTCTCGCAGTACCGCGCCCGTAATCGCTCGCCGGAGCTCCGTCGAGGACGGAGAAGGTCGGCGGAACCTTGCCGACACACGAGGAAGCAAGGAGGATCGCCGAGGTCACGAGCGTGACCGCGAGGACCTGATTCACCCCATCGACCACACCGCCGCCTCGAGAAGCCACCGCATCGCCACCTCCCATCGTCACCGATGCCACCGCCGCCCAACGCTGCCGTCGTACCCTGTAAGTCGCCATCGTCACCCTCGTCCGTTAGATCGGGATCGTTCGGTTTAGATTAGAAGCTGTGGCGAAGGGGTATCAGCGAATCACAGCGTGCCGCATGGCGAGTCGCAATAGCGCGCCGCGTCAGCGCCGCTTCGCCTAGCTGGCCCAATCAGAAACTGCCACTTGTCGCGTTTTCGTTAGGGTTAGATTTAAATCGGCAGATTGTATTTAATTCTTGCGAAATTCATAGAAAATTAAATACTTGGCCAAATTTAGCATATAATATACCGTTGGATTCACAAAATTATGTAGGACACATATCTGCAATAAAACTTCAAGTTTACAGTAGGGTTTTATGTGTAGAAATTAATCTTTAGATTAGAGTGTTTAATCCACAGAAAAATAATTAAAACCCCGTTTTAGCTGATTCTTGTTGCATTGACTTTGTTTTTTACAATACCTGCTGAACAAAATTATAAAACCTTGCTTATGATCATTATATATGATTTGGGGCTAATTAGATGGTTGGATCTTCTAGTGAGCCTATGAATTATAATAATGATCCAAAATAATTTAAATCTATGGGAAATCAATACTAATAACATCCCTAGCACAATTGCAATCCAATTAGACTACCCTGGTCAATTTAAAAAAACAAATCTTGTATAAGTACCATGTTGCATGCATGCATATTATCTCCGTGGCACATTTTGTGCAAGTTGTGATTAGATCTATGTTTGTGTTTTGTTAGATTGTTCGGAGTGCGCTGAGGAGTACTGTTGTGTAGAGTGCTGCTCGGATCAAGGCAGGTTACACCACTGGTTCATATATTTTGTCCTAGTTTTGATTCTATGCATGTGATCTTCAAAATTCTGTAGTATGCATGTGTAGGATGTTCTAGTAGAATTTTTCCTTGGTATTATTTTGCAAGTGCGATGATTTTGTAGTATTCCATGAGTAGATCTGTACTTAGGATTTTCCCTTCCTAATAGGTTACCCCTGTTTTGCTAAGTATTGCTTGCTATGCTATATATATGTAAAGTACCGTTGGGAAGGGTTCGAAAGACAATGAATTTCTTCAAAGTATAAAGGCTCTATTGAGCAAACTTTTCTCCTCAAATCCACTTCAAAATAAAACTAAGTTTTTCTTCTGGGCGGAATCGTTGTCGGGTCAACGAGTGAGATTTTGGTGGAGGACGGCCGCCCAGGAATCAAAGAAGTCTGCCATGTTTCAGAATTCAGAAGCTTCCAGTGCAACCACAATACATATGGGCTCTGTCTTGGCCTAGTACTTAGTGGGAAACCTCACCTGGGTACCAACATTTGGAGGTTCTTGGCACGGTTAGATCCAGAAGGTAGAGGGGCTACTAAGGGAAAGCCTCGTCATGGTCTTGTCTGTAAAAGGACTTGATCGTGGATTGTGGGTAAAGTGCACAAACTCTCGAGAGTATTGCAATATGATCGACCAGCCGTGTTCATGGAAACAGAACAACATTGATCATCTGAAGGATGGAGCCTCTGAAGGATCTTCCTCTCTCTCTTTTAAAACTTAAAGTTTTCTAAAAAAAACCCAAGGAGTGAGTCATATCGCTATTGGGAGGGCGTTGGGAACTTGGTGAGTAATATCCAAGTGTTAGGTTGGTTGGACACTTGGTGAGTAATATCCTCGTGTGCCATTCGACCATATATTACTTGAACAAAAGTTTACAAAGTAGGGAAAATCTTCTCTTCTTCTCTATACTTAAGAAAACTAGCTTTGAGCAAATGAACTCTACAGCCTAAACTAGCCTTGCATGTAGAGATAGTCTTTTCTTTCCTTGGTGTAATTTGCCAATACATTCAAAGTATTGACCCAACTTGTTGGCTGCACGTCTTATGTGCAGAATCCGAAGATTGAAAGGTGCGTAGGGATCGCGAGTCTACACTCGACAAGCCTGGGGCGTTGATGGACTCAAGCTGCTTTTTATGTTTCCGCTGTTATTTGAGCTAGCTTAATGCTAAGCAAATTTGTAATAAATTTATACTCTGGATTCTCCGTGTAATAATGACTTTGTGTTTTACATGATATTCATCGACTGTGAGTGCTAGCTATTGATCCAGGGACTAGCATGTATATCACAGGGACTTAGGATCTTTATTGATCCAAGGTCACTACACCAAGATTTGACGCTTTTACCTCTTGAATATTTCTTGGGGTGACACGGGTGGCATCCCCAAGCTTGAGCTTTTGTCCATACTTCATCTCATCACACCTTCTCTCCCTACACTTGAAAACTTCCTTCATACAAAACTTCACACAATCTTCATTAGCAACATTAGTGTATTCAAAGTAATAAACCTTTGGGTTTAGTTTCAACTCAAGTAAAACTTCCATTAAAACATAGGCTACTGTATCAACTAATTTTAAAAGCTCAAGTGATCAAAAGAACTCAAAAAGAAAGATATTAAGAGGCAAATGCAAATAACGGCAGAAATCTGTCAAAACAGACATGCAGGTAAAGACTGTTTTTTTCGAAAATCTTCTGTTGCACAAATCGAAAAGTGCAAAACTAAAGAAAGTTAGATAATAATCTGGATCATGCACACAAAAAATGGCAGATCAATACGACGTTCTGGAATTTTTCACGATTTTTTACAGCGAAGCGCATAAATCTGTTTCAGGACAGCAACTTCCCCAAATCTTACCTCCCTCACATTAGAGGCTATTCTTGGCACAAAAACCACACAAAAAGGATAAAGAGAGGTTATTATAGAGGTAATAACTTCCAATACTCAACAAAATCAAAACTAAACTTAAAGAAAAAATAAAATGGGTTGTCTCCAAAAAGCTCTTTCTTTATAACCATTAAGATATGCATGATAATTTCGATGATGCTCACATAAGAAATATGAATTGAAATAAAGAGAGAATCAAGAAGCAAATATGAAACAAATTTAAGTATACCCCACTTCCTTTGAAAAATATTCTTGTAAATAAACAAGTCATGAAAACATAAAGCAACAAGCATAGGAAAGCAAAACAAGTGCAACATCAAAATTTTCAACATAAAGAGGGGAACCTTAATATTGTTGAGATACATAAAACCATGTTTCCCTCTCTCATATTAACTTCCAGTAGCAACATAAAATTAACAATACAACTATCACATAAAACATTCTTATCATGAGCCACATGCATATAATAATTATTACTCTCCACATAAGTATAGTCATTCTTATTAATTGTAGTGGGAGCAAATTCAACAAAATAGCTATCATTATTATTCTCCTCACCATAATCATCAAATATAGGAGGCATATTGTAATCATAGTTAATTTTCTACTCAATAGTAGGTGGAATGAAAATGTCATATTCATCATTGTGATCATCATATATTGGAGGTATAGTATCATCATAATTAATTTTCTCCTCTATAGTAGGTGGACTGAAAATGACATATTCATCATTGTAATCATCAAATATTGGAGGTATAGTATCATCATAACAAATTTTCTTCTCTAAAGCTGGGGAACTAAAAAATCATAAAAACTAGCTTCCCCAATCTTAGACGTTTCCATAGCATTAGCAATAATGTTGTTCAAAGAATTCATACTAATAACATTGTTATTAGCATGCAAACAAAGTTCCATAGGTTTTTTTTAATTTTCTCTTCAAACACTTCATGTCCTAACTCAAGATAAATACTATAAAGCTCTCTAATTTTGATTTTGTTTTCCACTAAGCCTAACTAGTGAAAATAAAAACAAGAAGCAAAAAAGATATAATTGCAGAATCTAAAGTAAATAAATTCGAGCACTCACACACCAGCAACAGTACTAGAAGATAACTTAGTAGCCAGAGGATGTGAGTACCTTTTACCTTACCTCCCCGGAAACGGCACCATAAAATAGCTTCATGTCTACGCACACTTCTATTCTTGTAGACAGTGTTGGGCCTCCAAGTGCGCAGGTTTGTAGAACAACAACAAGTTTCCCTTAAGTGGATCACCCAAGGTTTACCGAACTCAGGGAGAAAGAGGTCAAAGGTATCCCTCTCAAGCAACCCTGCAATCAAGATAAAAGAAGTCTCTTGTGTCCCCAACACACCCAATACACTTGTCAAGTGTATAGGTGCACTAGTTCGGCGAAGAGATAGTGAAATACAAGTAATATGGATGATTATAAGTGGTAATTGCAATCTGAAATAAAGATGGCAGCAAGCAAACATGTAGCAGGACTGATTGTAAACGATGTTTCAATGCTTAGAAACAAGGCCTAGGGATCATACTTTCACTAGTGGACACTCTCATATAAATATCTTCTCTTCATTATGCTACTCTGAACTACTCTCCAGTTGGATAACTCCAATCCACAGTAGGGCTACAAAATCTCTCCTTAAAGCGCATTCCCCATCTAGGTAACCCCACACTAGCACCTTGAGCGCTAGATGGTTCCAAAAAACACCACAATTTCATAGAGACATCCAACTCAAAATATAACTCATGATAAGTATTTCTATAATCTTTAGCCTAAGTGCCACACGGTGTGCACACTATCAACTTCACACACGTGGGGATAAGCGGAGATTACAATAATTAAAGCACTTGAGTAGCAGAGTAGACCTACTTATTCAACTAGATTACAAAGCTCATTATCACAATAAGATCACGCATAGAGAGAGAGATGAACACATAGCTACCAGTAGAGCCCTTAGCCTCGAGGGAGAACTACTCCCTCCTCATCATGGGAGTCAGGATGGAGATGGCGGTGAAGTCGATGGAGATGGCTCCGGGGGCAATTCGCCGTCCCGACAGGGTGCCGGAATAGAGTCTTCTGTCCCTCGAATCTCCTCTTCGGTGGTGGCGGCGCTGCGGAAATTTTCGTGGATTTCTGATCTATGTAGGATTTTTGTCTCGGGGAGACGTATATATAGGAGAAAGGGCAAGGTCGGTGGATGCCCGAGGGGCCCACACCGTAGGGCGGCGCGGCCTAGGATTGACCTGCGACATCCCTAGGTGTGGCCACCTCGTGGCTCCACTTCGTCTCTCCTTCGGGCTCCATGCCGTGTCTGAAAAAATAGGAACTTCGGCTTTTGTTTCGTCCAATTCCGAGAATATTTCTTTACCAGCTTTTCTGAAACCAAAAATAGCAGAAAACAGGCAACTGGCACTGCGACATCTTGTCAATAGGTTAGTTCCAGAAAATGTATAAAAATGCCTCAAAGTGTAGACAAAACATAAGATAGTTGGTACAAAACAAGCCTGGAGCATCAAAAATTATAGATACGTTTATGACGTATCACAGCCCCGAGCGTGTTTTAGCGATAAATAATTTAAGGGAAAAAGATTTTGGGCCAAGGAACTTAGATTTTATTTATCGTAATGTAGGAAGTACAGTGTTTGGCTGAATAGTCTTATTAAAAGTAAAGGATAACTAGGGGTAGAAGCATCACAGTCTTGCGACGTTCCAAGGGTTGGAGTATTCGACTCCTGACTTGACGTCCATGAGGCGGTAGCGCCACCTGGGATGACTTTAGTGATGATGTAGGGTCCTTCCCAGGGTGACTCAAGCTTTTTGTGCCCTTCCTACTTGAGTCGCAGAACGAGGTATCCTTTGATGAAGGACCTTGGACTCAGCCGGCGGCTGTGGTAGTTGTGAAGGCTCCGCTGATACACCACTGAGCGAGCCGCGGTGATGTTGCGTGCTTCATCCAGCGTGTCGACGACGTCTTCGAGTGCGGCCGATGATTCGGCTTCGCTGTAGGCGACTAGTCATGGGGCCTTGTATCCTACCTCAGCAGTTAGCATAGCTTTGGCGTCGTGCACCATGAATAAGGGCGTGTAGCCAGTTGAGATGTTTGGTGTTGTGCGCAGACTCCATAGAACGGAGGGTAGCTCGTCCGCCTAGGTTCTCGCAAGCCTTTCGAGTGGGCATAGCAGACGCTTCTTGATGTTGTTGCCGATGAGGCCGTTGGCCTTTTCAACCTGTCCATTGGTCCGTGGATGCACCATAGAGGCGTATGGCAAGTTGATTCCAAGGTTTTCGCAGAAGCCTCAGAATTCCTTCGAGATGAGGTTTGAGTCATTGTCCGTTATGATGTTGTGGGGTACTCTGAACCTATAGACAATGGACTCAAAAAACTTGACGGCGGTGGCACCACTTTGGTTAGTAACAGGCATGGCTTCGATCCACTTCGAGAATTTGTCGACTACTACCAGGAGGAAGACATGCCCTCCTGGCGAGGACTTTGGCAGTTTGCCGATCATGTCGAGCCCCCACTGGGCGAAAGGCCATGCCAGCGGTATGGGCCACAGCTCTGATCCGGGTGTGTGTGGCTTGTCTGCATACCACTGACAGGCATTGCACCTCTGTACTATTTCCTTGGCCAGTAGAAGCCAGATCATAGAGCTTTGGCGACCAGAGCGCGGCTGCCTGCGTGATGGCCATAGGTACCCTCATGGATGTCTAGGAGGATGCTTTTGTCGTCGCTATTGGTGATGCATCGTTGGATCACACCCGAAATGCTGCACTTGTATAGCTCGCCATTGATGATGGTGAAGGCCTTTGATCGGCGAGATATGCATCGGGCGTCTGTCGGGTCCTTAGGCAGCTGCTTGCTCATCAGGTAGCGAAGGTACGGTTGGGTCCATGTCTCCTCAACTGCCATGACCTGCTTGAAGCTTACCAGCTCGACCTCCGTGTCGATCTTTTCGGGTCCTTCTTGTCCTTCGGGTGGCGTAGCCCCTGAGTGTTCCGCGGCTTTGGCTGTGCCCTTTGGGAATTTACGCTTGATGGAGGGTACGCAGATTTGTTCGAGGAACACACGTGGTGGCACTGGGGCGCAAGTGGAGCCAATGTTGGCGAGCTTGTCGTCCTCCTCATTGCTTTCTCTACCGACATGCCAAAGTTCACAGTCGTCAAAGTCCCCTTCGAGTGAGTTGTAGAGAGCATGGTATGCAATCATGTTGGCGATATGGGTGTCGCACTCGTTCATCGTCTGCTGGACGACGAGGTTGGAGTCACAGTATATGATGAGGCGCGTTGCGCCGCACACCTTGGCCATCCTCATGCCGTGTATGAGTACCTCGTAGTCGGCCTCGTTGTTGGATGCACGGAATTTCATCCAAAGGAAATACCTCATCTTGTCCCCTTGAGGGGACGTCAGTATTATGCCGGATCCTGCTCCAGCCTCGCGCTTAGAGCCATCGAAGTGCATTGTCCAGGACCGCGACATGTCCGGGGTGTCCGGCAGTTGGAGTTTCATCCAGTGGACGAGGAAGTTTGGGAGCACCTGGGACTTGATTGTGGTGCGCCGCTCGTAGATGATGTCTGACGAAGACAGTTCGGTGCCCCACAAGGCTACTCGCCCCGTAGCTTCGGGGTTATTCAGGATGTTCGACAGTGGGGCATCATTGACGACCATGATCTGGTTCTCCTAGAAGTAGTGGCTCAACCATCGCGCTGTCATGAATACGCCGTAGGTGAGCTTCTGGTACTAGGGGTACCTCTGCTTTTTCGGGGTCAGTACCTCGCTAAGGTAGTAGATTGGGTGTTGTACCCCGTGGGTCAGTACCTCGCTAGGGGTACCTCTTCTGACCATCTGATGCGTAGATGCTATGTATAGAAGCAAGGGCTCCCTTCCTTCGGCATCACCAGGACGGGTAATGTGGAGAGCAGCCGTTTTAGGTGCTCAAATGCTTCGTCCGCTTCGACCGTCCACTCAAATTTGTCGGCGTTGCACAACAGCTGATAAATAGGGAGGGCCTTCTGATACGTCGGAAACGTATCTATAATTTTTGATGTTCCATGCTTGTTTAGTATCTACTTTGCTTTGTCTACACTTTGAGGTGTTTTTATATCTTTTCTGGAACTAACCTATTAACAAGTTGCCACAGTGACAGTTGCTTGTTTTCTTTTGTTTTTGTTTCCAGTAAGGCAGAAAATCAATATTCTCGGAATCAGACGGGACAAAAGCCAAAGTCAATATTTTACCGTGGGTGACACGAAGTCCAGAGGAGAGATGTAGAGGCAAGCTAGGGTGGCCAGACCCCCCTAGGCGCGGCCAGGGTGAGCCCGCGCCTAGGCAGGGTGTGGGACCCCTAGTCGCCTCCCAGCCTTGCCTCTTCGCCTATAAGAAGCCCCCGATGCAGAAACCCGAGGCACCTGATCAAAACTCCATGAAACCGTTTGTAGCCGTCGCCACCATCGTCCCTAGATCTGGGGGAGGGGGATCTGAAGTTCTTCCCGACACCCTGCCGGAGGGGAGATCATCCTGGAGGCCTTCTTCTCCGGTATGATGCGTGAGTAGTTCCACCTTGGACTATGGGTCCATGTAGTAGCTAGCTGGTTGTATCTCCTCCTTGTGCTTTCATGTATAGATCTTGTGACCTCCGTTCATGATCAAGATCTAATCTATTTGTAATCATGCATGTTGTGTTTGCGGGGATCCGATGGATATTGAGATTACTATGTCAGATTGATTAATGGTTTTGTCTTTATGATTCTATCATGTCTGTGTTGTTTGTGATCTTGCATGTTTCTGTTGTTAGTAGCTATCTTGGCCAAGTAGTTGCTAGTGACTCCAAGAGGGGGTATTTATGCTCGATAGTGGGTTCATGCCTCTAGTTTCCAAGGGAAGTGACAGAAATCTCTTCGGTTGTAGATGTGCGGTTGCTACTAGGGAGAAAACAATGGTCTCTTATTCATAGAACAAGTGGATTGTTTACCTTACACACTTTTCTTAAAGAAGTTGTATGTTGCTTGCAACTTAATACTAGAGGGGGTTCGGATGATAACCCAAAGGTGGACTACTAGTCATAGATGCAGTTGGATGGCGGTCTATGTATCTTGTTGTATTGCCCAATCGAATCTCATAGGATCTTTTTGTCTGGTATTGCATTGTTATGCCTTGCTCAGTTCCTGTCAATTGCCCTGCTATAATTTGTTTACCCTTCATGCCATGTTATCTAAGGAGAGCACCTCTAGTGAACTATGGAATCCCGGTCCAATCTTTACCATTGATACATATTCCACTATTACTGTTTACCTGCTGCAAACCATCATCACCTCCCACACCATACGTTTAATACTTTGTTATAGCAAACCGGTGAGCTTGACAACCTCACTGATTCGTTGGGGCAAAGTCTTGAGTTTGTGTTGTGCAGGTTTTCGTGTTGCTCGCAACACCTGTGTGACGTTTCCTTCCTCCTACTAGTTCGATAACCTAGGTTTCTTACTGAGGGAAGGCTTGCTGCTGTAATGCTTCACACCTTGCTCTTTGGGTTCCCAACAGGCTCTACACGTAGCCATCAAAATCTTTCTGGCGCCATTGCCGAGGAGGCCAAGGACGTCTTCACAACGGGAGTCCTCCACTTCCTTTCTCTTTACTTTGTTTTTAGTTTGCTTAGTTTCTTTTGCTTGGTTTTGTTTGCCTCTTTTCAAAAAACCCAAAAAAATTAGTCTAATTTGGTTTGCTTTCCCTATTCAAAAACACAAAAAAATTAGTTCCTGCTCTAGCTGCTGTTGCTGCTTTTGGCTTGCCCACCTTTGCCAAAATGAACTCTGCTGATAACACCAAGTTGTGTGACCTCACTAGCACAAACAACAATGATTTCCTTAGCACTCGTATTGCTCCACCTGCTCCTGATGCTACCTTTTATGAAATTAAGCCTGCTTTGTTGAATCTTGTGATAAGAGAGCAATTTTCTGGTGCTAGTTCTGATGATGCTGCTGCCCATCTCAATAACTTTGTTGAACTTTGTGAGATGCAGAAGTATAAGGATGTAGATGGGGATATTATTAAGCTCAAGCTTTTTCCTTTCTCCTTGAGAGGAAAAGCCAAAGAATGGTTGCTATCTTTGCCTAGAAATAGTATTGATTCTTGGACTAAGTGCAAGGATGCTTTTATTGTAAAGTACTACCATCCTGCTAAGATTATATCTATGAGAAGTGACATTATGAAATTTAAACAACTTGATAATGAACATGTTGCTCAAGCCTGGGATAGAATGAAATTTTTAGTTAAGAATTGTCCCACTCATGGACTCACTGCTTGGATGATTATCCAGACCTTTTATGCAGGTTTAAACGTATCCTCAAGAAACCTGTTGGATTCAGCTGCCGGAGGTACCTTTATGGGCCTCACTTTGGGTGCTGCAACAAAGCTCCTTGATAATATGATGGTTAACTACTCTGAATGGCACACTAAGAGAGCTGCACATGGTAAGAAGGTAAATTCTGTTGAAGAAACCTCCTCTTTACGTGATAAGATTGATGTTATTATGGCTATGCTTGTTAATGGGAAAGCTCCTTTAGATCCTAATAGTGTTCCCTTAGCCTCTTTGGTTGCTCAAGAAGAGCAAGTTTATGTGAACTTCATTAGAAACAACAAGTTCAACAACAATGCTTATAGGAGTAATTTTGGTGGTAGCAACTATAGGCCTTATCCTCCTAATAATGGCAATACCTATGGAAACTCTTACAACAATGCTAGAAGTGCCCCCTCTGAACTTGAAGTCACGCTCAAAGACTTTTATTAGTAAACAAACCACTTTCAACAAGGGTATAGAGGAAAAGCTTTTGAATGTTGAGAAGAACATATCCTCTTTGTATGAAGCTCAGTCCTCCTTGATTAATAAAATGGCTGCTAAACCTGAAACCATGGAAAGTACCTTTGCTGCTACTCATGCCATACAAGTTACTATTGATGAAAATGTTAGGCTGTTAGCTCAACTTCATGCTAAGTGGGAAAGGGAAGCTGAAATTGATGGAAACAATAGTGTGTGCACCATCACCACTAAACCACAAGTAGCCCCTATTCCTCCTCCTACTATGCCTAAGCCTATTGAGCCTACTACTAGTGATGCTAAGTTTGATTTTGATATAGATGGTTCCAATATTTCTGAAGTGATTATATTCTTGCAAAATCTTGCTAGAAGTCCTGATGCTAGTGATATGCATGTTGCTTTCACCAAACACATTATAGATGCTCTTGTTAAGATTAAGGAAGATAAGTTAAAACACAAAGCTTCTATTCCTAGGAAAGTAGAATATAGTTGGGAACCCATTATTAATATGCAAGTGAATGACTTTGATCTCAAAGCTTCATGTGATCTTGGTTCTAGTGTCTCTATTATGCCTAGGAAGATTTATGAAATGCTTGATTTGCCACCTTTGGAAAATTGTTATTTGAATGTCCCGCTTAATGATAATGATAAGAAGAAACTCATAGGGAGTATTAATGATGTCCTCATTATGGTTAACAATGGTTATGTCCCTGTGGATTTCTATGTTTTGGATGTTGAATACAATGCTTCTTGTCCTATTACTTTGGGAAGACCTTTTCTTAGAACTGTCGGTGCCATCATTGATATGAAATAAGACACCATTAAATATCATTATCCATTCAAGAAAGGTACTGAACACTTCCCTATGAGGAGAGAAAAGGTGCCTTTTGCTCCTCCTTTGAAAGCAAGGTTTGATGTTAATGTTTCCTCATTTGAAAATACTTGATTCCTCTTGCTTCTTGTGCCTAACTTAAAGACGTTAAAGAAAAGTACTTGTTGGGAGATAACCCAAGAGTTTCCTTAAGTCTTGGAAGTTATTACTTCAGTAATGACCTCTCCTTATCCTTTTTGTTTGCTTTTTGTGCCAAGAATGAGAGGGAAGTAAGATTTGGGGAGTTGCTGTCCCGAAACAGATTTTTTTCCTCCACCATAAAAATTCGTGAGGAGTCTCTCTAAGTCAGATTGAGCGGAAATTTTATGAATAAATTCCCCAGTATGTTAGCTAACTTTTGTTAGTTCAGCACTTTTTGATTTCAGCAATAGAAGATTTTCGAAAAAATCGGTTTCTACCTACTGGTCTGTTTTGACAGATTTCTGCCATTATTTGCATTTGCTTCTTATTGATTCCTTTTTGAGTTCTCTTTTGGGGAATTGAGCTTTTTGAAGGATTTGCTATAGTATCTTGTGTTTTTAGTGAAAAGTCTTGCTGTTCCAAAGCTTTTCCTAAAGGTCTATTATCTTTTGAATACACTAATGTTGATAATGAAGATTGTGTGAAGTTTTGTATGGAGGAAAAAATTCAGGTGTAGAGAGAGAATGATGTTGTAACATCCCAGCATTAGAGCTTAGAAATAAGCTAAACACAGATGTGTGCATTGCATTCATGCATACAAATCCGAATCATATCCTAGTATTCATTACAATAACTCATGAATACCAATTTTAGAATAAAACTTAAGATACAAGAATGTAATAACTAACTCTTGACCTATTTTATCCTTATATATGTCAACACCCGGATTTTTAATCACAGATGCCTGTTATGCCATACATCGCAATCCCAGGATTACCATTTTTGCGAGACATAACAGAATTTGATACCACAGTACACCATCCATTACAAACCATACATAAGGTCTTATAAAAATAAGGATCTCATGATCCAGTTCTTAATACAACTCAAGCAACGGAATACGTAATAATAATGGTAGTGTAGGCGAAGCTCCATCTTCGGGGTCACAGGCAATGCTGACGATGGGAGATGATCCTAGTTGTCGTAACCTTCCTGGGGTCCTTCGTCCTGGTACTCCTCTTCATAGTCTGGCCACGGGAATAGCCAGGGACAAAGCCATGAGTACTCTTTAAGTACTCGCAAACTAATACTAACAAGTGAAGGGGGTTTTTGTAATAGGACACTAAGCTCTATGGTTGTTTTGCAAAAAGCCAGATTTACCTCTACTAAGTTCAGAAGCAAGACAAGCTAGTTGAAATTTTATAACACCTAAGTGGGAACTTGTATTTCATATCACAACTCTGTTGTGGTCAATTCAAAATCTACATTCATTTCACAAGTCATTTTGAAAACATCTGACGGGGGAACAGTATGGCCACTCCAACTGTCCATAACCGCGGACGCGGCTATTCGAATAGTTTGACACTCTGCAGAGATTGTACACTTTTACCACAACATTTGATACATCCGTCAGGAACAAACCCTGAATTCACCATACTCAGTATGCGGATAATCTATCCTAACCTTTCAATTACACGCCCTAGTATAGGCACCTCTCCTATGAGTTTGGCCTCCCAACCATGACCAACTGTCATCTTGGGTACTGCACAGGTGGACAATCTTCACAAGGTAGCCTCAGCTCAGACCTTGGCCGTGAGGGAACCCATACTAAGGTATATAAGTTTCCAGTCAAGCCCTACCCAATTCTCGGGTATTGTGGTTGTACGGTAAAATTGGAATGGTATCGCATCCAGACAAACATCAGTTTTATAAAGGGCTAATGCTCATGCCTTAACATTTTCATCACCAAAATCATCTGGTGATCGGAAACACATGTCAAAACATCTCAGTAGAATGATCCATCATTCCATGGTTTTCATTACCATTTTCACCAAGTATTCCCATCTAAAGTTGATCCAGTTTTATGCTTAGCACTAGCATCTACAAGTGGGGGTAAGTACTAATGAGGGATGGTAAACTAGTGGAGTTTAACTAAGTTCAATCTCATGTCTTAGGATGACATCAAGATGATCTAGCTTAGGCCAAATTTAATGCTCTTTATGCAACCTTCAATTATATTTCTAGTATCTACAGTTTACTCAAGTAAACTCTAAGTAAGAGCTTTGATAAAGAAATAAAGTAGAAAGCTTGCAATTAAAACTAGGATTGGGTATCATCAAATGTGTCTAACCAAGCATGCTTAGTGCATTGGATAGTTTATCTAACTTTCATAATTGCAAGTGTTAGCTTGCATCAGTATCAGTATAAGCTTGCCTTGTGCAGAGAAGTGGTTGAAGTTCTCCTCGACTTCTTCTTCGTAGTATCCTCTTTCCTCCTCGTATCCTTGGTCGGTACTAGCGTCTATGAATAAATACGAGGTACACAATCACCAAACAATACTTAACTACTTTCAATCATCACACACAAGGGTTCTATAGATGATCTAGCATCATCACTAACATTACAAGATTAAAGTTTTGTCTAATTTCTTTTATTTTTAGAAAAGTAATTTCTACTCATTAAAAACTACTTAAGATTTAATATTCTCCAAACCAAACATGGGATCATGTTGACACATGTCATCACCACATATTTCAGTACATGGGGAAGTGATTTAAAGTGGTGTCACAATTTAATAAGGTTTAACCTTTTATTTTAAATAAAATAAAGTGACTAGAAATGCCTATCTGGCATTCTTTTATTACTTGAACATTATTTCTGTAAGTAAACCCATATATTTTTATATATTCTGAAAGTTATTATCAATTTTGATTTTTGAGAGTTGGAATCAACTCAAAAGCTATTATGGTTTAAATTTGAAAAATGTTTGAATGCAGAAAAGCTTCTGCCTTGTTATTTTACCAATGTTGATCTAAAGATCCAAATTATTTGAATCCAATGGGCTTGGATTAAGCATTTCAATATCTTTCTAACAAAATTGGTTTCATTCAGTTTGGTTCACTGAATCGAGCTGGGTTGATTTTTGAAACTAGGTACAGAACTATGTTTGAACTTAAAAAGAAAAAGCTAAATTCAAACGAGTGGGCTGCGCGGGAAGGGGTAATGGGCTGGCCCAGTGTCACTCCGCAGCGCGGGGCGCAACTGACAGGGGGGGTCTACTGGTCAGTGACTCTTTAAACGCGAAGCGGTACGGGGTGATGTGGTGCGTTGGATTAGAATGAAGATCGACGACTGAGGGTCGTCGTCGACGATGAACAAGTCACCGGCGAGCTCGAACCCTAGTGGCTCAATGGGGGTGCATAGGGGGCATACCGGGGCTCCAGTGATGACGGCGAGGCGGGAAAACGACGAAGTCGACGACAGCGAACTCAGGGGTGGTCGCGGCAGCTCCTGGGGTGGTCGAAATCAACGGCTCCCTTCTTCTCTAGAGGCGGCCTGCTCCGGCCAAATTCCGGCGATGCGCTGCTCGCCTTGCTCCGGCTAAGGGGTGGAACGATCAGTGAGGTGAGGGGAGTGAAATGGTGTGCTTCAATCGGCTGGGGGTCGCCTCCTGTTATAGGCTTGACGGCGAGACCGAGAGGGATGGGCAGGCGACGATGGCGACACGGCTACGGGCGGCTAGAGGCATGGACGAGGGTGGCGATCGATCGGTGGTCTCCTGGCGATGCTCTATGGTTTAAATGCGCGTGTAGGGGCGGTGGAAAATGGCCGGGAACGTGCGGTGGTCTGCGCGGCAACGGCGGCGTCTTCGATGACGAGCGGTGGCTATGAGGCATGGGGCGGCGAACGGGGGTGTCTGCGAGGTTGCTGGGACGGTGGTGATCACGTGTGCACGCGGCGAGGGCGGCGCGCGGTCTGTGGGCGTGTATCGAGGGTGGCGCTCTGGCGCGCTCTCGGCACGCTTGTAGAGCGGCTTAGCATGGCTTGGGCGTGTGGTCCAGTGGCTGGCATTGCTCGCGGCTGGGACAGGGAGTGGAGGTGGGGTGCTAGCTAGCTCCCAGACAAGGTTGGCGAGGCTAGTGTTGCTCGTAGCTTGCTGTCCACACTAGGGTGACATGGGTGCTCTCGGCCTATTCACCATTGATGACATTGGCGAGTTTACAGTGGGGCTAGAGCTTAGTTAAGTTTGGTAGATGATCTACTGAGGCTAGTGTAACCAGAGAGGGAACAAGGTTGGCTCAAAACACTGCTCCAAATAGTGTTTTGATTTTGTTTGATTTGCATCTGCAACCTGTTTGATGAAATGGCCGCATGAACTTAAGTTTTGAATTTTGAAAAGATTTTTGGTGGGTGTGCTAGGCATGTGTTGAGGATTCTGTGGATGCTTGGGTTTTGAAAATTGATCTTGTTTGAGGGTTTTTTGAAATAATGGGGTCTTCCCATATGAAATAGATTCAATTTTAAACTGTCATTTAAACTATGCATTCAAATGTTTTTGCATGATCACAAAGTGGGCCTTGGTACCTTGTTATGAGTACTATCAAGGGGTGCAAAGATCCATACATGTTTCTATTAAGTTCTAAAAGTTAGAGATAGCCAAAGTAGGCATGGGAGTTAAATTGGCCAAAGTGACCATTCACTTAATTTGTTTGTTTTGATTTGTTTGTCTTTGGGAAAAGTTTGGGGATTGTTTAGATGTTTATTTCACCTAAGAATCATTTTACAAGCAAAGAAACACATAATCATGGAAATTCAAAAGAATCCAAATTTTAATGCATACACATATGAATGCTTTCATATTTTTAATTGGAAAAGTTTTTGTTAACCCTAATTTGGATGATTAGAGTTTGATGATTTAAGTTTAATATTTTTGGGATGTTACAATATATCCTACCATGAGTATCATGGTAATACTTAACCCTAACTCTTCAATTGTATTAAGTAGGAAGGAAAGAAATTCAAGACCATTCACCACATATCCTTCTTTTCATATCAATCCTTATGGAATCCTATATCATATATCTATTGTTCATCAATATTGAGTAATCAACTATTGATTCACCAATTCTTAAACTATCAATTCTTAATCTATCAACTCTTATTCTTATTATAACATTCACTTAAGGGCTATAAAGAAATAAGTAAGAAGGGGTAAATAGTAATGTTAGATTTGAATATCATCTATAGGGTGGGAGAGTTGGAAGGGAATCAAATCCATATGGTGAATTGATGGAGTTAACTCACTTCTGAAATGATAGAAGAGTTATTTGGAATATATAATTATAGGGTAATAAAGAAGATTATAAGGATGAATCCTGAAGATAGTTACCAGGAGTAGTCCTATTGGATCAAGTAGGCATAGTAAATGAATAACATCTCTTAATCCAATAGAGATACTAAGAAGATAATTTCAATACAACTGTAATGTTATATGGATGGAAGCCTTGATTAGCCAACTGAAAACCTAAACCATAAAGGATCAAAGGATTATAATGATCATGCTTTGGTCACCAAGATTGAATGCTTATATCATGTATAAGTGACATTGGTGGATAGAACATGATTGAACCCTAGTATAGATATATTATTCTAGAGTAGCCATGACAAGTCACCATGATATAATGTGAAGTTTGAGTATAAGATATTGGAGTAAAATAGAGATGAGATAGTATGATTAATATGATGCTAGAGCACATTGGATTATAGAAGTAGTATTTTCCTCTTGGGAAATACTAAACACATGATGAGAGTAGAATTTGATATATACATCTACTGTAGTAGTACTAGTGAAGGATGGTTAAGGAAGAGTATGAATGGAGTTAAAAGTAACTACTTGTTGGATTGGAGATTATTAGTAGTAGAATAGTTTAATATAACCAAGTATGAATATGAGAAGATTATGAAAGGCTTTAGTGTCAAGCTCATTGGATTTATAAATGGATTTAGAAGAATAAAAGGTGGATAAGAATATTCTTGTGAAGTAAAGCTCATCATGTTAACACATGATGATAGATATGTAGAAGAAGTATATCTAGGAAAGGAATTCCTTAATTAGAAGTCTAGAATTATTGAAGTATGGAAGATAGGAATTCTTGGTAAACACTAAACCCTAAATCTTTAACAAAACATAGAATCCATTTCACCTGATTGATCTTTCATCTTATTTACACAAAGCTTCATAGGAATATTTTCCTATAGCAAATCACTTAAGCACATCTTTGTCATTTCCAACTATCATGATCACATGTGCTTAGGAACTATCTCAATTAATTCTTCCTCATAAGTCATTCCAGAAAATAACTCTATTTTTTTAAAAGGTGATATCATTAAAGATCACAAACATAAAGACAATATATTTTAGTCATTAATATTTATTCACATCAATAAAAGGATTTGAGTATATTAAAACTCCTAAAACTCATGGTAAACAGTTACAATTTAAAACCCTAACTTCTATTTCAATCATAAATACCAATGTATATGAATTATCATAACCAACATTATTAAAACATTATTCACCTCTTAGTGGAATGGGGTTAATAGAATTTACCATTTTAAGAATCTTATAAATTAAATCATCTTATATAATGATTGCTATATAATAATATGGATATGTTCTCTGCATATCTTTAGATATTTAAAACCTTTATCCTTGCAACCACTAAAAAGAAATAAGAATCATTTTACAAGATCTTAAACAAATCTCTAAAAACCTAAGTGATAAATTGTTACAATCAATAAAGATGATTTCCAAATAGTTTAATCTTTGAAAATAATAAATAAATATTGGAACAATTAGTTTCATAAGTTCCTGTAGTAATTTTGTTATTTTATAAAGTTTCTGAATATTTGAATCATTGTAGAAATTCAAACTGAAAAAGAAAAGAGGAAACATAATTAGAAAAGAAAAAGTAAAAGGAATAACCAGCCTAGTTTTGGCCGAGGCCCATTTCTCCTTATTGCTATCTGACGCTCGCGTGCAACAACAGCCGTTCTCTGCTCACTTCACCACGGCCCAACAAAAGCCCGGCCTAGATACCATTTTGTCAACCAATCCGTCGTCTTCCTCCTCTCGTCAAGCAGTTCGCTGGAGGCGCCGGCGACTGCCCGATGCTGCTCCGTCGTCGCGACGCCGCCACTGGGGTCTTTGCGAGGATAAGAACGCCATGCCAACGTACCTGCTCGTCCTCATCCTCACAATCTCTCTTTATTCCTCTCCCGCATGAACGCAAACCCTAGTTCCGGTCAGAGAGGACTGTCGTCGTCAGTAGAGGTCATCCCAGAGATCGTGGAGTGGTCGAGAAGAAGCGCAGCGTCATCCTCTTCATTTTAGGATACTCAATCAAGTCAAGGGAGCTCCAAATCGATGCAATCGAGCCATGTTCTTTCCACGGTGATCACCGAAATCCATGAAATTGCGCCCGTCTCCAGTCACCATCGTCGTCATGGACCACACAGCCATGCTCAGGGTACGCCTACGCATCTCTGGCCTTATTACCGCTTCCTAATTTCACCTCTAGCTCGAATTCGTCGAGAGGCCGACGTGCACCGCCGCAATTAAGTTCGCCGGAGTTACCATCGTGGTCTTAAGCGCTCGTGTAGCACCCTACTCTACTCACCACATCCAGACGCATCGAACACACACTTTAGATTGAAGCCTCGTGCCATATTTTGGCGGCACCGTCGTGTTCTGGCGGGATGCCGTCAAACTCCGACGAGGTGATGTCATCATTGACCTAGTCCACGATTTGACCTGGTCTTTGCCTAGGTGGCATGTGACGTGGCCCCTGGCCCATCTGTCATCGACTGGGAGTAGAAATAGGGCTGGTAACACATGCTTTTTCTAACCTGAGAGTGTGATGTGGCCACTGGCCCACTGGTCAGTGACCTTGGGTAGGTTTAGCTTAGGTGTAAAAAGGTTAAGCTAAGTGATGACGCAGTAATTACTTTAGTATTTTGCTTTAATAATTTAGGAAAAGAATGAACATTGTAAATTCAATAACTATTGTTTCATAATTCAGAAAAACATGTTTTATATATGAAAAATTTCAGAAAAATAAAATCTATAACATTAAACCATTGTCAAACATTATTAATCCAAATTTAAATAAATATTATTTAATCAAGATTCTATAAGTTTTAAAATTTTTAAAATTCATATTTTAATATTGGTAAATGTTAAAAATATAAATAAAATACCAAAAATCTTAGAAGAATAAGAACTATAATTTAAAACTATAATCATGCATTATTATTTCACTTAATTCAATATTTATTATTTATTAAGTGTTTATAAAGTAATAAATCTTATAAAAATCATATCTTATTATTTAAAAATCACAAAAATAAATGTAATATACCAAAATGATAACAAAAATAATACCTACATGTTAAATAAAAAGTTAAACACTTTAATAACTTGAATTTAAACCTATTTATTTAATTAATAATTCATATAATGTTAAATAAAAATTTGTTAATATTCCTAAAATTAACCAATTAAAGACTAATAAATAGTATTAGTCTGAAATACTAATATTATGAAGTAAAAATAGTTCAACACATTATAAATGCAATTGTATTGAATTATCATTCAACCATAAGTGTAGATTATTTTCTAAAAAGATTCTTATCCAATATAAAATCTTCAAGAATAATTTGTGACTAAATCAAATCTTTTTCATTACTCAACCACAAATTTACAAACTATAACCACTCATCTATAAAAAGATAAAAGTCCCTATTCCATTATACAATTAAGAAACCACTACTCAAATAGAGGTAATGCCATTCTTAAGTAACTTTAAGGAAACAGTATAAAGTGAACAAGATACAAGTATCATAAGTAATACACCTTAAGTCTATCCATGTCTTTAAAGTTAACTTTAGTCTATAAGACTTTAAATATTAAAATAAAAACTTTATTATGTGTTTTATAGTTAACTTTGGTATGTTATAATTAAGTTGTAAAGCATGTCAAATCCAAACTATTCTAGCAAGCACAAACAACATCAACCACCTCTGATTAGCCACAAGGATTGTTTAAACCTTAATAAAGGAATCTTTTCTTCAAAAGTTATTCGTTTTGCCACTTCCGTCAATATATGACAATTAATCATAATCACATCACTTTATGATTTACTTATATATTTGGATTGATAACACTTAAGTTCTTTACAAGTGACATTAATCGTAAGGTAAATTTTTTAAAGACGAACAATTATAGTATGAGCAATCTTGAGTAGCATTTCACATTGTGTGTATCTCATTATTTTATGGTATTATAATTACATGTTGTTTCACACACACTCAACAACCTTAATAAGAAGCACATGTGTAAAACTTAATCTAAAAGAGCAACACATTCTAAAGTAACCACTTCCAGTATCCAAACCCTAGAACAACGTTAACCCCGGGATTCGAGTTTATGAAAATGCATTACATTACTTGTGCATAATAGCATCTTGCTTCTTTAAACATTAGTACTTATCGGACCAATGATGCTAATTTCAGATGTTGGATCTTATATTGTCTTGAAGACCGTGAGTGCATAATCTTGCAATCATAAAAGGCAAGTTCACACTTGCTCATGTCCTTTGATTATTTTCTGTAAAGTATTTTGCAAATCTAGTGTTGTCATCACCTGCATTTGAAAAAGGTCGGAAAACACTATTTTCACAATAAATGATTATAGGTTCTTTACCATGAGGTAATAACCTACTATGAAAGTTTCGGTGGTAAAGGAACATATTATCTAGGACCAAACAACCAATGTCGCCAGTGATTCTAGCGCCGTATATTACGCGTTAACCATGAGACTTGGAATGGGACGGAGAAGTCAGCTGTATCCTTTTCCTCTCGTATGGAGGCAAGACGACCTTAACGTGACGTTGTGATTCCTTGTGCAGATCCAACATATGGGTGGGCACCCTTACGACCCACACTTTTGGTGTCTAGATTATCTATGAATGGTGATTAGGGATATAGTCCATCGAAATGGTACTCGTCCAGGCATCACCAGGTCATAGAGTCTTCGGGAACTAATCAAGGTTTTAGCCTGCCCGAAAGGGGGCTTAACGAGGGCGAGCCGGCCCCGAAGGATCGTGCAGACATATGAGGTCGCGGAGAGGGCAGTGATTGGCTTGGATCTTAGAGTGGGCCCCATACCAAGGAAGTATGGACAAGGTCATTACTTGGTTGTTATAACATCCCAAAAATACTAAACTTGGATCATCAAACTCTAATCATCAAAATTAGGGTTAACAAAAACTTTTCCAATTAAAAATATGAAAGCATTCATATGTGTGTGCATTAAAATTTGGATTATTTTGAATTGCCATGGTTCTGTGTTTCTTTCTTGTAAAATGATTCTTAGGTGAAATAAACACCATATAAACAATCCCCAAACTTTTCCCAAAGACAAACAAGTCAAAACAAACAAATTATGTGAATGGTCACTTTGGCCAAATTAACTCCCATGCCTACTTTGGCTATCTCAAACTTTCAGAACTTAACAGAAACATGTATGGATCTTTGCACCCCTTGATAGTACTCATAATAAGGTACCAAGGCCCACTTTGTGATCACGCAAGAACATTTAAATGCTTAGTTTAAATGACAGTTTAAAATAGAATCTATTTCCTATGGGAATATCCCACTATTTCAAAAACCACTCAAACAAGCTCAATTTTCAAAACCCAAGCATCCAGAAAATCCTCAACACATGCCTAGCACACCCACCAAAAATCTTTTCAAAATTCAAAACTCAAGTTCTTGCGGCCATTTCATCAAACACTTGGCAGGCAAATTTAAACCAAATCAAATTCACTGTTTTTAATAGTGTGTTGGGACTAACTGGTTCCCTCTCTAGCTCACAACACCCATTTAGTAGATCATATAGCCTAATTGGCAACCTCTAGCCTCACTGTAAGCTGGCCATTGTCATCAATGGTGAGCAATCCAAGCCACCTCGCCGGCCAAACCTGGTCGTCGCCGCAGCAGACCATCACCCCCTCTCTAGCCATGTCTGGGAGGTAGCCAACACTTCACCGCCACCCACTGTCCCCTCCCCGAGCAAAGGAAAACCATGGACGACCGAGCACGCTGCACGCCCAGTGCCACTTCGACATGCCGAGCATGCGCCAGAGCGTCGCACCCGGCACACGTGCACACGCTGCCCCTCGACCGCAGCCCGTGCCCACCGCTTCGCCATGACCCACCTTTCTGTGATGATTGAAAATAGTTAAGTATTGCTTGGTGATTGTGTACCTCGTATTTATTCATAGACGCTAGTACCGACCAAGGATACGAGGAGGAAGGAGGATACTACGAAGAAGCCGAGGAGAACTTCAACCACTGATCTGCACAAGGCAAGCCTTACTAATCAAGTTGACCTAGGCAAGCGAATACTTGCTTTTTACCATGCCAACTATATGCCTTAAGCATATGTGATCATACCCACATGATACCCCCTCCTAGTTTTACTTGCAAGCTTTCTACTTTATTTCTTTATCAAAGCTTTCCCTTAGAGTTTACTTAAGTAAAGTGTAGATACTAGAAAGATAATTGAAGGTTGCATAAAGAGCATTAAATTTGGCCTAAGCTAGATAAACTTGATGTCATCCTAAGGCATGAGATTGAACTTAGTTAAACTCCACTTGTTACCACCCCTCATTAGTACTCACCCTCAATTGTAGATGCTAGTGCTAAGCATAAAACTTGATCAACTTTAGATGGGAATACTTGGTGGAAAATGGTTATGAAATCCTTGGAATGATGGATCATTCTACTGAAATTTTTTGACATGTGTTTTCTGAACACCAGATGATTTTGATGATGAAAATGTTGAGGCATGATCCTTAGCCCTTTATAAAACTGATGGTTGTCTAGATGCGATAGCATTCCAATTTTACCGTACAACCACAATACCCAAAATTTGGGTAGGGCTTGACTGGAAAATTACATACCTTAGTATGGTTCCCTCACGGCCAAGGTCTGAGCTGAGGCTACCTTGTGAATATTGTCCACCTGTGCAGTACCCAAGATGACAGTTGGTCATGGTTGGGAGGCCAAACTCACAGGAGAGGTGCTTATACTAGGGCGTGTAATTGAAAGGTTAGGATTGATTATCCGCATACTGAGTATGGTGAATTCAGGATTTGTTCCTGACGGATGTATCGAATGTTGTGGTGAAAGTGTACAATCTCTGCAGAGTGTCAAACTATTCGAATAGCCGCGTCCGCGGTTATGGACAGTTGGAGTGGCCATACTGTTCCCCCGTCAGATGTTTTCAAAATGACTTGTGAAATGAATTGAGAATTTGACTTGACCACAACAGAGTTGTGATATGAAATTCAAGTTCCCACTTAGGTGTTATAAAATTCAACTAGCTTTTCTTGCTTCTGAACTTAGTAGAGGTAAATCTGGCTTTTTGCAAAACAACCCTAGAGCTTAGTGTCCTACTACAAAAACCCCCTTCACTTGTTAGTATTAGTTTGCGAGTACTTAAAGAGTACTCATGGCTTTGTCCCTGGCTATTCCCGTGGCCAGACTATGAAGAAGAGTACCAGGATGAAGGACCCCAGGAAGGTTACGACAACTAGGATCATCTCCCGTTGTCAGCATTGCCTGTGACCCCGAAGATGGAGCTTCGCCTACGCTACCGTTATTATTACGTATTTCCGCTGCTTGAGTTGTATTAAGAACTGGATCATGAGATCCTTATTTGTGTAAGACCTTATGTATGGTTTGTAATGGATGATGTACTGTGGTATCCAAATCTGTTATGTCTCGCAAAAATGGTAATCCTGGGATTGCGATGTATGGCATAACAGGCATCTGGGATTAAAAATCCGGGTGTTGACAGTTGTGCAACAAGGCTAAGGTCTCTCATGGGTAAAGTAACACACCTCTGCAGAGTGTAAGAACTGTAACTTGTTACTTCCTGTTCCGGGAAGGAGCTGCGAACGCGGCGGGAAAGGAACTCCATGAAAGTTTTGGTGAACCCGTGAAGGCTGACGGACATAGCTTTTCAGAATAAAAGCAACCTTTAAAGAAATGTTTACGAAAACTTGCATTGCCTACGACCTATGGTCCATGGCTGTACATATAGTGCATCAAACACTCCTTTTCTAGTGAACTTGCTAAGTACGCTCGTTCTCAAAGTATCTTCTTAACCCTTGCTAGGTTCTAAAGACAGTACAGACAATGTCTACATCAATTTATGCTCCAGTAATCATCATCAAAAGCTCAAGCTCTTCAATGAAGCCAAGGAAGTCAATATATACATCAACTCAAGTGAAGACGAAGTTATTGATTAGATAGGAATATAATCTCTAGCCATAGAACCTATTTCTGTAGTGTATTGCAATAGCAGCAATGCCAGACCATTAGTTTAAATACTAGTCTTAATAGTATGATAGTTTTTGAGTTTCTTATTTATGATTCTTCTTTGTAAGAAGTTTCTTTCTCTCTCTTTAACCTAGGGTGTTCTCTGGATCTTGTGTAAAGAGTTGAGTTGTAACCTATAGTCATGTCTTGGACCTGCTGTGTTTCTTTTGTATCACTCTGAGGGATGTAATACTGGTGAACGGTGTTTCATTGGTGTTATGCCAACGACTATAGTGTACTACATCATGCAGTGGTATGCTGGCTCACCGCAGATGTAATGAGATGAAGAATGGACAAAAGCTCAAGCTTGGGAATGCCACCCTGGTGTCACCCCAAGAAATATCTAAGAGGTACAAGCGTCAAAGCTTGGGGATGCCCAAGGCATCCCCTTCTTCATCAATAAAAACCTCACGTCTGTCTAGACACTTCGTTTTTATTGTTTCATGCACAGTTGTGTTGTTCTTGGAGCGTCTTAGTTTTCGTTTGCTTTGCTTAGCTTGTTTAGTTTGCTTGAATAAAGTAGTTTGGACCCCTTCTCGCTGTGTTGTTTCAAATAAGTCAATTGGTGTTGGAAAGGAGTAGGAAGTTCCTGCTTGAAAGTGCAAGAGGAGCTTGTATTGACTGTGACTTAGACTTTAGCATGACATGCTAGGTGTCGTTTTGACCATATGCTTAGTGATTATTGCTGTAGCATGTTTTGTTCCAAACAATTGGGATTGCTTAGTGTGCCTTGAATAAATTATTTGTTGTTTTAGCATACAAAAGCATAGTATTGTGGTATTATCCTTTGATGCTTTGTTTGGGTTGACTTGGCACATGATCACACCATGTTATGACTATGACAAGTCACCATAGCCTCTATGATCATTTAGTCCTTGACTTGTAGTACCACTCTATGCTTTGATTAGTAATGTTTTGTCGCTCTGCGTGATTATGGCCATTATTGCTCCCTTAGTTGGTTGCTCCCAGTCTTTTGCTAGCCTCCACTTGTATGAGTAAGCTCTACTCATACTTCCAACTCCCAAGAAACCCAGTTATTCCAAAGTGTCCACTATAACTCCTATGCATGGTGTGTTACACCATTCCAAGTATATTCTTGTTTTCAGCTATCTTCCAATTAAAAACTATTTTGTTATGTGAAAAGTTAGCGATTAAAGCCCTCACAAATTTGATGGCACACTTTATATTCTTTGCCCCTAATAAACTTGAACCATTGTGTCGTCTATGTTGTATATGCTTGCACTTATACATTGGAATTAGCAGAACCATGCTGTCATGGGGGACGTTTTCAACATTGCACTTGTACTTTGTACTCAGTTGATATCATGCTCTTTTGTCTATGGATGTCACCAGTGTGAAATAAAGGGGAGCTTGTAAGTCCATGGAGAAACGCCTGGGCCGCTACCCTAAGCCATGCCTAATCATGGTGGAAACTTGTAGCATCACCATAATGAGCTATCTATGAAGCATCCCAAATAAAACACTATGCACATAGTAAATAAAAAGATAGCTGAGATGCTCATTGTCTGCTTGCCTTGTCATTTTGGTTATGGGATACCTCATGTACCATGTGCAAGGGGTACCCCGTTGGTGGTTCTCTATGATACGCATGTACTTACAATGACAAGAACTTACAGGTGACTGAAGTTGAGTAGCATGAGGTGTGGCCCTCGTATTCAAGGGACTTGAGATTGCCAACTTATACTTTGTCAAGCATATACTCCATAGTTTGTTCATTTTAAACTTAATCACTTCAAGATGCTTATGATAGGGGCAATGAGGGCTGAAAGCTAACAAGTACCATAATTTTTGGAAGCTCTTTTTGAAACTTGAAATCCCTGCATCCCTTTATGAAGGGCCTTTCTTCCACTATTATTGAGTCTCCACCTTCTAACTTTAGGCACCATTAAGATAACATAGTTGCCATTCTGTGTGAAGTGTCCCAAAACTTATTGATTGATGCATATTGTGATATTACTTGTTCTGGTGCTATTTTTTTCTAGTCACCCTTGTGAACTTTGAAGGTGTCCTATGCATCTATTTGCTACTCTATGAGAGACAAGTTGATTGCCACTATGCCATGTTTTCTATATGTGAAACAAACAAACAAACGTCTTTCAATGCATGCTATTCATGATCTTTGTTTGTAGCCTTTCATGTTGCATGCATAGTTACTTTGTCTTATGTTAGAACTCCATCTTTCATGCACTTGTTTAGAGTTCTTTGATCCCAGCTTTCAATGCTTGCAAATGGTTTGATCTTGGTTTTGATGGTGCATGTCATCTCAAAAATTATTCCTTTTATCACTTACCTACTCGAGGACGAGCAGGAGTTAAGCTTGAGGATGCTTGATACGTCGAAAGCGTATCTATAGTTTTTGATGTTTGATGCTTGTTTAGTATCTACTTTGCTTTGCTTTGTCTACACTTTGAGGTGTTTTTATATCTTTTCTGGAACTAACCTATTAACAAGTTGCCACAGTGCCAGTTGCCTGTTTTCTTCTGTTTTTGGTTCCAGAAAGGCAGAAAATCAATATTCTCGGAATCGGACGGGACAAAAGCCAAAGTCAATATTTTACCGTGGATGACACAAATTCCAGAGGAGAGACGGAGAGGCAAGCCAGGGCGGCCAGACCCTCCTAGGCGCGACCAGGGTGGGCCCACGCCTAGGCAGGGTGTGGCCCCCCTGGTCGCCTCCTAGCCTCGCCTCTTCTACTATAAGAAGCCCCTGATGCACCCGATCAAAACTCCACGAAACCGTCTGTAGCCGCTGCCACCATCGTCCCTAGATCGGGGGGATATGAAGTTCTTCCCGGCACCCTGCTGGAGGGGAGATCATCCCGGAGGCCGTCTTCTCCGGTATGATGAGTGAGTAGTTCCACCTTGGACTATGGGTCCATGTAGTAGCTAGCTGGTTGTATCTCCTCCTTGTGCTTTCATGTATAGATCTTGTGAGCTCCATTCATGATCAAGATCTAATATATGAGTAATCATGCATGTTGTGTTTGAGGGGATCCAACGGATATTGAGATTACTATGTTAGATTGATTAATGGTTTTGTCTTTATGATTCTATCATGTATGTGTTGTTTGTGATCTTGCATGCTCTCCGTTGTTAGTAGCTATCTTGGCCAAGTAGTTGCTAGTGACTCCAAGAGGGGGTATTTATGCTCGATAGTGGGTTCATGCCTCTAGTTTCCAAGGGAAGTGATAGAAATCTCTTCGGTTGTAGATGTGTTGTTCCTACTAGGAAGAAAACAACGGTCTCTTGTTCGTAGAACAAGTGGATTGTTTACCTTACACACTTTGCTTAAAGAAGTTGTCTGTTGCTTGCAACTTAATACTAGAGGGGGTTCGGATGATAATCCAAAGGTGGACTACTAGTCATAGACGCAGTTGGATGGCGGTCTATGTATCTTGTTGTATTGCCCAATCAAATCTCATAGGATCTTTTTGTCTGATATTGCATTGTTATGCCTTGCTCAGTTCCTGTCAATTGCCTTGCTATAATTTGTTTACCCTTCATGCCATGTTATCTAAGGATAGCACCTCTAGTGAACTATGGACCCCGGTCCAATCTTTACCATTGATACATCTTCCACTGTTATTGTTTACTTGCTGCAAAGCATCATCACCTTCCACACCATATGTTTAATCCTTTGTTACAGCAAACCAGTGAGCTTGACAACCTCACTGATTCGTTGGGGCAAAGTCTTGAGTTTGTGTTGTGCAGGTTTCCGCGTTGCTTGCAACACCTGTGTGACGTTTCCTTCCTCCTACTGGTTCGATAACCTCGGTTTCTTACTGAGGGAAGGCTTGCTGCTGTACTGCTTCACACCTTGCTCTTTGGGTTTGCAACAGGCTCTACATGTAGCCATCACCTTCTCGCCCATGCGGCTGATGAACCTGCTGAGCGCCGCGATTCGCCAACGAGCTGCTGGACTCATTTGAGGTTCTTGGTCTTCTCCATGGCTAGTATAGCCCTGATTTTCTTCGGGTTTGCCTCGATACCATGCTGAGAGATGAAGTACCCAAGTAATTGGCCAGACGGGATGCCGAAAGCGCACTTGTCTGGGTTCAGCTTGATCTTGTAGCAATTAAGGTTGTCAAATGTCTCGCGGAGGTCGTCGCTTAGCGTCCTGGCCTCCTTGGTCTTGATCACTATGTCGTTGACATAGACCTGGATGTTGAGACCAATCTAGTCCTTCAGACATGCCTGCATGCATCTCTGGTAAGTGGCACCGGTGTTCTTCAGCCCGAAAGGCATCGTGTTGTAATACAACACCCAGAACAGCGTGATGAACGCCGTTTCTTCTGATCTTCGGCCTTCAGCCAAATTTGATTGTAGCTTGAGTAGGCATCGAGGAAGGAGAGTTTCTCGCATCCTATAGTGGAGTCGATTATTTGATCAATCCGTGGTAGAGGAAAGTGGTCCTTTGGACATTGCTTGTTGAGAGATGTGAGCCAACCACTCGCTTTCCTTTATCTCCCTGATGAAGTTGGCATCGAGGAGTCTGTTGACTTTGATACCAATGGCTTCGGCTCTGGGATCGGACAGTCGACGCATCAACTGCTTTACTGGCTTCGCATCTAGAAACACATTGAGTGCGTGATCGGCGAATTCCCTAGGAACTCCTGGCATGTCTGCAGGACACCAGGCGAAGATTTCCCAATGCTCACGGAGGAATTCGATGAGCATGCTTTCCTATGCGGGGCTCAGGATATTGGCGATCAACGCTGTCTTGGAGGCATCCATCGAGTGAACCTACACCTTCTTTGTGTTGATTGTGGAGTCGAACAACATATTAGGTGCATTTTGCCTGGTGACTGGGGGTGCCCCGTTGTGTGTGACCTCCTTGAGCCTTGTGAGCTCCTCCTGCATGCCGAACGACTGAGAGATTCTGTTGAAGTCTCTGTCGCAGCTGTCCGACCTGGTGAAGCTTCCTGGGATGGTGATGACGCCCCTGGGTCCTGGCATCTTCATTAGAAGGTACGCGTAATGCGGTACTGCCAGGAACCTTGCGAATGCTACATGCCCGAGGATGGCGTGGTACTGTGAGGGCTAGTCGACTACTTCGAACTCCAGCCGCTCGCACCTAAAGTTTTTGGGCTTGCCGAAGATGACGTCGAGCCATATCTTGCCCAGGGGGTATATGCCCTTCCCTGGGACGATGCCGTGGAATGTCGTGTCTGACGGCTCTAGACTGCATAGCAGGATCCGCATGGCTGCGAGTGTGCTGGCGAACATTAGATTGATGCTGCTGCCGCCGTCCATGAAGACGCGGCTCATCTCGAATCCTCCGATCTGGGCCTCGAGCACCAGGGCAGAGTGACCTGGGCGAGGTATCTGGCGCGGGTGATCCGAACGGTCGAACGTGATGTAGGACTCTGAGCCACTTAGGTACTCAGGTATGGCTGGTGGGTAGGTCACGACCAGGTTGACTTGGCGGGTGATCTTCTTCTGCACCCTGTTTGTTGGGCGCCCCTTCTGAATCATCATAGAACCTATCAATGGAGGGTATCCGTCCGCACCATTATTTTGCACTGGTGCAGCCGCAGGTTGCGAGGGTCCTCCAGGTGGTGGTGGTGGAGCCCCGTGAGCTACGACTCCTGGAGCCGGTGCGAATCCTAGGTTCACCGTCTGGCGTTGCATCTGGGTGTGGCCCTCACTAAGTTTCTGGAACTCCCGGCAGTCCTTGAGAATGTGGTTGGCTTTCTTCTTACCATCTTTCTTGTCGATGTAGAAGTGGATGGTGCAGGGACCTGATAGCTTGTCGTATGCCAAAGGTTCATCGTCGCGGTTGCAACGTTGGCATGTTTGGGTGGGCCGCCCACCATTGCGATACCCACTGTTTTGGTACCCGCTGTTGCGGTTGACATCATCGTGGCGATCGGCGTAGCCAACCGCAACCATGTCGACTTCCTCGCGATCGTCGTAGACGCGCTATCTTCTCTTTCCGCGGCGATTGCGCCTATGGACGAAGTCATCTTCGTCATCCGAATGTGTTCGGTTGACGACATCTTTGCCATATTCCCAATGATTGGCGATATCCATTAGGTGATCGAGGGTTTTGGGCTTGACGCGCCTGAGCTCCTCCTTGAACTCACGGCGCCTGACGCCGTCCTTGAAGGCATCGATTTCCCTCTTCTCAGAGATGTTCATGGCGGAGTTCTTGATGACAGACCAGCGTAGTATGTAAGAGCGAATGGACTCGTTGGTCCGTTGGGTGCAGGCCCGCAGTTCTTTGATTAAGGATGGCCTCTTGCTGGTGCCTTTGAAGTTGCGGATGAAACTGTACGCCATCTCTTCCCAACTATGGATGGAGCCGGAGGGGAGGTTGCTAAGCCATACCCTGGCTGCTAAGCCAGACCCTGGCTGCGTGTGTCAGCTGCAGCTGGAGGCACTTCATGGTGGTGTTTTTGTTCTCGCCGTGGAGTTTGACTGATGACAGATGATCGTTGAGCCAGGTTTTCGGCTTCTATGCGCCATCAAACTTTGGGTTATCTGAAGGGAGCTTGAAGTTCTTCGGCATCCATGATTGCCGAATGGACCTGCAAAAGCATCTGGCTCCGCATAGCTCTTCGTCGTCCTCTTCAGACTCAGTTGAGCACACGCGCTTGACACGTGATTTGTCGATCTTGCGTTGTGTGAGCTCGCTACGAGCATCATAGTTGCTGCTACAATGTCGTGGGCTCCAACGGTGTCGAGGTAGGTCATGCTCTTCTTCCTCGGATGAGGGTGTGCGGCTGCGAGTGTTTCGTCGTGGAGTGCAGCTCCAACGAGTCTGAGGCCTGCAAGCACAGACTTATGGATCGCATTCTTCGGGTCTCTCGCTGGTGGCGGGTTGGACGCGATATAGGTGGTGGCCGCCATGATCGCAGCCTGCAGCGTTTTCGGCATGATGTTGCCTTGCGAGTCCATCGTCATGAAAGACGTGTCGAGTGCTTTGGTGACCTCGTGCCATGCGGTGGGGTCCATGCGCTCTAGGCAAGAGCGATACTTGCGGGCGTCGTTGCCGTGTGAATAAGAGCCGCCAGCGGTGGAGAGCACAGCTTGCCGCATGCTTGATTCATGAGCTGCTCGCTTGTGATTTTCGAGGTCGCCTTCTAGCTTGACCCGTCGATTGTGTTCCTCGATGAGGAGCCAGTGATAGGCCATCAGCATGTTGCGGGAGGCGTCGACGGGTAAGATGTGATTGCCCCGTACAGCCTCGCGCTCGATCTCCTAGCCCTCTTTGTTGAGGTGGATTTTGTTGTGGGCTCGATTTACGCCATCAGTGCCTCGAGCTCCACTATTTGGCGGGTTCACCATGTTTCCTCCGTTCTCGACTTGAGGGTTGGGAGGGGGATTGGGCGTTTGCTCTGGCGGTGGATCGGCTCCGTTGTTGATATTGTCGCCATGGATGACGGTGCACAGGTAGCGCTCATGGAGAGGGTCGCTGCTCCCGCAGCTCTCAGATCCGGAACCGTAGGTTCCTTCATCCGAAGGGGGTCGCACAGATCAGAGTTGCAGGCGTTGTTGTCATCCGAATCGCCCGTCAGTGTCGACATGCACAGGGCATCAATGGGTGGGACCCATGAAGAGGGCCTGATTGATGGAAGTGGCACCCGCTATGGGAGGCGGAGGTTGCCAGTCTGTCCCACCTGGAAGCAGAAGCTCCCGAACAGCATCTCGATTCCGTCGCCTACGGACTCGAAATATTTGCGGATGGTCGGCGAGTGGGCGGTGAAGTCGAAGGCACCGAAAAGGAGGTGGTTCTCCGTCACTGAGGAATCGTAAATCACTCCGGATTGGACCATCACGGCCGCACGATCTGCGTCCCCGTTTCCCACAGACGGCGCCAATTGATGAGGTTTGATCTCATCAATGCCCATTGTTATGGACATGGGTTTTGGAGAAGATGGGGATCCTGGAAGTCACGAGACGGTTAACAGGCAAGCAACATGCGGACATGAGGTATACCCAGGTTCAGGCCCTCGGAGGGAAAACCATACTCATGCTTGTTTGTTCTTGATTACGGCGGAACCGAAAGTTATAGGGGTGCGCAGATGCAATCTGGCGTGAGGTGTGTGTATGGGTTGGATGATCCTCCACGCCGTGCCCTCCTAGCCTTTATATAGATAGGCCAGGTCCCGGGGGTAGGTCGAGTCGGTTACAAATTAGGGTTGAACCCTTTGAAATTCTATCTATAGCTAGACGCACCCTCCATGGAGTCAAACTTGTAATGGGCTTGGGCCACCCGAAATCTTTTTGGGAAGCAAGTCTTCACGTGAGCCTTCCCTGGGCTAGACCGGGTATACCAATGTAAGGCACCCGTAGGGTATATCCATGTCACTTTCGCTCCCAGATATTTGCATGTACCCACTCTCCATCTAATCAATAAGAAAACACTACACATTGTTATATTACTCCTTCAATTCAAGATTGTTCTATTCAAGATTGTTATAGTACTCCTTGTGCTATTTTATCTAGCCTCAGTTGTGATAGTTTTTTGTAATTGTCTCATAGGGTATTTTGCAAGATTTCAGTCCACGTGTCGTCCACATCAGCTCAAATTCGACGCCAAACATCGAATTGGACTAAATCAAACCCAATTCACAAATGCACGGACAAAATTTAGTAAATTCCAAGTACAAGGACTAAATCAAGATAGGCCGACAAGTATAGGGACTATCAGTGTATTTAACTCTTTGGAAAATTGTGAGAAGAAGCTCATAGACCCTTCTTTTGGCTTCTGCAAATTTGGCTCATCGTCAGGACTCCTGGGTGTAGTTGTTCTGACAGAGGCAAGTTAACGACTCAGATGTATCGATACCACTTCACCTGTGACAAACGGTTGTAATGCATTGTCTTCAATTCAGTGGTTTAGCTGCTTAAGTTAGTTTAGTTCTTAATTCAGTTCTCTAACGTAAGCACGGCTCACCAAGGTACTCGTTATAATCTGGAAAAGTGGGAGGTTGGGTAGCATGCTATCAAAAAAACCTTAATTTCATTTCCAGTTTTATATCTTTATATTTCCTAGCTGCCTAGATCTGAGCTGCTGGAGCTCCCCTTCCTCCTCATCCTTCCCGATTCACTCTTGACCATCGGAGTCCTGACAGTGGTATCAGAGCCGCCAGCCTTGGAGCGCTTTCCCCACTATAACATCCCTAAAATCATGTTTCAAAACTCATGCATATCATCCATGCATCCATGATCATTTAGGGTTCCATTTCAAAACCATTTCAAAAACAGGAGCATATGTTGCTCATTATTTTATGAGAGTATGCTCTAGCCTTAGTGCTACCTTCTTTTGAGAAAGATACTTATTGTATTCAGTAATGTTTTGAGTTCAAACTTAAGTGATTTCCAAAGCTTGGGCAGAGTTTTCAAAACAAAGTATGAATATAAAACCAATTTTATGCCTATTATTTATATCTCATTAAGGCTTGGTTATTTTCTATTTTTCAAATGATCAAAGTGTGTTTTGGTAAACAGAAGTGTTTGACACACTTGAGTACAAAGTTCACTGTATAAAAATCTAGAGAAGATTTGAAATCAAACTTGTTTGAATTAGGGTTTGAAAATCATTTCTAAAAATCAAACAGAAAAAGAAAAGCAAAAAGGCAAAAAATAAAACCGGCGCCAGCCTGTTGGCCCAACCCAACCACTCAGCCCATCTAGCCCAGCAACTCTCTCTCGCGAAGAAAACGATTCGCACTCATAAACCTACCCCCCTCTCGCTGACGCCCCGGACCCACCTCCATGTCACTCTGCCGTCCCCAAATCTCGCCCGCAGACCACGTCGTCACTGCCATTGATGTCGATAATGGCGCGGCGTAATTAGCCTTGATTCTGTGAGCGTTTCCTGTCACGCTGCTGCCTACTTAAACCACACCCCGCCGCGGTCATTTGCCCCCACACCGCACACTCTTCTCGCCACCAAGCTGCCTCTATTTCGTATTACACCGCCGCAGTCAGAGCCAACTCCGGCGAGGTATTCCGGTAAGCCTAGTGCTCGCGCCTACTCCTTGTTCAGCCTGGAATGATCCTCTGATCCTTGCGCACCTCCTGATCCCCTTTGTCCGTCTGCTTGTGATCCAGAGTGTCGACTTCGACGAGCACCGTGGGCATCCGACGCCGTCTCCAACTCCGGCGAGAGATTGAGGTAAAAGCCGACCGCCCCACGCCTTCTACTTGACCCTGTCAGGTTCACCTGAGCGTTGTGCACACGCTGATACCCTCGGTTTGTGCTAGGGTGGCCAATAACATCGCCTTCGTCGCCGTCCGAGCAAACCCGACGCTGCCTCTAACTCCGACGAGCCCTAGCAGCCTCTGCAGCACGCTCCCGCCCACGCCAGCAACACCTTGAGCTTCGTCGTGTTCCCGCGAGTATGGTAAGACACTGCTCGACCCTTAGCCCCCTCTGGAATCACCGGTGTGTCACCGGCAGAAGCGCCGCTGCCGCCAGCGACCATTCGGCCGCCACTCTTTGGTCAGAGCAGCACCCGCCGTTAGATCTATATCGTATGGTTTAGATTAGATCTGGAGCGAACCATTTTCTTTAGATCTGGCGCATTGGATCTAACTTGATCCGATGGCGCGGAAGCGTGATCCTGAGTGAAGCGGTATTGTCCAATCAGGAGACGCCGCGTGGCATGAGTTTCGTTTTAAAAATCTGAATTAGATCAATTAGATGGTTAAACTTGTTTAAATCATAACTTTTGATTCCCACGTCCAAATTTGACAAATTTTATATCAATGGAATCAGGAGAGAAAATCCTTTCCATTTATGCAATGTGTTTAAAGTTTTGCCTCTCTTAAAATGGTTGTTTTTACAGAAACATGTGTAGGCCTATTTTGTGTATATTAATTATTTGGAAAAGTTTTGCTAATCAAATAAAGTTTATTTTGGCTTGCTTTGTACTTGTTTATGATTCAGTACAGTGCACTTGTCTTGTTTGGTGTAGAAAATCATCATATGGCATATTGCATACATTCATGTATTTTTGCTTGTATTAATTGTGTATGTGATTTTGTGCCATTATTTTATGTGTAGATTTTGGTGCAAATAGTGATTGTGATTGTGAGGATTGTAGCTACTCTCCAAACTACCAAGGCAAGTGGTGCTTCATGATTTATTCCTATGTTTATAAACTATGCATTAGAAATATTTTGCTAGTCTTGCATGGATATTTTTGATCTATATGCTATACTTGGGAAATCCTAGTAGTTGTATAATTGTTAGAAATATTTCTAAGTATTATCAATGCCATGCTTAGCCTAGCTAGTAGCAACCAAGGGTGGTTATATATTCATGCTATGAGAAAATATTTCTAAGTCTTTGGACTTGTATTTTGTTTAATAAAACAACTAAGTGAATGAAACACCTGGGTGAAATGGAAGGAATGGTTTATGTTGAGTGGTTACACAAGGCCCATTTCTATGGTTTACCTTGTGCATCTCACTTGTGGAAAGCCACCCAGGAACAAAGGGATTTGAGAGGCCCAATGTTAAGAAGCTTCTAGTGCAGCCACATGGCAATATGGGCTCTGCCTGGATCATATAGGTTGCAATAACTTAGCCATTTGGACAGTTGGTGGTAGTGGGATGATAGGTTGGAGCGCGTCCATTTGGTCTAAGGGAAGGCTTCCGAAAGGTCCTGTCTTGGTGAAAATCAAGTCTTGTGGGGAAAGTGCACAACCTCTGCAGATGGAAGAATCTAAGTACTTAGCCATGTCCCTGGTATTGGACAACTTGAGCATCAAGACATGGAAGCTATCAAGAATCTCCTCATCCCAATTTCTAAGTAAAAACTTGTGGTTGAATAAGGGTGAAGGTTCACCAATTTCTATTGGTGATTCCTTGGGAAAGTTTTGTCAAAGAAAAACTTAGTGATTTCAACTAATAGGTAAAACCTATTTTTAGCAAAGCAAGCCTAAGCTACACTTAGCCAAAATGCATATAGTAGCTAGACTACCAATATTCTACTAAGGTATCACTTGCCAATACTATTCCAATGTATTGACCCACTGTGGCTATAACTTGTGATGTTTTGCAGGTTATTCTGATGGTGATTAGGGGTTATGAGTCTACACTCAACATGCTTGCCCGTGGCACATGAAGATGAAGACTTATTGATCTTATTACATATTTAAAATCTTGTACTAGGCCTGTGGCCATGGAGTTGTAAAAGACTATGTTTGTCTCTGGAATGACTTGTAATAATGACCTTTGTTTCTGTGTACTTCATCTTAAACTATGGATGCTAGCATTGATCCAGGGACTAGCATTGCAATCATAGGGATCCTTACCATTATAAAGGGAGCGATCTTACAGATGGTATCAGAGCACTGTGTTGCCTATAGGATTATGACCCTAGGATTGGAAACCACTAAGGATATTTTTTAACAACTTCCATACTTATCTTTCTTCTCGTAGACTTTTCTAATCTTCTTTCTCATCTCTATTTGTAGATGAACTCCATCAACAAAGCCGTGAAGAAGGGACCACTCATGACTATGACTTTGGAATGTGAGACAGAATTCCCCAAGGCTCTCAAGGACCTCATTATTTCCATGGGAATACATGGTGCAGCTGTGTACAAAGGTTTTCCTGTGATGGATGAAGGAGTTGAATACTGGTGGGTGCAGCTTCACTTGTATAAAAACAAGGAAGACAACCACAAGGATTCATGATTCTGCATGGTCACCAACTCAGTGATGCACACCACATTCTTTGATTCAGCAAGGGATGCAGCTTGGAAGGCCATCAAAGAAATTGGTGATAGAATAAAGTGCAGAATGCTCAACACCCAGAATGACCTTAGGGAAGAAAAGAAGCATACCCAAGAGTTAGAGGCTACCAACCAAAGTTTAAGGAAGGACATCATAGACTTAGCAATGGAGTCATGTGATCTAGATAGACAGATTGCCTCTAGGGATGCCCTATTAGCCAACTTGGCAAGTGAGATGGGATTGTAAACTTACTCCGTTAGTTGGACCACCACACTTATCATTTTATTTCCCAAATGTTGTTTAAAATAAGTTGAATCTTGGTTGTTTGTAATGGATCCATGTATGCCATGACTTGTGTGTTTGATTTCCAAAGATATGCATGTCATGCCTTGTCTTGTGATTTATCTTAAATTGTGTTGATTCTAACTTTTTCTATCTTATTAAATAGATGCCTAATGTTACTATCAGCACGGCTGAAGAGTTCATGGGAACTCGTTTTGGCACTCGTATTATTGAGCTCACTAGTTTGGTCAATCTCCCACTTCCTACCATCATGATGCTTCCCCTCACCAAGTTTGAGAGGAAAGACCTTTGGGGCTTCAAGGTTAATCAGCCAGGACGCCAGACTGAGCCTACCACAGAGGCAATCATCTTCAAGCTCATGCATGATGAC
Organism: Avena sativa; assembly: GCA_916181665.1. NCBI lineage: Eukaryota > Viridiplantae > Streptophyta > Magnoliopsida > Poales > Poaceae > Avena > Avena sativa. Next base: position 295,982,808 of record OV702297.1, on the reverse strand, counting down.
AGGGAGAGAGGCCTAGAGGTAGTCATGCAGGATTTGCTTGGACGTTTACTAGGGAGACACTCTCGAGAGATTAGAGGTACTCACTTCCACGCCTTCGGTAGACGTGATGAGGATGGTGAGGCCATTGACTTCGAGGATACTTTGAGAGAGACGGTAGAGCCGATTCGTCTATACCTCCAGGACTTAGAGGTTCTTCTTAGGCACCTAGATACTGATAGGACCAACGTCATGCTCAGCAATGACGAACTCCAGGTGCAGCTTCGTGAGAAGGACAAGCTCTTCGCGGAGCAAGATGAGATAGTCAAGGAGATGGAGGCCAAGTTTGAGAGTCAGGATAGAAAGTTCAAGAGTCAAGAGAAGAGAGTCCAAGATAGGAACAAGAGGATTCGAGACATGACTGCATAACTAGAGGCCAAGGACTTCGAGCTCGAGCATCAGCAAGGTGTGATTGAGAGGCTTCGTGCACAGAAGAGGGCTCTCAAAGCCAAAGTAGAGACCTTGACCACCAATGTCAAGGAATACAAGACCGCTATGGAGAATGCAGGTCTTACACTTGTTGATGAGGAGGTTGATGCAGAGGAGTAGTGATGACTACTCATTTACTTTTATTTATCATGCCTTTGATTATTGAGTCACAATGACCATACAACATGTGGATGGCTTGCTATTGGTGTGTTTACTTTTTCAAAAACTTGTTGTCTGTGTTGTTGAGCCTTTTACTACTATGATGCATGATTGTGGTTTGTTATGTGATGTATTGTGCATGTTAGCATCTATGGGTATCTCATTCTTATCCTTATTGAAAACCACAGATGCCTCCCCGACGTGCCAATCCCAACCCAACAACAACAACATCACCCCTGAGATGCAGCAAATGATGACAGCTCAGACTCAGTTGATGCAAATGATGACCACATTGAAGGGATACGGGTAGGCTACACTAGCGCAAATCAAAATTTTTCTACCGCGTATACCAAGATTACTGTTGTCATAGATCACGGGATTACCACTAGACGCGCAGTTGCGGAATCGATGAAGTGCGTCGAGGCAGTGCAGACGTTCCACGTCTCCTCCTTGTCCTCGTCCTACGAGAAGCTTCCCTTGCACGGCTCGTCCAAGCGCTATAGATGCAGCGCCTCCGAGGTATCCACACGTACAGGGTGGAAGCGTCAGACGCCGGACTGCTAGGTCCACATGCACGACACAGGCGTGAGGAGTGGCGGCTGGGAATGATCTGAGGTCTAAGGTCTAACCCTGGTCAGCTCGCCCCACCCTCTCTTATATAGACGTCCCTAGTGGCCTTCTACATTAGCAGCCCATTAGTACCCTAAGCCTGGTCTAATTCGGATCCAATCCTCATTAGGCTTCCAGCCCCTTAAGTGTGTGACCCTATAGGTTCATATGCGTATAGACATGACACGAATACACTTATTCTGTCAATAGTTGGTAGCGGCCTCTAGCAAGACATGCCAACTCCTAAACGCATACAAAGATCATATCGGACGAACCATCACAAGGTTTAGTACATGTCTTTCCCTTTGCCTCACGATATTTGTTCTAGCTCCAAGCTAACCTTCCTTTCTCGATACCGTGATTCGGAATCCCTTTACTAGGTTAACTCTTAACCATATGTAGCACGGCCATGCATTTCTGGATCCGATCACTCGAGGGGCCCAGAGATATCTCTCTCAAGTAGAGAGGGGAAAATCCCATCTTGATTGACCATGCCTTGCAGCATGCGGACAAACCCGAAAGCTACCTTTATAACTACCCAGTTACAGTGCAGCGTTTGATAGCCCCAAAGTTGGTCGATCCACATCTCAAGTACATGCGATAATCTCAGGTCTAAGGACAAAACGTACACGATGTGTAGAGAGAGAGCTGCAACTAATTGCTAGTCTCAGGTTGGGTCAGTCCAACCCCATGTTCATAACATGTGTCCACGTCATTGGTTTGACATCTCCATGTCTATGACTTGCGAAACATAGTCATCAACCAATCGATGTGCTAGTATAATATTCACGTGTGTCCTCACATGAACTCCGACTAGGGACAACTCTTAAATAACCATACAAGTATAGAGTTTCACAAACAATTCACGTAATTGCCAATCAATACAAGTTGCCTGATATGGATATTCAAGGAACATTACAATAACTCATGGATACATATGAAATATCATCATCTCTATGATTGCCTCTAGGGCATATTTCCTTCAGTCTCCCACTTGCACTAGAGTCAATCTAAAATGTATCTAATACCAATTGCTCTTGTGTGCGCTTCATGCACGGGCTGCGGGAGAGGCTTAGTCAAGGGATCAGCAACATTTGAGTCCATATGTATTTTGCATATCATGACACTACCATCCTCAACGAACTCTCGAATCTGATGGTAATGCATGCGAATATGTTTGTTCTTATGGTGCTGTCTAGGTTCCTTGGCCTGTGCAATAGCACCATTGTTATCACAATAAACGTCCAAGGGATTGGACGCGCCCTGAACCACACCGAGAGCGATCAGGAAATTCCTAATCCAAACAGCTTCCTTTACAGCCTCCGAGGCAGCAATATATTCAGCTTCTGTTGAAGAGGAGGTCACCGTATCTTGCTTGGAACTTTTCCAGCTCACAGCACCACCATTCATGACAAACACATAACCTGATTGCGATTTCGAATCATCTGAGTCGTTAAGGTAACTCGCATCTGTGTAACCCCTTACACTGAGTTCATCCTCACCTCCATAAACTAGGAACACATCCTTAGTCCTTTTCAAGTACTTAAGGATGTTCTTTACCGCTGTCCAGTGACCTTCACCTGGATCAGCCTGGTATATGCTCGTAACACTTAGAGCATAGGAAATATCTGGGCGAGTACATATCATTGCATACATGATGGATCCAATAGCCGAAGCATATGGAACCCTACTCATGCGCTCACGCTCATCAGTATTCGAAGGACACTGAGTCTTGCTGAGTTTTATGCCGTGAGACATGGGCAAGAACCCCTTCTTAGCCTCTTCCATGCTGAACCGTTTCAACACTTTGTCAATGTATGTACTCTGGCTTAATCCAATTAGCCTCCTTGATCTATCTCTATAGATCTTAATGCCCAGAATATATGCCGCTTCTCCTAAGTCCTTCATTGAAAAACTATTTTTCAATGAGGTCTTAACATACTCGAGCATAGGAATGTCATTTCCAATCAGCAATATGTCATCTACATATAAGATTAGAAATACCAGCGCTCTCCCACTTTCCTTCTTGTAAACACAAGGTTCTTGTTCGTTTTTGATGAAGCCAAACTCCTTTACAACTTCATCAAATCGAATGTTCCAACTCCGAGATGCTTGCTTCAGCCCATAAATGGACTTCAGAAGTTTTCATACCTTTCCAGCATTGTTTGGATAGACAAAACCTTCGGGCTGCATCATATACACGTCCTCAGTTAGGATTCCATTTAGGAAAGCCGTCTTGACATCCATCTGCCATATTTCATAGTCGAAATGTGTAGCAATAGCTAGAATTATCCGTATAGATTTAAGCATCGCTACGGGCGAGAAAGTCTCATCGTAGTCAACTCCTTGAACTTGTCGAAAACCTTTTGCAACAAGTCGAGCTTTATGGATGTGAACATTTCCATCCATATCAATCTTCTTCTTAGAGATCCATTTGCACTCGATGGCTTTAAAACCATCAGGCAGGTCAACAAAGTTCCAAACTTGATTGTCTCCCATGGACTCTATCTCGGATCTCATGGTGATCAGCCATTTCTCAGAATCTGGGTCCACCATCGCTTCTGCATAGGTCGTAGGCTCATCATTGTCTAACAATAATAATTCCCGCGCTTCGCGGAGCCTCGCCGACCTTCGTGGTTGTGGTGCTTCTGTTGCCACGGGTTCCTCAACTTGTTCTGCTACAATAGCGTCACTCGTAGAAGCATCCCCAACTGGCTCATCTTGAACTTCTTCAAGTCGCACCGACCTTCCACTTGTTCCCTTTGTGAGAAACTCTTTCTCTAGGAAAACACCGCTACGAGCGACAAACACTTTTCCCTCCTCTCGGTTGTAGAAGTAATACCGTAAGGTTTCCCTCGGATATCCCACGAAAATGCACTTATCTGATTTGGGTGTTAGCTTGTCCGACTGAAGTCGCTTGACAAATGCATCACAACCCCAAATCTTTAGAAAAGACAAACTGGGATTCTTTCCAGTCCACATCTCATATGGTGTATTAACTATGGATTTAGATGGTACCCTATTAAGTGTGAAAGCTGTCGTTTCTAGAGCGTAACCCCAAAATGATAATGGTAAATCCGACTGGCTCATCATAGATCGAACCATGTCCAACAAAGTTCAATTACGCCGTTCGGAGACCTCGTTTCTTTGAGGCGTTCCGGGCGGCGTAAGTTGTGGAACAATTCCGCAACTCTTAAGATGATTGCTAAATTCATGACTCAAATATTCACCTCCACGATCACATTGCAAGGCCTTTATTTTTTTGCCACGTTGATTATCTACTTCACTCTGAAACTCTTTGAACTTTTCAAAAGTTCCAGACTTATGCCTCATCAAGTAGACATAACCATATCTACTGAAATCATCAGTGAAAGTAATGAAGTAGTGATATCCTCCTCTAGCTGTCGTGCTCATTGGTCCACACACATCAGTATGTATGAGTTCCAACAAGTCTGTCGCTCTCTCGGGTAAACTCGAAAAAGGTGACTTGGTCATCTTTCCAAGTAAACAAGCCTGACATGTCTCGTATGATTCAAAATCAAACGAAGTTAGAAGACCATCACCATGGATCTTCTTCATGCGCTTTTCACTTATATGCCCCAAACGACAATGCCATAAATAGGTAGGACTCAAATCATTAGGCCGAAGCCTTTTAGCACTAATATTGTAAACAAATGCATCATCAAGATTTAAAATAAATAACCCATTCACAATGGGAGCATTAGCCATAAACATATCATTCTTAGAGATTACACAACCATTTTTTGCACTAGCGAATGAATAACCATCCCTCATCAAACATGAAGGTGATAAAATGTTTCGACCAATACTTGGAATGTAATAACAATTATTCAACTCCATAATAAATCCTGAAGGAAGGTGAAGTTGCATGATGCCGACGAACAATGTAGCAACCCTTGCTTTATTTCCGACGCGAAAATCCACTTCGCCTTTCTGCACTTCTCTAGTCCTTATTAGCCCCTGCATCGAATTGCAAATATGAGCAACCGATCCGGTGTCAAATACCCAAGAGTTAACATTGGAATCAGCGAGAAGAATGTCCACAACATTTACAACAAGCGTACCTGAGTTGGAAGTACTCTTACTTCCACTCTTCTTCAAAGAAGCCTGGTACTTGCTGCAGTTTCTCTTCCAGTGGCCATGTTCATGACAAAAGAAGCACTTGGTGTCTTCTACAGGTCCAGCTTTTGCTTGGGTGCAGACTTAGGGATCGTATCCTTAGCCTTGCCCTTCTTCTTCCAAGAAATACCCTTTTTCTTGAAGCTAGGCTTGTTCTGCACAGCCATCACATGGCTATGCCCTGCACACTTCTTCATGTCACTTTCTCCTGTTTTAAGCACCCACATAATTCATTAAGGCCCTTCTCCACCCCATGCATATGGTAGTTCGAAATGAACTGCCCATAGCTAGATGGAAGAGACGCCAAAATGAAGTCAGTGGCCAACTCTTGGCCTAGTGGAAAACCAAGCTTTTCTAAAGTCTGACTGTAACCAACCATTTTGATCACATGGGGGCCTACAGCTGCTCCCTCTGCTAGCTTGCATTCGACAAAGGACTTGGCAACATTGTACCTCTCAGTCCTTGCCTGATCTTGGAACATGTCCTTAAGCGCAACGATCATATCGTATGCATCCTGATCCTCAAACTTCTTTTGAAGTTCAGGTTCCATGCATGCAAGCATAAGACAGCTAACCTCAAGAGAATCATCACATGCTCTCTTGTAGGCATTCTTTAGGGCAGCAGATGCATTATCAGCAGGTTCATCGGGGATTGGGGTATCCAGAACCGTTTCCTTTTTATCAGACCTAAGAACGATTCTCAGGTTACGGACCCAGTCCGAATAGTTTGTTCCATTTAATTTATCTTTGTCAAGAATCCAACGCAAAGAGAAAGGTGATGTAGTGTTTGGTGCCATTGATCTACAACAGAAAACATGCAAAATACTAAGCCATGTAACCATGAAAGAGTAAAACATATTAAACAATTTAATAGCATATACTCCCACTTAAATCAATATCCCTCTATTGATACTAAGTGATTCAAGATCCACAATTAACAAGTCGACTAGTGAGCTTTAGCATCACTGCTAGAAGACAAGGTAAATCGGTAAGCAACACTTGCTAATCATATCACATATGACTCTTGTTGTTGGGTGACATCTCTATGTCAAAACTAGGAGCCCAACCTTTATGCCCCAAGGTCCTTAACTGTTAAGATGACCTTGTCAAGTTCACCAACCCTTATGCATGTAGGTATCCGATACAAACCCATCCAGCCAAGGAAAACCGCGGCACCCTAATTTCATAGGCCCACCAACGATTGTACAGGGCATAGGATGGTGCAAGGTTTGGTTGGGAGAGCATGGTTTAACTTAAACTTTGTGAGGGATCGTTCTACTTCTATCATCTAAGCATGCATAGTAGTAAAACGCATAAGAATAACATTCACATAGATGTGACACAGTATGGCCCATTTTCTCATGGTGATCTCCATCGCCATAGAACCTGTCCACCATGATGATCTCCATATTCATGTTCCATGTGAGCCATCCTCCAAGTGATGAGTCCTCCAAGAACTAATACAAGCTATTACTCCTAACAGCTAGTAATCAAAATTACATAGTATTGGGATCATCACAAGTTGGCACGCAGGCCATTACAATAAATGACAACACACATGGCTCCAGCCGTGTTGCCCTACTCACGACACGCAGGTCATGCTAATTTTCATACATGCATCACATACATATATGGGCCATACTGATCACATACATCCTGCAAAAACAAGTTATGCATAGAATCACATTCTACCGGATCATGTGACATCGCAGCACCTAGTTACCTTAACGAGATACAAAAAGGGGCTACGATTAAGGGGGGGTCTAGGGGGTCTCCCCCTACGGGGTTCGAAGGGGCAGCGCCCCTCGCGGTATCTTCACAATTTTCTTTAAGTATTTTGATCGGCAAATCAAATTTACCATAAACCAACTCCTGTCCCGATTCAATCAAACTCCTTTGATCACGGTACATCGATTTTAGATCTAGGTTCCGATTCGATCAATCATATTGATCTTCACGTGATTCAACAGGATTTATGTGTCACTGTCTACCCCGATGGCGGAAGCCGACCGGTAGGGGTAAGTTGTTCGACAACCTCAGATCACGATCACGGAAAGCAAGATCATAGATCAATCCTAAACCATAGCCATATAAACGATCACATCATTCATATCAATCTGCATATCACCATATGCAACCATCCCGAACGTATAACTGAACAACATCGGGTCTGATACCACTGAAGGGATACGGGTAGGCTACACTAGCGCAAATCAAAAAATTTCTACCGCGTATACCAGGATTACTGTTGTCATAGATCACGGGATTACCACTAGACGCGCAATTGCGGAATCGATGAAGTGCGTCGAGGCAGTGCAGACGTTCCACGTCTCCTCCTTGTCCTCGTCCTACGAGAAGCTTCCCTTGCACGGCTCGTCCAAGCGCTACAGATGCAACGCCTCCGAGGTATCCACACGTACAGGGTGGAAGCATCAGACGCCGGCCTGCTAGGTCCGCGCGCGCGACACAGGCATGAGGAGTGGCGGCTGGGAATGATCTGAGGTCTAAGGTCTAACCCTGGTCAGCTCGCCCCACCCTCTCTTATATAGGCGTCCCTAGTGGGCTTCTACATTAGCAGCCCATTAGTACCCTAAGCCTGGTCTAATTCGGATCCAATCCTCATTAGGCTTCCAGCCCCTTAAGTGTGTGACCCTATAGGTTCATATGCGTATAGACATGACCGAATACACTTATTCTGTCAATAGTTGGTAGCGGCCTCTAGCAAGACGTGCCAACTCCTAAATGCATACAAATATCATATCGGACGAACCATCACAAGGTTTAGTACATGTCTTTCCCTTTGCCTCACGATATTTGGTCTAGCTCCAAGCTGACCTCCCTTTCTCGATACCGTGATTCGGAATCCCTTTACTAGGTTAACTCTTAACCATATGTAGCACGGCCATGCATTTCTGGATCCGATCACTCGAGGGGCCCAGAGATATCTCTCTCAAGTAGAGAGGGGCAAATCCCATCTTGATTGACCATGCCTTGCAGCATGCTTCAGGACAAACCCGAAAGCTACCTTTATAACTACCCAGTTAAGGTGCAGCGTTTGATAGCCCCAAAGTAGGTCGATCCACATCTCAAGTACATGCGACAATCTCAGGTCTAAGGACAAAACGTACACGATGTGTAGAGAGAGAGCTGCAACTAATTGCTAGTCTCAGGTTGGGTCACTAAAACCCCATGTTCATAACATGTGTCCACGTCATTGGTTTGACATCTCCATGTCTATGACTTGCGAAACATAGTCATCAACCAATCGATGTGCTAGTCTAATATTCACGTGTGTCCTCACATGAACTCCGACTAGGGACAACTCTTAAATAACCATACAAGTATAGAGTTTCACAAACAATTCACGTAATTGCCAATCAATACAAGTTGCCTGATATGGATATTCAAGGAACATTACAATAACTCATGGATACATATGAAATATCATCACCTCTATGATTGCCTCTAGGGCATATTTCCTTCACACGTTCTTCCAGAATCAGAACAACAACAACAACAACAACAATAATAACAACAACAACAATAATAACAACAACAACAATCAGAACAACCCACCGGGCTTTAACATGCTTACCAGGTTCTTAAGACTAAGGCCAGCAAAGTTCTCAGGAACTACTGATCCTATGGTGGCCAATGATTGGCTACGCTCTGTGAACAAGGACTTCATAACTGTTGGCTGTACTGATGAAGAGAAAGTCAGATTTGCAGCTCACTTGTTGGAAGGACCAGCAGCCACTTGGTGGGATAACTTCCATATCACCACTCCCATTGAGGATGTGACATGGGTTATCTTTGAAGATGGTTTCCGTACTGCTCACATCTCATCTGGAGTGACGAGTTTGAAGAAGAAGGAGTTCCATAACTTGAAGCAGCGCCACCGCAGCGTGGCCGAATATATTGAGGAGTTCAACAATCTGGCATGATATGCACCGGATGAAGTTGACACTGATGCTAAGAGGAAGGAAAAGTTCCTTGAAGGGTTGAATGATGAATTGAACCTGCAGTTAGCTGTGGCCTATGTTCCCACATACCAGTATCTTTGTGACAAGGCTGCTATTTTGGAGAGCAAGATGAAACAAGTTGAAAGCAGGAAGAGAAAACACTCTGACAAGCACAGCTCGGGATCGTCTCACAAGCGTTCCCATTATGATGACAGTGGGAGTTCTAGATCCCACAGGCATGGGAAGTTCAATAAGCACCACAACCACAACCGCTATCATGACAACAAGCACCACCATAGTCATGACAATGACAAATATAAGAATCACAAGGGTGGATATAAGAACCACCACAATGGAAGTGGAAGTGGCAGTGGAAGCCAGCCTGTCAAGAAGGATCTTAGTCAGGTTGAATGCTTCAAGTGCAAGAAGATGGGGCATTATGCAAAAGAATGCCCAGAAAAGAAAGTTGAAGGACCCAACAAGCCCAACCCTTTCCAGAAGGGGCAAGTGAACCACATCAATGTGGAGGAAATCTATGAAGAGCCAGATGCTGTGGCTGGTAAGTTCAAACTCAATTCTATTCCAGCACTTGTTCTTTTTGATACTGGAGCATCGCATTCATTCATATCAAAAGCATTTGTTGATAGAAATGGGTTTTCAACTGAAAACATTGGGTGCCCAATAAAAGTAAGTTCTCCAGGTGGAGATATGATAGTAAGTCTTGGATGCCGGGATCTAGTGATAGAGTTTGGAAAACATAAGTTTCCAGTGAGTCTGATAATCCTAGATTCCCAAGGACTAGATGTAATTTTGGGAATGGATTGGATGACCAAGTATGAAGGAGTACTAGATTGTGCCAATCGTACTGTTGCACTCACAACCCCGGAAAAGAAAAGGATTAGGTTCAAGTCTAACTTTGAATCAAAAGGGAGTAAGCTAAATTCTCTTAAGGGGGTTAGCATAGACAGTGTGCCTATTGTGAGTGAATATCCTGATGTGTTTCCGGAAGAATTGCCGGGAATGCCACCAGATAGAGATGTGGAATTTCTTATTGATTTGCTACCAGGATCTGGACCAATAGCAAAGAGACCGTACAAGATGTCAATGGATGAGTTGAAAGAACTCAAGAAGCAGCTTGGAGAACAGTTGCAGAAAGGTTTTATCCAACCAAGTTCTTCATCTTGGGGAGCACCAGTGTTGTTCGTGGAAAAGAAAGGTAGAAGTCAAAGGTTATGCATAGATTACCGTTCACTCAATGAGGTGACTATCAAGAACAAATACCCTTTGCCAAGAATCAATGAATTGTTTGATCAGTTAGAAGGAGCTTGTGTGTTCTCAAAGATTGATCTCCGGTCAGGTTATTTCCAACTCAAGATAAGAGAACAAGACATACCTAAGACAGCTTTCACCACTAGGTATGGATTGTATGAGTACACCGTGATGCCATTTGGTTTGACCAATGCACCAGCGTACTTTATGAATATGATGAACAAGGTGTTCATGGAGTTCCTTGACAAGTTTGTTGTCGTATTCATCAATGACATTTTGATCTACTCCAAGATCAAAGAAGAGCATGAGGGACATTTGCATCAGATACTTGAGAAGCTTAGAGAGCATAAGCTGTATGCCAAATTCAGCAAGTGTGAGTTTTGGTTGAATGAAGTTGGATTTCTTGGACACATTGTGTCAGGAGATGGTGTAGCAGTTGATCCTGCTAAAGTTTTAGCTGTAACTGAATGGGAATCTCCTAAGTCATTGAAAGAGGTTCGTAGTTTCCTTGGCTTGGCAGGATACTACAGAAGATTTATCGAGAATTTTTCCAAGGTAGCTAAACCTATGACAGAGTTGCTAAAGAAAGACAAGAAATTTTCTTGGTCTAAGGGTTGTGAACTTAGTTTTCAAGAATTAAAGAAGAGACTAGTGACAGCACCTGTCTTATGTTTGCCAGATTTGGAGAAAGATTTCCAGGTATATTGTGATGCATCTCATCATGGATTAGGTGCAGTACTTATGCAAGAAGGGAAAGTTGTGGCTTATGCCTCAAGACAACTCAAAACTCATGAAGTAAACTACCCTACTCATGATTTAGAGTTAGCCTCTGTTGTACATGCACTTAAAACATGGAGACACTATCTTTTGGGAAAGCGATGTGAAGTGTTCAAAGATCACAAGAGTTTGAAGTATATCTTCACCCAGAAAGAAATTAACATGAGACAAAGAAGATGGCTAGAACTCATCAAGGACTACGACTTGAGTTTGCAATACCACCCCGGTAAAGCAAATGTTGTAGCGGATGCTCTAAGCCGAAAGGTTTTTGTGAATGGCCTTACTAAGGGAGAATTGCCTGATGATCTGTGTACCCAATTCAGAAATCTCAGATTGGAGATTGTGCCTGAGGGACATCTCATGTCTTTGGATGTTCAACCCACTTTGTTGGACAAGATCAATGGAGCCCAAAAGACAGATAAGGAAATTGAAGAGATTAAGGAAAAGATTGGCAAGGGAAAAGCCAAAGGATTCCATGAAGATGAATAGGGTACTTTATGGTATGGAAAACGTATCTGTGTTCCGCAAGATCCGGAGCTTCGGAAACTGATTTTACAAGAAGCCCACAACTCACCATATTCCATTCATCCGGGTAACACCAAAATGTACATGGATATGAAGGAAAGATTTTGGTGGAATAATCTCAAGAAGGACATCGCCGAACATATTGCTTTGTGTGATGTATGTAGGCGAGTGAAAGCGGAACATCAGAAACCAGCAGGATTGTTACAACCACTACCTATTCCTGATTGGAAGTGGGACAAGATTGGCATGGATTTCATCACCGGATTGCCAAGGACCAGGCCAGGATATGATTCTATTTGGGTAGTAGTGCATCGCTTAACTAAAGTGGCTCATTTCATACTCGTGAAGACAACCTATATAAGTGCTAAGTTAGCCAAGATCTATATGAGTAGGATTGTATGTCTACATGGAGTACCCAAGAGTATTGTGTCTGATAGGGAAACCCAATTTACTTCTCATTTTTGGAGGCAACTACATGAGTCATTGGGAACGAGGTTGGAATTCAGCACTGCTTTTCACCCTCAAACTGATGGACAAACAGAAAGGACCAATCAGATTCTTGAAGATATGTTGAGAGCTTGTGCTCTAGACTATGGAGCCAGTTGGGATGAAAGTCTGCCTTACGCAAAATTCTCTTACAATAACAGCTATCAAGCAAGTATTGAGATGGCACCATTTGAGTTTCTCTATGGGAGAAAGTGTACCACCCCATTGCTATGGAATGGTGTGGGAGAAAGAAGTTTGTTCGGACCTGAACTAATCAAAGAGGCTGAAGAGAAAGTCAAGCTAGTTAAGGACAGATTAAAGATAGCACAGTCCCGACAGAAAAGCTACACATATCCTAAGCGTAGAGAGGTCACCTATGAAGTGGGTGATATAGCTTATCTTAGAGTGTCACCACTTCGTGGAGTGAAGAGATTTGGTGTCAAAGGTAAATTGGCCCCGATATATGTTGGACCATCAAGATTCTCAGCCGTAAAGGAGAAGTATCTTATGAGATTGAATTGCCAGAATCATTGTCTACCGTTCACAATGTGTTTCATGTGAGTCAGCTTAAGAAATGTCATCCAGAAATGGAGGAGACTTCTTTAAAGGATACTATACCTTTGGAAGAGGTTCAATTGGAGAGTGACCTCACTTATGAGGAGAAGCCTATCAAGATTCTTGAGACTGCAGAAAGAGTTACTCGGACTAAGACCATCAAATTCTGCAAGGTTCAACGGAATCATCATTTCGAAGAAGAAGCAACATGGGAAAGAGAAGATGATCTTCGGAAAGACCACCCTCACCTATTTGCTAGCCAATCCGAATCTCGAGGGCGAGATTCACCTTAAGGGGGTTAGATTTGTAACATCCCTAAAATCATGTTTCAAAACTCATGCATATCATCCATGCATCCATGATCATTTAGGGTTCCATTTCAAAACCATTTCAAAAACAGGAGCATATGTTGCTCATTATTTTATGAGAGTATGCTCTAGCCTTAGTGCTACCTTCTTTTGAGAAAGGTACTTATTGTATTCAGTAATGTTTTGAGTTCAAACGTAAGTGATTTCCAAAGCTTGGGCAGAGTTTTCAAAACAAAGTATGAATATAAAACCAATTTTATGCCTATTATTTATATCTCATTAAGGCTTGGTTTTATTCTATTTTTCAAATGATCAAAGTGTGTTTGGGTAAACAGAAGTGTTTGACGCACACTTGAGTACAAAGTTCACTGTATAAAAATCTAGAGAAGATTTTAAATCGAACTTGTTTGAATTAGGGTTTGAAAATCATTTCTAAAAATCAAACAGAAAAAGAAAAGCAAAAAGGAAAAAATAAAACCGGCGCCAGCCTTTCGGCCCAACCCAACCACTCAGCCCATCTAGCCCAGCAACTCTCTCCCGCGAAGAAAATGATTCGCACTCAGAAACCTACCCCCCTCTCGCTGACGCCCCGGACCCACCTCCACGTCACTCCGTCGTCCCCAAATCTCGCACGCAGACCACGTCGTCGCTGCCGTTGATGCCGATAATGGTGCGGCGTAATTAGCCTTGATTCTGCGAGCGTTTCCTGTCGCGCTACTGCCTACTTAAACCACACCCCGCCACGGTCATTTTCCCCCACACCGCACACTCTTCTCGCCACCAGGCTGCCTCTATTTCATATTACACCGCCGCAGTCAGAGCCAACTCCGGCGAGGTATTCCGGTAAGCCTAGTGCTCGCGCCTACTCCTTGTTCACCCTGGAATGATCCTCTGATCCTTGCGCACCTCCTGATCCCCTTTGTTCGTCTGCTTGTGATCCAGATCGTCGACTTCGACGAGCATCGTGGGAATCCGATGCCGTCTCCAACTCTGGCGAGAGATTGAGGTAAAAGCCGACCGCCCCATGCCTTCTACTTGACCTTGTCAGGTTCGCCTGAGCGTTGTGCACATGCTGATACCCTCGGTTTGTGCTAGGGTGGCCAGTAACGTCGCCTTCGTCGCTGTTCGAGCAAACCCGACGCTGCCTCCAACTCCGACGAGCCCCAGCAGCCTTTGCAGCACGCCCCCGCCCACGCCAGCAACACCTTGAGCTTTGTCGTGTTCCTGCGAGTCTGGTAAGCCACTGATCTACCCTTAGCCCCCTCTAGAATCACCGGTGCGTCGCTGGCAGAAGCGTCGCCGCCGCCAGCGACCATTCGCGCCGCCACTCTTTGGTCAGAGCAGCACCCGCCGTTAGATCTGTATCGTAGGGTTTAGATTAGATCTGGAGCGAACCGTTTTCTTTAGATCTGGCGTGTTGGATCTAACTTGATCCGACGGCGCGGAAGCGTGATCCTGAGTGAAGCGGTATTATCCAATCAGGAGACGCCGCGTGGCATGAGTTTCGTTTTGAAAATTTGAATTAGATTAATTAGATGGTTAAACTTGTTTAAATCATAACTTTTGGTTCCCACGTCCAAATTTGACAAATTTTATATCAATGGAATCAGGAGAGAAAATCCTTTCCATTTATGCAATGTGTTTAAAGTTTTGCCTATGTTAAAATGGTTGTTTTTACAGAAACATGTGTAGGCCTATTTTGTGTATATTAATTATTTGGAAAAGTTTTGCTAATCAAATAAAGTTTATTTTGGCTTGCTTTGTACTTGTTTATGATTCAGTATAGTGCACTTGTCTTGTTTGGTGTAGAAAATCATCACATGGCATATTGCATACATTCATGTATTTTTGGTTGTATTAATTGTGTATGTGATTTTGTGCCATTATTTTATGTGTAGATTTTGGTGCAAATAGTGATTGTGATTGTGAGGATTGTAGCTACTCTCCAAACTACCAAGGCAAGTGGTGCTTCATGATTTATTCCTATGTTTATGAACTATGCATTAGAAATATTTTGCTAGTCTTACATGGATATTTTTGATCTATATGCTATACTTGGGAAATCCTAGTAGTTGTAGAATTGTTAGAAATATTTCTAAGTCTTATCAATGCCATGCTTAGCCTAGCTAGTAGCAACCAAGGGTGGTTATATATTCATGCTATGAGAAAATATTTCTAAGTCTTTGGACTTGTATTTTGTTTAATAAAACAACTAAGTGAATGAAACACCTGGGTGGAATGGAAGGAATGGTTTATGTTGAGTGGTTACACAAGGCCCATTTCTATGGTTTACCTTGCGCATCTCACTTGTGGAAAGCCACCCAGGAACAAAGGGATTTGAGAGGCCCAATGTTAAGAAGCTTCTAGTGCAGCCACATGGCAATATGGGCTTTGCCTGGATCATATATGTTGCAATAACTTAGCCATTTGGACAGTTGGTGGTAGTGGGATGATAGGTTGGAGCGCGTCCATTTGGTCTAAGGGAAGGCTTCCGAAAGGTCCTGTCTTGGTGAAAATCAAGTCTTGTGGGGAAAGTGCACAACCTCTGGAGATGGAAGAATCTAAGTACTTAGCCATGTCCCTGGTATTGGACAACTTGAGAATCAATACATGGAAGCTATCAAGAATCTCCTCATCCCAATTTCTAAGTAAAAACTTGTGGTTGAACAAGGGTGAAGGTTCACCAATTTCTATTGGTGATTCCTTGGGAAAGTTTTGTCAAAGAAAAACTTAGTGATTTCAACTAATAGGTAAAACCTATTTTGAGCAAAGCAAGCCTAAGCTACACTTAGCCAAAATGCATATAGTAGCTAGACTACCAATATTCTACTAAGGTATCACTTGCCAATACTATTCCAATGTATTGACCCACTGTGGCTGTAACTTGTGATGTTGCAGGTTATTCTGATGGTGATTAGGGGTTATGAGTCTACACTCAACATGCTTGCCTGTGGCACATGAAGATGAAGACTTATTTATCTTATTACATATTTAAAATCTTGTACTAGGCCTGTGTCCATGGAGTTGTAAAAGACTATGTTTGTCTCTGGAATGACTTGTAATAATGACCTTTGTTTCTGTGTACTTCATCTTAAACTGTGGATGCTAGCATTGATCCAGGGACTAGCATTGCAATCACAGGGATCCTTACCATTATAAAGGGAGGGATCTTACACCCACCCCCTCCCATCTCGTCCCCGAGGTTACCGACGCTTCTTGCCCGACCGTAAAATCCCTCTCCTCGAGATGCTGGCAAGAACACACTCGAGGTCACGCTCCTCTGACCTAGCACGCAGAAGAGACGACGACCGAACTATTGGAGATATGCCCAAGAGGCAATAATAAAGTGGTTATTATCATATCTTCATGTTTATGATAAATTTTTACATACCATGCTATAATTGTATTAACCGGAAACATTAATACTTGTGTGATTTGTAAACATGTAAGAGTCCCTAGTAAAGCCTCTTGTTAAACTAGCTCGTTGGTTAATATATGATCATGGTTTCCTGATCATGAACATTGAGATGTTATTAACAACAAGGTCATATCATTAGGATAATGATGTGATGGACATACTCCTATAATTAAGCGTAGCATAAGATCAAGTCATTTAAAATAGTTCACTTGCTATAAGCTTTAATATACATAGTAACCTAAATCCTTCGACCATGAGATCATGTTAATCACCATCACCAGATGGATGCTTTGATGACATCAAATACCACTTTGTAACTGGGTGCTTATAAAGGTGGCATTGAGTATTCATAAAGTATGTGTTGAGGCACATGGATCAAGAGTGGAATTTTTCCATCCATATGACGAATAGATATACTCTGGGCCCTCTCGGTGTAATGTCGTCCAATTGGCTTGCAAGCATGTGACTGGCTCACAAGGGATCACATATCACAGGAACGAATAGAGAGTACTTATAAATAACAAGGTTGAACTAGGTATGAAGAGATACCGGCAATCAAACTTCGAATAAGTAAAATATCGCGAGACAAAGGTAAATTGGTATCCTATGTAAATGGTTCATTTGATCATGAAGTAATCGTAGAAATATGTGGGAGCCATATGAATTTCTAGATTCCACTATTGGTTATTGATCGGAGAAGAGTCTCAATCATGTCTGCATAATTCCCGAACTGTTGGGAGACACACTTAAGGATTCGATGTTGTTTAGTAGATATGGAATGTGAGTAAAGAGACCGAAAGTTTGGGAATGGTTTTGGTGTTTTCATTGGAATGTTCTAGAAGGGTCTAGAAGGTCCATCACTCCGGAGTGGGAAGGGTATATGGATGTGTCATGAAAAAATGGAACGGTTGCATCATGTCCTAGGTCACTTGGCTGGACACTTGGAAGAAAGAAATCAAACTCTAGATGGGAAGTCAAAATAAGACAGTTCGAAAAAGTCAAAGTGGGACTTTGATTTCCAAGTGGAGGGAGGGAAGGAATCCTACCTAAGGGAGGATTCCTCCCTCTCCCTTTTCGCCAGCCCATGAGGTGGAGTTGGGGAAGGACTCCCCTTCCCCAACCGCTCTTCCCTCTCATAAATAGAGGGGAGGGGGCGCCCCCTTACACTACACAAGAAACCCTAGGTCAGCGGCTGCCCCCTCTAGATGCATCTGCCCTAGATGTCCTCTAAACCGCTATCTAGCTAACCCCTAGCCGCCGGCTACCTCAAAACCCCTCGGCCCTCTAAACCCTAGATCGCTGAGGCCCTCTCTCTACTCCACCATACCCACTCTGGCTTAGGCGAAGCCCTGCGAGATCTCCCCTCTAATTTAGACACCATGCTGTCATGCTGCCGAAATCGCGAGGAGAGAGCTACAACCTCCACTGCCTGCTAGAACAAGGGAGAGGAAGGTCTTCATAGAGTACCATTCATGTGACCGACTGCGGGAGCGCTGCTGGTACGCGGCGCCGAATGGATCGTCTATGCGATCTTGAGATCCGCAAGTGAACGACTACATCACCCACGAGAATCCAATCTCGTTAACCGCTTTGGATCTTTGAGGGTTAGTACTCTGTCGACTCATTTCTACAATCTAGTAGATAGATCTTGGCTTATGTGTGTTTATGCGATATAAAGTTTTATTTTCCATGCTACGAACCCCTACAGTGGTATCAGAGCCGTGTCTATGAGTAGATCTGTTGCACGAGTAGAACACAATGGTAATTGTGCGAATTGATGCTTTTGTTGTCGATTGATTCTTGTGTACTTTGCATCTTGCAGGATGGTGGGATGATGCGGTCGAGGCTAACCTTACATGACATCATTCATGAGACTTGCTCCATGCTTGACATGCAACTTGTATTGCATAAGTGGCTTTGCGGGTGTATGTCTCTCCCAACATAGTGAAGATTCAATTTACAATGGGTGAATGACAATACTATTATCAACGTTGTGGTTCTTGTTTGTAAGTTAGAACGGTTCTTGCTCGCAAGCCCCAAACCACGTAAAACATGCAAAGATAATTTGAGGCGTCTAACTTTGTTTTGCAGGGGTGTGCTGTGATGTGATATGGCCATGATTGTGATTATATATGATGTATGCAATGCTCCTTATTGTAAGTCGACAACCGGCAGGAGCCTTATGGTTGTCTTTTAATTTCGTTAAGACCTGCGTGTCTATTATTCAAAGTAGTTGTAATAGTTGATGCTAGTGGACGGCAACCATGGAGGGGCGCCATTGACCTTGACGCCACACTGGTGATGATCGAGATCATGTACATGCTTCAAGATGGAGCTCGGAAGGACAAGAAGAAAGGCCATATCATATCACATATTATGAATTGCATGTGATGTTAATCCTTTTATGCATCTTGTATTGCTTAAATCATGACGGTAGCATTATAAGATGATCCCTCTCACAAAATATCAAGTAATGAAGTGTTCGTACTTAGTTAGCACCGTTACCAAGACTCATTGTTTCGAAGCACCACGTGATGATCGGGTGTGCTAGATTCAACGTGTGCATACAACGGGAGCAAGCCAGATTTTCTCATGCAAAAACTAAGGTTAATATTGACGATCCTAGCATGTACAAACATGGTCACGGAACACGAATCACCGAAAGGTAAAGCATGAATCATATAGTAGATATGATGAAAATGTTGATTGTTCGCCTTTGAAACTACATCATCTCTCGTGATGATCGGACTTGGTGTAGTGGATTTGGTTTGTGTGATCACTAAAACAATGTGAGGGATATTGTTTTGAGTGGGAGTTCAACAGAAATATGATTAAAAGTTGAACACTATTTATTATAAATTAAATCAAAGTGAATTTGCATAGTTGTTGTAGTCATTGGCATCAGTTTACCACCTTACGCTTAGTTATAATTGAGATAATAGAACTATAGAATTCTGGTTAGTTACTTTACGAACTGGTATCGTATTGTTTTGAAGTGTTAATCTAAAGTTTCAAAGTCCTATTACAAACTTTCAGTAAGTTCCGGTTACTCCGTAAAGTTTAATAATTGGTATTAAATCAAGAGTAACAATTCTAGTGTTAGTATATAAGTATCATGTTTGTCTCCATGATTCTTGATATTCAAAAGATTGTTTTAATATCAAGGTTATCTAGGAGCTAAAAGAGTTATTTTAGAAACCATCATGTGTAGAAGATATTGCGATATCTGAAATGATGTTTTGGTTGCAACATGATAGAGTATAATATGGCAAAATATATGTTCTCATATTTCATGAGAATTTGCAAAAGGTTGGAGACACTAGTCGTCCCAATCCTCCAAAAGGTTTTGGAGAGCAACATTATACTCACGATTCACAGTTATAAGCTAAATTAGCTTGATCATGAATATTTCCATGATAAGGATGAATATAAGGTGTAGGTAAAATGTTTTACTATGCTAAAAAGATTACTAAAGAATGGAATTTGAAAGAACACCAAAACATTTGATGATGGTGATCTACTTCAAACTGCAATCCAAATATATTGGTATTTAACTATACATGCTTTGGACTATGTGTCATGTGTATGGCTCCACTATTGATATTGATAGATTCTTTTAAACAGAAAAGGAAATACTGAAAGAGAATCTCAGAAATATATGGCAGAAAAGAAAAGACTAGAATTGTTTAGGTTAGGTATATAGAGGATATACGTGTTATGGTTGTATTATTTGCTTGTTAAATAATGTGGTTCTTAAGTATTGGATACTGAATTTGTTGGTGTGTGAATTGTCATACAGGACAACACGATTCATGAACTACAATGGCCTAAGTAACTAGCATACGAATATGTGATGATGTTCATCGAGAACAAATAAAGGGTTGTTGTGTTGCTCGTTAATATCAAAGCTTGCCTTCAAGATTTGTTTTATCAGGTATTATGAGAACAAAAGGTTGTTCAAATAATTTTCGTATTCCATGAAAGATGGATGATACTCAAGTCTAGTTAGAGAAATCACATCCATAAAGCTAATGCTAAAAATGTCGAAACACAATTTATTGAAAGATCACTTAAGAAGTGACATTGCTGTTTAAATTATAGTGGAAAGAAAACATGAAGAACCTCCATGTGGATGGAATTTTGGAGTCTTTTGATTTTGATCAAATGATGCTTGTGAAACTTTCCTAGAGATAATTAAAACTCCGTTCATAGGCCAAAATGGAATGAATGACTAGCTTATTGGAACTCGTACATATTGTTGTATGAAACCCGTTATGTGTAGTCAAGAGCGATGTATTTCAACTTCATATGCTTTCTCTGAAAATTTGAGTGAATATATGAATATTTACTTAATAAGAATGAAGTGTGAAACATTTGGAAAAGTTTGAAGACTTTCAAGATGAAGTGCAAAATCAATGTAATAAGAAAATAAAGAATTTATGATAGGATCATAAAGGAATATATTTGAAGGGAATATGCCCTGAGAGGCAATAATAAAGTGGTTATTATGTATATTCCAAGTATATGATAGATGTTTATTTTACATGCTATAATTGTATTAATACGGAAACGTTAATACATGTGTGTTTAATAAACAACTAGAAAGTTCCTAGTTATGCCTCTCTCATAAACTAGCTCGTTGATTAACAAGATGATCAAGGTTTCCTGATCATGGACATTGGATGTTGTTAATAACGAGGTCACAACATTAGTGTAATGGTGTGATGAACATTCATCCGAAGTATAGCATTACGATCAAAGTCATTGAGTTTATATTGCTATAAAAACGTACGAAGTGATCCTAATCCATAGACCATGAGATCATGTCAATCACTAACACCGGAAGAGTATCTTGATAACATCAAACGTCACAACATAACAGGGTGATTATAAAGATTGGTCCAGTACTACTAAAATGTTATGTTGAGGCCCATGGACCGAGAGTGGAATTTTTTCATCCGGATGACGGATAGATATACTTTGGGCCCTCTCGGTGATATAACATTGATTAGCTTGCAAGCAAGTGATTTGATCACTAGAATGTTATATCACGGGAACAAGAAAAGAGTGCATGTCAGTAACGAGATCAAACTAGGTATGGAGATACCGATGATCAAATCTCGGACATGTAATATATCATGAAACAAAGGGATTAAGATACTAGCGTAAAAGGTTCTCGCGATCACACGAAAGTCATCGTTGAATGTGTGGGAGTCAGTATGGGGCTCTAGATCCCGCTTCTGATTATTGATCTGAGACGGGTCTCGATCATGTCCGCATTATTCGCGAACCGTAGGGTGACACACTTAAGAGACACCGACATCCATTTGGAGCAAAAGTTTCATGCCGGAAAGAATAACAAGCGCATGAATTTATTTCACTAGATGCCGAAACAGGTTTTCGGGTGAAATTGCAGAAAGTGTTTTTGCATGTGAGACGAAATACTAGCAAGGAGTTATATGTGAATGTTTGTCATTAAAGTAATTGACAAAATTCTGAATAAATAAAAGGATTTTTATTTAATGAGAGTCTGCGCTAAATTTGGTGGATATTTAATGGGAATTTGAGTGGAGGGAATTGAAAGGGATTTTTGTGAGTGGAGTGTCCACCCACATGAATGAGGGGAGGGCAAGGGGGCAGCCCCCATGCGCCGGCCACCCCCTTGGGGTTCCCCTCCCTCTATCTCACTCACACCTCCTCATGAAGGATCTCTCTCCCCCTCTAGTATTTATCCCCCATGGTCTCGGACTAGTGAGATAGATGTTCCCAGTGGCTATTCGGCAAGAAAGAGTTATGCTTCCGCTGCATCGCTGGAGCAAGGAGGCGGAGGTTGCTCGGTGCCTCGGACGTGTGTGCGAGCACGGATGCGCTGCTAAGTTGCGGTGCTAAGGACTTCCTCTTGATCTTGAGATCGGCAAGAGATCGTCTACATCAACCACGATTTTGATCTCGTTAAGCTTTGTCGGTCTTCAAGGGTATGCTCTCTACGGATATACATCCGTCCGTTGTTTCTATCTAGTAGATAGATCTTGGTACATAGTTGTTCCCATCATAGGAATTTTTTTGTTTTGTATGCTTCAAACCCTACAATATTTGATTTACATGTTTAGCATAACACCTAAGATTTGAGGAATCATTCCATAAATTTGCATTTCCCGAAACACCATAAGAGTACGGAGTGTTTGAGATATGCAATGAAACCTTGTTTGACATGGTAAGATGCAACACCCCAGCATTAGAGCTTAGAAATAAGCTGAACACAGGTGTGTGCATTGCATTCATGCATAGAAAATCTGAATAATTTTCGTGCTTTTAAATAAAAACTTGTCAGAGTGATTGAAGATTCTCTTAACTTGATGGAATTGAAGTAGATCATCAAGTTGATTGCGATAAGTTTCAATATGATCTTTGATGAAACCTTATTTTGGGTAAACATGATTTGATCTAAGGGTAGATCAAATGGAATAAAACTAAACCCTGATACATTACTTGATGATTTATATTTGATCCTTAGGTGATCATATCATAGTATTCATTATAATCACTCGTGAGTACCAAGTTAAGGATATAACACAAATAATAAGAATGTACCAACTATATCTTAATCTTATCTACTTATACCATGTGTATCATGGAAATACCTAACTTTCACTCTTTAGTGAGATTGAGTAGGAAAGAAACCAAGTCAAGATCATTCACCATAAATCTCCTTTCCATATCAATCCTTATCATCTCTACTGAATCCAATCCTTATATTTGTTGTTCATCAATATTGAGTAATCAACTATTGATTCACCAATTCTTAACCTATCAATTCTTGATCTATCAACTCTTATCCTTATTATAGCATTCACTTAAGGCTTATAAAGAAAGAAGTCAGAAGAGGTAAATAGTGATGCTAGTTTTAGATGTTATCTATAGGATGGGAGTTATTGGGGGAAATCAAAACAATATGGTAACAAAGAAGATTACAAGGATGAAGTCTGAAGATAGTTACCAGGAGTAGTCCTATTGGATCAAGTAGGTATAGTCAATGAATTATATCTCTTAATCCAATAGAGCTAAACAAAAGATAATTAGAATACAATTGTAGTGTTGTATTGAAGAAGCCTTGTTTAGTCAACTGGAATCCTGAACCATAAAGGATCAAAGGATCATAATGATCATGACTTACTCACCAATATTTAATGCTTATACTGTAGCATCCCAATTGTCTAACAATTGTAATGCTACTTGGTCTAGTAATATAATGGCTACTTCATATATATAATTGTTGCATCATCATTATATCATGCTCATGTCATCATGCCACCTTGCATTTGAGCATCATATAAAACCCTTTGTGCTTTGGGTTCTTCTCTCATATGCATTATTAATTGTTTTTGCCTCTTGATATTGTATTTGGTTATTGATATATTGTTTAATGCCCAAGTTGAGTTGGGGGCATATCTTTTATTCCACTCCACCACCTTTTATTTAACCACCTTATAATTCCACCATCCCATTATCCATGAGCTTGTATTTGATTTTTTCTTTGGTATTTAATCTAGCTCATGGGAGATAGGATGGATCTACCTCTACCAATTCTTTGCTTGGCTTTATTCCACTTGTGGGAATGCATAAGAATAATGCCATGTAATATTATTGTTTTCACAAGATTTTAATCATGGCAATTATCATTTTTGCATGGGCCATGCAAGAGTACCCCACCTTTAGCCATTTGTTTCTCTCTTGGTTTTGATGGGTTTTATCTTATGGAGACATAGCCATCCATCTTCCTCTACCCCTCTTTTGCTTGATCTAGTTGGTCTTGCTAAAAGCCACACCACCTCTCTCTCTCTCTCTCTCTCTCTCTTTTCCTCACCTTCCTCTCCTTTTCACCTCCATCCATGCATGATCATGTGGATCATGTCTAAAACCCTAAACCATACCCTCTCTCTCTAATCCTTTCTCCAAAATCTTACACCTAATCTAAACCCTAAACCAAGCCCCATCTCTAGCTAACCCTAGTTCCCACACCACTCTCACCTCACCCTCTCCTCTCACCCATGCCGAGCCTCTCCTTGCTGGCCTCACCTGGCCACCCTTCCTCCCTGGCCCCACCTAGCTACCTTCCTACCCCAACCCTAAACAAAACCCCAACCCGAGCCTAACCCATCCTACCCTAGCTCTCCCTCTCTCTCTCTAGCTCTCTCTCTCTGCCACAACAGTCCCACCCGAGCCAGCCACCTCGGCCTCGCCTTGGCTCCACCCTACCTGCCCTGCCTGCCCTGGACCAGCCCCAGACCGAGCCCTGCCCGAGCACGTGAGGAGGAGAAAGGTGGAACCCGAGCCACCTTTATCTAACCTGCCACGGCTGCCCCTCGCCTCTCTCCCTCACTTTACCTCTGCCCCACGGCTCTCCTCTGCCCTCCCAGATCCGCCCCAGGGCCTTGCCCTCTCCCCTCTCTTCTCCACCGCCACCATCTACCCCATCGCTGGCGATCCGTCGGTCTCCTTCGTCTCCCTCTTGCAGCCGGTGGCGAGGTGCTCTAGGTGTCGAGGAAGGCCAAGGACCCTTCCCTGCTTCGTCCTGTACGTACCAGCGAGGAGGAGGAGGACCCCAGGCTCGCCAGACCGACGCCGCTCCGATGAAACCCTAGCTCCGCCCGGCGCCTGCTTCGTCGACGATCGATCGCTCCCCTGCCGGATCCACCATCTCCAGCAACCTCGCGGTGAGCCATGCACCCTCCTAGACATCCGCGTTGTCGTCATCGTCCCCTGTATGCGTTGATCTTTCCGTCGTACACCCTCCGTGCACCGGCGAGCGCGTGCGTCTGCTCGCTCATCGCGTCGCGGAACCTCATCTGGACGCGCAGCTTTTCCCTAACACCTACCCCACCTAGCCGCAGCGGTCGCCGCCGCCGCGTGCAAGCGCCAGGTCGTGGGTTCGAGCCCCGCGCGCCGCGCCCCGCGTCAGACGAGCACCGACCCGTCCTCAGGCGCAGAGAAGAAGTAAAGTAGCCGCCGCCACTTTGCACATACCCCCTTTTTTGTTTCCGCTCTTAACCCGCGGTACCTCGGGGCCCGCTAGTCAGCCTCCCAGTCAGTCTTGCAGAAACCCCCCCCAGCTCTCCAACCCTCAACCCGCAGTCCCCCGGATTCCCCACGTGTCGCGTCCCCGCTGGCTGCGCGCGCCGTGGACCCGCGAGGCTGCCGGGCCCATCTGTCACCCTCTGTGGCTAGGAAGCGACGTGGTGAGAAACACTTTTCTGTGCGCGTGTTGTCCCAGTCAGCAGTGAGCCCCACCCGTCAGCGTCTGAGTCTGTAACAGGCTGAGTAACAAAAGTTTCTGTTCTTTTTTGTTTTTAATTTAAACTTTTCAAATTGTTTAAATTCAAATTTAAATGTGTTTTCAAATATCTTTTGAAATATAAATCCAAATAATACATGTAATATATGTTTTGAAATCAGAAAAATATGAGGAATTCAAATATGCCCTTCAAAATATATTTTGAACACTTTAATTTTCGAGTTGATTAAAATTACACTAAAATGCCCTTTTGCCTTAATTAATTAATAACTTTTGTTTTATAACTCCAAATTTAACAAATAATATGTCTAAAATGATTAGCTCAACGAGACCTTTCTGTTTATGCATTCCTTGTTTTGAATTCCAGCATGCATCATATAAATATAAAGTATACAGCAACTTTTATGAGGTTAAAATGTGACTAAAACCCAATAAAATGCTTATTTCTTGTATTCCACACCTCACCCATGCCATGCTACTTTATTGCCATGCAAATTGTGCATCATTCATCATGGCATGATTGTTTGCTTGTCGCATTTTATTCATATGCTTGTGCATTTTATTTATGTTGGCCCTTGTTTGTTTGGTTCTTCTTCGAATAGACGCTGAGCAGGGGATATATCAAGAAACCCAGGACCACTACCCAGATCCTTCTCTCGCTTCAACTGAGCTGCCAGGCAAGCACTAACACATGCTTGCATACATATAGTACCTATTGCCTCTATCTTATTCTTGCATCATTGAGTCGCGATTGCATTAAACTGAATCCCAAGTACTGCATAGCCTTTACTTTAAACCCCACCGAAGCTTGTTCCTCCATCCCATGAGCCATTACTACAGGAGTTGTTTGAGCCATGCGGGTCGTAGAACAGCATGTGTAGGGTATGTGAGTGTCTGATGGATAACGAGGTACCTAAACAACTTAACCTGAGTAGTAATGGGATAACTAATGAAAGTGGCATTGGTGAGCAATATCTGCTATTTGGTTTTTCATGCTCACTTGTGTCCCGTAGGACCCCGAGTACTTGATTCCTGTTCCTTGAATATTCGTGCTATCCACATCCGGGAGGCTTATGAACCCCCCTGAGCCAGAGCTTGATTCATTCTTATTTCTTGGGGCCACAAAGTAGTTTGGGGCTTTATTATTATTCTGTACTTATGCCATGCTTTACTGCTTTATTTAAGATTGTGCGAGGATGCACCTGTACTGTTTAGGTAAGCGGAGTGTTTTCGCGGTATCGACAAGCCCAGTCACACTTTCGGGTTCCCAGTCGTTTACAGCCATTGACGCAAACCTTGAGTCCGTCTCGGAGCTGGCCAACTTCGTTGCGGGTAGCTTAATGGGGTGGCCCCCTGAAATATTTCTGAATCCTGTGATCGCTTTGTCGTGACTGCCTCGTTGGGGTTTGATTTGGTTTTTCCGAGGTTGATCGAGTGTGTGTTGCTATTTGTGCACCCCTGCAGGGTAAAACTTTCTGAAAGTCGTGTCCGCGGTTATGGACGACTTGGAGCACAGTTTCTCGATCATAGACAAGTATAACTAATGTACCACTTTTAATCTGACTAAGTACCTGACTAGTAAATAGTGCAATTCTCATGGAATGGTTAATAAAACTGCCAACGGATGGGGGGGGTTTGTTCGTCCGCTTCCTCGTCGGTAAGCGAGGAGGAGGATGGATCTGTTAATATTACCGTTATAACTGTTGTTATTAATTCACGGACATCCGTCTATCTCTGGTTAGGCGGGTGGTTAGCGAGTATCTATAGAATTGTTAGGGTTTATCTTTTGCTGCAATTGCGTCACCCCAGGTTGTGTCCCCTTTAGCGGCATAAAGACTTGCTGAGTACCCCTAGGGTCTCACACGATAAATTGTTTGATTCAGATGAACAGGTAAACTCGCAAGATGGATACTGGGTGGAAGAGACGGACGATGTGGGCAACGATCATTCGGTGTAGAGATTCCGGGAACGGGGATCCGCGAGATCTGTGGGCGGGATGTGTTTATTTATGGGGCATCTTATGCCGATTTGCTTCTTATCCGTACTCGGATCTTGTTTTCCGCTTCCGCTTGATACTCTGATGTTTGATGTATGAGGAGATATCCTAAACTATTATATCTATCTAGGATATTTGGATCTTGTCGTATGGCGTTGCAATATTTCTATTTCTTTTAGATGGAATGGCTCTGAGGACTGTTGTATGGTGGCTTGCATACATACTCATTTGTGTATGTAGTTGATCCCTTCGCCTGCCGATTACGCCGCCCGTTCTTGTTCCGATGTTTGGAAATGGTTAGGACGGTCGAAAGGTCTACCTGTGAGTGGCATTTGGGCCCCACCGTACTATTTTAACCATTTCCGCTCATCCAGGCTTGTAACTAGGAGCGTAATTCACCGAGTTAGTTACAATTGGTATCAGATCCATCCCGCCCTTCAGGGTCTCAGCCAAATGGTCGTTATCAGTCTAGCAAATATTTTTGGTAGTTATGTATACTAGGGAAAAACAAAACGCGAGAGTAGGACTGCTTCCACTTTTCTTCTTACCCACCCACCCACCCTTTTCTGGTAAGGAAGTGTAACGTTTTCAATCCTCTTCTTAAAATTCAAACTAGGATTCACGTGTTCTGGGATTCCGTAGTACCATAGGTTGTATGTGTGTGTGTGCGTGTGTGTGAATTCCTTGTCTATCTGTTGCATCCAATTTGTTATCACCATCTGCCTTTGGTTATCAACTGTTGGTACATTTCATACCGACAGGCTTTTGCAAACCAACGCGATCTATCTGATTCGTTGTATACCGCCGCGATCTGTCTTACCTTTGTTATCCGACGTTACCTTGTTTGGGGTGTTCGTTTCCGTAGTTACTAATCTTTAGGTTCATCTTGAGAAGAAGGTGTTGGGATACGTGTTCTACTTATTCATGTGCGGAGTAATGATTTGAGTGCGGGATGGAGTCGCGACCATACCACTACTTTTATCATTCTCTCTTGTATATTGAATTGGTAGAGTCACTAATCTTGATTCGTTAAGTGATTTTGCACATCTATTGGTATTTTAATGCCGAAATTTGCGGAAAAATTTTCTTTGTTAAGTTGTGTACCACACTCCTTTTCAGTCGTGTGCGATATGCTTAATATCTTCCAGGTGCTTTGAACTTTGTTGATATTTTAATATCATCTTAGTAAATCGTATCCTTTAATCTTGGTTAATTCCATCTTGGTACTATTTTGGATTATTATTAATCTCCATTATAGTACTGACTTGTGTTTTATATCAATCACAGGATGGCACCACCACGCCGTTCTGATGAGGACATACAACCTGAACTGGGGGCCGCGTTGTCAAGCATCGCCAATGCCTTGGCAGCAATGCAGAAGAACCAGCAGCGTTTTGAAGAAAGTGTCAGGAGGAATGAGTTTGTTCCGCTACCTCCACCTCCCAAGCGAGGAGACATCAAAAGCTTTCTGAAGT
The DNA here is from genome assembly GCA_916181665.1 of Avena sativa. Taxonomy (NCBI): domain Eukaryota; kingdom Viridiplantae; phylum Streptophyta; class Magnoliopsida; order Poales; family Poaceae; genus Avena; species Avena sativa. Next base: position 295,953,373 of record OV702297.1, on the reverse strand, counting down.
TCAACCCACGCCAATTTGATGTGTCCGATCAACCACTTGATGCTGATGATTGGTTGCGTGAGATGTCAAGGTTACTGATGACTGCTGATGTTCCTGAGCAAGAATGGGTAAAATGTGCTACTCACCTTCTGAAGGGAGATGCAGCTCTGTGGTGGGAGAATTACCTGAAGGCAAATTGCACTGGTTTTCAGCCTACTTGGGGACAGTTCACTGGAGCTTTCAAAGAGCAGTATCTGTCAGAAATTGTCATGGAGAGGATGAAGGAAGTGTTTCTCAACCTCAAGCAAGGCAATGACAATGTCAATACCTACATCAGAAACTTCATGAACCTTTCTCGTTATGGTGGCGATGAGATCTCTGATGACAAGAAGAAGCAAAAGAGGTTCCGACAAGGGCTCAATGCATCGATTAAATATGCAATCACACATGCAAGGCCGACATCTTTTCTGGAACTCCAGCATACAGCTCTGCAGGAAGAAGCAAGTAGGCAAGTGTTTGAGGAGTCAAAGAAACACAACCGTGATGCAGCAAGCTCTTCAGCTATGTCAACTCCTTCTAAGCGTCGTGTCTGGGTTCCTAACACCCCACCGTCGCTCCCGGATCCACCAAGACCTTCAAGCTTCGCGGCAAGGCCACCAAACTTCCTCACTGCTGCTCCCAGGGGATACAACCACCACTACCCTGGAGCGCCTGGCGGAGTCCCTGGCTACGTTGCTCCACGTCCACCTGGTGCTTGTTACACTTGTGGAGACACTGGGCATCAATACTGGAACTGTCCGATGAAAAACAAAGCTCTTCCTCCACCACCTCCAAGACCTTCGGCAAGCTCTCCTTTGGTTCGTGCACCACCACCTCGGGCTCTCAACATCAACACCAAGCCCGGGTCTACTGTTGCTCGTGCCAACTGTGTCAACGCCGCTCAAGCTGAGCATGCACCTGGAGTTGTGATGGGTATGCTTTCCGTTAACTCAGTCCCTGCACGAGTTTTGTTTGATTCTGGTGCATCGCATTCTTTTGTTTCTCACAAGTTTGCAAATGAGAATGAGTTAGCTATGTATCCTCTCCTTAAGCGGTTAATGGTCCTTTCTCCTGGAGCAACAATGGCAGCTTCTAAAATCAGCCATGGCAATCAAATTGAGATTGGTGGCTCTTCGTTCTCGGCTTCCTTAATTGTTCTGGGCAATTCTGACATTGATGTCATCTTGGGCATGGATTGGTTGACAGCAAATGCAGCTGTGATTGATTGTGCTAAACGCTCGGTTTCTCTGAAGATTCCTGAAGGCCATATAGTCTATTCTCCAAGTCAGACTCCTGTTGTTCAGCTTTTCTCTTTGGCGGCTCTGAATGATGATGCTATGGAAGCTATTCAGAGTGTTCCGGTGGTCTGTGAGTTCCCAGATGTCTTTCCTGAAGAGTTGCCAGGTATGCCTCCAAATCGTGAGGTTGAGTTTGTAATTGAGCTTGAACCTGGAACGGCTCCTATCTCCAAGCGGCCTTATAAAATGGGTCCTGCTGAGTTGGCTGAACTCAAACGTCAGCTTGATGAACAAGAGAAGTTGGGTTTCATTCAACACAGTACTTCTTCTTGGGGTAGCCCAACAATCTTTGTGAAGAAGCGAGACAAGACTGATAGACTTTGTGTTGACTATCGGGCTCTCAATGCTAAAACCATCAAGAATAAATATCCCCTTCCGCGGATTAATGATCTCTTCGATCAGCTAGCTGGAGCTGTGGTATTCTCTAAGCTTGACTTGAGAAGTGGTTATCATCAAATCAAGATTCGCAAGGAAGATGTTCCTAAAACAGCTTTCACCACCCGCTATGGCCTGTATGAGTACACGGTCATGTCTTTCGGTCTCACCAACGCACCTGCCACCTTCTCGAGGCTCATGAACTCGGTTTTCATGGAGTATCTTGATAAGTTCGTTGTGGTCTATCTGGATGACATCCTAGTCTATTCTAAGTCAAAGGAAGAACATGAAGAACACCTTCGGTGTGTCCTAAACAAGCTTCGTGAGAACCGCCTGTATGCAAAGTTCTCCAAGTGTGAGTTTTGGCTGCCTCAAGTAACCTATCTTGGTCACGTCATCTCTGCCAAGGGCATTGCTGTCAACCCGGAAACTGTAAAGACAATTGTTGACTGGCTTCCTCCTGTAAATGTCAAAGAAGTGCGGAGTTTCCTTGGTTTGGCTAGTTATTGCCGTCGCTTCGTTCAGAACTTTTCGAAGATAGCGAAGCCTCTTACCGATCTCCTCAAGAAAGGCAAGAAATACCTTTGGACTCCTGCATGTCAAGCAAGCTTTGAAACACTCAAAGAGAAGCTCACTTCCACACCAGTCTTGGTTCCTCCAGATACATCCAAGCCTTTCCAGATCTTCTGTGACGCCTCTTTGCAAGGATTGGGTGCGGTCCTTATGCAAGAAAAACAAGTTGTTGCTTATGCCTCTCGACAGTTGAAGACGCATGAGATCAACTATCCTACACATGACCTCGAACTCGCAGCAGTTGTCTTTGCTTTGAAAGTATGGAGGCATTACTTGCTCGGCAACCGTTGTGAAATCTTTTCTGATCACAAGAGTTTGAAGTATATCTTCACACAGCCTGATCTCAACCTTCGTCAGAGGAGGTGGATTGAAGCAATCAATGATTTCGATCTGACCATCAACTACACTCCGGGCAAAGCTAATGTCATGGCCGATGCTCTCAGCCGCAAAGCTTATGTCAACAACCTCATGATGGAAGAACAACAGCCTCTCTTGTGCGAGGAATTCCGTCAGCTCAACCTTGAAATTGTGGATCAAGGGTATCTTCTGAACCTTCTAGCAACCCCTCTCTTGGAAGAAAAGGTTCGCTCCTTTCAGCTTGGTGATCCGTACACCAGAAAGATCATCTCCAAACTTCAGCTTCCGAAGTATGAGTCCTTCCACGTCGATGACCAAGGCATGCTTTTCTTTGAACACCGGATGTTTGTTCCGAACTACCCGGGTTTGAGAGAGCAAGTTCTCAAGGAGGCGCATGATTCTGTTCTTTCTATCCACCCTGGCAGCACAAAGATGTACATGGACTTGAAAACACAATATTGGTGGCCGGGATTGAAATGGTATTGTGCCAAGTATGTCTCGGAGTGTGATGTCTGCCGCAGAGTTAAAGCTGTCCATCAGAAACCTTCCGGTCTTCTACAGCCATTGAAACCCCCGGAATGGAAATGGGAGAAAGTGGAGATGGACTTCATCACTGGTTTTCCAAGGTCGCAGAAGGGCAACAATGCAATCTTTGTTGTCATTGACAGGCTTTCTAAAGTGGCTCACTTCTTTCCCGTCAAGGAAACAATTTCTGCAATTCAGTTGGCTGAGCTCTATTTCAACAGAATTGTCTCTCTGTATGGGGTTCCGCTTGAGATCAGTTCAGACCGTGGAAGCATCTTCACTTCCAAGTTCTGGGAAAGTTTCCAAAATGCTTTGGGAACAAAATTGAACTTCAGCACAGCTTACCACCCTCAGTCGCAAGGACAAGTTGAAAGGATCAATCAGATTCTGGAGGATATGCTTCGTGCTTGCGTCATCTCTTTTGGCATGAAGTGGGAAGAATGTCTTCCCTATGCTGAATTATCTTACAACAATAGCTTAAAGAAAAGTCTAAAGATGGCACCATTTGAGGCTCTCTATGGTCGCAAATGCAGAACTCCGATTGGTTGGTCGGGTGCAGGTGAAAGAATATTCTTTGGCCCTGACATTGTAACTCAAGCGGAGGAGAAGGTTCACATCATTCTTGAAAATCTGAAGATTGCTCAAAGTCGCCAAAAGAGCAATTATGACAGAAAGCACACGGACATGGAGTATGTCCCTAGTGATCTCGTTTACCTTCGTGTCACTCCCATGAGAGGGACGCACCGCTTTGGTATCAAAGGAAAGCTGGCTCCTAGATACATCGGTCCATTCAAAATTCGTGGAAGAAGAGGAGAAGTTGCTTATGCTCTTGAGCTCCCGGAAAAACTCAAAGTCCATGATGTTTTCCACATCTCTCAACTCAAGAAGTGCTTCAAGGATCCCGGCAGGACCGTGGACCATGAGCTTATCAATCTCCAAGAAGACCTGTCTTATCAAGAACACCCCACAAAAATTCTTGAAATCGCAGAAAGAAGGACTCGCAACAAGTCCATCAAGTTCTGCAAGGTGCAGTGGTCGCACCATTCTGTTGATGAAGCCACTTGGGAACATGAAGATGAGCTCCATGCCAAGTATCCTACCCTCTTGGAGTCTTCTTCTTCTTCCTAGAATCTCGGGGCGAGATTCCTGTTTAGTGGGGGAGAGTTGTAGCATCCAAATTGTCTAACAATTGTAATGCTACTTGGTCTAGTAATATAATGGCTACTTCATATATATAATTGTTGCATCATCATTATATCATGCTCATGTCATCATGCCACCATGCATTTGAGCATCATATAAAACCCTTTGTGCTTTGGGTTCTTCTCTCATATGCATTATTAATTGTTTTTGCCTCTTGATATTGTATTTGGTTATTGATATATTGTTTAATGCCCAAGTTGAGTTGGGGGCATATCTTTTATTCCACTCCACCACCTTTTCTTTAACCACCTTATAATTCCACCATCCCATTATCCATGAGCTTGTATTTGATTTTTTCTTTGGTATTTAATCTAGCTCATGGGAGATAGGATGGATCTACCTCTACCAATTCTTTGCTTGGCTTTATTCCACTTGTGGGAATGCATAAGAATAATGCCATGTAATATTATTGTTTTCACAAGATTTTAATCATGGCAATTATCATTTTTGCATGGGCCATGCAAGAGTACCCCACCTTTAGCCATTTGTTTCTCTCTTGGTTTTGATGGGTTTTATCTTATGGAGACATAGCCATCCATCTTCCTCTACCCCTCTTTTGCTTGATCTAGTTGGTCTTGCTAAAAGCCACACCACACCTCTCTCTCTCTCTCTCTCTCTTTTCCTCACCTTCCTCTCCTTTTCACCTCCATCCATGCATGATCATGTGGATCATGTCTAAAACCCTAAACCATATCCTCTCTCTCTAATCCTTTCTCCAAAATCTTACACCTAATCTAAACCCTAAACCAAGCCCCATCTCTAGCTAACCCTAGTTCCCACACCTCTCTCACCTCACCCTCTCCTCTCACCCATGCCGAGCCTCTCCTTGCTGGCCTCACCTGGCCACCCTTCCTCCCTGGCCCCACCTAGCTACCTTCCTACCCCAACCCTAAACAAAACCCCAACCCGAGCCTAACCCATCCTACCCTAGCTCTCCCTCTCTCTCTCTAGCTCTCTCTGCCACAGCAGTCCCACCCGAGCCAGCCACCTCGGCCTCGCCTTGGCTCCACCCTACCTGCCCTGCCTGCCCTGGACCAGCCCCAGACCGAGCCCTGCCCGAGCACGTGAGGAGGAGAAAGGTGGAACCCGAGCCACCTTTATCTAACCTGCCACGGCTGCCCCTCGCCTCTCTCCCTCACTTTACCTCCGCCCCACGGCTCTCCTCTGCCCTCCCAGATCCGCCCCAGGGCCTTGCCCTCTCCCCTCTCTTCTCCACCGCCACCATCTACCCCATCGCCGGCGATCCGTCGGTCTCCTTCGTCTCCCTCTTGCAGCCGGTGGCGAGGTGCTCTAGGTGTCGAGGAAGGCCAAGGACCCTTCCCTGCTTCGTCCTGTACGTACCAGCGAGGAGGAGGACCCCAGGCTCGCCAGACCGACGCCGCTCCGACGAAACCCTAGCTCCGCCCGGCGCCTGCTTCGTCGACGATCGATCGCTCCCCTGCCGGATCCACCATCTCCAGCAACCTCGCGGTGAGCCATGCACCCTCCTAGACATCCGCGTTGTCGTCATCGTCCCCTGTATGCGTTGATCTTTCCGTCGTACACCCTCGGTGCACCGGCGAGCGCGTGCGTCTGTTCGCTCATCGCGTCGCGGAACCTCATCTGGACGCGCAGCTTTTCCCTAACACCTACCCCACCTAGCCGCAGCGGTCGCCGCCGCCGCGCGCAAGCACCAGGTCGTGGGTTCGAGCCCCGCGCGCCGCGCCCCGCGTCAGACGAGCACCGACCCGTCCTCAGGCGCAAAGAAGAAGTACAGTAGCCGCCGCCACTTTGCACATACCCCCTTTTTTGTTTCCGCTCTTAACCCGCGGTACCTCGGGGCCCACTAGTCAGCCTCCCAGTCAGTCTTGCAGAAAAACCCCCCCAGCTCTCCAACCCTCAACCCGCAGTCCCCCGGATTCCCCACGTGTCGCGTCCCCGCTGGCTGCGCGCGCCGTGGACCCGCGAGGCTGCCGGGCCCATCTGTCACCCTCTGTGGCTAGGAAGCGACGTGGTGAGAAACACTTTTCTGTGCGCGTATTGTCCCAGTCAGCAGTGAGCCCCACCCGTCAGCGTCTGAGTCTGTAACAGGCTGAGTAACAAAAGTTTCTGTTCTTTTCTGTTTTTAATTTAAACTTTTCAAATTGTTTAAATTCAAATTTAAATCTGTTTTCAAATATCTTTTGAAATATAAATCCAAATAATACATGTAATATATGTTTTGAAATCAGAAAAATATGAGGAATTCAAATATGCCCTTCAAAATATATTTTGAACACTTTAATTTTCGAGTTGATTAAAATTACACTAAAATGCCCTTTTGCCTTAATTAATTAATAACTTTTGTTTTATAACTCCAAATTTAACAAATAATATGTCTAAAATGATTAACTCGACGAGACCTTTCTGTTTATGCATTCCTTGTTTTGAATTGCAGCATGCATCATATAAATATAAAGTATACAGCAACTTTTATGAGGTTAAAATGTGACTAAAACCCAATAAAATGCTTATTTCTTGTATTCCACACCTCACCCATGCCATGCTACTTTATTGCCATGCAAATTGTGCATCATTCATCATGGCATGATTGTTTGCTTGTCGCATTTTATTCATATGCTTGTGCATTTTATTTATGTTGGCCCTTGTTTGTTTGGTTCTTCTTCGAATAGACGCTGAGCAGGGGATATATCAAGAAACCCAGGACCACTACCCAGATCCTTCTCTCGCTTCAACTGAGCTGCCAGGCAAGCACTACCACATGCTTGCATACATATAGTACCTATTGCCTCTATCTTATTCTTGCATCATTGAGTCGCGATTGCATTAAACTGAATCCCAAGTATTGCATAGCCTTTACTTTAAACCCCACCGAAGCTTGTTCCTCCATCCCATGAGCCATTACTACAGGAGTTGTTTGAGCCATGCGGGTCGTAGAACAGCATGTGTAGGGTATGTGAGTGTCTGATGGATAACGAGGTACCTAAACAACTTAACCTGAGTAGTAATGGGATAACTAATGAAAGTGGCATCGGTGAGCAATATCTGCTATTTGGTTTTTCATGCTCACTTGTGTCCCGTAGGACCCCGAGTACTTGATTCCTGTTCCTTGAATATTCGCGCTATCCATATCCGGGAGGCTTATGACCCCCCCTGAGCCAGAGCTTGATTCATTCTTATTTCTTGGGGCCACAAAGTAGTTTGGGGCTTTATTACTATTCTGTACTTATGCCATGCTTTACTGCTTTATTTAAGATTGTGCGAGGATGCACCTGTACTGTTTAGGTAAGCGGAGTGTTTTCGCGGTATCGACAAGCCCAGTCACACTTTCGGGTTCCCAGTCGTTTACAGCCATTGACGCAAACCTTGAGTCCGTCTCGGAGCCGGCCAACTTCATTGCGGGTAGCTTAATGGGGTGGCCCCCTGAAATATTTCTGAATCCTGTGATCGCTTTGTCGTGACTGCCTCGTTGGGTTTTGATTTGGTTTTTCCGAGGTTGATCGAGTGTGTGTTGGTATTTGTGCACCCCTACAGGGTAAAACTTTCTGAAAGTCGTGTCCGCGGTTATGGACAACTTGGAGCATAGTTTCTCGATCATAGACAAGTATAACTAAAGTACCGCTTTTAATCTGACTAAGTACCTGACTAGTAAATAGTGCAATTCTCATGGCATGGTTAATAAAACTGCCAACGGATGGGGGGGCGTTTGTTCGTCCGCTTCCTCGTCGGTAAGCGAGGAGGAGGATGGATCTGTTAATATTACCGTTATAACTGTTGTTATTAATTCACGGACATCCGTCTATCTCTGGTTAGGCGGGTGGTTAGCGAGTATCTATAGAATTGTTAGGGTTTATCTTTTGCTGCAATTGCGTCACCCCAGGTTGTGTCCCGTTTAGCGGCATAAAGACTTGCTGAGTACCCCTAGGGTCTCACACGATAAATTGTTTGATTCAGATGAACAGGTAAACTCGCAAGATGGATACTGGGTGGAAGAGACGGACGATGTGGGCAACGATCATTCGGTGTAGAGATTCCGGGAACGGGGATCCGCGAGATCTGTGGGCGGGATGTGTTTATTTATGGGGCATCTTATGCGGATTTGCTTCTTATCCGTACTCGGATCTTGTTTTCCGCTTCCGCTTGATACTCTGATGTTTGATGTATGAGGAGATATCCTAAACTATTATATCTATCTAGGATATTTGGATCTTGCCGTATGGCGTTGCAATATTTCTATTTCTTTTAGATGGAATGGCTCTGAGGACTGTTGTATGGTGGCTTGCATACATACTCATTTGTGTATGTAGTTGATCCCTTCGCCTGCCGATTACGCCGCCCGTTCTTGTTCCGATGTTTGGAAATGGTTAGGACGGCCGAAAGGTCTACCTGTGAGTGGCATTTGGGCCCCACCGTACTATTTTAACCATTTCCGCTCATCCAGGCTTGTAACTAGGAGCGTAATTCACCGAGGTAGTTACATATACCAAGTATAAGTGACATTGGTGGATAAAACATGATTGAACCATAGTATAGGTTTATTATCCTAGATTAGTCATTACAAGTCACATTAATATAATGTGAGGTTGAAATGTTAGATATTGGATTTAAGAAGAGACAAGATAGTATGAATAAGATGATGCTAAAATAACATTGGATTATAGGAGTAGTATTTTCCTCTTTGGAAATACTAAGCACTTGAGGTGAAGTAGGATTTGATGTATACATCTATTGAAGTGATATTAGTGAAGGATGATTAAGGAAGAGTATGATTGGAGTTAGAAGTAACCACTTGTTGGATTGGAACATTATCAGCAATAGAGTAGTTGATATACCCAGGTATAGATATGAAAAGATTGGGAATTGCTTTAGAATTGTAGAGGTCCCAACCTTTATTAAGGTAGAGATCCCTGTGTTTACAATGCTAGTCCCTGGATCAATAGCTAGCATCCACAGCTAAGATGTAATATCAAGAAACAAAGGTCATAATACAACTTTATAACCAGGAATAACATAATTTTATTACATCTTACATAGCTCATTTGGCTATTACATTACATTGCAGCAGAATATCTATAAACATGGGGTCCTTCATCTTCAAAGTGCCACAGGCAAACATGTTGGTTGTAGACTTGTAATCCTAATCATTAAACTTCACTAACATCAAACCAACCTGCAACATTACAAGTTACAACCACAAGGGTCAATACAATTGAATTGTATTGGCAAGTTTCACTACTATGTAGAATATAAGTGGATCCTACCAATACATGCATATTTGGCTAAGTGGGGTTTAGGCTCATTTGCGGAAAGCAGCATAATTTATCCTATCTTTTCAAAATAGTTTTGATCTTTTGTCAAATTCTTTCTGAACTCCTTGGAATCCACCAAGTGCTTCAAGTCTCTTGTTGTCACTTTCAAGTTTTACTTTTAGAAATTTGAATGTCGAGATTTCACATAGCTCCAGGCCTTAGTTGCTCAGTATTGTCCATAACCGGGGACACGGCTAAGTACTTAGATTTTTATCTTCTGCAGAAGTTGTACACTTTACCCACATGACACAATCTCATCTTGTTGCCACCAGTGGCCGCTGGATAAGTACTCACCAAGATGGAGTACTGGCAGATTGAGAATGTGACGAAGTCTTTCCATAGGGTCCTCCCAATACACAATGCTAGCTTGTCTTCAGGCACCAATGTAGGGTTCCAAGTTCCCTCATTCTAGTAACCTGAAGAGGCCAATGCATGGGTCTTCCACCATGTAGTTGACTAAGTCAGTGCCCATTTAGCATGTGGCTGTACACGAAAGCCACTGTACGAGAAACATGTTCAATCTCTAAGTCCCTGGGTGGTTTTCTTCTAGTGCACAACAAAAGGAGAATGCCATATAAACATGGTTCCTCTTGTTGCCACCTTGTCCAAAACTTGAGTATCCTTGTCCACCCAGGTGGTTCATTGAGTACTTGTTTTATTATATAAAACACAAGTCTTCAAATACTTCTCATAATCTCAACATGTATCTCATCTTAATATATATAGCAGGGCTAAGCTTGTTACAACTACATTGTTTTCACTAAGGAATGTATAAGGGTATCCTATTAGGATTTAGCATAGGAAAATATAGTAGTCCTTATCATGCATGTTTCAAAATCCACTAAGTGTAATGAAAATAGTAGGACATGGATGATAGTGTCACTTGCCTTTTTGGTAGAGGATGTTGGTTCACTTCTTGATCTTGCTAATATCACACTCTTCTAACTTCACTACAAAATCAATCAAGCAAATATAGATTCAACTAGCATTCCAACCAATATTCAAACAATTTAACACACATAAAATAATAGAAACAAAGTCATGCATGCAAGCATGCAAAAGATAGTTTTATTTGCAAAGGTGGTTTCTACTAGGCTCTATACATTGTAAGGTTCAAAGTGGTCATTTTCTAAAGTGGCAAAACCATTTGCAAAAGGGTTTTATCTATAGACCATTTCTTAAATCAAATCATTATTTCATGTGGTGGAAAATGTTTTTAGCAAAGCAACAATTTTATATTGTTCACCAAATAAGTTGTTAATTCACAAAACTTGGTGTTTAGGGTCAGTAAGTTTGAATCAAAACATTTTCCAAAGGTTTTGCTCAAAAATCCTTTCCATAACAAAATCAATATTTTTATTTGACTAGAAATGAGCTAATTCAATTATTCAATCCTAATCTTCACAAAATACATTTTTAAATTCATAAGTTGGTTCCTAAGGTAAGTAAGTTCACAACAAACCATTTTGCAAATATTTCAACTAAAAAATCATTTGGAATAAATTTTATATCCTAAACAAGCATACACAAGTTTCTGCAAAAACAAACATTTTACCAGAAGCTTTTTATTAAACAAAGTGCATAGTTGGCTAGAGTTTGTTTTTCTGAATCCATTGATATAAAGTTTGCAAAATTTGGACGTGTAGATTTAAAGTTATGCAATTTACAAGTTTGTATCAAAATCAGATTCAGAGTTTTGTTTTAAATCAAAACAGTGCCACGCGGCGTGTTTCTACTGGCCTGTACCGGTTCGCACGGATCGGCCTCTTTGGATCGTTGGATCTAAGTGTGATCGTGTGGCGCAGAGGCAACCATACCCCTTCGTTTAAGTTTTCTTTTCTATCCACTAGATTGAGATCGAACGGCTACAATCGACCAGCCACTAACTGGCGGGGCGACGATGGTGGCGCGCAGCGGCGGTGCTCGGCTAGCGGCAGACCTGGCGACAGAGGAAGCAAGGAAGGTCGGGAGGTGGCTCACCGTGCTCGCAGGGGGTTGGCGATGCTCAACGCGTGGTCCTCTTGGCGAGGGGCGCACAGGAACGGAGCGGATTGCTCGCCGGAGCTGTGCTCACTGTCGGGTCCGTCTGGTTCTTGTCGGAGGCGAGGCTATAGGCCATGCCAGAGCAAAAGAAAGACATGGTTAGGTGCATGTGAAGATACTGAACATGCGGCTTACAAGCAGAGGGAAAGGGGCGTTCAGTTCTTACGGGGAGGGGTCGCCGGAGAGGTGGCAGACGTGGCGGTGTGTTTGTGCTTGTCCTTGTCGATGCTCTGGGGCGAGCGCGGTTGAACGGAAAGCACAGGGAGAAGCGCCAGAGGTTGGGGATCACTCTCGCGTGAAGAAGAGCTTGCGGGGGCGAGGGTGCTGGCCAGAATTCACTGGAGAAGCACGCCGGAGCAGCGGCGGTGCAAAACCGATTCAAGGCAGCCTGGTGGCTCCCGTGCAGTGGTTTCTGAGGGGAAATGGCGAGGAGTGTCAGGAGATTAAGAGGGCGTAGACGTTGGAGTGGTTAACGTCTCCATTGATGCGAATTGATTCGCTGCAATCAAGTCAGAAACGACGAGGAGGAATTGTCGCGAGGGAGACGACGCTGAGGTGGTATGGGGCCGCGCTGTCTGCGAGAGAGAGGAAGAGGGAGTGGGGCCGAGGGTTCAGTGACTCTGTGGGTTGGTTTTTCGGTGGAAAACGTTTCGCAGAGAGGGGGGGAACTGGGCTGCGACTGGGCTGTTGGGCCAGATGAGTTGGGCTGAGCTCGATTCATTTTTTTTATACAGTAAACTTTTCTTTTTCTATTTGATTTTCCTATTTTGATTTTCAAACAATCAATTCAAACATTCAAATCAAATCAAACTTCCACCACACTTTGTATTGAGTTTAGTTCTGTTTAACAACAATATTCCAAGTCCCAAAATAAAATAATATTTTTATTCTTTTAGGATCTATTTAATAATAAAATAGTCCTTAGTTATTAATTCAAATAGGATTTGATTATTAAAATCCCCATTTGAAATATAAATATTATCAGAACCAAATCAGTAGGTTTTATTTGAAAATATAAAATACTTGGAAAACTTATTTAAAATAAATTAATAAGTTTTAGTGTTTTATTAAAATGGAAAAGCCTTTACCTTAACAAAATTGGGTATTAATAAATCCCCATTATTTTATTTAAATAAACCTTTACTATTTTTGTCAAATAGAAATATTTTATTTCAGAGGCTTGGCCAAGTTTTTATTTGGCTTATAAAATAATCCTTATTTATAAATCTACCCTTGCTTTATAAAATCCAAATATTTTTATTAAAAGATTCAAAAATAGTAATTCTACTTATTTAAAATTTTCTTTATTAATGTTTATCTTTTCAAATCCCTTTAGGATTTGTTTGATCAAAAATAGGTTTGAAGGTTTCCAATTGGAATAAAAAGTTTCTTCTCACCCTGAAAATCAACAAAGTTTTATTTTATTCATTTATTTTTCACATAACAAGATTTGGAAAATCTTGGGATGTGACAAGAATCCAGCTCATTGGAATTACCAGAAGTGTTAGAAGAATAAAAGGTGGATAAGAATATTCATGTGAGGTAAAGCTCATCATGTTAGCACATGATGATGGATAGGAAGAAGTAATATATCTAGGATAGGAATTCCTTAATTAGAAGTCCAGGATTATGAAATATGGAAGATAGAAATTCTTGATAAACACTAAACCCTAAATCTAAGACCAAACCTAATATCCACTTTATATGGTTGATCTATCATCTTGTTTCCATAATGCTTTATAGGAATAATTTCCTATATCCAAACACTTAAGCACATCCTTATCATTTCCAATTAGCATAGCTATATGTGCTTAGAAGTTATCTTTATCAAATACTTTCCATATGACCTTCCCAAATAATAACTTTCTATTTGAAAGGTGATATTAATAAAGATAATAAACATAAAGACAATAGGTTTAGCCATTAATCTTTATTCACATCAACAAAAGAAAATAAGTATAGTAAGTACCTTAAACCCTAGGGTGAGTAAGTACCATTCAGAACTTTAAACTTATTAATAAGTTTTCTCATCAACAACTCATAAATATTCTATATATAATCATAAGGCAAAATCTTTAATTCATTTCTCTAACCACTCATCCCATATGAGCATGGAATAAGTGGGGATCCAATAGTATAAACCATTCTATCCTATACTATGTGATTAGATACCTATAAATAAACCCTATGAATATTATTAAACATTTAGAAAAAACTTAATAACTTCTCATAAAAGTGAAAACAATGTTATAGAAAAGAATATATATAAATAAAATAAAGAAAATATCAATACATAGTAAAAGTTCACAAATGGATTATTAATAATTTCATTGTTGCTGCAAATGTTCAACAAATAAAATTCCATAAAGATAAGTCAAAGTTATTGCTTAAATTCAAAGCTAAAAACAAAACAGAAAATGAAAAAGAATAAAACCAGGAAAAAACAAAGGACACACCAAATCTGGCCCATGGCCCATCTCCTCTCTTGCTTACTCGTCGCTCACACGCGCCACACTGCAGCCCACCTGGCCGAGCATCAGCTTGCCAGAAGCCCGTACCTCTTCGACCTTCTAACTGCGTCGTCTTCCTCGCACCACCGGCGACCTCACGATCCGGCGAAGCAGCTCGCTGGCGTCCACCCCATCACCGGCCACATCAAGATCCGCGCCACCGCTCTATGTCGTCTATTTAAAGCCAACGTCACCGCCGGAGAACCCTAATCCCCTTCTTCCTCTTTGTTTCCTCTTAGAGGCCAAACCCTAGCTTTAAATGCCGATGCGCGCCACCGTCCAGAGACCACCCAGAGGCGTCCGAGGATGCTATGAGCTCCGTGTCATCGCCCTCGTCATCCTGGAGGAAGGAATCGAGCCGGGATGTACAAGATCGACCAAATCGTGACAATCTTCTCCGACTCCGACGAAGTTCATCGCCGATGATTAGATCGATTTCGACCACCTCTAGCCCTCACCGAGCCCTTCATCATGCTCCTGGTGAGCCTCTGAACTTCGTGATCCTGTCCGATTCGTTTCTCACGTGCCGTAGCTATCAACCCATGGGGATGCCGAATGTACCGCCACAAACGCTCGTCGCCGACCAACGTCCGATGACCAAAACAGATTGGTGCCGCCACTATAAGGTTCACGACGACGTCCTCTTTCTGTTAAGCCCAGGCACAGCACCGCGCACGCAGCCGATTCGCGAATTCTATCTGAGAGCAATGCCATTGCTGATGTCATCATGACATTAGGGTGAGGTCACCCTTGACCTGGTCCACCCTGTTGACTAGTCTTTGCTGATGTGGCTTATGACGTGGCCTAAGCCCCACATGTCTATGACCATGGGTAGATCCCATCTGAGTGTAAAAAGTTTCATGTCTGTTTAGAAAAGAATTAAAACAATATGAATTCAAATTTCAATATTCCAAAAATAAAATAAAATGATTAAATCTTGTAGATTTAATATCTTTTGTTTTATATATCAGAAAAATACATATAATACATGAACATGTTTAGAAAAATAAAATCTACAACTTAAAACTATTATTAAATATTATTATGATGATTATTTAAATAAATATTATTTAATAAATATTTTACAAAGTTTTGATACTTTGATAATTAATATTTTAATAATGGTAAATGTTAAAAATCTAAATAACATACCAAAAATGTTAGAAAAATAAGAATTAGAGTTTAAAACTATAATCATGCATTATTGTTCCTCTTAATTATATATTTATTATTTATTAAGTATTTATAAAGTAATAAACCTTATTAAAATCTTATATTATTATTTATAAACCACAAAAATAAATGTAATATACCAAAATGATCACAAAAATAATACCTACATGTTAAAAATGTGGTATTCCACTTTTGAGTTAAATAAAAAGTTAAACACTTTCATAACTTGAATTAAACCTATTTCCTTAATTAATAATTCATATATAGGTAAATAAAATTTGTTAATAATTCTAAAATTAACCAATTAAAGTCTAATAAATAGTATTAGTCTTGAATATTTATAATATTAGGTCAACTTGGTCCAACACAATCTTATTGAATGATCCTTCAATTATATGTGTAATTTATATTCCAAAAGAACCTTTAAAAAATTATAAAATCTCCAAGAATAATTTGTAGTAAAATAAAACTTATTCTTTTATATTACCCAAAAGTTTATAAACAAATCAAAACACTATAAGTGAGTCCATAAGTAGTAAATAATATTGTTTACTTATCCACAAACCTTAACCACATCTTTATAGGAAGGTAAATCCCTTTATACCATTATAATGTAAAGAAATCACTACCCCGATAGAAGTAATGCCATTCTCAAGTAACTCTAAGGAAATAATATAAATGAACAGGATACAAGTATCATAAGTAATACACCCTAAGTCTATTTACATTCTTCAAGTTATTTATAGTTACCAAGCTTTAAGTAGTGTACTAAATACTTTATTATATGTTTTATAGTTAACTTTGGTCTGTTATAATTAAGTTGTAAAGCATCTTAATACCAAACCAACCTAGTTAAAAACCAAGATAGATAAGTCTCAAATACTACTAATTTCATTATTCCAGTAAAGGCAATTATTTCTGACTTAAAGACTATAACTAGAAAGAACACCTCATAAGGTTAACTTAAAAGCTTAAATGCTTCTGCTTAGTTAAGTAAGATTTTCTTCCAATGTTATTCCTTTTGCCATTTTAGAAAACAGATGACAACTAATCACAACCACCTTACTTCATACTTTACTTGTATAATAAGATTGTTAATACTTAAAATCTTTATAAGTGACATTGCTTGTAAAGTAAAATTTGAAGATAAACATTTAAGATGTAAGCAACCTTGAATAGCATTCCATATGTGTGTATTTTATTGTTGTATAAATACATGTTGTTTCACACACACTCACAAGCCTTGATAAGAAGCACATGTGTGAAACTTAATCTAAAAGGGCAACACATTCCAAGGAAACCAATTCCAGTATCCAAACCCTAGAACAACGTTATCCTCGGGATTCACGTTTATCAACTTGCATTACATTACTTATGCATAAAAGCATCTTGCTTCTTTAAACGTTAGTCCTTACCGGACCAATGATGCAGATTTCAGCTATTGGATCTTATATTGTCTTGAAGACCGTGAGTGCATAATCTTGCAATCACAAAAGGCAAGTTCACACTTGCTCATGTCCTTTGATTATTTTATGTAAAGTATTTTACAAATCCAGTGTTGTCATCACCTGCATTTGAAAAAGGTCAGAAAACACTATTTTCATAATAATGTGATTATAGGTTATTTACCATGAGGTAATAACCTACTATAAGAGTTTTGGTGGTAAAGGAACATATTATCTAGGACTTAACAACCAATGTCGCCAGTGATTCTTGCGTCGTATATTACGCGTTGACCATGAGATTTGGAATGGGACGAAGAAGTCAGCTGTATCTTTTCCCTCTCGCATGGAGATAGATGTGCGGGTCATGGCTGTTATCACTCGTAGCGTGCATATTATTTATGGTAATTCGTAGAGGATATGCAACATATGGGTGGGATCCCTCAACGTCCCACGATAGTTCCGGCATCTGAACGGTCTGTACTGCCATTGCCGTAATTCAATAGGTGGGTTGGCGTACACCAAGGAGACATGTGGGGTCGCGGAGAAGGCAGTGATTGGCTTGGGTCTTAGTCTGGGCCTCACACCAAGGAAGTGTGAACGGGTTCGCGGCCCGGATGTGCAACAAAGCTAAGATCTCTCATGGGTAAAGTGACGCACCTTTGCAGAGTGTAAGAACTGTAACTTGTTACTCCCTGTTCCGGGAAGGAGCCACGAACGCGCGGGAAAGGAACCCCATGAAGGTTCTGGTAAACCCGTGAAGGCTGATAGACATAGTTTTTCAGAATAAAAGCAACCTTTGAAGAAATGTTTATGAAAACCTGCATTGCCTATGACCTATGGTCTGTGGCTATAGCTATAGTGCATCAAACACTCCTTTTCTAGTGGACTTGCTGAGTACGCTCGTACTCAAAGTATCTTCTTAACCCTTGCTAGGTTCTAAAGTCAGTACAGATGACGTCTACATCAAGTTATGCTCCAGGGATCATCATCAAAAGCTAACGCTCTTCAATGAAGTCAAGAAAGTCAACATATACATCAACTCAAGTGAAGACGAAGTTACTAATTAGATAAGAATAGAATTTCTAACCATAGAACCTACTTCTGTAGAGTATTGCAATAGCAGCAATGCAAGCCAGTAGTTCAGCTACTATCTTTATAAGTATGGTAGCTATGAGTTTTCTATTCCTGATTCATCTTTGTAAGAAGTTTCTTTCTCTCTCTTTAACCTAGAGTGTTCTCTGGATCTTGTGTAAAGAGATGAGTTGTAACCTATAGTCATGTCTTGGACCTGCTATGTTTCTGTTGTACTACTCTGAGGGATGTAATACTAGTGAACGGTGTTTCATTGGTGTTATGTCAACGACTATAGTGTACTACATCATGAAGTGGTATGCTGGGTCACCGCATAAGATCAAAGGTGTAATTCATAAAACTGCCATTATATTTTAAAGATTAAAAGCTTTAGAGACTACTGCTTTTTCACTAAAAAGAGCTCCATCATGATCCGTTGAAATGACACCATATAAAGTTGTGGTTTGGGGTAAAACCCAAGTTGTCCTTTCTTAAACATTGGTATGCTATGCATAAGTAAGATGTTTGCAACCAAAGTCAGATAAACATGTCTTTGTATGTTATTTCGAATAACTATTGAGTATTCCTCCATAACACCAAAGACAAAAGTGTTTGTCTCTTTATCAACGTCAAGTTTCTTAAAGAAGGAATTTTTCGTGAAAAGTTAAGTGGGAGGACAATAGAACTTTGATAAGGTTAAAAAAACCTTAGCTATATGTGCTGAGTTGCTATTGAACCAAGTAGGTCGGCTAAACAATCAACCAAGATTTGAGAGTTAAATCATTATTTCACAATGATGAACCAACTACATGCAAACAAGTTATGATGGGCCCTGACTCCATCAAATTGGCTTGAAGCCATAAAATCTGTGATAGTTCAATACACGAGAGATCAAGCATTGAACTTGGAAGACCCTCTGGAAAGGTGTAAAACCTTACAATCGTATTTGGATCTATAAAGAAATAGACATGGATGTTTCACATCTATGAAATAGTCGACATGTCGGGAAAGAGTTCACGACAATGTTCAAGCAGTTGACTATGACAAGATTTGATCTTTCATAGCGATATTTAGTCTAGACGGATTAATGTAGCAACCACTACATATATTGGTATATGATAGTTGAACAAACAAAACAAAGTTCTTCTAATAGAATTGTTACCTAGGACATGTGCATAACACGATCCAAAGGGTTTTGTTAAATTCAAAGGATGCTAAAAGCGTATGCAAACTTCAATGGTTGAAATAAGCATCGAGGAGTTGGAATTTCACCATGATGAAATTGTTAAAGGGTTTAATTTCATCGGAGATGATGAAGGTGCTTGCATTTGCAAGAAATTAAGTGGGAGCACTAAGACATATTTCTAATGCATTATGTGAAAGACATATTGTTGATTGGAATTGATGTATATTTTATTAACACAAGTTAAGAATTTCATCTCGATGAAATAGTTAGGCAAAACCCAAATATTTGGTATCAATATCTATATGGATAGATTGAGACGTTAATATCGTTGTGCCAAATGTATATAGATGAGATATTGAAATAGTTCAATATGGAAATGTCAAGAAAGGTTCTTGCAACACATAAAAGATTCACCTATCCTCATACAGGGTAATGATTTGGGTGCAGGATGGATTGATCACCATTCCTACTACTCTTATTATTCGCTCTTGTACTGTTGGCTTTGCGGATCTTGAGTGTCTTTTCAACCTTAGCAAAGAGGCGGCGTTAAGCCTAGACCTTAGAATGGTATATTCCCCCTTTATGAAAGCACCCAGTGCTTAGCGTAGGAATATACGGTAAGAATGAATCTCAACCATGATTAATGGGTACCGGGAAGTAAATATCCCCTAATTGACCACCATGAGAGTTCTACTAGTTTAAGTAGTGCTTTCTCGAAAACTATCAATCATGATGTTTAGAATGTGCTAGAGACATTGTGCCAATAAAAGTCTAAAGGAAAACCAATCTGAGCTAAGTGAATCCTCGAGAAATGACCTAGTCAATTCTCTTTTAAGGGTGGTAGCATCCTAATGGATCCCGAACCTTTCGTTCTTTCTAGCCTTCCCAAATCTCGGGACGAGATTTCTTTTAAGGGTGGTAGTCTGTCACATCCCAAAATTCTCCTAATTTTGGAATGTGAAATAAATAAATAAGTTTGATTGATTGTTTGACTATGTTGAAAATTCTCAATGAGAAGAAACTTTTTGAATAGAAAATCCTCTCAACCTTGAATTCAAAATCTTATATTCTTTTGTTATGACCTAAGTAGCCATATAGGCAAAAGGGCATGGATTGATTATGGATTTTTGAATTGGTGTGCAAGATTTCAAAATGAAAATCATGAAGCATTCATAAGCATTTCATTACATCCATGCAAAGATCTCACAAACTGAATCCAAATCCTGGTATCTAAATCCTATAGTTGATTTGCCCAAATGTTCCTAAAGGAAATTAAATTGACTTTATAAAACCCACTGTTGCTAAGGCAGCGATTATTTCTAAATTATAGCCTAAAAAGATCCAATTAATATTACAAAATTTTAGAAACAAAATTGAGCTTATTTGGAGCTAGTATGAAAAAGTTATGAAATAAATACAAACACATAAAGATATAAATAAAATGAAATATACAAGGATTTGTAAATCCACTACTTCCAAACTAGTAAAAAGATTAGAAATTTGATCCTATAATGATCTATTCGATTTTAGAAAAAATTAGAAACAAGAATCATGTCATTTGAAGTTCGTATGCAAAAGATATAAGGGAAACAAGTAAATAGAAAAAGAAAAAAGAAAAGGAAAAAAAACCTAATGGGCCAGCCCACCCGGATCGAACCAGCACTCACGGGAAGGATGGATCGATTGGTTGCTTTAAAAAGCGTGCAAAATCTGTTTTATTAAACCTATCTCTATTCAAACTGCTATAACTTTTTATCTACAACTCCGAACCGACTTCCGTTTGTTTCTACTTGTTCTCTACTCTAATACCTATCTCCCCACCGTCCCAAACCTCCATATAAACTCGTGGAGCCACAGCTGTACGAGTTTCTTTCCTCGAAATCCCGAATCTACACATGCCTGAATCTTGTTTCGCTTTTTAACCCATCTATACGTCGTCGTTTGCCTTCGGTCAAAAAAGAAAGTTGTAGGAATCAT
Source organism: Avena sativa (assembly GCA_916181665.1). Taxonomy (NCBI): domain Eukaryota; kingdom Viridiplantae; phylum Streptophyta; class Magnoliopsida; order Poales; family Poaceae; genus Avena; species Avena sativa. The sequence continues at coordinate 295,932,331 of OV702297.1, read as the reverse complement.
CGAAATCTTTCAATCCCGACAAACCCCACCTCCTTTCATCCACCACAGCCGGAGAATTTCATATCGCAATATTTCAGATCTTACGGTGTAAATCCAAGATGTACTCGCGCCCGTTTCTTCAAATCCAAATTCCTTTGGTGAGAAGGTAGGAATAATGATTCCCCACAACTTTCATGTTCGAAGTTTTTCAATTTGACCTAGAGATTTATCTCTCTAACACAGATCTGTTTCTTGTCTATTCTGAGCCAAAATCGGGTCAATCTCTTCTTCTAGCCACCGGATCCTATCCAATCAAACCGATGCGTGCCATGTCGTCAACTCGGTCAGCTTCCTCATCAATGCCACGTCAACGTCAGGTCAACATCTAGTCCCAGTCAGCATGCAAAGTCAACCTGTCCAGTCAGCGGAATATTCCCTGGAATATTCCGTTCGAATTTAAAATTGCATATTATAGATCTAACTTGTAAAATTCATTAGAAATTCATACCACGTCCAAAATTACGTATAATATATCAAATTGAAGATAATTTCACGTAAAATCATCTTATCAGAATAGATCCAACTTTTACTGTACGTGGTTACTGCAGTAATTTAATTAGTTTTAATGGTCTTTTAGGTTAATAAGTTCATAAGATATTATCTATAACTCCGAAAAATATGAATAATATATCAAATTGAAGCTACTGTAATGTACTTTAATAATATCTGGTTGGATATAGCCTTTGCTGATTATTTAACCCGTAGCAATTTAATTAGTTTTAATGGCTTTATAAATCATTAAATTCATAGTAAATTAATTGCTTGTCATAAAAATATAAATGATATACCGTTGGAAAGCTGGTTCCATGTAGATCATCAATATGCAATTAGTTCAGCATTTTACTGTAAGGTTTTGCCGTGAAGATTTAAATGGTTTAATGGCCTATTTAGAGTAATAAATTCATAAGAAAATAAATACTATTCAGAAAATTATAAATAATATGTCCCTGAAATCACAATTCCGTGGAGATTACAGATATAATTTTAGTTTTATTTTTAGACAACAGAAACTATATGAATCATTTAAAACCATTAAACACTATTTAAATCATACAAAAAGATCTATAACTCCGATTAGGGTGAATCCAAGTGCTAAGGTTTTGTATTGAGAATATTTATACAGAGAAATTGCATGAAAAATTATTTGGCACTGTTAAAATAGAAACTCATACAGAAATATTTAAACCCATTGAAATAGTGTTTTAATCATAGGAAAATATCTATAACTCCTTTTTAGGTGATTCAAATTGCCACTATCTCTAAATTGCATTACCTATCCAGTAGCATCTAGTTCACAATTTAATACGACATAAACATATCTAGTTGAATGAAAGTCGTATACACCATATTAAATCGATACAACTTTAGTAATAAAAGCTTTAGTGCATTAAATGACTTTCCACATGCATCATGTAATCTAACTATGTTTAGAACACTAAATGCAACCATTGTGACTCATTAAATCGTCATGCATGCATCTGTTCATCATTGTTTTCTTGTAATGTTGCACTGTTGTATGTTTGCAATGTTTTGAATGGTGTTTGTTGTGTTTGCTTCAAATGTTAGATTGCGAGGAGTGCAACTACTGTGATTGCAACTACTATGATTGCAAGTATTGTGGTTATGACGAGTGCAACCATTATATATATGAGGATTGTGAGGATTATCTAATCGACTACATCTACAACAAAGGCAAGTGGAGCTATCTTGGTCATAAATGTCCTACTATTTTCCTATGCATTGTAGATGTTTTTTTTGTAGAATTGAATATGTAGGAATTGATGTGTATATGCTATGCTATGTCCCATATTATTCCCTAGCATTCCTTGTTTATGAGCCATCGTATTGGTAGATTGCTTAGCTATGCTATTTAGACGAGGAAGGGAATCATATCATGAAAAGTTATATGTTTTGAAAGGCTTATGTTTTGCTAAATGACAAACCAATATGTTTTAATGAACCACCTGGGCGGAATGGCATTGATTGGGTCATCGAGTGTGGATTATGGTGGGGAATGCCGCCCAGGACACTAAGAAATGATTGGTTTCTTTGTTTGGAAGCTTTCGTGTGCAACCTTGTGCCAATAATGAAATGGGCGGTTGGTTGAACTCAGTAGGTTGTGGTAACTCGAACCCGCGTATCCAGAGATGTAGATAGTGTAGGTTGGACCGATGCGCGTCGGGATTGGGGAGCTACTTCCCGAACGGTTCCTTCTTGGACTTCTCCCTATCATCACCCAATATGAGAGTGGTGGTACGAGCTGGGCTGGCCAAGTCACATGGGTAAAGTGTACTAACCCCTGCAGGGTGTATAAACTAATCGATTAGCCGTGTCCCCGGTTATGGACAATTTGAGCGACCTGATACTGATGCTATGATATTTCTCACTCATCCTTATTTCTTAATTACTTAAAACTTGTTGGGTGAACATAATTGGGTAGGAGCACCTGGAGTGAAACAAAGTGTCCTATTTATCGTATTGGAAAACTACTTTGTTACAAATATTAGGATAAAACTGTTGCTTTATGCAAATGAGCCTGAACTCCACTTGGCCAAACAAGCATGTAGTTGATAGATCTGTTGTTAACCACTTTAGCCTACTTGCCATACATTCAATGTATTGACCATTCGTGGCTGCAACGTTTCATGTTGCAGGTTATGTCGTATCTGAGTGATCGTTCATAGGTCACGAGACTCCACTCAACAATTGTTCGCCTATGGCACATTTGAAGGATGGAGATCTACCTTGTATTCGTTTTCCGCTGTGTAATTGAATAAATAATGTAAATTCTGGATCATATTCGTTGTATTTATGATGCACAGTTATATTTGGTATCATTTTGTACTGTGTGTGCCAGTGAACCGATCCAGGGATTGGCACTATACACATAAACTCAGCCTTATCAGGCGAGGGCGTTACAAGATGGTATCAGAGTTGTGTGTTGGCTGTAGGATCGTGACCTTAGAAATGGATTAGCAATAGAAGACCTCTATTAGGAGAACTATCATATTTTATACTTATTAGAGTTCTTATATTCCTTATCTATCTTTTCTAGAACCTCTTCCTATTCAAACATTTATAGTTGTCCATTCTTATGATACTTATATGAGAGTTAGCTAAGTAAAAGAACAAATAATATGACATAAATTAACATCTCATCAAGTTTGGTTAGGTCTAGACCACCATGTTTTATCTCTTTAGGAGATCATCGCTATCATGTTAGCATATTGTTCTTACCAACTTATGTGGTATGACAATATAGGTTGTTTCTTTGTCTGTACTGAATCATATTGTGTGATTCCTTGTTTAGGATCTGTTATTTTGAAACTCTAAAGTTGCTGGAGTTTTCGTGTGGTTTCAAAATTATTTTAATGGTGTGAATTGATTGAAATTCGTGGGATTACTGCTGTAGTTTTCTGCCTAACCTGTTGTACCGCGCGATTTTTCATTTTTTATTGGTAACTCATAAAAATCTAAAAAATAGGATATGGGGCGCAATTATCTGTAGTACATGCACAAAAATTGGCTGAAATTCCTGACGAGTTTAGGTCTGTCAGAAAAATTTGTGAAGTCTGCTGTACCGTTTTGACAGATTTAGTTTAGTGCTTATATGTTACTAAGTTTTACTCTAGTAATTTTTCCCAATGCTTTCAAACTATTTTGTGGTTATATACTACTAAATTTAGACCTCTGTATTATTGTTATGCAAGTGCTTGCTTGTGTGTTGATTTCTTATGATTGTTTTCTTGTTTGTGACATTGATTGTTTCATATAGTTATGAGTAGGATTACTTCCTTAGTAGCTTCTTCTCCCTACAATCAATTCTTCTCTATCTCAAACCCATGGAACTATAATGATGTGTTGAATACATGGAGAAGGATTACGTGGAAAGTTTTACAACATAATGCATCGACAAAGGAGAATAGTTCATCTAATGCAACAGAAGGATGTGGAAGTACGAAGTGTTGAAATGATGTTATGTAGTAGATTACGCAACCTGAAAGTTGAAGTATCGATAGTTTAGTTTTAGTAGTAGCTTTGTTGATTGAATACATGGGAGTATACATAGAGCATTAGTTCGTGCCCATGGAAACATTCTTCAAGGCAAGTAAGAATGCCCGAGTGATAGAAAAACGTGATTCACCTATCCTCATACAGGTGCAGGATGGATTGATCACCATTCCTACTACTCTTATTATTCGCTCTTGTACTATTGGCTTTGTGGATCTTGAGTGTCTTTTCAACCTTAGCAAAGAGCCGGCATTAAGCCTAGACCTTAGAATGGTATATTCCCCCTTTATGAAAGCACCCAGTGCTTAGCGTAGGAATATACGGTAAGAATGAATCTCAACCATGATTAATGGGTACCGGGAAGTAAATATCCCCTAATTGACCACCATGAGAGTTATACTAGTTCAAGTAGTGCTTTCTCGAAAACTATCAATCATGATGTTTAGAATGTGCTAGAGACATTGTGCCAATAAAAGTCTAAAGGAGAACCAATCTGAGCTAAGTGAATCCTCGAGAAATGACCTAGTCAATTCTCTTTTAAGGGTGGTAACATCCTAATGGATCCCGAACCTTTCATTCTTTCTAGCCTTCCCAAATCTCGGGACGAGATTTCTTTTAAGGGTGGTAGTCTGTCACATCCCAAAATTCTCCTAATTTTGGAATGTGAAATAAATAAATAAGTTTGATTGATTGTTTGACTATGTTGAAAATTCTCAATGAGAAGAAACTTTTTGAATAGAAAATCCTCTCAACCTTGAATTCAAAATCTTATATTCTTTTGTTATGACCTAAGTAGCCATATAGGCAAAAGGGCATGGATTTTTGAATTGGTGTGCAAGATTTCAAAATGAAAATCATGAAGCATTCATAAGCATTTCATTACATCCATGCAAAGATCTCACAAACTGAATCCAAATCCTGGTATCTAAATCCTATAGTTGATTTGCCCAAATGTTCCTAAAGGAAATTGAATTGACTTTATAAAACCCACTGTTGCTAAGGCAGCGATTATTTCTAAATTATAGCCTAAAAAGATCCAATTAATATTACAAAATTTTAGAAACAAAATCGAGCTTATTTTGAGCTAGTATGAAAAAGTTATGAAATAAATACAAACACATAAAGATATAAATAAAATGAAATATACAAGGATTTGTAAATCCACTACTTCCAAACTAGTAAAAAGATTCGAAATTTGATCCTATAATGATCTATTCGATTTTAGAAAAATTTAGAAACAAGAATCATGTCATTTGAAGTTCGTATGCAAAAGATATAAGGGAAACAAGTAAATAGAAAAATAAAAAAGAAAAGGAAAAAAAAACCTAATGGGCCAGCCCACCCGGATCGAACCAGCACGCACGGGAAGGATGGATCGATTGGTTGCTTTAAAAAGCGTGCAAAATCTGTTTTATTAAACCTATCTCTATTCAAACTGCTATAACTTTTTATCTACAACTCCGAATCGACTTCCGTTTGTTTCTACTTGTTCCCTACTCTAATATCTATCTCCCCACCGTCCCAAACCTCCATATAAACTCGTGGAGCCGCAGCTGTACGAGTTTCTTTCCTTGAAATCCCGAATCTACACATGCCTGAATCTTATTTCGCTTTTTAACCCATCTAGACTTCGTCGTTTGCCTTCGGTCAAAAAAGAAAGTTGTAGGAATCATCGAAATCTTTCAATCCCGACAAACCCCACCTCTTTTCATCCACCACAGCCGGAGAATTTCGTATCGCAATATTTCAGATCTTACGGTGTAAATCCAAGATGTACTCGCGCTCGTTTCTTCAAATCCAAATTCCTTTGGTGAGAAGGTAGGAATAATGATTCCCCACAACTTTCATGTTTGAAGTTTTTCAATTTGACCTAGGGATTTGTCTCTCTAACACAGATCTGTTTCTTGTCTATTCTGAGCCAAAATCGGGTCAATCTCTTCTTCTAGCCACCGGATCCTATCCAGACGGTCGAGATCCAATCAAACCGGTGCGTGCCATGTCGTCAACCTGGTCAACTTTCTCATCAACGCCACGTCAATGTCAGGTCAACATCTAGTCCCAGTCAGCATGCAAAGTCAACCTGTCTAGTCAGCGGAATATTCCCTGGAATATTCCGTTCGAATTTAAAATTGCATATTATAGATCTAACTTGTAAAATTTATTAGAAATTCATACCACGTCCAAAAATTACGTATAATATATCAAATTGAAGATAATTTCATGTAGAATCATCTTATCAGAATAGATCCAACTTTTACTGTACGTGGTTACTGCAGTAATTTAATTAGTTTTAATGGTCTTTTAGGTTAATAAATTCATAAGATATTATCTATAACTCCGAAAAATATGAATAATATATCAAATTGAAGCTACTGTAATGTAATTTAATAATATCTGGTTGGATATATCCTTTGATGATTATTTAACCCGTAGCAGTTTAATTAGTTTTAATGGCTTTAAAAATCATTAAATTCATAGTAAATAAATTGCTTGTCACAAAAATATAAATGATATACCGTTAGAAAGCTGGTTCCATGTAGATCATCAATATGAAATTAGTTCAGCATTTTACTGTAAGGTTTTGCCATGAAGATTTAAATGGTTTAATGGCCTATTTAGAGTAATAAATTCATAAGAAAATAAATACTATTCAGAAAATTATAAATAATATGTCCATGAAATCACAATTCCGTGGAGATTACAGATATAATTTTAGTTTGATTTTTAGACAACAGAAACTATATGAATCATTTAAAACCATTAAACACTATTTAAATCATACAAAAAGATCTATAACTCTGATTAGGGTGAATCCAAGTGCTAAGGTTTTGTATTGACAATATTTATACAGAGAAATTGTATGACAAATTATTTGGCACTGTTAAAATAGAAACTCATACAGAAATATTTAAACCCATTGAAATAGTGTTTTAATCATAGGAAAATATCTATAACTCCTTTTTAGGTGATTCGAATTGCCACTATCTCTAAATTGCATTACCTATCCAGTAGCATCTAGTTCACAATTTAATACGACATAAACATATCTAGTTCAATGAAAGTGGTATACACCATATTAAATCGATACAACTTTAGTAATAAAAGCTTTAGTGCATTAAATGACTTTCCACATGCATCATGTAATCTAACTATGTTTAGAACACTAAATGCAACCATTGTGACTCATTAAATCGTCATGCATGCATCTGTTCATCATTGTTTTCTTGTAATCTTGCACTGTTGTATGTTTGCAATGTTTTGAATGGTGTTTGTTGTGTTTGCTTCAAACGTTAGATTGCGAGGAGTGCAACTACTGTGATTGCAACTACTATGATTGCAAATATTGTGGTTATGACGAGTGCAACCATTATATATATGAGGATTGTGAGGATTATCTAATCGACTACATCTACAACAAAGGCAAGTGGTGCTATCTTGGTCATAAATGTCCTACTGTTTTCCTATGCATTGTAGATATTTTTTTTGTAGAATTGTATATGTAGGAATTGATGTGTATATGATATGCTATGTCCCATATTATTCCCTAGCATTCCTTGTTTATGAGCCATCGTATTGGTAGATTGCTTAGCTATGCTATTTAGACGAGGAAGGGAATCATATCATGAAAAGTTATATGTTTTGAAAGGCTTATGTTTTGCTAAATGACAAACCAATATGTTTTAATGAACCACCTGGGCGGAATGGCATTGATTGGGTCATCGAGTGTGGATTATGGTGGGGAATGCCGCCCAGGACACTAAGAAATGATTGGTTTCTTTGTTTGGAAGCTTTCGTGTGCAACCTTGTGCCAATAATGAAATGGGCGGTTGGTTGAACTCAGTAGGTTGTGGTAACTCGAACCCGCATATCCAGAGATGTAGATAGTGTAGGTTGGACCGATGCGCGTCGGGATTGGGGAGCTACTTCCCGAACGGTTCCTTCTTGGACTTCTCCCTATCATCACCCAATATGAGAGTGGTGGTACGAGCTGGGCTGGCCAAGTCACATGGGTAAAGTGTACTAACCCCTGCAGGGTGTATAAACTAATCGATTAGCCGTGTCCCCGGTTATGGACAATTTGAGCGACCTGATACTGATGCTATGATATTTCTCACTCATCCTTATTTCTTAATTACTTAAAACTTGTTGGGTGAACATAATTGGGTAGGAGCACCTGGGAGTGAAACAAAGTGTCCTATTTATCGTATTGGAAAACTACTTTGTTACAAATATTAGGATAAAACTGTTGCTTTATGCAAATGAGCCTGAACTCCACTTGGCCAAACAAGCATGTAGTTGATAGATCTGTTGTTAACCACTTTAGCCTACTTGCCATACATTCAATGTATTGACCATTCGTGGCTGCAACGTTTCATGTTGCAGGTTATGTCGTATCTGAGTGATCGTTCATAGGTCACGAGACTCCACTCAACAATTGTTCGCCTATGGCACATTTGAAGGATGGAGATCTACCTTGTATTCGTTTTCCGCTGTGTACTTGAATAAATAATGTAAATTCTGGATCATATTCGTTGTATTTATGATGCACAGTTATATTTGGTATCATTTTGTACTGTGTATGCCAGTGAACCGATCCAGGGATTGGCACTATACACATAAACTCAGCCTTATCAGGCGAGGGCGTTACAAGATGGTATCAGAGTTGTGTGTTGGCTGTAGGATCGTGACCTTAGAAATGGATTAGCAATAGAAGACCTCTATTAGGAGAACTATCATATTTTATACTTATTAGAGTTCTTATATTCCTTATCTATCTTTTCTAGAACCTCTTCCTATTCAAACATTTATAGTTGTCCATTCTTATGATACTTATATGAGAGTTAGCTAAGTAAAAGAACAAATAATATGACATAAATTAACATCTCATCAAGTTTGGTTAGGTCTAGACCACCATGTTTTATCTCTTTAGGAGATCATCGCTATCGTGTTAGCATATTGTTCTTACCAACTTATGTGGTATGACAATATAGGTTGTTTGTTTGTCTGTACTGAATCATATTGTGTGATTCCTTGTTTAGGATCTGTTATTTTGAAACTCTAAAGTTGCTGGAGTTTTCGTGTGGTTTCAAAATTATTTTAATGGTGTGAATTGATTGAAATTCGTGGGATTACTGCTGTAGTTTTCTGCCTAACCTGTTGTACCGCGCGATTTTTCATTTTTTATTGGTAACTCATAAAAATCTAAAAAAATAGGATATGGGGCGCAATTATCTGTAGTACATGCACAAAAATTGGCTGAAATTCCTGACGAGTTTAGGTCTGTCAGAAAAATTTGTGAAGTCTGCTGTACCGTTTTGACAGATTTAGTTTAGTGCTTATATGTTACTAAGTTTTACTCTAGTAATTTTTCCCAATGCTTTCAAACTATTTTGTGGTTATATACTACTAAATTTAGACCTCTGTATTATTGTTATGCAAGTGCTTGCTTGTGTGTTGATTTCTTATGATTGTTTTCTTGTTTGTGACATTGATTGTTTCATATAGTTATGAGTAGGATTACTTCCTTAGTAGCTTCTTCTCCCTACAATCAATTCTTCTCTATCTCAAACCCATGGAACTATAATGATGTGTTGAATACATGGAGAAGGATTACGTGGAAAGTTTTACAACATAATGCATCGACAAAGGAGAATAGTTCATCTAATGCAACAGAAGGATGTGGAAGTACGAAGTGTTGAAATGATGTTATGTAGTAGATTACGCAACCTGAAAGTTGAAGTATCGATAGTTTAGTTTTAGTAGTAGCTTTGTTGATTCAATACATGGGAGTATACATAGAGCATTAGTTCGTGCCCATGGAAACATTCTTCAAGGCAAGTAAGAATGCCCGAGTGATAGAAAAACGTGATTCACCTATCCTCATACAGGTGCAGGATGGATTGATCACCATTCCTACTACTCTTATTATTCGCTCTTGTACTATTGGCTTTGTGGATCTTGAGTGTCTTTTCAACCTTAGCAAAGAGCCGGCATTAAGCCTAGACCTTAGAATGGTATATTCCCCCTTTATGAAAGCACCCAGTGCTTAGCGTAGGAATATATGGTAAGAATGAATCTCAACCATGATTAATGGGTACCGGGAAGTAAATATCCCCTAATTGACCACCATGAGAGTTCTACTAGTTCAAGTAGTGCTTTCTCGAAAACTATCAATCATGATGTTTAGAATGTGCTAGAGACATTGTGCCAATAAAAGTCTAAAGGAGAACCAATCTGAGCTAAGTGAATCCTCGAGAAATGACCTAGTCAATTCTCTTTTAAGGGTGGTAACATCCTAATGGATCCCGAACCTTTCATTCTTTCTAGCCTTCCCAAATCTCGGGACGAGATTTCTTTTAAGGGTGGTAGTCTGTCACATCCCAAAATTCTCCTAATTTTGGAATGTGAAATAAATAAATAAGTTTGATTGATTGTTTGACTATGTTGAAAATTCTCAATGAGAAGAAACTTTTTGAATAGAAAATCCTCTCAACCTTGAATTCAAAATCTTATATTCTTTTGTTATGACCTAAGTAGCCATATAGGCAAAAGGGCATGGATTTTTGAATTGGTGTGCAAGATTTCAAAATGAAAATCATGAAGCATTCATAAGCATTTCATTACATCCATGCAAAGATCTCACAAACTGAATCCAAATCCTGGTATCTAAATCCTATAGTTGATTTGCCCAAATGTTCCTAAAGGAAATTAAATTGACTTTATAAAACCCACTGTTGCTAAGGCAGCGATTATTTCTAAATTATAGCCTAAAAAGATCCAATTAATATTACAAAATTTTAGAAACAAAATCGAGCTTATTTTGAGCTAGTATGAAAAAGTTATGAAATAAATACAAACACATAAAGATATAAATAAAATGAAATATACAAGGATTTGTAAATCCACTACTTCCAAACTAGTAAAAAGATTCGAAATTTGATCCTATAATGATCTATTCGATTTTAGAAAAATTTAGAAACAAGAATCATGTCATTTGAAGTTCGTATGCAAAAGATATAAGGGAAACAAGTAAATAGAAAAAGAAAAAAGAAAAGGAAAAAAAAACCTAATGGGCCAGCCCACCCGGATCGAACCAGCACGCACGGGAAGGATGGATCGATTGGTTGCTTTAAAAAGCGTGCAAAATCTGTTTTATTAAACCTATCTCTATTCAAACTGCTATAACTTTTTATCTACAACTCCGAATCGACTTCCGTTTGTTTCTACCTGTTCCCTACTCTAATATCTATCTCCCCACCGTCCCAAACCTCCATATAAACTCGTGGAGCCGCAGCTGTACGAGTTTCTTTCCTTGAAATCCCGAATCTACACATGCCTGAATCTTATTTCGCTTTTTAACCCATCTAGACTTCGTCGTTTGCCTTCGGTCAAAAAAGAAAGTTGTAGGAATCATCGAAATCTTTCAATCCCGACAAACCCCACCTCTTTTCATCCACCACAGCCGGAGAATTTGGTATCGCAATATTTCAGATCTTACGGTGTAAATCCAAGATGTACTCGCGCTCGTTTCTTCAAATCCAAATTCCTTTGGTGAGAAGGTAGGAATAATGATTCCCCACAACTTTCATGTTTGAAGTTTTTCAATTTGACCTAGGGATTTGTCTCTCTAACACAGATCTGTTTCTTGTCTATTCTGAGCCAAAATCGGGTCAATCTCTTCTTCTAGCCACCGGATCCTATCCAGACGGTCGAGATCCAATCAAACCGGTGCGTGCCATGTCGTCAACCTGGTCAACTTCCTCATCAACGCCACGTCAATGTCAGGTCAACATCTAGTCCCAGTCAGCATGCAAAGTCAACCTGTCTAGTCAGTGGAATATTCCCTGGAATATTCCGTTCGAATTTAAAATTGCATATTATAGATCTAACTTGTAAAATTTATTAGAAATTCATACCACGTCCAAAAATTACGTATAATATATCAAATTGAAGATAATTTCATGTAGAATCATCTTATCAGAATAGATCCAACTTTTACTGTACGTGGTTACTGCAGTAATTTAATTAGTTTTAATGGTCTTTTAGGTTAATAAATTCATAAGATATTATCTATAACTCCGAAAAATATGAATAATATATCAAATTGAAGCTACTGTAATGTAATTTAATAATATCTGGTTGGATATATCCTTTGATGATTATTTAACCCGTAGCAGTTTAATTAGTTTTAATGGCTTTAAAAATCATTAAATTCATAGTAAATAAATTGCTTGTCACAAAAATATAAATGATATACCGTTAGAAAGCTGGTTCCATGTAGATCATCAATATGAAATTAGTTCAGCATTTTACTGTAAGGTTTTGCCATGAAGATTTAAATGGTTTAATGGCCTATTTAGAGTAATAAATTCATAAGAAAATAAATACTATTCAGAAAATTATAAATAATATGTCCATGAAATCACAATTCCGTGGAGATTACAGATATAATTTTAGTTTGATTTTTAGACAACAGAAACTATATGAATCATTTAAAACCATTAAACACTATTTAAATCATACAAAAAGATCTATAACTCTGATTAGGGTGAATCCAAGTGCTAAGGTTTTGTATTGACAATATTTATACAGAGAAATTGTATGACAAATTATTTGGCACTGTTAAAATAGAAACTCATACAGAAATATTTAAACCCATTGAAATAGTGTTTTAATCATAGGAAAATATCTATAACTCCTTTTTAGGTGATTCGAATTGCCACTATCTCTAAATTGCATTACCTATCCAGTAGCATCTAGTTCACAATTTAATACGACATAAACATATCTAGTTCAATGAAAGTGGTATACACCATATTAAATCGATACAACTTTAGTAATAAAAGCTTTAGTGCATTAAATGACTTTCCACATGCATCATGTAATCTAACTATGTTTAGAACACTAAATGCAACCATTGTGACTCATTAAATCGTCATGCATGCATCTGTTCATCATTGTTTTCTTGTAATGTTGCACTGTTGTATGTTTGCAATGTTTTGAATGGTGTTTGTTGTGTTTGCTTCAAACGTTAGATTGCGAGGAGTGCAACTACTGTGATTGCAACTACTATGATTGCAAATATTGTGGTTATGACGAGTGCAACCATTATATATATGAGGATTGTGAGGATTATCTAATCGACTACATCTACAACAAAGGCAAGTGGTGCTATCTTGGTCATAAATGTCCTACTGTTTTCCTATGCATTGTAGATATTTTTTTTGTAGAATTGTATATGTAGGAATTGATGTGTATATGCTATGCTATGTCCCATATTATTCCCTAGCATTCCTTGTTTATGAGCCATCGTATTGGTAGATTGCTTAGCTATGCTATTTAGACGAGGAAGGGAATCATATCATGAAAAGTTATATGTTTTGAAAGGCTTATGTTTTGCTAAATGACAAACCAATATGTTTTAATGAACCACCTGGGCGGAATGGCATTGATTGGGTCATCGAGTGTGGATTATGGTGGGGAATGCCGCCCAGGACACTAAGAAATGATTGGTTTCTTTGTTTGGAAGCTTTCGTGTGCAACCTTGTGCCAATAATGAAATGGGCGGTTGGTTGAACTCAGTAGGTTGTGGTAACTCGAACCCGCATATCCAGAGATGTAGATAGTGTAGGTTGGACCGATGCGCGTCGGGATTGGGGAGCTACTTCCCGAACGGTTCCTTCTTGGACTTCTCCCTATCATCACCCAATATGAGAGTGGTGGTACGAGCTGGGCTGGCCAAGTCACATGGGTAAAGTGTACTAACCCCTGCAGGGTGTATAAACTAATCGATTAGCCGTGTCCCCGGTTATGGACAATTTGAGCGACCTGATACTGATGCTATGATATTTCTCACTCATCCTTATTTCTTAATTACTTAAAACTTGTTGGGTGAACATAATTGGGTAGGAGCACCTGGGAGTGAAACAAAGTGTCCTATTTATCGTATTGGAAAACTACTTTGTTACAAATGTTAGGATAAAACTGTTGCTTTATGCAAATGAGCCTGAACTCCACTTGGCCAAACAAGCATGTAGTTGATAGATCTGTTGTTAACCACTTTAGCCTACTTGCCATACATTCAATGTATTGACCATTCGTGGCTGCAACGTTTCATGTTGCAGGTTATATCGTATCTGAGTGATCGTTCATAGGTCACGAGACTCCACTCAACAATTGTTCGCCTGTGGCACATTTGAAGGATGGAGATCTACCTTGTATTCGTTTTCCGCTGTGTACTTGAATAAATAATGTAAATTCTGGATCATATTCGTTGTATTTATGATGCACAGTTATATTTGGTATCATTTTGTACTGTGTGTGCCAGTGAACCGATTCAGGGATTGGCACTATACACATGAACTCATCCTTATCAGGCGAGGGTGTTACAAGATGGTATCAGAGCTGTGTGTTGGCTGTAGGATCGTGACCTTAGGAATGGATTAGCAATAGAAGACCTCTATTAGGAGAACTATCATATTTTATACTTATTAGAGTTCTTATATTCCTTATCTATCTTTTCTAGAACCTCTTCCTATTCAAACATTTATAGTTGTCCATTCTTATGATACTTATATGAGAGTTAGCTAAGTAAAAGAACAAATAATATGACATAAATTAACATCTCATCAAGTTTGGTTAGGTCTAGACCACCATGTTTTATCTCTTTAGGAGATCATCGCTATCGTGTTAGCATATTGTTCTTACCAACTTATGTGGTATGACAATATAGGTTGTTTGTTTGTCTGTACTGAATCATATTGTGTGATTCCTTGTTTAGGATCTGTTATTTTGAAACTCTAAAGTTGCTGGAGTTTTCGTGTGGTTTCAAAATTATTTTAATGGTGTGAATTGATTGAAATTCGTGGGATTACTGCTGTAGTTTTCTGCCTAACCTGTTGTACCGCGCGATTTTTCATATTTTATTAGTAACTCATAAAAATCTAAAAAAATAGGATATGGAGCGCAATTATCTGTAGTACATGCACAAAAATTTGCTGAAATTATTGACGAGTTTAGGTCTGTCAGAAAAATTTGTGAAGTCTGCTGTACCGTTTTGACAGATTTAGTTTAGTGCTTATATGTTACTAAGTTTTACTCTAGTAATTTTTCCCAATGCTTTCAAACTATTTTGTGGTTATATACTACAAAATTTAGACCTCTGTATTATTGTTATGCAAGTGCTTGCTTGTGTGTTGATTTCTTATGATTGTTTTCTTGTTTGTGACATTGATTGTTTCATATAGTTATGAGTAGGATTACTTCCTTAGTAGCTTCTTCTCCCTACAATCAATTCTTCTCTATCTCAAACCCATGGAACTATAATGATGTGTTGAATACATGGAGAAGGATTACGTGGAAAGTTTTACAACATAATGCATCGACAAAGGAGAATAGTTCATCTAATGCAACAGAAGGATGTGGAAGTACGAAGTGTTGAAATGATGTTATGTAGTAGATTACGCAACCTGAAAGTTGAAGTATCGATAGTTTAGTTTTAGTAGTAGCTTTGTTGATTGAATACATTGGAGTATACATAGAGCATTAGTTCGTGCCCATGGAAACATTCTTCAAGGCAAGTAAGAATGCCCGAGTCATAGAAAAACGTGATTCACCTATCCTCATACAGGGTAATGATTTGGGTGCAGGATGGATTGATCACCATTCCTACTACTATTATTATTCGCTCTTGTACTGTTGGCTTTGTGGATCTTGAGTGTCTTTTCAACCTTAGCAAAGAGCCGGCGTTAAGCCTAGACCTTAGAATGGTATATTCCCCCTTTATGAAAGCACCCAGTGCTTAGCGTAGGAATATACGGTAAGAATGAATCTCAGCCATGATTAATGGGTACCGGGAAGTAAATATCCCCTAATTGACCACCATGAGAGTTCTACTAGTTCAAGTAGTGCTTTCTCGAAAACTATCAATCATGATGTTTAGAATGTGCTAGAGACATTGTGCCAATAAAAGTCTAAAGGAGAACCAATCTGAGCTAAGTGAATCCTCGAGAAATGACCTAGTCAATTCTCTTTTAAGGGTGGTAGCATCCTAATGGATCCCGAACCTTTCGTTCTTTCTAGCCTTCCCAAATCTCGGGACGAGATTTCTTTTAAGGGTGGTAGTCTGTCACATCCCAAAATTCTCCTAATTTTGGAATGTGAAATAAATAAATAAGTTTGATTGATTGTTTGACTATGTTGAAAATTCTCAATGAGAAGAAACTTTTTGAATAGAAAATCCTCTCAACCTTGAATTCAAAATCTTATATTCTTTTGTTATGACCTAAGTAGCCATATAGGCAAAAGGGCATGGATTGATTATGGATTTTTGAATTGGTATGCAAGATTTCAAAATGAAAATCATGAAGCATTCATAAGCATTTCATTACATCCATGCAAAGATCTCACAAACTGAATCCAAATCCTGGTATCTAAATCCTATAGTTGATTTGCCCAAATGTTCCTAAAGGAAATTAAATTGACTTTATAAAACTCACTGTTGCTAAGGCAGCGATTATTTCTAAATTATAGCCTAAAAAGATCCAATTAATATTACAAAATTTTAGAAACAAAATTGAGCTTATTTGGAGCTAGTATGAAAAAGTTATGAAATAAATACAAACACATAAAGATATAAATAAAATGAAATATACAAGGATTTGTAAATCCACTACTTCCAAACTAGTAAAAAGATTAGAAATTTGATCCTATAATGATCTATTCGATTTTAGAAAAATTTAGAAACAAGAATCATGTCATTTGAAGTTCGTATGCAAAAGATATAAGGGAAACAAGTAAATAGAAAAAGAAAAAAGAAAAGGAAAAAAAACCTAATGGGCCAGCCCATCCGGATCGAACCAGCACGCACGGGAAGGATGGATCGATTGGTTGCTTTAAAAAGCGTGCAAAATCTGTTTTATTAAACCTATCTCTATTCAAACTGCTATAATTTTTTATCTACAACTCCAAATCGACTTCCGTTTGTTTTTACTTCTTCCCTACTCTAATACCTATCTCCCCACCGTCCCAAACCTCCATATAAACTTGTGGAGCCACAGCTGTACGAGTTTCTTTCCTCGAAATCCCGAATCTACACATGCCTGAATCTTATTTCGCTTTTTAACCCATCTAGACTTCATCGTTTGCCTTCGGTCAAAAAAGAAAGTTGTAGGAATCATCAAAATCTTTCAATCCCGACAAACCCCACCTCTTTTCATCCACCACAGCCGGAGAATTTCGTATCGCAATATTTCAGATCTTACGGTGTAAATCCAAGATGTACTCGCACTCGTTTCTTCAAATCCAAATTCCTTTGGTGAGAAGGTAGGAATAATGATTCCCCACAACTTTCATGTTCGAAGTTTTTCAATTTGACCTAGGGATTTGTCTCTCTAACACAGATCTGTTTCTTGTCTATTCTGAGCCGAAATCGGGTCAATCTCTTCTTCTAGCCACCGGATCCTATCCAGACGGTCGAGATCCAATCAAACCGGTGCGTGCCATGTCGTCAACCCGGTCAGCTTCCTCATCAACGCCACGTCAACGTTAGGTCAACATCTAGTCCCAGTCAGCATGCAAAGTCAACCTGTCCAGTCAGCGGAATATTCCCTAGAATATTCCGTTCGAATTTAAAATTGCATATTATAGATCTAACTTGTAAAATTCATTAGAAATTCATACCACGTCCAAAAATTGCGTATAATATATCAAATTGAAGATAATTTCACGTAGAATCATCTTATCAGAATAGATCCAACTTTTACTGTACGTGGTTACTGCAGTAATTTAATTAGTTTTAATGGTCTTTTAGGTTAATAAATTCATAAGATATTATCTATAACTCCGAAAAATATGAATAATATATCAAATTGAAGCTACTGTAATGTACTTTAATAATATCTGGTTGGATATAGACTTTGCTGATTATTTAACCCGTAGCAATTTAATTAGTTTTAATGGCTTTATAAATCATTAAATTCATAGTAAATTAATTGCTTGTCACAAAAATATAAATGATATACCGTTGGAAAGCTGGTTCCATGTAGATCATCAATATGCAATTAGTTCAGCATTTTACTGTAAGGTTTTGCCGTGAAGATTTAAATGGTTTAGTGGCCTATTTAGAGTAATAAATTCATAAGAAAATAAATACTATTCAGAAAATTATAAATTAAATGTCCCTGAAATCACAATTCCGTGGAGATTACAGATATAATTTTAGTTTGATTTTTAGACAACAGAAACTATATGAATCATTTAAAACCATTAAATACTATTTAAATCATACAAAAAGATCTATAACTCCGATTAGGGTGAATCCAAGTGCTACGTTTTTGTATTGACAATATTTATACAGAGAAATTGCATGACAAATTATTTGGCACAGTTAAAATAGAAACTCATACAGAAATATTTAAACCCATTGAAATAGTGTTTTAATCATAGGAAAATATCTATAACTCCTTTTTAGGTGATTCAAATTGCCACTGTCTCTAAATTGCATTACCTATCCAGTAGCATCTAGTTCACAATTTAATACGACATAAACATATCTAGTTCAATGAAAGTGGTATACACCATATTAAATCGATACAACTTTAGTAATAAAAGCTTTATTGCATTAAATGACTTTCCACATGCATCATGTAATCTAACTATGTTTAGAACACTAAATGCAACCATTGTGACTCATTAAATCGTCATGCATGCATCTGTTCATCATTGTTTTCTTGTAATGTTGCACTGTTGTATGTTTGCAATGTTTTGAATGGTGTTTGTTGTGTTTGCTTCAAACGTTAGATTGCGAGGAGTGCAACTACTGTGATTGCAACTACTATGATTGCAAGTATTGTGGTTATGACGAGTGCAACCATTATATATATGAGGATTGTGAGGATTATCTAATCGACTACATCTACAACAAAGGCAAGTGGTGCTATCTTGGTCATAAATGTCCTACTGTTTTCCTATGCATTGTAGATGTTTTTTTTGTAGAATTGTATATGTAGGAATTGATGTGTATATGCTATGCTATGTCCCATATTATTCCCTAGCATTCCTTGTTTATGAGCCATCGTATTGGTAGATTGCTTAGCTATGCTATTTAGACGAGGAAGGGAATCATATCATGAAAAGTTATATGTTTTGAAAGGCTTATGTTTTGCTAAATGACAAACCAATATGTTTTAATGAACCACCTGGGCGGAATGGCATTGATTGGGTCATCGAGTGTGGATTATGGTGGGGAATGCCGCCCAGGACACTGAGAAATGATTGGTTTCTTTGTTTGGAAGCTTTCGTGTGCAACCATGTGCCAATAATGAAATGGGCGGTTGGTTGAACTCAGTAGGTTGTGGTAACTCGAACCCGCGTATCCAGAGATGTAGATAGTGTAGGTTGGACCGGTGCGCGTCGGGATTGGGGAGCTACTTCCCGAACGGTTCCTTCTTGGACTTCTCCCTATCATCACCCAATATGAGAGTGGTGGTACGAGCTGGGCTGGCCAAGTCACATGGGTAAAGTGTACTAACCCCTGCAGGGTGTATAAACTAATCGATTAGCCGTGTCCCCGGTTATGGACAATTTGAGCGACCTGATACTGATGCTATGATATTTCTCACTCATCCTTATTTCTTAATTACTTAAAACTTGTTGGGTGAACATAATTGGGTAGGAGCACCTGGGAGTGAACCAAAGTGTCCTATTTATCATATTGGAAAACTACTTTGTTACAAATGTTAGGATAAAACTGTTGCTTTATGCAAATGAGCCTGAACTCCACTTGGCCAAACAAGCATGTAGTTGATAGATCTGTTGTTAACCACTTTAGCCTACTTGCCATACATTCAATGTATTGACCATTCGTGGCTGCAACGTTTCATGTTGCAGGTTATATCGTATTTGAGTGATCGTTCATAGGTCACGAGACTCCACTCAACAATTGTTCGCTTGTGGCACATTTGAAGGATGGAGATCTACCTTGTATTCGTTTTCCGCTGTGTACTTGAATAAATAATGTAAGTTATGCATCATATTCGTTGTATTTATGATGCACAGTTATATTTGGTATCATTTTGTACTGTGTGTGCCAGTGAACCGATCCAGGGATTGGCACTATACACACGAACTCAGCCTTATCAGGCGAGGGTGTTACATGGCTGCACTTGAAGCTTCTCAACATTTGACATCTCAAATCTCTTTGTTTTTCCTTTTCTCATTTGATTTTTCTGTTTTGATTTTGAATAAGCAATTCAAACATTCATTTGAATTCATTCCTTTGCCAAAATTTGTGTAGGTTTAAATATTGATTAGTATTATATTCTGAAGTCAATTTTTGAATAAAACTTTATTCTTTTGGGGGTCTTTTAATTATTCAAATAAGCCCTTGTTTTAAATCAAATAAGATTTAATAATATTTCAAACACCATTTAAATTCTTTAAACTTTCCAAATCCTTTCAGTAGGTTTTTATTTGTTTATTTGGGTTCAAATAATTCATCTTGAATTATTTGGAAAGTATTTAATTTGATTCATAAATCATTTGAATTAGGTATTTATTTTAATTCCAATGGAATTTAATATAGTTTAATTCCCTAAATTTTATTTGGAAGATTTATTTTATTTAAATTAATTAAACAACTTTTATTCCACTTGGGTAAATTCCAAAATACTATTTTCTCATGAATTATATAATTATTCTTATTAGAGATTTGTCTTTATTAAAATAGGGATAGAATGGTTAATGCCCTTTTATTTTATTTTGGAAATTCTTTATCCTTTTATTTTATTTGATTTGGATTATATTCATTCCATTTGCTTAATGGATTAGGCCAAGATTTATTTGGTCTTTCAAATATTCTTTATTTAATAATTCTTTCTTCACCTTATTAAATCCATATCTTTTTATTTAGAGATCCAAACTTGGTGATTCCAATTTGTAAAATCTTATTTAATGTTTATTTATCCTTTTAAATATCTTTAGGTTTATTTGCTCACCATTTGGTATGGATTTGTAAATAGGTTCTTTATTAGCTTTGGAAATTTAATTTCCTTATCTTATTATATTCATAAGATTTTATTTATGGTTCCAAATTAAGTGAAATCAATTTCTATGGTTTTATAATATTTCTATTTGTCTTTCTTGATCATTTGTAAATGTTTGTTGACAAATTTTTATATGGATCAAATCCATAGGCTTGGAGATAATTTGGAAATGATTTTTATTCCATTTAGGGTTTAGGGTTTGGATTTATTTTCCAAGTGTTTAAATTTCCAAATGCATTTTATGAGGAATGCATTTCTCTTGATTTGGATTTTGTTGAATTCAAACTTTAATTAAAGTTTGTTCAAGATGGGATTTTAAGTTTCCATTTAGAAAAAAAGTTTCTTTTCACCCTGATTTTCAACGATAATTTATTTTGTTTATTTATTTTTCACATAACAAGATTTGGAAAATCTTGGGATGTGACAGGCTACCACCCTTAAAATAAATATCGTCCCGAGATTTGGGGAGGCTAGGGGTTACAAGTTGGCTCAAAGCATCTAGGGTACTACCACCCTTAAAATTTTTCCAACTAGATTACATCTTGGATTTCTTGGGATCTTGTTGAAATCTCTCTGGGCAAACATCTGCATAGTGTCCTTTGTTTCCACACTTGAAACATGTGACAAGGCTGAGATCCTTCATAGGATTTATCTTGTGCTTCATCTTTTCTGGACAATTGCTTGCATAATGTCCTTGGTTACCACAATTGTAACATGTGATAAGATTGAGTTCTTCACGTATCTTCTGTGGACAAGTTGCTACATAATGGCCTAGCTCTTTGCAGTTGTTGCACCACACTTGGCTAATCTCCTTATACTTCTTCTTCTCTGGACATTAATTGGCATAGTGTCCCATTTCTTTGCAATGACCACATTGTACATGGCTTTTGTCCTTTTTCTTGGGTTTCTCCAAAGCTAAGAGTGCTTCTAGTTCATGTTCTTCATATGTTATCTCAAAGGTAGGAACAGTTCCTGGTCTCCTTGACCTTCTATTATTCCTTGGATAATACATATGTCTCCTTTTTGGTCCTTTAAATTGAGTCATGTTGTTGGGAGGTACAGCTGAGATTTTACTTTGTCTTCATCCTTCTTGGTAGACTTGGCTCTCTCATGGTAGTCTGCAATCAGTTGTTGCACTCCACCTTGTTTCCTTTGTTCAGCTATTGAATAGATGGGGCACTGGATAGGGACATGATTGTTTCCTTCACATAGGTAACAAGTAGCTTGGGATGTGGGGCATTGGTTAGCTGGATGTTTCTCTTCACAGTTGGGGCATTGATCTTCATGCTCCTTGGAAGTGTGATCTTTGTCTCCACAAATATTGCAAGCTTGGGTTCCTTCTAGAATAACATCTTTGTCATCCTTGTTGTCATAAACTCCTTGGGAAGAGTTGTCTCCCATGTTGATCATTTGAGTAGCCATCCCTTGCAACAATTGGGATTGAGTTTCCAAAACTTTTTGCATGGTTGGGTCTATCTCATTGTTGTTGGCTAAAAACTGAGTTGTCACTTGGTTCAACTGGGTTTATCTTCCAAGCAGTTGGTCTCTCATGTTGACCTCTTGGTTGTTGTTGTTGCCATCCTTGATGTTGGAGTCTCTTGGATAAGTCATCTGTTTGGGTTGGATTGGGATTAGAATAGGAAAAGGATTCTAAGGAAATAATTCTAATCACACACATTACAATTCACACAAACAACGTGCAAGCAATCACAAACAAACCTCTCACTCAAACAACAAGTCTCAAGCATATTTTTAGGCAACCAAAAATATTTTTGTTACACCACATAAGTTGGTGGGTTTGACTTAAACTAAATGGTGGTCCATCTATATGGTTCACTTGAAATCTTTCCATCCTTCTTAGTTGATTCTTCATGAACAAGATCTTTGTATCCTTAGAAAATTTCTTGCATCTTGGTCTCAAAACTTCAAGGTGATGATGGTTCCTTCTATGTTGTGTTTCCTTAGTCTTCAAGTCTTGAGCAACATTTCTTGTCTCAATTGTAGTCCTTAGTGCACTACTAGGAAACAGGCTGTTAGTGGCGCACCCGAAATGCCCATCCGTGGCGCACTAGCAGTGCGCCACGGGCCTTGCGCTACGGCTATCTCTCAGCCGTGGCGCACTGCCTAGTGCGCCACGGTTGTGTAGAGATAGGTGTAGCGCACCTCCTAGTGCGCCACAGAAGTTTGGGATGGTGCTCTACCCCTGGGATCTTCTGTGGCGCACTACCTAGTGCGCCACTAAACTTCCATAGTGCGCTTTAGGTGTAGTGCGCCACAGAAGGTAGACCATGTGCGCCACAGATGTATTTTTTGTTTTTTTTTTTAATTTCCGAGCCAGATTATATGCAATACAGATTATATGCAATTAATCATAATCACATCACTTTATGATTTACTTATATATTTGGATTGATAACACTTAAGTTCTTTACAAGTGACATTAATCGTAAGGTAAATTTTTTAAAGACGAACAATTATAGTATGAGCAATCTTGAGTAGCATTTCACATTGTGTGTATCTCATTATTTTATGGTATTATAATTACATGTTGTTTCACACACACTCAACAACCTTAATAAGAAGCACATGTGTAAAACTTAATCTAAAAGAGCAACACATTCTAAAGTAACCACTTCCAGTATCCAAACCCTAGAACAACGTTAACCCCGGGATTCGAGTTTATGAAAATGCATTACATTACTTGTGCATAATAGCATCTTGCTTCTTTAAACATTAGTACTTATCGGACCAATGATGCTAATTTCAGATGTTGGATCTTATATTGTCTTGAAGACCGTGAGTGCATAATCTTGCAATCATAAAAGGCAAGTTCACACTTGCTCATGTCCTTTGATTATTTTCTGTAAAGTATTTTGCAAATCTAGTGTTGTCATCACCTGCATTTGAAAAAGGTCGGAAAACACTATTTTCACAATAAATGATTATAGGTTCTTTACCATGAGGTAATAACCTACTATGAAAGTTCCGGTGGTAAAGGAACATATTATCTAGGACCAAACAACCAATGTCGCCAGTGATTCTAGCGCCGTATATTACGCGTTAACCATGAGACTTGGAATGGGACGGAGAAGTCAGCTGTATCCTTTTCCTCTCGTATGGAGGCAAGACGACCTTAACGTGACGTTGTGATTCCTTGTGCAGATCCAACATATGGGTGGGCACCCTTACGACCCACACTTTTGGTGTCTAGATTATCTATGAATGGTGATTAGGGATATAGTCCATCGAAATGGTACTCGTCCAGGCATCACCAGGTCATAGAGTCTTCGGGAACTAATCAAGGTTTTATCCTGCCCGAAAGGGGGCTTAACGAGGGCGAGCCGGCCCCGAAGGATCGTGCAGACATATGAGGTCGCGGAGAGGGCAGTGATTGGCTTGGATCTTAGAGTGGGCCCCATACCAAGGAAGTATGGACAAGGTCATTACTTGGTTGTTATAACATCCCAAAAATACTAAACTTGGATCATCAAACTCTAATCATCAAAATTAGGGTTAACAAAAACTTTTCCAATTAAAAATATGAAAGCATTCATATGTGTGTGCATTAAAATTTGGATTCTTTTGAATTGCCATGGTTCTGTGTTTCTTTCTTGTAAAATGATTCTTAGGTGAAATAAACACCATATAAACAATCCCCAAACTTTTCCCACAGACAAACAAGTCAAAACAAACAAATTATGTGAATGGTCACTTTGGCCAAATTAACTCCCATGCCTACTTTGGCTATCTCAAACTTTCAGAACTTAGCAGAAACATGTATGGATCTTTGCACCCCTTGATAGTACTCATAATAAGGTACCAAGGCCCACTTTGTGATCACGCAAGAACATTTAAATGCTTAGTTTAAATGACAGTTTAAAATAGAATCTATTTCCTATGGGAATATCCCACTATTTCAAAAACCACTCAAACAAGCTCAATTTTCAAAACCCAAGCATCCAGAAAATCCTCAACACATGCCTAGCACACCCACCAAAAATCTTTTCAAAATTCAAAACTCAAGTTCTTGCGGCCATTTCATCAAACACTTGGCAGGCAAATTTAAACCAAATCAAATTCACTGTTTTTAATAGTGTGTTGGGACTAAGTGGTTCCCTCTCTAGCTCACAACACCCATTTAGTAGATCATATAGCCTAATTGGCAACCTCTAGCCTCACTGTAAGCTGGCCATTGTCATCAATGGTGAGCAATCCAAGCCACCTCGCCGGCCAAACCTGGTCGTCGCCGCAGCAGACCATCACCCCCTCTCTAGCCATGTCCGGGAGGTAGCCAACACTTCACCGCCACCCACTGTCCCCTCCCCGAGCAAAGGAAAACCATGGACGACCGAGCACGCTGCACGCCCAGTGCCACTTCGACATGCCGAGCATGCGCCAGAGCGTCGCACCCGGCACACGTGCACACGCCGCAACTCGACCGCAGCCCGTGCCCACCGCTTCGCCATGACCCACCTTTCTATGATGATTGAAAATAGTTAAGTATTGCTTGGTGATTGTGTACCTCATATTTATTCATAGACGCTAGTACCGACCAAGGATACGAGGAGGAAGGAGGATACTACGAAGAAGAAGCCAAGGAGAACTTCAATCACTGCTCTGCACAAGGCAAGCCTTACTAATCAAGTTGACCTATGCAAGATAATACTTGCTTGTTACCATGCCAACTATATGCCTTAAGCATATGTGATCATACCCACATGATACCCCCTCCTAGTTTTACTTGCAAGCTTTCTACTTTATTTCTTTATCAAAGCTTTCCCTTAGAGTTTACTTAAGTAAATTGTAGATACTAGAAAGATAATTGAAGGTTGCATAAAGAGCATTAAATTTGGCCTAAGCTAGATAATCTTGATGTCATCCTAAGGCATGAGATTGAACTTAGTTAAACTCCACTTGTTACCACCCCTCATTAGTACTCACCCTCAATTGTAGATGCTAGTGCTAAGCATAAAACTTGATCAACTTTAGATGGGAATACTTGGTGGAAAATGGTTATGAAAACCTTGGAATGATGGATCATTCTACTGAATTTTTTTGACATGTGTTTTCGAACACCAGATGATTTTGATGATGAAAATGTTGAGGAATGAGCCTTAGCCCTTTATAAAACTGATGGTTGTCTGGATGCGATAGCATTCCAATTTTACCGTACAACCACAATACCCGAAATTTGGGTAGGGCTTGAATGGAAAATTATATACCTTAGTATGGGTTCCCTCATGGACAAGGTCTGAGCTGAGGCTACCTTGTGAATATTGTCCACCTGTGCAGTACCCAAGATGACAGTTGGTCATGGTTGGGAGGCCAAACTCACGGGAGATGTGCTTATACTAGGGCTTGTAATTGAAAGGTTAGGATTGATTATCCGCATACTGAGTATGGTGAATTCAGGATTTGTTCTTGATAGATGTATCGAGTGTTATGGTGAAAGTGTACAATCTCTGCAGAGTGTCAAACTATTCGAATAGCCACGTCCGCGGTTATGGACAGTTGGAGTGGCCATACTGTTCCCCCGTCAGATGTTTTCAAAATGACTTGTGAAATGAATTGAGAATTTGACTTGACCACAACAGAGTTGTGATATGAAATTCAAGTTCCCACTTAGGTGTTATAAAATTCAACTAGCTTTTCTTGCTTCTGAACTTAGTAGAGGTAAATCTGGCTTTTTGCAAAACAACCCTAGAGCTTAGTGTCCTACTACAAAAACCCCCTTCACTTGTTAGTATTAGTTTGCGAGTACTTAAAGAGTACTCATGGCTTTGTCCCTGGCTATTCCCGTGGCCAGACTATGAAGAAGAGTACCAGGATGAAGGACCCCAGGAAGGTTACGACAACTAGGATCATCTCCCATCGTCAGCATTGCCTGTGACCCTGAAGATGGAGCTTTGCCTACGCTACCATTATTATTACGTATTTCCACTGCTTGAGTTGTATTAAGAACTAGATCATGAGATCCTTATTTATGTAAGACCTTATGTATGGTTTGTAATGGATGATGTACTGTGGTATCCAAATCTGTTATGTCTCGCAAAAATGGTAATCCTGGGATTGCGATGTATGGCATAATAGGCATCTGGGATTAAAAATCCGAGTGTTGACAAGTTGGTATCAGAGGCATCCTGACCATAGGAGACCCTAGTTAGACTAGACGTTTGAATCAAAAACTGAGTTTCAAAACCAAAGGAAGCAGATATTTACAAAAACATATTCCCATTCTTATCACCATGATTCTTTCATAAAAATTCATGTTCCTCAAAAAATCTTGCAAAATACATAAAATTTGACACACTTGATCACTCTGCTAACTTACTCATCCTATATTTTTATAGATGGACGTGAAGTACATCAAGTTTGATCAGTTGGGGAATGGAGGAGACCTTATCTTTGAGCGGGATTTGGACCAGCTTTCGGAACTTCTGGAGCGTCTTCACCCTGAGTTCTTCGGAGCTCAGCTCAATGATCAAGGAGGAGAAGATCTGCAGTGGCTAATTGTTGCAAGTCTCCGAGGAAAGATTGAACCTCCCACTGCCGAGGTAATTCAATTCACCTTAAGAGAGAACAACTGGCTAGATGGACTTGCCAGGGCCATGCAGGAAGCTCTTGCCCGTCTGTGTGGGCAGAGTATCAACCAGATCAAGGGTACCCGCTTTGAGTTTTGCTCAAGGCGTGATGCTATGGGACAGCCACTGGAAGCCCCATACCACCACGAGCTGAAGACCCAGTAGGACCACCTTAGCTTCATGATGTACGATCGTCAGCAGGAATTGGAAAATTGCCGTGACTACTGCAACCAAGTCCGCCATCATCAAGACGAAGGATCAGACCATCGCCATGCTAGCAAAGGACCGCAAGTCTCGCTGCCGTCAGCTCGACAAGAAGGAGCGCATCATTGCCCATCTTCGCCATCGTATCTTGGATTTGGAGGAGACCATCCATGAGAGAGACATGCGGTTGGAGGAAAGGGAGAATGCCAAAGAAGATCTTCGTGGAGACACCTACTCCTATCTCAGCGATGATGATGATTTTCTGGAGGATCAGGCCATGGACTTCTTCACCGATGAGGATGATTTCGCCTTCATCAATGACGATGAGGATGATGAGGATGACGATTACACCGACTCCAAGGAGTAGTAGCACTTGAGCACTAGCGTAGTGAGTTGTATTCGGTCCCACTGTATCGTAGTTTCCAGAATGGTTCTTAAGACCATCTGTTTTTCTTGTTTTGTGGTGTGTGTTTATACCGTGTGCTATGAATGAATGAATGAAAAACAAGTTTCTAGAAAATCTGAGTCAAACTTTAAAAACTTTTCAAAGTCCCTGAACCTTAGAAATTTCCCTCTTTTCTCATGATCTATCTCAATCTTCAGATGCCACGCGGAGGAAGTAGTTCATCCCTGGACCCGATGTTGCAGATCCTGCAAATGTTGGTTTCTGGCCGTGAAGCCGAAAGAGACGAACGTCAAGCCAACCTAGCCACCCTTCAGCAGATAGCTCAGCTGGCCCACAACAATCAAGGCCAAGGAAATCAGGACAACCATGGATCTAAGCTCAAGAATTTCCAGAATACCAACCCACCTGTTTTCACTAAGTCAGAAGAGCCCCTAGACGCAGATGATTGGCTGCAAACCATGGAAAACAACCTAGAAGTCGCCGGAGTGGAAGCCAACGAGAAAGTTTTGTTTGCCACCCACTATCTAGCCGGAGATGCAAGAGCATGGTGGAACAACGTTCGTGCAATGACCGGAGGACAGATGATGACCTGGGAGGAATTCAAGGTCAAGTTCAGCAGAACCCATGTGCCACCGGGTTTGATCAAGAGAATGAGAGATGAGTTCAGAGAACTGAAGCAAGGACGGATGACCGTAGTGGAATACCGTGACAAATTCTTGTCATTAGCTAGGTATGCCCCGGATGAGATCGACACTGAAGCCAAGAAGAAAGAAAGATTCTTGAATGGTCTGCATGATGAGATGCAGATTGTGTTGGTCAATATCCCCTTTGCTGATATTGAAGCCCTTGTTGACTCTACCATCCAGATGGAAGGAAAGATCAACCAAGCCAATGAGAACCGCAAGTATCGCCCTAACCCATATCCAGGATTTGCCCCGAGAACTAACAGACCCCCGATGAACCGTCCGACTTATCCCAACCGTGGAAACCCGAGGCCCGAAGGAAATCCCAATAACCCCGGCAATTCTGGCCATTTCAACCATGCTCCACCCAAGTTCAACCACAACAATGCGACCGCCAACACCAACACTGCCCCGAGGACTAGAAGCCATGCTGTGCCTATTGCAGCAAAGGACAAGTCGCAAGTGACTTGTTATGACTGTGGAAATAAGGGTCACTACTCCAACGAGTGCCCCAAGAAGAATTCCGCAACCCCCAATGCAAATGCCCCATCTCAGCAAGAGCGTCGTGTCCAGCCCGGAAGAAGGTTTTCCCCAAGTAATTCGCTCAACCGCAATGGCCGTCTTTTTCTCATGCATGCTGAAGAAGCTCAGGAAGCGCCAGACGTCGTGCTGGGTAGGTTTTCTTTTAATTCAGTACTTGCTAGAGTGTTGTTTGATTCTGGTGCATCGCACTCATTTGTCACTAAAGAATTTGCATGCACTAGTAAGATTCAACCAACCAAACTGAAGCATGTTATGATTGTTCAAATCCCTGGTTCAACCACCAAAGCTAGGCAAATTTGCAAAGCCGTCCCCATCCGAATCCATGGCATAGATTTTTATGCTAAGCTGATAGTACTCGGAACTAAAGGTTTGTAAGTAGTACTAGGAATGCATTGGATGTCCAAACATAAAGGATTGATTGACTGTGCCAAGAAAGCCATAACCATGACCAGTACAGCCGGAATATCAGTCGAGCATATATCTGAAACCTTACCTCGTCAATCGAAGTGCAACAAGAGTATAGCCCAACCTACCATTGACCAAGTCCGGATAGTCTATGAATACCCCGATGTATTTCCAGATGTTTTGCCCGGTATGCCCCCAGATCGGGATATCGAGTTTATCATTGAACTAATCCCTGGAACAGGACCCATAGCTCAGAGACCCTATAGTATGAACCCGTCTAAGCTAGAAGAACTGAAGAAGCAACTGGATGCCATGCTGGAAATTGGATTGATTCAACCAAGTGCGTCACCATGGAGATCACCTGTCTTGTTCGTGGACAAGAAGGATGGAGGTAACCGTTTGTGTACGGATTACCGGAAGTTGAATGATGTCACCATCAAGAACAAGTACCCATTTCCCAAGATAGAAGATTTGTTTGATCAGTTGACCGGTGCCAAAGTGTTTTCTAAGTTTGATCTTAGAACTGGCTATCATCAACTCAAGATTCGTGCAAAGGATATTACCAAGACTGCCTTTACCACCAGATATGGATTATACGAGTATACTGTCATGTCTTTTGGATTAACCAATGCCCCCGCTTATTTCATGAATCTCATGAATAAGATTTTTATGGACTTCCTGAATAAGTTTGTCGTTGTTTTCATCGATGACATTCTGATTTATTCCAAATCAGAAGAAGAACATGAGCTACACCTAAGGACCATTCTTGGAACCCTTAGAGAGCATCAATTGTATGCCAAGTTTAGCAAATGTGAATTCTGGTTACAGGAGGTAGGATTCCTCGGCCACATCGTATCAGCCGGAG
This sequence comes from Avena sativa, assembly GCA_916181665.1. NCBI lineage: Eukaryota > Viridiplantae > Streptophyta > Magnoliopsida > Poales > Poaceae > Avena > Avena sativa. Next base: position 295,901,552 of record OV702297.1, on the reverse strand, counting down.
GAATTGCCGTTGACCCTGCAAAAGTGAAAGATGTCGAAGATTGGCAAGCCCCAACCACTCAAACCCAAGTTCGTGCATTTCTCGGATTGGCGGGATACTACCGCAAGTTCGTAGAAGGATTCTCGAGTATTGCCAGACCCATGACCCAATTGCTGAAGAAGGACAAGAAGTTTGAATGGACGGACAAATGTGAAGCAAGTTTTCAAGAACTCAAGAGGAGATTGATTTCAGCCCCCATCTTAATCATGCCGGATATCACGCATCCAAGATCGGTCTCGGATGTGTGCTAATGCAAGAAGGCAAAGTTATATCTTATCTATCTCGACAACTGAAACAACATGAGCAAAATTACCCAACCCATGACCTTGAACTCCCAGCCGTAGTTTTAGCCCTGAAGACATGGAGGCATTACCTGATGGGAAACCGTTGTGAGATCTATTCGGATCACAAGAGTCTGAAGTATATATTCACTCAGAAGGAGCTGAATATGAGACAGAGAAGATGGATTGAGCTAATCAAGGATTACGACCTGGACATTCACTATCAGCCTGGTAAAGCCAACATGGTAGCAGATGACCTTAGCAGATTGCCGTGCCGCTTGAACTCCATGATTTTGAAGGAGCAACCAAGTTTGCACAAAGAGATGGAAGATTTTCGAATGGAATTAGTGAGTGAAGGATTTTTGGCTAGCATAGAACTTCAACCCACTTTGATCAGCCAGATCAAAGAGGCGCAGAAAGTAAATGCTAGTATCGATGGAATCAAGCGTCGTATTGGTACAGGCAAAGTACCTGGATTCACCGAAGACGAAGAAGGAGTTCTGTGGTACAAAGGACGCCTTTGTGTACCAGCAGATTTTGAGTTGAGAAGTTATTCTGAAGGAAGCTCATGATACTCTTTATTCTATCCACCCCGGAAGAACGAAGATGTATCAAGATTTGAAGGAACAATTTTGGTGGCATAAGATGAAGAGAGAAATCATAAGCTATATCGCCAAGTGTGATATATGTCAGAGAGTCAAGGCGGGACATCAAAGACCCGCTGGATTGTTGCAACCATTGCAGATTCCGGAATGGAAATGGGATTCCGTTGGAATGGACTTTACCACCGGATTGCCTACTTCTAGTAGGGGAAATGACTCTATCTGGGTCATAGTGGACAGATTGTCCAAAGTCGCCCATTTCTTACCAGTCAAGACCACATATCAGAGTTCGAAGCTAGCGGAGTTATACATCGCTAGAACCATCAGTTTGCATGGAGTCCCCAAGAACATCATATCGGATCGAGGAACTCAGTTTACCTCAAGATTCTGGAAGAAAGTCCAAGAAGGTTTAGGAACCCAACTAGATTTCAGCACAGCTTATCACCCTCAGACCGACGGACAAACAGAGTGAGTAAATCAAATACTCTAAGATATGCTGAGAGAATGTGTGTTAGAATATGGATCTAAGTGGGAAGACTGTCTGCCGTTTGCAGAATTTTCATACAACAACAGTTATCAAGCTAGTTTGCAAATGGCCCCATTTGAATTCATGTATGGAAGAAAGTGTCGCACCGCTTTGAACTAGTCGGAAGTAGGAGAGAGTCAGATTTTCGGACCCAGCATCCTACGAGAAGCAGAAGAGAAGGTTCACAAGATTCATGAGCACCTCAAGACCGCCTAGTCCAGACAAAAGAGTTACACCGACAAGAGACGTCGATACCTTGCCTTCAACATAGGAGATTTTGTGTATCTGAAAGTGTCACCATTGAAAGGAATGGAGCGTTTCCAGCTGAAAGGAAAGTTAGCCCCCAGATATATCGGCCCCTTCAAGATTCTGAACCGTCGAGGAGAAGTGTCGTATCAACTGGAACTACCCGAAGAGATGTCAGCCATGCACATTGTGTTCCATATCTCATTACTTCGCAAGTGCCTCAAAGTTCTAGAGAAGACTGAAGTGTTCAAGAATATCGATCACCGGACCATAGAGATCAACGATGACCTGACCTATCCCGAAGTACCCATCCGTATTTTGGAAGAAGCTTTCAGAACTACCAGAACCCGAAGCATCAAGTTTCTCAAGATTCAGTGGAGCAACCACACAGAAGAGGAAGCCACTTGGGAGCGCGAAGATCACATCAGGATGGAGTTTCCCGATCTCTTCAAAGCCTAGGTAATCTTTTCGTCCTTTTTCAAATCTTGGTACGAGATTTTGTTTAAGGGGGGAAGGTTTGTAGCATCCCAAAAATACTAAACTTGGATCATCAAACTCTAATCATCAAAATTAGGGTTAACAAAAACTTTTCCAATTAAAAATATGAAAGCATTCATATGTGTGTGCATTAAAATTTGGATTATTTTGAATTGCCATGGTTCTGTGTTTCTTTGCTTGTAACATGATTCTTAGGTGAAATAAACATCATCTAAACAATCCCCAAACTTTTGCCAAAGACAAAAAGTCAAAACAAACAAATTATGTGAATGGTCACTTTGGCCAAATTAACTCCCATGCCTACTTTGGCTCTCTCTAACTTTTAGAACTTAACAGAAACATGTATGGATCTTTGCACCCCTTGATAGTACTCATAATAAGGTACCAAGGCCCACTTTGTGATCATGCAAGAACATTTAAATGCTTAGTTTAAATGAAGTTTAAAATTGAATCTATTTCCTATGGGAAGATCCCACTATTTCAAAAACCACTCAAACAAGCTCAATTTTCAAAACCCAAGCATCCACAGAATCCTCAACACATGCCTAGCACACCACCAAAAATCTTTTCAAAATTCAAAACTCAAGTTCTTGCGGCCATTTCATCAAACACTTGGCAGGCAAATTTAAACCAAATCAAATTCACTCTTTTTAATAGTGTTTTGGGCCTAACTGGTTCCCTCTCTAGCTCACAGCACCCATTTAGTAGATAATCTAGCCTAATTGGCAACCTCTAGCCTCACTGTAAGCTGGCCATTGTCATCAATGGTGAGCAATCCGAGCCACCTCGCCGGCCAAACCTGGTCGCCGCCACAGCAGACCATCACCCCCTCTCTAGCCATGTCTAGGAGGTAGCCAGCACTCCACCGCCACCCACTGTCCCCTCCCCGAGAAAAGGAAAGCCACGGACCACCGAGCATGCCGCGCGCCCAGTGCCACTGCGACATGCCGAGCATGCGCCAGAGCGCCGCACCCGGCACGAGTGCACATACCGCCCCTCGACCGCAGCCCGTGCCCACCGCTTCACCATGACCTAGGGAGCACGCCAGACACACCCGTTCGCCGCCCCATGCCTCACAGCCACCGCTCACCATCGAAGACGCCGCCTCTGCCGCGTAGAGCACCGCATGTTCCCGACCATTTGCCACCACCCCTACAAGCGCATTTGAACCTTAGAGCATCGCTTGGAGACTGCCCGTCGATCGCCAACCTCGGCCATGCCTCTAGCCACCCGTAGCCGTGTCGCCACCGTCGCCTGCCCATCCCTCTCGGTCTCGCCATCGAGCCTATAAAAGGAGACGACCCCCGCTCGGTTTCTTCACACCATCTCACTCCCCTCACCTCACTGATCATTCCACCCCTTAGCCGGAGCACGAGGAGCAGCAGCTCGCCGGAATTGCGTCGGATCAGGCCGCCTCTGGAGAAGAAGGAAGCCATTGATTTCGTTCACCCTCGGAGCTATCGGGACCACCCCTGAGTTCGCCATCATCGACTTCGTCGTTTGCCCGCCTCGCCGTCGTCACTAGAGCCCCGGTATGCCCCCTATGCACCCCCACCGAGCCGCTAGGGTTCGAGCTCGCGGGTGACCTGTTCATCGTCGACGACGACCCTCAGCCGTCGATCTTCATTCTAATCCAAGGAACCAAATCGCCCCGTACCGCTTCGCGTGTTATGAGACACTGACCAGTAGACCCCCCTGTCAGTTGTGCCCCGCGCTGCGGAGTGACACTGGGCCGGCCCAATAAACCTTCCCGCGCAGCCCACTCGTTTGAACTTAGCATTTTTCTATTTATTTCAAACTTAGTTCTGTACCCAGTTTCAAAAATCAACCCATCTCGATTCAGTGAACCAAATTTCATGATACCAATTTTGTTAGAAAGATATTGAAATGCTGAATCCAAGCCCGTTGGATTCAAATCATTTGGATCTATAGAGCAACCTTGGTAAAAATAACAAGGCAAAAGCTTTTCCGCATTCAAACATTTTTCAAATTTAAACCATAATAGCTTTTGAGTTGATTCCAACTCTCAGAAATCATATTTGATCATACCTTTCAGAATATATAAAAATATATGGGTTTACTTACAAAAATAATGTTCAAGTAATAAAAGAATGCCACATAGGCATTTCTAGCCACTTTAATGATTTAAAATAAAAAGGTTAAACCTTATTAAATTGTGACACCACTTTAAATCACATTCTCATGTACTGAAATATGTGGTGATGACATGTGTCAACATGATCCCATGTTTGGTTTGGAGAATATTAAATATTAAGTAGTTTTTTCAATGAGTAGAAATTACTTTTCTAAAAATAAATAAGACAAATGCTTTATTCTTGTGATATTAGTGATGATGCTAGATCATCTACAGAACACCTTTGTGTGATGATTGAAAATAGTTAAGTATTGCTTGGTGATTGTGTACCTCGTATTTATTCATAGACGCTAGTACCGACCAAGGATACGAGGAGGAAGGAGGATACTACGAAGAAGCCGAGGAGAACTTCAACCACTGATCTGCACAAGGCAAGCCTTACTAATCAAGTTGACCTAGGCAAGCTAATACTTACTTTTTACCATGCCAACTATATGCCTTAAGCATATGTGATCATACCCACATGATACCCCCTCCTAGTTTTACTTGCAAGATTTCTACTTTATTTCTTTATCAAAGCTTTCCCTTAGAGTTTACTTAAGGAAAGTGTAGATACTAGAAAGATAATTGAAGGTTGCATAAAGAGCATTAAATTTGGCCTAAGCTAGATAAACTTGATGTCATCCTAAGGCATGAGATTGAACTTAGTTAAACTCCACTTGTTACCACCCCTCATTAGTACTCACCCTCAATTGTAGATGCTAGTGCTAAGCATAAAACTTGATCAACTTTAGATGGGAATACTTGGTGGAAAATGGTTATGAAATCCTTGGAATGATGGATCATTCTACTGAAATTTTTTGACATGTGTTTTCTGAACACCAGATGATTTTGATGATGAAAATGTTGAGGCATGATCCTTAGCCCTTTATAAAACTGATGGTTGTCTAGATGCGATAGCATTCCAATTTTACCGTACAACCACAATACCCAAAATTTGGGTAGGGCTTGACTGGAAAATTATATACCTTAGTATGGTTCCCTCACGGCCAAGGTCTGAGCTGAGGCTACCTTGTGAATATTGTCCACCTGTGCAGTACCCAAGATGACAGTTGGTCATGGTTGGGAGGCCAAACTCACAGGAGAGGTGCTTATACTAGGGCGTGTAATTGAAAGGTTAGGATTGATTATCCGCATACTGAGTATGGTGAATTCAGGATTTGTTCCTGACGGATGTATCGAATGTTGTGGTGAAAGTGTACAATCTCTGCAGAGTGTCAAACTATTCGAATAGCCGCGTCCGCGGTTATGGACAGTTGGAGTGGCCATATTGTTCCCCCGTCAGATGTTTTCAAATTGACTTGTGAAATGAATTGAGAATTTGACTTGACCACAACAGAGTTGTGATATGAAATTCAAGTTCCCACTTAGGTGTTATAAAATTCAACTAGCTTTTCTTGCTTCTGAACTTAGTAGAGGTAAATCTGGCTTTTTGCAAAACAACCCTAGAGCTTAGTGTCCTACTACAAAAACCCCCTTCACTTGTTAGTATTAGTTTGCGAGTACTTAAAGAGTACTCATGGCTTTGTCCCTGGCTATTCCCGTGGCCAGACTATGAAGAAGAGTACCAGGATGAAGGACCCCAGGAAGGTTACGACAACTAGGATCATCTCCCGTTGTCAGCATTGCCTGTGACCCCGAAGATGGAGCTTCGCCTACGCTACCGTTATTATTACGTATTTCCGCTGCTTGAGTTGTATTAAGAACTGGATCATGAGATCCTTATTTGTGTAAGACCTTATGTATGGTTTGTAATGGATGATGTACTGTGGTATCCAAATCTGTTATGTCTCACAAAAATGGTAATCCTGGGATTGTGATGTATGGCATAACAGGCATCTGGGATTAAAAATCCGGGTGTTGACAGTTGTGCAACAAGGCTAAGGTCTCTCATGGGTAAAGTAACACACCTCTGCAGAGTGTAAGAACTGTAACTTGTTACTTCCTGTTCCGGGAAGGAGCTGCGAACGCGGCGGGAAAGGAACTCCATGAAAGTTTTGGTGAACCCGTGAAGGCTGACGGACATAGCTTTTCAGAATAAAAGCAACCTTTAAAGAAATGTTTACGAAAACTTGCATTGCCTACGACCTATGGTCCATGGCTGTACATATAGTGCATCAAACACTCCTTTTCTAGTGAACTTGCTAAGTACGCTCGTACTCAAAGTATCTTCTTAACCCTTGCTAGGTTCTAAAGACAGTACAGACAATGTCTACATCAAGTTATGCTCCAGTAATCATCATCAAAAGCTCAAGCTCTTCAATGAAGCCAAGGAAGTCAATATATACATCAACTCAAGTGAAGACAGAGTTACTGATTAGATAGGAATATAATCTCTAGCCATAGAACCTATTTCTGTAGTGTATTGCAATAGCAGCAATGCCAGACCATTAGTTTAAATACTAGTCTTAATAGTATGATAGTTTTTGAGTTTCTTATTTATGATTCTTCTTTGTAAGAAGTTTCTTTCTCTCTCTTTAACCTAGGGTGTTCTCTGGATCTTGTGTAAAGAGTTGAGTTGTAACCTATAGTCATGTCTTGGACCTGCTGTGTTTCTTTTGTATCACTCTGAGGGATGTAATACTGGTGAACAGTGTTTCATTGGTGTTATGCCAACGACTATAGTGTACTACATCATGCAGTGGTATGCTGGCTCACCGCAGATGTAATGAGATGAAGAATGGACAAAAGCTCAAGCTTGGGAATGCCACCCTGGTGTCACCCCAAGAAATATCTAAGAGGTACAAGCGTCAAAGCTTGGGGATGCCCAAGGCATCCCCTTCTTCATCAATAAAAACCTCACGTCTGTCTAGACACTTCGTTTTTATTGTTTCATGCACAGTTGTGTTGTTCTTGGAGCGTCTTAGTTTTCGTTTGCTTTGCTTAGCTTGTTTAGTTTGCTTGAATAAAGTAGTTTGGACCCCTTCTCGCTGTGTTGTTTCAAATAAGTCAATTGGTGTTGGAAAGGAGTAGGAAGTTCCTGCTTGAAAGTGCAAGAGGAGCTTGTATTGACTGTGACTTAGACTTTAGCATGACATGCTAGGTGTCGTTTTGAACATATGCTTAGTGATTATTGCTGTAGCATGTTTTGTTCCAAACAATTGGGATTGCTTAGTGTGCCTTGAATAAATTATTTGTTGTTTTAGCATACAAAAGCATAGTATTGTGGTATTCTCCTTTGATGCTTTGTTTGGGTTGACTTGGCACATGATCACACCATGTTATGACTATGACAAGTCACCATAGCCTCTATGATCATTTAGTCCTTGACTTGTAGTACCACTCTATGCTTTGATTAGTAATGTTTTGTCGCTCTGCGTGATTATGGCCATTATTGCTCCCTTAGTTGGTTGCTCCCAGTCTTTTGCTAGCCTCCACTTGTATGAGTAAGCTCTACTCATACTTCCAACTCCCAAGAAACCCAGTTATTCCAAAGTGTCCACTATAACTCCTATGCATGGTGTGTTACACCATTCCAAGTATATTCTTGTTTTCAGCTATCTTCCAATTAAAAACTATTTTGTTATGTGAAAAGTTAGCGATTAAAGCCCTCACAAATTTGATGGCACACTTTATATTCTTTGCCCCTAATAAACTTGAACCATTGTGTCGTCTATGTTGTATATGCTTGCACTTATACATTGGAATTAGCAGAACCATGCTGTCATGGGGAACGTTTTCAACATTGCACTTGTACTTTGTACTCAGTTGATATCATGCTCTTTTGTCTATGGATGTCACCAGTGTGAAATAAAGGGGAGCTTGTAAGTCCATGGAGAAACGCCTGGGCCGCTAGCCTAAGCCATGCCTAATCATGGTGGAAACTTGTAGCATCACCATAATGAGCTATCTATGAAGCATCCCAAATAAAACACTATGCACATAGTAAATAAAAAGATAGCTGAGATGCTCATTGTCTGCTTGCCTTGTCATTTTGGTTATGGGATACCTCATGTACCATGTGCAAGGGGTACCCCGTTGGTGATTCTCTATGATACGCATGTACTTACAATGACAAGAACTTACAGGTGACTGAAGTTGAGTAGCATGAGGTGTGGCCCTCGTATTCAAGGGACTTGAGATTGCCAACTTATACTTTGTCAAGCATATACTCCATAGTTTGTTCATTTTAAACTTAATCACTTCAAGATGCTTATGATAGGGGCAATGAGGGCTGAAAGCTAACAAGTACCATAATTTTTGGAAGCTCTTTTTGAAACTTGAAATCCCTGTATCCCTTTATGAAGGGCCTTTCTTCCACTATTATTGATTCTCCACCTTCTAACTTTAGGCACCATTAAGATAACATAGTTGCCATTCTGTGTGAAGTGTCCCAAAACTTATTGATTGATGCATATTCTGATATTACTTGTTCTGGTGCTATTTTTTTCTAGTCACCCTTGTGAACTTTGAAGGTGTCCTATGCATCTATTTGCTACTCTATGAGAGACAAGTTGATTGCCACTATGCCATGTTTTCTATATGTGAAACAAACAAACAAACGTCTTTCAATGCATGCTATTCATGATCTTTGTTTGTAGCCTTTCATGTTGCATGCATAGTTACTTTGTCTTATGTTAGAACTCCATCTTTCATGCACTTGTTTAGAGTTCTTTGATCCCAGCTTTCAATGCTTGCAAATGGTTTGATCTTGGTTTTGATGGTGCATGTCATCTCAAAAATTATTCCTTTTATCACTTACCTACTCGAGGACGAGCAGGAGTTAAGCTTGAGGATGCTTGATACGTCGAAAGCGTATCTATAGTTTTTGATGTTCGATGCTTGTTTAGTATCTACTTTCTTTGCTTTGTCTACACTTTGAGGTGTTTTTATATCTTTTCTGGAACTAACCTATTAACAAGTTGCCACAGTGCCAGTTGCCTGTTTTCTTCTGTTTTTGGTTCCAGAAAGGCAGAAAATCAATATTCTCGGAATCGGACGGGACAAAAGCCAAAGTCAATATTTTACCGTGGATGACACAAATTCCAGAGGAGAGACGGAGAGGCAAGCCAGGGCGGCCAGACCCTCCTAGGCGCGACCAGGGTGGGCCCACGCCTAGGCAGGGTGTGGCCCCCCTGGTCGCCTCCTAGCCTCGCCTCTTCTACTATAAGAAGCCCCTGATGCACCCGATCAAAACTCCACGAAACCGTCTGTAGCCGCTGCCACCATCGTCCCTAGATCGGGGGGATCTGAAGTTCTTCCCGGCACCCTGCTGGAGGGGAGATCATCCCGGAGGCCGTCTTCTCCGGTATGATGAGTGAGTAGTTCCACCTTGGACTATGGGTCCATGTAGTAGCTAGCTGGTTGTATCTCCTCCTTGTGCTTTCATGTATAGATCTTGTGAGCTCCATTCATGATCAAGATCTAATATATGAGTAATCATGCATGTTGTGTTTGAGGGGATCCAACGGATATTGAGATTACTATGTTAGATTGATTAATGGTTTTGTCTTTATGATTCTATCATGTATGTGTTGTTTGTGATCTTGCATGCTCTCCGTTGTTAGTAGCTATCTTGGCCAAGTAGTTGCTAGTGACTCCAAGAGGGGGTATTTATGCTCGATAGTGGGTTCATGCCTCTAGTTTCCAAGGGAAGGGATAGAAATCTCTTCGGTTGTAGATGTGTTGTTCCTACTAGGAAGAAAACAACGGTCTCTTGTTCATAGAACAAGTGGATTGTTTACCTTACACACTTTGCTTAAAGAAGTTGTCTGTTGCTTGCAACTTAATACTGGAGGGGGTTCAGATGATAACCCAAAGGTGGACTACTAGTCATAGACGCAGTTGGATGGCGGTCTATGTATCTTGTTGTATTGCCCAATCAAATCTCATAGGATCTTTTTGTCTGATATTGCATTGTTATGCCTTGCTCAGTTCCTGTCAATTGCCTTGCTATAATTTGTTTACCCTTCATGCCATGTTATCTAAGGATAGCACCTCTAGTGAACTATGGACCCCGGTCCAATCTTTACCATTGATACATCTTCCACTGTTATTGTTTACTTGCTGCAAAGCATCATCACCTTCCACACCATATGTTTAATCCTTTGTTACAGCAAACCAGTGAGCTTGACAACCTCACTGATTCGTTGGGGCAAAGTCTTGAGTTTGTGTTGTGCAGGTTTCCGCGTTGCTTGCAACACCTGTGTGACGTTTCCTTCCTCCTACTGGTTCGATAACCTCGGTTTCTTACTGAGGGAAGGCTTGCTGCTGTACTGCTTCACACCTTGCTCTTTGGGTTTGCAACAGGCTCTACATGTAGCCATCACCTTCTCGCCCATGCGGCTGATGAACCTGCTGAGCGCCGCGATTCGCCCAACGAGCTGCTGGACTCATTTGAGGTTCTTGGTCTTCTCCATGGCTAGTATAGCCCTGATTTTCTTCGGGTTTGCCTCGATACCATGCTGAGAGATGAAGTACCCAAGTAATTGGCCAGACGGGATGCCGAAAGCGCACTTGTCTGGGTTCAGCTTGATCTTGTAGCAATTAAGGTTGTCGAATGTCTCGCGGAGGTCGTCGCTTAGCGTCCTGGCCTCCTTGGTCTTGATCACTATGTCGTCGACATAGACCTGGATGTTGAGACCAATCTAGTCCTTCAGACATGCCTGCATGCATCTCTGGTAAGTGGCACCAGTGTTCTTCAGCCCGAAAGGCATCGTGTTGTAATACAACACCCAGAACAGCGTGATGAACGCCGTTTCTTCTGATCTTCGGCCTTCAGCCAAATTTGATTGTAGCTTGAGTAGGCATCGAGGAAGGAGAGTTTCTCGCATCCTATAGTGGAGTCGATTATTTGATCAATCCGTGGTAGAGGAAAGTGGTCCTTTGGACATTGCTTGTTGAGAGATGTGAGCCAACCACTCGCTTTCCTTTATCTCCCTGATGAAGTTGGCATCGAGGAGTCTGTTGACTTTGATACCAACCGCTTCGGCTCTAGGATCGGACAGTCGACGCATCAACTGCTTTACTGGCTTCGCATCTAGAAACACATTGAGTGCGTGATCGGCGAATTCCCTGGGAACTCCTGGCATGTCTGCAGGACACCAGGCGAAGATTTCCCAATGCTCACGGAGGAATTCGATGAGCATGCTTTCCTATGCGGGGCTCAGGATATTGGCGATCAACGCTGTCTTGGAGGCATCCATCGAGTGAACCTACACCTTCTTTGTGTTGATTGTGGAGTCGAACAACATATTAGGTGCATTTTGCCTGGTGACTGGGGGTGCCCCGTTGTGTGTGACCTCCTTGAGCCTTGTGAGCTCCTCCTGCATGCCGAACGACTGAGAGATTCTGTTGAAGTCTCTGTCGCAGCTGTCCGACCTGGTGAAGCTTCCTGGGATGGTGATGACGCCCCTGGGTCCTGGCATCTTCAGTAGAAGGTACGCGTAATGCGGTACTGCCAGGAACCTTGCGAATGCTACATGCCCGAGGATGGCGTCGTACTGTGAGGGCTAGTCGACTACTTCGAACTCTAGCCGCTCGCGCCTAAAGTTTTTGGGCTTGCCGAAGATGACGTCGAGCCATATCTTGCCCAGGGGGTATATGCCCTTCCCTGGGACGATGCCGTGGAATGTCGTGTCTGACGGCTCTAGACTGCATAGCAGGATCCGCATGGCTGCGAGTGTGCTGGCGAACATTAGATTGATGCTGCTGCCGCCGTCCATGAAGACGCGGCTCATCTCGAATCCTCCGATCTGGGCCTCGAGCACCAGGGCAGAGTGACCTGGGCGAGGTATCTGGCGCGGGTGATCCGAACGGTCGAACGTGATGTAGGACTCTGAGTCACTTAGATACTCAGGTATGGCTGGTGGGTAGGTCACGACCAGGTTGACTTGGCGGGTGATCTTCTTCTGCACCCTGTTTGTTGGGCGCCCCTTCTGAATCATCATAGAACCTATCAGTGGAGGGTATCCGTCCGCACCATTATTTTGCACTGGTGCAGCCGCAGGTTGCGAGGGTCCTCCAGGTGGTGGTGGTGGAGCCCCGTGAGCTACGACTCCTGGAGCCGGTGCGAATCCTAGGTTCACCGTCTGGCGTTGCATCTGGGTGTGGGCCTCACTAAGTTTCTGGAACTCCCGGTAGTCCTTGAGAATGTGGTTGGCTTTCTTCTTACCATCTTTCTTGTCGATGTAGAAGTGGATGGTGCAGGGACCTGATAGCTTGTCGTATGCCGAAGGTTCGTCGTCGCGGTTGCAACGTTGGCATGTTTGGGTGGGCCGCCCACCATTGCGATACCCACTGTTTTGGTACCCGCTGTTGCGGTTGACATCATCGTGGCGATCGGCGTAGCCAACCGCAACCATGTCGACTTCCTCGCGATCGTCGTAGACGCGCTATCTTCTCTTTCCGCGGCGATTGCGCCTATGGACGAAGTCATCTTCGTCATCCGAATGTGTTCGGTTGACGACATCTTTGCCATCTTCCCAATGATTGGTGATATCCATTAGGTGATCGAGGGTTTTGGGCTTGACGCGCCTGAGCTCCTCCTTGAACTCACGGCGCCTGACGCCGTCCTTGAAGGCATCGATTTCCCTCTTCTCAGAGATGTTCATGGCGGAGTTCTTGATGACAGACCAGCGTAGTATGTAAGAGCGAATGGACTCGTTGGTCCGTTGGGTGCAGGCCCGTAGTTCTTCGATTAAGGATGGCCTCTTGCTGGTGCCTTTGAAGTTGCGGATGAAACTGTACGCCATCTCTTCCCAACTATGGATGGAGCCGGAGGGGAGGTTGCTAAGCCATACCCTGGCTGCTAAGCCAGACCCTGGCTGCGTGTGTCAGCTGCAGCTGGAGGCACTTCATGGTGGTGTTTTTGTTCTCGCCGTGGAGTTTGACTGATGACAGATGATCGTTGAGCCAGGTTTTCGGCTTCTATGCGCCATCAAACTTTGGGTTATCTGAAGGGAGCTTGAAGTTCTTCGGCATCCATGATTGCCGAATGGACCTGCAAAAGCATCTGGCTCCGCATAGCTCTTCGTCGTCCTCTTCAGACTCAGTTGAGCACACGCGCTTGACACGTGATTTGTCGATCTTGCGCTGTGTGAGCTCGCTACGAGCATCATAGTTGCTGCTACAATGTCGTGGGCTCCAACGGCGTCGAGGTAGGTCATGCTCTTCTTCCTCGGATGAGGGTGTGCGGCTGCGAGTGTTTCGTCGTGGAGTGCAGCTCCAACGAGTCTGAGGCCTGCAAGCACAGACTTATGGATCGCATTCTTCGGGTCTCTCGCTGGTGGCGGGTTGGACGCGATATAGGTGGTGGCCGCCATGATCGCAGCCTGCAGCATTTTCGGCATGATGTTGCCTTGCGAGTCCATCATCATGAAAGACGTGTCGAGTGCTTTGGTGACCTCGTGCCATGCGATGGGGTCCATGCGCTCTAGGCGAGAGCGGTACTTGCGGGCGTCGTTGCCGTGTGAATAAGAGCCGCCAGCGGTGGAGAGCACAGCTCGCCGCATGCTTGATTCATGAGCTGCTCGCTTGTGATTTTCGAGGTCGCCTTCTAGCTTGACCCGTCGATTGTGTTCCTCGATGAGGAGCCAGTGATAGGCCATCAGCATGTTGCGGGAGGCGTCGACGGGTAAGATGTGATTGCCCCGTACAGCCTCGCGCTCGATCTCCTAGCCCTCTTTGTTGAGGTGGATTTTGTTGTGGGCTCGATTTACGCCATCAGTGCCTCGAGCTCCACTATTTGGCGGGTTCACCATGTTTCCTCCGTTCTCGACTTGAGGGTTGGGAGGGGGATTGGGCGTTTGCTCTGGCGGTGGATCGGCTCCGTTGTTGACATTGTCGCCATGGATGACGGTGCACAGGTAGCGCTCATGGAGAGGGTCGCTGCTCCCGCAGCTCTCAGATCCGGAACCGTAGGTTCCTTCATCCGAAGGGGGTCGCACAGATCAGAGTTGCAGGCGTTGTTGTCATCCGAATCGCCCGTCAGTGTCGACATGCACAGGGCATCAATGGGTGGGACCCATGAAGAGGGCCTGATTGATGGAAGTGGCACCCGCTATGGGAGGCGGAGGTTGCCAGTCTGTCCCACCTGGAAGCAGAAGCTCCCGAACAACATCTCGATTCCGTCGCCTACGGACTCGAAATATTTGCCGATGGTCGGCGAGTGGGCGGTGAAGTCGAAGGCACTGAAAAGGAGGTGGTTCTCCATCATTGAGGAATCGTAGATCACTCCGGATTGGACCATCACGGCCGCACGATCTGCGTCCCCGTTTCCCACAGACGGCGCCAATTGATGAGGTTTAATCTCATCAATGCCCATTGTTATGGACATGGGTTTTGGAGAAGATGGGGATCCTGGAAGTCACGAGACGGTTAACAGGCAAGCAACATGAGGACACGAGGTATACCCAGGTTCAGGCCCTCGGAGGGAAAACCATACTCATGCTTGTTTGTTCTTGATTACGGCGGAACCGAAAGTTATAGGGGTGCGCAGATGCAATCTGGCGTGAGGTGTGTGTATGGGTTGGATGATCCTCCACGCCGTGCCCTCCTAGCCTTTATATAGATAGGCCAGGTCCCGGGGGTAGGTCGAGTCGGTTACAAATTAGGGTTGAACCCTTTGAAATTCTATCTATAGCTAGACGCACCCTCCATGGAGTTAAACTTGTAATGGGCTTGGGCCACCCGAAATATTTTTGGGAAGCAAGTCTTCACGTGAGCCTTCCCTGGGCTAGACCGGGTATACCAATGTAAGGCACCCGTAGGGTATATCCATGTCACTTTCGCTCCCAGATATTTGCATGTACCCACTCTCCATCTAATCAATAAGAAAACACTACACATTGTTATATTACTCCTTCAATTCAAGATTGTTCTATTCAAGATTGTTATAGTACTCCTTGTGCTATTTTATCTAGCCTCAGTTGTGATAGTTTTTTGTAATTGTCTCATAGGGTATTTTGCAAGATTTCAGTCCACGTGTCGTCCACATCAGCTCAAATTCGACGCCAAACATCGAATTGGACTAAATCAAACCCAATTCACAAATGCACGGACAAAATTTAGTAAATTCCAAGTACAAGGAGTAAATCAAGATAGGCCGACAAGTATAGGGACTATCAGTGTATTTAACTCTTTGGAAAATTGTGAGAAGAAGCTCATAGACCCTTCTTTTGGCTTCTGCAAATTTGGCTCATCGTCAGGACTCCTGGGTGTAGTTGTCCTGACAGAGGCAAGTTAACGACTCAGATGTATCGATACCACTTCACCTGTGACAAACGGTTGTAATGCATTGTCTTCAATTCAGTGGTTTAGCTGCTTAAGTTAGTTTAGTTCTTAATTCAGTTCTCTAACGTAAGCACGGCTCACCAAGGTACTCGTTATAATCTGGAAAAGTGGGAGGTTGGGTAGCATGCTATCAAAAAAACCTTAATTTCATTTCCAGTTTTATATCTTTATATTTCCTAGCTGCCTAGATCTGAGCTGCTGGAGCTCCCCTTCCTCCTCATCCTTCCCGATTCACTCTTGACCATCGGAGTCCTGACAGTGGTATCAGAGCCGCCAGCCTTGGCGCGCTTTCCCCACTATAACATCCCTAAAATCATGTTTCAAAACTCATGCATATCATCCATGCATCCATGATCATTTAGGGTTCCATTTCAAAACCATTTCAAAAACAGGAGCATATGTTGCTCATTATTTTATGAGAGTATGCTCTAGCCTTAGTGCTACCTTCTTTTGAGAAAGATACTTATTGTATTCAGTAATGTTTTGAGTTCAAACTTAAGTGATTTCCAAAGCTTGGGCAGAGTTTTCAAAACAAAGTATGAATATAAAACCAATTTTATGCCTATTATTTATATCTCATTAAGGCTTGGTTATTTTCTATTTTTCAAATGATCAAAGTGTGTTTTGGTAAACAGAAGTGTTTGACACACTTGAGTACAAAGTTCACTGTATAAAAATCTAGAGAAGATTTGAAATCAAACTTGTTTGAATTAGGGTTTGAAAATCATTTCTAAAAATCAAACAGAAAAAGAAAAGCAAAAAGGCAAAAAATAAAACCGGTGCCAGCCTGTTGGCCCAACCCAACCACTCAGCCCATCTAGCCCAGCAACTCTCTCTCGCGAAGAAAACGATTCGCACTCATAAACCTACCCCCCTCTCGCTGACGCCCCGGACCCACCTCCATGTCACTCTGCCGTCCCCAAATCTCGCCCGCAGACCACGTCGTCACTGCCGTTGATGTCGATAATGGCGCGGCGTAATTAGCCTTGATTCTGTGAGCGTTTCCTGTCACGCTGCTGCCTACTTAAACCACACCCCGCCGCGGTCATTTTCCCCCACACCGCACACTCTTCTCGCCACCAGGCTGCCTCTATTTCGTATTACACCGCCGCAGTCAGAGCCAACTCCGGCGAGGTATTCCGGTAAGCCTAGTGCTCGCGCCTACTCCTTGTTCAGCCTGGAATGATCCTCTGAAGCGTGCGCACCTCCTGATCCCCTTTGTCCGTCTGCTTGTGATCCAGAGCGTCGACTTCGACGAGCACCGTGGGCATCCGACGCCGTCTCCAACTCCGGCGAGAGATTGTGGTAAAAGCCGACCGCCCCACGCCTTCTACTTGACCCTGTCAGGTTCGCCTGAGCGTTGTGCACACGCTGATACCCTCGGTTTGTGCTAGGGTGGCCAGTAACATCGCCTTCGTCGCTGTCCGAGCAAACCCGACGCTGCCTCTAACTCCGACGAGCCCCAGCAGCCTCTGCAGCACGCTCCCGCCCACGCCAGCAACACCTTGAGCTTCGTCGTGTTCCCGCGAGTATGGTAAGACACTGCTCGACCCTTAGCCCCCTCTGGAATCACCGGTGCGTCACCGGCAGAAGCGCCGCCGCCGCCAGCGACCATTCGCGCCGCCACTCTTTGGTCAGAGCAGCACCCGCCGTTAGATCTATATCGTATGGTTTAGATTAGATCTGGAGCGAACCATTTTCTTTAGATCTGGCGCATTGGATCTAACTTGATCCGATGGCGCGGAAGCGTGATCCTGAGTGAAGCGGTATTGTCCAATCAGGAGACGCCGCGTGGCATGAGTTTCGTTTTAAAAATCTGAATTAGATCAATTAGATGGTTAAACTTGTTTAAATCATAACTTTTGATTCCCACGTCCAAATTTGACAAATTTTATATCAATGGAATCAGGAGAGAAAATCCTTTCCATTTATGCAATGTGTTTAAAGTTTTGCCTATGTTAAAATGGTTGTTTTTGCAGAAACATGTGTAGGCCTATTTTGTGTATATTAATTATTTGGAAAAGTTTTGCTAATCAAATAAAGTTTATTTTAGCTTGCTTTGTACTTGTTTATGATTCAGTACAGTGCACTTGTCTTGTTTGGTGTAGAAAATCATCACATGGCATATTGCATACATTCATGTATTTTTGCTTGTATTAATTGTGTATGTGATTTTGTGCCATTATTTTATGTGTAGATTTTGGTGCAAATAGTGATTGTGATTCTGAGGATTGTAGCTACTCTCCAAACTACCAAGGCAAGTGGTGCTTCATGATTTATTCCTATGTTTATAAAGTATGCATTAGAAATATTTTGCTAGTCTTGCATGGATATTTTTGATCTATATGCTATACTTGGGAAATCCTAGTAGTTGTATAATTGTTAGAAATATTTCTAAGTATTATCAATGCCATGCTTAGCCTAGCTAGTAGCAACCAAGGGTGGTTATATATTCATGCTATGAGAAAATATTTCTAAGTCTTTGGACTTGTATTTTGTTTAATAAAACAACTAAGTCAATGAAACACCTGGGTGAAATGGAAGGAATGGTTTATGTTGAGTGGTTACACAAGGCCCATTTCTATGGTTTACCTTGTGCTTCTCACTTGTGGAAAGCCACCCAGGAACAAAGGGATTTGAGAGGCCCAATGTTAAGAAGCTTCTAGTGCAGCCACATGGCAATATGGGCTCTGCCTGGATCATATAGGTTGCAATAACTTAGCCATTTGGACAGTTGGTGGTAGTGGGATGATAGGTTGGAGCGCGTCCATTTGTTCTAAGGGAAGGCTTCCGAAAGGTCCTGTCTTGGTGAAAATCAAGTCTTGTGGGGAAAGTGCACAACCTCTGCAGATGGAAGAATCTAAGTACTTAGCCATGTCCCTGGTATTGGACAACTTGAGCATCAAGACATGGAAGCTATCAAGAATCTCCTCATCCCAATTTCTATGTAAAAACTTGTGGTTGAACAAGGGTGAAGGTTCACCAATTTCTATTGGTGATTCCTTGGGAAAGTTTTGTCAAAGAAAAACTTAGTGATTTCAACTAATAGGTAAAACCTATTTTTAGCAAAGCAAGCCTAAGCTACACTTAGCCAAAATGCATATAGTAGATAGACTACCAATATTCTACTAAGGTATCACTTGCCAATACTATTCCAATGTATTGACCCACTGTGGCTGTAACTTGTGATGTTGCAGGTTATTCTGATGGTGATTAGGGGTTATGAGTCTACACTCAACATGCTTGCCCGTGGCGCATGAAGATGAAGACTTATTTATCTTATTACATATTTAAAATCTTGTACTAGGCCTGTGGCCATGGAGTTGTAAAAGACTATGTTTGTCTCTGGAATGACTTGTAATAATGACCTTTGTTTCTGTGTACTTCATCTTAAACTATGGATGCTAGCATTGATCCAGGGACTAGCATTGCAATCATAGGGATCCTTACCATTATAAAGGGAGCGATCTTACAGATGGTATCAGAGCACTGTGTTGCCTGTAGGATTATGACCCTAGGATTGGAAACCACTAAGGAAATTTTTTAACAACTTCCATACTTATCTTTCTTCTCGTAGACTTTTCTAATCTTCTTTCTCATCTCTATTTGTAGATGAACTCCATCAACAAAGCCGTGAAGAAGGGACCACTCATGACTATGACTTTGGAATGTGAGACAGAATTCCCCAAGGCTCTCAAGGACCTCATTGTTTCCATGGGAATACATGGTGCAGCTGTGTACAAAGGTTTTCCTGTGATGGATGAAGGAGTTGAATACTGGTGGGTGTAGCTTCACTTGTATAAAAACAAGGAAGACAACCACAAGGATTCAGGATTCTGCATGGTCACCAACTCAGTGATGCACACCACATTCTTTGATTCAGCAAGGGATGCAGCTTGGAAGGCCATCAAAGAAATTGGTGATAGAATAAAGTGCAGAATGCTCAACACCCAGAATGACCTTAGGGAAGAAAAGAAGCATACCCAAGAGTTAGAGGCTACCAACCAAAGTTTAAGGAAGGACATCATAGACTTAGCAATGGAGTCATGTGATCTAGATAGACAGATTGCCTCTAGGGATGCCCTATTAGCCAACTTGGCAAGTGAGATGGGATTGTAAACGTACTCCGTTAGTTGGACCACCACACTTATCATTTTATTTCCCAAATGTTGTTTAAAATAAGTTGAATCTTGGTTGTTTGTAATGGATCCATGTATGCCATGACTTGTGTGTTTGATTTCCAAAGATATGCATGTGATGCCTTGTCTTGTGATTTATCTTAAATTGTGTTGATTCTAACTTTTTCTATCTTATTAAATAGATGCCTAATGTTACTATCAGCACGGCTGAAGAGTTCATGGGAACTCGTTTTGGCACTCGTATTATTGAGCTCACTAGTTTGGTCAATCTCCCACTTCCTACCATCATGATGCTTCCCCTCACCAAGTTTGAGAGGAAAGACCTTTGGGGCTTCAAGGTTAATCAGCCAGGACGCCAGACTGAGCCTACCACAGAGGCAATCATCTTCAAGCTCATGCATGATGACAGGGAGAGAGGCCTAGAGGTAGTCATGCAGGATTTGCTTGGACGTTTACTAGGGAGACACTCTCGAGAGATTAGAGGTACTCACTTCCACGCCTTCGGTAGACGTGATGAGGATGGTGAGGCCATTGACTTCGAGGATACTTTGAGAGAGACGGTAGAGCCGATTCGTCTATACCTCCAGGACTTAGAGGTTCTTCTTAGGCACCTAGATACTGATAGGACCAACGTCATGCTCAGCAATGACGAACTCCAGGTGCAGCTTCGTGAGAAGGACAAGCTCTTCGCGGAGCAAGATGAGATAGTCAAGGAGATGGAGGCCAAGTTTGAGAGTCAGGATAGAAAGTTCAAGAGTCAAGAGAAGAGAGTCCAAGATAGGAACAAGAGGATTCGAGACATGACTGCATAACTAGAGGCCAAGGACTTCGAGCTCGAGCATTAGCAAGGTGTGATTGAGAGGCTTCGTGCACAGAAGAGGGCTCTCAAAGCCAAAGTAGAGACCTTGACCACCAATGTCGAGGAATACAAGACCGCTATGGAGAATGCAGGTCTTACACTTGTTGATGAGGAGGTTGATGCAGAGGAGTAGTGATGACTACTCATTTACTTTTATTTATCATGCCTTTGATTATTGAGTCGCAATGACCATACAACATGTGGATGGCTTGCTATTGGTGTGTTTACTTTTTCAAAAACTTGTTGTCTGTGTTGTTGAACCTTTTACTACTATGATGCATGATTGTGGTTTGTTATGTGATGTATTGTGCATGTTAGCATCTATGGGTATCTCATTCTTATCCTTATTGAAAACCACAGATGCCTCCCCGACGTGCCAATCCCAACCCCAACAACAACAACATCACCCCTGAGATGCAGCAAATGATGACAGCTCAGACTCAGTTGATGCAAATGATGACCACATTGAAGGGATACGGGTAGGCTACACTAGCGCAAATCAAAATTTTTCTACCGCGTATACCAGGATTACTGTTGTCATAGATCACGGGATTACCACTAGACGCGCAGTTGCGGAATCGATGAAGTGCGTCGAGGCAGTGCAGACATTCCACATCTCCTCCTTGTCCTCGTCCTACGAGAAGCTTCCCTTGCACGGCTCGTCCAAGCGCTATAGATGCAGCGCCTCCGAGGTATCCACACGTACAGGGTGGAAGCGTCAGACGCCGGACTGCTAGGTCCGCGTGCACGACACAGGCGTGAGGAGTGGCGGCTGGGAATGATCTGAGGTCTAAGGTCTAACCCTGGTCAGCTCGCCCCACCCTCTCTTATATAGACGTCCCTAGTGGCCTTCTACATTAGCATCCCATTAGTACCCTAAGCCTGGTCTAATTCGGATCCAATCCTCATTAGGCTTCCAGCCCCTTAAGTGTGTGACCCTATAGGTTCATATGCGTATAGACATGACACGAATACACTTATTCTGTCAATAGTTGGTAGCGGCCTCTAGCAAGACATGCCAACTCCTAAACGCATACAAAGATCATATCGGACGAACCATCACAAGGTTTAGTACATGTCTTTCCCTTTGCCTCACGATATTTGTTCTAGCTCCAAGCTGACCTTCCTTTCTCGATACCGTGATTCGGAATCCCTTTACTAGGTTAACTCTTAACCATATGTAGCACGGCCATGCATTTCTGGATCCGATCACTCGAGGGGCCCAGAGATATCTCTCTCAAGTAGAGAGGGGAAAATCCCATCTTGATTGACCATGCCTTGCAGCATGCGGACAAACCCGAAAGCTACCTTTATAACTACCCAGTTACGATGCAGCGTTTGATAGCCCCAAAGTTGGTCGATCCACATCTCAAGTACATGCGATAATCTCAGGTCTAAGGACAAAACGTACACGATGTGTAGAGAGAGAGCTGCAACTAATTGCTAGTCTCAGGTTGGGTCAGTCCAACCCCATGTTCATAACATGTGTCCACGTCATTGGTTTGACATCTCCATGTCTATGACTTGCGAAACATAGTCATCAACCAATCGATGTGCTAGTATAATATTCACGTGTGTCCTCACATGAACTCCGACTAGGGAGAACTCTTAAATAACCATACAAGTATAGAGTTTCACAAACAATTCACGTAATTGCCAATCAATACAAGTTGCCTGATATGGATATTCAAGGAACATTACAATAACTCATGGATACATATGAAATATCATCATCTCTATGATTGCCTCTAGGGCATATTTCCTTCAGTCTCCCACTTGCACTAGAGTCAATCTAAAATGTATCTAATACCAATTGCTCTTGTGTGCGCTTCATGCACGGGCTGCGGGAGAGGCTTAGTCAAGGGATCAGCAACATTTGAGTCCATATGTATTTTGCATATCATGACACTACCATCCTCAACGAACTCTCGAATCTGATGGTAATGCATGCGAATATGTTTGTTCTTCTGGTGCTGTCTAGGTTCCTTGGCCTGTGCAATAGCACCATTGTTATCACAATAAACGTCCAAGGGATTGGACGCGCCCTGAACCACACCGAGAGCGATCAGGAAATTCCTAATCCAAACAGCTTCCTTTACAGCCTCCGAGGCAGCAATATATTCAGCTTCTGTTGAAGAGGAGGTCACCGTATCTTGCTTGGAACTTTTCCAGCTCATAGCACCACCATTCATGACAAACACATAACCTGATTGCGATTTCGAATCATCTGAGTCGTTAAGGTAACTCGCATCTGTGTAACCCCTTACACTGAGTTCATCCTCACCTCCATAAACTAGGAACACATCCTTAGTCCTTTTCAAGTACTTAAGGATGTTCTTTACCGCTGTCCAGTGACCTTCACCTGGATCAGCCTGGTATATGCTCGTAACACTTAGAGCATAGGAAATATCTGGGCGAGTACATATCATTGCATACATGATGGATCCAATAGCCGAAGAATATGGAACCCTACTCATGCGCTCACGCTCATCAGTATTCGAAGGACACTGAGTCTTGCTGAGTTTTATGCCGTGAGACATGGGCAAGAACCCCTTCTTAGCCTCTTCCATGCTGAACCGTTTCAACACTTTGTCAATGTATGTACTCTGGCTTAATCCAATTAGCCTCCTTGATCTATCTCTATAGATCTTAATGCCCAGAATATATGCCGCTTCTCCTAAGTCCTTCATTGAAAAACTATTTTTCAATGAGGTCTTAACATACTCGAGCATAGGAATGTCATTTCCAATCAGCAATATGTCATCTACATATAAGATTAGAAATACCAGCGCTCTCCCACTTTCCTTCTTGTAAACACAAGGTTCTTGTTCGTTTTTGATGAAGCCAAACTCCTTTACAACTTCATCAAATCGAATGTTCCAACTCCGAGATGCTTGCTTCAGCCCATAAATGGACTTCAGAAGTTTTCATACCTTTCCAGCATTGTTTGGATAGACAAAACCTTCGGGCTGCATCATATACACGTCCTCAGTTAGGATTCCATTTAGGAAAGCCGTCTTGACATCCATCTGCCATATTTCATAGTCGAAATGTGTAGCAATAGCTAGAATTATCCGTATAGATTTAAGCATCGCTACGGGCGAGAAAGTCTCATCGTAGTCAACTCCTTGAACTTGTCGAAAACCTTTTGCAACAAGTCGAGCTTTATGGATGTGAACATTTCCATCCATATCAATCTTCTTCTTAGAGATCCATTTGCACTCGATGGCTTTAAAACCATCAGACAGGTCAACAAAGTTCCAAACTTGATTGTCTCCCATGGACTCTATCTCGGATCTCATGGTGATCAGCCATTTCTCAGAATCTGGGTCCACCATCGCTTCTGCATAGGTCGTAGGCTCATCATTGTCTAACAATAATAATTCCCGCGCTTCGCGGAGCCTCGCCGACCTTCGTGGTTGTGGTGCTTCTGTTGCCACGGGTTCCTCAACTTGTTCTGCTACAATAGCGTCACTCGTAGAAGCATCCCCAACTGGCTCATCTTGAACTTCTTCAAGTCGCACCGACCTTCCACTTGTTCCCTTTGTGAGAAACTATTTCTCTAGGAAAACACCGCTACGAGCGACAAACACTTTTCCCTCCTCTCGGTTGTAGAAGTAATACCGTAAGGTTTCCCTCGGATATCCCACGAAAATGCACTTATCTGATTTGGGTGTTAGCTTGTCCGACTGAAGTCGCTTGACAAATGCATCACAACCCCAAATCTTTAGAAAAGACAAACTGGGATTCTTTCTAGTCCACATCTCATATGGTGTCTTAACTATGGATTTAGATGGTACCCTATTAAGTGTGAAAGCTGTCGTTTCTAGAGCATAACCCCAAAATGATAATGGTAAATCCGACTGGCTCATCATAGATCGAACCATGTCCAACAAAGTTCAATTACGCCGTTCGGAGACCTCGTTTCTTTGAGGCGTTCCGGGCGGCGTAAGTTGTGGAACAATTCCGCAACTCTTAAGATGATCGCTAAATTCATGACTCAAATATTCACCTCCACGATCACATCGCAAGGCCTTTATTTTTTTGCCACGTTGATTCTCTACTTCACTCTGAAACTCTTTGAACTTTTCAAAAGTTTCAGACTTATGCCTCATCAAGTAGACATAACCATATCTACTGAAATCATCAGTGAAAGTAATGAAGTAGTGATA
The DNA here is from genome assembly GCA_916181665.1 of Avena sativa. Lineage (NCBI taxonomy): Eukaryota > Viridiplantae > Streptophyta > Magnoliopsida > Poales > Poaceae > Avena > Avena sativa. The sequence goes on along the minus strand of OV702297.1, from coordinate 295,876,803 downwards.
TCCTCCTCTAGCTGTCGTGCTCATTGGTCCACACACATTAGTATGTATGAGTTCCAACAAGTCTGTCGCTCTCTCGGGTAAACTCGAAAAAGGTGACTTGGTCATCTTTCCAAGTAAACAAGCCTGACATGTCTCGTATGATTCAAAATCAAACGAAGTTAGAAGACCATCACCATGGAGCTTCTTCATGCGCTTTTCACTTATATGCCCCAAACGACAATGCCATAAATAGGTAGGACTCAAATCATTAGGCCGAAGCCTTTTAGCACTAATATTGTAAACAAATGCATCATCAAGATTTAAAATAAATAACCCATTCACAATGGGAGCATTAGCCATAAACATATCATTCTTAGAGATTACACAACCATTTTTTGCACTAGCGAATGAATAACCATCCCTCATCAAACATGAAGGTGATAAAATGTTTCGACCAATACTTGGAATGTAATAACAATTATTCAACTCCATAATAAATCCTGAAGGAAGGTGAAGTTGCATGATGCCGACGAACAATGCAGCAACCCTTGCTTTATTTCCGACGCGAAAATCCACTTCGCCTTTCTGCACTTCTCTAGTCCTTATTAGCCCCTGCATCGAATTGCAAATATGAGCAACCGATCCGGTGTCAAATACCCAAGAGTTAACATTGGAATCAGCGAGAAGAATGTCCACAACATTTACAACAAGCGTACCTGAGTTGGAAGTACTCTTACTTCCACTCTTCTTCAAAGAAGCCTGGTACTTGCTGCAGTTTCTCTTCCAGTGGCCATGTTCATGACAAAAGAAGTACTCGGTGTCTTCTACAGGTCCAGCTTTTGCTTGGGTGCAGACTTAGGGATCGTATCCTTAGCCTTGCCCTTCTTCTTCTAAGAAATACCCTTTTTCTTGAAGCTAGGCTTGTTCTGCACAGCCATCACATGGCTATGCCCTGCACACTTCTTCATGTCACTTTCTGCTGTTTTAAGCACCCACATAATTCATTAAGGCCCTTCTCCACCCCATGCATATGGTAGTTCGAAATGAACTGCCCATAGCTGGATGGAAGAGACGCCAAAATGAAGTCAGTGGCCAACTCTTGGCCTAGTGGAAAACCAAGCTTTTCTAAAGTCTGACTGTAACCAACCATTTTGATCACATGGGGGCCTACAGCTGCTCCCTCTGCTAGCTTGCATTCGACAAAGGACTTGGCAACATTGTACCTCTCAGTCCTTGCCTGATCTTGGAACATGTCCTTAAGCGCAACGATCATATCGTATGCATCCTGATCCTCAAACTTCTTTTGAAGTTCAGGTTCCATGCATGCAAGCATAAGACAGCTAACCTCAAGAGAATCATCACATGCTCTCTTGTAGGCATTCTTTAGGGCAGCAGATGCATTATCAGCAGGTTCATCGGGGATTGGGGTATCCAGAACCGTTTCCTTTTTATCAGACCTAAGAACGATTCTCAGGTTACGGACCCAGTCTGAATAGTTTGTTCCATTTAATTTATCTTTGTCAAGAATCCAACGCAAAGAGAAAGGTGATGTAGTGTTTGGTGCCATTGATCTACAACAGAAAACATGCAAAATACTAAGCCATGTAACCATGAAAGAGTAAAACATATTAAACAATTTAATAGCATATACTCCCACTTAAATCAATATCCCTCTATTGATACTAAGTGATTCAAGATCCACAATTAACAAGTTGACTAGTGAGCTTTAGCATCACTGCTAGAAGACAAGGTAAATCGGTAAGCAACACTTGCTAATCATATCACATATGACTCTTGTTGTTGGGTGACATCTCTATGTCAAAACTAGGAGCCCAACCTTTATGCCCCAAGGTCCTTAACTGTTAAGATGACCTTGTCAAGTTCACCAACCCTTATGCATGTAGGTATCCGATACAAACCCATCCAGCCAAGGAAAACCGCGGCACCCTAATTTCATAGGCCCACCAACGATTGTACAGGGCATAGGATGGTGCAAGGTTTGGTTGGGAGAGCATGGTTTAACTTAAACTTTGTGAGGGATCGTTCTACTTCTATCATCTAAGCATGCATAGTAGTAAAACGCATAAGAATAACATTCACATAGATGTGACACAGTATGGCCCATTTTCTCATGGTGATCTCCATCGCCATAGAACCTGTCCACCATGATGATCTCCATCTTCATGTTCCATGTGAGCCATCCTCCAAGTGATGAGTCCTCCAAGAACTAATACAAGCTATTACTCCTAACAGCTAGTAATCAAAATTACATAGTATTGGGATCATCACAAGTTGGCACGCAGGCCATTACAATAAATGACAACACACATGGCTCCAGCCGTGTTGCCCTACTCACGACACGCAGGTCATGCTAATTTTCATACATGCATCACATACATATATGGGCCATACTGATCACATACATCCTGCAAAAACAAGTTATGCATAGAATCACATTCTACCGGATCATGTGACATCGCAGCACCTAGTTACCTTAACGAGATACAAAAAGGGGCTACGATTAAGGGGGGGTCTAGGGGGTCTCCCCCTACGGGGTTCGAAGGGGCAGCGCCCCTCGCGGTATCTTCACAATTTTCTTTAAGTATTTTGATCGGCAAATCAAATTTACCATAAACCAACTCCTGTCCCGATTCAATCAAACTCCTTTGATCACGGTACATCGATTTTAGATCTAGGTTCCGATTCGATCAATCATATTGATCTTCACGTGATTCAACAGGATTTATGTGTCACTGTCTACCCCGATGGCGGAAGCCGACCGGTAGGGGTAAGTTGTTCGACAACCTCAGATCACGATCACGGAAAGCAAGATTATAGATCAATCCTAAACCATAGCCATATAAACGATCACATCATTCATATCAATCTGCATATCACCATATGCAACCATCCCGAACGTATAACTGAACAACATCGGCTCTGATACCACTGAAGGGATACGGGTAGGCTACACTAGCGCAAATCAAAAAATTTCTACCGCGTATACCAGGATTACTGTTGTCATAGATCACGGGATTACCACTAGACGCGCAGTTGGGGAATCGATGAAGTGCGTCGAGGCAGTGCAGACGTTCCACGTCTCCTCCTTGTCCTCGTCCTACGAGAAGCTTCCCTTGCACGGCTCGTCCAAGCGCTACAGATGCAACGCCTCCGAGGTATCCACACGTACAGGGTGGAAGCATCAGACGCCGGCCTGCTAGGTCCGCGCGCGCGACACAGGCGTGAGGAGTGGCGGCTGGGAATGATCTGAGGTCTAAGGTCTAACCCTGGTCAGCTCGCCCCACCCTCTCTTATATAGGCGTCCCTAGTGGGCTTCTACATTAGCAGCCCATCAGTACCCTAAGCCTGGTCTAATTCGGATCCAATCCTCATTAGGCTTCTAGCCCCTTAAGTGTGTGACCCTATAGGTTCATATGCGTATAGACATGACCGAATACACTTATTCTGTCAATAGTTGGTAGCGGCCTCTAGCAAGACGTGCCAACTCCTAAATGCATACAAATATCATATCGGACGAACCATCACAAGGTTTAGTACATGTCTTTCCCTTTGCCTCACGATATTTGGTCTAGCTCCAAGCTGACCTCCCTTTCTCGATACCGTGATTCGGAATCCCTTTACTAGGTTAACTCTTAACCATATGTAGCACGGCCATGCATTTCTGGATCCGATCACTCGAGGGGCCCAGAGATATCTCTCTCAAGTAGAGAGGGGCAAATCCCATATTGATTGACCATGCCTTGCAGCATGCTTCAGGACAAACCCGAAAGCTACCTTTATAACTACCCAGTTAAGGTGCAGCGTTTGATAGCCCCAAAGTAGGTCGATCCACATCTCAAGTACATGCGACAATCTCAGGTCTAAGGACAAAACGTACACGATGTGTAGAGAGAGAGCTACAACTAATTGCTAGTCTCAGGTTGGGTCACTAAAACCCCATGTTCATAACATGTGTCCACGTCATTGGTTTGACATCTCCATGTCTATGACTTGCGAAACATAGTCATCAACCAATCGATGTGCTAGTCTAATATTCACGTGTGTCCTCACATGAACTCCGACTAGGGACAACTCTTAAATAACCATACAAGTATAGAGTTTCACAAACAATTCACGTAATTGCCAATCAATACAAGTTGCCTGATATGGATATTCAAGGAACATTACAATAACTCATGGATACATATGAAATATCATCACCTCTATGATTGCCTCTAGGGCATATTTCCTTCACACGTTCTTCCAGAATCAGAACAACAACAACAACAACAACAACAATAATAACAACAACAACAATCAGAACAACCCACCGGGCTTTAACATGCTTACCAGGTTCTTAAGACTAAGGCCAGCAAAGTTCTCAGGAACTACTGATCCTATGGTGGCCAATGATTGGCTATGCTCTGTGAACAAGGACTTCATAACTGTTGGCTGTACTGATGAAGAGAAAGTCAGATTTGCAGCTCACTTGTTGGAAGGACCAGCAGCCACTTGGTGGGATAACTTCCATATCATCACTCCCATTGAGGATGTGACATGGGTTATCTTTGAAGATGGTTTCCGTACTGCTCACATCTCATCTGGAGTGACGAGTTTGAAGAAGAAGGAGTTCCATAACTTGAAGCAGCGCCACCGCAGCGTGGCCGAATATATTGAGGAGTTCAACAATCTGGCACGATATGCACCGGATGAAGTTGACACTGATGCTAAGAGGAAGGAAAAGTTCCTTGAAGGGTTGAATGATGAATTGAACCTGCAGTTAGCTGTGGCCTATGTTCCCACATACCAGTATCTTTGTGACAAGGCTGCTATTTTGGAGAGCAAGATGAAACAAGTTGAAAGCAGGAAGAGAAAACACTCTGACAAGCACAGCTCGGGATCGTCTCACAAGCGTTCCCATTATGATGACAGTGGGAGTTCTAGATCCCACAAGCATGGGAAGTTCAACAAGAACCACAACCACAACCGCTATCATGACAACAAGCACCACCATAGTCATGACAATGACAAATATAAGAATCACAAGGGTGGATATAAGAACCACCACAATGGAAGTGGAAGTGGCAGTGGAAGCCAGCCTGTCAAGAAGGATCTTAGTCAGGTTGAATGCTTCAAGTGCAAGAAGATGGGGCATTATGCAAATGAATGCCCAGAAAAGAAAGTTGAAGGACCCAACAAGCCCAACCCTTTCCAGAAGGGGCAAGTGAACCACATCAATGTGGAGGAAATCTATGAAGAGCCAGATGCTGTGGCTGGTAAGTTCAAACTCAATTCTATTCCAGCACTTGTTCTTTTTGATACTGGAGCATCGCATTCATTCATATCAAAAGCATTTGTTGATAGAAATGGGTTTTCAACTGAAAACATTGGGTGTCCAATAAAAGTAAGTTCTCTAGGTGGAGATATGATAGTAAGTCTTGGATGCCGGGATCTAGTGATAGAGTTTGGAAAACATAAGTTTCCAGTGAGTCTGATAATCCTAGATTCCCAAGGACTGGATGTAATTTTGGGAATGGATTGGATGACCAAGTATGAAGGAGTACTAGATTGTGCCAATCGTACTGTTGCACTCACAACCCCGGAAAAGAAAAGGATTAGGTTCAAGTCTAACTTTGAATCAAAAGGGAGTAAGCTAAATTATCTTAAGGGGGTTAGCATAGACAGTGTGCCTATTGTGAGTGAATATCCTAATGTGTTTCCGGAAGAATTGCCGGGAATGCCACCAGATAGAGATGTGGAATTTCTTATTGATTTGCTACCAGGATCTGGACCAATAGCAAAGAGACCGTACAAGATGTCAATGGATGAGTTGAAAGAACTCAAGAAGCATCTTGGAGAACAGTTGCAGAAAGGTTTTATCCAACCAAGTTCTTCATCTTGGGGAGCACCAGTGTTGTTCGTGGAAAAGAAAGGTAGAAGTCAAAGGTTATGCATAGATTACCGTTCACTCAATGAGGTGACTATCAAGAACAAATACCCTTTGCCAAGAATCAATGAATTGTTTGATCAGTTAGAAGGAGCTTGTGTGTTCTCAAAGATTGATCTCCGGTCAGGTTATTTACAACTCAAGATAAGAGAACAAGACATACCTAAGACAGCTTTCACCACTAGGTATGGATTGTATGAGTACACCGTGATGCCATTTGGTTTGACCAATGCACCAGCGTACTTTATGAATATGATGAACAAGGTGTTCATGGAGTTCCTTGACAAGTTTGTTGTCATATTCATCAATGACATTTTGATCTACTCCAAGATCAAAGAAGAGCATGAGGGACATTTGCATCAGATACTTGAGAAGCTTAGAGAGCATAAGCTGTATGCCAAATTCAGCAAGTGTGAGTTTTGGTTGAATGAAGTTGGATTTCTTGGACACATTGTGTCAGGAGATGGTGTAGCAGTTGATCCTGCTAAAGTTTTAGCTGTAACTGAATGGGAATCTCCTAAGTCATTGAAAGAGGTTCGTAGTTTCCTTGGCTTGGCAGGATACTACAGAAGATTTATCGAGAATTTTTCCAAGGTAGCTAAACCTATGACAGAGTTGCTAAAGAAAGACAAGAAATTTTCTTGGTCTAAGGGTTGTGAACTTAGTTTTCAAGAATTAAAGAAGAGACTAGTGACAACACCTGTCTTATGTTTGCCAGATTTGGAGAAAGATTTCCAAGTATATTGTGATGCATCTCATCATGGATTAGGTGCAGTACTTATGCAAGAAGGGAAAGTTGTGGCTTATGCCTCAAGACAACTCAAAACTCATGAAGTAAACTACCCTACTCATGATTTAGAGTTAGCCTCTGTTGTACATGCACTTAAAACATGGAGACACTATCTTTTGGGAAAGCGATGTGAAGTGTTCAAAGATCACAAGAGTTTGAAGTATATCTTCACCCAGAAAGAAATTAACATGAGACAAAGAAGATGGCTAGAACTCATCAAGGACTACGACTTGAGTTTGCAATACCACCCTGGTAAAGCAAATGTTGTAGCGGATGCTCTAAGCCGAAAGGTTTTTGTGAATGGCCTTACTAAGGGAGAATTGCCTGATGATCTGTGTACCCAATTCAGAAATCTCAGATTGGAGATTGTGCCTGAGGGACATCTCATGTCTTTGGATGTTCAACCCACTTTGTTGGACAAGATCAATGGAGCCCAAAAGACAGATAAGGAAATTGAAGAGATTAAGGAAAAGATTGGCAAGGGAAAAGCCAAAGGATTCCATGAAGATGAATAGGGTACTTTATGGTATGGAAAACGTATCTGTGTTCCGCAAGATCCGGAGCTTCGGAAACTGATTTTACAAGAAGCCCACAACTCACCATATTCCATTCATCCGGGTAACACCAAAATGTACATGGATATGAAGGAAAGATTTTGGTGGAATAATCTCAAGAAGGACATCGCCGAACATATTGCTTTGTGTGATGTATGTAGGCGAGTGAAAGCGGAACATCAGAAACCAGCAGGATTGTTACAACCACTACCTATTCCTGATTGGAAGTGGGACAAGATTGGCATGGATTTCATCACCGGATTGCCAAGGACCAGGCCAGGATATGATTCTATTTGGGTAGTAGTGCATCGCTTAACTAAAGTGGCTCATTTCATACTCGTGAAGACAACCTATATAAGTGCTAAGTTAGCCAAGATCTATATGAGTAGGATTGTATGTCTACATGGAGTACCCAAGAGTATTGTGTCTGATAGGGAAACCCAATTTACTTCTCATTTTTGGAGGCAACTACATGAGTCATTGGGAACGAGGTTGGAATTCAGCACTGCTTTTCACCCTCAAACTGATGGACAAACAGAAAGGACCAATCAGATTCTTGAAGATATGTTGAGAGCTTGTGCTCTAGACTATGGAGCCAGTTGGGATGAAAGTCTGCCTTACGCAAAATTCTCTTACAATAACAGCTATCAAGCAAGTATTGAGATGGCACCATTTGAGTTTCTCTATGGGAGAAAGTGTACCACCCCATTGCTATGGAATGGTGTGGGAGAAAGAAGTTTGTTCGGACCAGAACTAATCAAAGAGGTTGAAGAGAAAGTCAAGCTAGTTAAGGACAGATTAAAGATAGCACAGTCCCGACAGAAAAGCTACACATATCCTAAGCGTAGAGAGGTCACCTATGAAGTGGGTGATATAGCTTATCTTAGAGTGTCACCACTTCGTGGAGTGAAGAGATTTGGTGTCAAAGGTAAATTGGCCCCGATATATGTTGGACCATCAAGATTCTCAGCCGTAAAGGAGAAGTATCTTATGAGATTGAATTGCCAGAATCATTGTCTGCCGTTCACAATGTGTTTCATGTGAGTCAGCTTAAGAAATGTCATCCAGAAATGGAGGAGACTTCTTTAAAGGATACTATACCTTTGGAAGAGGTTCAATTGGAGAGTGACCTCACTTATGAGGAGAAGCCTATCAAGATTCTTGAGACTGCAGAAAGAGTTACTCGGACTAAGACCATCAAATTCTGCAAGGTTCAACGGAATCATCATTTCGAAGAAGAAGCAACATGGGAAAGAGAAGATGATCTTCGGAAAGACCACCCTCACCTATTTGCTAGCCAATCCGAATCTCGAGGGCGAGATTCACCTTAAGGGGGTTAGATTTGTAACATCCCTAAAATCATGTTTCAAAACTCATGCATATCATCCATGCATCCATGATCATTTAGGGTTCCATTTCAAAACCATTTCAAAAACAGGAGCATATGTTGCTCATTATTTTATGAGAGTATGCTCTAGCCTTAGTGCTACCTTCTTTTGAGAAAGGTACTTATTGTATTCAGTAATGTTTTGAGTTCAAACTTAAGTGATTTCCAAAGCTTGGGCAGAGTTTTCAAAACAAAGTATGAATATAAAACCAATTTTATGCCTATTATTTATATCTCATTAAGGCTTGGTTTTATTCTATTTTTCAGATGATCAAAGTGTGTTTGGGTAAACAGAAGTGTTTGACACACACTTGAGTACAAAGTTCACTGTATAAAAATCTAGAGAAGATTTTAAATCGAACTTGTTTGAATTAGGGTTTGAAAATCATTTCTAAAAATCAAACAGAAAAAGAAAAGCAAAAAGGAAAAAATAAAACCGGCGCCAGCCTTTCGGCCCAACCCAACCACTCAGCCCATCTAGCCCAGCAACTCTCTCCCGCGAAGAAAATGATTCGCACTCAGAAACCTACCCCCCTCTCGCTGACGCCCCGGACCCACCTCCACGTCACTCCGTCGTCCCCAAATCTCGCCCGCAGACCACGTCGTCGCTGCCGTTGATGCCGATAATGGCGCGGCATAATTAGCCTTGATTCTGCGAGCGTTTCCTATCGCGCTGCTGCCTACTTAAACCACACCCTCCGCCACGGTCATTTTCCCCCACACCGCACACTCTTCTCGCCACCAGGCTGCCTCTATTTCATATTACACCGCCGCAGTCAGAGCCAACTCCGGCGAGGTATTCCGGTAAGCCTAGTGCTCGCGCCTACTCCTTGTTCACCCTGGAATGATCCTCTGATCCTTGCGCACCTCCTGATCCCCTTTGTCCGTCTGCTTGTGATCCAGAGCGTCGACTTCGACGAGCACCGTGGGAATCCGATGCCGTCTCCAACTCTGGCGAGAGATTGAGGTAAAAGCCGACCGCCCCATGCCTTCTACTTGACCTTGTCAGGTTCGCCTGAGCATTGTGCACATGCTGATACCCTCGGTTTGTGCTAGGGTGGCCAGTAACGTCGCCTTCGTCGCTGTTCGAGCAAACCCGACGCTGCCTCCAACTGCGACGAGCCCCAGCAGCCTTTGCAGCACGCCCCCGCCCACGCCAGCAACACCTTGAGCTTCGTCGTGTTCCTGCGAGTCTGGTAAGCCACTGATCTACCCTTAGCCCCCTCTAGAATCACCGGTGCATCGCTGGCAGAAGCGTCGCCGCCGCCAGCGACCATTCGCGCCGCCACTCTTTGGTCAGAGCAGCACCCGCCGTTAGATCTGTATCGTAGGGTTTAGATTAGATCTGGAGCGAACCGTTTTCTTTAGATCTGGCATGTTGGATCTAACTTGATCCGACGGCGCGGAAGCGTGATCCTGAGTGAAGCGGTATTGTCCAATCAGGAGACGCCGCGTGGCATGAGTTTCGTTTTGAAAATTTGAATTAGATTAATTAGATGGTTAAACTTGTTTAAATCATAACTTTTGATTCCCACGTCCAAATTTGACAAATTTTATATCAATGGAATCAGGAGAGAAAATCCTTTCCATTTATGCAATGTGTTTAAAGTTTTTCCTATGTTAAAATGGTTGTTTTTGCAGAAACATGTGTAGGCCTATTTTGTGTATATTAATTATTTGGAAAAGTTTTGCTAATCAAATAAAGTTTATTTTGGCTTGCTTTGTACTTGTTTATGATTCAGTATAGTGCACTTGTCTTGTTTGGTGTAGAAAATCATCACATGGCATATTGCATACATTCATGTATTTTTGGTTGTATTAATTGTGTATGTGATTTTGTGCCATTATTTTATGTGTAGATTTTGGTGCAAATAGTGATTGTGATTGTGAGGATTGTAGCTACTCTCCAAACTACCAAGGCAAGTGGTGCTTCATGATTTATTCCTATGTTTATGAACTATGCATTAGAAATATTTTGCTAGTCTTGCATGGATATTTTTGATCTATATGCTATACTTGGGAAATCCTAGTAGTTGTAGAATTGTTAGAAATATTTCTAAGTCTTATCAATGCCATGCTTATCCTAGCTAGTAGCAACCAAGGGTGGTTATATATTCATGCTATGAGAAAATATTTCTAAGTCTTTGGACTTGTATTTTGTTTAATAAAACAACTAAGTGAATGAAACACCTGGGTGGAATGGAAGGAATGGTTTATGTTGAGTGGTTACACAAGGCCCATTTCTATGGTTTACCTTGTGCATCTCACTTGTGGAAAGCCACCCAGGAACAAAGGGATTTGAGAGGCCCAATGTTAAGAAGCTTCTAGTGCAGCCACATGGCAATATGGGCTTTGCCTGGATCATATATGTTGCAATAACTTAGCCATTTGGACAGTTGGTGGTAGTGGGATGATAGGTTGGAGCGCGTCCATTTGGTCTAAGGGAAGGCTTCCGAAAGGTCCTGTCTTGGTGAAAATCAAGTCTTGTGGGGAAAGTGCACAACCTCTGCAGATGGAAGAATCTAAGTACTTAGCCATGTCCCTGGTATTGGACAACTTGAGAATCAATACATGGAAGCTATCAAGAATCTCCTCATCCCAATTTCTAAGTAAAAACTTGTGGTTGAACAAGGGTGAAGGTTCACCAATTTCTATTGGTGATTCCTTGGGAAAGTTTTGTCAAAGAAAAACTTAGTGATTTCAACTAATAGGTAAAACCTATTTTGAGCAAAGCAAGCCTAAGCTACACTTAGCCAAAATGCATATAGTAGCTAGACTACCAATATTATACTAAGGTATCACTTGCCAATACTATTCCAATGTATTGACCCACTGTGGTTGTAACTTGTGATGTTGCAGGTTATTCTGATGGTGATTAGGGGTTATGAGTCTACACTCAACATGCTTGCCTGTGGCACATGAAGATGAAGACTTATTTATCTTATTACATATTTAAAATCTTGTACTAGGCCTGTGTCCATGGAGTTGTAAAAGACTATGTTTGTCTCTGGAATGACTTGTAATAATGACCTTTGTTTCTGTGTACTTCATCTTAAACTGTGGATGCTAGCATTGATCCAGGGACTAGCATTGCAATCACAGGGATCCTTACCATTATAAAGGGAGGGATCTTACACCCACCCCCTCCCATCTCGTCCCCGAGGTTACCGACGCTTCTTGCCCGACCGTAAAATCCCTCTCCTCGAGATGCTGGCAAGAACACACTCGAGGTCACGCTCCTCTGACCTAGCACGCAGAAGAGACGACGACCGAACTATTGGAGATATGCCCAAGAGGCAATAATAAAGTGGTTATTATCATATCTTCATGTTTATGATAAATTTTTACATACCATGCTATAATTGTATTAACCGGAAACATTAATACTTGTGTGATTTGTAAACATGTAAGAGTCCCTAGTAAAGCCTCTTGTTAAACTAGCTCGTTGGTTAATATATGATCATGGTTTCCTGATCATGAACATTGAGATGTTATTAACAACAAGGTCATATCATTAGGATAATGATGTGATGGACATACTCCTATAATTAAGCGTAGCATAAGATCAAGTCATTTAAAATAGTTCACTTGCTATAAGCTTTAATATACATAGTAACCTAAATCCTTCGACCATGAGATCATGTTAATCACCATCACCAGATGGATGCTTTGATGACATCAAATACCACTTTGTAATTGGGTGCTTATAAAGGTGGCATTGAGTATTCATAAAGTATGTGTTGAGGCACATGGATCAAGAGTGGAATTTTTCCATCCATATGACGAATAGATATACTCTGGGCCCTCTCGGTGTAATGTCGTCCAATTGGCTTGCAAGCATGTGACTGGCTCACAAGGGATCACATATCACAGGAACGAATAGAGAGTACTTATAAATAACAAGGTTGAACTAGGTATGAAGAGATACCGGCAATCAAACTTCGAATAAGTAAAATATCGCGAGACAAAGGTAAATTGGTATCCTATGTAAATGGTTCATTTGATCATGAAGTAATCGTAGAAATATGTGGGAGCCATATGAATTTCTAGATTCCACTATTAGTTATTGATCGGAGAAGAGTCTCAATCATGTCTGCATAATTCCCGAACTGTTGGGAGACACACTTAAGGATTCGATGTTGTTTAGTAGATATGGAATGTGAGTAAAGAGACCGAAAGTTTGGGAATGGTTTTGGTGTTTTCATTGGAATGTTCTAGAAGGGTCTAGAAGGTCCATCACTCCGGAGTGGGAAGGGTATATGGATGTGTCATGAAAAAGTGGAACGGTTGCATCATGTCCTAGGTCACTTGGCTGGACACTTGGAAGAAAGAAATCAAACTCTAGATGGGAAGTCAAAATAAGACAGTTCGAAAAAGTCAAAGTGGGACTTTGATTTCCAAGTGGAGGGAGGGAAGGAATCCTACCTAAGGGAGGATTCCTCCCTCTCCCTTTTCGCCAGCCCATGAGGTGGAGTTGGGGAAGGACTCCCCTTCCCCAACCGCTCTTCCCTCTCATAAATAGAGGGGAGGGGGCGCCCCCCTTACACTACACAAGAAACCCTAGGTCAGCGGCTGCCCCCTCTAGATGCATCTGCCCTAGATGTCCTCTAAACCGCTATCTAGCTAACCCCTAGCCGCCGGCTACCTCAAAACCCCTCGGCCCTCTAAACCCTAGATCGCTGAGGCCCTCTCTCTACTCCACCATACCCACTCTGGCTTAGGCGAAGCCCTGCGAGATCTCCCCTCTAATTTAGACACCATGCTGTCATGCTGCCGAAATCGCGAGGAGAGAGCTACAACCTCCACTGCCTGCTAGAACAAGGGAGAGGAAGGTCTTCATAGAGTACCATTCGTGTGACCGACTGCGGGAGCGCTGCTGGTACGCGGCGCCGAATGGATCGTCTATGCGATCTTGAGATCCGCAAGTGAACAACTACATCACCCACGAGAATCCAATCTCGTTAACCGCTTTGGATCTTTGAGGGTTAGTACTCTATCGACTCATTTCTACAATCTAGTAGATAGATCTTGGCTTATGTGTGTTTATGCGATATAAAGTTTTATTTTCCATGCTACGAACCCCTACAGTGGTATCAGAGCCGTGTCTATGAGTAGATCTGTTGCACGAGTAGAACACAATGGTAATTGTGGGAATTGATGCTTTTGTTGTCGATTGCTTCTTGTGTACTTTGCATCTTGCAGGATGGTGGGATGATGCGGTCGAGGCTAACCTTACATGACATCATTCATGAGACTTGCTCCACGCTTGACATGCAACTTGTATTGCATAAGTGGCTTTGCGGGTGTATGTCTCTCCCAACATAGTGAAGATTCAATTTACAATGGGTGAATGACAATACTATTATCAACGTTGTGGTTCTTGTTTGTAAGTTAGAACGGTTCTTGCTCGCAAGCCCCAAACCACGTAAAATATGCAAAGATAATTAGAGGCGTCTAACTTTGTTTTGCAGGGGTGTGCTGTGATGTGATATGGCCATGATTGTGATTATATATGATGTATGCAATGCTCCTTATTGTAAGTCGACAACCGGCAGGAGCCTTATGGTTGTCTTTTAATTTCGTTAAGACCTGCGTGTCTATTATTCAAAGTAGTTGTAATAGTTGATGCTAGTGGACGGCAACCATGGAGGGGCGCCATTGACCTTGACGCCACACTGGTGATGATCGAGATCATGTACATGCTTCAAGATGGAGATCGGAAGGACAAGAAGAAAGGCCATATCATATCACATATTATGAATTGCATGTGATGTTAATCCTTTTATGCATCTTGTATTGCTTAAATCGTGACGGTAGCATTATAAGATGATCCCTCTCACAAAATATCAAGTAATGAAGTGTTCGTACTTAGTTAGCACCGTTACCAAGACTCATTGTTTCGAAGCACCACGTGATGATCGGGTGTGCTAGATTCAACGTGTGCATACAACGGGAGCAAGCCAGATTTTCTCATGCAAAAACTAAGGTTAATATTGACGAGCCTAGCATGTACAAACATGGTCACGGAACACGAATCACCGAAAGGTAAAGCATGAATCATATAGTAGATATGATGAAAATGTTGATTGTTCGCCTTTGAAACTACATCATCTCTCGTGATGATCGGACTTGGTGTAGTGGATTTGGTTTGTGTGATCACTAAAACAATGTGAGGGATATTGTTTTGAGTGGGAGTTCAACAGAAATATGATTAAAAGTTGAACACTATTTATTATAAATTAAATCAAAGTGAATTTGCATAGTTGTTGTAGTCATTGGCATCAGTTTACCACCTTACGCTTAGTTATAATTGAGATAATAGAACTATAGAATTCTGGTTAGTTACTTTACGAACTGGTATCGTATTGTTTTGAAGTGTTAATCTAAAGTTTCAAAGTCCTATTACAAACTTTCAGTAAGTTCCGGTTACTCCGTAAAGTTTAATAATTGGTATTAAATCAAGAGTAACAATTCTAGTGTTAGTATATAAGTATCATGTTTGTCTCCATGATTCTTGATATTCAAAAGATTGTTTTAATATCAAGGTTATCTAGGAGCTAAAAGAGTTATTTCAGAAACCATCATGTGTAGAAGATATTGCGATATCTGAAATGATGTTTTGGTTGCAACATGATAGAGTATAATATGGCAAAATATATGTTCTCATATTTCATGAGAATTTGCAAAAGGTTGGAGACACTAGTCGTCCTAATCCTCCAAAAGGTTTTGGAGAGCAACATTATACTCACGATTCACCGTTATAAGCTATATTAGCTTGATCATGAATATTTCCATGATAAGGATGAATATAAGGTGTAGGTAAATGTTTTACTATGCTAAAAAGATTACTAAAGAATGGAATTTGAAAGAACACCAAAACATTTGATGATGGTGATCTACTTCAAACTGCAATCCAAATATATTGGTATTTAACTATACATGCTTTGGACTATGTGTCATGTGTATGGCTCCACTATTGATATTGATAGATTCTTTTAAACAGAAAAGGAAATACTGAAAGAGAATCTCAGAAATATATGGCAGAAAAGAAAAGACTAGAATTGTTTAGGTTAGGTATATAGAGGATATACGTGTTATGGTTGTATTATTTGCTTGTTAAATAATGTGGTTCTTAAGTATTGGATACTAAATTTGTTGGTGTGTGAATTGTCATACAAGACAACACGATTCATGAACTACAATGGCCTAAGTAACTAGCATACGAATATGTGATGATGTTCATCGAGAACAAATAAAGGGTTGTTGTGTTGCTCGTTAATATCAAAGCTTGCCTTCAAGATTTGTTTTATCAGGTATTATGAGAACAAAAGGTTATTCAAATAATTTTCGTATTCCATGAAATATGGATGATACTCAAGTCTAGTTAGAGAAATCACATCCATAAAGCTAATGCTAAAAATGTCGAAACACAATTTATTGAAAGATCACTTAAGAAGTGACATTGCTGTTTAAATTATAGTGGAAAGAAAACATGAAGAACCTCCATGTGGATGGAATTTTGGAGTCTTTTGATTTTGATCAAATGATGCTTGTGAAACTTTCCTAGAGATAATTAAAACTCCGTTCATAGGCCAAAATGGAATGAATGACTAGCTTATTGGAACTCGTACATATTGTTGTATGAAACCCGTTTTGTGTAGTCAAGAGCGATGTATTTCAACTTCATATGCTTTCTCTGAAAATTTGAGTGAATATATGAATATTTACTTAATAAGAATGAAGTGTGAAACATTTGGAAAAGTTTGAAGACTTTCAAGATGAAGTGCAAAATCAATGTAATAAGAAAATAAAGAATTTATGATAGGATCATAAAGGAATATATTTGAAGGGAATATGCCCTGAGAGGCAATAATAAAGTGGTTATTATGTATATTCCAAGTATATGATAGATGTTTATTTTACATGCTATAATTGTATTAATACGGAAACGTTAATACATGTGTGTTTAATAAACAACTAGAAAGTTCCTAGTTATGCCTCTCTCATAAACTAGCTCGTTGATTAACAAGATGATCAAGGTTTCCTGATCATGGACATTGGATGTTGTTAATAACGAGGTCACAACATTAGTGTAATGGTGTGATGAACATTCATCCGAAGTATAGCATTACGATCAAAGTCATTGAGTTTATATTGCTATAAAAACGTACGAAGTGATCCTAATCCATAGACCATGAGATCATGTCAATCACTAACACCGGAAGAGTATCTTGATAACATCAAACGTCACAACATAACAGGGTGATTATAAAGATTGGTCCAGTACTACTAAAATGTTATGTTGAGGCCCATGGACCGAGAGTGGAATTTGTTCATCCGGATGACGGATAGATATACTTTGGGCCCTCTCGGTGATATAACATTGATTAGCTTACAAGCAAGTGATTTGATCACTAGAATGTTATATCACGGGAACAAGAAAAGAGTGCATGTCAGTAACGAGATCAAACTAGGTATGGAGATACCGATGATCAAATCTCGGACATGTAATATATCGTGAAACAAAGGGATTAAGATACTAGCGTAAAAGGTTCTCGCGATCACAAGAAAGTCATCGTTGAATGTGTGGGAGTCAGTATGGGGCTCTAGATCCCGCTTCTGATTATTGATCTGAGACGGGTCTCGATCATGTCCGCATTATTCGCGAACCGTAGGGTGACACACTTAAGAGACACCGACATCCATTTGGAGCAAAAGTTTCATGCCGGAAAGAATAACAAGCGCATGAATTTATTTCACTAGATGCCGAAACAGGTTTTCGGGTGAAATTGCAGAAAGTGTTTTTGCATGTGAGACGAAATACTAGCAAGGAGTTATATGTGAATGTTTGTCATTAAAGTAATTGACAAAATTCTGAATAAATAAAAGGATTTTTATTTAATGAGAGTTTGCGCTAAATTTGGTGGATATTTAATGGGAATTTGAGTGGAGGGAATTGAAAGGGATTTTTGTGAGTGGAGTGTCCACCCACATGAATGAGGGGAGGGCAAGGGGGCAGCCCCCATGCGCCGGCCACCCCCTTGGGGTTCCCCTCCCTCTATCTCACTCACACCTCCTCATGAAGGATCTCTCTCCCCCTCTAGTATTTATCCCCCATGGTCTCGGACTAGTGAGATAGATGTTCCCAGTGGCTATTCGGCAAGAAAGAGTTATGCTTCCGCTGCATCGCTGGAGCAAGGAGGCGGAGGTTGCTCGGTGCCTCGGACGTGTGTGCGAGCACGGATGCGCTGCTAAGTTGCGGTGCTAAGGACTTCCTCTTGATCTTGAGATCGGCAAGAGATCGTCTACATCAACCACGATTTTGATCTCGTTAAGCTTTGTCGGTCTTCAAGGGTATGCTCTCTACGGATATACATCCGTCCGTTGTTTCTATCTAGTAGATAGATCTTGGTACATAGTTGTTCCCATCATAGGAATTTTTTTGTTTTGTATGCTTCAAACCCTACAATATTTGATTTACATGTTTAGCATAACACCTAAGATTTGAGGAATCATTCCATAAATTTGCATTTCCCGAAACACCATAAGAGTACGGAGTGTTTGAGATATGCAATGAAACCTTGTTTGACATGGTAAGATGCAACACCCCAGCATTAGAGCTTAGAAATAAGCTGAACACAGGTGTGTGCATTGCATTCATGCATAGAAAATCTGAATAATTTTCGCGCTTTTAAAAAAAACTTGTCAGAGTGATTGAAGATTCTCTTAACTTGATGGAATTGAAGTAGATCATCAAGTTGATTGCGATAAGTTTCAATATGATCTTTGCTGAAACCTTATTTTGGGTAAACATGATTTGATCTAAGGGTAGATCAAATGGAATAAAACTAAACCCTGATACATTACTTGATGATTTATATTTGATCCTTAGGTGATCATATCATAGTATTCATTATAATCACTCGTGAGTACCAAGTTAAGGATATAACACAAATAATAAGAATGTACCAACTATATCTTAATCTTATCTACTTATACCATGTGTATCATGGAAATACCTAACTTTCACTCTTTAGTGAGATTGAGTAGGAAAGAAACCAAGTCAAGATCATTCACCATAAATCTCCTTTCCATATCAATCCTTATCATCTCTACTGAATCCAATCCTTATATTTGTTGTTCATCAATATTGAGTAATCAACTATTGATTCACCAATTCTTAACCTATCAATTCTTGATCTATCAACTCTTATCCTTATTATAGCATTCACTTAAGGCTTATAAAGAAAGAAGTCAGAAGAGGTAAATAGTGATGCTAGTTTTAGATGTTATCTATAGGATGGGAGTTATTGGGGGAAATCAAAACAATATGGTAACAAAGAAGATTACAAGGATGAAGTCTGAAGATAGTTACCAGGAGTAGTCCTATTGGATCAAGTAGGTATAGTCAATGAATTATATCTCTTAATCCAATAGAGCTAAACAAAAGATAATTAGAATACAACTGTAGTGTTGTATTGAAGAAGCCTTGTTTAGTCAACTGGAATCCTGAACCATAAAGGATCAAAGGATCATAATGATCATGACTTACTCACCAATATTTAATGCTTATACTGTAGCATCCCAATTGTCTAACAATTGTAATGCTACTTGGTCTAGTAATATAATGGCTACTTCATATATATAATTGTTGCATCATCATTATATCATGCTCATGTCATCATGCCACCTTGCATTTGAGCATCATATAAAACCCTTTGTGCTTTGGGTTCTTCTCTCATATGCATTATTAATTGTTTTTGCCTCTTGATATTGTATTTGGTTATTGATATATTGTTTAATGCCCAAGTTGAGTTGGGGCCATATCTTTTATTCCACTCCACCACCTTTTATTTAACCACCTTATAATTCCACCATCCCATTATCCATGAGCTTGTATTTGATTTTTTCTTTGGTATTTAATCTAGCTCATGGGAGATAGGATGGATCTACCTCTACCAATTCTTTGCTTGGCTTTATTCCACTTGTGGGAATGCATAAGAATAATGCCATGTAATATTATTGTTTTCACAAGATTTTAATCATGGCAATTATCATTTTTGCATGGGCCATGCAAGAGTACCCCACCTTTAGCCATTTGTTTCTCTCTTGGTTTTGATGGGTTTTATCTTATGGAGACATAGCCATCCATCTTCCTCTACCCCTCTTTTGCTTGATCTAGTTGGTCTTGCTAAAAGCCACACCACACCTCTCTCTCTCTCTCTTTTCCTCACCTTCCTCTCCTTTTCACCTCCATCCATGCATGATCATGTGGATCATGTCTAAAACCCTAAACCATACCCTCTCTCTCTAATCCTTTCTCCAAAATCTTACACCTAATCTAAACCCTAAACCTAGCCCCATCTCTAGCTAACCCTAGTTCCCACACCTCTCTCACCTCACCCTCTCCTCTCACCCATGCCGAGCCTCTCCTTGCTGGCCTCACCTGGCCACCCTTCCTCCCTGGCCCCACCTAGCTACCTTCCTACCCCAACCCTAAACAAAACCCCAACCCGAGCCTAAACCATCCTACCCTATCTCTCCCTCTCTCTCTCTAGCTCTCTCTCTCTGCCACAGCAGTCCCACCCGAGCCAGCCACCTCGGCCTCGCCTTGGCTCCACCCTACCTGCCCTGCCTGCCCTGGACCAGCCCCAGACCGAGCCCTGCCCGAGCACGTGAGGAGGAGAAAGGTGGAACCCGAGCCACCTTTATCTAACCTGCCACGGCTGCCCCTCGCCTCTCTCCCTCGCTTTACCTCCGCCCCACGGCTCTCCTCTGCCCTCCCAGATCCGCCCCAGGGCCTTGCCCTCTCCCCTCTCTTCTCCACCGCCACCATCTACCCCATCGCTGGCGATCCGTCGGTCTCCTTCGTCTCCCTCTTGCAGCCGGTGGCGAGGTGCTCTAGGTGTCGAGGAAGGCCAAGGACCCTTCCCTGCTTCGTCCTGTACGTACCAGCGAGGAGGAGGAGGACCCCAGGCTCGCCAGACCGAGGCCGCTCCGACGAAACCCTAGCTCCGCCCGGCGCCTGCTTCGTCGACGATCGATCGCTCCCCTGCCGGATCCACCATCTCCAGCAACCTCGCGGTGAGCCATGCACCCTCCTAGACATCCGCGTTGTCGTCATCGTCCCCTGTATGCGTTGATCTTTCCGTCGTACACCCTCGGTGCACCGGCGAGCGCGTGCGTCTGCTCGCTCATCGCGTCGCGGAACCTCATCTGGACGCGCAGCTTTTCCCTAACACCTACCCCACCTAGCCGCAGCGGTCGCCGCCGCCGCGCGCAAGCGCCAGGTCGTGGGTTCGAGCCCCGTGCGCCGTGCCCCGCGTCAGACGAGCACCGACCCGTCCTCAGGCGCAGAGAAGAAGTACAGTAGCCGCCGCCACTTTGCACATACCCCCTTTTTTGTTTCCGCTCTTAACCCGCGGTACCTCGGGGCCCGCTAGTCAGCCTCCCAGTCAGTCTTGCAGAACCCCCCCCCCCAGCTCTCCAACCCTCAACCCGCAGTCCCCCGGATTCCCCACGTGTCGCGTCCCCGCTGGCTGCGCGCGCCGTGGACCCGCGAGGCTGCCGGGCCCATCTGTCACCCTCTGTGGCTAGGAAGCGACGTGGTGAGAAACACTTTTCTGTGCGCGTGTTGTCCCAGTCAGCAGTGAGCCCCACCCGTCAGCGTCTGAGTCTGTAACAGGCTGAGTAACAAAAGTTTCTGTTCTTTTCTGTTTTTAATTTAAACTTTTCAAATTGTTTAAATTCAAATTTAAATCTGTTTTCAAATATCTTTTGAAATATAAATCCAAATAATACATGTAATATATGTTTTGAAATCAGAAAAATATGAGGAATTCAAATATGCCCTTCAAAATATATTTTGAACACTTTAATTTTCGAGTTGATTAAAATTACACTAAAATGCCCTTTTGCCTTAATTAATTAATAACTTTTGTTTTATAACTCCAAATTTAACAAATAATATGTCTAAAATGATTAGCTCGACGAGACCTTTCTGTTTATGCATTCCTTGTTTTGAATTGCAGCATGCATCGTATAAATATAAAGTATACAGCAACTTTTATGAGGTTAAAATGTGACTAAAACCCAATAAAATGCTTATTTCTTGTATTCCACATCTCACCCATGCCATGCTACTTTATTGCCATGCAAATTGTGCATCATTCATCATGGCATGATTGTTTGCTTGTCGCATTTTATTCATATGCTTGTGCATTTTATTTATGTTGGCCCTTGTTTGTTTGGTTCTTCTTCGAATAGACGCTGAGCAGGGGATATATCAAGAAACCCAGGACCACTACCCAGATCCTTCTCTCGCTTCAACTGAGCTGCCAGGCAAGCACTACCACATGCTTGCATACATATAGTACCTATTGCCTCTATCTTATTCTTGCATCATTGAGTCGCGATTGCATTAAACTGAATCCCAAGTACTGCATAGCCTTTACTTTAAACCCCACCGAAGCTTGTTCCTCCATCCCATGAGCCATTACTACAGGAGTTGTTTGAGCCATGCGGGTCGTAGAACAGCACGTGTAGGGTATGTGAGTGTCTGATGGATAACGAGGTACCTAAACAACTTAACCTGAGTAGTAATGGGATAACTAATGAAAGTGGCATCAGTGAGCAATATCTGCTATTTGGTTTTTCATGCTCACTTGTGTCCCGTAGGACCCCGAGTACTTGATTCCTGTTCCTTGAATATTCGCGCTATCCACATCCGGGAGGCTTATGAACCCCCCTGAGCCAGAGCTTGATTCATTCTTATTTCTTGGGGCCACAAAGTAGTTTGGGGCTTTATTACTATTCTGTACTTATGCCATGCTTTACTGCTTTATTTAAGATTGTGCGAGGATGCACCTGTACTGTTTAGGTAAGCGGAGTGTTTTCGCGGTATCGACAAGCCCAGTCACACTTTCGGGTTCCCAGTCGTTTACATCCATTGACGCAAACCTTGAGTCCATTCGGAGCCGGCCAACTTCATTGCGGGTAGCTTAATGGGGTGGCCCCCTGAAATATTTCTGAATCCTGTGATCGCTTTGTCGTGACTGCCTCGTTGGGTTTTGATTTGGTTTTTCTGAGGTTGATCGAGTGTGTGTTGCTATTTGTGCTCCCCTACAGGGTAAAACTTTCTGAAAGTCGTGTCCGCGGTTATGGACAACTTGGAGCACAGTTTCTCGATCATAGACAAGTATAACTAAAGTACCGCTTTTAATCTGACTAAGTACCTGACTAGTAAATAGTGCAATTCTCATGGAATGGTTAATAAAACTGCCAACGGATGGGGGGGCGTTTGTTCGTCCGCTTCCTCGTCGGTAAGCGAGGAGGAGGATGGATCTGTTAATATTACCGTTATAACTGTTGTTATTAATTCACGGACATCCGTCTATCTCTGGTTAGGCGGGTGGTTAGCGAGTATCTATAGAATTGTTAGGGTTTATCTTTTGCTGCAATTGCGTCACCCCAGGTTGTGTCCCGTTTAGCGGCATAAAGACTTGCTGAGTACCCCTAGGGTCTCACACGAATTGTTTGATTCAGATGAACAGGTAAACTCGCAAGATGGATACTGGGTGGAAGAGACGGACGATGTGGGCAACGATCATTCGGTGTAGAGATTCCGGGAACGGGGATCCGCGAGATCTGTGGGCGGGATGTGTTTATTTATGGGGCATCTTATGCGGATTTGCTTCTTATCCGTACTCGGATCTTGTTTTCCGCTTCCGCTTGATACTCTGATGTTTGATGTATGAGGAGATATCCTAAACTATTATATCTATCTAGGATATTTGGATCTTGCCGTATGGCGTTGCAATATTTCTATTTCTTTTAGATGGAATGGCTCTGAGGACTGCTGTATGGTGGCTTGCATACATACTCATTTGTGTATGTAGTTGATCCCTTCGCCTGCCGATTACGCCGCCCGTTCTTGTTCCGATGTTTGGAAATGGTTAGGACGGCCGAAAGGTCTACCTGTGAGTGGCATTTGGGCCCCACCGTACTATTTTAACCATTTCCGCTCATCCAGTCTTGTAACTAGGAGCGTAATTCACCGAGGTAGTTACATATACCAAGTATAAGTGACATTGGTGGATAAAACATGATTGAACCATAGTATAGGTTTATTATCCTAGATTAGTCATTACAAGTCACATTAATATAATGTGAGGTTGAAATGTTAGATATTGGATTTAAGAAGAGACAAGATAGTATGAATAAGATGATGCTAAAATAACATTGGATTATAGGAGTAGTATTTTCCTCTTTGGAAATACTAAGCACTTGAGGTGAAGTAGGATTTGATGTATACATCTATTGAAGTGATATTAGTGAAGGATGATTAAGGAAGAGTATGAGTGGAGTTAGAAGTAACCACTTGTTGGATTGGAACATTATCAGCAATAGAGTAGTTGATATACCCAGGTATAGATATGAAAAGATTGGGAATTGCTTTAGAATTGTAGAGGTCCCAACCTTTATTAAGGTAGAGATCCCTGTGTTTACAATGCTAGTCCCTGGATCAATAGCTAGCATCCACAGCTAAGATGTAATATCAAGAAACAAAGGTCATAATACAACTTTATAACCAGGAATAACATAATTTTATTACATCTTACATAGCTCATTTGGCTATTACATTACATTGCAGCAGAATATCTATAAACATGGGGTCCTTCATCTTCAAAGTGCCACAGGCAAACATGTTGGTTGTAGACTTGTAATCCTAATCATTAAACTTCACTAACATCAAACCAACCTGCAACATTACAAGTTACAACCACAAGGGTCAATACAATTGAATTGTATTGGCAAGTTTCACTACTATGTAGAATATAAGTGGATCCTATCAATACATGCATATTTGGCTAAGTGGGGTTTAGGCTCATTTGCGGAAAGCAGCATAATTTATCCTATCTTTTCAAAATAGTTTTGATCTTTTGTCAAATTCTTTCTGAACTCCTTGGAATCCACCAAGTGCTTCAAGTCTCTTGTTGTCACTTTCAAGTTTTACTTTTAGAAATTTGAATGTCAAGATTTCACATAGCTCCAGGCCTTAGTTGCTCAGTATTGTCCATAACCGGGGACACGGCTAAGTACTTAGATTTTTATCTTCTGCAGAAGTTGTACACTTTACCCACATGACACAATCTCATCTTGTTGCCACCAGTGGCCGCTGGATAAGTACACACCAAGATGGAGTACTGGCAGATTGAGAATGTGACGAAGTCTTTCCATAGGGTCCTCCCAATACACAATGCTAGCTTGTCTTCAGGCACCAATGTAGGGTTCCAAGTTCCCTCATTCTAGTAACCTGAAGAGGCCAATGCATGGGTCTTCCACCATGTAGTTGACTAAGTCAGTGCCCATTTAGCATGTGGCTGTACACGAAAGCCACTGTACGAGAAACATGTTCAATCTCTAAGTCCCTGGGTGGTTTTCTTCTAGTGCACAACAAAAGGAGAATGCCATATAAACATGGTTCCTCTTGTTGCCACCTTGTCCAAAACTTGAGTATCCTTGTCCACCCAGGTGGTTCATTGAGTACTTGTTTTATTATATAAAACACAAGTCTTCAAATACTTCTCATAATCTCAACATGTATCTCATCTTAATATATATAGCAGGGCTAAGCTTGTTACAACTACATTGTTTTCACTAAGGAATGTATAAGGGTATCCTATTAGGATTTAGCATAGGAAAATATAGTAGTCCTTATCATGCATGTTTCAAAATCCACTAAGTGTAATGAAAATAGTAGGACATGGATGATAGTGTCACTTGCCTTTTTGGTAGAGGATGTTGGTTCACTTCTTGATCTTGCTAATATCACACTCTTCTAACTTCACTACAAAATCAATCAAGCAAACATAGATTCAACTAGCATTCCAACCAATATTCAAACAATTTAACACACATAAAATAATAGAAACAAAGTCATGCATGCAAGCATGCAAAAGATAGTTTTATTTTCAAAGGTGGTTTCTACTAGGCTCTATACATTGTAAGGTTCAAAGTGGTCATTTTCTAAAGTGGCAAAACCATTTGCAAAAGGGTTTTATCTATAGACCATTTCTTAAATCAAATCATTATTTCATGTGGTGGAAAATGTTTTTAGCAAAGCAACAATTTTATATTGTTCACCAAATAAGTTGTTAATTCACAAAACTTGGTGTTTAGGGTCAGTAAGTTTGAATCAAAACATTTTCCAAAGGTTTTGCTCAAAAATCCTTTCCATAACAAAATCAATATTTTTATTTGACTAGAAATGAGCTAATTCAATTATTCAATCCTAATCTTCACAAAATACATTTTTAAATTCATAAGTTGGTTCCTAAGGTCACTAAGTTCACAACAAACCATTTTGCAAATATTTCAACTAAAAAATCATTTTGGAATAAATTTTATATCCTAAACAAGCATACACAAGTTTCTGCAAAAACAAACATTTTACCAGAAGCTTTTTATTAAACAAAGTGCATAGTTGGCTAGAGTTTGTTTTTCTGAATCCATTGATATAAAGTTTGCAAAATTTGGATGTGTAGATTTAAAGTTATGCAATTTACAAGTTTGTATCAAAATCAGATTCAGAGTTTTGTTTTAAATCAAAACAGTGCCACGCGGCGTGTTTCTACTGGCCTGTACCGGTTCGCACGGATCGGCCTCTTTGGATCGTTGGATCTAAGTGTGATCGTGTGGCGCAGAGGCAACCATACCCCTTCGTTTAAGTTTTCTTTTCTATCCACTAGATCGAGATCGAACGGCTACAATCGACCAGCCACTAAGTGGCGGCGCGACGATGGTGGCGCGCAGCGGCGGTGCTCGGCTAGCGGCGGACCTGGCGACAGAGGAAGCAAGGAAGGTCGGGAGGTGGCTCACCGTGCTCGCAGGGGGTTGGCGATGCTCAACGCGTGGTCCTCTTGGCGAGGGGCGCACAGGAACGGAGCGGATTGCTCGCCGGAGCTGTGCTCACTGTCGGGTCCGTCTGGTTCTTGTCGGAGGCGAGGCTATAGGCCATGCCAGAGCAAAAGAAAGACATGGTTAGGTGCATGTGAAGATACTGAACATGCGGCTTACAAGCAGAGGGAAAGGGGCGTTCAGTTCTTACGGGGAGGGGTCGCCGGAGAGGTGGCAGACGTGGCGGTGTGTTTGTGCTTGTCCTTGTCGACGCTCTGGGCGAGCGCGGTTGAACGGAAAGCACAGGGAGAAGCGCCAGAGGTTGGGGATCACTCTCGCGTGAAGAAGAGCTTGCGGGGGCGAGGGTGCTGGCCAGAATTCACTGGAGAAGCACGCCGGAGCAGCGGCGGTGCAAAACCGATTCAAGGCAGCCTGGTGGCTCCCGTGCAGTGGTTTCTGAGGGGAAATGGCGAGGAGTGTCAGGAGATTAAGAGGGCGTAGACGTTGGAGTGGTTAACGTCTCCATTGATGCGAATTGATTCGCTGCAATCAAGTCAGAAACGACGAGGAGGAATTGTCGCGAGGGAGACGACGCTGAGGTGGTGTGGGGCCGCGCTGTCTGCGAGAGAGAGGAAGAGGGAGTGGGGCCGAGGGTTCAGTGACTCTGTGGGTTGGTTTTTCGGTGGAAAACGTTTTGCAGAGAGGGGGGGGGGAACTGGGCTGCGACTGGGCTGTTGGGCCAGATGAGTTGGGCTGAGCTCGATTCATTTTTTTTATACAGTAAACTTTTCTTTTTCTATTTGATTTTCCTATTTTGATTTTCAAACAATCAATTCAAACATTCAAATCAAATCAAACTTCCACCACACTTTGTATTGAGTTTAGTTCTGTTTAACAACAATATTCCAAGTCCCAAAATAAAATAATATTTTTATTCTTTTAGGATCTATTTAATAATAAAATAGTCCTTAGTTATTAATTCAAATAGGATTTGATTATTAAAATCCCCATTTGAAATATAAATATTATCAGAACCAAATCAGTAGGTTTTATTTGAAAATATAAAATACTTGGAAAACTTATTTAAAATAAATTAATAAGTTTTAGTGTTTTATTAAAATGGAAAAGCCTTTACTTTAACAAAATTGGGTATTAATAAATCCCCATTATTTTATTTAAATAAACCTTTACTATTTTTGTCAAATAGAAATATTTTATTTCAGAGGCTTGGCCAAGTTTTTATTTGGCTTATAAAATAATCCTTATTTATAAATCTACCCTTGCTTTATAAAATCCAAATATTTTTATTAAAAGATTCAAAAATAGTAATTCTACTTATTTAAAATTTTCTTTATTAATGTTTATCTTTTCAAATCCCTTTAGGATTTGTTTGATCAAAAATAGGTTTGAAGGTTTCCAATTGGAATAAAAAGTTTCTTCTCACCCTGAAAATCAACAAAGTTTTATTTTATTCATTTATTTTTCACATAACAAGATTTGGAAAATCTTGGGATGTGACAAGAATCCAGCTCATTGGAATTACCAGAAGTGTTAGAAGAATAAAAGGTGGATAAGAATATTCATGTGAGGTAAAGCTCATCATGTTAGCACATGATGATGGATAGGAAGAAGTAATATATCTAGGATAGGAATTCCTTAATTAGAAGTCCAGGATTATGAAATATGGAAGATAGAAATTCTTGATAAACACTAAAACCTAAATCTAAGACCAAACCTAATATCCACTTTATATGGTTGATCTATCATCTTGTTTCCACAATGCTTTATAGGAATAATTTCCTATATCCAAACACTTAAGCACATCCTTATCATTTCCAATTAGCATAGCTATATGTGCTTAGAAGTTATCTTTATCAAATACTTTCCATATGACCTTCCCAAATAATAACTTTCTATTTAAAAGGTGATATTAATAAAGATCATAAACATAAAGACAATAGGTTTAGCCATTAATCTTTATTCACATCAACAAAAGAAAATAAGTATAGTAAGTACCTTAAACCCTAGGGTGAGTAAGTACCATTCAGAACTTTAAACTTATTAATAAGTTTTCTCATCAACAACTCATAAATATTCTATATATAATCATAAGGCAAAATCTTTAATTCATTTCTCTAACCACTCATCCCATATGAGCATGGAATAAGTGGGGATCCAATAGTATAAACCATTCTATCCTATACTATGTGATTAGATACCTATAAATAAACCCTATGAATATTATTAAACATTTAGAAAAAACTTAATAACTTCTCATAAAAGTGAAAACAATGTTATAGAAAAGAATATATATATATAAAATAAAGAAAATATCAATACATAGTAAAAGTTCACAAATGGATTATTAATAATTTCATTGTTGCTGCAAATGTTCAACAAATAAAATTCCATAAAGATAAGTCAAAGTTATTGCTTAAATTCAAAGCTAAAAACAAAACAGAAAATGAAAAAGAATAAAACAAGGAAAAAACAAAGGACACACCAAATCTGGCCCATGGCCCATCTCCTCTCTTGCTTACTCGTCGCTCACACGTGCCACACTGCAGCCCACCTGGCCCAGCATCAGCCTGCCAGAAGCCCGTACCTCTTCGACCTTCTAACTGCGTCGTCTTCCTCGCACCACCGGCGACCTCACGATCCGGCGAAGCAGCTCGCTGGCGGCCACCCCATCACTGGCCACATCAAGATCCGCGCCACCGCTCTACGTCGTCTATTTAAAGCCAACGTCACCGCCGGAGAACCCTAATCCCCTTCTTCCTCTTTGTTTCCTCTTAGAGGCCAAACCCTAGCTTTAAATGCCGATGCGCGCCACCGTCCAGAGACCACCCGGAGGCGTCCGAGGATGCTATGAGCTCCGTGTCATCGCCCTCGTCATCCTGGAGGAAGGAATCGAGCCAGGATGTACAAGATCGACCAAATCGTGACAATCTTCTCCGACTCCGACGAAGTTCATCGCCGATGATTAGACCGCTTTCGACCACCTCTAGCCCTCGCCGAGCCCTTCATCGTGCTCCTGGTGAGCCTCTGAACTTCGTGATCCTGTCCGATTCGTTGCTCACGTGCCGTAGCTATCAACCCATGGGGATGCCGAATGTACCGCCACAAACGCTCGTCGCCGACCAACGTCCGATGACCAAAACAGATTGGTGCCGCCACTATAAGGTTCACGACGACGTCCTCTTTCTGTTAAGCCCAGGCACAGCACCGCGCACGCAGCCGATTCGCGAATTCTATCTGAGAGCAATGCCATTGCTGATGTCATCATGACATTAGGGTGAGGTCACCCTTGACCTGGTCCACCCTGTTGACTAGTCTTTGCTGATGTGGCTTATGACGTGGCCTAAGCCCCACATGTCTATGACCATGGGTAGATCCCATCTGAGTGTAAAAAGTTTCATGTCTGTTTAGAAAAGAATTAAAACAATATGAATTCAAATTTCAATATTCCAAAAATAAAATAAAATGATTAAATCTTGTAGATTTAATATCTTTTGTTTTATATATCAGAAAAATACATATAATACATGAACATGTTTAGAAAAATAAAATCTACAACTTAAAACTATTATTAAATATTATTATGATGATTATTTAAATAAATATTATTTAATAAATATTTTACAAAGTTTTGATACTTTGATAATTAATATTTTAATAATGGTAAATGTTAAAAATCTAAATAACATACCAAAAATGTTAGAAAAATAAGAATTAGAGTTTAAAACTATAATCATGCATTATTATTCCTCTTAATTATATATTTATTATTTATTAAGTATTTATAAAGTAATAAACCTTATTAAAATCTTATCTTATTATTTATAAACCACAAAAATAAATGTAATATACCAAAATGATCACAAAAATAATACCTACATGTTAAAAATGTGGTATTCCACTTTTGAGTTAAATAAAAAGTTAAACACTTTCATAACTTGAATTAAACCTATTTCCTTAATTAATAATTCATATATAGGTAAATAAAATTTGTTAATAATTCTAAAATTAACCAATTAAAGTCTAATAAATAGTATTAGTCTTGAATATTTATAATATTAGGTCAACTTGGTCCAACACAATCTTATTGAATGATCCTTCAATTATATGTGTAATTTATATTCCAAAAGAACCTTTAAAAAATTATAAAATCTCCAAGAATAATTTGTAGTAAAATAAAACTTATTCTTTTATATTACCCAAAAGTTTATAAACAAATCAAAACACTATAGTGAGTCCATAAGTAGTAAATAATATTGTTTACTTATCCACAAACCTTAACCACATCTTTATAGGAAGGTAAATCCCTTTATACCATTATAATGTAAAGAAATCACTACCCCGATAGAAGTAATGCCATTCTCAAGTAACTCTAAGGAAATAATATAAATGAACAGGATACAAGTATCATAAGTAATACACCCTAAGTCTATTTACATTCTTCAAGTTATTTATAGTTACCAAGCTTTAAGTAGGGTACTAAATACTTTATTATATGTTTTATAGTTAACTTTGGTCTGTTATAATTAAGTTGTAAAGCATCTTAATACCAAACCAACCTAGTTAAAAACCAAGATAGATAAGTCTCAAATACTACTAATTTCATTATTCCAGTAAAGGCAATTATTTCTGACTTAAAGACTATAACTAGAAAGAACACCTCATAAGGTTAACTTAAAAGCTTAAATGCTTCTTCTTAGTTAAGTAAGATTTTCTTCCAATGTTATTCCTTTTGCCATTTCAGAAAACAGATGACAACTAATCACAACCACCTTACTTCATACTTTACTTGTATAATAAGATTGTTAATACTTAAAATCTTTATAAGTGACATTGCTTGTAAAGTAAAATTTGAAGATAAACATTTAAGATGTAAGCAACCTTGAATAGCATTCCATATGTGTGTATTTTATTGTTGTATAAATACATGTTGTTTCACACACACTCACAAGCCTTGATAAGAAGCACATGTGTGAAACTTAATCTAAAAGGGCAACACATTCCAAGGAAACCAATTCCAGTATCCAAACCCTAGAACAACGTTATCCTCGGGATTCATGTTTATCAGCTTGCATTACATTACTTATGCATAAAAGCATCTTCCTTCTTTAAACGTTAGTCCTTACCGGACCAATGATGCAGATTTCAGCTATTGGATCTTATATTGTCTTGAAGACCGTGAGTGCATAATCTTGCAATCACAAAAGGCAAGTTCACACTTGCTCATGTCCTTTGATTATTTTATGTAAAGTATTTTACAAATCCAGTGTTGTCATCACCTGCATTTGAAAAAGGTCAGAAAACACTATTTTCATAATAATGTGATTATAGGTTATTTACCATGAGGTAATAACCTACTATAAGAGTTTTGGTGGTAAAGGAACATATTATCTAGGACTTAACAACCAATGTCGCCAGTGATTCTTGCATCGTATATTACGCGTTGACCATGAGATTTGGAATGGGACGAAGAAGTCAGCTGTATCTTTTCCCTCTCGCATGGAGCTAGATGTGCGGGTCATGGCTGTTATCACTCGTAGCGTGCATATTATTTATGGTATTTCGTAGAGGATATGCAGCATATGGGTGGGATCCCTCAACGTCCCACGATAGTTCCGGCATCTGAACGGTCTGTACTGCCATTGCCGTAATTCAATAGGTGGGTTGGCGTACACCAAGGAGACATGTGGGGTCGCGGAGAAGGCAGTGATTGGCTTGGGTCTTAGTCTGGGCCTCACACCAAGGAAGTGTGAACGGGTTCGCGGCCCGGATGTGCAACAAAGCTAAGATCTCTCATGGGTAAAGTGACGCACCTTTGCAGAGTGTAAGAACTGTAACTTGTTACTCCCTGTTCCGGGAAGGAGCCGCGAACGCGCGGTAAAGGAACCCCATGAAGGTTCTGGTAAACCCGTGAAGGCTGATAGACATAGTTTTTCAGAATAAAAGCAACCTTTGAAGAAATGTTTATGAAAACCTGCATTGCCTATGATCTATGGTCTGTGGCTGTAGCTATAGTGCATAAAACACTCCTTTTCTAGTGGACTTGCTGAGTACGCTCGTACTCAAAGTATCTTCTTAACCCTTGCTAGGTTCTAAAGTCAGTACAGATGACGTCTACATCAATTTATGCTCCAGGGATCATCATCAAAAGCTAACGCTCTTCAATGAAGTCAAGAAAGTCAACATATACATCAACTCAAGTGAAGACGAAGTTACTAATTAGATAAGAATAGAATTTCTAACCATAGAACCTACTTCTGTAGAGTATTGCAATAGCAGCAATGCAAGCCAGTAGTTCAACTACTATCTTTATAAGTATGGTAGCTATGAGTTTTCTATTCCTGATTCTTCTTTGTAAGAAGTTTCTTTCTCTCTCTTTAACCTAGAGTGTTCTCTAGATCTTGTGTAAAGAGATGAGTTGTAACCTATAGTCATGTCTTGGACCTGCTATGTTTATGTTGTACTACTCTGAGGGATGTAATACTAGTGAACGGTGTTTCATTGGTGTTATGTCAACGACTATAGTGTACTACATCATGAAGTGGTATGCTGGGTCACCGCATAAGATCAAAGGTGTAATTCATAAAACTGCCATTATATTTTAAAGATTAAAAGCTTTAGAGACTACTGCTTTTTCACTAAAAAGAGCTCCATCATGATCCGTTGAAATGACACCATATAAAGTTGTGGTTTGGGGTAAAACCCAAGTTGTCCTTTCTTAAACATTGGTATGCTATGCATAAGTAAGATGTTTGCAACCAAAGTCAGATAAACATGTCTTTGTATGTTATTTTGAATAACTATTGAGTATTCCTCCATAACACCAAAGACAAAAGTGTTTGT
The DNA here is from genome assembly GCA_916181665.1 of Avena sativa. NCBI lineage: Eukaryota > Viridiplantae > Streptophyta > Magnoliopsida > Poales > Poaceae > Avena > Avena sativa. The sequence goes on along the minus strand of OV702297.1, from coordinate 295,843,387 downwards.
CTCTTTATCAACGTCAAGTTTCTTAAAGAAGGAATTTTTCGTGAAAAGTTAAGTGGGAGGACAATAGAACTTTGATAAGGTTAAAAAAACCTTAGCTATATGTGCTGAGTTGCACAGCACTGGAAAGTGTTTCAGTTGCAACAAAAATGCTCATGGCTCAAGTGCCTCAAAGGTTGTGATCACGGAGGTCTAAGTTCCTATTGAACCAAGTAGGTCGGCTAAACAATCAACCAAGATTTGAGAGTTAAATCATTATTTCACAATGATGAACCAACTACATGCAAACAAGTTATGATGGGCCCTGACTCCATCAAATTGGCTTGAAGCCATAAAATCCGTGATAGTTCAATACACGAGAGATCAAGCATTGAACTTGGAAGACCCTCTGGAAAGGTGTAAAACCTTACAATCGTATTTGGATCTATAAAGAAATAGACATGGATGTTTCACATCTATGAAATAGTCGACATGTCGGGAAAGAGTTCACGACAATGTTCAAGCAGTTGACTATGACAAGATTTGATCTTTCATAGCGATATTTAGTCTAGACGGATTAATGTAGCAACCACTACATATATTGGTATATGATAGTTGAACAAACAAAACAAAGTTCTTCTAATAGAATTGTTACCTAGGACATGTGCATAACACGATCCAAAGGGTTTTGTTAAATTCAAAGGATGCTAAAAGCGTATGCAAACTTCAATGTTTGAAATAAGCATCGAGGAGTTGGAATTTCACCATGATGAAATTGTTAAAGGGTTTAATTTCATCGGAGATGATGAAGGTGCTTGCATTTGCAAGAAATTAAGTGGGAGCACTAAGACATATTTCTAATGCATTATGTGAAAGACATATTGTTGATTGGAATTGATGTATATTTTATTAACACAAGTTAAGAATTTCATCTCGATGAAATAGTTAGGCAAAACCCAAATATTTGGTATCAATATCTATATGGATAGATTGAGACGTTAATATCGTTGTGCCAAATGTATATAGATGAGATATTGAAATAGTTCAATATGGAAATGTCAAGAAAGGTTCTTGCAACACATAAAAGATTCACCTATCCTCATACAGGGTAATGATTTGGGTGCAGGATGGATTGATCACCATTCCTACTACTCTTATTATTCGCTCTTGTACTGTTGGCTTTGCGGATCTTGAGTGTCTTTTCAACCTTAGCAAAGAGGCGGCGTTAAGCCTAGACCTTAGAATGGTATATTCCCCCTTTATGAAAGCACCCAGTGCTTAGCGTAGGAATATACGGTAAGAATGAATCTCAACCATGATTAATGGGTACCGGGAAGTAAATATCCCCTAATTGACCACCATGAGAGTTCTACTAGTTTAAGTAGTGCTTTCTCGAAAACTATCAATCATGATGTTTAGAATGTGCTAGAGACATTGTGCCAATAAAAGTCTAAAGGAAAACCAATCTGAGCTAAGTGAATCCTCGAGAAATGACCTAGTCAATTCTCTTTTAAGGGTGGTAGCATCCTAATGGATCCCGAACCTTTCGTTCTTTCTAGCCTTCCCAAATCTCGGGACGAGATTTCTTTTAAGGGTGGTAGTCTGTCACATCCCAAAATTCTCCTAATTTTGGAATGTGAAATAAATAAATAAGTTTGATTGATTGTTTGACTATGTTGAAAATTCTCAATGAGAAGAAACTTTTTGAATAGAAAATCCTCTCAACCTTGAATTCAAAATCTTATATTCTTTTGTTATGACCTAAGTAGCCATATAGGCAAAAGGGCATGGATTTTTGAATTGGTGTGCAAGATTTCAAAATGAAAATCATGAAGCATTCATAAGCATTTCATTACATCCATGCAAAGATCTCACAAACTGAATCCAAATCCTGGTATCTAAATCCTATAGTTGATTTGCCCAAATGTTCCTAAAGGAAATTAAATTGACTTTATAAAACCCACTGTTGCTAAGGCAGCGATTATTTCTAAATTATAGCCTAAAAAGATCCAATTAATATTACAAAATTTTAGAAACAAAATTGAGCTTATTTGGAGCTAGTATGAAAAAGTTATGAAATAAATACAAACACATAAAGATATAAATAAAATGAAATATACAAGGATTTGTAAATCCACTACTTCCAAACTAGTAAAAAGATTAGAAATTTGATCCTATAATGATCTATTCGATTTTAGAAAAAATTAGAAACAAGAATCATGTCATTTGAAGTTCGTATGCAAAAGATATAAGGGAAACAAGTAAATAGAAAAAGAAAAAAGAAAAGGAAAAAAAACCTAATGGGCCAGCCCACCCGGATCGAACCAGCACGCACGGGAAGGATGGATCGATTGGTTGCTTTAAAAAGCGTGCAAAATCTGTTTTATTAAACCTATCTCTATTCAAACTGCTATAACTTTTTATCTACAACTCCGAACCGACTTCCGTTTGTTTCTACTTGTTCTCTACTCTAATACCTATCTCCCCACCGTCCCAAACCTCCATATAAACTCGTGGAGCCACAGCTGTACGAGTTTCTTTCCTCGAAATCCCGAATCTACACATGCCTGAATCTTATTTCGCTTTTTAACCCATCTAGACTTCGTCGTTTGCCTTCGGTCAAAAAAGAAAGTTGTAGGAATCATCGAAATCTTTCAATCCCGACAAACCCCACCTCCTTTCATCCACCACAGCCGGAGAATTTCATATCGCAATATTTCAGATCTTACGGTGTAAATCCAAGATGTACTCGCGCCCGTTTCTTCAAATGCAAATTCCTTTGGTGAGAAGGTAGGAATAATGATTCCCCACAACTTTCATGTTCGAAGTTTTTTAATTTGACCTAGGGATTTGTCTCTCTAACACAGATCTGTTTCTTGTCTATTCTGAGCCAAAATCGGGTCAATCTCTTCTTCTAGCCACCGGATCCTATCCAGACGGTCGAGATCCAATCAAACCGATGCGTGCCATGTCGTCAACTCGGTCAGCTTCCTCATCAATGCCATGTCAACATCAGGTCAACATCTAGTCCCAGTCAGCATGCAAAGTCAACCTGTCCAGTCAGCGGAATATTCCCTGGAATATTCTGTTCGAATTTAAAATTGCATATTATAGATCTAACTTGTAAAATTTATTAGAAATTCATACCACGTCCAAAAATTACGTATAATATATCAAATTGAAGATAATTTCACGTAAAATCATCTTATCAGAATAGATCCAACTTTTACTGTACGTGGTTACTGCAGTAATTTAATTAGTTTAATGGTCTTTTAGGTTAATAAGTTCATAAGATATTATCTATAACTCCGAAAAATATGAATAATATATCAAATTGAAGCTACTGTAATGTACTTTAATAATATCTGGTTGGATATAGCCTTTGCTGATTATTTAACCCGTAGCAATTTAATTAGTTTTAATGGCTTTATAAATCATTAAATTCATAGTAAATTAATTGCTTGTCATAAAAATATAAATGATATACCGTTGGAAAGCTGGTTCCATGTAGATCATCAATATGCAATTAGTTCAGCATTTTACTGTAAGGTTTTGCCGTGAAGATTTAAATGGTTTAATGGCCTATTTAGAGTAATAAATTCATAAGAAAATAAATACTATTCAGAAAATTATAAATAATATGTCCCTGAAATCACAATTCCGTGGAGATTACAGATATAATTTTAGTTTGATTTTTAGACAACAGAAACTATATGAATCATTTAAAACCATTAAACACTATTTAAATCATACAAAAAGATCTATAACTCCGATTAGGGTGAATCCAAGTGCTAAGGTTTTGTATTGAGAATATTTATACAGAGAAATTGCATGAAAAATTATTTGGCACTGTTAAAATAGAAACTCATACAGAAATATTTAAACCCATTGAAATAGTGTTTTAATCATAGGAAAATATCTATAACTCCTTTTTAGGTGATTCAAATTGCCACTGTCTCTAAATTGCAGTACCTATCCAGTAGCATCTAGTTCACAATTTAATATGACATAAACATATCTAGTTGAATGAAAGTCGTATACACCATATTAAATCGATACAACTTTAGTAATAAAAGCTTTAGTGCATTAAATGACTTTCCACATGCATCATGTAATCTAACTATGTTTAGAACACTAAATGCAACCATTGTGACTCATTAAATCGTCATGCATGCATCTGTTCATCATTGTTTCCTTGAAATGTTGTATGTTTGCAATGTTTTGAATGGTGTTTGTTGTGTTTCATTCAAATGTTAGATTGCGAGGAGTGCAACTACTGTGATTGCAACTACTATGATTGCAAGTATTGTGGTTATGACGAGTGCAACCATTATATATATGAGGATTGTGAGGATTATCTAATCGACTACATCTACAACAAAGGCAAGTGGTGCTATCTTGGTCATAAATGTCCTACTATTTTCCTATGCATTGTAGATGTTTTTTTTGTAGAATTGAATATGTAGGAATTGATGTGTATATGCTATGCTATGTACCATATTATTCCCTAGCATTCCTTGTTTATGAGCCATCGTATTGGTAGATTGCTTAGCTATGCTATTTAGACGAGGAAGGGAATCATATCATGAAAAGTTATATGTTTTGAAAGGCTTATGTTTTGCTAAATGACAAACCAATATGTTTTAATGAACCACCTGGGCGGAATGGCATTGATTGGGTCATCGAGTGTGGATTATGGTGGGGAATGCCGCCCAGGACACTAAGAAATGATTGGTTTCTTTGTTTGGAAGCTTTCGTGTGCAACCATGTGCCAATAATGAAATGGGCGGTTGGTTGAACTCAGTAGGTTGTGGTAACTCGAACCCGCGTATCCAGAGATGTAGATAGTGTAGGTTGGACCGATGCGCGTCGGGATTGGGGAGCTACTTCCCGAACGGTTCCTTCTTGGACTTCTCCCTATCATCACCCAATATGAGAGTGGTGGTACGAGCTGGGCTGGCCAAGTCACATGGGTAAAGTGTACTAACCCCTGCAGGGTGTATAAACTAATCGATTAGCCGTGTCCCCGGTTATGGACAATTTGAGCGACCTGATACTGATGCTATGATATTTCTCACTCATCCTTATTTCTTAATTACTTAAAACTTGTTGGGTGAACATAATTGGGTAGGAGCACCTGGAGTGAAACAAAGTGTCCTATTTATCGTATTGGAAAACTACTTTGTTACAAATGTTAGGATAAAACTGTTGCTTTATGCAAATGAGCCTGAACTCCACTTGGCCAAACAAGCATGTAGTTGATAGATCTGTTGTTAACCACTTTAGCCTACTTGCCATACATTCAATGTATTGACCATTCGTGGCTGCAACGTTTCATGTTGCAGGTTATGTCGTATCTGAGTGATCGTTCATAGGTCACGAGACTCCACTCAACAATTGTTCGCCTATGGCACATTTGAAGGATGGAGATCTACCTTGTATTCGTTTTCCGCTGTGTACTTGAATAAATAATGTAAATTCTGGATCATATTCGTTGTATTTATGATGCACAGTTATATTTGGTATCATTTTGTACTGTGTGTGCCAGTGAACCGATCCAGGGATTGGCACTATACACATGAACTCAGCCTTATCAGTCGAGGGCGTTACAAGATGGTATCAGAGTTGTGTGTTGGCTGTAGGATCGTGACCTTAGAAATGGATTAGCAATAGAAGACCTCTATTAGGAGAACTATCATATTTTATACTTATTAGAGTTCTTATATTCCTTATCTATCTTTTCTAGAACCTCTTCCTATTCAAACATTTATAGTTGTCCATTCTTATGATACTTATATGAGAGTTAGCTAAGTAAAAGAACAAATAATATGACATAAATTAACATCTCATCAAGTTTGGTTAGGTCTAGACCACCATGTTTTATCTCTTTAGGAGATCATCGCTATCGTGTTAGCATATTGTTCTTACCAACTTATGTGGTATGACAATATAGGTTGTTTGTTTGTCTGTACTGAATCATATTGTGTGATTCCTTGTTTAGGATCTGTTATTTTGAAGCTCTAAAGTTGCTGGAGTTTTCGTGTGGTTTCAAAATTATTTTAATGGTGTGAATTGATTGAAATTCGTGGGATTACTGCTGTAGTTTTCTGCCTAACCTGTTGTACCGCGCAATTTTTCATATTTTATTGGTAACTCATAAAAATCTAAAAAAATAGGATATGGAGCGCAATTATCTGTAGTACATGCACAAAAATTGGCTGAAATTCCTGACGAGTTTAGGTCTGTCAGAAAAATTTGTGAAGTCTGCTGTACCGTTTTGACAGATTTAGTTTAGTGCTTATATGTTACTAAGTTTTACTCTAGTAATTTTTCCCAATGCTTTCAAACTATTTTGTGGTTATATACTACTAAATTTAGACCTCTGTATTATTGTTATGCAAGTGCTTGCTTGTGTGTTGATTTCTAATGATTGTTTTCTTGTTTGTGACATTGATTGTTTTATATAGTTATGAGTAGGATTACTTCCTTAGTAGCTTCTTCTCCCTACAATCAATTCTTCTCTATCTCAAACCCATGGAACTATAATGATGTGTTGAATACATGGAGAAGGATTACGTGGAAAGTTTTACAACATAATGCATCGACAAAGGAGAATAGTTCATCTAATGCAACAGAAGGATGTGGAAGTACGAAGTGTTGAAATGATGTTATGTAGTAGATTACGCAACCTGAAAGTTGAAGTATCGATAGTTTAGTTTTAGTAGTAGCTTTGTTGATTGAATACATGGGAGTATACATAGAGCATTAGTTCGTGCCCATGGAAACATTATTCAAGGCAAGTAAGAATGCCCGAGTGATAGAAAAACGTGATTCACCTATCCTCATACAGGGTAATGATTTGGGTGCAGGATGGATTGATCACCATTCCTACTACTCTTATTATTCGCTCTTGTACTATTGGCTTTGTGGATCTTGAGTGTCTTTTCAACCTTAGCAAAGAGCCGGCGTTAAGCCTAGACCTTAGAATGGTATATTCCCCCTTTATGAAAGCACCCAGTGCTTAGCGTAGGAATATACGGTAAGAATGAATCTCAACCATGATTAATGGGTACCGGGAAGTAAATATCCCCTAATTGACCACCATGAGAGTTCTACTAGTTCAAGTAGTGCTTTCTCGAAAACTATCAATCATGATGTTTAGAATGTGCTAGAGACATTGTGCCAATAAAAGTCTAAAGGAGAACCAATCTGAGCTAAGTGAATCCTCGAGAAATGACCTAGTCAATTCTCTTTTAAGGGTGGTAACATCCTAATGGATCCCGAACCTTTCGTTCTTTCTAGCCTTCCCAAATCTCGGGACGAGATTTCTTTTAAGGGTGGTAGTCTGTCACATCCCAAAATTCTCCTAATTTTGGAATGTGAAATAAATAAATAAGTTTGATTGATTGTTTGACTATGTTGAAAATTCTCAATGAGAAGAAACTTTTTGAATAGAAAATCCTCTCAACCTTGAATTCAAAATCTTATATTATTTTGTTATGACCTAAGTAGCCATATAGGCAAAAGGGCATGGATTTTTGAATTGGTGTGCAAGATTTCAAAATGAAAATCATGAAGCATTCATAAGCATTTCATTACATCCATGCAAAGATCTCACAAACTGAATCCAAATCCTGGTATCTAAATCCTATAGTTGATTTGCCCAAATGTTCCTAAAGGAAATTAAATTGACTTTATAAAACCCACTGTTGCTAAGGCAGCGATTATTTCTAAATTATAGCCTAAAAAGATCCAACTAATATTACAAAATTTTAGAAACAAAATCGAGCTTATTTTGAGCTAGTTTGAAAAAGTTATGAAATAAATACAAACACATGAAGATATAAATAAAATGAAATATACAAGGATTTGTAAATCCACTACTTCCAAACTAGTAAAAAGATTAGAAATTTGATCCTATAATGATATATTCGATTTTAGAAAAATTTAGAATCAAGAATCATGTCATTTGAAGTTCGTATGCAAAAGATATAAGGGAAACAAGTAAATAGAAAAATAAAAAAGAAAAGGAAAAAAAAACCTAATGGGCCAGCCCACCCGGATCGAACCAGCACGCACGGGAAGGATGGATCGATTGGTTGCTTTAAAAAGCGTGCAAAATCTGTTTTATTAAACCTATCTCTATTCAAACTGCTATAACTTTTTATCTACAACTCCGAATCGACTTCCGTTTGTTTCTACTTGTTCCCTACTCTAATATCTATCTCCCCACCGTCCCAAACCTCCATATAAACTCGTGGAGCCGCAGCTGTACGAGTTTCTTTCCTCGAAATCCCGAATCTACACATGCCTGAATCTTATTTCGCTTTTTAACCCATCTAGACTTCGTCGTTTGCCTTCGGTCAAAAAAGAAAGTTGTAGGAATCATCGAAATCTTTCAATCCCGACAAACCCCACCTCTTTTCATCCACCACAGCCGAAGAATTTCGTATCGCAATATTTCAGATCTTACGGTGTAAATCCAAGATGTACTCGCGCTCGTTTCTTCAAATCCAAATTCCTTTGGTGAGAAGGTAGGAATAATGATTCCCCACAACTTTCATGTTCGAAGTTTTTCAATTTGACCTAGGGATTTGTCTCTCTAACACAAATCTGTTTCTTGTCTATTCTGAGCCGAAATCGGGTCAATCTCTTCTTCTAGCCACCGGGTCCTATCCAGACGGTCGAGATCCAATCAAACCGGTGCGTGCCATGTCGTCAACCCGGTCAACTTCCTCATCAACGCCACGTCAACGTCAGGTCAACATCTAGTCCCAGTCAGCATGCAAAGTCAACCTGTCTAGTCAGCGGAATATTCCCTAGAATATTCCGTTCGAATTTAAAATTGCATATTATAGATCTAACTTGTAAAATTTATTAGAAATTCATACCACGTCCAAAAATTGCGTATAATATATCAAATTGAAGATAATTTCACGTAGAATCATCTTATCAGAATAGATCCAACTTTTACTGTACGTGGTTACTGCAGTAATTTAATTAGTTTTAATGGTCTTTTAGGTTAATAAATTCATAAGATATTATCTATAACTCCGAAAAATATGAATAATATATCAACTTGAAGCTACTGTAATGTACTTTAACAATATCTGGTTGGATATATCCTTTGCTGATTATTGAACCCGTAGCAATTTAATTAGTTTTAATGGCTTTATAAATCATTAAATTCATAGTAAATTAATTGCTTGTCACAAAAATATAAATGATATACCGTTGGAAAGCTGGTTCCATGTAGATCATCAATATGCAAATAGTTCAGCATTTTACTGTAAGGTTTTGCCATGAAGATTTAAATGGTTTAATGGCCTATTTAGAGTAATAAATTCATAAGAAAATAAATACTTTTCAGAAAATTATAAATAATATGTCCATGAAATCACAATTCCGTGGAGATTACAGATATAATTTTAGTTTGATTTTTAGACAACAGAAACTATATGAATCATTTAAAACCATTAAACACTATTTAAATCATACAAAAAGATCTATAACTCCGATTAGGGTGAATCCAAGTGCTAAGGTTTTGTATTGACAATATTTATACAGAGAAATTGTATGACAAATTATTTGGCACTGTTAAAATAGAAACTCATACAGAAATATTTAAACCCATTGAAATAGTGTTTTAATCATAGGAAAATATCTATAACTCCTTTTTAGGTGATTCGAATTGCCACTGTCTCTAAATTGCATTACCTATCCAGTAGCATCTAGTTCACAATTTAATACGACATAAACATATCTAGTTCAATGAAAGTGGTATACACCATATTAAATCGATACAACTTTAGTAATAAAAGCTTTAGTGCACTAAATGACTTTCCACATGCATCATGTAATCTAACTATGTTTAGAACACTAAATGCAACCATTGTGACTCATTAAATCGTCATGCATGCATCTGTTCATCATTGTTTTCTTGTAATGTTGCACTGTTGTATGTTTGCAATGTTTTGAATGGTGTTTGTTGTGTTTGCTTCAAACGTTAGATTGCGAGGAGTGCAACTACTGTGATTGCAACTACTATGATTGCAAGTATTGTGGTTATGACGAGTGCAACCATTATATATATGAGGATTGTGAGGATTATCTAATCGACTACATCTACAACAAAGGCAAGTGGTGCTATCTTGGTCATAAATGTCCTACTATTTTCCTATGCATTGTAGATGTTTTTTTGTAGAATTTCATATGTAGGAATTGATGTGTATATGCTATGCTATGTCCCATATTATTCCCTAGCATTCCTTGTTTATGAGCCATCGTATTGGTAGATTGCTTAGCTATGCTATTTAGACGAGGAAGGGAATCATATCATGAAAAGTTATATGTTTTGAAAGGCTTATGTTTTGCTAAATGACAAACCAATATGTTTTAATGAACCACCTGGGCGGAATGGCATTGATTGGGTCATCGAGTGTGGATTATGGTGGGGAATGCCGCCCAGGACACTGAGAAATGATTGGTTTCTTTGTTTGGAAGCTTTCGTGTGCAACCATGTGCCAATAATGAAATGGGCGGTTGGTTGAACTCAGTAGGTTGTGGTAACTCGAACCCGCGTATACAGAGATGTAGATAGTGTAGGTTGGACCGGTGCGCGTCGGGATTGGGGAGCTACTTCCCGAACGGTTCCTTCTTGGACTTCTCCCTATCATCACCCAATATGAGAGTGGTGGTACGAGCTGGGCTGGCCAAGTCACATGGGTAAAGTGTACTAACCCCTGCAGGGTGTATAAACTAATCGATTAGCCGTGTCCCCGGTTATGGACAATTTGAGCGACCTGATACTGATGCTATGATATTTCTCACTCATCCTTATTTCTTAATTACTTAAAACTTGTTGGGTGAACATAATTGGGTAGGAGCACCTGGGAGTGAAACAAAGTGTCCTATTTATCGTATTGGAAAACTACTTTGTTACAAATGTTAGGATAAAACTGTTGCTTTATGCAAATGAGCCTGAACTCCACTTGGCCAAACAAGCATGTAGTTGATAGATCTGTTGTTAACCACTTTAGCCTACTTGCCATACATTCAATGTATTGACCATTCGTGGCTGCAACGTTTCATGTTGCAGGTTATATCGTATCTGAGTGATCGTTCATAGGTCACGAGACTCCACTCAACAATTGTTCGCCTGTGGCACATTTGAAGGATGGAGATCTACCTTGTATTCGTTTTCCGCTGTGTACTTGAATAAATAATGTAAATTCTGGATCATATTCGTTGTATTTATGATGCACAGTTATATTTGGTATCATTTTTTACTGTGTGTGCCAGTGAACCGATCCAGGGATTGGCACTATACACATGAACTCATCCTTATCAGGCGAGGGTGTTACAAGATGGTATCAGAGCTGTGTGTTGGCTGTAGGATCGTGACCTTAGGAATGGATTAGCAATAGAAGACCTCTATTAGGAGAACTATCATATTTTATACTTATTAGAGTTCTTATATTCCTTATCTATCTTTTCTAGAACCTCTTCCTATTCAAACATTTATAGTTATCCATTCTTATGATACTTATATGAGAGTTAGCTAAGTAAAAGAACAAATAATATGACATAAATTAACATCTCATCAAGTTTGGTTAGGTCTAGACCACCATGTTTTATCTCTTTAGGAGATCATCGCTATCGTGTTAGCATATTGTTCTTACCAACTTATGTGGTATGACAATATAGATTGTTTGTTTGTCTGTACTGAATCATATTGTGTGATTCCTTGTTTAGGATCTGTTATTTTGAAACTCTAAAGTTGCTGGAGTTTTCGTGTGGTTTCAAAATTATTTTAATGGTGTGAATTGATTGAAATTCGTGGGATTACTGCTGTAGTTTTCTGCCTAACCTGTTGTACCGCGCGATTTTTCATATTTTATTAGTAACTCATAAAAATCTAAAAAAATAGGATATGGAGCGCAATTATCTGTAGTACATGCACAAAAATTTGCTGAAATTCTTGACGAGTTTAGGTCTGTCAGAAAAATTTGTGAAGTCTGCTGTACCGTTTTGACAGATTTAGTTTAGTGCTTATATGTTACTAAGTTTTACTCTAGTAATTTTTCCCAATGCTTTCAAACTATTTTGTGGTTATATACTACTAAATTTAGACCTCTGTATTATTGTTATGCAAGTGCTTGCTTGTGTGTTGATTTCTTATGATTGTTTTCTTGTTTGTGACATTGATTGTTTCATATAGTTATGAGTAGGATTACTTCCTTAGTAGCTTCTTCTCCCTACAATCAATTCTTCTCTATCTCAAACCCATGGAACTATAATGATGTGTTGAATACATGGAGAAGGATTACGTGGAAAGTTTTACAACATAATGCATCGACAAAGGAGAATAGTTCATCTAATGCAACAGAAGGATGTGGAAGTACGAAGTGTTGAAATGATGTTATGTAGTAGATTACGCAACCTGAAAGTTGAAGTATCGATAGTTTAGTTTTAGTAGTAGCTTTGTTGATTGAATACATGGGAGTATACATAGAGCATTAGTTCGTGCCCATGGAAACATTCTTCAAGGCAAGTAAGAATGCCCGAGTCATAGAAAAACGTGATTCACCTATCCTCATACAGGGTAATGATTTGGGTGCAGGATGGATTGATCACCATTCCTACTACTCTTATTATTCGCTCTTGTACTGTTGGCTTTGTGGATCTTGAGTGTCTTTTCAACCTTAGCAAAGAGCCGGCGTTAAGCCTAGACCTTAGAATGGTATATTCCCCCTTTATGAAAGCACCCAGTGCTTAGCGTAGGAATATACGGTAAGAATGAATCTCAACCATGATTAATGGGTACCGGGAAGTAAATATCCCCTAATTGACCACCATGAGAGTTCTACTAGTTCAAGTAGTGCTTTCTCGAAAACTATCAATCATGATGTTTAGAATGTGCTAGAGACATTGTGCCAATAAAAGTCTAAAGGAGAACCAATCTGAGCTAAGTGAATCCTCGAGAAATGACCTAGTCAATTATCTTTTAAGGGTGGTAACATCCTAATGGATCCCGAACCTTTCGTTCTTTCTAGCCTTCCCAAATCTCGGGACGAGATTTCTTTTAAGGGTGGTAGTCTGTCACATCCCAAAATTCTCCTAATTTTGGAATGTGAAATAAATAAATAAGTTTGATTGATTGTTTGACTATGTTGAAAATTCTCAATGAGAAGAAACTTTTTGAATAGAAAATCCTCTCAACCTTGAATTCAAAATCTTATATTCTTTTGTTATGACCTAAGTAGCCATATAGGCAAAAGGGCATGGATTTTTGAATTGGTGTGCAAGATTTCAAAATGAAAATCATGAAGCATTCATAAGCATTTCATTACATCCATGCAAAGATCTCACAAACTGAATCCAAATCCTGGTATCTAAATCCTATAGTTGATTTGCCCAAATGTTCCTAAAGGAAATTAAATTGACTTTATAAAACCCACTGTTGCTAAGGCAGCGATTATTTCTAAATTATAGCCTAAAAAGATCCAATTAATATTACAAAATTTTAGAAACAAAATCGAGCTTATTTTGAGCTAGTATGAAAAAGTTATAAAATAAATACAAACACATAAAGATATAAATAAAATGAAATATACAAGGATTTGTAAATCCACTACTTCCAAACTAGCAAAAAGATTAGAAATTTGATCCTATAATGATCTATTCGATTTTAGAAAAATTTAGAAACAAGAATCATGTCATTTGAAGTTCGTATGCAAAAGATATAAGGGAAACAAGTAAATAGAAAAAGAAAAAAGAAAAGGAAAAAAAACCTAATGGGCCAGCCCACCCGGATCGAACCAGCACGCACGGGAAGGATGGATCGATTGGTTGCTTTAAAAAGCGTGCAAAATCTGTTTTATTAAACCTATCTCTATTCAAACTGTTATAACTTTTTATCTACAACTCCGAATCGACTTCCGTTTGTTTCTACTTGTTCCCTACTCTCTATCTCCCCACCATCCCAAACCTCCATATAAACTCGTGGAGCCGCAGCTGTACAAGTTTCTTTCCTCGAAATCCCGAATCTACACATGCCTGAATCTTATTTCGCTTTTTAACCCATCTAGACTTCGTCGTTTGCCTTCGGTCAAAAAAGAAAGTTGTAGGAATCATCGAAATCTTTCAATCCTGACAAACCCCACCTCTTTTCATCCACCACAGCCGGAGAATTTCGTATCGCAATATTTCAGATCTTACGGTGTAAATCCAAGATGTACTCGCGCTCGTTTCTTCAAATCCAAATTCCTTTGGTGAGAAGGTAGGAATAATGATTCCCCACAACTTTCATGTTCGAAGTTTTTCAATTTGACCTAGGGATTTGTCTCTCTAACACAGATCTGTTTCTTGTCTATTCTGAGCCAAAATCGGGTCAATCTCTTCTTCTAGCCACCGGATCCTATCCAGACGGTCGAGATCCAATCAAACCGGTGCGTGCCATGTCGTCAACCCGGTCAACTTCCTCATCAATGCCACGTCAACGTCAGGTCAACATCTAGTCCCAGTCAGCATGCAAAGTCAACCTGTCTAGTCAGCGGAATATTCCCTGGAATATTCCGTTCGAATTTAAAATTGCATATTATAGATCTAACTTGTAAAATTTATTAGAAATTCATACCACGTCCAAAAATTGCGTATAATATATCAAATTGAAGATAATTTCACGTAGAATCATCTTATCAGAATAGATCCAACTTTTACTGTACGTGGTTACTGCAGTAATTTAATTAGTTTTAATGGTCTTTTAGGTTAATAAATTCATAAGATATTATCTATAACTCCGAAAAATATGAATAATATATCAAATTGAAGCTACTGTAATGTACTTTAATAATATCTGGTTGGATATATCCTTTACTGATTATTTAACCCGTAGCAATTTAATTAGTTTTAATGGCTTTATAAATCATTAAATTCATAGTAAATTAATTGCTTGTCACAAAAATATAAATGATATACCGTTGGAAAGCTGGTTCCATGTAGATCATCAATATGCAAATAGTTCAGCATTTTACTGTAAGGTTTTGCCATGAAGATTTAAATGGTTTAATGGCCTATTTAGAGTAATAAATTCATAAGAAAATAAATACTATTCAGAAAATTATAAATAATATGTCCATGAAATCACAATTCCGTGGAGATTACAGATATAATTTTAGTTTGATTTTTAGACAACAGAAACTATATGAATCATTTAAAACCATTAAACACTATTTAAATCATACAAAAAGATCTATAACTCCGATTAGGGTGAATCCAAGTGCTAAGGTTTTGTATTGACAATATTTATACAGAGAAATTGTATGACAAATTATTTGGCACTGTTAAAGTAGAAACTCATACAGAAATATTTAAACCCATTGAAATAGTGTTTTAATCATAGGAAAATATCTATAACTCCTTTTTAGGTGATTCGAATTGCCACTATCTCTAAATTGCATTACCTATCCAGTAGCATCTAGTTCACAATTTAATACGACATAAACATATCTAGTTCAATGAAAGTGGTATACACCATATTAAATCGATACAACTTTAGTAATAAAAGCTTTAGTGCATTAAATGACTTTCCACATGCATCATGTAATCTAACTATGTTTAGAACACTAAATGCAACCATTGTGACTCATTAAATCGTCATGCATGCATCTGTTCATCATTGTTTTCTTGTAATGTTGCACTGTTGTATGTTTGCATTGTTTTGAATGGTGTTTGTTGTGTTTGCTTCAAACGTTAGATTGCGAGGAATGCAACTACTGTGATTGCAACTACTATGATTGCAAGTATTGTGGTTATGACGAGTGCAACCATTATATATATGAGGATTGTGAGGATTATCTAATCGACTACATCTACAACAAAGGCAAGTGGTGCTATCTTGGTCATAAATGTCCTACTGTTTTCCTATGCATTGTAGATGTTTTTTTTGTAGAATTTCATATGTAGGAATTGATGTGTATATGCTATGCTATGTCCCATATTATTCCCTAGCATTCCTTGTTTATGAGCCATCGTATTGGTAGATTGCTTAGCTATGCTATTTAGACGAGGAAGGGAATCATATCATGAAAAGTTATATGTTTTGAAAGGCTTATGTTTTGCTAAATGACAAACCAATATGTTTTAATGAACCACCTGGGCGGAATGGCATTGATTGGGTCATCGAGTGTGGATTATGGTGGGGAATGCCGCCCAGGACACTGAGAAATGATTAGTTTCTTTGTTTGGAAGCTTTCGTGTGCAACCATGTGCCAATAATGAAATGGGCGGTTGGTTGAACTCAGTAGGTTGTGGTAACTCGAACCCGCGTATCCAGAGATGTAGATAGTGTAGGTTGGACCGGTGCGCGTCGGGATTGGGGAGCTACTTCCCGAACGGTTCCTTCTTGGACTTCTCCCTATCATCACCCAATATGAGAGTGGTGGTACGAGCTGGGCTGGCCAAGTCACATGGGTAAAGTGTACTAACCCCTGCAGGGTGTATAAACTAATCGATTAGCCGTGTCCCCGGTTATGGACAATTTGAGCGACCTGATACTGATGCTATGATATTTCTCACTCATCCTTATTTCTTAATTACTTAAAACTTGTTGGGTGAACATAATTGGGTAGGAGCACCTGGGAGTGAAACAAAGTGTCCTATTTATCGTATTAGAAAACTACTTTGTTACAAATGTTAGGATAAAACTGTTGCTTTATGCAAATCAGCCTGAACTCCACTTGGCCAAACAAGCATGTAGTTGATAGATCTGTTGTTAACCACTTTAGCCTACTTGCCATACATTCAATGTATTGACCATTCGTGGCTGCAACGTTTCATGTTGCAGGTTATATCGTATTTGAGTGATCGTTCATAGGTCACGAGACTCCACTCAATAATTGTTCGCCTGTGGCACATTTGAAGGATGGAGATCTACCTTGTATTCGTTTTCCGCTGTGTACTTGAATAAATAATGTAAATTCTGGATCATATTCGTTGTATTTATGATGCACAGTTATATTTGGTATCATTTTGTACTGTGTGTGCCAGTGAACCGATCCAGGGATTGGCACTATACACATGAACTCATCCTTATCAGGCGAGGGTGTTACAAGATGGTATCAGAGCTGTGTGTTGGCTGTAGGATCGTGACCTTAGGAATGGATTAGCAATAGAAGACCTCTATTAGGAGAACTATCATATTTTATACTTATTAGAGTTCTTATATTCCTTATCTATCTTTTCTAGAACCTCTTCCTATTCAAAAATTTATAGTTGTCCATTCTTATGATACTTATATGAGAGTTAGCTAAGTAAAAGAACAAATAATATGACATAAATTAACATCTCATCAAGTTTGGTTAGGTCTAGACCACCATGTTTTATCTCTTTAGGAGATCATCGCTATCGTGTTAGCATATTGTTCTTACCAACTTATGTGGTATGACAATATAGGTTGTTTGTTTGTCTGTACTGAATCATATTGTGTGATTCCTTGTTTAGGATCTGTTATTTTGAAACTCTAAAGTTGCTGGAGTTTTCGTGTGGTTTCAAAATTATTTTAATGGTGTGAATTGATTGAAATTCGTGGGATTACTGCTGTAGTTTTCTGCCTAACCTGTTGTACCGCGCGATTTTTCATATTTTATTATTAACTCATAAAAATCTAAAACAATAGGATATGGAGCGCAATTATCTGTAGTACATGCACAAAAATTTGCTGAAATTCTTGACGAGTTTAGGTCTGTCAGAAAAATTTGTGAAGTCTGCTGTACCGTTTTGACAGATTTAGTTTAGTGCTTATATGTTACTAAGTTTTACTCTAGTAATTTTTCCCAATGCTTTCAAACTATTTTGTGGTTATATACTACTAAATTTAGACCTCTGTATTATTGTTATGCAAGTGCTTGCTTGTGTGTTGATTTCTTATGATTGTTTTCTTGTTTGTGACATTGATTGTTTGATATAGTTATGAGTAGGATTACTTCCTTAGTAGCTTCTTCTCCCTACAATCAATTCTTCTCTATCTCAAACCCATGGAACTATAATGATGTGTTGAATACATGGAGAAGGATTACGTGGAAAGTTTTACAACATAATGCATCGACAAAGGAGAATAGTTCATCTAATGCAACAGAAGGATGTGGAAGTACGAAGTGTTGAAATGATGTTATGTAGTAGATTACGCAACCTGAAAGTTGAAGTATCGATAGTTTAGTTTTAGTAGTAGCTTTGTTGATTGAATACATGGGAGTATACATAGAGCATTAGTTCGTGCCCATGGAAACATTCTTCAAGGCAAGTAAGAATGCCCGAGTCATAGAAAAACGTGATTCACCTATCCTCATACAGGGTAATGATTTGGGTGCAGGATGGATTGATCACCATTCCTACTACTCTTATTATTCGCTCTTGTACTGTTGGCTTTGTGGATCTTGAGTGTCTTTTCAACCTTAGCAAAGAGCCGGCGTTAAGCCTAGACCTTAGAATGGTATATTCCCCCTTTATGAAAGCACCCAGTGCTTAGCGTAGGAATATACGGTAAGAATGAATCTCAACCATGATTAATGGGTACCGGGAAGTAAATATCCCCTAATTGACCACCATGAGAGTTCTACTAGTTCAAGTAGTGCTTTCTCGAAAACTATCAATCATGATGTTTAGAATGTGCTAGAGACATTGTGCCAATAAAAGTCTAAAGGAGAACCAATCTGAGCTAAGTGAATCCTCGAGAAATGACCTAGTCAATTCTCTTTTAAGGGTGGTAACATCCTAATGGATCCCGAACCTTTCGTTCTTTCTAGCCTTCCCAAATCTCGGGACGAGATTTCTTTTAAGGGTGGTAGTCTGTCACATCCCAAAATTCTCCTAATTTTGGAATGTGAAATAAATAAATAAGTTTGATTGATTGTTTGACTATGTTGAAAATTCTCAATGAGAAGAAACTTTTTGAATAGAAAATCCTCTCAACCTTGAATTCAAAATCTTATATTCTTTTGTTATGACCTAAGTAGCCATATAGGCAAAAGGGCATGGATTTTTGAATTGGTGTGCAAGATTTCAAAATGAAAATCATGAAGCATTCATAAGCATTTCATTACATCCATGCAAAGATCTCACAAACTGAATCCAAATCCTGGTATCTAAATCCTATAGTTGATTTGCCCAAATGTTCCTAAAGGAAATTAAATTGACTTTATAAAACTCACTGTTGCTAAGGCAGCGATTATTTCTAAATTATAGCCTAAAAAGATCCAATTAATATTACAAAATTTTAGAAACAAAATTAAGCTTATTTGGAGCTAGTATGAAAAAGTTATGAAATAAATACAAACACATAAAGATATAAATAAAATGAAATATACAAGGATTTGTAAATCCACTACTTCCAAACTAGTAAAAAGATTAGAAATTTGATCCTATAATGATCTATTCGATTTTAGAATAATTTAGAAGCAAGAATCATGTCATTTGAAGTTCGTATGCAAAAGATATAAGGGAAACAAGTAAATAGAAAAAGAAAAAAGAAAAGGAAAAAAAACCTAATGGGCCAGCCCATCCGGATCGAACCAGCACGCACGGGAAGGATGGATCGATTGGTTGCTTTAAAAAGCGTGCAAAATCTGTTTTATTAAACCTATCTCTATTCAAACTGCTATAACTTTTTATCTACAACTCCGAATCGACTTCCGTTTGTTTTTACTTGTTCCCTACTCTAATACCTATCTCCCCACCGTCCCAAACCTCCATATAAACTTGTGGAGCCACAGCTGTACGAGTTTCTTTCCTCGAAATCCCGAATCTACACATGCCTGAATCTTATTTCGCTTTTTAACCCATCTAGACTTCGTCGTTTGTCTTCGGTCAAAAAAGAAAGTTGTAGGAATCATCGAAATCTTTCAATCCCAACAAACCCCACCTCTTTTCATTCACCACAGCCGGAGAATTTCGTATCGCAATATTTCAGATCTTACGGTGTAAATCCAAGATGTACTCGCACTCGTTTCTTCAAATCCAAATTCCTTTGGTGAGAAGGTAGGAATAATGATTCCCCACAACTTTCATGTTCGAAGTTTTTCTATTTGACCTAGGGATTTGTCTCTCTAACACAGATCTGTTTCTTGTCTATTCTGAGCCAAAATCGGGTCAATCTCTTCTTCTAGCCACCGGATCCTATCCAGACGGTCGAGATCCAATCAAACCGGTGCGTGCCATGTCGTCAACCCGGTCAACTTCCTCATCAATGCCACGTCAACGTCAGGTCAACATCTAGTCCCAGTCAGCATGCAAAGTCAACCTGTCTAGTCAGCGGAATATTCCCTGGAATATTCCGTTCGAATTTAAAATTGCATATTATAGATCTAACTTGTAAAATTTATTAGAAATTCATACCACGTCCAAAAATTGCGTATAATATATCAAATTGAAGATAATTTCACGTAGAATCATCTTATCAGAATAGATCCAACTTTTACTGTACGTGGTTACTGCAGTAATTTAATTAGTTTTAATGGTCTTTTAGGTTAATAAATTCATAAGATATTATCTATAACTCCGAAAAATATGAATAATATATCAAATTGAAGCTACTGTAATGTACTTTAATAATATCTGGTTGGATATAGCCTTTGCTGATTATTTAACCCATAGCAATTTAATTAGTTTTAATGGCTTTATAAATCATTAAATTCATAGTAAATTAATTGCTTGTCACAAAAATATAAATGATATACCGTTGGAAAGCTGGTTCCATGTAGATCATCAATATGCAATTAGTTCAGCATTTTACTGTAAGGTTTTGCCTGAAGATTTAAATGGTTTAGTGGCCTATTTAGAGTAATAAATTCATAAGAAAATAAATACTATTCAGAAAATTATAAATTATATGTCCCTGAAATCACAATTCCGTGGAGATTACAGATATAATTTTAGTTTGATTTTTAGACAACAGAAACTATATGAATCATTTAAAATCATTAAACACTATTTAAATCATACAAAAAGAACTATAACTCCGATTAGGGTGAATCCAAGTGCTACGTTTTTGTATTGACAATATTTATACAGAGAAATTGCATGACAAATTATTTGGCACTGTTAAAATAGAAACTCATACAGAAATATTTAAACCCATTGAAATAGTGTTTTAATCATAGGAAAATATCTATAACTCCTTTTTAGGTGATTCAAATTGCCACTGTCTCTAAATTGCATTACCTATCCAGTAGCATCTAGTTCACAATTTAATACGACATAAACATATCTAGTTCAATGAAAGTGGTATACACCATATTAAATCGATACAACTTTAGTAATAAAAGCTTTAGTGCATTAAATGACTTTCCACATGCATCATGTAATCTAACTATGTTTAGAACACTAAATGCAACCATTGTGACTCATTAAATCGCCATGCATGCATCTGTTCATCATTGTTTTCTTGTAATGTTGCACTGTTGTATGTTTGCAATGTTTTGAATGGTGTTTGTTGTGTTTGCTTCAAACGTTAGATTGCGAGGAGTGCAACTACTGTGATTGCAACTACTATGATTGCAAGTATTGTGGTTATGACGAGTGCAACCATTATATATATGAGGATTGTGAGGATTATCTAATCGACTACATCTACAACAAAGGCAAGTGGTGCTATCTTGGTCATAAATGTCCTACTGTTTTCCTATGCATTGTAGATGTTTTTTTTGTAGAATTGTATATGTAGGAATTGATGTGTATATGCTATGCTATGTCCCATATTATTCCCTAGCATTCCTTGTTTATGAGCCATCGTATTGGTAGATTGCTTAGCTATGCTATTTAGACGAGGAAGGGAATCATATCATGAAAAGTTATATGTTTTGAAAGGCTTATGTTTTGCTAAATGACAAACCAATATGTTTTAATGAACCACCTGGGCGGAATGGCATTGATTGGGTCATCGAGTGTGGATTATGGTGGGGAATGCCGCCCAGGACACTGAGAAATGATTGGTTTCTTTGTTTGGAAGCTTTCGTGTGCAACCATGTGCCAATAATGAAATGGGCGGTTGGTTGAACTCAGTAGGTTGTGGTAACTCGAACCCGCGTATACAGAGATGTAGATAGTGTAGGTTGGACCGGTGCGCGTCGGGATTGGGGAGCTACTTCCCGAACGGTTCCTTCTTGGACTTCTCCCTATCATCACCCAATATGAGAGTGGTGGTACGAGCTGGGCTGGCCAAGTCACATGGGTAAAGTGTACTAACCCCTGCAGGGTGTATAAACTAATCGATTAGCCGTGTCCCCGGTTATGGACAATTTGAGCGACCTGATACTGATGCTATGATATTTCTCACTCATCCTTATTTCTTAATTACTTAAAACTTGTTGGGTGAACATAATTGGGTAGGAGCACCTGGGAGTGAACCAAAGTGTCCTATTTATCATATTGGAAAACTACTTTGTTACAAATGTTAGGATAAAACTGTTGCTTTATGCAAATGAGCCTGAACTCCACTTGGCCAAACAAGCATGTAGTTGATAGATCTGTTGTTAACCACTTTAGCCTACTTGCCATACATTCAATGTATTGACCATTCGTGGCTGCAACGTTTCATGTTGCAGGTTATATCGTATTTGAGTGATCGTTCATAGGTCACGAGACTCCACTCAACAATTGTTCGCCTGTGGCACATTTGAAGGATGGAGATCTACCTTGTATTCGTTTTCCGCTGTGTACTTGAATAAATAATGTAAATTCTGCATCATATTCGTTGTATTTATGATGCACAGTTATATTTGGTATCATTTTGTACTGTGTGTGCCAGTGAACCGATCCAGGGATTGGCACTATACACATGAACTCAGCCTTATCAGGCGAGGGTGTTACATGGCTGCACTTGAAGCTTCTCAACATTTGACATCTCAAATCTCTTTGTTTTTCCTTTTCTCATTTGATTTTTCTGTTTTGATTTTGAATAAGCAATTCAAACATTCATTTGAATTCCATCCTTTGCCAAAATTTGTGTAGGTTTAAATATTGATTAGTATTATATTCTGAAGTCAATTTTTGAATAAAACTTTATTCTTTTGGGGGTCTTTTAATTATTCAAATAAGCCCTTGTTTTAAATCAAATAAGTTTTAATAATATTTCAAACACCATTTAAATTCTTTAAACTTTCCAAATCCTTTCAGTAGGTTTTTATTTGTTTATTTGGGTTCAAATAATTCATCTTGAATTATTTGGAAAGTATTTAATTTGATTCATAAATCATTTGAATTAGGTATTTATTTTAATTCCAATGGAATTTAATATAGTTTAATTCCCTAAATTTTATTTGGAAGATTTATTTTATTTAAATTAATTAAACAATTTTTATTCCACTTGGGTAAATTCCAAAATACTATTTTCTCATGAATTATATAATTATTCTTATTAGAGATTTGTCTTTATTAAAATAGGGATAGAATGGTTAATGCCCTTTTATTTTATTTTGGAAATTCTTTATCCTTTTATTTTATTTGATTTGGATTATATTCATTCCATTTGCTTAATGGATTAGGCCAAGATTTATTTGGTCTTTCAAATATTCTTTATTTAATAATTCTTTCTTCACCTTATAAAATCCATATCTTTTTATTTAGAGATCCAAACTTGGTGATTCCAATTTGTAAAATCTTATTTAATGTTTATTTATCCTTTTAAATATCTTTAGGTTTATTTGCTCACCATTTGGTATGGATTTGTAAATAGGTTCTTTATTAGCTTTGGAAATTTAATTTCCTTATCTTATTATATTCATAAGATTTTATTTATGGTTCCAAATTAAGTGAAATCAATTTCTATGGTTTTATAATATTTCTATTTGTCTTTCTTGATCATTTGTAAATGTTTGTTGACAAATTTTTATATGGATCAAATCCATAGGCTTGGAGATAATTTGGAAATGATTTTTATTCCATTTAGGGTTTAGGGTTTGGATTTATTTTCCAAGTGTTTAAATTTCCAGATGCATTTTATGAGGAATGCATTTCTCTTGATTTGGATTTTGTTGACTTCAAACTTTAATTAAAGTTTGTTCAAGATGGGATTTTAAGTTTCCATTTAGAAAAAAAGTTTCTTTTCACCCTGATTTTCAACGATAATTTATTTTGTTTATTTATTTTTCACATAACAAGATTTGGAAAATCTTGGGATGTGACAGGCTACCACCCTTAAAATAAATATCGTCCCGAGATTTGGGGAGGCTAGGGGTTACAAGTTGGCTCAAAGCATCTAGGGTACTACCACCCTTAAAATTTTTCCAAATAGATTACATCTTGGATTTCTTGGGATCTTGTTGAAATCTCTCTGGGCAAACATCTGCATAGTGTCCTTTGTTTCCACACTTGAAACATGTGACAAGGCTGAGATCCTTCATAGGATTTATCTTGTGCTTCATCTTTTGTGGACAATTGCTTGCATAATGTCCTTGGTTACCACAATTGTAACATGTGATAAGATTGAGTTCTTCACGTATCTTCTGTGGACAAGTTGCTACATAATGGCCTAGCTCTTTGCAGTTGTTGCACCACACTTGGCTAATCTCCTTATACTTCTTCTTCTCTGGACATTCATTGGCACAGTGTCCCATTTCTTTGCAATGACCACATTGTACATGGCTTTTGTCCTTTTTCTTGGGTTTCTCCAAAGCTAAGAGTGCTTCTAGTTCATGTTCTTCATATGTTATCTCAAAGGTAGGAACAGTTCCTGGTCTCCTTGACCTTCTATTATTCCTTGGATAATACATATGTCTCCTTTTTGGTCCTTTAAATTGAGTCATGTTGTTGGGAGGTACAGCTGAGATTTTACTTTGTCTTCATCCTTCTTGGTAGACTTGGCTCTCTCATGGTAGTCTGCATTCAGTTGTTGCACTCCACCTTGTTTCCTTTGTTCAGCTATTGAATAGATGGGGCACTGGATAGGGACATGATTGTTTCCTTCACATAGGTAACAAGTATCTTGGGATGTGGGGCATTGGTTAGCTGGATGTTTCTCTTCACAGTTGGGGCATTGATCTTCATGCTCCTTGGAAGTGTGATCTTTGTCTCCACAAATATTGCAAGCTTGGGTTCCTTCTAGAATAACATCTTTGTCATCCTTGTTGTCATAAACTCCTTGGGAAGAGTTGTCTCCCATGTTGATCATTTGAGTAGCCATCCCTTGCAACAATTGGGATTGAGTTTCCAAAACTTTTTGCATGGTTGGGTCTATCTCATTGTTGTTGGCTAAAAACTGAGTTGTCACTTGGTTCAACTGGGTTTATCTTCCAAGTAGTTGGTCTCTCATGTTGACCTCTTGGTTGTTGTTGTTGCCATCCTTGATGTTGGAGTCTCTTGGATAAGTCATCTGTTTGGGTTGGATTGGGATTAGAATAGGAAAAAGATTTCTAAGGAAATAATTCTAATCACACACATTACAATTCACACAAACAACGTGCAAGCAATCACAAACAAACCTCTCACTCAAACAACAAGTCTCAAGCATATTTTTAGGCAACCAAAAATATTTTTGTTACACCACATAAGTTGGTGGGTTTGACTTAAACTAAATGGTGGTCCATCTATATGGTTCACTTGAAATCTTTCCATCCTTCTTAGTTGATTCTTCATGAACAAGATCTTTGTATCCTTAGAAAATTTCTTGCATCTTGGTCTCAAAACTTCAAGGTGATGATGGTTCCTTCTATGTTGTGTTTCCTTAGTCTTCAAGTCTTGAGCAACATTTCTTGTCACAATTGTAGTCCTTAGTGCACTACTAGGAAACAGGCTGTTAGTGGCGCACCCGAAATGCCCATCCGTGGCGCACTAGCAGTGCGCCACGGGCCTTGCGCTACGGCTATCTCTCAGCCGTGGCGCACTGCCTAGTGCGCCACGGTTGTGTAGAGATAGGCGTAGCGCACCTCCTAGTGCGCCACAGAAGTTTGGGATGGTGCTCTACCCCTGGGATCTTCTGTGGCGCACTACCTAGTGCGCCACTAAACTTCCATAGTGCGCTTTAGGTGTAGTGCGCCACAGAAGGTAGACCATGTGCGCCACAGATGTATTTTTTGTTTTTTTTTTAATTTCCGAGCCAGATTATATGCAATACATATTATATACAATATTACAGCAGATATACACACAGATACAAGATATACAATTATATATATAAATACTCAATATGAAAAACAAGATTGAAACAAATACATATAGATAAGTCTCATACATGAATACATAGTCTAAGTTACATTGTTTCGATCATGTTACAAAGTAGTAGTTGGTGACATGCTAATACATGTGTCGATCGAACAAGTTAGAGCTCGGAAGCTCGCCTAGACATCTAAACTAGCTAGCTAGACACAAACGCGGGATAAATAACCAAAGAAGATAAGCATGATCACCGCCGCGACGAAGGTGTAGGTCTTCATCCGGTTCCTTGTCCTAACTCCCGCTAGATAGCGCGTGTATCTAGCTTCCGCCTCCGCCATAGTGTTGTACCCTTTGTAGCTATTGCCGCTGAAATGGTGCACCTGTCTCCGGCAGTCTTCCCAATCATCATAGACTCCGGGAACCCGTCCCTTGTACACGACGTACCACGTCATCTATAAGTTGACAATAATAATTAACCGACTATTGAAAAAACATATATAATTAAAGTCGCATATGAAGATACACTTATAGAAAGTACTCCTAAATCAAAAAGACCAAACTCAAAAAGCATGCCTCATATATAACTAGGTTGTTCGACACAGGAATATGCTACGATGGAACTGTCCGCCAAGTACGATGCACAACACCTGGACCTATGCATAGCACAAGGCGGACAATCCCATCGCAGCACATTCACATATAGTGTGCAACGACATTTCAATCATCGGTATTATTCTCGAAAAAGACCAAAGTAACTCAGAAAGCATGCCTCATATATAACTAGGTTGTTCGACACAGGAATATGCTACGATGGAACTGTTCGCCAAGTAGGATGCACAACACCTAGACCTGTGCATAGCACAAGGCGAACAATCCCATCGCAGCACATTCACATATAGTGTGCCATGACATTTCAATCATCGGCATTATTCTCGAAAAAGACCAAAGTAACTCAAAAAGCATGCCTCATATATATACATAGGTCGTTGGACACAGGAATATGCTACGATGGAACCGTACGCCAAGTAGGATGCACAACACCTGGACTTGTGCATAGCACAAGGCGTACAATCCCATCGTAGCACATTCACATATATAGTGTGCCACGACATTTCAATCATCGGCATTATTCTCGAAAAAGACCAAAGTAGCTCGAAAAGAATGCCTCATATATAACTAGCTAGGTCGTTGGACACAGGAATATGCTATGACGGAACAGTTAGCCAAGTAGGATGCACAATTCCTGGACTTGTGCATATCACAAGGCTAACTATCCCGTCATAGCACATTCACATATATATTGTGCCACGACATTTCAATCATCGGCATATTCTCGAAAAAGACAAAAATAACTCGAAAAGAATGCCTCATATATATACATAGGTCGTTGGACACAGGAATGTGCTACGATGGAACGGTGAGCCAAGTAGGATGCACAAGACCTGGACTTGTGCATATCACAAGGCTCACAGTCCCATCATAGCACATTCACATATATAGTGTGCCACGACTTTCAATCATCGGCATTATTCTCGAAAAAAGAGTAAGGAAAAAAAGAAGGACCAAATTGAGCAAAGGACCAAAGAGTAAGCAAAAAAACCAAGCATTGATTGATATATAATAATAATAAGCAAAATAAGTTCACTTGTCGTCCACACACACACAAAGGTCATCTATAGTTTGTAACTACAACTAGGCCAACATCAAGCCTTCTGGCTCGGCTTAGGGAACGGGAGGACGCCTTGTCTCGTCATGAACTTCCTATAGTCACCCTGCATCTCTAGGCGATCTTCTATGTCACGGTTATTCGGGATATTTCCTCCATAGAAGATCCCCCCCCCCGAAGTCATGACATCACGAAAGATGATTGCCCCAAACTGCTGCTGGATGCGATACATCTCTTGTCTAATATCCGAATCATTGATCTTGGCCTTTGCTTCGGCCCACTGTTTGAGATGATCTGGCAGCGTAGAATTCTGCTGGTCAAGTAGGAACGCCCTCATGTGATGGAGTGCATAGTAGGCTTCCTTCTTACTGTTTTCCGGCTGCTTCACGCAGGGGAACTCCGTTACGTGGTTGAAGACGTGCCTGCCGAACTTGACCTTCTTACGCACGAAGCTGGTGCCTTCCGTCGAGGCAAAGCCAGTGAGAGCATCATCCAGAACTTCCTTGATCTTGTCGTAGTTTTTCTTCTTTTCTAGACTCCCCGAGTCAAAATACGTGGCGTGGGAATGCTTCGGCGATAAGGAGATGAGCGTGCAGTGTTCATCTCTGCGCAAAAAATTCAAATGGAATGTGTTGGAAAAAGAATGATGATGATCTAATAAAGCCAATCGACGGTGGCGAGTGAATAACGACTTACTCGGGAAAGTAAGGCACGAGAATGTATTCCTTTGTCTTGTTCGCCACGAGGATTCTTTTTAGGTATGAGGCCACGATACGTCGTTCGGCGGGGGAACCCAAGCAGCCGTCACGCATGTAGTAGGGGTCCACTATAGCGATGCCCGGTGTGTTCTCTCTAATGATCTGCGTGGCTAGGCTGAGAGAAAAGAGACGGACCATGGTATAGTGCAGCGGGTATAGGTGGAACATATGGAAGATGTCCTCGAACCGCAGGAAGAACAGATCCGCGGGGGCAGTGTCGACGAAGCCCAAGCCTGGTGGCACCTTAACCACGAATACCGGGTGCGAGGAATCTTTCTCCGATAGAAGGCGTCTCTCTATCGTCAGCACGCCGTCATGCACACTCTGTAGTTCCGAACTGGCGAGCTTCCTCAAATTCTTAGGTAGCATGGGCTCACCTGCCACATGAATCCTCCACATAATACCCTCGGGTCTTGGTGGCCCGTCCCGAAACCTGATCGGATTCGCAGTTGTTGACGCCACCGGCTGGCTCGAGCTGCTAGATTTTCTTTTCCTGCCCTTTTTTCCTTTTGGAGAGCGGGCAGGCACCGCAATCTGAGCACCGGCCGCCCTATGTAGTGTGTCAGGGCTTAGAATAAAGGGCCGGTTGGTTGTATCAGCTGGCTCTGTAAAGGCGCAAGCTGGAGGCGTCTCCTGAGAACCAAACAGATGCTTGGTGATAGTGGCTTTCTCTGTGGGGCCACCAGCTAGGTCTTCTTCGTTCCCAAACTGAGTGCTGAAGAAGTGATCATTCCAGTCTTCATCGTCCTCGGCCGGATCCTGCGCCATGTGCATATCATCAACATGATCATCCGACCCACCGCGTGGAGGTGACGGCGAGGGCGGTAAGGGCGCCTTGCCACCGCTTGTCACTGGCACGACAGGCGGTGCTGTTGTCTGTGGCGTGATGGCCCCCGCCGTCCCCAAACGGATCATGCTCTTTGGCCATAGCAAGAATAAGCCGAAGCAACTTCTGAGGACAGACGACTCTTCTTCATCCGCTCCTGGGGGTTGAATGGGAGGTTCCAGGTCGTCGCAGCCCCTTAGCACCCGACTAATTTTAACCCTGTGCACGCTATCTGGCATCGGCTTTGAGTGGAACGTGTGCTGCAAGGGTTGAACGATGGTACCCTTGGCAACATCCCTCAGCTCGTTGTTCACGTAGCATAAGAGAGTGCAAGGAACATCCGTCTACGGAAAACATGTACGGCGTCGTCAGAGCGAGATGCCATAAGAGTAATAGATGGCATGAAAGGTGGTAATTAAAGCAATTTGTTTACCGTGATGGCGTCGAGATCGGCTAATGTCGACGCACCACATACGGCGACGGGCGTGCAAGAGACGGAAGGGCTGCTTGATGGAGCGGTGCTAGCCGCCAGTGTATTATCCCTACCGACGGGTGCTTGGAGCTCCTGTGTTGCCGCGATGATGGCAGGGGGGGCACCAACATGTACTCCGGCGCCGCGGTGATGGCAGGGGGAGTCACCAACACTTGCGGCGCCGCGGTGCTAGCGGGCGGAGTCACGAACACGTAGTTCGCCTGATTCGTCGGTGCCGCGTTGTTCGAGTGGCTGCTGACCATGCTTGGAATCGGGCACGGCCCTACTCGACCACCCGCACTCCAGTTTGCTATTGACTCCACCAAGGTAGGCAGGAAGGACGTGAGGGTGATTGCCAGGTTGTCTTGGACGATCAGCGGGATCCGCGCCACTTGTGCCTTAAGTTCTTGAACCTCTCGGTTTTCCTCCTCGCTCCTTCCCGACGGCGCCACATGCGTCCTCGGCGGTGGACCAAAATGATCCACCCAATTCTTACCCCCGAGGCCGGCCAGACGGCCAGCCGACGACGGCTTCTTCGTAACTGGCTCTATTTTCTTGGCCCGGTTCATCGCCCTGTTAAAAGGGTTATCCCACCGGGTGGCCGCCGTCGACCCCTGGGATGAGGAACCCTGGGATCCATGACTAGCAACAATTTCCTCCTCCTGCAGAAGAAGTAACAGTGAATCATTTAGATCATCGATTAGATTGCAATCGTGTTGATCCGCGGTAATTAGATTATACTTACCACAATTTCCTCGAATTCCTTCACCGCAGGATCCGCAGTGAGTTGTTTGGTTTTTGGGTCCACATGGTAACGGGCCCTGATGAAGTTTCGAACCTGCCCGGGTTCGAATTTAGCAAAGGGGTTTTCTATCCCCTTGGATCTATACTCTTCGTCCTCCTTATTCCATTTGGCCTCCGCGGTTCTGTATCCATCAGATCCGAGATGGTGATGACCTATATTCATCGCCTGCAGCACCTTTCCCCGATTACTATTGGCCAGGGCTCTTTCGGATTCACACCTCTCCTTGAACTCCCGGAACTGATCTTCGGTGATCTGCGGGTCAATCTTCTGGATCTCCTCGAGACTTTTGCCTTCTTTATAGATCTTCTTCTTTATCCGGGTTCTTCACCTGGCCAGGGCGGTGCTCATCTTTGTGAGGGCGGATTTGTTTACTTCGTTCCCATGATAATTTGTGTTATGATACTTAGCGGGGAACTTGTATCTGGCGTGCAGCTTCTCGAAGAGGAGTGTGCGCAAGTGGCCATTATCTTTATGCCGGAGATTCTCAGTGTTGATCGAGATGGTTGTCCGGGTGATCGCCGCCACTTGCCCACCGTACCCTTTGACGACAAGGGCGGGCTCCAAAGGAACCCCTGATGGGCTCACTTCGGTAATTTCCTCCCTGACCGTGCCGACCGTGTTCGGGCGCCGGTCCTTCGGCTTCTTCTTCTTCTTCTTCTTAGGAGGGTTGCTACCACTCCCTGTGCCCTCGCCGCCATCAGTGGTTTCATCGTCCGCCGTTCCTTCGGCTTCTTCCTCCGCGTCTTCCATCTCATCATCCTCGCTCTCCGAAGGATGGTATTCTTCATCGTCTTCTAGCCGCTGGGCCGCCTCCCAGAATGTCAATTGTTTATTCGGAGGTCTGAGTTCTCCTTCAGCGCTGATGCGCTTAGAACATCCAGCCTCGTCGTTGTCACACATCTTTGCACTAATAAAAAACAAATAATTGGTTAAATGCACGGAAAAATCCGGCATGACCTTTGCTAATTTTCTTAAACTAGGAGTGCCCGATTTCTGCCAAAACGGAAGTTAATCAACATTCCGGCAAAAATCGGGACTCATTTCATACAAGAACCTGCATACACACATAATAAAGTGCTTCATATACAAGCACAAGCACAATTTCAAGGTGTTGTTGTCCCAGCACAGATAGTAGTAGAAGCACAGTAGCACCACAGATAGTAGTAGCCAGAGTAACACTAGGATGGATATAAGGAACAGATAGTAGTAGCAGCACAGATAATAGAAGTAGTAGCAGCTCAAGTAGCATAGAAGTAGTAGTAGCACAAGTAGGGTGGACATATAGTATGTGGATGTTCCAGACTAAGAAGAAGAGCAAGCACAACAATGACAACAGCAAGCAGACCAAGCACAACACAGCAAGCATATTGCTGTCATTTGTACTATTTCAGTGGGAGAAAATAGTGGATTCACCAGGCTATTATTTGGATGAAATATGCAAAGATCATATTTCTATCAGTATTAGCTCAGTAATCTCAAAACATTATATACCAAACTTATGTTTTCTGAAAGAAAGAAATTGTAGAGCAACTGAATGTGTACATCAAACATATCTTAAGTACTGACTGCCCAATATGCTTTTTTTCTGGAAGCTGGTTTAGAAGTACTAACTTCCCAATATGCATTTTTTTTTACAAAACACCAACTTTCGACAGAGTGCACAACATTAGTATGATTGATAAGCAGCTAGCATATGAGCCTGCTTGACCACACCATGACACTTCCTCTGCCTCCAGTGTTGTGTGATTATTTACAGCAATGTTGATCCATGAAATTTAACAGAAAGATGGGCATTTAAGAAACAACCCAGCACAAACATTGTAATAGCCATTGATGCTAGTTGAGATCTAATGTTAGGATGCTAGTTAAGAAACAACCCAGCACAAACTCTTGCTTGAACTTTTGCTATGAATACATACAGAAACCAGCTAAGCTAGTAATTAAGGCAAGATTTTCACAAGAGTTTAGTACTCAGATTTTTTACAACTTGAATCTTGCTACTTGCCTTAAGTATAAAAGTACTGAAGCAGCAGCAGCACCTAACACTACTTTCTAAACCTACTACTACCAATAACACACCATCCATTTCTAGCAAAGCTACTACTACCTGGACACTGGTAACAGAAGCAGCAGCAGCACCAGCAGGACCTCCTTTTTTACTGTTTTTCATTAACTAACATGCTACCAGTTGGTGTATGCCACACAGGCATAATGTCCATCTTAGAAGCATCCACACAGGCAAGCATACAATCATGCAGAAATAAAAATTCAGAATAATGTTCATCTCAGAATAATTTATCTAGGGGCTAAGACAACTAGGAAAGGAAGTTGCTTGCAGTGTAATCCATGCAACCATGAACCATGAAGACAAAACCACTGTTATGATTTCATACTACCTAAGAACATTTCCTAACTCTGAATCCTAACTCTGAACCACTACTCTAAACAACCATAATGTCCATCTTAGAAGCATCCACACAGGCAAGCATACAATCATACTACCTAAGAACATTTCCTAACTCTGAATCCTAACTCTGAACCACTACTCTGAACAACCATAAACCATGCAACCATTTCCTAACTGAATTTCCAAATCTGAATTTCCTACTCTAAATTTCCTAATCTGAATTTCCTAAATGATTAACATTTCCTAATCTGAATTTCCTAATCTAAACATTTCCTAACTGAATTTCCTAAGAACATTTCCTACTCTGAGCATTTCCTAACTGAACACTACTCTGAATCCTAAGAAAATCTGAACATTTCCTACTCTGAATCCTAAGAACCCTAACTGAACCCTACTCTGAATCCTAAGAAAATCTGAACATTTCCTACTCTGAATCCTAAGAACCCTAACTGAACCCTAACTTTGAACCCTTACTCTGAATCCTACTCTGAATCTCCTAAGTGAATGGATGCAACGAGAGTGGAGAGAGGGGGAGAGGGGAGAGGGTGATTCTCACCTCCGAGATAAGGACGACGACGAGCACGCGGACGATGAGGGCCTTCTCCTTCACGGACTGCGCGGCGACTACGACCTCCTCCTCCATGAAACGAGCGCGACCCCCTCCTCTTGGCGTGGCAACTGCGACCTCCTCCTCCTGGGATGCGGTGGCGGCGGATTGGCAGCGGCACGGGCCTGCTCCTCCACGGTCTCCTCCTCGAGTGGCGGCGGCTGGCAGGGCTGGCGAGGCGGCGGATCGACAGTGTCGGCGGCGGCTGGCAGGAGATGGGTGGGCGCGGTTGAATGGGGATGAGGGACGTGTGTGCCTGCGTGCACGTGGATAAGACAAAGATAGGCGTAGCACACTCTGGCATAGTGCGCTACGGATATCCGTAGCGCACTAGGCCAGAGTGCGCTACGCCTATCTCCTCTAGCAACTGTATAAGAAAAGAGCCGTCCCACTATCTAACAGATTCACTACCCTATCCCACTGGTTCTTCCCACTACTCTATTCTAAAGTTCTAAGCACCCAGGTTTGAATCCTGGTGCCCCCCTTTTTTATTTTTATTTTAAAAATACTTTTAAATGTTCCAAAAATGCCCAAAAGTGGTAATATATGCCATATTTGTTTTGTTTTTATTTTATAAATACTTTTAAATGTTCCAAAATGCCCAAAAGTGATAATATATGTCATAAAAGTTGTATAAATAATATGATTCAAAGTATAACTAAATTTTATAATAATTTGTCCATAATAATATGAATCGGGCACGGCCCTACTCGACCACCCGCACTTTACAATTTTTTTCGACCACGCGTTTTACAATATTTTTTGAGCTAGCGTTTTACAATCTTTTTTCCCTTCTTTGTCGCGGTTGAATAATTTAGCCCCGGCACTTTAATGTTTCTTCTTTCGAACGGGCTACCTTTTTTGGGTAGGGTTGTCCTTTTTCTTCTTGTGATGTATGTTTCTGCATCGTAGTCGTCGTCATCTTCAATCTTTGGATCGCCGTACTGGTCGAAGTCTTGCTCGTTGGTGACTCCATCCATTCCGATGATGTTTCTTTTTCCTCTCCTCACGACAACACGGCTAGGCTTTGTCGGGTCGGTAATGAAAAAACATTGGTCCACTTTGGTAGCCAGTACCCACGGTTCATTTTTCGCGGCCACGTTTGCACCGGCGGCCTTGGATTTGGCTGCTTCGGGTATAACCATGGTTGTGAAATACCGGTCTTCTCTTTCGACGCTCTTTGCCCATCTGACACGGAACATTGGTACCTTTTCTCCACAGTAGTCGAGCTCCCAGATCTCCTCGATTCTTCCGTAGAATCTTTCCTTCACGTTGTCATCGGTGTAGAATTCCGACGTTACGCCTGAGTTCTGATAATCACACTTGTTGTCCTTTTCCTCCGTGTAGAATGTGTAGCCCTTGATATCATACGCCTGATAGGTCACCAGGTTTTGCATCGGTCCCTGCGACAAGGTGAATATGATCTTTTCCGTGTCAGAAGAATGCGAGCGCGGGGGATTATCAAGGAGCGTCTGCCTAAACCAACGCGTGAAATCTGAGTTGTGCTCTTTGATTATTTCTCCCTGCATCCTCTGTATGCCCTGGTCACTGTACTTCTTCTCGATTAACCTTTTGTGCTTCTGTACCCAAGGATCGACCAGTTCTAAATGCTGTAGCGCGACGAGGTTTGCTCGATCAAAGTCTGCGCGTCGAAAATCGAAGTCTGCATGCAGTATGCGACGACCCTCTCGGTGACCAGATCCGTCGAGCTTGCCAAGGTGTCTGTTGATGGGAAGACCGACAGGGTTCTCGATGTCTAGATAATTCGTGCAGAAAGAGATGCACTCTTCGGCCAGAAAGCCCTTGGCTATGCTTCCATCTGGACGGGACCTGTTGCGAACGTATCCTTTGATGTGTCCGTTCATCCTTTCGAACGCCATCATGCTGCGGAGGAACATCGGCCCGAGTCGTACGATGTCCTCCACGACATGGACCAGCAGATGCACCATAATGTCGAAGAATGCGGGTGGGAAGTAGACCTCAAGCTCACATAGTATCACCACGATCTCCTCCTGTAGCCTTCCGATCTGATTCAAGCCAATCGACTTCCTAGAGATGACGTCGAAAAACTTGCATAGGCAAATAACGTTTCACAGACGTGCTCGTCCATTATCCCTCTTAGTGCGACCGGAAGTACCTGCGTCATTAGCATGGCACAGTCGTGAGACTTCATGCCACTGAACCTCTGCTTCGCCTCGTCTAGGTACCTGCTTATCTTGCCCGCGTAGCCGTAAGGAAATTTGACTCCTAGAAGGCACTTGAAAAACTGTTTGATCTCATCCTGGCTTAGAGTGAAGCAAGAAGGAGGGCAGTAATATTCGTTCTTCTTGAACTTTTTACCCTTCCGACGACCTTGTGTCGTCTCCGACTCATGATCATCGTCATCTTCCTGATCATCGGGAGTAGTGCGTCCTCCGTGAAGCTCCTTCCGGATACCCAAGCATATCAGGTCGTGCCTTGCTTTCGGACCATCTTTCGTCCTATCTGGCATGTTGATTATGGTGGCGACCAGACTCTCGCACACGTTTTTCGTGATATGCATGATGTCGAGGCTATGAGGCGTGCGGAGAAACTTCCAGTATGGCAACTCCCAGAAAACAGACCTTGTTTTCCATACCTTCATCAGCGGCTTGTCTTGTTGCTGCCTCTTTCGCTTCTTTCCTGGCTTAGGACAATCTTTCCAGTTTTTCAGCAACTCTTCCACTTCTTTGCTGCTCCTATGCTCTGGGATTCCTCGGGTCTCTGATTTGCCATCGAACAGGTCTCCACGTTTTCTCCATGGATCATTCTTGCCGAGCCACCTCAGGTGCGCCATGAACACGGTTTTCGATGACCCTGGATCTTTCTCTAGTTGGAGATAGCTTGTGTTATCCATGCACCTAACGAATGCGCAGAATCCTTGGATAACCTGCCTTGAGATATACCCGCAACCTGGATAGTCTTGCACTGTAGTGATCAACGCGGCTCTCATAGTGAAATAATCTTGTGCGATGGCGTCGTAAGTATTGGCTCCAGATTCCCATAACGTGGCTAGCTCCTCTTTCAACAGCCCGAGATACAGATTGATGTTGGTACCAGGTTGTTTCGGCCCTTGAATTAGCATACTCATTTGTATGTACTTCTTCTTCATGCACAACCATGGAGGGAGGTTGTACATCCATACAAACACGGGCCAAGTGTTGTGCGTGCTGCTCTGGCTACCGAACGGATTGAGTCCATCGGTGCTCGCACCAAGCCTGATGTTCCTCGAATCTCCACCGAATTCTGGGAATTCGAGGTCCAATGCTTTCCACTGGCTAGCATCTGAAGGGTGCGTCAGCAGCTCATCCTTTTCGGGGTCATCATCATCTCCTGGCTTCTTCCTTTCCGCATGCCATCGCATGAGCTTCGCTTCCTTAGGGTCCGCGAAATAGCGCTGCAGACGAGGAGTGATAGGAAAGTACCATACCACTTTTCGAGGTGCTTTCTTCCCTTTCTTGTATCGACTCACGCCGCACACCGGACATGTGGTTTTCTCCGCGTCCTCTCCCCAATAAATGATGCAATCGTTGATGCATACGTGATATCTAACGTGCGGTAGATCGAGAGGACAGATGATTTTCTTGGCATCCTCGATACTAGTTGGACATGTGTTCCCCTCCGGGAGACGATCGTGCCAGAATGCCATCATATCGTCGAAGCTTGCGTCGCTCAATTTGTGCTTTGCCTTCATCTCCATAGCCTTGAGCGTTACATTCAACCGGGTATCATCGGGCCTGCATCCTTCATACAATGGAGTAACCGCGTCTTTCTCAAGTTGCGCAAGCTTGGCTTTCTCTCTAGCGGCAGCCCTGGCGTTACTCGTCTGCTTGAGAAGCAGCTCTTGCACATAAGGGTCCCGCACCCATCCTGACGTTGTTCCATCGTCATCTGCTCCTCCGGCATCTAGATCATCATCATCCCGGTCTGCTTCCGCACCTTCACCATCTCCAGGAGACTCTTCATCATCTTGCCCGTTCTCGCCGTGATGATGATCATCGTCATGTTGGCCACCTTCTTCACCGTCTCCATCATCTACGTCATCGCTTATCCAACGAGTGTATCCATCCATGAAACCATGGCGGAGCAGGTGCGCCTGCAGATTCCCGGAATCTGGGTCGATCACCCAGTTGAGTTTGCATCTTCTGCACGGACATCTTATATCTGTCTTGTTATTTCGTATCATGTCGGCTGTCGCACATTTCAAAAATCTAGCCACAATGCCTTCGCTCATTATGCGGACCATTTTTGCCTGCACGATGTACACGGTACAATTTTGAAGTCTATTAGAACCACATAATGAATGCATGCATGCAATGGTCGATAGAAAATTTCGGCATGACCTATCCTAAAATTAGGACCTTTGCGAAATGCCAAAGTCTTGCCAAAATGGAAATGAATCAACATTTTGGCAAAACAAATGGCAACTTGTTCACATACAAACACAAGAGAGAGAGAGAGACCGATCCATACACACATGAACATATCATTATCCTCTCCATACACACATGCATGAGCATCATCGATACTCTCCATATACACACACATATGACCATCGATCCTCTCCACATACACACATCATGAGCATCGATCATCTACATACATATGAGCACATCATCCATATACACATGAACACATCCTTACATGGACAACTTACCGAGATGAGAGACCGATCGCGAGAAAGATGGAAAGGAGAGGTGCGCGCGTCGACCGGAGAAGGATAGATGAGAGACCGGAGACCTCCTCTATTACTTATGTAACATCCAAAGCAAGTTTTACATGCTAAAAATGGTGAAGATCCCGACTAGATCTAAGGAGGAAGAAGAAGGGGAAAGTGAAGTGTGGGGTGGTGGATGTGGTCATACATGTGCACATAAAGTGCTGTCCTAAAGAAATCGACACATCCGTGGCGCACACGGCCCTAGTGCGCCACAGGGAGTACAAACATCTATGGCGCACTATGCCATGTGCGCCACAGATGCTCCTACTCCCTGTGGCGCACTAGGCCGAGTGCGCCACAGAAGTTTGTGGCCGTTTCAGAGCAGAGGGGGGCATGCGCTTAGGCGTAGCGCACCAGACCCATGTGCGCCACAGATGACCCTAACAACCGTGGCACACATGACTATAGTGCGCCATAGGGAGTACAAACATCTGTGGCGCACTATGCCATGTGCGCCACAGATGCTCCTACTCCCTGTGGCGCACTAGGCCGAGTGCGCCACAGAAGTTTGTGGCCGTTTCAGAGCAGAGGGGGGCATGCGCTTAGGCGTAGCGCACCAGACCCATGTGCGCCACAGATGACCCTAACAACCGTGGCGCACATGACTATAGTGCGCTACAGATGTTTGGCGTGCGGCCAACAGGGCCCTGGCCCACACACATCTGTGGCGCACTATAGTCATGTGCGCCACGGTTGTTCTAGTTATTAGTAGGGCACTGCCCACAGGTGAGCCACGCCTGTTTTAGCCATGGGGCACTTCAACCATGTGAGCCACGGATGTGCTGATTACCTATAGCCGTTTTCCTAGTAGTGGTGATATCCAAGATTGAATTCCTTGGTGAAAATGTTGAAGATGTTGAAGTCATTAGAGTTGAAGATGTTGAAGTCATTAGAGTTGATGAAGTCCTTTGCACATGATGAAGTCTTTGGCCATGGAAAAGGCTTTATCCATCAAGTTTGAAATAGAAGAGATGTAGAATCAAAACCAAATTGGTTGAGGAAAGAGTTTACAAGATTGTTTGTAAATAAGTTTTGGAACAAATACAACTCCTATTTTTTCTAAGGGGTTTTGTCCAATCCTAGGTTTACAATCCTACAGGCAACACAATGCTCTGATACCATCTGTAAGGTTCCCAACCTTTAATAAGGTAGAGATCCCTGTTTTTGCAATGCTAGTCCCTGGATCAATAGCTAGCATCCACAGTTAAGATGTAATATCAAGAAACAAAGGTCATAATACAACTTTATAACCAGGAATAAAATAATTTTATTACATCTTACATAGCCCATTTGGCTATCTCATTACAATGCAGCAGAATATAACAATAGCATGGGGTCCTTCATCTTCAAAGTGCCACAGGCAGACATGTTGGTTGTAGACTTGTATTCTTAATCATTAAACTTCACTAATATCAAACAAACCTGCAACATAACAAGTTACAGCCACAAGGGTCAATACATTTGAAATGTATTGGCAAGTGATACTATGGTAGTATAGTGGAGTCTATCATCTATATGCATTTGGCTAAGTGGAGCTTAGGCTTGCTTTGCTCAAAATAGATTTTCCTTATCATTTGAAAACACTAAGTTTTTGCTTGAAAAAATCTTTCCCAAGGCATCTCCCAATAGAAATTGGTGATCCTTTCAACCCTTGTTCAACCACAAGTTTTTAACTTAGAAATTGGGATGAGGAGATTCTTGATAGCTTCCATGTCTTGATTCTCAAATTGTCCCTTGCCAGGGACATGGCTAAGTACTTAGATTTTACACTCTCCAAAGGTGGTGCACTTTCCCCACAAGACTTGGTTTCACCAAGACAAGATCTTTCAGAAGCCTTCCCTTAGACCGGAATGGACGCGTTCCAACCTATCAACCCCTACCACCAACTGTCCATTTGGCTAAGTTATTGCAACCTATATGATCCAGGCAGAGCCCATAATGCCAAGTGGCTGCACTTGAAGCTTCTCAACATTTGACATCTCAAATCTCTTTGTTTTTCCTTTTCTCATTTGATTTTTCTGTTTTGATTTTGAATAAGCAATTCAAACATTCATTTGAATTCAATCCTTTGCCAAAATTTGTGTAGGTTTAAATATTGATTAGTATTAAATTCTGAAGTCAATTTTGAATAAAACTTTATTCTTCACCTTATAAAATCCATATCTTTTTATTTAGAGATCCAAACTTGGTGATTCCAATTTGTAAAATCTTATTTAATGTTTATTTATCATTTTAAATATCTTTAGGTTTATTTGCTCACCATTTGGTATGGATTTGTAAATAGGTTCTGTATTAGCTTTGGAAATTTAATTTCCTTATCTTATTATATTCATAAGATTTTATTTATGGTTCCAAATTAAGTGAAATAAATTTCTATGGTTTTATAATATTTCTATTTGTCTTTCTTGATCATTTGTAAATGTTTGTTGACAAATTTTTATATGGATCAAATCCATAGGCTTGGAGATAATTTGGAA
Source organism: Avena sativa (assembly GCA_916181665.1). Classification (NCBI taxonomy): domain Eukaryota; kingdom Viridiplantae; phylum Streptophyta; class Magnoliopsida; order Poales; family Poaceae; genus Avena; species Avena sativa. Next base: position 295,802,510 of record OV702297.1, on the reverse strand, counting down.
ATGATTTTTATTCCATTTAGGGTTTAGGGTTTGGATTTATTTTCCAAGTGTTTAAATTTCCAGATGCAATTTATGAGGAATGCATTTCTCTTGATTTGGATTTTGTTGAATTCAAACTTTAATTAAAGTTTGTTCTAGATGGGATTTTAAGTTTCCATTTAGAAAAAAAAGTTTCTTTTCACCCTGATTTTCAACAATAATTTATTTTGTTTATTTATTTTTCACATAACAAGATTTGGAAAATCTTGGGATGTGACAGTTCCAAAGTTAAGACATTGTGACAGATACTACAACAAAAGGCTAAGTATATGACTGCTGTTATAGCAGCAAAAGAGGGCATTTGTGTCAAGTAGTTTGTTATCACACTAGGTGTGGTTCACAACGGGATAGTATTATGAAGATATATTGTATGATAATATTATCAACATGTTTTAACCCCAAGGAACTAAAGGTCTCACCAAAGTACCAAATTTATACGACGCCATCTCAGTAGAGAATGAGTGATGCGTAGAGACACAAAGACATGCAATTACACACGGACCTGAAAGTGTCGGATCCAAAGATCAGTTAACCACTAGCAATCGTTTATATACAACACCGGAAAGCCATAGGTATTGAATGCACAAAGGTTTGAAACTAGATTATTGTCTCTAGTGCAAGTGGGATACTATTGGAGATATGCCCAAGAGGCAATAATAAAGTGGTTATTATCATATCTTCATGTTTATCATAAATGTTTACATACCATTCTATAATTGTATTAACCGGAAACATTAATACTTCTGTGATTTGTAAACATGTAAGAGTCCCTAGTAAAGCCTCTTGTTATATTAGCTTGTTGGTTAATATATGATCATGGTTTCCTGTTCATGAACATTAAGATTTTATTAACAACAAGGTCATATCGTTAGGAGAATGATGTTATGGACATACTCCTATAGTTAAGCGTAGCATAAGATCAAGTCATTTAAAATAGTTCACTTGCTATAAGCTTTCAGATACATAGTAACCTAAATTCTTCGACCATGAGATCATGTTAATCACCATCACCAGATGGATGCTTTGATGACATCAAACACCACTTCATAACTGGGTGGTTATGAAGGTGGCATTGAGTATTCAGAAAGTATGTGTTGAGACACATGGATCAAGAGTAGGATTTTTCCATCCATATGTCGGATAGATATACTCTGAGCCCTCTCGGTGGAATGTCATCCAATTGGCTTGCAAGCACGTGATTGGCTCACACGATATCACATATCACAAGAACGAGTAAAGAGTACTTATCGATAACGAGGTTAAACTAGGTATGCGGAGATACCGATGATCAAACCTCGGATAAGTAAAATATCACGAGACAAAGGGAAATTGGTATCATATGTAAATGGTTCATTCGATCATGAAGTAATCATAGAAATATGTGGAGCCATATGAATTTCCAGATTCCTCTATTGGTTATTGATCGAAGAATAGTCTCGATCATGTTTGCATAATTCATGAACCGTAGGGAGACACACTTAAGGATTCGATGTTGTTTAGTAGATATGGAATGTGAGTAAAGAGACAGAATGTTATTCGGAGTCTCGGATGGAATCCGGGACATCACGAGGAGATCTAGAATGGTCTGAAGAATGATATTCATATAAGGAAAGTCCAATTCCGGAGTTCGGTAATGGTTCCGGTGTTTTCACCGGAATGTTCTAGAAGGGTATAGAAGGTTCACCAATCTGGAAGGGAAAGGGTACATGGATGTGTCATGACAAAGTGGAATGGTTGCATCATGTCCTAGGTCACTTTGCTGGACACTTGGAAGAGAGAAATCAAACTCTAGATTGAAATTCAAAATAAGGCAGTTTTAAAAAGTCAAAGTGGGACTTTGATTTCCAAGTGGAGGGACGGAAGGAATCCTACCTAAGGGAGGATTCCTCCCTCTCCCTTGCCGCCGTCCCATGAGATGGAGTTGGGGAAGGACTCCCCTTTATCAATCGCCCCTCCCTCTCATAAATAGAGGGGAGGGGGCACCCCTTGCACCACACAAGAAACCCTAGGTCTGCCGCCACCCCCCCTCTAGATGCGGCTGCCCTAGATCTCCTCTAAACCACCCTCTAGATAATCCCTAGCCAACGGCTACCTATAAAACCCTTAGCCCTCTAAACCCTAGATCGCCGGGGCCCTCTCTCTACTCCACCATACCCACTCCAGCTTAGGTGAAGCCCTGTGGGATCTCCCCTCTACTTCCGACACCACGCCGTCGTGCTATCGAAATCGCGAGGAGAGAGATACAACGTCTGCTGCCTTCTGGAACAAAGGAGAGGAAGGTATTCATCAAGTATCGTACGTATGACCGACTGCGGGAGCACTACCAGAACGCGGCGCCGGAAGGATTGTCTACGTGATCTTGAGATCGGCAAGTGAACGACTACATCACCCACGAGAATCCGATCTCGTTAACCGCTTTGGATCTTTGAGGGTTAGTACTCTATCGACTCGTTACTACAATCTAGTAGATAGATCTTGGCTTATGTGTGTTCATTCCTTAGAATTTTTTTGTTTTCCATGCTACGAACCCCTACACGAACGCCTCTCACCACGGATAGCGAGCATGATGACGAGCCAGGTTGCCGCCACGCGCCTCATGATGTCCATGCTGTCAGCCGCCGCCTGACGGGTTATCAAGCCGATACAACGACGGCCATCTCCGACATGCAAGGTGAGATGTATAAGATGTCCACCATGCTTAGTACATTAACTACGAATTTGGCACACCTTGCTCCTCTGACAGCAACATTAGCGCTGCAAAGAATTCCACCGACCAAAATCCCCCTTTTCCACCCACCAAGCCACCAAAACACCAACCTTTCACCGATTCCTGAGGTCCCAACACCCTCAAGAACCCCATCCCCGGCACCACCTCTACCGTTTCCCCCCAACCTCGTAAATTTCATGCCTGAACAATTACCCCACCCACCGTCCCCAACCACGAACCCCGCTACAAGCCAATCTACCACCTCCACAGCGATGTCAACCTCTGCACAACCAGTGTTCACAACTACTCCACCGATCACTTCCACCCAACCACAATGTTCCACAAGCCAACACTTTTCCCAAATCACAAACCCAACAACATGTTGGGACACACAGAGATAAACAAAACTTTTCCCTACATGGTGATCCCAAGATCTAGATGAGGTAGAATACCATGAGGATTACAACTAGACACGCAGTTGCGGGTTACTGATGAAGCGCGTCAATTGATGCACTGCAGTCCTCACGATCCGATCCAGTCCCACGACCATCCAAGTGCTGATCATACAACACCTCCGCTGGTATCCACACGTATGAGGAGGAGCTCCGACTGCGGACTTCTAGGTCCGGTGGCGGCTAGACTGAATGGGGCTAGGGTTTCCTCAAAGGAATATGCCCAAGAGGCAATAATAAAGTGGTTATTATCTTATTCCTTATTTGTGATAAATGTGTATTTCTCATTCTATAATTGTATTAATTGGAAACGTTAATACATGTGTGTTTGATAAACAAATAAGAGTTCCTACTTATGCCTCTCATATAAACTAGCTCATTGTTTAACAAGATGATCAAGGTTTCCTGATCATGAACATTAGATGTTGTTAATAACGAGGTCACAACATTAGTGGAAAGATGTGATGAACATTCATTTGAAGTATAGTAATATGATCAAATTCATTATGTTTAAATTACTATAACATCATACAAAGTAACTTTAGTCCTTAGACCATGAGATCATGTCAATCACTAACAAAGGAAGAGTAACTTGATAACATCAAACATCACACCGTAACAGGGTGACTATAAAGGTGGGTTCAGATACTCCGATAGTGTTATGTAGAGGCTCATGGATCAATAGTGGGATTTTTCCATCCCGATGATGGAGAGATATACTCTGGGCCCTCTCGGTGATATAACATTGACATATCTTGCAAGCAAATTATGGGGATCACTAGAATGTTATATCACGGGAACAAGAAAAGAGTACATGTCAGTAACGAGATTAAACTAGGTATGGGGATACCGCCGATCGAATCTCGGACATGTAAAATATCGTGAGACAAAGGATTTTAGTTACAAAGTTAAAGGTTCACATGATCACTAGAGTCATCGTTGAATGTGTGGGAGTCGGTATGGATCTCCAGGTCCCGCTGCTGATTATTGATCGGAGGGGGGTCTCGATCATGTCTGCATATTCGCGAACCGTAGGGTGACACACTTAAGGGATACCGACACCATTTGTAGCAAATAAGATGCCAGAGAAAGAATATGAAAGCACTGGAATTATTTTAGTGGACACCGTAATTGTTTCGGGTGAAATTGCTAAAATTTGTTCTGCATGTGAAATTTAAGTGTTGCAAGGGGTTTTATGTGAATGTTTGTTAATTAATGTAATTAAAAAAATTCTGAATAAAATAAATAAAAGAGTTCTATTAAATGAGATCTTGCATTAAATTTGGTGGAAATTTAATGGAGGTGAGTGGAATTTTGAGTGGAATCATGTTTATATGAGTGGAGGCTTTTTATGTGAGTGGGAGCTCCACCCACATGAATGAGGAAGAGGTGGGGGAAACCACCATGGCCACCACGCCATGGCCCTTGGTTTCCACCCCTATTCCTATAAAAGGACCCCCTCTCCTCCTCTCATCTCACACCTCCTCATGAAGGATCTCTTTCCCCCTCTAGAATTATTACCATGGTCTCGGCTTAGCGAGATAGATGTTCCCGGTGGATTTTTCTGGAAGGATTTGCTGTGTCCATTGCTTTTCTGGCACGACGAATCAGAAGTTTGTCGGGGTACTGGATGTGTGTGCGATCACGGATGCACCACTACTTTGCGGTGCTGGACTTGCTGGTGCTGGACCTGCTAGGACTTCATCACGATCTTGATATCGGCAACTGAATGGCTACATCATCCACGAGAACCAATCTCATAACGCTTTGTCGGTCTTCGAGGGTAAGTTCTCTATGGATGTATATCCACCCGTTGCTTGTATCTAGATAGATAGATCTTGGTGCTCAGTTCTTCATATTGTAGGAAATTTTTTGTTTTGTATGCTGCGAACCCAACATTTCCAATGCATGGAGTGTTCTAACCATGCCTGTTGGGCATCCTATGCCCTAGTATATATAGGGAGTGTAAGTGGGATCCACTCACTTGTGGCCCATCCACTAAAGCCTATATGAGTCACTGTGGGTCCAACTCACTGACTCGGTCCATGCCTTATTCGGGTCCAACCCAACGACTTGCTCCTGCTCTTAAGTGTGTGACCCCACAGGCTCATGGCAACTTGGACGCAATTGGAGTCCGACTCGCAATCGATCTATCGATAGCAGATCCTAGAAGAACGTGCCAATTCCCAAGTACCAAAGATTCATGACGACATACCTTCCAATATGACTTACGTCCGAGTCCCTTTTGCCTCATGATATACCTTATCGAACTATAGGAGATTAAACGTCATCCCTTCAATAGTGTGACTCTCTTCTCGATCTGTGGTATGTGATTCATCCGACTAACTCTTAGTCGACCGCCTCTTAACCGAGTTATGCATGGCCATGCTTTCTGAATCATATCACACGAGATGGCCCAGAGAATATCTCTCCAGATGGAGGGGTAAATCCCATCTTGGCTATTCACATCATGCAGCGTGATTCTCAGTCGACCCGAACTCTGTCTTTATAACTGCCCTATATGGGTCAGTGTTTGACAGAACCTAAGTCGGTGATCCACAACTCGTAATGTGTTGTAGGGGTTCGTAGCATGGAAAACAAAAAATTCTATTGCATGAACACACACAAGACAAGATCTAATCTACTACATCGGTGCAACAAGTTCATAGAGTACTAACCCTCTAATATCCAAAGTGTTTAATGAGATACGGATCTCTCGTGGGTTATGTAGTTGTTCACTTGATGATCTCGATCATGTAGACGATCCTTCTGGCGCCGCGTTTCGGTAGAGCTCCCGCAGTCGGTCACACGTTTGATACTCTATGAAGACCTTGCGCTCCCTTGCTCCAGCAGGCAGCGGAGGTTGTAGATCTCTCCTCCGATTCCAGCAGCACGACAGCGTGGTGGTGGAAGTAGAGGGGAAATCCCGCAGGGCTTCGCCTAAGCCATAGCGGGTATGGTGGAGTAGAGAGGGACCTTGGCTACTAGGGTTTTGAGTCCAAGGGGAGATGGTGGCCGATGACTAGGGTTTAGCTAGGAGGCTGTTTAGAGGGGCTCTCGGCGGCAGTTACTTGAGAGGGGCAGTGGCCGGCGGCTAGGGTTTCAAGTGGGTGGAAAGGGGCGCCTCTCACCTCCTTTTATGGGAAGGAGACGCGGAAGGGGGAGGGCAGTCCTCCCCCAACTCCTCTTCCAAGGACGGCGACAAGGGGAGGGAGTAAACCTTCCCTAAGTGGGTTTCCTATCCTCCCTCCACTAGGCAACCATGCTGGGATTTGACTTTTCAAACTGGCGTTTGACTTTTCAAACTAGAGTTTGATTTCTCTTCCCATTGCCTAGCCAAGTGAACTAGGACATGATGCAACCATTCCACTTTGGTATGACACATCCACGTACCATTCCCACTCTGGATCGGTGGACCTTCTAGACCCTTCTTGAACATTCCGGTGAAAACATCGAAAACATTCCGAACTCCGAAATTGGAGTTTCCTTATATGAATCTTATTATCGGGACCATTCCAGATCTCCTCGTGATGTCCCGGATCCTATCTGAGACTCCGAACAACATTCTAACTCCAACTCATTACCATATCTACTAAACAACATAGAATCCTTAAGTGTGTCTCCCTACAGTTCGTGAATTATGTAGACATGATCGATACTCTTCTTCGGTCAATAACTGTCACATCCCAAGATTTTCCAAATCTTGTAATGTGAAAAATAAATAAACAAAAAAAATAATTGTTGATTTTTAGGGTCAGAAGAAACTTTTTGATTCCAATTGGAAACATCAAAACCTATTTTGGTCAAATAAAATCCTAAAGGGATTTACAAAGATAAATAATTAATAAAGAGAGTTAAAATAGTTGGAATCACTATTTTTGGATCTTTTAATAAAAAGATTTGATTTTCAAAATCAAAGGTAGAATTATAAATAAGGATTATTTTATAGAGCCAAATTAAACCTTGGCCAAACTTTTGACAGACAATATTTTGTTTGATAAAAATAGTAAAGGTTTATTCAAATAAAATAATGAGGAGTTATTAATATCCCTTTTTATTAAAGTAAAAGTTTTTCCATTTTAAATAAACACAAAAACTTGTTAATTTATTTTAAATAATATATCCAAGTGTTTTAGTTTTTCAAATAAAACCTACTGAAAGGATTTTGATATTATTTAGATTTCAAAAAGAGTTTTAAAATAAATTAAAACCTATTTGAATTAAAGACTATGGTCTATTTATTTAATTATTAATAGATCTTAAAAGAATAAAAGAATTATTTTATTTTTGACTTTGAAATATGTTGATAAATAAAATTAAACTTCACCCAAAGTTTGGTGATGATTTGAATTCAAATGGAGATTTAAAAATATTATTAAATCTTATCTAATTAATTCTAGAGCCTATTTTAAATAATTAAAGGACCCTAAAAAGAATAAATAAATTATTCTAAATTTGACTTTGGAATATGTTATTAATCAGTGTTTGAATCCACACAAAATTTGAGAGAAGTTTGAATTCAAATTGATGTTTGAAATAATTAAACAAAATCAAAAGAGAATAAAAGAAATGGAAAAAGAAAAAGAAACAGAACAAAAAAAATTTGGAAAAGGAACAGCCCAACCCAGCTAACCCACTAAAGCCCATCAACAGCCCACCTCTCCCTCTCACCCGAGCGAACCGTTTTCTCACCGCAGGAAAAACCCACAGCATCGCTGACTGCCTGGACCCACCTTCCTTTTCTCTCTTAAGCCGACAAGCGGACCCCACCTGCCCCGTCAGCGTCTTCAACCCGCGGACCCATTCCTCCCCCTCACCCCGCCGGCCGTTTCTGGCTATAATCGCTCGCGTAAATTCGCGTCAATGACTCAGCAATTCAACCCCGCAATCACGCATACTAAGTCGCCTGCGCCCCCTCTCTCTTTCCCCTATTTCTCCCGACCCTCTCTGCCCTAGGGCTATTTCAATTTGGAACCACGCCGCCACTGTCTCCGGCGAGCTCCACCAGCAATTCCGGCCAGCCTCCTTCGCCCCTCGCCTCCTCAACCACACGAACATGCTCTCCACCCCCTGGCGCTTCTCTCTGCATCATCAGCTTGCTTGCGCTTGACCCTCAGCGTCGGCAACGACGACAGCTGAGCATCGCCGCCGTCGGCCTCGACTCCAGCGAGTCCTCCTGGTAAAAATAGACCGCCCCTTTCCCCCTCTTGGATGCTCACATGATCGCGACTTCCATACAAACCTAACGGTGCCATCTATTTGCCTTAGTATGCCGTATATCGTCGCCCCCATTGACAAACAGACGAGCCCGAGGTGCAGCTCAACTCCGGCGAGGAATCCACGCCACCACCATGCGCCCCTTGCCTTCTCACGAGCACGACGAGCATCAGCGACACCACGCGAACCTGGTGAGCCATTCCCCTTCTTCCCTTGCTTCATGTAATCGCCGCGACACCGTAGCCAGAGCCAGCTCCGCCACCTGCCGCCGCCAGCGCCGCCCATCTTTGGCAAGTGTGTTGTGCACCGTCCGATCTTGATCGCGTGGCCATGATAGATTGATTAAGCGAAGGGGTACGCTTGCCTCTGAGCCGTGTGATTTTACTTAGATCCAACGCACCAGAATAGACGATCCGCACGAACCGGTATGGGCGAATAGAATCGTGACGCGTGGCCTGTGATTATTTTAAAAATCAGAAACTTGTCTATTAGATGATCAGTTTTGAAAAATTCATAACTTTCAAACCACACGTCCAAAATATGCAAATTTTATATCAATGGATTCATCAAAACAAGTACTTTCTGACCATGAACTTTGTTTAGTAAAATGTTTCTGTTAAATTGATTTTTTTTGCAGAAACTTATGTAGGCATATTTAGAATATAAAAATTGTTCTAAAATGATTTTTGAGATAAAACCTTTGGTAAATGGATTTTTTTGAACCTACTGACCATAGAAATCAATTTGTGGTTTCAAAAATATATTTGGTGAAGCAACAGAATAAACCTTTGATTTAAACCATTTCTAGTCAAATAAAAATATTGTTTATTTGTTAAAAATGCTTTTTGTAGAAAACCTTTGGGGAAACAATTTGGAATAAACTCTCTGACACCAAACACCAAGTTTTATGATTTAAAAATGTATTTGTTAAACCTTATAAAGATTGCTACTTTGATAAAGGCATTTTCAACCACATAAAATAATGATTTGGTTTGAAAATAGTTTATAGGTAAAATCTTTTGCAAATAGTTTTACCACTTTATAAAATGACCAACAAGGTGTTTTAGAATGTTTATAACCCATTAAGGAACCACTTTCCAAATAAAACAAAGTTTGGCATGCTTGCATGCATTGTTTTGATTCTATTATTTTATGTGATGATTGCTTGAATGGTAGTTTGAATCCTTGCTTGCTTGATTGAATTGTAGTGATTTGAAGAGTGTGAATATTGCAAAGATCAAGGAGTGAACTTATATTCTCTACCAAAAAGGCAAGTGATGCTTCATACTTTTGTCCTATTATTTTCACTATGCATTAGTGATATTTTTAAGTAGGACTTGCATGGAATTTTTGCTAAGTATAAACTATGCCATGGGAAATCCTAGTAGATGAAACCTTAGTAGAAATCTCCTAAGATAAGATTCCTACTACTATCATGCTTAGCTTAGCTAGTAGAAAACAAGGGTGGATTATATTCATGCTATGGAATATTTCTAAGTCAAGGACTTATGTTTTTGTTTAATAAAACAACTAAGTGAATGAAACACCTAGGTGGAATGGAAGGAATGGTTTGTGTTGAGTGGTTCACAAGGCCCATTTCTATGGTTTACCTTGTGTATATCACTTGTGGATGGCCACCCAGGAACAAAGATATTTGAGATGTCAAATGTTGAGAAGCTTCAAGTGCAGCCACTTGGCATTATGGGCTCTGCCTGGATCATATAGGTTGCAATAACTTAGCCAAATGGACAGTTGGTGGTAGGGGAATGATAGGTTGGAACGCGTCCATTCTGGTCTAAGGGAAGGCTTCTGAAAGATCTTATCTTGGTGAAAATCAAGTCTTGTGGGGAAAGTGCACAACCTCTGCAGATGGAAGAATCTAAGTACTTAGCCATGTCCCTGGAAAAGGAAAATTTGAGCATCAAGACATGGAAGCTATCAAGAATCTCCTCATCCGAATTTCTAAGTTAAAATCTTGTGGTTGAACAAGGGATTGAAGGATCACCAATTTCTATTGGGAGATGCCTTGGGAATGATTTTTGTCAAGCAAAAACTTAGTATTTTCAAATGATAAGGAAAAACAATTTTGAGCAAAGCAAGCCTAAGCTCCACTTAGCCAAATGCATATAGATGATAGACTCCACTATATTACAATAGTATCACTTGCCAATACAATTCAATGTATTGACCCTTGTGGTTGTAACTTGTTATGTTGCAGGTTTGTTTGAAATTAGTGAAGTGTGTTGAAATAGGATTACAAGTCTACAACCAACATGTTTGCCTGTGGCACTTTGAAGATGAAGGACCCCATGCTATTTTTGTATTCCGCTGCATTGTAATGAGATAGCCAAATGAGCTATGTAAGATGTAATAAATTATGTTATTCCTAGTTATAAAGTTGTATTATGACCTTTTTTTTCTTGATATTACATCTTAACTGTGGATGCTAGCTATTGATCCAGGGACTAGCATTGTAAACACATGGATCCTTTTCCTTTATAAAGGAGGGATCTTACAATAACCAATAGAGGAATCTGGAAATTCATATGGCTCCCACATATTTCTACGATTACTTCATGATCGAATGAACCATTTATATACGATACCAATTTCCCTTTGTCTCGCGATACTTTACTTATCCGAGATTTGATCGTCGGTATCTCTGCATACCTAGTTTGTAAGACCCCACCTTTATAAAGGTAAAGGTCCCTATGATTGCAATGCTAGTCCCTGGATCAAAATCTAGCATCCACAGTTTAAGATGAAGTACACAGATACAAAGGTCTTTATTACATCGTCATTCCAGATATAACATAGTCTTTTACAACTCCATAGCCATAGGCTAGTACAAGAGTTCAACTTAACAAAGTAAAGTAAAGTCTTCATCTTCATGTGCCACAGGCAAACATGTTGAGTGTAGACTCATAACCCTAATCCTCATCAGAGTAACCTGCAACATCACAAGTTACAGCCATAGTGGGTCAATACATTGGAATAGTTTTGGCAAGTGATACCTTAGTAGAATAATAGTTTCTAGCTTCTATATGAATTTGGCTAAGTGTAGCTTAGGCTTTCTTTGCTCAAAATAGGTTTTGCCTATCAGTTGAAAACACTAAGTTTTTGTTTGACAAAAAATCCCAAGGAACCACCAATAGACATTGGTGAACCTTCAATCCCTTGTTCAACCACATGTTTTAACTTAGAAATTGGGATGAGGAGATCCTTGATAGCTTCAATGTATTGATGCTCAAATTGTCCGTTGCCGGGGAAACGGCTAAGTACTTAGATTTTTCCTTCTCGAGAGGTGGTGCACTTTCCCCACAAGACTCAACATGCATCGAGACGGGACCTTTCAGAAGCCTTCCCTTAGACCAAATGGACGCTCTCCAACCTATCACCCTACCACCAACTGTCCATTTGGCTAAGTTATTGCAACCTATATGATCAAGGCAGAGCCCATATGCCATGTGGTTGCACAAGAAGCTTCTAAACACTAAGTATCTCAAATCCCTTTGTTCCTGGGTGGCTTTCCACAAGTGTGATACACAAGGTATACCATAGATATGGGCCTTGTGTAACCACTCAACATAACCCAAACATACCATTCCAGCCAGGTGATTCATTCACTTAGTTGTTTTATTAAACAAAAACACAAGTCAAAGACTTAACAATATTTTCCATAGCATGTGTATAATACACCCTTGTTTACTACTAGCTAGGCTAAGCATGGCAATATAAAAAGTATCTTAACTTAGAGAAAATTCTACCAAGACTACAACTACTAGGATTTCCCATAGCATAGCATATAGATACTTAGCAAACATATCATGCAAGCCCTATACAAAATATCACTAGTGCATAGTCAAAATAGTGGGATAAAAACATGAAGCACCACTTGACTTGGTAGTTGGGGGAGTAGCAACAATCCTCACAATCACAATCACCACTAGAACCAAAATCTACACATAAAATGATAGCACCAAATTTACATTCAAAATAATCAAGAAAAAATATATGAATGCATGCAAATGCCATGTGATGATTTTTCATAAACTAAACAAGACAAGTAAATAGTACTAAAACACAAAACTAAACTTTTATAGACAAAATAAACTCAAATTAGTCTTAAAAACATATTCCAAATAATTTATATACTCAAAATAAGCCTACAAATTTCTCTGCATAAAATTCCATTTTTACAGAAGCAAAGTACAAAAGTAAGCCCATATATGTGTAGGATTTATTTTTGTGAATCCATTGAAATATTATTTGAATTTTTTGGATAAATAGAACAAAAGTTATTGAATTTTCAAGTTTGAATAACTAATAGATCAAAATTCAGATTTTAAAACAAAAACAGGGACACGCGACAGCGTCTGATTGGTGCGTACCGGTTCGCGCTGGATCACGCTTATGCACCGTTAGATCTAAATGGAATCTAGCGGCTCTGATCTACTTGTACCCCTTTGTGCTAATTCTAATAGCATCCATCAGATACAGATCCAATGGACCAGATCTGATTGACCAGAAACTGGCGGCGCAAATGGCTCGGGCGGCGGCGACACTACTGCAGGTGACACGCCGACGAGGCTAGAGGGGTAGGGGGTTTGTGCTGGTGCTTTCCGAGCTCGCGGGAACGTGGGGATTCTCAACGTGTACTTGGCTTGGACAGGGGCGCATGGACACGGGCTCAGATGCTCGCCGGAGTTCTTCCTGGCATCAGGTGCTTACTGCCGGAGACGAAGGCGACAACCTAGTGCATAAGGGAACAAGAGGCATGCATTAGCAGATGCACAAGACAAAGGCGAACTCACTCGCGTGAACTAGAGATCAAGGGGAACACGAGGCTCACCGGAATAGCTCGTTGGAGTTGAGCTGAGCTTCGGACACCTGCAGGCATTGACGGGGCGACAACCTGGGGCGATTTGGAACAAACCAAATGCATGAGAAGATGCACAAGGCGATGGCGACGTAGGTCGTGTGAACTAGAAGGAAAGGTGCGCTCGAGAATCACCGTGATTGCTCGCCGGAGCTCCTCGGTGCTGCGGTGGTGCAAAGCAAAATCCATGGAGCCTGGCGGCGCTTGGGGGTTGCAGTGTTGGGGGAAATGGTCGCAGAGGGGTGGGGAATAAGAAGCCGGAGTAGGGGCAAGAATCTCGCGAGCAATCAACGCCAATTAAGCGCATTTGCGTCGGCTTTGAAAAGGGGAGGAAACGGCTGCGGCGAGCTTGTCTTCTGCGCGAGATTGACTACGCTGAGTTGTCGCTGTGGTGGGGTCCGCGAGTCAGCGAGTGGGTGCGGGCGCGCGTGGTGAGAAACAAAGAGGGGAGAGGGGGTTTTCCCGGGTGGGCTAGGTAGGCTGCTAGTTGGGCCGCGGGGTTGGTTGAGCTAGATAGGTGGCGCCTGATATTTTTTTCTCCTTTTCTCTTTTTCTTTTCTGTTTTGATTTTCCAGATTGAATTTGAATGGCTAATTCAAATATGTTTGAATTCAAATTTCCTCCAAACTTTTGTACTGTGTTTCTAGTGTCCAAAAGTGTGTCAAACACATACTTACACTCAAAAACATTTTTGAGTTTGAAAATAAAACAAAACCATGCCCCTCATATATAATATAAAAAGAGGGGTTTAAAATATGGTTTTACTTAGGGTTTAGCTTTGAAATGTTTTGTGCAAGGTTAACATGCCATGATGAAATTTGGGATGTTACAAATCGAACCCCCTTAAGATGAATCTCGCCCTCGAGATTCGAATTGGTTAGCAAATAGGTGTGGGTGGTCTTTTCGAAGATCATCTTCTCTTTCCCAAGTTGCTTCTTCCTCGGAATGATGGTTCCACTGAACTTTGTAGAATTTTATAGTCTTAGTCCGAGTAACTCTTTCTACAGTCTCAAGAATCCTGATAGGTTTCTCTTCATAAGTGAGATCACTTTCCAACTGAACCTCTTCCAAAGGTGTCAACACCCGGATTTTTAATCCCAGATGCCTGTTATGCCATACATCGCAATCCCAGGATTAGCATTTTTGCGAGACATAATAGAATTGGATACCATAGTACAACATCCATTACAAACCGTACATAAGTTCTTACACAAATAGGGATCTCATGATCCAGTTCTTAATACAACTCTGTTGTGGTCAAGTCAAAGTCTCAATTCATTTCACAAGTCATTTTGAAAAGTCTGACGGGGGAACAGTATGGCCACTCCAACTGTCCATAACCACGGACGCGGCTATTCGAATAGTTTGACACTCTGCAGAGATTGTACAATTTCACCACGACATTTGATACATCCGTCAGGAACAAATCCTGAATTCACCATACTCAGTATGCGGATAATCAATCCTAACCTTTCAATTACACGCCCTAGTATAAGCACCTCTCCTGTGAGTTTGGACTCCCAACCATGACCAACTGTCATCTTGGCTACTGCACAGGTGGACAATCTTCACAAGGTAGCCTCAGCTCATACCTTGGCCGTGAGGGAACTAATACTAAGGTATATAAGTTTCCAGTCAAGCCCTACCCAATTCTCGGGTATTGTGGTTGTACGATAAAATTGGAATGTTATCGCATCCAGACAACCATCAGTTTTATAAAGGGTTAAGGCTCATGCCTCAACATTTTCATCACCAAAATCTTCAGGTCTTCGGAAACACATGTCCAAAACATTTCAATAGAATGATCCATCATTCCAAGGTTTTCATAACCATTTTCCCACCAAGTATTCCCATCTAAAGTTGATCAAGTTTTATGCTTAGCACTAGCATATACAAGTGGGGGTAAGCACTAATGAGGGGTGGTAAACTAGTGGAGTTTAACTAAGTTTAATCTTATGCCTTAGGATGACATCAAGATTATCTATCTTAGGCCAAATTTTATGCTCTTTATGCAACCTTCAATTATCTTTCTAATATCTACAATTTACTTAAGTAAGCTCTAAGTACTAGCTTTGATAAAGAAATAAAGTATAAAGCTTGTAAGTAAAACTAGGATTGGTTTATCAAGTGGATATGATCACATATGCTTAAGGCATATAGTGGTCATGGTAACAAGCAAGTATTAGCTTGCATAAGTATCAATATAAGCTTGCATTAGTAGGGTATCTTGCAAGTGTTAGCTTGCATAGGTATAGTATCAGCTTGCATTGGTCCACTTGGTTCTAAAGCTTGCCTTGTGCAGAGCAGTGGTTGAAGTTCTCCTCGGCTTCTTCTTCGTAGAATCCTCCTTCCTCCTCGTATCCTTGGTCGGTACTAGCGTCTATAAATAAATATGATGTACACAATCACCAAACAATACTTAACTACTTGCATTCATCACACACAAGGGTCCTATAGATGATCTAGCATCATCACTAACATTACAAGATTAAAGGTTGGTTTAAATCCTTTTATTTTTAGAAAAGTAATTTCTACTCAGTGAAAAACTACTTAAGATTTAATATTCTCCAAACCAAACAAGGGATCATGTTGACACATGTCATCACCACATATTTTAGTCCATGGGAATATGGTTTAAAGTGGTGTCACAATTTAATAAGGTTTTACCCTTTTATTTTAATTAAATAAAGTGACTAGAAATGCCTATGTAGCATTCTTTTATTACTTGAACATTATTTCTGTAAGTAAACCTATATATTTTTATATATTCTGAAAGGTATGGTTAAATGTGATTTTTGAGAGTTGGAATCAAATGACTTGAATCCAACGGGCTTGGATTCAGCACTTCCAGGCCTTTCTAACAAAATTAGTTTCATTCGATTTGGTGGACTGAATCGACCTGGGTTGATTTTTGAAAATGGGTATAGAAGTGTGTTTGAAATAAAATGGAAAAGGTTAAATTCAAATAGATGGGCTGCGCGGGAAGCGATACTGGGCTGGCCTGCTAAGCACAGCGCTTACGCGGGCTGGTTAAGTGGCTATCCCCACACGTCAGTGAGACGAGGGGGTGCGAAGCGGTATGGGGCGATGTGGGGCGTTCGATCTGGTTCTAATCCAACGGCTGAGAGTCATCGTCGATGTTAGGCAACGCCGGCGAGACAGAAACCGAGCGCGGCCAGTGGGGGTCGTTGGGGGCTCACCGGGGTTCAGGCGAGGGTCGGCGAGGCGGACGAACGACAAAGTCGACGACGGCGAACCTCCTGGTACTGGCAGCTTCTCCTGGGGCGGCTCCAATCGCTGGCTCCCTTCTTCTCCAGTAGCGGCGGGCTCCGGTGAAATTCCGACGATGCGCTGCTCGCCTTGCTTCGGGAACAGGGTGGCACGATCAGTGAGGAGAGGGGAGTGAGATGGTGTGCTCAATTCGGCTGGGGGTGGCCTCTATTTATAGTGGAGCGAGGAGACCGACGGGGCGCAAGGTGAGCTCGTCGTGGTCGACGGTACAGACGGCTATCGGCGTGGGCGACGGTAGGGGGCGGTGCGGTGCTCCCTGGCGATGCTCAACGACACGGTGGGGAGACGTGGGGCGGTGTGGTTTGGTCGGAACGCGACGATGCTCTGCGTGTGCTCGGCGGAATATTTAATGGCGCACAACGCGCGTGATCCGTGCAGCGGCGAACGAGCGTGTCTGCGGGGTTACTGGGATAGTGGTGATCACGTATGCACGCGGCGAGGGCGGCGCGTGGTCTGTGGGCGTCAGTCGAGCGTGGCGCACGGGGCGCGCTCTCGGCATGGTTGCTGGCGAGGTTGGCATGGTTCGTGCGTGTGGTCCAGGGGTTGGCAAGGTTCGAGCAGTGGACAGGGAGTGGCGGTGGGGTGTTGGCTTGCTCCCAGACATGTTGGCTAGGCTTGGTTCTTCTCCTAGATTGCTGTCGACATGGGGGTGACAAGTGTGCACTCGGCTTGCTCACCATTGATGGCATTGCCAAGCTTACAGTGATGCTAGAGGTTTGCACTTGAGCTAGATGATCTACTAAAGCCTATTTGCAACCAGAGAGGGAACAAGTTAGGCTCCAATCACTGCTCACAATAGTGTTTGGATTTTAGAAGATTTGAATCTGCAAGGTGTTTGATGAAATGGCCGCAAGAATTCAAGTTTTGAATTTTGAAAAGATTTTTGGTGGGTGTGCTAGGTTGGTGCTGGTGAGTCTGCAGATGCTTGGGTTTTGAAAGTTGAGCTTGTTTGAGTGGTTTTTGAAAAAGTGGGATCTTCCCATATAATAAAGATTCAATTTTGAACTGTCATTTAAACTATGCATTTAAATGTTTTTGGATGATCACAAAGTGGGGCCTTGATACTTTGTTATGAGTACAATCAAGGGGTGCAAAGATTCAGAAAAGTTTTTGTTAGGTTCTGAAAGTTTGAGACAGCCAAAGTAGGCATGGGAGTTAAATTGGTCAAAATGACCATTCACTCTTTTAGCTTTGTTTTGATTTATTTGTCTTTGGGAAAAGTTTGGGAAATGTTTAGATGATGTTTATTTCACCTAAGCAACATTTTACAAGCAAAGAAACACACAAACAAGGTGGTTCAAAAGAAATCAAAATTGGAATGCATACACACATGCATGCTTTCATATTTTTATTTAGAAAAGTTTTTGTTAACCCTAAATTTGATGATTAGAGTTTGATGATTCAAGTTTAGTATTTTTGGGATGTTACAAACCTTCCCCCCTTAAACAAAATCTCGTCCCAAGATTTGAAAAAGGACGAAAAAGATTACCTAGGATTTGAAGAGATCGGGAAACTATGTCCTGATGTGATCTTCGTGCTCCCAGGTAGCTTCCTCTTCTGTGTGGTTGCTCCACTGAATCTTGATAAACTTGATGCTCGGGTTCGGGTAGTTCGAAAAGCTTCTTCCAAAATACGGATGGGTACTTCAGGATAGGTCAGGTCATCGTTGATCTCTATGGTCTGGTGGTCGATATTCTTGAACACTTTGGTCTTCTCGGGGACTTCGAGACACTTGTGAAGTAATGAGATATGGAACACATTGTGCACAACTGACATTCTCTTCGGGTAGTTCCAATTGATACGACACTTCTCCTCGACGGTTCAGAATCTTGAAAGGTCCGATATATCTGGGAGCTAACTTTCCTTTGAGTTGGAAACGCTGCATTCCCTTCAATGGTGACACTTTCAGATAAACAAAATCTCCTATGTTGAAGGCGAGGTCTCGACGTCTCTTGTCGGCGTAACTCTTCTATCTGGACTGGGCGGTCTTGAGGTGCTCACGAATCTTGTGAACCTTCTCTTCTGCTTCTCGTAGGATGTCGGGTCCGAAAATCCGACTCTCTCCTACTTCCGACCAGTTCAAAGGGGTGCGACACTTCCTTCCGTACATGAATTCAAATGGGGCCATTTGCAAACTGGCTTGATAACTGTTATTGTATGAAAATTCTGCAAACGGCAGATAGTCTTCCCACTTGGATCCATATTCTAACACACATGCTCTCAACATGTCTTCGAGTATTTGGTTTACTCGCTCCGTTTGTCCATCGGTCTGAGGGTGATAAGCGGTACTGAAATCTAAGCGGGTTCCTAAACCTTCTTGGACTTTCTTCCAGAATCTCGAGGTAAACTGAGTTCCTCGATCCGATACGATGTTCTTGGGGACTCCATGCAAACTAACTATTCTAGCGATGTACAACTCCGCTAGCTTCAAACTCTGATATGTGGTCTTGACGGGCAAGAAATGGGCGACTTTGGACAATCTGTCCACTATGACCCAGATAGAGTCATTTCCCCTACTAGAAGTAGGCAGTCCAGTGATAAAGTCCATTCCAACGGAATCCAATTTCCATTCCGGAATCTGCAATGGTTGCAACAATCCAGCGGGTCTTTGATGTCCGGCCTTGACTCGCTAACATACATCACACTTGGCGATATAGCTTCCGATTTCTCTCTTCATCTTATGCCACCAAAATTGCTCTTTTAAATCTTGATACATCTTAGTTCCTCCGGGATGGATAGAATAAAGAGTATCATGAGCCTCCTTCAGAATCACTTCTTTCAACTCAGAATCTGCTGGTACACAAAGGCGTCCTTTGTACCACATAACTCCTTCTTTGTCCTCGGTGAATCCGGGTACTTTGCCTGTACCAATACGACTCTTGATTCCGTCAATACTAGCATTTCCCTTCTGCGCCTCTTTAATCTGACTGATCAAAGTGGGCTGGAGTTCTATGCTAGCCAAAAATCCTTCACTTACTAATTCCATTCGAAAATCTTGCATCTCTTTGTGCAAGCTTGGTAGCTCCTTCAAGATCATGGAGTTCAAGCGGCACGGCAATCTGCTAAGGGCATCTGCTACCACATTGGCTTTACCAGGGTGATAGTGAATGTCCAGGTCATAATCCTTGATTAGCTCAATCCATATTCTCTGTCTCATATTCAGCTCCTTCTGAGTGAATATATACTTCAGACTCTTGTGATCCGTATAGATCTCACAACGGTTTCCTATCAGGTAATGCCTCCATGTCTTCAGGGCTAGAACTACGGTTGTGATCTCGAGGTCATGGGTTGGGTAATTTTGCTCATGTTGTTTCAGTTGTCGAGATAGATAAGATATGACTTTGCCTTCTTGCATTAGCACACATCTGAGACCGATCTTGGATGCATCACAATTCACATCGAAGGGCTTCGTGATATCTGGCATGATCAAGATTGGGGCTAAAATCAATCTCCTCTTGAGTTCTTGAAAACTCGCTTCACATTTGTCGGTCCATTCAAACTTCTTGTCCTTCTTCAGCAATTGGGTCATGGGTCTGGCGATAGTCAAGAATCCTTCTACAAATTTGCGGTAATATCCCGCCAATCCGAGAAATGCACGAACTTGGGTTTGAGTGGTTGGGGCTTGCCAATCTTCTACATCTTTCACTTTGGCAGGGTCAACGGCAATTCCTCCGGCTGATACAATGTGACCGAGGAATCCTACCTCCGGTAACCAGAATTCACATTTGCTAAACTTTGCATACAGTTGATGCTCTCTAAGGGTTCCAAGAATGGTCCTTAGGTGTAGCTCATGTTCTTCTTCCGATTTGGAATAAATCAGGATGTCATCGATGAAAACAATGACAAACTTATCCAGGAAGTCCATAAAAATCTTATTCATGAGATTCATGAAATAAGCGGGGGCATTGGTTAATCCAAAGGACATAACGGTATACTCGTACAATCCATATGGGGTGGTAAAGGCAGTCTTGGGAATATTTTCTGCACGAACCTTGAGTTGATGATAGCCAGTCCTAAGATCAATCTTAGAAAACATTTTGGCACCGGTCAATTGATCAAACAAATCTTCTATCTTGGGCAAGGGGTATTTGTTCTTGATAGTGACATCATTCAACTTCCGATAATCCATAGACAAACGGTTACCTCCATCCTTCTTGTCCACAAACAAGACAGGTGATCTCCATGGTGACGCACTTGGTTGAATCAATCCAATTTCCAGCATGGCATCTAGTTGCTTCTTCAGTTCTGCTAGCTCAGACGGGTTCATACTATAGGGTCTCTGGTCTATGGGTCCGGTTCCGGGGATTAGTTCGATGATAAACTCGATATCCCGATCTGGGGGCATACCGGGCAAAACATTTGGAAATACATCAGGGTATTCACAGACTATCCGGACTTGGTCAATGGTAGGTTAGGCTATACTCTTGTTGCATTTGAATTGGCGAGGTAAGGTTTCAAATATATGCTCGGCTGATATTCCGGCTGTACTAGTCATGGTTATGGCTTTCTTGGCACAGTCAATCAATCCTTTATGTTTGGACATCCAATCCATTCCTAGTACTACTTCCAAACCTTTAGTTCCGAGTACTATTAGATTTGCATAAAAATCTATGCCATGGATTCGGATAGGGACGGCTTTGCAAATTTGACTAGCCTTGGTGGTTGATCCGGGAATTTGAACAATCATAACATGCTTCAGTTTGGTTGGTTGAATTTTAATAGTGCATGCAAATTCTTCGGTGACAAATGAGTGCGATGCACCAGAATCAAACAACACTCATGCAAGTACTGAATTAACAGAAAACATACCCAGCACGACGTCTAGCGCTTCATGAGCTTCTTCAGCATGCATGAGAAAAAGACGGCCATTGCGGTTGAGTGAATTCCCTGGGGCAAATCTCCTTCCTGGCTAAACACGACACTGCTGCTGAGCTGGGACATTGGCATTGGGTGTTGCGGCATTCTTCTTCTTGGGGCACTCGTTGGAATAGTGGCCTTTATTTCCATAGTCATAACAAGTCACTTGTGACTTGTCCTTTGCTGCTATAGGCACAACATTGCTTCCAGTTCTCGGGGCAGTGTTGGTGTTGGCGGTAGCATTGTTGTTGTTGAACTTGGGTGGGGCACGGTTGAAATTTCTAGAATTGCCGGGGTTGTTGTGATTTCCTCCGGGCCTAGGGTTTCCACGGTTGGGATAGGTCGGACGGTTCATCGGGGGTCTGTTGCTTCTTGGGGCAAATCCTGGAGATGGGTTAGGGCGATACTTTGGGGTCTGATGGGTTCCTGGTTGATGCATCATGCGACGCTTGCGGTTCTCATTGGCTTGATTGATCTTTCCCTCCATCTGGATAGCTGAGTCGACAAGGGCTTCAATATCAGCAAAGGGGATATTGACTAATATTGTCTGCATCTCATCATGCAGACCATTTCGGAATCTTTCTTTCTTCTTGGCTTCGGTGTCGATCGCATCCGGGGCATACCTAGATAATGACAAAATTTTGTCACGGTATTCCACTACGGTTATTCTCCCTTGCTTCAGTTCTCTAAACTCGTCTCTCATTCTCTTGATCAAACCCGGGGGCACATGGGTTCTGCTAAACTTGACCTTGAATTCCTCCCAGGTCATCATCTGGTCTCCGGTCATTGCGCGAACACTGTTCCACCATGCCCTGGCATCTCCGGCTAGATAGTGGGTGGCGAACAGAACTTTCTCGTTGGCTTCCACTCTAGCGACTTCTAGGTTATTTTCCATGGTCTGCAGCCAATCGTCGGCGTCTAGGGGTTCTTCTGACTTAGTGAAAACATGTGGGTTGGTATTCTGGAAATTCTTGAGCTTAGATCCATGGTTGTCCTGATTTTCGTGGCCTTGGTTGTTGTGGGCAAGCTGGGCTATCTGTTGCAGGGTGGCTAGGTTGGCTTGACGTTCCGCTCTTTCAGCTTCGCGGTCAGAAGTCAACATTTGCAGAATCTGCAACATCGGGTCCGGGGATGAACCACTTCCTCCGCGTGGCATCTGAAGATTGAGATAGATCATGAGAAAAGAGGGAAATTTCTAAGGTTTTGGGTCTTTGAAAAGTTTTTAAAGTTTGACTCAGATTTTCTAGCAACTTGCTTTTCATTCATTCATTCATAGCACACGATACAAACACACACCACAAAAAAGGAAAACAGATGGTTTTAAGAACCATTCTGAAAACTACGATATAGTGGGACCGAATACTACTCACTACGCTAGTGCTCAAGTGCTACTACTCCTTGGAATCTGTGGCTTCATCATCCTCATCATCATCGATGAAGGCGAAATCATCCTCATCGGTGAAGAAATCCATGGCCTGATCCTCCAGAAAATCATCATCATCGCTGAGGTAGGAGTAGGGGTCTCCACGAAGATCCTCTCCGGCATTCTCCCTTTCCTCTAACTGCATGTCTCTCTCATGGATGGTCTCCTCCAAAGATGAGATATGGTGGCGAAGACGGGCAATAATGCGCTCATTCTTGTCGAGTTGACGGCAACAAGACATGCGATCCTTTGCTAGCATGGCGATGGTTTGGTCCTTCGTTTTGATGATGGCAGACTTGTGGTTGGAGTAGTCACGGCAGTTATCCAACTCCTGCTGACGATCGTACATCATGAAGCTAAGGTGGTCCAATTGGGTCTTCAGCTCAGGGTGATATGGGGCTTCCAGTGGTTGTCAATTAGCATCACGCCTTGGGCAGAACTCAAAGCGAGTACCCTTGATCTGATTGATACTCTGCCCACATAGATGGGAAAGAGCTTCCTGCATGGCCCTGGCAAGTCCATCGAGCCAGTTGTTCTCTCTTAAGGTAAACTGAATTCCCTCCGCAGTGGGAGGTTCAATCTTTCCTCGGAGACTTGCAACAATTAGCCACTGCAGATCTTCTCCTCCTTGATCATTGAGCTGAGCTCCGAAGAACTCGGGGTGCGGACGCTCCAGAAGTTCTGAAAGCTGGTCCAAATCCCTCTCAAAGATAAGGTCTCCTCCATTTCCCACCTGATAAAACTTGCTGTATTTCACGTCCATCTATAAGAATATAGGATGAGTAAGTTAGTAGAGTGATCAAGTGTGTCAAAATTTTATGTATTTTGCAAGAGTTGTTGAGGAACATGAATTTTCATGAAAGAATCAAAGGGATAAGAATGAGAATAAGTTTTTGTAAATATTTGTTTTCTTTGGTTTTGAAACTAAGTTTTTTATTCAAACGTCCAGTCTAACTAGGGTCTCCTATGGTCAGGATGGCTCTGATACCAACTTGTCAACACTCGGATTTTTAATCCCAGATGCCTGTTATGCCATACATCGCAATCCCAGGATTACCATTTTTGCGAGACATAACAGAATTGGATACCATAGTACATCATCCATTACAAACCGTACATAAGTTCTTACACAAATAGGGATCTCCCATGATCTTGTTCTTAATACAACTTCAAGCAGTGGAATACGTAATAATAACGGTAACGTAGGCGAAGCTCCATCTTCGGGGTCACAGGAAATGCTGACGATGGGGGATGATCCTAGTTGTCATAACCTTCCTGGGGTCCATCCTCCACGTACTCCTCTTCATAGTCTGGCCACGGGAATAGCCAGGGACAAAGCCATGAGTACTCTTTAAGTACTCGCAAACTAATACTAACCAGTACAGGGGTTTTTTGATAATAGGACACTAGGCTCTAGGGTTGTTTTGCAAAATGCCAGATTTACCTCTACTAAGTTCAGAAATAAGAGAAGCTAGTCACAATTTTATAACTCCTAAGTGGGAACTTGTATTTCATATCACAACTCTGTTGTGGTCAAGTCAAAGTTTCAATTTATTTCACAAGTCATTTTGAAAAGTCTGACGGGGGAACAGTATGGCCACTCCAACTGTCCATAACCGCAGACGCGGCTATTCGAATAGTTTGACACTCTGTAGATATTGTACACTTTCACCACAACATTCGATACATCCGTTAGGAACAAATCCTGAATTCACCATACTCAGTATGCGGATAATCAATCCTAACCTTTCAATTACACGCCCTAGTATAAGCACCTCTCCTGTGAGTTTGGCCTCCCAACCATGACCAACTGTCATCTTGGGTATTGCACAGGTGGACAATCTTCACAAGGTAGCCCCAGCTCAGACCTTGGCCGTGAGGGAACTAATACTAAGGTATATAAGTTTCCAGTCAAGCCCTACCCAATTCTCAGGTATTGTGGTTGTACGATAAAATTGGAATGGTATCGCATCCAGACAACCATCAGTTTTATAAAGGGCTAAGGCTCATGCCTCAACATTTTCATCACCAAAATCTTCAGGTGTTCGGAAACACATGTCCAAAACATTTCAATAGAATGATCCATCATTCCAAGGTTTTCATAACCATTTTTCCACCAAGTATTCCCATCTAAAGTTGGTCAAGTTTTATGCTTAGCACTAGCATCTACAAGTGGGGGTAAGCACTAATGAGGGGTGGTAAATAGTGGAGTTTAACTAAGTTTAATCTTATGCCTTAGGATGACATCAAGATTATCTAGCTTAGGCCAATTTTTATGCTCTTTATGCAACCTTCAATTATCTTTCTAATATCTACAATTTACTTAAGTAAGCTCTAAGTACTAGCTTTGATAAAGAAATAAAGTATAAAGCTTGTAAGTAAAACTAGGATTGGTTTATCAAGTGGATATGATCACATATGCTTAAGGCATATAGTGGTCATGGTAACAAGCAAGTATTAGCTTGCATAAGTATCAATATAAGCTTGCATTAGTAGGGTATCTTGCAAGTGTTAGCTTGCATAGGTATAGTATCAGCATGCATTGGTCCACTTGGTTAGTAAAGCTTGCCTTGTGCAGAGCAGTGGTTGAAGTTCTCCTCGGCTTCTTCTTTGTAGAATCCTCCTTCCTCCTCGTATACTTAGTCGGTACTAGCGTCTATAAATAAATACGATGTACACAATCACCAAATAATACTTAACTACTTGCATTCATCACACACAAGGGTCCTATAGATGATCTAGCATCATCACTAACATTACAAGATTAAAGCTTTGGTTTAAATCCTTTTATTTTTAGAAAAGTAATTTCTACTCAGTGAAAAACTACTTAAGATTTAATATTCTCCAAACCAAACATGGGATCATGTTGACACATGTCATCACCACATATTTTAGTCCATGGGAATATGATTTAAAGTGGTGTCACAATTTAATAAGGTTTTACCCTTTTATTTTAATTAAATAAAGTGACTAGAAATTCCTATGTAGCATTCTTTTATTACTTGAACATTATTTCTGTAAGTAAACCAATATATTTTTATATATTCTGAAAGGTATGGTTAAATGTGATTTTTGAGAGTTGGAATCAACTCAAAAGCTATAATGGTTTTAATTTTAAAAATGTTTGAATGCGGAAAATCTTCTGCCTTGTTAGTTTTACCAAGGATGATCTACAGATCCAAATGACTTGAATCCAACGGGCTTGGATTCAGCACTTCCACCCCTTTCTAACTAAATTAGTTTCATTCGATTTGGTGCACTGAATCGACCTGGGTTGATTTTTGAAAATGGGTACAGAAGTGTGTTTGAAATAAAATGGAAAATGTTAAATTCGAATAGCTGGGCTGCACGGGAAGCGATACTAGGCCGGCCTGCTAAGCACAGCGCTTACGCGGGCTGGTTAAGTGGCTGTCCCCACGTGTCAGTGAGACGAGGGGGTGCGAAGCGGTATGGGGCGATGTGGGGCGTTCGATCTGGTTCTAATCCAACGGCTGAGAGTCATCGTCGACGTTGGGAAATGCCGGCGAGACAGAAACCGAGCGCGGCCAGTGGGGGTCGTTGGGGGCTCACAGGGGTTCAGGCAAGGGTCGGCGAGGCGGGCGAACGACGAAGTCGATGACGGTGAACCTCCTGCTACCGGCAGCTTCTCCTGGGGCGGCTCCAATCGCTGGCTCCCTTCTTCTCCAGTAGCGGCGGGCTCCGGTGAAATTCCGGCGATGCACTGCTCGTCTTGCTTCGGGAACGGGGTGGCACGATCAGTGAGGAGAGGGGAGTGAGATGGTGTGCTCAATTCGGCTGGGGGTGGCCTCTATTTATAGTGGAGCGAGGGGACCGACGGGGCGCAAGGTGAGATCGTCGTGGTCGACGGTACAGACGGCTATCGGCGTGGGCGACGGTAGGGGGTGGTGCGGTGCTCCCTGGCGATGCTCAACGACACGGTGGCGAGACGTGGGGCGGTGTGGGTTGGTCGGAACACGACGATGCTCTGCGCGTTCCCGGCGGAAAATTTAATGGCGCACAGCATGCGTGATCCTCGCAGTGGCGAACGAGCGTGTCTGTGGGGTTACTGGGACAGTGGTGATCACGTATGCACGCGGCGAGGGCGGCGCACGGTCTTTGGGCGTCGGTCGAGCGTGGCGCACGGGGCGCGCTCTCGGCATGGTTGCTGGCGAGGTTGGCATGGTTCGTGCGTGTGGTCCAGGGGTTGGCAAGGTTCGAGCAGTGGACATGGAGTGGCGGTGGGGTGTTGGCTTGCTCCCAGACATGTTGGCTAGGCTTGGTTCTTCTCCTAGATTGCTGTCGACATGGGGGTGACAAGTGTGCACTCGGCTTGCTCACCAATGATGGCATTGCCAAGCTTACAGTGATGCTAGAGGTTTGCACTTGAGATATATGATCTACTAAAGCCTAGTTGCAACCAGAGAGGGAACAAGTTAGGCTCCAATCACTGCTCACAATAGTGTTTGGATTTTAGAAGATTTGAATCTGCAAGGTGTTTGATGAAATGGCCGCAAGAATTCAAGTTTTGAATTTTCAAAGATTTTTGGTGGGTGTGCTAGGTTGGTGCTGGTGAGTCTGCAGATGCTTGGGTTTTGAAAGTTGAGCTTGTTTGAGTGGTTTTTGAAAAAAGTGGGATCTTCCCATATGATAAAGATTCAATTTTGAACTGTCATTTAAACTATGCATTTAAATGTTTTTAGATGATCACAAAGTGGGCTTGATACTTTGTTATGAGTACAATCAAGGGGTGCAAAGATCCAGAAAAGTTTCTGTTAGGTTCTGAAAGTTTGAGACAGCCAAAGTAGGCATGGGAGTTAAATTGGTCAAAATGACCATTCACTCTTTTAGCTTTGTTTTGATTTATTTGTCTTTGGGAAAATTTCGGGAAATGTTTAGATGATGTTTATTTCACCTAAGAAACATTTTACAAGCAAAGAAACACACAAACAAGGTGGTTCAAAAGAAATCAAAATTGGAATGCATACACACATGCATGCTTTCATATTTTTATTTAGAAAAGTTTTTGTTAACCCTAAATTTGATGATTAGAGTTTGATGATTCTAGTTTAGTATTTTTGGGATGTTACAAAAGGTATAGTATCTTTCAAAGAAGTCTCTTCCATCCCCGGATGGCATTTCTTCAATTGACTTACGTGAAACACATTGTGAACGACAGATAGTGATTCAGGCAACTCAATCTCGTAAGCTCTTCTCCTTTGCGACTCAAAATATTGAATGGTCCAACATACCTTGGTGCCAATTTTCCTTTGACTCCAAATCTCTTCACTCCACGAAGTGGTGAGATTCTAAGATAAGCTCTATCACCTACTTCATAGGTGATTTCTCTACGCTTTGGATCTGCGTAGCTCTTCTGTCGGGACTGTGCTATTTTCAATTTGTCCTTTACCAACTTGACTTTCTCTTCAGCTTCCTTGATTAGTTCTGGCCCAACCAAATTTCTTTCTCTAACACCACTCCAAAGCAATGGTGTAGTACACTTTCTTCCATAGAGAAATTCAAATGGTGCCATCTCAATACTGTCTTGATAGCTGTTATTGTAAGAGAATTCTGCATAAGGCAGACTTTCATCCCAACTAGCACCATAGTCCAGGGAACATGCCCTCAACATATCTTCCAAAATCTGATTGGTCCTTCCTATCTGTCCATCGGTTTGAGGATGAAAAGCAGTGCTAAATTCTAATCTCGTTCCCAATGACTCGTGCAGTTGTCGCCAAAAATGCGAAGTAAATTGAGTTCCCCTATCAAAAACAATACTCTTGGGTACTCCATGTAGACACACAATCCTATTCAAATAAATCTTGGCTAACTTAGCACTTGTATAGGTTGTCTTCACGGTTATGAAATGTGCCACTTTAGTTAGGCGATCTACCATGACCCAAATAGAATCATATCCTGATCTATCCTTGGCAGTGCGGTGATGAAATCCATGCCAATCTTGTCCCACTTCCAATCAGGAATAGGTAGTGGTTGTAACAATCCTGCTAGTTTCTGATGTTCCACTTTCACTCTACTACACACATCACATAAAGCAATATGTTCTGCGATGTCCTTCTTGAGGTTATTCCACCAAAATCTTTCCTTCACATCCATGTACATTTTGGTATTATCCGGGTGAATGGAATATGGTGAGTTGTGTGCTTCTTGTAGAATCAGTTTCCTAAGTTCCGGATCTTGCGGAATGCAGATACGTTTTCCATACCATAAAGTACCGTGTTCGTCTTCATGGAATCCTTTGGCTTTCCCTTTGCTAATTTTTCCCTTAATCTCTTCAATTCCTGTGTCCAACTTTTGGGCTTCCCTGATTTTGCCCAACAAGGTGGGTTGAACTTCAAGTGACATCAGATGTCCCTCATGCACTATCTCCAATCTGAGATCTTTGAATTGGGCACACAGATCATCTGGTAATTCTCCCTTAGTGAGGCATTCACATAAACTTTACGGCTTAAGGCATCCGCTACAACATTTGCTTTACCGGGGTGGTATTGCAAACTCAAGTCATAGTCCTTGATGAGTTCTAGCCATCTTCTTTGTCTCATATTAATTTCTTTCTGAGTGAACATATATTTCAGACTCTTGTGATCTGTGAACACTTCACAACGCTTTCCCAAAATATAATGTCTCCATGTTTTGAGTGCATGGACAATAGAGGCTAACTCTAAATCATGAGTAGGGTAATTCACTTCATGAGTTTTGACTTGTCTCGAGGCATAAGCCACAACTTTCCCTTCTTGCATCAAAACTCCACCTCATCCTTGGTGATATGCATCACAATATACTTGGAAATATTTTTCCAAATCTGGCAGACATAAGACTGGTGCTATCACTAGTCTCTTCTTCAACTCTTGGATACTGAGTTCACATCCTTCAGTCCAATCAAATTTCTTGTCTTTCTTAAGCAACTCCATCATTGGCTTAACTACCTTTGAGAAATTCTCAATGAATCTTCTATAGTATCCTGCCAAGCCAAGGAAACTACATACTTCTTTCACTGACTTAGGAGATTCCCACTCTGTTACAGCTGACACTTTTGCGGGATCAATCGCTACACCATCTCCTAACACAATATGCCAGAGAAAACCGACTTCATTCAGCCAGAATTCACACTTGCTGAATTTGGCATACAACTTATGCTCCCTAAGCTTCTCAAGTATCAATCATAAATGTTCTTCATGCTCTTATTTGCTCTTGGAGTAGATCAAAATGTCATCAATGAATACGACAACAAACTTGTCAAGAAATTCCATGAACACTTTGTTCATCATATTCATGAAGTAGGCTGGTGCATTTGTCAAACGAAATGGCATCACGGTGTACTCATACAATCCATACCTAGTGGTGAAAGCAGTCTTAGGTATGTCTTGTTTCCTGATCTTTAGCTGAAAGCAGCCTGGCCGGAGATCAATCTTTGAGAACACTCGGGCTCCTTCTAGCTGATCAAACAAATCATTGATTCTAGGCAAAGGATACTTGTTCTTGATAGTTACCTCGTTGAGTGAATGGTAATCTATGCATAACCTTTGACTTCTATCTTTCTTTTCAACAAACAAAACTGGTGCACCCCAAGATGAAGAACTTAGTTGAATAAATCCTTTCTGGAACTGTTCTCCAAGATGTTTCTTGAGTTCCTTCAACTCATCAACTGGCATCTTGTAAGGTCTCTTTTATATTGGTCCAGATCCTGGCAGTAATTCAATTAGAAACTCAACATCTCTATCTGGTGGCATTCCAGGCAATTCCTCTGAAAACCCATCCGAATACTCTCTCACAATTAACACACTGTCTATGCTAACCCCCTTAAGATAATTTAGCTTACTCCCTTTTGATTCAAAGTTAGACTTCAATCTAATCCTTTTATTATCCGGGGTTGTGAGTGTGACAGTACGATTGGCACAATCTAGTACTCCTTCATATTTGGTCATCCAATCCATGCCCAGAATAACATCCAATCCTTGGGATTCTAGGATTATCAAACTAACTAGAAACTTATATTTCCCAAATTCTATCACTAGACCACGACATCCAAGGCTCACTATGTAACACCCTCGCCTGATAAGGCTGAGTTCATGTGTATAGTGCCAATCCCTGGATCGGTTCACTGGCACACACAGTACAGATGAATACCAAAGAATTTAACAGTGCATCATAAATAACGAGTTGATCCAGAATTTGCAATTATTACAATAATGCTTAGCTCAAGGCTAGCTCAATATTAAGTAGCATACAGAAGCATAAACAATTGATAGGCTCCATCTTCAATTGTGCCACATGCGAACAACTGTTGAGTGGAGTATCGTGACCTATTCGATCACTCAGAATTGGAATAATAACCTGCAACATAAAACGTAGCAGCCTCGAAGGGTCAATACTTGGAATGTATGGCAAGTAGAGCTATCAAAGGAGACAATAAACATAGCATCTACATGCATATTTGGCAAGTGGAATTGTGTCTAGCTTGCATTTGCAAATACCGTTGTCCTACTTTCGTAAACAGTTTTTGATTTTCTTTGAAAAGATCCCAATTAAGTTAACCCATCAACATTAAAGCAATTAGAAATTAGAATGAGCGAGAAACATGTCATGAAATCAATATCAAGCAACTCATATGTCCATAACCAGGGACACGGCTAATCGATTAGTTTATACACCCATGTGACTTGGCCAGCCCAGCTCATACCACCACTCTCATATGGGGTGATGATAGGGAGAAGTCCAAGAAGAGACCGTTCGGGAAGTAGCTCCCCAAACCCGACACGCACCGGTCCAACCTACCAAAATTCTACATCTCTGGATACGTGGGTTCGAGTTACCACAACCTACTGAGTCCAACCAACCACCCATTTCATTATTGGCACATGATTATACACGTAAGCTACAAAATAAAGAAGCCAATCATTTTCTCTTGATACCTGGGTGCCTTTCCGCAATGATACCACCAAAATTTTCAATCCCATCACACCTAGGAGATTTATTGATTAAGTTGTTTTTAATTTTCGCAAACCAACACATTTAGAAACAACT
Source organism: Avena sativa (assembly GCA_916181665.1). Classification (NCBI taxonomy): domain Eukaryota; kingdom Viridiplantae; phylum Streptophyta; class Magnoliopsida; order Poales; family Poaceae; genus Avena; species Avena sativa. The sequence continues at coordinate 295,770,606 of OV702297.1, read as the reverse complement.
TTCAGTGATGTAACCCAGCCCTCGTTCATCATAGCATGGCTAAGCACATCTACCAACGGTGGCTCATCTACAGGAAATCCCTACCACATATAGGACATAGCATGATAGTACTTTCCTACACATGCATCTACAAAATACATGACAATGCATTGAAAATAGTAGGACAACAACATGAACAAAGTAGCATCTACTTGCCTTGATAGTTGGTGAAGTCATTCAAGCACTTGTTGCCATCACACACGTTGCACTCCTTGCAATCTATCGATCAAACAATTGCATACAACATAAACAATAGCACATAGAGATCAAACAAATGCAACAAATGCATGCATGACAATTTAATAAGTCACAATGGTTGTTACTTTAGTTCTCTAAATAATAATGAAGTATATGATGCATGCAAGAGGCCAATTAATGCAATGGAGTATTGTTATTAATAATTACTTGCCAATATAGGTTTTTTAATAGTTTTGTTGTAACGCCTATTCTAACTGTCGAATTAAATTTGTTTCTTGGGTTTACTGGATAGAGGGCGCTAATACGAACCAGTAGGCGTTGGATTCACCCTAATCAGAGTTATAGATCTTTTTGTATGATTTAAATAGTGTTTAATCAGTTTTAAATGATTCATATATTTTCTTTTGCCTAAAAATCAAACTAAAATTATATCTGAAATCTCCACGGAATTGTGATTTCAGGGACATATTATTTGTAATTTTCTGAGCAATATTCGAATTACTATGATTTTAATACTCTAAATAAGCCATTAACGTATTTATTTAATTGCTACGAAATCTTACAGTATTTGCCTGAACCATTTGCATATTGATGGTCTACATGGAACCAGCTTTCCATCAGTATATCATTTATATTTTTGTGATATGCAAATAATTTACTATGAATTTAATGATTTTTAAAGCCATTAAAACTAATTAAATCACTACAGGGTAAATAATCCACAAAGGCTGGATCCAACAAGATATTATTAATCTACATTATAGTAGCTTCAATTTGATATATTGTTCATATTTTTCGGAGTTACAGATAATTTCCTATGAATTTATTAACCTAAAAGACCATTAAAACTAATTAAGTTACTGAAGTAAACACATACTGTAAAGGTTGAATCTAACGCCATATTACTATTCTACACATTTTTCTGAATCCATTGATATATTATTTGGTATTTTTGGATCTATGGATCTTTTATATGATTTTTGCAAATTTACATAATTTTTCTGCAAATTAAATTCAATTTCAAATCTACAGGGAATATATGATGACTGGGACGCGGGCTAACCTGGCGTTGAAACGTGGCGAGATCCGGTTGGCTCGTACCCCTTCGTGGAATCGATCTAATTCTGGCCGTTGGGATGAGATCTAGTGGTTAGGAGAGGAGATTGACCCGATTTTGGCTTAGAATAGACAAGAAATAGATCTGTGTTAGAGAGACAAATCTGTAGGTCAAATTGAAAAACTTACAACATGAAAGTTGTGAGGAATCATTAGTCCTACCTTCTCACCAAACGAATTTGGATTTGAAGAAACGAGCGCGAGTACATCTTGGATTTACACCGTCATATCTGAAATATTGCGATGCAAAATTCTCCGGCTGTGGTGGATGAAAAGATGTGAGGTTTGTCAGGATTAAAAGATTTTGACGAGATCTACAACTTTTGTTTTTTAGCCGAAGGCAAACGATGAAGTCTAGATGGGTGAATAAACGAAACAAGATTCAGGCATGTGTAGATTCGGGATTTTGAGAAGGAAAACTCATACCGCTGTGGCTCCACGAGTTTATATGGAGGTTTAAGACGATGGGGAGATAGGTCTTGGTGTAGGGAACAAGTAGAAATAAACGGAAGTTGATTTGGAGTTGTAGATAAAAAGATATAGGAGTTTGAATAGAGATAGGTTTAGAAAACTGATTTTTGCACTCTTTTTAAAGCATCCACGGAATCGATCCTTCTCCTCCTGTACGCGCGTCCTGGCTGGTTCAGTCCGGTGGGCCGGCCCGTTAGTTTTTTTTCTTTTTCTTTTTTTTTATTTGTTTCCCTCGTATCTTTTGCATACGAACTCCAAATGATATGATTTTTGTTTCTAAATTTTTCTAAAATTCAGTAGATTATTATCGGATCAAATTTATAATCTTTTTACTAGTTCGGAAGTAGTGGATTTATAAATCCTAATATATTTTATTTTATTTATATCTTTATGTGTTTGTATTTATTCCATAACTTTTTCATAATAGCTTCAAATGAGCTCAATTTTGTTTCTAATTTTTTTTAATATTCATTGGACCTTTTTAGGCTATAATTTAGCAATAATTGCTGCCTTAGCAACAGTGGGTTTTTATAAAGCCATTTTAATTCCCTTTAGGAACAAAGTGGCATATACTATTTAGGGTTTTAGATTTTTATTTCTATTTAGGGATTTTTCTTGATGAAAATATGCAATGCAATGCTCATGAATATGATGCAAATGAAAAAAAAATCACGTCCCAATTTCCAAAATCTTGGGATGTGACACACTATCATCTCTCCACTAGGAGAGCTTACTTTTATAGGACACCCAATATTGTCAGTTGGGTTGTAATCCATTTTTATCAACAAATGCTCTTGATATGAATGAATGCGATGTGCTAGTATCAAAAAGAACAAGTGATAGAAAAGAATTGAGCTTGAACTTACCAGCCACAGCATCAGACTCTTCATATATTTCTTCCAAATTAATGTGGTTCACTTGTCCCTTTTGGAAGGGATTGGGCTTGTTGGCACCTTGAACTTTATTTTCTGGGCACTCATTAGCTTAGTGCCCCATCTTCTTACACTTGAAACATTCAACCTGACTGAGATCTTTCTTTACAGGCTGACTTCCATTTCCACCTCCACTTTGGTGGCTCTTGTGTCCACTCTTGTGGTTCTTATACTTGTCATTATCATGACTGCGATGATGCTTATTGTCATGATGACGGTTGTGGTTGTGGTGGTTGTTGAACTTTCCATGTTTGTGGAATCCAGAACTTACACTATCATCATGATGGGAACTCTTGTGAGATGATCCCGAGCTGTGCTTATCAAAGCTATGCTTCCTCTTCCTACCCTCAACCTGTTTCATCTTGTTTTCTAAGATGATAGCCTTGTCACAAAGTGATTGATAGGTTGGGACATAGGCAACAGACAGCTGCAGGTTCAACTCATCATTATGTACTTCGAGGAATTTCTCCTTCCTCTTAGCATCAGTATCAACTTCATCCGGTGCATAGCACGCCAGATTGTTGAACTCCTCAATGTACTCAGCCACACTGCGGTGGCGCTGCTTCAGGTTGTGGAACTCCTTTTTCAAGTTCATCACTCTAGATGAGATGTGAGCTGTACGGAATCCATCCTCAAAGATAGCCCATGTCACATCCTCAAGGGGAGTGGTGATCTAAAAGTTGTCCCACCAGGTTGCTGCCGGTCCTTCGAGCAGATGTGCTGCAAAACTGACTTTTCCTCGTCGGTGCAGCCGACGGTGACTAAGTCCTTGTTCACTGAACGTAACCAGTCATTGGCTACCATTGGATCAGTGGTTCCTGAGAACTTTGCAGGCCTCAGTCTCAGAAATCTTGTGAGCCTGTCAAATGCTGGAGGATTATTCTGATTGTTGTTGTTGTTGTTGTTGTTGTTTTTGTTGTTATTGTTGTTCTGATTCTGATTTTGCATGAACTTTGTCATCATTTGCATGAGCTGAGCTTGAGCCGTCATCAACTTCTGCATCTCGGGAGTGACGTTATTGTTGTTGTTTGGGTTGGGGTTGGCACGACGGGGAGGCATCTGTGGTTTCAATAAGGATAAGAAATGAGATACCCATAGATGCTTAACATGCACAATACATCACATAGAAACTATCATAATGACCAAGCTCAAAATAACATAAAGTTTGAACGACACAAACAATAGGTTTTGAAAATGCAAACACACAATAGCAATCCATCCACATGTCGGATGGTCACTATGACTCAACAATCAAAGTATGATAGATAAATGATAGTCGAGTAGTCTATACTACTCCTCCATGTCGACCTCCACGTCAACAAGAGCAAGACCTGCATTCTCCATGGCGGCCTTGTACTCCTCTACACTAGTGTTCAAGGCCTCGATCTTTGCCCTGAGGGCCCTCTTCTGTGAGAGAAGCCTCTCAATCACTCCCTGCTGGGTCTCGAGCTCCAAGTCTTTGGCCTCTATCTCAGCCTTCATGTCCTTGATCTTCTTGTTTCTGTCCTAGACCCTCTTCTCCTGATTCTTGAACTTCTTGTCCTGGCTCTTGAATCTGGCTTCCATCTCCTTGATGATCTCGTCTTGCTCCACGAAGAGCTTGTCCTTCTCTCTCAACTAAACTTGGAGCTCGTCATTGCTAAGCATGACGTTGGTCCTATCGGTGTCAAAGTGTCTAATAAGGCCATATAGGTCCTGGAGTAGAGACGAACAGGCTCAATCATCTCCCTAGAAGCACCCTCATACACCAATGCCTCTCCCTCCTCGTCACATCTCCCGAACTAGTGGAAGTAGAGGCCTCTAAGCTCGGTGGATTGTTGTCCGCAGAGGCGTCCGAGTATCTCCTGCATGACTACATCGAGACCCTTATCCTTGTCATCATGCATCAGCTTGAAGGAAATCTCCTCCATGAGTGGCTCCGTCTGTCGTCCCGGCTGCGAGACTCTAAATCCCCAAAGATCGTTCCTCTCAAACTTGGTGACCTGAAAGGCCTTGATACTAGGACGTGGAAGGTTAAGCACACTAGTAAACTGCACTATACGAGAACCAAAACGAGTTCCATTGAACTCCTCGAAGGTGCTGATCTCAAATCTAGTCATCTAAGGTACTACCTCTGTTTCAAAATATAAGATGTTTTAGGTTTGTGAAGAAAATGAATCTAGACTTGTTTTAGTATCTAGGTTCACTCAACTTTGGGATGAATCTACATACTAAAAGAAGTCTAGATTCATCTTCTTCACAAACCTAAAACATCTTATATTTTGAAACGGAGGGAGTAGGAGAGAAAAATATTAGAACAACACAAGTGGAAGAAACAAGATAGTAGAATAAAAACAAACACATACATCATCCATAAAAACACACAAGTCATGGCATTCAAATTTATCACAAACACCAAGGTTCAACATAACTTAGACAAATTTTTGCGAGTAAAACAAAAAGTGTGGTGGTCCAACTAACGAAGTACGTTACAATTCTCACTCACTTGACAACATAGCTATCAGGGCATCCCTAGAGGCAATCTGTCGATCTTGTTCACAAGACTCAAATGCTAAGTCTGTAGGGGTTCGTAGCATGGAAAAAAAATCTACGGCATGCAAACAAACAAGCCAAGATCTATCTACTAGATTGTAGCAACGAGTCGATACAGGAACTCACCCTCGAAGATTCCAAAGCGGTTAACGAGAGAAGATTCTCGTGGGTGATGTAGTCGTACTCTTGCCGATCTCAAGATCCTGTAGACGATCCTTCCGGCGCTGCGTTCTGGCAGCACTTCCGCAGTCGGTCACACGTTCGGTACTCGATGAAGACCTTCCTCTCCCTTGTACCAGCAGGCAGTGGAGGTTGTAGCACTCTCCTCGCGATTCCGGCAGCACGACGGCGTGGTACCGGAAGTAGAGGGGAGATCTCGCAGGGCTTCGCCTTAAGCTGGAGCAAGTATGGTGGACTATGAGAGAGGCCTTGGTGATCTAGGGTTTAGATGGCACCAAGGGGAAAGCTTGGCCGGCGGCTAGGTCTTGGGGAAGTCCCAAGTCGGCGACTTGGAGAAACCCTAGGGGCGGCGGCGACTTGGAGGTGGCCGGCGGCTAGAGTTAGGGTTTTGGGTGAGTTGGGTGTAGGGAAGAGGGGAAGCCCTGCCCCTCCTTATATAGGTGGGAGGGCGCGTCTTGGGAGGAGGGAGTCCTCCCCCAAGTCGGCCTCCTTGGCCGGCGGGTGGAGGGAGAGGAACTCCTCCCCAAGTAGGTTTCCTACTCTCCCTCCACCAAGCAAACTTGCCGTTTGACTTTTTCAAATTGGCGTTTGACTTTCAAACTAGGATTTGATTTCTCCCTTTATTTTGCCCAGCCATGTTACCTAGTACATGATGCAACCATTCCACATTGTCATGACACATTCATGTACCCTTCCCCTCCGGAGTGCCGGACCTTCCGGGCCTTGCTAGAACATTCCCGGTGAAAACACCGGAATCATTCCCCAACTCCGAAATAGGACTTTCCTTATATGAATCTTATTCTCCGGACCATTCTGGATCTCCTCGTGATATCCCGGATCCCATCCAAGACTCCTAACAACATTCGGTCTCTTACTCATCATTCCATAACTATTCAACAACATCGAATCCTTAAGTGTGTCTCCCTATGGTTCGTGAATTATGTGGACATGATCGAGACACTTCTCCGATCAATAACCAATAGAGGAATCTGGAAATTCATATGGCTACCACATATTTATACGATTACTTTGCGATCGAATGAACCACTTACATACGATACCAATTTCCCTTTGTCTCACGATAGTTTACTTATCTGAGGTTTTGATCGCCGGTATCTCTGCATACCTAGTTCAACCTCGTTACTGATAAGTACTCTTTTCTCGTTCCCGTGGTATGTGATCCCTTGTGAGCCAGTCACATGCTTGCAAGACAATTGGATGACATTCCACCGAGGGGGGCCAGAGTATATCTATCCGTCATATGGATGGACAAATCCCACTCTTGATCCATGTGTCTCAACCCATACTTTCCGAACACTCAATGCCACCTTTATAGCCACCCAGTTACGGTGTGGTGTTTGATGTCATCAAAGCATCCTTCTGGTGATGGTGATAAGCATGATCTCATGGTCAAATGAATTAGGTTACTATGTATCAGAAAGCTTATAGCAATTGAACTATTAAAATGACTTGATCTTTATTCTATGCTTATCTATAGGAGTATGTCCATCATACCATTCTCCTAATGATATGATCTTGTTGTTAACAACATCGCAATGTTCATGATAGGGAAACCACAATCATCTATTAACCAACAAGCTAGTATTATGAAGAGGCTTTACTAGGGACTCTAATTTAGTTTAAAAATCACACAAGTATTAATGTTTCCTGGTTAATACTGTTATAACATGAATGTAAACATTTATCATAAACACAAAGATATAATAATAACTACATTTATTATTGCCTCTAGGGCATATCTCCAACAGTCTCCCACTTGCACTAGAGTCATGTAACATCCCGAAAATATTAAACTATAATCATCAAACTCTAATCTTCAAAATTCGGGTTAACAAAAACTTTTCCAAATACAAATATGAAAGCATGCATGTGGGTATGCATTCCATTTTGGATTCTTTTGAATTGCCTTGTTTATGTGTTTCTTTGCTTGTAAATGGATTCTTAGGTGAATTAAACATCATCTAAACAATCCCCACACTTTTCCCAAAGACAAATAAATCAAAACAAACAAAATAAGGGAATGGTCATTTTGGCCAATTTAACTCCCATGCCTACTTTGGCTGTCTCTAACTTTCAAAACTGAACAGAAACTTGTTTGGATCTTTGCACCCCTTGATAGTACTCATAACAGAGTACCAAGGCCCACTTTGTGATCATCCAAAAACATTTGAATGCATAGTTTAAAACACAGTTCAAGATTGAATCTTTATCATATGGGAAGATCCCACTTTGCAAAAACCACTCAAACAAGCTCAACTTTTAAAACCCAAGCATCCATAGACTCACCAGCACATGCCTAGCACACCCACCAAAAATCTTTTCAAAATTCAAAACTTGAATTCTTGCGGCCATTTCATCAAACACCTTGCAGATACAAATCAAACAAAATCTAAACACTATAGTGAGCAGTGATTTGAGCCTAACTTGTTCCCTCTCTAGCTCACAGCAACCTCAGTAGATCATCTAGCCAACTTAACTAAGCACTAGCCCCACTGTAAGCTTGGCAATGTCATCAATGGTGAACAGTCGAAGCCACCCATGTCACCCTAGTGTGGACAGCAGGCTAGAGGAAGAACTAGCCGTGCCAACCTTGTCTGGGAGGTAGCCCCGTGCCTCACCGCCCCCTCTCGACCAGCCCTTCCTTGTAGACAGCGACCAAAACCGCCAAGAACGCCGCGCCCGTGCCACTGTCAATCATGCCGAGCATGCGCCAGAGCGCCACCCTCAACACGCGCCCACAGACCGCGCGCCGCCCTCGCCGCATGCATACACGATCACCACCGTCCCAGGAGACCGCCAGACATCCCCGTTAGCCGCCCCATGCCTCACAGCCACCACTCGCCGTCAAAGACGCCGCCTCTGTCGTGCAGAGCATCGCATGTTCCAGACCATTTGCCACCGCCCTACATGCGCATTAAAGCCATAGAGCATCGTCAGGAAACCACCGATCGATCGCCACCACCAGCCATGCCTCTAGCAGCCCGTAGCCATGTCGCCACCATCGCCTGCCCATCCCATTCGGTCTCGTCGTCGAGACTATAAATAGAGGCCTCCCCCGCTCAAACTCTTCACACCATTCTACTCCCCTCTCCTCACTGATCGTTCCACCCCGTTCCCGGAGCAAGGCGAGCAGTGCTTCGCCGGAATTTCACCGGAGCCCATCGCTGCTGGAGAAGAAGGGGGCCAGCGATTGGAGCTGCCCTAGGAGAAGTTGCCGGTACCAGGAGGTTCATCGTCGTCGAATTCATCATTCGCCCGCATCGCCGACCTTCGCCTAAGCCCCGGTGAGCCCCCGACAACCCCACCTACCGCGTTAGGTTTCTGTCTCGCCGGCGCCACCCGACGTGGAGGATGAGTAGCAGCCGTTCGATTAGACTTAGATCATGCGGATGAGATTGCCCCGTACCGCTTCGCGTTTAAAGAGCCACTGACTGGTGGAACCCCCCTTTCAGTTGAGCCCCGCGCCATGGAGTGACACTGGGCCGACCCGTTAACAGTTCCCGCGCAGCCCATTCGTTTGAATTTGGATTTTTCCATTTTCATTCAAACACAGTTCTGTACCTAGTTCCAAAAATCAACCCAGCTCGATTCCGTGAACCAAATTGAATGAAACCAATTTTGTTAGAAAGGTCTTGAAATGATTAATCCAAGACCGTTGGATTCAAATCATTTGGATCTTTAGATCACCCTTGGTAAAAATAACAATGCAGAAGCTTTTCTGTATTCAAACATTTTTCAAATTTAAACTATAATAGCTTTTGAGTTGATTCCAACTCTCAAAAATCACATTTGATCATACCTTTCAGAATATATAAAAACATATAGGTTTACTTATAGAAATAATGTTCAAGTAATAAAAGAATGCCACATAGGCATTTCTAGCCACTTTATTTAATTAAAATAAAAGGGTAAAACCTTATTAAATTGTGACACCACTTTAAATCACATTCCCATGGACTAAAATATGTGGTGATGACATGTGTCAACATGATCCCATGTTTGGTTTGGAGAATATTAAATCTTAAGTAGTTTTTCAATGAGTAGAAATTACTTTTCTAAAACCAAAATCTTTAAGTCAAATGCTTGTAATGTTAGTGATGATGCTAGATCATCTATAGAACCCTTGTGTGTGGTGATTGCAAGTAGTTAAGTATTGTTTGGTGATTGTGTACCTCGTATTTATTCATAGACGCTAGTACCGACCAAGGATACGAGGAGGAAGGAGGATACTACGAAGAAGAAGCCGAGGAAAACATCAACCACTGCTCTGCACAAGGCAAGACAATACTTTCAAGCTATTAACTTAGCAAGCTTATACCGATACTGATGCAAGCCTTACAAATCAAGTTGACCTATGCAAGCATAATACTACTAGTTGAATGTGCAAGCTAACTGTAAGAGGTCCCAACATTTAATAAGGTAGAGATCCATGTGTTTACAATGCTAGTCCCTGGATCAATAGCTAGCATCCACAGTTAGGATGTAATATCAAGAAACAAAGGTCATAATACAACTTTATAACCAGGAATAAAATAATTTATTACATCTTACATAGCTCATTTGGCTATCTTATTACAATGGAGCAGAATATAACAATAGCATGGAGTCCTTCATCTTCAAAGTGCCACAGGCAGTCATGTTGGTTGTAGACTTGTAATCCTAATCATTAAACTTCACTAACATCAAACAAACCTGCAACATAATAAGTTACAGCCACAAGGGTCAATACATTTGAATTGTATTGGCAAGTGATACTATGGTAGTATAGTGGAGTCTATCATCTATATGCATTTGGCTAAGTGGAGCTTAGGCTTGCTTTGCTCAAAATAGATTTTCCTTATCATTTGGAAAACACTAAGTTTTTGTTTGATAAAATCACCCAAGGCATCTCCCAATAGAAATTGGTGATCCTTTAACCCTTGTTCAACCATAATGTTTTAACTTAGAAATTGGGATGAGGAGATTCTTGATACTTCCATGTCTTGATGCTCAAATTGTCCATTGCCAGGGACATGGCTAAGTACTTAGATTTTACACTCTGCAGAGGTGGTGCACTTTCCCCACAAGACTTGGTTTCACCAAGACAAGATCTTTCAGAAGCCTTCCCTTAGACCAGAATGGACGCGTTCCAACCTATCATCCCCTAACACCAACTGTCCATTTGGCTAAGTTATTGCAACCTATATGATCCAGGCAGAGCCCATAATGCCAAGTGGCTGCACTTGAAGCTTCTCAACATTTGACATCTCAAATCTCTTTGTTCCTGGGTGGCCATCCACAAGTGAGATACACAAGGTAAACCATAGAAATGGGCCTTGTGTACCCACTCAACACAAACCATTCCTTCCATTCCACCCAGGTGATTCATTCACTTAGTTGTTTTATTAAACAAAACATAAGTCCTTGACTTAGAAATATTCCATAGTATGAATATATTCCACCCTTGTTTTCTACTAGCTAAGCTAGGCATGATAGTAGTAGGAATCTTAACTTAGGAAAATTCTACTAAGGTTTCATCTACTAGGATTTCCCATGGCATAGTTTATACTTAGCAAAAATTCCATGCAAGTCCTACTTAGAAACATCACTAATGCATAGTGAAAATAATGGGACAAAAGTATGAAGCATCACTTGCCTTTTTGGTAGAGAATATAAGTTCACTCCTTGATCTTGGAATGTTCACACTCTTCAAATCACTACGATTCAATCAAGCAAGGCACAATTTCAATCTACCATTCAAGCAAACATCACATAAAATAATAGAAACAAAGCAATGCATGCAAGCATGCCAAAGATTGTTTTATTTATAAAAGTGGTTTCTAATGGGTTATAAAGATTCTAAAACACCTATTGGTCATTTTATATAAGTGGCAAAATCATTTGCAAAATATTTTACTTATAAACCATTTTAAACCAAATCAATATTTTATGTGGTTGAAAATGTCTTTAACAAAGTAGTAATCTATAGGGTTCTTCAAAATATATTTTTAAATCATAAAACCTTGTGTTTATGGTCAGAGAGTTTAAACCAAAACATTTCCCAAAGGTTTCCTCAAAAAGCATTTTTAATAAATAAACATTATTTTTATTTGACTAGAAATGCTTTAAATCAAAGATTTACTCTTTAGTTTTACCAAATACATTTTCAAATCCATGAGTTGGTTTCTAAGGTCCGTAGGTTCAAAACAACCCATTTGCCAAAGATTTTACCACAAAAATAATTTTAGAATGAATTTTATATTCTAAATATGCCTACACAAGTTTCTGCAAAAACAATCATTTTAACAGAAGCAATTTACTAAACATAGGGCATGGTTGGAAATTACTTGTCTTGCTGATTCCATTGATATAAAATTTGCAAAATTTGGACGTGTGGATCAGAAGTTATAGATTTTAAAAAATCTCATATCTAATAGAAATGTTTTTGTTTTCAAAACGAAGTCTGAGCCACGTGGCGTGTTTCTATTCGCCCATACCGTTTCAGATGCGAGGCATTGGATATAAGTGAGGATGAACGATGCAGATGAGCTCGTACCCTTTCGCTTAAGTGACTCTATCTACGCCTTGCGATCTAAATCCGATGGACAGAAATGTTTTGACCACGATCTGGTGGCGCTGGCGACGGCGAACGGCGGCGCGGTCAGACGATGCAGTCGCCGGTGATTTAGGAAGCAAGGGAGACAGAGGAGTAGCTCACCCGAATCGCCACGACGTACTGACGCTCAACGTGTTCGCGAGGAGGCAAGGGGCGCACGAGGTTGATCGGAATTGCTCGCCGGAGTTGTGCTCACCGTCGGGTACGCTTAGATGTCATCGAAGGCGAACCTAGAGGTCGAGCTAGGACAAGTAGAATGCACAGTTAGGTTCGCAAGAGGAAGGTGAGTATGAGAGTGTCAACTAGGGTGAGAGGGGCGGTCGGGTTTACCGGGGAGAGGTCGCCGGAGACGAGGCAGACGGTAGAGGTGTTCGGGTGTGGTCGTTGTCGATGATACGGTGCTCGCGCAGATGAACGGAGAGCACAGGGAGAAGCGCCAGAGACTGGGGATCACGCTCGCGTGAACCAGGAGGCGAGACAGGGTCAGACGGCGCCGAAATTGGCCGGACAGCTCGTCGGAGCAGGGAGCGTTGTCGCAAGCAATACAGGCAGCCTGGGGGCGAGGAGAGTCTCACGAGTGAGGGAAAGAGAGAGGGGGCGCAGGCGATTTAGTACGCGTGATCGCGGGGCTGAATCAATGCGCGGTTAATGAGGATTGAAGCGAGCTTTTAACGAGCAGAAACCGCCGGCGAGGTTAGCGCGGGTGGGGAAGACAGTGAGCTGGCGGTGGGGTCGCGTCATCAGCGAAGGAGAGAGGGGGAGGTGGGGCCTGCTAGTCAGCGACTGAGTGGGTCAGGTCCGCGGTGAGAAAAACATTTCGGGGAGAGGGAGTGGGAGTGGGCTGCTGCTAGATGGGCCTGCTGGGTTGGGCTGCTTTGTTTATATTTTTTCTCTTCTGTTATTTTTCTTTTTCTATTTTCATTTCTGTTTTGAATTTATTTAAACATTTCAAACAACAATATGATTTCAAACTTCAACCAAACTTTGTGTGTATTCAAATATTGTTTATTAATATATTCTAAAGTCAATCTAGAATAATAATTTTATTCTTTTTAGGGTCTTTTAATTATTTAAAACAAAGCCCTTGCTTTAAATTCAATTAATAAAAAATATATTTTTAACTCTTATTTAATTTCAATTTTTCACAAAACCTTTTCAGTAGGTTTTATTTATTTGTTAGGGTGTCAACTACTTCAATTTGAATTATTTGGAATATTTTTAATATGATTTATTAATCATTTTAATTTGGGTACTTGTCTTTATTCTAATGAAAATAATTATGGGTTTAATTCCATAAATTTATTTAATTGATTTTTTTGATCCCATTTAAGTTAATTAAACAACTTTTATTCCACTTGAGTAAATTCCAAATTCTATTTTCCCATGATTTATTTAATCATTTTTAATAGGGATTTTATCTTTATTCAAATAGAATTGGATTTGGTTAATGCCCTTTTAATTAATTTTAAAATTCTTTATCCATTATTTTATTTGGATTTGGATTATATTTATTCCATTTGCTTATGGATTAGGCCATGATTTAATTTGGTCTTTAAATATTCCTCATTTAATATTTCTTTCTTTACTTTATAAAATCCATATCTTTTTATTTAAAGATCCAAACTTGGTGATTATTTAATGTTTATTTATCCTTTTAAATATCTTATGGATTTCTAGATAGGTGCTTTATTAGCTTTGGAAATTACTTTTCCTTATCTTATTAAATTCATAATATTTTATTTATGGCTCCAAATTAAGTGAAACCAATTCATATGGTTTTATATTTTTTTTATTTGTCAGTCTTGATCATTTTGAAATGTTTGTTGACAAATTTTTATATGGATCAAATCCATAGGCTTAGAGATAACTTGGAAATGTTTTTCTTCCATTAGGGTTTTAGGGTTTTGGTTTATTTTCTAAGTGCTTAAATTCCAAGATGCATTTATAAAGAATGTATTTCACTTGATTTGAATTTAGTTAGTTTCAAACATTTAACCAAAGTTTGTTCAATATGAGATTTTAAGTTTCCATTTAGATACAAAAAGTTTCTTTTTACCCTAAATTTCAACAATTATTAATTTTGTTTATTTATTTTTCACATTACAAAATTTGGAAAATTTTGGGATGTGATAGGCTACCACCCTTAAAATAAATCTCGTCCCGAGATTTGGGAAAGAGAGGGGTTACAAGTTGGCTCAAAGCAACTAGTGTACTACCACCCTTAAAATTTTTCCATCTAGATTACTTCTTGGCTTGCTTGGGGTTTTGATGAAGCTTCTCTGGACACTTGTTTGCATAATGGCCTAGCTCTTTGCATTTGAAACACATCACTTGGCTATTATCCTTCTTCTTCTTTGGTATCAATTCCTCTTGTTTATTTCCTTGGTTCTCTTTCTTTTCTGGGCAATCACTGGCATAGTGTCCCATTTCTTTGCAATTGTAACATTGCAACTGGCTTATGTCCTTCTTCTTCTTTTTGGGTCTCTCCAAAGCTAGGAGTTCTTCTAGTTCATGCTCTTCATACTTCACCACAAAGGTGGGAAATCTTTCTCTCTTCTTGGGGCAGTTACTAGAGATATGCCCTTCTTCTTCACAAAAGTAGCAACACTTTGTGGTCACTTTGGATTTGGCCTTATGATGCATGGTTTTGACTTTGCCTTCATCCTTCTTGGCAGAAGTTGTTCCTTCATGAGGGTTTACAAACTGTTGTTGCACTCCATCTTGTTTCCTTTGTTGAACTATGGAATAGATGGGGCATTGGATAGGGACATGATTATTTCCTTCACATAGGAAACAAGTAGCTTGAGATGTGGGGCATTGATTAGTTGGATGTTTCTCTTCACAGTTGGGGCATTGACCTTCATGCTCTTGGGAAGTGTGATCCTTGTCTCCACAAATATTGCATGCTTGAGTTCCTTCTAGAATATCAATGTTGACATCCTTGTTGTCACAACTTCTTTGGGAAAGGTTGTCTCCCATGTTGATCATGTGAGTGGTCATCCCTTGTAACAGTTGGGATTGAATTTCCAAAAACTTTTGTAAGGTTGGGTCTAACTCATTGTTGTTGGCTAAAAACGGAGTTGTCATCTGATTCAAATGGGTTTGGTTTACTAGCAGCTGTTCTCTCATGAGCATCTCTTGGTTGTTGTTGTCACCATTCTTGATGTTGGAGTTTCTTGGAGTAGTCATCTGTTTGGGTTGGATTGGGATTAGAATAGGCAAAAGATTTCTAAGGAATTAATTCTAATCACACACATCACAATTCACACAAGCAATGTGCAAGCAATCACAAACAACATTCCACTCAAACAACAAGTTTCAAGCACATTTTTGGGCAACAAAATATTTTTGCTACACCACAGAAGTTGGTGGGTTTAATTTAAACTAAACATGGTGGTCCAACTATATGGTTCACTTGAGATCATTCCATCCTTCTTAGTTGATTCTTCATGAACAAGATCTTGGTATCCTTGGAGAATTCTTGTGGCTTGGTCACAAAACTTCAAAGGTGATGATGGTTCCTTCTAAGTTGTGTTTCCTTAGTCTTCAATTCTTGAGCAACATTACTTGTCTCACTTGTAGGCCTTAGTGATATTCAAGTTGAAGTCCTTGTTGAGAATAAGGTTGAAATCCCTTGAGTTGGTGAAGTCCTTTGTTCATGTTGAAGTCTTTGGCCATGGGGTAGGCGTTGTCCATCAAATTTGAAATAGAAGAGATGTAGAATCAAAACCAAAAATGGTTGAGGAGAGGGTTTACAAGATTGTTTGTAAATAAGTTTTTGGAACAATTACAACTCCTATTTTTCTAAGGGGTTTTGTCCAATCCTAGGGTTACAATCCTACAGGAAACACAATGCTCTGATACCATCTGTAAGAGGTCCCAACCGGTAATAAGGTAGAGATCCCTGTGTTTACAATGCTAGTCCCTGGATCAATATCTAGCATCCACAGTTAAGATGTAATATCAAGAAACAAAGGTCATAATACAACTTTATAACCAGGAATAAAATAATTTATTACATCTTACACAGCTCATTTGGCTATCTTATTACAATGCAGCAGAATATAACAATAGCATGGAGTCCTTCATCTTAAAAGTGCCACAGGCAGTCATGTTGGTTGTAGGCTTGTAATCCTAATCATTAAACTTCACTGACATCAAACAAACCTGCAACATCATAAGTTACAGCCACAAGGGTCAATACATTTGAATTATATTGGCAACTGATACTATGGTAGTATAGTGGAGTCTATCATCTATATGCATTTGGCTAAGTGGAGCTTAGGCTTGCTTTGCTCAAAATATATTTTCCTTATCATTTGGAAAACACTAAGTTTTTGTTTGACAAAATCACCCAAGGCATCTCCCAATAGAAATTGGTGATCCTTTAACCTTGTTCAACCACAAAGTTTTAACTTAGAAATTGGGATGAGGAGATTCTTGATACTTCCATGTCTTGATGCTCAAATTATCCATTGCCAGGGACATGGCTAAGTACTTAGATTTTACACTCTACAGAGGTGGTGCACTTTCCCCACAAGACTTGGTTTCACCAAGACAAGATCTTTCAGAAGCCTTCCCTTAGACCAGAATGGACGCGTTCCAACCTATCATCTCCTACCACCAACTGTCCATTTGGCTAAGTTATTGCAACCTATATGATCCAGGCAGAGCCCATAATGCCAAGTGGCTCCACTTGAAGCTTCTCAACATTTGACATCTCAAATCTCTTTGTTCCTGGGTGGCCATCCACAAGTGAGATACACAACGTAAACCATAGAAATGGGCCTTGTGTAACCACTCAACACAAACCATTCCTTCCATTCCACCCAGGTGATTCATTCACTTAGTTGTTTTATTAAACAAAACATAAGTCCTTGACTTAGAAATATTCCATAGTATGAATATATTCCACCCTTGTTTTCTACTAGCTAAGCTAAGCATGATAGTAGTAGGAATATTAACTTAGGAAAATTCTACTAAGGTTTCATCTACTAGGATTTCCCATGGCATAGTTTATACTTAGCAAAAATTCCATGCGAGTCCTACTTAGAAACATCACTAATGCATAGTGAAAATAATGGGACAAAAGTATGAAGCATCACTTGCCTTTTTGGTAGAGAATATAATTTCACTCCTTGATCTTGCAATTTTCACACTCTTAAAATCACTACAATTCAATCAAGCAAGGCACAATTTCAATCTACCATTCAAGCAAACATCACATAAAATAATAGAAACAAAGCAATGCATGCAAGCATGCCAAAGATTGTTTTATTTATAAAAGTGGTTTCTAATGGGTTATAAACATTCTAAAACACCTATTGGTCATTTTATATAAGTGGAAAAATCATTTGCAAAAGATTTTACTTATAAACCATTTTAAACCAAATCAATATTTTATGTGGTTGAAAATGTCTTTAACAAAGTAATAATCTATAGGGTTCTTAAAAATATATTTTTAAATCATAAAACCTTGTGTTTATGGTCAGAGAGTTTAAACCAAAACATTTCCCAAAGGTTTCCTCAAAAAGCATTTTTAATAAATAAACATTATTTTTATTTGACTAGAAATGCTTTAAATCAAAGATTTACTCTTTAGTTTTACCAAATACATTTTCAAATCCATGAGTTGGTTTCTAAGGTAAGTAGGTTCAAAACAACCCATTTGCCAAAGATTTTACCACAAAAATAATTTTAGAATGAATTTTATAATCTAAATATGCCTACACAAGTTTCTGCAAAAACAATCATTTTAACAAAAGCAATTTACTAAACAAAGGGCATGGTTGGAAATTACTTGTCTTGATGATTCCATTGATATAAAATTTGCAAAATTTAGATGTGTGGATCAAAAGTTATAGATTTTACAAAATCTCATATCTAATAGAAATGTTTCTGTTTTTAAAACGAAGTCTGAGCCACGTGGCGTGTTTTTATTCGCCCATACCGTTTCACGTGGATCAACAGATGCGAGGCGTTGGATCTAAGTGAGGATGAACGATGCAGATGAGCTCGTACCCTTTCGCTTAAGTGACTCTATCTACACCTTGCAATCTAAATCCGACGGACAGAAATTTTTTGACCACGATCTGGTGGCGCTGGCGACGGCGAACGGCGGCGCGGTCAGATGACGCGGTCGACGGCGATTTAGAAAGCAAGGGAGACAGAGGAGTAGCTCACCCGAATCGCCACGACATACCGACGCTCAACGTGTTCGCGAGGAGGCAAGGGGCGCACGAGGTTTATCGCAATTCCTCGACGGAGTTGTGCTCACCGTCGGGTACGCTCAAATGTCATCGAAGGCGAAGCTAGAGGTCGAGATAGGACAAGTAGAATGCACAGTTAGGTTCGAAAGAGGAAGGCGAGTATGAGAGTGTCAACGAGGGTGAGAGGGGAGGTCGGGTTTACCGGGGAAAGGTCGCCGGAGATGAGGCAGACGGTGGCGGTGTTCGGGTGTGGTCGTTGTCGATGATACGGTGCTCGCGTGGATGAACGGAGAGCACAGGGAGATGCGCCAGAGACTGGGGATCACGCTCGCGTGAACCATAAGGCGAGAGAGGGTCAGACAGCGCCGGAATTGGCCGGACAGCTCGTCGGAGCAGGGAGCGTTGTCGCAAGCAATACAGGCATCTTGGGGGCGAGGAGAGTCTGGCGAGTGAGGGGAAAGAGAGAGAGGGGGCGCAAGCGATTTAGTATGCATGATCGTGGGGCTGAATCAACGCGCGGTTAATGAGGATTGAAGCGAACTTTTAACGGGCAGAAACCACCGGAGAGGTTAGCACGGGTGGGGAAGACAGTGAGCTGGCGGTGGGGTCGCGTCGTTAGCGAAGGAGAGAGGGAGGTGGGGCCTGCTAGTCAGCGACTGAGTGGGTCAGGTCCGCGGTGAGAAAAACGTTTCAGGGAGAGGGAGTGGGCTGCTGGGCTAGATGGGCCTGCTGGGTTGGGCTGCTCTGTTTATATTTTTTTCTCTTCTGTTATTTTTCTTTTTCTATTTTCATTTCTATTTTGAATTTATTTAAACATTTCAAACAACAATATGATTTCAAACTTCAATCAAACTTTGTGTGTATTCAAATACTGTTTATTAATATATTCTGAAGTCAATCTAGAATAATAATTTTATTCTTTTTAGGGTCTTTTAATTATTTAAAACAAAGCCATTGCTTTAAATTCAATTAATAACTAATATATTTTTAACTCTTATTTAATTTCAATTTTTCACGAAACCTTTTCAGTAGGTTTTATTTATTTGTTAGGGTGTCAAATACTTCAATTTGAATTATTTGGAATATTTTTAATATGATTTATTAATCATTTTAATTTGGGTACTTGTCTTTATTCTAATGAAAATAATTATGGGTTTAATTCCATAAATTTATTTAGTTGATTTCTTTGATCCCATTTAAGTTAATTAAACAACTTTTATTCCACTTGAGTAAATTCCAAATTCTATTTTCCCATGATTTATTTAATCATTTTTAATAGGGATTTTATCTTTATTCAAATAGAATTGGATTTGGTTAATGCCCTTTTAATTAATTTGAAAATTCTTTATCCATTATTTTATTTAGATTTGGATTATATTTATTCCAGTTGCTTATGGATTAGGCCAAGATTTAATTTGGTCTTTAAATATTCCTCATTTAATATTTCTTTCTTCACTTTATAAAATCCATATCTTTTTATTTAAAGATCCAAACTTGGTGATTATTTAATGTTTATTTATCCTTTTAAATATCTTATGGATTTCTAGATAGGTGCTTTATTAGCTTTGGAAATTACTTTTCCTTATATTATTAAATTCATAAGATTTTATTTATGGCTCCAAATTAAGTGAAACCAATTCATATGGTTTTATATTATTTCTATTTTTCATTCTTGATCATTTTGAAATGTTTGTTGACAAATTTTTATATGGATCAAATCCATAGGCTTAGAGATAACTTGGAAATGTTTTTCTTCCATTAGGGTTTTAGGGTTTTGGTTTATTTTCCAAGTGTTTAAATTCCAAGATGCATTTATGAAGAATGTATTTCACTTGATTTGAATTTAGTTGGTTTCAAACATTTAACCAAAGTTTGTTCAAGATGAGATTTTAAGTTTCCGTTTAGATACAAAAAGTTTCTTTTTACCCTAAATTTCAACAATTATTAAATTTGTTTATTTATTTTTCACATTAAAAAATTTGGAAAATTTTGGGATGTGACATTAACACTTGCAATTATGAAAGTTAGATAACCTATGCAATGCACTAAGCATTCTTGGTTGGACACATTTGATGATACCCAATCCTAGTTTTACTTGCAGGCTTCTACTTTATTTCTTTATCAAAGCTTGTACTTAGAGTTTACTTGAGTAAATTGTAGATTCTAGAAAGATACTTGAAGGTTGCATAAAGAGCATAAAATTTGGCCTAAGCTAGATAATCTTGATGTCATCCCAAGGCATAAGATTGAACTTAGTTGAAACTCCACTAGTTTAGCCCGCCCCCCTCATTAGTACTCACCCCCACTTGTAGATGCTAGTGCTAAGCATAAAACTTGATCAACTTTAGATGGGATTACTTGGTGGAAAATGGTTATGAAAACCTTAGAATGATGGATCATTCTACTGAGATGTTTTGACATGTGTTTCCAAACACCAGATGATTTTGGTGATGAAAATGTTAAGGCCTGAGCCTTAGCCCTTTATAAAACTGAGGGTTTTCTGGATGCGATACCATTCCAATTTTACCGTACAACCACAATACCCGAAGATTGGGTAGGGCTTGACTGGAAACTTATATACCTTAGTATTGGTTCCCTCCCGGCCAAGGTCTGAGCTGAGGCTACCTTGTGAAGATTGTCCACCTGTGCAGTACCCAAGATGACAGTTGGTCATGGTTGGGAGGCCAAACTCACAGGAGAGGTGCTTATACTAGGGCGTGTAATTGAAAGGTTAGGATTGATTATCCGCATACTGAGTATGGTGAATTCAGTATTTGTTCCTGACGGATGTATCGAATGTTGTGGTGAAAGTGTACAATCTCTGCAGAGTGTCAAACTATTCGAATAGCCGCGTCCGCGGTTATGGACAGTTGGAGTGGCCATATTGTTCCCCCATCAGATGTTTTCAAAATGACTTGTGAAATGATTTGAGACTTTGACTTGACCACAACAGAGTTGCGGCATGAGATACAAGTTCCCACATAGGTGTTATAAAATTTCATTTAGCCTTATCTGGCTTCTGAACTTAGTAGAGGTAAATCTAGCTTTTTGCAAAACAACCCTAGAGCCTAGTGCCCTATTACAAAAACCCCCTTCATGTGTCAGTATTAGTATGCGAGTACTTAAAGATTACTCATGGCTTTGTCCCTGGCTATTCCCGTGGCCAGACTATGAAGAGGAGTACCAGGATGATGGACCCCAGGAAGGTTACGACAACTAGGATCATCTCCCATCGTCAACATTGCTTGTGACCCTGAAGATGGAGCTTCGCCTACGCTACCGTTATTATTACGTATTCCTCTGCTTGAGTTGTATTAAGAACTGGATCATGAGATCCTTATTTGTGTAAGACCTTATGTATGGTTTGTAATGGATGATGTACTGTGGTATCCAATTCTGTTATGTCTCGCAAAAATGGTAATTCTGGGATTGCGATGTATGGCATAACAGGCATCTGGGATTAAACATCCGGGTGTTGAGAAGTTGGTATCAGAGCCATCCTGACCATAGGATACCCTAGTTCGACTGGACGTTTGAATCAAAGACTTAGTTTCAAAACCAAAAGAAGCAAATATTTACAAAAACTTATTCCCATTCTTATCACTTTGATTCTTTCATAAAAATTCATGTTCCTCAAAAACTCTTGCAAAATACCTAAAATTTGACACACTTGATCACTCTACTAACTTACTCATCCTATATTCTTAATAGATGGACGTGAAGTACAACAAGTTTTATCAGTTGGGGAATGGAGGAGACCTTATCTTTGAGAGGGATTTGGACCAACTTTCGGAACTTCTGGAGCGTCCACACCCCAAGTTCTTCGGAGCTCAGCTCACTGATCAAGGAGGATAAGATTTGCAGTGGCTAATTGTTGCAAGTCTCCGAGGAAAGATTGAACCTCCCACTGCTGAGGGAATTCAGTTTACCTTAAGAGAGAACAACTGGCTCGATGGACTTGCCAGGGCCATGCAGGAAGCTCTTTCCCGTCTGTGTGGGTAGAGTATCAACCAGATCAAGGGAACCCGCTTTGAGTTTTGCCCAAGGCGTGATGCTAATGGACAACCGCTGGAAGCCCCATACCACCATGAGCTGAAGACTCAATTGGACCACCTTAGCTTCATGATGTACGATCGTCAGCAAGAATTAGACAACTGCCGTGACTACTCCAACCACAAGTCCGCCATCATCAAGATGAAGGATCAAACCATCGTCATGCTAGCGAAGGATCGCAAGTCTCGCCGCCGTCATCTCGACAAGAAGGAGCGCATCATTGCCCATCTTCGCCACCGTATCTCAGCTTTGGAGGAGACCATCCACGAGAGAGACACGCAGTTGGAGGAAAGGGAGAATGCCGAAGAGGATCTTCATGGAGACCCCTACTCCTATCTCAGTGACGATGACGATTTTCTGGAGGATCAGGCTATGGACTTCTTCACCGATGAGGATGTTTTCGCCTTCATCAATGACGACGATGATGATGAGGATGACGACTACGCTGATTCCGAGGAGTAGTAGCACTTGATCACTAGCATAGTGAGTAGTATTCGTTCCCACTATATCGTAGTTTCCAGAATGGTTCTTAAAACCATCTGCTTACCTTTGTTGTGGTGTGTGTTGTATCGTGTGCTATGAGTGAATGAATGAAAAGCATGTTGCTAGAAAATCTGAGCCAAAATTTAAAAACTTTTAAAAGTCCTGAAACCTTAGAAATTTCCCTCTTTTCTCATGATCTATCTCAATCTTCAGATGCCACGCGGAGGAAGTGGTTCATCCCCAGGCCCGATGTTGCAGATACAGCAAATGTTGGTTTCTGACCGCGAAGCTGAAAGGACCGAACGTCAAGCCAATTTAGCTACCCTTCAGCATATATCCCAGCTAGCCCACAACAACCAAGGCCAAGGAAATCAGGACAACCATGGATCTAAGCTTAAGAATTTCCAGAATACCAACCCGCCGGTTTTCACTAAGTCGGAAGAGCCCCTAGATGCCGACGATTGGCTGCAAACCATGGAAAATAACCTAGAAGTCGCCGGAGTGGAAGCCAACAATAAAGTTCTATTTGCCACCCACTATCTAGCCGGAGATGCCCGAGCATGGTGGAACAGTGTTCGTGCCATGACCGGAGGACAGATGATGACCTGGGAGGAATTCAAGGTCAAGTTCAGCAGAACCCATGTGCCACCAGGTTTGATCAAGAGAATGAGAGATGAGTTCAGACAACTGAAGAAAGGAAGGATGACCGTGGTGGAATACTGTGACAAATTCTTGTCATTAGCTAGGTATGCCCCGGATGAGATTGACACCGAAGCCAAGAAGAAAGAAAGATTCTTGAATGGTCTACACGATGAGATGCAGACTGTGTTAGTCAATATCCCCTTTGCTAATATTGAAGCCCTTGTCGACTCTGTCATCCAGATGGGAGGAAAGATCAACCAAGCCAATGAGAACCGCAAGCCTCGCATGATGCATCAGCCAGGAACCCATCAGACCCCAAAGTATCGTCCTAACCCATCTCCAGGATTTGCCCCGAGAACCAACAGACCCTCGATGAACCGTCCGACTTATCCCAACCACGGAAACCCTAGGCCCGGAGGAAATCACAACAACCCCGGGCAACTCTAGCAATTTCAACCGTGCCCCACCCAAGTTCAACAACAATGCTATCACCAACACCAACACTGCCCAAGGACTGGAAGCAATGTTGTGCCTGTTGCAGCAAAGGATAAGTCACAAATGACTTGTTATGACTGTGGAAATAAGGGTCACTACTCCAACGAGTGCCCCAACAAGAAGAATGCCGCAGCCCCCAATACCAATGCCCAGCTCAGCAGCAGCGTCGTGTTTAGCCAGGAAGAAGGTTTGCCCCAGGTAATTCTCTCAACCGCAATGGCCGTCTTTTTCTCATGCATGCTGAAGAAGCTCAGGAAGCGCCAGACGTCGTGCTGGGTATGTTTTCTGTTAATTCAGTGTTTGCTCGAGTGTTGTTTGATTCTAGTGCATTACACTCATTTATCACCGAAGAATTTGCATGCACTAGTAAAATCCAACCAACCAAACTGAAGCACGTTATGATCGTTCAAATTCCCGGTTCAACCACCAAAGCTAGGCAAATTTGCAAAGCCGTCCCTATCCGAATCCATGGCATAGATTTTTATGCTAATCTGATAGTACTCGGAACTAAAGGTTTGGAAGTAGTACTAGGAATGGATTGGATGTCCAAACATAAAGGATTGATTGACTGTGCCAAGAAAGCCATAACCATGACCAGTACAGCCGGAATATCAGTCGAGCATATCTCTGAAACCTTACCTTGTCAATTCAAGTGCAACAAGAGTATAGCCCAACCTACCATTGACCAAGTCCGGATAGTCTACGAATACCCCGATGTATTTCCAGATGTTTTGCCCGGTATGCCCCCAGATCGGGATATCGATTTTATCATTGAACTAATCCCCGGAACAGGACCCATAGCCCAGAGACCCTATAGTATGAACCCGTTGGAACTGGCAGAACTGAAGAAGCAACTGGATTCCATGTTGGAAATTGGATTGATTCAACCAAGTGCGTCACCATGGAGATCACCTGTTTTGTTCGTGGACAAGAAAGATGGAGGTAACCGTTTGTGTACGGATTATCGGAAGTTCAATGATGTCACCATCAAGAACAAATACCCCTTGCCCAAGATAGAAGATTTGTTTGATCAGTTGAGCGGTGCCAAAGTGTTTTCTAAGATTGATCGTAGAACTGGCTATCATCAACTCAAGATTCACGCAGAGGATATTCCCAAGACTGCCTTTACCACCAGATATGGATTATATGAGTATACTGTCATGTCTTTTGGATTAACCAATGCCCCCGCTTATTTCATGAATCTCATGAATAAGATTTTTATGGACTTCCTGGATAAGTTTGTCGTTGTTTTCATCGATGACATTCTGATTTATTCTAAATCGGAAGAAGAACATGAGCTACACCTAAGGACCATTCTTGGAACCCTTAGAGAGCATCAGTTGTATGCCAAGTTTAGCAAATGTGAATTCTGGTTACAGGAAGTAGGATTCCTAGGTCACATTGTATCAGCCGGAGGAATTGCCGTTGACCTTGCCAAAGTGAAAGATGTCGAAGATTGGCAAGCCCCAACCACTCGAACCCAAGTTTGTGCTTTTATCGGATTGGCGGGATATTACCGCAAGTTCGTAGAAGGATTCTTGAGTATTGCCAGACCCATGACCCAATTGATGAAGAAGGACAAGAAGTTTGAATGGACCGACAAATGTGAAGCGAGTTTTCAAGAACTCAAAAGGAGACTGATTTCAGCCCCAATCTTGATCATGACGGATATCACGAAGCCCTTCGATGTGTATTGTGACGCATGCAAGATCAGTCTCTGATGTGTGCTAATGCAAGAAGGCAAAGTTATATCTTATTATCTCGACAACTGAAGCAACATGAGCAAAATTACCCAACCCATGACCTCGAACTCGCAGCCGTAGTTCTAGCCCTGAAGACATGGAGACATTACCTGATGGGAAACCGTTGTGAGATCTATACGGATCAGAAGAGTCTGAAGTATATATTCACTCAGAAGGAGCTGAATATGAGACAGAGGAGATTGATTGAGCTAATCAAGGATTACGATCTGGACATTCACTATCACCCCGGTAAAGTCAATGTGGTAGCAGATGCCCTTAGCAGATTGCCGTGACGCTTGAACTCCATGATCTTGAAGGAGCAACCAAGCTTGCACAAAGAGATGGAAGATTTTTGAATAGAATTAGTGAGTGAAGTATTTTTGGCTAGCATAGAACTTCAACCCACTTTGATCAGCCAGATCAAAGAGGCGCAGAAAGGAAATGCTAGTATCGACGGAATCAAGCGTCATATCGGTACAGGCAAAGTACCCGGATTCACCGAAGATGAAGAAGGAGTTTTGTGGCACAAAGGACGCCTTTGTGTACCCGCAGATTCTGAGTTGAAAGAAGTGATTCTGAAGGAGGCTCATGATACTCTTTATTCTATCCATCCCGGAGGAACTAAGATGTATCAAGAATTGAAAGAGCAATTTCTGTGGCATAAGATGAAGAGAGAAATCGGAAGCTATATCGCCAAGTGTGATATATGTCAGCGAGTCAAGGCAGGACATCAAAGACCCGCTAGATTGTTGCAACCATTGCAGGTTCCGGAATGGAAATGGGATTCCGTTGGAATGGACTTTATCACCGGATTTCCTACTTCTAGTAGGGGAAATGACTCTATCTGGGTCATAGTGGACAGATTGTCCAAAGTCGCCCATTTCTTACCCGTCAAGACCACATATCAGAGTTCGAAGCTAGCAGCGTTATACATAGCTAGAATCGTTAGTTTGCATGGAGTCCCCAAGAACATCGGATCGAGGAACTCAGTTTACCTCGAGATTCTGGAAGAAAGTCCAGGAAGGTTTAGGAACCCGACTAGATTTCAGCACATCTTATCACCCTCAGACCGACGGACAAACGGAGCGAGTAAATCAAATACTCGAAGATATGCTGAGAGCCTGTGTGTTAGAATATGGATCTAAGTGGGAAGACTGTCTTCCATTTGCAGAATTTTCTTACAATAACAGTTATCAAGCTAGTTTGCAAATGGCCCCATTTGAATTCATGTACGGAAGGAAGTGCCGCACCCCTTTGAACTGGTCGGAAGTAGGAGAGAGTCAGATTTTCGGACCTGACATCCTACGAGAAGCGGAAGAGAAGGTTCACAAGATTCGTGAGCACCTCAAGACAGCCCAGTCCAGACAGAAGAGTTACACCGACAAGAGACGTCGAGACCTCGCCTTCAACATAGGAGATTTTGTGTATCTGAAAGTGTCGCCTTTGAAAGGAATGCAGTGTTTCCAACTAAAAGGAAAGTTAGCCCCCAGATATATCGGACCCTTCAAGGTTCTAAACTGTCGAGGAGAAGTGTCATATCAATTGGAACTGCCCGAAGAGATGTCAGCCGTGCATAATGTGTTCCATATCTCATTACTTAGCAAGTGCCTCGAAGTTCCTGAGAAGAACGAAGTGTTCAAGAATATCGATCACCGGACCATAGAAATCAATGATGACCTGACCTGTCCCGAAGTACCCATCCGTATTTTGGAAGAAGCTTTCAGAACTACCCAAACCCGAAGCATCAAGTTTCTCAAGATTCAGTGGAGCAACCACACAGAAGAGGAAGCTACCTGGGAGCACGAAGATCACATCAGGACGGAGTTTCCCGATCTCTTCAAATCCTAGGTAATCTTTTTCGTCCTTTTTCAAATCTCGGGACGAGATTTTGTTTAAGGGGGGAAGGTTTGTAACATCCCAAAAATATTAAACTAGAATCATCAAACTCTAATCTTCAAAATTAGGGTTAACAAAAACTTTTCTAAATAAAAATATGAAAGCATGCATGTGGGTATGCATTCCATTTTGGATTCTTTTGAATTGCCTTGTTTATGTGTTTCTTTGCTTGTATATGGATTCTTAGGTGAATTAAACATCATCTAAAAAATCCCCACACTTTTCCCAAAGAAAATAAATCAAAACAAACAAAATAAGGGAATGGTCATTTTGGCCAATTTAACTCCCAAGCCTACTTTGGCTGTCTGTAACTTTCAAAACTGAACAGAAACTTGTTTGGATCTTTGCACCCCTTGATAGTACTCATAACAGAGTACCAAGACCCACTTTGTGATCATCCAAAAACATTTGAATGCATAGTTTAAAAGACAGTTCAAAATTGAATCTTTATCATATGGGAAGATCCCACTTTTGCAAAAACCAGTCAAACAAGCTCAACTTTCAAAACCCAAGCATCCACAGACTCACCAGCACATGCCTAGCACACCCACCAAAAATCTTTTCAAAATTCAAAACTTGAATTCTTGCGGCCATTTCATCAAACACCTTGCATATACAAATAAAAAATCTAAACACTATAGTGAGCAGTGATTTGAGACTAACTTGTTCCCTCTCTAGCTCACAGCAACCTTAGTAGATCATCTAGCCAACTTAACTAAGCACTAGCCCCACTGTAAGCTTGGCAATGTCATCAATGGTGAACAACCGAAGCTACCCATGTCACCCCAGTGTGGACAGTAGACTAGAGGAAGAACTACCCGTGCCAACCTTGTCTGGACGTAGCCCATGCCTCACCGCCCCCTCTCGACCAGCCCTGTCTCGCAGACAGCGACCAAAACCGCTAGGAACGCCGCGCCCGTGCCACTGTCAATCATGCCGAGCATGCGCTAGAGCGCCACCCTCGACACGCGCCCACAGACCGCGCGCCGCCCTCGCCGCGTGCATACACGATCACCACCGTCCCAGGAGACCGCCAGACATCCCCGTTCGCCGGCCCATGCCTCACAGCCACCGATCGCCGTCGAAGACGCCGCCTCTACCACGGAGAGCATCGCATGTTCCAGACCATTTGCCACCGCCCCTACATGCGCATTAAAGCCATAGAGCATCGCCAGGAGACCACCGATCGATCGCCACCGCCGGCCATGCCTCTAGCAGCTCGTAGCCATGTCGCCACCGTCGCCTGCCCATCCCGTTTGGTCTCGTCGTCGAGACTATAAATAGAGGCCTCCCCCGCTCAAACTCTTCACACCATTCTACTCCCCTCCCCTCACTGATCGTTCCACCCTGTTCCCGGAGAAAGGCGAGCAGCGCTTCGCAGGAATTTCACCGGAGCCCGCCGCTGCTGGAGAAGAATGGGGCCAGCGATTGGAGCCGCCCCAGGAGAAGCTGCCGGTACCAGGAGGTTCGCTGTCATCGACTTTGTCGTTCGCCTGCATCGCCGACCTTCGCCTGAGCCCTGGTGAGCCCCCGACGACCCCCACCTGCCGCGTTAGGTTTTTGTCTCGCCGGCGCCGCCCGACGTGGACGATGAGTAGCAGCCGTTCGATTAGACTTAGATCGTGCGGATGAGATTACCCCGTACCGCTTCGCGTTTAAAGAGCCACTGACTGGTGGAACCCCCCTGTCAGTTGATCCCCGCGCCGCGGAGTGACACTGGGCCGGCCCGTTAACAGTTCCCGCGCAGCCCATTCGTTTGAATTTGGATTTTTCCATTTTCATTCAAACATAGTTCTGTACCTAGTTTCAAAAATCAACCCAGCTCGATTCAGTGAACCAAATTGAATGAAACCAATTTTGTTAGAAAGGTCTTGAAATGCTTAATCCAAGCCCGTTAGATTCAAATCATTTGGATCTTTAGATCACCCTTGGTAAAAATAACAAGGCAGAAGCTTTTCTACATTCAAACATTTTTCAAATTTAAACTATAATAGCTTTTTAGTTGATTCCAACTCTCAAAAATCACATTTGATCATACCTTTCAGAATATATAAAAACATATAAGTTTACTTACAGAAATAATGTTCAAGTAATAAAAGATGCCACATAGGCATTTCTAGCCACTTTATTTATTTAAAATAAAAGGGTAAAACCTTATTAAATTGTGACACCACTTTAAATCACATTCCCATGGACTAAAATATGTGCTGATGACATGTGTCAACATGATCCCATGTTTGGTTTGGATAATATTAAATCTTAAGTAGTTTTTCAATGAGTAGAAATTACTTTTCTAAAACCAAAATCTTTAAGTCAAATGCTTGTAATGTTAGTGATGATGCTAGATCATCTATAGAACCCTTGTGTGTGATGATTGCAAGTAATTAAGTATTGTTTGGTGATTGTGTACCTCGTATTTATTCATAGACGCTAGTACCGACCAAGGATACGAGGAGGAAGGAGGATACTACGAAGAAGAAGCCGAGGAGAACTTCAACCACTGCTCTGCACAAGGAAAGCCAATACTTGCAAGCTATTAACTTAGCAAGCTTATACTGATACTGATGCAAGCCTTACTAATCAAGTTGACCTATGCAAGCCTAATACTACTAGTTGAATGTGCAAGCTAACACTTGCAATTATGAAAGTTAGATAACCTATGCAATGCACTAAGCATTCTTGGTTGGACATATTTGATGATACCCAATCCTAGTTTTACTTGCAAGCTTCTACTTTATTTCTTTATCAAAGCTTGTACTTAGAGTTTACTTGAGTAAATTGTAGATTCTAGAAAGATACTTGAAGGTTGCGTAAAGAGCATAAAATTTGGCCTAAGCTAGATAATCTTGATGTCATCCCAAGGCATAAGATTGAACTTAGTTGAAACTCCACTAGTTTACCCCCCCCCCTCATTAGTACTCACCCCCACTTGTAGATGCTAGTGCTAAGGATAAAACTTGATCAACTTTAGATGGGATTACTTGGTGGAAAATGGTTATGAAAACCTTAGAATGATGGATCATTCTACTGAGATGTTTTGACATGTGTTTCCGAACACCAGATGATTTTGGTGATGAAAATGTTAAGGCATGAGCCTTAGCCCTTTATAAAACTGAGGGTTGTCTGGATGCGCTACCATTCCAATTTTACCGTACAACCACAATACCCGAAGATTGGGTAGGGCTTGACTGGAAACTTATATACCTTAGTATTGGTTCCCTCCCGGCCAAGGTCTGAGCTGAGGCTACCTTGTGAAGATTGTCCACCTGTGCAGTACCCAAGATGACAGTTGGTCATGGTTGGGAGGCCAAACTCACAGGAGAGGTGCTTATACTAGGGCGTGTAATTGAAAGGGTAGGATTGATTATCCGCATACTGAGTATGGTGAATTCAGGATTTGTTCCTGACGGATGTATCGAATGTTGTGGTGAAAGTGTACAATCTCTGCAGAGTGTCAAACTATTCGAATAGCCGCGTCTGCGGTTATGGACAGTTGGAGTGGCCATATTGTTCCCCCGTCAGATGTTTTCAAAATGACTTGTGAAATGATTTGAGACTTTGACTTGACCACAATAGAGTTGTGGCACGAGATACAAGTTCCCACATAGGTGTTATAAAATTTCATTTAGCCTTCTCTGGCTTCTGAACTTAGTAGAGGTAAATCTGGCATTTTGCAAAACAACCCTAGAGCCTAGTGCCCTATTACAAAAACCCCCTTCACATGTCAATATTAGTTTGCGAGTACTTAAGAGTACTCATGGCTTTGTCCCTGGCTATTCCTGTGTACATACTATGAAGAGGAGTACCAGGATGATGGACCCCAGGAAGGTTACGACAACTAGGATCATCTCCCATCGTCAGCATTGCCTGTGACCCAGAAGATGGAGCTTCGCCTACGCTACCGTTATTATTACGTATTCCACTGCTTGAGTTGTATTAAGAACTGGATCATGAGATCCTTATTTGTGTAAGACCTTATGTATGATTTGTAATGGATGATGTACTGTGGTATCCAATTCTGTTATGTCTCGCAAAAATGGTAATTCTGGGATTGCGATGTATGGCATAACAGGCATCTGGGATTAAAAATCCGGGTGTTGACAAGTCAACTAATCTAGATTACATGGTAATATACCGAGCACCCATGGCGGTTTGGTGCTGGTCATGTTTTGCCCTCGGGAGAGGTTTAGTAAACGGATCCTCCACATTCAGATCTGTGTGTACTTTGCAAATATTTATGTCACCATCTTGGACATGTTCTCGAATAGCGTGAAAACGTAGCTTGATGTGCTTCAGCTTCTTGTGTGACCTTGGTTCTTGCGCATTGGCTATGGCGCCCATGTTATCACAGTAGATAGACATTGGGTCCAACGCACTAGGAACCACACCGATCTCTGTAATTGAACTCCTTCATCCATCTCTGTAATGATTACCTTATCAAAACGTTGATTCCAACTTCGGGACGCTTGCTTCAATCCATATATGGACCGTTGAAGTTTGCATACCTTGTTAGCATCTTTAGGATCGACAAAACCTTTGGGTTGCATCATATACAACTCTTCATCAATGTCTCCATTGAGGAACGTCGTTTTTACATCCATCTGCCATATCTCATAATCGTAATATGCTATGATTGCTAACATGATCCTCACAGACTTTAGCTTCGCTACTGGTGAGAAAGTCTCATCGTAGTCAACTCCTTGAATTTTTCGAAACCCTTTCTCGACAAGTCGAGCTTTATAGACAGTAACATTACCATCAGCATCTGTTTTCTTCTTGAAAATCCATTTGTTCTCGATAGCCTTCCAGCCATCCGGTAAGTCCACCAAAGTCCATACTTGGTTTTTGTACATGGATCCAATCTCGGATTTCATGGCATCTTGCCATTTATTGGAATATGGGCTCATCATCGCTTCCTCATATGTCGCAGGGTCATCGGTGTTGTCTACCAACATGACACTCATAACGGGATCATACCAATCAGGAGTGGTACGAGTTCTCGTTGACCTGCGAGGTTCTGTAGCAACTTCAACCGAAGTTTCATGATCATCAGCATTAGCTTCCTCTCTTATTGGTGTAGGCGCCACCGGAACTACTTCTGGTGTTGCGATACTCGCAAGTTCGAGAGAAGGTTCAACAACCTCGTCGAGTTCTACTTTCCTTCCAGTCACTTCTTTCGAGAGAAATTCCTTCTCTAGAAAGGATCCATTCTTGGCAACAAAGATTTTTCCATCGGATCTATGATAGAAGGTGTACCCAATAGTTTCCTTCGGGTATCCAAGACGCATCTTTCCGCTTTGGGTTCAAGCTTGTCCGGCTGTAACTTCTTTACATAAGCTTCGCAACCCCAAACTTTAAGGAACGACAATTTAGGTTTCTTCCCAAACCATAATTCATACGGTGTCGTTTTAACGGATTTAGATGGTCCCCTATTTAAAGTGAATGCGGCTGTTTCTAATGCATAACCCCAAAATGATAGCGGTAAATCTGTAAGTGACATCATAGAACGAACCATATCTAAGAGAGTTCGATTACGACGTCCGGACACACAATTACTCTGTGGTGTTCCCGTCGGTGTCAATTGTGAAAGTATTCCACATTTATTTAAATGCTCGCCAAACTCGTAACTTAGATATTCACCTCCACGATCAGAAAATAGAAATTTAATCTTCTTGTTACGTTGATTCTCTACCTCACTTTGAAATTCCTTAAACTTCTCGAAAGTTTCAGACTTATGTTTCATGAAATAGATATAACCATATCTACTCAAGTCATCCGTGAAGGTAAGAACATAACGATAACCAACGCGCGATGCTACACTCATTGGGCCACACACATCGGTATGTATGATTTCCAATAAGTCTGTAGCTCGCTCCATCATCCCAGAAAATGGAGTCTTAGTCATTTTACCCATCAGACATGCTTCGCATCTTTCAAGTGATTCAAAATCAAGTGATTCAAGAAGTCCATCGGAATGGAGTTTCTTCATACGCTTCACTCCAATATGACCAAGACGACAGTGCCACATATAGGTCGAGTTATCACTCAATTTCAAACTTTTAGCTTCAATGTTATTAATATGTGTATTTCCACTATCGAGATTCAATAAGAATAGACCATCTATCAAAGGTGCATGTGCATAAAACATATTACTCATATAAATCGAACAACCATTATTCTCGGACTTAAAAAAGTAACCGTCTCGCAACAAACATGATCCAGATATAATGTTCATGCTCAACACAGGCACCAAATAACAATTATTTAAGTATAAAACTAATCCCGATGGTACAAAGAGGTAGCGTGCCGACCGCGATCACATCAACCTTTGATCCATTTCCAACGCGCATCGTCACCTCGTTCTCCGCTAGCTTCCGTTTATTCTGCAGTACCTGTTTCGAGTTACAAATATGAGCAACCGAACCAGTATCAAATAACCAGGCACTACTACGAGTACTAGTGAGATACACATCAATAACATGTATATCGGATATACCTTTCTTCTTGATGTTGTCGTTCTTCAAATCCGCCAAGTACTTTGGGCAATTCCGCTTCTAGTGACCTTCTCCCTTGCAGTAAAAGCACTCAGTATCAGGCTTTGGCCCAGCCTTGGTCTTCTTCGTTGGTGCGGTAACTTTCTTACCACCCTTCTTGAAGTTTCCCTTTTGCTTAGACTTGCCTTTCTTGAATTTGGTGGTCTTGTTGACCAACAAAACTTGATGCTCTTTCTTGATCTCCACTTCTGCAGATTTCAACATGGAAAAGAGTTCTGGCAACGTCTTGTTCATGTTTTGCATATTTTAGTTCATCACAAAGTTCTTGTAACTTGGTGGCAGTGATTGGAGGACACGGTAAATCCCCAAAGCATTAGGAATCACTATACCCAAACTTTGGAGTTTGTTTGCGTGCCCCGACATCTTAAGCACATGCTCATTGACGGAGCTGCCCTCTTCCATCTTGCAGTTAAAGAACTTTTCAGAAGCCTCATAACTCTCAACTGCCGCATGAGTCTCAAAAATAATTTTGAGTTCACGGACAATATCATATGGGTCTTGGTTCTCAAACCTTTTCTGAAGCTCCGATTCCAAACCATACAAGATAGCACACTGAACTATGGAGTACTGATTCTTCCGAGTGAGGTAAACATTCTTTACTTCAACGGTAGCAGTAGCTACAGGTGGTTCACCCAGCGGTGCATCCAGCACATAGGTCAAATTACCAGCATTGAGGACAATCCTCAAATTTCGGAACCAATCCGCGAAGTTGCTTCCATTGTTTTTCAACTTTTCTTTCTCTAGGAACGCATTAAAATTGATGGTAGGGGCCGCCATTAATCTACAACATATTTGCAATAGTTTAGACTAAGTTTATGACAAATTGAGTTCTAATTAATAGTTAAATTAATCTAGGTGAACTCCCACTCAAAACAATATCCCTCACATTGTTTTAGTTATCACACGAACCAAATCCACCACATCAAAACCGATCATCACGAGAGTTGGTGTAGCTTCAATGGCGAATAATCAACATGTTCATCATATCTACTATACGACTCATGCTTTACATTTCGATGATCCGTGTTCCAAGACCATGTCTGTACATGCTAGGCTCGTCAAGATCAAACCTTAGCTTCCGCATGAGAATATCTGGCTTGCTCACGTTGTATACACCCGCAGAATCTGACACACCCGATCATCACGTGGTGCTTCAAAACAACGAGCTTTAGCAACGGTGCTTACTAAGGATGAACACTTTGGAACTTGAAATTTGTGTGCATGAGGGATCATCTTATAATGCTACCGTCGTTAACTAAGCAATACAAGATGCATAAAGGATTAACATCACATGCAATTCATAATATGTGATATGATATGGCCTTTGTTCTTGTGCTTCGGATCTCCATCTTCAAGCACGAACATGATCTCCATCATCACCGGTATAGCGTCAAGGTCAATAGCGCCGTTTCATGGTTATCGTCCACCAGCTTCAACTATTACAACTACTTTGAATAGACACGCGGGTCTTAACGGAATTTAAAGACAACCATATGGCTCCTGCCGGTGGCCAACTTACAATAAGGGACATTGCATACATCAAATATAATCACAATCATGGCCATATCACATCACAGCACACCCCTGCAAAACAAAGTTAGACGCCTCTAATTTTCTTTGCATATTTTATGTGGTTTGGGGCTTTCAATAAGTGTCGATCTAACTTACGAACAAGAATCACAACGTTGATGTTTGAACGATCAAGTGCCTGTTGTAAATTGGATCTATACTATAATGGGAGAGACAGACACCCGCAAAGCCACTTATGCAATACAAGTTGCATGTTGAGCGTGGAGCAAGTCTCATGAACGATGTCATGTATGGTTAGCCCGGGCTGCTTCATCCCATCATACCGCAAGATGCAAAGTACACAAAAAGCAATTGATAATAAAAGCACCACCGCCCACAATGACCATTGTGTTCTACTCGTGCAACATATCTACATATAGACACGGCTCTGATACCACTGTAGGGGTTCGTAGCATGGAAAACAAAAAATTTCTACCGCATGCAAACAAACAAGGCAAGATCTATCTACTAGATTGTAGCAACGAGTCGATAGAGGAACTCACCCTCGAAGATTCCAAAGCGATTAACGAGAGCAGATCCTCGTGGGTGATGTAGTCGTACTCTTGCCGATCTCAAGATCGTGTAGACGATCCTTCCGGTGCTGCGTTCCGGAAGCGCTTCCGCAGTCGGTCACACGTTCGGTACTCGATGAAGACCTTCCTCTCCCTTGTTCCAGAAGGCAGTGGAGGTTGTAGCACTCTCCTCGCGATTCCGGCAGCACGACGGCGTGGTACCGGAAGTAGAGGGGATATCTCGTAGGGCTTCGCCTTAAGACGGAGCGAGTATGGTGGACTATGAGAGAGGCCTTGGTGATCTAGGGTTTAGAGGGCACCAAGGGGAAAGCTTGGCCGGTGTCTAGGGCTTGGGGAAGCCCCAAGTCGGCGACTTGGAGAAACCCTAGGGGCGGCGGCGACTTGGAGGTGGCCGGCGGCTAGGGTTAGGGTTTTGGGTGAGTTGGGTGTAGGGAAGAGGGGCAGCCCTACCCCTCCTTATATAGGTGGGAGGGCGCGGCTTGGGAGGAGGGAGTCCTCCCCCAAGTCGGCCTCCTTGGCCAGCTGGTGGAGGGAGAGGAACTCCTCCCCAAGTAGGTTTCCTACTCTCCCTCCACCAAGCAAACTTGCCGTTTGATTTTTTCAAATTGGCATTTGACTTTCAAACTAGGATTTGATTTCTCCCTTTATTTTGCCAGCCATGTTACCTAGTACATGATGCAACCATTCCACATTGTCATGACACATTCATGTACCCTTCCCCTCCGGAGTGCCAGACCTTCCGGACCTTTCTAGAACATTCCCGGTGAAAACACCGGAATCATTCCCCAACTCCGAAACATGACTTTCCTTATATGAATCTTATTCTCCGGACCATTCCGGATCTCCTCGTGATATCCTGGATCCCATCCGTGACTCCGAACAACATTCAGTCTCTTACTCATCATTCCATAACTACTCAACAACATTGAATCCTTAAGAGTGTCTCCCTACGGTTCGTGAATTATGCGGACATGATCGAGACACTTCTCTGATCAATAACCAATAGAGGAATCTGGAAATTCATATGGCTCCCACATATTTCTACGATTACTTTGCGATTGAATGAACCACTTGCATACGATACCAATTTCCCTTTGCCTCACGATAGTTTACTTATCTGAGGTTTTGATCGTCGGTATCTCTGCATACCTAGTTCAAACTCGTTACTGATAAGTACTCTTTTCTCGTTCCCGTGGTATGTGATCCCTTGTGATCCAGTCACATGCTTGCAAGCCAATTGGATGACATTCCATCGAGAGGGCCCAAAGTATATCTATCCGTCATATGGATGGACAAATCCCACTCTTGATCCATGTGTCTCAACCAATACTTTCCGAACACTCAATGCCACCTTTATAGCCACCCAGTTATGGTGTGGTGTTTGATGTCATCAAAGCATCATTCCGGTGATGGTGATAAGCATGATCTCATGGTCGAAGGAATTAGGTTACTATGTATCAGAAAGCTTATAGCAATTGAACTATTAAAATGACTTGATCTTTATGCTACGCTTATCTATAGGAGTATGTCCATCATACCATTCTCCTAATGATATGGTCTTGTTGTTAACAACATCTCAATGTTCATGATAGGGAAACCACAATCATCTATTAACCAACAAGCTAGTATTATGAAGAGGCTTTACTAGGGACTCTAATTTAGTTTACAAATCACACAAGTATTAATGTTTCCTGGTTAATACTGTTATATCATGAATGTAAACATTTATCATAAACACAAAGATATAATAATAACTACATTTATTATTGCCTCTAGGGCATATCTCCAACAAAGTCTATGATGTCTTCTCTTAAACGTTGGTTGGCAGCCTCTAAGTCTTGGGTATGCTTCTTTTCTTCTCTAAGATCATTTTGAGTGTTGAGCATTCTACACTTGAGCCTATCACCAATCTCCTTGATGGAATTCCAAGATGCATTTCTTGTAGATTCAAAGAATGTTTTCTGCATTTCAGAGCTGGTGACCATGCAGAATACCGAATCTTTGTGATTGTCTTCCTTGTTTTTGTACAAGTGAAGTTGCACCCACCAATACTCTTCTCCTTCATCCATCACAGGGAATCCCTTGTACACAGCTGCACCATGTATCCCCATGGTAACCATAAGTTTCTTGAGTGCTTTGGGAAACTCCATCTCACACTCCAAAGTCATGGTCATGAGTGGTCCCTTCCTGACGGCTTCATTGATGGAGTTCATCTATGCGGTGACCCAGCATACCACTGCATGATGTAGTACACTATATTCGTTGACATAACACCAATGAAACACCGTTCACTAGTATTACATCCCTTAGAGTGGTACAACAGAAACACAACAGGTCCAAGACATGACTATAGGTTACAACTCAACTCATTACACAAGATCCAGAGAACACTCTAGGTTAAAGAGAGAGAAAGAAACTTCTTACAAAGAAGAATCAGAATAAACAACTCAAAAACTATCATACTATTAAGACTAGTATTTTAATTAATGGTCTGGCATTGCTGCTATTGCAATATGCTACAGAAATGGGTCCTATGGCTAGAGATTATATTCCTATCTAATAAGTAACTTTGTCTTCACTTGACTTGGTGTATATGTTGACTTCCTTGACTTCATTGAAGAGCTTTAGCTTTTGATGATGATTCCTGGAGCATATCTTGATGTAGATTGTCTTAATGACTTCAGAATCTAGCAATGGTTAAGAATATACGTTGAGTACGAGCGTACTCAGCAAGTTCACTAGAAAAGGAGTGTTTGATGCACTATATCTACAGCCATAGACCGTAGGTCGTAGGCAATGCAAGTTTTTGTAAACATTTATTCAAAGGTTCCTTTTATTCTGAAAAGCTATGTCCGTCACCCTTCATGGGTTTACTAGAACTTTCATGGAGTTCCTTTCCCGCCGCGTTCGCAGCTCCTTCCCGGAACAGGGAGTAACAAGTTACAGTTATTACACTCTGTAGAGGTGTG
Source organism: Avena sativa (assembly GCA_916181665.1). Lineage (NCBI taxonomy): Eukaryota > Viridiplantae > Streptophyta > Magnoliopsida > Poales > Poaceae > Avena > Avena sativa. The sequence goes on along the minus strand of OV702297.1, from coordinate 295,731,377 downwards.
TCACTTTACCCACGAGAGACCTTAGCCTTGTTGCACAACCAAGACATGACCTTGTCCATACTTCCTTGGTATGGGGCCCAATCTAAGATCCAAGCCAATCACTGCCCCCTTCGCGACCTCGCATGCCTCCTTGGTGTACACCATGCCCACACATTGAATTACGGCAATGGTTTGTACAGACCGTTAGATGCCAGAACTATCATGGGATGTTGAGGGCTCCCACCCATATGCTGCATATCATCTATGAATTACCAATTAATATGCACGCTACGAGGATAACAGCCACGAACTACACATCTGGCTACATGCGAGAGGAAGAAGATACATCTGACTTCTCTGTCCCATTCCAAATCTCATGGTTAACGCGTGATATACGGCGCAAGAATCACTGGCGACATTGGTTGTTAAGTCCTAGATAATATGTTCCTTTACCACCGGAACTTTCATAATAGATTATTACCTCATGGTAAATAACCAATAATCATATTATTACGAAATAGTGTTTTCGGACCTTTTTCAAATGCAGGTGATGACAACACTGGATTTGTAAAATACTTTACAGAAAATAATCAAAGGACATGAGCAAGTGTGAACTTGCCTTTTGTGATTGCAAGATTATGCACTCACGGTCTTCAAGACAATATAAGATCCAATATCTGAAATCAGCATCATTGGTTCGGTAAGGACTAATGTTTGAAGAAGCAAGATGCTATTATGCATAAGTAATGTAATGCACTTTATAAATGTGAATCCCGGGGATAGCGTTGTTCTAGGGTTTGGAAACTGGAAATGGTTTCTTTAGAATGTGTTGTCCTTTTAGATAAGTTTCACACTTGTGCTTCTTATTAGGGCTTGTGAGCGTGTGTGAAAAAATATGTAATTATACTACCATACAACAGTAAGATACAAAATTGTGGAATGCTATTCAAAGATTACTTATATAAGAATTGCCTTATCTTCAAATCTTGCTTTACAAGTATAGGCATTTATAAGGAACTTTAAGTATTAACAATCCTGATATACAAGTAAGGTTTAAAGCAATGTGATTATGATTAAATGTCATCTGTTGACTATGATGAAAGTCCTTAAGTTTAGTTGTTAAGATTTGGGGATACGATCTTAAGATTTGTTGTTTGAAGTGGCAGAAAGAATAACATTTGAAGAAAAGATTTCCTTACTAAGGTTTAAACAATATTTGTGGTTAATTAAGTGTGGTCGATGTTATTTGTGCTTGCTTGAATAGTTTGGACTTGAGATGTTTTAGGTCTTAATTAAAATAGACCAAAGTTAACTATAAAACACATAATAAAGTCTTTAACATAATATTTAAAGTCTTGTGGACTGAAGTTAACTTTAAAGATATAGATAGACTTATGGTGTATTACTTATGATACTTGTATCTTGTTCACTTTATATTGTTTCCTTAAAGTTACTTAAGAATGGCATTACTTCTATTTGAGTAGTGGTTTCTTAATTGTATAGTGCAATAGAATCATTTATCTTTTTATAAAGTTGTGGTTATGATTTATAATCAAGGAAGTAACATTACTTAACTATTTATGGATTCACTATAGTGTTTTGACTTGGTTATAAACTTGTGGTTGAAGTAAGTAAAGAGTTCTTATTTAATTCTAAATTATTCTTGAAGATTTTATACTTTATATAGATCTTTTTAGCACATATGGTTGAATGATAATTCAATAAAATTGTATTTAAAATGTGTTAAACCATATTGACTTCATAATATCAACGTTCAAGACTAATACTATTTATTAGACTGAATTGATAAATTTTAAAATATTAGCAAATTTTATTTACCCTTATATGAATTATTGATTAAGGAAATTGATTTTAAATTCAAGTTATTAGGGTACTAAGTTTTTATTTATTTAAAAATTGTAATGTTATATTTTTAACATGTAGGTATTATTTTTGTGATCATTTTGGTATATTGCATTTATTTTTATGATTTATAAATAATAAGATATGATTTTTGTAAGATTTATTACTTTATAAATACTTAATAAATGATAAATATTAAGTGAAATAATAATGCATGATTATAGTTTTAAATTATAGTTCTTATTTTTCTAAGATTTTTGGTATTTTATTTATATGTTTAACATTTCTCAACATTAAAATATGAATTTTCAAAGTGTTATTATTTATAAAATAATAGTTATTTAAATTGTTAACATACAATGTTTGATAATAGTTTTAAGTTGTAGATTTCATTTTTCTAAACATTTTCATATATTATACATATTTTTCTGAATTATAAAACAAAAGTTATTGATTTTATAAGTTTTAATCATTTTATTACATTTCAGGAAATGTTTATATTTGATCTTATTATGTTTTATCTATTTCCTTAGCAGAAATACTTTTTGTACTGAAGCTAAACCTACCCTAATCACTGACTAGTGGGCCAATGGCCACATGGCATACCCAACTTAAATAATGTTTTTGTTACTGAACTTGTTTCTACTCAGAGGCAATGATGGATGGGACCAAGGCCACGTTAGATGCCACATAGGAAAGGACCAGGTCAACACGTTGAATTGGTCAAGGATGATGTGAGTACGACATCACAGTGACGTCACCTTACCGGTGACGCACAGACGGCGAACGACGGCGAAGATATAGTGACTTCTAGCGTATGTGAAGACTATGGTTCGAACCAGTGCACTTCGGGGAGGTGAATAGCGGTGGCGTCGCTCACTTTTGGTCACCAGAGCTACTCCGGCGACCACCTACTGTGGCGGCCGATGGTGAACTACGACGCTACGATGATACACGGCGAGAGAACATGATTGGAGGGCATGGGGAGATGCGTACACTCACCCTGGTTGCAGTAGCAGTGTCGGCGAGGACAGACGTGGTCAGAGGCGAGCTCTTCGACATGATTTCTGACGAACACCGACGGAACAAGATGATGAAATTCGCCCCAACCCGTACTCCCCTAGTCCCTGCGTTCTTCTCAGATGATCTACGCGCGACGGCGCTTCTCCTTGTCCACTTCACGGCCTCCAGGGCAAACTCTACCGACGGCGAGGCGTGGCTCCGGTGAGCTAGGGTTTCAAACCCTTTCGAAACAGAGAGGATAAGGGTAGAAATGTGGATAGGGATGAGGCAGGGTGTCGCGGTGGACTTCTTATCCTCCTCTGGGATGGCAGAGGGCATCTCGACGCACGGCTGACGACGACGGCATCGGGCAGCGGCGGACTCCTCCAGCGAGCTTCTTGTGACGCACCAGGAAGACGATAACAACATTTCATGGAAAACCCCCTGGCATTTCTTCTGATTCACTCCGCAGTCCCACCTCGGTCCCACTAGTCGGCCAGAGAGAAAGACAGGCTGGGCTGGCTGTTGGGCCTTTGTGGGCTGCACGTGGGCGACAGATAAGAAGGAGGGAAGTTGGGCCACGAGCCAGAAACTGTTTACTCTATTTTTTTCTTTCTGTTTGTTTTCCATTTTCTGTTTCATTTTTCATTTCTGTATTTTTCATTTGTTTTGGAATCTTTCTTTATGGAAATTCTTTGCTGAATACTAGCAGAAATAATGGATGGTGTTTAAAGTCATTTTGGGAGCTTTTATTTTATAGTGTTATATTTCTTTATTTTCTTTTTTATAGATCCTTCTAATATTTGGTAAGGAACTTTGTTATTCATTTTCCTTCCATAATAAACCATGGATTTATTAAATGATCCTTCCTTATTTATTTATAAAACTTAGTTCTAGTTAACTTTATAGTTTGGTGGAAAATTCTTATATATGGTGATCCTTCATTATTATTTGATACATAAAGTCCTAGGGAATTAATATGATTAATATTATTCTCATGAATTTAGGAAATAACAATGTATATAATTTATTATAACTAATATAGGAGTTAGGGTTTGAATTGTAAATGTTTACCCTAGGGTTTAGGGTTCTTATTATACTTATATCTTTTATGAATATGAATAAAGATCAATGGGTAAAACATATTGTCTTTATGTTTGTAATCATTATTGTTATCACCTTTTTAAAATAATAAGGTTATTTTCTAGAATGACTTATGAGGAAGAATTAATTAAGATAGTTCCTAAGCACATGTGATCATGATAGTTGGAAATGACAAAGATGTGCTTAAGTGATTTGCTATAGGAAAATATTCCTATGAACCATTATGAATTTAAGATGATAAATCAATCAGATGAAATGGATATTATGTTTGGTTAAAGATTTAGGGTTTAGTATTTACCAAGAATTCCTATCTTCCATAATTTACAATCCTGAACTTCTAATTAAGGAATTCCTTTCCTAGATATACTACTCCTTCATATCCATCATCATGTGCTAACATGATGAGCTTTACTTCACAAGAATATTCTTATCCACCTTTTATTCTTCTAAATCCATTTATAAATCCAATGAGCTTGACACTAAAGCTTTTATAATCCTCTCATATTCATTCTAGGTTATATCATCTACTCTACTGCTGATAATCTCCAATCGAACAAGTAGTTACTTCTAACTCCATTCATACTCTTCCTTAATCATCCATCACTAATATTTCTCTAGAATATGTCTATATCAAACTACTTCACCTCAAGAGTTAGTATTTCCCAAGAGGAAACTACTACTTCTATAATCCAATCATCTTAATCATACTATCTTGTCTCTACTTAACTCCAGTATCTAATATTCCAACCTCACATTATATTAATGTGACTTGTAATGACTAATCTAGGATAATATATCTAGACTAGGGTTTAATCATGTTCTACCCACCAATGTCACTTATATAAGATATATTGGTTGCTAAAGCATCATCATTATAATCCTTTAATCATTTATGGCTTAGGTTTCCAGTTGTCTAATCAAGGTCTCATCAATACAACACTACAGTTGTATTATGGTTATTTTCTCAATGTATCTATTTGACTAAGAGATTATCCATTTACTATACCTACTTGATTCAATAGGACTACTCCTGGTAACTAACTTCATTGTTCATCGTTATAAGCTTCTAGATGACTCTTCTATTCATTCAGGATTGAGTTAACTCCATCAATTATCACATTGATCTTATTCTCTTCCAACACTCACATCCTATAGATGATATCTAGATCTAGCATTACCACCTACCTCTTCTTACTTCTTTCTTTATAGGCTTGAGTGAATTCTATGTTAAGAGCAAGAGTTGATAGATCAAGGATTGATAGATTAAGAATTGGTGAATCAATAGTTGATTACTCAACATTGATGAACAATAGATATTAGAATAAGATTCAATAGAGATGATAAGGATTGATATGGGAAGAAAGATATATGGTGAATGTTCCTTGACTTGTTTCTTTCCTACTCAATCTCACTAAAGAGTTAAGGTTAGGTATTACCTGAAGGGTTTCGCGGCATAGTAAATCAAAATTTTCTACGGATGCGAACAGAGGGAAAGCCAAGATCTAATCTAGGAGATGCAAACAATGAGAGAGATTGGATTAGATCTTCATACCGTTGAAGATTCGCACAGCGGAACGTTCGTCGGAACGTGGGTGATGTAGTCGTACTCGCTTCTCCTCCTCGCGATCCGATCCGATCAAGCACCACAAGTGGTGGTGCCTCCGTGAGATGCACACGTGCAGCACCTCGAAGTCTCCTCCTTCCTTGGTCCAGCAAGTATGGTGGAGAGATGGGTTGGATCTACAACGCGACGGCGCGGTGCAATTGGTGGAGAATTTCTGCAGCAGGGCTTCGCCTACAAGCAGTTGGGAGGGAGAGAGGAGGGCAGCAGGGCGGCTAGGGTTGGAGGGGAAGGTGTAGGGGGTTGGTGCGCCCCCAGCCCTCTATATATAGAGGGGTGGGCGCAGCCCTAGCCCCTCCCCCAAGCCAAGGCCGGCGGCCCCAAGGAGGAAGAGTGGGGGCAAGGAAACCCCCCCTTCTAGAAGCTCTATCTCGAGTTTAAACCTCTCTAGGCCGGCTGGGCCCTGTGGGGCCTTGTGCCCCTGGCCCAATGCATCCAGGGAACTCCCTCATAGGCCCATGCCCCCTCCCGGAAGGTGTGGCCACGTTGGTCCCCTTCCGGAAGGTTCTAGAAGCTTCTGGTACAATACCGATTAACCAGGAACAATTCCGAACTCCAAAAACTGCACTGCCTTATATGAATCTTATTCTTCGGACCACTCCGGAACCTCTTGTGATGTCCCGGATCCCATCCGAGACTCCGAACAAAAACTCATAAACCAATTATCCAATCTATCCTAGCGTCGAGACACGTTAAGTGTGTGACCCTGCGGGTTCGAGAATATGCAGACATGATCTTCTATAAATAATCAACAGCGGGGTCTGGAAACCCATATTGACTCCCACACATTCATCGATGATCATATCGGATGAACCACGATGCCAGGATTCAATCAATCCCATATATATATATTCCCTTCGTCTCGCGATATTTTACTTGCCCGAGATTCGATCGTCGGTACCGTCATACCTAGTTCAATCTCGTTCACAGCAAGCACTTTACTCATTCCGTAATCCGATATCACTTTGTGATTAACTCCTTAACCACATGCTTGCAAGCGGTCTTGATATCGATTACCGAGTGGGCCCGAAGTATATCTCTCCGACTTGGGAGGGACAAATTCCATCTCGATACATACAACCCAACAGATACTTTCCGATCACCTGAGAGACACCTTTATGATCACCCTCTCATAGGATGACGTTTGATGACCTCAAAGCTTTCTTCCGATATCAGGGAGTTGTATTATCTCATGGTCTAAGGAATACAATATTTGACATAAGAAAAGCTTCGCAAAGACGAACACGATGACACGATCTAATTGCTTCGCTTAGTTTGGGTCTGTCCATCATATCATTCTCCCAATGATATGATCTCATTATCAATTGACAACTCATGTCTATGGTTAGGAAACCTTAACCATCATTGATCTATGAGCTAGTCCATAGAGGCCTACTAGGGACACGGTGTTGTTCACAAACCACACAAGTATTAAAGTTTCCGCTTAATACAATTCTAGCATGGAATATAAACATTATCATGAACAAGAATTATAATAATAACAGCTTTATTATTGCCTCTAGGGCATAATTCCAACATTACCATGATACTCATGGTATAAGTAGATGAGATTAAGATAGGTCAAGATTTAGTTATTAAATTCTTGTTACTTGAGTTTTCTTCTAAACTTGGAATTCATGAGTTATTGTAATGAGTACTATGATATGATATCAATCATTAAATATTGTGTTGTGGTTTATTTTTATTACATTTGATCTACCCTTAGATCAAATCACCTTTACCCAAAATAAGGTTTTAGCAAAGGTCATATTGAATCTTATCGCGGTCAGCTTGATGATCTACTTCAATTCCATCAAGTTGAGAGAAGCTTCAATCACTTTGACACGTTTTTATTTAACAGCGCGAAAATTATTCGGATTTTCTATGCATGAATGCAATGCACACATCTGGGTTCAGCTTATTTCTAGGCTCTAATGCTGGGATGTTACAATCTACAAATTGAGATGACAAAGAAGATTAGAAAAGTTGACGAGAAGAAAAGACAAGTGTGGAATTTTACAAAGTGTTGTAGTTTTTCCTTAGTGGTTTTCTTAGTCTAATCCAACCTAGGGTCATAATCCTACAGGCAACACAGTGCTCTGATACCATCTGTATGACCCCACCATATAAAGGTAAAGGTCCCTGTGATTGCAATGCTAGTCCCCGGATCAAAATCTAGCATCCACAGTTTAAGATAAAGTACACAGATACAAAGGTCTTTATTACATCGTCATTCCAGAGATAACATAGTCTTTTACAACTCCATAGCCATAGGCTAGTACAAGAGTTCAACTTAACAAAGTAAAGTAAAGTCTTCATCTTCATGTGCCACAGGCAAACATGTTGAGTGTAGACTCATAACCCTAATCCTCATCAGAGTAACCTGCAACATCACAAGTTACAGCCGTAGTGGGATAATACATTGGAATAGTATTGGCAAGTGATACCTTAGTAGAATAATAGTTTCTATCTTCTATATGAATTTGGCTAAGTGTAGCTTAGGCTTTCTTTGCTCAAAATATGTTTTGCCTATCAGTTGAAAACACTAAGTTTTTGTTTGATAAAAACTCCCAAGGAACCACCAATAGACATTGGTGAACCTTTACTCTTGTTCAACCACAAGTTTTAACTTAGAAATTGGGATGAGGAGATCCTTGATAGCTTCAATGTCTTGATGCTCAAATTGTCCGTTGCCGGGGACACAGCTAAGTACTTAGATTTTTCCTTCTCGAGAGGTGGTGCACTTTCCCCACAAGACTCGACATGCATCGAGATGGGACCTTTCAGAAACCTTCCCTTAGACCAAATGGACGCGCTCTGCGGTGACCCAGCATACCACTGCATGTGTAGTACACTATAGTCGTTGAGATGACATCCACATAACACCTTTCCATAAATATCACATCCCTCAGAGTGGTACAACAGAAACATTGCGGGTCCATATTACAAATGTACACACATTATCATTATTACAATGCCGGAAGTTCAATACTTCCAAAAGATTCAACTTACAAACCAAAATATAAAGTGTTTCAGCGGAATTTAAAAGTAGCAACTCCGACTAGGAGTTGAGCTCAGCAGCTTATTCTATAGAGTTCATGTTGCTCGGCTCCGTTGGTTACTATTAACTAGAAATACTTAGTTGGACTCGTTATCATCGACACCTTAGCGGATTTCATAATACACTCCTTCAACGCCTCCGGATAGATCAGGTTCCTCGTAGAACACATCTTCTTGGCATTCGGTTGCATACATTGGCACGTCTTCGGGATCCTTAGAGTCTAAGCAAGGGATCAAAGGAAAGAATGAGTAACAACGTTACCCAACAAGTTCATTATATGCAAGGTGGGAAGTTTGATGCTCTAACTACCACCTCAGATTATAAATCCTTGGCACTATGAAGTTTTTGTCAATCTTTCTTCAAAGATTGATTTTATTCTGAAAAACTATGACAATCAGCCTTCATAGGTTGACCAGAACTTTCATGGAGTTCCTTTCCTGCCGCGTTCGTAGCTCCTTCCCGGAACAGGGAGTAACAAGTTACAGTTCTTACACTCTGCAGAGGTGCGTTACTTTACCCATGAGAGATCAACTCCTTGTTGCACAACCGGGCGTACTTTCCCGTCCACAATTCCATGATGTGGGGCCTAGTAGTTGGTCCAAGCCAATCACTGCCCCCTTCACGGCCCCGCATGCCTCCTTGGTGTACACAATGCCCACATAATGAATTACGGCAATGGTTTGTACAAACCGTTAGATGCCAGAACTATCATGGGACGATGAGGGTTCCCACCCACATGCTGTATATCCTCTATGAATTACCAATTAATATGCACGCTACGAGGATAACGGCCACGACCTGCACATCCGGTTTCATGCGAGAGGAAGAAGATACAACTGACTTCTCTGTCCCATTCCAAATCTCATGGCTAACGCGTAATATACGGTGCTAGAATCACTGATGTTAGGGGTTATTAAGTCCCTACTTGATCATCATTATTGCAAATAGAACCCTAAGTTCTATTGCTCTATTATATCACCACTTAGGATAATATCTATGATTTCTTTATTTATGAAAACAATATTTTCTTTCTTTTATAGCATATATGATAACACAGAATTTGCAAATACTTTGATAAAGACTCGTCAAAGTACATGAGCAAGTGATGAACTTACCTTTTGATGGCAAGGTAGTGAAATCTGATAATTGCACTAGACCTTGAGCTTCTAGTTCTACAAAAACATCATTATTGCCCGGTAAGGACAATATTTAAAGAAGCAAAGATGATTATGCAAGTAATGTAATGCATTTACCCCAAAAAGTTCCTATTTAGTAATAAAGGATTTATATATATTACTTTTTAATATTTATAACATATATTGAGTTATTTTATTTTATTTCCCTTTTATTTGACTTTTATTGATTTAATAATTATTTTAGGAATTATTAATGATACATTAAAAATGGTGATTAAATATTTATTTAGTATTTTTCTAAAATACTACAATATTAATACATAATCAAAGTGAATTTTAGTTAATTTTATCACCCTTCAATAATTTTGTAAAATTCAATAAGGAATATATAATTTACAAAATTCCTAATAAAATTTAAATGTCTAAAATTTTATATTTTAATTTATTTGAGTAGTTTGGATTTTTGTGAATCCAAAAATATTTTATTTATAATTTTTGGACTTTTATTTTATTTTCTAGAATTTTATTAAGTCCAAGGGTATTTTGGTATTTTCTTTTTATTGAAACCGGCCTAGAATTGTTTCTGGGCTGATTATTCTTATTGGGGCCTAGTGGCCCATTAATTCTAGACAAAAGAGCCACCTCGAAGGGTCTGGCCCAGCTTGGCCAACTCCTCACTGCCTCTCTCTCTCCCTCGATCTTATCCTCTCCTCCTCTGACCCCGACCTCGTGGCCGGCGATGCCACCACCGTTGATTTCCGCCGCCGTCGGCCATTCTGGTCACTGCCATGGTGCAATTGGGGGTTGTCGACGACGCTCGTTCATTCTAACCAATTGGATTTGAGCTTGGGGCTCTCCTGCAATGGGTTGATGCCTCTATGAACCCTAGGGTTTGGGGTTTGGCATGTGTTCAAGTGCTACTACCGCCGTCGTGGTCTCGCCTGTGGTGGTGTGGTGGATTCGTGTGTTGCTGTGGTCGCCGCCGTGGCTGGTGCAGGTTGCAGCGCCCCTGGGTGCTCCCTGTGCCGCCGCGGGTTCGTCGTCCAATCTTCTTCCTCTTCAATTTCTTTAGCGAGGACCTACGGTGAGTTTGGTTCCTTCCCCTGGTGCTCTCTATGCTTGCTGATTCGATGCTAGATGTTGGTTGTGTCCTCTCTTCCTACTGTCTGGTTCCTGCTATGTGCTTGTTCATGTACTGGATGAATTGAATCATGTTTGGATGGTCTGTACACATCCTAAATGTTTATTGGCCTGAAGCTTGTTGCTTAAAAATGATAGATGATGTTCCTGGTGGCTTACTAGATGATTTGATGTTTAGATTGCATCTGATTGAGATGATATTGTTGTTTGGGAAACATGCTTGGTTAAGCTAATGATCTGATAGCTTTCCACTGTTTATTTGATTCATGGTCATGATTATGATAAGATACATCTACTGTCTTAGTGCTGTTAGCTTGGGAATTAACATGTGGTTTGAGATCATTATGATCTCAAACAGTAAAGTGTATCATAGGAATATCCTAGTTATGATTCATGTTTTACAGGAAAATGATTAGTTAGTTGATTGTCTAAATCTATGATGATTTACTATCTTTCCTGATTCATATTGGATTGTTCTTGTGACACCATCATGTATGGCACACAAGTTTGATTCGAAACCATGGATTTTGTTAGTTTATGCTTAAGACAATCTTGGCTTTGAAAGATAAATATAGATGCTCTTATTTGAATTTCCTAAGACCAATGATGTTGGTCTGAGGCTTAGGGATTCAAATCTTATCTAATTGGTTCATCTAGATAGTCCTGGTAGTGGTACCAGCTATTCTTTATTGAATCAAATCTTGGAAAAATGATAGTGAGCTTGATCATGTTATGGATCCTATGGATTTGTTCCTAAGGTGCTACCCTTCCTTTAGGGATGTGCCTAGAAATAGATCATAGGTATATGCATGATTGAATGGTAAAATATAGTTTGACAACCAGAGCAAGGATGTTGCCCTGAGCTCTGGTTGGATATTGGTACTTTGTTGTTTGCCTTTAGAGTTTAAAAGAAACCCCTATGATGGATTCACCCCACTTGTGTGCTTTCTAAGGGTTTGTTTTATAAAACAACACATGCTTTCTCTGAATAAGATGATTAGATTTTGTGAAGGTTTTATGAAACTCACCACAGAATCTGATGATGGTGTAGTAAGTTGATGATGATGATCTTGATCTGGTTTTGCTGGACTCCTGTGCTTGCTCTTGAGCTAGCCTGCTCCTCCTAGCTCCTGAGCTTGATCTTGTTGTCCACCTGATCCATTCCCCTCCTTATGTCACCATCCTAGTGATGTTTGATTGATCCTTGGTTGGTGTGGTTGCTGGCTGTGGTGCTTGGTTTAGCTGCTTTCTACACTGGCTATTCTTGTGTGCTGTGCAGTGGGGTGATGCACTAGTGCCCCCACGGCTGTATTGTGGTTTTGTGAGATTGGGCTATGCTTGTGAGGTTGACAGCACACCATATGCATGCTGGTGTGTGTCTAGCTTGTGTGCCTGCTATGCACTTGTGGATATGTTCAGAATCTGGATATTTACTTTTACCTGGTTACTTTCATCTGGCTGGTGAATTTGTCCCTCTTGGCTGTCATCTGACTTCTGGCTTTGAATTTATGAAAAATGGAATATTTCCTATTGGTGAAACTTGCCCCTTTTATAACATTTCTCAATGATGAATTTATCAAGTGCATTTCACTGACATGTCTGAGAGAAATAATACTAACACTAATCTTCTTTTGTTTTTTATTTAGTCTTTGTTTTGCAGGTACAAAGATAAAGATGAAGATTTAGTTTAGATTTAGATATAGGATAGTTAGTAAATATTCCATTGTAATTTTCTTATTATTTTGTAATTTTCTTTTATTATTCATGTAATCTTTATTTTATTCAATTGTAATAAAGGTTATATTATTATTAATAAAGAATATTCCTATTCTTTGTAAATTTACTTTTGTAAGTTATGTGGTTGATTCAAATAAGTTATAATTTTATAACATCATTATATGTATTGATGATAAGAAATAGACTTTATATTCATTATTGTTTATCTTTGGATAGAATTCAAGTTGTAATATTTATCTCTTAATTGAATTAAGATTCAAAATTTATATATAATTCATTTGAATTATAATTCAAACACTCAAGTCTAATATTTCAAATCCATTTGAAAACACATAACTCCTTAAGATCATCTCAAAGTTTATAACAATCATCCTTTAAGAATAAACCTAATCTCAAAGTATGAAAGAAACATTGATCACTTAGGTTTTTTTATTTGGCGAAAATTTTACCCACATTTTCATAGAGAATGCATGCAACAATTCATATTCCTAAATCTACCCTTCGTTAGGTCCTAAATGCTAGGATGTTACAGACTTCCCCCCTTAAATTAAACTTCATCCCGAAGTTTGTGGATATGTACCTGAATAATTCTGGATAAGCTTTTCTTAAATCCTCTTCTTTCTCCCATGTGGCTTCTCTTTCAGGGTGATGTTCCCACTGTACCTTGCAATATTTGATTGCTCTATTCCTTAATCTTTTTCCAGTTTTCTTCCAGAATCTTACAGGGCTTTTCAATATAAGTCAGGTCTGCTTGTAGTTCTATCTCTTGATGTGTGATTGCATCATCTGGAACTTTCAAACATTTGCGAAGTTGTGACACATGGAAAACATTATGCACTTGAGCCAATCTTGATGGTAACTCTAAAGCATAAGCTATAGTTCTGTTTTGACTCAGTATCTTGAATGGTCCGATATATCTTGGACTCAATTTTCCTTTAACTCTGAATCTTTTTACTCCTTTCATTGGACTTACTTTCAAATAGACCATATCTCCCACTTCTGGATGCCATGATCTTCGAATTTGATCTGCATAACTTTTCTGCCTGCTCTGGGCTATTTTCAGTCTATCCCTGATCTTATCAATGATGTCTTGTCTCTCCTTGATATAATCTAGTGAAAATTCTTTGTTGCTTCCAGGTTCATACCAACATATTGGTGATCTACACTTCCTTCCATACAGAACCTCATATGGAGCTGCCTTCAAACTACTTTGATAGCTATTATTATAAGAAAATTCTGCCAATGGTAGGTGATCTTCCCATGTTCCTCCAAAATCTAGTGCACAAGCTCTCAACATATCTTGTAGTATTTGATTTGTTCTTTCAGTTTGACCTCCTGTCTCCGGATGATATGCCATGCTGAAATCTAACTTTGAACAAAGTGCTTCATGCAATTGCTTCCAAAATGCTGAAGTAAACACTGATCCCCTATCAGTTACGATCTTTTTGGGTACTCCATGCTTACTTACTATCTCTTTGACATATACTTCAACTAACTTCTGAGCATTATCCTTTTGGTTCACCGGAATGAAATGTGCACTCTTTTTAATTCTGTCCACAATTACCCATATCATATCCTTCCTTTTTGGTGTCATAGGCAATCATGTAATCAAGTCCATAACTATTTCCTCCCATTTCCATTCAGGAATTTCTGAAGGTTGTAATGGTCCTGCTGGACTTTGATGTTCAGCCTTCACCCTTTGACAAGTATGGCATTCCGATACATATTTAGCAATATCTCTTTTCATGTTATTCCACCAGAATAGTTCCTTTAAATCCATATACATCTTAGTACTCCCCGGATGTATAGAATATGGTGTATCATGTGCTTCTTTGAGTATGACATTTCTGATCTTAGTCACATCTGGAACACATAGACGGTCTTGGAACCATAAAGACCCATAATCCCCAAGGCGAAAAACTGATTTTTGCCCTTGAGATATCCTCCGAATTTCCTCAGCAATAAAAGGATCTTCTTCTTGATGTCTAAAAATTTCTTGCTTAAGATCACTGTCATGCTCTGCAACTACCTGCATAGTAGCTAATCCTCCAAGAACCTCTATTCTGATGAATTGAAGTTCTAATCTTTCCAAGTCCATTTGTAATTCTTTTGGTAGCTCCCTGTTGCTAGGTTGAGTATCTGCACTCTTTCTGCTTACAGCATTTGCCACAACATTTGCTTACCCTAGAGTGTAGTTGATTGTTAAATCATAATCCTTGATTAGTTCCAACCAATGCTTCTGTCTCATATTCAATTCCTTTTGAGTGAAGAAATATTTGAGAGTTTTATGGTCAGCGTATAACTCACATCTGGCTCCATAAAGAAAATGCCTCCATCCTTTCAGTGCAAAAACTACTGCTGCTAACTCTAAATCATGAGTTGGATAATTGAATTCATGTGGTTTCAATTGTCTTGAACCATAAGCAATCATTTTCTGATCTTACATTAATACACAACCCAAACCTTCTTTAGATGCATCACAGTATACGGTGAAGTCCTTCCCTATTTCAGGAACTGCTAAGATTGGAGCTGTGGTTAATCTAGTCTTCAACTCTTGGAAACTTCCTTCACATTTCTCATGCCACTTGAATGGTGTATTCTTCCTTAATAATTTGGTCATTGGTCCGGCTATTTTGGAGAAACCTTCAATGAATCTCCGATAATAACCAGCCATTACTAAGAAACCTCGAATTTGCTTCACATTGGTCGGTGCAGTCCACTCTAGTACCGACTAGACTTTAGATGGATTCACAGCAATCCCATCCTTACTGATCACATGACCAAGGAATTCTACCTCATCTAGCCAGAACTCACACTTACTGAACTTATCATAAAGCTTATGTTCTCTTAAAGTCTGCAATGCTATTCTTAAATGGTCAGCATGCTCTTCCTTATCCTTGGAATATATCATAATATCATCAATAAATACGATGACAAACTTGTCCAAATATGGCATGAAGATCTTGTTCATCAGATTCATGAATATTGCCGGTGCATTGGTCAAACCAAATGGTACTACCAAATACTCATGGTGTCCATATCTTGAGACAAATGCTATTTTTGGAACATCTTACGGCTTGATTTTTATTTGATGGTATCCAGATCTTAAATCTATCTTTGAAAATACTCCAACTCCTTTCACTTGATCAAACAAATCTTGAATTATTGGTAAAGGATACTTATTTTTGATAGTCACGTTGTTTAGATTTCTATAATCACCACACATCCGTCTTCTACCATCTCTCTTATCCACAAAGATTACTGGTGTTCCCCATGGAGATACACTTTCCTGTATAAATCCTTTTCTCGCTAACTCATCAATTTTCTCTTTGAGTTCTTTCAACTATTTTGGTCCCATTTTATATGGTGCTTGAGCTATTGGTGCTGTACCAGGTATTAGGTCAATGGTGAACTCTATCTCCCGATCTGGTGGCATTCTCGGTAACTCTGTTGGAAAAACATCTTGGAATTCATTAACTATAGGAATCTCTTCTAATTTAACTTCTTTCATTGAATTCAACTGCAGATCCACCATAATATGACTGTGTTTATCTGCTTGATAAACTATCCTTGCTCCACTTGGAGTTTTGATTGAGACAGTTTTCTCCTCACAATTTATCTGAGCTCCGTGTTCCATCATCCAATGCATCCCCACCACTACTGCAATTCCCTTCAAAGGAATCACATAAAGGTTTGCGAAATATGTACAACCACAGATCGAGATAACCTGATCTTGTTTTATGTGGCGTACAATCACATTCCCTCCTATCGTAACTACGGTCATAGGACTTTCTAACGTTGCCCTTCTAATCCCGAACTTATCACAAAATTCTTCAGAAATGAATGAAGTAGTTGCACCGGTATCAAATAGAACTTTGCCGGGATTGGTAAGGATATTGAGCGTACCTATCACTGCATGCTCCAAATTATCCACCTCCTCGAGGGTTGCACAGTTAAGTTTTCCGGTAGGTCGGTTTCTCTTGCCATTGTTGTTCTTGCAATTATTTCCTCCTTTATTGGGTTGTCCATTACCTCCACTGGCTTTCCCTCCTCCCTTGGTAGGCCATCCTCCTGGTGGTTTGCTCGGACAATCTAGCTTGATATGCCCCTTCTGACCACAACCGTAATAGATTACTACATGCTTTTTGCATTCCCTCTAGAAATGCCCTGGAATTCCACAATTGTTACATATAACATTCCTTCTTGGATTGGATTGATTTCCACCACTGCCCTTTTTATTGTTATTGTTATTGTTGTTGTTGCCATAATTCCTATTCCGAGGTTTGAACTCCAGGTAGGATTTAGGTTTACTTGCCTGAATTCTCTTAGTTTCCTTCTTGGCTCTCTTCCTCCGATCCTCTTGGACATTCTTGTAGTCATCTTCAAAAGTAATGGCTGCATCCAACAACTGCTGATAAGTTTGCTTATTGGCTAACCTTAGCTGCATCTTCACAAACGGATTTAATCCACGCACGAAACGCTTCTTCCTATTCTCTTCAGTGTTAACATCCTCCTCAGCATAACGAGACAGTTGGCTAAACTCCCGGATGTACTTCCTGACACTAGTATATCCTTGCTGAAGCTCCTCAAATTCTCTCCGCTTCAACTCCATGACACTTTCCGGAACATGATATTCACGGAATCTCTGCTTGAACTCCTCCCAAGTAAACTCCCTTCCTGGTTGTTGCATGGCTAACTAATTTTCCCACCATTATACTGCAGGTCCAGTCAGCAGATGAGTTGCATACCTCGATTTTTCCTCATCATTGCAACCCACAGTTTTCAGCTTCCTTTCTGTATCTGCTAGCCAGTCTTCTGCATCCATTGGTTCAGGAGCTGATGCAAAAGGTAACGGTCTTGCATTCTAGAAATTAGATAGACTCACTCTTCCACCTTCAGGTGCCCTCTGATTTGCTCGCCCCAGCAGATCTTCCATAAACTTGTTCTGGGTCTCTTGCATCATTTGCATGCATTGCATAAAGTTCTGCTCCATTAACGACCTCATTGGTGGTGGTGGTAATGCTTCTTGGTTTGCTACATCTGCATCAGCCTTTTCCTTGGCCTCTCGCTCCATCCGCTGCTGCTCAGTTTCCATTTCTACACCCATATCCATGACCCTCTAGTCCTGCAACATAAAGCAAATACTCATAATTACATCATGCACATGTGTTCTGAGCTCGACTTTACGCACAGAACTAGTCACACAATGAAGATCCAAAGAAAATCCAAATATGCATTTCACATATTTTACAAAATGATACAAAGTCATTACAACATATACCATATAGGTACCATTACAAAACTACCTTATTACTTGGGTACAATACACAGTACTTGATACTATTGACCACGTTCATCGTACATGCCTGATGTCCAACCATGATGACGTGTTGTTCGTCGCACAGTTTGTGGAACATATGGCCTTCTAGAAGGAACATACTCTGTATCTGAAGTGTCAGGACTTGAGTCATCACTCAACCTGAGCGCATTGACTCCCTCCAGCTCAGCTGAAAAGTCTTCAGAAACATATTCAACATTATCTCCAGCCTGCATCTCCGGAGCTTCATTTCTAGAGTTGTCAACAGGATACACAGATCATGCTGCTCCCCAGGTGCTCTCGTGGGAAAGATAGTTAAACACTGGATAATGTATATTCCCTGGGTTTTGAGAAGATGTTGATGATTCAAACACTCTCTCCTCAGGATCTTCTTCCCCAGGATGATTCAAACACCCTGTGCTGCCGCGGGTTCGTCGCCCAATCTGCTTCCTCTTCAATTTCTTCAACGACGACCTACGGTGAGTTTGGTTCCTTCCCCTGGTGCTTTTTGTGCTTGCTGATTCGATGCTAGATGTTGTGTCCTCTCTTGCTACTATCTAATTTAGATTAAGATGATCATCCATTTAGGGTTCCTGCTATGTGCTTGTTCATGTACTGGATGAATTGATTCATGTTTGGATGGTCTATACACATGCTAAATGTTTATTGGCCTGAAGCTTGTTGCTTAAAAATGATAGATGATGTTCCTGGTGGCTTACTAGATGATTTGATGCTTAGATTGCATCTGATTAAGATGATATTGTTGTTTGGGAAACATGCTTGGTTAAGCTAATGATCTGATAGCTTTCCACCATTTATTTGATTCATGGTCATGATTATGATAAGATACAACTACTGTCTTAGTGCTGTTAGCTTGGGAATTAACATGTGGTTTGAGATCATTATGATCTCAAACAGTAAAGTGTATCATAGGAATATCCAAGTTATGATTCCTGTTTTATAGGAAAATGATTAGTTAGTTGATTGTCTGAATCTATGATGATTTACTGTCTTTCCTGATTCATATTGGATTGTTCTTGTGACACCATCATGTATGGCACACAAGTTTGATTCTAAACCAAGGATTTGGTTAGTTTATGCTTAAGACAATCTTGGCTTTGAAAGATAAATATATATGCTCTTATTTGAATTCCCTAAGACCAATGATGTTGGTCTGAGGCTTAGGGATTCAAATCTTATCTAATTGGTGTAGGGGTTCGTAGCATGGAAAACAAAAAAATTCTACCGCATACGAACAAACAAGCCAAGATCAATCTACTAGATTGAAGCAACGAGTCGATAGAATAACTCACCCTCGAAGATTCCAAAGTGTTTAACGAGAGCGGATTCTCATGGGTGATGTAGTCGTACTCTTCCCGATCTCAAGATCGTGTAGACGATCCTTCCGGCGTTGCGTTTCGGCAGCGCTTCCGCAGTCGGTCACACGTTCGGTACTCGACGAATACCTTCCTCTCCCTTGTTCCAGCAGGCAGCGGAGGATGTAGCACTCTCCTCGCGATTCCGGCAGCATGACGGCATGGTACCGGAAGTAGAGGGGAGATCTCGCAGGGCTTCGCCTTAAGCTGGAGCGAGTATGGTGGACTATGAGAGAGCCTCGATGATCTAGGGTTTAGACGCACCAAGGAGGAGAGGCTAGGCCGGCGGCTAGGGCAAGGGGATGCCTCAACTCGGCGGCTAGGGTTTTGCCCTAGGCGGCGGCAGCAGGAGGTGGCGGCGCCGGCGGCTTGGGGATAGGGTTTGCAGGGTGCAAGGTGTGTGCTTGGAGGGGCAGCCCTGCCCCTCCTTATATAGGTGGAGGGGGCCGACCAAGGGGAGGGGAGTCCCTCCCCAACTCGGCTTCCAAGGCCGGCGGTGGAGGGAGAGGGACTTCCTCCCCAAGTAGGTTTCCTACTCTCCCTCCACCAAGCAAAATAGCCGTTTGACTTTTCAAATTGGCGTTTGACTTTTCCAACGAGGATTTGATTTATCCCTTTATTTCGCTCAGCGATGACACCCAGAACATGATGCAACCATTCCAAATTGTTATGACACATTCATGTACCCTTCCCCTCCGGAGTGCCGGACATTCCGGAACCTTCTAGAACATTCCCGATGAAAACACCGGAACCATTCTCCAACCCCGAAATAGGACTTTCCTTATATTAATCTTATTATCCGGACCATTCCGGATCTCCTCGTGATATCCCGGATCCCATCCGAGACTCCGAACAACATTCGGTATCTTACTCATCATTCCATAACTACTCAACAACATCGAATCCTTAAGTGTGTCTCCCTACGGTTCGTGAATTATGCGGACATGATCGAGACACTTCTCCGAACAATAACCAATAGGGGAATCTGGAAATTCATATGGCTCCCACATATTTATATGATTACTTTGCGATCGAATGAACCACTTACATACGATATCAATTTCCCTTTGTCTCACGATAGTTTACTTATCCAAGGTTTTGATCGTCGGTATCTCTGCATACCTAGTTCAACCTCGTTACTGATAAGTACTCTTTTCTCGTTCCCGTGATATGTGATCCCTTGTGAGCCAGTCACATGCTTGCAAGCTAATTGGATGACATTCCACTGAGAGGGCCCAGAGTATATCTATCTGTCATATGGATGGACAAATCCCACTCTTGATCCTTGTGTCTCAACCAATACTTTCCGAACACTGAATGCCACCTTTATAGCCACCCAGTTACGGTGTGGTGTTTGATGTCATCAAAGCATCCTTCCGGTGATGGTGATGTGCATGATCTCATGGTCAAAGGAATTAGGTTACTATGTATCAGAAAGCATATAGCAATTGAACTATTAAAATGACTTGATCTTTATGCTACGCTTATCTATAGGAGTATGTCCATCATATCATTCTCCTAACGATATGATCTTGTTGTTAATAACATCTCAATGTTCATGATAGGGAAACCACAATCATTTATTAACCAACAAGCTAGTATTATGAAGAGGCTTTACTAGGGACTTCAATTTAAGTTTACAAATCACACAAGTATTAATGTTTCCTTGTTAATACTATTATAGCATGAATGTAAACATTTATCATAAACACAAAGATATAATAATAACTACATTTATTATTGCCTCTACGGCATATCTCCAACAGTCTCCCACTTGCACTAGAGTCAACTAATCTAGATTACATGGTAATATACCGAACACCCATGGCAGTTTGGTGTTGGTCATGTTTTGCCCTCGTGAGAGGTTTAGTCAATGGATCCGCCACATTCAGATCTGTGTGTACTTTGCAAATCTTTATGTCACCATCTTGGACATGTTCTCGAATAGCGTGAAAACGTAGCTTGATGTGCTTCAGCTTCTTGTGTGACCTTGGTTCTTGCGCATTGGCTATGGCGCCCATGTTATCACAGTAGATAGACATTGGGTCTAGCGCACTTGGAACCACACCGAGCTCTGTAATGAACTCTTTCATCCATATCGCTTCTTGTGAAGCCTCCAAAGCAGCTATGTATTCCGATTCAGTTGAAGATCTCGCCACAACGCTTTGCTTTGCACTCCTCCAGCTAACTGCTGCACCATTCAACGTAAATACGTATCCAGATTGAGATTTAGAATCATCCAGATCGGTGTTCCAACTAGCATCGGTGTAACCATTAACAACGAGCTGTTCATCACCTCCATAAGAAAGAACCATATCCTTAGTTCTTCTCAAGTACTTAAGGATGTTTTTGACCGCTGTCCAATGATCCACTCCTGGATCACTTTGATATCTGCTAGACAAACTAACAGCATATGCAATGTCGGGTCTAGTACATAGCATGGCATACATTAGAGATCCTATGGCTGAGGCATAGGGAGTCTTACTCATCCTTTCTCTATCTTCTGTCTTGCTGGACTTTGAGTTTTACTCAAGGTCGTATTGGGCAACATGGGCAAGAACCCTTTCTTGCTATCTTCCATTCCAAACCTCTTTAGAACTTTGTCCAAATATGTACTTTGTGACAATGATATTAGGCATCTCGATCTATCTCTATAAATCTTTATGCCTAATATGTAAGCTGCTTTGCCAAGATCTTTCATTGAAAAACTATTATTCAAATATTCCTTGACACTATTAAGAAGGTCTACATCATTCCCAATCAACAATATGTCATCTACATATAGTATTAAGAATTCTACAGAGTTCCCACTCACTTTCTTGTAAATACAAGATTCTCCATAAGTTTGTATAAAACTAAAACTTTTGATTACCTTATCAAAACGTTGATTCCAACTTCGGGATGCTTGCTTCAATCCATATATGGACCGTTGAAGTTTGCATACCTTGTTAGCATCTCTAGGATCGACAAAACCTTTGGGTTGCATAATATACAACTCTTCATCAATGTCTCCATTGAGGAACGCTGTTTTGACATCCATCTGCCATATCTCATAATCATAATATGCAGCGATTGCTAACATAATCCTTACAGACTTTAGCTTCACTACAGGTGAGAAAGTCTCATCGTAGTCAACTCCTTGAATTTGTCGAAACCCTTTTGCGAAAAGTCGAGATTTATAGACAGTAACATTACCATCAACATATGTTTTCTTCTTGAAAATCCATTTGTTCTCGACAGCCTTCCGGCCATCTGGTAAGTCCACCAAACTCCATACTTGGTTTTCGTACATGGATCCAATCTCGGATTTCATGGCTTCTTGCCATTTATTGGAATCTGGGCTCATCATCGCTTCCTCATACGTCGCAAGGTCATCGGTGTTGTCTACCAACATGACACTCATAACAGGATCATACCAATCAGGAGTGGTACGAGTTCTCGTTGACCTGCGAGGTTCTGTAGCAACTACAACCGAAGTTTCATGATCATCATCATTAGCTTCCTCTCTTATTGGTGCAGGCACCACAGGAACTTCTTCCGGTGCTGCGCTACTCACAAGTTCGAGAGAAGGTTCGACAACCTCGTCGAGTTCTACTTTCCTTCCAGTCACTTCTTTCAAGAGAAATTCCTTCTCTAGAAAGGATCCATTCTTGGCAACGAAGATTTTGCCTTCGGATCTATGATAGAAGGTATACCCAATAGTTTCCTTTGGGTATCCTATGAAGACGCATTTTTCTGCTCTGGGTTCAAGCTTCTCCGGCTGTAACTTCTTTACATAGGCTTCGCAACCCCAAACTTTAAGGAACGACAATTTAGGTTTCTTCTCAAACCATAATTCATACGGTGTCGTTTCAACGGATTTAGATGGTGCCCTATTTAAAGTGAATGCGGATGTTTCTAATGCATAACCCCAAAATGATAGCGGTAAATCTGTAAGTGACATAATAGAACGAACCATATATAAGAGAGTTCGATTACGACGTTCGGACAAACCATTACGCTGTGGTGTTCCCGGCAGTGTCAATTGTGAAAGTATTCCGTATTTCTTAAAATGCTCGCCAAACTCGTAACTTAGATATTCACCTCCACGATCAGAACGTAGAAATTTAATCTTCTTGTTAATTTGATTCTCAACCTCACTTTGAAATTCCTTAAACTTCTCGAAAGTTTCGGACTTATGTTTCATGAAATAGATATACCCATATCTACTCAAGTCATCCGTGAAGGTAAGAACATAACGATAACCACCGCGCGATGCTACACTCATTGGACCACACACATCGGTATGTATGATTTCAAATAAATCCGTAGCTCGCTCCATCATACCAGAAAATGGAGTCTTAGTCATTTTACCCATCAGACATGCTTCGCATCTTTCAAGTGATTTGAAATCAAGTGATTCAAGAAGTCCATCGGAATGGAGTTTCTTCATATGCTTCACTCCAATGTGACCAAGACAACAGTGCCACATATAGGTCGAGTTATCGCTCAATTTCAAACGTAGCCTCAATGTTATTAATATGTGTATTTCCACTATCGAGATTCAATAAGAATAGACCATCTATCAAAGGTGCATGTGCATAAAACATATTACTCATATAAATCGAACAACCATTATTCTCGGACTTAAACAAGTAACCGTCTCACAATAAACAAGATCCCGATATAATGTTCATGCTTAACGCAGGCACCAAATAACAATTATTTAAGTATAAAACTAATCCCAATGGTAGATGAAGAGGTAGCGTGCCGACCGCGATCACATCAACCTTTGATCCGTTTCCCACGCGCATCATCACCTCGTTCTTCACTAGCTTCCGTTTATTCTACAGCACCTGTTTCGAGTTACAAATATGAGCAACCGAACCAGTATCAAATACCCAGGCACTACTACGAGTTCTAGTGAGATACACATCAATAACATGTATATCGGATATACCTTTCTTCTTGATGTTGCCGTTCTTCAAATCCGCCAAGTACTTTGGGCAATTCCGCTTCCGGTGACCTTCTCCCTTGCAGTAAAAGCACTCAGTATCAGGCTTAGGTCTAGCCTTGGTCTTCTTCGTCGGTGCGGTAACTTTCTTACCACCCTTCTTGAAGTGTCCCTTTTGCTTAGACTTGCCTTTCTTGAATTTGGTGGTCTTATTGACCATCAACACTTGGTGCTCTTTCTTGATCTCCACTTCTGCAGATTTTAACATGGAGAAGAGTTCTGGCAACTGCTTGTTCATGCTTTGCATATTGTAGTTCATCACAAAGTTCTTGTAACTTGGTGGTAGTGATTGGAGGACACGGTAAATCCCCAAAGCATTAGGAATCACTATACCCAAGCTTTGAAGTTTGTTGGCATGCCCAGACATCTTAAGCACATGCTCACTAACGGAGCTGCCCTCTTCCATCTTGCAGTTAAAGAACTTTTCAGAAGCCTCATAGCTCTCAACTGCCGCGTGAGTCTCAAAATCAGTTTGAGTTCACGGACAATATCATGTGGGTCTGAATTCTCAAACCTTTTCTAAAGCTCCGATTCTAAACCATACAAGATAGCACACTGAACTGTGGAGTACTGAGTCTTCCGAGCGAGGTAAACATTCTTTACTTCATCGGTAGCAGTAGCTGCAGGTGGGTCACCTAGCGGTGCATCCAGCACATAGGTCAAATTACCAGCATTGAGGACAATCCTCAAATTGCGGAACCAATCCGCGAAGTTGCTTCCATTGTTTTTCAACTTTTCTTTCTCTAGGAACGTATTAAAATTGATGGTAGGGGCCGCCATTGATCTACAACATATTTGCAATAGTTTAGACTAAGTTTATGACAAATTGAGTTCTAATTAATAGTTAAATTAATCTAGGTGAACTCCCACTCAAAACAATATCCCTCACATTGTTTTAGTGATCACACGAACCAAATCCACCACATCAACACAGATCATCACGAGAATTGATGTAGCTTCAATGGCGAACAATCGACATGTTCATCATATCTACTATATGATTCATGCTTTACCTTTCGGTGATCCGTGTTCCGAGACCATGTATGTACATGCTAGGCTCGTCAAGATCAAACCTTAGCTTCCGCATGAGCAAATCTGGCTTGCTCACGTAGTATACACTCGCAGAATCTAACACACCCGATCATCACGTGGTGCTTCGAAACAACGAGCTTTAGAAACGGTGCTTACTAAGGATGAACACTTTAGAACTTGAAATTTATGTGCATGAGGGATCATCTTATAATGCTACCGTCGTTAACTAAGCAACACAAGATGCATAAAGAATTAACATCACATGCAATTCATAATATGTGATATGATATGGCCTTTCTTCTTTGTGCTTCCGATCTCCATCTTCAAGCACGAACATGATCTCCATCATCACCGGCATTGCATCAAGGTCAATGACGCTGCTCCATGGTTGTCGTTCACCAGCTTCAACTATTACAACTACTTTGAATAGACACGCGGGTCTTAATAAAAATTAAAAAAACAACCATATGGCTCCTGTCGGTTGTCAACTTACAATAAGGAACATTGCATACATCAAATATAATCACAATCATGGCCATATCACATCACAGCACACCCCTGCAAAACAAAGTTAGACGCCTATAATTTTTTTGCATATTTTACGTGGTTTGGGGCTTTCAATAAGTGTCGATCTAACTTACGAACAAGAACCACAACGTTGATGTTTGAACTATCAAGTGCCTGTTGTAAATTGGATCTATACTATAATGGGAGAGACAGACACCCGCAAAGCCACTTATGCAATACAAGTTACATGTTGAGCGTGGAGCAAGTCTCATGAACGATGTCATGTAAGGTTAGCCCGGGCCGCTTCATCCCATCATACCGCAAGATGCAAAGTACACAAGAACCAATTGATAATAAAAGCACCACCACCCACAATGACCATTGTGTTCTACTCGTGCAACAGATCTACATATAGACACGGCTCTGATACCACTGTAGGGGTTCGTAGCATGGAAAACAAAAATTTTCTACCGCATACGAACAAACAAGCCAAGATCTCTCTACTATATTGAAGCAACGAGTCGATAGAATAACTCACCCTCGAAGATTCCAAAGTGTTTAACAAGAGCGGATTCTCGTGGGTGATGTAGTCGTACTCTTCCCGATCTCAAGATCGTGTAGACGATCCTTCCGGCGCTGCGTTCCGGCAGCGCTTCCGCAGTCGGTCACACATTCGGTACTCGACGAAGACCTTCCTCTCCCTTGTTCCAGCAGGCAGCGGAGGTTGTAGCACTCTCCTCGCGATTCCGGCAGCACGACGGTGTGGTACCGGAAGTAGAGGGGAGATCTCGCAGGGCTTCGCCTTAAGCCGGAGCAAGTATGGTGGACTATGAGAGAACCTCGATGATCTAGGGTTTAGACGCACCAAGGAGGAGAGGCTAGGCCGGCGGCTATGGCAAGGGGATTCGTCAACTCAGCGGCTAGGGTTTTGCCCTAGGCGGCGGCGGCAGCAGGAGGTGGCGGCGCCGGTGGCTTGGGGCTAGGGTTTGCAGGGTGCAAGGTGTGTGCTTGGAGGGGCAGCCCTGCCCCTCCTTATATAGGTGGAGGGGGCCGGCCAAGGGGAGGGGAGTCCCTCCCCAACTCGGCTTCCAAGTCCGGCGGTGGAGGGAGAGGGACTTCCTCCCCAAGTAGTTTTCCTACTCTCCCTCCACCAAGCAAAATAGCCGTTTGACTTTTCAAATTGGCGTTTGACTTTTCGAACTAGGATTTGATTTATCCCTTTATTTCGCTCAGCGATGACACCCAGTACATGATGCAACCATTCCAACTTGTTATGACACATTCATGTACCCTTCCCCTCCGGAGTGCCGGACATTCCGGAACCTTCTAGAACATTCCCGATGAAAACACCGGAACCATTCTCCAACCCCGAAACAGGACTTTCCTTATATGAATCTTATTCTCCGGACCATTCCGGATCTCCTCGTGGTATCCCGGATCCCATCCGAGACTCCGAACAACATTCGGTCTCTTACTCATCATTCCATAACTACTCAACAACGTCGAATCCTTAAGTGTGTCTCCCTACGGTTCGTGAATTATGCGGACATGATCGAGACACTTCTCCGAACAATAACCAATAGAGGAATCTGGAAATTCATATGGCTCCCACATATTTCTACAATTACTTTGCGATCGAATGAACCACTTACATACGATACCAATTTCCCTTTGTCTCACGATAGTTTACTTATCCGAGGTTTTGATCGTCGGTATCTCTGCATACCTAGTTCAACCTCGTTACTGATAAGTACTCTTTTCTCGTTCCCGTATGTGATCCCTTGTGAGCCAGTCACATGCTTGCAAGCTAATTGGATGACATTCCACCGAGAGGGCCCAGAGTATATCTATCCGTCATATGGATGGACAAATCCCACTCTTGATCCATGTGTCTCAACCAATACTTTCCGAACACTCAATGCCACCTTTATAGCCACGCAGTTACGGTGTGGTGTTTGATGTCATCAAAGCATCCTTCCGGTGATGGTGATATGCATGATCTCATGGTCGAAGGAATTAGGTTACTATGTATCAGAAAGCATATAGCAATTGAACTATTAAAATGACTTGATCTTTATGCTACGCTTATCTATAGGAGTATGTCCATCATATCATTCTCCTAACGATATGATCTTGTTGTTAATAACATCTCAATGTTCATGATAGGGAAACCACAATCATTTATTAACCAACAAGCTAGTATTATGAAGAGGCTTTACTAGGGACATCAATTTAAGTTTACAAATCACACAAGTATTAAAGTTTCCTTGTTAATACTATTATAGCATGAATGTAAACATTTATCATAAACACAAAGTTATAATAATAACTACATTTATTATTGCCTCTAGGGCATATCTCCAACAATTGGTTCATCTAGATAGTCCTGGTAGTGGTACCGTCTATTCTTTATTGAATCAAAGCTTGGAAAAATGATAGTGAGCTTGATCATGTTATGGATCCTATGGATTTGTTCCTAAGGTGCTACCCTTCCTTTAGGGATGTGCCTAGAAATAGATCATAGGTATATGCATGATTGAATGGTAAAATATAGTTTGACAACCAGAGCAAGGATGTTGCCCTGAGCTCTGGTTGGATCTTGGTACTTTGTTGTTTGCCATTAGAGTCTAAAATAAACCCCTATGATGGATTCACCCCACTTGGGTGCTTTCTGAGGGTTTGTTTTATAAAACAACACATGCTTTCTCTGAATAAGATGATTAGATTTTGTGAAGGTTTTATGAAACTCACCACAAAATCTGATGATGGTGTAGTAAGTTGATGATGATGATCTTGATCTGGTTTTGCTGGACTCCTATGCTTGCTCTTGAGCTAGCCTGCTCCTCCTAGCTCCTGGGCTTGATCTTGTTGTCCACCTGATCCATTCCCCTCCTTATGTCACCATCCTGGTGATGTTTGGTTGATCCTTGGTTGATGTGGTTTCTGGCTGTGGTGCTTGGTTTAGCTGCTTTCTACACTGGTTGTTCTTGTGTGTTGTGAAGTGGGGTGATGCACTAGTGCCCCCATGGCTGTGCTGTGGTTTTGTGAGATTGGGCTATGCTTGTGAGGTCGACAACACACCATATGCATGCTGGTGTGTGTCCAGCTTGTGTGCCTGCTATGCACTTGTGGATATGATCAGAATCTAGATATTTACTTTTACCTGGTTACTTTCATCTGGCTGGTGAATTTGTCCCTCTTGGCTGTCATCTGACTTCTGGCTTTGAATTTATGAAACATGGAATCTCTCCTATTGGTGAAACTTGCCCCTTTTATAACATTTCTCGATGATGAATTTGTTAAGTGTATTTCATTGACATGTCTGAGAGAAATAATACTAACACTAATCTTCTTTTGTTTTTTATTTAGTCTTTGTTTTGCAGGTACAAAGATAAAGATGAAGATTTAGTTTAGATTTAGATATAGGATAGTTAGTAAATATTCCATTGTAATTTTCTTATTCTTTTGAAATTTTCTTTTATTATTCATGTAATCTTTATTTTATTCAATTGTAATAAAGGTTATATTATTATTAATAAAGGATATTCCTATTCTTTGTAAATTTACTTTTGTAAGTTATGTGGATGATTCAAATAAGTTATAATTTTATAACTTCATTATATGTATTGATGATAAGAAATAGACTTTATATTCATTATTGTTTATCTTTGGATATAATTCAAGTTGTAATATTTATCTCTTAATTGAATTAAGATTCAAAATTTATATCTAATTCATTTGAATTATAATTCAAACACTCAAGTCTAATATTTCAAATCCATTTGAAAACACATAACTCCTTAAGATCATCTCAAAGTTTACAACAATCATCCTTTAAGACTAAACCTAATCTCAAAGTGTGAAAGAAACATTGATCTCTTAGGTTTTTTTAGTTGGCAAAAATTTTACCCACATTTTCATAGATGAATGCATGCAACAATTTATATTCCTAAATCTACCCTTCGTTAGGTCCTAAATGCTGGGATGCTACACGCTCCAACCTATCACCTTACCACCAACTGTCCATTTGGCTAAGTTATTGCAACCTATATGATCAAGGCAGAGCCCATATGCCATGTGGTTACACTAGAAGCTTCTAAACACTAAGTATCTCAAATCCCTTTGTTCCTAGGTGGCTTTCCACAAGTGTGATACACAAGGTAGACCATAGATATGGGCCTTGTGTAACCACTCAACATAACCCAAACATACCATTCCACCCAAGTGATTCATTCACTTAGTTGTTTTATTAAACAAAAACACAAGTCAAAGACTTAACAATATTTTCCATAGCATGTGTGTAATCCACCCTTGTTTACTACTAGCTAGGCTAAGCATGGCAATATAACAAGTATCTTAACTTAGAGAAAATTCTACCAAGACTACAACTACTAGGATTTCCCATAGCATAGCATATAGATACTTAGCAAAAATATCATGCAAGCCCTATACAAAATATCACTAGTGCATAGTCAAAATATTGGGATGTAAACATGAAGCACCACTTTCCTTGGTAGTTGGCGGAGTAGCAACAATCCTCACAATCACAATTACCACTAGCACCAAAATCTACACATAAAATGATAGCACCAAATTTACATTCAAAATAATCAAGCAAAAATATATGAATGCATGCAAATGCCATGTGATGATTTTTATTAAACTAAACAAGACAAGTAAACAGTACTAAAACACAAAACTAAACTTTTATAGACTAAATAAACTCAAATTAGTCTTAAAAACATTTTCCAAATAATTTATATACTCAAAATAAGCCTACAAATGTCTCTGCATAAAATTCCATTTTTACAGAAGCAAAGTACAAAACTATGCCCATATATGTGTAGGATTTATTTTTGTGAATCCATTTATATATTATTTGCATTTTTTGGATAAACAGAACAAAAGTTATTGAATTTTCAAGTTTGAATAACTAATAGATCAAAATTCAGATTTTAAAACAAAAACAGGGACACGTGGCAGCGTCTGATTGGCGCGTACCGGTTCGCGCTGGATCACGCTTCTACACCATTAGATCTAAATGAAATCTAGCGGCTCTAATCTACTTGTACCCCTTCGTGCTAATTCTAATCGCATCCATCAAATACAGATCCAATGGACCAGATCTGATCGACCAGAAACTGGCAGCACGAATGGCTCTACCGGTGGCGACGCTACTGCCGGTAACACGCCGGAAAGGCTAGAGGGGTAGGGTTTGTGCTGGTGCTTACCGAGCTCGCGGGAACATGGGGATGCTCAACATGTACTTGGCTTGGACAGGGCACACGAACACGGGCTCAGACGCTTGCCGGAGTTCGTCCTCGCGTCGGGTGATTACTGCCGGAGACGAAGGCGACAACCTAGTGCGCAAGGGAACAAGCGGCATGCATTAGCAGATGCGCAAGACAAAGGCGAACTCACTCGCGTGAACCAAAGATCAAGGGGAACACGAGGCTCACTTGAATAGCTCGTCGGAGTTGAGCTGAGCTTTGGACACCTGCAGGCATTGACGGGGGTGACGACCTGGGGCGATTTAGAACAAACTAAATGCATGAGAAGATGCGCAAGGCGATGGCGAAGCAGGTCGTGTGAACCAGAAGGCAAGGCGCGCTCGAGACTCACCGTGATAGCTCGCCGGAGCTCCTCGGTGTTGCGGCGGTGCAAAGCAAAATTCGTGGAGCCTGGCGGCGCTTGGGGGTATCAGTGTTGGGGGAAATGGTCGCAGAGGGGTGGATGACCTGAGATGAGTTACATGGAGCCCAAATATTCAGCAAATTTGACCTGAGATCTGGGTATCATCAAATTAGGATGAATGAACAAGATATAGCAAAAACTGCATTTTCAACACACTTGGGCCACTATGAATACTTGTTTATGACCTTTGGACTTTGTAATGCCCCAACAACCTTCCAAGAACTAATGAACAACATATTTGCCAAGTTTTTGAGGAAGTTTGTGTTGGTATTTTTTGATGATGTGTTGGTTTAGAACAAATCTCAGGAAGAACATATAGACCACTTGAAGCAAGTTATGACTGTTTTCAGGAACCATGAACTCAAAACAAAGTTATCCAAGTACCAGTTTGTCCAGAAGAAAGTTGAGTACCTAGGACACATTATATCTGACAGTGGTGTTCAAACTAATCCAACAAAAAATCAGGACATTGCTAACTGGGAAACACCTACAACCTTGAAGAAGCTGAGGAGATTCTTAGGCTTGACTAGCTATTACAGAAGGTTCATTCCAAAATATACTCACATATGCCAACCACTATTCAGTGCATTGAAGAAAAAATAACTTCTCCTAGGGACCTCCACAACAGCAAGCCTTTCAAGAGCTAAAAAAAGTTATGTCCCAACCACCACTCCCGGCTCTTCTAGATTATTCCCAGCCTTTCACAATTGAGACAGATGCCCGTTCATGTGGATTGGGAGTAGTTTTGATGCAACAGTCTAAACCATTGGAATACTTCAATAAATTCCTAGGTCCTGAAACTAATTTTTTTTCCATACAATCCCTAAAAAATAGGGATCGGGTTCCACTATCATCAGATAATGGAACAAACAACCACACCAGGTATCTTTGTTCTGACCCACCTAGAGGGCCTATCAGTGTTCGACACCTTATTACAAACCAACAAACAAAACAAAAACAGAAAGATAAGGAAGCTGGAGACGCAAGAACACCGCCCGCAGGCTAGTGAAAGTTTAGTCCTGAAACTAATGCCAAATCAATCTATGAAAAGGAGGCAATGGCCATATTAGAAGCTCTAAAAAAATGGAGACACTACTTCCTAGGCAACAAACTTACCATCAAGACTGACCAAAGCAGTCTGAAGTACCTAGCAAGCCAAAAAATGTTGAAGGAATCCAGCACAAACTGATGCTGAAACTCCTAGAGTTTGAATTCATCATCCAGTACAAAAAAGGAAAAGAAAATTTGGTGGAAGATGCTCTATGCAGAAAGTACCAAACTAGTAAGGTTGACACTTTACAGGATATAGACATTTGCATGGTCACTTCCTCAGCTATTTCCACTTGGACCCCAGATGTTACCAAATCATACCAAGATGATCCTTATTGCTCCAAACTCCTTCAAGAACTAGACACCTCCCCTGCCAATAATACCAACTTCTCCATTAAATCTGGGGTACTAAGGTATAATGATATACTAGTAATTGGATCAGGTTCTAACCTGAAGGACAAAATCTTTGATTCTTTCCACTCCTCTGCCATAGGAGGCCATTCAGGAGCTAGGGTGACCTACCATAGGATCAAGAACTTGTTCTACTGGCCAAATATGAAAGGATACACATAGCCACAGAAGTGTCACATTGTCCCATCTACCAAATCTCCAAGACTGACAGAGTGCCATACCCTGGTGTCGTGGTATTACCGACGAGTACGCCATGGAGGGGTCCTCACAGTGCGTGTTTAGAGACGCGGGGTAAGGCGGACGGTTGACGGGTACGAGGTAACACAGCTTGCCCAGGTTCAGATCCCATGACGGTGGCGGAATCCTACTCCTGCTATAAATCACTATAAGGGCAGATACGCCGAGTTACAGAGATAGGTTCGCTGTGCGAGGTTGTATGAGATTGTCTGAATCAATGCCCTAAAGGCTCCCATAGGCCCGACTTATATAGTCGCCAGGTACTAGGGTTACAGGGAAAAGTCCTAGCCGGACAGGTTATAGAGTCCTACACCGTCTATAACTAGTCTTGTGTATCTTGTACTCCAAGGCTCCGGGTACGCTGGTGACTCCACCGTAGCCTTCCTTTATCCGGCATGGGCCTCCCTTCTGGATCCACCTAACTGGGCCGCCCAGCAGGCCACAGGCCATGCTACCGACTATGGGCCACCCGGGTTAGTCGGATAAGAGACATGCTATGAGGATACCCATATAGCATATCCCCAACAGTAGCCCCCGGAGAACTCCGAGATCTTGCGCCGTCTTGCCTCTTCCCGTGGAATGCTCCGTCTAGATGGATGTCGGCAAATTGTCAAGCAATATCTTGTAGTCCTCCCAAAGAACCCTGCAAAGGTTTTCTCCGTCTTCGAATGGTAAGCAGGAGAAATGCTGAATCTTCCATCGCACTCTTCCGTAGTCGGATTAAATCCGTCCATGCCGGAATTTTCGATGCGACGGCTCATCTACCCGTGTCAGCTAGGACGACGTAGGCTTAGGTCAGCGATGCCTCGTAACTCACACATGCAGAGAACGCAATCATATCCGATTTTCCCGCGCGAGCGATACGAACCGTTGGCGGCGGCGGTTGGAGACGTGGCGAAATTACCGTGCACGTTCACGAACACGTCTTCTACGCGGCAACCGTCCGATTAGCTGCACGAATCTTGACGCAGAGCATGATAAATAGTAACCGTGGGACACTTGCCACTTTTTCACCCTATTCTCTCGCATCATCATCTTCTTCCTCCATCCGCACGCCTCCTCGAGCTCTCCGCGGAAAACCTTGAAGAAACCCTAGCCCCTCTCTGCACCAGTCGCATCCTCCCAGTCCTCCATGGCCAGATCATCCCCGTCGATGGCAGCGTCGAGCGAAGCCACGGCGAAGCCGGCGAGCTCCATCGTCGTGCCCCCTGAGGGCCTGGTTATCCCCGCGTCGGCGGTGATTGAAACCACCGGCGGTGACCACAATCTGGCGGCGCTAGAGCCTCTGGAAGAGGAGCCAGATTCACACAAAGGCGACTGGCGTGGCTCGGACATCACCGGCCGTGACATCCAAGAGATGGTCGCCGAAGGCTACCTCCCAGCGACGGAGGGGCTTGCCTGGCGGGCGGCACCGGCCGGCGAGGTGACACCTTCTCCCCAAGCCGGAGAAAAGGTGTACCTCAAGGCTCAGCTGGTACGCGGAGTTTCTCTGCCCATCTCCCACTTCTTTCTGTCCGTATTGAACCACTTCAAAGTCCAACCCCATAACCTCTCCCCCAATAGTATCTTAGTGCTTAGCAACTTCGCGGCACTTTGTGAGGGTTACCTAGGGATTAAGCCTAGGTTAGACTTTTTCATGTACTTCTTCACCGTCAAACGTGAAGCCGGACATAGTAGGGAGGAGCTTAGGAACTGCGGCACCATAAGCTTCAAGATCCGACCTGGCCGGCGGTTCCCCGACATCGTCGGCCACGAGTCGTGCAAAAACTGGAAGCGGACGTACTTCTACGGCCTCGACATTCCTTTGGCGGGCCGAGAAGTGACGTACCCGGACTTCGTGGATGGAGCCGCCGCTGAAGTTTCCACATGGAGATCCCATGCCTCCCTTCCCTCCGACCTCAACGCGTCTCGCGCAATAAGGCGGATCGAGTGGTTCGTAGAGACGGGTTTGACCGGCTTGGACCTAGCCATGTGCTGGTTCATCAGGCGAATCCAACCTCTGCAGCACCGCGCGAAGTTCATGCACGAGTACACGGGTGATCGAAAGGATACCCTCAGGATCTCCGTGGATAACTTCTCGAGCGACTCCGTCAAGCTCCGTCTGAAGGACATCATCAAGGTGAAGGATAAGAAGCGTGGCTTCACCATCACCTACGACATGTACGTAGACGACAGGTGCCCAAAGGTAGGTATTTATTTTCCGTGTATGATATTGCTCCAGTTTCTCCGTCTTTCCAGTGCCATCTTATCTAACACGGTGATTTCTCACTTAACAGCTTAGCGATCTAGATGAGGACAACCTGGCTGCCCAAATCTACGATCCAAAGATGAAGGAAGTCACGGTCGTGTCCGACGATGATGCCCTGTTGGCGCGAAAGCGGAAGAGCTCCACCTGTGACGCTGCCGACGGAGGCAAGAAGAAGAAGACGGAGGGTGGAGGGTGGAGCCTCCAAAAAGAGTACTGCCGCCCTGGAGGCGGAAAAGAAGAAAGCCACTGGGATGTTTGCCAAAGCGCCCCCCCTAGTGTAAGCCTCTCATTCTTCGACATTGTCTCATTTTTCTGTCTTGTTCCTGTACTTATGCACTTTGCACGTTTCAGGAAGAAAGCCACAACCAGCCTCAAGAAGTCCTCAAAGACTCTTGGGGCTTCTAGAAATATCAAAGATATGCTGCATCGCGACTCCTCCCCTGCCATCGCCCCTGCTACTCCTATCGTCAAGCCCTCCTCCGCTCCGACAAGCTCTCAAGTCCAGGAGGCACCAGGCCCTTCCGCCATGGAAGTGGATTCTGGCGCCTCTACCAAACTCGCTGTTGTCGGCGAGCAGGCGACGCAGGAGAGTGCTGCTCTTCAAATGGATGAAGCTTCGGCTAAGGATGCCATCGGTAGTGGCAAGGCGGTGGTGGGAGCTTCTCCGACAAGTAGACATCTTGCCAGGAAATAGCATTTCCTTTGGCAAGCTGCTAGCCGAGAGCGCTACAAACCTAAAGATCATTGCACTTGTAAGTTTTACTTTACCTTTTGCATTTCGTATGAGTATCCCACTGTAGCCCCCGAGGATGTAGATGGAAAACCATAGGTTTTGCATCTATATGCTCTAAGAGTGACTAAGTTAGAAAGAACTCTCACTGTAGCCCCCAAGCATTTAGATGGTAGAAATTATTCCGACTAGATGCTTTAAGAGTAGCATACACGGTGTTCATAATTTTCAGTGCTGTAGCCCCCCAAGCCTCTAGTTGTAACTGAATTAGTTCCGACTAGATGCTTAAAGAAAGCTAAACATATTGATAAGTTAAAAACTCTCGATGTAGCCCCCGAGCATCTAGGTGGAAAATCTCCGACTAGAGGCTCCAAGCAGACCAAACAACGACTTAACTTTATATTTGTTTCCACAGAACGAGAATGCTCGGAGGGGCATGGCCAATGACAAGTATCAGAAGATGCGCGCAGATATTGAAGCCGAAAAGGGTAAAACTGCCATCTTGAAGGAACAGATCATCAAAAAAGAGTCTGTTTTCTTTTTGCGCATTTCCATCTTACTTTTGTGCCTTCCTTCTTCGAGTACTCACTCTGTACTTTGTTTTCTCCGACATGCAGAGCATGTTGCCAAGGCCAAGGATATTGTCGAGCAGTCCAAGCACATCCAGCAGCTGGACAGCGAGAACAAAATCCTTAAGAAGGAGAGGGAAGAAATGCTGAAGATGCACGAGGATTCCATGAAAGCCCTGCAGGATTCCGCCTCCGCGGAGATCAATCGCTTGAAGGAGGAGCTTGCGATCCTAAAGGATCAGAAGCAAGCTGCTGATGAGCAAAACCTTCGCCATAGCGAGGCGTTTAAGATCCTCCAACAAGAGAAGGAATCCTTGGCGGACACCATCTGGCAGGCTAAGGCCAGCATCTTCAGTAAGTGTCCTCCGCCTTGTAGTTCTGTAGTCTGGATACTTAGAATTTATTGAACTCATGCAATCTTTGTCGAATTTTCAGCGCCCATGGGTTTAACCCGCTCGCCTCCTTCGGACAAGGAATGCATGGTTCTTGCCGGCAAATTCATCAATACCGCCATCGCCCAAGCCAAGGAGATTGCCGAGCCCCTCCAGATTTGTATCAAGGCCTCGGACTCCGTGACGAAGTACTCGGAGATTTTGCACCGAGCCCCCGTGCGTGTCGCGAGCGGGAAAGCTTCATGCGCACGGGCTGGCGCAAGGATGGCACTGTCTATGGTGAAGGCACACTATGAAGATGCCGACATCGACACGGTGACATCTGGTATCCCCGACGTGGATGATGACGGCAAGGAGATCGATCACGAAGCCATCTTGTCATCACTCGCGGGTTATGACACCAGGGTTGCCGAGTTGGTGGACGTTGACGTCTTCGTGCCCAGGAACTTCATCGACAACGTCAACCAAGACTCCTCCGAGTCTCATCACAGCGCCAACGTTGAGGGTGATTCTCCGGCCGGTGATGATGCGGCCTCCAAGTCTCCTGCGCCCAAAGAATGAAGAGCACTTTGTAATTTCTGTTTCACCTTTGGTGTGTGCACGGGAAAAACTTGTTGATGTAATCTTAAGGCGGAAAACAATGGTTGTCGTATCCTGCTACTTAAGAATTAAGTTTCAGCATGTATATATTTTTTAAGCAAGTGCTGGCTTATCCATTACTCTGGTTCTTATGCTTGACTTTTCGTGAGTCGGAAGACTCGTTGTCGGAACCATGCGCTTAGGTGATGATGCCCAATGGCACCGTCAATAACCTGAGCACAAAATCGCCGACAATAAGTGCCAAAAGTTACTACTCTAGAATCCACATAAAAACGACAAAGAATGTGTAGACCAGAAAACTTAAGCTAACGCCCGTAGACGGAATTTTCACAAGTGCAATCGCAAGACTTGTGCATAAAGGTTTTATATGATCCAAAAATGAACACTAAAGGAGGTAAAAGACTCAGCAATATGAGTGAACCAAAGAGCTTTATTTCATTGATCATATAAGAGGTACACGATTAGATAAAAAATGCTAAGTGTAGAAAGGACGTAGCTGTGCTATGTTCCATGGACGATCAAGCTCCGGGTAGTCATCATCCGGGTCACGTCGCTTACGCTTATGATCCTTGTTGGGTCTATCCTTGAGCTCACGATTGTCGACAAGGTAGTAAGACCCATTGAGCAGCGCCTTGCTTATGATGAACGGTCCTTCCCATGGCGGGGATAATTTGTGTGACTTCTTCTGCTTAAGTCGGAGTACTAAATCCCCCTCTTTAAACGAGCGATGCCGAACGCGGCGACTATGGTAGCTGCGTAGCTTCTGCTGGTAGATGGCGGATCTTTGGCATGCCAAAACGCGCTCCTCCTCGAGAATGTCCACATCTAGGCGTCTAGATTCTTCAGCATCATCTCCGTTGTAGGCGGAAACTCTTGGTGCATCGTGGAGGATGTCGGAAGGTAGGATGGCTTCTGCTCCATATACCATGAAGTAAGGGGTGTAGCCGGTGGATCTGTTGGGTGTAGTTCGTAAACTCCAGAACACAGATGGCAATTCTTCCGCCTAGGCTCCAGCTGCTCTATGTAGCGGTGCCTCAAGACGTGGCTTGATTCCCTGCAGAATTAATCCATTGGCTCGCTCAACCTGACCATTGGATTTTGGGTGTGCCACAGATGCAAGGTCAAGTCATATGCCTTTGTCCCAGCAATAGGCCTCCACTTCTTCGAGTGACAAGTTGCTTCCGTTGTCAGTGATGATGCTATGTGGGAGACCAAATCTCACCACTAGATCCTGGACAAACCTGAGGGCAGTTGCCCCATCAAGATTTCTAATGGGTTTAGCTTCTA
Source organism: Avena sativa (assembly GCA_916181665.1). Classification (NCBI taxonomy): domain Eukaryota; kingdom Viridiplantae; phylum Streptophyta; class Magnoliopsida; order Poales; family Poaceae; genus Avena; species Avena sativa. The sequence goes on along the minus strand of OV702297.1, from coordinate 295,692,291 downwards.
TCCATTTGGTGAATTTGTCAACTGCTACTAGCAGATGCGTAAATCCGCACGGTGCCGTCTGTAACGGTCCCACCATGTCTAGCCCCCAGACTGCAAACGGACAAGTTATATTGTTCGCAATTCTTCAGCAGGAACATGTGGTTGTCGGGCATAATACTGGCATCCCGTGCATGTCTCAACCATCTTGTCAGCGTCCGCCTTCGCGGTTAGCCAGTAGAATCCTTGCCCGAAGGCTTTCGCGACCAATGATCGAGGAGCAGCGTGATGCCCGCAATCTCCGAGATGGATCTCGCGCAGGATTTCCATACCTTCTAGCTGGCTAACGCACTTTAAGTATACACCAGTAGTGCTCCTTTTGTAGAGTTGCCCATTGATTATGGTATAACCCTTTGCTCGCCGTACTATCTGCCGTCTTTCGACCTCGTCGTCGGGCAAAGTTTCGTGTTCGAGATATTCCATGAACGGTTTTGTCCAAGCCGGAGGGATCTTTGTCACCATGTTGACGAAAGAGTCAGCTCTATCCGGGTTGTTGATGTCGGTGCCCTTCACAAATGGTGTGCGTAGATGCTCTAGGAAAACTCCTGGCGGAATTTTCTTGCGCCCTGATACAAGCTTAGACAGTAGATCAGCTGCCTCGTTTTTCTCCCTAGGCACATACTTGACTTCGTAGCCCAAGAAGCCCTTGGCTATCTCGTCCACTTCATCGCGATATGCCGCCATCATAGGGTTCCGCGCATTCCAGGTGCCAGCCACCTGCTGGGAAACCAAGTCAGAATCTCCACAGCAAACTATGTGCTTGACGCCAATATCCTTGGCTACACGTAGTCCGTGAATAAGTTCTTCATACTCTGCCATGTTGTTTGTAGCCTCGAAGTGGATCTGCAGAACATAGTGCAACTTATCTCCTTTTGGTGACTATAGCAGTACACCAGCCCCCGAGCCGTTGAGAAACTTTGATCTGTCAAAATGCATCACCCAGTACTCTGGTTCTGGCAACGGAGTAGCATCTGGCATCTCCGTCCAATCTGCAATAAAATCCGCCAAAGCTTGTGACTTGATAGCGTCGCGTCTCTTGTAGGTGATCTCGAAGGAGGAAAGTTCAACGCCCCACTTCGTGACCCTTCCTGTAGCGTCGCTGTTATTGATAATGTCGGATAGTGGAGTCTTGCTCACTACTATGATTTGGTGCTCCTAAAAGTAATGCCTCAGCTTCCGAGAAGCGAGGAATACTCCATAAGCTATCTTTTCGTAGTGCGGGTAATGCTGCTTGAACTCCATCAAGACCTCGCTTACATAGTAAACTGGTCGTTGAACTCCGTGCTTGTAGCTTGGTTCCTTCCGCTCTACCACGATGACAATGCTGATAACCCGGTTGGTTGCCGCCATGTAAATTAACAGGGGCTCTCCAGGCTTGGGTGCTGCAAGGATGGGCACTAAGGAAAGAATCTCCTTGAGCTGCTTCAATGCTGCATCTGTTTCGTCTGTCCATGTGAATTTGCCCGCCTTCTTCAACAATTTGTACAGCGGCAAAGCCTTCTCTCCAAGTCGGCTGACGAACCGACTAACTGCTGTGACGCAGCCTGTTAGTCGTTGAATGTCCTTTAGGCATGTCGGACGGTTTATGTTTAAGATGGCCTTGATTTTCTCCGGGTTGACCTCGATTCCATGCTGGGAAACGATGAAGCCCAACAATTTGTCGGCTGGAACCCCGAAGACGCACTTCTTAGGGTTGAGCATCATGTTGTATTTCCGGAGATTATCAAAAGTTTCTTTTAAGTCGGAGATTAAGTCGTTTGACTTTTTAGACATCACCGCGATATCGTCCACATAGGCGTGAACGTTCCGACCAATTTGGTCGTGGAGGCAACGTTGCATTGTCCGCTGGTAGGTAGCACCTGCGTGTTTTAACCCAAAGGGCATCATGACATAGCAAAACGTGCCGTATGGGGTGGTGAACGAAGTGGCCAATTGGTCCGACTTCCTCATCTTGATCTGGTGGTATCCTGAGTATGCATCAAGAAAACACAAAAGTTCCAAGCCAGCCGTCGAGTCAATGACTTGGTCAATGAGAGGCAAAGCAAACGGATCTTTGGGACATGCTTTGTTCAAGCCGGTGTAATCAACGCACATTCTTAATTCAGTAGTTCCCTTTTTGGGGACAAGTACAGGATTGGCCACCCATCGGGTGTGAAGGACTTCTCAGATAAAACCAGCCTTAAGTAACCTAGCTATCTCTTTGCCAATGGCGCATCTCTTCTCATCTCCGAAGCGTCGTAGAGGTTGTTTCACTGTTTACATTTTGGATCTATGTTTAAGCTGTGGTCGGCAAGTTCCTAGGTACACCTTTCATGTCGGCAGGTTGCCAGGCAAAGATGTCCCTATTCTCACGGAGGAACTCGACGAGCGTGCTTTCCTATTTGGGATCCAGGTTCGTCCCAATGGCGACGGTCTTGGAGGCATCGCCTACCACAAGTTCCACCGGCTTGGTCTCGATGGCGGCCTTGAACGCAGGAGCGGAGTCGGAGATCTGCTTCTTCGACACGGGCATCTCTGAGTCATTGACCTTGCTCTGGATCTCCTTGAATTCTTCGCTGTAGAGGACAGCTTCCGCAACGGATGCTTCATTGATCTTGTAGTCCCTTGCCTTGGTAAAGCTTCCGGATACGGCGATGACACTGTTTGGTCCGGGTATCTTGAGTTTGTTGTAGACGAAGCATGGCTTGGCCATGAATGTGTGGAATATGTCGCGGCCGAATATGACGTGGTACACGCTCTTGAAGGGGACCACCTCAAAGGTCATGCGTTCTTGGCGGTAATTATTAACGTCGCCAAAGGTTACCTGAAGTGTAATGCACCCAAGGGACCGAGCCTCCCGTCCAGAAACTACGCCATGGAACACGGTGTTAGTCCGCCTTAGGTTTGCCTCCATCAAGTTCATTTTCTGCAGTGTATCCAGGTACATGATGTTGATGCTGCTTCCACTATCCACCTTGCACTTGGTGAACTCCACGCCGTCAATCAATGGGTTGATGACCATGGCGTACTAGTTCTCCGTGGGCACAAGGTCTGGGTGGTCCGTCCTGTCCCAAGTGATTGGAACCTTCGACCAACGCAGGTATTGGGGAACAGGGGGGAGAGTGGCCATCAGGATCCTTAGAGAGGTCTTCTGTTGTCGGACGGTGGGGGTGCCAAGGAAAGTGTGGTAGACTGGGGCCTTCTTTGCGAAGGGGTTCTTGCCCTTGTCGTCGCTCTTGGCGGTGTGCTTGGGGTCAACGTCCTCGTCCATGTCACTTGAATCCTTGGACTCCTCATCCTTCTTCTTCCCCTTGCCCTTGCCTCGCGGTCTGTTCTTCCGACTTCGCTTATAGCCGGACTCCGGGTCTTCCTTAAGGTCGTTGACGAACTTGCAGTGTCGATTGGTATGGGTGGCCTTGCCGTTGGCGTCGAGGTGTACGAGGCACGGCATATCACGGTACTATTCGTAGGTTTGGGGAACGCAGAGCGGAGCCGAGTTGGTTTCACTTCCTCGCTGCTGCCCACGGCCTGCTCCTCTTCCTCGGCCATGTTGTCCGCCTTCTCCTCGTCCTGCGAAAGTCATGGCGACCATGTCGGTAGATTGCTTTTCTTCTGGAGCAGTTTTCTACTTTGTACTGCTGTTCCTTCGAGCTTGAGTTGGGACGGCCGTTGCCGGCAAAGAGCCACGAGCATCGTCGTCGGCAGCTGCGAACTCACTAGCTAACTGAATCATATGATTCAAGTCAAGCTGATGATTGTCCTGCAAGCGCTTTAGCTTATGTCGGAGTAACGTGCCTCTTTCCAACCCATCGATGAAGGCGGCCATGGCGGTCTGGGCGTGCACTCCTGCGCAGGAATTCTTCATATCCAGCCAGCGGGAGAGGTAGGCGCGAGATGTCTCGTCTTTCTCTTGCACGCACCGCTGTAGATTGCCCACCGTGCAGGGACGCTTGTATGTACCCTCAAAGTTCTTGGTGAACACTTCTTGCATGTCCAGCCAGTTGTAGATAGATTTCTCCGGCAAGTCGTCGATCCATTGACGGGCCATGCCCGCCAACATTAACGGGAGATACTTGTCGGCGACGTTGGGGTTGCCTCCGGCAATCTCCACCGCGTTGCCGTAGTCCTACAACCATGTGGCAGGCTTGGCGGTGCCATCATAGGGCTTGATGGTCTTGTCAATCCGGAATCCTTTGGGGTAAGTTGCGGACCGTATTGCAGGTCCAAAGCAACGTGGTCCCAGGTATGGTCCTTCTCGGGCCTCATGGATCTTGTCGATCCGCGAACGTGCATCGTATGGCTCCGGGTTCTTATTCTTTTTGTCAACAGGGGATGGGCTGCGCGAACGACGCGGGCCTCCTTCGCCATGGTGACTGCTTGGCGGCGACGGAGGCGGAGGTGGTGGTGGGTTAGCTTTCTTGCTGTTACCCTCCTGCGATGCTTCACGCCTGTCGCAGTTGCTTGTCGGACACGGAGGGTCATCGTGCGACCTGCTCTTGTGTCCTTCGTGGTGCTTTCCGTCATGACGGGTCTGCTCCGCATTGTCGTGGATGACAATGCCGCATTGCTTTGGTGGGGGCATATTCGTGCGATGGTGAGCCTTGTAGTCTTCCTAGCGTCGGGGGTGATTGGGGTGGTGGCGATGGGCGGCGAGGTTGGGCTCTTTCTCCGTGGTCGGAGGATATGGGGATAGCATCCTTCCTGTTATGCGCATCCCTCCGTCTTTGTTCGCATGAACCCGTCCGCGATCCAACATCCTGAGGCGATCTGTCCCTTGGCGGTTTGTACTGGCTAGATCGGCAAAGCGTTGGGTCAGACTCAAGCCTCTGAGAGGTGGCCTTTTCCTGTTGCTTTACCGCCTTGGCCACTAGGTCATAGACCTGTTCCACTGCCTCAGGAGATCTATCCTGCTCCAGAAGGGTCTTGGCGACGGCGAGGATAAGGAGTGGGGTGGGCATCACCTGCTTTCCTTCACTGTCAATGTATGGTTTGGCCTATGCCGGCTTCGAGGGAGCCCATCCTAGGTTGCGCCGTACACCAGGATCATTGATGACGCGAGCCAGAGCTTTCTTAGCCTTCTGCTGCTGGAGCAGAGTCTTGTACTCGGCCTCCATTGCTCTAGCTTACTCTATGGATTTCTGCGCGTTAACCAGATCTCGATCTAGTTTAGCGCCTTGCTCCGCGATGGCTTGCGCCTCCTCAAGCAGCTGCTGGCGCTTCTCGTCAAGCTGAGTCACGTTCCGGATAGGATCAACAGTTAGTGGCTCAACGAGGAGATTGCCGTACATCACTCTATCAGCTGGAGTAACATGGGCTGCTGCCGACATAGATGCTAGAGGCGGCAAGTTTGCGGTGTTTTTGTTGCTCGGACCGGTGCCGAGTTCCTGCGGCTGCTGCACTGGATTAGACGGAGGAGGCATGACTCTTGCGCGATCATCGTCAGCAGCAATAAGTGGCCCCTTCCCCTTATCCAGCGCCGTAGGCGGAGCTTGCCCGGGCTGGTCTTCATCCATCATTGTCCCGATGGTGACGTACACCCCTCGAGACATGACGGTGTTATTAGCTTGCTCGTCGCGCGAGTACTCCTCCTCCATCTCCTGCATGGCGGAGTCTAGCTCTTCTGGACTGAAGTCTATCTCCTCGGAATCTGCACTGAAATAAGCATAAAGCGCGTCAATGATAGAGTCGGAGGGTGCCAGGACTTCCTCGATGACGGGAGGTGGAGGTGCAACGGCCTCGACGATGACTGGAGGTGGTGGCGCTGCTGCGACGATGGCGGCCGGAGGTGGTGGTGGTGGCTGAATCGGAGGTGCTCCGTCAATGAGCGCAAGCGCTGTCTGAGCTGCCGCTTCAACCTCCGCGTAGTTTTTGACGGTGTTCACCATGCCTTCAAAGGTGAGGTGTCCTGACGCCTGTTGCCGTCTTAGAGAATGTCGGAGAAGCGTGTCATGGTCCAGTCCTTCCACAAAGTGATAGATAGCATCATCATTGGGGTAATTGGCCAGGTCGGCCGGTATACGGAGCCACCTGGCGAGGTAGTCGCGGGGGTTTTCGCCCTCTCTCTGAACGCAGCATGCCAGATCGAAGATGGTAACCACGCCGACGAACTTGGATCTCTGCTGTCCAGACGTACGGGCGAAGCCGGCGGATTTGCAGTGATCTTCCACCTTTATATCCTGCACAGGGGCGGTTTGGGTGGGCCTTGAATTTTTCCGATCTTTGCCGGCAAACTCCGAGGAGAGATCCGACATCGATCCTTCCGCGAAGGTATCCTGCCCATAGGCGGTCCGTGCGGGTCTTGATGCTCCTCCGACTCCCAGGGAACTAGTGCCCAAGTCGGTTTCGCCAATGAAGAGGTGGATGTCTCCGATAGGAACGATCGAACATCGCGTAGGGTTCGTCTTCGCCGGGATCCAGAACTCGTCGGGAGGGACGATCGGAACGTTGCCGGAGAAGATAATGCGACCGATGGCTACGGTTTCGCCGATTCCCACGAAGATCTTGGTCCTCGACCGCTGAAGAGCCTGAAGCGCCTCTTGCCCCACGGTGGGCGCCAACTGTCGTGGTATTGCCGACGAGTACGCCATGGAGGGGTCCTCACAGTGCGTGTTTAGAGACGTGGGGTAAGGCGGACGGTTGACGGGTACGAGGTAACACAGCTTACCCAGGTTCAGATCCCACAACGGTGGCGGAATCCTACTCCTGCTATAAATTACTATAATGGCAATACGTCGAGTTACAGAGATATGTTCGCTGTGCGAGGTTATGTGAAGTTGTATGAGATTGTGCCCTAAAGGCTCCCATAGGCCCGGCTTATATAGTCGTCAGGTCCTAGGGTTACAGGGAAAAGTCCTAGTCGGACAGGTTACAGAGTTCTACACCGTCTATTACTAGTCTTGTGTATCTTGCACTCCAAGGCTCCGGGTACGCTGGTGACTCCACCATAGCCTTCATTTATCCGGCATGGGCCTCCCTTCTGGATCCACCTAACTGGGCTGCCCAGCAAGCCATAGGCCATGCTACCGAATATGGGCCACCCGGGTTAGTCAGAAAAGAGACATGCTATGAGGATACCCATATAGCATATCCCCAACAACTGAATCATCTGATTCAATTCAAGGTGATGATTGTCCTGCAAGCGCTTTAGCTTATGTCGGAGTAATGTGCCCCTTTCCAACCCATCGATAAAGGCGGCCATAGCGGTCTGAGCGTGCACTCCTGCGCAGGAATTCTTCATGTCCAGCCAGCGGGAGAGGTAGGCGCGAGATGTCTCGTCTTTCTCTTGCACGCACCGCTATAGATGGCCCACAGTGCAGGGACGCTTATATGTACCCTCAAAGTTCTTGGTGAATGCTTCTTGCATATCCAGCCAGTTGTAGATAGATTTCTCCGGCAAGTCGTCGATCCATTGACGGGCCGTACCCGCCAACATTAATGGGAGGTACTTAAAGGCGATGTTGGGGTTGCCTCCGGCAATCTCCACCGTGTGGTCGTAGTCCTGCAACCATGTGGCGGGCTTGGCGGTGCCGTCATAGGGCTTGATGGTCTTGTCAATCCGGAAACCTTTGGGGTAAGCTGCGGACCGTATTGCAGGTCCTAAGCAACGTGGTCCTAGGTATGGTCCTTCCCGGGCCTCATGGATCTTATCGATCCACGAACGTGCATCGTACGGCTCTGGGTTCTTCTTCTTGTTGTCAACAGGGGATGAACTGCGTGAACGACGCGGGCCTCTTCCGCCATGGTGACTGCTTGGCGGTGAAGGAGGCGGAGGTGGCGGTGGGTTAGCCTTCTTGCTGTTACCCTCCTGTGACGCCTCACGCCTGTCACGGTTGCTTGTCGGACGCGGAGGGTCATCGCTCTTGTGTCCTTCGTGGCGTTCTTCATCATGACGGGTCTATGTCGCGTTGTCGCGGATGACGATACCACACTGCTTTGGAGGGGGCATATCCGGACGATGGTGAGCCTTGTAATCTTCCTGACGTCGGGGGGATCGGGGCGGTGGCGATGCGCGGCGAGGTCGGGATTTTTCTCCGTGGTCGGAGGATATGGGGATAGCATCCTTCTTGTTGCGCGCATCCCTCCGTCTTTGTTCTGATGAACCCGTCTGTGATCCGACATCCTGAGGAGATCTGTCCCTTGGCGGTTTGTACTGGTAGATCGGCAGAGCGCTGGGTCAGACTCAAGCCTCTGGGAGGTGGCCTTTTCCTGCAGCTTTACCGCCTTGGCCACTAGGTCATAGACCTGCTCTACTGCCTCCGGCGATCTATCCTGCTCCAGAAGGGTCTTGGCAACGGCGAGGTTAAGGAGTGGGGTGGGCATCATCTGCTTGCCTTCACTATCAATGTATGGCTTGGCCTGTGTCGGCTTCGAGGGAGCCCATCCTAGGTTGCGCCGTACACCAGGATCGTTGATGACGCGAGCCGGAGCCTTCTTAGCCTTCTGCTGCTGCAGCAGAGTCTTGTACTCTGCCTCCATTGCTCTAGCTTTCTCTATGGACTTCTGCGTGTTGACCAGATCTCGATCTAGTTTAGCGCCTTGTTCCGCGATGGCTTGCGCCTCCTCCAGCAGCTGCTGGCGCTTCTCGTCAAGCTGCGTCACGTTCCGGATATGATCAACGGTTAGTGGCTCGACGAGGAGATTGCCGTACATCACTCTATCAACTGGAGTAACATGGGCTTCTGCCGACGTGGATGCTGGAGGCAGCAAGTTTGTGGTGATGTTGTTGCTTGGACCGGTGCCGAGTTCCTGCGGCTGCTGCACTAGGTTAGGCGGAGGAGGCATGACCTTTGCGTGATCATCGTCAGCAGCAATTAGTGGCCCCTTCCCCTTTTCCAGCGCCGTAGGCGGAGCTTGCCCGGGTTGATCTTCATCCATTGTTGTCCCAATGGTGAAGAACACCCCTCGAGACATGACGGTGTTGTTAGCTTGCTCGTCGCGCGAGTACTCCTCCTCCATCTCCTGCATAGCGGAGTATAGCTCTTCTGGACTGAAGTCTATTTCCTATGAATCTGCGCTAAAATCAGCATAAAGCGCGTCAATGACAGAGTCGGAGGGTGCCAGGACTTCCTCGATGACGGGCGGTGGAGGTGCAACGGCCTCGACGATGACTGGAGGTTGTGGTGCTGCTATGACGATGGTGGCCGGAGGCGGTGGTGGTGGTGGCTGAATCGGAGGGGCTCTGTCAATGAGCGCAAGCGCTGTCTGAGCTGCCGCTTCGGCCTCCGCGTAGTTGTTGACGGTGTTCACCATGCCTTCGAAGGTAAGGCGTCCTGACGCCTGTTGCCGTCTTAGAGAGTGTCGGAGAAGCGTGCCATGGTACAGTCCTTCCACAAATTGATAGATAGCATCATCATTGGGGTAGTGGGCCAGATCGGCTCGTATACGGAGCCACCTGGCCAGGTAATCGCGGGGGTTTTCGCCCTCTCTCTAAATGCAACGCGCCAGGTTGAAGATGGTAACCACGCCGACGAACTTGGATCTCTGCTGTCCAGACGCACGGATAAAGCCGGCGGATTTGCAGTGATCTTCCACCTTTATATACTGCACAGGGCGGTTTGGGTGGGTCTTGAATTTTCCCGATCTTTGCCGGAAAACTCCAAGGAGAGATCCGACATCGATCCTTCCGCAAACGTATCCAACCTGTAGGCGGTCCGTGCGGGTCTTGATGCTCCTCCGATTCCCAGGGAACTAGTGCCCGAGTCGGTTTCGCCGATGAAGAGGTGGATATCTCCGATAGGAACGATCGAACACCGTGTAGGGTTCGTCTTCGCCGGGATCCAGAACTCGTCAGGGGGGACGATCGGAACGCTGCCGGAGAAGAGAACACGGCCGGTGGCTACGGTTTCGCTGATTCACACGAAGATCTTGGTCCTCGCCCGCTGAAGAGCCTGAAGCGCCTCTTGCCCCACGGTGGGCGCCAACTGTCGTGGTATTGCCGACGAGTACGCCATGGAGGGGTCCTCATAGTGCGTGTTTAGAGACGTGGGGTAAGGCGGACGGTTGACGGGTACGAGGTAACACAGCTTGCCCAGGTTCAGATCCCACGACGGTGGCGGAATCCTACTCCTGCTATAAATCACTATAAGGGCAGATACGCCGAGTTACAGAGATAGGTTCGATATGCGAGGTTGTATGAGATTGTCTGAATCGATGCCCTAAAGGCTCCCATAGGCCTGACTTATATAGTCGCCAGGTCCTAGGGTTACAGGGAAAAGTCCTAGCCGGACAGGTTATAGAGTCCTACACCGTCTATCACTAGTCTTGTGTATCTTGTACTCCAAGGCTCCGGGTACGCTGGTGACTCCACCGTAGCCTTCCTTTATCCGGCATGGGCCTCCCTTCTGGATCCACCTAACTGGGCCGCCCAGCAGGCCACAGGCCATGCTACCGACTATGGGCCACCCGGGTTAGTCAGATAAGAGACATGCTATGAGGATACCCATATAGCATATCCCCAACACCTGGGCTATTGGATCTTTTGCCAATACGTATAGCCAAATGGGAAGAAATCAGTATGGACTTTGTGGAGGGTTTTCCTAAGTCAAAAGGAAAAATGTCATCTTCATGGTAGTAGATAGATTGACAAAGTACTCACATTTCATTCCCCTCTCCCATCCTTATACAATCCAAACTGTGGCAGATCTCTTCATGACACATATATTCAAGCTTCATGGACCACCTACTGTCACCACCACTGATAGAGACAACATCTTCACAAGTAATTTATAGCAACCCATATTCCCTTCCATGAAAATATACCTCCATTTCACCACAACCTACCACCGTGAATATGATGGGAAGACTAAAAGAGTGAACCGGTGCCTGGAATAGTACATAAGTTGTACGACTGATGATGCTCGACGTGGCATTTCGTTGGTTACCCCAAGCGTAGGGTGTGAAGAGCAAGCAGCAAGTTTTCCCTCAGTTGAGACCGAGGTTATCGAACCAGAAGGAGGATGGAAACATCACACAGGTGTTGCAAGCAATGCGGAGACCTGCACAACACAAACTCAAGACTTTGCCCCAACGAATCAGTAAGGTTGTCAAGCTCACAAGTTTGATGTAACAAAGGATTAAACGTATGGTGTGGAAGGTAATGGTTTGCAACAAGTAAACAAGTAACAGTGGAAGATGTATCAATGGTAAAGATTGGACTGGGGTCCATAGTTCACTAGAGGTGCTCTCCTTAGATAAACAACATGGCATGAAGGGTAAACAAATTATAGCAGGGCAATTGACAGGAACTGAGCAAGGCATAACAATGCAATTACTAGTCATAAAGATCCTATGATATTCGATTGGGCAATACAACAAGATACATAGACCGCCATCCAACTGCATCTATGACTAGAAGTCCACCTTCAGGTTATCATCCGAACCCCCTCCAGTATTAAGTTGCAAGCAACAGACAACTGCTTTAAGCAAAGTGTGTAAGGTACACAGTCAACAACTAGCAAAACCAAAGCTAGCAAGAGAAAAGGCAAAGACTAGGAAGGAGAAAAATAAAATTGAGCAATAACCATAGTGAAAGCATTATTTTGTTCATTAAAATCCTTTTGATAACAAGGTTGATCAGGTCTTGCTACCAAAACAATCTTATATGAAGCAAAACTTTGCATTCCAAAAAGTGATTATGTTACCTCAAACTTGATAGCTATGGTCCCAATCATAATTGTTTCAAAACTTCCTTGTGGAATGGGACAATATATTTCTCCAACCTTGACGCTCTCAATATTTTCAATTGAATTCAGGCAATATCTCTTAGCAACCTTCTTGGGGAAATAAACAGTATGCTCTTTGTCATTAATATTAAAAGTTACTTTTCTTGATTACAATTGATGACAGCACCTGTAGTATTAAGAAAAGCTCTCCCAAGAAAAGGTCTTCAGGCATTTCAAGCACAACAAAATCAGTTAAAACCAAGCAATTATGAGCCACTTGAACATGAACATCCTCACATATACCAACAGGAATAGTAGTTGACTTATCAGCCATTTGCAAAGATATATCAGTTGGTATCAACTTCTCTAGCTGGAGTATCTTATAGAGAGAAAAAGGCATAACACTAACTCCAGCTCCCAAATCACATAAAGCAGTTCTAACATAATTATTCTTAATAGATCAAGGAATAGTTGGTATACCTGTATCACCAAGTTTCTTTGGAACCTTACCATTGAAGGAATAATTAGCAAGCAAAGTAGAAATCTCCTCATTAGGAATCTTCCTTTTATTAGAGACAATATGCTTCATATACTTTTAATAAGTAGGCAACTTAATAGCATCAGTGAAGCGATCCAACCCGTTAAGAATTGGATCCTGTGTTTACAGTGCTAGTCCCTTGGATCTATTAGCTAGCACACATAGTTTTGATGAATAAAAGAGTATCAATGCGTCACATTATTACAACAATTGATCCAAGAATATAAATATCACAAAGTTGCTTAGCTCATAGCTAGCTAAATAACATAGTTCAACAAATAAACAATAGATAAAGGCTCCATCATGCCATAGGCAACTCGCTGAGTGGAGATTCGCAACCTAAACGATAACCTTACTTGTCGTTGAAATAACCTGTGCAGCCACGAATGGTCAATACATTTGAATTGTATTGGAAAGATGTCACTGTTATGTGGGCACAATTGGCAACCTGTCATATACATGCACACTTTGGCTAGTGGAGTTTAGGCTATTTGCATACAGCAGCATTTTCTCCTACCTTTTTAAATAAAGTTTTAGTTCTTCAAAATAACTAACAACAGCTCGAGTCACATGAGAGCTCCTAAAACTATGGACACATTGAGTAACTCAAGTGCTCCTATGACCCATTATGTTCACCCATCATGTTTTATTAGAGAAATTGGAATGAATGAGACTTTTCAACTGCGTCAAGAGAAGTTACTCATAATTGTCCATTACCGGGGACACGACTAAGTACTTAGTTCATAAACCATCTGCAGAGGCTAGTACACTTTACCCCACAAGACCTGATCAACCCCTTTTGAGAGAAGACCAGGACGATACCTTTGGGAAACAGAATCATGAGCCAAGCTCCGGACTGTACCATCCTATCAACACCTACATCTGCTAGTCACGGTAGGACATGATCCCATAACTTACTCAGTCAAGTCAGAGCCCATATCACATGTGGTTGTACATGAAAGTTACTAATCAAGACCGTCTATTATCCCTCTGAAGCCTAGGTGGCAATCCCCACCAAAATCCACACTCGATGACCCAATCAATGCCATTCCACCCAGGTGATTCGTTGATTAAGTGGTTTTCATTTAAGCAAAACATAATCCTTCTCATACACATATGTATCATGAAAACCACCCACACAACTAATAGCATGGCTAAGCATCTACAATACGATGGCTATCAAGGAATCAACTGGGTCTATGACAATTCTATTGGGTACTCACACCATACCATAACATATATAATATAAAACATTTCCTTCAATGCAAACTACTGAAAACTAAATGCATAAGAAAACAATAGGAGATTCATGATAGTGACACTTGCCTCAGTTGTAGTGATCATTCACACAGTCATCGCAATCACAGATATCGCACTCCCGACAATCTATCGCGCAAAACAATAATCGCAATCAATCATACAGTAGCACATCACAACCAAACAGTATGCATGCATTTTAGAAAAGAGAAACAAATTCAAAAGCATTTCATAAACATTTTCCATTAAACAAATAGGCTTTTAATAGGCATTAATGAATTATGAATACTTTAAGTAAAGAATAGTTTCATAAAATTATGGGAACCATTCTACTGGATAGGTAATGTTCATAGCTTTCATTTGCCACTGGTTTCACCTTAAATGATTTACAGATTAAAAGTTATAGCCAAAATACCAACTTAATAGATTTAATCATAGATAATTATTTTGTACTGTAACAAATTCTACTAATGCTACAGTGACGTGTATTACAATTTTCTGAATCCATAGACACCAAATTTGCCAATTTTGGAGTTGTGGTTATCTTCCTATGAATTATTTACCATATACTATATTTAAATATTCCAGAAAATATGCTTTGGTAAAATTCCTAAGTTTATCGCATGATAATATGCTACACATTATTCTGAATCCAGGGATATATGATATGTATTTTTCTGAACATTATTTATTTTCTTATCAATTTATTACTCTAAATAAGACATTAAACCATTTATTTAGTTACTGCATAAACTTACATTATTTTCCTGAACCATTTGCATATTGATGATCTACTTGGAACCAGATTTCCATCGGTATATTATTTGTGATTTTTGGACCAGTAGATCTTTTATTATGAATTTTACAACTTCTAGCATTTTCTGCAATTTAATTAATTCAATTTTGTCAACAGTTGAACAGTCAACGCTGACTAGTGGTCAGCGCTGACGGGGCGCCATGCGGCAGGACGCGAGTGGGCGATACCCCTTCGTAGGTTCAGTCTAATCTGGCATGTTCGTTTTAGATTGGACGGCCAGGGCTCATCTTCTCCTCACCTGATCGTCGACGGTGACGTGTCAGCGGTGGTGGCTTCAGGCGGCGATGCGGGCGGCGGTTATGGTGTTGCTCCGGCGAGGGGAGGTAGCGTACGAGGTGCGCAGAATCTTGGCGAGATCGACGACGAGGTTCCCGGCACCGAGGGCTTCCTGGGGCCGCGTGTAGGGGCAGCTGGAGGTGAGCGACGACGGCGGTGCTCCGGCGGGATCGGGTGGCCGTTGTGCTTCTCTACGAAAGGAAAGAACGGGTAAGGGAGGTTCGGCGAATCGAGGGGAAGAATATCAGAGGGAAAAGATGAAGAAGGGGCGACGGAAACCACGGGAATGAGCTCGATCTGGAGCTTCGACGGTGGCGGGATCGGCGAACTTCGGGGCGGCGGCTAGGGGTGGGGCGAGGGGCGGGTAGTTAGGCGGGCTGGGGTTAGGTGGGCCGCGCGAGTTAGGGTAGGTTTTAGTTTCATTTTTTTGTTGTTCTTTTTATTCTTTTGTATTTTCTGTTTTCTTTAATATATTTTTATTAGATAGTCCAAATGAGTTTTTGTTTCTAAAATTTTCTAAAATCGAATAGATCATTGTAGGATCATATTTGTAATATTTTTACTAGTTTGTAAGTAGTGGATTTATAAATCCTTGTATATTTTATTTTATTCAGATATTTATTTGTTTGTACATATTCCATAACTTTTTCATAATAGTTCCAAATGAGCTCAAACCTGTTTATAGATTTTTCTAAAATTCATAATATGAATATGGACTAATAGGGATACATAATCCTGTCCATTCAAAATATTCAAACATAGGTTTTTGAAACAAGACCTAATAGATGCATAGAAGGGTTTTTCAAATAGGGTTCTTCACAAATGGTTTTGAAATTGAGATTTTTGCAAGATGCTATGATGCAATGCACATGAGACCTATGAATCTTTCCTATTTTAAAATCTAGGATGTTACAATCAGTCAAAGGAATTTGCAAAAATAAAGGTTTCATCCATTCACAAAACATGTTGTAGTGCTCTTCCTCCTTTGACTTGTGTTTCTTACCTGCAAAAGGCATAGGTTTCTGCACCCAAGGTTCTCTGTCACTACCATGTTTATTAGCAATAAAATCCTCCTTAGTGTACCTAGTATTCTTAGTGTGCTTCTCGGGTTATTCCTCAACTTCCTCCTTATCAGGAGCATCATTTTGACCATTACCACTCTCAGTTTCAGCATTAGAGACAAATATACTATTAGGATCTACGACAGGTTCAGAGGGTTCCG
Organism: Avena sativa; assembly: GCA_916181665.1. Classification (NCBI taxonomy): domain Eukaryota; kingdom Viridiplantae; phylum Streptophyta; class Magnoliopsida; order Poales; family Poaceae; genus Avena; species Avena sativa. The sequence goes on along the minus strand of OV702297.1, from coordinate 295,676,506 downwards.
CAACTACTTTATGTTTCTTTTTCTTTCTCTTACGACGACTACCACTACTTTCACCTTGATGAGAATCCTGCTCAATTCTTTTAGGGTGTCCTTCAGGATATAAAGGATCTTGAGTAGCTATACAACTCCTAGTTGTAATTCCATAAGCATGTTTATCTCCTGAGGCATTAACTAGCATATCATTTTCTACCTTAGCAAGTTGATCAATTTGAGTTTGAACCATTTGAAAGTGTTTAAAAAAAATTAATATCATTAGTAGTTCTTTCTACAATATCTTTCAAGTCATTAATAGCTCTAGAGTTTTCCAGTAAATGATTCTGAACTTGTTTATTAAAATTACCTTATTTAACAATAAATGTTTCAAGTTCATCTAAGCATTGATCAGGACGCTTACCATAGGGAATATCACCTTCATAAAAGTGGAGAGAGTGTACCTCAAGAGTAGATGAGTGGGGAATTAGCTTGCATGATTCTTCTATAGGAGGTAGATTTTTCACATCTTCAGCTCTAATACCTTTCTCCTTTAGACACTTCTTAGCGTCCTTCATCACTTCATCATTTAATGCAATAACTCCCCTCTTCTTTGGTGTTGGTGTTGGAACTAGTTCACGCACAACTAGTTCGGTAGTAATAGGCTTAGGTGTATTTAGCTCAGTTGAAGTCCAATCATCATAATTCTTGCTTATTTTAGCCATTAAACTTCAGCATCTATAGGAGTTGTTTTCCAGAAAACACAATCAACAAAGCTATCTAGGTATGTCCTAGAATCATCAGTTAGTCCATTATAATAAATATCAAGAAGCTCATTTTTAGGTAATGGACATCCAGGATGTGCATGAATCAAGGCACAGAACCTTGTCCATGACTCAGGCAATTTCTCTTCTTCTCCCTGTTTAAAATCAAAAAGTCTCTGCAAAGCAGCATGTCTAGCACTGGGAGGAAAATATTTCTGGAAGAAAGAAGTAATCAAGGAATCAAGACTATCAATGGATCTAGGAGGTAATATATTAAACCAATCCCTAGCTTCTCCTTTTAGTGAAAAGGGGAACATCTTAGTAACAAAGTACTTGCGCATCTTAAAATCATCAGAGAATAAAGCACTCATAGTGGAAAGATCATTCATATGCGCTACAGCATTCTCATTTTCAATCCCACGGAAAGGTTCTTTCTCAACAATTTCTAAATAGGATAAATCAAGAGATAAATCATAATCTTTATGTTTAATATCTATGGGAGAAGTGGCAAACTTAGGATCAGAGGACAACTTAGGAATAATAGTACTTCTCTCAAGGAGACTCTTAATAGCACTAGCACCATGTGTGTTCTGGCACTCTTCAATAAATTCATCAGTAAACTCAATGTATCCATCATTAATATCATATGTCTCTCTAGACTCAGGTGAGCTAATAGGTGTAACGGTGCCTTCACTAGGAGTTTCAGTATTTCTTAGATTATCCATAGTAGCATCTAGGAAAGGACCTAATGAACCACTTGCATCAAGCACAGTAGAAGTAACATCATGAGTATCAAAAGCAGTTTCAGATTCAGTAGTAGTAGCAGTGTGTGTAGCATGAGTATGTGGTGGTGGTGTAACAAGCTTACTTATAACAGACGGTGAATCAAGAGCAACAAAGGTGTTTAGGACTGTACCTCTTCTTGTAGTGGATGGTAAAATAGGAAACTTTCCATCACGAGACTTCCCCATGATAAAAGGAGTAGCAGTGAACAATAATAGATCCAAGTGAACTTACAAATAAAGCTATGCTCCTCGGCAACGGTGCCAGAAAATATTCTTGATGACCCACAAGTATAGGGGATCGCAACAGTCTTCGAGGGTAGTATTACCCAATCTATTGATTCGACACAAGGGGAGACAAAGAATACTTGCAAGCCTTAACAACTGAGTTGTCAATTCAGCTGCACCTGGAAATAGTTCTTGCTCACAGAAGTTTATTAGTAGAAACAGTTTGTAGTAGCAACAGCAAAGTAACAGCAGCAGTAAAACAAGAGCAATAGTAAAAGTAGCAGCAAACAGTATGATATGAGTGTGGTAGGCATAGGGATGGATGGACGGGCATTGCATGGACGAGTCTAAACATGTAACTTCAAGATCTAGGGAATTGCAGATAAATAAGAATAAGCATCCAAGCACAAAACAATCATAGGAATGTGCTCCATATATAGTCATGCGTGCTCGCAATGAGAACTTGCACAACATCTTTTGTCCTACCAGCCCGTTGCAGTGGGGCCTCAAGGGAACTACTGGCAATTAAGGTGCTCCTTTTAATAGAGCACCGGAGCAAAGCATTAACACTCCGTCCCGTCTGGCTGTCCCAATTTCTGTCACTTCGGGGCCTTTGGATCCGGACAATGATATGTGTACACAACTTGCAGATACGATCACAAACAATACTATCACAATGATTCAATAGTAAGTTCATATATGAGATCATGGCACTCGGGCCCTAGTGACAAGCATTAAGCACAACAAGTTGCAACAAAGTCAAATAGCACTAATAGAGATACTAGGCACCATGCCCTAACAATCTTATTCGATTACATGATAGAATGCATCCAATCCCTACCATCCCCATAGCGTAGAGTGGGGGATTACTCACTCATGGATGAGGGAAACATGGATGGTTGATGGAGAGGTGTTGGTGATGACAATGGAGATGATCCTCTCCAAATTTCCCGTCCCGGCAGGGTGCCAGAATAGAGTTTCTGGTTCCAAATCGCGGTTTCTGGTGGTGGCGGCACAGCGGAACTCTTTCTAGAAAAACGTCGAACCGCCCTCAGTTTTTAGGTCAAGAGGCATCTTATAGGCGAAGAGGGAGGCCGAGGGGGTGCCTGAGGTGGCCGCACCACCCCAGGCACGGTTAGGTCTGGCCCACGCGGCAGGGGGTGTGGGTCCCTTAGGCCTCCACTCCGTCTCGTACTCTGGCTCCGTGGATCTTCTGGTGAAATAGGATTTTTGGAATATTTTCCGTGATTTTTCCTGATAGTTGATTTTCTGCACAAAAACTAGACACCAAGGTAATAATAGCAAAAGAGTTTGGGAAAGTAGATACGTTTCGGATGTATCAAGTAGCAAATAGATGCATAGGACACCGTCAAAGTTCATAAGAGTGACTAGATACAAATAGCACAAGAACAAGCAATATTAACAATATGCATCAATCAATAAGTTTTGGGACAATGCACATAGAACTAAGAATGGAAACTATGCTCTCTTAACTGGTGCCTAAAGGTAGAAGGTGGAGACTCAATATAATAGTGGAAGAAAGGCCCTTCATAAAGGGAAGCAGGGATTTCAAGTTGCAACAAGAGCTTCCAAAAATTATGGTACTTGTTAGCTTTCAGCTCTCATTGCCCCTATCATAAGCATCTTGATGTGATTAAGGTTAAAGTGAACAAACTATGGAGTATATGCTTGACAAAGTATAAGTTGGCAATCTCATGTCCCTTGAATACGAGGGCCGCTCCTCATGCTACTCAACTTTAGTCACCTGTAAGTTCTTGTCATAGTAAGTACATGTGTATCATAGAGAACCGCCAACGGGGTACCCCTTGCACATGGTACAGGAGCTATCCCATAACCAAAATGACAAGGCAAGCAGACAATGAGCATCTCAGCAATCTTCTTATTTACCATGGGAATATGGTGCTTTTTTCTAGCTTTCCTCTTTTCTCAATATGTCTCTTTTTTTATAAGAAGAAAGCTTCATAGATGTCATTATGGTGATGCTGCAAGTTTCCACCATGATTAGGCATGGCTTAGGATAGCGGCCCAGGAAGTTCTTTAACACAAATACATAACTCCATGGAATTACAAGATCCCCTTTTATTTCACACCGACGACATCCATAGACAAACGAGCATGATATCAACTATGTACAAAGTACAAGTGCAATGTTGAAAGCGTTCCCCGTGACCGCACGGCTCTGCTAATTCCAACGTATAAGTGCAAGCATATACAACATATATAACACAATGGTTCAAGTTTATTAGGGGCAAGGAAAATAAAGTGTGCCATCAATTTTTTGAGAGCTTTAATCACTAAGTTTTCACATAACAAAATACTTTTTAATTGGAAGATAGATAAAAACAAGAATATACTTGGAATGGTGTAACACACCATGCATATGAATTTATAGTGGACACTTTGGAATAACTTGGTTTCTTGGGAGTTGGATGCATGAGTAGAGATTACTCATACAAGTGGAGGCTAGCAAAAGACTGGGAGCAACCAACTAAGAGAGCAATAATGGCCATAATCATGCAGAGTGATAAAACATTACTAATCAAATCATAAAGTGGTACTAAAAGTCAAGTACTAAATGATCATAGAGGCTATGGTGACTTTTTCATAGTCATAACATGGTGTGAGCATGTGCCAAGTCAATTCAAACAAAGCATCAAAGGAGAATACCAGAATACTATGCTTTTGTATATTAAAACAACGCATGATTCCTTCACGGCACACTAAGAAATCCCAATTTTTTGAAAGAAGTCATGCTACAGCAATAATCATTAAGCAAAAGGTCAAAACAACACCTAGCATGGCATGCTAAAGTCTAAGTCATAGTCAAAGCAAGCTCCTCTTGCACTATTTCAAGCAAGAACGTTCTACTTCTTTCCAACACCAATCAACTTATTTGAAACAACACATCGAGAAAGGGGTGTCCAAACTACTTTATTCAAGCAAACTAAGCAAAGCAACCGAAAACTAAGACTCTCCAAGAACAACACAACAGTGCATGAAACAATAAAAACGAGGTGTCTAGAAAGACCTGAGCTTTTTATTGATGAAGAAGGGGATGGCTTGGGCATCCCCAAGCTTTGACGCTTGTACCTCTTGAATATTTCTTGGGTGACACGGGGTGGCATCCCCAAGCCTGAGCTTTTGTCCATTCTTCATCTCATTACATCATTCTCTCTCTACACCTAAAATTTTTCCTTCATACAAAACTTCACACAATCTTCATTAGCAACATTAGTGTATTCAAAAGATAATAGACCCTTGGGTTTAGCTGTGGAACAGCAAAACTTTCACTAAAAACACAAGCTACTGTATCAATTCCCTCAAAAAGCTCAATTTCCCAAAAAGAACCCCCAAAGGAAGCAATAAGAAGCAAATGCAAATAATGGCCGAAATCTGTCAAAACAGACCAGCAGGTAGAAACCGATTTTTTTGAAGACCTTATTTTGTTCAAATCAAAAAGTGTTGAACTAACGAAAGTTATATAACATACTGGGGGATTTATTCGTAAATTATAAGCTCAATCCGACTTACAGATATTCCTCACGAATGTTTACGGTGGAGCACAAAAATCTGTTTCGGGACAGCAACTCCACAAATCTTACTTCCCTCTCATTAGAGGTCATTCTTGGCACAAAAAGCAAAAAAAATGGATAAGGAGAGGTGATTACTGAAGTAATAACTTCCAAGACTCAAGAAAACTCTTGGGTTATCTCCCAACAAGTAGTTTTCTTTAACGCCTTTAAGTTAGGCACAAGAAGCAAGAATCAAGTATTTTCAAATGAAAAATTAAGATCAATACTTGCAATCTCTTCAACTAGGAAAGGTATCTCATCCAAATGAGTTTTGGAGTATCCCTTCTCATCTCTCCTTGGTTCACTACTTTCATCAAAAGGATTTTCAGGAACAGCACGGGCTAGGCCTGGCCGCGCGGCCAGGGGTGTGGCCCCCTCGAGGCCCTCCTCTGTCTCGTCTTCTGGCTCCGTGTTCCCCACGGTAAAATATTGACTTTGGCTTTTGTCCTGTCCAATTCCGAGAATATTGATTTTTTGCCTTTCTGGAACCAAATACAGAAGAAAACAGGCAACTGGCACTGTGGCATCTTGTTAATAGGTTAGTACCAGAAAACATATAAAAACACCTCAAAGTGTAGACAAAGCAAAGAAAAGGAGATACTAAACAAGCATGGAACATCAAATATTATAGATACGCTTCTGACGTATCAAGCATCCCCAAGCTTAACTCCTGCTCGTCCTCGAGTAGGTAAGTGATAAAATAATAATTTTTGAGGTGACATGCACCCTGAAAATCAAGATTAAACCATTTGCAAGCATTGAAAGTTGGGATCAAAGAAATCTAAACATGTGCATTAAAGATGTAGTTCTAATAATAAGACAAAGTAACTATGCATGCAACATGAAAGGCTACAAACAAAGATCATGAATAACATGCATTGAAAAACGTTTGTTTGTTTCACATACAGAAAACATGGCATAATGGCAATCAGCTTGTCCCTCATAGAGTAGCAAATAGATGCATAAGACACCTTCAAAGTTCATAAGAGTGACTAGATACAAATAGCACAAGAACAAGCAATATTAACAATATGCATCAATCAATAAGTTTTGGGACAATGCACATAGAACTAAGAATGGCAACTATGCTCTCTTAACTGGTGCCTAAAGGTAGAAGGTGGAGACTCAATATAATAGTGGAAGAAAGGCCCTTCATAAAGGGAAGCAGGGATTTCAAGTTTCAAAAAGAGCTTCCAAAAATTATGGCACTTGTTAGCTTTCATCTCTCATTGCCCCTATCATAAGTATCTTGAAGTGATTAAGGTTAAAGTGAACAAACTATGGAGTATATGCTTGATAAAGTATAAGTTGGCAATATCATGTCCCTTGAATATGAGGGTCACTCCTCATGCTACTCAACTCTGGTCACCTGTAAGTTCTTGCCATAGTAAGTACATGTGTATCATAGAGAACCGCCAACAGGGTACCCCTTGCACATGGTACAGGAGCTATCCCATAACCAAAATGACAAGTAGAGGAGAAAACCTTTTAACAAGATATCACAGTGCCAGTTGCCTCTATTAACAAGTAGAGCAGGAGCTATCCCATAACCAAAATGACAAGTAGCTATACCCTGTATCACTTAGTAGAGTAGAAAACAGTAGTAATGACTTGATACGTTGGAAACGTATCTATAATTTTTTATGTTCCATGCTTGTTTAGTATCTACTTTGCTTTGTCTACACTTTGAGGTGTTTTTATATGTTTTATGATACTAACCTATTAACAAGATGCCACAGTGCCAGTTGCCTGTTTTCTTTTGTTTTTGGCTCCAGAAAGGGAGAAAATCAATATTCTCGGAATTGGACGGGACAAAAGCCAAAGTCAATATTTTTCGAGGGAAACATGAAGCCTGAATACGAGATGGAGGAGGGCTACCAGGGGGCTGCATCCCTGGCCGTGCGGCCAAGGTGGGCCCGCTTCTAGTGGTGCAGCCGCCCTGGTGACCCCTTGCCTCGCCTCTTCGCCTATAAGAAGCCCCCGATGCCTAAACCCTAAGTACCCGATCAATATTCCACGAAATCGTCTATAGCCGCCACCACCATCGTCCGTAGATCGGGGTATCTAAAGCTCTTGTCGGCACCCTGCCGGAGGGGAGATCATCCTAGAGGCCTTCTTCTTCATCATGCCAGCCTCCGGTATAAAGCGTGAGTAGTTCCACCTTGGACTACAGGTCCATGTAGTACTAGATGGTTGTATCTCCTCCTTTGTGCTTTCATGTATAGATCTTGTGAGCTCCATTTACGATCAAGATCTCATCTATTTGTAATCATGCATGTTGTCTTTGCGGGGATCCAATGGATATTGAGATTACTATGTCAGATTGATTAATGGTTTTGTCTTATTGATTCTATCATGTCTGTGTTGTTTGTGATCTTGCATGCTCTCCGTTGTTAGTAGCTATCTTGGCCAAGTAATTGCTAGTGACTCCAAGAGGGGGTATTTATGCTCGATAGTGGGTTTGTGCCTCTATTTAATATAAAGGAAGTGACAGAAATCTCTAAGGTTGTAGATGTGTTGTTGCCACTAGGGAGAAAACAACGGTCTCTTGTTCATGGAACAAGTGGATTGTTTACCTTACACACTTTGCTTAAAGCAGTTGTGTGTTGCTTGTAACTTAATACTGGAGGGGGGTCGGATGATAACCCAAAGGTGGACTTCTAGTCATATATGCAGTTGGATGGCGGTCTGTGTATCTTGTTGTATTGCCCAATCGGATCTCATAGGATCATGAAGGTTTAGTATTGCATTGTTATGCCTTGCTCAGTCCTGTCAATTGCCCTGCTGTAATTTGTTTACCCAGCATGCCATGTTTGTTTATCTAAGGAGAACAACTCTAGTGAACTATGGACCCCAGTCCAATCTTTACCATTGATATATCTTCCACTATTACTTTTACTTGCTGCAAACTACCATTACCTTCCACACCATACAGTTAATCCTTTATTGCAGCAAACCGGTGAGATTGACAACCTCACTGTTCGTTGGGGCAAAGTCTTGAGTTTGTGTTGTGCAGGTCTCCAAGTTGCTAGCAACACCTTTGAGTCATTTCCTTCCTCCTACTGGTTCGATAACCTCGGTTTCTTACTGAGGGAAAACTTGTTGTTGTGCTCATCATACCTTCCTCTTGGGGTCTCCCAACGAAGTGTTCATGCACTCATCACGAATATTCTACGGTGCATTTGGACAAGCAGAAACAAGTACGTGCATGGTAAGGAGCAGTACCAGTCTTTGGGTTTGATGCAACTGGTCCAGGAGCATCTCGATTTACTGGAGCTCCCACCAAAATCCATGACGGCGCCAAGAGCTGTGGTCAGCTGTCAAAAAGCACCGCAAGGTTGGTGCTTGGTTAATACAGATGGCTCTTTTAGTAGCAGTACGGATGAAGTAGGTTCGGGCTATGTGATCCATGATGACTCAGCAAACTTTGTGTAGACAAGTTGTTGCAAGCATAGCAATGTTGATGATACTTTTATCAATGAGTTGTTAGCCTGTCGTGAAGGCATCGAGGTGGGTGTGAGACTGGGAATCCAAAATCTTCTGATCCAAACTGACTGTTGTTCTTTGGTCAAGCTTTGGAAGGAGAAGGGACACCGCTCCATAGGTGCTCATACTCTAATGGAGATGAAAGAGTTATGTAAGTCTTTCCAGGAAGTCAAGCTTCTTCATATAGGTAGAGATGCAAATAAAGGAGTGCATTTGTGTGGTAAGGAATCTTTAAGCGTAGTTAGTTTTATTCGCTTTGATGTAATATCTGGATTTCTGGCTGGTGTGATTTAATATGAGTGTAACCACTATCCCATTCAATAAAACAGTGGATAACGATAAAAAACACCACCGCAAATCCTCCGCTCTTGCTTGAGTTAACTCAATATCTCGTGCTTCTTATGTCGCTTGATCCAGCACTTCTTATAAGCGGGTGAGTACCAGCGACATCGAAAGCGAGCTGTTTGCTTTCCAGGAATATTTGACGATGCGATAAAAGATGAAGAAAACCACATCACCCTCTGCACGAGTAATTTTACCACCGAATCAATGAGATCGGTAACCCTGGGGACATTTTTTTTGGCCAAGGAAGACTGCTCTGATAACCAATTGTAAGGGTTCTGAGGTAGCTACGGAGGGGATTGGACGAGCTAGACTGGAATAACAAGGAAATTTATAGCTAGGTACTATAAAGTAAAGGAACTGAGAATAACAAGCTAAGAAACTAGATAACGTGCAAAAGGAAGAAATTAAGTTTTTGATAGCTCGTGCCACCCTTCTGACCTCTGGAGCCTTTATATCGAAAGATGGAGCCACGAGTTCAATTTTTTTAACGGCAATATTTTATTATAGACATTGCCATCAAGGATACATATGGTTCGTTATAACAAAATGATAAGTTATGTGATGGTAGAGAAATAATAATAGCCTGACAGCGGGGTGGGAGTGCAAACGGCTATGGACAAGTTCTAGCCGGCCGGGAGCCTTCGCCGATGTCAACACCCGGATTTTTAATCCCAGATGCATGTTATGCCATACATCGCAATCCTAGGATTACCATTTTTGCGATACATAACAGATTGGTACCATAGTTCATCATCCATTACAAACCATAATAAAGGTCTTACAAATAAAGGATCTCATGATCCAGTCTTAATACAATCAACGCAGCGGAATAATATAATAACGATAGCATGGGAGAAGCTCCATCTTCAGGGTCACATGCAATGCTTGCGATGGGAGATGATCCTAGTTGTCGTAGACTTCCTGATGTCCATTATCCTGGTAGTCCTCCTCATAGTCTGGCCATAGGAATAGCTAGGGACAAATCCATGAGTACTCTTTAAGTACTCGCAAACTAATACTAACAAGTAAGTAGTTTGAGTAGGAATCCTAAGCTCTAGGTTGTTTTGCAAAAAGCCAGATTTATCTCTAACTTAGTTTAGAAGTAAAGAAAACTAGTTTAATGTTCTACAACACCTAAGTGGGAACTTAGGTTTCATATCACAACCCTGTTGTGGTCAAGTCAAAGTCATTATTCATTTCACAAGTCATTTAGAAAACATCTAACGACGGAACAGTATGGCCACTCCAACTGTCCATAACCACGGATGCGGATATTCGAATAGTTTGACACTCTGTAGAGGTGGTACACTTTTTGATACATTCGTCAGGAACAATCCTGATTCACCATACTCAGTATGCGGATAATCAATCCTAATCTTTCAATTACACACCCTAGTATAGGCACCTCCCCTATGAGTTTGGCCTCCCAACCATGACCATCTGTCATCTTGGGAACTGCACAGGTGGACAATCATCACGAGGTAGCCTCATCTCAAACGTCGGTCGCAAGGGAACCCATACTAAGATATATAAACTTCTAGTCAAGCCCTACCCAAATTTGGGTATTATGGTTGTACGGTAAAATTGGAATGGTATCGCATCCAAACTCAACCTTCAGTTTTATAAAGGGCTAAGGCTCATGACTCAACATTTTCATCATCAAATCATCTGGTGATCATAACACATGTAAAAACATTTTATTAGAATGACTCATCATTCTAAGGTTTTCATAACCAATTTCACTAAGTATTCCCATCTAAAGTGATCAAGTTTTATGCTTAGCACTAGCCACTAAAGTTGGGGGTAATCACTAATGAGGGGTGCTAATCAAGTGTGACTATCAAATCTAGATCTCATGCCTTAGTATGACATCTAGTTTTATCTAACTTAGGCCAAGTTTTATGCTCTTTATGCTACCTCTAAAATCTTTCCAAAACTCACAAGTCACTAACTAGAAGTAAATAGAGAGCTTTGATAAATAAATAAAAGAATAAATCTTGCAAGTAAAACTGGGATTTGGTATAATAAAGTGGTATAACCAAGGCATGCCTAATGCATTGCATAGGTTAATTGCTATTGTGGGGCTTGCAAGTATTAGCTTGCTAAGATGGTTTGCATTAGATAGCTTGCCTTGAGTAGTGCAGTGGTTGAAGTTATCCTCTGCTTCCTCTTCGTAGTAGTCTCCTTCCTCTTCGTATCCTTGGTCGGTACTAGCGTCTATAAAGTTGCCACTACTCTGGTGGGGTCCTCTGTACCTCCTCCAGTAGTTGGTGTGGCTGGAAATGTGAATTCCAGTACTGAGTTAGTTAGCCTACAGTTGCCTGATGTTGTGCAAGAAGGACAAGAGTGTGATAATTGTGGAAGGAGCCATAATATTTTGGTATGTCAAGAGAGGAAACCATGGGAGTATGTCCTTTTGTTTTTTGGTAGTACTGATTTTGACCAAGTGTTTCATTCTATTCCTGTGGTGGAGTCTACTTTTCAATCCATGGAGCAACTACACTATGCACATATAAGTGTGGTTAGAGGTGATGTTACAGGAAAAGATCTTGATAAGGAGTTCCAAATGTGGGTTGATGCTGGTTGGAGGTTTAATGACAGATCCATAAATGATGTTGAGTTTTTGATGAGATTTCCTTCTGCTAGATCTATTGATGACTTTCACTTTGATAAAGTGTTCATGAAGACAAAGCCTGATGATGTGATCTAGTTGTCAAAATGGAATGGTGATCTGGAACCTATGGAATGGCTATAAGAGGCCTGGTTCATAATTATTGGGATTCCTGTGAAGTATAGGGAGAAGTCAATTGTCTTTTATGTGGCATCTCTTGTGGGTAAACCTCTGGCTTTGGATAGAAACAGTTTGAGAAATTTGGCTTATGTAAGGGTGAAGATAGCCTGTCTAGATGTGACCTTGGTGCCTAACACTAGGAGGGGGGAGATGCAAGGTGGTATATATGAATTCAAATATACCAGGGAGATTTTTGCCCCTGATGCAATACCAACTATACCTGTGTCCATGGGGGTGGATGGGCAAGCTGGTGACAATGTGACTGATAGGAGAAATGAGGAGGATGTTAGGCAGAATAGGCCTGCTGGTGTTGAGGGGGATCAGGCTGGCACTTCTGGTGGTGCAGGTGGGGGGAGTGGTGTTCATCAACATACTGTTGGTGTTCCTGGTGGGTCTGCTTTGGACAAAGGTAAAAATGTGGTGATAGATTAGGAAGATTCTGGTGACATGTCTTTTGGGACTTGGATGGCCAATATTTGGGCTAGCTCTGGTGGTGGTGGGAACACATGTGGAATTGTTATCAGAGAAAATCTTGATGGTGGTAACTCTGGTAGTGGAAATATCCATAATAGGGAAGGTGCTATGGGGACATAGGGGTCTGGTAGGCAACATGACAGTGTTCAGGGAGATGTTGTGGATTCTGTTGCTAGCTTGGATGCTATACACATGGAAGTTATTCAGAATTTAGCTCCTCCTGTGGTTGGTGATATTATCAATCCTCCTGCTATTGCTGGTCCTTAAAATTTTGAAGATTTTATTAGAGGCTTGTTGAGAGAAAAGGGTAGTGATAAGTACTATGAGCTTAGGAAGCAGTATGGACACTTGCTAGATGATGAAGGTGGGCATGGTGGTGTTGATATGCAAGGTGATGATGATGATTCTGCTAGGGATTCATTTGGGTCATCTACTGATAGTGGTGGAGGTGATGAGGAAAATTCTATGAGGAATGATTCACAGGTTGTGGGTATGGATATTCAGGAGCAGGATGTGGTGGCTATTGGGTCTTCTGAGCCTAATGTTGTATCGACCCAGGATAGTGTGGGGTCTCAACCTAAAGGGGTACCTTTTGTGGGTGATAGGGATGAGCAACTGGTGAGGATGAGCTCAAGGATTGCTGATCAAGGTGGTATTGAGAGCATGGAGGAAAGGCATCTTTCTTAACAGCCTAGCAGAGATTTGTCAGGTACCAACTTAACTTTTTATAATTCCTTTGCTATTCTAGATGATGATGATATTATTAATAGAGCTTTGGAGATGGGGATTGATGCTGCTTCTATATAATTAGAACATGTTAATTCTTTGAAAGATTTAGAAATTGCTAGGCACAACTCAAATGATAGAAAGCAGGGTGAGGTTGAAGAAGGTGTGGATCAGAGTGAGAAAGTTTTGTTTCTTTACTTGAAGAAGGATGATAGTGATGAAGGGGAATTTACTCCTGTTGTTTCTAGAAAGAACAGGAAAAAGTTGAGGTCTATTTCTGGTGGGAAGAATAAAAAGTTAAATGATGATGCTGTGAAGGTACACAACTATCACCCTATGAGTGGTGTTGTGACTGGAACAAGGGAGAGAAGAACTATTTTATGATAGGTGTTATTTTGAATATTATAGGTGTGGGGAAGAAAGGTGTGAGTGCTTATTTGGGTGATCTATTAAGACAGGAAAGAGTAGATTTTATTGGTTTGCAGGAGACTATCAAGAAAGATTATTCTTCTGACATTTTTAGGAAAAATGATCCTATGAATCAATTTTCTTGGAGTTGGTTGCCTTCTTTGGGTAGATCTGGGGGCATTTTGGGGGGCCTACGTTCCTCCAAATTGGCCAAACTTGATGTTTTTGTGGGCAGGTTTCATGTTAAGATGAAAGTGTTTGATATCAAGAAGCAGATTCAATGGCATTTGGTGATGGTTTATGGGGCTCCTCAGGAGGAAAATAAGGAAGATTTTTTGGTGGAATTAGCTGATGTTTGTCAGGACCAGTCAATTTCTTTACTGGTAGGAGGAGATTTTAATGTGATTCGTTTTGTTTCTGAGAAAAATAAGGGCCATTCTCTTAATAAATGGAGTCACATGTTTAATTATATTATTAATGCTTATGGTCTGAGAGAAATTCAAACGTCTGGAGGGCAGTTCACTTGGTCTAATAATCAGGCAATGCCTACTCTTGAGAAACTTGATAGGATCCTTGTTCGCAGAGAATGGGAGAAGTTGTTTCCTCTCACCACAATGCATAAGTTGACTAGAGAAGTTTCTGATCATAGTCCTTTGATCCTGGATACTATGGAATGGCAGGAAGGTGGCAGTAAGGAGTTCAGATTTGAGAAAAAATGGCTGCAGAATTTTGAGTTTTTGCCTAGAGTGGAGAAATCTTGGAAAAGGCCTGTTAGAGGAAAGAATAGTCTTGATAGTTTGTAGAAAAAATTGAAAAATGTCAGGAATGATCTGAAGGGTTGGGGTGCTCATGTTAGGGGTGGAGAAGAAAAGGAAAAAAGATCTAGTGGAAGAATTACAGGAATTGGAAGCCATATAGGAGTTAATCTTACTCAATGCAGAATAGTTGAAAAAGAAAGCTTCAATTCAGAAAGAATTAATGGAGGTTTATGAGAATGAAGAGAAATTTTGGCAGCAAAGATCAAGGGATAATTGGCTGTTGAAAGGTGATAAAATACGGAATACTTTCACAGGATTTCTAATGGGGTGAGGAGGAAGAAAATGATTTTTTCTATGAAAGATGGGGGTAGAGAGATTCCAGGGACACATGAATTGTTGTTGCATGCTACTGCTTATTACAAGAGTCTGTTTGGTCCTGCTGGAGATTTTTCTGTCAGACTTGCTGATGACAATTGGAATGCTTGGGAGAAACTTGATGATGAAGATAGGGAAAGGATGGGTGTGCCTTTTAGTGAGAAAGAGGTTAAGGAGGTTATTGATCATATGGGAAAAAATAAAGCAGCTGGTCCTGATGGAATTCCTATTGAATTCTATCAACATTGTTGGTCCATTATCAAGGAGGATGTTATGGCTGTGTTTTGTGATTTTTATACACACAGGATAGATTTGAGCAGTATTAATTATGGTATAATTACTCTGTTACCAAAAGGTGATGATGCTGATTGTATTCAGAAATATAGACCCATTTGTTTGCTCCAGGTCATGTTCAAGATTTTCACAAAAACATTGACAGTGAGAACTGCACCAGTGATGGGGAAGCTGATTGATACTTGTCAAACTGCATTTATTAAAGGAAGTTTTATTGCTGATGGAGTTACCATGAAATATTGAAAGAATCAAAGGTTTAGAAGCAACAGGGTGTGATCCTGAAGATTGATTTTGAAAAGGCCTATGATAAAGTCAATTGGGATTTTTTGTTTTACTGTTGTAAGCAGAAATGTTTCAGTGAGGATTGGCTGATTTGGTTGAAAAGTGTTGTGACTCAAGATACTATCAGTGTTAAAGTGAATGGGAAGGTTGGTCCTTATTTTGGTAGTTTTAAGGGGGTTAGATAGGGGGATCCTTTTTCTCCTTTCCTATTTAATCTTGCTGGGGAATGTTTGGCTAAGATGGTTCTGAATGCTCAAGCAAGTGGTATGTTTTCTGTACTGGTTGATAATCTATTTGAAAAAGGGATTGCTATTTTGCAGTGTGCTGATGATACTATTCTTTTCATTAAAGATGAGGTTGAGGGAGCCAGAAACTTGAAATTGCTACTTTATCTGTTTGAATCCATGTCTGGTCTCAAGATTAATTTTGACAAAAGTGAGGTGATGATGGTTTTAGAGAATGAAGATAAGCTTTTTAATTATGCAGAGCTTTTTAATTGTCAGAAGGGTAGATGGCCTATTAAGTATTTCGGGCTGCCTTTTTGTAGTAGAAGATGCACAGTGGCTGAGATGGGTTTTATTGGGGATAGATTGAAGAAGAAATTAGATGGTTGGATGGGAGGGGTTTTGTCTCTGGGGGCAGGCATGTTAAAATTACTGCTTGTTTGTCCAGTGTGGCTGTTTACCCCATGTCTATGTTCCTTTTACATAAATCAAATGTGGAGGAAGTGGAAAAGCATACTAGAGATTTCTTCTGGTATGGCAGGGTTGGCAAGAGAAAGTATCATTTGGTGAAATGGAAGTTTGTTTGCAGGCCTAGAAAGAAAGGGGGTTTGGGGATCAAGAATATTAGACTGTTTAATATTAACTTGCTCTGTAAATGGTGGTGGAGGCTTGAGGCTGAGGAGGGTCCTTGGCAAGTTTTTGTGAGAAAAAAATATATGAGAAGAGGGGGGATAGTGCTGTGAAACACAAACAGAGTGATTCTCCATGTTGGGCTGATTTGATAAAAATTAAAGATCTTTATTTGGCAGGCAGGAAAATGAAAGTTGGGGATGGGAATTTGATTGATTTCTGGCATGATGCATGGTTTTTAGATGTTCCTCTGAAAGTTAAGTTTCCTGGTCTGTTTGATGTTTGTTAGAATCAAATGATTACTGTTGCTGGTATGGCTGAGAAAGGGTGGAGGTGCTCTTTTTGGAGATGGTTGAATGGTGATGGTATGAATCAATATAATCAGTTGAGAAGTTTGGTAGGTGGAGTGGTTTTGAATCAGGAAAATATCGGCATGTATGGATGTAGACTAAATCTGGCAGATTCTTAGTCAGGTCCATGTATTCTCATTTGTCCAATGTTGGGATTGATAGGATCTTTAAGCATCTTGGAAAGCAAGAATCCCTTTGAAGATTAAAATCTGGATGTGGTTGATATGGCATAATGCTATTCTCACTAAAGATAACATGAAAAAAGAAAAACTGGGAAGGGTATTCAACTTGTAGATTTTGTCGAGAGGAGGAAACCATTGGACATCTGTTCTTTTCCTGTGTGGCTGCTAAGTATGTGTGGAGTGTGGTAGCTAAATCAATTGGTGCTGAGAATAGGCCTGGGTCCTTTTCTCAGTACTTCTGGTGGGTTCCTAATTTCCTGGGAGCCAGTCAAAATGTGCAGATTACGGCGTTGGCAGCGATTTGCTGGGCTACTTGGAAGCTTAGGAACAGGGCCTATTTAAAAAAAATCATTAACTCTCCAGTTTATTTGGTTATATATGCATGTGTTTTCATTCGAAATTGGGCATGTTTGCATGGGGAAGAAGAGCAGCAGACGTTGCGTGTTGGGGATGATGTTTTGCAGCAGATTGCATTATCTGATGCTACGGCGATGGATGTTTCTCCTGTGCCTTTCTTGGGACTTCCGGCGATTCCTCAGGATCACACAAATGATGTGACTGATTTGGAGAGGGAAAGGGGGAAAAGAAGAATAATGTGATGGTGTTGGAATAGTTTTTGGGACTTTCCTATTATGGTTATGTTGGTTGCTTTTGCCTAAAACTTTTCACTAGCCTACGGGCGGTGTTCTTGCATCTCCAGCCTCCTATCTTTCTCTATCCTTTTGTTTGAAAGTTTGTAATAAGGTGACAAAACTGATGGATCCTCTAGATGGGTCAAGACAAAATAGCTTGTGTGGTTGTATGTTTCGTTATCTGATGATAGTGGAACCCGATCCCTATATCATGGGGATTGTATGGAAAAAAACTAGCGTCTATAAATAAATACAAGGTACACAATCACTAAACAATACTTAACTACTTCTATTTGGCACACAAAGGTTCATACTAGATGATCTAGCATCATCACAATCATCACATGAATTTAAGACTTAGTCTTATTTATTTTATTTTAGAAAAGTAATTTCTACTCATTGAAAAACTACTTAAGATTTAATATTCTCCAATTAAAATATGGGATCATGTTGACACATGTCATCACCATATATTTTAATGCTTGAGAATGTGATTTAAACTGGTGTCACTATTTAATAAGGTTTAACCTTATTATTTTAATTAATTAAAGTGACTAGAAATGCCTATGGGGCATTCTTTTATTACTTGTCCATTATTACTGCAAATAAACCTAGATATTTTTATATATTCAGAAAGGCCTTGTCAAATGTGATTTTTGAGAGTTGAAATCAACTCAAAATCATTTATGGTTGAATTTTGAAAAATGTTTGAATGCAGAAAAGTCTCTTCCTTGTTATTTTTACTAGGGGTGATCTATAAATTCAAAAGGTTTGAATCCAACGGTCTTGGATTAAGGATTTCCATATCTTTCTAAAAAAATTAGTTTCATGCAATTTGGTTCAGTGAATCTCTCTGAATTGATTTTTGAAGTTACTGTCTGAACTAGGTTTAAAACTAAATTGAAAAATCTAAATTTAAACTACTAGGTTGCGCGGGAGAGCTAGATGGGTCGGCCCACTGCGCACAGCGTGCGCATGGGCTGGTTTAAGTTGTGTCCCAACTTGTCAGTGAGACAGGGGGTGCCGAAGGGGTATGGGGTGATTACGACCGTAGGATCAGATGCAAAATCAACGGCTCACGGCCATCGTCCTCATCTGAACAGGACACGATGGGAACGAACCCTAGCACGGCCAGTGAGGGTCTGGGGAGGCTCACCGGGGATCAGGCGAGGGTCGTCGACGGGGGCAAATGGGGTTGTCCATGACGGCGGTTCTCCTAGTACTGGCGGATTCTCCTGCGGTGGCCTGAATCGACGGCGCCTTCTCCTGTAGCGGCAGGCTCTAGTGAAATTCCGGCGAGGGAGAGCTCGCCTTGCTCCGGGAAGAAGTGGCGGAGGATCAGTGAGGAGTGGTGATTGTTGGAGTGTGGAGAAATGGTGCGGGGGGCTCCCTTTTTATAGCGGGGCGAGAGGGGCAGTGCGGCGTGGGAAGAGGTCGTCAGAGCTGGTGCCACAGCGAGCTAACGGCATGGCTCGGGTGCTAGGACAGTGGGCAATCGCCTGGCGGTCATCACGGGCATCGTGGCTCATTCAATGCAGGTCTACAACGGTTAGAACGGGCAGTGCTCTACATGGTACCGACGGCGAACTTCGCGGCGTCCGGTGGCTACGGGGCACGGTCGAGGGAACGGGCATGTCCTTTGGTCTCCTAGGACGATGGTGATCATGTAGACGGGCGTCGAGAGCTCGAGGTGGTCGGGTTGAGTGGAAACAGCGCGTGAACTTCGGTGCGCGTCAGCATGGTCGATAGTGGCACGGGCACGGTGTTTCCGTCGTCTCATCGCTCTATCCTCGAGCTAGGGCTAGTCTAGAGGGGGCAGTGAGGCACGGGCAACATGCTAGACATGGTTGGCGAGGCTGGCTACGCTTGTAGCATGCTGTCGCCGGTGGGGTTGGCAAGTGTGCTCGGCCATGATGGCCATTGATGGCATGGTCGTGCATACAGTGGGCTAGAGTTGCATAGACAAGGTGGGTGACAAACTGGGAGTGTGGTGAGGGCTGTAGAGGGAACAATTTTGGCAAGAACACTACTCAAAATAGTGTTTGTTGTTTTATTAGATTTGTGCTCATAAGGTGTTTGATGAAATGGCCGAAAGAAATTTATATTTGAATTTTTGGATGAAACTTGGTGAGTGTACTGGGAACATACTTGGTAGTCTCTGGTTGCTTGGATTTTTCAAGGTGAACTGGTTTGGTTGGGTATTGAGAAATGGTGATCTTACCATATGAACTAGATTAATTTTGAATTGACCTTGGCATAGATTTACAAAAAAAATCTGTGGGTTTGCAAGGTGGGCTAGGTTCACTTTTACTTGGTCTAGCAAGGGGTGAAAAGAATTGGATTTGTTTTTGTTAGAAATCTTGGACTAGAAACACTCAAAGTGGACCAGTGGTTAACTTTGGTGAAAATGACCATTAGATCCTATTGTTTATATTTGAATTTCTATTGATTTGATTCTGCTTGGAAATGATTTAGATGATGTTGTTTTCATCTTTAAACCAATCCTTGCTATTTATAACCATCACACAAGTCATTGCAAGCATTCATGCATTCATCACATACACACATACAATCATATTGATTTAATTAACAAAAGTTTTTGTTAACCCTAATTTTGGATGATTGGAACTTGATAACCTTGATTAATATTTTTGGGATGTTACAAACCTTCCCCCCTTCAAAAAATCTCGTCCCGAGATTTAAGGGAAAGAAAAGTAGGATTTAAAGAGATCTAGAAACTCAGTCCTAATGTAGATTTCTCGCTCCCAGGTAGCTTCTTCTTTAGTGTGGTTACTCCACTGGATCTTGAGAAAATTGATACTCTGGGTCCCGGTGGTTCTGAAGGATTTTTCCAAAATACAAATGGGTACTTCGGGATATGTTAGGTCATCGTTGATCTCTATAGTTATGTGATCAATATTCTTGAAAACTTTGGTCTTCTCCGGGACTTCTAGGAATTTGCGAAGTAACGAGATATGAAACACATTATGCACGACTGACATCCTCTCTGGCAGCTCCGGTTGATATGATACTTCTCCTCGGCGATTCAAAATCTTGAAGGGTCTGATATATCTGGGGGCTAACTTTCCTTTGAGTTGGAAACGTTGCATTCCTTTCAAGGATGATACTTTCAGATACACAAAATCTCTTATATTGAAGGCTAGGTCTCGACGTCTCTTGTCGGCATAACTCTTCTGTCTGGATTGGGCGGTCTTGAGGTGCTCACGGATTTTGTGAACTTTCTCTTTCAGCTTCTCGTAAGATGTCGGGTCCGAAAATCTGACTCTCTCCTACTTCCGACCAATTCAAAGGGGTACGACACTTCGTTCCATACATGAACTCAAATGGGGCCATTTGCAAACTGGCTTGATAACTGTTGTTGTATGAAAATTCTGTGAAAGGCAGACAGTCTTCCAATTTTAATACCATATTCTAACACACAAGCTCTCAAAATATATTCGAGTATCTGGTTTACTCGCTCTGTTTGTCCATCAGTCTGAGGGTGATAAGTTGTGCTGAAATCTAGTCTTGTTCCTAATCCTTCATGAACTTTCTTCCAAATTATTGAGGTAAACTGGGTTCCTCGATCCGACACAATGCTCTTGGGGACTCCGTGCAAACTGACTATTCTAGCAATGTACAACTCAGCTAGCTTCGAACTCTGGTAAGTGGTCTTGAGAGGTAAGAAATGGGCGACTTTGGACAGTCTATCCACTATGACCCAAATAGAGTCATTTCCCCTACTAGATGTAGGCAAACCGGTGATAAAATCCATTCCGACTGAATCCCATTTCCATTTCGGAATCAGCAATGGTTGCAACAGTCCCGTGGGTCTCTAATGTCTCTCCTTGACTCTCTGACAAATATCACACTTGGCTATGTAGCTTCCGATTTCTCTCTTCATTTTATGCCACCAAAATTGCTCCTTCAAATCCTGATACATCTTTGTTCCTCCGGGGTGGATAGAATAAAGAGTATCATGGGCTTCTTTCAAAATAGCTTGCTTCAATTCTGAATCTGCGGGTACACAGATACGTCCTTTGTACCACAAAACTCCTTCTTCATCTTCATTGAATCCGGGTAACTTCCCTGTACCGATACGACGTTTGATTCGGTCGATACTAGCATTTCCTTCTTGCGCCTCCTTAATCTGACTGATCAAAGTGGGTTGGAGTTCTATGCTAGCCAAAAATCCTTCACTTACTAGTTCCATTCAGAAATCTTCTAACTCCTTCTGTAAACTTGGTTGCTCCTTCAGAATCATGGTGTTCAGTCGACACGGTAATATGCTAAGAGCATCTGCTACCACGTTGGCTTTACCGGGGTGATAGTGAATGTCAAGATCATAGTCCTTGATTAGCTCTATCCATCTCCTTTGCCTCATATTCAGCTCCTTCTGGGTGAAATATACTTCAGGCTCTTGTGATCCGAATAAATCTCACAGCAGTTACCCATGAGGTAATGTCGCCATGTCTTCAAGGCTAAAACTACGGCTGCTATTTCAAGGTCATGGGTAGGGTAATTCTGCTCATGTTGCTTCAGTTGTCGAGATAGATAGGATATGACTTTGCCTTATTGCATCAGCACACATCCGAGACCTATCTTGGATGTGTCACAATACACATCAAAAGGCTTCGTGATATCCGACATGATCAAGATTGGGGCTGAGATCAATCTCTTCTTTAGTTCTTGAAAACTTGCTTCACATTTGTCCGTCCATTCAAACTTCTTATCTTTCTTCAAAAATTGGGTCATAGGTCTTGCGATGCTCGAAAATCCTTCTACAAACTTGCGGTAATATCCCGCTAATCCTAGAAATGCACGAACTTGGGTTTGGGTGGTCGGGGCTGGCCATTCTTCAACATCCTTAACCTTGGCGGGGTCGACATCAATTCCTCCGACCGACACGATATGTCCGAGGAATCCTACTTCATGTAACCAGAATTCACATTTGCTAAACTTTGCATACAACGGATGCTCCCTAAGGGTTTCCAGGATGGTCCTTAGGTGTAGCTCATGTTCTTCTTCTGATTTGGAATAGATCAGAATGTCATCGATGAAAACAACGACAAACTTATCTAGGAAGTTCATAAAAATCTTATTCATGAGGTTCATGAAATAAGTAGGGGCAGTGGTTAATCCAAAAGACATGACAGTATACTCATACAGTCCATATCTGGTGGTAAAGGCAGTCTTTGGAATATCCTCTACGTGAATCTTGATTTGATGATAACCAGTTCTAATATCAATCTTAGAAAACACTTTGGCACCAGTCAACTGGTTAAACAAATCTTCTATCTTCGGTAGTGGGTACTTGTTCTTAAGGGTGACATCATTCAGCTTCCGATAATCTGTGCATAAACGGTTACCTCCATCTTTCTTATCCACGAATAAAACAGGGGATCTCCATGGCGACGCACTGGGTTGAATCAGTCCTATCTCCAGCATAGCATCTAGTTGCTTCTTTAGCTCCACTAATTCAGATGGGTTCATACTATAAGGTCTCTGAGCTATGGGTCTGGTTCCAGGGATTAGTTCAATGATAAACTTGATATCCCGATATGGGGGCATACCGGGAAAAACATCTGGGAATACGTCGGGGTATTCACATACTACTCTGACTTGGTCAATGGTTGGTTGGGCTAGACTCTTGTTGCACTTGAATTGACGGGGCAAGGTTTCAGATACATGCTCTACTGATACTCCAGTGGTACTGGTCATGGTTATGGCTTTCTTGGCACAATCGATTAATCCTTTATGTTTCGACATCCAATCCATTCCTAGTACTACTTCCAAACCTTTGGTTCCGAGTACTATTAGGTTAGCATAAAAATATATGCCATGGATTCTGATAGGTACGGACTTGCAAATTTGTCTAGCTTTAGTGGTTGAACCAGGTATTTGAACTATCATAACATGCTTCAATTTTGTTGGTTGAATCTTACTTGTGCATGCAAATTCTTCTGTAACAAACGAGTGCGATACTCCATAATCAAACAACACTCTTGCAAGTACTGAGTTAACAAAAAAACATACCCATCACAATATCAGGCGCTTCCTGAGCTTCTTCAGCATTCATGTGAAACAGACGGCCGTTGCGGTTGAGTGAGTTCCCTGGGGCAAATCTTCTTCCAGGCTGAACACGGCGCTGCTGCTGAGCTGGGGCATTCACGTTGGGGGCTGCTGCAAGCTTCTTGGGGCACTCATTGGAGTAGTGACCCTTGGTTCCGCATTCATAACAATCACCTGAGACTTGTCTTTTCCTGCAACAGGCACGACATTGCTTCTAGTCCTTGGGGCAGTATTGGTGTTGGTGGGGTTGTTGACTTTGGGCGGTGCACGGTTGAATTTGTTGGTGTTGCAGGGGTTGTTGTGGTTTCCTCCGGGCCTTGGGTTTCCTCCTCCACGGTTGGGATAGTTCGGACGAGTCATCAGGGGTCTATGGTTTCTTGGGGTAAATCCTATAGATGGGTTAGGGCGATACATTGGGGTATGGTGGGTTCCTGGTTGATTCATCATTCTACGCTTGCGATTCTCATTAGCTTGATTGATCTTGCCTTCCATCTCGATTGCAAAACCCACTGAGGCTTCAAGGTCAGCAAACGGGATATTGACTAACACCGTCTGCATCTCATCATGCAAACCGTTCAGGAATCTCTCCTTCTGCTTGGCCTCAGTGCTAATCTTATCAGGGGCATACCTAGACAGAGATAGGAATCTGTCATGGTACTCTACCACAGTCATTCTTCCTTGCTTTAGCTCCTTGAATTCATCTCTCATCCGCAGAATCAAACCTGGTGGCACATGGGTTCGGCTGAACTTGAGTTTGAATTCATCCCAAGCCATCATCTATCCTCCATTCATGGTGCGAACGCTATTCCACCAAGCTCTTGCATCTCCTGCCAGATAGTGGGTGGAAAATCGTACTTTCTCATAGGCCTCCACTCCTATTACTTCTAAGTTATTCTCCATGGTCTGCACCTAGTCATCCGCATATAATGGCTCTTCAGACTTACTAAAGATGGGTGGATTGGTGTTCTAAAAGTTCTTGAGCTTGGATCCATGGTTGTCCTGGTTTCCATGGCCATGATTGTTATTGGCCATCTGAGCTATGTGTTGAAGGATGGCTAGGTTGGCTTGACGTTCGGATCTTTCAGCTTCGCGGTCCGAAACCAACATTTGCAAGATTTGCAGCATCGGGTCTGAGGATGAACTGCTTCCTCCGCGAGGCATCTGAAGATTGAGATAGATCATGAGACAAGAGGGAAATTTCTAAGGTTCCAGGGTTTGTTTTTGATAAGTTTTTAAACTTTGAGTTACGACTCAGGTTTTGCTAACTAGCAACTTGCTTTCATTCATTCATTCATAGCACACAATACAAACACACACCACAATAAGGAAACCGATGGTTTTAAGAACCATTCGGTGAAACTACGATACAATGGGATCGGATACAACTCACTACGCTAGTTCTCAAGTGCTACTACTCCTCAGAATCGGTGGCTTCATCATCATCATCAATGAAGGCGGAATCATCGTCATCAGTGTGGAAGTCCATGGCTTGGTCCTCCAGGAAATCATCATCATCACTGAGGTAGGAGTAAGGGTCTCCACAGATATCTTCCCCTGCATTCTCCCTCTCCTCAAGCTGCATGTCCCGCTCATGGATGGTCTCCTCCAAACCCGTCACCTTGTGACGAAGGCGAGCAATGATGCGCTCCTTCTGGTCAAGCTGATGGCGACGTGACTGGCGATCCTTCACAAGCATGGCGATGGTCTGGTCCTTCTTGACTGTGATGGCATAGTTGTGGTTGGCGTAGAAGCGGACATTGTCCAACTCCTTCTGCCTATCATACGGCATGAAGCTGAGATGATCCACCTGATGCTTCAGCTCGGAGTGGTATGGCACCTCCAATGGTTGTCCCATAGCATCACGCCTTGCATAGAACTCAAAGCGGGTGCCCTTGATCTGATTGATGCTTTGCCCACACAGACGGGCAAGAGCTTCCTACATAGCCCTGGCGAGTCCATCTAGCCAGTTGTTCTCTCTTAAGGTGAACTGGATTCCTTCTGAGGTGGGTGCTTCCATCTTTCCTCTGAGGCTTGCAACTATCAGCCATTGCAATTCTCCTCCTTGCTGGTCGTTGAGCTGTGCTCCGAAGAACTTAGGGTGCGGGTGCTCAAGAAGTCCCGAGAGTTGGTCCAAATCACGCTCAAAGATGAGCTCTCCTCCATTTCCCAACTGATAGAACTTGCTATACTTCACCTCCATCTACAAGAATATAGGATGAGCAAGTTAGTAGAGTGATCAAGTGTGTCAAATTTTATGTAAGTTTGCAAGAATTTTTCAGGGACATGTATTTTCATGAAAGAATCTAAGTGATAAGAACGAAAATAGTTTTTCATAAATACTCAGTTCTTTTGTTTTGAAAATAAGTTTTTTATTCAAGCATCCATTTTAACTAGGGTCTCCTATGGTCAGGATGGCTCTGATACCAACTTGTCAACACCCGGATTTTTAATCCTAGATGCCTTTATGCCATATATTGCAATCCCAGGATTACCATTTTTGCGAGACATAACAGATTGGTACCATAGTTCATCATCCATTACAAACCATAATAAAGGTCTTACAAATAAAGGATCTCATGATCCAGTCTTAATACAATCAACACAGCGGAATAATATAATAACGGTAGCATGGGAGAAGCTCCATCTTCAGGGTCACATGCAATGCTTGCGATGGGAGATGATCCTAGTTGCCGTAGACTTCCTGATGTCCATTATCCTGGTAGTCCTCCTCATAGTCTGGCCATAGGAATAGCTAGGGACAAAGCCATGAGTACTCTTTAAGTACTCGCAAACTAATACTAACAAGTAAGTAGTTTGAGTAGGAATCCTAAGCTCTAGGTTGTTTTGCAAAAAGCCAGATTTATCTCTAACTTAGTTTAGAAGTAAAGAAAACTAGTTTAATGTTCTACAACACCTAAGTGGGAACTTAAGTTTCATATCATAACCCTGTTGTGGTCAAGTCAAAGTCATGATTCATTTCACAAGTCATTTTGAAAGCATCTGACGACGGAATAGTATGGCCACTCCAACTATCCATAACCACGGATGCGGCTATTCGAATAGTTTGACAATTTGTAGAGGTGGTACACTTTGACCACAACATTCAATACATCCTTCAGGAACAATCCTGATTCACCATACTTAGTATGCGGATAATCAATCCTAACCTTTCAATTACACACCCTAGTATAGGCACCTCCCTATGTGTTTGGCCTCCCAACCATGACCATCTGTCATCTTGGGAACTGCACAGGGGGACAATCATCACGAGGTAGCTTCAGCTCAAACCTCGGCCACAAACTTCCAGTCAAGCCCTACCCAAACTCGAGTATTATGGTTGTATGGTAAAATTGGAATGGTTCGCATCCAAACTCAACCATTAGTTTTATAAAGGGCTAAGGCTCATGCCTCAACATTTTCATCATCAAATCATCTAGTGATCATAACACATGTCAAAACATTTAATTAGAATGACTCTTCATTCTAAGTATTCCCATCTAAAGTGATCAAGTTTTATGCTTAGAACTAGCCATTAAAGTTGGGGGTAATCACTAATGAGGGGTGCTAATCAAGTGTGACTATCAAATCTAGATATCATGCCTTAGTATGACATCTAGTTTTATCTAACTTAGGCCAAGTTTTATGCTCTTTATGCTACCTCTAAAATCTTTCCAAAACTCAAAAGTCAGTAACTAGAAGTAAATAGAGAGCTTTGATAAAGAAATAAAAGAATAAAGCTTGCAAGTAAAACTGGGATTTGGTATAATAAAGTGGTATAACCAAGGCATGTCTAATGCATTCCATAGGTTAATTGGTATTGTGGGGCTTGCAAGTATTATCTTGCTAAGATGGCTTGCATTAGATAGCTTGCTTTGAGTAGTGCAGTGGTTGAAGTTATCCTCTGCTTCCTCTTCGTAGTAGTCTACTTCTTCGTATCCTTGGTCGGTGATAGCATCTATAAATAAATACAAGGTACACAATCACCAAACAATACTTAACTACTTATATTTGGCACACAAAGGTTCATACTAGATGATCTAGCTTCATCACAATCATCACATGAATTTAACACTTAGCCTTATTTATTTTATTTTAGAAAAGTAATTTCTACTGATTGAAAAACTACTTAAGATTTAATATTCTCCAATTAAAATATGGGATCATGTTGACCCATGTCATCACCACATATTTTAATGCTTCGGAATGTGATTTAAAGTGGTGTCACAATTTAATAAGGTTTAACCTTATTATTTTAATTAATTAAAGTGAATAGAAATGCCTATGGGGCATTCTTTTATTACTTGTCCATTATTACTGCCCGTAAACCTAGATATTTTTATACATTCAGAAAGGTCTTGTCAAATGTGATTTTTGAGAGTTGGAATCAACTCAAAAGCATTTATGGTTGAATTTTTAAAAATGTTTGAATGCCAAAAAGTTTCTGCCTTGTTATTTTTACTATGGGTGATCTATAATTTCAAAAGGTTTGAATCCAACGGGCTTGGATTAAGGATTTCCATATCTTTCTAACAAAATTAGTTTCATGCAATTTGGTTCAGTGAATCTCTCTGAATTGATTTTTGAAGTTACTGTCTAAACTAGGTTTGAAACTAAATTGAAAAATATAAATTTAAACTACTGGGTTGCGCAGGAGATCTAGATGGGCCAGCCTACTGCGCACAGCGCGCAGAGGCTAGTTTAAGTGGTGTCCCCACTCATCAGTGAGACAGGGGTGCCGAAGGGGTATGGGGTGATTACGACCGTAGGATTAGATGCAAGATCAATGGCTCACGGCCATCGTCCTCATCTGAACAGGACACGACGGGAACGAACCCTAGCACGGCCAGTGAGGGTCTGGGGAGGCTCATCGGGACTCGGGCGAGGGTCGGCGACGGGGGCGAATGGGGTTGTCAACGACGGTAGTTCTCTTGGTACTGGCGGCTTCTCCTGCAGTGGCTTGAATCGACGGTGCCCTTCTCCTCCTGCAGCGGTGGGCTCCGGTGAAATTCCAGCGAGGGAGAGCTCTCCTTAGTCTGGTAAGAAGTAGGGGAGGATTAGTGAGGAGTGGTGATTGTTGGAGTGTGGAGAAATGGTGCGGGGGAGCTCCCTTTTTATAGCGGGGCGAGAGGGGTAGCGCGGCGTGGGCAGAGGTCGTCGGAGCTGGTGCCACAGCGAGCTAACGGCATGGCTCGGGTGCTAGGACGGTGGGCGGTCGCCTGGCGGTCATCACGGGCATCGTGGCTCATTCAATGGAGGTCTACAATGGTCGGAATGGGGCGGTGCTCTGTGCGGTACCGACGGCGAACTTCGCGGCGTCCGGCGGCTACGAGGAACGGTTGAGGGAACGGGCATGTCCTTTGGTCTCCTGGGATGGTGGTGATCATGTAGACGGGCGGCGAGAGCTGTAGGTGATCGGATTGAGTGGGAACGGCGCGTGAACTGCGGTCTGCGTCGGCATGGTTGACAGCGGCACGGGCACGGCGTCTCCTTGCTCTGTCCTCGAGCTAGGGCTAGTCTAGAGGGGGCAGTGAGGCACGGGAAACATGGTAGACATGGTTGGCGAGACTGGCTATGCTTGTAGCGTGCTATCGCCGGTGGGGTTGGCAAGTGTGCCCTGCCATGATGGCCATTGATGGCATGGTCGTGCATACAGTGGGCTAGAGTTGCATAGAAAAGGTGGGTGACAAACTGGGAGTGTGGTGAGGGTTGTAGAAGGAACAATTTTGGCAAGAACATTTCTCAAAATAGTGTTTGTTATTTTATTTGATTTGTGATCAGAAGGTATTTGATGAAATGGCCGAAAAAATTTATATTTAAATTTTTGGATGAAACTGGGTGAGTGTACTGGGCACATACTTGGTAGTCTCTGGTTGCTTGGATTTGTCAAGGTGAACTGGTTTGGTTGGGTTTTGAGAAATGGTGATCTTACCATATGAACTAGATTCAATTTTGAATTGTCCTTGGCATAGATTTACAAAATGTTCTGTGGGTTTGCAAGGTGGGCTTGGGTTCACTTTTACTTGGTCTAGCAAGGGGTGAAAAGAATTGGATTTGTTTCTGTTAGAAATCTTAGACTAGAAACACTCAAAGTGGTCTAGTGGTTAACTTTGGTCAAAATGACCATTAGCTCCTATTGTTTATATTTGAATTTCTATTGATTTTATTCTGCTTGGAAATGATTTAGATGATGTTGTTTTCATCTTTAAACCAAACCTTTCTATTTATAACTATCACACAAGTCATTGCAAGCATTCATGCATTCATCACACACACAATCATATTGATTTAATTAACAAAAGTTTTTGTTAACCCTAATTTTGGGTGATTGGAACTTGATAACCTTTGATTAATATTTTTGGGATGTTACAACCGAGGGCGGCAAGCCGGAGAGCGGCAATAATGGAATGGCAACACGAGCGCCCTGGCGTACTGAGGGGAGCTTCGTGCGTTCGATTGAATGATCGATGACTCGATGTCCACAATCCACCTACTCGTTTCGGTTGTATTCAACACCTTGGACCAGAAAAATGGGTCTACAGTGGACTGCAGGAGGAGCCCAATTCTGGATCTATATACTCCCTCCGTCCCAGTTAGGAGGGCACATATTGGAAATCATATAATCCCAAACCCCCACCTCTTAGCCACATAAGCATTTAGTTTCCAAAGAAGAGTTAATCAAAAGATTAGTGAGAGTCAATTAGTCTCAATCAGAGAAATCCTAGGGCCTAGAGATTGCTATATGTGCCCTTTAAACTAGGACCAAGGGAGTACGTTACAAACCCTCTATTTCAAAGAATAAGACGTCCTCATTTTATGTTTTTTTATTTGATAAAAAATTATTCTAAATATATAAATATGTTGGTATAGAATTAGCTTCATTAAAAATGTTTTTAAATATATATCGAAAGATACTAATTATGTAAAATGCAATCAAAATATTGTTGCTCAATTTCTTTTGTCAAAGTTTGTCTTGGAATGTGTATGGGCTTTATTCATAAAAACAGAGGTAGTAGATAATAGGCCAAAAAGAAGATCAATTCGGGCTCCCGATTGGTTGTCTTAGACATCTCGGACTAGAAAAGACAAAAAACCCTATTTTTCGTCCAACACGGGACACATTGCGCTTTTCTCATGCGGGGCACAGCGTGTTGTGCCAGCCTATCTAGCGCCAATTCTTGTTAGTTTTCCGGGTTTTGTTATTTGGGTTTCTTGGGTTTTCCGCTAGTCTTTTCTGGTTTCTCTATTTTCTACTAGTAGGTTTCTTTGGTTTGGGTTTCGTTATTTTTTGTTTGCTTTATTTATTTCTGTTTTCCTTTTTATTTTACTTTTGGAAATTTTACGTTTTAAAAACATATTTTATTTTAAAAAATATTTTATTTAAAAAATCACACTTCTGCATGCAGTGATGTCGGTGGAGAAGGTACTACAGGAAAGATTTGAGACGTTGATGGCCGACTTTCGTCGGCACAGCGTCAAATTGCCTTCAGCACAGGCTATGCCGACGGTGACCGTCGACGTACGTTCTAGTCAGCACAGCCCTCACCTCGGCATAGCGTCTCACAGCGGGCCCTGCGTGTCAGACAACGGCCGTCTCCAATAACGGCCCAGTCTGGAGCTATGCCGATGGCCAGGCCGTCGGTACAGTAATGGAGCTACGCCGACGGTCAGGCCGTCAGCATAGCCTCAAATAATTTTTTTTATTTTTTTTAATCTTTGAATTGTTTGACTTGTTAATCTCTCGCTTTGATCATTTTAACACTATTTATACTTAATGATTGATTAAATTGCAGTCTTAGTCAAACTTTCCGGTCGGTCATTCATCCTAATATTACTCCAGCTCTAGCACGCTTAACTTCCTCGTTCCTTTAAAATGTCTTTCCGTAAAGCAATTTACATATTATTGTCAATACTATGATATCAATCCTATTAACTCTTATATCATTATGTCAGATGGTTGTATTTTTTGAAATTATAAGCAATTATTTAAGTAAACAACAATGAATAAGTAAAAAATATTATTGAATTCAAATAAAAATATAATAATTTTTTTGTTTTTTTAATATGGAATAATTAATATCTTTAAATCTGTAAATCGAAATTCGGCAAATAATATGTCTAAATTGATTAAAAAAATGAGAGGAATCTAAATATTATATCAATATCAACTTATCACAAACTATGCCGTGATTCTTATTATAATTTCATTTGCCCGTTTAAAACGGCAAGCATAAAGATTCTTAGCTCGGTGCCGAGACTCGCTAAACTTGAAGTGGATCTCTGATGAAACAGCATATTGTGAACCTAAAAATGATTTTTTTAAAAAAAATCATGAGCATACGATCATGTACCTCTAGTTCATATCTGACCCACTTACTACCAATTTGACATGAATTTATCTTTTTCACCAGGGACACCAGGGATAGACGGAAAGGTTTGAGATCCCCTTGTTATGACATTATCCATGTAAGGTGGTATAGTATTTTTGAAAAATATGATGGTAGCATTTTGAATTAGCCATTGGTGGTTGCTTCACAAAACTGTATGTTTTTTGCACTCGAAAAATGGAAAACAGATTTTTGGTGCGAAAAAAAGGAAAACTTCCTCCTAAAACATTGTTCGCCATTCTATGATGCACACTTATGCATAATATGAATACATTATCACAAACTATGCTTTCATTCTATCCATAACATTGGTCATTTGACCCGAAAGCCAAGAAACCTCGAACGAGATAGGTCATTTTGTAAAGGTTTTTTCAGACATAATCAATATACCAAGTTTGATAATTTTTTCTTCTAACTATGTCACATAATATGACACCATGCGAAGGTTTCGTATTGTTTGCATCGTTTTTGAATTTCTAATGCCCGTTTTAAACTATCGTTAAACTTTGTTGAAGGGAGGGCATGAAGATTCTTAGCTCGGGGCAGACACTCGCTAAACTTGAAGTGGATCTCTGATGAAACAACATATTGTAAACCTAAAAATGATTTTTGTAAAAATCATGAGCATCCGATCATGTACCTGTAGTTCATATCTGACCCACTTCCTACCAATTCGGTAGGAATTTGTCTTTCTCACCAGGGATAGACGAAAAGGTTTGAGATCCTCCTGTTATGACATTATCCATGTAAGGTGGTATGGTATTTTTGAAAAATATTATGATAGCATTTTGAATTAGCCATTTGATGGTTGCTTCACAAAACCGTCCGTTTTTGCACTCGGAAAATAGAAAACGATTTTTTGGTGCGACTAAAAGGAAAACTTCCTCCTAAAACATTGTTCGCCATCCCACGATGCAGACATATGCATAATATGGATATATTATCACAAACTATGCCTTCATTCTAGCCATAACATTGGTCATTTGACCTGAAAGCCAAGAAACCTCGAACGAGATAGGTCATTTTGTGAAGGTTTTTTTAGACATAATCAATATACCAAGTTTGATATTTTTTATTCTAACTATGTCATATAATATGACACCACGCGAAGGTTTCGCATTGTTTGGATCGTTTTTGAATTTCTAATGCCCGTTTTAAACTATCGTTAAACTTTGTCGAAGGGCGGGCACGAAGATTCTTAGCTCGGGGCTGAGACTCGCTAAATTTGAAGTGGATCTCTGATGAAAAAACATATTGTGAACCTAAAAATGATTTTTGTAAAAAATCATGAGCATCCGATCATGTACCTATAGTTCATAACTGACCCACTTCCTACTGATTCGGCAGGAATTTATCTTTTTCACCAGGGATAGACGGAAAGGTTTTAGATTTCCTTGTTATGACATTATCCATGTAAGGCGGTATAGTATTTTTAAAAAAATATGATGGTAGCATTTTGAATTAGCCATTTGGTGGTTGCTTCACAAAACCGTATGTTTTTTGCACTCGAAAAATGGAAAACGGCTTTTTGGTGCGACGAAAAGGAAAACTTCCTCCTAAAACATTGTTCGCCATTCTATGATGCACACTTATGCACAATACGGATACATTATCACAAACTATGCCTTCATTCTATCCATAACATTGGTCATTTGACCTGAAAGCCAAGAAACCTCGAACGAGATAGGTCATTTTGTGAAAGTCTTTTTGAGATATAATCAATATACCAAGTTTGATATTTTTCTTTCTAACTATGTCACATAATATAACACCACGCGAAGGTTTCACATTGTTTGGATCGTTTTTGAATTTTTAATGCTCGTTTTAAACTATCGTTAAACTTTGTCGAAGGGCGGACATGAAGATTATTAGCTCGGGGCTGAGACTCGCTAAAATTGAAGTGGATCTCTAATGAACCAACATATTGTGAACCTAAAAATGATTTTTGTAAAAAATCATGAGCATCCGATCATGTACCTATAGTTCATATCTGACTCACTTCCTACCGATTCGGCGGGAATTTGTCTTTTTCACCAGGGATAGACGGAAAGGTTTGAGATTCCCCTGTTATGACATTATACATGTAAGGTGGTCTAGTATTTTTTTTAAATGTGATGGTAGTATTTTGAATTAGCCATTGGTGGTTGCTTCACAAAACCGTCCGGTTTTTGCACTCCGAAAATTGAAAACGACTTTTTGGTGCGACGAAAAGGAAAACTTCCTCCTGAAACATTGTTCGTCATTCCATGATGCACACATATGCACAATATGGACACATTATCACAAACTATATCCTCATTCTAGCCATAACATTGGTCATTTGACCCGAAAGCCAAGAAACCTCGAACGAGATAGGTCATTTTGTGAAGGTTTTTTTGAGACATAATTAATATAGCAAATTTGATATTTTTTCTTCTAACTATGTCACATAATATGACATCACGTGAAGGTTTCGTATTGTTTGGATCGTTTTTGAATTTCTAATGCCCGTTTTAAACTATCGTTAAACTTTGCCGAAGGGCGGGCATGAAGATTCTTAGCTCGGGGTTGAGACTCGTTAAAATTGATGTGGATCCATGATAAAACAACATATTGTGAACGTAAAAATGATTTTTATAAAAAATCATGAGCATCCGATCATGTACTTGTAGTTCATATCTGACCCACTTCCTACCAATTCGGCAGAAATTTATCTTTCTCACTAGGGATAGACGAAAAGGTTTGAGATCCCCCTGTTATGATATTATCCATATAAGGTGGTCTGGTATTTTTTTAAAATGTGATGATAGCATTTTGAGTTAGCCATTTCGTGGTTGCTTCACAAAACCGTCCGTTTTTTGCACTCGAAAAATAGAAAACGATTTTTTGGTGCGACAAAAAGGAAAACTTCCTTCTAAAACATTGTTCACCATCCCATGATGCACACGTATGCACAATATGGACATATTATCACAAACTATGCCTTCATTCTAGCCATAAAATTGGTTATTTGACCCGAAAGCCAGGAAACATCGAACGAGATAGGTCATTTTGTAAAGGTTTTTTGAGACATAATCAATATACCAAGTTTGATATTTTTTCTTCTAACTATGTCACATAATATGACACCACGCGAAGGTTTTGCATTGTTTGGATCGTTTTTGAATTTCTAATGCTCGTTTTAAACTATCGTTAAACTTTGTCAAAGGGCAGGCATGAAGATTCTTAGCTCGGGGTTGAGACTCGCTAAACTTGAAGTGGATCTCTGATGAAATAACATATTGTGAACCTAAAAATGATTTTTGTAAAAAATCATGAGAATCCGATCATGTACCTGTAGTTCATATCTAACCCACTTCCTACCGATTCGGCGGGAATTTGTGTTTTTCACAGGAATAGACGGAAAGGTTCGAGTTCTCCCTGTTATGACATTATCCATGTAAGATGGTCTAGTATCTTTGAAAAATGTGATGGCAGCATTTTGAATTAGCCATTTGGTGGTTGCTTCACAAAACCGTCCGTTTTTTGCACTCAGAAAATGAAAAACGGCTTTTTAGTGCAACGAAAAGGAAAACTTCCTCCTGAAACATTGTTCGCCATCCCATGATGCACACTTATGCTCAATATGGAAATGTTATCACAAACTATGCCTTCATCCTAGCCATAACATTGGTCATTTGACCCGAAAGCCAAGAAACCTCGAACGAGATAGGTCATTTTGTGAAGGTTTTTTCAGACATAATCAATATACCAAGTTTGATATTTTTCTTGTAACTATGTCACATAATATGACACCACACGAAGGTTTCGCATTGTTTGGATCGTTTTTAAATTACTCATGCCCGTTTTAAACTATATATAATGTTTTATGTTTCACTTAATTTTTATTTAAAAATGTGTAATATTTGAGTGTAGATATATATATCTTATTTTTCTGCAAATTTTGATATATTATTTGTATTTTTCTAAATTATAATGATTTAGTTATGATTTTTCAAAAAATAATGAGGTAAAAGGGAAAAAAATCTGGAGGCCTATGCCCTAGCCGTCGGCACAGACCAAACAAATTTTTCCAAAGAGTTGTGCCGACAGCCAGGCCGTCGGCACAGCCTGGCTGCCTAACGCCGTTTCCGTCGCCATGTCTGAACTGGGACTACGCTGAGGGCTATACCTACACCGAGGGCCACCGTCGACACATACCTTTCTACTACGCCGGTGGCCACGCTACGCCGAAGGCTACCTTCGGCACCGTCATCTACGCCGACGGATGTCCCTATGCCGACGGCCGGGCTGGTCGGTTGGCCAGGAAAGGCAGCTACGCCGACGGCCCCGACATTTGGCCGTCGGCCCGGCCGGCCGTCGGCGCCTTAGTTCTTTCCTATAGTGAGATATCCGGAGGGTGGAGATCTGCGGTGCTGCGCGCGCCTCTGGTTCACGTTAGGCGGGACCAGCAGCAAGATGACCCGGCCTTCTCCGATTGTTGCGAAGCGGGGAGGTCGAGATTGGCCGGCGCCGGAGAAGGTGGACCGTGGGGATAATTCACTCCTCGGGTTGGATGGCTAGTAAAAATAGGAGTCAAGGCGGCCGACGAGAAAAAAGTTGGTCCTCTAAAGCCAGCACGATTTTGGCTAGGTGTGGTTTAAAGACAAAAACCAGAATTTTTTGCTCGGCTAACCGTTTAAGGGGTTCGGCTAAAGATGGCCTTGGCTTTTCGCTGGTCCCCACTTGTATCGATTATCGTCATACCGTTTGCATGACAATTCGATTGGCATGATTTGTAGGTGGTGAGCTTGTTTCGTATGTCTCTCCAGTTAGATAGTAAATTTAGGGAGTAGTAATTGAGGCCCTCGATATCCAATCACACTGATCTTTATATTCATGGAGTTGCTGCTTGTTATCGTGCTGCTTGCTCTAAGTCTGAACTTCACAATTCGGTCATGTGGCTGCACTGGCCTATGCTCTTCAGCCTATGGTAAATCTATGTGTTCACCCCGTTTTTCCTGAATGTTTTGTTTAATGTAGCTCACTTATATTGTTCCTATCCTTTTTTAATTTCTAAGATATGTATCGCGGGAGTATTTCTAGTTTCATTTATAAGATGTATATACATGTTGTTCGGCTCTAGTTAATCAAAATTTATTGTGTTTTACCTATGGACCAACGGATGCATATATCAGCCAGTGTTGGTTTGAACAAAGATGGCGCCTTCCGGTTCCCTGTGTACCACAGGAAGCACCCTTGCCTAAGCTCGTCCATCCATCCAACCAACTTACCTGCAGAGGCAAGCCCCATCATCGGGGATCATGAGATCCACGAAGGCAAGTTCTTCATGCGCATCGGCATTGGCACACCGCCCGTGTCCAACCTCGTCACAGTCGACACCGGCTCCACGCTCTCCTGGGTTGTGTGTAAACCATGCCAGATCATCTGCCACACAACCGCACCGGAGGCCGGAGCCGCCTTCGACCCCGGCAACTCGACGACTTACCAGCGCGTCGGGTGCTCGAGCAGAGACTGCGGTGAAGTGCAGCGCAGCCTCGTCGCTCCATTCGGCTGCGTCGAGGAGACTGACACCTGCCTCTACAGCCTGCGATACGGTTCAGGTTCGTCAGGCCAGTATTCGGCAGGCAGGCTAGGGATAGACAGGCTCACTCTCGGGAGCGGCTCTGCCAGTATCGTCGTCGATGGCTTCCTCTTCGGGTGCAACGAAGACGACTATTTCGGCGGCCGTGAATCGGGCGTCATCGGCTTTGGGGATGAGAGCTTCTCCTTCTTCAACCAGGTAGCTCGGCACACCAATTACAGCGCCTTCTCCTACTGCTTCCCAGGCGACCACAGAGCCGAGGGGTTCCTATCCATCGGACCCTACACCAAGCATAATCTAGTCTACACCCATCTGATCCCCAGATTCGGGGATAGACTCGTGTACTCGCTTCAGCAGATCGACATGATGGTGGACGGGAACCGGCTGCCGATCGACCCATCTGAGTACGCCAGGCGGATGCTGATCGTTGATTCTGGAACTGCCGACACATTCCTTCTAGCCCCGGTGTTCGACGCTTTCAGCAGGGCTATGGTAACGGCAATGCGAGCCAAGGGGTTTGCGAGCAGGACTAGCCGCGGGATGATCTGTTTCACGCCTACTACTGGTGGTGGGGATTCGGTGGACTGGGGCGACCTTCCAACGGTGGAGATGAAGTTCACGAGGACCACCCTGAAGCTGCCACCAGAGAACGTCTTCTACGGACCGTCGTCGTCAACTGGTGAAGTTTGCTTGGCGTTTAGGCCGGATACTGCTGGTGTGAGAGACGTCCAGATCCTAGGGAACAAGGCGACGAGATCATTCAGGGTTGTGTATGATCTCCAGGCCAGGTTATTTGGATTTCAACCTCGTGCGTGTTGATCGGCGGAGGGACTGATAATCTATTTTCCGGCACTACGACTATCCTAGTTCTCTACTGTAATAATAGATTGAATTGAAACTACTGTTTCGTGCTATTGTCCATTATAGTAAAGTTGTATGCTTCTCTATTTGGACGCGTCATCTTCGATAAATTTAAGATGGCTGCCTGGATGACAGTGTGGAATATGTAAAAGTTGTTGAACAATATGTAATACATACCGTATAGGCATGATATAGTATACCACTCTATACGGTATCTCTTGCCCCGGTAGAGGCTCTTCCCACCTCAATATAACACGCACACGAACCCAGGGTGGAGGGCATCGTTTCCGCCTTGGTTAATATGGTATCGGAGCTTTTTCTGATCTTGACTTGTTGTAGATTCTGTCTAGGTCTCGCACCACGACAAGTCTGATTGACTCTTCTCAATTTTAACTTGACGAATTTATGGACTAATCCAAGCAGTATCCGGAATACCCAGCCACGCCACGAATAGTAGTACTAGGACTCACACATACACTTGCCTAACTAGAAAATCTCCCTAGACTAAGACACGAACACGCCTTCCATGGACACG
This sequence comes from Avena sativa, assembly GCA_916181665.1. Classification (NCBI taxonomy): domain Eukaryota; kingdom Viridiplantae; phylum Streptophyta; class Magnoliopsida; order Poales; family Poaceae; genus Avena; species Avena sativa. Next base: position 295,637,797 of record OV702297.1, on the reverse strand, counting down.
ACCAAACTGATCAACCTAGTTAAACTCTCCTAATCAAGATTAGTGCTAACAATCTCTCTCCAATCTTGATTAACGACTTTTTGTCTTCCGTGCTTTTTCTGATCTTGACTTGTTGATCTTGTCTAGGTCTCGCACCATGACAAGTCTGATTGGCTCTCCCCAGTTTTAACTTGGAGAATTTATGGACCAATCCAAGCATGATCCAGACTATCTAGCCACGCTAGCAAACCGTGGATCACTCCACCCTAACGCTATACATACCGACTACCTTGTGGACAACACCGCCCACTCCAGCCTCATATAGAGACATGTCCTCATTGAAGAGGCTCCCCTTTACTGGTTTACCGCCCCCTTCATACTTGAACTTGATCCTCTCGTCGAGACACATAGACGACCTGATCGAGGTATGTAAATTGCGTCTTCGTCCATACGATGAACAGTCTCTCAACCTTCATTCCTTCAACTACAACGGACTCTCACATAGACAAGCACTTGGACACAACGATGACAGACAGACATAACACCGACCAAACGTGCTACCTTGCACACACTTGACTCCTTGACTTATACTCTCCTAGATAATGATCCGGACAAGATTCTCCATCACCGCACCCTGGTACCACCGCACTCATCAACGATCATCCCCATCCACCACCTTGCTGACGATGCCTCGCCCGCCTTATTCTTCCTTGTCTCTCCTCCGAACGACGATCGCCCGTCGCCTAACCGATGATGGCATGCTCGCCGCCTCCACCTTGTCGCCCGCCCCGAGGCGCTAGTCGGGTCACCGATCCTCGAGGCAAGCGTGGCTTCAAACCTTTAACCTTGCTTTGATACCAATTGTTGGAATTTTTCCATAGATCGGTCACATGAAATTAGACGAACAAACACGCTCAAAAAATTCGATTGCGAAGGACTCGTATCGTGCTCTTCTTCTTTATTGCTTTTATTTTCTCACGGTTCAACTTACACGATCTTTTCATGTATATATACACTATCATCAGCCCACGACTCAAACTTGTACACGATTTCGGACTAAACCTAAACCATCATGTACACAGTACGAATACTACTAGTAGTAGGACTCACACATACACTTGTCTAACTACGAAACCTCCCTAGACTAAGACACAGACAAATATAACACTCACACGAACCCAGGGAGAGGGTATCGTTTCCGCTTTTGTTAATATGGTATCGAAGCTTGCCTCTTTCATGATCTAGCCGCTGTAAACCAATCTACAAGAAAAACCACAACCAAAACCCAAAAACCTATGATCTGATCCCTTTCACGTGGCCATGGCATTCTCCACCTCGTCGATGACTGCCCTATCAACCGTGTTGGGATCTCCTACCTCCCAAAAGTTGTCTAGAACCAATTTTATGTTTTGGAGACACTAGTCTACTCACCTCTCCGTGGTGTTCAGGTTGTGGCTCTTGTTCAAGTACCGTACCTAAAGGATTTAGAGATGGTGGTAACATTTTGTACTCAGTTGAACTTCATTTGCTCTTATTGTCAATCTCCTCATGTACATTGATTCGTGTATGATTTGTTCAAATCCTCAGAACTTGCAGGAGTTGTGGTGAGATTACCCATTGGAGTCCTCATGTACATTACTCAGCACTCATCGCACAACATAGAAAGTAGTTCACATAATCAGTTCATCATAAGATGTTAGTAGTAGTAGAAACACCTTGCAAACTAATAGCTACGGACTGGAGTGATGCATCACAAGTTCACCAGCAAAGGGTTTAATGTGTACCACCTCCTGGGCTCCCACAATATTACATACCATGGACCATTTTTCATCAGCAACCTAGCTAATGGACGGATATTAGACCACCTCCCAAATGTACATGACCTCAATAAACATACCATGACCACCAACGATAGTAGATGAATGAAAAATGGTAGCACTAATCAAACTGTCGGCATAGGCATGTCCTAATCTAGGACCTCCCTTTAACCATTGGCTTCTTAGAATAGGCTTTGCCTTAATCTGTGTTGTTTGCAAGGTAGTCGTTAGCCTTGAACATCACCTTAGGATCCTAGAGCTGGGAACAAAAAAATTGGCGTGAAGATCGTCTTTATCCGAGCATAATTCGTTATGGGCTTGTTCAAACTCAGCGTCCTTCGGACAGGCATGCGATTGAGATGACAATGAGTTAGTGTAATGATATGAACAAGTGAAAAGAATAACATTGTCCTGTGATTGACATGACAGTGGGTTACTGTCGTACTAACTTACCATGACATAGTGCGTTGGCTTGTCCCCATCATCGAACGTGAAGGGCATGCTCTACCTATTGATGCCTTGAACCATTTTAAGGTGTGCTATGTGGTTCCACTTTATTATTCACTTCCTGATGTGGTCATAGACCCGATTACAGGTCACTGATGATCCCAATGACATCGAGAACATTATTGATAGCTTTCTTCATGTTGGCTTCTCTTAGTGCGATGTTAGTGCTTACCCCTCCTTATCACGAGCTCAGTAATCCTACTTAGGACAAACTCTAACAGAGCAAGTTCCCATACCATTGAAGGTTTCGTCTATGAGGGAGCAGACAAGTCGGGGAAACCAGAAGACATGCTTTCTTACAGTGAAGTAAGACCGTCTGAATGAAACTAAAATCGTACACCGCTAAGCATGATAGAGTTGCACATATCCTACAAACACTCTATGGACAACAATCAATCTATATCTGAAATCCTACAACGCTAATCATGAATAAATTGCACATGTACTACATACACCCTATGGCTAAGAAATCACGAGCATGCTTATAAATCTAAGCTACTATATCAGGGGTTAGAGGTACCTTAAAGCCGTACGATTCGGCACAGAGGTCGGGGAAGGGGGTGACATCGACAATGGTCGCCATGCTGAAGGGAGAACCCAAAAGTATAAGCATCGCCGTGTTAGAGGGAGAACCCAACATGACCACTGTCTCCGTGCTCGATGGAGAAGATGACAGGACCACCACATAGGTCGAGGAAGTGGGTGGTGCAGTAAGGTCGGCGCCGACCACCACAACTGTGCACGCGGGTCTAGCCTCAGACCCAAAATGCTCCCTCCAAGGCCATTGCTTACGAAGTATGGAGGAGCTCAAAGGGGAGGGTGAATGGTGGGTTTTGATTGACAGTGTCGGTGGAACTCCTAAATAGGGGGACGATTTTTCATGGGCGGTGACCGGAAACGTCCCGCCACATTTTTTTGCAGCGTGCGAGCTCGCACCATCCCTCTTGACTTCATCCGCGGGGCTGCGGCGTTCTCAATTTTAGCCGCCACGAGGATGACTTGCTGGCCAACTGATAGTTGCCAACGGGGTGTCCCGGGACTGCTTTGAAACACACACTAGACACAACATGAAGATCGTCTAGGAATCCAAAAAAGTAAAAAATAAGACCAACCCTGGCACTACATCACTAGTCCTAGGACTCGGACGATGGCCCGGTAGCTTGCCGCTCGCAGAGCTAAGGGTATCTCCACTGGGCTGACCCATCCGATCTCTCCAAACAGTCTGTTCTTGTCTATTTGAATTGGGCCGCGGTCGCTTTTAGGTCATGGTCTGGCCTGTCCGGCCGACCGCGTACAATGGTGCGATCCATCTATCCGCCCTGGAGTTCATTGGCGCCATCGCCTGGCATGGGATTGCCAATTAGTTTAAACTGTCAAATTGACAAGCCAGAAACACACAAATTGAGTATCAAACAACATGGCAGGCGTGTGCCATCGCCCTTTGGGCATCACCAACAAGTGGCCAGTAGATCTAAAATGTGCGAAAGGGGGCAATATAATACACAATATCCAAAAAATGGCAGCTTCTCTGCACAAAAAGTTGCATTCACTATCGCCATTGCCCTTCAGGCATCGCGACCCCTGATGGTCTGCTGCCTCTTTGTGATCCAAGCCCTGCTATCGGGATCGGTGATGCTATCTAGGTCGGTGAGCATGATGGTGTTCTCCTCGGCCATGATCTTCACTTAGGTCTCCTTGTCCTTTGCCTCGTCCTCCAGCACCCTAGACCTGGTCTCGTCCTCCTTGGCCTTGGCTTCGGCCTTCATCATCTTTGCCTTGGCCTTGATCTCCATTAGCCTAGCCTCGACGTTGGCCTCCTCCACCTCGATAGACCTCGTCTACAGCTCCACAAAAGTCTTGGCGGTGGAATCTTTCTCTTTGCGCCGTCTCTCCTCCCTCTTGGTGATGTCATCTTCCTTCTTCTCCAGGATCTTCTTCAAGGTCTCTTGGAATGCCAAGGAACCAGCCTGGAGCGTGAGGTCGGCCTTTGTGTCCTTGTGGCCTGTTGGAGATATGTCCAAGAGGCAATAATAAAGTGGTTATTATTATATCTTTGTGTTTATGATAATTTTTTCATCCCATGCTATAATTGTATTAATAGGAAACATTAATACTTGTGTGTTTTGTAAATATAAAAGAGTCCTTAGTAAGCCTCTTGTTAAGCTAGCTTGTTGATTAATAGATGATCATGGTTTTCTGGTAATGGACATTGGATGTTATTAATAACAAGACCATATAATTAGGAGAATGGTGTGATGGACACAGACCCATAGTAAGCATAGCATAAGATCAAGTCATTAAGTTCGTTTTGCTACAAGCTTTTAGGTACATAGTAACCTAATCCTTTGACCATGAGATCGTGTTAATCACCGTCACCGGATGAGTACTTTGATGACATCAAACGCCACTTCCGTAACTGGGTGGTTATAAAGGTGGAATTGGGTATTCTGAAAGTATGTGTTGAAGCGCACGGATAAAGAGTGGGATTTGTCCATCCAAATGACGGATAGATACACTCTGGGCCCTCTCGGTTGAATGACATCCGATTGGCTTGCAAGCATGTGATTAGGTCACAAGGGATGTCATATCACGGAATGAGTAAAGAGTAATTATCGTTAATGAGGTTGAACTAGGTATGGAGATACCTAAGATCGAACCTCAGATAAGTAAAGTATCACGCGACAAAGGGAATTGGCTGTGTATGTTAATGGTTGATTCGATCACAAAGTCATCACTGAATATGTGGGAGCCATTATGGATCTCCAGGTCCCGCTATTGGTTATTGATCGGAGAGGTGTCTCGATCATGTCTACATAGTTCGCGAGCTGTAGGGTGACACACTTAAGGTTCGATGTTGTTTAAGTAGATGTGAAATATGAGTTGGAGACCGAATGTTGTTCGGGGTATGGTATTGGATCTAGGACATCACGAGGAGATCCTGAATGGTCTGGAGAATAAGATTCATATAATGAAAGTCATTTTCCGGGGTTCGGAAAAGTTGTCGGTATTTGACCGAAGCTTCTAGAATGTTATAGAGGGACCACCAGTGGGTCCACCACCCAGGGGGGCAGTTGGGCTGTGGCTGTAGGGTTTGCAGCATACAAAACAAAAAATTCCTACGATGGGAACTAAGTACCAAGATCTATCTACTAGGTACAAGCAACGGGGGGATATACATCCATAGAATACATACCCTCAAAGACCGAATAACGTTAACGAGGTTGTACTCGTGGATGATGTAGTCGAACACTTTCCAATCTCAAGATCATGATAAAGTCCATCTGGTCCAGCCGGTCCAGCACCGCAAAGCAGTGGTGCATCCATGATCACACACACGTCCGGGTACCCCGAAAACCTTCGCGCCCTCGCTCCAGCGAAGCAGCGTAAGCAACAAATCCTTCCAGAAAAAGCCACCGGGAACATGTATCTCGCCGATCCAAGACCATGGGGAAATTCTAAAAGGGGGAGAGAGATCCTTCGCGAGGAGGTGTGGGATGAGAGGAGGGAGTGGGGTGCCTTTTATAGGGAGAGGGGGGCAGCCCCCTCCCATGGCATGGGAGCCATGGAGGTTCCCCCACCTCTTCCACATTCATGTGGGTGGAGCTCCCACTCACATAAATAGCCACCCACTCAAAATTCCACTCACCTCCATTAAATTTCCACCAAATTTAATGCAATCTCTCATTAAATAAAACTCTTTTATTTATTTATTTATTAATAATTTTTTTAATTACCCTAATTAAAAAACATTCACGTAAAACCCGTTACAACATTTCAATTTCACATGCAGAACCAGTTTCAGCAATTTCAACCGAAACGATATCAGTGTCTAGTGAAATAAATTTCTGCGCTTTCTTTTTCTTTCTCTGGCATCTTATTTGCTCCAAATGGTGTCGATATCCCTTAAGCGTGTCACCCTACGGTTCGCGAATAATGTAGACATGATTGAGACCCCTCTTCGATCAATAATCAGCAGCGGGACCTGGAGATCCGTACTGACTCCCACACATTCAACGATGACTTCTGTGATCGTGTGAACCTTATACGCATGTAATTCAATCCCTTTGTCTCGCGATATATTACATGTCCGATATACGATCATCGGTATCTTCATACCTAGTTTGATCTCTTTACCGACATGTACTCTTTTCTTGTTCCCGTGATATAACATTCTAGTGATCAAATTACTTGCTTGCAAGCTAACTAATATGATATCACCGAGAGGGCTTAGAGTATATCTATCCGTCAATGAGATGGACAAAATTCCACTCTTGATCCATGAGCCTCAACATAACACCTTCGTAGCACAAAATCCATCTTTACAGTCACCCTGTTACGGTGTGACGTTTGATGTTATCAAGATACTCTTCCGGTGTTAGTGATTGACATGATCTCATGGTCTAAGGACTAAGATTACTTCGTATGATGTTATAGAAATATAAACACAATGACCTTGATCGTAATGCTATACTTCGGATGAATGTTCATCACTTCATTCCAACAATGTTGTGACCTCATTATTAACGACATCCAATGTCCATGATCAGAAAACCTTTGATCATCTTGTTAATCAACGAGCTAGTTTATAAGAGAGGCATAACTAGGAACTTTCTATTTGATTATTAAACACGCATGTATTAATGTTTCCGTATTAATACAATTATAGCATGAGAAATAAACATTTATCATAAATAAGGAATACGATAATAACCACTTTATTATTGCCTCTCGGGCATGTTCCCTTCAGTCTCCCACTTGTACTAGAGACAATAATCTAGTTTAGAAACTTTGCGTATTGAAAACCTATGGCTTTCTGGTATTCCATATACGTGATTAAAAGTGGTTTACATAATCTACGGATCTGACGCTTTAAGGTCCGTGTGTATTTGCATGTCTTTGCGTTTTCACGCATCACTCATTCTCCAATGAGATGGCATTGTATAAATTTGGTATTTTGGTGAGAACTTTAGTTCCTTGGGGTTCAATCATGTCGATACTATTGTCGTACAATATATCTTTAGCGTTAGCCCATTGTGAACCACACCTTAGTTTGATTACAAACTACTTGACACAAATGCCCTCATTTGCTGTTACTATAGTAGTCATATACTTAGCTTTTAGTTGTAGTATCCGTCACAATGTCTTAACTTTGGAATTTATCCAAATCCATCATGAATCTCCTTTCCATTACATTGTGCCACCCATAGTTTAAATTGAGATAAACTTAATTTGTATCTTGTGACAAAACTAGTATCATTTTTCAATGAACTATTTGTCTCTTATACAAATAGAATATATTCTTAATTCTTCCACAAGATTATAAGAATATCCTTACTATCGTTCAATGATCATTTTATGATTCATTCTGGTATATGCTCATAACACTTAGAGCATAGGACATATCTGGATGTGTACATACCATGGTATGATTGATCAAATCATTCTTCTGATTTTACTCATCGAGTGTCAAAGCACTTGAATGTTGTTTCACTTATCAAGTCTTGATATACTTGAATCTTGATTCAATTCTTTTCTAGGCGACAAGAACCTCTTCTTGTTGTTTCCATATTAAATTCCTTCAATATTTCATATATGTATGTTTGGCAAAACCATATTAGCATCGCAGTCTATCCATGTAGACATTCATGCTAAATATGCGGGTTTTGCCTAAGTCTTTCATCGAAATGAAATTCTTAACCTTTGTCAATAAAAGATACATCATTTCCAATCAACAATATTTCCTCCACATAATGTATTAAAAATATGTCTCAGTGCTCCCACTTAATTTCTTGCAAATGCAAGCATCTTCATCGACTCCTGATGAAAAACTCCTTTAACAGTTTCATCACGGTGAATATTCCAACTCCGCGATGCTTACTTCAACCATTGAAGTTTGCATGCCCTTTTTATCATCCTTTGAATTAACAAAACCCTTTGGACCGTGTCGTGTACACATCCTAGGTAACCATTCTATTAGAAAAACTTAATTTTTTTTTGTTCAACTACCATATACCAAATTATATGTAGTGGTTTCTACATTAATCCATCCAGACTAAATATCGCTATGAAAGATCAAATCATGTCATAGTCAACTCCTTGAACATTGTCGTCAAATACTTTACGACATGTGGATTATTTCATAGATGTGAAACATCCATGTCTGTTTCTTTATAGATCCAAATACGACCGATAGGTTTTTACACCTTTTCGGAGGGTCTTCCAAGTTTAAAAACTTGATTTCTCGTGTATGGAACTATCACGGATTTTATGGCTTCAAGCCATTTGACGGAGTCAGGGCCCATCATTGCTTCTTTGCATGTAATCAGTTTATCATTGTCAAACAACAATGATTTACTCTCAAATCTCAGCATTTGATTGTTTATCCAACCTATTTGGTTCAATAGGAACTTAGACCTCGTGACGGCAACCTTTGAGGCACGTGAGCCATGAGAATTGTGGCTGCCTCTGGAACATTTACGGCGCTGTGCAACTCAGCACATATAGCTAAGGTTCGTTAACCTTATCAAAGTTCTATTGTCCTCCCACTTAACTTTTGCGAAAAATTCATTTTCTATGAAACTTCACGTTTCAAGCAACAAACCCTTTTGTCCTCGATGTTATGGAGGAATACCCAATGGTTATTCGAAATAACCTGCAAAGACATGCTCATCCAACTTTGGTTGTAAACATCTTACTTATGCTTAGCATACCAAAATTTAAGAAAGGACAACTTGGATTTTACCCCAAACCATAACTTACATGGTGTCATTTCAACGGATCAAGATGGAGCTCTTTTCAGTATAAAAGCGGTAGTCTCTAAAGCTTTAATCTTTTAAAACATAATCATAGTTTTATAAATAACACCTTTGATCCAACCATGTCAAACAAGGTTTCATTACAAATCTCAAACACTCCATATTCCTATGGTGTTTCGGGAGATGTAAATCTAGGTGTTTTGCTAAACTTGCAACTCAAAGAAATCCCTTTATGATAAAATCATAAATCATTCATTTTCTTGTTAGAATGATTTTCCACTTCATCTTGAAAGTCTTTGAACGTTTTCAAATATTTCACACTACCTCTGATCCTAAATAAGTGTCGCCATTTTGAACTAGACTTAGTTCAAAACTGTGACACTTATTTAGGATCGGAGGGAGTACTTCTTTATAATTAAGTGAATATTCACTCAAATTTCCGAATAAAGCATCTGAAGTTGAAATCCATCGCTTACAACTACACATTATGGACTACATACATCGATATGTATAAATACCAATAATTTAGTCGACCGTTCTTCTTTGACCTTTGAACAAAGTTTTAATTATCCCGAGGAAAGTCTCACAAGCATCACTTGATCAAATAAAAGACTCCAAAAATCCATGAATATGGAGATTCTTCATGTTTTCTTTCCAATATAAGTTAAACGATGATGTCACTTCGTAAGTGATCTTTCAATCATTTGTCTTGCGACATTTTAGCATTAGTTTTTATGGATGTGATTTCTCCAACTAGATTTATAAATCATCCATCTTATATGGAATACGGTTATTATTTGAACAATCTTTGTTCTCATAATACCTGATTTAAATAACGATTATTAAAATAAATCTTGTAGGCAGACTTTGATGTCAACGATAAATACAAACAACGGCTTGTTTGTTTTCGATGAACATCATCACATATTCTCTTGCTAGTTACTTAGGCCATTGTGGTTCATGAATTGCGTCGTTCTGTATGAAATTTCATACCAACCAACTCGATATTCAATACCCAAGAACTACATTGTTTAACAAGCAAAGAATACAACCATAACATGTATATCATCTATACACCCAAACTGGATATTTCCCGTCTTTTTCTTTTTCGCCAAATATATTTTATATTTCTCTTTCAGCATTTCCTTTTCCTTTTTAAAATAATCTATCAACATCAAAAAGTGGCGCCATATAAATGAAACATAGTCCGAAGCGTGTATATTCAAATACAAATACCTTTGGACTTGCACTTTGAAGTAGATCACCATCATCAATTGATTGGCGTTCTTTCAAAATCCATTCTTTAGTAATCTCTTAATGTAGTAAACATTTTACATACATCTTCTATTCATCATTATCTTGACGACTTTCATGATCAAGCTAATGTAGCTTATAAAGGTGAATCGTGAGTATAACTTTACTTTCCAAAACCCTTTTGGGTGATCAGGATGTCTAGCATCTCCAACCTTCACAAATTCACATCGAATATGAGAACATACATTATACTCTATCATATTGCAACCAAAACATTGTTTCGTATATCGTTATATCTGCCACACATTATGGTTTCTGAAAAAATTCTTTCAGCTCCTAGATAAACTTGATATTAAAAACAATCAAGAATCATGGAGGCAAACATGATACTTAAGATACTAACACTGGAATTGTTACTCTTGATTTAATACCAATTATTAAATTTCACAGAGTGAACAGAGTTTGATGAAAGTTTGCAATAGGAATTTAAACATTAGATTGACACTCAACACAATACAATACCAGTTTGTAAAGTAAATATCCAGAATTCTATAGTTCTATTATCTCAATTACAACTAAGCATAAGGTGGTGAATGAATGCCAATGACTACAACAAATTATGCAAATTCACTTCGATTTAATTTATGATAAATTGAGTTCTACTAATTCAAATTAGAAATGAACTCTCACTCAAAAATGACATCCCTCGTGTCGTTTTGGTGATTACATGAACCAAATCCACTACACCAAGTCCGATAATCACGTGAGTTGGTGTATCTTCAAAGGCGAGCATCTACATGGTCATCATATCAAGCATATGACTCATGCTTAACCTTTCGGTCCATGTTCCGAGGCCATGTCTGCACATGCTAGGCTCGCCAAGTAAGAACCTTAGTATTTGTGTGTGTAAAACTGTCTTACATCCGAGATACGCTCGTGGATTCAAGTACACCTGATGATCACGTGATGTCTTAAAGCGGCGAACCATTGTCGGTGCATACTTAAGGAAGAACACATTTTTATCTTGATATCTAAATGAGGTATCATCTTATTATGCTAATAAAACGCCAAACTAGCAATATATGATGCAACAAACATCTTAAGTGAAAAGTGAAATGATATGGTCCTTGCACTTGATCATTATCATGTGCATCGTGTTATGATCTTCATCATTCCTTCATGTGTAAGGCCAAGGTCTATGGAACTTACATGTTATGTGTGTTGTAAGAGTATCGACTTATACTTTTACTTACAACATCACCATATCATGACACTAGCCCAGCAACAATCTAAACTAGACGCTTCTAATTTATCCATTGCAAGTTTTACATGGCTGAGGGCTTTCAGAGATAGAACCATTCTTACCTACAAACATGGAACCACAACGATGATAATCAAATTATTGACAATTCATTGCAAATTAGATATTAACTATAGTAGGACATACAGACACCCTCTAGCCACTTATGCAAAACTAGTTGCATGTCAAGCGTGGAACATGTCTCATGTGCGAGGAAATGTAAAGTTTGTCTGGGCCGCTTCATCCCACTATGCCACCAATATCCAAAGTACAAGGAAGAAGTAATAACATGCCCATCAGCCCCGACATATTCATATGTGTACTACCCATACCACTATAGGGTTCGCAACATAGAAAACAAAAAATTCCTATGATGGGTACTAAGTACCAAGATATATCTACTAGATACAAGCAACAGGTGGATATACATCCATAGAATACATACCCTCAAAGACCGACTAGCGTTAACGAGGTTGTACTCGTGGATGATGTAGTCAAACGCTTGCCAATCTCAAGATTGTGATGAAGTCCATCTGGTCTAGCCGGTCTAGCACCATCATGTCCAGCACCGCAAAGCAGTGGTGCATCCGTGATCGCACACACGTCCGGGTACCCCGACAAACTCCGTGCCCTCGCTCCAGAAAAATCCACCGGGAACATGTATCTCGCTGATCCGAGACCATGGGGAAATTCTATAGGGGGAGAGATCCTTCGCGGGGAGGTGTGTGATGAGAGGAGGGAGTGGGATGCCTTTTATAGGGAGAGGGGTGGCAGCCCCCTCCCATGGCATGGTAGCCATGGATGTGCCCCCACCTCTTCCACATTCATGTGGGTGGAGCTCCCACTCACATAAATAGACACCCACTCAAAATTCCACTCACCTCCATTAAATTTCCACCAAATTTAATGCAATCTCTCATTAAAAAAATCTTTTATTTATTTATTCAGAATTTTGTTAATTACTATAATTAACAAACATTCACATAAAACCCCTTATAACATTTCAATTTCACATGCGGAACCAGTTTCAGCAATTTCAACCGAAACGATTCTGGTGTCTAGTGAAATAAATTCCTGCTTTTTTTCTTTCTCTAGCATCTTATTTGCTCCAAATGGTGTCGTTATCCCTTAAGTGTGTCACCCTACGGTTCACGAATAATTTATACATGATCGAGACCCCTCTCCGATCAATAATCAGCAGCGGGACCTGGAGATCCGTACTGAATCCCACACATTGACTTCTGTGATCGTGTGAACCTTATACGCATGTAATTCAATCCCTTTGTCTCGTGATATATTACATGTCCGAGATTCGATCATCGGTATCTCCATATCTAGTTTGATCTCGTTACCGACATGTACTCTTTTCTCATTCCTGTGATATACCATTCTAGTGATCAAATCACTTGCTTGCAAGCTAACAAATGTGATATCACCGAGAGGGCCTAGAGTATATCTATCCGTCATCGGGATATACAAATTCCACTCTTGATCCATGAGCCTCAACATAACACCTTCGTAGCACTGAATCCATCTTTATAGTCACCTTGTTACAGTGTGACATTTGATGTTATCAAGATACTCTTCCGGTGTTAGTGATTGACATGATCTCATGGTCTAAGGACTAAGATTACTTCTTATGATGTTATAGCAATATAAACACAATGACCTTGATCGTAATGCTATACTTCGGATGAATGTTCATCACATCATTCCAACAATGTTGTGACCTCATTATTAACGACATCCAATGTCCATGATTAGGAAACCTTTGATCATCTTGTTAATCAACGAGCTAGTTTATAGAGAGGCATAACTAGGAACTTTCTATTTGTTTATTAAACACACATGTATTAATGTTTCTGTATTAATATAATTATAGCATGAGAATAAACATTTATCAAAAATAAGGAATACGATAATAACCACTTTATTATTGCCTCTCGGGCATATTCCCTTCAGTGGCATGCCGTGGGGGCCTAGGGCCAGCCGCACCAAGCCCAAGAGGGCCCAACCGGCCAGCACAAGGAACAAGGGGGAAAAACCTAATTTGGTAAGGGGAAACTTGGGGACAAGTTCCCACCTCTCCCTCTCTTGGCCGCCGAGTTGGGGAAGGACTCGGCCAGGGGTGGGAACCTTGGCCGCAGCCCCCTCTATATAAATAGGGGTTGGGGCGCATCCCTCCTCTCTCACCTCAACCCTAGCTGCTGGCCTCCTCCCTCCTCCACAATCTTGCTCCGTCTTAGGCGAAGCCCTGGAGGATCTTATCCTTCTCCACCACTACCATGTTGTCATGCTGTTAGGATCTCGAGGGGATCTACTACCTCCGCTGCCAGCTGGAACAAGGAGATGAAGATCTTCATCGACTCCGTACATGTGACCGAGTGAGGAAGTTAACGAGGTTTAATCTCGTCAATGCCCATTGTTATGGACTTGGGTATTGGAGAAGATGGGGATGCTGGAGATCGTGGCACGGTTAACAGACAAGCAACCAGGGGACACGAGATTTACCCAGGTTCAGGCCCCCGGAGGGAAAACCCTACTCCTGCTTGTCTGCTCTTTGATTACGGCGGAACCGAAGGTTACAGGGTGCGCAGATTCGATCTGGCGTGGATGTGTGTGCGAAAGTATGAGTCGGATTCTAGGTCTATTGTGTACGTGCGTGATGTCGTGCCCTCCTCGTTGGACCCTCCTAGCCTTTATATATGGGGAGGCTAAGTCTCGGGTGCCAATACGAGTAGGTTACAAGTTGTATTCAAACTCTAGTCTTGAGGTATCCTTGTCTTGTGCGCTTGGGAGTCCGTGTCCATATGGGCTTCATAGCAGCCAAACCGTCATAGGCGTCATGGACCCGGGCAGGTCATCGAGTGGGCCTTCTGTTGGGCTGGACCAGGTAGGCTAACATCAGGTACCCGTAGGGTATAACCATGTCAGTAGCCCCCGAGTGTTCAGTCGAATCGTAGATTCGGGTGGAGACTTAGTTGTCTTGAACCTTGTATTTGGATATCGGAGTCGAAAGTTGTGTCGAGTGCGAAGCACTTCACCCGGAAGTTCATCGGGTCAGCTTGAATTTGTTCGGCTGTTGTAAAGGAATCGACATCGTGGACGTAGTCAACACAATGGACTATAGGGTGCGCGACCAGCGCTCCCTATGGGAGTAGCCCCCGAGTGTATGTTCGAGTCGTAGACTCGAGCAGAGACTTTAATTTAGCCATTGTTTGCTTCAGGTCCGCAGGACTCGAAAATTTTCGGATGCTTGAATCAATCCTCCCTATGGGAGTAGCCCCCGAGTCCGTAGTGGAGTCATAGACTCGGCGTAGGACTCGAAGATCTTGTGTGTGCGCGACCAGCGCTCCAGTTTGGAGTAGCCCCCGAGTGTCTGGCGGAGTCGTAGACTTGGGCAGAGACTCGAGTATTGTATCTTGTAGACGCAGTCGACAATCTCGTGGGCGTATCGCTGACCCGGAAGTACATCGGGTGTGCGACCAGCACTGCGCCTTTATAGCATCAAGCGATGCAACCATCCGAGGAGGGACTCGACTCGGGTCTTGAGTTTATGGCGTAGCCAGTTATTTCGTCGACTCCTATTGGAGGACTAGATAGAATATCTCGGCACAGTCGGCGTCTTTGTAAGCTACAGAAAAACATGACGAATTGTGAAGTACTTGTATCTTGTAAAGAATATTTGTCCTTCGGCTTGTAAAGTAAAATTCTGGTGCCGATCGAGTCGACACTTTTGCACTGTATGCTAGGCCTTTTCGTTAGTCTGATTACCCTTAGTCTCAGTACCTTGCCGAGGCACTCGGAGTTCAAGGATTCGACGATCAGGCAGAATCAGCTACTCGGGCTGTCGCGTTCGAGGTGCTCGAGTACGTGGAGCCGATGGCACATTAGGTTACTCGAAGAGGGCGCAGCCCCCGAGTGTTTGGAGTGCGAGTTAAAAATAAAAGAATCAACTCTAAGTAGAGGGAAACTTAGCTTTGTTGGTAGTTGTCGTGGAGGAAGATGATGCGGTAGCGGGTCACGCGGCGGACCACAGTCATAGAAGCGACGGATTCCTGAGGTTGATGGCGGCAGCGAGTTCCGCATCCGAAGATTGTCGCAATCGAAGATCGCACCGGGTCGCATCCGAAGGATGTATCGGGTTACCGCAGCCGAAAGCCGCATCGGGTCACCGATGCCTTCCCACAGACGGCGCCAATTGACGATGTTTAATCTCGTCAATGCCCATTGTTATGGACTTGGGTTTTGGAGAAGATGGGGATGCTGGAGATCGTGGCACGGTTAACAGACAAGCAACCAGGGGACACGAGATTTACCCAGGTTCAGGCCCCCGGAGGGAAAACCCTACTCCTGCTTGTCTGCTCTTTGATTACGGCGGAACCAAAGGTTACAGGGTGCGCAGATTCGATCTGGCGTGGATGCGTGTGCGAAAGTATGAGTCAAATTCTAGGTCTATTGTGTACGTGCGTGATGTCGTGCCCTCCTCGTTGGACCCTCCTAGCCTTTATATTTGGGGAGGCTAAGTCTCGGGTGCCAATACGAGTAGGTTACAAGTTGTATTCAAACTCTAGTCTTGAGGTATCCTTGTCTTGTGCGCTTGGGAGTCCGTGTCCATATGGGCTTCATAGCAGCCAAACCGTCATAGGCATCATGGACCCGGGCAGGTCGTCGAGTGGGCCTTCCGTTGGGCTGGACCAGGTAGGCTAACATCAGGTACCCGTAGGGTATAACCATGTCAGAAGTGCTGTCGAAACACGACGCCGGAAGGATCGTCATCGCGATCTTGAGATTGGCAAGTGATCGACTACACCAACCACGAGATCCGATCTTGTTAAACACTTTAGATCTACGAGGGTTAGTTATCTCCTATCTCATTGCACTTATCTCGTATATTAGATCTTAGCTTTTCCATAGATTGGATCTTGGTTTTATGTGTTCTTGTGATAGAATTTTCTTTTTTTCCATGCAATGAACCCTACAGTGGTATTAGAGTCGTATCTATGCATAGATCTGTTACACGAGTAAAATACAATGGTTTTGTGGGCGCTGATGCTCTTGTTGTCGCTTGCTTTTTGTGTACTTTGCATCTTGCGGGATGGTGGGATGAACGGCTCGGGCTAACCGTACATGTCGTTGTACATGAGACTTGCTCCATGCTCAACGTGCAACTTGCATTGCACAAGTGGCTTTGCGGGTGTCTGTCTCTCCCACCATAGTTAATATTCAATTTAAAATGGGCAGTTGACAACACTTGTATCAGCTTTGTGGTTCATTTTTGTAGGTAAGAACGGTTCTTATTTGAAATCCCCAATCCACGTAAAACATGCAAATAAAATTAGATGCGTCTAACTTATTTTTGTAGGGGCATGTGATGTGATATGGCCATGATGTGATTGTGATTATATTTGATGTATGCAATGATCCTTATTGTAATATGGCAACTGGCAGGAGCCTAATGGTTGTCTTTAAATTTGTTAATACATGTGTGTCTTCATCATGTAATAGCTTTATTCCAAGTAGTTGTAATAGTTGTTGTTAGTGATGGACAACCATGAAGCGGCTCCACGGACCTTGACGCAATGTTGGTGATGATGGAGATCATGTTCGTGCTTTGGAGATGGAGAATCAAAGTCACAAGAATAAAGGCCATATCATATCACATATTGTGAATTACATGTGATGTTAATCTTTTATGCATCTTGTATTTCTTAGATCGAGACGGTAGCACTATAAGATGATCCCTCTCACCAAATATCAAGTAATAAAGTGTTCGTCCTTAGTAGGCACCTTTGTTAAGACTCGTCGTTTTGAAGCACCACGTGATGATAGGGTGTTATAGATTGTACGCGTGCATACAATGGGTGCAAGCCAAATTTGCATATGCGGATACTAAGGTTAACCTTGACGAGCCTAGCATGTACATACATGGCCTCGGAACATGGAATACCGAAAGGTAAAGCATGAGTCATATGAATGATATGATGAACATGTTGATTAGTCGCCTCTGAAGCTACATCTTCTCTCATGAAGATCGGACTTGGTGTAGTGGATTTGGTTCGTATAATCACCAAAACGACTCGAGGGGTGTTGTTTTGAGTGGGGGTTTAAAAAGTAATATGATTAAAGTTGAACATAATTTATTATAAATTAAATCAAAGTGAATTTGCATAATTGTTGTAGTCATTGACATCCGTTCACCACATTACGCTTAGTTTTAATTGAGATAATAGAACTACAAAATTCTGGATAGTTACTTTACAAACTGGTATCGTCTTTTTTTGAATGTCAAGCTAAAGTTTTAAAAGTCCTATTGCAAACTTTCAGCAAACTCCGTATACTCCATGAAATTTAATAATTTGTATTAAATCAAGAGTAATAATTCCAGTGTTAGTATCTAAGTATCATATTTGCCTCCATGATTCTTGATATTCAAAAGATTGTTTTAATATCAAGGTTATCTAGGAGATGAAAGAAATGTTTTAGAAACCATCATGTGAGGAAGATATTGCGATATCTAAGACAATGTTTTGGTTACAACATGTTAGAGTATAATTTGGCAAAATATATGTTCTCATGTTTGATGAGAATTTGCGAATGTTGGAGACGCTAGACGTCCTAATCCTCCAAAAGGGTTTTGGAAAGCAACATTATACTCGTGATTCGTCATTATAAGCTATAGAGCTTGATCATAAAAGTTGTCATGATAAGGTTGAATAGAAGATGTAGGTAAAAAGTTGTCATGATAAGGTTAAATAGAAGATGTAGGTAAAATGCTTACTACACTAAAACATTACTAAAGAATGGATTGTGAAAGAATGCCAAACATTTGATGATGGTAATATACTTCAAAGCGCAAGTCCAAATGTATTAGTATTTGACTATACACGCTTTGGACTATGTCTCATGTGTATGGCACCACTTTTGATGTTGATAGATTCTTTTAAAAGGGAAAGGGAATGCTGAAACAGAATCTCGGAAATATTTGGGAGAAAAGGAAAGACTAGAATTGTCTAGCTTAGGTATATATATGATATACATATTATGGTTGTATTCTTTGCTTGTTAAACAATGTGGTTCTTGGGTATTGGATACCGAATTGGTTGGTGTAAAATGTCATACAGGAAAACACAATTGATGAACTGCAATGGCCTAAGTAACCAGCAAGATAATATGTGATGATGTTCATCGGAAACAAACAAAGTGTTGTTGTGTTTCTCGTTGACATAAAAGCTTACCTTCAAGATTTGTTTCAATAATTGTTATTTTTATCAGGTATTATGAGAACAAAAGGTTGTTCAAATAATTACTGTATTCCATATAAGATGGATGATTTACAAATCTGGTTGGAGAAATCACGTCCATAAAACTAATGCTAAAAATGTCGAAAGACAAATGATTGAAAGATCATTTAAGAAGTGACATTGCTGTTTAAATTATATTGGAAAGAAAACATGAAGAAACTCCATGTTGATGGAATTTTGGAGTCTTTTGATTTTGATCAAATGACGCTTGTGAGACTTTCTTGGATATAATTGAAACTTTGTTCAAAGGACAAAGAAGAATGAATGACTAACTTATTGATGTATGTAGTCCATTATGTGTCATCGTGAGCGATGGATTTCAACTGCATATGCTTTCTCTTGAAAATTGAGTGAATATATGTGCATATTTACTTAATGAGGAAGAAGTATGAAATATTTGAAAATGTTCAAAGACTTTCAAGATGAAGTGAAAAATCATTGTAACAATAAAATAAAGAGTTTATGATTGGATCATAAAGAAAGATATTTGAGTTACAAGTTTAGCATAACACCTAAGATTTGAGGAATCGTTCCATGGATTTGCATTTCCCGAAACACCATAGGAGTATGGATTGTTCGAGATATGTAATAATACCTTGTTTGACATGGTGATATCAAAGGTGTAAGTTATAAAACTGCCATTGTATTTTAAAGACTAAAGCTTTAGTGACTACCACTTTTACACTAAAAAGAGCACCATCGTGATCTGTTAAAATGACACCATATAAGTTATGGTCTGGGATAAAACCCAAGTTGTCCTTTCTTAAATTTTGGTATCCTAGGCATAAGTAAAATGTTTACAACAAAAGTCGGATGAGCATGTCTTTGTATGTTATTTCGAATAACCGGTGGGTATTCCTCCATAACACCGAAGACAAAAGTGTTTGTTTCTTAGAACGTCAAGTTTCTTTAGAAGGAAATTTTTCATGAAAAGTTACGTCGGAGGACAATAGAACTTTGATAAGGTTATTGAACCTTAGCTACATGTGTTGAGTTGCGCAGTACCGGAAAGTGTCCCGAAGGCAACAACAATGCTCATGGCTCATGTGTCCCAAAGTTTGTGGTCACAGAGGTCTAAGTTCCTATTGAACCGAGTAGGTCGGATAAACAATAAAATACTTAGATTTGAGAGTAAATCATTGTTATTTGACAATTATGAACTGACTACATGCAAAGAAGCGATGATGGGCTTTGACTCCATAATATGGCTTGAGGCCATAGAATCCGTGATAGTTCCAATACACGAGAGATCAAGTTTTGTACTTGGAACACCCTGTGTAAAGGAGTAAAACCTTTTAGTCGTATTTGGATATATAAAGAAATAGACATGGATGTTTCACACCTATGAAAGAGTCAACATGTTGGGAAGGAGTTTTCGACAATGTTCAAAAATTTGACTATGACAAGATTTGATCTTTCATAGCGATATTTAGTCTGGGCGGATTAATGTAGCAACCACTACATATAATTTTGGTATATGGTAGTTGAGCAAACAAAACATAGTTCTTCTAATAGAATGGTTACCTAGGACGTGTACATGGCACAATCCAAAGAGTTTTGTTAACTCAAAGGATGCTAAAATTGCATGTGAACTTCAATGGTTGAAGTAAGCATCACAGAGTTGGAATCTTCACCATGATGAAACTGTTAAAAGAGTTTAATTTCATCAGAGACGATGAAAGTGCTTGCATTTGCAAGAAATTAAGTGGGAGCGCTAAGACATATTTCTAATACATTATGTAAAATACATATTATTGATTGGAAATAATGTATATTTTATTGACACAGGTTAAGAATTTCATTTCGATGAAAGACTTAGGCAAAACCCGAATATTAGGTATCAATGTCTATATGGATAGATTGAGACGCTAATATGGTTATGCCAAATGTACATAGATGAGATATTGAATGAGTTCAATATGGAAATAACAAGAAAGGTACTTGTCACACAGGAAGGATTGAATTAAGATTCAACTATTTTGACACTTTGATAAGTGAATCAAGATTCAAGTGTTTTGACACTTGGTAAGTAAAACGAGATTCAAGTGTTTTGACACTTGGTGAGTGAAATCACAAGAATATTTTGATCAATCATACTATGATATGTACACATCCATATATGTCCTATGATCTTAATGTTATGAGCATATACCAGAATGACTCATAAGATGATCATTGGACGATAGTAAGGATATCCATATGATCTTTGTAAAAACTAAAGAATATGTTATTTATGTAAAGGTGAAAAATAGATAGTTCATTTTAAAGTGTTACATTGATACTAGTTTTTTCACAAGACACAAGTTAAGTTTATCTCAATTTAAACTACGGGTGGCACAATGTAATGGAAAGGAAGTTCCATAATAGATTTGGATGAGTTCCAAAGTTAAGACATTATGACGGATACTACAACAAAAGGCTAAGTATATGACTGCTATTGTAGAAGCAAAAGATGGCATTTGTGTCAAGTAGTTTGTTATCAAACTAGGTGTGGTTCACAGCGGGCTAGTACCATGAAGATATATTGTACGACAATTATATCGACATGATTTAACCCCAAGGAACTAAAGGTGTCACAAAAGTACCAAAGTTATACAATGACATCTCATTGGATTATGAGTGATGCGTAGAGACTGATATCCCACAAATATAGGGGATCGTGTGTAGCCTTTTCAATAAGTAAGAGTGTCGAACCCAACGAGGAGCTAAAGGTAGGATAAATATTCTCTCAAGTTCTATCAACCACTGATACAACTCTACTCACACTAAACATTTCCATTATCTAGGAAATAAAACTAGAGCAACATTATGGTTACTAGAGATAGCTTTGCATGAAAATAAATACAAGAAAGTAATTGTTAGTGCTGCAGCAGTAAAATATACTAAGTAACCATAAACTAACAGTACTATGAGTGTGGAAAAGTGGTGGTAATTGTGGTGGCTTTGTCCAAGTTTGATTAGCGAATAAATTATGTTCGTAGTCTTCGATGCAGTTTTCTATGTGGGAGAGGCTAAATATACATGCACTTCACTACTTGGAATTACATGTACTATATGATTGGATTATTAGAAAGCATCGGCAAATACTAATAATGCATTAAGGTTTCCCAACCATAGCCTTAAGTTAATGGTCCTCTTACTCTCATACGTGCAACGTTCCGGTTCGCGTCCTCGGTTTTCTGTCACTCCAGCAGAACTTACCTCTTCCTTTTACACATAATACAAACCCTATGATGTTTAATCCATGCGCGCACAAATATAATGGACACCAAAGGACAGTACCATATCAACATACAACTCTAATGAACCAAAGACATTCAACCAAGCAATCAAAAGACAAATAAACTACACAAACATGACATAGATCATAGGATTATAAATTATAGCATCGAACACCATGTTTATATAGGACGGTACATAGGTGTGTGGGATGATGAACCACTGTATACAAGGAGGAGTTGGTGATGGAGATGGCGGTGAAGACGATGAAGAGGGGAGCGAGAGGTGCAGGGCGGTGGCGGCACCGACGGTGGCACGGGGAGCTCCTTCCCTGCCGCCGACATCATGGGGGAGCGCTGCCTCTTAGCCCCCTTCCTTCATAGATTCTTAGGAGCCCTCCCCCATGGATATGGGATTCAAGGGGGAGGAAAAAACGTGGCTTTTGACGGCTGCAAATTCTTGGATGAAGGACTCCCCCACGAGTTAGGTTTCCTCCCTTTATATAGCTTCTCGGCTTTCCGTCACCTGATGAGCTCAGATCAGTGTAGAACTTCGTTGGGAAACCCCAAGAGGAAGGTATGATGAGCACATCAACAGGTTTTCCCTTAGTTATGAAACCAAGGTTACCGAACCAGTAGGAGGAAGGAAACAACTCAAAGGTGTTAATAGCAACTTGGAATCCTTCATAACACAAACTCAAGACTTTTCCCCAACTTACAGTGAGGTTGTCAATCTCACTGGTTTGCTGAAAACAAAGGATTAAACATATGGTGTGGAAAGTAAACAGTAACAAGAGATGCATAGTTCACTAGATTGAACCGGGGTCCTGTAGCACCCCGGGTAAAACCACTACTAGAAATTGCATGTTATTTTTGTTATGTGCATCATCATGTCATCAGCATGCATCTAATTGACTAAAACTAAAACTATTTTTGCTAAAAGACCTACTTTGTTTTCTATATTAATATTCTCCCCTCTTTGTTCAAACCAAAACCGTCGGTCCAGCCGGATCTTTTATTTGTCTAAAACTGTTTACAAAAGTTTATTTTAAAACAAAAGATATAACAAAACTATTTTTTTTGGAGAGGCAGTCCAGCCGGCCGGCCCAGAAGCCCAACCGGCCAGACCACCTACTACCCAATCCCAAACCCTAGTCTGCCCAAACCCTAATCCTCCCCACCTACTCCCTTCCCAGCCGCCGCCACCCCTGGGACACACCCGACGCACTCCCCCTCTCTCTCCCTCTTTGCCTGGCCCACTCCTGCTGACCCTGCACGCCCACCCTGGCCCCATCTCGCTCTCGTGTGCCCCTGCACGAACCCTTCCCCATCCCGATGTCAACCTCCCCCGCTCTTCCTCCTTCCTCGATCCCCACCGCCACCAGGGGCCTTCGCCACCATCCCGCGACCCGTGTCGCCCTCCTCTCGGCAATCCCTCGCCCGCGCCACCGCCTACCTCCTCCGCCTTCCGCCGCCGCCGACCCATACAACACCCCCTCTGGCCATGGCCGTCTTCCAGGAGCGGCCACCCGGACTCCCAGCGCGTCCTCGCCTCCTCCGGCCGCCAGCACCCGAGGCTGCTGAGCTACTCCGTCGCCCGTCCATGCCTGGCTGCTCAGGCCGCCCTCTCTCGCGTCCTCGCCCACAGGCCGGCTTCGCCGCTAAGCCGACCTCCTCCTGGCAGCGCGAGCCCTGGGCGTGCCCCCTGCCGATGCCACCTCCACCTCCCTGCAGTTGACCCGGCCGCAATCGGCGCGTCTCCGTTTGGCCGCCGTCGACGCGGCATCTGCCGCCTGCATCGTGGCCGCCGCCCTCGCCAAGCCCGTCGCCGCCTTCGGCCAACTCTTGTCGCCACCAAGCTCTGCTAACGCCGTGGCCATCTCCTCGTCGTGCGCCGCCTCACCCGACTCATCCTTACCCCACGCCGGCCGCGACCCCGGGCCTCATCCCCCTGAAGCCGCCCGAGCCGCCGCCTGTGACCTTGCCGCCTCCTTGCCCGGTGCCCTCCGGCCACCACGGCAGCCTCCACCTCCGTCTGCAGCGTCGCGCACGCACAACGCATATCCTCTCTGTCTTTGTGTTCAGCTGGAGATTAACAGAGGGGTCCTCTATGTGCCGTTCCAACTCTGTTATTTTGTTGGTGTATAGTGGTACTCATGAGATGTCGTTGATGTTTTCCGTCCCTACCTCGCAGCAGTGCATCCGGCTTGTTTCCCTGCAACCTTGTGCTACCCGGTAATGCCAAGATCTCCTCGTTGACAAGATCGACTCCGTCATGTACGCGCTATGGAAAGGTTTCTGGAGTGCCCGAAGGCCACCGATGCAAGTTCCACTTCTCGGAATGCCAGGATCTCCTACACCGAATTCCGAAGCCCGTTCTCGGTGATCGAAGACCGTTCCTGGACCCGAAGACCGATCCTGGCGGGACCGAACCGAACCCCATCGAACCCCAAGATCATCGATCCAATGTGTGACCCCTACCTTATCTGCCCCTATTTTGTGATGTAACATCTATCTTGTTGCATAATTAAATTGTCATGCTTGCATACATATTGTGGGTGTTTCGACGATTCACCTAAATTAAATATGGAGGTCATATGCGGACAAATCTAGTCTAATATTAGCTCCATTTAAATTTGTGTAGCGAACAGGTGATATAATTTTGCCTTGTTAAGACAACATTTATATTGCGGGGTATCTAAATAACATAAACCACTTAATTAATTGTCGGAACCCCGGTTCCGTTTAATATTGCCTAATTGCATCGCATGTTTGCCATGTCATACATCATACATGCATCACGCCTGATCTTCTGCCGTAGTATTAAATATTGCATCCGGTGTTTCTTCTAGCGCTTTGCTTCTTCACGAATTAGGACGATGAGTTGATGCGAGTGATGCTCGTTCTTCGGATGAACCTTCGACAATGTTTTCAGGCGAGCAATCTCCCCCTTTCTACCTATCTTACTTTTATAGTATTTATTCCCTCATGTTGATCTATTGCTATCTGTGTTGCGATGCTCTAGTTTTCATACCCGTGATATCCCTTGCAGCCTTATATTGCCTTGGACACATCCTATTACCTGTTGGTTGGTAGATAGTTGGACTTGCGCGTCGTAGTCGCTTGCTCAACTGCTATTGCGTGTCGTCAAGTACCACAGTTGTTGGAGTAATGCCGCATGTTTAATGTTGGAGATGATCATGGATTTAATTACCCTTTAATAACTAAAATTGAAAGTAGCTAAATGCAGAGGCACCGGTGGGTAATAGACAATATTTGGTTTTTAACCGCTCACTGGTGTCCCGTAGGACCCCGAGTTCTTGACACCTGTTCCGAGATCGAGCGCGCTAACCACAGGTGGGGTGTGTGGGCACCCCCATCGATTAGTACCTGATTTCAAAGTATTGTACCGGGGGCCACAAAGTAGTTTGGGGCTTTATTATTATCCTGTATTTATGCCATGCTTTACTGCTTTATTTACGATTGCGCGTGGAGAGCCTGTACTGTTTTGGAACCAAGGTGGAATGTTTTCGCGGTATCGACAAGCCCAGTCACACTTTCGGGTTCCCAGTCGTTTACAGCCATTGTCACAAACCTCTGGGTCTGTCTCGGAGCCGGCCGACTTCCTTGCGGGTAGCTTAGTGGGGTGGCCCCCATGTGCTTGCTTTGGGTCTGGGAAACGTCGTGTCCGAAACCCCGTCGACATACCGTTGGGTGTATGTTTTGTGATCTTGTACCTACCTGATCTGACAACAAGGGTGTAGGTGCGTGTGGAAACTTTGGTGCACCCCTGCAGGGTGAAATCTTTTCGAGAAGCCGTGTCCGCGGTTATGGACGACTTGGAGCACAGTTCTCGATCATAGACAACTATAACTAAAGTTTACTGTTATAACTTGACTTGTATCCGATATGACTAGTAATCAGCTTCACTACAACGGAATGGCTAAATTAAAAGTACCAACAACTGCTGGGTTTGGGATATCTCATGCTAATTGTATCTGACTAGTAAGTGTTGCAACTACAACGGAATGGTTAACTAAAAGTGCCCACTGCTTATTATATCAGGACGACTATCTATACCTGACTAGTAATTACTACAATGATAACCGAATAAATAAAACTGCCAACTGTGTGAGTTCCTCGGTTGACTTCCTCGTTTGGTCTCGAGGGGGTTATACCAGGATGGGTATGTTTCGTGGTAGTATCAGGTTGGTTTCGAATAAGTTTTTCTTATCCCTCTCTGATAGCCGACAGTATATTGAGTCTCTATAGGTTGTTTAGTGCATGCTGCGCTGCCTCTTCAGTCCACCATACCTATGTAGGCGAGGACCGCCGAATTCTAGTCTCGCCGTGTACTGGCCTCAGTACTGACCGCTCTATTTTTCCTTTGCCCTTTTTCGGCACCCCTTTTGTTAAGAAGGTTTTGAGATCGACGTCGTTAGCAGGGTTACCCTTCCGGCTTGGCCTGGGCAGGGTTATGGACGCCATTGGTTATTCTTCAGGGATTTCAGCTCAGTTTGCATCTTGTCCGTACTCGGACACTGTATCGCTTTCAAGATAATTTGGATCTTTGTACTGTATATCTGTATTCTTGACTCGTAGAGTCGATGCTGTATATATGTTTTGTGGGTTCCATCGAGGACTATTGTGTAATGATATTACTTCATTTTCCACCCGCACGAAAGTGCCTGGTGGGCACCTTTGAATCGTTTCTATGCGGGTTTGGCGGGAAGCGCTAAAACTTGCATAGGGCCGATTCTGAGGGTGTTACAGAGTGGTATCAGAGCTCAGCAGTTACGATACCCCACTGGTCCAGGCTGTAGGATGATCTAGCTAACAGACGTTGTAGAGTGTCAAAACTATTTTGAAAAATCGTTTGGATAGATCTGATTAGGTCTGCTTTTACTCCTTACCCCTTTGCTATGCTCCTCTTACCTCGACGTGTTTTAAATTTGCTCTCTTATCTTTTCTTCGAGTTCAGGAATTCTCGTGGTTGGGTTCTCGTCGTACCTTCCGGGTTTCGCTTCCATCCTCTTGTAACGGTGCTTCGACATCTGGTCTTCATGCTATCTAAGGAATTTTCCTCTATTGTATCTTTCAGTGGACCAAAAATTCACTAATTTTTTTTCTTTATTTCTATCCTCTGGTGTTTCCCGATACGACGAAGACATCTACATCAGATCTAATGAGAATCTCCATCCCTCCTTAGTTTCCAAACCTCGATTGTTGAGATCTTCAGTCTGATTCTGAGAGTTAGTTGCACAGTTCGCCTATTCATGTATAGAGTAATGCTTTGAGTGTGGGATGGAGTCGCGACCATACCACTACTCTTATCATTAGCTTTTGTACATTGAATGGTGGATCGATGCAATTTTACTCCTTCCAGGGAAGTTAGAGGTGGTCTCATCTTTTTGAGACCTTTGCCTTCCTTTGTGTTTCGCCGGAGTGATCTCTCGACACAACAACCCTTGTTGGTGGTGTCGCCAATTTCAAGATGGAGAAATAATCCTTGTTAGTGGTGTCGCGAGGACCTACATGAAGCGAGAAGATTCAGACCGTCGGCCTTCTTCTCCGTAGCATGAGGCGGATCTCGAGGGCGAGATCCATTGTTAGTGGTGTCGAATTGTAGCACCCCGGGTAAAACCACTACTAGAAATTGCATGTTATTTTTGTTATGTGCATCATCATGTCATCAGCATGCATCTAATTGACTAAAACTAAAACTATTTTTGCTAAAAGACCTACTTTGTTTTCCATATTAATATTCTCCCCTCTTTGTTCAAACCAAAACCGTCGGTCCAGCCGGATCTTTTATTTGTCTAAAACTGTTTACAAAAGTTTATTTTAAAACAAAAGATATAACAAAACTATTTTTTCTTTGGAGAGGCAGTCCAGCCGGCCGGCCCAAAAGCCCAACCGGCCAGACCACCTACTACCCAATCCCAAACCCTAGTCTATCCAAACCCTAATCCTCCCCACCTACTCCCTTCCCAGCCGTCGCCACCCCTGGGACACACCCGACGCACTCTCCCTCTCTCTCCCTCTCTACCTGGCCCACTCCTGCTGACCCTGCGCGCCCACCCTGGCCCCATCTCGCTCTCGTGTGCCCCTGCACGAACCCTTCCCCATCCCGATGTCAACCTCCCCCGCTCTTCCTCCTTCCTCGATCCCCACCGCCGCCAGGAGCCTTCGCCACCGTCCAGCGACCCATGTCGCCCTCCTCTCGGCAATCCCTCGCCCGCGCCACCGCCTACCTCCTCCGCCTTTTGCCGCCGACGACCCATACAACACCCCCTCTGGCCATGGCCGTCTTCCAAGAGCGGCCACCCGGACTCCCAGCGCGTCCTCGCCTCCTCCGGCCGCCAGCACCCGAGGCTGCTGAGCTACTCCGTCGCCCCTCCATGCCTGGCTGCTCAGGCCGCCCTCCCTCGCGTCCTTGCCCGCAGGCCGGCTTCGCCGCTAAGCCGACCTCCTCCTGGCAGCGCGAGCCCTGGGCGTGCCCCCTGCCGATGCCGCCTCCACCTCCCTGCAGTTGACCCGACCGCAATCGGCGCGTCTCCGTTTGGCCGCCGTCGACGCGGCATCTGCCGCCTGCATCGTGGCCGCCGCCCTCGCCAAGCCCGTCGCCGCCTTCGGCCAACTCTTGTCGCCACCAAGCTCTGCTACCGCTGTGGCCATCTCCTCGTTGTGCGCCGCCTCTCCCGACTCATCCTTACCCCATGCCGGTCGCGACCCCTGGCCTCATCCCCCTGAAGCCGCCCGAACCGCCGCCTGTGACCTTGCCGCCTCCCTGCCCGGTGCCCTCCGGCCACCACGGCAGCCTCCACCTCCGTCTGCAGCGTCGCGCACGCACAACGCATATCCTCTCTGTCTTTGTGTTCAGCTGGAGATGAACAGAGGGGTCCTCTATGTGCCGTTCCAACTCTGTTATTTTGTTGGTGTATAGTGGTACTCATGAGATGTCGTTGATGTTTTCCGTCCCTACCTCGCAGCATGGCATCCGGCTTGTTTCCCTGCAACCTTGTGCTACCCGGTAATGCCAAGATCTCCTCGTTGACAAGATCGACTCCGTCATGTACGCGCTATGGAAAGGTTTCTGGAGTGCCCGAAGGCCACCGATGCAAGTTCCACTTCTCGGAATGCCAGGATCTCCTACACCGAATTCCAAAGCCCATTCTCGGTGATCGAAGACCGTTCCTGGACCCGAAGACCGATCCTGGCGGGACCAAACCGAACCCCATCGAACCCCAAGATCATCGATCCAATGTGTGACCCCTACCTTATCCGCCCCTATTTTGTGATGTAACATCTATCTTGTTGCATAATTAAATTGTCATGCTTGCATACATATTGTGGGTATTTGGGGGTGTTTCGACGATTCACCTAAATTAAATATGGAGGTCATATGCGGACAAATCTAGTCTAATATTAGCTCCATTTAAATTTGTGTAGCGAACAGGTGATATCATTTTTCCTTGTTAAGACAACATTTATATTGCGGGGTATCTAAATAACATAAACCACTTAATTAATTGTCGGAACCCCGGTTCCGTTTAATATTGCCTAATTGCATCGCATGTTTGCCATGTTATACATCATACATGCATCACGCCTGATCTTCTGCCGTAGTATTAAATATTGCATCCGGTGTTTCTTCTAGCGCTTTGCTTCTTCACGGATTAGGACGATGAGTTGATGCGAGTGACGCCCGTTCTTCGGATGAACCTTCGACAATGTTTTCAGGCGAGCAATCTCCCCCTTTCTACCTATCTTACTTTTATAGTATTTATTCCCTCATGTTGATCTATTGCTATCTGTGTTGCGATACTCTAGTTTTCGTACCCGTGATATCCCTTGCAGCCTTATATTGCCTTGGACACATCCTATTACCTGTTGGTTGGTAGATAGTTGGACTTGCGCGTCGTAGTCGCTTGCTCAACTGCTATTGCGTGTCGTCAAGTACCATAGTTGTTGGAGTAATGCCGCATGTTTAATGTTGGAGATGATCATGGATTTAATTACCGTTTAATAACTAAAATTGAAAGTAGCTAAATGCAGAGGCACCGGTGGGTAATAGACAATATTTGGTTTTTAACCGCTCACTGGTGTCCCGTAGGACCCCGAGTTCTTGACACCTGTTCCAAGATCGAGCGCGCTAACCACAGGTGGGGTGTGTGGGCACCCCCATCGATTAGTACCTGATTTCAAAGTATTATACCGGGGGCCACAAAGTAGTTTGGGGCTTTATTACTATCCTGTATTTATGCCATGCTTTACTGCTTTATTTACGATTGCGCGTGGAGCACCTGTACTGTTTTGGAACCAACGTGGAATGTTTTCACGGTGTCGACAAGCCCAGTCACACTTTCGGGTTCCCAGTCGTTTACAGCCATTGTCACAAACCTCTGGGTCTGTCTCGGAGCCGGCCGACTTCCTTGCGGGTAGCTTAGTGGGGTGGCCCCCATGTGCTTGCTTCGGGTCTGGGAAACGTCGTGTCCGAAACCCCGTCGACATACCGTTGGGTGTATGTTTTGTGATCTTGTACCTACCTGATCTGACAACAAGGGTGTAGGTGCGTGTGGAAACTTTGGTGCACCCCTGCAGGGTTAAATCTTTTCGAGAAGCCGTGTCCACGGTTATGGACGACTTGGAGCACAGTTCTCGATCATAGACAACTATAACTAAAGTTTACTGTTATAACTTGACTTGTATCCGATATGACTAGTAATCAGCTTCACTACAACGGAATGGCTAAATTAAAAGTACCAACAACTGCTGGGTTTGGGATATCTCATGCTAATTGTATCTGACTAGTAAGTGTTGAAACTACAACGGAATGGTTAACTAAAAGTGACCACTGCTTATTATATCAGGACGGCTATCTATACCTGACTAGTAATTACTACAACGATAACCGAATAAATAAAACTGCCAACTGTGTGAGTTCCTCGGTTGACTTCCTCGTTTGGTCTCGAGGGGGTTATACCAGGATGGGTATGTCTGGTGGTAGTATCAGGTTGGTTCCGAATAAGTTTTTCTTATCCCTCTCTGATAGCCGACAGTATATTGAGTCTCTATAGGTTGTTTAGTGCATGTTGCGCTGCCGCTTCAGTCCACCATACCTATGTAGGCGAGGACCGCCGAATTCTAGTCTCGCCGTGTAGTACACTCAGTACTGACCGCTCTCTTATTCCTTTGCCCTTTGTCGGCACCCCTTTTGTTAAGAAGGTTTTGAGATCGACGTCGTTAGCAGGGTTACCCTTCCGGCTTGGCCTGGGCAGGGTTATGGACACCATTGGTTATTCTTCAGGGATTTTAGCTCAATTTGCATCTTGTCCGTACTCGGACGCTGTATCGCTTTCAAGGTGATTTGGATCTTTGTACTGTATATCTGTATTCTTGACTCGTAGAGTCGATGCTGTATATATGTTTTGTGGGTTCCATCGAGGACTATTGTGTAATGATATTACTTCATTTTCCACCCGCACGAAGTGCCTGGTGGGCACGTTTGAATCGTTTCTATGCGGGTTTGGCGGGAAGCGCTAAAACTTGCATAGGGCCGATTCTGAGGGTGTTACAGGTCCACAGTTCACTAGAGGTGTTCTTCTTAAGATAGATAACATAACATGTTGGGTAAACAAATTACAGTGGGGCAATTGACAGGATAGAGCAAGGCATAACAATGCAATACTATACATTCATGATCCTATGAGATTTGATTGGGCATTACAACAATATACATAGACCGCCATCCAACTGCATCTATGACTAGTAATCCACCTTCAGGTTATCATCCGAACCCCCTCCAGTATTAAGTTGCAAGGAATGGATAACTGCTTTAGGCAATGTGTGTAAAGTAAACAATACAATTGTTCCACGAACAAGAGATCGTTGTTTTCTCCCTAGTGGCAACAAGACATCTACAACCTTAGAGATTTCTGTCACCTCCCCAGATTCAATAGAGGCATGAATCCACTATCGAGCATAAATACTCCCTCTTGGAGTCACTAGCATCTACTTGGCCAAGATAGCTACTAGAAACAGAGAGCATGCAAGGTCTCAAACAACACAGACATGATAGAATCAATAAGACATGATAGAATCAATAAACAACCTGACAATAGTAATCTCAATATCCATCGGATCCCCGCAAACACAACATGTATGATTACAAATAGATGATATTGATCATAAACAGAACTCACAAGATCTCAACATGATAGCACAAAGGAGGAGAAACAACCATCTTTCTACTGTATGGACCCATAGTCCAAGATGGAACTACTCACGCATCATACCGCAGGCTGGCATGGTGATGAAGAAGGCCTCCGATATGATCTCTCTCCTCCGGCAGGGTGCCGGGAAGAGCTTTAGATCCCCCCGATCTAGGGACAATGGTGGCGGCGGCTACAGACTGTTTCGTGGAGATGTGATCGGGTACTTAAGGTTTTGGTATCGGGGGTTCTTATAGGCGAAGTGGGAGACCGAGGGGGTGCCCGAGGTGGCCACACCCCCAAGCGCGGCCAAGCCTAGCCCACGCGGCCAGGGGGTGTGGGCCCCTCATGGCCCTCCTCCATCTCGTCTTCTGGCTCTGTGTTTTCCTCTGTGAAATATTGACTTTGGCTTTCGTCCCTTCCAATTCCGAGAATATTTCTTTACTAGCTTTTCTGAAACCAAAAACAACAGAAAACATGCAACTAGCACTTTGGCATATTGTTAATAGGTTAGTTCCGGAAAACATATAAAAATACCTCAAAGTGTAGATAAAGCAAAGCAAAGTTGATACTAAACAAGGATGGAACATCAAAAATTATAGATACGTTTACGACATATCATGCATCCCCAAGCTTAACTCCTGCTCGTCCTCGAGTAGGTAAGTGATAAAAGAATAATTTTTGAGGTGACATGCACCATCACAATCATGATCAAACTATTTGCAAGCATTGAAAGGTGGGATCAAAGTACTCTAAACATGAGCATGAAAGATGAAGTTCTAACAATAATACATAGAAAATATTGTTGCAACATGAAAGTATACAAACAAAGATCATGAATAATAATGCATTGAAAGACGTTTGTTTCTTTCACATATAGAAAACATATCATACTGGCATTTAGCTTGTCCCTCATGGAGTCTCAAAACATAAATGCATAGGACACCTTCAAAGTTCATAAGGGTGACTAGATACAAATAGTTCAAGAACAAGCAATATCAACATTATGAATCAATCAATAAGTTTTGGGACAATGCACATAGTGAAGGTTTTTGCAGCATAGTAAATCAAAAAAATTCTACGGATGCGAACTGGAAAGCCAAGATCTAATCTAGGAGATGCAAACAACAAGGGGGAATAGATGAGATCTTCATACCCTTGAAGATTCGCACAGCGGAACGTTCGACGGAACGTGGGTGATGTAGTCGTACTCGCTTCTCCTCCTCGCGATCCGATCCGATCTAACACCGCAAGTGGCGATGCCTCCGAGAGATGCACACGTGCGGCATCTCGACGTCTCCTCCTTCCTCGGTCCAGCAAGTATGGTGGAGAGACGGATTGGATCTACAACGCGACGGCGCGGTGCAAGTGGTGGAGAGTTTTTGCAGCAGGGCTTCGCCTACACGCAGTCGGGAGGGAGAGAGAGAGGATGGCAGCAGGGCGGCTAGGGCTTGAGGAGGAGGTGTGGGAGGGGTGCGCCCCCAGCCCTCTTTATATAGAGGGGTGGGCGGCCAGCCCTTGCCCCTCCCCCAAGCCCTAGGGCCGGCGGCCAAGGAGGGAGGAGTGGAGGGCAAGTTCCCCCCCCCCTTCTAGAAGCTCCCGTAGGGTTTGCCCTAGGTTTGGCCGGCTGGGCCCTATGGGGCCTTATTCCCCTGGCCCAATGCGGCCAGGGCACTCCCTCATAGGCCCATGCCCCCTCCCGGCAGGTGGGCCACGTTGGTCCCCCTCCGGAATGTTCTAGAAGCTTCCGGTACAATACCGATTAACCCGAAACAATTCCGAACTCCAAAAACTGCATTGCCTTATATGAATCTTATTCTCCGGACCATTCCGGAACCTCTCGTGATGTCCCGGATCCCATCCGAGACTCCGAACAAAAAACTCATAAACCAATTATCCAATCTATCCTAGAGTCGAGACACGTTAAGTGTGTGACCCTTCGGGTTCGAGAATATGCAGACATGATCTTCTATCAATAATCAACAGCGGGGTCTGGAAACCCATATTGACTCCCACACATTCATCGATGATCATATCGGATGAACCATGATGCCAGGATTCAATCAATCCCATATATATATTCCCTTCGTCTCGTGATATTTTACTTGCCCGAGATTTGATCGTCGGTACCGTCATACCTAGTTCAATATCGTTCATAGCAAGTAATTTACTCGTTCCGTAATCCGATATCACTTTGTGATCAACTCCTTAACCACATGCTTGCAAGCGGTGTTGATATCGATTACCGAGTGGGCCCGAAGTATATCTCTCCGACTTGGGAGGGACAAATCCCATCTCGATACATACAACCCAACAGGTACTTTCCGATCACCTGAGAGACACCTTTATGATCACCCTCTCATAGGATGATGTTTGATGACCTCAAAGCTTTCTTCCGATACCAGGGAGTTGTATTATCTCATGTTCTAAGGAATACAATATTTGACATAAGAAAAGCTTCGCAAAGATGAAAATGATGACACGATCTAATTGCTCCACTTAGTTTGGGTCTGTCCATCATATCATTCTCCCAATGATATGATCTCATTATTAATTGACAACTCATGTCTATGTTTAGGAAACCTTAACCATCATTAATCAATGAGCTAGTCCATAGAGGCATACTAGGGACACGGTGTTGTTCACAAACCACACAAGTATTAAAGTTTCCGCTTAATACAATTCTAGCATGGAAGATAAACTTTATCATGAACAAGAATTATATTAATAACATCTTTATTATTGCCTCTAGGGCATAATTCCAACAGTCTCCCACTTGCACTAGAGTCAATAATCTAGTTTACATCTGGCAACAATCTAACACCCATGGCACTAAGGTGCTGATCATGTTTTGTACGTGGAAGAGGTTTAGTCAATGGATCTGCGACATTCAGATCTGTATGTACTTTGCTAATCTTCAGATATCCATCTGCTATATAATCCCGTATTATATAAAACTTGCGGTTGATATGCTTGGTCTTTGGATGATATCTTGGTTCCTTAGCGAGTGCTATGGCGCCAGTGTTGTCACACAATATCTCCAGTGGGTCCAAGGCACTTGGAACCACGCCAAGCTCAGTGATGAATTTCCTGATCCAAACTCCTTCACTTGATGCTTCTGCAGCAGCCATGTATTCCGCTTCTACTGTAGATCCCACGATCACGCTTTGCTTGCAGCTTCTCCATCTCACAGCTCCTCCATTCAAAATATAAACGTATCCTGTCTGAGATTTAGAATCATCCTTGTCGGTGTCGAAGCTAGCGTCGACGTAACCTTTTACGACGAGATGTTCATCACCTCCATAGACTAAGAACATTTCTTTAGTCCTATTTAGGTACTTTAGGATGTTCTTCACGGCTGTCCAGTGTTCCACTCCTGGATCACTTTGGTACCTGCTCGTCAAACTAAGAGCATTGGACACATTCGGTCTATTACACAGCATGGCATACATGATAGAACCTATGGCCGAGGCATAAGGCACTTTGCTCATAGCTTCTCTATCATTTACCGTAGCTGGACACCGAGCCTTGCTCAATATCTTACCTGACAACATAGGCACTGAACCTTTCTTTGCCTTATCCATTCTGAACCTTTTCAGAACTTTGTCTAGGTATGTACTCTGGCTTAAAGCTATCTGGCGTCTTTGTCTATCTCTATAGATTTTGATGCCCAATATATAAGCAGCTTCACCTAGGTCTTTCATTGAAAAACATTTGTTCAAATAACTCTTCACATCGTTAAGCATGTCAATGTCATTTCCAATAATCAATATGTCATCCACATATAGTACCAGAAATGTCACTGAGCTCCCACTCACTTTCTTGTAGATACAAGCTTCGTAGCAATTTGGAACAAATCCAAAGCTCTTGATCACTTGATCAAAACGAAGGTTCCAACTCCGAGATGCTTGCTTCAGTCCATATATGGAACGCTGAAGTTTGCACACCTTATCAGCATCCTTAGGATCGACAAAACCTTCGGGTTGCATCATATACAACTCTTCATCAATGTTGCCATTGAGGAACGCAGTCTTGACATCCATCTGCCATATTTCATAATCATGAAACGCAGCAATTGCTAATAAAATCCGAATGGACTTAAACATCGCTACGGGAGAGAAAGTCTCATCGTAGTCAACAACTTGAACTTGTCGAAAACCTTTCGCGACAAGTCGTGCTTTATAGACGGTAACGTTACCATCCGCGTCCGTTTTCTTCTTGAAGATCCATTTGCACTCAACGGCCTTTCGGTCGCTAGGAGGGTCCACCAAAGTCCATACATGGTTTTCGCTCATGGATCCCAGTTCGGATTTCATGGCCTCTAGCCATTTCTCAGAGTCTGGGATCATCATCGCTTCCTCATAGTTCGCAGGTTCACTGTCATCTACTAACAAGACAGTTAAGACAGGGTTGCCGTACCACTCAGGAGGGGCACGCGACCTTGTCAACCTGCGACGCTCAGTAGTAGCATCATCCGAAGCTTCATGATCCTTGTCATTAGCTTCCTCTATTGTTGGTGCAGGCGGCACTGGAACAATTTCAGGTGCTGCGCTACTCTCCAACTCAAGAGAAGGTTCAACAACCTCGTCTAGCTCTACTTTCATCCCACTCACTTCTTTCGAGAGAAACTCCTTCTCAAGAAAGGACCCGTTCTTTGCGACAAACACTTTGCCTTCGGTTCTGTGATAGAAGGTATACCCAATAGTTTCCTTAGGGTATCCTATGAAGACGCATTTCTCCGCTTTGGGTTCGAGCTTGTCCGGCATTAACTTCTTGACATAAGCTTCGCATCCCCAAACTTTAAGAAACGACAACTTAGGTTTAGCACCAAACCACAGTTCATATGGTGTCGTCTCAACGGATTTAGATGGTGCCCTATTTAAAGTGAATGCAGCGGTTTCTAATGCATTAGCCCAAAATGATAACGGCAAATCAGTAAGAGACATCATTGATCGGACCATATCTAATAGAGTTCGATTCCGGCGTTCAGACACACCATTGCGCTGTGGTGTTCCGGGTGGCGTGAGTTGCGAAATGATTCCGCTTGCTTTAAGATGCGTGAGAAAATCATAACTCAAATATTCACCTCCACGATCGGATCATAGAAACTTAATTTTTCTGTTACGATGGTTCTCCACTTCATTCTGAAATTCCTTGAAATTTTCAAATGTATGTTTCATCAAATAGATATACCCATATCTACTTAAGTCATCGGTAAAAGTGAGAAAGTAGTGATATCCACCGCGCTTCGAAACACTCTCGGTCCGCATACATCGGTATGTATGATTTCCAACAAGTCCGTTGCTCGCTCCATCATTCCAGAGAACGGGGTTTTGATCATCCTGCCCATGAGGCATGGTTCGCATGTGTCAAATGATTCAAAATCAAGAGACTCCAAAAGTCCATCAGAATGGAGTTTCTTCATGCGTTTTACACCAATATGACCTAGACGACAGTGCCACAAATAAGTAGTATTATCACTATCTACTTTGCATCTCTTAGCCTCAATGTTATGGATGTGTGTTTCATCCCTTTCGAGATCCAGAAGAAATAAACCATTCACAGCAGGTGCATGACCATAAAAGATGTTACTCATATAAATAGAACAACCATTATTCTCAGATTTAAATGAATAACCGTCTTGCAATAAACACGATCCAGATATGATGTTCATGCTCAACGCAGGCACATAATAACATTTATTAAGGTTTAAAACTAATCCCGAAGGTAAAACTAAGGAGAGCGTGCCGACGGCCATCACATCAACTCTTGATCCGTTGCCAAAGCGCATCGTCACCTCATCCCTCGCAAGCCGCCGTCTATTTCGTAGCTCCTGTTTCGAGTTACAAATATTAGCAACTGAACCAGTATCAAATACCCTGGCACTACAATGAGGGCTAGTAAGGAAAACATCAATAAAATGTATATCAAATATACCTTTGATGGTGCCAGCCTTCTTGTCCGCTAAGTACTTCGGACAGTTGCGCTTCCAGTGACCCTTGTCCTTGCAATAGAAGCACTCAGTGTTCGGCTTAGGTCCAGACTTGAGCTTCTTCTCAGCAGGGGCAACGCGCCTGCCGCCGCCTTTCTTGAAGGGCTTCTTTGCACCCTTATCTTTCTTAAAGGTGGGGGGCTTGTTGACCATCAACACGTGATTATCCTTTTTGATGTCCACCTCCGCAGCCTTCAGCTTAGCGAAGAGCTCGGTGATCGTATCAGTGGAGCCAATCTGATTATGAGTCACTACAAAACTTTTGTAGCTGGGAGGGAGTGATTGCAGAACCCTGTCAATCTTGAGCTCCTCTGGAATCTTGCAGTCCAGTTGCTCAAGGCGTTGAGTGTAGCCCGACATCTTTATGGCGTGCTCACTAACGGAACTCCCTTCCTCCATCTTGCAGTTAAAGAATTTCTCAGAGATCTCATATCTCTTAGAAAGGGGCTGAGTCTGAAACATAGTTTTCAGCTCCTCAAGAATCTCAAAGGGCCCGGGATAATCTTCAAAACTATTTTGAAGGTACGATTCCATAGCAAACAACATGGTGCTCTTAATCACACCATAATCATCTTTGCGCGACTGATAAACAGCTTTCTCATCAGCCGGCGCATCTATAGCAGGGGCGTCACCTAGCGCATTCTCAAGGACATAGTCCTTTTGTCTGCAAGAGAGAATGATTCTCAGATTGCGGAACCAGTTGGTGAAGTTAGACCCATTGTTCTTAAGCTTTTCTTTCTTAGCAAAAACGTTGAAGTTGAAGTTGGACTCAGCCATTTGATCTACAATATTTGCAAGTACAAATTAGACTATGTTCATGATAACTAGTTCAACTTAATAAAATTACTAGATGAACTCCCACTAAATTCAACATCCCTCAAGTTGTTTAGTGAACATGATCCAAATTCACCACACCTAATCCGATCTTCATGAGAAGAGATGTGGTCTCAATGGTGGACAACGAAGTGTCGATCATATCATTCATATGACTCATGCTTAACCTTTCGGTTCATGTGTTCCGAGGCCATGTCTGTACATGCTAGGATCATCAAGTCAAATCCAAGTATTTCCACGTGTGCAAAACTGGCTTGCACCCATTGTATGTGAACGTAGAGTTTATAGCACCCGATCATCACGTGATGCTTGAACACGATGAACTTTCGCAATGGTGCATACATGGGGAGAACACAGTTTTTGATCTTTAAGTGAGGAATCATCTTATAATGCTACCGTCGCGATCTAAGCATAATAAGATACATAAAAGGATAAACATCACATGCATATAACTTTATGTGACATGGTATAGCCAATCTTCGCGCAATGATCTCCATCTTGTGCGTGCCGACATGATCTCCATCACTCCACCATGATTG
Source organism: Avena sativa (assembly GCA_916181665.1). Classification (NCBI taxonomy): domain Eukaryota; kingdom Viridiplantae; phylum Streptophyta; class Magnoliopsida; order Poales; family Poaceae; genus Avena; species Avena sativa. The sequence continues at coordinate 295,598,084 of OV702297.1, read as the reverse complement.
CCTCCACCACGAATAGCAACTATAACTATTGCTAACTACTTAGCGATAAAGTAAAGCTATTACTGTAAGGTTCTCAACCTTTAATAAGGTAGAGATCCCTGTGTTTACAATGCTAGTCCCTGGATCAATAGCTAGCATCCACAGTTAAGATGTTATATCAAGAAACAAAGGTCATAATACAACTTTATAACCAGGAATAAAATATTTCATTACATCTTACATAGCTCATTTGGCTATCACATTACATTGCAGCAGAATAATTATAAAGCATGGGGTCCTTCATCTTCAAAGTGCCACAGGCAATCATGTTGGTTGTAGACTTGTAATCCTATTCAACAAACTTCACTAACATCAAACAAACCTGTAACATAATAAGTTGCAGCCACAAGGGTCAATACATTTGAATTGTATTGGCAAGTTTCACTACTATGTAGAAATAAGTGGATCCTATCATTACATGCATATTTGGCTAAGTAGGGTTTAGGCTCTTTTGCAGAAAGCAATATAGTTTTATCCTATATTTTCAAAATAGTTTTTGATCTTTGTCAAATCTTTCTGAACTTCTTGGAAAACTCCAAGTGCTTAAAATCCCTTGTTGTCACCCTCAAGTTTTTAACTTTGAGAAATTGGAATGTCAAGATCTTCCATAGCTTCAGGCCTTAGTTGCTCAGTATTTGTCCATAACCGGGGACACGGCTAAGTACTTAGAATTTGATCTTCTGCAGAAGTTGTACACTTTACCCACAAGACACAATCTCATCTTGATGCCACCAGTGGCCGCTGGATAAGTACTCACCAAGATGGAGTACTGGCAGATTGAGAATGTGACAAAGTCTTTCCATAGGAGTCCTCCCAATACACAATGCTAGCTTGTCATCCAGGCACCAATGTAGGGTTACAAGTTCCCTTACACAATTCTAGTTAACCTGAAGATGCTAATGCATGGGTGTTCCACTATGTAGTTGACTAAGCCAGAGCCCATTTAGCATGTGGCTGTACACGGAAGCCACTGTACGAGAAACATGTTCAATCTCTAAGTCCCTGGGTGGTTTTCTTCTAGTGCACATACAAAAAGAGATAGCCATATAAACATGGTTCCTTTTGTTGCCACCTTGTCCAACCTTGAGTATCCTTGTCCACCCAGGTGGTTCATTGAGTACTTGTTTTATTATATAACACATATATATTTTCAACTCTTCATATAATTCATAACATGTATCCCATCCCAAATATATAGCTGGGCTAAGCATACTACAACTACAATATTTCCACTAAGGAATATATAATGTTATCCTATTAGGATTTAGCATAGCATAAAATATAGTAAACCTTTCCATGCATGTTACAAAATCCACTAAGTGTAATGAAAATAGTAGGACTTGGATGATAGTGTCACTTGCCTTTTTAGTAGAGAATGTTGGTTCACTTCTTGATCTTGCAAATATCACACTCTTCTAATTCCACTACAATTCAATCAAGCAAACATAGATTCAACTAGCATTCCAACCAATATTCAAACAATTTATCACACATAAAATAATGGAAACAAGGTCATGCATGCAAGCATGCAAAAGATAGTTTTATTTGCAAAAGTAGTTTCTACTAGGCTCTAAACATTATAAAGTTCAAAAGTTGTCATCTACTAAAGTGGTAAAACCATTTGCAAAAGGTTTTATCTATAAACCATTTTTAAATCAAATCAATATTTTATGTGGTTGAAAATGCTTTTAGCAAAGCAATATTCATTAAAGAGTTCACCAAATATATTTTAATTCTCAAAACTTGGTGTTTAGGGTCAGAAGGTTTGAATCAAATCACTTCCCAAAGGTTTTACTCAAAAATCATTTCTAAAACAAAAACAATATTTTTATTTGACTAGAAATAAGCTAATTCAATTATTTATTCCTAAACTTCACAAAATACATTTTTAAATCCATAAGTTGGTTCCTACGGTCACTAGGTTCAAAGAAAACCATTTTGCAAAGATTTTTCACTAAAATTATATCTAGAACAATTTTTATATTCATAATAAGCCTACATATGTTTCTTTAAATTCAACCAATTTTCCAGAAGCAAATCATTAAAGAAAGTGTATGTTTGCAAATTACTTGTTCTACTGAATCCATTGATATAAAATTTGCAAAATTTGGACGTGTAGAATTAAAGTTATGAATTTTACAAGTTTGCAATTCAATCAGATTCTATTTCTGTTTTTTAAACTAAACCTTGTCCACGTGGCGTGATTCTATTTGCCGGTACCGCTTCATGCGGATCAGCCTCTCTGGACTGCAGGATTTAACTTAAAATGAATGGCTTAGATGGGCTCATACCCCTTCGCCTAGATCTATTCTTAGCCGTAAGATTTACATCTAACGATCGCAGATGCTGGGTCAAAGATTGGCGGCGCTGCGCGGCGGCGACTGGCGGAGCTCGCTCTGCTCATGGCGGAGCTGGCGATACAGGAAGCGAGGGAGAGGGGGAAGTAGCTCACCGTGCTCGCAAGGGGTTGGCGAAGCTCGAGGTGGCGTTGGCTTGGCGAGGGGCGCTCGGAGCTGCTGGCAATTCCTCGCCGGAGTTTGCAACGGCGTCTGGCGGCTCTGTTTGACGACGGGGCGACGCTGCAGTTCACCCCAAGGCAAAACAACGACATGGTTAGATGCGAGCGAACATGGGGTCCACGTGAGCGTCATCGAGAGGGCTCGGGGCGGTCTGGCTTACCAGGGGGAGGTCACCGGAGTTGCTTGCAGACGGTGGCGCTCAGGTTGTCGTTGTTGCTGACGCTATGGATCAAGCGTGGGCAAGCTGAAGGTGCAGAGAGAAACGCCTGAGGATGGGGAGCAAGCTAGTGTGGTTGGGGAGGCGAGGGGCGGCGGTGGTTCACCGGATTTGGCCGGAATCGTCGTCGGAGACAGGGATGCTTGAGCTCAAAATTCACCCAGCATGGGGGCAGAGAGGTATAGGCAAGCGAGGGGAAAGAGAGAGGAGGAACGGGCGGTTAAGGGGGCATGGTCACAGTGAGGATTAAGTCAGGCATTAACGTGTATTCATCGTCAGAGTAAATGGCAGAAACACCGTGGCGACGGGGTCGTGGTGTTGAAGACGACGGTGAGGTGGCGTGGGGCCTATCTGTCAGCGAGGTGGAGTGAGTGGGATATGGGGCCACTTATCTGCGACTTAGCGGGTTCTATTCCGAGTGAAAAACGTTTCGCTGAGAGGGGGAGAGTTGGGCTGCGAGTTGGGCTTAGTGGGCCAGATGGGTTAGGTCTGTTCTTTCATTTTTTTATACAGAAGCTTTTTCCTTTTTCTATTTGAATTCCGTTTTGATTTTATTCAAACAATTCAAACACCCAAATGAATTCAAACCTTTGCTAAACTTTGTGTAGTTTTTAATTCTGTTTAACAACATAATCCAAAGTCAAAATAAAATAATACTTTTATTATTTTAGGATCTATTTAATAATTAAATAAAATAGTCCTTAATTATTAATTCAAATAGGATTTGATTTATTTTTAAAATTCTATTTGAAATCTAAATTAATACCAAAATCAATTCAGTAGGTTTTATTTGAAAATATAAAACACTTGGAAATCTTATTTAAAATAAAATAACAAGTTTTAGTGTTTATTAAAATGGAAAAGCCTTTACTTTAATAAAATTGGATATTAATAAATCCTCATTATTTTATTTAAATAAACCTTTACCCTTTTAATCAAAACAAAATATTTTATTTCAAAAGCTTGGCCAATGTTTAATTTGGCCCTATAAAATAATCCTTATTTATAATTCTACCTTTTCTTTTGAAAACCAAATCTTTTTATTAAAGGATCCAAAAATAGTGATTCCAACTATTAAAACTTTCTTTATGAATTGTTTATCTTTTTAAATCCCTTTAGGATTTATTTGATCAAAATAGGTTTGAAGGTTTCCAATTGGAATCAAAAAGTTTCTTCTCACCCTGAAAATCAACAATTGTTTATTTTGTTTATTTATTTTTCACATTTCAAAATTTGGAAAATTTTGGGATGTGACAAGCTACCACCCTTAAAATAAAGTCTCATAGGATTACATTGATGGTTCACTTGACTATGAGTTCAACACTTTATATCCAGACAAGGAATCCTTATTTGACTTTTCTGAGTTAACTATTTCCTGACATCCACTTCTTCTATCTCTTCAAAGTTTCCATCCATGTCAATGTGATTCACATGTCCTTTCTGGTCACATTGGAGTCATTTCCATTGGCTCTTCTAGCATCCTTTTTCTTTTTCTTCTCAGGACAGTCTGATGCATAGTGTCCAAGTTCCTTACAATTATAGCATTGCAACTGGCTAATGTCTTTCTTTCTGGAGTTGCCATGGTTGTTCTGACCAAGGTCATCTCCATTGTCAGTATCATTTCCATTATTATCACTTTCATTGTTGTTGTGGTGATACTGATGTGGTTCAGAATCTTCATTGCTCTTTTTGAATGAATGCTTCTTTTTTGATGATCCTGAGTGATTCTTGAGTTTATGTTTCCTCTTTATGTTCTCAATTTGATTCATCTTGTTTTCCAAAATAGTGGCTTTGTCACAGAGTGATTGATAAGTTGGGACATAGGCAACAGCTAGCTGCAGGTTCAACTCATCATTAAGTCCTTCAAGAAATTTCTCCTTTCTCTTAGCATCTGTGTCAACTTCATCCGGTGCATATCGTGCCAGATTGTTGAATTCTTCAATATACTCAGCCACACTGAGGTGACGCTGTTTCAGATTGTGAAACTCCTTTTTCTTCAAGTACATCACTCCAGGTGAGATGTGAGTTGTACGGAAACCATCCTCAAATATACCCCAAGTCACATCTTCAAGGGGAGTGGTGATCTGAAAGTTGTCCCACCATGTTGCTGCTGGTCCTTCAAGCAGAAATGCTGCAAACCTTACTTTTTCTTCATCGGTGCAGCCAACAGTCACTAAGTCCTTGTTCACTGAACGTAACCAGTCATTGTCTTCCATTGGATCAGTTGTTCCAGAGAACCTTGCAGGCCTAAGTTTCAGAAACTTGGTGAGCATATCAAGTGCTGGAGGATTATTCTGATTGTTGTTGTTGTTTTTGTTGTTGTAGTTGTTGTTCTGATTCTGTATGTATGTGGTCATCTCCTACATCAACTGTGTCTGATCTGCCAACATCTGCTGCATCTCAGGAGTGATGTTGTTGTTTTGGTTGGGGTTGGCACGACGGGGAGGCATCTGTTGGTTTGATTGGGATAAGTAATGATGGATAGGTTTTTAAGAAGTTTTAACACATAACTCAAAACAACCAAGTTCAACCAAACAATCAACAAGCAACTATTTACTTAACAACTTATGAGCTTAACTCATGAGTTGAAGGAAACAACAAGTTTTCTTGAAAATAATAACTTAGTATAATCATACCTCATAGGTCAATATGATCCATACTCTAACTTGATATCAATGTCTTTGATAGGCAATCTAATGTCTTTTGGTTTTTCACTTGTAGTCCTTAGTGATATCCTTGGTGAAACTAAAGTTGAAATCACTTGAAGATGTTGAAGTCATTTGATGAAATCTTTTGCACATGGTGAAGTATTTGGCCATGGGGTAGGCTTTGTCCATCAAGCTGAAAAGGAAGAGATGTAGAATCAAAACCAAAAGGTTGAGAAAAGAGTTTACAAGATTGTTTGTAAATAAGTTTTGGAATAAAAACAACTCCTATTTTTCTAAGGGGTTGGTCCAATCCTAGGGTTACAATCCTACAGGCAACATAGTGCTCTGATACCATCTGTAAGGTTCCCAACCTTTAATAAGGTAGAGATCCCTGTGTTTACAATGCTAGTCCCTGGATCAATAGCTAGCATCCACAGTTAAGATGTAATATCAAGAAATAAAGGTCATAATACAACTTTATAACCAGGAATAAAATATTTCATTACATCTTACATAGCTCATTTGGCTATCACATTACATTGTAGCAGAATAATTATAAAGCATGGGGTCCTTCATCTTCAAAGTGCCACAGGCAATCATGTTGGTTGTAGACTTGTAATCCTATTCAACAAACTTCACTAACATCAAACAAACCTGCAACATAATAAGTTGCAGCCACAAGGGTCAATACATTTGAATTGTATTGGCAAGTTTCACTACTATGTAGAAATAAGTGGATCCTATCATTACATGCATATTTGGCTAAGTAGGGTTTAGGCTCTTTTGCAGAAAGCAATATAGTTTTATCCTATCTTTTCAAAATAGTTTTTGATCTTTGTCAAATCTTTCTGAACTTCTTGGAAAACTCCAAGTGCTTCAAATCCCTTGTTGTCACCCTCAAGTTTTTAACTTTGAGAAATTGGAATGTCGAGATCTTCCATAGCTTCAGGCCTTAGTTGCTCAGTATTTGTCCATAACCGGGGACATGGCTAAGTACTTAGAATTTGATCTTCTGCAGAAGTTGTACACTTTACCCACAAGACACAATCTCATCTTGATGCCACCAGTGGCCGCTGGATAAGTACTCACCAAGATGGAGTACTGGCAGATTGAGAATGTGACAAAGTCTTTCCATAGGAGTCCTCCCAATACACAATGCTAGCTTGTCATCCAGGCACCAATGTAGGGTTACAAGTTCCCTTACACAATTCTAGTTAACCTAAAGATGCCAATGCATCGGTCTTCCACTATGTAGTTGACTAAGCCAGAGCCCATTTAGCATGTGGCTGTACACGGAAGCCACTGTACGAGAAACATGTTCAATTTCTAAGTCCCTGGGTGGTTTTCTTCTAGTGCACATACAAAAAGAGATAGCCATATAAACATGGTTCCTTTTGTTGCCACCTTGTCCAACCTTGAGTATCCTTGTCCACCCAGGTGGTTCATTGAGTACTTGTTTTATTATATAAAACATATATCTTTTCAACTCTTCGTATAATTCATAACATGTATCCCATCCCAAATATATAGCTGGGCTAAGCATACTACAACTACAATGTTTCCACTAAGGAATATATAAGGCTATCCTATTAGGATTTAGCATAGCATAAAATATAGTAAACCTTTCCATGCATGTTACAAAATCCACTAAGTGTAATGAAAATAGTAGGACTTGGATGATAGTGTCACTTGCCTTTTTAGTAGAGAATGTTGGTTCACTTCTTGATCTTGCAAATATCACACTCTTCTAATTCCTCTACAATTCAATCAAGAAAACATAGATTCAACTAGCATTCCAACCAATATTCAAACAATTTATCACACATAAAATAATAGAAACAAGGTCATGCATGCAAGCATGCAAAAGATAGTTTTATTTGCAAAAGTAGTTTCTACTAGGCTCTAAACATTATAAAGTTCAAAAGTGGTCATCTACTAAAGTGGTAAAACCATTTGCAAAAGGTTTTATCTATAAACCATTTTTAAATCAAATCAATATTTTATGTGGTTGAAAATGCTTTTAGCAAAGCAATGTTCATTAAAGAGTTCACCAAATATATTTTAATTCTCAAAACTTGGTGTTTAGGGTCAGAAGGTTTGAATCAAATCATTTCCCAAAGGTTTTACTCAAAAATCATTTCTAAAACAAAAACAATATTTTTATTTGACTAGAAATGAGCTAATTCAATTATTTATTCCTAAACTTCACAAAATATATTTTTAAATCCATAAGTTGGTTCCTACGGTCAGTAGGTTCAAAACAAACCAGTTTGCAAAGATTTCACATTAAAATTATATCTAGAACAATTTTTATATTCATAATAAGCCTACATATGTTTCTGTAAATTCAACCAATTTTCCAGAAGAAAATCATTAAACAAAGTGTATGGTTGCAAATTACTTGTTCTACTGAATCCATTGATATAAAATTTTCAAAATTTGGACGTATAGAATTAAAGTTATGAATTTTACAAGTTTGAAATTCAATCAGATTCTATTTCTGTTTTTAAACTAAACCTTGTCCACGTGGCATGATTCTATTGGCCGGTACCACTTCGTGCGGATCAACCTCTCTGGACCGCAGGATTTAACTTAAAACGAATGGCTCAGATGGGCTCATACCCCTTCGCCTAGATCTATTCTTAGCCGTAAGATTTACATCTAACGGTCGCAGATGATGGGTCAAAGATTGGTGGCGCTGCGGGGCGGCGACTGGCGGAGCTCGCTCTGCTCACGGCGGAGCTGGCGATACAGGAAGCGAGGGAGAGGGGGAAGTGGCCCACCGTGCTCGCAAGGGGTTGGCGAAGCTCGAGGTGGCGTTGGATTGGCGAGGGGCGCTCGGAGCTGCTGGCAATTCCTCGTCGGAGTTTGCAACGGCGTCTGGCGGCTCTGTTTGACGACGGGGCGACGCTGCAGTTCAGCCCAAGGCAAAACAACGACATGGTTAGATGCAGGCGAGCATGGGGTTCATGTGAGTGTCATCGAGAGGGCTCGGGGCGGTCTGGCTTACCAGGGGGAGGTCACCGGAGTTGCTTGCAGATGGTGGCGCTCAGGTTGTCGTTGTTGCCGATGCTATGGATCAAGCGCGGGCAAGCTGAAGGTGCAGAGAGAAATGCCTGAGGATGGGGAGCAAGCTAGTGTGGTTGGGGAAGCGAGGGGCGGCGGTGGTTCGCCGGATTTGGCCGGAATCATCGTCGGAGACAGGGATGCTTGAGCTCAAAATTCACCCAGCCTGGGGGCAGAGAGGGAGAGGCAAGCAAGGGGAAAGAGAGAGGAGGAACGGGCGGTTAAGGGGGCGTGGTCACGGCGAGGATTAAGTCAGGCATTAACGTGTATTCATCGCCGGAGTAAATGGCAGAAACGGCATGGCTACGAAGTCGTGGTGTTGAAGACGACGGTGAAGTGGCGTGGGCCCTGTCTGTCAGCGAGGTGGAGTGAGTGGGAGATGGGGCCACTTGTCTACGACTTAGCGGGTTCTATTCCGAGTGAAAAACGTTTCGCTGAGAGGGGGAGAGTTGGGCTGGGAGTTGGGCTTAGTGGGCCAGATGGGTTAGGTCTGTTCTTTCATTTTTTTTATACAGAAGCTTTTTCCTTTTTCTATTTGAATTCTGTTTTGATTTTATTCAAACAATTCAAACACCCAAATGAATTCAAACCTTTGCCAAACTTTGTGTAGTTTTTAATTATGTTTAACAACATAATCCAAAGTCAAAATAAAATAATACTTTTATTCTTTTAGGATCTATTTAATAATTAAATAAAATAGTCCTTAGTTATTAATTCAAATAGGATTTGATTTATTTTTAAAATTCTATTTGAAATCTAAATTAATACCAAAATTAATTCAGTAGGTTTTATTTGAAAATATAAAACACTTGGAAATCTTATTTAAAATAAAATAACAAGTTTTAGTGTTTATTAAAATGGAAAAGCCTTTACTTTAATAAAATTGGATATTAATAAATCCTCATTATTTCATTGAAATAAACCTTTACCCTTTTAATCAAAACAAAATATTTTATTTCAAAAGCTTGGCCAATGTTTAATTTGGCCCTATAAAATAATCCTTATTTATAATTCTACCTTTTCTTTTGAAAACCGAATCTTTTTATTAAAGGATCCAAAAATAGTGATTCCAACTATTAAAACTTTCTTTATGAATTGTTTATCTTTTTAAATCCCTTTAGGATTTATTTGATCAAAATAGGTTTGAAGGTTTCCAATTGGAATCAAAAAGTTTCTTCTCACCCTGAAAATCAACAATTGTTTATTTTGTTTATTTATTTTTCACATTTCAAAATTTGGAAAATTTTGGGATGTGACAATTACATGGAGTATAAGAAGTTGACACACAGGTCATACACAATTATAAAGACAACCATATGGCTCCTGCTGGTTGTGTACTCATCGACATGCAAGTCGTGAAACATTACAAAACATGATCATTGCATACAACATACACATCACATCTTGGGCCATACCATATCACAGAAAACACTCCCTGCAAAAACAAGTTAGACGCCTCTACTTTGTTGTTGCATGTTTTACGTGGCTTATGGGAGTAGCAAAATAAGAATGATTCTTACCTACGGAAAGCCACAACGGTGATATTATGGTTGCCAAACTCCGGTGTAAATCCCATGACAACTATAGTGAGAGAAACTGGAATCCACCAGCCGCATGTGTGAAACAAGCCACATGTCAAGTGCGGAGCCGGTCTCGCGAACGAGGTCGCGTAAGGTTGGCCTGGACCGCTTCGATCTCACTATACCGCGTCATAAGAAGTACACAAACAAGAGGCTTGCAATAGAAAACATCAATGCCCGCAACAACCATGTTGCGTTCTACTCGTGAATAACATCTACGCATAGATCTAGCTCTGATACCACTGAAGGGTTTCGCAGCATAGTAAATCAAAAAAAATTCTACGGATGCGAACGGGAAAGCCAAGATCTAATCTAGGAGATGCAAACAACGAGGGGGAATAGATGAGATCTTCATACCCTTGAAGATTCGCACAGCGGAACGTTCGACGGAACGTGGGTGATGTAGTCGTACTCGCTTCTCCTCCTCGCGATCCGATCCGACCTAACACCGCAAGTGGCGATGCCTGCGAGAGATGCACATGTGCGGCACCTCGACGTCTCCTCCTTCCTCGGTCCAGAAAGTATGGTGGAGAGACGGATTGGATCTACAACGCGACAGCGCGATGCAAGTGGTGGAGAGTTTCTGCAGCAGGGCTTCGCCTACACGCAGTCGGGAGGGAGAGAGAGAGGAGGGCAGCAGGGCGGCTAGGGCTTGAGGAGGAGGTGTGGGAGGGGTGCGCCCCCAGCCCTCTTTATATAGAGGGGTGGGCGGCCATCCCTTGCCCCTCCCCCAAGCCCTAGGGCTGGCGGCCAAGGAGGGAGGAGTGGGGGGCAAGTTTCCCCCCCCCCTTCTAGAAGCTCCCCTAGGGTTTGCCCTAGGTTTGGCCGGCTGGGCCCTATGGGGCCTTGTGCCCCTGGCCCAATGCAGCCAGGGCACTCCCTCATAGTCCCATGCCCCCTCTCGGCAGGTGGGGCCACGTTGGTCCCTCTCCGGAAGGTTCTAGAAGCTTCCGGTACAATACCGATTAACCCGAAACAATTCCGAACTCCAAAAACTGCATTGCCTTATATGAATCTTATTCTCCGGACCATTCCGGAACCTCTCGTGATGTCCCGGATCCCATCCGAGACTCCAAACAAAAAACTCATTAACCAATTATCCAATCTATCCTAGCGTCGAGACACGTTAAGTGTGTGACCCTTCGGGTTCGAGAATATGCAGACATGATCTTCTATCAATAATCAACAGCGGGTTCTGGAAACCCATATTGAGTCCCACACATTCATCGATGATCATATCAGATGAACCACGATGCCAGGATTCAATCAATCCCATATATATATTCCCTTCGTCTCGCGATATTTTACTTGCCCGAGATTTGATCGTCGGTACCGTCATACCTAGTTCAATCTCGTTCACAGCAAGTACTTTACTCGTTCCGTAATCCGATATCACTTTGTGATCAACTCCTTAACCACATGCTTGCAAGCGGTGTTGATATTGATTACCGAGTGGGCCCGAAGTATATCTCTCCGACTTGGGAGGGACAAATCCCATCTCGATACATACAACCCAACAGGTACTTTCCGATCACCTGAGAGACACCTTTATGATCACCCTCTCATAGGATGACGTTTGATGACCTCAAAGCTTTCTTCCGATACCAGGGAGTTGTATTATCTCATGGTCTAAGGAATACAATATTTGACATAAGAAAAGCTTCGCAAAGATGAACATGATGACACGATCTAATTGCTCCACTTAGTTTGGGTCTGTCCATCATATCATTCTCCCAATGATATGATCTCATTATTAATCGACAACTCATGTCTATGGTTAGGAAACCTTAACCATCATTAATCAATGAGCTAGTCCATAGAGGCATACTAGGGACACGGTGTTGTTCACAAACCACACAAGTATTAAAGTTTCCGCTTAATACAATTCTAGCTTGGAATATAAACTTTATCATGAACAAGAATTATAATAATAACATCTTTATTATTGCCTCTAGGGCATAATTCCAACAGAACTAAGAATGATAACTATGCTCTCTTAATTGGTGCCTAAGATAGAAGGTGGAGACTCAATATAAAATTGGAAGAAAGTCCCTCAAAGGGAAGCAGGGATTTCAAGTTTCATAAAGAGCTTCCAAAAATTATGGTACTTGTTAGCTTTTAGCTCTCATTGCTCCTATCCTAAGCATCTTGAAGTGATTAAGGTTAAAGTGAACAAAATATGGAGTATATGTTGACAAAGTATAAGTTGGCAATCTCATGTCCCTTGAGTACGAGGGCCGTTCCTCATGCTACTCAACTAGAGTTACCGGTAAGTTCTTTTCATAGTAAATACATGTGTATCATAGAGAACCGCCAATGGGGTACCCCTTGCCCCATGATACAGGAGCTATCCCATATCAAAATGACAAGGCAACAGACAATGAGCATCTCAGCAATCTTCTTATTTACCATGGGAAAATGGTGCTTTTTTCTCTTCTTTCCTATTTTTCTGTCTCTTTTTTTATATAAGAAGAATTCTTCATAGATAGCCCACTATGGTTATGCTGCATGTTTCCACCATGATTAGGCATGGCTTAGGCTAGCGGCCCAAGCGTTTCACTAACACATATACATAACTCCATGGACTTACAAGCTCCCCTTTTATTTCACATTGCTGACATCCGTAAACAAAAGAGCATGATATCAACTGGGTAGATATTTAGAGGTGTTGAAAGCGTTCACCGTGACAGAACGGTTCTGCTAATTCCAACTTATAAGTACAAGCATATACAACATAGATGACACAATGGATCAAGTTTATTATGGGCAAGAAAAATAAAGTGTTCCATCAAGTTTGTGAGAGCTTTAATCACTAGTTTTTCACATAACAAAGTGACTTTTTAATTAGAAGGTAGATAAAACAAGAATTTACTTGAAATGGTGTAACACACCATGCATAGGAATTTATAGTGGACACTTTGGAATAACTTGGTTTCTTGGGACATGGATGTATGAGTAGAGCTTACTCAATACAAGTGGAGGCTAGCAAAAGACTGGGAGCGACCAACTAAGAGAGCAATAATGGCCATAATCATGCAGAGCGACAAAACAATATCAACTAAAGCATAAAGTGGTATCACAAGTCAAAAACTAAATGAGCAGTGAGGCTAAGGTGACTGGTTCATAGTCATAACATGGTGTGAGCATGTGCTAAATCAACCCAAACAAAGCATTAATGGAGAATACCACAATGCTATGCTTTTGTATGCTAAAACAACGCATGATTCCTTCAAAGCACACTAAGAAATCCCAATTGTTTGGAACAAGTCATGCTACAGCAATAACCACTAAGCATAAGGTCAAAAAAAACATCTAGCATGACATGATAAAGTCTAAGACACAGCCAAAGCAAGCTCACTTTTGTACCACTATAAGCATGAAACTTTCTACTCTTTTCCAACACCAATCAACGTATTTGAAACATCACAGCGAAAACGGGGGTCCAACTACTTTATTAAAGCAAACTAAATAAACAAAAACCAAACACGAAAACTAAGACTCTCCAAGAACAATACAACTGTGCATGAAACAATAAAAACGAAGTGTCTAGAAAGAGACCTGAGATTTTTATTGATGAAGAAGGGGATGCCTTAGGCATCCCCAGGCTTTGATGCTTGTATCTCTTGAATATTTCTTGGGGTGACACGGGATGGCATCCCCAAGATTGAGCTTTTGTCCATTCTTCATCTCATTTCATCATTATTCCCCTACACTTGAAAATTTCCTTCATACAAAACTTCACACAATCTTCGGTACCAACATTAGTGCATTCGAAAGTAATAAACCTTTGGGTTTTGTTCAACACAGCAAAACTTCCATTAAAAACACAAGCTACTGTAGCAATTGCTTCAAAAAGCTCAATTCACCAAAAAGAACTCAAAAAGAAAACGATAAGAGGCAAATGCAAATAATGGCAGAAATCTGTCAAAATAGACCAGCAAGTGAAAACCGATTTTTTCGAAAACCTTCGTTGCTCAAATAAAAAAGTGTTGAACTAACAAAAGTTATCTAACAACCTGGGACATAAGAAAAAAATTACAGCTCAATCCAACATACATAGATTTTTCACGAAGTTTTACAATGAAGCACAAAAATCTGTTTCAGAACAGCAACTTCCCCAAATCTTATTTCACTCTCATTAGAGGTTATTCTCGGCACAAGAATCAAATAAAAAGTATAAGGAGAGGTTATTACAGAAGTAATAACTTCCAAGACTCAAGAAAACTACTGGGTTATCACCCAAGAAATACTTTTCTTTAACGCCTTTAAGTTAGGCACAAGAAGCAAGAATCAAGTATTTTCAAATGAAGAAGCATTAACATCAAACTTTGCTTACAAAGGAGGAGGAAAAGGTAACTTCTCTCTACTCATAGGGAAGTGTTCAATACCTCTCTTGAATGGAAATTGATATTTATTGGTGCTTTCTTTCATATCAATAATGGCACCAACAGTTCTAAGAAAAGGTCTTCCCAAAGTAATAGGACAAGAAGCATTGCATTCAACATCCAAAACATAGAAGTCAACAGGGACATAAGCATTATTAACCATAATAAGAACATCATTAACTCTCCCCATAAGTTTCTTCTTAGCATTATCATCAAGTGGGACATCTAAATAGCAATCTTCCAAAGGTGGCAAACAAGCATTTCATAAATCTTTCTAGGCATAATAGAGACACTAGAACCAAGGTTACATGAAGCTTTGAGGTCAAAGTCATTCACTTGCATATTAATTATAGGTTCCCAACTATCTTCTACTTTCCTAGGAATAGAGGCCTTGTGTTTCAATTTTTCTTCCTTAATTTTAATGAGAGCATTTGTAATGTGTTTGGTGAAAGCCATATTCATAGCACTAGCATTAGGACTTCTAGCAAGATTTTTTATGAACATAATCATTTCATAAATATTGCAACCATCAAGATCAAAATCAAACTTAGCATCACATATAGTAGACTTAGACAGTGTTGTAGGAGTGGGGACTACTTGTGGTTTGGTAGCATCAACATTGGTGGTGGTAATAGTATAAATACTATTGTTTCTAGCAATTTCTTATTATCTTTCCCACTTAGCATACAATTTAGCTAACAGTCTAACATTTTCATCAATAGTAACTTGTATGGCATGAGTAGCAACAAAGGTTCTTTCCAAGGTTTCAGGTTTAGCAGCCATCTTATTAATCAAAGAGGATTGAGCTTCAGACAAAGATGAAATATTTTCTCAACATTCAAAAGCTTTTCTTCTATAGTCTTGATGAAAGTGGTTTGTTTACTAATAAAGTCTTTAAGCATGACTTCAAGTTCAGAGGGAGCACTTATATTGTTGTTGTTGTAGGAATTTCCATAAGTATTACCATTATTGGGAGGATAAGGCCTATAATTATTACTACCAAAATTATTCCTATAGGCATTGTTGTTTAAATTGTTATTTCTAATAAATTTCATATCAACTTGCTCTTGTTTTGAGAAACCAAAGAGGCTAAAGGAACATTATTTGGATCAATATAAGCTTTTCCATTAACAAGCATATCCATAATAAAATCAATCTTATCACTCAAAGAGGAGGTTTCTTCAACATAATTTAACTTCTTACCATGTGGAGCTCTCTCAGTGTTCCATTCAGAATAATTAACCATGATGTTATCAAGGAGTTTTGTTGAATCACCCAAAGTAATTGTCATAAAGGTACCCCCCAGCAGCAGAATCCAACAGATTTCTTAAAGAGAAGTTTAACCCTGCATAAAAACTTTGGATAATCATCCAAGCAGTCAGTCCATGAGTGGGACAATTCTTTACCAAAGATTTCATTATTTCCCAAGATTGAGCAACATGTTCATTATCAAGTTGTTTAAATTTCATTATCTCACTTCTCATAGATATAATATTTATAGGAGGATAGTATTTTCCAATATAAGCATCTTTGCATTTAATCCAAGAATCAATACTATTTCTAGATAAGGATAGTAACCATTCTTTAGCCCTTCCTCTCAAGGAGAAAGGAAACAATTTGAGCTTAATAATATCTCCATCTACATCTTTATTTTTTGCATCTCACAAAGTTCAACAAAGCTATTAAGATGGGCAGTAGCATCATCAGAAGTAACACCAGAAAATTGGTCTTTCATGACAAGATTCAACAAAGCATGTTTAATTTCATAAAAGGTAGCATCAGGATCAGGTGGAGCAATAGGTGTACTCAGGAAATCATTGTTGTTGGTGCTAGTGAAGTCCACAACTTGGTGATCTCAGCATAATTCATTTTTGCAAAAGTGGAGCAAGCCAACAGCAGCAGCAACTAGAGTAGGAACTAATTTTTTTGTGTTTTTATAAGAAAAAGCAAAACAAAGGAATTTTTTTTGCAATTGTTTAGATAAGCAAAAGAAAGCAAAAGAAACTAAGAAAAACAAAATAAAGTAAAGAGAGTGGTTGTGAAAGACTCCCCTTGTGAAGCTGTCCTTACTCCCCGGCAATGGCGCTAAAAACGTCTTGATGAGCTCAGATCACTGTAGAGCTTCATTGGGAAACCCCAAGAGGAAGGTATGATGAGCACACCAGCAAGTTTTCCCTCAGTTATGAAACCAAGGTTATCGAACCAGTAGGAGCAAGGAAACAACTCAAAGGTGTTGATAGCAACTTGGAATCCTGCACAACACAAACTCAAGACTTTGCCCCAACTTAAAGTGAGGTTGTCAATCTCACTGGTTTACTGAAAACAAAGGATTAAACGTATGGTGTGGAAAGTAATAGTTGCTTTCAAAAAGTAAACAGTAACAAGAGATGATGTATCAATGGTAAAGATTGGACCGGGGTCCACAGTTCACTAGAGGTGTTCTCCTTAAGATAGATAACATAACATGCTGGGTAAACAAATTATAGCGGGGCAATTGAAGAGCAAGGCATAACAATGCAATACTAGACATTCATGATCCTATGAGATTTGATTGGTAATTACAACAATATACATAGACCGCCATCAAACTGCATCTATGACTAATAATCCACCTTCAGGTTATCATCTGAACCCCCTCTAGTATTAAGTTGCAAGCAACGGATAACTGCTTTAAGCAATGTGTGTAAAGTAAACAATGCAATTGTTCCATGAACAAGAGATAGTTGTTTTCTCCCTAGTGGCAACAACACACCTACAATCTTAGAGATTTCTGTCACTTCCCCAGATTCAATAGAGGCATGAACCCACTATCGAGCATAAATACTCCCTCTTGGAGTCACTAGCATCTACTTGGCCAAGATAGCTACTAGAAACAGAGAGGATGCAAGATCTCAAACAACACAGACATGATAGAATCAATAAGACATGATAGAATCAATAATCAATCTGACAATAGTAATCTCATTATCCATCGGATCCCTGCAAACACAACATGTATGATTACAAATAGATGATCTTGATCATGAATGGAGCTCATCAGATCTAAACATGATAGCACAAAGGAGTAGACACAACCATCTAGCTACTGTATGGACCCATAGTCCAAGATGGAACTACTCACGCATCATACCGGAGGCTGGCATGGTGATGAAGAAGGCCTCCGGGATGTTCTCTCCCGAAAAAGCTTCAGACCTCCCCCCCCCCCCCGATCTAGGGACGATGGTGGTAGCGGCTATGGACTGTTTCATGAAGATGTGATCAGGTACTTAGGGTTTTGGTATCGAAGGGTTCTTATAGGCGAAGGGGAGACCGAAGGGGTGCCCGAGGTGGCCACACACCCCTAGGACCGGCCTGGCCTGGCCCGCGCGGCCAGGGGGTGTGGGCCCCTCGTGGCCCTCCTCCATCTCGTCTTCTGGCTCCATGTTCTCCTTGGTGAAATATTGACTTTGGCTTTCGTCCCATCAATGGATGGGAATATTTCTTTACTAGCTTTTCTAAAACCAAAAATAGCAGAAAATAGGCAACTGGAACTGTGACATCTTGTTAATAGGTTAGTTCCGGAAAACATATAAAAATACCTCAAAGTGTAGACAAAGCAAAGAAAAGTTGATACTAAACAAGCATGGAACATCAAAAATTATAGATATGTTTATGACGTATCATCACCCCATCTAGGGTTGCAGTAAATCGGGCTTATCTCAGTCGTTCGGACTTGGAATCAGTTAAAGTTTATGTCTAGAATGTTCCGCGTGAAATTTCCAACAACTTTGTAGTTGGGGAGTTTTCCGTTTGACGCCGTCTTCGACCCGTAACGTGAAAATCTTTGAAAAGAGTTCTGGGGAAGATTTCTGAAAAGTCCCGATTTGACTCCAACAAGATTTCCTCTTGTATTCTTGGTAATTCCTACACATCAAAATGTAAAACAAGAACATTATGCACTTCTGCAACTATTAGTAGGTTAGTCCAAATAAATCATAAACTTTATATAAAAACAACTTTCAAAAGCATAATATTAGCATAAAGATATCAAAATTATGCACTTCTGCAACTATTAGTAGGTTAGTCCAAATAAATCATAAACTTTATATAAAAACAAGTGTCAAAAGCATAATATTAGCATAAGCTATCAAAAATTATAGATACGTTATGGACGTATCAGAGATGCAATGACATGCAAATACACACGGACCTGGAAGTGTCAAATCCGAAGATTAAATTTACCACTAGCAATCGTGTATATACAACACCAAAAATCCATATGTGTTGAATGCACAAAGTTTTTCAAACTAGATTACTGAATCTAGTGCAAGTGGGAGATCGTTGGAGATATGCCCAAGAGGCAATAATAAAGTGGTTATTATTATATCTATGTGTTTATGATAAATGTTTACATCCCATGATATAATTGTATTAATAGGAAACATTTAATACTTGTGTGTTTTGTAAACATAAAAGAGTCCCTAGTAAGCCTCTTGTTAAGCTAGCTTGTTGATTAATAGTGATCATGGTTTCCTGGCAATGGACATTGGATGTTATTAATAATAAGATCATATCATAAGGAGAATGATGTGATGGACACACACATGTAGTAAGCATATCATAAGATCAAGTCATAAGTTTGTTTTGCTACAAGATTTTAGATACATAGTAACCTAATCCTTTGACCATGAGATCGTGTTAATTACCATCACCGGATGAGTACTTTGATGACATCAAACGCCACTTCCGTAACTCGGTGGTTATAAAGGTGGCATTGGGTATTCTGAAAGTATGTGTTGAAGCGCATGGATCAAGAGTGGGATTTGTCCATCCAAATGACAGATAGATACACTCTGGGCCCTCTCGGTGGAATTTCATCTGATTGGCTTGCAAGCATATGAATAGGTCACAAGGGATGTGATGACTGCAAGTGCACAGATCATTTGTAGCTAGTTTTGAAGTTGAGATGTCGATCCCACACAGAGCCCAAAGGTAAGTGTTTATTGGTGAACTCTTTGTCACACCCGAAGTTGTCACAGGTCTTCGAGTGAATTGACTACAAGTGTTGAAATACGAATAGATTTGGATTTAAATGAAAGTATTTAAATAAAACTAAAATGTAAACTTCAGAAATAAAAAGCATAAAAAGTAAATAACGATTTGTTTGTTGTGTTCTGCAGATGACAAAGTAGGCGCAGGGAGATTCAATTCATGGTGATAGTGAATGTGCCAGGTGGATGAATGATAAGTGTAACAATTATAATCTTATAAGTATGTGTGTAGGCGAGCAACCCATAATTATCTGGAACTCCTCTTGGTAAATTTCATCCCAAAATCAATAATCCTACTAGCCTGTTTACCACAACCATGGTCAGTCACTAGAAGATTAAGATCCTTCAGGTTGCTTAGCAATTAAGCTCCTTGCATCGGACTAATGCAATAATCTCAGTGGTTCCTCATTATCCTCGAGTCAAACCAGTTTCCCATTGATATCCCCATGTCACTCGAGGGCCGCCAGTCTGCTAGCAAACAAGATTCTATCTATGTAGAACAAAGCATCATGTTGTCTGGGCCCTTAATTGGACAACATGCATTAAGCATCCCACAGATAGTCAAGCACACATAATACAGTGATTAAAATCAACCACAAACTTAATGTAAATTATATAGGCATATCACATCTCACCAATCCCCTAAATCTCCCACGCCCAAAGGAACTTACTCACACATGAGAGAAGAAAGCATCATCGGTGTAATTAAATAAAGGGAGTTTCTTCTTGATATTACCGTGGAGGTCCACAATAAGAAATAGAAATAAATCCAACACAATTCAAGATAGGAAGAACAATATCAAACCCTAATCTTGCAAGGTGGAGATCTCTCTCTCTCTCTCTCTCAAGTACAAGTAATGGCTATGGAGGTGTGGTGGCTGGGAGATCGAAGATCGTGGAGCGAGATGAAGAACGTCTTCCCCTTATTCTTCGGATTTCTTCTTTCTCTCTTCTGGATGGATGGCGGCTCGTGGGTTTTGTTTTATCCTCGTCCTCTTCACAAAAGTTGTCCCTTTTAATAAGACGAAGGAGATGGCAGCTATACGGCGGGAACTATACACCCAGAGAAATATTCCTGTCATATAGTTGCTCGTTAAAGCTTCAGTAAACTCCTATGGATTGCTTCCAAAACGAGACTTTCTTATTTTCGTCTGAATATTGTATTTCTGATGTTAAAACCTTCTGATGATATTCAGAACCTGAAACACACATTAAAAACCAAGTTCTCTTTGCTAAAAAAGTATTAGCGTTAGGTAAATCTAGAAAACAATTAAATCCAAACAAAAACCATCGATAGAAACCATCAAAAATGTGTCAAATCTCATAGCTATCAACTCCCCCAAGCTTAGACATTGCTCTTCCTCGAGTGACAAGGAAATAAGAAAGGATAGTGGAGATTTGAGACTTAAATAAAAGAACTTACAAGCTCAATTTGGTGTCAAATTATTTTCTACACAATTCATGCAACCTTAAACATGATCATACAAGTATTCACAAGATTGCACTGAGTTCACTTCCTAGCCACATATATCTTATTATCAAATAAATCATATGCTTGAGCTAGTGTCAAAGGTTTATCTAGGAAAGTGACACAAATATTTTTGGTCTCTTTCTTATTTGAGAGATGAAATTTTTTTGATCTTGTTCATTTAATTGATTAAGAGTACTCAAGTTGGCACCAAGAACATTTAATTTAAGAACAACTCATCTACTCCCACGACAAAATTTCAAGAAACTCAAAGCACCTTTTCCTTTCCTTTTTTTCAAAAACTTCAGCTCTTTCATAGAGAAATCATGCCACTATTTTTAACATTTTAATTGAGGCTATGTTGTGCCCTCGTGACCATGCCAAAGATAGCTGTTGAGCAATAGTGGGTCAGAGTAGTACTATAACTTCACTTTGAACGTGAAACCATGAGGAGACTAAAATTTTACCCGTCATAGCATTGCTGCTACAGACGTTTACATAACTCAATAGCCAAAATCAAGTGGTTTCCCACATGTAGATCATTCGTTGGCCAGCGGAGTTAATAGTTCCCCATGGAGTACGACCGTATTGTAGTGACACGCGTAAAGCAATATCCTACTGAAATTATTAGAAAAAGTAGTGGCATAATCTCTACTACTTCGAAACATCCATTTTATCATACAATTTCATTCAAGGGTGCTATCGAGTCTATTTACATTAAGCGCAATGGGGTTGAGTAGTTTCTAAAATCAAATCCTCTGGGCCAAACATGGACTCGAGTCATCTCTTGGATGCTTTTTATTGTTGTAAAAATGTTGGAAATATTTAAACCAAGTTCATTTCTCATTGTTTCAAAGCTAGAAGAGGACACTTGCAAGGGAATATAATTTATAGGATAAAAGGCTAGGTGGGGAGTGACACAAGTGCAAGCAAGTAAATAATTATAATATCAATTTAAAGTTGCAGAAGGGGTGATGAAAGGAATGTGATACCTCCTCTTCCTTGCTTCATTCTCATACTTGAGTCGAATCCCCTCTATATTTCCCTATTGCCAAGTCACCTGAAATTGAGCAATCTTTGGGAAAAACAAAGAAAAAATTTCAAATGAAAGTTACAACTAATTTTTTTGTGTTTTTGGTTTTAAGAGTGCAAACTGAAAGTAAACATGCTATTCTTGGAAAAGAAAACAAATCAAAAGAAGAAATAAAAATATGAATGCAAGTTTGGAGGTTTTCAAAACCTCTCCCAAGCTTAGGCTATTGCCATGCTTAGTTGTTGCCATCATTCGGTGGCGGTTGATGGTTCTACTGGTAGTAGTCGGGGAAGTAGGTCATGAAGTTACCAAAGGTATGAGTTAAGGCACTCACATCTTCACTTACTCCATGCAGAGTATGGTTAATCTCCCCAACGCGCTGGTTGAGCTGCAGAAAATCCTGTTAGGGGGCATTGTTGAACCCCTGTTGCTGATGTGGCTGATGGGGCCATTGGTACCAAGGCTGCTCCTGATGCTGCTATTGCTGTCCCTCCCAACCAGGGTTTTACTCCTTCTCCTGCTGCTTCTCTTGCTCATCATACTACCCTCCTTCTTCCTCGGAGTCCAGATAGAGTGCTGATGACCCACAAGTATAGGGGGTGTATCGCAGTACTTTCGATAAATAGGAGTGTCGATCCCAACGAGGAACAGAAGGTGTTGACTAGTGGTATGGAGCAGAAACTCTCTGTAAATACTTAACAAAAGGATTTTTAGTGGTTTTCTGATAAAGCAACAAAACAAAATGCAGGTAATAAAGACAACAAGCAAGTGTCCCAATTCTTTCTTAGCAAAGGATACGCCGGTGGAAATACTTATAAGGACCAAATGTTCTCGAAGACACATGGGAATTCCGTCAAGTGCTTTCGCTTCAAATATCTAAGTACTCTTGTTTGGTGTTGTAAGTGTTGTGTGGGTGAACCTGTGCTAACATACCGACCTTACTTGGACTAATACATACTTGTGATTAAACCCTCTGCAAGCATCCGCAACTACAGGAAATTAATTAAGATATAAATCTAAACACAGCCTTAAACTCTGAGATCCTACGCTCCCTTATGCAAATGTGTCCTAACAGGGGTTCAGGTTTCTGTCACTCCGGCAACCCCACAATTAGTAGCCAAATACACAATGCATTCCCATAGGCCCATAAATGGTTAAGTGTCATGTAGTCGACATTCACATGACACCACTAGAAGAATAGCACCACAACTTAAATACTAAACCATTGAGTAATAACTCAACACAAATCCACTACTAACAACATGACTTCTCCCATGTCCTCGAGAACTAAACGAACTACTCACGAGACATCATATGGATCAAGATCAAATATGATATGGTAATGGATAACAATCTTAACATAAACAATAATCCAATGGTTCCACTCACAAGCATCAACTACAATAGTAATCAACACCGGGAAAGTTTCCCCTAATAACTAAAGCAATATCCAACACAATTGTTACAGCGGGATGGAGTAATGATGATGGTGCTGGTGGAGATGATGGTGTGGATGATGATCCTGATGAAGCCTAGCTTGATGATGGTGTTGATGGCGATGATCTCCCCTGTCCGGAAGGAATTTCTCCAGCAGAAATCTGTCTGCCGGAGAGATCTTTCTCTCTTGATGTTTTCCGCCCCGCAGAGGCGGCGTAAATCTATCTGTGGTCCCTCCCTAGTGTTAGGATTCCATAGGGAAGATATAGGCGAGAGGGCAGCGTCGGAGGCTGGGCAGGTGGGCGACACCTGCCCTAGGCGCGGTCCAGGGGGGACCCGTGCCTAGGGGGTGTGGGCCCCCTGTGGCCCTTCTTTGACTCCCCTTCTGGCTTCCTCTGTCTTCTGGAAAAATATAATTTTCCCATATTTTTCTGGTATTTTTCTGATCTTCGTGAAATTGCATCAAAACACCTCTTTTTCCATCAAAATCTACTCTGGCAGTTTCATCCTCCAAGAATCATCCAACATGCATAAACAGATGAAAAGACATAAGTAATACCTCATAACAAGACATATATCAATGAATAGAGGCAAATAATGATATAGAATGGTGATGCAAATTGGACGTATCAACTCCCCCCAAGCTTAGACCTTCTCTTGTCCCCAAGCGAAAACTGAGCTCAGTAAACATGTCCACAGGTTTATGGAGTGAAGTGTCGATAAAACAATACGGACAAGAAGCATCACACTTACCATTACACAACTCATAGAAGAAAGCAACTCACCATTATATAACTTAGCTTGCAACAAGTACATGAGTCACAATAGAGATGCATAAAGATAAATCATAATTGGAATTGGCAAACTTTGTTCTTGGTCAGAGAACACCTGACAAACAGTTGCACAAAAAGCTTTTTGAAGAAGTTTTCAAAACAGGAGCACTCTTTGCTCAAAAAGGTTTTTCACAAATGAAGGCTTTCAAGGTGATACTCAATAGATAAGAGTTTTGTGCAAACAAGGAAGATAAAGAACATGATTGAATAAATCACCATATGAATGCTTGAAACACAACAACTCAAATGCTTGCTGGAGATAGAGAGGAAGTAGGTTTACTGACTCAACTTGGAAGTAGGAGAAAGATCCCTTCATACAGGGAAGTAGGGATTACAAGTCATAAAGATCTTCCAAATGATTATGGTACTTACGAGCTTTGAGCCCTATTTTCCCCTATCATAGGCATCTTGAGATGATTAAGGTTAAAGTGAACAAGGATGGAGTATATGCTTGACGAAATATAAGCTAGCAATCTCATGTCCCTTGAATATGAGGGCCACTCCTCATGCTACTCAACTTCAGTTACCGGTAAGTTCTTGTCATTGTAAGTACATGCGTATCGTAGAGAACCGCCAACGGGGTACCCCTTGCACATGTTACAAGAGCTATCCCATAACAAAAATGACAAGGCAAGCAGACAATGAGCATCTCAGGGATCTTTTTATTTACTATGTGCATAGCTTTTTATCGAGGATGCTTCATAGATAGCTCACTATGGTGATGCTGCAAGTTTCCACCATGATTATGCATGGCTTAGGCTAGCGGCCCAGGAGTTTCTCTAACACACAATACAAACTCCATGGACTTACAAGCTCCCTTTTTATTTCACACAGGTGACATCCATAGACAAAAGAGGATGATATCAACTGTGTACAGAGTACAAGTGCAATGTTGAAAACGTTCCCCGTGACAGCACGGTTCTGCTAATTCCAACGTATATGTGCAAGCATATACAACTTCGATGACACAATGGTTCAAGTCTATTAGGGGCAATGAAATAAAGTGTGTCATCAAGTTCGTGAGAGATTTACTAACTAGTTTTCACATAACAAAATACTTTTTAATTCGAAAGTAGATGACGCTTGAGAATTTGCTTGGAATAGCGAATAATACTAATAGGTAGATATGGTGGACACAAATGGCATAGGTTTGGTTCAAAGGGATTGGAAACATGAGAAGTATGCCTTCTCAAAATAGGTTTTTGGCTAGCAAGGCTGGGTAGCAAGCACAAGAGTTGAAGGAAACAAGCAAACATACAAGTAATAAATCCAAACATGTAATCTTCCTTGAAGACACAAAAGATCTTAAATAAATAATACTAAGCTTATGAGCCAACAAGAAAGAAAAATAAATGATACAAAATACCTACAAGCGTTTTCTTTTCCTTTCAAACCTTAAAAAGTGTTGCTACTGACCATAGCTCGGTTTGCCAAAACCAATTTAGATCCACTCGATCCTCCCAAAGTGATGCCAATACTGATCAACAAGATCCATCATATAATAGAGATTGCAAACTAAAATAAGAAGTGCAAAAGGTAAAAAAATGAGGCTTCTCATTAATATTCCATAAAGGCACTCACACCAAGTGATACATAGATAATCAACTAAAGGAGAGATACTTCCGCATGCAAACCAACCTATAAGATAACCTCTTACCAAATATATCAATCCACTAAAAAGGTAAAAGATAAAAGGTGGTGGTGATGATACCGCGGCACTCCCCCAAGCTTGGAACAAGCCAAGGGGATGCCAAACCTGATGATGAATTACTCCTTCGGTGGTGGTGGTGTTCTCTTGTTCAGGGTAAGAAATTATTCTAGCATCTTACGAAGCCTGTCATTCTCCTCTTGGAGTATATCCACCTTCAACCTCAAGGCACGGTACTTGTCACAAAACTCATCAATGGTTCGAAGGGCTTCCACTGCCTCAGGGCAGTATCTGAAGTCTGGACCGAAGGCTATGATTCCCTGCATGTTACGAGAAAAAGCATCCCCAGTGTTAATTGATCCTACAAAAGTAGGTTTCCTTGCCCTTGGCCCTGCGGCGGTTTGTTCTTCCAACTTTATCTCCTCCACGGGCTTCTTGCCTTTGTCGTTGGCGAAGACCATGGTGCTCTAAACTTAAGAAGATTTCCTGACAGAAACAGATCGAAACGAAACCACGACGAGAACACGATACAAGAACCTCGGGGAACCCGGGGGTTTATATATTATGAAGTTTCAATGCATAAGGTACTGGTACGAAAACGAGGCGGAGACAGAGCTCGGGGGGCTCACACTCCCCTCAGGCGCGGCTAGCTGGGGCCCGCGCCTGGGGTGGGTGTGGCCACCCCAGCCTCCGGTTCCTCCTCTGTTCTGTCTCATAATCTTCCATATGTATTAAAAACATCAAAAATATAAAAAGATTGGATTTTCATGAACCTTTTGTTTTCACCACTTTTACCTATTCAAAGACGAACTCTGCAGATCCCTTTTCTCCTTCTCCTAGAAATTACTTTCTTCACAAGGAAATACCCAAACTTCAAAGGCAACATTAGTTTAAGCAAAAAAATAAACCTTTAGTTACACACTTCAACTGAAATCCATGAAAACAAAGGCTCTGTAAGAGGCAAATGTAAATAATGGCAGAAATCTGTCAAAACAGACCAGAAGGTAAAGATTGATTTTTTCGAAAACCTTCTGTTGCTCAAATCAAAAAGTGCAAAACTAATGAAAGTTGGATAATAACTTGGAGAACAATCTCAGAAGAATACAGCTCTATCCGAAGTACTGAGCTTCCTCACGAATTTTTACAATGCAGCACAAAAATCTATCCTAGGACATCCACTTTTCACAACTCCTCTACTTCACAAAAGCAGTTGAACTTGACACAAAAACCAAAACAAAAAAGGATAAGGAGCAGTTATTACTGAAGTAATAAATTCCAAGATTCGAGAAAACTCTTGGGTTATCTCCCAACAAGTACTTTTATTTAATGCCTTTAAGTTAAGCTTAAAACTTTCAAAGATGCTCACAATGGAGATAAATATTTGAAGTGAAAGAGAGCATCAAGAAGCAAATAACCAACACATTTGAGTCTAAACCACTTCCTATGCATGGGACTATCATGAGAAAACGAATTGTTGAAACAAAAATCCAATAGCATAGGAAGACAAAACAAATGCAACTTCAAAGCTTTCAACACAAAACGGGGAAACTTAACATTATTGAGATGCATAAAACCATGTTTCCCTCTCTCATAATAACTTTCAGTAGCACTTTGAATAAATTTGACAATATAACTGCCACTGGCAACAACTTTATCATCAGAATGAGCATACTTACAGTCATCAAAAAGAGGTCCAAGGTTATAAACTGGATCAATAGAAGCAAGTTGTTCCATCCTGAAATCTTCATTAGGCAAGCTATTTTCACAAGGAGCTTTAGCAAATTTGGAAAATTTAAACTCATAAGAATCTCCATCAAACTTAGTTAAAACTTTTTCCTTCTTACAATCTATAATAGCTCCACAAGTGTTCAAGAAAGGTGTACCAAAAATGATAGGACAAGTTTTGCTAGCTGCTGAATTAAGCACTAGAAAATTAGCAAGTATCTATAATGATCTTCTCCATTGTAACCATGTACTTGCTACTGTGTAATATGTTTCTATGATTATATAATAAAGAAAAAAGCTGCAGTGGGGGTTCCCTCCCTACTGTTTTACCCTCAAAAAAGAAAATCAGCAGGATATTTAATCTTACCACAAAGAACCTCAACATCTCTTACAATGCCAATGGGGCAAATAGTTTCCTTATTATCAAGGTGAATAACCACATCAATTTCCTCAAGATCACAAGAATCAATCTCATGCATAATTTCCCTGTAAAGCTCATAAGGAATAACACTAGAACTAGCACCAATATCACATAAACCATAGTAGGAATGATCACCAATTTTAATAGAAAGCACAGGAACACTAGCTTTTCTAGCTTTACTAGGATGAGAGATAATATTAGAAGCGTCTTCACAGAACACAATGTGCTCATCCTCTTTATTTCTAGTGACAGGGTCTTTCACAATAGCTACCACAGGTTCAACACTCATTTGCTCATTAGGCTCCACAGTTTTCTTTGTACCTTTGTTATTTGCACTAATAATCATAGAATACACCTTTACCTTAGCTGGGAAAGGAACTTTCTCAACATGAGGTTCAGGCATAATATGATTAGTAGTACAAACTTCAGTACTTCTAACAGGAACATGACTAACAACATCTTTATATGGAGCATGGTACTTATTCTACTTCTTCTTGGGAATTTCTATGTAGGAGGCAAAGGCCTTAAAATAGTTGGCAATACTTTGGGAATCAAGACCAAACTCATTACTAATATCACGGAAGTCATCAGTTCCCATAAAAGATTTAATGCATTCATAATCATAGGTTATACCTGACTTTCTTCCTTTGTCATTCTCCCAAGCTTCATTGTTCTCTTAAATATGGTCTAGTAGATCCCATTTAGCTTCTTCCTTCATACGTGTGAATGATCCAGCACAAGAAGCATCTAGTAAATCTTTATCATGAAGAGAAAGCCTAACATAAAAGTTATTGATAATAATATTGTTAGGGAGTTCATGAATAGGACATTTAAGCATTAGTAACTTCAGTCTCACCCAAGCTTGATCTGTACTCTCTCCATCACGAGGCCAAAAGTTATATATCAGATTTCTATCCTTATGAATCTCACTGGGAGGATAAAATTTAGAGTAAAAGAGAGATGCCATCTCCTCCCATTCCATGGATTGTCCACTCTTCAGCAACTTATACCATTCTTCAGCTCTCCCTTTCAAGGATATGGAGAGTAAATTCTTATTCACCTGTTCAATTGTGATACCTGCACACTTAAACAACTCGCATAATTCATGGATAAAAAGCAAATGATCACCAGGGTGGACAATTCCATCCCCTAAATAATAATTATCCATAACACGATCAACAATACTTGTAGGTATCTTAAAAGGATCTATCTCAAAAGGTGGTGGTTCATCTACTACCCTAACAGTGGTAGTAGTTTTCCCAAACAGAAAACCAAGTGGGTTATCCATATTGGAAACAAAGCAACAAACAGAAACAAAAGCAATACTCACAGTGGAAGTTTCATTTACCAGTTCCACTCTTCAATAGCGCTTCACTCCCCGACAACGGCGCCAGAAAATAGTCTTGATGACCCACAAGTATAGGGGTGTATCGCTACTTCCGATAAATAGGAGTGTCGATCCCAATGAGGAGCAAAAGGTGTTGACTAGTGGTATGGAGCAGGAACTCTCTGTAAATACTTAGCAAACAAATTTTTAGTGGTTTTCTGATAAAGCAAAAAACAAAGTGCAAGTAATAAAGACAACGAGCAAGTGGCCCAATCCTTTCTTAGCAAAGGACAAGCCGGTGAAAATACTCATAAGGACCAAATGTTCTCGAGGACACATGGGAATTCTGTCAAGTGCTTTCGTGTTAAATAGTTAAGTACTCTTCTTTGGTGTTGTAAGTGTTGTGTGGGTGAACCTGTGCTAACATACCGACCTTACTTGGACTAATACATACTTGTGGTTAGACCCCCTGCAAGCATCCACAACTAGAGGAAAGTAATTAAGATATAAATCTAACCACATCCTTAAACTCTGAGATCCTACGCTCCCTTGTGCAAAGGTGTCCTAAAGGGGCATCAGGTTTCTATCACTCCGGCAACCCCAAAATTAGTAGCCAAATACACAATGCATTCCCCTAGGCCCATAAATGGTGAAGTGTCATGTAGTCGATGTTCACATGACACCACTAGAAGAATAGCACCACAACTTAAATACTAAACCATTGAATAATAACTCAACACAAATTCACTACTAACAACATGACTTCTCCCATGTCCTCAAGAACTAAACGAACTACTCACGAGACATCATATGGATCAAGATCAAAGATGATATGGTAATGGATAACAATCTGAACATATACAATAATCCAATGATTCCACTCACAAGCATCAACTACAATAGTAATCAACACCAGGAAAGTTCCCCTAAGAACTAAAGCAATATCCAACACAATTGTTACAGTGGGATGGAGTAATGATGATGGTGCTGGTGGAGATGATGGTGTGGATGATGATGATCCCTATGAAGCCTAGCTTGATGATGGTGTTGATGGCGACGATCTCCCCTCTCCGGGAAGGAATTTCCCTGGCAGAAATCTGTCTGCCGGAGAGATCTTTCTCTCTTGGTGTTTTCTGCTCCGCAGAGGCGGTGGAAATCTATCTCTGGTCCCTCCCTGGTGTTAGGGTTCCGTAGGGAAGATATAGGCGAGAGGGCGGAGTCGGAGGCCGGGCAGGTGGGCCACACCTTCCCTAGGCGCGGCCTAGGGGGACCCGCGCCTAGGAGGGGTGTGGGCCCCCTAGGGCCCTTCTTCACCTCCCCTTATGGCTTCCTCTATCTTCTGGAAAAATATAATTTTCCCATATTTTTCTGGTATTTTTCTGATCTTCACATAATTGCATCAAAACACCTCTTTTTCCATCAGAATCCAGACTCCGGCAGTTTCATCCTCCAAGAATCATCCAACATGCATAAACAGATGAAAATACATAAGTAATACCTCATAATAAGACATATATCAATGAATAGAGGCAAATTATGATATAGAATGGTGATGCAAATTGGACGTATCAAGTGCCTTCATGACTTTAGTCACTTGATGCTTGGTGAGGATCCAGTTGTCCCTTCCCCGAACCTCGAAGTCTTGCGGGAAGGCAATGGCACTTGATCATCCTACACAACATCAAGATAACCAAATTGATAGGCTCGGAGCCTCCTGTTAGCTCAGTAAACGCCGAGGAAGCCACAAGCAGTTACATACTTGACATCCATAAATATGGAGCCATCAACATGTTGCACAATAGGAATTGCAATTTTGAGAGCTTGGGTTAGGTGGGTTACCAATCCACCAATGCGAATATCACCTTTCTGTTTGTTGATATGGTGGCGGAGGTTCTGGAGGATTAGAGCTGCAGGAGTGGGACTCTGTGGTGCATTAGGGAAGAGCGCCTTGGTGATCATGGCCATGTCTACATTGGCATAAATCCGGTATCTCCTCTTCCTAACAAAGTGTTAGCAAGAAATATAGCAAAGTAACAGATGGTTGTGTTCTGAATTGTGTACATCTTCTTCTGATAGAAGTCCCTGCTACCATTAACAGAAATAACCACCCAAGTATCTGCACTCGAGACGCTATA
This sequence comes from Avena sativa, assembly GCA_916181665.1. Lineage (NCBI taxonomy): Eukaryota > Viridiplantae > Streptophyta > Magnoliopsida > Poales > Poaceae > Avena > Avena sativa. The sequence goes on along the minus strand of OV702297.1, from coordinate 295,566,573 downwards.
AAAATTTGTAACGGTTTATTCCCCTTCTAGACGTAATCCATAGGCCTCACAAAATTGTTGATAGGTAATTTGATATGGCCGTTGGTTAACGGTGATATTTATCATGCATGCGTTACCTTTCTCCCTGTAGTCGTCGTAGAATGAGGCGAGGAACTCGTGGGTGAGCCCTTTGTAGGTGTAGTGGTTGGCATTGGCGAGGCCGGAGAGCCCTGCATTCGCACACAGGTAGTCAAAGTCTGCCTTCAACTCAGCTGGGTTGAGAAATCCGTTATCGGCTCATTGTGTGGGCAGCACCTTCCTCGTCAAAACCGTTGCGTACTTGATGTCGTGCTCAGCCCGGAGCCGCAAGCCTTTACCACATTGGCGCTTGCTCTTGCTAAAATACTACCGAGCTTGTTCATCTTGATGCACTGAGAAATTTCAACATAAAACCTTAGGCATATAGTTTCTACATGATATATGAACGATTCTACGTGGAGGAATTCAATCCTAACGTGATAAATCAAAAGAGAAAATCAATCAAGCTTAAGTTCATCCACTAAATCAATGAGAAGATTTCAACAATGGAATTCTGAAAATAAAGCATGGATAGGGAGAGAAACATACCGGTCTATTGATTTCCCCACTCGAACAAACAAAATCCACGAAGAATTGAGAGTTCTAGAGAGGTTTTGAGAGTTTTGGAGAGAGAGGTTGAGAGAAATAATGAGAGGAGGAAGAAAACTAACCTGCCCTAACCCGTTTAAGTGGTCGGGCCAAACTATACGGCGGGAGCTATACGACCGGGTTAGGTAGCTCCTGCCATATAATTGTGGCGGCGGCAAGGGTTAGGGTTTCCCAACACCAGATCACAACTATACGTGACATGGATATACCCTACAGGTACCTTATATTTGTTGGGGATATACTTTCCGGGTATACCCACAGGACTCACTGACCAAGGTGGCCCACCAACAGGTTAGAAAGCTTTGCTTCACGGGTGGCCCAGTCAAAGAAAGAGGAGGAGCTAGTTCCGGCTACGACAAGGCCCAGAAGAGTTACCGACTTAGGCCTGTAGTATTACTTGTAGTCCAAGCTGTACATAGTTACCGACTCTGTAACATAGCCGGATAAGTCTCTCCTGTAACCCTAGGCCCCGGTGACTATATAAACCGGCCCTATGGGAGCCTTTAGGGCACAACACAACCAGATCATAGATCAACCACAACCAACTCGCACAGGCGAACCTCTCTTGTAATCCGATGTAACATCCGGCTTACGCCGACATATTACTGGGTTGCTAGCAGGAGTAGGATCCGATCGACGCAATCGGATATGAACCTGGGTAAACTTGTGCTCACCGCTCCTGGAACATCCGACGTCTCACACCCCATCTTTCCAACGCCAATAGGACCCCCTATGGCGTACTTGTCAACAATCTGACGATAGTTGGCGCCCACCATGGGGCAGGTGACCTTTGGAGCATCGTTCCAGGCGGAATCTGCGCATGCAGGAATCAGCAAAACTATCGCCATGGGTCGCGTGGTCTACGCCAGATATGTCCCTCTCGTCCTCCTCGACGAGACCTGTATTCCAGCTTCAAAACCCATGACAACCTACACGATCATGTCTATCGGCGAGATCGATATTTATCTCAGTTTCGATGTACCCGCCCAACCCACCCTTGAGGTGATGACCATGGCGGAAGAAAAATTCGGATCTACTTTGTCCGTAGAGGCGGAAGAGTTCAAGATCTCGGAAAAATCGAACCCCCCCAGCCCACTCCTGTAGTGGAAGAAAAATCCGGATCTGATCTCCCTGATGAGATCGGTTACATGGATGAAGAATATATCCTCTACGGATCTATCGTCCAAGACGACTTAGCAGAAAAACTACCCTTGAAGCACAGGATAGAGAAGATGATGAAGCACCCCTACATCGATTACAAAGCGATCTCCGACATCATGGAGAACTTTGAGATGGAAGAGGCGGAAACCCAGTTGTGCCACTACTTGAAGAACATGAACAAGAAGAAGCACTGTTTCGTGTACCACATCAGCACTGGATCCGACTCTGTCAATGCTGGAGCTGGTAGCAATTTGGTTCTCGACGCAATCGAAGAAAATGCCGACTTACCTGGCTCACTGATGGAGTCAATCACGTCGCAGGAACTTCGAGACTTCGACAAAGAGATGGAGGAGTACGAATGAGAACACACCTCCAAGCCAACGCAAGGTGAGCCGAAACATTCTCCTAGTCCATATGATAGCATGGATGAAAACTACACCTCGCATGATGAGATGGATACCGGAGATTCCTCCGAGGTCCACAAGCCAACCATGAAGGAAAGTACTGACGGAAGCTTATCCCCCGGTATCGGACCAAAAGTCGTCTTTGCCACCGGTACGCACGTTAAGGCTACTGGGTGGTCAGAGAAGAAGAAGAAGAAGAAGAAGACAAAGAAGAAAAATCCGACACCGGTAGAGCCGGACATCGAAGAAACCAACAAAGAAAAAGTTGATGATGAGATCGAGATGGAGAATCAGGATGGAGATCCGATTAATACCTCCCTGATCGACCGTCCTATGGATGGACACGTTGTCACCAAGGGTGCACGTGAAATTTACGGAGATGCTCTCACAATTCCAATCCCAACGGCTTCGGATCTTACACCGGAGGCGTTGGAGAAAAGGGCTAAGGACCTAGAAACGCACCGTTTGTATCTACTCAAAGAGGCTGCACGCATCGTCGAGATGAGACAACAGTTAGACAGTGATCCTGCCAGATAACAGTCAGATTTCAAGCAACATCCAAACAAGACAAGGGGAGGTCCGTTTCTTGCTAGCAAGAATCCGGATATCCACAAATATCTATTCGACGGAAAAGATGGAGAGAAGATCCGAGTCTACAGCACGCCGTTGGAAAATGCCACCGCAGCTCGAGCCATCCTCGCCAACAATCCGTCTCCGCAGGAGGTCCAGCAGTGTGTCGCGATGCTGGACAAAGGATTAAAGCAGCAGAAAACGGCCGCGTCATTCAGTGGCAAGCTGGCCTCGAAATCCGAGTTTTGCCATACTGGCGTTGACCAAAATGCTGACGCAAGGCTTTGCAGGGATACGACTCAGCATTATCATCCTTGTGGAGAATAAGAAAATTCAAGAACTGGCTCAAACGGCCACTCTCGCCGGCCGGCACGTGACTAGGCAAGAGTTATTCCGGTTGCATCCAGAGACGCCATCAGGGCAATGGTTCCTCATCAGAGCCATCGTCAGCAAAACAACAGCTATAGAGACGACCCAGAAACATGCCGCCATCGAGAGGAGCAAGATCGGCTAAGGATGCCACCACCGAGTCGTCTGGCTGGCAATGCCAGATGAAGAGATGATACGGATCGTCCTGAATCTAGTAGGAGCGGTGCCCGAAGAAACAGGCATCAAAGTCAGCATAATGAGGCTCCACCGCCACCACCAACAAATCCAGTAGGAAATAATCCACCAGGGCCACCATCGCCTCCTAGCAGTCACCATGAAGGATCCAGACGTAGCCATGGAAGCCAGAGGGGCGCAGGCAGCAATGGAGAGAGGAGAAGCAGAAATCGGACTCCACCGTGCAGAAGCCGTGAGCCTCTAAGGCGCAGATCTCTCTCGCCAAACGACGCTCGCCATCGCATAGAATAAAACATAGAAGAGCGGCGGTACGAGGAAGAAGATGTGTATGTGGGACCCAAATTCTTTGGACCACGCATACGTCAAACCAGATTTCCGGTTGACTTTGGTATTGCCAAACACATTCAGCCCTACGACAACGCATCTCGGCCAGATACCTGGCTCCAGGATTTTTTCTAGGCTTGATGCATCGCCAAAGGAGGAAACAGCCTGGCTGCAGGCCGATATCTCCCACTTATGCTAAGGAAGATGGCTCGATCATGGCTCAATGAACTTCCAGAGAAATCAATTCACAACTGGTATGATATGCAAAGTGCGTTCGTTTCAAACTTCGAGGGAACATACAGGAGGACCCGCAAAGTCGAAGACTTGCAGCGTTGCAAGCAAAGACCCGGAGAAACCTGCTGGGAGTACCTCAGACGCTGGATAGATACGAAGAACTCTTGCGAAGGAATAAACGAGCAAACTGCGATAGAAGCTTTTATTGCAGGACTTCCAGTCGGACTTTTACGTCACAGGCTGAAGCGTGGCCACGTCACATATTTGGGAGAAATGATAGAAACGACAAGCAAATATGCTGACACCGATGATGATTCAGAAGGGCTGCTAAATATTCTGGCCAATCCCAATGCGGCCAAACAGCCAAAGCAAACTCAGAAGCGCAAAAATACCTCAGACGAAAAACCAGCTCTAAACAACGCAGCTGTTAATGCAACGTTCGGATCTGGAGGACGAGGAGGGCGCGAAGGCGGCCGGGATAGAGGCCGTGGAACTTCCCGAATCCAGGGCAGAGGAGTCCAGCAACCCGGAAGAACCTATACCTAGGCTGACATTGCTAACAATCCCTGTGTCCACCACTTGGATAGTAACGGAGGATCTACCCACACAAATGCCGAGTACCGTTGCAATGACGACATCAAGAAAGACGAATCCGCTGGCTATACAGCCAAGCGACAAAAAGGAAATAAAACTTCCGAGAAAGGAAAGGAGCCCAAGGAAGATTCTGACATGGAAGAAGCGGAAGCCACTGCAGAGCCCAAGTCGGATGGCAAGACTTTTCTGACCAAGAAAGACGCATATGTCTGCTTCCTCGGATCCCAACCTGCCAAGGAAAAGAAGGCGGTTCTTCGTGAGCTCAATGCCACGGTTCCGACTGTACCACAGCTTCTGGACTGGTCGGATGTGACCATCACCTTTGATCATTCAGATCATCCGAGGAAAACACATCGTTTGGGAAAATACCCTCTGGTCGTCAATCCTCTTATTGATGGCTATGAGTTCTCTAAAACACTCATGGACGGTGGAAGCAGCATTAACATCCTCTACATCGAGACACTCCATCGCATGAAGCTACACGAGAGCCAGTTGAGTTACAGCAGTGTAAGTTTCCATGGCATTGTACCAGGGAGACAGGCAGATTCTCTGGGTGAGATTACTCTGGACGTGATATTCGGAACCCGAGACAATTACCGGACCGAGCCACTCTCCTTAGAGGTGGTACCGTTCAAAAGTGCTTACCACGCCATCCTTAGACGTCCGACTTACTGGGCATTCATGGCTCGTCCCTGATACATCTACAACATGATTAAACTTCCAGGTCCAAAAGGCGTAATAACCGTACGAGGAAATCCGAGGAAGGCGCGAGAGTGCGACGAAGGATTTGCTGCCTTCGCCGAAGCCGTGCTGCATGCCCAGGAGTACCAGGAGATCAAGAACACCATCAAACCGTCTGAGATGCCCGCTATGAAGAACGAGGTGCTGAAGCCAAGTTTGCAGTTCAAGGCATCAGAAGAGACGAAGAAAACATTGTTGAAGGAAGATGATCCCTCCAAGACGACGAACATAGGGGTAGGCTTAGGCCACGCATAGGAAAGCGCGCTCGTCGAGTTCCTCAAAGCTAATAGTGATATCTTTGCATGGCATCCTTCTGACATGACCGGAGTACCTAGGGAACTTGCCGAGAACTCTCTTAATGTGTACCCTGACGCTAAACCCGTCAAACAGTCCTTCGATGGTTTGGTGATGAAAAGCGCAAAGCAATAGCCAAAGAATTAGCCCGACTAGAATTAGCGGATTTTATAACAGAGGTCATCCATACAGATTGGGTGGCAAATCCTGTACTCGTCCCTAAAAAGGACACTATTGAATTAAGGATGTGTGTTGATTATACCGCTTTGAACAAAGCATGCCCAAAAGATCTGTTTCCTTTGCCTAGAATCGATCAAGTTATCGACTCAACGGCAGGGTCGGAACTACTCTGTTTTCTCCACGCATATTCCGGATATCACCAAATACCGATGAAAAGGTCGGATCAAATTAAGACGTCTTTTGTCACTCCTTTCGGAACCTTCTGCTACAAAACTATGCCTTTTGGCTTAAAGAATGCAGGAGCAACATACCAACGTACTATGCAACGTTGTCTCAACGACCAAATCGGACGCAACGTCCATGTATATGCAGACGACATAGCAGTTATGTCCAAAAAGAAGGAAACTTTAATTTCCGACTTGGATGAAACGTTTGCTAGTCTACGAAAATTCAACATGATGCTAAATCCGAAGAAGTGTTTCTTTGAAATTCTAGCCAGAAAATTGTTAGGTTTCATCATCTCAGAACGAGGCATAGAGGTGAACCGAGACAAAATCAAGGCTATTCTAAACATTACCAGGCTGACTCGCCTGAAAGACGTACAGTGTCTCACTGGTTGCATTGCAGTTGTGAGTCGGTTCGTCAGCCGGCTCGGTGAAAGAGCCGCACCATTGTACAAACTCTTGAAGAAAACCGACAAATTCGTCTGGACTTAGGAAGCCGAAACTGTCCTACAAAATTTGAAAGATCTACTTTCAAATCCACTAGTTCTCGCAGCGCCAGAACCTCAGGAGCCTATGTTACTCTACATTGCAGTAACCAACAAGGTCATAAGTGTGGTAATAGTAGTTGAGCGCGAGGAAGAAGGCCATGAGCATAAGGTGCAGCGGCTAACTTATTATTTAAGAGGGGTCCTAAAAAAATCAAAACAACGGTATCCACACCATCAAAAGCTAGCCTATGGAGTGTTCTTTGCATCTAGAAAGCTACGCCACTATTTTCAAGAGCACAAGATCACAGTGGTGAGCATTGCTCCCCTGCGAGATATAATCAATAACCGCGATGCCACAGGACGTGTCGCAAAGTGGGAAATAGATCTTGTAGCTTCTGACATTGAGTACAAACCACGTACAACAATCAAGTCCCAGATACTTGCCAACTTTGTCGTCGATTGGACAGAAACGGCAGAAAACTCAGGCCCTCCAGACTCGGAATTTCGGACCCTACACTTTGACGGATCAAAAGCACGAGGAGGCTCGGGGGCTGGCGTGGTGCTCAAATCACCCAAGGAGATAAGTTGTTCTATGTGTTGCAAATACATTTCACAGCAACCAATAACATTGTCGAGTACGAAGCACTACTGCATGGAATACGCATGGCCAAAAACATTGGCATATCAAGACTCATGTGTTACGGAGATTCGTATTTAGTTGCTCAGCAAGTATCCGATATCTGCAACGCAAACAAGCACATGGAAGCATACAAAGCTGTTGTGGATGAATTATCTAAATCGTTCGAGGGTTTTGAGGTTCAACACATCCCTCGAGCAGAAAATGAGGAAGCAGATGCTCTATTAAGGATAGGATCTGCGCGGAAACAAGTACTGGATGGAGCTTTTTTAGAGCATTTAAGGGTCCCCTCCATAGTCGGAGTTGATGAGGACTATCCGATGAAATCTGACTCACCTTTAATAGCAGTTATGGCTGTAATTCTCAGCTAGACAAAACCCTATCTGGATTTCCTGATAGACGGAAAATTACCCGAAGACGAAGTCTTGAGCCGGCATATTGTCCGACGAGCAAAAGCCTACACTATAATTAATGGTGAGCTCTATAAACGGAGTGTATCTGGCGTGTTTCAACGATGTATTTCTTAGGAAGGAGTGGAAATCCTAAGAGAAATCCACGAAGGCGAGTGTGGTCACCATGCTGCAGCCAGATCCTTAGTGGCAAAATCTTTTCGACACGGATTCTTTTGGCTTACAGCTAAGGCGGATGCCGATAAACTGGTCAAAACGTGCAAGGGCTGCCAAAAGTACGCTCATCAGGCACATGTTCCGGCTGAACAGCTGCGAACAATCCCTATTACATGGCCGTTCGCGGTCTGGGGGCTTGATATGGTAGGGACGTTTTGCACAGAAAATGTGGATTTATTCACCTACTAGTGATGGTGGATAAATTTACAAAATGGATTGAGGCTAAACCCGTAACAAGTTGCGATTGAGCCACAGCCAGAAAATTCGTTGAGGACGTAATCATCAGATTCGGATATCTGCACAGTATAATTACTGATAATGGGAGCAATTTTTCCATGGGGGAACTTGCCGAGTTCTGCGAAGAACAAGGGATCCGACTCGATATTGCCTCAGTCGCACATCCACAAGCTAATGGACAAGTCGGAAGAACTAATGGCGTAATTTTACAAGGAATCTGACCTCGCCTCAAGGCACCACTTCATCGGGCTGCGGGGCTTGGGCAGAAGAATTACCATCTGTGATATGGAGCTTACGAACAACTCCTAACAGATCAACCGGCTATACTCCTTTCTTCTTGGTCTATGATGTAGAAGCAGTTCTTCCAAGTGATCTGATTCATCAGGCTCCACGAGTCAAAGCGTATATCGAAGAAGATGCAGAAATTTCCTGACAAGATGACCTCGATATAATCGAAGAAGTACGCGTTTTTGCTAGGCAGAGATCTACAGCCTATCAGCAGAAGTTACGCTATCATAGTCAGAGAGTGCAAAACCGTTCTTTCAGAAAAGGCGATTTGGTTCTCCGACTTGTGCAAAAAAGAAAGCACAAACTTTCCCCAATTTGGGAAGGACCTTTTATGGTTAGCAGAGTTCTGCATAATGGGTCATACTATTTAACCGACATGAGACCAATCAAGGAAAGACCTGATACTCGGAAGAGAAAGAGAGCTGGTGGCAGTATAGACCCGGATGAAATAGACCGTCCATGGAACATTGCACAGCTACATCCCTTCTATTCTTATTTATATTTCCTTGTAATCATATATGTACATGTTCAAAGTGAAATAAAGTGTTGGTTTCCTCATATGTCATCTTTGAGAATTTTTTGCCATCTTATTTCCAAAAGAGCATGTAATTTTTTCAAAAATCCCAGAATGCTTGAAAGTACTTTATGCTCATGTTCGTTCCCATGTTCAAAGTGAAATGAAGTGTTGGTTTCCTCATATGTCATCTTTGAGAAGTTTTTGCCATCTTATTTCCAAAAGAGCGTGTAATTTTTTCAAAAATCCCAGAATGCTTGAAAGTACTTTATGCTCATGTTCGTTCTGGTTATGATTTTTGAACATCTAAAAAAAGCTACCTTAGGGTACAAAATTTGAATTTAATGTCTATACTTTGATTCTTTATCTGATTGCTTAGACGCGGGCATTTTCCGAGTAATGAGTTATTGGTACTGGAAGCCGACTTTGTTTCCGAGTTTAAACTGGTTTAGCAATTGCGCTTTGTTGCTTGGCAAAGTTTCCGTGCAAAAGGTTGGCCAACCCATGAAAGGGACGAGGCAGAGAGCCAGATAAACCGATAAGTATAGGCATAAAAACGCAAAGTGCTTCAGAAATTTTCAAGCACATGCATAAAATATATAAGCAAAAGTGCTAAGACAGTAAAAGCATTTAGTTCTTTACAAGACCAGCACAAAATAAACATTGTATCCATCATTACATTTCCATAAGTTCAAGATAATGCATAGAAATGTTTATGCTGCAGGCGGTGGTGATGAAGCAGGAGGAGCACTGGAGTCAATAGCATGGTCACCCTCAATCTCAGACTCGGAAGCATTGCTGGCTTCTGGCTCTTGGGGCGAGGGAGGCACGGCGACGGATCCGAAGAACAGTGTCGTATAGTTGGTCATCTCCGCCACGCGACAAGCATAACATGCACAAGACTCTTGGATGGCCTTGATGTCTTACGGGTTACCCTCATCATCCTCCTCGGCAATGCCCTTGGTGACGTGCCATATTTCCATCTCGTTGTGGTGGTCATCACCATGGTCAGAGCTGTTTGCGCAGCAGTCCGAGCGTAGGAGATATTCTAGTCTTGGATCAGCTTCAAAATCTCCTTGACCTTGTCCCTCACCTCGTGCACTGACATTGTGTGCAAGTCGAAAAGCTTGACGGCTTCGCCAGCCTCTTCTAGAGTTTGGCGGAAGTCATACAAGATATCTCCGACGAGATTAATGCGCTCGAGGCGAGGTTCAAAGGTAGGAGAGTCAGAAAGATTTAGGGGGGGCTGGGAAAGAACCAAAAAGTCAAAATTCAGCTGGAAAAAAAGTCGGAAAATGAACAACACAAAGAAAAGATTCGGAAATCTTACCTAGCACAGAGTGATTCCATTCAGCATGCTCCTTGCGGAGGCTGTCTAATTCACTAGATGTGGGCTGGGCAATATCCCTCTGAATATCGAAGTCCTTCTGGATGGAAGCTAGTTCTTTGTCTCGAAGGTCTAGGAGCTTCTCGAGCCTCACGGTCTCATGATTGCTTGACTCCAGGACTGCAGCTACGAATTTCTCCGATTCTACAGTTAGCTTCTCAAGCTTGTCCCGGAGTTCAGCAGTTTCTATCTCCAAGACCTTGAAGTTTTCGGCTTGCTCCACCATCTTGCTGGATTGACATAACAATTCTGCAAAGACAACAATATCAGTCGGACAAAATATAAATTCGACTATGACAAAAAAGATAACTGACAAAGAGGAAGCCGAAAAAGTTTACCTTCTGCTTCATCTTTCTCAATTTTCAACTTTGAATTTTCAAGACGCAAAACTTTGATTTCTTTGCGCTTGTTGTTAATATTCTTGAGCAATTCCTGGTTGGAAGATGAAATTTTCTGTAAGTATGGAGACGGAATACCGTCAGACGGCTACTAAGACTCGAGCTGCAAATTTAGCTAAGTAAAATCATAGCACGAGCCTTGGGGGATATAGTACATCATTCTTTTGCAACCTAAAAGCATAAACTCGGATCCAGCTATGTTTATCCGACTTCATGCTTGGGGGCTAGAGGATATGATTATAAATGCAAATAAGAATTGGAAACTTACAATGTGTTCCAGGTGCATCTTTTCAAATCCGAGCTTGGTGTTGTGAAACACCTTCTCGGTAAGGGTGAGGGAAGGAACATCCGTCGCTGGAAGCTCGCCAGATGCGACTTTAGCATCCCAGGAACATCCGTCGCCGGAAGCTCGCCAGATGCGACTTTAGCGTCCCGGACCAAAATTTGGTCCAGGAGGCTGACCAGCTTGACGTCCTCCTCCTCTTGGCTCGCTGCCTCTGGAGTCAACGTTTGCTTATCAAGACTGGATTGAGCCAATCTGAGGATCTCTTCCTTCTCTTACCTCTTGAGGCCAGGGACAACGGAGCCGACCACTTTATCCATGGATCCTGTGGATATTACCATGGGATCATTACCCTTGACGGGTTCACCCTTGTTAGTTGCCTGATCATCAACGATGACTAGGGCTTTCGAGACGTTTTCAGCAACAGGAGAGGCAGATGTTTCCTATGCTGATGGAGTAGTGGATGGAGTCGATGGCGGCACAGCGGGGGGATAACAAGCTTTTGCTGACTTATCTACTTTCCTGGCTTGCTGTCCGACTTGGTCTTGCTCTTCAGAACTGATTTAACTCTAGAACACGAAAATCCTAAGTATCAGGTGTGCTCCGGAAAGAAACAAAGGTACAAAAGTACTAAAAACCAAAGGACAAGGTGCTTACTTTTTAACTACCTGCAGCACTTGGCTACCAGCAACGACAACTTCTTTTGCCTTACGCTTCTTAGAGGCGGGGGCGGAAACTTCTTGCACCTCATCATCCTCCGTCGCCTCCGGGTCATCTGAAGCATAGCCCTCTAGTGGATCTAGCTCAGACTCGGAGAGTTTTCTCGAGCTAACAAAGTCTAAAAGCATCGATGAAAATAGAGTTGGAGGAAGAACAAAGAAGAACGACGAAAACGTGAAAGGAGAGTCGAAATATTTACCGGAGTTAGAGGACAATGGGACGTGAACATCTTCATGGAGACATCCGGAACTTTTCGTTCCACTCTCTCTTTGATCAAATATTGCATGCGAGTCTTGTACTCCTTCGCCGGAATCCAGTTCAGGATGACCTGCATGGTGTCCTTCTTGTCCCCGGTGATCTAGTACATGAGGCGATCTCCATGGTGCTGCAGAGGCTGGATCCGGCGCTCCAACCAACAGTGGAACAAGTCGGATCCACGGAGGCCCTCATGCTTCATCAGAAAATCAATCCGCCTCTTGGCGAGGATCAAGATATCCGACAGCTCTGGCGCCTTTGCGTCCCATGAATTCTGGTGGGGAGCGGCATCATCGGTGAACGCCGGAAGACCTTTCGCCTTTCTAGGAGCCGGAATATCCTTGTGATAAAAGAAGGTTCCGGCCCAACGTTTGATAGATTCGCTAGCATTAATCCTAGGATAAACTCGGTTTCTCCTAAGGATTAAGCTAAGACTACCAGTGATATAAGGAACACCAGCAATGATGGAGTTCTTCTGAGTACCATAGTAGTACCAGAAAATGATGAGACTTGGCCTAATGCCAAGAAACCTCTCGCACAGCGCTGCGAGAGTGCTAAGCTCGAGCAGAGAGTTGGGAGGAAGATTATGGAGTTGCACACCGTAGTAATTGAGGACCTCGACGAGGAAGTCCGACGGTAGCAAGCTGAGACCGCGGTCGACGTGCGTGCCAAACAGCACCCTCTCGCTGTCGCGAGGGGCGGGAACGGCATGCCCTGAGGCGCTCCGCCATGCGTTGGCGATGATGAATCCTTTGTCCTCCATGACTTGGAGCTCGGCGTCGTCCATGACGCTGGGAACCTAGAGGCCCCGCATCTTGTTCTCGTCCGCCGCCGACGTACCCGCCGCCACTCCTGAGGTCGAGGCAGACGCCATGGATCTTGGAGGAAAAAGGCTGGTGGGGGGAGGAGAGATTTTTCTCTCAGTGCATAGATGGGAACTGGTGCGGAGCGCTCGAGGAGTACGAGGAGGCAATGAGTGAAGCGATGGAGAGATGAATCTGAGAGAAAGGGTTTCTTTCCCCTCTTTATTTGTCTCTATGTCAAGATTCGTGCGATAAAATGCGCGATTATCACCACGCGTATAGGAGAGGGGGAGTTTGCTTCCTCACGACTCTTCCACCCCCTCGATTTTTGCGCAGGAATTGAAACGGCGTTCTGTTCCATAAGGAACGGGCCCACCAACGTTCGTGCTGATGGAAATCCTGTCAGTGACAGCACCTGACCTGAAAAGTTGTCAGGCTAAACGCCGCTGAAAAATCTGGCTTATGTTATAAACCAAGCAGGAAAAAGACTAAGTTCAGAACTAACCGTATCCAACTCAATTGACTCGGAATCCTACATTTATGAACGAAGTTTCCGGGAACCCTTCAAGATTCTCAAGATGAAGAAACCATCAAGCTAGACGATTTATTCGACTTTGTCTCTTGAAGACTTCTGGGGGATACTGTTGGGAATATACTTTACGGGTATACCCACAGGACTCGCTGACCAGGGTGGACCACCAACAGGTTAGAGCTTTGTTTCACAGGCTGCCCAGTCAGAGAAAGAGGAGCCAGTTCCGGCTACGACAAGGCCCAGAAGAGTTACCGACTTAGTCCTGTAATATTACTTGTAGTCCAAGCTGTACATAGTTACCAACTCTGTAACGTATCCGGATAAGTCTCTCCTGTAACCCTTGGCCCCGGTGACTATATAAACCGGCCCTATGGTAGCCTTTAGGGCACAACACAACCAGATCATAGATCAACCACAACCAACTCGCACAGGCGAACCTCTCTTGTAATCCGATGTAACATCCGGCTTACGCTGGCATATTACTGGGTTGCTAACAGGAGTAGGATCCAATCAACGCAGTCGGATCTGAACCTGGGTAAACTTGTGCTCACCGCTCCTGGAACATCCGACGTCTCACATCCCATCCTTCCAACGCCAATAGGCCCCCCTATGGCGTACTTGTCGACAATTCGACAACAATATTGGTATATCCGGTCCAGCCCAATGAAGGCCCACATGAAGACTTGCTGCCCAAGGAGACTCCGGATGGCCCAAGCCCGGTGGAAATTCGACTCCTTGGAGGACACAGCCAAGATATAGATAGAATATTCAAGGGTAAAACCCCTAACTTGTAAACGACTCGACCTACCCCGGGACCTGGCCTATCTATATAAAGGCCAGGAGGGCACGGCGTGGAGGCTCTCTCCCAACTCATACACACACCTCACGCTAGATTGCATCTGCCCACCCCCTGTAACTTTTGGTTCCGCCGTAATCAAGAACAGACAAGCAAGAGTCGGGTTTTCCCTCCGGGGGCCTGAACCTGGGTAAACCTCGTGTCCCCTTGCTGCATGTCTGTTAACCGTCTCGTGATCTCCAGCATCCCCATCTTCTCCAAAACCCAAGTCCATAACAATGGGCGTTGACGAGTCGAACCCTCGTCAATTGGAGCCATATGTGGGAACTAGGGATGCTGGTCGTGCGGTCATGACGGTTCCATCTGAAGCGATATTTAACTCCTCAGCGACAGAGAATCACCTCCTCTTTGGCGCTTTTGACTTCACCGCCCACTCTTCGGCCACCCGCAAAGATTTTGAGTCCATAGGCAACGGATTCGAGATGCTGTTTGGGAGCTTCTGCTTCCAGGTGGGGCAGACAGACACCTTACGCCTCCCAGAGTGGGTATCGCCTCCGTCAATCAGTACCGCTTCGTAGGTGCCACCAATCGACACCCTGTGCATGACATCGCTCACAAGCGATTCGGATGACAGCAGCAGTTGTAACTCTGATCTGTGTGATCCCCCCTTTGATGAATGAACCTACGGTTCCAGATCTAAAAGCTATGGGAGTAACGACCCCCTCCATGAGTGCACATGTGCACGGTCATCCACAGTGGTAACGTCGATGACACAACCGAACTGCCATCGAATCCCCCTCCCAACCCCCAGGGTAGGAATGGAGGAGACGGATCAGAACCACCCTACCCCAGCGGGAATCGGGGACCCAACAACATAGATGGCACCGGCCGCGTCCAGATCAATCTCAGCAGCGCCCAATGGGAAAGGGTGCGCGAGGCTATACGAGGAAAGCCTCTTCCAATCGATGCCCCGCGTGACATTTTGATGGGCTACCACTGGCTCCTTGTCGAGGAGCACAATCGACAAGTTAAGCAGGAAGCCGAGGTCGAATGGAGTAGGCGAGAGGCTGATGAGTCGAGCATGCGACGAGCTGCACTCTCCGCTGCCGGTGGCTCCTCCTCACACGGACACGATGGCCGCAAGTACCATTCTCGACAGGAGCGTATGGATCCTGCAGCATGGCGCGAGGCTACCAAGGAACTCGACATGTCCTTTATGACGATGGACTCGCAGGGCAACGTCATGCCCAAGATGCCGCAAGCTGCAGTCATGGCGGCCACCACCTACCTCGCATCCAACCCGCCACCGGTGGGGGACCCAAGGAACGCAATCCACAAGTCTACGCTAGCAGGCCTCAGACTCGTCGGAGCTGCGCGCCACGATGGGATGCCCGCGGAGACGAATAAAAAGGCCGCGGTAAAGTTCACTCGAAGTCGCACACCCTCATCCGAGGAGGAAGAGCATGATTTGCTGTGACGCCACCGTAGCCCATGGTGTAGGAGCAGCAACTACGATGCGCGCAGCGAGCTTGCGCAGCGCAAGATTGACAAATCACGTGCAAAGCGCACGTGCTCCACCGAGTCAGAAGATGAGGACGGGGAACTCTGCGGAGCCAGGTGCTTTAGCAGGGCCATACGGCAATCACGGATGCCGAGGAACTTCAAGCTCCCCTCGTACAACCCGAAATTTGACGGCGTGTAGGAGCCGAAGATCTGGCTCGACGATCACATGTCGTTAGTCAAGATCCATGGTGGGAGCAAAAACACAGCCATGCAGTGCCTTCAGCTGCAGCTGACGAGCGCAGCCAGAGCCTGGCTCAACAGCCTCCCCTCTGGATCCATCCGCAGCTGGGAAGAGTTGGCGTACAGCTTCATATGCAAGTTTAAGGGCACCAGCAAGAGACTAGCTTCAATCGAGGAGCTACGGGCCTGCTGCCAGCGGTCCAACAAGTCAATCCGCTTGTACATACTACACTGGTCTATCATAAAAAATTCTGACGTAAACATCTCGGAAGAGAGGAAGATCGAAGCCTTCAACAACGGCGTCAGACGGCGTGAATTCAAGGAAGAGCTTGGGTGTGTCAAGCCCAAGACCATCGACCACCTGATGGATATCGCCAATCACTGAGCAAGTTCGGATGACGAGGACGACTTTGGCCGTAGGCGCGATCGCTGCGGAAAGAGAAGACCGTGCATCTACGACGATCGCGAGTAGGTCGACATGGTTGCGGCTGGCTACGCCAGTCGCCGCAATGATGGAAACCGCAACGGTGGGAATCACAGTGGCAATTAACGTGACAATGGATAGCCCACCCAAACATGGCAGCGTGGCTACCACGATGATGAGCCATCCGCATTCGAAAAGTTTTCGGGTCCCTGCACCATCCACTTTTACATCAACAAGTAGGATTGTAAGAGAAAGGCCAGCCACATGCTGGAGGACTGTAGGGAGTTCCAAAAACTTCAAGAGGGCTTCGCCCAGAAGCGTCGCTAGGCCGTGAACCCAGGGTTTGGCCCCGCTCCAGGAGTCGTCGCACACGGAGCTCTACCACCACCGCCAGGAGGACCCGGCAGCCTACGGCGGACATGCCAGGGGTCCCGAGGGAATTCGTCGAGCATGCACTCAATGTGTTTCCGGATGCAAAGCCAGTCAAGCAGTCGATGCGTTGACTATCCTAGCCAAGAGCCAAAGCCGTTGGCATCGAGGTCAACAGACTTCTCGACGCCAATTTCATAAGGGAGATAAAGGAAAGCACCCGGGTATCTAACCCCGTGCTGGTCCCCAAAAAAGGACACGGACATCCTGCGGATGTGTGTGGACTTCACGTCGCTTAACAAGCACTGTACCAAGGACCACTTACCCCTACCACGGATCGACCAAATTATCAATTCGACTGTAGGTTGCGAGAAGCTCTCTTTCCTCGACACCTACTCAAGCTACAACCAAATTCGAATGAAGGTCGAAGACCAGGAGAAAATGGCATTCATCATGCCATTCGGAGTGTTCTTCTACAACACTATGCCCTTCGGGCTGAAGAACGCCTGCGCCACCTACTAGAGGTGCATGCAGGCGTGCCTCAAGAACCAGATCGGTCGCAATGTCCAGGTCTATGTCGATGACATAGTGATCAAGACCAAGGAGTCCAAAAGACTTATCGACGACCTCCACGAGACGTTCGATAACCTCGACCACTACAAAATCAAGCTGAACCCGGACAAGTGCGCCTTTGGTGTCTCGTCTAGGTAACTACTCAGGTACTTAATCTCTCAACGAGGTATCGAGGCCAATCCAAAGAAAATCAGGGCTATACTAGCCATGGAGAAGCCCAAGAACGTCAAAGGAGAACAACAGCTGGCTAGGCGTATCACGACACTCAGCAGATTCATCAGTCGCATGGGCAAAAAGGCCCTCCCTTTCTACTAGCTGCTGCACAAAGCCAAAAAAATTGAATGGACGGCCGAGGCCGACAAGGCATTCGAAGACCTCAAGTGCCTGCTCTCCAAATATCCTGTATTGGTGACACCGAAGGAGAGGGAGCCCATGCTTCTATACATTGGAGCCACCTCACCAGGTGGTCAGCACCGCCCTTGTGGTCGAGTGACCCGAAGACGGTAAGACCCACGGGGTACAACGCCCAGTCTACTACCTCAGTGAGGTACTGACCCCGACAAAGCAGAGGTATCCTTACTACCAGAAGCTCGCCTATGGCGTATTCATGATGGCACGTTGATTGAGCCACTACTTCCAATAGCATCAGATTGTGGTCATCAATGACGCGCCACTGTTGAACATTCTCAACAACCCCGAAGCTACTGGGCGCGTAGCCTTTTGGGGCATCAAGTTGTCCCCTCGGGACATCATTTACGAGCGTCACACCTCCATCAAATCTCAGGTACTACCTGACTTCCTCATCCATTGGATGGAGCTCAAGTTGCCGGATACCCCAGACATGTCCCAGTCCTGGACAATGCACTTCGATGGCTCCAAGCGCGAGGCCGGAGGGAACCAGAATAATACTCACATCCCCTCAAGGGGACAAGCTGAGTATGAGGCACTCCTGCATGGCATGCGGATGGCCAAAGTATGCGGCATCACGCGCCTCGTCATTTACAGCAACTCCAATCTCGTTGTCCAGCAGACGATAAACGAGTGCAACGCTCACAGTGCCAACATGGTCGCAAAGAGTGATTAAGCAGGCGATGTGGAGAAGTGAGTTAGGCGACAAATGGTGAAGTTGAAGCCCATAGAGAAAAATAAGCTCATGAAGAAATTCGTGGACAGGCAAGGAAAGTCCACGAACAACAAAAGCTAAAAACATGACCCGAAACCCTTTGGGTGGGCGCGGGATTACCTCCTGATCAGGAAGGATAGTGTCGCCCTTGTTCTTGGAGATCAGGTCGGACTCGCGCAGCTTGCGCAAATCCGACTCCCTCATTTGAGTGTGCTTCCACCCACCATTGGTGGTGAGGCTAGGAGCGGCGACCTTCTTGGAAGCGTCGGCGGCGCTCGAGCCCGCTGTAGCGGAGGAGCCCTTCTTCAGCTTTCACATCTTAGTGGCGCGGAGAGCGCGGCGATGTGAACGGAGAAAAGACGAAGGACAAACACGGAGGATGTCCAGCGCGCAGTACAAACACGAGCTCTGGAATTGGCAGCAATGGAGAGGATGAATGCAAATGGAAAAGGGTAAAAATGCTCTGTTTTCCCCCATAGTATAAAAGGGTGAGGAAGACGAAGAAGGAACTGTTGATGCAGAAGCCCTAACGTGTGCCCTTCATCTCACCGTACATGTGTCAACAGCTGCCCGAACCGTCATGAACAAGCCGCCCACTACACATGGGAATCAACGAGGCGTCGCAATTTTTTCCAAATTTACGCGTAACTAGTCAATTCAACATCAGCAAGTGGGACCACGTTCGTCACGTCGCATCGTCTCTGTTATCGCAGATGGTTGAGCTCACCAAGTGTCAGCAATGACGTCATCAAAGCAAAAGCCAGCAACATCTCAAAATTTCTGACTGCACAAAAAGTAATTACTCGAGTCTACGACTCAACCAACTACTCGGGGGATACTCCTATCAGGAGTGCTGGTCACACACCTGGGGAAAATAAACATGGTGAATTTTTTCTTCGAGTCCTACGTCGAGTCTGCGACTCCACTACGGACTCGGGGGCTACTCTCATAGGGAGTGCTGGTCACGCATTCTAAAAAACAAAGGCGTTGATGGTATCTGCACAATTAAAAGTCTCTACTCCAGCCTACGACTCAAACAGACACTCGGGGGCTACTCCCATAGGGAGCGCTGGTCGTGCACCCTATGAACTATTCGGATGAGATCCTCCAGATCACATGTAACAAAAATATTTTTGGCAACTTTTCCCAAACTAATGCTAAGTGCGAAGCCGTCTCTTTGGTCACCCAAAACACCTCCGCGGTGATAAACTTTCGGATGATGTGTCTACGACGCAAAGATAAGCCCTACAGATATAAATGATGGCCTAGAATCTTACCGGACTATGCTCTACCAGTAGCATACCGTGTCAACAGGCATGATGAAAATCCCGACGGACGCGTTGGGTATCTAACTTAAAATACTGGAATTCGACACGTGTAATACCTCAACGGCCTGAGTCGAATTACACTAGCATTGTTCCAGATTCGAGTCCGAGGACTCGAGTTTGAAGAAGATCGTGTTGTTTTGTCCAAAGACAGTTAACTGACCCTGATCCGTTGGGAGAGTCAGGCACACACATCAACGATCCCTATGAGCTAGTATATCCAGCCGAAAAAATACTCAGGTGAAAAGGCACTCGAAGGACTATAAAGGCTTCAGTCGAATCTACGATTCGACTACACACTCGGGGGCTACTAACATGGATATACCCTATTGGTACCTTATATTGGTATACCCGTTCCAGCCCAATGAAGGCCCACATGAAGACTTGCTGTCCAAGGAGACTCCGGATGGCCCAAGCCCGGTGGAAGTTTGAATCCTTGGAGGACACGACCAAGATGTAGATAGAATATTCACGGGTAAAGCCCTAACTTGTAACCGACTCGACCTACCCCGGGACCTGGCCTATCTATATAAAGGCCAGGAGGGCACGGCGAGGAGGCTCTCTCTCCTAACTCATACACACACCTCACACAAGATTGCATCTGTGCACCCCATGTAACTTGCGGTTCCGCCATAATCAAGAACAGACAAGCAGGAGTAGGGTTTTCCCTCCGGGGGCCTGAACCTGTGTAAACCTCATGTCCCCTTGCTGCGTGTCTATTAACCGTCTCGCGATATCCACCATCCCCATCTTTTCCAAAACCAAAGTCCATAACAATGGCCATTGATGAGTAGAACACTCGTCAATACGGCCGCAACTATACGGCCGGACCAAATCATCCCGCCGTATAGTTGGTCGTCAACCTTTCTGTATCCAAACCACAAGTTTTGAGAATTTTGTCGATAACTATACGGTCGCAGCTATACGGCCGGAATAAAAATTCCAGTCGTATAGTTGGTCGTTACGTCTCCTAGAGCATGCTTTTTCTCCCAAATTTTCAGAGATGCACTTTTTTATTTGAACAATGCTATTAGGCTAGTTTCCACGTATAAAACTCAAACTTTACCTTCTACACTAAATCTATATTCATTCAGTACATATTTCTACTACTTTTTGACATCTGCATTTTTACGGGCATGCTTTCGCAAGAATGTCTATGAAAAAATTGTAGGAATGCGATGAACTTTTTATTATTTGACTATACTTTACTGATATTATGGATTGACTCCCATTAAGCATTTTATTAAGAATGGTTGAATATTTCAACCCCTTCTCTGTTCTCGAATTCTTACCATTGCTGGTGGAACATGCCTTTCTCCATCTTCTAGTTTCTTTGGAAAATACCAGATCATTTCAGCATCATAAACATTGAAGATTATTTTCCTTTCAGCGCAGTCAACTGACGCTCCTACGGTGCTCAGAAAAGGTCTTCCAAGTATTATAGATAATTTTTATCCTCTGGCATTCCAAGAATAATAAAGTCAGTGGGAATAACATGCTCATCTATTCTAAGTACAACATCCTCAATCATACCAACTGGTTATTTAGTGCATTTGTCAGCAATCTGTAAGGTGATAGAAGTGGGGGAGTATTCCCCGAATCCTAGACTTTTATAGAGGGAGTATGGCATTACATTAACTCCTACACCAAAATCACATAAGGCATTATGAATATCAGTTTTGCCTATTGAACATGAAATATTTGGTATACCGAGATCTCCTGACTTAGACAATAGCCTCCCATTAGCAGGGTAACTATTTACCATGGCGACGGTTTCAGTTATCTCTTTATTTCTATTAAGAATATCATAGAGAAATTTAGAATATGTAGGCACTTTTATTGCATCCGCAAATGGAATTTCTAGACGAAGATCATTATGTGCTTTTGCGAAAGAATCATAGATTACCTAATCCGGTGCTTTCTTTTTATGGTCTGGATATGGAAGTTTCTTACCTTTATCCTTTACCTTTTGTGGAGGATCGGGCTCTTTAGTCGCTTTCTTTTATTGTTGCTTGTCGCCTTTATTCTTTTCTATTGCAAAAACTTCATATTTGCTTGTATCTTTTTATTCTCTTGGATCAACAGTCTCTGCATCAGAGTTATAATCATCTTCCTGTGTATCATTATTTTCCTCTAAGGTTTGATCTTGTGTATATTGAGCAGTCTCATCTTGAGGATCCACCAATGTATCATCTTCTTGGCTTGGTTTGAGAAAGGATTTTTCCCTTCGATCTTTTTTAGCCTCATACTCAGGTGGTCCTAATGGTCCTTTAACAACTGCACTCTCCCTGTAACAACATTAGTAGAAACAGGAATATTTATATCATCACGAAGAAAAATTTGATAACGAGATGCTATTTGTTCACATTGAGTTTCAATCATACTAAGATACTTGTGAAATAATTTTATTTCTTGGCCAATTTCCTCATAATTTTCTCTGAGTTCAGCCAAAATATTTTTGTGTCTTTGAAATTTCTTATGTAAGCTATTGTAAGATTTGGCTTGTCGATGTTTCAATTCTTGAAAAACTTTTCTAGTTTCATAGTTTTCAGTAAAAACTTGTATCAAATCTACTTTGTTTTCCTTGACAAGTTCAGAAGGTATACCTTTTTATTTCATGGTTTTACGTACTTCAGGCATAAGATCAGGATTAATACGAAGTGCTCCCTTTTCTAGCTTAGCACCAAAATCAGGATTATATAAAGAATCATTCTTAGCCCTAGTAGACATCAATTCCAAACATGCTTTAATAGTTAAAGTATTTATCGATCCTCCCGCTGATGAATCTAGCAACTCTCTGCATTAGGTATTAAGACCGTGGTAAAATAAGTGGCAAACAGTAGACTTAGAATACCCATGATTAGGAATATTATTGATCATTCCAAAGAATCTTTCCTAGGCTTGTGGGTAATTTTCTCCCACGTTCTGACTAAAGCTTCCTATATTCTTTCTAAGTTCTGTTACCTTTGTAAAAGGATTAAACCTGTTTATGAATTTAACAATGCAATTTTCCCAATATTTAATATAATGGCGAGGGAGAGAATATAACCAATCTAGAGCTTTACCTTTGAGAGACCAATCATATAGTTTTAGACGAGAGAATTCTCTAGGCAAACATTTTGGTCCAAGTGATGTTATCACATCGTCGAACTATCTAAGGCCTTGTTTGGTACTAGTGTCTTAGTAGGGATTAGAGGGGATAATCCCCAAGGGGATTGGGTGAAACCCCCATCTACACCCAAACCTCTCTAATCCCCACAAAATCCCAATCCCCACCAATCCACTAGGTAGGAGTAGTGTATTGGATTTGGAGAAAAATACACTAGAACTTGGGGATTAGTGGGGATTAGGGGGGATTGAATCAGTCAAATACTCTAGAACCAAACATACTATTTAAAGTAAGTGGGGATTTGGGGTTTAGTGGGGATTATCCCCTCTAATCCCCATAAATACTCTAGTACCAAACAAGGCCTAAGTGTCTTCCTAGGTCTTCATCTTCCCTTCCACTGAAAGCTTTTTCCTGCAAAATTTTAATAATCTTACCATCAAATCGATATTCTCTAACTCTAGGATTAGGAAATTATATTGGTTGTTTAAGAAAAGCAGAATTTGGAGCACTGTATTCTCCCAGAGTCTTCTCAGGTTTCTTGGGAGTTGTCCTATAAATGGACTTAATTTCCATGAAGTCACTTAGGTTATCAAATTCAACTTTATTCGACCTCAAAAGTTTTTCAATAATTTCCTCGCGCCTTTGAGTAGGCCCGCGTTCAAAATAATCTGGTAGATAAGCCCTATCAGAGCGTCTAGACCCTTTGTCTCCTAGGAAGACCATTTTGTAATAGTAACACCTGAAATGTCAAGAGATAAAACACTCATAGCTTAGCTCCCCAGCAACAAAGCCAGAAAATAGCTTGATGGCTGCAAGTACACAAATCGTTTGTAGCTAGTTTCAAAGTTGAGATGTCGATCCCATAGGGAGCCCAAAGGTAAGTGTTTATTGGTGAAGTCTTTGTCACACCCGAAGTTGTCACAGGTCTTCGAGTGAATTGACTGCAAGTGTTGAAAGAGAATAGATTTTGGATTTAAATGAAAGTATTTAATTAAAACTAAAATGTAAACTTCAGAAATAAAAAAGCATAAAAAGTAAAGAACGATTTGTTTGTTGTTTTCTGCAGATGACAAAGTGAGCACGGGGAGACTCAATTTATGGTGATAGTGAATGTGCCAGGTGGATGAATGATAAGTGTAACAATTATATTCTTATAAGTATGTGTGTAGGAAAGCAACCCATAATTAGCCAGAACTCCTCTTGGTAGATTTCATCCCAAATTCAATAATCCTACTAGCCTGTTTGCCACAACCATGGTCAGTCACTAGACGATTAAGATCCTTTAGGTTGCTTAGCAATTAATCTCCTTGGAT
This sequence comes from Avena sativa, assembly GCA_916181665.1. Lineage (NCBI taxonomy): Eukaryota > Viridiplantae > Streptophyta > Magnoliopsida > Poales > Poaceae > Avena > Avena sativa. The sequence continues at coordinate 295,542,674 of OV702297.1, read as the reverse complement.
CGGACTAATGCAATAAGCTCGGTGGTTCCTCGTTATCCTCGAGTCAAACTAGTTTCCCATTGATATCCCCGTGTCACTTGAGGGTCACCGGTCTTCTAACAAACAAGATTCTATCTATGTAGAACAAAGCATCATGTTGTCTGGGCCCTTAATTGGACAACGGGCATTAAGCATCCCACAGATAGTCAAGCACACATAATATAGTAATTAAAATCAACCACAAACTTAATGGAAATTATATAGGAACATCACATCTCACCAATCCCCTACATCTCCCACGCCCAAAGGAACTTACTCACACATGAGAGAAGAAAGCATCATCGATGTAATTAAATAAAGGGAGTTTCTTCTTGATATTACTGTGGAGATCCACAATAAGAAATAGAAATAAATCCAACACAATTCAAGATAGGAAGAACAATCTCAAACCCTAATCTTGCAAGGTGGAGATCTCTCTCTCTCTCTCTCTCTTGACGTATACACACTTCTATTCTTGTAGACAGCTGTTGGGCCTCCAAGTTTAGAGGTTTGTAAAACAGCAACAAGTTTCCCTTAAGTGGATTACCCAAGGTTTATCGAACTCAGGGAGGAAGTGGACAAAGGTATCCCTCTCAAGCAACCCTACAATCAAGATACAAGAAGTCTCTTGTGTCCCCAACACACCCAATACACTTGTCATGTGTATAGGTGCACTAGTTCGGCGAAGAGATAGTGAAATACAAGTGGTAACGGTGCCATAAAATAGCTTGACAGTGAGGTAAAGACTAAAGTCAAAAGGATGGAATCAAGCAAACATGCAACAGATCTAGTAGCAAACGGTGTTTCAATGCTTAGAAACAAGGCCTAGGGATCATACTTTCACTAGTGAACACTCTCTCATATAATATCCTCTCTTCATGATACTACTCTTAACTACTCTCCGGTTGGACACTCTAATCCATGGTAGGGCCTTCCCCAATCTAGATAACCCCACATTGTCACCTTGAGTGCTAGATGGTTCCAACAAACACCACAATTTCATAGAGACAACAAACTCAACATATAACTCATAACATATATATATATGTAACCTAACTTAAGTGCCACAAATGGCGTGCACGCTGTCACTTTCACACACGTGGGGAAAAGCATAGATCTATTAAAGAACAAAGAGTATTTATGTAGAGTCAAGCCTAAGTGACACCATGGTGTGCACGCTGTCACTTTCACACAGATGGGGAGAGCAGAGATCTAATGAAGCACTTGAGTAGCAAGGTAGATCTACTTTATTACAAAGCTCATGACCACAAGATCATGCATAGAGAGAGAGATGAACACATAGCTACCGGTAGAGCCCTTAGCCTCGAGGAAGAACTACTCTCTCCTCATCATGGTAATCAGCAACGGTGATGGATATGGTGATGGAGATCAATGGAGATGGCTCCGGGGGCACTTCCCCATCTCGGCAGGGTGCCGGAACAGAGACTTTCTGTCCCCCGAATCTCCCCTTCGATGGCAGCAGCGCAGTGGAACTTTTTCTGGCTTTCTGGTCGATGATTTAGGGTTTCTGAGTCGGGGGATTCTTATAGGCGAAGGAGGCAAGGTCGGTGGAGGTCCAGGGGGCCCACACCCCCTGTGGGCGCGGCCTAGGGTGGGCCTGCGCCCACCTAGAGTGTGGCCACCCTGGTTTCCTCCTCCGCCTCGTCTTCGATTTTCTGTATCGCTCCGGGAATTTTTTTAACTTTGGCTTTTGTCCCGTCCAATTCCGAGAATATTCATTTTTTTTAGCTTTCTCGAACCAAAAACAGCAGAAAACAGGCTACTGGCACTATGGCATCTTGTGATTAGGATAGTTCTAGGAAGTGTATAGAAATAACTCAAAGTGTAGACAAAACATAAGACAAATGATATAAAACAATCATGGAGCATCAAAAATTATAGATACGTTTCCGACATATCTAGCATCCCCAAGCTTAACTCCTTCTCGTCCTCGAGTAGGTAAGTGATAAAAGAATAATTTTTGAGGTGACATGCACCATCAAAACCAAGATCAAACCATTTGCAAGCATTGAAAGATGGGATCAAAGAACTCTAAACATGTGCATGAAAGATGGAGTTCTAACAGTACGACAAAGTAACTACGCATGCAACAAGAAAGGCTACAAACAAAGATAATGACTAACATGCATTGAAAAATGTTTGTTTGTTTCACATACATAAAACATGGCATAGTGGCATTCAGCTTGTCCCTCATAGAGTAGCAAATAGATGCATATGACACCTTCAAAGTTCATAACAGTGACTAGATACAAATTGCACAAGATCAAGTAATACAACAATATGCATCAATCAATAAGTTTTGAGACAATGTACACAGAATTAAGAATGACAACTATGCTCTCCTAATTGGTGCCTAAGGATAGAAGGTGGAGACTCAATATAATGGTGGAAGAAAGGCCCTTCATAAATGGAAGCAGGGATTTCAAGTCTCATAAAGAGCTTCCAAAAATTATGGTACTTGTTAGCTTTCAGCTCTCATTGCCCCTATCATAAGCATCTTGAAGTGATTAAGGTTAAAGTGAACAAACTATGGAGTATATGCTTGACAAAGTATAAGTTGGCAATCTCATGTCCCTTGAATATGAGGGCCACACCTCATGCTACTCAACTTCAGTCACCTGTAAGTTCTTGTCATAGTAAGTACATGTGTATCATAGAGAACCACCAATGGGGTACCTCTTGCACATGGTACAGGAGCTATCCCATAACCAAAATGACAAGGCAAGCAGACATTGAGCATCTCAGCGATCTTTTTATTTACTATTTGCATAGATTTTTATTGAGGATGCTTCACAGATTGCTCATTATGGTGATGCTGCAAGTTTCCACCATGATTAGGCATGGCTTAGGCTAGTGGCCTAGGCGTTTCTCTAACAAAAAATACAAAACTCCATGGACTTACAAGCTCCCTCTTTATTTCACACCGGTGATATCCATAGACAAAACAGCATGATATCAACTATGTACAAAGTACAAGTGCAATGTTGAAAACGTCCCCATGAAAACATGGTTTTGCTAATTCCAACGTATAAGTGCAAGAATATACAACATAGATGACACAATGGTTCAAGTTTATTAGGTGCAAGGAATATAAAGTGTGCCATCAAGTTCATGAGAGCTTTAATCACTAAGTTTTCACATAACAAAATACTTTTTAATTGGAAGATAGATGAAAACAAGAATATACTTGGAATGGTGTAACACACCATGCATAGGATTTTATAGTGGACACTTTGGGAAAAACTTGGTTTCTTGGGAGTTGGATGCGTGACTAGAGCTTACTCAGCAAAAGTGAAGGCTAGCAAAAGACTAGGAGCGACCAACTAAGAGAGCAATAATGGCCATAATCATGCAGAGCGACAAAACATTACTAATCAAAGCATAGAGTGGTACTACAAGTTAAGGACTTAATGATCATGGATGTTATGGTGACTTGTCGTAGTCATAACATGGTGTGAGAATGTGCCAAGTCAACCCAAACAAAGCATCAAAGGAGAATACCACAATACTATGCTTTTGTATGCTAAAACAACGCATGATTCTTTCAAGGCACATTATGCTATCCTAATTGTTTGGAACAAGTCATGCTACAACAATAATCACTAAGCATAAGGTCAAAACAACATCTAGCATGACATGATAAAGTCTAAGTCACAGTCAAAGCAAGCTCCTCTTTTGTACCACTACAAGCATGAAACTTTCTACTCTTTTCCAACACCAATCAACTTATTTGAAACAACTCACAAAGATAATAATCAATAAAGATCAGTGAGCTTGTCTCACAAATCCACAAAGAACTAAAAAGTTCTAAGCTGAAAGCACAAGAAAACTAAGGTTAAACACAGTGCTAGCAAAAGTGAACACTCACAAAACAATAAGAATGAAAACTAGAGTGTTCTAGGCAATGAAAACAGAGTGTGTCTCTCTCCAAAAGAAGTGTGCTGGGATCAACCAACTTTATTAAAGCAAACTAAGCAAACAAAAACCAAAAACAAAAACTAAGATGCTCCAAGAACAACACAACCGTGGATGAAACAAAAAACGAAGTGTCTAGAAAGACCTGAGCTTTTTATTGATGAAAAAGGGGATTCCTTAGGCATCCCCAAGCTTTGACGCTTGTACCTCTTGAATATTTCTTGGGATGACAACGGGGTGGAATTCCCAAGCTTGAGCTCTTGTCCATTCTTCATCTTATTATATCATTCTTTCTCTACACCTGAAAATTTTCCTTCATACAAAACTTCACACAATCTTCATTAGCAATATTAGTTTATTCAAAAGATAATAGACCTTTGGTTTTAGCTTTAGAACAGCAAAAAAATTCACTAAAAACACAAGATATTGTAGCAACTCATTCAAAAAGCTCAATTTTCCAAAAAGAACCCAAAAAAATTACTAGGAAGCAAATGCAAATAATGGCAGAAATCTGTCAAAACAGACCAGCAGGTAGAAAACGATTTTTTCGAAGACCTTCCGTTGCTCAAATCAAAAAGTTTTGAACTAACGAAAGTTAGCTAACATACTGGGGGATTTATTCGTAAATTTGAGCTCTATACGACTTACAGAGGTTCCTCACGAATTTTTATGGTGGAGCACAAAAATCTGTTTTGGGATAGCAACTCCCTAAATCTTACTTCCCTCTCATTAGAGGTGATTCTTGGCACAAAAAAAAGCAAACAAAAAGGATAAGGAGAGGTCATTACTGAAGTAATGACTTCCAAGACTCAAGGAAACTCTTGGGTTATCTCTCAACAAGTACTTTTCTTTAACGCCTTTAAGTTAGGCTTGATAGTTTGAAAAGATGCTCACATAAGAAATATGAATTGAAGTAAAAGAGATCATCAAGAAGCAAATTCAAAACACATTTAAGTCTAACCCACTTCCTATGCATAGGAATCTTTTAAAGAAACAAGTCATGAAAGAACAAAGCAACAAGCATCAGAAAGCAAAACAGGTGCAACTTCAAAATTTTCAACATAAAGAGGGGAAACTTAATATTTTTGAGATGCATAAGACATGTTTCCCTCTCTCATAATAACTTTCAGTAGCATCATTAATAAAATTAACAATATAACTATCACATAAAACATTCTTATCATGAGCCACATGCATATAATAATTATTACTCTCCACATAAGTAAGTCATTCTTATTAATTGTAGTGGGAGAAAATTCAACAAAATAGCTATCATTATTACTCTCGTCACCATAATCATAAAATATAGGAGGCATATTGTAATCACAATTAATTTTCTCCTCAATAGTAGGTGGACTAAAAATATCATATTCATCATTTTAATCATCATATATTGGAGGTTAGGTATCATCATAAGCAATAGAATAGCTATCTTCCAAAGCTGGGGGACTGAAAAGATCATTTTCATAAAAACTAGCATCCCCAAGCTTAGACTTTTCCATAGCATTAGCAATAATGGTGTCCAAAGAATTCATACTAATAACATTGCTATTAGCATGCAAATAAAGTTCCATAGATTTTTTAATTTTCTCTTCAAACACTTCATGTCCTAACTCAAGATAAATACTATAGAGCTCTCTAATTTTGTTGTTGTTTTCCATTAAGCCTAACTAGTGAAAACAAGAAACAAAAAGACAAAATTGCAGAATCTAAAGGAAATAACTTCGAGCACTCACACTGGAGGATGTGAGTACCTTTTACCTTACCTCCCCGGCAATGGCGCCAGAAAAGACTTTTGATGGAGCTTGACGTGGAGGAAAGGTAAAAGGCCAAATCCTCCCCGGCAACGGTGCCAGAAAAGAGCTTGATGTCTATGCACTTCTATTCTTGTAGACAGTTGTTGGGCCTCCAAGTGCAGAGGTTTGTAGAACAGCAGCAAGTTTCCCTTAAGTGGATTACCCAAGGTTTATCGAACTCAGGGAGGAAGTGGTCAAAGGTATCCCTCTCAAGCAACCCTGCAATCAAGATACAAGAAGTCTCTTGTGTCCCCAACACACCCAATACAATTGTCAGGTGTATAGGTGCACTAGTTCGGTGAAGAGATAGTGAAATACAACTGGTAACGGTGCCAGAAAATAGCTTGACGGTGAGGTAAATACTAAAGGCAAAAGGATGGAAGCAAGCAAACATGCAACAGATCTAGTATCAAACGGTGTTTCAATGCTTAGAAACAAGGCCTAGGGATCATACTTTCACTAGTGAACACTCTCTCATATAAATATCCTCTCTTCATGATACTACTCTTAACTACTCTCCGGTTGGACACTCTAATCCACGGTAGGGCCTTCCCCAATCTAGATAACCCCACATTGTCACCTTGAGCGCTAGATGGTTCCAAAAAACACCACAATTTCATAGAGACAACCAACTCAAAATATAACTCATAACAAATATATATGTAACCTAACTTAAGTGCCAAACACGGCGTGCACGCTGTCACTTTCACACACGTGGGGAAAAGCATAGATCTATTAAAGCACAAAGAGTATTTATGTAGACTCAAGCCTAAGTGCCACCATGGCGTGCACGCTATCACTTTCACACACATGGGGAGAGCAGAGATCTAATGAAGCACTTGAGTAGCAAGGTAGATCTACTTGATTACAAAGCTCATGACCACAAGATCATGCATAGAGAGAGAGAGAGATGAACACATAGCTACCGGTAGAGCCCTTAGCCTCGAGGAAGAACTACTCCCTCCTCTCATGGGAATCAGCAACGGTGATGGAGATGGTGGTGGAGATCGATGGAGATGGCTTCGGGGGCACTTCCCCGTCTCGGCAAGGTGTCAGAATAGAGACTTTCTATCCCCCGAATCTCCCCTTCGGTGGCGGCAGCGCAACGGAACTTTTTCTGGCTTTCTGGTCGATGATTTAGGGTTTCTGAGTCGGGGGCTTCTTATAGGCAAAGGAGGCAAGGTCGGTGGAGGTCTAGGGGGCCACACCCCCTATGGGTGCGGCCTAGGGTGGGCCCGTGCCCACCTAGGTTGTGGCCACCCTGGTTTCCTCCCCCGTCTCGTCTTTGATTTTCTGTATCGCTCCGGGAAAAATATTAACTTTGGCTTTTGTCCTGTTCAATTCCGAGAATATTCATTTTTTTAGCTTTCTAGAACCAAAAAGCAGCAGAAAACAGGCAAATAGCACTGTGGCATCTTGTCAGTAGGTTAGTTCCAGAAAGTGTATAGAAATAACTCAAAGTGTAGACAAAACATAAGACAAATGATAATAAACAAGCATGGAGCATCAAAAATTATAGATACGTTTCTGACGTATCATCTCTCTCTCTCAAGTACAAGTAATGGCTATGGAGGTGTGGTGGCTAGGAGATCGAAGATCGTGGAGCGAGATGAAGAACGTCTTCCCCTTCTTCTCTGGATCTCTTCTTTCTCTTTTCTGGATAGGATGGTGGCTCGTGGGTTATGTTTTCATCCTCGGTCTCTTCACGAAAGTTGTCCCTTTTAATAAGACGAAGGATATGGCAGCTATACGGCCGAAGAAATATTCCCGCAATATAGTTTCTCATTAAAGCTTCAGTAAACTCCTCTGGATTGCTTCTAAAATGAGACTTGCTTGTTTTTGTTTGAATATTGTATTTATGTTGTTAAAACCTTCTATTGACATTCAGAACCTGAAACACACATTAAAAACCAAGTTCTATTTTCTACCGAATTATTAGCGTTAGGTAAAGCTAGAAAACCATTAAATCCAAATGAAAACCATCGATAGAAACCGTCAAAAATGTGTTGAATCTCACAGCTATCAGGATGTCATATCACGGAACGAGTAAAGAGTACTTATCAGTAACGAGATTGAACTAGGTAGGGAGATACCGAAAATCGAACCTTGGATAAGTAAAGTATCGCGCGACAAAGGGAACTGATTTTGTATGTTAACGGTTCATTCGATCACAAAGTCATCGTTGAATATATGGGAGCCATTATGGATATCCATGTTCCGCTATTGGTTATTGATTAGAGAGGTGTCTCGATCATGTCTGCATAGTTCGCGAACCGTAGGGTGACACACTTAAGGTTCGATGTTGTTTAAGTAGATGTGGAATATGATTTGCAGACTGAATGTTGTTCGGAGTCTCGGATTCGATTCAGGACATCACGAGAAGATCCGGAATGGTCTGCGGAATAAGATTCATATAATGAAAGTCATTTTCTGGGTTTCGTAAAAAGTTGTCGGTATTCGACCGAAGCTTCTAGAATGTTCTAGAGTGATCACCAATGGGTCCACCACCGCAGGGGCACTTGGGCTATGGCATGCCGTGGGGGGGATATGGCCAGCCGCACCAAGCCCAAGAGGGCCCAACCGGCCAGCATAAGGAAAGAGGAGCAAGACCCTAATTTGGTAAGGAGGAAACTTGGGGGACAAGTTTCCACCTCTCCCTCTCTTGGCCGCCGAGTTGGGGAAGGACTCTACTAGGGGTCGGAACCCTGGCCGCATCCCCCTCTATATAAAGAGGGGGCGCACCCCTCCTCTCTCACCTCAACCCTAGCCGCCGGCCTCCTCCCTCCTCCACCATCTTGCTCCGGCTTAGGTGAAGCCCTGCAGGATCTCCTCCACCACCACCACACCATCGTGCTGCTGGGATTCCGAGGCGATATACTACCTTCGCTGTCGGCTGGAACAGGGAGAGGAAGGTCTTCATCGACTCCGTACGTGTGACCGAGTGCGGAAGCGCTGCCGGAACACGGCGCCGAAAGGATCGTCATCGTGATCTTGAGATTGGCATGTTATTGACTACACCAACTACGAGATCCGATCTTGTTAAGCGCTTTGAATCTACGAGGGTTAGTTCTTTCCAATATCATTGCACCTATCTCGTAGATTAGATCTTGGCTTTGCCATAGATTGAATCTTGGTTTTATGTGTTCTTGCGATAGATTTTTTTTGTTTTCCATGCAACGAACCCTACATGTCCACCAGGCTGGCGGGCACGACCGACAGTTCCATCCCTTGCAAAGTTGATGACGCCTTTGTCATTGTCGTCGTCTAAGTCGACGACACCACCCGTCAAAGTTGCTCTTGCCCTTCTGTTGTCCATTTATCTCCAAAGGGCATAACTAGTCTCCCGTTTTTGGTGTCCTTGATCAACATCGAACAATGGTTCAAGGTGAATGCCTTGTTATCATTCACCGTCTTGAAGTGCTCCATTGATTTTAGGACCTACACATATGAATGCCAACAATGGCTCAAGGCAAAGGCAAGACATTGGCAAAGAGAGGAAGAGGTTCTACCAGGTCTACCGGCTATAGGCCGCTTATTTTCCTTTTCGTCACCATCTCATAGGAGCCTTGGAACTTGCTACACTCGGCATGGATGGTACCCCAACGCTTGGAAAGGGATAGATTGTTTCGATCGCTAAAGAAGGCGTCCTTACCGAATTTCCTATGCTCATGGAAGAACCTGTCCACCTTTTTCCAATCGGCAAAGCCCTTTTGCTCGAGGCCGCATAGTGGATCTTGTGAAAGTTCCATCCATGCCTTGCATAGGAGCTTGTCCTCCTCGGGGGTGTAGCTCGTGGTTCGTTGGCTCAATTTCTTGTCGTTGACAAGTGACGCCGCAAGTGAAGTGGACAACGACGTGGCCGTGACCCCCTCGCCTATGGAACTGCCATCGTTTCTAAACAATGCCTCGTCCACAATGTTGTAGGCATCGTGCTAGGTCTCTTTTTGCGTCTCTTGCTGGATCTCGCCATCGTCGGCATAGCTGCCGCCACCCTCATTGATCATGTCATGTAGGGAGTCCACGCTGTCGTTGGCCAGGAAATCCCACACCCAATTTGGCCATCATAAAGCGACGGGAGCAGTATACTGGCAATGACGAAGAAATGTGGCGACCATACCGTGTCGGCGGTGGCCCGCGGCTCAGCGAGCATTTCACCAAACAGGTTGACTAGCGTCGGCATGTTCATGGCAGAGATGGACCGCCGCTTTGTCGATGCCTCCAGGGTTGCGTCCGTGGTGGTTGGAGTGCGGTTTAGGTCGATGGTGGGCTCTCCCGCCTCCGAAGATGTCGTGCGGGGAAGGACGAACCAAGAGAGCGAGGCGTTCCTACCTTGGCCTCCAAGCGATGTCGTGTGCGCCCCTGGCGTCCTGGGCTGAGCTGGTGGCCGGCTGCTAGGTGTGGAAGTGATGGAGCTGGTAGAGGATGTGCCGAAAAGAGCTACATCGCCATCAAAACATACGGCGCCACTGAAAGCGGCGGTCATCGCCTCCTGCTTGATCATGTGGACGGCGTGCTTGGCGGCACTCACTGCCAGCTCGTTGGCGTCGACCATGTTCTAGTTGGCCTGGAAGCGCTCGTTTTCATCCCGGCGCTCCTTCTCGAGCCTGGCAGCGATGAATCGAGCTCTAGCCACTACCCGTCGGCCAGCGCGCTTCCCCGACTCAACTTCCGCTCCACTGCCATCAGGTTCTTGGCGAACTTCTTCGGCCGGCCGCGCTTCTTGGCAGCGGGAACGTCGGAGAGTGCAGTATTAGCCATGATGGCGGGATCCATCACCTTGCCTTCCGCTCCCGCCGATGAAAATTTGGGAGAGATTTTTTGAAGAAAAAAAATGGTATAATTTATATGCCACTAGCAAAAGAAACCGCTAAAGATAAATGAAGAATGCGCGAGAACAAACCCGCTATCCTAGTCGATCCAACTAAGGCCCAGATTTTGGCCGGGTGGAGACGCCCTAACCGACGGACCGACGGCCTGTTCTCAAGGCTCACCCAAACGCATCCCAAGCGATAAACACAGCAGAGACTATGGCAAACCCTAGGCGAGCTGATGACTCATTGGCGAACAGTGCCATCTGTTCTGGGAAGGAAAAAGAAAACTTATGCGTCCGACCGAGCGCTTCTGCCGATGGCCGGCTCTCTCCCGCAGCACAAAAATGTGCCCACAATTGTTGAAAGAAAAATCCTCGTCCAAATGATAAAAAACTCGTTTATTCTTTTTTTGCGAGGTAAAAACTCGTTTATTCGGCATGCGCATTTAACAATCTAAGAAATCTACGTACACTAACATAGTACTACGTGCTGCTATGGACGGAGCTAAGACTAGAGCCTAGAGGAAATACTAGTAGCAGTGAGTTGATGCCTGGTACAGTTGTACGTATACGTCGTACGAGTTCACTAACTTCGTGTCGAAGCAATAAACAGCAGCAGCGCTGATGATGCATAAAAACGTAGTAGGTACTCTCTGCGCCACGTACAACAACGGTGTTAATGTATTGTGTAATCTGTATCTGTATGGTCTCCTCTCCTAGTCGGCTAGCTCCAACTGCGTTCGTCGGAGCTGCCTGCATGCTTTTCACATTATTTGTAATTACAAGCAAAGAAAAATTTAGAAACACGGTATAAACACAAGCGCCCACAACGAGCACGTACGCTCGTCCTATGAACGCACGCATACCCACCCTACCTCTATGACATCTCCAAGAGACTAAGCCGGTGGATCTTTGGTCTTGAGATTGACGAAGATACCATATACGCCTCGCTATAGCTACGAATGTCGCTTCTTACGAAAAAAATATACGGCCTTATAAAACACACAGATATTAAACCTTAAATTTATACTTTGGTAGGCTAGGAGTACAACCACTCTCCTAACAATCCAACCACAGCTTGGTTCCCAAATACAAGCAATTTTGTCGAAAAAGAACTCAGTCTTCTCTATCCTTTTATTGTGGTTTGTTTACTTTGATCCAAAATTTAATTTTTTTTACAAAATAATGGTAATGTAACAATTGATACCCGTTCAAATATGTTTGCTCCTATAAAACATAAGTGTACCATTACAATTTTAAATAAACTACTCTCTAGAGGCAAGTTGACATGGCGGCACCAACAATTATAGGTTGAAACTTATATCATAACCAACTCTTGGTATAGGTATTTTTTGGTCCTTAACTCTGAATAATATTATCAACAAAACATGACTGATCTATCACTAAAATAATATCATCAGATTTTTTAAAGAATATATGAATCCAATTTTGTACTTTTTATGACAAATAATACAAACTATATTTATAAATTTAACAATTAAAGTTTGACATACAATATGATGTGGCATTGTATTGTATAGATCTAATATTTAATAGTTCACACACGTGTGTTCCAAATCCTAGTGGACGCCTCCTGGGAATCTGCTTCCAACGTTCCTCTTCCCCTGGTGAATCGCCTCCTCCCCATCCCCCTCGCCGCACCCTCCCCTCTCCGTCGACTCGGAAGATGAGGGAGTGCGGGGAGGCTCCGATCTAACAGGGCCATAGTTTGCCTCGTCGATGGCCTAGGGTTTTTAGATTGGGTTTTGTTCTAAGGTTTTCCGTGGCAAGGCGACGGTGTCACCACCATCAGCATGGAATAACTTCTTCCACCTTGCCCTTTTTCTGGTTGTGCTTCTTAGCATTGTTGGGTGGCATGTTGAGGATGTTGTGTTACATGATCAACCTAGCTTCATATTCTTCTCCAAACCGTGGATCATTTGAGATCGATGTCGTTGGCACTTACTGGCAGATATTGGTCACTTCCTGGTTTTCTGTATGGGCAATACTTTCTTGTCCTGGCGGTTGCAGAAGTGGCGCGAAACTCGAGAGATGGCAACATCGACGGGCCATTGGCATGTTCATGGTGGAGAAGATGAAGAACTCCTCAAAATTTCCTGTCGGGGTTTTTCTTGTAAGATTTTGGTGTTTAATTAGCACGGAGCTTCGGCTTGTTTTTTCCAAAAAAAAAAAAGGAACATTGTGCCGTCAACGTGTTAACATTTAATGTTTTTTTGGCCCAAAAGCAGTTTGGGCCCGCCTGATAAAAAGGTGGTTCTGTCCGCCAAAATTAGCATGTTGCAACATTTCCAGCCATGTGTTGCGAACGATTCTAGTAGTACTATTTTCAAGTTGTTTTGAAATGCGCAAAAAATATCTCCGACGAGGCAAGGAGCACTAGTGGTGGAGTGGCAAAAGGGGTTTCCACGCTCATTGTCTGTTTCTGTGGCACTGTGCAGTTGACACCAGACACTGTTGGGGACTTATGGGTCACTCTGGCAAATCAAGCGTCGAATTTATTGAACTGAACCACCAGCAAATTAAGAAAGCTAGCTGCAGTATTCAGTCCTCCGTAGTATGCCTCAACGACGGTCAAAGCATATACTATCTCTCTACGAGACCAGTTACTACTCTATCTGGAGTACCCACGTACGCATATGCATCTTCCCTTATTTTATACAGTTGTGTATCCAGCAAATATATGCGTACGCATGCAGCGGCAGGCAAGCCCTGCACGTACGTATATGCGTATGTATTTTGTACTGACGACTGTTGTGAGTTGTGACTGGACAGATGCAGCATGCATGCGCGCAGCAGAAATTAGTAAGCGTAAGGGTAATGTACGACGCAAAAGATCATGTCCAGGGGCTTAAAGATCGGCTGCTGTACGATGGGTGGGTCTTGTTTGGGTTCACAAATCCTATATTTGAGTTTGCTACATTTTCTTAAAATCTTTATGTCATGGTCTCGTATTGAAAGATAAAATGAAGAAAGTAAGATGAAAACGTACAAAAATAAGCCACGTAATATGCTGCTTTTTTTCATGTGGGATTTCTATTGATTCAAAGGATTTACAAAGGAATTTTATAGGATTCTTATCCATAGGATTTTTTCCTATAGAGACTATTTGATTCAAAGAATTGAACCCTTCAAAATTCCTATGGATTGCTTTCCTATACTACAATCTCATAGGATTTCTAGCAAGAGGTTAGAGCTCTTGAAGATTTTCTTATGTGTCTATGACAACTATGACATGAGCCCAACCTCTAGAAATTTCCTGCGTTTTTCCTATGGTGCCATCAAACGACTTGTGCAACTAAATCTTGCGTTTTTTTATTTCTATAGGGTTTCACATGTCATGACATGTTGTTCCTTCGGTATTCCTATTCCTGTACTTTTAAAATCCTTTGAATCAAACAGCCCCTTATGCACTCGATTTTGATGGAAAGGTTGCACTCAAAATTTGGAACACAAGGGTTTTGCATGAATCAATTTTTTTTATCTAGCCCACCCTAGGTGTAACCATGCTACTCAGATACAGGAACACAATTCACTGCCATGTAGGGCCCATTAACAATTATGGTTATATGTGAACAAGTTATCCGCATCAAAACCAGGGGTTTTATTCTATCTATATATTCGCACAACACTAATTTTCTTTGATAGAGTAAATGTATTAATTTCACCTTGTACCAAGCTGGCATTATGGGGCTTTGATAATTGAAAGTCAGAAACTGGAATGTCATTCACCTAAAAAGAAGATACCGATTGCACCCGGCCTCTATACATAAACGATATCAAGTGCCAGTGAACACATCAGTATACTGCAGCCAAAATTATTATAAAAAAGAGCAATCAATAGAACAACTGCAACAAACATCAACATCAATTACCAAGATGACAACCAATGGGTAACAGGAGATGCACTCCAATAACACCACTTCAGGAAATGAATGGTGCACGATGTCAACAACGCTGAACCTCACTAAGATGAGACCATGGATTTTCATCTTGAACAGAAGTCTAAGCAAACTTCAGGCAATGCCTTAAGACAGGGAATGTCTTGACTGGCTCTGGTTAAGTCTGATACCCCCCCCCCACAATATAAGTGTAAGTGTAACAGTCCCTCTTTACTGAAATTAGGGATAAAACCAACACTTACCCGAAAAGAAACAATTGGGAGGAAAATAGCTTTTTTTAGAGAGTAAAGAAAAAAACTTATGCAAGGGGCTTCTGGTTACTCTGAAAGCTTCATCCGCGTTACCCATAAAACACTGGACTCACATTGGTCGAGCCCAAGCCCACCTCCAGATATATATCCTCCATTAGATTGAGATATGTTGATGGCCAACAAATCCACCAACGGGAAACTCTGATTTTCTCACAACACTGATTTTCTTCCTATATATTTCTCACAACACTGAGTTTCTTTGATAGAAGGAATATATTAATTTCAGATTGTACCAGACTAGCAGTATGGAACTTTAATAACTAGAAGTCATGGACTTGAGTGTCTTTCATCTAAAAAGAAGATAGCAATTGGACCCGTCATCTGTACCCTCACGATATCAAGAGCCAGTCAAGACATCGAATATACACACAAGCCAAAATTAATAAAATAGAGCAATCAACGGAACAACTGCAGAAAATATCAACATCATGAGTTACCAACGATGACAACCAACGGGTAACAGAAGAGGCACTCCGATAACACAGTCTCCGAGAAAGGAATGGCGCACGACGTCGACAACGGTTGGATCCCAATGAGATGAGATCATGAATTTTCATCCTGAGCAGAAGTCTAAACAAACTTCAGCAATGCCTTAAGCAAGAAAACGTCGCGTGAATGGTCACTATTGCTAGGTTAACGAACGCTTACCCGAAAATAAACAATTGGCTGAAAAATAGCTTTTTTTAAGGGTATATTGTTTTTGTGAGAGGCTTCTCGGTAGCTTCATCCGCGTTACCCGTAAAACACTGGACTCGCATCGGTCGAGCCCAAGCCCACCTCCAGAGATATGTCCTCCATTCGACAGAGATATGTCGATGGGCAACAAACTAAATCCACCAATGAGAAACTCCACTTTTTTCACCGGCCTCACTTTTACCACACACACGAAAACCTAACGTGCGCCACAGTCACCCGGTACCACAGTCCTCACACATACGTACGCAGCAACGACACGCAGCACCGGAGCTAGTACCGCCATTGGCAGGTGGGACCTCCCCTCCCGTGCAGCCGGCGTCGCCCCCACCCATCAGCGAACACACAGTGCGCGCGACTGTGCACCACACCACCCTCGACACTGTAGCGCGAGAAATCAAACAGTGCACATCGCTCTCAGCTAGCTCGACGGAGGAGCTCTCTCTCTCTTTCTCTCTCTCTCTCTCTCTCGAGGGAGAGGGAGAGGGAGGGGGAACCACACAAGAGCGGAGCTGCAGTGTCGCTGTAGAGCAAAGGGGATTGATAGCTAGCTAGCCGCGCGACGATGCCTCCCCGTCCCCTCCTCCCCTTCCCCTAACCTTTCTTTCCGTCTTCCTCCTCCCCCCCTTCTCCACGGTCCCAACAAAGCTCCCCTCCGGCCCCGGCCGGCTGCTTGCTGCTTTCCCCTTCTTCCTCATCACACATCCAAATCCTTGGAAATCCCGTGGAAAATCCGGGATCTTTTCCAATTAGAACTCAGCAGGGAGGGTACTAGCTAGTGCTACATGAGATCATGAGCTCCGAGGACTCGCTCAAGTCGCTGTCGCTCGACTACCTCAACCTGCTCATCAACGGCCAGGCCTTCAGCGACGTGGCCTTCAGCGTCGAGGGCCGCCTCGTGCACGCGCACCGCTGCGTGCTCGCCGCGAGGAGCCTCTTCTTCAGGAAGCTCTTCTGCGGCCTCGACCCCAGCCACCAGCCGCCACCGCCGCCTCTCAACTGGCCCACCTCGGCCGGAGGCGGAGGAGGAGGCGGAGGGTCACGTGGGGGTGGCGGGGGCGCCCCGGCCGCGCCGGAGCTCGTCATCCCCGTCAGCTCCATCCGCTACGAGGTTCTGGTGCTGGTGCTGCAGTTCCTCTACAGCGGCCAGGCGTCGGTGGCGGCCCCCAAGAGCGGGCCGCTCCCAGGCTGCGGCGCCAGGGGATGCTGGCACACCCGCTGCGGCGCCGCCGTCGACCTCGCCCTAGACACCCTCGCCGCGGCGCGCTCCTTCGGCGTCGAGCAGCTCGCCCTGCTGGTCCAGGTGGGGGAACAAAAACACTCGCTCCAATTCCCCCTTTTTTCTTGGGATCTGCAAGCATATGCTATTGCTGCTAACTCGATCTCCAGTCGTCGACGCCATTAAGGTTGATGGTTGTTAGGCCTGCCATGATTGGAGCAACTTCTTTTTGCGTGACATTAACATGGCAGCATGCAGCAAGCTGCAAGGCTAGTCAGAAGAGAATCAAGCAGCCCATGGGCGTCTGCGCCGGATGCTGCTCCCGGCTCAGCTTCAGCTCATGCATCATCCTGACCTGACTAGATCCCCTCCTGCTTACTTACTAGGTTGCCCCCCTTTGCCCTTTCCGATCGATTGATTCACTCACTCGCTCACTGCATCGGCAGAGCTGCTGCTGCTGCAGATTCCAGTGCACTCACTTCACCCGTCAGTCCTCTCTCCTCTCCTGCCCATTTTCTAACAATTTTTCCTCTCGGTGCTGTGTGTACTGGACGAGCGATAGGACTGAGTCGTCTCTAGTCTCTCACGGTCTCCTTTGCTTTTTCCTCGCTGCAGCAGCTGCTGCTGCTAGTGTCACGCATCACTTGTCATGGAGCTCCCTCCCTCCTCTCTGACTCATCTTTACTAGGAAGGGTCTTTTCACGCCCTCGTTTGTGTCTGTCCCTTCCCTCACATCACATCCATCTAAACCCACTCACTGCTCGCGCTTGCGTCGCGCTAGGGTTTCTTCTTGGACATCGATCCAGTACGCGCATCATTTCCAACAATTGCGCTGGCTGGCGTACAGCATGTCATGCCATTGTTTCTGCAAGTACATTTTTTCGCTATTATGATGCATGCGATGCTGCTGTGCAGTGTAATTCGATCGGATTAAACAGTGCATTTCTCTTGCTCACAATTTAATCTCCTCTCATCGGTTGGGAGAATTGATTTGATGCAGAAGCAACTGGAGAGCATGGTGAAGGAGGCCTCCGTGGACGACGTGATGAAGGTGCTCATGGCGTCGCGCAAGTTCGAGATGCAGGAGCTCTGGGCCACCTGCTCCCACCTCGTCGCCCGCTCGGGCCTCTCCGCCGACCTCCTCGCCAAGCACCTCCCCATCGACGTCGTCGCCAAGATCGAGGAGATCCGCGCCAAGTCGCCGCTCAACTCCGGAGGGGGCGCCTCCGCGCCGCGCTCGCCGTTCCTCACCCACCACTACCTGCCCATCAACAACGGGCCGTCCTCAGCCGCCGACCGCGACCACAAGATCCGGCGCATGCGGCGCGCCCTCGACGCGGCCGACATCGAGCTCGTCAAGCTCATGGTCATGGGCGAGGGGCTCGACCTCGACGACGCGCTCGCCGTGCACTACGCCGTGCAGCACTGCAACCGCGACGTCGTCAAGGCGCTCCTCGAGCTCGGCGCCGCCGACGTCAACTCCCGCGCCGGACCGACGGGGAAGACCTCGCTTCACCTGGCCGCCGAGATGGTGTCCCCCGACATGGTGTCCGTGCTCCTCGACCACCACGCTGATCCTAATGCCAGGACGCTCGACGGAGTCACCCCGCTGGACGTGCTCCGTGGACTCACCTCGGAGTTCCTATTCAAGGGCGCCGTGCCGGGGCTCACCCACATCGAGCCCAACAAGCTCAGGCTGTGCCTCGAGCTCGTGCAGTCAGCGGTCATGGTCACCACGCGTGACGACGGCGGGGCCGGCGACGGCGGCGGTGCTGGGGGAAGCGACGGCGGGAATTTCCCTCGGGGCGACGCCGACGACAGCCTGGTGAGCCTCACCATGAACTCCACGCTCATGTACCAGGGCCAGGAGATGGCAGCGCAGCCGGTGGCTGGCGAGGCGAGGAATAAAGGAAACAACAACGGCCGCGCGAGCCCCTCCACCTTGTACTTCCCCAATGGCTTCCCGTGATCGTCATCAACAACTCCGGCCGGCGCGCCCTATCAATCTAGCTCGTCCCTCCTGCCACGCACACATATCTCCGCCGTCGTCTTCCTCAAGCTCGATCGATCGATGTGTGCTGTCGAATTAAATTAATTTGTGGTTTGAGATCGATCGACGCAACGCATATGATGATGATGATGATGATGATGATGATGATGATGATGTAGCACTGTATCGCTAGGAATTGAAAGGATCGACATATGATGGATGCTGGAGTATGCATGCATAGCATGGCCAAGAATTTCTTGGTATTTGATGTGGATTCTTCGATCTAGTCGCATGATTATTGGCAACTGTTGCTAATTTGTTCAAACCAGTAGTCAAATGCTTATGGTTTCTCAAAAAGTGGTCAATGTTCATCTTAATTGTCAATGCATGTCCAGAGGTTCATTGCTCCTGGATGCACACACATGATATAGTATGCAGTGTTGAACGCTATGCGCAGCATGGGGATTCATCAGTTGCCTGTCCGTGTTTTTACATGCATGTCTCCTTTATGCAGCTTTTGGTGACTGTAGTATGCTTTGGACGATAGGCAGGAGAGCGCGTGGTGTTCGACAAGGCGAATCTAAGCGTGGAATCGAATGAATGGCCACAGAGATTTGCACTTGCATTTCTCCTGTGTTAACGTGGCAACTATTTTGTGTCGACCTCATATTTCCTAGATAATCGAAGAAAAACAACCTCCCGCCCTCTGTGTCATAAGATGGACGCAACTAGGTTTGCAAGTGGGATCCCGTGAAAGTAAGGCTTCTCTAGTTCATTTGAAGATTTTCTACCACAACTTTTTAATAACAAAAGTTGAACTAGAAAACCCCAAATAAACTAGAAGGAGGACTTTCGCGGGATCAAACTTACAACCATTGATCTTGATGGATTTAGGATTTTACACTTTGTTTTAATAAATTTCAACCGGCTGAATCGATTCAAAGACTACAACAACAGTTTAGTGAAAAGTGTAAAGTGCAATTGGTGAAAGTGAATGTAACGAACTTTTACGCACGAGCGGATACAGGAGAGGTGATCTAGGCGATTCCAAAACCCATCTAGGGTTTCGTCCCTCTCGCCAGTGACGTCATCAGTACGCTCCGTCTCCGGTGACCTTGGTGCCTTAGAGATGTGGGGACCATGGTCTCTGGCCGGTGTGAAGGTTTATTTTCTTTATTTAGGTTGTTTTTAGTGTTTTTTCGGGATATTGAAGCGGCAACTATGTCATAAAGTCATCTCTGCTCTATCCTCGTTCCTGGTGTGCATCTAGTATCGGCCGGTAGAGCGTGTAGAGTCGTGTATCCGATGGATCTCTTGTAATCCAGTCGTTTTTCGTATTTGTTGGTGTGGTTTGAGGTCAGTATCTTCCGATCTACAATTGTCATCATCGGCGACGGTTGCTACTCTGGTGCACTGGTTGTTTGTGGCCTTAGCACGACGACTTTCTGTATGTCTATTACAACAAGATCTAATACGACAAGCTTTGTCCAGCTCCGATGATGGAGGGGCAAGCCTTGGCTCGTGCTACTGTTTGTAGTCGTCGCTAGGTGGTTCATCGACCTATTTATAACTTTTATTAATTTTGGTACTCTTTGTACTACTGTTGATGTTATTAATAGATAGGTGAGAATTCAAAAAAAAACTTGGTGAAAAGTGCAAGGTTTCAGGAGAAATTTCACTGAAACAATTGAGATTTTGAAAAATATAGGTGGATTAGAGACTGTCTAATTCTCACTGCCACATATTCAACACAATAAGTTCGAAGTTTCTCACAATTACAAACCACTTCAACTTACAATAAAAATTGCTTAGTGGGTTCGTCCCAGCTAATGATTCAAAGAGATGAGTAGATGCCTTCTGATAACTTATCAAAAGTAAATTTCAAACAGTCTAATATATAGGATCTCATACATGAATACAAGAAAACAAAATAGTACAATTAGGTTAATGTGTGGCCCCCATGGTACGATAGAGCCGCTGATATATGGTGCACATACTATATGATCATTTGTTTTGGACTTCCGGATAAATGCAAGGCATATGCTGTACATGAACTGATATTTTTGATACTTCCTCCGACCCATATTAATTTACACAAATTTATCTAGATACGGATATATGTAGCACTAAAACTTAATTAGATACATTCGTATCTAAATAAATCTAAATCTAAGTCAACTAATATAGGTCGGAGGAGTACCATATTTGATAGTCCTGTGCAGTAAATAGTAAGTCCTGTCTAATATAAGGCGACAACACGGTTAACTAGAAGATAAGGTCTAGTTTACTTGTGGCAGTCGAGTGATCAGTACTATACATGATCAAGCGATAGTTCGTGGACTATTATGCATGGGTGGTCCGTCAAACGTGAGCTCACTTTCACTGTATGATTGATCCTATTAATTTCATCTGGTTCATTCATTTACTAGCTAATAGCTATAGGCATGTTTGTGTTGAACTGTTGAAGTTTACTTCATTTCTTTTTCTGGGAGATCCAGTCTGTGTAGAACTATCCATGATTACATAAGGAAATTGCTGGCTGCCAAGTGGTGGCTGCCACGCGGTTTTAATCAAGTTTGAGGCAAGTTGCATGAAGGTTTTAGATTTCAGCTGAAGTCAACAAGGTTTCAATCAAGCATTGTGAAATAATAGACTTTAGTTTACTTCAAATTTCCTCATATGTGATTGAGTATATTATGAAACATGCACAACTTTAATATAGCAAACAGACTTTGAATATAAAACTACATGTATCCGGAATTAGATGGCTACACTTAAGGTGTTAAGGCTTGCTCCACGCACGCACACAACCGGTGTCTTCCAAGACCATGTCGAAAACCCGGTATGTCTAGGTATAGGCATATCGTACTCTTCAACCTCTCCCCCACACTAGGGGTAACCCCGATCCACCATCTCATGTACGTGCCGGCACCGATCACCGTCATCGCTGGCCAACTAAGCGATCCCGTTCATTGCAGGCAACCTCATGACCGCCACCCGCAAGATGATCCAGCACCAGCACCACATGACAATTCGACGTGTGTTAAAAAGGGTGCCAAACAATCCGGACAGTCTATCTTTTCAAAACAGACATCCACCCAGAGCCACTGAATCATGGACCACATGCTTTACCTCATTGACCTCGGTTTGTTCACAAGGCACCGGACTATCCGGGCCAAATTGCCGTCGGACTGTCCAACAGTTCATCTTGCTCTCGCGTCTCGTCCATCATGCATGCCGCCACCAACCATACCGGTATGCACCTATGAGGCATTGTTGTGGCTTGTGTTGACCACCGGCGCTTTGCAGTGCCTCGTGGACGGTCATCAACACCACCCTATTGTTCCTCCCACCTGCCAGCCATAACCTTCACCGTGCGGAAGAGTCGATAGCCGGTGTACGTAAATACTCGTATCCATATATATATGCTACATATTCGTACAATTCTAGTTAGGCCATATGAGTTTTGTACAGATCTATGTATAAGGTATCGAGCGATCCCAGCCCTTCGAGATCTGAGTGTTCAGAGTGGGTTTCCTTTTTTTTAGATGCGGAGCGAGTTTGCTATTGGAGCTCCAAGCCTCCAACCCACAGTTTATCATTTCCATTTCAAAAGGCTCTCCTTATTATTAATCTTTAATGGGAAGGGGTTAAATCCCGGTCGAAATATATATTACGGTGATGAATCAGGTTTTTCCTAGAAATTTTTTAGCAAAGAGAACCATGCCAATACACCGTAAATTTTAAATCTTATTGTTGTTTAACCTGTTAAAACTTTGCCGCAATCCAGAATAAAAAATATGCACTTTAAGGTGAATAGAATTTATGAAAACAAAATGAGCAACTTAGAGTCAGCAAAATAGTGAGACATATGGATGTTTTCTTTTCCTTAATTAAAAAAATGAAAGGGAGAGGATGTACTATAGACTCCAATGTCATTCAGAGATTCCCTATTGCTCCGCACTGTTTAAAGTAAACTGAAACAGTTACGATTTCCATCACAACAGAGATATAAACTGTAGAAACAGTATCTCATGATATGTGGCTATTTAAAAATTGTTTTATTTATATTTCATTTTAAATGCAATGGAATAGTATAAAAGCACATTCAGATATTATTTTTTGTGGTTGCAACTCCTCCATCTCATGTCTGTAGATGGTTTGAACACCACATATTCTGTAGATGACAATGTATGCTGTACAAGTACTCAGTACAATTATGTCAATAAACAGTGTCTGTACCAGTGTCGCATGCACATGGAAACCTTTTCTATCTGCCTCGCTTATGTTCCCTCTCCTAATTGAATATGTCTGCAATATGTGTTAACAATAGCATGTTATTGCTAAATATGTTTGTCCTGGTGCTAATGATTATAGATAAAGAGAAAAAATAGCGCGCTATAATTAAATGGCGCCAGCCTTAAAATACTCTATTAGCGAGATATTGTACACAGATGTTTAGCATGGGCTCTCTAGATATTCCTTAGCGCGGTACTAGCTAGTACCGAAATAGCTTGCTATTTTTTCCATGTTATAGATATCAATAGGTTTCACTAGTGTAGGAACATGAGCTTCTCTTTTGCGCAAAATACTATTTCGAATATCCAAAGCATTGCCCTTACTACTCAAAATCTTATAAATACTAGAAGGCAAACAGAGCTTTACGAAGCCAAAGAGCAAGCCGAAAAGCAAGGGAAATCCACGACAGACTCAGTAGAACATGGGAGCTGAGAAAACGGATCCAGAAAGTCACGCCGAATCAAAGACAAAAGCTCTGGAAGAGCTGAAATATAACACAACGAAATCGCAGAGGATAAACGACCAGAGAATCCAGCAACGACTCGCATAGGGCGTACGCAAGCTCACCACCAGCTCCGCGGCAGCGGTGACACGTGAGTTGTTCGGTGAGTTAACGAAGAACCAAAGTCTGGCTTTCAAACGCTTCTACCCTGACTAATCTAGCCGTCTGTCTACATTGTCCAAATTGAACCTGCTGTTTCACTAGCCCTGAAACCCAGCTGCTGCGGATCACAGAATTTGCACCTAAACTAAAAGACAGCATCAACACGATCTTCGCGTGCATAATCCCGCCAAAAGAAAAACCAAGAGACGTGGTTCAGTTTATCGAGAAACGTACTTGCAAAGGTTCCGGACCATATTAAACACCGGAAGCAATCATCAGCCCTCGCAGGACCAAACCGGGCCCTACTCCCTAGCGCTCGCCAAAGCGCACCACCCAAACCTGCGAAACCAAGTCATCTCCAATGGAAACCCAAAAAAAAACACCGAAACGATCACGAATTCACTAATGCCCCGCTTGGTTTGTCGATTGAAGCTGAAAAACGACCATATTTATCTGTTTTAATTTTTTTTGGATCGGACAAGTATCAGCACTTGGATTACCGTTTTGCTTTTCATACTTGGCCATATACGAAATGGAAAGCTCACAGACCAGAGGCATCCGTATTTGCCGGCCATTATTCGTTGTGTACATGGACACGGACCTGTAAACAATCACGGGCGAAAAAATAACTGGAGTTGCCAAGCGTGGCCTAATGATGTGTTTGGTAGCCCGTGTGGACAATCTCATATCAGACATGCCAAGTCTAGCTATCTGGACTAGATACAAGTGCTTTTACAATGTGGTGTTTGGCAGGTCGTGTTAGGTGAGTTGTGCTCACTTGAGGTTGTGTTTGGTGTCACCCTATGACATGAGATAGGCTAGCTATTATGTAACAGCAATCCGGTTCCTAGATAAAAAGATAAAAAGCAATTGGATCTCTCATTATAAAATCAAAAAACAAACAAGTCCTTGGTGGTTGTGCTCCGGCGCCGCCATAGCCATGAGCCGCCCGCCACCGCTGCCACGAGCTACCGCCCAGACACCTAGAACCTCCGTTGCGATCTTCCGCCACACGCCTTTGTTGCTACTCCGAGTGTTGTCGCCACGCTCCGCCGCTGCTGCTCCGCGCACGATGGACGAGGCCAAGAGACGGCGGGAGAGGCAGGGAGAGGCACGCACTGGAACAGCACGGGAGAGGCCGTGCCCAGTTGCAAAGCTCGAATCGAGCTTCACAACTAGGCAGGGCTAAGGGGCCTTGATACGTCCAATTTGCATCACCATTTTATATCATAATTTGTCTCTATTAATTAATATATTTTATACTAAGAGGTGTTATTTATGTTTTTTCATCTATTTTTGCATGTTGGATGATTCTTGGAGGATGAACTGCCGGAATCAGGATTCTGATAAAAAAGCGGTGTTTTGATGCAATTTCTCAAAGATCAGAAAAATACCAGAAAAACTACAGAAAATTCTATTTTCCTAGAAGACGAAGGAAGCCAGAAGGGGAGGCGGAGTTGGGCCACAGGGGGCCCACACCCCCCAGGCGCGGGCCACCCTAGGACACGCCTATAGGGGGTGTGGCCACCTTGGCCCACCTCTGGCTCTGCCCTCTTGATACGTCGGAAACGTATCTATAATTTTTTATGCTCCATGCTTGTTTAGTATCTACTTTCCTTTGCTTTGTCTACACTTTGAGGTGTTTTTGTATGTTTTCTGGAACTAACCTATTAACAAGTTGCCACAGTGCAAGTTGCCTGTTTTCTTCTATTTTTGGTTTCAGAAAGGCAGAAAATCAATATTCTCGGAATTTGACGGGACAAAAGCCAAAGTCAATATTTTACCGTGGGCAACACGAAGCCAGAAGACGAGACGGAGAAGGCTCACCAGGGGGCCACACTCCCTGGCCGCGCGGGTGGGCCCACCCCGCGCATGGGGGGGTGCAGCCGCCCTGGTGGCCCCCCTGGCTCGCCCCTTCGCCTATAAGAAGCCCCCAATGCAGAAACCCTAGGCAACCCTACGGTGACCCAGCATACCACTGTATGTGTACTATACTATAGTCGTTGACATGACATCCACAGAACACCGTTCCGTAAATATCACATCCCTCAGAGTGGTACAACAGAAACATTGCGGGTCCATATTACAAAAGTACACACATTATTATTATTATAATACCAGAAGTTCAAGACTTCCAAAAAAAACAACTTACAAACCAGAATATAAAGTGTTCCGCGGAATTTAAAAGTAGCAACTCCGACTAGGAGTTGAGCTCAGCAGCTTATTCTATAGAGTTCATGCTGCTCGGCTCCGTTAATTACTACTAACTAGGTACTTAGTTTGACTCGTTCTCATCGACACCGTAGCGGATCTTGTAATCCACTCCTTCAACTCCTCCGGACAAATCAGGTTCCTCATAGAACACATCTTCTTGACATTCGGCTGCATACATTGGCACGTCTTCGGGATCCTTAGAGTCTAAGCAAGGGATCAAAGGAAAGAATTAGTAACAGCATTATCCAACAAGTTCATTATATGCAAGGTGGTAAGTTTGATGCTCTAACTACCACCTCGAATTATAAATCCTTGGCACTATGCAGTTTTTCGTAAATATTTATTCAAAGATTGATTTTATTCTGAAAAACTATGACAATCAGCCTTCACAGGTTGACCAGAAATTTCATGGAGTTCCTTTCCTGCCATGTTCGTAGCTCCTTCCCGGAACAGGGAGTAACAAGTTATAATTCTTACACTCTGTAGAGGTGCGTTACTTTACCCATGAGAGATCAACTCCTTGTTGCACAACCGGGCGTACTTTTCCGTCCATAATTCCATGATGTGGGGCCCAGTAGTTGGCCCAAGACAATCACTGCCCCCTTCGCGGCCCTGCATGCCTCCTTGGTGTACACCATGCCCACATAATGAATTACGACAATGGTTTGTACAAACCGTCAGATGCCAGAACTATCGTGGGACGATGAGGGTTCCCACCCATATGCTGCATATCCTCTACGAATTACCAATTAATATGTACGCTACGAGGATAATAGCCACGACCTGCACATCCGGATTCATGCGAGAGGAAGAAGATATAGCTGACTTCTCTGTCCCATTCCAAATCTCATGGCTAACGCGTAATATACGGCGCTAGAATCACTGATGTCAGGGGTTATTAAGTCCCTACTTGATTATCATTATTGCAATTAGAACTCTAAGTTCTATTGCTTCATCATATCACCACTTAGGATGATATCTATAATTTCTTTATTTGTGAAAATATTATTTTCTTTCTTTCTTAGCATAAATGATAACACACAATTTGCAAATACTTTGATAAAGACTCTTCAAAGGACATGAGCAAGTGATGAACTTGCCTTGTGATTGCAAGGTAGTGAATTCTAATGCTTGCACTAGACCTTGAGCTTCTAGTTCTTCAAAAACATCATTATTGCCCGGTAAGGACAATATTTAAAGAAGCAAAATGATTATGCAATTAATGTAATGCATTATTTAATTTTTATATGCATTTACCCCAAAAAGTTCCTTTTTTAGTAATAAAGGATTTATGAATATTAATTTTTAATATATTTTATAATATATATTGAATTATTTTATTTTATTTCCCTTTTATTTGACTTTTATTGATTTAATAATTCTTTTAGGAATTATCAATTATACATTAAAAATGGTGATTAAATATTTATTTAGTATTTTTATAAAATACTACAATATTAATACATAATGAAAGTGAATTTTAATTAATTTTATCACCTTTCAATAATTTTGTAAAATTCCATAAGGAATATATAATTTACAAAATTCCTAATAAAATTGAAATGTATAAAATTTTATATTTTAATTTATTTGGGTAGTTTGGATTTTTGAATCCAAAAATATTTTATTTATAATTTTTGGACTTTTATTTTATTTCCTAGAATTTTATTAAGTAGAGGGGTATTTTGGTATTTTCCTTTTTATTAAAATAGGCCTGGAAATGTTTCTGGGCTGGTTATTCTTATTGGGCCCTGGTGGCCCATTAGTCCTAGACAAAAGAGCCTCCCCGAAGGGTTTGGCCCAACTCGGCCCACTCCTCACTGCCTGTCTCTCTCCCTCGAGCTTATCCTCTCCTCCTCTGACCCAACCCCGTGGCCCGTGATGCCGCCACTGGCGATTCCCGCCGCCGTTGGCCGTTCTGGTCGCCGCCGTGGTGCAATTGGGGGTTGATGACGCTCGTTCATTCTATCCAATTGGATTCAAGTCTAGGGCTCTCCTGCGATGGATCGATGCCGTCCAGAACCCTAGGGTTTGGGGGTTGGCATGGATTCAAGTGTTGCCATGGTCGTCGTGCGTCGAGGTGATGCTCTGCACCTCCGGGCGTGATCAGGTTCGTTTTCGTGGTGCCGTGCGGGTTGCAGCGCCCCCTCTGGGGTGCTCCCCGTGCCGCCATGGTCGTCGGCCCCTATGCTTCCTCTTCTATTCTTCAACGAGGACCTACGGTGAGTTTGATTCCCCTCCCCTGGTGCTCTCTGTGCTTGCTAGTTCGATACTAGACTCTAGCAGTGTCATCTCTGGCTACTGTCTGATTTAGATTGGAATTATTATCCATTTAGGGTTCCTGTGATGTGATTGATCATGTGTTGGATGAATTGATTCATTTTTGGATGATCTGTACACATGCTAAATGATTATTGGTCTGAGGATTATTGCTTAAAATGATATATACTGTTTCTAGTGGCTTCTTAGATGATCTGATGCTTGGATTGCATCTGATTCAGATGATGTAGTTGTTTGGGAAATATGCTTGGTAAAGCCAATGACTTGATTGCTTCCCACTGTTTATTTAATTCATGGTCATGATTATGATAGGGTAAAGCTACTGTCTTAGTGCTGTTAGCTTGGGAATTAACATGTGGTTTGAGATTATCATGATCTCAAACAATGAAGTGTAACATAGAAATATCCTAGTTATGATTCCTGTGTTAACAGGAAAATGATTAGTTAGTTGACTGTCTGAATCTTATGATGATTTACTGTCTTTCCTGATTCATATTGGATTGTTCTTGTGACACCATCATGTATGGCACACAAGTTTAATTCTAAACCATGGATTTGGTTAGTTTATGCTAAATAAAATCTTGGCTTTGAAAGATAAATAGAAATGCTCTTATCTAAATTTCCTAAGACCAATGATGTTGGTCTGAGGCTTAGGGATTCAGATCTTATTTAATTGGTTCATTTGGATAGTCCTGGTAGTGGTACCAGCTATTCTTTATTGGATCAAAGCTTAGAAAAAATGATAGTGAGCTTGCTCAATCTATGGATCCAAAGATTTGTTTCTACGGTGCTACCCTTCCTTTAGGGATGTGCCTAGAATAAATCATAGGTATATGTATGATTGAATTGAAAAATATAGTTTGACAACCAGAGCAAGGATGTTGCTCGGAGCTCTGGTTGGATCCTGGTATTTTGTTGTTTGCCTTTAGAGTTTTAGAAATCCCTATGATGGATTCACCCCACTTGGGTGCTTTTTGAGGGTTTGTTTTATAAAACAACACATGCTTCTCTCTGAATAAGATGATTAGATCATGTGAAGGTTTTATGGAACTCACCACAGAATCTTGCTTGTGTGGAATAAGTTGGTGATGATATTGATATTGATTTGCTGGATTCATGTGCTTGCTCTTGAGCTAGACTGCTCCTCCTAGCTCCTGGGCTTGGCCTTGTTGTCCCCCTGATTCTTCCCCCTCCTTATGTCACCATCCTGGTGATGTTTGGTTGATCTGGGGTGATTTGGTTTGGCTGCTGTTCTTGGTTTAGCTGCTGTCTACACTCGCTATTCTTGTGTGCTGTGTAGTGGAGAGATGCACTAGTGTGCTCCTCCACGGCTGTGCTGCTGGTTTTGTGAAGTTGGGTTGTTCTGTGAGGTTGAAAACACACCACATGCATGCTGGTGTGTGTCCTGCCTGTGTGCTTGCTATGCACTTGTGGATATGTTCAGAATTTTGAACTTACTCTTACCAGGTTACTTTCACCTGGCTGGTGAATTTGTCCCTCTTGGCTGTCATTTGACTACTGGCTTTGAATTTATGAAAGATGGATTCTTTCATATTGGTGAAACTTGCCCCTTTTATATAAATTTCTCAATGATGAGTTTGTCAAGTGCATTTCACTGACATGTCTGAGAGAAATAATGCTAACACTAACCCTCTTTTGTTTCTATTTGATCTTTGTTTTGAAGGTACAGATATACAGATGAAGATTTAGTTTAGGTTTAGATATAGAATAGTTATAGAATAATCCAATGTAATATTCTTATTCCTTTGTAATTTTCATTTTCTTCAATTGTAATAAAGATTATATTATTAATAATAAATAATATTCTTTATTCTTTTGTAAATTGTGAAGTTTGAAAATAGTTTCAGTAAGTTACATTTTTTTGTAACTTCTTTATATATTGATAATATGAAATAAGTTTCATATTCATTATTGTTTTCTTGGGATAGAATTTAAGTGGTAATATTTATCTCTTAATTAAATTAAGATTCAAACTTATATCTAATTCATTTGAATTATAATTCAAACACTCAAGTTTTAAAATTCAAACTCATTTCAAAACACACATAATTCCTTAAAGATCATATCAAAGTTTATAACAATCCTCCTTTAAGACTAAACCTAATCTCAAAGTAAAAAGGAAACATTGATCACTCAAGGTTTTATTTGGCGAAAATTTTACCCACATTTTCACAAATGAATGCATGCATCAATCCATATTCCTAATTCTACCCTTCGTTAGTTCATAAATGCTAGGATGTTACGGACTTCCCCCCTTAAATTAAACTTCGTCCCGAAGTTTGTGGAGATGTACCTGAATAGTTCTGGATAAGCTTTTCTTAATCCTCTTCTTTCTCCCATGTGGCTTCCCTTTCAGGGTGATGTTCCCACTGTACCTTGCAATATTTGATTGCTCTGTTCCTTAATCTTTTCCAGTTTTCTTCCAAAATCTTACAAGGCCTTTCAATATAGGTCAGGTCTTCTTGTAGTTCTATCTCTTGATGTGTGATTGCATCATCTGGAAATTTTAAACATTTACGAAGTTGTGACACATGAAAAACATTATGCACTTGAGCCAATCTTGATGGTAACTCTAAAGCATAAGCTATAGTTCTGTTTTGACTCAGTATCTTGAATGGTCCGATATATCTTGGACTCGATTTCCCTTTAACTCCGAATCTTTTCACTCCTTTCATTGGACTTACTTTCAGATAGACCATATCTCCCACTTCTGGATGCCATGATCTTCGACTTTGATCCGCATAACTTTTCTGCCTGCTCTGGGATATTTTCAGTCTATCCCTGATCTTATCAATGATATCTTGTTTTTCTTTGATATAATCTGGCGCAAATTCTTTGCTGCTTCCAGGTTCATACCAACATATTGGTGATCTACACTTCCTTCCATACAAAACTTGGTATGGAGCTGCCTTCAGACTACTCTGATAGCTACTATTATAAGAAAATTCTGCCAATGGTAGATGATCTTCCCATGTTCCCCCGAAATCTAGTGCACAAGCCCTTAACATGTCTTCTAGTATTTGATTGGTTCTTTCAGTTTGACCTCCTGTCTCAGGATGATATGTCGTGCTGAAATCTAACTTTGAACCAAGTGCTTCATGCAATTGCTTCCAAAATGCTAAAGTAAACACTGATCCCCTATCAGTTATGATCTTTTTGGTACTCCATGCTTACTTACTATCTCTTTGATATATACTTCAACTAACTTCTCGGCATTATCCTTTTGATTCACCGGAATAAAATGTGCACTCTTAGTGAGTCTGTCCACAATTACCCATATCATAACCTTCCTTTTTGGTGTCATAGGCAATCCTGTAATGAATTCCATACCTATTTCCTTCCAATTCCGTTCAGGAATTTCCAAGGGTTGTAATGGTCCTGCTGGACTTTGATGTTCAGCTTTCATCCTTTGACAAGTATGGCATTCAGATACATATTTTGCAATGCCCCTTTTCATGTTATTCCACCAGAATAGTTCTTTCAAATCCATATACATCTTAGTACTCCCTGGATGTATAGAATATGGTGTATTATGTGCTTCTTTGAGTATGACATTTCTAATCTCCGTCACATCTGGAACACATAGACGGTCTTGAAACCATAAAGACCCATAATCTCCAAGGCGAAAAACTGATTTTTGCCCTTGAGATATTCTCCGAATTTCCTCAGCAATAAAAGGATCTTCTTCTTAATGTCTAAAAGTTTCTTGCTTAAGATCACTGTCCTGCTCGGCAACTACCTGCATAGTAGATAATCCTCCAAGAACCTTTGTTCTGATGAATTGCAGTTCTAATCTTTCTAAGACCATTTGTAACTCTTTTGGTAGCTCCATATTGCTAGGCTGGGTATCTGCACTCTTTCTGCTTAAAGCATCTGCTACAACATTTGCTTTCCCTGGGGTGTAATTGATTGTTAAATCATAATCCTTGATTAGTTCCAACCAACGCTTCTGTCTCATATTCAATTCCTTTTGAGTGAAGAAATATTTGAGACTTTTATGGTCAGTGTATAACTCACATCTGGCTCCATAAAAAAAATGTCTCCATCCTTTCAGTGCAAAAACTACTGCTACTAACTCTAAATCATGAGTTGGATAGTTGACTTCATGTGGTTTCAGTTGTCTTGAACCATAAGCAATCACTTTACGATCTTGCATTAATACACAACCCAAACCTTCTTTAGATGCATCATAGTATACGGTGAAGTCCTTCCCTGTTTCAGGAACTGCTAAGATTGGAGCTGTGGTTAGTCTAGTCTTCAACTCTTGAAAACTTGCTTCAGATTTCTCATCCCACTTGAATGGTGTATTCTTCCTTAATAATTTGGTCATTGGTCCGGCTATTTTGGAGAAACCTTCAATGAATCTCCGATAATAACCAGCGATTCCTAAGAAATCTCGAATTTGCTTCACATTGGTCGGCGCAGTCCACTCTAGTACCGACTGAACTTTAGATGGATTTACTACAATTCCATCCTTACTGATCACATGACCGAGGAATTCTACCTCATCAATCCAAAATTCACATTTACTGAACTTAGCATAAAGCTTATGTTCCCTTAAGGTCTGTAATGCTATTCTTAAATGATCAGCATGCTCTTCCTTATCCTTGGAATATATCAAAACATCATCAATAAAGACTATGACGAACTTGTCCAAATATGGCATAAAGATCTTGTTCATTAGATTCATGAATATTGCCGGTGCATTGGTCAAACCAAATGGTACTACCAGATACTCATGGTGTCCATACCTTGAGACAAATGCTATTTTTGGAACATCTTCCGGCTTGATTTTTATTTGATGGTATCCAGATCTTAAATCGATCTTTGAAAATACTCCAGCTCCCTTTACTTGATCAAACAAATCTTGAATTCTTGGTAAAGGATACTTGTTATTGATAGTCACGTTGTTTAGGTTTCTATAATCACCACACATCCGTCTTCCACCATCCCTCTTATCCACAAAGATTACTGGTGTTCCCCATGGCGATACACTTTCCTGTATAAATCCTTTTCTAGCTAGCTCATCAATTTGCTCCTTGAGTTATTTCAACTCTTTGGGTCCCATTTTATATGGTGCTTGAGCTATTGGTGTTGTACCAGGGATTAGGTCAATGGTGAACTCTATCTCCCGGTCTGGTGGCATTCCCGGTAACTCTGTTGGAAAAACATCTTGGAATTCATTAACTATAGGAATCTCTTCCGATTTGACTTCTTTCATTGAATTCAACTACAGATCCACCATCATATGACTGTGTTTATCTGCTTGGTAAACTATCCTTGCTCCACTTGGAGTTTTGATTGAGACAGTTTTCTCCTCACAATTTATCTGAGCTCCGTGTTCCATCATCCAATCCATCCCCAACACTACTGCAATTCCCTTCAAAGGAATCACATAAAGTTCTGTGAAATATGTACAACCACAGATCAAGATAACCTGATGTTGTTTTACGTGACGTACAATCACATTCCCTCCTGTCGTAACTACGGTCATAGGACTTTCTAAGGTTGCCCTTCTAATCCCGAACTTATCACAAAATTCTTCAGAAATGAATAAGTAGTTGCACCAGTATCAAATAGAACTTTGCCGAGATTGGTAAGGATATTGAGCATACATATCACTGCATGCTCCGAATTATCCATCTCCTCAAGGGTTGCACAATTCAATTTCCCGGTCGGTCGGTTCCTCTTGCCATTGTTGTTCTTGCCATTATTTCCTCCTTTATTGGGCTGTCCATTTCCCCCACTGGCTTGTCCTCCTCCCTTGGTAGGCCATCCTCTAGGTGGTTTGTTCGGACAATCTGGCTTGATATGCCCCTTCTGACCACAACTGTAACAGATCACTACAGGCTTTTTGCATTCCCGCTGGAAATGCCCTGGAATTCCGCAATTGTTACAAATAATATTCCTCCTCGGATTGGATTGATTTCCACCACTTCCCTTGTTATTGTTACTGTTGTTGTTGCCATAATTCCTATTCCGAGGTTTGAACTCCAGGTTGGGTTTAGGTTTGCTTGCCTAAATCCTCCTGGTTTCCTTCTTGGCTCTCTTCCTCCGGTCCTCTTGGACATTCCTGTAGTCATCTTCAAAAGTAATGGCTGCATCCAACAACTGATGATAAGTTTGCTTATTGGCTAACCTTAGCTGCATCCTCACAAATGGATTTAATCCACGCAGGAAACGCTTCTTCCGCTTTTCTTCAGTATTGAAATCCTCCTCAGCATAGCGAGACAGTTGACTAAACTCCCGGATGTACTTCACGACACAGGTATATCCTTGCTGAAGCTCCTAAAATTCTCTCCGCTTCAACTCGATAACACTTTATGGAACATGATATTCACGGAATCTCTACTTGAACTCTTCCCAGGTAAACTCTCTTCCTGGTTGTTGCATGGCTAACTGATTTTCCCACCATGATGCTGCAGGTCTAGTCAAAAGATGAGTTGCATACCTCAATTTCTCCTCATCATTGCAACCTACAGTTTTCAGCTTCCTTTCAGTATCTGCTAGCCAGTCTTCTGCATCCATTGGTTCAGGAGCTGATGCAAAAGGTAACGGTCTTGCATTCTGGAAATCTGATAGACTCACTCCTCCACCTTCAGGTGCCCTCTGATTTGCTCGCCCCAGCAACTCTTCCATGAACTTGTTCTGGGTCTCTTGCATCATTTGCATGCATTGCATAAAGTTCTGCTCCATTAATGGCCTCATAGGTGGTGGTGGTGGTAATGCTTCTTGGATTGCTGCATCTGCATCGGCCTTTTCCTTGGCCTCTCGCTCCATCCGTTGCTGCTCAGTTTCCATTCCTACACCTGTATCCATGACCCTCTAGTCCTGCAACATAAAGTGAATACTCATAATTACATCATGCACATGTGTTCTGAGCTCGACTTTACATACAGAACTAGTCACACAATAAAGATCCAAAGAAAATCCAAATATGCATTTCACATATCTTACATAATATCATAATGATACAAAGTCATTACAACATATACCATATAGGTATAATTACAAAACTACCTTATTACTTGGGGTACAATACACAGTACTTGATACTAATAGCTAATTGTCTCCTTCTAATAGTAACTACGCTCATCGTACATGCCTGATGTCCAACCGTGATGACGTGTTGTTCGTCGCACAGTTTGTGGAACATATGGCCTTCCAGAAGGAACATAATCTGTATCTGAAGTGTCAGGACTTGAGTCATTACTCAACCTGAGCGCATTGACTCCCTCCAGCTCAGCTGAAAAGTCTTCAGAAACATATTCAACATTATCTCTAGCCTGCATCTCCTGAGCTTCATTTCTTGAGTTGTCAACAGGATACACAGATCCTGCTGCTCCCCAGGTGCTCTCGTGGGCAAGATAGTTAAACACTGGATAATGTATATTTTATGGGTTTTGAGAAGATGTTGATGATTCAAACACTCTCTCCTCAGGATCTTCTTCTTCATCCTGATCATCTATTGACATGGTATTTCTACTACTATTATTAGGGTTCATTCTTGCACCCATCCAACTAGATTGTCCAACATTCCTGTCAGAACCATCTGTGGACATCTGGTATTCATGAGATCCATTATATGATCCCATTATCCAACCATCCGAATTCTCAATAGGAAGCTCTGAGTCAGAACCATCCTCTGAGCCCTGTGGTACTGCATACCGCATATCCATAGTAGGATCATGTATAGGTTCAGGTCTTGGTGAATAAGGATATGGTATAAAAATTCAGGATCTATAGGTATATCCTTAAAGATAGGTGTTGCACTACTACTAGCTTCTTTCTCTAACTGAAATGCTAACTGCTTCCTCCTTTCCGGATCAGTTAGATCCTCTAACATGTCATTTTTGTCTTCAACAATCACTTGATGGGTCTTATAAAAAGACGCAACGAGTGTTCGGTATCTATCCATAAACTTGGAAGCTAACTTAGGATGCTTCTTAACTAAAGTAAGATGATCCAGTATAGGCTCCGAGTCTATAGAATCATGAGGTATCACGGAGAATGTGCTACCTTCTAACTCCTTAGTTTTCTGCTCCCAGATATTAGCTATCGCCTCCACAACAGCAACATGATAGGCTGCTAAATGACTCCTACCTTCTCCTATAGGTAAATCATGATATAATCCAAGCTTCTCTGGAAGTTGGATACTCACACGATACTTGGATAACATTCGACCATCAAGGTAGGTGATAGTGTTCACTGGAATTCTAGTTGGACAACTAAAGAGCTTTAAAAGTTGACGAAGTTGGTCTGTGAATGATCCTTGATAATCATCAAGAGTCTCCTCTTTCCTTACCGAAGTCTGTTTTGGAAACTTTGGTGCCATATCTCTGTATATCAGAAAAATAATTCTGATTAGTATCCAATGACATATTGCATCATAACAAAGAATTATTGCACTAAAATATATAACGGAATATTCTCATTTGAATACTCATTATATTACTTTTAGAGAATTCTTTATCGTTGCCAAATTTTCCTACAGGTAATACCCTTTACTAGGTTTCCAACCTAAAATCAAAGCAATTTGCTCTGATACCAACTACGGTGACCCAGCATACCACTGCATGTGTAGTACACTATAGTCGTTGACATGACATCCACAGAACACCATTCCATAAATATCACATCCCTCAGAGTGGTACAACGGAAACATTGCGGGTCCATATTACAAAAGTACACACATTATTATTATTATTACAATACCGGAAGTTCAAGACTTCCAAAAGATCCAACTTACAAACCAGAATATAAAGTGTTCAGCAGAATTTAAAGTAGCAACTCCAACTAGGAGTTGAGCTCAGCAGCTTATTCTATAGAGTTCATGTTGCTCGGCTCCGTTAATTACTACTAACTAGGTACTTAGTTGGAATCGTTCTCATCGACACCTTAGCGGATCTCGTAATCCACTCCTTCAACTCCTCCGGACAGATCAGGTTCCTCGTAGAACATATCTTCTTGACATTCGGCTGCATACATTGGCACGTCTTCGGGATCCTCAGAGTCTAAGCAAGGGATCAAAGGAAATAATGAGTAACAGCGTTACCCAACAAGTTCATTATATGCAAGGTGGGAAGTTTGATGCTCTAACTACCACCTCGGATTATAAATCCTTGGCACTATGCAGTTTTTCGTAAATCTTTCTTCGAAGATTGATTTTATTCTAAAAACTATGACAATCAGCCTTCATAGGTTGGCCAGAACTTTCATGGAGTTCCTTTCCTGCCACGTTCGTAGCTCCTTCCCGGAACAGGGAGTAACAAGTTACAATTCTTACACTCTGCAGAGGTGCGTTACTTTACCCATAAGATATCAACTCCTTGTTGCACAACCGGGCGTACTTTCCCATCCACAATTCCATGATGTGGGGCCCAGTAGTTGGTCCAAGCCAATCACTTCCCCCTTCGCGACCCCGCATGCCTCCTTGGTGTACACCATGCCCACATAATGAATTATGGCAATGGTTTGTACAAACCGTTAGATGCCAAAACCATCATGGGACGATGAGGGTTCCCACCCATATGCTGCTTATCCTCTACGAATTACCAATTAATATGTATGCTACGAGGATAATAGCCACGACCTGCACATCCAGCTTCATGCGAGAGGAAGAAGATACAGCTGACTTCTCTGTCCCATTCCAAATCTCATGGCTAACGCGTAATATACGGCGCTAGAATCATTGATGTCAGGGGTTATTAAGTCCCTACTTGATTATCATTATTGCAATTAGAACTCTAAGTTCTATTGCTTCATCATATCACCACTTAGGATGATATCTATAATTTCTTTATTTGTGAAAATATTATTTTCTTTCTTTCTTAGCATAAATGATAACACACAATTTGCAAATACTTTGATAAAGACTCTTCAAAGGACATGAGCAAGTGATGAACTTGCCTTGTGATTGCAAGGTAGTGAAGTCTGATGCTTGCACTGGACCTTGAGCTTCTAGTTCTACAAAAACATCATTATTGCCCGGTAAGGACAATATTTAAAGAAGCAAAATGATTATGCAATTAATGTAATGCATTATTTAATTTTTATATGCATTTACCCCCAAAAAGTTCCTTTTTAGTAATAAAGGATTTATGAATATTACTTTTTAATATTTTAGAATATATATTGAATTATTTTATTTTATTTGACTTTTATTGATTTAATAATTCTTTTAGGAATTATCAATTATACATTAAAAATGGTGACTAAATATTTATTTAGTATTTTTCTAAAATACTACAATATTAATACATAATTAAGTGAATTTTAATTAATTTTATCACCTTTCAATAATTTTGTAAAATTCCATAAGGAATATATAATTTACAAAATTCCTAATAAAATTTAAATGTCTCTAATTTTATATTTTAATTTATTTTGGTAGTTTGGATTTTTGTGAATCTAAAAATATTTTATTTATAATTTTTGGACTTTCATTTTATTTTCTAGAATTTTATGAAGTATAGGGGTATTTTGGTCTTTTCCTTTTTTATTAAAATAGGCCTGGAAATGTTTCTAGGCTGGTTATTCTTATTGGGCCCTGGTGGCCCATTAGTCCTAGACAAAAGAGCCTCCCCAAAGGGTTTGGACCAACCTGGCCCACTCCTCACTGCCTCTCTCTCTCCCTCGAGCTTATCCTCTCCTCCTCTAACCCGACCCCGTGGCCGGCGATGCCGCCACCGGCGATTCCCGCCGCCGACGGCCGTTCTGGTCGCCGCCATGGTGCAATTGGGGGTTATTGATGAGGCTCGTTCGTTCTATCCAATTGGATTCGAGTCTAGGGCTCTCTTGCGATGGATCGATGCCGTCCCGAACCCTAGGCTTTGGGGGTTGGCATGGATTCAAGTGATGTCGTGGTCGTCGTGCATCGAGGTGATGCTCTGCACCTCCAGGCGTGATCAGGGTCATTGTCGTGGTGCCGTGTGGGTTGCAGCGCCCCCTCTGGGGTGCTCCCCGTGCCGCCATGGTCGTCGGCCCCTATGCTTCCTCTTCTATTCTTCAGCGAGGACCTACAATGAGTTTTATTCCCCTCCACTGGTGCTCTTTGTGCTTGCTAGTTCGATGCTAGACCCTGGCAGTGTCCTCTCTGGCTACTGTCTGATTCAGATTGGAATTATTATCCATTTAGGGTTCCTGTGATGTGATTGATCATGTGCTGGATGAATTTATTTATGTTTGGATGATCTGTACACATGCTAAATGATTATTGGTCTGAGGCTTATTGCTTAAAATGATATATACTATTTCTGGTGGCTTCTTATATGATTTGATGCTTGGATTGCATCCGATTCATATGATGTAGTTGTTTGGAAAATATGCCTGGTAAAGCCAATGACTTGATTGCTTCCCATTGTTTATTTAATTCATGGTCATGATTATGATAGGGTACAGCTACTGTCTTATTGTTGTTAGCTTGGGAATTAACATGTGGTTTGAGATTATCATGATATCAAACAGTGAAGTGTAACATAGAAATATCCTAGTTATGATTCCTGTGTTAACAGGAAAATGATTAGTTAGTTGATTGTCTGAATCTTATGATGATTTACTGTCTTTCCTGATTCATATTGGATTGTTCTTGTGACACCATCATGTATGGCACACAAGTTTAATTCTAAACCATGGATTTGGTTAGTTTATGCTAAAGACAATCTTGGCTTTGAAATATAAATAGAAATGCTCTTATCTGAATTTCCTAAGACCAATGATGTTGGTCTGAGGCTTAGGGATTCAGATCTTATTTAATTGGTTCATCTGGATAGTCCTGGTAGTGGTACCAGCTATTCTTTATTGGATCAAAGCTTGGAAAAAATGATAGTGAGCTTGCTCAATCTATGGATCCAAAGATTTGTTTCTAAGGTGCTACCCTTCCTTTAGGGATGTGCCTAGAATAAATCATAGGTATATGTATGATTGAATTGAAAAATATAGTTTGACAACCAGAGCAAGGATGTTGCTCTGAGCTCTGGTTGGATCCTGGTATTTTGTTGTTTGCCTTTAAAGTTTCAGAAATCCCTATGATGTATTCACCCCACTTGGGTGCTTTTTGAGGGTTTGTTTTATAAAACAACACATGCTTCTCTCTGAATAAGATGATTAGATCATGTGAAGGTTTTATGGAACTCACCACAGAATCTTGCTATGTGTGGAATAAGTTGGTGATGATCTTGATCTGCTGCATTCATGTGCTTGCTCTTGAGCTAGAGTGCTCCTCCTAGCTCCTGGGCTTGGCCTTGTTGTCCCCCTGATTCTTCCCCCTCCTTATGTCACCATTGAAAGGATACGGATGTCGCCTAGAGGGGGGGTGAATAGGCGATTAAAACTTTTCCTAGAGTGGCTCAACAAAGGCGGAATAAAACTAGTGTTTACTTTGTTAAGCACAACCTAGAACAACTAAGGTTCTCCTATGTGCACCAACAACTTATGCTAAGCAATACAAGCAACAAACTGATAGCAAGATATATATTACTTCAAGCACGAAGGCTATCACAATGTAAAGTGCATAAGTAAAGAGCTCGGGTATAGAGATAACCGAGGCACGCGGGGACACCGATATTTTACC
The DNA here is from genome assembly GCA_916181665.1 of Avena sativa. NCBI lineage: Eukaryota > Viridiplantae > Streptophyta > Magnoliopsida > Poales > Poaceae > Avena > Avena sativa. The sequence goes on along the minus strand of OV702297.1, from coordinate 295,501,992 downwards.
GAGTTCCTCCTAACATGGAGTACGTCTCGTTTGGAGAGGGGGTGGTTTCAAACCACCAACTCCACAAAAGGCCTCCCTTATTCTCCGGTGAATCTCACCCCAACGGGATCGATCCACGCTTCCACTATCGGTGCACTTGTCGGTGGCAACCGGAACCTCTCACAAGGTTGGGGCACTTCTCCACAACTTAATTGGAGGCTCCCAACAAATGCCACAAAAGGCCACAGTGCCAGCAAGGCCATAAAACCGTCTAGGGTTCCAAGAACCCAAGAGGGACAAGCTCCAATGGGTCACACGAACCAAATCCTCCGAGGAGAACTCAAACCGATGCACCAAATGCAAATGGCAAGAACACCACGAAGGTGCTCAAATTCCTCACTCTCAAGTTCCAACAAAGCTACTAAATCTATTGGGGGAACAAGAGAGGAGGAATCAAAGAGAGACACAAATCCCCCAAAATCTAGATCCCCAAAGATGCACTCACAAAGAGATGAATCGGTTAGGTCAAAACGTAGGTCTAGATCTCCTCTCTCTTCCACTCAAATATGGGCAAGAATTATCGGAGAGAAAAGATTAGACAAGCTTCAAGATCTAGAGAAAGTGTGGACAACGCTTAGCCTAATAGAAGAGGAAGGAGCAACCCAAACTGAAAACAGATCAACGGCTTAAACAGGGGCCCCAAAAAAACTAGCCGTTTGGGGTATTTTTCTGGACGGACCGGTAGTACGCATCAGCACAGCAGTATGCGGGTCAGGGAGAAAAACAGCAGCAGCAAGATCCATCGCGTGCGGCAGCAGTGGGCCAGCGAGGCAGTGCAGGAGACGTGCGGGCGCGCGCGGGTGAAGCTGTAGCTGGCGCTGGTCAGCGCGGCAGTGCAGCGGTTGTGCGCAAGGCAGCGCGCGAGGCAGCATGCACGCAAGGGACCAAAGCGGGGCCCAGCGAGCGGCAGGTGCGGGTCAACGCAGGGTGGCAGCACGCTCACGCGGGAGCAGCGGCGGGCGCGCGATGGCCGCGTGCGCAGGAGATCTAGGCAGCAGCGGCTGGCCCAGCCCAGCAGCGGGGGCTCGCGGGGGTGGTGAGTGGTGGCGGGGAGCTGGGTAGGAGCAGGGGGCTAGCTGGGCTAGGGGGTGGGCGGCCCGGTACTATCGGCCGCCTGGGACGGTAGTACTGCCTGGGCCGGTAGTACCGGCCAGGACTACCGGGCAGGCCAGAAGCTGAGTTACGCCCTGCCAGGCGCGACCGGTACTTGGCCCGATAGTACCAGACGGCCCAGAAACACCTTTTTTTTCTTTTTCAAACCGTATAAAAGCAAATATTCCAACTGCGATAACTTTTGATTGGTAGCTCCAATTGACCCGATTCCAATTGTGTTGGAAAGAGGACGATACAAGCTACCCTATAATAATGTGAGATGCCTCACTTGGTGAGAAACCGAAACACCGTCAAGATCAAAATCGCAACAAGATACAAACAGAAGGTCCGATTTTGATGAACAAGAGCTTGTTATGGAGATTACCACAAGCTCTATATCCTCACATGGATAAGACCAAATAACCACCAAATATGATGATGCGTGTATGCAAAGGTTTGGGCTCTCTTTGAACGATGTGACCGGATTACTCATTCGAGAGCCCCACTTGATAGTACGGTTATCTATCCTAAACCCGGTCTCCCATACACAACATGAGACCGGCAAAAGGGAAAACCTATCAAGATTATACCTTTGCCTTGAGCATTCCACTTGAACTCGATGTAGACGATCTTGCCCTTCTCAAGATGGAACGCCTTTCTTGATTCTTCATCATCGATCCATGATCACCGAGGATGGCAAGCATCAAACATGAGATCTTCTATAGAGGCGCATTTTGAGCTTGCACAACACATCTTCTTCTCATTTCATCGACCTTGAAGCCAACACATGCTCCAAGTGATGCCAATGGACAATTCCTACAAGTACAACTTAATACACACATTAATCCATAAAGATTGTCATTAATTACCAAAACCACACATGGTGGCCCACATGTTCTTTTAACCATCCTGGTGATGTTTGGTTGATCTGGGGTGGTTTGGTTTGGCTGTTGTTCTTGGTTTAGCTGTTGTCTACACTCGCTATTCTTGTGTGTTGTGTAGTGGAGAGATGCACTAGTGTGCTCATCCACGGCTGTGCTGCTGGTTTTGTGAAGTTGGGTTGTTTTGTGAGGTTGACAACACACCACATGCATGCTGGTGTGTGTCCTGCCTGTGTGCTTGCTATGCACTTGTGAATATGTTCAGAATTTTGAACTTACTCTTACCAGGTTACTTTCACCTGGCTGGTGAATTTGTCCCTCTTGGTTGTCATTTGACTTCTGGCTTTGAATTTATGAAAGATGGACTCTTTCATATTGGTGAAACTTGCCCTTTTATATAAATTTCTCAATGATGAGTTTGTCAAGTGCATTTCACTGACATGTCTGAGAGAAATAATACTAACACTAACCCTCTTTTGTTTCTATTTGATCTTTGTTTTGCAGGCATAGATATACAGATGAAGATTTAGTTTAGGTTTAGATATAGAATAGTTATAGAATAATCCAATGTAATTTTCTTATTCCTTTGTAATAAAGATTATATTATTATTAATAAAGAATATTCTTATTCTTTATTCTTTTGTAAATTGTGAAGTTTGAAAATAGTTTCAGTAAGTTACATTTTTTTGTAACTTGTTTATATATTGATAATATGAAATAAGTTTCATATTCATTATTGTTTTTCTTGGGATAGAATTTAAGTGGTAATATTTATCTCTTAATTAAATTAAGATTCAAACTTATATCTAATTCATTTGAACTATAATTCAAACACTCAAGTTTTAAAATTCAAACTCATTTCAAAACACACATAATTCATTAAAGATCAAATCAAAGTTTATCACAATCCTCCTTTAAGACTAAACCTAATCTCAAAGTAAGAAGGAAACATTGATCACTCAAGGTTTTATTTGGCAAAAAATTTACCCACATTTTCACAAATGAATGCATGCATCAATCCATATTCCTAATTCTACCCTTCGTTAGTTCCTAAATGCTAGGATGTTACAACCCGATCAAAACTCCATGAAACCGTATGTAGCCACCGCCACCATCGTCCCTAGATCGGGAGGATCCGAAGCTCTTCCCGACACCCTGCCGGAGTGGAGATCATCCCGGAGGCCTTCTTCTCCGGTATGAAGCGTGAGTAGTTCCACCTTGGACTACGGGTCCATGTAGTAGCTAGATGGTTGTGTCTCCTCCTTGTGCTTTCATGTATAGATCTTGTGAGCTCCGTTCATGATCAAGATCTAATCTATTTGTAATCATGCATGTTGTGTTTGCGGGGATCCGATGGATATTGAGATTACTATGTCAGATTGATTAATGGTTTTGTCTTATTGATTCTATCATGTCTGTGTTGTTTGTGATCTTGCATGCTCTCCGTTGTTAGTAGCTATCTTGGCCAAGTAGTTGCTAGTGCCTCCAAGAGGGGGTATTTATGCTCGATAGTGGGTTCATGCCTCTAGTTTCCAAGGGAAGTGACATAAATCTCTTCGGTTGTAGATGTGTTGTTGCCACTAGGGAGAAAACAACGGTCTCTTGTTCATGGAACAAGTGGATTGTTTACCTTACACACTTTGCTTAAAGCAGTTGTCTGTTGCTTGCAACTTAATACTGGAGGGGGTTCGGATGATAACCTGAAGGTTGACTTCTAGTCATAGATGTAGTTGGATGGCGGTCTATGTATATTGTTGTATTGCCCAATCGAATCTTATAGGAGCTTTTTGTCTAGTATTATATTATTATGTCTTGCTCAGTTCCTGTCAATTGCCCTACTATAATTTGTTTACCCTTCATGCAATGTTGTTTATCTAAGGAGATCACCTCTAGTGAACTATGGACCCCGGTCCAATCTTTACCATTGATACATCTTCCACTGTTTACTTGATGCAAACCACTCATCACCTTCCACACCATACAGTTAATCCTTTCTTACAGCAACCGGTGAGATTGACAACCTCACTGTTCATTGGGGCAAAGTCTTGAGTTTGTGTTGTGCAGGTTTCCACGTTGCTTGCAACACTTGTGTGACGTTTCCTTCCTCCTACTGGTTCGATAACCTCGGTTTCTTACTGAGGGAAGACTTGGTGCTATGCTGCATCACACCTTGCTCTTGAGGTTTCCCGAAGAAGAGCTCCTACATCAACCAAGCGCATCACCTCTCGCCTATATCTTTGATACGTCAGAAACGTATCTATGATTTTTGATGTTCCATGCTTGTTTAGTATCTACTTTGCTTTGTCTACACTTTGAGGTGTTTTTATATATTTTCTAGAACTAACCTATTAACAAGTTGCCACTGTGCCAGTTGCCTGTTTTCTTCTGTTTTTTGTTCTAGAAAAGCATAAAATCAATATTCTCGGAATTAGACGGGACAAAAGCCAAAGTCAATATTTTATCGTGGGCAACACGAAGCCAGAAGACGAGACGGAGGAGGGCCTCGAGGGGGCCACACCCCCTAGCCGCACGGGTGGGCCCACCCCACACCTGGGGGGTGCAGCCGCCTCGGGCACCCCCTCGGCCTCCCTCTTCGCCTATAAGAAGCCCCTGATGTAGAAACCCTAGGCAACCCGATCAAAACTCCACGAAACCGTATGCAGCCGCAGCCACCATCGTCCCTAGATCGAGAGGATCTGGAGCTCTTCCCGGCACCCTGCCAGAGGGGAGATCATCCCGGAGGCCTTCTTCTCCGGTATGAAGCGTGAGTAGTTCCACCTTGGACTACGGGTCCATGTAGTAGCTAGATGGTTGTGTCTCCTCCTTGTGCTTTCATGTATAGATCTTGTGAGCTCCGTTCATGATCAAGATCTAATCTATTTGTAATCATGCATGTTGTGTTTGCGGGGATCCGATGGATATTGAGATTACTATGTCAGATTGATTAATGGTTTTGTCTATTTGATTCTATCATGTTTGTGTTGTTTGTGATCTTGCATGCTCTTCGTTGTTAGTAGCTATCTTGGCCAAGTAGTTGCTAGTGACTCCAAGAGGGGGTATTTATGCTTGATAGTGGGTTCATGCCTCTAGTTTCCAAGGGAAGTGACAGAAATCTCTTCGGTTGTAGATGTGTTGAGGCCATTAGGGAGAAAACAACAGTCTCTTGTTCATGGAACAAGTGGATTGTTTACCTTACACACTTTGCTTAAAGCAGTTGTGTGTTGCTTGCAACTTAATACTGGAGGGGGTTCAGATGATAACCTGAAGGTGGACTTCTAGTCATAGATGTAGTTGGATGTCGGTCTATGTATATTGTTGTATTGCCCAATCGAATCTCATAGGATCTTTTTTCTGGTATTGCATTGTTATGCCTTGCTCAGTTTCTGTCAATCGCCCTGCTGTAATTTGTTTACCCTTCATGCCATGTTGTTTATCTAAGGAGAGCACCTCTAGTGAACTATGGACCCCGGTCCAATCTTTACCATTGATACATGTTCCATTGTTTACTTGCTGCAAACCACTCATCACCTTCCATACCATACAGTTAATCCTTTGTTACAGCAGCCGGTGAGATTAACAACCTCACTGTTCGTTGGGGCAAAGTCTTGAGTTTGTGTTGTGCAGGTTTCCACGTTGTTTGCAACACTTGTGTGACGTTTCCTTCCTCCTACTAGTTCGATAACCTCGGTTTCTTAATGAGAGAAGACTTGCTGCTGTGCTGCATCACACCTTGATCTTGGGGTTTCCCGATGAAGCGCTCCTACATCAACAAGGCGCCATCAAGTTTTCTAGCGCCATTGCCAGGGAGGCTAAGGACGTCTTCACAAGGGGAGTCCTCCTCAACCTTTCTCTTTACTTTGTTTTTAATTTGCTTAGTTTCTTTTGTTTGGTTTTGTTTTCCTTTTTTATCAAAAACTCTAAAAAAATTAGTTTAGTTTGGTTTGCTTTCTCTTATAAAAAACACAAAAAAATTAGTTCATGCTCTAGTTGCTGGTCTGTTATTGTCTTGCTTGGTCATGCTCTCTATCAATGGATGGTTTCTTTGAAACTAGTTATTATTGGCAAGGTGGGTTCACGGAACAACAAAAGTATAGTTATAAGGAACATCGTTTTTCACAAAAAGGAAAACACTTATGGGCACAAATTGATAAATTGAATACTATTGCTAAAGAGGTGTGCTCTACTTGTAATGTTACTTATTGATTTGATAAAGCTTGTTGCTGTAGGAGGTATAAACACCTCCCATTTCAATGTGAGTATAATGATAATGTTACCATATCCTCTTATTTTAAAGGAAATTATGACTTTTATGATGTGGAACAAATTGAAGATTTATTGCTTTCAAGGGTGCATTTGAACTTGCCAGTTTGCTTGGAAATACTGATGATGCACCTTATGAATATGAGGTTTATGGGATACTTAAATTTTGCTTTGATAATTACAAGAAATAAAATGCCTATATTCTTGAATATTTTAATAGGTGCTTTCCACAAATGGAAGACACTAATGCCTTGCAGGAGCCTATGGAAAAAGAAATTGCTGAAACAGGAAGCTCATTAGATGAAAACGAGTAGGATGAATGTTATGCTCCTATGGATTCTTTTGAAATATCTAATATAGGTAAAACTTGTGATTATGTTCCTATGCCTGTTACCTATAGTAGTGATCATGATTGGGAAAAGCACACTACTTTTGATATTGAAAATCTCTTTGGTACCAATTCTGAAAATTCTATTGCCTATGATGATACTTTACCTCCAATTTATGATGATTACAATGATGATTATGATATTTTCAGTTCACCTACTATTGAGGAGAAAATTGATTGTGATTACAATATGCCTCCTATATTTGATGATTATGGTGATGAGAATAATAATGATAGCTATTTTGTTGAATTTGCTCCCACTACTTATGTGGGGAGTAATAATCATTTTATGCATGTGTCTCATGATAAGAATGTTTTATGTGATAGTTATATTGTTAATTTTATTCATGATGCTACTGAAAGTTATTACGAGAGAGGGAAACATGGTCTTATGTATCTCAACAATATTAAGTTTCCCCTCTTTATGTTGAAAATATTGAAGTTGTACTTGTTTTGGTTTCCTATGCTTGTTGATTTGTGATTTCATGACTTGTTTTCTTACAAGATTCCTATGCATAGGAAGTGGGTTAGACTTAAATGTGTTTCATATTTGCTCCTTGATGCTCTCTTTTGCTTCAATTCATATTTCTTATGTGAGCATCTTCTCAAACTATCAAGCCTAACTTAAAGGCGTTAAAGAAAAGTACTTGTTGCGAGATAACCCAAGAGTTTTCTTGAGTCTTGGAAGTTATTACTTCAGTAATGACCTCTCCTTATCCTTTTTTTTTACTTTTTGTGCAAGAATAACCTCTAATGAGAGGGAAGTAAGATTTAGGGAGTTGCTGTCCCGAAACAGATTTCTGTCCTCCACCATAAATATCCATGAGGGGTCTCTGTAAGTAGGATTAAGCTGAAAATTTACGAATAAATCCCCCAGTATGTTAGATAACTTTCATTTGTTCAACACCTTTTGATTTGAGCAACAGAAGATTTTCGAAAAAATCGGTTTCTATCTGCTGGTCTATTTTGAAAGATTTCTGTCATTATTTGCATTTGCTTCTTATTGATTCCTTTTTGAGTTCTCTTTTGGAGAATTGATCTTTTTGAAGGAGTTGCTATAGTATCTTGTGTTTTTAGTGAAAAGTTTTGTTGTTCCAAAGCTAAACCTAAAGGTTTATCTTTTGAATACACTAATGTTGCTAATGAAGATTGTGTTAAGTTTTGTATGAAGGAAAAATTTCAGGTGTAGAGAGAATGATGTAATGAGATGAAGAATGGACAAAATCTCAAGCTTGGGGATGCCACCCCGGTGTCACCCCAAGAAATATCCAAGAAGTACAAGCGTCAAAGCTTGGGGATGCCCAAGGCATCCACTTCTTCATCAATTAAAAGCTTAGGTCTGTCTAGAACTTCGTTTTTATTGTTTCATGCGCTGTTGTGTTGTTCTTGGAGCGTCTTAGTTTTTGTTTTATTTGTTTAGTTTGCTTGAATAAAGTAGTTTGGACCCCCATTCTCGCTTTGTTGTTTCAAATAAGTCGATTGTTGTTGGAAAGGAGTAAAAAGTTCTTGATTGGAAGTGCAAGAGGAGCTTGCATTGACTATGACTTAGACTTTAGCATGACATGCTAGGTGTTGTTTTGACCTTATGCTTAGTGATTATTCCTGTAGCATGTCTTGTTCCGAACAATTGGGATTGCTTAGTGTGCCTTGAAGAAATCGTGCGTTATTTTAGCATACAAAAGCATAGTATTGTGGTATTCTCCTTTGATGCTTTGTTTGGGTTGACTTGGCACATGCTCACACCATGTTATGACTATGACAAGTCATCATAGACTTTATGATCATTTAATCCTTGACTTTTAGTACCACTCTATGCTTTGATTAGTAATGTTTTGTCGCTCTGCATGATTATGGCCATTATTGCTCTCTTAGTTGGTTGCTCTCAGTATTTTGCTAGCCTCCACTTGTATGAGTAATCTCTACTCATGCTTCCAATTCCCAAGAAACCAAGTTATTCCAAAGTGTCCACTATAAATTCCTATGCATGGTGTGTTACACCATTCCAAGTATATTCTTGTTTTCAGCTATCTTCCAATTAAAAACTATTTTGTTATGTGAAAACTTAGTGATTAAAGCCCTCACAAACTTGATGGCACACTTTATATTCCTTGCCCCTAATAAACTTGAACCATTGTGTCGTCTATGTTGTATATGCTTGCACTTATACGTTGGAATTAGCAGAACCATGCTGTCATGGGGAACGTTTTCAACATTGCACTTGTACTTTGTACATAGTTGATATCATGCTCTTTTGTCTATCGATGTCACCGGTGTGAAATAAAGAGGGAGCTTGTAAGTCCATGGAGTTATGTGTTTTGTGTTAGAGAAACGCCTGGGCCGCTAGCCTAAGCCATGCCTAATCATGGTAGAAACTTGCAGCATCACCATAATGAGCTATCTATGAAGCATCCTCAATAAAAAGCTATGCACATAGTAAATAAAAAGATTGCTGAGATGCTCATTGTCTGCTTGCCTTATCATTTTTGTTATGGGATAGCTCCTATACCATGTGCAAGGGGTACCCCGTTGGCGGTTCTCTATTATACGTATGTACTTACTATGACAAGAACTTACATGTGACTGAAGTTGAGTAGCATGAGGTGTGGCCCTCGTATTCAAGGGACATGAGATTGCCAACTTATACTTTGTCAAGCATATACTCCATAGTTTGTTCACTTTAACCTTAATCACTTCAAGATGCTTATGATAGGGGCAATGAGGGCTGAAAGCTAACAAGTACCATAATTTTTGGAAGCTCTTTTTGAAACTTGAAATCCCTGCTTCCTTTATGAAGGGCCTTTATTCCAACATTATATTGAGTCTCCACCTTCTACCTTTAGGCACCAGTTAAGAGAGCATAGTTTCCATTCTTAGTTCTATGTGCAGTGTCCCAAAAGTTATTGATTGATGCATATTGTGATATTACTTGATCTTGTGCTACTTGTATCTAGTCACTCTTATGAACTTTGAAGGTGTCCTATGCATCTATTTGCTACTCTATGAGGGACAAGATGATTGCTACTATGCCATGTTTGAAACAAATTAACGTTTTTCAATGCATGTTATTCATGATCTTTGTTTGTAGCCTTTCATGTTGCATGCATAGTTATTTTGTCTTATTGTTAGAACTCCATCTTTCAAGTACATGTTTAGAGTTCTTTGATCCCAGTTTTCAATGCTTGCAAATGGTTTGATCTTGGTCTTTATGGTGCATGTCACCTCAAAAATTATTATTTGTATCACTTACCTACACGAGGACGAGCAGAAGTTAAGCTTGGGGATGCTTGATACATCGGAAACGTATCTATAATTTATGATGTTCCGTGCTTGTTTAGTATCTACTTTGCTTTGGTTTGTCTACACTTTGAGGTGTTTTTATATGTTTTCTGGAACTAACCTATTAACAAGTTGCCATAGTGATAGTTGCCTGTTTTCTTCTGTTTTTGGTTCTAGAAAGGCAGAAAATCAATATTCTCGGAATTGGACGGGACAAAAGCCAAAGTCAATATTTTACCGTGGGAAACACGAAGCTAGAAGACGAGACGGAGGAGGGCCTCGAGGGGACCACACCGCCTAGCCGAACGGGTGGGCCCACCCCGCGCCTCAGGGTGCAGCCGCCTCGGGCACCCCCTCGACCTCCCTCTTCGCCTATAATAAGCCCCCGATGCAGAAACCCTAGGCACCCGACCAAAACTGCACAAAACCGTTTGTAGCCGCCGCCACCATCATCCCTAGATTGGGGGAGATCTAAAGTTCTTCCCGGCACCCTGCCGGAGGGGAGATCATCCCGGAGCCCTTCTTCTCCCGTATGAAGCGTGAGTAGTTCCACCTTGGACTACGGGTCCATGTAGTATCTAGATGGTTGTGAATCCTCCTTGTGCTTTCATGTATAGATCTTGTGAGATCCGTTCATGATCAAGATCTAATATATTTGTAATCATGCATGTTGTGTTTGTGAGGATCCGATGGATATTGAGATTACTATGTCAGATTGATTAATAGTTTTGTCTTTATGATTCTATCATGTCTGTGTTGTTTGTGATCTTGCATGTTGTCCGTTGTTAGTAGCTATCCTAGCCAAGTAGTTGCTAGTAACTCCAAGAGGAGGTATTTATGCTTGATAGTGGGTTCATGCCTCTAGTTTCCAAGGGAAGTGACAGAAATCTATTAGGTTGTAGATGTGTTGTTGCTACTAGGGAGAAAACAACGGTCTCTTGTTCATGGAAAAAGTGGATTGTTTACCTTACACACTTTGCTTAAATCAGTTGTCTATTGCTTGCAACTAAATACTGGAGGGGGTTCGGATGATAACCTGAAGGTGGACTTCTAGTCATAGATGCAGTTGAATGGCGGTCTATATATATTGTTGTATTGCCCAATCGAATCTTATAGGATCTTTTTGTCTGGTATTGCATTGTTATGCCTTGCTCAGTTCATGTCAATTGCCCTGCTGTAATTTGTTTACCCTTTATGCCATGTTGTTTATCTGAGGAGAGCACCTCTAGTGAACTATGGACCCCGGTCCAATCTTTACCATTGATACATCTTCCACTGTTTACTTGCTGCAAACCACTTATCACCTTCCATACCATACAGTTAATTCTTTGTTACAGCAACCGGTGAGATTGACAACCTCACTGTACGTTGGGGCAAAGTCTTGAGTTTGTGTTGTGCAGGTTTCCATGATGCTTGCAACACTTGTGTGACGTTTCCTTCCTCCTACTAGTTCGATAACCTCGGTTTCTTACTGAGGGAAGACTTGCTGCTGTGCTGCATCACACCTTGCTCTTGTGGTTTCCCGATGAAGCACTCCTACATCAACAAGGCACCATCAATCTTCTCCTCAAAACCCTACACAAGGAGCGACCACAGAAAGATTCCGCTGCCTCTGTGGGGCGGAAAACACACAGAGAGAAAGAGCTCTTCGGCAGGCAGATTTCTGCTAGGGAAATTCCTTCTCGGAGAGGGGAGATCGTCACCATCAACACCATCATCAAGCTAGACTTCATCGGGATCATCATCATCATCCACACCATCATATCCACTAGCACCATCATCACCACTCCATCCCGCTGTAACAATTGTGTTGAATCTTGCATAGTTCTTAGGAGAAACTTTCCTGGTGTTGATTACTATTGTAGTTGATGCTTGTGAGTGGAACCATTGAATTATTGTTTATGTTCGGATTGTTATCCCTCATCATATCATCTCTGATCTTGATCCATATGATGTCTCGTGAATAGTTCGTTTAGTTCTTGAGGACATGGGAGAAGTCATGTTGTTAGTAGTGGATTTGTGTTGAGGTATTATTCAATAGTTTAATATTTAAGTTGTGGTGCTATTCTTTTAGTGGTGTCATGTGAACGTCGACTACATGATACTTCACCATGTATGGGCCTAGGGGAATGCATTGTGTATTTGGCTACTAATTGTGGGGTAGTCGGAGTGACAGAAACCTGAACCCCCATTAGGAAACCTTTGCACAAGGGAGTGTAGGATCTCAGAGTTTAAGGATATGGTTAGGTTTATATCTTAATTGCTTTCTTGTAGTAGCGTATGCTTGCAAGGGGTTTAATCACAAGTATGTATTAGTCCAAGTAAGGTCGGTATATTAGCACAGGTTCACCCGCACAACACTTATAAAATCAAAGGAGATTAATCAGCTATATGAAACGAAAGAACTTGACAGTATTCCCATGTCTCCTCGAGAACGTTTGGTCCTCATAAGTATTTCCACCGGCTTGTCCTTTGCTAAGAAAGGATTGGGCCACTTGATGCAATTATTTGCTGTCGTTATTTACTTGCACTTTATTTCCTTGCTTTATCAGAAAAACCCTAAAAATCCGTTTGCTAAGTATTTACAGAGATTTCCTTCTCCACACCACTAGTCAACACCTTCTGCTCCTCGTTGGGATCGACACTCCTTTTCATCGAAAGTACTACGATACACCCCCTATACTTGTGGGTCATCAAGACTATTTTCTGGCGCCGTTGCCGGGGAGTGAAGCGATATTGAAGAGTGGAACTGGTAAAGGAAACTTCTACTGTGAGTATTGTTTTTTATTTCTGTTTGTCACTTTGTTTCCAATATGGATAACCCACTTGGTTTCCTGCTTGGGAAAACTACTACCACTCTTAGGGTAGTAGATGAACCATCACCTGTTGAGATAGTTCCTTTTAAGATACCTACAAGTATTGTTGATCATGTTAGGGATAATTATTATTTAGGGGATGGAACTGTCTATCCTAGTGATCATTTGCTTTTTATCCATGAATTTGTGGGTTGTTTAAGTGTGCAGGTATCACAACTGAACAGGTGAAGAATAAGTTACTCTCTATATCATTGAAAGGAAGAGCTGAAGAATGGTATAAGCTGCTGAAGAATGGACAATCCATGGAATGGGAGGAAATAGTACCTCTCTTTTATTCTTAATTCTATCCTCCCAGTGAGATTCATAAGGATAGGAATCTAATATATAACTTTTGGCCTCGTGATGTAGAGAGTACGACCCAAGATTGGAGGAGATTGAAGTTACTAATGCTTAAATGTCCTATTCATGAACTCCCTAACAATATTATTATCAATAACTTTTATGCAAGACTTTCTCTTCATGATAAAGATTTATTAGATGCTTCTTGTGTTGGATAATTCACACGTATGAAGGAAGAAGCTAAATCGGATCTCCTAGACCGTATTCAAGAGAACACTGAAGCATGGGAGAATGACAAAGGAAGAAAGTCAGGTATAAATTATGATTATGAATGCATTAAATCTTTTATGGGAATTGATGACTTCCGTGATATTAGTACTGAGTATGCTCTTGATTCTCAAAGTATTGCCAATTATTTTAAGGCTTTTTCCTCTTACATAGAAATTCCTAAAAATAAGTGGGACAAGTACCATGCACCTTATAAAGATATTATCACTCATGTTCCTGCTAGCATTGAAGTTTATACTGTTGATCCTATTTTTCTTGAACCTTATGTTGACAAAATCCCTCTTCCCGCTAAGGTAAAGTAACATTCTATCATAGCTAATGTGGTTAGCAAAAGTGCAAAGAAAACTGTGGAACCTGATGAGCAAATAAACATTGAACCTGTAGTAACCCTTGTGAAAGATCTTGTCACTAAAAATATATAGGATGAGCACATTATATTCTGTGAAGATGCTTCTAATATTGTCTCTCATCCTAGAAAAGTTAGGAAAACTAGTGTCCCTATTATTTCTATTAGAATTGGTGATCATTGCTACTATGGTTTATGTGATATTGGTGCTAGTTCTAGTGCTATTCCTTATGAGCTTTACAGGGAAATTATGCATGAAATTGTTCCTTGTGAGCTTGAGGACATTGATGTGGTTATTCACCTTGCTAATAAGGAAATAATTTTCCCTATTGGTATTGTAAGAGATGTGGAATTCCTTTGTGGCAATATTAAGTATCCTACTGATTTTCTAGTGCTTAGCTCAGCAGCTAGCAAAACCTATCCTATTATCTTTGGTAGACCTTTCTTGAACACTTGTGGAGCTATTATAGATTGTAAGAAGGAGAAGGTTTTAACTAATTTTGATGGAGATTCTTATGAGTTTAACTTTTCCAAATTTTCTAAAGCTCCTTATGAAAATAGTTTGCCTAATGAAGATTTCAGGGTTGAACAACTTGCTTCTATTGACCCAGTTTATGACCTTGGACCTCTTTTTGATGATTGTAAGTATGCTCATTCTGATGATAAAGTTGTTTCTTGTGACAGTTAATATTGCCAACTTTATTCAAAGTGCTACTGAAAGTTATTATGAGAGAGGGAAACATGGTTTTATGCATCTCAATAATATTAAGTTTCCCTGTTTTATGTTGAAAGATTTGAAGTTGCATTTGTTTTGTCTTCCTATGCTAGTGTCCTTTTGTTTCAATAATTTTTTCTCATGAGACCCCCTTGCATAAGAAGCGGGTTAGACTCAAATGTATTGGATATTTTCTTCTTGATGCTCTCTTTCACTTCAAATCCATATCTCCTATGTGAGCATCTTTGAAATTATCAATGCCCATCTTAAAGGCTATAAAGAAAGAGCTTTTGGGAGACAACCCGTTTTAGTTTGCTTTTGGTTTTTGTTTCGTTGAGTCTGGGAAGTTATTACCTTAGTAATAACCGCTTATCCTTTTTGTTTGGTTTTTGTGTCATGTTCAACTACTTTTGAGAAGTAGAGGAGTTGTGAAAAGGGGTTGTCATATGACAGATTTTTGTGTTGTATTGTAAAAATTCGTGAAGGATCTCAGTACTACGGATGGAGCTATATATTTTTGTGCTTGTTCTCCAAGTTGTTATCCAACTTTCATTAGTTTTGCACTTTTTGATTTGAGCAGCAGAAGTTTTTCGAAAAAATCAATCTTTACCTGCTGGTCTGTTTTGAAAGATTTCTGCCATCATTTGCATTTGCCTCTTAAATTGATTTCCTTTTGGATTATTTTGGGTTTTTGAAAGGAGTTGCTTCAGTAGCTTTTGTTTTGTTGGTTTTAGTTGAAGTGTGTACCCAAAGGTTTATTGTTTTTGCATACACTAATGTTGCTAATGAAGATTGTGTGAGGCTTTGCATGAAAGGAATTTTCAGGAGATGGAGAGAAGGAATCTGCAGAGTCTGTCATTGAATAGGTAAAAAGTGGTGAAAACAGAAGGTTCGTGAAAACCTTATCCTTTTATATTTTTGATGTTTTTATTACATACAGAAGGTTACGAGACAAAACAAAGGAGGAAATGGATCCCAGGTGGGCCACACCCACCAGTGGCGCGGGCCCTAGCTAGCCGCTCCACTAGGGGGTGTGACCCCCCTGGAGTCCGTCTCCGCCTCGTTTTCGCATAGTACCTTCCTTATGCATTAAAACTTCGTAATATATAACCCCGTATCCCCCGAGGTTCCTATATCGTGTTCTCGTCGTGTTTTTGTTTCGATCTGTTTCTATCAGGAAATCTACCAAGTTTAGAGGCACCATGGTCTCCGCCAACGACAAGGGCAAGGAGCCCGTGGAAGAAGAAAGGATCACTGCTAGGCACGAAGACATAGATTGGAGCATCGAGGAGAAAGTAAAGGACATGTCAGCAGGCATGAAAGGACAAGCCGCCACAGGATCAAGAGCAAGAAAACCTACTTTTGTAGGGGCAATTAACACTGGACGTGCTTTTTCTCATAATATGCAGGGGAGGATGACCGCCGTTCCAGACTTCAGATCCTGCCCTGAGGCGGTGGAAGCCCTTCGAACCACTGATGAGTTTTGTGATAAGTACTGTGCTCTAAGGATGAAGGTGGATATACTTTAAGAGGAGAATAACAGGCTTCGTAAGATGCTGGAGGGTTTTCTCACCCTAAAAAGGGAACGCCACCACCACCGAAGGAGTAATTCATCATCAGGTTTGGCATCCCTTGGCTTGTTCCAAGCTTGGGGGAGTGTCACGGTATCACATCATTATCTTTTATCTTTTTACCTTTTTAGTAGATTCATATCTTGTGTAGAGAAGTTATCATATAGGTTGGTTTGCATTGTGGAAGTATCTCTCCTTTAGTTGGTTATCTATGTATCCCTTGGTGTGAGTGCCTTTATGGAATATTAATGAGAAGTTTCATCTTTTACTTTTTGAACTTCTTATTTTAGTTTGAAGTCTCTATTTTATGATTGATCAGTATTGGTATCACTTTGGGATCATCAAGTAGATCTAAATTGGTTTTTGCAAACCAAGCTCTGGTCAGTAGCAACACTTTTTGAGATTTGAAAGGAAAAGAGAAAAAGCTTACAGGTATTTTGTATCATTTATTTTCTTTCTTGATTGGCTCATAAGCTTAGTATTATTTATTTAAGATCTATTGTGTCTTCAACGAAGATTGCATGTTTGGCTTTATCACTTGTATGTTTGCTTGTTTCCTTCAACTCTTTTGCTTGCTACCCAGCCTTGCTAGCCAAAAACCTGTATTGAGAGGGCATACTTCTCATGCATACAATCCTTTAAACCAAAACCTATGCCATTTGTGTCCACCATATCTACCTATTAGCATTATTGCTATTCCAAGTAAATTCTCAAGCTTCATCTATCTTTCGAATTAAAAATTATTTTATTATGTGAAAACTAGTTAGTAAAGCTCTTATGAACTTGATGGCACACCTTATTTTCTTGCCACTAATAAACCTGAACTATTGTGTCACTGAAGTTGTATATGCTTGCATCTATACGTTGGGATTAGCAGAACCGTGTTGTCAAGGGGAACGCTTTCAACAGCTGTAAATACATACCCAGTTGATGTCATGCTCTTTTATTTGCGGATGTTGTCGGTGTGAAATAAATTGGGAGCTTGTAAGTCCATGGAGTTATGTATGTGTGTTAGAGAAACGTCTGGGCCGCTAGCCTAAGCCATGCCTAATCATGGTGGAAACTTGCAGCATAACCATAATGAGCAATCTATGAAGCTTTCTCCTTATATAAAAAAAGAGAAATAGACATATTAAAAAGAGGAAAGAGAGAAAAAAGCACCATTTTCCCATGGTAAATTAGAGATTGCTGAGATGCTCATTGTGTGCTTGCCTTGTCATTTTGATTACGAGATAGCTCCTATATCATGTGAAAGGGGTACCCCATTGGCGGTTCTCTATGATATGCTTGTACTTAATATGACAAGAACTTACCGGTAACTAAAGTTGAGTAGCATGAGGAGCGGCCCTCGCACTCAAGGGACATGAGATTGCCAACTTATATTTCGTCAAGCATATACTTCATCTTTGTTCACTTTAACCTTAATCACCTCAAGATGCTTATGATAGGGGTAATGAGAGCTCAAAGCTAGTAAGTACCAGTAGCACCCCGGATAAAACCACTACTAGAAATCGCCTGTTGTTTATATTGTTTGCATCATCATGACATCATCTTGCATATTTTTGTCTCTTAAAAGTATCTTGCTAAAACCTAGGTTGCCTCTGCAATACTCTTCTTGCATCTGCCTAAAAACTATTTTATAAAATGGTTTTATTTAGAAAATAAATGAATAATAAAAGTAAACCTATTTTATAAAAAAACCTGGGGGAGACAGTCGACCAGGCCAAAAGGCCCGGCCAGCCAGCCTACTACCCCAGCCCCAACTAACCCAGACCAGACCCACCCCAAACCCTAATCCCAGCAAACCCTATCCTAACCCTAATCCCACCTCTCCCCAACTCCCCCACCTCGCCACCGATGTGCACACAACACAAACCCACACCCAGTCCACCCCACTGGACACACACACACCATGCACGCCTACCCCACCCATCGCGACCCGCTCCCCACGCAAGCCCCCGTAGCCTGTCCCCACATGATGCGTCCGTGTGCGAGGCCAGGTCCTTCTCGTGATCGCCCCGCGGACACTGCGTGACCCCGACGCCATCGCCCCCCCGATCCTCTCTCTCTCTCCCCAAGCTCCTCTGCCCCGCCGGCACTCTGGACCTCCCTTCCTCGCCGCTAGCGTTGCAGCAGAGCCCCATCGGCCACCTCACGTCGTCTCCCTCTATCCCCTACCGAGCGCCGCCGCTCCCGAGCAGGGCCCCGGCCTCGCCGCCTCGGCGCTGCCCCGTCTCCTACCTCCTGCCGCCTCTCCTCCCTGGCTCGCGCGTGGTGCCGCTGCCAGCCAGCGTCTGCCCGCTGGCCCTCTCCTCTTTGCTGCGTCGCCCGCCTCTGCCCGTCGCAATGTTCGCCTTTGGCCGCCCCTCCCTCCCCTTCGCTAACCAGCGCCGGCCACCAGCTCACAGGAGCGACCCCACGCCCCCTGCGAGCCCTGACCGCGCCCTCCTCCCTCGCACGCGAGCACTGCCGTCCCCGTGCCCGCCTCTGCCATCGACCGCCCTTGTCCTTGTTGCCTCCCTGAGTCTCCTGCCGCCGACGCGACGCCCTCCTGCGAGCTTCCCGGCATAGCCCTGTTTCGATGCCGTCTCCTCGCCTCCAAGACTCGCCTTGGCTCGATCCTGCCTTTCGTTTCCGGACGACCAAGACAACCCCATGCGACGCGTATCCTTGCTGCAGTGCTCATGCCTTGTTGGTTCTCTGTTTTCCTGTGATGTTGTGATGTATGTTGACGAATGGCACTGGTTGTGTACCTATATGAGGTAGCATTGTGGTGATCCTGGCTACATCGGCTATTACAACATCGGGAAGAATCGGGGATGCTGACTGAAGACCACGCGGTCATGTGTAGACCCCTGTCGCCACCAGAGATGCAAGACCGAACCCTGGCACGCCAAGCTCTTCTTTACGGAGATCGAAGGCCGTTGTCCGAGACCCCGAAGCCCGATCCCGAACCCGGCGTCGCCTCAAGTTCTCCTTCTCGGCATCCAAAGACCGATCCCGTCGAACCCTCGGAACACCCAAGATCGCCGACCAATGTGTGACCCCTTTTCGAGCCCCATATTTTTTATAATATGATATATACTTGTTGCATATTAAATTGTCATGCTTGCATACATATTGTGTGGTTCGGGGACATTATGCCGATTCATATCTTAATTAAACATGGAGGCCATATGCGGGCGAATCTAGTCTAATATTGGCTCCATTTAAATTTGTGTAGCGAACCGGTGACCTATTATGCCTTGTTACCACAACATTTAAATGCGGGGTATCTAAACAACATGAACCTATTAATTAATTGTCGGGACCCTAGTTCCGCTTAATATTGCCTATTGCATCGCATCCGTGCCATGCCATACATCATACATGCATCATGCCCGATCTTTTGCCGTAGTATTAAATATTGCATCCAGTGTTTCTGCTAGTGCTTTGCTTCTTCACGGATTAGGCCGATGAGTTGATGCGAGTGACGCCCGTTCTTCGGATGAATCTTCAGCAATGTTTCCAGGCGAGCATTCTCCCCCTTTCTACCTATCTTATTTTATAATCTTTATTTCCTCCTATTGATCTATTGCTATCTGTGTTGCGATGCTCTAGTTTCTGTACCCGAGATATTCCTTGCAGCCATTATATTACCTTGGACATCTCCTATTACCTGTTGTTTGGTAGATAGTCGGCCTTGCGAGTCATAGTTGCTTGCTCAGGTGCTGCTTCGCGTCGTCGATGTTCTACTGATGTTGGGGGTTGTCATATGCTTAATGGTGGAGATGATCATGGATTTAATTACCGTTTAATAACTAAAATCGAAAGTAGGTAAATAATGCAGAGGCACTAGTGGGTAATAGACAATATTTGGTTTTTAACCGCTTATTGGTGTCCCGTAGGACCCCGAGTTCTTGACACCTGTTCCGAGATCGAGCGCGCTAACCACAGGTGGGGTGTGTGGGCACCCCCATCGATTAGTACCTGATTTCAAAGCATTGTACCGGGGGCCACAAAGTAGTTTGGGGCTTTATTACTATCTTGTACTTATGCCATGCTTTACTCCTTTATTTACGATTGCGCGTGGAGCGCCTGTACTGTTTAGGAACAAATGTGGAATGTTTTCGCGGTATCGACAAGCCCAGTCACACTTTCGGGTTCCTAGTCATTTATAGCCATTGTCATAAACCTCTGGGTCCATCTTGGAGACCGGCCGACTTTGTTGCGGGTAGCTTAGTGGGGTGGCCCCCATGTGCTTGCTTTGGGTCTGGGAAATGTCGTGTCCGAAACCCCGTCGACATACTGTTGGGTGTATGTTTTGTGATCTTGTACCTACCTGATCTGACAACAAGGGTGTAGGTGCGTGTGGAAACTTTGGTGCACCCCTGCAGGGTTAAATCTTTTTGAGAAGCCGTGTCCGCGGTTATGGATGACTTGGAGCACAGTTCTCGATCATAGACAACTATAACTAAAGTTTACTGTTATAATATGACTTGCATCTGATATGACTAGTAAATTGGACAACCACCATCGAATGAATGAATAAAACTGCCAACCGTGTGAGTTCCTCGGTCTGACTTCCTCGTTTGGTCTCGAGGGGGAAACACCAGGATGGGTATGTTTGGTGTTAGTATCAGGTTGGATCCGAATAGGTCTTTCTCATCTCTCTCTGATAGCCGACAAATGTATCGAGTCTCTATAGGTTGCTTAGCGCATGCTCCGCTGCCGCTTCCGTCCACCATACCTATGTAGGCGAGGACCGCTGAATTCTAGTCTCGCCGTGTACTGGCCTCAGTACTGACAGCTCTCTTTTTTCCTTTGCCCTTTGTCGGCACCCCTTTTGTTTTTAGCAGGTTTTGAGATCGATGTCGTTAGCAGGGTTACCCTTCCGGCTTGGCCTGGGCAGGGTTATGGACGCCATTGGTTATTCTTTAGGGCTCTTAGCTCAATTTGCATCTTGTCCGTACTCGGACGTTGTATCGTTTTCAAGGTGATTTGAATCTTTGTATTGTATATCTTTATTCTTGACTCTTTGAGTCATTGTTGTATATATCTGTTCTATGGGTTCCATTGTGGACTATTGTGTAATGGTATTACTTTGTTTTCCACCCGCATGAAAGTGCCTAGTGGGCACCTTTGAATCGATTCTATGCGGGTTTGGAGGAAACCACTAAAACTTGCATAGGGCCGATTCCGAGGGTGTTACAGTACCATAATCTTTTGAAAGCTATTTATGAACTTGAAATCCCTGCTTCCCACTATGAAGGGACTTTCTTCTACTTCCAAGTTGAGTCAGTAAACCTATTCCTTTATATCTCTAGCAAGCATTTGTGTTGTTGTGTTTCAAGCATTCATATGATGTTTTATTCAATCATGTTCTTTATCTTCCTTGCTTGCACAAGACTCTTATCTAAATGAGTATTACTTTGAAAGCCATCATTGTGAAAAACCTTTTATGTTTGAGCAAAGAGTACTCCTGTTGTAAACCTCTTTACAAAAGCTTTACTTGAAAACTGTTTGCCAACTGTTCTCTGACCAAGAACAAAGTTTGCGAATACCAATTATGATTTATCTTTATGCATCTTTATTGTGACTCCCATACTTGTTGCAAGCTAAGTTATATAATGGTGAGTTGCTTTCTTGTATGAGTTGTGCATTGGTAAGTGTGATGATTCTTGTCTGGATTCTTTTTATTGACACTTCACTCCATAAACCTGTGGACATGTTTACTGAGCTCAGTTTTCGCTTGGGGACAAGCGAGGTCTAAGCTTGGGGGGAGTTGATACGTCCAATTTGCATCACCATTCTATATCATAATTTTCCTCTATTCATTAATGTATTTCATATTAAGAGGTGTTACTTATGTCTTTTCATCTATTTTTGTATGTTGAATGATTCTTGGAGGATGAACTACCGGAGTCAGGATTCTGATGGAAAAAGCTGTGTTTTGATAAAATTTTGCGAAGAACAGAAAAATACCAGAAAAACTACAGAAAATTCTATTTTCCCAGAAGACGAAGGAAGCCAGAAGGGGAGGCGGAGTTGGGCCACAAGGGCCCACACCCCCTAGGCGTGGGCCATCCTAGGCCGTGCCTACAGGGGGTGTGGACACCCTGGCCCACCTCTGGCTCCTCCCTCTCTCCTATATCTTCTCCTCGAAACCCTAAAGTTAGGGGAGTGACCACAGAAAGATTCCACCGCCTATGCGGGGCGGAAAACACCAAGAGAGAAAGGTCTCTCCAACAGACAGATTTATGCCGGGGAAATTCCTTCCCGGAGAGGGGAGATCGTTGCCATCAACACCATCATCAAGCTAGACTTCATCGAGATCATCATCATCATCCACACCATCATCTCCACCAGCACCATCATCACCACCCCATCCCGCTGTAACAATTGTGTTGAATCTTGCATAATTCTTAGGGGAAACTTTCCCGGTGTTGATTACTATTGTAGTTGATGCTTGTGAGTGGAACCATTGAATTATTGTTTATGTTTAGATTGTTATCCATCATCATATCATCTCTGATCTTGATCCATATGATGTCTCGTGAGTAGTTCGTTTAGTTCTTGAGGACATGGGAGAAGTCATGTTGTTAGTAGTGGATTTGTGTTGAGGTATTATTCAATGATTTAATATTTAAGTTGTGGTGCTATTCTTCTAGTGGTGTCATGTGAACATCGACTACATGATACTTTACCATTTATGGGCCTAGGGGAATGCATTGTGTATTTGTCTACTAATTGTGGGGTTGCCGGAGTGACAGAAACCTGAACACCCGTTAGGAAACCTTTGCACAAGGGAGTGTGGGATCTCAGAGTTTAAGGCTGCGGTTAGGTTTATATCTTAATTTGTTTCTTGTAGTTGCGGATGCTTGAAAGGGGTTTAATCACAAGTATGTATTAGTCCAAGTAAGTCGGTACATTAGCACAGGTTCACCCACACAACACTTATAAAATCAAAGGAGATTAATCAGCTATATGAAACGAAAGCACTTGACAGTATTCCCATGTGTCCTCGAGAATGTTTGGTCCTCATAAGTATTTCCACCGGCTTGTCCTTTGATAAGAAAGGATTGGGCCACTTGCTGCAATTATTTGTTATCTTTATTTACTTGCACTTTATTTCCTTGCTTTATCAGAAAACTCCTAAAAATCCGTTTGCTAAGTATTTACAGAGATTTCTGCTCCACACCACTAGTCAACACCTTATGCTCCTCGTTGGGATCGACACTCCTATTTATCGAAAGTAGTACGATACACCCCCTATACTTGTGGGTCATCAGGCCTTTTCCACAATAGTTGCGCACTGCCGAAGGGAACCGACCAGACATAACAAACAAAAAATGGGACAAAACGTGGGATGATGTAAGAATATCTGAGTTGCCCTGGTCTACAATACACACCCTAAAGAAGACTATACAGCTGCGTGAGAAACTCGCACGGATACGTAACTCTCCTATATGCCTTCTTAGAGCATATCCACTCAGCCCCCCAAGGATAACCCAGACCCGTTTTCGGCTTAATTCGGCGAAATCTCCCCCAGCCATGCTCCCGAGAGCCCGAAATTCGCTGGATTGGGCCCAAAGTCCATCCGGCGAACTCAGGCCGAACTCGGTGCCTCGGCGTTCTCCTGGGAGGATGGAGTGAAAAGGTGAGCTGGCCCGAGCTATCGACGACAGAAGCCAATTTCCCTCCCTTTTATTTCCTTGCCCCACCAACTCGACGGCGAGTTCCTGCCATCTCTCCACTTCCCTCCATTTCCCCTACCCTCCCCCCTCCCGCGCCTCCTCTCCCATATCCACCCCGTCGCCATGCCGCCGAACAGATTTAACGGCCCAAGACCCATTGCCGCCGCCAAGCGGAAGAAGCTGAAAAGCCGACGAAGCCTAAGGAAAACCTCAAAGGCATGAGAAATGTCGATTGGCTGAAGCTTGTGAACTGGAGGAAGGTGGAGAACGATAGTCACCGGGATATAGAGAGAAGAAATTGAAGGCAAAGCAGGAGGCCATGGCGCGGGCGGAGGAGGAATCTCAGGCACAGGTATCGTCGCACACCGGCGGCATGTATGTACTGCATCACGATGACCAGTTCTTCCCCGACGGGTATGGGGTAGCCAGTCGAGCCCCTCCCCGGCGCACTTCACGCCATCCCCAACGCACTACATGTCGTCCTCGTAGACCATGTTCCAGGAAGCTGGCACACACGCCACGCCTCTCACAAGGTTCTGACCGCCGGAGAACAAGGGCGACAAGCTGGCAGCTTCAACCCAACACTGTCTTCCCCGAGATGTGCCCTACCCTTCGTCGCACACCTCTACACCCTTTCGACGCCATTTCCACTAGTGTTGATAACCTGTTCGACAGAATGCCGAGCAAATCTGTCATGGATGACATGATCACGTCCGTTTCGGCCGCCGCAACTATGGCTCCAGGGTACTTAACCCAGGAGGAAGCCCGCACAGCCGCCGAGAGAAGCCTCGACACGCAAGAAGAGGCTGATGCCAGCCTAGAGGAGGTTTCGGCGAGCTGTAAAAGGAGGAAGAAGAAGAAGAAGGGCGCGTCGACTAAGGTAGGCGAAGCCCGCATCAAGTAAGCAATGAGGGAGGATGAGTGCCTCGCCGAAGCATGGAAGACCGTATCCATCGACACGATCATCGGCGCAAACCAAAACTCCGACACCTATTGGAAAAGGATCAAGTTTGCCTTTGATGAACGCAAACGTTGTGATCCTCAAATCAATAAGATTCATATGGAGCGCGGAGAGAAGGCCATGTCCACCTATTGGGGACTCATCCAACAAGCCTGCAGCAAATGGCATGGCGTACAAAAAGAGACCGAGGATCACCTGGAGAGCGGCGCCAACTTCAAACACAAGGTAAACTACCCGCTTGTCGCATACTTTTTCCCAAGATTGGCACAACCTACGCCAAACATCACCGCTCTATTCGCAGATGAACCACGCCTTCAACCTCTACCGCGACGACAGCAATGGCTAGGACTTCAAGTTCCTCCACATCTACTCGTGGATCTCGGGGTGCCCGAAGTGGAGGGATCTGTGCACGTCTCTCGCTAGAGGAAAGGACGCCGTGTACAAGCCATACTGTAACACCCCGTCCACTGGGCCAGGGGGTGTCACTCCTAGCAGCTTAATAGGATATCTAGACTGGCCCCACAGACCAACACTAGTCTTTTCTACTCACTTTGTCCTCACTCATGCGCACCCGGTACCCACTTCCCGGTCGGTCACCCATCATAGAATTCCTCTAGGCTAAGCACGCTTAACCTTAGAGTTCTTTTTGAATGAGCTTCCGTAAAAGAAGTTGCAACTTGTTGGTACGAGTATCCTATCAATCCTATTAAGTCATGTGCTTGGATCTCACATACACCCACCCTTTAGAAGATCGATGCCCTCATCGATCAAGCACACCCCAGAAATGTTCCCTCTTGGCACGCGTCTATGCGTCCAGTGCCGGCACATGTGCCATGCCATGTCCACTCCGGGCCACACGCGCCATGCTCCACATGTCCCGCCACTAACCCGCACACACCTGTTTAACCGCGAGGATTGGCTCTGATACCACTTGTAACACCCGTCTACTGGGTCCAGGGGGTGTCACTCCTGGTAGCTTAATAAGATATCTAGACTGGCCCCACGGACCAACACTAGTATTTTCTGTGCACTTTGTACTCACTCATGCGCACCCGGTACCCATTTCCCGGTAGGTCATCCATCATAGAATTGCTCTAGCCCAAGCATGCTTAACCTTAGAGTTCTTTTTGAATGAGCTTCCGGAAAAGAAGTAGCAACTTGTTGGTATGAGTATCCTATCAATCCTATTAAGTCATGTGCTTGGATCTCACACATACGATCCGGCACCGCCGGCGTCCGAAGATTGGCCTGAGCTCGGCCAAAGGAAGGCCAAGGGTCCGCCCGCCGAAAAGCTCCAAGCTTCGATCGAGAAGTGCATGTCAGACGCCAAGAAGCACGCTGCGCAGCGGGACAAGAAGTTCGATGAGAGGTGGAGGGTGATGTTTCAGAACCAAGGTGTCAAGATCAACCTCCTCAAGGCCAACGTCATGGCGAAGAAGAGGAACACTGATTTATTCATGATGGGGCCGAACACGACGGTGATGGACGACCAAGTCAAAGCTTGGTACATGGACGAGCGTAACGCTATCCTGATCGGCCTACAGGTGCCATCCACCGCATTGCACTTACCCTGATCTATGTCTTCTATTGACTTGTAGATTCTCCAAATAGATGGAAGTTCTCAACCCACTACGTCAAGATGTAAAATTCTACCCCCTCCGTCCTATGTTTAGATTCACACGGGGTATATCTATATACTAAAACAGTCTAGAATCTAGGAAAATCCACGTTACGCGGTGGGAGTATATATTTCAGTTGAAAAGGGTGCTCAAATTCCATATGACCCTAGTATAGACCACGTACATGTTTCTTTCATTGGAGCAAAGTGATATACTTTCGTCATATAGCCGCAAGTGATGAGATGACAAAGGAACCACTATAGGACGCGCGCGCTACGCCGATGGCAAAAATCCGTCGGCGTAGGCTAAAATGCCCTCGGCGTATGGTACGCCGACGGCTGCCCTCGGCGTAGCCTCCTCGGCAAAGGTCTTCCTCGGCGGAGCACGTAGAGGCCGTCAGCGTATCAAAATACCGTTGGCGTATGCTACACCGAGGGCATTGTCCTCGGCTTAGCGGCCGTCGGCATAGGTTGCAAAAACATTTTAAAAAAAAAATATATTTTTTTAAATTTTATTTTCTCAATTTTTGAATCTTTGAATTGTTCGACTCGTTAATCTCTCACTTTGAACATTTTTAACACTAATTACACTTAATATTTAATTAAATTGCAGTCTTGGTCAAACTTTCCGGCTGGTCAACCATCCTAATACTACTCCAGCTCCAGCACGCTTAACTTTCTCGTTCCTTCAGAATCTGTTTTCGCAAAATAATTTATACATTGTTGTCAATACTATGATATCAATCCTATTAACTCTTATATCATCATGTCACATTTTTTATTTTTTTGAAATTACAAACAATTATTTAAGTAAACATTAATAAACAAGTAAAAATATTATTGAATTCAAATAAAAATATAATAATTTTACTTTTTTGTATTTTTATATTTAATATGGAATAATTAATATCTTTAAATCCGTAAATCGAAATTCGACAAATAATATGTCTAAATTGATCAGAAAAATAAGAGCAATCCAAATATGATATCCATATCAACTAATCACAAACCCTCCATTTTTGAATTAGCTATTTGGTGGTTGCTTCAGAAAATCCCCTTTTTGCGCTCGGAAAATGAAAAAAATGTCTTTTGTGTGTGATAAAAGGAAAACTTGCATTGGATATTTGATAAAATAGCATATTGTGAACATAAAAATGATTTTTATAAAAAACATGAGCATCGGATCATGTACCTATAGTTCATATCTGACTCACTTCCTATCGATTCGGCAGAAATTTAACTTTTTTACCAGAGGTGGACATAAAGGTTTCGGATCCCCTGTTGGGACATTTTCCATATAAGGTGGTCTACTATTTTTGTAAAATGTGGTGGTAGCATTTTGAATTATCCATTTGGTGGTTGCTTCACAAAACCGTTCGTTTTTTATGCTCGGAAAATGAAAAATGGCTTTTTGGTGCGACGAAAAGGAAAACTTTCTCCTGCAATATTGTTCGCCATCCCATGATGCACATGTATACACAGTATGGACACATTATCACCAACTATGTCTTGATTCTAGCCATAACATTGGTCATTTGACCCGAAGCTAAGAAACCTCGAATGAGATAGGTCGTTTTGTGAAGGTTTTTTGAGACATAATTAATATACCAAGTTTGATATTTTTCCTTCTAACTATGTCATATAATATGACTTCACGCGAAGGTTTCGCATTGTTTTGATTGTTTTTGAATTTTTTATGCCCGTTTTAAACTATTGTCAAACTTTGTCGAACGACGGGCATGGAGATTCTTAGCTCGGGGCCGAGCCTCGCTAAACTTGCATTGGATATTTGATAAAATAAAATATTATAAACCTAAAAATGATTTTTGTAAAAAAACATGGGCATCGGATCATGTACCTGTAGTTCATATCTGACCCACTTCCTACCGATTCAGCAGAAATTTGTCTTTGCACCAGAGGTGGACGGAAAGGTTTCAGATTCCCCTGTTGAGACATTGTCCATATAAGATGGTCTAGTATTTTTTGTAAAATGTGGTGGTAGTATTTTGAATTAGCTATTTGGTGGTTGCTTCACAAAACCGTCAGTTTTTTGTGCTCGCAAAATGGAAAATGGCTTTTTGGTGCGACAAAAAGGAAAACTTCCTCCTGCAACATTGTTCGCCATCCCATGATGCACATGTATGCACAATATGGGGACATTATCACAAACTATGCCTTGATTCTAGCCATAACATTGGTTATTTGACCCGAAAGCCAAGAAACCTCGAATCAGATAGGTCATTTTGTGAAGGTTTTTTTGAGACATAATTAATATACCAAGTTTGATATTTTTACTTCTAACTATGTCACATAATATGACACCACGTGAAGGTTTCACATTGTTTTGATATTTTTGAATTTTTTATGCCCGTTTTAAACTATCGTCAAACTTTGTCGAACGACGGGCATGAAGATTCTTAGCTCGGAGCCGAGCCTCGCTAAACTTGCATTGGATCTTTGATAAAATAGCATATTATGAACCTAAAAATGATTTTTGTAAAAAACATGGGCATCGGATCATGTACCTGTAGTTTATATCTGACCCACTTCCTGCCGATTCGGCAGGAATTTGTCTTTTTCACCAGAGGTGGACGGAAAGGTTTTAGACCCCCCTGTTGGGACATTGTCCATATAAGGTGGTCTAGTATTTTTGTAAAATGTGGTGGTAGTATTTTGAATTAGCCATTTGGTGGTTGCTTCACAAAACCGTCCGTTTTTGTGCTCGGAAAATGGCTTTTTGGTGCGACAAAAAGGAAAACTTTCTCCTGCAACATTGTTCGCCATTCCATGATGCACATGTATGCACAATATGGGAACATTATCACAAACTATGCCTTGATTCTAGCCATAACATTGGTTATTTGACCCGAAAGCCAAGAAACCTCGAATCAGATAGGTCATTTTGTGAAGGTTTTTTTGAGACATAATTAATATACCAAGTTTGATATTTTTACTTCTAACTATGTCACATAATATAACACCACGCGAAGGTTTCGCATTGTTTCGATCGTTTTTGAATTTTTTATGCCTGTTTTAAATTATATATAATGTTTTATGTTTCACTTAATTTTTATTTATAAATGTGTAATATTTGAGTGTAGATAGATAGATCTTATTTTTCTGCAAATTTTGATATATTATTTGTATTTTTCCGAATTAGAATGATTTAGTTATGATTTTTCAAAGTTTAATGAGGTAAAATAAAAAATAGCTACGCCGAGGGCAGCCGTCGGCGTAGCATAGGATATGCCGAGGGCAATTCTACGCCGACGGCTGTTTGGCGGGGCTGACCTGGACGATGGTTACGTCGATGGTCCCGACGTTTGGCCGTCGGCGTTCCATTCCTGTAGTGAACGGGCACTCCTCTTCTGTTGACTGTACTAATAAATCGGTGTTGTAGTGGTGGAGGGATTCTGTGGTTAA
The DNA here is from genome assembly GCA_916181665.1 of Avena sativa. Lineage (NCBI taxonomy): Eukaryota > Viridiplantae > Streptophyta > Magnoliopsida > Poales > Poaceae > Avena > Avena sativa. Next base: position 295,472,303 of record OV702297.1, on the reverse strand, counting down.
AACTTGTGAAGGCAAAGTTTGAATAGTTTTAAAAACTGATACGTTAACAGACTGCTTAGTGCTGTGGATTAATTACATAATTTTTTTTTCGAGAATTACGGGAGGGATTTCGATCCCCACCGCTATAATTCCACAATTAATCGAGTTGCTTGCGTGTACACGTAACAGAGAGTTAATCGCCTCATGCATTGTCTGTCGCCTGTCCATGCATATCCTCGCCTGTTACCGCACTGAGTTACGTACACATGGGCGCAGCAGATTCCAGGTCGATCGATCGCGGCATGCATGCAGTCAGCTAGTCCAGAGCCCAGACGAGGTTAATTTCAGCAGCAGATACACATGCATGCGGCTAGAGCTATACTATTAGACCGTCTCCACTCGGGGCCATAAAGACCCCCAAAGGGCTATCGGGTTACCGGCCGTCGAAATCGTGTCCAGCCGGCTTCCAATTCTTATTCCGCGCTAACGCGCCATATTGTTGCGGCTGATGCCCTTAGGCCAAATTCAACCCAAAGAAGACAACTAGAAACATCGGAGCCGAAAATGGCATGGACCAGCCTTGTCAACGGCACGTACAGGAAACCCCCCATCTTGACTTTCCTCCGTGTGACGGTCACCGCGCAGCCGTTGCCACCGCTCCCCATCGACGACCAGATCCGGCCGCCAGTAGAAAACTCATACATCCGCCAGTATACTTTCCTACCTACCGTGCCACCATATTTCGTCGTTGTTCGGCCTCCCTGGTATCTCCAAGCCCTCCCCGCAGTCGTCCTACCCACAAGGCATTCGGCGGTTTGCTAAGGCGATGGCTTCGGACGAGGAAGAGGTGCTAGCCGCTCTGATGGACGATGAAGTCATTGTTGTTGCTGGCGCGAAAGACGCCTTCAGCGGGCATGATCGCCGATGATGAAAAGACATCTGCTGGAGGTTCGAAGCCAGGGCGACGCAAGAGCAAGCCGTGGAAAGGCGATTGCATGATGTATGCTAAATGCTTTGCCGACAACCCATTGCACGTCGATGTGATATTTCGGCGTCGTTTCAAAATGAGCAGAAAGCTCTTCCTAAAGATTGTCGAGAATTTGAGGGCTACTTCAAACTGAAGAGAGACGCCCTCAGCTTCTTTGGTTTCTCCATAATTCAGAAATGCATAGTTGCCCTCCGGATGCTTGCATATGGAATTTCTAAAGATACACAAGACGACTACCTGCGCATGGCCGAGCCCACAACCATCAATTGCATGTACAGGTTTTGCAGATCAATTGTGTCAGTGTTTGGGAAGAAATATCTAAGAACACCCAATGTAGAAGACAAAGCTCGGATCCTGACACAAAATGGAGAAATAGGATTTTCAGGATTCTTGGAAGCATCGACTGTATGCACTGGGTATGGAAGAACTGCCCATTTGCACACCAAGGCATATACAAAGGTCACAAGGGATTATACAGTGTGGTACTTGAGGCTGTTGCAGATCACGATCTATGAATTTGGCATGCTTTCTTCGGCATGGAGGGATCACACAATCACATCAATGTGCTGCAGTGCTCAAATGTGTTTGCCAAGATCGTTGAAGGCACATAGCTCCTCCGGTGGACTTTGAGACCAATGGCACATCACTACAACAAAGGATACTATCTGGCAGATGGCATCTATCCTAAATGGTCAATATTTATGAAGACAATCTCCTGGGCCTTGAAAGAAAGAAAGCTTGGTTTGGGACACAGCCAGAGGCTTGCATGAAGGATGTGAAGCGGTCATTCGGTGTGATATAAGCTCGATTATCCATTGTTCGATGCCCTTCTCTTACCTGGTCATGTGGGAGGCCATGACTTCCTGCGTGATCTTGCACAACATGATCATTGGGAGCGAGCTGGAGACTCCAGAATCGTATTATCGCCAGGGTCCTCTTGCAGATATTGATCACCAGGTGCCACCTGCGTTTGTTTCTTTTCTCGCCACACGACAAGAAGCTCGAAACACAAAAAATCATCATCAACTGCAAGATGATCTGTTAGATCATTTATGGAGGATCAAAGGAGCCACCCAGTTTTTATTTATTTGTTTGCCATTGTGATTTAAATTGTTAATTTATTTGTTTACTATATTGAAATTGTTGAATTATTTGTTTGATTTTATGAACTTGTAATAAATCAATGTGTTAAATTATGTTTTATTTGTTTCATTTGTTATTTTGAATTCAATTATATCAAAAATAGTGTAGGGGTGAACTGTGGACGCCGTCGTCTCCCCGAAGACAACACCCACGCCGGCGCACCCCCACTCCTACCCTCCATGGATCATCAATTCACGCCCTGGATGGATGCATGGGTAGATTATTGCACGATGGCGCCGCGGGCTGTGGCTATACGTACACGCCGGGAGCCCCACGGCCACGGTACTTACATATGCTACTATCCTGCTCGGCCGCGCGCGCGGCTGCTGTTAAAAGGGGGAAAACATCTCTCAGGCTCACACAATAAAAGCGTGGTATCCCACCGTGGTTCCTCCGACTGTTCCGTTTGGATTTCAACTGTTTTCTCTCTCCAATGAGGCGATGACGCCGTGTGCGTGGGCTAGGCTGTGCCCTGTGGTGGGATGCATGCATCGACCTATAGCATCTTTATTTCATGCACAGTTTTTCGTACGTACGTCGTCTCTCCACATCGATCCTAGCTGTTGACGTCGCATGGCGTTCGCTCGCTCGATCGTCTCGTCACATGACAAAAAAATCGGTCCCCATGGATGGATAGATAGATGAGACCTACTAGCTTCTTCTCATTTTGTCTCTCTCCATCCGTTTCCATGCATGCGTCTCGGATCCACCACCAGCTACCACTCCAAACTGATCAGTAGCACATAATCGAAATTAATCATGATCTCCAAATCAATCAGACTCCACACATCATCAAAGTAGGCAAAGTTAGGTCTAAATAATGTGGCAACTGCAATCGAGTATTACACAATTCATTTCGTTAAACAATTAGTCTTGATGAAAATCCCAGACATGCATGTTTCAGATAGTACCCATATTGGTTAATCACCAAAGTTAGAATTCGGTAACGCTAGCTGTACAGAACAAATTAAACTAGTGTCTTCGATCTCTTCATGTTTACTCTACTATTAGTTAATTCATTTTTGTTGGCTTGCTTATATCTGGCAGGTCATACATATGTACTCCACGCAACACACGTACTACACTGTTTCCATGCCGAGAGAATCTTGACAGTGATCCAACGTCCCATCGAATTGAATGGCATGCTGTCTAGCTACCTATAGCTAGCTCCCCTCCCTGGTTCCCTCCATCCATCCTCCCGGCCGGCCCCTGTGTCTCGTACCAATATTTTTTTCAATATATACATGTCTGCAGGATACATAGGGATGGAGAGGCACACTGCACGTACGTACGTACGTACGTGCATGCGCAGTAACGTACAGTACAGTACACAGTGTCGTTATTGTTGCTCTTGTGTGTAGAGGCTTTGGCGGGCAGCGGCGCATGGCACGGCGTGGCCTCTTTTGTTCAAGCAGGAGCAGGACCCAGTAAAAGAATATAGCGCCAACGAACGACTACACATACACACACCCTGCAGCAGTGCTCCGACTCTTTTGGCATCTTCAAGGCACGGACGTATGCTTTGACCCTGCATGCCCATACATACGGGCCGGCCGTGTCCCTGCTGCGTCGAGCTAAAGAAGAGGGGATGGGGAAAGGAAAACGATCGATAATGTTGACGATGCATGCCTGCAGCGACCTGCGTGCCTGCGTGCGTGTGCCCTTGTACGCACGTGTCAAGTGTGTATGTTTCATGCGACTGGGATGGGATGGGAGAGTGTGTGTTAGTGTGTACAAAAAGGAGAATGTGCCCATGTTGCGCAGTATTCTCCAAGCGGAAATTTCCAGAAACCGGCTCTATGTGAACCTCAACCTGTTTACTGAAACGTAGCAAAACAAATATATTTCTAAAATTTCAGCTATAACAAGAGATAATCACGTACGAAAGCATAGGGTAAATACTTACTCATGCAGAATTTTATAGAAAAAGATTGCACATTCGTGAACAGTGTGAAACAAAAAAAAATTCACACACGTCACGAATGGTAACACCTGTTATGAAAATTTACATGGTAAGTTTAATTACACACTATGTTCTTTGAGATTTCCCCCCTAAGCTTCTTATGAGCTAACACTTGTTATGAAAATTTGCATGGTAAGTTTAAATACAATGCTTTTTTGCATAATTTTATCGATAAAGTTATGCTAAGCTATAAAAAGTGGTTCGCATGCTACTGGGTTCTTTGATAGTACTTCTCCTCTAAGCTTCTTATGAGCAATCCTATCCGGTGTTTAATTTAGTTCTTTGAAGGAATGTTGTAGGCGAAGCCCCTATAACGGTATGTTTGTTGAAATAATAAGACATCAAATCTATGTACATCAGGACCTGAACCTGAGTGGCTAAATAGTATATCCACTTGCCTAACCAAATGAGTAGGATCACTTCTGGGTGTGTAATTCAGTGCCACTCATGACCATACACCTCTCCACTAGACAAGCTCATGCGAACAAGTTTATGAAAATAAAAGAACTTCATCAGTGTGTGTGTGTGTGCGCGCGTGCAAGAAATTGACCCTAGCGGCTTTTTGAACATAATTGATTTTTACTGTATACCTCTCTCAAATCATGAAACCGCTTTCATCGTCTAGGAGACGGAAAATTGGGGTGAACTCAATTATGCAATGTGACCACGATAAATGAAGATAATGATACCAAATACAATCATTGAGTCATGTACATGGACATGTATAGTTGCAATTTATGGATCATGGAACCCACCAACCTTCCTAGTTATATCCCTGACCAACCTTGTTCATATTTTATGGATTTGAATAGAGACGCACCACTTGATCATCAACTCCGAGGGGCTAGGTCCTGCTCTCATCCTAATCTCACTCAGGCCTCCTAGCTACCACTACTAGGTTAAATTTAGGATCGAGGATTCATTGAAACATTTTAGTTTAAAGGGTGAGAAGGAGGAGGGGCAGTAGAGCCACACCACTTTAACATCAACAACTGGATCACATGAGGATCACATTGATGATGAGCGACATGTTGTTAGGTGAACTAGCTACATAGCCATGGTCATCAGATGAGGATAAACACATGATACTTGATGGTGATCAAATGTTTCCTCTTGATACTTGACCCGAAAGTGGGGAAGGAGGCATCAAGGGGGCTTGAGGGATCGGCGCATGCTGTTAGGCAAACTGGGTAGATAGCCATGGTCACTAGAGGCAGGGATAAACACATGATACTTGACAGTGAGCGATGGTTTCCTCTTGATGACTAAGGAGGCAAAAAAAGGTCATCCGGAAGTGGGAAAGGAGACATCAAGGGGGCTCGAGGGATGGCCTAGTAAGTGTCGTTTGGGAAAAGATAATGTTGGCGGATTACAATACACGACGACAGTGGCATTTTTCCTTGCTTCTATATTTGTTGCATAAAAAAATCTATGGTTTCATCTTGATGAACACGGAGAAGAAAGTAGCTACCCGGAGGTGGACAAAGGGGGACCCAATAGGCGGTATATAGTGGCAAGGACAATGGATCGAGGCCGAAGCATGGCCTAGTATGCGTGGACCAAGGGAGGTGTCAATGTTAGGTCTGGGACTGATTCCAGTTGAGGTACTGTGTCTTGTTTTTGGTGTTGTGTGTATAGTCGTAGACTACTTATTTAAGTGATTTTATTTAGAATTTTTAGGGCATGTTTGATTCGTAGGATAGAAAAACGTAGGAATAGGAAAAATGTAGGATTGCAATGTCATGCCCACTCCAATCCTACAAGAGTTTCTATGAAGCAAAGTTTTTGACTCCACCATAGGAAAAACAAAGAGTTCTGAAAAAAGGTAGGAGTGCATGTTTGATTTCCTATGAAATATAGTGCAAAGGAATCCTTAAGAAAAATTCCTACGGGAATCAATCCTATAAATCAAATGATCATCGTAGGAAAATTTTCCATAGGATTTAATCTTACAAATTTTCTATGCAAATCTTTTGAATCAAATAGGCCCTCAGTGTTGTGTATGTGCTCTTTATCGGAAAATGTGCTCTTTATTTTTCCTAGCAGTGCCATTGTGTCGATCAGGATTGGATATTGCTAGGAGTAAAAAAAAAGGTACTACTACCAAAGATTTGCTTATGCATGTAAAATGAAAGCGAATTTTTTTTGGTGTTGTGTTTATAGTCATTGTTTACTTAAGTGGCTCTTTTTATATATATTTTTGTTAGTATTCCGCATGTGTACTATTTATTTTTTGCTAGCATTGCTATTCTGTCGATAAGTCTTGGATGTTGTTTGGTGTCAAAAAGCTACTACTCCCCAAAGATCGCTTATGCATGTACTACTAAACTGAAAGATGAATTCTTTGTTTGACGCACCGGTGAGGGAAGATGAAGAAGCAGCAGTAGTCTCTTTATTCAGCTGGGAGCAGAGGCAGAGGTGATGCTCCCCGGAAAGCTGGGTCGCGTGGCTGCAAGCTTAACGAACCAATAATACGGGGCAGCGATCGCAGGCAGCATGCAGGTGCAGGTGCAGGTGCAGCAGAGGCTCCTGGCCTCGATGCCCAGCCTGGGAGGCAGGCCTGACTGCCAGGGAGTAGTAGGAGGTGTCACATCAAGACGGGTCATGACTTTACGCTTCCTTTTTTCCCCTCCCCCGCCCGCGCGCTCTCGACTGCTGCTGCCTAGCTAGCCGCTTTGATCATGCGGTGCCTCCTCGTCTCCTCCTGGCTCCTGCCCTTTTTTCATCTCCCCTTTGCGTGCGTGTCACCGCCACTGACGACGCTGCGCTAGCTAGATAACTTTTCCGTTGTAGTACGTAGTAGGATTCGTGGCGTAGGAGGAGGAGGAGTACTGTGGGGAGGTCTTAAGGACCAACGACACAGCTAGATGGCTTATTGGCTAGCAATGCAAGCTAGTAGTAGGAGCACATAATGCATGGAAGGGCAAATCGATTCATGCCGAAGATGGTTCAGCTGGATGTAACTTGAATCAAGCAGCAGGCAGGCTCTCCCAAGTAGTACTACGTGGTAGTACACCGGTGACCAGTGCATACATGGCGTGTGCACCGGTGAGCGATCGAACGAAGAAGGGCGTGGTGAGAGGGAACAAGCTGCTAGCTAGGGAAGGAATCGGCTCACGCGTGCGCCCCTAGCGTTAGCGTAGGTGCTCTTCTTGCCTCCTTTGGCTCTTGTATGTGGCCAGCTAGTACAGTACTAGATAATCTACTCATCGTTGGTTTCGCTGAAAAGAAGTACTTTCTCTGATCCATATTAGTTATTTAGATTTGTCTAGATAGGATAAGTCAACTACCAGACCCTTTTTGCCGGACGAACTTCAATGCCAGGTGTTGTACAAATCTGGCGGCCCGACCCCTGCCAGATGCAAGGTGACACTTTGGTTAGCCGTGAGGAACAGATGCTAAACCGCCAATAAGCTGAGCCGGCATGGCCTTCAACATCCGGCGGCCTGTCCCTTCTGTGACCAATGTGGAGAGACCATCGATCATATTTTCATGGGATGCGTCCTAACCCGCGAAATTTGGGCAGCCTGCCTGGACTGGTGGAACAAGAGGCATTGGATGCCGGAGCATGACTCCCAATTTGTTGCTTGGCTCCAAGATAGACGGGGTAGCAAGGGCCACGAGCACGACCTCTGGACAAGGATCTCTTTGGTTTGTTGGACGCAATGACTCAATCGAAACGACATGGTTTTGATGGGGCTGCTCCTTCTTCCGAAGAGGTCATCCGGAAAATCACCGTGAAGGCAGACCTCTAGAGGACTGCAGGGCTTTTCTGCGACTGTCTAGGACAGGTGGATAGGTGGAGATGCTGCGAGTAGTTGCTAAGGTTGCGTGTGTTGTCCTTGTGCCGGTGTGGAGTCGCACCACGGTGCGTTGTAAAACTTGATCTCTTGTTCCTGCTTCTATGAAAACGATACGTTTTCTAGGATGTATATTTTAAAAAGTCAACTAATATGGATCCTCAGGAGTAGCTACCTCGGTGCTCCGGCAACCCCCTACGACAGTAGTACATGCGTGCGTCCGCTCGCACATTGAGGTTCTGCTGTTGTGCGTTGTGGATTAAATCGAACGAGAAGGAGGAATGTGGGGGTTCGTCCGTCCGGTGATGCAGCAGTTTTTTTTTCTCTTTCTTTCTTGATTTTTTTTTTTGAAACATTCTCTTTCTTGATTGATGATTGAGGGGATTACGGTTTACGGATTTACAGCGCAGCAGCAGCCAGCCGGAGACCTCAGCTCGGCCCATAACGGTCTACCCTGAACTCACTCCACCCACCTAAGCTGGTCTATTGCTTTTCGGGTTGCAACTGACCACCGATACACGTGGGCACGTGGCCCAGAAAGACCTTCTAGTTTCCTTCGTAGATACTATTGCAGCCTGTTTCGTTCGATGGCATAGAGATTGAAGTCTATTCCGTTCGAGGGAGGCCTTAAGGAATGTTGCGTTGGTTAGGAAAGAACGACTGCAGCAGGATCTGTATGGGCCAGACCAAAAACAAGTCGCGACCGGTAGCTCCCAGGTTCGCTCATCTTCTCTGGAAATACTAATTGACGCCCGCTGCGGCGCGGGCGGTTTGCGCAGCACAGGGGCTCTCTCCTGTTTGGCCAGCCCATTTACGCGCTATGATATCTTTTTTCTTTTTTTATTTTTGATTTTTAATCGATTTTTTTATTCTTTTTTTCGAAAAATGTATATGATTTTTCAAAGTTTCTTTACAGTCTATGATTTCTGAAAATGTGTTCACGATTTTTGAAATTTGGTTCATGATTTTCTTTAAAATGGTTCATGATTTTATTGGAATTTGTTCATGATTTTCCAAATAATATTCATGTTTTCAAAAAATAATTCTTAAAGAAAAAGGAAAAAAATAGATCTAAAATTTATTCATATTTAAAATTCGTTCAAATTTGAAAAAATTGAAGAAGGAAAAAGAGAAAGGAAGAAGCATCTACTAGCAGATGAGAAGCATTTGGAAGCTAATGGGTCAACCCATCTACCGCACTCTTCATGCGGCGCTAGCTGCCAGTGCCGCTTCAAGCGGTATTTAGCAGCTCCTCGCCTTCTCGCCTTAGGTAGGAAATGCTATAAACATACCAGTTTGGCGCATACAGCGCGTTGCACATTGACGCGCGGTATGGGTCGGCCTAGTCGGCGACTGCTTCTTCTATTTTCTATTTCTTCTTCCTTTTTCTTTTTGTTTTCTTTTTACAGTTAGCTTTTACAATTTTCTTTCATCTTTTTAAAGTTTATTTTAATTGAAAATATTTTTTTGAAAAACTTTTAGATTCAAATTTGTTTAGATTTGAAAAAAATTAAATAGGAATTTTTTCAAATTTAAGTTTGTTTAAATTGAAAATTGCTTAAATTTTTAAAAATCAAATAAAAAGCTGTTTAGATTTTGATTTATTTGTTTATAAAAAATATTCAGATCTCATAGATGTTCAGATTTTGAAAAAATGGAAAAACATTTAGATTTTGAATTTTCTCAAAATTTGTGAAAAAGAAAACATTATTTTATAACTAATAAATCAGATGAATTAGGATAAAACCAACATGGATCAACAAATCATAGAAAGCCCGAAAAACCAGTTGGAAATCCTAACAACCAAGACAAAAACTGGTCAACATATAGATGGGCCAAATGCATCTATACGCTGACCAGATCAATGTATAGGAGCACCCAGGTTCCCTTCTTTGCTGCACTGTGTTTATTTTATGTTGTTTTTTTGCGAAATTTCATCGATCTATTAATAATCATCAACGGCAGTACAAAGAGTTCTAAAAGTAATAAAAATTATAAATAGGTCAATGGATCACCTAGCAACGACTACAAACACTAGCACGAGCCAAATACGTCCCGTCGTCCTCGCCCCTCCATCACCGGAGCCGGGCAAAGCTTGTCGTAGTAGAGTTTGTTTAGTAGACAGACGGGAAGTCGTCGTGCTAAGGCCCTAAAGGACCAGCGCACCAGAGCAGCAACCATCGCCGAAGATAACCAACGTAGATCGGAAGAGACTAACCTCAAAACACACTAACGAAAAACGACCAGATCCTAAGGAATCTGTCGGACACACGACTCCACACGCCCTCCGTCGATGCTAGACGCACCACTGAAGCGAGGATTGGACGGGGGTACCTTATTCTGACTTCAGGACGTAGCCGCCGCCTCAACATCCTAAAAAAGACATTAAAATATTCTAAACAAAACACTGAGACCTCCCGCCGACGAGAGGCCGTGGTCCGCCATGCCTCCAAGGCCTTAAGGCCGCCGGAGACGGGACGAACCGGTGGTGTCACCGGCGGAGGGAAGAAACCCTAGATGGGTTTTGCCGCCGCCTCTTGGGAGAGCTCTCTAGTCCTGTACCGGTTGATTTTGAGATACTATTTAAAACTGTTTAGATTTAAAAAAGTTTAGATCTGATAATTTTTCAATTCAAAACATATTTAGATATAAAATTGTTCAAATTTGAAAATTGGTATTGAAATTAATTATATTTAAAACTATTTCAGATTACTTAAAAATGAAAAGATAAATAAATAGGAAAATAGGAAAACAGAAAAAAGAAAAAAGAAAAATGAAAATATGGACCGAAAAGGTTTGAAACCTTCCTAAAACCGGAAAAACCTTATGCACTGAATCGTTAGCGATAAGGAGAATGTGTGTTGCGTCTTATAGGAATTTTTCCCTTTGTTCGTTCAATAAAGTAAGATCTTTTAGATATCTTAAAATGGACTAGATATATGCCTAAATGAGTGAACCTACACCGTAAAACACGTCAACATACATTTCTTTACAAAATAACTAGAATGCCTTAGATATTGGGATTAGTGCTTTAGATGTAATAATAATGATGATGATTATATAATCCATTTTTCAATATATGCTCATCGAAGTATGCTACAACAGTTGTGAACTTTGATTATAATAATTAAAGAAAATCACATAGAGGTGTAGTAAAGATGAACTAATCATGATGTTTCTAGTCTAGCCTTTGTACTAGCTCATGTGTTGAGTGATCATCAAGTTTCATGATCATGGTATAGAGTACGCCATCAACAATGAGAGTATATATTTACACCACCAACAATGAGAGTATATATTGTCTAGAGAGACAAGGCTATAGTACAAGTCCAAAGGATGATTTATTATGAGATAGAATCATGATATTAATAGTCAAATCATCATATCATTATTTTACGCACAAATCCTTAACACCAATGACACCAATGAGAACATCAAGTACCCTCATGCCAGAAGGCTTGCCCTTGGTTTTGTCCCAACCCCGCCTGCAAAGGTGGCCATACCGGTGATTCTAACATGAGCATGAAAGCATGTTTAGGGACTTGGATAGTTCAACAAGTGGATCACGCTTCTTCTGACGACGGAGAAATATTCTTTAGGCTCACTCAGTATTACGATGTCACCAAATCGTATGCGTTGACACAATTATGATGAGATCATAAAAGACATCAAAATACGGCTACAAGTTAAAGAGATTGAAAACATAAAAAATATAACCAGTATACTACCAATATCTCCCCTTGGATTGTCACACTGATATCGTGAAGCGGAAGGATTAGTATATGTGTAATAAACGGGTTTGCTCGATGCGGTTTTCGCGTGGTGAAGTGGGAACCATTATGGGTGTTCATGCTCTGTTATTGGTTATCAATCCGAAGATCTTCGGTATCATGACTACTTACTAGTGAATCCGGGTCACACGATTAAGATCTAACGATCTTGTTGTCCTAGTCACCTACATGGTAGGTAGATGAGAGAGTTGTCCGGAATGGTCTCCGGACACACGAGAATAGTTTTAGGATTCATTGAGACACTCGGAGAGAAATCCAGAGAAGTTTTGGTGACATAACCTAATTCAAGAAAATTGTTTCGAAGTCGTCGGTGTTGGTTGTGAGGCTGTAACACCCTCGGATTGGCCCTATGCAGGTTTCAGATATTTCCATCAAACCCGCATAAAAACGATTTAAAGACGCCCACCGAGCACTTTCGTGCTGGTTGAAAACGAAGTAATACCATTACACAATTGTTCATGATAAAATCCACAAAACCATATATATACAACAATGACTCAATGAGTCAAAAAAAGAAATATACATTAGAAAGATCCATATCACATTGAAAACTCAAGACTGGGTCTCGATAGACCGCTCATCAAAGGACCGACCAATCAGACGAGGTATGTCGGCAACCAACTCGCCTGAGCGGCGCCACCTGCATTGGAAGATCTATCCTCCACCGCTAGAGGCAATTGATATGTCATAAACGTATCTATAATGTTTGATGCTCCATGCTTGTTTTATATCATTTGTCTTATGTTTTGTCTACACTTTGAGGTATTTTTATGCACTTTCTGGAACTAATCTATTGAAAAGATGCCATAGTGCCAGTTTCCTGTTTTCTGCTGTTTTTGCCTTCAGAAAAGCTAAAAAATGAATATTTTTGGAATTGGACGGGACAAAAGCTAATCTGCCTAATTTTCCAGGAGCAATACGGAAACGCGAAGCAGAGACGGAGTGGGACACCTGGGCGGCCACACCCTATGGTGGCGTGGGTAGCCCCTGGTGGCGCCGCCAGGGGGTATGGGCCCCTGGGCCTCCACCGACCTCCCCCTTTCGCCTATATAAAGCCCTCGATGAGAAAACCCTAGATGAATCGGCATACATACACGAAAAGTTCCGCAGCGCCGCCGCCACCGAAGAGGAGATTCGAGGGACAGAAGTCTCTGTTCCGACACCCTGCCGGGACGGGGAATTGCCCTCGAATTCATCTCCATCGATCTCCACCACCATCTCCATCGTCGTTGCTGATTCCCATGATGAGGAGGGAGTAGTTCTTCCTCGAGGCTAAGGGCTCTACCGGTAGCTATGTGTTCATCTCTCTCTCTATGCGTGATCTTATTGGGATCATGAGCTTTGTAATCAAGTAGATCTATTCTGCTACTCAAGTGCTTTAATCAATCTCCGGCTCTCCCCACGTGTGTGAAAGTGACAACGTGCACACCGTGTGGCACTTAGGCCAAAGATTATAAATACTTGTCATGAGTTATATTTTGAGTTGGTTGTCTCTATGAAATTGTGGTGTTTGAAGGAACCTTCTAGCACTCAAGGTGACAGTGTGGGGTTATCTAGATGGGGATCACACACTTTAAGGAGTGATGTTATAGCCCTACCGTGGATTAGAGTTGTCCAACCGGAGAGTAGTATCATGAAGAGAAGATATTTATATGAGAGTGTTCACTAGTGAAAATATGATCCCTATGCCTTGTTTCTAAGCATTGAAACACCGTTTACAACTAGATCGATTACATGTTTGCTTGCTTTCATATTTGTTTCAGATTTCCTTTAGTCTCTTCCACGCCATCAAAGTCTTTTCTGGCACCGTTACCACTTATAATCATCCATATCACTTGTATTTTACTATCTCTTCGCCGAACTAGTGCACCTATACACCTGATAAGTGTATTGGGTGTGTTGGGGACACAAGAGACTTCTTGTATCTTGATTGTAGGGTTGCTTGAGAGGGATATCTTTGACCACTTACTCCCTGAGTTTGATAAACCTTGGGTAATCCACTTAAGGGAAACTTGTTGCTGTTCTACAAACCTATGTACTTGGAGGACCAACAACTGTCTACAAGAATAGAAGCGTGCGTAGACATCAGCAATCACCGACTGGACAAAGTAGTTAGGGCCTATCAGGCCCAGTAGACCCAACTAGCCCCTACCGCCATGCTACAACATCCTACCCGCAACCACCATGCTCCTACAAGTCTGATAAACGTTATATTTGTACATAGTTTGTCACGTATCCGTGTTGTACATGTATACCAGTTGTACCCCTATAAACTCCCCATATGTAATGATACCAGGCCGGCCCTAGATGGTATGAGCCTTTTACCCTACCATACATGTTTCTTAACATGGTATAAGAGCAAACCTAATTTTCGCTTCCGCCTACCCTACCGCCGCCGTCCTACAGCCTCCGCCTTGCGCCGCCGCTCGCCGATCTCGCCATGACTACCTATGGCCTCTCCTCCAACCTCTCTAGCCCATCCACCGCCTCATCCGCAAGGATGGTCCTCTCCGACGTCTCAATAAGCTTTGGGAGCGCTGCTCGGGCGGTGATGACATCACGAATCCCCGACACCCCCATCGACCTGACGACCAAGTTCACCATCCGCCTTACAGCGGACAACTAGCTCTACTGGCGCACTCAATGTGATCAAATATTGAGGAGAAACCTGCTCTTCGGGTTCGTCGATGGATCCCTACCCTGTCCACAAGAACAGCTCCAAGTCCCGATGTCTGATGGCAAACCCGCCTCCACCATGCCCAACCCCAAGTACTCGGCATGGCACCAACATGATCAATCCATCCTCTCTGCCATCGTCTCCTCTCTCAGCGAGGGGGTCCTTGGCATGGTCATGATGATCCCGACGTCGCGGGAGGCGTGGGAGACTCTGGAAGCCATCTTTTCCTCGCAATCGATACCCCAGGTCATGGTGATCCGTACCCAGCTGTCCAAGATCAACAAGCACGACTACCGCAATGCCTTCTTTAACAAGGTCAAGTCCCTGGCTGATGTGCTCTCGTTGATCAGACAGCCGCTTCGCCCCGAGGAGTTCAATGCCTTCCTTCTCGCCGGCCTCGATAGTGACTATGACCCCCTCGCTGATCGTGTCTCTGCTCGGTCAGTGTTCGACCCTATGCATATACGGGACGTCTACGCGCAGATCCTCAATACCGAGCAGCGTGTCGAAGCACGTCACGCTGAGCTCGGTGCCGACATCCACTCCGCCAACTACACGTCTCTCTAAGGCGGGGACACGCACCTACGCAGCAGCCGCCGCCACCGATGCCGCCTACACAGTGGACCGTCCAGGGCGCCTCTGCCCCTGGTGGTCGCCCGAAGGGACCTATCATGCCGCCTCCTCCCGCACGTCAGCAGGGCCAGGGCGGTGGTCGCAACGCGGGTGGACAGGGCGGCAGTGGTGGAGGTCGCCCGATATGCCAAATTTTCTCCAAGGTCAGCCACGTTGCATCCTTCTTCTTCAAGCGCTTCTAGAAAAATATTCCGGGGACCGGGAACGATGGTCGTAACATGAACCGACAGCTCGCTACTCTCAAATGATGGTGCCGCTGCATACCACGTCGGCGCCTCTACTCCCTCGTACCCACATACTGGTATGCGGACATTGCAGTGACGGAACACTTCTCCAACGACCTCAACAATATGAACATCAAGGAGCAATACGATGGCAAGGACACTGTCCAAACTGCTAATGGTATAGGTATGTGCAACACATATTGGTCAATCTATAATTCCTACACCTACACAACCTGTACATCTCAAAAATATACATCATGTACCATCCATTACTCGCAATCTTATTTTCGTCCAGAGATTCACACACGATAATAACGTTTTCTTTGAATTCCATCCTTGGTATTTTCTTGTTAAGGACCGGGGCACCAGGGCGGTTCTGCTTAGAGGGGGATGTCGCCGAGGTCTTTATAATCTTGATGTGTCTTCTATTAAGCAAGCCTTCGGCAGCTTCAGGATATCCAGCCTCTCCGATCGTTCAACATATTTTACATGGTCATTAGCTTCCCACTATGTCCGTTAATAAAGCTGTAACTTTAGTGTGTGATGCCTGTCAGCAAGGCAAGAGTCGTCAGTTACCTTTTTCAGCGTCTACTCGTGTTGCTACTACACCCCTTGAGATTATTCATTCAGATGTTTGGAGTCCTGTCTAGATGTTCGTTAGTGATCATCAGTTTTATGCGAGCTTTGTCGATGAATATAGTCGTTTTACATGGTTTTATCTTTTGAAACATAAATCTGACCTCTTTGCTATTTTTCTTAAGTTTTAGCAACATGTTGAACATTTACTTAATAAGAAAATTATCCATGTTCAAAGTTACTGGGGTGGAAAGTATCTAAAGTTAAATAAATTCAATGCTGATATTGGAATCTCAAATCGTGTCTCATGCCCACATACACATCAACAAAACGGTACAGCTAAACGTAAACACTGTCATATTGTCGAGATCGGTCTTACTCTCCTAGCTCATGCGAGTGTCACCTTTCAGTTTTGGAGTGATGCTTTCTCCACCGCTTGCTTCCTCATCAATAGATTACCTAGTCACGTTATAGACATGCAAACACCTCTCGAGCGTCTCCTAGGTGAAACACCTGATTACTCCTTCAAAAATTTCTGTTGTGCGTGTTGGCCACATCTTCGCCCATACAATAACCGTAAGCTTCAATTTCGCTCCAAAGAATGTGTTTTTTGGGTATAGTTCTCTTCATAAAGGCTATAAGTGTTTGCATGTTCCTACTAATCGTGTTTATATTTCCCGGGATGCTGTGTTTGATGAGACGGTGTTTCCCTTTTCTCACACCAATGTACCTTCCACCACACCATTCCCTCATGATACACCTCTACACCCCGATCAATTTATTGATGCTACATATACTCCCTTGCTTTTGGCTAATCATGGTGCAGGTTCGGGACGTGGATCACGTCTTGAATTACTTGACGAGGAGCCACCAACTAGTACACACGTTGATCGTGGCGCTTACCTCGACGCCGACGTTGATCTGCATGGGCATGCAGGTTCTGGCGGGACGGGCGTCTCCCGGCGATGTCGCGAGCTCTCCTGGGCCGGCCTCGCCTCTAGCACCTGGCTCCACGGCCCGCTCGTCGTCCTCGTCGTCTGCCGAGGCAGCCCACTTGACCGGCTCCGCCTCATTGACCAGCGCGGAGGATAGTTCTCCGTTGCCGTCTACGTCAACCCCTACCGATGGGATACCTTCGCCAGCGCCTCCTCGTATGGCCACGCGTCTCCAGCATGGCATTCGCTAGGAGAAAGTTCAGACTGATGGTACTATTGCTTGGAATACCACCAAGTCGTCTAATCCTACCCTGCTGACTACCGAGCCACATGATTTTCGCGCCGCTCTCTCGTCTCCTCACTAGCGCAATGCTATGGAGATCGAGTACTCCGCTCTTCAGTAAAATCAGACATGGCGCCTAGTTCCACCATGATCTGGAGTGAACATCATTGATTGCAAATGGTGTTTAAATCAAGAGGCAAGCTGACGGGTCCATTGACAGACACAAGGCTCGTCTCGTTGCAAAGGGATTCAAGCAACGCTATGGCCTTGACTATGAGGACACCTTCAGTCTGTGGTGAAGCCTATTACCATTCGTCTCCTACTGTCGATGGCTCTTTCTCATGGATGGCACCTTTGTCAGCTTGATATTTAGAATGCATTCTTACATGGGGTTCTCGAGGAGGAGGTCTTTATGTGAGAGCCACCTGGTTTTGAGGATCCTAGCTACCCTATCCATTTGTGTCAGCTTGATAAGGCTTTCTACGCTCTCAAACAGGCTTCTCGCGCATGGCATGCCAGACCAGAAGGAGAAAGGAAACGTCACACAGGTGTTGCAAGCAACGCGGAGACCTGCACAACACAAAACTCAAGACTTTGTCCCAACGAACAGTGAGGTTGTCAAGCTCACCGGTTTTCTATAACAAAGGATTAAACGTATAGTGTGGAAGGTAATGGTTTGCAGCAAGTAAACAAGTAACCGTGGAAGATGTATCAATGGTAAAGATTGGACCGGGGTCCATAGTTCACTAGAGGTGCTCTCCTTAGATAAACATCATGGCATGAAGGGAAATTAACAGGAACTGAGCAAGGCATAACAATGCAATACTAGTCAGAAAGATCCTATGAGATTCGATTAGGCAATACAACAAGATACATAGATCGCCATCCAACTGCATCTATGACTAGAAGTCCACCTTCAGGTTATCATCCGAACCCCCTCCAGTATTAAGTTGCAAGCAACAGACAACTGCTTTAAGCAAAGTGTGTAAGGTAAATAGTCCACATATTCCATGAACAAGAGACCGTTGTTTTCTCCCTAGTAGCAACAACACATCTACAACCGAAGAGATTTCTGTCACTTCCCTTGGAAACTAGAGGCATGAACCCACTATCGAGCATAAATACTCCCTCTTGGAGTCACTAGAAACTACTCGGCCAAGATAGCTACTAACAACGGAGAGCATGCAAGATCACAAACAACACAGACATGATAGAATCATAAAGAAAAAACAATTAATCAATCCAACATAATAATCTCAATGTCCATCGGATCCCCGCAAACACAACATGTATGATTACAAATAGATTAGATCTTGATCATGAACGGATATCACAAGATCTATACATGAAAGCACAAGGAGGAGATACAACCATCTAGCTACTACATGGACCCATAGTCCAAGGTGGACCTACTCACTCATCATACCGGAGAGAAGGCCTCCAGGATGATCTCCCCTCTGGCAGGGTGCCGGGAAGAACTTCAGATTCCCCCGATCTAGGGACGATGGTGGCGGCGGATACAGACGGTTTTGTGGAGATTTGTTCGGGTACTTAGGGTTTCTGCATCGGGGGCTTCTTATAGGCGAAGGGGGAGGCCGAGGAGGCGACCAGGGGGCCCACATCCTACCTATGCATGGGCCCACCCCTGGACACGCCTGGGGGGGGGGGGGTTTGGATGCCCTGGTTCGCATCTCCGTCTCCCCTCTGGACTTCGTGTTCCCTACGGAAAGTTATTGACTTTTGCTTTTGTCCCGTCCAATTCCGAGAATATTGATTTTCTGCTTTTCTAGAACCAAAAACAGAAGAAAACAAACAACTGGCACTATGGCAACTTGTTAATAGGTTAGTACCAGAAAAGATATAAAAACACCTCAAATAAAGACAAAGCAAAGTAGATACTAAACAAGCATGGAACATCAAAAAATATAGATACGTTTCCGACGTATCAAGCATCCCCAAGCTTAACTCCTGCTCGTCCCTGAGTAGGTAAGTGATAAAAAGAATAATTTTTGAGGTGACTGATGATCCACAAGTATAGGGGGTGTATCGCAGTACTTTCGATAAATAGGTGTGTCGATCCCAACGAGGAGCAGAAGGTGTTGAATAGTGGTATGGAGCAGGAACTCTCTATAAATACTTAGCAAACGGATTTTTAGTGATTTTCTGATAAGGCAACAAAACAAAGAGAAATTAATAAAGACAACGAACAACGGAGCAAGTGGCCCAATCCTTTCTAAGCAAAGTACAAGCTGGTGGAAATACTTATGAGGACCAAACGTTCTCGAGGACACATGGGAATTCTGTCAAGTGCTTTCGCTTCAAATAGCTGAGTACTCTTCTCTGGTGTTGTAAGTGTTGTGTGGGTGAACCTGTGCTAACATACCGACCTTACTTGGACTAATACACTCGCTATTTTCAACAGTGGCTGCTCCTGTTGTTCCCGCATCACTCGCATGAGTTTCTGAGCTTCCCGTTTGATCATCCGTTTTTTTTTGAAGTACCCTGCAAACATTCGTAACTACAGGAAAGTAATTAAGATATAAATCTAACCACATCCTTAAACTCTGAGATCCTACACTCGCTTGTGCAAAGGTGTCCTAACGGGGGTTCAGGTTTTTGTCACTCCGACAACCCCACAATTAGTAGCCAAATACACAATGCATTCCCCTATTCCCATAAATGGTGAAGTATCATGTATTCGATGTTCACATGACACCACTAGAAGAATAGCACCACAACTTAAATACTAAACTATTGAATAATAACTCAACACAAATCCACTACTAAGAACATAACTTCTCCCATGTCCTCAAGAACTAAATGAACTACTCACAAGACATCATATGGATCAAGATCAAAGATGATATGGTAATGGATAACAATCTGAACATAAACAATAATCCAATGGTTCCACTCACAAGCATCAACTACAATAGTAATCAACACCGGGAAAGTTTCCCCTAAGAACTAAAGCAATATCCAACACAATTGTTACAACAGGACAGAGTGGTGATGATGGTGCTGGTGGAGATGATGGTGTGGATGATAATGATGATCCCGATGAAGCCTAGCTTGATGATGGTGTTGATGGCGACGGTATCCCCTCTCCGGGAAGGAATTCCCCCGGCAGAAATCTGTCTGCCGGAGAGATCTTTCTCTCTCGGTGTTTTCCGCCCCCAGAGGCGGCGGAAATCTATCTGTGGTCGCTCCCCTGGCGTTAGGGTTTCGTAGGGAAGATATAGGCGAAGGGGCGGAGTCGGGAGCCGGGCAGGTGGGCTACACCTTCCCTAGGCGTGACCTAGGGGGGACCCGCGCCTAGGGGGTGGGCCCCCCTGCAGACCCTCTTCGCTCCTCCTTCTGGCTTCCTCAATCTTCTGGAAAATAATATTTTCCCATATTTTTCTGGTATTTTTCTGATCTTCGCGAAATTGCACCGAAACGCCTTCTTTTCCATCAGAATCCAGACTCCAGCAGTTCATCCTCCAAGAATCATCCAACATGCATAAATAGATGAAAAGCCATAAGTAATACCTCATAGTAAGACATATATCAATGAATAGAGGTAAAATATGATATAGAAAGGTGATGCAAATTGGGCGTATCAACTCCCCCAAGCTTAGACCTTCGCTTGTCCCCAAGCGACAACTGATCTCAGTAAACATGTCCACAGGTTTATGGAGTGAAGTGTCAATAAAAGTATATGAACAAGAAGCATCACACTTATAATTGCACAACTCATAGAATAAAGCAACTCACCATTATATAACTTAGCTTGCAACTCACTAATGGATTGCACAGCTTATGTGAGCCTGTTGGGAACCCCAAGAGCAAGGTGTGAAGCAGTACAATAGCAAGTTTTCCTTCAGTAAGAAACGAGGTTATCGAACCAGTAGGAGGAAGGAAACATCACACAGGTGTTGCAAGCAATGCGGAGACATGCACAACACAAACTCAAGACTTTGCCCCAACGAACAGTGATGTTGTCAAGCTCACCGCTTTGCTGTAACAAATGATTAAACATATGGTGTGGAAGGTAATGGTTTGCATCAGGCAAACAAGTAACAGTGGAAGATGTATCAATGGTAAAGATTGGACCGGGGTCCATAGTTCACTAGAGGTGCTCTCCTTAGATAAACAACATGGCATGAAGGGTAAACAAATTACAGCAGGGAAATTGACAGGAACTGAGCAAGGCATAACAATGCAATTACTAGTTAGAAAGATCCCATGAGATTCAATTGGGCAATACAACAAGATATATAGACCGCCATCCAACTGCATCTATGACTAGAAGTCCACCTTCAGGTTATCATCCGAACCCCCTCCAGTATTAAGTTGCAAGCAACAGACAACTGCTTTAAGCAAAGTGTGTAAGGTAAACAGTCCACATGTTTCATGAACAAGAGACCATTGTTTTCTCCCTAGTAGCAACAACACATCTACAACCGAAGAGATTTCTGTCACTTCCCTTGGAAACTAGAGGCATGAACCCACTATCGAGCATAAATACCCCCTCTTGGAGTCACTAGAAACTACTTGGCCAAGATAGATACTAACAACGAAGAGCATGCAAGATCACTGAAAGGACATTTATTGTCATAATCACTTTTGGTGTTTGTTAACAGCAAGTAGATCATTTTACAGTTTTTCACTATCCACAGGTTGGTATTATGATAAGTGAAAAGTACCCTCACACTTGGGAAAGATTCCTGCTAAGTGTGACATGGTTCTGGAAATTCCAGACCGGAGTCTCCGGTCTGCCTAGGCCGGAGTCTCCGGTGTGGTTCGGAGTTTCCGGATGTGTCCCCGGTGGAGGTTTCAGAATCATGGCCGGGACATTCTATATTGGGGTGCATAGCAAGGTCCGGAGTCTTCACTGGAATCTCCGGTCTTGGCTCAGACCGGAGTCTCCATTGCTGGAGGACCGGAGTCTCCGGCCAAGTTGGGTCGTGCCTGGCCCGGGTCATTCAGATGGACAGTCCGGAGGCTAGTCCGGAGATAGGCCAGAATCTCCGGTGTAGACCGGAGTCTCCGGTGTACAGACCGGAGTCTCCGGTCTGGTTCTTCTCCAACGGTCAGAAAACGGTTCGTGGAGGGGGTGCCTATAAATAGGGACCCTTATCCCCTTCCTCCAACTGCTCGAGCTGCTCAAGAACACAAACTCCATTAGAGTCACCAAATCTACAAGACCTCTCCATCCAACCATCCAAAGTCATTGATCTTTGGAGAATCGAAGGAGGAGGCCTTGATCTACAGCTTCACCAAGAGAGATCTTCATTTCCCCCTCATTCACTTGAGGGCCCCCAAGCTCTAGTGTTTCTTTGGAAACCCTAACTTTGGTTTGGTTCTTACAAGCTTGTATTTGATTGTCTTGACAACTTGCTTGTATTTTGGATCCTCCAATTAAGTTGTGGATGTGTGCCCCAAACTTGTAAAGGTACCGGCTTCCACCTTGAAGGTTGCCGATATAGTGGAAGGTGGATCGATCTCGTTGGGGTGAGGTTCATCGGAGAACAAGGGAGGCCTTTCATGGCGTAGGTGGTTTGATACCACCCCCTCTCCAAACGTAGACGTACTTCCCTTCAAAAGGAAGGAACTACGGGAAACAAATCCTTGTGTCTCCGTGTCCACCACTTTGGTTACTTCTATCCTTTACCGCACTTTACTTACTTGTTCTTGCTTAGTGTTGTGTTAGCTAGTGCAGCTTCGTCATATAGGTAAATTCACCTTAGTTGCATTATCTAGAGAATTTACCTTGTCAAACCTTAATTTGAAAAAGAAGAAAATTTGAAGTAGCACCTATTCACCCCCCTCTAGGTGCCCATACGATCCTTTCAATTGCTATCAGAGTCTCGGCTCTTTATTCAGGCTTTACCGCCTAAGAGAATATGGGTAGCCATGATGGGGAAGGTGGTGGTGAGCACACCATAGTGACCATGGAAGATCTCAAAAACTTGGAAACAAGATTGAGCTCTTCCTTGGTCAACGAAGTCAAGAAAATGCTTGAGAAACTTCTTAAAGACAAAGACGTCTCATCATCCCCTTCTCCTCAAGAGGAGCCTCCATCAGTTTTACCTAAAGGAAATGCTCCGGTATCTCCCGAGGGTATGACGGTGGAGGTAATCAAGACAACACTAACTCCTACACACAAAAGGATGGTGGGAAGGGTGAGCACCGTGAGTCATGGTACTCTCTCGACCCTCCAATTCCTCACCCTCATATAAACAATAGAGGTGACCCACCTAAGCTTGAAGCATCTACTACCTTTTCTCAATGGCAATCTCTAATGAAGACTCATGTGCACAGCTCTTGCATTGAACTATGGAACATCATTGAACAAGGACTCTATATTGGGGATCTAGACAACTTGACAAGAAGAGAAGTTGTAAATAGTCAACTCAATGCCACTGCCTTGCACATGATTCAACAAGGATTGGGTACAAAGGATTATCCACACATTGAGCACCTCAGCACTGCCAAGGAAGCTTGGGATGCTCTCACTTGTTGTTCATTGGGAATGAGAGCATGAGGAGGAACCGGTACGATGCACTAAGCAATGAAGCCGAAGGATTCTATATGAAGGAATATGAAGATCATGAATACATGTATCATAGGCTCAAATCCACCACCACCGCTTTTAGGAATGTGGGTGCCTCACATGTGGATGATGCATGGATAAAAAGAAAATATGTGAGTGCACTCATGCCCTTCGAGCCCACTGACTTGAAGAGCCTACAAGGAAGACACAACTACCACCTCATGACCTCCAATGAAGTTATGCAAGAGATGGACTCTTTCAAGGTTGCTGCCAAGAATGCCAAAGATGCCCGTCGCCCTTGGAATGACCAATGTTGTCAACCTTGCATTGAAGGCCAAAGTTGTTGAACATGGGGATGGTGATGACAGTGATGATGGTCTATGCATGAGCAACCCCGAAGATGTCAAGAAGTTTCATGGTATATGGCTTTCTATGCAAACAACTTCTGGAAGAATCTCGCGAAGGCCAAGATGGAAATGCAACGAAAAATCAACCCCAATGGACTAAGAGGCAATATGCCAAGATTGAGGACTTGCTACAATTGTAGCGACAGAAATCACTTCTTGGCCAGTTTTCCCTATGAGAGAAGAGAAGATCATGGTGGCAAACTAGTGCCAAAGATAGCTTCCAAAGCTCCTTATAAGAATCCCTTCATCAAGAAGAATTCCAACAATAAGAAGAAGGGTGAGATTGTATTGATCACTCATGAAGAATACTCATCAGACAATGAAGATGATGAAGATGAGGAAGAGGAAACATCAAGTGGTGTGGATGCTCTAGCCACTACTTCTACTCCGACACTCTCCCTCTTCGATTCTCCAAATGAGAATGCTCCCAACAAGGACATCACTTGCCTTATGGCAAGAGGAACGGAGGTATCCTCATCATCTCACTCCACCCCCTTAGCTAATGATGAAATTGATGATGATATGTCTCTTGAACTAAAGAGGGAATTAATTTCTTTTGATGATTTTGTGACTAACTTACAAGGGGAAGCCAAGAAACATTTTGGGAGTATCTTAGATCAACTTTCCCACACACAAGAGATTCTAGATGTAAGATGTAAACTGGGGCATGAACACATGATTGAACTAGAAGCCCTAAATAATGCTCTAGAAGAATAACAAGAGACTAGAATGTCTCTTGAACTAAAACTTGAAGGAATTGATGAGGCCAATGATGTCATTGTCAATAGACTCATCAAGGAACGTGATCATGCTATTGCTAAATATAAAAAGGCTAAAAAGTACAAGATTGAGTTTGGTGTGGTTCATAAAAACCTGCCGAGGACTTTAGTTCACTTGACAAGGCTGACAAGGCATTGGAAAGTGAACTCTTGTCTCTCACAAAGTCCTATGGAATGCTTCAAAGTCAATTGATCAATACTCCTTCACCTAGTAATTTCATTCCTTCTAGTAGTACAACTATTCTTGAAGAAAATGCTAGGTTGAAGGGGGAGCTTGCCAAGGCCACATTTCCACAATGAAACAAGTCCATTGATGACCTTTTAAGTAAGCAAAGGCCTAATGGTGAAAAAGGGGGCATTGCCTTTGTCTCCAAAGCCAAGAAGAAGAACAACAACAAGAAGAAGGCCAAGCCCACACAAGAGAGAAACAAGACCATTGTGGATAGTAAGACCACAAGTGGTAAAACTATGTCTCATGATGACTTTGCCAGAAGTGCTAACCCTCACTATGTTCTTATGCGTGATTATTATGGTGGTGTGTATGCACAATATGTTGGCCCATATGATGGTTATATTTCTTGGTCTATAAGGGTTCCAAAGACCCTTGTTGCTAACAAAAGAGGACCAGTTGAAAAATGGGTACCTAAAAATTAGCTTGATCTTTTGCAGACATATGCTTTCGGAGGGTCAAAATGGGTGCTTGATAGTGGTTGCACAAGTCATATGACCGGAAGCTCGTCTATTGTCAAGGACTTAAGGCCAAATGATGAGCAAATCACCGTGACATATGCCGACAAGTCAAAGTCTAAGGTAATGGGTTTCGACAAGGTAGTGGTTGCTCACGACATTACACTCGTGAACGTCATGCTTGTTGAGACCCTTGGATACAATTTACTTTCAGTATGTGCTCTTGGAAAGATGGGCTTTGCCGTATTTATTGGTGATGATATTGTGGTCCTCTTGTGGAGCAAGTCTCTCAAGGTCGCTTTCGTTGGGTACGTCGAGCATGACTTGTATGTGGTGGACTTTTCGGGGCAAACCGCTACAAGTGCGATGTGCTTATTCGGAAAGGACGATGTGGGTTGGTTATGGCATCGCCGACTAGCCCATGTTAATATGAGAACTTTGCAAAGTCTCCACAAGGAGGGTCATATTTTTGGACTAAAAGAAAATGTATCCTTTGCCAAAGATCGTGTTTGCAGGGCATGTGTTCTAGGAAAAATGCATGATGCTCCCCACAAGCCAAAAAACCGCATCAAGTCAACCAAGATCTTGGAGCTCCTCCATGTGGATCTCTTTGGTCCTCCATCTCATGCAAGTCTTGGTGGGAAGAAATATTGTTTAGTAATTGTTGATGACTTTTCAAGATACTCCTGGGTATATTTCTTCAAGTTGAAGAGTGAGACCCAAAATACCTTCATCGACTTCATCAACATGGTTCAACGTCAATACAATCTTCCCATGTTGATTATAAGAAGTGAAAACGGCACCGAGTTCAAGAACTACACCTTGAATGATTTCCTTAGTGATGAGGGGATAAAACACCAATATTCCGATGCATATACCCCTCAACAAAATGGTGTGGCCGAGAGGAAGAACTGGACTCTTATTGAAATGGCTAGGACCATGTTGGCGGAGTTTAAATCTCCATAAAACTTTTGGGCCGAAGCCATCTCCACCGCTTGCCATGCATCAAACTGGCTCTACCTCCGCAAAGAAATCAACAAGACTCCATATGAAATACTTACCGGTAACAAGCCCAACATATCTTACTTCCGGGTGTTCGGTTGTAAGTGTTTCTATCTCATAAAAGGTGTTCGTTTGTCCAAATTAGAGTCTAAAGCATTAGAGGGTATTTTTGCTGGATATGGTCTCGAATCTCACACTTATAGAATCTATGATAAGCTCTCCGGAGCCGTCATAGAATCTTGTAGTGTGAGCTTTGAAGAATATGATGGTCCCCAAGGGGGGCGTGTTGATGATTGCCATGCAGATGATGAAATGCCTCAGGATGCCATAGGAAGAATGGGTGTGGGATATATCCGCCCTGTTGAGGAACCCCTTATGGCGGATCGAGAAGAACTATGCTCTACTCAAGTGGAGCCCTCATCTTCACAACATCAACAAGCTCCATCCACCGAGGAGGGCAATGACTCAAGCCAAAGACAAGATGTGGACCCTCAACATGTTGAGCAAAGTGACAACTCTAGTCAAGAGGAGCTTGATTCATTCTCCAGGATGTCAAGTGGTGCAAAGTCAATTGTTCAAGGAAGATCCATACAAACTGCCTTGAGACAAGCTCAAATCGATGCTAGAAGAGTGCTTGACCAAGACCAAGGTCAATCTTTGCCTCTTAATGAAGAGAATGATTCCAGTGATGATCAAGGTCAAGCTGATGGTCAAGACGAGGACCAAAATGATGAAGAGGGTCCCCCAAGGAACAACATGGAGATCCACACTCGTCGTGAAGCTAGAAAGGAGAGAATGTTGGAATTAAGATACCACTCTCTACAAAATGTGGTTGGTGACCTAAGGAAAGGAATTTCCACAAGAGAAAAATTGAAGAGGTTCAGTGAACACCAAGCACACATCTCCATGATTGAACCAAAGAAAGTGTGGGAAGCTCTTGAAGATTCGGATTGGTTGGAATCTATGCACAAAGAGCTCAACAACTTTGAGAGAAACAAAGTATGGAAGTTAGTTGAGAAGCCAAAGGATTTCCGCAATGTTATTGGCATGAAGTGGATATTCAAGAACAAGCAAGATGAGCATGGAATTATAGTAAGGAACAAGGCTAGATTGGTTGCACAAGGGTTCTCTCAAATTGAAGGCATTGATTATGGAGAGACATATGCACCCGTGGCTCGCCTTGAGTCCATCCGTATCCTTCTTGCTTATGCGGCACATCACAACTTTAAATTGCAACAAATGGATGTAGAAAGTACATTTCTTAATGGTCCATTAAATGAGTTGGTATATGTAAAGCAACCCCTGGGATTTGAGGATACCAACTTCCCAAACCATGTCTACAAACTTGATAAGGCGCTCTATGGGCTCAAGCAAGCCCCACGCACGTGGTATGAGCACCTTAGAGAGTTGTTGTTTGACCGTGGATTTGAGGTTGGGAAAATTGATCCCACTCTTTTTACTAAGAAGGACAATGGGGAGCTTTTTTATGCCAAATATATGTTGATGATATTATCTTTGGCTCATCTAACAAAGCTTTTAATGATGAATTCGCAAAGCTTATGACTAGTAGGTTCCGGATGTCTATGATGGGGGAGTTGAGAGTATTTCTTGGTTTTGAGATCAAGCAAGTTAGAGGAGGGACATTCTTCAACCAAGTCAAGTATACTCAAGATATTCTCAAGAGATTCAATATGCAAGATCTAAATGGAGCTCCTACTCCCATGGCTACAAAGACTCATCTAGAACAAAATCCAAATGGTAAAGATGTGGATCAAAAGGTATACTGGTCCATGATTGGTTCTTTACTTTACCTTTGTGCATATAGACCCGATACTGTGTTGAGTGTAGGTGTGTGTGCAAGATATCAAGCGGCTCCTAAAGAAAGCCATTTAATGGCGGTCAAGAGAATCTTTTGATATTTAGTTCATACCCCATTTTATGGTCTTTGGTATCCTCGAGGATCAACATTTGCTCTGTGTGGATACACGGACTCGGATTGGGCTGGTGATAAGGATGATAGAAAATCAACATCCGGGGCTTTCCAATTCCTTGGTAGGTCCTTGGTATGTTGGTCGTCTAAGAAGCAAAATTGCATATCTCTCTCCACCGCCGAAGCGAGTATGTGGCAGCTGCTAGTGCTTGCACCCAATTGCTATGGATGCGGCAAACTTTAAAGGAATACGGTCTCCATTGACAAAGTGCCTCTTCTATGTGACAATGAAAGTGCTATCAAGATTGCCTACAACCCGGTGTATCACACAAGGACAAAGCATATTGAGATTCACCATCACTTCATTAGAGATCATGTTGCTAGAGGTGATATTGATCTATCATATGTGTCAACCAAAGACCAACTTGCCGACATCTTCACGAAGCCACTTGGTGAAGCAAGGTTTTGCTATTTGAGGAATGAACTAAATATCATTTATTCAAGGAGCTTGACTTGACTATCTTACATTCTCACCTATGACTTGACCCTTATTTGGTTTAGGTGTAGGCATGGATATAGGGGAGTGCGGTCCTAATTTATTGGACTATCCCTCCCCCATTATGCCCAAAGCAATCAAAATCATTCCTCTTAATATCATTTTGTGATATGTGAGCTTAAATGATGAGTTTCGGTAATGGACCCAAGATATATCTTCGTGGTGCCAAGCCGAGTATACTCAAATATGGTGGCCTAGGCCACCGCCCTCTCAGACTAGAGGGGTTGGCGCTTACTCATGTTTGTCATTTGCTTGATTTTGGTCTCTTGGAGCTTTTCTGAATATTTTTGTGAATTCCTATGGCTCTTGTTGGTTCTTCACAGTTTGATGTCTCAACCCAAGCCTTTTCCCTATCTTAAACCTATCTATCTCTCATATATGTCCCCAAACACCTATCCTGGAGTTTTTTTGGTCGAGGAGGACCGGAGTCTCCGGTGCACATGCACCGGAGTCTCCGGTGTAGACCAGATTCTCTGGTGTAGAACGGAGTATCCGGTCCAGACGGTTTCTGCCACTTATAGTAAGGGGACGGGGTGAACTGATACTGCAGTTCCTCATTCTCAACCCCGTCCCCCTCCTCCTAACCCATTGCCTCCCCTTCCAAAACTCCTCCCCGGAGGTCAAGAAGCCCCCGGGATCCGTCGTGCCGCCGGCCAATCTTCTCCTCTCCTCCATTGGGTCATTCCCACCGGAGGAATTGATCCCATGGACAGATCTGGTACCTCTCCTCTTCTTTTTCTCCTAGGGTTCATCTCTAGATGTGTTTTTGAGGATTGGTGTTGATTTGTCCATTGGAATCACTTGTTTGCATGCACTCTAGTACTTTATCATTGTTTCATTGCCCGATCTACTAGATTCACCCCCACCAGCATCTCCCCATCTCATGCCCGAGCCTCCCGACCGGAGATTTCAGACTTAGGTCCGGAGACTCCGGTCGCCAGGACCGGAGACTCCGGTCTGAGCTGGAGACTCCGGTATGAGGTGTGGAGACTCCAGTGTTGGGTGAATCAAAACATACCGGAAATGCATCAAAGCTCTTGTACCGCATTGTTGGGACATATATACTCATCTCCATGCTATCTCCCTCACTGCTGTTCACAGGTGATGGTTCTAGCCGTCCTCGTCGTACCAAGGCCAAGTCACAAAGAGGAACTCCTCGCTATGATGAAGCCCAGGGTCAGTTTATAGTGCCTCCTTCCAACCGAAGACAACAGACACGTGATGCAGCCTATTTGAGGAGGGTAAAGGAAAGGACTGAACGAGAGGACCGTGCCAAGAAGGCCAAATATGACAACCTTCAGTCCTTGGCCAAAATGTCAAAAGAGGAGTACCGTGAACTGAGAAAGACTGATTTTTATGGGCTGCCTCATACCAGCGATGACCCTCATTTCTGTAGGAAGGAACAGGCTATGTTCATGAAGGATGTGTATGGTGTGCTCACCAAATCACCTGTTTGCCCTCAGAAGTTCATGAAACAATACAACTGAGACGCAAAGCAAAGCAAATGAAAACTAAGACGCTCCAAGAACAACACAACTATGCATGAAACAATAAAAACAAAGTGTCTAGACATACCTGAGCTTTTTATTGATGAAGAAGGGGATGCCTTGGGCATCCCCAAGCTTTGACGCTTGTACCTCTTGAATATTTCTTGGGGTGACACGGGGGTGGCATCCCCAAGCTTGAGATTTTATCCATTCTTCATCTCATTGCATCATTCTCTCTCTACACCTGGAATTTTTCCTTCATACAAAACTTCACACAATCTTCATTAGCAACATTAGCTTATTCAAAAGATATTAGAACACTGACAAAGATTTAGAACAACAAGGCTTTTCACTAAAAACACAAGCTACTGTATTAAATCCTTCAAAAAGCTCAATTCACCTAAAGAGAACTCAAAAAGGAATCAATAAGAAGCAAATGCAAATAATAACAGAAATCTGCCAAAACAGACAATCAGGTAGAAACCGATTTTTTTGAACATCTTCTGTTGCTCAAATAAAAAATTGTTGAACTAACGAAAGTTATCTAACATACTGGGGGATTTATTCGAAATTTTTTAGCTCAATCTGAGTTACAGAGCCTCCTCACGAATTTTTTTGGTGGAGGAAAGAAATCTGTTTCGGAACAGCAACTCCCCAAATCTTACTTCCCTCTCATTAGAGGTCATTCTTGGCACAAAAAGAAAACAAAAAGGATAAGGAGAGGTCATTACTGAAGTAATAACTTCCAATACTTAAGGAAACTCTTGGGTTATCTCTCAACAAGTACTTTTCTTTAACGCCTTTAAGTTAGGCACAAGAAGCAAGAAGAATCAAGTATTTTCAAATGAAGAAGCATTAACATCCAACCTTGCTTTCAAAGGGGGAGAAAAGAGCAACTTATCTCTTCTAATTGGGAAGTGTCAGTAACTTTCTTGAATGGAAAATAATATTTAATGGTGCCTTCTTTCATATCAATGATGGAACCAATTGTTCTAAGAAAAGGCCTTCCCAAAGTAATAGGACAAGAAGCATTGTATTCAACATCCAAAACATAGAAATCCACAGGGACATAAGCATTTTTAACCATGATAAGAACATCATTAATACTCCCCATGAGTTTCTTATTAGCATTATCATTGAGTGGGACATCCAAATAACAATCTTCCAATGGTGGCAAATCAAGCATTTCATAAATCTTCCTAGGCATAATAGAGACACTAGAACCAATATCACATGAAGCTTTGAGGTCAAAGTCATTCACTTGCATATTAATAATGGGTTACCAACTATCTTATACTTTCCTAGGAATAGAAGCTTTGTATTTTAGCTTCTCTTCCTTAATCTTAACAAGAGCATCTGTAATGTGTTTGGTAAAGGCAACATGCATATCACTAGCATCCGGACTTCTAGCAAGCTTTTGCAAGAACATAATGACTTCAGAAATATTGCAACCATCAATATCAAAGTCAAACTTGGCATCACTAGTAGTAGGCTCAATAGGCTTAGGCATAGTAGGAGGAGGAATAGGGACTACTTGTGGTTTAGTGGTGATGGTGCACACACTATTGTTTCTATCAATTTCAGCTTCCCTTTTCCACTTAGCATGAAGTTGAGCTAACAACCTAACATTTTCATCAATAGTAACTTGTATGGCATGAGCAGTAGCAAAGGTATTTTCCATGGCTTTAGGTTTAGCAGCCATTTTATTAATCAAAGAGGACTGAGCTTCAGACAAAGAGGATATATTTTTCTCAATAGTTAAAAGCTTTTCCTCTATAGTCTTATTGAAAGTGGTTTGTTTACTAATAAAGTCTTTGAGAATGACTTCAAGTTCAGAGGGGGCACTTCTAGCATTATTGTAAGAGTTTCCATATGAATTGCCATTATTAGGAGGATAAGTCCTATAATTGTTGTTGCTACCAAAATTGTTCCTATAGGCATTGTTGTTGAAATTGTTGTTTCTAATGAAGTTCACATTAACTTGCTCTTCTTGACCAACCAAAGAGGCTAAGGGAACACTATTAGGATCTAAAGCAGCTTTCCTATTAACAAGAATAGCCATAATAACATCAATCTTTTCACTCAAAGAGGAAGTTTCCTCAACAGAATTTACCTTCTTACCATGTGGAGCTCTCTCAACATGCCATTCAGAGTAGTTAACCATCATATTATCAAGGAGCCTTGTTGAAGCACCCAAAGTGAGGCCCATAAAGGTACCTACAGCAGCTGAATCCAACAGATTTCTTGAGGAGAAGTTCAAACCTGCATAAAAAGTCTAGATAATCATCCAAGCAGTGTGTCCATGAGTAGGGAAATTTTTAACCAAAGATTTCATTCTTTCCCAAGCTGGAGCAACATGTTCACTATCAAGTTGTTTAAATTTCATAATATCACTTCTCATAGATATAATCTTAGCAGGAGGATAGTACTTTCCAATAAAAGCATCTTTGCACTTAGTCCAAGAATCAATACTATTTTTAGGCAAAGAAAGCAACCATTCTTTAGATTTTCCCCTCAAGGAGAAAGGAAAAAGCTTGAGCTTAATAATATCTCCATCTACATCCTTATATTTTTGCATCTCACAAAGTTCAACAAAGCTATTGAGATGGGCAGCAGGATCATCAGAACCAGCACCGGAAAATTGCTCTCTCATCACAAGATTCAACAAAACAAGTTTAATTTCATAAAAGGTAGCATCAGGAGCAGGTGGAGCAATAGGTGTGCTAAGGAAATCATTGTTGTTGGTGCTAGTGAAGTTACACAACTTAGTGTTCTCAGCAGAGTTCATTTTGGCAAAGGTGGGCAAGCCAAAAACAGCAACAGCATCTAGTGCAGAAACTAATTTTTTGGGGTTTTTTGGAAAGAGGCAAACAAAACTAAGCAAAAGAAACAAAGCAAACTAAAAACAAAGTAAAGAGAAAGGAAGTGAAGGACTCTGTCACATCCCAAATTTTAGATTTGGTCTTGCATATCATTCATATCATTGCATCATGCTTTTCCATGCAAAACCGTCGAGTGAAAAGGTTCGGCGAAACGCCAATTGCAAAACCCTATTCTATTTTGCTACGAGGTTCCTGCGGGAAGCTTTAGTAGGACTAGCGTGGACCACCCTTGTAGATTAGTGGTTTCGCTCAAACCTTGACGCTAGAATGTTCCCCTCGACTATACGAACCCGTAGGCGCAAGAATCGCTCAAATCGGAGCTCGTACGGAGAAAGTTGCGGCCGTTTTAGTGAATCGCCGGAAAACGGTCCGAATTTCCGGACCGATTTCCGAGTTCGTGTCCAGTTTCGCCGAATCAGAGTAGGACCCGCAGAGGGGCCCCACAAAAGAGGCCACCCGGCCTCGGGAACCGCACCCGCACGCCCCGCCTGCCCCGCCTCGATCCGCGCGATCGCCTCCGCCATCTCGTTCCGCGCGCCGCCGGGCTCCGCCGCCGCCGGCCACCCTCCCGCCGTCGCTGCCACCTCCGCAGGTACACGCCGCCGGCGCCATCCCCCACCTCGCCTCCACCCGCCGCGACCCCGTCGCCCCGCCTCGGCCACCGCCTGCGCCGCCTCGCCGCCTCTCCCGCCGCCGGCGCCTCGCGCCACAGCCGCCGCCGAGCCGCGCCTCGCCAACCGCCGCCGTGCGCCGCCATCTGCCTCGCACGTACGCGCTACTGCACCTACGCGCGCCTCGCCAACCGCCGCATGCGCTACTGCACCTACGCGCGCACGCATGCACGCACACCCGCACGTACGCGCGCCGTCTTGCGCGCTTCGTCGACAATCTTGGACCGCTCATTGACCGTCTCCCTCCGTGCAGGAAAAACACCGACGCCGGAACCGATCGCCGCCGCCGTCCGGAACTCGTCGCCATCCGTTTCGTCGTTTGTTTCCGGTAAGACAGCAGCCACCGTCAGATCTCAGATCAGCGGCTTAGATCGTTCGTTGACCGGTCAGACTCGGGCGTTGACTAGTCAGACGCCTAGTCAGCGCCCAGTCAGCAGACGCTTTGACCAATCAACAGACACAATTGACTGGTCAATTTCGTTAATCCTTTTAGTTGACAGATTTCGGTAGAATCTTGTAAATTGCGTAGAAATTAAACCGCTTGGCTAAAAATTGCAAATAAAATATGTGTAGATTCAGTGAGTCGTGTAGAATCTCGCTGTACCTTTGGTTCAGGCTTTTGCAGCAAGGTTTAGTACAGTTTAATCAAACTAGTTAGTGGCCTTTTCGGAATAATAAATTCGTAGAAAAAGATCCGTAGCTCCAAAAATCGCGTATGATATGTCCCTGGATTCAGTGGAACGAGGGGAATCTCATCATGAATTAAAAAGATAGGATTACAGTAAAAACTTCTGCAGGAACTGTCTAGTGGTTTTCTGCAGTGTTTTAATTACTCCGGGAGTTTTATAATTCCTTTTCGAGTAATTCCAGTTGGTACTGTTTCTAATCAGCGATGCCTATGCGATAGATTTTTTCCAAGATTTTACAAACAGTATACTACCGGTAGTGAATTATTTGAGTTCTCGCTCTAGTTTTGAGCACTACTTTTACTTAATAGTTTTCCTAGCGCTAAAACTATTTTTCCATGCATGCAATCGGTGGTATTATGGAATAGGATGTCGTGGTGCAGCTGTAGCACCAATTCACTTGTCGTTCTTGCATTCATGCATCATATTTGTTGCATATGCTTGTGGATTGTTTGTTTATGAATGCAATTGTATCGTGTAGATTGTGACGAGTGCAACACTTGCTCGTGTGTGGATTGTTCTTCCGACCGCTACAACCAAGGCAAGTAGATGCTACTTTGTTCATGATATCGTCCTACTATTTTCAATGCATTGTCGTGTATTTTGTAGTTGCATGTGTAGGATGATACTATCGCTATGCTATGTCCTATTATGTGGTAGGGCCTTCCTTGTAGATGAACCACCGTTTGTAGATGTGCTTAGCCATGCTATGATGAACGAGGGCTGGGTTACATCACTGAAAGTTGTTTCTAAATGAGTTGTTTTGCAAAAACTAAAACAACTTAATCAATGAATCCCCTGGGTGTGATGGTATTGATAATTTTCGGTGGTTTCATTGCGGAAAGGCACCCAGGTATCAAGAGAGAATGATTGGCTTCTTTATTGTGTAGCTTACGTGTACAACCATGTGCCAATAATGAAATGGGCGGTTGGTTGGACTTAGTAGGTTGTGGTGACCCGAACCCGCGTATCCAGAGATGTAGAATTTTGGTAGGTTGGACCGGTGCGCGTCGGGATTGGGGAGCTACTTCCCGAACGGTCTCAACTTGGACTTCTCCCTATCATCACCCAAAATGAGAGTGATGGTACGAGATGGGCTGGCCAAGTCACATGGGTAAAGTGTACTAACCTCTGCAGAGTGTATAATCTAATCGATTAGCCATGTCCCCGGTTATGGACAACTGAGTTGCTTGATATTGATTCCATGACATGTTTCTCGCTCATTCTAATTTCATAATTGTTTTAATGTTGTTGGGTTAACTTAATTGGGATCTCTTCAAAGAAAATCAAAAACTGTTTATGAAAGTAGGACAAAGATATTTGCAAATGCAAGCCAGACACAGCTCCACTTGCCAGATATGCATGTAGATGTTAGTACTATTGTCTCCATTACTAGCTCTACTTGCCATACATTCCATGTATTGACCCTTCGGGGCTGCTACGTTTCATGTTGCAGGTTATTCCGATTCTGAGTAATCGATATAGGCCACGGTACTCCACTCGACACTTGTTCACTTGTGGGCAATTTGAAGAATGGAGGATTTGCTTTATTTATGTTGCTACCTGAATAATTTGAGCTAGCTTTGTGCTAAGCTTTTATTGTAATAACGGTACTCTGGATCTTCGTTATTCATGATACACGGATATTTTGCTATGTTATCTATCTTACTCTATTGTGGGCCAATGAACCGATCCAAGGATTGGCATGTCACACAGAGGCCACGGTCTTTTCAGAACCGGGGTGCTACAGACTCCCCTAGTGAAGACGTCCTTAGCCTCCCCGGCAACGGCGCCAGAAAAGCTTGATGGCTTGCACAACTTATGTGAGCATGTTGGGAACCCCAAGAGCAAGGTGTGAAGAAGTACAACAGCAAGTTTTCCCTCAGTAAGAAACCGAGGTTATCGAACCAGTAGGAGGAAGGAAACGTCACATAGGTGTTGCAAGCAACGCGGAGACCTGCACAACACAAACTCAAGACTTTGCCCCAACGAACAGTGAGGTTGTCAAGATCACCGGTTTGCTATAACAAAGGATTAAACGTATGGTGTGGAAGGTAATGGTTTGCAGCAAGTAAACAAGTAACAGTGGAAGATGTATCAATGGTAAAGATTGGACCGGGGTCCATAGTTCACTAGAGGTGCTCTCCTTAGATAAACAACATGGCATGAAGGGTAAACAAATTACAGCAGGGCAATTGACAGGAACTGAGCAAGGCATAATAATGCAATTACTAGTCGGAAAGATCCTATGAGATTCGATTGGGCAATACAACAAGATACATAGACCGCCATCCAACTGCATCTATGACTAGAAGTCCACCTTCAGGTTATCATCTGAACCCCCTCCAGTATTAAGTTGCAAGCAACAAACAACTGCTTTAAGAAAAGTGTGTAAGGTAAACAGTCCACATGTTCCATGAACAAGAGACTGTTGTTTTCTCCCTAGTAGCAACAACACATCTTCAACCGAAGATATTTCTATCACTTCCCTTGGAAACTAGAGGCATGAACTCACTATCAAGCATAAATACCCCCTCTTGGAGTCACTAGGAACTGCTTGGCCAAGATAGCTACTAACAATGGAGAGCATGCAAGATCACAAACAACACAGACATGATAGAATCATAAAGACAAAACCATTAATCAAACCAACATAATAATCTCAATATCCATCGGATCCCCACAAACACAACATGCATGATTACAAATAGATTAGATCTTGATCATGAACGGAGCTCACAAGATCTATACATGAAAGCACAAAGGAGGAGATACAACCATCTTGCTACTACATGGACCCATAGTCCAAGGTGGAACTACTCACGCATCATACCGGAGAGAAGTCCTCTGGGATGATCTCTCCTCCGGCAGGGTGCCGGGAGAAACTTCAGATCCCCCCGATCTAGGGACGATGGTGGTGGCGGCTATAGACGGTTTCGTGGAGATTTGATAGGGTCCCCAGGGTTTCTACATCGGGGGCTTCTTATAGGCGAAGGGGGAGGCCAAGGCGGCGGCCAGGGGCCCCAAACCCTAGCCAGGCGTGGGCCCACCTGTGGCTGCGCCTGGGGGGGTGTGGCCCCTCTAGCTCGCCTCCCCGGCTCCCCTCTGGACTTATTGTTCCCCACGGAAAGTAATTGACTTTGACGTTTGTCTCGTCAAATTCCAAAAATGTTTCTTTACTAACTTTTCTGAAACCAAAAAACAGCAGAAAACATGCATCTGGCACTGTTGCAACTTGTTAATAGGTTAGTACCAGAAAACATGTAAAAAGCACCTCAAAGTGTGGACAAGTAAAGCAAAGTAGATACTAAACAAGCATGGAGCATCAAAAATTATAGATACGTTTCCAACGTATCACTCACCATTATATAACTTAGAATATGAACAAGATGCATAAATATAAATCATAATTGGAATTGGAAAACTTTGTTCTTGGTCAGAGAACAGCTGGCAAACAGTCTCACAAATAAATCTTGTGTAGAAGTTTTCAAAACAGGAGCACTCTTTGCTCAAAAAGGTTTTTCAATGAAGGATTTCAAAGTAATACTCAATAGATAAGAGTTTTGTGCAAACAAGGAAGATAAATAACATGATTGAATAAATCACCATATGAATGCTTGAAACACAACAACTCAAATGCTTCCTGGAGATAGAGAGGAAGTAGGTTTACTGACTCAACTTGGAAGTGGGAGAAAGGTCCCTTCTTAGAGGGAAGCAGGGATTACAAGTCATAAAGAGATTCCAAAAGATTATGGTACTTACTAGCTTTGAGCCCTCATTTCCCCTATCATAGGAATCTTAAGATGATTAAGGTTAAAGTGCACAATGATGGAGTATATGCTTGACGAAATATAAGTTGGTAATCTCATGTCCCTTGAATATGAGGGCCACTCCTCATGCTACTCAACTTCAGTTACCGGTAAGTTCTTGTCGTTGTAAGTACATGCGTATCATAGAGAACCGCCAACGGGGTACCCGTTGCACATGGTACAGGAGCTTTCCCATAACCAAAATGACAAGGCAAGCAGACAATGAGCATCTCAGCGACCTTTTTATTTACTATATGCATAGCTTTTTATTGAGGATGCTTCATAGATAGCTCACTATGGTGATGCTGCAAGTTTCCACCATGATTAGGCATGGCTTAGGCTAGCGGCCCAGGCGTTTCTCTAACACACAATACAAACTCCATGGACTTACAAGCTCCCTTTTTATTTCACACAGGTGACATCCACAGACAAAAGAGCATGATATCAACTGTGTACAGAGTACAAGTGCAATGTTGAAAACATTCCCCGTGACAGCACGGTTCTGCTAATTCCAACGTATAGGTGCAAGCATATACAACTTCGATGACACAATGGTTCAAGGCTATTAAGGGCAATGAAATAAAGTGTGCCATCAAGTTCGTGAGAGATTAACTAACTAGTTTTCACATAACAAAATACTTTTTAATTTGAAAGATAGATGAAGCTTGAGAATTTGGTTGGAATAGCAAATAATGCTAATAGGTAGATATGGTGGACACAAATGGCATAGGTTTGGTTCAAAGGGATTGGAAACATGAGAAGTATGCCTCCTCAAAACAGGTTTTTGGCTAGCAAGGCTGGGTAGCAAGCACAAGAGTTGAAGGAAACAAGCAAACATACAAGTAATAAAGCCAAACATGCAATCTTCCTTGAAGAGACAAAAGATCTTAAATAAAGAATAATAAGCTTATGAGCCAACAAGAAAGAAAAATAAATGATACAAAATACCTGCAAGCTTTTTATTTTCCTTTCAAACCTCAAAAAGTGTTGCTACTGACCAGAGCTCGGTTTGCCAAAACCAATTTAGAGTTACTTGATGCTCACAAAGTGATTCCAAATACTGATCAACAAGATTCATCATATAATAGAGATTGCAAACTAAAATAAGAAATGCAAAAAGTAAAAGATGAGACTTCTCATTAATATTCAATAAAGGCACTCACACCAAGGGATACATAGATAATCAACTAAAGGAGAGATACTTCCACATGCAAACCAAACTATAAGATAACTTCACTACCAAAGATATGAATCCACTGAAAAGGTAAAAGATGGAAGATAATGATGGTGATACCGCGCCACTCCCCCAAGCTTGGAACAAGCCAAGGGGATGCCAAACCTGATGAAGAATCAATCCTTCGGTGGTGGTGGTGTTCTCTTGTCATCATAAAACTTCCAAGGCAATGGTTCCCCATCCAAAAAGGATGTCCTTGTCTCTGATGACCCACAAGTATAGGGGATCGCAACAGTCTTCGCGGGTAGTATTACCCAATTTATTGATTCGACACAAGGGGAGCCAAAGAATACTTACAAGCCTTAACAACTGAGTTGTTAGTTCAGCTGCACCTGGAAATAGTTCTTGCTCACAGAAGTTTATCAGTAGCAATAGTTTGTAGTAGCAACAGCAACAACAACAGCAATAGTGAAACAGCAACAGTAGTAACAGTAGGATTCAAGTGCGGTAGGCATAGGGATGGATGACGGGCGTTGCATGGACGAGTCTAAACATGTAACTTCAAGATCTAGGGCATTGCAGATAAATAATAACAAGCATCCAAGTACTAAACAATCCTAGGCATGTGCTCCAAATATAGTCATATGTGCTCGCAATGAGAACTTGCACAACATCTTCTGTCCAGCCAGCCCATGGCAGCGAGGCCTCTAGGGAACTTCTGGCAATTAAGGTGCTCCTTTTAATAGAGCACCGGTGCAAAGCATTAGCACTCCGTGAACACATGTGATCCTCACACCACAGCCATCCCCTCTGGTTGTCCCAATTATTGTCACTTTGGGGCCTTTGGATCCGGACAATAATATGTGTACACAACTTGCAGATAAGATCACAAACAATACTATCATAATGATTCAATAATAAGTTCAGATCTGAGATCATGGCACTCGGGCCCTAGTATCAAGCATTAAGCACAACAAGTTGCAACAAAGTCAAATAGCACTAATAGAGATACTAGGCACTATGCCCTAACAGATCTTATTCGATTACATGATAGAACTCATCTAATCCCTACCATCCCCAAGCCTACAGCGGGGGATTACTCACTCATAGATGAGGGAAACATCGGTGGTTAATGGAGATGCGTTGGTGATGACGATGGCGGTGATCCTCTCCAGATTTCCCGTCCCAGCAGGGTGCCAGAACGGAGTTTCTGGATCCAAATCTTGGTTTCTGGTGGCGGTGGCAGAGCGGAACTCTTTCTGGAAAACTATCGACCCCCCCTGAGTTTTTAGGTCAGAAGGCAACTTATAGGCGTGGAGGGAGGACGAGTATCTGCCTGGGGTGGCCAGACCTCCCCCAGGCGCGGGGTCAGGTGGGCCCATGCCTAGGGTGGGTCTGGGCCCCCCCAGGCCTCCTCTCTGTCTCCCCTTCTGGCTCCATGGATCTTCTGGTGAGAAATAGTTTTTGGCATATTTTCCGGGATTTTTCCCGATAGTTCATTTTCCGCACAAAAACAAGACACGAAGGTAATTCTGCTGAAAACAGCGTTAGTCCGTGTTAGTTGTATCCAAATCACACAAGTTTAGAGGAAAAACAATATCAAAGTGTTCGAGAAAGTAGATACGTTTTGAACGTATCAACTCCCCCCAAACTTAGCTTATTTCTTGTCCTCAAGCAATTCAGTTGAAAACTGAGTGCGATAAAAGAACTTTCACAAACACTTTGCTTCATATGATGTAAATATTCTCAACACAGGAGTAGATGCTTAGACAATTCATAATAAGGAGTATGCAACTAAG
Organism: Avena sativa; assembly: GCA_916181665.1. NCBI lineage: Eukaryota > Viridiplantae > Streptophyta > Magnoliopsida > Poales > Poaceae > Avena > Avena sativa. Next base: position 295,430,904 of record OV702297.1, on the reverse strand, counting down.
TCTACTCAATAGTCATTACAAGCTATGAAGAGAAACCAACTCAATAATAATAAGTAGCATGAAACATAAACATAAGAAACATTACAGTGCTCATAATAAGGTATGATAGAGTGGTATCTCTCTTTCCTTAGTTTGAAGAGCACAATATAAATGTTGAGGCGCCTCTGAAGTTCACATGAAGACTAGAGATAAAGATATCAGAGATACAAGCATCAAAGTCATGACATAATTAACCAAGTTTTGGAACAAACACAAGAATGACAACTCTGCTCTCAAGAAAGTGCTCATAGAATAAGTGGTGACTCAAGAAAGTTGTGAAAACGGTTTTGTGGAGGTTTGAAAGGCTTCCCAATGCTAAAAGGAAGGTACTCATTAGCTTTTAGCTCTCATTGCCCCTATTATAGGCATGTTCATGTGGTTAAGGTGAAAGTGAGGTCCACTCTGAATCATATGCTTGACAGACCATAGACTGGAAATCCCAAGTCCCTTGAGGATGAGGGTCGCTCCGCATGCTACTCAACTTTGGTCACCTGAAAGTTCTTGTCATTGTAAATACATGCATATCATTGAGAACCGCCAACGGGGTACCCCTTACACATGGTACAGAAGCTTTCCCATAACCAAAATGACAAGGCAAGCAGACAATGAGCATCTCAGCAATCTTTGTATTTACCATATGCATAGCTTTTTATTGAGGACGCTTCATAGGTGCTCATTATAGTGATGCTGCAAGTTTCCACTATGATTAGGCATGGCTTAGGCTAGCGGCCCAGGAGTTTCTCTAACACAATGTATAAAATCCATGAACTAACAACTTCCCATTTTATTTCACATTGTCGACATCCATAAACAAAAGAGCAAGGAATCAACTAGATGAGATATCCAAAAAGTGTTAAAAGCGTTCCCCGTGACAACACGGTTCTGCTGACTCCCAGTATATAATTAGCAAGCATATAACTTTCATGGACTAGTCACAATGGTTCAAGATTATTAAGCGCAAGGAATAAAGTGTGCCATCAAGTTTGTGAGAGCTTTACTAACTAACTTTCTCAAAACAGACAAACATTTTATTTTGGAAGAAAACACAGCATATGGAATATGCACTGAAATAGCAAATGATGCTAATAGGTAGGTATGGTGGACACAACTGGCAATATTGGTTTTGGGGAGTTGGAAGCATAGGTAGAGGACATACTTAGTGCAAGTGAAGGCTAGCAATAGAGAGGGAGCGACAAACGAGAGAGCAATAACTGTCATAATCATGCTTGCAACAAAACAGGACTAAGTATGGCATGAAAGTGATACAAGAACTCTGAGGCAAAATAAATCATCGAGGCTTACTGACTATTAATTAGTCATATGCATGCATGAGCATGTGCCAAGTCGATTCACATGAACAGTCAGAGGAGGATACCACAATATCATACCAAAGTATGAATAAAACAATGCAAGCAAATATTCATATGACATGCTACAAACTATTAGCAAGCTAGAGCTAATCATAGATAAGCAAGAACTACTAAGCATCTATAATGACATACACTTTACACAAACAGGCTAAGCATGCTCACAATAATGAGTAAGTACAAAAATGAAACAAATAGAGTTTGTTTCCAGCCTCTTACCACACCTTGAGTTGTCTTAATCTTCATTATTGCCCTTCACTTGTGTGACTTGAATAATTAACATGAAAACCAATATCCACTGAGGACGGTTGAACCCTGTGTAGAACTCACAAAACCAAAGAAGAACAACAAATATTTTTGGTGTTTTCAGTTTCTTTAGAAACAAGCAAACAAAGAAAAACCAAACAAAAACAAAGCAAAACATTTTTGGATTTTTGTTTTAAGGCAAACCAAAGCAAAGAAGCAAAGAAACAAACCAAGAGAAACAACGAAAATATTTTTGGTATTTTTGGGTTTCTGAACCAAAAAGAAAGCGAAACAATGGATATACAAAGAACCGACCGAACATGATATATATGAATGTGATGTCGGTGTACCTCCCCCCAAGCTTAGGCTTTTGGCCTAAGTGGGGCTCAATCCCATGGTGCCCAAGTAGATGCACCTCTGTAGTATGTCGAGAAAACTCCCTCATCCTGGTACGAGATCGAGGCCTCCCATGTATAATGTAACACGGGGTCATATGCGGGCGCTTCCTCCTGATAGTGCACGTGGAAGTTAAGAGAGCGCAGCTTGTCATCCATCTCCCCCTTCGTGCGTGACCAAGGTCCCTGAGAAATACTAAGCAAAGTGGTTTGGGGTAGAGGGATCTCTCTCTCTCTTCCCCGTCAGTAAACAACATTCTATAAACCAAGTTCTCAAGAGTAGAGCTAGCGGTAACAAAGTGGTGCACCTTCATGGCAGCAAGATTAAGCCTCAGAGGAGCCAAAACTGTATCATGTGGATCAATAGCAATGCCCAAGGCAGCAGCAATACGAGTAGCAATAATTCCCCCATAAATGGGTGCCCTAGCAGCTAAACGACGAGCAATGAGGGAACCAAGATTATACTTATCCTCACCGTAGAGCGCAGCAGCTAAGAAGGCCAATTGATAGTTGGATATATTACTAGTTTTCTCCCTACCAAGAACACTGGTGGTAAGCTAGTAGGTGTAGTACCTGATTGCTGGAAGTTGAATGTTCTTTATCTTCCCTCGTTGAGCTCTGCGGTCATCATCATTGGTTATTCCTCGGTATAGTTCCAACAAATTAGCGGGAAGAGCTGTAATCTTCTTTGATGACCCATTTGTACCAAGTCCCAGGGCCTTGCAAAATTTCTTCAAAGACATAGAATGAGCCCTGCCATAAAGTCTGAAAGACACAAAAGGATTGAACAAACTATTGGTGAAGGAGAAACTCTCCACGAATGTTTTAGTAAGTAAAGCATATTGTGCACTCTCATCCTGCATGAAACTTGTTAGACCAGCCCTCTCAATCAAAGCCATGAAATCATTAAGAATCCCAGCAGCTCGCAAGAAAGTTTGACAAGGAAAGATGGATGGGTGAGCATCCCCTTCATCTCCCTCGTCACCAAACCGCGGAGTGATGAGATCCTCATTGTATGAGGGTCTGGAGCTGGTAGATGACCTTGGGAGCCTTGCCCTTCTAGGTGCATCACTCTCAAATATGTCACCAAAGGTGTGGTGGTCCATGACTTCCCTTTGCTGAAATTTTAAACAACCATCAAACCAAGTGATTTCTAAGTTGCTAAATGATGAGCAACTACTATAGGAACTTGCTAGAGGAATACACATGCATCAAAACAAAGTTTCTAAGCATAGAACAAGCATGCAAGCTCCAACAACCTGTCACCTACAGTAGCAAAATACTCAAGATACAATCTACCAACCACAAATCTAATTGGACAAGTGGAGGAGGCACATACCAACGAACAATCCCTCCAAAAATCAGCACTTGAGATGGGCTGAACAAGGAGATCGAAAATCGCGAGCAAGAACAGCAAGAACTCGAGCTTGAGCAAGTTTTCCGGTGTTTTTCGGGAGAGAGAAAGAAGGTGGCTTTGAGGAGGCAGCCTGGAGGGGCCCAGGTGGGCCAGACCCCCCTAGGCACCACCCCTGGGTAGGCCGTGCCTACCATGGGTGTGGGGGTGGCCCCCTAGGTCATCTCAGGTGCCACTCTGCCCCTTTTTTCAAGGAAAAATTTATTTTGAATTTTCTAGGATTTTTCGGGAAACTTTATTTTTGGCCAATTTTCAGGGTATGAAAATTGATTTTCTCGCAGGAACAGTTTTTCAGAAGAAGCAAAAGCAAACCAAAAGCCAAACTACATGAGCTCTAAGAAACTCAAACAAGCAAACAACTAGCAAAACTAAAGCTAAAGCAAAGACTAGGAAGGAGAAAGGAAAAAGAAAGCAAGTATAACCATAGTGGAAACATTATTTTGTTCATTAAAATCCTTTTGTTAACAAGGTTGATCAAGTCTTGTTACCAAAACAATCTTATATGAAACAAAACTTTGCATTCCACGAGGTGATTATGTTACCTCATACTTGATAGCAATGGTCCCAATCATAATAGTTTCAATATTTTCTTGTGGAATGGGACAATATATTTCTCCAACCTTGATGCCTTCAATATTTTCAATAGAATTTAGGCAATAGATTCTAACAACCTTCTCGGGGAAATAGACAGTGTGATCTTTGTCATTAATATTGTATGTTACTTTTCCTTGATTGCAATTGATGACATCACCTACAGTATTAAGAAAAGGTCTCCCAAGAATAATAGACATATTATCGTCTTCAGGCATTTCAAGCACAACAAAATCAGTTAAGACCATGCAATTATGAGCAACTTGAACAGGAACATCCTCACATATACCAACATGAACAATAGTTGACTTATCAGCCATTTGCAAAGAAATATCAGTTGGTATCAACTTTTCTAACTGGAGTCTCTTATAGAGAGAAAAGGGCATAACACTAACTCCATCTCCCAAATCACATAAAGCAGTTCTAACATAACTATTCTTAATGGAGCAAGGAATAGTTGGTATACCTGGATCACCAAGTTTCTTTGGAACCTTACCATTGAAGGAGTAATTAGCAAGCAAAGAAGAAATCTCCTCATTAGGAATCTTCCTTTTATTAGAGACAATATCCTTCATATACTTTGAATAAGGAGGCAATTTAATAGCATCAGTCAAAGGAATTTGCAGAAATAAAGGCTTCATCCACTCACAAAACTTGTTGTAGTGTTCTTCCTCCTTTGACTTGTGTTTCTTACCTGGAAAAGGCATAGGTTTCTGCACCCAAGGTTCTCTCTCTTTACCATGTTTATTAGCAATAAAATCTTCCTTTGTGTACCTAGTGTACTTAGTGTGTTTCTCAGGTTCTTCCTCAACTTCCTCCTTATCAGGAGACTCATCAATATTACCACTCTCAGTTTCAACATCAGAGACAGATATACTATTAGGATCTACAGTAGGTTCAAGTGGTTCCTCAACTTTCTTATGTTTATTTTTCTTCCTCTTATGAGGACTACCACTATCCCACCTTGTTGGGAATCCTGCTCTATTCTTTTAGGGTGTCCTTCAGGATATAAAGGATCTTGAGTAGCTGCATCACTCCTAGTTCTAATTCCATAAGCATGTTTATTTCCTGAAGCATTAACTAGCATATCATTTTGCACCTTAGCAAGTTGATCAAGTTGGGTTTGAACCATTTGAAAGTGTTTACAAAGCATTTTAATATCATTAGAAGTTTTTTCCACAATATCTTTCAACTCATGGATAGCTCTAGAGTTTTCCAATAAATGATTCCGAACTTGTTTATTAAAATTACCTTGTTTAACAATAAATGTGTCAAGTTCCTCTAAGAATTGATCAGGAGGCTTACCATAAGGAATATCACCTTCATTAAATTGGAGAGAGTGTACCTCAATAGTAGATGAGTGGGGAATTGTCTTACATAATTCTTCTATAGGAGGTAGATTCTTCACATCTTCACCTCTAATACCTTTCTCCTTCAGACACTTTTTAGCTTCCTTCATCACTTCATCATTTAATGCAATAACTCCCCTCTTCTTTGTTGTTGGTGTTGGATATGGTTCAGGAACAACTGGTTCAGGAGTAATAGGCTCAGGTGTATTCAGCTCAGTTGAAGTCCAATCATCATAATTCTTGCTTATCTTGTTCATTAATTCTTCAGCATCTATAGGAGTCCTTTTCCTGAAAACACAATCAGCAAAGCTATCTAGGTAGGTCCTAGAATCATCAGTTAGTCCATTATAATAAATATCAAGAAGCTCATTCTGAGGTAATGGACATCCAAGATATGCATGAATCAAGGAACAGAATCTTTTCCATGACTTAGGCAATTTCGCTTCTTCTCCCTGTTTAAAATCAAAAAGTCTCTGCAAAGCAGCATGTCTAGCACTGGGAGGAAAATATGTATGGAAGAAAGAAGCAATCAAGAAATTAGGGCTATCAATGGAACCAGGAGGTAAGCTATTAAACCAAGCCCTAGCTTATCCCTTTAGTGAAAAAGGGAAGATCTTAGCAACAAAGTACTTGTGCATTTTAGAATCATTAGAGAACAAAGCACTCATAGTAGAAAGCTCATCCATATGATCCACAACACTCTCATTTTTAGTACCACAAAAAGGTTCTTTCTCAACAATATATAAATAAGATAAATCAAGAGAGAAATCATAATATTTATATTTAATATCTATGGGAGAGGTGGAAAACTTAGGATCATAGGACTTCTTAGGCATAATAGTACGTCTAGCAAGGAGACTCTTAATAGCACTAGAACCATGTTTGTTTCGGCACTCTTCAACAAATTCATCAGTGAGATCTATGTAACCATCATTAATATCATAACTCTCACTAGACTCAGGTGAGCTAACAGGTGTAACAATGTATTTACTAGGAGTTTCGGTATTTCCTAGACTAGCATAGTAGCATCTATAAAAGGACATAAATGAACCAGTCGCATCAAGCACAGTAGAAGTAACATCATGAGTATCAAAAGCAGTTTCAGATTCAGCAGTAGTAGCAGTGTGTGTAGCATGAGCATGTGGTGGTGGTGTGACAATCTTACTTATAACAGACGGTGAATCAAGAGCAGCAGAGGTGTTTAGGACTGTACCTCTTCTTGTAGTGGATGGTAAAATAGGGAAATTTCCATCACGAGACTTCCCCATGATGAAAGGAGTAGCAGTGAACAATAATAGATCCAAGTGAAATTACAAATAAAGCTATGCTCCCCGGCAATGGTGCCAGAAAATAGTCTTGATGACCCACAAGTATAGGAGATCGCAACAGTTTTCGCGGGTAGTATTACCCAATTTATTGATTCAACACAACGGGAGCCAAAAAATACTTGCAAGCCTTAACAACTGAGTTGTCAGTTCAGATGCACCTGGAAATAGTTCTTGCTCACAAAAGTCTATCAGCAGCAACAGTTTGTAGTAGCCACAGCAAAGCAACAACAACAACAGTGAAACAGCAGCAGTAGTAACAGTAATGGTAAAGTAGGATTCGAGTGTGGTAGGCATAGGGATGGATGACGGGCGTTGCATGGACAAGTCTAAACATGTAACTTCAAGATCTGGGGCATTGTAGATAAATAATAACAAGCATCCAAGTACTAAACAATCCTAGGCATGTGCTCCAAATATAGTCATACGTGCTTGCAATGAGAACTTGCACAACATCTTTTGTCCAGCCAGCTCGTGGCAGCGGGGCCTCTAGGGAACTACTGATTGTAAGGTTCCCAACCTTTAATAAGGTAGAGTCCCCTGTGTTTACAATGCTAGTCCCTAGATCAATAGCTAGCATCCACAGTTAAGATGTAATATCAAGAAACAAAGGTCATAATACAACTTTATAACCAGGAATAAAATAATTTATTACATCTTTCATAGCTCATTTGGCTATTACATTACATTGCAGCAGAATATCTATAAGCATGGGGTCCTTCATCTTCAAAGTGCCACAGGCAGACATGTTGGTTGTAGACTTTGTAATCCTAATCAACACACTTCACTAAATCAAACAAACCTGCAACATAACAAGTTACAGCCACAAGGGTCAATACATTTGAATTGTATTGGCAAGTGATACTATGGTAGTATAGTGGAGTCTATAATCTATATGCATTTGGCAAAGTGGAGTTGAGGCTTGCGTTGCTCAAAAATAGATTTTTCCTTATCATTTGAAAACACTAAGTTTTTGCTTGACAAAAATCACCCAAGGCATCTACCAATCAAAGATTGAAGATCCTTTAACCCTTGTTCAACCACAAGTTTTTAACTTAGAAATTTGGATGATGAGATTCTTGATAGCTTCCATGTCTTGATGCTCAAATTGTCCTTTACCAGGGACATGGCTAAGTACTTAGATTTTACACTCTGCAGAGGTGGTGCACTTTCCCCACAAGACTTGGTTTCACAAGGACAAGATCTTTCAGAAGCTTTCCCTTAGACATAATGGACGCGCTCCAACCTATCATTAGCACTACCACCAACTGTCCAAATGGCTAAGTTCTATCAACCTATATGATCCAGGCAGAGCCCATAATGCCAAGTGGCTGCACTTGAAGCTTCTCAACATTTGACATCTCAAATCTCTTTGTTCCTGGGTGGAAATCCACAAGTGTGATACACAAGGTAAACCATAGCCATGGGCCTTGTGTAACCACTCAACCAAAAACCACCAAGCAAGTCCCTTTCCACCCAGGTGATTCATTAACTTAGTTGTTTTATTAAACAAAAACACAAGTCCTCAGACTTAGATTTTTTTTTCATAGTATGAATGTATATATTCCACCCTTGTTTTCTATTAGCTAAGCTAAGCATGATAGTAGTAGGAATCTTAACTTAGGAAATTCTACTAAGGTTTTCATCTACTAGGTTTTCCCATAGCATGGTTTATACTTAGCAAAATTCCATGCAAGTCCTACTTAGAAATATCACTAATGCATAGTGAAAATAATGGGACAAAGTATGAAGCATCACTTGCCTTTTTGGTAGAGTATAAGTTCACTCCTTGATCTTTGCAATGTTCACACACTTCAAGTCACTACAATTCAATCAAGCAAACAACATTTCAATCTACCAATCAAGCAAAACATCACATAAAATGATAAAGTCAAAGTAATGCATGCAAGCATGCCAAGCTTTGTTTTATTTGAAAAAGTGGTTCCTAATGGGTCATAAACATTTGAAAAACACCTAATGGTCATTTTATAAAGTGGCAAAGTCATTTGCAAAAGGTTTCACTTTATAAACCATTTTTAAAGCAAGGTATCATTTTATGTGGTGTAGAAATGTTTTTAGTAAGGCATTAATCTATAGGGTTCACAAAATATGTTTTCAAACCACAAAACTTTGTGTTTAGGGTCAGAGAGTTTATTTCCAAAACATTTCTCAAAGGTTTTCCTTCAAAATCATTTTTAATAAATAAACCATATTTTTATTTGACTAGAATTGGTTTTAAATCAAAGAATCATTCTTTTTATTCACCAAATACATTTTTGAAACCACAATTTGTTTCCTAGGGTCAGTAGGTTTGAATCAACACATTTTCCAAAGGTTTTTCTCAAAATCATTTCCATATCAAAATCAATATTTTTATTTGACTAGAAATGAGCTAATTCAATTATTCAATCCTAAACTTCACAAAACACATTTTTAAATCCATAAGTTGGTTCCTAAGGTCAGTAGGTTCACAACAAACCAATTTGCAAAGATTTCAACCCTAAAGTCATTTTGGAATAAATTTTTATATCCTAAACAAGCATACACAAGTTTCTGCAAAAACAACCAATTTAACAGAAACTTTTTACTAAACAAAGTGCATGGTTGGCTAGGGCTTGTTCCACTGATTCCATTGATATAAAGTTTGCAAATTTTGGATGTGTGGATCAAAAGTTATAAGGTTTACAAATTTGCATATCAATCTGATTTCAAAAATCTGTTTTAAATCATCTAGTGCCACGCGGCGGCTTGTTATTGGCTGATACCGGTTCGGTCGGATCGAGCTTGCTGGACCGTAGGATCTAAATCGTATCGTGCGGCTCTGGTTCAACTCATACCCCTTCGCTTAGTTCTATTCTCCGCCATCGGATCAAGATCTAACGGACATGTCTGCTTGGTCAATAACGGGCGGCGCTGCGCGGCGGTGAGCGGCGGCGTGCAGTCAGACGGTGTGCTAGCGGTGGTTACAGGAAGCAAGGAGAGAAGTGGAGGTGCTCACCGTGCTCGCAGGGTTGCGGTGAAGCTCGAGGTGGTACTGGCTAGCGAAGGGGCGCACGGAGGTGATCGGAATCGCTCGCCGGAGTGGGTGGCGGCGTCAGGCGGCTCTGGAGGTCGCCGAAGGAGATGCTGCGGTTCACCCCGAGGAAAAACAAGGACACGGTTAGACTCGTGAGGGTGTGGCGAGTGCGGGAGTATCATCGAGGAGTGCTGGGGCGAACGGAGGTTACCTGGGGAGTTCGCCGGAGTATCAGTGAACGGTGGTGGTGCTCGGATGTTGTCGAAGCCGAGGCTCTGGGGCGAGCGTGGTTGGACGGAAGGCACAGGGAGAAGCGCCAGAGGCTGGGGATCATGGCCGTGTGCTTAGGGAGGCAAGGGGCGGTGTCTACTGGCCGGAATCGATGGAGAACCTCGCCGGAGGCAGTGGCGGTCTGAGAGGAAATTTGGGCAGCCTGATGGCTCTGGTGGTGCGGCGTCTGGGGGAAAAGAGAGGGAAGACGCGGGCGGTTATATGGGCATGGTCGCGGGGGTGGAGTAACGCGGCCATTAACGCGTATTCATCGCCGGTGTTTCTTGTCTACAACGGCAGGGAGGAATTGCCGCGGTTGAAGACGACGACACGCTAGCGTGGGACCTGCCGGTCAGTGAGGAAGAGAGAGGGAAAGAGGGGCCACTCGTCGGTGTCTGCGTGGGTCAGTAAGTAGGTGCGAATCGTTTTCTTGTGGGGAGAGAGGGAATGGGCTAACTGGGCCTTATTGGGCTAATTGGGTTGGGTCGTCCTTGCTCTATTTTTTTTGTTCTGAAACTTTTTCCTTTTTCTAATTTGATTTTCTGTTTCAAAATTCAAACAAACTAATCAAACAACAAATCAAACAAACTTCCACCAAACTTTGTATTGTGTTTAGTTCTGTTTAACAACACAAATCAAAGTCCAAAACAAAAAATAATTTTATTCTTTTTAGGATCTATTTAATAAAATAAAATAGTCCCTAGTTATTAATCCGAAATAGGATTTGATTTATTTAAAACTCCATTTGAAATCTAAATAAAACCAAAAACACTTCAGTAGGTTTTATTTGAGAATATAAAATACTTGGAAAACTTGTTTAAAATAATTTAACAAGTTTTGATGTTTAATTAAAATGGTAAAACCTTTATTTTAATAAAATTGGATATTAAATCCTTATTATTTTATTTAAATAAACCTTTACTATTTTTATCAAATAGAAATATTTTATTTCAAATGCTTGGCCAAGTTTTAATTTGGCTTATAAAATAATCCTTATTTATATTTCTACATTTTTATTTGTAAACCAAATCTTTTTGTTAAAAGATCCAAAATAGTAATTTCAAATATTTTTAACTTTATTGTTTATTTATCTTTTTAAATCCCTTTAGGATTTTATTTGATCAAATAGGTTTGAAGGTTTCCAATTGGAATCAAAAAGTTCCTTCTCACCCTGAAAATGAACAAAGCTTTATTTTATTCATTTATTTTTTTCACATTACAAGATTTGGAAAATCTTGGGATGTGACAGGCTACCACTCTTAAAATAAATCTCGTCCCGAGATTTGGGAAGGCTAGGGTTACAAGTAGGCTCAAAGCATCTAGGGTACTACCACCCTTAAAAAATTTCCAACTAGTTTACATCTTGGCTAGCTTGGGATCTTGATGTAACTTTCCTGGACAGAAGTTTGCATAGTGGCCTAGCTCCTTGCATTTGAAACATGTGACAAGGCTGAGATCCTTCATAGGTTTGTTTATCTTGTGCTTCATCTTTTCTGGACAGTTGCTTGCATAATGTCCTAGCTCTTTGCAGTTGTTGCACCACACTTGGCTAATATCCTTCCTCATCTTGGGTTTCACTAGCTTTTGTTTGTCTTCTTGGATCTTCTTCTTTTCTGGGCATTCACTGGCATAGTGTCCCATCTCTTTGCAATTGTAACATTGCAACTGGCTTTTGTCCTTCTTCTTCTTTTTGGGTCTCTCCAAAGCTAGGAGTGCTTCCAGTTCATGTTGTTCATATGTTATCTCATAGGTAGGAATGTCTACTGGTTTCCTTGACCTTCTTTTGCTCTTTGGATAATTCATATGCCTCTTCTTTGGTCCTTTAAATTGGGTTGTATTGCATGGAGGTACAAGTTGAGATTTTCCTTTGTCTTCATCCTTCTTGGTAGACTTGGCTCTCTCTTGATAGTCTGCAACCAGTTGTTGCACTCCACCTTGTTTCCTTTGTTGAATTATGGAATAGATGGGGCATTGGATAGGGACATGACTATTTCCTTCACATAGGAAGCAAGTAGCTTGAGATGTGGGGCATTGGCCAACTGGATGTTCCTCTTCACAATTGGGGCATTGATCCCCATGTTCCTTGGAAGTGTGATCCTTGTCTCCACAAGTATTGCAAGCTTTGGTTCCTTCTAAAATAACATCTTTGTCATCCTTGTTGTAATAAACTCCTTTGGAAGAGTTGTCTCCAATGTTGATCATTTGAGTGGCCATCCCTTGCAACAATTGGGATTGAAGTTTCAAAATCCTTTGTATAGCTGGGACTAATCCATTATTGTTGGCTAAAAACTGAGTTGTCACTTGGCTCAACTGGTTTTGGGTTGCTATAAGTTCTCTCATGTTGTCCTCTTGGTTGTTGTTGGTGTCATCAACCCTGATGTTGGAGTCTCTTGGAGTAGTCATCTGTTTGGGTTTGAATTGAGATTAGAATAGGCAAAATATTTCTAAGGAATCAATTTGTAAGGGTCCCAACCTTTAATAAGGTAGAGGATCCATGTGTTTACAATGCTAGTCCCTGGATCAATAGCTAGCATCCACAGTTAAGATGTAATATCAAGAAACAAAGGTCATAATGCAACTTTATAACCAGGAATAAAATAATTTATTACATCTTACATAGCTCATTTGGCTATCTCATTACAATGCAGCAGAATATAACAATAGCATGGGCTCCTTCATCTTCAAAGTGCCACAGGCAGACATGTTGGTTGTAGACTTGTAATCCTAATCAATAAACTTCTCTAACATCAAACAAATCTGCAACATAATAAGATACAACCACAAGGGTCAATACATTTGAATTGTATTGGCAAGTGATACTATGGTAGTATAGTGGAGTCTATCATCTATATGCATTTGGCTAAGTGGAGCTTAGGCTTGCTTTGCTCAAAATAGATTTTCCTTATCATTTGAAAACACTAAGTTTTTGCTTGACAAAATCATTTCTCCCAATCAAAAGATTGAAGATCCTTTAACCCTTGTTCAACCACAAGTTTTTAACTTAGAAATTGGGATGAGGAGATTCTTGATTGCTTCCATGTCTTGATGCTCAAATTGTCCTTTGCCAGGGACATGGCTAAGTACTTAGATTTTACACTCTGCAGAGGTGGTGCACTTTCCCCACAAGACTTGGTTTCCCAAGACAAGATCTTTCAGAAGCCTTCCCTTAGACCAAAATGGACGCGCTCCAACCTATAAAACTCTACCACCAACTGTCCATATGGCTAAGTTCTTGCAACCTATATGATCCAGGCAGAGCCCATAATGCCAAGTGGTTGCACTTGAAGCTTCTCAACATTTGACATCTCAAATCTCTTTGTTCCTGGGTGGCCATCCACAAGTGAGATACACAAGGAAAACCATAAACATGGGCCTTGTGAACCACTCAACCAAAAACCACCAAGCAATTACCATTCCACCCAGGTGATTCATTATCTTAGTTGTTTTATTAAACGAAAACACAAGTCCTCAGACTTAGAAATTTTTCCATAATATGAATGTATATTCCTCCCTTGTTTTCTATTAGCTAAGCTAAGCTTGATAGTAGTAGGAATCTTAACTTAGGAAAATTTTACTAAGGTTTCATCTACTAGGTTTTCCTATAGCAAGGTTTATACTTAGCAAAATTCCATGCAAGTTTTACTTAGAAAAATCACTAATGCATAGTGAAAGTAATGGGACAAAAAGTATGAAGCATCACTTGCCTTTTTGGTAGAGGGTATAAGTTCACTCCTTTTCCTTGCAACAATCACACTCTTCAAGTCAATACAATTCAATCAAGCAAGGCACAATCTCAATCTACCAATCAAGCAAAACATCACATAAAATGATAAAGTCAAAGTAATGCATGCAAGCATGCCAAGGATTGTTTTATTTGGACAAAGTGGTTCCTAATGGGTCATAAACATTTGAAAACACCTAATGGTCATTTTATAAAGTGGCAAAGTCATTTGCAAAAGATTTCACTTCATAAACCATTTTCAAAACAAGGTATCATTTTATGTGGTGTAGAAATATTTTTACTAAGGCATTAATCTATAGGGTTCACAAAATATGTTTTCAAACCATAAAACTTGGTGTTTGGGGTCAGAGTGTTTAAAACAAAACATTTCCCAAAGGTTTTCTTCAAAACCATTTTTACTAAATAAACTATATTTTTTATTTGACTAGAATTGGTTTTAAATCAAAGAATCATTCTTTTGTTTCACCAAATACATTTTTGAATCCACAAAATGTTTCCTATGGTCAGTAGGTTCACAACAAACTAATTTGCAAAGATTTTAACCCTAAAAACATTTTGGAACAATTTTTACAATCTAAACAAGCATACAAATGTTTCTGCAAAAACAAACATTTTTCCAGAAGCTTTTTACTAAACAAAAGGCATGGTTGGCTAGAGCTTGTTCCACTGATTCCATTGATATAAAGTTTGCAAAATTTGGACGTGTGGATCAAAAGTTACAAGGGTTTCAAATCTGCAAACAAATCTGATTTCAAAATTTCTTTTAAACAGAACTAGTGACACGCGTCCTGTTCCTATTCGCAGATACCGTTTCGCCCGGATCACACTCTCTGGTGCGTTGGATCAAGTCAGATCGTGCGACATAGGTTGCGTACCCCTTCGCTTTAAGTGGTTCTATCCTATCCACTAGATCGAGATCGGACGGCTGCTGCGAGCTTGACCTAAAACGAGCGGCGCTGCGGCGGTGGCTGGCGGCGGAGCGGCCAGATGGTGGCGGTGCCGGCGATACAGGAAGCAATGTAAGGTGGGAATATGCTCACAGTGATCACAGGGCGACGCCGAAGCTCAATGTGGAGTCGTCTTGGCATGGGGCGCACGGGGACAGGAGGAATCGCTCACCGGAGATGGTTTGGGCAGCGGTGCTCTCAGGTCATCGTCGCTGGCGTCATTTGGAACCACGCTAAGCCAAAAGAGAGGCACGGTTAGATGCGCACAAGGGTTGCGAGTAAGGGAGCATCATCGGGAGGTGCTGGGGCGGTCGAGGATTACCAGGGGAGTTCGTCGGAGAAACGGCAGACGGCGGTGGCGAGTTGAGGTTGACGAAGCCGACGTTACGGGGCACTCGCGGGCGAGCTGAGGCCACAGAGCGGTGCGCCAGAGTCTGGTGAACTTGCCTGCGTGCTCGGGGAGGCAAGGGGCCGTAAGGGGTTGCCGGAATCGTCACCGGAGAGTCGTCGGAGCAGTGGCAGTGTAGGGAAAAATTCTGCGGCCTGGGGGCGCACTTGGGGGAGGAGACAGAGGGGAAATGGAGAGGATGCCAGGGCGATTAAATGGGCTTGATCACAGCGAGGAATAAACGCAGCGTTACGACGAATTTACTCGGAGGAATCAACGGCAGGAGCGGGGAAGAACTGGTCACGGGTGTAGACGATGAACAGGAGGGGTGGGGTCGGTTGGTCAGCGAGAGAGAGGAGAGGGGAGTTGGGTCCACCTGCCATTGGCTCTGCGGGTCGTCTGGTGAGTGAGAGAAAAACGCTTCGGGGGAGAGAGGGAAATGGGCTGCTGGGCTTAATGGGCCAGGTTGGGTTGGGTCGAGTCCAATTCACATTTTTTCTGTCTGATTGTTTTATCTTTTTCTATTTCTATTTTCTGTTTTGAAATTCAAACAATCAATTCAAACAACAAAACAACATTCAAAACAATTCAAACATTCACCACACTTGTATTGAGTTTTTGGTTCTGTTTAACAACATAAACCAAAGTCCAAAAATAAATAATATTTTTAATCTTTTTAGGATCCATTCATTAATTAAATAAAATGGACCTTAGTTATTTAATCAAATAGGGTTTGATTTATTTAATAAAATCTCCATTTGAAATCTAAATATTTTCAAAACCAAATCAGTAGGTTTTATTTGAAAATAAAGAATACTTGGAAAACTTGTTTAAAATAAATAACATTTTTATTTTAGGGTCCAATAATAATTAAATGAATAGACCTTATTCATTTAATTCAAATAGGATTTGTTTTATTAAAAACCTTATTTTGAAATCTAAAATAAAACCAAAACACTTCAGTAGGTTTTATTTGGGAATATAAAATACTTGGAAAACTTATTTAAAATAAATAAATAAGTTTTAGTGTTTATTTAAAATAGTAAAACCTTTTTATTTTTAACAAACTTGGATATTAAATCCTTATTATTTTATTTAAATAATCCTTTACTATTTTTATCAAATAGAAATATTTTATTTCAAAATCTTGGCCAAGTTTTAATTTGGCTTATAAAATAATCTCCACCTTTTCTTTTGAAAACCAAATCTTTTATTTAAAGATCCAAAAATAGTTTTTCTATTTATTTAAAATTTTCTTTATTAATTGTTTATCTTTTTAAATCCCTTTAGGATTTGTTTGATCAAATAGGTTTGAAGGTTTCCAATTGGAATCAAAAGTTTCCTTCTCACCCTGAAAATCAACAAAGTTTTTATTTTATTCATTTATTTTTCACATAACAAGATTTGGAAAATCTTGGGATGTGACAGGCTACCACCCTTAAAATAAATCTCGTCCCGAGATTTGGGGAGGCTAGGGTTACAAGTTGGTTCAAAACAACTATGTTACTACCACCCTTAAAATTTTTCCAACTAAATTACATATTGGCCTTCTTGGGATCCTGGGGAAACTTCTCTGGGCAAACATCTGCATAGTGTCCTTCGTTTTCACACTTGAAACATGTGACAAGGCTGAGATCCTTCATAGGCTGCTTTATCTTGTGCTTCATCTTTTCTGGACAGTGGTTTGCATAGTGGCCTAGCTCCTTGCATTTGAAACACATCACTTGGCTGATATCTTTCTTTTCCTTTGGTATCATTGCCTCTTGTTTGTTTCTTTGGTTCTTCTTCTTTTCTGGGCATTCATTGGCATAGTGTCCCATCTCTTTGCAAGTGTAACATTGTTCTTGAGTAATATCCTTCTTGCTAGGGTTGGGGCATTTCTTCTTTTTCTTGGGTTTCTCCAAAGCTAGGAGTGCTTCTAGTTCATGTTCTTCATATGTTATCTCATAGGTAGGAATGTCTACTGGTTTCTTTGACCTTCTATTGCTCCTTGGATAATTCATATGCCTCTTCTTTGGTCCTTTGGATTGGGTCATATTGCATGGAGGTACAAGTGGAGATTTTCCTTTGTCCTCATCCTTCTTGGTAGAAGTTGTTCCTTCGTGAGGGTTTACAAACTGTTGATGCACTCCACCTTGTTTCCTTTGTTGAACTAGGGAATAGATGGGGCATTGGATAGGAACATGATTATTTCCTTCACATAGGAAGCAAGTAACTTGAGATGTGGGGTATTGGCCAACTGGATGTTCCTCTTCACAGTTGGGGCATTGATCTCCATGCTCCTTGGAAGTGTGATCCTTGTCTCCACAAATATTGTAGGCTTGGGTTCCTTCTAGAATATCATCTTTGTCATCCTTGTTGTCACAAACTCCTTGGGAAGAGTTGTCTCCCATGTTGATCATTTGAGTGGCCATCCCTTGCAACAATTGGGATCGAGTTTCCAAAACTTTTTGCATGGTTGGGTCTATCTCATTGTTGTTGGCTAAAAACTGAGTTGTCACTTGGTTCAACTAGGTTTGTCTTGCTAGAAGTTGATCTCTCATGTTGATCTCTTGGTTGTTGTTGTCACCATCCTTGATGTTGGAGTCTCTTGGAGAAGTCATCTGTTTGGGTTGGATTGGGATTAGAATAGGCAAAATATTTCTAAGGGAATAATTCTAATCACACACATCACAATTCACACAAGCAATGTGCAAGCAATCACAAACAAACATTCCACTCAAACAACAAGTTTCAAGCATATTTTTAGGCAACCAAAAATATTTTTGTTACACCACAAAAGTTGGTGTGTTTGTCTTAAACAAAATATGGTGGTCCATCTATATGGTTCACTTGTGATCTTTCCATCCTTCTTGGTTGATTCTTCTTGCATGAGATCATGGTTTCCTTGAGGAAAATTCTTGGTTACAATATTTCAAGTGAAGTGTACTCCTTCTAATTTTGCATTTCCTCAGTCTCCATATCTTGAGCAAGATTTCCTTGTTTCACTTGTCCTTAGTGGTATCCAAGATTGAAATCCTTGGTGAATATGCTGAAGATGTTGAAGTCATTAGAGTTGAAGATGTTGAAGTCATTAGAGTTGAAGAAGTTGAAGTCATTAGAGTTGAAGATGTTGAAGTCATTAGAGTTGAAGATGTTGAAGTCATTAGAGTTGAAGATGTCCTTTGCACATGGTGTAGTCTTTGGCCATGGGGTAGGTTTTTCCATCAAGTTGAAAATAGATGAGATGTAGAATCAAAATCAAAGTGGCTGAGGAAAGAGCTTACAAGATTGTTCGTAAATAAGTTTTAGAACAAATACAACTCCTATTCTTCTAAGGGTTTTTGTCCAATCCTAGGTTTACAAATCCTACAGGCAACACAATGCTCTGATACCATCTGTAAGGGTCCCAACCTTTAATAAGGTAGAGGATCCCTGTGTTTACAATGCTAGTCCCTGGATCAATAGCTAGCATCCACAGTTAAGATGTAATATCAAGAAACAAAGGTCATAATACAACTTTATAACCAGGAATAAAATAATTTATTACATCTTACATAGCTCATTTGGCTATCTCATTACAATGCAGCAGAATATAACAATAGCATGGGGTCCTTCATCTTCAAAGTGCCACAGGCAGACATGTTGGTTGTAGACTTGTAATCCTAATCAATAAACTTCTCTAACATCAAACAAATCTGCAACATAATAAGTTACAGCCACAAGGGTCAATACATTTGAATTGTATTGGCAAGTGATACTATGGTAGTATAGTGGAGTCTATCATCTATATGCATTTGGCTAAGTGGAGCTTAGGCTTGCTTTGCTCAAAATAGATTTTCCTTATCATTTGAAAACACTAAGTTTTTGCTTGACAAAATCATTTCTCCCAATCAAAAGATTGAAGATCCTTTAACCCTTGTTCAACCACAAGTTTTTAACTTAGAAATTGGGATGAGGAGATTCTTGATTGCTTCCATGTCTTGATGCTCAAATTGTCCTTTGCCAGGGACATGGCTAAGTACTTAGATTTTACACTCTGCAGAGGTGGTGCACTTTCCCCACAAGACTTGGTTTCCCAAGACAAGATCTTTCAGAAGCCTTCCCTTAGACCAAAATGGACGCGTTCCAACCTATCAAACTCTACCACCAACTGTCCATATGGCTAAGTTCTTGCAACCTATATGATCCAGGCAGAGCCCATAATGCCAAGTGGTTGCACTTGAAGCTTCTCAACATTTGACATCTCAAATCTCTTTGTTCCTGGGTGGCCATCCACAAGTGAGATACACAAGGAAAACCATAAACATGGGCCTTGTGAACCACTCAACCCAAAACCACCAAGCAATTACCATTCCACCCAGGTGATTCATTATCTTAGTTGTTTTATTAAACGAAAACACAAGTCCTCAGACTTAGAAATTTTTCCATAATATGAATGTATATTCCTCCCTTGTTTTCTATTAGCTAAGCTAAGCTTGATAGTAGTAGGAATCTTAACTTAGGAAAATTTTACTAAGGTTTCATCTACTAGGTTTTCCTATAGAAAGGTTTATACTTAGCAAAATTCCATGCAAGTTTTACTTAGAAAAATCACTAATGCATAGTGAAAGTAATGGGACAAAAAGTATGAAGCATCACTTTCCTTTTTGGTAGAGGGTATAAGTTCACTCCTTGTCCTTGCAACAATCACACTCTTCAAGTCACTACAATTCAATCAAGCAAGGCACAATCTCAATCTACCAATCAAGCAAAACATCACATAAAATGATAAAGTCAAAGTAATGCATGCAAGCATGCCAAGGATTGTTTTATTTGGACAAAGTGGTTCCTAATGGGTCATAAACATTTGAAAACACCTAATGGTCATTTTAGAAAGTGGCAAAGTCATTTGCAAAAGATTTCACTTCATAAACCATTTTCAAAACAAGGTATCATTTTATGTGGTGTAGAAATATTTTTACTAAGGCATTAATCTATAGGGTTCACAAAATATGTTTTCAAACCATAAAACTTGGTGTTTGGGGTCAGAGAGTTTAAAACAAAACATTTCCCAAAGGTTTTCTTCAAAACCATTTTTACTAAATAAACTATATTTTTTATTTGACTAGAATTGGTTTTAAATCAAAGAATCATTCTTTTGTTTCACCAAATACATTTTTGAATCCACAAAATGTTTCCTATGGTCAGTAGGTTCACAACAAACTAATTTGCAAAGATTTTAACCCTAAAAACATTTTGGAACAATTTTTACAATCTAAACAAGCATACAAATGTTTCTGCAAAAACAAACATTTTTCCAGAAGCTTTTTACTAAACAAAAGGCATGGTTGGCTAGATCTTGTTCCACTGATTCCATTGATATAAAGTTTGCAAAATTTGGACGTGTGGATCAAAAGTTACAAGGGTTTCAAATCTGCAAACAAATCTGATTTCAAAATTTCTTTTAAACAGAACTAGTGACACGCGTCCTGTTCCTATTCGCAGATACCGTTTCGCCCGGATCACACTCTCTGGTGCGTTGGATCAAGTCAGATCGTGCGGCACAGGTTGCGTACCCCTTCGCTTTAAGTGGTTCTATCCTATCCACTAGATCGAGATCGGACGGCTGCTGCGAGCTTGACCTAAAACGAGCGGCGCTGCGGCGGTGGCTGGCGGCGGAGCGGCCAGATGGTGGCGGTGCCGGCGATACAGGAAGCAATGGAAGGTGGGGAGATGCTCACAGTGATCGCAGGGCAACGCCGAAGCTCAACGTGGAGTCGTCTTGGCATGGGGCGCACGGGGACAGGAGGAATCGCTCACCGGAGTTGGTTTGGGCGGCGGTGCTCTCAGGTCGTCGTCGCTGGCGTCGTTTGGAACCACGCTAAGCCAAAAGAGAGGCACGGTTAGATGTGCACAAGGGTTGCGAGTAAGGGAGCATCATCGGGAGGTGCTAGGGCGGTCGAGGATTACCAGGGGAGTTCGTCGGAGAAACGGCAGATGGCGGTGGCGAGTTGAGGTTGACGAAGCCGATGTTACGGGGCACTCGCGGGCGAGCTGAGGCCACATAGAGGTGCGCCAGAGTCTGGTGAACTTGCCTGCGTGCTCGGGGAGGCAAGGGGCAGTAAGGGGTTGCCAGAATCGTCACCGGAGAGTCGTCGGAGCAGTGGCAGTGTAGGGCAAAATTCTGCGGCCTGGGGGCGCACTTGGGGGAGGAGACAGAGGGGAAATGGAGAGGATGCCAGGGCGATTAAATGGGCTTGATCACAGCGAGGAATAAACGCAGCGTTACGACGGATTTACTCGGAGGAATCAACGGCAGGAGCGGGGAAGAACTGGTCACGGGTGTAGACGATGAACAGGAGGGGTGGGGTCGGTTGGTCAGCGAGAGAGAGGAGAGGGGAGTTGGGTCCACCTGCCATTGGCTCTGCGGGTCGTCTAGTGAGTGAGAGAAAAACGCTTCGGGGGAGAGAGGGAAATGGGCTGCTGGGCTTAATGGGCTAGGTTGGGTTGGGTCGAGTCCAATTCACATTTTTTTCTGTCTGATTGTTTTATCTTTTTCTATTTCTATTTTCTGTTTTGAAATTCAAACAATCAATTCAAACAACAAAACAACATTCAAAACAATTCAAACATTCACCACACTTGTATTGAGTTTTTGGTTTTGTTTAACAACATAAACCAAAGTCCAAAAATAAATAATATTTTTAATCTTTTTAGGATCCATTCATTAATTAAATAAAATGGACCTTATTTATTTAATCAAATAGGGTTTGATTTATTTAATAAAATCTCCATTTGAAATCTAAATATTTTCAAAACCAAATCAGTAGGTTTTATTTGAAAATAAAGAATACTTGGAAAACTTGTTTAAAATAAATAACATTTTTATTTTAGGGTCCAATAATAATTAAATGAATAGACCTTATTCATTTAATTCAAATAGGATTTGTTTTATTAAAAACCTTATTTTGAAATCTAAAATAAAACCAAAACACTTCAGTAGGTTTTATTTGGGAATATAAAATACTTGGAAAACTTATTTAAAATAAATAAATAAGTTTTAGTGTTTATTTAAAATAGTAAAACCTTTTTATTTTTAACAAACTTGGATATTAAATCCTTATTATTTTATTTAAATAAACCTTTACTATTTTTATCAAATAGAAATATTTTATTTCAAAATCTTGGCCATGTTTTAATTTGGCTTATAAAATAATCTCCACCTTTTCTTTTGAAAACCAAATCTTTTATTTAAAGATCCAAAAATAGTTTTTCTATTTATTTAAAATTTTCTTTATTAATTTTTTATCTTTTTAAATCCCTTTAGGATTTGTTTGATCAAATAGGTTTGAAGGTTTCCAATTGGAATCAAAAGTTTCCTTCTCACCCTGAAAATCAACAAAGTTTTTATTTTATTCATTTATTTTTCACATAACAAGATTTGGAAAATCTTGGGATGTGACACAATTCTAATCACACACATCACAATTCACTCAAGCAAGGTGCAAGCAATCACAAACAAACACTCCTTTCAAACACAAGTTTCTAAGTATATTCTTAGACAACCAAAAAATATTTTTGTTACACCATATAAGTTGGTGGGTTGGCTTAAACTAAATATGGTGGTCCATCTATATGGTTCACTTGAGATATTTCCTTCCTCCTTTTTGGTTGTTTCATATTGCATGAGATCATGGTTTCCTTGGGAAAAATTCTTGGTCACAAAAACTTCAAAGGTGATGATGGCTCCTTCTAATTTGTGTTTCCTTAGTCTCCAAATCTTGGGCAATATTTCTTGTCTCACTTGTAGTCCTTAGTGATATCCAAGGTTGAAGTCCTTGGTGAAAATGCTGAAGATGTTGAAGTCATTAGAGTTGAAGATGTTGAAGTCATTAGAGTTGAAGAAGTCCTTTGCACATGGTGAAGTCTTTGGCCATGGGTAGGTTTTTCCATCAAGTTTGAAATAGAAGAGATGTAGAATCTAAACCAAAATGGTTGAGGGGAAAGAGTTTACAAGATTGTTTGTATATAAGTTTTGGAACAAATACAACTCCTATTTTCCTAAGGGGTTTTGTCCAATCCTAGGGTTACAAATCCTACAGGCAACACAATGCTCTGATACCATCTATAAGGTTCCCAACCTTTAATAAGGTAGAGTCCCCTGTGTTTACAATGCTAGTCCCTGGATCAATAGCTAGCATCCACAGTTAAGATGTAATATTAAGAAACAAAGGTCATAATACAACTTTATAACCAGGAATAAAATAATTTATTACATCTTTCATAGCTCATTTGGCTATTACAATTACATTGCAGCAGAATATATATAAGCATGGGGTCCTTCATCTTCAAAGTGCCACATGCAGACATGTTGGTTGTAGACTTTGTAATCCTAATCAACACACTTCACTAAATCAAACAAACCTGCAACATAACAAGTTATAGCCACAAGGGTCAATACATTTGAATTGTATTGGAAAGTGATACTATGGTAGTATAGTGGAGTCTATCATATATATGCATTTGGCAAAGTGGAGTTGAGGCTTCCATTGCTCAAAAATAGATTTTTCCTTATCATTTGAAAACACTAAGTTTTTGCTTGACAAAAATCACCCAAGGCATCTACCAATCAAAGATTGAAGATCCTTTAACCCTTATTCAACCACAAGTATTTAAGTTAGAAATTTGGATGATGAGATTCTTGATAGCTTCCATGTCTTGATGCTCAAATTGTCCTTTACCAGGGACATGGCTAAGTACTTAGATTTTACACTTTGCAGAGGTGGTGCACTTTCCCCACAAGACTTGGTTTCACCAAGACAAGATCTTTCAGAAGCTTTCCCTTAGACATAATGGACGCCCTCCAACCTATCATTAGCACTACCACCAACTGTCCAAATGGCTAAGTTCTAGCAACCTATATGATCCAGGCAGAGCCCATAATGCCAAGTGGGTGCACTTGAAGCTTCTCAACATTTGACATCTCAAATCTCTTTGTTCCTGGGTGGCAATCCACAAGTGTGATACACAAGGTAAACCATAGCCATGGGCCTTGTGTAACCACTCAACCAAAAACCACCAAGCAAGTCCCTTTCCACCCAGGTGATTCATTAACTTAGTTGTTTTATTAAACAAAAACACAAGTCCTCAGACTTAGATTTTTTTTTCATAGTATGAATGTATATATTCCACCCTTGTTTTCTATTAGCTAAGCTAAGCATGATAGTAGTAGGAATCTTAACTTAGGAAATTCTACTAAGGTTTTCATCTACTAGGTTTTCCCATAGCATGGTTTATACTTAGCAAAATTCCATGCAAGTCCTACTTAGAAATATCACTAATGCATAGTGAAAATAATGGGACAAAGTATGAAGCATCACTTGCCTTTTTGGTAGAGTATAAGTTCACTCCTTGATCTTTGCAATGTTCACACACTTCAAGTCACTACAATTCAATCAAGCAAACAACATTTCAATCTACCAATCAAGCAAAACATCACATAAAATGATAAAGTCAAAGTAATGCATGCAAGCATGCCAAGCTTTGTTTTATTTGAAAAAGTGGTTCCTAATGGGTCATAAACATTTGAAAAACACCTAATAGTCATTTTATAAAGTGGCAAAGTCATTTGCAAAAGGTTTCACTTTATAAACCATTTTTAAAGCAAGGTATCATTTTATGTGGTGTAGAAATGTTTTTAGTAAGGCATTAATCTATAGGGTTCACAAAATATGTTTTCAAACCACAAAACTTTGTGTTTAGGGTCAGAGAGTTTATTTCCAAAACATTTCTCAAAGGTTTTCCTTCAAAATCATTTTTAATAAATAAACCATATTTTTATTTGACTAGAATTGGTTTTAAATCAAAGAATCATTCTTTTTATTCACCAAATACATTTTTGAAACCACAATTTGTTTCCTAGGGTCAGTAGGTTTGAATCAACACATTTTCCAAAGGTTTTTCTCAAAATCATTTCCATATCAAAATCAATATTTTTATTTGACTAGAAATGAGCTAATTCAATTATTCAATCCTAAACTTCACAAAACACATTTTTAAATCCATAAGTTAGTTCCTAAGGTCAGTAGGTTCACAACAAACCAATTTGCAAAGATTTCAACCCTAAAATCATTTTGGAATAAATTTTTATATCCTAAACAAGCATACACAAGTTTCTGCAAAAACAACCAATTTAACAGAAAGTTTTTACTAAACAAAGTGCATGGTTGGCTAGGGCTTGTTCCACTGATTCTATTGATATAAAGTTTGCAAATTTTGGACGTGTGGATCAAAAGTTATAAGGTTTACAAATTTGCATATCAATCTGATTTCAGAAATCTGTTTTAAATCATCTAGTGCCACATGGCGGCTTGTTATTGGCTGATACCGGTTCGGTCGGATCGAGCTTGCTGGACCATAGGATCTAAAGCGTATCGTGTGGCTCTGGTTCAACTCATACCCCTTCGCTTAGTTCTATTCTCCGCCATCGGATCAAGATCTAACGGACACGTCTGCTTGGTCAATAACGGGCGGCGCTGCGCGGCGGTGAGCGGCGGCGTGCGGTCAGACGGTGCGCTAGCGGTGGTTACAGGAAGCAAGGAGATAAGTGGAGGTGCTCACCGTGCTCGCAGGGTTGCGGTGAAGCTCGAGGTGGTACTGGCTGGCGAAGGGGCGCACGGAGGTGATCGGAATCGCTCGCCGTTGTGGGTGGCGGCGTCAGGTGGCTCTGGAGGTCGTCGAAGGCGATGCTGCGGTTCACCCCGAGGAAAAACAAGGACACGGTTAGAATCGTGAGGGTGTGGCGAGTGCAAGAGTATCATTAGGAGTGTTGGGGCGAAAGGAGGTTACTTGGGGAGTTCGCCAGAGTATTAGTGAACGGTGGTGGCCCTCGGATGTTGTCGAAGCCGAGGCTCTGGGGCGAGCGCGGTTGGACGGAAGGCATAGGGAGAAGAGCCAGAGGCTGGGGATCACGGCCGTGTGCTCAGGGAGGCAAGGGGCGGTGTCTACTGGCCGGAATTGATGGAGAACCTCGCCGGTGGCAGTGGCGGTCTGAGAGGAAATTTGGGCAGCCTGATGGCTCCGGTGGTGCGGCGTCTGGGGGAAAAGAGAGGGAAGACGCAGGCGGTTATATGGGCATGGTCGCGGGGGTGGAGTAACGCGGCCATTAACGCGTATTCATCGTCGGTGTTTCTTGTCTGCAACGGCAGTGAGGAATTGCCACGGTTGAAGACGACGACACGCTGGCGTGGGACCTGCCGGTCAGTGAGGAAGAGAGAGGGAAAGAGGGGCCACTCGTCGGTGTCTGTGTGGGTCAGTAAGTAGGTGCGAATCGTTTTCTTGTGGGGAGAGAGGGACTGGGCTAACTGGGCCTTATTGGGCTAATTGGGTTGGGTCGTCCTTGCTCTATTTTTTTTGTTCTGAAACTTTTCCTTTTTCTAATTTGATTTTCTGTTTTGAAATTCAAACAAACTAATCAAACAACAAATCAAACAAACTTCCACCAAACTTTGTATTGTGTTTAGTTCTGTTTAACAACACAAATCAAAGTCCAAAACAAAAAATAATTTTATTCTTTTTAGGATATATTTAATAAAATAAAATAGTCCCTAGTTATTAATCCGAAATAGGATTTGATTTATTTAAAACTCCATTTGAAATCTAAATAAAACCAAAAACACTTCAGTAGGTTTTATTTGAGAATATAAAATACTTGGAAAACTTGTTTAAAATAATTTAACAAGTTTTGATGTTTAATTAAAATGGTAAAACCTTTATTTTAATAAAATTGGATATTAAATCCTTATTATTTTATTTAAATAAACCTTTACTATTTTTATCAAATAGAAATATTTTATTTCAAAGGCTTGGCCAAGTTTTAATTTGGCTTATAAAATAATCCTTATTTATATTTCTACCTTTTTATTTATAAACCAAATCTTTTTATTAAAAGATCCAAAATAGTAATTTCAAATATTTTTATCTTTATTGTTTATTTATCTTTTTAAATCCCTTTAGGATTTTATTTGATCAAATAGGTTTGAAGGTTTCCAATTGGAATTAAAAAGTTTCTTCTCACCCTGAAAATCAACAAAGTTTTATTTTATTCATTTATTTTTTTCACATTACAAGATTTGGAAAATCTTGGGATGTGACACTGATAATTAAGGTGCTCCTTTTAATAGAGCACCGGAGCAAAGCATTAACACTCCGTGAACACATGTGATCCTCACACCATAGCCATCCCCTCTGGTTGTCCCAATTACTGTCACTTTGGGGCCTTTGGATCCGGACAATGATATGTGTACACAACTTGCAAATAAGATCACAAACAATACTATCATAGTGATTATAATAAGTTCAGATCTGAGATCATGGCACTCGGGCCCTAGTGACAAGCATTAAGCATAACAAGTTGCAACAAAGTCAAATAGCACTAATAGAGATACTAGGCACTATGCCCTAACAGATCTTATTCGATTACATGATAGAACTCATCCAATCCCTACCATCCCCAAGCCTACAGCGGAGGATTACTCACTCATGGATGAGGGAAACATCAGCGGTTGATGGAGATGCGTTGGTGATGACGATGGCGATGATGCTCTCCAAATTCCCCGTCACGGCAGGGTGCCAGAACGGAGTTTCTAGATCCGAATCTTGGTTTCTGGTGGCGGCGGCGAAGCGGAACTCTTTTTGGAAAACTATCGAACCCCCCTGAGTTTTTAGGTCAGAAGGCAACTTATAGGCGTGGAGGGAGGCCGAGGAGCTGCCTAGGGTGGCCAGACCACCCCCAGGCGCGGGGTCAGGTGGGCCCGCGCCTGGGGTGGGTCTGGGCCCCCCAGACCTCCTCTCTGTCTCCCCTTCTGGCTCCGTGGATCGTCTAGTGAGAAATAGTTTTTGGCATATTTTTCGCGATTTTTCCTGATAGTTCATTTTCTGCACAAAAACAAGACACCAAGGTAATTTTGTTGAAAACAACATCAATCTGTGTTAGTTGTATCCAAATCACACAAGTTTAGAGGAAAACAATAGAGAAGTGTTCGAGAAAGTAGATATGTTTTGGACGTATCAGTCTCCGCAATCCTGAAACTAGCAACAGAGCTTATGCGATCAAATCTAGCCTCATACTCACAGTTTTGGTTCTGTATGTCATAGAGTTGTGCTTGCAATTGGTTGGTGGTCTGACGGAGTGAGAAGATCTCTTCTCGGAGCTCAGCAACTTCTCCCTCGTGATTGGTGATGAGTTCTGAACTTATCTTGTGAATAACATCCACTTCGCGTTCTGCCATCTTCTTGTACCTGGAAACTTCTTGTTCCAATGCTTCCATCCTGTCGTCCAGACTGCCTTCTCCTTTAGGGCCTTGAACTTCTTTTATCTGTACCTTCCCCTCTTTGAGAATCAACTCCTTGGGATGAATCCTCAACTCACACATGTATGGGTTGAGAACGTCCACAGAGGAATCCTCCGTGGGTGATCCAGAGGAAGACATTGAGGCTCTAGATCTAAGAATTTGCCTGACAGAAACAGATCGAAACAGAAACACGACGAGAACTTGATACAAGAACCTAGGGAAACCCGGGGGGTTATATATTATGAAGTTTCAAAGCATAAGGAAGGTTCTGACACGGAAATGAGGCGGAGTCGGAGCTCGGGGGAGTCAAACCCCCTCCAGGCGCGGCCAGTTGGGGGCCGCGCCTGGGGTGGGTTTGGCCACCCCGGCCTCTGGTTCCTCCTTTGTTCCATCTCGTAACTTGCCTTATGTAGTAAAAACATCAAAAATATAAAAAGATTGGGGTTTCATGAACCTTCTGTTTTCACCAATTTTACCTATTCAAAGTCGAACTCTACAGAATCTGGTGTTTGGCTTCTAATAAATTCTTCCAGAGTCACAAGTTGAATTGTGTCAACATCTTCATTATATGAATCTCCAGAAATATAGTGTTTTAGTATTTGACCATTCACCACATGTGTTGTGTCATCCTTCAAAGAAGATATTTTAATGGCACCTGAACGGTATACTTCCTTGATAACAAAAGATCCTTCCCAGAGTAGTTCCCCTGCAAAAAATCTGAGACGAGACCTATACAAAAGAACTTTTTCACCAACATGGAACTCCCTTTTGAGAATTCTCCTATCATGCCATCTTTTTACTTTTTCCTTAAAGAGCCTAGCATTTTCATATGCTTCACCTCTCCACTCATCTAGATTACTTAAGTCGAGCAGTCTTTTCTCACCAGCAAGTCTAAAATCTCTATTCAACTCTTTCACTGCCCAATAAGCTTTGTGTTCTAATTCTAAAGGCAAGTGACAAGCTTTCCCATAGACCATTTTGTAAGGAGACATCCCCATAGGATTTTTATAAGCAGTTCTATAAGCCCACAAAGCGTCATTCAACTTTTTAGCCCAATTTTTTCTAGATCTATTGACAGTCTTCTGCAAGATAGATTTAATTTCCCTATTGGAAAGTTCTACTTGCCCACTAGTTTAGGGGTGATAATCTGAAGAAATTATGTGGTTTACATCATACTTAGCAAGAGTTTTTCTAAAACCCCCATGAATAAAATGAGAGCCTCCATCAGTCATGAGATATCTAGGCACGCCGAACCTAGGAAAAATGACATCTTTAAGCATTTTCAAAGAGGTCTTACCATCAACACTGTTTGTAGGTATGGCTTCTACCCACTTTGTAACATAGTCAACATCAACAAGAATATTAGTATACCCTTTTGAAGGAGGAAAATGCCCCATAAATTCAAATCCCCAACAATTAAAAGGTTCAATAACAAGAGAATAATTTATAGGCATTTCATTGCGTCTAGAGATGTTACCTACTCGTTGACATTCATTAGCAACATTAGTGTATTCAAAAGATATTAGACCTCTGGCAAAGCTTTGGAACAGAAAAAAATTCACTAAAAACACAAGCTACTGTAGTAACTCCTTCAAAAATCTCAATTCCCCAAAAGAGAATTCAAAAGGAATCAATAAGAAGCAAATGCAAATAATGGCAGAAATCTGTCAAAACAGACCAGCAGGAAGAAATCGATTTTTTAGAACATCTTCTGTTGCTCAAATAAAAAAGTGTTGAACTAACGAAAGTTAGCTAACATACTGGGGGATTTATTCGTAAATTTTGAGCTCAATACGAGTTACAGTGAGTCCTCACGAATTTTTATGGTGGAGGACAGAAATCTATTTCGGGACAACAACTCCTCAAATCTTACTTTGCTCTCATTAGAGGTCATTCTTGGCACAAAAAGCAAACAAAAAGGATAAGGAGAGGTCATTACTGAAGTAATAACTTTCAAAACTCAAGGAAACTCTTGGGTTATCTCCCAACAAGTACTTTTCTTTAACGACTTTAAGTTAGGCACAAGAAGTAAGAAGAATCAAGTATTTTCAAATGATGAAGCATTAACATCAAACCTTACTTTCAAAGGAGGAGCAAAAAGCAACTTCTCTCTCCTCATAGGGAAGTATTCAATACCTTTCTTGAATGGAAAATGATATTTAATGGTGCCTTCTTTCATATCAATGATGACACCAACTGTTCTAAAAAAAGGTCTTCCCAAAGTAATAGGACAAGAAGCATTGTATTCAACATCCAAAACATAGAAATCCACAGGGACATAAGCATTGTTAACCATAATGAGAACATCATTAACACTCCCCATGAGTTTATTCTTAGCATTATCATTAAGTGGTACATCCAAATAACAATCTTCTAGTGGTGGCAAATCAAGCATTTCATAAATCTTCCTAGGCATAATAGAGACACTAGAACCAAGATCACATGAAGCTTTGAGATCAAAGTCATTCACTTGCACATTAATAGTGGGTTCCCAACTATCTTCTAATTTCCTAGGAATAGAAGCTTTGTGTTTTATCTTCTCTTACTTAATTTTCACAAGAGCATCTGTAATGTGTTTGGTGAAAGCAACATGCATATCACTAGCATCAGGACTTCTAGCAAGCTTTTGCAAGAACACAATCACTTCAGAAATATTGCAACCATCAATATCAAAATCGAACTTAGCATCACTAGTAGTAGGCTCAATAGTCTTAGGCATAGTAGGAGGAGGAATAGGGACTACTTGTGGTTTAGTGGTGATGGTGCACACACTATTGTTTCTATCAATTTCAGCTTCCCTTTCCCACCTAGCATGAAGTTGAGCCAACAGCCTAACATTTTCATCAATAGTAACTTGTATGGCATGAGTAGCAGCAAAGGTACTTTCCATGGTTTCAGGTTTTGCAGCCATTTTATTAATCAAGGAGGACTGAGCTTCAGACAAAGAGGATATATTTTTCTCAACATTTAAAAGCTTTTCCTCTATAGCCTTATTGAAAGTGGTTTATTTACTAATAAAGTCTTTAAGCATGACTTCAAGTTCAGAGGGGGCACTTCTAGCATTGTTGTAAGAGATTCCACAGGAATTGCCATTATTAGGAGGATAAGGCCTATAATTGTTGTTACCACCAAAATTATTCCTATAGGCATTGTTGTTGAAATTGTTGTTTCTAATGAAGTTCACATCAACTTGCTCTTCTTAAGCAACCAAAGAGGCTAAGGGAACACTATTAGGATCTAAAGGAGCTTTCCCATTAACAAGCATAGCCATAATAACATCAATCTTATCACTCAAAGAGGAAGTTTTCTCAACAGAATTTACCTTCTTACCATGTGGAGCTCTCTCAGTGTGCCATTCAGAGTAGTTAACCATCATATTATCAAAGATCTTTGTTGCAGCACCCAAGGTGAGGCCCATAAAGGTACCTCTAGCAGTTGAATCCAATAGGTTTCTTGAGGAGAAGTTCAAACCTGCATAGAAAGTCTGGACAATCATCCAAGCAGTTAGTCCATGAGTGGAACAATTCTTAACCAAAGATTTCATTCTTTCCCAAGCCCGAGCAACATGGTCATTATCAAGTTGTTTAAATTTCATAATGTCACTTCTCATAGATTTAATGTTAGCAGGAGGATAGTAGTTTGCAATAAAAGCATCTTTGCACTTAGTCCAAGAATCAATACTATTTCTAGGCAAGGATAGCAACCATTCTTTAGCTTTTCCTCTCAAGGATAAAGGAAAAAGCTTGAGCTTAATAATGTCTCCATCTACATCCTTATACTTCTGCATCTCACAAAGTTCAACAAAGCTATTGAGATGGGCAGGAGGATCATTAGAACTAGCACCAGAAAATTGCTCTCTCATCACACGATTCAACAAAGTAGGCTTAATTTCATAAAAGGTAGCATCAGGAGCAGGTGGAGCAATAGGAGTGCTTAGGAAATCATTGTTGTTGGTGCTAGTGAAGTCACACAACTTGGTGTTCTCAGCAGAGTTCATTTTAGCAAAGGTGGGCAAGCCAAAAACAGTAGCAGCTAGAGCAGGAACTAATTTTTTTGTGTTTTTGAATAAAGAAAGCAAACCAAACTAGACTAATTTTTTTGGGTTTTTTGAAAAGAGGCAAACAAAACCAGGCAAAAGAAACTAAGCAAACTAAAAACAAAGTAAATATAAAGGAAGTGGAGGACTCCCCTTGTGAAGACGTCCTTAGCCTCCTCGGCAACGACGCCAGAAAACTTGTTGGTGCTTGACGTGGAGCACTTTGTTGGAAACCCCAAGAGCAAGGTGTGATGAGCACAGCGGCAAGTCTTCCCTTAGTAGAGACCGATGTTATCGAACCAGAAGGAGGAAGGAAACGTCACACAGGTGTTGCAAGCAACACGGAGACCTGCACAACACAAACTCAAGACTTTGTCCCAACGAACAGTGAGGTTGTCAAGCTCACCGGTTTGTTGTAACAAAGGATTAAACGTATGGTGTGGAAGGTAATGGTTTGTAGCAAGTAAACAAGTAACAGTGGAAGATATCAATGGTAAAGATTGGACCGTGGTCCATAGTTCACTAGAGGTGCTCTCCTTAGATAAACAACATGGCATGAAGGGTAAACAAATTACAACAGGGCAATTGACAAGAACTGAGCAAGGCATAACAATGCAATACTAATCAGAAAGATCCTATGAGATTCGATTGGGAAATACAACAAGATACATAGACCGCCATCCAACTGCATCTATGACTAGAAGTCCACCTTCCGGTTATCATCCGAACCCCCTCCAGTATTAAGTTGCAAGCAACAAACAACTACTTTAAGCAAAGTGTGTAAGGTAAATAGTCCACATGTTCCATGAACAAGAGATCGTTGTTTTCTCCCTAGTAGCAACAACACATCTACAACCGAAGAGATTTCTGTCACTTCCCTTGGAAACTAGAGGCATGAACCCACTATCGAGCATAAATACTCCCTCTTGGAGTCACTAGCAACTACTCGGTCAAGACATCTACTAACAATAGAGAGCATGCAAGATCACAAACAACACAAACATGATAGAACCATAAAGACAAAACCATTAATCAATCCAACATAATAATCTCAATATCCATCGGATCCCCGCAAACTCAACATGCATGATTACAAATAGATTAGATCTTGATCATGAACGGAGCTCACAAGATCTATACATGAAAGCACAAGGAGGAGATACAACCATCTAGCTACTACATGGACCCATAGTCCAAGGTGGAACTACTCACGCATCATACCGGAGATTAGGCCTCCAGGATTATCTCCCCTCCGGCAGGGTGCCGGGAAGAACTTCAGATCCCCCCGATCTAGGGACGATGGTTTCATGGCGATTTGTTCGGGTACTTAGGGTTTCTGCATCGAGGGCTTCTTATAGGAGAAGGGGGAGGCCGAGGAGTCGACTAGGGGGCCTACACCCTGCCTAGGCGCGGGCCCACCCCTGGCCGTGCCTAGGAGGGTTTGGCCGCCCTGGTTCATGTCTCCGTCTCCCCTCTGGACTTCGTGTTCCCCATGGAAAGTTATTGACTTTTGCTTTTGTCCCGTCCAATTCCGAGAATATTGATTTTTTCCCTTTCTGGAACCAAAAATAGAAAAAACAGGCAACTGGCACCGTGGCAACTTGTTAATAGGTTAGTTCCAGAAAATACATAAAAACACCTCAAAGAAAGACAAAGCAAAGCAAAGTAGATAGCATGGAACATCAAAAATTATAGATACGTTTCTGACGTATCACACACCCTCTATAGATGATACATCCTTGTTTATTCTATGATGGTCGGAAGTCACTCTGTACATCCTGGTTTATGTTGATGATATTATTGTGGTGAGCTCGTCGTCTGTAGCTATTGATCATCTTATTTAGCAACTTGGCTCTTCATTTGCCTTCTTTTGAGTCAGTGTAAGTATGCCTCTGAGTTATTGACTAAAGCTAGACTTCAGAAGTGTGCTCCTATAACTACTCCTATGGTTGGTTCTGAGATACTTTCAGCTACTGATGGCACACTCCTTTCGGCTGAGGACTCTACTCGCTTCCATAGTATTGTTGGTAGTCTATAGTACCTCACTATGACACGCCTAGATTTGTTCTTTGTGGTCAACAAAGTGTGTTAGTTTCTTCATGCTCCTCGGTGTTCTCATTGGTCGGCGGTCAAGCGCATCCTCCGCTATGTGCAGGGTACTCTGTCACATGGGCTTTTGTTGCGTCCCTTCTCTACTGCGCCGCTCTTGTCAGCCTTCTCTGATGCTGACTGGGCGGGTGATCCTAATGACCGCCGATCAACAGGGGGATTTGTTATCTTTTATGAAAGAAATCTAGTGTCATGGAGTGCCAGAAAACAGGCTACTGTTTCTCGTTCCAGTACAGAGTCTGAGTACAAGGCACTTGCTAATGCTACTACTGAGTTAATTTAGGTACAAGCCCTCCTTGGTGAACTTGGAGTGATTCAGAGAAGTCCACCTATTCTATTGTGCGATAATATTGGAGCTACATATCTTTATGCCAACCCGGTGTTTCATGCTCGAACTAAATATATCGAGATTGATTTTCAGTTTGTTCAGAAACGGGTTGCTCAGAAGCCACAGGACATCAGGTTCATCTCCTCCAATGATCAGTTAGCTGATATCTTCACCAAGCCGCTGCCACTGCCACTGTTTACTACATGTAGGCGCAATCTCAACCTCTCCGAAGTTGAGATTGAGGGAGCATGATAAATGTTATATTTCTACATAGTTTGTCACATACTCGTGTTATACTTTTATACCATCCGTATCCCTTTAAACTTTCCATATATAATGATACTAGGCCGACCCTAGACGAAACGAGCCTTTTATCCTACCATACATGTTTCTTAGTCCACACCGCGTCTAACATCGCCATCCCCACCAAAAATCTTCCTTTGAGTCATCGTCGGGCAACCAACCGACCGATAACCAAAGCAGGCAGTGGCCCAGCCAGGGCCACTTTGCCTAACCAGCAAACCCGTGCGCCATGGCCGTTCCTAGCCCTGCCGGCTGCCCGCTCCTGCCGCCGCTGATGGTTGTCGCGTGCTGTAGACCTCTGAAGGGAATATGCCCTGAGAGGCAATAATAAAGTGTTTATTATGTGTATTCCAAGTATATGATATATGTTTCTTTTGCATGCTATAATTGTATTAATACAGAAACGTTAATACATGTGTGTTTAATAAACAAACAGAAAGTTCCTAGTCATGCCTCTCTCATAAACTAGCTCGTTGATTAACAAGATGATCAAGGTTTCCTGATCATGGACATTGGATGTTGTTAATAACGGGATCACAACATTAGTGTAATGGTGTGATGAACATTCATCCGAAGTATAGCATTACGATCAAAGTCATTGAGTTTATATTGCTATAACAACTTACGAAGTAATCCTAATCCTTAGACCATGAGATCATGTCCATCACTAACACCGGAAGAGTTTCTTGATAACATCAAACGTCACACCGTAACAGGGTGATTATAAAGATGGGTTCAGAACTAATAAAGTGTTATGTTGAGGCCCATGGATCGAGAGTGGAATTTGTTCATCCCGATGACGGATAGATATACTCTAGGCCCTCTCGGTGATATCACATTGGTTAGCTTGCAAGCAAGTGATTTGATCACTAGAATGTTATATCACGGGAACGAGAAAAGAGTGCATGTCAGTAACGAGATCAAACTAGGTATGGAGATACCGATGATCGAATCTCGAACATGTAATATATCGTGAAACTAAGGGATTAAGATACTAGCGTAAAAGGTTCTGACGATCACAAGAAAGTCATCGTTGAATGTGTGGGAGTCAGTATGGGTCTATAGATCCCGCTTCTGATTATTGATCTGAGAGGGGTCTTGATCATGTCCACATTATTCGCGAACCGTAGGGTGACACACTTAAGAGACACCGACATCCAATTGGAGCAAAAGTTTCATGCCGGAAAGAATAACAAGCGCAGGAATTTCTTTCACTAGATACCGAAACAGGTTTTCGGGTGAAATTGCAGAAAGTGTTTTTGCATGTGAAATATAATTCTAGCAAGGGTTTATATGTGAATGTTTGTCATTAAAGTAATTGACAAAATTCTGAATAAATAAAAGGAGTTTTATTTATGAGAGTTTGCATTAAATTTGGTGGACATTTAATGGCAAGTTTGAGTGGGATTTTGAGTGGAGTGATTTGAAAGGATTTTGTGAGTGGAGTGTCCACCCACATGAATGAGGGGAGGGCAAGGGGCAGCCCCCATGCGCTGGCCACCCCCTTGGGGTTCCCCCCTCTCCCTCTCTCTCACTCACACCTCGTCGTGAAGGATCTCTCCCCCCTCTAGAATTTATCCCCATGGTCTCGGACTAGCGAGATACATGTTCCCGGTGGCTATTCAGAAAGAAAGAGTTGTGCTTCCGCTGCATCGCTGGAGCAAGGAGGCGGAGGTTTCTCGGTGCCTCGGATGTGTGTGCGAGCACGGATGCGCTGCTGATTTGCGGCGCTAGGACTTCCTCTTGATCTTGAGATCAGCAAGAGATCGTCTACATCAACCACGAGTTTAACTCGTTAAGCTTTGTCGGTCTTCAAGGGTATGTTCTCTATGGATATACATCCGCCCGTTGTTTGTATCTAGTAGATAGATCTTGGTACATAGTTGTTCCCATCGTAGGAAATTTTTTGTTTTCTATGTTGCGAACCCTACAGTGGTATCAGAGCCGGATCTATGCGTATATGCTTTACACGGGTAGTACACATATGCGTATGTGGGCGATGATGATCATGTTGTTGCTCCTTAGTTGTAATTTTGGATATTGGTGGCATAGTGGGAAGAAGTGTCCCAGACAAACTTTACATGTCCTCGCACATGAGACCTGTTCCACACTTGACATGCAACTAGTTTGCATAAGTGGCTAGCGGGTGTCTGTCTCTCCTACTATAGTCAATATCTATTTTTCAACGAGCTGTCAACAATTTGGTTATCCTTGTTGTGGTTCATGTTCGTAGGTATGAACGGTTCTATCTTCGAAAGCCCTAATCCACGTGAAACTTGCAATGGATAAATTAGAGGCGTCTAGTTTAGATTGCTGCTGGGCTAGTGTTATGATATGGTGATTTTGTAAGTAGAAGTATGAGATGATACTCTTACAACACACATAACGTGTAAGTTCCATAGACCTTGGCCTTACACATAAAAGGTATGATAGTGATCATACCATGGTGCACATGATAGAGATCATATGCGGGAACCATATCATTCCACTAATAAACATGTAATGTTTGATAGCATCTTATATTGCTTGTTTAGCATTTTATTAGCATAATAAGATGATCCCTCATTTAAATATCAAGATAAGAATGTGTTCTTCCTTTAGTATGCACCAACTATGTTTTCGTCGCTCCAAGACATCACGTGATGATCGGGTGTTCTTGGATCCACGACCATATTTAGGGTGTAAGACAGTTACACACGCGAATACTAAGGTTCTTACTTGGCGAGCCTAGCATGTACAAACATGGCCTCAGAACACGGACCGAAAGGTTAAGTATGAGTCATATAGTACATATGATGCCCATTTGATGCTCGCCTTTGAAGCTACACCGACTCACGTGATGATCCGACTTGGTGTAGTGTATTTGGTTCATGTAATCACCAAAAAGACACGAGGGATGTCGTTTTTGAGTGGGAGTTCATTCGTAATGTGGATTAGTTGAACTCAATCTATCATAAACTTAGTCTAAACTTTACAAATTCTGTTGTAGATGGCACCACCTGCTTTTAATTTCAATGTGTTCATGGAGAAAGAGAAACTTGCAACGAATGGTAGAAACTTTACCGAATGGGCCATGAATTTGAGGATTCTCCTCTCTGCTGCACAAAAGCAATATGTGCTAGAAGCACCGCTAGGCCCCCCACCTTTTGAGGATGCCCCTGACGAGGAGAAGAATGTCTATCAGACTCATCAGGAGGACCACAACTTAGTTCATTGTGGCATATTGTATGGGCTAGAGCCAGAACTTCGAAAGCGTTTTGAAAACAACAATGCATTTGATACAATGGGTGAGTTGAAAATGATTTTCGACACACATGCTGCTTTAGAGAGCTACAATGCTTCAGAAAAGTTCTTTAGCTGCATGATGGAAGAGCACAACTCCGTAAGTGAGCATGTACTCAAGATGTCGGGT
Organism: Avena sativa; assembly: GCA_916181665.1. Classification (NCBI taxonomy): domain Eukaryota; kingdom Viridiplantae; phylum Streptophyta; class Magnoliopsida; order Poales; family Poaceae; genus Avena; species Avena sativa. The sequence goes on along the minus strand of OV702297.1, from coordinate 295,392,314 downwards.
TACGCCGATAAGCTTGTGTCCTTGGGAATATCGATTCCCATTGACTTAGGCATCCATCTTGTTCTGTAGTCTCTACCACCTAGCTATAAGAGCTTTGTGATGAACTATAATATGCAAGGCATGAAGAAGTATCTCCTCGAGCTTCTGTCAATGCTTAAAACTGCAGAAGTGGAGATCAAAAAGGAACATTAAGTGTTGATGATCAATAAGAACACTGGTTTCAAGAAAGACAAACGGAAGGGAAGTAAGGGCGGCAAGCCGGTTGCCATGCTTGAAAAGAAACCCCGAGTCGGACCTAAGTCTGACACCGAGTGCTACTATTGTAAGGGGACTGGCCACTGGAAGCGCAACTGCCCCAAGTATTTGGCAGACAAGAAGGCCGGCAAGGCAAACAAAGGTATATATGATATACATGTTATTGATGTGTACTTGACTAGTGCTCGTAGTAGCACCTGGGTATTTGATACCGGTTCAGTTGCTAATATTTGTAACTCGAATCAGGGGCTACGGAACAAGCGACCGCTAGCAAGGGGTGAGGTCAAGATGTGTGTCGGCAATGGATCAAGCGTTGATGTGATCGCCGTTGGAACGCTACCTCTCCACTTGCCGTCGGTATTATTAATAAACTTGAATAATTGTTATCTGGTGCCTGCACTGAGCATGAACATTGTATCTGGATCATGTTTGATGCAAAGTGGTTATTCATTTAAATCCAAGAACAATGGTTGTTCTATTTATATGAATGAAATCTTTTATGGTCATGCATCGATGATGAATGGTTTATTTCTATTAGATCTCGATAATAATGTTACACATATTCATAATGTTGATGCTAAAAGGATTAAACTTAATGATGATATATCCGCATATATGTGGCACTGCCGTCTAGGTCATATTGGCGTTAAACGCATGAAGAAGCTCCGTTCGGATGGACTTTTGGAATCACTTGATTTTGAATCATTTGATACATGTGAGCCATGCATTATGGGCAAGATGACTAGAACGTCGTTTTCCAGGTCAATGGAACGGGCGACAGATTTATTGGAAATCATACATTCTGATGTATGTGGTCCAATGAGTGTGTCGGCGCGAGGTGGATATCGTTATTTTGTTACTTTCACAGATGATTTGAGTAGATACGGTTATATCTACTTGATGAAACACAAATCTGAAACCTTTGAAAGAATGAAGTGGAAAATCATCGTAATAGAAAGATCAAATTTCTACGGTCCGACCGTGGATGTGAGTATCTAAGCTACGAGTTTAGCACTCACATGAAAGAGTGTGGAATTGTTTCACAACTCACACCTGCCAGAACACCACAGAGAAATTGTGTGTCAGAATGTCGTAATCATACTTTATTGGATATGGTTCGATCTATGATGTCTCTGACGGACTTGCCGTTGTCATTTTGGGGTTATGCACTAGAAACTGCTGCATTCACTTTAAATCAAGCACCATCTAAATCCGTTGAAAAGACACCATATGAATTGTGGTTTGGAAACAAACCTAAGCTGTCATTTCTTAAAGTTTGGGGATGCGATGTTTATGTGAAGAAACTTCAACCGGATAAACTCGAACCCAAAGCGGAAAAATGCGTCTTCATAGGATACCCTAAGGAAACAATTGGGTATTCCTTATATCACAGATCCGAGGGCAAGGTTTTTGTTGCCAAGAATGGATCCTTTCTAGAGAAAGAGTTTCTCGCGAAAGGTGTGAGTAGTCGGAAGGTAGAACTCGAAGAGGTTATTGAACCTTCTCTTCAAAGTATGGCGAGTAGCGCAGCGCCGGAAGTTGTTCTGGAGTTGGCTTCACCAGTTGAAGAGGGAACTAATGATAATGATCATGAAACTCCAAAAGAGAGTACTACCGAACCTCGTAGGTCTAGCAGGACGCGTGCAGCTCCCGAGCTGTATGGAAACCCTGTGATGAATTTCATGGTTGATGAAATTGATGACCCTGCGACGTATGAAGAAGCGATGATGAGCCCGGATTCCAACAAATGGTTAGAAGCCATGAAATCCGAGATGGAATCCATGTATGAAAATCAAGTTTGGAACTTGGTGGAATTACCTCACGACCGAAAGGCCGTGGAGAACAAATGGATTCTCAAAAGGAAAACTGATGCTGATGGTAATGTGACTGTCTATAAAGCTCGAATTGTCACAAAGGGGTTTCGACAAATTCAAGGAGTTGATTACGATGAGACATTCTCTCCCGTAGCGATGCTAAAGTTAGTTAGGATTATGTTAGCAATTGCTGCATATTTTGATTATGAGATATGGCAGATGGATGTCAAAACCGCGTTTCTCAATGGTAATATTGAAGAAGAGTTGTATATGATACAACCTAAGGGTTTTGTCGATCCTAAGGATGCTAACAAGGTGTGCAAGCTTCAACGATCCATCTATGGATTAAAGCAAGCATCACGAAGTTGGAATCTCCGCTTTGATGAGGTGATCAAAGAGTTTAGATTTGTCCAAACTTATGGAGAAGCTTGTATTTACAAGAAAGTGGGTGGGAGCAATGTGGCATTTCTGATATTATATGTGGATGACATATTATTGATCGGAAATGATATAGATCTTTTAAACAGTGTTAAAAGTTATCTAAACAGCAAATTTTCAATGAAGGACCTAGGTGAAGCGTCATACATATTAGGCATAAAGATTTATAGAGATAGATCTAGGCGCCTAATAGGGCTATCGCAAAGTACATACCTTGATAAGATTTTAAAGAAGTTTAAAATGGACGGAAGTAAGAAGGGGTTCTTACCTATGTTGCAAGGCAAGACATTGAGTAATACTCAAAGTCTAGCTACGGCGGAAGAAAGAGAGATAATGGACAAAGTACCCTATGCTTCAGTCATAGGCTCTATAATGTATGCCATGCTATGTACAAGACCAGATGTGGCACATGCTATTAGTTTGACTAGTAGGTACCAATCAGATCCAGGTTCGGAACACTGGATAGTGGTCAAGAATATCCTTAAGTACTTACGAAGAACTAAGGATATGTTTCTTGTGTACAGAGGTGAAGAAGAGCTCGTCGCTAAGTGTTATGTCGACGCAAGCTTTGACACTGATCCAGATGACTCTAAGTCTCAATCCGGATACGTATTTCTCATGAATGGCGGAGCGGTTAGTTGGAGGAGTTCCAAACAACCTGTGGTGGCGGGATCAACAACGAAGGCCGAATATGTTGCTGCTTCGGAAGCGTCTCAGCAGGCGGTTTGGATGAAGGAGTTCATATCCGAACTAGGTGTGGTTGCAAGCGCGTTGGACCCAATGGTTATCTATTGTGACAACAATGGTGCCATTGCCAATGCCAAAGAACCAAGGTCTCACAAGAATTCCAAGCATATTAAGTGTCGGTATCACTCCATCCGCGAGCATGTCAAGGATGGAGATATAAAGATTTGTAAAGTACACACGGATCTCAATGTAGCAGATCCGTTGACTAAAACTCTCCCTACAGCAAAACATGATCAACACCAGAACTCCATGGGTGTTAGATTCATCACTATGTAACTAGATTATTGTCTCTAGTGCAAGTGGGAGACTGAAGGGAATATGCCCTAAGAGGCAATAATAAAGTGTTTATTATGTGTATTCCAAGTATATGATAGATGTTTATTTTGCATGCTATAATTGTATTAATACGGAAACATTAATACATGTGTGTTTAATAAACAAACTGAAAGTTCCTAGTTATGCCTCTCTCATAAACTAACTCGTTGATTAACAAGATGATCAAGGTTTCCTGATCATGGACATTGGATGTTGTTAATAACGGGATCACAACATTAGTGTAATGGTGTGTCGTGGGAATGACCACGGAAGATGCTGCAATCGGCAGCGAGTAGTAGAACATGGGGCAAGGGCGGCCAGCCATCTGCGGTGCGAGATGAGGGCTAAGACACAAGGGTTTACCCAGGTTCGGCCCCCCGGAGGGTAAAGACCTACTCCTGCTAGATTGTATTATGATGAGAGTACAATGGGGTGAGCTCGACGGCTAGGTGGTGAGTCGCTAGGGTGTATGATGGAACGTATCCTCTATGCGTCCTCTAGGGAGGTTTATATAGACTCACCTCCCTAGGGTTTACAGATCCCAACCGAATTAGTTAAGGATTCGGTGATTCTACGACCTAGTCCGACTGGGCCTATCTACGCTTCTGGGCCTTCAGCTTCCAGTCGCTCGAGTCCACGCCTCATCTTGATCTAGTCGCCGTCCTGCAGGCCCACTCGCTGGCGCTTGGGCCAGTAGGAAACGCCATGCTGGGTATACCCCGGTAGGCATATCCCCATCAGTAGTCCCCGAGGCCGTCGTTGATTTGTCACAGGCGTTCGCTGGCAGTCGGAGTATGCGGGTCCAATGCGGACGTCCAGTCGAATCGGTGGCGGACTCTTGAATAAAGGAAGAACTAGTCATTCTAGTCGCAATAACGGCGACCAATCGGGTCGCAGCTCGGCGAACGGGTCGGCGAATCGTCGAGTCGCGTAGAGCGACGAGTCGAATGGATGAAGTTGGACCGTCAATTGGGGTCAAACTAGCCGTTGGGGTAATCCAACGGTAACTTCGGCGTAATTACCGCGTAGTAACGGCTCCCGAAATTGGCGGGTAGCAACCACTATATAAGGAGAATGATAGGCGAACGGGGAAACACTTCTTCGTTCTTCCTCCGCTCTCGCTCGTCTCTGTTTCCCTCTCCGCATAGCGATCTAAACAATCCAGAGAGCCCCGACCTCCGCGAACTTCCAACCGATGGCCCCCTCCACCGAACCTTGGGGCAGATCCAAGTGTACTAAGGCGCTACTGGCGTCCTTCGAGGAGGCCGGGATCCTCCGCGTCGGAAGATGGCGCATCCTCGCGGCCGGAGAAGTGACTCCGAATCCGCGCGAGGGAGAGTTCATCTGCTTCACCAGCCACCTGGAGCAGGGGCTGGGCTTTCCTACTTCCCTCTTCTTCCGGCGTTTCTGCGCCTACTACGGGATCCAACCATCGGATCTCGGTCCGCATAGTATCGAGAAACTCGCCATCATCATGGCGTTCTGCGAGTGCTATCTGGGCTCCAGGCCCTACTTCCCCCTATGGCAAGATCTGTTCCATGGGAGAATCAGCCGCGAAGAGTCAGGCGGCCCGATGCTAGCCGCGGGCGGCCTGACATTCCAGCTGAAGTCGAAGGCGTCGTTCTTCGACCTGATCCTGCCCGCCAAGGCGGCGAACGAATGGAAGAAGTCTTGGTTCTACGTCACCGAGTCGACTCCAGACGGTGAAGTGGCGCTTCCAAGGTACTCCGCCGACCGGCCCGAACCGCGTCGACTCCAGGTCGTCAAGCTCCCGCTGGATCAACGGATGGTTGTCAATGAAATGCTGCAGACCATCCGTGGCCTGAAGAAGAAGGGCCTCCAGACCATCAACCTCTACAACTGCTGGTTCGGGCGGCGGCTCGTGCCCCTGGCCCGCCGCGACCACTACATGTATGAGTATAAAGGTAAGGACGACCCGACGAAGTACTCCTTCGCCGAATGGCATCTCAAAGACTACACCCTGGCCCTGAAGAACATTACCCAGGCGATGTATCTTGACGCGAAAGCCGGGGTCGCCCCCTACACTGCAAGGCGCCCAACTCCGACGGTAAGCCGTCATTTCGTCATCATTCGCAGTCGCAGATAATGCATTCGCGGTTGTGCTAACGTTGTTTTGTTTTTATTGCAGTTGTTCCAAGTGGTAGAAGGGTGGCTTCCACCCGCAGACGACGAAAACTCGAGCTCGTCCGTCCAAGACGGGAGCGAGTCGTCACCCATTAAAGGCGACGTCGAGAGCAATGAGGGTGATGATGACGACGAAGACAAACCCGTGGAAGTCGCTGCCCCCACAGTTCGCAAGACCCGCGGGCAACACCAGCGCGAGCTCGAAGCGAGTAAAAGCCTCGAACCTCACGAAGATGACGACGACGAGCTTCCCAAGCACACCTCACATCGTGAGGCCACGCCGTCGAAGAAGAAGAAGACGGCGGATCCGCCGAAGAAGAAGGCAAAGCCGGCGAAGCGGATATCTCCGCCCCGATCTACGACCAGTTCCGATGCTACCAGCTCGGCTAGGGACGCGGCGGTGCACGCGACCATGGCGCCGGACGCCACCGCCCCCATGGACGAGGTGCCGCTGGCGTCGTTACCGCCTCCATTCGCCCCAATCGCTGGTTTGGGCGATGCTCCAGACGCAGCAGCCTTGCCTCCGAGGGAGGCTCCCGCGGCAATTATCGCGGAGGCTCCTGCCACGGCTTCCTCTTCAAAGAGGCCGTCGGTGTCTTGGGCACACGATGTGTTCGAGACGGGCCTCACTCGGAGGTTGGGGCCCGAGTTGGAAAAGCCGGCTAGCATCCGCACCGGACTGCGGTTCATACCAGTCGCCAAGTGAGTGTTGTTCATCTGCCTGTTTTTCATTGTAGTCGGACAGTCTTATTCATATCGCTGTTTCACAGAACTGGTGTTAAAAATATTGGCCATCCTTCCGTGGCCAAGGTTCCGCCAGTCGTCATGGAGGTGGACTCCTCGCGGAAGAGGAAGACCGACGAAGTCGCTGCTCCCGCCGAAGATGTCAAGAGGGCGAAAGGCGATGACGTTGTCACGGTCTCTGATGACCCAGTGGTTGCTCCGAGCGAACCTCCGACTGCGGCGGAAGTGACCTCGAAGACCAAGGAGGCTGTTGCCTCACCCCACGTGGCCGAGCCGGCTCCGAGTGGTGCCGCGGCATCTGCAGCGACCTTCCCTCGCTTCATGGCGAAGGCGGCCGCAGCGAGTGGCTCGGTGCCAACGAGCCGGATGTCTGGGGTCGCCGAGGTGGAGGTCGAACAGCGTCGTGGCCACACTCCGGTCGTGCTTGCATCCGTGGACGCCCTGGAGCTTCACGACATGCTAGGCGCTGCCATCCAGGTATGTCCAGTCCCCGAGGATCGGGCCACTGAATTTCAGTGGTCGGATTCTTGATGTTTTTATGTCGTCCAGTCCCCGAGTGCCAGCCGCTGAATTTCAGCGGGTGGGCACTTAGGATTTTCAATGTCCAGTCCCCGAGTGCCTAGTCGCTGAATTTCAGCGAGTGGGCACTTAGGATTTTCAATGTCCAGTCCCCGAGTGCCTAGTCGCTGAATTTCAGCGAGTGGGCACTTATGAGTTTGGTTGTTGTTGACGTTGCAGTTTATGTGCAGGGCCTGCAGCGCGAATCGGCCGATCGGCTTTCTGCAAAGTGTCGCTTGGGAAAGGAACTCGTTGCCGTCCAGAAACGAACAAGGGGCTTCAAGCAATTGCAACCGAGGCGGAGCAGGTCCGCCGGGGCCTTGTCCCGGTGGGTGACTTGACAGCGGCTCAATCTGCTTTGAGCGTGGCCAAAAAGCGGGTCGCTGACCTGGAGCGTGAGCTCAAGGAAGCGAGGAAGGAAGCGAGTGCAGCGGAGGGGCGTGCGAAAGCGGCTGTTACGGCTGCCGCTGAAGAGCGGAAAGTGTCTGACGCACTCGTTGCTGGGCTGCAGAACGACTTCTCCTCTCTTCAAAGCTTCATCACGGGCCTCTGCCGTCCGCTGATTGGTAACCCTTTCTTCCTCTTCCTTCTGCCTGCAACAACTGCATTGTGAAATCGTTGGTGTGCTTATTGCCTGCTTCTGTTCCATAGGCCGGATTACTGATAGCTCGGAGGAGGCGCAGTCATGCGACGCGCGGCAGTGTGTGACCACCCTGGTCGACTCGGCCGCGTTGTCCACGACTTGCATTCGAGCATATCTTCAGGAGATATCGCCCACATAGGTGATCCCCGCGACCTCGTCGAGGTATGGCACTACCTGGAGAAGGCTCCGTCAGTCGTCGAATTCATGACGCGGTCGGCCTTCCGGCACGGGGCGGCGACGGCGCTTAGCCTTGGGCTTGCTCATTTCCCGGAGGACTTCAACCTTGACGATGTGATGAGCGGCTACCCCTCGTCCACGGGCTCTGTGGATATTGCCGAAGTGCTGAAGCTGACAGACCGGGCCGCGGTGTATTCCGATCGCGTTTGGGTGATGGGCGACCTCCTCCCCTATCAGGAGACGATTGTCGCCCCAACGATCCCGAACCGAAGCATCAGGACTTCAAGGTCAAGCAGCCGTTCCGTGCGGCGATGGCGGGCGAGTTGACGACGTACCCGTCGAACCCGTACATGCCCTTCATCCGTAACCGCAGGGGTGGCGGTGAGTCGGCGTCAAAACCTGCGGAGTAGAAGCGTTATGCCCTTGGGCGTTAGTACGAAATAGCTATTGAACTTTCCTTGTATTTTGGAACAACTTTGTGCTGCTATAAAGGAAATTCGTGTTGTTTTGTCATTTGCTTTGTGATCTTGGATTTTGATTGAACGAGTCCCCGAGCGCGTCCGTCCTTTTTATGGGGTTTACCTCGTTTGTTATGTGTTTGCAAATTTTTAATGGTTTGAGGTCGACTCGCCAGAGCTCGGAGAGCCAGTCGCAGGGCGACTCCCATGGGTGCTCTTTACTTGACCTTTTTCCCGTGCGCGAACAAGGTCGGTTAGCCAAGTCCCCGATTGTGGTACTTGGTGGTTCTAGTCGCAGCTCCAAGGTAGGTGAGGACTAAGCGCGTTAGAGTAAGCGCGTCACTCCTGCCTGACCTGAAGGATCAGTCGCATGGCGAGTCCTGGGCACGCTCTCATACTGGGCGTTTTCCCCTAGCTGCTCGTATTTGACTGGACGTTAGTCCCCGAGCGTGGTATTTGGCCGTTCGAGTCGTTGTGCCAAGGATGCGGAGGACCTTGGTCGCTGTGAGGAGCGAGGGCAGTTGTCTTGGCTCGGTAAGCCAGTCGAGCTAGGCGACTCCAATGGGGCTCCGGGTTGGCATTTTTCGTGGACGTTACGGGGCCTGGGGTTTCCCAGTGCCCCCGTACCGCACTACTTGGTCGTGTCGGTTGCTTTACCAGAGGTTGACTTCTGTGAATAGCATAACGCTATTATTACGAGTGCGAATGGCACAAGACGTGGAGAGTAGACACAATTTGCGGTAACCGATCTGTTTTATTTCATAGCGGGTGGAGAGTACATGTATGGAGTTCTAGGAGTAGAACTTCCGTAGGAGGTTTACATTCCACGGCCGCTTGACGTCGAGTTTCCCGTCTCCTCAGACGTCGGTGAGGTAGTAGGCATCGTTGCCGAGGACTCGCCCGATGGCTAATGGTCCCTCCCAGGGGGGGAGCTTGTGCATACCCTTCTTGTCCTGGATGAGGCGTAGTACCAGGTCGCCTTCTTGGAAAGTGCGAGTCCTTACTCGCCGGTTATGGTAGCGGCGGAGCCCTTGCTGGTAGATGGCGGTGCGGGAGCAAGCTAGGTCGCGTGCCTCGTCGAGCTGGCCGACTTCGTCTTGTTGTGCGAGTTTGTTTGTGGCCTCCGTGTAGTTGACCACCCTTGGCGAGTCGTTCTCGAGGTCAGTGGGCATGACTGCCTCGGCGCCGTACACCATGAAGAAGGGTGTAAATCCTATCGAGCTATTGACGGAGGTGCGGATGCCCCAGATGACGGAGGGTAGCTCCTCGACCCAGCACCCGGTGGTGCGCTCGAGTGGTACTTGGATCCGTGGCTTCAGGCCATGGAGGATGCTCTGATTGGCGCGTTCCGCCTGGCCGTTGGACTCCGGGTGAGCGACTGAGGCGAGGTCGAGTCGAATGTGGTGTTCCTCGCAGAACTCGGCCATGGATCCTTTGGCGAAATTGGTGCCGTTGTCCGTGCTGATGCTGTTTGGGAACCCGTAGCGATAGATGAGCTCGCGTAGGAACTTGGTGGCGGTCTTCCCGTCGCATTTGCGGACTGGCTTGGCTTCCACCCATTTTGTGAATTTGTCGACTGTGACTAGGAGGTGGGTGAAGCCAGAGGGGGCCTTCTTGAAGGGGCCTACCATGTCCATGCCCCATACGGCGAACGGCCAGGTGATGGGGATTGTCTTGAGCGCCGAGCTCGGCATGTGGGTCTGGTTGATGTATTTCTGGCATCCGACGCACCGCTGGACAATGTCGACAGCGTCTGCGTGTGTGGTGAGCCAGTAGAAGCCGTGCCGCATAGCCTTTGCGACCAGAGAACGGGTGCCGGCGTGGTGAACGCAGTCGCCGGAGTGAATGTCTTGGAGGATTTTTCGTCCTTTAGCGGGCTGAACGCAGCATTGGAACACGCCGGCCACGCTGCGCTTGTGGAGCTCACCGTTGATGATGACGAAAGATTTGCAGTGGCGTGCTATCATTCGGGCATCTGTTTCATCTGCTGGCAGGGTGCCTCCCTCCAAGTAGGCGACGTATGGCGCGGTTCAGTCGCCTGGCTCGGTGATTAGAGCAACCATGGCTGCTTCTGGTTGCAGCGGGATTCCGATGTCGATCTCCCTGGAAGGGAGAGACAGAAGGCTTGGTGATGGTGTCGAGGAAGACGCCAGCGGGTGGTGCGAGTCGAGCCGAGCCGATGCGAGAGAGTGCGTCGGCCTCCTCGTTCTTCCGCTTGTCGATCCACTCGACGGAGTAGCCTGCGAAGTATCCACCTAGCTTGTCCACTGCTTGGCAGTATGCCGCCATGGTGGGGGAGACGGCGTCGCAGGTGCCAGCGACTTGCCCGGCGACGAGGTCAGAGTCTCCGTAGCAGCGCAGGCGGTTGACGTTCATCTCCTTGGCAGCTCGCATGCCGTCGAGTAGCGCCTCGTACTCGGCCATGTTGTTGGTGCAGGGGGTGAAGTCGAGGCAGAGGACGTAGAGGAGCTTGTCGCCCTTCGGAGAGGTTAGCACGATCCCTGCTCCTGCACCGTCTGCGTTCGTGGAGCCGTCGAAGTGTAAGCTCCAGTAATGGAGGTATGGCAGCTTCTCTAGCTGTTGGACCTCCTCCTAGTCGGCGATGAAGTCTGCGAGAGCCTGTGACTTGATCGCCTTGCGCGGCTCGTACTTGATGTTGTGGACGCCGATCTCGACGGCCCACTTGGCGACTCGCCCAGTCGCCTCACGGTTGCGGATGATGTCCTGCAACGGTGCTGAGGAGACGACCATTATCGGGTGCTCCTGGAAGTAGTGCGGCAGTCGCCGCTGTGCTCTGAAGACCGCGTATACCAATTTCTGGTATTGCGGGTAGCGCTGGCGCGACTCGGTGAGGACTTCGCTGATGTAGTACACGGGTCGCTGCACCGGGCGCTCCTTTCCTTCCTCTGGTCGTTCGACGACCATGACGGCGTTGACGACGCATTCGGAAGCCGCGACGTAGACCAGCATGGGTTCCTTGTCGACGGGGGCGGCGAGTAGTGGCGCTGCGAGTAGCACCTTCTTGAGGTCGTGGAGCGCTTCATCTGCCTCCTTGTCCCACTGGAAGGTGGGGTTCTTGCGCATTAGGCGGTAGAGGGGCATCGCCTTTTCGCCCAACCGGGGGATGAAGCGACTGAGAGCCGCTATAATTGTTGGAGATATGCCCAAGAGGCAATAATAAAGTAGGTTATTATCATATCTTCATACTTATGATAAATGTTTACATACCATGCTATAATTGTATTAACCGGAAACATTAATACTTGTGTGATTTGTAAACATAAAAGAGTCCCTAGTAAAGCCTCTTGTTAAACTAGCTTGTTGGTTAATATATGATCATGGTTTCCTGATCATGAACATAGAGATGTTATTAACAACAGGGTCATATCATTAGGAGAATGATGTGATGGACATACTCCTATAGTTAAGCGTAGCATAAAGATCAAGTCATTTAATATAGTTCATTTGCTATAAGCTTTCTGATACATAGTAACCTAATTCCTTCGACCATGAGATCATGCTTATCACCATCACCGGAAGGATGCTTTGATTACATCAAACACCACACCGTAACTGGGTGGCTATAAAGATGGCATTGAGTGTTCGGAAAGTATGGGTTGAGACACATGGATCAAGAGTGGGATTTGTCCATCCATATGACGGATAGATATACTCTGGGCCCTCTGGGTGGAATGTCATCCAATTAGCTTGCAAGCATGTGACTGGCTCACAAGGGATCACATATCACGGGAACGAGAAAAGAGTACTTATCGGTAACAAGGTTGAACTAGGTATGCAGAGATACCGACGATCAAAACCTCGGATAAGTAAACTATCGTGAGACAAAGGGAAATTGGTATCGTATGTAAGTGGTTCATTCGATTGCAAAGTAATCGTAGAAATATGTGGGAGCCATATGAATTTCTAGATTCCTCTATTGGTTATTGATCGGAGAAGTGTCTCGGTCATGTCCGCATAATTCACGGACCGTAGGGAGACACACTTAAGGATTCGATGATGTTGAGTAGTTATGGAATGATGAGTAAGAGACCGAATGTTGTTCGGAGTCTCAGATGGGATCCGGGATATCATGAGGAGATCCGGAATGGTCCAGAGAATAAGATTCATATAAGGAAAGTCCTGTTTCGCAGTTGGAGAATGATTCCGGTGTTTTCATCGGGAATGTTCTAGAAGGTTCCGGAAGGTCCGGCACTCCGGAGGGGAAGGGTACATGAATGTGTCATGACAATATGGAATGGTTGCATCATGTACTAGGTCACTTGGCTGGACACTTGGAAGAGAGAAATCAAACTCTAGTTTGAAAGTAAAAAAAAGGCCAGTTTGAAAAAGTCAAACTGGGACAATAATTTCCAAGTGGGGGAAGAGAAGGAAACCTGGGAAGAGAAGGTTTCGCTTCTCTCCTCCAAACCGCCGGCTAGCAAGGGAGTTGGGGGAGGACTCGGCTAGCCCTAGCCGCCCCTCCCACCTATAAAAGAAAGGGAGGGGGTGCCCCCTCTCCCTACACCTTGTCCCTTAGCCGGCACCCCTCTAAACCCTAGGCCAGCCGCCGCCCCCTAGATGCGGCTGCCCTAGAGCTCCTCTAATCCGCCATCTAGCTAATTCCTAGTTGCTGGTTGCTCTAAACCCCTTGGTGCCTCTAAACCCTAGACCACCAAGGCCTCTCTCATAGTCCACCATACTCGCTCCGGCTTAAGGCGAAGCCCTGCGAGATCTCCCCTCTACTTCCGGTACCACGCCATCGTGCTGCCGGAATCACGAGGAGAGTGCTACAACCTCCGCTGCCTGCTGGAACAAGGGAGAGGAAGGTCTTCATCGAGTACCGAACGTGTGACCGACTGCGGAAGCGCTGTCGGAACGCAGCGCCGGAAGGATCGTCTACGCGATCTTGAGATCGGCAAGTGTACAACTACATCACCCACGAGAATCTGCTCTCGTTAACCGCTTTGGAATCTTCGAGGGTGAGTTCCTCTATCGACTCGTTGCTACAATCTAGTAGATAGATCTTGGCTTGTTTGTGTGCATGCGGTAGAAATTTTTTGTTTTCCATGCTACGAACCCCTACAGTGGTATCAGAGCCGTGTCTATATGTAGATCTGTTGCACGAGTAGAACACAATGGTCATTGTGGGCGTTGATGCTTTTGTTGTCGATTGCTTCTTGTGTACTTTGCATCTTGCGGGATGGTGGGATGAAGCGGCCCGGGCTAACCTTACATGACATCGTTCATGAGACTTGCTCCACGCTTGACATGCAACTTGTATTGCATAAGTGGCTTTGCGGGTGCCTGTTTCTCCCAACATAGTTAAGATTCAATTTACAACGGGTGATTGACAATACTAGTATCAATGTTGTGGTTCTTGTTCGTAAGTTAGAACAACACTTATTGAAAGCCCCAAACCACGTAAAACATGCAAAGAAAATTAGAGGCGTCTAACTTTGTTTTGCAGGGGTGTGCTGTGATGTGATATGGCCATGATTGTGATTATATTTGATGTATGCAATGTTCCTTATTGTAAGTTGGCAACCGGCAGGAGCCATATGGTTGTCTTTAAATTCCGTTAAGACCTGCATGTCTATTCAAATAAGTTGTAATAGTTGATGCTAGTGGACGACAACCATGAAGCGGCGCCATTAACCTTGACGCCACACCGGTGATGATGGAGATCATGTTCGTGCTTGAAGATGGAGATCGAAAGCACAAGAAGAAAGGCCATATCATATCACATATTATGAATTGCATGTGATGTTAATCCTTTTATGCATCTTGTATTGCTTAGTTCACGACGGTAGCATTATAAGATGATCCCTCAAGCACACAATTTCAAGTTTTAAAGTGTTCAGCCTTAGTAAGCACCGTTGCTAAAGCTCATTGTTTTGAAGCACCACGTGATGATCGGGTGTGTTAGATTCTGCGAGTGTATACAATGTGAGCAAGCCATATTTGCTCATGCGGAAGCTAAGGTTTGATCTTGACGAGCCTAGCATGTACAGACATGGTCTCGGAACACGGATCACCGAAAGGTAAAGCATGAATCATATAGTAGATATGATGAACATGTTGATTGTTCGCCATTGAAGCTACATCAACTCTCGTGATGATCGGTTTGATGTGGTGGATTTGGTTCGTGTGATCACTAAAACAATGTGAGGGATATTGTTTTGAGTGGGAGTTCAACAGCAATTTGATTAAAAGTTGAACACTATTTATCATAAATTAAATCAAAGTGAATTTGCATAGTTGTTGTAGTTATTGGCATCCGTTTACCACCTTGCGCTTAGTTATAATTGAGATGATAGAACTATAGAATTCTGGTTAGTTACTTTACGAACTGGTATCGTATTGTTTTGAAGTGTTAATCTAAAGTTTAAAAGTCCTATTGCAAACTTTCAGTAAGTTCCAGTTAATCCATGAAGTTTAATAATTGGTATTAAATCAAGAGTGACAATTCCAGTGTTAGTATATAAGTATCATGTTCGTCTCCAAGATCTTGATATTCGAAAGATAGTTTCAATATCAAGGTAATCTAGGAGTTGAAAGAGTTGTTTCAAAAAGCATGATGTGTGGAAGATATTGTGATATCTGAAACGAAGTTTTGGTTGTAGCATGATAGAGTATAATATGGCAAAAGTCATGTTCTCATATTTGATGAGAATTTGCAAAAGGTTGGAGACGCTAGTTGTCTTAATTCTCCAAAACGCTTTGGAGAGCAACATTATACTTGCGATTCACCGTTATAACCTAAAGTAGCTTGATAATGAATAATTCCATGAGAAGGGTGAATATTTGATGTAGGTAAAATGTTTACTACACCAAGAGATTACTAAAGAAAGGAATTTGAAAGAACACCAAACATTTGATGAATCTACTTCAAAGTGCAAGTCCAAAGACATTGGTATTTAACTATACACACTTTGGACTATGTGTCATGTGTATGGCTCCACTATTGATGTTGATAGATTCTTTCAAACAGAAAATGAAATACTGAAAGAGAATCTCATAAATATATGGCAGAAAAGAAAAGACTAGAATTGTTCAGCTTGGGTATATAAAGGATATACGTATTATGGTTGTTTTCTTTGCTTGTTAAATAATGTGGTTCTTAAGTACTGGATACTGAATTTGTTGGTATGAATCGTCATACGAAACAATAGAATTCATGAACCACAATGGCCTAAGTAACTAGCAAAAGAATATGTGATGAAGTTCATCGAGAACAAATAAAGGGTTATTGTGCTGCTCGTTAAACATCAAAGCTTGCCTTCAAGATTTGTTTTATCAGGTATTATGAGAACAAAAGGGTTGTTCAAATAATTGTCGTAATCCATAAAAGATGGATGATTCACAAATCTCGTTGGAGAAATCACATCCATAAAACTAGTGCTAAAAATGTCGAAAGACAAATTGATTGAAACATAACTTAGGAAGTGACATCGCCATTTAAATTATATTGGAAAGAAAACATGAAGAAACTCCATGTGGATGGAATTTTGGAGTCTTTTGATTTTTGATCACATGACGCTTGTGAAACTTTCCTAGAGATAATTAAAACTTCGTTCATAGTCCAAAAGGGAACGAATGACTAGCTTATTGGAACTTATACATATTGTTGTACGAAGTCCATTATGTGTAGTCAAAAGCGATGGATTTCAACTTCATATGCTTTCTCCGAAAATTTGAGTGAATATATGAATATTTACTTAATAAGGATGAAGTATGAAACATTTGAAAAGTTCAAAGACTTTCAAGATGAAGTGCAAAATCATTGTAACAATAATATAAATAGTTTATGATAAGATCATAAAGGAAGATATTTGAGTTACAAGTTTAGCATAATACCTAAGATTTAAGGAATCGTTCCGTAGATTTGCATGTCCCGAAACACCATAAGAGTATGGAGCGTTCGAGATATGTAATTAAACCTTGTTTGACATGGTAAGATCGAAGGTGTAATTCATAAAACTGCCATTATATTTTAAAGATTAAAAGCTTTAGAGACTACCGTTTTTCCACTGAAAAGAGCTCCATCATAATCCGTTGAATTGACACCATATAAAGTTAAGGTTTGGGATAAAACCCAAGTTGTCCTTTCTTAAACATTGGTATGCTAGGCATAAGAAAGATGTTTGCAACCAAAGTCAGATGAACCTGTCTTTGTATGTTATTTTGAATAACTGTTAAGTAATCCTCCATAACATCGGAGACAAAAGTGTTTGTCACTTAGAACGTCAAGTTTCTTTGAGAAGGCATTTTTTCGTGAAAAGATAAGTGGGAGGACAATAGAACTTTGATAAGGTTAAAAGAACCTTAGCTATATGTGCAAAGTTGCGCAGCGCCAAAAGTGTTCCGGAGGCAGCAACAATGCTCATGGCTCACGTGCCTCAAAGGTTGTGGTTACGAAGGTCAAAGTTTCTGTTGAACCAAGTAGGTCGAGTAAGCAATCAAATACCAAGATTTGAGGGTTGAATCATTATTTGAGAATAATGAACGTACTACATGCAAAGAAGCAATGATGGGCCCTGACTCCGTAAAATGGCTTGAAGCCATAAAATCCGTGATAGTTCCATACACAAGAAATCAAGTTTTGAACTTGAAGGACCCTCGATAAAGGTGTAAGACCTTACAGTTGTGTTTGGATCTATAAAGAAACAGACATAGATGTTTCACATCTATGAAATAGTCGACATGATTGGGAAAGAGTTCACAACAATGTTCAAAGGTTGACTATGACAAGATTTGATCTTTCATAGCGATATTTAGTCTAGACGGATTAATGTAACCACTACATATAATTTTGTTATGTGATAGTTGAATAAACAAAACAAGTTCTTCTAATAGAATGGTTACCAAGGATGTGTGCATGACACGGTCCAAAGGGTTTTGTTAATTCAAAGGATGCTAAAAGCATATGCAAACTTCAATGGTTGAAGTAAGCATCGCGGAGTTGGAATCTTCACTGTGATGAAACTGTTAAAAGAGTTTAATTTCATCGGAGACGATGAAGATGCTTGCACTTGCAAGAAATTAAGTGGGAGCGCTAATACATGTTTCTAATACATTGTGTGCAAGACATATTGTTGATTAGAAATGATGTATCTTTTATTAACACATATTAAGAATTTCATCCCGATGAAAGACTTAGGCAAAACCCAAATATTTGGCATCAATAAACGCTAATATGGTTGTGCCGAAAGTACATAGATGATGTATTGAATGAGTTCAATATAGAAACTACAAGAAAGGTTCTTGTCACACAGAAAGGATTGAATGAGTTCAATATTGATGATATATTCAAGTGTATTGACACTTGGTAAGTGAAACAAAGATTCAAGTATAGATTGATACTTGATGTATGAAATCACAAAGAGTATTTATATCAATCATGTTGTGATATGTACAAATCCAGATATGTCCTATGCTCTAAATGTTATGAGCATATACCAGAATGATTCATAAGATGATTATTGGACGATAGTAAAGATATTCTTATGATCTTGTGAAAGAACTAAGAATATATTATTTTGTAGAAGTGACAAATAGATGGTTAGTTCATTGTAAATGAATTACATTGATACTAGTTTTGTCACAAAGTACAAATTAAGTTTATCTCAATCTAAACTAAGGGTGGCACAATGTGATGGAAAGTAAGTTCCATAATGGATTTGGATGAGTTCCAAAGTTAAGACATTGTGACAGATACTACAACAAAAGGCTGAGTATATGACTGCTATTATAGCAGCTAAAGAGGGCATTTGTGTCAAGTAGTTTATTATCAAACTAGGTGTAGTTCACAGCGGGATAATACTATAAAGATATATTGTACGATAATATTATCAACATGTTTTAACCCCAAAGAACTAAAGGTCTCACCAAAGGACCAAATTTATACAAAGCCATCTCATTAGAGAATGAGTGATGCGTAGAGACGCAAAGACATGCAATTACACACGGACCTGGAAGTGTCAGATCCGGAGATCAGTTAACCACTAGCAAACATGTACCTACAACACCGGAAAGCCATAGGTGTTGAATACACAAAGGTTTGAAACTAGATTATTGACTCTAGTGCAAGTGGGAGACTGTTGGAGATATGCCCAAGAGGCAATAATAAAGTAGGTTATTATCATATCTTCATACTTATGATAAATGTTTACATACCATGCTATAATTGTATTAACCGGAAACATTAATACTTGTGTGATTTGTAAACATAAAAGAGTCCCTAGTAAAGCCTCTTGTTAAACTAGCTTGTTGGTTAATATATGATCATGGTTTCCTGATCATGAACATAGAGATGTTATTAACAACAAGGTCATATCATTAGGAGAATGATGTGATGGACATACTCCTATAGTTAAGCGTAGCATAAAGATCAAGTCATTTAATATAGTTCATTTGCTATAAGCTTTCTGATACATAGTAACCTAATTCCTTCGACCATGAGATCATGCTTATCACCATCACCGGAAGGATGCTTTGATTACATCAAACACCACACCGTAACTGGGTGGCTATAAAGATGGCGTTGAGTGTTCGGAAAGTATGGGTTGAGACACATGGATCAAGAGTGGGATTTGTCCATCCATATGACGGATAGATATACCCTGGGCCCTCTCGGTGGAATGTCATCCAATTAGCTTGCAAGCATGTGACTGGCTCACAAGGGATCACATATCACGGGAACGAGAAAAGAGTACTTATCGGTAACGAGGTTGAACTAGGTATGCAGAGATACAGACGATCAAAACCTCGGATAAGTAAACTATCATGAGACAAAGGGAAATTGGTATCGTATGTAAGTGGTTCATTCGATCGAAAAGTAATCGTAGAAATATGTGGGAGCCATATGAATTTCCAGATTCCTCTATTGGTTATTGATCGGAGAAGTGTCTCGGTCATGTCCGCATAATTCACGAACCGTAGGGAGACACACTTAAGGATTCGATGTTGTTGAGTAGTTATGGAATGATGAGTAAGAGATCGAATGTTGTTCGGAGTCTCGGATGGGATCCGGGATATCACGAGGAGATCCAGAATGGTACGGAGAATAAGATTCATATAAGGAAAGTCCTGTTTCGCAGTTGGAGAATGATTCCGGTGTTTTCATCGGGAATGTTCTAGAAGGTTCCGGAAGGTCCGGCACTCCGGAGGGGAAGGGTACATGAATGTGTCATGACAATATGGAATGGTTGCATCATGTACTAGGTCACTTGGCTGGACACTTGGAAGAGAGAAATCAAACTCTAGTTTGAAAGTAAAAAAAAGGCCAGCTTGAAAAAGTCAAACTGGGACAATAATTTCCAAGTGGGTGAAGAGAAGGAAACCTGGGAAGAGAAGGTTCCCTTCTTTCCTCCAAACCGCCGGCCAGCAAGGGAGTTGGGGGAGGACTCGGCTAGCCCTAGCCGCCCCTCCCACCTATAAAAGAAAGGGAGGGGGCGCCCCCTCTCCCTACACCTTGTCCCTTAGCCGGCGCCCCTCTAAACCCTAGGCCAGCCGCCCCCCCTCCCTAGATGCGGCTGCCCTAGAGATCCTCTAAACCGCCGTCTAGCTAATCCGTAGCTCCTGGTTGCTCTAAACCCCTTGGTGCCTCTAAACCCTAGACCACCAAGGCCTCTCTCATAGTCCACCATACTCGCTCCGGCTTAAGGCGAAGCCCTACGAGATCTCCCCACTACTTCCGGTACCACGCCGTCGTGCTGTCAGAATCACGAGGAGAGTGCTACAACCTCCGCTGCCTGCTGGAACAAGGGAGAGGAAGGTCTTCATCGAGTACCGAACGTGTGACCGACTGCGGAAGCTCTGCCGGAACGCAGCGCCGGAAGGATCGTCTACGCGATCTTGAGATCGGCAAGTGTACAACTACATCACCCACGAGAATCTGCTCTCGTTAACCGCTTTGGAATCTTCGGGGGTGAGTTCCTCTATCGACTTGTTGCTACAATCTAGTAGATAGATCTTGGCTTGTTTGTGTGCATGCGGTAGAAATTTTTTGTTTTCCATGCTACGAACCCCTACATGCGGCAGTCGCCGTTGTGCTCTGAAGACCGCGTATACCAATTTCTGGTATTGCGGGTAGCGCTGGCGCGACTTGGTGAGGACTTCGCTGATGTAGTACACGGGTCGCTGCACCGGGCGCTCCTTTCCTTCCTCTGGTCGTTCGACGACCATGACGGCGCTGACAACGCATTCGGAAGCCGCGACGTAGACCAGCATGGGTTCCTTGTCGACGGGGGCGGCGAGTAGCGGTGATGCGAGTAGCACCTTCTTGAGGTCGCGGAGCGCTTCATCTGCCTCCTTGTCCCACTGGAAGGTGGGGTTCATGCGTATTAGGCGGTAGAGGGGCATCGCCTTTTTGCCCAACCGGGGGATGAAGCGACTGAGAGCCGCGACTCGCCCGGCCAGCTTTTGGACGTCGCACAGGCACTCGGGTTTGCCGAGTCGAGCGATCGTGTCGATCTTCTTGGGATTCGCTTCGATCCCGCGCTTGGAGACAACGTATCCCAGTAGCTGTCCAGCTGGTACACCGAAGGTGCCTTTGCCTGGGTTTAGCTTTATCTTGTACTTCCGCAGGTTGGCGAATGTTCCCGCCAGGTCAGCGAGTAGGTCGTTCTGGCAAGCGGACTTCACCACCACGTCATCGATGTAGACGTGGATATTGCGGCCAATTTGGCTCGCAAGGCACTCCTGCATGCACCGCTGGTAGGTCGCCCCGGCGTTCTTGAGGCCAAAGGTCATGGCAGTGTAGCAGAACGCTCCGAATGGCATGATGAACGCCGTCTTCTCTTCTTCCTCGACGGCCATTTTGATCTGTTTGTGCCTAGAGTAGGCGTCGAGGAAGCATAGCGACTCCAAGCCCGTGGTGGAATCGATGATTTGGTCGATCTGTGGGAGGACGAATTGCTCCTTCGGGCAGGCGCTGTTTAAGTTTGTGTAATCGATACACATCCTCAAGGTCCCATTTTTCTTCTCGACCAGGACTGGGTTTGCCAGCCACTTGGAGTACTTGATCGGCCGGATGAAGCCTGCAGCGAGTAGACGCTGCACCTCCTCGGCGATAGCTCGGCGGCACTCTTCATTGAAGGGCCGCAGCGACTTCTTAACAGGTCGCACTTTGGGGTCAGCATTGAGTTTGTGCTCAACGAGTTCCCTCGGGACACCAGGCATGTCAGAGGGCTTCCACGCGAAGATGTCCTTGTTCTCACGGAGGAACTCGATGAGAGCGCCTTCCTATGCTGGGCTCATGCCCGTCCCAATCGTCACCGTCTGGCTGGAGTCGCCTGGGACCAGCTCGATGGTGCGGGTATGCGTCGTTGCCTCGAAGGTGGTGGGGTTGCCGCCCTCCGAGTTGGGCTTCTTGCGTATGGTGGGGTCGTCGTTGTTGACCCCGCTGGCGTACTTGGCGAGCTCGTCTGCGTGGTTGGCCTCTGCTGCGATGACGGCGTCGGCGAGTTTAGCTCCTTTGGCCTCGCACTCGGCGGCCATGTCAGGGTCGCCGTGGATGGTGATGACGCCGCACAGCCCGGGTAGCTTCATCGCGTTGTACGCGTAGTGGGGTGCTGCCATGAACTTGGCGAACGCCTGGAGCCCCAGGACGCAGTGGTAGGGGCTGTCGAAGGGCACCAGCTCGAAGACGATCCGCTCGGTGCGGAAGTTTGCCGGTGTGCCGAAGGTGACTGGCAGCGTCACCTTGCCGATCGGGTACGCCTTCCGACCGGGGACGATGCCGTGGAATGTGGTGTAGGTCGTCTCGATCATTGACTACGGGAGCCGCAGTCGCCTGAAGGTGTCCAGGTACAGGATGTTGATGGAGCTGCTGCCGTCCATCAATGTTTTGGGGAGCCAGTAGTCTCCCACCTTGGGCTTGACCACCAGGGCGACTCGGCCCGGATACTCGATCCGTGGCGAGTGGTCCGCGCGGCTCCAAGTGATTGGTTGCTCAGACCAGTTGAGGAACTGGGGGATATCTATCTGGGCCACCGCGTTGACAGAAACGGCGCGGGCGATGACCTTCTTCTCGCGCTTCATGTTGAAGCCTGTAAAGGTGTGGAGCGAGCCGGCGACGCTGCCGAATTTTCCGCCGTTTGGCGGGTTGTTGTCGGGGTCTTCCCGCGCGCGCCGTGCCTTCTCGATCTCCATGAGAGAGTGGCAGTCGATGGTCGTGTGCGTGGTGGGCTTTCCTTCCCTGCTGTGAAATACACAAGGTTGGTTAAGAAGGGTCGCGGGGTCGAACCTCGGCTTCGCCTTGTAGTTGCCACCATCGCAGCGTTGTCCCCCGTCGCGGCGGAAGCTCTTGGGCTCGCGCTGCGCGTATCCAGCGTTGGCGACGAAGTCGACTCGCCCGTCACTGCGGCGCTTGCCGATGAGGCGAGTGTTGCTGTAGCGTAGATCGGGTCGTCTCCCGTTGTCGTGGCCGCTCGTGTGGCGGTGTCCTCCCGACTCGTCGTCGGTTTCTTGGTTTGGGTCCTCCTCCGCGTACCTTTTTGCGATCTCCAGGAGATCTGGTATGTTGTCGAGTGTGCGGTATGCTCGTTTGATCTTGGCGACCAGGGGCTCATAGCGGCACGAGGTCTTGAAGCAGTGGATCGCGGTGTCTGGGTGGATGCCGACCGCGTTGTACCACAGATCTTGCCACCGTTGGACCCAGCTGTGGGTCGACTCGCGGGGTCCCTGGACGCACCGTTCTAGGTCCTCGATGGTGGTGGCGCGAGTGTATGAACCCTCGAAGTGCCTGACGAAGGCGTCACGCATCTCTTCCCAGGAGTCGATGCTATCCGCGGGAAGAGTGTTAATCCACTGCCTGCACGCCCCCTCCTTCATCAGGGGAAGGTAGCGGGCGGCAAGTAGATCGGTGTGGCCGGCGATCCCCATCGCTATGAGGTAGGTATCCAGCCACACGGAGGGATCGTATGAAGGGTCGTACTTCTCTATTTCCTTCGGCGCTTTGAAGTTCGTCGGGTATCTTTCGCCTCGGATCATCGGTCCGAAGCACCGAGGCCCGAGTCGGCTCAGCGATCCCCTCGGCTCACCGTCGCGGCGGTTGGTGGGGTATGCCGCAGGTCGTCGGGATAGCGTGCGCGCCAGCTCTGGTTGTTGATGATGTGGGTGCGGGCGTCGACGGGTTGCCCGTTGGCGGCGACGAAGTTGGTCGCCGGCCGGGGGTCATTCGCGGGTCGGTGTTAGAGCTGTAGTGGTTTGGGTGGCGGGCAGTTGAGGGTGTTCGCCGCCATGGGGCGGCCGCTTGAGGCCGCTCTGCTGCCCGATGAACGCGAGTACATCCGACCCTGTGAGTGGACGCCTGCGTTTTGTTGCTCGACCACTGAGTCCTCTGAGATGATGACATCGGTGAGGCCGACGAAGAGGCTGATCGTGCCGATCGGCAGGATCATGCTATGCGTGACGGGTCGCGCCGTCGGGACGTAGCTACTCGGCAAGATCTGGAGCATCTCACCGATCGCGATCATGCGGCCGGTGGCGATCGACTCGTTGATTGGCAGATTGGATATCGCCGCAGAACACCGGCCTGACCGGCCAGGCCCCACGGTGGGCGCCACTGTCGTGGGAATGACCACGGCAGATGCTGCAATCGGCAACGAGTAGTAGAACATGGGGCAAGGGCGGCCAGCCATCTGCGGTGCGAGATGAGGGCTGAGACACAAGGGTTTACCCAGGTTCGTCCCCCGGAGGGTAAAGACCTACTCCTGCTAGATTGTATTATGATGAGAGTACAATGGGGCGAGCTCGACGGCTAGGCGGCGAGTTGCTAGGGCGTATGATGGAACGTATCCTCTATGCGTCCTCTAGGGAGGTTTATATAGACTCACCTCCCTAGGGTTTACAGATCCCAACCGAATTAGTTAAGGATTCGGTGATTCTATGACCTAGTCCGACTGGGCCTATCTACGCTTCTAGGCCTTCAGCTTCCAGTCGCTCGAGTCCACGCCTCATCTTGATCCAGTCGCCATCCTGCAGGCCCACTCGCTGGCGCTTGGGCCAGTAGGAAACGTCCTGCTGGGTATACCCCGGTAGGCATATCCCAATCATGGTGTGATGAACATTCATCCGAAGTATAGCATTACGATCAAATTCATTGAGTTTATATTGCTATAATAACTTACGAAGTAATCCTAATCCTTAGACCATGAGATCATGTCAATCACGAACACCGGAAGAGTTTCTTGATAACATCAAACGTCACACCGTAACAGGGTAATTATAAAGATGGGTTCGGAACTAATAAAGTGTTATGTTGAGGCCCATGGATTGAGAGTGGAATTTGTTCATCCCGATGACGGATAGATATACTCTGGGCCCTCTCGGTGATATCACATTGGTTAGCTTGCAAGCAAGTGATTTGATCACTACAATGTTATATCACGCGAACGAGAAAAGAGTGCATGTCAGTAACGAGATCAAACTAGGTATGGAGATACCGATGATCGAATCTCGGACATGTAATATATCGTGAAACTAAGGGATTAAGATACTAGCGTAAAAGGTTCCGACGATCACAAGAAAGTCATCGTTGAATGTGTTGGAGTCAGTATGGGTCTATAGATCCCGCTTCTGATTATTGATCCGAGAGGGGTCTTGATCATGTCCACATTATTCGCGAACCGTAGGGTGACACACTTAAGAGACACCGACATCCAATTGGACCAAAAGTTTCATGCCGGAAAGAATAACAAGCGCACGAATTTATTTCACTAGATATCAAAACAGGTTTTCGGGTGAAATTGCAGAAAGTGTTTTTGCATGTGAAATAGAATTCTAGCAAGGGGTTATATGTGAATGTTTGTCATTAAAATAATTGAAAAATTCTGAATAAATAAAAGGATTTTTATTTATGAGAGTTTGCATAAATTTGGTGGACATTTAATGGCAAGTTTGAGTAGGATTTGAGTGGATGGATTTGAAAGGATTTTGTGAATGGAGTGTCCACCCACATGAATGAGGGGAGGGCAAGGGGGCAGCCCCCATGCGCCGGCCACCCCCTTGGGTTTCCCCCTCTCCTATAAAAGGCACCCCTCTCCCTCTCTCTCTCACTCACACCTCCTCGTGAAGGATCTCTCTTCCCCTCTAGAATTTATCCCCCATGGTCTCGGACTAGCGAGATACATGTTCCCGGTGGCTATTCGGCAAGAAAGAGTTGTGCTTCCGCTGCATCGCTGGAGCGAGGAGGTGGAGGTTGCTCGGTGCCTCGGACGTGTGTGCGAGCACGGATGCGCTGCTGATTTGCGGCGCTAGGACTTCCTCTCGATCTTGAGATCGGCAAGAGATCGTCTACATCAACCACGAGTTTAACTCATTAAGCTTTGTCGGTCTTCAAGGGTATGTTCTCTACGGATATACATCCGTCCGTTGTTTGTATCTAGTAGATAGATCTTGGTACATAGTTGTTCCCATCGTAGAATATTTTGTTTTCTATGCCGCGAACCCTACAACCTCCCCGTTAGAGCATCTCCACTCGGCTTCCCAGGACGCCGATCCCAACGCCTTTTTTTGGTCCGAACACCGAAAATCGGCTAGTCGCGTTCCCAGGACCCTGGTTTCGTCCGGATTTGGGCCAACTTTGGTCCGAACTTCCCAGGACATTCCCAGCATCCTAGAAACGCCCTTGGAACGCCGGATGAAGAAAATTCGGCGGAAAAAAAACAGACAGCGAGTGGACTCGCCCAGTCAGCAACAAAAGCTGAGTCATAGTCATCCTCCCGCCTCGGAACCCCGCGACGGACCATCGGACATTAACTGCCCCGTCGCTTTTGCCACACATCGCCGTAATGCCGCGCCACCGCCGCCTCCTCGGTTCCCGCGATTGACCGGAGGGAAATAACTTCTCGTTGTTTTCCATTTTCCTGCCCTCGCCGCTACTCCCCTCCTGCCCTCGCCGCCTGCCTCGGCATATAAAAGCCGTACCCCTTGCCGGACCTCCTCTCACACTCTCACAGCTCCCCAGCTCTCCCAATTCCGGTGAACCCCAAACTCCGGCGAACCGCACACACTCCCCTACTTCCCCATGGCCGAGCGTTTTCCCGGCGAACCCGTGGCGGCGAACGGCATCAGACTGGGAGGAGACCGAGCGGCTTCGTGTCCAGCGCCTGCAGGAGCAGGCCGAGCGGCAGGCCTGGTCTAGCCGCGTGCTCGCCTACCAGGGCGCGCCGCTCGTCATCCTCGACGACGACGAAGAGGCTGACCCCTCCTACCAGCTCTGGAGGAACATCGACGACGGCCAGGCCTGCCCACGCCCGCCGCAGCCACAGCGATGACGACGACGGCAAGGCCGACCTCGGCTACACCTGCTTCTACAGCAACTTCAGCATATAGAAGCGGCGTTGGCATCGGTATGTATTCGCCCTAAATTAATGAAAATGCCTATATTCATCCAAAGTTTGCCCGAATTTATTAAATTTTAACCAAATACGGGAACTCGGCCTGAGAACTAGGCCGAGTTTCGTATGGCCAAAAATAGTTTCGGATTTCAGTATAAGAACAGCCAACCAGTGGGGATGGTCTTAGTCCCATCTAACGAAATTTGGGTACCCATGCAAGTTTGGATTTGCTACTACTGGATTGTGATTTGGGGACAAAATACCCATCATTTCTGTTTTGGGGTACTGGTGGATTTTTCAGGTCTTGTCTGGTGAGATGCTCTCAAGATTGGTTCCGCCCGGAAGCGTCCATAGCTTGGATTGCACGAAAGCGACATGGCATTTGGTGTGTATAGTCATGCGTGCGTACATCCCGCTTCCCCGGAACAAGTGACGTGCGCGCCACCGAAGAGATCGTCTTATCTCGTCTCTTGGCACCGTCCGTCCCAACTGCGAACGGAAGGGGCGCCACACAAGGAAGACGACGAGACGAGACCATATCGCAGGACATTGCAACGAGTACGACGACACGCATGGCACGTAGGGCTCCAGGTCTCGTCCCTTCTCTATTCGATTTGTTCGAACCACCCCACGAAAATATATTTTTTGCGTTCAAAAAATTAGCGTGGGCGTCACCGGCCGTGTCATCCTGTCAGGCGATCGACCATATATATATATAGCCCTCGTCGCCGAGCGATCTCCAGTATTACACTACTTCCCCTTCCGCCGTGGTATCGCCGCGACCATGACCATCAACCCCAGGCTCGTGGCGCTCGCGATCGTAGTAGCGGCGGCGTTCCTGTCGTCGTCGTCATCGCCACGGCGCAGCGACGACGTGCGGGCGGTGGTGGAGATAAGCGACGTGGAGCTGATCCCCGTGGACGGCGGCGCGGCGGGGCCGGAGAGCGTGGCGTTCGGCGCGGGCGGCGAGGGGCCCTACGCGGGCGTGTCGGACGGGAGGGTCATCAGGTGGATCCCCGAGGAGCGCCGCTGGGTCGAGCACTCCTCCGCCGCCGCGCCAGAGCTGTAAGCCTTTGCACATGCTCCTCTACAATCCCATACCGCTTGCGTTGCATGATCATCCGATCCCGATCAAATTGGCTAGGAGTATTAATTCAGTATACAGCAACCAATCTATCCTTCGAATTAGCAATTCATGCATCCATGGTTGCACGACCAAATTCCGATCACCAAATTAGAGCAGTTAATATATTCCATCTTGGACCATAATTAGTTCACTGGTGAACGGTACGCGCGCGTACGTGTAACATCACCGGCCCGCTCGATCGGAGACTGACGGGAGGTCGCCGTACCCGTACGTACAATAGCTAGCTAAATGGTTCGGCGTGTCACGTCACGGTATGGCTGCTTTGCCGCGCTAACCGCCGGAGACAGCAATTTGTCGATGGCTCCACGCGCGTACAAGCAACCAAATGCTGCACAGTTATCTTCCCCGTCGCCACACCAAAAGGCAAAACCTAGTCACCATCCAGTGCGTCGATGTGGCTTTCGGGCTTAATGGAGACCTTTATTTTGAACATTTGAAAAAAAATATCAATTTTTCAAAAAAAATGAAAAATAATCTACATGTAGGAAATTGTGCACTTTAGTGTGCAAAGTGTCAATCCGAAATATTTTATTCTAAACTAGATAAAAAGGAAAGAATTACAGATTCCCGTGTACATTCAAACCTTGTAACTTTTTGTATTTTTTGTATAGTTTATAATACAAAGTATGTGAGATTGAGATTTTGCACAATTGAAGTATACACTATTACCAATATCTATATGTGCTTACCTTTTAGGATATTTTGAAACTTAAAAATATTATTTTAAACCCTGACACCTGTGGTAAACCGCCAATTGAATCTAGACTATATATATACTATTCCAAACTTTGTATTGTAGTTGTTCATACTTCTGTTTAAACATTGGTCAAACTTAGAAGTAGTTGACTTTTTATTAGATTTGTAAGCCTTCTTAACTTGAACGGAGGGAGTATATCCTAACATCTACCAATCTAGAAGAATTATGTGATTTTTAAGATGAATTTATTTTGTAAAGTAAATAAATAAATAATCTCAAGTCTTTTAATATGCACTTGAATCAAAATCTTACTACAAATCTAGTTTGGTATGGTAATCATCTACCAAATCTAGTTTGGGATGGTATATGGTTTAAGCAAAGATATTTTTGAGGAGATCAGAGATGATTAATGTGGATCAAGAGAGAACAATTACTTATGATTGTGTGCATCGTTGATGTAGAGGCTAGTGTTTTCCCCTCCTCAAAAATAAATCCCAAAATTATGCTTCTAAATTTTCTTTCTAACAAGAAAGGAAACTGGTCACACACATTCAATAACAAGATACACTTATTAGTTCCTGAACCGTTTCTATAGTTCACTTTTACTTTCTCATGTTCCTTGACCCAAAATAATTTAGTCTCTTACATGATACATATATAAAGGTATTTCCTTACTCCGCTGGAATGTTTTTTCACCGAACATGTGACGTGTTCATCCATGCTTGCACATATAACTTGCCATATCGACATATAATTTAAAAGCCACACACAAATCAAAAGAAAAATATGAACAACGCACGGTGCCACGGGAGTATAGAGCTTGTCGGGGTTATAGGGAAGAAAAACATTGATTGTATAAAATCACAAATATGATGTGAATAAGAAGCTGTTTTGCAGGGCCATGTGGCAAATGAGGTTAAGACCCACATGACGCTAGCAAAAAAACCACTTAGGGTTGGGTGAGAGACCAAATGTTTGATTTTGGAAAATGAGGGGAAACAATGCAAAAAATTGTTAAGAGACTAAAATAATACTCATGAATCTTTTAGGAACGAGGAATATACGCCCTTCTTCAATGCACATACAAGGACAAACTGTAAAATTGGGGTTTCCACTGTAAAAAATCGTTCCCAAACGTTCTGTTGTGTTAGATGCACCCAACTTAATTATCTGTGGCATGAGTGGATTTATGCAAAACCAGGCAAGTAATTTCTCGGTTGATGTATTTAAATAGAGCATAGGGCATTTATTTTATTTTAGTTGGTACAAGATACTTTGGAGATCGGCCTTATATGCATTGAGGGAGGAGTCTAGAAATTCCAAAAGGATCTCTTCAGAACTTCTTCTTTTTTGTTTCAAAAAGTTATGAAAAAAATATTCCAAGTACATGCATAGTGTGTAGTTTTTCTTTTTAGAATTATGTTCTCATCTAAGGCCTACACAAAAAAGATAAATGTGAAGACGAAAATTGATTTTTAATGTTTATTTAGATATAACTATTTTGTGATTGTTTTGTACCCAAAATACATCATATTTTTGTAAAATAAAATTGTACGACCATATAAATCATCTTTAAGTATCTTACAAAAAGTTATAATTCTTTGAAGCCAATAAATAGGTTGTGTGCAACATCTTGGCTCAATTCAGGTAGGTAGCGAACTGCAAATCAGGACGGCACGTGGATATGGATTTAACAAGCACGGGTATGTAGTGTTGTCTCTTACGTCGCATTCCAGGTTTTATTTTAGAGGTCGCATCCCAGTTCAGAATTGAGGGACGAGTAGCAGAGAGCCCCAACAATTAATTTTCAGGTTAGTTGCAACCGTGAGAGAAGAACGGCATTAGTACGAAGCAACCTGAGACTGTAATTAGTATTTGCTGAGCATGAATTACCGTTGTTGTTTCTGGATAGTCGTACAAGTATACAGTCATGTCCATTCTCTGCTGCCTGGCGCGAAGCTTCCAATAATTGCCTTAGCAAAAGCTTCAAGTTTTTGATCGTGACAAAACACGTTACTGTGCAATAATCGTGTAGGGTTGATCAGGCGATTTTTTTCTGCTACCCTCTCCGTATGAAAAAAGAACTGATACTAGTAGCATCTTTGACTAAAACTGATCAATTATTATGTGAACTGCAGATTGGATAGTTGCAGAGGATCCCAGGACCCGACGAAGGAGCACGAGTGTGGACGCCCACTGGGCCTCAAGTTCAACAACAGGACCGGGGAGCTGTACGTCGCAGATGCCTATTTCGGGCTGAGGGTGGTCAGTCCAGAGGACAACGTGTCCAGGCCGCTTGGACCTGAACAGGCTGGGAGCCCATTCAGCTTCGCCAACGGCGTCGAGATCGACCATGAAACCGGAGTCGTCTACTTCACCGAGACCAGCACAAGGTTCCAGAGAAGGTAACGCCACCGGCTCCATTTTCCTTCTACTACTACTTAGCATTCGGTCGATTTTTGTGCTTGCTAACCTAACGAGCGAGGCTGCTTGGATTCCATCTCGCAGGGAGTTCCTGAACATCGTCATATCCGGCGACGCCACCGGAAGATTGCTCAAATACGACCCCAGCAGCAACGAGGTGGAAGTCTTGGCCGACGGCATGGCCTTCCCGAACGGCCTACTCATGAGCGAAGACGGTTCACACCTTCTCCTCGCCGAGACCACTACCGGCAAGATCTACCGGTACTGGCTCAAGACGGCGAAGGCCTCGACGCTCGAGGAACTCGTGCAGCTACAGGGCTTTCCGGACAACATCAAGGCAAGCCCGAGAGGTGGGTTCTGGGTCGGCCTCCACGGCAAGCGAGGCAAGCTCGCTGAGTGGTCCACCACTTACCCGTGGCTGAGGAGGCTGGTCATGAAGCTGCCTCCACGGCGCGTGCAGCGCGTCATGGCGTTCCTGAGCCGGTTCGGGCGTCACGTGATCGCGCTGAGGGTAAGCGAGGAGGGGGAGGTAATGGAAGAGATTGTTGTCCATGGTGCCGCGAGGGAGATGTTCGGGTCCATTAGCGAAGTGGAGGAGAGGGACGGGCGCTTGTGGATTGGCTCGGTTCATTTGCCTTTTCTTGGGCTTTATAGGTTGTAGATTCAGTGATATGAATAAATATCGAGGAAATGAGATATTAGGATACAGTATAAAGTCATAGATGGAGTTATAGTATCTCCTTATTTGCCATGTAATCAAAATATTTTACTATATAAGTATATAGTTATATGTGAGTTTTGTTAGTTGTCCACAAAGGTCAAATAAACTTTTTTTAATATAAGATTTTTTTTTTCATTTAGTTCAGCAACATTTTACAAAGGCAAGCGTGCACAACAGCACAAGGCATCGCTGAATTCTGAAAAACGCCTCTGTTGGAGCAACGTACACCATCCTGAGTGCTAAGGCACATGTAGGAGAAAAGCCTATCCTGAATCCTAGTAATAAGTTCTGATTGGAAATAAGCTCTGAAGTTCGTACTCCTGGGTACATGATTGATTTTCTGTTGATCTGCCAGTGAACTTGGGTTTCAATGATGTTACAAGTTCCATTGCTAGGATTGTATTGTCAGTGAAGAAGTGGACCTGCTGAAGCTGAAAGTGGTGCGTCAGGTTTGCTGCTAGAAGGAAGCCCAAAATCCTTGGCTTGCAGCGCTGAAGAGTCAGGGGAAACAACTGAGATAAAGAGTTGACTGCAGCGATGAGCGCCTTCAATCTGAATGAAGATTGCAAGCCCTGCCTTTGACGAAGGGCTGTCCTGATGTTGCACTTGTGTCCAGGAAGGATCCGTAAAGAACAAAGATCAAATAAACTTGGGCGACCATTACCAACTACCAAGTGGTGCTATCTTACCCAAGAGATTCGAGAGAAAATTATAAAAAACAACCACATTACATGCTAGGGTTTTATAAAATGGCCACTTTACACTAGGGTTTCAAAAAAAACACCATTTCAGAACTATCAATTATACTGATTTGTTTGAGATGCTCGTCCAACCATGAAACTGACAGACAGGACCCACTCTTAGGCTGACATGGCAAGATTAAAATGGTCTAGGGTAACAAAGGTTAGATTGATTTCAGTTTTGGGTCTTTTTGTCAATTTTATAGGGACCCAATTATCAAATCAGATCCTCTCTTCTCTCCCAAAAAAAAGACCGACAGTGGCAGTCGATAGAGAGGTCCATGAGCTGGGCCGGTGACCCCTATCGCCGATGACCTACTGGAGATCAAGCGCCGCCGCAGCTCCCGACCTCGGCAAGGTCGCCCCCTTCCACATAGGCTAGCCTCCCCTACCTCCTTCCTGACCGGCACGCCCTACTCCTCCCTAGAGGACGTGCCCTGCTCCTCTCCTAAGCTGGTCGCCCGCCCGCGTCGCCTGTAGCTGGCCACCTGCATTGCCCGCTTGCCGGAGCTCGCCCAGAGCTCGCCGCGCGTCGGTCCTGCCGGAGCTTGCGTGTGTTGCGTTCGCAGCATACAAAACAAAAATGTTCCTATGATATGAACAACTGAGCACCAAGATCTATCTATCTAGATACAAGCAACGGGTGGATATACATCCATAGAGAATTTACCCTAGACCGACAAAGCGTTACGAGATTGGTTCTCGTAGATGATGTAGTCGTTCACTTGCCGATCTCAAGATCATGATGAAGTCCAGCAGGTCCAGCACCAGCAAGTCCAGCACCACAAAGCAATGGTGCATCCGTGATCGCACACACGTCCGGTACCCCGACAACCTCTGAGTCCTCGCTCCAGCAAAGCAGCGGAAGCAGCAAATCCTTGCTCCAGAAAAAGCCACCACGAACATGTATCTCACTAAGCCGAGACCATGGGGAATATTCTAGAGGGGGAGATATCCTTCGCGAGAAGGTGTGAGATGAGAGAAGGAGAAGGGGGCCTTTTATATGGAGAGGGGAGGCAGCCAAGGGCTATGGCGTGGTGGCCATGGTGGCTGCCCCCACCTCTTCCTCATTCATGTGGGTGGAGATCCCACTCACACAGAAAGCCTCCACTCACATATACATGCCTCCACTCAAAATTCTACTCACCTCCATTAAATTCCCACCAAATTTAATACAATCTCTTATTTAATAAAACTTTTTTATTTATTTTATGCAGATTTTAACAAACATTCACATAAAACCCTTGCAACATTTCAGTTTCACATGCAGAACCAATTTCAGCAATTTCACCCCAAGCAATTCCGGTTTCCATTGAAATAATTTCAGAGCTTTGATATTCTTTCTCTGGCATCTTATTTGCTCCAAATGGTGTCGATATCCCTTAAGTGTGTCACCCTAAGGTTCGCGAATAATGCAGACATGATCGAGACCCCTCTCCGATCAATAATCAGCAGCGGGACCTGGAGATCCATACTGACTCCCACACATTCAACGAGGACTTCTTGTGATCGTGTGAACCTTTAATATTGTAACTAAATCCTTTTTTCTCACGATATTTTACATGTCTGGGATTCCATCATCGGTATCCCCATACCTTGTTTGATCTCGTTATCGTCATGTACTATTTTCTCGTTCCTGTGATATAACATTCTAGTTATCCCCATCACTTGCTTGCAAGCTATATCAATGTGATATTGCCGAGAGGCCCAGAGTATATCTCTCTGTCATTTGTATGAACAAACCCCACTCTCGATCCCTGAGCCTCTACATAACACTATCGGAGTATCTGAACCCACCTTTATAGTCGCCCTGTTATGGTGTGACGTTTGATGTTATCAAGCTACTCTTCCTATGTTAGTGATTGACATGATCTCATGGTCTAAGAACTAAAGTTACTTGGAATGATATTATAGAAATTTAAACATAATGACTTTGATCATATTACTAAACTTTGGATGAATGTTCATCACATCATTCCATCAATGTTGTGGCCTCGTTATTAACAACATCCAATGAAGATGATCAGGAAACCTTGATCATCTTGTTAGTTAACGAGCTAGTTTATATGACAGGCATAACTAGGAACAATTTATTTGTTTATTAAAAACACATATATTAATGTTTCTGATTAATACAATTATAGCATGCAAAATAAAAATTTATCATAAACAAGGAATAAGATAATAACCATTTTATTATTGCCTCTCGGGCATATTCCCTTTAGTCTCCCACTTGCACTAGAGTCAATAATCTAGGTCAAAAAACTTGCACATTCAACACTTATGGCTTTCTGGTGTTGTATATACACGTTTGCTAGTGGTAAACATAATCTCCGGATCTAACACTTTCAGGTCCGTGTGTATTTGAATGTCTTTGCGTCTCTACGCATCACTCATTCTCCAATGAGATGGCATTGTATAAATTTGTTATTTTGGTGAGACTTTTAGTTCCTTGGGGTTAAATAATGTCGATACTATTGTCGTACAATATATCTTCATAGTATTAGCCCACTCCACACCTAGTTTTACTTGACACAAATGCCCTCTTTTGCTGCTACAATAGCAGTCATATACTTACCTTTTGTTGTAGTATCCATCACAATGTCTTAACTTTGGAATTCATCCAAATCCATCATAGAATCTCCTTTCATTGCATTATGCCACCCATAATTTAAATTGAGATAAACTTAACTTGTATCTTGTGACAAAACTAGTATCAATGTAACACTTTACAATGAACTATTTGTAACTTTTTGTCACCTCTACATATATATATTCTTAGTTCTTTCAAAGATCATAAGAATATCCTTACTATCGTCCAATGATCATCTTATGAGTTATTATGGTATATTCTCATAATATTTAGAGCATAGGACATATCTGGATGTGTAAATATCACAGTATGATTGATCAAAATATTCTTGTGAATTAACTCACCAAGTATCAAAACACTTGAATGTTGATTCAATCATTTCCATGTGACAAGAACCTTTCTTGTCGTTTCCATATTAAACTCTTTCAATATCTCATCTATGTACTTCCGGCACAACCATATTAGTGCCTCAATCTATCCATATAGATATTGATGCCTAATATTCGGGTTTTGCCTAAGTCTTTCATCAAAATCTAATTTTAATGAAATTCTTAACCTTTGTCAATAAAATATGCATCATTCCTAATCAACAAGATGTCTTACACATAATGTATAAATATGTCTCAACGCTCCCACTTAATTTCTTGCAAATGCAAGCATCTTCATCGTCTCTTATGAAATTAAACTTTTTAACAGTTTCATCACGGTGAAGATTCCAACTCCGCGATGCTTACTTCAACCATTGAAGTTTGCATGCCATTTTAGCATCCTTTGAATTAACAAAAACCTTTGGATCATGGCATGTGCACGTCCTAGGTAACCATTCTATTAGAAAAACTTTTTTTTGTTTGTTAGACTACCATATACCAAAATTATATGTAGTGGTTGCTACAATAATCCGTCCAGACTAAATATTTTTATGAAAGATCAATCCTGTCATAGTCAACTCCTTAAATATTGTCGTAAAATATTTTACGACATGTCGAGTATTTCATAGATGTGAAACATCCATGTCTGTTTCTTTATAGATCCAAATACGACCGATAGGTTTTACACCTTTCTGGAGGGTCTTCCAAGTTCAAAAACTTGATTTCTCGTGTATGGACTATCATGAATTTTATGGCTTCAAGCCATTTGACGGAGTCAGGACCCATCATTGCTTCTTTGCATGTAGTCAGTTCATCATTGTCAAGCAATAATGATTTAATTCTCAAATCTTGGTATTTGATTGTTTACCCGACCTACTTGGTTCGATAGAAACTTAGACCTTCGTGACTATAACCTTTGAGGCACGTGAGCCATGAGCATTGTGGCTGCCTCCGGGACACTTTCCGGCGCTACGCAACTCAGCACCTATAGCTAAGGTTCAATAATCTTATCAAAGTTTTATTGTCCTCCAACTTAACTTTTCACGAAAAAATCCTTATCAATAAACTTGAAGTTCTAAACGACAAACACTTTTGTCTTCGGTGTTATGGACGAATACGCAACGGTTATTCGAAATAACCTAGAAAGACATGATCATCCGACTTTGGTTGTAAGCATTTTACTTATGCCTAGCATACCAAAATTTAAGAAAGGACAACTTGGATTTTATCCCAGACCATAACTTGTATGGTGTCATTTCAACGGATCACGATGGAGATCTTTTCAGTGTAAAAGCGGTAGCCACTAAAGCTTTAATATTTAAACTACAATAGTAGTTTTATAATTGACACCTTTGATCTCACCATGTCAAACAAGGTTTCATTACATATCTCAAGCAATCCATATTCATATGGTGTTTTAGGAAATGCAAATCTATGGAATAATTCCTCAAATCTTAGGTGTTTTGCTAAACTTGTAACTCAAATATCTTCCTTTATGATCAAATAATAAATTCTTTATTTTCTTGTTACAATGATTTTCCACTTTTCTTGAAAGTCTTTAAACATTTTTAAATATTTCACACTTCTTCCTTATTAAGTAAATATACACATATATTCACTCAAATTTCCGCAGAAAGCATATCAAGATGAAATTCATTGCTCACGATTACACATAATAGACTACATACATCAATATGTACAAATTCCTATAAGTTAGTCGTTCGTTCTTCTTTGGCCTTTGAACGAAATTTCAATTATCTCTAGGAAAGTCTCACAAGTGTCATTTGATCAAAATTAAAAGACCCCAAAATTTCATCAACATGGAGTTTCTTCATGTTTTTCTTTCCAATATAATTTAAATAGTGATGTCACTTCGAAAGTGATCTTTCAATCATTTGTCTTGTGACGTTTTTAGCATTAGTTTTATGGACGTGATTTATCCAACTAGACTTATAAATCATCCGTCTTA
The DNA here is from genome assembly GCA_916181665.1 of Avena sativa. Lineage (NCBI taxonomy): Eukaryota > Viridiplantae > Streptophyta > Magnoliopsida > Poales > Poaceae > Avena > Avena sativa. Next base: position 295,355,017 of record OV702297.1, on the reverse strand, counting down.
TATGGAATATGGTAATTATTTGAACAACTTTTGTTCTCATAATACCTGATCAAAATAGCATTTATTCAAACAAATCTTGAAGGCAAGTTTTGATGTCAATGAGAAACATAATAACAGTTTATTTGTTTTCGATGAACATCATCACATATTCTATTGCTAGTTACTTAGGCTATTGTAGTTCATGAATTTTATTGTCATGTATGACACTTCATATCAACCAATTCAGTATCCAATACCTAAGAACCACATTGTTTAACAAGCAAAGAATACAACCATAACATGTATATCATCTATATACCTAACTTGGACATTTCCAACCTTTTATTTTCTGCCAAATATTTTATAGATTCTCTTTTAATGTTTCCTTTTTAAAAAGAATCTATCAACATCAATAGTGGTGTCATACACATGACACATATTGCAAAGCGTGTATATTCAAATACTAATACCTTTGGACTTGCACTTTGAAGTAGATCACCATCATGAAATGTTTGGCCTTCTTTCAAAAATCCATTCTTTAGTAATCTTGTAGTAAACATTTTACCTACATCTTCTATTCATCCTTATCATGACAACTTTCATGGTCAAGCTACTATAGCTTATAAAGGTGAATCGTGAATATTATGTTACTTTCCAAAACCTTTTTGGAGGATTAGGACGCCTAGCGTCTCGAACCTTCGCAAATTATCATCCAATATAGAACATATATTTTGCTAAATTATACTCTATCATATTGCAACCAAAACATTGTTTCAGATATTGCAATAGCTTCCACACATGATGATTTCTGAAATAGTCCTTTCATCTCCTAGATAACCTTGATACTAAAACATCTTTTGAATATCAAGAATCATGGAGGCAAAGATGATACTTTAGATACTAATACTGGAATTCTTACTCTTGATTTAAGACTAATTATTAAATTTCATGGAGTAAATGGAGTTTGCTGAAAGTTTGCAATAGGACATTAAACTTTAGATTGACACTCAAAACAATAAGATACCATTTCGTAAAGTAAATATCCAAAATTCTATAGTTCTATTATCTCAAATATAACTAAGCATAAGGTAGTGAACAGATGTCAATGAGTGCAACAAATTATGCAAATTCACTTTGATTTAATTTATGATAAATTGAGTTAAACTTTAATTATATTACTATTTGAACTCCAACTCAAAACCGACATCCCTTGAGTCATTTTGGTGATTACATGAACCAGATCCACTACACCAAGACCGATCATCATGTGAATTGGTGTAGTTTCAAAGGCAAGCATTAATATGGGCATCCTATCAACCATATGACTCATGCTTTACCTTTCGATTCGTGTTCTGACCATGTATGTACATTCTAGGCTCGCCAAGTAAGAACCTTAGCACCCGCGTGTGTAGGGTGTCAAGTGGGATCCCACCTAGATCCCAGTTTTAGTTCATTTTGAATTTTGTAGTACAAAATTTTGTAAAAATGTTATGCTAGAAATTTTAAAATGAACTAGAGGTGGTACTTTGATGGGATCCCACTTGACACCCTACATGTGCATAAAATTGTCTTACACCTGTTGTATGCAAATGTAGAGTCTATCACACCCGATCATCACGTGGTGTCTCGAAACGACAAACTTTCTTAATGGTGCATACTAAAGGAAGAACACATTTTATCTTGATATACGAGGGATCATCTTATAATGCTACGAAAACGCCAAACAAGCAATATAAGATGCATACAAACACGTGGTGTTCTCCTCAGAGGATTTGGTTGGTGAAATCAAGAAGCTTGTCTCTCTTGGGTTCTTAGGGCCTCCAATTAAGTTGTGGAGCTATCCTTAATCTAGTTTCCTTGGTGGCGTTTATTGGGAGCCTCCAATTAAGTTGTGGAGATTGTTCCAATCTTGTACGGGTTTGGTGACCGCCCTCAAGTGTCCCATAATGGATCGGGTGCTTGCCGTGTAGTGGGTGCTCGGGAAAATAGGGTGAGGCCTCTCGTGTAGTTGGTGGTCTTAGTACCGCCCACTTCTCCAACGAGACGTACTTACATGTTGGAAGAAACTCGGTAAAATATCATCGTCTCCGTGTGCCTCGGTTATCTCTATACCCGAGCTCTTTACTTATGCACTTTACATTGTGATAGCCTTTGTGCTTGAAGTAATATAGCTTGCTATCACATTGTTGCTTGTCTTGCTTAGCATAAGTTGTTGGTGCACATAGGTGAACCTTAGTATATATAGGCTTTGTTCTTAACAAAAGAAAACGCTAGTTTTATTCCGCCATTGTTAAGACCATCTCGTAAAAATTTTAAACCGCCTATTCACCCCCCCCTCTAGGCGGCATCCGCGATCTTTCAAAGGCTCGCAACCCAAAGTATATAAATCATCTCTTGAACAAGGAACTCGAAGTTGATGCAACTAATGCAAACTCTAGAATTTAAAGTCTAAATGCATGCGGAAAAGTAAACATGCTAAAAACTATAAGATAGATTACAAGGCTCTCATAGATCCCCCCATACTTGGAATCAAATCGGGTGGATCAAATAATTCCCTGCGTTTATTCCATACCGTGGCACACCCTTTAGTCTGCAGAGGGGTGACCCCTTGAAGCACGAAGGCTTGCTCGAAGTGTCTTGTTTGATGCTTCATGGATCAAGATTCGGATCTGACGCTGCTCGCTAACTTTCTCCAATTGCTCCACAAGAGCTTTGTACATCTTTATTGTTTGCTTCTGAGTGTTGATGGATCAAAGTCTAATGTTGAGATTTGCTTTGACTCCTTTCATTATCTTCAATATGTTTAGAAGATCCTGGAGATTTTACCTTAATCTTCTTGATATGATGGTCGAGGGAATCTAAGGATGCTTGGATCTTCTCCCCCTGTTCTTTTGTCTTCTTCAAGTAGATGTCTCCATCTCCTTCTAAATCAAGTTGAATTTCTTCGGAGTTTCCTTCTTTGCCAACATCGAGGCTAAACACCTTACGCCCATCTTGTATTGTTTCTATAAGCTTGAATCCATCCTCGACATCCATCTCCTCCTTCTTTGATTCAACATCCTTGACTTCCTCTGTGATCCTTGAAGACAATCCATGAGGATCTTCTCTCCCTTGAGTGAAACTCCATGGATAGGACATTGTGCTAAGGTTCTTGGAAGGAAGAGGCGACGCGGAGGAGATCTGTTTTGACAATAGAAACAAAGAGGCCTTCTAAATAGGCTTATAAGAGGTTAGAGGTAGGAGGAAATATATACTGGAAGGAAAATGGTCGGCTAAGAAAAGAATCCTAACAAATATGGAAAGAGATAAATGAAAAAGATAGAAAATACGATCGTAATGATCACTCGGTACAAGCGCCCATACCGTGTCGTTCCTAGGCAAACACGGCTTCCAAGGTGGTAACCAGCCAACCGACTAAGCAGTACGGGCAGGGCCCGCCCGTACTGTCCGTCCATACTAGATTTTATTGACTTCGGTTTTTTTCAAACACATAAGAATCGAACCAAAGTTTGGCGAAGCGATACTGTATCGGTAACGACCACCGGTACGGGCTGGTCCGACCGTACCGCACGGTTGTACTTAAATGACAAAAACTGGGACAAGGATGCAGTGTGTTTAACGATCAGTGGTACAGGCGGGTGCTGCCATACAGCCCGCCCATACCGACTTAGCAAAACCGGCGGTGCAATTAGAAAAACAAAAAGAAATCAAAAATGCAAAAATAAATAGCAAAAAATCATCCAAAACAATGATAACTTCAGATTTCACATACCTGATCTATCTAGAGAGAACGAGTTCATATGAGTACCTTCTCCTTTCTGGATCATCTTTTTATTTTTCCCTTTGAACAAGGTGGGTTGAAGAAGATCACTAAAACCATTGCAAAGGGGATTTGAGAATTTTCTTTTTGGCAATGTTGTTCCTATAGGTATGTAGATGGATGACACTTCTTTAGGTGGAGCAATTTCGTGGGTATCCACGGGTGTCTCCTCTGTCTCCTTGTTTTTTTGTAGAATCTGCAAATCAAATTCTTGCAAAAGTAGAGTCCAACAGATCATCCTTGGCCAAAATGTCAGTCCTTTCCAGGATTTCCTTTATGACAATACGATCGGTATGTACTCTCACTTTTAAGTTATTGATATAAGATCTAAATTTATTACATGAGAAAAATACAACGAATAATTCTTTTTCTACCATGGGATAATTATTTTGGGCCCCGTTTAGGGTTCAGCTAGCATGATGAATGATATTGATATCATCACCATCATACTGGCAAAGAATTTCTCCCACAGCTTCATGACTAGCTTCACAAAATAACTCAAAAGGTTTCCTCCAATTAGGTTGTCTAATAATGGGATCTTCAATGAGAGATTGTTTTAATATGTTGAAAGCATTTAGACATCTTTCATCAAAATTAAAGACAATCCCTTTCTGAAGAAGGTTAGTTAAAGGTCTAGCAGTTTTTGAAAAGTTTTTAATGAACCTTCTATAAAATCCAACATGTTCTAGAAAACTCCTTATACATTTCACATCTCGAGGAGGAGGAAGTCTTTCTATAGCTTCAATCTTTGCTTTGTCAACTTCTATACCCTTACCTGAGTTTTTGTGACCAAGTACTATACCTTCTTGAACTATGAAATGACATTTCTCCTAGTTCAATACTAGATTAGTGTCTTTGCATCTCTCAAAACTTTATGAAGATTATGGAGACAATGATTAAAGGAAGTTCCATAAATAGGAAAATCATCCATGAAGACTTCCATAATACTTTCAACATAATCGGCAAAAATAGCAGTCATACACCTCTGGAAAGTAGCAGGGGCATTGCAAAGACCGAAAGGCATACGACAATAAGCATAAAGACCATATGGACAAATAAAATTAGTTTTAAGTTGATCGTCAGGATGAACAACAATTTGAGAAAAACCAGAACAGCCGTCCAGGTAACAAAAATGAGAATGCATAGCTAGCCTCTCTAAAGTTTGAGCTATAAACATAAGTGGATAGTGATCTTTTATGGTTTCTTTATTAAGTTTTCTATAGTCAATGCACATCACGTGTCCAACAACAATCCTTGTTGGTACCATCTCATTATGTTCATTTTCAACAACAGTAAATCCACCTTTCTTGGGAACACAATGAACATGACTTACCCATTCACTCTCTTCTACATGAAAGATGATTCCTACATCTAGCAAACATATTATTTCTTTTCTTACCTCCTCTTTCATGTGAGGTTTGAGACGTCGCTTAAAGTCTGCGACCGGATGGGCACCTTCTTCCATGAATATCCTATGGGTTGCTATTGAAGGACTGATCCCCTTCAAGTCATTCATCGAATACCCAAGAGCATTTTTATGCATCTGAAGAAATTTCATCAAATTCTGCTCTTCTTTTTCTGCAAGGTTAGAACTTATAATAACAGGAAATCTATTGGTATCATCAAGAAACTTATATTTTAATTCCTGTGATAAAGTTTTGAGGGTAGGAGGGGGAGGAGCCTCATCTCCCTTTCTTATAGGTTCTTCATATTCTTGATTAATCTTGGCCTCCACCTTGGGTGTGGAGTTAAGATAATCATCAGTTTCATTTTTCTCTGTCATAGAGGATATTATTATTATTGACTAAGCTTCTTTCTAAATCATCATCAGGAGTCTCGGTAACTACCGACGCCAAATTGACAATATTACCTTCTTCCTCACGTTCATACTCATCATCATCTAGTTCTTCAATGGCTGGATTATGGTCAAATTTGGAGAAATGAAAATCCATTTTCTCTTCACCAAACTTGAGAGACACAATTTGTCTCTCAATCTATGTTTGCTCCTGTAGTATTCAGGAAGGTTCTTCCAAACATGATGGGGCAATAAACATCGGTAGGCATATCAATTAGCACGAAATCAATGGGGAATTTGTATGGTCCAACATGAATTGGGACATCTCTAATTATTCCCATAGGGACTCTAAGTGTTTTATCTGCAAGCATTATAGTCATATATATCCTCTAGTTTAGCAGGTGCTAATTCATTTTAAATTTTTAAATAAAAGTTAAAAGGAATCACATTCACAGCTGTCCCTATGTCACAGAGGCCATAATAGGAAGTTCCTCCAAAGGTACATGGGAGAATAGGCTTACCAACTTATTTATATTTTACCTTACCTTCAACAAACTACGAAGCTTCAGTATCAAGCTCAATCACGTTGCAATGGGAAAATATGGTTAGGATGTCTTCCTTCGTTGGTTCCCCTGTCTCCTATATACTTTCTTCTTCAGATTTTCTTACCTGTGCTTCTTCTAGAGACATTAGGAATATCTCTTCTTCTTTTTGTTGATCTTCCAACTGCTGAGCCATATATGTTTCCTTGACGTCCTTGGGAAAGGAAGGGGTTCAACATATAGGGATACCTCCCGTAATGGTTCAATTGGAGCTGTAATTATTGGTTCATCTTCTACAACTGGCTCGGGTGGCAGAGTGTAATGGAGCCAATCCTTCTTAGGATCCTCAATATGTTCTGTAAAATACTAAAGAATTTTCAAAAAAATATCATCATCAAGTTGAAGTTCATCAGCAGCTTCCTTCACCTTACCAGATTATTTATAAGCATTGAGACAATCATATTAAATTTCTATACCTCCTTCGCTGGCTAAATCAAATCCCCATGGTTCTCTAGTACGGCAAATTCGTTCTAAAAGTTCCCAAGGTTTAGCTATAGTTAACTCCATAAAGGAGCCTCCGGAATTGGTGTCTAGCTCATATTTAATTTCTTGATTAAGTCCTCCATAAAAGATGTGTAAAACATACCATTCAGGTAAATCATGATGGGGAAATTTATGAAGTAGAGTATTATACCTTTTGAAGGCCCTTACCAAGCCTTCACCTGGGCAGTTCTTGAAGTTTATAATTACCCTTCTTACTTAAGCAGTCTTTACCTTGGGAAAGAATCTAATAACAAATTCTCCTTTAAGTTTCTCCCAAGTATCTATTTTCTCTGCAGGGCAAATTCTATACCAAGCTAAAGCAGTATTGGTTAGATATTGGCTAAATAGTTTAAGTTTTCATTAATCATCAGAATATCCTCTTAGTTTACGAGTCTAACATAGCTTGGTAAAATGCATTGAGTGTAAGGATCCTCATCTGGATCATCTCCTACAACAGTCTTTTTAATGATAGCGATAAAGCGAGGATTGACCTCGTACTCTGGTTTGCTACCACTCGGGAATTCTTTGACAAGTCCTCTATTGAACTTCCCGAGGTATTTAATTGCATTGAGTTGATGCATCATTCCGAGTGCAGTCATGGTTCTTACCTGAAACTAGTAAGCAACTTTAGTAAAACAATTAGTAAAATAAGCAACTAAGAACAAAGACCAAAAGCACTTAGCTCCCTGGCAACGGTACCAGAAAATAGCTTGATGACTACAAGTGCACAGATCAATTGTAGCTAGTTTCGTAGTAAATATATTGAACCCACAGAGAGCTATTGGTAAAGGTCTTTATTCCCCTCGTAACTATCTACCTAAGGATACTTTTAAGTTGCCTTTGATCTCAAGTAAAGAGTGTATGAAAGGTTTTTGGTCATGTGAAGAAAAGTAATTTAAAACGATTAAAATAAAGCAAGTAAGAAGATTGTATTAAAGTGTGGTGGAATGCAATAGGGATAAAACATTCTCGGGGATGTAGGATACTAGTATAACATGGTGTTGTTATTATTAATAATTTAAGGTAACATACTTCTTGTGTTATGAAATGTGTGGAGAGAGCTCCATAATAAGATGTTCACTACAAGGCTCGTAGAAAGCCACTTTGCTGAGCCAAGAGTGAGGTCATCTGTAAATAACTACTGTGATGCCTAAGAGCAATCACCCATACAGACCACCGCAATTAAGGGTTTCCCCGTGGATATCATAATTATCTTAGGGAGTTTAACTTTATTCTCCCTTTGACCGTGTAGTTCACGAGCCGGCACCAATCTGTCACGGGGCCATTCTGGGTATGATCCCAAAGCACATCCAAAGGGTTTCTCCCACTCTTTAGTCTCGGGGGCAAATAGTATGTGGTCAACTTTCACATACCATCTAAAGAGAGAGATCAAACACAAATCATAAATCAATCATAGACCGGCAAGTCATATGGACACACGACTAGATCATCTTTATTGTAAATTCATAATAGTGATAGGGTTTCTCCATATCCCCAAGAACAAAGGAACTACCCACACATGGAAGCAATCAACAACATCATCATATTCAAATGGATGGATGAAAGTACTGAAATAGATCTAGTGCAAACCACAATTGGATCTAGAATTACAACAAGATATAATGGATGAAGGATAGAGGTAATGGTGGTGATGTAGATGCAGCGATTGATGATGAAGGGGATGATGCATTGTCCTCCAATGATCTGTGGATCAGCAGGGATTTCTCCCTAGCCAAGTTCCTCCTTCAGATCCCTTTCAGATGTGGTTTTTCGTCGTTTTTGGTGGCTATGAATGTAGAATCCCCCTGCAGTCTTTTCCAAGGGAAAGTATTTGACGAGGCGGTCCCGATGGCGCATGGTACGGGTTGATGATGAAGGGGATGATGCGTTGTCCTCCAATGATCCGTGGATCAGCAGGGATTTCTCCCCAGCCAAGTTCCTCCTTCAGATCCCTTTTAGATGTGGTTTCGTGGTTTCTGGTGGCTGTGAATGTCGGATTCCCCTGTTGTCTTTTCTAGGGGAAAGTATTTCACGAGGCGGTCCATATGACGCATGGTATGGGTGGACGGTATGGGTGGGCCCCGCCCGTACCGCAGGTCGTTACCAGCACTAGATGCCTCTCCTTGATTGGTATTTTCCCAGGAGCGAAGGTAAATCCATTAAATGAATTTTATCACTTAAAAATGTCATATTATAGTATAATATGACAACTCTAATTGATATGTTCATAATAGACTTAATGAATTTGGAACCTGTTGAAATAAAGACAAAAATGTGCGAGCGAATACCGTGAAATAAAAAATCCTTACTCTATTTATGCAAAAATAATAGGTAAAAATGCGTAAATTTTGGACTCATCACCCAGTCACACAAAAAGCCTTCACTCACATAAACATGCCTCCACTCAAAATTCCACTCACCTCCATTAAATTTCCACCAAATTTAATGCAATCTCTCATTTAATAGAACTCTTTTATTTATTTTATTCAGAATATTTTAATTGCATTAGTTAAAAAAAATTCATATAAAACCCCTTGCAACATTTGAATTTCACATGCAGAACCAATTTCAGCAATTTCACCCCAAACAATTCCGGTTTCTAGTGAAATAATTCCAGCGCTTTGATATTCTTTCTCTAGCATCTTATTTGCTCCAAATGGTGTCGGTATCCCTTAAGTGTGTTACCCTACGGTTCACGAATAATGCAGACATGATCGAGACTCCTCTCCGATCAATAATCAGCAGCGGGACCTAGAGATCCGTACTGACTCCCTGATGACCCACAAGTATAGGGGGTGTATCGTAGTACTTCCGATAAATAGGAGTGTCGATCCCAACGAGGAGCAGAAGGTGTTGAACAGTGGTATGGAGCAGGAAATCCCTGTGAATACTTAGAAAACAGATTTTTAGTGGTTTTCTGACAAGGCAACAAAACAAGGAGCAAGTAACAGAAGTAATGAACAAACGGAGCAAGTGGCCCAATCCTTTCTTAGCAAAGGATAAGCCGGTGGAAATGCTTATAAGGACCAAACGTTCTCGAGGACACATGGGAATTCTGTCAAGTGCTTTCTCTTCAAATAGCTGAGTACTCTTCTCTGGTGTTTGTAAGTGTTGTGTGGGTGAACCTGTGCTAACATACCGCCCTTCCTAGGACTAATACATACTTGTGATTAAACCCCTGCAAACATCGGTAACTATAGGAAAGTAATTAAGATATAAATCTAACCACAGCCTTAAACTCTAAGATCCTACGCTCCCTTGTGCAAAGGTGTCCTAACGGGGGTTTAGGCTTCTCTCGCTCCGGCAACCCCACGATTAGTAGCCAAATAAACAATGCATCCCCCTAGGCCCATAAATGGTGAAGTAGCATGTAGTCGACGTTCACATGACACCACTAGAAGAATAGCACCACAAATTAAATACTAAACCATTGAATAATAACTCATCTCAGATTCACTACTAACAACATCACTTCTCCCATGTCCTCAAGAACTAAACGAACTACTCACAAGACATCATATGGATCAAGATCAAAGATGATATGATAATGGATAACAATCTGAACATAAACAATAATCCAATGGTTACAATCACAAGCATCAACTACAATATTAATCAACACCGGGAAAGTTTCCCCTAAGAACTAAAGCAATATCCAACACAATTTTTACAGCGGGACGGAGTGATGGTGATGGTGCTGGTGGAGATGATGGTGTGGATGATAATGATGATCCCGATGAAGCCTAGCTTGATGATGGTGTTGATGGCGACGGTCTCCCCTCTCCGGGAAGGGATTCCCCCGGCAGAAATCTGTCTACCGGAGAGATATTTCTCTATTGGTGTTTTCCGCCCCCGAGAGGCGGCGCAAAACTATCTGTGGTCGCTCCTCGAGCCTTAGGGTTTCGAAGGGAAGATATAGGCGAAGGGGTGGAGTCGGAGGCCGGGCAGGTGGGCCACACCTGCCCTAGGCGTGGGGTCAGGTGGGCCCACGCCTAGGGGGTGTGGGCCCCCTGAGGCCCATCTCCGTCCCTCCTTCTGGCTTCCTTCATCTTCTGGTAAAATAATATGTTTCCATATTTTTCTGGTATTTTCCTAATTTTCACGAAATTGCACCAAAACGCCTTCTTTTCCATCAGAATCCAGACTCCGGTAGTCCATCCTCCAGGAATCATCCAACATGCATAAACATATGGAAAAGCCATAAGTAATACCTCATAGTAAGACAAATATCAATGAATAGAGGTAAATTATGATATAGAAAGGTGATGCAAATTGGGCGTATCAACTCCCCCAAGCTTAGACTTCGCTTGTCCCCAAGCGAAAAACTAAGCTCAGTAAACATGTCCACAGGTTTATGGAGTGAAGTGTTGATAAAATAATATGAACAAGAAGCATCACACTTACCATTGCACAAATCATAGAAGAAAGCAACTCACCATTATATAACTTAGCTTGCAACCAAGTACAACAGTCACAATAGAGATGCATAAAGATAAATCATAATTGGAATTAGCAAATTTATTCTTGGTCAGAGAACAACTGGCAAACAGTTTCACAAAAGCTTTTTGTAGAAGTTTCAAAACAGGAACACTCTTTTCTCAAAAAGGTTTTTCACAAGCGAAGGCTTTCAAAGTAATACTCAATAGATAAGAGTTTTGTGCAAACAAGGAAGATAAATAACATGATTGAATAAATCACCATATGAATGCTTGAAACACAACAACTCAAATGCTTGCTGGAGAAAGAGAGGAAGTAGGTTTACTGACTCAACTTGGAACTAGGAGAAAGGTCCCTTCTTAGAGGGTAGCAGGGATTACAAGTCATAAAGAGCTTCCAAAAGATTATGGTACTTACTAGCTTTGAGCCCTCATTGCCCCTATCATAAGCATCTTGAGATGATTAAGGTTGAAGTGAACAAAGATGGAGTATATGCTTGAGGAAATATAAGTTGGCAATCTCATGTCCCTTGAATATGAGGGCCACTCCTCATGCATACTCAACTTTGGGTCCAGGTAAGTTCTTGTCATTGTAAGTATTTGCATATCATTGAGAACCTCCAACGGGGTACCCCTTGCACATGGTACATGAGCTTTCCCATAACCAAAATGACAAGGCAAGCAGACAATGAGCATCTCAACAATCTTGTTATTTACCATGTGCATAGCTTTTTATTGAGGATGCTGTTGGAATTATGCCCTAGAGGCAATAATAAAGATGTTATTATTATAATTCTTGTTCATGATAATGTTTATATTCCATGCTAGAATTGTATTAAGCGGAAACTTTAATACTTGTGTGGTTTGTGAACAACACCGTGTCCCTAGTACACCTCTAAGGACTAGCTCATTGATTAATGATGGTTAAGGTTTCCTAACCATGGACATGAGTTGTCAATTAATAATGAGATCATATCATTGGGAGAATGATATGGTGGACAGACCCAAACTAAGCGAAGCAATTAGATCGTGTCATCGTGTTCGTCTTTGTGAAGCTTTTCTTATGTCAAATATTGTATTCCTTAGACCATGAGATAATACAACTCCCTGGTATCGGAAGAAAGCTTTGAGGTCATCAAACGTCATCCTATGAGAGGGTGATCATAAAGGTGTCTCTCAGGTGATCGGAAAGTATCTGTTGGGTTGTATGTATCGAGATGGGATTTGTCCCTCCCAAGTCGGAGAGATATACTTTGGGCCCTCTCGGTAATCGATATCAACAACGCTTGCAAGCATGTGGTTAAGGAGTTAATCACAAAGTGATATCGGATTACGGAACGAGTAAAGTACTTGCTGTGAACGAGATTGAACTAGGTATGACGGTACCGACGATCGAATCTCGGGCAAGTAAAATATCGCGAGACGAAGGGAATATATATATATGGGATTGATTGAATCCTGGCATCGTGGTTCATCCGATATGATCATCGATGAATGTGTGGGAGTCAATATGGGTTTCCAGACCCCGCTGTTGATTATTGATAGAAGATCATGTCTGCATATTCTCGAACCCGCAGGGTCACACACTTAACGTGTCTCGATGCTAGGATAGATTGGATAATTGGTTTATGAGTTTTTGTTCGGAGTCTCGGATGGGATCCGGGACATCACGAGAGGTTCCGGAGTGGTCCGGAGAATAAGATTCATATAAGGCAGTGCAGTTTTTGGAGTTCGGAATTGTTCCGGGTTAATCGGTATTGTACCGAAAGCTTCTAGAACCTTCCGGAAGGGGACCAACGTGGCCTCACCTTCCGGGAGGGGGCATGGGCCTATGAGGGAGTGCCCTGGCCGCATTGGGCCAGGGGCACAAGGCCCCATAGGGCCCAGCCGGCCAAGAGGGTTTAAACTCTAGATAGAGCTTCTAGAAGGGGGGGTTTCCTTGCCCCACTCCTCCTCCTTGGCCGCCGACCTTGGCTTGGGGGAGGGGTCTAGGGTTGCCGCCCCACCCCTCTATATAAAGAGGGCTGGGGGCGCACCACCCCCCACACCTTCCCCTCCAACCCTAGCCGCCATGCTGCCCTTCCTCTCTCCCTCCCGACTGTTTGTAGGCGAAGCCCTGCTGCAGAAATTCTCCACCATATACACCACGCCGTCGTGTTGTAGATCCAATCCGTCTCTCCACCATACTTGCTGGTCCGAGGAAGGAGGAGACGTCGAGGTGATGCACGTGTGCATCTCACGGAGGCACCGCCACTTGTGGTGCTAGATCGGATCGGATCGCGAGGAGGAGAAGCGAGTACGACTACATCACCCACGTTCCGACGAACGTTCCGCTGTACGAATCTTCAAGGGTATGAAGATCTAATCCAATCTCTCTCGTTGTTTGCATATCCTAGATTATATCTTGGCTTTCCCTCTATTCGCATCCATAGAAAATTTTGATTTACTATGCCGCGAAACCCTTCAGTGGTATCAGAGCTAGATCTATGCGTAGATGTGTTTCACGAGTAGAACGCAACATGGTTGTTGCAGCCGTTGATGTTTTCTGTTGCAAGCCTCTTGTTTGTGTTCTTCTTATGACGCGGGATAGTGAGATTGAAGCGGTCCAGGCCAACCTTACGCGACGTCGTTCGCGAGACCGGCTCCGCACTTGACGTGTGGCTTGTTCCACACATGCGGCTGGTGGATGTCAGTTTCTCTCACTATAGTTGTCATGGGATTAACACCGGAGTTTGGCAACCATAATATCACCGTTGTGGCTTTCCTTAGATAAGAATCATTCTTAGCATCTACTCCCATAAGCCACGTAAAACATGCAACAACAAAGTAGAGGCGTCTAACTTGTTTTTGCAGGGAGTGTTTTCTGTGATATGGTATGGCCCAAGATGTGATGTGTATAATGTATGCGATGATCATGTTTTGTAATGTTTCACGACTTGCATGTCGATGAGTACACAACCGACAGGAGCCATATGGTTGTCTTTATAATTGTGTATGACCTGTGTGTCAACTTCTTATACGCCATGTAATAGTTTCACTTTATCGCTAAGTAGTTAGCAATAGTTGTAGTTTCTATTCGTGGTGGAGGCAATCATGGTGGAGTGATGGAAATCATGCCGGCGTGCACAAGATGGAGATCATTGCGCGAAGATTGGCTATACCATGTCACATAAAGTTATATGCATGTGATGTTTATCCTTTTATGTATCTTATTATGCTTAGATCGCGACGGTAGCATTATAAGATGATTCCTCACTTAAAGATCAAGATAAAAATTGTGTTCTCCCCATGTATGCACCGTTGCGAAAGTTCGTCATGTCCAAGCATCACGTGATGATCGGGTGCTATAGACTCTACGCTCACATACAACGGGTGCAAGCCAGTTTTGCACACGCGGAAATACTTGGGTCTAACTTGACGAGCCTAGCGTGTACAGACATGGCCTCGGAACACATGAACCGAAAGGTTAAGCATGAGTCATATGAATGATATGATCGACACTTCGTTGTCCACCATTGAAGCCACATCTCTTCTCGTGATGATCGGATCAGGTGTGGTGAATTTGGATCGTGTTCACTAAACAACTTGAGGGATGTTGAATTTAGTGGGAGTTCATCTAGTAATTTGATTAAAAGTTGAACTAGTTATCATGAACATAGTCTAATTTGTACTTGCAAATACTGTAGATCACATGGCCAAGTCCAACTTCAACTTCAACATTTTTGCTGAGAAGGAAAAGCTTAAAAACAATGGGTCTAACTTCACCAATTGGTTCCGCAATCTAAGAATCATTCTCTCTGGCGGTCAAAAGGACTATGTCCTTGGGAAAGCGTTAGGTGACCCCCCTGCTGCAACTGCGCCAGCTGATGAGAAAGCTGTCTATCAGTCGCGCAAAGATGATTATGGTGTGATTAAGAGCACCATGTTGTTTGCTATGGAACCGGAACTTCAAAATCGTTTTGAAGACTATCCCGGGCCCTTTGAGATTCTCGAAGAACTGAAAACCATGTTTCAGACTCAGGCCCGTTCTGAGAGATATGAGATCTCTGAGAAGTTCTTTAACTGCAAGATGGAGGAAGGGAGTTCCGTTAGTGAGCACCCCATTAAGATGACGGGCTACACTCAATGCCTTGAGCAACTGGAATGCACGATTCTAGAGGAGCTCAAGATTGACAGGGTTGTGCAATCACTCCCTTCCAGCTACAAAAGTTTTGTAGTGACTCATAATCAGATTGGTTCCACTGATACGATCACCGAGCTCTTCGCAAAGCTGAAGGCCGCGGAAGTGGACATCAAAAAGGATAATCATGTGTTGATAGTCAACAAGCCCACCTTTAAGAAAGGTAAGGGAGCAAAGAAGCCCTTCAAGAAGGGCGGCGGCAAGCGCACTGCCCCTGCTGAGAAGAAGCTCAAGTCTGGTCCTAAGCCGGACACTGAGTGCTTCTATTGCAAGGACAAGGGTCACTGGAAGCGCAACTGTCCGAAGTACTTAGCGGACAAGAAGGCTGGCACCATCAAAGGTATATTTGATATACATGTTATTGATGTTTTCCTTACTAGCCCTCGTTGTAGTGCCTGGGTATTTGATACTGGTTCAGTTGCTAATATTTGTAACTCGAAACAGGAGCTACGGAATAGACGGCGGCTTGCGAGGGATGAGGTGACGATGCGCGTTGGCAACGGATCAAGAGTTGATGTGATGGCCGTCGGCACGCTCTCTTTAGTTTTACCTTCGGGATTAGTTTTAAACCTCAATAAATGTTATTATGTTCCTGCGTTGAGCATGAACATTATTTCTGGATCTTGTTTATTGCAAGACGGTTATTCATTTAAATCGGAGAATAATGGTTGTTCTATTTATATGAGTAACATCTTTTATGGTCATGCACCTATTGTGAATGGTTTATTTCTTCTAAATCTCGAAAGGGATGAAACACACATCCATAATATTGAGGCTAAGAGATGCCAAGTAGATAGTGATAATACTACTTATTTGTGGCACTGCCGTCTAGGTCATATTGGTGTAAAGCGCATGAAGAAACTCCATTCTGATGGACTTTTGGAGTCCCTTGATTTTGAATCATTTGACACATGCGAACCATGCCTCATGGGCAAGATGATCAAAACCCCGTTCTCCGGTATAATGGAGTGAGCAACGGACTTGTTGGAAATCATACATACCGATGTATGCGGACCGATGAGTGTTTCGACGCGCGGTGGATATCGCTATTTTCTCACTTTTACCGATGACTTAAGTAGATATGGGTATATCTATTTAATGAAACATAAATCTGAAACGTTTGAAAAGTTCAAAGAATTTCAGAATGAAGTGGAGAACCATCGTAACAGAAAGATTAAGTTTCTACGATCCGATCGTGGAGGTGAATATTTGAGTTATGATTTTCTCACGCATCTTAAAGCAAGTGGAATCGTTTCACAACTCACGCCACCCGGAACACCACAGCGCAATGGTGTGTCTGAATGCCGGAACCGAACCCTATTAGATATGGTCCGATCGATGATGTCTCTTACTGATTTGCCGTTATCATTTTGGGGTTATGCATTAGAAACCGCTGCATTCACTTTAAATAGGGCACCATCTAAATCCGTTGAGACGACACCGTATGAACTGTGGTTTGGTGCTAAACCTAAGTTATTGTTTCTTAAAGTTTGGGGATGCGAAGCTTACGTCAAGAAGTTGATGCCGGACAAGCTCGAACCCAAAGCGGAGAAATGCGTCTTCATAGGATACCCTAAGGAAACTATTGGGTATACCTTCTATCACAGAACCGAAGGCAAAGTGTTTGTCGCAAAGAACGGTTCCTTTCTTGAGAAGGAGTTTCTCTCGAAAGAAGTGAGTGGGAGGAAAGTAGAGCTAGACGAGGTTATTGAACCTTCTCTTGAATTGGAGAGTAGCGCAGCACCTGAAATTGTTCCAGTGCCGCCTGCACCAACAATAGAGGAAGCTAATGACAAGGATCATGAAGCTTCGGACGATGCTGCTACTGAATGTCGCAGGTCGACAAGGTCGCTGCCCCTCCTGAGTGGTATGGCAACCCTGTCTTGACTGTCTTGTTAGTAGAAGACAGTGAACCTACGAACTATGAGGAAGCAATGATGAGCCCAGACTCTGAGAAATGGCTGGAAGCCATGAAATCCGAATTGGGATCCATGAGCGAAAACCAAGTATGGACTTTGGTGGACCCTCCTAGCGACCGAAAGGCCGTTGAGTGCAAATGGATTTTCAAGAAGAAAACGGACGCGGATGGTAATGTTACCGTCTATAAAGCACGGCTTGTCGCGAAAGGTTTTCGACAAGTTCAAGGTGTTGACTATGATGAGACTTTCTCTCCCGTAGTGATGTTTAAGTCCATTCGGATTTTATTAGCAATTGATGCGTTTCATGATTATGAAATATGGCAGATGGATGTCAAGACTGCTTTCCTCAATGGCAACATTGATGAAGAGTTGTATATGATGCAACCCGAAGGTTTTGTCGATCCTAAGGATGCTGATAAAGTATGCAAACTTCAGCGTTCCATTTATGGACTGAAGCAAGCATCTCGGAGTTGGAACCTTCGTTTTGATCAAGTGATCAAGAGCTTTGGATTTGTTCCAAATTGCTACGAAGCTTGCATCTACAAGAAAGTGAGTGGGAGCTCGATGACGTTTCTGGTACTATATGTGTATGACATATTGATTATTGGAAATGACATCATTATGCTTAACGATGTGAAGAGTTATTTGAACAAGTGTTTTTCAATGAAAGACCTAGGTGAAGCTGCTTATATATTGGGCATCAAAATCTATAGAGATAGACAAAGACGCCTGATAGCTTTAAGCCAGAGTACATACCTAGACAAAGTTCTGAAAAGGTTCAGAATGGATAAGGCAAAGAAAGGTTCAGTGCCTATGTTGTCAGGTAAGATATTGAGCAAGGATCAGTGTCCAGCTACGGTAAATGATAGGGAAGCTATGAGCAAAGTGCCTTATGCCTCGGCCATAGGTTCTATCATGTATGCCATGTTGTGTACTAGACCGGATGTGTCCAATGCTCTTAGTTTGACGAGCAGATATCAAAGTGATCCAGGAGTGGAACACTGGACAGCCGTGAAGAACATCCTAAAGTACCTAAATAGGACTAAAGAAATGTTCTTAGTCTATGGGGGTGACGAACAGCTCGTCGTAAAAGGTTACGTCGACGCTAGTTTCGACACCGACAAGGATGATTCTAAATCTCAGACAGGATACGTTTATATTTTGAATGGAGGAGCTGTGAGCTGGAGAAGCTGCAAGCAAAGCGTGATCGCGGGATCTACAGTAGAAGCGGAATACATGGCTGCTACAGAAGCGTCAAGTGAAGGAGTTTGGATCAGGAACTTCATCACTGAGCTTGGCGTGGTTCCAAGTGCATTGGACCCACTGGAGATATTGTGTGACAACACTGGCGCCATAGCACTCGCTAAGTAACCAAGATATCATCCAAAGACCAAGCATATCAACCGCAAGTTTCATATAATCCGAGATTATATAGCAGATGGAGATCTGAAGATTAGCAAAGTACATACAGATCTGAATGTCGCAGATCCATTGACTAAACATCTTCCACGTGTAAAACATGATCAGCACCTCAGTGCCATGGGTGTGAGATTGTTGCCAGATGTAAACTAGATTATTGACTCTAGTGCAAGTGGGAGACTGTTGGAATTATGCCCTAGAGGCAATAATAAAGATGTTATTATTATAATTCTTGTTCATGATAATGTTTATATTCCATGCTAGAATTGTATTAAGCGGAAACTTTAATACTTTTGTGGTTTGTGAACAACACCGTGTCCCTAGTACGCCTCTAAGGACTAGCTCATTGATTAATGATGGTTAAGGTTTCCTAACCATGGACATGAGTTGTCAATTAATAATGAGATCATATCATTGGGAGAATGATATGGTGGACAAACCCAAACTAAGCGAAGCAATTAGATCGTGTCATCGTGTTCGTCTTTGCGAAGCTTTTCTTATGTCAAATATTGTATTCCTTAGACCATGAGATAATACAACTCCCTGGTATCGGAAGAAAGCTTTGAGGTCATCAAACGTCATCCTATGAGAGGGTGATCATAAAGGTGTCTCTCAGGTGATCGGAAAGTATCTGTTGGGTTGTATGTATCGAGATGGGATTTGTCCCTCCCAAGTCGGAGAGATATACTTCGGGCCCACTCGATAATCGATATCAACACCGCTTGCAAGCATGTGGTTAAGGAGTTAATCACAAAGTGATATCAGATTACGGAACGAGTAAAGTACTTGCTGTGAACGAGATTGAACTAGGTATG
Source organism: Avena sativa (assembly GCA_916181665.1). Classification (NCBI taxonomy): domain Eukaryota; kingdom Viridiplantae; phylum Streptophyta; class Magnoliopsida; order Poales; family Poaceae; genus Avena; species Avena sativa. The sequence continues at coordinate 295,335,569 of OV702297.1, read as the reverse complement.
ACGGTACCGACGATCGAATCTCGGGCAAGTAAAATATCGCGAGACGAAGGGAATATATATATGGGATTGATTGAATCCTGGCATCGTGGTTCATCCGATATGATCATCTATGAATGTGTGGGGAGTCAATATGGGTTTCCAGACCCTGCTGTTGATTATTGATAGAAGATCATGTCTGCATATTCTCGAACCCGCAGGGTCACACACTTAACGTGTCTCGACGCTAGGATAGATTGGATAATTGGTTTATGAGTTTTTGTTCGGAGTCTCGGATGGGATCCAGGACATCACGAGAGGTTCCGGAGTGGTCCGGAGAATAAGATTCATATAAGGCAGTGCAGTTTTTGGAGTTCGGAATTGTTCCGGGTTAATCGGTATTGTACCGGAAGCTTCTAGAACCTTCCGGAAGGGGATCAACGTGGCCCCACCTTCCGGGAGGGGGCATGGGCCTATGAGGGAGTGCCTTGGCCGCATTGGGCCAGGGGCACAAGGCCCCATAGGGCCCAGCCGGCCAAGAGGGTTTAAACTCTAGATAGAGCTTCTAGAAGGGGGGGTTTCCTTGCCCCCCACTCCTCCTCCTTGGCCGCCGGCCTTGGCTTGGGGGAGGGGGCTAGGGTTGCCGCCCCACCCCTCTATATAAAGAGGGCTGGGGGCGCACCACCCCCCACACCTTCCCCTCCAACCCTACCGCCCTGCTGCCCTTCCTCTCCCTCCCGACTGTTTGTAGGCGAAGCCCTGCTGCAGAAATTCTCCACCATATACACCACGCCGTCGTGTTGTAGATCCAATCCGTCTCTCCACCATACTTGCTGGTCCGAGGAAGGAGGAGACGTCGAGGTGCTGCACGTGTGCATCTTACGGAGGCACCGCCACTTGTGGTGCTAGATCGGATCGGATCGCGAGGAGGAGAAGCGAGTACGACTACATCACCCACGTTCCGACGAACGTTCCGCTGTGCGAATCTTCGAGGGTATGAAGATCTAATCCAATCTCTCTTGTTGTTTGCATCTCCTAGATTAGATCTTGGCTTTCCCTCTGTTCGCATTCGTAGAAAATTTTGATTTACTATGCCGCGAAACCCTTCAGATGCTTCATAGATGACTCACTATGGTGGTGCTGCAAGTTTCCACCATGATTAAGCATGGCTTAGGCTAGCGGCCCAAGCGTTTCTCTAACACAGAATACAAACTCCATGGACTTACAAGTTCCCTCTTTATTTCACACCGTTGACATCCATAGACAAAATAGAACGATATCAATTGTGTACAGGGTACAAGTGCAATGTTGAAAACGTTCCCCGTGACAACACGGTTCTGCTAATTCCAACGTATAGATGCAAGCATATACAACTTCGATGTTGACAATGGTTCAAGTTTATTAGGGGCAAGTAATAAAGTGTGCCATCAAGTTCGTGAGAGATTTACTAACTATTTTTCACATAACAAAATACTTTTTAATTCGAAAGGTAGATGAAGCTTGAGAATTTTCTTGTGTCACATCCCAAAAATTTCCAAATTTTGTAATGTGAAAAATAAACAAACAAAATAAATAATTGTTGAAAATTAGGATGAGAAGAAACTTTTGTTCTAAATGGAAACTTAAAATCCCAACTTGAACAAACTTTGGTTAATGTTTGAATCCAAGTAAATTCAAATCAAGTGAAATGCATTCTTCATAAATGCATCTCGAAATTTAAACACTTGAGAAATAAACCAAAACCCTAAAAACCCTAATGGAAGAAAATCATTTTCAAGTTGTCTCTAAGACCATGGATTTGATCCATATAAAAAGTTGTCAAGCAAACATTTCAAAATGATCAAGAATGACAAATAGAAATATTATAAAACCATAGAAATTGGTTTCACTTAATTTGGAGCCATAGGTAAAATCTTATGAATTTAATAAGATAAGGAAAAGTAATTTCCAAAGCTAATAAAGCACTTATCTAAAATCCATACCAAATGGAGAGCAAATAATACTAAAGATATTTAAAGGGATAAATAAATATCAAATAAGATTTTACAAATTGGAATCACCAAGTTTGGATCTATAAATAAAAAGATATGGATTTTATAAGAAAGAGAAAGAAATATTAAATGAGGAATATTTAAATACCAAATTAAATCTTGGCCTAAATCCATAAGCAAATGGAATAAATATAATCCAAATCCAATAATGGATAAAGATTTTTCAAATTAATTGAAAGGGCATTAACCAAATTCCAAATTCTATTTGAATAAAGACAAAATCCCTATTAGAAATGATTAATTAATCATGAGAGAATAATATTTGGAATTTACCCAAGTGAAATAAAAGTTGTTTAATTAACTTAAATAAGATCAAAAAAATCTTTCAAATAAAATTTATGGAATTAAAACTATATTTAATTTCATTGGAATAAAGACAAATACCCAATTTTAAATGATTAATAAATCATATTAAAATTCAAAGTGAAGTATTTGACACCCTAATAAATAAATAAAACCTACTGAAAATGTTTTTGTAAAAATTGAAATTAAATAAGGGTTAAAAATATATTTGGTATTAATTAAATTTAAAGCAAGGGCTTTGTTTTAAATAATTAAAAGACCCTAAAAAGAATAAGAGAATTATTCTAAATTTAACTTCAGAATGTATTATTAATCAGTATTTAAATACACACAAAGTTTGGTTGAAGTTTGAAATCAAATGAATGTTTGAATTGAGTAAACAAAATCAAAACAGAATAAAAGTATTGGAAAAAGAAAAATATTAGGAGAAGAAAATAAAATGAAAAGGAGCAGCCCAGCAAACCCAGCCCACTGGCCCAGCAGCCCACTCTCACTTTCCCCCCGAAGCGTTTTCTTTTACTCGCGAACGAACCCGCAAGGTCGCTGACGGTTGGACCCTACCTCTCCTCTCTCTCTCTCGCTGACGCCAGGCCCCACTGCCACCTCATCGTCGTCCTGACCCGCGGTGACCGCGCCTCCCCTCCTCGACCGTTTCTGGCGAAAATTGTCAGCATCAATTCGCATTAACGCAGCAGTTAATCTCCCCTGCGACCACGCCTTCTTAACCGCCTGCCCCTCCTCTCCATTTCCCCTCCCTCGCCCCTCACTTTACACCTCCAGGCCGCCCCAATTCATCTCCACACCGCCACTGCCTCTGACGCCTTCCGGCGGCGATTCTGGCCAAACCCCGCCGCCCCTCGCCTGCTCGACCACACGAGCACACTCCCCATCACCAGGCACATCTCTCGGTACCTCCCTCTCGCCTGCGCATACCCTATATCCTCGGCAGCATCATCAACTGAGCTCCGCCACCGTCTGCTCGAACTCCGGCGAGTCCTCCAGGTAGTATCTGACCACACCCATACCTCTCGTTGATGCACACATGATCGCCGACCTCGTGCGCAGCTAACGCAGCTCTCATCTTGTCTTAGCGCGGTCTAAAACGTCGCCCACGACAACAACCAGAGGAGCCCGACGCGAACACGAACTCCGGCGAACGATTCGAGCCAACTCCGTGCGCCCCTGTCCATCCTGCGGCTACCTTGAGCATCACCACGACGCTGCAAACGCTGTGAGCATCTTCTCTCCCTCCTTTCCTTCCTGCTTCGCCAGAACCACCGCGAACAGAGCCCGCGCCGCTACTCGCCGTCGCCAGCGCCGCCACTTGATGGTTGTTTGATCGTCAGCCATAGGATGTAGATCCAACACACACGAAAGAAACTAAGCGAAGAGGTACCTTTTAATCTGTGCCGCATGATTCAGTTAGATCCAACGCCTCACAACACGCGTTCCACGCGAACCGTTTTTGTCCAATGAAAAACAGCCATGTGGCCCAGTCTGTTTATAAAAACCAGAAATTGATCTATTAGATGACCAAACTTGTAAATTGCATAACTTTCAAACCAAGCGTCCAAATTTTGCAAATTTTATATCAATGGAATCAACAAGACAAATCCTACCCAACCATGCCCTTTGTTTAGTAAATTGTTTCTGATAAAATGGTTGTTTTTGCAGAAACTTGTGTAGGTATATTTTGGATATAAAATTTGTTCTAAAATTATTTTTGTGATAGAACCTTTGGCAAATGGATTGTTTTGAACCTACTGACCATAGAAATCAATTTGTGGTTTCAAAAACATATTTGGTGAAGCAAAAGAATAAATCTTTGATTTAAAGCATTTCGAGTCAAATAAAAATAATGTTTATTTATTAAAAATGCTTTTGGAGGAAAACCCTTTGGGAAATGTTTTGATTTAAACTCTTTGACCCCAAACACCAAGTTTTAGAATTAAAAATGCATTTGGTGAACCCTATAAATATTATTGCTTTGCTAAAAGCATTTTCAACCACATAAAATATTGATTTGGTATTAAAATGGTTTATAAGTGAAATCTTTTGCAAATGGTTTTGCCATTTTTATAAATTGACCAATAGGTGTTTTAGAATGTTTATAACCCATTATAAACCATTTTTTTTCAAATAAAACAATCTTTTGCATGCTTGCATGCATTGCTTTATTTCTATTATTTTATGTATTGTTTGCTTGAATGGTAGATTGAAATTGTGCCTTGCTTGATTGAATTGTAGTGAGTTGAAGAGTGTGAGTATTGCAAGATCAAGGAGTGAACTTATATTCTCTACCAAAAAGGAAAGTGATGCTTCATACTTTTGTCCCATTATTTTCACTATGCACTAGTGATATTTGTAAAGTAGGACTTGCATGGAATTTTGCTAAGTGTAAACTATGCCATGGGAAAACCTAGTAGATGAAACCTTAGTAGAAATTTCCTAAGTTAAGATTCCTAGTACTATCATGCTTAACTTAGCTAGTAGAAAACAAGGGTGGATTATATTCATGCTATGGAATATTTCTAAGTCAAGGACTTGTGTTTTGTTTAATAAAACAACTAAGTGAATGAATTACCTGGGTGGAATGGAAGGAATGTTTTGTGTTGAGTGGTTACACAAGGCCCATTTCTATGGTTTACCTTGTGTATCTCACTTGTGGATGGCCACCCAGGAACAAAGAGATTTGAGATGTCAAATGTTGAGAAGCTTCAAGTGCAGCCACTTGGCATTATGGGCTCTGCCTGGATCATATAGGTTGCAATAACTTAGACAAATGGACAGTTGGTGGTAGGGGATTGATAGGTTGGAGCGCGTCCATTCTGGTCTAAGGGAAGGCTTCTGAAAGATCTTGTCTTGGTGAAACCAAGTCTTGTGGGGAAAGTGCACCACCTCTACAGAGTGTAAAATCTAAGTACTTAGCCATGTCCCTAGTAAAGGACAATTTGAGCATCACGACATGGAAGCTATCAAGAATCTCCTCATCCCAATTTCTAAGTTAAAAACTTGTGGTTGAACAAGGGTTGAAGGATCACCAATTTCTATTGGGAGATGCCTTGGGTGATTTTTGACAAACAAAAACTTAGTGTTTTCAAATGGTAAGGAAAATCTATTTTGAGCAATGCAAGCCTAAGCTCCACTTAGCCAAATGCATATAGATGATAGACTCCACTATACTACCATAGTATCACTTGCCAATACAATTCAAATGTATTGACCCTTGTGGCTGTAACTTATTATGTTGCAGGTTGGTTTGATGTTAGTGAAGTTTATTGATTAGGATTACAAGTCTACAACCAACATGACTGCTTGTGGCACTTTGAAGATGAAGGACCCCATGATATTGTTATATTCTGCTGCATTGTATTGAAATAGCCAAATGAGCTATGTAAGATGTAATAAATTATTTTATTCCTGGTTATAAAGTTGTATTATGACCTTTGTTTCTTGATATTACATCTTAACTGTGGATGCTAGCTATTGATCCAGGGACTTGCGTTGTAAACACAGGTATCTCTACCTTATTAAAGGTTAGGAACCTTACAGATGTCATCAGAGCACTGTGTTGCCTGTAGGATTGTAACCATAGGATTGGACAAAACCCCTTAGAAAAATAGGAGTTGTATTTGTTCCAAAACTTATTTACAATCAATCTTGTAAATTCTTTCCTCAACCTTCGGTTTTGATTCTACATCTCTTCTATTTCAAACTTGATGGACAAAGCCTCAACCATGAGCAAAGACTTCAACATGAGCCAAGGACTTCACCAACTCAAGTGATTTCAACCTTATTCTAAACAAGGACTTCAACTTGGATATCACTAAGGACTACAAGTGAGACAAGAAATATTGCTCAGGACTTGAAGACTAAGGAAACACAACTTAGGAATCATCATCACCTTTGAAGTTTTTGTGACCAAGACACAAGAATTGTTCCAAGGAAACCATGATCTCATTCAAGAAGAACCAACTAAGAAGGATGGAATGATCTCAAGTGAACCATATAGTTGGACCACCATGTTTAGTTTAAATTAAACCCACCAACTTATGTGGTGTAGCAAAAATATTTTGTTACCCAAAAATGTGCTTGAAACTTGTTGTTTGATTGGAAGGTTTGTTTGTGATTGCTTGCACATTGCTTGTGTGAATTTTGTTGTGTGTGATTAGAACTATTTCTTTAGAAATCTTTTGCCTATCCTAATCCCAATCCAACCCAAACAGATGACTACTCCAAGGAACTCCAACATCAAGAATGGTGACAACAACAACCAAGAGGTCAACATGAGAGAACAACTACTAGTAAACCAAACCCATTTGAATCAGATGACAACTCAGTTTTTAGCCATCAACAATGAGTTAGACCCAACCATACAAAAGTTTTTGGTAATCCAATCCCAATTGTTGCAAGGGATGACCACTCAAATGATCAACATGGGAGACAACCTTTCCCAAGGAGTTTGTGATAACAATGATGTTAAGGATGATATTATAAAAGGAACCCAAGCTTGCAATGTTTGTGGAGACAAGGATCACACTTCCAAAGAACATGAAGATCAATGCCCCAATTGTGAAGAGAAACATCCAACAAATCAATGCCCCACATCTCAAGCTACTTGTTTCCTATGTGAAGGAAATAATCATGTCCCTATCCAATGCCCCATCTATTCCATAGTTCAACAAAGGAAACAAGGTGGAGTGCAACAACAGTTTGTAAACCCTCATGAGGGAACAACTTCTACCAAGAAGGATGAAGGCAAATTCAAAACCATGCATCATAAGGCCAAATCCAAAGTGACCACAAAGTGTTGCTACTCTTGTGGAGAAGAAGGTCATATCTCTAGTAATTGGCCCAAGAAGAGAGAAAGATTTCCCACCTTTGTGGTGAAGTATGAAGAGCATGAACTAGAAGAACTCCTAGCTTTGGAGAGACCCAAAAAGAAGAAGAAGGACATAAGCCAGTTGCAATGTTACAATTGCAAAGAAATGGGACACTATGCCAGTGATTGCCCAGAAAATAAGAAGAACCAAGGAAACAAACAAGAGGCAATGATACCAAAGGAAAAGAAAGATATCAGCCAAGTGATGTGTTTCAAATGCAAAGAGCTAGGCCATTACGCAGACAAGTGTCCAGAGAAGATACATCAAGATTCCAAGCAAGCCAAGAAGTAATCTAGTTGGAAATTTTTTAAGGGTGGTAGTACCCTAGTTGCTTTGAGCCAACTTGTAACCTCTATCTTTCCCAAATCTCGGGACGAGATTTATTTTAAGGGTGGTAGCCTGTCACATCCCAAAAATTTCCAAATTTTGTAATGTGAAAAATAAATAAACAATTGTTGAAAATTAGGGTGAGAAGAAACTTTTGTTCTAAATGGAAACTTAAAATCCCAACTTGAACAAACTTTGGGTAATGTTTGAATCCAACTAAATTCAAATCAAGTGAAATGCATTCTTCATAAATGCATCTGGAAATTTAAACACTTGAGAAATAAACCAAAACCCTAAAAACCCTAATGGAAGAAAATCATTTTCAAGTTGTCTCTAAGACCATGGATTTGATCCATATAAAAAGTTGTCAAGCAAACATTTCAAAATGATCAAGAATGACAAATAGAAATATTATAAAACCATAGAAATTGGTTTCACTTAATTTGGAGCCATAGGTAAAATCTTATGAATTTAATAAGATAAGGAAAAGTAATTTCCAAAGCTAATAAAGCACTTATCTAAAATCCATACCAAATGGAGAGCAAATAATCCTAAAGATATTTAAAGGGATAAATAAATATCAAATAAGATTTTATAAATTGGAATCACCAAGTTTGGATCTATAAATAAAAAGATATGGATTTTATAAGATAGAGAAAGAAATATTAAATGAGGAATATTTAAAGACCAAATTAAATCTTGGCCTAAATCCATAAGCAAATGGAATAAATATAATCCAAATCCAATAATGGATAAATAGTTTTCAAATTAATTGAAAGGGCATTAACCAAATTCCAAATTCTATTTGAATAAAGACAAAATCCCTATTAGAAATGATTAATTAATCATGAGAGAATAATATTTGGAATTTACCCAAGTGGAATAAAAGTTGTTTAATTAACTTAAATAAGATCAAAGAAATCTTCCAAATAAAATTTATGGAATTAAAACTATATTTAATTTCATTGGAATAAAGACAAATACCCAATTTTAAATGATTAATAAATCATATTAAAATTCAAAGTGAAGTATTTGACACCCTAATAAATAAATAAAACCTACTGAAAATGTTTTTGTAAAAATTGAAATTAAATAAGGGTTAAAAATATATTTGGTATTAATTGAATTTAAAGCAAGGGCTTTGTTTTAAATAATTAAAAGACCCTAAAAAGAATAAGAGAATTATTCTAAATTTAACTTCAGAATGTATTATTAATCAGTATTTAAATACACACAAAGTTTGGTTGAAGTTTGAAATCAAATGAATGTTTGAATTGAGTAAACAAAATCAAAACAGAATAAAATTATTGGAAAAAGAAAAATAACTGGAGAAGAAAATAAAATGAAAAGGAGTAGCCCAGCAAACCCAGCCCACTGGCCCAGCAGCCCACTCTCACTTTCCCCCGAAGCGTTTTCTTTTACTCGCGAACGAACCCGCAAGGTCGCTGACGGTTGGACCCCACCTCTCCTCTCTCTCTCGCTGACGCCAGGCCCCACTGCCACCTCATCGTCGTCCTCGCCCGCGGTGACCGCGCCTCCCCTCCTCGACCGTTTCTGGCGAAAATTGTCAGCATCAATTCGCGTTAACGCAGCAGTTAATCTCCCCTGCGACCACGCCTTCTTAACCGCCTGCCCCTCCTCTCCATTTCCCCTCTCTCGCCCCTCACTTTACGCCTCCAGGCCGCCCCAATTCATCTCCACACCGCCACTACCTCCGACGCCTTCCGGCGACGATTCCGGCCAAAACCCCGCCGCCCCTCGCCTCCTCGACCACACGAGCACACTCCCCATCGCCAGGCGCATCTCTCGGTACGTCCCTCTCGCCCGCGCATGCCCTGTATCCTCGGTAGCAGCATCGACTGAGCTCCGCCACCGTCTGCTCGAACTCCGGCGAGTCCTCCGGGTAGTATCTGACCACCCCCATACCTCTCGTTGATGCACACATGATCGCCGACCTCGTGCGCCGCTAACGCAGCTCTCATCTTGTCTTAGCGCGGTCTAAAACGTCGCCCACGACGACAACCAGAGGAGCCCGACGCAAACACAAACTCCGGCGAACGATTCGAGCCAGCTCCGTGCGCCCCTGTCCATCCTGCGGCTACCTTGAGCATCACCACCACGCTGCGAACACTGTGAGCATATTCTCTCCCTCCTTTCCTTCCTGCTTCGCCAGAACCACCGCGAACAGAGCCCGTGCAGCTACTCGCCGCTGCCAGCGCCGCCACTTGATGGTTGTTTGATCGTCAGCCATAGGATGTAGATCCAACGCACACGAAAGAAACTAAGCGAAGAGGTACCTTTTGATCTGTGCCGCACGATTCAGTTACATCCAACGCCTCACAGCACGCGATCCACGCGAACCGTTTTTGTCCAATGAAAAACAGCCACGTGGCCCAGTCTGTTTATAAAAACCAGAAGTTGATCTATTAGATGACCAAACTTGTAAATTGCATAACTTTCAAACCACACGTCCAAATTTTACAAATTTTATATCAATGGAATCAGCAAGACAAATCCTACCCAACCATGCCCTTTGTTTAGTAAATTGTTTCTGATAAAGTGGTTATTTTTGCAGAAACTTGTGTAGGTATATTTTGGATATAAAATTTGTTCTAAAATTATTTTTGTGATAGAACCTTTGGCAAATGGATTGTTTTGAACCTACTGACCATAGAAATCAATTTGTGGTTTCAAAAACATATTTGGTGAAGCAAAAGAATAAATCTTTGATTTAAAGCATTTCGAGTCAAATAAAAATAATGTTTATTTATTAAAAATGCTTTTGGAGGAAAACCCTTTGGGAAATGTTTTGATTTAAACTCTTTGACCCCAAACACCAAGTTTTAGAATTAAAAATGTATTTGGTGAACCCTATAAATATTATTGCTTTGCTAAAAGCATTTTCAACCACATAAAATATTGATTTGGTATTAAAATGGTTTATAAGTGAAATCTTTTGCAAATGGTTTTGCCATTTTTATAAATTGACCAATAGGTGTTTTAGAATATTTATAACCCATTAGAAACCATTTTTTTTCAAATAAAACAATCTTTTGCATGCTTGCATGCATTGCTTTATTTCTATTATTTTATGTATTGTTTGCTTGAATGGTAGATTGAAATTGTGCCTTGCTTGATTGAATTGTAGTGAGTTGAAGAGTGTGAGTATTGCAAGATCAAGGAGTGAACTTATATTCTCTACCAAAAAGGCAAGTGATGCTTCATACTTTTGTCCCATTATTTTCACTATGCACTAGTGATATTTGTAAAGTAGGACTTGCATGGAATTTTGCTAAGTGTAAACTATGCCATGGGAAAACCTAGTAGATGAAACCTTAGTATAAATTTCCTAAGTTAAGATTCCTACTACTATCATGCTTAACTTAGCTAGTAGAAAACAAGGGTGGATTATGTTCATGCTATGGGATATTTCTAAGTCAAGGACTTGTGTTTTGTTTAATAAAACAACTAAGTGAATGAATTACCTTGGTGGAATGGAAGGAATGGTTTGTGTTGAGTGGTTACACAAGGCCCATTTATATGGTTTACCTTGTGTATCTCACTTGTGGATGGCCACCCAGGAACAAAGAGATTTGAGATGTCAAATGTTGAGAATCTTCAAGTGCAGCCACTTGGCATTATGGGCTCTGCTTGGATCATATAGGTTGCAATAACTTAGCCAAATGGACAGTTGGTGGTAGGGGATTGATAGGTTGGAGCGCATCCATTCTGGTCTAAGGGAAGGCTTCTGAAAGATCTTGTCTTGGTAAAACCAAGTCTTGTGGGGAAAGTGCACCACCTCTGCAGAGTGTAAAATCTAAGTACTTAGCCATGTCCCTGGTAAAGGACAATTTGAGCATCAAGACATGGAAGCTATCAAGAATCTCCTAATCCCAATTTCTAAGTTAAAAACTTGTGGTTGAACAAGGGTTGAAGGATCACCAATTTCTATTGGGAGATGCCTTGGGTGATTTTTGACAAAAAAAACTTAGTGTTTTCAAATGGTAAGGAAAATCTATTTTGAGCAATGCAAGCCTAAGCTCCACTTAGCCAAATGCATATAGATGATAGACTCCACTATACTACCATAGTATCACTTGCCAATACAATTCAAATGTATTGACCCTTGTGGCTGTAACTTATTATGTTGCAGGTTGGTTTGATGTTAGTGAAGTTTATTGATTAGGATTACAAGTCTACAACCAACATGACTGCATGTGGCACTTTGAATATGAAGGACCCCATGCTATTGTTATATTCTGCTGCATTGTATTGAAATAGCCAAATGAGCTATGTAAGATGTAATAAATTATTTTATTCCTGGTTATAAAGTTGTATTATGACCTTTGTTTCTTGATATTACATCTTAACTGTGGATGCTAGCTATTGATCCAGGGACTAGCGTTGTAAACACAAGGATCTCTACCTTATTAAAGGTTGGGAACCTTACAGCTTGGAATAGCAAAAGCTACTAGGTAGATATGGTGGACACAAGTGGCAAAAGTTTTGGGTTCAAAGGATTTTGGAAACATGAGAAGTATGCCTTCTCAAAACAAGTTTTGGGCTAGCAAGGATGGGTAGCAAGCAAGAGAGTTGAAAGAAACAAGCAAACATACAAGTAATAAAGCCAAACATGCAATCTTACTTGAAGACAAAAAAGAATCTTAAATAAAGAATACTAAGCTTATGAGCCAACAAGAAAGAAAACAAATGATACCAAATACCTGTAAGCTTTTTCTTTCTTTCTTTCTTTTTCTGTCAAATTAAATCCACTGACCATAACTTGGTTTGCCAAAACCAATTTAGATCCACTTGATGATCCCAGAGTGGGGGCAATACTGATCAACAAGATCCATCATATAATAGAGATTGCAAACTAAAATAAGAAGTGCAAAAAGTAAAAGATGAGACTTCTCATTAATATTCCAATAAAGGCACTCACACCAAGGGATACATAGATAATCAACTAAAGGAGAGATACTTCCACATGTAAACCAAACTATAAGATAACCTCTCTACCACAGATATGAATCCACTAAAAAGGTAAAAGATAAAATATAATGGTGGTGATACTGTGACACTCCCCCAAGCTTGGAACAAGCCAAGGGGATGCCAAACCTGATGACGAATTACTCCTTCGGTGGTGGTGTTCTCTTGTCATCATAAAACTTCCAAGGCAATGGTTCCCCATCCAAAAAGGATGTCCTTGTCTCTACAATCCTGAAACTAGCAGCAGAGCTAATGCGATCAAATCTAGCCTCATACTCATAGTTTTGATTCTGTATGTCATAGAGTTGTTCTTGCAATTGATTGGTGGTCTGACGGAGTGAGAAGATCTCCTCTCGGAGCTTAGCAACTTCTCCCTCATGCTTGGTGATAAGTTTTGAACTTATCTTGTGAATAACATCCACTTCGCGTTCTGCCATCTTCTTGTACCTAAAAACTTCTTATTCCAACGCTTCCATCCTGTCTTCAAGACTGCCTTCTCCTTTAGGGCCTTGAACTTCTTTCATTTGTACATTCCCCTCTTTGAGGATCAACTCTTTGGGATGAATCCTCAACTCATACATGTACGGGTTGAGGACATCCGCAGAGGAACCCTCCGTGGGTGGTCCAGAGGAAGACATTGAGGCTCCAAATCTGAGAATTTTCCTGACAGAAATAGATCGAGATGAAAACACGACGAGAACACGATGCAAGAACCTCAGGGAACCCGGGGGATTATATATTATGAAGATTCAATGCATAAGGAAGCTTTTGACATGGAAACGAGGCAGAGTCGAAGCTCGGGGGTGGAACACCCCCCTCAGGCGCGGCCAGGCTAGGCCCGCGCCTAGGGTGGATCTATCCACCTCGGGCTTCGTTTCCTCTTCAGTTTCGTCTCGTAACTTCCCTTATGTATTAAAAACATCAAAAATATAAAAATATTGGAGTTTCACGAACCTTCTGGTTTCACCACTTTTAGCTATTCAAAGACGAACTCTACAGATTCTGGTGTTTGGTTTCTGATAAATTCTTTTGGAGTTATCATTTGAAGAACATCAACATCTTCGTTATAAGAATCTCCAGAACTATAATGTTTTAGTCTTTGACCATTCACCACCTGTGTTGTGTCATCCTTTAGAGAAGAAATTTTGATGGCACTTGAATGGTACACTTCCTTGATAACAAAAGATCATTCCCATTTGGAGAGTAGTTTCCCTACAAAAAATCTGAGACGAGACCTATACAAAAGAACTTTCTCACCAACATGGAACTCCCTTTTTAGAATTCTCCTATCATGCCATCTTTTTACTTTTTCCTTAAAGAGACTAGCATTTTCGTAAGCTTCAACTCTCCACTCATCTAGATTACTTAAGTCGAGGAGTCTTTTCTCACCAGCAAGTCTAAAGTCTCTATTCAACTCTTTCACTGCCCAATAAGCTTTGTGTTCTAATTCTAAAGGCAAGTGACAAGCTTTCCCATAGACCATTTTGTAAGGAGACATCCCCATAGGATTTTTATAAGCAGTTCTATAAGCCCACAAAGCGTCATTCAACTTTTTAGCCCAATTTTTCCTAGATCTATTGACAGTCTTCTGCAAGATAGATTTGATTTCCCTATTGGAAAGTTCTACTTGCCCACTAGTTTGGGGGTGATAAGCCAAAGCTATTCTGTGGTTTACATCATACTTAGCGAGGGTTTTTCTCAAACCCCCATGAATAAAATGAGAGCCTCCATCAGTCATGAGATATCTAGGCACACCGAACCTAGGGAAAATGACATCTTTAAGCATTTTCAAAGAGGTCTTACCATCAGCACTGTTTGTAGGTATGGCTTCTACCCACTTTGTAACATAGTCAACATCAACAAGAATATGTGTATATTCTTTTGAAGGAGGAAAAGTGTAACATCCCAGCATTTAGGAACCAACGAAGGGTAGATTTAGGAATTTGTGCAATTGCATGCATTCATCTGTAAAAATGTGGGTAAAATTTTCGCCAAATAAAAACTTAAAGTGATCAAAGTTTCTTTCACTCTTTAAGTTTAGGAATAGACTTGGAGAATGATCGTTACAAACTTTGACATGATCTTTATGGACTAGTGTGTTTTGGGAAAAGAATTTGAATTCAAATTTAAGATTTGAAATTACATTGTAAAATAATGGAATTTTGATTTAGTAATATCATATAATTAAGAAAAAATAAATAGTGACCAGAAACTCTATGTAAGATTTATAATTAAACAAATGAATATTTATTTCATATAATCATTTCATCAATAAGTTACAAAATGTAACTTACAAAGTTAATAAAGAATCTTTACAAGAGTGAAATTACATTATTATTAAACTTATACATCTTTATTACAAAAGAATAAAATAAAGATTACAAAAGAATAAAATAAATATTACAAAGGAACTATTCTATAAAAAAGAAAACCTATTCTAATCTTGAATCTTCAAGTCTTGTACCTGCAAAACAAAGAACAAACAAAAAGAAAGAAAATAAGGGTTAAGATATTTTTACTCTCAGTAGTGAATAGTGTGATGCACTGTTCCACTTTACATCATTGAGTAAATCTTTAGGGGCAAGTTTCACCATGCAGATAAATGGTAATCAAATAAAAATGTAGAACATCTCTCTGAGCATATCAATAAGGATGCAGCAGGCACACAAACAGCTTACACACCTAAATGCATGGTGTGTGCTGTCAACACAGCCACAACTGTCTACACAAGCAAAAGAGCTCAACACAGCCGTGGGCAAGCACCACATCACCATTTCCTTGCACATACACACAAGCATCAGCAGTCTAGCCACAACAAACCAAACCAAACTAACCACACACCAGATCATCCCAGTACTCACCAAGATGGTGACATAAGGAGGAGGTGGATCAGGTGGATAGCAAGGACAAGGCCAAACTAACAGGAACCAGAAGGTGGATAGCAAGATCAAGGACAAGCTTCTAGGATCTGGAAGTAGTAGGAGCAGCATCAGGAGAAGAACCAGATCAGGCCAGCAACACAACCAACAAGATCAAGCCACAAGATCAACCAGTTACAACACCAACAACTCCACTGTTGTGGTGAGTATTGTAAAACCATCACATGATCTGTCTATCTAAGTTAGATAAGAATTCATGTATTGTCTTATATTAAACCTCTCAGAAAGCACCCAAGTGGGGTGAATCCATCATAGAGGATTTTGAATACTAAAGTCATAGCCATAAGAAAACCATACAATTAAAACCAGGATCTCAGACCAACATCACTGATCCTAGATATAAAGGCCAAATCTTATAATCCAATATAATCATAGTCAAGATTATGAATTATGGACACATCTCTTAAAAGAGTAGCACCCCAGAATCCATAAATCTTATATATCCATGCGAAACCATTAGCACACCAATCATTTTATCAAAGGGATTCCATAATAAGTAACTGGTATCACTACCAGCACATATCTATGAGGAACAACAAGATAGGAACCTAGTTCCTAAGCCTCAGACCAACATCATAGGCACTGATGTTTAAAGAAAGAAGCTTCCAACTTATCTTTGGCATTAATCCAATCTTAAGCATTAACAAAATCAAGCCAAGTAGTAGAACCTAGACTTGTGTGCCATTTCAAGATGGTGTCACAAGAGCAGATTCAAAACCAAGCAGATTAAGTACCTAGCTTTCATAGAAAAACTAACAAACAACTAATCATTATTTTCCTGGTATCAATCACCAGGAATCATTTCCAAATTTATGTATACAGAACATCATTGTAAGAAACTAAGTAACCTCAATCTGCATATGAATCCATAAGCCAACAATTACAGATACAGTGAATAAATCACTCACAAAATCACTGTCAATAACCAAATCATGACAGTAGTGAACTTCCAAATCACTAGGATCCACAAGTAATGATTCCATAGTAGCACTATCATTTGAACCATATCAAATTACCCACTGGAATTAGTCTGGTAAGCCACTAGCATCACCAAAGCCCCATTATAAACAGTAATCCACATCAAACAACCATTCACCATCCTCAATTACCATTACTACTAATATCAATTCATCATATATAACCACAACAGAGGGATGAACCCTAATAAGAACATGAACCCTAATCAGGCATAGCCACTAGCAGCACACATGGTAGGGAGGCATAGTACAGAGAGCACGAGAGATAAGAAATAACAACTTACTGGAGGTTCTAGCTGTAGTCTAGAAGAATCAGAGGGGTCGACAAGCGCGGCGGCACGTGGAGCACCAAGGGGCGCTGCAACCCGCACCGAGCCGAGGCGGCGACCACATCAACTCTTGAGGGCGAGCAGCACCACCATAGCAACATAGGAACACCCCACAGCACCACACAGCGGCGGCAGCACCAGCACCACCCCAAACCCTAGGTTTCGGGACGGAGCCGGCCTGGCCACACGAGAGCCCCAAATCCAAATCAAAATGGACTAGATAAAGGAGCAGGATCAAAAATCACGCCATGCACCACGACGGCAACCGGAGAGGACCACGGCGGCGTGAATCGCCTCGTGGTGGTATTGGCGACCACGGGGTCGAGGAAGAAGAAAAGATGAGGACGAGAGAGAAGGACAGGGAGAGTGGGCTGAGAGGGCCAACCCCTTCGGGGAGCCTTTTTGGTCTTGATCACTTGGGCTAAATCGGCCCAATAAGCCCAACAAAGCCAGCCCAATAACCTAAAGAAAGTTTTAATAATTAATAAAGGACCAAAATACCCCTGAACTTAAATAAATTCTAGAAAATAAAATAAAAATCTAAAAATTATAAATAAAATATTTTTAGATTCACAATAATCCAATCTATCTAAATAAATTAAGAAATATTTTTTATGCATATAATTTTTATCAAGAATTTTGTAATATATGTATTCCTTATAGAATTTTATAAAATTAAAGAAAGAAGATAAAAATAAATAAAAATCACTTTTATTATATGTTAATACTTTATTATTTTAGAAAAATACTAAATAAATGTTTAATATCATTAAAAGAAATTCTTGTATTTAAATGATAATTCTTAAAAGAATTATTAAATGAATAAAAATACAATATTCAATAAATATTAATAATTAATATTTATAAATCCTTTACTACTTAAAGGAATTTTTGTAACTAAAATAATGGGTATAACACACAAAAATAAATAATGTATTACATTACTTTGCATAATCATTTTGCCTCTTTAAATATTGTCCTTACCGGGCAATAATGATGCTTTGTAGACTTAGAAGCTCAAGGTCTAGTGCAAGCATCTAACTTCACTACCTTACAATCACAAGGCAAGTTCATCACTTGCTCATGTCCTTTGAAGAGTATTTATCAAATTATTTGCAAATTGTGTGTTATCATCAATATTCCAGAAAAAGAAAGTATTATTTTCTCAAACAAATAAATCTTTGGTATCATCCTAAGTGATGATATAATGAAGCAATAGAACTTAGATTTCTATTTGCAACAATGATTATCAATTAGGGATTTAATAACCCATGAAATCAGTGATTCTAGCGCCGTATATAACGCGTTAACCATGAGATTTGGAATGGGACGGAGAAGTCAGCTGTATCCTTTTCCTCTCATATGGAGGCAAGACGACCTTAACGTGACGTTGTGATTCCTTGTGCGGATCCAACATATGGTTGGGCACCCTTACGCCCCACACTTTTGGTGTCTAGATTATCTATGAATGGTGTTTAGTGGTATAGTCCATTTAATATGGCATTTGTCAGGGCATCACCAGGTCATAGAGTCATCAGGAACTCATCAGGGTTTTAGCCTGCCCGAAAGGGGGCTTAACGGAGATGAGCTGGCCCCGAAGGATCGTGTAGACATATGAGGTCGCGAAGAGGGCAGTGATTGGCTTGTACCAACTACTAGGCCCCACATCATGGAATTGTGGACGGGAAAGTACGCCCGGTTGTGCAACAAGGAAGTTGATCTCTCATGGGTAAAGTAACGCACCTCTGTAGAGTGTAAGAACTATAACTTGTTACTCCCTATTTCGGGAAGGAGCTACGAACGCAGCAGGAAAGGAACTCCATGAAAGTTCTGGTCAACCTATGAAGGCTGATGGTCATAGATTTTCATAATAAAATCAATTTTTGAAGAAAGATTTACAAAAACTGCATAGTGCCAAGGACTTATAGTCCGAGGTGGTAGATAGAGCATCAAACTTCCCACCTTGCATATAATGAACTTGCTGGGTAACGCTGTTACTCACCCTCTCCATTGATCCCTTGCTTAGACTCCGAGGATCCAAAGATATTCCAATGTATGCAACTAAGAACCAAGAGGAGGTCTTCTATGAAGAGCCCAATTTGTATGGAGCCGTAGAAGGGTAGGACTACGATATCGTCTACGGAGGAGAGTACCAAGAGTTAGAATAATTACTACAGTTCTAGGAGCCAATTGAGCCGAGCAACATGAACAATATATAGCAATAAGTTATTGAGCTCAATTTGGAGTTAAGTTTTCAATTTTAAGCTTCCGCTGAAACACTTATATTTTGGTTTGTAAGTTGAATCTTTTGGAAGTATTGAACTTCTGGTATTGTAATAATAATAATGTGTGTATGTTTGTAATATGGACCCGCAATGTTTCTGTTGTACCACTCTAGGGGATGTGATATTTACGGAACGGTGTTCTGTAAATGTCATGTCAACGACTATAGTGTACTACACATGAAGTGGTATGCTGATTCACCGCAAAAAGGCCCCATAAAGTCAAATCTCCAACAATCAAAGGGTTCAATAACAAGAGAATAATTCATAGGCATTTCATTGCGTCTAGAGATGTTACCTACTCGTTGGCATTCATCACAAGATAAGACAAACTTCCTTGCATCTTTAAAAAGGGTAGGCCAATAAAATCCAGATTGTAAAACCTTTTGTGCAGTCCTATCCCCAGCATGATGTCCTCCATACGCACTGCCATGACATTTTCTCAATATCTCTTGTTGTTCAAATTCTAGAACACACATTCGCATAATGCCATCTACTCCTTCTTTATATAAGTGTGGTTCATTCCAAAAGTAATGCCTTAGATCATAAAAGAATTTCCTCCTTTGCTGGGCTGTAAAGGTTGGAGGCAAATACTTGGAAACAATAAAGTTAGCATAATCATCATACCAAGGACTCTCATGTGGACTTACCCTTATTGCAGCTAACTGCTCATTTGGAAAACTATCACTAATAGGCAAAGGGTCAAAAGAAATGTTTTCCAAACGAGATAAATTATCAGAAACAGGATTATCAGCATCTTTCCTATCCATAATATGCAGATCAAACTCTTACAAAAGCAACACCCACCTTATAATCCTAGGCTTAGCGTACTTCTTTGTCATAAGGTATTTAATAGTTGCATGATCAGTATGAATAATAACCTTGGAATCAACAATATAAGGTCTAAACTTATCACAACCAAAGATTACAGCTAAGAATTCTTTTTCAGTAGTAGCATAATTATTTTGAGTAGCATCGAGAGTCTTGCTAGCATAATGAATGACATTTAACTTCTTGTCAACACATTGTCCCAAGACAGCACCCACGGCAAAATCACTAGCATCACACATAATTTCAAAAGGTAAACTCCAATCAGGTGGTTGGACTATATGAGCAGTTGTCAAAGCTTTATTCAAAGTTTCAAAAGCTTCCTTACAATCATCATCAAAAACAAAAGGTACATCTTTTTTAAGAAGATTAGTAAGGGGCTTTGAAATTTTGGAGAAATCTTTAATAAACCTCCTATAGAAACCAAGATGACCAAGGATACTACGAATACCTTTGATATCTCTAGGACAAGGCATCTTCTCAATTGCTTCAATTTTGGCTCTGTCAACTTCAATGCCTCTTTCAGAGATCTTGTGTCCAAGAACAATCTCTTCATTAACCATGAAATGGCATTTCTCCTAGTTAAGAACAAGGTTGGTTTCCTCACATCTCTGCAAAACTTTGTCAAGGTTGTGCAAACAGTTATCAAAAGAAGTTCCATAGACGAAAAAATCGTCCATGAAAACCTCCACAATTTCTTCACAAAAAACATGAAAGATAGCAGACATACATCTCTGAAAGGTAGCAGGAGCATTACATAAACCAAAAGGCATATGCCTATAAGCATAAGTACCATAAGGACAAGTGAAAGTAGTTTTCTCTTGGTCCTGTGCTTTCGCAGCAATTTGAGAAAACCCAGAATAACCATCAAGAAAGCAAAAGTGAGTCTTTTTGGACAACCTCACAAGCATTTGATCAATAAAGGTCAAAGGATAATGATCTTTCTTAGTAACCTTATTAGTGTTTCTAAAATCAATGCACATTCTATACCTAACCACTACTCTTTGGGGTATAAGCTCATTATCCTCATTAGGCACAACAGTTATTCCCCCTTTCTTGGGAACACAATGAACAAGGCTAACCCATTTACTATCAGCAATAGGATAAATAATACCAGCATCAAGCAGTTTTAATACCTCATTTCTTACCACATCCTTCATCTTAGGATTTAGACGACGTTGATGCTCAACAACTGGTTTTGCATCAGGCCCTATATTAATAGCATGCTGACATATAGTAGGAGAAATCCCCTTTAAATCATCAAGAGTATAGCCCATAGCTCCTCGGTGTTTCCTCAATATCTCCAATAACCTTTCTTCTTCCTTTCCCGAAAGTTTAGAACTAATAATAACAGGATATATTTTCTTATCATCAAGATAAGCATATTTAAGATCATTAGGTAAAGGTTTTAATTCGAAATCAGGGTCCCCTTTAGGTGGTAGTGTGGTACCCAAATCTTCCATAGGTATATTATGCTAAAGTAGCTCAGGCTGACGAAGGAAATCCCCATCAATCTCATTTCTTTCCTTCATGAAGGCATCACTTTCATGATCTTCCATGAAATGCTACAAGGCATTGTTAGGAGTAAGAGAAATTGTAGAAAGTTGTTCAACCCTGAAATCCTCATCAGGCAGTTCATTTTCATAAGGAGTTTTGGAAAATTTGGAAAAATTAAACTCATAAGACTCTCCAGCAAAGTTAGTCAAAACTTTTTCCTTCCTACAATATATGGTAGCCCCACAAGTGTTCAGAAAGGGTCTACCAAAGATAATAGGATAGGTTTTACTAGCTTCTTTACCAAGTACTAGAAAATCAGCAGGATATTTAATCTTACCACAAAGGACCTCCACATCTCTTACAATGCCAATGGGGAAAACTTGCTCCCTATTAGCAAGATGAATGACCACATCAATGTCATCAAGCTCACAAGGACCAATCTCATGCATAATTTCCCTGTAAAGCTCATAAGGAATAGCACTAGAACTAGCACCAATATCACGTAAACCATAATAGCTATGACTACCAATTTTAATAGAAAGCACAGGGACATTAGCTTTTCTAACTTTCTTAGGATGAGAAACAATATTAGTAGCGTCTTCACAGAAGATAATATGCTCATCCTCGATATTTCTAGTGACAAGACCTTTCACAATAGCTACCACAGGCTCAATATCAATAAGCTCATCGGACCCTATAGTTTTCTTTATGCTTTTACTAACCACATTAGCCATAATAGAATGCTTCTTTACCTTGGAGGGAAAAGGGATTTTCTCAACATAAGGTTCTGGAAAAATAGGATCAACAGTACAAACCTCCGTGCTGGCAGGAACATGGGTGACAATTTCTTTATAAGGAGCATGGTACTTGTCCCACTCTTTCTTGGAAATTTGAATATAAGAGGCAAAGGCATTAAAACATTTTACAAGAACTTGAGGATCAAGACCAAACTCATTGCTAATATCACGGAAGTTGTCAGTCCCCATAAAAGATTTAATGCATTCAAAATCATAGTTTATACCTGACTTTCTTCCTTTGTCATTCTCCCAAGCTTCAGTGTTATCTTGAATACGGTCTAGAAGGTCCCATTTAGCTTCTTCCTTCATATGTGTGAACGATCCAGCACAAGAAGCATCTAGTAAATCTTTATCATGAAGAGAAAGCCTAGCATAAAAGTTATTGAGAATAATATTGTTGGGGAGTTCATGAATAGAAAATTTAAGCATTAGTAACTTCAATCTCCCCCAAGCTTGAGTTGTACTCCCCCCATCAAGAGGCCAAAAGTTATATATAAGATTTCTATCCTTATGAATCTCACTGGGAGGATAAAATTTAGAGTAAAAGAGAGATGACATCTCCTCCCATTCCATGGATTGTCCATTCTTCAGCAGCTTATACCATTCTTCAGCTCTCCCTTTCAAAGATATGGAAAGTAACTTCTTCTTCACCTGTTCAGTTGTGATACCTGCACACTTAAACAACCCGCATAATTCAAGGATAAAAAGCAAGTGATCACCGGGATGGACAGTTCCATCCCCAAAATAATAATTATCCATAACACGATTAACAATACTTGTAGGTATCTTAAAAGGATATATCTCAACCGGGAAGGGATTCCCCCGGCAGAAATCTATCTACCGGATAGATCTTTCTCTCTTGGTGTTTTCCGCCCCCCAGAGGCGGCGGAAATCTATTTGTGGTCGCTCCCATAGCCATAGGGTTTCGAAGGGAAGATATAGGCGAAGGGGCGGAGTCGGAGGCTGGGCAGGTGGGCCACACCTACCCTAGGCGCGGGGTCAGGTGGCCCACGCCTAGGGGGGTGTGGGCCCCCTGAGGCCCATCTCCGTCCCTCCTTCTGGCTTTCTTGGTCTTCTGGTAAAATAATATGTTTCCATATTTTTCTGATCTTCACGAAATTGCACTGAAACGCCTTCTTTTCCATCAGAATCCAGACTCCGGCAGTCCATCCTCCAGGAATCATCCAACATGCATAAACAGATGGAAAAGCCATAAGTAATACCTCATAATAAGACAAATGTCAATGAATAGAGGTAAATTATGATATAGAAAGGTGATGCAAATTGGGCGTATCACTCCCACACATTCAACGATGACTTCTTCTGATCGTGTGAACCTTTAACATTGTAACTAAATCCCTTTGTCTCGCGATATTTTACATGTCGGAGATTCGATCATCGGTATCCCCATACCTAGTTTTATCTTGTTACCGACATGTACTCTTTTCTTGTTCCCGTAATTATAACGTTCTAGTGACCCCCATCACTTGCTTGCAAGCTATATCAATGTGATATCACTGAGAGGGCCCGGAGTATATCTCTCCATCATTTGGATGGACAAATTCCACTCTTGATCCTTGAGCCTCTACATAACACTATCGGAGTATCTGAACCCACCTTTATAGTCACCTTGTTATCGTGTGACGTTTGATGTTATCAATCTACTCTTCATGTGTTAGTGATTGACATGATCTCATGGTCTAAGGACTAAAGTTACTTGTAATGATTTTACATAAATTTAAACATAATGACCTTGGTCGTATTACTATACTTAGGATGAATGTTTATCACATCATTCCATCAATGTTGTGACCTTGTTATTAACAACATCCAATGTCCATGATCAGGAAACCTTGATCATCTTTTTAATCAACGAGCTAGTTTATATGAGAGGCATAACTAGGAACACTTTATTTGTTTATTAAACACACATGTATTAATGTTTCTGATTAATACAATTATAGCATGCAAAATAAACATTTATCATAAACAAGAAATACGATAATAACCACTTTATTATTGCCTCTTGGGCATATTCCCTTCAGCCTGTGCCTCCCGCGGCTCCATGGCTAGAGCTCGTCGGTGCCTCTTGCAGCACCATGGCCGGATCTTGCTGCACTCCATCCCTATCGAAGCTCGTTGGTGCCTCCCACGGTCGAAGCTCACCCGCACCTCCCATGGTCGGAGCTCGCCGGTGCCTCCCGTGGCTAGAGCTCACGCACCCTGCTACTGGCCGGAGCTCGCCGGTGCTTCCTGTGGCCAAAGCTCGCCTGCACCTCTTGCGGCCGAAGCTCACCCGCGCCGCTGGTGTGCCTCTTCGGGAGGAAAAAATGGTCTCGCGCTCTTGGGTAAGGAGGGCCGGCGATGTAGTCGGCCGCCGATAGTGAACGGTCATGCTCCACCCCAAGATTTATTTTTTATGGAATAAATAAAGAAGAGAAAATAAAATCTTATATAAGTGGGGTTTCTCCAAAATTTAAAAACAAGCCTAGAACTAGAACCAGTCTATTGTGCATCTCCTTGACTATTTTCATCGTGCCACGTCATCCTGACAGGTGGGACCCACCGGTCAGTTTTGTCATTCGATCAGGGTCAAACCGGTATTAGTGCTATCTGTCACAAACTCACTCTGAAGTGGTGGTTTGGTGAAACCCTAGCGTAAAGTGGTGATTTTTTAAAACCCTAGCCCGTAATGTGGTGTTTTTTGTACTTTTCTTGAGATTTGATGGTGTCTCAAATTAAAACATGTCCTATGGCAGAGAAGATATTAATTTAGTGAGGCTAACCTCAAACATTGTGCAAATTATCATGATAAATTAGTTCTAGAACGTGGCTAGAGAGCATCGGAGGCTGCAAAGTCCATTTTAGCCCTCAACCACAAAATAGAAAGCTTAACACACGACACAACATGTGAATTTTATTTTTCTGGAGAAAAATCTTAAAGTTGCTTTACACCACTTTTCGTATATTTTGTATCTACTTAGTTTATGAGATACTAATCACAAAAAATGTTTATGATATACTCACTTAGCAACAACAACCATCAACTTCATAGTACTGAGACACCCAGCTTTGCACTTCTAGGTGTCTACCGTATTTTCTAATATCGTCGATAACTTCATTCCTAAGGTAGACAACTTAATAGCAATAATAATACAACTTCATGTGTGCAATTTGGTGCATTGATAGGCAACATCATGATAATGGTATGCAACTTCATAACAACGATGTTAGCCTACTTAGTACTATGGTAGGCAACTTAGGTAAGGTGACATGCAACTCTAGTGTTGTGGTAAATCAATTTCATTCAAAGAGTTGCTTACATTATTTTTTTATTTTGTAGAAAACTTAGTTTTCGAGATACTTATTTAGAAACAACCATCGATAACTTCATAGTACCGTGACCCATAACTTTGTAATACTAGTTGCCATCATATTTTTTAGTATAGTTGGTAGATTGGATTCCGAGGTAAACAATTTAGTAGTAAGAAAAACAACTTTATAACAAACGGTGTACAACTTTAGCACATCGGTAGGCAAATTCACGTTAATGGTAGGAAACTTCACATCATTAATGCTAGATGGATGACTACTACTGGTAGGAAAAAGGGGTTGTGATGCATCCGAGATCTATGGAGGAAAATAAGAACTTAGAACATGTGTGAATCAACTTATCATCTCCAACATACAACTTTGCTTGTTTTGCCGAGGTACACCCCTAATCATTGTGCAGCCTAGGATAACTGTATCAGGGGAAGTGCATATGCGACACTTTTTTGCTTGGCGCATACGGTTCGATCCACCACATTAGTTCTAGCACGACAGCAGTGGCCACTATTATAGACTGACGCTATGGACACAGGTCAAAAACCTTTAGCAACGGAAAAAGGATACATTGCCGAGGATCGGTCACTAATGTGAAAACCTCTATGGCAACAGATAAGGGGTGAGGGTTTGGGAAACGATTTTCATATTTTATGAATTTCCTTTAAGTGGTGAAATCACCGGTTACGGTTACACCGCCTCATATTATTTGCATCACGTTAAAATATCATTAAGCATAGACACTAAAAAATAACAAATTTTATTCATCCATATCACAGACAATTGTCACCATTACATTTCCAGCATAATATGATCTAATAACTTTTATTAGTTTCATATTTGTCTCTGTGACGCCGAGGTACCTTGCAACGATAAATTTCTCCACTTACTCTTGAGATCTTGCAAGCATTGCACCAAGCATCTAAAAATATAGTACTCCCTTTGTTTACTAATGTAAGACATTCTAGCCTTTTTCTAAAACACATGTATGTAGACGTGTTTTAATGTGTAGGTTCACTTATTTTGGAGTGTATCTAGTCCATCTTGAAATACCTAAAATTTATAATTAGTTAAAGGAGGGAGTACAAGATATTCTTCAATATGAGTATTGTAAACACATATAGAAAATATTAATTGTAAGCACAATAGAGATGGGAATTTTTTTATCATGAGAGCCTATTTTAAATAGAACTTTTCGAGATGCTCCATCCAAATGCTTTTTTATGCAGTGTGCCTGAATAAACTCATGATTTTAAACAGTCCCTGACTTAGCAACATACATATGCAACTAACAAACTAAAACATAAATATAGAGACTAATTAAGAAGAACATAATCTACTACACAAAAATCTTGTAGAAAATTCTTGATGGATAAATAGAACATAAATAATAAAACAACTAGAGAAACCCTAGTTTATCATCATGAAGGATGGTCATAGAAATATTTATACCTTTGTGCGTTAGCATGAGTTCCTCGTCATAGTCCTGCGGATCCAGGTGCCATGGGATATGGAGGAAACCTCTACATCGGTGCCCGACACCGACCGGATGCAACCACATATGGATGCGCCCGACACCGGCCAAATGCAACAACAACGGGATGCGCCTGACACCGGCGGGATGCGCCCGGTACGGCCGAATGCAACCACAACTGGCATGCTTCTTCTTTGATATCGTATTTAGGGGAGGAGAGTATGAGGAGCCTGATGGAAATATGCCCTAGAGGCAATAATAAATATGTTATTATTCATATTTACGTTTTATAATTAAATTTATCATTCTGTGCTATAATTGTATTAGTTACAAATAATGTGTATTTAGAGGAAAACCCTAATACATGTGTGGGATGGTAAATACCATATAAAGATATCACTGGTCATGCCTCTATCACTAGTATGTATGTCAATGATAGTTTCAGTTTTCTAACTATGGAAAAAGTGACAATGTGATTGTGGTGTTGCCAGTGACATATGTGATCGTAGTTGTTGGAGAACAAAGATGATGGATAGACCTAAACATGAGATACCATGAAATGCATCGTTAATACAGTTATCGGTTTAAATCTCATAAAACATTGTATTACCTTTACTAGAAATCGTTTGACCATGAGACACATGTGAACTTGGGAATAATATGGACGTGGCAATATTCTCCAAAATTTGCTCTTAACGGAGTGATTATAAAGTTAATGCTTGTTCATACCAGATGGTTCTCCAATCATTTACATGGTGTGCTTGTTGGAATTGATATTCCTGTCGATGCAGAGATACACTCTAGGCCCGATACACTCTAGGCCCGCTCATATACTATGATGTTCGTCGTTGTCTGGCCGGACACGTAATCAAGTTGTTCAACACAGTAACATCGATAGTACGAGATGAGTAAAGAGTACATGCCAGGAAGCAAGAATAACCTAGTGTTTCATCTTGGGCAATATAAGGTATCGACGAATCAATACGATATGTATCGGACTCAATGCTGTGGTTTACACGATAAAGAAATTCGTATTATTTGTGGGGGTTGCTACTTGTATCAAGATACTGATAGTAACCATTGTCATCAGAATGAGTTCCGAACATGTCGGCAAATATCTGAACCTACTGGGTCACACACTTCAGATGTTTCCGACATTTTAGAATATGAGTGCGAATGAGATAGTTGGATGAAGTAATTCCGAAAGGATGGTTTGGAGTGTCTCGGAATATTTTAGAGGAGTCCGGGATATCACCGAGAGTGGACGGAATGGTTCTAAACATTAAAAGAGGTCGCTGGAAATATTTTAGGAAGGTTTCAAATTAATTCGGAGGTGTCCAAAACTTATTTTGAAAAGCTTCAGAATAAATATTTATATTAATAATAAATTATAAATTACTATTTAATAATATCCCAATGGGTCCCATGGGCCGGAGGGAGGGCCGCATGGGCCCACTGGGCCACACGCATGGGATGAACCCTGGCCAAATCGTCCAAGGCCTCCCCTAGGCACCGGCGGGTGGAGGAGGAGGGGAGGGGCGAGGCCGTGTGGAGGGAGGAGTCCTTCTCGGTCTCAAACTTGCCTTCAAAGTTGGTTTTAGGGAGAATTCTGTATTTGATGTGGACTCTGTACTAGATACGGACTTCCTCTCTCTCATATTGGTGAAATAAAGGAAAAAAAGGAGGAGTCCTTGTAGGATACGGATCCTAGTCCTACTATCCTCTGCGGAGGAGGGAATCCGCCTATATAAGGAGGAGAGAGGACCAAGGCCAAGACACAATAATAAAATCCCTAGCCCAATCCACCGCCACTGCCACCGCTGCCTTGGCCCGGTCCTCTTCCTTGCATCGTCATCTTCGTCGTGTGGCGGATATCTTCACCTACGCCTGCAACAGCTCCTTCTTCTACCCCGTCTAGATCTAAACTTGAAGGATGACGGAGTGCTGCTGGATCTTCATCGACACGTTCCCGCTTCGTCCGTGAGTTCTTGATCTTGCCTCGACGCGGTGTCGTCCTTCTTTCACGTGTGGATACCGGTGGAGGTGCAACACTTGGAGGTCGTCCGTGGGATAATATATCTCCTCGCAACTCGCTAAGACTTGTTGCAGCGATCGATGCACAATCAACCTCATCATATAAAAACTTCCGCTAGTTCAATCAACGATGATATGTTCCGTTACCTCACCCTTGCATTGGATCTTGGTTATGCACTAGAATTTTTTGTTTTCTGTAGAGCATTCCCCAACAGTGGTATTAGAGCTGTCTATACGTATGCACAGGTATGTATATAGGAATCATCGAATTATGACATTGTTAATATTCTTCTTGCTACCCAATTGATGCAATTTGGATCTTGGCGGCATTATATTATTAGCGGCCCGAGCCTACTTTACGATCTTCAGATCAAGACTGGTTTGTGAAGTGTACTTTGGATACACAAAACAACTTTGTTGGGTACCTGTTTTTCTGCATTAGTTGAGAGAAAATTTTGCACATTGGGCATATATGAATTTGGTGAAGTTCACACGGGGGTCACGCGTATTGACGAAGTCTAGTGAAGTTATTGTACTATTTATAGTGCAATGGGGACACACCCGAACAAGTCAAAGAGCAAATTGATCGATGATGATCCTTACTTACCACGTAGGTAATGAACGGATCTCTACACAACCATAGAGCCCCATAAGTTAGCAAAGCGTGTTAGAGGTGTCTAACTTGTTTTTGTAGGGAAGTGATGTGGTATAGCAATGTTATGTTTGCAATGTGATGTATGAGATGTATTATGTTGTAACCTCGTAGGGCATGAGTGGCAGGATCCTTGATGATTGTCATATTATTATTATAATAGCCAAAGTTGTTTTTACTTTATTATCTAAGAGTAGAAATAGTTGTAAAATCAAGGATTGGCGACAATAAAGCAACGATGGACCTCGATGCTATGCCCACAGCGTATGGAGGAGTACATGACACCGAAATACGTTGATGATGGAGATCGTTGATGCGAAGTGTTATACCATATCACTATATGAACTGCAAGTGATATTAATCCATTTATGCACTTTATTTGCTGTGTGGTACTTATAATAAATAGGGTGATCTCTCACTTTAAAAATATCAAGTAATAATGTGTTCCCCTTAAGTTAGGCACCAGATAACATGGGCTTCAAACTGGTGTGGGTCATGTAACATGGGTGCACCTAGCGACTTTCATAATGTGGGTGCGAAACTGTCGCACTGCTGGTAAACTGAGGTTCAGTTGACATACTACCTAGAATGTCTATAGTATGGAATACAAGAATTGAAAGATTAACAAGAGTCATATGGAGATATGGTTGGTATGAGTACCTACCGGTCTTATTCCCCGGTGTGCGATGTAACATTGGTGCCGAGAAAATAAGTTCGTGGATCTTTAACCACTAAGTATGAATCATGAGAGATATTGATTTTAGTGGAAGCTACACTCTGGATTAAAATTTAATCTTATGTACTTCATTAATTATGAAACAATGTCTAAATGAATTTGCAATTGTTCGTAGATCAATGGCATGCAACAATAAATTTTCTTTAGCTGGCATATTAGAGAAAGAGAAACTACATGCATCTGGTGCAAATTTTGTGGATTGGTTCTGAAACATAAGGATAGTACT
This sequence comes from Avena sativa, assembly GCA_916181665.1. Lineage (NCBI taxonomy): Eukaryota > Viridiplantae > Streptophyta > Magnoliopsida > Poales > Poaceae > Avena > Avena sativa. The sequence goes on along the minus strand of OV702297.1, from coordinate 295,304,945 downwards.
GGAAGGTGCTAAGAAACACTATGTCTTGGAAGCAACTCTTGGTGATGCTCCTGGTGAAAATGCAACTTAGCCTGCAGAAGATGTCTTTTAGCAACGTAGTGATGATTACATCGTTGTCCAATATGCTATACTTGCATCGATGGAACCAAATCTTCAATGCAGGTTTGAAGACTGGGGTCCATATGAAACGTGTTGGAGATATGCCCAAGAGGCAATAATAAAGTGGTTATTATTATATCTTTGTATTTATGATAAATGTTTACATCCCATGCTATAATTTTATTAACCAGAAACATTAATACCTGTGTATTTTGTAAACATAAAAGAGTCCCTAGTAAGCCTCCTGTTGAAACTAGCTTGTTGATTAATAGATGATCATGGTTTCCTAATCATGGACATTGGATTTTGTTCATAACAAGATCATATCATTAGGAGAATGATGTGATGGACACACACACATAGTAAGCATAGCATAATATCAAGTCATTAAGTTCATTTGCTACAAGACTTCAGATACATAATAACCTAATACTTTGACCATGAGATCATGTTAATCACTGTCACCAGATGAGTACTTTGATGACATAAAACACCACTTCCGTAACTAGGTGGTTATAAAGGTGGTATTGGGTATTCTGAAAGTATGTGTTGAAGCACATGGATCAAGAGTGGGATTTGTCCATCCATATGACATATAGATATACTATGGTCCCTCTCGGTGGAATGTCATCCAATTGGCTTGCAAGCATTTGACTAGGTCATAAGGGATGTCATATCACGAAATGAGTAAAGAGTACTTACCGGTTACGAGGTTGAACTAGGTATAGAGATACCAACGATCGAACCTAGGATAAGTAAAGTATCGCGCGACAAAGGGAAACGATATCGTATGTGAATGGTTCATTTGATCATGAAGTCATCTTGAATATGTGGGAGCCATTATGGATCTCCAAATCCCTCTATTGGTTATTGACCGGAGAGGTGTCTCGATCATGTCTGCATAGTTCACGAACTGTAGGGTGACACACTTAAGGTTCGATGTTGTTTAAGTAGATATGGAATATGAGTTGGAGATCAAATGTTGTTTGGAATATCGAATTGGAACTAGGACATCATGAGGAGATACAGAATGGTCCGGAGAATAAGATTCATATAAGGAAAGTCATTTTCCAGGGTTCGGAAATGTTTTTGGTGTTTTGACCGGAAGCTTCTAGAATGTTTTAGAAGGACTACCAGTGAGTCCATCACCCCGGGAGGGGCCACTTGGGCTGAGGCATGCTACGGGGGAGCACTTGATATAGTTGCACCAAAGTCCAAGGTGGAAAATCTGGCTACCAAAGTAATTGGGACCAAACCCTAGTTTGAAAAGTGGGTCAAACCCTAGTTTGGAAGGAGGGAAGACTTGGGGGCCAAGTCCCCACCTCTTCCCCTTGTGGCCGAGTTGGGGGGGACTCTGCTAGGGTTGGGAATGCCTTGGCCGCCGCCCCCACTATATAATGAGGGGTGGGGGCGCACCCCCTTTCCCCTTGTCCCTTGCGCCTCAAACCCTAGGCCTCACCCCTCTCTCCTCCACCATCCTGCTCCGGCTTAGGCGAATCCCTGCAGAAATCTCTCCTCCAGCACCACCACCACACCATCGTGTTGTTGGGATTCTGAGGGGTGATACATCGTAAACATATCTATAATTTTTGATGCTCCATGCTTGTTTTGTACCAACTATTTTATGTTTTATCTACACTTTGAGGCATTTTTATACATTTTCTGGAACTAACCTATTAACAAGATGCCACAATGCAAGTTCATGTTTTCTACTATTTTTGGTTTCAGAAAATCTAGTAAAGAAATATTCTCGTAATTGGACGAACCAAAAGACAAACTACCTTTTTTCAGAGGTGAAGACGGAGTTCAGAGGCGAGAGGGAGGCGCACCCTAGGGCGGCCACACCTGGCCCAGGCGTGGCCAGGGGCGCGCCGCCCTATGGTGTGGCCCCCCTGGACCGCTACCAACCTTGCCCCTTCGCCTATATAAACCCCCCGAGGAGAAAACCCTAGGGACCTGATCAGAAATCCACGAAAAAGTCCGTAGTCACCGCCACCATCGTCCCTAGATTGGGAAGGATCTGAAGCTCTTCCCGGCACCCTGCCGGAGGGGGGAGATCATCCCGGAGGCCTTCTTCATCACCATGCCAGCCTCCGGAGTGATGCGTGAGTAGTTCATCCTTGGACTATGAGTCCATAGTAGTAGCTAGATGGTTGTTTTTCCTCTTTGTGCTTTCATGTTTAGATCTTGTGAACTGTCTATCATGATCAAGAACATCTATTTGTAATCTTACATGTTGTGTTTGTTGGGATCCTGTGGATATTGAGTACTACGTCAAGATTGATTATTGATTCTATCATGTCTATGTTATTTGTGATCTTGCATGCTCTCCGTTGCTAGTAGTTACTCTGGCCAAGTATTTGTATGTGACTCTAAGAGGGAGTATTTATGCTCGATAGTAGGTTCATGCCTCTAGTAATCTGGGAGAGTGACAGAAACCTCTAAGGTTATAGATGTGTTGTTGCTACTAGGGAGAAAACAACAATCCTTTGTCCAAGGACAATTGTATTGTTTACTTTACACACTTTGCTTAGTGCAAATATTTGTTGCTTGCAACTTAATACCCGAGGGTTTTTCGGATGATATCCCGGAGGTGAATTATCTATCTACTAATTTTCCTTAAGATAGGTTAGTGAAATACGTTTCCATCCTCCAAAATACATTTTCAAACTCTATCTATACTATTAAAAAGACTATTTTGGACGATTTTACCCCTGGTTATTGGAGACATTACTTGACCTGCCACCGCCAAGTGGATAAGCTCCCTTTTTTCCGTCGTTCCCCGTTGTGCCTGGTATCAAACCGTCGGTCGTGCAGAGCGCGGTCATGACGGCGAGGAACGGGGCGGCTCGGCTCGATTCTTGCGACTAGGTCGTCGGTGGATAAGCTCCCTTTTTCCGTCATTCCCCGTTGTGCCTGATATCCAACAACCGGTCGTGGAGAATGCGGTCATGATGGCGAGGAACGGGGCACCTCGGGTCGATTCCAGCGACTCGGTTGTCGGAGACGATGCGATGCTGACTGTTCACGGACCATCTGGACAAGAGGCTGGCTAGAGCGACGGGCGGCGCACCACGGTGGAGCTACGAGCCTACGAACCTCCTTCGCCCGGCACGAAAATCTGCCACATTGGTGGTACGAGATGAGGCCCGGGAGCTTCCCGACGTCCTCTGCAGTTGGAGAAGACGCGGATGATTGACGTCGAGGCCATGGTCTCCTGCGTCGGCCAGGCCCGTCGAAGGTTAGAGAAGGACAATCAAGCACGAGGAAGAAGGGAAGGGGAGAAAGACGGGCGCTCCAGCCGCCTCACGCCACGATGAGAGCCGCAAGAGCAAGCCTCAAGGAATCGAGTGAGGGGAGCGGCGTAGCCCAAAACAGATGCTACCAAGATTGAGAGATTCATGTCAGAGTGCAAGATGGATGAGAGCGCATCGGGTCATCGTCGCCATCTGAACATGGGACTAATTTGGGTATTTGTTTTCCCGCCTTAGCTCGTGTGGAGGAACAATAGTGAACGCCTCTAAAAAATACGCTGAATTAAAGCTACTGATGGTGTTAGTAAAGAATTCGTTCCCTTCCTCTATGTATTGTATTGTCCATATATTTGGCCTGATGGTTTATGTTTAAGTTGGGTAGCATTGCAGGGGGGAAGCTATGAGAGCAGCGCCGCTGTCGATTTCTGTAGTCAAGATGAGACCATCTGCTGCCGGTGCTTGTGCCGAGAAGGTATCCAAGCCAAATTGCAAGGACCACACGACCCTGACGACCCTTTATACTTTGCTGGCTCTTGGATTTGCAAATGAAAATATTAGATCAGAGTTAAGACAACAACAAAATAAAGCATAAGTTAGTAGATAAAAAAATAACTCAGGAGTAAGATGAGACGCTCTGAGTCTTCTCTCCTCCCGAGCGGCTCTAGAGGCCCTTCCACCCTCAAAGCCTAGACAACTCATCCATCCTCCACCCCACTGGCGACCACCGCTGCCCTCGCCGGCGGTGGTAGCGGCGCCCTCCGTGTTGAAAATTGGTAAGGTCCAGCCCGCTTGTTTTTCTTGGGAGAGGGGGGGTGGATCTCCCGTGGGCACACGGGGCGGCGCTGTCCTTTCTGGACGGCGCCTGAGGCTCTCTGCCGGCAAGCCCTCAAGTAAGAGGCTTGCGCGCATCATGGCTATAATATTCAGAGTTGTCCGCTATTTAGAGTCAGTTTAGAAAGAATAGACTCCCGCTGATCTTGGTCAATTAAACCGGAGCCAAATATTGTATACATCCCCGAGACTACCCCAGTTGCTAGCCCCTCCAAGATCCACCCAGTAGATCCGCATATCAAATCCTACCGGGTCATGAATCCTTTTTGTTTGATTTGTTTTGTCTCTAAAAATCACCTACACGCGCACGCAAGGCAGTAGCCGCGGGCGTGACCTTTCCTTTTCAACTGGCTAGCTATGCTGGCTGATTTTTGATTGTTGTTTTAAATTGAAATAGATATTATCAGGCGTGAGGGGGATAAGATGAATAGATGTGATGGATAAAAATCTCTATTCACGCATTCGGGGCGTCCACTTTGAAATGGTTCTTATGTGGCAAGCACATAAGTGTCTATTAGGAAAAATCAAAATGAGACAATAAAATAACATAGTGAAAGAAATTTATTCTACCTCAGGTCATTGAAGAGACATATTGATAATGTGGTAATATATTAGCTATGAAAATGGGCGAGAATTAAAAGAGTCTCGTGGCTAAATAGTACGAGTCTACTTGAATCCGTTTACGTGATATAAATAAAGCTATGCGGAATTATGGTTTTTTAAAACAATATACAATTTTTTTTATTATGTGGCTATCGGCTGGTGTATGTATGAAGTTCCCTTGTATTTTATCCAGGCGACAATGAAACTTTTGAAGTAACCATAGTAACGCACGGACATTTATCTAGTTAATCATAGATACAGTTGGATTACAGTCTATATATTATGTTGTAATGTCCAAACGAATCTCATAGCGATCATCATGCCATGTACATGCATTGTTATGCATTCTCTACCTGTCAATTTCTCAATTGTAATTTGTTCACCCAGCATGTTATTTATCTGATGGAGAAACACCTCTAGTGAATTGTGGACTGGTCCATTCCTTTCCATTGATATTCCATCTACTATCTACTGTTTACTTTCTGCAATTACTTTCAAGCAATTACTATTTTCCACACTATACGTTTAATCTTTTGTTTTTAGCAAAACCAGTGAGCTTGACAACCTCACGTAAGTTGGAGAAAAATATTTTGGTTGTGTTGTGCAGGTCACATTGCTGGCAACACCTTGGGAGCTTATTCTTTCTCCTACTGGTTCGATAACCTTGGTTTCACAACTAAGAGAAACTTGTTGTTGTGCTCATCATACCTTCCTCTTGGGGTTCCCAGCGAGCTCTACATCATCTGAGCAATCAAGGGGATATACTAACTCTGATTCCCGCTGGAACAGGGAGAGGAAGGTCTTCATCAACTCCGTACGTGTGACCGAGTGCGGAAGCACTGCCGGAACGCGGTTCTGGAAGGATCGTCTATGCGATCTTGAGATCGGCAAGTGATTGACTACATCAACCATGAGATCTAAACTCGTTAGTGCTTTGGATTTACGAGGGTTAGTTCTCTACAATCTCGTTGCACCGATCTCGTAGATTAGATCTTGGCTTCGCCATAGATTAGATCTTGGTTTTATGTGTTCTTGCGATAGATTTTTTTGTCTTCCTTGCAACGAACCCAATAGTGGTATCAGAGCCGTATCTATGCGTAGATCTGTTGTACGAGTAGAACACAATGGTTTTGTGGGCGTTGATTCTTTTGTTGTCGCTTGCTTTTCGTGTACTTTGCATCTTACGGGATGGTGGAATGAAGCGGTCCGGGCTAACCTTACATGTCGTCACACATGAGACTTACTCCACGCTCAACGTGCAACTTATATTGCACAAGTGGATTTGTGGGTGTATATCTCTCCCACCATAGTTAAGATTCAATTTACAATGGCCACTTCACAACACTTGTATCAGCGCTGTGGTTCATGTTCATAGGTAAGAAATGTTCTTATTGGAAAGCCCTAAGCCACGTAAAACATGCAAAGAAAATTAGAGGCGTCTAACTTGTTTTTGCAGGGGCATGTGATGTGATATGGCCATGATGTGATTGTGATTATATTTGATGTATGCAATGATCCTTATTGTAAGTTGGCAACCAGTAGGAGCCTAATGGTTGTCTTTAAATTCGTTAAGACCTGCGTGTCTATTCATCATGTAATATCTTTATTCCAAGTAGTTGTAATAGTTGTTGTTGGTGATGGACAACCATGAAGCAGCGCCATTGACCTTGACGCCACACTGGTGATGATGGAGATCATGTCCGTGCTTTGGAGATGGAGATCAAATGAATAATAAGAAAGGGCATATCATATCATATATTATGAATTGCATGTGATGTTAATCCTTTTTATGCATCTTGTATTACTTAGATCGTGACGCTGGCATTATAATATCATTGATCTCACTAAATATCAAGTAATAAAGTGTTCGTCCTTAGTAGGCACCGTTTCTAAGACTCGTCATTTCGAAGCATCTCGTGATGATCGGGTATGATAAATTCTACGTGTGCATACAACGGGTGCAAGCCAGATTTGCACATGCGGATACTGAGGTTAATCTTGATGAGCCTAGCTTGTACAGACATGGACTCATAATAGGGAATACCGAAAGGTAAAGCATGGGTCATATGAATGATATGATGAACATGTTGATTGTTCGCCTTTGAATCTACATCTTCTCTCATGAAGATCAAACTTGGTGTAGTGGATTTGATTTGTGTAGTCACTAAGAAAACATGAGGGATGTTGTTTTGAGTGGGAGTTCACCTAGTTAATTTAAGAATTAAGTTTGAACTCAATTCATCATAAACTTAGTCTAAACTCTTTGCAAATATGTTATAGATAATGGCGGCCCCTACCATCAGTTTTAATGTGTTCCTAGAGAAAGAAAAGTTGAAAAACAATGGAAGCAACTTCACGGACTGGTTCCGTAACATGAGGATTGTCCTGAATGTTGGTCAGTTGTACTATGTGCTGGATGCACCGCTGGGTGACCCGGTTGCAGCTAATGCTACCGATGAGGTGAAAAATGTTTACCTCACTCGAAAGAATCACTACTCCATAGTTTAGTGTGCCATCTTGTACGGTTTGGAATCGGAGCTTCAGAGGCGTTTTGAGAACCATGACCCTTATGATGATATCAATGAGCTCAAAATGATATTTGAGACTCATGCGGGCATGGAAAGCTATGAAGCTTCCAAGAAGTTCTTTAACTGCAAGGTGGAAGAGGGCAGCTCCGTTAGTGAGCACATGCTCAAAATGTCTTGGCATGCAAATAAACTCCAAGATTTGGGAATAACGATCCCTAATGCGCTGGAGATTCATCGTGTACTCCAATCACTGCCACCTAGTTACAAGAACTTTGTGATGAACTATAACATGCAGCGGATGGATAAGTCGTTACCCGAACTCTTATCCATTCTTAATACCGTGGAAGTGGACATCAAGAAAGAGCACCAAGTGTTGATGGTCAATAAGACCACCAATTTCAAGAAGCAAGGCAAGCCTATGTGTTGGAGATATGCCCAAGAGGCAATATTAAAGAGGTTATTATTATATCTTTGTGTTTATGATAAATATTTACATCCCATGCTATAATTGTATTAACAGGAAACATTAATACTTGTGTGTTTTGTAAACATAAAAGAGTCCCTAGTAAGCCTCTTGTTAAACTAGCTTATTGATTAATAGATGATCATGGTTTCCTGATCATAGACATTGGATGTTATTAATAACAAGATCATATCATTAGGATAATGATGTGATGGACATATACCCATAGTTAGCATAGCATAAGATCAAGTCAGTAAAGTTCTATTTGCTACAAGCTTTCAAATACATAGTAACCTAATCCTTCGACCATGAGATCATGTTAATCTCCATCACCGAATGAGTAATTTGATGACATCAAACGCCACTTCCGTAACTGGGTGGTTATAAAGGTGGCATTGGGTATTCTGAAAGTATGTGTTGAAGCGCATGGATCAAGAGTGGGATTTTTCCATCCATATGACGGATAGATATACTCTAGGCCCTCTCGGTGGAATGTCATCCAATTGGCTTGCAAGCATGTGACTAGGTCACAAGGGATGCCATATCACGGAACAAGTAAAGAGTACTTATCAATAATGAGGTTGAACTAGGTATAGAGATACTGACGATCGAACCTCGGATAAGTAAAGTATCGCGCGACAAAGGGAATCGGTATCGTATGTAAATGGTTCAATTGATCATGAAGTCAATGTTGAAATATGTGGGAGCCATTATGAATTTCTAGATCCCTCTATTGTTTATTGACCGGAGAGGTGTCTCGATCATGTCTGCATAGTTCGTGAACCGTAGGGAGACACACGTAAGGAATAGATGTTGTTTAAGTAGATATGAAATATGAGTTGGAGACTGAATGTTGTTCGGAGTCTTGGATTGGATCCAGAACATCACGAGGAGATCCGTAATGGTTTGGAGAATAAGATTAATATAAGGAAAGTGGTTTTCTAGTGTTAGGAAAAGTCGGTGTTTTGACCAGAAGCTTGTAGAATATTATGGAAGGACCGCCAATGGGTCCGCCACCCCGGGAGGGGTCACTTGGGATGCGGCATGCCCTAGGGGCTTGCCGTACCAAGCCCTACAGGCAAACTGTCCAGCACTAGGAAATTGGGGTCAAACCCTAGTTTGAAAAGTCAAATCCTAGTTTGGCATTGACTAGATCGAATGTGATACAGGACTTCGAACCACTGAGCCAACACCATGAAGAAAGGTGTGAAGCTAGTTGAGATATTCGGTGTTGTGTGCAGGCTCCAGAGAACGGAGGGTAGCTCTTCTGCTCAGGCTCCCGCAAGCCATTCGAGTGGGCAGAGCTGGCGTTTCTTGATGCCATTTCCTATGAGGCCGTTGGCCTTTTCGACCTGCCCGTTGGTCTGCGGGTGCGCCACGGAGGCGTACGATATGTTGATGCCAAGGCCCTCGCAGAAGTCTTGGAACTCCTTTGAGATGAAGTTCGAGCCATTGTCCATTATGATGTTGTGTGGCACACCAAACCTGTAGACTATAGACTCGAAGAACTTGACGGCAGTTTTGCCGCTTTGGTTGGTGACGGGCATGGCCTCGATCCACTTGGTGAACTTGTCGACTGCGACCAGGAGGTAGATGTGGCCTCCTTTCAAAGATTTGGGCAGTTTTCCGATCATGTTGAGGCCCCATTGGGCGAAGGGCCAGACCAGTGGTATGGGCCTTAGCTCCGATCCTGGTGTGTGCGGCTTGTCCGCGTACCTCTGACAGGCGTTGCACCTTCGGACGATGTCCTTAGCATCGTTCATGGTCGTTGGCCAGTAGAATCCAACTCGTAGATCTTTGGCGATGAGGGTGTGGCTGCCTGCATGATGACCGCGGATGCCCTCGTGGATGTCTTGGAGGATGGTTTTGCCGTCACCGATGGTGACGCACCTTTGGAGTACACCCGAAATACTGCGCTTGTACAGTTCGCCATTGTGGAGGGTGAACGCTTTGGACAGGCGAGATATGTGTCGGGCATCTGTCGGGTCATCAGGCAGTTCCTTGTATATCAGGTACCGAAGGTACGGCTGTGTCCACGTCTCTTCAACCGCCATGAACTGCATCAGGCTGACTAGCTTGGCCTCGGTGTCGAGCTTTTCGGGCCCTTCCCGTCCTTCGTGTGGTGCAGCCCCCGAGTGTTCCTCTTCTTCAGGTGATCCCATGGGGAATTTCCTTTTGATAGAGGGTACACAGATTTGTTCGAGGAACACACCTGGTGGCACCCGTGCACAGGTGGAGCCGATGTTGACGAGTCTATCGGCTTCCTCATTGCTTTCCCTTCCGACGTGCTGATACGTCCAAAACGTATCTACTTTCCCGAACACTTTTGCTATTGTTTCTTCTCTAAACTTGTGTGATTTGGATACAACTAACATGGACTCACGCTGTTTTCAGCAGAATTACCTTGGTGTCTAGTTTTTGTGCAGAAAATCAACTATCAGGAAAAATCTCAGAAAATATGCCAAAAATCCTATTTCACCAGAAGATCCATGGAGCCAGAGTACGAGACGGAGAGCGGGGGCTCAGGGGCCCACACCCCTGCCAGGCGCGGGCCCACCTATGGCCGCGCCTAGGGGGTGCAGCCACCCCAGGAACCCCCTCGGCCTCCCTCTGTGCATATAAGTTGCCTCTCGACCTAAAAATAGAGGGGGGGTTCGATAGTTGTCCAGAAAGAGTTCCGCTCCGCCGCCACCACCAGAAACCAAGATTCGGATCTAGAAACTCCGTTCTGGCACCCTGCCCGGATGAGGAATTTAGAGAGGATCATCACCATCATCATCACCAACGCCTCTCCATCAACCACTGATGTTTCCCTCATCCATGAGTGAGTAATCCCCCGCTGTAGGCTTGGGGATGGTAGGGATTGGATGAGTACTATCATGTAATCGAATAAGATCTGTTAGGGCATAGTGTCTAGTATCTATATTAGTGCTATTTGACTTTGTTGCAACTTGTTGTGCTTAATTCTTGTCACTAGGGCCCGAGTGCCATGAACTCAGATCTGAACATTATTGAATCATTATGATAGTATTGTTTGTGATCTTATCTGCAAGTTGTGTACACATATCACTATCCGGATCCAAAGTCCCCGAAGTGACAATAATTGGGACAACCGGAGGGGATGGCTGTGGTGTGAGGATCACATGTGTTCATGGAGTGTTAATGCTTTGCTCCGGTGCTCTATTAAAAGGAGCACCTTAATTGCCAGTAGTTCCCTAGAGGCTCCACTGTCATGGGCTGGTTAGACAGAAGATGTTGTGCAAGTTCTCATTGCAAGCACGTATGACTATATTTGGAGCACATGCCTAGGATTGTTTAGTACGTGGATGCTTGTTATTATTTATCTGCAATGCCCTAGATATTGAAGTTACATGTTTAGACTTGTTCATGCAACGCCCGTCCATCCATCCCTATGCCTACCGCACTCGAATCCCACCATTTACCGTTACTGTTACTATTGCTCCTGTTCTACTGTTGTTGTTGCTTTGTTGTTGCTACTACAAACTGTTGCTACTGATAAACTTCTGTGAGCAAGAACTATTTCCAGGTGCAACTGAATTGACAAATCAATTGTTAAGGCTTGCAAGTATTCTTTGGCTCCCCTTATGTCGAATCAATGAACTGGGTAATACTACCCGCGAAGACTGTTACGATCCCCTATACTTGTGGGTCATCAAGACTATTTTCTGGCACCGTTGCCGGGGAGCATAGTTTTATATGTAAGTTCACTTGGATCTATTATTGTTCACTGCTACTCCTTTCATCATGGGGAATCCTCGTGATGGAAAGTTTCCTATTTTACCATCCACTACAAGAAGAGGTACAGTCCTAAACACCTTTGTTGCTCTTGATTCACCGTCTGTTATAAGTAAGCTTGTTACACCACCACCACATACTCATGCTACACACACTGCTACTACTGATGAGTCTGAAACTGCTTTTGATACTCATGATGTTACTTCTACTGTGCTTGATGTGAGTGGTTCATTAGGTCCTTTCCTAGATGCTACTATGGCTAGTCTAGGAAATACCAAAACTCCTAGTGAAGACACTGTTACACCTATTAGCTCACCTGACTTTAGTGAGAGTTATGATATTAATGATGGTTACATTGAGTTCACTGATGAATTTGTTGAAGAGTGTCGAAACACACATGGTACTAGTGATATTAAGAGTCTCCTTGCTAGACGCACCATTATTCCTAAGTTTTCCTCTGATCATAAGTTTGCCACCTCTCCCATAGATATTAAAGATAAAGATTATGATTTCTCTCTTGATTTATCCTATTTAGATATTGTTGAGAAAGAACCTTTTTGTGGGACTGAAAACGAGTGTTGTGGCTCATATGAATGACCTTTCTACTATGAGTGCTTTATTCTCTAATGATTTTAAGATGCGCAAGTACTTTGTTACTAATATATTCCCTTTTTCACTAAAAGGAGAAGCTAGGGCTTGGTTTAATAGATTACCTCCTGGTTCCATTGATAGCCCTAATTGCTTGATTGCTTCTTTCTTCTAGAAATATTTTCCTCCTAGTGCTAGACATGCTGCTTTGCAGAGTCTTTTTGATTTTAAACAGGGAGAAGAAGAGAAATTGTCTGAGTCATGGACAAGGTTCTGTGCCTTGATTCATGCACATCCTGGATGTCCATTACCTAAGAATAAGCTTCTTGATATTTATTATAATGGACTAACTGATGATTCTAGGACCTACCTAGATAGCTTTGTTGATTGTGTTTTCAGGAAAAGAACTCCTATAGATGTTGAAGAATTAATGGCTAAAATAAGCAAGATTTATGATGATTGGACTTCAATTGAGCTAAATACACCTGAGACTATTATTCCTGAACCAGTTCCAACACCAACACCAAAGAAGAGGGGAGTTATTGCATTAAATGATGAAGTGATGAAGGAAGCTAAGAAGTGTCTAAAGGAGAAAGGTATTAGAGTTGAAGATGTGAAGAATCTACCTCCTGTAGAAGAATTATGTAAACCAATTCCCAACTCATCCACTATTGAGGTACACTCTCTCCAACCCTTTGATGGAGGTGATATTCCCTATGGTAGGCCTCCTGATCAATGTTTAGAGGAACTTGACATTTTTATTGTTAAACAAGGTAATTTTAATAAACAAGTTCGGAATCATTTATTGGAAAACTCTAGAGCTATCAAAGAGTTGAAAGATATTGTAGAAAGAACTTCTAATGATATTAAAATGCTTTGTAAACACTTTCAAATGGTTCAAACCCAACTTGATCAACTTGCTAAGGTACAAAAGGATATGCTAGTTAATGCCTCAGGAGATAAACATGCTTATGGAATAATTAGGAGTGGTATAGCTACTCAAGATCCTTTATATCCTGAAGGACACCCTAAAAGAATTGAGCAGGATTCTCAACAAGGTGAGAGTAGTGGTAGTCCTCGTAAGAGAAAGAAAAAGAAACATAAGATAGTTGAGGAACCCCTTGAACCTGCTATAGATCCTAATAGTATATCTGTCTCTGATGCTGAAACTAAGAGTGGTAATGATAAAAATGATGCTCCTAATAAGGAGGAAGGTGAAGAAGAACCTGAGAAGCACACTAAGAACACTAGGTACACAAAGGAATATTTTATTGCTAATAAACATGGTAAAGAGAGAGAACCTTGGGTGCAGAAACCTATGCCTTTTCCAGGTAAGAAACACAAGTCAAAGGAGGAAGAACACTACAAGTTTTGTGAGTGGATGAAACCTTTATTTTTGCAAATTCCTTTGACTGATGCTATTAAGTTGCCTCCTTATTCAAAGTATATGAAGGATATTGTCTCTAATAAAAGGAAGATTCCTAATGAGGAGATTTCTACCTTGCTTGCTAATTATTCCTTCAACAGTAAGGTTCCAAAGAAACTTGGTGATCCAGGTATACCGACTATTCCTTGCTCTATTAAGAATAATTATGTTAGAACTGCTTTATGTGATTTGGGAGCTGGAGTTAGTGTTATGCCTTTTTCTCTCTATAAGAGACTCCAGCTAGAAAAGTTGATACCAACTGATATATCTTTGCAAATGGCTGATAAGTCAACTACTATTCCTGTTGGTATATGTGAGGATGTTCCTATTCAAGTGGCTCATAATTGCTTGGTTTTAACTGATTTTGTGGTGCTTGAAATGCCTGAAGATGATAATATGTCTATTATTCTTGGGAGACCTTTTCTTAATACTGCAGGTGCTATAATCAATTGTAATCAAGGAAAAGTAACATTCAATATTAATGACAAAGAGCATACTGTTTATTTCCCCAAGAAGGTTGCTAAAAGCTATTGCCTGAATTCCATTGAAAATATTGAGAGCATCAAGGTTGGAGAAATTTATTGTCCCATTCCAGAAGAAAATTTTGAAACTATTATGATTGGGACCATTGCTATCAAGTATGAGGTGACCTAATCACCTTGTGGAATGTAAAGTTTTGTTTCATATAAGATTGTTTTGGTAACAAGACTTGATCAACCTTGTTAACAAAAGGATTTTAATGAACAAAATAATGTTTTCACTGTGGTTATACTTGGTTTTTTTTTGCTTTTCTCCTTCCTATTCTTTGCCTTTCTTTTGCTAGATTTGGTTTTGTTAGTTGTTTGCTTGTTAGTTTGTCTTAGAGCTTCTGTAGTTTGGCTTTTTGTTTGCTTTTGCTTCTTCTGAAAAAACTGTTTCTGCGAGAAAATCAATTTTCATACCCTGAGAATTGGCCAAAAATAAAGTTTCCCGAAAAATCAGAGAAAATTCAAAATAATTTTTTCCTCGAAAAAAGGAGCAGAGGACACCTGAAGTGACCCAGGGGGCCACCCCAGGCCACCACACCCATGGTAGGCACAGTCTACCTGTGAGTGGCGCCTAGGGGGGTCTGGCCCACCTGGGCCCCTTCAAGGTGCCCCCTCACAGCCATCTTCTTTCTCTCTCCCGAAAAACACCTAAAAACTTGCTCAAGTTCGAGTTCTTGCTGTTCTTGCCCGCGATTTTCGATCTCCTTGCTCAGCCCATCTTTGTTGCTGATTTTTGGAGGGATTGCTCCTTGGTATGTGCCTCCTCCACTTGTCCAATTAGATTTGTGATTGGTAGATTGTATCTTGAGTATTTTGCTGCTATAGGTGGAAGGTTGTGTGAGCTTGCATGCTTGTTCTATGCTTAGAAATTTCATTTTGATGCATGTGTAGCCCTCTAACAACTTCCTATAGTAGTTTCTCATCATTTATCAACATGGAAATCACTTGGTTTGATGTTTGTCTAAAAATTTCAGCAAGGAAGATGAGTACTTATCCACTGAATCAATATGACTTGATGGTCCCTGAGACAATGAAGGTTCATCGTGAGGAGGCAGTTTTTCCTTCCATATATCCATGCCATAAATTTATGAGAACCGCGGGAATCTCCCAGGATTTCCAAACTTTGATTGCCAATGCAGGGTTGGAACACTTTGTTGAAGGTGAACCATTTCAATTTGTTAAGCTAACCGTGGCTTTTGTGTAGGACTTCTGGTTTACTTGGTCTACATCTAACCCCATGGCCCATTACAAAATATACAATATACCTGTCGACCTGCCTTTTGCTGATTTCTGTGCAGCAATTAGAGTACCTCAGTGGGGATCTTGTGAGAAGATCAAGGAGAGACCCAAGTCGCTTATGGATATATATATGATGAGATTTGCCAAGGTTTCGACTTCTCAAAGGAAAGTGGTAAAATTCGGAACATTCAGTTTCCAGCCATTAGATACTTTGCCTATTTCATTACCAAGTGTGTTCTTGCTAGAAAGATTGCTAGAAAGTTGTCTTCTTTTGATCTAGCTTTTATCGCAGATGCTCTCAATAGGAATAGCTCTTATAGACTGGATGCTTTGATAGCTCACCGTCTCACCACCAACCGCGAGAAGGGTGGAATTTGTGGAGGTCTCATTGCTTCTAGGTTGCTAGCTTTCCATGGTTTAGAGCCTCACCATTCAGATTATCGGTTCCCCATAGAGAGGCTTGATCTTGAATCCATGATTCAGCATGGTTTTGTTTCCTTGGGAGCTAATGTGAGAAGTTTACCGTATGAGTTATCTTTTGCCCAACAAGGTTGGAGAAAGGGTAGGACTGAGAAAATAGTTTATTTGCATGCACTTGCTTTGTTTAACTTTGATAACAGGCAAGGATGGTCGCTCACGGAGGAGGAGGTTGACACATATGTGGCGGAGCTCTCCCAGCAAGAGGAGAATGCTGGAGAGGATGCCGAAGAGGAATCAGTTAAACCCTCCAACTTGGGAGAGTCTTCATACCAGCAGCCTTCTTATGATTGGGGCGCGTCTTCTTCTTCATCGCAAGCGCCTGACTATGATCATTCCTATGATGACCCACCAGCTTGGGGCTACTACTCGCGCTATTGAGCTCCACTTAGTCCAAAAGCCTAAGATTGGGGGAGGTATACCGATATCACACTCATCTATATATCATGTTCGGTCGGTTCTTTGTATATCCATTGTTTCTCTTTCTTTTTGGTTCTTGTTGCTTCTTTCTCAAAAACACAAAAATACCAAAAATATTTTCCGTTGTTTCTCTTGGTTTGTTTCTTTGTTTCTTTGCTTTGGTTTTCCTTAAAAGAAAAATCCAAAAAGATTTTGCTTTGTTTGGTTTGTTTTTGCTTTGCTTGTTTTTGCTTTGTTGGCTTGTTTGAAAAATCGAAAACACCAAAAATATTTGTTGTTCTTCTTTGGTTTTGTGAGTTCTTTGCAGGGTTTAGCCGTCCTCAATGGATTATGGTTTGATTCTATTATTAAAGTCACACAAGTGAAGGGAAATAATGAAGATTAAGAATACTTGAGGAGTGGTAAGAGGCTGGTAACGAACTCTATTTGTTTCATTTTTGTACATATACTCATCATTGTGAGCGTGCTTAGTCTGTTCATTGTAAGGTGTATGTTACTGATGGATGCTTAGTAGTTCTTGCTTGTCTATGATTAGCTCCATGTTGCTAATAGTTTGTAGCATGTCATATGAATGTTTTCTTGCATTGTTTTATTCATATTTTGGTATGATATTGTGGTATCCTCCTCTGAAAGTTTCATGTGAATCGACTTGGCACATGCTCACGCATGCATATGACTAAACAATAATCAGTAAGCCTCGATGATTTATTTTGCCTCAGAGTTCTAGTATCACTTTCATGCCATAATTAGTCCTGTTTTGTTGCAAGCATGGTTATGACAATTATTTCTCTCTCGTTTGTCGCTCCCTCTCTTTTGCTAGCCTTCACTTGCACTGAGTATAAGCTCTACCTGTACTTCCAACTCCTCAAAACCAATATTGCCAGCTGTGTCCACCATACCTACCTATTAACATCATTTTCTATTTCAGTGCATATTCAATATGCCTTGTTTTCTTCCAAATAAAATGTTTGTCTGTTTTGAGAAAGTTAGTTAGTAAAGATCTCATGAACTTGATGGCACACTTTATTCCGCGCACTTAATAATCTTGAACCATTGTGACCTGTCCATGAAAGTTATATGCTTGCAAATTATATGCTGGGAGTCAGCAGAACCATGTTGTCACGGGGAACGCTTTCAACACTTTTTGGATATCCTATACAATTGATACTTTGCTCTTTTATTTACGGATGTCGACAATGTGAAATAAAAGGGGAGCTTGTGAGTTCATGGAGTCTATACATTGTGTTAGAGAAACACCTGGCCGCTAGCCTAAGCCATGCCTAATCATGGTGGAAACTTGCAGCATCACCATAATGAGCATTTATGAAGCATCCTCAATAAAAAGTTATGCATATAGTAAATAAAAAGATCACTGAGATGATCATTGTCTGTTTGCCTTGTCATTTTTATCACGGGATAGCTCCTGTATCATGTGCAAGGGGTACCCCGTTGGCGGTTCTCTATGATATGCATGTATTTATAATGATAAGAACTTACAGGTAACCAAAGTTGAGTAGCATGCGGAGCGGCCCTCGTACTCAAGGGACTTGGGATTTCCAGTTTATGGTCTGTCAAGCATATAACTCAGATTGGACCTCACTTTCACCTCAACCACATGAAGATGCCTATGATAGGGGCAATGAGAGCTCAAAGCTAATGAGTACCTTCCTTTCAGCATTACGAAGCCATTCAAACTTTTCAAAACCGTTTTCACTCCCTTGTTGAGTCACCACTTATTCTATGAGCACCTTCTTGAGAGCATAGTTGTCATTTTTGTGTTTGTTCCAAAACTTGGTTAATTATGTCATGACTTTGATGCTTGTATTTATGATATTTTTACCTCTAGTCTTCACTTGAACTTCAGAGGTGCCTTGGCATTTATATGGTGCTCTACAAACAAAGGCAAGCGAGATACCACTCTATCATACCTTACTATGAGCATTGCAATGTTGCTTATGTTTATGTTCCATGCTACTTA
Organism: Avena sativa; assembly: GCA_916181665.1. Taxonomy (NCBI): domain Eukaryota; kingdom Viridiplantae; phylum Streptophyta; class Magnoliopsida; order Poales; family Poaceae; genus Avena; species Avena sativa. Next base: position 295,286,756 of record OV702297.1, on the reverse strand, counting down.
TTATTATTGAGTTGGTTTCTCTTCATAGCTTGCAATGACTATTGAGTAGACTTAGTTGCATACTTCTTATTATGAATGGTTTAAGCATCTACTCTTGTGCTGAGAATATATACATCATATGAAGAAAATGTGTTCGTGAAAGCTCTTTTATAGCACTTAGTTTTCAATTGAATTGCTTGAGGACAAGCAATAAGCTAAGCTTGGGGGAGTTGATACGTCCAAAATGTATCTACTTTCCCGAACACTTTTGCTATTGTTTCTTCTCTAAACTTGTGTGATTTGGATACAACTAACACGGACTGACGTTGTTTTCAGCAGAATTACCTTGGTGTCTAGTTTTTGTGCATAAAATAAACTATAGGAAAAAACCCGGAAAATATGCCAAAAATCCTATTTCACCAGAAGATCAACGGAGCCAGAGTACGAGACAGAGAAGGGGCCTGGGGGCCCACACACACCTGCCAGGCGCGGGCCCACCTCTGGCCGCGCCTAGGGGGGTGTAGCCACCCCAGGCACCCCTCGGCCTCCCTCTATGCCTATAAGTTGCCTCTCGACCTAAAAACAGAGGGGGGTTCGATAGTTGTCCAGAAAGAGTTCCGCTCCGCCGCCACCACCAGAAACCAAGATTCGGATCTAGAAACTCCGTTCTGGCACCCTGCCTGGATGAGGAATTTAGAGAGGATCGTCACCATCATCATCACCAACGCCTCTCCATCAACCACCGATGTTTCCCTCATCCATGAGTGAGTAATACCCCGCTGTAGGATTGGGGATGGTAGTGATTGGATGAGTTCTATCATGTAATCGAATAAGACTGTTTAGGGCATAGTGCCTAGTATCTCTATTAGTTCTATTTGACTTTGTTGCAACTTGTTGTGCTTAATGCTTGTCACTAGGGCCCGAGTGCCATGATCTCAGATCTGAACTTATTATTGAATCATCATGATAGTATTGTTTGTGATCTTATCTGCAAGTTGTGTACACATATCACTGTCCATATCCAAAGGCCCCGAAGTGACAATAATTGGGACAACCAGAGGGGATGGCTGTGGTGTGAGGATCACATGTGCTCACGAAGTGTTAATGCTTTGCTCCGGTGCTCTATTAAAAGGAGCACCTTAATTGTCAGTAGTTCCTTAGAGGCCCCGCTGCCACGGGCTGGCTGGACAGAAGATGTTGTGCAAGTTCTCATTGCGAGCATGTATGACTATATTTGGAGCACATGCCTAGGATTGTTTAGTACTTGGATGCTTGTTATTATTTATCTGCAATGCCCTAGATCTTGAAGTTACATGTTTAGACTTGTCCATGCAACGCCCGTCCATCGATCCCTATGCCTACCGCACTCGAATCTCATTGTTTACCATTACTGTTACTATTGCTCATGTTCTACTGTTGCTGTTGCTTTGCTGTTGCTACTACAAACTATTGCTACTGATAAACTTCTGTGAGCAAGAACTATTTTCAGGTCCAGCTGAATTGAAAACTCAGTTGTTAAGGCTTGCAAGTATTCTTTGGCTCCCCTTGTGTCTAATCAGTAAATTGGGTAATACTACCCATGAAGACTGTTGTGATCCCCTATACTTGTGGGTCATCACGTGCCGAAGCTCGCAGCCGTCAAAGTCCCCTTCGAGTGAGTTGTAGAGCGCACGGTACGCGATCATGTTGGCGCTTTGTGCATCGCACTCATTCATCGTCTGCTGGACGACAAGGTTTGAGTCACCGTAGATGACTAGGCGCATTGCGCCGCAGATATTGGCCATCCTCATGCTGTGGATGAGGGCCTCGTATTCGGCCTCGTTGTGGGAGGCGCGAAATTTCATCCGAAGGACGTATTTCATCTTGTCGCCTTGAGGGGGTGTCAGTATGATGCCAGCTCCTGCTCCGGCCTCGCACTTGGAGCCATCGAAGTGCATCGTCCACGACTACCTCATGTCCGGAGTGTCCGGCAGCTGGAGTTCCATCCAGTGGACGAGGAAGTCAGGGAGGACTTGTGATTTGATGGCCTTACGCCGCTCGTAGACTATGTATAGAGGAGACAGCTCAATGCCCCATAGGGATACGCGTCCCGTGGCTTCGGGGTTGTTCAGGATATTCGATAGTGGCGCCTCGTTGACGACCATTATCTAGTGCTCCTGGAAGTAGTGGCTCAGCCAACGAGCCGTCATGAATACGCCGTAGGCGAGCTTCTGGTAGTGAGGGTACCTCTGCTTTGTTGGTCTCAGTACCTCACTGAGGTAGTAGATTGGGCGTTGGACCCCATGGGTCTTGCCATCTTCGGGTTGTTCGACCACGAGTACAGTGCTTACCACCTGGTGCATAGCTGCGATGTATAGCAGCAGAGGTTCTCGCTCCTTTGGTGTGACCAGGATAGGCGAGATGGAGAGCAGCCGCTTGAGATCCTCGAATGCGTCATCTGCTTCGGGTGTCCACTCGAACTTGTCCGCCTTGCGCAACAGCTGGTAAAAGGGCAAGGCCTTCTCGCCCATGCGACTGATGAATCTGCTCAGCGCTGTGATGCATCCAGCTAGCCGCTGAACACCTTTGAGGTTCTTCGGCTTCTCCATGGACAGTATGGCCCTGATTTTCTTCGGATTCGCCTCAATCCCCCGCTGGGAGATGAAGTAGCCGAGTAGTTGGCCAGATGGTACGTCGAAGGCGCACTTTTACTACATCTGTAATCCGGATCAAAGGTATCACTCCTCCACCTGCTGGTATGGTTTCTCCACCTCTTCGGATTCACCCTCCATAATGTCGTTTTTATCATGAACGCTTTCGGGTGATCTTCTTGGTGGAGTCGAAGGGGGCAAGCCCGTAATGGTGGCCGTCCAGCTTGACATCGCAGATGTAGAACCATTTGTTCCACCACGGCTGGACGGACTCACATAGATAGAAGGAAAAAAACTCGACAGTGGGCAGATGGAAATCCTGCAGCCACCCAGTGGATAGACGCCACAGGTGCCAGATTGCCTCTTCACAGAGTAAAGTCTCCTGAAGAGTCCGAAGTGTGGCTCGATATCGAGCCAGCACTCGCAAAGAGTGATGGAGCACGCAATGTGGAGAAGAGAGTTGGGCGACAACCGATGGAGTTGAATCCCATAGAGAAAAAGAAGCCCACGAAAAAATTCGTGGGCAGGCTGTAACATCCCAAAAATATTAATCAAGATTATCAAGTTCCAATCACCCAAGTTATGGTTAGCAAAAACTTTTATTATTAAATGAATATGAATGCATGAATGATTCATATTGCCATGTTTGATTTCTATGAATGGAAAGGATTGGTTTAAAGATGAAAACAACATCATCTAAATCCTTTCCAAGCAGAATCAAGCGAAGAGAAAATCAAATAAAAGATATATGAGCAAATGGTCATTTTGACCAAAGTTAACCACTAGACCACTTTGACTGTTCCTAGTCAAAGATTTCTAACACAAACAAATCCAATTTTTGTCACCCCTTGCTAGAACAAGTAAAAGTGAACCCAATCCCACCTTGCAAACCAACAGAAACATTTTCCAAATCTATTTAAAGGACAATTCAAAATTGAATCAAGTGTAGGTACTAAGATCACCATTTCTCAAAAACCACTCAAACCAGTTCACCTTGACAAACCCAAGCAACCACATACTACCAAGCATGTGACCAGAGCACTCAACAAAATTCATCCAAAAATTAAAAACTAAACTTCATGCGGCCATTTCATCAAACACTTGGTGAGCACAGTAATCCCTGCCTAACTATCATTGTTTGTGATCAAAGCTTTATCCAATTCTTGTCCCCAGTTCTCTCTCCCTTGTCTTCCCCAGTGACTACCAATACATTGAACAAGCTGGCAAGCTACCCCTTGCACCAGTCAATGCCACCCGAAGCCACCATGGCCAGCTGACCATGGCCAAGATGCAGGAGCAAACGCCGCGCCCATCCACGATGTCCAGGAGGCAGGCCACCGTCCACCGCCACCCCCTGTCTAACCCTCGAGCATAGCCAGGCCCTGGACCACTGGAAACAGCCGCGCCCATTTCTTCGCTGCCATGCCGAGAGCGCACTAGAGTGTCGCAGCCAACACGCGCGTACACGCCACGCCTTGCCCTCGCCGCACATGCCTGCACTCGCCGCAACACCAGCTACCCCCTAGACATGCCCGTTCGCCACCGCGCGACCAGTAGCAACTATACGTCGTCGAAAACGCCGTCGGTGCCACGTAGAGCATCGACCCATTCCGACCATCTTCGACAGCCCCGTGCCGCGCCATTAAGCCTGTGATGATCGCCACGAGACACCGCACTGGTGTACGCCCTCCTCCATGTCGTTAGCTCACTGCACCATCATCACCGACGAGCTCTGCCCATGCCGCACTGCCCCTCTCGCTCGGAGGCCACCCACGCCTCAATTATGCACACCACCTCACTCCCCACTCCTCACAGAACACCACTGACCCTTACCCGGAGCAAGGCGAGCTCCGCATCGCCAGAATTTCACCGGAGTCCGCCGCTGCAGAGGAGGAGAAGGGTCGTTGATTGGATCCACCCCAGGAGCCGCCGCGACCACCGTTCGAACCACCATCATCGACAACGTCGTTCGCACCCATCGCCGACCCTACCTGGAGCCTTGGTAAGCCGCTGCGTACCCCCACCGTCGCCGTTAGGGTTCGGTCTCGTCGGAGTAGTTCGACAGAGACGACACACCCCAACCGTAGGATCCTAGTCTAAGCGCACGACCCACATCGAAACTTACCGCTTCGCATAGTTAGAGTCGCTGATGCCTGGACCCCCCTGTCAGCAGCCCGCTGCACGCGTACTGTGCAGTTGGGCCGGCCCAGTTTAGTTCCCGCGCTCAGCCCAGATATTCAAACAGAGATTTTCTAATTTAGTTCAAACCTAGTTCTGACAGTAAATTCAAAAATAAATTAAGAGAGTTTTACTGAACCAAATTGCATGAAACCAATTTTGCTAGAAAGGTATTGAAAATATAAATCCAAACCCATTAGATTCAAACCATTTAAAATTATAGATCACCTATAGTAAAAATAACAAGACAGAGACTTTTACACATTCAAATATTTTTCAACAATGAACCATAAATGCTTATGAGTTGATTCCAACTCTCAAAAATCACATTTGATCAGATCTTTTTGAATATATAAAAATATTTAGGTTTACCTGCAATAATCTTGGACAAATATTAAAAGAATGCCCCATAGGCATTTCTAGTCACGTTAATTATTTAAAATAATAATGTTAAACCGTATTAAATTGTGACACCACTTTAAATTACATTCCCAAGTATTAAAATATGTGGTGATGACATGTGTCAACATGATCCCATATTTTAATTCGAGAATATTAAATCTTAAGTAGTTTTTAATGAGTAGAAATTACTTATCTAAAAATAAAATAAATAATACTAAGGCTTTATTTCATGTGATGATTGTGATGATGATAGATCATCTAGTGTGAACCTTTGTGTGCCAAATAGAAGTAGTTAAGTATTGTTTGGTGATTGTGTACCTCATATTTATTTATAGACGCTAGTACCGACCAAGGATACGAGGAGGAAGGGGACTACTACGAAGAAGAAGAATAGAACTTTAATCACTGCACCAATCAAGGCAAGCTAATACTTGCAAGCCCCACAATACAAGTTAACTTTGCAAGCTTGATAACCTATGCAATGCATTAGGCATGCTTTGGTTATGCCACCTTGATTATACCAAATCCCAGTTTTACTTGCAAGCTTTATTCTTTTATTTATTTATCAAAGTTCTTTATTACTTCTAGTTAGTGTTTTGTGTGTTTTGGAAAGATATTAGAGGTAGCATAAAGAGCATAAAACTTGGCCTAAGTTAGTTAGAACTAGATGTCATACTAAGGCATGAGATCTAGATTTGGATAGTCACACTTGATTATCACCCCTCATTATTGATTACCCTCAATTTTACTGGTTAGTGCTAAGCATAAAAGTTGATCATTTTAGATGGGAATACTTGGTGAAAATGATTATGAAAACCTTCGAATGATGGGTCATTATAATGAAATGTTTTGGCATGTGTTATGAACACCAGATGATTTGATGATGAAAATGTTGAGGCATGAGCCTTAGCCCTTTAAAAAACTGATGGTTGGGTTCGGATGCGATACCATTCCAATTTTACTGTACAACCACAATACCCGAATTTGGGTAGGGCTTGACTGGAAGTTTATATATCTTAGTATGGGTTCCCTTGCAGAAGAGGTTTGAGCTGAGGCTACTGTTGGGTTCGCAGCATAGAAAACAAAAAAAATCCTACGATGGGAACAACTATGTACCAAGATCTATCTACAAGATACAAGCAACGGGCGGATATACATCCATAGAGAACATACCCTTGAAGACCGACAAAGCTTAACGAGTCCAAACTCATGGTAGATGTAGACGATCTCTTGCCGATCTCAAGATCGAGAGTAAGTCCTAGCGCCACAAAACAACAGCGCATTTGTGCTCGCACACACATACAAGACACCGAGCAACCTCCGCCTCCTTGCTCCAGCGATGCAGCAGAAGCACAACCCTTTCTTGCAGAATAGCCATTGGGAACATGTATCTACCTAGTCCGAGACCATGGGGGATAAATTCTAGAGGGGGAGAGAGATCCTTCACGAGGAGGTGTGCTTTGAGAGGAGGAGAGGGGGGCTTTCATAGGGAGGGGGACCCCAAGGGGCATGGCGCCAGCCATGGTGGCTGCCCCCACCTCTTCTACATTCATGTGGGTGGACCTCCCACTCAAAATGAAAAGCCTCCACTCCCATAAAAGAGCCTCCACTCAAAAATCCACTCACATGCATTAAATTTCCACCAAATTTAATGCAAGCTCTCATTTAAATACAACTCTTTTATTTATTTATTCAGAACTTTGTTAATTACTTTAATTAACAAACATTCACATAAAACCCCTTGCTAGTATTCAATTTCACATGCAGAACCAGTTTCAGTAATTTCAACCGAAACAGTTTCGGTGTCAAGTGAAATAAATTCCTGCGCTTGTTATTCTTTCCGGCATGAAACTTTTGCTCCAATTGGATGTCAGTGTCCCTTAAGTGTGCCATCCTACGGTTTGCGAATAATGCGGACATGATCGAGACCCTTCTCCAATCAATAATCAGAAGCAGGACCTGGAGATCCATACTGACTCCCACACATTCAACGATGACTTTCCTGTGATCGTCGAAACCTTTTACGCTAGTATCTTAATCCCTTTGTTTCACGATATATTACATGTCCGAGATTTGATCATCGGTATCTCTATACCTAGTTTGATCTCGTTACCGACATGCACTCTTTTCTCGTTCCCGTGATATAACATTCTAGTGATCAAATCACTTGCTTGCAAGCTAATCAATGTGATATCACCGAGAGGGCCCAGAGCATATCTATCCGTCATCGGGATGAACAAATTCCACTCTGGATACATGAGCCTCAACATAACACTTTAGTAGTTCTGAAGCCATCTTTATAATCACCCAGTTACGGTGTGACATTTGATGTCATCAAGCAACTCTTCCGGTGTTAGTGATTGACATGATCTCATGGTTTAAGGATTAGGATCACTTCGTAAGTTGTTATAGCAATATAAACTCAATGACTTTGATCGTAATGCTATACTTACGATGAATGTTCATCACATTATTACACTAATGTTGTGACCTCGTTATTAACAACATCCAATGTCCATGATCAGGAAACCTTTGATCATCTTGTTAATCAACGAGCTAGTTTATAAGAGAGGCATAACTAGGAACTTCCTTTTTTTATAAAACACACATGTATTAACGTTTCCATATTAATACAATTATAGCATGCAAAATAAAAATTTATCATATATAAGGAATACTATAATCACCACTTTATTATTGCCTCTCGGGCATATTTCCTTCAGTCTCCCACTTGCACTAGAGACAATAATCTAGTTTGAAAAATTTGCGTATTGAACACCTATGGCTTTCTGGTGTTCCATATATGCAATTGCAAGTGGTTAACATAATCTACGGATCTGATGCTTTCAGGTCCGTGTGTATTTGCATGTGTTTTCGTCTACACGCATCACTCATTCTCCAATGATATGGCATTGTATAAATTTGGTCTTTTGGTGAGACCTTTAGTTCCTTGGGGTTAAATCATGTCGATACTATTATCGTACAATATATCTTTAGTGTTAGCCCGTTGCGAACCACACCTTAGTTTGATAACAAACTACTTGACACAAATACCCTCCTTTGCTGCTACTATAGTAGTCATATACTTAGCCTTTTGTTGTACTATCCGTCATAATGTCTTAACTTTGGAATTCATCCAAATCCATCATGTAATCTCCTTTCCATTACATTGTGCCACCCATAGTTTAAATTGAGATAATCTTAATTTGTATCTTGTGACAAAACTAGTATCAATGTAACGCTTTACAATGAACTATTTGTAATTGTTTGTCACCTCTACACAAATATATTCTTAGTTCTTCCAAAAGAACATAAGAATATCCTCACTATCATCCAATGATCATTTTATGATTCATTCTGGTATATGCTCATAACACTTAGAGCATAGGACATATCTGGATGTGTACATATCATGGTATGATTGATCAAAACATTCTTGTGATTTCACTCATCAAGTGTCAAAGCACTTGAATCTTGTTTCACTTATCAAGTGTCGATACACTTGAATCTTGATTCAATTCCTTTCCATGTGACAAGAACCGCTTCTTGTCATTTCTATATTGAACTCCTTCAATATCTCATATATGTATGTTTGGCACAACCATATTAGCGTCACAGTCTATCCTCTATAGACATTCATGCTAAATATTCGGGTTTTGCCTAAGTCTTTCATCGAAATGGAATTCTTAACCTTTGTCAATAAAAGATACATCATTTCCAATCGACAAGATGTCCTCCACATAATGTATTAGAAATATGTCTTAGAGCTCCCACTTAATTTCTTGCAAATGCAAGCATCTTCATCGTCTCCTGATGAAAACTCCTTTTTCATCACGGTGAAGATTCCAACTCCACGATGCTTACTTCAACCATTGAAGTTTGCATGCCCCTTTTAGCATCCTTTGAATTAACAAAACCCTTTGGACCGTGTCATGTACATGTCCTAGGTAACCATTCTATTAGAAGAACTTTGTTTTGTTTATTCATCTACCATATACCAAATTATATGTAGTGGTTGCTACTTTAATTCGTCCAAACTAAATATCGCTATGAAAGATCCAATCTTGTCATAGTCAACTCCTTGAACATTGTCGTAAAAACTTTACCGACATGTCGACTATTTCATAGATGTGAAACATCCATGTCTGTTTCTTTATAGATCCAAATACGACCGATAGGTTTTTACACCTTTCCGGAGGGTCTTCCAAGTTCAAAACTTGATTTTTTGTGTATGGAACTATCAAGTATTTTATGGCTTCAAGCCAATTGATGGAGTCAGGGCCCATCATCGCTTCTTTGCATGTAGTCGGTTCATCATTATCAAACAATAATGATTTACTCTCAAATCTCAACATTTGATTGTTTATCCGACCTACTTGGTTCAATAGGAACTTTAGACCTCCGTGACCGCAACCTTTGAGGCACGTGATCCATGAGCATTTTGGCTGCCTCCGGAACATTTTCCGGCACTGTGCAACTCAGCACATATAGCTAAGGTTCGTTAACCTTATTAAAGTTCTATTGTCCTCCCACTTAACCTTTTATGAAAAACTTCTTTTTTCAAGAAAACTTCACGTTTCAAGCGACAAACCCTTTTGTCCTTAGTGTTATGGAGGAATACCCAATTGTTATTCGAAATAACCTACAAATACATACTTATCCGACTTCGGTTGTAAACATCTTACTTATGTTTCGTATACCAAAATTTAAGAAATTACAACTTGGGTTTTACCCCAAACCATAACTCATATGGTGTCATTTCAACGGATCAAGATGGAGCTCTTTTCAGTGTAAAAGCGGTAGTCTCTAAAGATTTCATATTTTAAAACATAATGGCAGTTTTATAAATAACACCTTTGATCCAACCATGTCAAACAAGGTTTTATTACAAATCTCAAACACTCCATACTCCTATGGTGTTTTGAGATATGTAAATCTAGGTGTTTTGCTAAACTTGCAACTCAAATAAATCCCTTTATGATAAATCATAATTCAATTATTTTCTTGTTACACTTGTAACTCAAATAAATCCCTTTATGATAAAATCATGAATCATTTATTTTCTTGTTACAATGATTTTCCACTTCATCATGAAAGTCTTTGAAACATTTTCAAATATTTCATACTTCTTTCTCATTAAGTGAACATTCGCTCAAATTTTCGGAGAAAGCATATGAAGTTGAAATCCATCGCTTACGACTATACATAATGGACTACATACATCTATATGTATAATTCCAATATTTTAGTCGTTCGTTCTTCTTTGGCCTTTGAACGAAGTTTTAATTATCTCGAGGAAAGTCTCACAAGCGTCACTTGATCAAATCAAAGACTCCAAAAATCTATGAATATGGAGGTTCTTCATGTTTTCTTTCCAATATAATTTAAACAGCGATGTCACTTTGTAAGTGATCTTTCAATTATTTGTCTTGCGACATTTTAGCATTAGGTTTTATGGTTGTGATTATCCAACTATATTTGTAAATCATCCATCTTATATGGAATACGGTAATTATTTGAACAACCTTTGTTCTCATAATACCTGATTTAAATAGCAATTATTAAAACAAATCTTGAAGTCAAGCTTTGATGTCAACGAGAAATACAAACAACGGTTTGTTTGTTTTCGATGAACATCATCACATATTCTCTTGCTAGTTACTTAGGCCATTGTAGTTCATGAATTGCGTCGTTCTGTATGACATTTCATACCAACCAATTTGGTATCCAATACCCAAGAACCACATTGTTTAACAAGCAAAGAATACAACCATAACATGTATATCATCTATATACCTAAACTGGATATTTCCAGTCTTTTCTTTTCTACCAAATATATTTTATAGATTCTCTTTCAGCATTTCCTTTTTCCTTTTAAAATAATCTATCAACATCAAAAGTGGCACCATATACATGACACATAGTCCAAAGCGTGTATATTCAAATAATAATACCTTTGGACTTGCACTTTGAAGTAGATCACCATCATCAAAATGATCGGCATTCTTTCAAAATCCATTCTTGAATAATTGTCACATCCCAAATTTTAGATTTGGTTCTGCATTATCATTCATGTCATTGCATCATACTCTTCCATGCAAAACCATCGATTGAAAAGATTCGGCAAAACACTATTTTCTAAACCCTACTCTATTTTACTACGAGGCTCCTACGGGAGGTTTTACTAGGACTTGTGTTTTCCACCCTTGTAGCCTAGTGGTTTTACTCATCCCCTGACCCTAGGTTGTTCCCCTTGATTTTACAAAAATTTAGGAACAAGAATCGCCCGATTCGGAGTTCGTATGAAGGAGTTACGGAGGTTTTACTAAAATGGAAAAGGGGAAAAGGAAAGGATCAAAAAAAATCGGCGCCAGTCTGCTGGGCCGCGCCGGCCCAGCCAGCCAGCACCGCACCGCCCGCGCGGCGGATAGAATCCGCCGCCGCCCCAGCTACAGCCCACCGACAGGTGGGGCCGTGTCCGCCTAGGACCCCGCGTGGGGGGGTGCCCACTTAAAGCCACCGACCCCACCTGCCTCTCTCTCCCCACGCGCCCGCACCCGCCGCCCTCCCGCCTCGATCCGCGCGCCGCCGCCTGCCTCGGGAACCGCGCCGCCGCCGCGCCAGGTAAGCCGCCGCCGCCGCCCCGCGCGCGCCGCTCGCCGCCCGCACGCGCCGCCACCGCGCCGCCGCCGTTCCGTGCTGATCGCCTCTCCCTCTCCGCGCAGGACCCCGCCGACCCCGCCGACCCGCCGCCGACCGCCGCCGCCGCCGCCTCTTCTCGGCCGTCGGATCTAAGATCTGCGGCCCAGATCGACCGGAGACCGCGCGGTTGACTGGTCAACGGCCAGTCAACCCGCGCCGAGTCAGCGCTGAGTCAGCAGGGAATATTTCCGGAATATTCCCTTTTGATTTAAATCGTTTTAGAAATTGCAGAATCTTGTAGAAACTTGTAAATTGCGTAGAAATTAATCTACTGGGCCAAAAATTGCAAATAAAATATGTGTAGATTCAGTAAGTCGTATAGAACCTTGCTGTACCATTGTTTCACACTTTTGCAGCAAGGTTTTGTCCAGTTTATTTAAAAGAGTTAATGGCCTTTTTGGAGTAATTAATTCGTAGAAAAAGATCTGTAACTCCAAAAATTGCGTATAATATGTCCCTGGTTTCAGTAGAACAAGGGGAATCTCAAAGTGAATTAAAAAGGTAGGCGTATAGTAAAAACTTCTGCAGAAACTGCCTAGCGGCTTTCTGCAGTGTTTTAATTATTCAGGAGTTTTATAATTCCTTTTTGAGTAATTCCAATTGGTACTATTCCTAAATAGCAATTCCTATACAGTAGCACTTTCCCAAGATTTTACAAACAGTATACTACCGGTAGTGAATTATTTGGGTTCTAGCTCTAGTTTTGAGCATTATATTTTGCATAATAGTTTCCCTTGCGCTAAAACTATTTTCCATGCATGCAATCAGTAGCTTTACTGAATAGGATTATGTGGTGCTGCTGTAGCATCAATCCACTTGTCATGCATGCATTCATGCATCATCTTTGTTGCATATGCTTGCGGATTATTGTTTATGATTGCAATTGTATCGTGTAGATTGTGACGAGTGCAACGCTTGCTCGTGTGTGGATTGTTCTTCCGACCGCTACAACCAAGGCAAGTAGATGCTACCTTGTTCATGATATTGACCTACTATTTCCAATGCATTGTCGTGTATTTTGTAGATGCATGTGTAGGATGATACTATCGCTATGCTATGTCCTATTATGTGGTAGGGCCTTCCTTGTAGATGAACCACCGTTGGTAGATGTGCTTAGCCATGCTAAGATGAACGAGGCCTAGGTTACATCGCTGAAAGTTGTTTCTAAAAGTGTTGGTTTGCAAAAACTAAAACAACTTAATCAATGAATCTCCTGGGTGTGATGGGATTGATAAATTTTGGTGGTTTCATTGCGGAAAGGCACCCAGGTATCAAGAGAAAATGATTGGCTTCTTTACTTTGTAGCTTACGTGTACAACCATGTGCCAATAATAAAATGGGCGGTTGGTTGGACTTAGTAGGTTGTGGTAACTCGAACCCGCGTATCCAGAGATGTAGAATTTTGGTAGGTTGGACCGGTGCGCGTCGGGATTGGGGAGCTACTTCCCGAACAGTCTCTTCTTGGACTTCTCCCTATCATCACCCAAAATGAGAGTGATGGTACGAGCTGGGCTGGCCAAGTCACATGGGTAAAGTGTACTAACCCCTGCAGGGTGTGTAATCTAATCGATTAGCCGTGTCCCCGGTTATGGACAACTGAGTTGCTTGATATTGATTCCATGACATGTTTCTCGCTCATTCTAATTTCATAATTTCTTTAATGTTGTTGGGTTAACCTAATTGGGATCTTTTCAAAGAAAATCAAAAACTGTTTATGAAAGTAGGACAAAGGTATTTGCAAATGCAAGCTAGCCACAGCTCCACTTGCCAAATATGCATGTAGATGTTAGCATTATTGTCTCCTTTACTAGCTCTACTTGCCATACATTCCATGTATTGACCCTTCGGGGCTGCTACGTTTCATGTTGCAGGATATTCCGATTCTGAGTAATCGATATAGGCCACGGTACTCCACTCGGCACTTGTTCACTTGTGGGCAATTTGAAGAATGGAGGATTTACTTTATTTATGTTGCTACCTGAATAATTTGAGCTAGCCTTGAGCTAAGCTTTTATTGTAATAATGGTACTCTGGATCATCGTTATTCATGATACACGGATATATTTGCTATGTTATTCATCTTATTCTATTGTGGGCCAATGAACCAATCCAGGGATTGGCATGTCACATAGAAGCCACGGTCTTTTCAGAACCGCGGTGTTACAAGATGGTATCAGAGCCCGTGTGTCGCCTGTAGGATCGTGACCTAGGATTGGATTAGGAAGCCATAGAACTATTAGAGCATATAATAACTTTGTCTTTCATCTTACGCCTTTCACTCTCGTAAATTCTTATCATATGATATTCTCACACTTTCCTCTTTTAATTGATAGATGGGAGAAGTCAGGACTGAGTATGCAACCATGGAGTCACCAAGGCGTTTGCAAGGCAGTTAGCACAGCTCTCGCGGTCATTGGGATTGCCACTGCCCATGTTCAAGGGAAGAAGGCTGTACACCTATGGATATGGTGAGGATGCATGGGAGATCACCACCTTCATCTTCAGGGATGCCGCCTTGCCAAACCCTGTGCACCTGATCTACACCAAGACATACTGCAACTGGGGACTTGGAATCAACTTGGCCATACATGAAGCCCTGTCTCGCCAGTGCCATCATGTCCGACACCTACTGCCAGCAGATTCACCCTACCGTGACTATGGGAGGCGTGATGAAGATGGACACATTGTGGTTACCCCGGGCGACAGGAACAACATGCCGCCCCGTCGGAGGCACATAGAGGACATGGAAAGGGAGAATGGATCTCTAGCTGAGAAAGTGATGATGATAAAGGAGATTGTAGACTTTGCTAGCAATGGTATGGTGGTCCAAGGACAGGAGATTGACACCCTGCATGAAGCTGTGGGAGTTCTGGAGAATGCCCTGATAGCCAGAGATGCAACCATAGCTCATCTTCATGGTACTGTGCAGGAGAACACCCAGAACATACAACAGTTGCAAGGGACCGTCCAGGAAAGGGATCAAACTATTGAAGCTATGACAGCCCACATTGCTGCTCTCCAAGCACAGTTGAATCCACCCTCTGATGATGACAATGGAGATGATGGCAACAATGGGGATGATGATGACAGTGGCAACAATGATGATGATGAGGACGAGGATGATGATGATGATGATGGAGACGATGATGGTGGAGGAGATGAAGCTGTTGCAGTTGCAGCTGAGAGTCAAGAAGAAGAGGAGGATCCAGAAGAGGTGGAGTTTGAGATCTCAAGTGATGATTCAGGATAAGTGTACACTCCGCCGCCATGGTTGAACCGTGGACCAAAGCGCCAACGCATGAGTGCAAGGACCTACCGCAACCTCTTCAAGAAGTAGTTAGAAGTCCACCAATTAGTCCTCGTTAGGTAAAATCGTTAGGATTAGTCTCGATCTATGTGAAACTTAATTATTGTTAGTTTAAGAGTGTTTAGT
Organism: Avena sativa; assembly: GCA_916181665.1. Taxonomy (NCBI): domain Eukaryota; kingdom Viridiplantae; phylum Streptophyta; class Magnoliopsida; order Poales; family Poaceae; genus Avena; species Avena sativa. Next base: position 295,271,432 of record OV702297.1, on the reverse strand, counting down.
TGCTTATTTGTGTACTCCAATATCCCAGGAGTTATTTGTGCGAATTTTTATGAAAGAGTTATGGCAAGTTTGGTTACTATCTGTGTTATTTTCGCTGCAGTTTTCTACTGATACAGCAGTACTGTATGATTTTTCATATTTTTCTGGTAATTGGGAAAAATCTGAAAAAAATAGGGCTGGTGCGAAACTCTCTGTACTATATGTGCAAAAATCAGCTAAATTTTATGACGAGTCTAAGTCAGTTAGAAAAATTCGTGAACGCTGCTGGACTGTTCTGGCAAATTGCTGTTTTTGTTGTTTAGTTGATCAACTGTTTAGTTAACCATTGCTAACTCTTGTAAAACTATTTCAGTAGGTATATACTGCTAGGATAACCCCTGGGATGCTGCTGGATCACTTGTTTGTTGATGTGTTGCTTGCTTGAGATTGTCTGCTATTGTTTGTTGTTGTTTGATCATAATGCATGGGTAGAATCCTATTATCGTAGTTGATTCTTTCTAAGCTTACCTGTGCTGAACCGCAGATGCCTCCCCGCCGTCAACCCACTGAGTTGGAGCAGCTCATGGCAGCTCAGGCACAGCTGACCCAAGTTATGACTCAGTTCATGGAAGCTCAGAACAACAACAACAATGGGAACAACCAGCCTCAGGGAGATGCTCTCACCAGATTTCTGAGGCTAAGGCCAGCTAAGTTCTCTACTGCAACGGAACCAATGGTTGCTCTCGACTGGTTGCGTTCAGTCAACAAGGATCTGGTAACTGTTGGATGCACTCATGCTGAGAAGGTGAGGTTTGCCGCTCACCTACTGGAGGGACCAGCCGCTTCTTGGTGGGACACTTTTCAGATCACCCACCCGCTGGATACTGTGACTTGGGCAATGTTTGAGGAAGGTTTCAGGACCAACCACGTGTCTTCAGGAGTTCTGAGCCTGAAGAGGAAGGAGTTCCGCAACTTGCGCCAAACCAACCGCACTGTGGCTGAGTACATTGAGGAGTTTAACAACCTGTCCCGTTATGCACCTGAGGATGTTGACACTAATGCAAAAAGGAGGGAGAGATTCCTGGATGGCCTTAGTGATGAGCTTTCCGTGCAGCTACTGGTGGTTTATTGCCCCACTTTCCAGGAGCTTATGGACAAGGCCAGGATCTTGGAAGGGAAGCACAAACAGGTGGAGAACCGCAAGAGAAAGAGCAATAATCACCACTCTGGTTCACATCACAAGTCTCGCACTTCTTATGATGGATACTCCAAGCATGGAGGGAGTGACCATGGGCACCATGGGAGCCATGACCGCCACCACCATGGGGGCGATGGACATCGCCACGACAACCACAAGAGCACCCACCACAACCACAAGGGAGGACACTCTCACCACTCTGGAGGACACGGTGGACATGACCGCAACCGCGAGCGCAGCTTTGTGAAGAAGGATCTGAGTGAGGTGACATGATTCAAGTGTAAACAGAAGGGACACTATGCTGACAACTGTCCGGAGAGGAAGGGACTGAAGCCAACCAACAACGAGAAGGCCACCGTGAACCACATGAATGTGGAGGAGATTCCAGATGAGCCTGACCTTGTGATTGGTAAGTTTCCAATCAACACTCACCCTGCACTTATACTTTTCGATACTGGTGCATCGCATTCATTCATATCAAGGGCATTTGTGGATAAGTATAAGCTACCTACTGAGTCCATGAAAGGGGCTATTAGAGTGAGTTCACCTGGAGGAGATATGATAGCTAGCGCGGGATGCCGCGACTTAACTGTGAGGATTGGAACACACAACTTCAGTGCACATTTGGTAGTGTTGGAATCACAGGGGTTAGATGTTATTCTGGGTATGGATTGGATGTCTATGCATGGAGGACACATAGATTATGCACAGCGAGCTGTTTCACTCAAAACCCCGGATGGTAAGAGAATTAGGTTCAAGTCGGCAGTGCGACCGGGAAGGTGTAAGCTGAATTCTCTTAAGGGGGTTAGCATGGATACTGTGCCTGTGATTAAGGATTACCTCGATGTGTTTCCGGAAGAGCTGCCAGGAATGCCACCTGACAGGGAGGTAGAGTTTCTCATCGACCTGATGCCGGGAACAGGACCTATAGCAAAGAGACCATATAAGATGGATGTGGATGAGCTGAAGGAATTGAAGAAGCAGCTGAAAGAGCAGTTGGACAAGGGATTCATTCAGCCTAGTTCATCGTCATGGGGAGCACCTGTTCTGTTTGTGGAGAAGAAAGACAGCAGCAAGAGATTAGTGGTGGACTATCGCTCGCTAAATGAGGTGACTATCAAGAACAAATACCCCCTGCCGAACATAAATGATTTGTTTGATCAACTGGAAGGAGCAAAGGTGTTTAGTAAGATTGATCTGCGATCGGGCTACTTCCAATTGAAGATCCGGGAGGAGGACGTACCAAAAACCGCCTTCACCACTAGGTATGGTTTATATGAGTATACGGTTATGTCTTTTGGACTAACGAATGCCCCGTCATATTTCATGACCATGATGAACAAGGTATTTATGGAGTACTTGGACAAGTTCGTGGTGGTGTTTATTGGCGACATACTGATATATTCCAAGGATGATGCTGAGCATGAGAAACATCTGCGACTGATTATGGAGAAGCTGAGGGAACACAAGCTATATACCAAATTCAGCAAGTGTGAATTCTGGCTCAACACTGTTGGATTTCTTGGACACGTGGTGTCAGGACAAGGAGTCGCTGTTGATCCAAGCAAAGTGACTGCAGTGACAGAATGGGAAGCACCCAAGAATGCAGGAGAGATACGAAGCTTTTGGGGACTTGCTGGATATTACAGGAGATTCATTGAGAACTTCTCCAAGATTGCTAAGCCAATGACTGAACTTCTGAAGAAGGAGAAGAAGTTTGAATGGTCAGACGTATGTGAAGCCAGCTTTCAGGAACTGAAGCGTCGATTAGTGACTGCACCTGTTCTGTGTTTACCAGACCTTCAGAAGGATTTCCAAGTGTACTGCGATGCTTCTCGACAGGGACTTGGGAGTGTGCTGATGCAAGATGGGAGAGTAGTGTCATATGCCTCGCGACAACTCAAGCACCATGAGCGGAATTACCCCACACACGACTTGGAGTTAGCGTCAGTGGTTCATGCGCTCAAGGTATGGAGGCATTACTTAATGGGAAAACACTGTGATGTGTACACCGACCACAAGAGCCTGAAGTACATATTTACACAGAAGGAACTGAATATGAGACAAAGGAGATTGTTGGAACTTATCAAGGATTATGATATGAATCTGCAATACCACCCAGGAAAGGCCAATGTAGTAGCAGATGCTCTGAGCCGGAAGGTCTATGACAACGGATTGACAATTGGGGAATTGCCTGAGGATTTGTGCAAGCAGTTCAAGGACCTTAGACTGGAGGTAGTATCAGAGGGATACTTGGCAGCAATGGAGGTCCAACCAACGCTACAGGACAGAATCAGGAAGGCTCAAGTGGGAGACAAAGAGATAGGTGAAGTAAAGGAAAAGATGAAGGAGGATCGAGCAAGGGAATTCCGCGAGGATGAGCAAGGAACCTTGTGGTATGGAGATCGTTTGTGTGTTCCCAACGATCCGGAGATAAGGAAATTGATTCTGCAGGAAGCTCATGACTCGCCGTATTCCATACATCCGGGCAATACGAAGATGTATATGGACCTAAAGGACAGATTCTGGTGGAACAACATGAAGGGAGACATCGCGGAGCATATTGCCCTATGTGATGTATGTAGCCGAGTAAAGGCGGAACACCAGAAGCCAGCAGGATTGCTACAGCCATTGCCCGTGCCGGATTGGAAGTGGGATAGAGTGGGAATGGATTTTATCACAGGATTGCCCAGGACCAGGTCAGGATACGACTCCATTTGGGTAGTGGTCGACCATTTGACCAAGGTAGCCCACTTTATACCGGTGAAGACGACCTATACGAGTGCAAGGTTGGCCAAGATCTATATGGACAGGATTGTGTGCCTACACGGAGTTCCCAAGAGTATTGTATCTGACAGAGGCACCCAATTTACCTCACACTTCTGGCGCCAGCTGCACGAGTCACTTGGTACTAGATTGGAGTTTAGCACAACGTTTCACCCATAGACTGATGGACAGACCGAGAGGGTGAATCAGATTTTGGAAGACATGCTGAGAGCTTGCGCTTTAGTTCATGGTTCTAGTTGGGATGCGAATTTGCCGTATGCTGAGTTTTCCTACAACAACAACTATCAAACCAGCATCAAGACGTCACCATTTGATGTACTGTATGGGAAACGGTGCCGAACACCATTGCTATGGTATGGAGTAGGAGAACGCCAGTTGTTTGGGCCTGATTTGATCAAGGACGCTGAGGAGAAGGTCGCCTTGATTAGGGACAGGCTGAAGGTAGCACAATCAAGGCAGAAGAGCTACGCGGACGCCAAGCGCAAGGAAGTGGTGTATGAGATAGGTGATAGAGCATACCTCAGAGTGTCGCCACTTCGTGGAATCAAGAGATTTGGAATTAAGGGTAAGCTGGCACCTCGGTTTATTGGACCGTATCGGGTCTTGGCACGCAAAGGAGAGGTTGCTTACCAATTGGAGTTGCCAGAAGCTCTGTCCACTGTTCACAATGTGTTCCACGTGTCCCAGCTGAAGAAGTGCCATCCGGAGATGGTGGATACACCATTGAAAGACACAGTGCCGCTAGAGGAAGTTCGGCTTGAGAATGACTTGACCTATGAGGAGAAGCCGGTCAAGATTCTAGAGACAGCGGAGAGGATTACCCGTACCAAGACAATCAAGTTTTGCAAGGTGCAGTGGAGCCACCACACCGAAGAGGAAGCCACTTGGGAGCGTGAGGATGACATCCGAGAGGACTACCCACACCTATTTGCTAGCCGCGCCGAATCTCGGGGACGAGATTCATCTTAAGGGGGTTAGTCTTGTCACATCCCAAATTTTAGATTTGGTTCTGCATTATCATTCATGTCATTGCATCATACTCTTCCATGCAAAACCATCGATTGAAAAGATTCGGCAAAACACTATTTTCTAAACCCTACTCTATTTTACTACGAGGCTCCTGCGGGAGGTTTTACTAGGACTTGTGTTTTCCACCCTTGTATCCTAGTGGTTTTACTCATCCCCTAACCCTAGGTTGTTCCCCTTGATTTTACAAAAATTTAGGAACAAGAATCGCCCGATTCGGAGTTCGTATGAAGGAGTTACGGAGGTTTTACTAAAATGGAAAAAGGGAAAAAGAAAGGATAAAAAAATCGGCGCCAGTCTGCTGGGCCGCGCCGGCCTAGCCAGCAAGCACCGCAACGCCCGCGCGGCGGATAGAATCCGCCGCCGCCCCAGCTACAGCCCACCGATAGGTGGGGCCGTGTTCGCCTAGGACCCCGCGTGGGGGGGGGGCCCACTTAAAGCCACCGACCCCACCTGCCTCTCTCTCCCCACGCGCCCGCACCCGCCGCCCTCCTGCCTCGATCCGCGCGCCGCCGCCTGCCTCGGGAACCGCGCCGCCGCCGCACCCCGCGGGCGCCGCCGCCTGCGCGCACCGCCACCGTTCCGTGCTGACCGCCTCTCCCTCTCCGCGCAGGACCCCGCCGACCCGCCGCCGACCGCCGCCGTCCCGAGCCGCCGGAGCGCCGCCGCCGCCTCTTCTCGGCCGTCGGATCTAAGATCTGCGGCCCAGATCGACCGAAGACCGCGCGGTTGACTGGTCAACGGCCAGTCAACCCGCGCTGAGTCAGCGCTGAGTCAGCAGAGAATATTCCCGGAATATTCCCTTTTGATTTAAATCGTTTTAGAAATTGTAGAATCTTGTAGAAACTTGTAAATTGCGTAGAAATTAATCTACTGGGCCAAAAATTGCAAATAAAATATGTGTAGATTCAGTAAGTCGTATAGAACCTTGCTGTACCATTGTTTCACACTTTTGCAGCAAGGTTTTGTCCAGTTTATTTAAAAGAGTTAATGGCCTTTTTGGAGTAATTAATTCGTAGAAAAAGATCTATAACTCCAAAAATTGCGTATAATATGTCCCTGGTTTCAGTAGAACAAGGGGAATCTCAAAGTGAATTAAAAAGGTAGGCGTATAGTAAAAACTTCTGCAGAAACTGCCTAGCGGCTTTCTGCAGTGTTTTAATTATTCAGGAGTTTTATAATTCCTTTTTGAGTAATTCCAATTGGTACTATTCCTAAATAGCAATTCCTATACAGTAGCACTTTCCCAAGATTTTACAAACAGTATACTACCGGTAGTGAATTATTTGGGTTCTAGCTCTAGTTTTGAGCATTATATTTTGCATAATAGTTTCCCTTGCGCTAAAACTATTTTCCATGCATGCAATCAGTAGCTTTACTGAATAGGATTATGTGGTGCTGCTGTAGCATCAATCCACTTGTCATGCATGCATTCATGCATCATCTTTGTTGCATATGCTTGCGGATTATTGTTTATGATTGCAATTGTATCGTGTAGATTGTGACGAGTGCAACGCTTGCTCGTGTGTGGATTGTTCTTCCGACCGCTACAACCAAGGCAAGTAGATGCTACCTTGTTCATGATATTGACCTACTATTTCCAATGCATTGTCGTGTATTTTGTAGATGCATGTGTAGGATGATACTATCGCTATGCTATGTCCTATTATGTGGTAGGGCCTTCCTTGTAGATGAACCACCGTTGGTAGATGTGCTTAGCCATGCTAAGATGAACGAGGCCTAGGTTACATCGCTGAAAGTTGTTTCTAAAAGTGCTGGTTTGCAAAAACTAAAACAACTTAATCAATGAATCTCCTGGGTGTGATGGGATTGATAAATTTTGGTGGTTTCATTGCGGAAAGGCACCCAGGTATCAAGAGAAAATGATTGGCTTCTTTACTTTGTAGCTTACGTGTACAACCATGTGCCAATAATAAAATGGGCGGTTGGTTGGACTTAGTAGGTTGTGGTAACTCGAACCCGCGTATCCAGAGATGTAGAATTTTGGTAGGTTGGACCGGTGCGCGTCGGGATTGGGGAGCTACTTCCCGAACAGTCTCTTCTTGGACTTCTCCCTATCATCACCCAAAATGAGAGTGATGGTACGAGCTGGGCTGGCCAAGTCACATGGGTAAAGTGTACTAACCCCTGCAGGGTGTGTAATCTAATCGATTAGCCGTGTCCCCGGTTATGGACAACTGAGTTGCTTGATATTGATTCCATGACATGTTTCTCGCTCATTCTAATTTCATAATTTCTTTAATGTTGTTGGGTTAACCTAATTGGGATCTTTTCAAAGAAAATCAAAAACTGTTTATGAAAGTAGGACAAAGGTATTTGCAAATGCAAGCTAGCCACAGCTCCACTTGCCAAATATGCATGTAGATGTTAGCATTATTGTCTCCTTTACTAGCTCTACTTGCCATACATTCCATGTATTGACCCTTCGGGGCTGCTATGTTTCATGTTGCAGGATATTCCGATTCTGAGTAATCGATATAGGCCACGGTACTCCACTCGGCACTTGTTCACTTGTGGGCAATTTGAAGAATGGAGGATTTACTTTATTTATGTTGCTACCTGAATAATTTGAGCTAGCCTTGAGCTAAGCTTTTATTGTAATAATGGTACTCTGGATCATCGTTATTCATGATACACGGATATATTTGCTATGTTATTCATCTTATTCTATTATGGGCCAATGAACCGATCCAGGGATTGGCATGTCACATAGAAGCCACGGTCCTTTCAGAACCGCGGTGTTACAATAATATTTTAGTGTAGTAAACACTTTACATACATCTTCTATTCATCCTTATCATGACAACTTTCATGATTAAGCTACTGTAGCTTATAAAGGCGAATCGTGAGTATAACATTACTTTCCAAAACCCTTTTGGATGATTAGGATGTCTAGCATATCCAACCTTTGCAAATTCTCATCCAATATGAGAACATATATTATACTCTATCATATTGCAACCAAAACATTGTTTCAGATATCGTTATATCTGCCACACATGATGGTTGCTGAAACAATTCTTTCAGCTCCTAGATAATCTCGATATTTAAATCAAGAATCATGGAGGCAAACATGATACTTAAGATACTAACACTGGAATTGTTACTCTCAATTTAAAACTAATTATCAAATTTCATGGAGTAAACAGAGTTTGCGGAAAGTTTGCAATAGGACTTTAAACTTTAGATTGACACTCAACACAATACGATACCAGTTCGTAAAGTAAATATCTAGAATTCTATAGTTCTAATATCTCAATTACAACTATGCATAAGGTGGTGGATGAATGCCAATGACTACAACAAATTATGCAAATTCACTTTGATTTAATTTATGATAAATGGAGTTCTACTAGTCCAAATTAGGAATGAACTCCCACTCAAAAACGACATCCCTCGTGCCTTTTTGGTGATTACATGAACCAAATCAACTACACCAAGTCCGATCATCACGTGAGTCGGTGTAGCTTCAAAGGCGAGCATCAAATGGGCATCATATCTACCATATGACTCATGCTTAACCTTTCGGTCCGTGTTCCGAGGCCATGTCTGTACATGCTAGGCTCACCAAGTAAGAACCTTAGTATTCACGTGTGTAAAACTGTCTTACACCCGATATATGCTCGTGGATTCAAGTAAACCCGATCATCACGTGATGTCTTGAAGCGACGAAACATAATTGGTGCATACTTAAGGGAGAACACATTTTTATCTTGATATCTAAATGAGGGATCATCTTATTATGCTAATAAAACGTCAAACAAGCAATATAAGATGCAACAAACATCACATGTTTATAAGTGGAATGATATGGTTCTTGCACTTGATCTCCATCATGTGCATCATGGTATGATCGCCATCATACCTCTATGTGTAAGGCCAAGGTCTATGGAACTTACACTTTATGTGTGTTGTAAGAGTATCGACTTATACTTATACTTCTACTTACAACATCACCATATCATGACACTAGCCCAGCAACAATCTAAACTAGACGCCTCTAATTTATCCATTGCAAGTTTTACGTGGTTTAGGGCTTTCGAAGATAGAACCGTTCTTACCTACGAACATGAACCACAACGAGGATAACCAAATTGTTGACAACTCGTTGCAAATTAGATATTGACTATAGTAGGAGAGACAGACACCCGCTATCCACTTATGCAAAACTAGTTGCATGTCAAGCGTGGAAAAGGTCTCATGTGCGAGGACATGTAAAGTTTGTCCGGGCCGCTTCATCCCACTATGCCACCAATATCCAAAGTACCACTAAGAAGAAATAAATTGATCATCATCGCCCACATAATCATATGTGTACTACCCGTGCAAAGCATCTATGCATAGATCCGGCTCTGATACCACTGTTGGGTTCGCAGCATAGAAAACAAAAAAAATTGTACGATGGGAACAACTATGTATCAAGATCTATCTACTAGATACAAGCAATGGGCGGATATACATCCGTAGAGAACATACCCTTGAAGACCGACAAAGCTTAACGAGTCCAAACTCGTGGTTGATATAGACGATCTCTTGCCAATCTCAAGATCGAGAGGAAGTCGTAGCGCCGCAAAACTGCAGCGCATCCGTGCTCGCACACACGTACAAGACACCGAGCAACCTCCGCCTCCTCGCTCCAGCGCTGCAGCGGAAGCACAACCATTTCTTGCAGAATATCCATCGGGAACATGTATCTCGCTAGTCCGAGACCATGGGGGATAAATTCTAGAGGGGGAGAGAGATCCTTCACGAGGAGGTGTGCTTTGAGAGGAGGAGAGGGGGGCCTTTTATAGGGAGAGGGGGCACCCCAAGGGGCATGGCGCCAGCCATGGTGGCTGCCCCCACCTCTTCTACATTCATGTGGGTGGACCTCCCACTCAAAATGAAAAGCCTCCACTCCCATAAATGAGCCTCCACTAAAAAATCCACTCACATGCATTAAATTTCCACCAAATTTAATGCAAGCTCTCATTTAAATAAAACTATTTTATTTATTTATTCAGAATTTGTTTAATTACTTTAATTAACAAACATTCACATAAAACCCCTTGCTAGTATTCAATTTCACATGCAGAACCAGTTTTAGCAATTTCAACCGAAATAGTTTCGGTGTCAAGTGAAAAAAATTCCTGCGCTTGTTATTCTTTCCGGCATGAAACTTTTGCTCCAATTAGATGTCAGTGTCCCTTAAGTGTGCCACCCTACGGTTCGCGAATAATGCGGACATGATCAAGACCCTTCTCTGATCAATAATCAGAAGCAGGACCTGGAGATCCATACTGACTCCCACACATTCAACGATGACTTTCCTGTGATCGTCGAAACCTTTTACGCTAGTATCTTAATCCCTTTGTTTCACGATATATTACATGTCCGAGATTTGATCATCGGTATCTCCATACCTAGTTTGATCTTGTTACCGACATGCACTCTTTTCTTGTTCCCGTGATATAACATTCTAGTGATCAAATCACTTGCTTGCAAGCTAATCAATGTGATATCACCGAGAGGGCCTAGAGTATATCTATCCGTCATCAGGATGAACAAATTCTAGTATCGATCCATGAGCCTCAACATAACACTTTAGTAGTTCTGAAGCCATCTTTATAATCACCCAGTTACGGTGTGACGTTTGATATCATCAAGAAACTCTTTCGGTGTTAGTGGTTGACATGATCTCATGGTCTAAGGATTAGGATCACTTCGTAAGTTGTTATAGCAATATAAACTCAATGACTTTGATCATAATGCTATACTTAGGATGAATGTTCATCACATCATTACACTAATGGTGTGACCTCGTTATTAACAACATCCAATGTCCATGATCAGGAAACCTTTGATCATCTTGTTAATCAACGAGCTAGTTTATAAGAGAGGCATAACTAGGAACTTCCTTTTTGTTTATTAAACAAACATGTATTAACGTTTCCGTATTAATACAATTATAGCATGCAAAATAAACATTTATCATAAATAAGGAATACGATAATAACCACTTTATTATTGCCTCTCGGGCATATTCCCTTTAGCTACTTCATGATGAATGTCCACCTGTGCAGTTCCCAAGATGACACATGGTCATGGTTGGGACGCCAAACTCATAGGGGAGGTGCCTATACTAGGGTGTGTAATTGAAAGGTTAGGATTGATTATCCGCATACTGAGTATGGTGATTTAGGATTGCTCCTGATGGATGTATTGAATGTTGTGGTGAAAGTGTACCACCTCTGCAGAGTGTCAAACTATTCAAATAGCCACGTCCGCGGTTATGGACAGTTGGAGTGGCCATACTGTTCCATCGTCAGATATTTTCAAAATGACTTGTGAAATGAATTATGACTTTGACTTGGCCACAACAGGGTTGTGAACATGAAAACTAAGTTCCCACTTAGGTGTTGTAAAACATTAAGTTAGTTTTATTTACTTCTAAACACAGTTAGAGATAAACATGGCCTCTTGCAAATAAACCTAGAGCTTAGGATTCCTACTCGAACTACTTTACTTGTTAGTGATAGTTTGCGAGTACTTAAAGAGTACTATGAGGAGGACTACCAGGATGATGGACAGAAGGAAGTCCATGACAACTAGGATCATCTCCCATCGTCAGCATTGCATGTGATCCTGAAAATGGAGCTTCGACCATGCTACCGTTATTATTATTCCACCGTGTTGATTGTATTAAGACCAGATCATGAGATCCTTTATTTGTAAGACCTTTATTATGGTTTGTAATGGATGATGAACTATGGTACCAATCTGTTATGTCTCGCAAAAATGGTAATCCTGGGATTGCGATGTATGGCATAACATGCATATGGGATTAAAAACCCGGGTGTTGACAAGTTGGTATCAGAGCCATCCTGACCATAGGAGACCCTAGTTAGAATGGACACTTGAATCAAGAACTTAGTTTCAAAAACAAAAGAAGTGAGTATTTATGAAAACCTATTCTCATTCTTATCACTGAGATTCTTTCAAGAAAATTTATGTTCCTCAAAAATTCTTGCACATCTTACATAAAATTTGACACACTTGATCACTCTACTAACTTACTCATCCTACATTCTTGTAGATGGACGTCAAGTATAGCAAGTTCTACCAGTTGGGCAATGGAGGACAGCTCATGTTCGAGCGTGATTTAGACCAACTCTCGGAACTTCTTGAGCACCCGCACCCCGAGTTTTTTGGAGCATAGCTCAACAATCAACAAGGAGGAGAACTACAATGGCTGATTGTTGCAAACGTCAGAGGCAAGATGGAGGCACCCACCTCAGAGGGGATCCAATTCAGCTTAAGAGAGAACAACTGGCTAGACGGACTCGCCAGGGCTATGCAGGAAGCTCTTGCCCATCTGTGTGGGCAAACCATCAATCAAATCAAGGGTACCCGCTTTGAGTACTACGCAAGGCATGATGCTATGTGACAGCCATTGGAGGTACCAGGCCACCTGGAGCTGAAGCATCAAGTGGATCATCTCGACTTCATGTTGTATGATAGGCAGAAGGAGTTGGACAATGCCCACGCCTACGCCAACCACTACTATGCCATTGCAGTCAAGAAGGACCAGACCCTCGCCATCCTTGCGAAGGAGCGCAAGTCATTTCGCCGTCTGCGTGACAAGAAGGATCGCATCATTGCTCGCCTTCGTCACAAAGTGTCAGACTTGGAAGAGACCATCCATGAGCGGGACATGCAGCTTGAGGAGAGGGAGAATGCATGGGAAGATATACGTGGAGATCCCTACTCCTACCTCAGCGATGATGATGACTACCTGGAGGACCAAGCCATGGACTTCCACACTAATGATGATGATTCCGCCTTCATTGATGATGATGAAGCCACCGATTCTGATGAGTAGTAACACTTGAGCGCTATCGTAGGTGTGAGTTGTATCCGGTCCCACTATATCGTAGTTTCACATAATGGTTCTTAAAACCAGTTGTTACCTTAGTGTGGTGTGTGTTTGTATTGGATGATATGAATGAATGAATTAAAAGCAAGTTGCTAGTTGGAAAAATCAGAGTCAAACTCAAAGTTTAAAAGCTTTTCAAACACAAATCCATGAACCTTAGAAATTTCCCTCTTGTCTCATGATCTATCTCAATCTTCAGATGCCTCGCGGAGGAAGCAGCTCGTCTCAGGATCCAATGCTACAAATCTTGCAAATGTTGGTTGCCAACCGTGAAGCTAGAAGAGCTGAACGTCAAGCTAACCTAGCCACCCTTCAACAGATAGCTCAGATGGCCAATAATAATCAAGGCCATGGAAACCAGGACAACCATGGATCCAAGCTCAAGAACTTTCAGAACACCAATCCACCCATTAGTTTCTGAAGAGCCATTAGATGCTGATGACTGGTTGCAGACCATGGAGAACAATTTATAAGTCGCAGGAATGGAGGACAATGAGAAAGTACTGTTTTCCACCCATTATCTGGCAGGTGATGCGAGAGCTTGGTGGAATAGCATTTGAATCATGAATGGAGGACAGATGATGGCTTGGGATGAATTCAAACTCAAGTTCAGCCGAACCCATGTGCCACCGGGTTTGATTCTGCGGATGAGGGGTGAATTCAAGGAGTTTAAGTAGGGAAGAATGACTGTGGTAGAGTACCGTGACAGATTTCTATCTCTGTCTAGGTATGCCCCTAATGAGATTAGTACTGGAACCAAGAAGAAGGAGAGATTCTTGAATGGTCTGCATGATGAAATGCAGACAGTGTTGGTCAACATTCCCTTCGCTGACCTTGAAGCCTTAGTGGATTCTGCAATCTAGATGGAAGGCAAGATCAACCAAGGCAATGAGAATCGCAAGCGTCGAATGATGAATCAACCAGGATCCCACCAAACCCCAAAGTATCATCCCAACTCGTCTGCAGGATATGCCCTGAGAAACAATAGACCCCTGATGACCCGTCCGAACTATCCCAACCGTGGACTAGGAAACCCAAGGCCCGGAGGAAACCACAACAACAACCCCGGCAACTCCAAAATTTTCAACTGTGCACTGCCCAAGTTCAACAACAACAACCACCCCAACAACAACAATACTGCCCCAAGGACTGGAAGCAATGGTGTGCCTATTGCAGGAAAAGACAAGTCTCAGGTTACTTGTTTTGAATGCGGAGTCAAGGGTCACTATTCCAATGAGTGCCCCAAGAAGCTTGCACCAGCCACCAATGTGAATGCCCCAGCTCAGCAGCAGCGCTGTGTTCATCTTGGAAGAAGATTTGCCCCAGGGAACTCACTCAACCGCAACGGCCGTCTGTTTCACATGAATGCTAAAGAAGCTCAGGAAGCGCCAGATGTCGTGCTGGGTATGTTTTCTGTTAACTCAGTACTTGAAAGAGTGTTGTTTGATTCTGGAGCATCACACTCGTTTGTTACAGAAGAATTTGCATGCACTAGTAATATTCAACCAACAAAATTGAAGCATGTTATGATAGTTCAAATACCTGGTTCAACCACCAAAGCTAGACAAATTTGCAAGGTCGTACCTATCAGAATCCATGGAATAGATTTTTATGGTAATCTAATAGTACTTGGAACCAAAGGTTTGGAAGTAGTACTAGGAAATGGATTGGATGTTGAAACATAAAGGATTAATCGATTGTGCCAAGAAATCCATAACCATGACTAGTACCGTCGGAGTATCAGTAGAGCATGTATCTGAAACCTTGCCCCGTCAATTCAAGTGCAACAAGAGTCTAGCCCAACCAACCATTGACCAAGTTAGAGTAGTTTGTGAATACCCCGGCGTATTCCCAGATGTATTGCCCGGTATGCCCCCAAATCGGGATATTGAGTTTATCATTGAACTAATCCCTGGAACTAGACCCATAGCTCAGAGACCTTATAGTATGAACCCGTCAGAATTAGTGGAGCTAAATAAGCTACTGGATGCTATGCTGGAGATAGGCCTGATTCAACCAAGTGCGTCGCCATGGAGATCACCTGTTTTGTTTGTGGATAAGAAATATGGAGGTAACCGTTTGTGCACGGATTATCGGAAGCTGAATGATGTCACCATTAAGAACAAGTACCCACTACCGAAGATAGAAGATCTGTTTGACCAGTTGACCGGTGCCAAAGTGTTTTCTAAGATTGATCCTAGAACTGGCTATCATCGACTCAAGATTTGCGCAGAGGATATTCCAAAGACTGCCTTCACCACCCGATATGGACTGTATGAGTACAATGTCATGTCTTTTGGATTAACCAATGCCCCCGCTTATTTCATGAACCTCATGAATAATATTTTTATGAACTTCCTGGATAAGTTTGTCGTTGTTTTCATCGATGACATTCTGATCTATTCCAAATCAGAAGAAGAACATGACCTACACCTAAGGACCATCCTTGAAATCCTCAGGGAGCATCAATTGTATGCCAAGTTTAGCAAATGTGAGTTCTGGTTACAGGAAGTAGGATTCCTAGGACACATTGTGTCGGCAGGAGGAATTGCTGTCGACCCTGCCAAGGTTAAGGATGTTGAAGAATGGCAAGTCCCAACCACTCAAACCAAAGTTCGTGCATTTCTTGGATTAGCGGGATATTACCGCAAGTTCGTAGAAGGATTCTCGAGTATCGCAAGACCCATGACCCAATTGTTGAAGAAAGATAAGAAGTTTGAATGGACGGACAAATGTGAAGCAAGTTTTCAAGAGCTCAAGAAAAGATTGATATCAACCCCAATCTTGATTATGCCGGATATCACGAAGCCTTTTGATGTGTATTGTGACGCATCCAAGATTGGTCTCGGATGTGTGCTAATGCAAGAAGGCAAAGTCATATCCTATCTGTCCCGACAACTGAAGCAACATGAGCATAATTACCCTACCCATGACCTTGAACTAGCAGCCATAGTTTTAGCCTTGAAGACATGGCGGCATTACCTCATGGGTAACCGCTATGAGATTTATTCAGATTACAAGAGTGTGAAGTATATTTTCACCCAGAAGGATCTAAATATGAGGCAAAGGAGATGGATAGATCTAATCAAGGACTATGATATGGACATTCACTATCACCCTGGCAAAGCCAATGTGGTAGCAGATTCCCTTAGCAGATTGCCGTGTCGATTGAACACCATGATTCTGAAGGAGCAACCAAGTTTACATAAGAAGTTGGAAGATTTCAGAATGGAGCTAGTTAGTGAAGGATTTTTGGCTAGCATAGAACTTCAACCCACTTTGATCAGTCAGATCAAGGAGGCGCAGAAAGGAAATGCTAGTATCGACGGAATCAAACATCGTATCGGTACAGGGAAGGTACCCGGATTCACCGAAGATGAAGAAGGAGTTTTGTGGTACAAAGGCCGTAGATGTGTACCAGCAGATTCAGAGTTGAAGCAAGCTATTTTGCACGAAGCCCATGATACTCTTTATTATATCCACCCCGGAGGAACCAAGATGTATCAGAATTTGAAGGAGCAATTTTGGTGGCACAAGATGAAGAGAGAAATCGGAAGCTACATAGCCAAATGTGATATCTATCAGAGAGTCAAAGCGGGACATCAGAGAACCGCAGGAATTTTTCAACCATTGTAGATTCCAGAATGGAAATGGGATTCTGTAGGAATGGATTTTATCACCGGTTTGCCTACATCTAGTAGGGGAATGACTCTATTTGGGTCATAGTGTAGGGTTCGCAGCATAGAAAACAAAAAAATTCCTACAATGGGAACAACTATGTACCAATATCTATCTACTAGATACAAACAACGGGCGGATGTATATCTGTAGAGAACATACCCTTGAAGACCGACAAAGCTTAATGAGTCCAAACTCGTGGTTGATGTAGACGATCTCTTGCCGATCTCAAGATCGAGAGGAAGTCCTAGCGCCGCAAAACAGTAGCGCATCCGTGCTCGCACACACGTTCGAGGCACCGAAGCACAACTCTTTCTTGACAAAAATCCACCGGGAACATGTATCTCGCTAGTCTGAGACCATGGGGAATAAATTCTAGAGGGGGAGAGAGATCCTTCACGAGGAGGTGTGAGTGAGAGAGAGGGAGGGGGCTCCTTTTATAGGGAGATGGGGGCACCCAAGGGGCCATGCGCCCAGCCATGGGGCTGCCCCCACCTCTTCCACATTCATGTGGGTGGACACTCCACTCACTCAAATGCCTTTCAATTCCCTCCACTCAAAAACCCACTCAAATTCCCATTAAATTTCCACCAAATTTAATGCAAACTCTCATTAAATAAAACTCCTTTATTTATTCAGAATTTTGTCAATTACTTTAATGACAAACATTCACATATAACCCCTTGCTAGTATTTCATTTCACATGCATAACCACTTTATGCAATTTCACCCGAAAACCTGTTTCGGTATCTAGTGAAATAAATTCCTGCGCGTTCATTCTTTCGGCATGAAACTTTTGCTCCAATTGGATGTCGGTGTCTCTTAAGTGTGTCACCCTACAGTTCGTGAATAATGCGGACATGATCGAGACCCCTCTCGGATCAATAATCAGAAGCGGGATCTGGAGACCCATACTGACTCCCACACATTCAACGATGACTTTCTTGTGATCGTCGGAACCTTTTACGCTAGTATCTTAATCTCTTTGTTTCACGATATATTACATGTCCGAGATTCGATCATCGGTATCTCCATACCTAGTTTGATCTTGTTACTGACATGCACTCTTTTCTCGTTCCCGTGATATAACATTCTAGTGATCAAATCACTTGCTTGCAAGCTAATCAATGTGATATCACCGAGAGGGCCCAGAGCATATCTATCCGTCATCGGGATGAACAAATTATACTCTCGATCCATGGGCCTCAACATAACACTTTATTAGTTCTGAATCCATCTTTATAATCACCCAGTTACGGTGTGACGTTTGATGTTATCAAGAAACTCTTTCGGTGTTAGTGATTGACATGATCTCATGGTCTAAGGATTAGGATCACTTCTTAAGTTGTTATAGCAATATAAACTCAATGACTTTGATCGTAATGCTATACTTCGGATGAATGTTCATCACACCATTACACTAATGTTGTGACCTCGTTATTAACAACATCCAATGTCCATGATCAGGAAACCTTGATCATCTTGTTAATCAACGAGCTAGTTTATAAGAGAGGCATAACTAGGAACTTCCTTTTTGTTTAATAAACACACATGTATTAACGTTTCCATATTAATACAATTATAGCATGTAAAATAAACATTTATCATAAACAAGGAATACGATAATAACCACTTTATTATTGCCTCTCGGGCATATTCCCTTCACATAGTGGATAGACTGTCCAAAGTAGCCCATTTCTTACCTGTCAAGACCACTTATCAGAGTTCGAAGCTAGCAGAGTTGTACATTGCTAGGATAGTCAGTTTACATGGAGTCCCCAAGAACATTGTGTCGGATCGAGGAACTCAGTTTACCTCGAGGTTTTGGAAGAAATTCCAAGAAGGACTAGGAACCAGACTGGATTTCAGCACTTGAATCTTGTTTCACTTATCAAGTGTCGATACACTTGTATCTTGATTCAATTACTTTCCATGCAACAAGAACTGTTTCTTGTCATTTCTATATTGAACTCCTTCAATATCTCATATATGTACATTTGGCACAACCATATTGGCGTCACAGTCTATCCACTATAGACATTCACGCTAAATATTCGGGTTTTGCCTAAGTATTCCATCGAAATGAAATTCTTAACCTTTGTCAATAAAAGATACATCATTTCTAATCAACAAGATGTCCTCCACATAATGTATTAGAAATATGTCTCAGCGCTCCCACTTAATTTCTTGCAAATGCAAGCATCTTCATCGTCTCCTGATGAAAACTCCTTTTCATTAAGGTGAAGATTCCAACTCCGCGATGCTTACTTCAACCATTGAAGTTTGCATGCCCTTTTTAGCATCCTTTGAATTAACAAAACCCTTTGGATCGTGTCATGTACACGTCCTAGGTAACCATTCTATTAGAAGAACTTTGTTTTGTTTATTCATCTACCATATAATAAACTATATGTAGTGGTTGCTACTTTAATTCGTCTAGACTAAATATCGCTATGAAAGATCAAATCTTGTCATAGTCAACTCCTTGAAAATTGTCGTAAAATACTTTACGACATGTCGACTATTTCATAGATGTGAAATATCCATGTCTGTTTCTTTATAGATCCCAATACGACCGATAGGTTTTTACACCTTTTCGGAGGGTCTTCCAAGTTCAAAACTTGATTTCTCGTGTATGGAACTATCACGGATTTTATGGCTTCAAGCCATTTGACGGAGTCAGGGCCCATCATCGCTTCTTTGCATATAGTCGGTTCATCATTGTCAAACAATAATAATTTACTCTCAAATCTTAGTATTTGATTGTTTATTCGACCGACTTGTTTCAATAAGAACTTAGATCTCCGTGACCACAACCTTTGAGGCACATAAGCTATGAGCATTATGGCAGCCTCCGGAACGATTTCCGGCGCTGCGCAACTCAGCACATTTAGCTAAGGTTCGTTAACCTTATCAAAGTTCTATTGTCCTCCCACTTAACTTTTGCGAAAAAATCCTTTTTCAAGAAACTTCACATTTCAAGCGACAAACCCTTTTGTCCTCGGTGTTATGGAGGAATAACCAATTGTTATTCGAAATAACCTACAAAGACATGCTCATCCGACTTCGGTTGTAAACATCTTACTTATGTTTAGCATACCAAAATTTAAGAAATGACAACTTGGGTTTTAACCCAAACCATAACTCATATGGTGTCATTTCAACGGATCAAGATGGAGCTCTTTTCAGTGTAAAAGCGGTAGTCTCTAAAGCTTTAATCTTTTTAAAACATAATGGCAGTTTTATAAATAACACCTTTGATCAAACCATGTCACACAAGGTTTCATTACAAATCTCAAACACTCCATACTCCTATGGTGTTTCGGGAGATGTAAATCTAGGTGTTTTGCTAAACTTGCAACTCAAATAAATCCCTTTATGATAAAATCATAATTCATTTATTTTCTTGTTACACTTGTAACTCAAACAAATCCCTTATGATAAAATCATAAACCATTTATTTTCTTATTACAATGATTTTCCTCTTCATCTTGAAAGTCTTTGAAACGTTTTTCAAATATTTCATACTTCTTTCTCATTAAGTGAATATTCACTCAAATTCCCGGAGAAAGCATATGAAGTTGAAACCCATCGCTTACGACTACACATAATGGACTACATACATCGATATGTATAAATTCCAATAATTTAGTCGTTCGTTCTTCTTTGGCCTTTGAACGAAGTTTTAATTATCATGTGGAAAGTCTCACAAGCGTCACTTGATCAAATCAAAGACTCCAAAAATCCATGAAAATGGAGTTTCTTCATGTTTTATTTCCAATATAATTTAAACAACGATGTCACTTCATAAGTGATCTTTCAATCATTTGTCTGGCGACATTTTAGCATTAGGTTTTATGGATGTGATTTCTCCAACTAGATTTGTAAATCATCCATCTTATATGGAATACGGTAATTATTTGAACAACCTTTGTTCTCATAATACCTGATTTAAATAACAATTATTAAAACAAATCTTGAAGTCAAGCTTTGATGTCAACGAGAAATAGAAACAACGGTTTGTTTGTTTTCGATGAACATCATCACATATTCTCTTGCTAGTTACTTAGGCCATTGTAGTTCATGAATTGCGTCGTTCTGTATGACATTTCATACCAACCAATTCGGTATCCAATACCCAAGAACCACATTGTTTAACAAGCAAAGAATACAACCATAACATGTATATCATCTATATACCTAAATTGGATATTTCCAATCTTTTCTTTTCTGCCAAATATATTTTATAGATTCTCTTTCAGCATTTCCTCTTTCCTTTTAAAAGAATTTATCAACATCAACAGTGGCGCCATATACATGACACATAGTCCAAAGCGTGTATATTCAAATAATAATACCTTTGGACTTGCACTTTGAAGTAGATCACCATCATCAAAATGATCGGCATTCTTTCAAAATACATTCTTTAGTAATCTTTTAGTATAGTAAACACTTTACATACATCTTCTATTCATCCTTATCATGACGACTTTCATGATTAAGCTACTGTAGCTTATAAAGGCGAATCGTGAGTATAACATTACTTTCCAAAACCCTTTTGGATGATTAGGATGTCTAGCATCTCCAACCTTCGTAAATTCTCATCCAATATGAGAACATATATTATACTCTATCATATTGCAACCAAAACATTGTTTCAGATATCGTTATATCTGCCACACATGATGGTTTCTGAAACAATTCTTTCAGCTCCTAGATAAACTTGATATTAAAACAATCAAGAATCACGGAGGCAAACATGATACTTAAGATACTAATACTGGAATTGTTATTCTCGATTTAATACCAACTATTAAATTTCACGGAGTAAATAGAGTTTGCTAAAAGTTTGCAATAGGACTTTAAACTTTAGATTGACACACAACACAATACGATACCAGTTCGTAAAGTATATATCCAGAATTCTATAGTTCTATTATCTCAATTACAACTATGCATAAGGTGGTGAACGAATGCCAATGACTACAACAAATTATGCAAATTCACTTTGATTTAATTTATGATAAATTGAGTTCTACTAATCCAAATTAGAAATGAACTCCCACTCAAAAACGACACCCCTCGTGTCTTTTTGGTGATTACATGAACCAAATCCACTACACCAAGTCTGATCATCACGTGAGCCGGTGTAGCTTCAAAGGCGAGCATCCATATGGTCATCATATCAAAACATATGACTCATGCTTAACCTTTCGGTCTGTGTTCCAAGGCCATGTCTGTACATGCTAGGCTCGCCAAGTAAGAACCTTAGTATTTGCGTGTGTAACTGTCTTACACCCAAGATATGCTTGTGGATTCAAGTACACCCGATCATCACGTGATGTCTTGAAGCGACGAAACATTGTCGGTGCATACTTAAGGAAGAACACATTTTTATCTTGATATCTAAATGAGGGATCATCTTATTATGCTAATAAAACGCCAAACAAGCAATATAAGATGCAATCAAAACATCACATGTTTATAAGTGAAATGATATGGTTCCCGCATATGATCTCCATCATGTGCACCGTGGTATGATCTCTATCATACCTCTATGTGTAAGGCCAAGGTCTATGGAACCTACATGCTACGTGTGTTGTAAGAGTATCATCTCATACTTCTACTTACAACATCACCATATCAAAACACCAGCCCAGCAACAATCTAAACTAGACGCCTCTAATTTATCCATTGCAAGTTTTACGTGGCTTAGGGCTTTCGAAGACAGAACCGTTCTTACGAACATGAACCACAACGAGGATAACCAAATTGTTGACAACTCGTTGCAAATTAGATATTGACTATAGTAGGAGAGACAGACACTCGCTAGCCACTTATGCAAAACTAGTTGCATGTCAAGCGTGGCACAGGTCTCATGTGCGAGGACATGTAAAGTTTGTCCGGGCCGCTTTATCCCACTATGCCACCAATATCCAAAGTACAACTAAGAAGCAATAAAATGATCATCATCGCCCACATACTCATATGTGTACTACCCGTGCAAAGTATCTATGCATAGATCCGGCTCTGATACCACTGTAGGGTTTGCAGCATAGAAAACAAAAAATTTCCTACGATGGGAACAACTATGTACCAAGATCTATCTACTAGATACAAACAACGGGAGGATGTATATCCATAGAGAACATACCCTTGAAGACCGACAAATCTTAACGAGTACAAACTCGTGGTTGATGTAGACGATCTCTTGTCGATCTCAAGATCGAGAGGATGTCCTAGCGCCGCAAAACAGCAACGCATCCGTGCTCGCACACACGTTCGAGGCACCGAGCAACCTCCGCCTCCTCGCTCCAGCGATGCAGCGGAAGCACAACTATTTCTTGCTGAAAAGCCACCGGGAACATGTATCTCGCTAGTCCGAGACCATGGGGAATACATTCTAGAGGGGGAGAGAGATCCTTCACGAGGAGGTGTGAGTGAGAGAGAGGGAGGGGGCTCCTTTTATAGGGAGAGGAGGGCACCCAAGGGGCCATGCGCCCAGCCATGGGGCTGCCCCCACCTCTTCCACATTCATGTGGGTGGACACTCCACTCACTCAAATGCCTTTCAATTCCCTCCACTCAAAAACCCACTCAAATTCCCATTAAATTTCCACAAAATTTAATGCAAACTCTCATTAAATAAAACTCCTTTTATTTATTCAGAATTTTGTCAATTACTTTAATGACAAACATTCACATATAACCCCTTGCTAGTATTTCATTTCATATGCATAACCACTTTATGCAATTTCACCTGAAAACCTGTTTCGGTATCTAGTGAAATAAATTCCTGCGCTTGTTCATTCTTTCGGCATGAAACTTTTGCTCCAATTGGATGTCGGTGTCTCTTAAGTGTGTCACCCTACGGTTCGTGAATAATGCGGACATGATCGAGACCCCTCTCGGATCAATAATCAGAAGCGGGATCTGGAGACCCATATTGACTCCCACACATTCAACGATGACTTTCTTGTGACCGTCGGAACCTTTTACGCTAGTATCTTAATCCCTTTGTTTCACGATATATTACATGTCCGAGATTCAATCATCGGTATATCCATACCTAGTTTGATCTCGTTACTGACATGCACTCTTTTCTTGTTCCCGTGATATAACATTCTAGTGATCAAATCACTTGCTTGCAAGCTAATCAATGTGATATCACCGAGAGGGCCCAGAGCATATCTATCCGTCATCGGGATGAACAAATTCCACTCTTGATCCATGGGCCTCAACATAACACTTTATTAGTTCTGAATCCATCTTTATAATCACCCAGTTACGGTGTGACGTTTGATGTTATCAAGAAACTCTTCCGGTGTTAGTGATTGACATGATCTCATGGTCTAAGGATTAGGATCACTTCGTAAGTTGTTATAGCAATATAAACTCAATGACTTTGATCGTAATTCTATACTTCGGATGAATGTTCATCACACCATTACACTAATGTTGTGACCCGTTATTAACAACATCCAATGTCCATTATCAGGAAACCTTGATCATCTTGTTAATCAACGAGCTAGTTTATAAGAGAGGCATAACTAGGAACTTCCTTTTTGTTTATTAAACACACATGTATTAACGTTTCCGTATTAATACAATTATAGCATGTAAAATAAATATTTATCATAAACAAGGAATACGATAATAACCACTTTATTATTGCCTCTCGGGCATATTCCCTTCACATAGTGGATAGACTGTCCAAAGTAGCCCATTTCTTACCTGTCAAGACCACTTATCAGAGTTCGAAGCTAGCAGAGTTGTAAATTGCTAGGATAGTCAGTTTACATGGAGTCCCCAAGAACATTGTGTTGGATTGAGGAACTCAACTTACCTCGAGGTTTTGGAAGAAATTCCAAGAAGGACTAGGAACCAGACTGGATTTCAGCATAGCTTATCACTCGCAGACTGATGGACAAACGGAGCGAGTAAACCAGATACTCGAAGATATGTTGAGAGATTGTGTGTTGGAATATGGATCTAAATGGGAAGACTGTCTACCTTTCGCAGAATTCTCATACAACAACAGTTACCAAGCCAATTTGCAAATGGCCCC
Organism: Avena sativa; assembly: GCA_916181665.1. NCBI lineage: Eukaryota > Viridiplantae > Streptophyta > Magnoliopsida > Poales > Poaceae > Avena > Avena sativa. The sequence continues at coordinate 295,246,761 of OV702297.1, read as the reverse complement.
ATTTGAATTTATATATGGAAGGAAGTGTCGTACCCTGTTGAATTGGTCGAAAGTAGGAGAGAGTCAGATTTTTGGACACGACATCCTAAGAGAATCCAAAGAGAAAGTTCACAAGATCCGTGAGCACCATAAGACCGCCCAATCCAGACAGAAGAGTTATGCCGACAAGAGACGTCGAGATCTAGCCTTCGCTATCGGAGATTTTGTGTATCTGAAAGTATCACCCTTGAAAGGAATGCAACGTTTCCAACTCAAAGGAAATCTTTCCCCTAGATATATCGGACCCTTCAAGATTTTGAATCGCCGAGGAGAAGTATCCTATCAACTGGAACTGTCAGAGGAAATGTCAGCCGTGCATAATGTGTTTCATATCTCGTTACTTTGCAAATGCCTAGATGTCCCGGAGAAGACCAAAGTTTTCAAGAATATTGATCACAGAACCATAGAGATCAATGAGGACCTAACATATCCTGAAGTACCCATTAGTATCTTGGAAGAAGCCTTCAAAACCACCAGAACCTAGAGTGTCAAGTTTCTCAAGATCCAGTGGAGTAACCATACATAAGAAGAAGCCACTTGGGAGCGAGAAGATTACATTAGGACTGAGTTTCCAGATCTCTTTAGTTCCTAGTTTTCTTTTTCTTAAATCTCGGGATGAGATTTTGTTTAAGGAGGGAAGGTTTTTAACATCCCAAAAATATTAATCAAGATTATCAAGTTCCAATCACCCAAGTTTAGGGTTAACAAAAACTTTTATTATTAAAATGAATATGAATGCATGAATGATTGATATTGCCATGTTTGATTGCTATGAATGGCAATGATTGGTTTAAAGATGAAAACAACATCATCTAAATCATTTCCAAGCAGAATCAAGTGAAGAGAAAATCAAATAAAAGATATATGAGCAAATGGTCATTTTGACCAAAGTTAACCAATAGACCGCTTTGAGTGTTCCTAGTCAAAGATTTCTAACAGAAATAAATCCAATTTTTTTCACCCCTTTCTAGACCAAGTAAAAGTTAACCAAAGTTAACCTTGCAAACCAACAAAAACATTTTCCAAATCTATTTAAAGGACAATTCAAAATTGAATCAAGTGTGGGTACTAAGATCACCATTTCTCAAAAACCACTCAAACCAGTTCACCTTGACAAACCCAAGCAACCATATACTACCAAGCATGTGACCAGAGCACTCAACAAAATTCATCCAAAAAATCAAAACTAAAATTCATGCGGCCATTTCATCAAACACTTGGTGAGCAAAGTAATCCCTTCCTAACTATCACTGTTTGTGACCAAAGCTTTGTCCAATTCTTGTCCCCAATTCTTTTCCCTTGTCTCCCCAGTGACTACCAATACATTGAACAAGCTAGAAAGCTACACCTTTGCACCAGTGCAACGCCACCCGAAGCCACCATGGCCAGCCGACCATGGCCAGCACGCAGGAGCAAACACCGTGCCCGTCCATGATGTACAGGAGGCAGGCCACCTTCCATCGCCACCCCCTGTTCAACCCTCGAGCACAGCCAGGCCCTGTACCACTGGGAACAGCCGCACCCATTTCTTCTCTGCCATGCTAAGAGCTCGCCAGAACGCCGTAGCCGACACGTGTGTACACGCTGCACCTCGCCCTCGCCGCGCATGCCTGCACTCACCGCGACACCAGCTACCCCCTAGACATGCTCGTTCGCCGCCGCGTGACCATTAGCAACTATACGTCATCAAAAACGCCGTCGGTGCCGCACAGAGCATCGACCCGTTCTGACCATCCTCGACTGCCTCATGCCGCGCCATTAAGCCCGTGATGATCGCCAGGAGACACCGCACCGGCCTACACCCTCCTCCATGCCGTTAGCTCACTGCATCATCGTCACCGACGAGCTCTTCCCATGTCGCATTGCCCCTCTCGCTCGGCTATAAAAGGAGGCCACTCCCGCCTCAATTCTGCACACCACCTCACTCCTCACAGAACACCACTGACCCTTTCCCGGAGAATGGCGAGCTCCACATCGCCGGAATTTCACCGGAGTCCGCCGTTGCAGATGAGGAGAAGGATCGTTGGTTGGAGCCACCACAGGAGCTGCCGCGACCACCATTCGAACTGTCGTCGTCGACAACGTCATTCGCCCCCATTGCCGACCCTAGCTGGAGCCCTGGTAAGCCGCTGCGTACCCCCACCTTTGCTGTCGGTCTCGTCGGAGTAGTTCGATGGATACGATGTACCCCAGCCGTAGGATCCTAGTCCAATCTCACGCCCCAGATCGAAACTTACCGCTTCGCATAGTTAGAGCCGCTGACGCCTGGACCCCTCTGTCAGCAGCTCGCTGCATGCCCCCTCTGGAGTTGGGCCGGCCCAGTTTAGTTCCCGCGCTCAGCCAGATATTCAAAAAGAGATTTTCCAATTTAGTTCAAACATACTTCTGTCAATAGATTCAAAAATCAATTCAGAGAGTTTTACTGAACCAAATTGCATGAAACCAATTTTTCTATAAAGGTATTGAAAATATTAATCCAAGCCCGTTGGATTCAAACCATTTGAAATTATAGATCACCTATAATAAAAAAACAAGACAGAGAATTTTACACATCAAACATTTTTCAAAAATCAACCATAAATGCTTTTGAGTAGATTCTAACTCTCAAAAATCACATTTGATTAGATCTTTCTAAATATATAAAAATATTTAGGTTTACCTGCAGTAATCTTGGACAAATATTAAAAGAATGCCCCATAGGCATTTCTAGTCACTTTAATTATTTAAAATAATAATGTTAAACCTTATTAAATTGTGACACCACTTTAAATCACATTCCCAAGTATTAAAATATTTGGTGATGACATATGTCAACATGATCCCATATTTTAATTGGAGAATATTAAATCTTAAGTAGTTTTCAATGAGTAGAAATTACTTTTCTAAAAATAAAATAAATAAGACTAAGGCTTTATTTCATGTGGTGATTGTGATGATGATAGATCATCTAGTGTGAACCTTTGTGTGCCAAATAGAAGTGTAGTTAAGTATTATTTAGTGATTGTGTACCTCGTATTTATTTATAGACGCTAGTACCGACCAAGGATACAAGGAGGAAGGGGGCTACTACAAAGAAGAAGAAGAGAACTTCAATCACTGCACCAAACAAAGCAATCTAATACTTGCAAGCCCCACAATACAAGTTAACTTTGCAAGCTTGATAACCTATGCAATGCATTAGGCATGCTTTGGTTATGCAACCTTGATTATACCAAATCCCAGTTTTAATTGCAAGCTTTATTCTTTTATTTCTTTATCAAAGTTCTTTATTACTTCTAGTTAGTGTTTTGTGAGTTTTGGAAAGATATTAGAGGTAGCATAAAGAGCATAAAACTTTGCCTAAGTTAGTTAGAACTAGATGTCATACTAAGGCATGAGATCTAGATTTGGATAGTCACACTTGATTAGCACCCCTCATTAGTGATTACCCTCAATTTTAGTGGTTAGTGCGAAGCATAAAAGTTGATCATTTTAGATGGGAATACTTGGTGAAAATGATTATGAAAACCTTAGAATCATGAGTCATTCTAATGAAATGTTTTGGCATGTGTTATGAACACCAGATGATTTGATGATGAAAATGTTGAGGCATGAGCCTTAGCCCTTTATAAAACTGATGGTTGGGTTTGGATGCGATACCATTCCAATTTTACCGTACAACCACAATACCCGAATTTTTGTAGGGCTTGACTAGAAGTTTATATATCTTAGTATGGATTCCCTTGCGGGAGAGGTTTGAGGTGAGGCTACCTCATGATGAATATCCACCTGTGCAGTTCCCAAGATGATAGAAGGTCATGGTTGGGAGGCCAAACTCATAGGGGAGGTGCATATACTAGGGTGTGTAATTGAAAGGTTAGGATTGATTATCCGCATACTGAGTATGGTGATTCAGGATTGCTCCTGACGGATGTATCGAATGTTGTGGTGAAAGTGTACCACCTTTGTAGAGTGTCAACCTATTCGAATAGCCGCGTCCGAGGTTATGGATAGTTGGAGTGGCCATACTGTTCGTCGTCAGATGTTTTCAAAATGACTTGTGAAATGAATTATGACTTTTGTTGGAGATATGCGCAAGAGGCAATAATAAAGTGGTTATTATCATATCTTCATGCTTATGATAAATGTTTACATACCATGCTATAATTGTATTAACCGGAAATATTAATACTTATGTGATTCTTAAACATAAAAGAGTCCCTAGTAAAGCCTCTTATTAAACTAGCTTGTTGGTTAATATATGATCATGGTTTCCTGATCATGAACATTGAGATGTTATTATCAACAAGATCGTATCATTAGGAGAATGGTGTGATGGACATGCTCCTATAGATAAGTGTAGCATAAAGATCAAGTCATTTAATATAGTTCAGTTGCTATAAGCTTTTAGATACATAGTAAACTAAATCCTTCGACCATGAGATCATGCTAATAACCATCACCGGATGGATGCTTTGATGACATCAAACACCACACCGTAACTGGGTGGCTATAAAGGTGGCATTGAGTGTTTAGAAAGTATGTGTTGAGGCACATGGATCAAGAGTGGGATTTGTCCATCCATATGACGGATAGATATACTCTGGGCCCTCTCGGTGGAATGCCATCCAATTAGCTTGCAAGCATGTGACTGGCTCATAAGGGATCACATATCACGGGAACGATAAAAGAGTACTTATTGGTAGCGAGGTTGAACTAGGTATGCAAAGATACCGACGATCAGACCTCGAATACGTAAACTATCGCGAGACAAAGAGAAATTGGTATTGTATGTAAGTGGTTCATTTGATCGCAAAGTAATCATTGAAATATGTGGGAGCCATATGAATTTCCATATTCCTCTATTGGTTATTGATCGGAGAAGTGTCTCGGTCATGTCCACGTAATTCACGAACCGTAGGGAGACACACTTAAGGATTCGATGTTGTTTAGTAGATATGAAATGTAAGTAGGGATACCGAATGTTGTTCGGAGTCTCGGATGGGATCCAAGATATCACGAGGAGATCCGGAATGGTCCGGAGAATAAGATTCATATAAGGAAAGTCCAATACTGGAGTTCGGGAATGATTCCGATGATTTCATCGGAGAGGTTCTAGAATGGTCTAGAAGGTTCACCGGACCGGAAGGGGAAGGGAACATGAATGTGTCATGTATAAGTGGAATGATTGAATCATGTCCTAGGTCACTTGGTTGGGCATTAGCAAGAAAGAAATCAAGCTCCAAATTGAAGTCAAAAGGCATGTTTGAAAAGTCAAACTGGACAATGTGTCCCAGTGGAGGAAGGAAAGAATCCTTCTTTCCCTCCACCACAAGCCAACAAGGAGAGGGAGTTGGGGAAGGATACAAACTCCCCTCTCTCAAGCTACCCTCCCTCTCATAAATAGAGGGGAGTGTAACACCCTCAGAATCGGCCCTATGCAAGTTTCAGCGCTTCCCGCCAAACCCGCATAGAAACGATTCAAAGGTGCCCACCAGGCACTTGCGTGCGGGTGGAAAACGAAGTAATATCATTACACAATAGTCCTCGATGGAACCCACAAAACATATATATATAACAGCGACTCAAAGAGTCAAGAATTCAGATATACCATTCAAAGATCCAAATCACCTGGAAAACGATATAGCGTCCGAGTACGGATAAGATGCAAATTGAGCTAAGAGCTCTGAAGAATAACCAATGACGTCCATAACCCTGCCCAGGCCAAGCCGGAAGGGTAACCCTGCCAACGACGTCGATCTCAAACCTGCTTAAACAAATGCAATGTGGCATGATGGCATGAGCATGCGGTCATGATGATGCAATGCACAAAAACAACGCGATTTTCTAGTAGTGGTTTTTGCGGGGCGCCACAATTCGACACCACTAACAATGGATCTCGCCCTCGAGATCCACCTCATGGTACCGGAAAGAAGGGCGGTGATCTGCATCTTCTCGCTTCGTGTAGATCCTCGCGACACCACTAACAAGAGGTCGTTGTCCGTGATCGTCGAGAGACACTCCGGGAAACAAAGGCGACGGTAGAGGTATCAACCAATCAACCCACCTCTAACTTCGATAGAAGGAGAGAAAAGGTGCGGCCTATCCCACTTCAATGTACAAGAGAGAATAGAAAGGGTAGTCGGCATGGGGGCCAATCCATCACGCACCCAAACTATTACTCCGCACAATCAGTAGAAAAGCATGCAGCCATTCTCGGAATCAGACTGAAGATCTCGACAATCGAGGTTCAGAAACAAAGGAGTGATGCAGACTCTGCATCGGAGCTGGCGTAGATGACGTCGTCGCGTCGGAAAACACCGGAAGGCACAAACAAGGAACAAAGAATGGTACCACAGAAGACGGATTCCTCAGATAGCATGAACACCGGATGGTAGAACACCGTTATCAAAGGAGGAAGCGAAACCTTGAAGGTACGATGGAACCCAACCACGAGAAATCCTGGACTCGAAGAGAGAGAAGAGAGCGGATTCAAAACCCAACCTAATCAGATCTATCCAACCGATTTTTCCAAAATAGTTTTTGACACTCTACTTCGGCCGTTAGCTAGGTTATCCTATAGGCTGGACTTGTGGGGTATCGCAACTGCTGGGCTCTGATACCACTCTGTAACACCCTCAGAATTGGCCCTATGCAAGTTTCAGCGCTTCCCGCCAAACCCGCATAGAAACGATTCAAAGGTGCCCACCAGGCACTTGCGTGCGGGTGGAAAACGAAGTAATATCATTACACAATAGTCCTCGATGGAACCCACAAAACATATATATATAACAGCGACTCAAAGAGTCAAGAATTCAGATATACCATTGAAAGATCCAAATCACCTGGAAAACGATATAGCGTCCGAGTACGGACAAGATGCAAATTGAGCTAAGAGCTCTGAAGAATAACCAATGACGTCCATAACCCTGCCCAGGACAAGCCGGAAGGGTAACCCTGCCAACGACGTCGATCTCAAACCTGCTTAAACAAAGGGGTGCCGACAAAGGGCAAAGGAAAAAGAGAGAGCGGTCAGTACTAAGGCCAGTACACGGCGAGACTAGAATTCGGCGGTCCTCGCCTACATAGGTATGGTGGACTGAGCGGCAGCGCAGCATGCACTAAACAACCTATAGAGACTTGAGATTACTGTCGGCTATCAGAGAGGGATAAGAAAGACCTATTCGGAACCAACCTGATTCTAACACCAAACATACCCATCCTGGTATTTCCCCCTCGAGACCAAACGAGGAAGTCAACCGAGGAACTCACACAGTTGGCAGTTTTATTCATTCCGTTATAGTTGCGGCCATTACTAGTCAAATATAGATAGCATGAGTCATCCTGATTTAATAAGCAGTGGGCAGTTTTAGTTAACCATTCCGTTGTAGTGGCACCACTTACTAGTCAGATACGATTAGCATGAGATATCCCTAAACCCAGCAGTTGTTGGTACTTTTATTTAGCCATTCCATTGTAGTGGAGCTGATTACTAGTCATATCGGATACAAGTCAAATTATAACAGTAAACTTTAGTTATAGTTATCTATGATCGAGAACTGTGCTCCAAGTCGTCCATAACCGCGGACACGGCTTTTCGAAAAGATTTAACCCTGCAGGGGTGCACCAAAGTATCCACACGCACTTCGACCCTTTTTGCCAGATCAGTTAACATACACCCATCGGTATGTCGGCGGGGCCTAAGTCATGACGTTTCCCAGACCCAAAGCAAGTACATGGGGGCCACCCCACTAAGCTACCCGCAACGAAGTCGGCCTGTCTCCGAGACGGACTCAGGGTTTGCGTCAGTGGCTGTAAACGACTGGGAACCCGAAAATGTGACTGGGCTTGTCGATACCGCGAAAACACTCCGCTTCCCTAAACAGTACAGGTGCCGTACCTCGCACAATTTTAAATAAAGCAGTAAAGCATTGCATAAGTACAGGATAGTAAATAAAACCTCAAACTAGTTTGTGGCCCCCGGTACAGTACTTTGAAATCAGGTACTAATCGATGGGGGTGCCCACACACCCCACCTGTGGTTAGCGCGCTCGATCTCGGAACAGGTGTCAAGAACTCGGGGTCCTACGGGACACAAGTGGACGGTTAACAACCAAATCACATCTATTGCCCACCTGTGCCTCTGCATTTACCTACTTCAATTTTTAGTTATTAAACGGTAATTATAGCCATGATCATCTCCAACCTTAAACATGCGGCAACACTCCAACAACTGTGGTACTTGACGACACGCAACAGCACTTGAGCAAGCGACTACGACGCGCAAGTCCAACTATCTACCAATCAACAGGTAATAGGATGTGTCCAAGGCAATATAAGGCTGCAAGGGATATCACGGGTACGAAAGCTAGAGCATCGCAACACAGATAGCAATAGATCAACAGGGGGAATAAATACTATAAAAGTAAGATAGGTAGAAAGGGGAAGGTGCTCGCCTGAAAACATTGTCGAAGGTTCATCCGAAGATCGGGTCGACACTCGCATCAACTCATCGGCCTATTCCGTGAAGAAGCAAAGCACTAGAAGAAACACCGGATGCAATATTTAATACTACGGCAGAAGATCCGGCATGATTATGATATGATGCATGGCATGGCACAGATGTGATGCAACTAGGCAATATTAAGCGGAACCGGGGTCCCGACATTTAATTAAACGGTTCAAGTTATTTATCTACCCCGCAAATTAAATGTTGGATTAGCAAGACAAAACATGGCTTCGGTTCGCTATACAAATTTAAATGGGGCCAATATAAGACTAGATTTGTCCGCATATGGGCCCCATATTTAATTATGAGGTGACTCGGCATAATGCCCCAACCCACATGATATGCATGCGGAAAGAACCATTAATATGCAACAAGTTTTATATATAGCATTTATAAAATAGGGGCTCGGGAAAAGGTTCACACATCTGGGGTCGACGGTCTTGGGGGTTCGGAGGGGTTCCGAGGTTCGGTCTTAGGGTTCGACGGGGAAACGATGAAGTTCGGACTCGCGATGGCGAACTTGAGTAGATCGGGTACCGGGGTCTTCGGATCTGGGAAGTAGATCTTGTCGCACGGGCGTCAATGCTTCCGGGAAGGAGAACTTGTTGTTTAGGGTCTCGGTGTCCGGGGTGAAGTGCTTGTCGTTCCGTGTAGGCGATCCTGGCGTTCGGTCCTCGAGCATCGGATCCGGGAAGGAGTACTTGTCGCACATGTCGGAGTCCTTGAATCCGGGAAGGAGAACTTGACGCGCCAGGGTTCGGTCTTCGGGGTATACGGTCTTGGCGCTCCATGGCGGAGGTCTCGGCATGCAGCGCCATCGCCTTCGGGTTCTAGGATGAAGAACTTGGAGAACTTGGGGGTTTTCGGCCTCGGTTGTCGATGGTACACTGGGTTCCCGTGTCGGTGTGCTTCAGGGTCTCGATCATCGAGGAGGTAGAACTTGGTAGCGAAGTGGGCACAGGAACTTTAGACCTCGTTGGCACCGCAACATCTTTGTTTGGTCACCAATGCCACCACAAAACACACTGCAAGATAACAGCTGCAGCCGAACTACGGGTTCCAGAACCTGAACAAGGCAGCAACGAGCGCGCATCGTGTCCCGGGCTGGGCTTGAACGAGGGGGCATCGGCTCGCTGGTGGCAAGGCGACGCGGGAGAGGCAGCTCGCGGACGGAGAAGGCAGAGGCTACACGGACGAGGAAGTCGACGGTGCGGGCAGGGAGATGGGGTGGCCGAGGAGGAAGGACGGGGAGGCGGGGTCCCGTGGTCGGTGGCGTCGTCGGCTCCGGGAGAGGCCTGGTGGCGGCGGACTGGAGGCAGGGAGATGCGGGGCGGGGGTCGCGTGGCCCGGGGCATCGAGGAGGTGGGGCGGCAGGGAGGCACGGGATGAGGGCGAGGCGCGGCGGCGCTGCATCTGAGGGAGGCCAGGGTCGCGAGGGCGGGGTGGACAGAGGGCGAGGATGGCGACCGGCGGCGGGAGACCCCACTGCAGGGAAGCGCGGAAGAGGAGGGCTCGGGGGCGAGCGCGACGGCGACGGCGGTCAGAGGCGGCGCTGGAGGAGCGGAGGGTCGGCGCAGCGACGAAGAGGCGCGGGGCCGCGCGGGGGTGCAGAGGACGGAGCCGCTGGTCGGGAGCGCGGTCGGCGGTAGGGCCGAGGCGAGGCGGCGGGGCTCGGTGCGGGGGAGGACCGGGTCGGGCGCGCACGGGGAGGAGAGGGGGTTGGTGGTCGTGCTGGGTGGGTCCAGGGAAGCGTGCGGCCCGAGGTGGTCGGGGTGGGGACGCGCGGTTGGCGTGCGTGGTGTGTGTGAGTGCGTGTGGGTGGGGCGACGCGAGGTGGTGGGCCAGAGGAGGGAGGAGAGAGGAAGGCGCCGGGGCGCGTCTGTCCGCCCCAGGAGGTGGGGTCCGCTCGGGGAAGGAGGGGAGTGGGTCAGCTGTGTGGTGTTGGGGCAGGTGGTCAGGGGTGAGGTGGCGCGGTGGGATTGGATAGGGGGAAGGGAGTGGTGAGGTGGCGGTTGGCTATTGGGTGGGGTGATGTGGCTGGGACTGGGTAGGTTAGGGTTAGGTAGGAAAAGGGTTTGGGTAGTCTGGTTTTTGTACTGGGGTGGCCGACTGGGTCGGATCGGCCCGGTACGGCTGCCCCTAAAAATAAAATAAATATTTTAATATTTAAAATGGGCTTTTGAAAACCGTTGGTAGACAAAGCAAAATATTCCGGAGACCCGGGTTTTGAATTTGAAATAAAGGCGGGGTATTTAGAAAACGAAATATGTTTTTCGAAAATAGTTTCAGACAAACAAATGCATGATGATGACGATGCTCAAATGCAATGTGGCATGATGGCATGAGCATGCGGTCATGATGATGCAATGCACAAAAACAACGCGATTTTCTAGTAGTGGTTTTTGCGGGGCGCCACAGGGAGGGAGTGCCCCAAGGCCACACACACAACCAGCCCCTCCCACCTAGCCCCCCCCAGTGCCGCCACCGGCCACGCCTCCTCCTCTCTGGCCCTCCAAATCTAGATCGCCGGAAACCCTAGATCCAGCATAACCTGCTCCGGCTTAGGCGAAGCCCTGCAGGATTTTCCCTCAACTTTCAACACCACGTCGTCGTGCTGCCAGAATCGCGAGGGGAGAACTACAACCTCCGCTGCCTGCTGGAACAAGGGAGAGGAAGGTCTTCATCGAGTAACGAACGTGTGACCGACTGCGGAAGGGCTGTCGGAACGCAGTGCCGGAAGGATCGTCTACGCGATCTTGAGATCGGCAAGTGTACGACTACATCACCCACGAGAATCTACTCTTGTTAACCGCTTTGGAATCTTCGAGGGTGAGTATTCTAATTGACTCGTTGCTACAATCTAGTAGATAGATCTTGGCTTGTTTGTGTTCATGCGGTAGAATTTTTTTGATTTCCATGCTATGAACCCCTACAGTGGTATCAGAGCCGTGTCTATATGTAGATTTTTTGCATGAGTATAACATAATGGTCATTGTGGGCATTGATGCTTTTGTTGTCGATTGCTTCTTGTGTACTTTGCATCTTGCGGGATGGTGGGATGAAGCGGCCCGGGCTAACCTTACATGACATCATTCCTGAGACTTGCTCCACGCTTGACATGCAACTTGTATTGCATAAGTGGCTTTGCGGGTGCCTGTTTCTCCCAACATAGTGAATATTTAATTTACAATGGGTGATTGACAATACTAGTATCAATGTTGTGGTTCTTGTTCGTAAGTTAGTATGACACTTATTGAAAGCCCCAAACCACGTAAACCATGCAAAGAACATTAGAGGCGTCTAACTTTGTTTTGCAGGGGTGTGCTGTGATGTGATATGGCCATAATTGTGATTATATATGATGTATGCAATGTTCCTTATTGTAAGTCGGCAACCGGCAGGAGCCTTATGATTGTCTTTTAATTTCATTAAGACCTGCGTGTCTATTATTCAAAGTAGTTGTAATAGTTGATGCTGGTGGACGACAACCAGGAGCGGTGCCATTGACCTTGATGCCACGTCAGTGATGATGGAGATCATGTTCGTGCTTGAAGATGGAGATCGGAAGCACAGGAAGAAAGGCCATATCATATCACATATTTTGAATTGCATGTGATATTAATCCTTTTATGCATCTTGCATTGCTTAGTTCATGACGGTAGCATTATAAGATGATCCCTCTCACAAAATATCAAGTTATAGAGTGTTCGTCCTTAGTAGGCACCATTGCCAAAGCTTGTTGTTTCGAAGCACCAAGTGATGATCGGGTGTGTTAGATTCTGCGAGTGTATACAATGGGAGCAAGCCAGATTTGCTCATGCGGAAACTAAGGTTAAATCTTGACGATCCTAGCATGTACAGACATGGTCTCGGAACATGGGATATCGAAAGGTAAAGCATGAGTCATATAGATGATATGATGAACATGATGATTGTTCTCCTTTGAAACTATATCATGTCACATGATGATCGGACTTGGTGTAGTGAACTTGGTTTGTGTGATCACTAAAACAAGGTGAGGGATATTGTTTTGAGTGGGAGTTCAACAGCAATATGATTAAAAGTTGAACACTATTTATCATAAATTAAATCAAAGTGAATTTGCATAGTTGTTGTAGTCATTGGCATCCGTTTACCACCTTGCGCATAGTTATAATTGAGATAATAGAACTATAGAATTCTGGTTAGTTACTTTACGAACTGGTATCGTATTGTTTTGAAGTGTTAATCTAAAGTTTAAAAGTCCCATTGCAAACTTTCAGTAAGTTCTGGTTACTCTGTGAAGTTTAATAGTTAGTATTAAATCAAGAGTAACAATTCCAGTGTTAGTATATAAGTATCATGTTTATCTCCATGATTCTTGATATTCAAAAGATTGTTTTAATATCAAGGTTATCTATGAGCTGAACGTATTGTTTTAGAAACCATCATGTGTGGAAGATATTGCGATAGCTAAAACGATGTTTTGGTTACAACATGATAGAGCTCATATTTGATGAGAATTTACAAAAGATTGGAGACACTAGTTGTCCTAATCCTCCAAAAGGTATTGGAGAGCAACATTATACTCGCGATTCACGGTAATAAGCTAAAGTAGCTTGATCATGAATAGTTCCATGATAAGGATGAATATTTGATGTAGGTAAAATGTTTAATACACTAAAAGATTACTAAAGAGTGGAACTTGAAAGAACACCAAACATTTAATGATGGTGATCTACTTCAAAGTGCAAGTACAAAGACATTGGTATTTAACTATACATGCTTTGGACTATGCGTCATGTGTATGGCTCCACTATTGATGTTGATAGATTCTTTCAAACAGAAAAGAAAATACTAAAAGAGAATCTTAGAAATATATGGCAGAAAAGAAAATACTAGAATTATTCAGTTTAGGTATATAGAGGATATACGTGTTATGGCTATATTTTTTGCTTGTTAAACAATGTGGTTCTTAAGTATTGGATACTGAATTTGTTGGTGTGAATCTTCATACGAAACAACACAATTCATGAACTACAATGGCCTAAGTAACTAGCAAAATAATATGTGATGATGTTCATCGAGAACAAATAAAGGGTTATTGTGTTGCTCGTTAATATCAAAGCTTGCCTTCAAGATTTGTTTTATCAGGTATTATGAGAACAAAAGGGTTGTTCAAATAATTTCTGTATTCCATGAAAGATGGATGATACACAAGTCTAGTTGGAGAAATCACATCCATAAAGATAAATGCTAAAAAATGTCGAACGACAATTGATTGAAAGATCACTTAAGAAGTGAAATCGCTGTTTAAATTATATTGGAAATAAAACATGAAGAAACCACATACTTGATGGAATTTTGGAGTCTTTTGATTTTTGATCAAATGACGCTTGTGAAACTTTCCTAGAATAATTAAAACTCCATTCATAGGCCAAAAGGGAACGGATAACTAGCTTATTGGAACTTGTACAAATTGTTGGATGAAGTCCATTGTGTGTAGTCAAAAGCGATGGATTTCAACTTCATATGCTTTCTCCAAAAAATTTGAGTGGATATATGAATATTTACTTAATGAGGATGAAGTGTGAAACATTTGAAAAGTTCAAAGACTTTCAAGATGAAGTGCAAAATCAATGTAACAAGAAATAAAGAATTTATGATGGGATCATAAAGGAAGATATTTGAGTTACAAGTTTAGCATAATACCTAAGATTTGAGGAATCGTTCCATGGATTTGCGTTTCCCGAAACACCATATGAGCATGGAATAATCGAGATATGCAATGAAACCTTGTTTGACATGGTTAGATCAAAGGTGTAATTCATAAAACTGTCATTATATTTTAAAGATTAAGAGCTTTAGAGACTATCGCTTTTTCACTAAAAGGATCTCCATCATGATCCATTGAAATGACACCATATAAAGTTATGGTTTGGGATAAACCCCAAGTTGTCCTTTCTTAAACATTGTTATGCTATGCATAAGAAAGATGTTTGTAACCAAAGTCGGATGAACATGTCTTTGTATGTTATTTCAAATAACCGTTGAGTATTCCTCCATAACACTGAAGACAAAAATGTTTGTCACTTAGAACGTCAAGTTTCTTTGAGAAGGAATTTTCTGTGAAAAGCTAAGTGGGAGGATAATAGAACTTTGATAAGGTTAAACAAACCTTAGCTATATGTGCAAAGTTGCGCAGCGCCGAAAAGTGTTCCGGAGGCAGCAACAATGCTCATGGCTCACGTGCCTCAAAGGTTGTGGTCACGGAAGTCTAAGTTCCTATTAAACCAAGTAGGTCGGATAAACAATCAAATACCAAGATTTGAGGGTTGAATCATTATTTGACAATAATGAACCAACTACATGCAAAGAAGCGATGATGGGCCCTGAATCCGTCAAATGGCTTGGAGCCATAAAATCCGTGATAGTTCCATACATGAGAAATCAAGCTTTGAACTTGAAAGACCCTCTGGAAAGGTGTAAGACCTTATAGTCATGTTTGGATCTATAAAGAAATAGACATAGATGTTTCACATCTATGAAATAGTTAACATGTTGGGAAAGAGTTCACAACAATGTTCAAAGGTTGACTATGACAAGGTTTGATCTTTCATAGCGATATTTAGTCTAGACGGATTAATGTAGCAACCACTACATATAATTCTGTTATATGGTAGTTGAACAAACAAAACAAAGTTCTTTTAATAGAATTGTTATCTAAGACATGTACATAACATGATCCAAAGGGTTTTATTAATTCAAAGGATGCTAAAAGCGTATGCAAACTTCAATGGTTGAAATAAGCTTCGCGGAGTTGGAATCTTCACCATGATGAAACTATTAAAAGAGTTTAATCTCATCGGAGATGATGAAGTCATGAAGATGCTTGCATTTGCAAGAAATTAAGTGGGAGCTCTAAGACATATTTCTAATACATTATGTGGAAGACATATTGTTGATTGGAAATGATGTATCTTTTATTAACATATGTTAAGAATTTCATCTTGATGAAAGATTTAGGAAAAACCCGAATATTTGGCATCAATATCTATATAGATAGATTAAGACGCTAATATGGTTGTGCCAAATGTACATAGATGAGATATTGAATGAGTTCAATATGGAAATGACAAGAAAGTTTCTTTCCACACAGAAAGGATTAAATTGAAATTCAAGTGTATAGACACTTGGTAAGTGAAACAAAGATTCAAGTATTGATTGATACTTGATGAATAAAATCACAAAGAGTATTTTTAATCATACTATGATATGTACAAATCCTGATATGTCCTATGCTCTAAATGTTATGAGCATATACCAGAATGATTCATAAGATGATCATTGGACGATAGTAAGAATATTCTTATGATCTTTTGGAAGAACTAAGAATATATTATTTTTGTAGAGGTGACAAATAGATGATTAGTTCATTGTAAAAGTACTACATTGATACTAGTTTTGTCACAAAGTACAAATTAAGTTTATCTCAATCTAAACTAAGGGTGGCACAGTATAATGGAAAGTAAAGTTCCATAATGGATTTGGATGAGTTCCAAAGTTAAGACATTGTGACAGATACTACAACAAAAGGCTAAGTATATGACTGCTATTATAGCATCAAAAGAGGGCATTTGTGTTAAGTAGTTTGTTATCAAACTAGGTGTGGTTCACAGCGGGATAGTGTTATGAAGATATATTGTACGACAATATTATCAACATGTTTTAACCCCAAGGAACTAAAGGTCTCACCAAAGGACCAAATTTATACAAAGCCATCTCATTAGAGAATGAGTGATGCATAGAGACGCAAAGACATGCAATTACACACAGACCTGAAAGAGTCGGATCCGAAGATCAGTTGATCACTAGCAATCGTGTAAATACAACACCGGAAATCCATATGTGTTGAATACACAAAGTTTTGAAACTAAATTATTGTCTATAGTGCAAGTGGGAGACTGTTGGAGATATGCCCAATAGGTAATAATAAAGTGGTTATTATCATATCTTCAGGCTTATGATAAATGTTTACATACCATGCTATAATTGTATTAACCGGAAACATTAATACTTGTGTGATTTGTAAACATAAAAGAGTCCCTAGTAAAGCCTCTTGTTAAACTAGCTTGTTGGTTAATATATGATCATGGTTTCCTGATCATGAACATTGAGATGTTATTAACAACAAGATCGTATCATTAGGAGAATGGTGTGATGTACATGCTCCTATAGATAAGTGTAGCATAAAGATCAAGTCATTTAATATAGTTTAGTTGCTATAAGCTTTCAGATACATAGTAACCTAAATCCTTCGACCATAAGATCATGCTAATCACCATCACCAGATGGATGCTTTGATGACATCAAACACCACACCATAATGGGTGGCTATAAAGGTGGCATTGAGTGTTCAGAAAGTATGTGTTGAGGCACATGGATCAAGAGTGGGATTTCTCCATCCATATGACGGATAGATATACTCTGGGCCCTCTCGGTGGAATGTAATCCAATTAGCTTGCAAGCATGTGACTGGCTCACAAGGGATCACATATCACGTGAACGAGAAAAGAGTACTTATCGGTAACGAGGTTGAACTAGGTATGCAAAGTTACCGACGATCAGACCTCGGATAAGTAAACTATCGCGAGACAAAGGGAAATTGGTATCGTATGTAAGTGGTTCATTCGATCGCAAAGTAATCATTGAAATATGTGGGAGACATATGAATTTCCAGATTTCTCTATTGGTTATTGATCGAAGAAGTGTCTCGGTCATGTCCGCGTAATTCACGAACCATAGGGAGACACACTTAAGGATTCGATGTTGTTTAGTAGATATGAAATGTAAGTAGGGAGACCGAATGTTGTTCGGAGTCTCGGATGGGATCCGGGATATCACAAGGAAATCCGAAATGGTCCGGAGAATAAGATTCATATAAGGAAAGTCTAATTCCGGAGTTCGGGAATGATTCCGATAATTTCATCGAAGAGGTTCTAGAAGGGTCTAGAAGGTTCACCGGACCGGAAGGGGAAGGGAACATGAATGTGTCATGGATAAGTGGAATGATTGGATCATGTCCTAGATCACTTGGATGGGCATTAGCAAGAAAGAAATCAAGCTCCAAATTGAAAGTCAAAAGGCAAGTTTGAAAAGTCAAAATTGGACAATGTGTCCTGGTGGAGGAAGGAAAGAATCCTTCTTTCCCTCCACCACAAGCCAACAAGGAGAGGGAGTTGGAGAAGGATTCAAAATCCCCTCTCCCAAGCTGCCCTCCCTCTCATAAATAGAGGGGAGGGGTTCCCCAAGGCCACACACAACCAGCCCCTCCCACCTAGCCGCCCCCCCCGCAGCGCCGCCGTCGGCCACGCCTCCTCCTCTCCGGCCCTCTAAATCTAGATTGCCGGAAACCCTAGATCCACCATAACCTGCTCCAGCTTAGGTGAAGCCCTGCAGGATTTTCCCTCTACTTCCGACACCACGTCGTCATGCTACCGGAATTGCGAGGGGAGAACTACAATTTCCACTGCCTGCTGGAACAAGGGAGAGGAAGGTCTTCATCGAGTATCAAACGTGTGACCGACTACAGAAGGGCTGCCGGAACACAGCGCCGGAAGGATCGTCTACACGACCTTGAGATCGACAAGTGTATGAATAGATCACCCACGGGAATCTGCTCTCGTTAACCTTTTTGGAATCTTCGAGGGTGAGTATTCTAATCGACTCATTCTACAATCTAGTAGATAGATCTTGGCTTGTTTGTGTTCATGCGGTAGACATTTTTTGTTTTCCATGCTACGAACCCCAACAACTTTGACTTGGCCACAACAGGTTTGTGAACATGAAAACTAAGTTCCCACTTAGGTGTTATAAAACATTAAGTTAGTTTTCTTTACTTCTAAACTCAGTTAGAGATAAACCTGGCCTTTTGCAAATAAACCTAGAGCTTAGGATTCCTACTCGAACTACTTTAGTTTTAGTGATAGTTTGCGAGTACTTAAAGAGTACTCATGGCTTTGTCCCTGGCTATTCTCATGGCCAGACTATGAGGAGGACTACCAGGATGATGAACAGCAGGAAGTATATGACAAATAGGATCATCTCCCATCGTCAGAATTGCCTGTGACCCTGAAGATGGAGCTTCGACCACGCTACCCTTATTATTATTCCGCTGCGTTGATTGTATTAAGACTGGATCATGAGATCCTTTATTTGTAAGATCTTTATTATGGTTTGTAATGGATGATGAACTATGGTAACAATCTCTTATGTCTTGCAAAAATGGTAATCCTGGGATTGTGATGTATGGAATAACAGGCATCTGGGATTAAAAATCTGGGTGTTGACATAGGCAAAGAAAGGCCACGAACAACAAAAGCGTGAAACATGACTCGAAACCCTTCGGGTGGACGCGGGATTACCTCCTGAACAGGAAGGAGAGTGTCGCCCTTGTTCTTGGAGATTAGACCGGACTCGTGCAGCTTGCGCAAGTCCGCATCCCTCATCTGGGAGCGTCGCCATCCACCATCGGTGGTGCGGCTGGGAGCGGTGACCTTCTTGGTGGCACCAGCAGCGCTCGATCCCGCTGCAGCGGATGAGCTCTTCTTCGCCTTGACCATCTTGGAGACACGGTGAGCGCGGCGATGAGAGCGGAGGAAAGTAGAAGGGAAAATGCGGAGAATGTCCAGCGCGCAGCACGAGCTCTGGAAATGGCAGCAACAAGAAGATGATAGCAAATGACAAAGGAGAAGATTACTCTGTTTTCACCACAGTATAAAAGGACGAGGAAGATGAAGAGGAGGTGTTGATACAGAAGCCCTAACGCGTGCCCTTCATCTCACCGTACACGTGTCAACAACCACCCGAACCGTCATGAACACACCGTCCACTACGCACGGGAATCGAGGAGGCGCCGTAGTTTTCGCCAAAGTTACGCGTGACTAGTCAAATCTACGTCAGAAGGTAGGACCCATGATCGTCACGTTGCATCGTCTCTGCTATCGCAGACGATTGAGCTCACCAGGCTTCAGCAATAATGTCACCAAAGCAAAGATAGCAACGGCTCGAAACTTTCGACCGAACAAAAGTACTTACTCGAGTCTATGACTCGACCAACTACTCGGGGGATACTTCTATCAGGAGCGTTGGCCGCACACCTGAGAAGTTACAATAGTAAAAATGCCTTGAAGAAATCTTCGAGTCCTACATCGAGTCTGCGACTCCACTACGGACTCGAGGGATACTCCCATAGGGAGCGCTGGTCGTGCATTCAAAGAAATATGTCCTTCGGACAGACACTCGAACATCCGCATCCGCAGAACTTAAGTCTTCGCTCGAGTCTACGACTCGAACAGACACTCGGGGGATACTTCCATAGGGAGCACTGGTCATGCACCCTATGAACTATTCAGATGAGATTCTTCGGATCACGCATGACAAAAAACTTTTTGGCAACTTTGCCCAACTCCTTGGTCACCCGAAACACCTCCGCAGTGATAAACTTTTGGATGTTGTGTCTACGACGCAAAGATAAGCCCTACCGATATCATCTGATGGCCTGGTAATGCACCGTGACAACATGCACGATGAAAAATCCCGATGGACGCATTGGGTAGCTAACTTAAAACACTGGAATTCGACTCCTGTAAGACCTCAACGGCCCGAGTCGAATTACACCAGCATTGTTTCGGATTCGAGTCCGGGGACTCGAGTCTGAAGAAGATCATGTTGTTTTGTTCAATAACAGTTAACTGACCCTGATCCGTCGGGTGAGTCAGGCACACGTATCAATAATCCCTATGAACTAACATATTTATTCGAAAGACATGTTCGAATGAGAAGCACCCGAAAGATTATAGAGTCTCCAGTCGAATCCGCGATTCGACTGAACACTCGGGGGCTACTGACATGGATATAATCTACGGGTGTCTTATGTTGGTATACCCGGTCCAGCCCAGGAAAGGCCCATACAAAGACCTACTGCTCAAGGAAACTCCGGGTAGCCCAAGCCCAGTAGAAGTTCGACTCCTTGGAGAACACGGCCAAGCTGTAGATAGAATATTCAAGGGTGAAACCCTAACTTGTAACCGACTCGACCTACCCTCGGAACCTATCCTATCTATATAAAGGCCAGGAGGGCACGATGAGGAGGATCTCGATAACTCATACACACACATCACGCCAGATTGCATCTGTGCACCCCTGTAACCTTCGGTTCCGCCGTAATCAAGAACAAACAAGCAAGAATAGGGTTTTTCCTCCGGGGGCGTGAACCTGGGTAAACCTCGTGTCCCCTTACTGCGTGTTTTAACCGTCTCGCGATCTCCAGCATCCCCATCTTCTTCAAAACCCAAGTCCATAACAATGGGCGTTGACGAGTCGAACCCTCGTCAGTAAGGGTCAGCGACACGTCCAGCATTTGGAGTAGCCTACCTCTCTCCATTGATGACTAGTTGAAAAAGACCATTGAGTCGCTACCATGTGGCCTCGCCCCGCGGGAGAACACGTCTGCTGTCCGCGCCAACGTAATCGTTGCTTAAATTGACTACTACAGATAGATCGGGCCGAACAAGTCGGTCTTGATAAATCACCCCGCCCGCTGTAGGAGGCGCAACCAACCGAACGTATGATAGGAACGGTTAGATCGTGCCGATGAAGATGCGTTTAGCCTGCCAAACGCACCAAGTATGGTCACAGTTGATTTTTTTTGAACGGGAAAGGTCCCGAAGGACCTAGAGGCTACATTAATTCCAAGCGGTGGTACATATTACAATAAGGACCCAAAAATAAAATAGGATTAAAACCAGGCCATGAAATAAAAAAGAAGACCTTAAGAACATATTTGAAAAAGCAATCAGGTCCCTGCGTCTCACTGCTGCGCTTCAGAGATGAGTGCCATCGCCGACCACCGTGTTCTTCGCCGAGGCCGAGACCACTTGGGAAGAGGGTGTCGCAGGGAGTCGTCGTCGCACCATCAGGAGAGGGCCTCCATTCTCGGAGGTTGATTAGACGCTTCCATTGCGTCGAAAGATGCCAATCTTGGGCATCAAAGATCAGTGGCCATTCCAGGCACACTGTGTGAACACCAATCGCAGCCAAAGGCCACTCGCCACCGCAGCTCCACAGGGATCTCCAACATCCAGTCGCCACCGCGGCGCCCAGGACGGGAAGATCAAAGTTGGAGCCACAACAACGAGCAGCCAAGGTCCATCGCCGCCGCTCAAAGAAAACAAGTTCCCTCCTCAGAGCTCCTGCCCGAGTTAAGGATAAGGAACCAAAGAAGAAGCAGCGATGAACATAGGATCGACAGAACCATCCCCAGGTAGCAGAGGGCGACGCCGAGTGAAGTTTCTTCCCCTCTCCTCCACGGCCGGCCAGAAGCGACTCCAACACATCGTATGCCTCGCCGCAACCCCTCTCCTCCTCGCCACCACGGCCAGCCAGGAAAGGCGTCACCGCAAGCAAACTCTGCAACCTAGAACAGCGCCAAGATCCAAACGCCCTTTTATTAGAGGAGGAGGTAGCCATCCATCTCAATGCCCCAGGCTCCGTCCACCGGAGCTCCTCGTCGAGGAAGAAAGGCCACCAACGGCTGCAAGCCTCGGGCAAGAGGACTCCCAGCCACTCCACGACAACGAGCCAAACTACGGCAAGAAGCCCAAACCTAGCTACCCTAAGAAACCTACAGCCTACGACTACCCCGCCGCCGCTCCACAACCATCTCCGGTCGGCTATTCCGGCGGAAGAGGCTTGGGAGCGGCCCGGAATCTGGGCGGTGGCAGTCAAGCGAGGTGAAGAAGGATAAGAGCATCTCCACTCGCCTACCCAGGACGCCGATCCGGACGCCGAATTTACGTCCGGACGCCGAAAATCGGCCCAACCGCGTATCCAGGAACCTGTTTTCGTCCGGATTTGGGCCAACTTTGGTCCGAACTACCCAGGCCGAACCCAGGTTCCAGGGTACGCCCTGGGAACGCCGGACGCAGCGAACTCGACAAAAAAACTAAAGCGGTGTGTGGACCCGCCGAGTCAGCGACGGAAGCCGAATCGTCGTCATCCCTGGAAACATGTGGCGACTGCCAGACATTAACTGCCCGTCGCGTCGGTCACGCGTCGCCGAATTGCCGCGTCACTGCCGCCGCCTCGGCTCCCGCAACGGACTGGCGGGCACTAACTTCCCGCTGTTTCCCCTTTTCTCGCCCTCGCCGCTACACCCCTCCCGCCCTCTCTGCCCACTTCGGCCTATATAAGCCGTACCCCTCGCCGGAGTTCCTCACACTCTCTCACAACTCTCACTCTAGCCCACCAGCCCGAAACTCCGGCGAACACTCTCACTCTCCCCTCCCCTAGCCATGGCCGAGTCGTACCCCAGCGACGGTGCGGTGGCGAACGGCTTCGGCCGGCGCAACCTCCAGGCTTGGGAGGCGCGCCTGCTCTACGAGGCCGGCTATATGGCGCCGCCGGACACGCGAAACCCTCCGGGGTAGAAGCTAAGCGCCGACGGCATCCCTATCCCGCCGGCGCAAACACCGAAAGAACTGCCATATGAGATCCAGGAGTTCATTGGCGCTACGGATGACCCCTCCACCGCCGAGATCCCCGACAACCTCCTGTACTGGGAGCAGTTCTTCGCCGACCGCCGCGCCCAGGAGCTTGCCCGCCACGAGGGGTCACCGAACGAGTCGCCGCCGAAGCGCAACAACGCGGTCGGTCGCCGGCGTTTCTGGAGCGCGCCAGGCCAGGCGCTCAAGGCGGTGGTGGAGCACATCAATGCCTGGAACACACCGCGCCTCGGCTTCCCGCGCACACCTACCTTGGCGGCCAGGTCAGGGCGGCGCCCTCCGGCGATCTGGATGCCGAGGAGGATGGCCAGCATGAGCTCCTCCTCCTCCGCCTCGGCCTCCCACTCCTCCGGCTCCATGCCGCTTCGTACGCCGACTGGGCCTTCGTCGGGGCTGCGCCCATTCAAGCGCGAGGCGGGCTCGTCTGTGCGCTCGCCGCCGCGAACACGCTCGCGCGGCATTGTCATAGGCGAGCCACGCGTAACGGCGTCGCCAACTGGCCACCTTCGCCTTCGCCGCCCGAAGACTGAAGGCTCGGCGTCGCCCGAAGACAACGCCTTGAGGATGGCGCCGGAGCAGTCGCTCCGCGACTCGGCGCCCCAGCCGCCGTTGGTGGAGCCCTCCTCGCCGGACATCCTAGAATGGTCCAGGGCGGACTGGGAGGAGACGGAGCGGCAACACGTCCACGCCTGCAGCAGCAGGCCGAGGAACAGGCGGTCCAGAGACAGGCGTTGTCCGGGCGCGAACTCGCCTACCAGGGCGCCCCGCTCTTCGTCCTCGACGACAATGTAGCATCCCAATTGTCTAACAATTGCAATGCTACTAGCCTAGTCTATATAGATGCTACCTTCATATATATAATTGTTGCATCATAATTATATCATGCTCATGTCATCATGCCACCTTGCATTTGAGCATCATATAAAACCCTTTTTGTTTTGGTTCTTATCTCATATGCATTATTAATTGTATTTGCCTCTTGATATTGTATTCGGTTCTTGATATATTGTTCAATGCCCAAGTTGAGTTGGGGGCATATCTCTTATTAACTCCACCACCTTTCTTTCACCACTTTATAACTCCACCATCCAACTAAATATGAGCTTGGCACTTATTGGTTTTACCTCTAGCTCATGTGGGTTGGGATGGATCCAATTCTTTTACCACATGCCCTCATCTTAGCATCATGTTGTTTTCACATCATTGATATATGGGAGCCACATGGCCACCTTTGCATGCCTTGTGAGTGGGACCCTTTCTCCTAGCTTCCATATGGATTATCATGGAATTATGCTCATGTTGGAATATTTTGGGACTATTAATTATCTAGTGGAATATACACACTAGCAAGCCCTATTTCTATTCAAATATGGTCATCTCCATCTACTCCACATGGGGCATCCTTATAATTCTTTTGCTTGGCTTTTATTCCAATTTTGGGAATGCATAATATTAGTGCCAGGTAATAATATTGTTTTCACAAGAAACCACATGGCCATAAATATTTTGCATGGGCCATGCAAGTCCCCTTTTAGCTTGTCATTTGGATTTTATTTAGTTTTGGGTGGATCATCTCTCTCTCTCTATCTCCCTCTTTTAGCTCGATCTTAGTTGGTCATGCTTACACCACCTCTCCCTCTTTTTGGTCAAGCTTGGTTTGATCTTGTTCTAACTTGAGCTTGCAAAAAGAGAAAAACCCATCTCACACTCCCTCATCTATCCTAAACCCTACCACCTTTTCACCATACCCCCCCTCCTCGCTAAACCATACCACTCATCTTACCTCTCTCTCTAAACCACACCCATCTATACCTAATCTAAACCATCCCTCTCCTCTCTCTAACCCTGAGCAAGATCTAACCCGACCCTCACCTAACCCTAGCCCTAGCTAACCCGAGCTACCCCTTTCCTCCCCCTCTCTCTCGGCTTCCCCTCTATTCCTACCAGGCAGGCCCCACCATGGCACACCCTCCCCTTCCCCACCTCTTTCTTTAGCTTCAAGACAAGAAAAGAAAGAGGGAGACCCGACCACCCCTCCTCCCTTTTTGCTAAAGCTACCACCACCACCCCATGTGCCTCCCTCCTCTCTCCCTATCTCCCCAACCACCCCAGCTCACCATGGCCACCTCAGATCGGATCTGGGAGGCGCCCAGGTCCTCCTCTACCTCCCTTCTTCATCTCCTGGCTTGCAAGCACCACCATGCCCCCAAAACCCTAGCCTCGGCCTCATCCTCCTCTAGTCGATCTGGAGCGCGCCAAGCCGAACCAGGAGCTCCAGGAGCTTCCTCTGCTTCCTCTTCTTCGCCCCGAAGCGCCGGAACCGCTGGACCTCGCCGGAGAAGCCCCGCCGCCGCCGTGCCCGTGAGCACCAGGACGCCTCCGGCCTGCTGCCTCCTCGCTGATCCCCGCCACCTCAACGCCCCCGGCCACGCCGACGACACCGCGGTGAGCTCCTGCGGCCCCTAGACACCCCCTTCTCCTCTCTAGTTCGCCATAGCTCCGCCGACCTCCGTCGAACACCCGGCGTGCGCGCTCGTCGCCACGGTCACCGCCTGCGTGCGCTGCAGCAGCAGCTGTGGCGTGCGATTTGCCTCTGTTCCTCGATGAAACCCGCGCGCTGCAGCCCTCCTCGGAGCTAGCCCCCTGAACGAGAACTGTAGCCGGTAGCGCCCTCTTCGTTTTTGGTTTTTGCGGCTTGGCCGTAGACGCCGTGGTTCGCTCGCCATCGTCGTCCGAAAGTCCGGCCAGATCCACCGCCGCAGCGCCGCGTTCAACAGCAGTCAGCGACAGCCCTGCGCGTTTTGCAGAAAAGCCCTCCCCCTTTTTCCCGCCTCAGCCGCAGCCCACCGACCCCACCTGCCAGCGCCGCGAGATTTTTTTTGCAAAAAGGGTCCTCAGCTTCTGTAGTTTTCCGCCCGCAGTCCCTGGATCGCTAACGTGTCGCCACCGGGCGGCTGCGCGCGCGTGTGGGCCTGCTGGTTCCTGGGCCCGCTTGTCAGCCTCGCTGGCTAGGTGGAGCCTCGGTGTGGAAAGTCTGGCGCGTGTGTGTCAGCCCAGTCAGCACCCTCGGGTCCCACCTGTCGGTGTCTAGGGCTAGGTTAGCCTAGGTATTAAAATATTTTCTGTTTTCAGAATTCGAATTCAAATTTTCAAAATCTGTTCAAACTAAATAAAATTCATAACTTATTCCTGGTTTGGAATTTGAATTCAAACCTTATATGAAAAATGTTTTGTTTTTGAATGTTAATTCAAATCTTTATTCAAATATTTTCAAAACTAATTTAAATTAGTCAAACCTTTGACTTGGACTTAATATGACTAATTTTGACTTAAAAATAAAATAAAATTCATAATTCCAAATAATACAAATAATATATGTTTTCAAATCAGAAAAATGTGAAGATTTCAATTATGCTATTCAAATTACCTTTTGCACATTTAAAATTCCAAGTTGAGTAAATTACAACAAAATGCCCCTGGACTTTAATAAATCAATAACTTTTGTTTTATAAGTCCAAATTTAATAAATAATATGTCTAAAATGATTAGCTCGACGAGACTTTTCTGTTTATGCATTCCATGGTTTGATTTGAAGCATGCATCATATAAATATAAAGGGTACAGCAACTAATATGAGTATAAAATGGGACAAAAACCCCATAAAATGATTTAATCTTGTACTTCACACCTCACCCATGCCATGCTACCTTATGCCATGCAAATTGTGCATCATTCATCATGGCATGATTGTTTGCTTGATGCATTTTATTCATATGCTTGCGCACTTTATTTATGTTGGCCCTTGTTTGTTTGGTTCTTCTTCGAATAGACGCTGAGCAAGGGATATATCAAGAGAACCAGGAGCACTACCCAGATCCATTCCTTGCTTCAACTGAGCTGCCAGGCAAGCACTACCACATGCTTGCATACATACAGTACCTATTGCCTCTTTCTTATTCTTGCATCATTGAGTCACGATTGCATTAAATTGAATCCCAAGTATTGCATAGCCTTTACTATTAAACCCCACCAAAGCTTGTTCCTCCATCCCATGAGCCATTACTACAGGAGTTGTTTGAGCCATGCGAGTCGTAGGACAGCATGTGTAGGGTATGTGAGCGTCTGATGGATAACGAGGTACCTAAACAACTTAACCTGAGTAGTAATGGGATAACTAATGAAAGTGGCATCGGTGAGCCATATTCGCTATTTGGTTTTTCAGGCTCACTTGTGTCCCGTAAGACCCGAGTACTTGATTCCTGTTCCAAGAATATTCGCGCTATCCACATCCGGGAGGCCTTATGGACCCCCCTGAGCCAGAGCTTGATTCATTCTTATTTCTTGGGGCCACAAACTAGTTTGAGGTTTTATTTACTATCCTGTACTTATGCCATGCTTTACTGCTTTATTTAAATTGTGCGAGGAGCACACTGTACTGTTTAGGAAGCGGAGTGTTTTCGCGGTATCGACAGTCCCAGTTTTGGGATCTGCTGTCGTTTACAGCCATTGGCGCAAACCTTGAGTCCGTCTCGGAGTCAGCTAACTTCGTTGCGGGTAGCTTAATGGGGTGGCCCCCTGAAATATTTCTGAATCCTGTAATTGCTTTGTCGTGACTGCCTCGTTGGGTTTTGATTTGGTTTTTCCGAGGCATATCGAGTGTGTGTTGCTATTTGTGCACCCCTGCAGGGTAAAACTTTCTGAAAGCCGTGTCCGCGGTTATGGACGACTTGGAGCACAGTTTCTCGATCATAGACAAGCATAACTAAAGTACCGCTTTTAATCTGACTAGACTACGTACCTGACTAGTAAATAGAGCAACACTCATGGAATGGATAATAAAAACTGCCAACGGATGGGGGTTGTTCGTCCGCTTCCTCGTCGGTAAGCGAGGAGGAGGATGGATCTGTTAAGATTACCTTTATAACTGTTATAATTGTTGTTCTTAATTCACGGACATCCGTCTATCTCTGGTTAGGCGGATGGTTAGCGAGTATCTATAGAATTGCTAGGGTTTACCTTTTGCTGCAATTGCGTCACCCCAGGTTGTGTCCCCTTTAGAGGCATAAAGACTTGCTGAGTACCCCTAGGGTCTCACACGATAAATTATTGGTTCAGATGAACAGGTACCCTCTCAAGATGGATACTGGGTGGAAGAGACGGACGATGTGGGCAACGATCATTCGGTGTAGAGATTCCGGGAACGGGGATCCGTGAGATCTGTGGGCGGGATGTGCTTATTTATGGGGCATCTTATGCCGATTTGCTTCTTATCCGTACTCGGATTTTGTCTTCCGCTTCCGCTTGATACTCTGTTGATTGATGTATGAGGAGATATCCTAAACTATTATATCTATCTAGGATATTTGGATTTTGCCGTATGGCGTTGCTATATTTCCTTTCTTTTTAGATGGAATGGCTCTGATGTACTATTGTATGGTGGCTTGCATACATACTCATTTGTGTATGTAGTTGATCCCTTCGCCTGCCGATTACGCCGCCCGTTCTTGTCCCGATGTTTGAAAATGGTTGGGACGGCCGAAAGGTCTACCTGTGAGTGGCATTTGGGCCCCACCGTACTATTTCAACCATTTCTGATCATCCAGGCTTGTACTAGGAGCGTAATTCACCGAGGTAGTTACAGACAACGAGGAGAACGACCCTTCTTACCAGCCGTGGAGGTGCGGCGACCCTGGCCAGAGAAGCTCCCGTCCGCCCCAGCCGTCGAGCGACGACGACGACAACGACGAGGATGATGGCAGGGCCGATCCCGGCTACACAGCGTTCTACAACAATTTCGGCATGTAGAACGGCGACGACATCGACGAAGGCCACAACGGCGGTCTTTTAAATGTTTCTTTAGTTTATTATATGTACTACTTTAGTACTACTTTATTTTAAATTCGATGTAATCCGCCTATATTCGTCCATCTTTAATAAAATTTAGCCGAACGTGAAAACTCGGCCTGAGTACGCGAATGGTAAATTCGACGTATCCAGACCGAAAACTTGTTTCGTCTGGACGAAAAAAGTCCGATTTTCGGCATTAGGTTCGCTGGAGACGCTCTAAGGTTGAACGGGACGGGGCAGCGGAAATTGTCGCTAGACAGTCACATTTCACGTGTGGCAAGTGAGGAGCACGGCGTGCTGGGCGCACTAGCGTTCGTGCCCGCTACGGAAGCTCGTTCATACACAGCCGGGATAAGCATAAAACGTCCGGCTGATGTGTACCCCTTTTCCAAAAGAAAAAGCCCGCATAGTCATCCAGATTCCGGGGCTCCAGCTAATAAGCCTCCACGCCGCCGCCTCTCCATCTCTTCCCCCCTAAACCCCCGCGCGCCGCCTCCGACGACCATGGCGTCCGCCTCCGCTAAACCCTATTGCTGCTCCTCCCTGAACCCCGCCTCCTCCACCCCGCTTGCCAGGCGCGCGTCCCTCTCCCCCTTCCCCGCCGCCAAGCCCCGCCGCTTCTCCTATGGCCTCGCCGCCGTCGCCGCGAACCCTAGGGCGCCGCGCGCCGCCGTCCGCGCTTCCCTGGCGGCGCCGCGGAGGCCGGAGTACGTACCGAACCGCATCGACGACCCCAACTACGTGCGCATCTTCGACACCACGCTCCGCGACGGGGAGCAATCCCCGGGGGCCACCATGACCAGTACCGAGAAGCTCGTCGTCGCGCGCCAGCTCGCCCGCCTCGGCGTCGACATCATTGAGGCGGGATTCCCGGCCTCCTCGCCCGACGACCTCGACGCCGTGCGATCCATCGCCATCGAGGTGGGGAACACGCCCGTCGGGGAAGAGGGCCATGTGCCGGTCATCTGCGGGCTCTCGCGATGCAACAAGAGGGACATCGACGCCGCCTGGGAAGCCGTGCGACACGCGAGGAAGCCGCGCATCCACACCTTCATTGCTACCAGCGAGATCCACATGCAGCACAAGCTGCGGAAGACCCCCGAGCAGGTGGTGGCCATCGCCAAGGAGATGGTGGCTTATGCCCGCAGTCTTGGATGCCCCGATGTTGAGTTCAGCCCTGAGGACGCTGGCAGGTACTACAATTCAAACTCTTCTCAGTAAAAACAATGCTAAATGACAATTTGGTTGATCTGTAGGCCCAATTTCTTTAATTATGACTATAAAATACGCCTGACAAGTTTGTTTCTAGAGCAGAATCTGGCTATAAACTGTCATTTCACCTATCACGTGTTCTCAAAATTAACTATAGTATTATCTAGAATGCATCAAAGAGGTCAAACTAATAGTGAAGCAGAGTTGAGTTTTAAGTAAATTCAGTGCATTCTTACTATTAAGTACTGAAGTTGCCATTTTACTCAGGAAGTGTATATATCTTCAATAGCTTCACTCTTATCATCTTATGCTGTTTGAAGAGAAGATGACTGCTAATCTTGTTTCTGGAATTTCTATCGGCAAATCAAGAAATGGTGGATACCTAAATTTTGTGGTCATGTTGAACTTCAACTTTTCACAATGTGTATCAGCGTTTTTGAATTATGTTTTGCCTTGGGCAATGTTGTGTGCATAGGCAATACCAAGGTTTTAAATCACGTTGGTCTATTTAGTTTTGTAATCATATTTACAAAACAAGCATATGGCTGTATGATAGGTTTCGCCTTGTCATCCAGGTCAAATCGAGAGTTCCTGTATCATATTCTGGAGGAAGTAATACAAGCTGGAGCAACAACTCTCAACATCCCAGACACTGTTGGATACACCCTTCCTCACGAATTCGGGAAATTAATTGCTGACATAAAAGCGAACACTCCTGGAATTGAAAATGCAATTATTTCTACTCATTGCCAAAATGATCTTGGTCTTGCAAGTGCCAACACACTAGCGGTAATTCCTGTTCTGTATTTTCTTCTATTATCTATCATATCTGGTCATGTTACTAATTTGACTTAGTTTTAGGGTGCTTATGCAGGAGCACGACAGTTAGAGGTAACTATCAATGGTATCGGTGAAAGAGCCGGAAATGCTTCCTTGGAGGAGGTGAGCTTGTAATAGTATATTTGTATTATTTTTGCCCATTATTTATAACTTCATGCCATTTTGTAGTAGAAAGATATGAATGTGGCCTGATAAGGCATAATACTTGCTACATGTATAACATTTTTTTATTGCTCTTCAGGTTGTCATGGCAATTAAATGTCGTCGAGAACTCTTAGATGGCCTATATACTGGAATTAATACCCAACATATTACTATGTCGAGCAAAATGGTACATATTGGTGTCTCTTGTGTTTTTAAATTTCCTGTTATTTTGCCGTTGTTATAAGTTTCCACCAACCTTGATTCTTGTACAAAATTCTGTAACTATTTTAGGTACAAGAGCACAGTGGACTTATTGTGCAGCCGCATAAAGCTATTGTTGGTGCCAATGCCTTTGCTCATGAAAGTGGAATTCACCAGGTACCTGGATTTCTCTTTCGTCAGTATTATTGTTCAATTTTTCAATTGGGTATTTAGTAGTGATGGTCAGTTTTCATTTTCATGGTATGGCACCATTTGGCTTTGTTGGTTTTCCTTTCACAGTTACCATGTCCAACTGATCAGTGTGCTAATTTTGATTTGCTGATAGTTATAGATGTTCTCATTGCAATTTTTACTGATGCCATAAACCATCCTAGAATAGAATGGTAAACTTCAGTTCTCTTTGCATTTGTTTTTGCAGGATGGGATGCTTAAATTCAAAGGAACTTATGAAATAATATCGCCTGATGATATTGGTTTAACACGTTCAAATGAGTTTGGAATTGTTCTTGGGAAGCTCAGGTACCATGCAAAAATATCTTTGCCCCATATCTGATGTTTTGCGAAATTTCTCTGCTATGCACCTCTCGTAAATTGTTCTTCTCTCTCATGAACTATCTGTTAACTTCACATGGTGTATGACTGTATGTCTCTGTTCCATTTGATGAACCCCGAATGCTTAGCTCAATAGAGGATTTTATCAAAATGCACATTTTAGTTTGGCTTTGACAAAATACCACACCCTTGAGTCACTGGCATGTGCGTTCTGGACCATGTATCAATGATACAACTCACACAAGGCGTGGCATTTGAGTCAAAGTGCAAACAAATTTGTGGCATTCTGTGAAATACTCAAAATTTTCTACATTATATGAGTATACCTAATTCTTGGAGACATTTCCAGGTAGTCCATAGCACAATCGGTCAATAAGGGTGCTATGTACACCATTACCCTCTTTGGTAAAAACCTAAATAACTTACTAAGTTCTTGAAGCTCAACCTGAATCATTTGACATGTAGGAAACTTGCACTTAAATGTGTTTTCATTTATCTAGCACTATTAATCATCAAGACCCTCCATAGCACAATCGGTCAATAAGGGTGCTATGTACACCATTACCCTCTTCTTTGGTAAAAACCTAAATAACTTACTAAGTTCTTGAAGCTCAACCTGAATCATTTGACATGTAGGAAACTTGCACTTAAGTGTGTTTTCATTTATCTAGCACTATTAATCACCGAGACCCTTCTAAGTTAGGTTAATTTGATGCAGAAATCCTGCTTAGGTACATTTAGGTAGACATGCAATGGTGATTTAGGTAAAATTTGAGATTCTGAACCGTAATTGCTATTTGTGGTATTCTTTTTCAGTGGAAGGCATGCCGTCAGAACTAAACTAGTGGAGGTATTACTCAGATAATTTGATCTTGTTTCTAGTTACTGCAATAAGTTTTTCCTTTAATTATTATTCTTACCAAATGACATTCTTGCTGTACAAACATGTAGCTTGGATATGAAATCAATGACAAGGAATTTGAGGATTTCTTTAAACGCTACAAAGAGGTTGCAGAGAAAAAAAAGGTGATACTTCTCTGGAGTATACTTGCTCTATTGCTTCAGTGATATTCTTTTACATTTTATTCTGCTCTGTCAAAAAGTTAAGCCCAATGGCATCATGGCATTAATTGATAATATACTTGTTCTATTGCTTCAGTGATATTCTTTTCCATTTTATTCTGCTCCGTCGAAAAAGTTAAGCCAAATGGCATCATGGCATTAATTGATAATATC
The DNA here is from genome assembly GCA_916181665.1 of Avena sativa. Taxonomy (NCBI): domain Eukaryota; kingdom Viridiplantae; phylum Streptophyta; class Magnoliopsida; order Poales; family Poaceae; genus Avena; species Avena sativa. The sequence continues at coordinate 295,213,638 of OV702297.1, read as the reverse complement.
TACCTTCCGTGTTTACTTATTTTCTATAGCATTCTCTATATAACGTGTTCACTAAAGAATTAAATTTTGATTCTATATAGTATTACTCTTCTGGAGCTTGTGTTTTCCATGCAATGGTTTTCCCTAATATGTACCTGGAACTTCAAACGCCTACCATGCAGATAAAAGTTAATCTAGTTTTCCTTTTGCAGCGTGTAACTGATGAAGACATTGAAGCTTTATTATCTGATGAGATTTTTCAGCCTAAGGTTATTTGGTCCCTTGGTGATGTACAGGTATAGTGCAGCTGCAACTGAATCCTATTTGGTTATGGTAATCAACTCTTACGTTGCTGTTATGCATCGTTACAGGCAACATGTGGAACACTTGGTTTGTCTACAGCAACTGTTAAACTGATAGCTCTAGATGGAGAGGAGAAGATAGGATGCTCAGTTGGAACAGGCCCAGTTGATGCAGCTTACAAGGCTGTTGACCAAATAATACAGGTTAGCTGTTGCTATATTCTTCATCTTTCTTGCTGTAATGAACTAGTTCATTCTTTTATTTTTTGAGTGGACTGGTAGAGTAATTTTCATTATAAAAAAGAATTAACTTCTTATGTTTATACTGTAGCTTATCACCATTGTTATGATATTGAAATTCACGTCCGAATATAATCTTTTACAATGATTGGCATGCAATGTTCGCATTCACAACTATTTTCAACAGAATGGATACCCTACCTTGTTAAAGATGAAATTACCTATATCTAGTAGCTTGACTTGTAACCTGTTACCCTCATAATGATTGGTGAAATGTCGATAGCATCTTTATTGGTTAGTCTTGGAGTATATTTAGGTTAGCAGCTCAAGAAAAAAAATGAAACACCAGTTGTGCTAATTGTAGGGTCCATTTTAATGCAGTGATGTCATAGAAACGTTTCATTTGCAGAGAAATGTTTAATCACATACTATCTCTTTTGCTTGAGAACTAGCGCACCTTACAACTTGTGGTGTTTATTTTAACCTGAAAATAACATGTACGGACACCCTTTTCATCTCAAGCATTCTTATTAATCAGCTATCATCTACTTCACCACCCATGTTGTATTTGCTTGACGGTGCTTGTCCCTGATTTCTATTTCATGGATTATCGTTTCATCAAAAACAGAGATATGACATAAATTACTTTATAATCCGCAGATTCCAACTATTCTTCGGGAATATAGCATGACTTCTGTCACAGAAGGCATTGATGCAATTGCAACTACCCGAGTACTCATCACTAGAGATGTCAGCGGTGATGAACATACTACGTCTGGTTACTCCAACCGTTCCTTTAGGTATAGTCCTAGAAATCATCTATCTCTATTGTAATCTTTTTCTGCCCTTAAAAACTAATCTCTATGCCTGTTAACTTCAGTGGGAGTGGTGCGGCTATGGACGTTGTAGTGTCCAGTGTCCGAGCTTACCTGAGTGCCTTGAACAAGATGTCCAGTTTTATCGGCGCCATAAACGCCAGCAGCGAAGCACCGGAGACCATAAGCGTTCAGAGCTCAGAATGATCGTCGACATCCCTTGTCGCATCTCCAGAGCATCTTGAAAGGCCTGGCGAGAAGTGTTCAAATTCCTGCATTCCATGTTACTAGTAAAGGTCTCAGTTCGTGTTGTAGAAACTGGTTTAACTGGTTATTCCAGTTGGGGTGCATCTTAAGGTTCTTTTGTTCTTGGTGGGCTGAACTCCAGGCTGAACGATCAGCAATTCGAGTCGAGAACATATAATATCCAGTGGATACTTCCTATTTAAGAACTATACTCCTAATAAGTGAATAATAAATGACTTGCTTGACAGAACATGTCTAATGTAATCATTTTTTTATGAGATCATGCAATCATGTTCTAGTTTGAACGCATTGCGGGATGCAGTTTGGACGTATCTTGTAAAAGAGGCCCCTTAAAAACGTGTATAAAGGGAGTTGTAGAACGCTTTTACGAGCATGCAGCCTGACGCCTGTAAATTGATCAATTATTGGCAATTTAACATGGATATAGCAATAGATAGACAAATAGATCAAACAGTCAATAGTTTTACATCTGAGGCCCTAACACGCGGACATAGTTCAACGCAGAGTAACACAAAAAGTTGCATTGTCACTGCGTCAAAACCAAGCTTACTGAAGCTGATCAAGCAAGACTGGTCATCGAAGGCATCACCACCACCTAGAAGAGATTGCTTTCTTCTTTCTAATATCTCCATTCTTGCTAGATTCCATCACTCCAATTGATATGAATCCATTTTGGTTGGCTCCATCATCATAGTCATGTTCTCTTCGGCAATGGGCTCCTTCGTTGCCTTCTTCTTCTCTAGTTGGACCCTCCTCTCCTCCTAGTCGGCCTTGCGCATCTCGGCCATTTCAAGTACTTGCCACTTTGCTTTCTTTTCTTGAAGCTTCTTCTCGTCAATGATCATCTTTGCTTGAATGGTTTCCCTCGTCAATGCCTCCTTTGATTTCACCATGTCATCAATCTTGGTCCTTAAGCTCGTGTCCTCGACCCTCCTTCGCCCTCTTGTGGTCCTCGGGCTTGCCCTTGTTCCTCCTAAAAGGTCGGTATAAGCGACTAGAGGGGATGGTGAATAGGCGCTACTCAATTTTTAACTTCTTTTCAATTTTAAGGCCTGACACAAAGTAGGTTCTCTAGATATGCAACTAGGTGAGAGAACCTATATGACAAACAAGCAAGCAACAATAAGGGAGTAAAGAATAGAAGTCACCGAAAGTTGACACGGAGATGTTTTCCTGAAGTTCCTTCCTTTTGAGGGGAAGTACGTCTCCGTTGGAGGGGTGAGCGGTACTAAGACCACCAGCGCCACAAAAGGGCTCACCCTATTCTCTCATGCACCCGCCGCAAGGCAAGCACACGATCCACTATGCGGTGGCCTTCAAGGTGGCGATCGGAACCTTTACAAACTTGTTGAGTAGATCTCCACAACTCTTGGAGTCTGCCAACAGGATCCCGAAGCTTTACAACCAATGCCCGATCTTCGAGACTGACCTCTTCCGTCTAGGATTCAAAGAATCCAAGAGTAACAAGATCCACAAAGGAAAACAAGGGGGAATCAACTTTGCTTTGGTGAAACCCTAGATCTAGACCTCCTCCACCAAATCCCAAAGTATCAAGGAGATTGGAGCACTTTGGGGGGAGATCTAGTAAAAATAAAGCTCAAGAACAATGGAGGAGAGATATGAAAGAGGCAAGCTTCTCATTGGAGAAGAAATGCCTATTTATACACTGAAGGAGAATCTGCCCGTTGCAGCTCGACCGAAGCGGTACTACCGATACGCAAGCAGTAGTACAGGTTCAAACCGGTACTACCGGTCAGGTACCAAAAGTGGTACCGGAAGTGGCCAGGCAAAGAGCCAGACCCACTGGCTCCACCTGTAGCAACTGCTCAGCACGAGCGGTGCTACCGTAGAGCGGTAGTACCAAAAGGTCAGAGCGGTACTACCGGTTTGGGCAGTAGTACCGGCTTGGTGGTACCGCATGAGCCAGGAGAGGAGACAATGCTCTCAAGCACGCACGGCCTCACCTGGTACTGCCGAGCGGTACTACCGGTTGTCACAGACCAACAGACAATGGCAACAAGGGGAGATACCTTTAAAACCTCAACCATTGGGAAAGCTTGGAAGGTTGCAAAACGGAGTTGATTCCACCCAAACTTTCCGACGTGGATCCCCTCTTAATAGTACGGTTTTCCTACGAGTCAAGCAAAATACCTAGGAAAAACTATGTCTTGATATGGTCCTTTTTGAGGGAAACGAATGCCTTCTCCTAAATAAAAACCTGAGAAACACTTAGCAAACGATTAGTCCGACATGTGTGTTATCATCAAACATCAAAACCACTTAGGATAGGAAATGCGCTTTCAATCTCCCCCTTTTTGGTGTTTGATGACAACACACCTTTGCAAGATAATATTATGATAACACACAAGGTTTGAAAAATAGAGACGGGCTCCCCCTAGATGAGTAGAATCAATACCCCCCTCTATTTTACAAACCAACCAAGAGTGCAAAGATAAAGAAACTTGGAACTTATTGTAGGGTTCGTAGCATGAAAAATCAAAAATTTCTATCGCATGAACACACAAAACCAAGATCCAATCTATGGCAAAGCCAAGATCTAATCTAGGAGATCGGTGCAACGAGATTGTAGAGAACTAACCCTCGTAGATCCAAAGCATTTAACGAGATCAGATTCTCGTAGTTGATGTAGTCGATCACTTGCTGATCTCAAGATGGTGTAGATGATCCTTCCAGCGCCATGTTCTGGCAGCGCTTCCGCAATCGGTCACACGCACAGTAGTCGATGAAGACCTTCCTCTTCCTTGTTCCAGCAGGCAGCAGAGGTAGTAGATCTCCTCGGAATCCCAACACCACGATGGTGTGGTGGTGGTGGTGGAGGAGAGACTTCTGTAGGGCTTCGCCTAAGTCGGAGTAGTGCGGTGGAGGAGATAGGGGTAGGCGGCGGCTAGGGTTAGGCGCCTAGGGTTTAGAGGGCAAGGGACTTGGGCGTCTTGGACAAGGGGTGCCTTGGGGTGTGCCCCCACCCCTCCTTATATAGGTGGGGGGGGCAAGGGTGTTCCTAGCCCAAGTTGAATCCCTCCCTAACTCGGCCATTAAGAGAAGAGCTTGAAACCTTTTCCAACAAGTCTTCCTTCTTACAAAAAACTAGATTTTGACTTTTCAAACTAGGATTTAACTATTCAAACTAGGGTTTGACCCTTTTTACTAGTCTTGTCCGAATTGGCCCTTTAGGGTTTTGTGTGGCCAGCCCCTAAGGTATGCAACATCACAAGTGACCCCCTCCCAGGGTGGTGGACCTTCCAGAACATTCTAGAAGCTTCCGGTCAAAACACCGAAAACATTTCCGAACCCTGAAAAACCACTTTCCTTATATGAATCTTATTCTCCGGACCATTCAGGATCTTCTCGTGGTGTCCCGGATCCAATCCGAGACTCCGAACAATATTCGGTCTCCAACTCACATTCCATATCTACTTTAAACAACATTGAATCCTTAAGTGTGTCTCCCTACGGTTCGTGAACTATGCAGACATGACCGAGACACCTCTCCGATCAATAACCATTAGTGGGATCTAGAAATCCATTATGGCTCCCACATATTTATATGATGAATTCATGATCGAATGAACCATTTACATACGATACCAATTCCTTTTGTCATGCGATACTTTACTTATCCGAGGTTTGATCGTCGGTATCTCTATACCTAGTTCAACCTCGTTACCGATAAGTACTATTTACTAGTTCCATGATATGACATCCCTTGTGACCTAGTTACATGCTTGCAATCCAATTGGATGACATTCCACCGAGAGGGCCCATAGTATATCTATTCGTCATATGGATGGACAAATCCCACTCTTGATCCATGTGCTTCAACACATACTTTTAGAATACCTAATGCCACCTTTATAACCACCCAGTTACAGAAGTGGCGTTTGATGTCATCAAAGCATCCATTCGGTGATGGTGATTAACACGATCTCATGGTCGAAGGATTAGGTTACTATGTATTTTAAAAGCTTTGTAGCAAACGAACTTTAATGACTCGATCTTATCCTATGCTTACTATAGGAGTGTGTCCATCACATCATTCTTCTAATGATATGACCTTGTTATTAATAAGATCCAATATCCATGATCATGAAACCATGATCATCTACTAATCAACAAGCTAGTTTAACAAGAGGCTTACTAGGGACTTTTTTATGTTTACAAAACACACAAGTATTAATGTTTCTGGTTAATACAATTATAGCATGGGATGTAAACATTTATCATAAACATAAAGATATGATAATAACCATTTTATTATCGCCTCTTGGGCATATATCCAACACTCATACCTTGCACAATAAAATGTGATGAGAGATATAGGGACAATAGATAAAAAGCATCATCACATAAGATGAATCCATATGAGAATAGCCATAAAGCACATATGATAGATCCACAAGATAACACATAGATAGGAAATAGATAACCACATAGTCTCAACTTACATAGCACAAATATATAGCACATAGAGTTCACACATAATAAGAGGCAAATAAAGTTCACAAGCAACTAAAGATCAAAGCAAGAACGATATTGTGACTTTCCCATGCAAATCCTGCAACCTATGTTTGCACCTTAGCCCCCTTTGGCATCAAGATGCCAAAAAGGGACAAGGGGAAGACTAGCGTCCCGAAGCTCACTCCTCCTCATCATCATAGTCATCCTCATGGGTCGGCGGAGCATGGAAAGAAGAGGTGACATCATCATCCTATTAGCTATGCTTGGAGATCCATTGGTCTTCGGGGGTGATGTTGTTTTTGGATCCTTTGGAGACGGTCAAACCTTGGGCTTCCATCATCTCTTTCTGACGAGCACAAGATTTATTTGCATAGACATGGGATTCATACATGCACTTTTGATTGTCGACTTGGAAGCAAAACACTTTCTTGAGCTTGGCTTCAATCCTCTTGGCCCAAGAGGGCTGGGCAGACTTGCGATGAGAGACCACATAATCTTCATCATGACCACTATCTTCACCATCGGATTCCTCTTCAAGAACATTCCCTTCCTCGTCAACCTCTTGACCATCCGCATTGTGAGGTTGAGCATGCTTCTTGCTCAACAAATACTTGTGTCGGTGAACAACACAGCGACGAGTAGAGATATTCCTTGCAATGGGGGGGGGGGGGGGCGCTTGTAGATGATGAGTTCCATGCTGTAAGGAGCAAAAGGTGGCACCCTCCGAGTGTACGTGGAAATGACCATCTCATTCCAAATGAAATCCATCACATCAAGCGGGTTACCGGCATCATGGTTGGTGAAAGTGTTGAACATGAGATCCACCATATATCCATGCATCTCATCTAGGTTTACCGCATGGGGGAAACGATAGATATCATAGGTTGGGAGAGATCCTTGATCTTACGAGCAACACCGCGACCCTGGATGTAGAGTGGAGCAAGGACCTCCTTCTTCATGGGACGACCATGCAAGTGACAGCGAAATCCAATGGGAGTGTCACGGCCATGGTCCTCATATCCAAGAACATGCCCAAACTCAGCCAAAGTAGCCTCCTTAACAACACCCTGCATCATCCAAGTGATAGTCCTTGTCATGTTCTTGGCAAAGTTGGCGGTGGCATAAAACTGAGCAATGAGAATAGGATCATAGTATTGCTTGAACTCCATAATGGGAAGCAAGCCAATGTGGGAACAAATATCCTTAGCTTCACCAAAGTAGTCTAGATTCTTGTTCACATGACCCATTTCAATCCATTTCTGAGGCACAACCAACTTCTCATTGTTCATGATAACCTTATTGTACACTCTTTGTTGGAACTCGGTGTAGAACAGACTATCCTCCCTAGCTTGGCTCCGAGCAGCAACATATAAGGATGGCAATTTTACCCACGGGTACGGGTACCCGCGGGTACCGTATCCACATGGGTATGGTATGGATATACTTTTATAACCATGGGTAATACCCATATCCTGCTTGTTAAGTCACGGGTACGGGCACGGGTATAGGGTTATACCCGTGGGTATATCCATACCCTGCCCATTTAGACTGACTTGTAAAACTTACTTGTAGAGTTCCAACCTATGTGACCGAGTAGCCTAGGGGCAAGTATGATATTACGATTTCTAAACTTAGATAATTGTCATGTACTTGTCTACCTATTATTGAGTAGAGATACTTTTTTTGTCAAATATGATATTAATTAATGTAAAATTGTGAATAACTTATGTACTATTGGATCTACCCGTCGGATATACATGTATGGGTAAAGTTTTATACCGATTGACTACACGAGTATGGGTATGGTATTGCTCTACCCTACCCATAACCTGCCTTAGAAACATACAGATTCGCAGATCACAAGGCATAGTAGTTAACTTCTGAAAGATCAGATAGCAGCTTTGGCCCGGATGGCCCAGAACTTTGACTCTTCCTGTGACTCGAGGAGGGAGGGGGAGGAGCACTTCCACGACTAGCTGACCGCTTGGAGGCCCCTCCATGATGACCCCGAGAGGCCTTCAACTTCATGCGGTTGCTGGGCTGGGGCATGACCTCTTCTTCGAACTCGGACTCGTCCTCCTCAATCTCATGACGTGACTTGGAGCGCTTACGAGCACCCCCGGAACCACCTGCACCTGTGAAAGCAAGAGGGAGAACATCATGGGGATAAGGGAAGAAGAACCCAACAAACAAAACCATGAAGAAATCACAATGTTGGTGAATGTTTGCCGCCAGCTGGGTCCGGTAGTACAGGAGACTGGAAGCGGTAGTATCGGAAAATTTTCGGGTACTATCGGTTGGGCGGAACTTGCACGGATCTGGTAGAACAAGGACCACAAATTGACTTCAAACATGCATTAAAACTAGGATTTCTTCGGGTGAGGAGTAATGTGTGGCAAAATATCTGTAGTACAACCCCAAAAAGTACTTTTGACCAAGCATCTAAGTGAACCTAGATCCATTGGAGAAAAGAAAGAACATGAGGAGAGGGGAGGTTGTACCGGAGTCCATGTCGGTGGAGAAGGACGAGGAGCCCGCGAGGAGTCCGGATCCGATGAGGATCCGGTGGAAGGAGGTGGCGGTGGGGCTCCCGCGGCGACTTGAAGCTCCGGTGGTGGTGGTAAGTGAGGTGGACATGGGGGAAATGAGGTACTGAACGGTGCCTCCCCCCAACCCAACCTTTACCAGAATACGCCGACCGATAGTACCGTGTAATGAACTGGTAGTACCAGACCTGGGGCAGTTTCCAGGCCTCGACCTGGGAACTAGCCCGGTCTGGTAGTACCACTGTGCATCCAGTACTACCGGTTCCACCTGAACCAGTAGCCAGGGACAAAGGAGGGGGCTCTTGTGCAGAGTATATGGGGTTTTATGGGGAGGAAGAATGGCTTAGGTTGAGACTACCAAACTGATAGGGACACATGCAATCTAAATAGGAGGAAACAAAGCAAGAACAAAATGAGAGTGCATGTCTCTAACATCAAAAGGAATCAACAAATGACAAACATGAGGAAGCACCAACCTCTCAATGGGAGAGGGCGGTGGCCTAGGCCACCATGTTTGAGTATACTTGGCTTGGCACCACGAAGATATATCTTGGGTCCATTACCAAAACTCATCGTTGAAGCTCACATATCACAAAATGATATTAAGAGGAATTATTTTTGTCACTTTAGGCATAATGGGGGAGGGATAGTCCAATCAATTAGGGCCGCACTCCCCCTATTTCCATGCCTACACCAAGATAGAGTAACATATGAGTGCATGGGTATGGGTGCATGGTCTCAAGCCACATTGCTCGAATCTATGATACTTATCTCATGCCTTAACTCTCAGAATCTCTTCTCATCAAGGGGCTTGGTGAATAAATCCGCAAGATTCTTCTTGGTGCTTACATAAGAGAGATCAATATCACCATTGTTCACATGCTCGCGGATGAAATGATGAAGAATATCAATATGCTTCGCTCTTGTGTGATGCACTGGATTGTGGGTGATATTGATAGCACTTTCATTATCACAAAGAAGAGTTTGCCTCATCCACAACAACTGACCACAATAACTTGCAGCCGCAATACACTCGGCCTTGGCGAAAGACAAGGAGACATAATTTTGTTTCTTAGATGACCAACACACTAAGGACCTACCAAGGCATTGGCAAGCCCCTGAGGTTGATTTCCTTCCAACTTTGTCTCCCTCCCCAATCTGAATCCGTGAAGCCATGAAGAACAAAGCTTGAGCCCTTGGGATACCATAAGCTAAATTTTGGGGTATCAACTAAATATAGAAAGATTAGCTTGACCGCCACAAGGTGGCTTTCCTTTGGGGCGCTTGAAACCGTGCACAAATGCCCACACTCAACATGATATCCGGTCTAGATTCACAAAGTTAAAGCAAAGAACCAATCATAGAATGGTATACCTTTTGATCCACATCTTTACCCTTAGTATCGAGAGTAAGATCACACTTGAGAGGCATAGGAGTCTTGGCTCCATTTATATCCGTCAACTTGAATCTCTTGATCATATCTTGAATATATTTGGCTTGGTTAATGAAGATACCTCCATGTAATTTCTTCACTTCAAATCCAAGAAAGAATTGCAATTCACCCATCATAGACATTTCAAACTCATCGGTCATTAGCTTAGCAAATACATCATTGAAAGCTTTGTTAGGAGAACCAAAGATAATGTCATCAACATATATTTGGCATATGAACAAGTCACCTCCAACTCTCTTAGTAAAAAGAGTGGGGTCAATTAGCACAATTTCAAAACCACAGTCAACCAACAACTTTCTAAGGTGCTCATACCATGCGCGAGGAGCTTGTTTAAGCCCATAGAGCGCCTTATCAAGTTTGTAAACGTGGTTTGGAAACTCGGGATCCTCAAAACCCGGGGGTTTCTTGACATATACCAACTCATTTAAGGGACCATTAAGAAATGCACTTTTAACATCCATTTGTTGCAACTTGAAGTTATGATGAGATGCATATGAAAGAAAGATACCAATAGACTCAAGACGAGCAACAGGGGCAAAAGTTTCACTGTAGTCGATACCCTCGACTTGGGAGAAGCGTTGAGCCACCAATATTGCCTTGTTGCGAATGACCATCCCACTTTCATCTTGCTTATTCTTAAAGATCCACTTGGTTCCAACGAAATTATGGAACTCCTTGGGTCTCTCTACTAATTACCACACTTTATTGCGCTTGAAGTTGCTAAGCTCTTCATGCATGGCTTCAATCCAATCCGGGTCTTCAAGTGCCCCATACACCTTTTGGGGCTCTACACAAGAAATGAAACTATTGTGACCAACAAAGTTAGCCACTTGGTTACGAGTAGAAATGCCCCTTTCAAGATCACCAACAACATTATCAAGGTTAATCCCTTCACGAACAAGCTTGGCGATTCTTCTTGCTTCACGGAGAGTGTCGGATTCTTCAATGGATTATTGAGAAACCTCTTGGTCATCACGACTATTCTTGTCCTCGTCTTGACCTTGTAAATGAGCTTGCCCTTCTTCTTGAGCTTGCTTGACATTTTTACCTTGTCGATCTTCATGATCTTGACCTTGGTCCATATGGGGTGATACACACCCACCATTTGCTTGCACTTGACCTTGATCATGAGCTATCTCTTCAATTGGGGTATCTTGAGGGCTATGAGATTGATGAAGATCTTGATGAGGTGAGGGCTCACATGAGTAGAGAATTGTACTTATCCTTCCACCACAAGGGGTTCCTCAATGGGGAGGAAAAATCCCACACAAATTATTCTTATGGCTTGAGGAGGAATTTCATCACCTACATCACCAAGATCAAGTTGCCCCACTTGGGAGCCATTATGCTCATCAAATATCATGTTACAAGAGACTATAACTTGTCTGGTGGACTTGTTATATACTCTATAAGCGTGAGCATCCAAAGCATAACCAACAAAGATACCTTCAATAGCACGAGACTCGAATTTAGACAACCGTTTACCTTGAGAATAAAGCACATACACCCAAAAAATCGAAGGTATTGGATATTTGGTTTCTTGCCGGTGAGAATCTCATAAGGAGTCATTTCCAAATAATTGCGTTGATACACACGGTTGGCAATATGACAAGCGGTTGAGATAGCTTTGGCCCAAAAATTATATGAACACTTGAACTCCACAATCATGGTTCTTGCCATATCCAAGAGAGTCCGGTTCTTCCTTTCCATCACACCATTTTGTTGCAGTGTATAAGGAGCGGAATATTGATGCTTGATTCCCTCATCACTAAGGAACTCATCTAATGTGTAGTTCTTGAACTCGGTACCATTGTCACTTCTAATGGCCAAGATTTTCTTGTTATGTTGACGTTTAACTTCATTGGCAAAGTCGATGACGGTTTATTGAGTTTCACTCTTCTTCTTGAAGAAATGTACCCAAGTGTATGTTGAGTAGTCATCCAAAATAACCAAACAATACTTCTTCACTCCAAGACTATCAAAGGATGGAGGGGCAAAGAGGTCCATGTGAAGGACCTCCAAGATCCCATCGGAGTAGATGGTAGTTATGTGTGTGTGGGGGTGCCGACTCATGGATCTTCCCTTCAATGCAAGCCATACACACACGATCTTTGACAAAACGAACATTATATTTTAGTATAAGAATGTGACCTCCCGTGTGGAGACTTTGCAAAGCCCTCGTGTTGACGTGGGCAAGACGGAGATTCCAAAGCCATCCCACGTCACCTTTAGCCATTAGGCATGCCGCGGTAGGTGTGGGTTTCTTGTCGAAATCTACCACATACAAACCGTTCTCGACATGCCCAACAAAGGCTATAGAGAGAGACTTGCTCCACATGAGAACCACCCTTGGAATCAAAGTAGGCAACAAAACCCATGAGTGTAAGTTGATGAATGGAGAGTAAGTTGTATGAAAGGGTTTTGATAAGCATAATGTCCACAATGGAAGTATCCGGCGTGACCACTACCTTACCCAAACCCAATACCTTAGAAGTTGATCCATCTCCATAAGTGACACACATGTTGGAAGAATTTGGCTTTATCTCATCGAGCATATCTTCACTTCCGGCTATATGACTAGTGGCACCACTATCAACCACCAATTTTCTTCCACCGAAAGCATAGTCCTCCAAAAAGAAATCAATGCTTGGTCTTAGGTACCCATTGTTGGATGGGTCCTCTTTTGTTAGTCACAAGTATCTTAGGAACCGAAATGGACCAATGGTAATCTTCACCATAAGAGGTTTCCACATATTTAGCATAAACATGACCATCATTAGATTTCATAAGGACATATGAAGGATTATATTTTCCCGCAAAGTCATTGTGGGATGGTTCATCACCATACTTAATGACACATGATTCCTTCACAATTTCCTTCCCCCCCTTCACAAAGGTAATCATTTTGGAAGGGGGAGTTGGCACACTCTTCTTCTTGCCCTTGCCCTTTTTCTTGTTCTTCTTCTTAGTCTTGGGTGCAAATCCAAGCCCTTACTTGGTAACATTGTCCCTTTGATTACTCAAAAGGGCATTTAGACTTTTCTCACCTTGTATGCACGTTACAAGGCCTTTCTCAATTGTGGCCTTCAACCTATGTTCTCCTTCACAAGATCTTCATGCTCACAATACGGATTAGTAGAACAAGAGGCAACACTAGTTGACATGATTGAACTTTCATTTGTTACTTGAGTTTGAAGTTGTTCATTAAACTTTGAGAGAGTAGAGAATTTGCTCAATAGGGCCTCATGGTCCTTCTTGAGTTTCTCAAGCTCTTCATTTAGTCTAGCATGACCAACCCCAAACTTGAGCTTTTCCTTTTTAAGAATTTTACTTAATGCAAGAGCATGATCTTGTTCCTTGGTAAGTTTTGAGATATTCAAGTTATATGATTCTTCATGAGACACATTATTTCCCTCTAGAATGACTCTTTTGTTTTGCTCTTCCTCAAGAGCATCAGATAGAGCGGCTATCTACATAGAAGCCTCACGAGCATGCCCAAACATATCCGAGATGGTATCATGTCTTTCATCGATGCTATAATGTCCTTCACCTAGTTGACTTATGAGGGACTCAACACACATCTTAACCTCACCATCCAAGTTGGTTAATAAGCTAGTGGATTCAACCACTTGCTTCTTAATCTTGAGACCTATCTCATCATCACATGAAGGAGCATCAAGAGCGTGAGTTGAGGGTTTAGGAGTTACCACGAAGGCTTTAGAAATGAGTCATGTCGCCTTTGTGACAAACTTGTTCTCACTGGGAGAGTCAAAGAGAGATGTTGGTGAAGAGGTTGAAGTAGGCACGGACACGGTTGGGATAGCGGTAGCGGTAGCAATTGTGGTGATGGCGGCCAATCCCACAATCTCCCCATCTTCATCATCACTCTCATCCTCTAGAGTTTCTTCATATTTGTCACAAACCATCAACACATATTTTTGTGGTTCCTTCTTGTTTGGGAAGTTCTTGTTTCCGAAGTTCTTGTTGGTGACTTTCTTGATGAAGTTCTTGTTTGACGTAGGTTTGTACTTGGATTTCAACACAAGACTTTCTCCATGATCTTCCCTCTTCTTATATGGGCACTCGGCAACAAAGTGGCTAGTTTCATGACAATTGTAGCAAGATATTAACTTGGGCCTTGAGTCTCTTGGGAGAGGGCTTGAAGCATTGCCCTTTCCTTGGTTCCTCCAAAACGTCCTTGACGCTAGAGCTAGGTGCTCATGCAAGGCACACTTTACATCTTCGGCATCACCTCCTACCACATCCAATCTATCATCTTCTTCTTCATAGACTTGGGCCTTGTCCTTCAAGGAAAAGGTAGGAGAATCCATCCTTCGAGCATGAGCAAGAGCATCATCGGAGGTCTTGTTGATGATTTCAAGAGATAAAAACTCACTAAGCACTTCATTTGATGACATGGCATAGAAGTCCGCTCTTGAGCAAATATTGTTGGTGAAGTCTCTTCGGAAGGGCAAGGTAGCTTGCATGAACCTGTGCTTGATCCACTTGTCATCAACATACTTGCTTCCATGGTCAATAATCCTAATAGAAAGAGCGGTGACCCATCGATAGAGCTCTTCGGGAGTCTCATCTTCCTTCCCAACAAAGGCATCAAATTCATAGTGAATTTCTTCAAACTTGGAGCTTTGGATGCTCTTGTTGCCAAGGTAGACTCGCTCAAGGGAATTCCAAGCCTCCTTGGCGTTCTCATAGGAGAGAATGTGAGTCATTTTCTCATGAGTCAAGGCATTTTGTAGAATGGCCAAGGCGGTGGCATTGAGTTGATAGTTGATCTCTTCCGTGGGCGTCATGTTGTAGGGATCACGTGGGTTGAATCCATACTCCACAACCTTCCAAAGATGAACACTTGAACTTTTGAAGTGAGAACGCATAAGGTATTGCCAATTAGTGAAATTAGATTCATCAAGCTTAGGAGGAGGACCACAATGGATGACATGAGGCGTAGGAAGGGGGCATTAATATATCTAGGTGGTGGGGGCACACTTCCATGAGGTTTACCATTTCCCTTGTTGACACATTCACCAGCGGGATCATCCTTGTGGGGCTCATCCACCGGTTTGATACCACTTGATGCACCATCAAGGGCATCAGCGAAAACAATAGTTCTTTTTCCTAAGTATGACTCAAGCAAGGCTTTCATATCTTCTCTAACCGAGCTAATGGATTCGGCAAGATCTTTCTTAGAGATGGGAGAGTTGTCATTAGGGGAATAATCCCCTTCTGCTCGTCGCTCACACTTCTCTTAGGCGGTTAAGCCAAAGTAAGAGCCGAGGCTCTGATAATTGAAAGATCAGTATAAGCGACTAGATGTGGGGGGGGGGAGGGGTGAATAGGCGCTACTCAATTTTTAACTTCTTTTCAATTTTAAGGCTTGACACAAAGTAGGTTCTCTAGATATGCAACTAGGTGAGAGAACCTATATGACAAACAAGCAAGCAACAATAAGGGAGTAAAGGATAGAAGTCACCGAAAGTTGACACGGAAATGTTTTCTCAAAGTTCCTTCCTTTTGAGGGGAAGTACGTCTCAGTTGGAGGGGCGGGCGGTACTAAGAACACTAGCGCCACAAAAGGGCTCACCCTATTCTCCCATGCACCCGCCGCAAGGCAATCACACGATCCACTATGCGATGGCCTTTAATGTGGCGACCAGAACCTTTACAAACTTGTTGAGTAGATCTCCACAACTCTTGGAGTCTCGCAACATGACCCCGAAGCTTTACAACCAATGCCCAAGCTCCGAGACCGACCTCTTCCGTCTAGGATTCAAAGAATCCAAGAGTAACAAGATCCACAAAGGAAAAAAGGGGGAATCAACTTTGCTTTGTTGAAACCCTAGATCTAGACCTCCTCCACCAAATCCAAAAGTATCAAGGAGATTGGAGCACTTTGGGGGAGGGGGGGGGATCTAGTGAAAATAAAGCTCAATAACAATGGAGGAGAGAGATGAAAGAGGCAAGCTTCTTGTTGGAGAAGAAAGGCCTATTTATACACTCAAGGAGAATCTACCCGTTGCATCTCGATCGAAGCGGTACTACCGGTACGCAAGCGGTAGTACCGGTCAGGTACCGGAAGTGGTACCGGAAGTGGCCAGGCAAAGAGCCAGACCCACTAACTCCACCCGTAGCAATTGCTTAGCACGAGCGGTGCTACCGCATAACGGTAGTACTGGAAGGTCAGAGTAGTACTACCGGTTTGGGCGGTAGTACCTTCTTGGTGGTACCGCATGAGGCAGGAGAGGAGACAATTCTCTCAAGCACGCACGGTCTCACCCGGTACCAACGAGCGGTACTACCGGTGGCAAGCGGTAGTACCAGGAGAAACTTCTGGTACTACCGGTTATCACAGACCAGCAGGCAATGGCAACAAGGGGAGATACCTTTAAAACCCCAACCATTGGGAAATCTTGCAGGGTTGAAAAACAGAGTTGATTCCACCCAAACTTTCCGACGCGGACCCCCTCTTAATAGTACGATTTTCCTACGACTCAAGCAAAAGGCCTAGGAAAAACTATGTCTTGATATGGTCCTTTTTGAGCGAAACGAATGCCTTCTCCTAAATAAAAACATGAGAAACACTTAGATAACGATTAGTCCGACATGTGTGTTATCATCAAACATCAAAACTACTTAGGATAGGAAATGCCCTTTCACCTCCCTACCTCTTTGTCACTCTCATCATCAACAACATCATCCATTTGGATGAAAGCTCCTTTCTTTGGTGGAGCTTATTCATCCCTCAATCTCCACTTTGCACTATGCTCAAGCAAAATGTAGAAATATTGAAACACAAATGCCCTGCCCTTTGAAGCCGCAATGTCCTTGTACCTTGCAATTGCAATTTATCCTATAAGCAAAACAATGCACATGTGAGCAATTTATTCTACAAACTACCACATCACAAAGTAAGACAAATTTGAAAGAACAAAGCACTCACATAATCATCAATGGCCACTCCAATTGGAGGTTCTTACTTGCTCCAATCAAGCTCTCCAACGACTACAACATGCTTTGATCATATCCCCAACAATCTTGAAGTGATCTTGTAGTGCGTGTGGATGGTTGGATGGAGACTATGGCTAGGTAATGGCAAAACTTGTCCTCTATCCTTTGCCAATACCTCTTCTAGGTTTGGACATTGCCTGTTACCGCATCAAGTGACACCGCATCCCACACCCTACACAAGCTTTGATCTCTGAGTTCGTTATAGTTACAGGTTTTCCTTCTTTGCATTGGTTAAGACCCATCGAACACCTCCTCGCCATCACCCGCGACACCCTCATCCTCCTCACCCTCGATCCCATCTTCCTCGGCCTCCTCTTCATCACCAGACATCCCAAGGTTAAACGACTCTAGTGGCGCATTGTCAATGTCAACCGTGCCCCATTCAACATGTCCACAACCAAAGTTCAAACCTTGTGCAAATCATCGCTACATGTAACCGAATTTGGAATTTTACCTAGCCGCAATTGATAAATATTTTGCGATGTCTGAAATGGGGAAATTTCATACCTAGCGGTGGTCGGAGGGAGGACGCGGATGTCCGAGTTCTTGGTGTGCGCCTTGGGCAGGCGCGACTGCTATACGGGCACGGAGGCAGCGGGAGGGTTCACGGTGGCGGCGACGGCCATGGTGCCTTGCACAGGGAGGCCGTTCGTCCCCATCCACTTCCGCTTCTTCCTGGCCACGCTACCTGCAGAGGAGCAAAGCGAGACCTCCGGCGCCACGTGTGGGAGGCTGTAGGAGCAGCGGCGCGGGTTGATTCAGGCCCCTCGACTAGCACAATGACGAGCATGAGCTCGGCTGGGTCCATGTGATGGTTGGGTGGCGCGCGAGGCTGAGCGGGGGAAGAGCTAGCAGATCGCTGGTGGCGACGACCCGAAAGCGAGGAACACAGAAGTTGAAATGTCCCTCCCGCCAATGTTCCAAGAAGGAATCTCTCCCTTATAAGGGGGGTGTGGCCTCCTCCCGTAAGTGAGATGGTGAAAGATCGGTACAAGCGACTAGAGGGGGGGGGGGTGTGAATAGGCGCTACTCAATTTTTTACTTCTTTTCAATTTTAAGGCTTGACACAAAGTAGGTTCTCTAGATATGCAACTAGGTGAGAACCTATATGACAAACAAGCAAGCAAGCAACAATAAGGGAGTAAAGGATAGAAATCACCGAAAGTAGACACGGAGATGTTTTCCCGAAGTTCCTTCCTTTTGAAGGGAAGTACGTCTCCGTTGGAGGGGTGGATGATACTAAGACCACCAGCACCAAGAAAGGCCTCACCCTATTCTCCCGCGCACCCGCCGCAAGGCAAGCACACGATCCACTATGCGGTGGCCTTCAAGGTGGCGACCGAAACCTTTACAAACTAGTTGAGTAGACGTGCACAACACTTGGAGTCTCCCAACATGATCCCAAAGCTTTACAACCAATGCCCGAGCTCCGATACCGACCTCTTCCGTCTAGGGTTCAAAGAACCCAAGAGTAACAAGATCCACAAGGGAAAACACGGGGGAATCAACTTTTCTTTGGTGAAACCCTAGATCTAGACCTCCTCCACCAAATCCCAAAGTATTAAGGAGATTGGAGCACTATGGGGGGAGGGGGGAGATCTAGTGAAATTAAAGCTCAAGAACAATAGAGGAGATATTTAAAAGAGGCCAGGTTCTCGTTGGAGAAGAAGGGCCCTTTTATACTAACTAGAGGGAATCTGTCCGTTGCTCCCTTCCCCGAGCGGTACTACCAGTTCCAGAAGCGGTAGTACCGGATGCAACCGGTACTAACGGTCTGGTACCAGACAGGGTAAGGGGGCGATAAAAACCTCACCGCGTCCCCTGGTAGGACACGCTCAAAGAAAGCGGTACCGCCGCTGAGAGGTAGTACCGGAACCTCAAGCGGTACTACCGGTTAAGACGGTAGTACCGACAAGGTGGTATCGGGTGAGTCCGAAGAGGGGATGAGCCTCGCAGGCACCCTCGGGCTCGCCGGGTAGCGCCAAGTGGCACTACTGGTGTCAGTACTACCAATCGACACATACAGTTTTGGCGGTAGAAACATGGCTAGAGACACTTTAGCTCTCAACCATTGAAGAAAAGCTTGCTGGGCTGTAAAACGGATTCCACCCAAACTTTCTGACGCGGACGCCCTCTTAATAGTACGGTTTTCCTACGACTCAAGTGGAAGACCTAGGAAAAACTTTGTCTTGCTATGGAACTTTTTGAGGGGAAACAAATGCCTTCTTAAGAAAAACCTAAAATACACTTAGCAAATGATTAGTCCGACACGTGCGTTATCATTAAACATCAGAACCACTTAGGATAGGAAATGTCCTTTCAGGTGAGACTAAACTAAGTGCCAGATGTTAGCTTCCATTTATGCTAGCCCAACACTTTGCCTGCTAACGAGCCTCTAAGCACTTTTTAGCAATTGGGTATAAACATTGCGCTCAGAGTTTAATATTCAGCACAAAGCCCACTCCATCCTAAAAATCTAGATTACTGGGACTAAAAAATCTCTCTTTTAAACGTGGACTCCTCTCCCGTAAGTGAGGTGGAACTCTTCACGACGTTTTCTTTGTCCAAACCATACAAAATATAGTTATTTTAAGGGTTTTAACCTTTTTATTACGTTAGAAAGTTGCTCTTAGTCCCACTCCGGTGAACCGTGCATATTTCGCCACCGCCAGCTGGCTCCTGTTCCCGTCCGAGGAAGACACGGAGCCGGATCAGATTCCTCGTCGAGTCGTGTGACTCGTACGGAGTACTACAAATTCAGCAAGAACCCGGCTGCTGTGCTCCACATTGGAGTCCCGATTCACAACCCTACGGACGTACGTGTGCTCTGCGCCTCTGCCTTAGATCGTCGTCGTCCAGGAACACAGAAGCCGGCGGGTACGAGTACGACATCACCAGCTCCCTCCGGCCAATGGCACGCGTGGAGGACTTGACCGACCAGCAGTTCGACGAGCTTTGCCAACAATACGCGCCCAGCGGTCTTCGTCGCCGGTCCGAGCGCGCCGCGCCGGTCGTCCTAGAAAAGACGATCCTGACGATCACTTACAAGAAGGGCTTCCCGGAGTTCTCCGCAGGCAGCCACAACGACATCACGGAAGACGACGCCGAGAAGGAGACGGGCCCGGACAGCGACTTCAGGCCGATGACACGCGAGGAGGAATTGACGGACCAGCAGTTCGACGAGCTTTGTCAGCAATACGCGCCCGTGTGTCTTCGTCACCGGTCCGAGCACGCCGCGCCGGTCGTCCAGGCCGCCAGGACGATACTCGCGATCACTTACAAGAACGGCTTCCCGGAGTTCTCTGACGGCAGCCACATCGACGCTGCCGTGGACGACGCAGAGGAAGAGACTGACGCGGACAGCGATTCGGATACGGCGGCTGAAGAGACGGTGAACTGGAGAGACGCAGAGACAGACGGAGACGAAGACGAGTCGGATGAGACGAGCGAGGGGCAGGAGACGGACACGGGTTCAGGGTAGTTTGGTTCTGTCTTGCTTGTAGTAGGGTAGTTTGTCTCTTTTTCTGGCTTCATCTTTTTCCTAAGTATATAGTATTACATGTGTATTTTTTTGGAAAAGAAGTACTCTCTCCGATCCATATTAATTGACTTTGATTTGTCAAAATTTGGATGAACCTATATTCTAAATAGTTTTAGATACATTCAAATCTCGACAAATCTAAGTCAATTAATATGAGCCGGAGGGAGCAGTACATATTACATGTGTATGGTTTAAAAAAAAACTGAGATTCGATCGATGAACTAGTGACCTTTCATCCCGAGCGAAGGCCGCTGAATAAGAAACATCGAAAAGTTACAGTCCAGTGTTCCGTCAGTCTTTTGCAGGAGAACATCCTTTCTTTGAAATGGTTTGCATGAGAATATTGTACTCACACTATTTATAACTTATATTTTAGGTTTATAAAGAAAATAAATTTAGACTTGTTTTAGTGTGTAGATTTATTCCAAAGTTGAGTGAATCTACATACTAAAATAAGTCTAGATTCATTTTTTCACAAACCTAAAACATCTTATATTTTGAAACGGAGGGAGTATGTGTTTGCTACGAACGACGTGTTTTGTGAGAAATAAGTTTCGACCAAGCACAGTTTTCTAAAACACAATGAAACTTGATGAAACATTTTAGCACCAATATCAAAGCAGCAAATCAACGAGTGAAACATGCATGGTGAGGATTTTTTTTCATAGAAGAAAAAGGCACAAAGAGGTCTCATACCTCGAGGGTTGTCGAGATGATTGTTGAGTACCCTCGAAGATTTGGGAACCCTCAAGGGGTCTCGCAGAGCCTTGAGGGTGATTTTGAAGAATTGTAAAATGATATATGTGACACACATAAGGGTTCAAAACCGTAACAACTAAATAAACAGTGATTTCAAATATAGGAGACATTTATAGGGCATTTGCATAAAGAGATTTTAAATTTCCACATCACAAATGTTCAAATTCAACATTTCTACCACAATGCAAATAGTTCAACATAACACATACATGCCAACATGCGTAAACAGACAGAGTTCACTAAGTGGTTCAACATTATTTTTTGAAATGGGCGTGGTTCAACATTACTACATGCTAACATTACACATAACTCATTACAAATAGTCTTGATCCTCTTCATCTTGTTTTCGTTACTACCACTAGCTTTGAGCAGATCAAAGAGCATATACTTTATTTTTTTCCTCCTTCATAGCCTCCTTTTCATCATCCCATTTATTCTTCCTGACCTTCATGATCTCTGTTTGAGATTTTTACACCTGTTTCAGACAACCCACTTCATTCTTCAGCACTTGCACTTCATCCTTCAACATGTTTCTTTTCTTATCCATCTCCACAAAATGCTCTTAGGCTTTTACCTTTAGAAACTGACATAGGGCATACTTTGGCTCCTCGGTATTTTCCTTAATCATGCCCAAGTTATCCGCTCCAACACTTTTTTCTAAGCTTAATCCATGAACATCTTCACATCATCTAAGAGACTAGAGAATTTCTTCTAAATCTTGTTCTTCTCATCAGCTAGCTCCTTCACCAACCTAGCATTCACAACCCTCTCATCCATTTTGGCATTGTTGTTGACGAGGTTCGATCTCGTCAATACCCATTGTTATGGAATTGGATTTTGGAGAAGATGGGGATGCTGGAAGTCACGGAACGGTTAACAGATAAGCAACACGAGACACGAGATTTACCCAGGTTCAGGCCCCCGGAGGAAAAACCCTACTCCTGCTTGTCTGCTCTTGATTACGGCGGAACCGAAAGTTATAGAGATGCGCAAATGCAATCTGGCGTGAGGTGCGTATGTGGTGTCGTAAGGGGATCCTTCTCGCCGTACCCTCCTGGCCTTTATATAGATAGGAAAGTCTCGGGCTTAGGTCGAGTCGGTTACAAATTAGGATTGGTACCCTTTGAAATTATATCTAATCTAGACTTGTCCTCCAAGGAGTCGAAAACGTCATGGGCTTGGGCCACCCGAAGTCTTTATGTGCCGCGTGTCTTGACGTGGGCCTTCCTTGGGCTGGACCAGGTATACCAATATCGTGTACCCGTGGGGTATATCCATGTCAGTAGCCCCCGAGTGTTCAGTCAAATCGTAGATTCGGCTGGAGACTCTTCAATCTTTCGGGTGCTATGTAGTTGAACTAGCTTTGCAAGGAGAAATGTTTAGTTCATAGAGATTGTTGATGTGTGTGTCTGGATCAAAGGCCAGTTAACTGTCATAGGAAAAAACAACACGATCTTTGTCAAACTCGAGTCCCCGGACTCGAATTTGAAACGATTGCTGGTGTGATTCGACTCAGGCCGTTATGGTCTTACAGGAGTCGGATCCCAGTGATTTTTAAGTGATGTACCCAACGCGCCCGTCAGGATTTTCATCGTGCCTGTTAAC
Source organism: Avena sativa (assembly GCA_916181665.1). Lineage (NCBI taxonomy): Eukaryota > Viridiplantae > Streptophyta > Magnoliopsida > Poales > Poaceae > Avena > Avena sativa. The sequence goes on along the minus strand of OV702297.1, from coordinate 295,190,632 downwards.
ACGGAAGTTTACTAGCAGAGCGCAGTCAGGTGCGTTACTAGGCCATCAGATGATATCTGTAGGTCTTATCTTTGCGTCGTAGACACATCATCCGAAGATTTATCACCGCGGAGGTGTTTCGGGTGGCCAAGGAGACTGCTTCTCACTTAGCGTTGGTTTGGGAAAAGTTGCCAAAAAGATTTTGTAGTTTTTGATCCGAACAGTCGAAGAGTTCATAGGGTGCGCGATCAGCGCTCCCTATGGGATTAGCCCCCGAGTGTCTGTTCGAGTCGTATACTCGAGCAGAGACTTTAGTTCAGCCGTTTTCAGCATAGGTCCGAAGGACACAATTTTTAAGAATGCTCAACCGATCCTCCCTATGGAAGTAGCCCCCGAGTCCATAGTGGAGTCGCAGACTCGACTTAGGACTCGAAGATAATTGCGAGGTGTATTTACCTTAGTCATTTCTCAAGTGCGCGGCCAGCGCTCCTAATAGCCCTCAAGTAGTTTCTCGAATCGTAGATTCGGGTAAGTACTTGATTGATCAGCCGAAAACTTCGAGCCATTGCTGGCTTTGCCTTGATGGCGTCAGTGCTGACGATTGGTGATCTCAACCGTCTGTGGCAGCAGAGATGATGCGATGAGACGATCGTGGGTCCCACCGCTTGACTTGAAGTTGACTAGTCACGCATAGACGTGGCAAAAATTACGGCGTCTCCTTGGTTTCCATGCATATTAGATGGCGTGCTGGCGGCGGTTTGGTGTAGTGCTGACACGTGTATGGTTAGATATGAGGTGCGCGCTAGGGCATCTGAATCAACAGCTCGTGTGCGTCGTCTTCTTCCTTTCATACCATAGGTAAACAGTGATTTTCTTTTACCCTTCGTCATTTGCTCATCTCCATTGCCTCCATTTTCACGAGCTTAAGTGCCCTTTGCTGAGCTCTGGACATTCTTCACACTTTTCCATCTTCATTCTTGCGCTCGCACCACCTCCATCGCCGCTGCAAGATGGGCAAGCCAGAGAAGACCACTGCTGGAGCTGGTTCGAGCGCCGCCGGTGGCAGCAAGAAGGTTGCCGCTACGACCCGCGCCATGGACGGCGGGTGGAAGCGCATGGAGATGCGTGATGGGGATCTGCGCAAGCTGCGCGATGCTGGGTTGATCCACAAGAACAAGGAGGACGCCATCCTCCCCGGCGACGAGGTAATCCCACGCCCACCCGAAGGGTTTCGGGTTATGTTCTATGCCTTTGTCGTTCACGGTCTTTCTCTTCCTGTCCATGATTTCCTTTGTGGACTCCTCTTTTTCTACGGGATTCAGTTGCACCATCTGTCTCCCAATTCTCTCCTTCATATCGCTTCTTTCATTACTCTTTGCGAGTGTTGGCTCGGTATCGAGCCGCACTTTGGCCTCTTCCAAAAGCTCTATTCCGTGAAGAGGCAGTCCGACACCGGCGGTGTTTATCCACTCGGTGGCTGCATCATCTCCATTTGTTATTCTATCCTTTTCTTCTCCTTTTCCATGTGCGAGTCCGTACAGTACTGGCGGAAGAAGTGGTTCTATATCCGCGATGCCAAATTGGACGAACAAGAATATGGTCTCGCCCCTTTCGACCCCGCTCAGAAAATCGTCCCGAAGAGGTCGTGGAAGAACCACGTCTTGGAGGGTGAAACGGCGGAGGTGGAGGAGCTCTACCGTCACGTGGAGGCACTCTAGCTGGTGGTCTACAAGGAGGTCAAAGGTGTCGATATCATTCGCACCTTCCTCAAGCGTCGGGTGTAGCCACTCCAAGCGAGGGCGCACCCAGTGTTTCTATATGCTGGTCGCAACGACCCGACGAGGGTCTCACCTGAGGAGCTGTCTTCAGGTGACCTTGATAGAGCTCTTCAGCCTCTGCTGAAGTTCAAGGCCGATGAGGACCTCCCAGGGAAATGTTTGACTCCCTCGTTCAGAGCAAAAGATGCGGTTCCGTAGGTGGAAACTTGTAGCTTGTGTGTTGCGCTTCTTCGAGTACTTTGCTTCTTATTAATGTCACTAATCCTGTTCTCTTCTATCTTTTGTTTGCAGAACCTCAAGGTAGCTGGGATGATGCCCCCTCTGCCTGAGAAATTTCCGGTTGCGCCGCCCTAGAAACCCCCAAGCCGAGCGAAGGGCGGACCCGAAAGCGCTCCCGGAGCGAATCTTCGGATGGGTCGACACCACCCACTCCAAGGGGCCCGTCGTTCCTCGAGCAGCATGGCGAGGAAGAAGGTGCGTCGTCCGCGCCTTACCCCGCCGTGCCCATTCGGGCAGTGGCTCTACAGCCATCGGCCAAGAAGAAGAAGGATAAGGCGACTCCCGTCTTCAATTTGTCGGACATTGAGTCGTAAGTCACTTTGTTTGAGTCCCTTTTTTCTAATATTCGTCTGAGTAGTGTTAGTTGTTGCTGATCTGATAGTTTCTTGCAGCAATCCTTCGGAGGAGTCCCTTGACGGGGACACTCAAGAAGTAATGGCGGAGTCGAAGACGACGGATTCTATCCCCAGGTGGTGGCCGACTCTGAGGATGATGACCCGAACCCCGTTAGGAAGGAGGCGAGGGCAGTCGTAACTCGGAAAGCGACATGCGAACCTTCGGAGTCCACACCTGAACATGTAAGTGTTGCCTCTTTTTTATTTATTCCGTGGGGGGAGCCCCCGAGTCCTTTTTCTCTGACCTGTTGGTCTTTCGCTTTGCGGGGGGAGCCCCCGAGCCCTTTATTCATCGGCTTTGTTTTTGTTTCTTCTATAGCCTTTTGTGCACATCGCCAACCTCCTAATCCAGCAGCATTTAGCACTGGAGGGTGAGCTGAAGCAGCTCCAAGGTGCGTAGTTGTCTTTTTGGTTGTTATTTGAGTTCACTAAGTGTGTTGCTTGTGTTCACCCTAAATTTCTTCATTCTGCAGATGATAATAATGCTGCACTCTGAAGGCTGAATGCTCTTGAAAAGAGCCTCGGCCAAGCGGAGAAGAAGGCCGCGGATGCTGCGGAGGCCAAGGAGCGCCAGGAGAAGGTGGCCGAAGATCGCGAGCAGCAGCTTGCGGCTCTTGCAGCCACGCGGGAGAAGGAGATGGCCGACAAGCTCATGGCTGCTGCCAAGGCTATTTCCGGTAAGTTATGCTTGTATCCTTTGCGTCTTCTGGTTTCCGAGTGCATTTTATCCTTCCTCACTCGAGTGTTTTTATTCTTCTTATCAGATGCTTCTGGCATCACGTTTGATCGTGGTGCGTTGGAGCACGGAGATGCTTTGGCTGATGCCACTGCTGTGATCACTGTGCCACTGCTGCTGGCTCCTTGGAGAAAGCCAAGAAAGTGCTCGCACGCTTCTACAAGGAGGTCGTCCCTAAGGGCGTTGCCCTTGACGATGTCGACGCCCTTGCGGATGCTTTGTCAGAGGAAGCTCCGGCGGAGTACAAACGCAAGCAGAAGGGCATCAGCGCTTCCATGGGGCTGGCCATGGCGATGGCGTCTGGAGCCGAACTGGACCTGCCTCAAGTCACGTCCAGGATGCCGACGACAACAGATGGCTCTGAGGTAGCTTTCGCCCTCTTTGCTTCTCGTTGTAAGCATTATGGGCCTAAGCTCATTGACCTCCTGGCTGATTATGCGGCGAAGCAGCAGCATGAGGCCAAGGGCAGGCAGTCCGGCTCCGAGACTTCTTTGGATGCGGGTGCTTAGGCCTTTGTAATGTATCTTAGCGTAGCTTCTTCTTTTGCTGCTTTTGTAACTATTTTGCAGATGAACAAGTTCCACTTTGCCACGAGGTGGCGTTATTTATGTATATAAGTCTATCTTTGAGCTATTGCCAAAAGTACTTGTGATATTTATACTTGCTTATTTTCCTTTAGGGTCCTTCGGGTGAGGCTCTAGTTGTTCCTCCGACTGCTCCTGAGCTGCGACCATCTTTAGATGATGCGTCACAATTGACCTTTCTGCGTGATCGCATTCGTAGCCCAAAAAAAGATATCCTTAGCATTTGAGGCCACGCGGATGTGTGGAAGTCCAAGGCTGAACGAGCCACTGCCAGGGAGGAGTTCTTGCTTGGGGAATTGTGGCAGATGGGTGAGCAACTTTAATGTGAGTCTTCACGAGTTGATGTTCTTTCGGGTGCACCTTATTTGTATGCTGGCGCATTCCATGCTTTGTGCAGATGTGAATCTCATTCCGAGGGAAGAGAAGGAGAGTGTCGCCATTCGGATGAACTGCCCGACGCAACAAGATCTGGAGGTTGGTGGCTTCTTCTGGATGGACCGTGATCGAGCCATCGTCCTTGCGACGGTGCAATATCGCGTACACCAGGTTCTTCGGGTGCTGAGGCAGGCGAGGTCATCGTCGGCGGCCATCTGGTCCGTCATGTTCCCTTTGGACGTTGCGCCTTCTACCTTCTTGGGTCTTCTTGGGAAATTTCATAACATAGGCCATGTCAAGGAGTTGGTGCATCATGAACTGATTTCTGGGGTCAAGGCTGCCTTGTCTCTTGTTCGATTGCATCACCGTGATGTTAATCTTGCAGAGGTGGTGACTGGACCGCCCCTTTGACCAGATGGTAGTTTATGGGACATGCGCCCTCATTACGCAGCTATGGCGCATCACGCCGAAGAGATTGTAGATTTGTTCGAGCAGCGAGCGAATGTGATGCTCCAGAACAATTAGGTCCTGTAAAGAAAAATGAGATGATGTAAAATTTGTATTTATTCGAGTGTGCTTGTAAATGCCCTTTGTAAAATTTTATATGTATTGGGATGTGGTTCTTTGTAATGTGCATGTCCCTTTCGTTAGCCTGACGTTATCAGCTACGCGGGTTGTATGCGTTGTTTGCAGTCGACGAATTCATGAGGTGAAGCGTAGCCCCCGAGCGTATTTTAGCGAGAAATAATGTAAGGAGAAAAAGATATTTGGGACAAGGAACTTAGCTTTTATTCATAGCAACGGGGAGGTACATTGTTCGGCTGAGTAGCCTTGGCTGAATAGCCTTATTGAAAGTAAAGGGTAACTAGGGGTAGAAGCGTCGCAGTTGTGCTACGTTCTAGGGGTTGGAGTATTCGACTCCTGATGCGACATCCATGAGGCGGTAGGCGCCACCTAGGATGACTTCGGTGATGATGTAGGGTCCTTCCCAGGGTGACTCGAGCTTCTTGGGCCGTTCTTGCTTGAGTCACAGGACGAGGTCTCCTTCAACGAAGGACCTTGGGCGCAGCCGGCGGCTGTGGTAGTTGAAGAGGCTCTGCTGATAGACCGCTGAGCGAGCCGCAGCGATGTCGCGTGCCACGTCGAGTGTGTCGACAGCATCCTCGAGTGCTACCGATGATTCGGCTTCGCTGTAAGCGACGACCCGTGGGGTCTTGTGGCATACCTCGGCAGGTAGCACAGCTTCAACTCTATGCACCATGAAGAAGGGCGTGTAGCTGGTTGGGCTATTTGGAGTGATGCGCAGGCTCCAAAGGACCGAATGTAGCTCGTCTGCCCATGATCCTGCAAGCCTTACGAGTGGGTATAGCAGGCGCTTCTTGATGTCGTTTCCTATGAGGCCGTTGGCCTTTTCGACCTGTCCATTGGTCTGCGGGTGCACAACGGAGGCATAGGATATGTTGATGCCGAGGTTTCCGCAGAAATCTTGAAATTCCTTCGAGATGAAGTTCGAGGCATTGTCCGTTATGATGCTGTGAGGCACACCGAACCTGTAGACAATGGACTCGAAAAACTTGATGGCAGTTTTGCCGCTTTGGTTAGTGACGGGCATGGCCTCGATCCACTTGGTGAACTTGTCGACTGTGACCAGGAGGAAGACGTGGCCTCCTGGCGAGGACTTTGGCAGTTTGCCGATCATGTCGAGGCCCCATTGGGCGAAGGGCCAGGCCAACGGTATGGGCCTCAGCTCAGATTCTGGCGTGTGTGGCTTGTCCGCGTATCTCTGAAAGGCGTTGCACCTCTGGACGATGTCCTTGGCGTCGTTCATGGCGGTTAGCCAGTAGAACCCAGCCCATAGAGCTTTGGCGACTAGGGCGCGACTGCCTGCATGATGGCCACAGATACCTTCATGGATGTCTTGGAGGATGCTTTTGCCGTCACATATGATGACGCACCGTTGAAGCACACCCAAAATGCTGTGCTTGTACAACTCGCCATTGATTATGGTGAAGGCTTTTGACTTGCAAGATATGCGCCGGGCATCTGTCAGGTCATCAAGCAGTTCATTGTTTATCAGGTACCAAAGGTACGACTGCGTCCATGTCTCTTCAACCACCATGACCTGCATCAGGCTGACCAACTCAGCCTTGGTGTCGAGCTTTTCGGGTCCTTCCTGTCCTTCGGGTAGCGCAGCCCCCGAGTGCTCTGCTTCTTTGGCTGAGCCTTTTGGGAATTTCCTCTCCATAGAGGGTACGCAGATTTGTTCGAGGAACACTCCTGGTGGTACCCGCGCGTAGGTGGAGCCGATGTTGGCGAGCCTATCATCTTCTTCATTGCTTTCCCTGCCGACGTACTGAAGCTCACAGCCATCAGAGTCCCCTTCGAGTGAGTTATAGAGCACGCGGTACGTGATCATGTTAGCGCTGTGGGCGTCACACTCGTTCATCGTCTACTGGACGAAAAGGTTCGAGTCACCGTAGACGATGAGGCGTGTTGCGCCGTAGATCTTGGCCATCCTGATGCTGTGGATGAGGGCCTCGTATTCGGCCTTGTTGTTGGAGGCACGAAATTTCATCTGAAGGACGTACTCCATCTTGTCGCCTTGAGGGAACATCAGTATGATAGCGGCCCCTGCTCCAGCCTCGCGCTTAGAGCCATCGAAGTGCATCGTCCAGGACTGCGACATGTCCGGAGTATCCGGCAGCTGGAGCTCCATCTAGTGGACGAGGAAATAAGGGAGGACCTGAGACTTGATGGCGATGTGCCATTCGTAGATTATGTCCAGCGGGGAAAACTCGATGCCCCATAAGGCTACACGCCCCGTGGCTTTGGGGTTGTTCAGGATGTTTGACAGCGGGGCGCCTTTGACGACCATATGATCTGATGCTCCTGGAATTAGTGGCTCAGCCGACGAGCCATCATGAATAATCCGTAGGAGAGCTTCTGATAGTGAGGATACCTCTGCTTTATTGGAGTCATTACCTCGCTGAGGTAGTAGATTGGGCGTTGGACCCCGTGGGTCTTGCCATCTTTGGGTCGTTCGACCACGAGTATGGTGCTTACCACCTGATGTGTAGCTTCAATGTATAGCAGCAGAGGTTCCCGTTCCTTCGGCGCGACCAGGACAGGCGAGGTGGAGAGCAGCCGCTTGAGGTCCTCGAACGCGTCGTCTGCTTTGGGTGTCCACTCAAACTTGTCTGCCTTGCACATCAACTGATAAAATGGTAGGGCCTTCTCGCCCATGCGGCTGATGAATCTGCTCAGCGCCGTGATCCACCCAGCTAGCTGCTAGACGCCTTTGAGGTTCTTCGGCTTCTCCATGGCTAGTATGGCTCTAATTTTCTTCGTATTCGCTTCGATTCCTCATTGGGAGATGAAGTAGCCGAGTAACTGGACAGATGGGACACCGAAGGCGCACTTTTATGGATTTAGCTTGATCTTGTAACAATCAAGGTTATCGAACGTCTCACGGAGATCGTCGATCAACGTCTTGGCCTCCCTATTACTTTGTCGTCGATATAGACTTGGATGTTGCGGCCGATCTGGTTTTTTAGTCACGCCTGCATGCACCTCTGGTATGTGGCACCTACGTTCTTCAGCCCTAAGGGCATGGTATTGTAGCAGAACACTCCGAACAGCGTGATGAACGCTGTTTTTTATTGATCTTTGACCTTCAGCCGAATCTGATTGTAGCCTAAGTAGGCATCAAGGAAGGAGAGTTTCTCGCATCCTGCAGTCGAACCAATGATTTGATCGATTCACGGTAGAGGGAAGTGGTCCTTGGGAAAGTTCTTGTCGAGCGATGTGAAGTCCACGAACATCCGCAGGATGTCCGTGTCCTTTTTGGGGACCAGCACAGTGTTGGCCAGCCACTCACTCTCCTTGATTTCCCTGATGAAGTTGGCATCGAGCAAACTATTGACTTCGATTCCAATGGCTTCGGCTGTTGGTTTAGACAGTCGTCGGATCGACTGCTTGACTGGCTTCGCATCCGGAAAAACATTGAGTGCATGCTCGGCGAATTCTCTGGGAACTCCTGGCATGTCCACAGGACACCTGTCGAAAATTTCCCAGCGCTCACGGAGGAATTCGACGAGCGTGCTTTCCTATGTAGGACTGGGGTCGTTGGTGATCAACACCGTCTTGGAGGCGTCCGTCGGGTAGACCTGCACCTTCTTTGTGATGACCATGGAGAACGACATATCCGGTGCGTTTTGTCTGGCGACTGGGGGTGCCCCGTTGTCTGTCACCTCTCTGAGCCTCATGAGTTCCTCCCGGATGCTGAACGACTGGGAGATTCTGTTGAAATATCTGCCGCAGTGGTCAGACCGGGTGAAGCTTCCCTGGACGGTAATGACGCCTCTAGGTCCTGGCATCTTTAGTAGTAGGTATGCGTAGTGCGGTACTACCAAGAATCATGCGAATGTCACGCGCCCGAGGATGGCGTGGTACTGTGATGGACAGTCCACCACTTCAAACTCTAGTCGTTCACGCCTGAAGTTTTCGGGCTGGCCGAAGATGACATCGAGCCATATCTTGCCCAGGGGGTATATGCTCTTCCCTGGGACTATGCCGTGGAACGTCGTGTCTGATTGCTCCAGGCTGCATAGCAGGATCTACATCGCTGTGAGTGTGCTGGCGAACATCAGATTGATGCCGCTGCCGCCATCCATGAAGACACGGCTCATCTCGAATCCCTCGATCTGTGCCTCGAGCACCAGGGCAACATGACCTGGACGAGGGATCTGTCGTGGGTGGTCCGAACGATCGAACGTAATGTAGGACTCCAAGCTGCTGAGGTACTCAGGAATGGTTGGTGGAGAGGTCACGGCCAGGCTGACTTGGCGGGTGATATTCTGCTGAACCCTATTGGTTGGACACCCCTTCTGGATCATCATGGCCCCTTTTGCTGGTGGGTACCCTCCTGCACCGTTATTTGGCGCTGGTGCGACCGACGGCTGTGATGGTCCAACGGGTGGTGGTGGAGGATCTCCGTGGGCGATGTCACCTGGTGCGGGTGTGGGCCCAAACCTAGGGTTCACGGTCTGGCGCCGCATTTGGGTGAAACCCTCGCTAAGCTTTTCGAACTCGCGATAGTCCTTGAGCATGTGGCTGGCCTTCTTCTTACCATCTTGTTTGTCGATGTAGAAGTGGATGGTGCAGGGAACAAAAAACTTGTCTTCTGCCGAAGGCTCGTCGTCGTGGCTGCGACATTGCCATGTTTGCGTGGGTCGTCAGCCATCGCGGTAGTTGCCCCTGCGGTACGCTGCTGCGGTTTCCGTCATTGGGTCGATCGGCGTATCCAACCGTGACCATGTCGACTCCGTCGCGATGTTCGTAGACGCGGATCTTCTCTTGCTGTGGCGCTCGCGCCTGCGGCCGTAGTCGTCTTCGTCATCCGGATGCGCTCGGTTGACGGAATCCTCGCCATCTGCCCACCGGTTGGCGATGTCCATGAGGTGGTCGAGCGTCTTGGGCTTGACGCGCCCAAGCTCCTCCTTGAAATCTGGGTGCCTAGCACCATCCTTGAAGGCGTCGATTTCCCTTTCCTCGGAGATGTGCGCGGCGGAGTTCTTGATGTGGGACTAGGGGAGTATGTACGAGCGGATGGACTCGTTGGACTGTTGGGTGAAGGCCCGTAGCTCTTCGATTGAAGCTGGCCTCTTGCTATTGCCCTTGAAATTGCGGATGAAGCTGTATGCTAGCTCTTCCCAGCTTCAAATGGAGTCGGAGGATAGGATGCTGAGCCAAACCCTGGCCGCGCCTGTCAGCTGCAGCTGAAGGCATTGTAAGGCGGTGTTACTGCTTCCACCGTGAAGCTTGACTGACGACAGATGATCATCAAGCCAGGCCTTTGGCTCCTGTGTGCCGTCAAACTTCAGGTTGTCCGAAGGGAGCTTGAAATTTTTCGGCATCCGCGTTCACCGAATGGATCTGTTAAAGCATCTGGCTCCGCACAGCTCTCCGTCGTCTTCTTGTTCAGACTCAGTTGAGCACGCACATTTGGCACGTGCCTTGTCGATCTTGCGCTGGGTGAGCTCGTTGCAAGCGTCGTAGTTGCTGCTGCGGCGTCGCGGGCTCTTGCGGCGCCGGGGCAGGTCGTGCTCGTCTTCCTCGGATGAGGGTGTAGGGGTCCCGGTGAACTTGGCTGCAGTTTTTTTCTTCGGCTCCGTAGGAGCATCATCGTGGAGCGCAGCTCCGACGAGTCTGAGGCCAGCTAGCACGGACTTGTGCATGGCACTCTTCGGGTCGCCCACCAGAGGTGGGTGGGACGCGAGATATGTAGTGGCCGCCATGATCGCAACCTGCGGCATTTTCGGCATGACATTGCCGTGCGAGTTCATCGTCATGAAGGACGTGTTGAAGGCCCTGGTGACCTCGCGTCGCGCGGCAGGGTCCATGCGCTCCGTGCGGGAGCGGTACTTGTTGGCGTTGTTGCCATGCAAAGTGGAGCCATCAGCGGCGGGGAGCGCAGCTCGCCGCGCGTTGGATTCTGCAGCTGCCTTCTTACGCTTGTCATGCTCCTCCATCAGCTTCACCTGCCGGTTGTGCTCATCAATGAGGAGGAGGAGGTAGGCTATCAGTAGATCCCGTGAAGCATTCACGGGTAGGATTATATTGCCTGCCACGACCTCGTGTTCTTGGTGCCATCCTTCCTTGTTGAGGTTGATCCGGTTGTAGGCGTGAGCGTCGCCTTCGTTGGGCCTGTTAGGCGGATCCCCCCGTTTCCTCCGTTCTTAGCTTGCGGGTTGAGAGGGGGATTGGGTGTTTGCTGCGCACTCGAACCTGGCGGCGGGTCCGTTACGTTGTTGATGATGATGGCGCATAGGTAGCGTCCGTGGATTGGATCACTGCTTCCACAGTTTTCGGATCCAGAACCGTAGGTTCCTTCATCCGAAGGGGGGCCACACAGATCGGAGTTGCAGCTTTTGCTATCATCCAAGTCATCTGTCAGCATCGACCCGTGCAACGCACCGATGGGTGGGACCCATGAAGCGGGCCTGATAGATGGTGGTGGCACCCGCTCTGGGAGGCGGAGGGTACCGGTCTGCCCCACCTGGAAGCATAAGCTCCCAAACAGCATCTCGAGCCCGTCGCCGACGGGCTCGAAATCCTTCAGGGTGGCCGGCGAGTGGGCGGTGAAGTCGAAGGCGCCGAAGAGGAGATGACTCTCCGTTGCCGATGAGTTGTAGATCGGTCCGGATGGAACCGTCATGACCGCACGATCAGCGTCCCCGTTTGCCACAAACGGCGCCAATTGACGAGGTTCGATCTCGTCAATGTCCATTGTTATGGACTTGGGTTTTGGAGAAGATGGGGATGCTGGAAGTCGCGGAACGGTTAACAGACAAGCAACACAGGACACGAGATTTACCGAGGTTCAGGCCCCCGGAGGGAAAACCCTACTCCTGTTTGTCTGCTCTTGATTACGGTAGAAACGAAAGTTACAGGGGTGCGCAGATGCAATCTGGCGTGAGGTGCGTAGGTGGTGTTGTAAGGGGATCCTTCTCGCCGTACCCTCCTAGCCTTTATATAGATAGGCAGGTCTCGGGTTTAGGTCGAGTCGGTTACAAATTAGGGTTGGTACCCTTTGAAATTCTATCTAATCTAGACTTGTCCTCCAAGGAGTCGAAAACGTCATGGGCTTGGGCCACCCGAAGTCTTCATGGGCCGCGTGTCTTGACGTGGGCCTTCCTTGGGCTGAACCAGGTATACCAATGTCGTGTATCCGTGGGGTATATCCATGTTAGTTGTTGTCATGATAATTCCCCACAACCTACCGAAAACATTCTTGAGTGTTGCTGGCCACTCTTCAAAATATAACCAAGACACAAATCCACGGTTCTTGACTTCCTCCAAAAATAAATTATGATAAGATTCAACAATTAAGGTAATTGTTATATGCATGTACCGGGAACTTATCTATTGCATTTGTATACAAATTAACTATTTCAATACATTATCTACAAGTCTAAAAACACAAGCATGTCTAAGTTCTAGTGTACTGCATTATCTACTAGTATAATTAGTGGGAATTATCCTTTGCATTTGTCTGCTGGTATAATAACAATTATTGCACTTACCTAGAGGCATAAGAACACCTAATTGTGTTGATCTACATGTATGTGTCAGAGAACCTAATATCAACAACTAACAAATGTAGCATACCAATTGCATAATAATTGATAAATCGCAATTAAAACTTACATTCTATACTGAACATCTGCAAAATGTATGGCTTATGTTAGTCCCTTCAAACGCCACACATTTCTACGACACCAGCTTGTGCATGCGATACAGCTCAGGAAAACCCACAGCCTTCCTGTGGAATGTGGGGTCGCCGTAGGTATCCGGAGCATAGTTAACCTCACTGAGGTCCTAGAGGAACACAAATTGCCAAGAAATACATATTAATCGACGATCTCGAGGAAAAATCCAAAATTTGCAAATCGAAACCAAACCCTAAGCCTAGAAATTGGGGACTTACCCTAGCTAGGACGGGCTCGAAGATTCGCCATTGTTCCAGCTAGGCATGGTGGTGACGACCGGCGGAGGGCGCACACCAACAGCTGGCGGCGATGGATCTACGGCGACAACAAGGACATATGCACCCTCGAGTGCTCTATCAGTGGAAGTGCAAGGACGGGAGTGAGCAACCAGTCAAAGGCCTATCCATATTGTCCACGCGACAATGTGGGCCCCACATCTGTTGTTAATGGCGTCATATGCCCGTGTCCACATGCCGTTTCGTGGTGCCACATCCTCCTAGAGAGTGGTCCTGCTGTTAGTTTGGGCATCAATTCGTGTTCACGTTTTAGCGCACATTGAAAAAAATCCACTCAATAATGGTCACATTTCGTCATGCGAAAATGGCGGTTTTTTCAAATATTTTGCACAAATATGGTTATTTTATGCCAAGAACTCATCTAGTGCTAGCAGAGGGCGCATGAAGTCGTTTGTCCGATGGATCTCCTGGGATTCTGTCCGTTTTTGCGTTTGTCGGTTTATTTTTAGGTCAGTCTCTTCCGATGTACGGATATCATCAGTGGTGATGATTGCGGCTCTAGTGTGCTGGTCCTTTGTGGCCTTAGCACGATAACTTTCCGTATGTCTACTACAACAAGTTCTATTACGACAAACTTGTTATGAGCCTAATCATGTGTTTACTACAAAAAGAACCCACTATATGAAAAATTGATAGGCGAATGATATACCAAAAGTAGTAGAGCTTCCTTTTTAGTTTGACAAAAATTGATAGGCGAATGATATACCAAAAATTGGTGTTATTAGATTGGTGGCTCGCCACTTTGGACAAATCGTGAAATGCACAGTGTTATGGGCAAACAGGTTGGAAAATATACAGTGGGTTCTTTTTAGTTTGTGGTATATCATTCGTCCATCAATTTTTGTCAGCCAATGGCGAGCCAAAAAATTGGGCAGAGATTCCTTTGCCCTTTGTTAGCCAAAAATTTGGCAAGAGTTATGAAAGAAATAGCCAATGTGGGGTGGGTTGGCCATTCTCATATGGCGCGTTTGGCAGGCTGCATTGGATTTTTGTCTCTCTAGGACATGTCCACGTGAGCAATTCCACATATATACAAGCAAAAAAGCCATGTTGTACAGTTCGTTTGGTAGCATGCAGTTCTCTTTTTTATATGAGGGCAGAAACGAACATCGGCTGTTTGGTCGCTGCGGTGACCCAGCATACTACCGCATGTGTAGTATACTATAGTCGTTGATATGACATCCACAGAACACCGTTCTGTAAATATCACATCCCTCAGAGTGGTACAATAGAAACATTGCGGGTCCATATTACAAATGTACACACATTATTATTACAATACCGGAAGTTCAAGACTTTCAAAAGATCCAACTTATAAACCAAAATATAAAGTGTTCAGCGAAATTTAAAAGTAGCAACTCCGTCTAGGAGTTGAGATCAACAGCTTATTCTATAGAGTTCATGTTGCTCGGCTCCGTTGGTTACTATTAACTAGGGATACTTAGTTGGACTCATTATCATCGACACCATAGCGGATTTCGTAATCCACTCCTTCAACTCCTCCGGACAGATCAAGTTCCTCGTAGAACACATCTTCTTGGCATTCGGCTGCATACATTGGCACGTCTTCGGAATCCTCAGAGTCTAAGCAAGGGATCAAAGGAAAGAATGAGTAACATCGTTACCCAACAAGTTCATTATATGCAAGGTGGGAAGTTTGATGCTCTAACTACCACCTCGGATTGTAAATCCTTGGCACTATGCAATTTTTGTAAATCTTTCTTCAAAGATTGATTTTATTCTGAAAAACTATGACAATCAGCCTTCACAGGTTGACCAGAACTTTCATGGAGTTCCTTTCCTGCCGCGTTCGTAGCTCCTTCCCGGAACATGGAGTAACAAGTTACAGTTCTTACACTCTGCAGAGGTGCGTTACTTTACCCATGAGAGATCAACTCCTTGTTGCACAACTGGGCGTACTTTCCCGTCCACAATTCCATGATGTGGGGCCCAGTAGTTGGTCCAAGCCAATCACTGCCCCCTTCGCGACCTCGCATGCCTCCTTGGTGTACACCATGCCCACATAATGAATTACGGCGATGGTTTGTACAAACCGTTAGATGCCAGAACTATCGTGGGACGATGAGGGTTCCCACCCATATGCTGTATATCCTCTACGAATTACCAATTAATATGCATGCTACGAGGATAACAGCCACGGCCTGCACATCCGGCTTCATGCGAGAGGAAGAAGATACATCTGACTTCTCTGTCCCATTCCAAATCTCATGGCTAACGTGTAATATACGGTGCTAGAATCACTGATGTTAGGGGTTATTAAGTCCCTACTTGATCATCATTGTTGCAAATAGAACCCTAAGTTCTATTGCTCCATTATATCACCACTTAGGATGATATCTATGATTTCTTTATTTGTGAAAATAATATTTTCTTTCTTTTATAGCATATATGATAACACACAATTTGCAAATACTTTGAGAAAGACTCTTCAAAGGACATGAGCAAATCATGAACTTGCCTTGTGATGGCAAGGTAGTGAAGTCTGATGCTTGCACTGGACCTTGAGCTTCTAGTTCTACAAAAACATCATTATTGCCCGGTAAGGACAATATTTAAAGAAGCAAAAATGATTATGCAAGTAATGTAATGCATTATTTAATTTTATATGCATTTACTCCAAAAATTTACTTTTTAGTAATAAAGGATTTATAAATATTACTTTTTAATATTTATAACATATATTGAGTTATTTTATTTTATTTCTCTTTTATTTGACTTTTTTATTTAATAATTCTTTTAGGAATTATTAATTATACATTAAAAATGGTGATTAAATATTTATTTAGTATTTTTCTAAAATACAACAATATTAATACATAATGAAAGTCAATTTTAATTAATTTTATCATTCTTCAATAATTTTGTAAAATTCATAATGAATATATAATTTACAAAATTCCTAATAAAATTTAAACGTCTAAAATTTATATTTTAATTTATTTGAGTAGTTTGGATTTTTGTGAATCCAAAAATATTTTATTTATAATTTTTGGACTTCTATTTTATTTTCTAGAATTTTATTAAGTCCAAGGGTATTTTGGTCTTTTCTTTTTATTGAAACAGGCCTGGAAATGTTTCTGGGCTGATTATTCTTATTGGGCCCTTGTGGCCCATTTATTCTTAGACAAAAGGACCACCCCGAAAGGTTTGGCCCAGCTCGGCCCACTCCTCACTACCTCTCTCTCTCCCTCGAGCTTATCCTTCCTCCTTTGACCCCGACCCCATGGCCGGCGATGCCGCCATCGACGATTCTCGCCGCCGTAGGCTGTTTCGGCCGCCGCTGTGGTGCATTAGGGGGTTATCGACGATGCTCGTTCGTTCTATCCAATTGGATTTGAGTTCGGGGCTTCTCCGTGGCCAGGTTCACCCCGTTCCCGAACCCTAGGGTTAGGAAAAAGTGCTGCCGCCGTCGCCGTGGTCCCGTCTGTGGTGGTGTGGTGGATTCGTATGCTGTGGTGGCCACTGCCGTGGCCGGTGCAGGTTGCAGCGCCCCCTGGGTGCTCCCTGTGCAGCCGCGGGTTCGTCGGCCAATCTGCTTCCTCTTCAATTTCTTCAGCGAGGACCTATGGTGAGTTTGATTCCTTCCCCTGGTGCTTTCTATGCTTGTTGATTCGATGCTAGAGGCTGTGTCCTCTCTTGCTATTGTCTACTTCAGATTAAGATGATCATCCATTTAGGGTTCCTGCTATGTGCTTGTTTATGTACTGGATGAATTGATTCATGTTTGGATGGTCTATACACATGCTAAATGTTTATTGGCCTGAGGCTTGTTGCTTAAAATGATATATGATGTTTCTGGTGGCTTACTAGATGATTTGATGCTTGGATTGCATCTGATTCAGATGATGTGGTTATATGGGAAAGCATGCTTGGTAAAGCTAATGACTTGATAGTTTTCCACTGTTTATTTGATTCATGGTCATGATTATGATAAGATACAGCTATTGTCTTAGTGCTGTTAGCTTGGGAATTAACATGTGGTTTGAGATCATTATGATCTCAAACAGTGAAGTGTATCATAGGAATATCCTAGTTATGATTCCTTTTTTACAGGAAAATGATTAGTTAGTTGATTGTCCGAATCTATGATGATTTACTGTCTTTCCTGATTCATATTGGATTGTTCTTGTGACACCATCATGTATGGCACACAAGTTTGATTCTAAACCATGGATTTGGTTAGTTTATGCTTAAGACAATCTTGGCTTTGAAAGATAAATATAGATGCTCTTATCTTGAATTCCCTAAGACCAATGATGTTGATCTGAGGCTTAGGGATTCAAATCTTATCTAATTGGTTCATCTAGATAGTCATGGTAGTGGTACCAGCTATTCTTTATTGAATCAAATCTTGGAAAAATGATAGTGATCTAGATCATGTTATGGATCCTAAGGATTTGTTCCTAAGGTGCTACCCTTCCTTTAGGGATGTGCCTAGAAATAGATCATAGGTATATGCATGATTGACTGGTAAAATATAGTTGGACAACCAGAGCAAGGATGTTGCTCTGAGCTCTGATTGGATCTTGGTACTTTGTTGTTTGCCTTTAGAGTTTCAGAAATCCCTATGATGGATTCACCCCTCTTGGGTGCTTTCTGAGGTTTTGTTTTATAAAACAACACATGTTTCTCTCTGAATAAGATGATTAGATCATGTGAAGGTTTTATGAAACTCACCACAAAATCTGATGATGATGTAGTAGGTTGGTGATGATGATCTTGATTTGGGTTTGCTGGATTGCTTTGCTTGCTCTTGAGCTAGCCTGCTCCTCCTAGCTCCTGGGCTTGATCTTGCTGTCCACCTGATCCATCCCCCTCCTTATGTCACCATCCTGGTGATGTTTGGTTGATCCTTAGTTGGTGTGGTTGTTGGCTGTGGTGCTTGGTTTAGCTGCTTTCTACACTGGTTGTTCTTGTGTGACGTGAAGTGGAGTGATGCACTAGTGCCTCCCACGACTGTGCTGTGGTTTTGGTGAGATTGGGTTGCTCTGTGAGCTTGACAACACACCACATGCATGCTGGTGTGTGTCCTGCCTGTGTGCTTGCTATGCACTTGTGGATATGTTTAGAATTTTTGAACTTACTCTTACCAGATTACTTTCACCTAGCTGGTGAATTTGTCCCTCTTGGCTGTCATTTGCCTTCTGTATTTGAATTTATGAAAGATGAATTATTTCATATTGGTGAAACTTGCCCCTTTTTTAAATATCTCAATGATGAATTTGTCAAGTGCATTTCACTGACATGTCTGAGAGAAATAATACTAACCCTAATCTTATTTTGTTTTTATTTAATCTTTGTTTTGCAGGTACAAAGATAATGATGAAGATTTAGTTTAGATTTAGATATAGGATAGTTAGTAAATATTCCAATGTAATTTTCTTATTCTTTTGTAATTTTCTTTTATTATTCTTGTAATCTTTATTTTATTCAATTGTAATAAAGATTATATTATTATTAATAAAGAATATTCCTATTCTTTGTATATTTACTTTTGTGAGTTATGTGGATGATTCAAATAAGTTATAATTTTATAACTTGATTATCTATATTGATGATAAGAAATAAACTTTATATTCATTATTGTTTTTCTTTGGATAGAATTCAAATTGTAATATTTATCTCTTAATTGAATTAAGATTCAAAACTTATATCTAATTCATTTGAATTATAATTCAAACACTCAAGTCTAATATTTCAAATCCATTTGAAAACACATAGCTCCTTAAGATCATCTCAAAATTTATAACAATCATCCTTTAAGACTAAACCTAATCTCAAAGTATGAAAGAAACATTGATCACTTAGGTTTTTATTTGGCGAAAACTTTACCCACATTTTCACAGATGAATGCATGCAACAATACATATTCCTAAATCTACCCTTCGTTAGGTCCTAAATGATGGGATGTTACAGACTTCCCCCCTTAAATTAAACTTCGTCCCGAAGTTTGTGGAGATGTACCTGAATAGTTCTGGATAAGCTTTTCTTAAATCCTCTTATTTCTCCCATGTGGCTTCCCTTTCAGGGTGATGTTCCCACTGTACCTTGCAATATTTGATTGCTCTATTCCTTAATATTTTCCAGTTTTCTTCTAGAATCTTACATGGCTTTTCAATATAAGTCAGGTCTGCTTGTAGTTCTATCTCTTGATGTGTGATTGCATCATCTAGAACTTTCAAACATTTACGAAGTTGTGATACATGTAAAACATTATGCACTTGAGCCAATCTTGATGGTAACTCTAAAGTATAAGCTATAGTTCTGTTTTGACTCAGTATCTTGAATGGTCCGATATATCTTGGACTCAATTTCCGTTTAACTCCGAACCTTTTCACTCTTTTCATTGGACTTACTTTCAGATAGACCATATATCCTACTTATGGATGCCATGATCTTCGACTTTGATCCGCATAACTTTTCTGCCTGCTCTGGGCTATTTTCAGTCTATCCCTGATCTTATCAATAATGTTGTCTCTCCTTGATATAATCTTTGCGCAAATTCTTTGCTTCTTCCAGGTTCATACCAACATATTGGTGATCTACACTTCCTTCCATACAGAACCTCATATGGAGCTGCCTTCAGACTACTCTGATAGCTATTATTATAAGAAAATTCTGCCAATGGTAGGCGATCTTCCCATGTTCCTCCATAATCTAGTGCACAAGCTCTCAACATGTCTTCTAGTATTTGATTTGTTCTTTCAATTTGACCTCCTGTCTCAGGATGATATGTCGTGCTGAAATCTAATTTTGAACCAAGTGCTTCATGCAATTGCTTCCAAAATGCTGAAGTAAACATTGATCCCCTATCAGTTATGATCTTTTTGGGTACTCCATGCTTACTTACTATCTCTTTGACATATACTTCAACTAACTTCTCGGCATTATCCTTTTGATTCACTAGAATAAAATGTGCACTCTTAGTGAGTCTGTCCACAATTACCCATATCATATCCTTCCTTTTTGGTGTCATAGGCAATCCTGCAATGAAGTCCATACCTATTTCCTCCCATTTCCATTCAGGAATTTATAAGGGTTGTAATGGTCCTGCTGGACTTTGATGTTCAGCTTTCACCCTTTGACAAGTATGACATTCAGATACATATTTAGCAATATCTCTTTTCATGTTATTCCACCAGAATAGTTCCTTTAAATCCATATACATCTTAGTACTCCCTAGATGTATAGAATATGGTGTATCATGTGCTTCTTTGAGTATGACATTTCTAATCTCAGTCACATCTGGAACACATAGACGGTCTTGAAACCATAAAGACCCATAATCTCCAAGGCGAAAAACTAATTTTTGCTCTTGAGATATCCTCCGAATTTCCTCAGTAATAAAAGGATCTTCTTCTTGATTTCAAAAAATTTCTTGCTTAAGATCACTGTCCTGCTCTGCAACTACCTGTATAGTGGCTAATCCTCCAAGAACCTCTGTTCTGATGAATTGAAGTTCTAATCTTTCCAAGTCCATTTGTAACTCTTTTGGTAGCTCCCTGTTGTTCGATTGAGTATCTGCACTCTTTCTGCTTAAAGCATCTGCCACAACATTTGCTTTACCTAGAGTGTAGTTGATTATTAAATTATAATCCTTGATTAGTTCCAACCAACGCTTCTGTCTCATATTTAATACCTTTTGAGTGAAGAAATATTTGAGACTTTTATGGTCAGTGTATAACTCACATCTGGCTCCATAAAGAAAATGCCTCCATCCTTTCAGTGCAAAAACTACTGCTACTAACTCTAAATCATGAGTTGGATAATTGAATTCATGTGGTTTCAATTGTCTTGAACCATAAGCAATCACTTTCCGATCTTGCATTAATACACAACCCAAACCTTCTTTAGATGCATCACAGTAAACGGTGAAATCCTTCCCTGTTTCAGGAACTGCTAAAATTGGAGCTATGGTTAATCTAGTCTTCAACTCTTGGAAACTTGCTTCACATTTCTCATCCCACTTGAATGGTGTATTCTTCCTTAATAATTTGGTCATTGGTCTGGCTATTTTGGAGAAACCTTCAATGAATCTCCGATAATAACCATCCATTCCTAAGAAACCTCGAATTTGCTTCACATTGGTTGGTGCAGTCCACTCTAGTACCGACTGAACTTTAGATGGATTCACAGCAATCCCATCCTTACTGATCACATGACCGAGGAATTCTACCTCATCTAGCCAGAACTCACACTTACTGAACTTAGCATAAAGCTTATGTTCTCTTAATGTCTGCAATGCTATTCTCAAATGGTCAGCATGCTCTTCCTTATCCCTGGAATATATCAAAATATCATCAATAAAGACGATGACAAACTTATCCAAATATGGCATGAAGATCTTGTTCATCAGATTCATGAATATTGTCGGTGCATTGGTCAAACCAAATGGTACTACCAGATACTCATGGTGTCCATATCTTGAGACAAATGCTGTTTTTGGAACATCTTCTGGCTTGATTTTTATTTGATGGTATCCAGATCTTAAATCGATCTTTGAAAATACTCCATCCCCTTTCACCTGATCAAATAGATCTTGAATTCTTGGTAAAGGATACTTATTCTTGATAGTCACGTTGTTTAGGTTTCTATAATCACCACACATTCGTCTTCCACCATCTCTTTTATCCACAAAGATTACTGGTGTTCCCCATGGAGATACACTTTCCTGAATAAATCCTTTTCTGGCTAACTCATCAATTTGCTATTTGGGTTCTTTCAACTCTTTGGGTCCCATTTTATATGGTGCTTGAACTATTGGTGATGTACCAGGTATTAGGTCAATGGTGAACTCTATCTCCCGGTCTGGTGGCATTCTCGGTAACTCTGTTGGAAAAACATCTTGGAATTCATTAACTATAGGAATCTCTTCTAATTTAACTTCTTTCATTGAATTCAAATGCAGATCCACCATGATATGACTGTGTTTATCTGCTTGATAAACTATCCTTGCTCCACTTGGAGTTTTGATTGAGACAGTTTTATCCTCACAATTTATCTGAGCTCTGTGTTCCATCATCCAATCCATCCCCAGCACTACTGCAATTCCCTTCAAAGGAATCACATAAAGGTCTGCGAAATATGTACAACCATAGATCGAGATAACCTGATCTTGCTTTATGTGGCGTACAATCACATTCCCTCCTGCCTTAACTACGGTCATAGGACTTTCTAACGTTGCCCTTCTAATCCCGAACTTATCACAAAATTCTTCAGAAATGAATGAAGTAGTTGCACCAGTATCAAATAGAACTTTGCCGGGATTGGTAAGGATATTGAGCGTACCTATCACTGCATGCTCCGAATTATCCACCTCCTCGAGGGTTGCACAGTTCAGTTTTCCGGTAGGTCGGTTCCTCTTGCTATTTTTGTTCTTGCCATTATTTCCTCCTTTATTGGGCTGTCCATTTCCTCCACTGTCTTGTCCTCCCCCCTTGGTAGGCCATCCTCCAGGTGGTTTGCTCGGATAATCTGGCTTGATATGCCCCTTCTGACCACAACCGTAACAGATCACTACAGGTTTTTTGCATTCCCTCTGGAAATGCCCTGGAATTCCACAATTGTTACAAATAGCATTCCTTCTCGGATTAGATTGATTTCCACCACATCCCTTGTTATTGTTATTGTTTCCATAATTCCTATTCCGAGGTTTGAACTCCAGGTTGGGTTTAGGTTTGCTTGCCTGAATTCTCTTAGTTTCCTTCTTGGCTTTCTTCCTTCGGTCCTCTTGGACATTCTTGTAGTCATCTTCAAAAGTAATGGCTGCATCCAACAACTGCTGATAAGTTTGCTTATTGGCTAACCTTAGCTGCATCTTCACAAATGGATTTAATCCATGCAAGAAACGCTTCTTCCGCTTCTCTTCAGTGTTAACATCCTCCTCAGCATAACGAGATAGTTGACTAAACTCCCGGATATACTTCATGACACTAGTATATCCTTGCTGAAGCTCTTCAAATTCTCTCTGCTTCAACTCCATGACACTTTCCGGAACATGATATTCACGGAATCTCTGCTTGAACTCTTCCCAGGTAAACTCCCTTCCTGGCTGTTGCATGGCTAACTGATTTTCCCACCATGATGCTGCAGGCCCAGTCAGCAGATGAGTTGCATACCTCAATTTTTCCTCATCATTGCAACCCACAGTTTTCAGCTTCCTTTCTGTATCTGCTAGCCAGTCTTCTGCATCCATTGGTTCAGGAGCTGATGCAAAAGGTAACGGTCTTGCATTCTAGAAATCAGATAGACTCACTCCTCCACCTTCCGGTGCCCTCTGATTTGCTCGCCCCAGCAGCTCTTCCATGAACTTGTTCTGGGTCTCTTGCATCATTTGCATGCATTGCATAAAGTTCTGCTCCATTAACGGCCTCATTGGTGGTGGTGGTAATGCTTCTTGGTTTGCTGCATCTGCATCGGCCTTTTCCTTGGCCTCTCGCTCCATCCGCTGCTGCTAAGTTTCCATTCCTACACCCGTATCCATGACCCTCTAGTCCTAAAACATAAAGCGAATACTCATAATTACATCATGCACATGTGTTCTGAGTTTGACTTTACGCACAGAACTAGTCACACAATGAAGATCCAAAGAAAATCCAAATATGCATTTCACATATTTACATAATAGCATAATGATACAGAGTCATTACAACATATACCATATTGGTATTATTACAAAACTACCTTATTACTTGGGTACAATACACAATACTTGATACTATTGACTAATTGTCTCCTTCTAATAGTAACCACGTTCATCGTACATGCCTGATGTCCAACCATGATGACGTGTTGTTCGTCGCACAGTTTGTGGAACATATGGCCTTCCGGAAGGAACATACTCTGTATCTGAAGTGTCAGGACTTGAGTCATTACTCAACCTGAGTGCATTGACTCCCTCCAGCTCAGCTGAAAAGTCTCCAGAAACATATTCAACATTATCTCCAGACTGCATCTCCTGAGCTTCATTTCTTGAGTTGTCAACAGGATACGCAGATCCTGCTGCTCCCCAGGTGCTCTCGTGGGCAAGATAGTTAAACATTGGATAATGTATATTCCCTGGGTTTTGAGAAGATGTTGATGATTCAAACACTCTCTCCTCAGGATCTTCTTCTTCATCCTGGTTATCTATTGACATGGTATTTCTACTACTATTATTAGGGTTCATCCTTGCACCCATCCAACTAGATTGTCCAACATTCCTGTCGGAACCATCTGTGGACATCTGGTGTTCATGAGATCCATTATATGATCCCATTCTCCAACCATCTAAATTCTCAATAGGAAGTTCTGAGTCAGAACCATCCTCTGAGCCCTATGGTACTGCATACCGCATATCCATAGTAGGATCATGTGTAGGTTCAGGTCTTGGTGAATAAGGATATGGTATATAAGATTCAGGATCTATAAGTATATCCTTAAAGATAGGTGTTGCACTACTACTTGCTTCTTTCTCTAGCTAGAATGCTAACTGCTTCCTCCTTTCCGGATTAGTTAGATCCTCTAACATGTCATTTTTGTCTTCAACAATCACTTTATGAGTCTTATAGAAAGACGCAACGAGTGTCCGGTATCTATCCATAAACTTGGAAGCTAACTTAGGATGCTTCTTAACCAAAGTAAGATGATCCGGTATAGGCTCCGAGTCTATAGAGTCATGAGGTATCACAGAGAATGTGCTACCTTCTAGCTCCTTGGTTTTCTGCTCCCGGATATTAGCTATCGCCTCCACAACAGCAACATGATAGGCTGCTAAATGACTCCTACCTTCTCCTATAGGTAGATCGTGATATAATCCAAGCTTCTCTGGAAGTTGGATACTCACACGATACTTGGATAACCTTCGACCATCGAGGTAAGTGATAGTGTTTACTATAATTCTAGTAGGACAACTAAAGAGCTTTAAAAGTTGACGAAGTTGGTCTGTGAATGATCCTTGATAATCATCAAGAGTCTCCTCTTTCCTTACCAAAGTCTGTTTTGGAAACTTTGGTGACATATCTCCGTATATCAGAAAAATAATTTTGATTAGTATCCAATGTATATTGCATCATAATAAAGAATTATCACACTAAATTATATAACGGAATATTCTCATTTGAATACCCATTATATTACTTTTAGAGAATTCTTTATCGTTGCTCAATTTTCCTATAGGTAATACACTTTACTAGGTTTCCAACCTAAGGTCAAAGCAATTTGCTCTGATACCAACTGCGGTGACCCAGCATACCACTGCATGTGTAGTACACTATAGTCGTTGACATGACATCCACAGAACACCGTTCCGTAAATATCACATCCCTCAGAGTGGTACAACAGAAACATTGTGGGTCCATATTACAAATGTACACACATTATTATTATTACAATACCAGAAGTTCAAGACTTCCAAAAGATCCAACTTACAAAACAAAATATAAAGTGTTCAGCGGAATTTAAAAGTAGCAACTCCCTCTAGGAGTTGAGCTCAACAGCTTATTCTATAGAGTTCATGCTGCTCGGCTCCGTTGGTTACTATTAACTAGGGATACTTAGTTGGACTCATTATCATCGACACCATAGCGAATTTCGTAATCCACTCCTTCAACTCCTCCGGACAGATCAGGTTCCTCGTAGAACACATCTTCTTGGCATTCGGCTACATACATTGGCACGTCTTCGGAATCCTCAGAGTCTAAGCAAGGGATCAAAGGAAAGAATGAGTAACATCGTTATCCAACAAGTTCATTATATGCAAGGTGGGAAGTTTGATGCTCTAACTACCACCTCGGATTGTAAATCCTTGGCACTATGCAATTTTTGTAAATATTTCTTCAAAGATTGATTTTATTCTAAAAAACTATGACAATCAGCCTTCACAGATTGACCAGAACTTTCATGGAGTTCCTTTCCTGCCACGTTCGTAGCTCCTTCCCGGAACAGGGAGTAACAAGTTACAGTTCTTACACTCTCCAGAGGTGCGTTACTTTACCCATGAGAGATTAACTCCTTGTTGCACAACCGGGCGTACTTTCCCGTCCACAATTCCATGATGTGGGGTCCAGTAGTTGGTCCAAGCCAATCACTGCCCCCTTCGCGACCTCGCATGCCTCCTTGGTGTACACCATGCCACATAATGAATTACGGCAATGGTTTGTACAAACCGTTAGATGCCAGAACTATCGTGGGACGATGAGGGTTCCCACCCATATGCTGCATATCCTCTACGAATTACCAATTAATATGCACGCTACGAGGATAACAGCCACGACCTGCACATCTGGCTTCATGCGAGAGGAAGAAGATACAACTGACTTCTCTGTCCCATTCCAAATCTCATGGCTAACGCGTAATATACAGCGCTAGAATCACTGATGTCACGGGTTATTAAGTCCCTACTTGATCATCATTGTTGCAAATAGAACCCTAAGTTCTATTGCTCCATTATATCACCACTTAGGATGATATCTATGATTTCTTTATTTGTGAAAATAATATTTTCTTTCTTTTATAGCATATATGATAACACCCATTTGTAAATACTTTGATAAAGACTCTTCAAAGGACATGAGCAAGTGATGAACTTTCCTTGTGATGGAAAGGTAGTGAATTCTGATGCTTGCACTGGACCTTGAGCTTCTAGTTCTACAAAAACATCATTATTGCCCGGTAAGGACAATATTTAAAGAAGCAAAAATGATTATGCAAGTAATGTAATGCATTATTTAATTTTATATGCATTTACTCCAAAAAGTTCCTTTTTAGTAATAAAGGATTTATAAATATTACTTTTTAAGATTTATAACATATATTGAGTTATTTTATTTAATTATGTTTTATTTGACTTTTATTGATTTAATAATTCTTTTAGGAATTATTAATTTTACATTAAAAATCGTGATTAAATATTTATTTAGTATTTTTCTAAAATACTACAATATTAATACATAATGAAAGTGAATTTTAATTAATTTTATCATTCTTCAATAATTTTGTAAAATTCCATAAGGAATATATAATTTACAAAATTCCTAATAAAATTTAAACGTCTAAATTTTATATTTTAATTTATTTGAGTAGTTTGGATTTTTGTGAATCCAAAAATATTTTGTTTATAATTTTTGGACTTTTATTTTATTTTCTAGAATTTTATTAAGTCCAAGGGTATTTTGGTCTTTTCTTTTTATTGAAACAGGCCTGGAAATGTTTCTGGGCTGATTATTCTTATTGGGCCCTTGTGGACCATTTATTCTTAAACAAAAGGACCACCCCGAAAGGTTTGGCCTAGCTCGGCCCACTCCTTACTGCCTCTCTCTCTCCCTCGAGCTTATCCTTCCTCCTTTGACCCCGACCCCGTGGCCGACGATGCCGCCACCGTCGATTCTTGCCGCCGTAGGCTGTTTCGGCCGCCGCCGCCGTGGTGCATTAGGGGGTTATCGACGATGCTCGTTCGTTCTATCCAATTGTATTTGAGTTCGGGGCTTCTCCGTGGCCAGGTTCACCCCGTTCCCGAACCCTAGGGTTAGGAAAAAGTGCTGCCGCCATCGCCGTGGTCCCGTCTGCGGTGGTGTGGTGGATTCGTATGCTGTGGTGGCCGCCGCCGTGGCCGGTGCAGGTTGCAGTGCCCCCTGGGTGCTCCCTGTGCCGCCGCGGGTTTGTCGGCCAATCTGCTTCCTCTTCAATTTCTTCAGCGAGGACCTACGGTGAGTTTGATTCCTCCCCCCTGGTGCTTTTTGTGCTTGTTGATTTGATGCTAGAGTCTGTGTCCTCTCTTGCTACTGTCTGCTTCAGATTAAGATGATCATCCATTTAGGGTTCCTTCTATGTGCTTGTTTATGTACTGGATGAATTGCTTCATGTTTGGATGGTCTGTACACATGCTAAATGTTTATTGGCCTGAGGCTTGTTGCTTAAAATGATATATGATGTTTCTGGTGGCTTACTAGATGATTTGATGCTTGGATTGCATCTGATTCAGATGATGTGGTTGTATGGGAAAGCATGCTTGGTAAAGCTAATGACTTGATAGTTTTCCACTGTTTATTTGATTCATGGTCATGATTATGATAAGATACAGCTATTGTCTTAGTGCTGTTAGCTTGGGAATTAACATGTGGTTTGAGATCATTATGATCTCAAACAGTGAAGTGTGTCATAGGAATATCCTAGTTATGATTCATGTTTTACAGGAAAATAATTAGTTAGTTGATTGTCTGAATCTATGATGATTTACTGTCTTTCCTGATTCATATTGGATTGTTCTTGTGACACCATCATGTATGGCACACAAGTTTGATTCTAAACCATGGATTTGGTTAGTTTGTGCTTAAGACAATCTTGGCTTTGAAAGATAAATATAGATGCTCTTATCTTGAATTCCCTAAGACCAATGATGTTGATCTGAGGCTTAGGGATTCAAATCTTATCTAATTGGTTCATCTAGATAGTCCTGGTAGTGGTACCAGCTATTCTTTATTGAATCAAAGCTTGGAAAAATGATAGTGATCTAGATCATGTTATGGATCCTAAGGATTTGTTCCTAAGGTGCTACCCTTCCTTTAGGGATGTGCCTAGAAATAGATCATAGGTATATGCATGATTGAATGGTAAAATATAGTTGGACAACCAGAGCAAGGATGTTGCTCTGAGCTCTGATTGGATCTTGGTACTTTGTTGTTTGCCTTTAGAGTTTCAGAAATCCCTATGATGGATTCACCCCTCTTGGGTGCTTTCTGAGGTTTTGTTTTATAAAACAACACATGTTTCTCTCTGAATAAGATGATTAGATCATGTGAAGGTTTTATGAAACTCACCACAAAATCTGATGATGATGTAGTAGGTTGGTGATGATGATCTTGATTTGGGTTTGCTGGACTGCTTTGCTTGCTCTTGAGCTAGCCTGCTCCTCCTAGCTCCTGGGCTTGATCTTGTTGTCCACCTGATCCATCCCCCTCCTTATGTCACCATCCCGATGATGTTTGGTTGATCCTTAGTTGGTGTGGTTGCTGGCTGTGGTGCTTGGTTTAGCTGCTTTCTACACTGGTTGTTCTTGTGTGCTTTGAAGTGGAGTGATGCACTAGTGCCTCCCACGGTTGTGCTTTGGTTTTGGTGAGATTGGGTTGCTCTGTGAGCTTCACAACACACCACATGCATGCCGGTGCGTCTCCTGCCTATGTGCTTGCTATACCATTCTCCTAATGATATGATCTTGTTATTAATAACATCTCAATGTTCATGATCGAGAAACCACGATCATCTATTAATCAACAAGCTAGTATTATAAAGAGGCTTTACTAGGGACTCTAATTTAGCTTACAAATCACACAAGTATTAATGTTTCCGGTTAATACTATTATAGCATGAATTTAAACATTTACCATAAACACAAAGATATAATAATAACCACTTTTATTATTGCCTGTAGGGCATATCTCCAACAGTCTCCCACTTGCACTACAGTCAACTATTCTAGATTACATGGTAATATACCGAACACCCATGGTGGTTTGGTGCTGGTCATGTTTTGCCCTTGGGAGAGGTTTAGTCAACGGATCCGCCACATTCAGATCTGTGTGTACTTTGCAAATCTTTATGTCACCATCTTGGACATGCTCTCGAATAGCGTGAAAACGTAGCTTGATGTTCTTCAGATTCTTGTGTGACCTTGGTTCTTGCGCATTGGCTATGGCGCCCATGTTATCATAGTAGATAGACATTGGGTCCAGCGCACTTGGAACCACACCGAGCTCTGTAATGAACTCCTTCATACATATCGCCTCTTGTGAAGTCTCCGAAGCAGCTATGTATTCCGATTCAGTTGAAGATCTCGCCACAACGCTTTGCTTTGCACTCCTCCAGCTAACTGCTGCACCATTCAAAGTATATACATATCTAGATTGAGATTCAGAATCATCCGGATTGGTGTTCCAACTAGCGTCGGTGTAACCATTAACAACGAGCTGTTCATCACCTCCATAAGAAAGAACCATATACTTAGTTCTTCTCAAGTACTTAAGGATGTTTCTAACCGCTGTCCAATGATCCACTCATGGATCACTTTGATATCTTCTAGTCAAACTAACAGCATATGCAATGTCGGGTCTAGTACATAGAATGGCATACATAAGAGATCCTATGGCTGAGGCATAGGGAGTCTTACTCATCCTTTCTCTATTTTCTGCCGTTGCTGGACTTTGAGTTTTACTCAAGGTCGTATTGGGAAACATGGGCAAGAACCCTTTCTTGCTATCTTCCATTCCAAACCTCTTTAGAACTTTCTCCAAATATGTACTCTGTGACAATGATATTAGGCGTCTCGATCTATCTCTATAAATCTTTATGCCTAATATGTAAGCTGCTTCGCCAAGGTCTTTCATTGAAAAACTATTATTAAAATAATCCTTGACACTATTAAGAAGGTATACATCATTCCCAATCAACAATATGTCATCTACATATAGTATTAAGAGTGCTATAGAGCTCCCACTCACTTTCTTGTAAATACAAGCTTCCCCATAAGTTTGTATAAAACCAAAGCTTTTGATCACCTTATCAAAACATTGATTCCAACTCCGGGATGCTTGCTTCAATCCATATATGGACCGTTGAAGTTTGCATACCTTGTTAGCATCTTTAGGATCGACAAAACCTTTGGGTTGCATCATATACAACTATTCATCAATGTATCCATTGAGGAACGCCGTTTTGACATCCATCTGCCATATCTCATAATCATAATATGCAATGATTGCTAACATAATCCTCACAGACTTTAGCTTCGCTACTGGTGAGAAAGTCTCATCGTAGTCAACTCCTTGAATTTGTCGAAACCCTTTTGCGACAAGTCGAGCTTTATAGACAGTAACATTACCATCAGCATCTGTTTTCTTCTTGAAGATCCATTTATTCTCGACAGCCTTCCGGCCATCCGGTAAGTCCACCAAAGTCCATACTTGGTTTTCGTACATGGATCCAATCTCGGATTTCATGGCTTCTTGCCATTTATTGGAATTTGGGCTCATCATCGCTTCCTCATATTTCGCAGGGTCATCGGTGTTGTCCACCAACATGACACTCATAACAGGATCATACCAATCAGGAGTGGTACGAGTTCTCGTCGACCTGCGAGGTTCTGTAGTAACTTCAACCGAGGTTTCATGATCAACATCATTAGCTTCCTCTCTTATTGGTGTAGGCGCCACAGGAACCACTTCCGGTGCCACGCTACTTGCAAGTTCGAGAGAAGGTTCAACAACCTCGTCGAGTTCTACTTTCCTTCCAGTCACTTCTTTCGAGAGAAACTCCTTCTCTAGAAAGGATCCATTCTTGGCAATAAAGATTTTGCCCTCGGATCTATGATAGAAGGTATACCCAATAGTTTCCTTCGGGTATCCTATCAAGACGCATTTTTTCGCTTTGGGTTCAAGCTTGTCTGGCTGTAACTTCTTTACATAAGCTTCGCAACCCCAAACTTTAAGGAACGACAATTTAGGTTTCTTCCCAAACCACAATTCATACGGTGTCGTTTCAACGGATTTAGATGGTGCGCTATTTAAAGTGAATGCAACTGTTTCTAATGCATAACCCCAAAATGATAGCGGTAAATCTATAAGTGACATCATAGAACGAACCATATCTAAGAGAGTTCGATTACGACGTTCGGATACACCATTACATTGTGGTGTTCCCGGCGGTGTCAATTGTGAAAGTATTCCGCATTTCTTCAAATGCTCGCCAAACTCGTAACTTAGATATTCACCTCCGGGATCAGATCGTATAAATTTAATCT
The DNA here is from genome assembly GCA_916181665.1 of Avena sativa. Classification (NCBI taxonomy): domain Eukaryota; kingdom Viridiplantae; phylum Streptophyta; class Magnoliopsida; order Poales; family Poaceae; genus Avena; species Avena sativa. The sequence continues at coordinate 295,159,150 of OV702297.1, read as the reverse complement.
TCTTGTTATGTTGATTCTCTACCTCACTTTGAAATTCCTTAAACTTCTCGAAAGTTTCGGACTTATGTTTCATGAAATAGATATACCCATATCTACTCAAGTCATCCATGAAGGTAAGAACATAACGATAACCACCGCGCGAAGCTACACTCATTGGAGTCTTAGTCATTTTACCCATCAGACATGCTTCACATCTTTCAAGTGATTCGAAATCAAGTGATTCAAGAAGTCCATCGGAATGGAGTTTCTTCATACGCTTCACTCCAATATGACCAAGACGATAGTGCCACATATAGGTCGAGTTATCGCTCAATTTCAAACGTTTAGCTTTAATGTTATTAATGTGTGTATTTCCACAATTGAGATTCAATAAGAATATACCATCTATCAAAGGTGCATGTGCATAAAACATATTACTCATATAAATCGAACAACCATTATTCTCGAACTTAAACAAGTAATCGTCTCACAATAAACATGATCCAGATATAATGTTCATGCTCAACGCAGGCACCAAATAACAATTATTTAAGTATAAAACTAATCCCGATGGTAGATGAAGAGGTAACGTGCCGACCGCGATCACATCAACCTTTGATCCATTTCCAACGCGCATCGTCACCTCGTTCTTCGCTAGCCTCCGTTTATTCTACAGTACCTGTTTCGAGTTACAAATATGAGCAACCGAACCAGTATCAAATACCCAGGCACTACTACGAGTACTAGTGAGATACACATCAATAACATGTATATCGGATATACCTTTCTTCTTGATGTTGCCGTTCTTCAAATCCGCCAAGTACTTTGGGCAATTCCGCTTCTAGTGACCTTCTCCCTTGCAGTAAAAGCACTCAGTATCAGGCTTAGGCCCAGCCTTGGTCTTCTTCGCCGGCGCGGTAACTTTCTTACCGCCCTTCTTGAAGTTTCCCTTTTTCTTAGACTTACCTTGCTTCTTGAATTTGGTGGTCTTATTGACCAACAACACTTGGTGATCTTTCTTGATCTCCACTTCTGTAGACTTTAACATGGAGAAGAGTTCTGGCAATGACTTGTCCATGTTTTTCCTATTGTAGTTCATCACAAAGTTCTTGTAACTTGGTGGTAGTGATTGTAGGACACGGTGAATCCCCAAAGCATTAGGAATCACTATACCTAAGCTTTGGAGTTTACTTGCGTGCCCAGACATCTTAAGCACGTGCTCACTGATGGAGCTGCCCTCTTCCATCTTGCAGTTAAAGAACTTTACAGAAGCCTCATAACTCTCAACTGCCGCGTGAGCCTCAAATATCATTTTGAGTTCACGGACAATATCATGTGGGTCATGGTTTTCAAACCTTTTCTGAAGCTCCGATTCCAAATCATACAAGATAGCACACTGAACTGTGGAGTACTGATTCTTCCGAGTGAGGAAAACATTCTTTACCTCATCGGTAGCATTAGCTATAGGCGGGTCACCCAGCGGTGCATCCAGCACATAGGTCAAATTACCAGCATTGAGGACAAACCTCAAATTGCGGAACCAATCCACGAAGTTGCTTCCATTGTTTTTCAACTTTTCTTTCTCTAGGAACGCATTAAAATTGATGGTAGGGGCCGCCATTGATCTACAACATATTTGCAATAGTTTAGACTAAATTTATGACAAATTGAGTTCTAATTAATAATTAAATTAATCTAGGTGAACTCCCACTCAAAACAATATCCCTCAAATTGTTTTAGTGATCACACGAACCAAATCCACCACATCAAAACCGATCATCACGAGAGTTGATGTAGCTTCAATGGCGAACAATCAACATGTTCATCATATCTTCTATATGACTAATGCTTTACCTTTCGGTGATCCGTGTTCCGAGACCATGTCTGTACATGCAAGGCTCGTCAAGATCAAACCTTAGCTTCCGCATGAGCAAATCTGGCTTGCTCACGTTGTATACACTCGCAGAATCTAACACACCCGATCATCACGCGGTGCTTCGAAACAACGAGCTTTAGCAACGGTGCTTACTAACGATGAACACTTTAAAACTTTAAATTTTGTGCTTGAGGGATCATCTTATAATGCTATCATCATGAACTAAGCAATACAAGATGCATAAAAGGATTAACATCACATGCAATTCATAATATGTGATATGATATGGCCTTTCTTCTTGTGCTTCTGATCTCCATCTTCAAGCACGAACATGATCTCCATCATCACCGGTATGGCGTCAAGGTCAATGGCGCCGTTTCATGGTTGTCGTCTACCAGCTTCAACTATTACAACTACTTTGAATAGATACATAGGTCTTTACGGAATTTAAAAGACAACCATATGGCTCCTGCCGGTTGCCAACTTACAATAAGGAACATTGCATACATCATATATAATCACAATCATGGCCATATCACATCACAACACACCCCTGCAAAACAAAGTTAGACGCCTCTAATTTTCTTTGCATGTTTTACGTGGTTTGGGGCTTTTAATAAGTGTCGTTCTAACTTACGAACAAGAACCAAAACGTTGGTGTTCGAACTATCAAGTGCCCGTTGTAAATTGAATCTATACTATGATGGGAGAGACAGGCACCCGCAAAGCCACTTATGCAATACAAGTTGCATGTTAAGCGTGGAGCAAGTCTCATTAACGATGTTATGTAAGGTTAGTCCAGGCTGCTTCATCCCATCATACCTCAAGATGCAAAGTACACAAAAAGCAATTGATAATAAAAGCACCACCGCCCACAATGACCATTGTGTTCTACTCGTGCAACAGATCTACATATAGACACGGCTCTGATACCACTGTAGGGGTTCGTAGCATGGAAAACAAAAAATTCTACCACATGCACACAAACAAGCCAATATCTATCTACTAGATTGTAGCAACAATTCGATAGAAGCACTCACCCTCGAAGATTCCAAAGCGTTTAACGAGAGCGGATTCTTGTGGGTGATGTAGTCGTACACTTGTCGATCTCAAGATCACGTAGACGATCCTTCCGGCGCTGCGTTCCGGCAGCGCTTCCGCAGTCGGTCACACGTTCGGTACTCGATGAAGACCTTCCTCTCCTTTGTTCCAGCAGGCAGCGGAGGTTGTAGTTCTCCCCTCGTGATTCCGACAGCATGACGGCGTGGTGTCGGAAGTAGAGGGAAGATCCCGCAGGGCTTCGCCTAAGCCGAATGCGAGTTATGGTGGATTAGGGTTTCCCGGAGATCTAGGGTTTAGATGACCGGGAGGAGGAGGAGGTGTCAGCGGCGGCTAGGGCAGCGGCGACGAACCGGCGGCGGCGCGAGGCGGCGGCTTGGGCGCGGTGACGGCGGCGGTGTGGGTGTGTGGGGAGGGCTTAGCTCTTGTGGTGTTGGGGCAGCCCTCCCCCTATATTTATGAGAGGGAGGGGCAGCCTTGGGAGGGGTGGGTTTGAATCCAAACCCAAACCCAAGTTGGATTGAGAGAAGGACTTGTTTCTCTAAGAAACCATTGTTCTAGTTTGACTTTTCAAACTTCCCGTTTGACTTTCAATTTAGAGCTTTATTTCTCTCTTGCAAATGTCAACACCAAGTGACCTAGGATATGATCCAATCATTCCACATATCCATGACACATTCATGGACCATTCCCCTTCCGGACCGGTGAACCTTCTAGACCCTTCTAGAACCTCTCCGATGAAACCATCGGAAACTTTCCTGAACTCCGAAAACGGACTTTACTTATATGAATCTTATTCTCCGAACCATTATGGATCTCCTCGTGATATCCCGGATCCCATCCGAGACTCCGAACAACATTCGGTTTCCCTACTAACATTCCATATCTACTAAACAACCTCGAATCCTTAAGTGTGTCTCCCTACGGTTCGTGAATTATGCGGACATGACCGAGACACTTCTCCGATCAATAACCAATAGAGGAATCTAGAAATTCATATGGCTCCCACATATTTCAACGATTACTTTGTGATCGAATGAACCACTTACATATGATACCAATTTCCCTTTGTCTCACGATAGTTTACTTATCCGAGGTTTTGATCGTCGGTATCTCTGCATACCTAGTTCAACCCGTTACCGATAAGTACTCTTTTCTAGTTCCCGTGATATGTGATCCCTTGTGAGCCAGTCACATGCTTGCAAGATAATTGGATGACATTCCACCGAGAGGGCCCAGAGTATATCTATCCGTCATATGGATGGACAAATCCCACTCTTGATCCATGTGCCTCAACCCATACTTTCCGAACACTCAATGCCATCTTTATAGCCACCCAGTTACGGTGTGGTGTTTGATGTCATCAAAGCATCCTTCCGGTGATGGTGATTAACATGATCTCATGGTCAAAGGAATTAGGTTACTATGTATCAGAAAGCTTATAGCAAACAAACTATTGAAATGACTTGATCTTAATGCTACGCTTATCTATAGGAGTATGTCCATCATACCATTCTCCTAATGATATGATCTTGTTATTTATAACATATCAATGTTCATGATCGAGAAACCACGATCATCTATTAATCAACAAGCTAGTATTATAAAGAGGCTTTACTAGGGACTCTAATTTAGTTTACAAATCACACAAGTATTAATGTTTCCGGTTAATACTATTATAGCATGAATGTAAACATTTATCATAAACACAAAGATATAATAATAGCCACTTTTATTATTGACTCTAGGGCATATCTCCAACACTATGTGCATTGTCCCAAAACTTATTGATTGATTCATAATGTTGATATTGCTTGTTCTTGAACTATTTGTATCTAGTCACCCTTATGAACTTTGAAGGTGTCCTATGCATTTATGTTTTGCTACTCCATGATGGACAAGCTGAATGCCACTATGTTATGTTTTCTATATGTGAAACAAAAAAAGTCTCTCAATGCATTGTTATTCATGATCTTTGTTTGTATACTTTCATGTTGCAACATAGTTGCGATGTCTTACTGTTAGAACTTCATCTTTCATGCTCTTGTTTAGAGTACTTTGATCCCAACTTTAAATGCTTACAAATGGTTTGATCATGATTGTGATTGTGCATGTCACCTCAAAAAATATTATTTTTATCACTTACCTACTCGAGGACGAGCATGAGTTAAGCTTGGGGATGCTTGATACGTTGTAAACGTATCTATAATTTCTTATGTTTCGTGGTTGTTTAGTATCCACTTTGCTATGCTTTGTCTACACTTTGAGGTATTTTTATACATTTTCTAGGACTAACCTATTAACAAGATGCCACAATGCCAGTTTCCTATTTTCTGATGTTTTTGGTTTTAGAAAAGCTAGTAAGGAAATATTTTTAGAACTGGATGGGACAAAATCCAAAGTCAATATTTCACCGAGGAGAACACATAGACCAAAGGGAGATCGGAGGGGAGCCACAGGGTGGCCACCCCCCCACCCCCACACGCGAGCCCACCCTAGGCCGCGCCTGGGCAGGGTGTGGGCCCCATGGCCACCCTCCTGCCTCGCCTTTTTGCCTATATAATCTCCCGATGCCAAAACCCTAAGTACCCGATCAGATCTCCACGAAACAGTCCGTAGCCGCCACCATTGTTCATAGATCAGGGGGATCTAAAGCTCTTCCCGGCACCCTTTCGGTGGGGAGAGATCATCCCAGAGGCCTTCTTCATCACCATGCCAGCCTCCCGTATGATGCGTGAGTAGTTCCACCTTGTACTATGGGTCCATACAGTAGCTAAATGGTTGTTTCTCCACCTTTGTGCTATCATGTCTAGGTCTTATGAGATTTGTTCATGATCAAGATCATCTATTTGCAATCATGCATGTTGTGTTTGCGGGGATCCGATGGATATTGAGATTACTATATCAGATTGATTATTGATTCTATCATGTCCTATTTATTATTGATTCTATCATGTATGTGTTGTTTGGGATCTTGCATGCTCTCCGTTTCTAGTAGCTATCTTGGCCAAGTAGTTGCTAGTGACTCCAAGAGGGATTATTTATGCTCGATAGTGGGTTATGCCTCTATTGAATCTGGGGAAGTGATAAAAATCTCTAAGATTGTAGATATGATGTTTCTACTAGGGAGAAAACAACAATCTTTTGTTCATGGAACAATTTTATTGTTTACTTTACACACATTGCTTAAAGCAGTTATTCGTTGCTTGCAACTTAATACTGGAGGGGGTTGGGATGATAACCTGAAGGTGGATTACTATTCATAGATGCAGTTGGATGGCAGTCTATGTATATTGTTGTAATTCCCAATCAAATCTCAAAGGATCATGAATGTCTAGTATTGCATTGTTGTGCATTGCTCAGTCCTGTCAATTGCCCCGCTGTAATTTGTTTACCTAGCATGTTATGTTATTTATCTTAAGGAGAATACCTCTAGTGAACTGTGGACCCAGGTCCAATCTTTACCATTGATACATCATCCACTGTTACTGTTTAATTTCTGCAAGCAATCATTACCTTCCACACCATACGTTTAATCCTTTGTTTTCAGCAAACCGGTGAGATTGACAACCTCACTGTACGTTGGGGCAAAGTCTTGAGTTTGTGGTGTGCGGGTTCTAAGTTGTTAGCAACACATTGGAGTCATTTCCTTCCTCCTGCTGGTTCAATAACCTTGGTTTCATAACTGAGGGAATACTTACTGATGTGCTCATCATACCTTCCTCTTGGGGTCTGCCAATGAAGATCTACAGTGATCTGAGCCGCATCAGCCGTCCGCCTCCCCACCTATATAATGAGGGGTGGGGGCACACCCCCCACACCCTTTTCCCTTGGCGCCTAACCCTAGCCTTCGCCTCTCTTCTCTCTCGTCCATCGTCCTGCTCCGGCTTAGGCGAAGCCCTACAGAAATCTCTCCAAGACCATCTCATTGGATAATGAATGATGTGTAGAGATGCAAAGACATGAAAATACACACGGACCTGAAAGTGTCAGATCCAAAGATTAAGTTTACCACTAGCAATCGTGTATTTATGTCTATGCACTTCTATTCTTGTAGACAGTTGTTGGGCCTCCAAGTGCAGAGGTTTGTAGAACAGCAGCAAGTTTCCCTTAAGTGGATTACCCAAGGTTTATCGAACTCAGGGAGGATGTGGTCAAATGTATCCCTCTCAAGCAACCCTGCAATCAAGATAAAAGAAGTCTCTTGTGTCCCCAACACACCCAATACACTTGTCAGGTGTATAAGTGCACTAGTTCGGTGAAGAGATAGTAAAATACAAGTAGTATGGATGATTATAAGACAACGGTGCCAGAAAAGATCTTGACGGGGAGGAAGAGAATAAAGGAAATCTAAAATAAAGATGGAAGCAGGCAAACATGTAACATGACTTATTGTAAATGGTGTTTCAATGCTTAGAAACAAGGCCTAGGGATCATACTTTCACTAGTGGACACTCTCATATAAATATCTTCTCTTCATTATTCTACTATGAACTACTCTCTGTTTCGACAACTCTAATCCACGGTAGGTCTACAAAAGCACTCCTTAAAGTTCGCATTCCACATCTAGATAAGCCCACACTATCACCCTGAGCGCTAGATGGTTCCAACAAACACCACAATTTCATAGAGACATCCAACTCAAAATATAACTCATGATAAGTATTTATGTAATCTTTAGCCTAAGTGTCACACGGTGTGCACACTGTCACCTTCACACACGTGGGGATAACCGAAGATTAATTAAAGAACTTGAGTAGCAGAATATATCTACTTGATTACAAAGCTCATGATCACAATAAGATCACGCATAAAGAGAGAGATGAACACATAGCTACCGGTAGAGCCCTTAGCCTCGAGAGAGAACTACTCCCTCCTTATCATGGGAGTCAGCAACGGCGATGGAGATGGTGGTGGAGATCGATGGATATGGCTTCGGGGGCAATTCCCTGTCCTGACAGGGTGCCGGAACAGAGACTTATGTCCCCCGAATCTCCCCTTTGGTGGCGGCAGCGCTGCATAACTTTTCGTGGATTTCTGCCCCCGTTAGGGTTTACGTCTCAGGGAGACGTATACATAGGAGAAAGGGCAACATAGGTGGGCACCCGAGGGGTCCACTAGGGGCTGGCGCGGCTAGGGGGACCCGCGCCACCCCTAGGTGTGGCCGCCTTGTTGTGCCTTTTCGTCTCTCCTCTGGACTCCGTGTCTTCTCCGGTAAAATATTGACTTTGGCTTTTGTCCCGTCCAATTCTGATATTTATTTTCCGGTTTTTCTGAAACCAAAAACAGCAGAAAACAGGCAACTGGCACTGCGGCATCTTGTCAATAGGTTAGTTCCAGAAAATGTATAAAAATATTTCAAAGTGTAGACAAAACATAACAAAGTTGATACAAAACAAGCATGGAGCATAAAAATTATAGATACGTTTACAACATATCAAGCATCCCCAAACTTAACTCCTGCTCGTCCTCGAGTAAGTAAGTGATAAAAAGAATAATTTTTGAGGTGACATGCACCATCACAATCTTGATCAAAATATTTGTAAAGCATTGAAAGCTGGGATCAAAGTACTCTAAACATGAACATGAAGGATGAAGTTCTAACAATAAGACATAGGAACTATGTTGCAACATGAAAAGACACAAACAAAGATCATGAATAACAATGCATTGAGAGACGTTTGTTTGTTTCACATATAGAAAACATAGCATAATGGTATTCAGCTTGTAACTCATGGAGTAGCAAGATGCATAGGACACCTTCAAAGTTCATAAGGGTGACTAGATACAAATAGTTCAAGAACAAGCAATATCAACATTATGAATCAATCAATAAGTTTTGGAACAATGCACATAGAACTAAGAATGACAACTATTCTCTCCTAGTTGGTGCATAAAGATAGAAGGTGGAGACTAAATATAAAAGTGGAAACAAAGTCCCTTCATAAAGGGAAGCAGGGATTTTAAGTTTCATAAAGAGCTTCCAAAAATTATGGTACTTGTTAGCTTTCATCTCTCATTGCCCCTATCATAAGTATCTTGAAGTGATTAAGGTTAAAGTGAACAAAGTATGGAGTATATGCTTGACAAAGTATAAGTTGGCAATCTCATGTCCCTTGAGTACGAGGGTTGTTCCTCATGCTACTCAACTTTAGTTACCGGTAAGTTCTTATCATTGTAAGTATATGTGTATCACAGAGAACCGCCAACGGGGTACCCCTTGCCCCATGACACAGGAGCTATCCCATATCAAAATGACAAGGCAGCAGACAATGAGCATCTCACAATCTTCTTATTTACCATGGGTATGGTGCATTTTTTCTTCTCTTTTTTTCTATATATTTTTTCTCTGAAGATTCCTCATGGATTGCTCACTATGGTGATGCTGCAAGTTTCCACCATGATTAGACATGGTTAGGCTAGCCGCCCAGGCGTTTTACTAACACATATATAATACTCCACAAACTTACAAGCTCCCCTTTTATTTCACAACGCCGACATCCATAAACAAAAGAGCATGATATCAACTGGGTAGATATTTACAGGTGTTGAAAGCGTTCCCCGTGACAACATAGTTCTGCTAATTCCCAACTTATAAGTGCAAGCATATACAACATATATGACACAATGGTTCAAGTTTATTAGGGGCAAGAAAAATTAAAGTGTGCCATCAAGTTTGTGAGAGTTTTAATCACTAATTTTCACATAACAAGTTTAATTTGGAAGATAGATAAACACATGAATATACTTGGAATGGTGTAACACACCATGCATAGGAATTTATAGTGGACTCTTTGGAATAACTTGGTTTATTGGTAGTTGCATGCATGAGTAGAGCTTACACATTACAAGTGAAGGCTAGCAAAAGACTGGGAGCGACCAACTAAGAGAGCAATAATGGCCATAATCATGAAGAGCGACAAAACATTATCAATCAAAGCATAAAGTGGTACCACAAGTCAAAAACTAAATGATCATAGAGGCTAAGGTGACTGGTTATAGTCATAACATGGTGTGAGCATGTGCCAAGTCAACCCAAACAAAGCATCAAAGGATAATACCACAATATTATGCTTTTGTATGCTAAAACAACGCATGATTCTTTAAAGGCACATTAAGCAATCTCAATTGTTTGGAACAAGTAATGCTACATCAATAATCACTAAGCATAAGGTCAAAGAAACATCTAGCATGACATGATAAATTCTAGGCCACAGTCAAAACAAGCTCCCTTTTGTACCACTATAAGCATGCAACTTTCTACTCTTTTCCAACACCAATCGACTTATTTGAAGCAACTCACAAAGATAATAATCAATAAATATCAGTGATCTTGTCTCACAAATCTTAAAAGAAGAACTAAAAAGTTCTAAGCAAAAAGCACAAGAAAACTAAGGCTAAACACAGTGCTAGCAAAAGAGAACACTCACAAGACAATAAGAATGAAAACTAGAGTGTTCTAGGCAATGGAAACAGAGTGTGTCTCTCTCCAAAATAAGTGTGCTAGGATCCAACCAACTTATTGCAGCAAACCAAGAAAAATAAAAATAAAACAAATATTCTCCAAGAACAACACAATAGTGCATGAAGCAATAAAAATAAAGTGTCTAGGAAGAAAACCTGAGATTTTTATGGATAAAGAAGGGGATGCCTTGGGCATCCCCAAGCTTTGATGCTTGTACCTCTTGAATATTTCTTGGTGTGACACGGGTGGCATACCCAAGCTTGAGCTTTTGTCCATTCTTCATCTCATCACATCATTCTTCCCCTAACCTTGAAAATTTCCTTCATACAATTCTTCATTAGCAACATTAGTGTATTCAAGATAATAAGCCTTTGGGTTTAGTTTCAACACAACAAAACTTTCATTAAAACACAAGATACTGTAGAAATTCCTTTAAAAAGCTCAAGTGATCAAGGAGAACTCAAAAAGAAATCGATAAAGAGGCAAATGCAAATAATGGCAGAAATCTGGCAAAACAGACCAGCAGGTAAAAATTGATTTTTTCGAAGACCTTCTGTTGCTCCAATCGAAAAGTGTTGAACTAAATAAAGTTATATAACAACCTAGGAATTTACTCAAAAAATTGCAGCTCAATGGACATACAGAGATTGTTCACGAATTTTTACAGTGAAGCACAAAAATCTGTTTCGGGATAGCAACTTCCCCAAATCTTACTTCTCTCTCATTAGAGGTTATTCTTGGCACAAAAACCACACAAAAAGGATAAGGAGAGGTTATTACAGAAGTAGTAACTTCCAAGACTCAACAAAATAAAAACCTACTAAAATTTGGGTTATCTCCCAAAAAGTAGTTTTCTTTAATGCCTTTAAGTTAGGCATGATAATTTTGATGATGCTCACATAAGAAGTATGAATTGAATTAAAAGAGAGCATCAAGAAGAAAATTCAAAACACATATAATTCTAACCCACTTCCTATGCATAGGAATCTTGTAAAAAAACAAGTCATGAAAGCACAAAGCAACAAGCATAGGAAATCAAAATAAGTGCAACTTCAAGATTTTCAACATAAAGAGGGGAAACTTAATATTGTTGAGATACATAAGACCATGTTTCCATCACTCATAATAACTTTCAGTAGCATCATGAATAAAATTAAAAATATAACTATCACATAAAACATTCTTATCATGAGCCACATGCATATAATAATTATTACTCTCCACATAAGCATAGTCATTCTTATTAATTGTAGTGCGAGCAAATTCAACAAAATAGCTATCATTATTATTCTCATCACCATAATCATCAAATGTAGGAGACATATTGTAATCATAATTAATTCTCTCCTTAATAGTAGGTGGACTGAAAATATCATATTCATCATTGTAATCATCATATATTGGAGGCATATTGTAATCGTAATTAATTTTCTCTTAAATAGTAGGTGGACTGAAAATATCATATTCATCATTTTAATCATCATATATTGGAGGTATAGTATCATCATAGCGAATTTTCTCCTCTAAAGCTGGGGAACTAAAAAGATCATTTTCATAAAAACTAGCTTCCCCAAGCTTAGACGTTTCCATAGCATTAGCAATAATGGTGTTCAAAGAATTCATACTAATACCATTGTTATTAGCATGCAAATAAAGTTCCATAGGTTTTATAATTTTCTCTTCAAACACTTCATGTCCTAACTCAAGATAAATACTATAAATCTCTCTAATTTTTTTGTCATTTTCCATTAAGCCTAACTAGTGAAAACAAGAAACAAAAAGATATAATTGCAGAATCTAAAGGAAATAACTTCGAGCACTCACACACCAGCAATAGTACTAGAAGATAGCTTAGTAGCCAGAGGATGTGAGTACCTTTTACCTTACCTCCCTGGCAACAGCGCAAGAAAAGAGCTTGATGTCTACGCACTTCTATTCTTGTATATAGTTGTTGGGTCTCCAAGTGCAGAGGTTTGTAGAAAAGCAGCAAGTTTCCCTTAAGTGGATTACCCAAGGTTTATCGAACTCAAGGAGGAAGTGGTCAAAGGTATCCCTCTCAACCAACCCTGCAATCAAGATACAAGAAGTCTCTTGTGTCCCCAACACACCCAATACACTTGTCAGGTGTATAGGTGCACTAGTTCGGTGAAGAGATAGTAAAATACAAGTAGTATGGATGATTATAAGACAACGGTGCCAGAAAAGAGCTTGACGGAGAGGAAGAGACTAAAGGAAATCTGAAATAAAGATGAAAGCAAGAAAACATGTACCATGACTGATTGTAAATGGTGTTTCAATGCTTAGAAACAAGGCCTAGGGATCATACTTTCACTAGTGGACACTCTCATATAAATATCTTCTCTTCATTATTATACACTAAACTACTCTCCAGTTAGACAACTCTAATCCATGATAGGGCTACAAAAGCACTCCTTAAAGTTTGCATTCCCCATCTAGATAACCCCACACTGTCACCTTGAGCGCTAGATGGTTCCAACAAACACCATAATTTCATAGAGACATCCAACTCAAAATATAAATCATGATAAGTATTTATGTAATCTTTATCCTAAGTGCCACACGGTGTGCACACTGTCACCTTCACACACGTGGGGATAACCGAAGATTAACTAAAGCACTTGAGTAGCAGAGTAGATCTACTTGATTACAAAGCTCATGATCACAATAAGATCACGCATAGATAGAGAGAGATGAACACATAGCTACCGGTAGAGCCCTTAGCCTCGAGGGAGAACTACTCCTTCCTCATCATGGGAGTCAGCAACGGCGATGGAGATGGTGGTGGAGATCGATGGAGATGGCTCCGGGGGCAATTCCCCGTCCCGGCAGAGTGCCGAAACAGAGACTTATATCCCCCGAATCTCCCCTTTGGTGGAGGCGGCGCTACGGACCTTTTCATGGATTTCTGCCCGTGTTAGGGTTTACGTCTTTGGGAGACGTATATATAGGCGAAAGGGCAACATCGATGGGCACCCGAGGGGCCCACACCAGGGGCTAGCACGGCCAGGGGGGACCCGTGCCACCCCTAGGCGTGGCCGCCTCGTTGCGCCTCCTCGTATCTCCTCTGTACTTCGTGTCTGCTCCGGTAAAATATTGACTTTGGATTTTTTCCCGTCCAATTCCGAGAATATTTCTTTTCTGGCTTTTCTGAAACCAAAAACAGCAGAAAACAGGCAACTGGCACTGCGGCATCTTGTCAATATGTTAGTTCTAGAAAATGTATAGAAATACCTCAAAGTGTAGACAAAACATAACAAAGTTGATGCAAAATAAGCATGGAACATCAAAAATTATAGATACATTTACGACGTATCATGTATATACAACACCAAAAAGCCATAGGTGTTGAATGCACAAAGTTTTTCCAAACTAGATTATTGACTCTAGTGCAAGTGGGAGACTGTTGGAGATATTCGCAAGAGGCAATTATAAAGAGGTTATTATTATATCTTTGTGTTTATGATAAATGTTTACATCCCATGCTTTAATTGTATTAACCAGAAACATTAATACTTGTGTGTTTTGTAAACATAAAAGAGTCCCTAGTAAGCCTCATATTAAAATAGCTTGTTGAATAATAGATGATCATGGTTTTCTGATCATAGACATTATATGTTATTAATAACAAGATCATATCATTAGGAAAATAATGTGATGGACATACACCCATAATTAGCATAGCATAAGATCAAGTCATATAGAATTTGTTTGCTATAAGCTTTCAAATACATAGTAACCTAATCCTTCGACCATGAGATCATGTTAATCACCGTCACCGGACGAGTACTTTGATGACATCAAACACCACTTTCGTAATTGGGTGGTTATAAAGGTGGTATTGGGTATTCCGAAAGTATGTGTTGAAGCGCATGGATCAAGAGTGGGATTTGTCCATCCATATGATGGATAGATATGCTATGGGCCCTCTCGGTGGAGTGTCATCGGATTGGCTTGCAAGCATGTGACTAGGTCACAAGGGATGTCATATCACGGAACGAGTAAAGAGTACTTATCGGTAACGAGGTTGAACTAGGTATGGATATACCGACGATCCAACCTCACATAAGTAAAATATCGAGCGACACAAGGAATTAGTATCGTATGTAAATGGTTCATTCGATCATGAAGTCATCGTAGAAATATTTGGGAGCCATATGGATTTCCAGATCCCTCTATTGGTTATTGATTGGAGAGTTGTTTCGATCATGTCTGCATAGTTCACGAACCATAGGGAGACACACTTAAGGATTCGGTGCTGTTTAAAGTAGGTATGGAATATGAGTTGTAGACCGAATGTTGTTCGGGGTCTCGGACTGGATCCAGGACATCACACGGAGATCCGGAATGGTCCGTAGAATAAGATTCATATAAGGAAAATGGTTTTCTGGGGTTCGAAAAAAGTGTCGGTATTTTGACCGGATACTTCTAGAATGTTCTAGACGGACCACCAGTGGTTCCACCAACCCCGGGAGAGGGTCACTTGGACAGGGGCATGCCCTAGGGGCCAGACGCACCAAACCCTAAAGGGACAATTCGACCAAGACTAGTAAAAGGGTCAAATCCTAGTTTGAATAGTCAAATCCTAGTTTGAAAAGTCAAACACTAGTTTTTTGTAAGAAGGAAGACCTGCTGGAAAAGGTTTCAAGATCGTCCCTTGGAGGCCGAGTTGGGGGGGACATGGCCTAGGCTAGGAACCCTTGGCCGGTCGGCCCCCACCTATATAATGAGGGGTGGGGGCGGACCCCCATACCCCTTGTCCCTTGGCGCCTAACCCTAGCCGCTGCCTCTCTTCTCTCTCGTCCACCGTCCTGCTCCAGAGGCGAAGCCCTGTAGAAATATTTCCTCCTTCACCACCACCACCATATCGTCATGCTGTTGGGATTCCGAGGAGATCTACAACCTCTGCTGCCCTGCTGGAACAAGGGAGAGGAAGGTCTTCATCGACTATCGTATGTGTGACCGAATGCGGAAGCGCTGCCGAAACGCTTTGCCCGAAGGATCGTCTACACGATCTTGAGATCGGCAAGTGATCGACTACATCAACCATGAGAATCTGATATCGTTAAACTCTTTGGATTTATGAGGGTTAGTTCTCTATAATCTCGTTGCATCGATCTCGTAGATTAGATCTTGGCTTGTCCATAGATTAGATCTTGGTTTTGTGTGTTTTGCGGTAGAATTTTTTTTGTTTTACAAACAACGAACCCTACACATCCATATCTTCTCGGCCTTCTTCTCACTCTTCTCAGCATGGGCATTCGAGTCCGCGATGCACTTCTTGATGGACGTGTGGAGCCATTCGGAAGGCGGTCCCGTAGCCTTTGGCATCTTGGCCTTATTCTGGCCTATCTTTGGTATTTCTTCGCCGACAGCTAGGGGTTGAGTCTCGAAGTTGTACACGCCGTCCTTGTTCTCGGCGAGGCTTACGCGAGTGTCCACCCATTTCTAGCAGTTCTCGATCTTGTTGAACACATGGTGGAACTTGAACTCCTTCTTGGTGTCGTCGCGGTGCATGCCGAGTGCATAGACCAGCTGCAAAGACAAGGCAAAGTGTGAGTCAGGAAAGGTATGAACTCGCCATAACTTCGGCTTGAGGTCGGTGAACTACCTTGTGGTCCATGCTTGCGCCGTTGACTAGATGACACTCGATTTCTTCAAGAATGCCATGCCACTTGTTGCACGCTTGATACACAATTCCCTAGTGATTGGTCATGGCCTTCTCGCTGTGGTGCTGGCATCCTTGTCTTCCTCTTCTTCTTATTCTTCTTCTTCTCCTTTCCCTTGACCGTCGCTACGGCATCCTCTTTAGCCTCCTCCTCCTCATCCTCGGCTTGGTCGTCGGCCTGGCCTTGGCGAAATCCTAGGATTCCATGCCATGTTCGGCGTCAGCGCGGGACTACTCTTGCGTGAAGAACGAGCTCCCGGCCTCCGCGGAGCCAGAAGCGATCATCTCCGCCATGTACGAGTCTCCCACCATTCCACCGAACACATTAAGGGCGTCCGTGTCACCGAACGGGACGGGCAAGAAACTGCTGCCGGCGAATGGAAGAGGACCGCGGTGCATGGTCGTTGAAGGACCGATGTATAGGGGAGAGCTGGCGTAGGGGACGTTGATGTCAACGTTGAAGGCCGGCGGACGAGGCGCGGGACAGGGGAAGAGCGCATTCGGGTTGAAGCCGCCGTCGAACTCGAGGGAAGACGAGAACCGCTAGCGTGGGTTCACCTGGCTCTCCTGGAACATCGCTGGCGATATCGGCGAGAACCCGGCTGGAGAGCCGGCGCTTGGTTGGCTTCCCCTCGGTGTTCCATACTGCGCGACAACGACAGGCGGCGGACAGTCCATGGCCGCACAAGCGGCGCGCTCGGATGCTGATTTAGCCTCCACGATCGTCTGCGCCTTATCCGACCTTGTCGTCCTCT
Source organism: Avena sativa (assembly GCA_916181665.1). Taxonomy (NCBI): domain Eukaryota; kingdom Viridiplantae; phylum Streptophyta; class Magnoliopsida; order Poales; family Poaceae; genus Avena; species Avena sativa. The sequence continues at coordinate 295,142,330 of OV702297.1, read as the reverse complement.
CCTTTTGGATGCATGTTTCGATCTTCCTCCATCGGCGATCCCTCGCCTAGTATGTGTATGTCCAGCCGTCCAGCTTCGGCTCGGCTTCTTCTCCTTTGGTACACCGACAGTAGAGCGGGGTTTGACGAAACCCTTGGGCGGCATGGCGGGCGGAAGCTCGGAGAACTGGCTCGAGTTGTGGCGGGGAATGGAGAAGAAAGGCGGGAGCTCGGCCTTATGTATCCGACATCTGTGGTCCACTCGCTTTTTCGCTTCATCCGGCATTCCCGGATGGTTTTCGGATGGTTTTCGGCGCCTCGGGTTTGACTTGGGAGCCTCAGATATAATGTGAGCCAAATCGGACGAAAACGGAGCGTCCGAATGATTTTTTGCCGTCTAGATAAAAATGATATATGAGCCTCTCGTGGAAATGCTAGTCGAGATGCTTCGAAGGCGTCGTCGTATTCGTATATCCGTCAAAACTAAAGCAAATCAGCCGTACTTCATATATTGCGGCCCGTGATGCTTTCGACCCCAGCCCCGGCCCAAAATTGTTTCAGCTTGTGACTTGCTCGTCTCTGTTTACCACACCGACACGGATACGAATCTGACACCGAGCAGAATTCGAACACTCGTGTACGTGTCCACCTATAAACAACCACCGCCGCGCGTCCCTAGCAACGTACTCCTACCGTGCACGCTCACTCGATTCGACTTCCGTTCGCGCGAGTCGATCAGCCGACCAATCCACCCGCCTCTTGTCGTGAGATCGAGCCGGCAGTCAGGCACTCCCACGGCCTAGTTGCAGATGGACGGCTTGTACCCTATGCCGCACTCGTTCTACGACCGCAAGCGGGACGTGGTAGCCCGCTTGCCTTTCATGGGGCTGTTGCCGCACGAGATGTTCCAGATGTGCACTGCCCCTGCTGGCGGCCCGAGTCCGATGGCGCCCGGCGCCGCGTGCGAAGAAGACACGGCGGCTGAGGAGACGGGCGCCGGGAGTGAGACAGAGTCGACGGAAGCGGAGGACACCCACTGAGTAGCGAGACACATGAACGGTGGAGAGACGACGCGTGCCGGCAAGGAAGAAAGAAACTTGCCCGTGCAATTTGATTTCATAGTTTCTAATGCAGTAGTAGTACTAGCTAGTTACTCCGTAGTTTTAGTCTTGAAGAATTGTAACCTCATCGAGTGGTGATGTAACTTTTATTTGCCTTATACAGCCTTTTTGAATGGAAATTTGCCCGTCCAGTAAAAACATCATATTTTTACAGGAAATCTACTTTCAGACCGTTTTATGGATGTCAAAACCCGGCAGGCTCGCACAGGCCGTTAGATCGCGGACGAGCGGCATGAGATGAAAGTGGCAGTTCCACAAAAAGCGTTGACCATCTTCGTTTTTCTCACCCTGGCCACACCTCCTTCAATCTCCCTGCTGGAGGTCCCCACGAGGCTGACCACGCCGGCTGGTCTGAATCAGACGACCTCTTTTACCGCCGCGGCATTGGACTCTTCTCCGGCTGCCTGAAATTTGGTTTTCCTGACGCCGAGCTCCCTCCGGCTGGAGGAGAGGCCGCCGGCTCCTTGCCGTCACCACATGTCCAGCACCTCACCGGCGTTGCCTACTTTCCTTCATCTACCCGCCCTAGAACCTTCTCCATCATCCTTCGTAGTTCATCGCACAAGCTGAATCGATTAGGAGGCGAAGGACGCTGATACGGCAGCCGGCGTTGCAGGCGTGGATTTTGGATCCCGGCCCGGCCTCAGTTGCCTTTATCTCGATCTGAAGCGTACATGAGAGGCGGCGCCGCGGTGCACGGGTAGAGGCAGCCAACTCCATTTTCCTAAGTTGTGGTTTATCACCGTCTCCTTTTGACCTTTCTGATCAGCGGCGCACTCTGGCTTCCTTTTCCCTACTCCATTACGTAGTGGCATGGAGCACCGAGCAAAGCCATCCGCTCCACGGAGGCAGCAGCAAGGAGCCGGCCTAAAGTCAGTGTTTGGAGAACTTAACGATTTGTAAACCAAGAATTAGACAATTAGTTCAGCATTTGTCCTTTGAATGACTGAATGATCCATGCTACTCTATTTTTTACTGAATAACACGGAGTAGTGTCAATTTTGATTATCATCTTTACTCCTTGATTTTAAATTCTTATCAAAATTTGTTCATTTTTGTTCTATTTTTGGTCAGTTCTTGTTCAAGATTACAAAGTTTATTTTGTAGAGAACGAACGTGTGGTTGGATTGGATGTTTAGGAGACCAATGGTAACCCGGCCCACTAAAGTTCAAACCCATTTGACCCTTATGTATCTTATAAAAAAGGAATATTTTTTAGTGGGATAACGGCCGTATAAATTGATGTATAAGTTGTATACATATGTCTGGATAATTGCTGCATAAACTGGTGGATAACTTGTATATATATGCCTGGATAACTGATGCATAAACTGATGGATAACTTGTATACATATGGCTGCATAACTGATCTATAAACTATAACTTGATTTTTATATCCCATGTGTGACCTTTTATCTCTGATTATGTTTTTTTTTTACTTTCTTTTTACTGTAAAGTTTTAAGTGCACTTGTCTAGTCCCCACAACACTGTTATATATATGTCTAGTGATGATTTATGGTGTAACTTTTATATATTAGCATGTATAACTATAGTGTTATATGGGTGTATAACTTGTACTCATATTTCTGGATAACTGTGGTGTTAGCTGATGGATAACCTGTACTCATATGCTTGGATAACTTTTATATAAACTGGTGGATAACTTGATTTTTATAGCCCACGTGTGATTTTCTATCTATGATTGTGTTTTTCTACTTTATTTCTACTGTCAAGTTTTTAATGCAGTTGGCTAGTTACACACAACACCGCTGGATATGCCTATTGATGATTTGTGGGGGTAAATTTTACATATAAGAAAGAATAACTATAGCGTTAGCTGGTGGATAACTTGTACTCATATTTCTGGATAACTATAGTGTTAGCTGTGTGGATAACCTGTACTCATATTTCAGGATAACTATAGTGTTAGCTACTAGATAACTTGTACTAATATGCCTGGATAACTGCTATATAAACTGATAGATAACTTGATTTTTATACCCCATGTATGATTTCCTATCTATGGTTGTGATTTTCCACTCTTTTCCTATTGTTAAGTTTTTAATGTAGTTGGCTATTGTTAAGTTTTTAATGTAGTTGGCTAGTCACACACAACACTCCTGGATATATGTCTATTGATGATTCGTGGATAATTTCTATATACAAGCATGGATAACTATAGCGTTAGTTGGCGGATAACTTGTACTCATATTTCTGGATACTAAATAATAAAGCGCCCATTTCCAAAAGAAAAATCTTGGATAACTATAGTCTTCGCTTGGTGGATAACTTGTATTCATATGGCTGGGTGGCTCCATGTGCCGCAAATTAAACTTGCTAGCTTGATGGACCTGTATGTCGCGTTTTTGGTCGTAATGCCTGCCAGATTTTCTTATCTATAGAACGACAACTATGTATAGTCTGGATAACTCATATATTATAGGACGCCAAAAAAATCATCGAAACACAGCAATATGAAATCTAGATTCGAAGATTTCATCGAGACTAGCCCAATGATGAAAACGAATTTTAAATCGGATAAAAGATGTGAGCTATAAAATATTTTAAATTTTAGATTTTTGTATTTACTTAGAATGGCATCAACTTTTTTGTCCTTCTGTGCTTAAGAGATCACAAATCCTAAGTATAGTGTTTTGTCAGTGCTTTGCTTGGACCAGAATGCCTTATCACGCCTGGGTTGTTGGAATCGAAGACGGTTGGAACCGTTCGCCGGATTTTCCCATCCACAGGCCTTACTTTTTGTACTCCTTTGACCCATATTAGTTGATTCAATTTGTCTAGATTCGAATATATCTAGCACTAAAATATGTCTAAATACAGTCGAATCTAGATAAATCGAAGTCAACTAATATGGGTCGGAAAAAGTATTTAATTATGACAACATATACACTCTTGTCTTTTAGCGTGTACTAAACCGATTAGCGCTTGTGTACTAACCCAATTAGAGTATTTATCCTGTGTATTTGGGAGCCGGAAGGAATTCTCGCTTGGGCTGTTGAGACAGAAGTTGTGGAGCGATCCGCCAGGTTTGGCAATCCTAAGGTAGCAAAATCCTATTTTTATCTGTTTTAAGCAACATCAATTTTCTTTTCGCATGAGAATGAGCCATAACTGTTTTGCAACCGTCTTTACCACAAAACAGCATGTGTTTGTTAACTTATTTTCAGCTACTTAGGTTGCAACCGTGTTTAGCACAACATTTTCCACCACCACCACCACACACACACCCCCCAAACAATCTTTGTACCTTACAACACTGGTGGAAAACAGGTCTCTAGTCCCGGACCGCAACGGGCTCTAGTCCCGGTTTTGTGCCCGGGACTGCGAAAACGGGACTAGAGCCCCCCCTCTAGTCCTGACTCGCAACGGTCCGCGACTGATAACAGCCACGTGGCTGTTTCAGCACCGCGGGGGGCGGAAACCCTCTAGTTCCGGGCTGTAACACCACCCAGGACTAAAAGGTTTCCTGCTGCGGCAGAGAAACACCACATTTCTCTGCCGCGGCAGAGATTGTGTATTTCCTTTTTTTTTTGCCATTTTGTTCTTTTTTCGTTTTGTGTTTCACTATAACAAACATATATTTCAGTATACATATTATACGCTACTACATACACACTACATGTCGATGCATTTATATAATTAATCGATCCCTTGCAAGCATACATATAATCAGTCATATCAAAAGGAAGAAATGTTTTGAAATTACATGGTCATTGATGAATATATATATATCATATGAGCTACATGGAGATGACTAAGACAAATCGAGTTCCACGTCATCCGCATAATGCTTTCTATGTACATCAAGGACTTCCTTCATCATAAATCCCGTCAGCTCCTCTTGAATTGTTCTTATGCGTTGGTCTGGCTCTAGTTTCTCTCGTAAATCATAAATATAATGTGAGTCAACTTTCCGCTCACTGGTCAACTCACGGATGTACTCGCAGACGTAGTATCCACATAAATGAGTTCCCGGTGGCTGCTGTAAACTCTTCGCCATTTTATAAGTTAGCTCCTCTTTGAATGGACCTGGTATTTTCTGTCTGAACCGTGTCCAACACCTTCTCGGCAAAGAAAATGAACAAAGAAGTTATTAGTTACTTGATATCAGGAAATGAATGAAAGAGGACGATATAATGCGATAATGATTGAAATTACTTATGGAGCATTGCTTTCATGTCGCTCCACTTCTCTTGGTCCCAACTTAATGAGTCATGGACTTCAACTAGGGAGTTGTCAACTTGAATGTTTAGCAAGATCCAGTAGAATCTGCGGACATTTACATAAGCATACATGCATAGCTCATCCAGTAAGCAAAAATAAAATATGTACAAGATATAAACACTCACTTGAAGTTGTAAGAAAATAGTATTTCCTTAACAAAATTATGCTCGGTTAAGAACCTGGACAGGTCTTCATCCACGTCTTTGGGGTGATTCTTTAACGTATATTCATTGATATATGGGTCAATGAACCCAACATCGTATCTTCTAGCTCTTTTGCATTCAAGCATCTTCATTCTGCGGAATATAATATCATCATACAAAAGGATATATAGTTAGGATAATATATTAAATGCAATGAACGAGCTAAAGCTACAAACTTAATTATAGAAATAAATAACTTACAGATAGTAGCAACCAATGATAGATTTGTCGAGGGCGCGCTGGTTGTATAACTGAAAACAGTTCGGTCATTTGAACCTATACCGAGTATGGTTTGAAGTGATGCTCCTTTCTAACGTCCACCGGAAACCAATCTTTATGATGCTTTTTTTTCTGCTTGCGACATGTACCATTCATGCAGATTTCGCATATATGTGGATAGACGCGCGAGCTCCTCATTACTGACTAGAGGCTGCCCTTGGACATACTGCCATACTATCTGACCCACTGGCGTATCTTCATAGCCTAAATATTGACCAAGAGACATATTTGCTTCGTTAGCAAGTGCTTTGGCCTCCGATATAGTGATTCCCATAAGTGCAGCATTATTACGGGCTCTAGGGTCCATTATTTGCATGTCTATATCCATTTCAGCTCTGAAGGCCTTGTCGAGGTCTAAAATGACTTTGAGCGGGGCGACCGATTGATTCTTCTGTGCTCCGAGCTAGGCAACTTGCTTCCCGCTTTTTGCACTTGTGATTTTTTTCTTCTGTGCTTGCTTAATAGTAAAAGTATGTGCCTAATCTGCATTATAGTAAAAGTATATCAAAAACCATACACAACATGATAAAATTATTACAAGTTATATTGAGAGCTTCTAGAGCATTAATTTTGAATTTTGAAAAATTTACATGCACCAATTTGTGAATTGGAGAAAACAATCAACATGATAAATGTGGAGTTTTTTATTATTTTTCTATCAGTGAAAACCTCATTCCATTCTAAGCTCTGAAACTCTAAAATTACACATTTCAATTTTCAGTAACTATGTGCCTAATCAAAATGTGTTACACATATATATATCAAAATCCTTCTAGCTACTTCTAGAGCATGCATGCATTTGATCCATATCTCTATACTTCTAGAGCATTATAGAGCTAAAGTAGCAATAAGAGATGAAAGAATGAAGTTCTAACCTTTTAAAGCTTTGGATTTAGGTGTTGCAAACTAAATCTTGATAAATCTTGAGAAAAAAATGGCATGAACTCTCTTGCTTTTTTGAGAAAAATGGCCACCATATGCTTTAGGGCAGATGGTCAGGGAGCTATATATATAGTGATGGACAATTAGTCCCGGGCCGTGATACGATCCGGAACTAATAGTCCCCGAAAAGAGCTGTTGGCCCGCTCCAGCTTATTAGTCCCGGGCCGTATTACGGACCGGGACTAATGCTCTGGTCTGGCCCGGGACTAGTGCTTATGGCCATTTCTAGCCGTTGGAGGTCTCACGGACCGGGACTAGTGCTAGCACTAGTCGCGGTTCATGACGGACCGGGACTGGTGACGTTGCTCTGATCGAACCGAAGGCCTGTTTTCCAGTAGTGCAAATTCCCCTTGGGCATCTTTGGTTTCTTTAAATAGAAGATAAAATGAGAGGATAGATTTTTTCCCTTGATAGCACTATTCATCCATTGTGTTCAAAAGACTGTAGAAAGAGAAATAGAAGGAAAATTCATTTGATCTAGATTTCAGTGGAAAAACTTACAAATAGTACAATCTAGCTAATTGACCTATTTCTAGAACAATTACTCACAATGTATGGGTCTAGGTTATTGAGTTACAAAATAGCATTAAGTTAAATCTTTTCACGTGGTTTGGCTTAGATTTGACTGTGTTCATTAGGATTCATGTATTTTTCTATTTGTGTGAAGCAAATACCATGTTTACTAAACTTATTTTTTTTTCAAAATGGAGACTTAGCCCCGGTCTCTGCATCGGTAGATGCATACGACCTTTTTATTAAATTTATTATAGTTAAAGTATTACAAAGGATTACATCATGGATCGCACAGAGTTGATACATGTATCAACCATCTAAATAGAAAGGAGGACATAAAGTGGATCTGCATCAATATGATAACCTATAATCAAAACGCCAGTTGCACCGGCTGTATAAATCTCGTGCCACCGACTCTAGTCGGCTGCATCCAGCATCCGTAGCCTCGCGCTGCTCCATAGATTGCAGGAAAGACCATGAACGGATCCAATGAGTAGCCTGTGGGATAACCTGCATGAAAAAGGTATTTTTTGCTTTGTTAAAGATATAATCATTTCGTATGTTTCATATGGCCCAAAGAAGAGCACATACTCCAATTCGGATTTGTACTTTATCTTTCTCAGGCACCCCCCTTAACCAATTACCAAACAAATTATTAATACTAGTGGGAGGGGCTAAATTAAAAGCCATATGTACAATACGCCATACTATTTTTGCAAGGGGACAAGATAAAAACAAGTGTTGTATTGATTCATCCTGAGAACAAAAACAACATTTCTTACATCCTTGCCAATTTCTTTTTATCAAGTTGTCTTTCGTGAGAATTACTTTTCGTTGTAAGAACCACATAAAAATTCTTATTTTAAGTGGTACTTTTATTTTCCATATGTATTTTCGCAAGTATCCAGTATGATCATTCATGTGGTCAAGGTATAGCGATTTTACTGTGAAAGAACCAGAGATTGTTAGCTTCCAAACAAATACATCTGGTTGTTCGGTCAAGTTGATGGTCATCAAACGATGCACTAGATGAAGCCATCTTGCCCCTCTATTGCCTATTAGCGCTTGTCTGAAACCAATATTTAATGGCGTGTGTGCTAAGACATTTGCTACAGTGACATGTTTCCGCTGCACAATATTATATAAGATAGGATATTGATGAGATAATGGTGTATTGCCCAGCCATGTATCTTCCCAGAACCGAGTTTGCTCACCGTTTCCAATTTTGAAAGCGCCCCGGTCAAAAAATTCATCTTTAACTTTCATAAGACCTTTCCAAAAAGGGGAGTCTAAGGGTTTTGTCTTGACTTGAGGCAGCGAACTAGAGTGGAGGTATTTATTGTGTATGAGCTCTTGCCATACTCCTTGTTCATTTAATATCTTAGACAACCATTTACTTATCAGGCATTTGTTTTTAATGTCAAGTACCTCCACCCCGAGTCCCCCTTGGTCTTTAGGTCGGCATATGATGTTTCACCGAGTTAGTCTATACTTTCTCTTATGTCCATCACTTTGCCAAAAAAACCTCGAGCGAAAATAATCCAATCTTTTATGTACCCCTTTAGGTATTTCAAAGAAGGATAACATGAACATCGGAAGGCTAGTTAATACTGAATTAATTAGCACAAGTCGATCCCCATAAGACAAAAGCTTGCCAACCCAACTCGCAAGTTTTCGTTCGAAACGATCTTCAACGGGTTTCCATTCACCATTTTTGAGCTTGTGAAAATGGATAGGGATTCCCAAATATCTGAATGGGAATGACCCAGCCTCGCACCCAAACAAGTTAATATATTGCTCCTGATCTTCTTTAGCCCTACCAAAACAAAATACTTCACTCTTGTGGAAGTTTATCTTAAGACCTGATAGCTGTTCGAAGATGCATAGGACGAGCTTCATGTTAAGAGCTTTTTCCAAATTGTGTTCCATAAAAATTATAGTATCGTCCGCGTATTTCAGTATGGATATCCCTCCTTCAATTAAATGAGGAATAAGACCCTCGACCTGACCATCCTATTTCGCTCGAGCGATCAAAATTGCTAAAATATCCGCCACAAGGTTAAAAAGCATAGGAGATAGGGGATCTCCTTGTTTTAAACCTTTGAAAGTTTGGAAATAATGACCTATGTCATCGTTTACTTTAATTCCAACACTTCCGCGACTAACAAATTCATCTATCCAACGACACCATTTAGAATCAAAACCTTTCATACGCAATACTTGTTGCAAGAATGACCATTTCACTTTATCATATGCCTTTTCAAAATCTATTTTCAATATGACCCCGTCCATTTTCTTCCTATGAAGTTCATGGATCGTCTCATGCAGAATTAACACCCCTTCTAGAACATGGCGCCCTGACATGAATGCTGTTTGTGTTGGTTTAATAACTTTTTGAGCCACATCGGTGATCCTATTACCTAAAAAGGAGTTTACTAAACTTATATATTTTATAGCACTTTGTTTAATTTGCAAATGCATTCTTATCCTATTATTGTTTTTTGTCTTATTCATTTGTTTCTGAAATCATGTATGTCCATAACTTTTGGGATAACTTTCTCCCCCTATGTACTAGCTTAGATCTAATCATGTTGCAAATTCTACTCCCTCCGTCTAGAAATAAGTGACTTGTATTTAATTTGACTAGATTGAATGTATTTAGACATGTTTTAGTTTATAGATACATGCAAATCTAGATAAACTCAAGTCACTTATTTGTGAACGGAGGGAGATGCTTTACGATAGCCGGTCATGAAGGACCTCAGTTGCAATTTAATTCGAGGATTGTTGTTTGGTGTCCATCAAGTTTTTGAAGGGAACCTTGGGGCACCGCCTTAGAGGGGAAAACATTGTTGCTCATAATATCGTTCTCTGTGCATAATGTTACGATTCTAAGTCAACAAAAGATTCCATTTGTATAAAAAAATAGGGTCATGCACGATAGGCTTAGACTTTTATGTTGCCCCAATGTAATCTTCCCAAGTTTGCAATCATCCTTTGATTCTCGCATCTTTATATCCATGCGACCGAGAAAAATCAAGCCACAATCTTGGAGTGAAGATCGGCCAGGTAGTTCTTTTTTGTTTCCTTACGAATTTTGTGATTTGCATGTGCCGCAACTCACTAGTGTTGTGCAAAACAAAACGTTCACCGTTCTTTAGTGTTTTGATCATGTTGATTGATGGCTTTATCGTGTGGATTGATGTCATTTTTTCAAATATTTTTTTTCTACTAGGCTAATCCTCTTTCCATTAACTACTCAACAAAAACAGTTTCGTGTATTTGTCCTTTCTTCTTTGCTACAACCTTATTCACCTTCGTACGAATATGAAACAGATGCGCGAAAATTTTCCTTTCAAAAGGTGCATTCCACATTACAGTCATTCAAAAATCTTAGGTTCTCACTCATAGGGATTTATGACTCATGTGGTTTTTCAAAACTATTAAGGTTAGTCTAGCTTATGTTTTTTTTATCAAATTATGTTGGTTTTGTCCTCCTAGTTTCTTTACCTAAATAATGTTGGAATATCAAGATGCAAATGATATGCTAAAGGTGACGAACTGAGATCCCTCGATAACCATTATTTTACTTACGTGCATTTATTTTGTTTGGCATGATGTGTCTTTTTTATGAATAAATAAAGTCACATTATTTTTCTTAAGACCAAAATGAAGATGGCCCTTCAAATAACACAAAATAGAGGGAGCTCGTAAAAAATGCGGTGGAAAAATACAAGAAATTAGATGTTAATATCGGAGGCCGATCCCTAGTGGTGCCCACCACTAGGGATCGGCCTCCGATATTTTGCTTCACATCAGACCAATTTTTGGCCATAGGATTGGAAGCAATCTGGTCGTTGGATTTCTACTTGGCCCGCGCGAGGGAATAGCCAACAGACAAACAGTCCCCTAAATAGCGGCCCACTTCCGTTAATCATGCCTGTAATAGAAAATTTCGTTAATGGCGTTGCGCACTCCTCGATGGTTTGAAAAACAAATATCCTTTAATCACGTTGCTTTCATATATACTCTTGATCTATATAATGATGCTTGATTCCATCTACTACAAACGATGCTTTCTTCTCATACTATGAAGCCACACATTTTCAACCATGAATAAACATGCTTCCAAATCTATAAGCTATGCTTCATAATTCAGTCATGGTTTCTTCAGGCAATGTCATGATTCGATTCTACTATGAAGCCACACATTTGCATAATATTATGATTGTTGAAGCATGAAGAATATTGCCGTAATGTGAGTGTAAAGAAGGAAGTATGTGTAAAGAATGAAGTATATTGTGTTTATGATTGAAGCATGTCACATGTAATACTGTTGATGTGGTACTGAGACATTGGAAGCACAGTTTGATAATTATTGAAGCGGGAACCAAGTAGTATGGAAGTATTTCTTCACTAAAGGAAGGAACATCAATGCTGAGCGGGAAAACGCTCGGCGTATGCCAGTTCCCCCTCGGGCATGCTCAACGCCGAGGGAACCCCTCGGCATTAAGCCCTCGGCGTAGGTGGTCCTCGGCACGGTAGTTTACCTTCGGCGTTGCTCCGGCCCTCGGCGTAGATGGTTATGCCGAGCGTTTAGCGGCGCCCCTCGGCACAGCCCAGCTGTCAGCACACGGAGTTAACGGCGCGAAGAAGACGGCGCCCAGGAGCAACGCCGAGGGGGATACGCTCGGCATCACTTGCCACGTGGAGCAGTAGGGAGGATGCTTTGATAGACCTGTGCCGAGGGGAGGTCACTCGTCTTTGTGTGATGTGTGCCGAGGGGATACTCTCGGCTTTGCTAGCTGTGCTGAGGGAGTACGCTCGGCTTTGCTTGACCTGTGCCGAGGGGGTACGCTCGGCGTTGCTAGCTGTGCCGAGAGGATCCCTCTCGGCGTTGATGTCCACCAGCCCACTCTAAGGACCAATGCCGAGGGGATCCCTCTCGGCGTTGATGTCCACCAGCCAACTCTGAGGACCAATGCCTAGGGGATTACCCTCGGCGTTGATGTCCACCAAGCCTTTTTCCCCAGCAATTTTGGGATTGACAGCAGATACACATATATAAGAATTGGCTATAACAATGCAAAAACATTTCAGCATAGATGACATCCATAAACATATCACATGTCTAGCATCAAATATCTATATATAGATAAATGTAGTCACAAATACACATCACTACAAGTTCGTTGCACATAGTCTTCGATAGCATCATCACTACAAGTTCATTACACATAGTGTTCGAGAACATCATCACTACAAGTTCATTACACATAGTCATGCGATAAATGCCACATGGCAACCGGTCTTCCACACACTTCAAGCACCGGCACAACACATTTTGTCTTCGAGAGCACCGTCACTACAAAATAAAAGAACATGCTGGTTTAGCATAGAAAATTGTATGAAAGAACACGCATGTTTAGCATGGCAAATTGTCTAAGTCAAAGTTCATGCATGGCAAGTTGAGCATGGAAATTTGTATGAAAGAACACGCATGTTTAGCATGACAAATTGTCTAAGTCAAAGTTCATGCATGGCAAGTTGAGCATGGAAAATTGTATGAAATAACACACACGTTTAGCATGGCAAATTGTCTAAGTCAAAATTCATACATGGCAAGTTGAACATGGAAAATTGAATGATACAACACACACGTTTAGCATGGCAAATTGTCTAAGTCAAAGTTCATGCATGGCAAGTTAAGCATGGAAAATTGTATAAAACAACACACACATTTAGCATGACAAATTGTCTAAGTCAAAGTTTATGCATGGCAAGTTGAGCATAAAAAATTTACCAAGTCAAAGTCAAAGTTCATGCTTGAAACTAACCGGGGTCGGAGAGTGTGGACGCCAGTCACGATCAGAATGACCAGGACTAGGGCCTCCTTGGTGAAGTGGAGTGGTCCGGGGTGACTCGAGTGGCGAGGAGGTAGCATGGCCAAAGTGTGTCTGTGAATGAGATGATCCCTACATATGTTTGAGTACAATATTAACTACTAACTTAGTAGTTCTTTCGTGACTAGTAACAAATAACTTAGTAGTTCCATGAATTACTAACCGGAGTCCCCGTGGCTAGATGTGCGAGGAATTCGGCCTTCGATGGCAACACTGGCATCGGAGGTTTTGGTGGAGGATCAACATAAGGGGGCATTGGAGTACCGTTCATCTGAGCCATATACCATGCCTGCAAGTAAGTCTATATGTCACGCGTGGTCAAGTAAAATACATGGTCAAGTAAAATACAGCCTACGAAATACTTGCAAATAGCTCGAATGGGCTAGAAATAACCTTATGTGCCGCTTGAATGTGCTCCTCGCGGGCATCAATTGCATCATGCCATTCCTTCAGCTTTTGGTGAAACTCGTGGCAAACCTCATCATAGGCATCCACATAGCGGGACTACAATTTGACATAATCAGTCTCATCAAAATATACATGCATAATCAAAGGTATAAATTTTGATAAAAATGAGGAACAACTTACATCGCGACGCGGTGCACGAGGTGGGATACAAGCCAATTTGCCAGTGGTATCTTTGATCCGTGTGAGAGTGGTCGTAGAAGGAAGCACCGCATTAAGAATCTTGAGGCGGCCATGTGGCTTGCCGCCCACTGCGAGCATCACCACCGTCTCATCGACCGGCTCCTGAAGGGGCTGAGAATCCGGCCCATACAACTCTATGAACCTACATTGAGTAAATAATTAGTAGCAATCAATAAGCATGGTAGACACTAGTATGCATGGTGGCAATAAATAACTTGTCAGAGTAGTTGCTCATGGTCTCACTGGTGGTGCCGTAGTATGGATCCTCATTGGGCCTTGGGTCCTTCTTCTTATGAGCAGCTTGCCACAATTGAACATCAGGAATGTCAACCCCCCCCCCCCCCCATTAGCGGCCACCTGTAGTGCATAAAACACATGTTAAGCATTACAAACGGAACATGTTGGGAAATAGAAGGAGGTTGTGCCATATATATACCTTGTGATCCTTGAAGCGGTCGAAGCTCCTACTTCCTTGAACGTGTGTTCCCCCATCACCACGATTTGCCTTGCCTTGCATGCTCCTCGCATAGAACTCCAGATCGCCCGTCCACATATCCACCAATGCTTCCCAACCATCCTTCTTTCCAGAGCACCACTTTGGAACACACTAAGAAAATGAAAAAAACACAAATCAACACGCAATCAAATCTCAAGTCCTTCCGGATTTCCTGGTACATTGGATGGAGCTGCAGCTGCCAGACACCCCAGATATGTCGCAGTCATGGACGATGCACTTTGACGGCTCCAAGCGTGAAGCCGGAGCAGGGGCAGGGGTCATACTGACCTCCCCGCAAGGCGACAAGATGAAGTACGTTCTTCGGATGAAATTCAGAGCCTCCAATAACGAGGCCGAATACGAAGCCCTCATCCATGGCATGAGGATGGCAAAGATATGCGGCGCAACGCGCCTGGTCATCTACGGTGACTCCAACCTCGTCGTCCAGCAGACGATGAATGAGTGCGACGCACACGCCGAAAACATGATCGCGTACCGCGCGCTCTACAACGCACTCGAAGGAGAATTCGACGGTTGCGAGCTTCGGCACGTTGGAAGAGAAAGCAACGAGGAAGCCGATAGACTCGCCAACATCGGCTCCACTTGCGCAAAGGTGCCACCAGGTGTGTTCCTCGAACAGATCTGCGTGCCATCCATCAAGCGGAGATTCCCCAAGGGATCACCCGAAGAAGCAGAACACTCGGGAGCTACGCTACCCGAAGGACACGAAGGACCCGAAAAACTGGACACAGAGGTAGCCATGGTCAACATAATGCAGGTCACGGCAGTCAAAGAAACTTGGACGCGACCATACCTCCAGTTCTTGATAAACGGAGAACTGCCTGACAGCCCGACAGATGCCCGGCGCATATCCCGTCGGTCAAAAGCCTTCACCATCATCAACGGCGAGCTGTACAAGCGCAGCATCACGGGTGTACTACAACGGTGCGTCACCATCGATGACGGCAAAGCCATACTCCAAGACATCCATGAGGGCATCTGCGGCCACCACGCAGGCAGCCGCTCCCTTGTCGCCAAAGCTCTACGAGCAGGTTTCTACTGGCCAACGGCCATGAACGACGCAAAGGACATCGTTCGAAGATGCAACGGATGCCAACACTTCGCCGACAAACCGCACGCACCTGGGTCCGAGCTCAGACCCATACCCATAGCCTGGCCTTTTGCTCAATGGGGCCTCGACATGATCGGCAAACTGCCAAAATCATCGAAAGGGGGACATGTCTTCCTCCTGGTTGCAGTCGACAAATTCACCAAGTGGATCGAGGCCATGCCGGTCACCAACCAGAAAGGCAAAACTGCCGTCAAGTTCTTCGAGTCCATTGTCTATAGGTTCGGCGTACCGCACAGCATCATCACCGACAACGGATCGAACTTCATCTCCGAAGAATTTCAGGACTTCTGCGAAGGCCTTGGGATCAACATCACGTACGCCTCAGTAGCACACCCGCAAACGAACGGACAAGTGGAAAAGGCCAACGGCCTAATCGGCGCCGGCATCAAGAAGCGCCTCATGAGTTCACTCGAACAAAAAGCTAGAAACTGGACGAAAGAGCTACCATCCGTCCTGTGGAGCTTACGAACTACACCAAACAGCTCCACTGACTACACACCGTTCTTCATGGTACACGGAGCCGAGGCCGTGCTACCAGCCGAAGTACGCCACCAGGCCCCACGGGTCGTCGCTTACAGTGAAGCCGAATCCACGGCTGCACTCGAAGATGCCGTCGACACACTCGACGAAGCACGGGACATAGCAGCAGCTCGATCAGCGGTGTACCAGCAGAGTCTCCGCAACTACCACAGCCGCCGGCTGCGCCCAAGGTCCTTCGTCGAAGGAGACCTCGTCTTGCGACTCAAGCAAAAGCGACCGAATAAATTTGAGTCACCATGGGAAGGACCCTACGTCATCACCGAAGTCATCCCAGGTGGCGCCTATCGCCTCAAGCACGTGGAGTCTGGAGTCGCATACTCCAACCCATGGAACATCGCGCACCTGCGATGATTCTATCCGTAGCAAACTACCCCTTTTACTTTCAATAAGGCTTTCAGCCAAGGCTATTCAGCCGAACAATGTACCTCCTCCATTACGATATAAATAAAGCTAAGTGTCTCGCCCCAAATCTTCAGTTTACTATTTTTGCAACTTTACTACATGCTACAAACGCACTCGGGGGCTCCCCCCACCTCACGATTTCATCGACTGAGGATCAAACGTGTACACCTGAGTAGCTGACAATGTCAGGCAAACGAAAAGGACACGTACTCAATCAAAAGCACTGCGTGCTCACAACAAACAAACCTTTACAACAAAGGGCACAACACGCCCAGCCGAAATATACAAATTTTACATCTATCTCTTTTTACAGGTACTAACTATGTTGAAGAATAACCTGGGCACGCTGCTCAAACAAATCTACGACCTGTTCGGCATACTGCCTTACAGCTGCGTAATGCGGGCGCATGTCCCACTCACCACCATCAGGGCGAAGAGGTGGCCCAGCGGCCACAGCAGCCAAATCCACATCAGGCCGGTGCAGCCTCAAAAGAGACAAAGCAACCTTCACTCCTGCGACGAGTTGTTGCCGCACCAACTCCTTGACATTGCTCACGTTCCGAAACTTCGACAGAAGACCCGCAAGGCTCGTCGGCGCGGCATCCAAGGGAAACATGACATGCAGAACCGAGGAAAGCGATGTCTGCACTTGGCGGAGCACCCGCGAAACTTGATGAACACGATCCTGCACCGTCGCCAGAGCCATGGCGCGATCACGATCCATCCAGAAGAAGCTGCCAGCCTCCATGTCCTGTTGAGTCAAGCAATTGACCCGAACAGCGACACGCTCCTTTTCTTCCCTCGGAGCAAGGTTGGCACCTGCGATAATCGCACAAAATAAGAGTAAAGCCAGCAGGCCCATTCGAAGAACTGAGCTACAGCTCGAACCAAAGAGCAACTTACATTGCAGCTGCTCGGACAGCCGAACCAGCTCCGCCATCAAGTACTCCTCTCTGGCTGCACCACGATCCGCCTTGGACTTCCAGACATCGGCATGACCGCGTAACCCGAGCAACTCCCTCTCCAGACTACGCACACGATCCCGAAGAAAAGTAAGTTGCGAGGAATCATCCAAATATGGTCGCAGCGGCATTGCAGACGGGGTGTCAACAGGGTCAGCACCCGAAGGAACCTATAGCAGCAGAAAAAGAAAGGAACACAGACATTCAGACAATGATAGAGCACAACTCAGAAGAATTCATTAAACATATAAGGCCACTACGTGGCACAAGGATGGTGTTCTTCAAGATATTTACAACAAAAGTAGACTACAAACTACCCTATGTCTACAACGCCTAAGATGCGGCACCCTGAGTCGCCTCGGAGCCAGATTGCCTAGCTTTGGCCCCGCCCTGCTGCCGCAGTGCATACTCAGACAGCAAATCAATGAGCTTGGGCCCATATCGCTTGCAGCGAGCAGAGTAGGCAGCAAAGGCTACCTCCGATCCATCCGCAGTCGTCGGCATCCGAGAGGTGATCTGGGGCAGATCCAGCTCCGCTCCAGCCGCCAAGGCCATCGCCAGCCCGACGGACGCGCCGATGCCTTTCTGCTTGCGTTTGTACGCCGCAGGCGCTTCGGCTGACAGAGCCTCCGCTAGAGCATCCACATCATCAAGGGTTGCGCCCTTGGGACAAGCTCCTTGTAGAAGCGACCAAGGACCTCTTTCGTCTTGGCAAGGGAGCTGACGACGGTGCTGCAACGGTCTTCGACCGCCACAGTAGCATCATCTAGAGCACTCCCGTGCTCTAGAGCACCGCGGTCAAACTCGATGCCTGCGGCATCTGAGACAAAAGATAAGAAGGAAGACATGAAGAAAAGCAACACAGAAAAAGAAAAGAGGCATGAAGAAACGTACACAAAATCTAGCACTCACCCGAAATAGCCTTGGCAGCAGCCATGAGCTTCGCCGCCACCTCTCTTTCACGAGCAGCCGCAACGATGGCCAGCTGCTCCTCACGGTCCGCGGCCTCCTGCTGCAAACGCTCTCTCGCTTCGGCTGCCTTAGTCAGCTCTAGCTCGAGGCGTTCTTTCGCGCCAACGGCGGCTTCGGCCTTCTGCTCCGATTGACCAAGGCTCTTCTTGAGAGCGTCGACCTCACGGAGAGAATTGTTATGCTCCTCTGCATTCAAGACAAGCAAGTGTCAAAGAACAGAACCAGGATAAATAAGAGAGGCACTAAAAGGCAGATAGGTACCTTGAAGCTGCCGAAGGTTCGCCTCCAGCGCCAAGCGCTCCTGCACCAGCCGCTTGGCCTCCTGCACAAAAGGCTGCAGAAAAAGAAATAGCAGTAAGAGAAGGACTTGGGGGCTACGCCCAACAGAAAGGAGTAAAAACAACACTCGCACACGAAGACACTCGGGGGCTTCCCCCGTGACATGAAGCAGAGAAACTTACATGCTCTGATGGCGACTCCGAAGGACCGCCTGCGAAATTCTGAGGCGCAACCACCTGCACCTCCTGCAACGAAGGATCCGGAGCCGCGCCACCCGAAGTCGCCACCGTCTGACGAGGAGGAGAGCAATTTTCGACTCCCCCATCATCTCCCGCGCACCATCACTGGAGGAATCGTGGGAGGAATGCCTGCATACGAACCAATCAGCACAAGTGCAAAAATCATAAAGGAACAAGGACAATAGTGCAACAAGAAACTTACGAGCCCAATGAGCTCAGATCGAAGACAGGAGGAGTCCTTCGGGCTCTCTTCTCCTCTTTCTTCTCTTCCTTCTTCTCCTCCTTCTTTTCTTCCTTCTTCCGCTTCGCTGGCGGGTGCGACGCTACAGCCCGCACAGGAATGGCAGGAAGGGGAGAGGAAGAACCTCCATGACCGTCACTATGACGCTCAAGGCCCAGAGGGTTTCTGGGAGTCGAAGGAGTCAAGGCATCCGAAGACTCGCTGGAGCTCCGTGATCGCTTGCGCGTATGATCCTCACTCGACTCGTCCGCATCCTCCGCCGGAGATCGCGCCGACGGCAGCTCGGACACGGACTCAACCACTTCATTATCCGGGGCATTCGCATACTTTTCGGGCAATGGCGGTACCATGCCCGGCACTTTGAAGATCTGCAAAATCAGAAGGAACTTTGTTAGCAAACAAAGAAAATAAATACACAGCCGACAAAAAAAGCACTACGTGCACAAATCTACACCTGCGGTACGGCCAACGTCGAAGAAAATGGAGGAGTTAGCGACTTTCCCGGAATTTTTTCTCCGGCCTTGAACTTCAGCAGCGCGCGAAGGGCCCTGTCAAGATCCCCCTCGGAGATTTTCTCAGTCAAAACCCTCGTCGGATCACGGCGCCCAGAATAAAGAAACATTGGATGCGCCCTCACTTGGAGAGGCTGCACCCGACGCTCAAGAAACGTTCGGATGATGTCCACACCGTTCACCTCCTTCTTCGGAATCAGCTGGAGATCCTCCACCCGACGGTAAAGGGCCTCTATCTCCGCCACCTCACCGTCCAAGATTTGGTTTTTCCAAGACCTTTTCTTCTCAATCATTTGGGAGGGGTCAAAGGGAACAAGACCAAAATCTTGCCCGGGCACTACGGAGTCGCGGATATAAAACCATCGCCTCCGCTAGTACTGGACAGATTCGGACATGGAAAAAGAAAAGAAGAAAAGATTGGGACTAAGGGAGATGATGCAACCCCCAATGGGATACACACCATCCGAACCAGATTGCCTCTTCACGGAATAGAGCTTCCGGAAGAGGCCAAAGTGCGGCTCAATGCCAAGCCAGCACTCGCAAAAAGTGATAAAACAAGCAATGTGGAGAAGAGAATTGGGAGACAGATGATGAAGCTGAATCCCATAGAAGAAGAGCAGTCCACGGAGGAAGTCGTGGACTGGAAAAGAAAACCCACGCAAAACGAAGGCGAGAAACATAACCCGATACCCAGATGGGGGACGGGGGATTACCTCATTGCCGGGGAGTTTGACGACATCCCTATCCTGCGGGATCAGGCCCCGCTCGCGAAGCTTGCGGAGATCGCTCTCCCGCGTCTCTGATCGCCGCCAGCCACCATCGGTGACATGAGTAGCGGCGGTGCCCTTCTTTCCTCCGGCGGCGCTGGTCCCAACCGCAGATGAAGATTTCTTTGGTTTCCCCATTGCGCTACAGCGGCGTCGGCGGTGAAAACGCAGAAAGAACGACGGAAATGTGGAAGGAAATCCCAGCGCGCAGCAAGAATCGCTAGAGCACAAGGAGGCAGTGAACACAAGAACTAGTGCGGTGAAAACAAACCGCGGCTTTCCCCAATGATTATAACAGCGAAGACGACGCACGACAGCCGTCCATCCAGAAGACCTAGTGCCAACGGCAGATCTGACCGTACACGTGTCAACATCACAACGAACCATCGTTACCACGCCGTCCACTACGCGCGGAAATCGAGGAAACGCCGTAATTATCTCCATACCGCGCGTGACCGGTCAATTCAAAGTCAGCAAGTGGGACCCACGTTCGTCCAGTCAAGTCATCTCTGGCGTAGCAGGCGCTTGAGGTCATTGATCGTCAGCACTGATGTCATCAAAAGCTATACTAGCACCAACTACAATTCTTCGGCTCCACAGCTAAGAGTACTCAATCGAATCTTCGATTCGACTAAATACTCGGGGGCTACTCCTATCAGGAGCGCTGACCGCGCACCCGAAAGATGAATAACGACAAAATATTTCTTCGAGTCCTACGTCGAGTCTACGACTCCACTACGGACTCGGGGGCTACTCCCATAGGGAGGATGGATTTAAGCATCCGAAATTTTTTGAGTCCTACGGACTTAACAACTGAACAGTGCTTGAGCTAAAGTCTCTGCTCGAGTCTACGACTCGAACGGACACTCGGGGGCTACTCCCATAGGGAGCGCTGGTCGCGCACCCTATGAAATCTTCGACTGCGATCTTTCGGATCAGCACGCAAAAACTTTTTGGCAATTCTGCCCCAACAAAACGCTGAGCGAGTGATAATCTCCTTGGCCACCCGAAGCACCTCCGTGGTGACAAATGTTCGGATGCTGCGTCTGCGACGCAAAGATAAGACCTGCAGATATCATCTGATGGCCTGGCAACGTACACGACTGCGCTTTGCTAGTATAAATCCATGCCAACAGGCGTGATGAAAAATCCCGACGGACACGTTGGGTACATCAATTAAAAACACTGGAATTCCACTCCTGTAAGTCCTTCACGGCCTGAGTCGAATTACGCCAGCATATGTTCCGGGTTCAAGTTAAGGGACTCGAACCTGATGAAGATCATGTTGTTTCGTCCTAAGACAGTTAACTGACCCTGATCCGTTAGGCGAGTCAGGCACATGTATCAACAATCCCTGCACACATATATTGTTAACACCTAGTTGCACCTGAAGGATTGAAGAGTCCTCAGCCGAATCTACGATTCGACTGATCACTCGGGGGCTACTGACATGGTTATACCCTACGGGTACGTGACTTCAGCATACCTGGTCTGGCCCAAGGAAGGCCCACAGCAGACATACGCTGGCCCATGAAGATTTTCGGGTGGCCAAGGCCCATGACGCCTTCGAATCCTTGGAGAGCAAGACTAGCGTAGATAGAAAATTCAAAAGAGTAAAACCCTAGAACTTGTAACCGACTAGGACTATGCCCGGGACCTGCCTAAGTCTATATAAAGGCCAGGAGGGCACGTCCTAGATCCGTCGACTCATACTCTCGCATATGCACCTCACGCCAGATCGAATCTGCGCACCCTGTAACCTTCGGTTCCGCCGTAATCAAGAACAGACAAGCAGGAGTAGAGTTTTCCCTCCGGGGGCCTGAACCTGGGTAAAGCTCGTGTCCCCTGGTTGCTTGTCTGTTAACCGTTCCACGATCTCCAGCATCCCCATCTTCTTCAAAACCCAAGTCCATAACAATGGGCATTGACGAGATTAAACCTCGTCAAAGGTATTTTCAATCTTTCCCTTAACAATCGCGCCCTTCAATTTCCTCTCGCCTTGTTCGGCGTAGTAGTGCGAGATGCAAGTTTTTCTAGCATCGTAAATCAGCTGTTGTACCTTGCCCCTTGCCATAAGATCGAAGACCTCGTTTGACTTATCCTCAAGCTCCTCCTCCACTGTATAATATTCCTACAATTGTGCATAAAACATTTATGGTGAGAATCGTAAGTTAGCATAATGGGATGATGAACCATGAATAGAACTTGACAAAGAAAGTCTTACCCAAAACTTCTTGTGCACAACTTGTGCTACACTGGGCATAGATTCATTACCGCTCTCATCGGTCATATAGCCCGCCGACATTGCGGCCTCATAATCCTCCCATTTGGTGGCCAACTTCTTTTCATCGGAGCCATGGCGGATTTTGTAGAGGCCTAGCCAATATGTCTTCAGCAAAGACGTAAGAATAGCACCTGGAATACGGCGTCTGGTGGTCGTCTGATCAACAAATCTAAAATTCCTGCACATGAATCAAAATATTAGTATACGCCAACAAAGTACTATCAAAATGAAATAGACCACAAGGCCTTCATATATGATCGAGAGATATCCTTACGTTTTGGTCGGCTCAAGGCGGGTTCTCTCCGCTTCTCTTGGTGGATCTGGGAGCTTATTTGGTCCTCGAACCCACAATGCCCCCGTCTTCTCCGACCTGCCCTCCTCTTGCAACTGAAAATTAAAATGCAAATTAAAATGCAAGTGAATGAAAGGAAGTGGGTGGAATAGGAGAAAAGAGTGTACCTCCTCCTGCTCGTCCTCCTGCTCCTCCTCCTCCTCGTCCTTCATTTGACCATCAGCACCCTTCACCTCAAGAAACCTAGAGGCCCCACACTTGCTACAGTGGGTGTGATCCGCAAACTCCTTCCAAAACAAAAGGCAGCCCTTAGGACAGCAATGTATCTTCTCATAATCCATGCAGAGCGCTTTCATGATTTTCTTCGACTCGTACATGTTTCGAGGCAAACAATGTCCTTCAGGGAGCATGTTAGCTAATGTTTTCAAATTATTTTCATAGCCTGCTCGGTTCCAGCCGTTCTTGGCTTTATCGGCTAAAAGTTGTGAGACGGCATCCAGCTGAGAGATAGTTGCATTAGGGTAAAGAGGTTTCTCTGCCGATGCCATCATATCAAGGAAGGCCTTCGCGGTTGCCTCTGGTTCCTCCGGTTCACCCGTTTCCTCCGGTTCATTTGGTTCCTCCGATTCATCTGGTCCCTCTGGATCCTCCTCTCGAGGTGGTGAATGTGCCATCTCTGCATACTGAAGATCATGAAGCATGTTTCCAATGCCATCATCCTCACTGCCATTGATGCGTTGTCGCATCACCTCCCCTCTAACACGGTCGCGCTCAGGGAAGTTGGTCGGCATGGCAAAGTTATGCATATACCCATACTGCCAAAGGTGTGTAGTCATGCCATAGGGACCCTGGCGGTGATTCATATTGCACCGAGCACAAGGACAAAGTGGACGAACTAACTTAGAACCACGGTTGCATCCTTCACAAAATATTTGGTTTTCCATTCCCAATCAGCTGTTCTTTCATTAGCACTGATATGACCACTATACATCCAATCATTATCAGCCATCCTCTGCTTCAGTGGGAGCCACAATACAAATATATCATTTTTATATTAGTTAATTGCATCAAATTAAATATACAAAATTTTACGTTCTTAAAGACAAACACTATACATACACTTAATATGTCTAATAGGAAAAGAGGATCCTAATCCCACCCGAGGATGTGTAGATTGGATACGTCCTCCACGCTCTACCCCGATCCGAGACAGAATTTCGGCAGCACCTCCCCGCTGTTCTCCTGATACACGTCTCGGCAAATGCCGAGAGGGATGTGCATTCGGAGAACAACGGGGAGGCGCCACCAAAATACTGTCTCGAAACAGAGTAAAACATGGAAAACGTACCCAATCTACACATCCTCCGGCTGTCCAAAAAACGTGGACAATCCGAAAGAATTACGATTATAAATATGCAATTGAATGCATATTTACTCGTGTAACCCTTCTGAACGAGAGACTCCTAGGTTACGCGACTAACTTGTTGATCTAGACCAAAATAAACCTAGACACATGACAAGAGAGCGGAATGATCCTTACCCTTGAAGCGTGCTCGAATCGGCGAAGAAGCTCGAGTAGTGGTGTGGGACGGCGAAAGGACAGCAACCTCCCGGAGGGCGACCTCCTCGACGGCGACCTCCGGGATGCCGAACTCCGAGACAATGACGGGATCGGATCAGCGAGGTGGTAATGACACGGCCTAGTATACAAAATGAACAAAGATTAGCAAATCTATTACAGCATTATTGTCTCTCACAAATAGCTCAGTATTACTATATCTCACAAATAGTATTATTGTCTCTCACAAATGACAGGGCCTAGCTTATGTCTTACATATAGCGCACACATAACACAAGACAACATTATCCATTTTCTAGCATGCAAACATAGACATGGACAAAATATATGTATACAACACAAATTCGAATCTCATAGAACACAAATTCGAATCTCATAGATCAGAGTAGAGAAAATGAATTTCAAACCTTCAGTGCTAGCCTCATCGCCTGCTGATTCTCCAATGGTTCTGCAATTTTAGAAGAAAAAAATTAGCAAACACATTCAGTCCCCATATTTTTGTCCACCACAGATTGTTGCTCTCACAGGCTTTCCATCGAACACCTAAAACAAACAAAAAATATTGAGAACAGATGCATCTTGGTGAAGTTGTAAAGGGAACTGAGACCCCATCGGAAGTGCAAGGTTATCTAAGAAACTTGCAAGCTGCAAAACGTGGATCACCAATTCAACACAAAAATTTGCACAATGGCTTTCTTCCCTAAGGTCAAATCTTAGATGTGTCTTTAGCTGTTTGTGTGTGAGAGAGGTGGGACGGGACGTGAGCCTTGTCGGCTTTAGCAGGGTCGAGGTAGGTGCGAACATGACGGGATGTGGACGACCCTAGAGGCAGCCAATCTCCCGTCTAGCACCGCTGCAACACATCTTGGTCAGCGGCACGACATGCCTCCTCCTGTACCAGGGGCGTGGGAGAGACCGTTCTAGACAGGCCAGGGGCGTAGCCGCCGTCCCCCTTGCCCGCCGGTCGTCCACCGCCGCCTTTCCCCCTCCTGCCGCCGTATTCCGGTCGATCTAGGGTTAGGGCAGAGGTGTGGAGGGGGCGGACGCCATGGCTACCGCTGGCCGGCGCCGACCGCGCGGGGACGGGAAATAAACTGCTGGAGGAGAGCGGAGAGAGAGGAGGAGTGAGGGATTACTCGCTGGAGCCGGAGCCGCCGCCTCTGCCTTCGTGTTGTTGCGCGGCGTTCTCGAGCTGCGGGCGAGCTCCCTGCCTAGCGTGGAGGACCTGAGGGCAGCGGTTGGGGCGTCGCGTGTTTTTTTTTTCTGATATGGGCCGTCGCGTGTTGTATCTGAGGGCAGCAATGTGAGACGTTGCAACGTGACAAAATTTTGGTGCGTTGTTTTAGGAAAAACGTGTATCAGGGCGTGCGTTCTGTGTTGTGCAACGTGACCGGGTGCGTGCGGCGTATTTTTTTAAAAAAGAATCTACCGAGACATACGCTAGCACTTGATCGTCCGTGCACATTTTTCTTTGGATCGTATCCCCTTGGCCCCTCAATTGTTTATGGGTTATTAAATTGCACGTATATATGCAATTATACATCCACGTGTAATTGTATGTTTCTTTACAAGAAACAATACATAAAAATTGTGTACTCCCTTTGACCTATATTAGTTGATTCAAATTTGTCGACTAATCAAGCTGAAAAAACGGCCCAATCAAAAGGCAACACAAAAAAATTCTAATAGACAGATATTTTGCCTGATTCCGTTGCTCCGGCGGTCTTTCTTCACCGAAACTCTAGTCAGTGGGACACGCAGGTTGATCGATGTACTTTTTTGTTGATTTAGGTTTAGGCCATATCGACATGGATAACAAAGGTTGGGACCAAGATTCCACCGGTAGCCCTCCGTTTGATCCGTGGCGGGTGTTTCCTCCTACACGCCCAGCACTTTTCTATGTGTTATCGCATGCAAGTGAACATGAACGCACCCGGGAGCTAGGAATTGCATCTATGGACCTTCCACCACACTTATACACGTATTGTAGGGCCACTTGCAAGTTTTCGCGTGATTCCGGTGCTCTCGCGATCTTTCTCCACCGAAATCCTAGTCCGTGGGACCCGCAGGTCTACCCCTGTAGCATTCTCCGTACGAGGGTTCATCGATGTACTTTTTTATTGGTTTAGGTTTGTATAGGTCATATCTACATGGAAAACAAAGGTTGCGACCAAGATTCCACCGGTAGCCCTCCGTTTGATCCGTGGCGGGAGTTTCCTCCTACACGTCCAGCACTTTTCTATGTGTTATCGCATGCAAGTGAACATGAACGCACCCAGGAGCTAGGAATTGCATATATGGACCTTCCACCACACTTGTACACTTATTGTAGGGCCACTTGCAAGTTTTCGCGTGATTCCGCTGCTCCGGCGGTCTTTATCCACCGAAACCCTACTCCGTGGGACCCGCAGGTCTACCCCCGTAGCATTCTCCGTACGAGGGTTCATCAATTTACTTTTTTGTTGGTTTAGGTTTGTATAGGTAATATCTACATGGAAAACAAAGGTTGGGACCAAGATTCCACCGGTAGCCCTCCGTTTGATCAGTGGCGGGAGTTTCCTCCTACACTCCCAGCACTTTTCTATGTGTTATCGCATGCAAGTGAGCATGAACGCACCCGAGAGCTAGGAATTGCATCTATGGACCTTCCACCACACTTGTACACGTATTCTAGGGCCACTTGCAAGTTTTCGCGTGATTCCGCTGCTCCGGCGGTCTTTATCCACCGAAACCCTAGTCCGTGGGACCCGCAGGTCTACCCCCGTAGCATTCTCCGTACGAGGGTTCATCGATGTACTTTTTTGTTGGTTTAGCTTTGTATAGGTCATATCTACATGGAAAACAAAGTTTGGGACCAAGATTCCACCGGTAGCCCTCCGTTCGATCCGTGGCGGGAGTTTCCTCCTACACGTCCAGCACTTTTCTATGTGTTATCGCATGCAAGTGAACATGAACGCACCCGGAAGCTAGGAATTGCATCTATGGACCTTCCACCATGCTTATACACTTATTGTAGGGCCAGTTGCAAGTTTTCGCGTGATTCCGCTGCTCCGGCGGTCTTTATCCACCGAAACCCTAGTCCGTGGGACCCGCAGGTCTACCCCCGTAGCATTCTCCGTACGAGGGTTCATCGATGTACTTTTTTGTTGGTTTAGGTTTGTATAGGTCATATCTACATGGAAAACAAAGGTTGGGACCAAGATTCCACCGGTAGCCCTCCGTTTGATCCGTGGCGGGAGTTTCCTCCTACACGTCCAGCACTTTTCTTTGTGTTATCGCATGCAAGTGAACATGAACGCACCCGGGAGCTAGGAATTGCATCTATGGACCTTCCACCACGCTTATACACTTATTGTAGGGCCACTTGCAAGTTTTCGCGTGATTCCGGTGCTCCCACGGTCTTTCTCCACCGAAACCCTAGTCCGTGGGACCCGCAGGTCTACCCCCGTAGCATTCTCCGTACGAGGGTTCATCGATGTACTTTTTTGTTGTTTTAGGTTTGTATAGGTCATATCTACATGGAAAACAACGGTTGGGACCAAGATTCCACCGGTAGCCCTCCGTTTGATCCATGGCGGGAGTTTCCTCCTACACGCCCAGCACTTCTCTATGTGTTATCGCATGCAAGTGAGCATGAACGCACCCGGGAGCTAGGAATTGCATATATGTACCTTCCACCAAACTTGTACACGTATTCCAGGGCCACTTGCAAGTTTTCGCGTGATTCCGCTGCTCCGGCGGTCTTTATCCACCGAAACCCTAGTCCGTGGGACCCACAGGTGTACCCCCGTAACATTCTCCGTGCGAGGGTTCATCGATGTACTTTTTTGTTGGTTTAGGTTTGTATAGGTCATATCTACATGGAAAACAAAGGTTGGGACCAAGATTCCACCGGTAGCCCTCCGTTTGATCTGTGGCGGGAGTTTCCTCCTACACGTCCAGCACTTTTCTATGTGTTATCGCATGCAAGTGAACATGAACGCACCCGGGAGCTAGGATTTGCATCTATGGACCTTCCACCACACTTGTACACTTATTGTAGGGCCACTTGCAAGTTTTCGCGCGATTCCGCTGCTCCGGCGGTCTTTATCCATCGAAACCCTAGTCCGTGGGACC
Organism: Avena sativa; assembly: GCA_916181665.1. Classification (NCBI taxonomy): domain Eukaryota; kingdom Viridiplantae; phylum Streptophyta; class Magnoliopsida; order Poales; family Poaceae; genus Avena; species Avena sativa. The sequence goes on along the minus strand of OV702297.1, from coordinate 295,113,684 downwards.
CGCAGGTCTACCCCCGTAGCATTCTCCGTACGAGGGTTCATCAATGTACTTTTTTGTTGGTTTAGGTTTGTATAGGTCATATCTACATGTAAAACAAAGGTTGGGACCAAGATTCCACCGCTAGCCCTCCGTTTGATCCGTGGCGGGTGTTTCCTCCTACACGCCTAGCACTTTTCTATGTGTTATCGCATGCAAGTGAACATGAACGCACCCGGGAGCTAGGAATTGCATCTATGGACCTTCCACCACACTTGTACACGTATTGTAGGGCTACTTGCAAGTTTTCGCGTGAATCTCCTCGGCGTAGGGCCTGCCAGGTGTGCTATGCTGCTAGCAATGGTGAGAGGAATCCCCTCGGCGTAGGTCCTGTGTGCTATGCTGCTAGCAACGCTGAGAGGAATCCCCTCGGCGTAGGTCCTGCCAGGTGTGCTATGCTGCTAGCAACGGTGAGAGGAACCTCTCGGCGTAGGTCCTGCCAGGTGTGCTATGCTGCTAGCAACGCTGAGAGAAATCCCCTCGGCGTAGGTCCTGCCAGGTGTGCTATGCTGCTAGCAACGGTGAGAGGAACCCCTCGGCGTAGGTCCTGCCAGGTGTGCTTTGCTGCTAGCAACGCTGAGAGGAATCCCCTCGGCGTAGGTCCTGCCAGGTGTGCTTTCCCGCTAGTTTGCTAATAGCAATGCCGAGGGGATTCCCCTCGGTGTAGGTGTCGCAATGCTGAGCGGAATCCTCTCGGCTTTGGTTTGTGCCGTTAGTTTTCACTACACAGAGCTATGCCAACGGTAAGCCTCTCGGCACTGCCATACACCGTGAACTGTCCGTCCGCAACGCGGGAAGGAGACCCGTGCTCAGCTTGCGCCGATGGGACCCCTCGGCATTGCTACTTCTACGCTGAGGGTATAACTACGCCGAGGGTCCCTCGTCATTGATCGTCTGTGCCGAAGGTTTTGTTATGCCGACGGCATTTTTGCGGCCCACGGCATTGCGCGACCTATGCCGAGCGGCCCGACCATTTCCTCTCAGCGTTGAATTTCCCGCTCAGCATCTGCGTTCGTTCCCGTAGTGCTTCTTGCGTAAAGAATGAAGCCCATAAATAGGTTCTTGGAAACATCTTGTCTTGTTCAAAAGTTTGAAGCATGTCATAAATGATACAAAAACACATGCGTGGTACCAAACCCCACGAAGCACATATTACACACGGACTAGGAAACTTAATACACACAACCCATATATGACAATGAAGCACTGCATTCCCATGCCCAGATGCATAGTTAGTCACATCAAGGAATCAGTGGCATCGATGGCATGAAGTATTTGGGCGTCCGCATTCATAGTTAGTCACATAAAGGAATCAGTTGACTTCACCAGCACTGTTGGGTAGTTCATGTTGTCCCAATCATCTTCGTGCTCATGCCCAAGATTAGGGACAAACCCAACAAAGACACCTGACGCCATGGATGGAGCACGGAGTGGCCGGCTCGTCACAGAAGGAAAGTGCGCCTCTTATCGGAATGAGCAACCTTGTGGACCTCGATGTGCGGATGGGCTTGATCTTACTGCAAACAAGATATGAAACCAAACTACGACAATGCATAAGAAATCAACCAAACTGCAAGGGTACATCAAACAAACAGCAAACGTACCTTTCCTCATAAAGATCTGGATGGTTGGCTTGGTTTCTTGAAATGAAATAAAGAATAGATTAAAAGAACGGAGACGATGTTGGCAACATAGTTTACTATTTAACTTTCAGAACAAAGAAGATGGGAATATTTGGAACTCACAGGTTCGTTAGAAGCTACGCCTGTGGAGAGGTGGATAGATGATAGAGATGAAGATCATGATGTGAGATGGGATCCGAGAGGAGGCCGTCGTAGACAAAGCAGGTATGATATTTCGTTTACGTCGACAGTCTAAATTGTCAGGTATAAATTCTTTGCACTGGCGTTTTATCGTTGATTCGGGTGCATGTTGTCTGATGAGAGTAGGAGTGGCCTAAACCTGGATGTTATGTTCCCTAAGTGAGAATTATCTGAGATCTACAGGATGTGCTTAGAGTGATTTATGTACTCACTGAATATCATGGGATTTTATTCGGCAGAAGAACATGTAGATCTGGAACTTAGTATTTAAAAGCTAAGCTTAAGAACATGTACGACTAGATTTACTCTTTACATATTTTGTGTGTATGCTACAGAACTTGAATGTATGTACTGCTCAAATATTTATGGGACAGGTTTTCCAAACAGTGGTCACGATATGTGTTTATCCGTGTTTTAAACAAACTATTCAGCCTACTGCTTCCTAATCTGGCATACCAATCCTCTAACAGTTTGTTATGCTTTCTTCATTTCTATAAATTAATAAAATGTCTGTCGACTCCGCAAGTTAGTTTCTCTATCTCCTTTCATTCTCTAGGTTTAACCTATCGACTATGAAAACTGTGAATTACATGTTAGTTGTCTTAGCAAATATGTTGGTACAGCCTAAAAACTCTTGATGGAGCCCTAACTCGCCCTGCAGAGCCTGTTACTGTGATAGAATCCCTAGAATGCTATTATCTTTCTGCCGTCTAATAATGTTGAATCCATCCCATGCTTTGTTAATTCCATATATACGTTAGATAATTCTTTATCGGCAAAATTTATTGTTGAACAATCCATTCTGCATACTTTTATGACTCTTTCTACATGTGTACACCTTCTCTGCTTTGGAAGTCCTTGGTTTTGGAATTTAAAAGTTGTGCCCAATCACTTTACTAAATCTGCGTGTGTAAGCATGACAAGTTTGGATCCATCAGGAACTGGATATACTGCTTCTTTCAGGTTTCATGGGAATCCTTGGACGGTTCTAGGGGGTCGTCGTTAGTTGATGGGTACGGTTCACCTGCTGCGTGGCCTCTTATAGACAACGATGATTTACTGCCGTGTTTGCTGACTCAGGGTTCTTGGGCTCCTATGTTGTCTGACTATTTGTCAGGTGCTTATTTGGCTGGACGTTGCCTGTGTTTTCGAGTTTCATGTTGGCGCTCATTCTGCTGGTCCTCGTGTGTTGGTTCCTTCCATCTTGCATATTCCTTTGGCAGATGGATTTGTTGGTTCTCCCGTGATTTTTTTCCTTCTAATATGCATGATTTTTTCCTTCTAATATGTCAATTGATCTCGGTGTGCCAATTGATCTGCTGCCTGAAGCTTTCCTTTGTTGATGTTTTTCTTCAGGGTGCATATATTCTACTAAAGGAATCAAGTTTTCAGCCCTTTCTTCCATCGGAGTTTTTAGTACCAATAGAGTTTTGGCTGACCCTAAAGAGCAAGTGTTACCAGTAGCCGAGACCATATAATCTTAGTTGAGGAGAATTTAGCTTACATATAGGTATGGTGATTTCTTTTATGCATAGGCTGAGGGGCGACGACCCTTTTCGCCTCCACTAGACATGCTAATGGTATCATAGATAGATACCGTATCACAGCATGTACAACTAGAAAATTTAATGTCAAACAAATCTTGTACACAATTTTCATTGAGATTCTACAAATCAATGAATATCATGAGACTATGGTACTATTACATCATACCTTAATTGTAGAGATAATAGCATACCGTAGTATCATACTATGCATCAACGGATAATCTTACTATTTAAAGGTGCATCACGAAAATCTTTCATCCCATGTGTTTATGTGGGGCGTGGTCAGAAAACTTGGGACAGGGAGACAAAACTTTGCACTTGGGCGTGTTCAGAAAATGCCTGTCATACCTTTCTACTCTACTTTAGCACCTTCAAGAGCCTGAATGCACCAGTAGCAGCAGTGATAAAGCACCTTCTGGGTTGATTATTGCTTGTAACTGGCGAGATTCTTTGCCTTAGACCAAGTTTATCAGCCCGAATACTCATAAAGACACCGCGTTGTCCAGGCTCAGACCTAGGATCTGCGCTTGCATAGGCTGGATACACCTTCACAGGAAACCGGGCTAGTAACACTGATCTCCAATATGGGAAAAAACATCTCTTTGTATATGTGGGATCCCATCCTCCACCCGCTTTCTTTCTCACAGCCTGTCAAATATTTCATTAGAGGTACTCTCTCCGTTTCAAAATATAAGATGTTTTAGGTTTATAAAAACTGTATCTAGACTTCTTTTAGTGTCTAGATTCACTTTAAACTTGTGAACCTACATATTAAAAATAGTCTAGATATATTTTCTTAACAAAGCTAAAACATCTTATATTTAAAAACGGAGGGAGTATATCACTAACAGACAGGAACATCCATAGTTCCAGCCAGTACCTCTCGCTTGAGATGTATTATGTTGATAAATACACAACACTGGTGTTTCATTATTAGATATGAATGATGTTACCGCAGTGTAGTACTTAAGCATCATAAAAAGCTGCTAAAACATGCTTTTGCAATTGCCTTCAACGATTATATTACACTGCGTCTTCTATCAGAATCTTTCTCACAGGCACCAAATAAATTTCAGATGCAACAGATCATTCAAGAACAATAAGGTGTTGGAAATAACAATAATGTGCAAGTCCCCCTTGGTGAAGTCCAAATGTTGATGTTACTTGGAACCTACACAGTTCAGATATGTTATTAATTAAGCTAACTAAGCCTACTTTTTATTGTTTTTACTTTTTACTCTTTTTTCGTAAAAAACTGATGGGAAACACATTAGGATAGCAAAGATGAGCCATAGTTGGAATGACATGGCATTGCAAATTTGCAATAGGTGAAATGCATTTGGAGGCAACTCAAAGCAGTGCGCCAAACTAGCTATTTCTTTCTGCTTCAAAGGAATGCAAGCCATCCATGGTGGATTTCAAGTGCGTCAGATATGAGGAATTTCCTAAATAAATAGAGTTCCCATCCGCTAAAGAAAAGTATTGATCACTAATGAGAACCAGAAGGTTAGCTCATTTAATGAGCACCAGAAGCAGCTTGAACCTGTCCAGGTTCAGTAGCCAAAGTCCATTTATAGAACATAAATACTAGTTCTCTAAAGATATGGCTGAATATGCTACTACAAAGCTGCCCAGCTTTGCAGCACTGAAACCATCACTTTGTGCTCTAGTTAATCACCCATTTGTGCAGCCGTATGGTGTAGGCAAAGCTGCTTGGTGCTGGTGCACCAAAATCAGCTTTAAGGTATAATGGGTTACCTTTGTTTGTGTAGTGTGCTGCCGTGCCATGAGGGAGAGGCTTTCATTTCCAACAGTTGTCACCTGGACTCGAGATTAGGGCAAGATGAAAAAAGTCAAAAGTCAACAAAACGCACCTTAAAGCAAAGATTCTGTTATGTATCCGAAAGCTTTCATGAGATTTGTCAATTTGGTAAATATTTACTTCTTTACATGTTTTTCTTGAAAAGTTGACAAAAAGATTTAAAAAATATAATAGAACAAGGGAAAGGAAGATATTCTTATAGATTTCTTTCTTTTTGCTTCCACAATATCATTTACTCATTACCGAGCACCATCAGTCTATCCAAAACCAGATCAACCCAAGGTTTGATTATCTTTACCTTTTCCCCTGCAGCATCCAGATTGGCCGTTTGCGTACCTGCCATGTTTGCATTTGTAAACCTATTATCCATTTTTAAAAAGGGAGAGGTTGGGACACAGTTTGTTAAATGTAAAAAAACACTTGAGTCTGACGCACCTTTGCATAACTCTCGGTCTGACTTTCGGCAGTCATAAGGCCGGCTTCAAGAAATGGAGGACAAAATAAAATAATCAGCAAAATAACCGTTTATTCACATAGAAAATATTTTGTGTGAAGCAATACAAAGAGTCGTACAGGTTTATAGTGTTCAAGAAATCTCCAGTATGGGAAAATCCATACTCCTTGAGGACATATGAAACATGTTGAAAGACCTCCTCATGGGGCACCTACATGACATACAAGCTGTAGTATAAGGCAATATATCGCTAACATAGATCTACTGCATATACAATGTAGTAATTATATAATCAACTGTAAGCAGCAAGATGATGGAAGGAGAAAACTATGAGAATCAAGGGCTTGGTGGCAAGGTTAGCGAGTGCGTAGCCAGCCCACCCGGGTTTAAGTACCCATGGGGACCAAATTAAACGGGGTGTTATCCGAGCGGGTATAATTCGCTGCTGGAGATGTCTCATCTATCTAACAACATATAGCCCGTGAGGAATCATTTCCCGGGGTTCAACCTTCTTTTTAAGGAGAAAACTGCAATTATGGAATATGAGTTGGAAGGTAATAGAACAGACGAGCAAGTATAGCATTATTATTTTCAGTTGAGGTGAGTATTATTAGCATTGTTCTTGCTAAGACTACAATGTGCGACGTGTATCTTTTAAACAAGAGAACTAACAATAGTAAAAATACAAATATTAAGCACTCCCTCTGCCCCAATGAATATGGCACCATTGTTTTCTGTGCTTTAACTTTGATCAGGGATTTGACAAATAATACATGTGTTACTTGTAATAAAAATTACACCTATAATAAGTTTATTTGAATATGAATTCGTTGGTATAACTTTCATGTCATATAATCCATATTTTATTGGTTAAAATGTTGGTCAAACTTCAACCTCGAAACACGGGTGCGCCACCTAAGGGAAAGTACAATAAGCTGATGTAAGCGGGTTATGAGAGATTAAATATTATAACTTTGCTGAATTGAAGGAGGAGAAAAGTGGGCTCACGTGCTCCTAGGTACTATGTAAGATGAAGGGTGGATCATGCACTTATAACAACGTATAGCTCACGAGGGATCATAACCTGGGGGTCAACGTTTTTTTTGAAACAGAAAACTGCAATTATGGAATATGAGTTGGAAGGTAATAGAACAGACAAGCAAGTATAGCATTATTATTTTCAGTTGAGGTGAGCATTATTAGCATTGTTCTTGCTAAGACTACGATGTGCGACGTGTATCTTTTAAACAACAGAACTAACAATAGTAAAAAATACAAATATTAAGTACTCCCTCTGCCCCAATGAAGGTGGCACCATTGTTTTCTGTGCTTTAACTTTGATCAGGGATTTGACAAAAAATACATGTGTTATGTGTAATAAAAATTACTCCTATAATAAGTTTATTTGAATATGAATTCATTGGTATAACTTTCATGTCATATAATCCATATTTTATTGGTTAAAATGTTGGTCAAACTTCAACCTCGAAACACGTGTGCGCCACCTAAGGAAAAGTACAATAAGCTGATGTAAGCGAGCTATAAGAGATTAAATATTATAATTTTGCTGAGTTGAAGGGGAGAGAAGAGAAGTGGGCTCACGTGCTCATAGGTACTATGTGAGATGAAGGGTGGATTATGCACTAATAAAGTAATGCTATAATTTATGCTTACCTAATGTACATGATGGCTATAAGACTGTCTATAGATATCATGGACATGACTTATAGCCAACCGACGGCTCTACTATTGTCCTTGCTTTAAAAAGGATAGGAGGGAGTAAAAGGCATTTGAGGCACCACAGCCGCAATATATCAAAACGCTTACCTCAGAATGCCCTTGAATGTATGTTGAAAGATCTTCACCGGCATAGGAAATTACATCAACAAGCAGCCATGCGCAATCAATAAGTGTCTTCCTTTCCTCCAGAAGCTCATGCGCCATTCCATGTGAACCTTTCTCCCATTTCAAGGAAAATGAAAGCCTCACTACACATTTATTGATAACGTCAAACCCATTTTTCTTAATACTGCTATTTATCTTGGTGTCAAACCCATTTTTCTTACTACTGCCATTTATCTTGGTGCAAAACTCATTTTTCTTCCTACTTCCATTTATCTTGGAAGAACAGCCCCCACGGATCTGCTCTTGGGCAGCCAGTAGTAGAACTGCAGACTGGATAATTTTTCCATCCTCAATGTAATTCCAGAGCTCTTTAAGTAGATTATTTGTATTTTTTGCAAGCAGTCTAATTGTATCCAGGAAGATCTTCTGTAAAAAAACAATGAACAAAAATCTAAGTCCATTTAGCATTTCATATGCAAGCAATATTGAATAATTTTTCTATATATCCCTGTGTTCCCTCCTATCAAAGAAAATATGGATTAGGGACAATCTCCAAGCCAAATAAAATAAAATTAATTACTACCAACGGTTTTTGTATATTTTATTAACAAATGGAAACTTTACTATAAGAACATGCACTAACACATGAAGACAAAGAGGATTAACAAATGAAAACTTTACTTTCTCTAAGAAGTTGAGATGAAAGGATGTCTGCTACTTAATTATACTATTCACTAATTTCATTATAACTGTTGTAGTATCATGGGGGGGGGGGGGGAGTGGAACTGACCATTTCAGGTAGACACAGCAGATGAATAAGCTTGTAGATGTAATCCAGATGATTCTGGCTGCGAGAAAGATTTTCCTCCAGATTGTCATCTAGATACTTATGCATGCAAGTATTCTCAACTGCAACATGGAGCGGGAGTAGATTCTCAATGATATCATTGCCAACTGTGCGCACATTGGGTGATGCACCATGGCGTAAAAGCAGCTTGATCATGTCAACAGAGAACATTCCAGCAGCTGCGTGGAGCGCAAAGTATCCATAATTATTTATGCAGTTGGGATTGGCGTGAATCCCATAGAACTGAGGTGCCATTCCCTCCAATACAACTTTTGCACATCGCAGGGCATTGAAACTGACAATACAGGTTAAGGTTTGTGAGGTGATGGTACGATCCCATGACAGGCCCTTGCCTGCACACTTCTTAAAAAATCGGAGGAAGCATCGAACACTATCCTTTACAAGGATGGGCTCCAATTCGGGATATTTGTCCACGAAGGCATCGCACACCATCTAGATGGATCCGTCACAATTGAAAAAGGTGAAAGTCTTCAGTTCTTTAACTAAAAGCAAAACAAAATGAACTGTCTTCTGGTCTATGGAGGTGCATGTATGAAATCAACAAAACCTTGTAACGGGAGCAAGTTGGTGTAGGCTAAAGCTAAAACCAAACATGCATGAGGCACCAACAGGGAGGGAAGAGAAAGTAAGGAGATCTAAAGCTAGCATGGTTCAGGCATGTCAATCCACGTGTTCCTATACAAGGTTGAAGGTTCATATATGAAAACAATAAACATACTGTTTCAGTACATTTAAGCACCCTATAATATTACAGGGTTAAACGAAATAACTAATATAATGAAATGGCTCATCAATCAAATTAGGTAAATGAGGGTAACACAAACCTGGGGAGCAGGGTCAGGGATGATTATGTAATTTGGTATGGACTTGGAGACCTTAACATCCCATTCTAGCGCAACCTAAAAGAGAGAATATCAAGAGTCAGCACTGGGTAAGAAAAGGAAAGGGGGGAAGAATATCATACAGATGGATATAGTTATCATACCTCCTCGGCCTTTTTAAAATCAAAACCCTCAGTAACTTTAAAACAAGGAACAGGGTACTCCGGATACTCGCTTCTTACTGTAATTGATTCATCTTTACCATTAATGTCATATTTGTCCAGGGAAAGTAACTCGTTTCTCCGCGGTGCTTCAAATTTCAATTCCACCATTTTATTTTCCTGAAACAAGGAAGTTTAATCTCGAATTACGTTCCAAACAATATTACTACAAGCCAGGCAATGATCAAACATGATCCAGAAGACCCTGAGATAAAATGAATCCTATGTGAAATGGATCTTGGATCACTGAAAACATAAACATACACGCAAAGAGAAAACGATGTATTCACTATGTAAATCCTGAAATGTAACAATGCAAAACGTGAAATGAAGGGTCACACAAGTTTCTGAAATACAAGTAGAACTGGGTGCTAGAAACTCTGGTTCATAGACATTATAGAAATTTAGAAACAAAAAACTAAATTTGATGTTACAGTTGAACAAGTATAAACAATATTCACTGGTTAATGACTCCCACGAATAACTAAACTGCCCTTGCTAATGCCACTTGAAGCACAATTTGACATCTTCACATGCAAGGAACGACTACCAACTAAACAAAAAAAGTAGTCGCATATTGAGTATCATATTTAATTTCATCATATAAAAAACACGTCATGATCAGTGGTCTTACAACTCACAGTGTACATATACACAGATGTCTAGAAAGCAACTGAGACTAAATACTGTGCTTGACAAAACAAGGTGCAAGAAAATTAAGCTTTCAGTCAACACGAGGAACAGCACGGCATCTGAGGGCTGTAACCAACAGATGCTGATCCCCACTTTAAAGCAGATTAGCTCTTTTGAGTTTGGCTATGATCAGAGGAGTTTCTTGAGGCCCTGCCCATAATGGCCTGGCGTTTTCACATTGTTGTCGTCCTCCAATCTCTGTACTGGCCAGGGACAGCAAGTCCTGAGCTATCTGCCGAAACCAAACTCGTATTTCAGCCAATCACCATGGAGTGAGTGGGACATGATTCCAGAAACCATACTCGGCCTTCTCCCCAACATCATGAACCCTTCTCGGCCTTCCAGCAACTAGAGAAACCCCGTCAACCTCACTTCCACCACCCCGGGCTCCAATTTATCTGCTTATCTGGTAGATATATTAATTCAGGTCCGCAAAGAACTCATCCGAGTTTCTGCTGATCAGGGAAAGAGACCATCTTTTTCAAGATAAAGCCAGTGGCAATGCATCAAATTTCACCAGTTACTTTATCTTGTAGTACTATAATCACCATGGTACTTTGTTGTTCTTGCTTTTTTTTTTAATCTCAAAACCACGGCATCTCTTTGTAAGGAACTTAGGAATCAACAGTCAGAAAAAATATCAGTAAAACTTGACGAGAGGACACGAGACATTAGCTCTTTATTAGAGAACCGTCACAGAGAGTTCTATAGTAAATCGGAAACTAGATCAATCAAGAACGATGCGACAGTAATAATTTATCTAGAGCTTTATAATCAGCTTTAGTCAACCGTAAACGTATCGGAGAAGGAGAAGGGCCGACTAACAATTTCATCAGTAACCTAGGGCATGATTCGGCACACCTCATCACACACAGAAATCATAATGCATCACAAATCAGATATCAAACGAGAAGGAAGAGGCGGAATAGTACCTCGTTCACGGCTCGCCGCGAGTCCAGAGGGAGGTGACGGCGAGTCGGCGCCGACGCACTGTATGTGCCGCCCTATTCTCCGCCCAGCGAAAGCGTTTCCGTCGCTCCCCGCGTGAATGAAGGATTTAGCGGCAGGTGGAGGTGGAGCAACTAACGCGTCCGCCTGAGCGCCAGGCCCGGCCCAAATACTGTCTTGCTAGTTTCAACGTTCGTTAGGAGCGAGCGGGAGCGGGCCGCCCAGTTAGTTTCCTGGTTTTCTTCGGTTTTAGGGAGATTCTAGAAGTTTCCAGGTTGGTTTTTACTGGTTCCGTTTTTCTGTTTCTTTCTTTGTTTGTTTTTATTTTTTTTATTTTTTTTAATATGAATATTTTCGATTTTGTATATTTTTAAATCTGATTTTTTAATATTTTAATCATTTTTTGAATTTGAACAAATTTCAAATTTGAACAACAAATTGAACAAATTTTGAATTTAAGCAGATTTTAAAGTTGAACAGACATTTTTATTTTACTAAATATTTCAAAATTTACAGAAAAATCAATATAAAAAAGAAGCATAAAAAAAGAGCCCCGCTAAATTGGACCGGCTCACCCGGGAATATCTCGAGGCGTTGGCACCGTACCCTACGCCTGCAGCGTTGTATAGGAGTTCTTTTAATTTGATTTTCCTAAGTTTTCGTGCCGGGTACTTTCCGTTCCCTGTTATTTTTTTTTATCTGGCGTTTTCACATTGTTGTCGTAAGTTTTTTTAGTTCTTTTAATTTGGTTTTCCTAAGTTTTCGTGCCTGGCGTTTTCACATTGTTTTTAACACAAGATGCTGATCACCTTTTCCGAACATAATAACATTTCTTTCAAACCATCTTGAACATTTTTCTCAAAGAATATTAAACATTTTTCTCAAACATCTTGAACATTTTTCTCAAAGAATATTAATAAATTTAATATGATTTGTCTGGAATTTTTCAAAAAACTTTACATTTGACCAATTTTTAGGTATTGATAAATAATTTTTTTGCAGAAAGATGATTTTGGAATAATGCACAAACAAATCAAAACTAAAACTATAGAAGTTCTAAGACACTCTAATATGCAAGCAACTAGCAATACAAAGATAAACAAGGTGAAAGCAAATATTGAAATAGATAAAATAAAAGTGAGCAAGGATAATCATGATGAAAATATTGTTTTGTTCAACAAAATCTCTTTGTTAATAAGGTTGATCAGGTCTTGTTACCAAAACAATTTTATATAAAACAAAACTTTGCATTTCACTAAATGGTTATGTTACCTCAACCTTGATAGCAATAGTCGCAATCATAATAGTTTCATAATTTTCTTGTGGTATGGGACAATATATTTCTCCAACTTTGATGCCCTCAATATTCTCACTTGAATTTAGGTCATAATTATTATCAATCTTCTTGGAGAAATAGATATTATGCTCCTTATCATTAACATTAAAAGTTATTTTTCCTTGATTACAATTAATGACAGCACCTGCAGTATTAAGAAAAAGGTCTTCCAAGAATAATAGACATATTATCATCTTCACGCATTTCAAGTACAACAAAGTCAGTTCGAACAATTATGAGCCACTTGAACATGAACATTGATTCGTCAGAAACGTATCTATAATTTTTGATGTTCCATGCTTGTTTAGTTTCTACTTTTCTTTGATTTGTCTACACTTTTAGGTGTTTTTATATCTTTTCTTGAACTAACCTATTAACAAGTTTCCACAGTGTCAGTTGCCTGTTTTCTTCTGTTTTTGGTTCCAGAAAGGTAGAAAATCAATATTCTCGGAATTGGACGGGATAAAATCCAAAGCCAATATTTTACCGTGGGCGAGACGAAGTCCAGAGGAGAGACGGAGAGGCGAGCCAGGTCCGCCACCACCCCCCTAGGCGCGGCCAGGGTGGGCCCGCGCCTAGGCAGGGTGTGGCCCCCTGGTCGCCTCCCAGCCTCGCCACTTCGCCTATAAGAAGCCCTCGATGCAGAAACTCTAGGCACCCGATCAAAACTCCACGAAACCGTCTATAGCCGCCGCCACCATCGTACCTAGATCGGGGGGATCTGAAGTTCTTCCCAGCACCCTACCAGAGGGGAGATCGTCCCGGAGGCCTCCTTCTCCGATATGATTCGCGAGTAGTTCCACCTTGGACTATGGGTACATGTATTAGCTAGATGGTTGTATCTCCTCCTTGTGCTTTCATGTGTAGATCTTGTGAGCTCCGTTCATGATCAAGATCTAATCTATTTGTAATCATGCATGTTGTGTTTGCGGGGATCCAATGGATATTGAGATTACTATGTCAGATTGATTAATGGTTTTGTCTTTATGATTCTATCATGTTTGTATTGTTTGTGATCTTGCATGCTCTCCGTTGTTAGCAGTTATCTTGTCCAAGTAGTTGCTAGTGACTCCAAGAGGGGGTATTTATGCTCGATAGTGGGTTCATGCCTCTAGTTTCCAAGGGAAGTGACAAAAATCTCTTCGGTTCTAGATGTGATGTTGCAACTAGGGAGAAAACAACGGTCTCTTGTTCATGGAACAAGTGGATTGTTTACCTTACACACTTTGCTTAAAGCAATTGTTTGTTGCTTGCAACTTAATACTGGAGGGGGTTCGGATGATAACCTAAAGGTTGACTTCTAGTCATAGATGTAGTTGGATGGAGGTCTATGTATATTGTTGTATTTCCCAATCGAATCTCATAGAATCTTTTTGTCTGGTATTGCATTGTTATGTCTTGCTCAGTTCCTGTCAATTGCCCTGCTGTAATTTGTTTACCCTTCCTTCCATGTTGTTTATCTAAGGAGAGCACCTCTAGTGAACTATGGACCCCGGTCCAATCTTTACCATTGATACATCTTCCATTGTTTACTTGCTGCAAACCATCATCACCTTCCACACCATACAGTTAATCCTTTGTTACAGCAACCGGTGAGATTGATAACTTCACTGTTAGTTGGGGCAAAGTCTTGAGTTTGTGTTGTGCAGGTCTCCGTGTTGCTTGCAACACCCATGTGACGTTTCCTTCCTCCTACTGGTTTGATAACCTCGGTTTCTTACTGAGGGAAAACTTGTTGCAGTGCTGCTTCACACCTTGCTATTGGGGTTCCCAACAAAGCGCTCCTACATCAACCCAGCGCTCCATCAAGCTTCCTGGCGCCGTTGCCGGGAGGCTAAGGACGTCTTCACAAGGGGGTCCTCCACTTCCTTTCTCTTTACTTTGTTTTTAGTTTGCTTAGTTTCTTTTGCTTGGTTTTGTTTGTCTCTTTTCGAAAACTCCAAAAAAAATTAGTTTAGTTTGGTTTGCCTTCTTTATTCAAAAACAAAAAAAAAATAGTTCCTGCTCTAGCTGCTGCTGTTTTTGGCTTGCCCACCTTTGCCAAAATGAACTCTGCTGAGAACACCAAGTTGTGTGACTTAACTAGCACCAACAACAATGATTTCCTTAGCAATCCTATTGCTCCACCTTCTCCTAATGCTACCTTTTATGAAATTAAGCCTGCTTTGTTGAATCTTGTGATGAGAGAGCAATTTTCTAGTGCTAGTTCTGATGATGCTGCTGCCCATCTCAATAACTTTGTTGAACTTTGTGAGATGCAAAAGTATAAGGATGTAGATGGAGATATTATTAAGCTCAAGCTTTTTCCTTTCTCCTTGAGAGGAAAAGCCAAAGAATGGTTGCTATCCTTGCCTAGAAATAGTATTGATTCTTGGACTAAGTGCAAAGGTGCTTTTATTGGAAAGTACTACCCTCCTGCTAAGATTATATCTATGAGAAGTGACATTATGAAATTTAAACAACTTGATAATGAACATGTTGCTCAAGCTTGGGAAAGGATGAAATCTTTGGTTAAGAATTGTCCCACTCATGGACTCACTGCTTGGATGGTTATCCAGACTTCTTATGCAGGTTTGAACTTCTCCTCAAGAAACCTATTGGATTCAGCTGCTAGAGGTACCTTTACGGGCCTCACTTTGGGTGCTGCAACAAAGCTCCTTGATAATATGATGGTTAACTACTCTGAATGGCACACTAAGAGAGCTCCACATGGTAAGAAGGTAAATTTTGTTGAAGAAACCTCCTCTTTGAGTGATAAGATTGATGTTATTATGGCTATGCTTGTTAATGGGAAAGCTCCTCTAGATCCTAATAGTGTTCCCTTAGCCTCTTTGGTTGCTCAAGAATATCAAGTTGATGTCAACTTTATTAGAAACAACAATTTCAACAACAATGAATATAGAAATAATTTCGGTGGTAACAACTATAGGCCTTATCCTCCTAATAATGGCAATTCCTATGGAAACTCTTACAACAATGCTAGAAGTGTCCCCTCTGAACTTGAAGGCATGCTCAAAGACTTTATTAGTAAACAAACCACTTTCAACAAGGGTATTGAGGAAAAGATTTTGAATGTTGATAAAAATATATCCTGTTTGTCTGAAGCACAATCCTCCTTGATTAATAAAATGGCTGCTAAACCTGAAACCATGGAAAGTACCTTTGCTGCCACTCATGCCATACAAGTTACTATTGATGAAAATGTTAGACTGTTAGCTCAACTTTCTGCTAAGTGGGAAAGGGAAGCTGAAATTGATAGAAACAATAGTGTGTACACCATCACTAGAATGGATACCACTAAACCACAAGAAGTCCCTACTCCTCCTCCTACAATGCCTAAGCCTATTGATTCTACTAGTAGTGATGCTAAGTTTGATTTTGATATAGATGGTTGCAATATTTCTGAAGTGATTATGTTCCTACAAAAGCTTGCTAGAAATCCTGATGCTAGTGATATGCATGTTGCTTTCACCAAACACATTACAGATGCTCTTGTTAAGATTAAGGAAGATAAGTTAAAACACAAATCTTCTATTCCTAGGAAAGTAGAAGATAGTTGGGAACCCATTATTAATATGCAAGTGAATGACTTTGATCTCAAAGCTTCATGTGATCTTGGTTCTAGTGTCTCTATTATGCCTAGGAAGATTTATGAAATGCTTGATTTTCCACCTTTGGAAGATTGTTATTTGGATGTCACACTTAATATAATGCTAAGAAGAAACTCATGGGGAGTATCTGTTGGAGATATGCCCTAGAGGCAATAATAAATGTAGTTATTATTATATCTTTGTGTTTATGATAAATGTTTACATTCATGCTATAATAGTATTGACCAGGAAACATTAATACTTGTGTGAATTGTAAACTAAATTAGAGTCCCTAGTAAAGCCTCTTCATAATACTAACTTGTTGGTTAATAGATGATTGTGGTTTCCCTATCATGAACATTGAGATGTTATTAACAACAAGATCATATCATTAGGAGAATGGTATGATGGACATACTCCTATAGATAAGCGTAGCATAAAGATCAAGTCATTTTAATAGTTCAATTGCTATAAGCTTTCTGATACATAGTAACCTAATTCCTTCGACCATGAGATCATGCCTATCACCATCACCGGAAGTATGCTTTGATGACATCAAACACCACACCGTAACTGTGTGGCTATAAAGGTGGCATTGAGTGTTCGGAAAGTATGGGTTGAGACACATGGATCAAGAGTGGGATTTGTCCATCCATATGACGGATAGATATACTCTGGGCCCTCTCGGTGGAATGTCATCCAATTAGCTTGAAAGCATGTGACTGGCTCACAAGGGATCACATATCACGGGAACGAGAAAAGAGTACTTATCAATAACGAGGTTGAACTAGGTATGCAGAGGTACCGACGATCAAAACCTCGGATAAGTAAAATATCGTGAGACAAAGGGAAATTGGTATCGTATGTAAGTGGTTCATTCGATCGCAAAGTAATAGTAGAAATATGTGGGAGCCATATGATTTTCCAGATTCCTCTATTGGTTATTGTTCGGAGAAGTGTCTCGATCATGTCCGCATAATTCACGAACCGTAGGGAGACACACTTAAGGATTCGATGTTGTTGAGTAGTTATGGAATGATGAGTAAGAGACTGAATGTTGTTCGAAGTCTCAGATAGGATCCGGGATATCACGAGGAGATCCGGAATGGTCCGGAGAATAAGATTCATATAAGGAAAGTCCTGTTTCAGAGTTGGGGAATGATTCCGGTGTTTTCATCGGGAATGTTCTAGAAGGTTCCGAAAGGTCCGGCACTCCGGAGGGGAAGGGTACATGAATGTGTCACGACAATGAGGAATGGTTGCATCATGTACTAGGTATCATGGCTGGGCAAAATGAAGGGAGAAATCAAATCCTAGTTTGAAAAGTCAAACGCCAATTTGAAAAGTCAAACGGCAGTTTTGCTTGGTGGAGGGAGAGTAGGAAACCTACTTGGGGAGGAGTTCCTCTCCCTCCACCCGCCGGCCAAGGAGGCCGACTTGGGGGAGGACTCCCTCCCCCTTGGCCGCGCCCTCCCACCTATAAAATGAGGGGCAGGGCTGCCCCTCTTCGACACACCCAACACCACCAAAACCCTAACCCTAGCCGCCGGCCTCCTGCAAGTCGCCGCCGCCCTAGGGTTTCTCCTAGCCGCTGACTTGGGGCTTCCCAAGCCCTAGGCCACCGGACAAGCTTCGCCCCTTGGTGCCTCTAAACCCTAGATCGCCAAGGCCTCTCTCATAGTCCACCATACTCGCTCCGGCTTAAGGCGAAGCCCTGCGAGATCTACCCTCTACTTCCGGTACCACGCCGTCGTGCTGCCGAAATCGCGAGGAGAGTGCTACAACCTCCGCTGCCTGCTGGAACAAGGAAAAGGAAGGTCTTCATCGAGTACCGAATGTGTGACCGACTGCGGAAGCGCTGCCGGAACGCAGTGCCGGAAGGATCGTCTACGTGATCTTGAGATCGGCAAGAGTACGACTACATCACCCACGAGAATCTGCTCTCGTTAACCGCTTTGGAATCTTCGAGGGTGAGTTCCTCTATCGACTCGTTGCTACAATCTAGTAGATAGATCTTGGCTTGTTTGTTTGCATGCGGTAGAAATTTTTTGTTTTCCATGCTACGAACCCCTACAGTGGTATCAGAGCCGTGTCTATATGTAGATCTGTTGCACGAGTAGAACACAATGGTCATTATGGGCGGTGGTGCTTTTATTATCAATTGCTTCTTGTGTACTTTGCATCTTGCGGTATGATAGGATGAAGCGGCCCGGAATAACCTTACATGACATCGTTCATGAAACTTGCTCCACGCTCAACATGCAACTTGTATTGCATAAGTGGCTTTGCGGGTGTCTGTCTCTCCCATCATAGTATAGATCCAATTTACAGCGGGCACTTGATAGTTCAAGCATCAACGTTGTGGTTCTTGTTCGTAAGTTAGAGCGACGTAAAATATGCAAAGAAAATTAGAGGCGTCTAACTTTGTTTTGCAGGGGTGTGATGTGATGTGATATGGCCATGATTGTGATTATATTTGATGTATGCAATGTTCCTTATTGTAAATTGGCAACCGGCAGGAGCCATATGGTTGTCTTTAAATTCTATTAAGACCCGCGTGTCTATTCAAAGTAGTTGGAGCTGGTGGACGACAACCATGAAGCGGCGCTATTGACCTTGACGCTATACCGGTGATGATGGAGATCATGTTCGTGCTTGAAGATGGAGATCGGAAGCACAAGAAGAAAGGCCATATCATATCACATATTATGAATTGCATGTGATGTTAATCCTTTATGCATCTTGTATTGCTTAGTTAACTACGGTAGCATTATAAGATGATCCCTCATGCACATAAATTTCAAGTTTTAAAGTGTTCATCCTTAGTAAGCACCGTTGCTAAAGCTTGTTGTTTCGAAGCACCATGTGATGATCGGGTGTGTTAGATTCTGCAAGTGTATACAACATGAGCAAGCCAGATTTGCTCATGTGGAAGCTAAGGTTTAATCTTGACGAGCCTAGCATGTACAGACATGGTCTCGGAACACGGATCACCGAAAGGTAAAGCATGAATCATATAGTAGATATGATGAACATGTCGATTGTTCGCCATTGAAGCTACATCAACTCTCGTGATGATCGGTTTTGATGTGGTGGATTTGGTTCGTGTGATCACTAAAACAATGTGAGGGATATTGTTTTGAGTGGGAGTTCACCTAGATTAATTTAACTATTAGTTAGAACTCAATTTGTCATAAACTTAGTCTAAACTATTGCAAATATGTTGTAGATCAATGGCATCCCCTACCATCAATTTTAATGCGTTCCTAGAGAAAGAAAAGTTGAAAAACAATGGAAGCAACTTCGCAGATTGGTTCCGCAATTTGAGTATTGTCCTCAATGCTGGTAATTTGACCTATGTGCTGGATGCACCGCTGGGTGACCCGCCTGCAGCTGATGCTACCGATGAAGTAAAGAACGTTTACCTCACTCGGAAGAATCACTACTCCACAGTTCAGTGTGCTATCTTGTATGGTTTGGAATTGGAGCTTCAGAAAATGTTTGAGAACCATGACCCACATGATATTGTCCGTGAACTCAAAATGATATTTGAGGCTCACGCGGCAGTTGAGAGTTATGAGGCTTCTGAAAAGTTCTTTAACTGCAAGATGGAAGAGGGAAGCTCCGTCAGTGAGCATGTGCTTAAGATGTCTGGGCACGCAAACAAACTCCAAAGTTTGGGTATAGTGATTCCTAATGCTTTGGGGATTTACCGTGTCCTCCAATCACTGCCACCAAGTTACAAGAACTTTGTGATGAACTACAATATGCAATACATGAACAAGACATTGCCAGAACTCTTCTCCATGTTGAAATCTGCAGAAGTGGAGATCAAGAAAGAGCATCAAGTGTTGTTGGTCAATAAGACCATCAAATTCAAGAAAGGCAAGCCTAAGGAAAAGGGAAACTTCAAGAAGGGTGGTAAGAAAGTTGCCGCACCGGCAAAGAAAACCAAGGCTGGACCTAAGCCTGATACTGAGTGCTTTTACTGCAAGGGAGAGGGTCACTGGAAGCGGAATTGCCCAACGTACTTGGCGGATTTGAAGAACGGCAACATCAAGAAGAAAGGTATATCTGATATACATGTTATTGATGTGTATCTCACTAGTACTCGTAGTAGTGCCTGGGTATTTGATATTGGTTCGGTTGCTCATATTTGTAACTCGAAACAGGTGCTGCAGAATAAACGGAAGCTAGCGAAGAACAAGGTGACGATGCGTGTTGGAAATGGATCAAAGGTTGATGTGATCGCGGTCGGCACGCTGCCTCTTCATCTACCATCGGGATTAGTTTTATACTTAAATAATTGTTATTTGGTGCCTGCGTTGAGCATGAACATTATATCTGGATCATGTTTGTTGCGAGACGGTTACTTGTTTAAGTCAGAGAATAATGGTTGTTCGATTTATATGAGTAATATGTTTTATGCACATGCACCTTTGATAGATGGTCTATTCTTATTGAATCTCGATAGTGGAAATACACATATTAATAACATAGAAGCTAAACGTTTGAAATTGAGCGATAACTCGACCTATATGTGGCACTGTCGTCTTGGTCACATTGGAGTGAAGCGTATGAAGAAACTCCATTCCGATGGACTTCTTGAATCACTTGATTTCGAATCACTTGAAAGATGTGAAGCATGTCTGATGGGTAAAATGACTAAGACTCCATTTTCTGGTATGATGGAGCGAGCTACGGACTTATTGGAAATCATACATACCGATGTGTGTGGTCCAATGAGTGTAGCATCGCGCGGTGGTTATCGTTATGTTCTTACCTTCACGGATGACTTGAGTAGATATGGGTATATCTATTTCATGAAACATAAGTCCGAAACTTTCGAGAAGTTTAAGGAATTTCAAAGTGAGGTGGAGAATCAACGTAACAAGAAGATTAAATTTCTACGTTCTGATCGTGGAGGTGAATATCTAAGTTACGAGTTTGGCGAGCATTTAAAGAAATGCGGGATACTTTCACAATTGACACCGTCGGGAACACCACAGCGTAATGGTGTGTCCGAACGTCGTAATCGAACTCTCTTATATATGGTTCGTTCTATGATGTCACTTACATTACCGCTATCATTTTGGGGTTATGCATTAGAAACAGACGCATTCACTTTAAATAGGGCACCATCTAAATCCGTTGAAACAACACCGTATGAATTATGGTTTGGGAAGAAACCTAGATTGTCGTTCCTTAAAGTTTGGGGTTGCGAAGCCTATGTAAAGAAGTTACAGCCGGACAAGCTTGAACCCAAAGCAGAAAAATGCGTCTTCATAGGATACCCGAAGGAAACTATTGGGTATACCTTCTATCATAGATCCGAAGGAAAAATCTTCGTTTCCAAGAATGGATCCTTTCTAGAGAAGGAATTTCTCTCGAAAGAAGTGACTAGAAGGAAAGTAGAACTTAATGAGGTTGTTGAACCTTCTCTCTAACTTGCGAGTAGCGCAGCACCGGAAGAAGTTCATGTGGCGCCTACACCAATAAGGGAGGAAGCTAATGATGATGATCATGAAACTTCGGTTGAAGTTGCTACAAAACCTCGCAGGTCAACGAGAACTCGTACCTCTCCTGATTGGTATGATCCCGTTATGAGTGTCATGTTGGTGGACAACACCGATGACCCTGCGACATATGAGGAAGCGATGATGAGCCCAGATTCCAATAAATGGCAAGACGCCATGAAATCCGAAATTGGATCCATGTACGAAAACCAAGTATGGACTTTGGTGGACTTACCGGATGGCCGGAAGGCTGTCGAGAACAAATGGATTTTCAAGAAGAAAACAGATGCTGATGGTAATGTTACTGTCTATAAAGCTCGACTTGTCGCAAAAGGGTTTCGACAAATTCAAGGAGTTGACTACGATGAGACTTTCTCACCAGTAGCGAAGCTAAAGTCTGTGAGGATCATGTTAGCAATCGCTGCATATTATGATTATGAGATATGGCAGATGGATGTCAAAACAGCATTCCGCAATGGAGACATTGATGAAGAGTTGTATATGATGCAACCCAAAGGTTTTGTCGATCCTAAAGATGCTAACAAGGTATGCAAACTTCAACGGTCCATATATGGGTTGAAGCAAGCATCCCGAAGTTGGAATCAACATTTTGATAAGGTAATCAAAAGTTTTGGTTTTATACAAACTTATGGAGAAGCTTGTATTTACAAGAAAGTGAGTGTGAGCTCTGTAGCATTCTTAATACTATATGTAGATGACATATTGTTGATTGGGAATGATGTAGACCTTCTTAATAGTGTCAAAGAATATTTGAATAATAGTTTTTCAATCAAAGATCTTGGCTAAGCAGCTTACATATTAGGCATAAAGATTTATAGAGATAGATCGAGACGCCTAATATCATTGTCACAAAGTACATATCTGGACAAAGTTCTAAAGAGGTTTGGAATGGAAGATAGCAAGAAAGGGTTCTTGCCCATGTTGCCCAATACGACGTTGAGTAAAACTCAAAGTCCATCAACGGCAGAAGATAGAGAAAGGATGAGTAAGACTCCCTATGCCTCAGCCATAGGATCTCTAATGTATTCCATGCTATGTACTAGACCCGACATTGCATATGCTGTTAGTTTAACTAGCAGATATCAAAGTGATCCAGGAGTGGATCATTGGACAACGGTCAAAAACATCCTTAAGTACTTGAGAAGAACTAAGGATATGGTTCTTTCTTATGGAGGTGATGAACAACTCGTTGTTAATGGTTACACCGATGCTAGTTGGAACACCGATACGGATGATTCTAAATCTCAATCTGGATATGTATTTACTTTGAATGGTGCAGCAGTTAGCTGTAGGAGTGCAAAGCAAAGCGTTGTGGCAAGATCTTCAACTGAATCGGAATACATAGCTGCTTCGGAGGCTTCACAAGAAGCGATATGGATGAAGGAGTTCATTACAGAGCTCGGTGTGGTTCCAAGTGCGCTGGACCCAATGTCTATCTACTGTGATAACATGGGCGCCATAGCCAATGCGCAAGAACCAAGGTCACACAAGAACTGAAGCACATCAAGCTACGTTTTCACGCTATTCGAGAACATGTCCAAGATGGTGACATAAAGATTTGCAAAGTACACACAGATCTGAATGTGTCGGATCCGTTGACTAAACCTCTCCCGAGGGCAAAACATGACCAACACCAAACTGCCATGGGTGTTCGGTATATTACCATGTAATCTAGATTAGTTGACTCTAGTGCAAGTGGGAGACTGTTGGATATATTCCCTAGAGGCAATAATAAATGTAGTTATTATTATATTTTTGTGTTTATGATAAATGTTTACATTCATGCTATAATAGTATTGACCAGGAAACATTAATACTTGTGTGAATTGTAAACTAAATTAGAGTCCCTAGTAAAGCCTCTTCATAATACTAGCTTGTTGGTTAATGATGATTGTGGTTTCCCTATCATGAACATTGAGATGTTATTAACAACAAGATCATATCATTAGGAGAATGGTATGATGGACATACTCCTATAGATAAGCGTAGCATAAAGATCAAGTCATTTTAATAGTTCAATTGCTATAAGCTTTCTGATACATAGTAACCTAATTCCTTCGACCATGAGATCATGCTTATCACCATCACCGGAAGGATGCTTTGATGACATCAAACACCACACCGTAACTGGGTGGCTATAAAGGTGGCATTGAGTGTTCGGAAAGTATGGGTTGAGACACATGGATCAAGAGTGGGATTTGTCCATCCATATGACAGATAGATATACTCTGGGCCCTCTCGGTGGAATGTCATCCAATTATCTTGCAAGCATGTGACTGGCTCACAAGGGATCACATATCACGGGAACGAGAAAAGAGTACTTATCAGTAACGAGGTTGAACTAGGTATGCAGAGATACCGACGATCAAAACCTCGGATAAGTAAACTATCGTGAGACAAAGGGAAATTGGTATCGCATGTAAGTGGTTCATTCGATCGCAAAGTAATCGTAGAAATATGTGGGAGCCATATGAATTTCCAGATTCCTCTATTGGTTATTGTTCGGAGAAGTGTCTCGATCATGTCCGCATAATTCACGAACCGTAGGGAGACACACTTAAGGATTCGATGTTGTTGAGTAGTTATGGAATGATGAGTAAGAGACTGAATGTTGTTCGGAGTCTCGGATAGGATCCGGGATATCACGAGGAGATCCTAAATGGTCCGGAGAATAAGATTCATATAAGGAAAGTCCTGTTTCGGAGTTGGGGAATGATTCTGGTGTTTTCATCGAGAATGTTCTAGAAGGTTCCGGAAGGTCTGGCACTCCGGAGGGGAAGGGTACATGAATGTGTCATGAAAATGAGGAATGGTTGCATCATGTACTAGGTATCATGGCTGGGCAAAATGAAGGGATAAATCAAATCCTAGTTTGAAAAGTCAAACGCCAATTTGAAAAGTCAAACGGCAGTTTTGCTTGGTGGAGGGAGAGTAGGAAACCTACTTGGGGAGGAGTTCCTCTTCCTCCACCCGCCGGCCAAGGAGGCTGACTTGGGGTAGGACTCCCCCCCCCCTTGGCCGCACCCTCCCACCTATAAAAGGAGGGGTAGGGCTGCCCCTCTTCGACACACCCAACACCACCCAAACCCTAACCCTAGCCGCCGGCCTCCTGCAAGTCGTCGCCGCCCTAGGGTTTCTCCTAGCCGCCGACTTGGGGCTTCCCCAAGCCCTAGGACGCCGGCCAAGCTCCGCCCCTTGGTGCCTCTAAACCCTAGATCTCCAAGGACTCTCTCATAGTCCACCATACTCGCTCCGGCTTAAGGCGAAGCCCTGCGAGATCTCCCCTCTACTTCCGGTACCACGTCGTCGTGCTACCGGAATCGCGAGGAGAGTGCTACAACCTTCGCTGCCTACTGGAACAAGGGATAGGAAGGTCTTCATCGAGTACCGAACGTGTGACCGACTGCGGAAGCGCTACCAGAACGCAGCGCCGGAAGGATCGTCTACGCGATCTTGAGATCGGCAAGAGTACAACTACATCACCCACGAGAATCTGCTCTCGTTAACCGCTTTGGAATCTTCGAGGGTGAGTTCCTCTATCGACTCGTTGCTACAATATAGTAGATAGATCTTGGCTTGTTTGTTTGCATGCGGTAGAATTTTTTTGTTTACCATGCTACGAACCCCTACAGTATCAATGATGTTATAGTTATGGTTAACAATGCTTATGTCCCTGTTGATTTCTATGTTTTGGATGTTGAATACAATGCTTCTTGTCCTATTACTTTGGGAAGACCTTTTCTTAGATCTATTGGTGCCATCATTAATATGAAAGAAGGCACCATTAAATATCATTTTCCATTCAAGAAAGGTATTGAACACTTCCCTATGAGGAGAGAGAGGTTGCTTTTTGCTCCTCCTTTGAAAGCAAGGTTTGATGTTAATGCTTCTTCATTTGAAAATACTTGATTCTTTTCTTGTGCCTAACTTAAAGGCATTAAAGAAAAGTACTTGTTGGGAGATAACCCATGAGTTTCCTTGAGTCTTTGAAGTTATTACTTCAGTAATGATCACTCCTTATACTTTTTTTCTTTTTGTGACCAGAATGACCTCTAATGAGAGGGAAGTAAGATTTGGAGAGTTGTTGTCCCGAAACAGATTTCTGTCCTCCACCATAAAATATTTTGAGGAGTCTCACTAAGTAGGATTGAGCTAAAAATTTACGAATAAATCCCACGGTATGTTAGCTAACTTTCGTTAGTTCAACACTTTTTGATTTGAGCAACAGAAGATTTTCGAAAAAATCGGTTTCTACCTGCTGGTCTGTTTTGACAAATTTCTGCCATTATCTGCATTTGCTTCTTATTGATTCCTTTTTGAGTTCTATTTTGGGGAATTGAGCTTTTTGAAGGATTTGCTACAGTAGCTTGTGTTTTTAGTGAAAAGTCTTGCTATTCCAAAGCTTTGCTTAAAGGTCTATTATCTTTTGAATACACTAATGTTGCTAATAAAGATTGTGTGAAGTTTTTTTATGAAGGAAAACATTTCAGGTGTAGAGAGAGAATGATGTAATGAGATGAAGAATGGACAACAGCTCAAGCTTGGGGATGCCACCCCGGTGTCACCCCAAGGAATATCAAAGAGGTACAAGCATCAAAGCTTGGGGATGCCCAAGGCATCCCCTTCTTCATCAATAAAAAGCTCATGACTTCGTTTTTACTGTTTCATGCACTGTTGTGTTGTTCTTGGAGCGTCTTAGTTTTCATTTGCTTTGCTTAGTTTGTTTAGTTTGCTTGAATAAAGTAGTTTGGACCACCGTTATCGCTGTGTTGTTTCAAATAAGTCGATTGGTGTTGGAAAGGAGTAGAAAGTTCTTGCTTGGAAGTGCAAGAGGAGCTTGCATTGACTGTGACTTAGACTTTAGCATGACATGCTAGGTGTTGATTTGACCTTATGCTTAGTAATTATTGCTGTAGCATGTTTTGTTCCAAACAATTGGGATTACTTAGTGTGCCTTGAAGAAATTATGCATTTTTTAGCATGCAAACGCATAGTATTGTGGTATTCTCCTTCGATGCTTTGTTTGGGTTGACTTGGGACATGCTCACACCATGTTATAACTATGACAAGTCACCCTAGCCTCTATGATCATTTAGTCCTTGACTTGTAGTACCACTCTATGCTTTGATTAGTAATATTTTGTCGCTCAGCATGATTATGGCCACTATTGCTCTCTTAGTTGGTTGCTCCCAGTCTTTTGCTAGCCTCCACTTGTATGAGTAAGCTCTACTCATGCTTCCAGCTCCCAAGAAACCAAGTTATTCCAAAATGTCCACTATAAACTCATATGCATGGTGTGTTACATCATTCCAAGTATATTCTTGTTTTCAGCTATCTTACAATTAAAAACTATTTTGTTATGTGAAAACTTAGTGATTAAAGCTCTCACAAACTTGATGGCGCACTTTATATTCTTTGCCCCTAATAAACTTGAACCATTGTGTCGTCTTTGTTGTATATGCTTGCACTTATACGTTGGAATTAGCAGAACCATGTTGTCATGGGGAACATTTTTAACATTGCACTTGTACTTTGTACTCAGTTGATATCATGCTCTTTTGTCTATGGATGTCACCGGTGTGAAATAAAGAGGGAACTTGTAAGTCCATGGAGTATGTATTTTGTGTTAGAGAAACACCTGGGCCGCTAGCCTAAGCCATGCCTAATCATGGTGGAAACTTGCAGCATCACCATAGTGAGCTATCTATGAAGCGTCCTTAATAAAAAGCTATGCACATAGTAAATAAAAAGATCGTTGAGATGCTCATTATCTGCTTGCCTTGTCATTTTTGTTATGGGATAGCTCCTGTACCATGTGCAAGGGGTACCCTGTTGGCGGTTCTCTATGATACGCATATACTTACAATGACAAGAACTTACAGGTGACTGAAGTTGAGTAGCATGAGGTGTGGCCCTCGTATTCAAGGGAATTGAGATTGCCAACTTATACTTTGTCAAGTATATACTCCATAGTTTGTTCACTTTAACCTTAATCACTTCAAGATGCTTATGATAGGGGCAATGAGGGTTGAAAGCTAACAAGTACCATAATTTTTGGAAGCTCTTTTTGAAACTTGAAATCCCTGCTTCCCTTCTGAAGGGCCTTTCTTCCACTATTATTGAGTCTCCACCTTCTACCTTTAGTCACCATTAAGAGAGCATAGTTGCCATTCTTAGTTGTATGTGCAGTGTCCCAAAACTTATTGATTGATGCATATTGTGATATTACTTGTTCTTGTGCTATTTGTTTCTAGTCACCCTTGTGAACTTTGAAGGTGTCCTATGCATCTATTTGCTACTCTATGAGGGACAAGCTGATTGACACTATGCCATTTTTCTATATGTGAAACAAACAAACGTTTTTCAATGCATGTTATTCATGATCTTTGTTTGTAGCCTTTCATGTTGCATGCATAGTTACTTTTTCTTATTGTTAGAACTCCATCTTTCATGCACATGTTTAGAGTTCTTTGATACCAGCTTTCAATGATTGCAAATGGTTTGATCTTGGTTTTGATGATGCATGTCACCTCAAAAATTATTCTTTTTATCACTTACCTACTCGAGGACAGGCAGGAGTTAAGCTTGGGGATGCTTGATACGTCAGAAACGTATCTATAATTTTTGATGTTCCATGCTTGTTTAGTATCTACTTTGCTTTGCTTTGTCTACACTTTGAGGTGTTTTTATATCTTTTCTGGAACTAACCTATTAACAAGTTGCCACAATGCCAGTTTCCTGTTTTCTTCTGCTTTGGTTCTAGAATGGTAGAAAATCAATATTCTCGGAATTGGACGGGACAAAATCCAAAGTCAATATTTTACCGTGGGCGACATGAAGTCCAGAGGAGAGACGGAGAGGCGAGCCAGGGCCGCCACACCCCGCCTAGGCGCGGCCAGGGTGGGCCCGCGCCTAGGTAGGGTGTGGGCCCCCTGGTCGCCTCCCAGCCTCGCCTCTTCGCCTATAAGAAGCCCTCAATGCAGAAACCCTAGGCACCAGATCAAAACTACACGAAACCGTCTGTAGCCGCCACAACCATCGTCCCTAGATTGGGGGATCTGAAGTTCTTCCCGGCACCCTGCCGGAGGGGAGATCATCCGGAGGCCTTCTTCTCCGGTATGATGCGTGAGTATTTCCACCTTGGACTACGGGTCCATGTAGTAGCTAGATGGTTGTATCTCCTCCTTGTGCTTTCATGTATAAATCTTGTGAGCTCCGTTCATGATCAATATCTAATCTATTTCCAATCATGCATGTTGTGTTTGCGGGGATCCGATGGATATTGAGATTACTATGTCAGATTGATTAATGGTTTTGTCTTTATGATTCTATCATGTCTGTGTTGTTTGTGATCTTGCATGCTCTCCATTGTTAGTAGCTATCTTGGACAAGTAGTTGCTAGTGACTCCAAGAGGGGGTATTTATGCTCGATAGTGGGTTCATGCCTCTAGTTTCCAAGGGAAGTGACATAAATCTCTTCGGTGGTAGATGTGATGTTGCTACTAGGGAGAAAACAACGGTCTCTTGTTCATGGAACAAGTGGATTGTTTACCTTACACACTTTGCTTAAAGCAATTGTCTGTTGCTTGCAACTTAATACTGGAGGGGGTTCGGATGATAACCCAAAGGTGGACTACTAGTCATAGATTGCGGTGACCTAGCATACCACTTCATGATGTAGTACACTATAGTCGTTGACATAACACCAATGAAACACCGTTCACTAGTATTACATCCCTCAGAGTGGTACAACAGAAACACAGCAGGTCCAACTCTTTACATAAGATCCAAAGAACACTCTAGGTTCAAGAGAGAGAAAGAAACTTCTGACAAAGAAGAATCAGAAATGAACGACTCAAAGACTATCATACTAATAAGACTAGTATCTGAACTATTGGTGTGGAATTGCTGCTATTGCAATACACTACAGAAATAGGTTCTATGGCTAGATATTATATTCCTAACTAATCAGTAACTTCGTCTTCACTTGAGTTGATGTATATGTTGACTTCCTTGACTTCATTTAATACTTGAGCTGTTGATGAAGATTCCTAGAGCATAACTTGATGTAGACATCGTCCGTACTGGCTTTAGAACCTAGCAAGGGTTAATAAGATACGTTGATTACGAGCGTACTCAGCAAGTTCACTAGAAAAGGAGTGTTTGATGCACTATATCTACAGCCAGAGACCATAAGTCGTAGGCAATGTAGGTTTTCTTCAAAGGTTGCTTTTATTCTGAAAAGCTATGTCCGTCAGCCTTCACGGGTTTACTAGAACTTTCATGGAGTTCATTTCCCGCAGCGTTCGCAGCTCCTTCCCGGAACAGGGAGTAACAAGTTACAGTTCTAACACTCTGCAGAGGTGCGTTAGTTTACCCATGAGAGATCTTAAGCTTTGTTGCACGGCCGGGAGTATGTTCCCGTTCAAACTTCCATGGTTTGAGGCCCAACCTAAGATCCAAGCCAATCACTGCCCTCTCCGCGACCTCATATGTCTGCACGATCCTTCGGGGCCGGCTCACCTCCGTTAATCCCCCTTTCGGGCAGGCTAAAACCCTGATGAGTTTCCGAAAACTCTATGACCTGGTGATGCCCGGACGAGTACCATTTACATGGACTATATCCCTAAACACCATTCATAGATAATCTAGACACCAAAAGTGTGAGGCGTAAGGGTTCCCACCCATATGTTGGATCCGCACAAGGAATCACAACGTCACGTTAAGGTCGTCTTGCCTCCATACGAGAGGAAAAGGATACAACTGCCTTCTCCGTCCCATTCCAAATCTCATGGTCAACGTGTAATATACGGCGCAAGAATCACTGGCGACATTGGTTGTTAAGTCCTAGGTGATATATTCCTGAGTAGTGGTATTCCAACTACTAGGTTTAATAGATTAGTTGATCACCCTAGATCAGTAACCAATAGTTCACATTATTATCAAACATAATTTTTTCTGACCTTTTTGAAATGCAGGTGATGTCAACACTGGATTTGCAAAATACTTTACAGAAAATAATCAAAGGACATGAGAAAGTGTGAACTTGCCTTTTGTGATTGCAAGATTATGCACTCACGGTCTTCGAGACAATATAAAAGATCCAATATCTGAAATCAGCATCATTGGTCCGGTAAGGACTAATGTTTAACGAAGCAAGATTCTTTATGCATAAGTAATGTAATGTAAATTGATAAACTCGAATCCCGGGGATAACGTTGATCTAGGGTTTGGAAACTGGAAATGATTACTTTAGAATGTGTTGTCCTTTTAGATAAGTTTCATACTTGTGCTTCTTATTAAGGCTTGTGAGTGTGTGTGAAACAACATGTAAGTATAATAAAGCACACACAATAATGGAATACTCAAGTGGGAAATGTATTTGTAGACTATGTATAAAAGGTTTGTTCATCATTTAGAGCTTTCATAAAAATGCTTATGTCTTGCTTTATAATGTACCTTAAAAGAATAAATTTTGAAGAAAATCTTACTAGCTAAGGAGAAGTATTTAAATTTTAAGTTAACCTTATTAGGTGTTCTTTCAAGTTATAGTCTTTGAGTAAGAAAGAATTGCTTTATTTGAATAATGATACTAGTAGTATTTGAGACTTATCTATCTTGGTTTTTAACTTGGTTGGTTTGGTCCTGAGATGCTTTAGATCTTAATTAAAATAGACCAAAGTTAACTATAAAACACATAAAGTATTTAGCATTATACTTAAAGTCTTGTAGACTAAAGTTAACTTTAAAGACATAGATGGATTTAAGGTATATTGCTTAAGTTATTTGTACCTTGTGTGGTTTCTTATCATTATACTGGAGTGGAATCATTTATCTCCTCATAAAGATGTGGTTATGGTTTGTGAATAAGTAACCCATGTTAGTGACTACTTGTGAAGTCACTATAGTGTTTTAGTATGATTATAATATTGTGATTGAAGTATTGGAAAAGATTTTATTTCATCCCAAAGTATTCTTGTAGATTTTACAATTGATAAAGATTCTTTTAGAAAATAAACTACACTTATGGTTGAAGGAGAATTCAATAAAATTGTATTTTAAGTGTGTTAAACCATTTTGACCTCATACTACCAATATTTAAGTTTAATACTATTTATTAGATTCATTTGGCTAATATTAGAGTTAGTAGCAAATTTTATTTACCTTTATATGAATTTTTAATTAAGGAAATAGGTTTAAACTCAAGTTATTAAGTTGTTTAAATGTTTATTTACCTCAAAAGTGGAAAATTATATTTTTAACATGTGGGTATTATTTTTATGATCATTTAGGTATATTACATTTATTTTTGTGACTTATAAATAATAAGATATGATTTTTATAAGGTTTATTACTTTATAAATACTTAAAAAATAATAAATACTTATTTAAGTGAAATAATAATGTATGATTATAGTTTTAAAGTGCTTTTTATTTTTTTTAAGATTTTTGGTGTTTTATTTATATTTTTAATATTTACTAATATTAAAATATGAATTATCTAAGTTTTATTACTTATAAAACCCTTATTAAATAATATTTATTGAAATTAGTAACATAATAATGTTTCATAATAGGTTAATGTTATAGATTTTATTTTTATAAATTTTTTCATATATTATACATATTTTTCTAAATTACAAAACCAAAGTTATTGATTTTAAAAGGTTTAGTTATTTTGGGAATTTTTAATTAAATAATAAAATGTGTTTATTAGGTAATGCTGATGTTAGCATGAGGTGAGGTGTTTTTCTCACCAGAACTAATCCTACCCCAGTCACTGACTGGTGGGAACTCTGCCATGTCATCTCTATGTTTTTATTTGTTATAGAAAATATTATCACAATTTCTAAAATGATAAAAAATATGACATCAGTGTGATGTCATGCTGACATCATCCAAGGATGATCCTCAGATCGTGGGTTGATCCACGAATTGTGGGCATGCGGGCACGTGGTTTTCGTCCTGTTCAAATCAGTGGGATGCGGGAAGCCGAATAGTGGCAGCGCGACTGGTTTTTGGTCGCCGGAGCACCAGCTCCGACGAGCTCCGACGGTGGAACACTCTGGTATTCATGGGCAAGGTGATAGAGAAATCTAAAAGCGAATCCAGAAGGCTAGGGAGATGCGCCAACTCACCAGGAGCGTAGCGAGAGGCTCGGCGAAGCCACCCGTTGCCGGATGAGGTGGCCATCGTCGACGGCGATCGATGGAGTTCGAGATCATTGTCAATGACAGAGGGTGTGGAGGTTTGATTCCTTTTGCAGGTTGATCTAGAACAATGAAATGAGTCCAACGGTGCCCTTAGGGTGGCTAGGGGAGCTTAGGACCAGCGGTTTCCATAGAACTCCGACGAGCTAGGGTTCGGTGTTGCAAGCACGAGAGAGATAGAGAGAACAAGAGGGAATGATATGGGTATGAGTGGATAGAGGAAGACTTGGGCGTTCTTATCCTCACTCTCACCGGAGGCGGCGCGCATCGTAGCACGACGAGGATTGACGACGACAGTGACGCCACGCAACTGCTTCTGCCGGCGAGGAAGACGACGGGGAAAAGAGGCCGAAGAGGTATCGGGCCAGAGTTGGGCTGCTTCTGGGCCGTAGCAAGGCGAGCGAAGTGTGTCTGCTGCTGCACGTGAGCGTCTGGTAGAGGGATGAACCAATAGGCTTTGGCCAGTTTCTGAACTAAGTCCATTTTTTTATTCCTTTCTGTTTTCTGTTTTCCTTTCTTGTTTTGTATTTACACTTTTGTTTTCAGATTTGTATTTTTTTATCCTTGATTGAAAATTTCTTTATAGAATTTATTGGTTAAATAGTTGCAGCAAAAATGAATGGTATTAAAGTCATTTTATGAGCTTTTATTAAGTAATGTTGTATTTCTTTATTTTATTTATATAGATCATTCTAATATTTGGTAAGGGACTTTGTTATTAATTTTCTTATTTGTTTGTAAAACTTAATTTTAGTTAGCTCATAGTTTGGAGGGAAAATTTTATATAATGATCCTATTTATTATTAGATGCATGATATCATAAGGATTTAATATGGTTAATATTACTCCCATCAATTTGGGAAATAACAATGTATATATTCTATTATAATTAATATAAAAGTTAGGGTTTAATTGTAAGTGCTTACCCTATAGTTTAGGATTTTTAATATACTTATGTTCTGTTGTTGATAAAAGTTTATGGCTAAGCATATTGTATTTTTGTTTGTGATATTTAATGATATCCCCTTTTAAAATAGAAATTATTAACTGGAGTGTCTGATGTAAAGGAATTGATAAAATAACTCCTAAGCACATCTAGTTATGGTAATTGGGATTGACAGGGATGTGCTTAAGTGATTTGCTATAAGGAATATTCCTATAAAGCATTGTGGAAATAATATGATTTATCCAACATATGAGATGGATGATAAGCTTGATCATAGATTTAGGGTTTAGTGTTTACCAAGAATTCCTATCTTCCATAATTCATAACTCTCGACTTCTGATTAAGGAATTCCTTTCCTAGATATTGTACTCCTTCATATCCATTATCATGTGCTAACATGATGAGCTTTGCTTTACAAAAATATTCCTATCCACCTTTAATTCCTCTAAATCATTTATAAATGCAATGAGCTTGTTACTAAAGCTTTTCATAATCTGCTCACATCTATAATTGGTTTATATCAAACTACTCTGGTAATGATAACCTCTAATCCACTAAGTAGTTACTTCTAACTCCATTCATATACTTCCTTTATCACCATCACTAATATTACTCGAATGAATGTATATATCAAGTTCTACTTCCCTAAAATGCTTACTATCCTTTAAGAGGAATAATACTACTTCAATAACTCCATGCTACTCTATCTTCAACTTAATTATACTATCTTATATTTACTTTACTCTAATAGCTCATACTCCAACCTCACATTATATTAATGTGACTTCTAATGAAAACTCTAGGATAACTTATCTATACTAGGGTTTCAATCATGTTCTATCCACCAATGTCACTTATAAATGATATAAGCATTCAATCTTGGTAATTAAAGCATGATCATTAGAATCCTTTGATTACTTATGGCTTAGGTTTCCAGTTGGCTAATCAAGGCTTTCATCCATACAACATTATAGTTGTATTATAATTATCTTCTAATTATCTCTATTGGACTAAGAGATATTATTCATTGACTATACCTACTTGATCCAATAGGAGTACTCCTGGTAACTATCTTCAGGATTCATCCTTGTAATCTTCTTTATTACCACATAATTTTATATTCCAATAACTCTTCTATCATTTCAGGAGTGAGTTAACTCCATCAATTATCATATTGATTTGATTCTCTTCAATCACTCCCATCCTATAGATGACATCTAAAACTAGCATTACTATTTACCTCTTCTTACTTCTTTCTCTAAAGGATTGAAGTGAATGCTATGATAAGGACAAGAATTGCTAGGTCAAGGATTGATAGGTTAAGAATTGGTGAATCAATAGTTGATTACTCAACATTGATGAACAATAGATATTAGAATAAGATTCAATAGAGATGATCAGGATTGATATGGAAAGAAAGATATATGGTGAATGATCTTGACTTGGTTTCTTTCCTACTCAATCTCACTAAAGAGTTAAGATTGTATTACCATGATACTCATGGTACAAGTAGATGAGATTAAGATAGATCAAGATTTAGTTGTTCCATTCCTGTTACTTAAGTTATATTCATAACTTTGTATTCATGAGTTGTGTAATGAATACTAGGATATGATTATTTAAGGATTAAATATACATCATTAAGTAAAGTATTTGGGTTTAACTTTTATTACATTTGATCTACCCTTAGATCAAATCTCCCTTACCCAAAATAAGGTTTTAACAAAGGTCATATTGAAAATTATCGCAGTTAACTTGATGATCTACTTCAATTTCATCAAGTTAAGAGAAGCTTCAATCATTTTGACAAGTTTTGTTCAAAAGCGCGAAAATTATTCGGATTTTCTATGCATGAATGCAATGCACACATATGTGTCCAGCTTATTTCTAAGCTCTAATGCTGGGACGTTACAGACTCTCCCCCTTAAAATAAACTTCGTCCTCGAAGTTCATATACTCTCACGTTTCGGAGTAAGGAATTGTCTTGCAATGATTACCATGTGTCTCAACTCCATGGTAACCTTTAATGAGAATAATTGTAGCATTCCATATCAAGATCTTTTCCTTGAATTCTTATCATTCTTGGTAATCTCCAACTTGTTGTCTTTAATACTCCAAAGTTTCTTCTACTATCCTTCTTTAGGGATATGTCCCTATTATAAACTCCTTAATTAGGGTCTCCTCTTTAGTTCCTTTTCCTAATTAGGTATCCTAATCCAACTCCTTTACTTGATCATCGAACTTTCTTTTTATTCTATACAAGGTCTAGGAAGTCTGGCTAAGCCTGGGTTTTAAATTTTGTTAGACAATAGTTGAGGCTAAAAGACTAATATTTGATTTAGCACTGTATGAGTTGTACTGGTGATCCTTCCAAGATAGGATTTGAACTCATTTAGTCCATACCCATTGGAACTTCTTGTTCCTCTATTCCTGTCCAATTGGATGTGCTTTATTCTCTCTTATGAGTCACTTAAGAGTTGTTTCCTCTAGAATTAGCCTATTAAGATTAATCTAATTTACTACCTTTAAGTTTTGTCTTTAACAGGCTTTAGATAATCTTTTATTATTACCTTAGATGCTTTTATAATAATGACTTTCTTTTAACCTTATGAAAATAAGGCTTGCTATTGTCGTAGGTTAGTCCTTTTTCTCCAACCTTTATTTGGAAAGTCAGGTAGCAATACTTCAATTTCTATTGTTTACTCTCCCCCTTAGGGTTTACTAATGGTCTTCAAACTATCTATATAGTATTTATTGGCTTTATAATTAGAATATTGGTCTTTTTTCAGCTTATACTTTACCTAATTATGGTCTCATGAAAGATTGTACGGTGTATCCATACCATTGTGGATCTCTGAAGTGAATATTTCAGCATTATTTGTCCTACTTACTATTTGGACATTTTCGTTTTGATAGGTCAATTTTTGCGAAGAGTCTCGAAAGACGGTCACTTAAATTTTTTTACTCCTTTAGGTCTTACTTAGCTTAGGCCAAGTTTTATGCTCTTTATGCAACCATTAAGATGATCTAGTTAACTATGTCAACCAACACCGGCTGCGGACAAGATACCAATTGTGGATCAGAATACCGACTATGGATCAAATACCAGCTGCGGATCATCCTAGGTTGTAGGTATTACCCTATAGTTTCCGACATACTACTGGCATTCTCTCTGAATTGTCAGAGCTTGAATACCATTTTGGTTCCAAAACTTCTTCTTTGCACTTATTCATGATACTTCCATGAACTTGGTACAACTACTTCATTAACTTCTTAGTAACATTACCTATTTTGGGTGACATTAGTTTCATCACTTCTTGTTGCTTTATATATTTTCTACGTTAACCTTCCTTCTTATTGTTGACTAACAATGATCTGAATTTGATCCATCCTTCCAATTGTGTTGATACTCCTCATACTTGGATTTACTCTTCAAGTAAGTCTTCATCTTTATCTTCGGAACTCGTCACTCCCTTACACAAATTCCCTATTCTATCTAGGTCTATAACATCAACTAGTAACTGGATGTTGCAACATGCATTTGCACACCAAGTCAAACTTCATGTACAGATCTAGTCAATCAAGAAAAATCCAAGAAAAAACAATAAATCCAAATGTGGTACATATAACACACAATATTCTAAGCCCAGAATATAGTAGTTGAGTATAGTATCTCTAGAATCCAGGCTTAGTTGTGTAGTATATGACACCTCCTCGTATAGGTTTACATCATGATACTTAGCACATAGGTTCAAACTATTCTTTATCTCAATATTTACCTAAATTGCTCAAGTGCAACAGGATAATCTTAAGCAAAGTGGTCTCAATTTGGTTTTTGGCTAACCTTTTATCTCACCTCTTGTAATGATTAACTATGACCAACCTTTCTTATTTAGTAACTAACCTCACATGATCTCACAAAAAGACTAATAAGTTTCTATTGAACCCCTAAAATTGAAGGTTATCACTATTGTATGACACCTATGACTTCTGTCATAGTTCTACCATGTTATTTCATTACTTCTACTTCAGGCTAATTTACTAATTTCTTGTCATAATTATATTCCCATCATGGTTTCGGAGCTAATCTCACCATGATCTTGTTATGTTTTACCTATTTACATGATTCAAGAGCTAATCTAACTATGATAACTTTACTTCTCACTATACTATTATTAAGTCTTAACATAATTTCACTTCATCACGAAGAATTCTCAATTGAATCCCACATGATTACCATTCATCACATCAACATTTATCCTAACGATATTCATCATGTTGTCTTTGGTTATCAACAAACCATAAGATTCCACTATCTTACAGGAATTCTAGGATTAGGCTACACTATTAAGAATACTTCAATTGATGTCTTAAACTTGATTCAATCCTACTACAACCAATTGAATTTCCTACAGTATCTTGGTGGTTTATATCTCCTTAGGAAGACACTAAGTAGCACTTTACTAAGAGAAGATGGACAACTATTTCTAAGAAAGATGATTATACACCTCGTGAGGTTATCCTCACGTGGATACTCATCACAATTCATAAGAATACTTGGTTTAGATAAGATGGCTCCTATAGTCACTATCCAACCTACAGATCTTCCTAAAAGGGTTTTAATCCTAAGGTCAAAGCATATGCTCTGATACCAGCTGCGGTGACCCAGCATACCGTTGCATGATGTAGTACACTATAGTCGTTGACATAACGCCAATGAAACACCGTTCACTAGTATTACATCCCTCAGAGTGGTACAACAGAAACACAACATGTCCAAATCTTTACATAAGATCCAGAGAACACTCTAGGTTAAAGAGAGAGAAAGAAACTTCTTAAAAAGAAGAATCAGAAATAAACAACTCAAATACTATCATACTAATAAGACTAGTATCTGGACTATTGGTCTGGCATTGCTGCTATTGCAATACACTACAGAAATAGGTTCTATGGCTAGAGATTATATTCCTAAATAATCAGTAACTTCGTCTTCACCTGAGTTGATGTATATGTTGACTTCCTTGACTTCATTTAATACTTGAGCTGTTGATGAAGATTCTTGGAGCATAACTTGATGTAGACATCGTCCGTACTGGCTTTAGAACCTAGCAAGGGTTAAGAAGATATGTTGAGTACGAGCATACTCAGCAAGTTCACTAGAAAAGGAGTGTCTGATGCACTATATCTATAGCCAGAGACCATAGGTCGTAGGCAATGCAGATTTTCGTAAACATTTCTTCAAAGGTTGCTTTTATTCTGAAAATCTATGTCCGTCAGCCTTTACGGGTTTACCAGAACGTTCATGGAGTTCCTTTCCCGTAGCATTAGCAGCTCCTTTCCGGAACAGGGAGTAACAAGTTATAGTTCTAACACTCTGCAGAGGTGCGTTACTTTACCCGTGAGAGATCTTAAGCTTTGATAAAGATTCTTTTAGAAAATAAACTACATACAATATATGAAAATTGTATTTAAAGTGTGTTAAACCATTTTGACCTCATACTATCAATATTTAAGTTTAATACTATTTATTAGATTCATTTGGCTAATATTAGAATTAGTAGCAAATTTTATTTACCTTTATATGAATTTTTAATTAAGGACATAGGTTTAAACTCAAGTTATTAAGTTGTTTAAATTTTTATTTACCTCAAAAGTGAAATATTATATTTTTAACATGTGGGTATTATTTTTATGATCATTTAGGTATATTACATTTATTTTTGTGACTTATAAATAATAAGATATGATTTTTATAAGGTTTATTACTTTATAAATACTTAATAAATAATAAGTACTTATTTAAGTGAAATAATAAAGTATTATTATAGTTTTAAAGTATTGTTTTCATTTTTTAAGATTTTTGGTATTTTATTTATATTTTTAATATTTACTAATATTAAAATATGAATTATCTAAGTTTTATTACTTATAAAACCCTTATTAAATAATATTTATTTAAATTAGTAACATAATAATGTTTGATATTAGGTTAATGTTATAGATTTTATTTTTCTAAAAATTTTCATATATTATACATATTTTTCTGAATTGCAAAACCAAAGTTATTGATTTTATAAGGTTTAATTATTTTGGGTATTTTTAATTAAATAATAAAATGTGTTTATTAGGTAATGCTGATGTCACCATGAGGTGAGGTGTTTTTTCTCACCAAAACTAATCCAACCCCAGTCACTGATTGGTGGGACCTCTCCCATGTCATCTCTATGTTTTTATTTGTTACAGAAAATATTATCACAATTTCTAAAATGATAAAAAATTGACATCAGCATGATGTCACGCTGACATCATCCAAGGATGATCCTCAGATCGTGGGTTGATGCGGTGACCCAGCATACTGCTGCATGTGTAGTACACTATAGTCATTGACATGACACCCATAGAACATCGTTCCGTAAATATCACATCCCTCAGAGTGGTACAACAGAAACATTGCGGGTCCATATTACAAACATTCACACATTATTATTATTACAATACCAGAAGTTCAAGATTTCAAAAGGTTTCAACTTACAAACCAAAATATAAAGTGTTTCGGCGGAATTTAAAAGTAGCAACTCCAACTAGGAGTTGAGCTCAGCAGCTTATTCTATAGAGTTCGTGCTGCTCGGCTCCGTTGGTTACTACTTACTAGGATTCTTAGTTGGACTCGTTATCATCAACACTATAGCGGATTTCGTAATCCACTCCTTCAACACCTCCTGACAGGTCAGGTTCCTCGTAGAACACATCTTCTTGACATTCAGCTGCATACATTGGCACGTCTTCGGGATCCTCAAAGTCTAAGCAAGGGATCAAAGGAAAGGATGAGTAACAGCGTTACCCAACAAGTTCATTATATGCAAGGTGGGAAGTTTGATGCTCTAACTACCACCTCGGACTATAAGTTCTTGGTACTATGCAGTTTTCGTAAATCTTTATTCAAATATTGGTTTTATTATGAAAATCTATGACCATCAGCCTTCACAGGTTGACCAGAACTTTCATGGAGTTCCTTTCCTGCCGCATTCGTAGCTCCTTCCCGGAACAGGGAGTAACAAGTTACAATTCTTACACTCTGCAGAGGTGCGTTACTTTACCCATGAGAGATCAACTCCTTGTTGCGCAACCAGGCATACTTTCCCGTCCACAATTCCATGATGTGGGGCCCAGTAGCTGGTCCAAGACAATCACTGCCCCCTTTGCGACCTCGCATGCCTCCTTGGTGTACACCATGCCCACATATTGGATTGCGGCAATGGTTTGTACAAACCGTTAGATGCTAGAACTATCGTGGGACGTTGAGGGTTCCCACCCATATGCTGCATATCCTCTACGAATTACCAATTAATATGCACGCTACGAGGATAACAGCCACGACATGCACATCCGGCTTCATGCGAGAGGAAGAAGATACAGCTAACTTGTCTGTCCCATTCCAAATCTCATGGCTAACACATAATATACGGCGCTAGAATCACCGATGTCAGGGGTTATTAATTCCCTAATTGATCATCATTGTGGCAAATGGAACTATAAGTTCTATTGCTCCATTATATCATCACTTAGGATGATATCTATGATTTCTTTATTTGTGAAAATAATATTTTCTTTCTTTGGAGTATATATGATAACACACAATTTGCAAATACTTTGATAAAGACTATTCAAAGGATATGAGCAAGTGATGAACTTGCCTTGTGATGGCAAGGTAGTGAAGTCTGATGCTTACACTGGACCTTGACCTTCTATGTCTACAAAAACATCATTATTGCATGGTAAGGACAATATTTAAAGAGGAAAAATGATTATGCAAAGTAATGTAATGCATTATTTAATTTTATATGTATTCTTCCCCATTATTTAAATTATAGAAAATCATTTTTAATTAATTAAGGATTTATAAATATTAATTCCTTTAATAATTATTGAATATTATACTCTTTTTATTTTATTTCCTTTTATTTGGATTTTATTGATTTAATAATTTCTTTAAGAATTATTATTTGAATACCAAAAATGTTATGAAATATTTGTTTAGTATTTTTCTAAAATACTAAAATATTAATATATAATGAAAGTGATTCTTATATATTTTTATCATCTTTCAATAATTTTGTAAAATTCCATAAGGAATATTTAAATAACAAAATTCTTAATAAAATTTATATGTTTAAAATTTTTATTTCTTAATTTATTTGGATAATTTAGATTATTGTGAATCCAAAAATATCTTATTTATAATTTTTGGACTTTTATCTTAATTTCTAGAATTTATTTAAGTTCAGGGGCATTTTGGTCTTTTCCAATTATTAAAACGGGCTCTAAGAGATTTGGGCTTTCAGCTTAGTTTTATTGGGCCCTTGTGGCCCATTAGGCAAAGTAAAAAAAACACCCCGAAGGGTCCCCGGCCCAACCCAGCCCATCACTCTCTGTCTCTCTCTCTCTCGAGCTCACCTCTCTCCTTCTCCTTCCCCGACCCCGTGGTCAGCGGTGCTGTCGCCGGCGATTCGCGCCGCCGTGGACCTTCCTGGCCGCCGCCGTGGTGCAGGCTGAGGTTGTTGGCCCCGCTCTACCCTCCTGTCCAATTGTATTTGGACTTGGAGCTCTCCTATGGCCAGATCGATGTCGTCCCGAACCCTAGGGTTTGGGGTTGGCGTTGATCCTGATGCCGCCGCTGCTGTCGTGCGCCGTGGTGATGTTCCTTGCCTCCAGACGTGTCTAAGGTCGCCGCCGTGGCGATCTGTGGGTTGCAGCGCCCCCTGGGGGTGCTCCCCGTGCCGCCATGGTCGTCGGCCACCTTTGCTTCCTCTTCTAGTCTACAGCGAGGACCTACTGTAAGTTATTCATCTCCCCTCGTGCTCTCTGTGCTAGGTCATCCTATGCTAGCTGTTGGTAGTGACCTTTCTGGTTACTGTATTGACCTGATTAAGATGATTTGTTCCACTTAGGGTTCATATCCTACTGTTGATTAAATACTGGATGAATTGGGATCAAGTTTTGATGGTCCCTAAGCATGCTAAATGATTGTTAGCTGTGGCTTGCTACTTATGATTAGCTGTGGTGATGCTAGTGGTTTATCAGATGATTCTATGGATTAATTTTGATATGGTCAGATGGTAAAGTTGCTCTAGAAGCAATACTTGGGAATCTAGTGGTTTAATAACACACCACTGTCATTTCTTGGTTAATGACACTAAGTGTTGTGTGATGAAGTAACTGTATTAGCACTGTTGGCATCTAGAATTCATATGTAGTTTGAGATCAAATGGTTTCAAATAGTGAAGATATACATGGTGATTTTCTGAATTATGATTCCTGTGATGACAGGAAAATGATTTGTAGTTGGTTGGTTGAATCTGTGAAGATTAAATGCTTAACCTGATTAATGTAGAACTGTTCTTGTGACACCATCTTTGTATGGCACACAAGATTAGATTCTATTTCTTGGTTTGATTTGGTTCAAGCTTAAGATGAGTTTGGCATTAAAGATAAGTAGAAACTCTTTTCCTTAAATCCGTAATACCCATGATGTTGGTCTGAGGTTTAGGAGTTAATCCTTTAACTTGTTGATTCACATGGATGGGTTCTGGTAGTGATACCAGCTACTGTTTCTTGAATCAAACTTTGGGAAGAGTAATGGTAGGCTTGATCACTTGTATAGATCCATAAAATTAAATTCTAAGGTGCTACCCTTGTCTTAGAGATGTGCATAGAAGTTTAAATCTTAGCTATGTTCATTCTTGAATTGAAATATAGCTTGATAACTAGGTCAATGATGTTGTTCTGAGATCTAGTTGGATCCTTATACTTTTTTGATTGCTTTTGGTGTTTAAAATTCAGTGATGGATTCATCCCACTTGGGTGCTTTCTAAGAGTTTGAGTAATAGACAGATCATGTATGCTTGTCTAATCTTAGACAGATAGATCATGTGATGGTCTATTTTACTCACCACTGTCACTTGATGTTGGGGTTTCCTAGGGTTGATCTTGTGCTAACTTGATCTGATGCTCTCCTGGTATTCCAGCTCCTGGCTTGTCCTTGATCTAGCCCTTCACCTCCTGGTCCTGATAGCTTGATCTTGGTCTTGCTATCCACCTGATCTACCCCCTCCTTATGTCACCATTTTGGTGGTGTGATTCAGGGTTTTGGTTAGTGTATCTAGCTTGGCTTTGGCTTGGTTGAGCTGGTGGCTGCTGTTCTTGGTGTGTATGAACAATGGAATAGTGTGGGGATTGGTTTCCCACGGCTGTGTTGATGGTTTTGTTTGGTTGTGCTGTTGTTGTGGTGCTGACAGCACACACCATGCAGTTTGGTGTGTGTGTGCTGCTTGTGTGCCTGCTGCATAGTTGTGGATATATTCTGAATTTGATAGTTACTTTCATCAGGTTACTTTTTACCTGGTTGGTGAAACTTGCCCCTCCTTGTTGTTTATTTGACTTATGGCTTAAAATTATGAAAGATACATTCTTTCATATTGGTGAAACTTGCCCCTTAAATACTCAATGATGAAAAAGTGAACAGTGCACTTCACTGTCAACTCTGAGAGTAAAAATAATTCTAATCCTAACTTTCTTTTTCTTTTAAGTTTCTGTTTATTTTGCAGGTACCAGATTTGAAGATCAAGACTTTAGTTTAGGTTTTTATTTTTTTATTTATAGATTAGTCACTTGTAATAACTCTCATATTCAAATGTAATCTTTAATTTATTCTTTTGTACTCTTTATTTTTATTCTTTTGTAATAAAGATTGTACTATTCAATAAAGAAATATTATTCTTCTATTTATTTACTATTGTAAATATTGTTTCTCATTTCATAAGTTACATTTTGTAACTCATTATTGAATGAAATTATAAAATGGAGATTCTTATTCTTAATTGCTTTCTTTATATAAAGTTTGAGTTATTATTGGTTAACTCTTAATTAAATCAAATACTAAAACATTATTCAAAATCCTTTGAATTATAATTCAAACACTCATGTTTTTAATTCAAATTTCATTTCCAAAACACATAAGTCCATAAAGATCATATCAAAGTCTATAACAATCATTCTTCAAGACTATACCTAAGCTCAAAGCATGAAAGAAACTTTGATCACTTTAGGGTTTTATTTGGCGAAAACTTTACCCACATTTTCATAGATGAATGCATGCAACAATTCAAATTCCTAAATCTACCCTTCGTTAGTTCCTAAATGTTGGGATGTTACAGACTTCCCCCTTAAATTAAACTTCGTCCCGAAGTTTTTTGAGATGTACCTGAA
This sequence comes from Avena sativa, assembly GCA_916181665.1. NCBI lineage: Eukaryota > Viridiplantae > Streptophyta > Magnoliopsida > Poales > Poaceae > Avena > Avena sativa. The sequence goes on along the minus strand of OV702297.1, from coordinate 295,068,722 downwards.
TAGTTCTGGATAGGCTTTTCTTAAATCCTCTTCTTTATCCCAAGTGGCTTCCCTTTCAGGGTGATGTTCCCACTGTACTTTGCAGTACTTGATTGCTCTATTCCATAAACTTTTCCAGTTTTCTTCCAAAATTTTACAGGGCTTTTCAACATAGGTCAAGTCTGCTTGTAGTTTTATCTCCTGATGTGTGATTGCATCATCCGGAACTTCCAAGCATTTACGAAGTTGTGACACATGGAAAACATTATGCACTTGAGCTAATCTTGACGGTAACTCTAAAGCATAAGCTATAGTTCTGTTCTGACTCAATATCTTGAATGGTCCAATATATCTTGGACTCAACTTTCCTTTAACTCCGAACCTTTTCACCCCTTTCATTGGACTTACTTTCAAATATACCAAATCTCCCACTTCTGGATGCCATGATCTTCGACTTTGATCAGGATAAATTTTCTGCCTACTCTAGGCTATTTTCAGTCTATCCCTGATCTTATCAATGATATCTTGTCTTTCCTTGATATAGTCTGGTGCAAACTCCTTGCTGCTTCCAGGCTCATACCAACATATTGGTGATCTACACTTCCTTCCATACAGAACATGATATGGAGCTGCCTTCAGACTACTCTGATAGCTATTATTATAAGAAAATTCTGCCAATGGTAGATGATCTTCCCATGTACCTCCAAAATCTAATGCACAAGATCTTAACATGTCTTCTAGTATTTGATTTGTTCTTTCAGTTTGACCTCCTGTCTCAGGATGATAGGCTGTGCTGAAATCTAACTTGGAACCATGTGCTTCATGCAATTGCTTCCAAAATGCTGAAGTAAACACTGATCCCCTATCAGTTATGATCTTTTTGGGTACTCCATGCTTACTTACTATCTCTTTCATGTAAATTTCTACTAACTTCTCGGCATTATCTTTCTGATTTACCGGAATAAAATGTGCACTTTTAGTGAGTTTGTCCACAATTACCCATACCATATCCTTCCGTTTAGGTGTCATGGGCAATCCTGTGATGAAGTCCATACCTATTTCTTCCCACTTCCATTCGGGAATTTCCAAAGGTTGCAATGGTCCTGCTGGACTTTGATGTTCAGCCTTCACCCTTTGGCAAGTATGGCATTCTAATACATATTTAGCAATGTCCCTTTTCATGTTATTCCACCAGAATAGTTCTTTCAAATCCATATACATCTTAGTACTTCCTGGATGTATAGAATATGGTGTTTCATGTGCTTCTCTGAGTATGACATCACGAATCTCAGTCACATCTGGAACACAAAGACGGTCTTGAAACCATAAAGACTCACAATCTCCATGGTGAAAAACTGATTTTTGCCCTTGAGATATCGTCCGAATTTCCTCAGCAATAAAAGGATCTTCTGCTTGATGTCTGAAAATTTCGTGCTTAAGATCACTGTCCTTCTCTACAACTACCTGCATAGTAGCTAATCCTCCAAGAACCTATGTTCTAATGAATTGAAGCTCTAATATTTCCAAGTCCATTTGTAAGTCTTTTGGTAGCTCCCTATTGCTAGGCTGGATATCTACACTCTTTCTTCTTAAAGCATCAGCTACAATATTTGCTTTCCCTGGAGTATAGTTGATTGTTAAACCATAATCTTTGATTAGTTCCAACCAACGCTTCTGTCTCATATTCAATTCCTTTTGAGTGAAGAAATATTTGAGACTTTTATGGTCAGTGTATAACTCACATATGGCTCCATAAAGAAAATGCCTCCATCCTTTTAGCGCAAAAACCACTGCTGCTAACTCTAAATCATGAGTTGGATAGTTGTCTTGAACCATAAGCAATGAATTTCCGATCTTGCATTAATACACAACCCAAAACTTCTTTATATGCATCACAGTATACTGTAAAGTCTTTCCCTATTTCAGGAACTGCTAATATTGGAGTTGTGGTTAACCTAGTCTTCAACTCCTGAAAACTTGCTTCACACTTCTCATCCCAATTGAATGGTGTATTCTTTCTTAACAATTTGGTCATTGGTCCAGCTATTTTGGAGAAACCTTCAATGAATCTCCGATAATAACCAGCCATTCCTAACAAACCTCGAATTTGCTTCACATTGGTTGGTGCGGTCCACTCTAATACTGACTGAACTTTAGATGGATTTACAACAATTCCATCTTTACTGATCACATGGCCAAGGAATTCTACCTCATCTAGCCAAAATTCACACTTACTGAACTTAGCATAAATTTTATGTTCCCTTAGTGTCTGCAATGCTATTATCAAATGATCAGCATGCTCTTCCTTATCCTTGGAATATATCAGAATATCATCAATAAAAACTATGACGAACTTATCCAGATATGGCATGAAGATTTTGTTCATCAAATTCATGAATATTGCTGGTGCATTGGTCAAACCGAATGGTAAAACCAGGTATTCATGGTGTCCATATCTTGAGACAAATGCTGTCTTTGGAACATCTTCCGGTTTGATTTTTATTCGATGGTATCCAGATCTTAAGTCGATCTTTGAAAATACTCCGGCTCCTTTCACTTGATCAAACAAATCTTGAATCCTTGGTAAAGGATACTTATTCTTGATAGTAACGTTGTTCAGATTTCTATAATCACCACACATCCTTCTTCCACCATCCCTCTTATCCTCAAATATTACTGGTGTTCCCCATGGAGATACACTTTCCTAAATAAATCCTTTTCTGGCTAACTCATCAATTTGCTCTTTGAGTTCTTTTAACTCTTTGGGTCCCATCTTATATGGTGCTTGAGCTATTGGTGATTTACCAAGAATTAGATCAATAGTGAACTCTATCTCCAGATCTGGTGGCATTCCCGGTAGCTCTGCTGGAAAAACATCTTGAAATTCATTTACTATAGGAATATCTTCCAATTTGACCTCTTTCATCGAGTTCAACTGCAGATCCACCATGATATGACTGTGCTTATCTGCTTGGTAAACTATCCTTGCTCCACTTGGAGTTTTGATTGAGACAGTTTTATCCTCACAATTTATCTGAGCTCCATGCTCCATCATCTAGTCCATCCCCAGCACTACTGCAATTCCCTTCAAAGGAATCACATAAAGGTCTGCAAAGTATGTACAATCACAGATCGAGATAACTTGATCTTGTTTAATGTGGTGTACAATCACATTTCCCCCTGTCGTAACTACGGTCATAGGGTTTTCTAACATTGCCCTTGTAATCCAGAATTTATCATAGAATTCTTCAGAAATGAATGAAGTAGTTGCACTAGTATCAAATATAACTTTGTCGGGATTGGTAAGGATATTGAGCGTACCTATCACTTCATGATCCGAATTATCCACCTCCTCGAGGGTTGTGCAATTTTCCCGGTAAGTCTGTTCCTCTTGCCATTGTTGTTCTTGCCATTATTTCCTCCTTTATTGGGCTGTCCATTTCCTCCACCGGGTTGTCCTCCCTTGGTAGGCCAACCTCCTGGTGGTTTGCTCGGACAATCGGGCTTGATATGCCCCTTCTGACCACAATCGTAATAGATCAATACAGGCTTCTTGCATTCCCTCTAGAAATGCCCCGGAATTCCACAGTTGTTACAAATAACATTCCTTCTAGGATTGGATTGATTTCCACCAATGCCCTTGTTATTGTTATTGTTACCATAGTTCTTGTTCCGAGGTTTGAACTCCAGATTGGGTTTAGGTTTACTTGCCTGAATTCTCTTGCTTTCCTTCTTGGCTCTCTCCCTCCTATCCTCTTGGACATTCTTATAATCATCTTCGAAAGTAATGGCTGCATCCATCAACTGCTGATAATTTTGCTTATTAGATAACCTTAGCTGCATTTTCACAAATGGGTTTAACCCACGCAGGGAACGTTTCTTCCGCTTCTCTTCCGTGTTAACATCCTCCTCAGCATAGCGAGATAGTTGACTAAACTCCCGGATATACTTCATAACACTAGTATATCCCTGCTGAAGCTCCTCAAATTCTCTCCGCTTCAACTCCATAACACTCTCTGGAACATGATATTCACGGAATCTCTGCTTAAACTCCTCCCAGGTGAACTCCCTTCCTGGTTGTTGCATGGCCAACTGATTCTCCCACCATGATGCTATAGGTCCAGTCAGAAGATGAGTTGCATACCTCAATTTCTCCTCGTCATTGCAACCTACAGTCTTCAACTTTCTTTCTGTATCTGCTAGCTAATCTTCTGCATCCATTGGTTCAGGAGCTGATGCAAAAGGTAACGGCCTTGCATTCTAGAAGTCAGAAAGACTTACTCCTCCACCTTCAGGTGCCCTCTGATTTGCTTGTCCCAGCAACTCCTCCATGAACTTGTTCTGGGTCTCTTGCATCATTTGCATACACTGCATAAAATTCTGCTCCATTAACGTCCTCATTGGTGGTGGTGGTGGCAATGCTCCCTGATTTGCTGCATCTGCATCGGCCTTCTCCTTGGCCTCTCGTTCCATCCGCTGCTGCTCAGTTTCGATTTCTACACCCGTATCCATGACCCTCTAGTCATGCAACATAAAGCGAATACTCATACTTACATCATGCAAATGTGTTCTGATCTCGAATTTACGCACAGAACTAGTCACACAATGAAGATCCAATATGCATTTCACATATTATACATAATATCATAATAATACAAAGTCATTACAACATATACCATATAGGTATAATCACAACACTACATTATTTATCTAACTATCTTATTTCTTGGAGTACAATACATGGTACTTTATGTCGCTAACTAGTTGCCTACTTCTAGTAGTAACTACGCTCATCATACATGCCTGATGTCCAACCGTGATGACGTGTCGTTCGTCGCACAGTTTGTGAAACAAATGGCCTTCCAGAAGGAACATACTCAGTATCTGAAGTGTCAGGACTTGAGTCATTACTCAACCTGAGTGCATTGACTCCCTCCAGCTCAGCTGAAAAGTCTTCAGAAACATATTCAACATTATCTACCGCTTGCATCTCTTGAGCTTCATTCCATGAGTTGTCAACAGGATACGCAGATCCTGCTGCTTCCCAGGTGCTCCTTTGGGCAAGATAGTTAAACACTGGATAATGTATATTCCTTGGGTTTTGAGAAGATGTTGATGATTCAAACACTCTCTCCTTGGGATCCTCTTCTTCATCCTGAGTGTCTATCGACATGTCATTTCTACTACTGTTACTAGGGTTAATTCTTGCACCCATCCAGCTAGATTGTCCAACATTTCTGTCAGAACCATCTGTGGACATCTGGTGTTCGTAAGATCCTTCATCTGATCCCCTTCTCCAACCATCAGAATTCTCAATAGGAAGTTCTGAATCAGAACCATCCTCTGAACCCTGTGGTACTGCATACCTCGTATCCATAGTAGGATCACGTATAGGTTCAGGACTTGGTGAATAAGGATATGGTATAAAAGATTTAGGGTCTATAGGTATATCCTTAAAGATAGGTATTGCACTACTACTGCTTGCTTCCTTTTCCAACTAGATTGCTAACTGCTTCCTCCTTTCCGAATCAGTTAGATCCTCTAACATGTCATTTTTATCTTCGACAATCACTTGATGTGTCTTATACAAAGACGCAACGAGTGTTCGGTATCTATCCATAAACTTGGAAGCTAACTTAGGATGCTTCTTAACCAAAGTAAGATGATCCGGTATAGGCTCCGAGTCTATAGAATCATGAGGTATCACAGAAAATGTGCTACCTTCTAACTCCTTGGCTTTATACTCCCGGATATTGGCTATCGCCTCCACAACAACAACATGATATGCTGCTAAGTGACTCCTACCTTCACCTATAGGTAGATCGTGATATAACCCAAGATCCTCTGGAAGTTGGATACTCACATGATACTTGGATAACATCCGACCATCATAGTAGGTTATAGTGTTTACTGGAATTCTAGTTGGACAACTAAAAATCTTTAAAAGTTGACGAAGTTGGTCTGTAAATGATCCTTGATAATCATCAAGAGTCTCCTCTTTCCTTACCAAAGTCTGTTTTGGAAACTTTGGTGCCATAGCTCTGTATATCAGAAAAATAGTTTTGATTAGTAACCAATAAGATATTGCATCATAACAAAGAATTATCGCACTAAGACATATAACGAAATACTCTCATTTGAATACCCATTATATTACTTTTAGAGAATTCTTTATCGTTGCTACACCCTCCTACAGGTAATACCCTTTACTAGGTTTCCAACCTAAGGTCAAAGCAATTGCTCTGATACCAACTGCGGTGACCCAGCATACCACTGCATGTGTAGTACACTATAGTCGTTGACATGACACCCACAGAACACCTTTCCGTAAATATCACATCCCTCAGAGTGGTACAACAGAAACATTGCGGGTACATATTACAAACATTCACACATTATTATTATTACAATACCAGAAGTTCAAGACTTCAAAAGGTTTCAACTTACAAACTAAAATATAAAGTGTTTCAGCGGAATTTAAAAGTAGCAACTCCAACTAGGACTTGAGCTTAGCACCTTATTCTATAGAGTTCGTGCTGCTCGGCTCCGTTGGTTACTACTAACTAGGATTCTTAGTTGGACTCGTTATCGTCAACACCATAGCGGATTTCGTAATCCACTCCTTCAACACCTCCTGACAGGCCAGGTTCCTCGTAGAACACATCTTCTTGACATTCAGCTGCATACATTGGCACGTCTTCGGGATCCTCAGAGTCTAAGCAAGGGATCAAAGGAAAGGATGAGTAACAGCGTTACCCAACAAGTTCATTATATGCAAGGTGGGAAGTTTGATGCTCCAACTACCACCTCGGACTATAAGTCCTTGGTACTATGCAGTTTTCGTAAATCTTTCTTCAAAAAGATTGGTTTTATTATGAAAATCTATGACCATCAGCCTTCACAGGTTGACCAGAACTTTCATGGAGTTCCTTTCCTGCCGCGTTCGTAGCTCCTTCCCAGAACAGGGAGTAACAAGTTACAATTCTTACACTCTGCATAGGTGCGTTACTTTACCCATGAGAGATCAACTCCTTGTTACACAACCGGGCGTACTTTCCCGTCCACAATTCCATGATGTGGGGCCTAGTAGCTGGTCCAAGCCAATCACTGCCCCCTTCGCGACCTCGGATGCCTCCTTGGTGTACACCATGCCCACATATTGGATTACGGCAATGGTTTTTACAAACCGTTAGATGCCAGAACTATCGTGGGACATTGAGGGTTCCCACCCATATGCTGCATATCCTCTATGAGTTACCAATTAATATGCACGCTACGAGGATAACAGCTAGGACCTGCACATCCAGCTTCATGCGAGAGGAAGAAGATACAGCTGACTTCTCTGTCCCATTCCAAATCTCATGGCTAATGCGTAATATACGGCGCTAGAATCACTGATGTCAGGGGTTATTAATTCCCTAATTGATCATCATTGTGGCAAATAGAACTATAAGTTCTATTGCTCCATTATATCATCACTTAGGATGATATCTATGATTTCTTTATTTGTGAAAATAATATTTTCTTTCTTTGGAGTATATATGATAACACACAATTTGCAAATACTTTGATAAAGACTCTTCAAAGGATATGAGCAAGTGATGAACTTGCCTTGTGATGGCAAGGTAGTGAACTCTGATGCTTACACTGGACCTTGAGCTTTTATGTCTACAAAAACATCATTATTGCCAGGTAAGGACAATATTTAAAGAGGCAAAATGATTATGCAAAGTAATGTAATGAATGATTAAGCCAACATGGCAGTTAATACTTCAGCTTTCTGGAAGGACCCAACACTATTTAATTTTATATATATTCTTCCCATTATTTAAATTATAGAAAATCCTTTTTAATTAATTAAGGATTTATAAATATGAATTCCTTTAATATTTATTGAATATTATACTCCTTTTATTTTATTTCCTTTATTTGGATTTTATTGATTTAATAATTTCTTTAAGAATTATTATTTGAATATTAAAAATGTTATGAAATATTTGTTTAGTATTTTTCTAAAATACTACAATATTAATATATAATGAAAGTGATTCTTATTTATTTTTATCATCTTTCAATAATTTTGTAAAATTCCATAAGGAATATTTAAATTACAAAATTCTTAATAAAATTTATATGTTTAAAAATTTATTTCTTAATTTATTTGGATAATTTAGATTAATGTGTATAATTTTTGGAATTTTATCTTAATTTCTAGAATTTATTTAAGTTCAGGGGCATTTTGGTCTTTTCCAATTATTAAAACAGGCTCTAAGAGATTTGGGCTGTCAACTTAGTTTTATTGGGCCCTTGTGGCCCGTTAGGCAAAGTCAAAACAACCACCCAAAGGGTCCCTGGCCCAACCCACCCCATCACTCTTTGTCTCTCTCTCAAGCTCACCTCTCTCCTTCTCCTTCCCCGACCTCGTGGTTAGCGGTGCTGTCGTGGCAGAGGCAAATAGAGCTCTTGCACATTTTCGTTAATCCATGAATAGAATCTAGGTATGTAGACACATGGATCCGTACATCGCGATCGGAAAAGAATCAATAGAAGGAGAATCAGACGGTATCTTTCTCGAAACAAACAAAAAGTAAAAGAAAGAGAAAACAGAAATCATGATCAACTAAGCCCTCTCGAGGGCTTGCTTAAGAATAAGAAATAAGAATCTTATGGAAATAGCATGGAATAAGGTTTGGTCCTATTCAAGGGGATTAGGAGCCGTGCGAGATGAAAGTCTCATGCACGGTTTTGCATGAGAGAAAGAAGCGAGGAATCTTATGGAACTTCTTGGCCTCCGCTGTGGTGCAGGATGAGGTTGTTGGCCCCGCTCTACCCTCCTGTCCAATTGGATTTGGACTTGGAGCTCTCCTGTGGCCAGATCGATGCCGTCCTAAACCCTAGGGTTTGGGGTTGGCGTTGATCCTGACGCCGCCGCCGCTGTCGTGCGCCATGGTGATGTTCCTCGCTTCCAGGTATGGCTAAGGTCGCCGCCGTGGCAATGTGTGGGTTGCAGCGCCCCCCTAGGGGTGCTCCCCGTGCCGCCATGGTCGTCGGCCACCTCTGCTTCCTCTTCTAGTCTACAGGGAGGACCTACTGTAAGTTATTCCTCTCCCCTCGTGCTCTCTGTGCTAGGTCATCCTATGCTAGCTGTTGGTAGTGACCTTTCTGGTTACTGTCTTGTCCTGATTAAGATGATTTGTTCCACTTAGGGTTCATATCCTACTGTTGATTAAATACTGGATGAATTGGGATCAAGTTTTGATGGTCCCTAAGCATGCTAAATGATTGTTAGTTGTGGCTTGCTACTTATGATTAGCTGTGGTGATGCTAGTGGTTTATCAGATGATTCTATGGATTAATTTTGATATGGTCAGATGGTAAAGTTGCTCTAGAAGCAATACTTGGGAATCTAGTGGTTTAATAACACACCACTGTCATTTCTTGGTTAATGACAGTGAGTGTTGTGTGATGAAGTCACTATATTAGCACTGTTGGCATCAAGAATTCATATGTAGTTTGAGATCAAATGGTTTCAAATAGTGAAGATATACATGGGGATTTTCTGAATTATGATTCCTGTGATGACAGGAAAATGATTTGTAGTTGGTTGGTTGAATCTGTGAAGATTGAATGCTTAACCTGATTAATGTAGAGCTGTTCTTGTGACACCATCTTTGTATGGCACACAAGATTAGATTCTATTTCTTGGTTTGATTTGGTTCAAGCTTAAGATGAGTTTGGCATTAAAGATAAGTAGAAACTCTTTTTCTTAAATCCCTAATACCCATGATGTTGGTCTAAGGTTAAGGAATTAATCCTTTAACTTGTTGATTCACATGGATGGGTTCTGGTAGTGATACCAGCTACTGTTTATTGAATCAAAGTTTGGGAAAAATAATGGTAGGCTTGATCACTTGTATAGATCCATAAGATTAAATTCTAAGGTGCTACTCTTGTCTTAGATATGTGCCTAGAAGTTTAAATCTTATCTATGTTCATTCTTGAATTGAAATATAGCTTGATAACAAGGTCAATGATGTTGTTCTGAGATCTAGTTGGATCCTTATACTTTTCTGATTGCTTTTGGTATTTAAAGTTCAGTGATGGATTCACCCCACTTGGGTGCTTTCTAAGAGTTTGAGTAATAGACAGATCATGTATGCTTGTCTAATCTTAGACAGATAGATCATGTGATGGTCTATTTTAATCACCACTATCACTTGATGTTGGGGTTTCCTGGGGTTGATCTTGTACTAACTTGATCTGATGCTCTCCTGGTATTCCAGCTCCTGGTTTGTCCTTGATCTAACCCTTCACCTCCTGGTCCTGATAGCTTGATCTTGGTATTGCTATCCACCTGATCTTCCCCCTCCTTATGTCACCATTTTGGTGGTGTGATTCAGGGTTTTGGTTGGTGTGATCTAGCTTGGCTTTGGCTTGGTTGAGCTGGTGGCTGTTGTTCTTGGTGTGTATGAACAAAGGAATAGTGTGGGGATTGGTTTCCCACGGCTGTGTTGATGGTTTTGTTTGGTTGTGTTGTTGTTGTGGTGCTGACAGCACACACCATGCAGTTTCGTGTGTGTGCTGCTTGTGTGTTTGCTGCACAGTTGTGGATATGTTCTGAATTTGAAAGTTACTTTCATCAGTTTACTTTTTACCTGGCTAGTGAAACTTGCCCCTCCTTGCTGTTTATTTGACTTATGGCTTAAAATTATGAAAGATACATTCTTTCATATTGGTGAAACTTGCCCCTTAAATACTCAATGATGAAAAAGTGAACAGTGCACTTCACTGTCAACTCTGAGAGTAAAAATAATTCTAATCCTAACTTTCTTTTTCTTTTAAGTTTCTGTTTATTTTGGAGGTACCAGATTTGAAGATCAAGACTTCAGTTTATGTCAACACCCGGATTTTTAATCCCAGATGCCTGTTATGCCATACATCGCAATCCCAGGATTACCATTTTTGCGAGACATAACAGAATTGGATACCATAGTACATCATCCATTACAAACCGTACATAAGTTCTTACACAAATAGGGATCTCATGATCTAGTTCTTAATACAACTTCAAGCAGCGGAATACGTAATAATAACGGTAGCGTAGGCGAAGCTCCATCTTCGGGTTTCACAGGCAATGCTGACGATGGGAGATGATCCTAGTTGTCGTAACCTTCCTGAGGTCCATCCTCCAGGTACTCCTCTTCATAGACTGGCCATGGGAATAGCCAGGGACAAAGCCATGAGTACTCTTTAAGTACTCGCAAACTAATACTAACAGTTAAAGGGGTTTTTGTAGTAGGACACTAAGCTCTAGGGTTGCTTTGCAAAAACCAGATTTATCTCTACTAAGTTTAGAAGCAACTAATGCTAGTCGAAGTTTTATAACACCTAAGTGGGAACTTGTATTTCATATCACAACCCTGTTGTGGTCAAGTCAAAGTCTCAACTCATTTCACAAGTCATTTTGAAAAGTCTGACGGGGGAACAGTATAGCCACTCCAACTGTCCATAACCGCGGACGCGGCTATTTGAATAGTTTGACACTCTGCAGAGATTGTACACTTTCACCACAACATTCGATACATCCGCTAGGAACAAATCCTGAATTCACCATACTCAGTATGCGGATAATCAATCCTAACCTTTCAATTACACGCCCTAGTATAAGCACCTCTCCTGTGAGTTTGGCCTCCCAACCATGACCAACCGTCATCTTGGGTACTGCACAGGTGGACAATCTTCACAAGGTAGCCTCAGCTTAGACCTTGGCCGTGAGGGAACTAATACTAAGGTATATAAGTTTCCAGTCAAGCCCTACCCAATCTTCGGGTATTGTGGTTGTACGATAAAATTGGAATGGTATCGCATCCAGACAACCATCAGTTTTATAAAGGGCTAAGGCTCATGCCTCAACATTTTCATCACCAAAATCATCAGGTGTTCGGAAAACACATGTCCAAAACATTTCAATAGAATGATCCATCATTCCAAGGTTTTCATAACCATTTTTCCACCAAGTATTCCCATCTAATGTTGATCAAGTTTTATGCTTAGCACTAGCATCTACAAGTGGGGGTAAGCAATAATGAGGGGTGGTAAACTAGTGGAGTTTTAACTAAGTTTAACCTCATGCCATAGGATGAAATCAAGATTATCTAGCTTAGACCAAATTTTATGCTCTTTATGCAACCTTCACATATTCTTCTAGTATCTACCATTTACTTAGGTAACATACAGGTAAGAGTTTTGATAAAGAAATAAAGTAAGAGGCTTGCAAGTAAAACTAGGATGGGTTTATCAAGTAGTTAGGATCATATATGCTTTTAAGGCATATAGTTGACATGGTAACAAGCAAGTATTGGCTTGCACAATATCAGTATAAGCTTGCTAAATTGCAAGTGTTAGCTTGCAAGGTTAATAGCTTGCCTTGAGCAGAGCAGTGGTTGAAGTTCTCCTTGGCTTCTTCTTCGTAGAATCGTCCTTCCTCCTCGTATCCTTGATCGGTACTAGCGTCTATAAATAAATACGATGTACACAATCACCAAACAATACTTAACTACTTGCAATCATCACACAAAAAGGATCCTATAGATGATCTAGCATCATCACTAACATTACAAGATTAAAGCTTGGTTTAATTCCTTTTATTTTTAGAAAAGTAATTTCTACAAATTGAAAAACTACTTAAGATTTAATATTCTCCAAACCAAACATGGGATCATGTTGACACATGTCATCACCACAATTTAATAAGGTTTTACCCTTTTATTTTAATTAAATAAAGTGACTAGAAATTCCTATGGGGCATTCTTTTATTACTTGAACATTATTTCCGCAAGTAAACCCATATATTTTTATATATTCTGAAAGGTATGGTTAAATGTGATTTTTGAGAGTTGGAATCAACTCAAAAGCTATCATGGTTTAAATTTGAAAAATGTTTGAATGCAGAAAAGCTTCTGCATTGTTATTTTTACCATGGGTGACCTATAGATCCAAATGACTTGAATCCAACGGGCTTGGATTCAGCATTCCCAGACCTTTCCAACAAAATTGGTTTCATTCAATTTGGTACACTAAATAGTTCTAGGTTGATTTTTGAAACTGGGTACAGAAGTGTGTTTGAAATAAAATGGAGAAGGTTTAATTCAAATAACTGGGCTGCACGGGAAAAGTTAATGGGCCGGCCTGCTAAGCGTAGCGCTTCCGCGGGGTGCAGGCGAGGGTCGGCGAGGCGGGTGAACGACAAAGTCGACGACGGCGAATCTCCTGGTACCGGTGGCTCCTCCTGGGGCGGCTCCAATCGCTGGCTCCCTTCTTCTCCAGAGGCGGCGGGCTCCGGTGAAATTCCGGCGATGCGATGCTCGCCTTGCTCCGGGAACAGTGTGGCACGATCAGTGATGAGAGGGGAGTAGGATGGTGTGCTTAGTTCGGCTGGGGGTGGCCTCTATTTATAGTCGAGCGAGGGGACCGACGGGGCGCACGGTGAGCTCGTCGGGGGCGATGGTACAGACGGCTATTGGCATGGGCGAAGGTAGGGGACGGTGCGGTGTTCCCTGGCGATTCTCAACGATACGGTGGCGAGACATGGGGCGGTGCGGGTTGGTCTCGAACACGCGACACTCTACGCGGCAGAGGCGACGTCTTCAACGGCGAGCGGTGGCTGTGCGGCATGGGGCGGCGAACGAGGATGTCTGGCGGTCTCCTGGGTCGGTGGCGATCGTGTATGCACGCGGCGAGGGCGGCGCGCGGTCTGTGGGCTTTGGTCGAGGGTGGCGCTATGGCGCACGCTCGGCACGGTTGGCAGAGGCACGGGCGCGGCGTTCCTGGGTGCTCTGGTCGGTGTCTTCGAGGCAGGGCTGGTCCAGCGGGGGCGGTGAGGCATGGGTGATCTCCCAGACAAGGTTGGCACGGCTAGTTTCCTTCCTAGCTTGCTGTCGACATGTGGGTGGCAAGGGTGGCTTCGGCTGTTCACCATTGATGACAATGCCAAGCTCACAGTGGTGCTAGTGCTTGGTTAATCTTGCTAGATGATCTACTGAGCTGGTTGTGAGCTAGATAGGGAACCAGTTAGGCAAGAATCACTGCTCACAATAGTGTTTTGATTTTGTTTGATTTGTGTCTGCCAAGTGTTTGATGAAATGGCCGCATGAATTCAAGTTTTGAATTTTGAAAAGATTTTTGGTGGGTGTGCTAGATTGGTGCTGGGGAGCCTGCTTGGGTTTTGAAAGTTGAGCTTGTTTGAGTGGTTTTTGAAAACGTGGGATCTTCCCATATGATAAAGATTCAAGTTTGAATTGTCATTTAAACTATGCATTTGAAAGTTTCTGGATGATCACAAAGTGGTCCTTGATACTTTGTTATGAGTACAATCAAGGGGTGCAAAGATCCAGAAAAGTTTCTGTTAGGTTTTGAAATTTTGAGACAGCCAAAGTAGGCATGGGAGTTAAATTGGTCAAAATGACGATTCCTTTATTTTATTTGTTTTGCTTTACTTGTCTTTGGGAAAAGTGTGGGAAATGTTTAGATGATGTTTATTTCACCTAAGAAACATTTTACAAGCAAAGAAACACACAAACAAGTTGGTTCAAAAGAATTTCCAATTAAATGCATACACATATGCATGCTTTCATAATTTTAATTAGAAAAGTTTTTGTTAACCCTCATTTTGATGATTAGAGTTTGATGATCCAAGTTTAGTATTTTTGGGATGTTACAAACCTTCCCCCCTTAAACAAAATCTCGTCCCGAGATTTGAAAAAGGACGAAAAGATTACCTAGGATTTGAAGAGATCGGGAAACTCCGTCCTGATATGATCTTCGCGCTCCCAGGTAGCTTCCTCTTCTGTGTGGTTGCTCAACTGAATCTTGAGAAACTTGATGCTTCGGGTTCGGGTAGTTCGAAAAGCTTCTTCCAAAATACAGATGGGTACTTCGGGATAGGTTAGGTCATCGTTGATCTCTATGGTCCGGTGGTCGATATTTTTGAACACTTCGGTCTTCTCTAGGACTTCGAGACACTTGCGAAGTAACGAGATATGGAACACATTGTGCATGGCTGACATCTCTTCGGGCAGTTCCAATTGATACGACACTTCTCCTCGACGGTTCAGAATCTTGAAAGGTCCGATATATCTGGGGGCTAACTTTCCCTTGAGTTGGAAATGTTGCATTCCCTTCAATGGCGACACTTTTAGATAAACAAAGTCTCCAATGTTGAAGGCGAGGTCTCGACGTCTCTTGTCGGCGTAACTCTTTTGTCTGGACTGGGCGGTCTTGAGGTGCTCACGAATCTTGTGAACCTTCTCTTCTGCTTCTCGTAGGATGTCGGGTCCGAAAATTTGACTCTCTCCTACTTCCGACCAGTTCAAAGGGGTGCGACACTTCCTTCCGTACATGAATTCAAATGGGGCCATTTGCAAACTGGCTTGACAACTGTTATTGTAGGAAAATTCTGCAAACGGCAGACAGTCTTCCCACTTGGATCCATATTCTAACACACATGCTCTCAGCATATCTTCGAGTATTTGATTTACTCGCTCCGTTTGTCCATCGGTCTGAGGGTGGTACGCGGTGCTGAAATCTAGACGGGTCCCTAAACCTTCTTGGACTTTCTTCCAGAATCTCGAGGTAAACTGAGTTCCTCGATCCGATACGATGTTCTTGGGGACTCCATGCAAACTAACTATCCTAGCGATGTACAACTCCGCTAGATTCGAACTCTGATATGTGGTCTTGACAGGCAAGAAATGGGCGACTTTGGACAATCTGTCCACTATGACCCAGATAGAGTCATTTCCCCTACTAGAGGTAGGCAGTCTAGTGATAAAGTCCATTCCAACGGAATCCCATTTTCATTCCGGGATCTGTAAGGGTTGCAACAATCCGCGGGTCTTTGATGTCCTGCCTTGACTCGCTGACATATATCACACTTGGCGATATAGCTTCCGATTTCTCTCTTCATCTTATGCCACCAAAATTGCTCTTTCAAATCTTGATACATCTTAGTTCCTCCGGGATGGATAGAATAAAGAGTATCATGAGCCTCCTTCAGAATAACTTATTTCAACTCAGAATCTGCGGGTACACAAAGGCGTCCTTTGTACCATAGAATTCCTTCTTCGTCTTCGGTTAATCCAAGTACTTTGCCTGTACCGATACGACGCTTGATTCCGTCGATACTATCATTTCCTTTCTGCGCCTCTTTAATCTGACTGATCAAAGTGGGCTGGAGTTCTATGCTAGCCAAAAATCCTTCACTTACTAATTCCATTCGAAAATCTTCCATCTCTTTGTGCAAACTTGGTTGCTCCTTCAAAATCATGGAGTTTAAGCGGCACGACAATCTGCTAAGGGCATCTGCTACCACATTGGCTTTACCAGGGTGATAGTGAATGTCCAGATCGTAATCCTTGATTAGCTCAATCCATCTTCTCTGCCTCATATTCAGCTCCTTCTGAGTGAATATATACTTTAGGCTCTTGTGATCCGAATAAATCTCACAACAGTTTCCCATTAGGTAATGCCTCCATGTTTTCAGGGCTAGAACTACGGCTGCGAGTTCGAGGTCATGGTTTGGGTAGTTTTGCTCATGCTGCTTTAGTTGTCGAGATAGATAAGATATAACGTTGCCTTCTTGCATTAGCACACATCCGAGACCAATCTTGTATGCGTCACAATACACATCGAAGGGCTTCGTGATATCTGGCATGATCAAGATTGGGGCTGAAATTAACCTTCTCTTGAGTTCTTGAAAACTCGCTTCACATTTGTCTGTCCATTCAAACTTCTTGTCCTTCTTCAGTAATTGGGTCATGGGTCTGGCGATACTAGAGAATCCTTCTACGAATTTGCGGTAGTATCCCGCCAATCCGAGAAATGCACGAACTTGGGTTTGAGTGGTTGGGGCTTGCCAATCTTCTACATCTTTCACTTTGGCAGGGTCAACGGCAATTCCTCCGGCTGATACAATGTGACCGAGGAATCCTACCTCCTGTAACCAGAATTCACATTTGCTAAACTTTGCATACAGCTGATGCTCTCTAAGGGTTCCAAGAATGGTCCTTAGGTGTAGCTCATGTTCTTCTTTTGATTTGGAATAAATCAGAATGTCATCGATGAAAACAACGACAAACTTATCCAGGAAGTCCATAAAAATCTTATTCATGAGATTCATGAAATAAGCGGGGGCATTGGTTAGTCCGAAAGACATGACTGTATACTCATAAAATCCATATCTGGTGGTAAAGGCAGTCTTGGGAATATCCTCTGCACGAATTTTGAGTTGATGATAGCCAGTTCTAAGATCAATCTTAGAAAACACTTTGGCACCGGTCAACTGATCAAACAAATCTTCTATCTTGGGCAAGGGGTACTTGTTCTTGATGGTGACATCATTCAATTTCCGATAATCCGTACACAAACGGTTACCTCCATCCTTCTTGTCCACAAACAAGACAGGTGATCTCCAAGGTGACGCACTTGGTTGAATCAATCCAATTTCCAGCATGGAATCCATTTGCTTCTTCAGCTCTGCGAGCTCTGACGGGTTCATACTATAAGGTCTCTGGGCTATGGGTCCGGTTCCAGGAATTAGTTCGATGATAAACTCGATATCCCGATCTGGGGGCATACCGGGCAAAACATCTGGAAATACATCGGGGTATTCATAGACTATCCGGACTTGGTCAATGGTAGGTTGGGCTATACTCTTGTTGCACTTGAATTGACGAGGTAAGGTTTCAGATAAATGCTCGACTGATATTCCGGCTGTACTGGTCATGGTTATGGCTTTCTTGGCATAGTCAATCAATCCTTTATGTTTGGACATCCAATCCATTCCTAGTACTACTTCCAAACCTTTAGTTCCGAGTACTATCAGATTAGCATAAAAATCTATGCCATGGATTCGGATAGGGACGGCTGTGCAAATTTGCCTAGCCTTGGTGGTTGATCCGGGAATTTGAACAATCATAACATGCTTCAGTTTGGTTGGTTGAATTTTACTAGTGCATGCAAATTCTTCGGTGACAAATGAATGCGATGCACCAGAATCAAACAACACTCTTGCAAGTACTGAATTAACCGAAAACATACCCAGCACGACGTCTGGCGCTTCCTGCGCTTATTCAGCATGCATGAGAAAAATACGGCCATTGCGGTTGAGTGAATTCCCTGGGGCAAATCTTCTCCCTGGATGAACACGATGCTGCTGCTGAGCTGGGACATTGGCATTGGGGGCTGCGGCATTCTTCTTGTTGGGGCACTCGTTGGAATAGTGGCCTTTATTTCCACAGTCATAACAAGTCACTTGCGACTTGTCCTTTGCTGATACATGCACAACATTGCTTCCAGTTCTCGGGGCAGTGTTGGTGTTGGCGGTAGCATTGTTGTTGTTGAACTTGGGTGGGGCACGATTGAAATTGCTAGCATTGCCGGGGTTGTTGTGATTTCCTCCGGGCCTAGGGTTTTCACGGTTGGGATAGGTCGGACGGTTCATCGGGGGTCTGTTGGTTCTTGGGGCAAATCCTGGAGATGGGTTGGGGCGATACTTTGGGGTCTGATGGGTTCCTGGTTGATGCATCATGCGACGCTTGCGGTTCTCATTGGCTTGGTTGATCTTTCCTTCCATCTGGATAGCTGAGTCGACAAGGGCTTCAATATCAGCAAAGGGGATATTGACTAATACCGTCTGCATCTCATCATGCAGACCATTCAGGAATCTTTCTTTCTTCTTGGCTTCGGTGTCGATCTCATCCGGGGCATACCTAGCTAATGACAAGAATTTGTCACGGTATTCCACTATAGTCATCCTTCCTTGCTTAAGCTCTCTGAACTCGTCTCTCATTCTCTTGATCAAACCTGGTGGCACATGGGTCCTGCTAAACTTGACCTTGAATTCCTCCCAGGTCATCATCTGGCCTCCGGTCATTGCGCGAACACTGTTCCACCATGCCCTGGCATCTCCGGCTAGATAGTGGGTGGCGAACAGAACTTTCTCGTTGGCTTCCACTCCGGCGACTTCTAGGTTATTTTCTATGGTTTGCAGCCAATCATCGGCGTCTAGGGGTTCTTCTGACTTAGTGAAAACAGGTGGGTTAGTATTCTGGAAATTCTTGAGCTTAGATCCATGGTTGTCCTGATTTCCGTGGCCTTGGTTGTTGTGGGCAAGCTGAGCTATCTGCTGCAGGGTGGCTAGGTTGGCTTGACGTTCGGCTCTTTCAGCTTCACGGTCAGAAGTCAACATTTGCAGAATCTACAACATCGGGTCCAGGGATGAACCACTTCCTCCACGTGGCATCTGAAGATTGAGATAGATCATGAGAAAGAGGGAATTTTTCTAAAGTTTTGGGTCTTTAAAAAAATTTAAAGTTTGACTCAGATTTTTCTAGTAACTTGCTTTTCATTCATTCATTCATTCATTCATAGCACCCGATACAACACACACCACAACAAAGAAAAGCAGATGGTTTTAAGAACCATTCTGAGAACTACGATACAATAGGACCGAATACTACTCACTACGCTAGTGCTCAAGTGTTACTACTCCTCGGAATCGGTGGCTTCATCGTCCTCATCATCATCATCGATGAAGGCGAAATCATCTTCATCGGTGAAGAAGTCCATAGACTGATCCTCCAGAAAATCATCATCATCACTGAGATAGGAGTAGGGGTCTCCACGAAGATCCTCTCCGGCATTCTCCCTTTCCTCCAACTGCATGTCTCTCTCGTGGATGGTCTCCTCCAGAGATGAGATGCGGTGGCGAAGACGGGCAATAATGCGCTCCTTCTTGTCGAGCTGACGGCGGCGAGACTTGCGGTCCTTTTCTAACATGGCGATGGTCTGATCCTTCGTCTTGATGATGGCAGAGTTGTGGTTGCAGTAGTCACGGCAGTTGTCTAACTCCTGCTGACGATCATACATCATGAAGCTAAGGTGGTCCAATTGAGTCTTTAGCTCGGGGTGGTATGGGGCTTCCAGTGGTTGTCCATTAACATCACGCCTTGGGCAAAACTCAAAACGAGTACCCTTGATCTGATTGATGCTCTGCCCACACAGACGAGAGAGAGTTTCCTGCATGGCCCTGGCAAGTCCATCGAGCCAGTTGTTTTCTCTCAAGGTAAACTGAATTCCTTCCGCAGTGGGAGGTTCAATCTTTCCTCGGAGACTTGCAACAATTAGCCACTGCAGATCTTCTCCTCCTTGATCATTGAGCTTAGCTCCGAAGAACTCGGGGTGCGGACGCTCCAGAAGTTCCGAAAGCTGGTCCAGTTCCCTCTCAAAGATAAGGTCTCCTCCATTCCCCAACTGATAAAACTTGCTGTACTTCACGTCCATCTATAAGAATATAGGATGAGTCAGTTAGTAGAGTGATCAAGTGTGTCAAAATTTTATGTATTTTTGCACGAATTTTTGAGGAACATGAATTTTCATGAAAGAATCAAAGGGATAAGAATGATAATAAGTTTTTGTAAATATTGGTTTTCTTTGGTTTTGAAACTAAGTTTTTGATTCAAACGTCCAGTCTAACTAGGGTCTCCTATGGTCAGGATGGCTCTGATACCAACTTGTCAACACCCGGATTTTTAATCCCAGATGCCTGTTATGCCATACATCGCAATCCCAGGATTACCATTTTTGCGAGACATAACAGAATTGGATACCACAGTACATCATCCATTACAAACCGTACATAAGTTCTTACACAAATAGGGATCTCATGATCCAGTTCTTAATACAACTTCAAGCAGCGGAATATGTAATAATAACGATAGCGTAGGCGAAGCTCCATCTTCGGGGTTCACAGGCAATGCTGACGATGGGAGATGATCCTAGTTGTCGTAACCTTCCTGGGGTCCATCCTCCAGGTACTCCTATTCATAGTCTGGCCATGGGAATAGCCAGGGACAAAGCCATGAGTACTCTTTAAGTACTCGCAAACTAATACTAACAGTTAAAGGGGTTTTTGTAGTAGGACACTAAGCTCTAGGGTTGCTTTGCAAAAACCAGATTTATCTCTACTAAGTTTAGAAGCAACTAATGCTAGTCGAAGTTTTATAACACCTAAGTGGGAACTTGTATTTCATATCACAACCCTGTTGTGGTCAAGCCAAAGTCTCAACTTATTTCACAAGTCATTTTGAAAAGTCTGGCGGGGGAACAGTATGGCCACTCCAACTGTCCATAACCGCAGACGCGGCTATTTGAATAGTTTGACACTCTGCAGAGATTGTACACTTTCACCACAACATTCGATACATCCGTCAGGAACAAATCCTGAATTCACCATACTCAGTATGCGGATAATCAATCCTAACCTTTCAATTACACGCCCTAGTATAAGCACCTCTCCTGTGAGTTTGGCCTCCCAACCATGACCAACCGTCATCTTGGGTACTGCACACGTGGACAATCTTCACAAGGTAGCCTCAGCTCAGACCTTGGCCGTGAGGGAACTAATACTAAGGTATATAAGTTTCCAGTCAAGCCCTACCCAATCTCCGGGTATTGTGGTTGTACGATAAAATTGGAATGGTATCGCATCCAGACAACCATCAGTTTTATAAAGGGCTAAGGCTCATGCCTCAACATTTTCATCACCAAAATCATCAGGTGTTCGGAAAACACATGTCCAAAACATTTCAATAGAATGATCCATCATTCCAAGGTTTTCATAACCATTTTCCACCAAGTATTCCCATCTAAAGTTGATCAAGTTTTATGCTTAGCACTAGCATCTACAAGTGGTGGTAAGCAATAATTAGGGGTGGTAAACTAGTGGAGTTTTAACTAAGTTTAACCTCATGCCATAGGATGACATCAAGATTATCTAGCTTAGGCCAAATTTTATGCTCTTTATGCAACCTTCACATATTCTTCTAGTATCTACCATTTACTTAGGTAACATATAGGTAAGAGTTTTGATAAATAAATGAAGTAAGAGGCTTGCAAGTAAAACTAGGATGGGTTTATCAAGTAGTTTGGATCATATATGCTTTTAAGGCCATAGTTGACATGGTAACAAGCAAGTATTGGCTTGCACAATATCAGTATAAGCTTGCTAAATTGCAAGTGTTAGCTTGCAAGGTTAATAGCTTGCCTTGAGCAGAGCAGTGGTTGAAGTTCTCCTTAGCTTCTTCTTCGTAGAATCCTCCTTCCTCCTCGTATCCTTGATAGGTACTAGCGTCTATAAATAAATACGATGTACACAATCACCAAACAATACTTAACTACTTGCAATCATCACACAAAAAGGATCCTATAGATGATCTAGCATCATCACTAACATTACAAGATTAAAGCTTGGTTTAATTCCTTTTATTTTTAGAAAAGTAATTTCTACTCATTGAAAAGCTACTTAAGATTTAATATTCTCCAAACCAAACATGGGATCATGTTGACACATGTCATCACCACATATTTTAGTCCATGGGAATGTGATTTAAAGTGGTGTCATAATTTAATAAGGTTTTACCCTTTTATTTTAATTAAATAAAGTGACTAGAAATGCCTATGGGGCATTCTTTTATTACTTGAACATTGTTTCTGCAAGTAAACCCATATATTTTTATATATTCTGAAAGGTATGGTTAAATGTGATTTTTGAGAGTTGGAATCAACTCAAAAGCTATCATGGTTTAAATTTGAAAAATGTTTGAATGCAGAAAAGCTTCTGCCTTGTTATTTTTACCATGGGTGATCTATAGATCCAAATGACTTGAATCCAACGGGCTTGGATTCAGCATTCCTAGACCTTTCCAACAAAATTGGTTTCATTCAATTTGGTGCAATAAATCGTTCTAGGTTGATTTTTGAAACTGGGTATAGAAGTGTGTTTGAAATAAAATGGAGAAGGTTTAATTCAAATAACTGGGCTGCGCGGGAAAAGTTAACTGGCCGGCCTGCTAAGCGTAGCGCTTCCACGGGCTGATTAAGTGGTTGTCCCCACCCGTCAGTGAGACAGGGGGTGCAAAGCGGTACGGGGCAACGTGGGATGTTCGATCTGGTTCTAATCCAACGGCTGGGAGTCATCGTCGACATTGGGCAACGCCGGCGAGACAGAAACCTAACACGGCCAGTGGGAGGTGCTGGGGGCTCACCGGGGTGCAGGCGAGGGTCGGCGAGGCGGGTGAACGACAAAGTCGACGACGGCGAGTCTCCTGGTACCGGTGGCTCCTCCTGGGGCGGCTCCAATCGCTGGCTCCCTTCTTATCCAGAGGCGGCGGGCTCCGGTGAAATTCCGGCGATGCGCTGCTCGCCTTGCTCCGGGAACGGTGTGGCACGATCAGTGATGAGAGGGGAGTAGGATGGTGTGCTTAGTTCGGCTGGGGGTGGCCTCTATTTATAGTCGAGCGAGGGGACCGACTATACGCACGGTGAGCTCGTCGGGGGCGATGGTACAGACGGCTATTGGCATGGGCGAAGGTAGGGGACGGTGCGGTGTTCCCTGGCGATGCTCAACGATATGGTGGCGAGACGTGGGGCGGTGCGGGTTGGTCTGGAACACGCGACGCTCAGCGCGGCAGAGGCGGCGTCTTCAACGGCGAGCGGTGGCTGTGCGGCATGGGGCGGCAAACGAGGATGTCTGGCGGTCTCCTGGGTCGGTGGCGATCGTGTATGCACGCGGTGAGGGCGGCACACGGTCTGTGGGCTTTGGTCGAGGGTGGCGCTCTGGTGCACGCTCGGCACGGTTGGCAGAGGCACGAGCGCGGCGTTCCTGGGTGCTCTGGTCGGTGTCTTCGAGGCAGGGCTGGTCTAGCGGGGGCGATGAGGCATGGGTGATCTCGTAGACAAGGTTGGCACGGCTAGTTTCCTTCCTAGCTTGCTGTCGACATGTGGGTTGCAAGGGTGGCTTCGGCTGTTCACCATTGATGACAATGCCAAGCTCACAGTGGTGCTAGTGCTTGGTTAATCTTGCTAGATGATCTACTGAGCTGGTTGTGAGCTAGATAGGGAACCAGTTAGGCAAGAATCACTGCTCACAATAGTGTTTTGATTTTGTTTGATTTGTGTCTGCCAAGTGTTTGATGAAATGGCCGCATGAATTCAAGTTTTGAATTTTGAAAAGATTTTTGGTGGGTGTGCTAGATTGGTGCTGGGGAGCCTGCAGATGCTTGGGTTTTGAAAGTTGAGCTTGTTTGAGTGGTTTTTGAAAAAGTGGGATCTTCCCATATGATAAAGATTCAATTTTGAATTGTCATTTAAACTATGCATTTGAAAGTTTCTGGATGATCACAAAGTGGGCCTTGATACTTTGTTATGAGTACAATCAAGGGGTGCAAAGATCCAGAAAAGTTTCTGTTAGGTTCTGAAAGTTTGAGACAGCCAAAGTAGGCATGGGAGTTAAATTGGTCAAAATGACCATTCCTTTATTTTATTTGTTTTGCTTTACTTGTCTTTGGGAAAAGTGTGGGAAATGTTTAGATGATGTTTATTTCACCTAAGAAACATTTTACATGCAAAGAAACACACAAACAAGTTGGTTCAAAAGAATTTCCAATTAAATGCATACACATATGCATGCTTTCATAATTTTAATTAGAAAAGTTTTTGTTAACCCTCATTTTGATGATTAGAGTTTGATGATCCAAGTTTAGTATTTTGGGGATGTTACAGTTTAGGTTTTTTTTCTTTATAGATTAGTCACTTGTAATAACTCTCATATTCAAATGTAATCTTTAATTTATTCTTTTATACTCTTTATTTTTATTCTTTTGTAATAAAGATTGTACTATTATTCAATAAAGAAATATTATTCTTCTATTTATTTACTATTGTAAAGATTGTTTCTCATTTCATAATTTACACTTTGTAACTCATTATTGAATGAAATTATGAAATGGAGATTCTTATTCTTAATTGCTTTCTTTATATAAAGTTTGAGTTATTATTGGTTAACTCTTAATTAAATCAAATACTCAAACATCATTCAAAATCCTTTGAATTATAATTCAAACACTCAAGTTTTAAATTCAAATTTCATTTCCCAAAACAAATAAGTCCACAAAGATCATATCAAAGTCCATAACAATCATCCTTCAAGACTATACCTAAGATCAAAGCATGAAAGAAACTTTGATCTCTTTAGGGTTTTATTTGGCGAAACATTTACCCACATTTTCACAGATGAATGCATGTAACAATTCAAATTCCTAAATCTACCCTTCGTTAGTTCCTAAATGCTAGGATATTACAGTTGATTCCTAGATTGAGGGCATGCGAGCACGCGGTTTTGGTCCCGTTTGAATCAGCGGGATGCGGGAAGCCGAATAGTGGCGGCGCGGCTGGTTTTTGGTCGCCTGAGCACCAGCTCCGATGAGCTTCGACGGTGGAATGCCTTGGTCATCGTGGGCAAGGCGATAGAGAAAACTAAAAGCGAATCCAGAAGGCTAGGGAGATGCGCAAACTCACCAGGAGCATAGCGGGAGGCTCGGCGAAGCCACGCATTGCCGGATGAGGTGGCCATCATCGACGGCGAGCGACGGAGTTCGAGATCATTGTCGATGATAGAGGACATGGAGGTTTGATTCCTTTTGCATGTTGATCTAGAACAACGAAATGAGTCCAACGGTGCCCTCAGGGTGGCTAGGGGAGCTTAGTACCAGCGGTTTCCATAGAACTCCGACGGGCTAGGGTTCGGTGTTGCAAGCGCGAGAGAGATAGAGTTTACGAGAGAGAATGATACGGGTATGAGTGGATAGAGGAAGACGTGGGCGTTCTTATCCTCACTCTGACCGGTGGCGGCGCACATCACAGCGTGACGAGGATCAACGACGGTAGCGACGCCACACAGCTGCTTCTACCAGCGAGGAAGACGATGGGGAAAAGAGGCCGGAGAGGTATCGGGCCGGAGTTGGGCTGCTTCTGGGCCGTAGCAAGGCGAGCAAAGTGTGTCTTCTGCTGCACGTGAGCGTCTGGTAGAGGGGTGAAGCAATGGGCTTTGGCCAGTTTCTGGACTGAGTCCATTTTTTTATTCCTTTCTATTTTCTATTTTCCTTTCTTGTTTTGTATTTACACTTTTGTTTTAAGATTTGTATTTTTCATCCTTGATTGAAATTTTCTTTATATAATTTATTGGTTAAATAGTTGCAGCAATAATGAATGGTATCAAAGTCATTTTATGAGCTTTTATTAATTAATGTTGTATTTATTTATTTTGTTTATATAGATCATTCTAATATTTGGTAAGGGACTTTGTTATTAATTTTCTTATTTGTTTATAAAACTTAATTTTAGTTAGCTCATAGTTTGGAGGGAAAATTTTATATAATGATCCTATTTATTTTTAGATGCATGATATCATAAGGATTTAATATGGTTAATATTACTCCCATCAATTTGGGAAATAACAATGTATATATTCTATTATAATTAATATAAAAGTTAGGGTTTGAATTGTAAGTGCTTACCCTAGAGTTTAGGGTTTTTAATATACTTATGTTCTGTTGTTGATAAAAGTTTATGGCTAAGCATATTGTCTTTTTGTTTGTGATCTTTAATGATATCCCCTTTTAAAATAGAAATTATTAACTAGAGTGTCCGATGTAAAGGAATTGATAAAGATAACTCCTAAGCACATATAGTTATGGTAATTGGGATTGACAGGGATGTGCTTAAGTGATTTGCTATAAGTAATATTCCTATAAATCATTGTGGAAATAATATGATTTATCCAACAGATGAGATGGATGTTAAGCTTGATCATAGATTTAGGGTTTAGTGTTTACCAAGAATTCCTATCTTCCATAATTCATAACTCTGGACTTATGATTAAGGAATTCCTTTCCTAGATATTCTACTCCTTCATATCCATTATCATGTGCTAACATGATGAGATTTTCTTTACAAAAATATTCCTATCCACCTTTAATTCCTCTAAATCATTTATAAATGCAATGAGCTTGTTACTAAAGCTTTTCATAATCTGCTCACATCTATTATTGGTTTATATCAAACTACTCTGGTAATGATAACCTCTAATCCACTAAGTAGTTACTTCTAACTCCATTCATATACTTCCTTTATCACCATCACTAATATTACTCCAATAAATGTATATATCAAGTTCTACTTCCCTAAAATGCTTACTATCCTTTAAGAGGAATAATACTACTTCAATAACTCCATGCTACTCTAGCTTCAACTGAATTATACTATATTATATTTACTTTACTCTAATAACTCATACTCCAACCTCACATTATATTAATGTGACTTGTAATGACCACTCTAGGATAACTTATCTATACTAGGGTTTCAATCATGTTCTATCCACCAATGTCACTTATACATGATATAAGCATTCAATCTTGGTAACTAAAGCATGATCATTAGAATCCTTTGATTACTTATGGCTTAGTTTTCCAGTTGGCTAACCAAGGCTTTCATCCATACAACATTATAGTTGTATTATAATTATCTTCTAATTATCTCTATTGGACTAAGAGATATTATTCATTGACTATACCTACTTGATCCAATAGGACTACTCCTGGTAACTATCTTCAGGATTCATCCTTGTAATCTTCTTTATTACCATATAATTATATATTCCAATAACTCTTCTATCATTTCAGGAGTAAGTTAACTCCATCAATTATCATATTGATTTGATTCTCTTCAATCACTCCCATCCTATAGATGACATCTAAAACTAGCATTACTATTTACCTCTTATTACTTCTTTCTCTAAATGATTGAAGTGAATGCTATGATAAGGACAAGAATTGCTAGGTCAAGGATTGATAGGTTAAGAATTGGTGAATCAATAGTTGATTACTCAACATTGATGAACAACAGATATTAGAATAAGATTCAATAGAGATGATAAGGATTGATATGGAAAGAAAGATATATGGTGAATGATCTTGAATTGGTTTCTTTCCTACTCAATCTCACTAAAGAGTTAAGGTTGTATCACCATGATACTCATGGTACAAGTAGATGAGATTAAGATAGCTCAAGATTTAGTTGTTCCATTCCTATTACTTAAGTTATATTCATAACTTGGTATTCATGAGTTGTGTAATGAATACTAGGATATGATTATTTAAGGATTAAATATACATCATTAAGTAAAGTATTAGGGTTTAACTTTTATTACATTTGATCTACCCTTAGATAAAATCTCTCTTACCCAAAATAAGGTTTTAACAAAGGTCATATTGAAACTTATCGCAGTCAACTTGATGATCTACTTCAATTCCATCAAGTTAAGAGAAGCTTCAATCATTTTGACAAGTTTTGTTCAAAAGCGCGAAAATTATTAGGATTTTCTATGCATGAATGCAATGCACATATCTATGTCCAGCTTATTTCTAAGCTCTAATGCTGGGACGTTACATAGATGCAGTTGGATGGTGGTCTATCTATATTGTTTTATTGCCCAATCGAATCTCATAGGATCTTTTTTTCTAGTATTGCATTGTTATGTCTTGCTCAGTTCATGTCAATTGTCCTACTGTAATTTGTTTACCCTTCATGCCATGTTGTTTATATAAGAAGAGCACCTCTAGTGAACTATGTACCCCGGTATAATCTTTACCATTGATACATCTTCCATTGTTTACTTGCTGCAAACCATCATCACCTTCCACACCATACAGTTAATCCTTTGTTACAGCAACCGGTGAGATTGAAAACCTCACTGTTCGTTGGGGCAAAGTCTTGAGTTTGTGTTGTGCAGGTCTCCGCGTTGCTTGCAACACCTGTGTGACGTTTCCTTCCTCCTACTGGTTCGATAACCTCGGTTTCTTACTGAGGGAAAACTTGCTGTTGTGCTGCTTCACACCTTGCTCTTGGGGTTCCCAACGAAGCGCTCCTACATCAACCCAGCGCTCCATCAAACATACTCACATATACCAACATGAATAGTAGTAGACTTATCAGCTGTAACATCCAAAAAATATAACACAAGGATCATCAAACTCTAATCACTAAAATTAGGGTTAACAAAAACTTTAATTAATTTAAAATCATATGAATGCATGTGTGAATGAGATGATTTGATAAATGCATGAATGAACTTGTGTGATTAACCTAAATAGCAAGAAATGGTTTAAAAATGAAAATAAAATCATATAAAACATTTCCATGCAGAAATAAAACAAGAGAAAATCAAAAACAAATAAAATAAAGCAAATGGTCATTTTTGCCAATCTTGCTCACTAGGTCACTTTGAGTGTTTCTAGTTCAAGATTTCAAACAGAAACTTTTCCAAATATTTTCACCCCTTGCTAGAACAAGTAAAAGTAAATCAAATCCCACCTTTCAAACTTGCAGAAACATTTGGCAACCTTATTCAAATCACAATTCAAAATTGAATCTTTATCATATGTGAAGATCACCCATTTTCAAAACCCAACCAAACCAGTGCCCCTTGACTAATCCAACTAACCAGACACTCCCTAGTATGCGCCTAGCAAACCCACCAAGTTTGAATCCAAAATTCAAATTTAAAGTTCTTGCGGCCATTTCATCAAACACCTTGCAGATACAAATCAAACAAACATCAAACACTATAGTGTGCAGTAAAATTGGCATAACTTGTTCCCTCTATAGCTCACTCTACACTCTTAGTAGATGATCAAAGTAATCTAACTAGCTTTAGCACCACTGTGAGCAAGCCTAGTCATTAATGTCAACCATGCCGAGAGCACCATTGCCACCCCATTGTCGCCAGCGAGCTAGAGGCCGCACTAGCCTCGCCAACCTTGTCTGGGACATGCAGCACCATCCACCGCCACCCACTGTCTCAGCCCCGAGCAATGCCAGCCCCTGGACCACACGACACGCCCATGCCAAACCTCTCTGCGACCATGCCGAGAGCGTGTAGTGCGCCACGCTCGACCAGCACCCACAGACCGCGAGTCGCCCTGGACGCTTGCAGGGATGATCACCAGCACCCCAGCACCCCGCCAGACATGCCCGTTCGCCGCCGCATGGACCACGTGCGCTGTGCGACATTAAAACCGCCGTCGGACCCGCCCAGAGCATCAGCATGTTCCGACCGATCAGCACCGTCCCACGCCTCGCCACCGTGTCGTTGAGCTTTGCCAGGGAGCACAGCACCGCCCCTACCGTCGCCCATGCCAGTAGCCCTCTATGCCGTCGACCACGACGAGCTCAGCACGCGCCCGTTGATCCCCTTCTGCCACTATAAATAGAGGCCTCCACCGCTTGTTTTTGCCACACCAGTTCACTCCCCTCTCACCCAGAACCACCCCACCACACTCCCGAAGCAAGGCGAGCAGCGCATCACCGGAATTTGTCCGGAGCCGCCACTGCTGGAGAAGAAGGGAGCCGTCGATTGGATCCGCCCCAGGAGAAGCTGTCGGTACCAGGAGAACCGCCATCATCGACTTCGTCGTACGCCCCTGTCTCCGACCCTTGCCTGAGCCCCGGTGAGCCTCCCACGACCCCCACCTGCCGCGTTAGGGTTCTGTCTCGCCGGCGCTGCCCGACGTGGACGATGACCCGTAGCCGTTCGATTAGAGTTAGATCGTGCGGTTCACATTGCCCCGTACCGCTTCACCCCTCCCCGTCTCACTGACACGTGGGACAGCCACTTAACCAGCCCGCGTACGCGATGTGTGTAGTGGGCCGGCCCAGTAAAACATCCCGCGTGACCCAACAATTCAAATTAAGCTTTATTCATTTAATTTCAAACATAGTTATGTACCTAGATTCAAAAATCCACCCAGCTCGATTCACTGAACCAAAATGCATGAAACCAATTTTGTTAGAAAGGTACTGAAATGCTTAATCCAAGCCCATTGGATTCAAACCATTTCGAGTTATAGATCAACCATGGTAAAAATAACAAGGCAGAATATTTTCTGCATTCAAACATTTTCCAAAATTCAACCATAAAGGCTTTTGAGTTGATTCCAACTCTCAAAAATCACATTTGATCATACCTTTTAGAATATATAAAAACATATGGCTTTAATTGCAGAAATAATGTTCAAGTAATAAAAGAATGCTACATAGGCATTTCTAGTCACTTTATTTAATTAAAATAAAAAGGTTAAACCTTATTAAATTGTGACACCACTTTAAATCACATTCCCATGTACTGAAATATGTGGTGATGACATGTGTCAACATGATCCCATGTTTGAGTTGGAGAATATTAAATCTTAAGTAGTTTTTTAATGAGTAGAAATTACTTTTCGCAAATAAAATAAATAATACAAGTGCTTTAATCCTTGTGATAATAGTGATGATGCTAGATCATCTAGTATGACTTTTTGTGTGATGATTAAAAATAGTTAAGTATTGTTTGGTGATTGTGTACCTCGTATTTATTTATAGACTCTAGTACCGACCAAGGATACAAGGAGGAAGGAGGATACTACGAGGAAGAAGCCGAGGAGAACTTCAACCACTGCTCTGCACAAGGAAAGCTCACACTTGCAACTTAGCAAGCCTAATACTACTAGTTGGATTAGCAAGCTATTAACTTAGCAAGCTAACTGTATTGATCCACTGTGGCTGTAACTTGTGATGTTGCAGGATATTCTAATGATGAATAGGAGTCATGAGTCTACACTCAACATGCTTGCCTGTGGCACATGAAGATGAAGACTTATTTATCTTATTATAAATTTGAACTCTTGTATTAGGCCTGTGGCCATGGAGTTTGTAAAAGACTATGTTTGTCTCTGGAATGACTTGTAATAATGACCTTTGTTTCTGTGTACTTCATCTTAAACTATGGATGCTAGCATTGATACAAGGACTAGCATTGCAATCACAGGGATCCTTTCCTTTACAAAGGAGGGATCTTACACTAACACTTGCAATTATGCAAGCCAATACTTGCTTGTTACTATGCCAACTATATGCCTAAAGCATATGTGATCATACCCACTTGATAACCCAATCCTAGTTTTGCTTGAAAGCTTAATACTTTATTTTCTTTATCAAAGCTTTATCTTAGAGTTTACATGGTGAGTTGTAGATTATAGAAAGATAACTAACGGTAGCATAAAGAGCATAAAATTTGGCCTAAGTTAGATAATCTTGATGTCATCCTAAGGCATGAGATTGAACTTAGCAAATCTCCACTTGTTTACCACCCCTCATTAGTATTTACCACCACTTGTAGATGCTAGTGCTAAGTATAAAACTTGATCAACCTTAGATGTGAATACTTGGTGAAAATGGTTATGAATACCTTAGAATGATGAGTCATTCTACTGAAATGTTTTGATATGTGTTTTCCGAACACCAGATGATTTTGATGATGAAAATGTTGAGGCATGAGCCTTACTCCTTTATAAAACTGATGGTTGTCTGGATGCGATACCATTGCAATTTTATTGTACAACCACAATACCCGAAATTTGGGTAGGGTTTGACTGGAAATTTATATACCTTAGTATCCCTCGCGGCCAAGGTCTAAGCTGAGGCTACCTTGTGAAGATTGTCCACATATGCAGTACCCAAGATGACAGTTGGTCATGGTTGGGAGGCCAAACTCACAGGAGAGGTGCCTATACTAGGGCGTGTAATTGAAAGGTTAGGATTGATTATCCGCATACTGAGTATGGTGAATTCAGGATTGTTCCTGATGGATGTATCGAATGTTATGGTGAAAGTGTACAATCTCTGCAGAGTGTCAAACTATTCGAATAGCCGCGTCCGCGGTTATGGACAGTTGGAGTAGCCATACTATTCCCCCGTCAGATGTTTTCAAAATGACTTGTGAAATGAACTATGACTTTGAGTTGACCACAACAAAGTTGTGATATGAAATTCAAATTCCCACTTAGGTGTTATAAAACTCTCAGCTAGTTTTCTTTGCTTCTGAACTTAGTAGAGGTAAATCTGGCTTTTTGCAAAACAACCTTAGAGCTTAGTATCCTACTACAAAAAACCCCTTAATTTGTTAGTATTAGTTTGTGAGTACTTAAATAGTACTCATGGCTTTGTCCCTGGCTATTCCCTTGGACAGACTATGAAGAGGAGTATCAGGATGACGGACCGCAGGAAGGTTACGACAACTAGGATCATCTCCCATCGTCAGCATTGCCTGTGACCCTGAAGATGGAGCTTCGCTTACGCTATCATTACTATTATGTTATTTTGTTGTTTGAATTGTATTAAGAACTGGATCATGAGATCCTTATTTGTGTAAGAACTTATATATGGTTTGTAATGGATGATGTACTGTGATATCCAAATTTGTTATGTCTCGCAAAAATGGTAATCCTGGGATTCCGATGTATGGCATAACAGGCATCTGGGATTAAAAATCCGGGTGTTGACATCAGCCATTTGCAAAGATATATCAGCTGGTATCAATTTTTCCAGTTGAAGTCTCTTATAGAGAGAAAAAGTCATAACACTAACTCCTGCTCCCAAATCACACAAAGCAGTTCTAACATAATTATTTTTAATAGAACAAGGAATATTTGGAATCCCTGGGTCTCCAAGTTTTTTTGGAACCTTACCATTGAAGGAATAATTAGCAAGCAAAGTGGAAATTTCCTCATTAGGAATCTTTCTTTTATTAGATAAAATATCCTTCATATACTTTGAATAAGGAGACAATTTAATAGCATCAGTCAAAGGTATTTCCAAAAATAAAGGTTTCATCCACTCACAGAACTTGTTATAGTGTTCTTCTTCCTTTGACTTGTGTTTCTTATCAGGAAAAGGCATTGGTTTTTGCACCCCAAGGCTCTCTCTCACTACCATGTTTATTAGCAACAAAATCTTCCTTAGTGTACTTAGTATTCTTAGTGTGCCTTTCAGGTTCTTCTTCAATTTCTTATTTATTAGGAGCATCATTTTTGTCATTACCACTTTTAGTTTCAACATCAGATACATATATACTATTAGGATATATAGCAGGTTCAGAAGATTCCACAACTGTTTTATGTTTCTTTTTCTTTATTTTAGAAGAAGTCCACTATTTTTAGCTTGTTGAGAATCTTGCTCAATTCTTTTAGGATGTCCCTCAAGATATAAAGGATCTTGAGTGGAAGCACCACTCATAGTTCTAATTTCATAAGCATGTTTTTCTCTAGAAGCATTAACTAGCAAATCTTTTTGTACTTTAGTAAGCTGATCAATTTGAGTTTAAACCGTTTGGAAATGTTTAACAAGCATTTTAACATCATTGTAGGTTCTTTACACAATATCATGCAACTCATTAATAGCTCTACAGTTTTCCATTAAATGATTATGCACTCTCTTATTAAAATTATCTTGCTTAACAACATAAATATCAAATTCTTCTAAGCATTGATCAGGAGGTTTAGAATAAGAAATATCACCTTCATCAAAATGTTGGAGAGTGGATGAATGGGGGATTGGCTTACATAATTCTTCTATAGGAGGTAAATTCTTCGCATCTTCAGATATAATACCCTTCTCCTTAAGACATTTCTTAGCTTCTTCCATCTCTTCATCATTTAATTAAATCATTCCTCTCTTATTTGGTATTGGTGTTGGGGTTGGCTCAGGCACAGTTGGCTCAGGTGTAGTCCAATCATCATAATTCTTGCTTATTTTAGCCATTAATTCCTTAACTTATGCGGGAGTTCTTTTCCTGGAAACACAATAAGCAAAACTATTCAGGTATGTCCTAGATTCATCAGTTAGTCCATTATAATATATATCAAGCAGCTCATTTTTAGGCATTAGACATCAGGTTGTGCTTGAATTAAAGCACAAAACCTTGCCCATGATTTAGGCAATTTCTCCTCTTTTCCCTGTTTAAAATCAAAAAGTTCTTGCAAAATGGCCTGTTGAGCACTAGGAGGGAAATATTTCTGAAAGAAAGTATTAATCAAGCAATCAGGACTATCAATAGATCCATGAGGTAAATTATTAAACCAAGCTTTAGCTTCTCCTTTCAATGAAAAAGGGAAAATTTTAGCAAAAAAGTAGGTGCATTTCTTAATATCATCAGAAAATAAGCCACTCATAGTATAGAGCTCAGTCATATGTGCCACGTCACTTTCATTTTCTGTCCCACAAAAAGGTTCTTTCTCAACAATGGTTATGTAAGATAAATCAAGAGAGAAATCATAATCCTTATCTTTAATGTTTACGGGAGATGTGGCAAACTTAGCATCAGGAGATAATTTAGGTCTAACAGTATGTGTCTCAAGAAGACTTTGAATAGCACTTGCACCATGAGTGTTTTGACATTCCTCAATAAATTCATCAGTCAGTTCAATATAACCATCATTAATATCATAGCTAGGACTCTCTCTAGACTCGGGTGAACTAACAGGTGTAGTAATATCTTCATTAGGAGTTTTAGTGTTTCTCATTATAGTTCTAGCAATTGTAGCATCTAGGAAAGGACCTATTGAACCACTCTCATCAAGCATAGTAGAAGTAACATCATGAGTATCAGAAGCAATTTCAGATTCAGCAGAATTAGCAGTATGTGTAACATGTGTATGTGGTGGTGGTGTAAGAAGCTTACTCATCACAGATGGTGAATCGAGAGCAACAAAGGTGTTCAGAATTATACCTCTTCTTGTAGTTGATGGCAATATAGGAACTTCTCCATCACGAGTTTTACCCATGATGAATGGATAGCAGCGAACAATAATAGTTCCAAGTGAACTTCATAAATAAAGCTATGCTTCCCGAAAACGGCGCCAGAAAATAGTCTTGATGACCCACAAGTATAGGGGATCGCAACAGTCTTCGAGGGAAGTAAAGCCCAATTTATTGATTCGACGCAAGAGGAGCCAAAGAATATTTATAAGCCTTAACAACTGAGTTGTCAATTTAGATGCACCTAGAAACAGTCTTGCTCGCAATAGTTTTATCAGTAGCAACAGTTTTGTAGTAGCAATAGCAAAGTAACAGTAGTAGTAAAATAAGGACAGTGGTAACAATTGTAGTAAACAACAAGATTTAAAGTGCGGTAGGCATAGGGATGGATGGATGGGCGTTGCATGGACAAGACAATTCATGTAATAATCAAGACCAATGGCATTTGAAGATAAAGAAGATAAAGCATCCAAGTACTGAGTAATCATAGGCATGTGTTCCATATATAGTCATACGTGCTCGCAATGAGAACTTGCAAACATCTTTTGTCTTGCCAGCCTATTGCAGCGGGGCCTCTATGGAATCTACTGGCAATTAAGGTGCTCCTTTTAATAGAGCACCGGAGCAAAGCATTAACACTCCCTGAACACACACGGTCCTCATATCACAGCCATTCCCTCCGGTTATCCCGATTTCTGTCACTTTAGGGCCTCTGGTTCCGGACAATGATATGTGTATACAACTTGTAGGTAAGATCATAAACAATAATATCATCATGAATCAATAACATGTTCAGATCTGAGATCATGGCACTCGGGCCCTAGTGACAAGCATTAAGCACAACAAGTTGCAACAATATCAAAAAGCACTAACAATAGATACTAGGCACCTTGCCCTAACAATCTTATGCAATTACATGAACGATCTCATCCAATCCCTACCATCCCCATAGCCTACTGTGGGGGATTACTCACTCATGGATGGGGGAATCATGGATGATTGATGGAGAGGCGTTGGTGATGACGATGATGATCTCCTCCAATTCCTGTCCCGGCAGGGTGCCAGAACAGAGTTTCTGGTTCCGAATCGCGTTTTTTTGGTGGTGGTGGCGCAGTGGAACTATATCTGAAAAAACGTCGAACCCCCCGGTGTTTTTAGGTCAGAGGGTATTTGTAGGCGAAAGGACAGGTCAAGGTGGAGTCCGAGGCGGCCACACCATGCCCTGGCGCGGCCAGGCCTGGCCCGTGCCAGGGGGTGGTGTGGGCCCCTCAGGCCTCCTCTCCCCTCCGTCTTCTGGCTCCGCGAGTCTTCTGGAAAAATAGGATTTTGGCATATTTTCTGGGATTTTTCCTGAAAGTTGATTTCCTGCACAAAAAGAGACACCAAAGCAATTCTGCTAAAAACAGCGTCAGTCTGTGTTAGTTATATCCAAATCACACAAATTAGAGGAGAAACAATAGCAAAAGTGTTTAGAAAAGTAGATATGTACTCATTAAAGTGAAAAACAAAACAAGCCTCCAAACTCATAACCTTTACCAATAAATTGTCCATGTTTCGAAACAATGACTTTATTAGACTCTAAAACAACCTTAAACCCATCTCTGCATAGAAGGGAGCCACCAACGAGATTCTTGTTCATAGTAGGGACATGCTGCATGTTCCTCAGCTGCACGATCTTTTCGGAAGTAAACTTCAGATCCACCATGCCAACACCACTAACAGAAGCATGTGATCCATTCCCTATTAGGACGGATGAATCTCGAGCGACCTGATAAGAAGTGAACATAGATATGTCAGCACACACATGAACATTAGCACCCGTATCAAGCCACCAACATGGTGATTGAAATACTGAAAGAATAGTAAATAAATTACTATACCCATCAGTATTGCTAGCAGTCACGACGTTGATAGTCTTGGCCTTTTTCCCTCTGTGGTTTGCACGATCTGGACAATCCTTGGAAAAGTGGCCGGACTCTCCACAAGTGAATCAAGTCAGGTCACTCTTGTCCATGTTCAGCTTCTTCTTATTGAAGGTTGTAGTCTTTACAGGCTTGTTAAAGGAGAACTTGAAGTTTCCTTTGTTCTTACCTACAGATTTGCCTTGATACGTATAAAACATATTATCGTTCGGACAATCAAAATTTCGAGTTTTACGAAGAAGATCAGGCGCTTGGGATGGATACGTATGCGTGCACGTATGTCGGTGCGTTCAAGCTGTCGAGCTGTATATGTTGGTACAGCTCCAAACGGGATGATAACAATAGTCACGTGGTTTGTGAGACGGGCATTGTGCGGTAGACGCAGTGAACACAGCACACGGCGTCCCGGTGCAGAGAGACGCGTCATGGTCAAAGTGGCATAGTGCAAAGGGACTGCAGCTTCGTACTGTCACGCATGCAGTTGCAATCCAGCTTTAGCAATGAATGTACTCGTCCATCTTAAATCCAACGGTCAAGTATCCCCGACCGCATGCAGCTATAGCGACGACAGTAGAAACGTAAGAGTGGGAAGGAAAGAAAATTAAAGATTGATACTACTAGTATAATAACCTCAAATCCAATTTAATTGTCATAGGTCTAAGACAAGATTTATGCACAATCAAATCGGACAAAGAGGGATTGATGCAGTTTGGTGGCTACTTTGGGTAAACAGCACACAAATGATCCCATGATTAGGTCTGGCCGGCTTTTGAACGTGCATGGTCGTCACAAGGATCTCGATAGATGCATGGTACGAGTGCCGGTACTCAGTACTGTTGGGCGTGCATTCTCAACAACAGTGCTAGCCCGGCTCCACGGAAATCCAAAAGGGATCCTATGCACGCAGACATGCATGTGCATGCACCGATGCATGGATGATCATGGAAAAAAGAATTAATGATGGATAGCATCTGTTGCTTCGGCGAAGCGTCGCGGATCTCCTCCTCCACCTCCACGGACGAAAGTAGATCGAACACATGCGACCGAGCGGGGAGATGGAGATCGAGCGCATGATTGCCCTGGATCCATCCATCCATCTCCGACAGGACATGCAGCGACGCCAACTTTTGCATGCGCTCTCCCTTTCGCGATCGCGACACCCTAACAGACAGACCTCGCATCGATCGGTCGATCCGTTCGTGCGCGCGTGAAAGGCACGTATCATCCTGCCACGCTCGCATCGTTCCGTCCATGCGTCTCGTCCCGGTCCACGCGGATGCAGTCCAGGAGGCCCGGGCTGCGTCTGCACCCTGGACCACCGCTCTCAACTCAAGTCCGAGGGCATCTCCATCCGGGCAGAAACGAGCCAAACTGTCCGTTCTAGTTCGTTTAGATTAAGTCATTGGCGTTTTTTGATCATGGTTCGGCATGTCCGGTCATTCACGTCCAACGTCATGATTCAAACGAACAAACATCAGTCCAAAGGAAAGGAGAAAGAAGAAGGCCATTGCGTGAAAACAATTGCTATAGGCCAGCGTCCGTGTATGTCCAGACAAACACGAATGGATCCGGCCTGAGTTAGTCCGGATGGATCGTTTCGCTCGAAGCCATACATTTCTCGCGTGTCCGTGCGGATTGATTAGAACACGCTCGGACGGGTTGTGTCACATCCCAAGATTTTCCAAATCTTGTAATGTGAAAAATAAATAAATAAAATAAAACTTTATTGATTTTCAGGGTGAGAAGAAACTTTTTGATTCCAATTGAAAACCTTCAAACCTATTTGATCAAACAAATCCTAAAGGGATTTGAAAAGATAAATAATTAATAAAGAAAATTTAAATATTTGGAATTACTATTTTGGATCTTTTAATAAAAAGAGTTGGTTTTCAAAGGCAAAGGTAGAAAAATAAATAAGGATTATTTTATAGAGCCAAATTAAAACCTTGGCTAAGTTTTTGAAATAAAACATTTTGTTTTGATTAAAAGAATAAAGGTTTATTTAAATAAAATAATGAGAGTTTATTAATAAACCAAATTTATTAAAATAAAGGTTTTTTCCCATTTTAAATAAACACTAAAACTTATTTTGTTTTAAATAAGTTTTCCAAGTGTGTTATATTTTCAAATAAAACTTACTGAAATGGTTTTGGTACTATTTTAGATTTCAAATGGAGATTTTGAATAAATCAAAACCCATTTGATTTAATAATTAAGGCCCATTTTATTTAATTATTAATGGATCCTAAAAAGAATAAAAATATTATTTTATTTTTGGACTTGGAATATTATTGTTAAACAGAACTAAAACTCAATACAAAGTGTAGTGAAAGTTTGTTTGATTGAATGTTTGAATTGTTTGATTGAATTTCAAAACAGAAAATCAAATAGAAAAAGAAAAAGCAATCAGAAAGAAAAAAATGAAAACAAACTTGACCCAACCCACCTGGCCCAGCAAGCCCAGCTCCAGCTCAACTTCTTTCCCCACGCGCGAATCATTTTTCACTCAGAAACGCACCCGCGCGGTCACAGACA
The DNA here is from genome assembly GCA_916181665.1 of Avena sativa. Lineage (NCBI taxonomy): Eukaryota > Viridiplantae > Streptophyta > Magnoliopsida > Poales > Poaceae > Avena > Avena sativa. The sequence continues at coordinate 295,028,757 of OV702297.1, read as the reverse complement.
AGTGGACCCTCTCCCTCTCTCCCTTTCTCGCTGACAAGCATGTCCCACAGAGCCACCTCAGCGTCGTCTTCCCCCTGATCACGTCGCCCTGCCGTTGCTGCCATTTACGCCGGCGATGAATACGCGTTGAATACGTCCTTGATTCCTCCCAGTAACCGCACCCATTTAACCGCCTGCGTCTTCCCTCTCTTTCCCCTCAAACCCCGCTGCGAGTGAGCCACCAGGCTGCCTTGATTCTGCATTGCACCGCCACTGCTCCGGCGAGCCTCTCCAGCGAATTCCGGCCACACCCCGCCACCTCTCGCCTCCCACTGCACGCGAGAGTGATCCCCAGTTCCAGGCGCATCTATCATTGCCTCCCGTTCGTCCGCGCTCGCCCCAGAGCCTCGGCTTCGACAACCTCTGAGCGCCGCTGCGTCTGCTTCTTTCTCCAGCGACCTCCCCCTGGTAAGCCAGACCGCCCCGAGCCCTCTAGATCATGCTCACGTGAATCCCACACTCGCCCGCATCTAACCATGCCCTATCTTGTCTTAGGGTGATCTGCAACGTCGTCCTCGACGACCCCAGAACCGCCTGACGCCGCCATCGTCTCCGGCGAGCAATTCCCTCCACTCCAGTGCGCCCCTCGACGAACCGACCACGCCTCGAGCTTCACCGCAACCTTGCAAACACGGTGAGCACCTCCACTTCTCTCCTTGCTTCCTGTATCGCCGGCTCCGCCGTAGACAGAGCGTGCACCGCCGCCAGCCACCGCTAGCGCCGCCAGCTCGTGGTCAAACACACAGAGCCCGTCAGATCCAAATCTTGTGGCTATGATTAGATTAGATCGAAGGGGTAAGTTTGATTCAGAGCCGTAGAATTTCATTTAGATCTACCGCACCGCATCAGTCGATCCGACCGAAGCGGTACCGACGAATAGGAAAGCGCCGCGTGGCCAGCTTTTGATTTAAAACAGATTTTAGAATCTGATTTGTATGCAAACTTGAAAAATCTATAACTTTTGATTCACACGTCCAAAAATTGCAAATTTTATATCAATGGATTCAGTGGAACAAGACCTAGCCAACCATGCACTTTGTTTAGTAAAAAGTTTCTGGTAAAATGGTTGTTTTTGCAGAAACTTGTGTGTGCTTGTTTAGAATATAAAATTTATTCCAAAATGATTTTGGGGTTGAAATCTTTGCAAAATGGTTTGTTGTGAACCTACTGACCCTAGGAACCAACTTATGGATTTAAAAATGTATTTTGTGAAGTTTAGGAGTAAATACTTGAATTAGCTCATTTCTAGTCAAATAAAAATATTGATTTTGCTATGAAAATGATTTTGGGTAAAACCTTTGGAAAATGTGTTGATTCAAACCTACTGACCCTAAACACCAAGTTTTGTGAATTAACAAACTTATTTGGTGAACAATATAAAATTGTTGTTTTACTAAAAATATTTTTCACCACATAAAATTATGATTTGATTTAAGAAATGGTCTATAGATAAAACCCTTTTGCAAATGACTTTGACACTTTATAAAATGACCACTTTAAGCCTTACAAAGTTTAGAGCCTAGTAGAAACCACCTTTGCAAATAAAACTATATTTTGCATGCTTGCATGCATGACTTTGTTTCTATTATTTTATGTGTGATTAATTTGTTTGATTATTGTTTGGAATACTAGTTGAATCTATGTTTGCTTGATTGATTTGTAGTAAAGTTGGAAGAGTGTGATATTAGCAATATCAAGAAGTGATCCCACCTCCTCTACCAAAAAGGCAAGTGACACTATCATCTAAGTCCTATTATTTTCATTATACTTAGTGGATTTTGAAACATGCATGATAAGGACTACTATATTTTGCTATGCTAAATCCTAATAGGATACCCTTATACATTCCTTAATGAAAACAATGTAATTGTAAAATGCTTAGCCATGCTATATTTTTTGAGAAGAGATACATGTTGAGATTTTATGAAGTTGAGAAAAGACTAGTGTTTTATATAATAAAACAAGTACCCAATGAACCACCTGGGTGGACAAAGATACTCAAGTTTTGGACAAGGTGGCAACAAGAGGAACCATGTTTATATGGCAATCTCTTTTTGTTGTGCACAAAAAGAAAACCACCTAGGGACTTAGAGATTGGACATGTTTCTCGTACAGTGGCTTCCGTGTACAGCCACATGCTAAATGGGCACTGGCTTAGTCAATTACATTGTGGAAAACCCATGCATTGGCCTCTTCAGGTTAACTAAATGAGGGAACTCAGAACCCTACATTGGTGCCTGAAGACAAGCTGGTATTATGTATGGGAGGACCCTATGGAAAGACTTCGTCACAATCTCAATCTGCCAGTACTACATCTTGGTGAGTACTTATCCAGCGGCCACTGGTGGCAACAAGAGGAGATTGTGTCATGTGGGTAAAGTGTACCACTTCTGCAGAAGATAAAAATCTAGGTACTTAGCCGTGTCCCCGGTTATGGATAATACTGAGCAACTGAGGCCTGAAGCTATGGGAAATCTCGACATTCCAATTTCTAAAAGCAAAACTTTAAAGTGACAACAAAAGACTTGAAGCACTTGGGGTGTACCAAGGAGCTCAAAAAGATTTTAACAAAAGACTTGAAGCACTTGGGGTGTACCAAGGAGCTCAGAAAGATTTTGACAAAAGATCAAAACTACTTTGAAAAGATAGGATAAATTATTGCTTTCTGCAAATGAGCCTAAAACCCTACTTAGCCAAATATGCATGTAATGATAGGATCCACTTATTTCTACATAGTAGTGAAACTTGACAATACAATTCAAATGTATTGACCCTTGTGGCTGTAACTTGTTATGTTGCAGGTTTGTTTGATATTAGTGAAGTTGATTGATTAGGATTACAAAGTCTACAACCAACATGTTTGCCTGTGGCACTTTGAAGATGAAGGACCCCATGCTTATAGATATTCTGCTGCAATGTAATGTAATAGCCAAATGAGCTATGTAAGATGTAATAAAATTTATGTTATTCCTGGTTATAAAATTGTATTAAGACCTTTGTTTCTTGATATTACATCTTAACTGTGGATGCTAGCTATTGATCCAGGGACTAACATTGTAAACACAGGGATATCTACCTTATTAAAGGATGGGACCTCTACAGATGGTATCAGAGCATTGTGTTGCCTGTAGGATTTTTAAACCTAGGATTGGACAAAAACCCTTAGAAAAATAAGAGTTGTATTTGGTCCAAAACTTATTTACAAACAATCTTGTAAACTCTTTCCTCAACCATTTTGGTATTGATTCTACATCTCTTCTATTTCAAACTTGATGGACAAAACCTACCCCATGGCCAAAGACTTCACCATGTGCAAAGGACTTCATCAACTCTAATGACTTCAACATCTTCAACTCTAATGACTTCAACATCTTCAGCATTTTCACCAAGGACTTCAACCTTGGATATCACTAAGGACAAGTGAAACAAGAAATCTTGCTCAAGGATTTGGAAACTAAGGAAACACAACTTAGAAAGAACCCTCATCACCTTTGAAGTTTTGTGACCAAGAGTTTTCCCAAAGAAACCATGATCTCATGCAAGAAGAATCAACCAAGAAAGATGGAAAGATCACAAGTGAACCATATAGATGGACCACCATATTTAGTTTATGGCAAACCCACCAACTTATGTGGTGTAACAAAAATATTTTTGGTTGTCTAAGAATATGCTTGGAAACTTGTGTTTGAAAGGAGTGTTTGTTTGTGATTGCTTGCACATTGTTTGTGTGAATTGTGAAAGTGTGTGTTTAGAATTATTTCCTTAGAAATATTTTGCCTATTCTAATCTCAATTCAACCCAAACAGATGACTACTCCAAGAGACTCCAACATCGAGGTTGATGACAACAACACCAACCAAGAGGACAACATGAAAGAACTCATAGCAACCCAAAACCATTTGAACCAAATGACAGCTCAATTCATAGCCAACACCAGTGGGGAAGATCCAACCCTGCAAGGATTTTTGGAAACTCAAGCCCAAATGTTGCATAAGGTAACAGATCAAATGCTCAACATGGAAAGCAACTTTTCCAAAGGAGTTTGTGACAACAAAGATGACAAAGATGTTATTCTAAAAGGAACCAAAGCTTGCAATATTTGTGGAGACAAGGATCACACTTCCAAGGAGCATGGAGATCAATGCCCCAACTGTGAAGAGAAACATCCAGTTGGCCAATGTCCCACATCTCAAGCTACTTGTTACCTATGTGAAGGAAACAATCATGTCCCTATCCAATGCCCCATCTATTCCATAGTTGAACAAAGGAAACAAGGTGGAGTGCAACTGATTGCAAACTATCCAGAAGGAGCCAAGTCTACCAAGAAGGATGAGGACAAAGGAAAATCTCCACTTATACCTCCATGCAATACAACCCAATTTAAAGGACCAAAGAAGAGGCATATGAATTATCCAAAGAGCAATAGAAGGTCAATGAAACCAGTAGACATTCCTACCTATGAGATAACATATGAACAACATGAACTGGAAGCACTCCTAGCTTTGGAGAAACCCAAGAAAAACAAGGACAAAAGCCATGTGCAATGTAATCATTGCAAAGAAATGGGACACTATTCCAGTGAATGTCCAGAGAAACAGAAGTATAAGGAAATTGGCCAAGTATGGTGCAACAACTGCAAAGAGCTAGGCCATTATGCAGCAACCTGTCCACAAGAGATACGTGAAGAACTCAAACTTATCACATGTTACAATTGTGGTAACCAAGGACATTATGCAAGCAACTGTCCAGAAAAGATGAAGCACAAGATAAACAAGCCTATGAAGGATCTCAGCCTTGTCACATGTTTCAAGTGTGGAAACAAGGGACACTATGCAGATGTTTGCCCAGAGAAGTTTCCCCAAGATCCCAAGCAAGCCAATATGTAATTTAGTTGGAAATTTTTTAAGGGTGGTAGTACCCTAGATGCTTTGAGCCTACTTGTAACCCTAGCCTTCCCAAATCTTGGGACGAGATTTATTTTAAGGGTGGTAGCCTGTCACATCCCAAGATTTTCCAAATCTTGTAATGTGAAAAATAAATGAATAAAATAAAACTTTGTTGATTTTCAGGGTGAGAAGAAACTTTTTGATTCCAATTGGAAACCTTCAAACCTATTTGATCAAACAAATCCTAAAGGGATTTGAAAAGATAAACAATTAATACATAAAATTTAAATATTTGGAATTACTATTTTGGATCTTTTAATAAAAAGAGTTGGTTTTCAAAGGCAAAGGTAGAAAAATAAATAAGGATTATTTTATAGAGCCAAATTAAAACCTTGGCTAAGTTTTTGAAATAAAACATTTTGTTTTGATTAAAAGAATAAAGGTTTATTTAAATAAAATAATGAGAGTTTATTAATAAACCAAATTTATTAAAATAAAGGTTTTTCCCATTTTAAATAAACACTAAAACTTATTTTGTTTTAAATAAGTTTTCCAAGTGTGTTATATTTTCAAATAAAACTTACTGAAATGGTTTTGGTACTATTTTAGATTTCAAATGGAGATTTTGAATAAATCAAAACCCATTTGATTTAATAATTAAGGCCCATTTTATTTAATTATTAATGGATCCTAAAAAGAATAAAAATATTATTTTATTTTTGGACTTGGAATATTATTGTTAAACAGAACTAAAACTCAATACAAAGTGTAGTGGAAGTTTGTTTGATTGAATGTTTGAATTGTTTGATTGAATTTCAAAACAGAAAATCAAATAGAAAAATAAAAAGCAATCAGAAAGAAAAAAATGAAAACAAACTTGACCCAACCCACCTGGCCCAGCAAGCCCAGCTCCATCCCAACTTCTTTCCCCACGCGCGAATCGTTTTTTACTCAGAAACGCACCCGCGCGGTCACAGACAAGTGGACCCTCTCCCTCTCTCCCTTTCTCGCTGACAAGCATGTCCCACAGAGCCACCTCAGCGTCGTCTTCCCCCTGATCACGTCGCCCTGCCGTTGCTGCCATTTACGCTGGCGATGAATACGCGTTGAATACGTCCTTGATTCCTCCCAGTAACCGCACCCATTTAACCGCCTGCGTCTTCCCTCTCTTTCCCCTCAAACCCCGCTGCGAGTGAGCCACCAGGCTGCCTTGATTCTGCATTGCACCGCCACTGCTCCGGCGAGCCTCTCCAGCGAATTCCGGCCACACCCCGCCACCTCTCGCCTCCCACTGCACGCGAGAGTGATCCCCAGTTCTAGGCGCATCTATCAGTGCCTCCCGTTCGTCCGCGCTCGCCCCAGAGCCTCGGCTTCGACAACCTCTGAGCGCCGCCGCGTCTGCTTCTTTCTCCGGCGACCTCCCCCTAGTAAGCCAGACCGCCCCGAGCCCTCTAGATCATGCTCACGTGAATCCCACACTCGCCCGCATCTAACCATGCCCCTATCTTGTCTTAGGGTGATCTGCAACGTCGTCCTTGACCACCACCAGAACCGCCTGACGCCGCCATCGTCTCCGGCGAGCAATTCCCTCCACTCCAGTGCGCCCCTCGACGAACCGACCATGCCTCGAGCTTCACCGCAACCTTGCAAACACGGTGAGCACCTCCAATTCTCTCCTTGCTTCCTGTATCGCCGGCTCCACCGTAGACAGAGCGTGCGCCGCCGCCAGCCACCGCTAGCGCCGCCAGCTCGTGGTCAAACACATAGAGCCCGTCAGATCCAAATCCTGTGGCTATGATTAGATTAGATCGAAGGGGTAAGTTTGATTCAGAGCCATAGGATTTCATTTAGATCTAACTCACCGCATCAGTCGATCCGCCCGAAGCGGTACCGACGAATAGGAAAGCGCCGCGTGGCCAGCTTTTGATTTAAAACAGATTTTGGAATCTGATTTGTATGCAAACTTGAAAAATCTATAACTTTTGATCCACACGTCCAAAAATTGCAAATTTTATATCAATGGATTCAGTGGAACAAGCCCTAGCCAACCATGCACTTTGTTTAGTAAAAAGTTTCTGGTAAAATGGTTGTTTTTGCAGAAACTTGTGTGTGCTTGTTTAGAATATAAAATTTATTCCAAAATGATTTTGGGGTTGAAATCTTTGCAAAATGGTTTGTTGTGAACCTACTGACCCTAGGAACCAACTTATGGATTTAAAAATGTATTTTGTGAAGTTTAGGAGTAAATACTTGAATTAGCTCATTTCTAGTCAAATAAAAATATTGATTTTGCTATGAAAATGATTTTGGGTAAAACCTTTGGAAAATGTGTTGATTCAAACCTACTGACCCTAAATACCCAAGTTTTGTGAATTAACAAACTTATTTGGTGAACAATATAAAATTGTTGTTTTACTAAAAACATTTTTCACCACTTAAAATTATGATTTGATTTAAGAAATGGTCTTTAGATAAAACCCTTTTGCAAATGACTTTGCCACTTTAGAAAATGACCACTTTAAGCCTTACAAAGTTTAGAGCCTAGTAGAAACCACCTTTGCAAATAAAACTATCTTTTGCATGCTTGCATGCATGACTTTGTTTCTATTATTTTATGTGTGATTAATTTGTTTGATTATTGTTTGGAATACTAGTTGAATCTATGTTTGCTTGATTGATTTGTAGTAAAGTTAGAAGAGTGTGATATTAGCAAGATCAAGAAGTGATCCCACCTCCTCTACCAAAAAGGCAAGTGACACTATCATCTAAGTCCTATTATTTTCATTATACTTAGTGGATTTTGAAACATGCATGATAAGGACTACTATATTTTGCTATGCTAAATCCTAATAGGATACCCTTATACATTCCTTAATGAAAACAATGTAATTGTAAAATGCTTAGCCATGCTATATTTTTTGAGAAGAGATACATGTTGAGATTTTATGAAGTTGAGAAAAGACTAGTGTTTTATATAATAAAACAAGTACCCAATGAACCACCTGGGTGGACAAAGATACTCAAGTTTTGGACAAGGTGGCAACAAGAGGAACCATGTTTATATGGCAATCTCTTTTTGTTGTGCACAAAAAGAAAACCACCTAGGGACTTAGAGATTGGACATGTTTCTCGTACAGTGGCTTCTGTGTACAGCCACATGCTAAATGGGCACTGGCTTAGTCAATTACATTGTGGAAAACCCATGCATTGGCCTCTTCAGGTTAACTAAATGAGGGAACTCAGAACCCTACATTGGTGCCTGAAGACAAGCTGGTATTATGTATGGGAGGACCCTATGGAAAGACTTCGTCACAATCTCAATCTGCCAGTACTACATCTTGGTGAGTACTTATCCAGCGGCCACTGGTGGCAACAAGAGGAGATTGTGTCATGTGGGTAAAGTGTACCACTTCTGCAGAAGATAAAAATCTAGGTACTTAGCCGTGTCCCCGGTTATGGACAATACTGAGCAACTGAGGCCTGAAGCTATGGGAAATCTCGACATTCCAATTTCTAAAAGCAAAACTTTAAAGTGACAACAAAAGACTTGAAGCACTTGGGGTGTACCAAGGAGGTCAAAAAGATTTTAACAAAAGACTTGAAGCACTTGGGGTGTACCAAGGAGCTCAGAAAGATTTTGACAAAAGATCAAAACTACTTTGAAAAGATAGGATAAATTATTGCTTTCTGCAAATGAGCCTAAAACCCTACTTAGCCAAATATGCATGTAATGATAGGATCCACTTATTTCTACATAGTAGTGAAACTTGCCAATACAATTCAAATGTATTGACCCTTGTGGCTGTAACTTGTTATGTTGCAGGTTTGTTTGATATTAGTGAAGTTGATTGATTAGGATTATAAAGTCTACAACCAACATGTTTGCCTGTGGCACTTTGAAGATGAAGGACCCCATGCTTATAGATATTCTGCTGCAATGTAATGTAATAGCCAAATGAGCTATGTAAGATGTAATAAAATTTATGTTATTTCTGGTTATAAAATTATATTAAGACATTTGTTTCTTGATATTACATCTTAACTGTGGATGCTATCTATTGATCCAGGGACTAGCATTGTAAACACAGGGATCTCTACCTTATTAAAGGATGGGTTGCGTCTCCTGTGTGAAGATGCAATGAACAGGCCATACATATATCGTTACTTTTGTTTTGGCACTCTCGTCATTTACTAATTGCGTGAGGATTCGGAAGGAGATAAATCCTATAGTTTTCAGAAACTTGCCTTTGCAATCTTTCTAGGTGGGTATATTCGATTGTTCATTATAGTAACAAATACCGCAGAAGGCACTCGTCTTCTTCAATGTTACTATCTCTGTCCTAAATATAAGCTTTTTAGTCGGAAACTCTTTTCTACATCCGGGTGTATATGCACTCGGTATGAAAAAATATTTTTCAAAAAGTTGAATTCTTTTTCTAAAAAATATGATCATGTGTAGCTTCATGTTTGAGATGCACATGAAGTCATTCCACCGAAAATTGATATGTTTTGTGTGCTATGTAAAAAAGACAAAAATTTTACGTTACGGAGCACGTTACTTTAGCACCAAATTTTGTCTTTTTTACACAAGCCACCTAAAATGTTTATATTTTGTGAGACGACTTTGCGTGCACCTAAAACTTGAAGTTCTATGTGCACATTCTTTTTTATTTTTTAGAATTTCAAATTTGAGAAAATTAAATTCAAATAAAAGGTGCATATACACCCGGTAGAAAAAAAAAGGCATGTCCCTTTTTAGCAGTTTATTGAAGTCGAGCTCTCTCTGTGTACTTCTACGTATAACCATGAGGGTCCAAACAACATATATCAGGGTTTCACATATTTCTATGTTCATGCTTCACATGATGGTTTTGCAATTCTAACTCTTCTAAGATTTTCCTTATATTTAATTCATTGTAAAAATGTTACAATTTAGATTGAAATTGCATGCTTTATCACATATTCTTGTTAGATACTACAAATTCTCGTCAATTATTTATTTAGTTTGTCGAGAAATAAATGACTTTGATTCGGTTAGATTTGCAGGTATCTAATACCTCCGTCTTAAGAAATAAGGCGTTATTGTTTTACGTGTTTTTGATCAAGATTTACTTTAAATATATAAAGGATGTTGGTATAAAATTAGCCTCATCGAAAAATATGTTGCAATACGAATCCAACTATACTAATTTTATAAATATAATTAAATATTACTTACTCTATTTGTTTGTTTGGTCAAACTTTGTTTTAAAATGCTTATTCCTTAAAACTGAGGTAGTATGTGTAGTTATATGCAAATCTAGTTAAATTTACGTCACTTTGTTTATAGACGGAAGAGGGAGTAGTAGGCGCGTGCGCGTGTTCAGATATGCATGGGGCATATTCCTCCGTGTACATATATCTTGCTGTTGCTGCTACTGTACTGTCGCGTGATCGATGCAGGATGGGGCCAGGCAAGCGTGCGGCATCGGTTGCAACAACAGCTAGGGACAAGGCCTATCGATGTGACGCATTACGGGGGACGCACGGGGCGGTGTCGGCTACCAGCAGCTTACTGTTCACTCTGCGGCTTCACTTTTGCTTAGCCTTTTCTTTTCTCTCTGATCGAGCCGAAGCTCTGCGACGGACGCATGATTACATCACTGTGCACGTCATGGTTTTTTCTTCTGCCAGACATCGCCTTAGACGGCATGCCCGTGTTAAGAAGGCCAAAATTATTTGTTTTGTGTCTAAGATTATCCTACCAAATATTTGTTTAGTTAAAATTTTGGTTAAGTATTTGCTTGCCCATAAGTTGACCAACGTTGAGCATTGGCATGTCAAAAAGTTAGCAACAATTCAAACAAAAGCTAACCTTTTAATCATGACCAAAATATTGGTAAGGTAAACTTTGGTCACAATACAAACACACCCCAAGTAACAGAAGCAACATTTTCAACTACCACCCAATTCCGCAATTTATAAAAAATAAACTGTAGGTATTGACCATTTAGAATTTTCGGCACCATATCTTGTGAGCCAAAAGATATTCCATATATAAGAGAAGAATGCAATTTTAACTCGTGCTCCCCAAGATCAAACAGTAAAGTTGGCACATTTTTTGTGTGGTTTCAAGTTTGTCTCTTCAAGCGATTTTTTTACTTCCGCACTTTGGCATATCAACAACTACAAAATTGATAGGAAATTTTTTATTATCAATTATGACAGTTGCATCTTCAACTACTTTCATTAGAATTTTAAGATTTTTATTGGCTAATATGATTGTCATATCAGTTACTTTCTATTATAGCAGGTATTATCTCTTCTTTTATTTCTAAATAAAAATCGTAAGATATAATATTAACTTTGGTACCAAGATCACATAAACCATAATGCTAGGTTTCTTTAAATATGTAGGGAGGAATAGACTTACCTACATCTTTTACCTTAGTTTTACCATTAAGCAATACAGAAGTCTCTTTATCAAGTTCAAATATACTATAATGTGCATACATAGACATATTTGCTTCTTTGGTTACCTCTTCATCTTTGGTTTCATTCGGATATTCTTCAACTTCTGGCACACTTTCCTCTTCCTTCTTCTCCTTTACTTTTTTTACCTGTTTTTATTCTAAAATATGCTTCCGCGCGGTGTTAGGAAAGGGTATCTCATACATTGGTTTTAGGGAGGCCAGTGTTTCTTTAACTTCATTTTTCAACTCAGGTTCGGATGGTGGATCATACTTGACCAAACCGCTTTGATATGTTCTGTAAAAGCTTTAACAACTTGCAACACAAGATCTGAATCTAAATAACGTTCTTTAGATAATTTATTAACATGGCCTTTTTTATTATAGTCATGAATACAATCATAATCTATTTCTATGCCTCCTTTGCTTTCTAGACTAAAATTCCATGAAACTCTATGATCGCGAATTCTATTAAGTAAAGCCCAAGCTTTAGTTATGAGTAGATTCATAAAATCTCCTCTCGCGCAAGAGTCTAGTTCAATTTTATTATGTTCAATTAAACCGCCATAAAGACATGCAATAAATACCATTCAGGCAAATCATGATGAGGACATTGATTAAGTAAATCTTTAAATCTTATATAAGCTCTTACCAGTCCTTCATTAGGACAGTTCCTCCAAGTCATTATAAGATGCCTGATTCTAAAAGATTTTGATAATGGATAATATTTTGCTAGAAACTCACAAGCTAAGTTATCCCAAGTAATAGTGGCTTCTGGGGGTAAAGATCTATACCATGAGAGAGTTGTGCTAGTCAAAGTCTGACTAAAAAGTTCCAGCCTTACCTCATTAGTAGTTTACCCCGGTAATTGAAAAGTGTCACATATATCCTTGAAGCATGCAATATGCTCATATGGTTTAGGATCTTCTTCATCTCCAGTAAATTGCGTTTTGTGTAGAATACCAAGTAGTAGAGAATTTATTTCAAACCCCCTTTTCTTCTTGTCAGAGTTGTCTCTTTTATTAATATCACAGGGCTTCCTAAAGTGGATGAGTGGGTTACACTAGTCAAACGCTCAAACTTCCATCATGTTGGTGGAAACCTGTAACTCAAAACAAAAATTAGCAAGACTAAAATAAATAAGCAAAAACTAAAAGACCTACATCGCTTAGCTTCCCGGCAACGACGCTAGAAAATAGCTTGATGACTGCAAGTGCATAGATTGTTTGTAGCTAGTTTTGAAATAAAGATATTGATCCCATAGGGAGCGGGAGTATGAAGTCTAATAACTCTTGAATTAAATACTAAAACAGAAATGCTGAAATAAAGTTCTAAGTAACAAGATAAAATGCGATGTTTGTGTAAAAAGGTGTTTGGGGGGGGGGAGGGTGATATAAGATAACAATAAATAAAGTAAAACAAAGTGAATACAGAAAATAAGTATCGCGTATGTAAAAGAGATTTAAAATTGCAATGGGGAAAAAGCGTTATCTGGGAGTAGCGGATATACCTCTAGCATTTATAAAGGTCTAAAGGTAAATATTATTATCATGAACATTCTCAACTATGTATGTGTGGGAGGAACTCCGTATTTAGCCAAATAGGCAGCAACCACTGCTCACATCATCCTCATAACGACAACAGACAACAATCAACATCAATTGAATTACTGCGCTATTAAGGGAATTGGTCCCGTCGGACGTATTCCATGGCATGGATAGTGTCTTGTGAGTTTCCTTGATTTCCAAGTTGATACGTAAGGAGTGCCAACAAATTTATAGTCACTATAAGTGCTAACACACCTCCATCTACCAATAAGTAGTTCCCTCCATCAAGTCCCCACAAGAGGCAAATATTGAGAGGTTGACTTCTCCGAACATCAAGATGAAGACAACCTAACACATGGTCACAACGATGAATATCATCATAAACTTTATCTTATTTGAATCTCCCCAAGAACTTTATGCTAGGGTTTCTCCATCTCCCCAAGAACTAATGATCTACTCAGACATGGAGGCAATCAACATCATGGCAAAGATAATGGAATCTATCATTGATGAATAGTACTTGTATAAATCCATAACGAGTATGGAAATTACAACAAGATCTAGATAAGATGTAGATGGGATGGATGGAGATGGTGGTGATGCAACGGTTGATGCTGAAGATCGATGCCTTAGCCTCCTGAATCTGCATAGGGCGAAGATGGATCCTCGGTGGACGAGTTCCCCCTCCAGATGCCTTCCGGAGGTGAGGTTTCGGTGATTTCTGGGTGTTATGTATGTCGTCTCTCCGATCCAGTTGCACGCGGTGAAACAATTTGAGGAGGCGGAGGCGGCACCAACTATACGGCTGAAAAAGTTGCTCCCGCCATATAGTTGGTCGTTAATCCTTCTGTGTCCTCCAATTTCTTCAGGTTTTCTTCTAGTGTTATTGATATTTCCCAAATAAGCGATTTATGTTGTTTTTGACTCATTTTCGCTCCAATACAATTGGTCCAAGAATTGTGTCCATCGTATCCTGATCCTGGTGAAAATAGACATAAAAGATGCGCGCGAACGCCGTAAAATACCAAAATCCTACAACTACAATGCAAAATAATAATATAAAACATGATGCAAATATGCACTCATTAGTACGGATGCGAGCGATGGTGACGAAAGGAGCGGGGGCGCGTGTGCTGCGCCCGCGGGTGGGGTCGAGCGCGAAGTGGGGTGCGGGGCGGGTAGCGTGGAGGTTGGGTGCGTGTGTCTAGGTGTGATACGTCGGAAACGTATCTATAATTTTTGATGCTCCATGTTTGTTTACTATCTACTTTGCTTTGCTTTGTCCACACTTTGAGGTGTTTTTATATATTTTATGGTACTAACCTATTAACAAGTTGCCACAGTGCCAATTGCCTGTTTTCTTCTGTTTTTGGTTCCAAAAAGGCAGAAAACCAATATTCTCGGAATTGTACGGGACAAAAGCCAAAGTCAGTATTTTACAGTGGGCAACACGAAGCCAGAATACGATATGGAGGAGGCTCACCCGAGGGGCCACACCCCTGGCCACGCGGGTGGGCCCACCCCGTGCCAGGGGGGGTGCAGCTGCCCTGGTGCTCCCCCTGCCTCGCCTCTTCGCCTATAAAGTCCCCCTGATGCCAAAACCCTAGGCACCTGATCAAAATTCCACGAAACCATCTATAGCCGTCGCCACCATCGTCCCTAGATCGGGGGGGGGGGGGGGGGGATATGAAGCTCTTCCCGGCGCCTTGCCGGAGGGGAGATCATCCCGGAGGCCTTCTTCTTCATCATGCCAGTCTCCTGTATGAAGCATGAGTAGTTACACCTTGGACTACGGGTCCATGTAGTAGCTAAATGTTTGTATCTCCTCCTTGTGCTTTCATGTATAGATCTTGTGAGCTCCGTTCATGATCAAGATCTAATCTATTTGTAATCATGCATGTTGTGTTTGCGGGGGTCCGATGGATATTGAGATTACTATGTCAGATTGATTAATGGTTTTGTCTTATTGATTCTATCATGTCTGTGTTGTTTGTGATCTTGCATGCTCTCCGTTGTTAGTAGCTATCTTGGCCAGGTAGTTGCTAGTGACTCCAAGAGGGGGTATTTATGCTCGATAGTGGGTTCATGCCTCTACTCAATCAAGGGAAGTGACAGAAATATCTACGGTTTTAGATGTGCTGTTGCCACTAGGGAGAAAACAACAGTCTCTTGTTCATGGAACAAGTGGATTCTTTACCTTACACACTTTTCTTAAAGTAGTTGTCTGTTGCTTGCAACTTAATAGTGGAGGGGGTTCAGATGATAACCTGAAGGTGGACTTTTAGTCATAGATGTAGTTGGATGGCGGTCTATGTATATTGTTGTATTGCCCAATCGAATCTCATAGGATCTTTGTGTCTAGTATTGCATTGTTATGCCTTTCTCAGTCCTGTCAATTGCCCTGCTGTAATTTGTTTACCCAGCATGCCATGTTTGTTTATCTAAGGAGAACACCTCTAGTGAACTATGGACCCCGGTCCAATCTTTACCATTGATACATCTTCCACTGTTACTGTTTACTTGCTGCAAACCATCATCACCTTCCACACCATACAGTTAATCCTTTGTTATAGCAACCGGTGAGATTGACAACCTCACTGTTCGTTGGGTTAAAGTCTTGAGTTTGTGTTGTGTAGGTTTCCATGTTGCTTGCAACACCTTTGAGACGTTTTCTTCCTCCTACTGGTTCGATAACCTTGGTTTCTTACTGAGGGAAGACTTGCTGCTGTGCTGCTTCACACCTTGCTCTTGGGGTTTCCCGACGTAGCGCTCTCAGGCGCCATCAACAAGTTTTCTGGCGCCGTTGCTGGGGAACGAAGAAGAAGAAACTCCCACGTCAACAAAGCGCCAACAAGTTTTCTAGCACCGTTGCCGGGGAGGCCAAGGACGTCTTCACAAGGGGAGTCCTCCTCAACCTTTCTCTTTACTTTGTTTTTAGTTTGCTTAGTTTCTTTTGCTTGGTTTTGTTTGCCTCTTTTTATCAAAAACTCCAAAAAATTAGTCTAGTTTGGTTTGCTTTCTCTTATCAAAAACACAAAAAAATTAGTTCCTACTCTAGTTGCCACCTTGCTCTAGCTCACCATGTTGTTCCCCAAGTTCGCTCTGAAGGACCTTTCGATAGGTGGCTCTATAATTGGGAAAGAAAATATTGAAGAATTCTTCAATCATGTTAGCAAACTGAGGATATTGAGGATAGATCTATAACAGAACTTGCTCCTAATTATGAAATTGCTGCAGCTTCTTTAGTTAATATGTTGGAGTCTAGGTTTGTTAGCCTTAACCCCATGATGAAAATTTTGTTCCTAAAACTAAAAGAAGAAAAGAATGCTGAAAAGAGAGAATTTATTCTTGAAACTTTGCTCAAAGAGTTCCATGATGTTGCTAAGAAAGCCAAAAAGTTCTTTGAGCGTTTTGATAGGCTAGGCTCTTGTGTAGATGTTGTGGGTACTTCTGATAAAACTAAGCCTAGAGAGGAATTTAAGATACCCATACCCTTTAAGCTTGTTGGGATGCATGAGGCCTTTGAAAAGAATTTTGATTGGATTGTTCCTAAAAAACCTTTTGATGAAAGTATTAAACCAAAGAGAGATGAGAAGGGATCCTCCAAAACTCATTTGGATGAGATACCTTTCATAATTGAAGATTTTGCAAGTATTGATGTTAATGCTTCCTCATTTGAAAATACTTAATTTCTTGCTTCTTGTGGCTAACTTAAAGGCGTTAAAGAAACGTACTTGTTAGGAGATAATCCAAGAGTTTCCTTGAGTATTGGGAGTTGTTACTTCAATAATGACCTCTCCTTATCCTTTTTGTTTGCTTTTTGTGCCAAGAATGACCTCTAATGAGAGGGAAGTAAGATTTGGGGAGTTGCTGTCCTGAAACAGATTTCTGTCCTCCACCATAAAAATTCATGAGGAGCTATAAGTCAGATTGAGCTGAAAAGTTACGAATAAATCCCCTAGTATGTTAGCTAACTTTCATTAGTTCAACACTTTTTGATTTGAGCAACATAAGATTTTCGCAAAAAATGGTTTCTACCTGCTGGTCTGTTTTGACAGATTTCTGCCATTATTTGCATTTGCTTCTTATTGATTCCTTTTTGGGTTCTTTTTGGGAAACTGAGAGTTTTGAAGGAGTTGCTATAGTAGCTTGTGTTTTATCGAAAAGTTTTGCTGTTCTAAAGCTAAACCCAAAGGTCTATTATCTTTTGAATACACTAATGTTGCTAATGAAGATTGTGTGAAGTTTTGTATGAAGGAAAAATTTCAGGTGTAGAGAGAGAATGATGTAATGGGATGAAGAATGGGAAAAAGCTCAAGCTTGGGGATGCCACCACAATGTCACCCCAAGAAATATCCAAGAGTTACAACCGTCAAAGCTTGGGGATGCCCAAGGCATCTCCTTCTTCATCAATAAAAACCTTAGGTCTTTCTAGACACTTCGTTTTTATTGTTTCATGCACTATTGTGTTGTTCTTGGATCGTCTTAGTTTTCGTTTGGTTTTCTTAGTTTGTTTAGTTTTCTTGAATAAAGTAGTTTGGACCCCCGTTCTCGCTGTGTTGTTTTAAATAAGTCGATTGGTGTTGGAAAGGAGTAGAAAGTTCTTGCTTAAAAGTGCAAGAGGAGCTTGCATTGACTGTGACTTAGAATTTAGCATGACATGCTAGGTGTTTTTTTGACCTTATGCTTAGTGATTATTGCTATAGCATGACTTGTTCCAAACAATTGGGATTACTTAGTGTGCCTTCAAAGAATCATGCGTTGTTTTAGCATGCAAAAGCATAGTATTGTGGTATTCTCCTTTGATGCTTTGTTTGGGTTGACTTGGCACATGCTCAAACCATGTTATGACTATGAATAAGTCACCATAGCCTCTATGATCATTTATTCCTTGACTTGTAGTACTACTCTATGCTTTGATTAGTAATGTTTTGTCCCTCTGCATGATTATAGTCATTATTTCTCTCTTAGTTGGTTGCTCCCAGTCTTTTGCTAGCCTCCACTTGTATGAGTAAGCTCTACTGATGCTTCCAACTCCCAAGAAACCAAGTTATTCCAAAGTGTCCACTATAAACTCCTATGCATGGTGTGTTACACTATTCCAAGTATATTCTTGTTGTCAGCTATCTTCCAATTAAAAAGTATTTTGTTATGTGAAAACTTAGTGATTAAAGCCCTCACAAACTTGATGGTACACTTTATATTCCTTGCCCCTAATAAACTTTAACCATTGTGTCATTTATGTTGTATATGCTTGCACTTGTATGTTGGAATTAGCAGAACCATGCTGTCATGGGGAACGTTTTCAACATTGCACTTGTACTTTGTACAAAGTTTATCTCATGCTCTTTCGTCTATGGATGTCGCCCGTGTTAAATAAAGAGGGAGCTTGTAAGTCCATGGAGTTATGTATTTTTGTTAGAGAAACACCTGGGCCGCTATCCTAAGCCATGCCTAATCATGGTGGAAACTTGCAACATCACCATAATGAGCATTCTGTGAAGCATCCTCAATAAAAGGCTATGAACATAGTAAATAAAAAGATCGTTGAGATGCTCATTGTCTGCTTACCTTGTCATTTTGGTTATGGGATAGATCCTGTACCATGTGCAAGGGGTACCCCGTTGGCGGTTCTCTATGATACACATGTACTTACTATGACAAGAACTTACATGTGACCAAAGTTGAGTAGCATGCGGTGCGGCCCTCGTATTCAAGGGACATGAGATTGCCAACTTATACTTTGTCAAGCATATACTCCTTAGTTTGTTCACTTTAACCTTAATCACTTCAAGATTCTTATGATAGGGGCAATCAGGGCTGAAAGCTAACAAGTACCATAATTTTTGGAAGCTCTTTTTGAAACTTGAAATCCCTGCTTCTCTTTATGAAGGGCCTTTCTTCCACTATTATATTGAGTCTCCACCTTCTATCCTTTAGGCACCATTAAGAGAGAATAGTTGTCATTCTTAGTTCTATGTGCAGTGTCCCAAAACTTATTGATTGATGCATATTGTTGATATTGCTTGTTCTTGTGCTACTTGTCTCTTGTCACTCTTATGAACTTTGAAGGTGTCCTATGCATCTATTTGCTACTCTATGAGGGACAAGCTGAATGCCACTATGCCTTGTTTTCTGTATGTGAAACAAACAAACATTTTTCAATGCATGTTATTCATGATCTTTGTTTGTAGCCTTTCATGTTGCATGCATAGTTACTTTGTTTTATTGTTAGAACTCCATATTTCATGCACATGTTTAGAGTTCTTTGATCCCAGCTTTCAATGCTTGCAAATGGTTTGATCTTGGTTTTGATGGTGCATGTCACCTCAAAAATTATTCTTTTATCACTTACCTACTCGAGGACGAGCAGGAGTTAGCTTGGGGATGCTTGATACGTCGGAAACGTATCTATAATGTTTGATGCTACATGCCTATTTACTATCTACTTTGCTTTGCTTTGTCTACACTTTGAGGTGTTTATATATGTTTTCTTGTACTAACCTATTAACAAGATGCCATAGTGCCAGTTGCCTGTTTTCTTCTGTTTTTGGTTCCAGAAAGGCAGAAAATCAATATTGATAATAAGGATGTAGATGGAGATATTATTAAGCTCAAGTTGTTTCCTTTATCCTTGAGAGGAAAAGCTAAAGAATGGTTGTTATCCTTGCCTAGAAATAGTATTGATTCTTGGATTAAGTGCAAAGATGCTTTTATTGGAAAGTACTACCTTCCTACTAAGATTATATCTATGAGAAGTGATATTATGAAATTTAAACAACTTGATAATGAACATGTTGCTCAAGCTTGGGAAAGAATGAAATCTTTGGTTAAGAATTGTCCCACTCATGGACTTACTGCTTGGATGATTATCCAGACTTTTTATGCAGGTTTGAACTTTTCTTCAAGAAACCTGTTGGATTCAGCTGCTGGAGGTACATTTATGACCATAACCTTGGGTGCTGCAACAAAACTCCTTGATAATATGATGGTTAATTATTCTGAATGGCACACTAAGAGAGCTCCACATGGTAAGAAGGTAAATTTTGTTGAAGAAACCTCCTCTTTGAGTGATAAGGTTGATGTTATCATGGATATGCTTGTTAATGGAAAAGCTCCTTTAGATCCTAATAATGTTCCCTTAGCCTCTTTGGTTGCTCAAGAAGAGCAAGTTGATGTGAACTTCATTAGAAACAACAATGCCTATAGAAATAATTTTGGTAGTAACAACAATTATAGGCCTTATCCTCCTAATAATGGCAATACCTATGGAAACTCCTACAACAATGCTAGAAGTGCTCCCTCTGAACTTGAAGTCATGCTCAAAGACTTTATTAGTAAACAAACCACTTTCAACTAGACTGTGGAGGAAAAGCTTTTGAATGTTGAGAAAAATATTTCCTCTTTGTCTGAAGCACAGTCCTCTTTGATTAATAAAATGGCCGCTAAACCTAAAACTTTGGAAAGTACCTTTGCTGCTACTCATGCCATACAAGTTACTATTGATAAAAATGTTAGACTGTTAGCCCAACTACATGCTAAGTGGGAAAGACAAGCTGAAATTGCTAGAAACAATAGTGTGTGCACTATCACCACCATCAATATGGATGCCACTAAACCACAAGAAGTCCCTATTCCTCCTACCACAATGCCTAAACCCAATGAGTCTACTACTAGTGATGCTAAGTTTGATTTTGATCTTGATGGTTGCAATATTTCTGAAGTGATTATGCTCCTACAAAAGCTTGCTAGAAGTCTTGATGCTAGTGATATGAATGTAGATTTCACCAAACACATTACCGATGCTCTTATTAAAATTAAGGAAGAGAAGTTGAAACACAAAGCCTCTATTCCTAGGAAAGTAGAAGATAGTTGGGAACCCATTATTAATATGCAAGTGAATGACTTTGATCTCAAAGCTTCATGTGACCTTGGTTCTAGTGTCTCTATTTTGAGTAGAAAGATTTATGAAATGCTTGATTTGCCACCTTTGGAAGATTGTTATTTGGATGTCCCACTTAATGATAATGCTAAAAAGAAACTCATGTGGAGTGTTAATGATTTTATTATTATGGTTAACAATTATTATGTCCCTATTGATTTCTATGTTTTGGATGTTGAATACAATGCTTCTTGTCCTATTACTTTGGGAAGACCTTTTCTTAGAACTGTTGGTGCCATCATTGATATGAAAGAAGGCACCATTAAATATCAATTTCCACTAAACAAAGGTATTGAACACTTCCCTATGAGGATAGAGAAGTTGCTTTTTGCTCCTCCTTTGAAAGCAAGGTTTGATGTTAATTCTTCTTCATTTGAAAATACTTGATTCTTGCTTCTTGTGCCTAACTTAAAGGCGTTAAAGAAAAGTACTTATTGGGAGATAACCCAAAAGTTTTCTTGAGTCTTGGAAGTTATTAATTCAGTAATGACCTCTCCTTATCCGTTTTATTTGCTTTTTGTGCCAAGAATGACCTCTAATGAGAGGGAAGTAAGACTTGGGGAGTTGCTGTCCCGAAACAGATCTTTTTGCTCCACCGTAAAAAATCGTGATGAATATCTGTAACTCGTATTGATCTGATATTTTCTGAATAAATCCCCCAGTATGTTAGATAAATTTAGTTAGTTCAACACTTTTTTATTTGAGCAACAGAAGGTCTTCGAAAAAATCGGTTTCTACCTGCTGGTCTGTTTTGACAGATTTCTGGCATTATTTGCATTTGCTTCTTATTGATTCTTTTTGAGGGAATTGCTACAGCAGCTTGTGTTTTTAGTGAAAGTTTTTATGTTCTAAAGCTAAACCCAAAGGTCTATTATCTTTTGAATACACTAATGTTGCTAATGAAGATCGTGTGATGTTTTGTATGAAGGAAACGTTTCAGATGTAGAGAGAGAATGATGTAATGAGATGAAGAATGGACAAAAGATCAAGCTTGGGGATGCCACCCTTTGTCACCCCAAGAAATATTCAAGAGGTACAAGCGTCAAAGCTTGGGGATGCCCAGCAAGGCATCCCCTTCTTCATCAATAAAAAGCTCAGGTTTTTCTAGAAACTTCGTTTTTATTGTTTCATGCACTGTTGTGTTGTTCTTGGAGCATCTTAGTTTTTGTTTTGTTTGCTTAGTTTGCTTGAATAAAGTAGTTTGGACCCCCATTCTCACTGTGTTTCTTCAAATAAGTTGATTGGTATTGGAGAGGAGTAGAAAAGTTCTTGCTTGAGTAGTACAAGAGGAGCTTGCTTTGACTGTGATTTAGACTTTATCATGTCATGCTAGGTGTTGTTTTGACCTTATGCTTAGTGATTATTTCTGTATCATGACTTGTTCCAAACAATTGGGATTTCTTAGTGTGCCTTGAAGGAATCATGCGTTGTTTTAGTATACAAAAGCATAGTATTGTGGTATTCTCCTTTAATGTTTTGTTTGGGTTGACTTGGCACATTCTCACACCATGTTATGACTATGAACAAGTCACCATAGCCTCTATGATCATTTAGTCCTTGACTTGTATTAACACTTTATGCTTTAATTAGTAATGTTTTGTCTCTCTGCATGATTATGGCCATTATTGCTCTCTTAGTTGGTCGCTCCCAGTCTTTTGCTAGCCTCCACTTGTATGAGTAAGCTCTACTCATGCATCCAACTCCCAAGAAACCAAGTTATTCAAAAGTGTCCACTATAAATTCCTATGCATGGTGTGTTACACCATTCCAAGTATATTCTTGTTTTCATCTATCTTCTAATTAAAAAGTATTTTGTTATGTGAAAACTTAGTGATTAAAGCTCTCACAAACTTGATATCACACTTTATTTTCTTGCCCCTAATAAACTTGAACCATTGTGTCATCTATGTTGTATATGCTTGCACTTATACGTTGGAATTAGCAGAACCATGCTGTCACGGGGAACACTTTCAACATTGCACTTGTACATTGTACCCAGTTGATATCATGCTCTTTTTTCTATGGATGTCACCGGTGTGAAATAAAAGGGGATCTTGTAAGTCCATGGAGTTATGTATGTCTGTTAGAGAAACGCCTGAGCCGCTAGCCTAAGCCATGCCTAATCATGGTGGAAACTTGCAGCATCATCATAATGACATCTATGAAGCTTTCTTCTTATAAAAAAAGAGACATATTGAAAATAGGAAAGAGAGAAAAAAGCACCATTTTCCCATGGTAATAAGAAGATTGCTGAGATTCTCATTGTCTGCTTGCCTTGTCATTTTGATTATGGAATAGCTCATGTATCATGTGCAAGGGGTACCCCGTTGGCGGTTCTCTATGATACACATGTACTTACTATGACAAGAACTTACAGGTGACTAAAGTTGAGTAGAATGAGGTTTGGCCCTCATATTCAAGGGACATGAGATTGCCAACTTATACTTTGTCAAGCATATACTCCATAGTTTGTTCACTTTAACCTTAATCACTTCAAGATGCTTATGATTGGGGCAATGAGAGCTGAAAGCTAACAAGTACCATAATCTTTGGAAGCTCTTTTTGAGACTTGAAATCCCTGCTTCCCATTTATGAAGGGCCTTTCTTCCACTATTATATTGAGTCTCCACTTTCTATCCTTAGGCACCAGTTAAGAGAGCATAGTTGCCATTCTTAGTTCTATGTGCATTGTCCCAAAACTTATTGATGTATGCATATTGTTGTTATTACTTGTTCTTGTGCTATTTGTATCTAGTCACTCTTATGAACTTTGAAGGTGTCCTATGCATTTATTTGCCACTCCATGAGGGACAAGCTGAATGCCACTATGCCATGTTTTTTGTATGTGAAACAAACAAACATTTTTCAATGCATGTTATTCATGATCTTTGTTTGTAACCTTTCATGTTGCATGCTTAGTTACTTTGTCTTACTGTTATAACTCCATTTTTTATGCTCATGTTTAGAGTTCTTTGATCCCAGCTTTTAATGCTTGCAAATGGTTTGATCTTGATTTTGATGGTGCATGTCACCTAAAAAATTATTCTTTTTATCACTTACCTACTCGAGGACGAGCAGGAGTTAAGCTTGGGGATGCTTGATATGTCGAAAACGTATTTATAATTTTTTGATGTTCCATTCTTGTTTAATATCTACTTTGCTTTGTCTACACTTTGAGGTGTTTTTATATGTTTTCTGGTACTAACCTATTAACAAGATGCCACGGTGCCATTTGCATGTTTTCTTCTGTTTTTGGTTCCAGAAAGGCACAAAATCAATATTCTCGGAATTGGACGGGACAAAAGCCAAATTCAATATTTTACCGTGGGGAACACGGATCCAGAGTACTAGACGGAGGGGAGGCAACAAGGGGCCACACCCCCTGGGGGGTTGACCACCTGGCCGCCCCCTGCATCGCCTCTTCGCCTATAAAGACCCCCCGATGCAGAAACCCTAAGTACCCGATCAATATTCTACGAAACCGTCTATAGCCGCCGTCACCATCGTCCCTAGATCGGGGTTGATCTGAAGCTCTTCTCGGCACCCGGCCGGAGGGAGATCATCCCAAAGACCTTCTTTTTCATCATTCCAGCCTTCGGTATGAAGTGTGAGTAGTTCCACCTTGTTCTATGGGTCCATGTAGTAGCTAGATGGTTGTATCTCCTCCTTTGTGCTACAATGTTTAGATCTTGTGAGCTCCGTTTATGATCAAGATCATCTATTTTTAATGATGCATATTGTGTTTGTGGGGATCCGATGGATATTGAGATTACTATGTTAGATTTATTAATGGTTTTGTCTTATTAATTCTATCATGTCTGTGTTGTTTGTGATTTTGCATGCTCTCCGTTTCTAGTACCTATCTTGGCCAAGTAGATGCTAGTGACTCCAAGAGGGGGTATTTATACTAGATAGTGGGTTCATGCCTCTATTTAATCTAAGGGAAGTGACAAAAATCTCTAAGGTTGTAGATGTGATGTTGCCACTAGGGACAAAACAACGGTCTCTTGTTCATGGAACAAGTGGATTTTTTACCTTACACACTTTGCTTAAAGCAGTTATCTGTTGCTTGCAAATTATTACTAGAGGGGGTTCAGATGATAACCCAAGGGTGGATTTCTAGTCATAGATGCAATTGGATGGCGGTCTAAGTATCTTGTTGTATTGCCAAATCGAATCTCATAGGATCATGAATTTCTAGTATTGCATTGTTATGCCTTGCTCAGTTCTGTCAATTGCCCTGCTGTAATTTGTTTACCCAGCATGCCATGTTTGTTTATCTTAAGGAGAACACCTCTAGTGAACTATGGACCCCGGTCCAATCTTTACCATTGATACATCTTCCAATGCTACTGTTTACTTTCTGCAAACCACTATTACCGTCCACACCATCCAGTTAATCTTTTGTTACAGCAACCGATGAGATTGACAACCTCACTGTTCGTTGGGGCAAAGTCTTGAATTTGTGTTATGTAGGTCTCCAAGTTGCTAGCAACACCTTTGAAACGTTTCCTTCCTCCTACTGGTTAGATAACCTCGGTTTCTTACTGAGGGAAGACTTGTTGTTGTGCTCATCACACCTTGCTCTTGGGGTCTCCCAACGAAGCGCTACCACGCGCCATCATTCATGA
The DNA here is from genome assembly GCA_916181665.1 of Avena sativa. Classification (NCBI taxonomy): domain Eukaryota; kingdom Viridiplantae; phylum Streptophyta; class Magnoliopsida; order Poales; family Poaceae; genus Avena; species Avena sativa. The sequence goes on along the minus strand of OV702297.1, from coordinate 295,003,263 downwards.
TGCATTAGCTTGAATCATTATGATCAAGCTAAGATGACTTAACAAACTAAGGTTCATCCTAGCTTTGTATACCAATATACCAACTCTTTAACACCTAGTCAATTATTGCCAAGTTACTTGAGAATAATGACCACCATCCTTTAAGTACACTATACTTAGGCTTCTAATTGTAGTCGAGATCTATCCTCAACTAAGTAGTAGGCTTGTACTACACCAAGTCTCTTATACTATATGTCTTATTAATAAGGCTTACTCTATTGTTGTACCTACTTATCTTAACAAGATTATTCCTTGATATTCTATCCTCACTACTTTCTCATAGCTCCTTAATTATCAGCGTATCACTTAAACCTAGATACTTATTCTAGTTAACCCATGAGTGAGTTAACTCCCCCCAAAACCAAATGGGTTGATCTCCACTAAGGATCTCACCCCAATGTTGATGGCATATTATATCATAATTGGTCCTTTCTTCTTTATTAATTTACTTTCAGACTATGGAAGGACATTATAGTAAACCAAAGGCTAAAGGTTTAAGACTTACTAGGTCAAGAATTGATCAGTCACATTGATGATCAACAAACTCTAGAACATGATTCAATAGGAATTACAATTATTAATATGGTAATAAGGATATGTGTTGAATGGTCTTGGCTTGACTTCCTTCTTACTCTATTTGTGATAATTACTTAGTGTTTAGGAACTACCATGATGCTCATGGTAGGAATAACTATGGTAAGCATATTTATCAAGGTTTAGTTATTATTTTATTTACTTAGATTATATACTTGATTTGGAATTCATCTTTTGTTGTAAATAATAAGTTGATGTAATCTTTAGAATATTAAGTATTCATCCTTAAGTAATATGTTGTGGCTTTAATTTGTTCTATTTGATCTACCCATAGATCAAATTACCTTTACTCAAAACAAGGTTTTAGCAAAGGTCACATTGAAACTTACCGCAGATAACTTGATGATATACTTCAGTTCCATCAAGTTAAGAGAATATTCAATCACTTTGTCAGGTTTTATTCAAAAGCGCGAAAATTATCTAGATTTTCTATGCATGAATGCAATGCACACACCTGAGGTCAGCTTATTTTTAAGCTCTAATGCTGGGATATTACAGAGAGTTTTCATCGCCCTCGTCACTCCTAGGGAAAATACGAATTTTTCATCATTTTTGTGACTGAATGATATAGCAAAACATAAGCGGAAATTAGGGAACTTACGAGCTGATGTCCTGCAGCATCCGGAATATCCCCATCCTGAGAGGGCAACGGAAATAGGTTTTACATACTTCGCCTTGGAGCCTGTCAAATCGTTGTATCCTCGACTGTTTCAACAAGATCAGCATGTTTTCGCTTCCCAGATACGACTACCACCTTGAAATCCTTAGACTGAGTAGAGAGAACCGATGTAGTGCCATGTGATGAGTTAGCGGAGGAGGCCTCATCATCATCAGCTTCACCTGTAGCATCAACATATTCTTTGGATATGGTGGTACTATCAGGCAGTTCACTAGACTTAAGCAGCGGAGGCATAGACGACAAATGGTTGTGATCATACCGAGTAAACCACAAGAAAAAGAATCAACCCAAGAAACTACAAATAAAGTGGTGACAAAGTACAAAGCATAAGAATGCGAAAAACTTACTACAGGTACCACATTCTTCTTGCCAAAGTGTTTCACCTGACAGTCAGAAGGGACTGGGTTTTTCTTCGTCAACATCGTGAAGGAGCACACCCTCTTCTCCAGGACATCAATAGGTAGATCTTTGCGTGAAACCCTATTTAGATCCTTCCTGCGAGAAAAAGTTCACATACCGGCTAGCCGATCTTGGAGAGGTTGGATACGAATGCGCAGAAAGTACGCCAGGATCTATAATCCCGACAACTCCACGGCACGCAGCTCCCCAATCCAGTCCAGTAGTGGTTGGATTTCTTTCATCTTTTTGGTAGAAGGGCGCTGCTCCCAAGAACTAAGCCTACAAAAGTTTCTTCGGGTCGAAGGGGTCTAACCCGAACTTCTTACCCTCGACTTGCCGGTCCTTGATGTAAAACCACTTTGACTTCCAACCTTGGAAAGAATCTGTGGTTTTCAAGTCAAAGTAATTAACATCAGAACGGACGGAGATAATTGTGCCTCCAACATCATGGATGACAGTGTCAGAGGCGCTACGACGAAAAAAAAGAAATGCTTCCATAGGACCAAATAGGGATGGATCCCGAGGAAAATATCGCATAGCATGATAAAAAAAGGCGATGTGGAGGATAGAATTCGGCGTGAGCAGGTAGAGCTATACGCCATAGACAAAGAGAAGCCCACGAAGGAACTCGTGGGATGGGAGAGAGAGGCCACGATAAAGGAAAGATAAGAACATTACCTGCCATCCCGACTCATGTTGCTTGAATGCATCTTCTTCCAGAAGATTGAATTTGCACGCTTTGTGCAGGTGATGCGTATTGACGCCCCGTTGGGAAACCCTAAGAGCAAGGTATGATGTAGCACAGCAGCAAGTTTTCCCTCAGTAAGAAACCGAGGTTATTGAACCAGTAGGAGGAAGGAAACGCCTCAAAGGTGTTGCAAGCAACATGGAAACCTGAAAACACAAACTCAAGACTTTGCCCCAACTAACAGTGAGGTTGTCAACCGAGGTTATCGAACCAGTAGGAGGAAGGAAACGCCTCAAAGGTGTTGCAAGCAACATGGAAACCTGAAAACACAAACTCAATACTTTGCCCCAACTAACAGTGAGGTTGTCAATCTCACCGGTTGCTGTAACAAAGGATTAACTATATGGTGTGCAAGGTGATGATGGTTTGCAGCAAGTAAACAGTAACAGTGGAAGATGTAATAATGGTAAAGATTGGACCGGGGTCCATAGTTCACTAGAGGTGCTCTCCTTAGATAAACAAACATGGCATGCTGGGTAAACAAATTATAGCAGGGCAATTGACAGGACTGAGCAAGGCATAACAATGCAATACTAGACAAAAAGATCCTATGAGATTCGATTGGGCAATACAACAATATACATAGACCGCCATCTAACTGCATCTTTGACTAGAAGTCCACCTTTGGGTTATCATTCGAACCCCCTCCAGTATTAAGTTGCAAGCAACAACTGCTTTAAGCAAAGTGTGTAAGGTAAACAATCCACTTGTTCCATGAACAAGAGACCATTGTTTTCTCCCTAGTGGCAATAGCACATCTATAACCGTAGAGATTTTTGTCACTTCCCTTGATTAAGTAGAGGCATGAACCCACTATCAAGCATAAATACCCCCTCTTGGATTCACTAGCAACTACTTGGCCAAGATAGCTACTAACAATGGAGAGCATGCAAGATCACAAACAACACAGACATGATAGAACCAATAAGACAAAACCAATAATCAATCTGACATAGTAATCTCAATATCCATTGGATTCCCGCAAACACAACATGCATGATTACAAATAGATTAGATCTTGATCATGAATGGAGTTCACAAGATCTAGACATGAAAGCACAAGGAGGAGATACAAACATTTAGCTACTACATGGACCCATATTCCAAGGTGGATCAACTCCCGCTTCATACCGGAGGCTGGCATGATAAAGAAGAAGGATTCCAAGATGATCCTCCGGCAGGGTGCCGGGAAGAGCTTCAGTTCCCCCCGATCTAGGGACAATGGTGGCGGCGGCTACATACGGTTTCATGGAATATTGATCGGGTGCCTAGGGTTTCTACATCGGGGGCTTCTTATAGGCGAAGAGGCGAGACAGGGGGAATCCAGGGCAGCTGCACCCCCCAGGCGCGGGATGGGCCCACCCGCACGGCCAGGGGGTGTGGCCCCCTTGTGGGTATCCTCCGTCTCGTACTCCGGCTTCGTGTTCCCCACGGTGAAATATTGACTTTGTCTTTTGTTCCGTCCAATTCCGAGAATATTTCCTTACTAGCTTTTCTAGAACCAAAAACAGCATAAAACAGGCAACTGGCATTGTGGCAACTTGTTAATAGGTTAGTACCAAAAAACATATGAAAAGCACATCAAATTGTGGACAAAGCAAAGCAAAGTAGATAGTAAACAAGCATGGAACATCAAAAATTATAGATACGTTTTCGACGATTGTTTGTTTCACATACAGAAAACATAGCATAGTGGCATTTAGCTTGTCCCTCATAGAGTAGAAAATAGATGCATAGGATACCTTCAAAGTTCATAAGAGTGACTAGATACAAATAGCACAAGAACAAGCAGTATCAACAATATGCATCAATCAATAAGTTTTTGGACACTGCACATAGAACTAAGAATGGCAACTATGCTCTCTTAACTGGTGCCTAAAGGTAGAAGGTGGAGACTCAATATAATAGTGGAATAAAGGCCGCTCATAAAGGGAAGCAGGGATTTCAAGTTTCAGAAAGAGCTTCCAAAAATTATGGTACTTGTTAGCTTTCAGCCCTCATTTCCCCTATCATAAGCATCTTGAAGTGATTAAGGTTAAAGTGAACAAACTATGGAGTATATGCTTGACAAAGTATAAGTTGGCAATCTCATGTCCCTTGAATACGAGGGCCGCACCGCATGCTACTAAACTTTGGTCACATGTAAGTTCTTGTTATAGTAAGTACATGTGTATCATAGAGAACCGCCAACGGGGTACCCCTTGCACATGTGTAAGGTTCCCAACCTTTAATAAGGTAGAGATCCCTGTGTTTACAATGCTAGTCCCTGGATCAATAGCTAGCATCCACAATTAAGATGTAATATCAAGAAACAAATGTCATAATACAACTTTATAACCAGGAATAAAATAATTCATTACATCTTACATAGCTCATTTGGCTATCACATTACATTGCAGCAGAATATCTATAAAGCATGGGGTCCTTCATCTTCAAAGTGCCACAGGCAGTCATGTTGGTTGTAGACTTGTAATCCTATTCAACACACTTCACTAACATCAAACAAACCTGCAACATAATTAGTTGCAGCCACAAGGGTCAATACATTTGAATTGTATTGGCAAGCTTCACTACTATGTAGAATTAAGTGGATACTATCATTTACATGCATATTTGGCTAAGTAGGGTTTAGGCTATTTTGCAGAAAGCAATATAGTTTTATCCTATCTTTTCAAAATAGTTTTTGATCTTTGTCAAATCTTTCTGAACTTCTTGGAAAACTCCAAGTGCTTCAATCCCTTGTTGTCACCCTCAAGTTTTTAACTTTGAGAAATTGGAATGTCGAGATCTTCCATAGCTTCAGGCCTTAGTTGCTCAGTATTGTCCATAACCGGGGACACGGCTAAGTACTTAGAATTTGATCTTCTGCAGAAGTTGTACACTTTACCCACATGACACAATCTCATCTTGATGCCACCAGTGGCTGCTGGATAAGTACTCACCAAGATGGAGTACTGGCAGATTGAGAATGTGACAAAGTATTTCCATAGAAGTCCTCCCAATACACAATGCTAGCTTGTCATCCAGGCACCAATGTAGGGTTTCAAGTTCCCTTACACAATCCTAGTTAACCTGAAGATGCCAATGCATGGGTCTTCCACTATGTAGTTGACTAAGCTAGAGCCCATTTAGCATGTGGCTGTACACGGAAGCCACTGTACGAGAAACATGTTCAATCTCTAAGTCCCTGGGTGGTTTTCTTCTAGTGCACATACAAAAAGAGATGGCCATATAAACATGGTTCCTTTTATTGCCACCTTGTCCAAAACTTGAGTATCCTTGTCCACCCAGGTGGTTCATTGAGTACTTGTTTTATTATATAAAACATATATCTTTTCAACTCTTCATATAATCATAACATGTATACCATCCCAAATATATAGTTGGGCTAAGCATACTACAACTACAATGTTTCCACTAAGGAATATATAAGGGTATCCTAATAGGATTTAGCATAGCATAAAATAATAGTAGTACTTATCATGCATGTTTCAAAAATCCACTAAGTGTAATGAAAATAGTAGGACTTGGATGATAGTGTCACTTGCCTTTTTAGTAGAGAATGATGGTTCACTTCTTGATCTTTCAAATATCACACTCTTCTAAATCCACTACAATTCAATCAAGCAAACATAGATTCAACTAGCATTCCAACCAATTTATCACACATAAAATAATAGAAACAAGGTCATGCATGCAAGCATGAAAAGGATAGTTTTACTTGCAAAAGTGGTTTCTACTAGGCTCTAACCATTATAAAGTTCAAGGTAGTCATTTACTAAAGTGGTAAAACCATTTGCAAAAGGTTTTCTCTATAAACCATTTTTAAATCAAATCAATATTTTATGTGATTGAAAATGCTTTTAGCAAAGCAATATTCTTTAAAGGGTTCACCAAATATATTTTAATTCTCAAAACTTGGTGTTTAGGGTTAGATGGTTTGAATCAAAACATTTCCCAAAGGTTTTACTCAAAAATCATTTCTAAATTAAAATCAATATTTTTATTTGACTAGAAATGTGCTAATTCAAATATTTACTACTTAACTTCACAAAATACATTTTTAAATCCATGAGTTGGTTCCTAGGGTCAGTAGGTTCACAACAATCCATTTTGCAAAGATTTCACATTAAAATTATATCTAGAACAATTTTTATATTCAAAATAAGCCTACACATGTTTCTGCAATTTCAACCAATTTTCCAGAAGCAAATCATTAAACAAAGTGCATGGTTGCAAAGTACTTGTTCTACTGATTCCATTGATATAAAATTTGCAATTTTTGGACGTGTGGATCAAAAGTTATGCAATTTACAAATTTGCAATTTAATCAGATTCTATTTCTGTTTTTAAACTAAATCTTGTCCACGTGGCGCGTTTCTACTGGACGGTAACGGTTCGCACGGATCAAGCAATTCTGGCCGTCAGATCTAATGGAAATTGCACGACACACAACACACGATACCCTTTCGTTTAATGATTCTATCTCTATCGCTGGATCTGCATCGGACGGCTCACAGCACACTGCCAAGAACTGGCGGCGCTGGCGCGGCGGCAAGCGGCAGAGCGGCTCTGGCGGTGGCGTTGGCGACGATTCAGGAAGCGAGAAAGAATGGGAGAGGGCTCACCGTGTTCGCCTTGACGTGCTGATGCTCAACTTGCTCACGAGGAAGAAGGGGGCGCACTGGAACGAAAGAAATTGCTTGCCGGATTGCTTGTCTGCGTCGGGTTCCTCTGCTCGTCAACGGGGGCGAGGCTAGAGTTCATGCCGAGGCAAACGGAAGGGGGCATTAGATGCGTACGAGCTTGGGGAGTACGGGAATATCAATGAGAGGGCTCGGGGCGGTCTGGTTTACCAGAGGGAGGTCGCCGGAGTTGCTTGCAGGCGGTGGCGCTCAGGTTGTCGTTGTTGCCGATGCTATGGATCAAGCGCGGGCAAGCCGAGGGTGCAGGGAGAAACTCCTGAGGATGGGGAGCAAGCTAGTGTGGTTGGGAAGGCGAGGGGCGGCCGTGGTTCGCTGAAATTGGTCGGGGAAGCTGTCGAAGACATAGGGGTTGGAGCTCTCGATTCGCTCAGCCTGGGGGCAGAGAGGGAGAGGCGAGTGAGGGGAAAGGTAGAGGAGGAGCGGGCGGTTATCTACGCGTGATTGCAGGGGGAGTGATGGCTGCTGTAACGCGAATTGATCGCCGGAGTAAATGGCAGCAACGGCAGGGCGACGTGGTCGCGAGATTGAAGACGACTGTGTGGCAGTGGGGTCCATCTGGCAGCGAGGTGGGGAAAGAGGGAGTGGGGCCTGCCTGTCTGCGTCTGTGTGGGTGCGTGTTCGCGTGAAAAACGTTTCGCTGAGGGGGGGAGAGTTGGGCTGCGAGTTGGGCTGCTGGGCCTGTTGGGTTGGGTTGGTTCGTTTCATTTTTTTACACAGACTGCTTTTTCTTTTTCTATTTGATTTTCTGTTTTGATTTTCAAACAAACAATTCATACACCCAAATGAATTCAAATCTTTGCCAAACTTTGTGTAGATTTTAATTCTGTTTAACAACACAATCCAAATTCAAAAATAAAATAATCTTATTCTTTTTAGTATCTATTAATAATTAAATAAATAGACCTTAGTCATTAATTCAAATAGGATTTAATTTATTTTAAATCTCTATTTGAAATCCAAAATAATACCAAAATCAATTCAGTAGGTTTTATTTGAAAAATATAAAACACTTGGAAATCTCATTTAAAATAAATTAACAAGTTTTAGTGTTTATTTAGAATGGAAAGCCTTTACTTTAATAAAATTGGATATTAATAAAACCTCATTATTTTATTTAAATAAACCTTTACTCTTTTTATCAAATAGAAATATTTTATTTCAAAAGCTTGGCCAAGATTTAATTTGGCTCCATAAAATAATCTTTATTTATAATTCTACCTTTGCTTTTGAAAATCAAATCTTTTTATTAAAAGATCCAAAAATAGTGATTCCAAATATTTTAACTTTATTGTTTATTTATCTTTTTAAATCCCTTTAGGATTTTATTTGATCAAAATAGGTTTTTTGATATTTCCAATTGGAATCAAAAGTTTCTTCTCACCCTAAAATTCAACAATTGTTTATTTGTTTATTTATTTTTCACATTTCAAAATTTGGAAAATTTTGGGATGTGACAGGCTACCACCCTTAAAATAAATCTCGTCCCGAGATTTGGGAAGGCTAGGGGTTACAAGTTGGCTTCAAGGCAACTAGGGTACTACCACCCTTAAAAGAAAGTCTCATAGGGTTACATTGATGGTTCACTTGACTATGGGTTCAACACTTAATATCCAGACAAGGAATCCTTATTTGACTCTTCTGAGTTAACTAATTTCTGACATCCACTTCTTCTATCTCTTCAAAGTTTCCATCCATGTCAATGTGGTTCACATGTCCTTTCTGGGTCACATTGGAGTCATTTCCATTGGCTCTTCTAGCATCCTTTTTCTTTTTCTTCTCAGGACAGTCTGATGCATAGTGTCCCAGCTCCTTACAATTATAGCACTGCAACTGGATAATGTCTTTCTTCTTGTAAGTGTTATGTTGGTTTTGACCAAGGTCATCTCCATTGTCAGTATCATTTCCATTATTCTCACTTCCATTGATGTTGTGGTGATACTGATGTGGTTCAGAATCTTCATTGCTCTTTTTAAATGAATGCTTCTTTTTTGATGATCCTGAGTGATTCTTGAGTTTATGCTTCCTCTTTCTATTATCAACTTGATTCATCTTGTTTTCCAAAATGGTGGCTTTGTCACAGAGTGATTGATAAGTTGGGACATAGGCAACAGCTAGCTACAGGTTCAACTCATCATTAAGTCCTTCAAGAAATTTTTCTTTTCTCTTAGCATCTGTATCAACTTCATCCGGTGCATAGCATGCCAGATTGTTGAATTCTTCAATATACTCAGCCACACTGAGGTGACGCTGTTTCAGATTGTGAAACTCCTTTTTCTTCAAGTACATCACTCCAGGTGAGATGTGAGTTGTTCTGAATCCATCTTCAAAAATATCCCAAGTTACATCTTCAAGGGGAGTGGTGATCTGGAAGTTGTCCCACCATGTTGCTGCTGGTCCTTCAAGTAGAAATGCTGCAAACCTAACTTTTCTTCATAGGTGCAACCAACAGTCACTAAGTCTTTGTTCCCTAAACGTAACCAATCATTGGCTTCCATTGGATCAGTTGTTCCAGAGAACCTTGCAGGCCTAAGTTTCAGAAACTTGGTGAGCATGTCAAGTGCTGGAGGATTATTCTGATTGTTGTTGTTGTTGTTGTTGTCGTTGTTGTTGTTGTTGTTGTTGTTGTTTTTGTTGTTATTGTTGTTGTTGTTCTGATTCTGTATGAATGTGGTCATCTCCTGCATCAACTGTGTCTGAACTGCCAACATCTGCTGCATCTCAGGGGTGATGTTGTTGTTTTGGTTGGGGTTGGCACAACGGGGAGGCATCTGTTGGTTTGATAGGGATAAGTAATGATGGATAGGTTTTTAAGAAGTTTTAACACACAACTCAAAAATAACCAAGTTCAATCAAACAATCAAACAATCAACAAGCAACTATCCACTTAACAACCTATGAGCTTAACTCATGAGTTGAAGGAAACAACAAGTTTTCTTGAAAATAATAACTTAGTATAATCATACCTCATAGGTTAATATGATCCATACTCTAACTTGATATCAATGTATTTGGGAGGCAATCTAATGTCTCTTGGTTTTTTTTTCACTTGTAGTCCTTAGTGATGTCTAAGTTGAAGTCCTTGGTGAAACTAAAGTTGAAATCACCTGAAGATGTTGAAGTCATTAGGGTTGATGAAATGTTTGCTCATGGTGAAGTCTTTGGCCATCAAGTTTGAAATAGAAGAGATGTAGAATCAAAATCAAAATGGTTGAGGAAATAGTTTACAAGATTGTTTGTAAATAAGTTTTGGAACAAAATCAACTCCTATTTTTCTAAGGTTTTTTTGTCCAATCCTAGGGTTACAATTCCTATAGGAAACACAGTGCTCTGATACCATCTGTAAGGTTCCCAACCTTTAATAAGGTAGAGATCCCTGTGTTTACAATGCTAGTCCCTGGATCAATAGCTAGCATCCACAGTTAAGATGTAATATCAAGAAACAAAGGTCATAATACAACTTTATAACCAGGAATAAAATAATTCATTACATCTTACATAGCTCATTTGGCTATCACATTACATTGCAGCAGAATATCTATAAAGCATGGGGTCCTTCATCTTCAAAGTGCCACAGGCAGTCATGTTGGTTGTAGACTTGTAATCCTATTCAACACACTTCACTAACATCAAACAAACCTGCAACATAATTAGTTGCAGCCATAAGGGTCAATACATTTGAATTGTATTGGCAAGCTTCACTACTATGTAGAATTAAGTGGATACTATCATTTACATGCATATTTGGCTAAGTAGGGTTTAGGCTATTTTGCAGAAAGCAATATAGTTTTATCCTATCTTTTCAAAATAGTTTTTGATCTTTGTCAAATCTTTCTGAACTTCTTGGAAAACTCCAAGTGCTTCAATCCCTTGTTGTCACCCTCAAGTTTTTAACTTTGAGAAATTGGAATGTCGAGATCTTCCATAGCTTCAGGCCTTAGTTGCTCAGTATTGTCCATAACCGGGGACACGGCTAAGTACTTAGAATTTGATCTTCTGCAGAAGTTGTACACTTTACCCACATGACACAATCTCATCTTGATGCCACCAGTGGCTGCTGGATAAGTACTCACCAAGATGGAGTACTGGCAGATTGAGAATGTGACAAAGTATTTCCATAGAAGTCCTCCCAATACACAATGCTAGCTTGTCATCCAGGCACCAATGTAGGGTTTCAAGTTCCCTTACACAATCCTAGTTAACCTGAAGATGCCAATGCATGGGTCTTCCACTATGTAGTTGACTAAGCTAGAGCCCATTTAGCATGTGGCTGTACACGGAAGCCACTGTACGAGAAACATGTTCAATCTCTAAGTCCCTGGGTGGTTTTCTTCTAGTGCACATACAAAAAGAGATGGCCATATAAACATGGTTCCTTTTGTTGCCACCTTGTCCAAAACTTGAGTATCCTTGTCCACCCAGGTGGTTCATTGAGTACTTGTTTTATTATATAAAACATATATCTTTTCAACTCTTCATATAATCATAACATGTATCCCATCCCAAATATATAGTTGGGCTAAGCATACTACAACTACAATGTTTCCACTAAGGAATATATAAGGGTATCCTAATAGGATTTAGCATAGCATAAAATAATAGTAGTACTTATCATGCATGTTTCAAAAATCCACTAAGTGTAATGAAAATAGTAGGACTTGGATGATAGTGTCACTTGCCTTTTTAGTAGAGAATGATGGTTCACTTCTTGATCTTGCAAATATCACACTCTTCTAAATCCACTACAATTCAATCAAGCAAACATAGATTCAACTAGCATTCCAACCAATTTATCACACATAAAATAATAGAAACAAGGTCATGCATGCAAGCATGAAAAGGATAGTTTTACTTGCAAAAGTGGTTTCTACTAGGCTCTAACCATTATAAAGTTCAAGGTAGTCATTTACTAAAGTGGTAAAACCATTTGCAAAAGGTTTTCTCTATAAACCATTTTTAAATCAAATCAATATTTTATGTGATTGAAAATGCTTTTAGCAAAGCAATATTCTTTAAAGGGTTCACAAAATATATTTTAATTCTCAAAACTTGGTGTTTAGGGTCAGATGGTTTGAATCAAAACATTTCCCAAAGGTTTTACTCAAAAATCATTTCTAAATTAAAATCAATATTTTTATTTGACTAGAAATGTGCTAATTCAAATATTTACTACTTAACTTCACAAAATACATTTTTAAATCCATGAGTTGGTTCCTAGGGTCAGTAGGTTCACAACAATCCATTTTGCAAAGATTTCACATTAAAATTATATCTAGAACAATTTTTATATTCAAAATAAGCCTACACATGTTTCTGCAATTTCAACCAATTTTCCAGAAGCAAATCATTAAACAAAGTGCATGGTTGCAAAGTACTTGTTCTACTGATTCCATTGATATAAAATTTGCAATTTTTGGACGTGTGGATCAAAAGTTATGCAATTTACAAATTTGCAATTCAATCAGATTCTATTTCTGTTTTTAAACTAAATCTTGTCCACGTGGCGCGTTTCTACTGGACGATAACGGTTCGCATGGATCAAGCAATTCTGGCCGTCAGATCTAATGGAAATTGCACAACACACAACACACGATACCCTTTCATTTAATGATTCTATCTCTATCGCTGGATCTGCATCGGACGGCTCACAGCACACTGCCAAGAACTGGCGGCGCTGGCGCGGCGGCAAGCGGCGGAGCGGCTCTGGCGGTGGCGTTGGCGATGATTCAGGAAGCGAGAAAGAATGGGAGAGGGCTCACCGTGTTCGCCTTGACATGCTGATGCTCAACTAGCTCACGAGGAGGAAGGGGGCGCACTGGAACGAAAGAAATTGCTCGCCGGAGTGCTTGTCTGCGTCGGGTTCCTCTGGTCGTCAACGGGGGCGAGTCTAGAGGTCATGCCGAGGCAAACGGAAGGGGGCATTAGATGCGTACGAGCATGGGGAGTACGGGAATATCAATGAGAGGGCTCGGGGCGGTCTGGTTTACCAGAGGGAGGTCGCCGGAGTTGCTTGCAGGCGGTGGCGCTTAGGTTGTCGTTGTTGCCGATGCTATGGATCAAGCGCGGGCAAGCCGAGGATGCAGGGAGAAACGCCTAAGGATGGGGAGCAAGCTAGTGTGGTTGGGAAGGCGAGGGGCGGCCGTGGTTCGCCGGAATTGGCCGGGGAAGCTGTCGGAGACAGAGGGGTTGGAGCTCTTGATTCGCTCAGCCTGGGGGCAGAGAGGGAGAGGCGAGTGAGGGGAAAGGTAGTGGAGGAGCGGGCGGTTATCTACGCGTGATTGTAGGGGGAGTGATGGCTACTTTAACGCGAATTGATCGCCGGAGTAAATGACAGCAACGGCAGGGCGACGTGGTTGCGAGATTGAAGACGACTGCGTGGCAGTGGGGTCCATCTGGCAGCGAGGTGGGGAAAGAGGGAGTGGGGCCTGCCTGCCTGTCTGCGTCTGTGTGGGTGCGTGTTCGCGTGAAAAACGTTTCGCTGAGGGGGGGAGAGTTGGGCTGCGAGTTGGGCTGCTAGGCCTGTTTGGTTGGGTTGGTTCGTTTCATTTTTTTACACAGACTGCTTTTTCTTTTTCTATTTGATTTTCTGTTTTGATTTTCAAACAAAAAATTCAAAACTTTGTGTAGATTTTAATTCTTTTTAACAACACAATCCAAAGTCAAAAATAAAATAATCTTATTCTTTTTAGTATCTATTAATAATTAAATAAATAGACCTTAGTCATTAATTCAAATAGGATTTAATTTATTTTAAATCTCTATTTGAAATCCAAAATAATACCAAAATCAATTCAGTAGGTTTTATTTGAAAAATATAAAACACTTGGAAATCTCATTTAAAATAAATTAACAAGTTTTAGTGTTTATTTAGAATGGAAAGCCTTTACTTTAATTAAATTGGATATTAATAAAACCTCATTATTTTATTTAAATAAACCTTTACTCTTTTTATCAAATAGAAATATTTTATTTCAAAAGCTTGGCCAAGATTTAATTTGTCTCCACAAAATAATCTTTATTTATAATTCTACCTTTGCTTTTGAAAATCAAATCTTTTTATTAAAAGATCCAAAAATAGTGATTCCAAATATTTTAACTTTATTGTTTATTTATCTTTTTAAATCCCTTTAGGATTTTATTTGATCAAAATAGGTTTTTTGATATTTCCAATTGGAATCAAAAGTTTCTTCTCACCCTAAAATTCAACAATTGTTTATTTGTTTATTTATTTTTCACATTTCAAAATTTGGAAATTTTTGGGATGTAACAACATGGTACAGGAGCTATCGCATAACCAAAATAACAAGGAAAGCAGACAATGAGCATCTCAGCGATCTTTTTATTTACTATTTGCAAAGATTTTTATTGAGGATGCTTCACAGATTGCTCATTATGGTGATGCTGCAAGTTTCCACCATGATTAGGCATGACTTACGCTAGTGGCCCAGGCGTTTCTCTAACACAAAATACATAACTCTATGGACTTACAAGCTCCCTCTTTATTTCACAGCGACGACATCCATAAACAAAAGAGCATGATATGAACTGTGTAGAAAGTACAAGTGCAATGTTGAAAACGTTCCCCATGAGCATGGTTATGCTAATTCCAATGTATAAGTGCAAGCATATACAACATAGATGACACAATGGTTCAAGTTTATTATGGGCAAGGAATATAAAGTGTTCCATCAAGTTTCTGAGGGCTTTAATCACTAAGTTTTCACATAACAAAATAATTTTTAATTAGAAGAGATAGATGAAAACAAGAATATACTTGGAATGATGTAACACACCATGCATGGGAATTTATAGTGGACAATTTGGAATAACTTGGTTTCTTGGGAGTTGGAAGCATGAGTAGAGCTTACTCATACAAGTGGAGGCTAGCAAAAGACTGGGAGCAACCAACTAAGAGAGCAATAATGGCCATATCATGTAGAGTGAGAAAACATTACTAATCAAAGCATAGAGTGGTACTACAAGTCAAGGAATAAATGATTAGTCATAACATGGTGTGAGCATGTGCCAATTTAACCCAAACAAACCATCAAAGGAGAAATACCACAATACTATGCTTTTGTATGCTAAAACAATGCATCATTCTTTCAAGGCACACTAAACAATCCCAATTGTTTGGAACAAGTCATGCTACTACAATAATCACTAAGCATAAGGTCAAAACAACACTTAGCATGTCATGCTAAAGTCTAAGTCACAGTCAATGCAAGCTCCTCTTGCTCTTTCAAGCAAGAACTTTCTACTCCTTTCCAACACCAATCGACTTATATGAAACAACACAGCGAGAACGGGGATCCAAACTACTTTATTCAAGCAAACTAAACAAACTAATCAAAGAAAACGAAAACTAAGACGCTCCAAGAACAACACAACAGTGCATGAAACAATAAAAACGAAGTGTCTAGAAAGACCTGAGCTTTTTATTGATGAAGAAGGGGATGTCTTGGGCATCCCCAAGCTTTGACGCTTGTACCTCTTGGATATTTCTTTTGGGGTGACACCGTGGTGACATCCCCAAGCTTGAGAGTTTGTCCATTCTTCATCTCATTACATCATTCTCTCTCTACACCTGAAATTTTTCCTTCATACAAAACTTCACGCGATCTTCATTAGCAACATTAGTGTATTCAAAAGATAATAGACCTTTGAGTTTAGCTTTAGAACAGCAAAACTTTTCACTAAAAACACAAGCTACTGTAGCAACTCCTTCAAAAAGCTCAATTTCCCAAAAAGAACCCAAAAAGTAATCAATAAGAAGCAAATTGAAATAATGGCAGAAATCTGTCAAAACATACCAGCAGGTAGAAACCGATTTTTTCGAAGACCTTCTGTTGCTCAAATCAAAAAGTGTTGAACTAACGAAAGTTATCTAACATACTGGAGGATATATTCGTAAATTTTCAGCTCAATCCGACTGACAGAGACTCCTCACGAATTTTTATGTCGGAGGACAGAAATCTGTCTTGGGACAGCAACTCCCCAAATCTTATTTCCCGCTCATTAGAGGTCATTGTTGGCACAAAAAGCAAACAAAAAGGATAAGTAGAGGTAATTACTGAAGTAATAACTTCAAAGACTCAAGAAAACTCTTGAGTTATCTTCCAACAAGTACTTTTCTTTAACGCCTTTAAGTTAGGCTTGATAGTTTGAGAAGATGCTCACATAAGAAATATGATTTGAAGTAAAAGAGAACATCATGAAGCAAATTCAAAACACGTTTAAGTCTAACCCTCTTCCTATGCATCGGAACCTTGTACACAAATAAATTCACAAAGAACAAAGTGACAGGCATAGGAGGATGAGACAAGAGTAACTTCGAGATTTTCAGCATATAGAGAGGTGTTTCAGTACCATGAAAACTTATACAACCATATTTTCCTCTCTCATAATAATTTTCAGTAGCCTCATAAATAAACTCAAAAATATAGCTATCACATAAAGCATGCTTTTCATTATCTACAAACACATAATTTTTATCAAGCTCAAAAATAGTGGGATTAAAACCTTCACATGTTTTACCCAAAGTAGATATTTTAAAAGGATCCACTGGAACATAACATTCATCATACATTGGTAAGCATGGGGGACAATCAAATAATGTAAGGTATGAAGAGTTACTCTCATTAGAAGGTAGACATGGGTACCCAATCCATTCTTTCTCCTTTTGTTCATCACTCTCGTCCTCTTTTTCATCTAATGAGCTTTCAGGTTCAGCAATTTCTTCTTCCATAGGCTCCTGCAAGGTATTAGTCTCTTCCGTTTTTGGAAAACATCTATTAAAATATTCAAGAATATACCCATTTTCGTCCTTGTAATTATCAAAGCAAAATTTAAGTATCTCATAAACCTCATATTCATAAGGTGCATCATCAGTATTTTCAAGCAAACTGGCAGGTTCAATGCACACTTGAAGGAAATAAATTATTCAATTTGTTCCACATCATAAAATTCATAATTTCCTTTAACACAAGAAGATATGTTAACATTGACATTATACTCACATTGAAAAGGTATGTGTTTATACCTCCTACAGCCACAAGATTTATCAAAGCAATAAGTAATATTATAAGTAGAGCACACCTCTCTAGCAATAGTATTCAATTTATCAATTTGTTCCCACAAGTGTTTCCCTTTTTGTGACAAACGGTGTTCCTTATAATAATTCTTTTGTTCTTCCGTGAACCCACCTTGCCAATAAGAGCTAGTTTCAAAGAAACCATCCATTGATAGAAAGCATGACAAGGCAAGGCAATAACAGACCAGCGAATATAGTAGGAACTAATTTTTTTGTGTTTTTGATAAGAGA
The DNA here is from genome assembly GCA_916181665.1 of Avena sativa. Classification (NCBI taxonomy): domain Eukaryota; kingdom Viridiplantae; phylum Streptophyta; class Magnoliopsida; order Poales; family Poaceae; genus Avena; species Avena sativa. The sequence continues at coordinate 294,985,777 of OV702297.1, read as the reverse complement.
AAGCAAACCAAACTAAACTAATTTTTTTGGAGTTTTTGATAAAAAGAGGCAAAAAAACCAAGCAAAAGAAACTAAGCAAACTAAAAACAAAGTAAAGAGAAAGGTTGAGGAGGACTCCCCTTGTGAAGACGTCCTTAGCCTCCCCATCAACGGCGCCAGAAAGTCTTGATGCGTGTTGACGCCCCGTTGGGAAACCCCAAGAGAAAGGTATGATGCAACACAATAGCAAGTTTTCCCTCAGTAAGAAACCGAGGTTATCGAACCAGTAGGAGGAAGGAAATGCCTCAAAGGTGTTGCAAGCAACATGGAAACATGCACAACACAAACTCAAGAGTTTGCCCCAACTAACAGTGACGTTGTCAATCTCACCAGTTGCTGTAACAAAGGATTAATTGTATGGTGTGGAAGGTGATGATGGTTTGTAGCAAGTAAACGGTAAAAGTGGAAGCTGTATCAATGGTAAAGATTGGACCGGGGTCCATAGTTCACTAGAGATGCTCTCCTTAGATAAACAAACATGGCATGCTGGGTAAACAAATTATAGCAGGGCAATCGACAGGACTGAGCAAGGCATAACAATGCAATACTAGACAAAAATATCCTATGAGATTCGATTGGGCAATACAACAATATACATAGACCGCCATCCAACTGCATCTATGACTAGAAGTCCACCTTTGGGTAATCATCCGAACCCCCTCCAGTATTAAGTTGCAAGCAACAGGCAACTGCTTTAAGCAAAGTGTCTAAGTGTAAGACACTACTTTTATAAGGTAAAGGTCCCTGTGATTGCAATGCTAGTCCCTAGTTCAAATGCTAGCATCCACAGTTTAAGATGAAGTACACAGATACAAAGGTCTTTATTACATCGTCATTCCAGAGATAAACATAGTCTTTTACAGCTCCGTAGCCAAAGGCTAGTACAAGAGTTCATAATCATAAGTAAATAAAGTAAAGTCTTCATCTTCATGTGCCATAGGCAAGCATGTTGAGTGTAGACTCATAACCCTAATCCTCATCAGAATAACCTGCAACATCATAAGTTACAGCCACAGTGGGTCAATACATTTGGAATTGTATTGGCAAGTGATACCATAGTAGAATAGTAGTATCTAATATCTATATGAATTTGGCTAAGTGTAGCTTAGGCTTGCTTTGCTCAAAATAGGGTTTTTCCTATCAGTTGAAAACACTAAGTTTTTGTTTGACAAAAACTCCCAAGGAACCACCAATAGACATTGGTGAACCTTCAACCCTTGTTCAACCACAAGTTTTAACTTAGAAATTGGGATGAGGAGATCCTTGATAGCTTCAATTTCTTGATGCTCAAATTGTCCGTTGTCGGGGACACGGTTAAGTACTTAGGTTTTTCCTTCTCGAGAGGTGGTGCACTTTCCCCACAAGACTCGACATGCATCGATATGAGATCTTTCACAAGACTTCCCTTAGACCAAATGGACACGTTCCATCCTATTGTAACATCCCAAAAATACTAAACTTGGATCATCAAACTCTAATCATCAAAATTAGGGTTAACAAAAACTTTTCTAAAATAAAAATATGAAAGCATGCATGGTGTATGCATTTCATTTTGAATTCTTTTGAACCACCTTGTTTGTGTGTTCCTTTGCTTGTAAATGAATTCTTAGGTGAAATAAACATCATCTAAACAATTCCCAAACTTTTCTCAAAGACAAATAAATCAAAACAAATAAAATAAGGGAATGGTCATTTTGACCAATTTAACTCCCATGCCTACTTTGGCTGTCCCAAACTTTCAGAACTTAACAGAAACTTTTCTGGATCTTTGTACCCCTTGATTGTACTCATAACAAAGTATCAAGGCCCACTTTGTGATCATCCAGAAACTTTCAAATGCATAGTTTAAATGACAGTTCAAAACTGAATCTTTATCATATGAGAAGATCCCACTTTTTCAAAAACCACTCAAACAAGCTCAACTTTCAAAACCCAAGCATCTGCAGACTCACCAGCACCAACCTAGCACACGCACCAAAAATCTTTTCAAAATTCAAAACTTGAATTCTTGCGGCCATTTCATCAAACACTTTGCAGACACAAATCATCAAAATCTTAAACACTATTGTGAGCAGTGATTGAAGCCTAACTTGTCCCCTCTCTAGCTCACAACCATCTCAGTAGATCATCTAGCAAGTTAAACCAAGCACTAGCCTCACTGTAAGCTGGGAAATGACATCAATGGTGAACAACCGAAGCTCACAATGCCACCCCAGTGGAGACAGCAAGCTAGAAGGAGATTTAGCCGTGCCAACCTTGTCTGGGAGGCAGCCCACCGTCCACCGCCACTCCCTGTCCCAGCCGCGAGCGTTGCCAAACCCTGGACCACACGCACGGACTGCGCCCAGCTCGCCAGCAACCATGCCGAGCATGCGCCAGAGCGCCACGCTCGACCAACGTCCACAGACCGCGCGCCGTCCTCGCCGCGTGCATACATGATCGCCACCAACCCAGGAGACCGCCAGACATCTCCGTTCGCCGCCCCATGCCGCACAGCCACCGCTCGTCGTCGAAGACGCCGCCTCTGCCGCGCAGAGCATCGCGCGTTCCAGACCAAACCGCACCGCCCCTACGCGCGCATTAAAGCCGTAGAGCGTCGCCAGGAGACCACCAAGCGATCGCCACCGCTGGCCATGCCTCTAGCCGCCCGTAGCCATGTCGCCACCGTCGCCTGCCCATCCCGTTCGATCTCGTCGTCGCGACTATAAATAGAGGCCACCCCCAGCCGAATTGAGCACACCATCTCACTCCCCTCTCCTCACTGATCGTGCCACCCCGTTCCCGGAGCAAGGCGAGCAGCACTTCGTCGAAATTTCACCGGAGCCTGTTGCTGCTGGAGAAGAAGGGGGCCAGCGATTGTAGCCGCCCCAGGAGAAGCTGGCGGTACCAGGAGGTTCGCCGTCGTCGACTTTGTCGTTCGCCCGCCTCGCCGACCCTCGCCTGAGCCCCGGTGAGCCCCCAACGACCCCCACCTGCCGTGCTAGGTTTCTGTCTCGCCGGCGTTGCCCAACATCGACGAGGACCCTCAGCCGTTGGATTAGAACCAGATCGAACGCACCACATCGCCCCATACCGCTTCGCACCCCCTGTCTCACTAATGCGTGGGGACAACGACTTAACCAGCCCGCGTAAGCGCTGTGCTTAGCAGGACAGCCCAGTATCGCTTCTCGCGCAGCCCAGTTATTTGAATTTAACCTTTTTCATTTTATTTCAAACACACTTCTGTACCTAGTTTCAAAAATCAACCCAGGTCGATTCAGTGAACCAAATTGAATGAAACCAATTTTGTTAGAAAGGTCTGGGAGTGCTGAATCCAAGCCGTTGGATTCAAGTCATTTGGATCTATAGATCATCGATGGTAACAATAACAAGGCAGAAGCTTTTCTGCATTCAAACATTTTTCAAATTTAAACCATAATATCTTTTGAGTTGATTCCAACTCTCAAAAATCACATTTAACCATACCTTTCAGAATATATAAAAATATATAGGTTTACTTACAGAAATAATGACCAAGTAATAAAAGAATGCCACATAGGCATTTCTAGCCACTTTAATTAATTAAAATAAAAGAGAAAACCTTATTAAATTGTGACACCACTTTAAATCACATTCCCATGGACTAAAATATGTGGTGATGACATGTGTCAACATGATCCCATGTTTGGTTTGGAGAATATTAAATATTAAGTAGTTTTTCAATGAGTAGAAATTACTTTTCTAAAAATAAAAGGAATTAAACCAAGCTTTAATCTTGTAATGTTAGTGATGATGCTAGATCATCAATAGGACCCTTGTGTGTGATGAATGCAAGTAGTTAAGTATTGTTTGGTGATTGTGTACCTCGTATTTATTCATATACGCTAGTACCGACCAAGGATACGAGGAGGAAGGAGGATACTATGAAGAAGAAGCCGAGGAGAACTTCAACCACTGCTCTGCACAAGGCAAGCTAACACTTGCAAGATACTCTACTTTAGCAAGACTTACTATACAAGTTAACCTTGCAAGCCTAATACTACTAGCTGAATGTGCAAGCTTATACTTGCAATTGGGCAAGCTAATACTTACTTATTACTATGTCAACTATATGCCTTAAGCATATGTGATCATATCCACTTGATAAACCAATCCTAAATTTATTTGCAAGCCCTCTACTTTATTTCTTTATCAAAGCTTTAACTTAGAGTTGACTTAAGTGACTTGTAGATTCTAGAAAGATATATTGAAGGTTGCATAAAGAGCATAAAATTTGGCCTAAGCTAGATAATCTTGATGTCATCCTAAGGCATAAGATTGAACTTAGTGGAAACTCCACTAGTTTACTATCCCCCATTAGTGCTTACCCCCACTTGTAGATGCTAGTGCTAAGCATAAAACTTGATCAACATTAGATGGGAATACTTGGTGAAAATGGTTATGAAAACCTTAGAATGATGGGATCATTCTACTGAGATGTTTTGACATGTGTTTCCGAACACCTGATGATTTTGGTGATGAAAATGTTGAGGCATGAGCCTTAGCCCTTTATAAAACTGATGGTTTTCTGGATGCGATACCATTCCAATTTTATCGTACAACCACAATACCCAAAGATTGGGTAGGGTTTGACTGGAAACTTATATACCTTAGTATTAGTTCCCTCACGGCCAAGGTCTGAGCTGAGGCTACCTTGTGAAGATTGTCCACCTGTGCAGTACCCAAGATGACAGTTGGTCATGGTTGGGAGTCCAAACTCACAGGAGGGGTGCTTATACTAGGGCGTGTAATTGAAAGGTTAGGATTGATTATCCGCATACTGAGTATGGTGAATTCAGGATTTGTTCCTGACGGATGTATCGAATATTGTGGTGAAAGTGTACAATCTCTATAGAGTGTCAAACTATTCGAATAGCCGCGTCCGCGGTTATGGACAGTTGGAGTGGCCATACTGTTCCCCCGTCAGATGTTTTCAAAAGACTTGTGAAATGAATTGAGACTTTGACTTGACCACAATAGGGTTGTGATATGAAATACAAGTTCCTACTTAGGAGTTATAAAATTGTGACTAGCTTCTCTTGCTTCTCAGTTTAGTAGAGATAAATCTGGCTTTTGCAAAGCAACCCTAGAGCCTAGTGTCCTATTATCAAAAACCCCTTTCACTTGTTAGTATTAGTTTGCGAGTACTTAAAGAGTACTCATGGCTTTGTCCCTGGCTATTCCTGTGGCCAGACTATGAAAAGGAGTACCTGGAGGATGGACCCTAGGAAGGTTACGACAACTAGGATCATCTCCCATCGTCAGCATTGCGTGTGACCCCGAAGATGGAGCTTCGCCTATGCTACCGTTATTATTATGTATTCCGCTGCTTGAAGTTGTATTAAGAACTGGATCATGAGATCCCTATTTGTGTAAGACCTTATGTATGGTTTGTAATGGATGATGTACTGTGGTATCCAACTCTGTTATGTCTCGCAAAAATGGTAATCCTGGGATTGCGATGTATGGCATAACAGGCATCTAGGATTAAAAATCCGGGTGTTGACACCTATCACCCTACCACCATCTGTCCATCTGGCTAAGTTGTTGCAACCTATATGATCAAGGCAGAGCCCATATGCCATGTGGTTGCACTAGAAGCTTCTAAACACTAAGTATCTCAAATCCCTTTGTTCCTGGGTGGCTTTCCACAAGTGTGATACACAAGGTAGACCATAGACATGGGCCTTGTGTAACCACTCAACATAACCCAATCATACCATTCCACCTAGGTGATTCATTCACTTAGTTGTTTTATTAAGCAAAAACATTAGTCAAAGACTTAGCAAAATTTTCCATAGCATGAATATATTCCACCCTTGTTTGATACTAGCTAGGCTAAGCATGATAACATGGCAAGAATCTTAACTTAGAGAAATTCTGCTAATATTACATCTACTAGGATTTCCCAAGCATAGCATATAGATACTTAGCAAAAATTTCATGCAAGCCCTATATAAAATATCTCTAGTGCATTGTCAAAAATAATAGGACAAATACATGAAGCACCACTTGCCTTGGTAGTTGGGATAGTAGCAACAATCTTCACAATCACAATCACCACTAGCACCAAAATCTACACATAAAATGATATCACCAAATTCTCATTCAAATTATTCAAGCAAAAATATATAAATGCATGAAAATGTTCTACCCTAAACCTCACAAACCAAACAGTACTAAAAACAATACCATCTAAATATAATCTAAATAAACTTAACTTTGCTTTAAAATCATTTTCCAAAAATTTATATAGTCAAAATAAGCCTATATTTGTCTCTCCACAAAAACCCATTTTTTACAGAAACAAATACAAAAATAAGCCCACAGTAGTGTAGGATTTATTTTTTTGAATACATTGATATCTTATTTGCATTTTTGTGGATAAACAGAACTCAAGATATTAATTTTACAAGTTTGAATCTCTAATAGATATAAAAACAGATTTTAAATCAAAACCCTAGACATGTGGTTGTGTCTGATTGGCCCGTACCGGTTCGGTTGGATCGATCATCCAGAGCCGTAGGATTTAAGTGACAACGCACGGGCCAGATCTAAACGTACCCATTCGTTAAGTGATCTAATAAGATCCACTGGATCTAGATCCAACGGCTACGATGCACGCGACCAAAGTCTGGCGGCACTAGCGACGTCTGCACGGCGGCGATGCTCCGACGATTGCAGAGGGGGCTGGGGGTTGCGGTGATTCTTACCAGACTCGCGAGATCACGAGGAAGCTCAACGTGTCGCTGGTGTGGGCAGGGGCGTACTGTGGTGGTCGGGAGAGCTCGTCGGAAACCTTGCTGGCGTCAGGCACGGCTTGACGAAGACGATGGCGACGTTCTAGGCCTCCCTAGGACAAACAAACAGTATTAGTGCGTGCACAAGGAAGAGGCGGACGTCATCATTTGATCTAGAGGTCGGGGGTGCTCACATCTTACCACAATTCCTCGCCGGAGACGAGAGGGGCGTCTGGTGCTTGTGGTAGTTGATGAATCCGACGACCAAGGTCACGAGCAGACAAAATAGAGGCATGAGATGAGGCACACGGGCAAGGAGATCACAGTAGCATGAGCGAGAAGGGGCGGGGTGGACGAAGCTCACCGTAATGTCTCGTCGGAGACGCTCGGGCAGCGCCGTTGCAAGCTGGAATTTGGGCAGCTTGGTGGCGGAAAGGGGATGGTGAGTGAGGGAAAAGATCGCGGTGTGGAGGGGCTTAAGTAGGCAGAGGCACGATGAGAATCACTCGCTGAATCAATGCCATTTACGCCACGCCATCAACGGCAGCGAACGGCAGCGGTGACGTGGTCTGGCGCGCGATTTGGGGGAAGACGACGCTGAGCTCGCGCGGGTCCACCGGGCAGTGACAGCGGGGTAAGGCGGGTGCAGGTGAGAGAGAGAGGGGAGAGGGGGAAACGGCCGGGTGGGCTCGTGGGCTGCTTCTGGAACTGGGCCGAATTGGTAGCGCTGGCCTTTTTCTTTTTCCTTTCTCTTTTTCTTTTTCTAATTGATTTTTCAGGAAACAATTTCAAACCAAATTCAAAAGAGTTTGAATTCAAACCACCTCTGGATTTTTGTAGTGTGATCCAAGTATTCAAACATGTGTCAAAGACACCTGTTTACTCAATACACTTAGATCCTTTGAAAATAAAAATAAAACCAAGCCTCATATAATATATAAACCACTGTTCAAAAAATAGGCCGAATCAGCGATTAATAGGCCGATTAATCGCTACTAGGGACCTGACCGTGTCGATTACCACTAATCATTTGTATTAATCATTTAGCCCGATTAATAGGCCTGACAATCCGATTACTAGGTATGTTCCCGATTAACCACTACACTTGGTCAAAAAAGTTGCAAAATTATCAACAAATATCGCCCATCCATCCGCTAGCCCGCCCGAATGAAGTGCGTTTTGCGAAGCTCCTACTTGATCCCTGACTCCAGGAGCTTGATTTCTGTCATCACCAACCAGTTCCTTGTCGTTATTGACCAGTTCCTCGTAGTTGCTGACTAGACCTCAGATACAAGAGCTCGAGCGCCTTGAGGATCTCATCTGGGAGCTTAATACTGCCTTTAATAGGGTACGTGGTTGAGGTGCACGAGGATTCATATGTGTTTTAGGTGCTAATTTTTGTAGTATGCACCGATTAATAGCCGACCGATTAAATCAGTTAATCGTCTGAATTCCGATTATTCGCCACACCCAAGCCAACCGAGTAGTCAACGATTACCGATTTCCTTACCATTGATATAAACTATAGGCATAAAATTGGTTTTAATTTGAGTTTTGATTTAAAAAAAATTGTGCAAGCTAAGAATGCTATGAATGCATGAATGAAATGCAAACTTTTGTAATTCAAGAATTTTGGGTTGTTACAAATCTAACCCCCTTAAGATGAATCTCGCCCTCGAGATTCGGATTGGCTAGCAAATAGGTGAGGGTGATATTTCTGAAGGTCATCTTCTCTTTCCCATGTTGCTTCTTCTTCGAAATGGTGGTTCCATTAAACTTTGCAGAATTTGATAGTCTTGGTACGAGTAACTCTTTCTGTAGTCTCAAGAATCTTGATAGGTTTCTCCTCGTAGGTGAGATCACTCTCCAACTAAACCTCTTCCAAAGGTATTGTATCTTTCAAAGAAGTTTCTTCCATCTCCGGATGACATTTCTTTAACAGACTCACGTGAAACACATTGTGAACTGCAGACAGTGATTCAGGCAATTCAATCACATAAGCCACTTCTCCTTTGTGGCTCAAAATCTTGAATGGTCCCACATATCTTGGTGCCAATTTCCCTTTGACTCCAACTCTCTTCACGCCACGAAGTGGTGAGACTCTAAGATAAGCTCTATCACCTACCTCATAGGTGACTTCTCTATGCTTTGGATCTGCGTAGCTCTTCTATCGGGACTGTGATATCTTTAATCTGTCCTTTACTAATTTGACTTTCTCTTCAGCTTCCTTGATTAGTTCTGGTCCAAACAAATTTCTTTCTCCAACACCACTCCATAGAAATGGTGTAGTACACTTCCTTCCATAGAGAAATTCAAACGGTGCCATCTCAATACTAGCTTGATAGCTGTTATTGTAAGAGAATTCTGCTTAAGGCACACTTTCATCCCAACTAGCAGCATAGTCTAGGGCACATGCCCTCAACATATCCTCCAAAATCTGATTGGTTATTTCTGTCTGTCCATCAGTCTAGGGGTGAAAAGCTGTGCTGAACTCTAACCTTGTTCCCAATGACTCATGCAGTTGTCGCCAAAAATGCGAGGTGAATTGAGTTCCTCTATCTGACACAATAATCTTAGGTACCCCATGCAGACACACAATCCTATTCATATAAATCTTGACTAACTTAGCACTTGTATAGGTTGTCTTCACGGGTATGAAATGAGCCACTTTAGTTAGGCGATCTACCACAACCCAAATGGAATCATATCCAGATCTAGTTCTTGGCAGTCCGGTGATGAAATCCATACCAATATTGTCCCACTTCCAATCAGGAATAGGTAGTGGTTGTAATAACCCTGCCGGTTTCTGATGTTCCGCCTTCACTCGACTACACACATCACACAAGGCAATATGCTCCGCAATATTCTTCTTGAGGTTATTCCACCAAAATCTTTCCTTCACATCCATGTACATTTTGGTGTTACCCGGATGAATGGAATATGGTGAGTTGTGTGCTTCTTGCAAAATCAGTTTCCGAAGCTCCGGATCTTGTGGAATGCAGATACGTTTTCCATACCATAAAGTACCCTGTTCGTCTTCATGGAATCCTTTAGCTTTCCCTTTGCTAATTTTTCCTTTAATCTCTTCAACTTCCTTGTCCAACTTTTGGGCTTCTTTGATCTTGTCCATCAATGTGGATTGAATATCCAATGACATGAGATGTCCTTCAGGCACTATCTCCAATCTGAGATCTTTGAATTGGGCACACAGATCATCTGGCAATTCTCCCTTAGTAAGGCCATTGACATAAACCTTACGGCTTAAAGCATCCGCTACAACATTTGCTTTACGGGGATGGTATTGCAAACTCAAGTCATAGTCCTTGATGAGTTCTATCGATCTTCTTTGTCTCATATTGATTTTTTTCTGAGTGAAGACATACTTCAAACTCTTGTGATCCGTGAACACTTCAGAATGCTTTCCCAAAAGATAATGTCTCCATGTTTTGAGTGCATGGACAACAGAGGCTAACTCCAGGTCATGAGTAGGGTAATTCACTTCATGAGTTTTGAGTTGTCTCGAGGCATAAGCCACAACTTTCCCTTCTTGCATCAAAACTCCACACAATCCTTCGTCAGACGCATCACAATAAACTTGGAAATCCTTCTCCAAATCTGGCAGACATAAGACCGGTGCTGTCACTAGTCTCTTCTTCAATTCCTAGAAACTGACTTCACAACCTTCAGTCCAGTCAAACTTCTTATCTTTCTTAAGTAATTCCGTCATTGGCTTAGCTACTTTTGAGAAATTCTCAATGAATCTTCTATAGTATCCTTCCAAGCTGAGGAAACTACGAACTTCTTTCACTGACTTGGGAGATTCCCACTCTGTTACAGCTGACACCTTTGCGGGATCAACATCTATACTGTCTCCTGACACAATATCTCCGAGAAATCCAACTTCATTCAACCAGAATTCACACTTACTGTACTTGGCATACAATTTGTGCTCCCTGAGCTTCTCAAGTATCAAACACAAATGCTCTTCATGTTCTTCTTTGCTCTTGGAGTAGATCAAAATGTCGTCGATGAATACGACAACAAACTTGTCAAGGAATTCCATGAACACATTGTTCATCATATTCATGAAATAGGCTGGTGCATTTTTCAAACCAAATGGCATCACGGTGTACTCATACAAACCATACCTAGTGGTGAAAGCAGTCTTAGGTATGTCTTGCTCTCTAATCTTTAGCTAGAAGTAGCCTAATCGGAGATCATTCTTTGAGAACACACGGGCTCCTTCTAACTAATCAAATAGATCGTTAATTCTAGACAAACGATATTTTGTTCTTGATAGTCACCTCATTGAGTGAACGGTAATCTATGCATAACCTTTGGCTTGTATCCTTCTTCTCAACAAACAGAACTGGTGCACCCCAAGATGAAGAACTTGGTTGAATAAATCCTTTCTGCAACTGTTCTCCAAGCTGTTTCTTGAGTTCTTTCAACTCATCAACTGACATTTTGTAGGGTCTCTTTGCTACTGCTCCAGATCCTAGCAGGAAGTCAATGAGAAACTCTACATCTCTATCTGGTGGCATTCCAGGTAATTCTTCCGGAAATACACCCGGATACTCTCTCACAATTAGCACACTGTCTATGCTAACCCCCTTAAGAGAATTTAACTTACTCCCTTTAGATTCAAAATTAGACTTGAACCTAATCCGTTTCTTATCCGGGGTAGTGAGTGTGACGGTACGATTAGCACAATCTAGTACTCCTTCATACTTAGTCATCCAATCCATGCCTAGAATAACATCCAATCCTTAGGAATCTAGGATTATCAGACTAACTGGAAACTTATACTTTCCAAATTCTATCACTAGATCATGACATCCAAAGTTCACTATCATCTCTCCACCGGGAGAGCTTACTTTTATAGGACACCCAATAGTTTCAGTTGGAAGTCCATTTTTATCAACAAATGCTCTTGATATGAATGAATGTGATGCGTCGGTATCAAAAAGAACAAGTGCTGGAAAAGAATTAAGCTTGAACTTACCAGCCACAGCATCAGACTCTTCATATATTTCTTCCACATTGATGTGGTTCACTTGTCCCTTCTGGAAAGGGTTGGGCTTGTTAGCTCCTTCAACTTTCTTATTTGGGCATTCATTTGCATAGTGCCCCATATTCTTACACTTGAAACACTCAACCTGACTGAGATCTTTCTTTGCAGGTTGAATCCCATTACCACTTCCACTGTGGTGGCTCTTGTGTCCACTCTTGTGGTTCTTATACTTGTCATTATCATGACTGCGATGGTGCTTGTTGTCATGATGACGGTTGTGGTTGTGGTGGCTGTTGTACTTCCCATGCTTGTGGAATCCAGAATTTCCACTATCATTATTATGGGAGCGCTTGTGAGACGATCCCGATCTGTGCTTATCGAAGTTATGCTTCCTCTTCCTGCCCTCAACCTATTTCATCTTGTTTTCCAAGATGGTGGCCTTGTCACAAAGTAATTGATATGTTGGGACATAGGAAACAGATAGTTGCAGGTTCAATTCATCATTCAAACCTTCGAGGAACTTCTCCTTCCTCTTAGCATCAGTATCAACCTCATCCGGTGCATAGCGCGCCAGATTGTTGAACTCCTCTATGTAATCAGCCACACTGCGGTGACGTTGTTTCGGATTATGGAACTCTTTCTTCTTTAAGTTCATCACTCCTGATGAGATGTGGGTAGTGCGGAAACCATCTTCAAAGATAGCCCATGTCACATCCTCAAGAGGAGTGGTGATCTGAAAGTTATCCCACCAGGTAGTTGCTGGTCCTTCAAGCAGATGTGCTACGAATCTGACCTTTTCCTCGTCGGTGCAGCCAACAGTGACTAAGTCCTTGTTCACGGAACATAACAAGTCATTGGCTACAATTGGATCAGTTGTTCCTAAGAACTTGGCTAGCCTCAACCTCAAAAATCTGGTAAGCATGTCAAATGCTGGTGGATTGTTGGGATTGTTTTTGTTGTTGTTGTTGTTGTTGTTGTTCTGATTTTGATTCTGAATGAACTGAGTCATCATCTGCATCAGTTGAGCTTGAGCTGTCATCAACTGCTGCATCTCGGGGGTGATGTTATTGTTGTTATTTGGGTTGGGGTTGGCACGACGGGGAGGCATCTGTGGTTTCAATAAGGATAAGGAATGATATATAACCCATAGATACTTAATATGCACAATACATCACATAACAACAATCACAATAACCAAGCTCAAAATAACAAAGAGTTTGAACAAAGTAAACAACTTTTTGGAAAAAGTAAACACACCATAGCAAGCCATCCACATGTTGGATGGTCATTGCGACTCAATAATCAAAGTAGGATAGATAAAGGATAATCGAGTAGTCTACACTGCTCCATGTCGACCTCCACATCAACAAGTGTGAGACTGGCTGTCTCCATGGCTGTCTTATACTCCTCGACACTAGTGGTCAAGGCCTCGACCTTCGCACAGAGAGCTCTCTTCTGTGAGCACAGCCTCTCAATCATTCCCTGCTGGGTCTCGAGCTCGGAATCCTTAGCCTCTATCTCGGCCTTAATGTCCTTGATCTTCTTGTTTCTGTCCTGAACTCTCTTCTCCTGATTCTTGAACTTCTTGTCCTGGCTCTCAAATCTGGCCTCCATCTCCCTGACGATCTCGTCTTGCTCCATGAAGAGCTTGTCCTTCTCCCTCAACTGTACCTGGAGCTCGTCATTGCTAAGCATGACGTTGGTCCTATCTGGGTCGAGGTTTCTAATAAGGCCCTCGAGGTCCTGGAGGTACAGACGATCTGGCTCAATCATCTCTCTAGTAGTGTCATCGTACAATATAGCCTCACCCTGCTCGTCACGTCTCCCGAACGGGTGAAAGTAGAGGCCTCTAAGCTTGGTGGAGTGTCGCCCAACAAGGCGTCCAAGTAACTCTTGCATGACTACATCTAATCCCTTCTCCTTGTCAGCATGCATCAGCTTGAAGGTGATCTCCTCCGTGGGTGGCTCCTTCTGGCGTCCCGGCTGTGTGACTCTAAAACCCCAAAGATCCTTCCTCTCGAACTTGGTAAGCTGGAGTTCCTTGATACTAGGAAGTGGGAGGTTGAGCACACTAGTGAGCTCCACAATAGGAGAACCGAAACAAGTTCCCTTGAACTCCTCGGTAGTGCTAATAACAATGTTAGGCATCTATTGTATAAGATAGAGAAAGATTAGAATCAATACAAGTAGAGAAAATTCACAAGATAACAAAAACACAAATCACATTTTCAACAATAAAACATACAAGTCATGGCATGCCAAAATCCAATACAACACTAAGGTACAAACATAACTTAGAAAAAAAATTGCGAGAAAAATGACAAGTGTGGTGGTCCAACTAGCGGAGTAAGTTACAATTCTCACTCATATGCTAAGTCTATGATATCCTCCCTTAGACGTTTTATGGTGGTCTCTAAGGCTTGGGTGTACTTCTTCTCCTCTTCAAGGTCATTTTTAGTGTTGAGCATTCTACACTTGAGTCTTTCACCAAGCTCCTTGATAGCATTCCAAGCTGCGTTTCTTGCAGAGTCAAAGAATGTTGTATACATTTCTGAGTTGGTGCCCATGTAGAATCCCGACTCTTTGTGGTTGTCTCCCTTGTTTTTGTACAAGTGAAGTTGCACCCACCAATATTCTTCTCCTTCATCCATTACTAGAAATCCTTTGTACATGGCCTCACCATGTATTCCCAAGCTAACCATAAGGGTTCTGAGTGCTTTGGGAAACTCCGTCTCACATTCTAAAGTCATGGTCATGAGTGTTCCATTCTTGATGGCTTCGTTGATGGTGGCCATATACAAATTGAGATGAGAAATAAGATTAGAAAGGTTTATGAGAAGAAAAAGACAAGTGTGGAATTTGCAAAGAGTTGCATTTTTCCTTAGTGGTTTTCTTAGTCTAATCCATTCTAGGGTCATAATCCTATAGGCAACACAGTGCTCTGATACCATCTGTAAGACCCCACTTTTATTAGGTAAAGGTCCCTGTGATTGCAATGCTAGTCCCTGGATCAAATGCTAGCATCCACAGTTTAAGATGAAGTACACAGATACAAAGGTCTTTATTACATCGTCATTCCAGAGATAAACATAGTCTTTTATAGCTCCATAGCCAAAGGCTAGTACAAGAGTTCATAATCATAAGTAAATAAAGTGAAGTCTTCATCTTCATGTGCCACAGGAAAGCATGTTGAGTCTAGACTCATAACCCTAATCCTCATCAGAATAACCTGCAACATTATAAGTTACAGCCACAGTGGGTCAATACATTTGGAATTGTATTGGCAAGTGATACCATATGTCGTGGGAATGGTCACGGCAGATGCTGCAATCGGCAGTGAGTAGTAGAACGAGGGGCAAGGGCGACCTGCCATCTGCGGTGCGAGATGAGGGCGGAGACACAAGGTTTTACCCAGGTTCGGCCCCCCGGAGGGTAAACACCTACTCCTGCTAGATTGTATTATGGTGGAGGTACAATGGGCGAGCTCGGAGGCGAGTCGCTTGGGTGTATGATGGAACGTCTCTCTACACGCCCTGTAGGGAGGTTTATATAGACTCACCTCCCCTAGGGTTTACATATCTCAACCGAATCAGTTAAGGCTTCGGTAATCGTTTAACCTAACTCGACTGGGCCTATCTACTCGCCTGGGCCTTCAGCTTCCAGTCGCTTGGATCCACACCGGGCCTTGATCCAGTCGCCGTATTGCAGGCCCACTCGCCAGTTCCTGGGCCAGTCGGAAACGTCCTGATGGGTATACCCCGGTAGGCATATCCCCATCAGTAGTCCCCGAGGCCGCCGTTGATTGGGCGCAGGTGGTTGCTGGCAGTCGGAGTATACGGCTTCAAAGCAGACATCCAGTCGAATCGCCGGCGGGCTCCTGAATAAAGGAAAAAACTAGTCATTCTGATCGCAGCTTTGGTGAGTCGAGTCGGCGAAATACTTAGTCACTATCGTAGTGATCGGGTCGGCGAGCCGAGTGGCTGAAGTTGGACCGTTAAACATGGTCAAACTAGCCGTTGGGGTAATCCAACGGTAACTTTTGGCGTAATCACCGCGTAGTAACGGCTCCCTGATTTGGCGGGTAACAACCGCTATATAAGGGGAATGGTAGGCGATCAGAGAACCACCTCCTCGTCATTTCCTCCGATTGCGCGCTCCTTCGCTCTCCTCCGCGTCGCGATCCAGTCGAACCGAAATCCTCCGACCTCCCCAAACCTTCTCACGAATGGCCCCGTCCACCGAACCATGGGGCAGGTCCAAGTGTACGAGGGCGCTCCTGGCTTCATTCGAGGAAGCAGGGATCCTACGCGCCGGTAGGTGGCGCATCCCCGCGGCCGGAGAGGTGACTCCGGATCCGCGTGAGGGAGAGTTCACCTGCTTCACCAGCCAGCTAGAACGGGGGCTGGGATTCCCTACGTCTCTGTTCTTGGAAGCTTCTGCGCCTACTACGGGATCCAACCGTCGGACCTGGGTCCACACAACATCGAGCAGCTCGCCATCTTCGTGGCGTTCTGCGAGTGCTACCTGGGCTGCCGGCCCTACTTCCCTCTATGGCAAGATCTGTTCCACGGACGGATCAGTCGCGAGGAAGCGGGCGGCCCAATGCTCGCCGCGGGCGGCCTGACATTCCAGCTGAAGTCGAAGGCCTCATTTTTTGACTTGATGCTGCCCGCCAAGGTGGCGAGCGAGTGGAAGAAGTCTTGGTTCTATGTTACCGAGGCGACTCCGGAGGGCGAGGCGGCGATCCCACGATACTCCGCCGACCGGCCCGAACCACGCCGACTCCAAGTCGGCAAGCTCCCCACCGACCAGCGGATGGTCGTGGATGAAATGCTTCAAACCATCCGCGGTCTGAAGAAGAAGGGCCTCCAGACAATTAACTTATACAACTACTGGCTCGGGCGGCGGCTCGTCCCTCTGGCTCAGCGCGACCACTATATGTACCAATACACGGGCCGGGAGGACTCGACGAAGTCCTGCCTCGCCAAGTGGAAGCTCGAGGACTACATCCCAGCACTGAAGAAGATCACCCAGGCGGTGTACCTGGACGCAAAGGCCGGGGTCGCCCCCTACACCGCGAAGCATCCAGCCCCAACGGTAAGTCTCTTTGCATCATTCGCAATCGCAGTTTATGCAGTCGCGGTCATTCTAATTTCATCTTGTGCTCATTGTAGCTATTCCAAGTGGTGGAAGGATGGCTCCCGCCTTCAGACAACGAGAACTCGAGCTCGTCCGTCCAGGACATGGGCGAGTCGCCTCCCGCCAAGGGCGACACCCACTACTAGGAAAACGGCTATAGGTAATCAGCACATCCGTGGCTCACATGGTTGAAGTGCCCCACGACTAAAACAGGCGTGGCTCACCTGTGGGCAGTGCCCTACTAGTAACTAGAACAACCGTGGCGCACATGAATATAGTGCGCCACAGATGTGTGTGGGCCAGGGGCCTGTTGGCCGCACGCCAAACATCTGTAGCGCACTACGGTCATGTGCGCCACGGTTGTTAGTCTCATCTGTGGCGCACATGGGGGGGTGCGCTACGCCTAAGTGCACGCCCCCCTCTGCTGTGAAACGGCCACAAACTTCTGTGGCGCACTCGGCCTAGTGCGCCACTGGGAGTAGGAACATCTGTGGCGCACATGGCCTAGTGCGCCACAGTTGTGTCTACTCCCTGTGGCGCACTAGGGCCGTGTGCGCCACGGATGTGTCGATTTTTTTAGGACAGCACTTTATGTGCACATGTGTAACCACACATCCACCACCCCACACTTCACTTTCCCCTTCTTCTTCCTCCTTAGATCTAGTCGGGATCTTCTCTTTCCCACCTCAATTTCTCCACCCATTCACCATTTTTAGCATGTAAAACTTGCTTTGGATGTTACATAAGTAATAGAGGAGGTCTCCGGTCTCTCATCTCCTTCTCTGGTCGACGCGCGCACCTCTCCTTTCCATCTTTTCTCGCGATCGGTCTCTCATCTCGGTAAGTTGTCCATGTAAGGATGTGTTCATGTGTATATGGATGATGTGATCATATGTATGTAGATGATCGATGCTCATGGTGTGTGTATGTGGAGAGGATGGTCATATGTGTGTGTGTATATGGAGAGTATCGATGATGCTCATGCATGTGCGTATGGAGAGGATAATGATATGTTCATGTGTGTATGGATCGGTCTCGATCTCTCTCTCTTGTGTTTGTATGTGAACAAGTTGCCATTTGTTTTGCAAAAATGTTGATTCATTTCCATTTTGGCAAGACTTTGGCATTTCGCAAAGGTCCTAATTTTAGGATAGGTCATGCCGAAATTTTCTATCGACCATTGCATGCATGCATTCATTATGTGGTTCTAATAGACTTCAAAATTGTACCGTGTACACCGTGCAGGCAAAAATGGTCCGCATAATGAGCGAAGGCATTGTGGCTAGATTT
Source organism: Avena sativa (assembly GCA_916181665.1). Classification (NCBI taxonomy): domain Eukaryota; kingdom Viridiplantae; phylum Streptophyta; class Magnoliopsida; order Poales; family Poaceae; genus Avena; species Avena sativa. Next base: position 294,967,537 of record OV702297.1, on the reverse strand, counting down.
TTGAAATGTGCGACGGCCGACATGATACGAAATAACAAGACAGATATAAGATGTCCGTGCAGAAGATGCAAACTCAACTAGGTGATCGACCCAGATTCCGGGAATCTGCAGGCGCACCTGCTCCGCCATGGTTTCATGGATGGATACACTCGTTGGATAAGCGATGACGTAGATGATGGAGACGGTGAAGGTGGCCAACATGACGATGATCATCATCACGGCGAGAACGGGCGAGATGATGAAGAGTCTCCTGGAGATGGTGAAGGTGCGGAAGCAGACCGGGATGATGATGATCTAGATGCCGGAGGAGCAGACGACGATGGAACAACGTCAGGCTGGGTGCGGGACCCTTATGTGCAAGAGCTGCTTCTCAAGCAGACGAGTAACGCCAGGGCTGCCGCTAGAGAGAAAGCCAAGCTTGCGCAACTTGAGAAAGACGCGGTTACTCCATTGTATGAAGGATGCAGGCCCGATGATACCCGGTTGAATGTAACGCTCAAGGCTATGGAGATGAAGGCAAAGCACAAATTGAGCGACGCAAGCTTCAACGATATGATGGCATTCTGGCACGATCGTCTCCTGAAGGGGAACATGTAACTACCTCGGTGAATTACGCTCCTAGTTACAAGCCTGGATGAGCGGAAATGGTTAAAATAGTACGGTGGGGCCCAAATGCCACTCACAGGTAGACCTTTCGGCCGTCCTAACCATTTCCAAACATCGGGACAAGAACGGGCGGCGTAATCGACAGGCGAAGGGATCAACTACATACACAAATGAGTATGTATGCAAGCCACCATACAATGGTTCTCAGAGTCATTCCATCTAAAAAGAAAGGAAATATTGCAACGCCATACGGCAAGATCCAAATATCCTAGATAGATATAATAGTTTAGGATATCTCCTCATACATCAAACATCAGAGTATCAGGTGGAAGCGGAAAACAAGATCCGAGTACGGATAAGAAGCAAATCGGCATAAGATGCCCCATAAATAAACACATCCCGCCCACAGATCTCACGGATCCCCGTTCCCAGAATCTCTACACCGAATGATCGTTGCCCACATCGTCCGTCTCCTCCACCCAGTATCCATCTTGCGAGCTTACCTGTTCATCTGAATCAAACAATATATCGTGTGAGACCCTAGGGGTACTCAGCAAGTCTTTATGCCTCTAAAGGGGACACAACCTGGGGTGACGCAATTGCAGCAAAAGATAAACCCTAACAGTTCTATAGATACTCGCTAACCATCCGCCTAACCATAGATAGACGGATGTCCGTGAATTAATACCAACAGTTATAACGGTAATATTAACAGATCCATCCTCCTCCTCGCTTACCGACGAGGAAGCGGACGAACAACCCCCCGTCCGTTGGCAGTTTTATTATCCATTCCATGAGTGTTGCACTAGTTACTAGTCAGATACTTAGTCAAGTTTAAAGCGGTACTTTAGTTATACTTGTCTATGATCGAGAAACTGTGCTCCAAGTCGTCCATAACCGCGGACACGGCTTTCAGAAAGTTTTACCCTGCAGGGGTGCACAAATAGCAACACACACTCGATCAACCTCGGAAAAACCAAATCAAAACCAACGAGGCAGTCACGACAAAGCGATCATAGGATTCAGAAATATTTCAGGGGGCCACCCCATTAAGCTACCCGCAACGAAGCTGGCCGGCTACGAGACGGACTCAAGGTTTGTGTGGCCGGCTGTAAACGACTGGGAACCCGAAAGTGTGACTGGGCTTGTCGATACAGCGAAAATGGGTCACGGCCCTAAACAGTACAGGTGCAGTACCTCGCACAATTTAAATAAAGCAGTAAAGCATGGCATAAGTACAGGATAGTAAATAAAACCTCAAACTAGTTTGTGGCCCCAAGAAATAAGAATGAATCAAGCTCTGGCTCAGGGGGGTTCATAAGCCTCCCGGATGTGGATAGCGCGAATATTCAAGGAACAGGAATCAAGTACTCGGGGTCCTACGGGACACAAGTGAGCCTGAAAAACCAAATAGCAAATATGGCTCACCGATGCCACTTTCATTAGTTATCCCATTACTACTCAGGTTAAGTTGTTTAGGTACCTCGTTATCCTTCAGACACTCACATACCCTACACATGCTGTTCTACGACTCGCATGGCTCAAACAACTCCTGTAGTAATGGCTCATGGGATGGAGGAACAAGCTTCGGTGGGGTTTAAAAATAAAGGCTATGCAGTACTTGGGATTCAAGTTAATGCAATCGCGACTCAATGATGCAAGAATAAGATAGAGGCGATAGGTACTATATGTATGCAAGCATGTGGTAGTGCTTGCCTGGCAGCTCAGTTGAAGCGAGAGAAGGATCTGGGTAGTGCTCCTGGGTATCTTGATATATCCCCTGCTCAGCGTCTATTCGAGAAGAACCAAACAAACAAGGGCCAACATAAATAAAGTGCACAAGCATATGAATAAATGCGACAAGCAAACAATCATGCGATGATGAATGATGCACAATTTGCATGGCAATAATGTAGCATGGCATGGGTGAGGTGTGGAGTACAAGAAATAATCATTTTGTGGAGTTTTAAACACATTTTAGCCTCATATTAGTTGCTGTACACATTATATTTATATGATGCATGCTGCAAAACAGAACAAGGTATGCATAAACAGAAAGGTCTCGTCGAGCTAATCATTTTAGACATAACATTTGTGAAATTCGGAGTTATGAAACAAAAGTTATTAATTAATTAAGGTAAAAGGGCATTTTATTGTAATTTTAATCAACTTGGAAAAATAAAGTGTTCAAAATATATTTTGAATGGCATATTTGAATTCCTCACATTTTTCTGATTTGAAAACATATATTATTTGTATTATTTGAAGTTAAGAATTAAAAGTTATTATAAAACAGATTTGAATTTGAATTTGAAATAAATTTTGATAAGATTTGAATTAAACAGAAATACACAGAAACTTTTTATACCCAAGTTAAGCTAGCCACAGACACTGTCCAGTGGGCCACTGCTGACTCAGCAGCACAGCGCGCAGAAAAGGTTTTTACACCGCGGGTTTAGCTAGCCACTGTGGCAGACAGGTGGGCTCCGAGGCTCGGCGGACCCACACGCCAGTGGGCGGATTCGAGGTTGCCACGCGGCACAGCGGGGGATTGCGAGTTGACGGAACCTAAGTGCAGGGTGTGTTTTGTAAAACGGCAACAGACGCTGGTTGGTGGGTCCTGCGTACCGCGGGTTTAGCCTAAAAACAAGGCAGGGGGTTAAACGCAAAAAGGTTTGCCCGTACTGTTCCTCTTCTCTGATTTCCCTGACGAGCGATCGATGCGCGACAGACGCAGCGCGGCGCGGGCGGGGATCGATCCGGGGACCTGGCGTGCGCGCGCGTAGGCGGCAGCCACTGCGGTGGGCTCGGGGTGATGCCAGGAGGGTGGACGGGGCCTAGATGAGGTTCTGCGCTTTGCGGGGGCGAGCAGACGCATGCGCTCGTCGGTGCATCGAGGGTGCTCGACGGAACGCACGTCGCGGCCAGGACACGACGACGAAGGCGAGGGTGTCTAGGAGGGAGGTTGGCTCACCGTGGGGCTGTCGGTGGTGTTGGAACGGTCGAAGGAGCCGACGATCGGTGGCGAGGCAGACGCCGGAGATCTAGGGTTAGGCGTCGGTGGCGTTGGTGTTCTTCGGCTCCGGTGCTCCTCCTCTACGACGGCGCGTATAGGTCGGTGCAGGGGAGCCTCCTCGATCTCCCAGGCCACTTCACGGATGCTCTGCTCGACTGGATCAACGGGACGTGGTGGCGGCCGACGGTGGCCGGCTAGAGAGGGTGGCCGGTGGTGGAGAGGAAGGTGAGGAGAGGCAGGTCCTGGGGTAGATCTGGACGAGAGCGAGGAGACGTGGAGGAGGGGATAAAGCAGAGAGGGGGAGGAAGGTGCCGTGGGGAGGTGGTAGATGGAAAAAGGTGGCTCGGCCACCTTTCTCTCCTTCCTCCTCACGTGCTCGGTCTGGGCAGGGCAGGGCAGGTAGGGGAGGCTTCCAGGTGGGGCAAGGTGAGGCCAGGGAGGCAGGGGAGGCTCGGGCTGGTGGGGGCATGCAGGCAGAGAGAGCTAGAGGGAGAGAGGGGTAGCCTCGGGTAGATGTTAGGGTTGGGTAGGGGAGGCTCGGGCTAGGGTTTAGGGGAGAGGGGGTAGCTAGGTGGGGCCGGGGTGATCAGGTGGCCAAGTGGGGCCAGCTAGGTAGAGAGGAGAGAGAGAGGCCGAGAGAGAGGGGTGGTAGCTTAGGGTTTTGGTTTAGATGGGGGTGTGGTTTAGATTAGGATGGGGTAGAGGGGTATGGTGATTAGGGAGGGTCTAGATAGAGGATAAGAGAGAAGGGGTGGTGGCTTAGGGTTTTTAGAAGATTGCATGCTCCAAACTAGATCAAGCAAGAACATGTGGAAAAGAGAAAGAGAGGGATGTGGTGTGATGATGGATTTTAGCAAGACAAACTAGATCAAGCCAAAAGATAAGAAGAGAAAGAGATGAGAGATGAACCACTCAAGAATTCAAATAAAATCCAAAAGACTTAAATGTGGTAGAGCTTGCATGGCCCATGCAGAATAATTAATGCCATGCTTAATCTTGTGAGAACAATAATATTAACATAGCATTACTATTATGCATTCCCAAAATTGGATTAAAGGCCAAGCAAAAAGAATTTAAAGGAAAGTTCCAGATGGAGATGATCACATTTGTTTATAATTGGGACTTACTAGTGTGTTTGTTCCACTAGATGTTTAATAGTCCCAATTATACCCCAACATGATAATAACCCCAAGGCAACCCATATGGAAGCTAGGAAAAAGGTTCCACTCACAAGGCATGCAAAGGTGGCCATGTGGCTCTCATATATCAATAATGTGAAAACACCATGATGCTAAGATGAGAGCATGTGGAAAAGAATTGGATCCATCCCCACCCATATGAGCTAGAGGTAAAACCCAATAAGTTGCAATGCTCATATATGGTGGAATGGTGGAATTTTAAGGTGGTGAAACAAAGGTGGTGGAGTGGAATAAAAGATATGCCCCCAACTCAACTTGGGCATTTAAACAATACATCAAGAACCAAATACAATATCAAGAGGCAAATACAATTAGCAATGCATATGAGATAAGAACCAAAACAAAAAGGGTTTTATATGATGCTCAAATGCAAGGTGGCATGATGACATGAGCATGATATAATGATGATGCAACAAATATATATATGAAGTAGCCATTATATTACTAGACCAAGTAGCATTACAATTGTTAGACAATTGGGATGCTACAACTCTCCCCCACTAAACAGGAATCTCGCCCCGAGATTCTAGGAAGAAGAAGAAGACACAAAGAGGGTAGGATACTTGGCACGGAGATCATCTTCACGTTCCCAAGTGGCTTCATCAACGGAATGGTGCGACCACTGCACCTTGCAGAACTTGATGGACTTGTTGCGAGTCCTTCTTTCTGCGACTTCAAGGATTTTTGTGGGGTGTTCTTGATAAGACAGGTCTTCTTGGAGATTGATAAGCTCATGATCCACGGTCCTGCCGGGATCCTTGAAGCACTTCTTGAGCTGAGAGATGTGGAAAACATCATGGACTTTGAGTTTTTCCGGGAGCTCAAGAGCATAAGCAACTTCTCCTCTTCTTCCATGAATTTTGAATGGACCGATGTATCTAGGAGCCAGCTTCGCTTTGATACCAAAACGGTGCGTGCCTCTCATGGGAGTGACACGAAGGTAAACGAGATCACCAGGGACATACTCCATGTCCGTGTGCTTTCTGTCATAATTGCTCTTCTGGCGACTTTGAGCAATCTTCAGATTTTCAAGAATGATGTGAACCTTCTCCTCCGCTTGAGTCACAATGTCAGGGCCAAACAATATTCTTTCTCCTGCACCCGACCAACCAATCGGAGTTCTGCATTTGCGACCATAGAGAGCCTCAAATGGTGCCATCTTTAGACTTTTCTGGAAGCTGTTGTTGTAAGAGAATTCAGCATAAGGAAGACATTCTTCCCACTTCATGCCAAAAGAGATGACGCAAGCACGAAGCATATCCTCCAGAATCTGATTGATCCTTTCAACTTGTCCTTGCGACTGAGGGTGGTATGTTGTGCTGAAGTTCAACTTTGTTCCCAAAGCATTTTGGAAACTCTCCCAGAACTTGGAAGTGAAGATGCTTCCACGGTCTGAACTGATCTCGAGAGGAACCCCATACAGAGAGACAATTCTGTTGATATAGAGCTCAGCCAACTGAATTGCAGAAATTGTTTCCTTGACGGGGAAGAAGTGAGCCACTTTAGAAAGCCTGTCAATGACAACAAAGATTGCATTGTTGCCCTTCTGCGACCTAGGAAAACCAGTTATGAAGTCCATCTCTACTTTCTCCCATTTCCATTCCGGGGGTTTCAATGGCTGTAGAAGACCGGAAGGTTTCTGATGGACAGCTTTAACTCTGCGGCAGACATCACACTCCGAGACATACTTGGCACAATATCGTTTCAATCCGGGCCACCAATATTGTGTTTTCAAGTCCATGTACATCTTTGTGCTGCCAGGATGGATAGAAAGAACAGAATCATGCGCCTCCTTGAGAACTTGCTCTCTCAAACCCGGGTAGTTCGGAACAAACATCCGGTGTTCAAAGAAAAGCGTGCCTTGATCATCGACGTGGAAGGACTCATACTTCGGAAGCTGAAGTTTGGAGATGATCTTTCTTGTGTACGGATCACCAAGCTGATAGGAGCGAACCTTCTCTTCCAAGAGAGGAGTTGCCAGAAGGTTCAGGAGATACCCTTGTTCCACAATCTCAAGGTTGAGCTGACGGAATTCCTCGCACAAGAGAGGCTGTTGTTCTTCCATCATGAGGTTGTTGACATAAGCTTTGCGGCTGAGAGCATCTGCCATGACATTAGCTTTGCCCGGAGTGTAGTTGATGGTCAAATCAAAATCATTGATTGCTTCAATCCATCTCCTCTGCCGAAGGTTGAGATCAGGCTGTGTGAAGATATACTTCAGACTCTTGTGATCAGAAAAGATTTCGCAACGGTTCCCAAGCAAGTAGTGCCTCCATACTTTCAAAGCAAAGACAACTGCTGCGAGCTCGAGGTCATGTGTAGGATAGTTGATCTCATGCGTCTTCAACTGTCGAGAGGCATAAGCAACAACTTGTTTTTCTTGCATAAGGACCGCACCCAATCCTTGCAAAGAGGCGTCACAGAAGATCTAGAACGTCTTGGATGTATCCGGAGGAACCAAGACTGGTGTGGAAGTGAGCTTCTCTTTGAGTGTCTCAAAGCTTGCTTGACATGCAGGAGTCCAAAGGTATTTCTTGCCTTTCTTGAGGAGATCGGTAAGAGGCTTCGCTATCTTTGAAAAGTTCTGAACGAAGTGACAGCAATAACTAGCCAAACCAAGGAAACTCCGCACTTCTTTGACATTAACAGGAGGAAGCCATTCAACAATTGTCTTCACAGTTTCCGGGTTGACGGAAATGCCCTTGGCAGAGATGACGTGACCAAGATAGGTTACTTGAGGCAGCCAAAACTCACACTTGGAGAACTTTGCATACAGGCGGTTCTCACGAAGCTTGTTTAGGACACACCGAAGGTGTTCTTCATGCTCTTCCTGTGACTTAGAATAGACTAGGATGTCATCCAGATAGACCACAACGAACTTATCAAGATACTCCATGAAAACCGAGTTCATGAGCCTCGAGAAGGTGGCAGGTGCGTTGGTGAGACCGAAAGACATGACCGTGTACTCATACAGGCCATAGCGGGTGGTGAAAGCTGTTTTAGGAACATCTTCCTTGCGAATCTTGATTTGGTGATAACCACTTCTCAAGTCAAGCTTAGAGAATACCACAGCTCCAGCTAGCTGATCGAAGAGATCATTAATCCGCGGAAGGGGATATTTATTCTTGATGGTTTTAGCATTGAGAGCCCGATAGTCAACACAAAGTCTATCAGTCTTGTCTCGCTTCTTCACAAAGATTGTTGGGCTACCCCAAGAAGAAGTACTGTGTTGAATGAAACCCAACTTCTCTTGTTCATCAAGCTGACGTTTGAGTTCAGCCAACTCAGCAGGACCCATTTTATAAGGCCGCTTGGAGATAGGAGCCGTTCCAGGTTCAAGCTCAATTACAAACTCAACCTCACGATCCGGAGGCATACCTGGCAACTCTTCAGGAAAGACATCTGGGAACTCACAGACCACCGGAACACTCTGAATAGCTTCCATAGCATCATCATTCAGAGCCGCCAAAGAGAAAAGCTGGATAGCAGGAGTCAGACTTGGAGAATAGACTATATGGCCTCCAGGAATCTTCAGAGAAACCGAGCATTCAGCACAATCAATCACAGCTGCATTTGCTGTCAACCAATCCATGCCCAAGATGACATCAGTGTCAGAGTTGCCCAGAACAATTAAGGACGCCGAGAACGAAGAGCCACCAATCTCAATTTGATTGCCATGGCTGATATGAACAGCCCTCATGTTCGAACCAGGAGATTGTACCACCAGACGATGTGATAAAGGAACCATATCCAGATCCTGCTCATGCGCAAACTTATGCGAAACAAAAGAATGCGAAGCACCAGAATCAAACAAAACTCTTGCAAGAACTGAGTTAACGGGAAGCATACCCATCACAACTCCAGGTGCATGCTCAGCTTGAGCGGCGTTGACACAGTTGGCACGAGCAACAGTAGACCCGGGCTTGGTGTTGATGTTGAGAGCCCGAGGTGGTGGTGCACGAACCAAAGGAGAGCTTGCCGCAGATCTTGGAGGTGGTGGAGGAAGAGCTTTGTTTTTCATCGGACAGTTCCAGTACTGATGCCCAGTGTCTCCACAAGTGTAACAAGCACCAGGTGGGCGTGGAGCAACGTAGCCAGGGACTCCGCCAGGCGCTCCAGGGTAGTGGTGGTTGTAGCCCCTGGGAGCAGCAGTGAGGAAGTTTGGTGGCCTTGTCGCGAAGCTTGAAGGTCTTGGTGTAGCCGGGAGCGACGGTGGGGTGTTAGGAACCCAGACACGACGCTTAGAAGGAGTTGACATAGCTGAAGAGCTTGCTGCAACACGGTTGTGTTTCTTTGACTTCTCAAACACTTGCCTACTTGCCTCTTCCTGCAGAGCTGTATGCTGAAGTTCCAGAAAAGACGCTGGCCTTGCATGTGTGATTGCATATTTAATCGATGCATTGAGCCCTTGCCTGAACCTCTTTTGCTTCTTCTTGTCATCAGAGATCTCATCGCCACCATAACAAGAAAGGTTCATGAAGTTTCTGATGTAGGTATTGACATTGTCATTGCCCTGCTTGAGGTTGAGAAACACTTCCTTCATCCTCTCCATGACAATTTCTGACAGATACTGCTCTTTGAAAGCTCCAGTGAACTGTCCCCAAGTAGGCTGAAAACCAGTGCAGTTCGCCTTCAGGTAATTCTCCCACCAGAGAGCTGCATCTCCCTTCAGAAGGTGAGTAGCACACTTTACCCATTCTTGCTCAGGAACATCAGCAGTCATCAGCAGCCTTGACATCTCACGCAACCAATCATCAGCATCAAGTGGTTGATCAGAAACATCAAATTGGCGTGGGTTGAACTTCAGGAAGCTTTTGATGTCTCCTCGCTTGGGAGGTGGAGGTAGCAGAACAAACTCATTCCTCCTGACACTTTCTTCAAAACGCTGCTGGTTCTGCTGCATTGCTGCCAAGGCATTGGCGATGCTTGACAACGCTGCCCCCAGTTCAGGTTGTATGTCCTCCTCAGAACGGCGTGGTGGTGCCATCCTGTGATTGATATAAAACACAAGTCAGTACTATGATGGAAAATAATAATAATCCACAATAGTACCAAAATGGAATTAACCAAGATTAAAGGATACAATTTACTAAGATGATATTAAAATATCAATAAAGTTCAAAGCACCTAGAAGATATTAATCATATCGCACACGACTGAAAAGGAGTGTGGTACACAACTTAACAAAGAAAAATTTTCCGCAAATTTCGGCATTAAAATACCAATAGATGCGCAAAATCACTTAACGAATCAAGATTAGTGACACTACCAATTCAATATACAAGAGCGAATGATAAGAGTAGTGGTATGGTCGCGACTCCATCCCGCACTCAAATCATTACTCCGCACATGAATAAGTAGAACACCTATCCCAACATCTTCTTCTCACGATGAACCTAAAGATTAGTAACTACGGAAACGAACCCCCAAACAAGATGACGTCGGATAACAAAGAGTAAGACAGATCGCGTCGGTATACAACGAATCAGATAGATCGCGTCGGTTTGCAAAAGCCTGTCGGTATGGAATGTACCAACAGTTGATAACCAAAAGGCCGATAAAGATAACAACTTGGATGCAACAGATAGACAAGGAATTACACACACACACAACCTATGGTACTACGGAATCCCAGAACACGTGAATCCTAGTTTGAATTTTTAAGAAGAGGATTGAAAACGTTACACTTCCTTACCAGAAAAGGGTGGGTGGTGGGTAAGAAGAAAAGTGGAAGCAGTCCTACTCTCGCGTTTTGTTTTCCCTAGTATCCATAGCTACCAAAAATATTTGCTAGACTGACAACGACCATTTGGCTGAGACCCTGAAGGGCGGGATGGCTCTGATACCAATTGTAACTACCTCGGTGAATTACGCTCCTAGTTACAAGCCTGGATGAGCGGAAATGGTTAAAATAGTACGGTGGGGCCCAAATGCCACTCACAGGTAGACCTTTCGGCCGTCCTAACCATTTCCAAACATCGGGACAAGAACGGGCGGCGTAATCGGCAGGCGAAGGGATCAACTACATACACAAATGAGTATGTATGCAAGCCACCATACAATGGTTCTCAGAGTCATTCCATCTAAAAAGAAAGGAAATATTGCAACGCCATACGGCAAGATCCAAATATCCTAGATAGATATAATAGTTTAGGATATCTCCTCATACATCAAACATCAGAGTATCAGGCGGAAGCGGAAAACAAGATCCGAGTACGGATAAGAAGCAAATCGGCATAAGATGCCCCATAAATAAACACATCCCGCCCACAGATCTCACGGATCCCCGTTCCCAGAATCTCTACACCGAATGATCGTTGCCCACATCGTCCGTCTCCTCCACCCAGTATCCATCTTGCGAGCTTACCTGTTCATCTGAATCAAACAATATATCGTGTGAGACCCTAGGGGTACTCAGCAAGTCTTTATGCCTCTAAAGGGGACACAACCTGGGGTGACGCAATTGCAGCAAAAGATAAACCCTAACAGTTCTATAGATACTCGCTAACCATCCGCCTAACCATAGATAGACGGATGTCCGTGAATTAATACCAACAGTTATAACGGTAATATTAACAGATCCATCCTCCTCCTCGCTTACCGACGAGGAAGCGGACGAACAACCCCCCGTCCGTTGGCAGTTTTATTATCCATTCCATGAGTGTTGCACTAGTTACTAGTCAGATACTTAGTCAAGTTTAAAGCGGTACTTTAGTTATACTTGTCTATGATCGAGAAACTGTGCTCCAAGTCGTCCATAACCGCGGACACGGCTTTCAGAAAGTTTTACCCTGCAGGGGTGCACAAATAGCAACACACACTCGATCAACCTCGGAAAAACCAAATCAAAACCAACGAGGCAGTCACGACAAAGCGATCATAGGATTCAGAAATATTTCAGGGGGCCACCCCATTAAGCTACCCGCAACGAAGCTGGCTGGCTACGAGACGGACTCAAGGTTTGTGTGGCCGGCTGTAAACGACTGGGAACCCGAAAGTGTGACTGGGCTTGTCGATACAGCGAAAATGGGTCACGGCCCTAAACAGTACAGGTGCAGTACCTCGCACAATTTAAATAAAGCAGTAAAGCATGGCATAAGTACAGGATAGTAAATAAAACCTCAAACTAGTTTGTGGCCCCAAGAAATAAGAATGAATCAAGCTCTGGCTCAGGGGGGTTCATAAGCCTCCCGGATGTGGATAGCGCGAATATTCAAGGAACAGGAATCAAGTACTCGGGGTCCTACGGGACACAAGTGAGCCTGAAAAACCAAATAGCAAATATGGCTCACCGATGCCACTTTCATTAGTTATCCCATTACTACTCAGGTTAAGTTGTTTAGGTACCTCGTTATCCTTCAGACACTCACATACCCTACACATGCTGTTCTACGACTCGCATGGCTCAAACAACTCCTGTAGTAATGGCTCATGGGATGGAGGAACAAGCTTCGGTGGGGTTTAAAAATAAAGGCTATGCAGTACTTGGGATTCAAGTTAATGCAATCGCGACTCAATGATGCAAGAATAAGATAGAGGCGATAGGTACTATATGTATGCAAGCATGTGGTAGTGCTTGCCTGGCAGCTCAGTTGAAGCGAGAGAAGGATCTGGGTAGTGCTCCTGGGTATCTTGATATATCCCCTGCTCAGCGTCTATTCGAGAAGAACCAAACAAACAAGGGCCAACATAAATAAAGTGCACAAGCATATGAATAAATGCGACAAGCAAACAATCATGCGATGATGAATGATGCACAATTTGCATGGCAATAATGTAGCATGGCATGGGTGAGGTGTGGAGTACAAGAAATAATCATTTTGTGGAGTTTTAAACACATTTTAGCCTCATATTAGTTGCTGTACACATTATATTTATATGATGCATGCTGCAAAACAGAACAAGGTATGCATAAACAGAAAGGTCTCGTCGAGCTAATCATTTTAGACATAACATTTGTGAAATTCGGAGTTATGAAACAAAAGTTATTAATTAATTAAGGTAAAAGGGAATTTTATTGTAATTTTAATCAACTTGGAAAAATAAAGTGTTCAAAATATATTTTGAATGGCATATTTGAATTCCTCACATTTTTCTGATTTGAAAACATATATTATTTGTATTATTTGAAGTTAAGAATTAAAAGTTATTATAAAACAGATTTGAATTTGAATTTGAAATAAATTTTGATAAGATTTGAATTAAACAGAAATACACAGAAACTTTTTATACCCAAGTTAAGCTAGCCACAGACACTGTCCAGTGGGCCACTGCTGACTCAGCAGCACAGCGCGCAGAAAAGGTTTTTACACCGCGGGTTTAGCTAGCCACTGTGGCAGACAGGTGGGCTCCGAGGCTCGGCAGACCCACACGCCAGTGGGCGGATTCGAGGTTGCCACGCGGCACAGCGGGGGATTGCGGGTTGACGGAACCTAAGTGCAGGGTGTGTTTTGTAAAACGGCAACAGACGCTGGTTGGTGGGTCCTGCGTACCGCAGGTTTAGCCTAAAAACAAGGCAGGGGGTTAAACGCAAAAAGGTTTGCCCGTACTGTTCCTCTTCTCTGATTTCCCTGACGAGCGATCGATGCGCGACAGACGCAGCGCGGCGCGGGCGGGGATCGATCCGGGGACCTGGCGTGCGCGCGCGTAGGCGGCAGCCACTGCGGTGGGCTCGGGGTGATGCCAGGAGGGTGGACGGGGCCTAGATGAGGTTCTGCGCTTTGCGGGGGCGAGCAGACGCACGCGCTCGTCGGTGCATCGAGGGTGCTCAACGGAACGCACGTCGCGGCCAGGACACGACGGCGAAGGCGAGGGTGTCTAGGAGGGAGGTTGGCTCACCGTGGGGCTGTCGGTGGTGTTGGAACGGTCGGAGGAGCCGACGATCGGTGGCGAGGCAGACGCCGGAGATCTAGGGTTAGGCGTCGGTGGCGTTGGTGTTCTTCGGCTCCGGTGCTCCTCCTCTGCGACGGCGCGTATAGGTCGGTGCAGGGGAGCCTCCTCGATCTCCCAGGCCACTTCACGGATGCTCTGCTCGACTGGATCAACGGGACGTGGTGGCGGCCGACGGTGGCCGGCTAGAGAGGGTGGCCGGTGGTGGAGAGGAAGGTGAGGAGAGGCAGGTCCTGGGGTAGATCTGGACGAGAGCGAGGAGACGTGGAGGAGGGGATAAAGCAGAGAGGGGGAGGAAGGTGCCGTGGGGAGGTGGTAGATGGAAAAAGGTGGCTCGGCCACCTTTCTCTCCTTCCTCCTCACGTGCTCGGTCTGGGCAGGGCAGGGCAGGTAGGGGAGGCTTCCAGGTGGGGCAAGGTGAGGCCAGGGAGGCAGGGGAGGCTCGGGCTGGTGGGGGCATGCAGGCAGAGAGAGCTAGAGGGAGAGAGGGGTAGCCTCGGGTAGATGTTAGGGTTGGGTAGGGGAGGCTCGGGCTAGGGTTTAGGGGAGAGGGGGTAGCTAGGTGGGGCCGGGGTGATCAGGTGGCCAAGTGGGGCCAGCTAGGTAGAGAGGAGAGAGAGAGGCCGAGAGAGAGGGGTGGTAGCTTAGGGTTTTGGTTTAGATGGGGGTGTGGTTTAGATTAGGATGGGGTAGAGGGGTATGGTGATTAGGGAGGGTCTAGATAGAGGATAAGAGAGAAGGGGTGGTGGCTTAGGGTTTTTAGAAGATTGCATGCTCCAAACTAGATCAAGCAAGAACATGTGGAAAAGAGAAAGAGAGGGATGTGGTGTGATGATGGATTTTAGCAAGACAAACTAGATCAAGCCAAAAGATAAGAAGAGAAAGAGATGAGAGATGAACCACTCAAGAATTCAAATAAAATCCAAAAGACTTAAATGTGGTAGAGCTTGCATGGCCCATGCAGAATAATTAATGCCATGCTTAATCTTGTGAGAACAATAATATTAACATAGCATTACTATTATGCATTCCCAAAATTGGATTAAAGGCCAAGCAAAAAGAATTTAAAGGAAAGTTCCAGATGGAGATGATCACATTTGTTTATAATTGGGACTTACTAGTGTGTTTGTTCCACTAGATGTTTAATAGTCCCAATTATACCCCAACATGATAATAACCCCAAGGCAACCCATATGGAAGCTAGGAAAAAGGTTCCACTCACAAGGCATGCAAAGGTGGCCATGTGGCTCTCATATATCAATAATGTGAAAACACCATGATGCTAAGATGAGAGCATGTGGAAAAGAATTGGATCCATCCCCACCCATATGAGCTAGAGGTAAAACCCAATAAGTTGCAATGCTCATATATGGTGGAATGGTGGAATTTTAAGGTGGTGAAAGAAAGGTGGTGGAGTGGAATAAAAGATATGCCCCCAACTCAACTTGGGCATTTAAACAATACATCAAGAACCAAATACAATATCAAGAGGCAAATACAATTAGCAATGCATATGAGATAAGAACCAAAACAAAAAGGGTTTTATATGATGCTCAAATGCAAGGTGGCATGATGACATGAGCATGATATAATGATGATGCAACAAATATATATATGAAGTAGCCATTATATTACTAGACCAAGTAGCATTACAATTGTTAGACAATTGGGATGCTACAGAACACATGTCCAACTAGTATCGAGGATGCCAAGAAAATCGTCTGTCCTCTCGATCTACCGCACGTTAGATATCACGTATGCATCAACGATTGCATCATTTATCGGGGCGAGGACGCGGAGAAAACCACATGTCCGGTGTGCGGCGTGAGTCGATACAAGAAAGGGAAGAAAGCACCTCGAAAAGTGGTATGGTACTTTCCTATCACTCCTCGTCTGTAGCGCTATTTCGCGGACCCTAAGGAAGCGAAGCTCATGCGGTGGCATGCGGAAAGGAAGAAGCCAGGAGATGATGATGACCCCGAAAAGGATGAGCTGCTGACGCACCCTTCAGATGCTAGCCAGTGGAAAGCATTGGACCTCGAATTCCCAGAATTCGGTGGAGATTCAAGGAACATCAGGCTTGGTGCGAGCACCGATGGACTCAATCCGTTCGGTAGCCAGAGCAGCACGCACAACACTTGGCCCGTGTTTGTATGGATGTACAACCTCCCTCCATGGCTGTGCATGAAGAAGAAGTATATACAAATGAGTATGCTAATTCAAGGGCTGAAACAACCTGGTACCGACATCAATCTGTATCTCGGGCTGTTGAAAGAGGAGCTAGCCACGTTATGGGAATCTAGAGCCAATACTTACGACGCCGTCGCACAAGATTATTTCACTATGAGAGCCGCGTTGGTCACTACAGTGCAAGACTATCCAGGTTGCGGGTATATCTCGGGGCAGGTTATCCAAGGATTCTGTGCATGCGTTAGGTGCATGGATAACACAAGCTATATCCAACTAGAGAAAGATCCAGGGTCATCGAAAACCGTGTTCATGGCGCACCGGAGGTGGCTCGGCAAGAATGATCCATGGAGAAAACATGGAGACCTGTTCGATGGCAAATCAGAGACCCGAGGAATCCCAGAGCGTAGGAGCAACGAAGAAGTGGAAGAGTTGCTGAAAAACTGGAAAGATTGTCCTAAGCCTGGAAAGAAGCGAAAGAGGCAGCAACAAGACAAGCCGCTGATGAAGGTATGGAAAACAAGGTCTGTTTTCTGGGAGTTGCCATATTGGAAGTTTCTCCACACGCCTCATAGCCTCGACATCATGCATATCACGAAAAACATGTGCGAGAGTCTGGTCGCCACCATAATCAACATGCCAGATAGGACGAAAGATGGTCCGAAAGCAAGGCACGACCTGATATGCTTGGGTATCCGGAAGGAGCTTCACGGAGGACGCACTACTCCTGATGATCAGGAAGATGACGATGATCATGAGTCGGAGACGACACAAGGTCGTCGGAAGGGTAAAAATTTCAAGAAGAACGAATATTACTGCCCTCCTTCTTGCTTCACTCTAAGCCAGGATGAGATCAAACAGTTTTTCAAGTGCCTTCTAGGAGTCAAATTTCCTTACGGCTACGCGGGCAAGATAAGCAGATACCTAGACGAGGCGAAGCAGAGGTTCAGTGGCATGAAGTCTCACGACTGTGCCGTGCTAATGGCGCAGGTACTTCCGGTCGCACTAAGAGGGATAATGGACGAGCACGTCTGTGAAACGTTATTTGGCCTATGCAAGTTTTTCGACGTCATCTCTAGGAAGTCGATTGGCTTGAATCAGCTCGGAAGGCTACAGGAGGAGATCGTGGTGATACTATGTGAGCTTGAGGTCTACTTCCCACCCGCATTCTTCGACATTATGGTGCATCTGCTGGTCCATGTCGTGGAGGACATCGTACAACTCGGGCCGATGTTCCTCCGCAGCATGATGGCGTTCGAAAGGATGAACGGACACATCAAAGGATACGTTCGCAACAGGTCCCGTCCAGATGGAAGCATAGCCAAGGGCTTTCTGGCCGAAGAGTGCATCTCTTTCTGCATGAATTATCTAGACATCGAGAATCCTGTCGGTCTTCCCGTCAACAGACACCTTGGCAAGCTCGACGGATCTGGTCACCGAGAGGGTCGTCGCATACTGCATGCAGACTTCGATTTTTGACGCGCAGACTTTGATCGAGCAAACCTCGTTGCGCTACAGCATTTAGAACTGGTCGATCCTTGGGTACAGAAGCACAAAAGGTTAATCGAGAAGAAGTACAGTGACAGGGGCATACAGAGGACGCAGGGAGAAATAATCAAAGAGCACAACTCAGATTTCACGCGTTGGTTTAGGCAGACGCTCCTTGATAATCCCCCGCGCTCGCATTCTTCTGACACGGAAAAGATCATATTCACCTTGTCGCAGGGACCGATGCAAAACCTGGTGACCTATCAGGCGTATGATATCAACGGCTACACATTCTACACGGAGGAAAAGGACAACAAGTGTGATTATCAGAACTCAGGCGTAACGTCGGAATTCTACACCGATGACAACGTGAAGGAAAGATTCTACGGAAGAATCGAGGATATCTGGGAGCTCGACTACTGTGGAGAAAAGGTGCCGATGTTCCGTGTCAGATGGGCAAAGAGCGTCGAAAGAGAATACCGGTATTTCACAACCATGGTTATACCCGAAGCAGCCAAATCCAAGGCCGCCGGTGCAAACGTGGCCGCGAAAAATGAATCGTGGGTACTGGCTACCAAAGTGGACCAATGTTTTTTCATTACTGACCCGACAAATCCTAGCCGTGTTGTCGTGAGGAGAGGAAAAAGAAACATCATCAGAATGGATGGAGTCGCCAACGAGCAAGACTTCGACCAGTACGGCGATCCAAAGATTGAAGATGACGACGACTACGATGCAGCAACATACATCACAAGAAGAAAAAGGACAACCCTACCCAAAAAAGGTAGCCCGTTCGAAAGAAGAAACATTAAAGTGCCGGGGCTAAATTATTCAATCGCGACAAAGAAGGGAAAAAAGATTGTAAAACGCTAGCTCAAAAAATATTGTAAAACGCGTGGTCGAAAAAGATTGTAAAGTGCGGGTGGTCGAGTAGGGCCGTGCCCGATTCATATTATTATGGACAAATTATTATAAAATTTAGTTATACTTTGAATCATATTATTTGTACCACTTTTATGACATATATTATCACTTTTGGGAATTTTTGGAACATTTAAAAGTATTTATAAAATAAAAACAAAAAAAATATGACATATATTACCACTTTTGGGCATTTTGGAACATTTAAAAATATTTTTAAAATAAAAACAAAAAAGGGGGGGCACCAGGATTCGAACCTGGGTGCTCTGAAGTTTAGAATAGAGCAGTGGGCAGAACCAGTGGGATAGGATAGTGATTCTGTTAGATAGTGGGACGCTCTTTTCTTATACAATTGCTGGGGGAGATAGGCGTAGCGCACTCTGGCATAGTGCGCTACGGATATCTGTAGCGCACTATGCCAGAGTGCGCTACGCGTATCTGTGCCTTATCCACTTTCACGCATGCACACGTCAGCCTCATCCCCATTCTCAACCGCGCCCACCGCCGCCGTTGTCGATCCCGATCCCGAGCCCCCGCCGCCGCTCTCTCCATACACCGTCTCGCCAGCCGCTGTCGCTCGAGGAGGAGGCCGTGGAGCAGGAGGAGGCCGTGGAGCAGGAGCAGGAGGAGGCCCGCTGCCGCTCGAGGAGGAGGCCCGCCGCCATCGTCGTCCGCCCGCCTGCCCGCCATCGTCGTCCTCATCTCAGAGGTCAGCGTCGCCCCTCCCCTCTCTCCCTCTCTCTCCCCTCTCTCCCTCTCTCTCTCCCTCTCTCTCCCCTCTCTCCCTCATCTCTATGTTGGTCAGGCGCCATGAATGAGTACTCCAAACCTCCTTGGATGATATTGTTAGCATGTTACTCATTCTGTGTTGTTTTCTTAAGCTGTGATTGGTTATCTAAGTTGCTTGGATGATATTGTATGCTTGTTTTCTGAAGCTCGACTGATTTGGTTTTGAGTTGCAGTGTATCTGTGGAAGCAACGATAGAAATCTTTAGGTATCAACCTGGGAAGATGCATTGCCAGATTGGGATCACTAAGGATAGAAATCTATTAATAGATTGAACTATGAAAGGTGCAACCTAGGAAGGATATTTATAGTGGGAAGATCCCAGGTTGCATCTTGGGAATCTATTATAGTGGGATCACTAAGGATAGAAATCTATTAATAGATTATGTTAGATGCAGCAACCTGGGAAGATGCAAATGTGGTAATGGTTTTGAAATTTAGGTTTTTGGATCACATTTTTAACTGAGTATGCATTGACAGATGCTACTGATAGGTAAATATCCTTGCCTTGATAGATGCTACTGATAGGTAAATATCCTTGCCTTGCCAGATGCTACTGATAGTTTGTGTGCCACAATGCAATCTGTATTTTGCCTTGACAGCAAGGCATATAGTATCAATAGGCATCCAGGGTCGGGGAAAAGAGCGAGGAGGGGGGAGCAGCTGGGTGGGGGACTGAAAGGAAACATACATAGAGCTTTGTGCTTAGTTTGGTGTGATTGGATTTTGTACGAAAGGTGCTTTATTGTGCTTAATTATGGGAAGGTGCTTTGTATGAAAGGTGCATCTTCCCAGGTTGCATCTTGTACACTCATGTTCTCCCAGTGGATCAACCATTTTTGTACTACGATATCATAAGCTACTGCACTTCTTGGTATTTTATCTTTGTTCTAGGACTGCTAGTAGGGCTGTTTTGATCTTTCCATCAGTTGTAACCAGAGGCAATCTTGTGTTTGGTATTGCATTTTCCCAATGTGTTTCTTCAACTGATTGACATGAAATATATTGTGTAGCTGGGCTTCTGCTGGCAACTGAATTTGGTAGGATACCTTGCCCACTTTCTTTAGCACTCTGAATGGTCCATGCCATTTTGAGGTTAGTTTCAAAGCATTCCTTAGGCCCAATGATGTCTTAGGGTAGGGCTGCATCTTTAGGTATACAAAGTTTCCTACCTCAAATGATCTCTCAGTTCTGTGAGTTTCAGCAAACTTCTTCATCTTGTTTTGAGCTTTCAATGGGTTTTGCTATAATATTTTGAGCATATGATCCTTTTGCCGAATAGTGACCTGATCTATTATATAGTGGACCCTGAAACCACTCAGGCATCTTAATATTTCTTTTTTAACTGCATATAGTAGCCAGCCTAAACTGTTATTGTTTATACATCTGTGGTGGTGATGTTGTCTATACTGAAACCTGAAACCTGAAACCTGTCTAGAGTAGTGGCGCTGCTGTCTATACTGAAACCTGAAACTGCTGAAACCTTTATGCTTGCTGCTGTGTGTACTATTTGTGAAACCTGTGTGTACTATTTGTGCAAACCTGAAACTATTGTGCAAAGCTGCTGTGTATACTATTTGCTGGCTATACTGGGCCATTTATGCTGGTTGTGCTGGCTATGATGGCCATTTATTGTGTGCTAGCTATGCTGGCCATATATATGCAGGTTCTTGTATGAAATGAGTCCCGATTTTTGCCGGAATGTTGATTAACTTCCGTTTTGGCAGAAATCGGGTACTCCTAGTTTAAGAAAATTAGCAAAGGTCATGCCGGATTTTTCCGTGCATTTAACCAATTATTTGTTTTTTATTAGTGCAAAGATGTGTGACAACGACGAGGCTGGATGTTCTAAGCGCATCAGCGCTGAAGGAGAACTCAGACCTCCGAATAAACAATTGACATTCTGGGAGGCGGCCCAGCGTCTAGAAGACGATGAAGAATACCATCCCCAGGAGAGCGAGGATGATGAGATGGAAGACGCGGAGGAAGAAGCCGAAGGAACGGCGAACGATGAAACCACTGATGGCGCCGAGGGTACAGGGAGTGGTAGCAACCCTCCTAAGAAGAAGAAGAAGAAGAAGAAGCCGAAGGACCGGCGCCCGAACACGGTCGGCACGGTCAGGAAGGAAATTACCGAAGTGAGACCATCAGGGGTTCCTTTGGAGCCCGCCCTTGTCGTCAAAGGGTACGGTGGGCAAGTGGCGGCGATCACCCGGACAACCATCTCGATCAACACCGAGAATCTCCGGCATAAAGATAATGGCCACTTGCGCACACTCCTCTTCGAGAAGCTGCACGCAAGATACAAGTTCCCCGCAAAGTATCAGAACACAAATTATCATGGGAACGAAGTAAACAAATCCGCCCTCACAAAGATGAGCACCGCCCTGGCCAGCTGGAGAACCCGGATAAAGAAGAAGATCTATAAAGAAGGCAAAAGTCTCGAGGAGATCCAGAAGCGGACCATCACGCCACAGGCTGCGACGACCTGGAACCTCCCATTCAACCCCCAGGAGCGGATGAAGAAGAGCCGTCTGTCCTCAGAAGTTGCTTCGGCTTATTCTTGCTATGGCCAAAGAGCATGATCCGTTTGGGGACGGCGGGGGCCATCATGCCACAGACAACAACACCGCCTGTCGTGCCAGCGACAAGCGGTGGCAAGGCCCCCTTACCGCCCTCGCCGTCACCTCCACGCGGTGGGTCGGATGATCATGTTGATGATATGCACATGGCGCACGATCCGGCCGAGGACGACGAAGACTGGAATGATCACTTCTTCAGCACTCAGTTTGGCAACGAAGAAGACCTAGCTGGTGGCCCCACAGAGAAATCCACTATCACCAAGCGTCTGTTTGGTTCTCAGGAGAGGCCTCCAGCTTGCGCCTTTACAGAGCCAGCTGATACAACCAACCGGCCCGTTATTCTAAGCCCTGACACATGCTACCTAAGAATTTGCGGAAGCTCGCCATTTCGGAACTACAGAGTGTGCATGACGGCGTGCTGACGATAGAGAGACGCCTTCTATCGGAGAAAGATCCCTCGCACCCGGTATTCGTGGTTAAGGTGCCACCAGGCTTGGGCTTCGTCGACAATGCCCCTGTGGATCTGTTCTTCCTGCGGTTCGACGACATCTTCAATATGTTCCACCTATACCCGCTGCACTATACCATGGTCCGTCTGTTTTCTCTCAGCCTGGCCATGCAGATCATTAGAGAGAACACACCGGGCATCGCTATAGTGGACCCCTACTACATGCGTGACGGATGCTTGGGTTCCCCCACCGAACGACGTATCGTGGCCTCGTACCTAAAAAGAATCCTCGTGGCGAACAAGACAAAGGAATACATTCTCGTGCCTTACTTTCCCGAGTAAGTCGTTATTCACTCGCCACCGTCGATTGGCTTTATTAGATCATCATCATTCTTTTTCCAACACATTTCATTTGAATTTTTTGCGCAGAGATGAACACTGCATGCTCATCTCCTTATCGCCGAAGCATTTCCACGCCACGTATTTCGACTCGGGGAGTCTAGAAAAGAAGAAAAACTACGACAAGATCAAGGAAGTTCTGGATGATGCTCTCACTGGCTTTGCCTCGACGGAAGGCACCACCTTCGTGCGTACGAAGGTCAAGTTCGGCAGGCACGTCTTCAACCACGTAACGGAGTTCCCCTGCGTGAAGCAGCCGAAAACAGTAAGAAGGAAGCCTACTACGCACTCCATCACATGAGGGCGTTCCTACTTGACCAGCAAAATTCTACGCTGCCAGATCATCTCAAACAGTGGGCCGAAGCAAAGGCCAAGATCAATGATTCGGATATTAGACAAGAGATGTATCGCATCCAGCAGCAGTTTGGGGTAATCATCTTTCGTGATGTCATGACTTCAGGGGGGATCTTCTACGGAGGAAATATCCCGAATAACCGTGACATAGAAGATCGCCTAGAGATGCAGGGTGACTATAGGAAGTTCATGACGAGACAGGGCGTCCTCCCGTTCCCTAAGCCGAGCCAGAAGGCTTGATGTTGGCCTAGTTGTAGTTACAAACTATAGATGACCTTTGTGTGTGTGTGGACGACAAGTGAACTTATTTTGCTTATTATTATTATATATCAATCAATGCTTGGTTTTTTTGCTTACTCTTTGGTCCTTTGCTCAATTTGGTCCTTCTTTTTTTCCTTACTCTTTTTTCGAGAATAATGCCGATGATTGAAATGTCGTGGCACACTATATATGTGAATGTGCTACGATGGGATTGTACGCCTTGTGCTATGCACAAGTCCAGGTGTTGTGCATCCTACTTGGCGTACGGTTCCATCGTAGCATATTCCTGTGTCCAACGACCTATGTATATATATGAGGCATGCTTTTTGAGTTACTTTGGTCTTTTTCGAGAATAATGCCGATGATTGAAATGTCGTGGCACACTATATGTGAATGTGCTGCGATGGGATTGTTCGCCTTGTGCTATGCACAGGTCCAGGTGTTGTGCATCCTACTTGGCGAACAGTTCCATCGTAGCATATTCCTGTGTCGAACAACCTAGTTATATATGAGGCATGCTTTCTGAGTTACTTTGGTCTTTTTCGAGAATAATGCCGATGATTGAAATGTCGTGGCACACTATATGTGAATGTGCTGCGATGAGATTGTCCGCCTTGTGCTATGCATAGGTCCAGGTGTTGTGCATCCTACTTGGCGGACAGTTCCATCGTAGCATATTCCTGTGTCGAACAACCTAGTTATATATGAGGCATGCTTTTTGAGTTTGGTCTTTTTGATTTAGGAGTACTTTCTATAAGTGTATCTTCATATGCGACTTTAATTATATATGTTTTTTTCAATAGTCGGTTAATTATTATTGTCAACTTATAGATGACGTGGTACGTCGTGTACAAGGGACGGGTTCCCGGAGTCTACGATGATTGGGAAGACTGCCGGAGACAGGTGCACCGTTTCAGCGGCAATAGCTACAAAGGGTACAACACTATGACGGAGGCGGAAGCTAGATACACGCGCTATCTAGCGGGAGTTAGGACAAGGAACCGGATGAAGACCTACACCTTCGTCACGGCGGTGATCATGCTTATCTTCTTTGGTTATTTATCCTGCGTTTGTGTCTAGCTAGCTAGTTTAGATGTCTAGGCGAGCTTCCGAGCTCTAACTTGTTCGATCGACACATGTATTCGCATGTCACCAACTACTACTTTGTAACATGATCGAAACAATGTAACTTAGACTATGTATTCATGTATGAGACTTATCTATATGTATTTGTTTCAATCTTGTTTTTCATATTGAGTATTTATATATATAATTGTATATCTTGTATCTGTGTGTGTATATCTGCTGTAATATTGTATATAATCTGTATTGCATATAATCTGGCTCGGAAATTAAAAAAAAACAAAAAATACATCTGTGGCGCACATGGTCTACCTTCTGTGGCGCACTACACCTAAAGCGCACTATGGAAGTTTAGTGGCGCACTAGGTAGTGTGCCACAGAAGATCCCAGGGGTAGCGCACCATCCCAAACTTCTGTGGCGCACTAGGAGATGCGCTACGCCTATCTCTACACAACCGTGGCGCACTAGGCAGTGCGCCACGGCTGAGAGATAGCCGTAGCGCAAGGCCCGTGGCGCACTGCTAGTGCGCCACGGATGGGCATTTCGGGTGCGCCACTAACAGCCTGTTTCTTAGTAGTGACCGAGAGCGACGAGAGCAACGACGACGACTAATCCGAGGAGGAGGTCTCCCCGCTGGTTCGCAAGACCCGCGGGCAGCATCAACGTGAGCTTGAGGCGAGTAAAAGCCTCGAGCGTCATGATGATGATGATGACGAACTTCCGGAGACCACCTCGCGCCGCCAGGCTACTCCGTCGAAGAAGAAGAAGAAGAAGAAGGAGAAGGAGGTGAAGGCCCCTCCGAAGAAGAAGACGAAGCCGGTGAGACCGGCCTCCCCGCCGCACTCGGCGAGCAGCTCCGACGCCACCAGACTGGCCAAGGGCAAGGCGCCGCCGATGATAACCGCGCTGGACACGGCCACTGTCCTGAGCGAGGTGCCACTGGCCTCGATGCCTCCGCCATTGGCCCCAGTATCAGGGTTAGGGGCCGCTCCGGTCGCGGCGGCTTCACCTCGCAGGGAAGCTCCCGCTGAAGATGTCTCAGAGGCTCCGGTCGCAGCCTCGACGACGAAGAAACCATCCGTGTCTTGGGCACACGATGTCTTGAAAATGGGCCTCAGTCGCCGACTGGGCCCCGAACTGGAGAAGTTGGCCGGCATCCGCACGGGGCTACGCTTCATTCCAGTCTCCAAGTGAGTTTGCTCACCTTCTTTTGTCTTTCATTGTACTTGGATTATCTTGCTCACGCGATCAATTTGTAGGACCGGAGCGAAGAAGATAGGCCATCCAACCGTGGCTAAGGTGCCACCCGTCGTCAGCGAAGAGGATCCCTCCCGTAAGAGGAAGGCGGACGAGGTCGTCGTCCCGCGGATAGCGCCAAGAAGGCCAAGGGCGACGAAGTCGTCACAGTATCCGACGACACGACGATCGCGCCGAATGAACCCGTAGTGGAGGCAGCCTTACCCGCCAAGGAGGGTGCTCCCTCGCCTGGGGCAACCGAGCCAGCCTCCTTTGGTGCCGGTGCCTCCATCGCAACGTTCCCGCGCTTCATGGCCAAAGCGGCTACAGCGAGTGGTACCTCGCCCTCGAGCCATGCACCTGGGGTCGCCGATACGGAGGTCGAGCAGCGTCGCAGGCACACGCCAGCTCTCCTCGCGTCCGTGGATGCGATACAACTTCATGGCATGCTTGGCGCAGCCATCCAGGTATGTCCAGTCTCCGAGGATCAGGCCGGTGTGTTGCAGCGGTCTGATTCTTTTAGTGTCTTGTTGTTTATTTTTCGCGTCCAGTCCCCGAGTACGCGCTCGCTAAGTAAGTGCGCACTCGCTGAATTTCAGCGGGTGGGAACTTAGGATTTTTTGATTGCCAGTCCCCGAGTGCGCACTCGCTGAATTTCAGCGGGTGGGCACTTAGGATTTTTTGATTGTCAGTCCCCGAGTGCGCACTCGCTGAATTTCAGCGGGTGGGCACTTAGGATTTTTTGATTACCAGTCCCCGAGTGCGCACTCGCTGAATTTCAGTGGGTGGGCACTTAGGATTTTTTTGATTGCCAGTCCCCGAGTGCGCACTCACTGAATTTCAGCGGGTGGGCACTTAGGATTTTTTTGATTGCCAGTCCCCGAGTGCGCACTCGCTGAATTTCAGCGGGTGGGCACTTTGGATTTCGCTTTGGTTAACTGTTTGAATTGTATGCAGGGTCTGCAACGTGAGTCAGCTGACCGGCTTGCTGCGACACGCCGCGCGGAGAAGGAACTGGCCACCGTCCAAGAGGCGAATAAGGGGCTTCAGGCAATTGCCGTGAAGGCAGAGGAGGCCCGCCAGGGACTTGTCCCAGCGAGTGAGTTGGTAGCAGCTCAATCAGCGTTGAGCTCGGCGGAGAAGCGGATCGCCGACCTCGAGCGCGAGCTGTGGGAGGCGAAAGAGGAAGCGAGTTCGGCGGATGGTCGAGCCAAGGCCGCTGTTACGGCCGCCGCGGAAGAACGTAAAGTTTCTGACGCCCTTGTTGCCGGGCTTCAGGATGATTACACTTCTCTTCAGAGCTTCATCACGGATCTCTCCCGTCCCTTGATTGAAGAGTGTGTCTGCCCCCGCCTATTGCATGTGCCTTTTTGTAATATCCGATGTACTTACTGTTATCTTCTATCCGCAGGTCGCATCCTTGATAGCGTGGAAGAGGCGAGATCGTTCGACGCGCGGCAATGTGTGGCCACGCTCGTCGACTCGGCGACATTGTCGGCGACATGCATCCGGGCCTACCTCCAGGAGATGTCGCCCACGGAAGTAATTCCCAGCGACCTCGTCGAGGTGTGGCGGTACTTGGAGAAGGCGCCGTCGGTCGTCGAGTTTATGACGCGATCGGCATTCCGACGTGGATCGGCGACGACGCTTAGCCTTGGGCTCGCCCACTTCCCGGAGGACTTCGACCTGGACGACGTGACGAGTGGCTACCCATCATCGACTGGCTCGGTGGAGATCTCTGAGGTGCTCAAGTTGACGGATCGTGCCGCGGTGTACTCCGAGCGCGTCTGGGCGATGGCCGACCTCCTTCCTTACCAGGAGACGGTCGTCGCACCTAACGACCCCGAGCCACAGCACCGGGACTTCAAGGTCGAGCAACCCTTCCGTGCAGCGATGGCGGGCGAGAGGACGACTTACCCGTCAAACCCGTACACGCCCTTCATTCGCAGTCGCAAGGGTGCCGGCGAGTCGTCTTCGAAGCCTGCGGAGTAGAATAGTTTGCCCTGGGGCGTTAGTAGCAGATATGCCGTTTGGGCATATTTTGTATTTTGAGACGATTGCACAATGCTATTAACGAGATATCGTATTTGTTTTGTGATTTGACATGTGTTTTCCGATTGAGGGTTGAACGAGTCCCCGAGCGCGTCCGCCCTTTTTATGGGGTTTACCTCGTTTGTTATGTGTTTGCGGTTTTTTGAATGTTTTGTTATTGTGGTCGACTCGCCCGGGCTCGGAGAGCCAGTCGCGAGGCGACTCCCTTGAGTGCTCTATACTTCACCATTTTCCCTTGCGCGAACGAGGTCGGGTGGCCGAGTCCCCGAGCGTGGTACTTGGTTGTTCTAGGCGCAACTCGAGGGTGGGTGAGGACTTGGCGCGTTAGTTTGAGCGCGTCACTCCTGCCTGGCCCGTTGGGTCAGTCGCATGGCGAGTCCTGGGCATGCTCTCATACTTGGCGTTTTCCCTAGCCGCTCGCGCTGAACTGGTCGCCAGTCCTCGGGCGTGGTACTTGGCCGTTCGAGTCGCTATGTCGAGGATGCGGAGGATCATGGTCGCTGTGAGAAGCGAAGGCAGTTGTCTTGGCTCGTAGAGCCAGTCGGGCTAGGCGACTCCAATGGGGCTCCGGGTAGGCGTTTTTCGTGGACGTTGCAAGACCTGGGGTGACCCAGTGCCCTTGTAACTACTTGGCCGTGCCGATCGCTGTACCAAAGGTTGACTTCTGCAGTTAGCTTGACGCTGTTATTACGAGTGCGAGTGGCACAAGACACGGAGAGTAGGCGCAATTTGTGGTAACCAATTCTTTTTATTTCATAGCGACTGGAGGGTACATATGTGGGGTTCTAGGAGTAGAACTTCCGTAGGAGGGTTACATTCCACGGTCGCTTGACGTTGAGTTTGCCGTCCCCGCGGACGTCGATGAGGTAGTAGGCGTCGTTGCCGAGTACTCGTCCGATGGCGAATGGTCCCTCCCACGGAGGAGAAAGCTTGTGCATGCCCTTCTTGTCCTGGATGAGGCGCAGCACCAGGTCGCCTTCTTGGAAGGTGCGAGTTTTCACCCGCCGGCTGTGATAGCGGCGGAGTCCTTGTTGGTAGATGGCGGTGCGTGATCGAGCGAGGTCACGTGCCTCGTCGAGTTGATCGACTCCATCCTGGCGGGCGAGTTCGTTCGCAGCCTCCGTGTAGTGGACGACCCGTGGCGAGTCGTGCTCGAGGTCGGTGGGCATGACTGCCTCGGCGCCGTACACCATGAAGAAGGGGGTGAACCTTGTTGACCTGTTGACCGAGGTGTGGATGCCCCAGATGACAGAGGGTAGCTCCTCGACCCAGCACCCGGCGGTGCGCTCGAGTGGTACTTGGAGCAGCGACTTCAGGCCGTGGAGGATGCTCTGGTTGGCCCGTTCCGCATGGCCGTTGGATTCCGGGTGGGCGACTGACGCGAGGTCGAGCCGGATGTGGTGTTCCTTGCAGAACTCGGCCATGGCTCCTTTGGCGAAGTTGGTGTCGTTGTCCGTGATAATGCTGTTTGGGAACCCGTAGCGATATATGAGCTCGCGTAGGAATTTAGTGGCGGTCTTCCCGTCGCATTTCCGGACTGGTTTGGCCTCTACCCACTTTGTGAATTTGTCGACCGCGACCAGGAGGTGGGTGTAGCCAGAGGGAGCCTTTTTGAAGGGGCCTACCATGTCCATACCCCACACGGCGAATGGCTAGGTGATGGGGATTGTCTTGAGTGCAGAGCTCGGCACATGCGTCTGGTTGGCGTACTTCTGGCAGCCGGCGCACCGCTGGACAATGTCGACGGCATCGGCGTGTGCGGTGGGCCAGTAGAAGCCATGCCGCATGGCCTTGGCGACCAGAGAGCGGGTGTCGGCGTGGTGACCGCAGTCGCCGGAGTGGATGTCGTGGAGGATCTTGCGTCCTTCGGCGGGTTGGACGCAGCGTTGGAACACGCCGGTGGCGCTGCGCTTGTGGAGCTCGCCGTCGATGATGGTGAAGGATTTGCATCAGCGTGCGATCATCCGGGCGACCGTCTCGTCTGTCGGCAAGGTGCCAACCTCCAGGTAGGCGACGTAGGGCTTGGTACAATCATCTGGCTCGGTGACGAGTGCGACCAGGGCTGCCTCTGGCTGCAGCGGGACTCCGATGTCGATCTCCCTTGGGGGAGAGACTGATGGATTGGTGATCGTGTCGAGGAAGACGTCGGCGGGTGGTGCGAGTCGAGCCGACCCAATGCGAGAGAGTGCGTCGGCCTCCTTGTTCTTCCGCCTATCAATCCACTCGACGGAGTAGCCTGCGAAGTGTCCGCCCAGCTTGTCCACTACTTGGCGGTATGCCGCCATGGTGGGGGAGACGGCGTCGCAGGTGCCAGCGACTTGCCCAGCGACGAGGTTGGAGTCTCCGTAGCAGCGTAGGCGGTTGACGTTCATCTCCTTGGCAGCTCGCATGCTGTGGAGTAGTGCCTCGTACTCGGCCATGTTGTTGGTGCAGGGGGTGAAGTCGAGGCAGAGGACGTAGCGGAGCTTGTCGCCCTTTGGTGAAGTCAGCACGATCCCTGCTCCTGCGCCGTCCGCGTTCTTGGAGCCGTCGAAGCGCAGGCTCCAGTAATGGAGGTATGGCAGCTTTTCTGGATGTTGGGCCTCTTCCCAGTCGGTGATGAAGTCCGCTAGAGCCTGCGACTTGATCGCTTTTCGTGGCTCGTACTTGATATTATGGACGCCGATTTCGACGGCCCACTTAGCGACTCGCCCAGTCGCCTCACGGTTGCGGATGATGTCCTGCAGCGGTGCTGAGGAGACGACCGTGATCGGGTGCTCCTGGAAGTAGTGCGGCAGGCGCCGCTGTGCTCTGAAGACCGCGTATACCAGTTTCTGGTACCGCGGGTATCGTTGGCTCGACTCGGTGAGTACCTCGCTGATGTAGTACACCGGTCGCTGTACTGGGCGCTCCTTTCCTTCCTCCGGCCGTTCGACGACCATGACGGCGCTGACGACGCGCTCGGAAGCCGCGACGTAGACCAGCATGGGTTCTTTGTCGGTGGGGGCGGCGAGTAGTGGTGCGGCGAGTAGCATCTTCTTGAGGTCACGGAGCGCATCGTCCGCCTCCTTGTCCCACTGGAAGGTGGGGTTCTTGCGCATCAAATGGTATAGGGGCATCGCCTTTTCGCCCAGGCGGGGGATGAAGTGACTGAGAGCCGCTACTCCCCCGGCCAGCTTCTGGACGTCGCGCAGGCACTCGGGTTTGCCGAGTCGGGCGATCGTGTTGATCTTGGTGGGGTTTGCCTCGATCCCTCGCTTGGAGACGACGTACCCCAGTAGTTGTCCTGCTGGTACACCGAAGGTGCATTTGCCTGGGTTAAGCTTTATCTTGTATTTTCGCAAGTTGGCGAATGTTTCCGCCAGGTCGGTGAGTAGATCACCCTGGCGAGTGGATTTTACGACCACGTCGTCGATGTAGACGTGGATGTTGCGGCCAATTTGGCTCGCGGGGCACTCTTGCATGCACCGCTGGTAGGTCGCCCCGGCGTTCTTGAGGCCGAAGGTCATGGCGGTGTAGCAGAAGGCTCCGAATGGCGTGATGAACGCCGTCTTCTCCTCGTCCTCGACAGCCATTTTGATCTGGTTGTATCCGCAGTAGGCGTCAAGGAAACATAGCGACTCCGAGCCCGCGGTGGAGTCGATTATTTGGTCGATCCGCGGGAGGACGAACAGCTCCTTCGGGCAGGCGCTGTTCAAGTTTGTGTAGTCGATACACATCCTCCAGGTCTCGTTCTTCTTCTCGACCAGGACTGGGTTTGCCAGCCACTTGGAGTACTTGATTGGCCGGATGAAGCCTACAGCGAGTAGACGATGCACCTCCTTGGCGATGGCTCGGCGGCGCTCTTCATTGAAGGGCCGCAGCGACTGTTTGACGGGTCGCACTTTGGGGTCGGTGTTTAGTTTGTGCTCAGCGAGGTCCCTAGGGACACCAGGCATGTCAGAGGGCTTCCATGCGAAGATGTCCCTGTTCTCACGGAGGAACTCGATGAGCGCGCCTTCCTAGGCTGGGCTCATCCCTGTTCCGATCGCCACCGTCTGGCTGGAGTCGCCTAGGACCAGCTCGACAGTGCGGGTGTGCGTCGTTGCCTCGAAGGCTGAGGTGTTTGCGCCCTCCGAATTGGGCTTCTTGAGTATGGTGGGGTCGTCATTGTTCACCCCGCTCGCGTACTTGGCGAGCTCGTCGGCGTGGTTGGCCTCTGCCGCGATGACGGCGTCGGCGAGTTCGGCTCCTTTGGCCTCGCACTCGGCGGCCATGTCGGGGTCCCCGTTGATGGTGATGACGCCGCACGGCCCGGGGAGCTTCATCGCGTTGTACGCGTAGTGGGGCGCTTCCATGAACTTGGCGAACTCCTGGCGCCCCAGGACGCAGTGGTAGGGGCTGTCGAAGGGTACCAGCTCGAAGACGATCCGCTCGGTGCGGAAGTTTGCTGGCGTGCCGAAGGTGACTGGCAGCGTGACCTTGCCAATCGGGTACGCCTTCCGACCGGGGACGATGCCGTGGAACGTGGTGTGGGTCGTCTCGATCATCGACTGCGGGAGCCGCAGCCGCCTGAAGGTGTCCAAGTACAGGATGTTGATGGAGCTGCCGCCGTTCATCAATGTCTTGGGGAGCCAGTAGTCGCCCACCTTTGGCTTGACCACCAGGGCGACTCGGCCTGGGTACTCGATACGCGGCGAGTGTTCCTGGCGGCTCCAGGTGATGGGCTGCTCCGACCAGTTGAGGAACTGGGGAACGTCCACCTAGGCCACCGCGTTGACGGCGACAGCGTGGGTGATGACCTTCTCCTCGCGCTTCGTGTTGAAGCCTGTGAAGGTATGGAGCGAGCCGGCCACGTTGCCGAATTTTCCGTCGTTTGGCGGGTTGTTGTCGGGGTCCTCCCGTGCTCGCCGTGCCTTCTCGATCTCCCTGAGGGTGTGGCAGTCAGCGGTCGTGTGCGTTGCGGGTTTCCCTTCCCTGCTGTGAAACGCAAAAGGTTGGTTAAGGAGGGCTGCGGGGTCGAACCTTGGCTTGGCCTTGTAGTTGCCGCCATCGCGGCGTTGTCCTCCGTCGCGGCGGAAGCTCTTGGGCTCGCGTTGCGCGTGCCTGGCGTTGGCGACGAAGTCGACTCGCCCGTCACTGCAGCGCTTGCCAGTGAGGCGAGTGTTGCTGTAGCGTAGGTCGGACTGCCGTCCGTTGTCGTTGCCGCTCGTGCGGCATTGACCTCCCGACTCGTCGTCGGTTTCCTGATTTCGGTCTTCTTCCGCGTACAGTTTGGCGATCTCGAGGAGATCCGGTATGTTGTCGAGTGTGCGAGAATGTCGCTTGAGCTTGGCGACCAAGGGTTCATAGCGGCACGAGGTCTTGAAGCAATGGATCGCGGTGTCCGGGTGGATGCCGACCGCATTGTACCATAGTTCCTGCCACCGCTGGACCCAGTTGCGGGTCGACTCGCGGGGTCCCTGGACACATCGCTTCAGGTCCTCGACAGTGGTGGCGCGGGTGTAGGAGCACTCGAAGTGCCTGACGAAGGCGTCGCGCATCTCCTCCCAGGAGTCGATGCTGTCCTGGGGGAGGGTGTTGATCCACTGCCTGCACGTCCCCTCCATCATCAGGGGGAGGTAACGGGCAGCTAGCAGGTCGGTGTGGCCTGCGATCCCCATTGCCATGAGGTATGTATCGAGCCACACGGAGGGGTTGTACGAAGGGTCGTACTTTTCTATCTCCTTCGGCGCCTTGAAGTTCGGCGGGTACTTCTCGCCTCGGATCATTGGTCCGAAGCACTTGGGGCCGAGTCGACTTAGCGATCCCATCGACTCGCCGTCACGACGATTGGTTAGGGTGTGTCGCAGGTCGTCGGGCTGGCGTGCGCGCCAGCTTTGGTTGTTGATGATGTGGGTGCGGGTGTTGATGGGTTGACTATTGGCGGCGACGAAGTTGGTCGCTGGCCTGGGGTCGTTGGTGGAGAGTGCCGCGTTCGCGGGTCGATGTTGGAGCTGCAATGGCTCTGGTGGCGGGCAGTTGAGGGTGTTTGCCGCCATGGGGCGGCCACTTGAGGCCCCTCTTCTTCCCGAAGAACGCGAGTAAACTCGACCCTGCGAGTCGGCGCCTGCGTTTTGCTGCTCGACGGCCTTTGCGAGCAGGGCCCTGACATACTGGATCTGTAGGGTGGCGTCGCCGGTGGCCGTGATGTTGTCGGCTACTGCTCGACCCGCCACGAGGTTGTCCATCGGGGTGGAGAACAGTGGGAGGCCGTTCGCGTCTCGCTCCCGTGAGGAGACTACTATCCGCGGCTGATCCCTGGGGGGTGTGCGGTTGGGTGGAGGTGGGGCGCCCATCGCCGTCGACCCTGGCGGGGGCCGGGCGTTTCCTCCTGGTGGCGCGTTCTCGCAGATCGCGCGCTCGGCCGCGCGGGCCGGGTCGTTTTCGTCGTCGAAGTTCAGGGCGCGCCCTTGGACGGTGGGGTTCAGGCGCGACCTGATTCGCTGCTGGTGGTAGCACGACAGCTCCTGCACCGTCACCTGCTCGAGGCGAAATTTTTCGCGCTCGGCTTGTTCCTTGCGGACTGCCTCCGCCAGCTTCAGGCGGAGTTCCTCGACCTCCATTGCCGTGGCGTTAGGAGAGATCGGGGTGGAGAAGGGATCCTCCGGCGGATCGGTGCCGGTCGCCATGTAGGTCGCGGCGTGGCGACCGGTCCCATCGCGGAGGTCGGCGGAATTTTCCGACCCGGAGTCGAAGTCGAAGATCCCAAGGATGGAGGGATCCTCGAAGTCTCCCACGTTGGAGACCTGGGTGATGGAGCCCGCGGGTGAAGCCGCGGTGATGGATCCGGCGAGTGACGTCGGGGTCGCCGAGTCGGCGTCGTCGTTGAGGGCCGCGTCTTCCACGTCCGTGGAGTTTTCGGCCACGTTACTGTGGGCCGAGTTGTACTCGGAGGCGAGGCGATGGATCGTGCGGACCTGGCTCTCGGAGAGTCGATCGCGTGGCGGTGACTCGCGGATGCGAGCCGAATCCTCCGAGACGATGACGTCGGTGAGGCCGACAAAGAGGCTGATCGTGCCGACCGGCAGGATCATGATGTGCCTGACGGGTCGCGCCGCCGGGACGTAGCTGCTCAGCAAGATCTGGAGCATCTCGCCGATCGCTATCATGCGGCCGGTGGCGACCGTCTCGTTGATGGGCAGATTGGATCTTGCCGCAGAACACCGGCCAGACTGGCCAGGCCCCACAGTGGGCGCCACTATCGTGGGAATGGTCACGGCAGATGCTGCAATCGGCAGCGAGTAGTAGAACGAGGGGCAAGGGCGGCCAGCCATCTGCGGTGCGAGATGAGGGCGGAGACACAAGGTTTTACCCAGGTTTGGCCCCCCGGAGGGTAAAGACCTACTCCTGCTAGATTGTATTATGGTGGAGGTACAATGGGCGAGCTCGGCGGCTAGGCGGCGAGTCTCTTGGGTGTATGATGGAATGTCTCTCTACACGCCCTGTAGGGAGGTTTATATAGACTCACCTCCCCTAGGGTTTACATATCTCAACCGAATCAGTTAAGGCTTCGGTAATCGTTTAACCTAACTCGACTGGGCCTATCTACTTGCCTGGGCCTTCAGCTTCCAGTCGCTTCGATCCACACCGGGCCTTGATCGAGTCGCCGTATTGCAGGCCCACTCGCCAGTTCCTGGGCCAGTCGGAAACGTCCTGCTGGGTATACCCCGGTAGGCATATCCCCATCACCATAGTAGAATAGTAGTATCTAATATCTATATGAATTTGGCTAAGCGTAGCTTAGGCTTGCTTTGCTCAAAATAGGGTTTTTCCTATCAGTTGAAAACACTAAGTTTTTGTTTTACAAAAACTCCCAAGGAACCACCAATAGACATTGGTGAACCTTCAACCCTTGTTCAACCACAAGTTTTTAACTTAGAAATTGGGATGAGGAGATCCTTGATAGCTTCAATGTCTTGATGCTCAAATTGTCCGTTGCCGGGGACACGTCTAAGTACTTAGGTTTTTCCTTCTCGAGAGGTGGTGCACGTTCCCCACAAGACTCGACATGCATCGAGATGAGATCTTTCATAAGCCTTCCCTTAGACCAAATGGACGCATTCCATCCTATCACCCTACCACCATTTGTCCATCTGGCTAAGTTGTTGCAACCTATATGATCAAGGCAGATCCCATATGCCATGTGGTTGCACTAGAAGCTTCTAAACACTAAGTATCTCAAATCCCTTTGTTCCTGGGTGGCTTTCCACAAGTGTGATACACAAGGTAGACCATAGACATGGGCCTTGTATAACCACTCAACATAACCCAATCATACCATTCCACCCAGGTGATTCATTCACTTAGTTATTTTATTAAGCTAAAACATTAGTCAAAGACTTAGCAAAATTTTCCATAGCATGAATATATTCCACCCTTGTTTGATACTAGCTAGGCTAAGCATGATAACATGGCAAGTATCTTAACTTAGAGAAATTCTGCTAATATTGAGCCAATATTTTTCTCTGCACAAAAACCCATTTTTTACAGAAACAAAATACAAAAATAAGCCCATAGTAGTGTAGGATTTGTTTTTGTGAATCCATTGATATCTTATTTGCATTTTTTGGATAAACAGAACTCAAGATATGAATTTTACAAGTTTGAATCTCTAATAGATATAAAACAGATTTTAAATCAAAACCCTAGACACGTGGCTGGGTCTGATTGGCCCGTACCAGTTCGGTTGGATCGATCATTCAGAGCCGTAGGATTTAAGTGACAACGCACGGGCCAGATCTAAACGTACCCATTCGTTAAGTGATCTAATAAGATCCACTGGATCTGGATCCAACGGCTACGATGCACGCGACCAAAGTCTGGCGGCGCTAGCGACGGCTGCGCGGCGGCGACGCTCTGGCGGCGATGCTCCGGCGATTGCATAGGGGGCTAGGGGTTGCGGTGATGCTTACCAGACTCGCGAGATCACGAGGAAACTCAACGTGTCGCTGGCGTGGGCAGAGGCGTGCTGTGGTGGCCGGGAGAGCTCATCGGAAACCTTGTTGGCGTGGGGCAAGGCTTGACGGATAATACGGCGACGTTCTAGGCCTCCCTAGGACAAACAAACAGTATCAGTGCATGCACAAGTACGAGGTGTACGTCATCGTATGATCTAGAGGTCGGGGTGGTCGCATCTTACCGCAATTCCTCACCGGAGACGAGAGGAGCGTCGGGTTCTTGTGGTGGTTGATGAATCCAATGACCTAGGTTACGATCAGACAAAATAGAGGCATGAGATGAAGCGCACGGGCAAGGAGATCACGATAGCATGAGCGAGAAGGGGCGGGGTGGACGAAGCTCACTGTAATGCCTCGCCGGAGAAACTCGGGCAGTGGAGTTGCAAGCTGAAATATGGGTAGCCTGGTGGCGGAAAGGGGGTGGTGAGTGAGGGGAAAAGCTAGCGATGTGGAGGGTCTTAAGTAGGTAGAGGCACGGTGAGAATCACTCGCTTAATCAATGTCATTTATGCCGCTCCATCAACGGCAGCGACGGCGTGGTCTGGCGCGTGATTTGGGAGAAGACGACGCTGAGCTGGCGCGGGTCCACCGGGCAGTGACAACGGGGTAAGGCGGGTGCGGGTGAGATAGAGGGGAGAGGGGAAACGGCTGGGTGGGCTCGTGGGCTGCTTCTGGAACTGGGCCAAATTGGTAGCGCTGGCCTTTTTCTTTTTCCTTTCTCTTTTTCTTTTTCTAATTGATTTTTCAGGAAACAATTTCAAACCAAATTCAAAAGAGTTTGAATTCAAATCACCTCTGGATTTTTGTAGTGTGATCCAAGTATTCAAACATGTGTCAAACACACATGTTTACTCAATTACACTTAGATCCTTTGAAAATAAAAATAAAACCAAGCCTCATATAATATATAAACTATAGGCATAAAATTGGTTTTAATTTGAGTTTTGATTTAAAAAAATTGTGCAAGCTAAGAATGCTATGAATGCATGAATGAAATGCAAGAATTTTGGGATGTTACAGTAAGATAAAAATCCACCTGTTCCATGAACAAGAGACTGCTGTTTTCTCCCTAGTGGCAACAGCACATCTACAACCGTAGAGATTTATGTCACTTCCCTTGATTAAGTAGAGGCATGAACCCACTATCAAGAATAAATACCCCCTCTTGGAGTCACTAGCAACTACTTGGCCAAGATAGCTACTAACAACGGAGAGCATGCAAGATCACAAACAATACAGACATGATAGAATCAATAATACAAAACCAATAATCAATCTGACATAGTAATCTCAATATCCATCAGATCCCCACAAACACAACATGCATGATTACAAATAGATTAGATCTTCATCATGAACGAAGCACAAGGAGGAGATACAACATCTAGCTACTACATGGACCCGTAGTCCAAGGTGGAACTACTCCCTCTTCATACCGGAGGCTGGCATGATGAAGAAGAAGGCCTCCGAGATGATCTCCCCTCCGGCAGGGTGCTGGGAAGAGCTTCAGATCCCCCCCCCCCCGATCTAGGGATGATGGTGGAGACGGCTACCGACGGTTTCGTGGAATATTGATTGGGTGCCTAGGGTTTCTACATCGGGGGCTTATTATAGGCGAAGAGGCGAGGCAGGGGGGCCACCAGGGCGGTTGCACCCTCCTAGGCGCGGGGTGGGCCCACCCGCACGGCCAGGGGGTGTGGCCCCCTGGTGGGTCTCCTACTCCTCGTACTCCGGCTTCGTGTTCCCCACGGTGAAATATTGACTTTGTCTTTTGTCCCGTCCAATTCCGAGAATATTTCCTTACTAGCTTTTCTAAAACCAAAAACAGCAGAAAACAGGCAACTGGCAGTGTTGCAACTTGTTAATAGGTTAGTACCAGAAAACATATGAAAAGCACCTCAAAGTATGGACAAAGCAAAGAAAAGCAAAGTAGATAGTAAACAAGCATGGAACATAAAAAATTATAGATATGTTTCCGATGTCTCAGCAGGTCGCACGTAGTGAACTTCGAGGCCACCCAGCCGACGGCCCTCTTCTTCTTGGATGTGGCATCGACGACGGACAACGCTGCCCTTGATCTACTCATAATGGCTCTCGAAGGGACAAATGGTAGCGATTCACAAAGGGATGGAAGCAAGTGCGTAGTGGACCTCAGAAATGTCACAAGGAGGAAGAAGATAGCTGTGAACCGAGGAGGGCAGTAAAAAAATTCGGACCTCAAGTTATAAAGAAGGGGAAGCAAATTTGCACCATTGATTAGACGCAATGAAGCGCCAAAGCGACGAAGATGATGACGCATGACTATAACAGCAAAACAGGAAAATTGTGGACAGTAAAATCTTTGTGGTAAATACGGTGGAGACTGCACGATGCCTTGATTTTTGCGCAAACATGTGGCCACATGGTAAAATTAACGCTGGTGCGTCGCCCATGTGTCAACATGCGCCGCCCATCGGGTCTCGTTTTTCTCACAAAACTGCAACACGCCATCTTCATCATCAATGATGTCATGAGTGGTCAAAAACTTCAAGGCATAGAAGTATTTTTATCCGACTAATAGGATTTGAGTCTATGCTACGATGCAAGCATCCGAAAATAGACTATAACATCCCAAACATCATAATTTGAAAAGATTGTATATCATTCATGCATTCATAAGCATTTGATTATTTTCAAACTAGATTTCAAAATGAGAAACCATTCTTATGCCTATTATTATATGCTAGAAAGACAATGGTTCTATTTTACCCTCAAAGTATAAGGATACCTTGTTATGATCAGAAATATTTCAAATATGAATACAAAACTTACACAAAAATTCTCAAAACAAAATTCAAATATAAAACCACTTTATGCCTATTGTCTATAATCACATTAAGGCATGTTTTTATTTTATTTTTTTAAAGTGTCAAAGTGCATTGGTCTAAACAGTAGTGTTTTATATACAAATAAGTGCAAGGTTTACACTACAAAAATCTAGAGGTTGTTTGATTTCAAACTCATTTTAATTTGATTTGAATTTGGTTCCTGAAAAATCAATTAGAAAAATAAAAAGAGAAAAAATAAGGAAAAGGCCGGCGTCACCAATCCGGCCTAGCACCGAAAGCAGTCCACGAACCCACTGGACACTTCCCCCTTCCCCCTCTCTCTCACCCGTACCCACTCTACCCCACAGCCACTGCACGGTGGACCCGCGCCAGCTCAGCCTTCGTCTTCCCCAAATCACGCGACAGACCGTGTCGCCGCTGCCGTTGATGGCGCGGCGTAAATGCCATTGATTCGGCGAGCGTTTCTCGCCGAGCCTCTGTCTACTTAAGCCCATCCGCACCACGCGACTTTTCCCTCACTCGCCACACTCGCTCCGCCACCAGGCTGCCAGTATTTCGCACCACACCGCCGTTGTCCGACGACCTCTGGCGATCGATTACGGTGAGTCCTGACTGCCCCTTTGCCTCTGCTTCAAACGAGCGTGACCAGCATGTCCTTGTGCACCGTATGATGCCATTTATTTGCCTGCACGTGATCTAGGTCGCCGTCCCCATCCACCTCTGCAAACGACAAAGCCGCTGCTCAACTCCGACGAACAATTTAGGTAAAACCAGACCGCCCCTCGCCTTCTCACTGACCCTATCATGTTCGCCTGATCGTTGCGCACACGTTGATGCCTTTAGTTTGTCTTAGGGTGGTCCAGAACATCGCCAACGTCATTGTCCACCCAAGCCCGACGCTGTCCACAACTCCAACGAGCTCCCACAGCCACAGCAGCTCGCCCCTGTCCACGCCAGCAGCACCTTGAGCATCCTTGCAGCCTTGCGACGCTGGTAAGCACCGCCACTGCCCCCAGCCCCCTCTGGAATCGCCGGAACACCATCGCCAGTAGCGCCGCTGCCGCCAGCATCCATTTGCTCCGCCCATCCATGGTCGTGTGCTTAGCAGCCGTTGGATCTAGATCTAGCGTGTAGGATTATTTCACTTATCGAAGGGGTACGAGTAGATCTGGCCCGTGCGATTTTATTTAGATCGTGCGGCTGTCGTTGATCGATCCGGCCGAACCGGTACGGGCCAATCAGACACGCCCATGTGTTTGGGATTTTAGTTTAAATTTGTTTTTGAATCTATTAGTTATTCAAACTTGTTGTGGACAGCGTATTTTTGTATTTAACTTTTGTTTTGTTTATCCAAAGAATACAAATAATATACCATTGGAATCACAAAAATAAATCCTACACATCTGTAGGCTTATTTTTGTATTTTGTTTCTGTTAAAATAGAGTTTTATGCAGAGACATTTGTAGGCCTAAATTGTGTATAAAAATTATTTGGAAAATGTTTTAAAGGCCAAATTAAGTTTTTTTGATGAATAAATGTTTAGTTTATTGTTTAGTACTGTTTTACTTGTCTTATTTGGTTTAGAAAAATAATCACATGGCATTTGCATGCATTCATATATTTTTTCTTGATTATTTGAAATATGA
The DNA here is from genome assembly GCA_916181665.1 of Avena sativa. Lineage (NCBI taxonomy): Eukaryota > Viridiplantae > Streptophyta > Magnoliopsida > Poales > Poaceae > Avena > Avena sativa. Next base: position 294,926,597 of record OV702297.1, on the reverse strand, counting down.
ATTTGGTGCTATCATTTTATGTGTAGATTTTGGTGCTAGTGGTGATTGTGACTATGAGGATTGTTCTTACTCCCCCAACTACCAAGGAAAGTGGTGCTTCATATTTTTGTCCCAATATTTTGACTATGCATTAGTGATATTGTATAAGGCTTGCATGATAATTTTTGCTAAGTATTTATATGCTATGCTTGGGAAATCCTAGTAGTTGTAGAATTGTTAGAATTTTTATCTAAGTTAAGATACTTGCTATTGCCATGCTTAGCCTAGATAGTAGCAACCAAGGGTGGAATATATACATGCTATGGAAAATATTTCTAAGTCTTTTGACTTGTGTTTTTTGCTTAATAAAACAACTAAGTGAATGAAACACCTGGGTGGAATGGTTGTTTGGGTTATGTTGAGTGGTTACACAAGGCCCATATCTATGGTCTACCTTGTGTATCAAACTTGTGGAAAGCCACCCGGGAACAAAGGGATTTGAGATGTCATATGTTAAGAAGCTTCTAGTGCAGCCACATGGCATTATGGGCTCTGCCTTGATCATATAGGTTGCAATAACTTAGCCATTTGGACAGTCGGTGGTAGGGTGATAGGTTGGAACGCGTCCATTTGGTCTAAGGGAAGGCTTCTGAAAGGTCTCGTCTTGATGAATGTCAAGTCTTGTGGGGAAAGTGCACCACCTATGCAGAAGGAAGAATCTAAGTACTTAGCCATGTCCCCGGAAATGGAAAATTTGAGCATCAAGACATGGAAGCTATCAAGAATCTCCTCATCCCAATTTCTAAGTTAAAAACTTGTGGATGAATAAGGGTAAAGGTTCACCAATGTCTATTGGTGGTTCCTTGGGAGTTTTGCCAAACAAAAACTTAGTGTTTTTCAACTGATAGGTAAAACCTATTTTGAGCAAAGCAAGCCTAAGCTACACTTAGCCAAATTCATTTAGAAGTTAGATACTATTATTCTACTAAGGTATCACTTGCCAATACTATTCCAATGTATTGAACCACTGTGGCTGTAACTTGTGATGTTGCAGGTTACTCTGATGAGGATTAGGGTTATGAGTCTACACTCAACATGCTTGCCTGTGGCACATGAAGATGAAGACTTTTATTTATATTGTTAAGTTAAACTCTTGTACTGCCCTATGTCTATGGAGTTGTAAAAGACTATGTTGTCTTAGGAATGATGATGTAATAATGACCTTTGTTTCTGTGTACTTCATCTTAAACTGTAGATGCTTGCATTTGATCCAGGGACTAGCATTGCAATCATAGGGACCTTTACATTTATAAAGGCGGGGTCTTACATAGACTCGGGAGCTACTCCCATCGGGAGCGCTTGTTGCGCACCCAATGAACAAATCCTCCTACGAGTCAACATTTTAGCAAGAATAAAAGCATAAATTTTGAGCCTACACTCGAATTCAAGCATTCGTCTATAGCCTCGGGGGCTACTCCCATCGGGAGCATTGTCGCGCACCCGATAGAAAAACAATACAAACTTATCAACAGAAGCAAACCTATGAGTATTACATACTTGTATTATCATACGGTTACTCCCATCGGAAGCGCCTATATCACACCCGATAAAAAATACTAAGAAAGTCGATAACTTCAGCTATTCCAACAGCCAAACAAGGCAGTCAACAGATTTTCTCAGACCGCGCCCGCCGTGATAACATGTCTGAATGTCGTGTCCATGACATGAAGATAAGACCCCAAGACCCGTCATGTGAGGCCTAGTACTCTCACATGAATGTGTGCTGCCAGTATTTAATCAATATTCATGATACGATAAAAAATCCCGACGGGTGCGTTGGGTACCCAAAATAAAAGAACCGCAATTTAGTATTCGATAAGACATCTGATGGCTCTAAAATTTGCCATCTTTCTCTGCATTTAAACATTGGTTTAGTCAAGCAATTGACAAGAAACTCTCACTCCTTGCCACTAATGACTAATAGTTGCAAAGATATGCAAAAACTTTCTTTGAATTATGTTGTGCAGGAAATCACAGGTTTTAATGCGAAATCAGGAGTCATAATGAAGGAATTTGAGGAAGTACACATGGCCAAGGAATTGGGAAGAAAATTTTCGGCGTCAGTTCGCGTAATAGCCGACAGAACGGGCGGGGCCCGCCCATACGGACTGCTCGTACAGGGTGCCGGTGGCTTCATCTCGTTAAACCCTAGAACTTTTGTGAAGACGCCTATATATTTTGAGGCTCCAGCCGCCACCTAGAGAGCCGTCATTCTCAGATTTTATCACAACACCACCAAAGGAGATCCACACCATTGTGCATCCATTATTCATCCACTCCACCATCCATCCCTCCACTAGCCATAGCCATTTCTTTGTATTTTAGATTTCCTTGTGATTTAGCGACCATTGTAAGAATATTTTATTTCAATATAAGTATTTTGCACAATGTATTCTATTCTTGATATATTTGTTTTGAGTGAGTAGTCCTCACGGGCCGCGGGTTGGGGAGAAACCTCGCAGCAACTATGTGCATCTAATCATGGGAGTATTGTATTTTGTTTGCAATTGAGATTTGTATCTTTTGTTTCTTTGTCTCTTGTCTCGATATGTGGACTTGTAGGTACCCAAGATCCCATAGATTGATAAAGGATTGAGGTGAGATACTTGGCTAGCGGTGATCTCATAGGAACCCCGGTGATAAAAAGGGTAGTACGATCTTCTCTTAGCGCCCCATTCGGGATCACAACAACATCACCACTTAATGCTCTAATCTGTGTTCTTCACTTAATAATCTTTTGTAGCCCATGGCTTTGTTGTGCACTTGGTTGGATTAAAAGGCTATTGCTATGCTCACTTCATCACGGGGGCTTTGGTATATTAGGATGTGTTTCCCACAAGAGATTATCTCCATTCAAACATTACACATTGCTATGCTTATTATTATCTTTTATCCCATATGATGTGCAGCTGCAGATGGATCTTCAACCCTGGCCTATCTCCATCCATTGATTCAACCCACTATAAAAATTAAACTAGATTGGTTCGATAAACTAAGGTAAACCAAAGAAACAAAGTCTTGTAGATGTGTACTTTTTATTTCCTTTTGGCATTGCTTTCCAAGGTTCGATTAAACCTAGGTCTTCTAGGGAAAAATCTATTATACTCCATCCGTGAATTTGGATTGAAGGTATTAGCCCTTTTTCTAGCGATGTTGTCGGGGAAGCAATTTCGCTATCCTGGTGAGGTCACTAGAGACCTTGTTTTTAGTTTTATTATTAGTTTGTATTTATTCTTGTTATTAGTTTACTTTCTTGTCATCTATTTGAAAACCCCAAAAAAATAGTTACTTGTTATTTGTTTTCATTACTTAAATTACCTAAAATATAAGAGCCATGGCTCAAAAGAGACTTGGGGAGTATGCTACTCCCACTGATGACATTACCTGTGCACACATCACTCAGCCCGCTGTTGATGCGGAGACTTATGAAATTAAGCCTAACCTTTTAAGCTTGGTTCAACAAAACCAATTTGGGGGCTCATCCTCTGAGGATTCAGGTTTGCACTTAAATACTTTTACTAAAATTTGCGACATGATGCGTATTAAGGATGTAGATCCAAATGTTGTTAAATTAAGATTGTTTCATTTCTCTCTTAGAGGAAAGTCTAAGTATTGATTGGTAGCTCTAGCAAAGGGCACTATTAAATCTTGGGAGGAATGTACTAATTTATTTATGACTAAAATTTTCCCACAGCTAAGACTATGCAGCTAAGATCCAATATTACAAGCTTTAGACAAGAAGACCGTGAGCCACTAGCTCTTGCGCGGGATAGGATGAAAGAAGTCGTAATGAACTATCCTAGTCATGGGATGGAAGAGTGTCTTATATTACATTTGTTTTATAATGGTCTTAACCCAATGTCTAAGTCTATGCTAGATACTGTAGCAGGAGGAACAATCATGGAAAAGCAAGTGAGTGTTGCAAAGAAACTTCTTGATGATATGCAAAATAACCATGCCCAATGTCCTATGGAAAGAACCTCGAAGAGAGTAAGTTCAATTACCGAGGTAAATAATGAAGATCTTACATCTAAGGTAGACGAGTTGCTAAGCATAGTAAAAGGTAAAGATGATACCCAAGTTAATGCTATCGCTACCGATGTTAATGGTGTTAATTTTATAGCTCACACTCCCTTTAATCCTGCATGGAAAAATCATTATGCTTCTAATGCTCAAAAACATTACCCAAATCCTGCAGTAGCTCCTTATAAGAGTTATGATAATAATAATGGAGCAAATCATGGCAACCTCTCATTAGAACAAACTCTTAGAACATTTATACAAGCTCAAACCAAGAAAAATAATATGCTTATTAAAATCATGGAGAACCATGAAAGTAGTATAGGGAAATTATCTAACTAGGCCATTGCAATTAGAAATGATGTGCGGGATCTACAGGAAAGGACAAAGACCGTGGAGGCTCAATTGGGAAAATTTGTTGAGATCCAAGCTCTCATACTAGCAAAGTTTGCTGAAAAACCCGAGCCAAATCTGGTAGAATACCTCAAGATGATGAGGGTTGCAACAAATGAAGAAAAACCTTAAGAGCTAGATTGCAGCAACGCGCCAACACCGGAGTATACCGTGGAAGACCTATTGAAAATGATCACCGTGAAGAATCCTGGTATAGAACAAGGTAACGATGCTATGTACCAACAATTTATACAACAAGTTGATCTAAAGTTCGTGAGCTAGAGTTGGAGTACAAAAGACTAGCTGATAAACTTCCTACTAAGCTAGATGATATATTTGAGCCTACTATTAAAGTTAAGTTGGGAGTCAATTAGATATCCGCACTTTATGATCTTGGTGCGAGTGTCTCAACAATTTCCAAAAGCTTATTTGATAAATTAAACTTGGGGCCATTTATCACCACTGGACTAAGACTCCACCTAGCGGATTCAACTTATAAACAAGTTGTTGGGATAAAAGAAAATATAGTTGTTGAAATAAAAGGTAGTCATGCACTTATTGATCTTGTTATTGTCGACATGCCTGAAGATCGCACCTATAATTTTAGGTAGGCAATTCCTAAGAAATATTAAAGCTTTAATTAATTTACATGAAGGGAGTGTGAAAATTGGGCTACCATCTAGAGATCCTTTTATAGTCCACTTACCTAGAAAAAAGAAGGACAAGCCTAATAATGATAATGGTATAACTACTTTGAAAGCCAACTACTTTGGAGTGGGCATTCCACTTCTAAAACCGAAATGATTGTCATCGAGGTCAAGCTAATTGACCTTAAATAGAAGCGCTTCACGGGAGGCAACCCATGTGAAATAAAATTTTGTTTTTGTGTTATTCTTGTTAGTTTTTGTTTTGTTTTAAATAAAGAGTGTTCAAGAATACCTTTGGAGAGAGGAGAAGATATCAGGTATCTCTTTTTACTAATGATACGTTGTAAACGTAACTATAATTTTTTATGCTCCATTCTTGTTTTATATCAACTTTCTTATGTTTTTTTACACTTTGAGGTATTTTTATACAGTTTCTGGGACTAACCTATTAACAAGATATCGCAGTGCTAGTTGCCTATTTTCTGCTGTTTTTGGTTTCAGAAAAGCTAGTAAATAAATATTCTTGGAATTGGAGGAACAAAAGCCAAAGTCAATATTTTACCCGACATGACATAGAGACCGAAGGGGAGACGAAGTGGAGACACGAGGCGGCCACACCATGTGGTGGCGCGGCAAAGGAGGGGGCGCCAGCCCTAGGTGTGGGCCCCTTGCATGCCCACCAACCTTGCCTCTTCGCCTATATAAGCACCCCGATGCATAAACCCTAAGGACCGGATCAAATCTCCACGAAAGAGTCTGTAGCCGTCGCCATCTCCATCTCTAGATTGGGGGGATCTGAAGCTCTTCCTGGCACCCTACCGGAGGGGAGAGATCATCTCGGAGGCCTTCTTCATTACCATGCCAGCCTCCGGAGTGATGTGTGAGTAGTTCACCCTTGGACTATGGGTCCATACATTAGCTAGATGGTTGTTTCTCCTCCTTTGTGCTATCATGTTTAGATATTGTGAGCTCCATTCATGATCAAGATCATCTATTTGTAATCCTACATGTTGTGTTTGCGGGGATTTGATGGATATTGAGATATTATGTCAGATTGATTATTGATTCTATCATGTCTATGTTATTTGTGATCTTGCATGCTCTCTGTTGCTAGTAGCTATCTTGGCCAAGTAGATGCTTGTAACTCCAAGAGGGAGTATTTATGCTCGATAGTAGGCTCATGCCTCTAGTAATCTGGGAGAGTGACAGAAACTTCTAAGGTCGTAGATTTGTTGTTGCTACTAGGGAGAAAACAACAATCCTTTGTCTAAGGTCAATTGTATTGTTTACTTTACACACTTTGCTTAATACAATTATCTGTTGCTTGCAACTTAATACTGGAAGGGGTTCGGATGATAACCTGAAGGTGGATTATTAGTCATAGATGCAGTTGGATTACGGTCTATGTATTATGTTATAATGCCAAAACAAATCTCATAGGAATCAAGATGTCTAGTATATGCATTGTTATGCATTTTCAATTTGTCAATTGCCCCGCTGTAATTTGTTCACCCAGCATGTTATTTATCTTATGGAGAACACCTCTAGTGAACCGTGGACCCCCGTCCATTCTTTACCATTGATATACCATCTATTGTTTACCTTCTGCAAATTACTACAAGCAATTACTATCGTCCACACTATACGTTTAATCCTTTGTTTTCAGCAAACCGGTGAGATTGACAACCTCATCGTAAGTTGGGGAAAAGTATTGTGGTTTGTGTTGTGCAGGTTCCAAGTTGCTAGCAACACCTTGGGGTTGTTTCTTTAATCCTACTGGTTCGATAACCTTGGTTTCATGACTGAGGGAAACTTGCTGATGTGCTCATCGTACCTTCCTCTTGGGGTTCCCAACGAGCTCTACATATCTGAGCCATCAAGTACTTTTCTGGCGCCGTTGCCGGGGAGATAAGGACAGCTTCAATCTCTTCCTCCTCATCGGTCACTTTTCAGGGAGAAAGAAGATTCTTGCAAGGGGAGTATCTCACAACCAACCTCTTTACTTTGTTTTTGTTTTTCTTAGTTTATTTTGCTTTGTTTTGCTTGTTTATTTTTATCAAAAACACACAAAAATTAGTTGTACTGGTTTGCCTTTTCTTATTAAAAGCACACAAAAATCCGTTCCTACTTTAGTTTCTATTTCTGTTGGCTTGCTTTACTCTTGCAAAAATGACTACTCATGAAAACACTAAGTTGTGTGACTTCACTAGCACAAACAACAATGATTTTATGTGTTCAACTATTGCTCCACTGTTCCTGAAGCTACTTTCTTTGAAATTAAACCTGCTTTGCTAAATCTTGTTATCAAAGAGCAATTTTCTGGTGCTAGTTTTGATGATGTTGCTGCTCACCTTAATAATTTTTTTGAACTTTGTGAGATGCAAAAATAAGGATGTAGATGGAGATATTATTAAGCTTAAATTGTTTCCTTTCTCTTTGAGAGGAAGGTCTAAATAATGGTTGCTATCTTTTCCTAGAAATAGTATTGATTCTTGGATTAAATGCAAAGATGCTTTTATTGGAAAATATTACCCTCCTGCTAAGATTATATCTATGAGAAGTGAACTAATGAAATTTAAACAATTTCATAATGAACATGTTGCTCAAGCTTGGGAAAGAATGAAATCTTTGGTAAAGAATTGCCCCACTCATGGACTGACTGCTTGGATGATTATCCAAACCTTTTATGCAGGACTAAAATTTTCTTCAAGAAATCTGTTGGATTCTGCTGCTGGAGATACCTTTATGACCATTACTTTGGGTGCTACAACAATATGATGGTTAATTATTCTGAATGGCACACTGAGAGAGATCCACAAGGTAAGAAGGTAAACTCTATTGAAGAAACCTCCTCCTAGAGTGATAAAATTGATGTTATTATGTCTATGCTTGTTAATGTAAAAGCTCATATTGATCCAAATAATATTCCTTTAGCCTCTTTGGTTGCTCCAGAAGAGCAAGTTGATGTGAACTTCATTAGAAATAACAATTTTAGCAACAATGCCTATAGGAATAATTTTGGTAATAATAATTATGGGCCATATCCTCCCAATAATGGTAATGCTTATGGAAATTCCTATAACAACAATAGAAGTGCTCCCTCTAAACTTGAAGTCATGCTTAAAGATTTTATTAGTAAATAAACTACTTTCCACAAAACTGTGGAGGAAAAGCTTTTGAATGTCGAAAAAAATATTCCATCTTTGTTTGAAGCATAATCCTCTTTGATTAATAAAATGGCTGCTAAACCTGAAACCATGGAAAATACCTTTGCTGCTACTAATGCCATACAAGTTAGAATTGATGAAAATGTTAGATTGTTAGCTGAATTGCATGCTAAGTGGGAAAGAGAAGATGAAATTGCTAGAAATATTAGTATTTGTACTATTACCACCACCAATGTTGATGCTAGCAAACCACAAGAAGTCCCCATTCCTTTTTCAACAATGCCTAAACCCAATAAAAATGCTGAAATTCTTTGAAATATGGGAAACAATAATTCTACTACCTTGAATGCTAAGTTTGATTTTGATCTTGATGGTTGTAATATTTTTAAAGTAATTATGTTCTTACAAAAGCTTGCTAGTGCTATGAATATGGCTTTTACAAAACACATTACAGATGCCCTCACTAAAATTAAAGAAGAACAATTGAAACATAAAGCTTCTATTCCTAGGAAATTAGAAGATGGTTGGGAAACCATAATTAATATGAAAGTGAATGATTTTGATCTCAAAGATTTATGTGACCTTGGTGCTAGTGTCTCTATTATGCCTAGAAAAATTTATGAAATGCTTGATTTGCCATCGTTGGAAGATTGTTATTTGGATGTCCAACTTGATGATAATTCTAAAAAGAAACTTTTGGGGAGTATTAATGATGTTTTTATTATGGTTAACAATGCCTTTGTCCTCTTTGATTTCTATGTTTTGGATGTTGAATACAATGCTTCTTGGGAAGACCTTTTCTTAGAACTATTGGTGCCATTATTGATATGAAGGAAGGCACCATTAAATATCAATTCTCACTCAAGAAAGGTATAGAACACTTCCCTAAAAAGAGCGAGAAGATATACTTTGCCTCTCCTATTAAAACAAAAGTTGATGCTAATGCTTATTCGTTCGAAAATACTTGATTCTTGCTTTCCATGTCTAACTTAAAGGCGTTAAAAAAAAGTACTATTGGGAGATAACCCAAATTATTTTTATTTTCAGTGATTTTTTATTTTGTTGAGTCTTGGAAGTTATTGGCTCTTTAATAACCTCTCCTTATACTTTTTGTGTGTTTTTTGTGCCAAAAATAACCTCTAATGAGAGAGAAGTAAGATTTGGGAAGTTGTTGTCCCGAAACAGATTTTTGTGCTTCACTGTAAAAAAAATTGAAAAATCCCTGTACATCGGAATGATCTGTAATTTTCTGAGAATATGACACAGGTTATTATCTAACTTTTTTTAGTTTAGCACTTTTCAATTTGAGCAACGGAAGGTCTTTGAAAAAATCGGTTTTTACCTGCTGTTCTGTTTTGACAGATTCCTGCCATTATTTGCATTTGTCTCTTAATCGGTTTCTTTTGAGTTCTCTTTGATCACTTAAGAATTTAAAAGGAATTGATATAGTAGCTTGTGTTTTAATGATTGTTTTACTTGTGTTGAAACTGAACCCAAAGACTTATTATGTTGAATACACTAATGTTGCTAATGAAGATTGTGTTAAGTTTTGTATGAAGGAAATTTTCAAGTGTAGGGGAAGAATGATGTAATAAGATGAATAATGGAAAAAATCTCAAACTTGGGGATTCCACCCGTGCCACCCCAAGAAATATTCAAGAGGTACAAGCGTCAAATATTGGGGATGCCCAAGGCATCCCCTTCTTCATCAATAAAAATCTTAGGTTTTCTTTCAAAACACTTCATTTTTTATTGCTTCATGTACTATTGTGTTGTTCTTAGAGCGTCTTTGTTTTTTTAGTTTTCTTTTGTTTGGTTTGCTGAAATAAATTAGTTGGACGCCCGAATTCTTATTTTATTTCAAATAAATTGATTGGTGTTGGAAAAGAGTAGGAAGTTTCATGCTTATAATGGTACAAAAGGAAGTTTGATTTGACTGTGGCTTACACTTTATCATGTCATGTTAGATGTTGCTTTGACCTTATTCTTAGTGATTATCGTTGTAGCATGACTTATTCCAAACAATTGAGATTGCTTAATGTGCCTTGAAAGAATCATGCGTTGTTTTAGCATACAAAAGCATTATATTGCGGTATTCTCCTTTGATGCTTTATTTGGGTTAACTTGGCACATGCTTACACCATGTTAAGACCATGAACCAGTCACCTTAGCCTCTATGATCATTAAGTTTTTCACTTGTGATATCACTTTATGCTTTAATTAATAATGTTTTGTCGCTCTGCATGATTATGGCCATTATTGCTCTCTTAGTTGATTTCTCCCAATCTTTTGCTAGCCTCCACTTGTACTGAGTATGAGATCTACTTGTGCATCCAACTCTCAAGAAACCAAGTTATTCTAAAGATTCCACTATAAACTCCTATGCATGGTGTGTTACACCATTCCAAGTATATTCATGTGTTTATCTATCTTCCAAATTAAACTTTTGTTATGTGAAAATTAGTGATTAAAGCTCTCACAAACTTGATGGCACATTTTATTTCTTACACCTAATAAACTTGAACCATTTTGACAATCTTATGATGCTTGTGTGCTTGAAAATTATAAGTTGGGAGTTAGCAAAACCATGTTTTCATGGGGTCCGCTTTCGACATTGCACTTATTTATTTAGTTGATATCATGTTCTTTTGTTTATGGATGCCAGCGGTATGAAATAAGATGGGAACTTGTAATTCCATGGAGTCTGTATATGTGTTAGAGAAACGCCTGGGCGGCTAGCCTAAGCCATGCCTAATCATGGTGGAAACTTGCAGCATAACCATAATGAGCATTCTGTGAAGCATCCACAATAAAAATCTATGAAAATAGCAAATAAAAAGATCGCTGAGATGCTCATTGTCTGTTGCCTTGTCATTTTGATATGGGATAGCTCTTATGTCATGGGGCAAGGGGTACCCCATTGGAGGTTCTCTATGATACACATACACTTACAATGACAAGAACTTGCTTGTGAACAAAGTTGAGTAGCATGAGGTCTGGTACTCGTACTCAAGGGGCATGAGACTTTAAACTTATGATCTGTCAAGCACATAACTCATATTTGCCTCACTTTAACCTTAACCACTTCAATATGCTTATGATAAGGGCAATGAGAGTCGAAGGGCCTTTCTTTTTACCATAATTTTTGGAAGCTCTTTATGAAACTTGAAATCCCTGCTTCCCTCTATGAAGGGCCTTTCTTTTTACCTTTATGTTGAGTCTCCATCTTCTATATTTACGCAACAATTAAGAGAGCATAGTTGTAATTCTTAGTTTAATGTGCGTTGTCCAAAAACTTATTGATTGATTCATAACTTTGATATTTCTTGTTCTTAAATTATTTGTATCTAGTCACCCTTATGAACTTTGAAGGTGTCCTATGCATTTATGTTTTGCTATACCATGAAGGACAAGCTGAATACCACTCTTGCTATGTTTTCTATATGTGAAACAAACAAACGTCTTTCAATGAATTGTTATTCATGATATTTTGTTTGTACCTTTTCATGTTACAACATAGTTGCTATGTCTTATTATTAGAGCTACATCTTGCATGCTCATGTTTAGAGTACTTTGATCCCAGCTATCAATGCCTTACAATACCTTGATCAATTGTGATAGCATGAAACCTCAAAAAATATTCTTTTATCACTTACCTACTCGAGGACGAGCAGGAGTTAAATCTTGGGGATGCTTGATACGTCGTAAACGTATCTATAATTTTTGATGCTCCATGCTTGTTTTATATCAACTTTCTTATGTTTTGTTTACACTTTGAGGTATTTTTATACATTTTCTAGAACTAACCTATTAACAAGATGCCGCAGTGTCAGTTGCATGTTTTCTGCTGTTTTTCGTTTTAGAAAAGCTAGTAAACAAATATTATCGGAATTGGACGGAACAAAATGCAAAGTCAATATTTTACCCGACATGACACAGAGACCGAAGGGGATACAAAGTGGAGCCACGAGACGGCCACACCATGTGGTGGCACGGCCAAGGGGGGGGTGACAGCCCTAGGTGAGGGCCCCTTGGGCGCCCATCGACCTTGCCTCTTCGCCTATATAAGCACCCCGATGCATAAACCCTAAGGACCGGATCAAATCTCCACGAAAGAGTCTGTAGCCACCGCCATCTCCATCTCTAGATTGGGGGGATCGGAAGCTCTTCCTGGCACCCTGCCGGAGGGGAGAGATCATCCCGGAGGCCTTCTTCATTACCATGCCAGCCTCCGGAGTGATGTGTGAGTAGTTCACCCTTGGACTATGGGTCCATACATTAGCTAGATGGTTGTTTCTCCTCCTTTGTGCTATCATGTTTAGATCTTGTGAGCTCCATTCATGATCAAGATCATCTATTTGTAATCCTACATGTTGTGTTTGCGGGGATTCGATGGATATTGAGATACTATGTCAGATTGATTATTGATTCTATCATGTCTATGTTATTTGTGATCTTGCATGCTCTCTGTTGCTAGTAGCTATCTTGGCCCAAGTAGATGCTTGTAACTCCAAGAGGGAGTATTTATGCTCGATAGTAGGTTCATGCCTCTAGTAATCTGCGAGAGTGACAGAAACTTCTAAGGTTGTAGATGTGTTGTTGCTACTAGGGAGAAAACAACAATCCTTTGTCTAAGGGCAATTGTATTGTTTACTTTACACACTTTGCTTAATGCAATTATTTGTTGCTTGCAACTTAATACTGGAAGGGGTTCGGATGATAACCTGAAGGTGGATTATTAGTCATAGATGCAGTTGGATTATGGTCTATGTATTATGTTGTAATGCCCAAACAAATCTCGTAGGGATCAAGATGTCTAGTATATGCATTGTTATGCATTTTCAATCTTTCAATTGCCCCGTTGTAATTTGTTCACCCAGCATGTTATTTATCTTATGGAGAACACCTCTAATGAACTGTGGACCCTGGTCCATTCTTTACCATTGATATACCATCTACTGTTTACCTTCTGCAATTACTACAAGCAATTACTATCTTTCATACTATATGTTTAATTCTTTGTTTTTAGCAAACCGGTGAGATTGATAACCTCACCGTAAGTTGGGGCAAAATATTGTGGTTTGTATTGTGCAGGTTCCAAGTTGCTAGCAACACCTTGGGGTTGTTTCCTTACTCCTACTGGTTCGATAACCTTGGTTTTATAACTGAGGGAAACTTGTTGCTGTGCTTATCATACCTTCCTTTTGGGATTCCCAATGAGCTCTACATATCTGAGCCATCAACTAACACATGGCCCAAAGTATTGCTAGATTTTTATGAAGTATGTTTACTGTTAGTTTACTTATGATGATATGTGCAAAGGCGCATGGATCTACTAATCAAATTGTTGAAATTTTTTCAGCTTACAGTGTCAATAATGACCTATGGTACGGTCGGAAGAGACCGTATCGTGCACACGTACCACCTCAAGTCAAAGAAAAATAGAAAGGTTAATTTTTGCCGCAGCAAACAATGTCGATAACGACATGTGGTACGGACGGACGCGCCCGTACGATGCGCCCGTACCGTATCCTCGAAAAAATATCATAAGCAAACCATACTGTGTCCATAACAACCAGAAGTACTGACGCGTGCAACCGTACCGCGTTCCCGTACCGAGTGCACCGCCTGGGAGAAGTCGTCGCCCCCAAGGTAAGTCACCCAGTACGGGAAGACTCTGGCTGTACCGCCCACCCATACCACGTATTTGGCCGCCATAAACACCCGAGGAAGGTAACCTAAAATCCCCAAATATCAATCTCTCTTTCTTCTTCCTCCAAACTCCAAACTACCTCCATTGGATCTTCAAATTTACTCAATATTTCTTCGATTCCTCGCACTCAATCGATCTAAGGTATGATTCTCTCCGATCCTCAAGTTATTTTTGTAAAAGCTTCACTCTATTATTCACCATTGTCAATCTAGACTTAGGTCTTATCTTTTATTCAATCTTGATATTGAGCTTGCTTAGTATTGTTTTAGAGGAGGATTCTTTTGTAACTAGTTTAGACGATCACATATGCTATGTTTATATTGAATCAAAATTTATTATTAGCAGTTTTTATTATTTCTTATTTATTCTATCTTAATATGTTTAGATGAACACGAGGATCCGTATACGTGCGATGGTTGCGGCATCTTCCGCACCACCAGTTGATACGTTGACCCCCGAGTCACTTGGTATCGAGTTCACCGAGGAGTTCCATATTAACCGTTTCAACCGTCTCAAGCTTCGGGAAATCAAGTCCACCAAGTGGGTGTGTCCCTATATCCTGAACCAACTTGGAATTCGTGTTGATTTTGATTTACTTTGCAATAATGTTGATTTGTATGACTTTGTCTTTTAGGATGTCGCCACGTATCGTCGCTTGACACTTGAGTTCTTCAACACCTTGATGCATACGATGGATCATTACTATTGTACCGAGGAACAAAGGCCTAGAGTTGACCATGTCAAATTCCGCCTCATGAACCATGATTACATCCTAACACTCGGCCAATGGGCTTAATGTTTTGGGTTTGCCAACAACGCCACCGATGTACACACAACTACTTTTATTTTAGATCTTGCACCTTGGCAATACTTCAACTTAATGAGAATTCATGGAAACACACCCAGGGGAAACCAAATTGATCACCCTGTTTTCCGTTATTTATTTTATGTGATTGCTAACACCTTGCAGGCATGTGGTGAGTTTACTAGAGTTAATGAGGAGGACATGTTGATCCTCGCTAAGGCTGCTATTGTTAATTGTAACTTAATGCCAAATTTGGGCGCTTTGCTTGTGTTTTACCTTAAGCAACAAGCTCTTCAATCTCGTGGACCCATATACGTAAGGGATGTTGTGACCGTTCTTGCACTTGCACTTCACATCAACCTAGGTAATATCCAACCGTTGGTAGAAAGTCACAGTCTCGGTCTCCCTACTCTAAGAGCATGTGGTATGGTATCTAAAACTCATGGTAGATATTTTCTCAATATACCTGGAGCGGATCACTTGATCCCAGCTCCTTTGCCTAATGGTCTCTTCTCTATCGAGGAGGCTATATGATGTGCGGGTTGAGGCTAATCTACCCCAACAAGAGATACCCATGGAAGGAGGAGGAGAAGATGAAGAAGTAGAACAAGAAGAGCTCGAACAAGATGAGCAACCACCAAACTACTACACCACCTATGAAGATATCTATGCACTCAAAGGAAATATCCAAAACATGAATAACCTCTCCATCAACCTTCGAGATGCCACTGCAAGCCTCAACACCAAGTTCCAAAATTTCCATGGCCAATGGAACTTGGGAGTTTATCCACCGCCACCACAATGAGCAACAAAGGGGCTTGCAAAATCCTGAGCTTGGGGATGTGTTCCCCTTGAAAATTTATTTGTATAATAATGAGGTTGTACTTCAGATCTTTGGGAGCTTTGAAACACTCGTGTTGGTTCGTTCCAACACTTTGCATTTTTCCTTTTCTTTTGTTTTATCTGTTCTTCTTAGAACTATTGCTTGGTCACAAGATCTTTTCTATTCTTTAATCCCTTTTCTCAAAAATACAAAAAAAATTCCTTTTTTTGTAAATGTGGATTCGCACTTTGCCTATTTTATTTTATATTATTATGATAGTAATCGTGTTTGGGTTTTGAATGAACACATCCCTATAAGGAAGAGAATCATGAAGTCGCTTATGAGATGTACGTCCTATGTCTCCCACTTTTGAAGTTTGAGTTGTTTATCTTAGTTGGTTAATTTTCTAAGATTCTATGCCTGTGGGAGTAATTTAATTTAGTTAAAGTAAAGCTTTTTATTAGTATGATGGTTAGTTGTTGAAGCGCTTGCTCTAGTTCTCTTAGCTAATCGAGTCTTGCCTTGGAAATAATAATGCCAAACAAGTAAAGTAAGAAAAAAACTGAAATTTACGACTTGTTTGATGAATGATTGTCTTGAGAGTATACCCTTGAAGATACTTAACCCCATAGATATTTTGATAGTCTTAACGGCACTCTTGAAAGGAGTTGTTTGAATGAAATAAAGTCTAGTGGTAACTGTGATACATGCCAAAGCTAACTTTGTGGATCAAACCATGGTACTAGCTCATAAAAAAGTAGAGAGAGAGAGAAAAAAAATCTGCTATTTATGTTTGTAGTGCACACCTTTGGGATGCCAACAACTTCTCTAGCTTTTGAACGATCTATGGTATAACCCCGGATTTCGGCTATGAGTTGATGACATGATTGGCATCAGTGTCAATGTATGGGCAAAAGTATTGGTATTCTCGAAGGTTGTGCAAGCACTTGCAAAAGAAACAACCAACAATCCTTGAAAAGAAAAAGATATCTTTGAAGATCCATATGATAAGTCCTTGGCATGGTATCATTACTACTCTACAATTTTTTCTTGAAAAACAATGATTGGATTAGAAGTGTTTTTGATAGACTTGATTTATTGATGTGGGTGTAAATAAGACACTTCATTGTTATATTAGTTAGGACATGAAACTCCCTTACTCAATCATACCATTTAAACATCCTAGTGTTCCTTGGAAAGTTGAGAGTTAACTAGAAGAATTGGATTGATTGCTATACTTCTAGTTATTCATATTGATATTAAACTCTACTTTGATTATATTGAATTACCGAAGCTTGTATAGTACTCTTGTCATCTCTCTAACTTTGATAAGCCTCGCAAATGAATAAAGTGTTATGCACATATGACTACCAACCGTAAGTGAAATCTTATTCTCGTTGTTTCAAGTTTAAATGATGAATTACTTATAGTCCTTCTGTTTCTTCTTGCTCGAGGGCAATCAAGGTTTGAGCATTGGGGAAGTTGATGGCTCTGAAATTTGCCATATTTCTCCGTGTTTAAACATTGTTTTTAGTCAAGAAATTGACAAGAAACTCTCAATCCTTGCCACTAATGAGTAATAATTGCAAAGATATGAAAAACCTTGCTTTGAATTATGTTGTGCAGGCAATCATGGGTTTTAATGCAAAATTAGGAAGTCATACTGAAGGAATTTGAGGAAGTACACACGACCAAGTAATTGGGAAGCAAATTCCTGGCATCAGTGCTCGTAACTACCAACAGTACGGGCGAGGCCTGCCCGTACGGGGTGTCGGTGGCTTCGTATCGTCAAACCCTAGAACTTTTATAAAGACGCCTATATATTTTAAGGCTCCAGCCACCGCCTAGAGAGCCGCCATTCTCATATGTCATCACAACACCACCAAAGAGATCCACACCATTGTTCACCCACTCCACCATCCATACCTCCAATAGCCATAGCCATTGCTTTGTACTTTAGATCTCCTTGTGATTTGGCGACCATTGTAAGAATATTTTATTTCAATCTAAGTATTTTGCACAATATTTTCTATTCTTGATCTATTTGTTACGAGTGAGTAGTCCCCACGGGCTGCGGGTTGGGGAGAAACCTCGCAGCAACTATGTGCATCTAATCATGAGAGTATTGTATTTTGTTTACAATTGAGATTTATATCTTTTCTCGATCTATGGACTTGCATGTATCCAAGATCCCATATATTGATAAAGCCTTCAGGTGAGATACTTGGCTAGCGACGATCTTATAGGAACCTAGTGACAGAAAGGGTAGTACGGTCTTCGCTTAGCGCCCCATTCGGGATCACAACAACATCACCACTTAATGCTTTAATCTGTGTTCTTCACTTAATAATCGTTTGTAGCCCATGGCTTCGGTGTGCACTCGGTTGGATTAAAAGGCTATTGCTATGACCGCTGCATCATGGGGCTTTGGTATACTAGGATGTGTTGCCCACAAGAGATTATCTCCATTCAAACATTACACATGACTATGCTTATTATTATCTTTTATCCCATATGATGTATAGCTACAGGTGGATCTTCAACCCTGGCCTATCTCCATCCATTGATTCAACCCACTATAAGAAGTAAACTAGATTGGTCTGGTAAACTAAGGTAAAACAAAGAAACAAAGTCTTGTAGACGTGTCCCTTTTATTTCCTTTTAGCATTGCTTTTTAAGGTTCGATTAAACCTAGGTCTTCTATTCGCAAAAAAAACCAAGGTCTTATAGGGAAAAAGCTATTGTAATACATCTGTGCCTCTAGATCAAAGGTATCAACGTCCACGACTCTAACTGAATTACGCCAGTAAATACCGAGTTCAAGCCCCGGGACTTGAATTTGATTTAGGTTCACGCTCTTTTTTCCCAAGAGAAATTAACTAATTCCGATCCGTCGGATGCATCACGATTGTTATACCAAATCCATACGACAATGAAATGAACGATAAAATTATCTGCTTACAGCAAAACTTTGTCTTACGGCTGGAGAAAGTTTTTTAGACTCAACCCGAATCTACGATTCAGGTGGAGTCTCGAGGCTACTGATATGGGTAATGATCTATCGGGTCCCTATGATTAGTTATCCTAGACGCATAAAGGCTTACATCCCATGAAGCCCAAATAAATCCATGAAGTATCCGAGTGGAGATCAAGAAAGGATCATGAACCGACATAGAGTTTGTATTATACATGTAAACATGTAACCTCTCTGGATACGACTCCAAGATCCAGCCTCTCATATAAAGGCTAGGAGGACCCGACGGAGAGGGTACCTTAGTTTTCCAGCAATCCGTCGTGAGCTAGATCACAACTAGCAAACCGGCGACTGTGTAACCGAGCTTTCACCATAATCAGACTACATCGACTCCTTTGTTTGTCTGATTAGCCGACGAAATCCCCAACGCTCTCTTTTCCATGAAACTCTAAGTCCATAACAATGGGCATTGCTAAGGTTACCCCTCGTCAACGAGGATACAAAGAAGAGGTCCAAGGCAATGCATCAACGGACGGTGCCATCGACCTTGACAACTATGGCCAATGCCTTCGCGATCTTGCAACCGATAGGCCAAGTTATGCTAGTCGTGCCCGCCGGCCTATAGGCCACAAGCCCTCCAAGGTCGACATCAACTGTCAAGCTTCCTCGTTGGCGTTCCAAGACACCTTGAGGGACTTGATGGTAAAAAAGAAAGAGGCCATTGCCGAGAGAGAGGAGAGGCGGCGCAAAGAGAACGAGGCCACCGCCAAGAGCTTTTTTGATCTCCACATGAGATCTCTTGAGGTGGAAGAAGCCAATGCCACATTTTGCACATCTAGAAGAAAATTGCCACTTGTTGGCGATGCATAAAGGCAATGGCAAATGTTTGCCACTCTATTTAGTAGTCAATTTACATATTTATGTATGTCAATGTGAAAAAATAGTGAATTGGCTAGGCGCTGGCCAAAATAGCCTGCGCCGAGACGAAATGGATCGTAGCGGGGCCGACCAAATAGACCAAACTTTGTGTCCAAAATAAGTGGAGATGCCAAAATACCATGGGATGCTCTTGCTCTAATGCTACCGGGTCTATTCCGCTATCCCGAACCCAGCCTCTTCAAAATCAGTACTTCCTCCAATTCAAAATAATTGACTCGAATTTGCCTACAATTAATATCTACGACTCAAATTAATTACTCAGATTTGTCTACGGGTGTATCTCAAACTAATTGACTCGGATTTGTCTATTGATGATCTAGACACATTTTAGTGCTAGAAATATTAATATCTGAACGAGCCCCAAAGCCATTAATTTGGATCCGAGGGAGTATACACAAAATAAAAGGCTAAGGACAGTCAGTGATAGCGATACGTTTGACAAGGATTGATACCGAGTAAGTAGATTGACGTATCCTCTCGTCTTTTAACAATGCATCTTGCTGATACTATTGCGATGCATCTCTTATAAGATAGCCAAATACACGACAAAATGTCACTTGTAACCAGTACGCACTAACTGTTTAGGCCACATATTATACAAGCAGCACAACTTGATGTTGCGACATACCAGGTTACAGGGGATACACAAACTAAACAGACCAAAAGTAGACTAGCTATCACTGATTTCTTTTCTCTTCATCTACTAGTATGTTTAATTTTGCTTTCGAGATAGGAGCAGCTGAAGACCAATTTCGTCAGTCACCAGATAGATTACGATCTTCGCCTGAGATTGATGGGATATCCTTTCAGAGTCCGAGTGGTGGGGAAGAAGACAAGCCTATCTTCCTCAGCCGCTTCCCAGCTGCAGATTCATTGGTCAAAGATGCACCGAACGTATCAGAGTGGCATCCAATTTAGAGCTCACAGACTTGAATCTCATTTGCAAAATATCTAGACCCTACAGCTACAAAACAGGGTAGATCTTGAATGGAAGAAAGATGTGGCTTACCTAAAGCGCATTACGAGATGATGGAGGAAAACTGAGATGACAACACGAGCAAGCTCATAGCCAGGGCAGAGCCGAGGTCCACCACCAAACGGAGTGAATAGGTTCGCCCCTACCTCATTCTGAAGTTTATTGTTCCTCTGCACCAGCAACAAAATGAGTACTTAGTACCATCAAACTGTTTGCTTCAGCATGAATTTACTTAACTTTTCTAAGCAGTGACATAAAAGAGTACCTGCCATCTCCAAGGATCAAACACCCTAGCATTCTCATAGTGCTCCGTATTGAGGTGCACAGCTCGGAATGATGCGAAAATTTTGCAGCCCTTCGGAATAGTGTAGCCTAATAACATGATAGCGCAAATATAACACATCAGCGATTGTTCTTCTGACCAAAATGGTTTGAAAACATTGAGCGTTTTACTGAAGTACCATTGAAATGAATATCAGTGTTTGCTCGCCTAAATACGCCACTAATAATGTTAGCCACGCGAAGCGACTCATTTATCACCTGCACAAATGTCATCCCTTTATTATGATGTGAAAATCCCACTATGATAAAATGTTATTCTCAAGAAATGTGGCGCCATTGTGCTTTTGGCATGATATAGAAACCATTTTAGAATATGGGGCATTCAAATCCTTACACATTGGGTGAATGTCATTGACTTGTAATCACTCCACTCTAGGGGTTGGTTTGCGCCTTTCATCTTTGTCATATTTTCATGCTCTTCCTGTAAAGTGACAAAGACATCTGGGTTAACACATGCATGGGAGCAGAGTATGACTAGAAACAATGAGATAACACCATCTGGCTTAATTTACTTAAAAGCAATACATCTGAAGAGGTTCAGGTATTCAGCCCCATTATGGTTCCTGCTAGGTACTCTCACTTTTACTGTAACTGTTATATACAAGTAAAACTTTGGAACGAAAGGAAGATTACAATTTTGTGTTCATATCAGATCCATTGTTGGAGTACAGGCAGATAAAGATCAGTCAACATCACATCTGTCCGACACCAGGATGCTAATAGTTAGAAACAAATTAAAGAATAATCTTGTAATTAACCAAACTATTATCTGAATTAAGAAACTGCAGTTGAGGTCGACCCAAAACAGCAAGACGGCAGCAGCAGATTTTCTGCTGGACGAGAGCTGATGCATAAAGGTTTACCAAACCAATCCCCCAATTAAAATAAGACATTATGAAATCGGTTGACAAGATCCACCCAGTCTCCGACCTTATTTGACAGTACCCACTACCACACGTGCACAAGAATTGACAAACTACCAAACAATTTCCATACCTTGAGCTGCGCCAGCGCCGCCGGCGTCTCGGTGAGGAACTTGACGGCGACGGTCATGAGGACAGACGTGGTCTCGTACCCAGCAACCAGCAGGGACAGGCAGAAGTCGACCATCTCCTCCTCCGAGAAGCTCCCACCCTCCGCCTGAAGAAGCTCCTCCACCATGTCCTTCTTCTCCCTCTTCCCTTCCATCTCCTCCCGCACTCCACTGTCCTCTCCTCTCTCCTCCATCCTCTTCCTTATCACCTCCCTCAGCGCTCCGGCCACCTTCTTCCTCGACTGAAGCAAATCAGATAATAGAAAATTTACGGCAAACGCGCATCGACAGCAGAGACCAAACTGTGCAAAAGGCAATGTGCATATGAAAGTGAAGGGATGAAGGCAAAAGGACGAGCACCTTGAGGGCCTGGCCGTATGTGGTGAAGGGGAGGAGTGAGGCGAAAGGGAAGGGGATGGAGAAGAAGCCGTCGATGAGCTTGACGTACTCCCGGCGGAGGCTCTCGGTCCAGGGCCCGGGGTCGATGCTGACGAGCTGCTTGACGGTGAGGTTGAAGGTGATCTTCTTCGCCTCGTCGAGGAGGCGGACGGTGGCGGCGGGCTCCCACTGGCGCATGGTCGCGAGCACGAGGCGGTCGATGTGCGCGAGGAGGGGCGCCGAGGCGGGGCGTCCGAGGCGGGTGAGGGTGAGGGAGTGGAGGCGCTTGTGCGCGGCTCCGCGGGTGAGGAGCAGAGAGCGCTCGCCGAGGAGCGTGGTGATGGAGGAGGGGTAGCTGCAGCTGACGGCGCGGCCCTCGGCGGCGAGGAGGAGGCGGTTGAAGGCCGGGTCGGCGGAGAAGACGGTGCGCTCGCCGAAGATGTGGGTGGTGAACACACGGCCGTGCCGTGCCACGCGCTCGTCGATGAAGGGCTCAGGGTTGGGCGTCTTGTACGCCGAGATTATCCGCAGCGTCTCGCCGATCAGGGGCAGCCCCGTGCTCCCCGGCGGCAGCCGCGACCTCTGCTTCCGGCCCCCAACCACGCGCCTCGCAAGGAACCATCTGAATACCAGCGCGAAGACGACGGTAGCAGCGGCGGAGGCAAGGAGCTTCAGCACGCCGGCGTCCATGGCCATAACCGTGGCCATGGCCGTGTGCGTTTTGGCTTGGTTGGGTGGGGAGTGGGACTGGGATTGATGACGCTGCGACAGCCAGAGGAGGGGGGAGAGGCATGTTTGGGGGCTTTTCTAGGTGGGTTTAAATAAAAAATAATTGGAGATGAGAGCTTGAGGAAAGGCAATGGATAGAAAAAACTAGGTGCTCTGGTCCAAAAGAGGAATGTGTGTGCAGTGGCCATGTTGCTGGGAAAAAGAGGGGATATGTACAATGATTTTTGGTAAAACAATGGCATACCGCTTTTCTGCAAATCTCAATTGTACGAATACCTTTTAATAAACTCGACTATATAAAATCTCACCAGATTCTTGCGGTGCAACTGTAGCAGATGTAAACATCATTTCTGTCTGCAGACTACATTTATAGTGAGGTGGGGATGAACATGATTAGATACTGATCCAACATGTTACAAAGCTGGACGAGATATATTTCAGTTCGACAGGAAAGTGTCTTTGCCTCCCGATCAGGTGCTCTATTCGTTTTAAAAAAAATTAAAACCATATTCTACAGGTTTCAAAAATATCTGAAAAAAATTGTGAGACATAATCAAGTTGTATCCCACAAGCATGAAAAAAAAACATGACGTGAAATTCTTTGTATTTTGGCCTACACAAAAATAACAAATCTGATAAAATCTAGGGATTTGAAAAGATACTTACACAGATCTACACTCTTGTCTTTTTTATAGCTCGAAAAACAAAATATTTGGCCTACACAAAAATAACAAATCTTATAAAATCTAGGGATTTAAAAAGATACTTACACAGATCTACACTCTTGTTTTTTTGTACAGCTCGAAATACAAAATATTTGAAATTAATATTTTGCATATTTGCGGTATAAATCATGGGCTACGCCTAGATATTTTTGAAATATCTTTTAGAACTCACAAATATGACTTTCAACCAAAAATCTCCGCTCTTCAACATTCAAGTTAATAAGTCAAGCTTTAGGAATCGAGGAAGTATGGACCGGTCTTCTCGCCGTTGGATCAGCTATGAGTTGAACATTGTTGGTCCGGTCAATTCTAGAGCTCGCGAGGGAGGTGCAAGAGAGGAGGGGGGTTGGGGACCGGCCGACGGCTTATTGACAAATATATTATTTGTATTATTAATGTAGATATTAATATTATTATTGGAAAGAAGGGTTGAGTCTTGAATCATATACTCACAAAAAAGTAATGCATATAAAGTTTAAGGACCATATCAATCACTATGAATAAGGGAGTTGCAAGAGAGGGGGGACCGGCTGATGGCTTGTTGACAAATATATTGTTTGTATTATTAGTGTAGATATTAATATTATTATTAAGTTCAAAAAAAATTATTATTAAAGAAAGAACTTATGCACTGGTTACATATGTGTTCGAAATTGATATTTTGCATATTTGCGGGAAAATTATGAGCTACATCCAGATATTTTTTAAATATCTTTTGGAACTCAGAAATATGACTTTCGATTTTTTAAATAGCAAGGGCACTAGAGCTTTGTTAAAAAAAGGCATTATACCTCAAAAAAAAGGCACTTGAGCTTGGTAGCCAAAAATCTTCACTCTTCGACATTCAAGTTAATAAGTCCAGCTTTAGGAATCGTGGAAGTATGGACCGGTCTATCTGCTGTCGAAGAGTGCAAGAGAGGCGCAGGGGTGGGGGCGTTGGGGACCGGCCGATGGCTTATTGAAAAATATATTGTTTGTATTATTAATGTAGATATTAATATTTTTTTCTATCCATATTAGCTGACTCAAATTTGTCTAGATTTAAATGAATCTAGACACTATTTATTATATAGGTTAATTCAAATTTTAACAAATCCAAATCAATTAATATAGGTCGGAGGGAGTATTATTATTGAAAAAAGGGTTATAACCTATGCATCCATCGGTGTGACCATTTTATTGTTGAGTCTTAAATCATATACTCACAAAAAAATTAATGCATATAAATTTTAAGGACCATATCAATCACTATGAATAAGGGAGCTGCAAGAGAGGGAGGGACCGGCTGACGGCTAGTTGGCAAATATATTGTTTGTATCATTAATGCAGATATTAATAATATTATTAAAAAAGGGAATCTATGCATCAATGGGTACATGCAACCATTTTATTGCTGAGTCTTAAATCATATATACTCACAAAAAAGTAATGCATGGTAAAGCTTAAGAACCATATCAATCACGAAGCGTTCAATACAATGCAATATATTTTGGAAAACAAACATTCAAAATACACTTTGCCAATAGAATAAGGATTTTGGTGAACTCCATATAAGTCTTAAAATTATCCTAGTTCTAGTGCAAAGAAGAAATTGTCCATTAGAAACATATGAATATTACTTCCTCAATGAGTTGGCTTTTTCCAGATTCACATATATCAATATACTAAAACGTCTAGATATATATGAATCTAAACAAATCTAAATCACTTATTTCTGGACGAAACGAGTAGTTTGCTACGTACTCCCTCCATGATACAAATGGATGCCGTATTAACATAGTATTTAAGACATAACTTTGACCATAAATTCATATCCAACATATAGATTAGAAGTTAAAAAATTAGTATATCCTATAAATATTTTTTAAAAATATATATGACATTTCAAAAATATTAATATTAATAAGTAAAATGTTTTTGTAGTCAATGTCTTACATGTTTGATTGAAATTACATACTTATGATATGAAGGGAGTATAATAATAAAAAACAGGAGGCTTAAAATTACATACTTATGATATGAATCACTTATTTCGGGTTCTCTCACGCACCAATACTGTTTGTTGTCACCCGTTAGGGCTCCTCCGTAAATATTTCAGATAATTTACTATTGTGAACATATCACATAATTTTGCACCAACATGAAAATCTAGTACTATTACATTAGCCATTAGGTGATCTCTGAATCGGATGGCACCCGCCGGGTTTGGGTCCAGGTTTGCCCCCCACCGTACCTGCACCCGGCCCTAACCCCCCCCCCACCCCCGGGACCCGGCCCCGTGCCCGCCGTCGGGTCTGATTTTCCTCCAGACCCGCGACCCGGCCGGGTATGAGGACCCGACGGGTACTCGATACAAGGCGATCCAGAGGACCCCATGGCTGTGGCGACGAGCTTGTCGACGAGAGCGGCCGCGCAGTGAGGTCCGCTCGTCGGAGTTGGAGGAGGAGCGAGGCCGGGGTGGTCTCTTGTCGGAGTTGGAGGAGGAGGGCTACTCCGGCCTGAGCATGGAGAGGTAGCGGCACGCAGGCGGTGGGAGAAGAGAGACAGGGCGGCAGCGCATAGGCGGAGGGATGACCAGACGAGGACGAGGGAACGAGACGAGGGTTGGTCGTGTGTGTGCGTGTGCGGTGTTGCGTGATTGAATATGGGTTGTGTGTGCCAGTGCATGCGTGGGCTATGACATGTGTGTGTGCGTGCGTGTGTGGGCTCTTTCCATGTGTTTGTGTGTGGGCTATATGTTTGTATGGGCTCTGTGCGTGTGTGAATGGGCTTGTATAGCCAGGAATGCGGGTCTAAGGGTATGGGTTTGGCACCCCCATACGCCCCCCCCCCCCGCTAGACCCGGCGGGTCCATCTTTTTACCGCTAAGAAGCCTCGCGGGTATTTTCCTTACCAGAACCTACCCATTTAAGGCTGGTACCCGTCGGGTCTGCGGGTATCGGGTACCCATTGCTTTTTTCTAGGAACTTGGCGGATTCTATTGCTTAAATTAGAAATGTATCCGGTATTTGGTTTTGCCACTCCCTCACTTCTTCTCTCTGGGACGACTCGGGGCGAAAACCCTAGTACCTCCTCCTCCACCAACCTTGCCACCACTAGAGGAGCTCCAGGGCAAGTCCATGTGATGCTGGTGAAGGTGGCGGCGGGGATCTCGCTGCTCCATCTCGTGTGGAGGGCTCCTGAATGCTGAACCGGCGGCCCTAGGCACGAAGTACGGCGTTTGCTCTGTGGCAGGTGTGAGCATTTGCATTGTGTTAGGTGTGTGGTTGCCAATCTTCTAATTGGCATTGTAAGCCGAGAGATGTTGATCTAGTCGGTCGGCTACTTCTTCTATGAGAATGATACACCTTCGGTGGCAGATCCACATATAGCTAGGGGTGCACAGGACACAGTTAGCAAAAAAAATCTTTGTACAATGATAGTTTTTCACCATACATGTACCTAGGCACCCCATTTTCAAATACTGTAGCCCCGACATTGCGCCTTGCCATGATATATTCTTGAAAGTATACCCGGTCATAAATGAACATATACTAATATCATACGGATACCAATTACACCCCGCCTCTGCAGCAACCCATACCCTGTTGGCAATACAGATGCACACAACCGAAAAATAAAAGTCCTGCTACAGTGATTAGATCCTTAGTAGCAGCGACACTAACCCCACCAGAACAATACCAGAAGTCCAACATCTCTAATAGAGACGCCTTCAAGAAGGAAACAGAGCACAAGCACCGTCATCGCCCGATCAATGATCATAAGTTTTCACCCTGGAGAAAGTCCTCGCTCACAAAACAATGTCTTTGACAAGGTTATTGTCAGGCACAACCAATTAAGGTTAGACCTTGGATTTTCACCCAGCAAGGTAAGATTGTGAACTCCTCATGTGCTTCCGCCCCCACTTTCTGATGCCGCTGCTAAAATTCACGAATCACCAAGCCAATTCCTCATCTCCACCAGGACTAGAGCCACCATATATAGTCCACAAATCTTGGCTTCCATGACATTCTTCGCACACTGACATCACCATGGAACTAAAGACGAGTTCCATGATGGCAACAGATTGCAGAGCTTCGTCTCGCTCCCTCTGAAACCAAACGGTCAGAAAAACAACGGTTGCGCGACCGAATCCCATCCGTTCCAGCAATCTCCAGGCATGAATCGTCCATGGGAGTTCGTCGACGGAGCCTTCCGGAACACGACACTGCCACCAGATCTATGGAAATAGGCCGAAGGCAGATCTTCGTCTTGGCGTGAGAGAAACCCTAGGACCGCGCCCCTGCCAGCAGATGCGACCCACGCCATCATCCGCCGAGGGAGAACCGCCATCAAAGCCTAAGGCCGCCACTCGGGCTTCCAGACTCCACCGCCATCAGATCATCGTCGGGGCAACAACCATCGAGCGCCCAAGGGGCTCCCTACGGGGGAGAGGCCATCACGTCGGGAGATAGCCCCGCCGCCACCATCGGCTGGCCGGGCTTAGCCCGTCGACATCCTCCGGTGGCAGCGGGAGAGGAGCTGGAGTAGAATCCGGGGGCCTTCAAGTATACCTGGTCGTGTTTGTGTAATAATGCAATAAGAGGCTGCATGTTATTTTAGGCCATCTCTAGAGGCACCATCTGCTTGGCCCGTTCGAAATAGTCTGCACGGACAGGAGCGCAGGTTGTGCACGCTCATGCTGTGCAACCCAAATGGACCGACTCGCGTGGAACGACCCATATGTCCACCAAATTTTGGTCATGGTTGTGTCGTACTAGAAAACACCTGCATCCTCCCGTGTCCATCCTATGTCCTCCCGGTAGTGGCACACAAGGTGCACACACAAGCCATACCTCTGTCCAGACCCTCGGTTGCCATCTCCGTGGCCATCCTAGGCAGCTCCGCCATCTTTTCTTTGGTTCGCCACTCCCCATTGGATCCAGTTGTCCATCCCGACACCGGTCGCGTCCTCCCCTTGTCCCATTCACCGTCTGCCACACGCCCGGGCATGTCGCTAGCTAGTGCGCCCATAACCCGCTCGTCCAGTTGCCCGACCACGTTTGAGGTAAGTTGGCTGCCTAATTTCCTTTGGACATTGACGATGAATCCATGAACGGACTAGAGGCAATCTGCTTGTACATATGGATAGGAAGGAAATCGGGTATTTTCTACAAGAATTTCATCGAATCATCATCGGACGAGGAATCCAACGGTGAGAACTACCTTTTGTTTGTTGTTGCTACCATGGTGAACGACCACTACCTGATGCCGCAGTGTAGGGCTAGCTCACCGAAGAAGTGTAAGTCCAACACCGATCATGATCAAATAGGTGGCCATGAGCGCCTTATGATGGACTACTTCCACCAAACGGATCCGGTGTACAACGAGACGGTATTCTGTTGCTGCTATCGGAAGTCTAGAAAGTTGCTCTATTGTTTGTTCTTTGTAAATTCTGAATCATGTTTGATTGTTTGTGTGAAACAATGTGGCCGTGAACTATTTGTATTGATGAATTACATTAATTTTATTTATATCTATTGCTTTGTTGTAAATATGACGATGAAATTAATATGCCAAAAAGTCAAAATGGCCAGCACTGGGCAAACCGGCCAGCGTGGACGGAATGGGTCGCGCCACTGGGACACTGACCTGGCAAACCAGACCGACACCCAAATTTTGTCTGCGGGACTACTCAAACAGATCAAACTGAATAGTATGGGTGTCCAAAGTGGTCGTGCCGCTGGAGAATCCCTTATTTCGTTCTAATGAAAGGTTATGGTCACGTTGTGGCAGAGAAATTATTTTAGGACCCAACTAAGGAGAGCTTAACCTTCCATGCAGAAAGGTACTTCATTTTTCTTTAGAATCATCCGCCTCTCATTCAAATTCCAAAAATTAGGGGAATACAAAGGTCATCTGGCAGATCACAAAACTACACATAATGTCCAATGGGCCAACCCATTACATGGCATGCCAAATCATGCGGCTCAGTGTAGGACGTTCTGTTCTCATGGACGACGGAAGCTTCAGCGAAGAGCGACGATGACACCTTTATTTTATGTAGGATGTGGTTGTAGAACCCTAGATTTTGCTCCATAAATGTGTTAATCACCGTCAGGTAGTCACTAGCCAAACATATCTTCAGTAATAGAAGATCTTGCGTGAGGTTTAGCCCTTGTCGGACCGCCATCGCCTCTAGCACTTCAAGATCCGAGATGCCATGAATCGTTACCGTCTATGCTCCCAGGTAGTCACCTATGGCTGACCTCGCCACCGCCACGACAACACTTGTCTCATTATTCCTCGCAACCCTAGCATTAACATTAATTTTTGCTACCCCTTCAGGAGGAGGAACCTATCTAGGATGTGATGGAGTGGGCTTCTTCAGCTTGATACCTGTGGTGACCTAACACACCACTATAGGTTGGAGTGCGCAAGTTGTTGATAATATTCATGAAGTACCACTTCGTAAATATCACATCCTTCAAAAACATTATGGGTTCGCAACTTTTACATGTTCATAATATTTAAATAAAATTATAAAAAGGTTTCAAATCCTCATCGGTCCAATCAGTACTTCAAAATATTGAAATTTAAACTAACTAACTTGAGTAGTAATGGCATCACTAGATGAAATGCCATTGGAGCTCAACAACTAATTTAAGTGAATTTATGCTGCTCGGCTCATCTATCTATCCTAACAACTACTCTTTTGTTTCCATGTGTTCAGGTTCTTGTTCATAATGTATACAGTAGTATACGGTAGTCTACTTCTTCAATTCCTCCAAAGAGATCTGGTTCCTCATAATAAACCTCTCTGTTGTCACTGTTTGTATTATTTTTCTTTGTCTCGATATTCTCATAGTCTAGCAACAATTTAAGAAGATAATTTGAGTATGACCGTAATCAGCAAGTTTTATAGTTTTTTCTATAACCGTGGATCAAATATATAGGTTTCTCTTTTGTTTTTCAAACTGGTTTCTTATCAAAGATTGTTTTTAATATAGAAAAACTATGTCCGTCATTTTCACGGATTGTTTGAACTTTCTTAAGTTCCACGTTATGTTCAAAGTCCGCTCCTCGGATAAGGATTATGATGACACTTTTTATACACTCTCGAGAGGTGTGTTACATTTCCCACAAATGACCTTGGCCTTATTGTCGTAACACACTTCCTTAGGTGCGTGACATGTTATCAAGTTTCTCCAAGTCATGTTGAGCTCTAACCCATTTCGTATCCCATCCCTATTTAAAGTAATTGTGAAATTACCCTTTTTACCCTAGTCCCACTGGTTAGATCAAAAGGGTCAAAATAAATCGACACGGTTCATTCAAACCGAACTGTCCCGCTCACTCTCGCTCGCACGTGCTCTCTCTTGTGTTCTCTCACGCGCGCTTGTCCTCCCTCTAGCGACTGTGTGCCGCTTGATTCTGGCCGCTCCAAGCCGCCTCCAACGCCTTCATGGATCGCAATTGAACAAGCGTTCACTAATCTACCTTTCTACCACTAAGATTGAACTATATTTTCTTCTTGTTCCTCGCGCTATCCTAACCCTAACCCTAGGGGTTCGGTCTCGTGGCGATGTCATGGATGTGGCATTCCTCCGGCGTTCCCTCTCCATGGATATGGTGCTAGACTAATGTAACATCCCAAAATTAGCCTAATTTTGGAATGTTAAAATAAAAATTAATAAGTTGATTGAATGGTTGAACTTGTTGAAATTTGTTTTAAAATAAACTTATAGGGATTGTTCAAACTTTCATATTCCACATTCAAAGTAAATTGATTGGTAAAAAAATAAAAAATAAACATTGTGTTGCATTGCATCATGGCATCACATGCAAAACCCTAATTCAAAAAGAAATCTCGTGTCAAAAACACACATTAAATCCCCAGAATCACTCATGAAGGTTCCTATAAGAGAAATACATTTTGAATATCTAAAGGAAATGAATATTGTTCTTGAGATGCCCTAAAAATATTTTGGAAATTATCAAACCCCAAACCCTATTTTAAATACTCCAAAGTTTCCAAACAATACAATATATGCAAATGGCATTTTTGACATTTTAAAAACTAGCACACAAAAATTCCCTATACACACTAAAAGGTATATTTTGAATATTACAAAATTTTAGAAACAAAATTGAGCTCATTTGGAGCTATTATGAAAAAGTTATGGAATAAATATAAACAAATAAATATATAGAAAAAAAATGAAATATACAAGGATTTATAAATCCACTACTTGCAAACTAGTAAAAATATTACAAATATAATCCTACAATGATCTATTCAATTTTAGAAAATTTTAGAAGTAAGAATCATATTATTTGGAATTCGTATGCAAAAGATATAAGGGAAACAAATAAATAGAAAATGGAAAAAGAAAAAGAATAAAAAAACTAATGGGCCGGCCCACTGTAGCCGACCGGACCAGCTAAAGAAGGATCGATCGCATAGATGCTTTAATATCCGTGCAAAACCTGTTTTTCAAACCTATCTCTATTCAAACTCTTATAACTTTTAATCTACAACTCCGAATCGACTTCCGTTTATTTCTACTTGTTCCCTACTCCAAGACCTATCTCTACACCATCCTAAATCTCCATATAAACTCGTGGAGCCACAGCTGTACGAGTTTCCCTTCTCGAAATCCCGAATCTACACATGCCCGAATCTTATTTCGTTTATTCACTCATCTAGACATCGTCGTTTGCCTTCGGCCAAGAAACGGAAGTTGTAGATCTCGTTGAAATATTTCAATCCTGACAAACCTCACCTCTTTTCATCCACCATAGCCGGAGAATTTCGCAACGCAATATTTCATATATGACGGTGTAAATCCAAGATGTACTCGCCCTTGTTTCTTCAAATCCAAATTCCTTTGGTGAGAAGGTAGGACTAATGATTACTCATAACTTTCATGTTGTAAGTTTTTCAATTTGACCTATGGATTTATCTCTCTAACACAGATCTATTCTTGTCTATTCTGAGCCAAAATCGGGTCAATCTCCTCTCCTAGCCACTGGATCTTATCCCGACGGTCAAGATTAGAGCTTATCAACGAAGGGGTACGCGCCAACCAGATCTCGTCACGTGTCAACGCCAGGTCAGCCCCGTGTCCCAGTCAGCATAGAATATTCTCAGGGAATATTCCCTGTAGATTTGAAATTGAATTTAATTTGCAGAAAATTGTGTAAACTTGCAAAAATCATATAAAAAGATCCGTAGATCCAAAAATAGCAAATAATATATCAATGGATTCAAAAAAACGTGTAGAATATTAATATGGCATTAGACTCAACCTATATAGTATGCGTTTACTGCAGTAACTTAATTAGTTTTAATGGTCTTTTAGGTTAATAAATTCATAGGAAATTATCTGTAACTCCGAAAAATATGAACAATATATCAAATTGAAGCTACTATAACGTAGATTAATAATATCTGGTTGGATCCAGCCTTTGCGGATTATTTACCCTGTAGTGATTTAATTAGTTTTAATGGCTTTAGAAATCATTAAATTCATAGTAAATTATTTGCATATCACAAAAATATAAATAATATACCGAAAGAAAGCTGGTTCCATGTAGATAATCAATATGCAAATGGTTCAGGCAAATACTGTAAGTTTTTGCAGAAATTAAATAAATAGATAAATGGCTTATTTAGAGTATTAAAATCATAGTATTTAGAGTACTGCTCAAAAAATTACAAATAATATGTCCCTAGAATCACAATTCCGTGGAGATTACAAATATAAGTTTAGTTTGATTTTTAGGCAACAGAAACTATATAAATGATTTAAAAATCCATTATACACTCTTTAAATTATAAGAAAAGATTTATAACTCCGATTAGGGTGAATCCAATTCCTTCTGGTTCGTATTAATGTCCTATATACAGTATAACTTAGAACCAAATTTTACTCCATAATTAGGATAGAAGTTGCAACAAAACTATTAAAACCCCTTTATCAATATTTATTGATAAATACCCTATTGCTTTAATTGATCTCATACATGCATCATATGATCTATTAATGCTCAGAGAACTAAGTTTTGATTGGAACTACCTTGTCCCCGTATTAGATTGTTCGGAGAGTGCGATTGCTGCGGAGAAATACAATCTACACCCATATTATCAACATAAGGCAAGTTACACCACTTATTCATAACTTTTGTCCCAGTTTTGATTCTATGCATGTGATCTTCAAAATTCTGTAGTATGCATGTGTAGGATGTTCTAGTAGAATTTTTCCTTAGTATTATTTTGCAAGTGCGATGATTTTGTAGTATGCCATGAGTAGCTCTATACTTAGGATTTCCCCTCCTAATAGGTTTCCCTGTTTTGCTAAGTATTGCTTGTATTCTATATATATAAAGTACCGTTGGGGGGTTCGAAATACAATGAATTTCTTCTAAGTATCAAGGCTCTCTTGAGCAAACTTTTCTTCTCAAATACACTTCAAAATAAAACTAAGTTTTCTTTTGGGCGGAATGGTTGTCGGGTCAACGAGTGAGATTTTGGTGGAGGATGGCCGCCCAGGAATCAAAGAAGTCTGCCATGTTTCAGAATTCAGAAGCTTCTAGTGCAACCACAATACATATGGGCTCTGTCTTGGCCTAGTACTTAGTGGGAAACCTCAATTGGGTACCAACATTTAGAGGTTCTTGGCACTGTTGGATCCAGAAGGTAGAGGCGCTACTAAGGGAAAGCCTCGCCATGTTCTTGGCTATAAAAGGACTTGATCGTGGATTTTGGGTAAAGTGCACAAACTCTCGAGAGTATTGCAATCTGATCGATCAGCCGTGTTCACGGAAACAAAACAACATTGAGCATCTGAAGGATGGAGCCTCTAAAGGATCTTCCTCTCTCTTTTCTAAACAAAGTTTTGAAACCCCATGGCGTGAGTAATATCGCCAATGGGTGGGATTTTGGGAACTTGGTGCGTAATATCCAAGTGTCACTTGGTGAGTAATATCCAAGTGTTTGGTTGTTTGACACTTGGTGAGTAATATCCTCGTGTGCCATTCGATCCTATTTTATCTAAGCAAATGTTTACAAAGTAGGGTAAAACTCTCTCTCTTTTCTCCATACTTAGAGAAAATTAGCTTTATGCAAATGAACTTCAAAGCCTAAACTAGCCTTGCATGTAGAGTTAGTCTTTCCTTCCTTGGTGTAATTTGCCAATACATTCAAAGTATTGACCCAACTTGTTGGCTGCACGTTTCATGTGTAGAATTTCGGAGATCGTTGAAAGGTGCGCTAGGATCGCGGGTCTTCACTCAACCTACCTGTGGCATTGATGGGACTCATGTTGTATATTTTTCGCTTTTGTTGTAATAATGTAAACTCTGGATTATTCGATTCATGTAATAAATACTTGTGTTTTACATGATATTTCATCGACTGTGAGTGCTAGCTATTGATCCAGGGACTAGCAAGTTAATCAGAGGGACTTAGGATCCTTACCGATCCATGGTCGCTACAACTAATTCTTGGGAATCTACTAATGCTAATGAGGTAGGTGCAGATTGAGTTCCCCTTCTTGGTGCTCCGTGTGTCACCGCGGGTTTCATCGTTCTCCTCTCTGGCCCCGATGAGCTCAGCTCCCGTTTAGCCAAAGGTAGGCACTACTCTCCTTCTCTCTTCCTCTTTCTGACTCAATCATTGTTCTACTGTTGGCTTAACCTATCTAGGGTTTATTGTTCTAGCTCTATTAATTGGATATTCTAGGGTTCCAGTATGCTCTATAAGTTTTTAGTAGCTTCTATGTTGTTCCTTAGACTATGACTATTCTACTTGCTTTACTTGCTAGATTGTTTCTACTTAGTTATGTCGACATTATATGTTCGTTACATGATATTAACTGTCCCTATTACTTGTTTAGTGGTTGATTAAGGTTGTCTAAATTATTAGATTTCTTAGTCTACCTGGTACTAATCACTACAATTCTATGAGCAATACCATTACTAATACTTAGTTAACTTTGTTCTTGCGTTGTCTGTCAATAACTAGTTGTTCTAGTGTGGTAATTGTGTTCTTGTGATCAATGTGGTCAAAATCCACAACTTAAATACTTTACTTAAGCTTAACTTTGTTTCATTGATCACATTTGTTAGTTGATTATTTATAGTGTTTGTTATTGTTACACTAATTAAATCTTGTATTATTAAGTATGCCTTCATTAAGTATGCTTACTCTTGTTTACTTTACTTGAAATCTCTAAACCTTTCGTTCAATGTTAATGTTAGTATGTTGATTAGTATGATTTATATGTCTCTATGTAAGTTTAATATATTCACAGATTCTTCTATGCAATTAGCCTTTTCATCAGTAGGTGATCAAGTTATCCTATCTAGGGTTGTGGGGATTGATAATAAGATCTAGTTAGCTTAGTGGCATGGCTCTATGGTGTTCTCCATTCATGGAGACGCATAGAAGCTACCCCTAGTTAGTCTAGGTGATACCCAATGCTACTCTCTTTATGCCTAATTCTATTCTAAAGTTTAGCTATAAACCTTTAAAGACTCAAAAATGTGCTTGAGGAAGATCTGATGCAGTTCTTTCCTGTTCTTGCTCCTTTCTCCTCTCTAGATCTCTCTCTCACTAGTGAGTGTGGAAATATGTTTTTCCTCTATCTCAACCTCTGGTCTAAGAGTGTTTCTTATGAGCTCTACTCTAAGGATTTTGTTCTTTGGGGCTAGTTCTGGGATGCTATTTATAGTACTCTAGGGTTCATCTTGTGTTGACACCTCGTTGCATGCAATATGTGACTAAGCTGCTTATACCGCCTCTTTAGCTTGACTTCTAGTGTTCTAATCATTTATGTCATATGCCAATTAAGGCATGTCGGTTAAGGGTTAATTTGGTAATTTGGCCCTTGAAAATTTCGGCAAGAATTGAATTTTGAGTTGATATTTTTGTCATTGTCTCCTTGGATTTCAGTGATCATGTTTTTGATAGTTTAGATAATTAGTTTTATGTTGGCTTAATCTAGCTTGATCAACTGTAAGTGTTCATTAGCTGGGATTTGATTCTTTTGAAAGAATCCTAGGTTTAAGGTACCTTTTACTTGTTGTAATGTATTTTAGATTAAATGGTGCTTAAGGTGGTTTCGTGGTTTCTCTACCTATTATACTTATAACTTGTACTAGCTTCTATTCCCTGCTATTACTGTCTTGGCATTATATTGTTGTACTAGCTACTAGCTTATGTTAGTTTGCCTACTACTAATGTGTCCTAGAACCATAGCTCATGATCAA
The DNA here is from genome assembly GCA_916181665.1 of Avena sativa. Lineage (NCBI taxonomy): Eukaryota > Viridiplantae > Streptophyta > Magnoliopsida > Poales > Poaceae > Avena > Avena sativa. Next base: position 294,889,640 of record OV702297.1, on the reverse strand, counting down.
CAAAGTATCTGTTGGTTTTCCTTCCTGGTACTATTCTGACTATCTATTGATGTTATAGATGTTGTCATTCTTTTGCTTAAAACCTCAAACTGTGTAATTCAGGACAAGTTACTGGATCTAATCTGGATTCTAAATCCCTTAGGGCAGAACCAATATTTTAACCATAGCAATTGGTTCTTGCTGTGTTTTTATATTGCAGGTCAAGATGGGCTAGAAAAGAAAGAAGATCTATAATTGGGATAAGAATGTAGTTTAGGGTTTTAGATAAGGTTTTTACTTTTCTTTGTATCTTGTAGTTTGTAGTAAGTTTACTTCACTTTGTAATTTATTTTGTAAAGAATCTTCTCAATATAGATATTAATAAATATTCCTCCTATTTACATTGTCTCCTTTACTTTGTATTTGTAAGAATTATTTTAGTTGTGAATATATGAATTCAAGTTTGAATTATTCATACTTCAATTTTAAACTCACTAGTCACTATTACTTCTTAAGTGATCATAATGTATGTGAATGTGTTGATTTGAGAAATCCACTCAATATATGATGCATAATCATTTTAAAATCCTAAATTTTTGGAAATCACAAGTTCACTATGAAATTTGAATTCAAATACTAGTGTTGACCTAAGTCAAACTTCAACACTAGAGTTTAATCTCAATCACTTGTAACCTTTAAAACAAAGTTTTAATTCTTTTCAAACTTTGCAAATGCATGCTATGCAAAAACACTCATCGCAAATGAGTCCTCTAAACGCTCATATTGTTCGGATTATCACATCCTCTCCCTCTTATAAGAACTTTGTCCTAGAGTTACGGAGCTAAGAACCTAAAGAGTTGAGGATTGTCCCGGCCTAACTCGTCCTCTTTTCCCATGTAACTTCACGTTCTTGGTGATGTTTCCATTGTACATTACAATACTTAATGGCTCTATTTCTTAATGATTTTCAATTCTACGCTAAAATATTTTATGGTACTTCTTCATAAGTAAGGTCTGATGTAATTCTAAGTATGTATATTTTAATATATCCCCTTTTTCTTTCAAACACTTTCGTAACTGTGATATGTGGAACACGTTATGAACTTGAGATAAACCTAATAGTAACTCCAATTTATAAGCTACATTTCCTTTCTAACTTAAGATTCAGAATGGTCCAATATATCTAGGGCTTAAGTTTCCTTTCACCCTAAATCTCTTTACTCCTTTAGTTAGCCTAACTCTTACATATACCATATCTCTAACTACTGGTTCCCACATACGACGTTTTCGATCTGCATAACTTTTATGTCTACTCTGCGCTACCTTTAATCAATCTCTGATTATGTCTATGTTATTTTGTTGGTCTTTGATAAAATTAGGTTCTAATTCTTTATCTCTACCTTCTTCGTACCAACAAATTGGTGATCGACACTTTCTTCCATATAGTGCTTCGAATGGTGGTATTTTAATACTACTTTGATAACTATTTTATAGGAAAATTTAGCTAATGGTAGGTTTTTTTTCCATGATCCACCGAAATCTAAAGCATAGACTCTTACCATATCCTCAAGAATCTGATTGGTTCTTTACATTTTCCCTTCGGTTTCTAGATTATAAGCGGTACTAATGTCTAGTTGTGATCCTAAAGATTGTTGTAAGTGTCTCCCAACTTCTGAAGTAAATACATATTATCGGCCTGTTACTATTTTCTTAGGCACTCTATGCTTACTTATAATCTCTTTTCCATATATCTATGCTAATTTCTCATAGCTGTCTCTCTTATTTACTATGATAAAATGTGCACTTTTTGTTCATCTATCTACTATTACCCAAATCATATATTTATAGTTCTTAGTCATGGGTAACCCGGTAATTAATAAAGTCCATTCCAATATCTTCACATTTCCAAAGTGGAATTGGTAATGTTGCAATTTACATGCTGGACTCTCATGTTCGGCTTTTACTCTTTGATAGGTATGACATTTTGATACATACTTTGCTATCTCTTGTTTCATGTTGTTCCACCAAAATACTTTTTTAGATCCATGTACGTACATCTTGGTATTGCCTGGGTGTATTGAATATGGTGTCTGTTGTGCTTCTCTAACTATTAATGCCTTTATTTTTGGAATATTTGGTATACATGTTCTTCCTTAGAACCATACAGAACTCTTTTCTCCTAGTTTGGAATTTGTTTGCGTTCCTTCAGCAATTCTACTCATCTCCTCTCTAATGAATATATCTTCTTTCTGCCTATTGATGATTTTATTTATGGGATTCACATTCATGTTTGCAATAGGTATGAAAGCTTCTGTGGTTATCATGGTGACATGAGTATGACCTATCGGGTCCCTATGATTAGTTACCCTAGGAGCATAAAGGCCTACGACCCATGAATCCCAAATAAGTCCAAGGAACATCCGATGGATAAAAGCTAGTCTTGTAATAAGGAAGGACACATCCGACGGATAAAAGCTAGTCTTGTAATAAGGAAGGACTACGAACCGACATAAAGTTTATATTATAATAAAAAACCTGTAACCTCTACGGATATAGCTCTAGGACCCAGCCTCTTATATAAAGGCTGGGAGGACCCGACGGAGGCGCCTTAGTTTTCTAGCAATCCACCATGATCTAGATTGCAACTAGCAAATCGGCGACTTTGTAATCGTGTTTCCACCGTAATCATAATACATCGACTCCTTAGTTTATCTGATCAGCCGATGAAATAACCAACATTCTCTTTTCCATGAAATCCTAAGTCCATAATCATGGGCATAGCCTAGGTTACCCCTCGTCAATTGGCACCCTCTGTGGGAAATATGAATGCTGGAGTCATGGATTCGGCGGCTCCCTCTCCACCAAGAAGAAACCCGATGATTGAGGTCGGTGAGGTCCATCGCGATCTCATTGATCCACGCCCACCCACTCCTTTATCGGCTCCCGTTGATTTCAACCAGGATACTGATCTCATGATTGGAAGTTTCCACTTTCATGTGGTAGAATCTGAGAATCTCTGCCTTTCGGCTCCAATCTACTCAAATCCATCGGCCAAACCCGCATCGCCTACAGTGACACCTGCATCCTCCATAGGCTCAACTGGAAAGGCCGCAACCAATCCGACAAACGTCAATGAAAACTACGGAAACTCCGCAGATCTGGAGGATCTGGCTAATCTTTATGATGGCCTCTCCTTCGGATCAGACTCATAGTCAGCACTACTATGCAGCAAAATCTCATCAAGCATCATTCCCGATGAATCTGAGGAAAGCGTCGACTCTGGAATCAGGAAGGCCGAATCTTACCCAAATCAAGACCCTTGGTACTTCATTGGTTCTCAAAATAGTGTCTCCTATGGGTATGGCAGTGACGACAATCGATCGTACATTATGCACAACCAAGTGTGTGTGATCTTGGAAGGAGGAACCTCAACACCTATAGACTCCAATGGTAACCCGATCCTTAAACCTAATGATATTTTGTTGGATGATAACACAGGACGTCACGAGGATAGGGAGGACCCACTAGCAAATGACCGTTGCGTCGTGCCAAGATAAGGGGAGCACGAAGGCGAGCGCATAACACTTCAGCTACTACCAGCAACTTGGCAAAAGTCGTGAGACGCCATCCCAGGCGTTGTACCAATGATAAAAGATGCCACGCTAGAAGAGTTGATGGCCTATCAGTACCTATTGCATCACAAGAGAAGGGATTTTCTTCGGTTACAAAGGCAGTTGGACGAGACGAAAATATTAGCCGATGAATCCAACCTCTGCCGAGCACATCTTAGCTCTACCCGAGGTTCTGGAAGCGTCACCGGAGGACCACAACCTAGGAGGGGCACTTTGCGGCTGCAACGCATACCTGAAGCCGAAAGGTGCGAGATGGCCAGAGATCTGGATCTGTCGTTTATGTAAGTAGATTCTGTGGGAAACATTAAAGCAAAAATTGCGCAGGACGCCCTCTTCGAGCCCATACTTACCTCCTAACAAACCAACCAGCAGCTAACAATCTGCGGGCAGCTATTCATCGCTCTGCCCTCATGGGACTTGGCATGGTAGGCGAAACTCTTGCACAAGGAGAAAAAGGAGTTGTGCAGCGAGACGATAAATCACCCCGCTATCGCAGTAGCCCTTAGCACACGAGGAACACCCGAAGATCAAGTTCACCTCACCACGTGCGATTTACACATTCCTCGCATGGAGACGATGCTAGAAACGACATCACACATAGAAGGGTCGACAGATCCAGGGAAGAGCGCAACAGTCGAATATTCTGATGCAGAAAGCAAGGACAAGTGTGAACCCTAAGGTGCCAGTTTCTTTACCTGTCGGGTTTGCAAAACCTCGGTACCTAAAGATTTCAATCTCTCTCATGACCGCCAGAAGTACGACGGACCCCAGGAACCCAAAGCGTGGCTAGCCGATTATTTGCAAACTATCAAACTTCAGGGTGGCTCAAAAGCTATGGCTATGCAGAGCCTCTAGCTAAACTTGAGCGTCAGATGCCCACAAGTATAGGGGATCGCTAAAGTCTTTGATGGGAAGTATTACCCAAATTTATAGTTCGACTCAAGGGAACACAAGAATACCAATAAGACTTTAGCAATTAAGACGTCACTCTCAATCACACCTGTATATCAATAAACTTGCAAACAAAGTGGTAATTTATGGTAGTTGATTCAAAGTAGTAAAACAAAGCAGCAAATTTCTAGTTTTCACCGGAACTAATATTGTGAAACTTTTAGTGGCTAAAACACATGCATGAGGTGATAGCAGGGTGTTGGATGAATGATATCCATTATATAATGTATCATACTAACATGACATTTATCTCTAATTCAGTTGTGTGTAGGTGTGTGCTCCAAATATAATCATGCATTTAAGTTTGCATAATATCTTTTGTCCTGCCTTCCCATTTCACCGGGGCCAATTTGGTACTATAGGCAATTAAGATCTACCTTGTCAAATAGACTGGAACAAAGCATTAACACTTCATGAACACACAATATCCTGAACCTATCATATATTCCCATTGTTTTCCCTAACTGTCGCCTTAGGGTTCACATGTTGAACATAATAACAGGTAATACACTTTGAAAATACATACCAAACTCAAATATATGATAGGGAAATAAAATTTTAGTACTGAAATCATGTCACTCGGGCCCTAGAAACAAGCATTAAACATAGCAAAAGTGTACCAACACTCATACAAGAATGTCTACAAGATAAACATCTCAAATCTCGATACATATGGATGATTACATGCTAGATCTCATCCAATCCCCATCCACCTCACATGCCCACAGGGAATTACTCACACATGATGATGGGGGATGAACTCATGGTCATTGGTGATGATGTTGATGATGGTGGTGGTGGAGAAGACCTCGAAATTCCACTCCTGGGTGTTGAGTGCAGGACCAATCTGACCCCCGAAATGAAGATCGTGGCTCTAGCGGCACTCTGTTTCGCGAAAAACTTCGCCCCTGGGGCACTAGGTTTTCTGGGTATATAAGGGGGTACGCCAAAGGAGAGGCCGAGATGATGATCCAGGGCCACTTACTGGGCAAGCCACCTGGTCTATTTTGGGCCTCGTGGCTCCACTTGCTTGATTCCAAGGCCCTAGGCTTCATTATTTGGAGAAAAACTGATGTGGTATTTTTCCCCGATTTTATTTCCTACAAAAACTGACAAAAAGAAGACTTTTGCTAAAAATAGCGTTAGATTTAGTTTTATCCAATTATGGGAAGATTTCGGATCAAATCATCGACCAAACTACTTGGAAAAGTAGATACATTTGGGATGTATCAGCGACACGGCGCGCTCATGGCTCAGACATCTACCCGAAGAATTCATCAGCAGTTGGAGTGACCTGGAGGACAAGTTTATCCGAAACTTTAAATCCACATTCAAGCGACTCGCGTCTATCGAGGAGTTGCGAGCATGCAAGAAGAAGCCTAGAATGTCAATCCGAGCATACATTCAAAGATGGAATATGATCAAGAGTTCAGCCGAAAGCATATCCAATGAAAGGGAAATTGATGCCTTTAACGATGGTCTGCGCTGAAAGGATTTTATCGAGGAGCTGAGCCACGACAATCTGAAAACAATCTCAGCTATCGCTGGGCCAATGGTGATTATGATGTACACAACAAGCACGAATGATCACCTGAGGAAGAGCGCGACAATCATAAGAATGACAACAGAAGGAGACGCAATTACGACGGGTATAGCCGGCCAAACTACATTGCAGCTGACTTTGTCAGGGACGACAGCCGAAGAAACGACAACCGTGGTAGCGAATACCATGGTAGTCGAGAGGACGCGGGAAAAGGCAGACTGACTCAGCAGTACCAACCGAGGGAACCCCAGATGTCCCCAATGCAGATGTTGGAGGGACCATGCAATATGCACTTTTATGTCGACTCCAAGGGGAGGAGACGTTCGACTCACCTCATGAAGGATTGCTACACCTTCCTAGGGATGCACACAGTATGCAACGCCAAAGTAAAGGGCGCAACAAATTGCAGGTACAATGCCGCACCAGAAACCCTTGCTATCACAACACCACCACCTCCATTAGGTCCAGCGCCAGCAGGCCAGCCATAACCTGCAGGAAACATAAACCAAGAAGAGGAGTACCTGAGATCAAGAGGAGCAATGTCGATGATCCAGAAAGGATGCCCATCAAACAGAATCCAAAAACTGATCACTCGACAAGTCAATATGGTAGTAATGACACCGCCTCCAACTCCTGAATATCTTCATTGGTCAGAGCAGGAAATCACATTGAGTACGGATGATCACCCGCTTGAAGTACCTCGACTGGGTCATTCGCCTATATTTGTGGAAGCACAAACTGGCGAGTTTGATATGAGAAAAATCTTGATGGACACCGGAAGCAGCATCAACCTCATTTACGCCAAAACTCTATGAGCTATGAATTGCTCCTTGACGAACCTAGCACCAAGAGAGACGTCCTTCCACGGAATAGTCCCAGGTAAACCCGAAATTTCTATAGGCAGAATCTCTCTTGATATTTTCTCTGGATCGCGAGATAATTTCAGGCGCAAGAAGCTCAAATTAGAAGTTATGGACTAGCCATCACAGTACCACACGATCCTGGGGAGCCTAGCTTTCTCAAAATTCATGGTAGTACCGCACTATGCCTACTTAATGATGAAAATGCCAGAACCCAACAGGATCATCACAGTGAGAGGGAGCTTCACTCGATCCGACAATTGTGATCGAGAACTCAACAAAATCTCTCTAAATCTTTCGGGATGGAAACATAGTTTGAGCAGCTGAAAATATCAATGGATACAGAACTCCTGCCAGACGGGTTACGCCCGACCAAGCTTTTGACACTACAAAGTACACAAGAGAAATCCAGCTTCACCCCATGGACCTAAATAAAACAACCTTTGTGGCCTTCAATCTTGGTCCTGCATAGGAAAGCGTGCTCATCAAGTTCCTCCATGAGCGCTAGGAGATTTTTGAATGGGTACCATCAGATATGCCAGGAATCCCCAGGGAACTCTCTAAGCACGCACTCAATTTATACCCCGACGCTAGACCTGTGAATCAATCACTCCGCCGTTTTGCGGAACCCAAACCCCAGGCCATTGGACGAGAACTCCATCGCGTCATGGACGCCAAGTTTTTCAAGGAGATCAAGAAATCATTATGGGTCACCAATCCTATGTACATCTCGAAGAAAGGCACAAAAGAGCTACCTATGTGCATCGACTTCACCGCACTCAACAAACACTACCGAAAGGATCACTTCCCGCTCCCACAAATCGATCAAATTATCGATGCAACTGCTGGATGCAAACGTCTTTCATTTTTGGACGCATACTCCAAATATCACCAAATTCGGTTGAAGGAGGAAGATCAAGATGAAACATCATTTATCACACCTTACTGTGTATTCTTCTACACGACAATGCCTTCGTCCTAAAAAATGCGGGTGCCACGATGCAAAATTGCCCCGGGAGCCAAATCGGCAACAATAACCAAGTTTACATCAACGACATCATCGTCACCACCAAGAAAGAGTCAACCTTTATCAGTGACTTTCCTTAAACGTTTGATAATCTCGACAAATACCGCATAAAGCTCAATTCGACAAAGTGATCCTTTGGAGTCCCAGCGGGGCAACTCCTCAGGAACCTAGTGTCGGCAAGAGGAATAGAGGCGAACCCTGGAAAATTCAGGCGATACTAACAATGAAGAATCCTACAAACCTTCGGGGCATCTAGTAGTTGGCCAGACACATAGCAACACTAAGAAGATTCATTGCTCGGCTGGGCTAAAAGGAACTTGCATTCTACGATCTAAGGAAAAAATTAGAAAAATTTGAGTGGACCGAAGAAGCCCAATGAGCCTTTGAAGCACTTAAAAGGACACTTTCGACATCACATGTCGTCGTGTCCCCCAAAGAAAAAGAGCCTTTGCTACTCTACATATCCCCCAAAAATCAGGTGGTCAGTACAGTTTTGGTCGTCGAGCGACCCGAGGAAGGGAAAACCCACGGTGTCCAACGACCAGTATGCTACCTCATCGAGGTCCTCTCTCCGTCCAAGCAAAGGTACCCACATTACCAGAAACTCGCATATGGCATCTTCATGACAGCACGCAAGCTACACCACTATTTCTTGGAGCACCCGATAATGGTAGTCAACGAAGCTCCTCTCTTCAACATACTCAATAATCCAGAAGCCATAGGGCGTGTCTCTCTTTAGGGCATTGAACTATCACCTCGAGACATCACGTATGATAAGAAAAAGGCAATAAAATCTCAAGTACTAGCAGACTTCATCACGGAATGGACAGAACTCCAATGTGCGGGTCCCACAGATCTGTCCAGCGCATGGACAATGTACTTCGACGGGTCCAAGCGAATAGAAGGAGCAGGAGCCAGAGTAATTCTAGTATTACTACAAGGCGACAGGATGCGCTACATTCAGCGGATGAGCTTCTCCAACAGATCAAACAATGAGCCGAATATGAGGCCATGTTGCACGGCATGCGCATGGTTAAAGCCTGTGGCGCAACTCGCCTCAAAATATTCGGCGATTCAAACCTCGTAGCACAACAAGTGATGAACAAGTGCAACGCCGTTAGCAACAATATGGTCGCATATCGAGATTTGTACAAAATCATGGAAGCCCACTCCAACGGGTGCGATGTGTCCCATATAAGCAGATCAAGCAATGAGGAATCCGATAATCTGGCAAATATCATATCTCTATGCCTCCCCGTGCCACCCGGATTTTTTGGGAGGAGATAATAGAATGCTCCATCAAACCCAAGAAGGTTGCCGAGGCCATAACAACAACTACAGGCAAGAAAGCCAAGCTAACAAAGGACTCGGGGGCTACTAATACATCCTAAATATATCTACTTTTCCAAGTACTTTGCTTGATGATTTGATCCATAATCTTCCGATACTTGGATAAAACTGCTGAATCTAATGCTGTTTTTAGCAAAAGTCTTCTTTCTGTCAGTTTTGCAGGAAATAAAATCGGGAAAAAAATACCACATCAGTTTTTCACCAAATAATGAAGCCCGGGGCCTTGGAATCAAGAAAATGGAGCCATGAGGCCCAAAAGTGACCACGTGGCGCACCTAGTAAGGGTGGGGGCGCCACCCAGGCCCTTTTGGCCATGGAGCGTTGTCTTGGCCTCTCCTTTGGCGTACCCTCTTATATACCAAGAAAACCTAGTTCCCTAGGGGGACGAAGAATTTTGTGAAACAGAGCGCCGCAAGAGTCACGATCTTCGTTTTGGGGGTCACATTGGTACTACTCTCCACCCCGGGGAGTGAGATTTCGAGGTCTTCTCCACCACCATCATCATCAACATCATCACCAACGACTATGAGTTCATCCTCCATCATCCTGTGTGAGTAATTACCTATGGGTATGTGAGGTGGATGGGGATTGGATGAGATCCATCATGTAATCATCCATATGTATCGAGATTTGAGTTGTTTATCTTGCAGACATTTTTGTATGAGTGTTGGTACACTTCTGCTATGTTTAATGCTTGTTGCTTGGGACCGAGTGACATGATTTCAGTACTGAAATTTTATTTCCTATCATATATTTGAGTTTGGTATGTATTTGCAAAGCGTATTACCTGTTATTATGTTGAACCTGCGAACCCTAAGGTGACAGTTAGGGAAAACAATGGGAATATATGATAGTTTGAGGATATTGTGTGTTCATGAAGTGTTAATGCTTTGTTCCAGTCTCTTTGAAAAGGTAGATCTTAATTTCCTATAGTACCAAGTTGGCCCCGGTGAATTGGGCAGGTAGGACAAAAGATATTATGCAAACTTACATGCATGATTATGTTTGGAGCACACGACTACACACAACTGAATTAGAGATAAATGTCATCTTAGTATGATACATTATATGATGGATATTATTCATGTAACACCCCGCTATCACCTCATTCCTGCGTTTTAGCCACTAAAAGTTTCACAACATTACTTCTAGTGAAAACTGGAAATATGCTGCTTTATTTATTGCTTTGTTTTACTACTTTGAATCAACTACCATAAATTACCACTTTCTTTGCAAATTATTGATATACAGGTGTGATTGAGAGTGAATTCTCGATTGCTAAAGTCTTATTGATATTCTTGTGTTCCTCTTGAGTCAAACTATAAATTTGGGTAATACCTCCTATCGAAGATTTCAGCGATCCCCTATACTTGTGGGCATCAAGACATTTTCTGGCGCCATTGCCGGGGAGCCTAGCTTTATTGGTAAGACCACTTGTTATCATTTACTTGTTGTACTTGCTATCGGGGGGATGTCCCCGGGTGGTGCAAGCTAGGCCTAAGCTGTCCGACTTCATAAGAAACCGGCCGGATGGCCGCAAGACAAAAGAATTCCAGCCAGATGGACCACCGCACCCAGATGGAGCTCAAGCTTTCCCAGCTGGCCCGTCTAGCCGGGTAGCCATAAGAACCGGCTGGGCGGCCATTTCCACCCGGACCTCCTTAGATTAGTTGGGGAGATACAGAGGGGGTGACGCTCCATGCGAGGCATGCCTCTGGCTCCCCCGTCACCGGACAGGCTGGCACGTAGCACTACCAACGCTACCAGACAAAGATAAAGCAGCACTATCGGCAGACTGCTAAAGCCCCTGGTGTCCGCTAAAGCTAGGTGACGCCTAAAGGAAGGCGTCGTGGACACTGTAGCACCGTCCACCTATACTAAGAGGATAACTGGGTCCTGGTCTACCAGCTGGACCCTACAGCCGACCCGCTTTGTAAACCCAAAGCCCAAACAGTAAACCCTAGAGCCCATATTGTATCCTACCTCTCTCGTCTAGTATATAAGGGAAGGTAGAGCCATGGTTCTAGGGATATTCACATCCAATAGAGTTTTCCTCTAGTTCATCATCTTCCTCTAGCTCTCAATAGTTGCTAAGGAAACAGATCCAGGAGCACCTGCATTGGGAATTCGCCCCTCATATAGTAGATCTTGTAGTAGTAGCGACGTTACCTCACAAAGAGGGACCCAAACCTGGGTACATCGCTGTGTATTTAGTTCCCTGTATCCAACCTGTTGCATGAGCCACATATTGCATCCTGAGTGTCCCTCTTAAACCATCCCCGATGGTGCTGTCGTGTTCCACACCACGACAGTTGGCACCCACCATGGGGCACAACTCTTTGGCTGGTATCATCTTCCGCATGGGACTTCCGCTCATCACCGGTGAGCATGTGGCCTCTGGCCTCGTCCTCACTCTCCGCGCCTTCGACTGCGTCATCGACAATGCATCATGCTTCTCTAGAGACACGTTTCCCGTCGATGGCTCCTTTCTGCACTTTAGAGACCACCGCGTCTATGTTTCCATCGTCGCTAAGGCCTTCCCCAGCGAGGTCATCACCATATCCGATGCATCACTTGGCTTCGTCACCACCCACCCTGCCCCAACCGACAGCTACGTCAAGGTCATGATGGTAGGATCCCACGAGAACCACTGCTCGCCTCAGGAGCATCGGACAGGGGGCAACGACACAGTACGTGAGCAAGACCAAGATACACTCGCCACCTCCATCTAGAACCTTCGCGCCCCCATCGTCCCAGAGGCAGATCCGGCGGCGGCTACGGCTACGCTGGAGGCTACCCTCCAAAAGCTCTTGGAGAAGGCCAACAAGGTCGCCTCCGCCCAACGCTGGCTCAACGCTACCGTGTGCGAGTACAACACCACTCACGGCTTCAACCGGCAGATCCAGCATCGAGGATGCGACCTCGCCTCCGAGCTAGACAATGTCGTTGACTCGTACGTGAACGTGGTTCAGCAGGTTTACAGTATTCCTGCCAAGAACATGAGGGCGGCAGAGGCGGCCGCCACCGAACTGAGGCACTTGGAAGGAGAAGAACTTCGTCGCCAGCAAGAGCGCTTCTAGCTCCTTGTCGCCACCACGAATAAGAAGCAGGCCGAGGGAGCTCCGAGCCAAGGAGGCAATAGTCGGGACATAGTTGCCTGCTGTGTGTTGGATCTGGCATCCCCGAGTGGAAGAAGGCACCAGCAGGCATCATCGTCGCCTGGCGCGAGGCAGAACAGCCGTCTGTGTGGCTGATCGGGTGGCCGTGGCCAACATCCTCCCGAGGCGACAGTAACCAGCGGAAGTCACGCCCCAGCTGGCGGAGGCGGACATGGAAGAAAGAATCACGCACCCAACAATGAAGCCGCTGGGAGTAAAGCCCCTACGGCATCTCGCCTCTCGGGATGGCTCGGCCCCTGCAAGCCGGCAGACGCGCGCGAACACATCGACCTCCTAGTCTAGTTGCACGCGATGGAAGAAGAAAGTCTGGCCGGCCCAAAATTCTTTAGCCCATGGAACCTGCACAACACAAACCCAAAACTTTGCCCCAATGTACAGTGAGGTTGTCAATCTCACCGGTTTGCTAAAAACAAAGGATTAAACATATAGTGTGGAAGATAATAATTTCTTGTAGAAAGTAAATGATAACAGTAGATGATGTATCAATGATAAAGGAATGGACCGGGGTCCACAGTTCACTAGAGGTGTTCTCCTTAAGATATATAACATGCTGGGTGAACAAATTACAGCGGGGCAATTGACATATTGAGAAAGCATAACAATGCATATACTAGATATCTTGACTCCAATGAGATTTGATTGGGCATTACAACAATATACATAGACCGTAATCCAAATGCATCTACGACTAACAATCCACCTTCAGTTTATCATCCTAACCCCTTCCACTATTAAGTTGCAAGCAACAGATTATTGCATTAAGCAATGTGTGTAAAGTAAACAATACAATTGTTCCATGAACAAAAGATTGTTGTTTTCTCCATAGTAGCAGCAGCACATCTACAACCTTAGATATTTCTATCACTTCCCCAGATTACTAGAGGAATGAACCTACTATCGAGCATAAATACTCCCTCTTGGAGTCACAAGCATCTACTTGGCCAAGAAAGCTACTAGAAACGGAGAGCATGAAAGATCACAAATAACACAATCATGATAGAATCAATAGTCAATCCAACATAGTATCTCAATATCCATCAGATCCCCGCAAACACAACATGTATGATTACAAATAAATGATCTTGATCATGAACGGAGCTCACAAGATCTGAACATGATAGCACAAAGGAGGAGAAACTACCATCTAGATACTGTATGGACCCATAGTCCAAGGGTGAACTACTCACGCATCACTCCGGAGGCTGGCATGGTGATAAAGAAGGCCTCCAGGATGATATCTCCCCTCCGACAGGGTGACGGGAAGAGCTTCAGATCCCCCTGATCTAGGGACGATGGTGGCGGTGGCTACGGAATGTTTCATGGAGATTTGATCGGGTACTTAGGGTTTCTGCATCGGGGTGCTTTTATAGGCGAAGGGGTAAGGTCGGTTTAGGGCCAGGGGACGCACACCATGCCCTAGCGCGACCTAGGGTGGGCCCGTGCCAAGGGTGGAGGGGCCGCCTTGTGGCGCCTCTTTGTCCCCCCTTCGGTCTTCGTGTCATGTCGGGTAAAATATTGACTTTGGCTTTTGTCCCGTCCAATTCCAAGAATATTTCCTTACTAGCTTTTCTTAAACCAAAAACAACAGAAAACAGGCAACTGCTGGCACTGCGGCATCTTGTTAATAGGTTAGTCCTAGAAAATGTATAAAAATACCTAAAAGTGTAGACAAAACATAGAAAAGTTGATACTAAACAATCATGGAGCATCAAAAATTATAGATACGTTTACGACGTATCAAGCATCCCCAAGATTAACTCCTGCTCCTCCTCGAGTAGGTAAGTGATATAAAGAATAATTTTTGAGTTGACATGCACCGTCATAATCTTGATCAAACCATTTGCAAATCATTGATAGCTGGGATCAAAGTACACTAAGCATGAGCATGAAAGATGTAGTTCTAATAATAAGACATAGTAACTATGTTGTAACATGAAAAGGTACAAACAAAAGTTAACAATGCATTGAAAGACGTTTGTTTGTTTCACATATAGAAAACATAGCATATGTGGTATTCATCGTGTCCTTCATGGAGTAGCAAAACATAAATGCATAGGACACCTTCAAAGTTCATAAGGGTGACTAGATACAAATAGTTCAAGAACAAGCAATATCAACATTATGAATCAATCAATAAGTTTTGGGACAATGCAGATAAAACTAAGAATGACAACTATGCTCTCTTAATTGGTGCATAAAGATAGAAGGTGGAGATTCAACATAAAGTAAGAAGAAAGGCCCTTCATAGAGGGAAGCAGGGATTTCAAGTTTCATAAAGAGCTTCCAAAAATTATGGTAATTATTAGCTTTCAGCTCTCATGCCCCTATCATAAGCATCTTGAAGTGGTTAAGGTTAAATTGAAACAAATATGGAGTATATGCTTGACAAATCATAAGTTGGAAATCTCATGTCCATTGAGTACGAGGGCCGTTCCTCATGCTACTCAACTTTAGTCACAAGCAAGTTCTTGTCATTGTAAGTATATATGTATCATAGAGAACCGCCAATAGGGTACCCCTTGCCCCATGACACAAGAGCTATCCCATATCAAAATGACAAGGCAACAGACAATGAGCATCTCAGCGATCTTTTTATTTGCTATTTGCATAGGTTTTTATTGAGGATGCTTCATAGATTGCTCACTATGGTTATGCTACAAGTTTCGACCATGATTAGGCATGGCTTAGGCTAGCCGCCCAGGAGTTTCTCTAACACATATACAATACTCCATGGACTTACAAGCTCCCCTTTTATTTCACACCGCCGACATCCGCAAACAAAAGATCATGATATCAACTGGGTAATATGTACAGGTGTTGAAAGCGTTCCTCATGACAGCAGAGTTCTGCTAATTTCCAACTTATAAGTGCAAGCATATACAACATAGATGAGACAATGGTTCAAGCTTATTAGGTGCAAGAAAGTAAAGTGTGCCATCAAGTTTGTGAGAGCTTTAATCACTAATTTTCTCATAACAAGTTTAATTTGGAAGATAGATAAAAACATGAATATACTTGGAATGGTGTAACACACCATGCATAAGAATTTATAGTGGACTCTTTGGAATAACTTGGTTTCTTGGGAGTTGGATGCATGAGTAGAGCTTACTAAATATAAGTGGAAGATATCAAAAGACTGGGAGCGACCAACTAAGACAGCAATAATGGCCATAATCATGCAGAGCGACAAAACATTATCAATTAAAGCATAAAGTGGTATCACAAGTCAAAAACTAAAATATCATAGAGGTAAGGTGACTGGTTCATAGTCATAACATGGTGTGATCATGTGCCAAGTCAACCCAAACAAAGCATCAAAGGAGAATACCACAATATTATGCTTTTGTATGCTAAAACAACGCATGATTCTTGCAAAGCACATTAAGAAATCTCAATTGTTTGGAACAATTCATGCTACAACAATAATCACTAAGCATAAGGTCAAAGAAACATCTGGCATGACATGATAAAGTCTAATCCACGGTCAAAACAAGCTCCCTTTTGTACCACTATAAGCATGGAACTTTCTACTCTTTTCCAACACCAATCAACTTATTTGAAACAAAAAGGTGAAAAAGCGGGGGTCCAACTAATTTATTCCAGCAAACTAAACAAAAGAAAACCAAAAAACGAAAACTAAGACGATCCAAGAACAACACAACAGTGCACGAAACAATAAAAACAAAGTGTTTTGGAAGAAAACCTGAGATTTTTATTGATGAAGAAGGGGATGCTTTGGGCATCCCCAAGCTTTGACGCTTGTACCTCTTGAATATTTCTTGGGGTGACACGGAGTGGCATACCCAAGCTTGAGCTTTTGTCCATTCTTCATCTCATCACATCATTCTTCCCCTACACTTGAAAATTTCCTTCATACAAAACTTCACACAATCTTCATTAGCAACATTAGTGTATTCAAGATAATAGGCCTTTGGGTTTAGTTTTAACATAAGGAAAACTTTCATTAGAACACAATCTACTTTAGCAATTCCTTTTAAAATCTCAAGTGATCAAGGAGAACTCAAAAAGAAACCGACTAAGAGGCAAATGAAAAAAATGGAAGAAATTTGTCAAAATTGACCAGCAGGTAAAAACCGATTTTTTAGAAGACATTATGTTGCTGAAATCAAAAAGTGTTGAACTAACAAAAGTTATATAACAACCTAGGGCATAAGCTCGGAAAATTACAGCTTAATCCAATATACAGGGATTTATCACGAATTTGTATAGTGAAGCACAAAAATCTGTTTTGGGATAGCAACTTCCCCAAATCTTACTTCTCTCTCATTAGAGGTTATTCTTGGCACAAAAAATACACCAAAATGATAAGGAGAGGTTATTACAGAAGTAATAACTTCTAAGACTTAACAAAAGAAAAACCTAACGAAATTTGGGTTATCTCCCAATTAGTACTTTTCTTTAACGCCTTTAAGTTAGGCACATGAAGCAAGAATCAAGTATTTTCAAATGAAGAAGAATTAACATCAAATTTATTGGCCCTACCTTTCTTACCTTTACTCTTATCTTTAGGGAACATATGATTTCTTTTTGGAGAAGAAAAATGCATGATGCCCTTTCCCACATCTATTACTACTCCAAGGAGTTTCAGTAGGGATCTTCCAAGTGTAATTTGTCCTTTTCCTACACATTCAATAACAAGTTAATCAGTAGACACAACTTTCCCTAAGATATTTTTAAACACTCCTTCAGATATTCCAATGGGTAATATAGTGGCATTATTGGTAAGAGATATTTCTTCTCCTCCTTCAAAAAGTCCCCAAAGATTCAAAGATTCATAGATATCTTTAGGCATACGACAAAATTCAGACATGATAGCACAACGAGCATCAAAAGTTTCATTATTTATAATAACTTTTACTTTAGGAAACCATTTTGAAGGCTCAGAAATTATTGGAACATAATCATGATCCTCTCTAAGCATGTTATAGCAATCTTTTAAACTACCAGTATTGGTCTCAAGAGAGTTCAACCTAGCATAGATGTTTATAAAAGAAGAATTAGATTTGCTAGGAAAATTATATATTGTAATCAATTTCTTTATGGCATTCAAATCTTCATCCTCATAGACTGGAGAAAATCTCCTCCTACTACAACATCCAAAGCATATCTATAACAAAGAGAAGGACCATAGTAGAAACTGCTAAGAACCAAGCCTAGAGTCATTTTAGGCTCAGTTTTTTCATGTGAATCAGAAATTCTAGACCAAGCTTCTTCGAAACTCTATTCCTTGTTTGAAAGTAAAGATCATTTCCATAGGTGACACGGTGATTGGAGCAACACTAGACATGGAAGCAACTTGAAGTAGGAACTACTTTTTTTGTGTTTTTATAAGAAAAGGCAAACAAAATGAAACTATTTTTTTGTATTTTTGAAAGAAAAAGACAAGCAAAACAAAGCAAAAGAAACTAAGCAAAACAAAAACAAAAACAAAGTAAAGAGAATGGTTGTGAGAGACTCCCCTTGCGAGAATCTTCTTTCTCCCTGAAAGGTGACTGGTGAGGAGGAAGAGATTGAAGCTGTCCTTAGCTCCCCGGCAACGGTGCCAGAAAACATCTTGATGCGGCTCAAATAACTGTAGAGCTTCGTTGGGATACCCCAAGAGGAAGGTGTGAAGAGCACAACAGTAAGTTTTCTCTCAGTTATGAAACCAAGGTTATCGAACCAGTAGGAGTAAGGAAACAACTCCAAGGTGTTGCTAACAACTTGGAACCTGCACAACACAAACCCAAAACTTTTCCCCAATGTACATGAGGTTGTCAATCTCACCGGTTTGCTAGAAACAAAGGATTAAACGTATGGTGTGGAATATAATAGTTGCTTGTAGAAAGTAAACGGTAACAATAGATGATGTATCAATGATAAAGGAATGGAACGGGGTCCACAGTTCACTAGAGGTGTTCTCCTTAAGATAGATAACATGCGGGGTGAACAAATTATAGCGGGGCAATTGACATATTGAGAAAGCATAGCAATGCATATACTAGACATCTTGACTCCTATGAGATTTGATTGGGCATTACAACAATATACATAGACCGTAATCCAACTCATCTATGACTAATAATCCACCTTTAGGTTATCATCTGAACCCCTTCCAGTATTAAGTTGCAAGCAACAGATAATTGCATTAAGCAATGTGTGTAAAGTAAAAAATACAATTATTCCATGAACAAAAGATTGTTGTTTTCTCCCTAGTAGCAACAACACATATACAACCTTAAATATTTCTGTCACTTCCCCAGATTACTAGAGGCATGAACCTACTATCGAGCATAAATACTCCCTCTTGGAGCCACAAGCATCTACTTGGCCAAGATAGCTACTAGCAACGGGGAGCATGCAAGATCACAAATAACATAGACATGATAGAATCAATAATCAATCTAACATAGTATCTCAATACCCATCGGATCCCCGCAAACACAACATGTATGATTACAAATAGATGATCTTGATAATGAACAGAGCACACAAGATCTAAACATGATAGCACAAAGGAGGAGAAACAACCATCTAGCTACTATATGGACCCATAGTCTAAGGGTGAACTACTCACGCATCACTCCAGAGGATGGCATGGTGATGAATAAGGCCTCCGGGATGATCTCTCCCCTCCGGCAGGGTGCTAGGAAGAGCTTCGGATCCCCGATCTAGGGACGATGGTGGCAATGGTTATGGACCGTTTCATGGAGATTTGATCAGGTACTTAGGGTTTCTGCATTGGCGTTTTTTTATAGGCGAAGGGGCAAGTTCGGTTAAGGGCCAGGGGGCCACACCATGCCCTGGTGCGGCGTAGGGTGGGCCTGCACCAGGGGGTGGTGCAGCCGCCCTGTGGAGCCTCTTCGTCCCCCCTTCGGTCTCTGTGTCGTGTCGGGTAAAATATTGACTTTGGCTTTTGTCCCATCCAATTCCGAGAATATTTCCTTACTAGCTTTTCTGAAACCAAAAACAGTAGAAAACAGGCAATTGGCACTGCAGCATCTTGTTAATAGGTTAGTCCTACAAAATGTATAAAAATACCTCAAAGTGTAGACAAAACATAGCAAAGTTGATACTAAACAAGCATGGAGCATCAAAAATTATAGACACGTTTATGACGTATCAACCCGCGCATTCGGAATGAACAGTTTCCAAAGGGATTTTCGCTGCCCAGCGACACGCCAAAGTATAATGGCACCGTCACGCAGGAGGACTGGCTGGTGGACTATGTTACCGTGGTAGGCATCACAAATGGCAACCTCCGCGTTGTCGTGCGCTACGTTCCACTCATGCCCCTCTACTCGACACGAACATGGCTCAATAGCCTCCTAGACAACAGCATCAATGCCTAGCTGGACTTTGAGGAGGCATCCGTCTGCATCTTCATCAGCACCTACAAGCGGCCCGGCCGGACTCGCGAGCTTGCCCTTTGCATCCAAGGAAATGACGAATTCGATCGCTCCTACCTCACTCGGTGGATGAGCATGCAAAACTCCTGCGAAGGGAAGCGCGAGCACCAGGCGATTTACTTCACCAATGGTTGTTGAGACAACATCATGCTAAAAGACAAGCTTAGCCGGGCGGATCCACAAACCATGGCTCAGGTCATGGCGATCGCGGAGAAGTACGCCACCGCAGACACGACAATGTAGAATCCCATCATGGTGGACAACCAGGGCCAAATCGTCACGGACAAGCAGGCAGAAAGATGCCACCCGGGTGAACACCATCACTCCAGGCGACACGACCATGACAACCGTCATGGAAAAAGGAAGGATGTTGTGGGAATGGCCATGATAGTCGCTACCAGGGGTAGCGATTGATTTGAAGTAGGCCAAGAGCGAGTAGCCATATGTGGATCGATATTGGGAGCGAGACACATGGTTTACCTAGGTTCAGCCTCCCATAGTGTAAAGACCTACTTCATGCTTGCTTGTATTGATGGAGGACGAATTACAAGGGTGGCGACCTCGGCGTAAGGGCAACGAGTCGCTTGGATGAGGTAGCTAATAGCTCATGAGTATAGAAGGAACACTGGGGAGGCTTATATAGGGATGCCTTGCTAGGGTTTTACATGATCTCAACCGAATCAGTAACGGGTTTGGGTGTTTGAACTAATCTGACAGGGCCTAGCTATGGTCTTGGTCCTCCGCGTCCAGTCGCCAGTCTTCTTTAAAGCCTTCTTTCCAGTCTTCGCCATTGCTGGCCTAGTTGTTATTATCTTGGGCCAGTCACTTCTTGCCTTTGCGGATATCCCGATTGGCATATACCCATCAGTAGTCCCGAGTGCGTCAGGGGTTCGGCGTAGGAGTCAACCTGGCAGTCGGAGTACGCGAATCCGGGTGGATGCATAGTCGAATCGGTAACGAACTCCTCCGATGAAGGGAGAAGTTTTAATCTTTAGTCGCAGTTGTAGCTCTTAGTGAATAATTTCTCCTAAGGTCTCTTGCTTTAATAGATTGGAGTGAGCGAACGGTGCAGGCGAATGGCGCACTGATCAATGTAGGTGAACGACTCAGGCGAATGGTCAATTTGACCGAAGTTGGACCGTCAGCACAATCAAACTAGCTGTTAGTTACCACCTAACGGTAACTCTGGCATTTTTACCACGCGAAGTAATGGATAACCCCGTGATTACTTGAGACATGGCGCTATAAATGGCGACCGACAAAGGGGAATGAAGATCTCCTTACATTTTCCTGGTGCTCGCTTTCTTATCCATTCGCATTCGCCTCCGATCCAAACCTTTATATCTCAGAGAGTCCACTGTCATGGCTCCCTCCTGGTCCAAATACAAGTGCACTAAAGTAACCCTACAGTACTTCAAGGATGCAGGTATCCTCACCAAGGGTAACTGGTGAGCTCCACCGGCTGACGTGTGCGAGCCTAATCTGCGGCCCGTCGAGTTCATCTCGTTCGTCAGCCACCTAGAGCATGGCCTAGGATTCCCCACCTCCCTTTTATTCAGGCGCTTCCTCCATTTTTATCGGATCAAGTCCTCCGATCTAGGTCCTCATAGCATCGAGCAGATCGCGGTTTTTATCACGTTCTGTGAATCATATCTAGGGTGCGACCCCTACTTTCCTCTCTAGATCGAGCTGTTCCATGGACGGTCCAGTCGCGAGGGAAAGAAAGGGCCCCTGCCGGCGGTTGGTGGTTTCACATTTCAGGTGAAGACTGGCACCAGTTTCTTTAAGCTAATGCTGCCAAAGATGGCAGCCAGCAACTGGAGTAAGGCGTGGTTTTATGTCAAGGAGTCGAATCCCACTAGGGAGGTGGCGATTTCGGTGTACACCATGGAATAGAGCATTCCACGGACGATGTTGATGAAGGAGTTGCTGTGGTTGCATAAGATGGTGGTCACAGAGATGATCGCCTGCATGACCGAGCTGGAGGACGAGGGGTTGAAGACGATCAACCTCTTCAACTGCTGGCTCGGTCTCCGACTAGTTCCTCTAATGAAGAGGCTGACGCTAATGTACGAATACATCACCCGTGTTGAACCGTCAAGGACGAGATCAACGCAGTGGAAGGCAGAGGACTACATCACTGTCCTTAAGAAGATTACAAAGGCACCGTACGCCGGCATGGCCGACGGACTCGCCCCGTACAGGCTGGATGATGTTCTGGCCCCCACGTTAAGTAGTTTCTGATTCCATCGTTTTCATTTGCGCCTCGCAAGTTCTCCTTTTGACGAGTGCATGTACATGCAGACATTCAGGATCATGTAACACTGGCTCCCTCCTCCAGACGAAGAGGTGCCACAAGAACTTCTCTAGGAGGAGGCAGGATCTAGGAGGAGGCAGGAGGCTCGTCCGGCGGGGATGAGGAAGAAGAAGAAGTCATTGAAGAGGAGTGCGAGCCTCCCTTGGCGACTCGTAAAACACGCGGATAGAAGCGCCATGAGGCTAAGGATAGTCTTAGCCTTGGTGAAGGAGACAGTGATCTGGAGGTCGCCGTAGAGGCAAGCTCCAAGCGGGCTCCCACACCATACAAGCTCGCGGGCAAGCCAAAGGCTCCACGAAAGCAGCAGCGCCAGACGAGCTTGCTGGAGATGGGACTGTGGCGGCCCATCGGGCCAGAGCTGGAGAAGACCGCTCACATAACCATCACACTATGGAAGATCCCGGTCGCCAAGTAAACGTCGACGTCTATTATGTTTGACCTTTCTTTGTATCTTTTTGGATCACCTGCTTAGGCATCATCTTGTATGGTAGAGGTGGCCCGTAAAAAATTCAGAAGGGGACCGCGGCGAAGGTCGCGAGCGAGCCTGCCACGGTGACCGAAGATCCTTCCATGAGAAGGAAGGATAGCATGACCGACGCGCCCGAAGCTGGCGTGAAGAAGAAGAAGAAGGTCACCGACTTGGCGACCAAAGTGGCAACATTGACTGAAACTGGAGTGGCTGTCTCCCAATGGGCAGGGTCAATAACCGAAGAGGTCGAGGTCATGGAGGTGAATCCTTCTGCATAGGCCATGCTCACGGCGGCGAAGTCGACCACGACGAATCCCGCCACATTCCCACGGTTCATGGTGAAGGTCACGCACGTGCACTCGCCGGTGGTCCCGGAAGTGATTGACGATCGCACCAATTCGGCGTCGCATCCCTCAACTAGTGGGGCGACTTTGACGTCCTTATGGGCATGGCCATCCAGGTAATTCCACTCCCCAAGCGCTCGACCGCAAAAAAATTGGCGATTGGCGCTAAGAACATGTGTTCCCCAGTCCCCGAGGGTCGAGTCGCCAGGTTATTGGTGGATCGAGTCTTGAAATATTTGTACTGATAATGGCCTTTCTTTTCTGCAGACAGAGGCGGCCGATCGGCAGTCCGTGCTGCAGTGGGTGGAGAAAGAGCTGGCCGCGGCGTGATGCAGCTCAGATCATTGTAGAGCTTCGTTGGCATACCCCAAGATGAAGGTGTGATGTGCACAGCAGTAAGTCTTCCCTCAGATATGAAACCAAGGTTATCGAACCAGTAGGAGGAAGGAAACGACTCCAAGGTGTTGCTAACAACTTGGAACCTGCACAACACAAACTCAAGACTTTGCCCCAACGAACAGTGAGGTTGTCAATCTCACCGGTTTGCTGAAAACAAAGGATTAAACATATGTTGTGGAAGGTAATGATTGCTTGCAGAAAGTAAACAGTAGCAGTGGATGATGTAACAATGGTAATGATTGTACCGGGGTCCACTGTTCACTAGAGGTGTTCTCCTTAAGATAAATAACATAACATGCTGGGTAAACAAATTACAGCGGGGCAATTGACATGACTGAGCAAGGCATAACAATGCAATACTAGACATTCATGATCCTATGAGATTTGATTGGGCATTACAACAATATACATAGACCGCCATCCAACTTCATCTATGACTAGTAATCCACCTTCAGGTTATCATCTGAACCCCTTCTAGTATTAAGTTGCAAGCAACAGATAACTGCTTTAAGCAATGTGTGTAAAGTAAACAATACAATTGTTCCATGAACAAAAGATTGTTGTTTTCTCCCTAGTAGAAACAACACATCTACAACCTTAGAGATTTCTGTCACTTCCCTAGATTCAAAAGAGGCATTAACCCACTATCGAGCATAAATACTCTCTCTTGGAGTCACTAACATCTACTTGGCCAAGATAGCTACTAGAAACGAAGAGCATGCAAGATCTCAAACAAACATACATGATAGAATCAATAATCATAAGACATGATAGAATCAATAATCAATTTGACATAGTAATCTCAATATCCATCGGATCCCCACAAACACAACATGCATGATTACAAATAGATGATCTTGATCGTGAACGGAGCTCACAAGATCTAAACATGATAGCACCAAGGAGGAGAAACAACCATCTAGCTACCGTATGGACCCATAGTCCAAGGTGGAACTACTCACGCATCATACCGGAGGCTGGCATGGTGATGAAGAAGGCCTCCGGGATGATCTCTCCCCTCCGATAGGGTGCTGGGAAAAGCTTCAGATCCCCCTTATCTAGGGACGATGGTGGCGGCGGCTATGGACTGTTTCGTGGAGATCTGATCGGGTACTTAGGATTTTGGCATAGGGGATTTATATAGGCGAAGAGGTGAGGCAGGAGGGCAGCCAGGGGGCCCACACCCTGCCAAGGTGCGGCCCAGGGTGGGCCCACGCGTGGGGGTGGGGGGAGGTGTGGCCACCCTGTGGAGCCCCTCAGGTCGCCCTTTGGTCTCTGTGTTCTCCTCGGTGAAATATTAACTTTGGGTTTTGTCCCGTCCAATTCCAAGAATATTTCCTTACTAGCTTTTCTGAAACAAAAAACAGCAGAAAACAGGCAACTGGAATTGCGACATCTTGTTAATAGGTTAGTCCTAGAAAGTATATAAAAATACCTCAAAGTGTAGACAAAGCATAGCAAAGTTGATACTAAACAAGCATGGAACATCAAAAATTATAGATACGTATCAAGCATCCCCAAGCTTAACGGCTGCTCGTCCTCGAGTAGGTAAGTGATAAAAAGAATAATTTTTTGAGGTGACATGCACCATCACAATCAAGATCAAACCATTTGCAAGCATTGAAATCTGGGATCAAAGTACTATAAACATGAGCATGAAAGATGAAGTTCTAACAATAAGACATAGTAGCTATGCTGCAACATGAAATGATACAAACAAAGATTCATGAATAACAACGCATTGAAAGACGTTTGTTTGTTTCACATATAGAAAACATTAGTGGCATTCAGCTTGTCCCTCATGGAGTAGTAAAACATAAATGCATAGGACACCTTCAAAGTTCATAAGGTTGACTAGATACAAATAGTTCAAGAACAAGCAATATCAACATTATGAATCAATCAATAAGTTTTGGGACAATGCACATAAAACTAAGAATGACAACTATGCTCTCCTAGTTGGTGGATAAATATAGAAGGTGGAGACTCAATATAAAAGTAGGAAGAAAGTCCCTTCAAAGGAAAGCAGGGATTTCAAGTCTCATAAAGAGCTTCCAAAAATTATGGTACTTGTTTGCTTTCAGCTCTCATTGCCCCTATTATAAGCATATTGAAGTGATTAAGATTAAAGTGAACAAAATATGGAGTATATGCTTGACAAAGTATAAGTTGGCAATCTCATGTCCCTTGAGTACGAGGGCCGTTCCTCATGCTACTCAACTTTAGTTACCGGTAAGTTCTTGTCATAGTAAGTATATGTGTATCATAGAGAACCCCCAAACGGGGTACCCCTTGCCCCATGATACAGGAGCTATCCCATATCAAAATGACAAGGCAACAGACAATGAGCATCTCAACAATCTTCTTATTTACTATGGGAAATGGTGCTTTTTTTATCTCTTTCCTCTTTTCTATCTATCTCTTTTTTATAAGAAGAAAGCTTCATAGATTGCTCACTATGGTGATGCTGCAAGTTTACACCATGATTAGGCATGGCTTAGGCTAGCGGCCCAGGCATTTCTCTAACACACATACATAACTCCATGGACTTACAAGCTCCCCTTTTATTTCACACCGTCGACATCCATAAACAAAAGAGCATGATATCAGCTGGGTAGATATTTACAGATGTTGAAAGCGTTCCCCGTGATAGCACGGTTCTGCTAATTCCCGACTTATAAGTGCAAGCATATAGAACATATATGACACAATGGTTCAAGTTTATTAGGGTAAAGAAAAATAAAGTGTGCCATCAAGTTTGTGAGAGATTTAATCACTAATTTTCGCATAACAAGTTTAATTTGGAAGATAGATAAAACAAGAATATACTTGGAATGGTGTAACACACTATGCATAGGAATTTATAGTGGACACTTTGGAATAAATTGGTTTCTTGGGAGTTGGATGCATGAGTAGAGCTTACTCAATACAAGTGGAGGCTAGCAAAAGACTAGGAGCGACCAATTAAGAGAGCAATAATGGTCATAATCATGCAGAGCGACAAAACATTATAAACTAAAGCATATAGTGATATCACAAGTCAAAAACTAAATGATCATAGAGGCTAAGGTGACTGGTTCATAGAGGATAGGAATGGCTCCTCTCCTCTCCTCTCTCTATCCCCGACGGCGGTTTCCTCCGGTGATCACCTTGGATTGATCAGGAGTTGGAGGGCCATAATCAGGGTTGTGGCTGGTGCAGCGATCAGTCCTTGTCGGTAGGGCTCGATCTCGAGGGAAGATTCGGGACAGGTGTCGCTACGGGATGTTTCGGGGTGGATTATGGCGAGTTGGTGTTCGATGGTGGATATTTCGTACGGGACGCGTTTGGTACACGAGGGTTGGCACGTTCTCGTGGGTCCAGCGTTGGTGGTGCAGGAGGCAGTTCCTCGCGGTGTCACCGATGCGCCGCCCTATGCGCGTACGTGCTAGGTGATACGGCTCGACGGTTCCAGGAGAGGTGCGGGCGCTGACGGTGGGGCGTCGGTGGAGGAGGGCCACCTGCCAGGTGAGGGGTACTAGTACACCGGAGCACGATCTCCAGTCAGTTTCCTCTCCTCATTCCATTTTCTCTAACCCTAGATCGAGAGCCGTTTCTCCTCTATCTCTCGCAAAATCCAGATCTCGTGGCGTGTGTAGAGTGGTTTTCATCTGGGAGCCTCCAATTCTCCATCCTTCGTCGCCGCGTGCTGTTTCTCCGGTGAGGTGGAGTGGGGTTGTTTCGGGAGATAACAGATCTTTCGCTCAGGTTGTGGCTGCGGATTCTGCCATGGATCGGCGGTTTCGTGGTGGGCATGGTTCCCCGTCTCGTCCTCCAGTCCGATCTGGTCCCTATGCGAGCAGATTTGGATCTGGGGACAAGGTCGTTTTCCTGTTGATCGTAGGGTGCTAGAAGAGGATCACAGAGAAAGTGGTTGGATCCGGGAGCAGGAACGGCGTCGCGATGAAGCGCAGCATCGGGATGCGAGGCACATGGATGAGTTGCGGCAGGCAGAGAATGAGGCCAGATTGGAGGATCAGCGCAGGGAAGCCATGGCGCGGGAGAGGGCTCTGTCTGAGGCTCGCCGTCGTGAAGCAGATCAGGCACGCAATCGGGGCCATTGGAGTCACCGTCCGGAGATGCAGCAAGGATCGGGGTCGGATGCTACTGCTTCGGCGTTCCCAGGCAGATCAGGTAATTCTGATACAAATCCTAGGAGAGGAGAGCCGGTTTTTGCTCGTACGGTGGAGCAGGTTGCTATAACTAGGGTTGTGATGAACACATCTGTTCCTGTGACTCGTTCTATTTCTGGCTTGAACACTCCTGTGTCAACTTCTGTTAATGTGCCTGCTGGGGGGAATCGCCCTGTGAATTTGTCTCCGATCTTGTCAATTAATCAATCAGATGCTGTTGCCACTACTCTGGTGGGGTCCTCTATACCACCACTAGTAGTAAGTGTGCCGAGAGATGGTAATGTGGCTGGAGCTTCTGGAGATCTACAGTTGTTGGATGTGATTCAGGAAGAAGTGGTGTGTGAGAACTGTGGGAAGGATCATAGCATTTTGGTCTGTCAAGAGAGGAAACCTTGGGAATATGTTCCTCTTTTCTTTGGCAGTACTGATTTTGAACAGGGCTTTCATTCTATTCCTGTTGTAGAGTCTAATGTTCAGTCTATGGAGCAGCTTCATTATGCTCATATTAGTGTGGTCAGAGGTGATGTTACTGGGAAAGATCTAGAGAAGGAATTTCAAGTGTGGGCTGATGCTTTGGGGCCTGGGTGGAGATTTAATGCTAGGCCTATTAATTATGTGGAATTTTTGATGAGATTTCCTTCAGCCAGATCCATTGATGATTTCCACTTTGGGAAGGTGTTTATGAAAACAATTCCTGATGCTGTTATCCAATTGTCTAAGTGGAATGGGGACCTAGAACCTATTGAATGGTTGGATGAGGCCTGGTTTAGGATTGTTGGTATTCCTATGAAATATAGGGAGAAATCGACTGTTTTCTATGTTGCTTCTTTGGTGGGCAAGCCTTTGGCCCTGGATAGGAACAGTTTGAGGAATTTGGTTTATGTGAGGGTGAAGATTGCTTGTCTAGATGTATCTCTGGTTTCTAATACCAGAAGGGGGGAGATGCAGGGAGGAATTTATGAATTCAAATACACTAGGGAGATTTTTGCTCCTGATGCTGTGCCCACCTTGCCTTCTTCTATGGGTATTGATGGACAGGATGGTGATAATGTGTTGGATAAGAGGGCTGAGGAGGAAGCTGAGCATAGGAGGCCTGATGGAAATAGTGGGCAAAGGACTGGACCTGGTGTAGGTAGTGGTGGGGTTGCTGGTGGTCGCCAACATGGTGGTGGTGATGCTAGTGGAGCTGGGATGGACAAGGGTAAACAGGTTGTGGTGGAGCAGGAGGATTCTGGGGGAGTTTCTTTTGGGACCAAAAAGGCTAATATTTGGGCTAGCTCTAGAGGTGATGGTCGTTCAAGAGGGATAGTTATCAGAGAGAATGTGGAAGGTGACAATGGTGGTGGGACAGTTACTCAAACCAGAACAACTGATGTGGGACTGCAAGTTGGTACTCAGGAGGCTGTGCCAGATAGTGGTGGGTTGGGTGATGTTCACATGGAAGTCATCCAGAATTTATCATCTACCTTGGTTAAAGAACCCAGTATTGAGGTTGCTGCTGGTCCTCAGAGGTTTGATGACTTTATCAGGGGTTTGTTGAAGGATAGGAGCAGTGATAAATACTATGAGCTCAGGAAGCAATATGGTCATTTGTTGGAAGATGAAGAAGAACAGGATGAGGGTGCCTAGAGAAAGGATGACAATGTGTCTACTGATGAATCCTTTGGCTCTTCTTCTGATAGTGGAAAAAAGGGATTGATGGGGGGTCTGTGATGGAGGGAGCTCAAGATATGGAGGTTGTCAATCAAGATCAGGAAGTGGTGGCTGTTGACCTGTCTCAACCTGATGTCTCTACTCAGGAAAGTGTGGGTTCTCAGTCTGAGAATGTGGCTGGTGTAGAAGAACAAGTTATAAGGATGAGTTCAAGGGTGGCTGATCAAGGTGGGGCTAGAAGCATGGCTGAAAGGCATTTGGCTCAACAACCTCCTAGAGATTTATCAGGTACAAATTTAACTTTACATAATTCTTTTGTTGCACTGGATGATGATATCATTATGCATAGAGCTTTGGAGATGGGGATAGATGCTTCTTCTATATCTTTGGATCATATTAATTCTCTGAAAGAATTAGAAATTGCTAGGCATAGTTTGCAGGATAGGAGACATGTAGAGAATGAGGTTGAGGTTGATTTGAATGAGAAGGTCTTGTTTCTGTACTGGAAGGGTGATAGTAATTATGAGGAGGATTTTACTCCTTTGGTTTCTAGGAAAAAAAGAAAAAGTTGAGAGCTGGTTCTGGTATGAAGGATAGAAAGTTAAAAGCTGCTGCTGTGAAGGTTCACAACTATCACCCTATGAGTGGTGTTGTGACTGGAACAAGAGAGAGAAAATCTGTATTATGATAGGTGTTATTTTGAATATTAGAGGTGTGGGGAAGAAGGGTGTGAGTGCTTATTTGAATAATTTGTTGAGACAGGAGAGAGTGGATTTCATTGGTTTGCAAGAAACTATTAAGAAGGATTATTCTGATGATTTTTTAGGAGAATTGATCCTATGAATCAATTCTCCTGTAGTTGGTTGCCTTCTGTGGGAAGATCTGGGGGCATTTTGGGGGGCCTACGTTCCTCTAAATTGACTCAGCTCGATGTGTCTGTGGGTAGATTTCATGTTAAGATGAAGGTGTTTGATGTTTTGAAACAAATTTAGTGGCATTTGGTGGTGGTATATGGGGCTGCTCAAGAGGAGAATAAAGAGGAGTTTTTGTTAGAGTTAGCTGATGTTTGTCAGGATCAATCTATTCCTTTGTTGGTGGGTGGTGATTTTAATGTGATCAAGTGTGTTTCTGAGAAAAATAAGGGTCATTCTTTGAATAGGTGGGGGCACAAGCTTAATTCGATTATTAATGCATATGGTCTAAGGGAGATTCTCATGTCTGGAGGGCAGTTTACATGGTCCAACAACCAGAAAAATCCTACTTTGGAGAAGTTGGATAGAATATTAGTTTGTAAGGAATGGGTGAAGCTGTTTCCTCTTACCACAGTGCACAAGTTGTCTAGAGAAGTTTCTGATCATAGTCCTCTGATCCTGGATACTATGGAAGGGCAAGAAAGGGGTGGCAGGGAATTCAGGTTTGAAAAAAGCTGGTTACAGTGTGATGATTTTTTGATCAGGGTGGAGAAAGTTTGGAAAAAACGTGTGAATGGTAAAAACAGTCTTGATAGGCTGCAGAAGAAACTTAAGAATGTCAGAAATGATCTGAAAGGATGGGGTGCTCATATAAGGGGTGAGGATAAGAAAAAGAAGAAGAGATTGGTGGAGGAGCTTCAGGAATTGGAAAGAATTGAGGAGTTGATTTTGCTTACTGCTGAACAACTTAAACGAAAAGCAGTTATTCAGAAAGAATTGCTAGAGGTGTATGAGAATGAGGAGAGATTTTGGCAGCAGAGATCGAGGGATAATTGGTTGCTAAAAGGTGATAATAACACTGAATATTTCCACATGATTGCTAATAGGGTGAGAAGAAAGAAAATGATCTTTTCTATGAAAGATGGGGAGAATGAGATTCAGGGGACTCATGATCTCCTGCAGCATGCCACTAATTATTATAAATCTTTGTTTGGTCCTGCTGGTGGGTTCTCTATTAGGATTGCAGATAACAATTGGCAAGATTGGGAGAAGCTTAATGATGAGGATAGGGAAAACATGGGGGTACCATTTACTGAGAAAGAGGTTAAGGAGGTTATTGATCAGATGGAGAAAAATAAAGCAGCTGGCCCTGATGGGATTCCTATTGAATTCTATCAACATTGTTGGATGATTATAAAAACAGATGTTATGGCTGTGTTTGAGGATTTTTTTGCTCATAAGATTGATTTGAGGAGCATTAACTATGGGGTGATTACTCTGTTGCCCAAAGGTGATGATGCTGATAGAATCCAGAAATATAGACCTATTTGTCTGCTCCAAGTGTTGTTTAAGATTTTTACTAAGACTCTGACAGTTAGAACTGAGCCTATAATGGGGAAATTAATTGACACATGTCAGACTGCTTTTATTAAAGGGAGGTTTATTGCAGATGGAGTGAATTTGTTACATGAGATCTTGAAAGAATCGAAAAGCCAGAAGCAGCAGGGTGTGGTGTTGAAAATTGACTTTGAGAAAGCTTATGACAAAGTCAATTGGGATATTTTGTTTTACTGTTGTAAGCAGAAAGGTTTCAGTGAGGATTGGATGTTTTGGTTAAAAAGTGCTGTGACTCAGGGTACTCTCAGTGTTAAAGTGAATCGGGAAATTGGCCCCTACTTTGGCAGTTATAAAGGGGCCAGACAAGGAGATACTTTTTCTCCATTCTTATTTGGCTAGGGAATGTTTGTCTAAGATGGTGCTTAATGCACAGGCTGGTGGGTTGTTTACAGGGTTGGCTGATAATCTGTTTGATAAAGGGATTGCTATTTTGCAATATGCTGATGATACCATCCTGTTTATTAAAGATGACCCTGGGGGGCTAGAAACTTGAAGTTGCTGTTGTATTTGTTTGAATCCATATCTGGTCTCAAGATTAATTTTGAGAAGAGTGAGGTGATGATGGTGTTGGATGATGAGGAGAAACTATCCAATTATGCTGAAATGTTCAACTGTCAGAAAGGTAGTTGGCCAATTAAATATTTGGGGTTGCCGGTTTGTAGCAGGAGATGCACAGTGGCTGAGATGAGTTTTATTGGAGACAGGTTGAAGAAAAAGTTAGATGGATGGATGGGGGTGCTTTATCTCTGGGAGGGAGGCATGTTAAAATCACTGCTTGTGTTTCCAGTGTGGTTGTTTATCCCATGACTATGTTTCTTTTACACAAAACAAATGTGGAAGAAATTGAGAAACAAACTAGAGCCTTCTTTTGGTATGGGAAGGTGGGTAAAAGAAAATATCATCTGGTTAAATGGAAATATGTGTGTAGACCCAGGAAAAAAGGAGGACTGGGGATTAAAAACATTAGACTTTTTAACATTTGCTTGCTTTGTAAGTGGTGGTGGCGCCTTGAAGCTGAGGAGGGTCCATCGCAAGTTTTTGTGAGAAAGAAGTATTTGAAGAGAGGAGGGATCAGTGCTGTGAAACACAGGCAGAATGATTCTCCATGTTGGAATGATTTGATTAAGATTAGGGATCTTTATTTGGCTGGTAGGAAAATGAGAATTGGTAATGGGGAGTTGACTGATTTCTGGCATGATGCTTGGTGTCTGGATATGCCTTTGAAGGATAAATTCCCTGACTTGTTTGATATTTGCCAGAATCAAACGATCACTGTGGCTGATATGGCAAGAAAAAGGTGGAGATGCTCTTTTAGAAGGTGGTTGGATGTTGATGGGTTGAATCATCAGGAACAATTGAAAAATCTGTTGTCTGGGGTGAGTTTGAATCAGGAAAAAGACAGGCCAGTGTGGATGTGGAATAAATCTGGCAAGTTTTCTGTTAAGTCGATGTACACACATTTGTCGAATATAGGTATTGATAGAAGTTTCAAACATATGTGGAAAGCTAAAATTCCCCTGAAGATTAAAATTTGGTTGTGGCTTATCTGGCACAATGCTATTCTCACCAAAGATAACATGAGGAAGAAGAATTGTGTAGGAGATTTTACTTGTAGATTTTGTAGTGAGGATGAAAACATTGGGCATTTGTTCTTTTCTTGTGTGGCAGACAGATATGTTTGGGGGGTGGTTGCTAGAGCTATTGGTGCTGCGAATAGGCCTGGGTCCTTTTCTCTGTACTTTT
Source organism: Avena sativa (assembly GCA_916181665.1). Classification (NCBI taxonomy): domain Eukaryota; kingdom Viridiplantae; phylum Streptophyta; class Magnoliopsida; order Poales; family Poaceae; genus Avena; species Avena sativa. Next base: position 294,856,304 of record OV702297.1, on the reverse strand, counting down.
GGTGGGCTTCTCAGTTTTTGGGCGTCAGCAGGAATGTGCAGATTACAGTGGTGGCGGCAATTTGTTGGGCTATCTGGAAGCTCAGGAATAGGGCTTGTTTTGAAAAAAAGCTTATTAATTCGCCTGTTGATTTGGTTATATATGCCTGTGTGTTCATTCGTTATTGGGCAGGGCTGCATGGGGAGGAAGACCGGGCGGTGTTGCAAGCTGGAGCTGATACTCTGCAACAGAATGCGCTGGCTGATGCGGCGGCTATGGATGTGGCTCCTGTTCCTTTTTTGGGACTGCCAGCAATCCTTGAAGATCGTACTCATGAAGCTCCGGAACTGGAAAGGGGGCGGGAGAAAAGAAGGAGAACCTGAAAATCTGGTTTGTGAGAAGATTGTGTTGGCGTCTCACGTGGCTTTCTTCGCTTGGTCTGATAGCTCCTCGTTGTGTTTGATAATACTGTTCCCCACTAGCCTGAGGGCGGTGTTCTTGCGTCTCCAGCCTTCTCCCTTTTGTCTGTTAAGTTTGTTTGGTTTGTAATATGGATACCTTAAGTCGTTTTGACCCCCTAGGTGGGTCAGTACTACGTTGGTGTGTTTGTGGTTGTTGTTCCGTTGTCTGATGATAATGGAACCCGATCCCTCTTTTTTGGGGATTGTATGAAAAAAAAATAACATGGAGTTGATCATGTGCTAAGTCAACCGAAACAAAGCATCAAAGGAGAATACCACAATACTATGCTTTTGTATGCTAAAACAACACATGATTCTTGCAAGGCACATTAAGAAATCTCAATTGTTTAGAACAAGTCATGCTACAACAATAATCACTAAGCATAAGGTCAAAACAACATGTAGCATGACATGATAAAGTCTAAGCCACAGTCAAAGCAAGCTCATTTGTACCACTATAAGCATGAAACTTTCTACTCCTTTCTAACACAAATCAACTTATTTGAAACAACACAGCGAAAACTGGGGTCCAACTACTTTATTCAAGCAAACTAAACAAACGAAAACCAAAAACAAAAACTAACATGCTCCAAGAACACAACAGTGCATGAAACAATAAAAATGAAGTGTCTAGAAAGACCTGAGATTTTTATTGATGAAGAAGGTGATGCCTTGGGCATCCCCAAGCGTTGATGCTTGTACCTCTTGAATATTTCTTGGGGTGACATGGGGTGTCATCCCCAAGCTTGAGATTTTTTCCATTCTTCATCTCATTACATCATTCTTCCCTTACACCTGAAATTTTTCCTTCATACAAAACTTCACACAATCTTCATTAGCAATATTAGTGCATTCAAAAGATAATAAACCTTTGGGGTTTAGTTTCAAAATGGCAAAACTTTCATTAAAGACACAAGATACTTTAGCAATTCCGTCAAAAAGCTAAATTTACCCAAGAGAGTCCAAAAAGAAATCGATAAAGAGGCAACTGCAAATAATGGCAGAAATCTGTCAAAACAGACCAGCAGGTAAAAACGATTTTTTCGAAGACCTTCTGTTGCTCAAATCAAAAAGTGTTGAACTAATGAAAGTTATATAACAACTGGTGTATTTATCCAGAACATTACAGCTCAATCCGACTTACAGAGATTTTTCACGAATTTTTATAGTGGAGAACAAAAATCTGTTTCGGGACATCACTTCCCCAAATCATATTTCCCTCTCATTAGAGGTTATTCTTGGCACAAAAATCAAATAAAAATGATAATGAGAAGTTATTAAAGAAGTAATAACTTCCAAGACTCAAGAAAACTATTAGGTTATCTCCCAAGAAGTACTTTTCTTTAACGCCTTTATGTTAGGCACAAGAAGCAAGAATCAAGTATTTTCGAATGAAGAAGCATTAAGATCAATACTCGAAATTTCAACTATAAAGGGTATCTCATCCAAATGAGTAGTAGAGGATCCTCTCTCAGCACTCTTGGGTTCACTACTTTCATCAAATGGGTTTTCAGGAACAATCCAATCAAAATTCTTTTCTAAAGCTTCATGCATTCCTAGCAGTTTAAAAGGTATGGGTATTTTTATTTCCTCTCCATTGGGTTTGGTTTTATCCAACTTTTCTAATGTACCCATAACATCTACACATGAGCCTAGCATATTAAAATGATCAAAGACCTTTTTGCCTTCTTTAGCAACATCATTAAACTCCTTTAGCAAAGTTTCTAGAATAAAATCTCTCTTTTTAGTATCTTCCACTTCTTTAAGTTTAAGAAACATTATTTGCATCATGGGGTTAAGGTTAACAAACCTAGCCTCCAACATGTGAAATAAAGAAGCAGCAGCAATTTCATAATTAGGAGCAAGTTCTGCTAAGGATATATCCTCAAGATCCTCATGTTTGCTAATATGATTAAAGAATTCTTCAATGTTTTCTTTCCCAATTATAGAGCCACAACATATTGAAAGGTCTTTCAAGGTGAACTTAGGGATCAACATGGTGAGCTAGAGAAAGGTTACAACTATAGGAAAAACTATTTTTTTGTGTTTTTTATAAGAAAAAGCAAACCAAACAAAACTAATTTTTTTGGATTTTTTTGAAAAAAAGAAGCAAACAAAACAAGGCAAAAGAAACTAATCAAAAAAACAAAGTAAATAGAAAGGTTGTGAATGACTCCCCTTGTGAAGCCATCCTTAACTCCCCGGCAACTGCGCCAGAAAACGTCTTGATGCGGATCAGATCACTGTAGAGCTTCATTGGGATACCCCAAGAGGAAGGTGTGATGAGCACAACAGTAAGTCTTCCCTCAGTTATGAAACCAAGGTTATCGAACCAGTAGGAGGAAGGAAATGACTCCAAGGTGTTGCTAACAACTTGGAACATGCATAACACAAACTCAAGACTTTGCCCCAACGAACAGTGAGGTTGTCAATCTCACCGGTTTGCTAAAAAAAGGATTAAACGTATAGTGTGGAAGGTAATGATTGCTTGCAGAAAGTAAACAGTAGTAGTAGATGATGTAACAATGGTAAGGATTGGACCGGGGTCCACAGTTCACTAGAGGTGTTCTCCTTAAGATAAATAACATAACATGTTGGGTAAACAAATTATAGCGGGGCAATTGAAAGGACTGAGCAAGGCATAACAATGCAATACTAGACATTCATGATCCTATGAGATTTGATTGGGCATTACAACAATATACATAGTCCGTCATCCAACTGCATCTATGACTAGTAATCCACCTTCAGGTTATCATCCGAACCCCCTCCAGTATTAAGTTGCAAGCAACAGATAACTGCTTTAAGCAATGTGTGTAAAGTAAACAATACGATTGTTCCATGAACAAAAGATTGTTGTTTTCTCCCTAGTAGCAATAGCACATCTACAACCTTAGAGATTTCTGTCACTTCCCTAGATTCAATAGAGGCATGAACCCACTATCGAGCATAAATACTCCCTCTTGGAGTCACTAGCATCTACTTGGCCAAGATAGCTACTAGAAACGGAGAGCATGCAAGATCTCAAACAAACAGACATGATAGAATCAATAATCATAAGACATAATAGAATCAATAATCAATCTAACATAGTAATCTCAATATCCATCGGATCCCCACAAACACAACATGCATAATTACAAATAGATAACCTTGATCATGAACGGAGCTCACAAGATCTAAACATGATAGCACAAAGTAGGAGAAACAACCATCTAGCTACTGTATGGACCCATAGTCCAAGGTGGAACTACTCACGCATCATACCAGAGGCTGGCATGGTGATGAAGAAGGCCTCTGGGATGATCTCTCCTCTCCGGCAGTGTGCCGGGAAGAGCTTCAGATCCCCCCAATCTAGGGACGATGGTGGCGATGACTACATACTGTTTCGTGGAGATCAGATCGGGTACTTAGGTTTTGGCATAGGGGGGTTTATATAGGCGAAGAGGCGAGGCAGGAGGGCAGCCAGGGGCCCACACCCTGCCCAGGCACGGCCCAGGGTGGGCCCACGCATGGGGGTGGGGGGTGGCCACCCTATGGCACCCCTCCGGTCACCGTTTGGTCTCTGTGTTCTCCTCAGTGAAATATTAACTTTGGTTTTTGTCCTGTCCAATTCCGAGAATATTTCCTTACTAGCTTTTCTGAAACCAAAAACAGCAGAAAACAGGCAACTGGCACTGCGACATCTTGTTAATAGGTTTGTCCCATAAAGTGTATAAAAATACCTCAAAGTGTAGAAAAAACATAGCAAAGTTGATACTAAACAAGCATGGAACATCAAATATTATAGATACGTTTACAACGTATCACAACGCAAGAGGAAGCGCGACGTCTTAAAGCTTTAGTTGCTAAGTGTCTTCTTTGGAGTTAGCTGCATTTTTTGGTGATTCCAGTGCTGATACATGATATTTGTTCTGTAGATAACAAAACCGCCAAGCTGGTGAGGGCTCGTGAAGACTGTGCCAGTCGTCGATTTGGAGTCGGTGATGGTAGCCCTTTCGACGGCAAATGAGAAGGCAAGAACCACGGTCGTGGCCACAAATTTGGATCACGCCGCGTCTAACTCTGTTATTGCGGATCTGCAGACCAAGTTATCCAATCTGGCGAAGCACATGAAGGCAAGCTGCCACCGCCTCCTTGGTAAGGATGCTCCATGTTTTTGTTAGTACTGGAGGGAGTTCCCGAGCAGGTCTAGTCCCCGAGTGGGTCGGAGCGACCGCAACCTTGTTTTTATATAATCTGACTCTATAGATGTTTTAGGTCAGGGCGATGCCTTGGTGTGGGATTTTACTGCGGAGCAGTGCATGCACGCGGTACTAAACGCTGCCTCGGAGTCATAGTCATGCGTCCACGCCATCCTCCAGAACATAACCTCGACTGAGGTGGTGCCCACACGGTTCATGGACGCATGTCCCTATCTGGAGCTAGCATCCGTGATGGTGGAGTGGATGGCGCGTTCTGCATTTTGTCGCGGGGTGACCGCGGCCTTGAACCTTGGGCTTTCCCACTTCCCCGAGAACTTTGATCTCGATGACTTGACGAGCGGGTATTCGTCGATGACTGGGGCAGTGGAGGCTGCTAAGATTGCCGCGCTGCAGGAAAAGGTGGCTCCGTATGCAGAACGGGTGCTGGCCATGAACGACCTCCTGCTGTACCAAGCGACACCGGTGGCGCCTGGCGGTGCCGACCTGGAGCACCAAGACTCCCCATCGGAGCGTCCCTTCCGTTCGGCGAGCGAGAAGGCTTTGGCCATGTACCCGGCGAAGCCTATCAAGGTGACCAAGTCGCCGAGCGATGCTTCTATTTTGTAGCCTGCAAAGTAGGAGGACTAACCATGTAATAGGGTTAGTGTCGATTGGCTTTGTAAAAACCTTTTGACTTTGTATGAATGCGATTTGTGTGCACATGTGTGATGGCGATTTCGTGTTTGTTTGTTTCATTCGAGTTTTGACTTTGTGAATTAGGTGCGTCAGGGGTAGCTAGTTCCCGAGCATGTTTTGATTATTTTTGCACATGCATGACTAACGATTGTATATTTGTGCGGGTTGTTTGAGTAACCCTTGGTTGACTTGTTGTGGCTTAGGGAGCCATTCACGTGGCGACCCCAAAGGACCCACTTGTACTTGGCATTTTTCCCTGGATGCCAGCTAGTTCGTTTTTTATGAGTCCCCGAGCGTGGTACTTGGCCTTTTGAAGCGTTGACCCTAAGGTAGGAAGGACCTGTGCTGCGATGTTTGTAGTGCGTCATCCCTCCTGGCTCGAGGAGCCAGTCGCTAGGCGACCCCTGGGCAAGCTCTATACTTGGTGTTTTTGCAAGGAATGTACGGGTCCATGTTGTTACGAGTCCCCGAGCGTGCTACTTAATCGTTTGAGTTGCTGCATCCGAGAGGGCAGGCAGGTGCTGTGTGAAGAATGGCCAGTTGTCTTGGCCCGGTGGGACAGTCGAGCAAGGCGACTCTGATGGGGGCTCTCGCTCGGCATTTTTCATGGATAGTGCAAGGCTCGGGATTCCCTGATGCCCTTGTACTGCACTACTTGGCCTCGTCGAGTCACGCTTCAAAGGGTTGACGACCCGATATTGTATTCATATAGTTTATGAGTGCGATTCGCACAAGATGTGGAGAGTAGACAAGATTGGCAGAACAGTTGCTTTATTCATTGGAGAGGGGGGTGTTACACAATTTGTGTTATAATGTGTGGCGCGAAGTGTAAAACTTGCGCCTGTTATCGATCATGCCAGGGGTTTCTACCTTCGGACATGCATTTTTCCCGGCGAGTGGACCCTAGATGTAGGTCACGGGCGAGTTGTAGTCGATGCACATTCTCCGAGCGCCGTTTATCTTCAGCACCAATATGGCTTTGTCAGCCAATCAGAGTAATTATTGTGGCATATGAGCCCTGCAGCGAAGAATCATCGTATTCTCTCTGCGAATGATTGGTTGCGCTCCGCATTGAGGGGTACCAGTAGTTGCTTGTCATGCCGACCTATTGGATTGGTTCTTTGTGTGTGCTCAGCGAGATCCTCCATGATGCCTGTCTTTCAGGGTTTGTTCCGGGTGGCATCATGGTTCTCACACCGGGGCTTGCTGAGCGTGTTTTCCTATGCATGGACGAGGTCCATGTTGGGCGCCACCTGTTGCTCTGACTCATCGTTGGCGAGGTCATCTGCGGTGCTCGGTGCTGGGTGGCAGAGGTACCGGGGGAGAAGCAAGTGGTTGCTTGTTTCTTCATGGCTACTGGGTCTTCCTGGTATGCTCCACTCACCAATATGGCGAGTCCATAGGCATGTTGCGCCTCTTCCACGATGACTGCGTCGGCCATCTTTGCGCTGTTGTCCTCACATTCGACATCCATGTTAGGGTCGCCATGCACGGTGATAATGTCGTGGGGGACCAAGAGCTTCATCATGTTGTAGGCATAATGTGGGGTCGCCATAAACTTGGCGAACACCTGCCTGCCGAGTATGCAATGGTATGGGATTTTAAAGTTGACCAGCTCGAAGACGATCCGTTCTGTGCGGAAGTTGGCTGGTGTTCCGAAGGTGACTAGCAGCGTCACCTTTCCAATTGGTATGCCTTCTAACCCAGAAATATGTTGTGGAAGGTGGAGAGGGTGGATTCCACCATGGACTGCGGTAGTTGCAGTCGCCTGAATGTGTCTAGGTAGAGGATGTTTATAGATCTTCCCCTGTCCATGAGGGTTTTGGGCAGATAATAGTCGGCCACTTTGGGCCTGACGACTAGGGAGACTTGTCCCAGGTACTCGATCCTGGGTGCATGATCCTCGCAACTCTAGGTGATGCTCTGCTCTGATTAGTTTAGCCAGCACGGGATGTCGACTTACTGCACCGCATTAACAGGGACATTGCGGGCCAGCACCTTATTTTCACGGCACGTTCCCACGCCGGTGAATGTATGGAGGGAGCCAACAGAGTGTCCGAACGCATCATCGTTGCTGTTGTCGCGTGGATGATCAGGGTTCGGGTCTTCCCTAGCACGCCTTTCCTTCTCGAACTCTTTGAGAGAGTGGCACTCAGTGGTGGTGTGGTTTGCTGGCTTGCCTTCTGTGTTGTGGTAGATGCAAGGTTGGCTCAGTATGGAAGCGAGGTCGAATCTTAGTCAGGCCATGGTGTTGCCACGTGGGTTATTCCACTCGCGGTGGTAGTTCTTGGGGTCACGTGGGCTGTAGATTGCATTGGCGACGAATTCGGCTCGTCCGTCGTTGCGGCGCTTGGTCGCCTGGCGGGTGTTGCTGAAGCGGAGGACACGGCTGTGGCCTCTGCTTAGGCCGCCTATGCAGCGTCTTCCACCCGACTCGTCGTCGGATTCCTGGATAGGATCTTCCTCCGAGTAGCGTTTGGCGATCTCGAGGAGGTCGGTGATGTTGTCGAGTGTTCGGTAAACCCTCTTGATCTTGGCGACCAAGGGCTCGTACAGGCAGGAATTCTTGAAACAGTGGATGGCGGTGTCCGGGTAAATGCCCGCGGTGTTTATCCACAGCTCCTGTAGGCATTGGACCCAATGCCGGGTCGACTCGCTGGGTCCCTGTACGCATCTCTCCAGGTCTTCTATTGTTGTGGCGAATGAATTGGAGCCGTCGAAGTGCTTGATGAAGGTCGTGCGCATCTCTTCCCAGGATTCGATGCTATTCTCCGGGAGGGTGTTGATCCACTGGAGGGACACGCCCTCCATCATCAGAGGGAGGTAGTGAGTGCCCAACAGCTTGTTGTGGCCGGCGATCCCCATTTCCATGAGGTATGTGTCGATTCATACTTTGGTATCGAGCGTAGGGTCGTACTTCTCCATGTCTTTTGGACCTCGGAAATTTGGAGGGTAGTTCTTGTCCCGTACCATCAGTCCAAAGCATGGAGGGCCGACTCGGCTGTGGCCACCACAACTAGAGAGCATGTGGCAGAGGTCGTATGGTTGGTGGGCTCGCCATGCTTGTGTGTTGATGATGTGGACTCGCGCATCGATGGGATGGCCATTGGACATTACCGCATTATATTCCGGTCGCGGGTCATTTTTGGAGACAACGGGGTTGGTGACAACCAGTTGTTGTGGATCTGGGGGCAAGCAGTTTGCCACATTAGCGACTATCCATTTTCCTGGGCGATCGGACGATGTTGCCTGCTGTTGGTGGACCGGGATTATACCCGCCCTTGGGAGTCTCTGCCCGCATTCTGCTGCTCGTCCTCTTTGGCGAGCAGGGCTTGGGATTACTTGATCTGGAGCGCTCCTTCTCCTGTAGGGTTCAGGTTGGCGACTGACGCTTGACTCGCGATGAAGTTTTCCATCAAAGTTGAGTAGAGGGGTAGGCCGTTGGCATCGTATTCTCGTGCCGCGACGATGACCCGAGGTTGTTTTTGGGGAGGTGCACGGTTGGGTGGTGGTGGATCTCTGTTCGTGGCCAACCCGGACGGAGGGCGACTCCCTCCTGGTGGTGGTGCGTTGTTGCAGACCGCGCGGTCGGCTGCCTGCGCAGGGTCGTTCTCATCGTTGAAGTTGAGAACTCTCCCCTGCGAGGCGAGATTGAGTCGCTGCCTAACTCGGTTGCGGTGATACACCGAGACTTGTTGTGCGGTTTCTTGCTCAAGGCAAAAAAAATCGCGATCGGCCTTTTCTTTATCCCTGGCCTCGTTCAAGGCCATGCAATGCTGTTCGATCTCAGCGACAGTTGTGGTGTGTGGGAGGGGTGGTGAAAGGATCCACCGATGGTTCGTTGTTGTTTGCCATGTAGATGGCATGATGGATGATGGGGTAGTCCTCGTCTAGAGACTCCGACCCAGAATCGTAGTCGATGAGTTGGAGGATCGAATCGTCCTCGTAGTCCCCAGCATTGGAGACTTTGGTGATGTTGCTAGCCTTGGGGGCAGGGGCTTCAGGCTCTACGACCGGCATGGGTGCTGCCGAGTTGGCATTGTCGCAGAGGGTGTCACTGCTCTCGACCGAGCCTTCCTCAATCGAGTCATACTTGCAGGCGAGTAGGGAGATCGAATGGATCTTATCCTCCGAGAGTAGATCGCGTGGGGGCGATCCGGTGCTGGCGAATGCGGTGGGATCCGCCAGATCGATGGCGTCGGTGAAGCCAATGAAGAGGTTGATGGAGCCGAGTTGTATCAGGATGGCGTGCATGACTGGTTGCGAGGCCGACACATAGCTTCTCGGCAGTATCTGGAGAAATCCTCCGGTGACAATCATGCTGACGGTGACGAAGGGTCGGCGAGTCGTATTGAAGGGTCTCGCCGCATATCTAAGGCTTGACTCGCCAAACCCCACTATGGGCGCCACTTTCGTGGTAATGGCCACGGCAGTAGCTACCAAGAGTAGCGATCGATTTGAAGTAGGGAAATAGCAAGTAGCCATCTACGGATTGGGTCCATTGATTTGAGACACATGGTTTACCCAGGTTTAGTCCCCGTAGGGTAAATACCTACTTCCTGCTTGCTTGTAGTGATGGCGGACGAATTACAAGGGTGGCGACCTAGGCGTAATGGTGGCGAGTCGCTTGGATTGGGTAGCTAATAGCTCGGGAGTACAAAAGGAACCCTAGGGAGGCTTATATAGGGCACCCCTATATAAGCCTCCCCATGGTTCCTTCTGTATGCTGGGGAGTATAGAAGGAACCCCAAGTAGGGTCAAGCTAAGGGAAAAGGGCAAAGCCCTCAAAGATGTTGACCGGGTCAAAGAATGACCCGGCCGAGTTATATTAACACCGGCCTAATAAGTATCGGGTTATCTCGAGTCAGGTATCAAAAGCCTGACTCGGCCGGCACACGGGGTATGTCGTCTTATCATGTACTATGCTTTATATCTGCAGGTTAGGGCTTGGCCGAGTCACACAAGGCGAGAACGAGTCATGGGGAAGCTTGCTCTAGAAGGATAGGGCGAACCCTAAAGTCAACACTGCACATTGTCTCTCTCTCTGAGGAATATGTACAGTGCCAAGCTCTACAAACAATGGACAGAGGGACAGAGGGGCAGAAGAGCGTCACGGAGGTGACAGTCCTAGAGCCTGACGCTCACATGTCGTGGACTCTGGGTCATTGACGTTGATATAAGGGAGACACGGAAAGGCTTCCACCGAATGACTATTTTGGGACAAGCATATTCCACGCATATGTTGTCCACATCAGCCCTAGATGTAACCTGGCCACCCCTTTATAAGGTGAGCCAGGGCCACCTAGTAGGGGGATCGATTCATTTTCACTTAGAGCTTACAGAGGGATTCTTCTTCCTCTCGCTTATACAACTTGAGGAGCAAGTGTATCCATTGTGGAGCTGAGTAAAGATCAAGTTCATATATCCTATGTGTATAAACCACTACATCATCCCTCCCTGGATCCCACTAGTGCACATTGGCCCCAACTTAAGCCTACCCATGGCATCTTCCGTGCCACCACCATGATAGTTGGCGTCCACCGTGGGGCCAGCATTGGTGCTAGCTGGAGTCAAGATCCGGACGAGAAACTTCATCGCCACCGGCGAGCACATCGTCTCTGGGCTCGTTCAGTTCTTCGACATGTGGGACTACGTCAGCGACAACGCGCACCACTTCGCCGGGCGCTCTCCTCCATGCAACGGGGTCTTCATCAACCTAGGCACCCACAAGATCTACGTCGATGTCAACACTTCTCGCGTCTACCTGCAGCGAGTCATCCTCGCAGGAGAGCCTCCCCTCATCGCTGCTAGTGGTCTGCGTACCACTCGCCTTGCAGGCAGCGTCGAGGTGATGATGACCGCGCCCGCACCAGCAGTGGGCGCAGGAGCCGGGCCAAGCAAGAGCCCGGTAGCACCAGATCCGGCAGTAGGAAAGCCGGCAGCGGCAAATCCGGCAGTTGCAGATGCACCCTAGGTTCATGATGTAACACCTAAGGCAACCCGAATCATAGGGACACCCTTAGAAAGGCCAAAGAATATTCTGCAGGAAGCTATAGGTAACTTAACCACTCCTGTAGCTCCCATTGTAAACCCAGCTCGTGCACAAGCCGAGTTAGAGGAGACTCGATTGAAAATGTTAGAGGAGGCTAAGAGGGTAGCAGCACTGTAGGAGTCACTAAACCGAACTTTGCATGAGTATGCAAGGGCAAATAAGTTAGACACTAGCCCAACTCGGCTAGATGGTGTAAGGATAAGGGGAAAGAACCTCCTTAGTGATATCAACAAGGAACATGAGTCTAGGCAAGGTGATTTGGCTAACCTGGGGTTGCTGAGGTGTAGTACACTGGCAAAGAAACTTAGGGCAGCAAATGCTGCAGCAACCGAGTTAGATGGCCTGACCGGGGTGAAGGAAATATGCCCGAGAGGCAATATATAAAGTGGTTATTATATTATTCCTTGTTTATGATAAATGTTTATTTTTCATGCTATAATTGTATTAATATGGAAACATCAATACATGTGTGTTTAATAAACAAAAATAAAGTTCCTAGTTATGCCTCTCTTATAAACTAGCTCGTTGATTAACAATATGATCAAAGGTTTCCTAATCATGGACATTGGATGTTGTTAATAACGAGGTCACAAAATTGTTAGAATGATGTGATGAACATTCATCTGAAGTATAACATTATGATCAAATTCATTGTGTTTATATTGCTATAACATCATACGAAGTAATCCTAGTCCTTAGACCATGAGATCATTTCAATCACTAACAGTGGAAGAGTATCTTGATAACATCAAACGTCACACCATAACAAGGTGATTATAAAGGTGGGTTTAGTGCTACAAAGGTGTTATGTTGAGGCTCATGGATCAAGAGTGGAATTTTTCCATCCTGATGATGGATAGATATACTCTGGGCCCTCTAGGTGATATCACATTAGTTAGCTTGCAAGCAAGTGATGAGATCACTAGAATGTTATATCACGGGAACAGGAAAAGAGTACATGTTAGTAACAAGATCAAACTAGGTATGGAGATATCGATGATCGAATCTCAGACATGTAATATATCGCGAGACAAAGGGATTGAGTTACATGCGTAAAAGGTTCTCACGATCACATAAGTCATCATTGAATGTGTGGGAGTCAGTACAGATATCCAGGTCTCGCTACTGATTATTGATCGGAGAGGGGTCTGGATCATGTCTGCATTATTTGCGAACCATAGGGTGACACACTTAAGGGACACTGACACCATTTGGAGCAAATAAAGATGCTAGGAAAAGATTTTGAAAGTGCTAGAATTATTTCAATAGAAACCGGAATTGTTTCGGGTGAAATTGTTGAAAGTGGTTCTGCATGTAATATTGAAATGTTGCAAGGGGTTTTATCTGAATGTTTGTTAATTAATGTAATTAATAAAATTCTGAATAAAATAAATAAAATAGTTTTATTAAATGAGAGCTTGCATTAAATTTGGTGGCAATTTAATGGAGGTGAGTGGAATTTTGAGTGAAGGCATGTTTATGTGAGTGGAGGCTTTTTATTTTGAATGGGAGCTCCACCCACATGAATGTGGAAGAGGTGGGGGAACCAACCATGGCCGCCATGCCATGCCCTTTGGGCTACCCCCTCTCCCTATAGAAGTCCCCCTCTCCTCCTCTCATCTCACACCTCCTCGCGAAGGATCCCTCTCCCCTCTAGAATTTCCCCATGGTCTTGGATCAGCGAGATACATGTTCCCGGTGGATTTTTTTGAAGGATTTGTTGCTTCCCTACTTCTCTAGAGCGAGGGCACGGAGGTTGTCAGGATACACGAATGTGTGTGCGATCACGGATGCACCACTGCTTTGTGGTGCTGGACTTGATGGTGCTGGACCTGTGTAACACTATGGTTCTGAAAAGACCATAGCTCCATGCAACACGCCAATCCCTGAATCGGTTCATTGGATTGCATAGATAGTAAAGATGAATAACAAAGCAATATCCGTGTATCTTGAATAACAAAGTGATCCAGAGTATTAAATTATTACAATAATGCGTAACACGCAGGCTAGATCAAATAGTTCAATAGCATACGGAAGCAATAGTGTAAAGTAGACTCCATCTTCAATTTCCCACAAGCGAACAAATGTTGAGTGGAGTATCACAACCTAATCGATCACTCGGAATCAGAAAAACAACCTGCAACATAAAACATAGCAGCCCCAAAGGGTCAATACTTGTAATGTATGGCAAGTAGAGCTAAGTAAGGAGACAATACACCTAGCAACTACATGCTTATTTGGCTAGGTGGAAGCTTGACTATTTTGCGAGCATAAACACTTTATCCTACTTTCATAATCACTTTTAGATTTCTTTGAAAAGATCCCAATTGAGTTACCCCAACAAAATTAAGTACTTTATGAAATTAGAATGAGCGAGAAACTTGTCATGAACTCAATATCAAGCAATTCAAATGTCCATAACCGGGGACACGGCTAATCGATTAGATTATACACCCTGCAGGGGTTAGTACACCTTACCCACATGACTTGGCCAAGCAAGCTCGTACCACCACTCTCATATTGGGTGATGATAGGGAGAAGCCCAAGAAGGGACCATTCGGGAAGTAGCTCCCCAAACCCGACACGCACCATACCAACCTACCAAAATTCTACATCTCTGGATAAGTGGGTTCGAGTTACCACAACCTAATAAGTCCAGCCAACCGCCCATTTCATTATTGGCACATGGTTGTACATGTAAGCTACCAAATAAAGAAGCCAATCATTTTCTCTTGATACCTGGGTGCCTTTCCGCAATGAAATCACCAAAAAATATCAATCCCATCACACCCAGGAGATTCATTGATTAAGTTGTTTTTAATTTTCTCAAAACAACACTAACACCAACAGTTATCGCATGATGTACCCCATCCATCGTCTATCACAGCATGGCTAAGCACATCTAGACATACGATGGTTCATCTACAAGGAATTCCTACCAAGGTGTATAGGTTTTAGCATAGCGATAGTACTTTCCTACACATGCAACTACAAAATACACTACACATGTATAGAAAAATAGTAGGACAATGGTATGATCAAAATAGCATCTACTTGCCTTGGTTGCAGTTGAAGTCGTTCAAGCACCTGTTGCAATCACACACGTTGCACTCCTCGCAATCTATCGATCAAACAATTGCATACAACATAAACAACCATACAATCATAAACAAATGCACAAAATGCATGCATGACAATTTAATAAGTCACAAAGGTTGTTATTTTAGTTCTCTAAACAACACTAAAGTATATGATGCATGCAAGAGATTGATTTATGCAATGGAGTATTTGTATTAATTATTACTCACCATTATTGGTGTTTTAACAGATCTGCTGTAACTTCTGTTCTCATTGTCGAATTAAAATTTTATCTAAAGTGTACTGGATAAAGGACATTAATACGAACCACTAGGCATTGGATTCACCCTAATTGGAGTTACAGATCATTTTCTATAATTTAAATAGGTTTTAATGAGTTTTAAATAATTTAAATAGTTTCTGTTGCCTAAAAATCTAACTAAAATCATATCTATAAACTTCACGGGATTTTGAATCCAGGGACATATTATTTATATTTTTCCAAGTTGCAGATGATTTACTATGAATTTAATGATTTAAGTGGCCATTAAAAATAATTAGATTCTCACGGTGTATAGGTACTACAAGTGTTAGATATAACAAGATATTAATAATCTACTCTTGAATAGCTTCAATTTGATATATTATACTTAATTTTTGGACTAAGTATGAATTTTCTACGAATTTTAGAAGTTAGATCTATTTTCTGCAATTTTAATTTTCTAAAAACTAGCTTTATTTCATCAGCATCGAGTCAGAACTGACTGGATTAAGTGAGCCGCCACGTGGCGCGATACCAGTGGATGATACCGGTTCGGCGGTGTTCTAATCTACACCGTTGGATCGAGATCCAACGGTCGAAGTTGAGCGTGGTCACTCACCAGCGGGAGGCGGCGTCGATGGCGACGACGACATAGGTGGTGGTCGGTGGCGGCGCTCCAGTGGTCCTTGGCGATGGCGGCGGGGTCAACGGTGTTTAGCTCCTCGTGGTGGTCCTCCTCGTCACCTCGTCGGCAACCGTCTCTTCCCCAAACGACGACGAACGGTGACCATTCTCCCGCGGCTCCGACGAACGTCGGTGGGAAATCGGCGGTGCTACGCTGCGAGAGGGAAGGGGAAAAAGGCACGGGTGAATCGGTGGAGCAAGGCGGTCATCAAGGAGAAGAGAGGGGCAAGGGGGGCTGGGAACATCGGCGGCAAGGCTTACCGAGAGTGCGGAGGCGGTGGCAGAAATTAAGCTCGATTTCGAGCTTGAGCTAGGGTTTCTGAAGATTGGAGGAGGGGAAAGAGGCGGCGGGGTGGTGGTTTATATGAGGCCCAAGACTTGGGCGAGGGGGCAGCGCTGATTCAGGCGAGAATCGCGGCGTTGGCGGCGCTGAGTTCGCGTCGGTCACGACGGCGGGGATGACAGGCGGGGTCCGCGCGTCAGCGGGACAGGGCGACGCGGGATGGCTGGCTGCGGTGGGTCGGCCCATGCGGCGCTGTGGCTACGCGCTGCGCGCGTGCGGGAGCAGGCGGGGTGAGCGGCAGGGAGAGGCTAGGCTAGGTGGGCCGGGCCAGGGTGGTTCGGCCGGGGTTAGGTTAGTTCATTTTTTCGTTCTTCTCTCTTTTTTTTTTCCAATTTCTGTTTATTTGTTTTCCTCACAACTTTTTATTTTGAACTCCAGTTGAGTTCAAACTTGTTTCTAAAATTTTCTAAAATCGAGTAGATTAATCTAGGCTAACATTTAGCAATAAATGCTGCCATAGCAGTAGTGGGTTTTTGTGAACCCAAAATAATTGCCTTTAGGAATAAGATGGCACATAGAAATTAGGGTTTACTTCCTTGTTTCATTTTGGGTTCTTCTCAAGATGCAAAATGCAATGCAATGCTCATGAATGACATGCTAATGCAAAATTTCTTTTCTAGTCCCAATTTCTAAATCTTGGGATATGACAAACTAACCCCCTTAAGATGAATCTCGTCCTGAGATTCAGAATGGCCAGCAAGGTTTGCGGTGGTGTTCTCGGGCTAACCCCCTTAAGAAAAGTAAACTAGCCATCTCCAAGATGAATGTCGATATACATATGATCCCTCTTTTCTTTAGGTGTGTGCATACTATCCATTTGTCAAGCATTGATTCCTATCCATTCAATCTATGCTAGTATTGTTCTAAAACTGACGACTCCAATATAGATGAGCTAGTGGAAAAACTGTGAATATCCAAACTGTGGTTTTAATGGTAGCATGACGCTTGCCTATCCACGGATTCTTTAGTAACGATGAATGTGATGCACTAGTATTGAGAATTTACGAGCACAATGCATGAATTGACTAGGGACTTACTAGTTACGAGGTTCAGATTGTCGAACACTTTCTTGGCAAGCACATGGTTCACAGTCACTTTCTCCGTTGGGTTTGTCTTGGTCCCATCGTTAGCATAATGTTCCATCTTCTTGCACTTGAAGCACTACACATTGCTAAGATCTCGATTCCCATTGCGATGATGTCCATTTCCTCCATTGTGGTTGTGTCCATTGCCTTCATTGTGGTTGTGTCCATTGCCTCCATTGTGGTTGTGTCCATTGCCTCCATTGTGGTTGTGTCCAGACTTTCCATTACCGTAATGGTGGGTACGCTTATGGTGTGATCCCGAGTTGTGATCGTTGTACTTCCTCTTGCGTTTTCCACTTGCTTGTGCTTTCCCTCCAGAATTCTGGCCTTGTCCATCAGTTCTTTGAAAGTGGGGCAATAAACCACTAACAACTGTACCGAGAGCTCATTACTGAGGCCATCCAGGAACCTCTCTCTCCTCTTAGCATCAGTGTCAACATCCTCAGGGGAATAACGTGAT
The DNA here is from genome assembly GCA_916181665.1 of Avena sativa. Lineage (NCBI taxonomy): Eukaryota > Viridiplantae > Streptophyta > Magnoliopsida > Poales > Poaceae > Avena > Avena sativa. The sequence continues at coordinate 294,839,020 of OV702297.1, read as the reverse complement.
AGGTTGTTGAACTCTATGTATTCCGCCACAGTGCGGTTATTTTGGCGCAAGTTGCGGAACTCCTTCCTCTTCAGACTCAGGACCCCTGAAGAGACATGGTTAGTCCTGAACCCTTCCTCAAACATGGCCTAGGTAACAGTATCCAAGGGGTGGGTGATCTGGAATGTATCCCACCACGAGGCAGCTGGTCCCTTTAATAAGTGAGCAGCAAACCTCACCTTCTCAGCATCAGTGGATCCAACAGTCACTAAATCTTTGTCCGCCGAGCGTAACCAGTCAAGAGCAATCATAGGTTCAGGTGCAGTAAAAGTTTTTGTTGGCCTTAGCCTCAGAAACCTTGCAAGTGCATCACCCTGGGGCTGGTTGTTCCCATTGGTGTTGTTGTTGTTGTTGTTGTTGTTGTTGTTGTTGTCGTTGTCGTTGTTGTTGTCGTTGTTGTTGTCGTTGTTGTTGTCGTTGTTGTCGTTGTTCTGGGCAGCCATGAATTGGGTCATCACCTGAGCTAGTTGTGCCTGGGATGCCATCAGCTGCTCCATCTCAGTGGGTTGACGGCGAGACGACATCTGTTTGGGACAACATAGATAAGTTATTGATAGAAGGACTAGAGAAGTATTGCTACTCATAACTATATGAAGCAACCAATTGGCACACAAGCAAACAGTCATCACAAACAACACCCAAGCCAAAATAATTTTGTTTTTGCTTTCCAGAAGATTTCTTTTGGTATCCTACCATCTACAAAGTGCTTGAGGGTGATTCTACAATGATAGGAGTAAAGGCAGAATCTGTCCTGCAGCTACTGTTGTGTTCACTAATTTTTCTGGACACCTTATACTACTAAAGAATTTTAGCCAAATTGTTTGCTGATATCTTAGGAAGTTTAGAACCAGATCCTAGAATATGAGCTTAATCGGAGTTACCAATTTAAAATGAAAAATCGTGCAGTAAAACCTGTCAGGCAGAAAACTGCAACGAATTTCTCCACGAATTTTGGCATATAACTATTATTATTTCATTATAATATCTCTCGAAAACTCCTGAAACTTTATGGTAACAAAATAAGGAACCTAAAGGTAATTACTTCTACTATTACACAAGCTTTTATATGGTCGATTGCTATGCCTAACAGAATCCTAACGAAGGCTACTTTGTGCATATCTCTCTCCCGGAAATGACATAGAACTATGGGGACTTAGTGAACTTGCGCTTCTTCTTCCCGCAAGAGGTTGGGGTGTATTCCTCTTCCGAATCCTCATCACTTGGGGCTTCAAACTTTCTCTTGGGCTCATCTTCTACTGTGTTGGCTCCAGCTTCATCACCTCCATCGTCATCGTCACTATCATCATCGTTATCTTCATCGGAATGGTTAAGTTGAGCTCGGAGATCAGCGATGATAGCGTCCTTGTTCCTAATGATGTCATACTTTTTCCTAATGGTGGCGCGAGCTTGGTAGTACTTCTCCATCATGCTTTGTATAGACTCCTCCATCCGGACGGCTTGTATCTCCAAGTCTTCCATTTGCTTAGGAAAGGATCCCATCTCTGTTTTGTCCCCAAGTGCCACCACATCATCTCCATCTCCGTTGCGCTTCCCAAATTCGAGGAAGACTGAATGCTCGTTCAACTTCTGTTGGTGAATATTGCACATACGAGACAAAGCCTCATGCATGCAGATATCCAACCCTCCTTCCTTGGTGTGGTAGAATCCTCCATAGCATAGTTCCTCGGAGTCCTCCACCGATGGATCCCGGGCGATGATAGTGTGGATCTCCATGCGTTCATCTCCACTATCTTGGGGGTTGAATCTTCTTCCTTTGAACATGGGCAAAGGCGAGCATAGAGTGAGTGCAATCCTTCCCAATTGCTTTCCAAAGATCCTTTCAGACTTCTCTCCGGCATACTCCACATGAGTGAACTCTCCCATCTATACATGTAAAGGAAAGAGCAATATTAGCATGGGTAAGGAATACTAGAAAGAATAACATAAGGAAGAATAGAAGGTGTCTAATAATTCTAATCAATTTCTAGGTTGCGATCCTATAGTCAACACACGTGCTTTTATACCATCTTGTAACACTACGGTTCTGAAAATACCATAGCTCCATGCAACACGCCAATCCCTGGATTGGTTCATTGGCTTGCATAGATAGTAAAGATGAATAACAAAGCAATATCCGTGTATCTTGAATAACGAAGTGATTCAGAGTATTAAATTATTACAATAATGCGTAGCACGCAGACTAGCTCAAATAGTTCAATAGCATACGGAAGCAATAGTATAAAGTAGACTCCACCTTTAATTGCCCACAAGCGAACAAATATTGAGTGGAGTATCGCAACCTAATTGATCACTCAGAATCGGAAAAAACAACCTGCAACATAAAACGTAGCAGCCCCGAAGGGTCAATACTTGGAATGTATGGCAAGTAGAGCTAAGTAAGGAGACAATACACCTAGCAACTACATGCTTATTTGGCTAGGTGGAAGCTTGGCTATTTTGCGAGCATAAACACTTTATCCTACTTTCATGATCACTTTTAGATTTTTTTTGAAAAGATCCCAATTGAGTTATCCCAACAAAACTAAGTACTTTATGTAATTGGAATGAGCGAGAAACTTGTCATGAACTCAATATCAAGCAACTCAAATGTCCATAACCGGGGACATGGCTAATCGATTAGATTATACACCCTCCAGGGGTTAGTACGCCTTACCCATGTGACTTGGACAACCCAACTCGTACCTGTCACATCCCAAATTTTCCAAATTTTGAAATGTGAAAAATAAATAAACAAAATAAATAATTGTTGAAATTTAGGGTGAAAAGAAACTTTTTGATTGCAAATTGAAATTTAGGATGACAAATCAAATGATCAACATGAGAGATAACCTTTCCCAAGGAGATTGTGACAACAATGATATCAAGGATGATATTATAGAAGGAACTCAAGCTCGCAATATTTGTGGAGACATGGAACACACTTCTAAAGAGCATGTGGATCAATGCCCTAATTGTGAAGAGAAACATCCAACTAAACAATGCCCCACATCTCAAGTGACTTGTTTCCTATGTGAAGTAAATGATCATGTCCCTATCCAATGCCCCATCTATCCTATAGTTCAACAAATGAAACAAGATGGAATGCATCAAATGTTTGGAAACCTAAAGAGATTTAAAAATATAAACAAATATTAAAAAAAATTATACAATTTGGAATCACCAAATTTGGATCTATAAATAAAAAGATATGGATTTTATAAGGCAAGGAAAGAATTAAATAAATAAGGAATATTTAAAAGCCAAAATTAAATATTGGCCAAATCCATAAACAAATAAAAGTTATTGAATAATAAATAAGGGTAAAATAATATTTAAATAAAATCATAAGGATTGAACAATATCCAATTTTATTTAAATAAAGACAAATTGCTTAAACTAAATAATGAATTCCAAGAAAATTATTTAGAAGACAATTTAAAACTTGAATTAAAATCCATAAGCAAACGGAATAAAGATAATCCAAATAAAATAAAGAGATAAAGAATAATCAAATAAAAAATATGGGATTAAACCATATTCTAATTATATTTAAATGGAGACAAAATCCCTCATATAAATGATTGAATAAATAATGGGAAAAATAAATGAAATTACCAAAGTGGAATAAAAGTTACCTAATTAACTTAAAAGGAATAAAAGAATTATTTGAATAAATAATATGGATTGGAACCATATTTAAACCTTATTTAAAATAAAGACAAGTGTATATTTTAAATAGATAATAAACCATAAAAGAATATAAGAAAATATTCAAATATGGATTCTAAAATACATTGTTAAAACAATATTAAAACTTACTGAAAGTTTGGAAAAGTTTTGAAATAAAATAAGTGTTTAAAACATTTGAATAAATTCAAAACAGAAAAAGAAAACAGAAAAAGAAAAAGGTTTTAGGAAGAAAAAAAATAAAGAAACAAACCAGCCCAGGACCCAACCCACTAATCTAGCCCAACATGCCCCACTCGCATCCCACCCCTAACTCCCCCCGGCAAAATGTTTTCTTACCTGCGATCAAACCCCTTCACTCGCTGACTCTGCGACCCCACACACAAACCCTCACCTCGCTGACGCCAAGCCCCATTGCCCCGTCATCATCTCTCCCACCCGCGCGACTCGTTCTTCCTCCCCTCCTCACCCGTTTCTACCTTAATCCCATGCCCTTAATTCACCTAAATGCTGCGAGTAACTCCGTCAGCAATCACGCACAATTCAGCGCCCCTCCCTCCTCTAACTTTCCCCTCATTCTCCAGCTTCCCTCTGCCCCTAGGCTGCTCCAATTGCTCGCCCAAGCACCCACTGCTCCGACGAGCTTTCCGATCAATTCCGGCGAGCACGACCCTACCCACTACCCCTAACCTCCACGGGAAAACTCCCCACCCTCTTTCGCATCTTCCAGTACCCCTAGCTAGCCCGCGCACGCTCCACAACCTCGGCATCAACGACATCAGAGCGCCACCGCCTCCTGCTCCAACTCCGACGACACCCCCTGGTATCTACTGACCTCCCCTCTCCCTCTCAAGGATACGCGTGTGACCAGTGACCTCGTGCGCATCTAACGCAAGAGTTTTTTTGTCTTAGATCGCACCGTAGTGTCGCCTCCGTCATCGACAGTGAGCGCTCGCCGCCAGGACCATCTCCGGCGAGGAATCACCAGTGACTCTGAGCGCCCATGCCTTCTCACGAGCACGTTGAGCATCAACACTCCACGAAGAATCTGGTGAGCATCTCCTCCCTCTCCCTCGCTTCCTGCTTTGGCCGGACCACCGCAGCCCGAGCGTGCCGCCACTCGCCGTCGCCAGCGCCACCAGATCATGGTCAAAGCGATGTTGTCCGTCGGATCTAGATCGCAAGCCTAGGAATAGATGACTTAACGAAGGGGTACAAAACGATCTGTGCCGTGCGATTTATTTAGATCCAACAATCCACACTGCACGATCCAACCGAACCGGTACCAGCGAATAGGAAACAGTCACGTGGCCATGTTTATTGTTTTAAAAACAGAAACTTATCTATTAAATGTTTAGAATTTAAAAATTCATAAATTTTAATCTACACGTCCAAATTTTGCAAATTTTATATCATTGGAATCATCAAAAAGAAACCTTTGCAACCATTCCCTTGGTTTAGCATTTTGCTTCTGTAAAATCGGTTGTTTTTGCATAAACATGTTTAGTCCTATTTTGAGTATAAAATTTATTCTAAAAATGTTTTTAGGGTAAAATCTTTTGTAAATGGTTTGTTTTGAACCCACTGACCATAAAAACCAACTTTTGGATTTAAAAGTATATTTTGTGACACTAGGGAATTATTCCTTGAATAAAAGCATTTTGAGTAAAGCAAAAATTGTTGATTATGCTTTAAAAATAATTTTTGAGTAAAACCTTTTACAATTGGTTTGATTTAAACTCTCTGACCCTAAACACTAGGTTTTGGATTTAAAAATATATTTGATGAACCCTAGAAAAATTATTACTTTGTTTAAAGGCATTTCTAGCAAAATAAAAATGTTGCTTTGATTTAAAAATGGATTTTGGGTGAAACCTTTTGAAAACGGATTGCATTTAAACAACTTGACCATAAACACTAACATTTGTGTTTAGAAATATATTTGGCTAACACTAGAATTTATTCTTTGAATAAAATCATTTCTAGCAAAACTAAAGGGATTTAAATGGCCATTTTCACTAACTTGTTTCCAAATGACCTTGCCACTTTTCTAAATGACCAATAGGTGTTTTAAAATGTTTATAGCCTATTAGAGACCACTTTTCCAGATAAAATAATCTTTTGCATGCTTGCATGCTTTGTTTTGTTTTCTTTATTTTATGTGGTGAATTGTTTGAATGTTATTTTTGAAATTGTGCCTTGCTTGATTCAATTGTAGTGAACTTTGAAGAGTGTGACCATTTCAAGATCAAGGAGTGAACCTATATTCTCTACTAAAAAGGAAAGTGGTGCTTCATACATTTTTTCCTATTATTTTAACTATGCATTAGTGATATTTCTAAGTAAGACTTGCATGGAATTTTCTATCTGTTAACTATGCCATGGGAAATCCTAGTAGATGATGCCTTAGTAGAATTTTCCCTAAGTTAAGATTCCTAATAATATCATGGTTAGCCTAGATAGTAGCAAACAAGGGTGATTTATATACATGCTATGGAAATTTTGCTAAGTCTTTTGACTTATGTTTTTTCTTAATAAAACTACTAAGTGAATGAATCACCTGGGTGGAATGGTAATTGCTTGGATGGATTTTTGTTGAGTGGTTACCAGGGCCCCATTTTCATGGCCTACCATGTGTATCTCACTTGTGGAATGCCACCCAGGAACAAAGAGATTTGAGATGTCAAATGTTGAGAAGCTTCAAGTGCAGCGACATGGCAATATGGGCTCTGCCTGGATCATATAGGTTGCAATAACTTAGCCAGATGGACAGTTGGTGGTAGGGGGTGATAGGTTTGGGAACGCGTCCATTTTGGTCTAAGCGAAGGCTTCTGAAAGATCTTGTCTCGATGCATGTCGAGTCTTGTGGGGAAAGTGCACCACCTCTCGAGAGAGTAAAAATCTAAGTACTTAGCCGTGTCCCCGGCAATGGACAATTTGAGCATCAAGACATGGAAGCTATCAAGGATCTCCTCATCCCAATTTCTAAGTTTAAAAACTTGTGGTTGAACAAGGGTAAAGGTTAACCAATATTCCTTGGTTGTTCCTTGGGTGGTTTGACAAACAAAAACTTAGTGTTTTCAAATGATAAGGAAAATCTATTTTGAGCAAAGCAAGCCTAAGCTCCACTTAGCCAAATGCATATAGATGATAGATACCACTATTCTACCATAGTATCACTTGCCAATACAATTCAAATGTATTGACCCTTGTGGCTGTAACTTATTATGTTGCAGGTTTGTTTGATGTTATTGAAGTGTGTTGAATAGGATTACAAGTCTACAACCAACATGATTGCATGTGGCACTTTGAAGATGAAAGACTCCATGCTACATAGTTATTTCTGCTGCATTGTAATGAGATAGCCAAATGATCTATGTAAGATGTAATGAATTATTTTATTCCTGGTTATAAAGTTGTATTATGACCTTTGTTTCTTGATATTACATCTTAAACTGTGGATGCTAGCTATTGATCCAGGGACTAGCATTGTAAACACATGGATATCTACCTTATTAGGTTGGGACCTCTATAGATGGTATCAGAGCACTGTGTTGCCTGTAGGATTGTAACCCTAGGATTGGACAAAACCCCTTAGAAAAATAGGAGTTGTATTTGTTCCAAAACTTATTTACAAACAATCTTGTAAACTATTTCCTCAACCTTTTTAGTTTTGATTCTACATCTCTCCCTTTTTCAAACTTGATGGACAAAGACTTCACCATGAGCAAGGACTTCAACATCACCAATGACTTCAACTTTAGTGCATCAAAGTATTCAACTTGTACATAACTAAGGACTAGAAGTGAGAAAAGAATGTTACTCAAGACTTGAAGACTAAGGAAACACAACCTAAAAGGAACCATCATCACCTTTGAAGTTTTGTGACCAAGATGCAAGAATTTTTCCAAGGAAACCATGATCCTGTTCATGAAGAAAACAACTAAGAAGAATGGAATGATCTCAAGTGAACTATATAGTTGGACCACCATACTAGTGTTTAGTTTAGATCATATATTGATCAGACCAACTTATCTGGTGTAGGAAAATATTTTGTTGCCTAAAAATATGTTTGAATCTTGTTGTTTAAGTGGAATGTTTGATTGTGATTGCTTGCACATTGCTTATGTGAATTGTTGTGTGTGAGTAGAATTCTTCCTCTAGAATCTTTTGCCTATTCTAATCCCAATCCTACCCAAATAGATGACTTCTCCAAGAGACCAAAACTCCAACATCAAGAATGGTGACAACAACAACCAAGAGATGCACATGAGAGAACAACTTCTAGCAACTCAAGCCCAGTTGAATCAAGTGACAACTCAGTTTTTATCCAACAACAATGAGTTAGACCCAACCATGCAAAAGTTTTTGGAAATCCAATCCCAATTTTTGCAAAGGATGACAAATCAAATGATCAACATGAGAGACAACCTTTCCCAAGGATATTGTGACAACAATGATATCAAGGATGATATTATAGAAGGAACTCAAGCTTGCAATATTAGTGGAGACATGGAACACACTTCTAAAGAGCATGTGGATCAATGCCCTAATTGTGAAGAGAAACATCGAACTAAACAATGCCCCACATCTCAAGTGACTTGTTTCCTATGTGAAGTAAATGATCATGTCCCTATCCAATGCCCCATCTATCCTATAGTTCAACAAATGAAACAAGATGGAATGCATCAAATGTTTGGAAACCTACATAAGGGAACAACTTCTACCAAGAAGGATAAAAACAAAGTCAGAACCATGCCTCATAAGACCACATCCAAAGTGACCACAACGTGTTGCTACTCATGTGGAGAAGAAGGTCATATCTCTAGTAACTGCCCTAAGAAGAGAGAAAGATTTCCTACCTTTTTGGTGAGATATGAAGTACATGAACTAGAAGAACTCCTAGCTTTGGAGAGACCCAAAAAGAAGAAGAAGGACAAAAGCCAAGTGCAATGTTATAATTGAAAAGAGATGGGACACTATGCCAGTGAATGTCCAGAAAATAAGAAGAACCAAGGAAACAAACAAGAAGCAATGATACCAAAGAAGAAGAAGGATATTAATTGATGTGTTTAAAATGCAAAGAGCTAGGACATTATGCAAGCAATTGTCAGAGAAGATACATCAAGATCCCAAGTAAGCCAAGATGTAATCTAGTTGAAAACCTTTTTATGGGTGGTAGTACCCTAGTTGTCTTGAAGCCGGCTTGTAACCACTATCCTTCCCAAATCTCGGGACGAGATTTCTTTTAAGGGTGGTAGCCTGTCACATCCCAAATTTTGAAATGTGAAAAATAAATAAACAAAATAAATAATTGTTGAAATTTAAGGTGAAAAAATGAACTTTTTGATTGCAAATGGAAACATCAAAACCAATCTTGAACAAACTTTGAATGAAAAGGGAATCAAACCAGATTTCAATCAAGTGAAATGCATTCATCAATGAATGTATCTTGAAATTTAAACACTTGGAAAAGTTAAACCAAAACCCTAAAACCCTAATGGAAGAAAATAATTTCCAAATCTCTCTAAAGACCATGGATTTGATCCCTATAAAAATTCAGCAACAATCATTTTAAAATGATAAAAAATGATAATCAAAAATATTATAAAACCATAGAAATTGGTTTCACTCAATTTGGAACCATGGATAAAAACTTATGAATATAATAAGATAAAAGGAAATAATTTCCAAAGCTAATAAAGCTCCTATCTAAAATCCATACCAAATTGTGATCAAAATAATCCTAAAGAGATTTAAAAAGATAAACAAATAATAAATAAAATTATACAATTTGGAATCACCAAATTTGGATCTATAAATAAAAAGATATGGATTTTATAAGGAAAGGAAAGAATTCAATAAATAAGGAATATTTAAAAGCCAAAATTAAATATTGGCCAAATCCATAAACAAATAAAAGTTATTGAATAATAAATAAGGGTAAAATATTATTTAAATAAAATCATAAGGATTGAACAATATCCAATTTTATTTAAATAAAGACAAATTGCTTAAACTAAATAATGAATTCCAAGAAAATTATTTAGAAGACAATTTAAAACTTGAATTAAAATCCATAAGCAAATGGAATAAAGATAATCCAAATAAAATAAAGAGATAAACAATAATCAAATAAAAACATATGGGATTAAAACATATTCTAATTATATTTAAATGGAGACAAAATCCCTAATATAAATGATGAATAAATCATGGAAAAAATAAATGAAATTACCAAAGTGGAATAAAAGTTACCTAATTAACTTAAAAGGAATAAAATAATTATTTGAATAAATAATATGGATTGGAACCATATTTAAACCTTATTTAAAATAAAGACAAGTGTATATTTTAAATAGATAATAAACCATAAAAGAATATAAGAAAAATATTCAAATATGGATTCTAAAATACATTGTTAAAACAATATTAAAACTTACTGAAATTTTGGAAAAGTTTTGAAATAAAATAAGTGTTTAAAACATTTGAATAAATTCAAAACAGAAAAAGAAAACAGAAAAAGAAAAAGGTTTTAGGAAGAAAAAAAATAAAGAAACAAACCAGCCCAGGAACCAACCCACTAATCTAGCCCAACAGGCCCAACTCGCAGCCTACCCCTCACTCCCCCCAGCGAAATGTTTTCTTACCCGCGATCAAACCCTTTCACTCGCTGACTCTGCGACCCCACACGCAAACCCTCACCTCGCTGACGCCAAGCCCCATTGCCCCGTCATCATCTCTCCCACCTGCGGGACTCGTTCTTCCTCCCCTCCTCACCCGTTTCTACCTTAATCCCGTGCCCTTAATTCACCTAAATGCCATGAGTAACTCCGTCAGCAATCACGCACAATTTAGCGCCCCTCCCTCCTCTAACTTTCCCCTCATTCGCCAGCTTCCCTCTGCCCCTAGGCTGCTCCAATTGCTCGCCCAAGCACCCACTGCTCCGACGAGCTTTCCGATCGATTCCAGCGAGCACGACCCTCCCCACTACCCCTAACCTCCACGGGAACACTCCCCACCCTCTTTCGCATCTTCCAGTACCCCTAGCTAGCCCGCGCGCACTCCACAACCTCGGCAACAACGACATCAGAGCGCCACCGCCTCCTGCTCCAACTCTGGCGACGCCCCCTGGTATCTACTGACCTCCCCTCTCCCTCTCAAGGATACGCGTGTGACCAGTGACCTTGTGCGCATCTAACGCAAGAGTTTGTTTGTCTTAGATCGCACCGTAGTGTCGCCTCCGTCATCGACAATGAGCGCCCGCCGCCAGGACCATCTCCGCCGAGGAATCGCCAGTGACTCCGAGCGCCCATGCCTTCCCACGAGCACGTTGAGCATAAACACTCCACGACGAATCTGGTGAGCATCTCCTCCCTCTCCCTCGCTTCCTGCTTTGGTCGGACCACCGCAGCCCGAGCGCGCCACCGCTCACCGTCGCCAGCGCCACCAGATCGTGGTCAAAGCGATGTTGTCCGTCGGATCTAGATCGCAAGCCCAGGAATAGATGACTTAACGAAGGGGTACAAAACGATCTGTGCCGTGCGATTTCTTCAGATCCAACAATCCACACGTATTGATCCAACCGAACCGGTACCAGCGAATAGGAAACAGCCACGTGGCCATGCTTATTGTTTTAAAAACAGAAACTTATCTATTAGATGTTTAGAATTGAAAAATTCATAACTTTTAATCTACACGTCCAAATTTTGAAAATTTTATATCATTGGAATCATCAAAAAGAAACCTTTGCAACCATTCCCTTGGTTTAGCATTTTGCTTCTGTAAAATTGGTTGTTTTTGCATAAACATGTTTAGTCCTATTTTGAGTATAAAATTTATTCTAAAAATGTTTTTAGGGTAAAATCTTTTGTAACTGGTTTGTTTTGAACCGACTGGCGATAAAAACCAACTTTTGGATTTAAAAGTATATTTTGTGACACTAGGGAATTATTCCTTGAATCAAAGCATTTCGAGTAAAGCAATAATTGTTGATTATGCTTTAAAAATAACTTTTGAGTTAAACCTTTTGCAATTGGTTTGATTTAAACTCTCTGACCCTAAACACTAGGTTTGATTTAAAAATATATTTGATGAACCCTAGAAAAATTATTACTTTGTTTAAAGGCATTTCTAGCAAAATAAAAATGTTGCTTTGATTTAGAAATGGATTTTGGGTGAAACCTTTTGAAAACGGATTGCATTTAAACAACTTGACCATAAACACTAACATTTGTGTTTAGAAATATATTTGGCTAACACTAGAATTTATTCTTTGAATAAAATCATTTCTTGCAAAACTAAAGGGATTTAAATGGCCATTTTCACTAACTTGTTTCCAAATGACCTTGCCACTTTTCTAAATGACCAATAGGTGTTTTAAAATGTTTATAGCCTATTAGAGACCACTTTTCCAGATAAAATAATCTTTTGCATGCTTGCATGCATTGTTTTGTTTTCTTTATTTTATGTGGTGAATTGTTTGAATGTTATTTTTGAAATTGTGCCTTGCTTGATTCAATTGTAGTGAACTTTGAAGAGTGTGACCATTTCAAGATCAAGGAGTGAACCTATATTCTCTACTAAAAAGGAAAGTGGTGCTTCATACATTTTTTCCTATTATTTTAACTATGCATTAGTGATATTTCTAAGTAAGACTTGCATGGAATTTTCTATCTGTTAACTATGCCATGGGAAATCCTAGTAGATGATGCCTTAGTAGAATTTTCCCTAAGTTAAGATTCCTAATAATATCATGGTTAGCCTAGATAGTAGCAAACAAGGGTGATTTATATACATGCTATGGAAATTTTGCTAAGTCTTTTGACTTATGTTTTTGCTTAATAAAACTACTAAGTGAATGAATCACCTGGGTGGAATGGTAATTGCTTGGATGGATTTTTGTTGAGTGGTTACCAGGGCCCCATTTTCATGGCCTACCATGTGTATCTCACTTGTGGAATGCCACCCAGGAACAAAGAGATTTGAGATGTCAAATGTTGAGAAGCTTCAAGTGCAGCGACATGGCAATATGGGCTCTGCCTGGATCATATAGGTTGCAATAACTTAGCCAGATGGACAGTTGGTGGTAGGGGGTGATAGGTTTGGGAACGCGTCCATTTTGGTCTAAGCGAAGGCTTCTGAAAGATCTTGTCTCGATGCATGTCGAGTCTTGTGGGGAAAGTGCACCACCTCTCGAGAGAGTAAAAATCTAAGTACTTAGCCGTGTCCCCGGCAATGGACAATTTGAGCATCAAGACATGGAAGCTATCAAGGATCTCCTCATCCCAATTTCTAAGTTTAAAAACTTGTGGTTGAACAAGGGTAAAGGTTAACCAATATTCCTTGGTTGTTCCTTGGGTGGTTTGACAAACAAAAACTTAGTGTTTTCAAATGATAAGGAAAATCTATTTTGAGCAAAGCAAGCCTAAGCTCCACTTAGCCAAATGCATATAGATGATAGATACCACTATTCTACCATAGTATCACTTGCCAATACAATTCAAATGTATTGACCCTTGTGGCTGTAACTTATTATGTTGCAGGTTTGTTTGATGTTATTGAAGTGTGTTGAATAGGATTACAAGTCTACAACCAACATGATTGCATGTGGCACTTTGAAGATGAAAGACTCCATGCTACATAGTTATTTCTGCTGCATTGTAATGAGATAGCCAAATGATCTATGTAAGATGTAATGAATTATTTTATTCCTGGTTATAAAGTTGTATTATGACCTTTGTTTCTTGATATTACATCTTAAACTGTGGATGCTAGCTATTGATCCAGGGACTAGCATTGTAAACACAGGGATATCTACCTTATTAGGTTGGGACCTCTATAGATGGTATCAGAGCACTGTGTTGCCTGTAGGATTGTAACCTTAGGATTGGACAAAACCCCTTAGAAAAATAGGAGTTGTATTTGTTCCAAAACTTATTTACAAACAATCTTGTAAACTATTTCCTCAACCTTTTTAGTTTTGATTCTACATCTCTCCCTTTTTCAAACTTGATGGACAAAGATTTCACCATGAGCAAGGACTTCAACATCACCAATGACTTCAACTTTAGTGCATCAAGGTCTTCAACTTGTACATCACTAAGGACTAGAAGTGAGAAAAGAATGTTACTCAAGACTTGAAGACTAAGGAAACACAACCTAGAAGGAACCATCATCACCTTTGAAGTTTTGTGACCAAGATGCAAGAATTTTTCCAAGGAAACCATGATCCTGTTCATGAAGAAAACAACTAAGAAGAATGGAATGATCTCAAGTGAACCATATAGTTGGACCACCATACTAGTGTTTAGTTTAGATCATATATTGATCACACCAACTTATGTGGTGTAGGAAAATATTTTGTTGCCTAAAAATATGTTTGAATCTTGTTGTTTAAGTGGAATGTTTGATTGTGATTGCTTGCACATTGCTTATGTGAATTGTTGTGTGTGAGTAGAATTCTTCCTCTAGAATCTTTTGCCTATTCTAATCCCAATCCTACCCAAACAGATGACTTCTCCAAGAGACCAAAACTCCAACATCAAGAATGGTGACAACAACAACCAAGAGATGCACATGAGAGAACAACTTCTAGAAACTCAAGCCCAGTTGAATCAAGTGACAACTCAGTTTTTATCCAACAACAATGAGTTAGACCCAACCATGCAAAAGTTTTTGGAAATCCAATCCCAATTTTTGCAAAGGATGACAAATCAAATGATCAACATGAGAGACAACCTTTCCCAAGGATATTGTGACAACAATGATATCAAGGATGATATTATAGAAGGAACTCAAGCTTGCAATATTAGTGGATACATGGAACACACTTCTAAAGAGCATGTGGATCAATGCCCTAATTGTGAAGAGAAACATCCAACTAAACAATGCCCCACATCTCAAGTGACTTGTTTCCTATGTGAAGTAAATGATCATGTCCCTATCCAATGCCCCATCTATCCTATAGTTCAACAAATGAAATAAGATGGAATGCATCAAATGTTTGGAAACCTCCATAAGGGAACAACTTCTACCAAGAAGGATAAAAACAAAGTCAGAACCATGCCTCATAATACCACATCCAAAGTGACCACAACGTGTTGCTACTCTTGTGGAGAAGAAGGTCATATCTCTAGTAACTGCCCTAAGAAGAGAGAAAGATTTCCTACCTTTGTGGTGAGATATGAAGAACATGAACTAGAAGAACTCCTAGCTTTGGAGAGACCCAAAAAGAAGAAGAAGGACAAAAGCCAAGTGCAATGTTATAATTGAAAAGAGATGGGACACTATGCCAGTGAATGTCCAGAAAATAAGAAGAACCAAGGAAATAAACAAGAAGCAATGATACCAAAGAAGAAGAAGGATATTAATTGATGTGTTTAAAATGCAAAGAGATAGGCCATTATGCAAGCAACTGTCCAGAGAAGATACATCAAGATCCCAAGTAAGCCAAGATGTAATCTAGTTGAAAACCTTTTTAAGGGTGGTAGTACCCTAGTTGTTTTGAAGCCGGCTTGTAACCTCTAGCCTTCCCAAATCTCGGGACGAGATTTCTTTTAAGGGTGGTAGCCTGTCACATCCCAAATTTTGAAATGTGAAAAATAAATAAACAAAATAAATAATCGTTGAAATTTAAGGTGAAAAGAAACTTTTTGATTGCAAATGTAACATCAAGACCCATCTTGAACAAACTTTGAATGAAAAGGGAATCAAACCAGATTTCAATCAAGTGAAATGCATTCATCAATGAATGTATCTTGAAATTTAAACACTTGGAAAAGTTAAACCAAAACCCTAAAACCATAATGGAAGAAAATAATTTCCAAATCTCTCTAAAGACCATGGATTTGATCCCTATAAAAATTCAGCAACAATTATTTTAAAATGATAGACAAAAATATTATAAAACCATAGAAATTGGTTTCACTCAATTTGGAACCATGGATAAAAACTTATGAATATAATAAGATAAAAGGAAATAATTTCCAAAGCTAATAAAGCTCCTATCTAAAATCCATACCAAATTGTGAGCAAAATAATCCTAAAGAGATTTAAAAAGATAAACAAATATTAAATAAAATTATACAAATTGGAATCACCAAATTTGGATCTATAAATAAAAAGATATGGATTTTATAAGGCAAGGAAAGAATTAAATAAATAAGGAATATTTAAAAGCCAAAATTAAATATTGGCCAAATCCATAAACAAATGAACGTTATTGAAAAATAAATAAGCGTAAAATAATATTTAAATAAAATCATAAGGATTAAACAATATCCAATTTTATTTAAATAAAGACAAATTGCTTAAACTAAATAATGAATTCCAAGCAAATTATTTAGAAGACAATTTAAAACTTGAATTAAAATCCATAAGCAAATGGAATAAAGATAATCCAAATAAAATAAAGAGATAAAGAATAATCAAATAAAAACATATGGGATTAAACCATATTCTAATTATATTTAAATGGAGACAAAATCCCTAATATAAATGATTGAATAAATCATGGGAAAAATAAATGAAATTACCAAAGTGGAATAAAAGTTACCTAATTAACTTAAAAGGAATAAAAGAATTATTTGAATAAATAATATGGATTGGAACCATATTTAAACCTTATTTAAAATAAAGACAAGTGTATATTTTAAATAGATAATAAACCATAAAAAATATAAGAAAATATTCAAAAATGGATTCTAAAATACATTGTTAAAACAATATTAAAACTTACTAAAAGATTGGAAAAGTTTTGAAATAAAATAAGTGTTTAAAACATTTGAATAAATTCAAAACAGAAAAGGAAAAAGGTTTTAGGAAGAAAAAAAATAAAGAAACAAACCAGCCCAGGACCCAACCCACTAATCTAGCCCAACAGACCCAACTAGCAGCCCACCCCTCACTCCCCCCTGGCGAAACGTTTTCTTACCCGCGGTCAAACCCCTTCACTCGCTGACTCTGCGACCCCACACGCAAACCCTCACCTCGCTGACGCCAAGCCCCACCGCCCCGTCATCATCTCTCCCACCTGCGCGACTCGTTCTTCCTCCCCTCCTCGCCATTTTCTGCCTTAATCCCGCGCCCTTAATTCACCTAAATTCCGCAAGTAACTCCGTCAGCAATCACGCATGATTTAGTGCCCCTCCTTCCTCTACCTTTCCCCTTATTCGCCAGCTTCCCACTTCCCCTAGGCTTCTCCAATTGCTCGCCCAAGCACCCACTGCTCCGAAGAGCTTTCCGATCGATTCCGGCGAGCAGGACCCTCAACACTACCCCTAACCTCCACAGGAACACTCCCCACCCTCTTGCGCATCTTTCAGTACCCCTAGCTAGCGTGCACGTGCTCCACAGCCTCGGCAACAATGACGTCAAAGCGCCACCGCCTCCTACTCTAACTCCGGCGACGCCCCCTGGTATCTACTGACCTCCCCTCTCCCTCTCAAGGATACGTGTGTGACCAGTGACCTGTGCGCATCTAACGCAAGCGTTTATTTTTCTTAGCTCGCACCATAGTGTTGCCTCCGTCATCAACAGTGAGCGCCGTTGCCAGGACCATCTCCGGCGAGGAATCGCCAGTGACTCCGAGCGCCCCTGCCTGCCCACGAGCACGTTGAGCATCATCACTCCACGGCGAATCCGGTGAGCATCTCCTCCCTCTCCCTCGCTTCATTCTTTGGTAGGACCACCGCAGCCCAAGCGCGCCGTCGCTCGCCCTCACCAGCGCCACCATATCGTGGTCAAAGCGATGATGTCCGTCGGATCTAGATCGCAAGCCTAGGAATAGATGACTTAACGAAGGGGTACAAAATGATCTATGCCATGCGATTTATTTAGATCCAATGATCCAACCGAACCAGGACCAGCGAATACGAAACAGCCATGTGGCCCTGTCTATTGTTTTAAAAACAGAAACTTATCTATTAGATGTTTAGATTTGAAAAAATCATAACTTTTAATCTACACGTCCAAATTTTGAAAATTTTATATCATTGGAATCATCAAAAAGAAACCTTTGCAAAAATGCCCTTGGTTTAGCATTTTGCTTCTATAAAATTTGTTGTTTTTGCAGAAACATGTTTAGGCCTATTTTGAGTATAAAATTTATTCTAAAAATTTTTTTAGGGTAAAATATTTTGTAAATGGTTTGTTTTGAACCCACTGACCATAAAAACCAACTATTTGATTTAAAAGTATATTTTGTGATACTAGGGAATTATTCCTTGAATAAAAGCATTTTGAGTAAAGCAAAAATTATTGATTATGTTTTAAAAATAATTTTTGAGTAAAACCTTTTGCAATTGGTTTGATTTAAACTCTCTGACCCTAAACACTAGGTTTTGGATTTAAAAATATATTTGATGAACCCTAGAAAAATTATTACTTTTTTTAAAGGCATTTCTAGCAAAATAAAAATGTTGCTTTGATTTAAAAATGGATTTTGGGTGAAACCTTTTGAAAACGGATTGCATTTAAACAACTTGACCATAAACACTAACATTTGTGTTTAGAAATATATTTGGCTAACACTAGAATTTATTCTTTGAATAAAATCATTTCTATCAAAACTAAAGGTATTTAAATGGCCATTTTCACTAACTTGTTTCCAAATCACCTTGCCCACTTTCTAAATGACCAATAGGTGTTTTAAAATGTTTATAGCCTATTAGAGACCACTTTTCCAGATAAAATAATCTTTTGCATGCTTGCATGCATACTTTTGTTTTCTTTATTTTATGTGGTGAATTGTTTGAATGTTAGTTTTGAAATTGTGCCTTGCTTGATTGAATTGTAGTGAACTTTGAAGAGTGTGACCATTTCAAGATCAAGGACTGAACCTATATTCTCTACTAAAAATTCAAGTGGTGCTTCATACATTTTTTCCTATTATTTTAACTATGCATTAGTGATATTTCTAAGTAGGACTTGCATGGAATTTTCTATGTGTTAACTATGCCATGGGAAATCCTAGTAGATGTTGCCTTAGTAGAATGTTCCCTAAGTTAAGATTCCTACTACTATCATGCTTAGCCTAGATAGTAGCAAACAAGGGTGATTTATATACATGCTATGGAAATTTTGCTAAGTCTTTTGACTTATGTTTTTGCTTAATAAAACTACTAAAAGTGAATGAATCACCTGGGTGGAATGGTAATTGCTTGGATGGATTTTTGTTGAGTGGTTACTAGGGCCCCATTTTCATGGCCTACCATGTGTATCTCACTTGTGGAATGCCAACCAGGAACAAAGAGATTTGAGATGTCAAATGTTGAGAAGCTTGAAGTGCAGCCACATGGCAATATGGGCTCTGCCTGGATCATATAGGTTGCAATAACTTAGCCAGATGGACAGTTGGTGGTATGGGGTGATAGGTTTGGGAACGCGTCCATTTTGGTATAAGGGAAGGCTTCTGAAAGATCTTGTCTCGATGCATGTCGAGTCTTGTGGGGAAAGTGCACCACCTCTCGAGAGAGTAAAAATCTAAGTACTTAGCCGTGTCCCTGGCAATGGACAATTTGAGCATCAAGACATGGAAGCTATCAAGGATCTCCTCATCCCAATTTCTAAGTTTAAAAACTTGTGGTTGAACAAGGGTAAAGGTTAACCAATATTCATTGGTTGTTCCTTGGGTGATTTGACAAACAAAAACTTAGTGTTTTGAAATGATAAGGAAAATCTATTTTGAGCAAAGCAAGCCTAAGCTCCACTTAGCCAAATGCATATATATGATAGATACCACTATTCTACCATAGTATCACTTGCCAATACAATTCAAATGTGTTGACCCTTGTGGCTGTAACTTATTATGTTGCAGGTTTGTTTGATGTTAGTGAAGTGTGTTGAATAGGATTACAAGTCTACAACCAACATGATTTCCTGTGGCACTTTGAAGATGAAGGACTCCATGCTGCATAGTTATTTCTGCTGCATTGTAATGAGATAGCCAAATGAGCTATGTAAGATGTAATGTATTATTTTATTCCTAGTTGTAAAGTTGTATTGGAGTGGAATATTGATATGCTCACTGATGGTGGTCAGAGGGCTAATTCGCTGTGTTTTAAATAAGTGCTGATTACTGCCTGTTGGAGTATTTGGATCCATCGAAACAAAATTATTTTTGATGGGCAGCAACAAGATCATTTGGAGTGTTTTAGGTTAATTAAGGAATCATTTGTTCTTGTTATGCACAGAGCAAAGCCGAGCCTAAAGGAGGGTATGCAGCAGTTGCTTGATACCTTGTAATTTATCATTGAACTATATTTCCCTATATCCTTTGTACATATCCATTTTATAAATGAAAAATGACACAATAGGGGCCTTCCCTACTGTTTTTGTGTCAAAAAAAGTTGTATTATGACCTTTGTTTCTTGATATTACATCTTAAACTGTGGATGCTAGCTATTGATCTAGGGACTAGCATTGTAAACACAGGGATCTCTACCTTATCAGGTTGGGACCTCTACAGTACCACCACTCTCATATTGGGTGATGATAGGGAGAAGTCCAAGAAGGGACCATTCGGTAAGTATCTCCCCAAACCCGACACGCACCATACCAACCTACCAAAATTCTACATCTCTGGATACGTGGGTTCGAGTTACCACAACCTACTAAGTCCAACCAACCACCCATTTCATTATTGGCACATGGTTGTACACGTAAGCTACCAAATAAAGAAGCCAATCATATTCTCTTGATACATGGGTGCCTTTCCACAATGAAACCACCAAAAAATATCAATCCCATCACACCCAGGAGATTCATTGATTAAGTTGTTTTTAGTTTTCTCAAAACAACACTAACACCAACTGTTATCGCATGATGTACCCAAGCCCTCGTCTATCATAGCATGGCTAAGCACATCTAGACATACGATGGTTCATCTACAAGGAATTCCTACCAAGGTGTATAGGATTTAGCATAGCGATAGTACTTTTCTACACATGCAACTACAAAATACACTACACATGCACAGAAAATAGTAGGACAATGGTATGATCAAAATAGCATCTACTTGACTTGGTTGCAGTTGAAGTCATTCAAGCACCTGTTGCAATCACACATGTTGCACTCCTCGCAATCTATCGATCAAACAATTGCATATAACATAAACAACCATACAATCATAAACAAATGCACAAATGCATGCATGACAATTTAATAAGTCACAAAGGTTGTTATTTTAGTTCTATAAACAACACTAAAGTATATGATGCATGCAAGAGATTGATTTATGCAATGGAGTATTTGTATTAATTATTACTCACCATTATTGGTGTTTTAACAGATCTGCTGTAACTTCTATTCTTATTGTGGAATTAAAATTGTATCTAACGTGTACTGGATAGAGGGCATTAATACGAACCAGTAGGCATTGGATTCACCCTAATCAGAGTTACAGATCATTTTCTATGATTTAAATAGTGTTTAATGAGTATTAAATAATTTAAATAGTTTCTATTGCCTAAAAATCTAACTAAAATTAGATCTGTCAACTTCACGGGATTGTGAATACAGGGACATATTATTTATATTTTTCCGAGTTGCAGATGATTTAGTATGAATTTAATGATTTAAGTGGCCATTTAAACTAATAAGATTCTCACGCTGGATAGGTACTTCAAGTGTTAGATCTAACCAGATATTAATAATCTACTCTTTAATAGCTTCAATTTGATATATTATACTTAATTTTTGGACTAAGTATGAATTTTCTACGAATTTTAGAAGTTAGATCTATTTTCTGCAATTTTAATTTTCTAAAAACTAGCTTTATTGCGTCAGCGCCGAGTCAGCGCTGACTGGATTAAGTGATCCGCCACGTGGGGAGATACCATTGGACGATACCGGTTCGGCGGTGTTCTAATCTACACCGTTGGATCGAGATCCAATGGCCGGAGTTGAGCGTGGTCACTCACCGGCGGGAGGCGGCGTCGATGGCGACGGCAGCGCAGGTGGTGGTCGGCGGTGGCGCTCCGGTGGTCCTTGGCAATGGCGACGGGGTCAACGGCATTCAGCTCCTCGCGGTGGTCCTCCTTGTCACCTTGTCAGCGTCCGTCTCTTCCACGAACGACGACGAACGGCGACCATTCTCCCGCGGCTCCGACGAACGTCGGCGAGAAATCAGCGGCGCTACGCTGCGAGAGGGAAGGGGAAAAATGCACGGGGTGAATCGGTGGAGCAAGGCGGTCATCAAGGAGCAGAGAGGGGCAAGGGGGGCTCGGAATGTCGGCGGCGAGGCTTACCGAGAGTGCGGCGATGGCGGCGGAAATTGAGCTTGATTCTGAGCTCGAGCTAGGGTTTCCAAAGATTGGAGGAGGGGCAAGAGGCGGCGGGGTGGTGGTTTATATGAGGCCCGAGACTTGGGCGAGGGGACAACATGGTTCGGCGCTGATTCGGGCAAGAATCGCGGAAGTGGTGGCGCTGAGTCCTCGTCGTTCATGACGGCGGGGATGACAGGCGGGGTCCACGCGTCAGCGGGACAGGGCGACGCGGGCTGGCTGGCTGCTGTCAACACCCGAATTTTAATCATAGATGCCTGTTATGCCATACATCGCAATCCCAGGATTACCATTTTTGCGAGACATAACAGATTGGATATCACAGTACATCATCCATTATAAACCATACATAAGGTCTTACACACATAAGGATCTCATGATCCAGTTCTTAATACAATTCAAGCAGCGGAATAATGTAATAGTAACGATAGCGTCAGCGAAGCTCCATCTTCAGAGGCACAGACAATGCTGATGATGGGAGATGATCCTAGTTGTCGTAACCTTCCTGCTGTCCGTCCTCCTGATACTCCTCTTCATAGTCTGGCCATGGGAATAGCCAGGGACAAAGCCATGAGTACTCTTTAAGTACTCGCAAACTAATACTAACAAGTGAAGTGATTTTCAATAGGATATACTAAGCTCTATGGTTATTTTGCAAAAATCCAGATTTACCTCTACTAAGTTCAAAGGCAAAGAAAACTAGTTGAAAGTTTTATAACACCTAAGTTGGAACTTGAATTTCATATCACAACTCTGTTGTGGTCAAGTCAAAGTCACAAAAAATTTCACAAGTCATTTTGAAAACATCTAATGATAGAACAGTATGGCCACTCCAACTGTCCATAACCGCGGACGCGGCTATTCGAATAGTTTGACACTCTGCAGAGATTGTACACTTTCACCACAACATTCGATACATCCATCGGGAACAAATCCTGAATTCACTATACTCAGTATGCGGATAATCAATCCTAACCTTTCAATTACACGCCCTAGTATAGGCACCTCTCCTGTGAGTTTGGCCTCCCAACCATGACCAACTGTCATCTTGGGTACTGCACAGGTGGACAATCTTCACAAGGTAGCCTCAGCCTAGACCTTGGCCGCAAGGGAACCCATACTAAGGTATATAAATTTCTAGTCAAGCCCTACGCAATTTTTCGGCATTGTGGTTGTACGGTAAAATTGGAATGGTATCGCATCCAGACAACCATCAGTTTTGTAAAGGGCTAAGGCTCATGTCTTAACATTTTCATCATCCAAATCATCTGGTGTTCGGAAACACATGTCATAACATTTCAGTAGAATGACTCATCATTCTAAGGTTTTCATAACCATTTTCACCAAGTATTCCCATCTAAAGTTGATCAAGTTTTATGCTTTAGCACTAGAACCTATAAGTGGGGGTAAATATTAATGATCGGTCGTAAACATGTGGGGATTAACTAAGTTCAATCTCATGCCTTAGGATGACATCATGATTATCTAACTTAGGCCAAATTTTATGCTCTTTATACTACCTTCAATTATCTTTCTGGAATCTAAAAGTCACTAAGTAAACTTTTGATAGAAAGCTTTTAATAAAGAAAATAAAATACTAAGCTTGCAAGTAAAACTAGGATGGTGTGTCAAGTGGGTATAATGACATATGCTTGAGGCATATAGTTGGCATAGTAACAAGCAAGTAGTAGCTTGCATAAGTGGGGTATCTTGCAAGTATTGTCTTGCTTAAGGAATAGCTTGCAAGTATTGGCTTGCTAAAATATCAGTATAAGCCTGCAAGGTTTAGCTTGCTCAGTTAATAGCTTGCCTTGTGCAGAGCGGTGGTTGAAGTTCTCCTCGGCTTCTTCCTCGTTGTATCCTCCTTCCTCCTCGTATCCATGGTCGGTACTAGCGTCTATAAATAAATACGAGGTACACAATCACCAAACAATACTTAACTATTTCTAAACATCACACAAAGGTTCATCCTAGATGATCTAGCATCATCACTAACATTACAAGATTAAAACACTTGTCTCATTTATTTTCTTTTAGAAAAGTAATTTCCACTCATTGAAAAACTACTTAAGATTTAATATTCTCCAACTCAAACATGGGATCATGTTGACACATGTCATCACCACATATTTCAGTACATTGGAATGTGATTTAAAGTGGTGTCACAATTTAATAAGGTTTAACCTTTTTATTTTAATTAATTAAAGTGACTAGAAATGCCTATGTGGCATTCTTTTATTACTGGAACATTATTTCTATAAGTAAACCTATATATTTCTATATATTCTGAAATCTATGGTTAAATGTGATTTTTGAGAGTTGGAATCAACTCAAAAGCTCTTATGGTTGAATTTTGAAAAATGTTTGAATGCAGAAAAGCTTCTGCCTTGTTATTTTTACCATGGGAGATCTACAATTCTAAATGGTTTGAATCCAACGGGCTTGGATTAAGCATTTCAGTACCTTTCTAACAAAATTGGTTTCATGCATTTTGGTTTAGTGAATCGAGCTGGGTTGATTTTTGAATCTAGATACAGAACTAGGTTTGAAATTAAATGAATAAAACTAAATTTGAATTGTTGGGTCGCGCGGGATGTTTAACTGGGCCGGCCCACTACGCACATCACACGCGCGGGCTGGTTAAGTGTGCGACCCTACTCGTCAATGAGACAACGAGTGGTGAAGCGGTACCGGGTGATCTAGGCCGCATGATCTAACTCTAATCAAATGACTCTGGTTCATCGTCCACGTGGCCAGCGCCGGCGAGACAGAACCCTAGCACAGCCGGTGGGGGTCGTGGGAGGCTCACCGGGGCTCAGGCGATGGTCGGCGATGGGGGCGAACGACGAAGTCGACAACGGCGATTCTCCTGGTACCGGCAGCTTCTCCTTGGGCGGCTCCAATCGACGGCGCCTCTCCTCCTCTGCAGCAGCGAACTCCGGTGAAATTTCGGCCACCTGGTCCTCGCCTTGCTCCGAGAGTGAGTGTGTGTGATCAGTGAGAGGTGGGGAGTGAGATGGTGTGAATAAAACGAGCAGGGGAGGTGTCCTTTTATAGTGGCTGAAGGGGACCGAAGGGTGCGGGTGGAGCTCGTCGGTGTCGACGGCACAGAGTGCTATTGGCATGGGCGACGGTAGGGGGCGGTGCTGTGCTCCCTGGCGAAGCTCAACAGCGTGGTGGCGAGGCGTGGCCGGTGCGAGACGGTCGGAATGTCGCGGTGCTCTGGGCGGGTCCGACGGTAATTTTAATGGCGTACACCGTCTACGGTCTATGCAACGGCGAACGGGCATGTTCGCGGGGTTGTTGGGGTGCTGGCGATCATGCATGCAAGCGGCGAGGGAGGCACGCGGTCTGGGGGCGTGTGTCGTGGTTGGCTCACTAGCGTGCTCTCGGCTCGCTCGCAGAGAGGCTTGGCATGCTCGGGCAGTGTGCTCTAGGGGCTAGCAGTGCTCGAGACTTGGACAGGGGTGGCGCTGGTCAGTTCTCCAGACATGCTTGCTAGGCTTGGTGCTTCTCCTAGCTTGTTGTCGACATGTGGGTGGCAAGTTATGCTCGGCATGGTCACCATTGATGGCTATGACAAGCTCCCAGTGGTGCTAAGGCTTGTTAATTGGGCTAGATCATTTACTAAGAGTATAGAGTGAGCTTGAGAGGGAACAAGGTTGGCCAAAATCACTGATCCTAATAGTGTTTTGTGTTTGTTTGTTTGCTGCTGACAAGGTGTTTGATGAAAAGGCCGAAAGAAATTCAAATTTGAATTTTGGATTCAAACTTGGTGGGTTTTCTAGGCACATACTAGTGAGTATCTGGTTAGTTGGATTGGTCAAGGGGCACTGGTTTGGTTGGGTTTTGAAAATGTGTGATCTTCACATAGGTTAAAGATTCAATTTTGAATTGTCATTTGAATGGGGTTGCCAAATGTTAATGCAAGTTTAAAAGGTGGGTTTTGATTCACTTTCACTTGTTCTTGCAAGGGGTGAAAAGAATTGGAAAAGTTTCTGTTTGAAATCTTGGACTAAAAACACTCAAAGTGACCTAGTGAGCAAGATTGGCAAAAATGACCATTTGCTTTATTTGTTTTGTTTTTTATTTTCTCTTGATTTGTTTCTGCTTGGAAATGTTTTAGATGATGTTATATTCATCTTTGAACCATTCCTTACTATTTAGTTGAATCACACAAGTGCATTCATGCATTCATCACATAAACATATGCATTCATTTGGTTTTTTATTTAATCAAAGTTTTTGTTAACCCTAATTTTACTGATTAGAGTTTGATGATCATTGTTTCATATTTTTGGGATGTTACAAACCTTCCCTTCTTAAACAAAATCTCATCCCGAGATTTGAAAAAGAAGAGAAAAGATTACCTAGGATTTAAAGAGATCGGGAAACTCTGTCCTGATGTGATCTTCTTGCTCCCAGGTAGCTTCTTCTGAAGTGTGGTTGCTCCACTTGATCTTGATAAATTTGATGCTTCGGTTTCTGGTGGTTCTTAAAGCTTCTTCCAAAACACGGATGGGTACTTCGGGATACGTCAGGTCATCGTTGATCTCTATGGTCTGGTGATCAATGTTCTTGAACACTTCGGTCTTCTCCGGAACTTCAAGGCATTTGCGAAGTAACGATATATGGAACACATTGTGCACTGCTGACATTTCCTCTGGCAGTTCCAATTGATATGATACTTCTCCTCTATGATTTAGAATCTTGAAAGGTCTGATATATCTAGTGGCTAACTTTCCTTTGAGATGGAAACGCTGCATTCCCTTCAAAGGCGACACTTTGAGATACACAAAATCTCTGATATTGAAAACGAGGTCTCGACGTATCTTGTCGGCGTAACTCTTCTGTCTTGACTGGGCGGTCTTGAGGTACTCACGAATCTTGTGAACTTTCTCTTCCGCTTCTCGTAGGATGTCGGGTCCGAAAATCTGACTCTCTCCTACTTCCTACCAATTAAAAGGGGTGCGACACTTCCTTCCATACATGAATTCAAATGGAGCCATTTGCAAACTAGCTTGATAATTGTTGTTGTATGAAAATTCTGCGAAAGGCAGACAGTTTTCCCATTTAGATCCATAGTCTAGCACACATGCTCTCAACATATCTTCGAGTATTTGATTTACTCGCTCCGTTTGTCCATCGGTCTGAGGGTGATATGTTGTGCTGAAATCCAGTCGGGTTCCTAATCCTTCTTGGACTTTCTTCCAGAATCTCGAGGTAAACTGAGTTCCTAGATCTGATATGATGTTCTTGGGAACTCCGTGCAAACTGATGATTCTAGCGATGTACAACTCCGCTAGCTTTGAACTTTGGTATGTGGTCTTGATTGGTAAGAAATGGGCGACTTTGGACAATCTGTCAACTATGACCCTGATAGAGTCATTTCCCCTACTAGAAGTAGGCAATCCGGTGATAAAGTCCATTCCAACTGAATCCCATTTCGATTCCGGAATCTGTAATGGTTGCAACAGTCTTGTGGGTCTTTGATGACCCGCCTTGACTCTCTGACATATATCACACTTGGCGATATAGCTTCCGATTTCTCTCTTCATCTTATGCCACCAAAATTGCCCCTTCAAATCCTGATACATCTTCGTTCCTCTAGGGTGGATAGAATAAAGGGTATCATGGGCCTCTTTCAAAATAACTTCTTTCAAATCTGAATCTACGGGTAAACAGAGGCGTCCTTTGTACCATATAACTCCTTCTTCGTCTTCGGTGAATCCGGGTACTTTGCCTATACCGATACGACGTTTGATTCCATCGACACTAGCATTTCCTTTCTGCGCCTCCTTGACCTGACTGATCAAAGTGGGTTGAATTTCTATGCTAGCCAAAAATCCTTCACTCACTAATTCCATTTGGAAATCTTCCATCTCTTTGTGCAAACTTGGTTGCTCTTTCAGAATCATTGAGTTCAAGCGGCACGGCAATCTGCTAAGGGCATCTGCTACCACATTGGCTTTACCGGGGTGATAGTGAATGTCCAGATCATAGTCTTTGATTAGCTCAATCCATCTTCTCTGCCTCATATTAAGATCCTTCTGAGTGAATATATACTTCAGGCTCTTGTGATCCGAATAAATCTCACAACGATTTCCCATGAGATAATGCCTCCATGTCTTTAGGGCTAGAACTACGGCTGGTAGTTCAAGGTCATGGGTTGGATAATTCTGTTCATGTTGTTTCAGTTGTCGGGAGAGATAAGATATAACCTTGCCTTCTTGCATTATCACACATCTGAGACCGATCTTGGATGCGTCACAATACACATGAAAGGGTTTCGTGATATCCGGCATGATCAAGATTGGGGCTGAAATCAATCTCCTCTTGAGTTCCTGAAAACTCGCTTCACATTTGTCTGTCCATTCAAACTTCTTGTCCTTCTTCAACAATTAGGTCATGGGTCTTGCAATACTTGAGAATCCTTCTACAAACTTGCGGTAGTATCCCGCTAATCCGAGAAATGCATGAACTTGGGTTTGAGTGGTTGGGGCTTGCCAATCCTCAACATCCTTCACCTTCGCAGGGTCAATGGCAATTCCTCCGGCTGATACGATATGTCCGAGAAATCCTACTTCCTGTAACCAGAATTCACATTTGCTAAACTTGGCATATAGTTGATGCTCTCTAAGGGTTCCAAGAATGGTCCTTAGGTGTAGCTCATGTTCTTCTTCTGATTTGGAATAAATCAGAATGTCATCGATGAAAACAACGACAAACTTATCCAGGAAGTCAAAACAAATCTTATTCATGAGGTTCATGAAATAAGCGGGGGCATTGGTTAATCCAAAAGACATGACAGTATACTCGTATAATCCATATCTGGTGGTAAAGGCAGTCTTTGGAATATCCTCTGCGCGAATCTTGAGTTGAT
Source organism: Avena sativa (assembly GCA_916181665.1). Classification (NCBI taxonomy): domain Eukaryota; kingdom Viridiplantae; phylum Streptophyta; class Magnoliopsida; order Poales; family Poaceae; genus Avena; species Avena sativa. The sequence continues at coordinate 294,810,128 of OV702297.1, read as the reverse complement.
GATAACCAGTTCTAAGATCAATCTTAGAAAACACTTTGGCACCAGTTAACTGGTCAAACAGATGTTCTATCTTTGGCAACGGGTACTTGTTCTTGATGGTGACATCATTCAACTTCCGATAATCCGTACACAAACGGTTACCTCCATCTTTCTTGTCAACAAACAAAACAAGTGATCTCCATGGTGACGCACTTGGTTGAATCAATCCAATTTCCAGCATGGCATCCAGTTGCTTCTTCAGTTCCACTAGTTCAGACGGTTTCATACTATATGGTCTCTGGGCTATGGGTCTGGTTCCAGGTATTAGTTCAATGATAAACTCGATATCCCGATCTGGGGGCATACCGAGCAAAACATCTAGAAATACATCGGGGTATTCACAGACTATCCGGACTTGGTCAATGGTTGGCTCGGCTATACTCTTGTTGTACTTGAATTGATGGGGCAAGGTTTCAAATACATGCTCAACTAATATTCAGGCTGTACTGGTCATATGGTTTTCTTGGCACAGTCAATTAATACTTTGTGTTTGGACATCCAATCCATTCCTAGTACTAATTCCAAACCTCTAGTTCCGAGTACTATTAGATTAGCATAAAAATCTATGACATGGATTCAGATAAAGACGGCTTTGCAAATTTTCCTAGCTTTGGTGGTTGAACTAGGTATTTGAACAATCATAACATGCTTCAATTTGGTTGGTTGAATCTTACTAGTGCATGCAAATTCTTCAGTAACAAATGAGTGCGATGCTCCAGAATCAAACAACACTCTTGCAAGTACTGAGTTAACAGAAAACATACCCAACACGACATCTGGCGCTTCCTAGGCTTCTTCAGCATGCATGAGAAAGAGACGGCCGTTGCGGTTGAGTGAGTTCCCTGGGTCAAAACCTTCTTCCGGGCTGAACACGACGCTGTTGCTGAGTTGGGGCATGTGCATTGGGGGCTGCGGAAATCTTCTTGGGGCACTCATTGGAATAGTGACCCTTGGTTCCACATTCATAACAAGTCACTTGCGACTTGTCCTTTGCTACAACATGCACATCATTGCTTCCCGACCTTGGGGCAGTGTTGGTGTTGGTAGAGGCATTGTTGTTGTTGAATTTGGGTGGTGCACGATTGAAATTGCTGGAGTTGCCGGGGTTGTTGTGGTTTCCTTCGGGTCTTGGGTTTCCATGGTTGTGATAGGTCGGACGGTTCATCGGGGGTCTGTTGGTTCTTGGGGCAATTCCTGGAGATGGGTTGGGGCGATACTTTGGTGTATGGTGGGTTCCTGGTTGATGCATCATGCGACGCTTGCAGTTCTCATTATCTTGGTTGATCTTTCCTTCCATCTGAATGGCAGAGTCAACTAAGGCTTCAATATCTGCAAAGGGGATATTGACTAACACTGTCTGCATCTCATCGTGCAAACCATTCAGGAATATCTCCTTCTTCTTGGCTTCAGTGTCTATCGCATCCGGGGCATACCTAGCCAATGACAAGAATTTGTCACGGTATTCCACTACTGTCATCCTTCCTTGTTTCAGTTCCCTGAATTCATCTCTCATACTCTTGATTAAACCTGGTGGCACATGGGTTCTGCTGAACTTGACTTTGAACTCTTCCCAAATTATCAGCTGACCTCCTGTCATTGCGCGAACGCTGTTCCACCATGCTCTTGCATCTCTGGCCAGATAGTGGGTGGCGAACAGAACTTTCTCGTTGGCTTCCACTCCTAAAACTTCCAGATTGTTCTCCATGGTTTGTAACCAATCATCTGCATCTAGGGGCTCTTCTGACTTAGTGAAAACAGGTGGATTGGTGTTCTGGAAATTCTTGAGCTTAGATCCATGGTTGTCCTGATTTCCATAGCCTTGATTGTTGTTGGTCATCTGAGCTATCTGTTGAAGGGTGGCTAAGTTGGCTTGACGTTCGTCTCTTTCAGCTTCGCGGTCAGGAACCAACATTTGCAAGAGTTGCAACATCGGGTCCGGGGCTGAGTTGCTTCCTGCGCGAGGCATCCGAAGATTGAGATAGATCATGAGAAAAGAGGGAAATTTCTAAGGTTCAGGGTTTTTGAAAAGTTTTTAAAGTTTGACTCAAATTTTTCTAGCAACTTGCTTTTCATTATTCATTCATAGCACACGATACAAACACACACCACAACAAAGGAAAACATATGGTTTTAAGAACCATTCTGGGAAACTATGATACAGTGGGACCGAACACAACTCACTAACGCTAGTGCTCAAGTGCTACTACTCCTTGGAGTCAGTGTCTTCATCATCCTCATCATCATCGTCGATGAAGGAGAAGTCATCCTCATCGGTGAAGAAGTCCATGGCCTGATCCTCCAGAAAGTCATCATCATCACTGAGATAGGAGTAGGGGTCTCCACGAAGGTCTTCCCATGCATTCTCCCTCTCCTCCAGCTGCATGTCTCTCTCGTGGATGGTCTCCTCCAAATCCGTTATCCGGTGGCGAAGACGGGAAATGATGCGCTCCTTCACTAGCATGGCGATGGTCTGATCCTTCTTGGCAGCGATAGCGTACTTGTGGTTGGCATAGGAACGGGCATTGTCCAGCTCCTTGTGATAGTCATACATCATGAAGCTGAGATGGTCCAATTGACTCTTCAGCTCGTGGTGGTATGGGGCCTCCAGTGGCTGTCCCATAACATCACGCCTTGGGTAGAACTCAAAGCGGGTACCCTTGATTTGATTGATACTCTGCCCACACAGACGGGCAAGAGCTTCCTGCATGGCCCTGGCAAGTCCATCAAGCCAGTTGTTCTCTCTTAAGGTGAACTGAATTCCCTCTGCAGTGGGGGGTTCAATCTTTCCTCGGAGACTTGCAACAACTAACCACTGCAGATCTTCTCCTTCCTGATCATTGAGATGAGCTTCGAAGAATTCGGTGTGTGGACGCTCCAGCATCTTCGACAGTTGGTCCAAGTCACGCTCAAAGATGAGGTCTCCTCCATTCCCCAACTGATAAAACTTGTTGTACTTCACGTCCATCTATAAGAATATAGGATGAGTAAGTTAGTAGAGTGATCAAGTGTTTCAAATTTTAGGTGAGTTTGCAAGAATTTTTTACGAACATGATTTTCATGAAAGAACCAACTGATAAGAATGAGAATAAGTTTTTGTAAATACTCACTTCCTTTGGTTTTGAAACTAAGTTTTTGATTCCAATGTCCATTCTAACTAGGGTCTCCTATGGTCAGGATGGCTCTGATGCAAACTTGTCAACACCCAGATTTTTAATCACAGATGCATGTTATGACATACATCGCAATCCCAGGATTACCATTTTTGCGAGACATAACAGATTGGATATCACAGTACATCATCCATTACAAACCATACATAAGGTCTTACACAAATAAGGATCTCATGATCCAGTTCTTAATACAATTCAAGCAGCGGAATAGCGTAATAGTAACGATAGTGTCGGCAAAGCTCCATCTTCAGGGTCACAGGCAATGCTGACGATGGGAGATGATCCTAGTTGTCGTAACCTTCCTGCTGTCCGTCCTCCTGATAATCCTCTTCATAGTCTGGCCACGGGAACAGCCAGGGACAAATCCATGAGTACTCTTTAAGTACTCGCAAACTAATACTAACAATGAAATGGTTTTGAATAGGATATACTAAGCTCTATGGTTATTTTGCAAAAAGCCAGATTTACCTCTACTAAGTTCAAAGGCAAAGAAAACTAGTTGAAAGTTTTATAACACCTAAGTTGGAACTTGAATTTCATATCACAACTCTGTTGTGGTCAAGTCAATGTCACAAATCATTTCACAAGTCATTTTGAAAAATTCTGACGATAGAACAGTATGGCCACTCCAACTGCCCATAACCACGGACGCGGCTATTCGAATAGTTGACACTCTGCAGAGATTGTGCACTTTCACCACAACATTTGATACATCCGTCAGGAACAAATCCAGAATTCACCATACTCAGTATGCGGATAATCAATCCTAACCTTTCATTTACACGCCCTAGTATAGGCACCTCTCCTGTGAGTTTGGCCTCCAAACCATGACCAACTGTCATCTTGGGTACTGCACAGGTGGACAATCTTCACAAGGTGGCCTCAGCACAGACCTTGGCTGCAAGGGAACCCATACTAAGGTGTAACATCGCTAAAATCATGATTTCAAAGTTTGCATATCATCCATGCATTCATAATCATTTTAGAATCATTTCCAAAATCATTACAAAACAGAAGCATTTGAGTGCTTATTATTTTATATAAGCAAGGCATTGATCTAATGCTATTCTCTGATGAGAGATTATTTGTTTTAAATCAAAGATGTTTGTTCATAGATTTGTTTGATAAATTCCAAAGTGTGGACAAAGATTTCAAAACAAAGAAACAAATTTAAACCATTTCTTTGTCTTTATTAAGCAATGGGTAAAGGCATTGTTTATTTTAAATTCCAAAATGCCAAATTATTTTAAAGTGTACAACATTGTTCTGCAACCAAGTGTGCAGGTTTCACTTTATAAAAAAAATCCAGAAAGAGTTTAAATTCAAACACTTTTGAATTCATTTGAAATTGTTTCCTGAAAATCAAAATAGAAATAGAAAAAGAATAAAGAAAGCAGAAAAGGCCGGCGCTGCCAATTTGGCCCAGCACAGAAACCAGCCCATTAATCCCACCCGGGCCATTTCCCTCTGCTCCTTCCCTCACCCGCGCAGAACCTACCCCCAGCCACTGATCGATGGGCCCTCTCCACATCATCGTCATCTTCCCCAAATCCCGCGCGAGAACACGTCGTCGCCGGCCATTTCTTCCTCTTCACTGCCTCGATCATTTGCATTGATGCAGCGCGTAATCTTCGCCCCTGCTCTGGCTATATAATCACCACCTCACCATGGTCCTTTCCCCAAACACCCACACCCAGTCGCCCCCAGGCTGCGCGTATTTGAGCTCACTCCGCCGCTGCACAGACGAACTCCGACGGTGAATTTCGGTGAGCACACTTTGCCCCTTGCCTTTTTATTTTGCCAGAATGATCTCCGCAACCTTGCGCATCGTTTAACCCCAATGGTGCATGCTAGGGCCATCCATAGCCTCGCCTGCATCAACACCAGAACACCACCAACGACCGCGTCCACTTCGGCGAGTTCTCCCTGTAAGCCACGACCACCCCCTTCCCTCTCTTTGATGCTCACGTGTTCGCCAGACTTGTGCGCGTCTAATGACACCATCCTTTTTGCTAGGCGTGACCTATATTCACAACACCCGGATTTTTCAATCCCAGATGCCTGTTATGCCATACATCGCAATCCCAGGATTACCATTTTTGTGAGACATAACAGAATTGGATACCATAGTACTTCATCCATTACAAACGATACATAAGTTCTTACACAAATGGGGATCTCATGATCCAGTTCTTAATACAACATCAGGCAGCGGAATATGTAATAATAACGGTAGCGTAGGCGAAGCTCCATCTTCAGGGTCACAGGCAATGCTGACGATGGGAGATGATCCTAGTTGTCGTAACCTTCCTGGGGTCCATCTTCCAGGTACTCCTCTTCATAGTCTGGCCATGGGAATAGCCAGGGACAAAGCCATGAGTACTCTTTAAGTACTCGCAAACTAATACTAACAGGTAAGGGTTTTTTGGATAATAGGACACTAGGCTCTAGGGTTGTTTTGCAAAAAGCCAGGTTTATCTCTACTAAGTTCCAAAGCTAGTCACAATTTTATAACTCCTAAGTGGGAACTTGTAACTCATGTCACAACTCTGTTGTGGTCAAGTCAAAGTCTCAATTCATTTCACAAGTCATTTTGAAAAGTCTGACGGGGGAACAGTATGGCCACTCCAACTGTCCATAACCGCGGACGCGGCTATTCGAATAGTTTGACACTCTGAAGAGATTGTACACTTTCACCACAACATTCGATACATCCGTCAGGAACAATCCTGAATTCACCATACTCAGTATGCGGATAATCAATCCTAACCTTTCAATTACACGCCCTAGTATAAGCACCTCTCCTGTGAGTTTGGCCTCCCAACCATGACCAACTGTCATCTTGGGTACTGCACAGGTGGACAATCTTCACAACGTAGCCTCAGCTCAGACCTTGGCCGTGAGGGAACTAATACTAAGGAATATAAGTTTCCAGTCAAGCCCTACCCAATCTTCGGGTATTGTGGTTGTACGATAAAATTGGAATGGTATCGCATCCAGACAACCATCAGTTTTATAAAGGGCTAAGGCTCATGCCTCAACATTCTCATCACCAAAATCATCAAGTGTTTGGAAACACATGTCCAAAACATTTCAATAGAATGATCCATCATTCCAAGGTTTTCATAATCATTTTTCCACCAAGTATTCCCATCTAAAAGTTGATCAAGTTTTATGCTTAGCACTAGCATCTACAGGTGGGGGTAGTACTAATGAGGGGTGGTAACTAGTGGAGTTTCACTAAGTCCAACCTTATATGTTAGGCTGATATCAAGGTTTCTAGCTTAGGACAAATTTTATGCTCTTTATGCAACCTTCACATATCTTTCTAGTATCTACCATTTACTTAGGCAACATCTAGGTAAGAGCTTTGATACAGAAATAAAGTAAGAAGCTTGCAAGTAAAACTAGGATTTGTTTATCAAGTGAGTATGATCACATATGCTTAAGGCATATAGTAGTCATATCACAAGTATGGGTTTGTGGCATCAGTAGGGTATCTGGCAAGGGTTAGCTTGCACATTCACTAGTAGTATTAGGCTTGCATTAGTGTCAATATAAGCTTGCATAGGTATAGTATCTTGCAAGTGTTAGCTTGCCTTGTGCAGAGCAGTGGTTGAAGTTCTCCTCGGCTTCTTCTTCGTAGTATCCTCCTTCCTCCTCGTATCCTTGGTCGGTACTAGCGTCTATGAATAAATACGAGGTACACAATCACCAAACAATACTTAACTACTTGCAATCATCACACACAAGGGTCCTATAGATGATCTAGCATCATCTCTAACATTACAAGGTTAAGGCTTGGTTTAAATCTTTTTATTTTTAGAAAAGTAATTTCTACTCATTGAAAAATTACTTAAGATTTAATATTCTCCAAACTAAACATGGGATCATGTTGACACATGTCATCACCACATATTGTAGTCCATGGGAATGTGATTTAAAGTGGTGTCACAATTTAATAAGGTTTTACCCTTTTATTTTAGTTAATTAAAGTGGCTAGAAATGCTTATGAAGCATTCTTTTATTCCTTGAACATTATTTCTGCAGGTAAACCTATATATTTTTATATATTCTGAAAGGTATGGTTAAATGTGATTTTTGAGAGTTGGAATCAACTCAAAAGCTTTTATGGTTTAAATTTGAAAAATGTTTGAATGCAGAAAAGCTTCTGCCTTGTTATTTTTACTATGGGTGATCTACAGATCCAAATGACTTGAATCTAACGGGCTTGGATTAAGCATTCACAGACCTTTCCAACAAAATTGGTTTCATTCAAATTGGTGCAATGAATGGATCTGGGTTGATTTTTGAAGTTGGGTATAGAAGTGTGTTTGAATTTAAAAAGAAAAGGTTTAATTTGAATTGCTGGGCTGCGCGGGAAATTCTAACGGGCCGGCCTACTAAGCGCAGTGCTCCCGCGGGCTGCTTAAGTGGGTGTCCCCACTCGTCAGTGACACGGGGCTGGGCGAAGCGGTATGGGGCAACGTGGATCGTTCGATCTAGTTCTAATCCAACGGCTGGGGGTCATCGTCGACGCGAGATAGCTCCGGCGAGAATGAAACCTAGCGCGGCCAGTGAGGGGTGCTGGGGGCTCACCGGGGTATGGGCGAGGGTCGGCAAGGCGGGCGAACGACGAAGTCGACGACGGCGAACCTCCTGGTACCGGTGGATTCTCCTGGGGCGGCTCCAATCGCTGGCTCCTTTCTTCTCCGGCAGCGGCAGGCTCCAGTGAAATTCCGGCGAGGTGGTGAGCGAGGGGACCGTCGGGGCACACGGTGAGCTCGTCGGGGGCGACGTTACAGGCGGCTATTGGCATGGGCAAGGGTAGGGGACGGTGCTGTGTCTCCTGGCGATGCTCAACGACATGGTCGCGAGGCATGGGGCGGTGTGGTTTGGTCTGGAACGGCCGGTGCTCTGCGCGGCAGAGGCGGCGTCTTCGACGGCGGGTGGTGGCTGTATGGCACGGGGCGGCAAACGGGGATGTCTGGAGGTCTCCTGGGTCGGTGGTGATCGTGTGTGCACGTGGTGAGGGCAGCGTGCGGTCTGTGGACGCTGGTCGAGGGTGGCGCTCTGGCGCACGCTCGGCATGGTCTGGTCGCGGCTTGTGCGCGTGGTCCAGGCCTTGGCAACGCTCGCGGCTGGGACAGGGAGTGGCGGTGGATGGTGGGCTGCCTCCTAGACAATGTTGGCACGACTAGTTCTTCCTCTAGCCTGCTATCCACAATGGGGTGACATTGGGGTGCTCGGCTGTTCACCATTAATGACAATGGCAAGCTCACAGGGGTGCTAGTGTTGGGCTAATCTTTCTAGATGATCTACTGAGTTGTGTGTGAGCTAACTAGGGAACAAGTTAGGCAAGAATCACTGCACACTATAGTGTTTGTTGTTTTGTTTGATTTGTGTCTGCAACCTGTTTGATGAAATGGCCGCATGAAATCAAGTTTTGAATTTTGAAATGAATTTTGGTGGGTTTGCTAGATTGGTGCTGGTGAGTCTGCAGATGCTTGGGTTTTGAAAGTTGAGCTTGTTTGAGTGGTTTTTGAAAAAGTGGGATCCTCCCATATGAAGAAGATTCAATTTTGAATTGTCATTTAAACTATGCATTTGAAAGTTTCTGGATGATCACAAAGTGGGCCTTGATACTTTGTTATGAGTACATTCAAGGGGTGCAAAGATCCAGAAAAGTTTCTGTTAGGTTTTGAAAGTTTGAGACAGCCAAAGTAGGCATGGGAGTTAAATTGGTCAAAATGACCATTCACTTAATATATTTGTTTTGATTTACTTGTCTTTAGGAAAAGTGTGGGAAATGTTTTAGATGATGTTCATTTCACCTAAGAAACATTTTACAAGCAATGGATCACACAAACAAGGTGGTTTTTAAAGAAATTCAAAATCCATGCATACACATATACATGCATTCATGAGTTTATTTAGAAAAGTTTTTGTTAACCCTAATCTTGATGATTAGTGTTTGATGATCTAAGTTTGATATTTTTGGGATGTTACATATATGTTCGCCAACAACGACGAGCGACCGTAACCGATGGTTGTAGGTTCTCCGGCGAGCAATAGCGGTCGAGTCCGTGTGCCCCTGTCCCTCCCTTGACCACCTCGAGCACCACGACGACCTCACGAGCTTGGTAAGCCCCTCTGTTTCCTCCCTTGCTTCCTAGAACCACCGGAACATCGTCGGCAGCAACGCTGCCGCCGCCAGCAACTAGCTGCGCTGCCGGTTTTGGGTCAGAGAGTTTTGATCCACTAGATCTAGATCCAGTGGTTTAGATTAGAAGCCAGGCCGAAGAGGTATGGGAAGATCAGAGCCGCCGATTTTAAGTTAGATCTAACGGTGCTCGAGCGTGATCCAGTGCGAAGCGGTATCGCCCAATCAGACGCTGCCGCGTGTCCTGTGTTAGATTTAAAAACAGAATTTAGATCTATTAAACATTCAAACATGCAAAGTTCATAAATTTTGATCCACACGTTCAAATTTTGCAAATTTTATATCATTGGAATCAGGAGAAAGAATTCTATCCATTTATGCAATGTGTTTAATGTTTTGCTTCTGTAAAATTGATTATTTTTGCAGAGACATTTGTAGGCTTATTTTGAGTATAGAAATTATTTGAAAAATGATTTAGAGACTAAATAAAGTTTGTGTAGTGTGTCTTGGTCTTGTTTATGATTCAGTACTGTATACTTGTCTTGTTTGGTGTAGAAAATCATCACATGGCATTTGCATGCATTCATATACTTTTGCTTGTATATTTTTGATATGTGAATTTGGTGCCATTATTTTATGTTTAGATTTTGCATGCATTCAACCACAAGGAATCAGGATTCTGCATGGTCACCAACTCAGTGATGCACACCACATTCTTTGACTCTACAAGGGATGCAGCTTGGAAGGCCATCAAAGAGCTTGGTGATAGACTCAAGTGCAGAATGCTTAACACCCAAAATGACCTTACGGAAGAAAAGAAGTATACCCAAGAGTTGGATACTACCAACCAACAACTAAGGGAAGACATCATAGACTTGATTTGGGAATCTTGTGAACAAGATAGACAGATGGCTACTAAGGATGCTTTGATAGCCATTTTGTCTAGTGAGTGAGCGTTGTAGTGTACTTCGTTAGTTGGACCACCACACTTACCGTTTTATTTTCAATTTTTTTGTCTAAGTTATGTTGAACCTTGGATGATTGTAATGGATTTATGTATGCCATGACTTGTGTGTTTGATTGCCAAAGATATGCATGTGATTCTTTGCCTTGTGATTTGTCTCTATTGAAGTTGATTCTAACTTTTCTCTATCTTATAAAATAGATGCCTAATGTTACTATCAGCACGGCTGAAGAGTTCAAGGGAACTCGTTTTGGCACTCGTCTTATTGAGCTCACTAGTGTGCTCAATCTCCCGCTTCCTAGCATCATGATGCTTCCCCTCACCAAGTTTGAGAGGAAGGACCTTTTGGGCTTCAAAGTTACCCAGCCAGGACGCCAGACTGAGCTAGCCACGGAGGCCATCACTTTCAAGCTAATGCATGACGACAAAGAGAGAGGCTTAGAGGTAGTCATGCAGGACTTACTTGGGCGTCTGTTAGGGAGGCACTCCAGGGAGATTAGAGGTACTCACTTTCACGCCTTCGGCAGACGTGACGAGGAGGGTGAGGCTATTGAGTTCGAGGATGCTGCTAGAGAGACGGCAGAGACGATTCGTCTGTACATTCAGGACTTAGAGGTTCTTCTTAGGCACCTAGATACTGATAGGACCAATGTCATGCTTAGCAATGATGAGCTCCAGGTGCAGCTTCGTGAGAAGGACAAGCTCTTCGCGGAGCAAGACGATATAGTCAAGGAAATGGAGGCTAAGTTTGAGAGCCAGGATAGGAAGTTCAAGAGCCAAGAGAAAAGAGTCCAAGATAGGAACAAGAGGATTCGAGAGATGAATGCAGAACTAGAGGCTAAGGACTTCGAGCTCGAGCATCAGCAGGGTGTGATTGAGAGACTTTGTTCACAGAAGAGGGCACTCAAAGCCAAGATAGAGGCCTTGACTACCAATGTCGAGGAATACAAGACCGCTATGGAGAATGCAGGTCTTACACTTGTTGATGAGGAGGTTGATGCAGAGGAGTAGTGATGACTACTTATTTATCTTTCATTTATCATGCTTATGATTATTGAGTCACAATGACCATCCAACATGTGGATGGCTTGCTATGGTGTGTTTTCTTTTCAAACTTGTTGTTTATGTTGTTGAACCTTATCTTATTTTGATGTTGTTTTGGTGATTGTCTATGTGATGTTTTGTGCATAATAAGCATCTATGGGTATCTCATTCTTATCCTTATGAAAACCACAGATGCCTCCTCGACGTGCCAACCCCAACCCGAACAACAACAATGTCACTCCCGAGATGCAGCAACTGATGAGAGCACAGGCACAACTGATGCAGATGATGACCACTTTCATGCAGAATCAGAATAACAACAACAACAACAATAACAATAACAACAACAACAACAACAATCAGAACAATCCACCAGGATTTGACTTGCTCACCAGATTCCTAAGACTGAGGCCTGCAAAGTTCTCAGGAACCACTGATCCCATGGTGGCCAATGATTGGCTACGTTCGGTGAACAAGGATTTGGTAACTGTCGGCTGCACCGACGAGGAGAAAGTCAGATTTGCAGCACACTTGTTGGAAGGACCAGCAGCTACTTGGTGGGATAACTTCCAGATCACCACTTCCATTGAGGATGTGACATGGGCTATCTTTGAAGATGGTTTCTGTACAGCTCACATCTCATCCGGAGTGATGAATTTGAAGAAGAAGGAGTTTCATAACCTGAAGCAGCGCCACCGCAGCGTGGCTAAATACATTGAGGAGTTCAACAATCTGGCACGTTATGCACCGGATGAAGTTGATACCGATGCCAAGAGGAAAGAGAAGTTCCTCGAAGGATTGAACGATGAACTGAACCTGCAGTTATATGTGTCCTATGTCCCCACCTATCAATCCCTTTGTGACAAGGCTACCATCTTAGAGAATAATATGAAACAAGTTGAAAGTAGAAAGAGGAAGCACAACTCTGACAAGCACAGCTCGGGATCGTCTCACAAGCATTCCCATTATGATGATAGTGGGAGTTCCGGATCCCACAAGCATGGAAAGTACAATAGCCACCATAACCACAACCGCCATCATGACAACAAGCATCATCGTAGTCATGATAGTGATAAGTACAAGAACCACAAGGGTGGATATAAGAGCCACCACAATGGAAGTGGAAGTGGTAGTGGAAGCCAGCCTGTCAAGAAGGATCTCAGTCAGGTTGAATGCTTTAAGTGCAAGAAGATGGGGCGTTATGCAAATGAGTGCCTAGAAAAGAAGGTTGACGGTGCTAACAAGCCCAACCCTTTCCAGAAGGGACAGGTAAACCACATCAATGTGGAAGAGATCTATGAGGAACCTGATGTTGTGGCTGGTAAGTTCAAACTCAATTCTGTTCCAGCACTTGTTCTTTTTGATACTGGCGCATCGCATTCATTCATATCAAGAGCATTTGTTGAAAGAAATGAACTTCCAGTTGAAACTATTGGGTGTCCTATAAAAGTAAGTTCTCCTGGTGGAGAAATGATAGTGAACTAAGGATGTCATGACCTAGCCATAGAGTTTGGGAAGTATAAGTTTCCCGTTAATCTGATAATCCTAAATTCCCAAGGATTGAATGTCATTTTGGGAATGGAATGGATGACTAAGTACAAGGGAATACTAGATTGTGCCAATCATACTGTCACACTCACAACCCCAGAAAATAAAAGGATTAGATTCAAGGCTAACTTTGAATCAAAAGGGAGTAAGCTAAATTCTCTTAAGGGGGTTAGCATTGACAGTGTGCCAATTGTGAGAGAATATCCGGATGTGTTTCCGGAAGAATTGCTAGGAATGCCACCAGATAGAGATGTGGAATTTCTGATTGACTTGCTGCCACGATCAGGACCAATAGCAAAGAGACCTTACAAGATGTCAGTTGATGAGTTGAAAGAACTCAAGAAACAACTTGGAGAACAATTGCAGAAAGGATTTATTCAACCAAGTTCTTCATCTTGGGGAGCACCAGTCTTATTTGTGGAAAAGAAAGATAGAAGTCAAAGGTTATGCATAGATTATCGTTCACTCAATGAGGTGACCATCAAGAAAAAATATCCTTTTCCCAGAATTAATGACTTGTTTGATCAGCTAGAAGGAGCCTGTCTGTTCTCAAAGATTGATCTCCGGTCAGGTTATTTTCAGCTTAAGTAAGAGAACAAGACATACCTAAGACAGCTTTCACCACTAGGTATGGATTGTATGAGTACACCGTGATGCCATTTGGTTTGACCAATGCACCAGCTTTCTTCATGAATATGATGAACAAGGTGTTCATGGAGTTTCTTGACAAGTTTGTTGTCGTTTTCATCGATGAAATTTTGATATACTCCAAGAGCAAAGAAGAGCATGAAGGACATTTGCGTTTGATACTTGAGAAGCTTAGAGAGCATAAGCTGTATGCCAAATTCAGCAAGTGTGAATTCTGGTTGAATGAAGTTGGTTTTCTTGGACACGTTGTGTCAGGAGATGGTGTAGCAGTTGATCCTGCAAAAGTGTCAGCTGTAACTGAATGGGAATCTCCTAAGTCAGTGAAGGAAATTCGTAGTTTCCTTGGCTTGGCAGGATACTACAGAAGATTCATTGAAAATTTCTCCAAGGTAGCTAAGCCAATGACAGAGTTACTAAAGAAAGACAAGAAATTTGCTTGGTCTAAAGGATGTGAACTCAGTTTCCAAGAATTGAAGAAGAGACTAGTGACAGCACCAGTTCTATGTCTGCCAGATTTGGAGAAAGATTTCCAAGTGTATTGTGATGCATCTCATCATGGATTAGGTGCAGTTCTAATGCAAGAAGGGAAAGTTGTGTCTTATGCCTCGAGACAACTCAAAACTCATGAGGTAAATTACCCTACTCATGATTTGGAGTTAGCCTCTGTTCTGCATGCACTCAAAACATAGAGACACTATCTTTTGGGTAAGCGATGTGAAGTGTTCACAGATCACAAAACTTTGAAGTATATCTTCACTCAGAAAGAAATCAACATGAGACAAAGAAGATGGCTAGAACTCATCAAGGACTATGACTTGAGTTTGCAATACCATCCCAGTAAAGCAAATGTTGTAGCTGATGCACTAAGCCGTAAGGTATTTGTGAATGGCCTTACTAAGGCAGAGTTGCCAGATGATCTATGCGCCCAATTTAGAGACCTCAAATTGGAGATTGTGCCTGAAGGACATCTCATGTCATTGGATGTTCAACCCACTCTGTTGGACAAAATCAAGGAAGCCCAAAAGACGGATAAGGAAATTGAAGAGATTAAGGAAAAGATTGGCAAAGGAAAAGCCAAAGGATTCCATGAAGACGAACAAGGTACTTTATGGTATGGAAAACGTATCTGCGTTTCGCAAGATCCGGAGCTTCGGAAACTGATTTTACAGGAAGCACACAACTCACCATATCCCATTCATCCGGGTAACACCAAAATGTACATGGATATGAAGGAAAGATTTTGGTGGAATAATCTCAAGAAGGACATCGCCGAACATATTGCTTTGTGTGATGTATGTAGTAGAGTGAAAGCAGAATATCAGAAACTAGCAGGATTGCTATAACCACTACCTATTCCTGATTGGAAGTGGGACAAGATTGGCATGGAATTCATCACTAGATTGCCAAGGACCAGGTCAGGATATGACTCTATTTGGGTAGTAGTGGATCGCCTCACTAAAGTGGCTCATTTCATACCCGTGAAGACATCCTACACAAGTGCTAAGTTGGCCAAGATCTATATGAATAGGATTGTGTGTCTGCATGGAGTACCCAAGAGTATTGTGTCTGATAGGGGAACACAAATCACTTCTCATTTTTGGAGGCAACTACATGAATCATTGGGAACAAGGTTAGAATTTAGCACTTCTTTTCATCCTCAGACTGATGGACAGACAAAAAGGACCAACCAGATTCTAGAAGATATGTTGAGGGCATGTGCCCTAGACTATGGAGCTAGTTGGGATGAAAGTCTGCCTTACGCAGAATTCTCTTACAATAACAGTTATCAAAACAGTATTGAGATGGCACCGTTTGAGTTTCTCTATGGGAGAAAGTGTACCACCCCATTGCTATGGAATGGTGTGGGAGAAAGAAACTTGTTCGGACCAGAACTAATCAAAGAGGCTAAAGAGAAAGTCAAGCTAGTAAAAGACAGATTGAAGATAGAATAGTCCCGACAAAAGAGCTACGCAGATCCTAAGCGTAGAGAAGTCACCTATGAAGTGGGTGATAGAGCTTATATTAGAGTGTCACCACTTCGTGGAGTGAAAAGATTTGGAGTCAAAGGAAAATTGGCCCTAAGATATGTTGTACCATTCAAGATTCTGAGTCGTAAAGGAGAAGTAGCTTATGAAATTGAATTGCCAGAATCATTGTCTCAGTTCACAATGTGTTTCATGTGAGTCAGCTAAAGAAATGCCATCCAGAGATGGAAGAGACTTCTTTGAAGGATACTATACCTTTGGAGGAGGTCCAATTGGAAAGTGATCTCACTTATCAGGAAAAACCCATCAAGATTCTTGAGACTGCAGAAAGAGTTAGTCGGACTAAGACTATCAAATTCTGCAAAGTTCAATGGAACCATCATTCCGAAGAAGAAGCAACATGGGAAAGAGAAGATGATCTTCGGAAAGACCACCCTCACCTATTTGCTAGCCAATCCGAATCTCGAGGGAGAGATTCACCTTAAGGGGGTTAGATTTTTAACATCCCTAAAATCACGATTTCAAAGTTTGCATATCATCCCTGCATTCATAATCATTTTAGGATCATTTCCAAAATCATTACAAAATAGAAGCATTTGAGTGCTTATTATTTTATGTAAGCAAGGCATTGATCTAATGCTACTCTCTGATGAGATATTATTTGTTTTAAACCAAAGATGTTTGTTCATAGGTTTGTTTGATAAATTCCAAAGTATGGACAAAGATTTCAAAACAAAGAAACAAATTTAAACCATT
Organism: Avena sativa; assembly: GCA_916181665.1. NCBI lineage: Eukaryota > Viridiplantae > Streptophyta > Magnoliopsida > Poales > Poaceae > Avena > Avena sativa. The sequence goes on along the minus strand of OV702297.1, from coordinate 294,793,811 downwards.
TCTTTGTCTTTATTAAGCAATGGGTAAAGGCGTTGTTTATTTTAAATTCCAAAATGCCAAATTATTTAAAGTGTACAACATTGTTCTGCAACCAAGTGTGCAGGTTTCACTTTATAAAAAAAATACAGAAAGAGTTTAAATTCAAACACTTTTGAATTCATTTGAAATTGTTTCCTGAAAATCAAAATAGAAATAGAAAAAGAATAAAGAAACCATCCCATTAAGCCCACCCGGGCCATTTCCCTCTGCTCCTTCCCTCACTCGCGCAGAACCTACCCCCAGCCACTAATCGATGGGCCCTCTCCACGTCATCGTCATCTTCCCCAAATCCCGCGCGAGAACACGTCGTCGCCGGCCGTTTCTTCCTCTTCACTGCCTCGATCAATTGCATTGATGCAACACGTAATCTTCGCCCCTGCTCTGGCTATATAATCACCCCAAACGAACTCAGTCGCCCAGGCTGCGCGTATAATTGCCGCGGTCCTTTTCCCCCAAACACCCACACCCAGTCGCCCCCAGGCTGCGCGTATTTGAGCTCACTCCGCCGCTGCACACACGAACTCCGGCGGTGAATTCCGGTGAGCACACTTTGCCCCTTGCCTTTTTATCTTGCCAGAATGATCTCCGCAACCTTGCGCATCGTTTAATCCCAATGGTGCATGCTAGGGCCATCCAGAGCCTCGCCTGCGTCAACACCAGAACGCCACCGATGACCGCGTCCACTCCGGCGAGTTCTCCCCGTAATCCCCGACCGCCCCCTTCCCTCTCTTTGATACTCACGTGTTCCCCAAACTTGTGTGCGTCTAATGACACCATCCTTTTTGCTAGGCGCGACCTATATCTTCGCCAACGACGACAAGCGATCGTAACCGATGGCTGTAGGTTCTCCAGCGAGCAATAGAGGTCGGGTCCGTGCGCCCCTGTCCCTCCCTTGACCACCTCGAGCACCGCGACGACCTCACGAGCTCGGTAAGCCCCTTTGTTTCCTCCCTTGCTTCCTAGAACCACCGGAACATCGTCGGCAGCAACGCCGCCGCCGCCAGCAACCAGTTGCGCCGCCGGTTTTGGGTCAGAGATTTTTGATCCACTGGATCTAGATCCAGTGGTTTAGATTAGAAGCCAGGCCGAAGAGGTATGGGCAGATCAGAGCCACAGATTTTATGTTAGATCTAACGGTGCGCGAGCGTGATCCAGTGCGAAGCGGTATCGTCCAATCAGACGCTTCCGCGTGTCCTGTGTTAGATTTAAAAACAGAATTTAGATCTATTAAACATTCAAACTTGCAAAGTTCATAACTTTTGATCCACACGTTCAATTTTGCAAATTTTATATCATTGGAATCAGGAGAAAGAATTCTATCCGTTTATGCAAAATTGATTATTTTTTGCAGAGACATTTGTAGGCTTATTTTGAGTATACAAATTATTTGAAAAAATGATTTAGAGACTAAATAAAGTTTGTGTAGTGTGTCTTGGTCTTGTTTATGATTCGGTATTGTATACTTGTCTTGTTTGGTGTAGAAAATCATCACATGACATTTGCATGCATTCATATACTTTTGCTTGTATATTTTTGATATGTGAATTTGGTGCCATTATTTTATGTGTAGATTTTGGTGCTAATAGTGATTGTGGTTGTGAAGGTTGTTGCTACTCCCCAAACTACCAAGGCAAGTGGTGCTTCATGTTTTTATCCCTATATTTTTACCTATGCATTAGAAATATTTTGTATAGGACTTGCATGATTATTTTGCTAAGTATCTATATGCTATGCTTGGGAAATCCTAGTAGTTGTAGTAATGTTAGAATTTCCTCTAAGTTAAGATACTTGCTATTGCCATGCTTAGCCTAGCTAGTAGCAACCAAGGGTGGATTATATATTCATGTTATGAGAAATATTTCTAAGTCTTTGATTTATGTTTTGCTTAATAAAACAACTAAGTGAATGAAACACCTGGGTGGAATGGAAAGAATGTTTTGTGTTGAGTGGTTACACAAGGCCCATTTCTATGGTTTACCTTATGTATCTCACTTGTGGAAAGCCACCCAGGAACAAAGGGATTTGAGATGCCAAATGTTAAGAAGCTTCTAGTGCAGCCACATGGCATTATGGGCTCTACCTGGATCACATAGGTTGCAATAACTTAGCCATTTGGACAGTTGGTGGTAGTGGGATGATAGGTTGGAACACGTCCATTTGGTCTAAGGGAAGGCTTCTGAAAGGTCCTGTCTTGGTGAAAATCAAGTCTTGTGGGGAAAGTGCACAACCTCTGCAGATGGAAGAATCTAAGTACTTAGCCATGTCCCTGGTATTGGACAATTTGAGCATCAAGACATGGAAGGTATCAAGAATCTCCTCATCCCCATTTTCTATGTTAAAACTTATGGTTGAACAAGGGTGAAGGTTCACCAATTTCTATTGGTGGTTCCTTGGGAAAGTTTTGTCAAATAACAACTTAGTGTTTTCAACTGATAGGTAAAACCCATTTTGAGCAAAGCAAGCCTAAGCTACACTTAGCCAATATCATGTAGTAACTAGATGTTAATATTCTACTAAGGTATCACTTGCCAATACTATTCCAATGTATTGACCCACTGTGGCTATAACTTGTGATGTTGCAGGTTACTCTGATGATGATTAGGGGTTATGAGTCTACACTCAACATGCTTGCCTGTGGCATATGAAGATGAAGACTTCTATTTTATATTGTTAAGTTAAACTCTTGTACTAGACTATGGCTATAGAGTTGTAAAAGGCTATGTTGTCTCTGGAATGACTTGTAATAATGACCTTTGTTTCTGTGTACTTCATCTTAAACTGTGGATGCTAACAATGATCCAGGGACTAGCATTGCAAACATAGGGACCTTCACCTTTATAAAGGTGGGATCTTACATAAGGTATATAAATTTCCAGTCAAGCCCTACCCATTTTTCGGGCATTGTGGTGTTCGAAAACACATGTCAAACATTTCAGTAGAATGACTCATCATTCTAAGGTTTTCATAACCATTTTCACCAAGTATTCCCTTCTAAAGTTGATCAAGTTTTATGCTTTAGTAGTATCATCTATAAGTGGGGGTAAATACTAATGAGGGGTGGTAAACAAGTGGGAATTAACTAAGTTCAATATCATGCCTTAGGATGACATCATGATTATCTAACTTAGGCCAAATTTTATGCTCTTGATGCTACCTTCAATTATCTTTCTGGAATCTACAAGTCACTAAGTAAACTTTTGATAGAAAGCTTTTAATAAAGAAAATAAAATACTAAGCTTGCAAGTAAAACTAGGATGGTGTGTCAAGTGGGTATAATCACATATGCTTGAGGCATATAGTTGGCATAGTAACAAGCAAGTAGTAGCTTGCATAAGTGGGGTATCTTGCAAGTATTGGCTTGCTTAAGGAGTAGCTTGCAAGTATTGGCTTGCTAAAATATCAGTATATGCTTGTAAGGTTTAGCTTGCTCAGTTAATAGCTTTCCTTGTGTAGAGCAGTGGTTGAAGTTCTCCTCGGCTTCTTCCTCTTAGTATCCTCCTTCCTCCTCGTATCCTTGGTCGGTACTAGCGTCTATAAATAAATACGAGGCACACAATCACGAAACAAGACTTAACTATTTATAAACATCACACAAAGGTTCATCCAAGATGATCTAGCATCATCAATAACATTACAGGATTAAAGCACTTGTCTCATTTATTTTCTTTTAGAAAAGTAATTTCCACTCATTGAAAAACTACTTAAGATTTAATATTCTCCAACTCAAACATGGGATCATGTTGACACATGTCATCACCATATATTTCAGTACAGGGGAATGTGATTTAAAGTGGTGTCACAATTTAATAAGGTTTAACCTTTTTATTTTAATTAATTAAAGTGACTAGAAATGCCTATGTGGAATTATTTTATTACTTGAACATTATTTCTGTAAGTAAACCTATATATTTTTATATATCCTGAAAGCTATGGTTAAATGTGATTTTTGAGAGCTGGAATCAACTCAAAAGCTGTTATGATTGAATTTTGAAAAATGTTTGAATGAAGAAAAGCTTCTACCTTGTTATTTTTACCATGGGTGATCTACAATTCTAAATGGTTTGAATCCAACGGGCTTGGATTAAGCATTTCAGTACCTTTCTAACAAAATTGGTTTCATGCATTTTGGTTTAGTGAATCGAGCTGGGTTGATTTTTGAATCTAGGTATAGAACTGGGTTTGAAATTAAATGAATAAACTAAATTTGAATTGTTGGGTCGCGCGGGATGTTTAACTGGGCATGCCCACTACGCACAGCGCACGCGCGGGATGGTTAAGTGAGCGACCCCACTCGTTAGTGAGACAACGAGTGGAGAAGTGGTAAGGGGTGATCTAAGCCGCACGATCTAAATCTAATCGAACGGCTCTGGTTCATCGTCCATGTCAGGCAGCGCCGGTGAGATAGAACCCTAGCGTGGCCGGTGGGGGTCGTGGGAGGCTCACGGGGGCTCAGGCGATGGTCGGCAACGAGGGCGAACGACGAAGTCGACGACGTCGATTCTCCTGGTACCGGCAGCTTCTCCTAGGGCGGCTCCAATCGACGGCGCCTCTCCTCCTCTGCAACGGCGAACTACGGTGAAATTCCGTCCACCTGGTGCTCGCCTTGCTCCGGGAGTGAGTGTGTGTGATTAGTGAGAGGTGGGGAGTGATATGGTGTGAAGAAAACGAGCGGGGGAGGTCTCCTTTTATAGTGGCTGAAGGGGACCGAAGGGTGCGGATGGAGCTCGTCCGTGTCAACGGCACAGAGTGCTATTGGCATGGGCGACGGTAGGGGGCAGTGCTGTGCCCCCTGGCGAAGCTCAACAGCGTGGTGGCGAGGCATGGGGCAGTGCGAGACGGTCGGAACGTCGCGGTGCTCTGTGCGGGCCCGACGGTAATTTTAATGGCACACAGCGTCTACGGTCCGCGCGGCGACGAACGGGGCATGTTCGCGGGGTTGATGGGGTGATGGCGATCACGCACGCAAACGGCGAGGGCGGCCCACGGTCTAGGGGCGTGTGTCGCGGTTGGCGCACTGGCGCGCTCTCGGCTCGCTCGCAGAGAGGCTTGGCATGCTCGGGCAGTGTGGTCCAGGGGCTGCCAGTGCTCGAGGCTTGGACAGGGGGTGGCAGTGGACGGTGGTCAGTGCTCCAGACATTCTTGCTAGGCTTGGTGCTTCTCCTAGCTTGCTGTCGACATGTGGGTGGCAAGTTAGGCTCGGCATGGTCACCATTGATGGATATGCCAAGCTCACAGTGGTCCTAAGGCTTGTTAATTGGGCTAGATCATCTACTAAGAGTATAGAGTGAGCTAGAGAGGGAACAAGGTTGGCCAAAATCACTGCTCCTAATAGTGTTTTGTGTTTGTTTGTTTGCTGCTGACAAAGTGTTTGATGAAATGGCCGAAAGAAATACAAATTTGAATTTTGGATTCAAACTTGGTGGGTTTGCTAGGCACATATTATGGAGTATCTGGTTAGTTGGATTGGTCAAGGGGCACTGGTTTGGTTGGGTTTTGAAAATGTGTGATCTTCACATATGTTAAAGATTCAATTTTTAATTGTCATTTGAATGGGGTTGCCAAATGTTTCTGCAAGTTTGAAAGGTGGGCTTTGATTTACTTTCACTTGGTCTTGCAAGGGGTGAAAAGAATTGGAAAAGTTTCTGTTTGAAATCTTGGACTAGAAACACTCAAAGTGACCTAGTGAGCAAGATTGGCAAAAATGACCATTTGCTTTATTTGTTTTGTTTTTTATTTTCTCTTGATTTGTTTCTGCTTGGAAATGTTTTAGATGATGTTATATTCATCTTTGAACCATTCCTTACTATTTAGTTGAATCACACAAGTGCATTCATGCATTCATCAAATAAACACATAAACATATGCATTCATTTGGTTTTTATTTAATCAAAGTTTTTGTTAACCCTAATTTTAGTGACTAGAGTTTGATGATCATTGTTTCATATTTTTGGGATGTTACAGCTGCGGTGGGCCGGCCCATGCGGCATTGCGGATACGTGCTGCGCGCGTGCGGGAGCGGGCGGGGTGAGCGGCAGGGAGAGGCTAGGCCAGGTGGGCCGGGCCAGGGTGGTTCGGCCGGGGTTAGGTTAGTTCATTTTTTTTGTTCTTCTCTTTTTTTTCCAATTTCTCTTTATTTGTTTTCCTCACAACTTTTTCTTTTGAACTCCAAATGAGTTCAGACTTGTTTCTAAAATTTTCTAAAATCAAGTAGATTAATCTAGGCTAACATTTAGCAATAAATGCTGCCATAGCAGTAGTGGGTTTTTGTGAAGCCAAAATAATTCCCTTTAGGAATAAGATGGCACATAGAAAATAGGGTTTACTTCATTGTTTCATTTTGGGTTCTTCTCAAGATGCAAAATGCAATGCAATGCTCATGAATGACATGCTAATGCAAAATTTCTTTTCTAGACCCAATTTCTAAATCTTGGGATGTGACAACCTGCTGGACTGGCTGGACTTTTTCTCGATCTTGAGATCAACAAGTGTTCGACTACATCATCCACGAGTACAACCTCGTTAAAGCTTTTCGGTCTACGAGGGTATATATTCTATGGATGTATATCCACCCTTTGCTTGTATCTAGATAGATGGATCTTTGTGCATATAGTTCCCATCGTAGGAATTTTTTATTTTCTATGCTGCGAACCCAACACGGGGAAGCCTGGCAAAGGCAACAGGAAAGAGTCATCGAGCTGGTGCGCATGCGAACCAGCAAAATGAGGAAATACTCAGGAACAACCAAGAAAGACCCGGAGGTTCTCGTGTGGTTCATTCGGCTGGAGCTGTCCCAACACTATCAGATGTCACGGCATCTTCACCCGGCAGAGGATCAAGGAAAGATAAGGCAATAACTTCAGTAAGAAGGGATAAATAGATGGTCCCATATGATCTGGTCCCATAAGAAGGAAATAACTTCAGAGTATGGTTGAACAACTTGCCAGCAGGCAGTATCAACTGCTAGTTATATTTCGAGGAGATGTCCGTAAGCAATTTCACGAGCACATATAAGAGGACGAATAGACCTCAGCAGATCGCCATGTGCAAACAGAGACCGAATGAGACTAACCGAGAATTTCTGACTCGGTGGTGTAACTTGAGGAACTCATGTGAAGGAGTGATTGAATATGAAGAAATTTCCTGGTTTGCATAGGGGTGCAGGTATGGAAGTGTGTTGTGGAAGAGGCTGTAGAGAGATATGCCAACCATACTAGCAGAGACAATTCATATAGCCGACTCATATGTGTTGGGGTTCTGACTCAGCTAGATCTTATGCCGGCAGATCATAATGATCAGCATGAGCATTACGCTCGTGACGGTGTCGGGTCATCCCGAAGGAATAAATTCCGAGGTAGAAGAAGGGATGACATGCCGGATTATCGGTACAATTCAAATCAGGTAGCAGCTGTGACCCAAGATTAGCCGAGTGCTGGGGGCAATCAGCGCCAGAAGAACAGTTCTCAACACTGGACACTAAGAAATGATGGCAAGAAGCAGTGGACTCCAGAGCAAAAGAATCAATGGCAAGAGAGGCCGAAGTATACATATGAATCCATGTTAGATAAGTTTCACACTCCTGACCCGGCCAACCAGTGAATCATACAACCCGACAGCGTGCTTGGATGAAACAGGCAATGGGGAACATGGGACCACCGCAAGCACCACAACAGCTGCAACAGCCATAGCTTACAGGGGGAATTCTTAGCAGCTGATGTTGTGACCACCCCCTCCGAGGTATGAGAACCATGACTGAAGGGATGCAGTTCACCATGTGGCGAATATAGATCAGGATAACAGAGGAAACCCCGACATCAATGGTCGTAATGAGTATCAGGAGCATCATCAGTCTTACTATGTGGTCACCACAGAACAACAAGATAGAAAAAGCGTTCAGCGCCGACATATGGAGGTCAATGTGGTTATGCCGGCAGTGCCGAGATATATGCATTGGTCAGATCAAGAAATTACTTGGAGTATCAAGGATCACCCCAATATCATGCCAAACCCCGGATCATAAGCCTTGGTGCTTGATCCGACGTTTGTGGGACCAAGCATAAATGTAAAATTCTCAAAGGTGCTTATAGATAATGGTAGCAGCATCAACATCATGTACAAGGATATGATACATAAACTCGTCATCTCTCAGAACATGCTTTAGTCGACCAAGACCACTTTCCATGGCATTGTGTCAGGATTGTCAAGTGAGCTAATTGGGAAAGTCTGGCTAGATGTATTATTCAGCACAAGGGAGAATTTGCAGGGCTGAGAATTTAGATTTCCAGTTTGTGGATTTGGAAATTTGTTACCATGCATTACTCGGACTACCTGCTCTGTCAAAATTCATGTCGAGCTGTCATATCAACTACTGGAAGATGAAGATGCCAGGGCCACATGGGATAATTACAGTCGCTAGGGACTACAAGAGATCGATGGAGTGTGCTTCGGCCGGATCAAATCTAGCCAATTCATTAGTAATTGCAAGGGACAAGAAGAGAATTCAGGAGGTCGAAGCTTTAGCTCAGTCGGCACAGCTCAATATGCTGGCACTTGCTAACCCACATGGAAGTGTGTCCTTCCAGCCGACTAAAGACACAAAGAAGGTCCAGATTGATGATCAGTTTCTAGAGTGCACCATCACCATTGGTGCCGGCCTAAGTGACAAATAGGAAAGCGAGCTCACCAGCTTCCTCCGTGACAATCGGGATATCTTTGCATGGTCCACTCAAGACCTGCAAGGTGTGCCGAGAGAGCTGGCTGAGCACTCTTTGCATGTGAGGCGAGGAGCAAGGACAGTGAAGCCACCTCTCCCCCGCTTCACCGAGGACAAGAACAAGATAATTAGGGATGAGATAGCTCGGCTCCTTGCAGCCGGGTTCATCATGGAAGTGCTTCATCCGGATTGGCTGTCTAATCCGGTGTTGGTTGAAAAGAAAAAGGATGATCCGAATGTAGCCGTGGTATGGCACATGTGTATCGATTACATGAACCTAAACAAGACGTGGCCCAAGGATCCATTTCCTTTACCAAGGATAGATCGGGCTATTGATTCGAGTGTGGGTGGTGAACTCTTGTCATTTGGAGATGCGTATTCTGGTTTCCACCGGATACCATTAAATCCAGCCGATCAAATAAAGCTACATTTATCACCCCGTATGGGGCTTATTGCTATCGTACCATTCCAATCGGCCTATGTAATGAGGGGCAACATATCAAAGATGCATGCAAAAATGTTTACATGATCATATTGGCAAAAATGTCCAAGTATATGTTGACGATGTGGTGATAAAAACCAAAGAAATCCACATGCTCCTAGATGATATCCGGCAAACATTCACGAATCTCAGGAGATTCCGCATGAAGCTTAACCCGGAAAAATGTACCTTTGGTGTACCAGCCGGCAAATTACTCGATTTCCTCGTGTCTAGCTGGGGTATAGAATAAATTTTGACTAAGATTCGGGCTATAGAACGAATGTAGCTTCCGAAGTGCCTCAATGATGTCCAGAAGTTTACAGGTTGTCTGGCATCGCTGAGTCGGTTCGTAAGTCGGCTAGGAGAAAAGGCATTGCCTTAATATCAATTGATGAAAAAGTCGGATAAGTTCATTTCGAAACCACAGGCAGATAGATCCTTTCATGAATTAAAAATAATGCTAGCCTCTGCACCAATTTTAGCCTCACCACTATCGAAAGAGCCGATGTTGCTCTACATAGCAGCGACTAACCGACTTGTAAGTGTTGTGATAGTGGTGGAGCGTGATGAAGATGGTAAGTAGGTGCAGAGGCCAGTCTATTACCTAAGTGAAGTATTATCAGCTTCAAAGCAAAATTACCCACACTATCAAAAAGTGGCATATGGTGTATATATGTCGTCTAGAAAGCTGAAACATTATTTTGAAGAACACCCTATCAAGGTGATTTGTGAGGCACCAATAGCCAAGATAATGGGCAATAAAGATGCCAGCAGCCAAATAGCCAAATGGGCGATCGAATTATCCCCTTATGCTCCTCAGTTCGATAGGCGAAATGCAATCAAATCTCAGGCAGTGGCCGAATTTTTTGTCGGCTAGGCCGAAATGCAATATGAGCCACCATTGTCTGACCCGAATTATTGGACAATGCACTTTAATGGATCCAAGTTGAAAATGGTCTAGGAGCCGGGATAGTGCTAACCGCACCCAAAGAGGACCAACTAAAATATGTACTGCAAAGACATTTTGCTGCATCAAACAACGTAGCCAAATATGAAGCACTTGTTCACGGCCTAAAAATGGCAAAGGATATTGGCATACGTTGGATTCTATGCTTCGGTGATTCGGACCTGGTGGTCCAACAAGTGTCGGGTCATTGGGACGCACTGGATGCAAACATGGCCTTATACAGATTCCATGTGCAAAAGATTAGTGGTTATTTTGATGGGTGTGAATTTCATCATATACCCCGGGCGGAGAATGATGCGGAAGATACTTTGTCCAAACTTTGTTCGACCTAGCAATCAATTCCACCTAGCATTGCCCTTGAGCATTTAAGAATACCATCAATTACACCCTCACCAGAATCTGAGTCAATCCGTCTCTTGGCAGATCTAGGATCTGAGGTAGTACCAATGGGCATAGATGAGAGGAATAAACCGAGTTACCCGGGGACTGGCTTGGCAAACCCGGGGACTGCATCGCAGGACCCGGGGACTGGTCCGGATAATCCGGCAGAAGTCATGTCAGCAGAGGCGATGGAATTTGATGAAACAGTTACCCCGACACATGAGATACCAAAATGGGCAAGGCCAATATATATATTCCTCAAAGATGAGATCTTGCCGAGTAACGAAGTCCTTGTTAGGCAAATTTTGAGAAGGGCAAAAGCCTACACCATAATAAACAAAGAGTTGTACAAAAGAAGTGTCACAAGTGTGCTTCAAAGATGCGTTAACCCGACGGAAGGACAAGAGATCCTTTTAGATATACATCAAGGTGAATGCGGGCATCATGCCTCATCCAGGGCCTTAGTGGCCAAAGCATTCCTTCATGGATTTTATTGGCCCGGTGCACTAACAGATGCACTTGAATTGGTGAAGAATTGCAATGGCTGGGGAAGTGCCCCGGAGGCATCTCCATCGATCTCCACCACCATCTCCATCGCCGTTGCTGATTCCCATGATGAGGATGGATTAGCTCTTCCTCGAGGCTAAGGGCTCTACCGGTAGCTATGTGTTCATCTCTTTCAATATGCATGATCTTGTTGTGGTCATGAGCTTTGTAATCTAGTAGATCTACCTTGCTACTCAAGTGCTTCAATAGATCTCTTCTCTCCCCATGTGTGTGAAAGTGACAGCGTGCACGCCATGGTGGCACTTAGGCTAGAGTCTACATAAATACTCATCGTGCTTTAATAGATCTATGCTTTTCCCCACGTGTGTGAAAGTGACGGTGTGCACGCTGTGTGTGGCACTTAACCTAGGTTACATATATATTTACCATGAGCATATTTTGGGTTGGTTGTCTCTATGAAATTGTGGTGTTTGTTGGAACCATCTAGCGCTCAAGGTGACAGTGTGGGGTTATCTAGATTGGGAAACGTGGACTTTGAGGAGTGCTGTTATAGCCCTACCATGGATTAGAGTGTCCAACCAGAGAGTAGTTAAGAGTAGTATCATTAAGAGAATATATTTATATGAGAGAGTGTTCACTACTGAAAGTATGATCCCTAGGCCTTTTTTCTAAGCATTGAAACACCGTTTGCATCTAGATCTGTTGCATGTTTGCTTGCTTCCATCTTTATTTCAGTTTGCCTTTAGTCTCTTCCACGCCATCATAAGATATTTTATGGCACCGTTACCACTTGTATTTCACTATCTCTTCGCCGAATTAGTGCACCTATACACCTAACAAGTGTATTGGGTGTGTTGGGGACACAAGAGACTTCTTGTATCTTGATTGCAGGGTTGCTTGAGAGGGATAACTTTTATCACTTCCTCCCTGAGTTCGATAAACCTTGGGTGATCCACTTAAGGGAAACTTTCTGCTGTTCTACAAACCTCTGCACTTGGAGGCCCAACAACTGTCTATAAGAATAGAAGTGCATAGACATCAAGCTCTTTTTTGGCATCGTTGCCGGGGAGGAAAGGTAAAAGGCACTCACACACGTTACCCATGGCAACAACAATCCAGAACGCTATTTTCTGGCGCCCTTGCCAGGGAGGTAAGGTAAAAGGTACTCACATCCTCCGGTGTGAGTGCTCAAAGTTATTTCCTTTAGATTCTACAATTTTGTCTTTCTGTTTCTTGTTTTCACTAGTTAGGCTTAATGGAAAACAACAACAAAATTAGAGAGCTTTATAGTGTTTATCTTGAGCTAGGACATGAAGTGTTTAAAGAGAAAATTAAAAAACCCATGGAGCTTTGGACACCATTATTGCTAATGCTATGGAAACGTCTAAGCTTGGGGAAGCTAGTTTTTATGAAAATGATCTTTTTAGTTCCCAGCTTTGGAAGATAGCTATTGTATTGCTTATGATGATACCAAACCTCCAATATAGGATGATTGCAATGATGAATATGATATTTTCATTCCACCTACTATTGAGCAGAAAATTTATTGTGATTACAATATGCCTCCTATATTTGATGATTATGGTGACGAGAATAATAATGATAGCTATTTTGTTGAATTTGCTCCCACTACAATTAATAATAATGACTATGCTTATGTGGAGAGTAATAATTATTTTATGCACGTGGCTCATGATAAGAATGTTTTATGTGATAGTTATGTTTTTAAATTTATTCATGTTGTTGCTGAAAGTTATTATTAGAGAGGGAAACATGGTTTTATGCATCTCAATAATATTAAGTTTCCCCTCTTTATGTTGAAGATTTTGAAGTTGCATTTGTTTTGCTTTCCTATGCGTGTTGCTTTGTGCTTTAATGACTTAAATGTGTTTTGAATTTGCTTCTTGATGCTCTCTTTTACTTCAATTCATATTTCTTATGTGAGCATCTTCTCAAACTATCAAGCCTAACTTAAAGGCGTTAAAGAAAAGTACTTATTGGGAGATAACCCAAGAGTTTTCTTGAGTCTTGGAAGTTATTACTTCAGTAATGATCTCTCCTTATTCTTTTTGTTTGATTTTTGTGCCAAGAATAACCTCTAATGAGAGGGAAGTAAGATTTAGGGAGTTGCTGTCCTGAAACAGATTTTTATGCTCCACCATAAAAATTCGCGAGGAATCTATGTAAGTCGGATTGAGATGATATTTTGTGAATAAATCCCCCAGTAAATTAGATAACTTTCGTTAGTTCAACATGTTTTGATTTGAGCAACAGAAGGTCTTCGAAAAAATAGGTTTCTACCCACTGGTCTGTTTTGACAGATTTCTGCCAGTATTTGCATTTGCTTCTTATTGATTCCTTTTTGGGTTCTTTTTGGGAAATTAAGATTTTTGAGGGAATCGCTACAGTAGCTTGTGTTTTTAGTGACAGTTTTGATGTTCCAAATCTAAACCTAAATGTCTATTATATTTTGAATACACTAATGTTGCTAATGAAGATTGTGTGAAGTTTTGTATGAAGGAAAATTTTCAGGTGTAGAGAAAGAATGATGTAATGAGATGAAGAATGGACAAAAGCGCAAGCTTGGGGATGCCACCCCGTGTCACCCCAAGAAATATTCAAGATGTACAAGCGTCAAAGCTTGGGGATGCCCAAGGCATCCCCTTCTTCATCAATAAAAATCCCAGGTCTTTCTAGACACTTCGTTTTTATTGCTTCATGCACAATTGTGTTGTTCTTGGAGCGTCTTAGTTTTAGTTTTTGGTTTTCATTTTATTAGTTTGCCTGAATAAGTTGGTTGATTACATCACTTCTTTTGGAGAGAGACACACTCTGTTTTCATTGCCTAGAACACTCTAGTTTTCACTCTTATTATTCTGTGAGTGTTCACTTTTGCTAGCACTGCGTTTAGCCTTAGTTTTCTTATGTTGTTTGCTTAGAACATTTTAGTTCTTCTTTGTGCATTTGTGAGACATGCTCACTGATCTTTCTTGATTATTATCTTTGTGAGTTGTTTCAAATAAGTCGATTGGTGTTGGAAAAGAGTAGAAAGTTTCATGCTTATAGTGGTAGAGAAGGGAGCTTGTTTAGACTGTGACTTAGACTTTATCATGTCATGCTAGATGCTGATTTGACCTTATGCTTAGTGATTATTGATGTAGCATGACTTGTTCCAAACAATTAGGATTGCTTATTGTGCCTTGAAAAGAATCATGCGTTATTTTAGCATACAAAAGCATAGTATTGTGGTATTCTCCTTTGATGCTTTGTTTGGGTTGACTTGGCACATGCTCACACCATGTTATGACTATGAACAAGTCACCATAGCCTCTATGATCATTTATTCCTTGACTTGTAGTACCACTTTATGCTTTGATTAGTAATGTTTTGTCGCTTTGCATGATTATGGCCATTATTGCTCTCTTAATTGGTCGCTCCTAGTCTTTTGCTAGCCTCCACTTGTATTGAGTAAGCTCTACTCATGCATCCAACTCTCAAAAACGAAGTTATTCCAAAGTGTCCACTGTAAATTCCTATGCATGGTGTGTTACACCATTCCAAGTATATTCTTGTTTTATCTATCTTCCAAATTAAACTTGTTATGTGAAAGTTAGTGATTAAAGCTCTCACAAACTTGATGGCAGACTTTATTTTTCTTTCCCCTAATAAACTTGAACCATTGTGTCATCTACGTTGTATATGCTTGCACTTATACGTTAGAATTAGCAGAACCGTGTTGTCACAGGGAACACTTTCAACATTGCACTTGTACTTTGTACACAGTTGATATCATGCTCTTTTGCTTATGGATGTCATCGGTGTGAAATAAAAGGGGAGCTTGTAAGTCCATGGAGTTATGTATGTGTGTTAGAGAAACGCCTGGGCCGCTAGCCTAAGCCATGCCTAATCATGGTGGAAACTTGCAGCATCACCATAATGACATCTATGAAGCTTTCTTATTATAAAAAAAGAGACATATTGAAAAGAGGAAATAGAGAAAAAAGCGCCATTTTCCCATGGTAAATAAGAAGACTGCTGAGATGCTAATTGTCTGCTTGCCTTGTCATTTTGATTATGAGATAGCTCCTGTATTATGTGCAAGGGGTACCGCGTTGGCAGTTCTCTATGATACACATGTACTTACTATGACAAGAACTTACAGTTGACTAAAGTTGAGTAGCATGTGGTGAGACCTCGTATTCAAGGGACATGAGATTGCCAACTTATACTTTGTCAAGCATATACTCCATAGTTTGTTCACTTTAACCTTAATCACTTCAAGATGCTTATGATAGGGGCAATGAGGGCTGAAAGCTAACCAGTACCATAATTTTTGGAAGCTCTTTTTGAGACTTGAAATCCCTTCTTCCCTATATGAAGGGCCTTTCTTCCACCATTATATTGAGTCTCCACCTTCTATCCTTAGGCACTAGTTAAGAGAGCATAGTTACCATTCTTAGTTCTATGTGCATTGTCCCAAAACTTATTGATTGATGCATATTGTTGATATTACTTGTTCTTGTGCTATTTGTATCTATTCACTCTTATGAACTTTGAAGGTGTCCTATGCATCTATTTTCTACTCCATGAGGGACAAGCTGAATGCCACTATGTTATGTTTTCTGTATGTGAAACAAACAAACGTCTTCCAATGTATTGTTATTCATGATCTTTGTTTGTAACCTTTCATGTTGCATGCATAGTTACTTTGTCTTACTGTTAGAACTCCATCTTTCATGCTCATGTTTAGAGTACTTTGATCCTAGATTTCAATGCTTTGCAAATGTTCTGATCAAGATTGTGATGGTGCATGTCACCTCAAAAATTATTCTTTTTATCACTTACCTACTCGAGGACGAGAAGGAGTTAAGCCATGGGATGCTTGATACGTCGGAAACGTATCTATAATTTTTGATGTTCCATGCTTGTTTAGTATCTACTTTGTTATGTTTTAACTACACTTTCAGGTATTTTTATACACTTTCTAGAACTAACCTATTGACAAGATACCACAGTGCCAGTTGCCTGTTTTCTGCTATTTTTGGTTTCAAAAAGCTAAAAAATGAATGTTGAACACATGAAAAACGACTAAGGAAAGAATAGTATGCGAGCCGACTTATTGATTTGTTTCTTACTAACCCTTGTATTTTCTATACTTTATGTTTATGTAAATTTATTATGAGTTATTGGTCATAATTTCTAAGTATTGCTAATTTGATCTATTTATCTCGGACCCGTGAGTCGAACACCAAAAAATGGTAGACGTAGGCCGAATAATTGACTCCGAATAACATGAAACATGAAATGAAGGATGATGCACAAAAGGATGCAATTTATACAAACCACATGGTAGCAAAAGGACTGAACTGTTTTCTTACACCACACACCCGGTATACCGGGGACTTAATAAATTTAAAGTTTTTAGCTTCAGGCGACAGTTGGTGTCGAATCGTCGGCAGATGGAGGAACAACAACCTCAGGAGTAGGGGCCTTCGAGGTATTTTCCTCGGGTACTGCCGAAGAAACCTCGACCTCGGCAGGAGCAATAACTTAGGGAGCAGGGGCCTCCGAGGTAGTCACCTTGGCCTTTGCAGAAGATACCTTAGCCTCGACAGGAGCATCTTTGGCGTCTTGAACCTCGGTTCCCTTGTGAGAAACCTCGGCTTGAGCTTGAGAATCCTCGGCCCCCTTAGATGAAGACCGATCCTCGACCTCCTGATCCGAGTCTTATCCATGCTCGTCTGAGCTACCATACTCTTCTTCAGTAATGTCTTCATCCTCGGAGTTCTCCCCGGATTCATCGTTGTTTTCTGCCTCAGCATCTTCATCGGCATTGTCTAGAAGAAAGCTTAGCCCTTCATTCCATTCATGCATGTTGGCATATTGGATGAGTTGGTAGGCTCGAGCTTGACAATCTGCAATATAATCTGGATCACTGATCCAACGGGATCCGGTGCGCAGGTTCATCAAAGTATCGAGGCAAATATTTTTGTACCATGATAGTATGACAGTAAGCGCCATGTAATCCCTGGCTCATGCCGCAGATTCCCTCCATAAGTTGAGCTGCGTCTCACAGTCCATCAGTTTATTAGCAAGCACCAACACCCGAGTTATCTTCGGTTCATTTGGCTAGATCACATGGAGTACTCGGATGGCCGCGTCCACCAAATCCTTTCCGAAGGTCTTCATGGGCTTGGTAGAAGCACCAATACTGATCATATAATCCTCTATGAAATACTCGTGGTCCGGATCATTGGTTTCACCTTGGTGAGCCCGATCTTCCACCACTTTTATTGTACTTCGAGTTTTACACTCCGAAAAGTTGTCTGAAGAAGGAACCAGGCACGAATCAACAAAAAGTTGTAGGAAACAACTCGAGCAAGGTTTCGGAGTATGGAAAAACTTACAGTGGTTGAACTGAATAATCTTGGCAAGGTCGGACTTCCAGCTGATTTTTTTCCTTTCAAACCAAGCAAGCTCGTCCTTGGCGGAACTGGCGGTTGCCTCGGCGACACTAAGAAGCTCCTTATCTTTCTCGAGCTGAAGAGTTAACCGAGTTTTCTCTTTAGAAAATTCTTAGTCCATTTTCTCCAGTTCGGATTTTTGGGTTTGCTTCAGAGACTCAATCTCGGCACGAAGCTGAGCTATTTCATCATCCTTCTCCTTTAGCTGTGCCAAGTGATCTCCTGCTTGTTCAAGAAAATGTAGCATCATATCAGGCACAGAAATGCACTCTTGATGCGATGCTACAGGACCTTTCAATTCGGCTAAGACAAGGCAAAAGTCATGAGATACTTCAGGAAAGCAAAGATGTGGGAAGAAAACGTCGGAATAAAAGCATCCAAGTTACCTTGAAGCTTGGTAACTTGTTATGTGAGCTCTATGTTCCGCTTATCAAGTTTGGCTGAGCAAAAGGTAGGAAAGGAGTTAGCTCGGATGTATAAATCAGAAGAAGAGTCAAAAAATTAATGAGAAATTAGCAAACTCACCAGTTTTCTGCAAAATGGGTAACATCTTCTAATACTTAGTCTGCAACTTCCTGTGAGAGAAGAGCAGCCTCTGGAACTCATCTGTGCGCCGGTTATGGGCAACCTACAAATATGGAGCGTCATATTCAGAAGGATATTCGAAGCTAAACCTAAAGATCCGGGCCAAGTAAAACTTGACTCGGATCTAGGTGGATGGATATTTGAAGTTAAACTATAAAGATCCAAACCAAGTAAAACTTGATCCAGATCTAGGTGGCTGGATATTCGAAGCTAAACCTAAAGATCCGAACCAAGTAAAACTTGACTCGGATCTAGGTGGCTGGATATTTGAGGCTAAACCTAAAGATCCAATCCAAGTAGAACTTGACTCGGATCTAGGTGGCTGGATATTCGAAGCTAAACCTAATGATCCAAACCAAGTAAAACTTGACTCGGATCTATGTGGTTGGATATTCGAAGCTAAACCTAAAGAACCAAACCAAGTAAAACTTGATCCGGATCTATGTGGCTGGATATTCAAAGCTAAACCTAAAGATCTGAACCAAGTAAAACTTGAATTGGATCTAGGTGGCTAGATATTTGAGGCTAAACCTAAAGATCCAAGCCAAGTAGAACTTGACTCGGATCTAGGTGGCTAGATATTCGAAGCTATATCTAAAGATCTGAACCAAGTAAAACTTGACTCGGACCTAGGTGGCTAGATATTCGAAGCTAAACCTAAAGATCCAAACCAAGTAAAACTTGATCCGGATCTAGGTGGATGGATATTCGAAGCTAAACCTAAAGATCTGAACCAAGTAAAACTTGACTCGGATCTAGGTGGCTGGATATTCGAAGCTAAACCTAAAGATCAGAACCAAGTAAAACTTGACTCGGATCTAGGTAGCTGGATATTTGAAGTTAAACTATAAAGATTCGAACCAACTAAAACTTGATCTGGATCTAGGTGGCTGGACATTCGAAGTTAAACTATAAAGATCCAAACCAAGTAAACTTGATCCGGATCTTGATGGCTGGATATCCGAAGCTAGGGAAAATGTTGTCTAAATTTCTATGATTCATTGTATGCACCCCGGCTACACTAAATAAAGAGAGCATCTGAACAAATGATAAATCATTCGGTCAGAGGCTCAGGGACTAATGGGAACACAATACATTACATGAAAAGGTACAGGTGTAAGCCAAAATGTTTACCACATTCATGGTGCAAGCGGTTGCTAATGTCAGGGAGATGAAAAGCCTTAGTCCCTGGATTAGCCGCCGAGCTAGTTTCAACCTGATCAGCAGCATTCCAATTTGTAGCATACTCCTCCAAGGATCCGAGACTGCCACCGCTCGGAGTGCGCGTTAGCACCTTTCCTTTGGCCTCTCATGCCTGTTGGGCAGTTGCCTCGGCTGTTGGGCTGGCAGCAGAACCAGGGGCAAAAGCAGGAGCACCCTTATGGATCATATCGACAATGCGGGCTGAGTGGAGCTCGACCCAGTTTTCCCTTGAACGGACTTGGCAACCCCATCTTTCTTGGCGGATGACTCGGCAGTCGACTATGACTTGGTCGGTCGAGCCACGGTTGGAGCAGCCAAAGGAGCTACAGAAGGAGAAGCATATTGAGAGCATGCACTCTGTTGAACTTGGCCTAATTGTCGTGTCTTGGAGGGAACAGTAGGCGCTGGTGCGGTTGCTAAAGCTGAAGGAGTTGAATCTTGAACAGGAGCTGAGGTTGCTCGCGCTTTGGCGGGCGCTGGTTCTACGGGTTGATCCTTGGAAACCTCGGTGAGTATAGCCGGATCAGTTGGTTGATCCGGCATGGTAGTGTCGGCATTGCCATCTCCGCCAGTCTCTACCTCCTCCTGGCGAGGTGGACTATTTGTCGACATAGGAGGAGGATCATCTCGAGCTGGGCCAAGAACCCGAACATCGCTCTGAGGAGGTGGCGATGATGGCCGAGTAATGGGTGAGGACATACTCAAGACACTCTGGTTAGCGGCAAGTGGAGCACTTCCAAGATAAGAAGAAAATTAAATTTAGAAAAAGAAAGACACAAACAAGAAATACAAGTTTAGTTCGGATGAGGCAACTTACGCAGAAAGTCCGGGCATAGCCTTGGGCGTAGGTGCCTTCTGAGCATACCTCTTGATTTGCTTCTTGGGAGCTCCGGCCGAAGGATCTTTCAAAGGGTCCACCACATGCACCTGACCAGCCGGGTTAGCTGGGGAAAAATGAGTCGGATACGCATAAGATACAAGCACCGCATCAACTACCTTGAGAACTTCAACTCTATCATAGTCATCATCCTCGGTTCGGTTGAACCCTTACCCCGGGTTCGGGCAGAGGCCAAATCAGGCTTTGGGATGAATTCATCAAAGTCAGGATCGCCGTCATCCGGAGTATCGCGATCCTTGCTCCAAGGAAGGGCAAGAATCTTGTCAACTTCTGCGGCTTGCTCTTAGAATTTCTGAAGAATACAAGTACAAATAGAATCAGCAACTCGATACAGCAGAAGTGAAATATGACACGAAAGAATTAAGTCGGAGTTAAATTACCTTGGGAGGAGGGTTGTCGCGAGTGAAGTGCTTCATGCCCCATGTCCAATCCTAGGCCATATTCGTCGTGAAGATAGCCTGGACGCGCTTCCGAATCTTCTCATCATTGAGCTCAACGGTTGAGACTCGGTTCGGGTCGAGAGGGCCGCTCATGTAGCAGATATTGTGGGATTGTTTTTGGAAGGGATAGATTCGGCTGCTAACAAAAGCAGCCATCAAGTATTCGCCATGCAGCCCAGCCCTGGTAAGCTCCTTGAGTCGGAGCTCAAATGCCTCGGAAAGAGCATTGGTCCTCCTCGGATTGTAATTCTAGTTCTTCCTGGAAGGCGTGCCGACGGAGAAGGCAGGCAGCCGAATCTTTCCGGTACCATTTCTTGCATGATTCGTGGCCAGCAACGCGGGGAAACTCAGATTTCTTGCTAGGCATGATGGAGGCGGCACCGCACTGGGTCAGCGATTTTTCAGAGGGGCGCAGGCTCTTATCCGGCACGACATTAGCTCGGATTTGGAAGAACCTAGACCAAATAACTACTGA
Source organism: Avena sativa (assembly GCA_916181665.1). Classification (NCBI taxonomy): domain Eukaryota; kingdom Viridiplantae; phylum Streptophyta; class Magnoliopsida; order Poales; family Poaceae; genus Avena; species Avena sativa. The sequence goes on along the minus strand of OV702297.1, from coordinate 294,772,661 downwards.
GGGCCAGAGGGTGAAGTATCCTTCGGTGGCCAAGATAAATGCTGACAGAGAGGCAACGACATTCCCGACAGGTGATGAGGTTGGAGACCAAACAACTCAAGAAACTAGCAAAATCGCTAAGGGGAAGACCGAATCCTCTAGAGAAATGAGAAATGAAGACTACATACTCACCCGGCTTAAAGATGAGGGTAGGTTCTGGGCTGGGTAATCAGCAGGTTATCTCGGCAGGAATGCGACGAGTCTTGATAAGCCACTCAATCTCCTTGCCAGGAATCGTGCTCCGATACGGCGGAGTGTCTTCTTCTCTGGTGATAGTGACGCTATGAGAACTCGGCATGGGGTCGTCAGAAGAAGAAAACGAAGAAGAAACGCTAGCGGAAGAAACGCTAGCGGCAGGGGAAGGCGTGATCGCAAGCGGCAGAGCTAGGCCGGAACATAATGAGGGCTCGATGTGAGCACACGACACGGTGGAGCAGAGCCGAAAACTAGCGGCGCGGTCGCAAGGAGGAGAGATCTGTGGCGACGCTGCGAGGAGGAAGACGAGGAAGTGGGGAGTAGGGGAAAGTGAATAAGGGTTTCACCCCGCTCCCCCCATTTATAACCCCAAACCGCTAGAGATAGTGGGATCGTGGGGGATGCAGTTGCCGCATACACGCATGTATCATGCGCTGGCAACCGCCACGTGGAGCCACACCGCGGGATACACGGCGCAGGAGATGATCCGGCCGCGGTAACCGTTGCAGTAATCGAAGAGGCACTGCACAGACTTGATCATTCGCAGTGACGACTGTTCCCGTGCCAACATTCACTATAGCGGCCTGAAAAATGAGGCAATGTGCAATGATTATGACACGCAGGACAAAACTTACGAGAGAAGCTAAGGGCATCACCCGGATAAATAGAACCGACTCGGCAAGTCGAGTTTTATCCCGGAAAGTACCAGAGTGAGTCGGAAGAGTGATAACATGAGAATCATGGTGTAACTCGAAAGGAGGCCAGCTGAAAGATGGGTCGGAAAATTGAAATGTACAATCAAAATATCTTGAACCTGCTATAGCCTTGCCGACTAAAAGTCGCCAAGACCGCACCAGCTTCGGGGACTAATGTTGGGGGGATGACCCCGGGTAGGGTCAAGCTAAGGGAAAAGGGCAAAGCCCTCAAAGATGTTGAACGGGTCAAAGAATGACCTGGCCGAGTTATACCAACACCGGCCGAATAAGGACTGGGTTATCACGATTCAGGTATCTAAAGCCTGACTCGACCGACATACTGGTTATGTCGTCTTATCATCTACCATGCTTTATATATGCAGGTTAGGGCTTGGCCGAGTCACACAAGGCGAGGCCGAGTCATGGGGAATCTTGCTCGAGAAGGAGAGGGGCGGAAGAGCATCACGGAGGTGATAGTCCCAGATCCCGATGCTCACATGTCGTGGACTCTGGGTCATTGACGTCGATAGAAGGGAGACACGGAAAGGCTCCCACCGAATGACTATTTTGGGCCAAGCATATTCCGCGAATATGTTGTCCATGTTACCCCTAGATGTAACCTGGCCCACCCCTTTATAAGGTGAGCCAGGGCCTCCTAGTAGGGGGATCGATTCATTTTCACTTAGAGCTTACAGAGGGCTTCCTCTTCCTCTCGCATATACAGCTCGTCGAGAAAGTGTAGCCATTGTGGAGCTGAGTAAAGATCAAGTTCGTATATTCTGTGTGTAGAAACCACTAGATCATCCCTCCCTGGATCCCACTAGTGCACATTGGCCCCACCTTAAGCCTACCCATGGCATCTGCCATGCCACCAATATGACATAACGGGTTCGGAAGTTTTACCTAATCCGACTGGGCCTAGCTACGGTCTTGGGCATCCGCGTCCAGTCGCCGGTCATCTTTAAAGCCTTCTTTCCAGTCGCCGTCATTGCTGACCCAGTCATTATTGTCCTCGGATAGTCGCTTCCTGCCTTTGGGGATACCCCGATTGGCATATCCCCATCAAAGGACGACCATATGGATAACCGGTACGGCACCAAGAAAGTAGCAGTGTTCCACGAAGATCCGGTCGTAGGAGGCAGCCGCAGGCAGAAGCCAGATGACATGCCACCGCGGCCCAAATACACCATGGAGTCAATGCTTGATGGGCCATGCAAGTTCCACAGTGGAGGTAACAAGCCAGCTAACCACACGGCGTGCCAGTGCAGCTGGACGAAAAAGATGGCCGAAGCCGGCGGATTACCACCACCTCAACCCGCCTCCTCTAGCCGGTGGACTGCCGGGTAACCGCGACCGCCAGAACCGTCAGGACGATGATGATGGGTACCCTTGCCAAGTGGATAACTACCAAGTCTTCCTCACCAAACAGGAAACCAAGCACAACAAACAACAGAACAAGGCAGAGATGAACGCTATCGTTCTCCCCGTTCCACAGTACCTGCACTGGTCCAAGCAAGCAATCACATGGAGCAAGGAGGACCAACCGACAGTGATGCCTAGCCCTGGCAGCTACGCGCTAGTCCTGGATCCCATCATCATCTCCAAGAAGCACTCCTGCAGATTCTCACGCGTCCTCATCGATGAAGGTAGCATCATCAACCTCCTATACCACGGCACCCTCAACCGGCTCAGCATCAGCGAGTCTCAGCTTCAGTCCTCCAGCACTTCTTTCCACGACGCCGTTTTGGGTCCATCGCACTCGTCAATTGGCAAGATCTGGCTGGACGTTATCTTCGACACTAGGAGCAACTTCCGCCGTGATCCAATCTGGTTCGAGGTGGTTAACCTCTCCAGTGCATACTGTGACATCCCAAGGTTCCAATCCCCAACCTTGGTCATGATTTGTGCATTTCTTGTCTTCATCATGCATGCATCATATTTGTTTATTGGCATTTGATTTGGTTCTTGATATAATTCTATTTGGCTTTTATTAAATTGCTATAATGCCAATTAGAGTTGAGGGCATCTCTCTTTAATTCCCTCCCTCCTATTAACATATCAATAATACCATCATCATCCCCTTTTTATTCGATCTTATACATGTGGGATTCTTGTTGGGTTAATGGTATTTTAAATCCTTCCCATGTATAAATCTACACATGATCTAGTTGTCCCCTTTTATTTGCATTGCCTTGTGGTTTGTTCCATTATTGTTTTCATCCCTCCTACTCTTTGTTCATCTTTATCCTTTGTCTTTTCTATGTGCGTATACACATATACACATATTAATCTCCATTTGTATTCTTTTTAAACTCCATCCTTTATTAATTCCCATAAAACACCCTATATATCTATCTAAAGCCTCTCTTTTATTTCCTACAACTATCTCTACCCCTTTTGTCTACCCTTTTCAATCCTCTTAAAACCTTGTTTCAATTCCTAGCCTAAACATATGTTGAAACCCCATCTAAATGCCTGCACTCTACCCAGCGCACAGCAGCAACACAACGCAGCAAGCCAACCGACACAGCAGCGCTGCCCGTCCTTGTCCTCATCCCCTCCCGGAAGTCTCGTTGCTGCCTCAGCGCCATGGCCACCTCACCTTCACCATAGCTCGTTGTCTCCTCCTCCCTGTAGCGTCGCTGTCCCTGCAGCAAGGAGGAGAAGCCCCACGGATGCCTCGCACTGCTCGCCATGGACACCACCTGGGACACGCTGCTCTCCTCCCTCGCCTTCTCGCCGTCAAACCACCATCACAGCCCCCCTCTCGGTGAGCCACGCCCCTCACCTCTCTCTCTCGGGCTCCCCTGGTCCTCCTCTGCTCGCCTAGCACCGCTGCGCCGCGCCCGCTCGCTGCTGCTTCCTGGAACGCCGATGACATGGACCTGCAGCAGCACGTACTCGCCTTCTTCGAATTTTTGACGGCGTCTCCGTTGCTCCTTTGCGAAAACTTACTAAACGAAACTTGCTCCTATACAACCCAGCTTTCCAACGCATCAAACGGAGCTTGATTTGGTGAACCATAGACGGAGATATCATCTTCTGAAATCCAGCTAAAGAATATATTTTTCTGAAATGTTTTCATTCAATTCTGAATATGATCTGTTCTGAAGCCATTTCCGGTTCATACGTCATTCCTTTGGAAAAACTTCCTTCTAAAAAGGTGATCTTGGCGAGATCTACAACTTTCGTGTTTACGTAATCTTCCAATTCCTGTCTGTTTTGTCTCCATCGTCGTCCAAAGACAAGCCAATTTTCTGTCAAGATTTCAGTTTCTGTGAAATCTATCTAGTTTAACTAAAACTGTTTCGAAAACCTTCTTTTCCCGGCCCATCCGTTGCTCCTTTGGAAAATCTTCCTTCTCCAAAGTTATAGATCTTGGCGAGATCTCCAACTATAGTTTTTTGTAGATTCTTCAAATGCTTTCTAGTTTTCTCGCCATATTCATTTGAATATAGATCGATTTAACTCAAAATCCAAGATCTGAAGAGCATGGCATCACATGAACAATATTGTGCATGGGGACGGGCAGGCTTCTGTGGCTGGATCGATTCGTATTCTGCAGAACTATGTTGAGACTTTGTATGTGCTGCCATGTTTGACACTGGACGCAAAAGGTAAAGCCCCGCTGATCCCTGGACAATGTCGAGACGTGCGGTCTTGGAGGAGGTATGCTCAGAGTGGAAGATGTCGGAGATGGGGCGGGCGAAGCTCAATGTGGATGCTGGATGGGATGCTGAGACGGGGCTGGCTGGACTAGGCGTTGTGGTTCGGGATCATACAGGAAAGATCCTGGTGTCGGCGCATAAGCATGTGGCCCTATGCGCAAGTGCCGAGGAGGCAGAGATTTTAGCCATTCTGGAGGGGCTCAGACTTGTGGAGCTTCATATTGACAAACCGATTATTCTTGAATCGGATTGTTCACGTGTTGTGAAGGTGCTATCGACCGGGGAGAAGGACCGCTCGGCATGCTAGAGTCTTTTCAATGAAATAAGGGACCTGATGATTGGGATGCCGGACATGCTCGTTATGAAGATTGGAAGGAATAGTAATAAAGTGGCGCATGCTCTAGCGCAAATGGGTAAGCGTGAGTTGTGTGGTGTTTTCCTTGGATCAGTACCCCGCTGCGTGCGGGCACTGGCCGAGCATGATTGTATGAACTCTGTTACACGATTTAATAAAGCTCACGTTTCCCTCAAAAAAAATCCAAGATCTGAAATTCCACCAACCCAACCAGATCTTAATGTTTTCTAAAAAGGCCCCTAGACGACTTTTGTCCTCAACCCGCAGTCCAGCTGCCCGACGCCAGATGGGCCGGCCCAGTTCCCTTAGCGCCGCGCGTGAGCAGCGCCTAGCAGCTTCCGCATGCCCAATTCACCACATCGGCCCATTTTCCTTTTTCTTTTCTGCTAATTCAATTAAAGCAAATTCATTCAAATCCAAATAACTTTCAAACCAATTCGAATTTGTAAATAATTTCAACATGAAAAGTAAATGATTTTCTGAGATGAATAAAATGGCATTAGTGAAATTTTGCAGAAACACCCCCAACTATTGCAACACTCACATTTTTGCCCTTTTGCCCTAAAACGCAATTTAATAACTTTTAATCTGTAATTCCAAATTTTACAAATGATGTGTCTTAATCAATTAGCTCGACGATACGAATCCAACCATGGTATCTGTTTTTTCTTTTGCATCATGAATCATCAAACCCTCATAGAATTTGCACCCGAATACCTAAGTAACATGTGGCTGATTTACTTTATTGTTATGCTCCTGTCTCTCAGCCACTTAAACTTGACTCAGTAAACATATCACATCATATACTGCCATGCTACATTATTGATTTCATCACATCGATCATGTGTTGATTGCGTTATTTCCTTGTATGGAAATTGGTTCTTCTCGATAGAAAGTGGGCCCAATGAGTACCAGCAGGAGTTTGAGCGATCTTACGAGTAACCTATCAAGTTTGTACTAACTCTGTCCTTTGATCCGTCAGTCGAGCATTCCCCCCTTCTACATATTTTGTATTTATAGTCTTTACTTCTTCCTTTTGATCTATTGCTATCCTTATTGTTGATGCTTTAGTACCATTCCATTTATTACCTGCTCTACTATATTGCCTTGTCTGTCCTACTGCCTTGTTTGTTTAGCTAGCCTTGTCCTTGCGAGTCGTAGGCATGCTTAGTACTGCTCTCATACATGTGGAATTCGATATATGGATAATGTTAGTGACATGAATATTAATCTGATGTTGTTGGTTATGGCTTCACCTAATGATAAGGCCCCAGCAGCGGCCACCTTTGGGGACTGCTTAAGTCGACCTAGGAATTGTTTGTTCTACGATACCAGTTCTGAGTTGATCGCGCTAACCAAACACGGGGGCCTCTAGGATCCCCCCTCAACTACCGACACTATTCGTTTATCCATAGGGTCACAAATTAGTTTTCTATTTGGTGCATATGCATAATATGTCCTCGGAAATGAGTTGGATATGTCTCCAGACTCGATATTTTGGTGGACTGTCGTGACATTACATACATAAATGCGTTTCAGTCGAGAGATCATCTTCCATAGTGAAGCTTCGATCCTTCTTAACCATGGTCGCAAACGTTGTACCTCCCTTGAGAATCGTCGTACCTCCTGGTTGGGTCAACACAATAGGTGATGCCTCTGGATACGCGCCTAGTTATGGGATAGATCTTGTTGTGAGACTTGGAAGGAATGTCTTTTTCATTTTAGTGCTTGAAGGGTTGAACATGCGTTTGGGTACAGTTATGCACCCCTGCAGGGTAAATCTTTTTGAAAAGCCGTGTGTCCACAGTTATGGACGCCTCAGGAGTATAGTGTTATGATCATAGATAATTTCACTAATGCTTTGTCCTAATAATATGACTAGTAATTAGCCTTACCAACTAAATAACTTCTTAACTAAAATTGCAACATTTGTGTTCTATGGGACTACTTCCTCGACTGGATTTTGAGGGGGAAATCCTCGGATGAGTTATGCTTGGAGTTATATTATTGTTACCAGATAGCGCTCTCTTATCTCGCTCTAATAGCCAAAGTTATAGCGTGTCTTGATAAGTTATCCAGTTGCAATCTTTGACGCCGCTAAGTACACCATACATACTTGTAGGCGAGGGCCGCTGAATTCTAGTCTCGTCGTGTACTGGCCACAGTACTGACGCTCTTGCCTTCATTGTTTGTTTTTTCTTTCCCTTTGGGTTCATTCCCGCTGTATAGGTACGTGTCGACCCGAGGTGTACAGGTTTGTCCACTCTGATGTCTGCCATGAGTAGACGGGTCCTACCAGGAAGTCTTGAGACGTGTGGGCATGTCACTTTCTTATTTCTTGGAATCTTATGCCCATTTGGGTCTTGTCCATACTCGGACGCTATATCATGTTTTCCGCTTGATGTATGATGTATTGTTGGGACCTCTGTCCTCTCCGTGCTATCTATATATATATAATTATTTGGATCTTATTGCCTATATTTCCTTTTTTGTACATGGTGTGCTATGATATGTGGCTTGTATGTAGCCGGCGTACATACTCACTTTTGTAAGCTGAGGCGCGATTACCAGGACGGCGCATGCTCACTCTAGAAGCTATAACCTTGTAGTGGGGTTATACCGGCTAGGGGTTTAGGTGCGTCGGATGGCCGAGCTCTACACACACCACGCCATACTCGGAACACCGGTGATGACTACAAGTGCACAAATCAATTGCATCTAGTTTCGAAGTAAAGATATCAAACCCACTGAGAGATATTGGTAGAGGTCTTTATGCCACTCGTCACTATCTGTTAAATGATACTTGTAAGTTTCCTTTGATCTCATGTAAAGAGTGTTTGAAAGGTTTTTGGTTATATGCAGAAATGTAATTAAAATGATTAAAAGAAAGCAAGTAACAAGTTCGTATAAAAGCGTGGTAGAATGCAATAGGGATAAAACGTTCTCGGGGGTGTAGGATACTCCTCTAGCATGGTGTTGTCATTATTAATAATTTAAGATAATATACTTCTTGTATCATGAGATGTGTGGAGAGAGCTCCATAATAAGATGTTCACTACATGGCTCGTAGGAAGCCACTTTGTTGAGTCAAGAGTGAGGTCACCTCTAAATAACCACTATGATGCCTGAGAGCAGTCACCCATACAAACCACCGCAATTAAGGGTTTCCCCGTGGATATTGTAATTATCTTAGGGAGTCCCTCTTTATTCCTCCTTTGACTGTGTAGTTCATGAGACGACGCTAATCTGTCACGAGGCTATTCCAGGTACGGTCCCAAAGCACGTCCAAAGGATTTCTCCCTCCCTTTAGTACCGAGGGAAAATGGTATGTATTCAACTTTCACATACCATCTAAAGAGAGATATCAAACACAAATAATAAATCTATCATAGACTGACAAGTCATACAGATACAAGAATATATCATCTTTATTGCAAATTCATAATAGTGCTAGGGTTTCTCCATCTCCCCAAGAACAAAGGAACTACTCACACATGGAAGAAATCAACAACATCATCATAATCAAATGGATGGATGAAATTAATGAAATAGATCTAGTGAAAACCACAATTGAATCTAGAATTACAACAAGATCTAATGGATCAAGGATGAGAGTAATGGTGGTGATATAGATGCAGCGGTTGATGATGAAGGGGATGATGCGTTGTCCTCCAATGATCCGTGGATCAGCAGGGATTTCTCCCTAGCCAAGTTCCTCCTTCAGATCCCTTTCAGATGTGTTTTTTCATGGTTTATGGTGTCTGTGAATGTCAGATGCCTCTTCCATCTTTGCTAGGGGAAAGTATTTGACGAGGTGGTCCCGATGGAACATGGTACGATCGGAAGGTACGGGCGGGCCCCACCCGTACCGCAGGTCATTACTAGCACTGGATGCCTCTCCTTGCTTGGTAGTTTCCCAGGTGCAAAGATAATTCCACAAAATGACTTTTAACACTTAAAAATATCATATTATAGTATAATATAACAGCTTTAATTGATATGTTCATAATAGACTTAGTGATTTGGGATCCTGTTGAAATAAAGACAAAAGGTGTGCGTGAACACAGTGAAATAGAAAGATCCCTACTCTATTTACGAAAAAACAATAGGTAAAAAATACTTAAATTTTGGACTCATCAACTCCCCCAAGCTAGGCTCTTACTCATCCCCGAGCAAGATGGTGGCTTATGGACAAGATCATCAATAAATGAGGCAAAAATTTAAAACAGGAATACAACATCGGATGTAGAGAAGCGTCGGGGTATTATCACACCCTTATACATTACATGACTTAGAGGCTTCCGCACCTTCTCTAGTATTAATGAAATTATAAGAATCTTCTAGTAATTTAACATATCATATAATCATTGAGTTTAGAAATATTGAGCACTTAGTTTAGTAATGAAGATTCATGATCACTCTTATTTTCCTCTTGATTTTTTATAGCCGCTCTCTCTTTTTGCTTCTTTTGTATTTTGTCTAAACATGCATAAATATTATTCTTTTATTTTCCATTTTTTATTAAACGTCTATTTGATCATGCTCACTACTTTGATGGCTACAAGGAAAACTCTTAATTATAATATGCTACCAGAATTTTTCTTCTCATAACCTAATCAATACGTTTATCAGTGTGGAAGTCGCTAAAAATAATGACAGTTGTACAAGTATCATAACACTCAACCTAGTTAAATCATCTAATATAATAATCATGAATCATAACATACTTCAAATAACATAAAGTCTCGCAACCCAACAGATATAAATCATCTCTCGAACAAAGGGAAATTAAAGTTGATGCAACTAATGCAAACTCTGGAATTAAAATCTAACATGCATGTAGAAAAGTAAACATGCTAAAAACTGTAAGATAGATTACAAGGCTCTCACAGATCCCCCCAAGCTTGAAATCAAACCGGGTGGATCAAATAATCCCTTGATTTTATTTGATAACGTGACATGCCTTTTAGTCTGCAGAGGGGTGACCCCTTGAAGCACGAAGGCTTGCTCGAAGCATCTTGTTTGATGCTTCTAGGATCAAGATTCAGATCCGATGCTGCTCGCTAACTTTCTCCAACTGCTCCACAAGAGCTTTGTACATCTCTATTATTTGGTTCTGAGTGTTGTTGGATCGAAGGTTGATGTTGAGATTTGCTTCGAGTCCTTTCATTATCTTCAAATCCATCCGGTCTAGATAACGACACAACAGTTCAATACGTTTAGAAGATCCTGGAGATTTTACCTCAAACTTCTTGATATGGCGGTCGAGGGAATCTAAGGATGCTTGGATCGTCTCCCCTGCTATTTTCCCTTCTTCAAGTAGATTTATCCATCTTCTTCTAAATCAAATTGAACTTCTTTGTAGTCTCCTTCTTTGCCAACACCGAGGCTGAACACCTTACACCCATCTTGTATTGTTTCTATAAGCTTGAATCTGTCTTTGAAGTCCATCTCCTTCTTCTTTGATTTAGTAGCCTTGACTTCCTCCATGATTCTTGAAGACGATCCATGGAGATCGTCTCTCCCTTGAGCAAAACTCCAAGGATAGGACATTGTTCTATAGTTCGTCGAAGGAAGAGGCAACGCAAAGGAGATCTGTTTTTACAATAGAAACAAAAAGGCCTTCTAAAGAGGCTTATAATGTTGGGTTTGTTGCATGGAAAACAAAAAATTTCTATCGCAAGAACACATAAAACTAAGATCCAATCTATGGAAAAGAGAAGATATAATCTACAAGATAGGTGCAACGAGATTGAAGAGAACTAACCCTCGTAGATCCAAAGCGTTAACGAGATCGGATCTCATGGTTGATGTAGTCGATCACTTGTCGATCTCAAGATTGTGATGACGATCCTTCTAGTGCCGTGTTCCGGCAGCGCTTCCGCACTCGGTGACACGTTTAGAGTCGATGAAGACCTTCCTCTCCCTGTTATATCGGGCAGCAAAGGTAGTAGATCCCCTCGGAATCCCAATAGCACGACCGCGTGGTGGTGGTGGTGGAAGAGAGAATTCTGCAGGGCTTTGCCTAAGCCGGAGCAGCGGGAAGGAGGAGGAGGGTGGAGGCTAGGTTTAGGAAATAGGCAAAGGGGTGCACCCTCCCCTCCCCTCTTTATATAGAGGGGGTGCGGATAGGGCTTCCCCTTTGTACCTTCCCTCCTAGGGCCGGCACACATAGGGAGCGGAGGGAAGACTTGCCCCCTAAGTTTCCCCCTTTCCTTTTTAGGGTTTTGCCCTAAACCCTTTAGGCTGGCCGGTTGGGACTCTTGGGCTTTGTGCGGCTGGACTATGAGCCCCCGCTGCATTCCCCAGCCCATGTGGCCCCTCCCGGGGTGCTGGGACCACTGGTGGCCCCTCTAGAACATTCTAGAAGCTCTGGTCAAAATACTAGAAACTTTTCCGAACCCCTGAAGACAACTTCCTTTATATGAATCTTATTCTCCGGACCATTCCGGACCTCCTCGTGATGTCCCGGATCCCATCCGAGACTCCTAACAATATTCGATCTCCAACTCATAATCCACATCTACTTAAACACCATCAAACCTCAAGTGTGTCACCCTACGGTTCGTGAACTATGCAGACATGATCGAGACACCTCTCCGATCAATAACCAATAGCGGGATCAGGAGATCCATAATGTCTCCCACATATTTAACAATGACTCCATGATCGAATGAACCATTAACATACGATATCGATTCCCTTTGTCACACGATACTTTACTTAGCCGAGGTTCGATCGTTGGTATCTCCATACCTAGTTCAACCTCATTACCGATAAGTACTCTTTACTCATTATGTGATATGACATCCGTTGTGACCTAGTCACATGCTTGCGACCCAATTGGATGATATTCCACCGAGAGGGCCTAGAGTGTGTCTATCCGTCATTTGGATGGACAAATCCCACTCTTGATCCAGGCGCTTCAATCCATACTTTCAGAATACCCAATGCCACCTTTATAACCACCCAGTTACGGAAGTGGTGTTTGATGTCATCAAAACACTCATCCGGTGATGGTGATTAACATGATCTCATGGTCGAAGGATTAGGTTACTATGTATTTGAAAGCTTGTAGCTAAACGAACTTAATGAATTGATCTTATGCTATGCTTACTATGGGTGTGTGTCCATCACATCATTCTCCTAATGATATGATTTTGTTATTAATAACATACAATGTCCATGATTAGGAAACCATGATCATCTACTAATCAACAAGCTAGTTAAAGAACAGGCTTAATAGGGACTCTTTTATGTTTACAAAACACACAAGTATTAATGTCTCATATTAATAAATTTATAACATGGGATGTAAACATTTATCATAAACACAAAGATATAATAATAACCACTTTATTATTGCCTCTTGGGCATATATCCAATAGTCTCCCACTTGCACTAGTTAATAATCTAGATTACATGGTAATATACCTAACACCCATGGCGTTCTGGTGTTGGTCATGTTTTGCTCTAGGGAGAGGTTTAGTCAACGGATCTGCCACATTCAGATATGTGTGTACTTTTCAAATATTTATGTCACCATCTTGGACATACTCGCAAATCGAATGAAAACGTAGCTTGATGTGCTTCAGCTTCTTGTGTGACCTTGGATCCTATGCATTAGCTATGGCACCCATGTTGTCACAATAGATGGCCATCGATTCCAATGCACTAGGAACCACACCAAGCTCATTAATGAACTCCTTCATCCGTATCGCTTCTTGTGAAGCCTCGAAGTAGCTATGTATTCTGATTCAGTTGAAGATTTCTCCACAACGCTTTGCTTGGCACTCCTCCAGCTCATTGCTGCATGCTTCAAAATAAATACACATCCAGACTATGATTTAGAGTCATCCGGATCGGTGTTCCAACTAGCATCAGTGTAACCGTTTACAATGAGCTCTTCGTCACCTCCATAAGAAAGAACCATATCCTTAGTCCTCTTCAGGTACTTCAGGATATTTTGAACCACTGTCCAGTGTTCCACTCCTGGATCACTTTGATATATGCTGGCCAAACTAACAACATGTGCGATATCTGGTCTTGTACACAACATGGCATACATGATAGAACCTATGGCCGAGGCATAGGGTATGTTACTCATCCTTTCTCTATATTCTGCCGTAGCTGGACTTTGAGTCTTACTCAAGGTCTTACCTGGAAACATGGGCAAGAACCCTTTCTTTCTTCCATTCTAAACCTCTTTAGATCCTTGTCCAAGTATGTACTTTGTGAAAGCTCTATTAAGCGTCTTGATCTATCTCTATAAATCTTGATGCGTAAGATGTATGCTGCTTCGCCAAGATCCTTCATTGAAAAACTGTTATTCAAATAGCCTTTGACACTTTCAAGAAGTTCTATATCATTTCCAATCAACAATATGTCATCCACATATAGTACTAGGAATTCTACAGACCTCCCACTCACTTTCTTATAAATACAAGCTTCTCCAAAAGTTTGTATAAATCCAAAGTTTTTGATCACCTTATCAAAACGTTGATTCCAGTTCCGGGATGCTTTCTTTAGTCCATAAATGGAGCACTGAAATTTGCATACCTTGTCAGCATCTTTAGGATAGACAAAACCTTTGGGTTATACCATATACAAATCTTCCTCAATATCACCATTAAGGAGTGCCGTTTTGACATCCATCTGCCAAATCTCATAATTGAAAAATGCAGCGATTGCTAGCAAAATACTCACAGACTTTAGCTTCGCTATCGGTGAGAAAGTCTCATCGTAGTTAACTCCTTGAATTCGGAAACCTTTCGTGACAAGTCGAGCTTTATAGACAGTAACATTACCATCAACGTCTATTTCATTTTAAAGATCCATTTGTTCTCGATAGCCTTGCGGCCATCAGGTAGGTCCACCAAAGTCAACACTTGGTTTTTGTACATGGATCCAATTTTGAATTTCATGGCTTATTGCTATTTGTTGGAATCTGGGCTCATCATTGTTTCCTCATATGTCATAGGGTCATCGGTGTTGTCCACCAACTTAACATTCAAGACAGGGTCATACCAATCAGGAGTGGTATGAACCCTCGTCGACCTACAAGGTTCAGAAGCTACTTCATTCGAAGTTTCATGATCACCATCATTAGCTTCCTCTCTTATTGGTGTAGGCGGAACTGGAATATCTTTCGGTGCTGTGCTACTCTCAAATCCGAGAGAAGGTTCAACAACTTCGTCGAGTTCTACTTTCCTTCCAGTCACTTCTTTTGAGAGAAACTCCTTTTCAATAAAGTATCCATTCTTGACAACGAAAAGTTTTCCTTCGGATCTATGATAGAAGGTATACCCAATTGTTTATTTAGGGTATCCTATGAAGAATAATTTTTTGCTTTGGGTTCAAGCTTGTAGGGTTGTAACTTCTTTACATAAGCTTCGCAGCCCAAACTTTAAGGAACGACAACTTAGGTTTCTTACCAAACCACAATTCATACGGTGTCGTTTCAACGGATTTAGATGGTGCCCTATTTAAAGTGAATGCGGTTGTCTCTAATGCATAACACCAAAATGATAATGGTAAATATGTAAGAGACATCATAGACCGAACCATATCTAAGAGGGTTCGATTACGATGTTCGGACACACAATTACACTATGGTGTTCCCTACGGTGTCAATTGTGAATTTCTTTAAATGCATGCCAAACTCGTAACTCAGATATTCACCTCTGTGGTCAGAACCTACAAACTTCACTTTGGAATTCCTTAAACTTCTCGAAAGTTTCGGATTTATGTTCCATAAAATTAGATATACCCATATCTACTCAAGTCATCCGTGAAAGTAAGAACATAATGATATCCACTGCGCGATGCTACACTCATTGGACCTAACACATCGGTATGTATTATTTCCAATAAGTTCGTAGCTCGCTCCATTATCCTAGAGAATGGAGTCTTAGTCATTTTTCCTATTAGACATGCTTTGCATCTTTCAAGTGATTCAAATCAAGTGATTCAAGAAGTCCATCGGAATGGAGTTTCTTCATGCGCTTCACTCCAATGTGACCAAGACGATAGTGCCACATGTATGTAGAATTATCATTCAATTTTATTCGTTTAGCATCTATGTTGTGAACATGTGTATCACTACTATCGAGATTCAATAAGAATAAACCATTCATCTCAGGTGCATGACCAAAAAATATTACTCATATAAATCGAACAACCATTATTATCGGACTTAAACGAGTAACCGTCTCGCAATAAACAAGATCCAGATATAATGTTCATGCTTAATGCAGGCACCAAATAAAAATTATTTAGATTTAAAACTAATCCTGACGGTATATGAATAGGGAGTGTGTCGACGACGATCACATCAACCTTGGAGTCATTTCCAACATGCATCGTCACCTCGTCTCTCGCTAGTCTTTGTTTATTCCATAGTTCCTGTTTTGAGTTACAAATATGAGCAACTAAACCAATATCAAATACCCAAGCACTACTATGATTACTAGTAAGATACACATCAATAACATGTATATCAAATATACCTTTCTTCTTGATGTTGCCGTTCTTTAGATATGCCAAGTACTTGGGGCAATTATGCTTCTAGTGCCCATCGCCCTTGTAGTAAAAGCATTCAGTATCAGGCTGAGGTCCAGCCTTGGGATTCTTAGGGGCAGCAGCTTTCTTGCCACCCTTCTTGAAGTTTCCCTTGTTCTTAGGCTTACCCTGCTTCTTGAAATTGGTGGTCTTATTGACCATCAACACTTGGTGCTCTTTCTTAATCTCCACTTTAGTAGTTTTTATCATGGAGAAGAGTTCACGCAACGACTTATCCATGCCCTGCATGTTGTAGTTCATCACAAAGTTCTTATAACTAGGTGGCAGTGATTGGAGGACATGATGAATCCCTAACACATTAGGAATCGTAATTCCTAAATCTTGCAGTTTTTTTGCGTGCCTAGACATTTTGAGCAGGTGATCGCTAACGGAGTTTCTTTCTTCCATCTTACAGTTAAAGAACTTCTCGGAAGCTTAATATATTTCCACATTCTCTTGAGTCTCAAATATCATTTTGAGCTCATTGATAATATCATGAGGGTCGCAGTTCTCAAAGAGCTTCTAAAGCTCTGATTCCAAACCGTATAGGATGGCACAATGAACTATGGAGTAATGATTCTTCCGAGTGAGGTAAACATTTTTCACCTCATCGGTAGCATCATCTGCAAGTGTGTCACCTAGAGGTGCATCAAGCACATAGGTCATGTGACTAGCATTGAGGACAATCCTCATGTTATGGACCCGGTCCGTGAAGTTGCTTCCATTATTTTTTAACTTTTCTTTCTCTAGGAACGCATTAAAGTTGATGGTAGGGGCCGCCATGATCTACAACATATTTGCAAAGAGTTTAGACTAATTTTATGATAAACTGAGTTCAAATTTAATTCTTAAATTAACTAGGTGAACTCCCACTCAAAACAACATCCCTCACGTTTTCTTAGTGATTACAGGAACCAAATCCACTACACCAAGTCAGATCTTCACGAGAGAAGATGTACCTTCAAAGGTGAACAATCAATATATTCATCATATCATTCATATGACTCATGCTTTACCTTTCGGTATTTCGAGTTCCAAGGCCATGTCTGTACATGCTAGGCTCATCAAGGTTAACCTTAGTATCCGCTTGTGCAAATCTGGCTTGCACCCGTTGTATGCACACGTAGAATCTATAACACCCGATCATCACATGGTGCTTCAAAACGACGAGTCTTAGCAACGGTGCCTACTAAGTACAAACACTTTATTACTTGATATTTAGTGAGAGGGATCATCTTATAATGCTACTGTCACGATCTAAGCAATACAAGATGCATAAAGGATTAACATCACATGCAATTCATAATATGTGATATGATATGGCCTTTCTTCTTGTTCCTTTGATCTCCATCTCCAAAGCACAGACATGATCTCCATCATCACGAGCGTGGCGTCAAGGTCAATGGCGCCACTTCATGGTTGTCCATCACCAACAACAACTATTACAACTACTTGAAATAAAGCTATTACATGATGTATAGACACGCAGGTCTTAAAAAATTTAAGACAACCATTAGGCTCCTGTCGGTTGCCATATTACAATAAGGACCATCTCATACATCAAATATAATCACAACCACATCATGGCCATATCACATCACATGCCCCTGCAAAAACAAGTTAGACGCCTCTAATTTTCTTTTCATGTTTTACGTGGCTTGGGGCTTTCGAATAAGAACCGTTCTTACCTATGAACAAGAACCAAAAAGTTGATACAAGTGTTGTCAAGTGCATATTGTAAGTTTGTAACACCACAGTGCTAAAAAGACTGTGGCTTCTATGTGACACGCCAATCCCCGAATCAGTTCATTGGCTCACACATAATAAAGATGAATAACATAGCAAATATCCGTGTATCATAAATAACGAAAGATCTAGAGTAATCATTTATTACAATAATGCTTAGCTCTAAGGCTAGCTAAACTTATTCAAGTAGCAACATAAATAAATAACTCCTCCATTCTTTAAATTGCCCACAAGTGAACAAGTGTTGAGTGGAGTATCGCGACCTAATCGATCACTCAGAATCTGAACATCCTACAACATGAAACATAGCAGCCCCGAAGCGTTAATACATGGAATGTATGGCAAGTAGAGATATTAAAGGAGACAATAAACCTAGCATCTATATGCTTATTTGGCAAGTGGAACTATGGCTAGCTTGCATTTGCAAATATATTTGTCCTACTTTCATAATAGTTTTTGATTTTCTTTGAAAAGATCCCAATTAATTTAACCCATCAACATTAAAGCAATTAGGAAACTAGAATGAGCGAGAAACATGTCATGAACTCAATATCAAGAAACTCATGTCAACACCCGGATTTTTCAATCCTAGATGCCTGTTATGCCATACATCGCAATCCCAGGATTACCATTTTTGTGAGACATAACAGAATTGGATACCATAGTACATCATCCGTTACAATGATACATAAGTTCTTACACAAATAGGGATCTCATGATCCGGTTCTTAATACAACTTGAAGCAGCGGAATACGTAATAATAATGGTATCGTAGGCGAAGCTCCATCTCCAGGGTCACAGGCAATGCTGACGATGGGAGATGATCCTAGTTGTCGTAACCTTCCTGGGGTCCATCTTCCAGGTACTCCTCTTCATAGTCTGGCCATGGGAATAGCCAGAGACAAAGCCATGAGTACTCTTTAAGTACTCGCAAACTAATACTAACAGGTAAGGGGTTTTTGGATAATAGGACACTAGGCTCTAAGGTTGTTTTGCAAAAATCCAGGTTTATCTCTACTCAGTTCCAAAGCTAGTCACAATTTTATAACTCCTAAGTGGGATCTTGTAATTCAGGTCACAACTCTGTTGTGGTCAAGTCAAAGTCTCAATTCGTTTCACAAGTCATTTTGAAAAGTCTGACGGGGCAACAGTATGGCCACTCCAACTGTTCATAACCGCGGACGCGGCTATTCGAATAGTTTGACACTCTGCAGAGATTGTACACTTTCAGCACAACATTTGATACATCTGTCAGGAACAAATCCTGAATTCACATACTCAGTATGCGGATAATCAATCCTAACCTTTCGATTACACGCCCTAGTATAAGCACCTCTCCTGTGAGTTTGGCCTCCCAACCATGACCAACTGTCATCTTGGGTACTGCACAGGTGGACAATCTTCACAAGGTAGCCTCAGCTCAGACCTTGGCCGTGAGGGAACTAATACTAAGGAATATAAGTTTCCAGTCAAGCCCTACCCAATCTTCGGGTATTGTGGTTGTACGATAAAATTGGAATGGTATCGCATCTAGACAACCATCAGTTTTATAAAGGGCTAAGGCTCATGCCTCAACATTTTCTTCACCAAAATCATCAAGTGTTTGGAAACACATGTCCAAAACATTTCAATAGAATGATCCATCATTCCAAGGTTTTCATAACCATTTTTCCTCCAAGTATTCCCATCTAAAGTTGATCAAGTTTTATGCTTAGCACTAGCATCTACAGGTGGGGGTAAGCATTGATGAGGGGTGGTAAACTAGTGGGGTTTTAACTAAGTCCAAACTCATACCTTAGGCTGACATCAAGGTTATCTAGCTTAGGCCAAATTTTATGCTCTTTATGCAACCTTCAGCACAACTGTCTAGTATCTACCAAACTCTTAGGTAGACTCTAAGTAAGCTTTGATAAAGAAATAAAATAAGAAGCTTGCACATAAAACTAGGATTTGGTTTATCAAGTGGGTATGATCACATATGCTTAAGGCATATAGTAGTCATATCACAAGTATGGGTTTGTGGCATCAGTAGGGTATCTTGCAAGGGTTAGCTTGCCTCAATATCAGTATAAGCTTGCATAGTTACTAGCTTGCTCAATCAACTAGTAGTATTAGGCTTGCCTTGTGCAGAGCAGTGGTTGAAGTTCTCCTCGGCTTCCTCTTCGTAGTATCCTCCTTCCTCCTCGTATCCTTGGTCGGTACTAGCGTCTATGAATAAATACGAGGTACAAAATCACCAAACAATACTTAACTACTTGCAATCATCACACACAAGGGTCCTATAGATGATCTAGCATCATATCTAACATTACAAGGTTAAGGCTTGGTTTAAATCTTTTTATTTTTAGAAATTAATTTCTACTCATTGAAAAATTACTTAAGATTTAATATTCTCCAAACTAAACATGGTATCATGTTGACACATGTCATCACCACATATTGTAGTCCATGGGAATGTGATTTAAAGTGGTGTCACAATTTAATAAGGTTTTACCCTTTTATTTGAATTAATTAAAGTGGCTAGAAATGCTTATGGAGCATTTTTTAGTACTTGAACAATATTTCTGCAAGTAAACCTATATATTTTTATATATTCTGAAAGGTATGGTTAAATGTGATTTTTGAGAGTTGGAATCAACTCAAAAGCTATTATGGTTTAAATTTGAAAAATGTTTGAATGCAGAAAAGCTTCTGCCTTGTTATTTTTACCAGGGGTGATTTATAGATCCAAATGACTTGAATCCAATGGGCTTGGATTCAGCATTCATAGACCTTTCCAACAAAATTGGTTTCATTCAAATTGGTGCACTGAATCGATCTGGGTTGATTTTGGAAGTTGAGTACAGAAGTGTGTTTGAATTGAAAAAGAAAAAGGTTTAATTTGAATAACTGGGCTGCGCGGGAAATTCTAACGGGCCGGCCTGCTAAGCGCAGTGCTCCCGCGGGATGCTTAAGTGGGTGTCCCCACTCGTTAGTGACACGGGGCTGGGCGAAGCGGTATGGGGCAACGTGGATCGTTCGATCTAGTTCTAATCTAACGGCTAGGAGTCATCGTCGACGCGAGACAACTCCGGCGAGAACAAAACCTAGCGCGGCCAGTGAGGGTCGCTGGGGGCTCACCGGGGTACTGGCGAGGGTCGGCGAGGCGGGCGAACGACAAAGTCGACGACGGCGAACTCAGGGGTGATCGCGGCAGCTCCTGGGGCGGCTCCAATCGCTGGCTCCTTTCTTCTCCGGCAGCGGCAAGCTCCAGTGAAATTCCGGCGAGGTGGTGCTCGCCTTGCTCTGAGAATGGTGTGGCACGATCAGTGAGGAGAGGGGAGTGAGATGGTGTGAAGAAATCGAGCGGGGGTGGCCTCTATTTATAGTCGAGCGAGGGGACCGTCGGGGCGCACGGTGAGCTCGTCGGGGGCAATGTTACAGGCGGCTATTGTCATGGGCAAGGGTAGGGGACGGTGCTGTGTCTCTTGGTGATGCTCAACGACATGGTCGCGAGGCATGGGGCGGTGTGGTTTGGTCTGGAACGGCCGGTGCTCTGCGCGACAGAGGCGGCGTCTTCGACGGCGGGCGGTGGCTGTGCGGCACGGGGCGGCAAATGGGGATGTCTGGCGGTCTCCTGGGTTGATGGCGATCGTGTATGCACGCGGCGAGGGCGGCGCGCGGTCTGTGGATGCTGGTCGAGGGGCTCTGGCGCACGCTCGGCATGGTCTGGGCGTGGCTTGTGCGCGTGGTCCAGGGCTTGGCAACGCTTGAGGCTGGGACAGTGAGTGGCGGTGGACGGTGGGATGCCTCCTAGACAAGGTTGGCACGGCTAGTTCTTCCTCTAGCTTGTTTTCCACAATGGGGTGTTATTGGGGTGCTCGGCTGTTCACCATTAATGGCAATGGCAAGCTCACAGGGCTGCTAGTGTTGGGCTAAACTTTCTAGATGATATACTGAGCTGTGTGTGAGCTAACTAGGGAACAAGTTAGGCAAGAATCACTGCACACTATAGTGTTTGATGTTTTGTTTGATTTGTGTCTGCAACCTGTTTGATGAAATGGCCGCATGAAATCAAGTTTTGAATTTTGAAATGATTTTTGGTGGGTTTGCTAGATTGGTGCTGGTGAGTCTGCAGATGCTTGGGTTTTGAAAGTTGAGCTTGTTTGAGTGGGTTTTGAAAAAGTGGGATCTTCCCATATGAAGAAGATTCAATTTTGAATTGTCATTTAAACTATGCATTTGAAAGTTTCTGGATGATCACAAAGTGGTCCTTGATACTCTGTTATGAGTACATTCAAGGGGTGCAAAGATCCAGAAAAGTTTCTGTTAGGTTCTGAAAGTTTGAGACAGCCAAAGTAGGCATGGGAGTTAAATTGGCCAAAATGACAATTCACTTAATATATTTGTTTTGATTTACTTGTCTTTAAGGAAAGTGTGGGAAATGTTTTAGATGATGTTCATTTCACCTAAGAAACATTTTACAAGCAATGGATCACACAAACAAGGTGGTTTTTAAAGAAATTCAAAATCCATGCATACACATATACATGTATTTATGATTTTATTTAGAAAAGTTTTTGTTAACCCTAATCTTGATGATTAGTGTTTGATGATCTAAGTTTGGTATTTTTGGGATGTTACAACTCAGATGTCCATAACTGGGGACACGTCTAATTGATTAGTTTATACACCCTACAAAGGGTTAGTACGCTTTAATCATGTGACTTGGCCAACCCAGCTCGTACAACCACTCTCACTTTGGGTGATGATAGGGAGAAGTCCAAGATGGGACCATTCAGGAAGTAGCTCCCCAAACTCGACATGCACCATACCAACCTACCAAAATTCTACATCTCTGGCTACGTGAGTTCGAGTTACCACAACCTACTAAGTCCAACTAACCGCCCATTTCATTATTGGTACATGGTTGTACACGTAAGCTACCAAATAAAGAAGCCAATCATTTTCTCTTGATACTCGGGTGCCTTTCCGCAATGTTACCACCAAAAAATTTCAATCCCGTCACACCCAGGAGGTTCATTGATTAAGTTGTTTTTAGTTTTCGTAAACCAACACTTTAGAAACAACTTTCAAGTGATGTAACATAGCCCTCGTCTATAATAGCATGACTAAGTACATCTACCAACGGTGGATCAACTACAAGAGGTCCCTACCACATAATAGGATATAGCATAGCGATATTAGTTTCTATTCATGGATCTACAAAATACACCACAATGCATTGAAAATAGTAGGACAATAATCATGAAACAATTAGCATCTACTTGCCTTGGCTACAGCGGTCGAATGAACAATCCTCACACGAGCAAGCGTTGCACTCATCACAATCTACGCGGCACAATTGCAACACATAAACAATCCAAACACAATCATAGATAAATGAACAAATGCATGCATGCCATCTTAATCCAAGTTTCAGTAGCATATGCATGTTCTCTATTATCTATGACTACTGATGGCGTGCATAAAAGTTTGATGCATTGGAAATCATTTGTTAAGAAAATAGTGACCTAATTAAGGAAAATAATAATCCCATGATGTGTACTGTGTTGTAAAATATGGGGAAAATACCTACTATATGGGCAAGTCAATTTGTGACCAGGGCAACTGGAATCACACGAAAAGGATTTACAGAACTTTTTATATAATTAAAATACACCAGAAATCCTTTTATTACTTCCATAGTTATAAGTACAGTAAGACTGTCATTTTAATTCAGAAATAGATTCTACATGTTCTTGTGATTCTTTAGAAATATTATTTGCAATTTTCTGAGCAGTACTTATTTTGTTATGAATTTATTACTCTAAAAAGTCCATTAAACCATTTAATTATTCATGGCAAAACCTTACTACAAAAGTCTAAACTAGTTGCATAACATTCTTCTACATAAATTTTGAAACCAACGATATATTATTTAGGATTTTTGGACAAGTAGTTTAATTGCTATGATTTTTTGAAGTTTTAATCAAATTCTGCCAATTAACCAATTTAATTAAAACAGGGGAAATTCCTGCTGACTGGTCAACGCTGACATGGCGCTGACTGGGCCGGTTGACCGGTCAGCTGTTAGCGGTCAAGGCCGATCTGGGCCATTTGCTGGAGATCGGGCGGCCGAGATTGCGCGGGCGGGGAGCTCACCGGTGGCGGCGGGAGCTGGCGGTGGCGCTAGTTTCGGTGGGTCTTGGCGACGGTGAGGCGGCGTATGGCGTGCAGCGGTCAACGGCGGTCCCTAGGGTGGTATCAGCGACGATCTCCGTGTTCCCGAATGGTGGCAGAGACGGACCGAAGGCGCGGCGGCATCGAGCTCCGGCAAACCTCATAGGTTGCTGCTCGGCGCGTTGTAGAGGAAAACGGGGTTAGGGAAAAGTGGTGGGGCGGTGCTGTGTGGCGGACGAGGGGGAAAATAGGGTGAGAGGGTGAGTTCTTGAGCTCGTATCAAGCAATGGCAGCGGCGGCGATGAAGAACTCCAGTGAGGAATTCGGCGGCTCTCGCGGTGGCGCATAGATGCGAACTAGGGGGTTTCGGTGCAGGAGCTCGAGGGCTATAAGGTAGGGAAGGTGGGGCGCGGTGGCTTGACTGAATTCGCGAGATACATGGCGTACGGCGGTCTCGACTTCCATGCACGAGCCGCATGCAACGGCGACATTGGCGGGCCATGGAGGGCCATGGCGGCGCTCGTGAGCTGGCCCGCGGGTGAGCGTTGCTAGGTCCTACACGCGCGGCGCTGTGCTTCCGGCCGCTGCTAGCGCTAGAAGGCCCCGGGTGGGCCGGCTGGGCCATGGTGTCTGGTGCGCGTGTTGGTTTTTCCCCCTGAACTTTACACTTCTTAGTTGAAACTGCACTGCCTATTTCTCTGAATTTTCATGAACCAAACTTTTAGCTGAAACTAAATTGGCCATATCTTTGGATCTGCTGCTCCAAATTGGGTGATTAAAATTGCTACAGTTTTGTAATTGTATCCTCTATGTACCTATGAATCCCAAATGATCATAAGGTGCCATTCTAGCATATGCAAGGTAAAAACCATGCTATTCACCTATATATGATGATCAAGCATTTGTGTGGTGTTTTTGACAAAAACTTTTAAAACTGAATTTTTGGAAATATGATTATGATGCAATGGCATGTATGATGCTCAGTACCAATTCTAAAAATTGGGATGTGACAAGACTAAATGCCTTAATATGAATCTCATCCTCGAGATTCGGCATGGCTAGCAAATAGGTGTGGGTGGTCCTCTCAGAGGTCATCCTCTCGCTCCCAAGTGGCTTCCTCTTCGGTGTGGTGGCTCCATTGCACCTTGCAGAACCTGATTGTCTTGCTACGAGTAAACCTCTCCGTTGTCTCCAATATCTTGACCGGATTCTCCTCATCAGTCAAGTCATTTTCCAGCTGAACCTCCTCTAGTGGCACGGTGTCTCTCAACGGTGTATCCCCCATCTCCGGATGGCACTTCTTCAGCTGGGACACATGGAACATGTCATGAACAGCGGACAGAGCCTCTGGCATATCAAACTGATATGCAACTTCTCCCTTGCGTGCTAAGACCCGGTATGGTCCTATAAACCTGTAGAGGCTTGAATCCAATAAGGTAAAAGTCCCTGTGTTTACAGTCCTAGTCCCTGGATAGAATAGCTAGCACCCACAGTGAAGATGTAATATCAAGAAACAAAGGTCATATTACATCTCATATCTAGGAATAAAATAGTTCATTACAACTTGCATAGCTCATATGGCTATCTTATTACAGAGCAACAAATATAACTATAAAGCATGGAGTTCTTCATCTTCATGTGCCACAGGAAAACATGTTGGTTGTAGACTTGTAATCCCTACTCAACAAACTTCACTATCAACAAGAAATCATGCAACATGATAAGTTATAGCCACAAGGGTCAATACATCTGAATTGTATTGGGAAGTAATACCATATTGATATAGAGAACATAACATATACATGATTATAAGGCTAAGTGGAGTTTTGGATGGCCTTTGCATAAAATAAGTTTTCCCTATCCTTTGAAAAATAGTTTTTCTCTTTTCAACAACACTTCATCAAACATGTCACTCTGGATACCCTCCAGGTGCTTCCCTTGTTCACCCAACAAGTTTTAACATAGATAAATTAGAATGATGAGATTCTTGATCCTGCTTCATTGTCTTGATGCTCAAAATTGTCATAACCGGGGACATGGCTAAGTACTTAGATATTTACCCTCTCGAGAGGTGGTGCACTTTCCCCAGAAGACTCGACATGCATCGAGACAAGACTTTTCGGAAGCAATCCCTCAGATCACCACAGACGCGTTCCATCCTATCATCACTACCACCTTCTGTCTGGCTGAGTTCTTTCAACTTAGTTGGTCAAGGCAGAGCCCATATTCCATGTGGCTGCACTGGAAGCTTTCGTGATAAGAATGTCTCCAATCTCTTTGTTCTTGGGTGGCCATCCACAAGTGAGATACACCAGGGTAAACCATAGAAATGGGCCCTGGGTAACCACTCCACAAAAATCCATACAAGTTCCATTTCCACCCAGGTGTTTCATTAACATCAGTTGTTTTCATTAGTCCAAAAAATAATCATATTTCCATAAGACATCATATCATAATTTCCACCCATAAATCTATATAGCTAGACTAAGCATTCTAAGCTTACAATGTCTCCTATCTTTAGGAAATACTACCAAGGTAGATACTATAGGATTTGCATAGCATAGAAATACACATAATAGTCATATCATGCACACTACAAAAATATCACTAATGCAATATAGAAAAGATAGGACTTTTGATGACCAAAGTATCACTTGCCTTTATAGTAGAATATTTAGGTACTCTCCTTGATCTTGCAAATGTCACACTCCTCAAAGTTTAATACAATACAATCAAGCAAAAGCACACACTCAAAACTACATCACAAAATAGCAAAACAATAACAAGAATACAAAGAAATGCATGCAAGCATGCAAAAGGTCATTTTATTGAAAAAGTTACTGGTCCTTTTTATAAAATAGGAATTCCAATTGGAACCAAGTTAGTGCAAATAAGTTATTTAAATCATTTTTCTTTTACTAGAAAAGCTTTATTCAACATTACAAACATTGTTCCTAACATTACAAACATTGTTTAGAACCTTGTTCCTTACATGGTTCTACACATTACAAACACCTATTGGTCCTTTTTATAAAAGTGGAATTCCAATTGGAACCAAGTTGGTGCAAATAAGTTATTCAAATCATTTTTATTTTACAAGAAAAGCTTTATTCAATGGAATAATTTCTAGTGCCCACAAATTATATTTTTAATTTCAAATGTTAGTGTTTATGGTCAGAGGGATCACAACAACACCATTTGCAAAAGGATTCACTCAAAAAATAATGTTTACAACAATTTTTATACTCAAAATACTCCACAAAAGGTTCTGCTTAAAAATCAGTTTTTTACAGAAGCTTTTGGAAAAAAGGAGGTCACAGTAGTGTAGTTCACATTTTTCTGAATCCATAGACACCAAATTTGCATTTTTCTGATTTGTAGATTAAAAGTTATGAATTTTATTAGTTTAAACATCTAAAAACATTTTCTGGATTTTTGTCTGAAGGGCCTGGCCACGTGGCCTGTTATAATTGGTTGGTACCGTTTCGGCCGGATCACGCGCGCGTGCCGTTGGATATAAACAAGATCATGCGGCTCAGATCAAATGATACATGTTCTCTAGATGATCTATTTTGGGCCCTAGGATGTGCATCTAACGGACTCGAGAACTTGGCCACAGATGGGCGGCGCTGCTGGCGAGCTATGGCGGCAGCGTGTCTGGCTTCGGCGCACCGGCGGTGCCAAGGGGTAAGGGAAGTATGATAGGGTGTTACCAAGCTTGCATGGTCGAGGTGGTCATGGTGGTGGACATCGTTGACGAAGGGGCACACGGGATCGTCGGGAATCCCTCGCCAGAGCTCAACCGCCGTCGGTGGCTTGCAGATGTTAATGTTTACGAGCGTCTGGTGCACTAGAAAGAAAATGGAAGGTATTAGTAGGTGCGCCCGAAGATTACGAGCAACCTAGAGTGAACCAGAGGGGAAAGGGGGGTCTGTGCTCACCGGATTTTTTGCTGGAGTTCGTCGGGGACAGCGGTGGTGCGAGCTCGAATTAGAGCAGCCTGGGGGCTCTCAGGGGGAGTGGCGCGAGGGGAAACGGAGAGGAGGGAGAGGGGATTAAGAAGAGGGGGTCGAGGGAGGGAATCACTCGTGAATTCAAGCGCTATTTACTCGAATTAAAATCGTCAGAAATGGCAGAGAGAGAGGGAAGCGGTTCCTGCGCGGGGTTGACGACGAGGGTGACGTGGAGGTGGGCCCAGGTGGTCAGTGAGGGGTGTGGAGTGGGATCGGTGAGAAAAGAAATCCGCGGGGAGAGAGAGAGTGGTCGGGTGGGCTGCTGGGCCGGTTGCTGGGCCTGGGGGTTTGGGCAGGCAGGGTTTCCCCTTTTTTCTTCTAATCTTTTTCTTTTTTTGTTTCCATTTTCTGTTTTTATTCAAAAAAAATTGATTTAATCTCCAATTTGATTTCAGATTTGTAAGAAATCTTTTAGACAGATTTTATACATAATATAAGTTGGTTATTTAGTCCAACTAGGGAATTTCAAATATAATTTTATTAATCTTTTAAAATTGAGTGCGGCACTTTGGCATTTATTTAATAAAATTTGAATATGGTACTTAAGCCCATAAAATTTTAGTAAATAAAATTTTATTCCATTCACTTATGTATTTTAGCCGTGGCTTAAATTGACTTGGCAATATTTTATATTTCTTTTTCCTCCTGTCTTATATAAATCATATGTTTGGATTTATAATTTCCAAAAATGGTGATTCCAATTTGTATAATTCTTTTTAATAAATATTTATCTTTATATATCCTTTAGAATTACTTTGTTCACAATTTAGTATTGATTTTATCCATGAGCCTTATTGGTCTTGGAATACTTTCTTTTATCTTATATAATTCATAAGTTTTTACCATGGCTCCAAATAGAGTGAAACCAAATCCTATGGTTTTGCAATACTTTTTTACCATTATTGATTATTTAGGAATGTTGTTGCTAATTTGTTTTACATGGAACAAAGCCATAGTCTTGTATTGGACTTGATGATCATTTCTCTTATTTGGGTTTAGGGTTTAGGTTTATCTTTTCCAAATGTTCAAAATCAAGATATATTCCATGCATGAATGCATTTGATCTGTTTGAAAATTTGTTTGTTACTTTCTCATTCAATTTTTGTTCAAGTAAGGTTTTGGTGTTTCCATTTAGAAACAAAAAGTTTCTTTTCCCCCTAAATTTCATCACTTAAATTTTTTCGTTTGTTTATTTTTCAGATTTCAAAATTTTCAAAATTTTGGGATGTGACAAAACCGAGGTGCCAGCTTACCCTTGATTCCAAACCTCTTAATCCCACGCAGTGGTGCTACTCTAAGGTACGCTCGATCTCCGATCTCATACACCACTTCCTTGTGCTTGGCATCAACATGGATCTTCTGTCTTGATTGTGCTAACTTTAGCCTATACCTAATCAAAGTGACCTTCTCCTCGGCGTCATTGATCAAATCAGGCCCAAATAGTTGACGCTCTCCTACTCCATCCCATAGCAATAGTGTCCAGCATCTTTTTTCCATCAAACGGCGATGTCTTGATGCTGGTTTGGTAGCTGTTGTTGTAGGAAAACTCCACATATGGTAGATTTTCATCCCAACTAGACCCATGAGCTAGAGAACAAGCTCTCAACATATCCTCCAAAATCTGATTCCCCCTCTCCGTCTGTCCATTTGTCTGAGGGTGGAATGCTGTACTAAAATCCAACCTAGTTCCCAATGACTCGTGCAGCTGGCGCCAAAAGTGTGTTGTAAATTGGGTGCCTCTATCTGATACAATGCTTTTGGGAAGTCCATGTAGGCACACAATCATGTCCATATACATCTTAGCTAACCTCGCACTCGTGTAGGTGGTCTTCACCGGTATAAAGTGGGCTACCTTGGTTAAATGGTAGACCACTACCCAAATAGAGTCATATCCAGACCTGGTCCTGGGCAATCCTGTGATAAAATACATCCCCACTCTATCCCACTTCCAATCCGGTACGGGCAATGGCTGCAGCAATCCTGCTGGCTTCTGGTGTTCAGCCTTCACCCTACTTCATACATCACATAAGGCAATATTCTCGGCGATATACCCCTTCATATTATTCCACCAAAATCTTTCCTTTAAGTCCATATACATCTTGGTATTACCCGGATGTATAGAATATGGCGAGTAATGAGCTTCCTGAAGAATTAGCTTCCTTATCTCCAGATCATTGGGGACGCACAGACGATCTCCATACCACAAGGTTCCTTGCTCATCCTCGCAGAATTCCTTTGCTCGATCCTCCTTCATCTTTTCCTTTATCACTTCTATCTCCTTGTCTTCTACTTGAGCTTTCCTGATCATGTAGTGTGGCATTGGTTGGACTTCCATTGTTACGAAATATCCCTCGGACACCACTTCCAGTCTAAGCTCCCTGAATTGCTCACATAAATCCTCGGGTAACTCCCCCACAGTCAATCCATTCGCATAGACCTTCCGGCTTAGAGCATCCTCTACCACATTGGTTTTCCTGGGTGATATTGCAGGTTCAGATCATAGTCCTTGATAAGATCCAACCATCTCCTTTGCCTCATGTTCAACTCCTTCTGGGCGAATATGTACTTCAAGCTCTTGTGGTCAGTGTGCACATCGCAGTGTTTTCCCATCAGATAGTGCCTCCATACCTTGAGCGCATGTACAACCGATGCTAATTCCAAGTCATGCGTGGGGTAGTTCCTCTCATGGTGTTTAAGTTAACGCGAGGCATAAGACACCATTCTCACATCTTGCATCAACACACTTCCAAGTCCCTGTCGAGATGCATCACAGTACACTTGGAAATCCTTCTAAAGATCAGGTAAACATAAGACAGGTGCAGTCACTAGGCGACGCTTCAGCTCCTTAAAACTAGCTTCACACTCTTCGGTCCACTCAAACTTCTTATCCTTCTTCACTAGTTCTATCATTGGCTTCACGATCTTGGAGAAATTATCTATGAACCTCCTATAGTATCCAACAAGTCCCAAAAAGCTCTAAATATCACCCACATTCTTGGGCGCCTCCCATTCAGTAACTGACGACACCTTGCTTGGGTCAACAGCAACTCCTTCACCTGACACCACATGTCCAAGAAATCCAACAGTGTTCAACCAGAACTCGTACTTGCTGAATTTGGCATATCACTTATGTTCCCTCAGCTTGTCCATAATCAGTCGCAAATGCTTCTCATACTCAACATCATCCTTGGAATATATCAGTATGTCGTCGATGAACATCACCACGAACTTATCCAAGTACTCCATAAATACCTTGTTGATCATGGTCATGAAATATGCCAGAGCATTTGTTATCCCAAAAGAAATAATTGTATACTCATATAAACCATATGTAGTGGTAAAGCCAGTCTTGGGAATGTCCTCCTCCTGGATCTTCAATTGGAAATAGCCCGATCTCAGATCAATTTTGCTAAACACCTTTGCTCCTTCCAATTGATCAAACAAATCATTTATGTTCGGTAGGGGGTATTTCTTCTTGATGGTCACTTCATTCGGCGAGCGACAGTCCACCACCAACCTCTTGCTACTGTCCTTCTTCTCCACAAACAGAACATGTGCACCCCATGACGACGAACTGGGCTGAATAAATCCCTTGTCCAACTGCTCTGTAAGTTGTTTCTTTAATTCCTTCAGCTCATCCACATCCATCTTATATGGACTCTTTTCTATAGGTCCTATTCTCGTCATCAAGTCGATGAGAAACTCCACATCTCTGTCAGGTGGCATCCCTGGTAGCTCCTCCGGAAACATGTCGATGTAATCCCTTATTATCGGCACTGTGTCCATGCTAACCCCCTTAAGAGAATTTAACTTGCACCTTCCCAGTCGTACTGATGACTTGAACCTAATCCTCTTTCCATCCGGGGTTTTGAGTGAAACCACCCGTTGTGCACAATCTATGTGTCCCTCATGCATAGACATCCAATCCATGCCTAGTATTACATCTAGACCTTGTGACTCCAATATTACCAGATGTGCAGTGAACTTCTGTGTTCCAATCCTCACAATTAAGTCGCGGCATCCCACACTAGCTATCATTTCCCCTCCAGATGAGCTTACTCTAATAGACCCTTTTAGAGACTCCATAGGTAACTTATACTTATCCACAAATGCCCTTCATATGAATGAATGTGATGCACCTGAAGGGAATATGCCCGGGAGGCAATAATAAAGTGGTTATTATCGTATTCCTTATTTATGATAAATGTTTATTTTACATGCTATAATTGTATTAATACGGAAATGTTAATACATGTGTGTTTAATAAACAAAAAAGGAAGTTCCTAGTTATGCCTCTCTTATAAACTAGCTCGTTGATTAACATGATGATCAAAGTTTCTTGATCATGGACATTGGATGTTGTTAATAACGAGGTCACAACATTAGTGTAATGATGTGATGAACATTCATCCGAAGTATAGCATTACGATCAAAGTCATTGAGTTTATATTGCTATAACAACTTACGAAGTGATCCTAATCCTTAGACCATGAGATCATGTCAATCACTAACACCGGAAGAGTTTCTCGATGGCATCAAACGTCACACCGTAACTGGGTGATTATAAAGATGGCTTCAGAACTACTAAAGTGTTATGTTGAGACCCATGGATCGAGAGTGGAATTTGTTCATCCTGATGACGGAGAGATATGCTCTGGGCCCTCTCGGTGATATCACATTGATTAGCTTGCAAGCAAGTGATTTGATCACTAGAATGTTATATCACGGGAACGAGAAAAGAGTGCATGTCGGTAACGAGATCAAACTAGGTATGGAGATACTGATGATCGAATCTCGGACATGTAATATACCGTGAAACAAAGGGATTAAGATACTAGCGTAAAAGGTTCACACGTTCACAGAAGTCATCGTTGAATGTGTGGGAGTCAGTATGGATCTCCAGGTCCTGCTACTGATTATTGATCGAAGAAGGGTCTCGATCATGTCCGCATTATTCACGAACCATAGGGTGACACACTTAAGGGATGCCGACACCATTCGGAGCAAATGATATGCCAGAAAAAGAAAAGGAAAGCGCAGGAATTTATTTCACTAGACACCGGAACTGTTTCGGTTGAAATTGCTGAAACTGGTTCTGCATGTGAAATTGAAATATTGTAAGGGGTTTTATGTGAATGTTTGTTAATTAAAGTAATTAACAAAATTCTGAATAAATAAATAAAAGAGTTTTATTTAAATGAGAGCTTGCATTAGTGGAAATTTAATGCATGTGAGTGGATTTTTGAGTGGAGGCTTTTTAATGGGAGTGGAGGCTTTTCATTTTGAGTGGGAGCTCCACCCACATGAATGTGGAAGAGGTGGGGGCAGCCCCATGGCTGGGCGCCATGCCCCTTGGGTTCCCCCCCTCTCTCCTATAAATGGCCCCCCTCTCCTCCTCTCAAAACACACCTCCTCGCGAAGGATCTCTCTCCCCCCTTTAGAATTTCCCCATGGTCTCGGATCAGCGAGATACATGTTCCCGGTGGCTTTTTCTGGAAGGATTTGTTGCTTCCGCTGCTTCGCTGGAGCGAGGGCGCGAAGGTTGTCGGAGTACCCGTACGTGTGTGCGATC
The DNA here is from genome assembly GCA_916181665.1 of Avena sativa. Classification (NCBI taxonomy): domain Eukaryota; kingdom Viridiplantae; phylum Streptophyta; class Magnoliopsida; order Poales; family Poaceae; genus Avena; species Avena sativa. Next base: position 294,739,656 of record OV702297.1, on the reverse strand, counting down.
ACGGATGCACCACTGCTTTGAGGTGCTGGACTTGATCGTGCTGGACCGGCTGGACCAGATGGACTTCATCACGATCTTGAGATCGGCAAGCGTTCGTCTACATCATCCACGAGTACAACCTCGTTAACACTATTCGGTCTTCGAGGGTATGTATTCTATGGATGTATGTCCACCCGTTGCTTGTATCTAGTAGATAGATCTTGGTACATAGATGTTCCCATCGTAGGAAATTTTTTGTTTTCTATGCTGCGAACCCTACAGCACCAGTATCAAAAAGAATAAGCGCAGGGTGGGAGTTGATTGGAAACTTACCAACCACGAGTTCTGGCTCATCTAGGATATCCTCCACATTCATGTGGTTCACTGTGGCCTTCTGGTTGGCGCATGGCTTGGCTCCCAGTCCCTTCTTCTCTGGGAAGTTGTCAGCATAATGTCCTTTCTGCTTGCACTTGAAGCATATCACTTCACTCGGGTCCTTCACATAGTGGCTATCATGGTTGTGGTTGTGTCCATTGTGTCCTCCAGAATGGTGAGTGTGTCCTCCCTTGTGGCTATGGCTGCTTCTCCTATGACTCTCATGGCGATGTCCATTGCCTCCATGGCTGTGACGGTCATGGATTCCATGGCGTCCATATCCACTTCCTCCATGCCTGGAGTATCCATCATAGGAAGTGCGAGACTTGTGGTGAGAGCCAGAGTGGTGGTTGATGTGCTTCTTACAGCTTTCCACCTGTTTATGCTTCCCCTCCAGAATTCTGGCCTTGTCCATAAGCTCTTGGAAAGTGGGTCAATAGACCATAGATAGCTGCAGCGAGAGCTCATCACTGAGGCCATCCATGAACCTCTCTCTCCTCTTGGCATCAGTGTTGACATCTTCAGGGGCATAACGCGACAGGTCGTTGAATTCCTCTATGTATTCTGCCATAGCACGATTGTTTTGGCACAAGTTGTGGAACTCCTTCCTCTTTAGACTCAGAACCCCTAAAGAAACATGGTTGGTCTTGAAACCTTCCTCAAACATGGCCCAGATAACTGTATCCAGCGGGTGGGTGATCTGGAAAGTATCCCACCACGAAGCAGCTGGTCCCTCTAGTAGGTGAACAGCAAACCTCACCTTTTTAGCATCTGTGCATCCAATAGTTACTAGATTCTTGTTCACCGAATGCAGCCAGTCAAGAGAAACCATTGGTTAGGTGCAGTAGAGAACTTTGCTGGCCTTAGCCTCAGAAACCTTGCAAGTGCATCACCCTAGAGCTGGTTATTCCTGTTGTTATTGTTGTTGTTGTTCTGGGCAGCCATGAATTGGGTCATCACCTGAGCTAGCTGCACATGTGCTGCTACAAGCCGATACATCTCAGTGGGTTGATGGCTGGGAGGCATCTGCTGTTCAGCAAAGATAAGTTTAGAAAGAAACAACTACAAAAGTAAGATTCTACCCATGCATTATGATCACACAACAATAAGACAATCACAGACAAACACAAACAAGCACCACATCAGCAATCATGCAAACAAGCACTGTTCTAGGGGTTTATCCTAGCAATATACAGCTACAAAATATTTTAGAAGCAATTGCAAGAACTACAAACAAAATAGGCCATAAAAAACATAAAACAGGAAATCTGCCAGAACAGTACAGCATTGTTCACGATTTTTTTTGCCTGAATTAAACTCGTCAGAAAAATTAGCAGATTTTTGTGTATATAGTACAGGAAATTTCTCACCAGACCCTATTTTTAAGATTTTTCCCAGTTACCAATAAAATATTAAAAATCTTACAATGCAGCAGGTTCGGCAAAAAACTGCAGCAGAAATATGACGAATTTTAACTAATACTTTGCCATAACTAATTTATAAATTCGCACAAATATTCCTGGAACTTTAGAGTACACAAAAGAACATCCCTAACACTTTAAACTAATAGTAACAAAGTTTTACATTGATCGAGACCTTAATACTAACGAAGTATCCTAACGAAGACTAATTTGGTGGCCATCTGTAACATCCCAAAAATACCAAACTTAGATCATCAAACACTAATCATCAAGATTAGGGTTAACAAAAACTTTTCTAAATAAACTCATGAATGCATGTATATGTGTATGCATGGATTTTGAATTTCTTTAAAAACCACCTTGTTTGTGTGATCCGTTTCTTAGGTGAAAAGAACATCATCTAAAACATTTCCCACACTTTTCCTAAAGACAAGTAAATCAAAACAAATATATTAAGTGAATGGTCATTTTGACCAATTTAACTCCCATGCCTACTTTGGCTGTCCCAAACTTTCAAAACCTAACAGAAACTTTTCTGGATCTTTGCACCCCTTGAATGTACTCATAACAAGGTATCAAGGCCCACTTTGTGATCATCTAGAAACTTTCAAATGCATAGTTTAAATGACAATTCAAAATTGAATCTTCTTCATATGGGAAGATCACACTTTTTCAAAAACCACACAAACAAGCTCAACTTTCAAAACCCAAGCATCTGCAGACTCACCAGCACCAATCTAGCAAACCCACCAAAATTCATTTCAAAATTCAAAACTTAATTTCATGCGGCCATTTCATCAAAAAGGTTGCAGACACAAATCAAACAAAACAACAAACACTATAGTGTGTAGTGATTCTTGCCTAACTTGTTCCCTAGTTAGCTCACACACAAATCAGTAGATCATCTAGAAAGATTAGCCCAACACTAGCACCCCTGTGAGCTTGCCATTGTCATCAATGGTGAACAGCCGAGCACCCCAATGTCACCCCATTGTGGACAGCAGGCTAGAGGAAGAACTAGCCGTGCCAACCTTGTCTGGGAGGCATCCCACCGTCCACCGCCACTCCCTGTCCCAGCCGCGAGCGTTGCCAAGCCCTGGACCACGCGCACAAACCGCGCCCAGACCATGCCGAGCATGCGCCAGAGCGCCACCCTCGACCAGCGTCCACAGACCGCGCGCCGCCCTCACCGCGTGCACACACGATCACCACCGACCCAGGAGACCGCTAGACATCCCTGTTTGCCGCCCCGTGCCATACAGCCACCGTCCGCCGTCGAAGACGCCGCCTCTGCCGCGTAGAGCACCGGCCGTTCCAGACCAAACCACACCGCCCCATGCCTCGCGACCATGTCGTTGAGCATCGCCAGGAGACACCAAACCGTCCCCTACCCTTGCCCATGCCATTAGCCGCCTGTAACATCGCCCCCGACGAGCTCACCGTGCGCCCCGACGGTCCCCTCGCTCTACTATAAATAGAGGCCACCCCCGCACGATTTCTTCACACCATCTCACTCCCCTCTACTCACTGACCGTACCACACCGTTCTCAGAGCAAGGCGAGCACCACCTTGCCGGAATTTCACCGGAGCCGCCGCCTCTGGAGAAGAAGGGAGCCAGCGATTGGAGCCGCCCCAGGAGAAGCCACCGGTACCAGGAGGTTCACCGTCGTCGACTTTGTCGTTCGCCCGCCTCGCCGACCCTCGCCCGTGCCCCGGTGAGCCCCCAGCACCCCTCACTGGCCGCGCTAGGTTTCGTTCTCGCCGGAGCTGTCTCGCGTCGACGATGACCCCCAGCCTTTGGATTAGAACTAGATCGAACGATCCACGTTGCCCCATACCGCTTCGCCCAGCCCCGTGTCACTGACGAGTGGGGACACCCACTTAAGCAGCCCGCGGGAGCACTGCGCTTAGCAGGCCGGCCCGTTAGAATTTCCCGCGTAGCCCAGCAATTCAAATTAAACCTTTTCTTTTTAAATTCAAACACACTTCTGTACCCAATTTCAAAAATCAACCCAGATCGATTCAGTGCACCAATTTGAATGAAACCAATTTTGTTAGAAAGGTCTGTGAATGCTTAATCCAAGCCCGTTGGATTCAAGTCATTTGGATTTGTAGATCACCCATAGTAAAAATAACAAGGCAGAAGCTTTTCTGCATTCAAACATTTTTCAAATTTAAACCATAAAAACTTTTGAGTTGATTCCAACTCTCAAAAATCACATTTAACCATACCTTTCAGAATATATAAAAATATATAGGTTTACTTGCAGAAATAATGTTCAAGTATTAAAAGAATGCTACATAAGCATTTCTAGCCACTTTAATTAATTAAAAAAAAGGGTAAAACCTTATTAAATTGTGACACCACTTTAAATCACATTCCCATGGACTACAATATGTGGTGATGACGTGTGTCAACATGATCCCATGTTTAGTTTGGAGAATATTAAATCTTAAGTAATTTTTCAATGAGTAGTACTTTTCTAAAAATAAAAAGATTTAAACCAAGCCTTAACCTTGTAATGTTAGAGATGATGGTAGATCATCTATAGGAACCTTGTGTGTGATGATTGCAAGTAGTTAAGTATTGTTTGGTGATTGTGTACCTCGTATTTATTCATAGACACTAGTACCGACCAAGGATACGAGGAGGAAGGAGGATACTACGAAGAAGAAGCCGAGGAGAACATCAACCACTGCTCTGCACAAGGCAAGCTTATATTGACACTGATGCAAGCCTAATACTACTAGTGAATGTGCAAGCTAACCCTTGCCAGATACCCTACTGATGCCACAAACCCATACTTGTGATATGACTACTATATGCCTTAAGCATATGTGATCATACTCACTTGATAAACCAATCCTAGTTTTACTTACAAGCTTCTTACTTTATTTCTGTATCAAAGCTCTTACCTAGATGTTACCTAAGTAGATGGTAGATACTAGACAGTTGTGCTGAAGGTTGCATAAAGAGCATAAAATTTGGCCTAAGCTAGAAACCTTGATATCAGCCCAAGATATAAGGTTGGACTTAGTGAAACTCCACTAGTTACCACCCCTCATTAGTACTACCCCCACCTGTAGATGCTAGTGCTAAGCATAAAACTTGATCAACCTTTAGATGGGAATACTTGGTGGAAAAATGGTTATGAAAACCTTGGAATGATGGATCATTCTATTGAAATGTTTTGGACATGTGTTTCCAAACACTTGATGATTTTGGTGATGAGAATGTTGAGGCATGAGCCTTAGCCCTTTATAAAACTGATGGTTGTCTGGATGCGATACCATTCCAATTTTATCGTACAACCATAATACCCGAAGATTGGGTAGGGCTTGACTGGAAACTTATATTCCTTAGTATTAGTTCCCTCATGGCAAAGGTCTGAGCTGAGGCTACCTTGTGAAGATTGTCCACCTGTGCAGTACCCAAGATGAAAGTGGTCATGGTTGGGAGGCCAAACTCACAGGAGAGGTGCTTATACTAGGGCGTGTAATGGAAAGGTTAGGATTGATTATCCGCATACTGAGTATGGTGAATTCAGGATTGTTCCTGACGGATGTATCGAATGTTGTGGTGAAAGTGTACAATCTCTGCAGAGTGTCAAACTATTCGAATAGCCGCGTCCGCGGTTATGGACAGTTGGAGTGGCCATACTGTTCCCCCGTCAGACTTTTCAAAATGACTTGTGAAATGAATTGAGACTTTGACTTGACCACAACAGAGTTGTGACCTGAATTACAAGATCCCACTTAGGAGTTATAAAATTGTGACTAGCTTTGGAACTTAGTAGAGATAAACCTGGCTTTTTGCAAAACAACCCTAGAGCCTAGTGTCCTATTATCCAAAAACCCCTTACCTGTTAGTATTAGTTTGCGAGTACTTAAAGAGTACTCATGGCTTTGTCCCTGGCTATTCCCATGGCCAGACTATGAAGAGGAGTACCTGGAAGATGGACCCCAGGAAGGTTACGACAACTAGGATCATCTCCCATCGTCAGCATTGCCTGTGACCCCGAAGATGGAGCTTCGCCTACGCTACCGTTATTATTATTACGTATTCCACTACTTGATGTTGTATTAAGAACTGGATCATGAGATCCCTATTTGTGTAAGAACTTATGTATCATCTGTAATGGATGAAGTACTATGGTATCCAATTCTGTTATGTCTCGCAAAAATGGTAATCCTGGGATTGCGATGTATGGCATAACATGCATCTAGGATAGAAAAATCCGGGTGTTGACAAGTTGGTATCAGAGCCATCCTGACCATAGGAGACCCTAGTTAGATTGGACGTTGAACCAAAAACTTAGTTTCAAAACCAAAGAAAACAAATATTTACGAAAACTTATTCTCATTCTTACCTCTTTAATTCTTTCATAAAACTTCATGTTCCTCAAAAACTCTTGCAAAATAGTTAAATTTTGACACACTTGATCACTCTGCTAATCTACTCATCCTCTATTTTTATAGATGGACGTGAAGTACAGCAAGTTTTACCAACTTGGGAATGGAGGAGACCTTATCTTTGAGAGGTATCTGGATCAGCTTTCGGAACTTCTGGAGCATCCGCATCCCGAGTTCTTCGGAGCTCAGCTCAATGATCAAGGAGGAGAAGATCTGTAGTGGCTAATTGTTGCAAGTCTCCGAGGAAAGATTGAACCTCCCACTGCAGAGGGAATTCAGTTTACCTTGAGGGAAAACAACTGGCTTGATGGACTTGCTAGAGCAATGCAGGAAGCTCTTTCCCATCTATGTGGGCAGAGCATCAATCAGATCAAGGGTACTCGCTTTGAGTTTTGCCCAAGGCGTGATGCAAATGGACAACCATTGGAAGCCCCATACCACCCCGAGCTGAAGACTCAATTGGACCACCTTAGCTTCATGATGTATGATCGTCAGCAGGAATTGGACAACTACCGTGACTATTGCAACCACAAGTCTGCCATCATCAAGACGAAGGACCAGACCATCACCATGCTAGCAAAGGATCACAAGTCTCGTCGCCGTCAGCTCGACAAGAAGGAGCGCATTATTGCCCGTCTTCGCCACCGCATCTCATCTCTGGAAGAGACCATCCACGAGAGAGACATGCAGTTAGAGGAAAGGGAGAATGCCGGAGAGGATCTTCGTGGAGACCCTTACTCCTATCTCAACGATGACGATGATTTTCTGGGGGATCAGGCCATGGACTTCTTCACCGATGAGGATGATTTCGCCTTCATCGATGATGCTGAAGATGATGAAGCCACAGACTCCAAGGAGTAGTAGCACTGAGCACTAGCGTAGTGAGTAGTAGTCGGTCCCACTGTATCGTAGTTTCTAGAATGGTTCTTAAAATCATCTGTTTTTCCTTGTTGTGGTGTGTGTTGTACTGTGTGCTATGAACGAATGAATGAAAAAGCAAGTTGCTAGAAAAATCTGAGTCAAACCTTTAAAACTTTTCCAAAAACCCAAAACCTTAGAAATTTCCCTCTTTTCTCATGATCTATATCAATCTTCAGATGCCACGTGGAGGAAGTGGTTCAGCCCCGGACCCGATGTTGCAGATCCTGCAAATGTTGACTTCTGACCGCGAAGCTGAAAGAGCGGAACGTCAAGCCAACCTAGCCACTCTGCAAGAGATAGCCCAGCTAGCCCATAACAACCAAGGCCATGGAAATCAGGACAACCACAGATCTAAGCTCAAGAATTTCCAGAATACTAACCCACCCGTTTTCACCAAGTCAGAAGAACCCCTAGATGCCGATGATTGGCTGCAAACCATGGAAAACAACTTAGAAGTAGCAGGAGTCGAAGCCAACGAGAAAATCCTGTTCGCCACCCATTATCTAGCCGGAGATGCCAGGGCATGGTGGAACAGTGTTCGTGCAATGACCGGAGGCCAGATGATGACCTGGGAGGAATTCAAGGTCAAGTTTAGCAGAACCCATGTGCCACCAGGTTTGATCAAGAGAATGAGAGACGAGTTCAGAGAGTTGAAGCAAGGAAGGATGACTGTAGTGGAATACCGGGACAGTTTTTTGTCATTAGCTAGGTATGCCCCGGACGAGATAGACACCAAAGCCAAGAAGGAAGAAAGATTCCTGAATGGTCTGCATGACGAGATGCAGACGGTGTTAGTCAATATCCCCTTTGTTGATATTGAATCCCTTGTCGACTCTGCTATCCAGATGGAAGGAAAGATCAACCAGGCCAATGAGAACCGCAAGCGTCACATGATGCATCAACCAGGAACGCATCAGACCCCAAAGTATCGCCCCAACCCGTCTCCAGGATTTGCCCCAAGAACCAACAGACCCCCTATGATCCGTCCGACCTATCCCAACCGTGGAAACCCTAGACCCGGAGGAAATCACAACAACCCCGGCAACTCTAGCAATTTCACCCGTGCCCCACCCAAGTTCAACACCAATAATGCTACCGCCAACCCTAACACTGCCCCGAGGACTGGAAGCAATGCTGTGCCTGTCGCAGCCAAGGACAAGTCACAAGTGACCTGTTATGACTGTGGAAATAAAGGCCACTATTCCAACGAGTGCCCCAACAAGAAGAATGCTACAGCCCCCAACGCCAATGTCCCAGCTCAGTAGCAACGTCGTGTCCAGCCAGGGAGAAGATTTGCCCCAGGGAATTCACTCAACCGCAATGGTTGTCTTTTTCTCATGCATGCTGAAGAAGCTCAGGAAGCGCCAGACGTCCTGCTGGGTATGTTTTCTGTTAATTCAGTACTTGCAAGAGTGTTGTTTGATTCTGGTGCATCGCATTCATTTGTCACCGAATAATTTGCTTGCACTAGTAAAATTCAACCAACCAAATTGAAGCATGTGATGATTGTACAAATTCCCGGATCAACCACCAAGGCTAGGCAAATTTGCAAGGCCGTCCCTATCCGAATCCATGGCATAGATTTTTATACTAACCTAATAGTACTCGGAACTAAAGGTTTGGAAGTAGTACTAGGAATGGATTGGATGTCCAAACATAAAGGATTGATTGACTGTGCCAAGAAAGCCATCACCATGACCAGTACCGCCGGAATATCAGTCGAGCATATATCTGAAACCTTACCTCGCCAATTCAAGTGTAAAAAGAGTATAGCCCAACCTACCATTGACCAAGTTCGGATAGTCTGCGAATACCTCGATGTATTTCCAGATGTTTTGCCCGGTATGCCCCCAGATCGGGATATCGAGTTTATCATCGAACTAATCCCCGGAACAGGACCCATAGCCCAGAGACCCTATAGTATGAACCCGTCAGAACTAGAAGAACTGAAGAAGCAACTGGATTCCATGTTGGAAATCGGATTGATTCAACCAAGTGCGTCCCCATGGAGATCACCTGTCTTGTTTGTGGACAAGAAGGATGGAGGTAATCGTTTGTGTACGGATTATCGGAAGTTGAATGATGTCACCATCAAGAACAAGTACCCCTTGCCTAAGATAGAAGATTTGTTTGATCAGTTGACCGGTGCCAAAGTGTTTTCTAAGATTGATCTTAGGACTGGCTATCATCAACTCAAAATTCGTGCAGAGGATATCCCAAAGACTGCCTTTACCACCAGATATGGATTTTATGAGTATACGGTCATGTCTTTTGGATTAACCAATGCCCCCGCTTATTTCATGAACCTCATGAATAAGATTTTTATGGACTTCCTGGATAAGTTTGTCGTTGTTTTCATCGATGACATTCTGATTTATTCCAAATCAGAAGAAGAACATGAGCTATACCTAAGGACCATTCTTGGAACCCTTAGAGAGCATCAGTTGTATGCAAAGTTTAGCAAATGTGAATTCTGGTTACAGGAAGTAGGATTGCTCGGTCACATTGTATCAGCCGGAGGAATTGCCGTTGACCCTGCCAAAGTGAAATATGTAGAAGATTGGCAAGCCCCAACCACTCAAACCCAAGTTCGTGCTTTTCTCGGATTGGCGGGATATTACCGCAAATTCGTAGAAGGATTCTCTAGTATCGCCCGACCCATGACCCAATTGCTGAAGAAGGACAAGAAGTTTGAATGGACCAACCAATGTGAAGCGAGTTTTCAAGAACTCAGAAGGAGATTGATTTCAGCCCCAATCTTGATCATGCCGGATATCACGAAGCCCTTCGATGTGTATTGTGACGCATCCAAGATTGGTCTCGGATGTGTGCTAATGCAAGAAGGCAAAGTTATATCTTATCTATCGCGACAATTGAAGCAACACGAGAAAAACTATCCAACCCATGACCTCGAACTCGCAGCCGTAGTTCTAGCCCTAAAGACATGGAGACATTACCTGATGGGAAACCGTTGTGAGATTTATTCGGATCACAAGAGCCTAAAGTATATATTCACTCAGAAGGAGCTGAATATGAGGCAGAGAAGATGGATTGAGCTAATCAAGGATTACGACCTGGACATTCACTATCACCCTGGTAAAGCCAATGTGGTAGCCGATGCCCTTAGCAGATTGCCGTGCCGCTTGAACTCCATGATTTTGAAGGAGCAACCAAGTTTGCACAAAGAGATGGAAGATTTTCGAATAGAATTAGTAAGTGAAGGATTTTTGGCTAGCATAGAACTTCAGCCCACTTTGATCAGTCAGATTAAAGAGGCGCAGAAAGGAAATGCCAGTATCGACGGAATCAAGCGTCGTATCGGTACAGGCAAAGTACCCGGATTCACCGAGGACGAAGAAGGAGTTTTGTGGTACAAAGGACGCCTTTGTATACCATCAGATTCTGAGTTAAAAGAAGTTATCTTGAAGGAGGCTCATGATACTCTTTATTCTATCCATCCCAGAGGAACTAAGATGTATCAAGATTTGAAAGAGCAATTTTGGTGGCATAAGATGAAGAGAGAAATCGGAAGCTACATCGCCAAGTGTGATATATGTCAGCGAGTCAAGGCCGGACATCAAAGACCCGCTGGATTGTTGCAACCTTTGCAAATTCCGGAATGGAAATGGGATTCTGTAGGAATGGACTTTATCACTGGACTACCTACTTCTAGTAGGGGAAATGACTCTATTTGAGTCATAGTGGACAGGTTGTCCAAAGTCGCCCATTTCTTGCCCGTCAAAACCACCTATCAGAGTTCGAAGCTAGCAGAGTTGTACATCGCTAGAATCGTTCGTTTGCATGGAGTCCCCAAGAACATAGTATCGGATCGAGGAACTTAGTTTACCTCGAGATTCGGGAAGAAAGTCCAAGAAGGTTTAGGAACCCGCCTAGATTTCAGTACCGCGTATCACCCTCAGACCGATGGACAAACGGAGCAAGTAAACCAAATACTCGAAGATATGCTGAGAGCATGTGTGTTAGAATATGGGTCCAAATGGGAAGACTGTCTGCCGTTTGCAGAATTTTCATACAACAACAGTTATCAAGCCAGTTTGCAAATGGCCCCATTTGAATTCATGTACGGAAGAAAGTGTCGCACCCCTTTGAACTGGTCGGAAGTAGGAGAGAGTCAGATTTTCGGACCCGACATCCTACGAGAAGCAGAAGAGAAGGTTCACAAGATTCGTGAGCACCTCAAGACAGCCCAATCCCGACAGAAGAGTTACGCCGACAATAGACATCGAGACCTCGCCTTCAACATAGGAGATTTTGTCTATCTGAAAGTGTCGCCATTGAAGGGAATGCAGCGTTTCCAACTCAAAGGAAAGTTAGCCCCCAGATATATCAGACCTTTCAAAATTTTGAACCATCGAGGAGAAGTATCGTATCAACTGGAACTACGAGAAGAGATGTCAGCTGTGCACAATGTGTTCCATATCTCGTTACTTCGCAAGTGTCTCGAAGTCCCCGAGAAGACCGAAGTGTTCAAGAAATATCGATCACCAGACCATAGAGATCAACGATGACCTAACCTATCCCGAAGTACCCATCCGTATATTGGAAGAAGCCTTTCGAACTACCAGAACCCGAAGCATTAAGTTTCTCAAGATTCAGTGGAGCAACCACACAGAAGAGGAAGCTACCTGGGAGCGCGAAGATCACATCAGGACGGAGTTCCCCGATCTCTTCAAATCCTAGGTAATCTTTTCGTCCTTTTTCAAATCTCGGGACGAGATTTTGTTTAAGGGGGGAAGGTTTGTAACATCCCAAAAATACCAAACTTAGATCATCAAACACTAATCATCAAGATTAGGGTTAGCAAAAACTTTTCTAAATAAACTCATGAATGCATGTATATGTGTATGCATGGATTTTGAATTTCTTTAAAAACCACCTTGTTTGTGTGATCCATTGCTTGTAAAATGTTCCTTGGGTGAAAAGAACATCATCTAAAACATTTCCCACACTTTTCCTAAAGACAAGTAAATCAAAACAAATATATTAAGTAAATGGTCATTTTGACCAATTTAACTCCCATGCCTACTTTGGCTGTCCCAAACTTTCAAAACCTAACAGAAACTTTTCTGGATCTTTGCACCCCTTGAATGTACTCATAACAAGGTATCAAGGCCCACTTTGTGATCATCCAGAAACTTTCAAATGCATAGTTTAAATGACAAATCAAAATTGAATCTTCTTCATATGGGAAGATCACACTTTTTCAAAAACCACACAAACAAGCTCAACTTTCAAAACCCAAGCATCTGCAGACTCACCAGCACCAATCTAGCAAACCCACCAAAATTCATTTCAAAATTCAAAACTTGATTTCATGCGGCCATTTCATCAAACAGGTTGCAGACACAAATCAAACAAAACAACAAACACTATAGTGTGCAGTGATTCTTGCCTAACTTGTTCCCTAGTTAGCTCACACACAACTCAGTAGATCATCTAGAAAGATTAGCCCAACACTAGCACCCCTGTGAGCTTGCCATTGTCATCAATGGTGAATAGCCGAGCACCCCAATGTCACCCCATTGTGGACAGCAGGCTAGAGGAAGAACTAGCCGTGCCAACCTTGTCTGGGAGGCAGCCCACCGTCCATCGCCACTCCCTGTCCCAGCCGCGAGCGTTGCCAAGCCCTGGACCACACGCACAAACCGCGCCCAGACCATGCCGAGCGTGCGCCAGAGCGCCACCCTCGACCAGCGTCCACAGACTGCGCGCCGCCCTCACCGCGTGCACACACGATCACCACCGACCTAGGAGACCGCCAGACATCCCCGTTTGCCGCCCCGTGCCATACAGCCACCGCCCGCCGTCGAAGACGCCGCCTCTGCCGCGCAGAGCACCGGCCATTCCAGACCAAACCACACCGCCCCATGCCTCGCGACCATGTCGTTGACCATCGCCAGGAGACACCGCACTGTCCCCTACCCTTGCCCATGCCATTAGCCGCCTGTAACATCGCCCCCGACGAGCTCACCGTGCACCCCGACGGTCCCCTCGCTCGACTATAAATAAAGGCCACCCCCGCACGATTTCTTCACACCATCTCACTCCCCTCTCCTCACTGACCGTGCCACACCGTTCTCAGAGCAAGGCGAGCACCACCTCGCCGGAATTTCACCGGAGCCCGCCGCCTCTGGAGAAGAAGGGAGCCAGCGATTGGAGCCGCCCCAGGAGAAGCCACCGGTACCAGGAGGTTCGCCGTTGTCGACTTCGTCGTTTGCCCGCCTCGCCGACCCTCGCCCGTACCCCGGTGAGCCCCCAGCACCCCTCACTGGCCGCGCTAGGTTTCGTTCTCGCTAGAGCTGTCTCGCGTCGACGATGACCCCCAGCCTTTGGATTAGAACTAGATCGAACGATCCACGTTGCCCCATACCGCTTCGCCCAGCCCCGTGTCATTGACGAGTGGGGACACCCACTTAAGAAGCCCGCGGGAGCACTGCGCTTAGCAGGCCGGCCCGTTAGAATTTCCCGCGTAGCCCAGCAATTCAAATTAAACTTTTTCTTTTTAAATTCAAACACACTTCTGTACCCAATTTCAAAAATCAACCCAGATCGATTCAGTGCACCAATTTGAATAAAACCAATTTTGTTGGAAAGGTCTGTGAATGCTTAATCCAAGCCTGTTGGATTCAAGTCATTTGGATCTGTAGATCACCCATAGTAAAAATAACAAGGCAGAAGCTTTTCTGCATTCAAACATTTTTCAAATTTAAACCATAAAAACTTTTGAGTTGATTCCAACTCTCAAAAATCACATTTAACCATACCTTTCAGAATATATAAAAATATATAGGTTTACTTGCAGAAATAATGTTCAAGTAATAAAAGAATGCTACATAAGCATTTCTAGCCACTTTAATTAATTAAAAAAAGGGTAAAACCTTATTAAATTGTGACACCACTTTAAATCACATTCCCATGGACTACAATATGTGGTGATGACATGTGTCAACATGATCCCATGTTTAGTTTGGAGAATATTAAATCTTAAGTAATTTTTCAATGAGTAGAAATTACTTTTCTAAAAATAAAAAGATTTAAACCAAGCCTTAACCTTTTAATGTTAGAGATGATGCTAGATCATCTATAGGACCCTTGTGTGTGATGATTGCAAGTAGTTAAGTATTGTTTGGTGATTGTGTACCTCGTATTTATTCATAGACGCTAGTACCGACCAAGGATACGAGGAGGAAGGAGGATACTACGAAGAAGAAGCCGAGGAGAACTTCAACCACTGCTCTGCACAAGGCAAGCTTATATTGACACTGATGCAAGCCTAATACTACTAGTGAATGTGCAAGCTAACCCTTGCCAGATACCCTACTGATGCCACAAACCCATACTTGTGATATGACTACTATATGCCTTAAGCATATGTGATCATACTCACTTGATAAACCAATCCTAGTTTTACTTACAAGCTTCTTACTTTATTTCTGTATCAAAGCTCTTACCTAGATGTTACCTAAGTAGATGGTAGATACTAGACAGTTGTGCTGAAGGTTGCATAAAGAGCATAAAATTTGGCCTAAGCTAGAAACCTTGATATCAGCCCAAGATATAAGGTTGGACTTAGTGAAACTCCACTAGTTACCACCCCTCATTAGTACTACCCCCACCTGTAGATGCTAGTGCTAAGCATAAAACTTGATCAACCTTTAGATGGGAATACTTGGTGGAAAAATGGTTATGAAAACCTTGGAATGATGGATCATTCTATTGAAATGTTTTGGACATGTGTTTCCTAACACTTGATGATTTTGGTGATGAGAATGTTGAGGCATGAGCCTTAGCCCTTTATAAAACTGATGGTTGTCTGGATGCGATACCATTCCAATTTTATCGTACAACCACAATACCCGAAGATTGGGTAGGGCTTGACTGGAAACTTATATTCCTTAGTATTAGTTCCCTCACGGCCAAGGTCTGAGCTGAGGCTACCTTGTGAAGATTGTCCACCTGTGCAGTACCCAAGATGACAGTGGTCATGGTTGGGAGGCCAAACTCACAGGAGAGGTGCTTATACTAGGGCGTGTAATGGAAAGGTTAGGATTGATTATCCGGATACTGAGTATGGTGAATTCAGGATTGTTCCTGATGGATGTATCAAATGTTGTGGTGAAAGTGTACAATCTCTGCACAGTGTCAAACTATTCGAATAGCCGCGTCTGCGGTTATGGACAGTTGGAGTGGCCATACTGTTCCCCCGTCAGACTTTTCAAAATGACTTGTGAAATGAATTGAGACTTTGACTTGACCACCACAGAGTTGTGACCTGAATTACAAGATCCCACTTAGGAGTTATAAAATTGTGACTAGCTTTGGAACTTAGTAGAGATAAACCTGGCTTTTTGCAAAACAACCCTAGAGCCTAGTGTCCTATTATCCAAAAACCCCTTACCTGTTAGTATTAGTTTGCGAGTACTTAAATAGTACTCATGGCTTTGTCCCTGGCTATTCCCATGGCCAGACTATGAAGAGGAGTACCTGGAAGATGGACCCCAGGAAGGTTACGACAACTAGGATCATCTCCCATCAGCATTGCCTGTGACCCCGAAGATGGAGCTTCGCCTACGCTACCGTTATTATTATTACGTATTCCACTGCTTGATGTTTTATTAAGAACTGGATCATGAGATCCCTATTTGTGTAAGAACTTATGTATCGTCTGTAATGGATGAAGTACTATGGTATCCAATTCTGTTATGTCTCGCAAAAATGGTAATCCTGGGATTGCGATGTATGGCATAACAGGCATCTAGGATAGAAAAATCCGGGTGTTGACAAGTTGGTATCAGAGCCATCCTGACCATAGGAGACCCTAGTTAGATTGGACGTTGAACCAAAAACTTAGTTTCAAAACCAAAGAAAACAAATATTTACGAAAACTTATTCTCATTCTTACCTCTTTAATTCTTTCATAAAACTTCATGTTCCTCAAAAACTCTTGCAAAATAGATAAAATTTTCACACACTTGATCACTCTGCTAATCTACTCATCCTCTATTTTTATAGATGGACGTGAAGTACAGCAAGTTTTACCAACTTGGGAATGGAGGAGACCTTATCTTTGAGAGGGATCTGGATCAGCTTTTGGAACTTCTGGAGCGTCTGCATCCCGAGTTCTTCGGAGCTCAGCTCAATGATCAAGGAGGAGAAGATCTGCAGTGGCTAATTTTTGCAAGTCTCCGAGTTAAGATTGAACCTCCCACTGCGGAGGGAATTCAGTTTACCTTGAGGGAAAACAACTGGCTTGATGGACTTGCCAGAGCAATGCAGGAAGCTCTTTCCCGTCTGTGTGGGCAGAGCATCAATCAGATCAAGGGTACTCGCTTTGAGTTTTGCCCAAGGCGTGATGCAAATGGACAACCATTGGAAGCCCCATACCACCCCGAGCTGAAGACTCAATTGGACCACCTTAGCTTCATGATGTATGATCCTCAGCAGGAATTGGACAACTGCCGTGACTATTGCAACCACAAGTCTGCCATCATCAAGACGAAGGACCAGACCATCGCCATGCTAGCAAAGGATCGCAAGTCTCGTCGCCGTCAGCTTGACAAGAAGGAGCGCATTATTGCCCGTCTTCGCCACCGCATCTCATCTCTGGAAGAGACCATCCACGAGAGAGACATGCAGTTAGAGGAAAGGGAGAATGCCGGAGAGGATCTTCGTGGAGACCCTTACTCCTATCTCAGCGATGACGATGATTTTCTGGGGGATCAGGCCATGGACTTCTTCACCGATGAGGATGATTTCGCCTTCATTGATGATGCTGAAGATGATGAAGCCACAGACTCCAAGGAGTAGTAGCACTGAGCACTAGCGTAGTGAGTAGTAGTCGGTCCCACTGTATCGTAGTTTCCAGAATGGTTCTTAAAACCATCTGTTTTTCCTTGTTGTGGTGTGTGTTGTACTGTGTGCTATGAATGAATGAAAAAGCAAGTTGCTAGAAAAATCTGAGTCAAACCTTTAAAACTTTTCCAAAAACCCAAAACCTTAGAAATTTCCCTCTTTTCTCATGATCTATATCAATCTTCAGATGCCACGTGGAGGAAGTGGTTCAGCCCCGGACCCGATGTTGCAGATCCTGCAAATGTTGACTTCTGACCGCGAAGCTGAAAGAGCGGAACGTCAAGCCAACCTAGCCACTCTACAACAGATAGCCTAGCTAGCCCATAACAACCAAGGCCATGGAAATCAGGACAACCACGGATCTAAGCTCAAGAATTTCCAGAATACTAACCCACCCGTTTTCACCAAGTCAGAAGAACCCCTAGATGCCGATGATTGGCTGCAAACCATGGAAAACAACTTAGAAGTAGCAGGAGTCGAAGCCAACGAGAAAGTCCTGTTCGCCACCCATTATCTAGCCGGAGATGCCAGGGCATGGTGGAACAGTGTTCGTGCAATGACCGGAGGCCAGATGATGACCTGGGAGGAATTCAAGGTTAGGATTGATTATCCGCATACTGAGTATGGTGAATTCAGGATTGTTCCTGACGGATGTATCGAATGCTGTGGTGAAAGTGTACAATCTCTGCAGAGTGTCAAACTATTCAAATAGCCGCGTCCGCGGTTATGGACAGTTGGAGTGGCCATACTGTTCCCCCGTCAGACTTTTCAAAATGACTTGTGAAATGAGTTGAGACTTTGACTTGACCACAACAGGGTTGTGATATGAAATACAAGTTCCCACTTAGGTGTTATAAAACTTCGACTAGCATTCGTTGCTTCTAAACTTAGTAGAGATAAATCTGGTTTTTGCAAAGCAACCCTAGAGCTTAGTGTCCTACTACAAAAACCCCTTTAACTGTTAGTATTAGTTTGCGAGTACTTAAAGAGTACTCATGGCTTTGTCCCTGGCTATTCCCATGGCCAGACTATGAAGAGGAGTACCTGGAAGATGGACCCCAGGAAGGTTACGACAACTAGGATCATCTCCCATCGTCAGCATTGCCTGTGACCCCGAAGATGGAGCTTCGCCTACGCTACCGTTATTATTATTACGTATTCCGCTGCTTGATGTTGTATTAAGAACTAGATCATGAGATCCCTATTTGTGTAAGAACTTATGTATCGTCTGTAATGGATGAAGTACTATGGTATCCAATTCTATTATGTCTCACAAAAATGGTAATCCTGGGATTGCGATGTATGGCATAACAGGCATCTAGGATTGAAAAATCCGGGTGTTGACACCATCTAACTACTTCATGAAGAGGTTGCAGTAGGTCCTTGAATCCATGCGTTAGCGCTTCAGTCCACGAGATATCCATGGCGGTGGCGTGTACACCTCTCCTGAATCCTCGCTTGATACCTCGAAATCCACCTCCTCGGGATCCCGTTCTTCTTCCTCATCCTCTGCTGCAATAGCAACTGCTTCATCTCCTCCACCATCGTTGCCTCCATCATCATCATCTTCTTCATCCACATCTCTGTCATTTTTCCCTCTATCATCATCATCATCATAATTTTCATCATCTCCATTGTTGCCATCATCAGTGCTTGGAGAGCGGCGATTTGAGCTACCATATCAATGATGGTTTGATCCATTTCCATCACCACTTGGTTCCTCTCTTGGACAGTTCCATTCAGCTGCGCTATGGCCTGGTCCTTCTCCTGGATGGCTCTGTTCAGCTGCTCTATGGTCTCATCCCTGCCAATAAGCGCTTGCTCCATGACATTCACAGCTGTGTGCAAGGTATCAATTTCCTGTCCATGAATCACTAGAATGTTGCTGGTATGATCAGCTATTTCCTTTAGCTGCATCACCTTTTGAGCTAGAACCCCATTCTCAATCTCCATGTCCCCTATGTGCTTCTGGCGGGACGGCATGTTGTTCCTGTTGCCTGGGGTAACCACAATGTTCCCATTCTCATCATGTCTTCCAAACTCATGGAAGGGGGAGTTTATTGGTAGAAGGTGTCATCGAAGGTGGCACTGGCATGACAAAGCTTCATGCATAGCCAAGTTTAATACAAGCTCCCAGGTGGCATATCGCTTGGTGTAGACCAGATACCCAGGGTTTGGCATGGTGGGATCTCTGAAGATAACAATGGTGATCTCCTAGGTGGCATCTCCATACCCATAGGTATATAATCTCCTTCTTTTGAACATGGACAGTGGCACACCCAATGACTGTGAGATCTCTCCCAACTTTCTTGCGAAGGGCTTGGTGAGTCGATCCCAGCATACTCAGTCCTGGTGACTTCTCCCATCTATAATTTAAAATAGGAAAGTGTGAGAACAGCAAATGGTAAGGATTTATGAGAATGAAAGGAATAAGGATAAAATACAGAGTTAATATATACTTAATTAATTCTATGGCTTCCTATTCCAAACCTAGGTCACGATCCTACAGTCGATACACGGGCTATGATACCATCTTGTAATACCACAGTGCTGAAAAGACTGTGGCTTCTATGTGACACGGCAATCCCCAGATCAGTTCATTGGCTCACACAGAATAAAGATGAATAACATAGAAAATATTCGTCTATCATAAATAACAAAAGATCCAGAGTAATCATTTATTACAATAATGCTTAGCTCTAAGGCTAGCTCAACTTATTCAAGAAGCAACATAAATAAATAACTCTTCCATTCTTCAAATTTCCCACAAGTGAACAAGTGCCGAGTGGAGTATCATGACCTAATCGATCACTCAGAATCTGAACATCCTGCAACAAGAAACGTAGCATCCCCGAAGGGTCAATACATGGAATGTATGGCAAGTAGAGCTATTAAAGGAGACAATAAACTTAGCATCTACATTCTTATTTGGCAAGTGGAACTATGGCTAGCTTGCATTTGCAAATATCTTTGTCCTACTTTCATAAATAGTTTTTGATTTTCTTTGAAAAGATCCCAATTAAGTTAACCCATCAACATTAAAGCAATTAGGAAATTAGAATGAGCCAGAAACATGTCATGAACTCAATATCAAGCAACTCAGATGTCCATAACCGGGGACACGGCTAATCGATTAGTTTATACACCCTACAGGGGTTAGTACACTTTATCCATGTGACTTGGCCAGCCCAGCTCGTACCACCACTCTCATATTGGGTGATGATAGGGATAAGTACAAGATGGGACCGTTCGGGAAGTAGCTCCCTGTAACATCCCAAAAATCATGATTCCAAAGATTGCATATCATTCATGCATACATATAATTTAGGGATCATTTTTTAACTCATTTCAAGAAAACAGAAGCACTTAGTGCTATTATTTTATGTGAGCAAACATAAATCAAATGACTATCCTCAATTGAGAGCATAAGTGTTTTAAACTAAGTTTGTTTGCTTCCTTGCTGATTGGATTGAATGTAGAGTTTGGAAAAAAAATTACAAAGCAAATATGGTTTCAAAACCATTTTCAAAGCATTTCCAAATCAAGTGCCATAGCACTGTTTATTTTGTTTATTCAAAGGGACCAAGCAAGTACAGAGAGATCACTTGGTTTTGTGTCCAAAAGTATGATGATTACACTTTACAAAAATCCAGAAAAGGTTTGAAATTCAAATGCCTTTGAATTTGATTGAAAATCATTCCAGAAAATCGATTTAGAAAAAGAAAAAGAGATAAGAAAGAGAAAAGGGCCGGCGCCAGCAATTGAGCCCAGCAGCAGACGCAGCCCATTTAGCCCACCCGAGTTCCCCCTCTCTCCTTCTCACTCGCAGACGAACCCGCAGAGAGACTGACGCCAGGACCCCACCCCCTCTCTGTTTTATTCGTTGAAAGGTAGACCCACTGCCACGTGAGGCTCGTCGTCAATCTCGCGCTGAAGAACTGCTCGCTGTGGCCGTTTCTTCCCCGACGCAAATGCGCTTAATTGGCATTGATTTCTCGCGAGATTCTCGCCCCTGCTCTGCCTACTTAACCCCCACCTCTCTGCGACCATTTCCCCTCACTTAGCACCACCTCTCCGCCACCAGGCTGCCTGCAATCAACCTCACACCGCCGCAGACAGAGCTCACTCCGGCGATCGATTCCGGTGAGCCCCGTGCGCCCCTTCCCCTCTGGTTCATACGAGCCGCTTCGCAACTTCTTTGCGCACCTCCTGACCCCACTGGTTTGTCCTGTACTGCCCCAGGTCGTCGGTTCCGTTCGACACCGCAAGCACCCGACGACAACCTCGACTTCGGCGACCAAATTCCGTAAGCCCTTTGCGCCCCTTTGCCTCTGATTCACACGAAGTTGTTCGCCACTATCTTGTGTGTCATCTGGTGCCGTTTGTTTGTGCTAGGGAGACCAGGAGCGTCGCCAACGTTGCCGTCTACTCGAACCCGACGCCGCCCACAACTCCGACGAGCTCCAGCAGCCCACCCCGTGCGCCCCTTGCCAAGCCGCCGCCAAGTTAAGCTTCTCCTCGTCGCTGCGAACCTGGTGAGCATCCTCCCACCTTTCCGGGCGACCTGTAGCGCCGCGCCGCCGTAGGCAGAGCTCGCCGCCGCCAGTAGCCGCCGCTAGCGCCGCTCATTTTTGGTCGGTTGATTCGTAGCCGTCAGATCTAGATCCAGCGCGTAGTATTAGTTCACTTATCAAACCGTTAAGTTTAGATCTGAGCCATGTGTGTTTAGTTAGATCCAACAGTAGCCGAGCATGATCCGGTGCGAAGCGGTACGCACCAATCAGAAACAGACGCGTGGCTGGGGTTAGATTTAAAACTGGATTTTGAATCTGATTTATGTTCAAATTTGTTTTGGCTATAACTTTTGATACCCACCTTAGAATTTGACAAATTTTAAACCATTGGAATAAGGATAGCAAGCTCTTTCTAAATATGCAATGTGTTTAATGTTTAGCTTCTGTTAAAAAGGTTTTATATGCAGAAACTTGTGTAGGACTAATTTAAGTATATGAAAAGTTTAGGAAATGATTTAGGGTTTAAACAAATGTGGTTTGGCAAGTTTTCAACTTGTTTATGAATCAGTACTGTTTACTTGCTTTGTGGAGTTTTAAAAAAATCATCACATATCACCTTGCATGCATGCACATATTTTTGATTGTATATGTTTTGTGTGTAATTTGTTGCTACCATTCTTTGTGTAGATTTTGGTGCTAGTGATTGTGATTGTGATTGTGAGGAGTGCTACTCTCCCAACTACCAAGGCAAGTGGTACTTCATGAATATTATCATTCCTATGTTTTCTACTAAGCATTAGAAATATTTTGTTAGACTTGCATGCTATATTTTGCTTATATGCCATGTTGGGAAATCCTAGTAGTTGTAGAAATGCTAGGGAATTTCTAAGTTAAGTTACTATCTAAGCCATGCTTAGCCTAGCTAGTAGAAACCAAGGGTTGGTGAAACATATACATGCTATGATGAAAATATTTCTAAGTCTCTAGACTTGTGTTTTACCTAATAAAACAACTAAGTTAATGAAACACCTGGGTGGAATGGAAGGAAAGGTTTATGTTGAGTGGTTACACAAGGCCCATTTCTATGGTTTACCTTGTGTATCTCACTTGTGGTAAGCCACCCAGGAACAAAGAGATTTTAGAGGCCAAGTGTTAAGAACCTTCTAGTGTAGCCACTTGGCAATATGGGCTCTGCCTGGATCACATAAGTTGCTAGAACTTAGCCAATTGGACAGTTGGTGGTAGTGGGATTGATAGGTTGGAGCGCGTCCATTTGGTCTAAGGAAAGGCTTCTGAAAGGTCCTGTCTTGGTGAAACCAAGTCTGGTGGGGATAGTGCACAACCTCTGCAGATGGAAAAATCTAAGTACTTAGCCAAGTCCATGGCAATGGACAACTTGAGCATCAAGACATGGAAGCTATCAAGAATCTCCTCATCCCAATTTCTAAGTAAAAACTTGTGGGTGAACAAGGGTGAAGGACCTCAATGTCTATTGGTGGTTCCTTGGGAAAAGTTTTTGACAAAGAAAAACTTAGTGATTTCAACTAATAGGAAAAACCTATTTTGAGCAAAGCAAGCCAAGCTACACTTAGCCTAATTGCATATAGTATCTAGTCCACTTAAAATTTTACTAAGGTATCACTTGCCAATACTATTCCAAAGTATTGACCCACTGTGGCTGTAACTTGTGATGTTGCAGGTTACTCTGATGAGAATTAGGTGTCATGAGTCTACACTCAACATGTTTTCCTATGGCACATGAAGATGAAGACTTTTATTTATTAACTTATTCAAACTCTTGTATTAGGCATGTGGCCTTGGAGTTGTAAAGACTATGTTTATCTCTGGAATGGCTGTAATAAATGACCTTTGTATCTGTGTACTTCATCTTAAACTGTGGATGCTAGCAATGATCCAGGGACTAGCATTGCAATCACAGGGATCCTTTTACTTTATAAAGGAGGGATCTTACAGATGGTATCAGAGCACTGTGTTGCCTGTAGGATTATGACCCTAGGATTGGAAACCACTAAGGAAAAAATTTCAACTTCTACACTTGTCTATTCTTCTCGTAAACTTTTCTAATCTTCTTCCTCATCTCTATTTGTAGATGAACTCCATCAACGAAGCCGTAAGGAAAGGACCACTCATGACAATGACTTTGGAGTGTGAGACAGAATTCCCCACGGCTCTCAAGGACCTCATGGTTGCATTGGAGATACAAGGTGCAGCTGTGTACAAAGGTTTTCCTGTGATGGATGAAGGAGTGGAATACTGGTGGGTGCAACTTCACTTGTATAAAAACAAGGAAGACAACCACCAGGAAAAAGGATTCTGCATGTTCACCAATTTAGTGGTGCACACTACATTCTTTGAATCAGCAAAGAATGCAGCTTGGAAGACCATCAAAGAACTTGGTGATAGAGTCAAGTGTAGAATGCTCAACCTCCAAAATGATATAAAGAAAGAGAAGGAACATACCCAAGAGTTGGAAGCTACCAACCAAACCTTAAGAGGAGACATTATAGACTTAGTGATGGAGTCATGTGAGCAAGATAGGCTGATTGCTTCTAGAAACATTGTGTTAGCCAAAAGATCTAGTGAGATAGGATTGTAAGCGTACTGTGTTAGTTGGACCACCACTTATCACCTTATTTTCCAAAATGTTGCTTTAAAAATAAGTTGAACCTTGGTTGTTGTAATGGATCCATGTATGCCATGACTTGTGTGTTTTGATTTCCAAGGATATGTATGTGATGTTTTGTCTTTTGTTTTATCTTGATTTGTGTTGTTCTAACTTTTCTATCTTATAAATAGATGCCTACTGTTACCATCAGCACTGTTGAGGAGTTCCAGGTTACTCGCTTTGGTCCTCGTATTGTTGAGCTTACTACTTTGCTCAATCTTCCTCTTCCTACCATCATGGTGCTTCCCCTCACCAAGTTTGAGAGGAAGGACCTCTGGGGCTTCAAGGTCAACCAGCCCGGACGCCAGACAGAGCCTACCACGGAGTCCATTGTCTTCAAGCTCATGCACGATGACAAGGAGAGAGGCCTTGAGGTAGTTATGCAGGATCTGATAGGACGTCTGCTGGGGAGACACTCCCGACAGGTTAGAGGTACTCTGTAAGATCCCTCCTTTGTAAAGGAAAAGGATCCCTGTGATTGCAATGCTAGTCCCTGGATCATTGCTAGCATCCACAGTTTAAGATGAAGTACACAGATACAAAGGTCATTTATTACATCCATTCCAGAGATAACATAGTCTTTACAACTCAAGGCCACAGGCCTAATACAAGAGTTTGAATAAGTAAATAATTGTAAGTCTTCATCTTCATGTGCCACAGACAAACATGTTGAGTGTAGACTCATGACACCTAATCCTCATCAGAGTAACCTGCAACATCACAAGTTATAGCCACAGTGGGTCAATACTTTGGAATAGTATTGGCAAGTGATACCTTAGTATATTTTAAGTGGACTAGATACTATATGCAAATTTGGCTAAGTGTAGCTTGGCTTGCCTTGCTCAAAATAGGTTTTTCCTATTAGTTGAAATCACTAAGTTTTTCTTTATCAAAACTTTTCCCAAGGAACCACTAATAGACATTGAGGTCCATCACCCTTGTTCATCCACAAGTTTTTACTTAGAAGTTGGAATGATGAGATTCTTGATAGCTTCCATGCCTTGATGCTCAAGTTGTCCATTGCCATGGACTTGGCTAAGTACTTAGATTTTTCTATCTGCAGAGGTTGTGCACTTTCCCCACCAGACTTGGTTTCCCAAGAAAGGACCTTTCAGAAGCCTTCCCTTAGACCAAATGGACGCGCTCCAACCTATCATTCCCACTACCACCAACTGTCCAAATGGCTAAGTTCTAGCAACTTATGTGATCCAGGCAGAGCCCATATTGCCAAGTGGCTGCACTAGAAGCTTCTCAACACTTGGCCTCTAAAATCTCTTTGTCCCTGGGTGGCTTACCACAAGTGAGATACACAAGGTAAACCATAGCCATGGGCCTTGTGTAACCACTCAACCAAAAACCACCAATCAAGTCCCTTTCCACCCAGGTGATTCATTGACTTAGTTGTTTTATTAGGTAAAACAAGTCCAAAGACTTAGAAATAATTTTCATCATAGCATGTATATTTCACCAACCCTTGTTTGCTACTAGCTAGGCTAAGCATGGCATAGATAGTAACTTAACTTAGAAAATTCCTAGCAATTCTACAACTACTTAGGATTTCCCAACATGGCATATGGCAAAATAACAACATGCAAGACTTAGCAAAATATTTCTAATGCTTAGTATAAAATATAGGGATAGAAATATTCATGAAGTACCACTTGCCTTGGTAGTTGGGAGAGTAGCACTCTTCACAATCACAATCACTAGCACCAAAATCTACACATAGAATATAGCCACAATCACATACAAGATATATTCAACCAAAAATATATATGCATGCATGCAAGATGCTAAGTGATGATTTTTTTGAATTCAACCAAGCAAGTGCATAGTACTGAATCTTAAACAAGTCAAAAACTTGCCAAACCAAGTTTATTTGACACTAAAAACAATTCCTAAACATTTCATATACTCAAATAAGCCCTACACAAGTTTCTGCAAATAAAGCTATTTTAACAGAAGCCAAACTTTAAACACATTTCATAAATTAAAAGGGCTTGCTCTCCTGATTCCAACAGTATAAAATTTGTCAAATTCTAACGTGGGGATCAAAAGTTATAGCTAATTCAAAATTGGATATAAATCAGATTCAAAATCTGTTTTAAAATCAAACCCTAGCCACGCGTCTGTTTCCTATTGGCCGATACCGTTTCACTCAGGATCACCCCTCCGCGCCGTTAGATCAAGTTAGATCCAACGCGCCAGATTCAAAGAAAACGCTTCGCTCAGATCTAATTTAAACCGCAAGATCTACATCTAACGGCTGCCGTTGCTTTGACCATAGCCTAGCGGCGCTAGCGGCTGCGACTGGCGGCGGCGTGTCTGTCAGCGGTGGTGCCGGCGTTCTAGGTCGCCCGGGGAGGGAAGAGGATGCTCACCAGAACCGCTGTGTCGAGGTGAAGCTCAACGTGTCTCTGGTTGGCGAAGGGGCGCTCGGAGTCATCGGGGATTCCTCGCCGGAGTTCGCGAACGCGTCGGGTACGGCTGCTAGTCGACGTTGGCGAGGTTCTGCGTCGCGCTAAGACAAGAGGAGGGCACCGTTAGACGCGCAAGACGCTGGGGATCTTAGGCGTATCAAACAGAGGGCAAGGGGCGGCTGGTACTTACGGGGAGATGTCGTCGGAGTTCGTGCAGAGAGTGGCGGCGCTCAGTCGTTGTCGTTGCCGAGGCTACAGACCATGCGCGAGCAAAAGGGAGGTGTTAGTAGATGCGCACGGAGCTGCAGAGCATGCTAGTATGAACCATGGACAGAGGGGGGCACGGTGCTCACCGGAATTCGTCGGCGAGGTCGTCGGAACAGCGGCAGTGTCGGGCGAGTTGCGAGCAGCCTGGTGGCGTGGAGAGGAAATTGGGTGAGGGGAAATGGCCGCGAGAGGGAGGGGCTTAAGTAGGCAGAGGCTCGACAAGAAACGCTCGGCGAATCAATGGCAATTACGCCGCGGAATCAACGCAGCAACGGCCAGCGGCGACGTGCTCCTCGCGAAATTTGGGGGAAGACGACGATGACGTGGACAGGTCCCGCTTGTCAGCGAATAGAACAGAGAGGGAGTGGGGTCCGAGTGTCAGCGACTCTGGGGTGCTTCTGCGCGTGAGAGAGAGAGGGGACCCAGGTGGGCTAGCTAGGCTGGATCTGCTGATGGGCTCAAAGTCAGGCGCCGGCCCTTTTCTATTTCCTTTCTCTTTTTCTTTTTCTGTTTTGATTTTCTGGATTGATTTTCAAATGATTTCAAAAGCTTTTGAATTCAAACTTTTTCCAGGATTTTGTAGGGTGCAACAATCACAATTCAGGGCATAAAATCAAGTGGTCTCTCTGTTCAAGCTTGGTTCTTTTGAATAAACAAAATAAACAGTGCCATAGCACTTGGTTTGCAAATGTTTGAAAATGGTTTTGAAACCATTTTTATTTTGTATAATTTTGTTCAAACTCCACACTCAAACCAATCAACCAAGGAAGCAAACAAACTTGGTTTAAAACACTAAGCTCTCAAATGAGGATGGTCATTTGATTTAAGTTTGCTCACATAAAATGATAGCACTATGTGCTTCTGTTTTCTTGAAATTTGTTTGAAATTGATCTCAAATCTATATGCATGCATGAATGATATGCAATCTTTGAAATCATGAATTTAGGGATGTTACAAATATAACCCCCTTAAGGTGAATCTCGCCCTCGAGATTCGGATTGGCTAGCAAATAGGTGAGGGTGGTCTTTCCGAAGATCATCTTCTCTTTCCCATGTTGCTTCCTCTTCGGAATGATGATTCCACTGCACTTTGCAGAACTTGATAGTCTTAGTCCGTGTGACTCTTTCTGCAGTCTCAAAAATCTTGATAGGCTTCTCTTCATAAGTGAGATCACTTTCCAATTTAACCTCCTCCAAAGGTATAGTATCCTTCAAAGAAGTTTCTTCCATTTCTGGATGACATTTCTTAAGTTGACTCACATGAAACACATTATGGACAGCTGACAGAGATTCTGGCAGTTCAATTTCATAGGCAACTTCTCCTTTGCGACTCAGAATCTTGAATGGCCCAACATATCTTGGTGCCAATTTTCCTTTGACTCCGAACCTTTTCACTCCACGAAGTGGTGACACTCTAAGATAAAGCTCTATCACCGACTTTGTAGGTGACTTCTCTACGCTTAGGATCTGCGTAGCTTTTCTGTCGGGACTGTGCTATCTTCAACCTATCCTTAACCAACTTGACCTTCTCTTCGGATTCTTTGATAAGATCTGGCCCGAATAAACTTCTTTCTCCCACACCATTCCATAACAATGGGGTGGTACATTTTATTCCGTAGAGAAATTCAAACGGTGCCATCTCAATACTGGCTTGATAGCTGTTGTTATAAGAAATTCTTTGTAAGGCAGACTTTCATCCCAACTGGCTCCATAGTCTAGGGCACATGCCCTCAACATGTCTTCAAGAATCTGATTAGTCCTTTCTGTTTGTCCATCGGTTTGAGGATGAAAAGCAGTACTGAATTCCAACCTCGTTCCCAATGACTCATGTAACTGTCTCCAAATATGGGAAGTGAATTGAGTTCCCCTATCAAACACAATACTCTTGGGCACTCCATGTAGACATACAATTCTACTCATGTAGATTCTGGCTAACTTAGCACTTGTGTAGGTTGTCTTCACGGGTATGAAATGAGCCACTTTAGTTAGGTGATCCACTACTACCCAAATAGAATCGTATCCTGACCGGGTCCTTGGTAATCCGGTAATGAAATCCATACCAATTTTGTCCCACTTCCAATCAGGAATAGGTAGTGGTTGCAGTAAACCTGCTGGTTTCTGATGTTCCGCCTTCACTCTACTACACACATCACATAAAGCAATATGTACGGCGATGTCCTTCTTGAGATTATTCCACCAAAATCTTTCTTTCATGTCCATGTACATTTTGGTGTTACCCGGATGAATAGAATACGGAGAGTTGTGTGCTTCTTGCAAAATCAGTTTCCGCAACTCCGGGTCTTGTGGAACACAGATACGTTTCCCATGCCATAAAGTACCCTGTTCGTCTTCATGGAATTCTTTGGCTTTTCCTTTGCCAATCTTTTCCTTAATCTCTTCAATTTCCTTATCAGTCTTCTGGGCTTCTTTGATTTTGTCCAACAAAGTGGGTTGAACATCCAAAGACATGAGATGTCCTTCAGGCACAATCTCCAATCTGAGTTTTCTAAATTGGGTACACAGATCATCTGGCAATTCTCCTTTGGTAAGGCCATTCACAAAACCTTACGACTTAGAGCATCTTCTACAACATTTGCTTTACCGGGGTGGTATTACAAACTTAAGTCATAGTCCTTGATAAGTTCTAGCCACCTTCTTTGTCTCATATTAATTTCCTTCTGGGTGAAGATATACTTCAAACTTTTGTGATCTGTGAACACTTCACAACGCTTTCCCAAAAGATAGTGTCTCCATGTTTTGAGTGCATGGACAACAGAGGCTAACTCTAAATCATGAGTAGGATAGTTCACTTCATGAGTTTTGAGTTGTCTCGAGGCATAAGCCACAACTTTACTGTCTTGCATAAGTACTGCACCTAAACCTTGATGAGATGCATCACAATATACTTGGAAATCTTTTTCCAAATCTGGCAGACACAAGACTGGTGTTGTCACAAGTCTCTTCTTCAATTCCTGAAAGCTGAGTTCACAACCTTTAGACCAAGCAAACTTCTTGTCTTTCTTTAACAATTCAGTCATAGGCTTAGCTACCTTAGATAAATTCTCAATGAACCTTCTGTAGTAACCTGCTAAGCCAAGGAAACTACGAACTTCTTTTACGGATTTGGGAGATTCCCATTCAGTCACAGCTAAAACTTTAGTAGGATCAACTGCTACACCATCCTTTGTCATAACATGACCAAGAAATCCAACTTCATCCAACCAAAATTTACACTTGCTGAATTTGGCATAAAGTTTATGCTCTCTTAACTTCTCAAGTATCAAACGCAAATGTCCTTCATGCTCTTCTTTGCTCTTGGAGTAGACTAGGATGTCATCGATGAAAACGACAACAAATTTGTCAAGGAATTCCATGAACACCTTGTTCATCATATTCATGAAGTATGCTAGAGCATTTGTCAAGCCAAAAGGCATTACGGTATACTCATACAATCCATACCTTGTAGTGAATGATGTTTTAGGTATGTCTTGTTCTCTTATCTTGAGTTAAAAATATCCTGACCGGAGATCAATCTTTGAGAATACACAAGCTCCTTCTAGCTGATCAAACAAGTCATTGATTCTAGGCAAAGGGTATTTGTTCTTTATAGTTACCTCGTTGAGTGAACAGTAATCTATGCATAACCTTTGACTTCTATCTTTCTTCTCCACGAACAAAACTGGGGCTCCCCAAGATGAAGAACTTGGTTGAATAAATCCTTTCTGCAACTGTTCTCCAAGTTGTTTCTTGAGTTCTTTCAGTTCATCAACTGACATTTTATAAGGTCTCTTTGCTATTGGTCCAGACCCTGGTACCAAATCTATCAGAAACTCCACATCTCTATCTGGTGGCATTCCCGGTAATTCTTCCGGAAACACATCTGGATACTCACTCACAATTGGCACACTGTCCATGCTAACCCCCTTAAGAGAATTTAGCTTACTTCCTTTAGATTCAAAGTTGGACTTGAATTTAATCCGCTTTCTTTCCGGGGTTGTGAGTGCAACAGTACGATTAGCACAATCTAGTACTCCTTCATACTTAGCCATCCAATCCATTTCCAATATTACGTCCAGTCCTTGGGAATCTAGGATTATCAGACTCACTGGAAATTTATGCTTTCCAAACTCTATTACTAGATCCCGACATCCAAGACTTACTATCATATCTCCACCCGGAGAACTAATTTTTATGGGACACCCAATGTTTTCAGTTGGAAACCCATTTCTATCAACAAATGCTTTTGATATGAATGAATGCGATGCTCCAGTATCAAAAAGAACAAATGCTGGAATAGAATTGAGTCTGAACTTACCAGCAACAGCATCAGGCTCCTCATAGACCTCCTCCACATTGATGTGGTTTACTTGTCCCTTCTGAAAAGGGTTGGGCTTGTTGGGTCCTTCAACTTTCCTTTCTGGGCAGTCATTTGCATAATGCCCCATTTTCTTGCACTTGAAGCATTCAACCTGACTGATGTCTCTCTTAACAGGCTGGCTTCCACTTTCACTTCCATTACCACTGTGGTGGCTCTTATGTCCACTCTTGTGGTTCTTGTATTTGTCATTGTCATGACTACGGTGATGCTTGTTGTCATGACGGTTGTGGTTGTGATGCTTGTTGAATTTCCCATGCTTGTGGGATCCTGAGCTTCCACTGTCATCATAATGAGATCGTTTGTGAGACGATCCCGAGCTGTGCTTGTCGGAGTGCTTTCTCTTTCTACTCTCAACTTGCTTCATTTTGTTCTCCAAAATAGCAGCCTTGTCACAGAGCGACTGATAAGTGGGAACATATGCCACAGCCAACTGCAGATTCAGCTCATCATTCAAGCCTTCAAGAAATTTTTCCTTTCTCTTGGCATCGGTGTCAACTTCATCCGGTGCATAACACGCCAGATTGTTGAACTCCTCAATGTATTTAGCCACGCTGCGGTGGCGTTGCTTCAGATTGTGGAACTCTTTCTTTTTCAGACTCATTACTCCAGATGAGATATGAGCAGTGCGAAAGCCATCCTCAAAGATAGCCCATGTCACTTCATCTATGGGAGTGGTAATCTGGAAGTTGTCCCACCAAGTGGCGGCTGGTCCTTCCAGCAGATGTGCTGCAAATCTGACCTTTTCAGCATCCGTACAGCCCACGGTTACCAAGTCCTTGTTTACTGATGCTGAAAAGGTCAGATTTGCAGCACATCTGCTGGAAGGACCAGCCGCCACTTGGTGGGACAACTTCCAAATTACCACTCCCATAGATGAAGTGACATGGGCTATCTTTGAGGATGGCTTTCGCACTGCTCATATCTCATCTGGAGTAATGAGTCTGAAAAAGAAAGAGTTCCACAATCTGAAGCAGCGCCACCGCAGCGTGGCTGAATATATTGAGGAGTTCAACAATCTGGCGCGTTATGCACCGGATGAAGTTGACACCGATGCCAAGAGGAAAGAAAAGTTCCTCGAAGGGTTGAATGATGAGCTGAACCTGCAGTTGGCTGTGTCCTATGTTCCCACTTATCAGTCTCTCTGTGACAAGGCTGCTATTTTGGAGAACAAAATGAAGCAAGTTGAAAGCAGGAAGAGAAAGCACTCAGACAAGCACATCTCGGGGTCGTCTCACAAACGTTCCCATTATGATGACAGTGGAAGCTCAGGATCCCACAAGCATGGGAAATTCAACAAGCACCACAATCACAACCGTCATGACAACAAGCATCACCGTAGTCATGACAATGACAAGTACAAGAACCACAAGGGTGGATACAAGAGCCACCATAGTGGTAATGGAAGTGGAAGTGGAAGCCAGCCTGTCAAGAAAGACATAAGTCAATTTGAATGCTTCAAGTGCAAGAAGATGGGGCATTATGCAAATGAATGCCCAGAAAAGAAAGTTGAAGGACCCAACAAGCCCAACCCTTTTCAGAAGGGACAGGTGAACCACATCAGTGTGGAGGAGGTCTATGAGGAGCCTGATGATGTTGCTGGTAAGTTCAGACTCAATTCTATTCCAGCATTTGTTCTTTTTGATACTGGAGCATCGCATTCATTCATATCAAAAGCATTTGTTGATAGAAATGGGTTTCCAACTGAAAACATTGGGTGTCCAATAAAGGTTAGTTCTCCGGGTGGAGATATGATAGTAAGTCTTGGATGCCGGGATCTAGTAATAGAGTTTGGAAAGCATAAATTTCTAGTGAGTCTGATAATCCTAGATTCCAAGGACTGGACGTAATATTGGGAATGGATTGGATGGCTAAGTATGAAGGAGTACTAGATTGTGCTAATCGTACTGTTGCACTCACAACCCCGGAAAGAAAACGGATTAAATTCAAGTCCAACTTTCAATCAAAAGGAAGTAAGCTAAATTCTCTTAAGGGGGTTAGCATGGACAGTGTGCCAATTGTGAGTGAGTATCCGGATGTGTTTCCGGAAGAATTGCCGGCAATGCCACCAGATAGAGATGTGGAGTTTCTTATAGATTTGGTACCAGGATCTGGACCAATAGCAAAGAGACCTTATAAGATGTCAGTGGATGAACTGAAAGAACTCAAGAAACAACTTGGAGAACAGTTGCAGAAAGGATTTATTCAACCAAGTTCTTCATCTTGGGGAGCCCCAGTTTTGTTCGTGGAGAAGAAAGATAGAAGTCAAAGGTTATGCATAGATTACCGTTCACTCAACGAGGTGACTATCAAGAACAAATACCCTTTGCCTAGAATCAATGACTTGTTTGATCAGCTAGAAGGAGCATGTGTGTTCTCAAAGATTGATCTCTGGTCAGGCTATTTTCAACTCAAGATAAGAGAACAAGACATACCTAAGACAGCGTTCACTACAAGGTATGGATTGTATGAGTATACCGTAATGCCTTTTGGTTTGACCAATGCTCCAGCATACTTCATGAATATGATGAACAAGGTGTTCATGGAATTCCTTGACAAGTTTGTTGTCGTTTTCATCGATGACATTTTAGTCTACTCCAAGAGCAAAGAAGAGCATGAAGGACATTTTCGATTGATAGTTGAGAAGTTACGGGAGCATAAACTTTATGCTAAATTCAGCAAGTGTGAATTCTGGTTGAATGAAGTTGGATTTCTTGGACATGTTATGACAAAGGATGGTGTAGCGGTTGATCCTGCTAAAGTTTCAGCTGTAACTGAATGGGAATCTCCCAAGTCCATGAAAGAAGTTCGTAGTTTCTTTGGCTTAGCAGGTTACTACAGAAGGTTCATTGAGAATTTCTCTAAGGTTGCTAAGCCCATGATGGAATTGCTAAAGAAAGACAAGAAGTTTGCTTGGTCTGAAGGTTGTGAACTCAGCTTTCAGGAATTGAAGAAGAGACTTGTGACAACACCAGTCTTGTGTCTGCCAGATTTGGAAAAGGATTTCCAAGTATATTGTGATGCATCTCATCAGGGTTTGGGTGCAGTACTTATGCAAGAAGGAAAAGTTGTGGCGTATGCCTCGAGACAACTCAAAACTCATGAAGTGAACTATCCTACTCATGATTTAGAGTTAGCCTCTATTGTCCATGCACTCAAAACATGGAGACACTATCTTTTGGGAAAGCATTGTGAAGTGTTCACAGATCACAAAAGTTTGAAGTATATCTTCACCCAGAAGGAAATTAATATGAGGCAAAGAAGATGGCTAGAACTCATCAAGGACTACGACTTAAGTTTGCAATACCACCCCGGTAAAGCAAATGTTGTAGCAGATGCTCTAAGTCGTAAGGTTTTTGTGAATGGCCTTACCAAGGGAGAATTGCCAGATGATCTGTGTACCCAATTTAGAAAACTCAGATTGGAGATTGTGCCTGAAGGACATCTCATGACTTTGGATGTTCAACCCACTTTGTTGGACAAGATAAAAGAAGCCCAGAAGATTGATAAAGAAATCGAAGAGATTAAAGAAAAGATTGGCAATGGAAAAGCCAAAGGGTTCCATGAAGACGAACAGGGTACTTTATGGCAGGGGAAACGTATCTCTGTTCCACAAGATCCGGAGCTACGGAAACTGATTTTGCAAGAAGCACACAACTCACCGTATTCCATTCATCCGGGTAACACCAAAATGTACATGGACATGAAAGAAAGATTTTGGTGGAATAATCTCAAGAGGGACATCGCCGAACATATTGCTTTGTGTGACGTGTGTAGTAGAGTGAAAGCGGAACATCAGAAACCAGCAGGTTTGCTTCAACCACTACCTATTCCTGATTGGAAGTGGGACAAGATTGGTATGGATTTCATTACCGGATTACCAAGGACCCGGTCAGGATACGATTCTATTTGGGTAGTGGTGGATCGCCTAACTAAAGTGGCTCATTTCATACCCGTGAAGACAACCTATACAAGTGCTAAGTTAGCCAAAATCTACATGAGTAGAATTGTATGTCTACATGGAGTGCCCAAGAGTATTGTGTCTGATAGGGGAACTCAATTCACTTCCCATTTTTGGAGACAGTTACATGAGTCATTGGGAACGAGGTTGGAATTCAGTACTGCTTTTCATCCTCAAACCGATGGACAAACCGAAAGGACTAATCAAATTCTAGAAGACATGTTGAGGGCATGTGCCCTAGACTATGGAGCCAGTTGGGATGAAAGTCTGCCTTACGCAGAATTTTCTTATAACAACAGCTATCAAGCCAGCATTGAGATGGCACCATTTGAATTTCTCTACGGAAGAAAGTGTACCACCCCATTGTTATGGAATGGTGTGGGAGAAAGAAGTTTATTCGGACCAGATCTCATCAAAGAAGCCGAAGAGAAGGTCAAGTTGGTCAAGGACAGGTTGAAGATAGCACAGTCCCGACAGAAAAGCTACGCAGATCCTAAGCGTAGAGAAGTCACCTACGAAGTTGGTGATAGAGCCTATCTTAGAGTGTCACCACTTCGTGGAGTGAAGAGATTCGGAGTCAAAGGAAAATTGGCACCAAGATATGCTGGATGGACCGTTCAAGATTCTGGGTCACAAAGGAGAAGTTGCCTATGAAATCGAACTGCCAGAATCTCTGTCAGCTGTCCATAATGTGTTTCATGTGAGTCAACTTAAGAAATGTCATCCAGAAATGGAAGAAACTTCTTTGAAGGATACTATACCTTTGGAGGAGGTTCAGTTGGAGAGTGATCTCACTTATGAAGAGAAGCCTATCAAGATTCTTGAGACTACAGAAAGAGTCACACGGACCAAGACTATCAAGTTTTGTTAAGTGCAGCGGAATCATCATTCCGAAGAGGAAGCAACATGGGAAAAAGAAGATGATCT
This sequence comes from Avena sativa, assembly GCA_916181665.1. NCBI lineage: Eukaryota > Viridiplantae > Streptophyta > Magnoliopsida > Poales > Poaceae > Avena > Avena sativa. The sequence goes on along the minus strand of OV702297.1, from coordinate 294,703,525 downwards.
TCGGAAAGACCACCCTCACCTATTTGCTAGCCAATCCGAATCTCGAGGGCGAGATTCACCTTAAGGGGGTTAGATTTGTAACATCCCAAAAATCATGATTCCAAAGATTGCATATCATTCATGCATACATATAATTTAGGGATCATTTTTCAACTCATTTCAAGAAAACAGAAGCACTTAGTGTTATTATTTTATGTGAGCAAACATAAATCAAATGACTATCCTCAATTGAGAGCATAAGTAATTTAAACCAAGTTTGTTTGCTTCCTTGCTGATTGGATTGAATGTAGAGTTTGGACAAAAATTTACAAAGCAAATATGGTTTCAAAACCATTTTCAAAGCATTTCCAAATCAAGTGCCATAGCACTGTTTATTTTGTTTATTCAAAGGGACCAAGCAAGTACAGAGAGATCACTTGGTTTTGTGTCCAAAAGTATGATGATTACACTTTACAAAAATCTAGAAAAGGTTTGAAATTCAAATGCCTTTGAATTTGATTGAAAATCATTCCAGAAAATCGATTTAGAAAAACAAAAAGAGATAAGAAAGAGAAAAGGGTCGGCGCCAGCAATTGAGCCCAGCAACAGACGCAGCCCATTTAGCCCACCCGGGTTCCCCCTCTCTCCTTCTCACTCGCAGACGAACCCGCAGAGAGACTGACGCCAGGACCCCACCCCCTCTCTGTTTTATTCGCTGATAGGTAGACCCACTGCCACGTCAGGCTCGTCGTCAATCTCGCGCTGAAGAACTGCTCGCCGTGGTCGTTTCTTCCCTGACGCAAATGCGCTTAATTGGCGTTGATTGCTCGCGAGATTCTCGCCCCTGCTCCGCCTACTTAACCCCCACCTCTCTGCGACCATTTCCCCTCACTTAGCACCACCTCTCCGCCACCAGGCTGCCCGCAATCAACCTCACACCGCCGTAGACAGAGCTCACTCCGGCGATCGATTCCGGTGAGCCCCGTGCGCCCCTTCCCCTCTGGTTCATACGAGCCGCTTCGCAACTTCTTTGTGCACCTCCTGACCCCACTGGTTTATCCTGTACTGCCCCAGGTCGTCGGTTCCGTTCGACACCGCAAGCACCCGACGACAACCTCGACTCCGGCGACCAAATTCCGTAAGCCCTTTGCGCCCCTTCGCCTCTGATTCGCACGAAGTTGTTCGCCACTGTCTTGTGCATCATCTGGTGCCGTTTGTTTGTGCTAGGGAGACCAGGAGCGTCGCCAACGTCGCTGTCTACTCGAACCCGACGCCGCCCGCAACTCCGACGAGCTCCAGCAGCCCACCCCGTGCGCCCCTTGCCAAGCCGCCGCCAAGTTAAGCTTCTCCTCGTCGCTGCGAACCTGGTGAACATCCTCCCACCTTTCCGGGCGACCTGTAGCGCCACGCCGCCGTAGGCAGAGCTCGCCGCCGCCAGTAGCCGCCGCTAGCGCTGCTCAGTTTTGGTCGGTTGATTCGTAGCCGTCAGATCTAGATCCAGTGCGTAGGATTAGTTCACTTATCGAACCGTTAAGTTTAGATCTGATCCGTGCGTGTTTAGTTACATCCAACGATAGCCGAGCGTGATCCGGTGCGAAGCGGTACGCACCAATCAGAAACAGACGCGTGGCTAGGGTTAGATTTAAAACTGGATTTTGAATCTGATTTATGTTCAAATTTGTTTTGGCTATAACTTTTGATCCCCATGTTAGAATTTGACAAATTTTATACCATTGGAATCAGGAGAGCAAGCTCTTTCTAAATATGCAATGTGTTTAATGTTTAGCTTCTGTTAAAAAGGTTTTATTTGCAGAAACTTGTGTAGGACTAATTTAAGTATATGAAAAGTTTAGGAAATGATTTAGGGTTTAAACAAATGTGGTTTGGCAAGTTTTCAACTTTTTTATGAATCAGTAATGTTTACTTGCTTTGTGGAGTTTTAAAAAAATCATCACATATCATCTTGCATGCATGTACATATTTTTGATTGTATATGTTTTGTGTGTAATTTGTTGCTACCATTCTTTGTGTAGATTTTGGTGCTAGTGATTGTGATTGTGAGGAGTGCTACTCTCCCAACTACCAAGGCAAGTGGTACTTCATGAATATTATCATTCCTATGTTTTCTACTAACCATTAGAAATATTTTGTTAGACTTGCATGCTATATTTTGCTTATATGCCATGTTGGGAAATCCTAGTAGTTGTAGAAATGCTAGGGAATTTCTAAGTTAAGTTACTATCTAAGCCATGCTTAGCCTAGCTAGTAGCAACCAAGGGTTGGTGAAATATATACATGCTATGATGAAAATATTTCTAAGTCTCTGGACTTGTGTTTTACCTAATAAAACAACTAAGTTAATGAAACACCTGGGTGGAATGGAAGGAAAGGTTTATGTTGAGCGGTTACACTAGGCCCATTTCTATGGTTTACCTTGTGTATCTCACTTGTGGTAAGCCACCCAGGAACAAAGAGATTTTAGAGGCCAAGTGTTAAGAAGCTTCTAGTGCAGCCACTTGGCAATATGGGCTCTGCCTGGATCACATAAGTTGCTAGAACTTAGCCAATTGGAAAGTTGGTGGTAGTGGGAATGATAGGTTGGAGCGCGTCCATTTGGTCTAAGGAAAGGCTTCTAAAAGGTCCTGTCTTGGTGAAACCAAGTCTGGTGGGGAAAGTGCACAACCTCTTTAGATGGAAAAATCTAAGTACTTAGCCAAGTCCATGGCAATGGACAACTTGAGCATCAAGACATGGAAGCTATCAAGAATCTCCTCATCCCAATTTCTAAGTAAAAACTTGTGGGTGAACAAGGGTGAAGGACCTCAATGTCTATTGGTCGTTCCTTGGAAAAAGTTTTTGACAAAGAAAAACTTAGTGATTTCAACTAATAGGAAAAACCTATTTTGAGCAAAGCAAGCCAAGCTACACTTAGCCTAATTGCATATAGTATCTAGTCCACTTAAATTTTTACTAAGGTATCACTTGCCAATACTATTCCAAAGTATTGACCCACTGTGGTTGTAACTTGTGATGTTGCAAGTTACTCTGATGAGGATTAGGTGTCATGAGTCTACACTCAACATGTTTGCCTGTGGCACATGAAGATGAAGACTTTTATTTATTTACTTATTCAAACTCTTGTATTAGGCCTGTGGCCTTGGAGTTGTAAAGACTATGTTTATCTCTGGAATGGCTGTAATAAATGACATTTGTATCTGTGTACTTGATCTTAAACTGTGGATGCTAGCAATGATCCAGGGACTAGCATTGCAATCACAGGGATCCTTTTCCTTTATAAAGGAGGGATCTTACACTCCCCAAACCCGACATGCACCGTTCCAACCTACCAAAATTCTATATCTCTGGCTATGTGGGTTCGAGTTACCACAACCTACTAAGTCCAACCAACCGCCCATTTCATTATTGGCACATGGTTATACACGTAAGCTACCAAATAAAGAAGTCAAATATTTTCTCTTGATACCTGGGTGCCTTTCTGCAATGATACCACCAAAAAATGTCAATCCCGTCACACCCAGGAGGTTCATTGGTTAAGTTGATTTTAGTTTTTGTAAACCAACACTTTAGAAACAACTTTCTAGTGATGTAACTCAGCCCTCGTCTATCATAGCACGGCTAAGAACATCTACCAACGGTGGCTCAACTACAAGAGGTCCCTACCACATAATAGGATATAGCATAGCGATAGTAGTTCCTATTCATGCATCTACAAAATACACCATAATGCATTGAAAAGAGTAGAACAATAATCATGACCAAATTAGCATCTACTTGCCTTGGCTGCAGCGGTCGAATGGAAAATCCTCATACGAGCAAGTGTTGCACTCGTCACAATCTACACGGCACAATTGCAACACATAAACAATCCAAACGCAATCATAGATAAATGCACAAATGCATGCATGACAACTTAATCCAAGTTTTAGTAGCATATGCATGTTCTCTGTTATATATGATTACCGATGGCGTGCATGAAAATTTTGATGCATTGGAAATCATTTGTTAAGAAAATAGTGACCCAATTAATGGGTTTAAGGAAAATAATAAGCCCATGTCATGTACTATGTTGTAAAATCTAGGAAAACTACCTACTGTTTGGGCAAGTCAATTTGTGACCAGGGGCAACTGGAATCACGCAAAAAGGATTTACAGAATTTTTTGTATAATTAAAATACTCCATAAATCCTTTTATTAGTTCCACAGTTCTAAGTACAGTAAGACTGTCATTTTAATTCAGAAATATATTCTGCATGTTCTTATGATTCCATAGACATATTATTTGCAATTTTCTAAGCAATACTTATTTTGTTATGAATTTATTACTCTAAAAAGGCATTAAACCATTTAATTATTCACGGAAAAACCTTACTTCAAAAGTCTGAACTAGTTGCATAAAAAATTTCTACTTAAAATTTTGAATCCAACGGTATATTATTTAGGATTTTTGGACAAGTAGTTTAATTGCTATGAATTTTTGAAATTTTAATCAATTTCTGCCAATTCATCAATTTAATTAAAATACGGGAAATTCCTGCTGACTGGTCATTGCCGACGCGGCGTTGACTGGCCCGGTTGACCGGTCAGTGGTCAAGGCCGATCTGGGCCGTCCGCTGGAGATCGGGCGGCCGAGATTGCGCGGGTGGGGCGCTCACTGGCGGCAGCGTCAGGAGCTGGTAGTGGCGGTGGTTCCGGTGGGGCTTGGCGGCGGTGAGGCGGCATACGGCATGCAGCGGTCGACGGCGGTCCCTGGGGTGGCGTTAGTGATGATCTTCGCATTCCCGAATGGCGGCGGCGACGATCGAAGGCGTGGCAGCGTCGAGCTCCGGCGAACCTCACGAGGTGCTGCTCGGCGCGCTGTAGAGGAAAGTGGGGTTAGGGAAAAGTGGCGGGGCGACGCTACAAGGCGGACGAGAGGGAAAAGAGGGCAAGGGGGTGAGTTACCGAGCTCGTGCCGAGCAATGGCGGCGGCGACAACGAAGAACTCTGGCAAGGAATTCGGCAGCTCTCGCGGCGGCATGTAGATGCGAACTAGGGGGTTTCGGTGCGGGAGCTCGAGGGCTATAAGGTAGGGAAAGTGGGGCACAGTGGCTCGACTGAATTTGCGAGATACACGGCACGTGGCGGTCTCAGCTTCCGTGCATGAGCCGTACGCGGCGGCAACGTTGGTGGGCTGTGGCGGCGCTGGTGGGCCGGCACGCGGGCGAGCGTTGCTAGCTGCTACACGCGAGCGGCGCACATAGCGCCGGCTACTGGCGCTAGTGGTGAAGGAAATATGCCCTAGAGGCAATCATAAAGATGATTATATTTCTTATGTATCCATGAGTTATTGTATTGTTCCTTGAATATCCATATCAGGCAACTTGTATTCATTGGCAATTATGTGAATTGTTTGTAAAACTCTTTACTTGTATGGTCATTTAATAATTGTCCCTAGTCGGAGTTCATGTGAGGACACATGTGAATATTAGACTAGCACATCGATTGGTTGATGACTATGTTTCGCAAGTCATAGACATGAAGATGTCAAACCAATGATGTGGACACATGTTATGAACATGGGGTTAGACTGACCCAACATGAGGCTGGCAATTAGACTTGCAGTTCTCTCTACACATCGTGTACGTTTTGTCCTTAGACCTGAGATTGTCGCATGTACTTGAGATGTGGATCGACCTACTTTGGGGGTTATCAAACGCTGCTCCGTAACTGGGTAGTTATAAAGGTAGCTTTCGGGTTTGTCCTGAAGCATGCTGCAAGGCATGGTCAATCAAGATGGAATTTTCCCCTCTCTACTTGAGAGAGATATCTCGGGGCCCCTCGAGTGATTGGATCCAGAAATGCATGGCCGTGCTATATATGGTTAAGAGTTAACCTAGTAAAGGGATTCCGAATCACGGTATCGAGAAAGGGAGGTCAGCTTGGAGCTAGACCAAATATTGTGAGGCAAAGGGAAAGACATGTACAAAACCTTGTGATGGTTTATCTGTTATGATCTTTGTATGCGTTTAGGAATTGGCACGTCTTGCTAGAGGCCGCTACCAACTATTGGCAGAATAAGTGTATTCATGTCATGTCTATACATATATGAACCTATAGGGTCACACACTTAAGGGGCTGGAAGCCTAATAAGGATTAGATCCGAATTGGACCAGGCTTAGGGTTCTAATGGGCTGCTAATGTAGAAACCCACTAGGGACGCCTATATAAGAGAGGGTGGAGCGAGCTGACCAGGGTTAGACCATTCCACCCAGTCGCCACTCCTCATGCCTGTGTCGCGCACGCGGACCTAGCAGTCCGGCGTCTGACGCTTCCGTCCTGTACGTGTGGATACCTCGGAGGCGCTGCATCTGTAGCGCTTGGACGAGCCGCGCAAGGGGAGCTGCTTGTGGGACGAGAACGAGGAGGAGACGTGATCGTCTGCACTGCCTCGACGCGCTTCATCAAGTTCCGCAACTGCGCTTCTCGTGGTAATCCCGTGATCTATGACAACAGTAATCCTGGTTTACACGATAGAAAATTTTGATTTGCGCTAGTGTAGCCTACCCATATCCTTCAAATGGGCCCTGGGTGGGTCGGCTGGGCCGCGGTGGCTGGCGCGCGTGTTGTTTTTTTTCCTCTGAAATTTACACTGCTTAGTTGAAACTGCACTCCCTGTTTCTCTGAATTTTCATGAACTGAACTTTTAGCTTAAACTCAAATGGCCATATCTTTTGATCTGCTGCTCCAAATTGGGTGATTCAAATTGCTGCAGTTTTGTAATTTTATACTATATTTACCTATGCATCCCAAATGATCATAAGGTGCCATTATAGCAGATTAAAGGTAAAAACCATGCTATTCACCTATATATGATGATCAAGCATTTGTGTGGTGTTTTTGACAAAAACTTTTAAAACTGAATTTTTGCAAAGATGATTATGATGCAATAGCATGTATGATATGCGGTACCAATTCTAAAAATTGGGATGTGACAAAGTTGGATCTTAACTATGGTGGGATACATAGACACCAGCAAAACCACTTGTGCAATACAAGTTGCACGTTGATCGTGAAGCAAGTCTCATGTGCGACGACATGTAAGGTTAGATCGGGCCACTTCATCCCACCATCCCGCAAGATGCAAAGTACATGAATAGCAAGTGACAATAAAAGCATCAACACCCACAAAACTATTGTTCTACTCATGCAACATATCTACGCATAGATTCGGCTCTAATACCAATGTTGGGTTCGTTGCATGGAGAACAAAAAAATTCTTTCGCAAGAACACATAAAACCAAGATCCAATCTACGGAAAGGCCAAAATATATTCTATGAGAGCGGTGAAACGAGATTGAAGAGAACTAACCCTCGTAGATCCAAAGCGTTAACGAGATCGGATCTCGTGGTTGACGTAGTCGATCACTTGCCGATCTCAAGATTGCGATGACGATCCTTCCAGCTCCATGTTTCGGCAGCTCTTCCACACTCGGTCACACGTACGGAGTGCATGAAGACCTTCCTCTCCCTATTCCAGCAGACAACGGAGGTATTAGATCCCCTCGGAATCCTAGCAGCATGGCGGCGTGGTGGTGGTGGAGGAGAGAATCCTGCAGGGCTTCGCCTAAGACAGAGCATCAGGAAGGAGGAGGGTGGCGGCTAGCATTAGGAGAGAGGGCAAGGGGTGCGCCCTCCCCTCCCCTCTTTATATAGAGGGGGTGCTACTAGGGCTGCCCCTTTTGCCCTCCCCTCCTAGGGCCGGTGCACATAGGGAGAGGAGGAAGACTTGCCCCCCAAGTTTTCCCCCTTTCCTTTTTTAGGGTTTTGCCCTAAACCCTTTGGGCTAGATGATTGGGCCTCTAGGGCTTGGTGCGGCTATCCCATGAGCCCACACAGCATTGCCTAGCCCATGTGGCCCCTCTCAGGGTGGTGGTCCCACTGGTGGACCCACTAGAACATTCTAGAAGCTCCGGTCAAAATACCGGAAACTTTTCCGAACCTAGAAGACAACTTCCTTTATATGAATCTTATTCTCCGGACCATTACTAACCTCCTCGTGATGTCCTGGATCCCATCCAAGACTCCAAACAACATTCGGTCTCCAACTCATATTCCATATATACTTAAACAACATCGAACCTTAAGTGTGTCACCCTACAGTTCATGAACTATGCAGACATGATCGAGACACCTCTCCGATCAATAACCAATAGTAGGATCTAGAGATCCATAATGGCTCCCACATATTCAATGATGACTTCATGATCAATGAACCATTAACATATGATATCGATTCCCTTTGTCGTGTGTTACTTTACTTATCTGAGGTTCAATCGTCGGTATCTCCATACCTAGTTCAACCTCATTACTGATAAGTACTCTTTACTCCTTCTGTGATATGCATCCCTTGTGACCTAGTCACATGCTTGCAAGCAAATTAGATGAAATTCCACCGAGAGGGCCCAGAGTATCTATCTGTCATTTGTATGGACAAATCCCACTCTTGATCCATGTGCTTCAATCCATAATTTCAGAATACCCAATGCCACCTTTATAACCACCTAGTTTCGGAAGTGGCGTTTGATGTCATCAAAGCACTCATCCGGTGATGGTGATTAAATGATCTCATGGTCAAAGGATTAGGTTACTATGTATTTGAAAGCTTGTAGCAAAACGAACTTAATGACTGGATCTGATGCTATGCTTACTATGGGTGTGTGTCCATCACATCATTCTCCTAATGATATGATCTTGTTATTAATAACATCCAATGTCCATGATCAGGAAACCATGATCATCTATTAATCAACAATCTAGTTAAACAAGAGGCTTACTAGGGACTCTTTTATGTTTACAAAACACACAAGTATTAATGTCTCCTATTAATACAATTATAGAATGGGATGTAAACATTTATCATAATCACAAAGATATAATAAGAACAACTTTATTATTTCCTCTTGGGCATATCACCAACATATAAGAGGTTAGAGGTTGGAGGAAATATGTACTGGAAGGAAAAGGATCGACCAAGAAGAGAATCCCAACAAATATGGAAAGAAATAAACGAAAAGGAAGAAATTGCGACCACAATGACCACTCGGTACGGGCCCGTACGTTGAGCCCGTACCAGGTCGTTCCCAGGCGCACACGGCTTCGAAGGCTGCAACCTGCCAACCGACTAAGCGGTACGAGCAAGTCCCGCCCGTACTGTCCGTCCGTACTGGCTTTTACCGACTTAATTTTTTTTACACAAGAATAGAGCCAAAGTTTGGCGAAACGATACCGTATCGGTAATGACCAATGGTACGGGCAGGTGCGCCCATACCACATGGTCATACTAAAATAGTGAAAACTAGGACAAGGATGCAGTTCGTTTAACGACCAGTGGTATGGGCGGGTGCGGCCATACCGCGCCTATACCGACTTCGCAAAAACGGCAGTGCAATCAAAAAAACAAAAGGAAATAAAAATGCAGAAAGAAATAGCAGAAAATCATCCAGAACAAAGATAACTTCAGATTTCACATACCGGATCAATTTAGAGAGAACGAATTCATATGAGTACCTTCTCCTTTCTGGATTACCTTTTTATTTTTCTATTTGAACAAGGTGGGTTGAAGGAGATCACTAAAACCATTGCAAAGATACTTTGAGAACTTTCTTTTCGGCAATATTGTTCCTATAGGTATGTAGATGGATGACACTTATTTAGGTGGAGCAATTTCGTAGGTGTCCACGGGTGTCTCCTCTATCTCCTCCTTTCTTTGAAGAATCTACAAATCAAATTCTTGCAAAAGTAGAGTCCAACGGATCATCCTTGGATTAACATTGGTCCTTTCTAGGATTTCCTTTAGGCCAATACAATTGGTATGTACTCTTACTTTTGAATCATTGTTGTAAGATCTAAATTTATCACAGGAGAAAACTATAGCAAAAAAATTCTTTTTATACCATGGGGTAATTCTTTTGGGCCCCATTTAGGGTATGACTAGCATGATCAATGATATTGATATTATCACCATCATACTGGCAAAGAATTTCTCCCATAGCTTCATGACTAGCTTTATAGAATAACTCAAAGGGTTTCTTCCAATTAGGTGGTTTAATAACGAGAGCTTCAATGAGAGATTGTTTTAATATGTTGAAAGCATTTATACATCCTTCATCAAAATTAAAGACAATCCCTTTCTAAAGAAGATTAGTTAAAAGTCTAGAAGATTTTGAAAAATTCTTAATAAACCTTCTATAAAATCCCGCATGGCCTATGAAACTCCTTATACCTTTCACATCCCGAAGAGGAGGAAGCCTTTCTATAGATTCTATATATCTTTGCGTTGTCAACCTCTATACCCTTACGTGAGATTTTGTGACCAGGTACTATACGTTCTTGAACCATAAAATGGCATTTCTCCCAGTTTAATACTAGGTTAGTGTCTTTGCATCTCTGCAAAACTTTATGAAGATTATGGATACAATGATTGAAGGAAGTTACATAAATAGAAAAATCATCCATGAAGACTTCCATAATACTTTCAACATAATCGACAAATATAATAGTCATGCATCTTTGAAAAGTAGCAGGGGCATTGCAAATACCATAAGACATACGTTGATAAGCATAAAGACCATAGGGACATATGAAGGTAGTTTTAAGTTGGTCGCCAGGGTGAACAGCAATTTGAGAAAAGCCAGAATAGCCGTCTAAATAATAAAAATAAGAATGCATAGCTATCCTCTCAAGAGTTTGATCTATAAATGGAAGTGGATAATGATCTTTCCTGGTTTTTTATTAAGTTTTCTATAGTCAATGCACATCATGTGTCCAACAACAGTCCTAGTGGGCACCATATCATTATGTTCATTTCAACAATAGTAAATCCACCTTTCTTAGGAACACAATGAATATTACTTACCCATTCACTCTCTTCTACATGAAAGATGATCCCTGCATCTAATAAACGTATTATTTCTTTTCTTACCTCCTCTTTCATGTGAGGTTTGATACGTCGCTTAAAGTCTGTGACCGGTTGGGCACCTTCCTCCATGAATATCCTATGGGTGGCTATCGAAGGACTGATACCCTTCAAGTCACCGATCGAATACCCAAGAGCATTTTTATGCATCTGAAGAACTTTCATCAAAGTATCCTCTTCTTTTTTGCAAGGATAGAACTTATAATAACAGGGAATCTATTGGTATCATCAAGAAACCCATATTTCAATTCCTTTGTTAAAGTTTTAAGGATAGGAGGGGGAAGAGCTTCATCTCCCTTTCTTATAGGTTCTTCATATTCTTGATTAATCTCGGCATCCACCTCAGGTGTGGAGTCAAGATAATCATCTATTTCATTTTTCTCTATGTCATAGAGGATATTATTATTATTAACTAAACTCCTTACTAAATCATCATCTGGAGTCTCAATAACTACCGAGGCCAAATTGAAAAAATCACCTTCTTCCTCACATTCATACTCATCATCATCTAGTTCTTCAATAGCTGTCTTCTGGTCAAATTTGGAGAAATGAAAATCCATTTTCTCTTCCCAAATTTGAGAGACATGGTTTGTCTCTTGCAATCTATGTTTGCTCCTGCCGAATTTAGAAAGGTTCTTCCAAAAATGATGGGACAATAAACATTAGTAGGCATATTAATTCAAAATCAATAGGATATTTTTATGGTCCAACATAAATCGGAACATCTCTAATTATCCCCATAAGGACTCTAAGTGTTTTATCATCAAACATTATAATCATGTCTGTATCCTCTAGTTCAGCTGGTGCTAGTTCTTTTTGGATTTTTAAACAAAATTTAAAAGGTATCACGTTAACAACTGTCCCTATGTCACAGAGTCCGTAGTAGGAAGTTCCTCCGAAAGTACAAGGGAGAATAGGCTTATGAACTTATTTAGCTTTTACCTTACCTTCAACAAACTGCGAGGCTTCGGTATCTAGCTTAATCATGTTGCAGTGAGCAAACATGGTCAGGATGTCTTCCTTCACTGGATCCCCTATCTCTTGTACACTTACTTCTTCATTTTTCCTTACTTGTGCTTCTTATAGCTTTTTTAGGAATAACTCTTCTTCTCGTTGATCCTCCAGCTGCTGAGCCATCATATGTTTCTTCGCCATCCTTGGGAAAGAAAGGGGTTCAACATATGGGGGTACCTCCCGTAATGGTTCAATAGGAGCTGTAATTATTGGATCATCTTCTACACCTGGCTCAGGTGGTGGAGTGTAATGGAGCGAGTCCTTTTTAGGAGAATCAATATGTTATGTAAAAGATTGAAGAATTTGCAAAACAATATCATCATCAAGTTGGAGTTCATCGGCAGTTTATTTTACCTTACTAGATTCTTTATAAGCATTGAGACAATCATATTCAATTTCTATACCTCCTTCGCCTAAACCAAATCCACATGTTTCTCTATTACGGCTAATACGTTCTAAAAGTTACCAAGCTTTAGTTATAGTTAACTCCATAAAGTAGCCTCCAGAACTGATGTTTAGCTCATGTTTAATTTCTTGATTAAATCCTCCATAAAAGATGTGTAAAACATACCATTCAGGTAAATCATGATGGGTACATTTATAAAGGGTCTTATACCTTTTGAAGGCCCTTACCAAGCCTTCACCTAGGAGGTTCTTGAAGTTTGTAATCGCCCTCCTTAATTCAGCAGTCTTTACCTTGGGAAAGAATCGAATCACTAATTCTCCTTCAAGTTTCTCCCAAGTATCTATTTTCTCTACAGGGAAAACTCTATACCGAGCTAAAGCAGTATTAGTTAGAGATTGGCTAAACAGTTTAAGTTTTAATTCATCATCAGAATAGCCACTCAATTTAAAATTCCAACATAGCTCGGTAAAATGCATTAAATATGTGTAAGGATCCTCGTTTGGATCATCTCCTGCAAAAGTATTTTCTTTAATAATAGCAATAAAGAGAGGGTTGACCTTGTATTCTGGTTTGTCCCCACTCGAGAATTCTTTGACAAGTCCTTTGTTGAACTTCTAGAGGTATTTAATTGCATCGAGTTGATTCATCAGTCCGAGTGCATTCATGGTACTTACCTAAACCTAGTAAGCAACTTTAGTAAAACAATTATTAAAATAAGAAACTAAGAACAAAGACCAAAAGTGCTTAGATCCCTAGCAACGGCGCCAAAAATAGCTTGATGACTGCAAGTGCACATATCAATTGTAGATAGTATCGAAGTAAAGATATTGAACCCATTGAGAGCTATTGGTAGAGATCTTTATGCCCCTCGTCACTATATACCAAAGGATACTTGTAAGTTGCCTTTGATCTCAAGTAAAGAGTGTTTGAAAGGTTTTTGGTTGTGTGTAGAAATGTAGTTAAAATGATTAAAAGAAAGCAAGTATCAAGTTCGTATAAAAGCGTGGTGGAATGCAATAGGGATAAAACGTTCTCGGGGATGTAGGATACTCCTCTATAATGGTGTTGTGATTATTAATAATTTAAGATAATATACTTCTTGTATCATGAGATGTGTGGAGAGAGCTCCATACTAAGATGTTCACTACATGGCTTGTAGGAAGCCACTTTGTTGAGCCAAGAGCGAGGTCACCTCTAAATAACCACTGCGATGCCTGAGAGCAGTCACCCATACAAACCACCGCAATTAAGGGTTTCCCGTGGATATCGTAATTAGCTTAGGGAGTCCCTATTTTTTCCTTCTTTGACTGTGTAATTCATGAACCGACGCCAATCTATCACGGGGGTATTCTGGGTATGATACCAAAGCACGTCCAAAGTATTTCTCCCTCCCTTTAGTCCTGTGGGCAAATGGTATATGGTCGACTTTCACATACCATCTAAAGAGATAGATCAAACACAAATCATAAATCTATCATAGACTGGAAAGTCATACGGACACAAGAATATATCATCTTTATTGCAAATTCATAACAATACTAGGGTTTCTCTATCTCCCCAAGAACAAAGGAACTACGCACACATGGAAGCGAGAATTTTAATATGCGGCCGAAAGTTTAGACGCCAAGGAAATGCGGGGCCCGAGTTGCGTGTAATCTCACGGAAGGGCTGTAGTAACTTCGCCAATTGTCTAGAGGGTCCAAATGGGGGTAAATACAAATCTAACAGACAAACGATCATTTGAACCAATCAAAAATGGTTGAACTCAAATCCCGCTATTAGGTCAACTCTTCTTGCCCCGTCCTGTCAGTATTTCCTGTTATCCTTTGCGGTTGTGGACTGGTTTACCCCTGCGAGGACTAGATCTTCTACTTTGTTCTACTCTGCTCTTCTGCCCTATTATTCCCCTCTCCATTACCTTGCTTAGCTCTGAATACTGGTCTCCAGATCGCAGCTCTCCGTTGTTCTCCTTGCATCCCCGCCATGGCCGATCAACCTCCCACGCCCTCAATCGAAGCTTGTCGTCATTGCCATCACCTCATTTTTCCTAGTCTGCGTGTCGGAGCTTCGCGTCCCAAGCCTAGCCTCTCGTCGCTGCCTAGACCTTCTCGCACGGCGGAGCGCGTCCGATCGGGCAATCCGGACCGGTGACCGGCCTCGGGCGGTTGCATGCTGTCGCGCACCCTAGGCATGGTAGCCCTGGCAGAGGAGTTTGACGACAACGCTCTCATGGCCATTGTGCTGGGCACGCGTCCCGCCGTGTCGCCGCCAGACTTGCTGTCGACTTTCAGGTCTTGTTTTGGGATCATACGAAAAGTGTTCAATATTGAGGTATGCGCGCCGCCATTCGATTTCTTCGTCTGGTTCACCCACAGCACATACAACGAGTGCGTTCTGCATTCATCCCATTCTTTTGAGTGTTGTGGGGAGAAAATGAGCTTCATGCGTTGGCATCGCGCCTGTGGGTGGGACGATCGCTTGGGGCAGCTTCGTTTCTTCTCTAAACTCGGCTTTGACGGGCTCCCTTTGCATGCTTGGGAACTTGAGGCCCTCAAGCAGGTCATCAGTAGCCTTGGCAGCGAGATGGTGGAGATTGTGCCATCGAGCGATAGATGGATCATCGAGGTAAAGCATGGGTGAAAGATCCAGACACCGTTCCTAAGATGTATGAGGTGGAGATTCCAAGCAGAGCAAGAGGACAACTTTGCTGGAAGCACCCGGTGATCATCCACCTGCAGGAGTTTCTGGATCTGGTACATGGCATTCAGGACCCCGACGAGGTGGCCAGAAAGCATCCTCGTTGCCTGCAGTGTTGGCCTAGAAGGATCGATGGCATAGGACCACCACCGTTCCGTGACGGAGCGCACGGTTTCGGTGGGGGGACCGGGCATGGACAGGCTGGTGGTTCTTATTTCCCTTGAGTGAAGACAAAGGTTTAGTGAATCTGAAAGATAGCTGACTTGAGAGTTGATACATCAAAAACGTATCTATAATTTTTGATGTTCCATGCTTGTTTAGTATCTACTTTTCTTTGCTTGGTCCACACTTTGAGGTGATTTTTATATGTTTTCTGGTACTAACCTATTAACAAGTTGCCATAGTGCCAGTTGCCTATTTTCTGCAGTTTTTGGTTCCAGAAAAGCTAGTAAGGAAATATTCTCGGAATTGGACAGCACAAAATCCAAAGTCAATATTTCACCGAGAAGAACACGGAGTCCAGAGGAGAGACGGAGGGGAGCCACAGGGCGGCCACAACCCCCAGGCGCGGGCCCACCCTAGGTCGTGCCTGGGAAGGGTGTGGGCCCCCTGGACGCCCTCCTGCCTCGCCTCTTCGCCTATAAGAAGCCCCTGATGCCTAAACCCTAAGAACCCGATCAACATCCCACGAAACCGTTTGTAGCCGCCGCCACCATCGTCCCTAGATCGGGGGGATCTGAAGCTCTTCCCAGCACCCTGCCGGAGGGGAGATCATCCCGGAGGCCTTCTTCTTCATCATGCCAACCTCCGGTATGAAGCGTGAGTAGTTCCACCTTGGACTACGGGTCCATGTAGTAGCTAGATGGTTGTATCTCCTCCTTTGTGCTTTCATGTCTAGATCTTGTGAGGTCCGTTCATGATCAAGATCTCATCTATTTGTAATCATGCATGTTGTGTTTGCAGGGATCCGATGGATATTGAGATTACTATGTCAGATTGATTAATGGTTTTGTCTTATTGATTCTATCATGTCTGTGATGTTTGTGATCTTGCATGCTCTCCGTTGTTAGTAGCTATCTTGGCCAAGTAGTTGCTAGTGACTCCAAGAGGGGGTATTTATGCTCAATAGTGGGTTCATGCCTCTATTTAATCAAGGGAAGTGACAAAAATCTCTAAGGTTGTAGATGTGTTGTTGCCACTAGGGGGAAAACAACGGTCTCTTGTTCATGGAACAAGTGGATTGTTTACCTTACACACTTCTCTTAAAGCAGTTGTCTATTGCTTGCAACTTAATACAAGAGGGGGTTCAGATGATAACCGAAATGTGGACTTCTAGTCATATATGCAGTTGGATGGTGGTCTATGTATCTTGTTGTATTGCCCAATCGAATCGCATAGGATCTTTATGTCTAGTATTGCATTGTTATGCCTTGCTCAGTCCTGTCAATTACCATGCTATAATTTTTTTACCTAGCATGCCATGTTTGTTTATCTAAGGAGAACACCTCTAGTGAACTATGGACCCCGGTCCAATCTTTACCATTGATACATCTTCCACTGTTACTGTTTACTTGCTACAAACCACTTTCACCTTCCACACCATACAGCTCATCCTTTGTTACAGCAACCGGTGAGATTGACAACATCACTGTTAGCTGGGGCAAAGTCTTGAGTTCGTGTTGTGCAGGTTTCCATGTTGCTTGCAACACCTTTGAGACGTTTCCATCCTCCTACTGGTTCGATAACCTCGGTTTCTTACTGAGGGAAGACTTGCTGCTATGCTGCATCACACCTTGCTCTTGGGGTTTCCCGACGAAGCGCTCCCATGTTGGCGTAGCGCCATCAAGAGTCGAGCATGTAGGACGCCTTATGTAATAGTTTGAACTGTTGTACTATGTGTGGCTGCTGAATTTTTAATGTGTAGCTACTGAATTCGTAGTATGTGTGGCTAATGATTTGTAGTTTGTATGGCTACTGAATTCGTAATACATTTGAATAATGATTTGTAGTTTGTGTGGCTAATGAATTTTTAGTATGTGTGAATAACCAAGGTTAGCCTCCTAAAAAGATGGTGGGCTAGCAATGATCAATGTCACCATTGCCGAGAAAATGCTTCTGGTGAGCGATCCGAAAGGCACGAAATGCTGCGCCTTTTTATGCCTCAAACAATTTTTACATAGATTTGCTCGAGCTGGTGCGTGATTCTGTATGGAACTTGCATGAATAAACCACCCAAGATCAGTTCATAAAATGTTGTTTGAATCTTGTCTGCCTCGGATAAGTATGATAGTAAACTGAATTCAACCGTCGGTAGTAATTGAATAAATAGATACATCTTGATAGTATTTGGTTACTTCCGAACTAATTCCATACTACAGTATGGGATATCTGCGCAAAAGGGGGCTATTGCCTCTATAAAAGGCATTCTACAGAGTTAGTCTGAACTTCACTGTTCTACACTGACGAAACTGCAAATCTCCACCATAAAAGTTGGCTAGCCAATTGCCTAGAGAGTACGTAAGTTCAGGGATCGTTCAACCGCAACTGATCTTTTTCCTTCCCGCCGAACTTCAAGAGATCTGCAATGTTCATGCACTAGTTGATGCGCTTGAACCAGTCCCGGTTCAGTACGAACAGCCGCGTCGCCGCAATGATTTCTTAGAAGGTGAACTCCGGCTTCTCATGGCAGGGATCGTAGGTCCTTGCGAATCTGAACCTGAATTCCGGCGCTGAGCTATTGCCCGTCGTGTGGTCGCCAACACTCCAACAAGATGAGTCTAGATGGATGCATGCCACCGCGGTGTGGTCGCCAACGGTGCATAGGATGGATCGTCTTTGCCGCTGACAGCGTGCACCCAGATTTCCCCACGGTAAGTTCGCATGCGCCGAGGCATGGAGGCGAAAGTTTGTTGACCTTGGTGCCGCCCTGTTTAGGGGTTTGTTTCCTCCACGGCAAGCTCGCAGGAACGCTTTGGAACGTAAGTTATTTCTCGTGCGCAGAGCACACAAAAATGTCGCTGCACGCATTCTCCACGACGCTTGGTTGGCCCTTCTCGACACCGCCGCGGCCTTCGCCATTGCCACCGCCGGCGCCGCAGATGCAGCACATTCTACGAAGTCAACCGTCTTAGATGGCAATGGAAGATCGGCCTTGTAGTACAGCCGCATGGCCTGCCCCAGAGGGGCCAAATAGCCAAGCTTCGGTGGCGGCCACGGCGGTGGATTTTGCTTAGGTGGGGCCATAGCTAAGCTTCCTAAGAGTGTATCTTATTTATTCGAAACTAGTTCGCCTAACTGCTGAATCTTTATTTCCCTTCTTAGCATAAGATTGCTAAGATATTAAAAATACAGGTCGTGGCTAGCAACCGGATCGGGCAATGTACCAGGTCACGGTTCCATTTTAAGTATATTTACGAGTGTGTCAGTAGTTGTGTCCAGAAATTTTGCATGTGCCACTATGATCGTATAATTGTAGCAACACCATCTGAAACAAGTTAAGAGGATGTGGCGTTTTACTGACTTGTGGGCCCCGCAACCTCGACCGTCGATGGCGCACATCCTAGGTTCGAGGATTAGTGATCCCCATTATTCTGTGATTTTCCATATTTTGTCGCTCGTTCGCAGCTCCGCTTCGCTCCACCACTCTGATCTTGCACGCCGCCACTCCGACCCCTCCGGCAACACTCACGTCCTCCCCCTGGACTATCATCCTCCCGTCATCCCCTACCCGCCCTACCCACCCTGCCTTGCCCCCTTGCCATGTCTCCTTGCCTTTGTCGCCGCCCAGGCGTGTCTAGGAACAAAATTCGTTTGGTGGGCGCTAGGTTCTCGCGCAACGACGGTGGCTTTGATCTGGATCCCGCACGGAAATGGATCCTGCATGGCCGGAGAACACGGACATGGGTCCTTCCCGGACGGATAGCGAGGAGATGGACCCTTCAAGGCTGGAGAACATGGAGGAGCACGGAACAGGGGAAGAGGACGCGGGGTGCAAAGATTTGGTGCTCTGGAGCCCATTGAACATGCCGTACATCCTCCCTGAAGGGTAAGAACTACAATTCCATCTCTGCATCTCCCAATTAGCGTTTCTAGTCCTGTGTTGATGGAGAGGATCTATGTTGGTGACCATAGGACGTCTGTTTCATCCAGATTTCTTTTGAAGATTCGGCATGGGTGTCAGACTGAAACCTTGTCCGACGGTAGAATCGGAGTTACCAGTGGATTTGATTCGGCTGACAGTAGACGCGGAGGACATAACTCTAAGTGACTTGTACATGCAATTTGGCAAGTTTCCCATTGGCCAGCATGATGAATTCATAATCAGATACTATGACACAAACTCGCAGACTTTCTGCGATGTTAGAACTGAGGAGACTATGTCCATGATGTGGGGTAAACACCTCGGCACGAGGACTATGCTGATGTTTGTCCAGATCTTTAACAAAGATACTGGGAAGAGACTGTCCTGAATGATACCGGCCCATGTGGAACGCGAACAAAGCAGTCTCTATTTTTTATACCGAGCGCGACCGACCAGCCTTTCGTTGAGCATGAAGACATCGAAATGTGTTGCGGTCAGGGTGATTTTGTGCTTGAAGATGATGATGATTATGATGATGATGATGATGATGATGATGATGATGATGATGATGATGATGATGATGATGATGAGAAAGCATATCAAGATGTGGCTGCTGACCCTGATAGGATGGAGAGTAAGGAATATTTGGTCGATTCGAACTATGAGCCTGACTATGGGACTGATGAAGAAGAGGAATGTGAGGATGGGGAAATGGGATGCAGATACGATGACGAAGACGAGGACAGACCAGTGATACACTTTGATAGGGACAACCCTACAATTGATGAGGGGACTGTCTTTGATACTATGGAGGAATGTAGATATGCTGTTGCTACCTATGCAATAAGAGTTGGGTTCGAATTTATCGTTAAAAAGGGCGACCAATAGAGATTTAGGGTGCATTGTAGGGAAAGTAAGGTGTGTAAATGGAGATTGCATGCATCTCCAATGTGGGGTGGACACCCATTTCAGGATGCAATAGCTACATTTGGTTTCGGTCTTTCTCATATTTGTTCTGCTGATGAGTCCTCTGATTTATTTTTATTCCCATTGAATGCAGATCAAGGTAAACACAAAGAAACACAACTGCCCTAATACTTCTTCAAGTGATAAAGTTAGACTGGCGACAACCAAGTGGATTGCTGCTAAGGTACTTGACTGGGTGAGGCAGGATCGTAGCATTGGACCTGCTGAACTCATAACTAAGCTTAGCAAAAAGTTTAACATTCTGATTCCTTACCATAGAGTCTTTGATGGGAAGGATATGGCTCTAGACTTCATGTAGGGCAAGTGGACTGACAGTTTTCACATGTGTATAGTTTCAAAGCTGAGGTAGAGAATACATCACCTGGTAGTGTTGTTGAGATTGATTACGAGGTTGTGAAAGGAAGACAAAAGGTCTCAAGGGGGGTCAAGTATAAGCAGGCAGATAAGAAATTCTTCAGGAGATGTTTTGTCTGCCTAAAGGCATGCTGGAAGGGGTTCCTAGACGGCTGCATGCCATACTTGGCAATAGAGGCAACTTATTTAACAGGGAAGATCAAGGGATAGCTTGTTACCGCTTGTGCTATGGACGCGCATAATTGGCTTTTTCCCGTAGCCTATGTTGTTCTTGAAGGTGAATCGACTGAAAGCTGGACATGGATCATGCAAAGACTATGTGTAGTAATTGGTCACCCTGAAGGCTTGGTGATACGCACTGGTGCATGCAAGGGGCTTCAGAATGTTGTTGATGTTGTGTTTCCTGGGGTTGAGCATAGGGAATGCATGCGACACCTTGCTACTAGTTTCATAAAGAAGTTCAAAGGAAAAACCTTTGAAGACAACTTGTGGCGATCAGCATACACGTACACCCCAAGCACGCATGCTACTTACATGCAGAACTTGTATACCGCACCAAAGCTGAAAGAATACCTCAAAAAACATCATAACAAGTTATGGGACAGAAGCAAGTTTGGTGAGTTAAGGAAAGTGGATTTTGTTTGCAATAATCTGACAAAAAGGTTCAATGCTAAGATTAGGAGAATGAATTCACTTGCAATTGTTATTTTGTTAGATGCAATAAGACAGTGTATAATGGTGAAGATAGGTTTTAGATGCAATTGTTATTTTTGCGAGAAAATTTGTAGGCCATAAAAAAATAGTTCCAAAGGTGGTTTTATTACTGAATGCAAGAACCAGGGCAATGAGAATGATAAATACGATGATGGTCAGAAGTTCCAATACATTGGCTGAGGTTTATGCACAAGACAAGCATGGAACTGAATGGAGGTTTACTGTAGACATTGGTAACAAGACTTTTTCATGCAGGAAGTGGTAGGTTACTGGTCTGCCATGCCACCATGCACTGCACTTCATCTTAAAGTTGAGAGGTATAGGTGCTGAAATAGAGAACTATGCTCATAACTATTTCTCCGTGGACAAGTTTGCTGCAACTTATGCAGAAAACGTACCACATATTGCTAATGAAAATGATTGGGAGATAGTCGATCCAGGGTTCAAACTCGAACCACCAGTTCTTAGAAGGCCACTTGGGAGGCCTAGAAAGGAAAGGGCCAAAGCCTTCACCTTAAAAGGTTCGAGAATAGGAGAAAGGAAGCGGAAGTGCAAATGGTGTGGAGGGTTGGGCCATATCAAGAGTCTCTGAAAAACCCAGTTCCACGTGATTTCGGAGATTCTGACCTTGTCCCCATTCACATCACGGAGGCACAAGATGAGGCTTCTTAGGCAGAACTGGAGGAAGTGCATGAGATGACGTGGAGGAAGTGTTGCATGCGAAGGAAAGTGGTGATGCGCATGTGGAGGGAAACATTGGTAAGCAGCAATTGATTGAGGACATGGACGTGCTGGCGGGGATAGGGGCAAAAAGAAACAAAAGGGTAAGCGGGAGCGGACGGGAAACGATAATAATGGAGTTGAGTTGAATATGAAGAATTTTCTGGGGTGATTGAGGATGTTCTTGAGGATGTTTCGGCTAACTGTAGGAGAAACAATAAATCCCTATCAATTTCGTCTCTGTACGATTCTCCGGACAAAAGGTAAGCTTGAAACAAGTTCTGCTTGGCATTTTGATCATTTTTGTTTCAGTCCTCATCAACTGTTGTTAGTGTAGCGCAGGATTGAACGGTAATAAGAGGAGCAGATAGAAGGTGGCATAGTAACATCTTTTCTTGGATTTTCATTGAAATTTATTTATATCTGGTACTTTTAGCGGGTATGTGATGCGTGGTGTCGACCAGATTTCAGGTCGTTAGGTAGTACATTAATTTTTAAACCGAATATCCATAAACAATAATCATGGATTTGTAACAGTTCAACGACCAAAATTATGGCCGTGCCATAGAGTTGGTGAGGCTCACCTCCCTTGTATTCCCATCTCAAACAACAGGACACGCGCGTCTCCTTCTCCTTTGATGCACTCCAAAATTATGAATGTGCCATCAAGTGCTGGGAGCAGAGACAGCGTACCGTCCCATCAGCCTCGCCTCGTCTTTGTCAGCGATGTATGATGCTCGCATTGGCTACGTCAGGGGAATTGATGCTCTAAGAGGAAAAAAGCTTTGGCAAGAAAATAAGGATAAGAAAAGAGTCTTCATAAATAGGTTTTTATTCCAGTAGAGGGGCCTACCGGTGTGTCTAAACGCTGGAGCATACTTGGTTTTGCTAGACTCGTGTCTAAGATTTTCTTTAGACTCAACTGACGATGTACAAGAAAAGAGATTTGACAAGAAGAAAAGAATAGGAAAAGATCCCTTTTAAATAGGTTTTTTATTCTAACAGTGGGGCCAATCAGTGTGTCTAAACGTTGTAGCATATTTCCCTCTGCTAGACTCGTGTCTAAGATTTTTGCTAGACTCAAACAACGTTCTACACGCTCTTACAACTTGGCCATTCTATCTGAAGAGGTCATTAAATCTACCATACATACATTAAATTTAGGCTCAAGTGACCATAATCGACTATGCCGCTCCCGCTGTCTTCATCATGCACGACGTCCTCCGCATCACCGTCCGCCTCTTCCGAGTTTGAATCGATGAGGACGAGCCCCACAGCGTTCCTCTTCATGAGTTCTGCACGGCGCGTAGCATCGATAACAGTGGAGGGCGTACGCCTAGGCACTGCCTAGAAGAGCTGCCTCCCTTCAGGATTGCGCAGATCTGGGTGGATCTCCGGACGGTGAGCTCTGCAAAGCCAAAGCAATGCCTACCACTCCTTCTTGAAGCGCCTTGGCCAATACTGTAGGGTTCGCAGCATAGAAAACAAAAAAATTCCTACGATGTGAACTATGTACCAAGATCTATCTATTAGATACAAACAACGGGCGGATGTATATCCATAGAGAACATACCCTTGAAGACCGACAAAGCTTAACGAGTTCAACTCGTGGTTGATGTAGACGATCTCTTGCCGATCTCAAGATCGAGAGAAAGTCCTAGCGCCGCAAATCAGCAGCGCATCCGTGCTCGCACACACGTTCAAGGCACCGAGCAACCTCCGCCTCCTCGCTCCAGCGATGCAGCGGAAGCACAACTCTTTCTTACCGAATAGCCACCGGGAACATGTATCTCGCTAGTCCGAGACCATGGGGGATAAATTCTAGAGGGGGAGAGAGATCCTTCACGAGGAGGTGTGAGAGACAAGTGAGGAGGGGGCTCCTTTTATAGGAGGAGGGGGGAAACCCCAAGGGGGTGGCCGGCGCATGGGGGCTGCCCCCTTTCCCTCCCCTCTTCATGTGGGTGGACACTCCACTCACAAAAGTCCTTTAAATTCCCTCCACTCAAAAGTCCACTCAAATTCCCATTAAATTTCCACCAAATTTAATGCAAACTCTCATTAAATAAAACTCTTTCATTTTATTCAGAATTTTGTCAATTACTTTAATGACAAACATTCACAAATAACCCCTTGCTAGAATTCCATTTCACATGCATAACCACTTTATGCAATTTCACCCGAAAACCTGTTTCGGTATCTAGTGAAATAAATTCCTGCGCTTGTTCATTCTTTCGGCATGAAACTTTTGCTCCAATTGGATGTCGGTGTCTCTTAAGTGTGTCACCCTACGGTTCATGAATAATGCGGACATGATCGAGACCCCTCTCGGATCAATAATCAGAAGCGGGATCTGGAGACCCATACTGACTCCCACACGTTAAACGATGACTTTCTTGTGATCGTCGAAACCTTTTACGCTAGTATCTTAATCCCTTTGTTTCACGATATATTACATGTCCGAGATTTGATCATCGGTATCTCCATACCTAGTTTGATCTCGTTACCGACATGCACTCTTTTCTTGTTCCCGTGATATAACATTCTAGTGATCAAATCACTTGCTTGCAAGCTAATCAATGTGATATCACCGAGAGGGCCCAGAGTATATCTATCCGTCATCGGGATGAACAAATTCCACTCTCGATCCACGATCCTCGACATAACATTTTATTAGTTCTGAATCCATCTTTATAATCACCCTGTTACAGTGTGACGTTTGATGTTATCAAGAAACTCTTCCGGTGTTAGTGATTGACATGATCTCATGGTCTAAGGATTAGGATCACTTCGTAAGTTGTTATAGCAATATAAACTCAATGACTTTGATCGTAATGCTATACTTCGGATGAATGTTCATCACACCATTACACTAATGTTGTGATCCCATTATTAACAACATCCAATGTCCATGATCAGGAAACCTTGATCATATTGTTAATCAACGAGCTAGTTTATGAGAGAGGCATAACTAGGAACTTTCTGTTTGTTTATTAAACACACATGTATTAATGTTTCCGTATTAATACAATTATAGCATGCAAAATAAACATCTATCATATACTTGGAATACACATAATAAACACTTTATTATTGCCTCTCAGGGCATATTCCCTTCAGTCTCCCACTTGCACTAGAGACAATAATCTAGTTACATAGTGATAAATCTAACACCCATTGAGTTCTGGTGTTGATCATGTTTTGCTCTAGGGAGAGTTTTAGTCAACGGATCTGCTACATTGAGATCCGTATGTACTTTACAAATCTTTATATCTCCATCCTTGACATGCTCGCGGATGGAGTGAAACCGGCGCTTAATATGCTTGGAATGCTTGTGAGACCTTGGTTCTTTGGCATTGGCAATGGCACCATTGTTGTCACAATATATCACCATTGGGTCCAACGCGTTTGCAACCACTCCTAGTTCGGATATGAACTCCTTCATCCAAATTGCTTCCTGAGCCGCTTCTGAAGCAGCAACATATTCGGCCTCCGTTGTTGATCCCGCTACCACAGGTTGTTTGGAGCTCCTCCAACTAACCGCTCCGCCATTCATGAGAAATACGTATCCGGATTGAGACTTAGAGTCATCCGGATCGGTGTCAAAGCTAGCGTCAACATAACACTTAGCAACGAGCTCTTCTTCACCTCCGTATACAAGAAACATATCCTTAGTTCTTCGTAAGTACTTAAGGATATTCTTGACCGCTATACAGTGTTCCGAACCTGGATCCGATTGGTACCTACTAGTCAAACTAATAGCATGTGCCACATCCGGTCTTGTACATAGCATGGCGTACATTATAGAGCCTATGGCTGAAGCATAGGGGACTTTGTCCATTATCTCTCTTTCTTCCGCCGAAGCCGGACTTTGAGTCTTACTCAATGTCTTGCCTTGCAACATAGGTAAGAACCCCTTCTTACTTCCGTCCATTTTAAATTTCTTTAAAATCTTATCAAGGTACGTACTTTGCGATAGCCCTATTAGGCGCCTAGATCTATCTCTATAGATCTTTGTGCCTAATATGTATGACGCTTCACCTAGGTCCTTCATTGAAAATTTACTGTTTAGATAACTTTTAACACTGTTTAAAAGATCTATATCATTTCCGATCAATAATATGTCATCCACATATAATATCAGAAATGCCACATTGCTCCCACTCACTTTCTTGTAAATACAAGCTTCTCCATAAGTTTGGACAAATCCAAACGCTTTGATCACCTCATCAAAGCGGAGATTCCAACTTCGTGATGCTTGCTTCAATCCATAGATGGATCGTTGAAGCTTGCACACCTTGTTAGCATCCTTAGGATCGACAAAACCCTTTGGTTGTATCATATACAACTCTTCTTCAATATTACCATTGAGAAACGCGGTTTTGACATCCATCTGCCATATCTCATAATCGAAATATGCAGCAATTGCTAACATAATCCTAACTGACTTTAGCATCGCTACGGGAGAGAATGTCTCATCATAGTCAACTCCTTGAATTTGTCGAAACCCCTTTGCGACAAGTCGAGATTTATAGACGGTCACATTACCATCAGCATCAGTTATCCTTTTGAAAATCCATTTGTTCTCCACGGCCTTTCGGTCGTGAGGTAATTCCACCAAGTTCCAAACTTGATTTTCATACATTGATTCCATCTCGGATTTCATGGCTTCTAACCATTTGTTGGAATCCGGGCTCATCATCGCTTCTTCATACGTCGCAGGGTCATCATTTTCATCAACCATGAAATTCATGACAGGATTTCCGTACAGCTCGGGAGCTGCACGCGTCCTGCTTGACCTGCGAGGTTCGGTAGTACTCTCTTTCGGAGTTTCATGATCATTATCATTAGTTCCCTCTTCAACAGGTGGATCCAACTCCGGAACAACTTCCGGCACTGCGCTACTCGCCATACTTTGAAGAGATGGTTCAATAACCTCTTCGAGTTCTACCTTCCGACTACTCACACCTTTCGCGAGAAACTCTTTCTCTAGAAAGGATCCATTCTTGGCAATAAAAACCTTGCCCTCGGATCTGTGATAGAAGGAATACCCAATAGTTTCCTTAGGGTATCCTATGAAGACGCATTTTTCCGCTTTGGGTTCGAGTTTATCCGGTTGAAGTTTCTTCACATAAACATCGCATCCCCAAACTTTAAGAAAAGACAGCTTAGGTTTGTTTCCAAACGACAATTCATACGGCGTCTTTTCAACGGATTTAGATGGTGCCCGATTTAAAGTGAATGCAGCAGTTTCTAGTGCACAACCCCAAAATGACAATGGCAAGTCCGTCAGAGACATCATAGATCGAACCATATCTAATAAAGTACGATTACTACGTTCCGACAAACCATTTCACTGTGGTGTTCCGGCAGGCGTGAGTTGTGAAACAATTCCACACTCTTTCATGTGAGTGCTAAACTCGTAACTTAGATACTCACCTCCACGGTCGGACCGTAGAAATTTGATCTTTCTATTACGATGATTTTCCACTTCATTATGAAATTCCTTGAACTTTTCAAAGGTTTCAGACTTGTGTTTCATCAAGTAGATATAACCGTATCTACTCAAATCATCCGTGAAAGTAACAAAATAATGATATCCACCTCGCGCTGACACACTCATTGGACCACATACATCAGAATGTATGATTTCCAATAAATCTGTCGCCCGTTCCATTGAACCGGAAAACGGCGTTCTAGTCATCTTGCCCATAAGGCATGGCTCACATGTATCAAATGATTCAAAATCAAGTGTTTCCAAAAGTCCATCCGAATGGAGCTTCTTCATGCGTTTAACGCCAATATGACCTAGACGGCAGTGCCACATATATGCGGATATATCATCATTAAGTTTAATCCTTTTAGCATCAACATTATGAATATGTGTAACATTATCATCGAGATCTAATAGAAATAAACCATTCATCATCGGTGCATGACCATAAAAGATTTCATTCATATAAATGGAACAACCATTGTTCTTGGATTTAAATGAATAACCACTTCGCATCAAACACGATCCAGATACAATGTTCATGCTCAGTGCAGGCACCAGATAACAATTATTCAAGTTTATA
This sequence comes from Avena sativa, assembly GCA_916181665.1. Lineage (NCBI taxonomy): Eukaryota > Viridiplantae > Streptophyta > Magnoliopsida > Poales > Poaceae > Avena > Avena sativa. Next base: position 294,675,524 of record OV702297.1, on the reverse strand, counting down.
ACTAATCCCGACGGCAAGTGGAGAGGCAGCATTCCGATGGCGATCACATCAACGCTTGATCCATTGCCGACACGCATCTTGACCTCACCCCTTGCTAGCGGTCGCTTGTTCCGCAGCCCCTGATTCGAGTTACAAATATTAGCAACTGAACCGGTATCAAATACCCAGGTGCTACTGCGAGCACTAGTCAAGTACACATCAATAACATGTATATCATATATACCTTTGTTTGCCTTGCCGGCCTTCTTGTCTGCCAGATACTTGGGGCAGTTGCGCTTCCAGTGGCCAGTCCCCTTACAATAGTAGCACTCGGTATCAGACTTAGGTCCAACTCGGGGTTTCTTTTCAGGCACGGCAACAGGCTTGCCGCCCTTACTACCCTTCCGTTTTCCCTTCTTGTCTTTCTTGAAACCAGTGTTCCTATTGATCATCAACACTTGATGTTCCTTTTTGATCTCCACTTCTGCAGTTTTAAGCATTGACAGAAGCTCGGGGAGAGACTTCTTCATGCCTTGCATATTATAGTTCATCACAAAGCTCTTATAGCTAGGTGGCAGAGACTGCAGAACACGATGGATGCCTAAGTCAATGGGAATCGTTATTCCCAAGGACACAAGCTTATCGGCGTAACCCGACATCTTGAGTACACGCTCACTAACGGAGATGTGCTCTTCCATCATGCAGCTAAAGAACTTTTCTGAAGCGTTGTAGCTCTCTACAGCAGCATGTGTTTCGAAAATCATTTTCAACTCACCCATTGTATCAAATGCATTGCCGTTTTCGAAACGCTTTCGAAGTTCCGGCTCTAGCCCATACAATGTGCCGCAATGAACTAAGTTGTGGTCCTCCTGACGAGTCTGACAGACATTCTTTTCCTCGTCAGGGGCATCATTAAAAGGTGGGGGGCCTAGTGGCGCTTCTAGCACGTATTGCTTTTGTGCAGCAGAGAGGAGAATCCTCAAATTCATGGCCCATTCGGTAAAGTTGCTACCGTTCGTTGCTAGTTTCTCTTTCTCCATGAACACATTGAAATTAAAAGCTGGTGGTGCCATCTACAATAGAATTTGTAAAGTTTAGACTAAGTGTATGATAGATTGAGTTCAACTAATCCATATTACGAATGAAATCCCACTCAAAAACGACATCCCTCGTGCCTTTTTGGTGATTACATGAACCAAATCCACTATACCAAGTCCGATCATCACGTGAGTCGGTATAGCTTCAAAGGCGAGCATCAAATGGGCATCATATCAACTATATGACTCATGCTTTACCTTTCGGTCCGTGTTCCGAGGCCATGTCTGTACATGCTAGGCTCGCCAAGTTAGAACCTTAGTATTCGCGTGTGTAACTGTTTTACACCCGAAATATGGTCGTGGATCCAAGAACACCCGATCATCACGTGATGTCTTGGAGCGACGAAACATAATCGGTGCATACTAAAGGAAGAACACATTCTTATCTTGATATTTAAATGAGGGATCATCTTATGATGCTAACAAAGCGCTAAACAAGCAATATAAGATGCTATCAAACATCACATGTTTATTAGTGAAATGATATGGTTCCCGCAGATGATCTATATCATGTGCATCGTGGTATGATCACTATCATACCTATATGTGTAAATCCAAGGTCTATGGAGTTTACACGCTATGTGTGTTGTAATAGTATCATCTCATACTTCTACTTACAACACTACCATATCATAACACTAGCCCAGCAACAATCTAAACTAGACGCCTCTAATTTATCCATTGCAAGTTTTACGTGGCTTAGGGCTTTCGAGATAGAACCGTTCTTACCTACGAACATGAACCACAACGAGGATAACCAAATTGTTGACAACTCGTTTGCAAAATAGATATTGACTATAGTAGGAGAGACAGACACCCGCTAGCCACTTATGCAAACTAGTTGCATGTCAAGCGTGGAACAGGTCTCATGTGCGAGGACATGTAAAGTTTGTCCGGGCCGCTTCATCCCACTATGCCACCAATATCCAAAATTACAACAAAGGAGCAACAACATGATCATCATCACCCACATACTCATATGTGTACTACCCGTGTAAAGTATCTACGCATAGATCCGGCTCTGATACCACTGTAGGGTTCGCAGCATAGAAAACAAAAAATTTCCTACGATGTGAACTATGTACCAAGATCTATCTATTAGATACAAACAACGTGCGGATGTATATCCGTAGAGAACATACCCTTGAAGACCGACAAAGCTTAACGAGTTCAACTCGTGGTTGATGTAGACGATCTCTTGCCGATCTCAAGATCGAGAGGAAGTCCTAGCGCCGCAAATCAGCAGCGCATCCGTGCTCGCACACACGTTCGAGGCACCGAGAAACCTCCGCCTCCTCGCTCCAGCGATGCAGCGGAAGCACAACTCTTTCTTGCCGAATAGCCACTGGGAACATGTATCTCGCTAGTCCGAGACCATGGGGGATAAATTCTAGAGGAGGAGAGAGATCCTTCACAAGGAGGTGTGAGAGACAAGTGAGGAGGGGGGCTCCTTTTATAGGAGGAGGGGGGAAACCCCAAGGGGGTGGCTGGCGCATGGGGGCTGCCCCCTTGCCCTCCCCTCTTCATGTGGGTGGACACTCCACTCACAAAAGTCCTTTAAATTCCCTCCACTCAAAAGTCCACTCAAATTCCCATTAAATTTCCACCAAATTTAATGCAAACTCTCATTAAATAAAACTCTTTCATTTTATTCAGAATTTTGTCAATTACTTTAATGACAAACATTCACAAATAACCCCTTGCTAGAATTCCATTTCACATGCATAACCACTTTATGCAATTTCACCTGAAAACCTGTTTCGGTATCTAGTGAAATAAATTCCTGCGCTTGTTCATTCTTTCGGCATGAAAATTTTGCTCCAATTGGATGTCGGTGTCTCTTAAGTGTGTCACCCTATGGTTCGTGAATAATGCGGACATGATCGAGACCCCTCTCGGATCAATAATCAGAAGCGGGATCTGGAGACCCATACTGACTCCCACACATTCAACGATGACTTTCTTGTGATCGTCGGAACCTTTTACGCTAGTATCTTTATTCCTTTGTTTCACGATATATTACATGTCCGAGATTCGATCATCGGTATCTCCATACCTATTTTGATCTTGTTACCGACATGCACTCTTTTCTCGTTCCCGTGATATAACATTCTAGTGATCAAATCACTTGCTTGCAAGCTAATCAATGTGATATCACCGAGAGGACCCAGAGTATATCTATCCGTCATCGGGATGAACAAATTCCACTCTCGATCCACGAGCCTCAACATAACACTTTATTAGTTCTGAATCCATCTTTATAATCACCCTGTTACGGTGTGACGTTTGATGTTATCAAGAAACTCTTCCGGTGTTAGTGATTGACATGATCTCATGGTCTAAGGATTAGGATCACTTCGTAAGTTGTTATAGCAATATAAACTCAATGACTTTGATCGTAATGCTATACTTCGTATGAATGTTCATCACACCATTACACTAATGTTGTGATCCCGTTATTAACAACATCCAATGTCCATGATCAGGAAGTCTTGATCATCTTGTTAATCAACGAGCTAGTTTATGAGAGAGGCATAACTAGGAACTTTCTGTTTGTTTATTAAACACACATGTATTAATGTTTCCGTATTAATAAAATTATAGAATGCAAAATAAACATCTATCATATACTTGGAATACACATAATAAACACTTTATTATTGCCTCTCAGGGCATATTCCCTTCAAGTACGCGCCGGTGCGTCCGTATCGGTCAATTGCCCTCTTCCGCTCTGGCAGCTGGCGACGGCGCTCCTCGATCTGCCTCGATAGCGCCATGTCACACAAGAGCGGCGCCACGGGCACCCCGGCGTAGCTGAGCTCGTAGCCGGCCGGTAGCCTTGCTAGCGGCGGCGCAATTATGTCGTAGTGGGCGAACAACTCGCCCTTGTGCAAGCTGAGATGGGGCCTGTCCATGGCGAGGTGTCGTTTCGTCAGGTATGATACGATGCTTGTGCTGACATGAGTTGCAGGGAACGAACGGGGTGTGAGATTCGGCCACACGGTCGCGTTTATAAAGTCAAGGAGGTAGGCCCACTGGTGGTTGCGAGGGCCAATAGGGACGCAGAAATGCCTACTCGCGGATCGCTATTGTAAAGGATGATCCTTATCGTCCATTCTCCCCAATCCAATGGTGCCTAACAATTGGTACGTAGAATCAACCTGGCCCCATGGGGGGCTTCTAGAAGACCCTAACAATAGGCATAGTCTCTGCAAGGTTAATAATCTAGTTAACGTGGTTTATCCTGGGTTTAAACAACTTTCAAAACATCATAAGTCTTTGTGAAAATTGAGAGTGTCTTGCATGGAAATTTCCTCGTGCCCATGGGCGCGCCCTAATCTTGCACCTCCTTTGGGAAAACACCGGTTTTTCGGTTTCAGAAAATGGAAAGTCGAGATTTCTCCAAATGACCACGAAATCTCTAGTTGGAGAAGTCGCTTGTGATGCCGAGAGGGAGCTAGGTGCCAGGTTTGGGCTCAATCCATGGAGTGGTTCCATGTTCTGGGCAACGAGGGGGGAATCTAGGGTTGGAAACCATGTTAACTCACACTCGATAGACATCCTGGTGGTGCCTTGAGTCCCAAAGGACCTGGTATGCCTTGCCTATGATTTTATGAGGGCAGTGGGTCACATGCAAGGGCTCTAGGAGCCGTTTTCACATTTTTTTTAGATTTTGTTTGGTGCTGCCCAAAAAATGGCGAAACCCGCCAGTGGCCGTGGCAACGCGACGGTTGGTGAAATCTTGGACCCAGGCATGCATCCAGCCCAGGTACCCCATGGGGCACGCCAAACCATTTTTCCCTGAAAATTGAGAGTGTCTTATAGGGTACATACAGTTAGAATCCGCATTGACCAGGCCGTAACTCAACAAAAATATAGTATATGCTTACACCACGAGATAAATACCCACCTCCCGGAAATGGCCATGCACCATGGTGTAGCATGCGTGGAAATTGCCTCGGGCCCATGGGCGCGCCCTAATCTTGCACCTCCTTTGGGAAAACACTGGTTTTGGGGTTCAGAAAATAGAATGTCGAGATTTCTCCAAATGACCACAAAATCTCTAGTTGGATAAGTCGCTCGCGATGCCGAGAGGGAGCTAGGTGCCGGGTTTGGGCTCAATCCATGGAGTGGTTCTATGTTCTAGGCAGCGAGGGGGGAATCTAGGGTTGGAAACCATGTTAACTCACACTCGATAGACATCCTGGTGGTGCCTTGGGTGCCAAAGGACCTGGTATGCCTTGCCTATGATTTTATGAGGGCAATGGGTCACGTGCAAGGGATCCAGGAGCCGTTTTCACATTTTTTTATATTTTTTAGATTTTGTTTGGTGCTGCCCAGAAAAGGGCGAAACCCGTCGGCGGCCGCGGCAACGCGACGATCGGTGCAATCTTGGACCCAGGCATGCATCCAGCCTAGGTACCCCATGGGGCACCCCAAACCATTTTTTCCTAAAGATTGAGAGTGTCTTATAGGGTACATATAGTTAGAAAACGCATTTATCGGGTCGTAACTCAAAAAAAATGCAGTATATGCTTGCACCACGAGATAAATACCCACCTCCCGGAAATGGCCATGCACCATGGTGTAGCATGCATGGAAATTGCCTCGGGCCCATGGGTGCGCCCTAATATTACACCTCCTTTGGGAAAACACTGGTTTTTCGGGTTTAGAAAATGGAAAGTCGAGATTTTTCCAAATGACCATGAAATCTCTAGTTATAGAAGTCACTTGTGATGCCTAGAGGGAGCTAGGTGTCGGGTTTGAGCTCAATCCATGGATTGGTTCTATGTTCTGGGCAGCGAGGGGGGAATCTAGAGTTGGAAGCCATGTTAACTCACACTCGATAGACATCCTGGTGGTGCCTTGGGTGCCAACGGACCTGGTATGCCTTGCCTATGATTTTATGAGGGCATTGGGTCACATGCAAGGCCTATAGGAGCCGTTTTCACATTTTTTATTTTTTATATTTTGTTTGGTGCTGCCCAAAAAAAGGCGAAACCCGCCGGCGGCCACGGCAACGCGACAATCGGTGCAATCTTCCCTGAAAATTGAGAGTTTCTTATAGGGTACATACAGTTAGAAAATGCATTTACCGGGTCATAACTCAAAAAAATACAGTATATGCTTGCACCACGAGATAAATACCCACCTCCCGGAAATGGCCATGCACCATGGTGTAGCATGCGTGAAAATTGCATCGGGCCCATGGGCGCACCCTAATATTGCACCACCTTTGGGAAAACACCGTTTTTTCGGGTTCATAAAATGGAAAGTCGATATTTCTCTGAATGACCACGAAATCTCTAGTTGGAGAAGTCGCTTGCGATGTCGAGAGGGGGGTAGGTGTCGGGTTTAGGATCAATCCATGGAGTGGTTCCATGTTATGGGCAGCGAGGGGGGAATCTAGGGTTGGAAGCCATGTTAACTCAGATTTGCCCTCTATGCTAGTTACGAATACTCAGAAAATCCCTTACTATAGCTCACCCAGAAACCAGCACGCCCTAATTGGTCTGACAGTTGTCACGCGGATCGTGCCAGCCATCCATTGGTCCTCTTTGATCTAACGGCCACACGAAATTGTTATAGTAGCAACATCCCAATATTATTACACACGACGGGGTAGTTACAACAATCATAATGTAGGATGTGGCAGTTAAATATGTAATAACAATACTAACAGCAGAACATTACTCGTCGTCGTCGTCCTCATCCTCGTCGTCGGTGGTGGCGGCGGTGTCCTCCAATGACTCGTCGGCAACTCCCTCCTAGTATATACATGCCCTCTCCTCGGCGAAGTCCTCCTCCTCCTCGTAGTCCCACGGGTTGACGTCACTCTCCTCCACTTCTGCCTCCAACTGCTCCATGAATGCCTCCTCGTTGCCCGAGTTGGATTCATCCTCGTCGCTGGCTCCTCTATTCCTCCTACCCTTCTTCATGGTGGTGTCGCATGCTTTCCTCCAGCGCTCCTCCGTCTTGGCTACTGCTTGGCGCTCCTCTGTCTCTGCCGGTGCAACACGCTTCTTGGGTGCGGCGGGTACGACAAGCTTCGACGTTGTGGTGTCCTTGAGCACCGATGTTGATGGATCCAGGCGTGGTTGGACACGTCGTGGTGCCTCACATGGCTGTTGGCAGGCACGAACGATGTCGCGACGAGCAGGTGATGCTGGACGGTCAGCCACCGGCAAGGATCTGCCACTGCCATGGCACAGTTCCATCCTGTGCGAGGAAGTTGTTTGGAAATGCGCGATGGCGGGTACGCGGAGTTGGGTGCCGGCCCTATTAGGGGCGCCAGGAGCATGTCATAGTCTAGTCACGTAAAAATTGTGCTACATCATAAAATATCTACGTATTGGGAGTGTTGTCACGTAACAAATCACAAAATGCGTCGTGTGGCAGCGTCGGGAAGTTTCCAGTGCATGTTTGTCGACGTGGAGTTGAATGTTTCAGCATGTTGTGTCCGTGCAGCAGTTGCCCGCGTCATGACAACCCCTTGAGCACGCACACACGCTGGACGTGTAGCCCGTAATTACTTCCTCCCTCGTAGTCCCGCCCGACCCCTTTTTCCACGGGATACTAGGTGGCACACGCTGAAGCCCCCGCTGAACCGTCCATCTCATTGAAGTCGGTCCAATCGAGTCCCATCGTGTGGACTGTGGGGTTTTATTCCCTGGTTCTGCCAGTCACGCTTCTTTGAGAAGGAAGAAACATAGGCCATCGATTAACAAATTAACGGTGAATGTAGGTTGAGATAGCACCGGAGTAAATAGTGGTCTTGTATAAGACTGTACCCCTGACTGGACTCTTTGACCATTCTCCCCCTCCCATCACTTTCTTCTTCCTCATTCCCCCACCTTCCTCCATATGCATTAGCCATGGATCCCCGGAGGAGAGGCAGATCGACCGTGTGCGTGGAGAGAAAGGAGATAGCTTGCTGCCTTGGACTTCCTACTCAACCAGCTGCTCATCCCCCCCTCGCATAGAGACCCAATCTCTCCTAGAAATGGCGCTGAATGTTCTAGTAGGCTGGGGCTCCTCCCGCTCCCGGTATAGTCTTCTTCTTCTTCTCTGTTTTCTTCTTCTTCTGTGTCTACTTCTTATTCTTCTTCTTATTACTATGCTACATATTCCAGGGCGGCCATGGACCCTCAAAGCAGCACAATGGCAGCGGCGGCGCTTAATGTTTCAGCAGGCCAGGGCTCCTCCCAGTACAGTCTTCTTCTTCTATGTCTACTTCTTATTCTTCTTCGTATTACTATGCTACATATTCAAGGGCGGCCGTGGACCCTGAAAATAGCACGATGGCGGCGGCGGCACTGAATGTTCCAACAGGCCAGGGATCCTCCCCATACAGTCTTCTTCTTCTATGTCTACTTATTCTTCTTCTTATTACTATGCTACATATTCCAGGGCGGCCGTGGACCCTGAAAGCAGGACGATGGCGGTGGCAGCGCTGAATGTTCCAGCAGACCAGGGCTCCTCCCGGTACAGTCTTCTTCTTCTCTTTTTTATTCTTCTTCTATGTCTACTTCTTATTCTTCCTGTTACTCCGCTACATATTCCAGGGCGGCCGTGGATGCTGAAATAGGCATGATGGTGGTGGCAGCGCTGAGTGTTCTAGTAGGCCAGGGCACCTCCCGGTACAGTCTTCTTCTTCTTCTTCTCTGTTTTCTTCTTCTGCTATGTCTACTTCTTCTTATTCTTCTTCTTCTTACTCTGCTACATATTCCAGGGCGGTCATGGATCCTGAAACCAACATGATGGCGGCGGCATCGCAGGACCCATTCGTCCATGTTCCCCAGCTCAGCGAGGTAGGAAATCCCCACATGCATTTGGTTTTATTTTTGAGATTCTAAATGTGGAAATATTATCGTGTCTGCCCGCAAGTAGCCTCCAAGTAGGGAGCACGCTCAATCTTCGTAGACACATTTGGGGTTTTTGTGACTTGAATATTGTGCTTCCCTAGAACATGTAGTACAATTATAGAGTACCTATTTTAAATAACATGAACGATGCAGCAAGCGAAGGCCGATTGCCATGAAAAGGTGGCCGCAATCAATGCCAAGATAGACAACCAACTGCAGGGTGCATGCTCCCTAACCCAGGCTAATGATCGCCTACGAAGGCGTTTGTCTCTGTAGAAGGAGATCACGCTTGATTTTTCACTTAACATCAAGAGTCTCGAAGTAGAGCGCGATGAGCTGCAGAGGGTGATCGACGAGATGTAGAAGTTGATCGCACACAGCTTGTCCAAACAAGAACTGGCCATCAACTTAATTACGAAGCTCTTGTGTGACAAGAATAATCTCCAGAATAGATGTGTCCTCCTGCTGGACGAAGCCACCAGCACGCAGAGAATGCATCATCGAAGCAAAGGCTATCGTCGAAGCCTACAATGACAGGGACCGTTGCCTGGATGCATTGAGATAGATGAAGGAGGACATGGGCCAAGGTCTCACCGTGCCCAAGAGTCCAAACAAGGAGAACAGGGAGCTAACGGCAATGCCCAATTCAGATTCCAAGTAGAGGGGGCAGGAATCTCAGTTCATGCTCCGCTGCTTTTGTAATTTATATATGTCGTGCAATTAAGGAATCTTGGAGCAACTCCTTATTTCTCTGTTTATCTTACTTGCCTGTCAACTGAATTATGGGTTTATTTTTTCATGAATGGTCATCATCCTTTCTTTCCATTATGTATCTGAGCTTGGAATTAGATTATGACTATGCCACTACTATTTGGTTACATTGGAAAAACACACAACACCCTTAGTTGGATATAGTCCCACGTTGCTTTGAAATTGAAATTAGGACTATGCCACTACTTTATCCTGTTGAATTGGGGAAAAAGGCTATATTTCTTTGAAATTGAAATTAGGACTATGCCACTACTTTATCCTGTTGAATTGGAAAAAAGGCTATATTGCTCTGTCATAGAAATTAGAAATATACCACTAGTTTATCTTGTTGAATTGAGAAAAAGCCTATATTTCTCTAACATTATTTCTGGAATTAGGACTATGCCACTAGTTGATTCTATTAAATTTTGAACAATCCTTGATTGCTCTGTCCTTCAAATTATGACTTTGACACTAGTTAATTGTTTAAATTATGGAAACTAACCACATATTTTTGTTGCAACAGAAGAGGCGAAAGCTCAACCCAGAAATGCCGACCTGGCTAAAGGACAATATGGCTATCCAAATGGAGAAGCAGGATTTTCAGAAAGTGTCCCATGACCGCATGAGAGAATAAGTCACCATCCTTTATGACAAGTGCCACAATCTGAAGGTGGACATCGCCGGCTAGAAGGAACTTCACGAGAAAAGTATTGCCTCAGCATGTGCGAAGGCGGACATCATCAAGGATCTCATGGTGGATAATATTAAGCTTATTGATAAGCTTGTCGCTTCCTAGATGGAGCGCTTGAACCAGCGGGAGTCACACGTCCAAGTACTGAGGGAGCAGGTAAAAACCAAAGCGGACCTAATAAAACAAACCCTCGAACTGGAGCTTCTCGGGAAGGAAAACGAGCATCTCTGTGCCAGGCTCAGTGCAAACTATAAGTTTCCTTAAAATTAGTTTGCAAACTATGTGTTCTGACGGACTGAATCATGTTTTATCCATGTAGTAGTGATTTTGTAAATGTGGACCCCTCTCTATGCAAACTATGCTTTCTTCTGAAAGGTTATTTTGCTCAAGGATTGAGTTTGGATTAGTAAAGATATCACAATTGCAAGTCTTACAGTTAACTAGTTTCAGATATTGCCACGGCACAAATTATTCATCTAAAATTTCCTTGATCGTCTATAGCTTGTCCTTGTTCACCTCGTGCTCCTTCTTTAGATCCTTCAACAGATCCGCAATGCAGTACTCTAGCTTCTTATTATCTTCCATGAGTGGATCCCTCTCCTTTTCTACCTTCTGAATCTTCCGTGCAGTTCCCACCACCAAGCTCCCATTGATTGTGTCATTTAGTTCTGACCACAAATGCTTGATTTCCAGTTCCAGCTCCTTATTTCCTACCAAGAGCTTGTAATTTTTTGCAGCTGCATCACGGGCATCTATAAATCTCCCTGACCTTTCGAGCTCATACATATCCCACAACTAAGCCAAACATTTATTAAGTGCGTCTGGCCACTCAAGATCCACCCACTCTACTTCTTTACACATCGGGCCAACCTAAAAAACACGGGACCTAATTATCAACATAACACTACACAATTTTCTTCATGTCGCCATTGTACATAACGAAACCAAAACTGATTTTTACAGCCCAAAAACCTTCTTCCAGTGTTACTGCCTTCAAATGCAACATATTTCCTTAGTTTTAGCCTATGGTCACATGGTACTTCACAATCAAGATCTAGGCCCTCCCAATCGGGGTCGTAGATTGTGAGTGGTACCTATAAGGGAACGAAAAGCTAGAAATAAACATGATTGCATGCACATTTGAAGTCTTCGGTTGAGGTAATTACCAATGCCTAACCATTGCCGAGAAAATAGAGAAACTCACATCGAGGAGGGAAGACTCGATGTTAGAGAGAAAGTTGTCACTGTTGGAATTATGCCCTAGAGGCAATAATAAAGATGTTATTATTATAATTCTTGTTCATGATAAAGTTTATATTCCATGCTAGAATTGTATTAAGCGGAAACCTTAATACTTGTGTGGTTTATGAAAAACACCGTGTCCCTAGTATGCCTCTATGGACTAGCTCATTGATTAATGATGGTTAAGGTTTCCTAACCATAGACATGAGTTGTCGATTAATAATGAGATCATATCATTGGGAGAATGATATGATGGACAGACCCAAACTAAGCGGAGCAATTAGATCATGTCATCGTGTTCATCTTTGCGAAGCTTTTCTTATGTCAAATATTGTATTCCTTAGACCATGAGATAATACAACTCCCTGGTATCGGAAGAAAGCTTTGAGGTCATCAAACGTCATCCTATGAGAGGGTGATCATAAAGGTGTCTCGCGGGTGATCGGAAAGTACCTGTTGGGTTGTATGTATCGAGATGGGATTTGTCCCTCCCAAGTCGGAGAGATATACTTCGGGCCCACTCGGTAATCGATATCAACACCGCTTGCAAGCATGTGATTAAGGAGTTACTCACAAAGTGATATCGGATTACGGAACGAGTAAAGTACTTGTTGTGAACGAGATTGAACTAGTTATGACGGTACCAACGATCAAATCTCGGGCAAGTAAAATATCGCGAGACAAAGGGAATATATATATATGGGATTGATTGAATCCTGGCATCGTGGTTCACCCGATATGATCATCGATGAATGTGTGGGAGTCAATATGGGTTTCCAGACCCCGCTGTTGATTATTGATATAAGATCATGTCTGCATATTCTCGAACCCGAAGGGTCACACACTTAACGTGTCTCGACGCTAGGATAGATTGGATAATTGGTTTATGAGTTTTTGTTCGGAGTCTCGGATGGGATCCGGGACATCATGAGAGGTTCCAGAATGGTCCAGAGAATAGGATTCATATAAGGCAATGCAGTTTTTGGAGTTCGGAATTGTTTCGGGTTAATCGGTATTGTACCGAAAGCTTCTAGAACCTTCCGTAGGGGACCAACGTGGCCCCACCTGCCGGGAGGGGGCATGGGCCTATGAGGGAGTGCCCTGGCCGCATTGGGCCAGGGGCACAAGGCCCCATAGGGCCCATCCGGCCAACCTAGGGCAAAACCCTAGGGGAGCTTCTAGAAGGGGGGGAACTTGCCCCCCACTCCTCCCTCCTTGGACGTCGGCCCTAGGGCTTGGGGGAGGGGCAAGGGATGGCCGCCCACCCCTCTATATAAAGAGGGCTGGGGGCGCACCCCCTCCTACACCTCCTCCTCAAGCCCTAGCCGCCCTACTGCCCTCCTCTCTCTCTCCCTCCCGACTGCGTGTAGGCGAAGCCCTGCTGCAGAAACTCTCCACCACTTGCACCGCGCCGTCGCGTTGTAGATCCAATCCATCTCTCCACCATACTTGCTGGACCGAGGAAGGAGGAGACGTCGAGGTGCCGCACGTGTGCATCTCTCGGAGGCATCGCCACTTGCGGTGTTAGATCGGATCGGATCACGAGGAGGAGAAGCGAGTACGACTACATCACCCACGTTCCGTCGAACGTTCCGCTGTGCGAATCTTCAAGGGTATGAAGATCTCATCTATCCCCCCCTTGTTGTTTGCATCTCCTAGATTAGATCTTGGCTTTCCCGTTCGCATCCGTAGAAAAATTTTGATTTACTATGCTGCGAAATCCTTCAGTCACTGCTCGACTGGTTGTCCTCGTTGTTCTAGGGCGGCATGGCGAATACGTCCGTGGCGACACGGCATCTACGATGAGAGAGAGAGAAGGGTAGTGAGTGGAGAGATAAGGAGTAGGGAAAGTGAAGTGCATCAACGTTGCAACGTTGACTAATTTGGCATGCTAAAATGGTTTAATTGATACAATGTCCTATGGCTGGATTACTATCTCGTATCTAATAGTTCTTCTCTTCCTTCATTTTAATTTGTAATATTAATCATGTGCTTCCTCCTTCCCAATTTGTTTGACTTATAGCAACATACAAAATCTTATGTACCGAATAATATAGGATTATGGTTTATGATTTAGGGTCTAATGAACTGTTTATTGTACTAACCCCTTAACCCTTATTCCTAAATCCTAGACATGTCCGTCTAATAGATCACTGTCTCCTACTTAGTAAGTTTTTTTCCTAAACCCTATGCTCGTTCATCCATGATAGTACTTACTTCTAAGTGACAGATAGTTATCCAGCGATTAGTCAAATTACTGATCCCACAAAGCATTATATTATATCATAGTCATGTCAACTACAAGGTACTTATATATCACCTTATTCATGATGGTTTTAATGAATGATATGTCCTAAAATCCCAATAGCTCACAGTGTTGGAGATATGCCCAAGAGGCAATAATAAAGTGGTTATTATCATATCTTCATACTTATGATAAATGTTTACATACCATGCTATAATTGTATTAACCGGAAACATTAATACTTGTGTGATTTGTAAACATAAAAGAGTCCCTAGTAAAGCCTCTTGTTAAACTAGCTTGTTGGTTAATATATGATCATGGTTTCCTGATCATGAACATAGAGATGTTATTAACAACAGGGTCATATCATTAGGAGAATGATGTGATGGACATACTCCTATAGTTAAGCGTAGCATAAAGATCAAGTCATTTAATATAGTTCATTTGCTATAAGCTTTCTGATACATAGTAGCCTAATTCCTTCGACCATGAGATCATGTTAATCACCATCATCGGAAGGATGCTTTGATGACATCAAACACCACACCGTAACTGGGTGGCTATAAAGGTGGCATTGAGTGTTCGGAAAGTATGGGTTGAGGCACATGGATCAAGAGTGGGATTTGTCCATCCATATGACGGATAGATATACTCTGTGCCCTCTCGGTGGAATGTCATCCAATTAGCTTGCAAGCATGTGACTGGTTCACAAGGGATCACATACCACGGGAACGAGAAAAGAGTACTTATCAGTAACGAGGTTGAACTAGGTATGCAGAGATACCGACGATCAAAACCTCGGATAAGTAAACTATCGTGAGACAAAGGGAAATTGGTATCGTATGTAAGTGGTTCATTCGATCGCAAAGTAATCGTAGAAATATGTGGGAGCCATATGAATTTCCAGATTCCTCTATTGGTTATTGATCGGAGAAGTGTCTCGGTCATGTCCGCATAATTCACGAACCGTAGGGAGACACACTTAAGGATTCGATGTTGTTGAGTAGTTATGGAATGATGAGTAAGAGACCGAATGTTGTTCGGTGTCTCGGATGGGATCCGGGATATCACGAGGAGATCCGGAATGGTCCGGAGAATAATATTCATATAAGGAAAGTCCTGTTTCGTAGTTGGGGAATGATTCCGGTGTTTTCATCGGGAATCTTCTAGAAGGGTCCGGAAGGTCCAGCACTCCGGAGGGGAAGGATACATGAATGTGTCATGACAATGTGGAATGTTTGCATCATGTACTAGGTATCATGGCTGGGCAAAATAAAGGAAGAAATCAAATCCTAGTTTGAAAAGTCAAACGCCAATTTGAAAAGTCAAACGACAAGTTTGCTTGGTGGAGGGAGAGTAGGAAACATACTTGGGGAGGAAGTCCTCCTCCCTCCACCCGCCGGCCAAGGAGGCTGAGTTGGGGGAGGACTCCCTCCTCCCAACCGGCGCCCTTCCACCTATAAAAGAAGGGGCAGGGGTGCCCCCTTTACACACCTCTCACACCCCAAACCCTAGCCCCAAGTCGCCGGCCACCTCCAGTGTAGCCGCCGCCTAGGGCATTCTCTAAGTCGCCGAGTTAGGGTTTCCCCAAACCCTAGCCGCCATCCAAGCTCTCCCCTTGGTGCCTCTAAACCCTAGATCGCCATGGCCCTCTCTCATACTCCACCATACTCGCTCCGGCTTAAGGCAAAGCCCTGCGAGATCTCCCCTCTACTTCCGGTACCACGCCGTCGTGCTGCCGGAATCATGAGGAGAGTGCTACAACCTCCGCTGTCTGCTGGAACAAGGGAGAGGAAGGTCTTCATCGAGTACCGAACGTGTGACCGACTGCGGAAGCGCTGCCGGAACGCAGCGCCGGAAGGATCGTCTACGCGATCTTGAGATCGGCAAGAGTACGACTACATCACCCACGAGAATCTGCTCTCGTTAAACGCTTTGGAATCTTCGAGGGTGAGTTCCTCTATCGACTCGTTGCTACAATCTAGTAGATAGATCTTGGCTTGTTTGTTTGCATGCGGTAGAAAATTTTTGTTTTCCATGCTACGAACCCCTACAGTGGTATCAGAGCCGTGTCTATATGTAGATCTATTGCACGAGTAGAACACAATGGTCATTGTGGGCGGTGGTGTTTTTATTATCAATTGCTTCTTGTGTATTTTGCATCTTGCGGTATGATGGGATGAAGCGGCCCGGGCTAACCTTACATGACATCGTTCATGAGACTTGCTCCACGCTCAACATGCAACTTGTATTGCATAAGTGGCTTTGCGAGTGTCTGTCTCTCCCATCATAGTATAGATCCAATTTACAACAGGCACTTGACAGTTCAAGCATCAACGTTGTGGTTCCTGTTCGTAAGTTAGAGCGACACTTATTGAAAGCCCCAAACCACGTAAAATATGCAAAGAAAATTAGAGGCGTCTAACTTTGTTTTGCAGGGGTGTGCTGTGATGTGATATGGCCATGATTGTGATTATATTTGATGTATGCAATGTTCCTTATTGTAAGTTGGCAACCGGCAGGAGCCATATGGTTGTCTTTAAATTCTATTAAGACCCGCGTGTCTATTCAAAGTAGTTGTAATAGTTGAAGCTGGTGGACGATAACCATGGAGCGGCGTCATTGACCTTGATGCAATGCCGGTGATGATGGAGATCATGTTCGTGCTTGAAGATGGAGATCAGAAGCACAAAGAAGAAAGGCCATATCATATCACATATTATGAATTGCATGTGATGTTAATATTTTTATGCATCTTGTATTGCTTAGTTCACGACGGTAGCATTATAAGATGATCCCTCAAGCACACAATTTCAAGTTTTAAAGTGTTCATCCTTAGTAAGCACCGTTGCTAAAGCTCGTTGTTTCTAAGCACCACGTGATGATCGGGTGTGTTAGATTCTACGAGTGTATACAACGTGAGCAAGCCAGATTTGCTCATGCGGAAGCTAAGGTTTGATCTTGACGAGCCTAGCATGTACAGACATGGTCTCGGAACACGGATCACCGAAAGGTAAAGCATGAGTCATATAGTAGATATGATGAACATGTTGATTCTTCGCCATTGAAGCTACATCAACTCTCGTGATGATCGGTTTTGATGTGGTGGATTTGGTTCGTGTGATCACTAAAACAATGTGAGGGATATTGTTTTGAGTGGGAGTTCAACGGCAATATGATTAAAAGTTGAACACTATTTATCATAAATTAAATCAAAGTGAATTTGCATAGTTGTTATAGTCATTGGCATCCGTTTACCACCTTGCGCTTAGTTTTAATTGAGATGATAGAACTGTAGAATTCTGGTTAGTTACTTTACGAACTGGTATCGTATTGTTTTGAAGTTTTAATCTAAAGTTTAAAAGCCCTATTGCAAACTCTCAGTAAGTTCCGGTTACTCCATGAAGTTTAATAATTGGTATTAAATCAAGAGTGACAATTCCAAGTGTTAGTGTATGAGTATCATGTTTGTCTCCATAATTCTTGATATTCAAAGGATTGTCTTAATATCAAGGTTAGCTAGGATTTGAAAGAGTTATTTCAGAAACCATGATGTGTGGAAGATATTGTGATATCTGAAACGAAGTTTTGGTTGCAACATGATAGAGTATAATATGGCAAAATTCATGTTCTCATATTTGATGTGAATTTGCAAAAGGTTGGAGACACTAGTTATCATAATCCTCCAAAAGGTTTTGGAGAGCAACATTATACTCGCGATTCACCATTACAAGCTAAAAGTAGCTTGATCATGGATAATTCCATGATAAGGGTGAATATTTGATGTAGGTAAAATGTTTACTACACCAAGAGATTACTAAAGAAAGGAATTTGAAAGAACACCAAACATTTGATGATGGTGATCTACTTCAAAGTGCAAGTCCAAAGACATTGGTATTTTACTATACATGCTTTGGACTATGTGTCATGTATATGGCTCCACTGTTGATGTTGATAGATTCTTCCAAATGGAAAAGGAAATACTGAAAGAGAATCTCATAAGTATATGGCAGAAAAGAAAAGACTAGAATTGTCCAGCTTAAGTATATAGATGATATACATGTTATGGATATATTCTTTCCTTATTAAACAATGTGGTTCTTAAGTATTTGATACTGAATTTGTTGGTGTGAATTGTCATACGAAACAACACAATTCATGAACTACAATGGCATAAGTAACTAGCAAAAGAATATGTGATGATGTTCATCAAGAACAAATAAAGGGTTATTGTGCTGCTTGTTAAACATCAAAGCTTGCCTTCAAGATTTGTTTTATCAGGCATTATGAGAACAAAAGGGTTGTTCAAATAATTGTCGTAATCCATAAAAGATGGATGATTCACAAATCTCGTGGGAGAAATCACATCCATAAAACTAGTGCTAAAAATGTCGAAAGACAAATTGATTGAAAGATCATTTAGGAAGTGACATCGCCGTTTAAATTATATTGGAAAGAAAACATGAAGAAACTCCATGTGGATGGAATTTTGGAGTCCTTTTGATTTTTGATCAAATGACGCTTGTGAAACTTTCCTAGAGATAATTAAAACTTCGTTCATAGGCCAAAAGGGAACGAATGACTAGCTTATTGGAACTTGTACATATTGTTGTATGAAGTCCATTATGTGTAGTCAAGAGCGATGGATTTCAACTTCATATGTTTTCTCCGAATTTGAGTGAATATATGAATATTTACTTAATAAGGATGAAGTATGAAACATTCGAAAAGTTCAAAGATTTTCAAGATGAAGTGCAAAATCATTGTAACAAGAATATAAATAGTTTATGATAAGATCATAAAGGAAGATATTTGAGTTACAAGTTTAGCATAATACCTAAGATTTAAGGAATCGTTCCATGGATTTGCATTTTCCGAAACACCATAAGAGTATGGAGCGTTCGAGATATGTAATTAAACCTTGTTTGACATGGTAAGATCAAAGGTGTAATTTATAAAACTGTCATTATATTTTAAAGATTAAAATCTCTAGAGACTACCGTTTTTCCACTGAAAAGAGCTCCATCATAATCCGTTGAATTGACACCATATAAAGTTATGGTTTGGGATAAAACCCAACTTGTCCTTTCTTAAAAAATTGGTATGCTATGCATAAGAAAGATGTTTGCAACCAAAATCGGATGAACATATCTTTGTATGTTATTTTGAATAATAGTTAAGTATTCCTCCATAACACCAAAGACAAAAGTGTTTGTCGCTTAGAACGTCAAGTTTTCTTTGAGAAGGAATTTTTCGTGAAAAGTTAAGTGGGAGGACAATAGAACTTTGATAAGGTTAAAAGAACCTTAGCTATATGTGCAGAGTTGTGCAGCACCGAAAAGTGTTCCGGAGGCAGCAACAATGCTCATGGCTCACGTGCCTCAAAGTTTGTGGTCACGGAGGACTAAGTTCCTATTGAAACAAGAAGGTCGGGTAAACAATCAAATACCAAGATTTGAGAGTTAAAACATTATTTGATCCGACTACATGGAAAGAAGCAATGATGGGCCCTGACTCCGTCAAAATGGCTTGAAGCCATAAAATCCGTGATAGTTCCATATATAAGATATCAAGCTTTGAACTTGAAAGACCCTCTAGAAAGGTACAAGACCTTATAGTCATATTTGGATCTATAAAGAAAAAGACATGGATGTTTCACATCTATGAAATTATCGACATATCGGGAAAGAGTTCACGACAATGTTCAAAGAATTGACTTTGACAAGATCTGATCTTTCATTAAGCGATATTTAGTCTAGACGGATTAATATAGCAACCACGACATATAATTTTGTTATGTGTTGAATAAACAAAACAAGTTCTTCTAATAGAATGGTTACCTAGGACGTGTGCATGACACATTCCAAAGGGTTTTGTTAATTCAAAGGATGCTAAAAGCATATGCAAACTTCAATGGTTGAAGTAAGCATCGCGGAGTTGGAATCTTCACTATGATGAAACTGTTAAAATAGTTTAATTTCATCAGAGACAATGAAGATGCTTGCATTTGCAAGAAATTAAGTGGGAGCGCTAAGACATGTTTCTAATACATTATGTGGAAAACATATTGTTGATTGGAAATGATGTATATTTTATTAACACATATTAAGAATTTCATCCTGATGAAAGACTTAGGCAAAACCCAAATATTTGGCATCAATAGACGCTAATATGGTTGTGCCGAAAGTACATAGATGATGTATTGAATGAGTTCAATATAGAAACTATAAGAAAGGTTCTTGTCGCAAAGAAAGGATTGAATGAGTTCAATATTGATGATATATTCAAGTGTATTGACACTTGGTAAGTGAAACAAATATTCAAGTATAGATTGATACTTGATGTATGAAATCACAAAGAGTATTTATATCAATCATACCGTGATATGTACAAATCCAGATATGTCCTATGCTCTAAATGTTATGAGCATATACCAGAATGATTCATAAGATAATCATTGGACGATAGTAAAGATATTCTTATGATCTTTTAAAAGAACTAAGAATATATTATTTTGTAGAAGTGACAAATAGATGGTTAGTTCATTGTAAATGAATTACATTGATACTAGTTTTGTCACAAAGTACAAATTAAGTTTATCTCAATCTAAACTAAGGGTGGCACAATATAATGGAAAGTAAGTTCCATAATGAATTTGGATGAGTTCCAAAGTTAAGACATTGTGACAGATACTACAACAAAAGGTTAAGTATATAACTGCTATTATAGCAGCAAAAGAGGGCATTTGTGTCAAGTAGTTTGTTATCAAACTAGGTGTAGTTCAAAGTAGGGATAATACTATGAAGATATATTGTACGACAATATTATCAACATGTTTTAACCCCAAAGAACTAAAGGTCACACCAAAGGACCAAATTTGTACGAAGCCATCTCATTATAGAATGAGTGATGCGTAGAGACGCAAAGACATGCAATTACACACGGACCTGGAAGTGTCAGATCTGGAGATCAGTTGACCACTAGCAATCGTGTACATACGACACCAGAAAGCCATAGGTGTTGAATACACAAAGGTTTGAAACTAGATTATTGACTCTAGTGCAAGTGGGAGACTGTTGGAGATATGCCCAAGAGGCAATAATAAAGTGGTTATTATCATATCTTCATACTTATGATAAATGTTTACATACCATGCTATAGTTGTATTAACCGGAAACATTAATACTTGTGTGATTTGTAAACATAAAAGAGTCCCTAGTAAAGCCTCTTGTTAAACTAGCTTGTTGGTTAATATATGATCATGGTTTCCTGATCATGAACATAGAGATGTTATTAACAACAGGGTCATATCATTACGAGAATGATGTGATGGACATACTCCTATAGTTAAGCGTAGCATAAAGATCAAGTCATTTAATATAGTTCATTTGCTATAAGCTTTCTGATACATAGTAACCTAGATCCTTCGACCATGAGATCATGTTAATCACCATCACCGGAAGGATGCTTTGATGACATCAAACACCACACTGTAACTGGTTGGCTATAAAGGTGGCATTGAGTGTTCGGAAAGTATGGGTTGAGGCACATGGATCAAGAGTGGGATTTGTCCATCCATATGACGGATAGATATACTCTGGGCCCTCTCGGTGGAATGTCATCCAATTAGCTTGCAAGCATGTGACTGGTTCACAAGGGATCACATACCATGGGAACGAGAAAAGAGTACTTATCAGTAACGAGGTTGAACTAGGTATGCAGAGATACCGACGATCAAAACCTCGGATAAGTAAACTATCGTGAGACAAAGGGAAATTGGTATCGTATGTAAGTGGTTCATTCGATCGCAAAGTAATCGTAGAAATATGTGGGAGCCATATGAATTTCCAGATTCCTCTATTGGTTATTGATCGGAGAAGTGTCTCGGTCATGTCCGCATAATTCACGAACCGTAGGGAGACACACTTAAGGATTCGATGTTGTTGAGTAGTTATGGAATGATGAGTAAGAGACCGAATGTTGTTCGGAGTCTCGGATGGGATCCAGGATATCACGAGGAGATCCGGAATGGTCCAGAGAATAAGATTCATATAAGGAAAGTCCTGTTTCAGAGTTGGGGAATGATTCCGGTGTTTTCATCGGGAATGTTCTAGAAGGGTCCGGAAGGTCCGGCACTCCGGAGGGTAAGGGTACATGAATGTGTCATGACCATGTGGAATGGTTGCATCATGTACTAGGTATCATGGCTGGGCAAAATAAAGGAAGAAATCAAATCCTAGTTTGAAAAGTCAAACGCCAATTTGAAAAGTCAAATGGCAAGTTTGCTTGGTGGAGGGAGAGTAGGAAACCTACTTGGGGAGGAAGTCCTCCTCCCTCCACCCGCCGGCCAAGGAGGCTGAGTTGGGGGAGGACTCCCTCCTCCCAACCGGCGCCCTTCCACCTATAAAAGAAGGGGCAGGGGTGCCTCCTCTACACACCTCTCACACCCCAAACCCTAGCCCCAAGTCGTCGGCCACCTCTAGTGCAGCCGCCGCCTAGGGCATCCTCTAAGTCGCCGAGTTAGGGTTTCCCCAAACCCTAGCCACCAGCCAAGCTCTCCCCTTGGTGCCTCTAAACCCTAGATCGCCAAGGCCCTCTCTCATACTCCACCATACTCGCTCCGGCTTAAGGCGAAGCCCTGCGAGATCTCCCCTCTACTTCCGGTACCATGCCGTCGTGCTGCCGGAATCACGAGGAGAGTGCTACAACCTCCGCTGCCTGCTGGAACAAGGGAGAGGAAAGTCTTCATCGAGTACCGAACGTGTGACCGACTGCGGAAGCGCTGCCGGAACGCAGCGCCGGAAGGATCGTCTACGCGATCTTGAGATCGGCAAGAGTACGACTACATCACCCACGAGAATCTGCTCTCGTTAAACGCTTTGGAATCTTCGAGGGTGAGTTCCTCTATCGACTCGTTGCTACAATCTAGTAGATAGATATTGGCTTGTTTGTTTGCATGCGGTAGAAAAATTTTGTTTTCCATGCTACGAACCCCTACACACAGCACATTATATTACAATCTCTCAACAATCATAATCTCATAAACAAATATATCACATCATCTCAGCAAACATAATCATGTCAACTACAATGTACTTGTCTCTTATTACAACAATGATGCTTTCATCGAGTGATATGTCCGAAAATCTCAACAACTCACAGAACATCAGATTGCAATCTCTGAACAAACACAACCACATCAACATAGTTTCAAAGCAACAACAATCTTTGTTACAAATACAGGCAGGGGAGCCATGTGGTCTATCTGACAAGCCCTGGGTAGCAGATCTCATCAGATCTGATCAACGCCTATCGCCTCGTTCTGTCCAGCCACAATAGGGGCCTCTACAACCACTACAACCTGTCCAACAACATCAGAAATGGCAGCCAGGAAGAACACCTTCCTGGTTTGCTTCATTCGTCGCATAATCTGCATCAGATCATTGGTATCCAAAACCTCTATGAACTCCTGCTTCTTATGATACCACCACCGGAGTCGTTCCATCTACTTAGGGCCAATAATGATTTTCTTACTAATCATCTCTCTCAGTTCAAAAAGAGTTATGTTTTTGGAATCAACGGCTCTCTCCACAGTACATGAGGAAATTGGCTTATTTACTCCACCATCTAGTTTTGCTGTGTATGAATCCACCTCTAGGTGTATATTGAACTTAGCTTGATCAGCATCTGGTGGTCTGTCAACTCAAGTAGCAGAAGCTCTGGCTGCAAGATCTCCAGTATCTGCATACATATCATCAATCATCGCTTCAACTTTCACCTAACGATCAGCTGCACAACACTCCCAAAGCATCTGAAGCTCATGGGAGTGCTCAATTTCCACATAGGTATCACTCATGTTATGCCACACCAATTTTGCCCTCTGTTTGGATCCCCAAGGAATTCTAGAATGAAGCATATCTATCATCTGCGAAACAGACACAACCTCTTTGTAGTTGACAAGCAGACGCACATCTTGCCCAAACACAACCCTCTCGCAACCAAAGTCTAGTTTTGTAGTGTACTGGCGGACATGAACCATGAACCCATATAGGTCCGCAGCATCAAAGTTGTTCCTAATTTGATTAAAAAGGGGACCTTTCAGTTCATTCGACACTACTTTGCAGTAACTAGTCTACTTGCAAGACAAGGCACAGAAAAGAAAAATTCACCTCTCGCTCTTCTCCCTGGTGGTTTTCTTCGAGATCTGGGTTGCACGACCCCGCACTGCAACCGAACACTCCGTCGTCGGACTAGCTTTTCTCTTCAACCCGCTGCCCGTAGGTACCCTTTTAGCAGACTTCTGGATGACCTCCTCGCTAACCTGGGCTACATACCCCACCACTGCTTCGCTTTTCTGGCGTTGTGCCCAAGACATTGGCTCCGACGAAGCCGAATCAGTTGCTGACATAGCTACCACCTTGGCCTCGCTTGACATGTCGCCGCCAGATTCAGTGTGTGGGGGGGGAGGGAGGGGGAGGGGCAGGGAGAAAAACGACCGTCATCGCAGCTGAACCGGATTCAGTGTAGGGGGGATAAAAAGGACCACCGCCACCGCCGGATTCAGTGTCGGGGGTTAGGAAAGTACATAAATGGATTTTCCCGTGCGGCACGTGGACGGTGACTTAGAAGGGGCACAACAGGGGAATGACAGGTACTAATGTAACGGAATATCCTGACATAACGGCTAAGATTTGAAAATATTTGGTTTGACCACCATTCACTCGAAATGCCCCTCTCGGTAATTACCCCTCCAACTTTTTGAATTGTGGTGATTACACGCAACTCGGACCCCGCGATACCTTCACCTACGAACTTTTGGGCCGCAAAGTAGTATCCCCGTACCCTAAAAAAAGTAGTATCCCCGTGATGACCACACTCGCCTTCATTGATTTCTCGTAGGATCTCCACTCCTTCTGGAGAAACACATCGCTGAAAACCCCCAGAAACACTCCTCTTATAGAGCTCACCATTTATTACTATTGTATAGGCTTTTGCTCGTAGGACAATCTACCGGCTCAGGACTTCGTCTTCGGGTAATCTTCCATCTATCAGGAAATCCAGATAAGGTTTTGTCCAGCTAGGAATTACAGCCAGAACTGCTATTAGAGGTGAGTCAGATTTCGTCGGAGAGTCCTCATCAACCCCTATGATGGAGGGGACCTTTAAATGCTCTAAAAAGCACCATCCATGACTTGTTTTCACGTAGAGCCTATTCTTGATAAAGCATCTGATTCCTTATTTTCTGCTTGAGGGATGTTTTGTACTTCAAAACCCTCGAATGATTTCGATAATTCATCCACGACAGCTTTGTAGGCTACCATATGTTTGCTTGCATTGCAGATATCGGATACTTGTTGAGCAACTAAATCCGAGTCTCTATAACACATGAGTCTTGTTACGCCAATGTTTTTGGCCATGCGTATTCCATGTAACAATGCTTCATACTCGGCAATATTGTTGGTTGCCGTGAAGTGTATTTGTAACACATAGAACAGCTTGTCTCCTTAGGATGACTTGAGCACCACGCCAGCCCCCGAGCCTCCTCGTGCTTTTGATCCGTCAAAATGAAGGGTCCAAAATCCTGTTCTACGTGGCTTGTACTCGATGTCGAAAGCTACAAGCTCTATTACCCACTTTGCGACACGTCCTATGGCGTCGCTGTTGTTGATTATATCTAGCAGGGGCAGTACTCACCACCATGATCTTGTGCTCTTGAAAGTAGTGTTGTAGCTTTCTGGAGGTGAAAACACTCCATAGGCTAGCTTTTGATGGTGTGGATACCGTTGTTTCGACTCTGTCAGAACCTCACTCAGGTAGTAAGCTGGAAGTTGCACCTTATGCTCATAGCCTTCTTCCTCGCGCTCCACTGATGTTACCACGCTTATGATTTTGTTAGTCGCTGCGATGTAAAGCAACATAGGCTCCTGAGGCTTTGGTGCTACGAGGATTGGTGGGTTCAAAAGTAGGTCTTTCAAACTTTGTAAAGCAGCGTCAGCTTCCTGGGTCAGACAAATTTGTCGGTTTTCTTCAAGAGTTTGTATAAAGGCGCGGCTCTTTCACTGAGTCGGCTGACGAACCGGCTCACTGCTGCGATGCAACCAGTGAGGCGTTGCACGTCCTTCAGGCGAGTCGGCCTGGTAATGTTGAGTATAGCCTTAATTTTGTCTCGGTTCACCTCTATGCCTCTTTCAGACACGATGAAACCTAACAATTTTCCGGCTGGAATTCCAAAGAAACACTTCTTCGGATTTAGCATTATGTTGAATTTCCGTAGATTGGCAAATACTTCCTCTAAGTCGGAAATAAGTGTTTCCTTCTTTTTGTACATAACTACTATATTGTCTACATATACATGGACATTGCGTCCTATTTGATCATTAAGGCAATGCTGCATTGTGCGCTGATACGTAGCTCCTACGTTCTTTAAGCTGAAAGGCATAGTTTTGTAGCCGAAGGTTCCGAAAGGTGTGACGAAAGACGTCTTTAGTTGATTTGGTTCTTTCATCGGTATTTGGTGATATCCGGAATATGCATCTAAAAAACAGAGTAATTCCAACCCTGCCGTTGAGTCGATAACTTGATCGATTTTGGGAAGTGGGAACGGATATTTGGGACAAGCCTTTTTCAAGGCAGAGTAGTCAATGCACATCCTTAAATCAATAGTGTCCTTTTTATGGACGAGTATAGGATTTGACACCCATTCAGCATGGATGACCTCTGTGATAAATCCGGCTAACTCTAGTCGGGCTAATTATTTGACTATTGCTTTGCGCTTTTCATACAAACCGTCGTAAGGACTGTTTGATGGGTTTAGCATCAGGGTATACATTGAGAGAGTGCTCGGCAAGTTCCCTAGGTACTCTAGCTATGGCAGAAGGCTATCATGTGAAGATATCACTATTAGCTTTGAGGAACTCGACGAGCGCACTTTTCTATGCTCGGTCTAAGCCTACCCCTACATTCGTCGTCTTGGAGGGATCATCTTCCTTCAGCGACATCTTCTTCATCTCTTATGACACCTTGAACTTCATGCTTGGCTTCAGCACCTCATTCTTCATAGTGGGCATATCGGACGGGTCGATGGTATTCATGATCTCATGGAACTCCTGGGCGTGCAGCACGGCTTCAGCAAAGGCAGCAGATCTTTCGTCCTAGTC
Organism: Avena sativa; assembly: GCA_916181665.1. Lineage (NCBI taxonomy): Eukaryota > Viridiplantae > Streptophyta > Magnoliopsida > Poales > Poaceae > Avena > Avena sativa. Next base: position 294,648,495 of record OV702297.1, on the reverse strand, counting down.
TCGTGCCTTCTTCGGATTTCCCCAAATGGTGATTGCACCCTTTGGACCTGGAAGTTTTATCATGTTGTAAATGTAAAAGGTACGAGCCATGAACCCCTAGTAAGCCAGATGTCCGAAGATGGTGTGGTAAGCACTTTTGAATGGTACCACCTCAAAAGAGAGTGGCTCGATCTGATAACTGTCTCGGGTTCCGAATGTTACGTCTAGTGTAATCTCACCCAGAGAATCCGCCTGTCTCCTTGGTACAATGTCATGGAAAGTTACACTACTTTAACTCAACTGGCTCTCATGGATCTTCATGTGGTGGAGCGTTTCAATGTAGAGGATGTTAATTCTGCTACCACCGTCCATGAGAGTTTTAGAGAACTCATAGCCATCAATAAGAGGATTGAATACCAGAGGGTACTTTCCCCGATGATGTGTTTTCCTCGGGTGATCTGAGCGGTCAAAGGTAATGGTTACATCCGACCAATCCAGGAATTGGGGGATATCCGGAACCGTGGCATTGAGCTCACAGAGAACCGCCTTCTTGACCTTAGCCGGCTGAGTCCCAAGGAAGCAGACGTATGTGTCTTTCTTTGTGGGATAATCCTTCTTTCCATCCGACTTGGGTTATGCAGCGTTCGCTTATTCCATGTCAGAATCTTCCTTGGGCTCCTTGCCTTTCTCAAAAAATTTCTTTCCTTTTTGTCGCTTGGCCTTGTAGCCAGCAGATTTGTCTTTCTTGATGTCGTCATTGAAACGACACTTGGCATTTGTGTGGGTAGAGCCTCCGTTACTATCCAAGTGATGCACGTAGGGATTATTGGCAATGTCGTCCCAGGTATAGATTCTTTCGCGTTGCTGATCTCCTCTGCCCTGGATTTGGGAAGTTCCACGGCCTCGTCCCCGTCCACCTCCGTGCCCTCCTCATCCTTCGGATCTGAATGTTGTGTTAACCGCTATGTTGTCGGGAGCCGGTTTATCTTCCGAGGTGTTCTTGTGCTTTTGAGATTGTTGCTTCTGTTGCTTGGCCGCGTTTGGGTTGGCCAAAATATTCAGCAGTCCTTCTAAATCATCATCGGTGTCGGCATATTTAATCTCCATTTCGATCATCTCTCCCAAATCTATAACATGGTCACGCTTTAGCCTGTGACGCAAAATTCCGACTGGGAGTCCTGCAATGAAAGCTTCAATCGCAGTTTGCTTATTTACTCCCTCGCGGGAGTTTTTTGTGTCGATCCAGCGTCAGAGGTATTCCCAGCAGGTTTCTCCGGGTAGTTGAGTGCAACGCTGCAAGTCTCCGACTGTGCAGGGCCTCCTATATGTTCCCTCGAAGTTTGAAAAGAACGCACTTTGCATGTCATACCAGTAATGAATTGAATTCTCTGGCAGTTTATTGAGCCATGACTGGGTCGTCTTCCTCAGCATAAGCGGGAGATATCGGACTGCGGCCAGGCTGTTTCCTCCTTTGACGATGCAGCAGGCCTGGAAAAAATCTGGAAGCCATGTATTTGGCTGAGCTGCACCGTCGTAGGGTTGGATGTGTTTGGCGATACCAAAATCAACCGAAAATTAGGTTCGACGGATGCGTGGGCTAAAGCACTTGGGTCCCATGTACACATCCTCTTCCTCGTACTGCCATGCCTCTACGTTTGACTCAATGCGATGGTGAGCGTCGTTTGGCGAGAGAGATCTGTGCCTTGGAGGCTCGTGGCTTCTGCGCGACAGAGTCGGATTTCTGCTTCTCCTTTCACCATTGACACCTCTGCCTCTTCGGCTTCCATGGCTACAATGAGATCCTTCATGGTCGTTGTCTGGAGGTGATGGTGGCCCTGGTGGATTGTTTTTGGCTAGGTTATGCGGTGGTGGTGGAGCCTCATTATGATGACTCCGAGGTTGGTTTCTTCAGGCCCCGTCTCTACTAGATTCAGGACGGTCCGGATCATCTCTTCGTCCGCTGTTACCAGCCGAATGGCTTGGGGTGGCATTCGTAGCCGATCATGTTCTTACTCGTGACGCACTTCCGTATCTTCTCTGTGGCGATTGTTCTGCCGATGATGGCCCTGATGAGGCACCATTGCCCTGATAGCATCTTCGGACACAGCCGAAATAACTCTCAACCAGTCGTGTGCGGGCCTGCGATGATGACCGTTTGATCCGGTCCTTGAATTTTCTTCTTCTCCCCGGGGATGATAGCATTGATCCGTATCCCTGCGAGGTCTTTCGTCAGCGCTTTGGCCGGCTCCAATGTGGCAAAATTCCAACTTTGAGGCCAGCTTTCCACTGAATGACGAGGCTGTCTTCTACTGTTTCAATCCTTTGTCCAGCAACGCAACACATTGCCAGACTTGCTTTGGAGACTGATTATTGGCGAGGATAGCCCGAGCCACTACAACGTTCTCTAATGGTGTGTTGTAGACTCGGATCTTCTCTCCATATTTTTCGTCGAATAAATCTTTGTGGATATCTGGGTTCCTATTAGCAAGAACCGGACCTTCCCTTGTCTTGTTTGGTAGTCGCTTGAAATCTGACTGCTATTTGGCAGGATCGTTGTCTAACTGCTGTTTGAGCTTGACGATGCACGCAGCTTCCTCGAGTAAAAATAGGCGGTGCTTTTCCAGGTCCTCAGCCCTTTTCTCTAGTGCATCCGGAGTGAGATCTGAAGCAATTGGGATTGGTATCGTGAGAGCGTCTCCGTAAATTTCACATGCACCCTTGGTGACAACTGTCCATCTACAGGAGGGTCAATTGGTGTGGGATTAATCGGATCTCCGTCCTAATTCTCCATCTCAATCTCTTCGTCAACTTTTTCTTTGTTGGTTTCCTCAACGTCCGGCTTTGTCGGTGTCAGATTTTTCTTCTTATTTTTCTTCTTCTTTGACCGCCCGGTAGCCTTAACGTGCGTGCCGGTGGCAAAGACGGCTTTCGGTCCGGTACCGGGAGATAAACTTCCGTCAGTACTTTCTGTAGTAGTTGGCTTCTGGACCTCGGACGAATCTCCGGTGTCCATATCATCTTGTGAGGTGTAGTCTTCATCCATGCTATTGTATGGACATGGAGGAGTTTCTGGCTCACCTTGCGATGGTTTGGAGGCGTATTCTTCTTCATATGCATCCATCTCCATCACGAAGTCTCGAAGTTCCTGCGACGTTATTGACTCCTGAGGGGAATCAGGTAAGTCGGCATTTTCCTTGATTGCATCAAGAACTGAATCGTTTCCGTCTCCAGCATCGACAGAGTCGGATCCAAATCTCACGTGGTATACGAAGCAGTGCTTCTTCTTGTTCATGTTCTGAAGGTAGCAACACAGCTGGGTTTCTGCCTCTGCCATCTCAAAGTTCTCCTTGATATCGGCGATTGCTTCATAATCGATGTAGGGCATTTCGTCATCTTCTTTATCTGGTGTCTTAAGAGTGTTTTTTCTGTGCCGGCATCAGTAGGACCAGATCCGAAGCGGATATACTCCTCGTCCGTGTATCCAATCTCAACGGGGAGATCTGATCCGGATTTTTCTTCCACCACTTCTTCCACTACAGGAACGGGCTGGGTGGGTTTAGGTTTTTCCGGGATCTTGAACTCTTCCGCCTCTGTGGACAGAGCAGATCCGGATTGCTCTTCCGCCATGGTCATCACCTCAAGGGTGGGTTGGGAGGGTTCAGCGAAACCGAGGTAGATATCGATCTCGCCGATGGAAATGATTGTGTAGGTTGTCATGGGCTTGCTAGCCGGAATCCATGTCTCGTCGAGAAGAACGAGAGGGACATCACTGGCATAGACCACTCGACCCATAGCGATTGTTTCGCCAATTCCTGCATGCGTAGATTCTGCCTGGAACGAAGCTCCAAAAGTCACCCGTCCCATGGTGGGCGCCAACTGTCATCGGATTGTCGACAAGTATGCCATAGGGGGTCCTGGGGGCGTTGAGAAGATGGGGTGTGAGACGTCGGATGTTCCGGGAACGGTGAGCACAAGTTTACCCAGGTTCAGATCTGACTGCGGTGATCGGATCCTACTCCTGCTAGCAACCCAGTAATATATCAGCGAGAGCCAGATGCTACAATGGATTACAAGAGAGGTTTGCCTATGCGAGTAGGTTGTGGTATTGTGCCATAAAGGCTCCCATAGGGCCGATTTATATAGTCACCGGGACCTAGGGTTACAGGAGAGACCTATCCGGCTACGATACAGACTCGGTAAGTAGATACAGCTTGGACTACAAGTAATACTACAGGCCTAAGTCGGTAACTCTTATGGGCCTTGTCATAGGCAGAAGTGGCTCCTCCTCTTTCTCTGACTAGGCTGCCAGTGAAGCAAAGCTCTAACCTGTTGGTGGGCCACCCTGGTCAGTGAGTCCTGTGGGTATACCCGAAAAGTATATCCCCAACACAATGGCATGATCACGTTCCTTAATGAGTTTATTAATGATTTGATCATTTGCCTCATCGTGGCCTTCAAGTTTTATTTCAAGGGACATCCTAGTCTCTTGTTCTTCTTCTAGAGCATTATTTAGTGCCTCCACCTTAATCATATGCTCTCTTCCTAGTTTACATCTTTCATCAAGAAGCTATTGTGTGTGAGAAAGTTGACTCAAGAGGTTCACAAAATGCTTCTTGTGTTCCCCTTGCAAGTTAGTCATAAACACATCAAAATCAACTAATTCCTCTTTGACCTCAAGAGATATCTCCTCATCAAGTTCATCATCAATCAAAGAAGAGGGGTGAGGAGATGATGATACCTCTGTTCCTCTTGCCATAAGGCAAGTGACGTTCTTGTTGGAGATATTATCATTTGGAGAGTCGAAGAGGGAGAAAGTGGGAGTAGAAGTAGTAGCAAGAGCAACCACACCACTTGATGTTTCCTCTTCATCATCTTAATTGTCGGAGGAGAATTCTTCATGTGTTATCAAGACAATTTCACCTGACTTCTTGTTGGTGGGATTCTTCTTGATGAAGGGTTTCTTGAATGGAGCCTTGGAGTTTTTATTTAACACAAGTTTACCCCCATGATCTTCTCTTTTCTCATAGGGACACCGGCTACAAAATGGTAGCGGTCACCACAATTGAAGCAAGTTCTCAATTTTGAGCCATTGTCTCTTCTCCCATTTGGGTTGCTTCTTCGTTGCATCTCCATCTTGGCCTTGGTGGGGTCTTTCCAAAAGTTTCTTGTATAGAAGGCCATATACTCACCATGAGCAACCTTGACATCATCGGGGCAGCTCATAGATAAGCCTTCATCACCCTCTTCTTCATCCACATACTCCACAACTTTGGCCTTTAAGGAAAGGTTGACACCACTGCTCATTCCAATAGCTCGAGCATGTGCATCTTTGGCATTTTTGGTAGCAACCTTGAAAGCAGACATCTCTTGCATAACTTCATTGGAGGTCATGAGATGGTAGATGTGTCTTCCTTGTAGACTCTTCAAGTCAGTGGGCTCAAAGGGCATGAGTGCACTCACATGTTTCCTTTTTATCCAAGAATTATCCTTATGTGAGGCACCCATATTCCTAAAGGCGGTGGCAGTGGACTTGAGCCTTCGGTACATATCTTCATGATCTTCACCATCCTTCATTTAGAAGCCTTTGGCTTCATTGCTCAATGCATCATACCAGTTTCTTCTCATGCTCTCATTTCCAACATATACCTCAGTGAGAGCATCCCAAGCTTCCTTGGAAGTGTTGAGGTGTTCAATGTGACGGTAATATTTTGTACCCAAACCTTGTTGAATCATGTGCAAAGTGATGGCATTGAGTTGGATATTGACAACTTCTCTTCTTGTCAAGTTGGTTGGATCCACAATTTGGAGTCCTTCTTCAATGATGTTCCACAATTCAATGCAAGAGTTGCGCACATGAGATTTCATTAATGATTGCCATTGAGCAAAGGAAGTTGCATCTATCTTAGGTGGGTCACCTCGGTGAGGGATAGGTGGGTCAGGAGAGTACCAATTGGTGACCTCATGGTGCTCTACCTTCCCATCATCCTTTTTGGTGGAGGGATTAGTGTTGTCATGATTATCCCCCACCACCACAACCGCTGGTGATGCCGAGACATTCACCTTTGGTAGCTATGGAGATTCCTCTCGAGGAGGAGGAGGTGGTGACGCAAATTTATCTTTACCAAGTTGCTTAACTAGGTCGTGCAATTGTTTGATTGCGTTGCCCAGGGTGGATCTCAAGCTTGTTTCCAAATTCTTGAGATCCTCCATGGACACTGTGTTACTAGTCTCACCATCATCTTATCCTACTTGGATACACATTAACTCTTAGGCGGTAAAGCCCGAATAAAGAGGCGAGGCTCTGATACCAATTGAAAGGATCGTATGGGCACCTAGAGGGGGGTGAATAGGTGCTTCTTCAAATTTTAATCTTTTCCAAATTAGGGTTTGACACAAAAGGTAAATTCTCTAGATGATGCAACTATGGTGAATTTACCTATATGTCAACCTAGCACAATGCTAAGCAATAACGAGATAAGTAAAGTGCAGTAAAGGATAGAAGTAACCAAAGTGGAGCACGCGGAGACACAAGAATTTTTTTCCCGCAGTTCCTTCCTTTTGAGGGTAAGTACTTCTGTGTTTGGAGAGGGGGTGGTTTCAAACCACCAACGCCACGAGAGGCCTCCCTTGTTCTCCGATGAACCTAACCCCAACGGGTTCGATTCACCTCTTCCACTATATCGGCAACCTTCGAGGTGGAAGTCGGCACCTTTACAACAAGTTCGAGGCACACATCCACAACTGAATTGGAGGCTCTCGAGTATAAGCAAGAAGTCAAACAATCAAAGACAAGCTTATAAGAACCAAATCAAGAGCTAGGGTTTCCAAAGAAACACTAGAGCAAGGGGTACTCAAGTGAATGAGGGGGAAATGGAGATTTCTCTTGGTGAAGCTATAGATCAAGGCCTCCTCCTTCGATTCTCCAAAGATCAAAGACTTTGGATGGTTGGATGAAGAGATCTTGTTGATTTGGTGGCTCAAATGGTGTTGGATTTCTTGACTGGGTCGAGCATATGGAGGAAGGGGATGAGGTTCCCTATTTATAGTCCACTCACTCTGAACTGTTTCTAACCATTGGGCAAAATGTCACACCGGAGACTCCGGTCTGCAGACCGGAGACTTTGGTCTACACCGGAGACTCCAGACCATATTCGGTCCGTCTCTGGACCACCATCCAAAATGTCCCAGCTGACTTGGGGAAAGCTCCTCTGGAAACTTTTCAAAGACTCCGGTCTCTTGTACACCGAAGACACCGGTCTAGCCACATCGGAGACTCCGGTCTGAGTGCTTGCACCGAAGAATTCGGTCCATCTCCGGACCCCTATATAGATTATCCCAGGCAACTTTCTGGAGGCCCCTCCAGAGACTCTTGGGGAAACTCCAGACCACACTGGAGACTCCGGTGTTTTCATACCGGAGACTCCGGTCTGGAAAACCCTGAAATATGTGGATTCTTGTAGGAACAATTTCACAGGGCAAAGACCTTTTCACTTTTCATTATTTCATCATGTAGACATTAACACACTGTAAAATGATCTACAAGTTGTTAACGAACACCAAAACTGATTAAGACAATAAATGTCCTTTCACCATGGAAGTTAGAAGTAGCCTTATCTTTTGATACTTTTACTTCCACATAATCATGGTTTTATCCATTCAAGCACTACTTATTGGATTTTTATCTGATTATCATGCTAACCCTGTTGTCCTCTTCGGGATGGAGAGTCGTGATCAAGATCCTGCACTTCCACTAGACCTGGGACAAGTGCTTGTCAAGTTGACAGAAGCCATGACCATATTGCAAGACAGTCAACGTTGAAGCATTACTGATTTAATCGGGTATCAATTCGGAGTTTCCTTGATCTGAACCCTCGCACGTTCGATGCTTCTGGAGAGCCATTGGCAGCTAAAAATTGGATTCGTGAAACAAACCGAGCTCTCAACACTGCATTTGTGGCACAGCAAGATCGTGTTCTCTTTGCAACCCACCTTATTCTTGATCATGCTCTATATTGGTGGGAAGTCTATCAACAAACACAAGGTCCGGATATTGAAACTACTTGGGATGAGTTCCAAAATATTTTCAAGATGCACCACATTCCTGAGACAATTGCAGAGACGAAGTGTGAGGAATTCCTCCAAATCACTCAAGGCAATAAGTTTGTGCTAGACTATAGGACTAGATTCAACCATCTGGCTTGCTATGATAAAGAGGAAGTGTCTACTGATTCTAATAAGAAAGATAAATTCCGCAGAGGTCTCAAACCTGAGTTAAAGTATGCTCTCAACCTTTTCAAGTGCTCAGCCTTCAAGGAGTTGGTCAACATGGCACTAAAAGAGGAATATGGGCAAGAAGTGTTGGAAGACTCTCGTAAGAACCTTTGTGATGAAGGATCTTCTTCTTCAACCATGTCACCTTAGAAATGTAGGATTTGGGTACCTTTCTATGCTCCTGCACCACCCACCTACATGTCAGGGTGCTCGACTTATATTCCCCGCCTACCCACTCCAACAAGTTTCTAGATGCAATCTAGGCCAAATTTTTAGAAACAACAAATTCTAATAGTTTCAAGAACTGGATTCGTCTGTCACAAGTGCGGCGTAGAGGGCCACATCAAGCCCAAATGCCCATAGAACAAGCTTCCTCTATCACCATCTCACTCTACTCTGACTCAAGAGAGGATTCATTATCCCGCTCCAAATCCAAGGTTCGATCGTATGAACTATGCTAAGATGGAGCAAGCCGAGAAAGCATCAGAAGTAATTCTTGGCACCTTACTTGTCAAGTCTATCTCGGCAAGAGTTCTCTTTGATACCGGAGCCTCACACTCATTTGTGTCTCTAAGTTTTGCTAACCAGCATGGGTTGTCTTAGTGTTCTCTACCCACAGAGTTGCTAGTTCAATCGCCATGAGCTCGGATGCATACCTCCTTGATAAGCCACATGAACCAAATTGAAATTGGCAACCATACTTTCCTTGTTTCCCTTGTCATAGTCGGCAACTCTGACATTGATGTCATCTTGGGCATGGATTGGTTAAATGCCAACAAAGCTATGATTGATTTTGCCGAGAAATCAGTTTCTCTTAAAATTCCGTATGGTTTCATAATCTACTCACCAAAGCAAACACCTGCAATTCAACTCCTCTCCTTGAGTTCCTCGAACAATCTTGTTCCTTTAGATATGTGAGCCATACTCCATGATAGGTGTCTTTACAATCTCTTTCTTCTAAAACTCTCTTAATCCTTCCAAGGAACACCCTGTCAGATTCTACAAGAGGCAGAACGTTAGACTCGTAACAAGTCAATCGAGTTTTGAGAGGTGCAAGTTCGCACCATCCCACCGAAGAACATATCTGAGAACGTGAAGGTTTATTTTCCTTGGAATATCGGGGTGAGATTCTTGTTTAGTGGAGGAGAGTTGTAGCATCCCAATTTTCTAACAATTGTAATGCTACTTGGTTTATTCCATAATTCTACTTCATTTATGTCATTATTGCATCATCATAATATCATGCTCATGTCACCATGCCACATTGCATTTGAGCATTCATATTAAAACCTCTCATTTGGCTCTTTCCTTACATGCATTTGTTTTATTAATTGTATTTGCTTCTTGATATTGCATTTGGTTTTGATATATGCTAGATGCCCAATTTGAGTTGAGGGCATATATTTTAAACTCTTTCCACATACTAACTAGTCAATCTCAACTTCCATGTGATCATAACCTCCTTCCACCATATATATGTATGTGGCACATACATTTATTCTTAGGTTTTAGTTCATGTCGTACATATTCTTTTGGTCACCTTCTTTTTTATATCTATCCACAACTCTACCACATATTTGTATGTGGGCAATTGTATTTTCTTTTGGTATTAAATTCTAGCCCATATATATTTTAGTATGGATTCTTATTTCACATACACATGGTCTTTTGGTTTAAATTCAAACCAATCGAACTATGCCATGAGATTGTTCCCCTCCAATTCTTGATCTATACAAATTCTTTTAATTTCCATTTTTCTCTTATGCATGTTTCCTACATTTTTGTTTTCACAAAAGTGCCACATGCAATAATAGAACATCTTAATCCATACTCTTCTTTTCTTTGTGGTCTTGTATTGTAAATCAAATAAACCTTTGAGCTAAACTCTTATTGTTGTTACAAATCAACTATCCTCATATAATCTAGTCTAACTACACCTACATCATCACCCCACCTAAACCTACCCTCCCAAACTGTGACCATCACCCCTTCCCCTTGTCTTGCTTTGCAAGATGATCATGTTAGCCTCTAGCCCGACTCCCCACCTCCCTGGTCCCCTCTCCCTCCCTCTTAAAGCAAAGAATGAGAGCGAGCAAGAGCCCTACCCGAGACACCCCACCCCATTTGGCAAAAGGTGGACACCCCATGTGCCTCTCCCCTCTCTTTCTTGTCTCCTCAATCACTCCCTCTCTGATCAGATCTCAATCTAGAAACAACCAACACGTCTCCTCACTCTCTTCTTCCACGGCCAGTTAACCATGGCCATCTCCATGCCGATCTAAAACCCTACCTCGGACATATTCTCTCCCGGGTGTTCTGGAGCTTCCCTGGGTGAACCAAGAGCACCAGCGGGATCTCCTGCTTCCCCTTAGTCCACCTATACACGGAGCCCCACCGGAGATCACCGGGGTTAACGCCTCGCCACCATAGATGCCATGTACCTGAAGCTGCCGCTGTTGTGGCCTCTGCCTCCCTCTGATCCCTTGTGCTCCTCGCTCTAGAGACCACTTAGACGAGTTCCTGGTGAGCGCCTCACCCTCCCAGACACCTCCATCCTCCCTCTCTTGATGTAGATCGCCGCCCCTCTCCGTCGAGCAGGCTATGTACGCGCTGCCGCAAGCACCACCCCGCGGCACACCACACCTTCGGCCTCCCCGCTAGCGCTTGTGTGCACATGGAGCAGGGGAAGCTCTACTTCTGCTGGCCCAACCCCGCAACCGCACATGTCGGGAAACGTCGCCATCAACGGGATCCGCCATCGGCCCAGGCTCTGTGATGCCGCCTCACCGAGGATTTCTCCGCAAGCCTGCTTCGCGCCTAGCCAGCCTCACCCCGATATATGTGCTCTACTTGGAAGCCCTTTGTACCACCTTTCCATCGATCCTAGCCATGCTCCAAACCAACCACCGACTCACTCGACATCGTCCCCAAAAGATCGTTGTGCCTCCTTGTTTCCCGACAGCCTATAGTTTCGACAGAGAGAAGAACAGTACCACTTCGGAATCGCGTGGCACTCTTCCGCATACCCCCATGCTATTTTTTATCTTTTAACCTGGCATCCCTAGTGGCCCCGCTTGTCAGCCACACCACAACCCCAGCAGGATTTTTGCATCGTGGGCCCTTCCCTTTTCCAGACTCAACCCGCATGCCACGGTTCGCCCACTTGTCACTAACCGGTTCGTGTGCGCGCTCATGGATCCGCCTTGGCCATGTCCCCACTTTTAAGTGACTGCGTGTAGAGTGAACCCGAGTAACAAAAACCTTCAGCAGTTTTCAAATTTAAATAAAATCCAAAAATATGAATAAATATCAAATAATTTGTATCTTTTAAATGGTTTTGAATTTGAAATCAAACTTAATATGAAATATGAATTGTTTTTGAATGCGAATTCAAATATTTAGTCAAATATTTTCATAATTAACTTTATCTAGTCAAACCTTTGACTTTTGACCTAAATTAAATTGTTTTGTATTAAATAATATCTTTAAATTCGTATTTTCAAATAATACAAATGATATATGTTTTTTAATCAGAAAAAATATCAGGAATATGAATATGATATTTAAAATAATATTTGAGCAATTTGAAATTTCGAAATAATTTAAATGACTATTTATTGAATAATTCACAACTTTAAATCCGTAACTCCGAATTCGACAAACGATATGTCTAATCGATCAGCGACGAGCCCTTTTCAACTATGCATTCCACGATATCAATTGAAGCATGCATCATAGAAATATTGAATATCCAGCAAGGTTTATGGGAGTAAAAATGCCCAAATAATTAATAAAAATGCTTCTCATGTACCTACACCTCACCCATGCCATGTTATGTCATACCATGCATTTGTGCATCATTACATCATGTCATACTTTTTTGCTTGTTGCATATGATTCATATGATTGCGCACTTTATTTATTATGGCCATTGTGTGTTTGGTTTTTATTCCAGATAGACATCGAGCAAAAGAGTTATCAGGAGAACCAAAAGTACTACCCGGATCCCGACTATCCTACTGCTGAGCTACCAGGCAAGCAATCCCTATGCTTGCGCTACATATAGTACCTATTGCATCTATCTTATTCTTGCATCATAAATCGTGTTGCGAATTAAATTGCAATTTCAAGTACTGCAGAGCCTTTATTTTTAAACCCCACAGAAGCTTATACCTCAATCCTATCAGCCATTACTACAGGAGTTGTTTGAGTCATGTGAGTCATAGAAATGCATGTGTAGGGTTTATGCGAGTCTTTGAATAACGAGGTATCTAAAAAACTGAATTGTATAGTAATAGGATAACTAAGAAAGAGGCATCATTGGGCAATATCTTCTATTTGGTTCTTTAATGCTCACTCGTGTCTCGTAGGACCCGATTACTTGATACTTGTTCCTTGACTATCACACTATCCACACGTGGGACCATGAATACCCTTTTCTTGATCTTGATTCACATCTTATTTCTTAGGGACACAAACTAGTTTGGGGTTTTCTTTATATTCTGAATTATGCCATGTATGTCATGTTTATTATCTGTTGCTTGATGAGCGTTTACTACAACATTGTTTAGGATGTGGGTCATTATGTTGAGGATTATACCTATGGCCTTTAGTCTCTTGTCCGATCTCGCAACCTCTAGGTCCTCCTTTGGAGCTCGAGCGACTTCGTAGCAGGTATCTTAGGGGGACGACCCTCTGAAATCATTTTTGAATCTTGTGAATGCTTTGTCGTGATGCCTCGTTGATTTTCAATTGGTTCTTTTTGGGGTTGATCACGCGTGAGTTGCTATTTGTGCACCCCTACAGGGTAAATCTTTCAAAAAGTAGTGCCCACGGTTATGGACGACTTGGAGCACAGTTTCTCGATCATAGACAACTATAACTAAAGTACCGCTTTTAACTTAGACTACACAGGACTAGTAATTGGTGCAATATTTATGGAATGATTAATAAACTGCCAACGCGTGGGGTGTTCTTCCGCTTTCTCGTTCGGTAAACAGGAAGGTGGGCGAGCGATGTTTACTTATGATGTTATATCTGTTGGGTACTTAAATATTGTTTATTTAATGAACATCCGTCTATCTGTGGTTAGGCGGATGTTGTAGCGTGTCTCTATAGAACTATTTAGCTATTTATATTTCGTTGCAATTGCATCACACCCAGGTTAATTCCTTTAGATGCATAAAGACTTATCGAGTCCCTTAAAATCTCACACGATAAATATTGTTTAGATGGATAGGTATACCCTCGGGATGGTTACTGGGTCGAGGAGTCTGATGATGGTGGCAACGACCCTCTTGCGTAGTGTAACACCACGGTTCTGAAAAGACCGTAGCTTCTATGTGACATGCCAATCCCTGGATCGGTTCATTGGCCCACAATAGAATAAGATGAATAACATAGCAAAATATTCGTGTATCATAAATAACGAAGATACAGAGTACCATTATTACAATAAAAGCTTAGCCCAAGGCTAGCTCAAATTATTCAGGTAGCAACATAAATAAAGTAAATCCTCCATTCTTCAAATTGCCCACAAGTGAACAAGTGCCGAGTGGAGTACCGTGGCCTATATCGATTACTCAGAATCGGAATATCCTGCAACATGAAACGTAGCAGCCCCGAAGGGTCAATACATGGAATGTATGGTAAGTAGAGCTAGTAAAGGAGGCAATAGTGCTAACATCTACATGCATATTTGGCAATTGGAGCTGTGTCTGGCTTGCATTTGCAAATACCTTTGTCCTACTTTCATAAACAGTTTTTGATTTTCTTTGAAAAGATCTCAATTAAGTTAACCCAACAATATTAAAGCAATTATGAAATTAGAATGAGCGAGAAACATGTCATGGAATCAATATCAAGCAACTCAGATGTCCATAACCGGGGACACGGCTAATCGATTAGATTATACACCCTGCAGGGGTTAGTACACTTTACCCATGTGACTTGGCCAGCCCAGCTCGTACCATCACTCTCATTTTGGGTGATGATAGGGAGAAGTACAAGAAGAGACTGTTCGGGAAGTAGCTCCCCAATCCCGACGCGCACCGGTCCAACCTACCAAAATTCTACATCTCTGGATACGCGGGTTCGAGTTACCACAACCTACTAAATCCAACCAACCGCCCATTTCATTATTGGCACATGGTTGTACATGTAAGCTACAAAATAAAGAAGCCAATCATTTTCTCTTGATACCTGGGTGCCTTTCTGCAATGAAACCACCAAAATTTATCAATCCCATCACACCCAGGAGATTCATTGATTAAGTTGTTTTAGTTTTCACAAACCAATACTTTTAGAAACAAGTTTCAGTGATGTAACCCAGCCCTCGTTCATCATAGCATGGCTAAGCACATCTACCAACGGTGGTTCATCTACAAGGAAAGCCCTACCACATAATAGGACATAGCATAGCGATAGTATCATCCTACACATGCGTCTACAAAATACACGACAATGCATAGAAAATAGTAGGACAATATCATGAACAAAATAGCATATACTTGCCTTGGTTGTAGCGGTCGGAAGAACAATCCACACACGAGCAAGCGTTGCACTCGTCACAATCTACACGATACAATTGCAATCATAAACAAACAATCCACAAGCATATGCAACAAAGATGATGCATGAGTGCATGCATGACAAGTGGGGTGACGCCACAACAACACCACATAATACTATTCAGTAAAGGTACTGACTGCATGCATGGAAAAATAGTTTTAGCGCAAGGAAAACTATTATGCAAAATATAATGCTCAAAACTAGAGCTAGAACCCAAATAATTCACTATCGATAGTATACTGCTTGTAAAATCTTGGGAAAAATCTACTGTATAGGCATTGCTATTTAGGAACAGTACCAACTGGAATTACTCAAAATGGAATTACAAAACTCCCTGAATAATTAAAACACTGCAGAAAGCCACTAAATAGTTTCTGCAGAAGTTTTTACTGTAAGCCTAACTTTTTAATTCACTTTGAGATTCCCCTTGTTCTACTGAATCCAGGGACATATCATATGCAATTTTTGGAGTTACAGATCTTTTTCTACGAATTAATTACTCCAAAAAGGTCATTAACTCATTTAATTAATCTGGACAAAATCTTGCTGCAAAAGTGTGAAACAATGGTACAGCAAGATTCTACACGACTTATTGAATCTACACATATTTTATTTGCAATTTTTGGCCTAGTAGATTAATTTCTACGCAAGTTACAAGTTTCTACGAATTTCTGCCGATTTCTAAATCGATTTAAATCAAAAAGGAATATTCTGGGAATATTCCCTGCTGACTCAGCGCTGACTCAGCGCGGGTTGACTGGCTGTTGACCAGTCAACCGCGCGGTCTCCGGTCGATCTGGGCCGCAGATCTCAGATCCGACGGCCGAGAAGGGACGGCGGAGGGCACTCACCGGGGCGGCGGCAAGGTGGCGTACGGCGTCGGCGACGAGGCGGCGGGCCTGGTCGAGTCGGCGGCGGGGTCGGGCGCGTGGGGAGGCGACGACGGCGGCCCGCTGAAGGCGGCGGCGGCGCTCGCGGGCGCGGCGTCAGGCGGCGGAGATCTGCGGGAGAGAGAGGGCGGTCAGGCGGGTGGCGCGCGAGGTCGCGGCGGCGGCAAGCGGAGAGAAGGCGGCGGCGCTGCTTACCGGGCGGCGGCGGCGAGCGGCTCCGGTACGGCGGCGGCGCGTGATTCGCGAGGGGAGAGGCCGGCGGGCAGGGGAGAGAGGCAGGGGGTGGCGGCTTAAGTGGGGCCTCCCATGCGGAGTTCTAGGCGGACACGGCGGCGGGGCGTTGCGGAGGTGGGGCCGATCGGCGCCGACAGGTGGGGCCCACCTGTCGGTGGCCTAACGCGGGGCGGCGGCGGATTCTATCCGCCGCGCGGGCGGTGGCCACGGCGCGCGCGCTGGGCGCTGGCTGGGCCGGCGCGGCCCAGCAGGCCGGCGGCGGCGCTCTTTTTTTATCTTTTCTTTTTCCCTTTTTCCAATTTAGTAAAACCTCCGTAACTTCTTCATACGAACTCCGAATTGGGCGATTCTTGTTCCTAAATTTTTGTAAAATCAAGGGGGTCAACCTAGGGTCAAGGGGTGAGTGAATCCACTTGTCTACAAGGGTGGAAAACACAAGTCCTAGTAAAACCTCCCGTAGGAGCATTTTAGTAAAATAAAATAGGGTTTAGAAAATAGCGTTTTGCCGAGTCTTTTCAGTCGATGGTTTTGCATGGAAGAGTATGATGCAATGATATGAATGATATTCAGAACCAAATCTAAAATTTGGGATGTGACAAGACTAACCCCCTTAAGATGAATCTCGTCCCCCAGATTCGGCGCGGCTAGCAAATAGGTGCGGGTAGTCCTCTCGGATGTCATCCTCACGCTCCCAAGTGGCTTCCTCTTCGGTGTGGTGGCTCCACTGCACCTTGCAAACCCTGATCGTCTTGGTACGGGTAATCCTCTCCGCTGTCTCCAGAATCTTGACCGGCTTCTCCTCATAGGTCAAGTCATTCTCAAGCTGAACCTCCTCTAGGGGTACAGTGTCTCTCAATGGTGTATCCACCATCTCCGGATGGCACTTCTTCAGCTGGGATACGTGGAACACATTGTGAACAGCGGACAGAGCCTCTGGCAACTCCAACTGATAAGCAACTTCTCCTTTGCATGCTAAGACCCGATACGGTCCAATAAACCGAGGTGCCAGCTTACCCTTGATTCCAAATCTTTTGATTCCACGAAGTGGCGACACTCTGAGATATGCTCTATCACCTATCTCATACACCACTTCCTTGCGCTTGGCGTCCGCGTAGCTCTTCTGCCTTGATTGTGCTACCTTCAGCCTGTCCCTAATCAAGGCGACCTTCTCCTTAGCATCCTTGGTCAAATCAGGTCCAAACAACTGACGTTCTCCTACTCCATCCCATAGCAATGGTGTCCGACACCGTTTCCCATACAGCACGTCAAACGGTGACGTCTTGATGCTGGTTTGATAGCTATTGTTGTAGGAAAACTCAGCATACGGCAAATTCTCATCCCAACTAGATCCATGAGCCAAAGCGCAAGCTCTCAGCATGTCCTCCAAAATCTGGTTCACCCTCTCGGTCTGTCCATCAGTCTGCGGGTGAAACGCTGTGCTAAACTCCAATCTAGTACCAAGCGACTCATGCAGCTGGCGCCAGAAGTGTGAGGTAAATTGGGTGCCTCTATCAGATACGATACTCTTGGGAACTCCATGTAGGCACACAATTCTGTCCATATAAATCTTGGCCAACCTTGCACTCGTATAGGTCGTCCTTACCGGTATAAAGTGGGCTACCTTGGTCAGATGGTCGACCACCACCCAAATGGAGTCATACCCTAACCTGGTCCTGGGCAATCCCGTGATGAAATCCATTCCCACTCTATCCCACTTCCAATCGGGCACGGGCAATGGCTGTAGCAATCCTGCTGGCTTCTGGTGTTCCGCCTTCACTCGGCTACATACATCACATAGGGCAATATGCTCCGCGATGTCTCCCTTCATGTTGTTCCACCAGAATCTGTCCTTTAGGTCCATATACATCTTCGTATTGCCCGGATGTATGGAATACGGCGAGTCATGAGCTTCCTGCGGAATCAGCTTCCTTATCTCCGGATCGTTGGGAACGCACAAACGATCTCCATACCACAAAGTTCCTTGCTCATCCTCGCGGAATTCCCTTGCTCGACCCTCCTTCATCTTTTCCTTTACTTCATCTATCTCTTTGTCTCCCACTTGAGCCTTCCTGATTCTGTCCTGTAGCGTTGGTTGAACTTCCATTGTTGCGAAGTATCCTTCAGATACTACCTCCAGTCTAAGGTCCTTGAATTGCTTGCACAAATCCTCGGGCAATTCCCCAATGGTCAATCCATTGGCATAAACCTTCTGGCTCAGAGCATCTGCTACTACATTGGCCTTTCCTGGGTGGTATTGTAGATTCATATCATAGTCCTTGATAAGTTCCAACCATCTCCTTTGCCTCATATTCAGTTCCTTCTGTGTAAATATGTACTTCAAGCTCTTGTGGTCGGTGTACACATCGCAGTGCTTTCCCATTAAGTAATGCCTCCATACCTTGAGCGCATGAACCACTGACGCTAACTCCAAGTCGTGTGTGGGGTAATTACGTTCATGGTGTTTAAGTTGCCGTGAGGCATATGACACCACTCTCCCATCTTGCATCAGCACACTCCCAAGTCCCTGTCGAGAAGTATCACAGTACACTTGGAAATCCTTCTAAAGGTCTGGTAAACACAGAACAGGTGCGGTCACTAGTCGACGCTTCAGTTCCTGAAAGCTAGCTTCACACACATCCGTCCATTCAAACTTTCTCTCCTTCTTCAGAAGTTCATTCATCGGCTTAGCAATCTTGGAGAAGTTTTCAATGAATCTCCTGTAATATCCAGCAAGTCCCAAAAAGCTTCGTATCTCTCCCGCATTCTTGGGTGCTTCCCACTCAGTTACTGCAGTCACCTTGCTTGGATCAACAACGACTCCTTCTCCTGACACTACGTGTCCAAGAAATCCAACAGTGTTAAGCCAGAACTCACACTTGCTGAATTTGGCATACAGCTTGTGTTCCCTCAGCTTCTCCATAATCAGTCGCAGATGTTTCTCATGCTCGGCATCGTCCTTGGAGTATATCAGTATGTCATCAATAAACACCACCACAAACTTGTCCAAGTACTCCATAAATACCTTGTTCATCATGGTCATGAAATATGCCGGGGCATTCGTTAGTCCAAAAGACATAACTGTATACTCATATAAACCATACCTAGTGGTGAAAGCGGTTTTTGGTATGTCCTCCTCCCGGATCTTCAATTGGAAGTAGCCTGATCGCAGATCAATCTTGTTGAAAACCTTCGCTCCTTCCAGTTGATCAAACAAATCATTTATGTTCGGCAGGGGGTATTTGTTCTTGATGGTCACCTCGTTCAGCGAGCGATAGTCCACCACTAATCTCTTGCTGCTATCTTTCTTCTCCACGAACAGAACAGGTGCACCCCATGACGACGAACTAGGCTGAATGAATCCCTTGTCCAACAGCTCTTTCAGCTGCTTCTTCAACTCCTTCAGCTCATCCACATCCATCTTATATGGTCTCTTTGCAATAGGTCCTGTTTCCGGTATCAGGTCGATGAGAAACTCCACTTCCCTGTCAGGTGGCATTCCTGGCAGCTCTTCCGGAAACACGTCGAGGTAATCCCTAATCACAGGCACAGTATCCATGCTAACCCCCTTAAGAGAATTCAGCTTACACCTTCCCGGTCGCACAACCGACTTGAACCTAATTCTCTTACCATCTGGGGTCTTGAGTGAAACAGCTCGTTGTGCACAATCTATGTGTCCTCCATGCATAGACATCCAATCCATACCCAGAATAACATCTAACCCTTGTGATTCCAACACTACCAGATGTGCAATGAAGTTGTGTGTTCCAATCCTCACAGTTAAGCCATGACATCCCGCACTAGCTATCATATCTCCTCCAGGTGAACTCACTCTAATAGACTCTTTCGTAGACTCAGTAGGTAGCTTATACTTATCCACAAATGCCCTTGAAATGAATGAATGCGATGCACCAGTATCAAAAAGTATAAGTGCAGGGTGAGTGTTGATTGGGAACTTACCAATCACAAGGTCAGGCTCATCCGGGATCTCCTCCACATTCATGTGGTTCACTGTGGCCTTCTGGTTGTTGGTTGGCTTCAGTACCTTCCTCTCCGGACAGTTGTCTGCATAGTGTCCCTTCTGGCCACACTTGAAGCATGTCACCTCACTCAGATCCTTCTTCACAAAGCTGCGATCACGGTTGCGGTCATGTCCACCGTGTCCTCCTGAATGGTGAGAGTGTCCTCACTTGTGGCTGTGGTGGCTGCTCTTGTGGTTGTCATGGCGATGTCCATCGCCCCCATGGTGGTGGCGGTCATGGCTCCCATGGTCACTCCCTCCATGCTTGGAGTACCCATCATATGAAGTGCGAGACTTGTGATGTGAACCAGAGTGGTGATTATTGCTCTTTCTCTTGCGGTTCTCCACCTGCTTGTGCTTCCCTTCCAAGATCCTGGCCTTGTCCATAAGCTCCTGGAAAGTGGGGCAATAAACCACCAGTAGCTGCACTGAAAGCTCATCACTGAGGCCATCCAGGAATCTCTCCCTCCTTTTTGCATCAGTGTCAACATCCTCAGGCGCATAACGGGACAGGTTGTTGAACTCCTCAATGTACTCAGCCACGGTGCGGTTGGTTTGGCGCAAGTTGCGGAACTCCTTCCTCTTCAGGCTCAGAACTCTTGAAGACACGTGGTTGGTCCTGAAACCTTCCTCAAACATTGCCCAAGTCACAGTGTCCAGCGGGTGGGTGATCTGAAAAGTGTCCCACCAAGAAGCGGCTGGTCCCTCCAGTAGGTGAGCGGCAAACCTCACTTTCTCAGCATCAGTGCATCCAATAGTTACTAGATCCTTGTTGACTGAACGCAACCAGTCGAGAGCAACCATTGGTTCTGTTGCAGTAGAGAACTTAGCTGGCCTTAGCCTCAGAAATCTGGTGAGAGCATCTCCCTAAGGCTGGTTGTTTCTATTGTTGTTGTTGTTCTGAGCTTCCATGAACTGAGTCATAACTTGGGTCAGCTGTGCCTGAGCTGCCATGAGCTGCTCCAACTCAGTGGGTTGACGGCGGGGAGGCATCTGCGGTTTAGTACAGGTAAGCTTAGAAAGAATCAACTACGATAATAGGATTCTACCCATGCATTATGATCAAACAACAACAAACAATAGCAGACAATCTCAAGCAAGCAACACATCAACAAACAAGTGATCCAGCAACATCCCAGGGGTTATCCTAGCAGTATATACCTACTGAAATAGTTTTACAAGAGTTGGCAATGGTTAACTAAACAGTTGATCAACTAAGTAACAAAAACAGCAATCTGCCAGAACAGTCCAGCAGCGTTCACGAATTTTTCTACCTGACTTAGACTTGTCAGAAAAATATGCTGATTTTTGCACATACAGTACAGAGAGTTTCGCACCAGCCCTATTTTTTTCAGATTTTTCCCAGTTACCAGTAAAATATGAAAAATCGTACAGTACTACTGTATCAGCAGAAAACTGCAGCGAAAATAACACAGATAGTAACCAAACTTGCCATAACTCTTTCATAAAATTCACACAAATAAATCATGGGATATTGGAGTACACAAATAAGCAACTAAACACTCTTAAACTAACAGTAATTAAGTTTCACATCGATCGAGACTAATCCTAACGATTTTACCTAACGAGGACTAATTGGTGGACTTCTATCTACTTCTTGAAGAGGTTGCGGTAGGTCCTTGCACTCATGCGTTGGCGCTTCGGCCCACGGTTCAACCATGGTGGCGGAGTATACACCTATCCTGAGTCATCACTTGAAATCTCAAACTCCACCTCTTCTGGATCCTCCTCTTCTTCTTCACTCTCAGCTGCAACTGCTACAGCTTCATCTCCTCTACCATCATCGTCTCCATCATCATCATCCTCGTCCTCATCATCATCATCGTTCCCACTGTCATCATCATCATCATTGTTGCCACCATCTCCATTGTCATCATCAGAGGGTGGATTCAGCTGTGCTTGGAGAGCGGCAATCTGGGTTGTCATAGCTTCAATAGTTTGATCCCGTTCCTGGACGGTCCCTTGCAGCTGTTGTATGTTCTGGGTGTTCTCTTGCACAGTACCATGAAGATGAGCTATGGTTGCATCTCTGGCTATCAGGGCATTCTCTAGAACTCCCACAGCTTCATGCAAGGTGTCTATCTCCTGTCCTTGGACCACCATACCATTGCTAGCAAAATCTGCAATCTCCTTTATCATCATCATCATCACTTTCTCAGCTAGAGCTCCATTCTCCCTTTCCATGTCCTCTATGTGCCTCCGACGGGGCGGCATGTTGTTCCTATCGCCCGGAGTAACCACAATGTGTCCGTCTTCATCACGCCTCCCATAGTCACGGTAGGGTGAGTCTGCTGGCAGTAGGTGTCGGACATAATGGCACTGGCGAGACAGGGCTTCATGTATGGCCAAGTTGATTCCAAGTCCCCAGTTGCATTATGTCTTGGTGTAGATCAGATGCACAGGGTTTGGCAAGGCGGCATCCCTGAAGATGAAGGTGGTGATCTCCCATGCATCCTCACCATATCCATAGGTGTACAGCCTTCTTCCCTTGAACATGGGCAGTGGCAATCCCAATGACTGCGAGAGCTGTGTTAACTGTCTTGCAAAGGGCCTTGGTGACTCCATGGTGGCATACTCAGTCCTGACTTCTCCCATCTATCAATTAAAAGAGGAAAGTGTGAGAATAGCATATGGTAAGAATTTACGAGAGTGAAAGGCATAAGATGAAAGACAGAGTTAATATAAGCTTTAATAATTCTATGGCTTCCTAATTCAATCTTAGGTCACGATCCTACAGTCGACACACGGGCTCTGATACCATCTTGTAACACCACGGTTCTGAAAAGACCGTAGCTTCTATGTGGCATGCCAATCCCTGGATCGGTTCATTGGCCCATAATAGAATAAGATGAATAACATAGCAAAATATCCGTGTATCATAAATAACGAAGATCCAGAGTACCATTATTACAATAAAAACTTAGCCCAAGGCTAGCTCAAATTATTCAGGTAGCAACATAAATAAAGTAAATCCTCCATTCTTCAAATTGCCCACAAGTGAACAAGTGTCGAGTGGAGTACCGTGGCCTATATCGATTACTCAGAATCGGAATATCCTGCAACATGAAACGTAGCAGCCCCGAAGGGTCAATACATGGAATGTATGGCAAGTAGAGCTAGTAAAGGAGGCAATAGTGCTAACATCTACATGCATATTTGGCAATTGAAGCTGTGTCTGGCTTGCATTTGCAAATACCTTTGTCCTACTTTCATAAACAGTTTTTGATTTTCTTTAAAAAGATCCCAATTAAGTTAACCCAACAATATTAAAGCAATTATGAAATTAGAATGAGCGAGAAACATGTCATGGAATCAATATCAAGCAACTCAGATGTCCATAACCGGGGACACGGCTAATCGATTAGATTATACACCCTGCAGGGGTTAGTACACTTTACCCATGTGACTTGGCCAGCCCAGCTCGTACCATCACTCTCATTTTGGGATGGAGATCTTTGAGATCTATGGGTGGGAATGTGCTTACATATGAGCATCTTGGGCATCTTATGCCAATATCCTTCTTTATCCATACTTGGATTTTGTCTTCCACTTTGGCTTGATACTATGTTGATTGATGTATCCTAAACTATTATATCTATCTAGGATGTTTGAATCTTGCCATATGGCGTTGTAATATTTCTATTTCTTTTAGATGTTGTGGCCCTGATGTACTCTTATATGTCGTTGGCATACATACTTATTTGTGTATGCTTGACTCGTAGTCCAGCCAGCTACGTCTCTCGCACATGAAGCTATAACCATGCGAAGTGGGTAGGGTGGTTGGCCGGTATCATGTCCTGCTCTGCTAGGTGGGCCTACACGTGGGTGGCCTTCGGCCTCTACGGTAGCACACCTTATCCACTTTTGGGTTATACCAGCTTGTGTTTAGAGCGTAGGATCTAGGGAATTACATAGAACTACTAGGGTCCTTGGCTTCCAATAGGCCTCCTCCAAAAGCATCCACATACCAAACTGACGCTCAGATGCTGCATGCTCCCTACTACCACACTCTAGATACATGTGTCCCATGGAAACCACACACTTCACAATGCTTCGAAAGCTTCTCAAATTTCACCTAAAGAAACCTCCGATCACCTCCCTCCAGCATGAGTTGGACAAAGTGCGTTAGCGGATTCATCAAGTCTATCTTCACCCACACACATTGGAAAACACTAGTCATGGTTTTCACAACTACAAGATTAACAACAATAACCTCTCCCACCCTCCGTGCAAACTGAGTCGGGACTTCCACATTACGGAACAATGGCAACAACTTATGAATCTGCACCCATGCGAGACTCCTTGCGGACCCCCCTAAAAAGTCGCGACCCTTCTTCCATAATTATTTTCCAATCCCCTAAACAGTAAGCCTAGAACATGAACAAGTTCGGTTTGATCACTGGCCACTTTATTGACAGCCAACGGCTGATCTTCTCCTTGCCTAAAACAACGCCATTGTGTTTCTCATCATGCAACTTTGAACTCTTCAGCAACTCATCCACGTCAACCTCCTTCTCTTTCCCCTCTCTCGCCATGGAGCTTTTTGCCATGGCGATCTCAAACTCCTTTCCGTCACTCCGACCAAACCCCACCCGCCAATCGGCCACCCTAGGCCAGCAAGCTAGGCCATCTAGCCCCTTAGTCAGCCCGAGTCGACTGGGTCGAGGGGGTAGGAACATGGTGGACGACGGTCTTCCAGCGATGAAATCAATCATCGCTGAAATCGCCTGCCCTAGAAACCCTAGGTAATTGCTGCTCGATCGAGTTCTTTCTGAAAATTTGGAGAAAGGTACTTCAACCAATTTGCCCATCGCAAGTTCATGGCTATGCGACCAACTCGAGGGAGCCGCGCACACAACATGTTTCCAAAATTTTAAAATACGAACATTTTTCAAAATGCGATTTTTTTAAATCTAAACTTTTTTTATTTGAACTTTTTTCAAATGTGAACATTTTTCAAAAATACAGACATGTTAAAAATATGATTTTTTTAAAAAAAAATTAAAGTCATAAAATAAAGTAATAAAAAAGTAAATAGAAAAAGAATAAAAAATAAAAGAGAAAACAGATGATAAGAAAAGGAAAAAAGAAAAACGAATGGAAAAAAAAAGAACATGAAGGAGGTGCGGCGCGCGATGTGGACCATGTCCATACCGTGTGCGCGCGTGGTAGGTGTCGACCTGTGCAGCATATAGGATTTGTCCTCGAGGTCGAGGGAATAAACTGGACTTTTGTTTTGAGAACGAGGGAATAAACTGGACTGAGAAATGGCAACTGACGCTTGGGCCTGGGCGGCTAGGCGGTCTACTGGATCGTTATGGTTTGCTCCCGGCGGCCGGCAGGCTTCTGGCCTCAATCGGGGGCCATAAATTGCTCGGATTTTGATGAGATGACACACGTTCCACCACGCCATCGAGATCCACCCGCGGGAGAACGGAAGGGGCATCTCAAAGATGAGCCGCCGCCGCACCTCGCCGTCCTAGGCGCTTCCGTTGGATAACGACGACCTCCTCTGGGAGATCCTGCTCCGCCTGCCCCCGCAGCCTTCCACTATCCCCCGCATCTCCCTCGTCTGCAAGCGATGGCGCCGTCTCGTCGCCGACGCCGCGTTCCTCCGCCGCTTCCGCACCTACCACCGGAGGCCCCCCATCATCGGCTTCGGCTTCTTCTCCACCTTCGGTAGCCCGGTATTCACCCCCGCGCTTGATCCGCCAGACCGGATCCCCGCCGAGCGCTTCTCCTTGCGGCTTGAAGAAGGCGACCGCTACAAGTTCCTCGGCTGCCGCCATGGCCGCGCCCTCATCCTCAACACGGCGGCCCTTCCTCCTGGTATGGAACCCCGTCACAGGCGATCAGCCCCGCGTGGACGTTCCCCCGGAGTTCAACAGCGACAAGATCTTCATCCTCAGGGGGGCGCTGATTTGCACTGCCGGTGACCAAGGCCACGCGCACGGCGATTGTCACTCAGGCAGCTTCCAGGCGGCCCTGCTGGCCACTGACGTAAGCAAAGATGAACAGATTTTCGCAAGCGTTTACATATCGGAGACCGGCAAATGGAGTGAAATCATCTCAGCACGTACCAGTGAGATATCTCCTGCTATGGGAACTTTTCAACCTAACATCACTCCTATCTTGATTGGACTTCAGTTTACTGGTCGTATGGTCGTCGTGCTTTCATAGTCGAGTTTGATTTGGATAGACAGAAAATAACACTAACAGAGCTACCACCAGTTGCGAACACCCACAACGACACCGTTTTCGCAGTTATGCACGCTGAAGATGGTGGCCTTGGATCAATCACTCTGTCGAATTTCCGCGCCGAACTATGGAAGAGGAAAGCCGGTGATTGTGATGATAGTGCTATATGGGTTTTGGAAACAACTGTTGAACTGGACAAGCTTCTTTCGCTGGGAGCAGCAGGCAAGAGGAAGTCACTACCTTAGTGGGGTTTGATGAGGAAAACAATGTGATCCTTGTAAGGGCATATTCAGGCGTCTTCTTGGTCTATCTCCAGTCAATGAGGTTTAAGAGACTTTGCAACAGTGGCAATGCCAGGGCTATCCGTATCTATCATTCATCCCCAAGTTTCTATGCAGCAGGTAAAAGCATGCCTTTACTTAAATTATTTTCAGTAACTGTTGATGAAATGCCTCTCAGAATCCTTGAGTTCAGTACCGATGATTTCAGTTCATATCAGTTCAAATTTTCTTTCGCTGCTTGAGGAATTCTTTAAGAACGACAATACTAAATGTTAATGTTCTTGTCTATTGGCTATATGCATAAACTGTGTTACTGAAGTAATATTATGCGAACAGCTGCACTGTAGACCTTTTCAGCATGAGGTTTGATGACAGTTAGAAATTGATGACTAGTAGTACTTGAAAACTACCCTTGAACAAACTCAAATGTCAAATGAGTAACTCGGTTGGCTGTCACATTCGGAACATCAAAGCAATTACATTAGTTCTCTCATCAGTCCTTTAATCTAATTTGATATTGTTATAACTCCTAAGCCTGTAACAGTGGCTTGCTACGAACCCTTACCTTTTGACACGATAGTTCATTTTTACATGCCGTGAAAAATCAACTGGATATATTTTATCTGTTACAGGCTTATTTAAATCTTAGTACCTATGATCACTTTTGCTTGTAGAGACATTAGTTTGGGCATGTTTTGATTTTGTCCGCTGTCATTACAAGGAATGGGTGGACTTGAGATAATTTCTGCATCATATATTTTCGTTGCATAAATTGTGCTAGGTTCTATTCACAATGCATATACGAACATAGCTGTGTTGAGGGTGTGATATGTAACAGTTGAAATTTGAAGAGATCTAAGCGAAGTGGAATGCTGGGTTTGAACCAACTGAAACGTCAAATGAGTAACTCATCTGGCAATTTCAGCACCTTATTTGATGATTTTTCCTCTGTTCATCTTGCTTTCCATAATAATTACAGCTCGTATCGGTCTCATCACATAAATAATAGTTGTATGTTATGCCTTGTCGAAGAGTCTTGCTGCAAGCGAGGAACCTTTTTGTACTAGAATAAATCGTTTTCATTATGTTTTAGTACCAGACTTCACATCTAAACAGTTGATTAATCTTTTTTATTGGAGCAACCAGCAGGAGCACTGCCTTTTCTATTAGAAGAAGAGAATTGGCCGGTTTGGAAGGGAAACCGAAACCGGCCAAAACCCGATACAAACGTATATACACATGGGTCCGGTTAAAAGGGGAACCGGACCAAAAAATACCCCAAGCGGCATAGTTTCAGGAAAACCCGGCAAAACCAAGATAAGACCATGCGACCTAGCTCGACTAGGTCGGGAGCACCAACACCGGCACAACGGCAATCGTGCCGCCATGCAGGCAACCACACCGGTCCTGGGACCGCGCGCATCCTAGCCAACGATGCAGCAACCAGACAACACAAACCCCATCGCCTAGCGGAGCGCCAAAACCTCCAAAGACATCGCCCCCAAGAGGGAAAACGACGGTGGTGCCGCCGATGCCTGCTCTAGCAGAAACCAGAGCTCAGGTTTTCACCCGGAGAGTCTGTGACCCGAAACGACGAGGGAGGTGAAGGAGCTCCTCAACGATGCCTCCAACAAGGGAAACGACGTCCGCGGACGCCGACATCGCCGATATCAACCTAGGTTGATGCAATGCTTTTGCGCGGAGAACGCCATACCCGAAGCCGAACAAGCCGATCCACCAAGGCGAGGAAGTCGTTCCTGCCTTGCAGCTCACCGCCGACCACCACATGCCGCAGGGAACCCACAACGGTACCTCCTCCTGCGGTGCCCCCTGCTGCCACCACCAGCCCTGCATAGCCGCCAAGACACTGACGGAGCCGGGCGTCGCCTCCACGAGACCACCGCGCCAAGACACCCCTGACCCGCCGTCCTCCATGCCACTGCTGCGTCGAGGCAAAATCTGGCCGCCAACCACCCACACGCCACCGGGGCCCCGGGGCCGCCGCCCCGGCGTCCTCGACTCCGGGGAAAGGTAGACGTTGGCGCCGGAGCAGCGGCACGGCCACCCCTGCCGCCCGCTCGTGGTCGAGGGCGCTGCCCTGACCGGATCCACTCCCGAGCCCGCCGGCTCGGCGTCCACCCCCGCAGCAGCGCCGCCATCCCCCACTCCCAGCAGCCGCACCACGACCGCCCCCGCCACCCTGAACGCCGCCGCCGCCCAAAGCCCCCGCCTGCCCGCCAGACGAGGCGCCGCCGCGCGCCAAAAACGGATCGCCGCCGCGAGCTTCCCTGCTCCCTAACGCCTCCGCCGCGGAGAGACCCGACCCCGCCGCCGCCGTCCTGCTGGCGGCGCGGGGTCGCCTCCCGGGTCGCCCCTAGGGAGGGAGCGACGCATGTCGTTTTCTATTACATGTAAATAGAAAAAAAGGTTTAAAACAGTTGGTCAATCTAAGATCATTTTCATGTTATTGTTGTTCTTGTAACTCTGCATTTTCCGATTCATCTCAACATCCCATGTTGCTGACTAATTATTTCAGGCAGTGGCGTTGGTGGTGGACATGGGCGGACCCAGCATCCCTCTAGCCTGGGCGGCACCGATGGCGCAAAGCTTGTGTTTTTATAGATATTTATAGCGATTTTGTCTGAAAAATTCAGATCTTAACCTCATTCGTCTAGGCTGGTGAAGCACTGTGTCATGTGTAAGATGATTATATGGCGGGATGTGTGCTAGTATGCTATGGTGACTGAAAAGATAGCATAAGATTATTGCCTGGAGGAGGAGGATATGCATGTTTTTTTGTGGATTTTTAAGCTGGTTTGCTATTTCAGATTGCTAGCTGCATTGGTTTTGCTTGATGATTTTTTCCCTCGTGGAAGCATTAGCTCCTACTCCCTCCGTTTTAAAATATAAGATGTTTTAGTTTTAGAAAGAAAATGTATCTAGACTTGTTTTAGTGTGTGAATTCATTCTAAACTTAAGTGAACTTATATACTAAAAGTAGTCTAGATACATTTGTTTCACAAAGCTAAAACATCTTATATTTTGAAACAGAGAGAGTACTATATATTGTGATCTGTGTAATGCGTCCACTATTTTGTTGCCAGCTCCCAGGCAACCGACAGATGTTTATGCCTGGAAAGTTTTAAAGACTCAAAGCTATACCATGTGATCATATATTGCTGTTCGTTCTAGATTGCCAGGTTACCGTCTTATGATACTTGAAGATCATGTCGTTATTTGTCATGCTGTTGTTTATGAGATGATGATGATGGAAGTATAATTGAGAAACAAAACCCTTGAAAAAGGAAATTAGTTTTCTGTGGGGGCTTGAAGGATCAGAAGTACCTGCCTTGGTTTGTGGGAGACTGCAGCTAGATAGCTGTTGCTTGCTCAGTCTTGGACTTGTGCAGGAATGCAGGATCCTACTCCGGTGAAGAGCTAATTCAATCCCACCAGGTCAGCATTTGACGGGAAGCTCCAGGACTATGGTCATGATTCATTTTGGCTCTCTAACCTTAAACTTGGCCTGCTGGGCCTTGTGCAAGTCCTGATTGGGCGGGGTCTTCACTTGGACCAGTACTATGCAAGTTGATTGGATTCTCACTTCTGCCTTTGTGAATCTCCACCATCTCATACATCCTCTCCAAAACCTCCTGGCCCAAAGAACTCTCTGACCATCAGCAATTTTCCTTTGCTAGACACCTGCTTAAACCTTATGACATGGTTATTGGTGATGGCCTACAAAGTCCCTTTTCAACTGATCCACTGGAATCTTTATGGCTTCATGAAAGCATACACCGTTCATGATTGCCCACGTGGATTTTTATGTTTCTTTACTGGTGGCATCAATCAAAGAGAGAAATCTTGACACCGTCGAGCACAATACCATCTTGAAGATGACTTATCCTCTCAGTTTTCAAAAGGATTTCTTTAGTTATGTAACTTCTATGGTGTTGCTCGATGGTGTCATAGCTGAAAATTTGCATTGCCATTGCGGTTTCGGGAAGGGAAATCCTCTTCCGACTCTTCTCTTTATCATAGGTATAATTGTTAAAGAAAATATTATTGAAGCTTCCCATCATGATCTTGTACATCTTCTAGATTTCTGAACAATGTGCTAATGATACTACACTATTAATCACGCAACATGTTCTTGCCAGCTTCTATGTCTCAAATGCCCTCTCGAATCCTTCGCTAGTCCACATGATACTTTGTGTGACCTTTCACGACTCTTGCCTTCTGACGATGAATTTTGCTGATGAAAAATGCATCAGGTAGGGCTCCTTGATTGAAAATTAGGCATATTTCCTTTTACACATCTTGCCTTCCGCTCGTTCTATTTTGCCTAGAAATCATAGATTTTGCCTCTCTCATCGAGAGTGTGTGCAGTCGAAGTTCAGAGTTGCTTCATGTGCCCCATTTTGTCTTTTGATGGTCATATCATGGTCAACAAGGCCGTCATGAATGACATGTCTAGTTTCTATCTGTGTAGTCTTAATTTTCGGGAAGTGTCAAGAAAGCTATTGAGTTCGACGTTGTAGTTTTGTTGATGTTGTTATCAATGGAACCGGGGATGTCATAACATTGTACTTCCTTTGTTCACTAATATAAGCCATCTCTTAGCAAACTAAATCAGGTAGCTAAAACATCTTATATTAGTGAATGGCGCAATTGTTGATGGACAAACTTGTTTTAACGAAATAAAACAGGACTAAACAAAGGGTGTACATTAATATCACAATCACACAAGAACGAACCAAGAACATGTAATTTCTACAACATATTGTTAATTGTTTTCACCCTTTTCGAAGACCTTCAGCTTATAGTTTTGGGTTGTAAGGGTCTTTAGTCCCGGTTTTATATCGGGACTGCGAAATCGGGACTAAAGGTCTCTATCTTTAGTCCCGGTTTTCTACAACCCGAACTAGAGGATACCACATGGTCGTTTTTGCAGCGCGGGGGCGGAGGACCTTTGGTTCTGGATCGTATCACGATCCGGAACTAAAGGGTGTTATCCGCGCCCACACTTTTTTAGTCCCAGGCCGTATCACGATCGAAACTAAAGGTCTGAGATAATCCGTGACTAGAATTTTTCCGGACTTCTAACCACTAAAAACGGTACGAATCGGAACTAGTAGTCATACTAGTTCAGGCTCGTAACAAATTAATATTAGTGTTAGAATCTGGACTAAACCGAAGACTCTTTTTTCTACTAGTGATTACAAATCAAAAGACTAGGAAAGACATTTCGTCGTAGAAATTCCCCGGTTTGGCTTCGGTGTGTACACGCGACAGTTCGTCGTACCACGGGTCAACGTCTAGCTTTACCACAGACGCGACGATACAGAATCTCCGGTGCGCTCGCGTCGCTCCGGAGCCCCACACCGAACCCGAACCGGCACACGTCGACACGTACCCGAACCGGCGCCCCGCCGCGAGCGATACGACAGCGCGGCGCTGCCCCGCTGGCCAGCCACGGAAGAAAGCGAAGGGGCACGCGAGCCGTCCGGGGGGGCGTATCGCGCGAGCTCGCAGCACAGGGAAACGCCGCTTTCGTGGCGATCGGGAGCGGATACGGCGCGGGTCGCGGGGAGAGATTTTGAACAGGAGGGGGCGATCTTGGGAAAACGAATCGCCGGGGGGTGGAAGGAAAGGAAAGAAGGAAAGCGACGCGGTATCACGAGACCCACGCGCCCGGGGATCCCCGAACCGCTTCGGTTTCCGATCGATCGTGGCGTGGCGTGGCGTGGGGCGCGATCGCGCTGGGGATTTGGTGGTAGCTCGGGGAATCGATCGATCGATCTTCGGATCAGGGAGGATATCGAAGTTGGTGCGGCGGTGGATACCGGTGTACTACCTGAGAGAAGACATGGCATGGAAGCTCCGAATCCGAGGATACGCAAGCTGATATTTTTATTTTCTACAGTCGGTGGCTAGCTCAGATAGTCAGATATGCTGACTTCATTTTTTGGTACTAGCTAAGATAAGAGTATCCTGAGTCCTTGACTCGTGTGCTCGGGCCTCTTGTATAGCGTGACTAAATCCGAAAACTATCGTGACCTCCCGAGGTTAGTGATTATTTAATGGTAAATACTATTGTACAGGTCCGATTGGAAGGCAACCATCGGACCATCCACCAGGCGTCCATTTCAATTGGATCGGACGTTTTATGTAGGCGTTTTTTTTCTCAATCAATAACCATGCGGCGTCTGCTCCCGTTAGAAAATAAACGGCGTGATACGCAATTAATTACCCTACCGACCAGAAACTGCTCCACAATCGCCGCACCGCCCCCGTAAGTCCACTCCCGTCACACCGCCTCGCCATCCGCCTTCCTCATCCGGCAACTCCGCCTCGGAGCACCGATTATCGCAACCTCCGGCACCGGAATCTCCCTGCCCCCCCCTCTGCACTGCTTGCTTCCCTCTCATCTGCGTCTCCTCTTCAGCAACCACCGCGGCGACGCGAATGGAGCTCCGAGGCTGCGGGGCGTCGGCGGGGTGACCAGCGGCCGACGGAAACAGAGGTGAGCCTCGGATTTTTTTGCTATCACGAGCTTCATCCGAATTAGGTTGGGCGTACGTCCCTCACCAAATGCGGATCCTCTTCAGCATCCATCGACGGCGGTGCGTTCTTGGTGGATTCGCGGCTGCGGGTCATCGACGACATCGCCCACGGAAGCAGAGAGGGCAGGGGGAGTTCTTGGTCGATTCGGGGCTCCGATTAAGGTTCGGAGGGGATTTCTTGTGGTTTTCTTGGTCGATTCCTCACGGTTTAGCAAGCGGCATCCCTACCACGACGACAAGATTGTGCCAAGGTGATGAAATTGATCCCTAAATATGTGATTTGTTTCCTGCACTTATCGGGCACTAGATCCACTTATACATGCATTTGTGCATCTCTAATGTAGTCAATTCACAAGTGTGTGCTCGCATTCGAGGCTCGAGACTGGTTTAGATTTCGACATATAGACATTTTATTATTGGATTTAACACTAGTCTGCGTATGTACGCTTCCATGAACTGCTTTTCATGCTGTGCCAGATTTAAAATCAAGCTTCAAGTATACTATGTTTCTCTGTTTTTGCTGGTTGGTTTTGAAAATTTTGGGTACACTTCCAGTTAGATTGGCGGCAATGTTTTACTATCTCACTTTTTAAATATACATGCTTTCACACAATTGTAAATCCGCTGCATACAAACAACCACATGCTTCTATCATCCACGATTCCAACCCACCAATATGGATTCTCATGTGCTTTGCTTTCACATAAAACCCCACCTGCTTCAAACAAAAAAAATACATGATCCTATCATCCATGATTCCAACACACTACAAATATGTTTCTGTAACTATCATGCCTTAATTCCATATATAGTAAATTACAACTGCATTCTAATAAGATTCCATTTACCTTTTCGCAGGACACTTATCCAACATGCCAAAAGCTGCGAAGGCAGAAAAGGATGACGATCCAGGATGTTTGCTGAAGTCTTGTTTTTTGGGGCCTCGATTGAGGGACATAATACTGGGTCTAAAGAAACCTCGGAGAGATCTCTGTTGGAGATATGCCCTAGAGGCAATAATAAAAGTAGTTATTATTATATCTTTGTGTTTATGATAAATGTTTACATTCATGCTATAATAGTATTAACAAGGAAACATTAATACTTGTGTGATTTGTAAACTTAATTTGAAGTCCCTAATAAAGCCTCTATATAATACTAGCTTGTTGGTTAATAGATGATTGTGGTTTCCCTATCATGAACATTGAGATGTTATTAACAACAAGATCATATCGTTAGGAGAATGATATGATGGACATACTCCTATAGATAAGCGTAGCATAAAGATCAAGTCATTTTAATAGTTCAATTGCTATATGCTTTCTGATACATAGTAATCTAATTCCTTCGACCATGAGATCATGCATATCACCTTTACCGGATGGATGCTTTGATGACATCAAACACCACACCGTAACTGGGTGGCTATAAAGGTGGCATTGAGTGTTCGGAAAGTATTGGTTGAAACACATGGATCAAGAGTGGGATTTGTCCATCCATATGACGGATAGATATACTTTGGGCCCTCTCGATGAAATGTCATCCAATTAGCTTGCAAGCATGTGACTGGCTCACAAGGGATCACATATCACGGGAACGAGAAAAGAGTACTTATCGGTAACGAGGTTGAACTAGGTATGCAGAGATACCGACGATCATAACGTCGGATAAGTAAACTATCGTGAGACAAAGGGAAATTGATATCGTATGTAAGTGGTTCATTCGATCGCAAAGTAATCGTTGAAATATGTGGGAGCCATATGAATTTCCAGATTCCTCTATTGGTTATTGTTCGGAGAAGTGTCTCGATCATGTCCGCATAATTCACGAACCGTAGGGAGACACACTTAAGGATTCGACGTTGTTTGAGTAGTTATGGAATGATGAGAAAGAGACCGAATGTTGTTCGGAGTCCCGGATGGGATACGGGATATCACGAGGAGATCCGGAATGGTCCGGAGAATAAGATTCATATAAGGAAAGTCCCGTTTCGGAGTTGGGGAATGGTTCCGGTGTTTTCATCAGGAATGTTCTAGAATGTTCCGGAATGTCCGGCACTCCGGAGGGGAAGGGTACATGAATGTGTTGTATCAAGTTGGTATGATTGCATCATGTACTAAGTGTCATCGCTGTTCCAAATAAAGGATTAATTCAAATCCTAGTTTGAAAAGTCAAATAGCTAAATTGAAAAGTCAAACGACTAAATTTGGAAAGAGGAAAAGAGGAGGAAGGGGAAACCGAGTTGGGGAGGGAGTCCCTCCTCCCCAAGCCGGCGCACCACCCAAG
Organism: Avena sativa; assembly: GCA_916181665.1. NCBI lineage: Eukaryota > Viridiplantae > Streptophyta > Magnoliopsida > Poales > Poaceae > Avena > Avena sativa. The sequence continues at coordinate 294,613,181 of OV702297.1, read as the reverse complement.
CCGAGTTGGGGAGGGACTCCTCTCCCTCCCCTTGGCCGGCCGGCCCCTCCACCTATATAAGGAGGGGCAGGGCTCCCTCCTAGAGACACACAAGTTCCCTGCCCCAAACCCTAGCTTGGCGCCACCACCTCCTGCAGCTGCCGCCGCCTCCTAGGGTTGCCCTAGCCGCCGACTTGGGCTGCCCCAAGCCCTAGCCGCCGGCTCTAGCACCTCCTCCTTGGTGTGTCTAAAACCTAGATCGCCGAGGAGCTCTCTCATAATCCACCATACTCGCTCTGGCTTAAGGCGAAGCCCTGCGAGATCTCCCCTCTACTTCCGGTACCACGCCGTTGTGCTGCCGGAATCGCGAGGAGAGTGCTACAACCTCCGCTGCCTGCTGGAACAAGGGAGAGTAAGGTCTTCGTCGAGTACCGAACGTGTGACCGACTGCGGGAGCGCTGCCGGAACGCAGCGCCGGAAGGATCATCTACGCGATCTTGAGATCGGGAAGAGTACGACTACATCACCCACGAGAATCCGCTCTCGTTAAACACTTTGGAATCTTCGAGGGTGAGTTATTCCATCGACTCGTTGCTACAATCTAGTAGATAGATCTTGGCTTGTTTGTTTGTATGCGGTAGAAATTTTTTGTTTTCCATGCTACGAAACCCTACAGTGGTATCAAAGCCGTGTCTATATGTAGATCTGTTGCACGAGTAGAACACAATGGTCATTGTGGGCGTTGATGCTTTTATTGTCGATTGCTTCTTGTGTACTTTGCATCTTGCGGGATGTTGGGATGAAGCGGCCCGGGCTAACCTTACATGACATCGTTCATGAGACTTGCTCCACGCTTGACATGCAACTTGTATTGCATAAGTGGCTTTGCGGGTGCCTGTTTCTCCTAGCATAGTTAAGATCCAATTTACAACGGGTGATTAACAATACTAGTATCAATGTTGTGGTTCTTGTTCGTAAGTTAGAACGACACTTATTGAAAGCCCCAAATCACGTAAAACATGCAAAGAAAGTAGAGGCGTCTAACTTTGTTTTGCAGGGGTGTGCTGTGATGTGATATGACCATGATTGTGATTATATTTGATGTATGCAATGTTCCTTATTGTAAGTTGGCAACCGGCAGGAGCCATATGGTTGTATTTAATTTATGTTAAGACTCGCGTGTCTATTCAAAGTAGTTGTAATAGTTGAAGCCGGTGGACGACAACCATGGAGAAGCGTCATTGACCTTGATGCAATGCCGGTGATGATGGAGATCATGTTCGTGCTAGAAGATGGAGATCGGAAGCACAAAGAAGAAAGGCCATATCATATCACATATTATGAATTGCATGTGATGTTAATCCTTTATGCATCTTGTATTGCTTAGTAGACGACGGTAGCATTATAAGATGATCCCTCATGCACATGAATTTCAAGTCATAAAGTGTTCACCCTTAGTTAGCACCGTTGCTAAAGCTTGTTGTTTCGAAGCACCACGTGATGATCGGGTGTGTTTGATTCCGCAAGTGTATACAACGTGAGCAAGCCAGATTTGCTCATGCGGAAACTAAGGTTTGATCTTGACGAGCCTAGCATGTACAGACATGGTCTTGGAACACGGATCACCGAAAGGTAAAGCATGAATCATATAGTAGATATGATGAACATGTTGATTGTTCGCCATTGAAACTATATCAACTCTCGTGATGATCGGTGTTGATGTGGTGGATTTGGTTCGTGTGATCACTAAAACAATGTGAGGGATATTGTTTTGAGTGGGAGTTCACCTAGATTAATTCTAATATTAATTTGAACTCAATTTGTCATAAACTTAGTCTAAACTATTGTAAATATGTTGTAGATCAATGGCAGCCCCTACCATCAATTTTAATGCGTTCCTAGAGAAAGAAAAGTTGAAAAACAATGGAAGCAACTTCGCGGATTGGTTCCGCAATTTGAGGATTGTCCTCACAGCTGGTAATTTGACCTATGTGCTGGATGCACCGCTGGGTGACCCACCTGCAGTTGATGCTTCCGATGAAGTAAAGAATGTTTACCTCACTCGGAAGACTCAGTACTCCATAGTTCAGTGTGCTATCTTGTATGGTTTAGAATCGGAGCTTCAGAAAAGGTTTGAGAATTCAGACCCATATGATATTGTCGAGGATCTCAAATTGATCTTTGAGACTCATGCGGCAATTGAAAGCTATGAGGCTTCTGAAAAGTTCTTTAACTGCAAGATGGAAGAGGGCAGCTCCGTCAGCGAGCATGTGCTTAAGATGTCTGGGCACGCAAACAAACTTTAAAGCTTGGGTATTGTGATTCCCAATACTTTGGGGATTTACCGTGTCCTCCAATCACTACCACCAAGTTACAAGAACTTTGTGATGAACTACAACATGCAAAACATGAACAAGACGTTGTCAGAACTCTTTGCCATGTTGAAGTCTGCAGAAGTGGAGATCAAGGAAGAGCACCAAGTGTTGTTGGTCAATAAGACCACCAAATTCAAGAAAGGCAAGTCTAAGAAGAAGGGACACTTCAAGAAGGGTGGTAAGAAAGTTACCACGCCGACGAAGAAGACCAAGGCTGGACCTAAGCCTGATACTGAGTGCTTTTACTGCAAGGGAGAAGGTCACTGGAAGCGGAATTGCCCAAAGTACTTGGCGGATTTGAAGAACGGCAACATCAAGAAGAAAGGTATATCTGATATACATGTTATTGATGTGTATCTCACTAGTACTCGTAGTAGTGCCTGGGTATTTGATACTGGTTCGGTTGCTCATATTTGTAACTCGAAACGGGTGTTGCAGAATAAACGGAAGCTAGCGAAGAACGAGGTGACGATGCGTGTTGGAAACGGATCAAAGGTTGATGTGATCGCGGTCGGCACGCTACCCCTTCATCTACCATCGGGATTAGTTTTATACTTAAATAATTGTTATTTGGTGCCTGCGTTAAGCATGAACATTATATCAGGATCTTGTTTATTGCGAGACGGTTACTTGTTTAAGTCCGAGAATAATGGTTGTTTGATTTATATGAGTAATATGTTTTATGCACATGCACCTTTGATAGATGGTCTATTCTTATTGAATCTCGATAGTGGAAATACACATATTAATAACATTGAGGCTAAACGTTTGAAATCGAGCGATAACTCGACCTATATGTGGCACTGTCGTCTTGGTCACATTGGAGTGAAGCGTATGAAGAAACTCCATTCCGATGGACTTCTTGAATCACTTGATTTCGAATCACTTGAAAGATGCGAAGCATGTCTGATGGGTAAAATGACTAAGACTCCATTTTCTGGTATGATGGAGCGAGCTACGGACTTGTTGGAAATCATACATACCGATGTGTGTGGTCCAATGAGTGTAGCATCGCGCGGTGGTTATCGTTATGTTCTTACCTTCACGGATGACTTGAGTAGATATGGGTATATCTATTTCATGAAACATAAGTCCGAAACTTTCGAGAAGTTTAAGGAATTTCAAAGTGAGGTAGAGAATCAACGTAACAAGAAGATTAAATTTCTACGTTCTGATCGTGGAGGTGAATATCTAAGTTACGAGTTTGGCGAGCATTTGAAGAAATGCGGAATACTTTCGCAGTTGACACCGTCGGGAACACCACAGCGTAATGGTGTGTCCGAACGTCGTAATCGAACTCTCTTAGATATGGTTCGTTCTATGATGTCACTTACAGATTTACCGCTATCATTTTGGGGTTATGCATTAGAAACAGCCGCATTCACTTTAAATAGGGCACCATCTAAATCCGTTGAAATGACACCGTATGAATTATGGTTTGGGAAGAAACCTAGATTGTCGTTCCTTAAAGTTTGGGGGTGCGAAGCCTATGTAAAGAAGTTATAGCCGGACAAGCTTGAACCCAAAGCGGAAAAATACGTCTTCATAGGATACCCGAAGGAAACTATTGGGTATACCTTCTATCATAGATCCGAAGGAAAAATCTTCGTTGCCAAGAATGGGTCCTTTCTAGACAAGGAATTTCTCTCGAAAGAAGTGACTGGAAGGAAAGTAGAACTCGACGAGGTTGTCGAACCTTCTCTCGAAATTGCGAGTAGTGCAGCACCGGAAGAAGTTCCTGTGGTGCCTGCACCAATAAGAGAGGAAGCTAATGATGATGATCATGAAACTTCGGTTGAAGTTGCTACAGAGCCTCGCAGGTCAACGAGAACTCGTACCACTCCAGATTGGTATGATCCCGTTATGAGTGTCATGTTGGTGGACAACACCGATGACCCTGAGACATATGAGGAAGCAATGATGAGCCCAGATTCCAATAAATGGCAAGAAGCCATGAAATCCGAGATTGGATCCATGTACGAAAACCAAGTATGGACTTTGGTGGACTTACCGGATGGCCGGAAGGCTGTCGAGAACAAATGGATCTTCAAGAAGAAAACAGATGTTGATGGTAATGTTACGGTCTATAAAGCTCGACTTGTCGCAAAAGGGTTTCGACAAATTGAAGGAGTTGACTACGATGAGACTTTCTCACCAGTAGCGAAGCTAAAGTCTGTGAGGATTATGTTAGCAATCGCTGCATATTACGATTATGAGATATGGCAGATGGATGTCAAAACAGCATTCCTCAATGGACACATTGATGAAGAGTTGTATATGATGCAACCCAAAGGTTTTGTCGATCCTAAAGATGCTAACAAGTTATGCAAACTTCAACGGTCCATCTATGGATTGAAGCAAGCATCCCGAAGTTGGAATCAACGTTTTGATAAGGTGATCAAAAGTTTTGGTTTTATACAAACTTATGGAGAAGGTTGTATTTACAAGAAAGTGAGTGGGAGCTCTGTAGCATTCTTAATACTATATGTGGATGACATATTATTGATTGGGAATGATGTAGACCTTCTTAATAGTGTCAAGGAATATTTGAATAATAGTTTTTCAATGAAGGATCTTGGCGAAGCAGCTTACATATTAGGCATAAAGATTTATAGAGATAGATCGAAACGCCAACTATCATTGTCACAAAGTACATATTTGGACAAAGTTCTAAAGAGGTTTGGAATGGAAGATAGCAAGAAAGGGTTCTTGCCCATGTTGCCCAATACGACCTTGAGTAAAACTCAAAGTCTGACATCGGCAGAAGATAGAGAAAGGATGAGTAAGACTCCCTATGCCTCAGCCATAGGATCTCTAATGTATGCCATGCTATGTACTAGACCCGACATTGCATATGCTGTTAGTTTAACTAGCAGATATCAAAGTGATCCAGGAGTGGATCATTGGACAGCGGTCAAAAACATCCTTAAGTACTTGAGAAGAACTAAGGATATGGTTCTTTCTTATGGAGGTGATGAACAGCTCGTTGTTAATGGTTACACCGATGCTAGTTGGAACACCGATCCGGATGATTCTAAATCACAATCTGGATACGTATTTATTTTGAATGGTCCAGCAGTTAGCTGGAGGAGTGCAAAGCAAAGCATTGTGGCGAGATCTTCAACTGAATCGGAATACATGGCTGCTTCAGAGGCTTCACAAGAAGCGATATGGATGAAAGAGTTCATTACAGAGCTGGGTGTGGTTCCTAGTGCGCTGGACCCAATGTCTATCTACTGTGATAACATGGGCGCCATAGCCAATGCGCAAGAACCAAGGTCACACAAGAAGCTGAAGCATATCAAGCTACGTTTTCACGCTATTCGAGAACATATCCAAGATGGGGATATAAAGATTTGCAAAGTACACACAGATCTGAATGTGGCGGATCCGTTGACTAAACCTCTCCCGAGGGCAAAACATGACCAGCACCAAACTGCCATGGGTGTTCGGTATATTACCATGTAATCTAGATTAGATGACTCTAGTGCAAGTGGGAGACTGTTGGAGATATGCCCTAGAGGCAATAATAAAATTAGTTATTATTATATCTTTGTGTTTATGATAAATGTTTACATTCATGCTATAATAGTATTAACAAGGAAACATTAATACTTGTGTGATTTGTAAACTTAATTTGAAGTCCCTAGTAAAGCCTCTATATAATACTAGCTTGTTGGTTAATAGATGATTGTGGTTTCCCTATCATGAACATTGAGATGTTATTAACAACAAGATCATATCGTTAGGAGAATGATTTGATGGACATACTCCTATAGATAAGCAGAGCATAAAGATCAAGTCATTTTAATAGTTCAATTGCTATATGCTTTCTGATACATAGTAATCTAATTCCTTCGACCATGAGATCATGCATATCACCTTTACCGGATGGATGCTTTGATGACATCAAACACCACACCGTAACTGGGTGGCTATAAAGGTGGCATTGAGTGTTCGGAAAGTATTGGTTGAAACACATGGATCAAGAGTGGGATTTGTCCATCCATATGACGGATAGATATACTCTGGGCCCTCTCGGTGAAATGTCATCCAATTAGCTTGCAAGCATGTGACTGGCTCACAAGGGATCACATATCACGGGAACGAGAAAAGAGTACTTATCGGTAACGAGGTTGAACTAGGTATGCAGAGATACCGACGATCATAACCTCGGATAAGTAAACTATCGTGAGACAAAGGGAAATTGATATCGTATGTAAGTGGTTCATTCGATCGCAAAGTAATCGTTGAAATATGTGGGAGCCATATGAATTTCCAGATTCCTCTATTGGTTATTGTTCGGAGAAGTGTCTCGATCATGTCCGCATAATTCACGAACCGTAGGGAGACACACTTAAGGATTCGACGTTGTTTGAGTAGTTATGGAATGATGAGAAAGAGACCGAATGTTGTTCGGAGTCCCGGATGGGATCCGGGATATCACGAGGAGATCCGGAATGGTCCGGAGAATAAGATTCATATAAGGAAAGTCCCGTTTCGGAGTTGGGGAATGGTTCCGGTGTTTTCATCAGGAATGTTCAAGAATGTTCCGGAATGTCCAGCACTCCGGAGGGGAAGGGTACATGAATGTGTTGTATCAAGTTGGTATGATTGCATCATGTACTAAGTGTCATCGCTGTTCCAAATAAAGGATTAATTCAAATCCTAGTTTGAAAAGTCAAATAGCTAAATTGAAAAGTCAAACGGCTAAATTTGGAAAGAGGAAAAGAGGAGGAAGGGGAAACCGAGTTGGGGAGGGAGTCCCTCCTCCCCAAGCCGGCGCACCACCCAAGCCGAGTTGGGGAGGGACTCCTCTCCCTCCCCTTGGCCGGCCGGCCCCTCCACCTATATAAGGAGGGGCAGGGCTCCCTCCTAGAGACACACAAGTTCCCTGCCCCAAACCCTAGCTTGGCGCCACCACCTCCTGCAGCTGCCGCCGCCTCCTAGGGTTGCCCTAGCCGCCGACTTGGGCTGCCCCAAGCCCTAGCCGCCGGCTCTAGCACCTCCTCCTTGGTGTGTCTAAAACCTAGATCGCCGAGGAGCTCTCTCATAATCCACCATACTCGCTCCGGCTTAAGGCGAAGCCCTGCGAGATCTCCCCTCTACTTCCGGTACCATGCCGTTGTGCTGCCGGAATCGCGAGGAGAGTGCTACAACCTCCGCTGCCTGCTGGAACAAGGGAGAGGAAGGTCTTCGTCGAGTACCGAACGTGTGACCGACTGCGGGAGCGCTGCCGGAACGCAGCGCCGGAAGGATCGTCTACGCGATCTTGAGATCGGGAAGAGTACGACTACATCACCCACGAGAATCCGCTCTCGTTAAACACTTTGGAATCTTCGAGGGTGAGTTATTCCATCGACTCGTTGCTACAATCTAGTAGATAGATCTTGGATTGCTTGTTTGTATGCGGTAGAAAATTTTTGTTTTCCATGCTACGAAACCCTACAATCTCATCATAGCTCGAGGGTGGGGGTTCTTCTGGACATCGGCTCTTTCTCTACTCCCAAGGGTTTGCTGGAATGGATAGTTTCGAAGATCGATCCTGAGCTCGGTGAATTTAGGAATCCTCGCAACAACACTCACATAGTCTTTAACAAAGAAATGGTTGTCAAAGCCCTCGGTCTTCCTCGTGGAACTAGGCCAGTGGTGCTCACCGGTGATCATGAAGAGTCACCACACCGTGATTTCTATAGAATTCGGTACAAAACAGCTGGAATGAGGTCACCAATTTGCTACGCCGAACATTTGCTAGAAAATGATGAATTGGACGATGAAACATGGTTCAGGACATTCTACCTAGTGGTGATTGGTAGATATTTCTTCCCGGGAACCAGCAACATGTTGCCTCTAGAGTACCTGGGAAGTCTTGGCGATTCAAAGCTTGTTTGTGAATACGATTGGGCCGACCATATTTTTCGACATACAATGTCGGGAATAAAATGCTTCCAAGAAAGATGTAGGAAAGCAAAAAAAGCTGGAAACACAAATCCATTATGGGCTGGTGGTTGCTTACCATGGACCACGGTATGCCATATCCCATGTTTTTTATTCATTCATATAAGGTCCTTTTATGCTGTTTTTAATTCTAAAAAATGGGCCTAATTTTTTGTGCAACAAAATGTTTGTCCAGATTGTCTACATGGATCACCTGGACTTCTTCGTGTCTACTTTGTCCAGTCATCGGATTAATGATGCCATCCCGCGAGCCTCCAATATATCACATGCGGACTTCATGTTTATTGTGAAGCATGACAAAAACAAGCTGACATTAATTCCAAATACATATGGTGTCCGACCAGTGAGTCATTCCACATTTTCTATCCCCAATACCTTATAGTTTGCCTTGCACGGACTTATTGTTATGTAATACTATTTATTTTGTAGTTCCGTCCATTTAACGCCACCCCCTACGCTGTTGTGGATGCAAATCTTGGAAACAAAGATTTTGAAGCACCTGTTCTACCACAGCCTAGAGAAGCACACCCAAGCCATTCTGGACCGGTAATTTTCTAAAACAGAATGTTTCATGTTTCTAAGCAAATAATTCATGCTTCTTATACATGTGCAGTAGATTTCCATGATTTTTTTCCTGATCATTTCTTGCTTCCAACAGGATGCATCTAAGCAACACACTACACAAACCTTAAGTTCACCTGAGGTGCTTTTCAACTAGTTTTTTTTGCTTCATAGATGCTAAACCAGCTGTTCAATCTACCAACTATCTTTAATCCACTTGTGAAGGATCTCCCTGAATACTTGAGGACGATCCAGGAGAAGTACAACACCCTTATGGAAGGAAGGAGTTGATAGGTTGACAAAACTGCACGACAATCAAATGACCCAATTTGCTTCTGAATTGTATATAGCTATCAAGCAAAATGCCGCCACTCTAGATGGTTTAGCCTCCCCGCCCAGAGTCCCCATGCCTGCTGCTTCCCCGCCTAGTGCTTCCACTCCCATAAACTCCTCGCCAATTAGTAACCAACCCGTGTTTGGTGAAGGTGTCCACAATTCTGATCCTACAACAACACCAAATACACAATTTTGGGTGGAGGCCAGTAAGGTTGCCGATGAAGTAGAGAAAAACGCTAGCAAATCAGCAAATACAAAGGATCCATCTACTTCAAGCCATCACCATATGGCAGACGATTCCGTCACCGCAACAACTCGTACAATCCGTCGCGGTGATGACATCGAATACCCTTCATTCGATCTTCTGCCGCCAGGGGAAAATTGGAGCCAACAATTTGTAACAAATAACCAACATAACTCAGACTCTGTCCACAAGGGGTCCACACCTAGCCTGGGAGTACCAAATGTCAATTCAGGTAATGGCTGCCAATAATCCGAGTTTATACACGCTACATCTACATACTTTTCGTTGCTTATTGACTATGAATCATCATGTAACAATTGTCCGTTCCCTTGCTAGTGTCTTCCGAACTCGACACTCATCACAAGAATGTTGACCATACTCCAAGCGTCGAGCCGGCCACGAAAAAAATATTGGCTGCAACTAGGGTTGCAACTACTCAAAGAACACTTGCTGACAACCACTCTGCTTCCTCGGACCTCCAAAATTTGATACAACCACCGTCTACCAACGTTTGCCACCCTACAACAATAGGCCAGAATAACACAAGTATGCATAATTGTCCACTGGAAACACAAATTTGTTCATACATATTATTTCTTTTCTTACACACCACAACATATAGTTTCATGTTTTCTTGTTCCCACTAGAATGGAAAAACTTTTTGTGCCTCATGAATGATAAAGATGCTTCCATCCTATACCACATGTATTTCAATCAAAATTACATAACTATATGACTATTAGATATTAGATAACATCTGTAGCATCCTTTACTTTAACTTTTAACACTTCATTACTTTATACATAATGTCTGATTACTCATATAAATACAGGCATAGTCACGCATCTGGTGATCCAACTAGATAGTACTGCAAAGAAAATCGCTTCTAAAGCGTCAACCCCTGAGGGCGGTCAACATGGTTCTTCCTGTGTCATAGTTTCCAAGAAGCCACCATCTCCCAATGAGTGCCAACTAAAAAAATATGTAAGCCCGTCCCAAATGTGGCTCGCACGAACTACACAACCCGTGCTTCCAAACCAAGACGCTTCCTAACTTTGATGTTTTTACCTTTCACATGGTTGATAATAGACATATTTTGCAGGAACACAACCGGGAGAGGCGATCCAGAAAGGTCCCGGTAAAAAATGTGTGGCTACCACTGCACCAACCCATTCTGACAAAACATAATGGGTCTTCAGAACCACAACTACCTTCATCTCCCAACGATGGCCAACCATCACAACTAGGTAAGCACGTTCACACTTTCAACTTAGTCCTTAAAATCTAAGCTACATTTCAATAAATTTAGTTCTGAAGTAGAAATACATGTATGCTTCTTACTGTCAACAATTTCCTCCATTCCTACTTATTGCTTGCTCAAGTAGTACTACAGGTTAGCTTCCATTTGTGATAACATCGATGACGTGAACAAATCACATGACTCTAATGTTGTCAACATCTATCAGTACAAACAATCAAGACCCTCCATGCACTGTTTCCTAACATTTACGTTTATGTTTCATGCACCACCCTGTAAAATCATAGTTCCATGCACTGTTGGCACTCAAACTCAAGAGAAGAAAAACAGGAAAAAGAGAGCCTTCTTGGGCATTAATGATGATGCGAACCAGAAGATTCTCAAGAAGACCAAAGATACTGATGTATCAAAGGAGATATATGATACATACATTTTGAGAAGGTGCATCAGGCCCCCTTTAGATGGAGAAGAAAGGTAACATTTAGCTAAACCATTTAACTTCATGTTTCAACATCCCCTTCACTATATTCGATCAATAATACAATGCATGTGCTTCATTAGGCCTCCTTTTGTTGATTTTGGGAAATATCATATATCATATGAAGACTTCCGCGAAGCACCGAAGCCTCGAGGGAGAATTGACACCCACGTAATGGAGCTTTTCATCAAACACTTCAACTCAATTACTAACAAAGTCACAAGCAGCGAGCCTACATGCACAAAGTTTGCATTCTCCCAATCCTAGATTGTACGTCCCTAAAAACACCCACTATCATCTCCAACCAGAATTTACTTCGTTTCTAGACTACATTTTTCATATGCTACGTTGACGTTTTTTTATAGACAAAACTCTGTGTTCCTGAAGGAAATTTTGACCCAAAAGGTTCCCTGAAAGAATTTTTGGAGGCATACAAAGCTAATAAGCTCAACTCTAAGGACATGGTATTTTTTTGAATGTCCATTTAAATTCAGTTTCTTAAGTATGTCATACTTGCTAACATGATGCACAAATGAGCTTCATTTTTTATTGTTTTCCCAGCTATATTTTGCTGTAGTTGACAATGAACAATGAGTGCTAGTGCCCATCAACATACTGTACAAACAAGTTAATTTTTTGGACTCTATGATCAGCACGAGGAAGACCAAAGTATATGAGAAAGATCATAACATGGTACATGCTCCATAATTTTTTTTTGCTTCCACTAACCTAGCAATATGATTCGTATCATTCATGTTTAAGATTACTTACTTCATCCTGGCTTCCTATCATTTCAAGTTTGTACATACTGTTAGCTTCCTACCATTCGTTTTTCACATACTGATTGCAATCAGATAAGGAATCTGATTTGCACATTTCAAACATGTTCTGCATATACTGATTTGCACTTTGTTAGCTTCCTATCGATCAAGTTTAGCTACCTATCATTCATGTTTGCTTCATACTAATTGCAATCTGATTATACTATTTTTTAAATTCTCTGGCGACTACAATTAGTGATTCATAAGACAATATATCCTCCAGATTTCCATATTAAATTTTTTATCAATCTATCAACCTTGCTTCCACTCACTCTGGGTTATTATTCACAGGTCGATAATTTTATCACACTAGCCACACATGCCAAAGCTTTCCCAAAAGCAGATTTCAGTCAGTACGTCCAACACAATCCTTAGGACATACGCCAGCAAACCACAATGTAATATACTTGTCCACATCCAAAATGTTAGGAATTTGTTTTTCCAATATTATTTGCTGCTCTCTAACATACATTACTTTTATTATTTCATGTGGCCAGATTTGACTGCGGAGTCTTCGTAATGCTGTTTATGAAAATGTGGGATGGCAAGATGATGAAGCCCTTTGGCATGGTCTGTCTACAAAATAAATTTGTTTCAAAAAAATCCCACATGTTTCACTACATTGCTTCCTACACAAATCTGTCTTTCTGTACATTACTTTAATACTACTACAACTTACTTTCTATCTCCTGACTTGCACACAGGATATTCTGGATCACCGCATGGTGATAACCCACATGATCATGACATCAGAGTTAAACAAGGCGAATCCAACATGGGTGCTAAAGAAGAAATAAACTCTATTCACATTTGTGTCTTCACAGTTTCGAGTTCTACTCCCACAAACTACGCCTAGACGTAGCATCTGCTATTTTGCTTGTCATCCTAAACATTTCCCAAATTATAATAATTGGTCAAAACCATGTAAATGATGGCCGTACTTTATAATACTGTTATCATCGTTCCAAATGTCGAGCGAATTATGTTATACATATTCATATCTGCCTTCTACGCAATATTTTCGATAGCATGTACAGAAAAGAGCTGCGCTTCATAGTCTTTACTTGATCCCTCGCATCTTCCCGTTGTCTGTTCAAATTTTTTTTACTTTCCCTAGTAATGCATCTTCCACTAGGTAGGCTGCTTATATCATCTTCTAACAGTTGATTAAGTTTGAAACAACTGTTTTCATGCTTCCTCTCCAAAATCACATGCTTCATGTTGATCACATGGAGTTCTTGCTACCACTGGTAATAAACTCGCATCTGGTAACAAAGGGAAATAAACATGTTACTTTAATATGATTCTCACGCTTCTTACACTAGACACGTTTGCTTCTTACACTACATGCACAAAAATCATACAACACTGATACCATACTACCATTCAACTCTTCTTCCCTTAGATAGTATGTACCTTCAACTTTCGCTTCTCACATCTGTCAAACAGTTTATTAAATTTCATACCATTATTTTCATGCTTCACGGACACATCACATTATCGTTCACCAATTTCTTATGTGTTTTATATATTTTATTTTTATTGCTTTTAAAGAAGTTACTTCAACATAATTCACACGCTTCTAACAGTACACACACGCTTCTTCCATCGGAAGAACATACACCACACAAAACTTATATGAAACCGCAATATCGTTCAGCTATTGCTTCTGTAATCTCCTACTGGGTATCTGTGTTTCGTATAAATGTTTTTATTGCTTCTTAATCATAATTCACACGCTTCTAACAGTACACACGCACGCTTCTTCCATCGGAAGAACATAAACCACACAAAACTTATATGAAACCGCAAAATCGTTCAACTATTGCTTCTGTAATCTCCTACCGGGTATCTATGTTTCATATAAATATTTTTATTGCTTCTTAATCAGAATCACACGCTTCGTACTGGCCACCTGAAGCAAGAAGTACTACCATAAATCTCACAATAACATGTTTGAAGAAGAAAAGTGTGAGTAGTATTACATATGTTCCTTCAAACAACTACAAACAATAATTTATATGGTTCTGAACATATTTAACACTAACTGGTTTCGCATCCTTATAGTGCAAGCTCCGTCTCACGCCTGAACTATTCCTCACGCTCGGCATTTTGCCTATTCTCCAAAGCCAAATATGGACAATGTCTCCTGATGTGATCTTCTTCACGACATTTCGAGCATGCGTAATTCTTCCTTTTGTTACCCTTCTTTTTTGCCTCCTCCTGGCGAATCTCCACCAATGGCTTCCTCCTCTTTTCTTTATCAGTAGGACGGCCTTTCTTTGCATACTGCGACGGATTCTGCAAATTGTTCTCAGCTACTTCTGGATCTTCGCCTGTTTCAGATCCCATCACACCTCTAGACAACCGGAAAGTATCCACTAAAGAGTTCAAATGCTCCACCCCTCCTTCCACAATCTTGTATGATTCTGTGCCAACACACGCTTTCGCCGCCAACTTATTCATCATCTTGCATTGGGCATTATACCTCAGTGTGTTTGTATCTGGGATTGCGCTTCTGCCAGAACCTAATATATTGCTCTTTGCTTCACAAACTGTAGCAGCCTCGGACCATCTATGAAGCAGGTACTTCTCAGGTATTTCCTGCACGTTTGTGTGCATCATAGCCTTCAGAATGTGGTGGCACAACATCCCATTCATATTAAAACGGTTGCAAGTGCACATGTAAGCATTTTCCTGCTGCTCTACAGTTACAATCCTAATCTTCTGTGCTCTGGGATCATTCCTGTGTATCTCGAACTTCAAACCACCCCCGGCAACCGGATAAATGCTATAAGTTGTTGTCATCTCCATGAATTCCCTGAATTTTTCAAATACAGCTCTGGTATAAAATCTGGAAGCTTGATCCTCAATCTTGTAACTGGAAAAAAGCTTCATAAGCAAAGGACTAAACAATATTAAATAAAAATACGAGGTCACGTTTTATTGCTAACACACACCTGGACCATACGGATGTTGTTGTCGCCTCCCCTAGGAAACCAACGTTGTCCTCTCGATCCAACCTTGTTTCTTGAATGTACTCGTACTGCTTCACAAATTGCCAAACAGAGTCCTATGGATGCACGAGCTTCTTGAAAAATGAGTTCAGACCTTCTGACCTCCCAGTTGTACCAGTGAAAGGAAAGAAATTCTTTTTGAAATATGCAGGTGCCCAAGTATTCCTACAACCCCACATGTTGATAAGGTGTTCGTTGCTGACCAAACAATGCTTCGACAACATCACCTGCCACATGTTCTCAAATTCTTCAACTGTATCCGACCCATAAATACAATAGAAAAACTCCTTCTCGAAACCTTCCCGGTTACGGAAGGGTGTGCCAAGCTTGTCCTTTGCTATCCGAACCACATGCCACAAGCAACAACGATGCACCGTGCCAGGAAAAACATCATCTATAGCTCCCGCCATTGCTTGGTCTTGGTCAGTCATTATGCAGGTTGGATGTTCTTGACCCATTGCATCCATCCAAGCCTCAAAAACCCACTTGAATGTCTCCCTTTTCTCATCTGGTATCAACGCACAACCTAGCATAATGCTTTGCATGTGGTTTTTTATACCAACTATTGGCGCAAAAGGCATGTCATAGCGGTTCGTACAAAATGTGGTGTCAAAGAAGACACGGTCTTTGAATTTTCGATACAGCTCGCGTGTCCTTCCATCCACCCAGAATAGCGCCCTCACTGCATTGTTCTCATCCAGCTTGATAGCATAGTAGAATTGCGGACTCTCCGCCTGTAACTTCTAAAAATACTCAACTGTTTTGGACATGTCACTATGAGAAACCTCGTTCCTCAGCTTTGTCCGGATGTTTGTAACATCACGGTTAGTGTACGACAATGTCCTTAGTGTTCCATGAAGGTCACCCAGCGTGGCCATGATAAGAGATGTGTCGGCGTTCCGATTATGCAATGTCTTGATCAACATGTAGTCCTCATATGGCACCTTTCGATGGGATCTGTAATACCTTGTCCACTCTTCTCTACTCATCAATGGATGTGTGTGTTCCTCAATGAAAATTGTTACTTCCCATTTATCTTTCCTTAAGCCAACTGACATGCGAGCTTTGGAATCATGACGCTTCGGCTTGTTTCTTTTCCTTTTGCCGGCAACTGTCGTACTGCCGAAATTTTGAGTTTCTGAAGTTGCTTCCGTTGCTTCCACTACCTCATCCAAAACTTCCGGATCCATTTCTCCAACACCTGAACCCACATCAACTTTGTCCTTCCTTGCGTGAGCACACTCGAAGTCCCTCCTAATTAAATGGTCACATCCTTTTTTCTAGTCATAATATATTAGCTTTAGGTACCACACTTATAGTACAATACCTATGACTCATCCTGAGGAAACAAAACATTACATTTACAATTCCAACATGATCAAGGAATCCAGCTTCTGTACACTAATATTTTGGCTTCCACTAATGAATGTCATAGCTTCCACTATCATCTTTTACTACTTCAGTAGAGCTACCCCTAGTATCTTCATAAGCAGTATCACAGCAGATTCAGATACAACCCAAGACTGAAGTTTCTAGCATTCTATTAGTTAGTGACATCTATTCTTTTCCAAATCATAATATATTAGCTTCAGGTAGTCTTTCCTAATGCTTTCCCTATATGTATCACACTTATAGTAGAATACCTATGACTCTTCCTGAGAAAACAAAACATTAAAACTGAAATTCCAACATGACCAAGGAATCCAGCTTCTATACACTAATATGTTGGCTTCTAATAATGACTATCAGAGCTTCCACAATACACAACAATGCTACCACCAAATTCATGTATTTTTTACGAGATACTCACACCGCAAAGTGCGTCTGATCATTCAGCAACCCACAAATCAAGGTTTCCTTTCAATCTCGCTTCAAAAAGACTACAACATCAACAACCATGCAGCGCACACAAGAAATACCAATAATCTCTGGCAGAAACATAGGAAGAAGCACTAGAAATTCGGAAAAAAAACTGTACCTCTGCATCTCCATGGAAAACAACAGGGGGGGTTCCGAAGCTGTTCGTCCCTGGTATGAATTGCACCCCTCAGAGCTCCACCTAGCCTCGCTTTTAACATAGGATCTATCACACACGAAGCACGCCTGAAAAATGGATTAAGATACGATGGATATTCGATGTTCTCCTTCAAATGTGCCATTTTCCTTCCAAAACCGAGCTGGATGGCAGGTCGCTGGACGGAAGGAAGAAATGGCGGAGGGGGCAACTATAGCAGATGAAGAAACTGGCACCATTTAAGCTGGGCGTCCGTCAAGGAAGCATTTATTTTTAACGGTGACGGGAGACGGTGCAACCAGATGGAACCGCGGGACTGGCGCGCGCGTGGAAGACCAGCTCAAATCAACGCACCACCTGCCTCCAATCGTACGGCTGTTGTCTGGTCCGGCCGGAAGCAACGCATCAGCGTCCGATTCCTAGCAGCTGCCTTATTTAATTTTAGAAGTTTGAAAATACTGCAAATAATCTAGATATAATTAATGATGTACCAGTTAGGAGGATAATGGTACCTGGCCCACCGGGTTTAATGTCTTGTGTCTCATAAAGATGGAATCTTTCAGCGGGTTTTCGTCGACAGCAAGATGTTTGTGATGACTTTATCAATTTTAAGATCTGCCGACTCGATCTCTCGAAGATACTTACGGCATCTCTAGCAGATATCGCATTCGGTCTCGTACCACAAAATAATTGTCAGTTTGCAATACAAGACGAAAAGCATCCTGATTTTTTTTACGGTTTCCCGCAAAAGATTGCTTCCTGCATATATTTCTCGCAAAAATAGTTTGGCGAGAGAGAATATTCAGCTACAGGACCTAGATACTCATGGCTGTCGCCACCGCGGGAGGTCGATTTCGGCCATCTCGTCATCGCTGCCACCACCGAAAGTCGGTCGCCGGAACTGCAAAGGGTCTCAAGCAGCTAGCGGTCAAGGGTCAGTGAACCACGTGCGCATGGCACAAGCAGCAAGCCAAGCAGTGAGCGGCCAAACAGCAGCCAAAGACGCGCGCAAGAAGCAAGCTAGCAGTGAGCAGCTAGCACGCACGCGTTGTAAGCAAAATCAGCGAGCAAGCAAGCAGCCAGCACATGCAATAAGCAGGAACAGACGAATTCAGGCGATGGCGGCGCAATTTCGGCCGGCGGCGGCGGATTCTGGCCGGCCACGGTGTGAATCGGGACGTTTTCTCAGGGCAGCGGCGGGCACACGCCAGGATTGATCTAGATCCCCTGTCTACGAAAAAGGCGATAAATATTCCTAGATATATTCTGTTTTACGGGCATATGCGGTATTTGTTCTGTACTAACTTTTTCGTATCGCAAAGACAATTTGTAGTACACCGTATACGCATTTTGTGGTATGACCGGATGCGGTATCTACTAGAGATGTTCTAGAGTAAGGTGTATGCATGCATGCGTTCATAGAGACGGTGTATGTTGGTATCTAAGAGTGTTTGTACTATGTTTCTAAAAAAAGTACGATGAATTCTCTAAGTTGTGGGCCACACTCACAATAATAACAAAATATGATAAATTTTGGAGTTCTAAAAATATGCACGGTGTATACTCAGATCTATATATTTTTCTTTCTTGTGTAGTTCATAATATGAAGTATCTCACATTGAGATTTTGCAAGTTTTTAGGAATATATTATGGAGTACATCTAATGCTATTTACACAAATTTTAAAACTTTAAAAAAAGATTTAAATTTTTTTTAAATAAAGAGATCTCCAAAGCTCGGGAGTCAGAAATGCCTAACCGACTAAATAGCTCATTACGTGCATGCAGTAAAGCTGCAACCAACATGTTTACAGCATCTCTATATGCTTTAGAAAATGGTCTCTAAAAATTGACATATACTTTCTTCCTTTTAAAATATAAAATATTTTAGCTTTGTAAAACAAATGTAACTAGACTATTATATAGTTCACTCAGGTTTAAGTGAATCTACACACTAAAATAAGTTTGGATACATTTTCTTTATAAATTCAAAACATTTATATTTTGAAACGGATGGAGTAGATTGCTTTAAACAATTTTGCACAGAGTGTGCAAACTTGAACATTTTGTATTTTTTATTTTCTGTATTTCTATTTATTAGATCATTCAAGATACATTTGACACCCATAATAGCATCGAAATGTTGTGGTCTACACCTATTGTTTAGACAACTGCTACAGGCACGTAGGTTTTAATAACTGTAGTGGTTTTTTTTGTTTTCTTCTTCTTATTTTTTGTTGTGGGGTTGTGTGTATTTATAATGTCTTGAGAACATTTCACTATTATAGAGGCTAGGTATAATTGGTATCTCCGCAATGTTAATATATTTCTTTGTCAAAAAAGATAAACCTAAAACTATCATTGGAATAACTACTAGGATTGTAACAATAGTCAATGCATAATGTAGACGGTTTTTATTTTGTGTTGCATATTTTTTATCTTCTTCATCTTCGACTTGCTTTCATTCGTCTTTATATTGTGTTCATAAACGGATTACATTTTACAAAATAACAAAAACTAATTCTTTTACAAGTCCTTCTTGATTCGGTTTTCCTTGAGCATGTCGTTCATGTCCTTATTGTACACCTATATATAATAGCCCCCCTCCCCACACAAATGCAATGGGAGTGGGACCAGGGCGGACGTTCAAGCTGGAACGAAACTCGGTGAATATAGTCAATGATAACCCCTCTGCGAAGATGTCAACATATATAGAGGACAAGACATGGAGAATGTGAACATCTTAAAAAGCAACATGCTCACGAACAAAATAAAGGCCGATCTCCACATGCTTGGTACGCGGATGATGAACCGGTTTTGTTGAGGTAGAAGGTGGAAATGTTATTGCAATAGACCGTATGTGTATTAGGGGTGTGTTGATGTTGTCACGGAAAGGACTCTCCTCCCGCACGCGCCGCTCTTGGGGGGGAGGGGCACAGGCAGATCCCTAAGCCGCTGCTGCCTCCGAATTCTCCTCCCTCTCCTCCCCTGCTGCCACCGGAGGACGCCGGTAGGCTATGTCCGGATGGACGACGGTGCCGGCGGGGCTGCCTCCTCACGTGGTGGACTCTCCCCCATAGGGAGCCCCTTGGGCGCTCGATGGTTGTTGCCCCGACGGCGATCTGATGGCGGCGGGGTCTAGAAGCCGGGGCGGTGGCCTCGGGATTTGGTGGCGGTTCTCCCTCGGCTGATGGTGGTGCGGGTCGCATCTGCTGGCAGGGATGCGGTCCTAGGGTTTCTCTCACGCCAAGACGAAGATCTGCCTTCAGCTTGTTTCCATAGATCTGGTGGCAGTGTCGTGTTCTGGAAGGCTCCGCCGACGAACTCCCATGGGCGATTCATGCCCAGAGATTGCTGGAACGGATGGGATTCGGTCGTGCGCAACCGTTGTTTTCTGACCGTTTGGTTTCAGAGGGAAAGAGGTGAAGCTCTGCAGTCTGTTGCCATCGTGGAACATGTCTTTAGTTCCATGGTGAAGTTAGTGTGCGGAGAATGTCATGGAAGCCATGATTTGTGGACTAGCTATGGTGTCTCGAGTCCTGGTGGCGATGAGGAATTGGCTTGGTGATTCGTGAATTGTAGCAGCGACATTGGAAAGTGGGGGTGGCAGCATAGGAGGGGTTCGTAGTCCTACCTTGCAGGGTGAAAATCCAAGGTCTGGCCTTAATTGGTTGTGCCTGCCACTGACCTTGTTGAAGCCATTGTTTTGTGAGTGATGATTTTTTCCAGGGTGAAAACCTATGATCTTTGATCGGGCAATGACGGTGTTTGTGCTCTTCTTTCTTCTTGAAGGCGTTGTTATTGGAGATGTTGGACTTCTGATGTTGTTCTGATGGGATTAGTGTCGCTGCTACTAAGGATCTAATCGCTGTAGCAGGACTTTTTTTTTTGTAATTCTTCTTTTTTTTGGCTGTGTGCATCCGTATTTCCAATAGGATATGTATTGTCGTAGAGGCTGGGTGTAATTAATATCCGTGTGATATTAATATATGCTCATTTCCAAAAAAAAATTAGGGGTGTGCTACTCATGTGTAGGGGCGGGTGTGGCTTCACTTGAGGTGGAGTGTACGGTGTTGGTGCAGCAGGTGGGTCAATGTGTGATGGAAGGATGATGGGAAAATCATCTAAAATGAAATATCGGTGGCTACGGGAGGTGGGGATTGTTTGGTGAATGGTAAGGTGTTCTCGGAAAAGATGACATGGCGAGAGATGATGATTTTATTTGTGGGGAGATCAAGACAATGATAGCCGCGATGGTTGCAGGGGTACGCAAGGATATACGTGCGGTCGTGCGTAGAGCTAGTTTGTGTGGTTCTATAGCAGAGAGGTTAGGATAACAAAGACAACCGAAAACGTGTAAATGGTCAAGGAGTAGAGGTAGGTCGTGAAGAGCCTCATAAGGTGTACAATGCTTTAGGGTTTTATCTGGGTGTAGGTTGAAGGTGGTTGTGTGAAGAGATTCAACCCAATAGGTATGAGACATGTTGGCTTCAACAAGAAAGGGACACACCATATTATTGGTAGAGTAAATGAAGTGTTCGGCTTAGTTGTATGGAAAAGAGATGTTAAGAGTGTCCTTCCTATTTGACACCATCAGAACGGAAGCGTGAGAGTGGGTAAACATGGGAGCCCGAGGACTTCGCCAGCTACTCCCTTAGACTAGGTTTTAGCTTGAGTTGTATTGTGCACTGTTGGTCCTTCTTAGGACTTGACGTATAACCTTCTTTTCTATCAATGCATTAAAATGGAATTTTTTTTTACACTTTTGCCCCCAAAAAAAAACCTCCAAGAAGGGATCGTCCCACGTGAGTCGATGATGATGTGTCCAGCGAGATTTTTCATGCCAAAAGCTGAGGTTCACTCCATCAACTTCGATATAGCCTGATTAGGGATTGTGTGATCATGTATGTAAATCAAGACGTGCGCTGGGTAAAAGAAAATACAGTGCTTGGTAGTAGTAGGAAGCACTACTGATGTAGTACCAGCAGACTAGGTATGTGCACATCAAACCGGAAGGTCACACCTGTACAAGATTTCCTTTCTCTTTTTTCTGCTTCACCAAATCGCCAGAAATGACTCAAATCTTTTCTTTTCAGGTCAGCCAAGCAAGAGGACAACCCAAGAAACGAAAAAATAAAGGCGGTGAGGCAGATAGACGGGAGAAAAAGAGAGGGAACAAAAGAAAATGGTGGACCATAAGGGAGGCCTGTGGCTGATGTTGCTGGGGTCTATTCTATTGTGGAGTCAATTCATGGCAAGATTTGGCGGAAATCTGCCGAGGATCTTGCTTTCCATGAGGTGGGATTTCCTTTGGTCATTACACTTGTTTTCTCCCACCCACTTTTTTTCCCCCATATCTCCCCTGGAATCCTTTTTCATGTGCTTGGATGTATATATAAACTCAGCCCCACCCACACACCCTTGAAAAGCAAAGGAAGGAAGAAGTCCCTCCCCTCTCATGCCAAGCGCACACACCACCTGTATTTCCTCTACCAGTCTTGCTTTCTCCTCCTAGCATCCGCCTTCTCCTCCATCACACAGAACACACACTCTTTCTTCTCCAATGGCAGTGGCAATCGCCGAGGCTCCGTTCCATGTCTTGGCTGTGGATGACAGCCTCCCTGACAGGAAGCTCATTGAGAGGCTCCTCAAGACATCTTCTTTCCAAGGTATCAATCATACCATGCTCCTCTTGGTTTTATTATTTGCAGCTTCAGTTATTTTCCTGCTATGGCGTCTGATGCTGAGTTATGTTGCTGTGTTCGCCTTTGTTTCTACAGTTACCACTGTTGACTCTGGGACCAAGGCTCTGGAGTTCTTGGGGCTCCATGGTGCGGACGCCTCGATTTCTGTCCATGCAGACCACCTGGTAAGAAGATAGTTTTACATGTCCTAATCACGCTAGTGTTCTTGTTTTGGAGAATGGTTTCTGATGGATATCTGGTTTTGTTCCTAATTAAGCAGGATGTTGAGGTGAACGTGAACCTGATCATCACTGACTACTGCATGCCCGGCATGACAGGATACGACCTACTAAAAAAGATAAAGGTAATCACTATCTCCTTTTCTCTCTCTTTCTAGGATCTTCTAGGTGTGATCAATTAGTTAGTTTCATATGCTCAAGTATGGATCCAACAGTTCTTGATGGTGTCTCTGGTTTGTTCAATCAGGAATCGTCGTCTCTCAGGGACATCCCGGTTGTCATCATGTCATCTGAGAACATACCTTCCAGGATCAATAGGTGAGAAACTTTTATATGGACCTAAAGTATTGTTGTTCAGATCATACCCAAACCAGTCCGCTGATATTTTGATGCAAAAGTTTAGGCGCGGCTTTGCATAAAAACTGAGTGAACACATGAACTGGATTGAATCTCTCATACGTATGTAAAAATCAGTGGATACCTTTTTCTAAGAATAAACCTTGATTGGTGATAAATATTCTCTTGGTTCAACAACCATTAGGAAACTTTCAGATGGTTCGATCCAAATATGTTATGAACCGATATATGCCTAGGACTAAATTAGACACCAAGATCTGTGAGAATCATTTTTTGATTTGGCGTCACATGCCGTGCGTGTAATAAAGGAACAAAGTCCCACCACCCTCACAACAGCTCACGTTGTCCTAATATTCTATCTCCAAATACTTAGTGTGAAAATAAATAATAAAGATATGGAATGATACGGAGATCAATCCTGACGATCTTTCAAGTTGATTGTGCCGATATAAAATGGGTTGTAGTTAGTTGCAGACAACTCACCAGCATCACTTGTCTCTGTCCTCCCTGTCTATTTCTATCGGCACAAATGGACTAAAAACAGGGGACACGGAAAGTAATAAAGCTGATATCCTAAGATTTGGAAATAAAGAAAACTGTAAATAATTAGGACACAAAGTAGGCAACCCTAGAATAATTTCTGTTTCCCAAATCATGCTAAAAGAATGTTAAAGATCTTCAAATGGACTTTGACAGATTTATGGTTTTGATATTTTAATCCAGATGTCTGGAGGAAGGAGCAAATGAGTTTTTCCTGAAACCAGTACGGCTATCGGACATGAGCAAGCTGAAGCCCCACATAATGAAAAGCAGATGCAAGGAGCATTACCACCAGGAAGAAGACGACCTGCTAAGCAACAGCGATAGCAACACCAGCAGTAACCCCACGAACAACAGCAGCAGCGACACCATCAGCACCAGTAACCCCACAAATTACAGCAGCAACCCGACATACAACAGCAGCGGCGATAGCAGCAGCGCCCGCAAGAGAAAGGCGGCAGACGACGAAATTTTACCCAAGACAAGCAGACCAAGGCACAGTTAGCAGCACAAAGATTATTTGACAGTTTTCTTTCTTGATTCTTGATTTCACTCGGGGTTTTGACATCTGATTTGTAACACCTATGCTAGCTCTAGTTTGCAGAACAGGATGGAATCCATAAATGGATACTGCTTCAATTCCAGTAGACCATTCTCTCAAGTACAAACACCTGCTATTGTAATGAGCCACTGAACATGGAACAACAGTACTCCCTCCCTGCCCAAATTAACTTAGGAAAAAAGTCAATGCTTTCTAAGTTTGACCAAGTATATAAACAAAAATATGAAAATCTACAATACCAAATCTACATCAACAGATTCACCACAAAATATATTTCCATAATGTATTTATTTAATATTGTAGGTTTTTATAATCCCTTATTATATTTGGTCAAACTTAGAAAGCATTGACTTTTTGATTAAGTTCATACGCCATGTATTTGGGGACTGGGGACTGAGGGAGTAGTAACACAACTTTACAAAACAGCTGTCTATAGCTTTCATCCATGGAAACACATGTAATCCTCAGAAAATACATCGGTACGTTACATGATTCCCTGTAAGCTCGCTATCATATGTAACTTTAATTACGGTTCCCTTGCCAAGGCCATAGTAGCGAGCAACAGCATCAGTCTCTAGCATGCGAGGAAGCTGAAACATAGAAGCACCATTTTCAGCAAACTGTGGTGAAATTACTATATCACAACTTGATGTGGATATCAAAGAAACTGAAGTTCCACGGAAAAAGAAGCTAATAGAAAATGCAGTTTGGCATTTCAGGCATGCCAATATTCCACCAGCCAGATTAAAGGGGAAAATGGAAGATGATGTATGCCCCACAATGACTATAAGACATATCATAGGCATTTCTCCAATTAAATTTATGATAACAGCACAATCAGTCACATCAAATTCTGGTTTAAGTAAAGCCGTATAAACATCAGAACACAGTAAAGACACAAAAATTGTGTTCAAGTCAGCACATTATCAACACGATATTTCTTAAGTGACGCAAGTGCTCAGGATGGTAGCATGGTACATCATCACATCCAAGCACAATGGGGGGGGGGGGGGGGGGGGGGGGGGGGTTGCTATCTCCCTTAAGGCCACATTGATGTTGGGAACACAATCAAGTACGGCATCATGTTGTTATACCAACTAGCAACTAGCATGCAGACCAATAGGCAACAGCAAGACCAGGCCGTTTTGTCAAGAAAATAATGACATTCAGCAGGATGTAACAAAACAATGTTACATGGTGCACATAGCACAATGACTTGCAATATCACTACGACTGAAAAAACAACATCACTGTTCTAGCATAAAACACTTGACACACACAAAAATGGGGAAACCTATGGTGATTGATTATTTGCTGCCTTTAAGTTGGCAATTGATGAGTCGCACTACAAAAGGAGATGAGATTTTCCACTGTTTCCATGTTTCAACCCTTCTTCCACATCGAACAGACCTACTCCCTCCTCTCCTCTAGCCCCACCTTTGATTCTCCAAGCCAGTTCCCAACATCAAGTGCCAGCTAGGCCTGTTCAAACCCTTTTTTGCACAACTATAACAAAAAACTCAAAAAGGAGCTCTCCAACTCATGTATAGTACAACACATTGATCACCGTGGCATAGGACGTCAAGGACCAGGTGGACGGATTTGGCAGTGCCCCTGCTGGCAAGGAGGTGAAAATGGGAGTGGCCAGTGACAACAATGTCATCGTTTTGTAGTCAGTGAAACTCTACGGCTTGCCTGACGAGTCATCACATCGGAACAGCAGGAGTCCCTAATGAAGTTGAGGTCCAGGGAAATATTCCAAAATCTCGAAGTGTTGGCTCCATAGTTAGCGAAGTCTATTCCCCACCTTGGGACTCACATGAGGAGGTGGCAGGAGTGTGGAGAGCTTGGTAACAAATAAGGTCAGGCAAGGGTAGCTGTTGGGCACCTTGGGGTTGCAATATATATGAAGGTCGCCATGTCCGTAAACAAGTAAACCACTGTGTACACGCAGCCTTCTTCTGTTGCAACACCGAGATGTGTAGGTAGGAAAGTGGAGGTGAGGATAGAAAATGGAGAAGAATAATCCAATGAGGATTTTGAGATTTCCAGGTTCGGATATGATAGAAGGGATGAGAGATAGATATCAACCCCTCCTTGGTATTCAAGCGAGGTAACCAGACAAGACGAGGGGAGGAGCCTTTGGGAAAGTGGAGGTAGGGAAGAAGCAAAGGTACAAGGTGAGGACAAAGAGAATAACTGTAGTTAGGATTTCTGAGCAAAAGAAAAAAGGAAAATAAAATAACACAGGGAAGGCGTAAATTTTATCAATTTCTCTCTTTTTGGTGGAAAACTATCAATGCAACTTTCAAAGCAGAAAATCCTTGGTCACCATTTTTTGGAGTGGAAAATCACCAAATTTCCACATGGAAAATAGCTGATTATGTGTGAGTTCCAGAAAACAAGATTCAAAAACATGACCATACAAGTCACCAACCTTTTCACTCTATTTGTAATACAAATAAACCATAAACCAAATGAGAATATGAAGAAGCAAACAAAAATAAAGTAAATAAGAGGGTAACATGTGGGTTAAACATATGTATAGCTACTTCATCAAAGCCTATAAAATCACATGATGCTGGCATTTTGAATTCTTTTGGTGAGATGCTATTTACTGGAATAGTGAAACATAAAGTTGAACCATCTAAGCAATTCAAAAAACTAAGTCACGAACTCAATATCACAACAACATTTTTTGCATTACATTTGTGAAGAAAGCTACTCCCTCTGACCCATATTAGTTGACTCAAATTTGTCTAAATTTGAATGAATCTAGACACTATTTAGTATATAGGTTCATCCAATTTTTGACAAATCCAAGTCAACTAATATGGGTCGGAGGGAGTACCATATCTCTGACACGCATGCATATAATCCCTAGATTGTACTACCTGCAGACTGCAGTTTTATCTCTTTGTTTTCCCAGTTAAATAATATCTTCTCCATAATAGATCTTGGTTTTAACCTGGTAATTGTTCCCGTATAGCTAAAGAATCTAGAAAACAAAAAAAATAGAAAATGCATGTTCTAAAAAAGACTAAAAATCTGGAAACTATTTAATAAGCTTAAAAATGGAGAAAAATATTTCATTCAATACAAACATATTTCAACTGTGTTTCCATCTGAAGAATGGTTGTCTGGCAATTTAACTATAGTAAAAGATTATTGCTCTGGCTCCCCAAAAGGAAACTGCCTGGATAGATGCAAACAATTTAGAATAAACATATTACTGGAAGTACTGTCACATATTTCATATTTGTAATCGCTAACAAATTATAGATAGACATACCTGTGAATCCTCCACACTGTACTCCTTCAGGAGCTTGGCCTTTTCTTCTGTAGACAACACTTCATGCTTGGGCTTTAGGACATGCTTAGTAATATTAACCAGTAATTGCTTGACCTTTTGTTAGAAGAGCACATTAGTTCGAAGTTTGAGCATGTAAGGTGTAAATATCAACATAATATAAAATAGTACAGCATAACTACATGACCTATGTCATGACTCGTGAAACTACATGACCTAGGTCGACAGCATAACTTGCAGAAATATGTACACTGAATTCCGATACTAATCAATAGAGTATACTACATTATATGATTGTATCCAGTACCAAATGCACAAAAATATACATAGAATTACTTTTGTGTGCTTTACTTAATAGCATGTCATTATTCTCACAGCGACACACAAGGATGATGTATATAATTTCCACTTCAAAATAAGTCATTAACAACTATGCAAAACTAACCTGAAAAATATCCACTTTAAATGTGAATTTCTCCTTCATAGACTCTTTAGCTCTAGGCATCATTTTTCCATCCAATATCAGAATAAGTCTAGACAAGTTCTCTCCTTCGATCTGGTCATATATCTCCTCGATAGTCGCAATTCTGACTGTCTTGTGTGGACAGAATAGAATTTGCACCTGACATAAGAGTTAACCATAGTTAAAGCGTACTCCTATGTTACTCTCTTATATATTTAGACACGCCAAGCAATAACAATATGCACTAAAAAGATAGAACACTCAGTACTATATGGTATGTAAAAACACTAATTTACGATAGTTCACCTGGGGCAAACGATTTCCCACAGCACAGCTCCACCCTCTACTGCGTTGCCACTGGACCACAACAACGCCACTTTTCTTTTTATTTCCCTTTATTTCCTATCCTCATTTCTCTCTGTGTTTCTTTCCCTTCACTGCAGAGCAGCTCCACCACCAGGACTCGAGGCCTTTTCATCTGTTCCCCTCTGCGTCCACCGCAAATGCCACCCTTCTCTGTCCGTGCCACCCTTCTTATCGGTGTCTGTGCTGGGAGTTGGTGAGGTGGGGGCAGATCTAGGCCTCCATTATTCACTGAGGCGAGGGCCAGATCTGGGATTTTTTTGGCAATCGTTGCTGACCCCATGGGAGGTAGGGTGCTGTATATAGGGGTTTTTTATCCTCTTTTTTAGTTGAAAATTTTAGTGAGTGACAGCTTCAATATTGGTAGTCCAAAGTTGAAATCCATCAGTTTGGAAGCTTTATTTGTTTGGTTTCAGTGGGTTAAAAGATGATTGTGTGGGTTAGAAGTGCCATCTTTCATGAGTTGAAAGTTTGTCTTGATTGGGTAAAAAGTAGAAACATCCGGTTGATTTTTTTATGAGAGTTGGCAGTCAATTCTCTCTAGGTCGAAATCTGGAGAACATATGGTTGACAGTTTGTTTTTAGTTAGGTGAAAATTGCACGTCGCCAAATTGAAAAGGTTGATTTTTTCCCCCATGTTCTTTGGTACCGGCAACCATAGTGCTATTTTCTCCTTTTCGGTGAAGGTCACGGCCATGGTCGGAGCAGGAAGTGGAAGGGGGTGCACGGTGACTACATCCTAAGGCTGAAGTGGGGGTTGTGAGAGGTGGCAGAGATCGGGGAGGAGGAAGGGATGTGGGGTCGGCACGGAGTTGTTCCGACAGTGCAAGCTAGCCGTTAATACGTAGTCCTATTAATTTGCACATCCTTATGTTATGTAAGCATTGAACTTCAGTGCATACATTACTAAATTGAGCCATCCATTTGAAGAATTGCGCTAACCCTAATAAGCTGAAACCACAAGAACATAGTTCTGCTTACAGCCAGCGAAAAAAGGTTAGCAAAAAACTGATATCCTCTCTTTTTCCCTCCTCTATTTCTCAAATTCGCAATCCTTCCTATATTCCAACCCAATTGGACTCTAGGTCCCGAATAATCATTCACGATGATCGCGGAAGCACAATAGCACATAGAGGAATCATAATCGCCGGGGAAGGAGCAGTGAACTCACCTTGTCGGAGTGGTCGGAGGCACGGGCGGTGGAAAAGGCGAGGCGCTCAAACTCGGGATTCTTTGCCCACCACGCGCGGAACTCCGGGAGTGTGCGGGCGAGCTCGGACTCCGGCACGCTGTACCCGCGATCCCGCAACATCTCCAGCGCCGTACGCCGCGCCAGGAAGAGGCGGTGGCTCTCCTGGCTCGCGCGGTCCCCGCGGTCGACCATCGACGACATCCAGCCGACGACCTCGGGGACGTCGTCAAATCCTAGGTCCATTCCGAGGGCGGGGGAGACAAAAGGCGGCGGCGGCAGCGGCAGAGGGGGGGAACCGTTGGGAGGCAGCCGTGTCTCGTCCACGCGGTCGTACGGGGTGCGTCCAAAGGACCTAGATTGCTGCATTAGTCAAAGCGAAGGAAATAAATTTAAACAAATTTGAGACATTTTTTTTAAAACGAAGGAAGTATTTTTTTTTAACCGAGTGCGTTCAAAGGACCTAGATTGCTGCATTAGTCAAAGCGCTGGAGATACAGATTACAAAGGGCGCCTATAAGAAATCAGAAATAACACACAAGTCCCTAGATTTTGCACAGAGGACCCTAGATCTAAATCCACAGAGGAGATCCAGTCCTCGCTCTCCTTCGCTTCCGATGGGTTCGCTCGAACTCCGGATGCCGCCTCCTTCACTAGGGATCGAGCCACTTGGGAAGGGGACAACGTGGGATGCCATCGTCGAGCCACCAGAACCTGGCCTCCGATGGAGGTTAAAGATGCGCCTTGTCGGCACTGTGAGCTGCCGATTTTTGGCGTGGATCAGAGGCTGGCATGTTGTCGCCTCTGTGGAAGAACTCACCACGGCAGCAGAAGTACCCCACAGTCGGCCAAGATCCAGACGAAGGACTTCAAGACCCCGCACCCCCTCGCCTCCACGGCCGGCCAGGGGCAGGATCTTGTCGTCGACGTCCTAAATCCACCGACCATCGCGCTTATTAGAGGAGCTTGTACCCGAGGGCGCTGCTGCCTTCCACCATGGAAGGAAAAGCTCCTCGTTGACGCCTTCGCCGCCGTGCGTGCCATTAGCAGCGAAGAAGGGCTCCGGGATTCAGCTTTATTGTCGGAGATGCCTAGGCTCCGGCCTCCCGGCAGCGAGCGCCCCAGCCACCGGAGCACAGCCACGAGGAAGGAGAGCACCAGGATGCGTCGATAGCAGCTGAGATCCATCGGCGGCCTACTCCCACACACGGCCAACCTGGCCAAACCTAACCCTAGACTAGCCCTACCCACCTCGACACCGCATGACTTGGATATACCCTATGGGTGCATAACATTGGTATACTCGGTCCAGTCCAAGGAAGGTCCATGTGAAGACTCGCAGCCCAGGAAGATTTCGGGTGGCCCAAGCCCATGACTGATGACCCACAAGTATAGGGGGTGTATACTTTCGATAAATAGAAGTGTCGATCCCAACAAGGAGCAGAAGGTGCTGAACAGTGGTATGGAGCAGGAAATCCCTGTGAATACTTAGCAAACAGATTTTTAGTGGTTTTCTGACAAGGCAACAAAACAAAGAGCAAGTAACAAACAAACGAAGCAAGTGGCCCAATCCTTTCTTAGCAAAGGAAAAGCCGGTGGAAATACTTATAAGGACCAAACGTTCTCGAGGACACATGGGAATTTTGTCAAGTGCTTTCGCTTTAAATAGCTGAGTACTCTTCTCTGGTGTTTGTAAGTGTTGTGTGGGTGAACCTGTGCTAACATACCGTCCTTCCTAGGACTAATTCATACTTGTGATTAAACCCCCTGCAAACATCCGAAACTACATGAAAGTAATTAAGATATAAATCTAACCACAGCCTTAAACTCTGGGATCCTACACTCCCTTGTGCAAAGGTGTCCTAGCGGGGGTTCAGGTTTCTGTCACTCTGGCAACCCCATGATTAGTAGCCAAATACACAATGCATTCCCCTAGGCCCATAAATGGTGAAGTATCATGTAGTCAACGTTCACATGACACCACTAGAAGAATAGCACCACAACTTAAATACTAAACCATTGAATAATAACTCATCATAGATTCACTACTAACAACATGACTTCTCCCATGTCCTCAAAAATAATACGAACTACTCACAAGACATCATATGGATCAAGATCAAAGATGATATGATAATGGATAATAATCTGAACATAAACAATAATCCAATGGTTCCACTCACAAGCATCAACTACAATAGTAATCAACACCGGGAAAGTTTCCCCTAAGAACTAAAGCAATATCCAACACAATTGTTACAGCGGGACGGAGTGGTGATGATGGTGCTAGTGGAGATGATGGTGTGGATGATGATGATGATGATCCCGATGAAGCCTAGCTTGATGATGGTGTTGATGGCGACGGTCTCCCCTCTCCGAGAAGGAATTCCCCCGGCAGAAATCTGTCTACCGGAGAGATCTTTCTCTCTTGGTGTTTTCCGTCCCCAGAGGCGGCGGAAATCTATCTGTGGTCGCTCCCCGAGGCTTAGGGTTCCGAAGGGAAGTTATAGGCGAGGGGGAGAGTCGGAGGCCGGGCAGGTGGGCCACACCTGCCCTAGGCGCGGCCTTAGGTGGGCCCGCACCTAGGGGTGTGGGCCCCTGCGGCCCCCCTTCGCTCCTCCTTCTGGCTTCCTTCGTCCTCAGGTAAAATAATATGTTTCCATATTTTTCTGGTATTTTTCTGATCTTCGCGAAATTGCACCGAAACACCTTCTTTTCCATCAGAATCCAGACTCCGGTAGTCCATCCTCCAGGAATCATCCAACATGCATAAACAGATGAAAAATCCATAAATAATACCTCATAATAAGAGAAATATCAATGAATAGAGGTAAATTATGATATAGAATGGTGATGCAAATTGGGCGTATCAACTCCCCCAAGCTTAGACTTCGCTTGTCCCCAAGCGAATACCGAGCTCAGTAAACATGTCCACAGGTTTATGGAGTGAAGTGTCGATAAAAGAATACGAACAAGAAGCATCACACTTACCATTGCACAACTCATAGAAGAAAGCAACTTACCATTATATAACTTAGCTTGCAACCAAGTACAACAGTCACAAAAGAGATGCATAAAGATAAATCATAATTGGAATTGGCAAACTTGTTCTTGGTCAGAGAACATCTGGCAAACAGTTTCACAAAAAGCTTTTTGTAGAAGTTTCAAGACAGGAGCACTCTTTGCTCAAAAAGGTTTTTCACAAGTGAAGGCTTTCAAAGTAATACTCAATATATAAGAGTTTTGTGCAAACAATGAAGATAGAGAACATGATTGAATAAATCACCATATGAATGCTTGAAACACAACAACTCAAAAGCTTGTCTCGAGAAAGAGAGGAAGTAGGTTTACTGACTCAAACTGGTAACTGGGAGAAAGGTCCCTTCTTAGAGGGTAGTAGGGATTACAAGTCATAAAGAGCTTCCAAAAGATTATGGTACTTACTAGCTTTGAGCCCTCATTGCCCCTATCATAGGCATCTTGAGATGATTAAGGTTAAAGTGAACAAATATGGAGTATATGCTTGACGAAATATAAGTTGGCAATCTCATGTCCCTTGAATATGAGGGCCACTCCTCATGGATACTCAACTTTGGGTCTAGGTAAGTTCTTATCATTTTAAGTATTTGCATATCATTGAGAACCGCCAACGGGGTACCCCTTGCACATGGTACAGGATCTTTCCCATAACCAAAATGACAAGGCAAGCAGACAATGAGCATCTCAGCGATCTTTTTATTTACTATGTGTATAGCTTTTTATTGAGGATGCTTCATAGATAGCTCACTATGGTGATGCTGCAAGTTTCCACCATGATTAGGCATGGCCTAGGCTAGCGGCCCAGGCGTTTCTCTAACACAGAATACAAACTCCATGGACTTACAAGTTCCCTCTTTATTTCACACTGTTGACATCCATAGACAAAAGAGCACGATATCAACTGTGTATAGAGTACAAGTGCAATGTTGAAAACGTTCCCCGTGACAGCACGGTTCTGCTAATCCCAACGTATAGATGCAAGCATATACAACTTCGATGTTCACAATGGTTCAAGTCTATTAGGGGCAAGTAAATAAAATGTGCCATCAAGTTCGTGAGAGATTTACTAACTAGTTTTCACATAACAAAATACTTTTTAATTTGAAAGGTAGATGAAGCTTGAGAATTTGCTAGGAATAGCAAAAGCTACTAGGTAGATATGGTGGACACAAGTGGCAAAAGTTTTGGGTTCAAAGGATTTTGGAAACATGAGAAGTATGCCTTCTCAAAACAAGTTTTTGGCTAGCAAGGCTGGGTAGCAAGCAAGAGAGTTGAAGGAAACAAGCAAACATAAAGTAATAAAGCCAATCATGCAATATTCCTTGAAGACACAAAAGAATCTTAAATAAAGAATACTAAGCTTATGAGCCAACAAGAAAGAAAACAAATGATACCAAATACCTGTAAGCCTTTTCTTTTTTTCTTTTTTCTCAAATTAATGCCACTAACCAGAACTCGGTTTGCCAAAACCAATTTAGATCCACTTGATGATCGCAAAGTGGTGCCAATACTGAAACACAAGATCCATCATATAATAGAGATTGCAAACTAAAAATAAGAAGTGCAAAAAGTAAAATATGAGACTTCTCATTAATATTCCAATAAAGGCACTCACACCAAGGGATACATAGATAATCAACTTAAGGAGAGATACTTCCACATGCAAACCAAACTATAAGATAACCTCTCTACCACAGATATGAATCCACTAAAAAGGTAAAAGATAAAAGATAATGGCGGTGATACCGCGACACTCCCCCAAGCTTGGAACAAGCCAAGGAGATGCCAAACCTGGTGACGAATTACTGCTTCAGTGGTGGTGGTGTTCTCTTGTCATGGGTCGGGAAATCTTCCAACATCTTACGAAGCCTGTTATTTTCCTCTTGAAGCATATCCACCTTCATCCTCAAAGCACGGTACTTATCACAAAACTCGTTGGGGGTTCGAAGGGCTTCCGCTACCTTAGGGCAGTATATGAGTTCTGAACCGAAGGCTATGATTCCCTGCATGTGACGAGAAAAAGCATCAGTAGTGTTAGTTGCTCCTTTAAAAGTAGGTTTCCTTCCCCTTGTTCCTGCGGTGGTTTGTTCTTCCAACTCTATCTCCACGGGCTTCTTGCCTTTGTCGTTGGCGAAGGTCATGGTGCTCCAAACTTGAGAAGATTTCCAGACAGAAACATATCGAAACGAAAACACGACGAGAACACGATGCAAGAACCTCGGGGGATCCGGGGGGTTATATATTACGAAGTTTTAATGCATAAGGAAGGTTTTGACACAGAAACAAAGCGGAGACGGAGTTCGAGGGTGGCAAACCCCCTCCAGGCGCGACCAGGCTGGGCCCGCGCCTGGGGTGGGTTTGTCCACCCCGGGCTCCGTTTCCTCTTCAGTTTTGTCTCGTAACTTCCCTTATGTATTATAAACATCAAAAATATAAAAAGATTGGGGTTTCACGAACCTTCTGTTTTCACCACTTTTACCTATTCAAAGACGAACTCTGTAGATTCCTTTTCTCTTTCTCCTGAAAATTTCCTTCTTACAAAATCCTTGCACAAACTCAATGACAACATTAGTGTAAGAAAAAACAATAAATCTTTGGTAAACATTTCAACTGAAAACCCATCAAAACAAAAGCTTCTATAATAGGCAAATGCAAATGATGACAGAAATCTGTCAAAACAAACCAGCATGTAAAGTTGATTTTTTCGAAGACCTTCCGTTGCTCAAATCAAAAAGTGTAGAACTGATGAAAGTTGGGTAACAACTTGGAGAACAAGCTCAGAAAAATGCAGCTCCATCCAAAGTACTGAGCTTCCTCACGAATTTTTACAATGCAGCACAAAAATCTGTCCCAAGACAGCCACTTTTCACAACTCCTCTACTTCACAAAAGTAGTTGAACTTGACACAAAAACCAAAACAAAAAAGGATAAGGAGAGGTTATTACAGAGGTAATAACTTCCAAGACTCGACAAAACTCTTGGGTTATCTCCCAATAAGTACTTTTTTTAATGCCTTTAAGTTGGGCTTGAAACTTCCAAAGATGCTCACATAGGATATATATATATATATATGGAGTAAAAGAGAGCATCAAGAAGAAAATAACCAAAACACTTGAGTCTAACCCACTTCATATGCATGGGGGTATCATGAGAAAAAGAATTGTTGAAACAAAAGGCTACAAGCATAGGAAGACAAAATAGATGCAACTTTAAAGCTTTCAACATAAAACGGGGAAACTTAACATCATTGAGATGCATAAAACCATGTTTCCCTCTCTCAAAATAACTTTCAGTAGCACTCTAAACAAAGTTTACAATATAACTCTCATTGGAAACAACTTTATTACCAGAATAAGCATACTTACAGTCACCAAAAAGAGGTCCAAGGTCATAGACTGGATCAATAGAAGCAAGTTGTTCCATCCTGAAATCTTTATTAGGCAAGCTATTTTCACAAGGAGCTTTAGAAAATTTGGAAAAGTTAAACTCATAAGAATCTCCATCAAACTTTGTTAAAACTTTTTCCTTCTTACAATCAATAATGGCTCCACAAGTGTTCAAGAAAGGCCTACCAAAAATGATAGGACAAGTTTTGCTAGCTGCTGAATTAAGCACTAGAAAATTAGCAGGTTATTTAATCTCACCACAGAGAACTTCCACATCTCTTACAATGCCAATGGGGCAAATTGTCTCTTTATTAGCAAGGTGAATAACCACATTAATGTCCTCAAGCTCACAAGGACCAATCTCATGCATAATTTCCATATAAAGCTCATAAGGAATAGCACTAGAACTAGCACCAATATCACATAAACCATAGTAGCAATGATCACCAATTTTAACAGAAAGCACAGGGACACTAGCTTTTCTAAATTTACCAGGATGAGAAATAATATTAGAAGCGTCTGCACAGAATACAATGTGCTCATCCTCTATATTTTTAGTGACACTGTCTTTCACAATAGCTACCACAGGTTTATCACTCAAATGCTTACCAGGCTCCACAGTTTTCATTGTACCTTTGCTATTTGCACTAATAATCATAGAATACTCCTTTACCTTAGTTGGGAAAGACATTTTCTCAACATGGGGTTCATGCACAATATGATTAGTAGTACAAACTTGAGTACTTCTGATGGGAGCATGACTAACAACATCTTTATAAGGAGCATGGCACTTATTCCACTTCTCTTGGGAATTTCTGTAGGGTTTCGTAGCATGGAAAACAAAAAATTTCTATCGCATACAAACAAACAAGCCAAGATCTATATACTAGATTGTAGCAACAAGTCGATGGAATAACTCACCCTCGAAGATTCCAAAGTGTTTAACGAGAGCGGATTCTCGTGGGTGATGTAGTCATACTCTTCCCGATCTCAAGATCGCGTAGACGATCCTTCCGGCGCTGCGTTCCGGCAGCGCTCCCGCAGTCGGTCACACGTTCGGTACTCGACGAAGACCTTCATCTCCCTTGTTCCAGCAGGCAGCGGAGGTTGTAGCACTCTCCTCGCGATTCCGGCAGCACAACGGCGTGGTACCGAAAGTAGAGGGAGATCTCGCAGGGCTTCGCCTTAAGCCGGAGCGAGTATGGTGGACTATGAGAGAGCCCTCGACGATCTAGGGTTTAGACACGCCGAGGAGGAGGCTTGGCCGGCGGCTAGGGTTGCTAGGCGGCGACGGCGGTTTGCCCTAGGGCGGCGGCGGCAGCAGGAGGTGGCGGCGCCGGCGGCTAGGGTTTAGAGGTGGAGGTGTTGGGTGTCAAGGAGGGGAGCCCTGCCCCTCCTTTTATAGGTGGAGGGGCCGGCCAAGGGGAGGGGAGTCCCTCCCCAACTCGGCTTCAAGGTGGGCCGGCGGTGGAGGGGAGGAACTCCTCCCCCACTCGGTTTCCACCTCCCTCTCCACTTCCCAAAAATAGCTGTTTGACTTTCAAATTGGCGTTTGA
Source organism: Avena sativa (assembly GCA_916181665.1). Taxonomy (NCBI): domain Eukaryota; kingdom Viridiplantae; phylum Streptophyta; class Magnoliopsida; order Poales; family Poaceae; genus Avena; species Avena sativa. The sequence goes on along the minus strand of OV702297.1, from coordinate 294,575,454 downwards.
CTTTTTCAAACTAGGATTTGATTAAACCCTTTATTTTGTTCAGTGGTGACACCTAGTACATGATGCAATCATACCAACTTGATATAACACATTCATGTACCCTTCTCCTCCGGAGTGCCGGACATTCCGGAACCTTCTAGAACATTCCTGATGAAAACACCGGAACCATTCCCCAACTCCGAAACAGGACTTTCCTTATATGAATCTTATCCTCCGGACCATTCCGGATCTCCTCGTGATATCCCGGATCCCATCCGAGAATCCGAACAACATTCGGTCTCTTTCTCATCATTCCATAACTACTCAAACAACGTTGAATCCTTAAGCGTGTCTCCCTACGGTTCGTGAATTATGCGGACATGCTCGAGACACTTCTCCGAACAATAACCAATAGAGGAATCTGGAAATTCATATAGCTCCCACATATTTCTACGATTACTTTGCGATCGAATGAACCACTTACATACGATACCAATTTCCCTTTATCTCACGATAGTTTACTTATCCGAGGTTATGATCGTCGGTATCTCTGCATACCTAGTTCAACCTCGTTACTGATAAGTACTCTTTTCTCGTTCTCGTGATATGTGATCCCTTGTGAGCCAGTCACATGCTTGCAAGCTAATTGGATGACATTTGTAACTACCTCGGTGAATTACGCTCCTAGTACAAGCCTGGATGTTCAGAAATGGTTGAAATAGTACGGTGGGGCCCAAATGCCACTCACGGGTAGACCTTTCGGCCGTCCCAACCATTTCCAAACATCGGGACAAGAACGGGCGGCGTAATCGGCAGGCGAAGGGATCAACTACATACACAAATGAGTATGTATGCAAGCCACCATACAACAGTACATCAGAGCCATTCCATCTAAAAAGAAAGGAAATATAGCAACGCCATACGGCAAGATCCAAATATCCTAGATAGATATAATAGTTTAGGATATCTCCTCATACATCAATCAACAGAGTATCAAGCGGAAGCGGAAGACAAAATCCAAGTACGGATAAGAAGCAAATCGGCATAAGATGCCCCATAAATAAGCACATCCCGCCCACAGATCTCACGGATCCCCGTTCCCGGAATCTCTACACTGAATGATCGTTGCCCACATCGTCCGTCTCTTCCACCCAGTATCCATCTTGCGGGTGTACCTGTTCATCTGAACCAATAATTTATCGTGTGAGACCCTAGGGGTACTCAGCAAGTCTTTATGCCTCTACAGGGGACATAACCTGGGGTGACGCAATTACAGCAAAATATAAACCCTAACAATTCTATAGATACTCGCTAACCATCCGCCTAACCAGAGATAGACGGATGTCCGTGAATTAATAACAATAGTTATAACAATTATAACGGGAATATCCACAGATCCATCCTCCTCCTCGCTTACCGACGAGGAAGCGGACGAACAACCTCCCATCCGTTGGCAGTTTTATTATCCATTCCGTGAGTGTTGCACTATTTACTAGTCAGGTACCTAGTCTAGTCAAATTAAAAGCGGTACTTTAGTTATGCTTGTCTATGATCGAGAAACTGTGCTCCAAGTCGTCCATAACCGCGGACACGGCTTTCAGAAAGTTTTACCCTGCAGGGGTGCACAAATAGCAACACACACTCGATATGCCTCGGAAAAACCAAATCAAAACCCAACGAGGCAGTCACGACAAAGCGATCACAGGATTCAGAAATATTTCAGGGGGCCACCCCATTGAGCTACCCGCAACGAAGTTAGCTGACTCCGAGACGGCCTCAAGGTTTGCGCCAATGGCTGTGAACGACTGGGAACCCGAAAATGTGACTGGGCTTGTCGACACCGCGAAAATACTCCGCTTTCCTAAACAGTACAGTGTGCTCCTCGCACAATTTTAAATAAAGCAGTAAGCAAGGCATAAGTACAGGATAGTAAATAAAACCTCAAACTAGTTTGTGGCCCTCAAGAAATAAGAATGAATCAAGCTCTGGCTCAGGGGGGTTCATAAGCCTCCCGGATGTGGATAGCGCGAATATTCAAGGAACAGGAATCAAGTACTCGGGGTCCTACGGGACACAAGTGAGCCTGAAAAACCAAATAGCGAATATGGCTCACCGATGCCACTTTCATTAGTTATCCCATTACTACTCAGGTTAAGTTGTTTAGGTACCTCGTTATCCATCAGACACTCACATACCCTACACATACTGTTCTACGACTCGCATGGCTCAAACAACTCCTGTAGTAATGGCTCATGGGATGGAGGAACAAGCTTCGGTGGGGTTTAAAAGTAAAGGCTATGCAATGCTTGGGATTCAATTTAATGCAATCGCGACTCAATGATGCAAGGATAAGATAGAGGCAATAGGTACTATATGTATGCAAGCATGTGGTAGTGCTTACCTGGCAGCTCAGTTGAAGCAAGTGATGGATCTGGGTAGTGCTCCTGGTTCTCTTGATATACCCCCTGCTCAGCGTCTATTCGAAGAAGAACCAAACAAACAAGGGCCAACATAAATAAAGTGCACAAGCATATGTATAAATGCATCAAGCAAACAATCATGCCATGATGAATGATGCACAATTGGCATGGCAATAAAGTAGCATGGCAAGGGTGAGGTGTGGAATACAAGAATAAACCATTTTATGGGGTCTTATTCACATTTTTTACTCATTTAAGTTGCTGTACCCATTATATTTATATGATGCATGCTTCAAATCAAAACATGGAATGCATAAACAGAAAGGTCTCGTCGAGCTAATCATTTTAGACATATTATTTGTTGAATTTGGAGTTATAAAACAAAAGTTATTAATTATTTAAGGCCAAAGGGCATTTTGTTGTAATGTAAATAAACTTGGAATTTTAAAGTGTTCAAAATATATTTTGAATGAAAGATTTAAATTCCTCACATTTTTCTGATTTGAAAACATATATTATTTGTATAAATTGGATTTATATCTCAAAAGTTATTTAAAACAGAATTTAAATTTGAATTTGAATTAATTTGAAAAAGATTTGAATTAAAACAGAAATCCAGAAAACCTTTTTATACCCAGACAGATTCAGCCATAGCCACTGACGGGTGGGGTCGCTGGCTGACTCAGCCACACGGGCGCACAGAATCATTTTGCACCGCGGCTAGTCCAGACCCAGAGACAGACAGGTGGGCCTGGAGGCTTCGCGGGCCCAGCTGCCAGCGGGTGATCCTGGCGCAACCACGTGGCCCAGCTGGGGATCGCGGGTTGAGGAACACAGAGTGCAGGAGCCTTTTTATAAAATCGCCCAGAGGCAGACAGGTGGGGTCGGCAGGAGCGCGGGTTGAGGAAAACAAAACGGGAGGGGGTTTTCTGCAAAACGTCGCCGCGACACTGTTTTTCTTCCTCTCTCTCTGACGAAAAAGACAGAGGCAGCGGGCGCGGCACGGGGCTTCGATCTCGTGACCTGGGGCTTGCACGCAGGGCGGCTACCGCTGCGGTGGCTTGGGCTAGGTGACAGAGAGGCGGGCGCGGCCTAGCTAGGGCTTCTGCGACGCTACAGCGAGGCGGACCGAGCGCGACGCCGGCGCACAGAGCGTGCACGACGAAACGTCCGGTGAACATAGGCGGCGGCAGCGAGGCGGACCGTGTCTAGGGGATGCAGGGGCTCACCGAGAGGTTGTCGGTGGCGCTGGATCGGGCAGGGGCGCTGGCGATCAACGGCGATGCAGACGGACAGATGGTCTAGGGTTTCGGCTCGGGCGGCGCGGGTACTGGCAGCTCCGGTGCTCCCTCTTCACGGCTCCGTGTACGGGGCTGCTGCAGGGAGTCTCCTCGGTCCACCAGACCACTCCACGGTCTGTCTGCGCGTCTGGATCGTCGGGGTGCGGTGGAGGCCGAGGTTTTGGCGGCGAGGTGTAGACGGTGGTGGAGAGGGGGAGGGGAAGAGAGCAGGGTGCCTCGGCTAGATCTGGAGAAGGCCAGGGAGAGCCGAGCGAGGTGGTAAAGCAGAGGGGAGAGGGGGGTGTCGTGGGGAGGTGGGGTAGATGGGGAAAAGGTGGCTCGGCCACCTTTTCTTCCTCCTCCTCACGTGCTCGGTAGGGAGGCCAGGCAGGGGCAGGTGAGGGGCTTCCAGGTAGGGTCGACGTGAGGGCAAGGAGGCAGGGACAGGCTCGGGCTGGGGGGGCCCCTAGGGCAGAGAGAGAGAGCTAGGGAGAGAGAGGTGAGGCTCGGGTAGATTGGTACTAGGGTCGGGTTAGGGTTTTTGTGGGGTGGAGGGAGTAGCTAGGGCAGGGGTAGATGGTAGGCTCGGGAGAGAGGGTGCCCGGTGGGGCCAGCTAGATAGAGATAAGAGAGAGGCCGAGAGGGGAAAGGGTGTGGTATGATAGGATTAGGGTTTAGCTTAGATGGGGTTATGGGTTTAGATTAGGTGGGGGGGTGTGGTTAGAGAGGAGAGATGATCCAATTTTAAAACAAATAAAATCCAAATGCCAAGCCAAAAGGTGGTACTTGCATGGCCCATGCAAAGTATTTAATACCATGATTATATAGTGAATAATTATATTAAACATGGCATTGTTCCTTTTGCATTTCCAAAAGTGGAATCAAGCCAAGCCAAAGAAAAGAAAGGATTCCCCATGTGAGGTAGTTGGAGATGGTCATGTTTGAAATACAATTGGGATATGCTAGTGTGTATGTTCCACTAGATGATCAATAGTCCCAAACTATTCCAACATGAGCATAATTCCATGATAAACCATATGGAAGCTCGGAGAAAAGGTCCCACTCACAAGGCATGCAAAGGTGGCCATGTGGCTCTCATATATCAATACTGTGAAAACAACATGATGCTAAGATGAGAGCATGTGGAAATAGAATTGGATCCATCACAACCCACATGAGCTAGAGGTAAAACCAATAAGTGCCAAACTCATATTTAGTTGGATGGTGGGATTATAAGGTGGTGAAAGAAAAGGTGGTGGAGTTAATAAGAGATATGCCCCCAACTCAACTTGGGCATTTAAACAATATATCAAGAGCCAAATACAATATCAAGAGGCAAATACAAATAATAATGCATATGAGATAAGAACCAAACAAGAAGGGGTTTTATATGATGCTCAAATGCAAGGTGGCATGATGACATGAGCATGATACAATGATGATGCAACAATTATATATTTGAAGTAGCCATTATATTACTAGACCAAGTAGCATTACAATTGTTAGACAATTGGGATGCTACAACTCTCCCCCACTAAACAGGAATCTCGCCCCGAGATTCTAGGAAGAAGAAGACACAAAGAGGGTAGGATACTTGGCACGGAGGTCATCTTCACGTTCCCAAGTGGCTTCATCAACGGAATGGTGCGACCACTGCACCTTGCAGAACTTGATGGACTTGTTGCGAGTCCTTCTTTCTGCGACTTCAAGGATTTTTGTGGGGTGTTCTTGATAAGACAGGTCTTCTTGGAGATTGATAAGCTCATGGTCCACGGTCCTGCCGGGATCCTTGAAGCACTTCTTGAGCTGAGAGATGTGGAAAACATCATGGACCTTGAGTTTTTCCGGAAGCTCAAGAGCATAAGCAACTTCTCCTCTTCTTCCACGAATTTGAAAGGACCGATGTATCTAGGAGCCAGCTTCCCTTTGATACCAAAACGGTGCGTGCCTCTCATGGGAGTGACACGAAGGTAAACGAGATCACCAGGGACATACTCCATGTTCGTGTGCTTCCTGTCATAATTGCTCTTCTGGCGACTTTGAGCAATCCTCAGATTTTCCAGAATGATGTGAACCTTCTCCTCCGCTTGAGTCACAATGTCAGGGCCAAACAAGATCCTTTCACCTGCACCCGACCAACCAATCGGAGTTCTGCATTTGCGGCCATAGAGAGCCTCAAATGGTGCCATCTTTAGACTTTTCTGGAAGCTGTTGTTGTACGAGAATTCAGCATAAGGAAGGCATTCTTCCCACTTCATGCCGAACGAGATGACGCAAGCACGAAGCATATCCTCCAGAATCTGATTGATCCTTTCAACTTGTCCTTGCGACTGAGGGTGGTAAGCTGTGCTGAAGTTCAACTTTGTTCCCAAAGCATTTTGGAAACTTTCCCAGAACTTGGAAGTGAAGATGCTTCCACGGTCTGAACTGATCTCAAGCGAAACCCCATACAGAGAGACAATTCTGTTGATATAGAGCTCAGCCAACTGAATTGCAGAAATGGTCTCCTTGACGGGGAAGAAGTGAGCCACTTTAGAAAGCCTGTCAATGACAACAAAGATTGCATTGTTGCCCTTCTGCGACCTCGGAAAACCAGTGATGAAGTCCATCTCTACTTTCTCCCATTTCCATTCCGGGGGTTTCAATGGCTGTAGAAGACCGGAAGGTTTCTGATGGACAGCTTTCACTCTGCGGCAGACATCACACTCCGAGACATACCTGGCACAATACCTTTTCAAACCAGGCCACCAATATTGTGTTTTCAAGTCCATGTACATCTTTGTGCTGCCAGGGTGGATAGAAAGAACAGAATCATGCGCCTCCTTGAGAACTTGCTCTCTCAAACCCGGGTAGTTCGGAACAAACATCCGGTGTTCAAAGAAAAGCGTGCCTTGATCATCGACGTGGAAGGACTCATACTTCGGAAGCTGAATCCTGGAGATGATCTTTCTTGTGTACGGATCACCAAGCTGAGAAGAGCGAACCTTTTCTTCCAAGAGAGGTGTTGCTAGAAGGTTCTGGAGATACCCTTGTTCCACAATTTCCAGGTTGAGCTGACGGAATTCCTCGCACAAGAGAGGCTGTTGTTCTTCCATCATGAGGTTATTGACATAAGCTTTGCGGCTGAGAGCGTCTGCCATGACATTAGCTTTGCCCGAAGTGTAGTTGATGGTCAAATCGAAGTCATTGATTGCTTCAATCCATCTCCTTTGCCTAAGGTTGAGATCAGGCTGAGTAAAGATATACTTCAGACTCTTGTGATCAGAAAAGATCTCACAACGGTTACCAAGCAAGTAGTGCCTCCATACTTTCAAAGCAAAGACAACTGCTGCGAGCTCGAGGTCATGTGTAGGATAGTTGATCTCATGCGTCTTCAACTGTCGAGAGGCATAAGCAACAACTTGTTTTTCTTGCATAAGAACCGCACCCAATCCATGCAAAGAGGCATCACAGAAAATCTGGAACGGCTTGGATGTATCCGGAGGAACCAAGACTGGTGTGGAAGTGAGCTTCTCTTTGAGTGTCTCAAAGCTTGCTTGACATGCAGGAGTCCAAAGGTATGTCCACCATATCATTCTCCTAAGGATATGATCTTGTTGTTAATAACATATCAATGTTCATGATAGGGAAACCACAATCATTTATTAACCAACAAGCTAGTATTATAAAGAGGCTTTACTAGGGACTCTATTTTTAGTTTACAAATCACACAAGTATTAATGTTTCCTTGTTAATACTATTATAGCATGAATGTAAACATTTATCATCAACACAAAGATATAATAATAACTACATTTATTATTTCCTCTAGGGCATATCTCCAACAGTCTCCCACTTGCACTAGAGTCATCTAATCTAGATTACATGGTAATATACCGAACACCCATGGCAGTTTGGTGCTGGTCATGTTTTGCCCTCGGGAGAGGTTTAGTCAACGGATCCGCCACATTCAGATCTGTGTGTACTTTGCAAATCTTTATGTCCCCATCTTGGACATGTTCTCGAATAGCGTGAAAACGTAGCTTGATGTGCTTCAGCTTCTTGTGTGACCTTGGTTCTTGCGCATTGGCTATGGCACCCATGTTATCACAGTAGATAGACATTGGGTCCAGCGCACTAGGAACCACACCCAGCTCTGTAATGAACTCTTTCATCCATATCGCTTCTTGTGAAGCCTCTGAAGCAGCCATGTATTCCGATTCAGTTGAAGATCTCGCCACAACGCTTTGCTTTGCACTCCTCCAGCTAACTGCTGCACCATTCAAAATAAATACGTATCCAGATTGTGATTTAGAATCATCCGGATCGGTGTTCCAACTAGCATCGGTGTAACCATTAACAACGAGCTGTTCATCACCTCCATAAGAAAGAACCATATCCTTAGTTCTTCTCAAGTACTTAAGGATGTTTTTGACCGCTGTCCAATGATCCACTCCTGGATCACTTTGATATCTGCTAGTTAAACTAACAGCATATGCAATGTCGGGTCTAGTACATAGCATGGCATACATTAGAGATCCTATGGCTGAGGCATAGGGAGTCTTACTCATCCTTTCTCTATCTTCTGCCGATGTCGGACTTTGAGTTTTACTCAAGGTCGTATTGGGCAACATGGGAAAGAACCCTTTCTTGCTATCTTCCATTCCAAACCTCTTTAGAACTTTGTCCAAATATGTACTTTGTGACAATGATATTAGGTGTCTCGATCTATCTCTATAAATCTTTATGCCTAATATGTAAGCTGCTTCGCCAAGATCCTTCATTGAAAAACTATTATTCAAATATTCCTTGACACTATTAATAAGGTCTACATCATTCCCAATCAACAATATGTCATCTACATATAGTATTAAGAATGCTACAGAGCTCCCACTCACTTTCTTGTAAATACAAGCTTCTCCATAAGTTTGTATAAAACCAAAACTTTTGATCACCTTATCAAAACGTTGATTCCAACTTCGGGATGCTTGCTTCAATCCATAGATGGACCGTTGAAGTTTGCATACCTTGTTAGCATCTTTAGGATCGACAAAACCTTTGGGTTGCATCATATACAACTCTTCAGCAATGTCTCCATTGAGGAATGCTGTTTTGACATCCATCTGCCATATCTCATAATCATAATATGCAGCGATTGCTAACATAATCCTCACAGACTTTAGCTTCGCTACTGGTGAGAAAGTCTCATCGTAGTCAACTCCTTGAATTTGTCGAAACCCTTTTGCGACAAGTCGAGCTTTATAGACAGTAACATTACTGTCAGCATCTATTTTCTTCTTGAAAATCCATTTGTTCTCGACAGCCTTCCGGCCATCCGGTAAGTCCACCAAAGTCCATACTTGGTTTTTTGTACATGGATCCAATCTCGGATTTCATGGATTCTTGCCATTTATTGGAATCTGGGCTCATCATCGCTTCCTCATATGTCGCAGGGTCATCGGTGTTGTCCACCAACATGACACTCATAACGGGATCATACTAATCTAGAGTGGTACGAGTTCTCGTTGACCTGCGAGGCTCTGTAGCAACTACAACCGAAGTTTCATGATCATCATCATTAGCTTCCTCTCTTATTGGTGCAGGCACCACAGGAACTTCTTCCGGTGTTGCGGTACTCGCAATTTCGAGAGAAGGTTCGACAACCTCGTCGAGTTCTACTTTCCTTCCAGTCACTTCTTTCGAGAGAAATTCCTTCTCTAGAAAGGATCCATTCTTGGCAACGAAGATTTTGCCTTCGGATCTATGATAGAAGGTATACCCAATAGTTTCCTTTGGGTATCCTATGAAGACGCATTTTTCCGCTTTGGGTTCAAGCTTGTCCAGCTGTAACTTCTTTACATAGGCTTCGCAACCCCAAACTTTAAGGAACGACAATCTAGGTTTCTTCCCAAACCATAATTCATACGGTGTCGTTTCAACGGATTTAGACGGTGCCCTATTTAAAGTGAATGCGGCTGTTTCTAATGCATAACCCCAAAATGATAGCGGTAAATCTGTAAGTGACATCATAGAACGAACCATATCTAAGAGAGTTCGATTACGACGTTCGGACACACCATTACGCTGTGGTGTTCCCGGCAGTGTCAATTGTGAAAGTATTCCGCATTTCTTCAAATGCTCGCCAAACTCGTAACTTAGATATCCACCTCCACGATCAGAACGTAGAAATTTAATCTTCTTGTTACGTTGATTCTCTACCTCACTTTGAAATTCCTTAAACTTCTCGAAAGTTTCGGACTTATGTTTCATGAAATAGATATGCCCATACCTACTCAAGTCATCCGTGAAGGTAAGAACATAACGATAACCACCGCGCGAAGCTACACTCATTGGACCACACACATCGGTATGTATGATTTCTAATAAGTCCGTAGCTCGCTCCATCATTCCAGAAAATGGAGTCTTAGTCATTTTACCCATCAGACATGCTTCGCATCTTTCAAGTGATTCGAAATCAAGTGATTCAAGAAGTCCATCGGAATGGAGTTTCTTCATACGCTTCACTCCAATGTGACCAAGATGACAGTGCCACATATAGGTCGAGTTATCGCTCGATTTCAAACGTTTAGCCTCAATGTTATTAATATGTGTATTTCCACTATCGAGATTCAATAAGAATAGACCATCTATCAAAGGTGCATGTGCATAAAACATATTACTCATATAAATCGAACAACCATTATTCTCGGACTTAAACAAGTAACCGTCTCGCAATAAACAAGATCCCGATATAATGTTCATGCTTAACGCAGGCACCAAATAACAATTATTTAAGTATAAAACTAATCCCGATGGTAGATGAAGGGGTAGCGTGCCGACCGCGATCACATCAACCTTTGATCCGTTTCCAACGCGCATCGTCACCTCGTTCTTCGCTAGCTTCCGTTTATTCTGTAGCACCTGTTTTGAGTTACAAATATGAGCAACCGAACCAGTATCAAATACCCAGGCACTACTACGAGTACTAGTGAGATACACATCAATAACATGTATATCAGATATACCTTTCTTCTTGATGTTGCCGTTCTTCAAATCCGCCAAGTACTTTGGGCAATTCCGCTTCCAGTGACCTTCTCCCTTGCAGTAAAAGCACTCAGTATCAGGCTTGGGTCCAGCCTTGGTCTTCTTTGTCGGCGCGGTAACTTTCTTACCACCCTTCTTGAAGTGTCCCTTTTGCTTAGACTTGCCTTTCTTGAATTTGGTGGTATTATTGACCATCAACACTTGGTGCTCTTTCTTGATCTCCACTTCTGCAGATTTCAACATAGCAAACAGTTCTGGCAACTGCTTGTTCATGTTTTGCATATTGTAGTTCATCACAAAGTTCTTGTAACTTGGTGGTAGTGATTGGAGGACACGGTAAATCCCCAAAGCATTAGGAATCACTATACCCAAGCTTTGAAGTTTGTTTGCGTGCCCACACATCTTAAGCACATGCTCACTGACGGAGCTGCCCTCTTCCATCTTGCAGTTAAAGAACTTTTCAGAAGCCTCATAGCTCTCAATTGCCGCGTGAGTCTCAAAGATCAATTTGAGATCACGGACAATATCATGTGGGTCTGAATTCTCAAACCTTTTCTGAAGCTCCGATTCTAAACCATACAAGATAGCACACTGAACTGTGGAGTACTGAGTCTTCCGAGCGAGGTAAACATTCTTTACTTCGTCGGCAGCATCAGCTGCAGGCGGGTCACCCAGCGGTGCATCTAGCACATAGGTCAAATTACCAGCTGTGAGGACAATCCTCAAATTGCGGAACCAATCCGCAAAGTTGCTTCCATTGTTTTTCAACTTTTCTTTCTCTAGGAACGCATTAAAATTGATGGTAGGGGCCGCCATTGATCTACAACATATTTGCAATAGTTTAGACTAAGTTTATAACAAATTGAGTTCTAATTAATTTTTAAATTAATCTAGGTGAACTCCCACTCAAAACAATATCCCTCACATTGTTTTAGTGATCACACGAACCAAAATCCACCACATCAACACCGATCATCACGAGAGTTGATATAGTTTCAATGGCGAACAATCGACATGTTCATCATATCTACTATATGATTCATGCTTTACCTTTCGGTGATCCGTGTTCCGAGACCATGTCTGTACATGCTAGGCTCGTCAATATCAAACCTTAGCTTCCGCATGAGCAAATCTGGCTTGCTCACGTTGTATACACTTGCGGAATCTAACACACCCGATCATCACGTGGTGCTTCGAAACAACAAGCTTTAGCAACGGTGCTAACTAAGGGTGAACACTTTATGACTTGAAATTCATGTGCATGAGGTATCATCTTATAATGCTACCGTCGTTAACTAAGCAATACAAGATGCATAAAGGATTAACATCACATGCAATTCATAATATGTGATATGATATGGCCTTTCTTCTTTGTGCTTCCGATCTCCATCTTCAAGCACGAACATGATCTCCATCATCACCGGCATTGCATCAAGGTCAATGACGCTTCTCCATGGTTGTCGTCCACCGGCTTCAACTATTACAACTACTTTGAATAGACACGCGAGTCTTAACATAAATTAAAGACAACCATATGGCTCCTGCCGGTTGCCAACTTACAATAAGGAACATTGCATACATCAAATATAATCACAATCATGGCCATATCACATCACTGCACACCCCTGCAAAACAAAGTTAGACGCCTCTACTTTCTTTGCATGTTTTACGTGGTTTGGGGCTTTCAATAAGTGTCATTCTAACTTACGAACATGAACCACAACATTGATACTAGTATTGTTAATTACCCGTTGTAAATTGGATCTTAACTATGCTAAGAGAAACAGGCACCCGCAAAGCCACTTATGCAATACAAGTTGCATGTCAAGCGTGGAGCAAGTCTCATGAACGATGTCATGTAAGGTTAGCCCGGGCCGCTTCATCCCAACATCCCGCAAGATGCAAAGTACACAAGAAGCAATCGACAATAAAAGCATCAACACCCACAATGACCATTGTGTTCTACTCGTGCAATAGATCTACATATAGACACGGATCTGATACCACTGTAGGGTTTCGTAGCATGGAAAACAAAAAATTTCTATCGCATACAAACAAACAAGCCAAGATCTATCTACTATATTGTAGCAACGAGTCGATGGAATAACTCACCCTCGAAGATTCCAAAGTGTTTAACGAGAGCGGATTCTCGTGGGTGATGTAGTCGTACTCTTCCCGATCTCAAGATCGCGTAGACGATCCTTCCGGCGCTGCGTTCCGGCAGCGCTCCCACAGTCGGTCACACGTTCGGTACTCGACGAAGACCTTCCTCTCCCTTGTTCCAGCAGGCAGCGGAGGTTGTAGCACTCTCCTCGCGATTCCGGCAGCACAACGGCGTGGTACCGGAAGTAGAGGGGAGATCTCGCAGGGCTTCACCTTAAGCCGGAGCAAGTATGGTGGATTATGAGAGAGCCCTCGACGATCTAGGGTTTAGACACGCTGAGGAGGAGGCTTGGCCTGCGGCTAGGGTTGCTAGGCGGCGGCGGCGGTTTGCCCTAGGGCGGCGGCGGCAGCAGGAGGTGGCGGCGCCAGCGGCTAGGGTTTAGAGGTGGAGGTGTTGGGTGTCAAGGAGGGGAGCTCTGCCCCTCCTTTTATAGGTGGAGGGTCCGGCCAAGGGGAGGGGAGTCCCTCCCCAACTCGGCTTCAAGGTGGGCCGGCGATGGAGGGGAGGAACTCCTCCCCCACTCGGTTTCCACCTCCCTCTCCACTTCCCAAAAATAGCCGTTTGACTTTCAAATTGGCGTTTGACTTTTTCAAACTAGGATTTGATTAAACCCTTTATTTTGTTCAGCGATGACACCTAGTACATGATGCAATCATACCAACTTGATATAACACATTCATGTACCCTTCTCCTCCAGAGTGCCGGACATTCCGGAACCTTCTAGAACATTCCTGATGAAAACACCGGAACCATTCCCCAACTCCGAAACAAGACTTTCCTTATATGAATCTTATTCTCCAGACCATTCCGGATCTCCTCGTGATATCCCGGATCCCATCCGAGACTCCGAACAACATTCGGTCTCTTTCTCATCATTCCATAACTACTCAAACAACGTCGAATCCTTAAGTGTGTCTCCCTACGGTTCGTGAATTATGCGGACATGCTCGAGACACTTCTCCGAACAATAACCAATAGAGGAATCTGGAAATTCATATGGCTCCCACATATTTCTACGATTACTTTGCGATCGAATGAACCACTTACATAGATACCAATTTCCCTTTGTCTCACAATAGTTTACTTATCCGAGGTTATGATCGTCGGTATCTCTGCATACCTAGTTCAACCTCGTTACTGATAAGTACTCTTTTCTCGTTCCCGTGATATGTGATCCCTTGTGAGCCAGACACATGCTTGCAAGCTAATTGGATGACATTCCACCGAGAGGGTCCAGAGTATATCTATCCGTCATACGAATGGACAAATCCCACTCTTGATCCATGTGTCTCAACCAATACTTTCCGAACACTCAATGCCACCTTTATAGCCACCCAGTTACGATGTGGTGTTTGATGTCATCAAAGCATCCATCCGGTAAAGGTGATATGCATGATATCATGGTCAAAGGAATTAGGTTACTATGTATCAGAAAGCATATAGCAATTGAACTATTAAAATGACTTGATCTTTATGCTACGCTTATCTATAGGAGTATGTCCACCATATCATTCTCCTAACGATATGATCTTGTTGTTAATAACATCTCAATGTTCATGATAGGGAAACCACAATCATTTATTAACCAACAAGCTAGTATTATAAATAGGCTTTACTAGGGACTCTATTTTTAGTTTACAAATCACACAAGTATTAATGTTTCCTTGTTAATACTATTATAGCATGAATGTAAAAATTTATCATAAACACAAAGATATAATAATAACTACATTTATTATTGCCTCTAGGGCATATCTCCAACAATTTCAATGTAAGAGGCAAAAGCCTTAAAATAGCTGGCAATACTTTGGGAATCAAGACCAAACTCATTGCTAATATCACGGAAGCTATCAGTTCCCATAAAAGATTTAATGCATTCATAATCATAGTTTATACCTGACTTCCTTCCTTTTTCATTCTCCCAAGCTTCAGTGTTCTCTTGAATACGGTCTAGTAGGTCCCATTTAGCTTCTTCCTTCATACGTGTGAATGATCCAGCATAAGAAGCATCTAGTAAATCTTTATCATGAAGAGAAAGCCTAGTATAAAAGTTATTGAGAATAATATTGTTAGGGAGTTCATGAATATGACATTTAAGCATTAGTAACTTCATTCTCCCCCAAGCTTGAGCTGTACTCTCTCCATCAAGAGGCCAAAAGTTATATATATAAGACTTATATCCTCATGGATTTAACTGGGAGGATAAAATTTAGAGTAAAAGAGAGATGCCATCTTCTCCCATTCCTTGGATTGTCCATTCTTCAGCAGCTTATACCAGGCCTCAGCTCTCCCTTTCAAGGATATGGAGTGTAACTTCTTCTTCACCTGTTTAGTTGTGATACCTGCACACTTAAAAAACCCGCATAATTCATGGATAAAAAGCAAGTGATCACCAGGATGGACAGTTCCATCCCCAAAATAATAATTATCCATAACACGATTAACAATACTAGTACGTATCTTAAAAGGATCTATCTCAACAGGAGGTGGTTCATCTACTACCCTAGCAGTGGTAGTAGGTTTCCCAAACAGAAAACCAAGTGGGTTATCCATATTGGAAACAACGTAACAAGAAGTAACAAAAGCAATACTCACAATGAAAGTTTCCCTTGCTAGTTCCACGCTTCAACATCTCTTCGCTCCCTGGCAACGACGCTAGAAAATAGTCTTGATGATCCACAAGTATAGGGGGTGTATCGTAGTACTTTCGATAAATAGGAGTGTCGATCCCAACGAGGAGCAGAAGGTGCTGAACAGTGGTATGGAGCAGGAAATCCCTGTGAATACTCAGCAAACGGATTTTTAGTGGTTTTCTGACAAGGCAACAAAACAAAGAGCAAGTAACAGAAGTAAAAAAACAAACAGAGCAAGTGGCCCAATCCTTTCTTAGCAAAGGACAAGCCGGTGGAAATACTTATAAGGACCAAACGTTTTCGAGGACACATGGGAATTCTGTCAAGTGCTTTCGCTTCAAATAGCTGAGTACTCTTCTCTGGTGTTTGTAAGTGTTGTATGGGTGAACCTGTGCTAACATACCGCCCTTCCTAGGACTAATACATACCTGTGATTAAACCCCCTGCAAATATCCGTAACTACATGAAAGTAATTAAGATAGAAATCTAACCACAACCTTAAACCGTGATATCCTACACTCCCTTGTGCAAAGGTGTTCTAACGGGGGTTCAGGTTTCTGTCACTCCGGCAACCCCACGATTAGTAGCCAAATACACAATGCATTCCCCTAGGCCCATAAATGGTGAAGTATCATGTAGTCGACATTCACATGACACCACTAGAATAATAGCACCACAACTTAAATACTAAACCATTGAATAATAACTCATCATAGATTCACTACTAACAACATGACTCTTCCCATGTCCTCAAGAACAATACGAACTACTCACAAGACATCATACGGATCAAGATCGAAGATGATATGATAATGGATAACAATCTGAACATAAACAATAATCCAATGGTGCCACTCACAAGCATCAACTACAATAGTAATCAACACCGGGAAAGTTCCCCCTAAGAACTAAAGCAATATCCAACACAATTGTTACAGCGGGACGGAGTGGTGATGATGGTGCTAGTGGAGATGATGGTGTGGATGATGATGATGATCCCGATGAAGCCTAGCTTGATGATGGTGTTGATGGTGACGGTCTCCCCTCTCCGGGAAGGAATTCCCCCGGCAGAAATCTGTCTGTCGGAGAGATCTTTCTCTCTCGGTGTTTTCCGCCCCCCAGAGGCGGCGGAAATCTATGTGTGGTCGCTCCCCGAGGCTTAGGGTTCCGAAGGGAAGTTATAGGCGAGGGGGGAGAGTCGGAGGTCGGGCAGGTGGGCCACACCTTCCCTAGGCGCGACCTTAGGTTGGCCCGCGCCTAGGGGGTGTGGGCCCCTGCGGCCCCCCTTCACTCCTCCTTCTGGCTTCCTTCGTCCTCAGGTAAAATAATATGTTTCCATATTTTTCTGGTATTTTTCTGATCTTCGCGAAATTGCACCGAAACGCCTTCTTTTCCATCATAATCCAGACTCCGGCAGTCCATCCTCCAGGAATCATCCAACATGCATAAACAGATGAAAAAGCCATAAGTAATACCTCATAATAAGACAAATATCAATGAATAGAGGTAAATTATGATATGTAATGGTGATGCAAATTGGGCGTATCAATGACGAGTTCGAATCCTTGGAGGACAAGTCAAGATTAGATAGAATTTCAAAGGGTTCAACCCTAATCTATAACCGACTTGACCTATCCTCGGGACCTGACCTATCTATATAAAGGCTCTTAGGGCACGACGAGAAGGATCTCAACACGTCATACACACAACTCCACGCCATATTGCATCTATGCACCCCTGTAACCTTTGGTTCCGCCGTAATCAAGAACAAACAAGTAGGAGTAGGGTTTTCCCTCCGGGGGCCTGAACCTGGGCAAACCTCGTGTACCCGTGTTGCTTGCCTGTTAACCGTCTCGCGACTTCCAGCATCCTCATCTTCTCCAAAACCCAAGTCCATAACAATGGGCATTGACGAGTCGAACCCTCGTCAATTGGCACCGTCTATGGGAAACGGGGACGATGATCGTGTGGTCGTGACGGACCCATCCGGAGCGATCTATGATTCCTCGGCGACGGAGAGTCACCTCCTCTTTGGTGCATTCGACTTCAACGCCCACTCGCCGGCCACTCTCAAAGATTTCGAGTCCGTAGGCGACAGAATCGAGATGTTGTTTGGGAGCTTATGCTTCCCGGTGGGGCAGACCGGCACCCTCCGCCTCCCAAAGCGGGTGCCACTTCCATCAATGAGGCCCGCTTCATGGGTCCCTCCCAGCGATGCCTTATGTACGTCGATGCTGACGGATGATTCGGACGACAGCAACAGCTGCAACTCTGATTTGTGTGATCCCCCTTCGGATGAAGGAACCTACGGTTCTGGATCTGAGAGCAGCGGCAGCAACAACCCACTCCATGAGCGCTACCTGTGCACCGTCATCCATGGTGGTGATGTCAACAACGGAGTAGATCCACCACTGGGTTCGACTCCCAACCCCCCTTCCAATCCCCCTTCTAACCCTCAGGCTGAGAACGAGGGAAACAAGGTGAACCTGCCTAACAGGGTGGCTAGAGCCATTGAGGGCATCAATCGCGCCCACAACCAGATCAACCTCAAGGAGGAAGGCTGGGAAATTGCACGCGAAGCCGTGCGGGGAAATCACATCCTACCTGTGGATGTATCCCGTGATTTGTTGATGGCCTATCACTGGCTCCTGGTCGATGAGCACAATCGACAGGTCAAGCTACACGACGACCTCGAAAAGCGCAAGCGAGCAGCTAACGAGTCAAGCATGCGGCGAGCTACGCTCTCCGCGGGTGGCTCCTCTTCACATGGGAACAACACCAACAAATACCTCTCTCGCCTGGAGCGCATGGACCCTGCCGCACGGCACGAGGTCACCAAGGCACTCGACACGTCCTTCATGATGTTGGACTCGCAAGGCAATATCAGGCTGAAAACGCCACATGCTGCAATCATAGGAGCCACCACCTATGATGATGGACTCGCAAGGCAATATCATCCGAAGAACGCAATCCATAAGTCTGCGCTAGCAGGCCTCGGACTTGTTGGATCTGCGCTCGACGATGAAGCCCCAGCGGAGTTGAAGAAAAAAGCCACGGTCAAGTTCACTCGAAGCCACACATTGTCAAATTGGCGTTTGACTTTGAAACTTGGATTTGATTTCTCTCTCCATATTGCCCAGCCAAGTGACCTAGTACATGATGCAACCATTCCACATTGTCATGACACATCCATGTACCCTTCCCCTCCGGAGTGCCGGACCTTCCAGACCCTTCTAGAACATTCCTGGTGAAAACACCGGAATCATTTCCGAACTCCGAAACAGGACTTTCCTTATATGAATCTTATTCTCCGGACCATTCCGGATCTCCTCGTGATATCCCGGATACCATCCGAGACTCCGAACAACATTCGGTCTCTTTCTCATCATTCCATAACTACTCAACAACATCGAATCCTTAAGTGTGTCTCCCTATGGTTCGTGAATTATGTGGACATGGTCGAGATCCAGTTATCCGAGGTTTTGATCGTCGGTATCTCTGCATACCTAGTTCAACCTCATTACCGATAAGTACCCTTTTCTTGTTCCCGTGATATGTGATCCCTTGTGAGCCAGTCACATGCTTGCAAGCCAATTGGATGACATTCCACCGAGAGGGCCCAGAGTATATCTATCCGTCATATGGATGGACAAATCCCACTCTTGATCCATGTGCCTCAACCCATACTTTCCGAACACTCAATGCCACCTTTATAGCCACCCAGTTAAGGTGTGGTGTTTTATGTCATCAAAGCATCCTTCCGGTGATGGTGATTAGCATGATCTCATGGTCGAAGGAATTAGGTTACTATGTATTAGAACGCATATAGCAAATGAACTATATTAAATGACTTGATCTTTATGCTACGCTTAACTATAGGAGTATGTCCATCATATCATTCTCCTAATGATATGACCCTGTTGTCAACAACATCTGTATGTTCATGATCAGGAATCGATGATCATATATTAACCAACAAGCTTGTTCAACAAGAGGCTTTACTAGGGACTCTTTTATGTTTACAAATCACACAAGTATTAATGTTTCTGTTTAATACAATTATAGCATGGTATGTAAACATTTATCATAAGCATGAAGATATGATAATAACCGCTTTATTATTGCCTCTTGGGCATATCTCCAACGTCCTATTGCTCCACCTGCTCCGGATGCTACCTTTTATGAAATTAAGCCTGCTTTGTTGAATCTTATGAGGAGAGAGCAATTTTCTTGTGCTAGTTTTGATGATGCTACTGCCCATCTCAATAACTTTGTTGAACTTTGTGAGATGCAAAAGTATAAGGATGTAGATGGAGATATTATTAAGCTCAAGATTTTTCCTTTATCCTTGAGAGGAAAAGCTAAAGAATGGTTGCTATCTTTGCCTAAAAATAGTATTGATTCTTGGACTAAGTGCAAAGATGCTTTTATTGGAAAATACTATCCTCCTACTAAGATTATATCTATGAGAAGTGACATTATGAAATTTAAACAACTTGATAATGAACATGTTTCTCAAGCTTGGGAAAGAATGAGATCTTTGATTAAGAATTGTCCCACTCATGGACTCACTGCTTGGATGATTATCCAGACTTTTTATGCAGGTTTAAACTTCTCCTCAAGAAACCTATTGGATTCAACTGCTGGAGGTACCTTTATGAGCATCACTTTGGGTGCTGCAACTAGACTCCTTGATAATATGATGGTTAACTACTCTGAATGGCACACTGAGATAGCTCCACATGGTAAGAAGGTAAATTTTGTCGAGGAAACTTCCTCTTTGAGTGATAAGATTGATGTTATTATGGCTATGCTTGTTAATTGGAAAGCTCCTCTAGATCCTATTAGTGTTCCCTTGGGCTCTCTGGTTGCTCAAGAAGAGCAGGTTGATGTGAACTTCATTAGAAACAACAATTTCAACAACAATGCCTATATGAATAATTTTGGTGGTAACAACAATTATACGCCTTATCCTCCTAATAATGGCAATTCCTATGGAAGCTCTTACAACAATGCTAGAAGTGCCACCTCTAAACTTGAAGTCATGCTCAAAGACTTTATTAGTAAACAAACCACTTTCAATAAGGATATAGAGGAAAAGCTTTTAAATGTTGAGAAAAATATATCCTCTTTGTCTAAAGCTCAGTCCTCCTTGATTAATAAAATGGCTGCTAAACCTGAAACCATGGAAAATACCTTTGCTACTGCTCATGCCATACAAGTTACTATTGATAAAAATGTTAGGCTGTTAGCTCAACTTCATGCTAGGTGAGAAAGGGAAGCTGAAATTGATAGAAACAGTAGTGTGTGCACCATCACCACTAAACCACAAGTAGTCCATGTTCCTCCTTCTACTATGCCTAAGCCTATTGAACCTATTACTAGTGATGCTAAGTTTGATTTTGATATAGATGGTTGCAATATTTCTGAAGCAATTATGTTCTTGCAAAAGCTTGCTAGAAGTCCTGATGCTAGTGATATGCATGTTGCTTTCAATAAACACATTACAAATGCTCTTGTTAATATTAAGGAAGAGAAGCTAAAACACAAAGCTTATATTCCTAGGAAAGTAGAAGATAGTTGGGAACCTATTATTATGGTTAACAATGCTTATGTCCCTGTGGATTTCTATGTTTTGGATGTTGAATACAATGCTTCTTGTCCTATTACTTTGGGAAGACCTTTTCTTAGAACAGTTGGTTCCATCATTGATATAAAAGAAGGCACCATTAAATATCATTTTATATTCAAGAAAGGTATTAAACACTTCCCTATGAGGAGAGATAAGTTGCTTTTTGCTCCTCCTTTGAAAGCAAGGTTTGATGTGAATGCTTCCTCATTTTAAAATACTTGATTCTTCTTGCTTCATGTGCCTAACTTAAAGGCGTTAAAGAAAAGTACTTGTTAGGAGATAACCCAAGAGTTTTATTGAGTCTTGGAAGTTATTACTTATGTAATGACCTCTCATTATCCTTTTTGTTTGCTTTTTGTGCCAAGAATGACCTCTAATGAGAGGGAAGTAAGATTTGAGGAGTTGCTGTCCCGAAACAGATTTCTGTCCTCCACCAAAAAAATTCGTGAGAAGTCTCTGTAACTCGGATTGAGCTGAAAATTTACGAATAAATTTCCTAGTATGTTAGATAACTTTCGTTAGTTCAACACTTTTTGATTTGAGCAATAGAAGTTGTTCAAAAAAATCGGTTTCTACCTACTTGTCTGTTTTGATAGATTTCTACCATTATTTGCATTTGCTTCTTACTGATTCCTTTTTGAGTTCTCTTTTGGGGAATTCAGATTTTTGAAGGAGTTACTATAGTATCTTGTGTTTTTATTTAAAAGACCTGTTGTTCCAAAGCTTTGCCAGGGGTCTAATATCTTTTGAATAAACTAATGTTGCTAATGAAGATTGTGTGAAGTTTTGTATGAAGGAAAAATTTCAGGTGTAGAGAGAGAATGATGTAATGAGATAAAGAATGGACAAAAGATCAAGCTTGGGGATGCCACCCCGGTGTCACCCTAAGAAATATCCAAGAGGTACAAGCGTCAAAGCTTGGGGATGCCCAAGGCATCCCCTTCTTCATCAATAAAAAGCTCAGGTCTGTCTAGACACTTTGTTTTTATTGTTTCATGCATAGTTGTGTTGTTCTTGGAGCGTCTTAGTTTTCATTTGGTTTGATTAGTTTGTTTAGTTTGCTTGAATAAAGTAGTTTGGACCGCCGTTCTCGCTGTGTTGTTTTGCAAATAAGTTGCTTGGTGTTGGAAAGGAGTAGGAAGTTCTTGCTTGAAAGTGCAAGATGAGCTTGCATTGACTGTGACTTAGACTTTAGCATGACATGATAGGTGTTGTATTGACCTTATGCTTAGTGATTATTGCTGTAGCATGTCTTGTTCCAAACAATTGGGATTGCTTAGTGTGCCTTGAAGAAATTATGCGTCGTTTTAGCATGCAAAAGCATAGTATTGTGGTATTCTCCTTTGATGCTTTGTTTGGGTTGACTTGGCACATGTTCACACCATGTTATGACTATGACAAGTCACCATAGCCTCTATGATAATTTAGTCCTTGACTTGTAGTACCAATCTATGCTTTGATTAGTAATGCTTTGTTGCTCTGCATGATTATGGCCATTATGCTCTCTTAGTTAGTTGCTCCTAGTCTTTTGCTAGCCTCCACTTGTATGAGTAAGCTCTACTCATGCTTCCAACTCCCAAGAAACCAAGTTATTCCAAAGTTTCCACTATAAACTCCTATGCATGGTGTGTTACACCATTCCAAGTATATTCTTGTTTTCAGCTATCTTCCAATTAAAAACTATTTTGTTATGTGAAAACTTAGTGATTAAAGCCCTCTCAAACTTGATGGCACACTTTATATTCTTTGCCCCTAATAAACTTGAACCATTATGTCATCTATGTCGCATATGCTTGCACTTATACGTTGGAATTAGCAGAACCGTGTTGTCACGGGGAACGTTTTCACCATTGCACTTGTACTTTGTACTTAGTTGATATCATGCTCTTTTGTCTATGGATGTCACCGGTGTGAAATAAAGACAGAACTTTTAAGTCCATGGAGTTTGTATTTTGTATTAGAGAAACGCCTGGGACGCTAGCCTAAGCCATGCCTAATCATGGTGCAAACTTGCAGCATCACCATAGTGAACTATCTATGAAGCATCCTCAATAAAAAGCTATGCATATAGTAAATAAAAAGATCGCTGAGATGCTCATTGTCTACTTGCCTTGTCATTTTGGTTATGGGATAGCTCATGTACCATGTGCAAGGGGTACCCCGTTGGCGGTTCTCTATGATATGCATGTACTTACAATGACTAGAACTTACAGGTGATTGAAGTTGAGTAGCATGAGGTGTGGCCCTCGTATTCAAGGGACTTGAGATTGCCAACTTATACTTTGTCAAGCATATACTCCATCTTTGTTCACTTTAACCTTAATCACTTCAAGATGCTTATGATATGGGCAATGAGGGCTGAAAGCTAACAAGTACCATAATTTTTGGAAGCTCCTTTTGAAACTTGAAATCCCTGCTTCCCTTTGTGAAGGTCCTTTCTTCCACCGTTATTTGAGTCTCCACCTTCTAGCTTTAGGCACCATTAAGAGAGCATAGTTGTCATTCTATGTGCAGTGTCCCAAAGCTTATTGATTGATGCATATTGTGATATTACTTGTTCTTGTGCTATTTGTTTCTAGTCACCCTTGTGAACTTTGAAGGTGTCCTATACATCTAATTGCTACTCTATGAGGGACAAGCTGATTGCCACTATGCTATGTTTTCTGTATGTGAAACAAACAAACGTTTTTCAATGCATGTTATTCATGATCTTTGTTTGTAGCCGTTCATGTTGCATGCATAGTTACTATGTCCTATTGTAAGAACTCCATCTTTCATGCACATGTTTAGAGTTCTTTGATCCCAGCTTTCAATGCTTGCAAATGGTTTGATCTTGGTTTTGATGGTGCATGTCACCTCAAAAATTATTACTTTTATCACTTACCTACTTGAGGACGAGCATGAGTTAAGCTTGGGGATGCTTGATACGTCGGAAACGTATCTATAATTTTTGATGTTCTATGCTTGTTTAGTATCTACTTTGCTTTGCTTTGTCTACACTTTGAGGTGTTTTTATATCTTTTCTGGAACTAACCTATTAACAAGCTGCCACAGTGCTAGTTGCTTGTTTTCTTCTGTTTTTGGTTCCAGAAAGGCAGAAAATCAATATTCTCGGGATTGGACGGGACAAAATCCAAAGTCAATATTTTACCGTGAGGGACACAAATCCAGAAGATGAGACGGAGACGCGAACCAGGGCGGCCAAACCCCCCCTAGGCATGGCCAGGGGTGTGCCCGCGCCTAGGCAGGGTGTGCCCCCCTAGTCACCTCCCGGCCTCGCCTCTTCGCCTATAAGAATCCCCCGATACAGAAACCCTAAGTACCCGATCAAAACTCCATGAAACCTTCTATATCCACCGTCACCGTCGTCCCTAGATCGGGAGGGATCTGAAGTTCTTCCCGGCACCCTGCCGGAGGGGAGATCATCCCAGAGGCCTTCTCTCTGGTATGATGCGTGAGTAGTTCCACCTTGGACTATGGGTCCATGTAGTAGCTAGATGGTTGTATCTCCTTCTTGTGCTTTCATGTATAGATCTTGTGAGCTCCGTTCATGATCAAGATCTAATCTATTTGTAATCATGCATGTTGTGTTTGCGAGGATCCGATGGATATTGAGATTACTATGTCAGATTGATTAATGGTTTTGTCTATTTGATACTATCATGTCTGTGTTGTTTGTGATCTTGCATGCTCTCCGTTGTTAGTAGCTATCTTGGCCGAGTAGTTGCTAGTGACTCCAAGAGGGGGTATTTTATGCTCGATAGTGGGTTCATGCTTCTAGTTTCCAAGGGAAGTGATAGAAATCTCTTCGGTTGTAGATGTGCTGTTGCTACTAGGGATAAAACAACGGTCTTTTGTTCATGGAACAAGTTGATTATTTACCTTACACACTTTGCTTAAAGCAGTTGTGTGTTGCTTGCAACTTAATACTGGAGGAGGTTCGGATGATAACCTGAAGGTGGACTTCTAGTCATAGATGCAGTTGGATGGCGGTCTATGTATATTGTTGTATTGCCCAATCGAATATCATAGGATCTTTTTGTCTAGTATTGCATTGTTATGCCTTGCTCAGCTCCTGTCAATTGCCCTGCTGTAATTTGTTTACCCTTCATGCCATGTTGGTTATCTAAGGAGAGCACCTCTAGTGAACTATGGACCCCGGTCCAATCTTTACCATTGATACATCCTCCACTGTTACTTGTTTACTTGCTGCAAACCATTACCTTCCACACCATACGTTTAATCCTTTGTTACAACAAACCGGTGAGCTTGACAACCTCACTGATTCATTGGGACAAAGTCTTGAGTTTGTGTTGTACAGGTCTCCGCGTTGCTTGCTACACCTGTGTGACGTTTCCTTCCCCCTACTGGTTCGATAACCTCGGTTTCTTACTGAGGGAAAACTTGCTACTGTGCTCTTCACACCTTGATCTTGGGGTTTCCAATGAAGCATCCCACGACAACACTGGGGCGCCATCACTAAGAGCGCGTGCTCAACTGAGTCCGAGGAGGAGGATGACGGAGAACTGTGCGGAGCCAGATGCTTCAGCAGATCCATTCAACAAATCATGGATGCCGAGAAACTTCAAGCTCCCTTCGGACAACCCGAAGTTTGATGGCATGCAGGAGCCAAAAACCTGGCTCGATGACCATCTGTCATTAGCCAAGATCCACGGCGGAAACAAGAACATCGCCCTACAGTGCCTTCAGCTGTAGCTGACAGGCGCAGCCAGGGCCTGGCTCAGGAGCCTCCCCTCCAGCTCCATCCGAAGCTGGGAAAAATTGGCGTACAACTTCATTCGCAACTTCAAGGGCACCAGCAAGAGGCCAACTTCAGTCGAAGAGCTGCGGGCCTGCACCCAATGGAGCAACGAGTCCATTTGCTCATACATACTCCGTTGGTCTACCATCAAGAACTCCACCACAAACATCTCCAAGGAGAGGGCAATCGACACCTTCAAGGACGGCATCAAACACCACGAATTCAAGGAGGATCTCAGGCGTGTCAACTCCAAAACCCTTGATCACCTCATGGACATCACCAACCGCTGGGTTGATGGCGAGGATTCTGTCAACCAAACACATTTGAATGACGAAGATGACTTTGGCCGCAGGTGTGATCGCCGCAGCAAGAGAAGGTCGCACATCTACTACGATCGCGAGGAAGTCGACATGGTTGCGGCCGGCTACGCCGATCGCTGCAACAATGGCAACCACAACAGCAATTACCGCGACGGCGGACAACCCACCTAAACGTGACAACGTCGCAACCGCGATGACGAGCCTTCAACATACGACAAGCTATCAGGTCCCTACACCATCCACTTCTACATCGACAAGCGGGATGATAAGAAGAAGGCCAGCCACATGCTCAAGGACTGCCGGGAGTTCTAGAAACTCAGCGAGGGCTTCACCCAGATGCGACGCCAAGCGGTGAACCCAGGATTCGCACCGGCCCCAGGGTCCGTCGCCCACAGAGATCCTCCACCACCACCTGGAGGACCGTCGCAGCCGCTGACTGCACCAGCACCGAATAACGGTGCAGACGGGTACCCACCACCTATAGGGTCCATGATGATCTAGAAGGGGCGCCCAACCAACAGGGTGCAGAAAAAGATCACCTGCTAAGTCAATCTGGCCGTGACCTCCCCACCAGCCATACCTGAGTACCTCAGCGGCTCGGAGTCTTGCATCACGTTCAATCGTTCAGATCACCCGCATCAGATACCTCGCCCAGGCCACTCTGACCTGGTGCTCGAGTCCCAGATTGTAGGGTTCGACATGGGCCGCGTTTTTATGGACGGAGACAGCGGCATCAACGTGATGTTCGCCAGCACACTTGCAGCCATGCGGATCCCGCTCTGCATCTTAGAACCGTCGGACACGATGTTCCACGACATCGTCCCAGGGAAGGGTAGATACCCCTTGGGAAAGATATGGCTCGACGTCATCTTAGGCAAGCCCGAAAACTTCAGGCGTGAATGGCTGGAGTTTGAAGTGGTGGACTGGCCATCACAGTACCACGCCATCCTCGGGCGCGTGGCATTCGCAAGATTCTTGGCAGTACCGCA
Organism: Avena sativa; assembly: GCA_916181665.1. Classification (NCBI taxonomy): domain Eukaryota; kingdom Viridiplantae; phylum Streptophyta; class Magnoliopsida; order Poales; family Poaceae; genus Avena; species Avena sativa. The sequence continues at coordinate 294,548,252 of OV702297.1, read as the reverse complement.
CTACGCGTACCTTCTACTGAAGATGCCAGGACCTACGGGCGTCATCACCATCCCAGGAAGCTTCACCAAGTCAGACAACTGTGACAGAGACTTCAACAGAATCTCCCAGTCGTTCGGCATGCAGGAGGAGCTCACGAGGCTCAAGGAGGTGACAGATAACGGGGCAACCCCAGTCACCAGGCAAAACGCACATGATATGTCGTTCGACTCCACAATCAACACAAAGAAGGTGCAGGTTCACCTGACGGACGCCTCAAGAAGGTGTTGATCGCCAACGACCTGAGTCCCGTATAGGAAAGCGCGTCATCAAATTCCTCCATGAGCGCTAGGAAATTTTCGCCCAGTGTCCTGTGGACATGCCAGGAGTTCCCAGGGAATTCACCGAGCATGCACTCAATGTGTTTCCAGATGCGAAGCCAGTCAAGCAGTCGATGCATCGACTTTCTGAGCCAAGATCCGAAGCCGTTGGAATCAAAGTCAACAGACTCCTCGATGCCAACTTCATCAGGGAAATCAAAGAAAGCGAGTGGCAGGACAACACCGTGCTGGTCCCCAAAAAGGACACGGACATCCTGCGGATGTGCATGGACTTCACATTGCTTAACAAGCATTGTCCCAAGGACCACTTCCCTCTACCAAGGATCGGTCAAATCATCGACTCCACTGCAGGATGCTGATACGTCGTAAACGTATCTATAATTTTTGATGCTCCATGCTTGTTTTGTGTCAACTATCTTATGTTTTGTCTACACTTTGAGGTATTTTTATACACTTTCTAGAACTAACCTATTGACAAGATGCCACAATGCCAGTTGCCTGTTTTATGCTATTTTTGGTTTCAGAAAAGATAAAAAATGAATATTCTCGGAATTGGACGGGACAAAAGCCAATCTTCATATTTATCCCGAAACGATATGGAAAATCGAAGCAGAGACGGAGTAGGGCACCAGGGTGGGCACACCTTCGGGTGGCGCGGGCCCACCTAGGCCGCGTCACCAGGGGGTGTGGCCCCCGTGGCCACCTCCTTGCCTTGCCCCTTCGCCTATAAGAATCCCCTGGGAGAAAACCCTAGATCATCAACAAAACACCCCAGAAAAGTTCCGCAGCGCCATCGCCATTGAAGGGGAGATTCGGGGGACATAAGTCTCTGTTCTGGCACCCTCCCGGGGCATGGAAGTTCCCCCGGAGCCATCTCCATCGATCTCCACCACCATCTCCATCGCCGTTGCTGATTCCCATGATGAGGAGGGAGTAGTTCTTCCTTGAGTCTATGGGCTCTACCGGTAGCTATTTATCATCTCTCTCTATGCATGATCTTGTTGTAGTCATGAGCTTTGTAATCAAGTAGATCTACCTTGTTACTGAAGTGCATCAATAGATCTCTGCTCTCCCCACGTGTGTGAAAGTGACAGTGTGTGCACCGTTGTGGCACTTAGGCTAGAGGTTATAAATACTTGTCATGATTTATATTTGGATTTGGACGTCTCTATGAAATTGTGGTGTTTGTTGGAACCATCTAGCGCTCAAGGTGACAGTGTGGGGTTATCTAGATTGGAAAAGGCGGACTTTGAGGATATCTGTTATAGCCCTACCATGGATTAGAGTGTCCAATCGGAGAGTAGTTAAGAGTAGTATCATGAAGAGAATATATTTATATGAGAGTGTTCACTAGTGAAAGTATGATCCCTAGGCCTTGTTTCTAAGCATTGAAACACCATTTGCACCTAGGTCTGTTGCATGTTTTCTTACTTCCAACCTTTTCCTCCCCATCAGAACTCTTTTCTGGCACCGTTACCACTTGTATTTCACTATCTCTTCGCCGAACTAGTGCACCTATACACCTGACAAGTGTATTGGGTGTGTTGGGGACACAAGAGACTTATTGTATCTTGATTGCAGGGTTGCTTGGGAGGGATACCTTTGACCACTTCCTCCCTGAGTTTGATAAACCTTGGGTAATCCACTTAACGGAAACTTGCTATCGTTCTACAAACCTCTTCACTTGGAGGCCCAACAACTGTCTACAAGAATAGAAGTGCGTAGACATCAAGCTCTTTTCTGGCGCCGTTGCCGGGGAGGTAAGGTAAAAGGTACTCACATCCTCTGGTGTGAGTGCTCAAAGTTATTTGCTTTAGATTCTGCAATTTTGTCTTTTTGTTTCTTGTTTTCACTAGTTAGGCTTAATGGAAAACAACAACAAAAATAGAGAGCTTTATAGTATTTATCTTGAGCAAGGACATGAAGTGTTTGAAGAGAAAATTAAAAAACCTTTGGAGCTTTATTTGCATGGTAATAGCAATGTTATTAGTATGAATTCTTTGAACACCATTATTGCTAATGCTATGGAAAAGTCTAAGCTTGGGGAAGCTAGTTTTTATGAAAATGATCTTTTTAGTTCCCCAACTTTGGAAGATAGCTATTCTACTGCTTATGATGATAACAAACCTCCAATATATGATGATTACAATGATGAATATGATATTTTCAATCCACCTACTATTGAGGAGAAAATCAATTGTGATTACAATATGCCTCCTATATTTGATGATTATGGTGATGAGAATAATAATGATAGCTATGTTGTTGAATTTTCTCCCACTACAATTAATAAGAATGTCTTTGCTTATGTGGAGAGTAATAATCATTTTATGCATGTGGCTCATGATAAGAATGTTTTATGTGATAGTTATATTGTTAATTTCATTCATGATGCTACTGAAAGTTATTATGAGAAGTGGGTTAGACTTAATTTTTTTTTGAATTTGCTTATTGATGCTATCTTTTACTTCAATTCATATTTCTTATGTGAGCATTTTCTCAAACTATCAGGCCTAATTTAAAGGCGTTAAAGAAAAGTACTTCTTGGGAGATAACCCAATAGTTTTCTTGAGTCTTGGAAGTTATTACTTCTGTAATAACCTCTCCTTATCCTTTTTATTTGATTTTTGTACCAAGAATAACCTCTAATGAGAGGGAAGTAAGATTTGGTGAAGTGTTGTCCCGAAACAGATTTTTTGTGCTTCACTGTAAAATTTGTAAAAAATCTCTGTATGTCGGATTGAGCTGTAATTTTCTGAATAAATCCCCAAGGTTGTTAGCTAACTTTCATTAGTTCAACACTTTTTGATTTGAGCAACATAAGGTCTTCGAAAAAAATCGATTTTCACCTGCTGGTCTGTTTTGACAGATTTATGTCATTATTTGCATTTGCCTCTTTATTGATTTCTTTTGAGTTCTCTTTGGGAAATTGAGATTTTTAAGGGAATTGCTACAGTAGCTTGTGTTTTTAATGAAAGTTTTGTTGTTTTGAAACTAAACCCAAAGGTTTATTACTTTTGAATGCACTAATGTTGCTAATGAAGATTGTGTGAAGTTTTGTATGAAGGAAAATTTTTAGGTGTAAGAGAAGAATGATGTAATGCGATGAAGAATGGACAAAATCTCAAGCTTGGGGATTCCACCCCGTGTCACCCCAAGAAATATTCAATAGGTACAAGCGTCAAAGCTTGGGGATGCCCAAGGGGGCATCCCCTTCTTCATCAATAAAAATCTCAGGTCTTTCTAGACACTTCGTTTTTATTGGTTTATGCACTGTTGTGTTGTTCTTGGAGCGTCTTAGTTTTCATTTTTGTTTGCTTAGTTTGCTTGAATAAAGTTGGTTGGACCCCAACACACTTCTTTTGGAGAGAGGCACACTTTGTTTTCATTGCCTAGAACACTCTAGTTTTCATTCTTATTATTTTGTGAGTGTTCTCTTTAGCTAGCACTGTGTTTAGCCTTAGTTTTCTTATGCTTTTTGCTTAGAACGTTTAGTTCTTCTTTGTGGATTTGTGAGACAAGCTCACTGATCTTTATTGATTATTATCTTTGTGAGTTGTTTCAAATAAGTTGATTGGTGTTGGAAAAGAGTAGAAATTTTCATGCTTATATTGGCACAAGAGGGAGCTTATTTTGACTGTGGCCTAGACTTTATCATGTCATGCTAGATGTTGTTTTGACCTTATGCTTAGTGATTATTGCTGTAGCATGACTTGTTCCAAACAATTGAGATTGCTTAGTGTGCCTTGAAAGAATCATGTGTTGTTTTAGCAAACAAAAGCATAATATTGTGGTATTCTGCTTTGATGCTTTGTTTGGGTTGACTTGGCATATGCTCACACCATGTTATGACTATGAACCAGTCACCTTAGCCTCTATGATCATTTAGTTTTTGACTTGTGGTACCACTTTATGCTTTAATTAGTAATGTTTTGTCGCTCTGCATGATTATGTCCATTATTGCTCTCTTAGTTGGTCGCTCCCAGTCTTTTGCTAGCCTCCACTTGTATTGAGTAAGCTCTACTCATGCATCCAACTCCCAAGAAACCAAGTTGTTCCAAGTATATTCTTGTTTTCATCTATCTTCCAATTAAAAAGTCTCTTTGTTATGTGAAAACTTAGTGATTAAATCTCTCATGAATTTGATGGCACACTTTATTTTTCTTGCCCCTAATAAACTTGAATCATTGTGTCATCTATGTTGTATATGCTTGCACTTATACGTTGGAATTAGCAGAACCATGCTGTCATGGGGAACGCTTTCAACATTGCACTTGTACATTGTACACAGTTGATATCATGCTCTTTTGTCTATGGATATCGTCGGTGTGAAATGAAAGGGGAGCTTGTAAGTCCATGGAGTTATGTATGTGTGTTAGAGAAACACCTGGGCCGCTAGCCTAAGCCATGCCTAATCATGGTGGAAACTTGCAGCATCACCATAATGAGCAATCTATGAAGCATTCTTCTTATGAAAAAAAGAAATAAAAAAGGAAAAAAAGATAAAAAGAGGAAAGAGAGAAAAAACACCATATTCCCATGGTAAATAAGAAGATTGCTGAGATGCTCATTGTTTGCTTGCCTTGTCATTTTGATTATGGGATAGCTCCTGTATCATGTGCAAGGGGTACCCCGTTGGCGGTTCTCTATGATACACATGTACTTACTATGACAAGAACTTGCAAGTAACTAAACTTGAGTAGCATGAGAAGCAGCCCTCGTATTCAAGGGACATGAGATTGCCAACTTATACTTTGTCAAGCATATACTCCATAGTTTGTTCACTTTAACCTTAATCACTTCAAGATGATTATGATAGGGGCAATGAGAGCTGAAAGCTAACAAGTACCATAATCTTTGGAAGCTCTTTTTGAAACTTGAAATCCCTGCTTACCTTTTATGAAGGGTCTTTCCTCCACCATTATATTGAGTTGCCACCTTCTATCTTTAGGCACCAATTAAGAGAGCATAGTTGTCATTTTTAGTTTTATGTGCACTGTCCCAAAACATATTGATTGATTCATAATGTTGATATTGCTTGTTCTTGAACTATTTGTATCTGGTCACCCTTGTGAACTTTTAAGGTGTCCTATGCATTTATGTTTTGCTACTCCATGAGGGACAAGCTGAATACCACTATGCTATGTTTTCTATATGTGAAACAAATAAACAAACGTATTTCATTGCATTGTTATTCATGAATCTTTGCTTGTATCATTTCATGTTGCAGCATAGTTACTATGTCCTATTGTTTACATCTTTCATGCTCATGTTTAGAGTACTGTGATCCCAGCTTTCAATGCTTACAAATGGTTTGATCTTGATTGTGATGGTGCATGTCACCTCAAAAATTATTCTTTTTATCACTTACCTACTCGAGGACGAGCAGGAGTTAAACTTGGGGATGCTTGATACGTCGTAAACGTATCTATAATTTTTGATGCTCCATGCTTGTTTTGTGTCAACTATCTTATGTTTTGTCTACACTTTGACGTATTTTTATACACTTTCTAGAACTAACCTATTGACAAGACGCCACAATGCTAGTTGCCTGTTTTCTATTGTTTTTGGTTTCAGAAAAGCTAAAAAATGAATATTCTCGGAATTGGACGGGACAAAAGCCAATCTTCATATTTATCCTTGAACGATACAAAAAATCGAAGCAGAGACGGAGTAGGGCACCAGGGTGGGCACACCCTAGGGTGGCGCGGGCCCACCTAGGCCGCGTCACCAGGGGGTGTGGCCCCCCTGTACGCCTCCTTGCCTTGCCCCTTCGCCTATAAGAATCCCCCAGGAGAAAAACCTAGATCGTCAAAAAAAACACCCCACAAAAGTTCCGCAGCGCCGTCGCCACCGAAGGGGAGATTCGCGGGACAGAAGTCTCTGTTCCGGCACCCTGTCGGGGCGGGGAAGTGCCCCCGAAGCCATCTCCATCGATCTCCACCACCATCTCCATCGCCGTTGCTGATTCCCATGATGAGGAGGGAGTAGTTCTTCCTTGAGTCTATGGGCTCTACCGGTAGCTATGTTATCATCTCTCTCTCTATGCATGATCTTGTTGTAGTCATGAGCTTTGTAATCAAGTAGATCTACCTTGCTACTGAAGTGCATCAATAGATCTCTGCTCTCCCCACGTGTGTGAAAGTGACAGTGTGTGCACCGTTGTGGAACTTAGGCTAGAGGTTATAAATACTTGTCATGATTTATATTTGGATTTGGACGTCTCTATGAAATTGTGGTGTTTGTTGGAACCATCTAGCGCTCAAGGTGACAGTGTGGGGTTATCTAGATTGGAAAAGGCAGACTTTGAGGATATCTGTTATAGCCCTACCATGGATTAGAGTGTCCAACCGGAGAGTAGTTAAGAGTAGTATCATGAAGAGAATATATTTATATGAGAGTGTTCACTAGTGAAAGTATGATCCCTAGGCCTTGTTTCTAAGCATTGGAACACCGTTTTCACCTAGATCTGTTGCATGTTTGCTTGCTTACAGTATTTTCCTCCCCGTCAGAAGCTCTTTTCTGGCACCGTTACCACTTGTATTTCACTATCTCTTCGCCTAACTAGTGCACCTATACACCTGACAAGTGTATTGGGTGTGTTGGGGACACAAGAGACTTCTTGTATCTTGATTGCAGGGTTGCTTGAGAGGGATACCTTTGACCACTTCCTCCCTGAGTTCGATAAACCTCGGGTATCCACTTAAGGGAAACTTGCTGCCGTTCTACAAACCTCTGCACTTGGAGGCCAAACAATTGTTTACAAGAATAGAAGTGCATAGACATCAGATGCGAGAAGCTATCCTTTGCCGACGCCTACTCAGGCTACAACCAAATTCGACTGAAGGTCAAAGATCAGGAGAAAACGACGTTCATCACGCTGTTCAGGGTGTTCTGCTACAACACAATGCCCTTCGGGCTGAAGAACGCAGGTGCCACTTACCAAAGGTGCATGCAGGCATGTCTAAAGGAACAGATTGGCCGCAACATACAGGTCTATGTCGATGAAATAGTAATCAAGACCAAGGAGGCCAGGACACTCATTGACAATCTCCGCGAGACATTCAATAACCTTGATCGTTACAAGATCAAGCTGAACCCAGACAAGTGCGCCTTCGGCGTCCCATCTGGCCAGTTAATCGGGTACTTCATCTCCCGGCGTGGCATCGAGGTGAACCCGAAGAAAATCAGGGCTATACTAGCCATGGAGAAGCCTAAGAACCTCAAGGGGGTCCAGCAGCTAGCAGGGCGAATCGCGACGCTCAGCAGGTTCATCAGTCGCATGGGTGATAAGGCTCTCCCCTTTTATCAGCTGCTGCGTAAGGCCGACAAATTCGAGTGGACGCCAGAAGCAGACGATGCATCTGAGGACCTAAAGTGCCTGCTCTCCACATCACCGGTCCTAGTCACGCCGAAGGAAAGGGAGCCTTTGCTGCTGTACATAGCAGCCACACATCAGGTGGTCAGCACCGCACTCGTGGTTGAATGACCCAAAGATGGCAAGACCCACAGGGTCCAGCGCCCAATCTACTACCTCAGCAAGGTACTGACCCCGACAAAGCAGAGGTACCCTCATTACCAGAAGCTCGCCTACGGCGTATGCATGACGACGCCTCGGCTGAGCCAGTACTTCCAGGAGGACTAGATCGTGGTCGTCAACGACGTCCCAATGTCGAACATCCTGAACAACCCCCAAGCCACGGGGCGTGTAGCCCTGTGGGGCATCGAGTTGTCTCCTTGGGACATCATCTACGAGCGGCGCACCACCATAAAACTTAGGTCCTCCCCGACTTCCTCGTCCACTAGATGGAGCTCCAGCTGCCGAATACTCCGGACATGTCGCAGTCCTGGACGATGCACTTCGATGGCTCCAAGCGCGAGGCTAGAGCAGGGGCCAGCGTCATACTGACGTCCCCTCAAGGCGACAAGATGAAATATGTCCTTCGGATGAAATTCCGCGCCTCCAACAACGAGGCCGAATATGAGGCCCTCATCCACGGCATGAGGATGGCTAAGGTATGCGGCGTAACACGCCTTGTCATCTATGGCGAGTCGAACCTCGTCGTCTAGCAAACGATGAACGAGTGCGACGCCCATAGCGCCAACATGATCGCATACCGCGCGCTCTACAATTCACTCAAAGGGGACTTTGACGACTGCGAACTTCGGCATTTTGGAAGAGAAAGCAACGAGGAAGCCGACAAGCTCGCCAACATCGGCTCTACCTACGCTCGGGTGCCACCAGGAGTGTTACTCGAACAAATCTGCGTACCCTCCATCTAGAGGAAATTCCCAAAAGGCTCAGCCGAAGAAGCAGCGCACTCGGGGGCTACGCTACCCGAAGGACAAGGAGGACCAGAAAATCTCGACACGGAGGTAAAGTTGGTAAGCCTTATGCAAGTCATGGCGGTTGAGGAAACTTGGACGCAATCGTACCTCCGCTTCCTGATAAACAAGCAGCCGCCTGAGGACCCGACAGATGCCCGACACATATCTCTCCGATCAAAGGCCTTCACTATCATCAATGGCGAATTTTACAAGTGCAGAATTTCGGGTGTGCTCCAATGATGCGTCACCATTGGTGACGGCAAAAGCATCCTCCTAGACATCCATGAGGGTATCTGTGGCCATCACGCATGCAGCCGCGCCCTGGTCGCTAAAGCTCTGGGAGCTAGGTTCTACTAGCTAACCGCAATGAACGATGCCAAGGAGATAGTCCAGAGGTGCAACGCCTGTCAGAGGTACGCGGACAAGCCACATGCGCCAGGATCAGAGCTACGGCCTATTCCAGTGGCCTGGCCTTTCGCCCAGTGGGGCCTCGACATGATCGGCAAACTGCCAAAGTCCTCGCCAGGGGGCCACGTCTTCCTCCTAGTAGCAGTCAACAAATTCTCGAAGTGGATCGAGGCCATGCCCGTCACCAATCAAAGCGGAAAAACTGCCGTCAAAATTTTCGAGTCTATTGTCTACAGGTTCGGAGTGCCCCATAGCATCATAACGGAAAACAACCCGAACTTCATCTCGAAGGAGTTCTGGGACTTCTGCGGGAACCTCAGAATCAACCTGTCATACTCCTCCGTGGCGCACCCGCAGACCAACGGACAGGTTGAAAAGGCCAATGGCCTCATCGGAAATGGCATCAAGAAGCGCCTGCTACACCCACTCGAAAGGATTGCGGGAGCCTAGGCGGATGAGCTACCCTATGTTCTCTGGAGCCTGCGCACAACTCCAAACAGCTCAACTGGCTACAAGCCCTTCTTCATGGTGCACGGAGCCGAAACTATGCTACCTGCTGAGGTACGCTACAAGGCCCCACGGGTCGTTGCATACAGCAAAGCCGAATCATCGGCCACACTCGAAGACGCCATCGACACACTGGATGAGGCACGCGACATCGCTGCGGCTCGCTCAACGGTGTATCAGCAGAGCCTCTGCAACTACCACAACCGTTGGCTACGTCCAAGGTCCTTCGTCGAAGGATACCTTGTCCTGCAACTCAAGCAAGAAGGGCACAAGAAGCTCGAGTCACCCTGGGATGGACCCTACATCGTCACCGAAGTCATCCCAGGTGGCGTCTACCGCCTCATGGACGTTGCATTAGGGGTCGAATACTCCAACACCTGGAACGTCGCACGACTACGATGCTTCTACCCCTAGTTACCCTTTACTTTCAATAAGGCAATTCAGCCAGGCTATTCAGCCAAACAATGTACCTCCTCATTTATGATGAATAAAAGCTAAGTTCCTTGGCCCAAAAATCCTTTTATCCTCACCTTATTTATCGCTAAACATGCTCGGGGGCTGTGCCCCACCTTACGACTTCGTCGATTGACAAAAGCGTATATAACCTGAGTAGCTGACCACGTCAGGCGAACGAAAAGTATATGCACATTACATAATCATACAATGCACTATGTGCCAATACATACAAACTTTGCAAAGGGCATTACAAGCCCACTCGAATAAATATAGACTTTACATTATCTCGTTTTTGTTTACAGAATGTTTGTCCGCTCCTCAAACACATCTACAATTTCTTTGGCATATTGCGCCACAGCCGAATAATGCGGACACATATCCCATGACATTGCCATATGGAGGTGGAGGTGGCCCAGCCGCTATCTCCGCAAGATCAACGTCATGGTGATGCAGTCGAACAAGTGACAAGGCTGGATTCACGCCTGCCACCAGTTGATGGCGCACCAACTCCTTTACATGACCTGCATCTCGAAACTTCCCAAGCAAACCTAGAAAGCTAGAAGGCGCGGAATCTAAAGGGAACATGGTGTCCCAAATCGCCACGAGTGACGCCCTCGCTCGCTTCAGCACCCGAAGAACTTGGTGGACACGATCTTGCACCGTCGCAAGGATGATCGCTCGATCGTGGTCCATCCAGAAGAAACCGCCGGCTTCTAGCTCTTGTTGCGTCAAGCAATTCATTCGAATCGCTACGTGTTCCTTCTCTTCCTTCGGAAGAAGATTCACAACTGCACACAAGCACTGGATAAGCTCATAGAAAACAACTGGTGCACTCAAAAAGACAACGAGTCCAGGTAACTTACATTGGAGTTGCTCGCCAATCTACGAAACTCTTCAAGCAGAAACTTCTCCCTAGCAATGACTCGCTCAGCCTTCGACTTCCACACATCCGCGTGAACACGGATGCTAAGGATGTCCTTCTCCAAACTCCAGACACGGTCACGCAAAAAATGCAACTGCGACGACTCGCTCAACGACGGGCGAGTGGCAGGCACAGGAGAAGGTGTAACCACCGAAGCCGCACCCGAAGGACCCTAAGGGTGCACATGCAAACATCAAAATCACAAAAACTTGACAACGGTCAAAAGGCGCATTCATATATACATAAATTAAGCCACTGCATGGCAGAGTGACAAGTGTCCCACACAAAGGCATTACATATGCAGAACACAGAAGGCAAGCTAAACTAGCTACAAAGCAGAAAGGGCCTAAGCGCCAGCACCCGGAGCAGCTTTAGAGCCAGATTGCCTACTCTTGGCTGCCCGCTGCTGTTCTACCACGTAGTTAGCTAGGAGGTCTATCAGCTTAGGCCCAAAATTCTTACAGCGGGAGGCAAAGGTGGAAAAAGCTACCTCAGAGCCATCCGCCGCCGTTGGCATCCTGGACGTGACCTGCGTCAGATCCAGCTAGGCTCCAGACACTAGTGCCATTGCCAGCCCCATAGCTGCGCCAACCCCCTTCTATGCATGCTTATACTTCGCAGGAGCATCATCCGCTAGAGCCTCCACAAGGGAGTCGACGTCCTCGAGGGCAACACCCTTGGGGTTGATCTCCTTATAGAAGAGAGTGAGCGCCTTCTTGGCTTTATCAAGCGCCTCCATGGATGAGGTGCAGCGATCTTCGATCGCTGCAACGGCATCCGCCAGAAGATCACCATGCTCTAAGGAATCACGATCGACATTAACACCTGAAGCATCTGCAAAGAAAACATCAAACTCATGATATGAGGAGGAGGAAATCACAATCGAAACATTTAACACTCAAAAGAATTGCAAGGTGACCTACCAGAGATAGCCTTGGCAGCAGCCATAAGCTTTTCAGCCATGTCCTTCTCCCGGGTCGCTGCGACGGCCGCGATCTACTACTCACGGTCTTCAGCCTCCTTCTGCTGGCGCTGGAGGGCCTCTACATCATCCTTCACCTGTTTCTCCACTTTGCCGAGGCTCTTTTCGAGAGCGTTCAGCTTGCGGAGAGCATCATCGTTCTCGTCTGTAGCAGGGGACAACAAAAGGGTGAATACAAGGAAAACTTTGGAGGACTCGAAACAAAGCAAAATAGACCTGCGCACCTCGAAGCTGCTTGAGCTTGCCTTCCAGCGAAAGGTGTCTCTCGATCAGGCGATTGGCGTCACGCACAAAAGGCTTCGAAGAAAACAACAAGCTCACTGAAAAAAGTGCTTGGGGGATCCCCCCACGGAAAAGAGGAAGGACACTTATGTGGTATGCTGTGGACTCCGAAGGTTTTGATATCCTCTTCCGTGTAACGAGTGCACGAGCCTCCCGCCTCGCGGAGCTCGAATCCTCGTCATCAGAGTTGGCCTCCAACTTGGGAAACGAAGACGCTGACTTCGATTCCGCGATCATCTCTTCGGTGTCCTCCTCAAGGGACTCCTCCGCGTGATGACTACTAGCACTTACAAAGAACCAAATCAACAACAAGCTAATACTTAGCATATGAATAAAGTAACAAGATTCGACCAAGGAAACTTACGATGGTATGCCTGACAAGTTGAAGACAGGAGCCTCCTTATCCTCCTCCTTCTTCTTCTTCTTCTTGGCTGGCGTCTGCGGGGCCGCCGCCCGAATAGGCACAACAGGAATGGCTGTAGAGGTCGCTTCCTCATCCCCACCGTGCTGCTTGAGGAAGGAGGGACCCTTCAGCATTGGTGGCGTCGCCCCATCCGAAGTTTCGCTTCGGGACCTCTTTCGAGTCTGCCCTTCGCTCGACTCAGGGGCTTTCGCGGAAGGAGACTGCACCGGGGGAAGCTCGAATTCAGATTCCGCCTCTTAGTGGTCCGACGCATCCGTGTACTTCTCAGGTAGAGGGGCATCATCCCTATTACCTTGAGGCCCTGCAAATTGAAGACAAGATATGCAAAATTGTAAGTATAGATAGCAACACGGACTCGAAAATAGTGCTACACGCAACTGCAAGTTTCACCTAGGGAACGGCCTTCTTGGCACTGAAAGGGGCAGTCAAGGACTTCCCCGGGAGATCCTCGTCGGCTTTGTACTTCAGCAGAGGCCGAAGAGCCTTATGAAGGTCACCCGAAGACTTCTCCTCAAACAATACCCTTGTTGGGTCGTTGGGGCCAGCATACAGAAACATTGGGTGCGCCCTCACTTGAAGCGGCTGCACCCAATGCTTGAGGAAGGTGCGGATGATGTCGACACCGTTGACCTCTTTGCCGGTCACCAGCTAGAGAGCCCCCACCCGCTTGTAGAGCTTCTCTACCTCTTCGGATTCACCCTTCATGTCGTGGTATTGCCGACGAGTATGCCATGGAGGGGTCCTCACATTGCATGTTTAGAGACGTGGGGGAAGGCGTCCTGTTGACGGGTACGAGGTAACACAGCTTACCCAGGTTCATATCCCACAGTGGTGGCGGAATCCTACTCCTGCTATAAATCACTATAATGGCAATAGCCGAGTTACAGAGATAGGTTCGCTGTGCGAGATGTATGTTACTCGATACTAGGTTGTGCCCTAAAGGCTCCCATAGGACCGACTTATATAGTCGCCAGGTCCTAGGGTTACAGGGAAAATTCCTAGACGGACAGGTTACAGAGTCCTACACTGTCTATTACTAGTCTAGCGTGTCTTCTACTCCAAGGCTCCGGGTACGCTGGTGACTCCACCATAACCTTCCTTTATCCGGCATGGGCCTCCCTTCTGGATCCATCTAGCTGGGCCGCCCGGCAGGCCATGGGCCATGCTACCAACTGTGGGCCACCCGGGTTATCCGGATAGAGGACATGATATGAGGATACCCATATAGCATATCCTAACAGTATCCCCCGGAGAACTCCGAGATCTTGCGCCGTCTTGCCTCTTCACGTTGAATGCTCCGTCTAGATGGATGTCGGCAAATCGTCAAGCAACATCTTGTAGTCCTCCCAAAGAACTCTGCAAGGTTTTTCTCCATCTTCAATTTGTAAGTCGGATAATTGCTAAATCTTCTATCGTACTCTTCCGTAGCCGGGCCGGATCCGTCCATGCCGGAATCTTCCGATGTGATGGTTCATCTTCCTATGATAGCTAGGGCAACGTAGACATAGGTCAGCAACGCCTCGTAACTCACACATGCAGAGAACGCAATCATGTCCACTTTTCCCGCGCGAGCGATACAAACCGTTGGCAGTGACGGTTGGTACGTGGTGAAATTTCCGTGCACGCCTTCGCACATGTTGTCTACGCGACAACCATTCGATCAAGCTGCACGAATCTTGATGTCGGAGACCATAAATAGTAACTGCGGTGGAACATTTACTTTTTCACCTCATTCTCCTCTGCATCGTCTTCTTCCTACAGCGAGCGCCTCCTCGAGCTCTCCGCTCAACATGCGAAAAACCCTAACTCCCCAATCTTCCCCAGTCACCACCGAACACATCCAATGGCCAACTGCAGCTCCTCCCCTTCCATGGTGGCGTCGGGCGAAGCCGCGGCAAAGCCGGCGAGCTCCGTCGTCGTGCCCCCAGAGGGCCTGGTAATCCCCAAGTCTGTGGTGGTCGAAGCCACCGGCGGCGACCATAATCCAGCAGCGCTGGAGCTGCTGGAGGAGGAGTATGATCCGTACAAGGGCGACTGGCGCGGTTCGTATATCACGGACCGCGACATCAAAGAACTTATCAACGAGGGCTACCTCCCCGCAACGGAGGGTCTCGCCTGGCGGGCGGCGCCGGCCGGCGAGGTCACACCTTCTCCCCAAGCCGGAGAAAAAGTATACCTCAAAGCGCAGATGGTACGCGGCGTCTCCCTGCCCATCTCCAACTTTTTCCTTGTTGTCCTGAATCATTATCGAGTGTAGCCATAGAACCTCTCCCCCAATAGTATCTTAGCGCTCAGCAATTATGCGACACTCTGCAAGGGTTATTTAGGGATTAGGCCTAGGCTAGATCTCTTCATTTCTTTACCGTCAAGCGCGAAGCCGGAGCCGGCAAGGACGAGCTCAGAAATTGTGGTACTATTAGTTTTAAGATCCGGCCTAGCCGGCGGTTACCCGACATTGTCGGCCACGAGTACTGCAAGAACTGGCATCGTACTTACTTCTACGGCCCAGATATCCCTCTGGCCGGCCGAGAAGTAACGTACCCGGACTTCGTCGATGGAGCTGCCGCTGAAGCCCAGACATGGAGATCCCAAACCTCCCTTCCCTCCGACATCGATGCTTCCCACGCTATAAGACGGATAGAGTGGTTCATAGATATGGGTTTGACCGGATTGGACCTAGCCATGTGCTGGTTCATCAGGCGAATCCAGCCTCTACAGCACCGCTCGAAGCTGATGCACGTGTATTCCAATGATAGAAGGGATAGCCTCCGCATCTCCGAGGATAACTTATCGAGCGACTCCGTCAAGCTTCGTCTCAAGAACATCGTTAAGGTGAAGGATAGGAAGTGTGGCTTCACCATCACCTACGACATGTTTGTAGAGATCAAGTTCCCAAAGGTACCTATTTTATTTTCCGTGTATGACATATACTCCAGTTCTTCCGTCTAGCCATTACCATCTCATCTAACACGGTGGATTTTCACTTAACAGCTTAGCGATCTAGAGGAGGATAGCATGGCTGTCCAAATCTATGATCCAAAGATGAAGGAAGTCATGGTCGTGTCCGACGACGATGTTCCGTTGTCGCGGAAGCGGAAGAGCTCCACCTCTGACGCTGGCGACGGAGGCAAGAAAAAGAAAGCGGAGCGTGGAGCCTCCAAGAAGACTACCGCCGCCCTAGAGACGGAGAAGAGAAAAGTTACTAGGATTCCCTTTGCTAAAGCACCCCCTCTTGTGTAAGCTTCTTTCTCTCCGACATTGTTCATTGTATGTCTTATTCCCGTACTTATGCATTTTGCACGTTTCAGGAAGAAAGCCACAACCAGCTTGAAGAAGACCTCCAAAACTTTGGGGGCTTCTAGCACCATAAAGGATATGCTGCATCGCGACGTATCTCCCGCTATCGCCCCTCTCACTCCCATCGTCCAGCCCTCGTCTGCTCCGACAATCTCTCAAGCTAAAGAAGCATCTGGCCCTTCCGCCATGGAAGTGGACTTAGACGCCTCCACAGAGCTCGCTGTTGTCGGTGAACAGGCAACGCAGGAGAGTGCCGCAAATCAAATGGCTGAAGCTTCAGCTAAGGATTCCATGGGTAGCGGTAAGGCGGTGGTGGAAGGTGGTACATCTACCGAAGGCGGCGTCCTCGCCCCCAGGAAAGCCATAGAGTTCCCGAAGATAGTCTATCCGGCACTTACGCCGGGTAACATTTCTTTGGTTCCTGGTGCGACGCCGACATCTCCAACGTGCGGTCTCGAGGAGCTTCTCCGGCAAGCAGAAATCTTGCAGGGAAACAGCGTATCCTTCGGCAAGTTGCTGGCTGAGAGTGCTACCAATCTCAAGATCATTGCACTTGTAATTTTTATTTGCCTTTTGCATTTCATATGAGTATCTCACTGTAGCCCTCGAGAATTTAGACGGAAAACCATAGGTCTTTGCGTCTAAATGCTCTAAGAGTGACTAAGCTAGAAAACTTCTCACTGTAGCCTCCAAGCATATAGTTTGAATGAATTATTTCGACTAGATGCTTTAAAAGTAGCATACGTAGTGTTTATAAATTTTGATACTATAGCCCCCAAGCTTCTAGTTGTAACTGAATTAGTTCTGACTAGATGCTTAAAGAGAAGCTAAGCATACATCTGAGTTAAAAAAATTATACTGTAGCCCCCAAGATTCTAATCGAAAACTAAATTAGTTCTGACTAGATGCTTAAAGAAAGACTAAGCATATTGCTAAGTTAAAAAACTCTCGCTGTAGCCCCCGAGCGTCTAGGTGGAAATTTTCCGGCTAGATGCTCCAAGTAGACCGAACAACGTTTAACTTTATTATTTCCATAGAATAAGAATGCTCGGAAGGGCATGGCCAATGACAAGTACCATAAGATGCGTGCTGATTTGGAAGCCGAAAAGAGTAAAACTGCCTTCTTGAAGGAACAAATCACCAAGAGCAAGCGTCTGTTTTTCCTTTCTTTTTTCGCACTCCGACTTGGTCTTGTGCCAATATTCTCCGAGTACGTACTGTGTACTGGTCTTTTCTCCGACTTGCAGAAACCATTTCGAAGGCCAAGGATATTGTCGAGCAATCCAAGCACATTCAGCAACTGGATAGCAAAAACAAAATCCTCAAGCAGGAGAGAAAGGACATGCTGAAGATGCATGAAGACTCGATGAAAGCCCTGCAAGACTCTGCCAGCGAGGAGATGAACCACTTGAAGGAGGAAATCGTAATTTAAAAGATCAGAAGAAAGTTGCCGATGAGAAAAATCAACGCCATCATGAAGCGTACAAGATCCTCCGACAAGAACGGGACTCCATGGCGGAGACTCTCCAGCAAGCTGAGATAAGCATCTTTAGTAAGTGATTCTCCGTCTTGGACTTCTGTAAGCTGAATACTCTGTATTTTTGAACTCATGCGCTCCTTTGTCGGAAATTTGCATCTCCTATGGGTTTAACCCGGTCGCCTCCGCCGCCAAAGGAATGCATGGTCCTTGCCGGAAACTTTATCAACACCGCCATCACGCAGACCAAAGAGATTGCCAAGCCCCTCCAGATTAACATCAAGGCAGTGGATTCTGTGACGAAGTTCTCGAAGATCCTACGTCGAGCCCCCGAGCGTATCTCAAGCTGGAAATTTTCATGTGCACGGGCCAGCTCCAGGATGGCATTGTCAATGGTGAAGGCACACTACGAGAATGCCGGCATCAACACGGTAACCTCCGGTATCCCCGACATAGACGACGAAGGCCAAAATATAAACCACGAATCTATCTTGGCGTCGCTCGAAGGTTATGACACCGGAGTCGCCGAGTTGGTCGACGTTAACATCTTTGTCCCCCTGAAAGCCATTGAAGACAAAAGCCAAGGCTCCTCCAAGTCCCTCAATATTGCTGACTTCGAGGGAGGTGACTCTCCTTCTGCTGATGATGTTGCTTCTAAGTCGCCTACGCCAGAGGAATAAAAACAACTTGTAATATTTGTTTCCTCTGTAATGTGTATGCGGAAAAAACTACGTGTTAACTTAAGGCAGAAAACAATGGTTGTTATTTCCTGCTAGTCAAGAACTGGTTTCAGCATGTATATGTTTTTTAAGCAAGTGTTGGCTTATCCATTACTTTGGTTTTTATGCGTGACTTTTCGTGAGTCGGAAGACTCGTTGTCGGAACTACGCGCTCAAGTGATGATGCCCAATGGCACCGTCAAGAACCTAAGCACAAAATCACCGACAATAAGTGCCAAAAGTCACTACTCCAGAATCCACATAAAAACAAGAAAGAACGTGTAGACCAGAAAACTTAAGCTAACGCCCGTAGGCGGAATTTTCACAAGTGCAATCACAAAGCTTGTGCATAAAGGTTTTATATGATCCAAAAATGAACACTAAAGGAGGTAAAAGACTCAGAAATATGAGTGAACCATGGAGCTTTATTTCATTGATCATATAAGAGATACACAATAGATAAAAAATGCTAAGTGTAGAAAGGACGTAGTTGTGTTATGTTCCATGGCCGATCAAGCTCCGGGTAGTCATTATCCGGGTCATGTCGCTTACGCTTATGATCCTCGTTGGGTCTATCCTTCAGTTCACGATTGTCAACAAGGTAGTAAGACCCATTGAGTAGCGCCTTGCTTATGATGAACAGTCCTTCCCATGGCGGGGATAATTTGTGTGACTTCTTCTGCTTAAGTCGGAGCACCAGATCCCCCTGTTTAAACAAGCGATGCCTAACGCGGCGACTATGGTAGCTGCGTAGCTTCTGCTGGTAGATGGCGGATCTTTGGCATGCCAAAACGCGCTCCTCCTCGAGAAGGTCCACATCTAGGCGTCTGGATTCTTTAGCATCATCTTCGTCGTAGGCGGCAACCCTTGGTGCATCATGAAATATGTCGGAAGGTAGGATGGATTCTGCTCCATATACCATGAAGTAAGGGGTGTAGCCGGTGGATCTGTTGGGTGTAATTCGTAAACTCCACAGCACAGATGGCAATTCTTCCACCCAGGATCCAGCTGCTCTATGTAGCGGTGCCTCAAGACGTGGCTTGACTCCCTGCAGAATTAATCCATTGGCTCGCTCAACCTGACTATTGGATTTTTGGTGTGCCACAGATGCAAGGTCAAGTCGGATGCCATTGTCCCAACAATAAGCCTCCACTTCTCCGAGTGACAAGTTGCTGCCGTTGTCGGTGATAATGCTATGTGGGAGACCAAATCTCACCACTAGATCTCGGACAAACCTAAGGGTATTTGCCCCGTCAAGCTTTCTAATGGGTTTAGCTTCTATCCATTTAGTGAATTTATCAACTGCTACTAGCAGATGTGTAAATCCACATGGTGCCGTTTGTAACGGTCCCACCATGTCTAGCCCCCAGACTGCAAACGGCCAAGTTATTGGTATTGTTCGTAATTCTTTAGCAGGAACATGTGGTTGTCGGGCATAATACTGGCATCCCATGCATGTCTCAACCAACTTGTCGGCGTCCGCCTTCGCGGTCAGCCAGTAGAATCCTTATCGGAAGGCTTTCGCGACCAAAGATCGGGGAGCGGCGTGATGCCCGCAATCTCCGAGATGGATTTCACGCAGGATTTCAATACCTTCTTGCTAGGAAACATACTTAAGGTATACACCAGTAGTGCTCCTTTTGTAGAGCTGTCCATTGATTATGGTATAGCCCTTTGCTCGTCGTACTATTTTCCGTCTTTCGACTTCATCATCGGGCAAAGTTCTGTGTTCGAGATATTTCATGAACGGTTTTGTCCAAGCTAGAGGGACCTTTGCCACAATGTGGACGAAAGTGTCTACTCTGTCCGGGTTGTTGATGTCTGATCCCTTCACGGATGGTGTCCGTAGATGCTCTAGGAAAACTCCAGGCGGAATTCGTTTGCGCCCTGATCCAAGCTTAGACAGCAGATCAGCTGCCTCATTTTGCTCCCTAGGTACATACTTGACCTCGTAGCCTAGGAAGCTCTTGGCTATCTTGTCCACTTCATCTCGATATGCCGCCATCATAGGGTTCCGCGCATTCCAGGTGCCAGCCACCTGCTGGGCAACCAATTCAGAATCTCCACAGCAAACTATACGCTTGATGCCAATATCCTTGGCTACGCGTAATCCGTGAATGAGTGCTTCATATTTGGCCATGTTGTTCGTAGCCTCGAAGTGGATCTGCAGAACGTAGTGTAGCTTGTCCCCAGTTGATGACTATAGCAGTACACCAGCCCCCGAGCCGTTGAGCGGCTTTGATCCGTCAAAGTGCATCACCCAATATTCTGGTTCCGGCAATGGGGTAGCATCTGGCATCTCCGTCCAATCTGCGATAAAATCCGCCAGGGCTTGTGACTTGATAGCGTCGCGTCTCTTGTAGGTGATCTCGAAGGCGGCAAGTTCAATGCCCCACTTCGCGACCCTTCCTTTAGCATCGTTGTTGTTTATGATGTCGGACAGTGGAGTCTTCCTCACCACTGTGATGGGGTGCTCCTGGAAATAGTGCCTCAGCTTCCGAGAAGCAAGGAATACTCCGTAAGCTATCTTTTGGTAGTGTGGGCAACGCTGCTTGGACTCCATCAAGACCTCGCTTACGTAGTAAACTTGTCGTTGAACTCCGTGTCATAGCCTGGTTCCTTCCGCTCTACCACGACGACGACGCTGATTACCTGGTTGGTGGCCGCCATGTAAATTAACATGGGCTCGCCAGGCTCGGTTGCTGCAAGGAGAGGCGATGAGGAAAGTGTCTCCTTGAGCTGCTTCAATGCTGCATCTGCTTCGTTTGTCTATGTAAATTTGTCTACCTTCTTCAGCAACTTGTACAGCGGCAGAGCCTTCTCTCCAAGTCGGTTGACGAACCGACTAACTGCTGCAACACAACCTGTTAGTCGTTGTATGTCCTTTAGGCATGTCGGACGGTTTATGTTTAAAATGGCCTTGATTTTCTCCAGGTTGACCTCGATTTCACGTTGGGAAACAATGAAGCCCAACAATTTGCCGGCTGGAACCCCGAAGACGCACTTCTTAGGGTTAAGCATCATGTTGTATTTCCATAGATTATCAAAGGTTTCTTTTAAGTCAGAGATTAAGTCATTTGACTTTTTAGACATCACCTCTATATCGTCCACATAGGCGTGAACGTTCCGACCAATTTGATCGTGTAGGCAATGCTGGATTGTCCGCTAGTACGTAGCACCTGCGTTTTTCAGCCCAAAGGGCATCGTGGCGTAGCAAAACGTGTCGTAGGGGGTAGTGAATGAAGTGTCGAATTGGTCCGACTTCCTCATCTTGATCTGATGGTATCCTGAGTATGCATCGAGAAAACCCAAAAGTTCCGAGCCAGCCGTCGAGTCAATGACTTGGTCAATGCGAGGCAAAGCGAACGGATCTTTGGGACATGCTTTGTTCAAGCCGGTGTAATCAACACACATTCTTAATTATTTGGTTCCCTTTTTGGGGACAAGTATAGGATTGGCCACCCATTGGGTGTGAAAGACTTCTCGGATAAAACTAGCCTTAAGTAACCTAGTTATATCTTTGCCTATGGCGCGTCTCTTCTCATCTCCAAAGCGTCGTAGAGGTTGCTTCACTGGTTTGCATTTTGGATCAATGTTTAAGCTGTGATCGGCAAGTTCCCTAGGTACACCTTTCATGTCGGCAGGTTGCCAGGCAAAGATGTCCCTATTCTCACGGAGGTACTCGACGAGCACACTTTCCTATTTGGGATCCAGGTTCGTCCCAATGGCGGTGGTCTTGGAGGCATCGCCTACCACAAGTTCCATTGACTTGGTTTAGATGGCGGCCTTGAATGCTGGGGCAGAGTCAGAAATCTGTTTCTTCGACGCGGGCATCTTTGAGGCATCGACCTTGCTCTGGATCTCCTTGAATTCGTCGCTGTAGAGGACAGCTTCTGCGTAGGCTGCTTCTTCAATTTCGCAGTCCCTAGCTTTTGCAAAGCTTCCGGATACGGTGATGACACCGTTTGGTCCGGGTATCTTGAGTTTGTTGTAGACGAAGCATGGCTTGGCCATGAAGGTGTGCAATATGTCGCGGACGAATATGACGTGGTACACGCTCTTGAAGGGGACCACCTCGAAGGTCATGCGTTCTTGGCGGTAATTATTAACATCACCAAAGGCGACCTGAAGTGTGATGCACCCAAGGGACCGAGCCTCCCGACCAGGAACTACGCCGTGGAAGATGGTGTTGGTCCGCCTTAGGTTTGCCTCCGTCAAGTTCATCTTCTGCAGTGTATCCAGGTACATGATGTTGATGCTGCTTCCACTATCCACCATACATTTGGTGAACTCATTGCCGTCAATCAAGGGGTTGATGACCATGGCGTATTGGTTCTCCGTAGGGATGAGGTCTAGGTGATCCTTCTTGTCCCAAGTAATTGGAATCTCCGACCAGCACAAGTACTGGGGAACTGGGGGTAGAGTAGCCATCAGGATCCTCATAGAGGTCTTCTGTTGTCGGACGGTGGGGGTGCCAAGGAAAGTGTGGAAAACTACCGCCTTCTTCTCGAAGGGGTCCTTGCCTTTGCCGTCGCTCTTGGCGGCGTGCTTGGGGTCAATATCCTCGTCCATGTCACTTGAATCCTTGGACTCCTCCTCCTGCTTCTTCCCCTTGCCCTTGCCTCGCGGTCTGTTCTTCCGACTCCGCTTGTAACCGGACTCCGGGTCCTCCTTGAGGTCGTTGACGAACTTGCAGTGTCGATTGGTGTGAGTGGCTTTGCCATTGACATCGAGGTGTACGAGGCACGACATATCGTGGTACTCCTCGTAGGTTTGGGGAACGCGGAGCGCTACCGAGGTAGTTTCACTTCCTCGCTGCTGCCCGCGACCAGCTCCCCGTCCTCGGCCACGTTGCCCGCCATCACCTCGTCCTGCAAAGTTCATGGCGACCATGTCGAGAGTTTGCTTTTCTTCTGGTGCGGTTTTCCGCTTTGTGCTGCTGTTCCTCCGAGCTTGAGTTGGAATGGCTATTGCCGGCAGGGAGCCGCGAGCATCGTCGTCGGCAGCTGCGAACTCATTGGCCATCTGAATCATATGATTCAAGTCTAGTTGGTGATTGTCCTGCAAGCGCTTTAGCTTATGTCGGAGCAACGTGCCCCTTTCCAACCCATCGATGAAGGCGGCCATGGCGGTATGAGCGTGCACTCCTGCGCATGAATTCTTCATATCCAGCCAGCGGGAGAGGTAGGCGCGAGATGTCTCGTCTTTCTCTTGCACGCACTGCTGTAGATCGCCAACAGTGCAGGGATGTTTGTACGTACCCTCGAAGTTCTTGGTGAACGCTTCTTGCATGTCCAACCAATTGCAGATGGATTTCTCCGGCAAGTCATCAATCCATTGACGGGCTGTGCCCGCTAACATCAATGGGAGGTACTTGAAGGCAACATTGGGGTTACCCCCGGTGATCTCCACTGCGTTGTCGTAATCCTGCAACCATGTAGTTGGCTTAGCGGTTCCGTCATGGGGCTTGATGGTCTTGTCAATCCGGAAACCTTTGGGGTAAGTTGCGGACCGTATCGTAGGTCCAAAGCAACGTGGTCCCAGGTATGGTCCTTCCCGGGCTTCGTGGATCTTGTCTATCCGCGAACATGCGTTGTATAGCTCCAGGTTTCTTTTCTTCTTGTCAACAGGGGATGGGCAGCGTGAACGACGCGGGCCCCCTCCGCCATGGTGACTGCTAGGTGGCGACGGAGGCGGAGGTGGCTGTAGGTTAGCCTTCTTGCTGTTACCCTCCTGCGATGCCTCACGCTTGTCGCGGTTGCTTGTCGGACACGGAGGGTCATGGCGTGACCTGCTCTTGTGTCCCTGGTTGCGCTCTCCGTCATGACGGGTCTGCTCCGTGTTGTCGCGGATGACGATGCCGCTCTGCCTTGACGGGGGCATATCCGTACGACGGTGAGCCTTGGGGTCTTCGCGATGTCGGGGCAGCGGGGCGGTGGCGATGGGCGGCGAGGTTGGGCTTTGCCTCCATTGTCGGAGGATATGGGGATAGCATCCTTCCTGTTGCGCGCATCCCTCCGTCTTCGTTCTGACGAACCCGTCTAAGACCCGACATCAAGAGGAGATCTGTCCCTTGACGTCTTATGCTGGCTGGACTGGCAAAACGTTGGGTCAGGCTCAAGCCTTTGAGAGGTGGCCTTTTCCTGCTGCTTCACCGCCTTGGCCACTAGGTCATAGACCTGGTCCACCGCCTCAAGCGATCTATCCTGCTCCAGAAGGGTCTTGGCGACGGCGATGTTGAGGAGAGGAGTGGGCATCACCTGCCTGCCTTCACTGTCAATGTATGGCTTGGCCTGTGCCGGCTTCGGGGGAGCCCATCCTAGGTTTCGCCGGACTCCAGGATCGTTGATTACGCGAGCCGGAGCTTTCTTGGCCTTCTGCTTCTACAACAAAGTCTTGTACTCGGCCTCCATTGCTCTACCTTTCTCTATGGATTTTTGCGTGTTGACCAGATCTCGATCTAGCTTAGCGCCTTGCTCCGCGATAGCCTGTGCTTCCTACAGCAGCTGCTGGCGCTTCTCGTCAAGCTGGGTCACGTTCCGGATATGAGCTACGCTCAGTGGATCGATGAGGAGATTGTCGTACATTACTCTATCATCTGGAGTAACTTGGGCGGCAGCAGACGTAGATGCCGGAGACGGCAAGTTTGCGGTGTTGTTGTTGCTCGGGCCGGTACCGAGTTCCTGCGGCTGTTGCACTAGTTTAGGCGGTGGGGGCATGACCTTTGCGCAATCATTGTCGGCAGCAATGAGTGGTCCCTTCCCCTTATCCAGTGTTGTAGGCGGAGCTTGTCCGGGTTGATCTTCATCCATCACCGTCCCAATGGTGACGAACACCCCTCGGGACGTGACGGCGTTGTTGGCCTGCTCGTCGCGCGTGTACTCCTCCATCTCCTGCATGGCAGAGTCTAGTTCCTCCGGGCTGAAATCTATCTCCTCCGAGTCTGCACCGAAGTCAGCGTAGAGCGCGTTAATCATAGAGTCGGAGGGTGCCCGGGCTTCCTCGATGACGGGGGGTGGAGGTGCAACAGGAGTGACAATGACTGGAGGTGGTGGTGGTGCTGCGGCGATGGCGGCCGGAGGTGGTGGAGGCGGTTGCTGAGGCAGCGGCGCTCCACCAATGAGCGCAAGATCCGCCTGAGCTACCCCTTCGGCCTCCGCGTAGCTGTTGACGGTGTTCACCATACTTTCGAAGGTGAGACACCATGAAGCTTGCTGCCGCCTTAGAGAATGCCGGAGAAGCGTTCCCTGGTCCAATCCTTACACAAAGTGATACATAGCATCATCATTGGGGTAGTGTTCCAGGTCGGCTCGTATACGGAGCCACCTGGAAAGGTAATCGCGGGGGTTTTCGCCCTCTCTCTGAACGCAACGTGCCAGATCGAAGATGGTAACCACGCCGACGAACTTGGATCTCTGATGTCCAGACGCACGGGCGAAGCCGGCGGACTTGCAGTGATCTTCCACCGTTATATCCTGCATAGGGGCGGTTTGGGTGGGCCTTAAATTTTTCCGATATTTGCCGGCAAACTCCGAGGAGAGATCCGACATTGATCCTTCCGCGAACGTATCCTACCCGTAGGCGGTCCGTGCGGGCCTTGATGCTCCTCCGACTCCTAGGGAACTAGTGCCCGAGTCGGTTTCGCCAATGAAGAGGTGGATGTCTCCAATAGGAACGATCGAACACCGCGTAGGATTCGTCTTCGCCGAGATCCAGAACTCGTCGGGAGGGACGATCGGAACGTTGCCGGAGAAAAGAACCCGACCGATGGCTACGGTTTCGCTGATTCCTACGAAGATCTTGGTCCTCGCCCGCTGAAGAGCCTGAAACACCTCTTGCCCCATGGTGGGCGCCAACTGTCGTGGTATTTCCGACGAGTACACCATGGAGGGGGTCCTCACAGTGCGTGTTTAGAGACGTGGGGGAAGGCGAACGGTTGAGGGGTACGAGGTAACACAGCTTACCCAGGTGCAGATCCCACAACGGTGGCGGAATCCTACTCCTGCTATAAATCACTATAATGGCAATATGCCGAGTTACATAGATAGGTTCGCTATGCGAGGTGTATGTTACTCTATACTAGGTTTTTCCCTAAAGGCTCCCATAGGCCCAACTTATATAGTCTCCAGGTCCTAGTGTTACAGGGAAAGTCCTAGCCGGATAGGTTACAGAGTCCTACACTGTCTATTACTAATCTAGCGTGTCTTGTACTCCAAGGCTCCGGGTATGCTGGTGACTCCACCGTAGCCTTCCTTTATCCAGCATGTGCCTCTCTTCTGGATCCATCTAACTGGGCCGCCCAGCATGCCATGGGCCATGCTACCAACTGTGGGCCACCCGGGTTATCCGGATAGAGGACATGCTATGAGGATACCCAGATAGCATATCCCCAACACTCCAAGATGTCGTCCCCCCATGACCTCTTTCGGATGATCTCTTGGTTGGAGTCGAAGGGAGCAAGACTGTAATGCTGACCGTCTAGCTTAATGTCACGAATGTAGAACCACTTCCTACGACAATACTGGACGGATTCATAGAGGGAGAAAGAGAAGAACTGTACAGTGGAGCATTTAGAAATTCCGCAACAACCCAGTGGATAAACACCACCGGTACCAGATTGCCTCTTCACGGAGTAGAGTCTCCGGAAGAGGCCAAAGTGAGGCTCGATTCTGTGCTAGCACTCGCAAAGAGTAATAAAACAAGCGATATGGAGGAGAGAATTGGGAGAAAGATGGTGAAGCTGAATCCCATAGAAGAAAAGAATCCCATGAAGAAATTCGTGGGCGGTCAAATAAAGACCCCAGATGACAAAGGCGTAAAACATCACCCGAAACCCTTCGGGTGGGCGAGGGATTACCTCTTGGCTCGGGAGGATGGCGTCGTCCTTATCCTTGGAGATCAGGCCGACATCACGCAATTTGCGCAAATTCGAGTCGCACATCTCCATGCGCCGCCACCCTACGTCGGTGGTGCGGCTCGGAGCAACAACTTTCTTTCTGGTGCCGGCGGCGCTTGAACCTGCTGCAGTATAGGAAGCCTTCTTGGACTTGCCCATCACGGAGCGGCGAGTGCGACGATGCGAGCAGAGAAAATCAGAGGGAAATACGCAAAGGATGTCCAGTGCGCACTGAGAACAAGAACTCAAGGAATGGTGGCAAAAGTGAAGAAGCAAAGGCAAATGGCGAAGGGTAAAATTCGTTGTTTTCCCAACGGTATAAAAGGACAAAGACGATGCAGCAGAGCCGTCGATTGAGAAGCCCTAACGCGTGCCTCAGATCTCACCGTCCATGTGTCAGCACCAAACTAAATCATCGCCAGCACGCCGTCCACTACACGCGGAAATCGAGGAGACACCGTAACTTTCGCCACGTTACGCGTGAATAGTCAAATTCAAGTCAGGCCATGGGACCCATGATCATCCCGTCACATTGCCTCTGCTGCCACAGATAGTTGAGCTCACCGGTTGTCAGCAATGACGTCATCAAAGCGTAGCCAGCAACGACTCAAAGATTTCGACTGAGCATAAAAGTACTTACTCGAGTCTATGACTCAACCAACTACTCGGGCGCTACTCCTATCAGGAGCGCTGGACGCGCACTTGAGAAAATACAAAGGTAACAACACCTCGAAAAAATCTTCGAGTCCTATGTCGAGTATGCGACTCCACTACGAACTCGGGGGCTACTCCCATAGGGAGCGCTAGTCGTGCATCCGAAAAAATGTGTCCTTCGGACTAATAATGGAAACAAGCACGAATGACTGAACTAAAGTCTCTGCTCGAGTCTATGACTCGAACAGACACTCGGGGGCTACTCCCATAGGGAGTGCTGGTCGCACACCCTATGAATTATTCGACTGAGATCCTTCGGATCAAATACGGCAAAATATCTATTGGCAACTTTGCCCAAATTAACGCTAAGTGAGAAGCAGTCTCCTTGGTCACCCGAAACACCTCCGCGGTGATAAAACTTCGGATGTTGTGTCTGCGACACAAAGATAAGTCCTACAGATATCATCTGATGGCCTGGTAACGCACCCGACTACGCTCTGCCAGTAAACTCCCATGTCAACAGGCACGATGAAAATCCTGACGGACGCGTTGGGTACATTACTTGAAAAGCACTGGGATTCGACTCCTATAAGACCTAAACGGCCTAAGTAGAATTACACCAGCATTCGTTCCGGATTCGAGTCCGGGGACTTGAGTCTGATGAAGATCGTGTTGTTTTGTCCTATGACAGTTAACTGGACCTGATCCGTCGGGTGAGCCGGGCACACGCATCAACAATCCCTATGAATTAATATTTGTATTCCTGAAGACAGGTTCAAATACAAAGCACCCAAAAGATTATAGAGTCTCCAGTCAAATCTACGATTTGACTGAACACTCAGGGGCTACTAACATGGATATACCCTACGGGTGCATAACATTGGTATTCCCGGTCCAGCCCAAGGAAGGCCCATGTGAAGACTCGCAGCCCAGGAAGATTTCGGGTGGCCCAAGCCCATGACGAGTTCGATTCCTTGGAGGACAAGTCAAGATTAGATAGAATTTCAAAGGGTTCAATCCTAATCTATAACTGTCTCGACCTATCTCCGGGACCTGGACTATCTATATAAAGGCCAGGAGGGCACGGTGAGAAGGATCTCAACATCTCATACACACACCTCCACACCAGATAGCATCTGCACACCCCTATAACCTTCGGTTCCGCCGTAATCAAGAACAGACAAGCAGTAGTAGGGTTTTCCCTTTGGGGCCTGAACCTGGGTAAACCTCGTGTCCCCGCCTTGCTTGCATGTTAACTGTCTCGCGACTTCCGGTGTGGCACCCCGGATTTACGGTCCGAGAATACCCGTTATGCATATCATTCACGTTCCCATGATCAGTGAGCTGTGAGCATAACCAACAAGTATCATTACATCATCCTTACATTAATGAATACAACAACTTACAAGTAGGCCTTTATGGCGATTACAACACAAATAGAGGAAGTCTTTAGTGCAGAGCCCATGCCTTAACCTACAGGCAACTTACTGGGAAGACGGCCTAGCTCGCATAGACGTCAACACCTTCGTCGCTTCTTAACATCTGCAATCTAGCCAAGTAAATGACCAAGGAAAATGCCAGTGAGTACTTTGAATGTACTCGGAAACCATCGAGACAAGGATAAGAAGAACATGCATATTTGGGCTGTGGTGAGATAGCTCTATACTACAGTTGTTTTTGAAACGAAACCTAACATTGGCATCTCTATATCTTTGTTGAAAAGGAGTTTTTGGAAAATATGTCTCCTTTTTGAAAATCCGGACATCACCACATCCTTGTTAAAATATTTGAAAACAGTTTTGTTGTAAAACCCCCTTTTAAAACCTTAACGACCATCTCTGGTCAAAACCATTTTCATTCTTATCTTTCCTCGTGACCAAGTCACATCCTTATTATTTATCACAACTTAACCGAAGGGTACTCCTAGCTCTTGCCATTCCAACCATCCTTGTCCGTGGACACGGCTATTCGAATAGATCACACTCTGCAGAGGTTGTGCACTTTACCCACAAGAATCAATACATCCGCCGGGATAAAACCACGGCCTGCTACACAAAGTAGGCAGGGGTTCGGATAATCAAACTTGAACCTTTCATTTTTCGATCCCTAGCAACGACGACTTTTCCTTTTGGGTTTATCTCTCCGGTACGAGTATGGGGTACTATGACCCTGGTCCTTCCTTCCATACTGACCCCTACCTCCAGACCGAAGCCTGACCGGTAGCAATAGTGAAAATTCTTCCATCCGTACTACCTAAAAGCATACCGTCTGTGAGAGACCCAATTGTTGCACCAGTGCCGTACCCTATAGGTAGCCCGGATTTCAGGGGATTTCTCCCCTTTAGTGAGTAAGAGCAGCCCCGGCTAATGACCACAAACTACGAGCTAAGCCCCAGCAACTGGGGTAATGTGGTTGCACGAATATAATTGTTCCGGACATTGGCTTAGAACATCCCTTACTTTATCTTGCTTGAATTTCTCTTCAACCACCTCATATTTTGTTTGTAAAACTTCCACTCGGAAATGATGCCACTTTCCAAGGGTTTTATTTTGAAAACTTTGTAGTAGGGTATAACCCAAAATAATTTTATCATTGAAAAATCTGTGGGTTCCAAGAGGGAAGATGCTAATCATCTTAACCTCGTTCTAAGGGGTAAAGATAGGTGTAAATAGGGTAGGTGTCCAATGGACACTCATTCATAACTTGGAGGAGCCAAGTTACTCACGTCTTTTTATTTGAATCATACCATGTCGGTTTTTATGCAATTTACAAACGAGATATAAAATAGTTGATAAACAGAAGTAGGGCAATATAGGAGTTCAGGAATGGTGGCTTGCCTGTGACCAGCGAGAAATCCCTTGACGTCGTCAGTTAACCAGAGAACCAATAATAATGATAATAAAGATGACTCCGATCCTTCCTTCTTCTCGGCGTCACACAATCACAACTATCACCATTATCGATCATACATGCAAACAAACAATACTACAATCAATACAAGCATACAAACATCAAACCATACAAAAAGCTAAGGATAAATACATGATAAAAATCAGTAGGATGTTGGAGTTTGAGTTGATTGGATTGGGAGATGATTAGGAGACATTAGGGAAGAGGCTTCCCTTTGGATTTAATGTCTAGGAATTAACTACGAGAGGTTTTTGGTCAAGTACTTGAGATGTATGATACCATTGGATAAAATGATACCATCTGATAGGTTTTGATAAAATGAAGCCAACAAAAGTGGTTTCACTATTTTATCAATTTCCCTTGATTTATAATGGATTTATAGTGGATAAAACTCTAGTTAAGGAGATAATTCACCAGAACTTATCTGGACTTCCAAAAATTATTTCCTTGGATGATTAAGTATTATTTGATGGACTAAAGTCAGAGGAGTTGGAATCTCCTCCAAACAATTACCAGATTGCCCTTGAGAAATTCCCAAAGGCAGTACTGGATGGGATTTGTCTTTTTAATCAGATTTATTTTATATAAGCTTTTTAGTTGATTACAAGTACACATGGTAGGCACTGAGAGTACCTTTCTGTAGAAATTGGAATCAACATTTTTGGAGTTACAGAGATACTGTAATGCTTTTAGTAGTGAATAAACCATGCACATAAAAGTTTAATTCACCAAAATTCAAAAGAGGCTCATAAAATTTTGAGCTGCTGGTTTTAGGAATATATGGTTATGTGTGTTTACTGAGAGTTGGATTTAGGTCAGTACTCCATTTGGTTTGACCTAGAGAATTTACTAAAGACAGAAAGAAATTTATTTTGTTATTTTTTCTACCAGCAAACTAGGAAGCAATTAACTAAGGGGCCTGTGGGGTATGAAAAGTATGGGTGATACCTTCCATTACCAACTAGAATTACTCTAGTTGGACTTGTAAAACTTTCTGGAGAATTAAAATAGTGATCAAGGCAGATCTTAGTAGTGGATTTATCATATTTAATTTAATCCTTTATTTGGTCTAGTACCAAGCCTGCATGTTAGAGAAAAGGTGTATCCATGTGTTAAAAATTAGATATGAATATTTGGTGGTGTTTTACATTTCTATTTGAATTTAAAGTAAACTACTAAGTGCTAGATCTGCAGGTTTATAGAAAAAGGGAAATGGATCTGGGGTGCTCTGGGCTAGATCTGAAGTAGATGGGCCGAGGAGGGCAGGTTTTGGCCCAACCCGGGGGAGGGCGATGCACGCGGGGGAGCTGTTCAAGCCTGCCAGGTGGGGCCTGCTCGTCAGTCACACCGGGCGACGAAGGGGTATGCAGAGGCAGTGGCCGTTGGATCCGGGAAGGAATTGACGGCTCTCACCTCGTCTTCTTCCTCTGGCGGCTCAGAACACAATAGAAACCCTAGGTCGAGCTAGGGAGGTTGAGGGCTCACCGGGGAGGCAGGGAGAGGCTAAGGGGAGAGGGGGAGGAGGTGTGGCTCACCGTGGGGAGTCCGTCGATGGGCGGCGGGGCCGGCTTTGGTGCCCGGGGGTAGATCTACGTGTGACGACGATGGGGGATGCCTCGGTAGCTCGCCGGAGCTGCTGCGGGAGTGTCTGCATGTCCAAGGGGAGGGGTTAGAGGGGGTCCTAGGGTCCCAGGTAGGTCGGGAGAGGTCTTCTTACCGTGGGAGAAGCTCAAGGATCTGGGCCTTGTCGGAGAAGCTTCTCTCGGGCTATCTTGATGGTGGCGAGCTCTAGGGGTCCTGCATAGGGAGGGAGGAGCAGGGAGAGATGGCTTAGGTGTAGAGAAGAAGATTTGAGAGAGAAAAGGAGAGCTGGGTGTCACCTTTCCTTCGCAAATTTGCAAGAAAGCACCAACCTGAGAGGGTGCTTTCTCCCTTCTTTGCTCAAGCCAAGGCAGGGAAGGAGAGGGGAGCTCCGAGGGAGGCTCTCTGGTGAGTTTGGGGGCAAATGAGAGAGCAGATGCGAGGTGGGAGGCTCCTGGCCTATTTAACTAGAGAGGGGGTGATCTAGCATGGACTAAGTCCATGGGGAGGTTAGGGTTGGCCCATGGCCTTTCCATTGGAGGACAGGGGCGGTGTAGAGAGAGGTGTGGGGTACTGGGGTTGTGCTAGGGGACATAGGTGAGAGGGGGCTGCTGCAAGAGTTTAAAATGGCTTGAGGGGACTTAACCATTGTCTCTTCCATGGACAAGCACAAAGGACAAGAGGGGTAGTGGGGTCAAGCTACAGTGCTAGTCGACCAGAGGAGTGAGGGGTGCTGGGGTGTAGTGTTTGACAAGGTTTGGTGATGATTTGATTTGGGTTTGAAACAAGATTTGACTATTTTGCCAAATTTGGTTTAAACTTGAGTTGTGAAGGAAGTTTGAAAATTTGCATTAATAAATGGGTGGAAATGGTACTGGTAGATAGAGTAGATCAAATAATCACCTCATGATTTAAATGGATTTTTCTGATGATTATAATCCCATTTAAATGCACTTCTTCAAAAAGTGCTAAAGTAGATTATTAAAGCAAAAATGATATTTTTACATTGGACAAGCTTGGTTTTTTATTTTATATGGTTCTAAATACCATAATACACATTGGAGGATTTTATTGGGATTTATTGAGATGGAAAAGTATTTTTGGAGAATTATTTCTTATTTTTGCCATTTTAGAAAAAGGGCAAAAAGAACTAATAAAGAATCTCAAAAATATGTATTTTTTAGTTGGGAAGATGGGATATGAAATATAGGCATCAAATGTGCCTTTATTTGGCAAGGTGATTTGGAGGAAAACAAACTTGTCTTTATAGACAAGGGTTTTAGGGTTTTGCCAGAAAAAGAATTTAAATAGTTTTAGGCTCCAAATAATTATGGGGATTATTTGGAAAATGATTATATTCAAGGTAGGTGATGTGAACTTGATATGGTCATCAAGGTCAACCTTGGTTTTGAAGAAAAGTGGTGGAAAGGTTGGAAACTAGATCCGGGGAGGATCTAGGGTTTTGTTATTCCGATGCCATCTAAACAGGGTTGGATTAGGGAGCTCAGAGCTCACCTTGGTACAAGGGGTATATGGTTAGATATACCATGTCATATAGATGATCATGGAATCAAGAGTTGGGCTTGGTTGCCTTTGAGGTGGTTGTGGAGTGATGGCAAACTTTGTTGAAAATAAGGCTGCCATAGCAGATACATCAGGTAGCCTCCTAAACCATGTGGGTTTAAGATGCACAAGGCTCCAATGGAAACAAGTGAAGTGTGAGTTTATATACCATGATAATTAGATAACAATAATGCAAAGATTTGGTCAAGGGGAGGTGGCACATGGATGGGAGCTTCTGCCAAAGTAGGCAAGATGATAAGATTTGCAGAAAAGATTATTATTTTGACTACAAAACCATCATGGATGAGTGGGAAATAAAATGGCTTAGCCAAGGGCAAGAGTGTGCCTTGGTAGTACTAAAGATTTACTACAAGGTGGTTCAAGTGCATTATCAATAATGCACATGGATTGGAAAAGGTAGAGCTCCAAAAATGGTATCCAGATAAGAAATCCAGACTTAGCCATTTTGGCAGATTTAGGGTTTTAGACTTGAGTGCAAGTGTAGATGATTTTGGGGAGGATGCTTGTGATCCAAACTCATGATCAAGGAGATGAGGTTGATGTGAGGGGTAAGTAGATATTATCCTTGCTTGGATTGGGTCTTCACTGAGTTGGAAATCATCCAGAAGGCTTATCCTTGGGTTGAGATAAGCATGAGATGAGATGATCACTAGAGTGACTTAGGATAGATCCAGACCTTGGATGCTTGCTTGGGATGGAGGATATTAAGCAAGGATTGGATCCTAAAGGATGAGATACTAGATTAGCTCACTTCTAGTTCCTAAGCAAGCAAGGCAATCAACAGGTCAATGCAATTCATCAGACAATAGATCAAGGCAATTCATCAGACAACAGATTAAGGCAATTCATCTTGACTTATCTAACTACTACTAGGGTTACCTTCAAGCCTAGCCTGAGGTAAGGATGGGTATGTTTAAAAGGGATTGTGCTTTGAAGGAGGATAAGACCATCTTGGTATCTCTACCAAGATTGAGATGAAAAGGTTTTGGAAAAACCTAGAGATAAGGGTAGTTGAAGTTCTGTCTTGAAAACATAAGGAGATAATATATATAGGTCTCCATAGTTTTGGTAATAGAAGCTAGTAAAGTATTTGGTTGTGTCAAAGTCATCTTTGCTCAAGTTTTTGAAAGGCCGGAACATTTGAGAATATAAAAGATGAGCCAAGACATCTCTTTTGTAAACTAGGGTTGAGATGAGGAACACACAACTAATACGCAAGCAGTTGCTTGAGCACAAACAAGCAGTTAATCACACAGTGCATGAAAAAGTTTTTGTTCCCCCTGATTTTTGCCTTTCTGACATTAAATCAGGTTTGCTGAAATTGGGATGTTACATCCGACATCCCCATCTTCTCTAAAACCTAAGTCCATAATAATGGGCATTGACGAGTCGAAGCCTCGTCACCGCCCCTTCGCTGCCTTCGGCCAGCATCGCCACTAGATTTGGGTCAGGGGAGGCCCGTGCACTCACAGGCGACTCTCAATGGGAGAAACGCGTGGGGAGAGGGGAGAGGGGAAAGTGTTGTTCTGTGGTGGTTTGGTGGACTCTCACAACATGTTATAGGGCTTCTTGATTCATATGATAGTATCGAAAGCTTGAGATCCTATGACTTAATTTATGCAACGACCATTTGGTTCATCGTATCCTGTGAAAAACAATATCATATACTTCACCACGATCAAAGGAAATTTGTTTCTCTCATGGGATTCAAGGGGACATGACATGAAAATCCTATAGATTTTTCTATTCTAGGAATCAAAGGAGCCCATAGACTTTTCTCTTCGAATAATATAGGTGGTGGCTATTTGGTGGTCAACCATGCCCAACGCTCTCTGAAAGGGCTGTCAGAATCTAGCCACCCTCCCTAATCCGCTTCTTCCCAAACTCCGTAGAATACCTCCATTATAAACTTCTTAGATTTGGTAAGTCATTCCGCCCCTAGAACCACCACTTGTTGAACTGCCGCCATATCCGCTTGCAGCTATCGAGTTGTCGCATCGCCTCGCTGCCCCTCACTACCCTGAGCTACTACTCCACAAGTCCACCACCGACCCGACCATCTCTTTAAACTCCCACCCCTCCCCCGCTCCTGGCTAACCCCTTTCTTCTCTGACGCTGACGACCACACCCTCCCACCCACAAACCCCTAAGTTTATGGCTTGCCTTTGCCGCGACCAACCATGGTGGCGACGGCTCCATCTCAGTCGTCGTGTTTCATTCTTGTTGTATTCGTGAACGGAGGAAGACTGAGAGAGGAGGAAGATATAAGGGACCAAGGGAGAGTAAATCCCACGTGCGGGGTGGAGGATAATGCACGTGTACTAATGGGGGGCATCCCTGGCGCGCGGTGCACACCAAGATTAGACGGGGTGGCCAATTGTGAAGAGTAATATCAACCACGGCGACGGTGGCTCCATCTTAGTCCTCGTGTTTCATTCTTATTGGATTCGTGGACGGAGGAATATAAAGAGAGGGGAAGAGATAATGAGACGAGGGAGAGTAAAGTCCATGTGGGGGCGGAGGATAAGGCACGTGTACTCATGGGCCACCCCTTGCCACCCCTTACGCACGCGGTGAGTGCCAAGAGTATACGTGGTGGTCAATTGTAAAGGAGTAATCGTGGTTATAAGATATTTACTCGCATGTAGCATCACGCGACAAGCAAATCACACATCTCGTAATTGGGGTTGGTGAGCCCCTAGCTTTATTTGGCAAACTATTCAGAACGATGTAAGTATTGTTTGACATTAATTAATAAAGCTAGCTAGGAAGACCTTCTCTAGAATAAAAACACATCTTATATAGTGCAGTAGTTATGTACTCTATGAATTGTCATGTACTAATTTACCCATATAGCCACTCTTAGCTGGCAACCTGCGGTGACAGTTCGAGCCACCCTAGGGTTGATTTCGCACCCTCGGGCATTTTTGTGTCATCCCAGATGTATGGATATGAGAAAATATGGAAAACAAATTTGGTAGAAATATGAGATGGGATGGTGTGTTATGCAAAAAAGGATAGGGATTACATGTTGAGGCAACATGTGAAGATGGGGTTAATCTCGTAAAATAATGCTTTCTCTGATCCATGTTGATTGTCACTAGATTGGATGTATCTAGCACTAAAACATATTTAGATACATCCATTTCTACGACAAATATATGGATCGAAGGGAGTAGCATGGATCCCAAAAACAATAGAGTCACCGCTTTCCCTTGCTTCGTACCTTGTCATAGCCCTGAAAAGCTCACTCAGAGTTCTAGTTAGAGAATGGGGTATGATTCACTACTTGCCTACTGCTACCTGGGTCGTGAGATCGAAGAAGGTATACTATTAGACAAGGTTCATTCCAGCTTTGCTGCTCTTTTTCTTTTGATTCTTTTTACTTGAGCTAATTCTTTACTTGCTTTTTTTTCTTGGCTTGGTGCCGGGAATGCAATCACAGCAAGAGACAGGACTAATGGTTGGTTCTGTCTACTATATTTAGTATGATTTTTTATATCTTCGACCTTAAGAGGCGGTTTACGAAAGAGAGAGAGCTCGTGGAAGACTTGAGAAATGGAAATATCTGTCCATTACCCAATGGTGAGTAGTAATGCCTTTTCAAAAATTTATGTCATTTTACTATGGTGATGATGTCCCAATGTGGCAAACAGTTCTTTACAAGATTAGAATCATATGCAGAGCCTCTATTTCACGTGACTCTAAGAAATGCATGAATAAAAAATAGAACTGGATCATGCCATACTAATTCCTAAAGAATTACTTAGATAGTTTTATAGCACAAAATCTCTCGTTTAGAAAAACCATCCATGGTAATTCTGGTGGTCACATTTCTTTTGCACCAAAAAAAGAACTTGTACAAAATCCTATGGGATTGAAATTTTATAGAATTCTGTGAACATACTTCAGTATTGGGAACCCTTAATCCGGCTTGGGCGCTCATAAAGGATGTGGATTGTACTCACTTAGTTCACAAATAAATGATGAATTGGATATTGATGTTGTCTTTGAGTTGTAATTTTGGCTGCTATTTTTACTACAGTATGCTTAAAACTCCCAAAAAACAATATTTTAGACATACTTTCAAGAAAAATACATACTCCCTTCGTCCTTAAAAGGATTTCACAAAGTTTTCTAAATTTAAATGTATCTATACACTGAAATACGTCTAGATGCATTTAAATATAGACACATCCATGACATATTTTTTAAGGGAGTACATATGATTTTTAAGTTCACAATGGATGTTCAAAACATCACTAGATATTCAAAATGATATTGGCAGTCAGTGTATATCCGGAACCCAATCTAAATATCTCAATAAATATTAGCAATCTAAGTTTAACTTTGGATCTAATGTATTCCCTCCGTTCCAAATTATAATATGTTTCAGTATCTAGACGGCTTTTAGTGTGCAGGTTCAGAACAAAATGAATAAACCTATAGACTAAACGACGTCTAGATACACATGTTTCAGAAAAAGGCTAAAACATCTTATATATTAGAATAAAGGGAGTATATTCAAACCACCACTTATTTGTGAACTAGAGGGAGTAACATAGTGTTTTCACTGCGTTTTTGCCTTAATCAAATTGCACACAGATGTACTTTTGCATTCTAGAATTTGGGACATAAGATGTGAGATCGTTGTCCCTTCGGGCACATCCGATAATACAGAGAAGGTGTGAGATCACTGCAATTGCAAAATATATATATTATATATGCAGTTAACTTGATATCTCTATAAAACTTTGTCCATGCCAGCTTACATAATAGAGCGGCACTTTATGGTTCCTCAACCACAAGTTCACAACTGAGCCTCGACAATATGATGATCTAACCAAAAATGGTCAAAAGGGGGTTTTCATTTCAGCTCCATATTAATCCAAATCAATTTGCATCCTTTCATAATTTATTTCAACTGCCAAAATTTTCATCAGCATTGTGTTAGGTACAGTAAAGGATGACAGTATCATACGAAGCATAGATTCATCAGCCTGAATCAAAGGAATAACCCTACCGTGACACAGAGCTTCACCACAGGTGAGAGCATGAAAAAACTATCTCTAGTTCTCTAACAACAGAGCAAGTTCTTCAAATAAACTAACACTTCAGCAAGCGTGCATAATCATGTAAACCACCGACAGAGCAGGATGGTAGTTTTTAGTTTTGATCCAAGTATCAACAACACAATCCAACTTGGAAGAGCACATTTCTCCAGAGGGCAAAAAAAGGCTACATATTACACTAAAGTGCTGTGCCTTCAGCATGTCATCGATCAGAACACCTTCACTTTGCATGTTGGATAGTCTGCGTCCCTGGGAACATCTTGTCTAACTTCACACTAGAGAGAACCTTGTTAGGGTCCAGCTCCATGCGCGCCTTGTTATACGCGTCAACAGGGAAACGCTTCCGCAACCTAACCTGCAATTCAGCAAGTTCATCCTTGTCCTTTGGAACCTAAGGAGAGGAATAAGAAAGTATTAATTCAGAGGTGCACTATTTTGTAAATAAATAATGCAAGATAGTTCAGCAGGCCACTACTATGCCTGCAAGAGAAAAGATCATTCTCTTGTAATGAACAAGTATGATGCTAATCTTCCACCATGTCAGCAGCAAAGCTTACTGTAACAAACACCCAACAGTAGGTGCATAAATCTTGCAGGTGCTAGTAAAAGCTGGTACCTCAATTTTGGCCCAGTGCTCATAGGCAGAATAATCATCCCAGAGACTAGTTTGTATCAGACTTCTGTAGTTGAAGAACTCCTCGGTAATGTCCTTCCTTTGGCGAGGGTCTGATGTTGGTAAATACATTATTATACCGACCTGTATTGCATACACACACACTAAGTTTTTTAAGAGGATTAACAAAGAAAGCTGTTAACTAGTTACAACATGGTAAAAACTGCACAAAACCTTATTACATTGCTAAAAAATGAATAAACTGATGGAGCTACAGTGCCTACAGAAGTGCACCAAGTGTTGCAAGAACATGGTAAAACCTCTGAAAAATAATTCACATAATTTTGAGAATCTCCAGAGCAGTTAATTAGGTTATATGTACTGTTAGTGTTCTATCACTCCTTTCAGGCTGATTTATAATTTATATTCCAGAATATGATAAACGTTTTGAAACTTTCCACATCATCTACACTGAAAAGAATTTTAAACAACGGTCTGATTTTATTACAAACAAGATAGCATGAAACAAAGCTCTTTCCATGACTGTTGTTATTACTGAAACTGACACCAATAGATTACAAGGAATACTGATTTATGTAGGTACGGCTGCTATTTGCTAAGTACACATGACATGAAAGCATTCAGAGTAGAATGTATTTCATCAGCTTGTAAGCTATATATCAACGTCATTTTGAACTGAGTTATACAGGAGCATGCCCTCTAAAATTGGGATAAATACTGCAAATGCGTTA
Organism: Avena sativa; assembly: GCA_916181665.1. NCBI lineage: Eukaryota > Viridiplantae > Streptophyta > Magnoliopsida > Poales > Poaceae > Avena > Avena sativa. Next base: position 294,508,070 of record OV702297.1, on the reverse strand, counting down.
AAAATCATGTAAGAAGTTTTAAAATCCCGAGAGATATACCAAATATAGAATAGGGAATTTCTATATCTTTACAAATTTTAAGATAAACACAAATCTCATTTGAACCAAGAGGAAACGTGGGGAATAGTATGGCACATTATTCGGTAACTAAGTACTACTTGTCTTTTTGGTATCGTGCAAATCTGAATGAGTTTAATTTTAAAATTTCGCATGGCCATGGAACATGCCCTCCCATGAGTCTGGCATAACTACACTTTTGTAACTCACACGTCTGATTTTCAAACAATCTGCATCATTTAACCCATTTCCCCAGATATGCCCCCCCCCCCCCCCCCCCCCCCACAAAAAAAAAAGAACACCCATATATAGGACAAGTAAGAAAACTGTAGGTGGATGACAGGCAATAATAACATTGATTGACACAACAACACACAAAGTTACAGAAGAACAAGTTACCCATGAAAATATATCATCTTCTTCAGAGCTTGATGCTGGGCTCATGGGACTCCTGCTGCGGGCAGTCCAACGCTGCTCAATAGGTGCAGGTGCAGGTACATCTTCCTTCTCAATCAACTGTAGCAACTCCTCCATATAATCTAAATCCTTCATACTTGGTTTCGCTAGAGTTCCAGTAGGGAAGCAGGTTTCATTAACCCACTGCTGCCCACCACATTCAAAACCTAGTATTTCATCACTCCAGCCCATGCGATATCCCTCAGATTTCTTCCAGTACTCAGCTTCTGCTTTATTAATCCTGATCACATGATCTTTATCGAGAGGATCAAGAGCAAGCAATTGATCTCTCAATTCAGGAAATGATAGTTCATCGATCGCTGAGTCTTTACTTTCTACTTCATTTCTGAAAAGCATCTATAAAGTGGCATGAGCTAGAAACCAAATTAAAAAAATCACTATTGCATAGTAAAGCTAGAAAATTTAGTGCAGAACATATTCAAATTAGTTCATTCGAGTAGATCTACAAGTGGTTCCAACATCTTTTTAAGTATTTTACTTGGCTACACACACCTCCAATTTGAGCATGTATGTCAATCATTTCAAGGTAACAACACAATGCTTAACTAGCGGGCACAAAAAAAAAATCCCATCTGACACTTGTCAAAATTATAAGTTACCCAAATCTTCCTACAACGGCACCCCCATGCCTTTCTGTACAAGCCTCAAGAGTGACAACGGTATCAAGGTGGAGAAGTCTCAAAATTATGACTTAGGCAACTCTTCCTACAAATATGACGGCACCCCCCATGCCTTTCTGTACGAGTCTCGAGAGTGACAAGGAACTCAAGGTGGAGAGGCCAAACTCAAATAAACGTGTAGGAGCAAAGCTAAAGACACAATGGTCACCAGAGTAAAATCGCTCTCTCCTACAGTTCAGTTTCTAACCAAGGAAATATTTAGCTGATTCATTCGAGTACAAAATAATATCAGCATAAGAGCAGAGTATCCAAATGAAGTTTGTTAGTAGTCAAGCGTGACAGAGAAAAAGTGCAAGTGTACTTGTAATGTGCTCTCCTGTTAACCTATAAAGGATTATCATGCAATTTGCATGGAGAAAACTACAGAATATTGCAATTCCTAGTAGCAAACCATTAGCCATGTGTTCGCACCTATATTTCTTCAGTGACTCCCGATAAAGGTCGCGAACATGCTGCAGAGCTTCATCCTTTCCGTATTTTGATGTCAACTTTGGCGTTTTCCATTTTGAAGGAGGATTACATTGGACAACAACAACTGTATCAGTATATGGAATCCACAGGTACTTGATATGTTTGTTTTCAGACAGCCATTTCCTGAAAAGGGCGGGGAAGCACGGAAGTTAGAAATTCTTCCGGTAAAGGATAGTAAAACTGTACAGACTAATCAACTGAGACAGTGTGTAATATTACTTGTGGTTTTTCTTGATCTCATCTGCATTAGAAACAAAGCTATGCTCAACAAGTTGGTGTCTTTCTACACACTGAAGAGTAACTTCTGCAACGACTCCTAGGCCACCAAGTCCACAGCGGGCAAGATAAAATAAGTCAGGATCTTTCTCACTCGATAACTCTAATGTCCCTTTGGCAGGAGTAACCAGTTTCATGCTAATAACCTGCTCGTCAATTGGAGGCAATAATGCACCAGTACCATGGGCACCAACCTGTGTGCAATCAAGAATACATTTGAAATTAGTTATACCTAAATGTATTTGGTCTTAAATGATGTTAATGGAGGTCAAGATTCCCACAAGTTGTAGAGCAAGCTAAGAAACAATTAGATCCCTCAAGGAGTAGGGCGGGAAGAGTAGGGCATACATATTCTATATTCAAGTGTCATTACATAGTTGCTATGCCCACAAGGCAGTGACTGGATACTTGAGATCCCAGAGGCCAATATGTTGGATTATGGATGTTGGTTTATGGATCTGTTCCTTTGATGCCATAAGAACTGTCCATACTATTCATCCCTTGAGCAATACTTGTCTCTCTCAAGAAAAAGGGCAATACTTATGTAAACAGTTTCAATTTTTAGTAGATACAATTGGAATTCTAAGATAAAATATGTCAAAAACATTTGTAGCTGGTAACAACTTAGTAACAACGAGCGATTAAATACAGAATAAAGACAAAGCTAAGAAAAATCCCCTTCTGAAGAAAATAAAATGTATGGAAGTCCTGATTGGACGATAAGACTCGACCAAAGATAACCTTGAGTCTTTCTATCTACTCCCTCCGTTCACAATATAAGCCTTTTTAGCAAGCTGTTTTAGTTCGCTAAAAAGGCTTACATTATGGAACGGAGGTAGTACCATTTTCTGCTGATTGATCTGCCTGTGAATTACAAAGGCCCCTGCCCTCTAGGTTCTAACCCTTTTGTTATAAGGTGCAAGGACATGACCTGAATATACTCATACAATACCCTTATTTAGGTAGCGAAGTTATTTGATTAACTTTTTGAATTTAACCAATTAAACCCATTTTGAATTTAAGATTATCTCAATGAAATAAATTTTTGAAAAAATTAAGAATTCCAGTATTTTTTTCTATGTGAAAGTTTTGCTGATCTCTGGAAAAATCGGTTGTTTGCTAGATCAAGCATGTTTCAATCCCTGCAACATAGCAGTAACTATTGCACTGTTGCCAATGTGAAGCATTTCATCCAACATTTTCAACCTAATTCGTGCCAAGTGATTATGCCAATTTTCATTCTAATATCCAAAATTCATAGATGCAGCTCCTTGCCTGTACAAGAAATTGATCCCCCCGCCCCCCAGTAGGTCATACCTGAATGATGCCGCCGACCTGCTGCTCCCGAACGGACGCAAAGTTCTGCAGCGTGAGACCATGCTCTCGGAGCGCATCGACGAGCTGAGAAACACGTATCCCTGCCTGCACCGTGACAGTCTTCTTCTTGACGTCTACGTCGAGCACCTTGTCCATGAGCGCAAGGTTGACCATGCCGGCCCGGGAGAGGCCGAGGCCGTTGGGGGACAGCCCAGAGCCGACGGGCCTGAGCCTGCGTCGCTCCCTGTGGGCGGTGGCAAGGGCATCCTCGAGCGCGGGGATGGAGTCTGGCTGGAGGAGGACGCGGGTGTGGACCTCGTGTGTGCCGCTCCAGTTGGAGACGGTGTGGAGGTCGTCGGGGAGGGGCGCGTACTTGAAGGGGACGGCCTTCTTGTGGAGCGCGTCGGCCGGGAAGGGGAAGGAGTAGTAGGTGGCGGCGCCGCAGCCGAGGACGAGGAGCGCGTAGCCGGCGTACTTGCGGAGGTCGGCGTCGGAGGACGGGAGCGGGGAGGAGGAGGAGAGGGCGCGGATGAGTTGGAGGTGGTGGTGGTGGGGTTGGGAGGGGGGCGAGGCGCGGCGGAGGAGGCGGGAGAGGAGGAGGTGCCGCATCGTCGGTAGTGGGGAGTGGAAGTTGGTGCGTGGCCCGGCGGTTTTGCGTGGCCGGAAGATTGGCGACGGGGGCGGCCACCGCACCAGATCGCGATGGGTTTTAATGAGTGCAGTTTCGTCAGGGAACGGGGTTTTCTCAATGGGCGCTACCAGCGTGAAACCGGATTGGTCGGACACAGCGGACCGGTAGGATCCTCCAGCTCAAGAGCAACCGTATACGCGCACTTCCTCTTTTCCAAATTATTTGTCACAGGTTTGTTAGACTCTCCCAAATTATTCTACTCCGTACAGTTCCCTCCGTCTAGAAATATACCATGTTTTAGGTTTGTGAAACAAATATATAGATTCGAAGTGAATCTATACATAATAAAAGATATCTACATATATTCGTTTCACAGAGTTAAAATGTCTTATACATTTCTAAATAGAGGGAGTATGTGTGACACACTAACTCTCGATCCACAGTTTGTTGAAGTTTCCACAAGTTTTTCATGCCGTCGTGCCTGGAGAGGACCGCTCGAAGAGGAAAGAGGAAGGGAAACTCTAAGAAAGAACAATGTCTTGTCTTACAAGTTGATGTCTATCTCCCGGTTGCCGCCAGGGATTTGTTACTGTCACTCTTTGTCTTTTGAGCCTTGGTTGGTCTTGGGTCTTCTTCTTCGCCGCCACATGGACTTCACGTATTTATTGCCGCTCATCGCTCTATCTTCACACATCGAGCATCTGGCAACAATCGTGTTGTGACAATGCCCCCTCCCCTAGAGATCTAGCTTGCCCCCAACCTAGTGATTGCGGGAACTTATCGACGACCGCTCCCAAGTGCTCCAAAGTCTGGCATGTCTTTGGTCAGCTTTCCCTTTGTAGCAGAAGCTGAGGTAAACGACTGTTCCCTCGACGAATGATGTGTTCGTCGCAAATGACAATTGTTGTGGATGATGCAGATCCTGCAACAAGGCAATTGGCGGTTCAGCACTAATCTGATCTTCTGGGCGATAAGCTTTCTTCCATTCCTGGCACATGCACAACTGGATGAATGCGAGATGACTCTGGTAGCTGGAGTTTGTATGAAACGTTGCCCATCTTCTTCAAAATTAGGAAAGGCCCAAAAAAATTGAATCTCTGTTTCTATGAAGATCGTTGAGACAGAGATGTTTGCACATAGGGTTAAAGACAACATGTACACCCTGTCTCCAATATTAAACGTGTGTTATGTTCTCTGGTTGTCTAACATGATGTTTCATTCTGCATTATGCCTTCTCCAGATGCTGTCGAATTACCGGCATCATCGCCGCTCTGTCTTTGAGCCAAGAATCAAGATCATTCTATCCAGTGGGAGCTCCTTGCTAAAACCCACTAGGTTGCCTTCCACACAATGCTTCAAAGGGTGATCGTCCAGGGATGAGTGGTATGATGTATTGTATTAGTACTCTGCCAACGATAATCATTTTTCCCAATGATTTGGATGTGCATGAACAAGGCAAGGCAAATATGATTCCATGCATTGGTTGAGCCGTTCCGTCTAGTCGTCGGTTTGGGGGTGATAGGAAGAACTCATGTTGAGTGTTGTGTTAGCTAGGCGAAAGAGGTTTTGCCAGAAGTGACCGGGGAAAATCTTGTCTTGATCGGTGATCAGAACTTCGAGCATGTTCTTGTCTTGATCGGTGATCATGACTTCAGGCATGTTGTGCAAATGGTACACATTGTCAACAAAGGCTTGTGTAGCTATGGCTGTTGTGAATGGGTGCTTAAAGGTAATGAAGTGGCCAAACTTGGAAAACTTATCAACCACTACCAGAATTGTGTAAAACTTACCGGAAGTGGGTTCCCTCGATGAAATTTAATCCCACATAATGCCATGCTTACGGGAAGGGGTTGTAACTTGCCTCGATATTTTGTGTGTTCACTTTTAGCCTGTTGGCAGACTGTGCATTGTTGCACAAACTTAATCACCTCATTCTTCATGCCTAATCATGAAAAAAATGTTTCATTTTGTGATATGTCAGAAGGAAACCAGAGTGGCCACTAATGGCACCAATCTACGTGGACACCAAATCATTCAGACTCCAAGCACAAAGTGATATAGCAAGGGTGTTTTCCCCATAAAGGTGACTCGGGGGTTTATATCAAACTCTCGAGGAAAATAGTAATCGTACACTTTTCTCTCTCCTTTTAGCAACCTGCAAAACAAAGATGGTTGTCTTGTGTCCCCAACTGCAAGAAGTGGTTGTCAAGCACAAGGTTTTATATTAGAATTGAAAAAAATTGAGTAAATAAAATAAATATGCAGCAAGTAAAGTAACTAAATGCAATATGAAGGATAAACTAAATGTGATGCAAAAATAAAGTGGTATAGTGATGGTAGTGGTGTAAATTATATAAGAGAACTAAATGCAAGTATGATATTTTTTTTATATTTTCGTAAATAGATTTCTCTCTGTGCCTCCGGGGCGCGGCCAGTATCCCGAATGTTTTATGATGTGATCATGCTACATCTACATGCAAGAGAAAATATTTATTCTCGGTAGGCTAAGTGGTAGCTCGTTTGGGGAACAACGTCGCGTTCGTATGGTGACGCTAAGTGATAGCTCGTTTGAGAGAACAACCTCGCATTCTTATGGTGTGGGCCTCGACGCGGCTTAAAATAAATCTCCTACCACTAAATCCTATGAGAACACTCTGAAGCACGTAGTCTAGGATTCAGTGAGTACACGTTTTGATAGTTAACCGGCTATAGCGCGATGACTCTTAGGTAGACACAGTATGAGTAAAAGGTTAGAAAAAACAAGTGAGGTTGGCATACTTCGAGTCTATAATTGTCATGTAGGTAAAATGTCATTTGTAGGCAGGCAAAATGTTGGTGATTCAAGAAAAAAATATTTGAATGCGCAAAGGTTAGTCATATATTGTATATATACAGACATCAATGATGCACATATGTGGTTCTTTTACGGAAACTCTTTCGGCATGATGTGGGCTATCACAATCGAAGGCTCCACGCCAGCTATTCCAAATTCTACTACAGTAACACTGTTTCACGTTTGTTTGACATGTTCCATACACGCATGCGTATTTGGGCGCACGATAGATACCACAAGAAGTCTCGTGCTAGTCAATTTTCTATCTCGTCTAGAAGAATATACGGAAGAACAGTCACATGCTTATAAGAGAAAGCGAAAGAATAACGAAAGTTAAGCATCATAAAAGGTATCCGCTCTTAAAGCATCGTAGATATTTTACGTCACAAAGAATAATAAACTCTTATACATGTTAAGGGTACATTGGTAGAAAATAAACATAGCAAAAGGTGCTTATTTCTTTCAAAGTCTTAAAAAACTAACAAACTAAAAATTAACATTGACTTAGCTCTGTATGACATGCTAACATCTAGACTCTAAACTACTCCATAGCTTACCAAGAATAATGGCTTCCGTGGTATATAAGACTTCGTGATCGCTGCCGCTTCCATTGCCTTCCATTTTCATTTCACCATTGTAGACACTTTGATCGGCCACATAGACGATCTGCTTGCCTGTATCTTTGGCATTATGGTTAGTCACATAGATGATCTTCTTGCTTGTGTATTCGGTGTTTTGGTAAGAATATTAAGCCGCTCTTGTAGGCGCTTGTGCGTGGGAAGCAGCGAGGAGACATCTTCGTGCTCAAGCCAGCACATTCTTCGTTGGAGATATGGATAAGTTCCCCACGTCTAAAAACCAAAAAGATGTAAACGCATAGAGAAAGTAGTCAGAAGAAGGGTAGCATGAGGACACCGTGAGCAAGGGCGAAAGTGGGAAGAAGGAAGAGGGAGATTAGGTCTAACATAGAAATTAAGAAGAAGCTCGTGATGCTCTAGGCAGCCATGCGGAATACAGGGAGAGGCTCAAAGGGAAGACGGGATGGAGCATATTGGAGGGCGTGATCAAACCTTGTGAAGGAATAGAGGGATACCTTCGAAGACAAGACAGGCTGATCACCACCGCACTTGGAGGGTGCAGTTGTAGGAGCGAGCATCGCAAACGACAGCGAACACTCTTTCTTCACTTCATAGCAGCAAGTGAACGACGCCATCTTCTTCTTGTTGGTGGGAACGCAGGCATCGTTTGTCGCGAAGAACACATGGGTCGGCACCGGGCGTGGCTCGCCCGAACTCACATGCGAACACCAAGTCGTTGCAGAAAGGAGCTCCTCACCGCGATGGTATGACGCAGACTGTTGCCGTTGAAGCGAAAACGCCAACAGCAAACCCTCCTTGTTTATGCGAGAGAAGCAAACATAGGAAGTCACCTTCTTCTCGTTGTCGGGAACGGATCCATCATTCTTCGCGCATGACAGAGGCGCTTACACAAGAAGTGTCCCATCCGGCTTCCCGAGAGTCCTTACATGCGTCGTAGCATTAGTATCCTCGCCGCCTATGGCAGGACGAGGACTCCTGCAACTGACTCGAGCGCAACCGAAGAAATCCATCCTAAGACGAAGTGAAGGCGGCAACAAATACCTACAAAAGACAAAAGCAAACATCATTAAATATACAAAAACAAAAAGGAAAAACGGAAGATTAAACCTAAAACAACAAAGAATAAAAGAGTACGTACCGATTACGGAGATGCCGATGAACTCATAGCAAGACGACTTGGTTACTTCCAAACGTGACCTATATAGAGAAAAAGAAAAAAAATGTGTTAGATAGAATCGTATAATGATATAAGCCAGAGATAGAAAGAAAGCACCATACGCGTACCTTAAAATCACGACAAAGCAAAGAAGATGTAGGGACAAAGTCAAATGAATCTGGGCTTTCGGTAGTATCAATATTTCATCAAGAGAAATACATGGAGCACTTGGACCTCACCAGACGAGCCAGGAGGGCCAAAAGGGGCCAGGTGGTGCGCCTAGTAAGGATGGGAGCGCCACCCATGTCATTTTTCCTCCTCGATCATCGATTTTCTTCGATCTTTCACCCATAGCCTTCGTATGACTTAAAAACCACTATAAAAAGGGCCCCTCGAGAGTTCTTGGACGGAGGCATTGCAGAAACACCGAAACACCAAAATAGAGCTAGAAGCAGCGAAGTTTGGAGGGGGAAATTTTGCCAGAGCCACCACCGGAGGGATTTCTATACCTTCTCCAACGTCTCCACCATTACCACCATGATGAAGGAGTAGTCCACCTCTATACTATGGCTTTGTGGCATTAGCTTGATCTCTCTCACTCTCACTCTCTCTTGTTCTTTATAGATCTAGTACCATATGAGTTGTCCAACATGATTATGGTCATATTTGTAATTCCTACGTGGTGGATCTTTATTCTATGATATGATATATGAGATTGAAATGTATTATGTGTAAGATGTATTGATAGATTCATATCATGTACCTCATTCTTAAGTACTTGTTCTGATCCAAATTTTATGCAAGAGGATGTGTGGGAAGAAGTGTGTATTAGATGGAGTAGCATGGTGGTAGTGGTTGAATAGTGATAACAAATTCAAGATCTACTATGGTATTTACCTTTATTTTGCTGTATCACTAGGGATAAAGTTAATCCATGTGCTATAATTATCTTGTGACAGGTAGATAATCTTGTTTGGTCAAAGGTAGCATATTTGTGATTTAAACATCATGTCAAATTACTTAAGGCTATATCGATTCTTAATTCAAGATTGCTTGGAGTTTTCCCTTTCTTTAGGAGTATAAGAGAGATGTGTTGCATCATCTCTATGTTAGGACGTGATGCCCATATGAATGCTTATCAAACACATGTAGAAGTTCCACCAATATTATGTCTTTGATGAATTGTTTTGTCCATTGCAACCCAAAGAGAGTAGACAAGTAAACCCATGAAGCATGGTCCATTTTAAACCATAAGAAACACCTTTCCAACACCACTCTCACACTTTATATTTCCTGCTATTTATTATTTCGAAAATGCAAAAATACTTTCTTCACTTGCACACACACAAAACCCAAAACAACTATCTTTTATTGTTATTGTCTTGTTTGCCTAGTTTTTATTTGTTTAGTTTACTTTATTTAGTATTGTTATTTCATATTACTAATACGAAACCTTATGCTTGACAACCACACGGTGGATTTGGGGACACAAGAGAAAACTTAGCTTTGTGAGTTGCTTGAAGAGGAGATGAAGAATAAATCTCTAAGCCAAATCCCCGAGAGTTTGATATAATCTCTCGAGTCATCCTTGCGGGGAAAATACGTTTGCTACAACACTCTGCACTTGGAGTCCCAAGGAATTGATACATGGAGTTGTTTTCATCAAGAATATTTTCTGGCGCCGTTACCAGTGAATTGCTAGAGAGATTTCACAGTGGAAGGTGCCTGGATAATTTCCACTGCACCTGCTAGATCATTGTCTGGCACCGTCAACACCAACTTTGTGCAAACACCTAAGCTTGGAGAGGTTGCACCACTATGAGTTTTTCCTTCTCCTTTAGATTTTCAAAGTAATTTTCATTGTTCTTGTGTTTAGTATTTTTCTTTTTAGTTTTATTTTAAAACACATAAAAATTAGTATCAACTTTATTGGTAAACATGGGAGAACGAAATACCAAACTTTGTGACTACACCAACACTCCCAATGATCAATTCATTGCTAGGCCTATCACAACACCTAAAATAATTGCTGAAAGTTTTGAAGTAAGTCATGTCCTATTAAACCTCATAGCTAAAGAACAATTTGGGGGAAGTGCTAGTGAAGATGCTTCCATGCACTTGCATGACTGATGGCTCCAAAAATCCCCATATTTCTCTATGTTTAAACATTGTTTTTCGTCAAGAAATTGACAATAATCTCTCTTGATTTTACACTAAAGACTAATTATTGCAAATATATGCAAAACATTGCTTTAAATTGTGTTGCGCAGAAAATCATGCTTTTTAATGCGAAATCAGGAGTCATAAATGAAGATTTTGAGGAAGTCCACACGACCAAGTAATCCTAGAACAATCACAAGGCGTCAGGGTCCATAACGACCACTGGTATGAGAAGGGCCCTCCCGTACGGCCCACCTGTACCATGTGGCGGCAGCTTCGTCTCGTCAAACCCTACAACTCTTGTGAAGACGCTTGTATATTTTGAGGTCCTAGCCGTCGTGCAAAGGGTCGCCATTCTCAGATTGCATCACAACACCATAAAAGGAGATCCACACTATAGTTCATCCCTTCCACCCCATCCTCTCCATTAGCCATAGCCATTACTTTGTACCTGAGCCTTGTGATTCAGCGACCATTGTAAGAATATTTGATTCCAGTCTAAGTATTTTGCACAATGTTTTCTATCTTTGATCTTATTGTTATGAGTGAGTAGTCCTCTGGGGTTGTGGGGTGGGGAGAAACCTCGCAGGAATTAGGTGCATCTAATCTATGGGAGTATTGTGTATTGTTTGGAATAAGGGATTTGTATATTTTGTTTCTTTGTCTCTTGTCTCGATCTTTGGAATTATAGGTACCCAAGACCCCAGGGATCGATCAAGGCTTGAGGTGAGATACTTGGCTAGTGGCAATCTCATAGGAAACCCAGTGACAGAAAGGGCTATACGGCCTTCGCTTAGCGACCCATTCGGGAACAACATCAACATCTCTCCTTAAGGCTTTGATTTGTGTTTATCACTTAATAATTGTTTGTAACCAGGTGCTTTGTGGTACAACCGGTTGGATCAAAATACTATTGTTATGTCTGCTGCTCGTAGGGGATCTACTATATTAGAATGTGTTGCCCGCAAAGATTATCTCTATTGGAACATTACAAATGATTGTGCATATTATTATCTTTTATCCCATATGATGTGTAACTGCAGGTGGATCTTTAACCCTGACCTATCTCCATCCATCGAATCAACCCACAATATAAAGTAAACTAGATTGGTCCGGTAAACTAAGGTAAAACGAAAAAACAAAGCCTTGTAGACGTATCCTTATTTAAATCCCTTTTAGCATTGTTTCCCAAGGTTCGATTAAGCCTAGGTCTACTAGGGAAAAAGCTACTATACTGCATCCATGAATCCGAAATTAAGGTATCAACCCTTTTTCTGGCGTCGTTGTTAGAGAAGCAATTCGCTATCCTGGTGAGATCACTAGAGATCTTGTTTTTAGTTTTATTTGTGTTTGTAGTTTATTTATTGTTATTAGTTACTTTCTTGGTATCTATTTGAAAACCCAAAAAAATAGTTACTTGTTTATTTGTTTCTCTTACTTTAAAAATACCAAAAAGAAAAGATCCATGGCTCTAAAGAAACTTGGGGAGTATGCTACTCCTACCGATGATTTTATTCGTGCACCTATTACTCAGCCCGCTGTTGATGCAGAAGCATATGAAATTAAGCGTAAACTTTTGAGTTTGGTTCAGTAGAACCAATTTGGAGGCTCATCTTCTTAGGATTTAGGTTTGCCCCTAATTATATTTACTGAAATTTGTGACATGATGCATATTAAGGATGTTGATTCAAATGTTATTAAATTACACTTGTTTCCTTTCTCTCTTAGAGGAAAGGCTACGGACTAGTTGCTAGCTCTACCTAAGGACATTATTACATCTTGGGATGAATGCATTAATCTTTTTATGACAAAATTTCCCCCAGGTAAGACTATGCAGCTAAGATCCAACATTACAAGTTTTAGACAAGAAGACCGTGAGGCACTAGCGCTTACATGGGAAAGGATGAAAGAAGCTGTAATGAATTGTTCTAGTCATGGGATGGAAGAGTGGCTTATATTACATTTATTTCATAATAGCGTTAACCCAATGTCTAAGTCTACGATAGATACTGCAGCAGGAGGAACAATCATGGGAAAGCAAGTGAGTGTTGCAAAGAAATTACTTAATGATATGCAAAACAACCATGCTCAATGGCATGTGGAAAGGGCCTCAAAAAGGGTGAATTCAATCATTGAGGCAAATAATGAAGAGCTTACTGCAAAGGTAGATGAGTTACTCAACATAGTAAAGGGTAAGGAAGATACCCAAATTAATACTATCACTACCGATGTTAACGATGCCAATTTTATAGCTCGTAGTCCTTACAATCCTGCTTGGAAGAATCAAAATTTTACTTCTAATGTTCAAAAACATTATTCTAATCTTGTAGGAGCTCCTTATAATAATTATAATTATCATAATGGAGCAAATCATGGCAATCTCTCGTTTTAACATACTATTAGAAATTTTATGCAAGATCAAACCAAGCAAAATAATATGCTTATTAAAATCACGGAGAACCATGAGACTAGTATTGGTAAATTATCTAATAAAGTCATTGCAACTAAAAATGATGTGCAAGCTCTACAAGAAAGGACAAACATCATGGAAGCTCAATTGGTAAAGGTAGCTGAGATCCAAGCTCTCATACTTGCAAAATTCGCTGGAAAGCCCGAGCCAAATCCGGTGGAATACCTCAAGATGATGAGGTTTGAAATAAATGAAGATAAGCCTGAAGAGCTAGATTATAGCAACGCGCCCACATTGAATACACTGTGCAAGATATATTAAAGATGATCATCGTAAAGAATCTCGGTCTAGAACAAGGTAATGATGCTACCTACCAAAAATTTATTCAACAAGTAGCATCTAAAGTCCGAGAGTTAGAAATGGAGTATGAAAGACTAGCTAATAAGCGTCCTGCTAGGCTAGATGATATATTTGAGCCCCACTATTAAAATTAAAGTTTGTGTTAATGAGATATCGACACTTTGTGATCTTGGTGCAAGCATCTCAACAATTTCCAAGAGTCTATTTGATAAATTAAATTTGGGTCCTTTTACAACCACTGAAATGAGACTCCATATTGCTAATTCAACTTATAAACAAGCTGTCGGAATAAAAGAAAACATAGTTGCAGAAATTAAAGGCAGTCCCGCTCTTATTGATCTTGTTATAGTGGCCATGCCTTAAGATCCCATAGCACCTATAATTATATGTGGACCATTCCTAAGAACTATTAAAGCTTTAATCAATTTGCATGAAAGGAATGTGATAATAGGACTACCGTCTAGAGATCCTTTTATAGTCCACTTTCCTAGGAAGAAGAAGGCCAAGCCTAATAATGATGATGATGGTATAATCATGTTGAAAGACAATTACTTTGGAGTGGGTGTTCCACTCACAAAACTTAAATGATCTTCACCTGGGTCAAGCTAAATGACCTTAACTAGAAGCGCTTCATGGGAAGCAATCCATGTGAAATAAAAGTTTTTATTCTCGTGTTAGTTTTTTTTAATAAAGAGTGTTCAAGAAGTCCTTTGGAGAGAGGAGAAGAAAATAAGGTAATCCTCGATCTTTTATTTGCTAACACATGGCCTTAGGGTATTGCTGATTTTTATGAAGTATATTTGCTATTATTTTGTCATTTGCTAGGATGTGAAAAGGCGCGCGAAGCTACTAACCAAATTCTATAAGTTTTTCAGCTTCCAGGCCGCGTAACAACCACTGGTACGGTCGGGAGACACCATATCGTGTGCTCGTACCACATCGCCACATTGAAAAATAGAAGTGTTGATTTTTTCCATAGAACGTAATAGACGCAACGAACACTAGTATGGCCGGAGGCGACCGTACCGCCTACAGGGACTGTACCCTCAAGCAAAACATCAACTTTCAAGCAAACATACTGACCGCATAACGACCATTAGTACGGGCGCGCTGTCGTGGTATTGCCGACGAGTACACCATGGAGGGGTCCTCACAGTGCGTGTTTAGAGACGTGGGGTAAGGCAGACGGTTGACGGGTACGAGGTAACACAACTTACCCAGGTTCAGATCCCACAACGGTGGCAGAATCCTACTCCTGCTATAAATCACTATAAGGGCAATACGCCGAGTTACAGAGATAGGTTCGCTGTGCGAGATTGTATGAAGTTGTCTATGAACGTACCCTAAAGGCTCCCATAGGCCCGACTTATATAGTCGCCAGGTCCTAGGGTTACAGGGAAAAGTCCTAGTCGGACAGGTTATAGAGTCCTACACCGTCTATTACTAGTCTTGTGTATCTTGCACTCCAAGGCTCCGGGTACGCTGGTGACTCCACCGTAGCCTTCCTTTATTTGGCATGGGCCTCCTTTCTGGATCCATCTAACTGGGCTGCCCAGCAGGCCATAGGCCATGCTACCGACTATGGGCCACCCGGGTTATCCGGATAAGTGACATGCTATGAGGATACCCATATAGCATATCCCCAACAGTAGCCCCCGGAGAACTCTGAGATCTTGCGCCGTCTTGCCTCTTCAGATGAATGCTCCGTCTAATAGGATGTCGGCAAATCGTCAAGCAATATCTTGTAGTCCTCCCAAAGAACCCTGCAAAGTTTTCTCCGTCTTCAACTTGTAAGTCGGAGAAAAGCTGAATCTTCCATCGTACTCTTCCATAGTCGGATTGGATCCATCTATGTCGGAATCTTCAATGTGACGGCTCATCTGCCCATGTCAGCTAGGACGACGTAGGCTTAGGTCAGCGACGCCTCGTAACTCACACATGCATAGAACGCAATCATGTCCGATTTTCCCAGGCGAGCGATACGAACCGTTGGGGGCGACGGTTGGAGACGTGGCGAAATTTCCGCGCACGTTTGTGAACACGTCGTCTACGCGGAAACCATCCGATCAAGCTGCACGAATCTTGACGCCGAGGATGATAAATAGTAACCATGGGGAAATTTCCACTTTTTACCTCATTCTCCTCGCATCATCTTCTTCCTTCAGTCGCGTGCCTCCTCGAGCTCTCCACGAGAACTCTCGAAAAAACCCTAGCTCCAATCTGCACCAGTCGCACCCAATCTTCACTCCATGGCTAGCAGCAGCACCTCTCCATCAATGGCGGCGTCGAGCGAAGCCGCGGCGAAGCCGGCGAGCTCCGTCGTCGTGCCCCCAGAGGGTTTGGTCATCCCGACGTCAGCGGTGATCGAGTCCACCGGCGCGACCTAAATTTGGCGGTGCTAGAGCCACTGGAGGAGGAACCAGACTCGCACAAGGGCGACTGGCGCGGCTCGGATATCACAGACCGTGATATCCAAGAGATGGTCTCCGAAGGCTACCTCCCCGCGACGGAGGGACTTGCCTGACGGGTGGCGCCGGCCGGCGAGGTGACACCTTCTCCCCAAGCTGGAGAAAAGGTGTACCTCAAAGCTCAACTGGTACGCGGCGTCTCCCTGCCCATCTCCAACTTCTTCCTCTCCGTCTTGAACCATTATAGAGTCCAGCCCCAGAACCTTTCCCCCAATAGTATCTTAGTGCTTAGCAACTACGCGACACTTTGCGAGGGATACTTAGGGATAAGGCCTAGGTTAGACCTTTTTGTGTACTTCTTCACCGTCAAACATGAAGCCGTACATCGCAAGGAAGAGCTTAGGAACCATGGCACCATAAGCTTCAAGATTCGACCTGGCCGGCGGTTCCCCGACATCGTCGGCCACGAGTCCTGCAAAAATTGGCAACAAACGTACTTTTACGGCCCAGACATCCCGCTGGCTGGCCGACAAGTTACGTACCCGGACTTCGTTGATGGAGCCGCCGCTGAAGCCTCGTCATGGAGATCCCAGGCCTCCCTTCCCTCCGACCTTGACGCTTCTCGCGCGATAAGGCATCGTCCGACCTTGACGCTTCTCGCCGACCTTGACGCTTCTCGCCGCTGAAGCCTCGTCATGGAGATCCCAGGCGAATCCAACCTCTGCAGCACTGTGCGAAGCTCATGCACGAGTATACCAACGACAGAAGGGATAGCCTCCGTATCTCCGTGGACAACTTCTCGAGCGACTCCATCAAGCTCCGCCTTAAGGACATCGTCAAGGTGAAGGATAAGAAGCGCGGCTTCACCATCACCTATGACATGTTCGTAAATGGCAAGTGCCCAAAGGTAGGTTTTTATTTTCCGTGTACGACATATACTCCAGTTCTTCCGTCTTGCAAATATAATATTATCTAACACGGTGGTTTCTTACTTAACAGCTTAGCGACATAGATGAGATGAGCATGGCTCCTCAAATCTATGATCCAAAGATGAAGGAAGTCACGGTGTTGTCTGAAGACGAAGCTCCATTGGCGCGGAAGCGGAAGAGCTCCACCTCTGATGCTTCCAACGGAGGCAAGAAGAAGACGGGGGGGGGGGGGGGGTGGAGCCTCCAAAAAGACTACCGCCACCCTGGAGGCAGAAAAGAGAAGAATTACCGGGATCCCCTTTGCTAAAGCACTCCCACTTGTGTAAGCTTCTCATTCTCCGACATTGTCTATTTATCTGTCTTGCTCCTGTACTTATGCATTTTGCACGTTTCAGGAAGAAAGCCACGACCAGCCTCAAGAAGACCTCCAAAACTTTGGGGGCTTCTCGAAATATCAAAGACATGCTGCATCGCGATGCCTCCCCGCCATCGCCCCTACTATTCCTGTCGTCAAGCCCTCATCTGCCCCGACAAGCTCACAAGCTAAGGAGGCATCTAGCCCTTCCGTCATGGAAGTGGACTCAGGTGCTTCTACCGAGGTTGCAGTCGTCGGCGAGCAGGCGACGCAGGAAAGTACCGCCCAACAAATGGCTGAAGCTCCGGCTAAGGATGCCATCGGTGGCGGCAAGGCGGTGGTGGAAGCTGGTACTTCTGCCGAAGGCGGCGCCCCCGCACCCCAAAAAACCATAGTCTATCCGGTACTTACATCGGGTAGCACTGCTTTGGTCCCTGGTGCGGCGCCGACCTCTCTGACATGCGGTCTAGAGGAGCTTCTCCGTCAAGCAAAAATCTTGCAAGGAAACAGCGAATCCTTTGGCAAGCTGCTGGCCGAGAGTGCTACAAACCTCAAAATCATTGCACTTGTAAGTTTTATTTTCCTTTTGATTTTCATATGAGTATCCCACTGTATCCCCTGAGGATGTAGAGGAAAAACCATAGGTTTTTGCATCTATATGCTCTAAGAGTGACTAAGTTAGAAAAAACTCTCACTGTAGTCCCCAAGCATTTAGATGGAATGAATTATTCCAACTAGATGCTTTAAGAGTAGCATACGTAGTGTTTATAAATTTCAATACTATATCCCCCAAGCTTCTAGTTGCAACTGAATTAGTTCCGACTAGATGCTTAAAGAAAGCTAAGCATACGTCCGAGTTAAAAACTTTATACTGTAGCCCCCAAGCTTCTAGTTGTAACTGAATTAGTTCCGACTAGAAGCTTAAAGAAAGCTAAGCATATTGTTAAGTTAAAAACTCTCGCTGTAGCCCCCGAGCGTCTAGATGGAAAACTTCCGACTAGATGCTCCAAGATGACTAAACAACGTTTTAACTTTGTTCTTTTTTCCACAGAATGAGAATGCTCGAAGGGGCTTGGCAAATGACAAGTGCCAGAAGATGCGCGCAGATCTAGAAGCTGAAAAGGGTAAAACTGCCTTCTTGAAGGAACAGATCACCAAGAGCAAGCGTCTGTTTTCTAATGCGCATTCCGACTTGGTTTTGTGCCCATATTCTTCGAGTACTCACTGTTTACTTTACTTTCTCCGACTTGCAGAAACCATCGCCAAGGCTAAGAACATTGTCGAGCAATCCAAGCAGATTCAAGAGCTGGATAGCGAAAACAAGATTCTTAAGCAGGAGAGGAAAGACATGCTGAAAATGCATGAGGAGTCGATGAAGGCCTTGCAGGATTCCGCCACCAAGGAAATCAACCGCTTGAAGGAGGATATCGCGATCTTAAAAGATCAGAAGCGAGCTACCGATGAGTAGAATCACCACCATAGCGAGGCGTACCAACTCCTCCAACAAGAGAAACAATCCTTGGCGGACACCTTCTGGCAAGACGAGGCCTGCATCTTCAGTAAGTTTTCTCCGCCTTGCATTTATGTAGTCTAGATACTTTGAATTGTTGAACTCATGCGCTCCTTGTCGGAATTTGTAGCTCATATGGGTTTAACCAGATCGCCTCCTCCAGCCAAGGAATGCATGGTTCTTGCCGGCAACTTCATCAACACCGCCATCACCCAAGCCAAGGAGATTGCCAAGCCCCTCCAGATAAACATCAAGGCATCGGACTCCATGGCGAAGTACTCGGAAATTCTGCGCCGAGCCCCCGAGCGTATCACAAGCTGGAAAGCTTCGTGTGCACGGGCTGGCGCGAGGATGGCGCTGTCAATGGTCAAGGCACATTACAAAGGTGCTGACATCGACACGGTGACCTATGGTATCCCCTACGTCGACGATGATGGAAAAGAGATCGATCATGAAGCCATCTTGTCGTCACTCGCGGGTTATGACACCAGAGTTGCCGAGTTGGTGGACATCGACGTCTTCGTGCCCATGAACATCATCGACGGCGGCAACCAAGATTCCTCCGAGTCCCACCACAGTGCCGACTTCGAGGGTGATTCTCCGGCTGGTGACGATGCTGCCTCCAAGTCACCTGCGCCAAAGAAGTGAAAAACAACTTTGTAATATTTGTTTCACCTTTGGTGTATATGCAGAAAAAACTTGTTGATGTAACTTAAGGCGAAAAACAATGGTTGTTTATTACCTCCTTCTTAAGAACTAGTTTCCAGCATGTATATATATTTTTTAAGCAAGTGCTGGCTTATCCATTACTTTGGTTCTTATGCTTGACTTTTCGTGAGCCGGAAGACTCGTTGTCGGAACCATGCGCTTAGGTGATGATGCCTAATGGCATCGTCAATAACCTGAGCACAAAATCGCCGACAATGAGTGCCGAAAGTCACTACTCCAGAATCCACATAAAAACGACAAAGAACGTGTAGACCAGAAAACTTAAGCTAACGCCCGTAGGCGGAATTTTCACAAGTGCAAACGCAAAGCTTGTGCAGAAAGGTTTTACATGATCCAAAAATGAACATTAAAGGAGGTAAAAGACTCAGAAATATGAGTGAACCAGAGAGATTTATTTCATTGATCATATAAGAGGTACACAATTAGATAAAAAATGCTAAGTGTAGAAAGGACGTAGCTGTGCTATGTTCCATGGCCGATAAAGCTCCGGGTAGTCATCATCCAGGTCACGTCGCTTACGCTTATGATCCTAATTGGGTCTATCCTTCAGTTCACGATTGTCAACGAGGTAGTAAGACGCATTGAGTAGTGCCTTGCTTATGATGAACGGTCCTTCCCATGGCGGGGATAATTTGTGTGACTTCTTCTGCTTAAGTTGGAGCACCAAATCCCCCTCTTTAAACGAGTGATGCCGAACACGGCGTCTATGGTAGCTGCGTAGCTTCTGCTGGTAGATGGTGGATCTTTGGCATGCCAAAACGCGTCCTCCTCGAGAAGGTCCACATCTAGGCGTTTGGATTCTTCAGCGTCATCTTCGTCATAGGCGACAACTCTCGGTGCATCGTGAAGGATGTCGGAAGGCAGGATGGCTTCTGCTCCATATAGCATGAAGTAAGGGGTGTAGCCGGTGGATCTGTTGGGTGTAGTTCGTAAACTCCACAGCACGGATGGCAATTCTTCCGCCCAGGCTCCAGCTGCTCTATCTAGCGGTGCCTCAAGACGTGGCTTGATTCCCTGCAGAATTAATGCATTGGCTCGCTCAACCTGACCATTGGATTGTGGGTGTGCCACAGATGCAAGGTCAAGTCAGATGCCTTTCTCCCAGCAATAAGCCTCCACTTCTCCGAGTGACAAATTGCTGCCGTTGTCAGTGATAATGCTGTGTGGGAGACCAAATCTCACCACTAGATCTCGGACAAACCTGAGGGCAGTTGCCCCATCAAGCTTTCTAATGGGTTTAGCTTTTATCCATTTAGTGAATTTGTCAACTGCTACAAGCAGATGTGTAAAACCACAAGGTGTCGTCTGTAATGGTCCCACCATGTCTAGCCCCCAGACTGCAAACGGCCAAGTTATTGGTATTGTTCGCAGTTCTTCAGCAGGAACATGTGGTTGTCGGGCATAATACTGGCATCCCATGCATGTCTCAACCAGCTTGTCGGCGTCCGCCTTCGCGGTCAGCCAGTAGAATCCTTGTTGGAAGGCTTTCGCGACCAACGATCGAGGAGCAACGTGATGCCCGTAATCTCCGAGATGGATTTTGTGTAGGATTTCCATACCTTCTAGCTGGGAAACACACTTTAGGTATACACCAGTAGTGCTCCTTTTGTAGAGTTGCCCATTGATTATGGTATAACCCTTTGCTCGTCGTACTATTTGCCGTCTTTCGACTTTGTCGTCGGGCAAAGTTCCGTGTTCGAGATATTCCATGAACGGTTTTGTCCAAGCCGGAGGGACCTTAGTCACCATGTTGACGAAAGAGTCAGCCCGATCTGGGTTGTCGATGTCAGCTCCCTTCACAGATGGTGTGCGTAGGTGCTCTAGGAAAACTCCTGGCGGAATTCGTTTGCGCCCTGATCCAAGCTTAGACAGCAGATCAGCCGCCTCGTTTTGCTCCCTAGGCACATACTTGACTTCGTAGCCCAAGAAGCTCTTGGATATCTCGTCCACTTCGTCTCGATATGCCGCCATCATAGGGTTCCGCGCATTCCAGGTGCCAGCCACCTGCTGGGCAACCAAGTCAGAATCTCCACAC
Organism: Avena sativa; assembly: GCA_916181665.1. NCBI lineage: Eukaryota > Viridiplantae > Streptophyta > Magnoliopsida > Poales > Poaceae > Avena > Avena sativa. Next base: position 294,486,677 of record OV702297.1, on the reverse strand, counting down.
CAAACTATGCGCTTGATGCCAATATCCTTGGCTACACGCAGTTCGTGAATGAGTGCTTCATACTCCGCCATGTTGTTTGTAGCCTCGAAGTGGATCTGCAGAACGTAGTGTAGCTTGTCTCCTGTTGGTGACTGTAGCAATACACCAGCCCCCGAGCCGTTGAGCAGATTTGATCCGTCAAAGTGCATCACACAGTACTCTGGCTCCAGCAATGGAGTAGCATCTGGCATCTCCGTCCAATCTGCAACAAAATCCTCCAAGGCTTGTGACTTCATAGCGTCGCGTCTCTTGTAGGTGATCTCGAAGGCGGCAAGTTCAATGCCCCAGTTCGCGACCCTTCCTGTAGCGTCGCTATTATTGATGATGTCGGACAGTGGAGTCTTGCTCACCACTGTGACAATGGAGTCTCGCCTTCTCTCTGAATGCAGCGCGCCAGATCGAAGATGGTAACCACGCCGACGAACTTGGATCTCTGCTGTCCAGACGCACGGGCGAAGCTGGCGGATTTGCAGTGATCTTCCACCTTTATATCCTGCACATTGGCGGTTTGGGTGGGCCTTGATTTTTCCGATCTTTGCCGGCAAACTCTGAAGAGAGATCCGACATCGATCCTTCCGCGAACGTATCCTGCCCGTAGGCGGTCCTCGCGGGCCTTGATGCTTTCCGATCTTTGCCGGCAAACTCCAAAGAGAGATCCGACATCGATCCTTCCGCGAACGTATCCTGCCCGTAGGCGGTTCGTGCGGGCCTTGATGCTCCTCCGACTCCCAGGGAACTAGTGCCCAAGTCGGTTTCGCCGATGAAGAGGCGGATGTCTCCGATAGGAACGATTGAACACCGCATAGGGTTCGTCTTCGCCGGGATCCAGAACTCATCGGGTGGGACGATCGGAACGTTGCCGGAGAAGAGAACACGGCCGATGGCTATGGTTTTGCCAATTCCCGCGAAGATCTTGGTCCTCGCCCCTGAAGAGCCTGAAGCGCCTCTTGCCCCACGGTGGGCGCCAACTGTCGTGGTATTGCCGACGAGTACGCCATGGAGGGGTCCTCACAGTGCGTGTTTAGATACGTGGTGTAAGGCGGACGGTTGACGGGTACGAGGTAACACAGCTTACCCAGGTTCAGATCCCACAACGGTGGCGGAATCCTACTCCTGCTATAAATCACTATAAGGGCAATACGCCGAGTTACAGAGATAGGTTCGCTGTGCGAGATTGTATGAAGTTGTCTATGAACGTGCCCTAAAGGCTCCCATAGGCCCGACTTATATAGTCGCCAGGTCCTAGGGTTACAGGGAAAAGTCCTATCCGGACAGGTTATAGAGTCCTACACCGTCTATTACTAGTCTTGTGTATCTTGCACTCCAAGGCTCCGGGTACGCTGGTGACTCCACCGTAGCCTACTGGCATGGGCCTCCCTTCTAGATCCATCTAACTGGGCCGCCCAGCAGGCCATAGGCCATGCTACCTACTATGGGCCAGCCGGGTTATCCAGATAAGTGACATGCTATGAGGATACCCATATAGCATATCCCCAACACGCGCGCGCCCGTACCACGCGCCCATACCAAGTGCACCGCCGGAAGGGACCCTTCGACCCCAAGGTTTGTCACTCGATACGGGAGGGCTCCGCCCGTACCGCCCGCCCGTACCATGTACTTGGTCGCCATATGACCCCAGTAAGAGGTAACCCTAAAATCCCTAAAACACAACTTTCTCTTTCTTCTACCTCCAAACTCTAAACCACCTCCATTGGATCTTCAATTATACTCGTTATTTTTTCGATTCCACACACCCATCGATCTAAGGTATGTTTATCCTCTTATCTCCAACTTAGCTGCATCCAAACCTTGCTCAATCTTTCACCATTAATCTAGACTTAGGTCTTGTTCTTAAGCTAATCTTGATGTTGATCATGTTCAGATAAATTTTAGAGGAGTTTCTTTTGTAACTAGTGTAGAGGATCGTATATGCTATATTTCTATGGGACCAAATTTTTGATTAGAATTATTATTTATTTTTTGTTATTAGATGAACACGAGGATTCGTACATGCGTGATGGCTACAGAACAAGCCACACCATCCGTTGATACACTGACCTCGAGTCACTTGGTATCGAGTTCACCGAGGAGTTTCAGCTGAACCGTTTCAACTATCTCAAGCTCCGAGAAATCAAGTCCACCAAGTGGGTGTGTCCCTTTATCCTGAACCAACATGGCATTCATGCTGATTTCGATTTATTTTGCAACAATGTTGGTTTGTATGACTTTGTCTTTCAGGATTGCGGCACATACCATCGCTTGACGCTTGAGTTTCTCAGCACCTTGACAAATTCGGTGACCTCCCACTACTGTCCGAAGGAGCAAATTCTTGGAGTTGATCGCATCAACTTCCGTCTTATGAACTGTGAGTACTCCTTGACACTCAACCAATGGGCTTACTACTTTGGGTTTGCCAACAACGCCATCGACATACGCTCCATCAATGGTATCTTGAATCCTACACCCTTGGGCTACTTTAATATAATGAGAATTCATGGAAACACAACCAAGGGAAACCAAATTGATCACCCTGCTATTCGTTATTTGTTTTATGTTATTGTTAAGACCTTGCAGGCATGTGGTGGGTTTACTAGAGTCAATGAGGAAGACATGATGATCCTCGCTAAAGCTACTATTCCTAACTGTAACTTAACGCCAAATTTGGGCACCCTTCTTTTGTTTTATCTTAAGCATCAAGCTCTTGAATCTCGTGGTCCCATATGCGGAGGAGGAGTCATAACCATTCTTGCATATGCGCTCGAAGTCAACCTAGGTAACATCAAACCGTTGGCAGGAAACCGCCGTCTTGGTTTTTCTACTCTGAGAGCTTGTGGTGTGATTTCTAGAACTAATGGAAGATACTTCTTTCATATACCTAGAGCGGATCACTTGATCCCTGCTCCTTTGCCTAATGGTCTCTTCTCTATTGAGGAGGGACGTTTTGCGTTATGACGCGCAGGTTGAGGCAGGTCTACCACAACAAGAAGTATCCGTGGATGAAGAAAGAGAAGATGAAGGAGTAGAACAAGAAGGACCCGAACAATATGTGCAGACACCAAACTTCTACACGACCTATGATGATATCTATGCTCACGAAGGAAATATCCAAAACATGAACAACCTCTCCATTAACCTTCAATATGCTACTACTAACCTCGCCACCTAGTTCCATGATTGGAGCAGCCAATGGAACATGGGAAATCATCCACCACCACCACAATGAGCAACAAAAGGGCTTGCAAAAGCCTGAGCTTGGGGATGTGTCCCCCGAATATTTTATTTGTGTAATAATGAGGTTGTCCTCCAGCTCCTAGTGAGCTTTGAAACACTCGTGTTGGTTTGATCCAACTCTTTCCTTTTTCTTTTATTTTTGTTTGCTTTTGTTTTTGTCTGTTTTTCTTTTCTTAGTTCCTTGCTTGGTCGCAAGTTCTTTTATATTATCTAATCCCCATCCTCAAAAATACAAAAAGATTTTTTCCTTTTCCTTTTTCGTGAAAGTGGATTTGCACTTTTCTTCTTTGCTTCAATTTTATTATGAGAGTGATTTTTCTTGAGTTTTGAAGGAACACGTCCCTATAAGGAAGAGGATTATGAAGTCACTCATGAGAGGTATGTCCCATGTCTCCCACTTATGAAGTTTGAATTGTTTATCTTAGTTAGTTTATTTGCTAAGATGCTATTCTAGTGGAAGTAACTCAAAATAGTTAGAGTAAAGCTTTTTATTTGTATGAATGATTAGTTGTGGAAGATTTTGCTCTAGTTCTTGTAGATAACCGAGTCTTTCCTTGGAAATAATATTGCCAAACAAGTACAACAAGAAAAAATCTGAAATTTTATGACTTGTTTGATGATTGATTGTCTTGAGAGTTTACCTTTGAAGATACTTAATCCCATAGATGTTTTGATAGACTTGACGACACACTTGAAAGGAGTTGTTTGACTGAAATGAAGTCTAGTGGTAATTGTGATGCATGCCAAAGCTAACCTTGTGGATCAAACCGTGATACTATTTAAAGAGTTCTATGTTTCCCATGCACACCTTTGTATGCCAACAACTCTGCTAGCTTTTGAATGATCTATGGTATAACGTAGATTTTGGCTATGAGTTGATGACATGGGTGGCATAAGTGTCACCATATGGGTAAAAGTATTGGTACTCTCGAAGGTTGGGCAAACCATTGTTTAAAAGAATCACTCAATTATCCTTCTTGAGAATTATCCTTGAAAGAAGGAAGAAAAAAAAGAAAGAGAAAAATATATGAAGATCCACGTAACAAGTCTTTGGCATGGTCTCATTGCTACTCTATGAATTTTCTTGAAATACAATGATTGGAATAGAAGTGTTTTCTATAGTCTTGATTTACTGATGTGGGCGTTAATAAGACACTTCACTATTATGATACTTACGACATGGACTCTCTTACTCAATTTTGCTATAACAAGCATCATGGTGTTCCTTGGCAAGCTGATAGTTAACTAGAGGAATTGGATTGATTGTTACACTTCTAGTTATTTATACTTATGTTAAACTCTACTTTGATTATCTTGAGTTATCAAAGCTTGTATAGTGTTCTTGGAATCTCTCTAACTTTGATGAGCCTTTCAAATGGAAGAAGTGTTGGACACATATGGCTACCAACTGCAAGTGAATTCATATTCTCGTTGTTTCAAGTTTAAACATTGAATTCCTTATAGTTATTTTGTTTCTTATTGCTCGAGGGCGATCAAGGTTTGAGATTTGGGGACATTGATGGCTCCAAAAATCGCCATATTTCTCCGCGTTTAAACATTGTTTTTCGTCAAGCAATTGAAAATAATCTCTCTTGATTTTACACTAACGACTAATTATTGCAAAGATATGCAAAACATTGCTTTGAATTGTGTTGTGCAGGAAATCATGCTTTTAATGTGAAATTAGGAGTCATAAATGAAGATTTTTAGGAAGTCCAGATGACCAAGTAATCCTGGAATAATCACCAGGCGTCATGGTCCATAACGAGCACTGGTACGGGTAGGGCCCGCCCGTATAGCCCCCCGTACCATGTGGTGGTGGCTTCGTCTCGTCAAACCCTACAACTCACGTGAAGATGCCTATATATTTTGAGGTCCCAGCCGCCATGCATAGGGACACCATTCTTAGATTACATCACAACACTACAAAAGGATATCCACACCATAGTTCATCCCTTTCATTCCCCATCCTCTCCATTAGCCATAGCCATTACTTTGTACTTGAGATCTCCTTGTGATTCAGTGATCATTGTAAGAATATTTGATTTCAATCTAAGTGTTTTGCACAATGTTTTTCTATCCTTGATCTTATTGTTATGAGTGAGTGGTCCTCATGGGCTGCGGGTTGGGGAGAAACCTTGCAGCATGTGCATCTAATCTATGGGAGTATTGTGTATTGTTTGTAATAAGGGATTTGTATATTTTGTTTCTTTGTCTCTTGCCTCGATCTTTGGACCCGTAGGTACCCAAGACCCCCGAGATCAATCAAGGCTTGAGGTGATATACTTGGCTAGCGAAGATCTCATAGGAAACCCAATGACAGAAAGGCTATCAATGACAAAAATTTAAAAATGTGGAAAATAATATTGTCAAACTCAAACTATTCCCATTTTCACTTAGGGGTAAAGCTAAAGAATGGCTATATTATCACTACCTACTACTAGTATAAATTCTTGGAATGACCTAAAATAAGCTTTTATAAAGAAATACAACCCACCTGTTAAGATCCTACAAAACATAAATAGTATCCTATCATTTAGGCAAAATGGCAATGTACATGTAGCAACAACTTGGGAAAGAATTAAAAACATGCTTAGAACTTGCCCATCACATGGAGTAAATGAATGGAAAATCCTACACACCTTTTACAATGGGTTAAACTATATGTCAAGAAGAATGATAGGGTCTGCTGCAGGGGGTGCTTATATGAGTAAAACTGTTCCTGAAGCTAAAGCCATCCTAGAAAACATGCTACATAACCATAGTCAATGGCACACCGAAAGAGAACCAAACACATCATCAAAAAAGATAAATTCTATTGAATAAATGGATCCTTTTTCCAACAAGATAGATGTTATATTTTCCTACATATCTAAGAAAAATACTGATAGTGTTCCCCTACAAGAACTAGTTGGAAACACCAATGAAAATATAGATGTCAACTACATAAGAAATTTTGGTAGAAATGGATATGGGAACAACTACAATAACTCTTATGGCAGTCCACCTTATGCTCCAAACAACTATGGCAAACGTCATTTCATTCCATATCCTAATGCTAATGAAAACAAATGGAAACCTGCCAATGTCCCACAAATTGGTGAGAACTCTGAAAAACAACAAGAGCCAAATAAAAACCTTATTGAACAAGTAGCTAGCCATGCTACCATGATAGAAGAATGACACAAGTCACTTTCATCCATAAGTTCTGATATTAAAGGCTTACAGCACCAAGCGGCTGGCCTAGACAAAGCTTTATCTAAACTAGCTGATAATCAAGCAACCTTGTTACATATGTATGCAAGAAAGCCACAAGGACCACCTACTATTTGAATGAACTCTATTAACTACAAGTACACCCTCTACTTTTGGAGAAACATACAATGAATTAATGAACTATAATGATCTTTTTGAACCACTCTTATTAGAATATGGAATCCCTATAAAAGCACTAATTAAAGAAGAGAAACAACCCACTATGCTTGAGCCACCAATAATCACAAATGATAAACAAATAGAGGAAGTTAAAATCCTAAGTGAAACAAAATAACCTCTACTTGAACTTGACAAATGCATCTTGTGTGAACTTATAAATATCTTGTAGAAGTTTTCTAATGACCCATCTATTAATATTCATCAAGCAGGTTTTGGCTCCTTTATAGCAAACTATGTCATCAAAGAAAAGATAGAAAGATACAACAATGAATCCATGATACCACCAAAGCTTGGGGATGCTTGGATCCCCAATATATTAATCTATATTGGCAAAGAGACCCATCATGCTATGCTAGATCTAGGATCTAGTGGATCTGTGTTATCAAAAGAACTATATGATCTACTAGAACTCAAAACCATGGAAACATGTTCAATGGATCATTTGCTTGCTAATGACTCAACTAAACATGCTTTAGGAAAATTAAATGATATAATGGTTGAGTTACATATGACTTTTGTGCATGTTCATTTTGTTATAATGGACATGGGGAGAAAAAAAATCTCTAGTCCTATAATTCTTGGAAGACCCTTTTTGAGAACTACAAGTGCAGTCATTGATTGAAAGGAAGAGAATGTGAAGTTTCAGTTCGCACATAAGAAATTCATGAAACACTTCCCAATGAAGAAGGAGGTACCACCATGGTACAAGCAACCACATGATCTCCACATCACTTAAAACAAGTAAGTAAGCCTAGCTATATGGCTATAAAGAAAGCGCTTTATGGGAGGCAACCCAGTTTGTTTTCTTTTGGATTTTATTTTTGCTCTCTTGATATAGCAAGAGAGTTTTATTTTGGTTTTATTTCTCGAGTTTCCAATAAAGTACCAAGTTGAACCCATTTGGATGTTTTAAAGTTGAAAAAACATATGGAGTAGAAAATTCCCGCACAAACTCTTTTAGTAAAAACAATTTCTGATTTTTTTGTAACTCCGATTGCTCTTATTTATATTGTAGTTGCAAATTTGCATCCTATATATTCCCAAAAATTGGAAAAAATCCTAACATGTTTAAGTGGGCGAAATAAATGCATTCTACAGCTGCTGTTTTTCTGGATAGAGTTTGTCTTTTGTTGCAAGAGTGGTCTCTTTGGATTTTGATTTGATTATTTTTGAGTATTTTGATATCGAATAGATCTTGGACACTTAAGTAACTCTCTAGAAATTTAAAACCAAATTTTATTTGGACATTTTATCACATCTAGCATGATATTTTCGTACCCACTAATGTCACCCCATAGAAAAGAAATGGGAGAAAGTTTTGTGCTGAAGTTTTTTGACAGGGAATGGAAGAACACCACACCAAGATATATGCAATAATGGTGAAAACCATAATCTTGGGGATTCCCAAGGCACCCCACTGGACCTATTAAACTCTCGGTTTGCATACTTCTAAACTTTTTTTTGAGCAACATAGAATGATCATAGAAACTTGGAGAGTCTTTATTTAGTGTTATGTTTAGTTTTGCTTGATATGTTTGGAAATAAATAGGACCACCATGATAGATATTTTTTGTGCTTAGGAAAGATCTACTGAAATAAATTATCCCATGAATGAATGTCATGCTTGATTGAATGCCTTGCTTGAAGTAGAAAAAGGGGGGAAACCAAACTATGCATGTTATTGCTTTAAGTTGGAATGTTCGTATGCTTTAGGGAGTGATGGCTTATAAGGGTATCATCTTGTGTTAGTTCTTATATTCAACATAAATGGCGCTCAATGCTTATATTGTCTTCTAGAAATGACTTAGTACACTATGGACACTCTGCATTCTTGTAGAAGGTAAAATGGTTACCATTGCTAGCCCCACCATAATTAAATAACCCCCTTTAGCAAAAAGAAACTTAGTATTTATATAGGAAATACCTACCCAAATAGCTGAAGCTATATCCCAAAGTATATTATCATGTGTGAGACATTATTTCCTTTCCAGATACTCTTATTGTGGGTATGGGTGACATGGAGAAGTTAGTCCTGGGGTGACCACGAACTCATTAGGCATAGAGTACCCCTTCCCAAAAAGCAATAAGAGGATGCATACGCTAAAAGATGAGGGCAAAAACCCTCAATAGAAGGGGTACCACCGCTCAGATGAGGGCAAAAACCCTCCAAGTATTTATATGATATCAAAAGGTGAGAAGAGTGAGTATGCATAGGCTAGGCCTTCCCAAAAATTAAAACAATAAAATTGTGACAAAGAAATAAAAATAAAAAGGAAAGAAGCAAAAAGTGCCAAAACAAGAATGCCAAAAAGAATCAGGTAATGAGGGGCAATGGAACCAAACACTAATGATGAACTATGCTTCAACCATAAACTTAATGATAGTGTCTGGAAGATAGCTGGTGTCTCGCATATGATATTCCCTGCTTGTCAGCCATACACTCTTTCCAACCTCCTTTGCAAAATATTCTCACCATAGGACCACCACTATATATATATACTTTTCTCTATGCGAAGAATGCACTAGTGCCTCATATTACTATATGCATTTGTGTTAGTCATTATAAACATTGTGTTGTCAAGTATGATATTATAAGGAGTATCACTTTATGCTATGCTTACTTGTTTTTATTCTCTTAAAGCAATGAACCGTTTAACTTTTTGTGATACTTGCTAGTGAAAATAAGCACCAAACTCCAAAGCCCATGTTAGTTTTATCACCTTCGAGGATGAGCATAGGTTAAGCTTGGGGATGTTGATGCATGTAAAATGCATAAATGAACTTTGTAGTTTGTTGCTATGAATTCCCACATATTTGCTACATATATGATGTTATATTCATGTTTTACATTGATTTATGGGGATTTACCAATGATACCCTTTATTTTGTTTATAACTCTCCAGGACAGGAAAACCCTCTTTTGTGTATTTTTTGAGTTTCAGGGATCTAAATGAAGTCAAATGAAGCTGAGCTTTCTGGAGCATCAATATTTCATCAAGAGAAGCACCTGGAGCACTAGGACCTCACCAGATGAGCCAAGAGGGCTAAAAGGTCCCAGGTGGCACGCCCAATAAGGATGTGCGCACCACCCATGCCCTTTTCCTCCTCGACCATCGTTTCACTTTGATCTTTTGCCCACCGCCTTTGTGTGACCTAAAAACCACTATAAAAAAGGCCCCTCAGGATTTCCTGGAGGGAGGCACCTTAGAAACACCAAAACACCAAAACAGAGCGAGAACAAGCCAAGATTGGAGGGGAAAACTCTGCTAGAGCCGCCGCCGGAGGGATCTCTACCTCCAACGTCTCCGCCATCATCACGATGATGAAGAGGGAGTAGTCCACCTCTGGGCTATGGGTTTGTGGTAGTAGCTTCATCTATCTCTCTTATTCTTCATAGATCTAGTACCATATGATCTACCCAATATGATTATGGTCATATTTGTAATTCATATGTGGTGGATCTTTATTCTATGATTTGATATATTAGATTGGAACCTATCATGTGTAATATGTATTGATAGATGCATATGATGTACCATGTTCTTAAGTACTTGTTCTGATCTAACTTGTATGCAAGAGCATGTGTGGGGAGAAGTGTGTATTAAATGGAGTAGCATGGTGGTAGTGACTGAATAGTGACAACAAATTTAAGATCTACTATGGTATTTACCTTTATTTTGCTACCTCACTAGCTATAAAGTGAATCCATGTGCTATAATTATCTTGTGATAGTTAGATAATCTTTTTTGGTCAAGGCATCATATTTGTGATTCAAACATCATGTCAATTACTCAAGGCTATACTCCGTTGATTCTTAGTTCAGGATTTCTCGGAGTTTTCCCTTTCTTGAGGAGTGTAAGAGAGATGTGTTGCATCAACTCTATGTTAGGACGTGATGCCCATATGAATGCTTATCAAACACATGTATAAGTTCAACCAACATTATGTATTTGATGAATTGTTTACTTTAATTTATTTATTATTGTTATTTCATATTTCTAACACGAAACCTTGTGATTGACAACCACATGGTGGAGTTGGGGACACAAGAAAAAACTTTGCTTTGTAAGTTTCTTGAATAGGAGAGGAAGAATAAATCTCTAAGCTAATTCCCCAAGAGTTCGATATAAACCCTCGAGTCATCCATGTGGGGAAAAGACGCTTGCTACACCACTCTGCACTTGGATTCCCAACAAATTGGTACACAGAGTTGTTGTTTGCCATCAGCTCGTTGACATAACACCAATTAAACACTGTTCCACTAGTATTACATCCCTTAGAGTGGTACATCAGAAATATCGCTGGTCCAAGGCATGACTATAGATTACAACATAGTACATTACAAAAGATCTAGAGAACCTCCTCGATACAGTGAGGAAAGTATCCTTACAAGAGACAACAAGGAAATAACAACTTATAGATGATTTTACTAGTAAGACTATTACGAATATTTATTTGGCTTGTGATTTATACTATAGCAATGCTCTACAGAAGTAGGTTCTAGTAGTAACTAGGGATTTTCTATCGTCTACTCTTCAGCTTCATTTCCATATCATTTGGTCCAGACGTTGACTCTATCTATTCCTTTAGATATCTTCAGTTCCTCAAAGTAGCTCACCTCCTGATGATGTCATTGATTGCTCTAAGATTGTAGCAAGGGTTAAGAAGGTACGGTTGAGTACGAGCGTACTCAGCAAGGTCATTAAAGAGGACCGTTTGATGCACTATCTACAGCCACAGACCAAAGGTTGTAGGATATGCAGGTTTTCGTAAATATTTCTTTAAAGATTGCTTTTATTCTAAAAAACTATGTCCATCAGGCTTTACAGGTTGATTATAACTTCGTGGAGTTCCTTTCTTGTCATGTTCGTATCTCCTTCCAAGAACAGGGAGTAACATGTCACTTTTTTACACTCTATAGAGGTGCATTGCTTTACCCATGAGAGACCTTAGCCTGTTGCACATCTGAGTTGCATTCTCGTCCAGACTTCCTTGGTGTGGGGCCTAGTATAAGGTCCAACCCGATCACTATCCTTCTTCACGACCTCTCATACCTGCAATTGTTATACTATCAGAACTCAAGGCAGAATTCTCCCAGCAATACATCTTTACCTTAGTTTAATATGCATGACAGCCATAAACACTAGAAATCTATATTTTGTACGCCCAGATCCACGGTAGGCTTCTCCCAAAATATACGGCTTTACCCATGATCCACAACTTACAAAACGGCCAGAACAGTGCCCATGACATGCGAAAGGAAGAAGATCCATCTGACTTCACCGTCCCTTTCTAGATCTCATAATTAACGCGTATTATACGGCACAAGAATCACCGGTGACGTTGGTTGTTAAGTCCTAGATATTATTTTCCTATACCACTAGAATTGTTATTGTAGGTCATTATCACTTGGTAAATAACCAATAATCATATCATTATGAAAATAGGTTTCCTAGCCTTTTTGAAATGCAGGTGATAATGATAGTAGATTGAAAATACTGGATAGAAAATAATAAAAGGACATGAGTAGGTATGAACTTGCCTTTTTGATTGCAAGATTATGCAGCCAAGGTCTTCTAGTCGATATAAACTCTAGAATCTGAAATAGCATCATTGATATGGTAAGGACTAATATTTAAAGAATTAATATGCTATGTTGTATAAGTAATGCTATGCAATTTAATAAAACAAAAAGAGAACGGTCAGTACTGAGGCCAGTACACGGCGAGTCTTAGAATTCGGCGGTCCTTGCCTACATAGGTATGGTAAGCTCAGCGGCAGCAAAGCTTACACTATCTAACTTATAGTGACACGCTACAACTTCGGCTATTAGAGCGAGATAAGAGAGCACTATACGATAGCATAATATAACACCAAACATAACCCATCCGAAGATTTCCCCCTCGAAGACTGATGACCCACAAGTATAGGGGATCGCAACAGTCTTTGCTGGTAGTATTACCCAATTTATTGATTCGACACAAGGGGAGCCAAAGAATACTTGCAAGCCTTAACAACTGAGTTGTCAGCTCAGCTGCACCTGGAAATAGTTCTTGCTGACAGAAGTTTCTCAGTAGCAACAATTTGGTAGTAGCAACAACAAAGCAACAGCAACAACAACAGTGAAACATGAGCAATAGTAACAGCAACGGTAACAGTAGGATTCGGTTGCGGTAGGCATAGGGATGGATGGACGGGCATTGCATGGACGAGTCTAAACATGTAACTTCAAGACATAGGGCATTGCAGATAAATAATAACAAGCATCCAAGTGCTAAATAATCCTAGGCATGTGCTCCAAATATAGTCATACATGCTCGCAATGATAACTTGCACAACATCTTCTGTCTAGCCAGCCCGTGGTAGCGGGGCCTCTAGGGAACTACTGGCAATTAAGGTGCTCCTTTTAATAGAGCATCGGAGCAAAGCATTAACACTCCATGAACACATGTGATCCTCACACCACAACCATCCCCTCTGGTTGTCCCAATTATTGTCACTTTGGGGCCTTTGGATCCATACAATGATATGTGTACACAACTTGCAGATAATATCACAAAAAATACTATCATAATGATTCAATAATAAGTTCAGATCTGAGATCATCGCACTCGGGCCCTAGTGACAAGCATTAAGCACAACAAGTTGCAACAAAGTCAAATATCACTAATAGAGATACTAGGCACTATGCCCTAATAGATCTTATTCGATTACATGATAGAACTCATCCAATCCCTACCATCCCCAATCCTACAACGGGGGATTACTCACTCATGGATGAGGGAAACATTGGTGGTTGATGGAGATGCGTTGGTGATGACGATGGCGATGATCCTCTCCAAATTCCCAGTCCGGCAGGGTGACAGAACAGAGTTTCTGGATCCGAATCTTGGTTTCTGGTGGCGGCGGCGGAGCGGAACTCTTTCTAGAAAACTATCAAAAAACCCCTCGGTTTTTAGTGTAGGGTTTCGTAGCATGGAAAACAAAAAATTTTCTACCGCATACAATCAAACAAGCCAAGATCTATCTAATAGATTGTAGCAACGAGTCGATGGAATAACTCACCCTCGAAGATTCCAAAGTGTTTAACGAGAGCGGATTCTCGTGGGTGATGTAGTCGTACTCTTCCCGATCTCAAGATCGCGTAGACGATCCTTCCGGCGCTGCGTTCCGGCAGCGTTCCCGTAGTCGGTCACATGTTCGGTACTCGACGAAGACCTTCCTCTCCCTTGTTCCAGCAGGCAGCGGAGGTTGTAGCACTCTCCTCGCGATTCCGGCAGCACAACGGCGTGGTACCGGAAGTAGAGGGGAGATCTCGCAGGGCTTCGCCTTAAGCTGGAGCGAGTATGGTGGAGTATGAGAGAGTCCCTCGGTGTTCTAGGGTTTAGACACACCAAGGAGGGGCTAGTGCCGGCGGCTAGGGTTTCACCTAGGCGGCGGCGGTTGCCCTAGGGCCGGCGGCGGCTTGGAGGCGGCGGCGGCGTGTGGCTAGGGTTTGGAGGAGAGGTACTTGTGTGTCTAGAGGAGGGAGCCCTGCCCCTCCTTATATAGGTGGAGGGGACGGCGCGCCAAGGGGTAGGGAGAGGAGTCCCTCCCCAACTCGGCTTGGAGGGGGCGCCGCCGGTTGGAGGAGGGAACTCCTCCCCAACTCGGTTTCCCCTTTCCTCCTCTTTTCCACTTTCCAAATTTAGCCGTTTGACTTTTCAATTTAGCTATTTGACTTTTCAAACAAGGATTCGAATTAATCCTTTATTTGGAACAGCGATGACACTTAGTACATGATGCAATCATACCAACTTGATATAACACATTCATGTACCCTTCCCCTTCAGAGTGCCGGACATTCCGGAACATTCTAGAACATTCCCGATGAAAACACCGGAACCATTCCCCAACTCCGAAACGGGACTTTCCTTATATGAATCTTATTCTCCGGACCATTCCGGATCTCCTCGTGATATCCCAGATCCCATCTGGGACTCCGAACAACATTCGGTCTCTTTCTCATCATTCCATAACTACTCAAACAACGTCGAATCCTTAAGTGTGTCTCCCTACGGTTCGTGAATTATGCGGACATGATCGAGACACTTCTCCGAACAATAACCAATAGAGGAATCTGGAAATTCATATGGCTCCCACATATTTCTACGATTACTTTGCGATCGAATGAACCACTTACATACGATATCAATTTCCCTTTGTCTCACGATAGTTTACTTATCCGAGGTTATGATCGTCGGTATCTCTGCATACCTAGTTCAACCTCGTTACCGATAAGTACTCTTTTCTCGTTCCCGTGATATGTGATCCCTTGTGAGCTAGTCACATGCTTGCAAGCTAATTGGATGACATTTCACCGAGAGGGCCCAGAGTATATCTATCCGTCATATGGATGGACAAATCCCACTCTTGATCCATGTGTTTCAACCAATACTTTCCGAACACTCAATGCCACCTTTATAGCCACCCAGTTACGGTGTGGTGTTTGATGTCATCAAAGCATCCATCCGGTAAAGGTGATATGCATGATCTCATGGTCGAAGGAATTAGATTACTATGTATCAGAAAGCATATAGCAATTGAACTATTAATATGACTTGATCTTTATGCTACGCTTATCTATAGGAGTATGTCCATCATATCATTCTCCTAACGGTATGATCTTATTGTTAATAACATCTCAATGTTCATGATAGGGAAACCACAATCATCTATTAACCAACAAGCTAGTATTATATAGAGGCTTTACTAGGGACTTCAAATTAAGTTTACAAATCACACAAGTATTAATGTTTCCTTGTTAATACTATTATAGCATGAATGTAAACATTTATCATAAACACAAAGATATAACAATAACTACATTTATTATTGCCTCTAGGGCATATCTCCAACATTTAGGTCGAAAGGCAACTTATAGGCGCAGAGGGAGGCCGAGGGGGTGCCTGGGGGGGTGGCTGCACCCCCTCTAGGCGCGACCAGTGGTGGGCCCGCGCCTAGGGTGAGTGTGGGCCCCCCATGCCTCCTCTCCGTCTCTTCTTCTGGTTCCGTGGATCTTCTGGTGAAATATAATTTTTGGCATAGTTTTCGGGATTTTACCTGTTAGTTCATTTTCTACACAAAAACAAGACACCAAGGTAATTCTGCTGAAAACAGCGTCAGTCCAT
Organism: Avena sativa; assembly: GCA_916181665.1. Lineage (NCBI taxonomy): Eukaryota > Viridiplantae > Streptophyta > Magnoliopsida > Poales > Poaceae > Avena > Avena sativa. Next base: position 294,470,802 of record OV702297.1, on the reverse strand, counting down.
GTTAGTTGTATCCAAATCACGCAAGTTTAGAGAAGAAACAATAGTAAAGTGTTCGAGAAAGTAGATACGTTTTGGACGTATCAACTCCCCCAAGCTTAGCTTATTGCTTGTCCTCAAGCAATTCAGTTGAAAACTGAGTGCGATAAAAAAACTTTCACGAACACTTTGCTTCATATGATGTATATATTCTCATCCCAGGAGTAGATGCTTAGACAATTCATAATAAGAAGTATGCAACTAAGTCTATTTAATAGTCATTGCAAGCTATGAAGAGAAAACCAACTCAATAATAATAAGTAGCATGAAACATAAACATAAGCGACATTGCAATGCTCGTAATAAGGTATGATAGAGTGGTATCTCGCTTTCCTTTGTTTGAAGAGCACAATATAAATGCCAAGGCACCTCTAAAGTTCACATGAAGACTAGAAGTAAAGATGTCAGAGATACAAGCATCAAAGTCATGACATAATTAACCAAGCTTTGGAACAAACACAAGAATGACAACTATGCTCTCAAGAAGGTGCTCATAGAATAAGTGCTGACTCAACAAAGTTGTGAAAATGGTTTTGTAACATCCCTAAAATCATGATTTCAAAGATTGCACATCATTCATGCATGAATATAATTTTGAGATCATTTTCAAACTATTTTCAAGAAAACGGAAGCACATAGTGCTATTATTTTATGTGAGCAAACATAAATCAAATGACCATCCTCAATTGAGAGCATAAGTGTTTTAAACCAAGTTTTGTTGGATTCCTTGTTGATTGGATTGAATGTGGACTTTGGACAAAAATTCATAGAACAAATGTGGTTTCAAAACCATTTTCAAAACATTTCCAAATCAAGTGCTATGTCACTATTTATTTTATTTTATCCTAAATGACCAAGCTAATTCAAAGTGACCACTTGATTTTATGCCCAGAAGTGTGAATGTTGCACCCTACAAAATCCTGAAAAAGTTTGAATTCAAAAAGCTTTTGAAACCATTTTGAAATTCATTCCAGAAATTCAAAACAGAAATAGAAAAGGAATAAAGAAAAGGAAAAAGGCTGGCGCTGCTAATCTAGCCCAACTGAGAAAATAGCCCACTAAGCCCACCCAGGTTCCCTCTCTCCCTCTCTCACTCGCAGACGCACCCAACAAGCGACTGACGGCAGGACCCCACCCCCTCTCTGTTTCTCTCGCAGACAACTGGGCCCTGTCCACATCACCGTCGTCTTCCCCAAACCGCGCGAAGAACACGTCGCCGCTGGCCGTTGCTGGCGTTGATTCCGCGGCGTAATTGCCATTGATTCTGCAGGCGTTTCCTGTCGAGCCCCTGCCTACTTAAACCCCTCCCCCTCGCGGCCATTTCCCCCAACAAAGCCAACCCGAAGCGCCCCCAGGCTGCGAGTATTCCTCGTCGCAACCCCGCTGTTCCGACGACCTTGCCGACGAATTCCGGTGATCACCGCACCCCCCTCTGTCCGTGGTTCATGCTATCATGCTCTGCATCTCTGTGTGCATCTACTGACACTTCCCGTTTGTCCGCGCATGGCTTGTAGCCTCGGCAACGACAACAACTGAGTGCCGCCGCTCTCTGCTCGAACTCCGGCGACCTTTCCCCGTAAGTTCCAGCCTCCCCTTGCCCTCTGTTTGATACGCATAGGATCCTCAGCGTCTTGCGCATCTAACGGTGCCCTCCCCTTGTCTTAGCGCGGCTCAGAACATCGCCAATGTCGACGATCCGAAGCCACAGCCGCCAGGGACTACTCCGACGAGCAATCCGCGACGACTCCGAGCGCCCCTTCGCCAACCAGGGACACGTTGAGCTTCACCTCGTCACTGCGGTTCTGGTGAGAATCCTCCCCCCTCCCCGGGCGACCTAGTTCGCCGGCTCCACCACTGACAGGGCGCTCCGCCGCTCGCCGCCGCGCTAGCGCCGCTCATCTCTGGTCAAAGCATTCAGGAACGTTAGATGTAGATCTTGTAGCTAAGATTAGAACTTAAACGAAGAGGTATGAGCGCATCTGAGCCACTAGATCTAACTTAAATCCTACGGCTCGCAGAGACCGATCCGCACGAAACGGTACCGGCCAGTAGGATAGCGCCGCGTGGCAGTGATTTAGATTTAAAACAGGTTTTGAATCTGATTTATGTTCAAATTTGTATTGGCTATAACTTTTGATCCCCACGTTAGAATTTGACAAATTTTATACCGTTGGAATCAGGAGAGCAAGCTCTTTCTATTTATGCAATGTGTTTAATGTTTATCTTCTGTTAAAAATGTTTTATTTGCAGAAACTTGTGTAGGACTAATTAGAGTTTATAAAATGTTTTGGAAATAATTTAGGGTTTGAGAAATGGTTGTTTGGCAAGTTTTTAACTTGTTAGTGAATCAGTACTGTATACTTGCTTGGCTGAGTTTTAAAAATCATCACATATCATCTTGCATGCATGCATATATTTTTGATTGTATATGTTTGGTGTGTAATTTGTTGCTACCATTCTTTGTGTAGATTTTGGTGCTAGTGATTGTGATTGTGAGGAGTGCTACTCTCCCAACTACCAAGGCAAGTGGTACTCATGAATATTTTTATCCTATGTTTTCTACTAAGCATTAGAAATATTTTGTTAGACTTGCATGCTATTATTTTGCTTATATACCATGTTGGGAAATCCTAGTAGTTGTAGAAATGCTAGGAAATTTCTAAGTTAAGTTACTATCTATGCCATGCTTAGCCTAGCTAGTAGCAAACAAGGGTTGGTGAAATATACATGCTATGATGAAAATATTTCTAAGTCTTTGGACTTGTGTTTTACCTAATAAAACAACTAAGTTAATGAAACACCTGGGTGGAATGGAAGGTTTGGTTTATGTTGAGTGGTTACACAAGGCCCATTTCTATGGTTTACCTTGTGTATCTCACTTGTGGTAAGCCACCCAGGAACAAAGAGATTTTAGAGGCCAAGTGTTAAGAAGCTTCTAGTGCAGCCACTTGGCAATATGGGCTCTGCCTGGATCACATAGGTTGCTAGAACTTAGCCATTTGGACAGATGGTGGTAGTGGGATGATAGGTTGGAACGCGTCCATTTGGTTTAAGGGAAGGCTTTTGAAAGGTCCTGTCTTGGTGAAACCAAGTCTGGTGGGGAAAGTGCACAACCCCTGCAGATGGAAAAATCTAAGTACTTAGCCAAGTCCATAGCAATGGACAACTTGAGCATCAAGACATGGAAGCTATCAAGAATCTCCTCATCCCAATTTCTAAGTAAAAACTTGTGGGTGAACAAGGGTGAAGGACCTCAATGTCTATTGGTGGTTCCTTGGGAATGTTTTGACAAAGAAAAACTTAGTGATTTCAACTAATAGGAAAAACCTATTTTGAGCAAAGCAAGCCAAGCTACACTTAGCCAAATTGCATATAGTATCTAGACCACCTAAAATTTTACTAAGGTATCACTTGCCAATACTATTCCAAAGTATTGACCCACTGTGGCTGTAACTTGTGATGTTGCAGGTTACTCTGATGAGGATTAGGTGTCATGAGTCTACACTCAACATGTTTGCCTGTGGCACATGAAGATGAAGACTTTTATTTATTTACTTATTCAAACTCTTGTATTAGGCATGTGGCCTTGGAGTTGTAAAGACTATGTTTATCTCTGGAATGGCTGTAATAAATGACCTTTGTATCTGTGTACTTCATCTTAAACTGTGGATGCTAGCAATGATCCAGGGACTAGCATTGCAATCACAGGGATCCTTTTCCTTTATAAAGGAGGGATCTTATAGATGGTATCAGAGCACTGTGTTGCCTGTAGGATTATGACCCTAGGATTGGAAACCACTAAGGAAAAAATTTCAACTACTTCTACACTTGTCTATTCTTCTCGTAAACTTTTCTAATCTTCTTTCTCATCTCTATTTGTAGATGAACTCCATCAATGAAGCCGTAACGAAAGGACCACTCATGACAATGACTTTGGAGTGTGAGACAGAATTCCCCAAGGCTCTCAGGGACCTCATGGTTGCATTAGAGATACAAGGTGCAGCTGTATACAAAGGTTTTCCTGTGATGGATGAAGGAGTGGAATACTGGTGGGTGCAACTTCACTTGTATAAAAACAAGGAAGACAACCACCAGGAAAAAGGATTCTACATGTTCACCAATTCAGTGGTGCACACTACATTCTTCGAATCAGCAAGGGATGCAGCTTGGAAGACCATCAAAGAACTTGGTTATAGAGTCAAGTGCAGAATGCTCAACCTCCAAAATGATCTAAAGGAAGAGAAGAAACATACCCCAAGAGTTGGAAGCTACCAACCAAACCTTAAGAGGAGACATTATAGACTTAGTGATGGAGTCATGTGAGCAAGATAGGCTGATTGCTTCTAGAAACATTGTGTTAGCTAACAGATCCAGTGAGATAGGATTGTAAGCGTACTTCGTTAATTGGACCACCACTTATCACCTTATTTTCCAAAAGTTGTTTCAAATAAGATCGAACATTGGTTGTTGTAATGGTTTCATGTATGCATGACTTGTGTGTTTTGCTTTCCAAGGATATGTATGTGATGTTTTGCCTTATGTTGTAACTTGAATTGTGTTGTTCTAACTTGTCTATCTTATAAATAGATGCCTACTGTTACCATCAACACTGTTGAGGAGTTCCAGGTTACCCGCTTTGGTCCTCGTATCGTTGAGCTTACTACTTTGCTCAATCTCCCCCTTCCTACCATCATGGTGCTTCCCCTCACCAAGTTTGAGAGGAAAGACCTTTGGGGCTTTAAGGTCAACCAGCCCGGACGCCAGACAGAGCCTACCACGGAGGCCATCGTCTTCAAGCTCATGCATGATGACAAGGAGAGAGGCCTTGAGGTAGTTATGCAGGATCTGATAGGACGTCTGCTAGGGAGACACTCCCGACAGGTTAGAGGTACTCACTTCCACGTCTTCGGTAGACGTGATGAGGATGGAGAGTCCATCGACTTCGAGGACGATTCGAGGGACACAGCAGAGCCGATTCGTCTATACCTCCAGGACTTAGAGTCTCTCATTAGGCACGTGGACACTGACATGACCAACGTCATGCTCAACAATGACGAGCTCCAGGTGCAGCTTCGCGAGAAGGACAAGCTCTTCGCGGAGCAAGATGAGATAGTCAAGGAGATGGAGGCGAAGTTCGAGAGCCAGGACAGGAAGTTTAAGAGTCAGGAGAAGCGAGTCCAGGATAGGAACAAGAAGATCTGGGACATGACTGAAGAACTGCAGACCAAGGACTTCGAGCTCGAGCAGCAGCAGACGGTGATTGAGAGGCTTCGTTCCCAGAAGAGGGCTCTCAAAGCCAAGATAGAGACCTTGACCACTAGTGTCGAGGAATACAAGACCGCGATGGAGAATGCAGGTCTTACCTTTGTCGAGGAGGAGGTTGATGCCGAGGAGTAAATTGGACTACTCATTTATCATTTATTATCATACTTGTTGTTTGAGAACTTGTTATTTGACCATCCGACATGTGGATGGCTTGCTACTTGTGTGTTTTACTTTGCGAACTTGTTATCTTGTTGTTGAACCTTTATCATTGTGTTGCCTGCTTTGTGTTTGCTTATGTGATGTAATGTGCATGAAAGCATCTATGTGTATCTCATTCTTATCTCTATTGAACAAACCACAGATGCCTCCCCGTCGTGTAAACCCCAACCCCAACAACAACAACAACATCACTCCAGAAATGTAGCAAATGATGACCGCTCAAACTCAGCTGATGCAGATGATGACAACGTTCATCCAGAACCAAAACAACAACAATAACAACAACAACCCACCGGGTTTTGATATGCTTACCAGATTCTTGAGATTGAGGCCAGCGAAGTTCTCAGGGACGACTGATCCCATGGTGGCCAATGATTGGCTACGCTCTGTGAACAAGTACTTGGTAACTGTGGGCTGTACTGATGCTGAAAAGGTCAGATTTGCAGCACATTTGCTGGAAGGACCAGCCGCCACTTGGTGGAACAACTTCCAGATCACCACTCCCATCAAAGATGTGACATGGGCTATCTTTGAGGATGGCTTTCGTACTGCTCATATCTCATCTGGAGTGATGAGTCTGAAAAAGAAGGAGTTCCATAACCTGAAGCAGTGCCACCGCAGCGTGGCTGAATATATTGAGGAGTTCAACAATCTGGCGCGATATGCACCGGATGAAGTTGACACTGATGCTAAGAGGAAGGAAAAGTTCCTCGAAGGGTTGAATGATGAGCTTAATCTGCAGTTGGCTGTGGCCTATGTTCCCACTTATCGGTCTCTTTGTGACAAGGCTGCTATTTTGGAGAACAAAATAAAACAAGTGGAAAGCCGAAAGAGAAAGCACTCAGACAAGCACAGCTCGGGATCGTCACACAAACGTTCCCATTATGATGACAGTGGAAGCTCAGGATCCCACAAGCATGGGAAATTCAACAAGCACCACAACCACAACCGTCATGACAACAAGCATCACCGTAGTCATGACAATGACAAGTACAAGAACCACAAGGGTGGATACAAGAGCCACCACAGTGGTAATGGAAGTGGAAGTGGAAGCCAGCCTGTCAAGAAAGACATAAGTCAGGTTGAATGCTTCAAGTGCAAGAAGATGGGGCATTATGCAAATGAATGCCCAGAAAATAAATTTGAAGGACCCAACAAGCCCAACCCTTTCCAGAAGGGACAGGTGAACCACATCAATGTGGAGGAAATCTATGAGGAGCCTGATGCTATTGCTGGTAAGTTCAAACTCAATTCTGTTCCAGCATTTGTTCTCTTTGATACTGGTGCATCTCATTCATTCATATCAAGAGCATTTGTTGAAAGAAATGAACTGCCGGTAGAAACTATTGGGTGTCCTATAAAAGTAAGTTCTCCTGGTGGAGAAATGATAGTGAATTCAGGATGTCATGATCTAGTCATAGAATTTGGGAAGTACAATTCCCGTTAACTTGATAATTCTAAACTCCCAAGGATTGGATGTCATTTTGGGAATGGATTGGATGACCAAGCACAAGGGAGTGATAGATTGTGCCAACCATACTGTCTCACTCACAACTTCAGAAAATAAAAGGACCAGATTCAAGACCAACTTTGAAGCAAGAAGGAGTATGCTAAATTCTCTTAAGGGGGTTAGCATAGACAGTGTGCCAATTGTGAGTGAGTATCCGGATGTGTTTCCGGAAGAATTGCCGAGAATGCCACCAGATAGAGATGTGGAGTTTCTTATAGATTTGGTACCAGGATCTGGACCAATTGCAAAGAGACCTTATAAAATGTCAGTTGATGAACTGAAAGAACTCAAGAAACAACTTGGAGAACAGTTGTAGAAAGGATTTATTCAACCAAGTTCTTAATCTTGGGGAGCCCCAGTTTTGTTCGTGGAGAAGAAAGATAGAAGTCAAAGGTTATGCATAGATTACCATTCACTCAACGAGGTAACTATCAAGAACAAATATCCTTTGCCTAGAATCAATGACTTGTTTGATCAGCTAGAAGGAGCTTGTGTGTTCTCAAAAATTGATCTCCGGTCAGGCTATTTTCAACTCAAGATAAGGGAACAAGACATACCTAAGACAGCGTTCACTACAAGGTATGGATTGTATGAGTATACCGTAATGCCTTTTGGTTTGACCAATGCTCCAGCATACTTCATGAATATGATGAACAAGGTGTTCATGGAATTCCTTGACAAGTTTGTTGTCGTCTTCATCGATGACATTTTGGTCTACTCCAAGAGCAAAGAAGAGCATGAAGGACATTTACGTTTAATACTTGAAAAATTAAGAGAACATAAACTTTATGCCAAATTCAGCAAGTGTGAATTCTGGTTGAATGAAGTTGGATTTCTTGGACATGTTATGACAAAGGATGGAGTAGCAGTTGATCCTGCTAAAGTTTCAGCTGTAACTGAATGGGAATCTCCCAAGTCCGTGAAAGAAGTTCGTAGTTTCCTTGGCTTAGCAGGTTACTACAGAAGGTTCATTGAAAATTTCTCCAAGGTAGCTAAGCCCATGACGGAATTGCTAAAGAAAGACAAGAAGTTTGCTTGGTCTAAAGGTTGTGAACTCAGCTTTCAGGAATTGAAGAAGAGACTTGTGACAGCACCAATCTTGTGTCTGCCAGATTTGGAAAAAGATTTCCATGTATATTGTGATGCATCTCATCAGGGTTTGGGTGCAGTACTTATGCAAGACGGTAAAGTTGTGGCTTATGCCTCGAGACAACTCAAAACTCATGAAGTGAACTACCCTACTCACGATTTAGAGTTAGCCTCTGTTGTCCATGCGCTCAAAACATGGAGGCATTATCTTTTGGGAAAGCGTTGTGAAGTGTTCACAGATCACAAGAGTTTGAAGTATATCTTCACCCAGAAGGAAATTAATACGAGACAAAGAAGATGGCTAGAACTCATTAAGGACTATGACTTAAGTTTGCAATACCACCCCGGTAAATCAAATGTTGTAGCAGATGCTCTAAGTCGTAAGGTTTTTGTGAATGGCCTTACCAAGGGAGAATTGCCAGATGATTTGTGTTCCCAATTCAGAAAACTCAGATTGGAGATTGTGCCTGAAGGACATCTCATGTCTTTGGATGTTCAACCCACTTTGTTGGACAAGATCAAAGAAGCCCAGAAGATTGATAAAGAAATCGAAGAGATTAAAGAAAAGATTGGCAAAGGAAAAGCCAAAGGGTTCCATGAAGACGAACAGGGTACGTTATGGCATGGGAAACGAATCTGTGTTCCCCAAGATCCGGAGCTACGGAAACTGATTTTGCAAGAAGCACACAACTCACCGTATTCGATTCATCCGGGTAACACCAAAATGTACATGGACATGAAGGAAATATTTTGGTGGAATAATCTCAAGAAATACATCGCCGAACATATTGCTTTGTGTGATGTGTGTAGTAGAGTGAAGGCGGAACATCAGAAACCAGCAGGTTTGCTTCAACCACTACCTATTCCTGATTGGAAGTGGGACAAGATTGGTATGGATTTCATTACTGGATTACCAAGGACCAGATCAGGATATGATTCTATTTGGGTAGTAGTGGATCGCCTAACTAAAGTGGCTCATTTCATACCCGTGAAGACAACCTATACAAGTGCTAAGTTAGCCAAAATCTACATGAGTAGAATTTTATGTCTACATGGAGTGCCCAAGAGTATTGTGTCTGATAGGGGAACTCAATTCACTTCCCATTTTTGGAGACAGTTACATGAGTCATTGGGAACGAGGTTGGAATTTAGTACTGCTTTTCATCCTCAAACCGATGGACAAACCGAAAGGACTAATCAAATTCTTGAAGACATGTTGAGAGCATGTGCCCTAGACTATGGAGCCAGTTGGGATGAAAGTCTGCCTTACGCAGAATTTTCTTATAACAACAGCTATCAAGCCAGCATTGAGATGGCACCATTTGAATTTCTCTACGGGAGAAAGTGTACCACCCCTTTGTTATGGAATGGTGTGGGAGAAAGAAGTTTATTCGGACTAGAACTTATCAAAGAAGCCGAAGAGAAGGTCAAAATGGTTAAGGACAGATTGAAGATAGCACAGTCCCGACAGAAAAGCTACGCAGATCCTAAGCGTAGAGAAGTCACCTACGAAGTTGGTGATAGAGCCTATCTTAGAGTGTCACCACTTCGTGGAGTGAAGAGATTCGGAGTCAAAGGAAAATTGGCACCAAGATATGTTGGGCCATTCAAGATTCTGAGTCGCAAAGGAGAAGTTGCCTATGAAATTGAACTGCCAGAATCTCTGTCAGCTGCCCATAATGTGTTTCATGTGAGTCAACTTAAGAAATGTCATCCAGAAATGGAAGAAACTTCTTTGAAGGATACTATACCTTTGGAGGAGGTTCAACTGGAAAGTGACCTCACTTATGAAGAGAAACCTATCAAGATTCTTGAGACTGCAGAAAGAGTCACACGGACTAAGACTATCAAGTTTTGCAAAGTGCAGTGGAATCATCATTCCGAAGAGGAAGCAACATGGGAAAGAGAAGATGATCTTCGGAAAGACCACCCTCACCTATTTGCTAGCCAATCCGAATCTCAAGGGCGAGATTCACCTTAAGGGGGTTAGATTTGTAACATCCCTAAAATCATGATTTCAAAGATTGCACATCATTCATGCATGCATATAATTTTGAGATCATTTTCAAACTATTTTCAAGAAATAGAAGCACATAGTGCTATTATTTTATGTGAGCAAACATAAATCAAATGACCATCCTCAATTGAGAGCATAAGTGTTTTAAACCAAGTTTTGTTGGCTTCCCTGTTGATTGGATTGAATGTGGAGTTTGGACAAAAATTCATAGAACAAATGTGGTTTCAAAACCATTTTCAAAACATTTCCAAATCAAGTGCTATGTCACTATTTATTTTATTTTATTCTAAATGACCAAGCTAATTCAAAGTGACCACTTGATTTTATGCCCAGAAGTGTGAATGTTGCACCCTACAAAATCCTGAAAAAGTTTGAATTCAAAAAGCTTTTGAAACCATTTTGAAATTCATTCCAGAAATTCAAAACAGAAATAGAAAAGGAATAAAGAAAAGGAAAAAGGCTGGCGCTGCTAATCTAGCCCAACTGAGAAAACAGCCCACTAAGCCCACCCGGGTTCCCTCTCTCCCTCTCTCACTCGCAGACGCACCCAGCAAGCGACTGACGCCAGGACCCCACCCCCTCTCTGTTTCTCTCGCAGACAACTGGGCCCTGTCCATGTCACCGTCGTCTTCCCCAAATCGCGTGGAGAACACGTCGCCGCTGGCCGTTGCTGGCGTTGATTCCGCGGCGTAATTGCCATTGATTCTGCAGGCGTTTCCTGTCGAGCCCCTGCCTACTTACCCCCCCCCTCGCGGCCATTTCCCCCAACAAAGCCAACCCAAAGCGCCCCCAGGCTGCGAGTATTCCTCGCCGCAACCCCGCTGTTCCGACGACCTCGCCGACGAATTCCGGTGAGCACCGCACCCCCCCTCTGTCCGTGGTTCATGCTATCATGCTCTGCATCTCTGTGTGCATCTATTGACACTTCCCGTTTGTCCGCGCATGGCCTGTAGCCTCGGCAACGACAACAACTGAGCGCCGCCGCTCTCTGCTCGAACTCCGGTGACCTTTCCCTGTAAGTTCCAGCCTCCCCTTGCCCTCTGTTTGATACGCATAGGATCCTCAGCGTCTTGCGCATCTAACGGTGCCCTCCCCTTGTCTTAGCGTGGCTCAGAACATCGCCAATGTCGACGAGCCGAAGCCACAGCCGCCAGGGACTACTCCGACGAGCAATCCGCGACGACTCCGAGCGCCCTTTCGCCAACCAGGGACACGTTGAGCTTCACCTCGTCACTGCGGTTCTGGTGAGCATCCTCCCCCTCCCCGGGCGACCTAGTTCGCCGGCTCCGCCACTGACAGGGCTCTCCGCCGCTCGCCGCCGCGCTAGCGCTGCTCATCTCTGGTCAAAGCATTCAGGAACGTTAGATGTAGATCTTGCGGCTAAGATTAGAACTTAAACGAAGAGGTATGAGCGCATCTGAGCCACTAGATCTAACTTAAATCCTACGGCTCGCAGAGACCGATCCGCACGAAACGGTACCGGCCAGTAGGATAGCGCCGCGTGGCAGTGATTTAGATTTAAAACAGGTTTTGAATCTGATTTATGTTCAAATTTGTATTGGCTATAACTTTTGATCCCCACGTTAGAATTTGACAAATTTTATACCGTTGGAATCAGGAGAGCAAGCTCTTTCTATTTATGCAATGTGTTTAATGTTTAGCTTCTGTTAAAAATGTTTTATTTGCAGAAACTTGTGTAGGACTAATTAGAGTTTATAAAATGTTTTGGAAATAATTTAGGGTTTGAGAAATGGTTGTTTGGCAAGTTTTTAACTTGTTAGTGAATCAGTACTGTATACTTGCTTGGCTGAGTTTTAAAAATCATCACATATCATCTTGCATGCATGCATATATTTTTGATTGTATATGTTTGGTGTGTAATTTGTTGCTACCATTCTTTGTGTAGATTTTGGTGCTAGTGATTGTGATTGTGAGGAGTGCTACTCTCCCAACTACCAAGGCAAGTGGTACTCATGAATATTTTTATCCTATGTTTTCTACTAAGCATTAGAAATATTTTGTTAGACTTGCATGCTATTATTTTGCTTATATACCATGTTGGGAAATCCTAGTAGTTGTAGAAATGCTAGGAAATTTCTAAGTTAAGTTACTATCTATGCCATGCTTAGCCTAGCTAGTAGCAAACAAGGGTTGGTGAAATATACATGCTATGATGAAAATATTTCTAAGTCTTTGGACTTGTGTTTTACCTAATAAAACAACTAAGTTAATGAAACACCTGGGTGGAATGGAAGGTTTGGTTTATGTTGAGTGGTTACACAAGGCCCATTTCTATGGTTTACCTTGTGTATCTCACTTGTGGTAAGCCACCCAGGAACAAAGAGATTTTAGAGGCCAAGTGTTAAGAAGCTTCTAGTGCAGCCACTTGGCAATATGGGCTCTGCCTGGATCACATAGGTTGCTAGAACTGTCACATCCCAAGATTTTCCAAATCTTGTAATGTGAAAAATAAATGAAAAAAATAAAACCTTGTTGATTTTCAGGGTGAGAAGAAACTTTTGAATCCAATTGGAAACTTTCAAAACCTATTTGGATCAAATAAAATCCTAAAGGGATTTAAAAGGATAAATAAACAATAAACTTAAAAATATTTAAAATTACTATTTTTGAATCTTTTAACAAAAGGATTTGGTTTTCAAAAGAAAAGGTAGATTTATAAATAAGGATTATTTTATAGAGCCAAATTAAACCTTGTCCAAGATTTTTGAAACAAAAGGTTTTGCTTTGATTAAAAGAGTAAAGGTTCATTTAAATAAAATAAATGAGAGTTTATTAATAAACCAATTTTATTGAAGTAAAGGTTTTCCCATTTTAAATAAACACTAAAACTTGTTATTTTTATTTTAAATAAGTTTTCCAAGTGTTTCTACTGAAGTGTTTTTGGTTTTATTTAGATTTCAAATGGAGATTTTAAATAAATCAAACCCTATTTGATTTAATAACTAAGGTCCATTTTATTTAATTAATAAATGGATCCTAAAATAAAAATATTATTTTATTTTGGAACTTTGGTTTATGTTGTTAAACAGAACTAAAACACAATACAAAGTGTGGTAGAAATTTGATTGAATTGAATGTTTGAATTGGTTGATTGAATTTCAAAACAGAAAAAGAAATGGAAAAAGAAAAAGTTTCAGAACAGAAAAAAATAGAACAAGGACGGCCCAACCCAACCTGGTCCACTAAGCCCATTCCAGCCCACCCGGCATACCCCCACGCGCGAAACGATTTCACCCACACCCGCACCCGCAGAACCAATGACAGGTGGACCCAACTCCCCTCTCCTCTCTCACGCTGACAAAGGACCCCACCGCCATCTCACCTCGTCGCCAACCCACGACCTATTCTTCCTCCCCTCGACGCCGTTTCTGGCTGTGATTCCGCGGCTTAAATTCGTCTTAATGCGGCAACCATTACTCGCTGTGATCACGCACGCTTAACCGTCCACGCGCCCTCTCCATTTCCCCTCTTTCGCTAGAACCTATACGCCCCCAGGCCTCTCCAATTAGCGCCTAGACTCCGCCCTGCTCCGGCAGCCTCGCGCCACCCCTTGCCTCCTTGAGCACATAGGAAAGTTCCCCAGGACCTGGCGCATCTTTCTGCATCCGCAGCTCGCTCGCGCGCGCCTCTGAGCCTCGACAACAACGACTCCAAACGCCGCCACCGTCTGTTTCAACTCCGGCGAGTGCCCCAGGTAGCTTCCGTCCGCCCCTTCCCCTCTCGTTGACATACGCAGGTTCTACTCTCCCTCGCGCGTCTAACGGACCCCTTATCTCGCTCTCCTGTGCCTTGTAGCCCCGCCCCCAACGACGACCGGAGCACGCCCGACGCCGTGTGGACTCCGATGAGCAATCCACGTCGGACCAGAGCGCCCCTCGACAAACTGACCACACCTTGAGCTTCTCCACGATGTTACGAACACGGTGAGCATACTCCCTTCCTTCCTCGCTTCCTGCATCGCCAGTTTCGCCGTCGTCTGACCGTCGCCGCCGCGCGCAGCCGTCGAGCGCTGCCAGAACTTGGTCAAGGCGACGATGGCCGTTAGATAACGATCCAATGGATACGATAGATCACTAAATGCTGAAGAGGTACGCAACCTGTGCCGCTCGATCTGACTTGATCCAACGCACCAGAGAGCGTGATCCGCGCGAAACGTTTTCGACGAATAGTATTACGACGCGTGGCCAGACTCTGGTTATAAAAACAGATTTGAATCTATTAGATTTGTGATTTTGTAAAATCCATAACTTTAGTTCCACACGTCCAAATTTTGCAAACTTCATATCAATGGAATCAGCAAGACAAGCCCTAGCCAACCATGCCTTTTGTTTAGTAAAAAGTTTCTGTTAAATGGTTTGTTTTTGCAGAAACATATGTATGCTTGTTTAGAATGTAAAAAATGTTCAAAATTGATTTTGGGGGATAAAATATTTGACAAATGGTTTATTTTCAACCTACTGACCATAGGAAACACTTTGTTGATTCAAAAATGTATTTGGTGAAACAAAAGAATGATTCTTTGATTTAAAACCAATTCTAGTCAAATAAAAATGTGGTTTATTTATTAAAAATAGTTTTTGAAAGAAAACCTTTGGGAAATGTTTTGTTTTAAACTCTCTGACCCCAAACACCAAGTTTTATGGTTTGAAAACATATTTGGTGAACCCTATAGATTAATGCCTTAGTAAAAACATTTCTACACCACATAAAATGATACCTTGTTTTGAAAATGGTTTATGAAGTGAAATCTTTTGCAAATGACTTTGCCACTTTATAAAATGACCAATAGGTGTTTCCAAATGTTTATGACCCATTAGGAACCACTTTTTCAAATAAAAAAAAGCTTGGCATGCTTGCATGCATTATCTTGTTTATATGATTTTATGTGATGAATTGCTTGATTGGTAGATTGAACTTGTGCCTTGCTTGATTAAATTGTAGTGACTTGAAGAGTGTGATTGTAGCAAGGACAAGGGGTGAACTTATACTCTACCAAAAAGGAAAGTGATGCTTCATACTTTTATCCCATTACTTTCACTATGCATTAGTGATTTTTCTAAGTAAAACTTGCATGGAATTTTTGCTAAGTATAAACCATGCTATGGGAAATCCTAGTAGATGAAACCTTAGTAGAAAATTTCCTAAGTTAATATTCCTACTACTATCAAGCTTAGCTTAGCTAATAGAAAACAAGGGTGGAATATACATTCATACTATGGAAAAATTTCTAAGTCTGAGGACTTGTGTTTTGTTTAATAAAACAACTAAGTTAATGAATCGCCTGGGTGGAATGGTAATTGCTTGGTGGTTTTTTGAGTGGTTACACAAGGCCCATGGCTATGGTTTACCTTGTGTATCACACTTGTGGATTGCCACCCAGGAACAAAGAGATTTGAGATGTCAAATGTTGAGAAGCTTCTAGTGCAGCCACTTGGCAATATGGGCTCTGCCTGGATCATATAGGTTGCAAGAACTTAGCCATATGGACAGTTGGTGGTAGGGTTTGATAGGTTGGAGCGCGTCCATTTTGGTCTAAGGGAAGGCTTCTGAAAGATCTTGTCTTGGTGAAACCAAGTCTTGTGGGGAAAGTGCACCACCTCTGCAGAGTGTAAAATCTAAGTACTTAGCCATGTCCCTGGTAAAGGACAATTTGAGCATCAAGACATGGAAGCAATCAAGAATCTCATCATCCAAATTTCTAAGTTAAAAACTTGTGGTTGAACAAGGGTTAAAGGATCTTCAATCTTTGATTGGGAGATGCCTTGGGAAAGGTTATTTTGTCAAGCAAAAACTTAGTGATTTCAAATGACAAGGAAAATCTATTTTTGAGCAATGCAAGCCTAAAGCTCCACTTAGCCAAATGCATATAGATGATAGACTCCACTATACTACCATAGTATCACTTGCCAATACAATTCAAATGTATTGACCCTTGTGGCTGTAACTTGTTATGTTGCAGGTTTGATTGATTTAGTGAAGTGTGTTGATTAGGATTACAAAGTCTACAACCAACAGGTCTGCCTGTGGCACTTTGAAGATGAAGGACCCCATGCTTATAGATATTCTGCTGCAATGTAATGTAATAGCCAACTGAGCTATGAAAGATGTAATAGATTATTTTATTCCTGGTTATAAAGTTGTATTATGACCTTTGTTTCTTGATATTACATCTTAACTGTGGATGCTAGCTATTGATCCAGGGACTAGCATTGTAAACACAGGGGACTCTACCTTATTAAAGGTTAGGAACCTTACAGATGGTATCAGAGCATTGTGTTGCCTGTAGGATTTGTAACCCTAGGATTGGACAAAAACCCTTAGAAAGATAGAAGTTGTATTTGTTCCAAAACTTATTTACAAACAATCTTGTAAGCTCTTTCCTCAATCATTTTTGGTTTTGACTCGACATCTCTTCTATTTCAACTTGATGGATAAAGCCTACCCCATGGCCAAAAACTTCACCATGAGCAAAGGACTTCTTCAACTCTAATGACTTCAACATCTTCAGTTCTAATGACTTCAACTTCTTCAACTCTAATGACTTCAACATCTTCAACATTTTCACCAAGGAATTCAACCTTGGATGTCACTAAGGACAAGTGAGACAAGAAATCTTGCTCAAGATTTGAAGACTAAGGAAACACAACTTAGAAGGAGCCATCATCACCTTGAAGTTTGAGATCAAGATGCAAAGAAATTCTCTAAGGATACAAAGATCTGGTTCATGAAGAATCAACTAAGAAGGATGGAAAGAATTCAAGTGAACCATATAGATGGACCACCATATTTAGTTTAAGTCAAACCCACCAACTTATGTGGTGTAACAAAAATATTTTGTTGCCTAAAGATGTGCTTGAACTTTGTTGTTTGAGTGAAATGTTTGGCTTGTGATTGCTTGCACATTGCTTGTGTGAATTGTGATGTGTGTGATTAGAATTATTCCCTTAGAAATATTTTTGCCTATTCTAATCCCAATCCAACCCAAACAGATGAATTCTCCAAGAGACTCCAACATCAAGGATGGTGACACCAACAACAACCAAGAGAACAACATGAGAAAACAACTACTAGCAAACCAAACCCAGTTGAGCCAAGTGACAACCCAGCTTTTAGCTAACAACAATGGATTAGACCTAGCTAGACAAAGGATTTTGAAACTTCAATCCCAATTATTACAAGGGATGGCCACTCAAATGATCAACATTGGAGACAACTCTTCCAAAGGAGTTTATGACAACAAGGATGACAAAGATGTTATTCTAGAAGGAACCCAAGCATGCAATATTTGTGGAGACAAGGATCACACTTCCAAGTAACATAGGGATCAATGCCCAAATTGTGAAGAGGAACATTCAGCTGGCCAATGCCCCACATCTCAAGTTACTTGCTTCCTATGTGAAGGAAATAATCATTTTCCTATCCAATGCCCCATCTATTCCCTAGTTCAACAAAGGAAACAAGGTGGAGTGCATCAACAGTTTGTAAACCCTCATGAAGGAACAACTTCTACCAAGAAGGATGAGGACAAAGGAAAATCTCCACTTGTACCTCCATGCAATATGACCCAATTTAAAGGACCAAAGAAGAGACATATGAATTATCCAAGGAGCAATAGAAGGTCAAAGAAACCAGTAGACATTCCTACCTATGAGATAACATATGAAGATCATGAACTGGAAGCCCTCCTAGCTTTGGAGAGACCCAAGAAGAAGAAGAAATGCCCCAACCCTAGCAAGAAGGATATTACTCAAGAACAATGTTACACTTGCAAAGAGATGGGACACTATGCCAATGAATGCCCAGAAAAGAAGAAGAGCCAAGAAGACAAACAAAAGCTAGTGAAACCCAAGATGAGGAAGGATATTAGCCAAGTGATGTGCAACCACTGCAAAGATTTAGGACATTATGCATCATATTGTCCATAGAAGCCACCTCAAGACCTCATCCTTATCACATGTTTCAAATGCAAGGGACTAGGCCACTATGCAAACTTCTGTCCAGGAAAGTTACACCAAGATCCCAAGCAAGCCAATATGTAATCTGGTTGGAAAATTTTTAAGGGTGGTAGTACCCTAGTTGCTTTGAGCCAACTTGTAATCCTAGCCTTCCCAAATCTCGGGACGAGATTTATTTTAAGGGTGGTAGCCTGACACATCCCAAGATTTTCGAAATCTTGTAATGTGAAAAATAAATGAAAAAATAAAACCTTGTTGATTTTCAGGGTGAGAAGAAACTTTTGAATCCAATTGGAAACTTTCAAAACCTATTTGGATCAAATAAAATCCTAAAGGGATTTAAAAGGATAAATAAACAATAAACTTAAAAATATTTAAAATTACTATTTTTGAATCTTTTAATAAAAGGATTTGGTTTTCAAAAGAAAAGGTAGATTTATAAATAAGGATTATTTTATAGAGCCAAATTAAGCCTTGGCCAAGATTTTTGAAACAAAAGGTTTTGCTTTGATTAAAAGAGTAAAGGTTTATTTAAATAAAATAAATGAGAGTTTATTAATAAACCAATTTTATTGAAGTAAAGGTTTTCCCATTTTAAATAAACACTAAAACTTGTTATTTTTATTTTAAATAAGCTTTCCAAGTGTTTTGAATTCTCCAATAAAACCTACTGCAGTGTTTTTGGTTTTATTTAGATTTCAAATGGAGATTTTAAATAAATCAAACCCTATTTGATTTAATAACTAAGGTCCATTTTATTTAATTAATAAATGGATCCTAAAATAAAAATATTATTTTATTTTGGGACTTTGGTTTATGTTGTTAAACAGAACTAAAACACAATACAAAGTGTGGTAGAAATTTGATTGAATTGAATGTTTGAATTGGTTGATTGAATTTCAAAACAGAAAAAGAAATGGAAAAAGAAAAAGTTTCAGAACAGAAAAAAAATAGAACAAGGACGGCCCAACCCAACCTATTCCACTAAGCCCATTCCAGCCCACCCGGCGTACCCCCACGCGCGAAACGATTTCACCCACACCCGCACCCGCAGAACCAATGACAGGTGGACCCAACTCCCCTCTCCTCTCTCACGCTGACAAAGGACCCCACCGCCAGCTCACCTCGTCGTCAACCCACGACCTGTTCTTCCTCCCCTCGACGCCGTTTCTGGCTATGATTCCGCAGCTTAAATTCGTCTTAATGCGGTAACCATTACTCGCTGTGATCACGCACGCTTAAACATCCACGCGCCCTCTCCATTTCCCCTCTGTCGCTAGAACCTATACGCCCCCAGGCCGCTCCAATTAGCGCCTAGACTCCGCCCTGCTCCGACGAGCTTGCAACCGAATTCCGGCAGCCCCGTGCCACCCCTTGCCTCCTTGAGCACACAGGAAAGTTCCCCAGGACCTGGCGCATCTTTCTGCATCCGCAGCTCGCTCGCGCGCGCCTCTGAGCCTCGACAACAACGACTCCAAACGCTGCCACCGTCTGTTTCAACTCCGGCGAGTGCCCCAGGTAGCTTCCGTCCGCCCCTTCCCCTCTCGTTGACACACGCAGGTTCTACTCTCCCTCGCGCGTCTAACGGACCCCTTATCTCGCTCTCCTGTGCCTTGTAGCCCCGCCCCCAACGACGACCGGAGCACGCCCGACGCCGTGTGGACTCCGATGAGCAATCCACGTCGGACCAGAGCGCCCCTCGACAAACTAACCACACCTTGAGCTTCCCCACGACGTTGCGAACACGGTGAGCATACTCCCTTCCTTACTCGCTTCCTGCATCGCCAGTTTCGCCGTCGTCTGACCGTCGCCGCCGCGCGCAGCCGTCGAGCGCCGCCAGAACTTGGTCAAGGCGAGGATGGCCATTAGATAACGATCCAATGGATACGATAGATCACTAAACGCTGAAGAGGTACGCAACCTGTGCCGCTCGATCTGACTTGATCCAACGCACCAGAGAGCGTGATCCGCGCGAAACGTTTTCGACGAATAGTATTAAGACGCGTGGCCAGACTCAGGTTATAAAAACAGATTTGAATCTATTAGATTTGTGATTTTGTAAAATCTATAACTTTAGTTCCACACGTCCAAATTTTGCAAACTTTATATCAAAGGAATCAGCAAGACAAGCCCTAGCCAACCATGCCTTTTGTTTAGTAAAAAGTTTCTGTTAAATGGTTTGTTTTTGCATAAACATATGTATTCTTGTTTAGAATGTAAAAATTGTTCAAAATTGATTTTGGGGGATAAAATCTTTGACAAATGGTTTATTTTCAACCTACTGACCATAGGAAACACTTTGTTGATTCAAAAATGTATTTGGTGAAACAAAAGAATGATTCTTTGATTTAAAACCAATTCTAGTCAAATAAAAATGTGGTTTATTTATTAAAAATAGTTTTTGAAAGAAAACCTTTGGGAAATGTTTTGTTTTAAACTCTCTGACCCCAAACACCAAGTTTTATGGTTTGAAAACATATTTGGTGAACCCTATAGATTAATGCCTTAGTAAAAACATTTCTACACCACATAAAATGATACCTTGTTTTGAAAATGGTTTATGAAGTGAAATCTTTTGCAAATGACTTTGCCACTTTATAAAATGACCAATAGGTGTTTCCAAATGTTTATGACCCATTAGGAACCACTTTTTCAAATAAAACAGAGCTTGGCATGCTTGCATGCATTATCTTGTTTATATGATTTTATGTGATGAATTGCTTGATTGGTAGATTGAACTTGTGCCTTGCTTGATTAAATTGTAGTGACTTGAAGAGTGTGATTGTAGCAAGGACAAGGGGTGAACTTATACTCTACCAAAAAGGAAAGTGATGCTTCATACTTTTGTCCCATTACTTTCACTATGCATTAGTGATTTTTCTAAGTAAAACTTGCATGGAATTTTTGCTAAGTATAAACCATGCTATGGGAAATCCTAGTAGATGAAACCTTAGTAGAAAATTTCCTAAGTTAATATTCCTACTACTATCAAGCTTAGCTTAGCTAATAGAAAACAAGGGTGGAATATACATTCATACTATGGAAAAATTTCTAAGTCTGAGGACTTGTGTTTTGTTTAATAAAACAACTAAGTTAATGAATCGCCTGGGTGGAATGGTAATTGCTTGGTGGTTTTTTGAGTGGTTACACAAGGCCCATGGCTATGGTTTACCTTGTGTATCACACTTGTGGATTGCCACCCAGGAACAAAGAGATTTGAGATGTCAAATGTTGAGAAGCTTCTAGTGCAGCCACTTGGCAATATGGGCTCTGCCTGGATCATATAGGTTGCAAGAACTTAGCCATATGGACAGTTGGTGGTAGGGTTTGATAGGTTGGAGCGCGTCCATTTTGGTCTAAGGGAAGGCTTCTGAAATATCTTGTCTTGGTGAAACCAAGTCTTGTGGGGAAAGTGCACCACCTCTGCAGAGTGTAAAATCTAAGTACTTAGCCATGTCCCTGGTAAAGGACAATTTGAGCATCAAGACATGGAAGCAATCAAGAATCTCATCATCCAAATTTCTAAGTTAAAAACTTGTGGTTGAACAAGGGTTAAAGGATCTTCAATCTTTGATTGGGAGATGCCTTGGGAAAGGTTATTTTGTCAAGCAAAAACTTAGTGATTTCAAATGACAAGGAAAATCTATTTTTGAGCAATGCAAGCCTAAAGCTCCACTTAGCCAAATGCATATAGATGATAGACTCCACTATACTACCATAGTATCACTTGCCAATACAATTCAAATGTATTGACCCTTGTGGCTGTAACTTGTTATGTTGCAGGTTTGATTGATTTAGTGAAGTGTGTTGATTAGGATTACAAAGTCTACAACCAACAGGTCTGCCTGTGGCACTTTGAAGATGAAGGACCCCATGCTTATAGATATTCTACTGCAATGTAATGTAATAGCCAAATGAGCTATGAAAGATGTAATAGATTATTTTATTCCTGGTTATAAAGTTGTATTATGACCTTTGTTTCTTGATATTACATCTTAACTGTGGATGCTAGCTATCGATCCAGGGACTAGCATTGTAAACACAGGGGACTCTACCTTATTAAAGGTTGGGAACCTTACAAGAACTTAGCCATTTGGACAGATGGTGGTAGTGGGATGATAGGTTGGAACGCGTCCATTTGGTCTAAGGGAAGGCTTCTGAAAGGTCCTGTCTTGGTGAAACCAAGTCTGGTGGGGAAAGTGCACAACCGCTGCAAATGGAAAAATCTAAGTACTTAGCCAAGTCCATGGCAATGGACAACTTGAGCATCAAGACATGGAAGCTATCAAGAATCTCCTCATCCCAATTTCTAAGTAAAAACTTGTGGGTGAACAAGGGTGAAGGACCTCAATGTCTATTGGTGGTTCCTTGGGAATGTTTTGACAAAGAAAAACTTAGTGATTTCAACTAATAGGAAAAACCTATTTTGAGCAAAGCAAGCCAAGCTACACTTAGCCAAATTGCATATAGTATCTAGACCACCTAAAATTTTACTAAGGTATCACTTGCCAATACTATTCCAAAGTATTGACCCACTGTGGCTGTAACTTGTGATGTTGCAGGTTACTCTGATGAGGATTAGGTGTCATGAGTCTACACTCAACATGTTTGCCTGTGGCACATGAAGATGAAGACTTTTATTTATTTACTTATTCAAACTCTTGTATTAGGCCTGTGGCCTTGGAGTTGTAAAGACTATGTTTATCTCTGGAATGGCTGTAATAAATGACCTTTGTATCTATGTACTTCATCTTAAACTGTGGATGCTAGCAATGATCCAGGGACTAGCATTGCAATCACAGGGATCCTTTTCCTTTATAAAGGAGGGATCTTACAGGTTTTGTGAAGGTTAGAAAGGCTTCCCAATGCTGAAAGGAAGGTACTCATTAGCTTTGAGCTCTCATTGCCCCTATCATCGGCATCTTCATGTGGTTAAGGTGAAAGTGAGGTCCACTCTGAATCATATGCTTGACAGACCATAGACTAGAAATCCCAAGTCCCTTGAGTACGAGGGTCGCTCCGCATGCTACTCAACTTTGGTCACCTGAAAGTTCTTGTAATTGTAAATACATGCATATCATCGAGAACCGCCAACGGGGTACCCCTTACACATGGTACAGGAGCTTTCCCATAACCAAAATGATAAGGCAAGCATACAATGAGCATCTCAGCAATCTTTTTATTTACCTATGCATAGATTTTATTGAGGGCGCTTCATAGATGCTCATTATGGTGATGCTACAAGTTTCCACCATGATTAAGCATGGCTTAGGCTAGCTGCCCAGGCGTTTCTCTAACATAATGTATAAACTCCATGAACTCACAACCTCCCCTTTTATTTCACATCATCGACATCCGTAAACAAAAGATCAAGGAATCAACTGGATGAGATATCCAAAAAGTGTTGAAAGCGTTCCCCGTGACAACACGGTTCTGCTGACTCCCAGTATATAATTAGCAAGCATATAACTTTTATGGACAGTCACAATGGTTCAGAATTATTAAGCGCAAGGAATAAAGTGTGCCATCAAGTTCGTGAGAGCTTTACTAACTAACTTTCTCAAAACATACAAACATTTTATTTTGGAATAAAACACGGGATATGAAATATGCACTGAAATAGAAAAATGATGCTAATAGGTAGGTATGGTGGACACAGCTGGCAATATTGGTTTTGGGGAGTTGGAAGCACAGGTAGAGCACGTACTCAATGCAAGTGAAGGCTAGCAATAGAGAGGGAGCGACAAACGAGAGAGCAATAGCTATTATAATCATGCTTGCAACAAAACCGGACTAACTATGGCATGAAAGTGATACAAGAACTCTGAGGCAAAATAAATCATCGAGGCTTACTGACTATTGATTAGTCTTATGCATGCGTGAGCATGTGCCAAGTCGATTCACATGAACAGTCAAAGGAGGATACCACAATATCATACCAAAGTATGAATAAAACAATACAAGCAAACATTCATGTGACATGCTACAAACTATTAGCGACCTGGAGCTAATCATAGACAAGCAAGAACTACTAAGCATCCATAATGACATACACCTTACACAAACAGGCTAAGCATGCTCACAATGACAAGTATATGTACACAAATGAAACAAATAGAGTTTGTTACCAGCCTCTTACCACACCTCGAGTTGTCTTAATCTTCATTATTGCCCTTCACTTGTGTGACTTGAATAATTAACATGAAACCAAAATCCACTGAGGACGGCTGAACCCTGCAAAGAACTCACAAAACCAAAGAAGAACAACAAATATTTTTGGTGTTTTCGATTTTTTAGAAACAAGCAAACAAAGAAAAACCAAACAAAAACAAAGCAAACCAAACAAAGCAAAATCTTTTTGGATTTTTCTTTTAAGGCAAACCAAAGCAAAGAAACAAACCAAGAGAAACAACGAAAATACTTTTGGTATTTTTGGGTTTTTAGAAAGAAGCAACTAAGAACCAAAAAGAAAGTGAAAACAATGGATATACAAAGAACCGACCGAACATGATATATATATATATATATGAGTGTGATGTCGGTATACCTCCCCCAAGCTTAGGCTTTTGGCCTAAGTGGGGCTCAATCCCATGGTGCCCAAGTAGATGCACCTCCGTAGTATGTTGAGGAAGCTCCCTCGTCCTGGTACGAGCTCGAGGCCTCCCCTGTGTAATACGTAGTGGGGTCGTATGATGGTGCTTCCTCCTGATAGTGCCCATGGAAGTTAAGAGAGCGCAACTTGTCATCTATCTCCGTCTTCGAGCGTGACCAAGGTCCCTGAGAAATACTGAACAAAGTGGTTTGGGGTAGAGGGATCTCTCTCTCTTCCCCGTTAGTAAACAACATTCTATAAACCAAGTTCTCAAGAGTAGAGTTAGTGGTGACGAAGTGGTGCGCCTTCATGGCAGCAAGATCAAGCCTCTGAGGAGCCAAAACTGTATCTTGAGGATCAACAGCAATGTTCCAGGCAGCAGCAACACGAGTAGCAATAATTCCCCCATAAATGGGTCCCTTAGCAGCTAGACGACGAGCAATGAGAGAACCAAGACAATACTTATCCTCATTGTTGAGCGCAGCAGCTAAGAAGGTCAATTGATAGTTGGAAATATTACTAGTGTTCTCCCTACCAAGAACACTGGTGGCAAGATAGTAGGCAAAGTACCTGATGGCTGGAAGTTGAATGTTCTTTATCTTCCCTCGCTGAGCTCTACGGTCATCATCATTGGTTATTAGCTCTAACAAATCAGCGGGTAGAGCTTGAATCTTCTTTGATGACCCAGTTGTACCAAGTACAAGGGCCTTGCAAAATTTCTTCAAAGTCATAGAATGAGCCATGCCATAAATTTTGGAAGACACATAAGGCTTGAACATACTATTAGTAAAGGAGAAACTCTCCACAAATGTTTTAGTGAACAAAGCATATTGTGCACTCTCGTCCTGCATGTAACTTGTTAGTCCAGCCCTCTGAATCAAAGTCATAAAATCGTTAAGAATCCCAGCAGCTTGCAAAAAAGTTTGGCAAGGAAAGATCGAGGGGTGCGCATCCCCTTCATCTCCCTCGTCACCAAATCACGAAGTGATGAGATCATCATTGTATGAGGGTCTAGTACTGGTAGATGACCTTGGAAGCCTTGCCCTTCTAGGTGCATCACTCTCAAATATGTCACCAAATGTGTGGTGGTCCATGACTTCACTTTTCTGAAATTTTAAACAACCATCAAACCAAGTGATTGCTAAGTGGATAGATGATGAGCAACTACTATAAGAACTTGCTAGAGGACTACACATGCATCAAAACAAAGTTTCTAAGCATAGAACAAACATGCAAGCTCAAACAACCTGTCACCTATAGCAGCAAAATACTCAAGATACAATCTACCAATCACAAATCTAATTGGACAATTGGAGGAGGCACATACCAAGGAGAAAACCCTCCAAAAATCAGCACTTGAGATGGGCTGAACAAGGAGATCGAAAATCACGAGCAAGAACAACAAGAACTCGAGCAAGTTTTCCGGTGTTTTTCGGGAGAGAGAAAGAAGGTGGCTTTGAGGAGGCAGCCTAGAGGGGCCCAGGTGGGCCAGACCCCCCAGGCGCCGCCACCTGGTAAGCCGTTGCTACCACAGGTGTGATGGCCTGGGGTGGCCCCCTGGGTCACTTTAGGTGCCTCTCTACCCCTTTTTTCGAGGAAAAAAATATTTTGAATTTTCTGGATTTTTCGGAAACTTTATTTTTGGCCAATTTTGAGGGTATGAAAATTGATTTTCTCGCAGAAATAGTTTTTTCAGAAGAAGCAAAAGCAAACCAAAAGCCAAACTACATGAGCTCTAAGAAACTCAAATAAGCAAACAACTAGCAAAACTAAAGCTAAAGCAAAGACTAGGAAGGAGAAAAGAAAAAGAAAGCGAGTATAACCACAGTGGAAACATTATTTTGTTCATTAAAATCCTTTTGTTAACAAGGTTGATCAAGTCTTGTTACCAAAACAATCTTATATGAAGCAAAACTTTGAATTCCACAAGGTGATTATGTTACCTCATACTTGATAGCAATGGTCCCAATCATAATAGTTTCAAAATTTTCTTGTGGAATGAGACAATATATTTCTCCAACCTTGATGCTCTCAATATTTTCAATGGAATTCAGGCAATAGCTCTTAACAACCTTCTTGGGGAAATAGACAGTGTTCTCTTTGTGACTAATATTGAATTACTTTTCCTTGATTGCAATTGATGACAGCACCTGCAGTATTAAGAAAAGGTCTCCCAAGAATAATAGACATATTATCATCTTTAGGAATTTCAAGCACAACAAAATTAGTTAAGACCATGCAATTATGAGCAACTTGAACAGGAACATCCTCACATATACCAACAGGAATAGTAGTTGACTTATAAGCCATTTGCAAAGATATATCAGTTGGTATCAACTTTTCTAGCTGGAGTCTCTTGTAGAGAGAAAAAGGCATAACACTAACTCCAGCTCCCAAATCACATAAAGCAGTTCTACCATAATTATTCTTAATGGATGAAGGAATAGTTGGTATACCTGGATCACCAAGTTTCTTTGGAACCTTACCATTGAAGGAGTAATTAGCAAGCAAAGTAGAAATCTCCTCATTAGGAATATTCCTTTTATTAGAGACAATATCCTTCATATACTTTGAATAAGGAGGCAAATTAATAGCATCAGTCAAAGGAATTTGCAAGAATAAAGGTTTCATCCACTCACAAAACTTGTTGTAGTGTTTCTCCTCCTTTGACTTGTGTTTCTTACCTGGAAAAGGCATAGGTTTATGCACCCAAGGTTCTCTCTCTTTACCATGTTTATTAGCAATAAAATCTTCCTTTGTGTACCTAGTGTTCTTAGTGTGCTTCTCAGGTTCTTCCTCACCTTCCTCCTTATTAGGAGACTCATTTTTATCATTACCACTCTCAGTTTCAGCATCAGAGACAGATATACTATTAGGATCTATAGCAGGTTCAAGTGGTTCCTCAACTATTTTGTGTTTCTTTTTCTTCCTCTTACGAGGACTACCACTGTCTTCACCTTGTTGAGAATCCTGCTCAATTCTTTTAGGGTGTCCTTCAGGATATAAAGGATCTTGAGTAGCTATACCACTCCTAGTTCTAATTCCATAAGCATGTTTATCTCCTAAAGCATTAACTAGCATATCCTTTTGTACCTTAGCAAGTTGATCAAGTTGAGTTTGAACCATTTGAAAGTGTTTACAAAGCATTTTAATATCATTAGAAGTTCTTTCCACAATATCTTTCAACTCATGGATAGCTCTAGAGGTTTTCAATAAATGATTATGAACTTGTTTATTAAAATACCCTTGCTTAACAATAAAAGTGTCAAGTTCCTCTAAACATTGATCAGGAGGCTTACCATAAGGAATATCACCTTCATAAAAGTGTTGGAGAGAGTGTTCCTAAATAGTAGATGAGTGGGGAATTGGATTACATAATTCTTCTATAGGAGGTAGATTCTTCACATCTTCAGCTCTAAGACCTTTCTCCTTTAGACACTTCTTAGCTTCCTTCATCACTTCATCATTTAATGCAATAACTCCCCTCTTGTTTGTTGTTGGTGCTTGAATTGGTTCAGGAACAACTGGTTCAGGAGTAATAGGCTCAGGTGTATTTAGCTCTGTTGAAGTCCAATCATCATAATTCTTGCTTATTTTAGTCATTAATTCTTCAGCATCTGCAGGAGTCCTTTTCCTGAAAACACAACCAACAAAGCTATCTAGGTGGGTCCTTGAATCATCAGTTAGTCCATTATAATAAATATCAAGAAGCTCATTCTTAGGCAATGGACATCCAGGATGTGCATGAATCAAGGCACAGAACCTTGTCCATGACTCAGGCAATTTCTCTTCTTCTCCCTGTTTAAAATCAAAAAGTCTCTGCAAAGCAGCATGTCTAGCACTGGGAGGAAAATATTTCTGGAAGAAAGAAGTAATCAAGCAATCAGGGCTATCAATGGAACTAGGAGGTAATCTATTAAACCAATCCCTAGCTTCTCCTTTTAGTGAAAAAGGGAAGATCTTAGCAACAAATTACTTGCGCATCTTAAAATCATCAGAGAATAAAGCACTCATAGTATAAAGCTCATTCATATGAGCCACAACACTCTCATTTTCAGTCCCACAAAAAGGTTCTTTCTCAACAATATCTAAATAAGATAAATCAAGAGAGAAATAATAATCTTCATCTTTAATATCTATGGGAGAAGTGGCAAACTTAGGATCAGACGACAACTTAGGCATAATAGTATGTCTAGCAAGGAGACTCTTAATAGCACTAGTACCATGTGTGTTTCGGCACTCTTCAACAAAATCATCAGTGAACTCAATGTAACCATCATTAATATCATAACTCTCACTAGCCTTAGGTGAGCTAATAGGTGTAACAGTGTCTTCACTAGGAGTTTCGGTATTTTCTAGACCAGCCATAGTAGCATCTAGAAAAGGAACTAATGAACCACTCGCATGAAGCACATTAGAAGTGAAGGGAATATGCCCGAGAGGCAATAATAAAGTGGTTATTATCCTATTCCTTGTTTATGATAAATGTTTATTTTACATGTTATAATTTTATTAATACGGAAACGTTAATACATGTGTGTTTAATAAACAAAAAGTAAGTTCCTAGTTATGCCTCTCTTATAAACTAGCTCGTTGATTAACAAGATGATCAAAGGTTTCCTGATCATGGACATTGAATGTTGTTAATAATAAGGTCACAACATTATTGGAATGATGTGATGAACATTCATCCAAAGTATAGCATTACGATCAAGGTCATTGTGTTTATATTGATATAACATCATACGAAGTAATCTTAGTACTTAGACCATGAGATCATGTCAATCACTAACACCAGAAGAGTATCTTGATAACATCAAACGTCACACCATAACAGGGTGACTATAAAGATGGGTTCAGTGCTATGAAGGTGTTATGTTGAGGCTCATAGATCAAGTTTGGAATTTTTCCATCCCGATGATGGAGAGATATACTCTGGGCCCTCTCGGTGATATCACATTGATTAGCTTGCAAGCAAGTGATTTGATCACTAGATTGTTATATCACGGGAACGAGAAAAGAGTACATGTAGGTAACGAGATCAAACTAGGTATGGAGATACCGATGATCGAATCTCGGACATGTAATATATCGCGAGACAAAGGGATTGAGTTAGATGCGTATATGGTTCACACGATCACATAAGTCATTGTTGAATATGTGGGAGTCAGTATGGGTATCCAGATCCCACTTCTGATTATTGATCGGAGAAGGGTCTCGATCATGTCCGCATTATTCGCGAACTGTCGGGTGACACACTTAAGAGACACCGACATCCATTTTGAGCAAAAGTTTCATGCCAGAAGGAATAACAAGCGTAGGAATTTATTTCACTAGATACCGAAACAGGTTTTCGGGTGAAATTGCAGAAAGTGTTTTTGCATGTGAAATGAAATACTAGCAAGGGATTATATGAGAATGTTTGTCATTAAAGTAATTGACAAAATTCTGAATAAATAAAAGGAGTTTTATTTAATGAGAGTTTGCATTAAATTTGTTGGAAATTTAATGGGAATTTGAGTGGGTTTTTTTAGTGGAGGAAATTGAAAGGCTTTTTTGTGAGTGGAGTGTCCACCCACATGAATGAAAGGAGGGGAGGGGGCAGCCCCATGGCTGGGATCATGGCCCCTTGGGTGCCCCCCTATCCCTATAAAAGGAGCCCCCTCCCTCTCTCTCACTCACACCTCCTCGTGAAGGATCTCTCTCCCCCTTTAGAATTCCCCATGGTCTCGGATCAACGAGATACATGTTCTCGGTGGCTTTTTTGGAAGGATTTGTTGCTTCCGCTGCTTCGCTGAAGTGAGGGCGCGGAGGTTGTCCGGGTACCCGGACGTGTGTCCGATCACGGATGCACCACTTATTTGCGGTGCTGGACGTGATGGTGCTGGACCGGCTGGACCAGATGGACTTCATCACGATCTTGAGATCGGCAAGCGTTTGACTACATCATCCACGAGTACAACCTCGTTAATGCTATACGGTCTTCGAGGGTATGTATTCTATGGATGTATATCCACCAGTTGCTTGTATCTAGTAGATAGATCTTGGTACTTAGTTCCCATCGTAGGAAATTTTTTGTTTTCTATGCTGCGAACCCTACAGTGGTATCAGAGCCGGATCTATGCGTAGATGCTTTGCATGGGTAGTACACATATGAGTATGTGGGTGATGATGATCATTTTATTGCTTCTTAGTTGTACTTTGGATATTGGTGGCATAGTGGGATGAAGCGGTCCGGACAAACTTTACATGTCCTCGCACATGAGACCTGTTCCACGCTTGACATGCAACTAGTTTTGCATAAGTGGCTAGCGGGTGTTTGTCTCTCCTACTATAGTCAATATCTAATTTGCAATGAGTTGTTAAAAATTTGATTATCCTCGTTGTGGTTCATGTTCGTAGGTAAGAACGGTTCTATTTTCGAAAGCCCTAAGCCACGTAAAACTTGCAATGGATAAATTAGAGGCGTCTAGTTTAGATTGTTGCTGGGCTAGTGTTATGATATCGTGATGTTGTAAGTAGAAGTATAAGATGATACTCTTACAATACACATAACGTGTAGGTTCCATATACCTTGGCCTTACACATAGAGGTATGATAGAGATCATACCACGGTGCACATGATGGAGATCATATGCGGGAACCATATAATTTCATTTACAAACATGTGATGTTTGATTGCATCTTATATTGCTTGTTTGGCATTTTATTAGCATAATAATATGATCCCTCATTTAAATATCAAGATAAGAATGTGTTCTTCCTTAAGTATGCACCGATTATGTTTTGTCGCTCCAAGACATCACGTGATGATCGGGTGTTCTTGGATCCACGACCATATTATGGGTGTAATATAGTTACACACGTGAATACTAAGGTTCTCACTTGGCGAGCCTAGCATGTACAGACATGGCCTCGGAACACGGACCAAAAGGTTAAGCATGAGTCATATGTTAGATATGATGCCCATTTTATGCTCGCCTTTGAAGCTACACCGACTCACGTGATGATCAGACTAGGTGTAGTGGATTTGGTTCATGTAATCACCAAAAAGACACGAGGTATGTAGTTTTTGAGTGGGAGTTTCTAATTTGGATTAGTAGAACTCAATTTATCATAAATTAAATCAAAGTGAATTTGCATAATTTGTTATAGTCATTGGCATTCGTTCACCACTTTATGCTTAGTTGTAATTGAGATAATATAACTATAGAATTATGGATACTTAATTTACGAACTGGTATCGTATTGTATTGAGTGTCAATCTAAAGTTTAAAGTCCTATTGCAAACTTTGCAAACTCTGTTTACTCCGTGAAATTTAATAATTGGTATTAAATCGAGAGTAACAATTCCAGTGTTAGTATCTTAAGTATCATGTTTGCCTCCATGATTCTTGATTGTTTTAATATCAAGTTTATCTAGGAGTTGAAAGAATTGTTTCAGAAACCATCATGTGTGGCAGATATAACGATATCTGAAATAATGTTTTGGTTGCAATATGATAGAGTATAATATATGTTCTCATATTGGATGAGAATTTGCAAAGGTTGGAGATGCTAGACATCCTAATCTTCCAAAAGGGTTTTGGAAAGTAACATTATACTCACGATTCGCCTTCATAAGCTACATTAGCTTGATCATGAAAGTCGTCATGATAAGGATGAATAGAAAATGTATGTAAAGTGTTTACTACACTAAAAAGATTACTAAAGAATGGAGTTTGAAAGAATAACGATCATTTTGATGATGGTGATCTACTTCAAAGTGCAAGTCCAAAGGTATTATTATTTGAATATACACGCTTTGGACTATGTGTCATGTATATGGTGCCACTTTTGATGTTGATAGATTCTTTTAAAAGGAAAAGGAAATGCTGAAAGAGAATCTATAAAATATATTTGGTAGAAAAGAAAAGATTGGAAATATCCAATTTAGGTATATGGTTGATATACATGTTATGGTTGTATTCTTTGCTTGTTAGACAATGTGGTTCTTGGGTATTGGATACCAAATTGGTTGGTATGAAATTTCATACGGAACGACGCAATTCATAAAACACAATGGCCTAAGTAACTAGCAAGAGAATATGTGATAATGTTCATCGAAAACAAACAAACCGTTGTTTGTATTTCTCGTTGACATCAAAGCTTGACTTCAAGATTTGTTTTAATAATTGTTATTTAAATCAGGTATTATGAGAACAAAGGTTGTTCAAATAATTATCGTATTTCATATAAGATGGATGATTTAAAAATCTAGTTGGAGAAATCACATCCATAAAAACTAATGCTAAAATGTCACAAGATAAATGATTGAAAGATCACTTACGAAGTGACATCGCCGTTTAAATTATATTGGAAATAAAACATGAAGAATCTCCATATTCATGGATTTTTGAAGTCTTTGATTTGATCAAGTGACGCTTGTGAGACTTTCCTCGGGATAATTAAAACTTCGTTCAAAGGCCAAAGAAGAATGAACGACTAAAATATTGGAATTTATACATGTCGATGTATGTATTCCATTATGTGTAGTCGTAAGCGATGGATTTCAACTTCATATGCTTTCTCCGGAAATTTGAGTGAATATTCACTTAATGAGAAAGAAGTATGAAATATTTTAAAACGTTCAAAGACTTTCAAGATGAAGTGGAAAATCATTGTAACAAGAAAATAAATGATTTATGATTTTATCATAAAGGGATTTATTTGAGTTGCAAGTGTAAGAAGAGAATAAATTATTTATGATTTCATCATAAAGGGATTTATTTGAGTTGCAAGTTTAGAAAATCACCTAGATTTACATCTCCCGAAACACCATAGGAATATGGAGTGTTTGAGATTTGAAATGAAACCTTGTTTGACATGGTTGGATCAAAGGTGTTATTTATAAAACTGCCATTATGTTTTAAAAGATTAAAACTTTAGAGACTACCGCTTTTACACTGAAAAGAGCTCCATCTTGATACGTTGAAATGACACCTGGTTTGGGGTAAAACCCAAGTTGTCCTTTCTTAAATTTTGGTATGCTAAACATAAGTAAGATGTTTACAACCAAAGTCGGATGAGCATGTCTTTGTTGGTTATTTCGAATAACCATTGGGTATTGCTCCATAACACCGAGGACAAAAGGGTTTGTCGCTTGAAATGTGAAGTTTCTTGAAAAAGGATTTTTTCGCAAAAGTTAAGTGGGAGGACAATAGAACTTTGATAAGGTTAAAGAACCTTAGCTGTATGTGCTGAGTTGCGCAACACCGGAAAATGTTCCAGAGGCAGCCATAATACTCATGGCTCACGTGCCTCAAAGGTTGTGGTCACGGAGGTCTAAGTTCCTATTGAACCAAGTAGGTCGGATAAATAATCAAATACAGAGATTTGAGAATAAATCATTATTGTTTGACAATGATGAACCGACTACATGCAAAGAAGCGATGATGGGCCCTGACTCCGTCAAATGGCTTGAAGCCATAAAATACGTGATAGTTCCATACACGAGAAATCAAGTTTTGAACTTGGAAGACCCTCCGGAAAGGTGTAAAAACCTATCGGTCGTATTTGGATCTAGAAAGAAACAGACATGGATGTTTCACATCTATGAAATAGTCGACATGTCGGTAAAGTTTTTACAACAATGTTCAAGGAGTTGACTATGACAATATTTGATCTTTCATAGTGATATTTGGTCTAGAAGGATTAAAGTAGCAACCACTACATATAATTTGGTATATGGTAGATGAATAAAACAAAACAAAGTTCTTCTAATAGAATGGTTACCTAGGATGTGTGCATGGCACGATCCAAAGGGTTTTGTTAATTCAAAGGATGCTAAAAATGGCATGCAAACTTCAATGGTTGAAGTAAGCATCGCGGAGTTGGAATATTCACTGTGATGAAAAGGAGTTTTCATCAGGAGACGATGAAGATGCTTGCATTTGCAAGAAATTAAGTGGGAGCGTTGAGACATATTTCTAATACATTATGTGGAGGACATCTTGTTGATTGGAAATGATGAATCTTTTATTGACAAAGGTTAAGAATTTTATTTCGATGAAAGACTTAGGCAAAACCCGAATATTTAGCATGAATGTCTATAGTGGATAGACTGTGACGCTAATATGGTTGTGCCAAACGTACATGTATGAGATATTGAAGGAGTTCAATATAGAAACGACAAGAAAAAGTTTCTTGTCGCATGGAAAAGAATTGAATCAAGATTCAAGTGTATTGACACTTGATAAGTGAAACAAGATTCAAGTGCTTTGACACTTGATGAGTAAAATCACAAGAATGTTTTGATCAATCATACCATGATATGCACACATCCATAAATGTCCTATGCTCTAAGTGTTATGAGCATATACCAGAATGAAACATAAAATGATCATTGGACGATAGTAAGGATATTCTTATGATCTTCTGGAAGAACTAAGAATATATTTGTGTAGAGGTGACAAATAATTCATTGTAAAGGGTTACATTGATACTAGTTTTGTCACAAGATACAAATTAAATTTATCTCAATTTAAACTATGGGTTGCACAATGAAATGGAAAGAAAGTTTCCATGATGGATTTGGATGAATTCCAAAGTTAAGACATTGTGACGGATACTACAACAAAAGGCTAAGTATGTGACTGCTATAGTAGCAGCAAAGGAGGGCATTTGTGTCAAGTAGTTTGTTATAAAACTAAGGTGTGGTTCGCAACGGGCTAACACTAAAGATACATTGTATGACAATAGTATCGACATGATTTAACCCCAAGGAACTAAAGGTCTCACCAAAAGACCAAATTTATACAATGCCATCTCATTGGAGAATGAGTGATGCGTGAAGACGGAAAGACATGCAAATACACATGGACCTGAAGCGTCAGATCAGTAGATTATGTTAACCACTTGCAATTGTGTATATGGAACACCAGAAAGACATAGGTGTTCAATACGCAAAGTTTTCAAACTAGATTTTTGTCTCTAGTGCAAGTGGGAGACTGAAGGGAATATGCCCGAGAGGCAATAGTAAAGTGGTTATTATTGTATTCCTTGTTTATGATAAATGTTTATTTTACATGCTATAATTGTATTAATATGGAAACATTAAGACATGTGTGTTTAATAAACAAAAAGGAAGTTCCTAGTTATGCCTCTCTTATAAACTAGCTCGTTGATTAACAAGATGATCAAAGGTTTCCTGATCATGGACATTGGATGTTGTTAATAACGAGGTCACAACATTATTGGAATGATGTGATGAACATTCATCCGAAGTATAGCATTACGATCAAGGTCATTGTGTTAATATTGCTATAACATCATACGAAGTAATCTTAGTCCTTAGACCACGATATCATGTCAATCACTAATACCAGAAGAGTATCTTGATAACATCAAACGTCACACCGTAACAAATAGGGTGACTATAAAGATGGGTTCAGTGCTATGAAGGTGTTATGTTGAGGCTCATGGATCAAGATTGGAATTTGTCCATCCCGATGACGGAGAGATATACTCTGGGCCCTCTCGGTGATATCACATTGATTAGCTTGCAAGCAAGTGATTTGATCACTAGAATGTTATATCACGGGAACAAGAAAAGAGTACATTCCGGTAACGAGATCAAACTAGGTATGGAGATACCGATGATCGAATCTCGGACATGTAATATATCGCGATACAAAGGGATTGAGTTACATGCGTATAAGGTTCACACGATCACATAAGTCATCGTTGAATATGTGTTGGGGATATGCTATATGGGTATCCTCATAGCATGTCTCCTATCCGGATAACCCGGGTGGCCCATAGTTGGTAGCATGGCCCATGGCCTACTGGGTGGCCCAGTTAGATGGATCCAGAAGGGAGGCCCATGCCGGATAAAGGAAGGCTACGGTAGAGTCACTGACGTACCCGGAGCCTTGGAGTACAAGACACGTAAGACTAGTAATAGACGGTGTAGGACTCTGTAACCTGTCCGGCTAGGACTTCTCCCTGTAACCCTAGGACCTGGCGACTATATAAGTCGGGCCTATGGGAGCCTTTAGGGAACAATTTCAGACAATCTTAGACAACCTCGCATAGCGAACCTATCTCTGTAATTCAGTGTATTGCCCTTATAGTTATTTATAGCAGGAGTAGGATTCTGCCACCGTTGTGGGATCTGACCCTAGGTAAGCTGTGTTACCTCGTACCCGTCAACCGTCCGCCTTCCCCCACGTCTCTAAACACTCACTATGAGGAACCCTCCATGGCGTACCTGTCGGCAATACCATGACAGTTGGCGCCCACCGTGGGGCAAGAGGCGCTTCAGGCTCTTCAGCGGGCGAGGACCAAGATCTTCACGGGAATCAGCAAAACCGTAGCCATCGGTCGCCTTTTCTTCTCTGGCAATGTTCTGATCGTCCCTCCCGACGAGTTCTAGATCCCGACGAAGACGAACCCTACGCGGTGTTCAATTGTTCCTATCGGAGACATCCACATCTTCATTGGAGAAACCGACTCGGGCACTAGTTCCCTGGGAGTCGGAGGAGCATCAAGGCCCGCACGGACCGCCTACGGGCATGATATGTTCGCGGAAGGATCAATGTCGGATCTCTCTTTGGAGTTTGCCGACAAAGATCGGAAAAATTCAAGGCTCACCCAAACCGCCCCTGTGCAGGATATAATGGTGGAAGATCACTGCAAGTCCGCCGGCTTCGTCCGTGCGTCTAGACAACAGAGATCCAAGTTCGTCGGCGTGGTTACCATCTTCGATCTGGCGCGTTGTGTTCTAAGCGAGGGTGAAAACCCCGCGATTACCTGGCCAGATGGCTCCGTATACGAGCTGATCTGGCCCACTAGCCCAATGATGATGATATATATCACTTTGTGGAAGGACTGGACCATGGCACACTTCTCCGGCATTCTCTAAGACGGCAGTAGGCGTCGAGATGCCTTACCTTCAAAGGCATGGTGAATACCGTCAACAACTACGTGGAGGCTGAAGCGGCAGCTCAGAAAGTGCTTGCGCTCATTGACGGATCCCCTCCGATTCAGCCACCGCCACCGGCCGCCATCGCCGCAGTTGCGCCACCACCTCCAGTCATCGTCGCACCTGTTGCACCTCCACCCCCCGTCATCGAGGAAGTCCTGGCACCCTCCGACTCTGTGATTGACGCGCTCTACGCCGACTTCAGTGCAGACTCAGAGGAGATAGATTTTAGTCCATAAGAACTAGACTCTGCTATGCAGGAGATGGAGGAGGAGTACACGCGCGACGAGCAGGCTAACAATGCCGTCACGTCCCGAGAAGTCTTCATCACCATTGGGACGGCTATGGATGAAGATCAACCCGGACGAGCTCCGCCTACAGCGCTGGACAAAGGGAAGGGACCACCTGTTGCTGACGACATTGATCGCTCAAAGGTCATGCCCCCTCGGCTTAACCCAGTGCAATAGCCACAGGAAATCGGCACCGGTCCGAGCAATAACAACGCCGCAAACTTGCCACCTCCGACATCTACGTCTGCTGCCGCCCAAGTTACTCTAGCTGATAGAGTGATGTACGGCAATCTCCTCGTCGAGCCACTGACCGTAGCTCATATCCGGAACGTGACACAGCTTGACAAGAAGCGCCAGCAGCTGCTGGAGGAAGCGCAGGCCATCGTGAAACAAGGCGCTAAGCTAGATCGAGATCTGGTCAACGCGCAGAAATCCATAGAGAAAGCTAGAGCGATGGAGGCCGAGTACAAGACTCTGCTGCAGCAGCAGAAGGCCAAGAAAGCTCCGGCTCGCCCCATCAACGATCCTGGTGTACGGCGAAACCTAGGATGGGCTCCCTCGAAGCTGCCACAATCCAAGCCATACATTGACAGTGAAGGCAAACATGTGATGCCCACTCCACTCCTCAACCTCGCCATCGCCAAGACCATTCTGGAGCAGGATAGATCGCCCGAGGCAGTGGAACAGGTCTATGACCTAGTGGCCAAGGCGGTAAAACAGCAGGAAAAGGCCACCTCTCAGAGGCTCGAGTCCGACCCAGCGTTTTGCCAGTCTAGCCAGCATAAGCCGCCAAGAGACAGATCTCCTCTTGATGTCGGGTCGCAGATGGGCTCATCAGAACGAAGACGGAGGGATGCGCGCAACAGGAAGGATGCTATCCCCATATACTCCAACAACGGAGAAAAGGCCCGAACTCGTCGCCCATCGCCTCCACCACCCTGCCGCCCCCCCCGACATCACGAAGACCCCAAGGCTCACCATCGTACGGGTATGCCCCCGCCAAGAAGAGCGGCATCGTCATCCGCAACAACACGGAGCATACCCGTCACAACGGAGAGCGCAACCAAGGACACAAGAGCAGGTCGCGCCATGACCCTCCGCGTCCGGCAAGCAATCGCGAGGCGTCGCAGGAGGGTAATAGCAAGAAGGCTAACCCACCGCCACCTCTGCCTCCGTCGCCACCTAGTGTTGTGGTATTGCCGACGAGTACGCCATGGAGGGGTCCTCACAATGCGTGTTTAGAGATGTGGGGTAAGGCGGACGGTCGACGGGTACGAGGTAACACAGCTTACTCAGGTTCAGATCCCACGACGGTGGCGGAATCCTACTCCTACTATAAATCACTATAAGGGCAACACACCGAGTTACAGAGATAGGTTCGCTGTGCGAGGTTGTCTAAAGTTTTTATGAACGTCTGAGATTGTCTTCCCTAAAGGCTCCCATAGACCCGACTTATATAGTCGCTAGGTCCTAGGGTTACAGGGAAAAGTCCTAGCCGGACAGGTTACAGAGTCCTACACCGTCTATTTGTAGGGGTTCGTAGCATGGAAAACAAAAAATTTCTACCGCATACAAACAAACAAGCCAAGATCTATCTACTAGATTGTAGCAACGAGTCGATAGAATAACTCACCCTCGAAGATTCCAAAGTGTTTAAAGAGAGCGGATTCTCGTGGGTGATGTAGTCGTACTCTTCCGATCTCAAGATTGTGTAGACGATCCTTCCAGCGCTGCGTTCCGGCAGCGCTTCCGCAGTCGGTCACGCGTTCGGTACTCGATGAAGACCTTCCTCTCCCTTGTTCCAGAAGGCAGCGGAGGTTGTAGCACTCTCCTTGCGATTCCGGCAGCACGACGGCGTGGTACCGGAAGTAGAGGGGAGATCTCGCAGGGCTTCGCCTTAAGCCGGAGAGAGTACGGTGGACTATGAGAGAGGCCTCGGTGATCTAGGGTTTAGACACACCAAGGAGAGGGAGCTAGGCCGGCGGCTAGGGCAAGGGGAAGCCCCAACTCGGCGGCTAGGGCAAACCCTAGGGGCGGCGGCGACTTGGTGGAGGCCGGCGGCTAGGGCTAGGGTTTAGAGGAGAGAGGTGTAGGTCTAGAGGGGCAGCCCTGCCCCTCCTTTTATAGGTGGGAGGGCGCGGCCAAGGGGAGGGGAGTCCCTCCCCAACTCGGCTTCCAAGGCCGGCGGTGGAGGGATAGGAACTCCTCCCCAAGTAGGTTTCCTACTCTCCCTCCACCAAGCAAACTTGCCGTTTGACTTTTTCAAATTGGCGTTTGACTTTTCAAACTAGGATTTGATTTATCCCTTTATTTTGCTCAGCGATGACACCTAGTACATGATGCAACCATTCCAACTTGTTATGACACATTCATGTACCCTTCCCCTCCGTAGTGCCGGACATTCCGGAACCTTCTAGAACATTCCCGATGAAAACACCGGAACCATTCTCCAACCCGAAACAGGACTTTCCTTATATGAATCTTATTCTCCGGACCATTCCGAATCTCCTCGTGATATCCCGGATCCCATCCGAGACTCCGAACAACATTCGGTCTCTTACTCATCATTCCATAACTACTCAACAACATCGAATCCTTAAGTGTGTCTCCCTACGGTTCGTGAATTATGCGGACATGATCGAGACACTTCTCCGATCAGTAACCAATAGAGGAATCTGGAAATTCATATGGCTCCCACATATTTCTATGATTACTTTGCGATCGAATGAACCACTTACATACGATACCAATTTCCCTTTATCTCATGATAGTTTACTTAGCCGAGGTTTTGATCGTCGGCATCTCTGCATACCTAGTTCAACCTCGTTACTGATAAGTACTCTTGTCTCGTTCCCGTGATATGTGATCCCTTGTGAGCTATTCACATTCTAGCAAGCCAATTGGATGACATTCCACCGAGAGGGACCAGAGTATATCTATTCGTCATATGGATGGACAAATCCCACTCTTGATCCATGTGTCTCAACCAATACTTTCCGAACACCCAATGCCTATCGTGGTGGTATCACGGCATATGCCATGGGTAGGCTAAAGTTGGGGCCGATGGACGTGGTGGAATCCGGGAGGGATGATGCAGTGAAGACCGCACTCGTATGAACAAAGAGAAATACAATGTATATTGGATTGAAGCTCTTAAGTGGAGATAACCCCTCATTCTATACATCTAATATCTTATAATCTTGCCATACTTGTGGCCACAACCATGCTCCTTGAGCTGTATCTCCTATACTTCTAGCTAGATCTCTCTGTGAGAGTGGAGGAAGAAGAAGGAGAGCTCCTAGTGAGCGGAGAGGGGAGGAGCCCTTCGGGGCCTCTCCTTCTAATGATCCCCCTGGTGCCCCTTATAAAGGGGAGCCCAGGGGACAAATCTTGTTCCCCACGTTTGGTATCTAAGCGGCATATTCCTAGCATCTTCTTAGATGCTCAGCATATGCCTTGGCATCTTTGGAGATGCCATGGCATATTCCTTAGCATATTCTTCATGCCAAGGGCATATTCCTTATGCCATGTGCCAGTCTGAGCCCTGGGCGTCCTAAGACTGGCACGGGACTTGTTGATCTTGTCTTGGCCTGAAGGTATGTCGATGTAGCGGTCGAGGAAGCGTTCGGGGGTGAATAATAGGGCGTCTGGGGTGAACTGATTCGGCCCAGACGTCCCAGGCGAAGGAGAAACTCGGCCCAGGCCTTGGCTGACTCGGCCTAGGAGAAGAAGTGGCCCAGGTGGTGAGATGCCAGCCCAGCCGAGTCTTTGCTCAGCCCGGCCGAGGTAGTTCTTATTCGGCCTAGATGGAGCAGCCTATTCCTGGGCCCAGCCGGGGTAATGGAGGGGAGCTGGTGGTGCTGAGTCCCACGTTGGGCCGAGCTTAGCCTCATTCGGCCCACCCGGGCGACAAGGTGATGGAGCCTACGCTGAGTCCCGTGGTGGGCCGAGCTTGTTCTCATTCGGCCCACCCGGGCGACGAGGTGAGCTGACTAGGAGGAGTTCGGCGGGAGAGGGCAGCGGCCTGCTGAGGCAGCTTGGCGGGAAGGAGAGTAGGCGTCGGGTTGATCCGGCGGGAGCGGCGAGGTGGTGAGGTGATTCGGTTGGTGGGCCGGCTGGGGATAATTCGGCCCAGCCGGGTTGTTTCCCTTTCCTCCTAGTTAATTCAGCCATGGAGATTGTGGACTGGGCCGAGATTCCCCTTACTCGGCCCAGTTGTTCTTTCTTGTCTTTTCCCTTTTCTATTTGATATTCTCTCTTCAAATATACTTTCGTTTATTCTTGTTTCTCATTTATGTACCAACTCTAGGGTACCTGGGGTTATATCCCCGACATTAGTCCCCGAGGCCATGTGGGATTCGTAGAACCGCTCATGGGCTTTATATCTAAATATCCCCAGAGTTGTTTTCCGACATACAACTGCTTGGTCATTTATTTCTTGGTCGCATAATCCTTTTGGGTAAGTTTCTGACTTTGGCCTTCTTGGGCTCTTTTCGTAACCCTGCTGGGCAAGTTTTTTTGGGTTTCTGGCCTTCTTGGGTACTGGTCATAACCTCTTGGGGTAAGTTTCTTGACTTATGGCCTTCTTGGGTACTGATCATAACCCCTTTGGGTAAGTTTCTGGACTTCTGGCCTTCATGGGCACTGGTCATAACCCTTTTGGGTAAGTTTCTGGACTTCTGGCCTTCATGGGCACTGGTCATAACCCTTTTGGGTAAGTTTCTGGACTTCTGGCCTTCGTGGGCACTGGTCATAACCTCTTGGGGTAAGTTTCTCGACTGATGGCCTTCTTGGGTACTGATCATAACCCCTTTGGGTAAGTTTCTGGACTTCTGGCCTTCATGGGCACTGGTCATAACCCTTTTGGGTAAGTTTCTGGACTTCTGGCCTTCATGGGCACTGGTCATAACCCTTTTGGGTAAGTTTCTGGACTTCTGGCCTTCGTGGGCACTGGTCATAACCATTTTGGGTAAGTTTCTGGACTTCTGGCCTTCGTGGGCACTGGTCATAACCTCTTTGGGTAAGTTTATGAGTTCTTGCCTTCTTTGGCATTGCTCTTT
The DNA here is from genome assembly GCA_916181665.1 of Avena sativa. NCBI lineage: Eukaryota > Viridiplantae > Streptophyta > Magnoliopsida > Poales > Poaceae > Avena > Avena sativa. Next base: position 294,427,784 of record OV702297.1, on the reverse strand, counting down.
TAACCCCATCGGGTAAGGTATGAGTTCTTGCCTTCTTGGGCATTGCTCTTTTAACCCCATTGGGTAAGTTATGAGCTCTTTCCTTCTTGGGCATTGCTATTTTAACCCCATTGGGTAAGTTATTATCCGAGTCATCTGATTCCAAATCCGAGTTACTTTACTCAAAATTGACTTTATGTCTTAAGTCTGAGTCATCTGACTCAAATCCGAGTTATATGACTTAAATCTGAGTTAACTCATCCCAAATCCGAGTTACTTTACTCAAAATTGACTCTATGTCTTAAGTCTGAGCCATCTGACTCAAATCCGAGTTATATGACTCAAATCTGAGTTAACTCATCCCAAATCCGAGTTACTTTACTAATTTTGATTTATATGTCTCAAGTCTGAGTCCTCTGACTCAAATCCGAGGTATATGACTCAAATTCGAGTTAACTCACCCCAAATCCGAGTTACTTTATTCAAAATTGACTTATATGTCTTAAGTCTGAGTCATCTGACTCAAATCCGAGTCATCTAACTCAAATCCGAGTTAACTCATCCCAAATCCGAGTTACTTTACTCAAAATTGACTCTGTCTTAAGTCTGAGTCATCTGACTCAAATCCGAGTTATATGACGCTAATCCGAGTTAACTCATCCCAAATCCGAGTTACTTTACTCAATTTTGACTTATATGTCTCAAGTCCGAGTCCTCTGACTCAAATCCGAGGTATATGACTCAAATCCGAATCATCTGTTTGCCACGATATAATTTTATTTGGCGTGATGGCGATAATTTGCCTTTGATATGGATCCGAGATATAGATCCGAGATTAAGCTTTGGGATATGATAATAGGGCTAACCGCTGAGAGATCTGATTCGAGATGTAGATATGAGATATAGATTCGAGATATGATAAGCTGCCCAATAGTCATCCGAGATATGGGATAACCTGGCAAGATGGTGAAATACCAATCCGAGTCATAACATAACCTGGCAATCTGGCGAACTGAATAAAGCTTTGGCCTGAATCAGAGATATGATTAGTGCGCCGAGTCTGAATACCAATCCGAATTGTAATATACCCTGGCAAGCTGAATCAAATGTTAGTCCGAATCAGAGACAATCTACTGAGCTGAGTTAAAGGTTAATTCGAAGCATAAACAAATTGACTTCAAATTATATCCGAATCAACAATAAGCTGGCTGGTAAGCTGAGTTAAAGGACAATCCAAAGCATAAATAAACTGACCCAAATTCTATCTGACTCATAAGTAAGCTAACTCAAATTCTATCTGGATCATAAATAAGCTGATTCAACTTCTGTCCGAGTTATAAATAAGTCGGCTGGGGAGCTGAGTTAAAGGGTAATCCAAAACATAAGTAAACTGACTCAGAATCTATCTGAATCACAAATAAGCAGATTCAACTTATGGCCGAGTTATAAATAATGCTGGCCTGTGAGCTGAGTCACAGGATAACCCAAAGCATAAACTAACTGACTCAAAATCCGTATGAATCACAAATAAGATGATTCAACTTATGGCCGAGTTATAAACAAGATGGCTGGAGTACAGATCTAAATTAACATAATGCTTTCTTAATCTAAAGGTGACTCTACGGATAAGTTGACTAGTCCCCGGGTTGAGTTATTTTCTCCCTGGGATGAAGGATTGAGTGTAGGTGGCTGAGTTACCTGGCACTTACAGTATACTTGGAGAAGTGTTTGGGTGAGTTTTGCTAGGTCATACCTGCCATGCTGAGTTACTTGGTACTTACAGTGAGCTTTGGAGTAGTGCTTGAGTCCTTCTTGCTGAATCTTACCTGCTTTGATGAGTTAGACTTGGAGAGCCTCTGTGCTTACCTCTTTGTTCTCTGTTGGCTTAGTGAGGCTGAATGAGCCCTATGAGGAAGAAAGTTGATGAAGGTGTTCCCGTCCGGATGGAAACCCAACCAACCCCACGAGAGGCCCCACGGTGGGCGCCAAATGTCGTGGTGGTATCACGGCATATGCCATGGGTAGGCTAAAGTTGGGGCCGATGGACGTGGTGGAACCCGGGAGGGATGATGCAGTGAAGACCGCACTCGTATGAACAAAGAGAAATACAATGTATATTGGATTGAAGCTCTTAAGTGGAGATAACCCCTCATTCTATACATCTAATCTCTTATAATCTTGCCATACTTGTGGCTACAACCATCCTCCTTGAGCTGTATCTCCTATACTTCTAGCTAGATCTCTCTGTGAGAGTGGAGGAAGAAGGAGAGCTCCTAGTGAGCGGAGAGGGAGGAGCCCTTCGGGGCCTCTCCTTCTAACGATCCCCCTGGTGCCCCTTATAAAGGGGAGCCCAGGGGACAAATCTTGTTCCCCACGTTTGGTATCTAAGCGGCATATTCCTAGCATCTTCTTAGATGCTCAGCATATGCCTTGGCATCTTTGGAGATGCCATGGCATATTCCTTAGCATATTCTTCATGCCAAGGGAATATTCCTTATGCCATGTGCCAGTCTGAGCCCTGGGCGTCCTAAGACTGGAACGGGACTTGTTGATCTTGTCTTGGCCTGAAGGTATGTCGATGTAGCGGTCGAGGAAGCGTTCGGGGGTGAATAATAGGGCGTCTGGGGTGAACTGATTCGGCCCAGACGTCCCAGGCGAAGGAGAAACTCGGCCCAGGCCTTGGCTGACTCGGCCTAGGAGAAGAAGTGGCCCAGGTGGTGAGATGCCAGCCCAGCCGAGTCTTTGCTCAGCCCGGCCGAGGTAGTTCTTATTCGGCCCAGATGGAGCAGCCTGTTCATGGGCCCAGCCAGGGTAATGGAGGGGAGCTGGTGGTGCCGAGTCCCGCGGTGGGCCGAGCTTAGCCTCATTTGGCCCACCCAGGCGACGAGGTGATGGAGCCTGCGCTGAGCCCCGCGGTGGGCCGAGCTTGTGCTCATTCGGCCCACCCGGGCAACGAGGTGATGGAGCCTGCGCTGAGTCCCGCGGTGGGCCGAGCTTGTGCTCATTCGGCCCACCCGGGCGACGAGGTGAGCTGACTAGGAGCAGTTCGGCGGGAGAGGGCAGCGGCCTGCTGAGGCAGCTTGGCGGGAAGGAGAGTAGGCGTCGGGTTGATCCGGCGGGAGCGGAGAGGTGGTGAGGTGATTCGGTTGGTGGGCCAGCTAGGGATAATTCGGCCCAGCCGGGTTGTTTCCCTTTCCTCCTAGTTAATTCAGCCATGGAGATTGTGGACTGGGCCGAGATTCCCCTTACTCGGCCCAGTTGTTCTTTCTTGTCTTTTCCCTTTTCTATTTGATATTCTCTCTTCAAATATACTTTCGTTTATTCTTGTTTCTCATTTATGTACCAACTCTGGGGTACCTGGGGTTATATCCCCGACAATGCCACCTTTATAACCACCCAGTTATGGTGTGGTGTTTGATGTCATCAAAGCATCCTTCCAGTGATGGTGATGTGCATGATCTCATGGTCGAAGGAATTAGGTTACTATGTATCGGAAAGCATATAGCAGTTGAACTATTAAAATGACTTGATCTTTATGCTACGCTTATCTATAGGAGTATGTCCATCATATCATTCTCCTAACGATATGATCTTGTTGTTAATAACATCTCAATGTTCATGATAGGGAAACCACAATCATTTATTAACCAACAAGCTAGTATTATAAAGAGGCTTTACTAGGGACTCTAATTTAGTTTACAAATCACACAAGTATTAATGTTTCCTTGTTAATACTGTTATAGCATGAATGTAAACATTTATCATAAACACAAAGATATAATAATAACTATATTTATTATTGCCTCTAGGGCATATCTCCAACAGTCTCCCACTTGCACTAGAGTCAACTAATCTAGATTACATGGTAATATAACGAACACCCATGGCAGTTTGGTGTTGGTCATGTTTTGCCCTCGGGAGAGGTTTAGTCAACGGATCCGCCACATTCAGATCTGTGTGTACTTTGCAAATCTTTATGTCACCATCTTGGACATGTTCTCGAATAGCGTGAAAACGTAGCTTGATGTGCTTTAGCTTCTTGTGTGACCTTGGTTCTTGCGCATTGGCTATGGCGCCCATGTTATCACAGTAGATAGACATTGGGTCCAGCGCACTTGGAACCACACCGAGCTCTGTAATGAACTCCTTCATCCATATCGCTTCTTGTGAAGCCTCTGAAGCAGCTATGTATTCCGATTCAGTTGAAGATCTCGCCACAACGCTTTGCTTTGCACTCCTCCAGCTAACTGCTGCACCATTCAAAGTAAATACGTATCCAGATTGAGATTTAGAATCATCCGGATCGGTGTTCCAACTAGCATCGGTGTAACCATTAACAACGAGCTGTTCATCACCTCCATAAGAAAGAACCATATCCTTAGTTCTTCTCAAGTACTTAAGGATGTTTTTGACCACTGTCCAATGATCCACTCCTGGATCACTTTGATATCTGCTAGTCAAACTAACAGCATATGCAATGTCGGGTCTAGTACATAGCATGGCATACATTAGAGATCCTATGGCTGAGGCATAGGGAGTCTTACTCATCCTTTCTCTATCTTCTGCCGTTGCTGGACTTTGAGTTTTACTCAAGGTCATATTGGGCAACATGGGCAAGAACCCTTTCTTGCTATCTTCCATTCCAAACCTCTTTACAACTTTGTCCAAATATGTACTTTTAGATAATGATATTAGGCGTCTCGATCTATCTCTATAAATCTTTATGCCTAATATGTAAGCTGCTTCGCCAAGATCCTTCATTGAAAAACTATTATTCAAATATTCCTTGACACTATTAAGAAGGTCTACATCATTCCCAATCAACAATATGTCATCTACATATAGTATTAAGAATGTTATAGAGGTCCCACTCACTTTCTTGTAAATACAAGCTTCTCCATAAGTTTGTATAAAACCAAAACTTTTGATAACCTTATCAAAACATTGATTCCAACTTCGGGATGCTTGCTTCAATCCATATATGGACCGTTGAAGTTTGTATACCTTGTTAGCATCTTTAGGATCGACAAAACCTTTGGGTTGCATCATATACAATTCTTCATCAATGTCTCCATTGAGGAACGCTGTTTTGACATCCATCTGCCATATCTCATAATCGTAATATGCAGCGATTGCTAACAAAATCCTCACAGACTTTAGCTTCGCTACTGGTGAGGAAGTCTCATCGTAGTCAACTCCTTGAATTTGTCGAAACCCTTTTGCGACAAGTCAAGCTTTATAGACAGTAACATTACCACCAGCATCTGTTTTCTTCTTGAAAATCCATTTGTTCTTGACAGCCTTCCGGCCATCCGGTAAGTCCACCAAAGTCCATACTTGGTTTTCGTACATGGATCCAATTTCGGATTTCATGGATTCTTGCCATTTATTGGAATCTGGGCTCATCATCGCTTCCTCATACGTCGCAGGGTCATTGGTGTTGTCCACCAACATGACACTCATAACGGGATCATACCAATCAGGAGTGGTACGAGTTCTCGTTGACCTGCGAGGTTCTGTAGCAACTACAACCAAAGTTTCATGATCATCATCATTAGATTCCTCTCTTATTGGTGTAGGCACCACAGGAACTTCTTCCGGTGCTGCGCTACTCGCAAGTTCGAGAGAAGGTTTGACAACCTCGTCGAGTTCTACTTTCCTTCCAGTCACTTCTTTCGAGAGAAATTCCTTCTCTAGAAAGGATCCATTCTTGGCAACGAAGATTTTGCCTTCGGATCTATGATAGAAGGTATACCCAATAGTTTCCTTTGGGTATCCTATGAAGACGCATTTTTCTGCTTTGGGTTCAAGCTTGTCCGGCTGTAACTTCTTTACATAGGCTTCGCAACCCCAAACTTTAAGGAACGATAATTTAGGTTTCTTCCCAAACCATAATTCATACGGTGTCGTTTCAACGGATTTAGATGGTGCCCTATTTAAAGTGAATGCGGATGTTTCTAATGCATAACCCCAAAATGATAGCGGTAAATCTGTAAGTGACATCATAGAACGAACCATATCTAAGAGAGTTCGATTACGACGTTCAGACACACCATTACGCTGTGGTGTTCCCGGCGGTGTCAATTGTGAAAGTATTCCGCATTTCTTCAAATGCTCGCCAAACTCGTAAATTAGATATTCACCTCCACGATCAGAACATAGAAATTCAATCTTCTTGTTACGTTGATGCTCCACCTCACTTTGAAATTCCTTAAACTTCTCGAAAGTTTCGGACTTATGTTTCATGAAATAGATATACCCATATCTACTCAAGTCATCCGTGAAGGTAAGAACATAACGATAACCACCGCGCGATGCTACACTCATTGGACCACACACATCGGTATGTATGATTTCCAATAAGTCCGTAGCTCGCTCCATCATACCAGAAAATGGAGTCTTAGTCATTTTACCCATCAGACATGCTTTGCATCTTTCAAGTGATTCGAAATCAAGTGATTCAAGAAGTCCATCGGAATGGAGTTTCTTCATACGCTTCACTCCAATGTGGCCAAGACGACAGTGCCACATATAGGTCGAGTTATCGCTCGATTTCAAACGTTTAGCTTCAATGTTATTAATATGTGTATTTCTACTATCGAGATTCAATAAGAATAGACCATCTATCAAAGGTGCATGTGCATAAAACATATTACTCATATAAATCAAACAACCATTATTCTCGGACTTAAACAAGTAACCGTCTCGCAATAAACAAGATCCCGATATAATGTTCATGCTTAACGCAGGCACCAAATAACAATTATTTAAGTATAAAACTAATCCCGATGGTAGATGAAGAGGTAGCGTGCCGACCGCGATCACATCAACCTTTGATCCATTTCCTACGCGCATCGTCACCTCGTTCTTCGCTAGCTTCCGTTTATTCTGCAGCACCTGTTTCGAGTTACAAATATGAGCAACGGAACCAGTATCAAATACCCAGGCACTACTATGAGTACTAGTGAGATACACATCAATAACATGTATATCGGATATACCTTTCTTCTTGATGTTGCCGTTCTTTAAATCCGCCAAGTACTTTGGGCAATTCCGCTTCCAGTGACCTTCTCCCTTGCAGTAAAAGCACTCAGCATCAGGCTTAGGTCCAGCCTTGGTCTTCTTCGTCGGTGCGGTAACTTTCTTACCACCCTTCTTGAAGTGTCCCTTTTGCTTAGACTTGCCTTTCTTGAATTTGGTGGTCTTATTGACCATCAACACTTGGTGCTCTTTCTTGATCTCCACTTCTGCAGATTTCAACATGGAGAAGAGTTCTGACAACTGCTTGTTCATGCTTTGCATATTGTAGTTCATCACAAAGTTCTTGTAACTTGGTGGTAGTGATTAGAGGACACGGTAAATCCCCAAAGCATTAGGAATCACTATACCCAAGCTTTGGAGTTTGTTTGCGTGCCCAGACATCTTAAGCACATGCTCACTTACGGAGCTGCCCTCTTCCATCTTGCAGTTAAAGAACTTTTCAGAAGCCTCATAGCTCTCAACTGCCGCGTGAGTCTCAAATATCAGTTTGAGTTCACGGACAATATCATGTGGGTCTGAATTCTCAAACCTTTTCTGAAGCTCCGATTCTAAACCATACAAGATAGCACACTGAACTGTGGAGTACTGATTCTTCCAAGCGAGGTAAACATTCTTTACTTCATCGGTAGCATTAGCTACAGGCGGCTCACCCAGCAGTGCATCCAGCACATAGGTCAAATTACCAGCATTGAGGACAATCCTCAAATTGCGGAACCAATCCGCGAAGTTGCTTCCATTGTTTTTCAACTTTTCTTTCTCTAGGAACGCATTAAAATTGATGGTCGGGGCCGCCATTGATCTACAACATATTTGCAATAGTTTAGACTAAGTTTATGACAAATTGAGTTCTAATTAATAGTTAAATTAATCTAGGTGAACTCCCACTCAAAACAATATCCATCACATTGTTTTAGTGATCACACGAACCAAATCCACTACATCAAAACCGATCATCACGAGAGTTGATGTAGCTTCAATGGCGAACAATCGACATGTTCATCATATCTACTATATGATTCATGCTTTACCTTTCGGTGATCCGTGTTCCGACACCATGTATGTACATGCTAGGCTCGTCAATATCAAACCTTAGCTTCCGCATGAGCAAATCTAGCTTGCTCACGTTGTATACACTTGCATAATCTAACACACCCGATCATCACGTGGTGCTTCGAAACAACAAGCTTTAGCAACGGTGCTTACTAAGGATGAACACTTTAGAACTTGAAATTTATGTGCATGAGGGATCATCTTATAATGCTACCATCGTTAACTAAGCAATACAAGATGCATAAAGGATTAACATCACATGCAATTCATAATATGTGATATGATATGGCCTTTCTTATTTGTGCTTCCGATCTCCATCTTCAAGCACGAACATGATCTCCATCATCACCGGCATTGCATCAAGGTCAATGACGCTGCTCCATGGTTGTCGTCCACCAGCTTCAACTATTACAACTACTTTGAATAGACACGCGGGTCTTAACAGAAATTAAAGACAACCATATGGCTCCTGCCGGTTGCCAACTTACAATAAGGAACATTGCATACATCAAATATAATCACAATCATGGCCATATCACATCACAGCACACCCTTGCAAAACAAAGTTAGACGCCTCTAATTTCTTTGCATATTTTACGTGGTTTGGGGCTTTCAATAAGTGTCGATCTAACTTACGAACAAGAACCACAACGTTGATGTTTGAACTATCAAGTGTCTGTTGTAAATTGGATCTATACTATAATGGGAGAGACAGGCACCCGCAAAGCCACTTATGCAATACATGTTGCATGTTAAGCGTGGAGCAAGTCTCATGAACGATGTCATGTAAGGTTAGCCCGGGCCGCTTCATCCCATCATACCGCAAGATGCAAAGTACACAAGAAGCAATTGATAATAAAAGCACCATCGCCCACAATGACCATTGTGTTCTACTCGTGCAACAGATCTACATATAGACACGGCTCTGATACCACTGTAGGGGTTCGTAGCATGGAAAACAAAAAATTTCTACCGCATACAAACAAACAAGCCAAGATCTATCTACTATATTGTAGCAACGAGTTGATAGAATAACTCACCCTCGAAGATTCCAAAGTGTTTAACGAGAGCGGATTCTCGTGGGTGATGTAGTCGTACTCTTCCGATCTCAAGATCGTGTAGACGATCCTTCCGGCGCTGCGTTCCGGTAGCGCTTCCGCAGTCGGTCACATGTTCGGTACTCGATGAAGACCTTCCTCTCCCTTGTTCTAGCAGGCAGCAGCGGTTGTAGCACTCTCCTCGCGATTCCGGTAGCACGACGGCGTGGTACCGGAAGTAGAGGGGAGATCTCGCAGGGCTTCGCCTTAAGCCGGAGCGAGTACGGTGGACTATGAGAGAGGCCTCGGTGATCTAGGGTTTAGACACACCAAGGAGAGGGAGCTAGGCCGGAGGCTAGGGCAAGGGGAAGCCCCAACTCGGCGGCTAGGGCAAACCCTAGGGGCGGCGGCGACTTGGTGGAGGCCGGCGGCTAGGGCTAGGGTTTAGAGGAGAGAGGTGTAGGTCTAGAGGGGCAGCCCTGCCCCTCCTTTTATAGGTGGGAGGGCGCGGCCAAGGGGAGGGGAGTCCCTCCCCAACTCGTCTTCCAAGGCCGGCGGTGGAGGGAGAGGAACTCCTCCCCAAGTAGGTTTCCTACTCTCCCTCCACCAAGCAAACTTGCCGTTTGACTTTTTCAAATTGGCGTTTGACTTTTCAAACTAGGATTTGATTTATCCCTTTATTTTGCTCAGCGATGACACCTAGTACATGATGCAACCATTCCAACTTGTTCTGACACATTCATGTACCCTTCCCTTCTGGAGTGCCGGACATTCCAGAACCTTCTAGAACATTCCCGATGAAAACACCGGAACCATTCTCCAACCCCGAAACAAGACTTTCCTTATATGAATCTTATTCTCCGGACCATTCCGGATCTCCTCGTGATATCCCGGATCCCATCAGAGACTCCGAACAACATTCGGTCTCTTACTCATCATTCCATAACTACTCAACAACATCGAATCCTTAAGTGTGTCTCCCTACGGTTCGTGAATTATGCGGACATGATCGAGACACTTCTCTGATCAATAACCAATAGAGGAATCTGGAAATTCATATGGCTCCCACATATTTCTATGATTACTTTGCGATCGAATGAACCACTTACATACGATACCAATTTCCCTTTGTCTCACGATAGTTTACTTATCCGAGGTTTTGATCGTCGGCATCTCTGCATACCTAGTTCAACCTCGTTACTGATAAGTACTCTTTTCTCGTTCCCGTGATATGTGATCCCTTGTGAGCTAGTCACATGCTTGCAAGCCAATTGATGACATTCCACCGAGAGGGCCCAGAGTATATCTATCCAACATATGGATGGACAAATCCCACTCTTGATCCATGTGTCTCAACCAATACTTTCCGAACATTCAATGCCACCTTTATAACCACCCAGTTACGGTGTGGTGTTTGATGTCATCAAAGCATCCTTCCGGTGATGGTGATATGCATGATCTCATGGTCAAAGGAATTAGGTTACTATGTATCATAAAGCATATAGCAATTGAACTATTAAAATGACTTGATCTTTATGCTACGCTTATCTATAGGAGTATGTCCATCATATCATTCTCCTAACGATATGATCTTGTTGTTAATAACATCTCAATGTTCATGATAGGGAAACCACAATCATTTATTAACCAACAAGCTAGTATTATAAAGAGGCTTTACTAGGGACTCTAATTTAGTTTACAAATCACACAAGTATTAATGTTTCCTTGTTAATACTGTTATAGCATGAATGTAAACATTTATCATAAACACAAAGATATAATAATAACTATATTTATTATTGCCTCTAGGGCATATCTCCAACAGTATTACTAGTCTTATGTATCTTGCACTCCAAAGCTCCGGGTATGCTGGTGACTCCACCGTAGCCTTCCTTTATCCGGCATGGGCCTCCCTTCTGGATCCATCTAACTGGGCTGCCCAGCAGGCCATAGGCCATGCTACCGACTATGGGCCACCCGGGTTATCCGGATAAGTGACATGCTATGAGGATACCCATATAGCATATCCCCAACAGTAGCCCCCGGAGAACTCTGAGATCTTGCGCCGTCTTGCCTCTTCATATGAATGCTCCGTCTAGTAGGATGTCGGCAAATCGTCAAGCAATATCTTGTAGTCCTCCCAAAGAACCCTGCAAAGTTTTCTCCGTCTTTAACTTGTAAGCCGGAGAAATGCTGAATCTTCCATCGTACTGTTCCAGAGTCGGATTGGATCCATCTATGTCGGAATCTTCGATGTGACGGCTCATCTGCCCATGTCAGCTAGGAAGACGTAGGCTTAGGTCAGCGACGCCTCGTAACTCACACATGCAGAGAACGCAATCATGTCCGATTTTCCCGCGCGAGCGATACGAACCGTTGGCGGCGACGGTTGGAGACGTGGCGAAATTTCCGCACACGTTTGTGAACACGTCGTCTATGCGGCAACCATCCGATCAAGCTGCACGAATCTTGAGGCTGAGGATTATAAATAGTAACCGTGGGGAAATTTCCACTTTTTACCTCATTCTCCTCGCATCATCTTCTTCCTTCAGTTGCGTGCCTCCTCGAGCTCTCCACAAGAACTCTCGAAAAAACCCTAGCTCCAATCTGCACCAGTCGCACCCAATCTTCACTCCATGGCTAGCAGCAGCACCTCTCCATCAATGGCGGCGTCGAGCGAAGCCGCGGCGAAGCCGGCGAGCTCCGTCGTTGTGCCCCCAGAGGGTTTGGTCATCCCGACGTCGGCGGTGATCGAGTCCACCGGCGCGACCTAAATTTGGCGGTGCTAGAGCCACTGGAGGAGGAACCAGACTCGCACAAGGGCGACTAGCGCAGCTCGGATATCACAGACCGTGATATCCAAGAGATGGTCACCGAAGGCTACTGCCCCGCGACGAGGGACTTGCCTGGCGGGTGGCGTCGGCCGGCGAGGTGACACCTTCTCCCAAGCCGGAGAAAAGGTGTACCTCAAAGCTCAACTGGTACGCGGCGTCTCCCTACCCATCTCCAACTTCTTCCTCTCCGTCTTAAACCATTATAGAGTCCAGCCCCAGAACCTTTCCCCCAATAGTATCTTAGTGCTTAGCAACTACGCGGCACTTTGCGAGGGATACTTAGGGATAAGGCCTAGGTTAGACCTTTTTGTGTACTTCTTCACCGTCAAACGTGAAGCCGGACATAACAAGGAAGAGCTTAGTAACTATGGCACCATAAGCTTCAAGATTCGACCTGGCCGGCGGTTCCCCGACATCGTCGGCCACGAGTCCTGCAAAAATTGGCAACGGACGTACTTTTACGGCCCAGACATCCCGCTGGCTGGCCGACAAGTTACGTACCCGGACTTAATTGACGGAGCCACCGCTGAAGCCTCGTCATGGAGATCCCAGGCCTCCCTTCCCTCCGACCTCGACGCTTCTCGCGCGATAAGGCGGATCGAATGGTTTGTAGAGACGGGTTTGACCGGCTTGGACCTAGCCATGTGCTGGTTCATCAGGCGAATCCAACCTCTGCAGCACCGCGCGAAGCTCATGCACGAGTATACGAGCGACATAAGGGATAGCCTCCGCATCTCCATGGACAACTTCTCGAGCGACTCCGTCAAGCTCCGCCTTAAGGACATCGTCAAGGTGAAGGATAAGAAGCGCGGCTTCACCATCACCTATTACATGTTCGTAAATGGCAAGTGCCCAAAGGTAGGTTTTTATTTTCCATGTACGACATATACTCCAGTTCTTCCATCTTGCAAATATAATCTTATCTAACACGGTGATTTCTTACTTAACAGCTTAGCGACATAGATGAGATGAGCATGGCTCCTCAAATCTATGATCCAAAGATGAAGGAAGTCACGGTCTTGTCTGAAGACGAAGCTCTGTTGGCGTGGAAGCGGAAGAGCTCCACCTCTGACGCTGCCGACGGAGGCAAGAAGACGGAGGCTGGAGCCTCCAAAAAGACTACTGCCACCCTAGAGGCGGAAAAGAGAAGAATTATCGGGATCACCTTTGCTAAAGCACCCCCACTTGTGTAAGCTTCTCATTCTCGGACTTTGTCTATTTATCTGTCTTGCTTCTGTACTTATGCATTTTGCACGTTTCAGGAAGAAAGCCACGACCAGCCTCAAGAAGACCTCCAAAACTTTGGGGGCTTCTCGAAATATCAAAGACATGCTCCATCACGACGCTCCCACGCTATCGCCCCTACTACTCCTGCCGTCAAGCCTCGTCTGCCCCGACAAGCTCACAAGCTAAGGAGGCATCTGGCCCTTCTGTCATGGAATTGGACTCAGGTGCTTCTACCGAGGTTGCAGTCGTCGGCGAGCAGGCGACGCAGGAAAGTACTGCCTAACAAATGGCTGAAGCTCCGGCTAAGGATGCCATCGGTGGCAGCAAGGCAGTGGTGGAGGCTAGTACTTCTGCCGTTGGTGGTGCCCCCGCACCCCAAAAAACCATAGTCTATCCGAAGATAGTCTATCCGGTACTTACACCGGGTAGCACTGCTTTGGTCCCTGGTGCGGTGCCGACCTCTCCAACATGCGGTCTAGAGGAGCTTCTCCGTCAAGCAGAAATCTTGCAAGGAAACAGCGAATCCTTTGGCAAGCTGCTGGACGAGAGTGCTACAAACCTCAAGATCATCGCACTTGTAAGTTTTCTTTGCCTTTTGCATTTCATATGAGTATCCCACTGTAGCCCCCGAGGATGTAGACGGAAAACCATAGGTTTTTGCATCTATATGCTCTAAGAGTGACTAAGTTAGAAAAAACTCTCACTGTAGCCCCCAAGCATTTAGATGGAATGAACTATTCCGACTAGATGCTTTAAGAGTAGCATACATAGTGTTTATAAATTTCAATACTGTAGCCCCCAAGCCTCTAGTTGTAACTAAATTAGTTCCGACTAGATGCTTAAAGAAAATCTAAGCAGATATCCGAGTTAAAAACTTTATACTGTAGCCCCCAAGCTTCTAATTGAGAACTGAATTAGTTCCGACTAGATGCTTAAAGAAAAGCTAAGCATATTGCTAGGTTAAAAACTCTCGCTGTAGCCCCCGAGCGTCTAGGTGGAAAATTTCCGACTAGATGCTCCAAGCAGACTAAACAATGTTTTAACTTTGTTCTTTTTTCCACAGAACGAGAATGCTCGGAGGGGTATGGCCAATGACAAGTACCAGAAGATGCGTGCAGATCTAGAAGCTAAAAAGGGTAAAACTGCCTTCTTGAAGGAACAAATCACCAAGAGCCAGCGTCTGTTTTCTAATGCGCATTCTGACTTGGTTTTGTGCAAATATTCTCTGAGTACTCACTGTGTACTTTTCTTTCTCCGACATTCAGAAACCGTCGCCAAGGCCAAGAATATTGTCGAGCAATCCAAGCACATTCAAGAGCTGGATAGCGAGAACAAAATTCTTAAGCAGGAGAGGAAGGACATGCTGAAGATGCATGAGGAGTCGATGAAAGCCTTGTAGGATTCCGCCACCGAGGAAATCAACCGCTTGAAGGAGGAGATCACGATCTTAAAAGATCAGAAGCGAGCTGCCGATGAGCAGAATCACCGCCATGGCGAGGTGTACAAGCTCCTCCAACAAGAGAAACAATCCTTGGCGGACACCCTCCGGCAAGATGAAACCAACATCTTCAGTAAGTTTTCTCCATCTTGGAATTTTGCAGTCTGGATACTTTGATTTATTGAACTCATGCGCTCCTTGTCGGAATTTTCAGCTCCAATGGGTTTAACCCGATCACCTCCTCCGGCCAAGGAATGCATGTTTCTTGCCAGCAACTTCATCAACACCGCCATCACCCAAGCCAAGGACACTGCCAAGCCCCTCCAGATAAACATCAAGGCATCGGACTCCGTGGCGAAGTACTCGGAGATTCTGCGCCAAGCCCCCGAGCGTATCACAAGCTAGAAAGCTTCGTGTGCACGGGCTGGCGCCGGGATGGCGCTGTCAATGGTGAAGGCACACTACGAAGGTGCCGACATCGACACGGTGACCTCTGGTATCCCCGACGTCGACGATGATGGCAAGAAATTGATCATGAAGCCATTCTGTCGTCACTCGCGGGCTATGACACCAGAGTTACCGAGTTGGTGGACATCGACGTCTTCATGCCCATGAACATCATCGACGGCGACAACCAAGATTCCTCCGAGTCCCACCACAGTGCCAACTTCGAGGGTGATTCTTCGGCTGGTGACGATGCTGCCTCCAAGTCTCCTACGCCAAAGGAATGAAAAACAACTTTGTAATATTTGTTTCACCTTTGGCGTATATGCATAAAAAACTTGTTAATGTAACTTAAGGTGGAAAACAATGGTTGTTTATTTCCTGCTTATTAAGAACTAGTTTCTAGCATGTATATATATTTTTTAAGCAAGTGCTGGCTTATCCATTACTTTGGTTCTTATGCTTGACTTTTCGTGAGTCGGAAGACTCGTTGTCGGAACCATGCGCTTAGGTGATAATGCCCAATGGCACCGTCAATAACCTGAGCACAAAATCGCCGACAATAAGTGTCGAAAGTCACTATTCCAGAATCCACATAAAAACAACAAAGAACGTGTAGACCAGAAAACTTAAGCTAACGCCCGTAGGCGGAATTTTCACAAGTGCAAACGCAAACCCTTTGCATAAAGGTTTTACATGGTCCAAAAATGAAAATTAAAGGAGGTAAAAGACTCAGAAATATGAGTGAACCAGAGAGCTTTATTTCATTGATCATATAAGAGGTACACAATTAGATAAAGAATGCTAAGTGTAGAAAGGACGTAGCTGTGCTATGTTCCATGGCCGATCAAGCTCCGGGTAGTCATCATCCGGGTCACGTCGCTTACGCTTATGATCCTTGTTGGGTCTATCCTTTAGCTCATGATTGTCAACAGGGTAGTAAGACCCATTGAGTAGCGCCTTGCTTATGATGAACGGTCCTTCCCATGGCGGGGATAATTTGTGTGATTTCTTCTGCTTAAGTCGGAGCACCAAATCCCCCTCTTTAAACGAGCGATGCCGAACATCGCGACTATGGTAGCTGCGTAGCTTCTGCTGGTAGATGGCGGATCTTTGGCATGCCAAAACGCGCTCCTCCTCGAGAAGGTCCACATCTAGGCGTCTGGATTCTTCAGCGTCATCTTCGTCGTAGGCGGCAACTCTTGGTGCATCGTGAAGTATGTCGGAAGGCAAGATGGATTCTGCTCCATATACCATGAAGTAAGGGGTGTAGCCGGTGGATCTGTTGGGTGTAGTTCGTAAACTCCACAGCACAGATGGAAATTCTTCTGCCCAGGCTCCAGCTGCTCTATGTAGCGGTGCCTCAAGACGTGGCTTGATTCCTTGCAGAATTAATCTATTGGCTCGCTCAACCTGACCATTGGATTGTGGGTGTGCCACAGATGCAAGGTCAAGTCGGATGCCTTTCTCCCAACAATATGCCTCCACTTCTCCGACTGACATATTGCTGCTGTTGTCGGTGATAATGCTATGTGGGAGACCAAATCTCACTACTAGATCCCGGACAAACCTGAGGGCAGTTGCCCCATCAAGCTTTCTAATGGGTTTAGCTTCTATCCATTTAGTGAATTTATCAACTGCGACAAGAAGATGCGTAAACCCACAGGGTGCCGTCTGTAACGGTCCCACCATGTCTAGCCCCCAGACTGCAAACGACCAAGCTATTGGTATTGTTCGCAGTTCTTCAGCAAGAACATGCGGTTGTCAGGCATAATACTGGCATCCCATGCATGTCTCAACCAGCTTGTCAGTGTCCGCCTTCGCGGTCAGCCAGTAGATTCCTTGTCGGAAGGCTTTCGCGACCAACGATCGGGGAGCGGCGTGATGCCCGCAATCTCCGAGATGGATTTCGCGTAGGATTTCCATACCTTCTAGTTGGGAAACACACTTCAAGTATACACCAGTAGTGCTCCTTTTGTAGAGTTGCCCATTGATTATGGTATAACCCTTTGCTCATCGTACTATTTGCCGTCTTTCGACTTCATCGTCGGGCAAAGTTCCGTGTTCGAGATATTCCATGAACGGTTTTGTCCAAGCTGGAGGGACCTTAGTCACCATGTTGACGAAAGAGTCAGCTCTATCCGGGTTGTGGATATCGGCCCCCTTCACAGATGGTGTGCGCAGTTGCTCTAGGAAAACTCCTGGCGGAATTTGCTTGCGCCCTGATCCAAGCTTAGACAGCAGATCAGCCGCCTCGTTTTGTTCCCTAGGTACATACTTGACTTCATAGCCTAAGAAGCTCTTGGCTATCTCGTCCACTTCGTCTCGATATGCCGCTATCATAGGGTTCCGCGCATTCCAGGTGCCAGCCACCTGCTGGGCAACCAAGTCGGAATCTCCACAGCAAACTATGCGCTTGATGCCAATATCCTTGGCTACACACAGTCCATGAATGAGTGCTTCATACTCCGCCATGTTGTTTTTAGCCTCGAAGTGGATCTGCAGAACGTAGGGTAGCTTGTCTCCTGTTGGTGAATGTAGCAATACACCAGCCCCAGTACTCTGGCTCCGGCAATGGAGTAGCATCTGGCATCTCCGTCCAATCTGCAAAAAAATCCGGCAAGGCTTGTGACTTGATAGCGTCGCGTCTCTTGTAGGTGATCTCGAAGGCGGCGAGTTCAATTCCCCACTTCGCGACCCTTCCTGTAGCGTCGCTGTTATTGATAATGTCGGACAGTGGAGTCTTGCTCACCATTGTGATTGGGTGCTCCTGAAAGTAATGCCTTAGCTTCCAAGAATCAAGGAATACTGTAACATCCCTAAAATCATGATTTCAAAGATTGCATATCATTCATACATGCATATAGATTTGAGATCAATTTCAAAACTCATTTCAGAAAAACAGAAGCACATAGTGCTATCATTTTATGTGAACAAACTTAAATCAAATGGCCATCCCCATTTGAGAGTTTGAATGTTTTAAACCTAGATTGTTTGTCTCCTTTGTTGAATGGATTGAGTGAGGTTTTTGAACCAAGCTTTACAAAATGGAAATGGTTCAAAAACCATTTTTCAAACATTTGCAAATCAAGTGCAAAGCTCCTGATATTTTGTTTCTCCAAAGATGACCAAGCCTTTGCAAAGTAACCACATGGTTTTTGCCTAGATTTGAGACTGTTGCACACTGCAAAAACCCCAGAAAGATTTGAATTCAAAAAGAGTTTGAATTCATTTGAAAACCATTCCTGAAAATCAAAACAGAAAAAGAAAAAGGAATAAACAAAAGAAAAGGGCCAGGCGCTCCTATTCTAGCCCAGCAGCAGAACCGGCCCAACTAGCCCACCCGGCCACTCTCTCGCTCGCTCGCACGCGCGGACACACCCACACAGACGCTGACACCCAGACCCCACCCCCTCTTCGTCTCACTCGCTGACTGGTGGACCTCGCCAGCTCACCCTCGTCTTCCCCAAATCGCCCTCGACCCCGTCGTCGGCCGTTTCGTCCGCCCATCACTTCCGCGATTGATTCTCGCTTAATTGCCCTTGATTCCGCGCTTAATCGCCGCTCCCCTCTCGCCTACAAAACCCCGTCTGCACCACGGTCATTTTCCCCCACTCTCCTCGCTCACTCCGCCACCAGGTTGCGCGCATTTGACTTCGAAACTTCGCAGTACCGACGACTCCGGCGACTAATTCCGGTGAGCCTCGACTGCCCCCCTCTCTCTGGTTCAAGCTATCTTGTCCAGCATGATCTGGTGCATCTGCTGACGCCTCTAGTTTGCTTGCTCGTGACCCAGGTCGTCATTTCCGTCCACGCCCGTAACCATCAGCGCCGCTGCTCGACTCCGGCGAGCAATAGTGGTAAGTCCCGAGCGCCCCTTGCCCCCTCTTTCATACAAGAATGTTCGCCTTCGTCTTGTGCATCTCCTGACCCCTCTGGTTCGTGCTAGGGCGACACCAAACCTCAGGAACAACCTCGACTGCAAGCAACAGACGCCGCCGCAACTCCGACGAGCCCCAGCGACCGTACTCGTGCGCCCCTTCCCAAGCCATCGCCACTTTGAGCTTCAGCAGCCCCCTGCGGTTCTGGTAAGCACACCCTTTCTTCCCCGGGCAACCTAGAACACCAGCGCCGCCGCTGACAGATGCGCCGCCGCCAGTCGCCGCCGCTAGCGCCGCTCATATTTGGTCAAAGCGATTAGGATCGTTAGATGCAGATCCTGCGGCTGAAATTAGAACTTAAGCGAAGAGGTAAGCGCGCATCTGAGCCACCGGATCTGACTTAGATCCTACGGCCCGCAGAGCTCGCGTCCGAACCGGTACGCGCCAATAGGGTTAAGACACGTGGCTAGGGTTTGATTCAAAAACAGATTTCAAATCAGATTTTGATCCAAAATTGAAATGGCTATAACTTTTGATTTCCACGTTAGATTTTTACAAATTTTATATCGTTGGAATCAGGGAGACAAGCCCTTTCTGTTTATGCAATGTGTTTAGTAAAAAGTTTCTGTTAAAATGACTTTTTATGCAGAAACTTGTTTAGGACTAGTTTGAGTATAGAATTTTTTTAGTATTTTGTTTTAGTGCTAAATAATTTTGGATTAGCAAGTTTTTGACTTAGTTATGATTCAGTATCATGCACTTGCTTGGTGGAGTTTCAAAAATCATCACTTAGCATTCTTGCATGCATGCATACATATTTTTGTTTGTATATGAATTGTATGTAATTGTGGTTATAATCTTTGTGTAGATTTTGGTGCTAGTGATTGTGATTGTGAAGAGTGCTACTCTCCCCATTACCAAGGCAAGTGGTACTTTATGAATATTTCCATCCCTATATTTTGTACAAGCATTAGAAATATTTTGCTAAGACTTGCATGTTGTTATTTTGCCAAATGCTATGTTGGGAAATCCTAAGTAGTTGTAGAATTGCTAGGAAATTTCCTAAGTTAAGTTACTATGCCATGCTTAGCCTAGCTAGTAGCAAACAAGGGTTGGTAAAGTATATACATGCTATGATGAAAATATTTCTAAGTCTTGGTACTTATGTTTTTCCTAATAAAACAACTAAGTCAATGAACCTTCTGGGTGGAATGGGACTTGAATGGTGGTTTTTGGTTGAGTGGTTACACAAGGCCCATGGACATGGTTTACCTTGTGTATCTCACTTGTGGTATGCCACCCAGGCACAAAGGGATTTTAGAGGCCAAGTGTTGAGAAGCTTATAGTGCAGCCACTTGGCAATATGGGCTCTGCCTGGATCACATAAGTTGCTAGAACTTAGCCATTTGGACAGTTGGTGGTAGTGGGAATGATAGGTTGGAGCGCGTCCATTTGGTCTAAGGGAAGGCTTCTGAAAGGTCCTGTCTTGGGAAACCAAGTCTGGTGGGGAAAGTGCACAACCTCTGCAGATGGAAAAATCTAAGTACTTAGCCAAGTCCATGGCAATGGACAACTTGAGCATCAAGACATGGAAGCTATCAAGAATCTCATCACTCCAACTTCTAAGTAAAACTTGTGGGTGAACAAGGGTGAAGGACCTCAATGTCTATTGATGGTTTCTTGGGAAGTTCTTGACAAAGAAAAACTTAGTGATTTCAACTAATAGGAAAAACCTATTTTGAGCAAAGCAAGCCAAACTACACTTAGCCAAAAAATGCATATAGTAATATAGTCCACTTAAAATTTACTAAGGTATCACTTGCCAATACTATTCCAAAGTATTGACCCACTATGGTTGTAACTTGTGATGTTGCAGGTTATTCCGATGATGATTAGGTGTCATGAGTCTACACTCGACATGCTTGCCTGTGGCACATGAAGATGAAGACTTATGTTTATTTACTTATTCATTCCAAACTATTGTATTAGGCATGTGGCCTTGAGTTGTAAAAGACTATGTTTTATCTCTGGAATGGATGTAATAAATGACCTTTGTATCTGTGTACTTCATCTTAAACTGTGGATGCTAGCAATGATCCAGGGACTAGCATTGCAATCACAGGGATCCTTTTACTTTACAAAGGAGGGATCTTACAGATGGTATCAGAGCACTGTGTTGCCTTTAGGATTATGACCCTAGGATTGGAAACCACTAAGGAAAAAAATTCTCAACCACTTCTACACTTGTCTATTCTTCTCGTAAACTTTTCTAATCTTCTCATTCTCATCTCTATTTGTAGATGAACTCCATCAACGAAGCCGTAAAGAAAGGACCACTCATGACCATGACCTTGGAGTGTGAGACTGAGTTTCCCAAAATTCTCAAGGACCTCATGGTGGCAATGGAAATACATGGTGCAGCTGTGTACAAAGGCTTTCCAGTGATGGATGAAGGAGTTGAGTACTGGTGGGTGCAACTTCACTTGTATAAAAACAAGGAAGACAACCACAAAGAAAAAGGATTCTGCATGTACACCAACACTGTGGTGCACACCACATTCTTTGAGTCAGCAAGAGAAGCAGCTTGGAGGACTATCAAAGAACTTAGTGCTAGAGTCAAGTGCAGAATGCTCAACCTCCAAAAAGACTTAGAGAAAGAGAAGGAGCATACCCAACAGTTGGAAGCCACCAACAAACCTTAAGAGGAGATATTATAGACTTAGTGATGGAATCATGTGAGCAAGATAGGCTGATTGCCTCTAGGAACATTGTGTTAGCCAACAAATCCAGTGAGATAGGATTGTAAACGTACTTCGTTAGTTGGACCACCACCTATCACCTTATTTTCCAAAATGATACCTTAAATAAGTTTGGACCTTGGTTGATGTAATGGATTCATGTATGCATGACTTGTGTGATTCTGCTTTCCAAGGATATGAATGTGATGTTTGTCTTTGTTTTATCTTAAATTGTGTTGTTCTAACTTTTCTATCTTATAAATAGATGCCTATTACCATCAGCACTGTTGAGGAGTTCCAGGTTACCCGCTTTGGTCCTCGTATCGTTGAGCTTACCACTTTGCTCAATCTCCCTCTTCCCACCATTATGGTGCATCCACTCACCAAGTTCGAGAGGAAGGACCTCTGGGGCTTCAAGGTGAACCAGCCCGGACGCCAGACAGAGCCTACTACGGAGGCCATCGTCTTCAAGCTTATGCACGATGACAGGGAGAGAGGCATGGAGGTAGTTATGCAGGACCTGATAGGACGTCTGCTAGGACGACACTACCGATAGGTTAGAGGCACCCACTTCCACGTCTTCGGGAGACGTGATGAGGATGGAGAGTCCATTGACTTCGAGGACAACTCGAGGGACGCAGCAGAGCCGATACGTCTGTATCTCCAGGACTTAGAGTCTCTCATTAGGCACGTGGACACGGACAGGACCAATGTCATGCTCAGTAATGACGAGCTCCAGGTGCAGCTTCGCGAGAAGGACAAGCTTTTCGCACAGCAGGACGAGATAGTCAAGGAAATGGAGGCGAAGTTCGAGACCCAGGATAGGAAGTTCAAGAGTCAGGAGAAACGTGTCCAGGATAGGAACAAGAAGATCCGGGACATGACTGAAGAATTGAAGTCCAAGGACTTTGAGCTAGAGCAGCAGCAGACGGTGATAGGAGGCTTCGTTCCCAGAAGAGGGCTCTCAAGGCCAAGATTGAGTCCTTGACCACTACCATTGAGGAGAACAAGACCGCGATGGAGAACGCAGGTCTTACCTTTGTCGAGGAGGAGATTGATGCTGATGAGTAGACTTGACTACTCGTTTATCTTTTATTATCGTACTTGTTATTTGTGAACTTGTTATTGGACCATCCGACATGTGGATGGCTTGCCACTTGTGTGTTTTACTTTGTGAACTTGTTATCTTGTTGTTGAACTTTTACCTTTGTGTTGCATGTTATGTGTTTGCTTATGTGATGTAATGTGCATGAAAACATCTATGGGTATCTCATTCTTATCTCTATTTGAACAAACCACAGATGCCTCCCCGTCGCGCAAACCCCAACCCCAACAACAACAACATCACTCCAGAAATGCAGCAAATCATGACAGCTCAAACACAGCTCATGCAGATGATGACAACATTCATTCAGAACCAAAACAACAACAACAACAACCCCAATAACAACAATAACAACAACAACCCTCCGGGCTTTGATATGCTTACCCGATTCTTGAGATTGAGGCCAGCTAAGTTCTCGGGGACGACTGATCCCATGGTGGCCAATGATTGGCTACGTTCTGTAAACAAGGACTTAGTGACCGTGGGCTGCACTGACGCTGAAAAGGTCAGATTTGCAGCACATCTGCTGGAAGGGCCAGCCGCCACTTGGTGGCACAACTTCCAAATCACCACTCCTATAAATGAGGTGACTTGGGCTATCTTTGAGGATGGCTTTCGCACTGCTCATATCTCATCAGGAATAATGAGCCTGAAAAAGAAAGAGTTCCACAATCTGAAGCAGCGCCACCGCAGTGTGGCTGAATACATTGAAGAGTTCAACAATCTGGCGCGTTATGCACCAGATGAAGTGGACACATATGCCAAGAGAAAGGAAAAATTTCTGGAAGGCTTGAACGATGAGCTGATCCGCAGCTGGCTGTGGCATATGTTCCCACTTATCAGTCGCTCTGTGACAAGGCTGCTATATTGGAGAACAAAATGAAGCAAGTCGAGAGTAGAAAGAGAAAGCACTCCGACAAGCACATCTCGGGATCGTCTCACAAACGATCTCACTATGATGACAGTGGAAGCTCAGGATCCCACAAGCATGGGAAATTCAACAAGCACCACAACCACAACCGTCATGACAACAAGCATCATCGCAGTCATGACAATGACAAGTACAAGAACCACAAGAGTGGACATAAGAGCCACCATGGTGGTAATGGAAGTGGAAGTGGAAGTCAGCTTGCTAAGAGAGACATCAGTCAGGTTGAATGCTTCAAATGCAAGAAGATGGGACACTATGCAAATGAGTGCCCCTAAAAGAAAGTTGAAGGACCTGTCAAGCCCAATCCTTTCCAGAAAGGACAGGTGAACCACATCAGTGTGGAGGAGGTCTATGAGGAGCCTGACGCTGTTGCTGGTAAGTTCAGACTCAATTCTATTCCAGCATTTGTTCTTTTTGATACTGGAGCATCGCATTCATTCATATCAAAGGCATTTGTTGATAGAAATGGGTTTCCATCTGAAAACATTGGGTGTCCAATAAAAGTTAGTTCTCCAGGTGGAGAAATGATAGTAAGTCTTGGATGCCAGGATCTAGTAATAGAATTTGGAAAACATAAATTTCCAGTGAGTCTGATAATCCTAGATTCCCAAGGACATGAAGACTTATGTTTATTTACTTATTCAGTCCAAACTCTTGTATTAGGCCTGTGGCCTTGAGTTGTAAAAGACTATGTTTTATCTCTGGAATGGATGTGATAAATGACCTTTGTATCTGTGTACTTCATCTTAAACTGTGGATGCTAGCAATGATCCAGAGACTAGCATTGCAATCACATGGATCCTTTTCCTTTACAAAGGAGGGATCTTACAAATACTCCATAAGCTATCTTTTGGTAGTGCAGGTAATGCTGCTTGGACTCCGTCAAGACCTCGCTCACATAGTAAACTGGTCGTTGAACTCCGTGCTCATAGCCTGGTTCCTTCCGCTCTACCACGACGACGATGCTGATAACCCGGTTGGTTGCCACCATGTAAATTAACAGGGGCTCTCCAGGCTCGGGTGCTGCAAGGATGGGCGCTGAGGAAAGAATCTCCTTGATCTGCTTCAATGTTGCATCTGCCTCGTCCGTCCACGTGAATTTGTCCGCCTTCTTCATCAACTTGTACAGCGGTAGAGCCTTCTCTCCAAGTCGGCTGACGAACCGACTAACTGCTGCAACACAACCTGTTAGTCGTTGAATGTCCTTTAGGAATGTCAGACGGTTTTTGTTTCAGATGGCCTTGATTTTCTCCGGGTTGACCTCGATTCCACATTGGGAAACGATGAAACCCAACAATTTGCCGGCTGGAACCCCGAAGACGCACTTCTTAGGGTTAAGCATCATGTTGTATTTCCGGAGATTATCAAAGGTTTCTTTTAAGTCGGAGATTAATTCATTTGACCTTTTAGACATCACCGTGATATCGTCCACATAAGCGTGAACGTTCCGACCAATTTGGTCGTGGAGGCAACGTTGCATTGTCTGCTGGTACGTAGCACCTGCGTTTTTCAGCCCAAAGGGCATCGTGACATACCAAAACGTGTCGTATGGAGTAGTGAACGAAGTGGCCAGTTGGTCCGACTTCCTCATCTTGATCTGGTGGTATCCTGAGTATGCATCGAGAAAACACAAAAGCTCCGAGCTAGCCGTCGAGTCAATGACTTGGTCAATGCGAGGCAAAGCAAACGGATCTTTGGGACATGCTTTGTTCAAGCCGGTGTAATCAACGCACATTCTTAATTCATTGGTTCCCTTTTTGGGGACAAGTACTGGATTGGCCACCTATTGGGTGTGAAGGACTTTTCGGATAAATCTAGTCTTAAGTAACCTAGCTATCTCTTTACCAATGGCGCGTCTCTTCTCATCTCCAAAGTGTCGTAGAGGTTGTTTTACTGGTTTACATTTTGGATCAATGTTTAAGCTATGCTCGGCAAGTTCCCTAGGTACACCTTTCATGTCGGCAGGTTGCCAGGCAAAGATGTCCTTATTCTCACGGAGGAACTCGACGAGCGCGCTTTCCTATTTGGGATCTAGGTTCGTCCCAATGGCGGTGACCTTGGAGGCATCGCCTACCACAAGTTCCACTGGCTTGGTCTCGATGGTGGCCTTGAACGCAGGAGCGGAGTCGGAGATCTGATTCTTCAACGCGGGCATCTCTGAGTCATTGACCTTGCTCTGGATCTCTTTGAATTCTTCGCTGTAGAGGACAGCTTCTGCAACGACTGCTTCATTGATCTCGCAGTCTCTTGCCTTGGTAAAGCTTCCGGATACGGTGATGACACCGTTTGGTCCGGGTATCTTGAGTTTGTTGTAGACGAAGCATGGCTTGGCCATGAACGTGTGGAATATGTCGCAGCCGAATATGACGTGGTACACGCTCTTGAAGGGGACCACCTCGAAGGTCATGCGCTCTTGGTGGTAATTGTTAACGTCGCCAAAGGCAACCTGAAATGTAATGCACCCAAGGGACCGAGCCTCCCGACCAGGAACTACGCCGTGGAAGATGGTGTTGGTCCGCCTTAGGTTTGCCTCCGTCAAGTTCATCTTCTGCAGTGTATCCAGGTACATGATGTTGATGCTGCTTCCACTATCCACCATACACTTGGTGAACTCCACGCCGTCAATCAAGGGGTTGATGACCATGGCGTATTGGTTCTCCGTAGGTACGAGGTCTGGGTGGTCCGTCCTGTCCCAAGTTATTGGAACCTCCGACAAGCGCAGGTACTGGGGGACTGGGGGGAGAGTGGCCATCAGGATCCTCAGAGAGGTCTTCTGTTGTCGGACAGTGGGGGTGACAAGGAAAGTGTGGTAGACTGGAGCCTTCTTTGCGAAGGGGTTCTTGCCCTTGTCGTCGCTCTTGGCGGCGTGCTTGGGGTCAACGTCTTCGTCCATATCACTTGAATCCTTGGACTCCTCCTCCTTCTTCTTCCCCTTGCCCTTGCCTCGTGGTCTGTTCTTCCGACTTTGCTTGTAGCCGGACTCCGGGTCTTCCTTGAGGTCATTGACAAACTTGCAGTGTCGATTGGTACGGGTGGCCTTGCCGTTGGCGTCGAGGTGTACGAGGCACGGCATATCGCGGTACTCCTCGTAGGTTTGGGGAACGCGGAGCGGTGCCGAGGTTGTTTCACTGCCTCGCTGCTGCCCACGGCCAGCTCCCCTTCCTTGGCCATGTTGTCCGCCATCGCCTCGTCCTGCAAAAGTCATAGCGACCATGTCGGTAGATTGCTTTTCTTCTGGAGCGGTTTTGCGCTTTGTACTACTGTTCCTCCGACCTTGAGTTGCAACGGATGTTGCCGGCAAGAAGCCGCGAGCATCATCGTCGACGACTGCGAACTCACTAGCCAACTGAATCATTTGGTTCAAGTCAAGCTGGTGATTTTCCTGCAAGCGCTTCAGTTTATGCCGGAGCAATGTGCCTCTTTCCAATCCGTCGATGAACGTGGCCATGGCGGTCTGGGCGTGCACTCCTACGCAGGAATTCTTCATGTCCAGCCAGCGAGAGAGGTAGGCACGAGATGTCTCGTCTTTCTCTTGCATGCACCGCTATAGATCGCCCACAGTACAGGGACGCTTGTATGTACCCTCAAAGTTCTTGGTGAACGCTTCTTGCATGTCCAACCAATTGCAGATGTATTTCTCCGGCAAGTCGCCAATCCATTGACGGGTCGTGCCCGCCAACATTAATGGGAGGTACTTGAAGGCGACGTTGGGATTCCCTCCGGCAATCTCCACCATGTTGCCGTAGTCCTGCAACCATGTGGCTGGCTTGGCGGTGCCGTCATAGGGCTTGATGGTCTTGTCAATTAGGAAACCTTTGGGGTAAGTTGCGGACCGTATTGCAGGTCCAAAGCAACGTGGTCCCAGGTATGGTCCTTCCCGGGCCTCGTGGATCTTATCGATCCGCGAACGTGCATTGTATGGCTCCGGGTTCTTCTTCTTATCAACAGGGGATGGGCTGCGTGAACGACGCGGGCCTCCTCCACCATGGTGACTGCTTGGCGGTGATGGAGGCGGAGGTGGCGGTGGGTTAGCCTTCTTGCTATTACCCTCCTGCGACGCCTCACGCCTGTCATGGTTGCTTGTCGGACGCGGAGGGTCATGGCGTGACTTGCTCTTGTGTCCTTGGTTGCGCTCTCCGCCATGACAGGTCTGCTCCGCGTTATCGCGGATGACGATGCCGCACTGATTTGGTGGGGGCATATCCGTACGATGGTGAGTCTTGTAATCTTCACGATGTCGGGGGGATTGGGGCGGTGGCGATGGGCGACGAGGTCGGTCCTTTTCTCCGTGGTCGGAGGATATGGGGATATCATCCTTCCTGTTGTGCGCATCCCTCCGTCTTCGTTTTGATGAACCCGTATGGGACCCGACATCAAGAGGAGATCTGTCCCTTGGCGGCTTGTACTGGCTAGATTGGCAGAGCGCTGGGTTAGACTCAAGCCTCTGAGAGGTGGCCTTTTCCTGCTGCTTTACCGCCTTGGCCACTAGGTCGTAGACCTGTTCCACTACCTCAGGCGATCTATCCTGCTCCAGAAGGGTCTTGGCGACGGTGAGGTTAAGGAGTGGGGTGGGAATCACCTGCTTGCCTTCACTATCAATGTATGGCTTGGCCTGTGCCGGCTTCTAGGGAGCCCATCCTAGGTTGCGCCATACACCAGGATCGTTGATGACGCGAGCTGGAGCTTTCTTAGCCTTCTGCTGCTGCAGTAAAGTCTTGTACTCAGCCTCCATTGCTCTAGCTTTCTCTATGGACTTCTGCGCGTTGACCAGATCTCGATCTAGTTTAGCGCCTTGCTCCGCGATGGCCTGCGCTTCCTCCAATAGCTGCTGGCGCTTCTCATCAAGCTGGGTCACGTTCCGGATATGAGCAACGGTCAGTGGATCGACAAGGAGATTGCCGTACATCACTCTATCAGCTAGAGTAACTTGGGCTGCTACAGATGTAGATGCTGGAGGCGGAAAGTTTGCGGTGTTGTTGTTGATCGGGCCGGTGGCGAGTTCCTACGGCTGCTGCACTGGGTTAGGCGGAGGAGGCATGAATTTTGCGCTATCATCGTCCGCAGCAATAAGTGGCCCCTTCCCCTTTTCCAGTGCTGTAGGCGGAGCTCGTCCGGGTTGATCTTCATCCATCGCCGTCCCAATGGTGACGAACACCCCTCGAGACGTGACAGTGTTATTGGCTTGCTCGGCGTGCGAGTACTCCTCCTCCATCTCCTGCATAGCGGAGTCTAGCTCTTCTGGACTGAAGTCTATCTCCTCTGAATCTGCACTAAAATCAGCGTAAAGCGCGTCAATGACAGAGTCGGAGGGTGCCAGGACTTCCTCGATGATGGGCGGTGGAGGTGCAACAGCCTCGACGATGACTGGAGGTGGTGGTGCTCCTGCGATGATGGCGGCGGGAGGCGGTGGCGGCGGTTGCTGAATCGGAGGTTCTCCGTCTCTGAGCGCAAGCTCCATCTGGGCTGCTGCATCAGCTTCCGCGTAGTTGTTGATGGTGCTCACCATCTCTTCAGTGTAAGGCGTCCTGTTGCCTGCTGCCGTCTTAAAGAATGTTGGAGGAGCGTGCCACGGTCCAGTCCTTCCACGAAGTGATACAAAGCGTTATCATCGGGGTAGTCGGCTAGATCGGCTCGTATATGGAGCCACCTAGCCAGGTAATCGCGGGGGTTTTCGCCTTCTCTCTGAACGTAGCGCGCTAGATCGAAGATGGTAACCATGCCGACGAACTTGGATCTCTACTGTCCAGACGCACGGGCGAAGCCGACGGATTTGCAGTGATCTTCCACCTTTATGTCCTGCACAGGGGCGGTTTGGGTGGGCCTTGAATTTTTCCGATCTTTGCCGGCAAACTCCAAGGAGAGATCCGACTTCGATCCTTCCGCGAACGTATCCTGCCCATAGGCGGTCCGTGCGGGCCTTGATGCTTTCCGATCTTTGTCGGCAAACTCCGAAGGGAGATCCGACATCGATCCTTCCGCTAACGTATCCTGCCAATGGGCGGTCCGTGCAGGTCTTGTTGCTCCTCCGACTCCTAGGGAACTAGTGCCCGAGTCGGTTTCGCCGATGAAGGGGTGGATGTCTCCGATAGGAACGATTGAACACCGCGTAGGGTTCGTCTTCGCCGGGATCCAGAACTCGTCAGGAGGGACGATTGGAACTTTGCCGGAGAAGAGAACACGACCGATGGCTACGGTTTCGCCGATTCCCGCGAAGATCTTGGTCCTTGCCCGCTGAAGAGCCTGAAGCGCCTCTTGACCAACGGTGGGCGCCAACTGTCGTGGTATTGCCAACGATTACGCCATGGAGGGGTCCTCATAATGCGTGTTTAGAGACGTGGGGTAAGGCGGACGGTCGACGGGTACGAGGTAACACAGCTTACCCAGGTTCAAATCCCACGACGGTGGCGAAATCCTACTCCTGCTATAAATCACTATAAGGGCAACACGCCGAGTTACAGAGATAGGTTCGTTGTGCGAGGTTGTCTAAAGTTGTCTATGAATGTCTGAGATTGTCTACCCTAAAGGCTCCCATAGGCCCGACTTATATAGTTGACAGGTCCTAGGGTTACAGGGAAAAGTCCTAGCCGGACAGGTTACAGAGTCCTACACCGTCTATTACTAGTCTTGTGTATCTTGCACTCCAAGGCTCCGGGTATGCTGGTGACTCCACCGTATCCTTCCTTTATCCGGCATGGGCCTCCCTTCTGGATCCATCTAACTAGGCCACCCAGCAGGCCATAGTCCACGCTACCATCTATGGGCCACCCGGGTT
The DNA here is from genome assembly GCA_916181665.1 of Avena sativa. NCBI lineage: Eukaryota > Viridiplantae > Streptophyta > Magnoliopsida > Poales > Poaceae > Avena > Avena sativa. The sequence goes on along the minus strand of OV702297.1, from coordinate 294,397,307 downwards.
ATCCGGATAAGTGACATGCTATGAGGATACCCATATAGCATATCCCCAACACCTAGCAGTCACCATGGCGGAGGAGGCCCGCGTCATTCACGCAGCCCATCCCCTGTTGACAAGAATAAAAGAAACCCGGAGCCATACGACGCTAGTTCGTGGATTGATAAGATCCACGAGGCCCGGGAAGGACCATACCTGGGACCACGTTGCTTTGGACCCGTGATACGGTCCGCAACTTACCCCAAAGGTTTCCGGATTGACAAGACCATCAAGCCCTATGACGGCACCGCCAAGCCAACTAAATGGTTGCAGGATTACGGCAATGCGGTGGAGATCGCCGGGGGTAACCCCAACGTCGCCGTAAAGTACCTCCCATTGATGTTGGCGGGCACAGCCCATCAACGGATTGATGACTTGCCGGAGAAATCCATCTGCAATTGGTTGGACATGCAAGAAGCGTTCACCAAGAACTTCGAGAGTACGTACAAACGTCCCTGCACTGTTGGCGATCTACAGCGGTGCGTGCAAGAGAAAGACGAGACATCTCACGCCTACCTCTCCCGCTGGCTGGATATGAAGAATTCCTGCGCAGGAGTGCACGCTCAGACCGCCATGGCCACCTTCATCGATGGGTTGGAAAGGGGCACGTTGCTCTGACATAAGCTGAAGCGCTTGTAGGGCAGTCACCAGCTTGACTTGAACCAGATGATTCAGTTGGCTAGTGAGTTCGCAGCTGACGACGACGATGCTCGTCGCTCTCTGCCTGCAACGGCCGTTCCAACTCAAGCTCGGAGGAACAGCAGAACAAAGCGGAAAACCGCTCCAAAAGAAAAGCAAACTCCTGACATGGTCGCCATGACCTTTGCAGGACGAGGTGATGGCGGGCAACATGGCCGAGGACGGGGAGCTGGTCGTGGGCAGCAACGAGGAAGCGAAACTACCTCGGCACCGCTCCGCGTTCCCCAAACCTACGAAGAGTACCGTGATATGCCGTGCCTCGTACACCTCGATGCCAACGGCAAGGCCACCCATACCAATTGACACTGCAAGTTCGTCAACGACCTCAAGGAGGACCCAGAGTCCGGCTATAAGCGAAGTCAGAAGAACAGACCGCAAGGCAAGGGCAAGGGGAAGAAGAAGGAAGGGGATTCCAAGGATTCAAGTGACATGGACGAGGATGTTGACCCCAAGCACGCCGCCAAGAGAGACGACAAAGGAAAGAACCCCTTCGTAAAGAAGGCGCCAGTCTACCACACTTTCCTTGGCACCCCCACCATCCGACAACAGAAGACCTCTTTGAGGATACTGATGGCCACTCTACCCCCAGTTCCCAAGTACCTGCGCTGGTCGGAAGTTCCAATTACTTGGGACAGGAAGGATCACCCAGACCTCATTCCTACGGAGAACCAATACGCCATGGTCATCAACCCCTTGATTGACGGTGTGGAGTTCACCAAGTGTATGGTGGATAGTGGAAGCAGCATCAACATCATGTACCTGGATACACTGCAGAAGATGAACTTGACAGAGGCAAACCTAAGGCGGACCAACACCATCTTCCACGTCGTAGTTCCTGGTCGGGAGGCTCGGTCCCTTGGGTGCATCACACTTCAGGTTTGCTTTGGCGATGTTAATAATTACCGCTAAGAGTGCATGACCTTTGAGGTGGTCCCCTTCAAGAGCGTGTACCACGTCATATTCGGCCGCGACATATTCCACACCTTCATGTCCAAGCTATGCTTCGTCTACAACAAACTCAAGATACCCGGACCAAACGGTGTCATCACCATATCCAGAAACTTTACCAAGGCAAGGGACTGCAAGATTAATGAAGCAGCCTTCATGGAAGCTGTCCTCTATAGCGAAGAATTCAAAGAGATCCAGAACAAGGTCGATGACTCAGAGATGCTGCGTCGAAGAAGCAGATCTCTGACTCCGCTCCTGCATTCAAGGCCGTCATCAAGACCAAGCCGGTGGAACTTGTGGTAGGCGATGCCTCCAAGATCACAACCATTGGGATGAACCTGGATCCCAAATAGGAAAGCACGCTCGTCGAGTTCCTCCATGAGAACATGGACATCTTTGGCTGGCAACCTGCCGACATGAAAGGTGTACCTAGGAAACTTGCCGAGCATAGCTTAAACATTGATCCAAAATGTAAACCAGTGAAACAACCTCTATGATGCTTCGGAGACGAGAAGAGATGTGCCATTGGCAAAGAGATAGCTAGGTTACTTAAGGCTAGATTTATCCGAGAAGTCCTTCACACCCGATTGGTGGCTAATCCTGTACTTGTCCCCAAAAAGGGAACCAAAGAATTAAGAATGTGCGTTGATTACACCGGCTTGAACAAAGCATGCCCCAAAGATCCGTTTTCCTTGCCTCGCATTGACCAAGTCATTAACTCGACGGCTGGCTCAGAACTTTTGTGTTTTATCGATGCATACTCAGGATACCACCAGATCAAGATGAGGAAGTCGGACCAATTGGCCACTTCGTTCACTACCCCATACGACACGTTTTGCTATGTTACGATGCCCTTTGTGCTGAAAAACGCAGGTGCTACGTACCAGCGGACAATGCAACATTGCCTGCATGATCAAATTGGTCGGAACGTTCACGCCTACGTGGACGATATAGCGGTGATGTCTAAAAAGTCAAATGACTTAATCTCCAACTTAAAAGAAACCTTTGATAATCTCCGGAAATACAACATGATGCTTAACCCTAAGAAGTGCGTCTTCGGGGTTCCAGCCGACAAATTGTTGGGCTTCATTGTTTCCCAGCATGGAATCCAAGTCAACCCGGAGAAAATCAAGGCCATCTTAAACATAAACCGTCCGACATGCTTAAAGGTCATTCAATGACTAACAGGTTGTGTTGCAGCAGTTAGTCGGTTCGTCAGCCGACTTGGAGAGAAGGCTCTGCCGCTGTACAAGTTGCTGAAGAAGGCAGACAAATTCACGTGGACGAACGAAGCAGATGGAACATTGAAGCAGCTCAAGGAGATTCTTTCCTCAGCGCCCATCCTTGTAGCACCCGAGCCTGGAGAGCCCCTGTTAATTTACATGGCGGCAACCAACCGGGTAATCAGCATCGTCGTCGTGGTAGAGCGGAAGGAACCAGGCTATGAGAACGGAGTTCAACGACCAGTTTACTATGTAAGCAAGGTCTTGACGGAGTCCAAGAAGTGTTACCCGCACTACCAGAAGATAGCTTATGGAGTATTCCTTGCTTCTCGGAAGCTAAGGCATTACTTTTAGGAGCACCCAATCACAGTGGTGAGCAAAACTCCACTGTCCGACATTATAAACAACAGCGACGCTATGGGAAGGGTCGCCAAGTGGGGCATTGAACTTGCTGCCTTCGAGATCACCTACAAGAGACACGACGCTATCAAGTCACAAGCCATGGCGGATTTTATCGCGGATTGGACGGAGATGCCAGATGCTACTCCGTTGCCGGAACTAGAGTACTGGGTGATGCACTTTGATGGATCAAAGCTGCTCAATGGCTCGGGGGCTGGTGTATTGCAAAAATCACCAACTGGCGACAAGCTACACTATGTTCTGCAAATCCACTTCGAGGCTACAAACAACATGGCGGAGTATGAAGCACTCATTCACGGATTACGCGCAGCCAAGGATATTGGCATCACGCGTGCTGTGGAGATTCCGACTTGGTTGCCCAGCAGGTGGCTGGCACCTGGAATGCGCGGAACCCTATGATGGCGGCATATCGAGACGAAGTGGACGAGATAGACAAGTGCTTCTTGGGCTACAAGGTCAAGTATGTACCTAGGGAGCAAAACGAGGCGGCTGATTTGCTATCTAAGCTTGGATCAGGGCGCAAACGAATTCCGCCAGGAGTTTTCCTAGAGCATCTGCGAACACCATCCGTGAAGGGAGCGACATCGACAACCCGGATAGAGTTGACTCTTTTGTCCACATTGTGGCAAAGGTCCCTCCGGCTTGGACAAAACCGTTCATGGAATATCTCGAACACGGAACTTTGCCCGACGACGAGGTCGAAAGACGACAAATAGTACGACAAGCAAAGGGTTATACCATAATCAATGGACAACTCTACAAAAGGAGCACTACTGGTGTATCCCTAAAGTGTGTTTACCAGCTAGAAGGTATGGAAATCCTACGTGAAATCCATCTCGGAGATTGCGGGCATCACACCGCTCCTCGATCGTTGGTCGCGAAAGCCTTCCAGCAAGGATTCTACTGGTTGACCGCGAAGGCGGACGCCGACAAGCTGGTTGAGACATGCATGGGATGCCAGTATTATGCTCGACAACCACATGTTCCTGCCGAAGAATTGCGAACAATACCAATAACTTGGCCGTTTGCAGTCTGGGGGCTAGACATGGTGGGACCGTTACAAACGACACCATGTGGGTTTACACATCTGCTTGTAGCAGTTGATAAATTCACTAAATGGATAGAAGCTAAACCCATTAGAAAGCTTGATGGGGCAACTGCCCTCAGGTTTGTCCGGGAACTAGTGGTGAGATTTGGTCTCCCACATAGCATTATCACCGAAAACGATAGCAACTTGTCACTCGGAGAAGTGGAGGCTTATTGTTGGTAGAAGGGCATCCGACTTGACCTAGCATCTGCGGCACATCCATAATCCAATGGTCAGGTTGAGCGAGCCAATGGATTAATTCTGCAGGGAATCAAGCCACGTCTTGAGGCACCGCTACATAGAGCAGGTGGAGCCTGGGCGAAAGAATTGCCATCTGTGTTGTGGAGTTTACGAACTACACCCAACAGATCCACCGGCTACACCCCTTACTTCATGGTATATGGAGCAGAAGCCATCCTACCTTCCGACATACTTCACGATGCACCAAGAGTCGCCGCCTACGATGAAGATGACGCTGAAGAATCCAGACGCCTAGATGTGGACCTTCTCGAGGAGGATCATGTTTTGGCAGGCCAAAGATCCGCCATCTACCAGCAGAAGCTATGCAGCTACCATAGTCGCCGCGTTCGGCATCGCTCGTTTAAAGAGGGGGATTTGGTGCTCCGACTTAAGCAGAAGAAGTCACACAAATTATACCCGCCATGGGAAGGACCGTTCATCATAAGCAAGGCGCTACTCAATGGGTCTTACTACCTCATTGACAATTGTGAACTAAAGGATAGACCCAACAAGGATCATAAGCGTAAGCGGTGTGACCCGGATGATGACTACCCGGAGCTTGATCGGCCATGGAACATAGCACAGCTACATTCTTTTTACACTTAGCATTTTTTATCTAATTGTGTACCTCTTATATGATCAATGAAATACAACTCTTTGGCTCACTCATATTTCTGAGCCTTTTACCTCCTTTAGTGTTCATTTTTGGATCATATAAAACCTTTATGCACAAGCTTTGCGATTGCACTTGTGAAAATTCCGCCTACGGGCGTTAGCTTAAGTTTTCTGGTCTACATGTTCTTTGTCGTTTTATGTGGATTTTGGAGTAGTGACTTTAGGCATTTATTGTCGGCGATTTTGTGCTTTGGTTATTGACGGTGCCATTGGGCATCATCACCTGAGCGCATGGTTCTGACAACGAGTCTTCCGACTCACGAAAAGTCAAGCATAAGAACCAAAGTAATGGATAAGCCAACACTTGCTTAAACATATATACATGCTGGAACTAGTCTTAAGTAGCAGGACATACATCATTGTTTTCCGCCTTAAATTAATACATAGTTTTTTCCGCATACGCATTACAAAGGAAACAAAAATTACAAATTGTTTTTCATTCCTTTGGCACAGGCGACTTGGAAGCAACGTCATCGGCAGCAGGAGAGTCACCCTCGAAGTCGGCGGTGTGAAGAGACTCGGAGGAGCTTTGGTCGCCGCCATCGATGGTATTCATCGGCACGTGAGTGACGACTAACTCAGCAACTCTGGTGTCATAACCCGTGAGTGACGACAAGATGGACTCATGGTTTATCTCCTTGCCATCGTCATCTACGTCGGGAATGCCAGAGGTTACCGTGTCAATGTCGGCATTCTCGTAGTGTGCCTTGACCATGGACAGCGCCATCCTTGCACCAGCCCGTGCACATGAAGCTTTTCAGCTTGTGATACGCTCGGGGGCTCGGCGCAGGATCTCCGAGTACTTTGCCATAGAGTCTGATGCCTTGATGTTGATCTGGAGAGGCTTGGCAATCTCTTTGGCCTGCGCGATGGCGGTGTTGATGAAGTTGTCGGCAAGAACCATGCATTCCTTTGCTGGAGGAGGTGATCAGGTTAAACCCATAGGAGCTGCAAATTCCTACAAGGAGCACATGAGTTCAAAAATTCAAAGTATCCAGCTTATTGAAATCCAAGATGGAGAATTACTTACTGAAGATGCTAGCCTCAGCTTGCCAGAGGGTATCCACCAAGGAGTCATGTTCTTGTTGGAGGAGCTTGTACGCTTCATGATAGCGTTGATTCTGCTCATCAGCAGCTCTCTTCTGCTCTTTCAAGGTAGCGATTTCCTCCTTCAAGCGGTTCATCTCCACGGTGGCGGAGTCCTGCAAGGCTTTCATTGACTCCTCATGCATTTTCAGCATGTCCTTCCTCTCCTGCTTAAGGATTTTGTTCTCGCTATCCAGCTCTTGAATGTGCTTGGATTGCTCGACAATGTCCTTAGCCTTGGTAATGGTTTCTACAAGTCGGAGAAAGCAACGTACACAGTGAGTACTCGGAGAATACACAAGTTCAAGTCGGGATACGAAAAAGAAAGGAAAAACAGACGCTTGCTCTTGATGATCTGTTCCTTCAAGAAGGCAGTTTTACCCTTTTTGGCTTCCAGGTCCGTGCGCATCTTCTGGTATTTGTCGTTGGCCATGCCCCTCCGAGCATTCTCGTTCTGTGGAAAAAAGAAGAATTAAATGTTGTTTGGTCTACTTGGAGCATCTAGCCGGAAATTTTCCACCTAGACGCTCGGGGGCTACAGCGAGAGTTTTTAACTTAGCAATATGCTTGGTCTTTCTTTAAGCATCTAGTCGGAACTAATTCAGTTTTCGATTAGAAGCTTGGGGGCTACAGTATAAAGTTTTTAACTCAGATGTATGCTTAGCTTTTCTTTAAGCATCTAGTCAGAACTAATTCAGTTACAACTAGAGTCTTGGGGGCTACAGTATTGAAATTTATAAACACTGCGTATTCTACTCTAAAAGCGTTTAGTCAGAATATTTCATTCCACCTATATGCTTGGGGGCTACAGTGAGAAGTTTTCTAGCTTAGTCACTCTTAGAGCATCTAGACGCAAAGACCTACAGTTTTCCTTCTAAATCCTCGGGGGCTACAGTGGGATACTCATATTAAATGCAAAAGTTAAATAAAACTTACAAGTGCAATAATCTTGAGGTTGGTAGCACTCTCAGCCATCAGCTTGCCGAAGGATACACTGTTTCCTTGCAAGATCTCCTGCTTGCCGGAGAAGCTCCTCTAGACCGCACGTCGGAGATGTCGGCGCTGCACCAGGAACCAGAGCAGTGCTACCCGGCGTAAGTACCGGATAGACTATCTTCGGATACTCTATGGTTTTCTTGGGCGCGGGGGCGCCACCGTCAACAGAAGTACCACCTTCCACCACCGCCTTCTACTGATGGCATCCTTAGCCAGAGCTTCAGCCATTTGGTGTGCGGCACTCTCCTGCATCGTCTGCTCGCCGACAACAGCAAGCTCAGTAGAGGCACCTGAGTCCACTTCCATGGCGGAAGGGCTAGCTGCCTCCTTAGCTTGAGAGCTTGTCGGAGCAGGTGAGGTCTTGACGATGGGAGTGACAGGGGCGATGGCGGGAGATGCGTCACGATGCATCATATCCTTAATGGTTCTAGAAGCCCCCGATGTTTTGGAGGTCTTCTTCAGGCTGGTCGTGGCTTTCTTCCTGAAACGTGCAAAATGCATAAGTATGGGAACAAGACAGATAAATGGACAATGTCGGAGGAAAATAAACTTACACAAGAGGGGGTGCTTTAGCAAAAGGGATCGTAATCTTTCTTTTCTCTGCCTCCAGGGCGGCAGTAGTCTTTTTGGAGGCTCCACCCTCCGTCTTCTTATTCTTCTTGCCTCCGTCACCAGCGCCAGTGGTGGAGCTCTTCCGCTTTCGCGACAACGGGACATCGTCGTCGGACACGACCGTGACTTCCTTCATCTTTGGATCATAGATTTGGACAGCCATGCTATCCTCATCTAGATCGCTATGCTGTTAAGTGAGAAGTTACCGTGTTAGACAAGATGGTAATGGCTAGACGGAAGAACTGGAGTATATGTCATACATGGAAGATATACAGTTACCTTTGGGCACTTGCTCTCTACGAACATGTCGTAGGTGATGGTGAAGCCGCGCTTCTTGTCCTTCACCTTGACGATGTCCTTGAGGCGAAGCTTGATGGAGTCGCTTGAGAAGTTGTCCATGGATATGCGGAGGCTATCCCTTCTATCGTTGGTATACTCGTGCATCAGCTTCGCACGGTGCTACAGAGGCTGGATTCGCCTGATGAACCAGCACATGGCTAGGTCCAAGCCGGTCAAACCCGTCTCTACGAACCACTCTATCTGCCTTATGGTGCGGGAAGCGTCGATGTTGGAGGGAAGGGAGGCCTGGGATCTCCATGTCGAAGTTTCAGCGGCAGCGCCATCAACGAAGTCCGGGTACGTTACTTCTCGGCCGGCCAGAGGGATATCTGGGCCATAGAAGTAAGTACGCTGCCAGTTCTTGCAGGACTCGTGGCCGACGATGTCGGGGAAGCGCCGGACAGGTCGGATCTTGAAGCTAATAGTGCCACAATTTCTAAGTTCATCCTTGCTGGCTCCGGCTTCACGCTTGACGGTGAAGAAGTAGATGAAGAGGTCTAGCTTAGGATTAATCCCTAAGTAGCCCTCGCAAAGCGCCACGTAATTGCTAAGAGCTAGGATACTATTGGGAGAAAGGTTTTGGGGCTGGACCCGGTAATGTTTCAAGACGGCAAGGAAGAAGTTAGAGATGGGCAGGGAGACGCCGTGTACCATCTGTGCTTTGAGGTACACCTTTTCTCTAGCTTGGGGAGAAGGTGTGACCTCGCCGGCCGGTGCCGCCCGCCAGGCGAGCCCCTCCGTCGTGGGGAGGTAGCCTTCGATGATCAATTCCTTGATGTCGCGGTCCGTGATGTCCGAACTGCGCCAATCGCCTTTGTGGGAGTCGAGCTCCTCTTCCAGCAGCTCCAGCGCCACTGGATTATGGTCGCCGCCGGTAGGCACGACCACCGCGGAGATGGGGATGACCAGGCCCTCTAGAGGCACGACGACGGAGCTCGCTTGCTTCGTCGCGGCTTCACCTGATGCCGCCATCGAGGGAGAAGAGCTGCTGCTGGCCATTGCGTGTGTTTGGAGGTGACTGGCGAGATTGGGAGTTAGGATAATGCGAAGGGGCGCTCGCTGGAGGAAGAAGATAATGCGAGGAGAGAATGAGGTGAAAAGTAAATGTTCCACCGCGGTTAATATTTATGATCTCCAGCATCAAGATTCGTGCAGCTTGATCGGACGATTGCCGCGTAGACAACGTGTGTACGGATGTGCGCGGAAATTTCGCCACGTCTCAACCGTCGCCGCCAACGGTTCATATCGCTCGCGTGGGAAAAGTGGACATGATTGCGTTCTCTGCATGTGTGAGTTACAAGGCGTTGCTGACCTACGTCTACATCGCCCTAGCTGACATAGGCAGATGAACCATCACATCAGAAGATTCCAGCATGGACGGATCCAGTCCGGCTATGGAAGAGTACGATGGAAGATTCGGCAATTCTCCGACTTACAATTTGAAGACGGAGAAAACCTTGCAGGGTTCTTTGGGAGGACTACAAGATATTGCTTGACGGTTTGCCGACATCCATCTAGACGGAGCATTCCACATGAAGAGGCAAGACGGCACAAGATCTCGGAGTTCTCCGGGGGCTACTGTTGGGGATATGCTATATGGGTATCCTCATAGCATGTCTCCTATCCGGATAACCCGGGTGGCCCACAGTTGGTACCATGGCCCATGGCCTGCTGGGCAGCCCAGTTAGATGGATCCAGAAGGGAGGCCCATGCCGGATAAAGGAAGGCTACGGTGGAGTCACCGACATACCCAAAGCCTTGGAGTATAAGACACGTAAGACTAGTAATAGACGGTGTAGGACTCTGTAACCTGTCCGGCTATGAATTTTCCTTGTAACCCTAGGACCTGGCGACTATATAAGTCGGGCCTATGGGAGCCTTTAGGGCACAACTTCAGACAATCTTAGACAACCTCGCACAGCGAACCTATCTCTGTAACTCAACTTATTGCCCTTATAGTGATTTATATCAGGAGTAGGATTCCGCCACTGTTGTGGGATTTGAACCTGGGTAAGCTGTGTTACCTCATACCCGTCAACCGTCCGCCTTCCCCGATGTCTCTAAACATGCACTGTGAGGACCCCTCCATGGCGTACTCGTCGGCAATACCACGACAATATGTGGGAGTCAGTATGGGTCTCCAGATCCCGCTTCTGATTATTGATCGGAGAAGGGTCTCGATCATGTACGCATTATTCTCGAACCGTAGGGTGACACACTTAAGAGACACCGACATCCATTTGGAGCAAAAGTTTCATGCCGGAAAGAATAACAAGCGCAGGAATTTATTTCACTAGATGCCGAAACATGTTTTCGGGTGAAATTGCAGAAAGTGTTTTTGCATGTGAAATGAAATACTAGCAAGGGGTTATATGAGAATGTTTGTCATTAAAGTAATTGACAAAATTCTGAATAAATAAAAGGAGTTTTATTTAATGAGATTTTGCATTAAATTTGGTGGAAATTTAATGGGAATTTGAGTGGGTTTTTGAGTGGAGGAAATTGAAAGGCTTTTGTTGAGTGGAGTGTCCACCCACATGAATGAAAGGAGGGGAGGGGGTAGCCCCATGGCTGGGCGCATGGCCCCTTGGGTGCCCCCTCTCCCTATAAAAGGAGCCCCCTCCCTCTCTCTCACTCACACCTCCTCGCGAAGGATCTCTCTCCCCCCTTTAGAATTCCCCATGGTGTCGGATCAGCGAGATACATGTTTCCGGTGGCTTTTTCTGGAAGGATTTGTTGCTTCCGCTGCTTCGCTGGAGCGAGGGCGCGGAGGTTGTCGGGTACCCGGACGTGTGTGCGATCACGGATGCACCACTGCTTTGCGGTGCTGGACGTGATGGTGCTGGACCGGCTGGACCAGATGGACTTCATCACGATCTTGAGATCGGCAAGCGTTCGACTACATCATCCACGAGTACAACCTTGTTAATGTTATACGGTCTTCGAGGGTATGTATTCTATGGATGTATATCCACCCGTTGCTTGTATCTAGTATATAGATCTTATTACTTAGTTCCCATCGTAGGAAATTTTTTGTTTTCTATGTTGCGAACCCTACAAGAAGTAACATCATGAGCATCAAAAGAAGTTTCAGACTCAGTAGTAGTAGCAGTGTGTGTATCATGAGTATGTGGTGGTGGTGTGACAAGCTTACTTATAACAATCGGTGAATCAAGAGCAGGAGAGGTGTTTAGGACTGTACCTCTTCTTGTAATGGATGGTAAAATAGGGAAATTTCCATCATGAGACTTCCCCGTGATGAAAGGAGTAACAGTGAACAATAATAGATCCAAGTGAACTTACAAATAAAGCTATGCTCCCCGATAGCGGCGCCAGAAAATATATTCTTGACGACCCACAAGTATAGGGGATCGCAACAGTCTTCGCGGGTAGTATTACCCAATTTATTGATTCGACACAAGGGGAGCCAAAGAATACTTGCAAGCCTTAACAACTGAGTTATCAGTTCAGCTGCACCTGGAAATAGTTCTTGCTCACAGAAGTTTATCAGTAGCAACAGTTTGGTAGTAGCAACAACAACAACAACAACAATAGTGAAACAGGAGCAATAGTAACAACAACGGTAACAGTAGGATTCGAGTGCGGTAGGCATAGGGATGGATGGACGGGCGTTGCATGGATGAGTCTAAACATGTATCTTCAAGACCTAGGGCATTGCAGATAAATAATAACAAGCATCCAAGTGCTAAACAATCCTAGGCATGTGCTCCAAATATAGTCATACGTGCTCGCAATGAGAACTTGCACAACATCTTCTATCCAGCCAGCCTGTGGCAGCGGGGCCTCTAGGGAACTACTGGCAATTAAGGTGCTCCTTTTAATAGAGCACTAGAGAAAAGAATTAACACTCCGTGAACACATGTGATCCTCACACCACAGCCATCCCCTCCGGTTGTCCCAATTATTGTCACTTTGGGGCCTTTGGATCCGGACAATGATATGTGTACACAAATTGCAGATAAGATCACAAACAACACTATCATAATGATTCAATAATAAGTTCAGATCTGAGATCATGGCACTCGGGCCCTAGTGACAAGCATTAAGCACAACAAGTTGCAACAAATTCAAATAGCACTAATAGAGATACTAGGCACTATTCCCTAACAGATCTTATTCGATTACATGATAGAACTCATCCAATCCCTACCATCCCCAATCCTACAGCGGGGGATTACTCACTCATGGATGAGGGAAACATTGGTGGTTGATCGAGATGCGTTGGTGATGACGATGGCGATGATCCTCTCCAAATTCCCCGTCCCGGCAGGGTGCCAGAATGGAGTTTCTGGATCCGAATCTTGGTTCCTGGTGGCAGCGGTGGACCGGAACTCTTTCTAGAAAACTATCAAAAAAAACCTCGGTTTTTAGGTAGAAAGGCAACTTATAGGCGTAGAGGGAGACCGAGGGGGTGACTGGGGTGGCTGCACCCCCTCCAGGCACGACCAGTTGTGGGCCCGCGCCTAGGGTGGGTGTGGGCCCCCCATGCCTCCTCTCCGTCTCTTCTTCTGGCTCCGTGGATCTTCTGGTGAAATATAATTTTTGCATATTTTCCGGGATTTTTCCTGATAGTTCATTTTCTGCACAAAAACAAGACACCAAGGTAATTCTGCTGAAAACAGCGTGAGTCCGTGTTAGTATCCAAATCACACAAGTTTAGAGAAGAAACGATAGAAAAGTGTTCGAGAAATTAGAAACGTTTTGGACGTATCAAAGAGCAGTCGAGGAAGTCCCCTTGCGGAACAGACATAGTGGCAATTTTTGTTAAGTAGGTGTTTAGTTGATAAGGATAATTACTAGTCAAGTTATTAGAGGCAAATCATTAGTGGCGTTGTCTATGATCATGACACTGTACTCCTAAGGCGCCCATAACCGTGGACACATGGCTTCTCAAAAAGATTTAACCTGCAAGGGTGCACTACTGTACCCAAACGCATGCTCAACCCATCAGGCAACATATTACGCGTGCCATCCGAATCTCACAACAAGAATTGTCCCTTAACTACGTGATACGTCGGAAACGTATCTATAATTTTTGATGCTCCATGCTTGTTTACTATCTACTTTGCTTTGATTTGTCCACATTTTGAGGTGTTTTTATATCTTTTCTGGTACTAACCTATTAACAAGTTGCAACAGTGCCAGTTGCATGTTTTCTTCTGTTTTTGGTTCTAGAAAGGCAGAAAATCAATATTCTCGGAATTGGACGGGACAAAATCCAAAGTCAATATTTTACCGTGGGTGACACGAAGCCAGAAGACGAGATAGAGGGGCGCCACAGGGCGGCTAGACCCCCCTAGTCGCGGTCAAGCCTGGCCCACGCCTGGGCAGGGTGTGGCCCCCCTGGTGGCCCCCTGGCTCGCCCCTTCGCCTATAAGAAGCCCCCGATGCAGAAACCCTAGGCACCGATCAAAACTCCATGAAACCGTCTATAGCCGCCACCACCATCGTCCCTAGATCGGGGGGATCTGAAGTTCTTCCCAGCACCCTGCCAGAGGGGAGATCATCCCGGAGGCCTTCTTCTTCATCATGCCAGCCTCCGGTATGAAGCGTGAGTAGTTCCACCTTGGACTACGGGTACATGTAGTAGCTAGATGGTTGTATCTCCTCCCTTGTGCTTTCATGTATAGATCTTGTGAGCTCCGTTCATGATCAAGATCTAATCTATTTGTAATCATGCATGTTGTGTTTGCGGGGATCCGATGGATATTGAGATTACTATGTCAGATTGATTAATGGTTTTGTCTATTTGATTCTATCATGTCTGTATTGTTTGTGATCTTGCATGCTCTCCGTTGTTAGTAGCTATCTTGGCCAAGTAGTTGCTAGTGACTCCAAGAGGGGGTATGTATGCTCGATAGTGGGTTAAAGCCTCTAGTTTCCAAGGGAAGTGACAGAATTTTCTTCGGTTTTAGATGTGTTGTTACCACTAGGGAGAAAATAATGGTCTCTTGTTCATGGAACAAGTGGATTGTTTACCTTACACACTTTGCTTAAAGCAGTTGTCTGTTGCTTGCAACTTAATACTAGAGGGGGTTCGATTGGTAACCTGGAGGTGGACTTCTAGTAATAGATGCAGTTGGCTGGCGGTCTATGTATCTTGTTGTATTTCCCAATCAAATCTCATATGATCTTTTTGTCTAGTATTGCATTGTTATGCCTTGCTCAGTTCCTGTCAATTGCCCTGCTGTAATTTGTTTACCCTTCATGCCATGTTGTTTATCTAAGGAGAGCACCTCTAGCGAACTATGGACCCCCGGTCCAATCTTTACCATTGATACATATTACACTGTTTACTTGCTGCAAACCATCATCACCTTCCACACCATACAGTTAATCCTTTGTTATAGCAACCGGTGAGATTGACAACCTCACTGTTCGTTGGGGCAAAGTCTTGAGTTTGTGTTGTGCAGGTTTCCATTTTGCTTGCAACACTTGTGTGATGTTTCCTTCCTCCTAGTGGTTCGATAACCTTGGTTTCTTACTAAGGGAAGACTTGCTGATGTGCTGCATCACACCTTGCTCTTGGGGTTTCCCGACGAAGTGCACCTACATCCACTAGGCGCAACAACAAGTTTTCTGGCACTGTTGCCGGGGAGGCTAAGGACGTCTTCACAAGGGGAGTCCTCCTCAACCTTTCTATTTACTTTGTTTTTAGTTTGCTTAGTTTCTTTTGCTTGGTTTTGTTTGCCTCTTTTTATCAAAAACTCAAAAAAAATTAATCTAGTTTGGTTTGCTTTCTTTATTCAAAAACACAAAAAAATTAGCTCCTGCTCTAGCTGTTGCTGCTGTTTTTGGCTTGCTCCACCTTTGCCAAAATGAACTCTGCTGAGAACACCAAGTTGTGTGACTTCACTAGCACAAACAACAACGATTTCCTTAGCACTCCCATTGCTCCACCTTCTCCTGATGCTACCTTTTATGAAATTAAGCCTGCTTTGTTGAATCTTGTGATGAGAGAGCAATTTTCTGGTGCTAGTTCTGATGATGCTGCTGCCCATCTCAATAAATTTGTTGAACTTTGTGAGATGCAAAAGTATAAGGATGTAGATGGAGATATTATTAAGCTCAAGCTGTTTCCTTTCTCCTTGAGAGGGAAAGCTAAAGAATGGTTGCTATCCTTGCCTAGAAATAGTATTGATTCTTGGACTAAGTGCAAAGATGCTTTTATTGGAAAGTACTATCCTCCTGCTAAGATTATATCTATGAGAAGTGATATTATGAAATTTAAACAACTTGAAAATGAACATGTTGCTCAAGCTTGGGAAAGAATGAAATCTTTGGTTAAGAATTGTCCCACTCATGGACTCACTGCTTGGATGATTATCCAGACTTTTTATGCAGGTTTGAACTTCTCTTCAAGAAACCTGTTGGATTCAGCTGCTGGAGGTACCTTTATGGGCATCACTTTGGGTACTGCAACAAAACTCCTTGATAATATGATGGTTAATTACTCGGAATGGCACACTGAGAGAGCTCCATATGGTAAGAAGGTAAATTCTATTGAAGAAACCTCCGCTTTGAGTGATAAGATTGATGTTATTATGGCTATGCTTTTTAATGGGAAAGCTGCTTTAGATCCAAACAATGTTCCCTTGGCCTCTTTGGTTGCTCAAGAAGAGCAAGTTGATGTGAACTTCATTAGAAACAACAATTTCAACAACAATGCCTATAGGAATAATTTTGGTAGAAATAACAATTATAGGCCTTATCCTCCTAATAATGGAAACTCCTACAACAATGCTAAGAGTGCCCCCTCTGAACTTGAAGTTATGCTCAAAGACTTTATTAGTAAACAAACCGCTTTCAACAAGACTGTGGAGGAAAAACTTTTAACTATTGAGAAAAATATTTCCTCTTTGTCTGAAGCACAGTCCTCCTTGATTAATAAAATGGCTGCTAAAACTGAAACCATGGAAAGTACCTTTGCTTCTACTCATGCCATACAAGGTACTATTGATGAAAATGTTAGAATGTTAGCCCAACTTCATGCTAAGTGGGAAAGGGAAGCTGAAATTGATAGAAACAATAGTGTGTGCGCCATCACTAGAATGGAGACCACTAAACCACAAGAAGCCCCTATTCCTCCTCCTCCTACAATGCCTAAGCCTAATGAGTATACTACTAGTGATGCTAAGTTTGATTTTGATATCGATGGTTGAAATATTTCTGAAGTCATTCCATTCTTGCAAAAACTTGCTAGAAGTTCTGATGCTAGTGATATGCATGTTGCATTCACCAAACACATTACAGATGCTCTTGTTAAGATTAAGGAAGAGAAGTTAAAACACAAAGCTTCTATTCTTAGGGAAGTAGAAGATAGTTGGGAACCCATTATTAATGTGCAAGTGAATGACTTTGATCTCAAAGCTTCATGTGATCTTGGTTCTAGTGTGTCTATTATTCCTAGAAAGATTTATGAAATGCTTGATTTGCCACCATTAGAAGATTGTTATTTGGATGTCCCACTCAATGATAATGCTAAGAAGAAACTCGTGGGGAGTATTAATGATGTTCTCATTATGGTTAACAATGCTTATGTCCCTGTTGATTTCTATGTTTTGGATGTTGAATACAATGCTTCTTGTCCTATTACTTTGGGAAGACCTTTTCTTAGAACTGTTGGTGCCATCATTGATATGAAAGAAGGCACCATTAAATATTAATTCCCATTCAATAAAGGTATTGAACACTTCCCTATGAGGAGAGAGAAGTTGTTTTTTGCTCCTCCTTTGAAAGCAAGGTTTGATGTTAATGCTTCCTCATTTGAAAATACTTGATTTCTTGCTTCTTGTGCCTAACTTAAAGGCATTAAAGAAAAGTACTTGTTGAGAGATAACCCAAGAGTTTCCTTGAGTCTTGGAAGTTATTACTTCAGTAATGACCTCTCCTTATCATGTTTGTTTGCTTTTTGTGCCAACAATGACCTCTAATGAGAGGGAAGTAAGATTTGGGGAGTTGTTGTCCCGAAACAGATTTATATCCTCCACCAGAAAAATTCGTGAGGAGTCTCTGTAAGTCTGATTGAGCTGAAAATTTATGAATAAATCACCCAGTATGTTAGATAACTTTATTTAGTTCAACACTTTTTGATTTGAGCAACAGAAGGTCTTCCAAAAAATCGGTTTCTACCTGCTGGTCTGTTTTGACAGATTTCTGCCATTATTTGCATTTGCTTCTTATTGATTCCTTTTTGAGTTCTCTTTTGGGGAATTGAGATTTTTGAAGGAGTTTCTACAGTAGCTTGTGTTTTAGTGAAAAGTTTTGCTGTTCCAAAGCTAAGCCTAAAGGTCTATTATCTTTTGAATACACTAATGTTGCTAATGAAGATTGTGTGAAGTTTTGTATGAAGGAAAAATTTCAGGTGTAAAGAGAGAATGATGTAATGAGATGAAGAATGGACAAAATATGAAGCTTGGGGATGCCACCCCGGTGTCACCCCAAGAAATATCCAAGAGGTACAGGCGTCAAAGCTTGGGGATGCCCAAGGAATCCCCTTCTTCATCAATAAAAAGCTCAGGTCTCTCTAGACACTTTGTTTTTATTGTTTCATGCACTATTGTGTTGTTCTTGGAGCATCTTAGTTTTCGTTTGCTTTGCTTAGTTGTTTAGTTTGCTTGAATAAAGTAGTTTGGACCCCCGTTCTCGCTGTGTTGTTTCAAATAAGTCGATTGGTGTTGGAAAGCAGTAGATAGTTCTTGCTTGGCAGTGCAAGAGGAGCTTGCATTGACTGTGACTTAGACTTTAGCGTGACATTCTAGGTGTTGTTTTCACCTTATGCTTAGTAATTATTGTTGTAGCATGTCTTGTTCCAAACAATTGGGTTGCTTAGTGTGCCTTGAAAGAATCATGCGTTGTTTTAGCATACAAAAGCATAGTATTGTGGTATTCTCCTTTGATGCTTTGTTTGGGTTGACTTGGCACATGCTTACACCATGTTGTGACTATGAATAAGTCACCATAGCCTCTGTGATCATTTAGTCCTTGACTTGTAGTACCACTCTATGCTTTGATTAGTAATTTTTTGTCGCTCTGCATTATTATGGCCATTATTGCTCTCTTAGTTGGTTGCTCCTAGTCTTTTGCTAGCCTCCACTTGTATGAGTAAGCTCTACTCATGCTTCCAACTCCCAAGAAACCAAGTTATTTCAAAGTTTCCACTATAAATTCCTATGCATGGTGTGTTACACCATTCCAAGTATATTCTTGTTTTCAGCTATCTTCCAATTAAAACTTATTTTGTTATGTGAAAACTTAGTGATTAAAGCTCTCACGAACATGATGGCACACTTTATATTCCTTGCCCCTAATAAACTTGAACCATTGTGTCATCTATGTTGTATATGCTTGCACTTATATGTTGGAATTAGCAGAACCATGTTTTCATGGGTAACAGTTTCAACATTGCACTTGTACTTTGTACACAGTTGATATCATGCTCTTTTGTCTATGGATGTCACCGGTGTGAAATAAAAAGGGAGCTTGTAAGTCCATGGAGTTATGTATTTTGTGTTAGAGAAACGCCTGGGCCACTAGCCTAAGCCATGCCTAATCATGGTGGAAACTTGCAGCATCGCCATAATGAGCAATTTGTGAAGCATCCTCAATAAAAACATATGCAAATAGCAAATAAAAAGATCGCTGAGATGCTCATTGTCTGCTTGCCTTGTCATTTTGGTTATGGGAAACGTCCTGTACCATGTGAAAGGGGTACCCCGTTGGGCAGTTCTCTATGATACACATGTACTTACTATGACAAGAACTTACAGGTGACCAAAGTTGAGTAGCATGAGGTGCGGCCCTCGTATTCAAGGGACATGAGATTTCTAACTTATACTTTGTCAAGCATATACTCCATAGTTTGTTCACTTTAACCTTAATCACTTCAAGATGCTTATGATAGGGGCAATGAGGGCTGAAAGCTAACAAGTACCATAATTTTTGGAAGCTCTTTTTGAAACTTGAAATCCCTGCTTCCCTTTATGAAGGTCCTTTATTCCACCATTATATTGAGTCTCCACCTTCTACCTTTAGGCACCAATTAAGAGAGCATAGTTGCCATTCTTAGTTATATGTGTAGTGTCCCAAAACTTATTGATTGATGCATATTGTTGATATTACTTGTTCTTGTGCTATTTGTATCTAGTCACTCTTATGAACTTTGAAGGTGTCCTATGCATCTATTTGCTACTCTATAGGGGACAAGTTGAATGCCACTATGCCATGTTTTCTGTATGTGAAACAAACAAACAAATGTTTTCCAATGCATGTTATTCATGATCTTTGTTTGTAGCCTTTCATGTTGCATGCATAGTTACTTTGTCTTACTGTTAGAACTCCATATTTTATGCACATGTTTAGAGTTCTTTGATCCCAGCTTTCAATGCTTGCAAATGGTTTGATCTTGGTTTTGATGGTGCATGTCACCTCAAAAATTATTCTTTTATCACTTACCTACTCGAGGCCGAGCAGGAGTTAAGCTTGGGGATGCTTGATGCGTCAGAAACGTATCTATAATTTTTGATGTTCCATGCTTGTTTAGTATCTACTTTGCTTTGCTTTGTCCACACTTTGAGGTGCTTTTCATATGTTTTTTGGTACTAACCTATTAACAAGTTGCCACATTGTCAGTTGCCTGTTTTCTGTTGTTTTTGGTTCTAGAAAAGCTAGTAAGGAAATATTCTCGGAATTGGACAAGACAAAAGCCAAAGTCAATATTTCACCGAGGAGAACACGGAGTCCAGAGGAGAGACGGAGGGGCGCCACAGGGCGGCTGCACCCCCCAGGCACGACCTAGGGTGGGCCCGCGCCTGGGCAGGGTGTGGGCCCCCTGGCCACCTCCCAGTCTCGCCTCTTCACCTATAAGAAGCCCCCGATGCCTAAACCCTAAGCACCCAATCAATATTCCACGAAACCCTCTGTAGCTGCCTCCACCATTGTTCCTAGATCGGGGGGATCTGAAGCTCTTCCCGGCACACTGCAGGAGGGGAGATCATCTCGGAGGCCTTCTTCATCATGCCAGCCTCCGATATGAAGTGTTAGTAGTCCACTTTGGACTACGGGGCCATGTAGTAGCTAGATGGTTGTATCTCCTCCTTGTGCTTTCATTTCTAGATCTTGTGAGCTCCGTTCATGATCAAGATCTCATCTATTTGTAATCATGCATGTTGTGTTTGCGGGGAACCGATGGATATTGAGATTACTATGTCAGATTGATTAATGGTTTTGTCTTATTGATTCTATCATGTCTGTGTTGTTTGTGATCTTGCATGCTCTCCGTTGTTAGTAGCTATCTTGGCCAAGTAGTTGCTAGTGACTCCAAGAGGGGGTATTTATGCTCGATAGTGGGTTCATGCCTCTACTTAATCAAGGGAAGTGACAGAAATCTCTACGGTTGTAGATGTGTTGTTGCCACTAGGGAGAAAACAACAGTCTCTTGTTCATGGAACAAGTGGATTGTTTACCTTACACACTTTGCTTAAAATAGTTGTCCATTGCTTGCAACTTAATACTGGAGGGGGTTCGGATGATAACCCAATGGTGGACTTATAGTCATAGATGCAGTTGGATGGCGGTCTATGTATATTGTTGTATTGCCCAATCAAATCTCATAGGATCTTTATGTCTAGTATTGCATTGTTATGCCTTGCTCAGTCTTGTCAATTGCCATGCTGTATTACCCAGCATGCCATGTTTGTTTCTAAGGAGAACACCTCTAGTGAACTATGGACCCCGGTCCAATCTTTACCATTGATACATCTTCCATTGTTACTGTTTACTTGCTGCAAACCATCATCACCTTCCACACCATACAGTTAATCCTTTGTTACAGCAACCGGTGAGATTAACAACCTCACTGTTAGTTGGGGCAAAGTCTTGAGTTTGTGTTGTGCAGGTTTCCACGTTGTTTGCAACACCCGTGTGACGTTTCCTTCCTCCTACTGTTTCGATAACCTTGGTTTCTTACTGAGGGAAAACTTGCTGATGTGCCGCTTCATACCTTTCTCTTAGGGTTTCCCGACAAAGCGTCCACCAATCATCAACTCTTCAATAAATTCATCAGTCATTTCAATTTAACCATCATTAATATCATATCTCTCTCTAGACTCAGGTGAGCTAACAGGTGTAATAGTGTCTTCACTAGGAGTTTTAGTGTTTTCCAAAATAGTTCTAGCAATAGTAGCATCTAGGAAAGGACCTAATGAACCACTTACATCAAGCATAGCAGAAGTAACATCATGAGTATCATAAGAAATTTCAGATTTAGTAGTAGTAGCAGTGTGTGTGGCATGAGTATGTGGTGGTGGTGTAACAAGCTTACTTATAACAGACGGTGAATCAAGAGCAGCAGAGGTGTTTAGGACTGAACCTCTTCTTGTAGTGGATGGTAAAATAGGACACTTTCCATCACAAGACTTCCCATTGGTGAAAGGAATAGCAGTGAACAATAATAGATCCAAGTGAACTTACAAATAAAGATATGCTTGTTGGGGATATGCTATATTGGGTATCCTCATAGCATGTCTCCTATCCGGATAACCCGGGTGGCCCACAGTTGGTAGCATGGCCCATGGCCTGTTGGGCGACCCAGTTAGATGGATCCAGAAGGGAGGCCCATGCCGGATAAATTAAGGCTACGGAGGAGTCACTGACGTACTCGAAGCCTTGGAGTGCAAGACACGCTAGACTCGTTGTAAGCAGTGTAGGACTCTGTAACCTGTCCGTCTAGGAATTTGCCTGTAACCCTAGGACCTGGCGACTATATAAGTCGGGCCTATGGGAGCCTTTAGGGCACAACCTAGTATCGATTAACATACACGTCACACAGCGAAACAATCCCTGTAACTCGGCGTATTGCCCTTATAGTGATTTATAGCAGGAGTAGGATTCCGCCACCATTGTGGGATCTAAACCTGGGTAAGCTGTGTTACCTCGTACCCATCAACCGTCCGCCTTCCCCCACGTCTCTAAACACGCACTATGAGGACCCCTCCATGGCGTACTCGTCGGCAATACCACCACAGTTGGCGCCCACCGTGGGGAAAGAGGCGCTTCAGGCTCTTCAGCGGACGAGGACCAAGATCTTCGCGGGAATCGGCGAAACCGTAGCCATCGGTCGCGTTCTGTTCTCCGGCAATGTTTCGATCGTCCCTCCCAACGAGTTCTGGATCCCGGTGAAGACGAAACCTACGCGGTGCTCGATCGTCCCCATCGGAGATATCCACCTCTTCATCGGCAAAACCGACTCGGGCACTAGTTCCCTGGGAGTCGGAGGATCAACAAGACCCGCACGGACCTCCTATGGGCAGGATACATTCACGGAAGGATTGATGTCGGGTCTCTCCTTGGAGTTTGCCGGCAAAGATAGGAAAAATTCAAGGCCCACCCAAACCACCCCTGTGCAGGATATAACGGTGGAAGATCACTGCAAGTACGCCGGCTTCGCCCGTGCGTCTGGACAACAGAGATCCAAGTTCGTCGGAGTGGTTACCATCTTTGATCTGGCGCGCTGCGTTCAGAGAGAGGTTGAAAACCCTCGCGATTACCTCGCTAGGTGGCTCCGTATACGGGCCGACCTAGCACACTACCCCAATGATGAAGCCATGTATCACTTTGTGGAAGGACTGGACCAATGCACGCTTCTCCGACATGAACTAAGGCGGCAGCAGGCTTCAGGACGTCTCACCTTAGAAAGCATGGTGAACACCGTCAACAACTACGCGGAGGCTGAGGAGGCAGCTCATATAGCTCTTGTGCTCATTGACGAAGCTCCTCCGCCTCAGCCACCACCACCGCCGCCTCCGGTCGTCGTCGCCGCCGCTGCGCCACCACCTCCAGTCATTGTCGCTGCTGTTGAACCTCCACCCACCATCATCGAGGAAGCCTCGGCACCCTCTGACTCCATGATTGACGCGCTCTACGCCGACTTCAGTGCAGATTCAGAGGAGATAGACTTTAGTCCGGAGGAGCTAGACTCTGCCATGCAGGAGATGGAGGAGGATTACAAGCGCGACGAGCAGACCCGTACTTTAGTCCCGAGAGGTGTTCGTCGCCATTGGGACGGCGATGGATGAAGATCAACCCGGACGAGCTTCGCCTACAGCGCTGGACAAAGGGAAGGGACCACCTGTTGCTGCCGACAATGATCGCGCAAAGGACATGCCCCCTCCGCCTAACCCAGTGCAGCAGTCGCAGGAACTTGGCACCGGCCCGAGCAACAACAACACCGCAAACCCGCCGCCTCCGGCATCTACGTCTGCTGCTGCCCAAGTCACTCCAACTGATAGAGTGATGTACGGCAATCTCCTCGTCGAGCCTATGACCGTGGCTCATATTCGCAATGTGGTCCAGCTTGACGAGAAGAGCCAACAGCTGCTGGAGGAAGGGCAGGCCATCGCGGAGCAGGGCACAAAGCTAGATCGAGATCTGACCAACGCGCAGAAGTCAATAGAGAAAGCTAGAGCAATGGAGGCCGAGTACAAGACTCTGCTACAGCAGCAGAAGGCTAAGAAAGCTCCAGCTCGCGTCATCAATGATCCTGGAGTACGGCAAAACCTAGGATGGGCTCCCTCGAAGCTGGAACATGCCAAGCCGTACATTGACAGTGAAGGCAGGCAGGTGATGCCCACTCCCCTCCTCAACCTCGCCGTCGCCAAGACCCTTCTGGAGCAGGATAGATCACCTGAAGCGGTGAACCAGGTCTATGACCTAGTGGCCAAGGCAGTGAAACAGCAGGAAAAGGCTACCTCTCAGAGGCTTAAGTCTGACCCAGCGTTTTGCCAGTCTAGCCAACCGCCAAGGGACAGATCTCCTCTTGATGTCAGGTCTCAGATGTCTTCGTCAGAACAAAGACGGAGGGATGCGCGTAACAGGAAGGATGCTATCCCCGTATCCTCCGACCATGGAGGCAAGGCCCAACCTCGTCGCCCATCGCCACCGCCCCGTTCCCCCCGACATCGCGAAGACACGAAGGCTCACCATCGTACGGATATGCCTCCACCAAGGCAGAGCAGCATCGTCATCCGCGACAACACGGAGCAGACCCGTCATGATGGAGAGTGCAACCAAGGACACAAGAGCAGGTCGCGCCACGATCCTCCGCGTCTGACAAGCAACCGCGACAAGCGTGGGGCATCGCAAGAAGGTAACAATAAGAAGGCTAACCCACCGCCACCTCCGCCTCCGTGTCCACCTAGCAGCCACCATGGCAGAGGAGGCATGCGTCGTTCAAGCAGCCCATCCCCTAATGGCAAGAAGAAGAAAAGAAGCCCAGAGCCATATGATGCACGTTCACGTCTGGACAAGATCCACGAGGCCCGGGAAGGACCATACCTGGGACCAAATTGTTTTGGACCTATGATATGGTCTACAACTTACCCCAAAGGCTTTCGGATTGACAAGACCATCAAGCCCTATGACGGCACTGCCAAGCCAGCTACATGGTTGAAGGATTACGACAACGTGGTGGAGATCGCCGGGGGTAACCCCAACGTCGCCATCAAGTACCTCCCATTGATGTTGGCGGGCACGGCCTATCAATGGACTGATGACTTGCCGGAAAGATCCATCTGCTATTGGTTGGACATGCAAGAAGCGTTCACCAAGAACTTCGAGGGTACGTACAAATGTCCCTGCATTGTTGGCGATCTACATCGGTGCGTGCAAGAGAAAGACGAGACATCTCGCGCCTACCTCTCTCGCTGGCTAGATATGAAGAATTTCTGCGCAGGAGTGCACACTCAGACCGCCATGGCTGCCTTCATCGATGGGTTGGAAAGGGGCACGTTGCTCCGACATAAACTAAAGCGCTTGCAGGACAATCACCGGCTAGACTTGAACTAGATGATTCAGTTGGCCAGTGAGTTCACGGCTGCCAACGACGATGCTCGAGGCTCCCTGCCGGCAACGGCCGTTCCAACTGAAGCTCGGAGGAACAGCAGCACAAAGCGGAAGACCCCGCCTGAATAAAATCAAACCCCCTACATGGTCGCTATGACTTTTGCAGGGCGAGGTGATGGCGGACAGCGTGGCCGAGGACGGGGAGCTGGTCGTGGGCAGCAGCGAGGTAGTGAAACTACCTCGGCAGCGCTCCGCGTTCCCCAAACCTACGAGGAGTACCGTGATATGTCGTGCCTCGTACACCTCGACACCAATGGAAAATCCACCCACATCAATCGCCATTGCAAGTTCGTCAACAACCTCAAGGAGGACCCGGAGTCCGGCTACAAGCGAAGTCGGAAGAACAGACGGCGAGGCAAAGGCAAGGGGAAGAAGAAGGAGGAGGAGTCCAAGGATTCAAGTGACATGGACGAGGACGTTTACCCCAAGCACGCCGCCAAGAGCGACGCCATGGGCAAGAACCCCTTCGAAAATAAGGCAGCAGTTTTCCACACTTTCCTTGGCACCCCCACCATCCGACAACAGAAGACCTCCATGAGTATACTGATAGCTACTCTACCCCCAGTTCCCCAGTTCCTGCGCTGGTCGGAGATTCCAATTACTTGGGACAGTAAGGATCACCCAGACCTCATCCCTACGGAGAACCAATACGCCATGGTCATCAACCCCGTGATTGACGGCAACGAGTTCACCAAATGTATGGTGGATAGTGGAAGCAGCATCAACATCATGTACCTGGATACACTGCAGAAGATTAACTTGACGGAGGCAAACCTAAGGCGGACCAACACCATCTTCCACGGCATAGTTCCTGATCGGGAGGCTCGGTCCTTGGGTGCATCACACTTCAGGTCGCTTTCGGCGATGTCAATAATTACCGCCAAGAACGCATGACCTTTGAGGTGGTCCCCTTCAAGAGCGTGTACCATGTCATATTAGGTCGAGACATATTCCACACCTTCATGGCCAAGCCATGCTTCGTCTACAACAATCTCAAGATACCCGGACCAAACGGTGTCATCACCGTATCCGGAAGCTTTACCAAAGCAAGGGACTGCGAGATTGGAGAAGCAGACTATGCAGAAGTTGTCCTCTATAGCAAAGAATTCAAGGAGATCTAGAGCAAGGTCGATGCCTCAGAGATTCCCACGTCGAAGAAACAGATTTCTGACTCCGCCCCAGCATTCAAGGTCGCCATCGAGACCAAGCCGGTGGAACTTGTGGTAGGCGATGCCTCCAAAACCACCGCCATTGGGACGAGCCTGGACCCTAAATAGGAAAGCACGCTCGTCGAGTTCCTCCGTGAGAACAGGGACATATTTCCGTGGCAACCTGCCAACATGAAAGGTGTACCTAGGGAACTTGCCGAGCACAGCTTGAATATTGATCCAAAATGTAAACTAGTGAAACAACCTCTATGATGCTTCGGAGACGAGAAGAGATGCGCCATAGGCAAAGAGATAGATAGGTTACTTAAGGCTAGTTTTATCCGAGAAGTCCTTCACACCCGATGGGTGGCCAATCATGTACTTGTCCCCAAAAAGGGAACCAAAGAATTAAGAATGTGCGTTGATTACACCGGCTTAAACAAAGCATGTACTAAAGATCTGTTTGCTTTGCCTCACATTGACCAAGTCATTGACTCGACGGATGGCTCAGAGCTTTTGTGTTTTCTCGATGCATACTCAGGATACCACCAGATCAAGATGAGGAAGTCGGACCAATTGGCCACTTCATTCACTACACCTTACGACACGTTTTGCTATGTCATGATGCCCTTTGGGTTGAAAAACGCAGGTGCTACATAAGCGTTTCCTACACGATCAAATT
Organism: Avena sativa; assembly: GCA_916181665.1. Lineage (NCBI taxonomy): Eukaryota > Viridiplantae > Streptophyta > Magnoliopsida > Poales > Poaceae > Avena > Avena sativa. Next base: position 294,370,199 of record OV702297.1, on the reverse strand, counting down.
GGTCGGAATGTTCACGCCTATGTGGACGATATAGCGGTGATGTCTAAAAAATCAAACGACTTAATCTCCGACTTAAAAGAAACCTTTGATAATCTCCGGAAATACAACATGATGCTTAACCCCAAGAAGTGCGTCTTCGGGGTTCCAGCCGGAAAATTGTTAGGCTTCATCATTTCCCAGCGTGGAATCGAGGTCAACCCGAAGAAAATCAAGGCCATCTTAAACATAAACCATCTGACATTCCTAAAGGACATACAACGACTAACAGGTTGCGTTGCAGCAATCAGTCGGTTCGTCAGCCGACTTGGAGAGAAGGATCTGCCGCTATACAAGTTGCTGAAGAAGGCGAACAAATTCACATGGACGGACGAAGCAGATGCAGCATTGAAACAGTTCAAGGAGATACTTTCCTTAGCGCCTATCCTTGCAGCACCCGAGCCTGGGGAGCCTATGTTGATTTACATGGCGGCCACCAACCAGGTAATCAGCATCATCGTCGTGGTAGAACAGAAAGAACCAGGATATGAGTACGGAGTTCAACGGCCAGTTTACTATGTAAGCGAGGTCTTGACAGAGTCCAAGCAGCGTTACCCGCATTACTAGAAGATAGCCTATGGAGTGTTCCTTGCTTCTCGGAAGTTGAGGCACTACTTCCAGGAGCACCCTATAACAGTTGTGATCAAAGCTCCATTGTCCGACATCATCAACAACAGCGACGCTACAGGAAGGGTCGTGAAGTGGGGCATTGAACTTGCTGCCTTCGAGATTACCTACAAGAGACACGACGCTATCAAATCACAAGCCTTGGCGGATTTTATCGCAGATTGGACGAAGATGCCAGATGCTACCCCAATGTCGAAGCCAGAATACTGGGTGATGCACTTTGATGGATCAAAGCTACTCAACGGCTCGGGGGCTGGTGTACTACTACAGTCACCAACTGGCGACAAGCTACACTATGTTTTGCAAATCCACTTCGAGGCTACGAACAACATGGCGGAGTATGAAGCACTCATTCACGGACTACGTGTAGCCAAGGATATTGGCATCAAGCGCATAGTTTGTTGTGGAGATTCCGAATTGGTTGCCCAGCAGGTGGCTGGCACCTAGAACGCGCGGAACCCTATGATGGCGGCATATCGAGACGAAGTGGACGAGATATCCAATAGCTTCTTGGGCTGCGAGGTCAAGTATGTGCCTAGGGAGCAAAACGAGGCGGCTGATCTACTATCTAAGCTTGGATCAAGGCGCAAGCGAATTCCACCTGGAGTTTTCCTGGAGCATCTACGGAGACCATCCGTGAAGGGAGCAGACATAGACAACCCGGACAGAGTTGACTCTTTTGTTCACATGGTGGCAAAGGTCCCTCTAGCTTGGACAAAACCATTCATGGAATATCTCGTACATGGAACTTTGCCCGACGACGAGGTCGAAAGACAAAAAATAGTACGTCGAGCAAAGGGATATACCATAATTAATGCACAGCTCTACAAAAGAAGCACCACTGGTGTCTACCTCAAGTGTGTTTCCCAGCAAGAAGGTATTGAAATCCTCCATGAAATCCATCTCGGAGATTGTGGGCATCACGCCGCTCCCCGATCATTGGTCGCTAAAGCTTTTCGGTAAGGACTCTACTAGCTGACCGCGAAGGAGGATGCCGACAAACTGGTTGAGACACGCATGGGATGCCAGTATTATGCCTGACAACCACATGTTCCAGCTGAAGAATTGTGAACAATACCAATAACTTGGCAATTTGCAGTCTGGGGGCTGGACATGGTTGGTCCGTTGTAGACGACACCATGTGGGTTTACGCATCTGCTAGTAGCAGTTGATAAATTTACCAAATGGATAGAAGCTAAACCCATTAGAAAGCTCGATGGGGCAACTGCCCTTAGATTTGTCCGGGATCTAGTGGTGAGATTTGGTCTCCCACATAGCATTATCACCGACAACGGCAGCAACTTGTCACTTGGAGAAGTGGAAGCTTATCGTTGGGAGAAGGGCATCCGACTTGACCTTGCATCTATGGCACATCCACAGTAGAATGGTTAGGTAGAGCGAGCCAATGGATTAATTCTGCAGGGAATCAAGCCATGTCTGGAAGCACCGTTGCATAGAGCAGCTGGAGCCTGGGCGGAAGAATTGCCATCTGTGTTGTGGAGTTTATGAACTACACCCAACAGATCCACCGACTACACCCCTTACTTCATGGTATACGGAGCAGAAGCCATCCTGCCTTTCGACATCCTTCACGATTCACCAAGAGTTGCCGCCTATGACGAAGATGACACTGAAGAATCCAAATGCCTAGATGTGGACCTTCTCGAGGAGGAGCGTGTATTGGCATGCCAAAGGTCCGCCATCTACCAGCAGAAGCTACACAGCTACCATAGTCGCCGTGTTCGGCATCGCTCATTTAAATAGGGGGACCTAGTGTTCCGACTTAAGCAGAAGAAGTCACACAAATTATACCCGCCATGGGAAGGACTGGTCATCATAAGCAAGGCGCTACTCAATGGGTCTTACTACCTTGTTGACAATCGTGAACTGGAGGATAGACCCAGCGAGGATCATAAGCGTAAGCGACGTGACCCGGATGATGACTACCCGGAGCTTGATCGGCCATGGAACATAACACAGCTACGTCCTTTCTACACTTAGCATTTTTTATCTATTGTCTACATATTATATGATCAATGAAATAAATCTCTCTGGTTCACTCATATATCTGAGTCTTTTACCTCCTTTAATGTTTATTTTTGGATCGTATAAAACCTTTATGCACAAGCTTTGCGATTGCACTTGTGAAAATTCCGCCTACGGGCGTTAGCTTAAGTTTTCTGGTCTACACGTTCTTTGTCATTTTTATGTGGATTCTGGAGTAGTGACTTTTGGCACTTATTGTCGGCAATTTTGTGCTTAGGTTATTGACGGTGCCATTGGGCATCATCGCTTGAGCGCATGGTTACGACAACGAGTCTTCTGACTCACGAAAAGTCAAGCATAAAAACCAGAGTAATGGATAAGCCAGCACTTGCTTAAAAAATATATACATGATGGAACCAGTTCTTGAGTAGCAGGAAATAACAAACATTGTTTTCTTCCTTAAGTTAACATGTAGTTTTTTCCGCATACAAATTCCAGAGGAAACAAATATTACATATTATTTTTTCATTCCTCTGGCACAGGCGACTTGGAAGCAGCACCATCAGCAGCAGGAGAGCCATCCTCTTCGAAGTTGGCAGTTTTGAGGAACTCGGAGGAGCTTCGGTTGTCGCCGTCAATGATCTCCATGGGCACGAAGATAGGGTCGACCAACCCGGTGACTCTGGTATCAAAACCCGCGAAAGACGCCAAGATAGCTTTGTGTTCTATTGCTTGGCCATTGTCGTCCACGTCGGGAATGCCAGAGGTCACCGTGTCGATATTGGCGTTTTCATAGTACGCGTTGACCATTGACAGCGGCATCCTCGCGCCAGCCCGAGTAGATGAAGTTTTCCAGCTTGCAATACGCTCGGAGGCTTGGCGTAGGATCTCCGAGAACTTCATCACATAATCTACTGCTTTGATGTTGATCTGGAGGTGCTTGGCTATTTCCTTGGCCTGCATGATGGCGGTGTTGATAAAGTTGCCGGCAAGGACCATGCATTCTTTTGGTGGAGGAGGCGACTGGGTCAAACCAATAGGAGCTACAAATATCAACAAAGGAACGCATGAGTTCAATAACACAAAAAGTTCAGAGTATCTAGCTTACAGAAGTACAAGGCAGAGAATCACTTACTGAAGATGCTAATTTCAGCCTGCAGGAGGGTTTCCGCCATGGAGTCCCGTTCTTGTCGGAGGATCTTGTATGCTTCAAGATTGCGTTGATTTTGCTCATCGGCAGCTTTCTTCTGCTCTTTCAGCATCGCGATCTCCTCCTTCAAACGGTTCATCTCTTCGTTGGCAGACTCCTGCAGGACTTTCATAGAGTCCTCGTGCATCTTCAGCATATCCTTCCTCTCCTGCTTAAGGATTTTGTTTTCGCTATCCAACTGCTCAATGTGCTTGGATTGCTCAACAATATCCTTAGCCTTGGCAATGGTTTCTGCAAGTCAGAGAAAGAGCAGTACATAGTGAGTACTTGGAGAATGTTAGCACAAGACCAAGTCGGAATACAAAAAAGAAAGGAAAAACAGACGCTTGCTCTTGATGATTTGTTCCTTCAAGAAGGCAGTTTTACCCTTTTCGGCTTCCAAATCCGCACACATCTTCTGGTACTTCTCGTTGGCCACGCCTCTCCGAGCATTCTCATTCTATGGAAAGAAAGTTTAACGCTGTTTAGTCTACTTGGAGCATCTAGCCGGATAAATATCCACCTAGAGGCTTGGGGGATACAGTGAGAGTTTTTTAACTTGGCAATATGCTTGGTCTTTCTTTAAGCATCTAGTCGGAACTGATTCAGTTTTCAACTAGAATCTTGGGGGCTACAGTATAAAGTTTTTTAAATCAGTCATATGCTTAGTCTTGCTTTAAGCATCTAGTCGGAACTAATTCAGTTACAACTAGAGTCTTGGGGGCTACAGTATCGAAATTTAAAAACACCGCGTATGCTACTCTGAAAGCATCTAGTTGGAATAATTCATTCAAACTATATGCTTGAGGGCTATAGTGAGAAGTTTTCTAGCTTAGTCACTCTTAGAGCATTCAGATGCAAAGACCTATGGTTTTCCGTCTAAATCCTCGGGGGCTACAATGGGATACTCATATGAAATGCAAAAGGCAAATAAAACTTACAAGTGCGATGATCTTGAGGTTGGTAGCACTTTCAGCAAGCAACTTGCCGAAGGAAAGACTGTTTCCTCCCAAGATATCTGCTTGTCGGAGAAGCTCCTCAATACCGCATGTTGGAGATGTCGGCGCCGCACCAGGAACCAAAGCAGAGCTACTCGGCGTAAGTGTCGGGTAGACTATCTTCGGGAATTACACGGTTGTCCTGGGTGCGAAGGCGCCGCCTTCGGCAGACGTTCCACCCACCACCACCGCCTTACCGCTACCGATGGCATCCTTAGCCGGAGCTTCAGCCATTTTGGTTGCATTACTTTCTTGCGTTGCCTGTTCACCGACAACGGCAAACTCCATGGAGGCACCTGAGTCTACTTCCATGGCGGAAGGGCCAGATGCATCCTTGGCCTGTGAGCTTGTCGAGGCAGATGTAGGCTGGACGCTGGGAGTGACAGGGGCGATGGCGGTAGATGCGTGGGGAGACATGTCACGATGCAACATATCCTTAATATTTCTAGAAGCCCCCAAAGTTTTGGAGGTCTTCTTCAAACTAGTAGTGGCCTTCTTCCTGAAACGTGGAAAAAGTATAAGTACAGGAATAAGACAAGCATGGACAATGTCGGAGAGAAAGAGGCTTACACAATAGGGGGTTCTTTGGCAAAAGGAATCCCTGTAACTCTTCTTTTCTCCGCCTCCAGGGTGGCAGTGGACTTCTTGGAGGCTCCACCCTCCGTATTTTTCTTCTTACCTTAGTCGGCAGCGTCAGAGGTGGAGCGCTTCCGCTTTCGCGCCAATGGGACATCGTCGTCGGACACGACGGTGACTTCCTTCATCTTGGGGTCATAGATTTGGACAGCCATTCTATCCTCCTCTAGACCGCTTAGCTGTTAAGTGAAATCCCAAAAGTGTTAGATGAGATGTTAATGGTTAGACGGAAGAACTGGAGTAAATGTCATACACGGAAAATAAAGCTGGTACCTTTGGGCAGTTGCCCTCTTCGAACATATCATAGGTGATGGCGAAGCCACACTTCTTGTCCTTCACCTTGACGATGTCCTTGAGGCGGAGCTTGACGGAGTCACTCGAGAAGTTGTCCTCGAAGATGCGGAGGCTATCTTTCCTCTCCTTAGAGTACTCATGCATAAGCTTGGAGCGGTGCTACAGAGGCTGGATCCGCCTGACGAACTAGCACATGGCTAGGTCCAACCCGGTCAAACCCGTATCTACGAACCACTCTATCCTCCTAATGGTGCGGGAGGCTTCGTTGTCGGAGGGAAGGATGGCTTGGGACCTCCATGTCGGGGCTTCAGCAGCAGCTCAGTCGACAAAGTCCGGATACGTTTCTTCTCGGCCAGCCAGAGGGATGTCTGGGCCGTAGAAGTACGTCTGTTGCCAGTTCTTGCAAGATTTGTGGCCGACGATGTCAGGGAACTGCCGGCCAGGTCGGATCTTAAAGCTAATAGTCCCGCAGTTCCTTAGCTCGTCCTTGCCGGCTCCGGCTTCCCTCTTGACGGTGAAGAAATAGACAAAGAGATCTAGCCTAGGCCTAATCCCTAAGTAACCCTCACAAAGCGCCGCGTAGTTGCTAAGCGCAAGGATACTATTGGGGGAGAGGTTTTGAGGCTGTACTCGGTAATGGCTAAGGACAGCTAGGAAGAAATTGGAGATGGGCAGGGAGACGCCGCGTACCAGTTGGGCTTTGAGGTACACCTTCTCTCTGGCTTGGGGAGAAGGGGTGACCTTGCCGGCCGGCGCAGCCCGCCAGACAAGCCCCTCCATCAGAGGGAGGTAGCCCTCGACGAGCAGCTCCTTGATGTCGCGGTCCGTGATGTCCGAACCGCGCCAATCCCCCTTGTGTGAATCGCTTTCCTCTTCCAGCAGCTCCAGCGCCGCTGGATTATGGTCGCCGCCGGCGGATTCTATCACCGTTGATTTTGGCAGCACCAGGCCCTCTAGGGGCACGTGGACGGTGCTCGTCGATTTTGCCGCAGTATCGTCGGCCGCCGCCATGGAGGGAGCAGAGCTACTGCTGTCCATTGGAAGGGGAGAGGTGGTGACTGGAAGGATTGAAGGGTTAGGGTTTTACGCGAAACGCGCGGAGAGCTCGAGGAGGTGTTCGCTAGAGGAAGAAGATGACGCAGGAGGAGAATGAGGTGAAAAGTAAAAAATCTACCGCAGTTACAATTTATAACCCCTGGCGTCAAGATTCGTGCAAGACGATCGAATGGTTGACGCGTGAACGACGTGTGCGGGCGCGTGCGGAAATTTTGCCACGTTCCCAACAGTCGCCGCCAACGGTTCGTATCGCTCGCGCGGGAAACAGACATGATTGTGTTCTCTGCATGTGTGAGTTACGAGGCGTTGCTGACCTATGTCTGCGTAGCCCTGGCTGTCACTCGCAGATGAACCATCACATCGGAATATTCCGGCATGGACAGATCCAGTCCGGCTACGGAAGAGTATGATAGAAGATTCAGCAATTCTTCGACTTACAAGTTGAAGACGAAGAAAACCTTGCAGGGTTCTTGGGAGGACTACAAGATATTGCTTGACGATTTGCCGACATCCATCTAGACGGAGCATTCAACCTGAAGAGGAAAGACGGCGCAAGATCTCGGAGTTCTTCGGGGGCTACTGTTGGGGATATCCTATATGGGTATCCTCATAGCATGTCTCCTATCCGGATAACCCGGGTGGCCCACAGTTGGTAGCATGGCTCTCATGGCCTGCTGGGCGGCCCAGTTAGATGGATATAGAAGGGAGGCCCATGCCGGATAAAGGAAGGCTACGGAGGAGTCACCGACGTACTCGGAGCCTTGGAGTGCAAGACACGCTAGACTAGTTGTAAGCAGTGTAGGACTCTGTAACCTGTCCGGCTAGAACTTTGCTTGTAACCCTAGGACCTAGCGACTATATAAGTCGGGCCTATGGGTCACAACCTAGTATCGATTAACATACACCTCGCATAGCGAAACAATCCCTGTAACTCGGCGTATTGCCCTTATAGTGATTTATAGCAGGAGTATGATTCAGCCACCGTTGTGGGATCTCAACCTGGGTAAGCTGTGTTACCTCGTATCCGTCAACCGTCCGCCTTCCCCCACGTATCTAAACACGCACTGTGAGGACCCCTCCATGGCGTACTCGTCGGCAATACCACGACAATGCTCCCCGGCAACGGTGCTAGAAAATAGTCTTGATGACCCACAAGTATAGGGGATCGCAAGAGTCTTCGAGGGTAGTATTACCCAATTTATTGATTCGACACAAGGGGAGACAAAGAATAATTGCCGGCCTTAACAACTAAGTTGTCAATTCAGCTGCACCTGGAAATAGTCTTTCTCATAGTAGTTTATTAGTAGCAACAGTTTTGTAGTAGCAGTAGCAAAGTAACAGCAGCAGTAAAACAGAGGCAGTAGTAACAACAGTAGCAAACAGTATGATATGAGTGCGGTAGGCATAGGGATGGATGGACGGGCGTTGCATAGACAAGTCTAAACATTTAACTTCAAGATCTAGGACAATGCAGATAAATAATATAAAGCATCCAAGTAATAAACAATCATAGGCATGTGTTCCATATATAGTCATACGTGCTCGCAATGAGAACTTGCACAACATCTTTTATCCTGCCAGCCCGTTGCAGCGGGGTCTCAAGGGAATCTACTGGCAATTAAGGTACTCCTTTTAATAGAGCACCGGAGCAAAGCATTAACACTCCGTGAACACATGTGATCCTCACACCACAGTCATCCCCTCCGGTTGTCCCAATTTCTGTCACTTCGGGGCCTTTGGATCCGGAGAATGATATGTGTACACAACTTGCAGATAAGATCATAAACAATACTATCATCATGAATCAATAATAAGTTCAGATTTGATATCATGGCACTCGGGCCCTAGTGACAAGCATTAAGCACAACAAGTTGCAACAAAGTCAAATAGCACTAATAGAGATACTAAGCACCACGCCCTAACAATCTTATTCAATTACATGATAGAACTCATCCAATCCCTACCATCCCTATATCCTACAGCGGGGGATTACTCACTCATAGATGGGGAAACATAGATGGTTGATGGAGAGGCGTTGTTGTTAATGATGGCGATGATCCTCTCCAAATTCCCTGTCCCGAGAGGGTGCCAGAACAGAGTTTCTAGTTCTGAATCACGGTTTCTGGTGGTGGCGGCGCAACGGAACTCTTTCTAAAAAAACGTCGACCCCCCCGCCTGAGTTTTTAGGTCAGAAGGCAAATAGGCGAAGAGGGAGGCCGAGGGGGTGCCCGAGGCGGCCACACCCCTCCCAGGCGCGGCCTGGCCTGGCCCGCGCGGCAGGGGGTGTGAGCCCCTCGTGGCCCACCTCCGCCTTGTCTTCTGGCTCCGTGAGCCTTCTGGTGAAATAGGATTTTTGTCATATTTTCCAGAATTTTTGCTGATAGTTGATTTTCTGCACAAAAACTAGACACCAAGGTAATTCTGCTAAAAACAGCGTCAGCCTGTATTAGTTGTATCCAAATCACACAAGTTTAGAGGAGAAACAATAACAAAAGTGTTCGGAAAAGTAGATACGTTTCGGACATATCAGAGAGGTGCGTACGTGTTGTATGTTCCGAGTGCATGACAGGGTGTGTGCGTTTCCTGGGAGTGTGTCGTGTGGAGGTGTGGTGGTGTGCGTGCGTCCGGTGTGTTCCATGTTGGGTTTGGGTCTAGTGCGTGTGTGTGAGCCCATGTCTGTGCGTGTGTGGGTGGGCTGGGTCGTGTGTGGTGGAGTGCGTTGGGTACGTGCAAGTGTGGTGTGCGTTTTGTGTCCCGGTGTGTGTGGTGGTGTTGAGTGCGCTACGCGGGTGTGCGTGTGCTGTGTTCGGCGGCAGGCGGGTGGTTGCATGTATAGCTAGGTTTAGGCTAGGGTTTGGTTATGGGTTCGTATGTGGCTAGCTAGCCGTTTGGCCTGGCCGGCTGCCTTCTTATAAAAATACTTTTACTTATTTATTTTATTTTTAAATAGACTTTTATAAATATTTTTAGACAAATAAAGGTTCAAAAAAGACCAGGGTTTTATTTAAAATTAAAGGATGGACTAATTAGAAAATAAAATAGGCTTTTGATGAAAATATTTAGAGGCAAAATATGCATGATGATGCGAAAAAGAAATTAACACGAAATTTTATTTTGGAATATTTTCTGGGGCATTACAACTGTGGAGTCTTCCGCACCACCCGTTGATATGTTGACTCCCGAGTCACTTGGTATCGAGCTTACCGAGGAGTTTTGGCTGAACCGTTTCAACCGTCTCAAGCTCCGAGAAATCAAGTCCACCAAGTGTGCATGTCCCTATATCCTGAACCAACTTGGCATTCGTGCTGATTTCTATTTTCTTTGCAACAATGTTGGTTTTTATGACTTTGCCTTTCAGGATGTCTCCACGTATCGCTGCTTGACATTTGAGTTCCTCAGCACCTTACTATTGTTCCGAGGAACAAAATCCCAGAGTTGATTGCATCAACTTTCGTCTTATGAACCGTGAGTATACCTTAACACTCGACCAATGGGCTCAATATTTTGGGTTTGCCAACAACACTACCGACATACGCTCCACTACTTTTGTTTTAAATCCTGCACCTTGGGACTACTTTGATTTAATGAGAATTCATGGAAACACGCCAAAGGTAAACCAAATTGATCATCATGTTATTCGCTATTTGTTTTATGTTATTGCCAACACCTTGCAGGCATGTGGTGAGTTTACTAGAGTTAATGAGGAGGACATGATAATCCTCGCAAAGGCTGTTATTATTGATGGTAACTTAATGCCAAATTTGGGTGCCCTTCTCGTGTTTTATCTAAAGCATCAGGATCTCCAGTCTCGAGGACCCATATGCGGAGGAGTTGTAACCGTTCTTGTACGTGCACCTCACATTAACCTAGGTAGCATCCAACCATTGACAGAAAGTCATCGTCTCGGCCTTCCTACTCTAATAGCATGTGGTATGGTTTCTAAAACTAATGGTAGATACTTTCTTGATATACCTAGAACAGATCACTTGATCCCAGATCCTTTGCCTAATGGTCTATTCTCAATCGAGGATGGACGTTTGCATTTTGACGCGCAGGTGAAAGCAGATTTACCCCATCATGAAATACCCATGGGAGGAGGAGGAGAAGATGAAGAAGTAGAATAAGGGGGACCCGAACAAGATGTGCAGCCACCAAACTACTACACAACCTATGAAGATATCTATGCACTTGAAGGGAATATTCAAAACATGAACAATCTCTCCATCAACCTTTGAGATGCTACTGCAAACCTCGCCACCCAGTTTCATGATTGGAGTAGCCAATGGAACACGGGAGACTATCCACTGTCACCACAATGAGCAACAAAAGGGCTTGCAAAAGCCTGAGCTTGGGGATTTGGTCCCCTGTCAAATTTATTTGTATAATAATGAGGTTGTACTCCAGCTCCATGGGAGCTTTGAAACACTCGTGTTGGCTTGCTCCAACACTTTGCTTTTTTCCTTTGCTGTATCAGTTTGCTTTCATTTTTTAGTTTTCTTTTGTTTATCGTTTGTTTTTATTTTCTTAGTTCCTTGCTTGGTCGCAAGTTCTTTACTATTCTTTAATCCCTATCCTCAAAAATACAAAAATATTTTTCTATTATTCCCTTTTTTCATAAATGTGGATTTGCACTTTGCCTCTTTGCTTTGATATTATTATGAGAGTAATCGTGTTCGAGTTTTGAAGGAACACATCCCTATAAGGAAGAGAAGCATGACGTCACTTATGAGAGGTATGTCCTATGCCTCCCACTTTTAAAGTTGAGTTGTTTATCCTAGTTGGTTGATTTGCTAGGATGCCATGCTAGTGGGAGTAATTTAATATGGTTAGGGTAAAGCTTTTTATTAGTATGATGATTAGTTGTTGAAGATTTTGCTCTAGTTGTTTTAGCTAATCGAGTCTTGCCTTTGGAAATAATATTGCCAAAAAAAGTACAATAAGATAAAGTCTGAAATTTACGACTTGTTTAATGAATGATTGTCTTGATAGTATACCCTTGAAGATACTTAACCCCCATAGATATTTTGATAGTCTTGACAGCACTCATGAAAGGAGTTGTTTGATTGAAATAAAGTCTAGTGGTAACTGTGATGCATGCCAAAACTAACCTTGTGGATCAAACCACGGTACTAGTATAAAAAAGAGAGAGAAAAAGTTTTATCTTTCTAGTGAACACCTTTGGGATGCCAACAACTCTGCTAGCTTTTGAACGATCTATGGTATAACCCCGGATTTAGGCTATGAGTTGATGACATGAGTGGCATATGTGTCAATATATGGGAAAACGTATTGGTACTCTCAAAGGTTGTGCAAGCACTTGCAAAAGAAACAGTCAATGATCCTTGAAAGAAATAACAAAAAGAGAAGAGATATGTATGAAGATCCACATAACAAGGTCTTGGCATGGTCTCGTTACTACTCAAAGAATTTTCTTGAAAGACAATGATTGGATTAGAAGTGTTTTTGATAGACTTGATTTATTGATGTGGGAGTAAATAATACACTTCACTGTTATGCTACTTAGGACATGAAACTCTCTTACTCAATTATGCTATTTAAATAGACTAGTGTTCCTTGGAAAGCTGAGAGTTAACTAGAAAAATTGGATTGATTGCTACACTTCTAGTTATTTATACTTATATTAAACTTTACTTTGATTGTCTTGACTTACCCAAGATTGTATAGTATTTTTGTCATCTCTCTAACTTTGATAAGCCTGACAAATGAATGAAGTGCTAAGCACATATGACTATCAAATTTAATTGAATCCTTATTCTTGTTGTTTCAAGTTTAAATGTTGAATTCATTATAGTTCTTTTGTTTCTTCTTGCTCGAGAGAGATCAAGGTTTAAGCTTTGGGGAAGTTGATGGCTCCAAAAATAGCCATCTACCACCGCGTTTAAACATTGTTTTTGGTCAAGCAATTGACAAGAAACTCTCAATCCTTGCCACAAATTACTAATAATTGCAAATATATGCAAAACCTTGCTTTGAATTGTGTTGTGCAGGAAATCACGCTTTTTAATACGAAATCAGGAGTCATAATGAAGGGTTTTTGAGGAAGTCCACACGACCAAGTAATTGGGGAGTCATTCCTAGGCATCAGCAAGCATAACGACCACTGGTATGGGCAGGGCCCGCCCATACCGTCCGCTCGTACCAGGTGGCGATGGCTTCATCTCGTCAAACCATACGACTTTCATGAAGATGCCTATATATTTTGAGGCTGCAGCCGCCAGCTAGAGGGCCGCCATTCTCATATTACATCACAACACCACCAAAGGAGATCCACGCCATTGTTCATCACTTCCATCATCCATCCCCTCCATTAGCCATAGCTATTGCTTTGTACTTTAGATCTCCTTGTGATTCAGCGACCATTGTAAGAATATTTGATTTCAATCTAAGTATTTTGCACAATATTTTCTATCCTAGATCTATTTGTTATGAGTGAGTAGTCCTCATAGGCTACGGGTAGGGGATAAACCTCGCAACAATTATGTGCATCTAATTCATGGGAGTATTATGTTTTGTTTGCAACAGAGATTTGTATATTTTGTTTATTTGTCTCTTGTCTCAATCTGTGGACTTGTAGGTACCCAAGATCCCATAGATTGATAAAGGCTTGAGGTGAGATACTTGGCTAGCGACAATCTCATAGGAACCCTAGTGACATAAAGGGTAGTACGGTCTTTGTTTAGCGACCCATTCAAGATCACAACAACATCACCACTTAATACTTTGATTTGTGTTTTACACTTAATAATCGTTTGTAGCCCATTGCTTCATGGTGCACTCGGTTGGATTAAAAGAATATTGCTATGCCCGCTGCATCACGGTGCTCTAGTATAGTAGGATGTGTTGCCCACAAGAGATTATCCCTATTCAACCATTACACATGACTATGATTATTATTATCTTTTATCCCATATGATGTGTAGCTGCAGGTGGATCTTCAACCTTGGCCTATCTCCATCCATTGATTCAACCAATTATAAAAGTAAACTAGATTGGTCTGGTAAACTATGGTAAAACTAAGAAACAAAGTTTTGTAGATGTGTCCTTTTTATTTCCTTTAGCATTGCTTTCCAAGGTTCGATTAAACCTAGGTGTTCTAGGGAAAAGCTATTATACTGCATCTGTGAATCCAGATCAAAGTTATCATCGCACCACCCCCTCGTTTGCGCATCGAGCATCCGATGTCGTCCCATCGCCTTCGTCTTGACCTAAAACAATCTATAAAAAGGGTCTCCCATGCAATATCAGAACACACGGGGGCAGAGATCGGAAACCACGAAACAGAGACACTACAGGTCACCCCGGAGGAAGATTGGAGGGGCAACCACTGCCATAATTGATTCTAGTAGAATCTCCTCCTTCACCTACGCCTCCTCAACGCTCTCCACCATGATAGGGGAGTACTCCACCCCTTGGAATATGGGTTTGTGGTAGTAACTTGATCCAATCTCTCTATGTACAATCATTTTTTAAATCCATATTGTGTGCCTTGCATGATTATGGATCTATCTATGTAATTCCTATGGTGGATATTGTGGTATGAGATGATACTTGTTATGTATCCATCGTTGTGTTAGGATTTTATGGTTTGTCATTCTATGGAGATACTTCTATGATACATATAATGGTTTATATTCATAATTCATTATTTACCCATGCCATGAGGTGCTTGATGATGCCAAGTGTAGTTAGATGGGAGAGATACGATTAATGCGCACAACAAATAAATAATTGCACTAGTGTCTAGAGTGTTTACATCTAAGTAGTATGATGTATATAGGTAAGGGGTGGCAGAGTGACAGATGACACATGTGTTGAGTGACAACAATGCAGCCAAACATCCTTTATCTAGGGGTAAAAAAGGGAGAAGTATGACGTGGCAGAGTGACAATAAACATACACTAGCCTTACAAGGGTGACACATCAACACAAATGGGTACTTATTTCAACAATGTGTTTTTGTACATGTAGCTATCATAAAAGTTACCATTAAAACATGACAATTGCGTGTAATTTTATTATCTATAACATGAACACCACCATAGATGGATAGAGATGATTGATTGAACCCATAAATCCAAGTCAATCGTTCATATAAGAGTAAACCAATATCTTGTCCTCTTATATTTAGAGGACCGTGACACTTTTATATTACTATTTTGTTGCACTTTAGTTTCTTGTACTAAATCAACCTACTTGTTCCTTTAACTTGTTTAGTGCATAAACAACTAGAACTTGTGACACTCTGGTTGGAGAGAGTAAATAGATTTTCCTTCTTGCTCATGCGGATCGATACCCTACTTACACATTAAGAGGTGCTACAGTGATCCCTTCTCTTGGGGGTTATCAAGTACTTTTCTGGCGTCGTTGCCAGGGAGCGTAGCTTAAGATTTTATACTTGTGTGTGCTAGACATTATATCTACTTTTATTTTCAGTTTTTATATATCTTGCAATAATCTAAGCCTAGGGAGGTTTACTTTTTTAACTTGTTTGGTTGTGAGTTTTTCTCTAGTTTACTTTCAGTTTTGTATTTACCTTTTCCTATATCAAAACCCCATAAAAACTGGAAAAACAAAAATACTATAGAATAAGTTATCATGGTTCTAAAGTTGTCCCTGACTGCTCATTTATCTTCTTCTACTAATTCTTATAAAAGAAGTGCCATAGAAAGCACTCATGTTTCACACGAAAAAGATGACAAAAGCCTAAGCTTTAGGATATCCATGCACCCCCAAAAATAGGAAAGTGATGAGGAACAACAATAAGGTGATAAAAATATAAGCTTGGGGATGTCCATGCATCCCCAAGAGAAGGAGATAGATAATGACGATAAAGGGAGGAAGACAAGAAAGAATGGGGACCTCCCATACATGATAGTAATTCTCAAACTCAAATCTCATTTGTCTTGTATGGAACTTGTTATTATAATGAATCTGATGATGATACTTATATCATCAACTTTGAGGTTCCAACTAATGGCTTTGGTGATAATAAGTATGATTTAAATATGCAATATGATAGTGCTTTGGATTATGGCCATGTTTTGCTTAATAATCCTCCATGCTTAGAAATTGCTACTAGATTATGTGAGGATAAAAATGATAAAATTGTTGGTTGCAATAATACTCTTATTCATGAGAGCCCTATATCATTCTTGAACTCTCCTATTTACACCATAGAGAAGAAATATGCCTTATGTAGGAAAAATATATACATGATGTTGAATTATCTTATGGAAATCCTACTTGCAACCATGATATTGTTGATGATATAAATTCTTGCAACCATCTTGAGAGAGTAAAGCATGTTAATGATTGTTATGATATTTTTAATGATCCTCCCAATGCTCCAAAATTTACAAAGTTACATCAATCTAATAATCATATTGTCAACTTTGCTTTTAATACTTGCAACTATTATGAAAGAGGAAATAATAAGTACCCTTTTATGTTTCTTAACAATTCTATGTTTCATGTACCTACTGATAATATGCATTGGTATAATATTGTTTGTTGTAGTTCATCATATATAAAATTCCAATACATGGAAAGAAATTTAGGATCTGTTGTTGCTTGACTCATGCTTTATGGTATGTTCTATTATGCTTTAATGTGTTAAGTATCTTGTTTGGATTGATCACACCATGTGATCCTAGTATTTTATTATCATGTTTTCTTTCTAATAATTAGAAGGGGAGAATCAAGAAGGTAAACTCACACAACATTTTTCATTCCTAAAGGCAAATGTATGAAAGCCTAGCTATATGTCTATAAAGAAAGCGCTTTTTGGAAGGCAATCCTGTTATTTTTATATTTTTTGCACTCTTTCTTTAGTAAGAGAGTTTTATTTTAGGTTACTTTCTGTAGTTTTTAATAAAGTACCGAGTTTAACCTATTTGTATGTTCAAAAGTTGATATAACTATTAGGAGTGCAGATTCCTGCATGCTGCTATTTACAAGAAAAATTCCCTACGTAGTTTTGTAACTCCAACTAAGCTCATATAATATAGTTACAAGTTTTCATCCTCTATATGTAAAAATTCTTGACATGTCTAAGTAGTGTAAATATTTACATTTTGCAGCTATTGTATTTCTGGACAGATTCTGCCTTTTGTTGTTTAAGTCATTGTTTTGAGTTTCTAGTTGATTCCTTATGAATGTTTTGATTTTATATTGATGTTGGAAACTTAATATACTCTATGTACATACCAAAACAAAAGTTATTTGGGAG
The DNA here is from genome assembly GCA_916181665.1 of Avena sativa. Classification (NCBI taxonomy): domain Eukaryota; kingdom Viridiplantae; phylum Streptophyta; class Magnoliopsida; order Poales; family Poaceae; genus Avena; species Avena sativa. The sequence continues at coordinate 294,353,128 of OV702297.1, read as the reverse complement.
TTATATGGCAGCTTGCAATATATCTTTGTGCCCACTAATATCACCTCTCAAAAAATAGATGGGAAACAAGTTTGTGTTGAAATTTTTCCACAGGGAATGGAAGAATACCATACAATGAGCAATCCAACAATAGTGAAAACCATAAGCTTGGGGGTACCCAAGGCACCCCACTTGACCTATTACACTTACATTTTGCAAATCTCTAAACTTTATTTTTCGAGCAACATATTACTTTCCACTTAAACTTGGAGCCTCTGAATCTAGTTTTATGTTTAATTTTATATTTTTATATTTTAAATAAGAATACCACCATATGAAGTTGTGTTTAATGAGTATGAAAGAGATACTATAATATAAAGGGAGATTGAGTTGGATGCTAGAATAATAAGGGAAAGGGGAAGGAAAAGTTAAGATACAAGTTATGCATGTTGTTGTTTGTTTTGTATGCTTTAATGAATGATAATATGCAAGTGCCTTATGTATTACTATCTTTTATTTACATACATGGATGATTAGCTTTAAGTTACTTTGTCTAATATAGAATGATTAGTACTATGGACACTTTTTCATGCTTGTAGATGGTCGACTTTCTCCACTTACCAGCCCAGATATTCAAACAAGCAAAGACTTGTGCATCCAAATCCCTTAAAACCAAAATATTCCAATAGTGTCCACCATACATGCCTATATAGCACTTGATATTCCAAGTAAATTATATGTGCTATTTCTTTTAATATTTCAAAATCATCTCTTTTGTGTGTTTTAAAATTTATGGTAAAGTTGTAGGGTTCGTAGCATAGAAAACAAAAAAATTCCTACGATGGGAACAACTATGTACCAAGATCTATCTACAAGATACAAGCAACGGGCGGATATACAACCGTAGAGAACATACCCTTGAAGACGGCAAAGCTTAACGACTCTAAACTCGTGGTTGATGTAGACGATCTCTTGTCGATCTCAAGATCGAGAGGAAGTCCTAGCGCCGCAAAACAGCAGCGCATCCGTGCTCGCACACACGTACAAGACACCGAGCAACCTCCGCTTCCTCGCTCCAGCGATGCAGCGGAAGCACAACCCTTTCTTGCCGAATAGCCATCGGAAACATGTATCTCGCTAGTCCGAGACCATGGGGAATAAATTCTAGAGGGGAAGAGAGATCCTTCACGAGGAGGTGTGCTTTGAGAGGAGGAGAGGGGGGGCCTTTTATAGGGAGAGGGGGCACCCCAAGGGGAATGGCGCCAGCCATGGTGGCTGCCCCCACCTCTTCCATATTCATGTGGGTGGAGCTCCCACTCAAAATGAAAAGCCTCCACTCCCATAAAAGAGCCTCCACTCCAAAATCCACTCACATGCATTAAATTTCCACCAAATTTAATGCAAGCTCTCATTTAAATAAAACTCTTTTATTTATTTATTCAGAATTTTGTTAATTACTTGAATTAACACACATTCACATAAAACTCCTTGCTAGTATTCAATTTCACATGCAGAACCAGTTTCAGCAATTTCAACTGAAACAGTTTCGGTGTCTAGTGAAATAAATTCCTGCACTTATTATTCTTTCCGGCATGAAACTTTTGCTCCAATTGGATGTCAGTGTATCTTAAGTGTGCCACCCTACGGTTCGCGAATAATGCGGACATGATCGAGACCCTTCTCCGATCAATAATCAGAAGCGGGACCTGGAGATCCATACTAACTCCCACACATTCAACGATGACTTTCCTGTGATCGTCGGAACCTTTTACGCTAGTATCTTGATCCCTTTGTTTCACGATATATTACATGTCCGAGATTTGATCATCGGTATCTCCATACCTAGTTTGATCTTGCTACCGACATGCACTCTTTTCTCGTTCCCGTGATATAACATTCTAGTGATCAAATCACTTGCTTGCAAGATAATCAATGTGATATCACCGAGAGGTCCCAGAGCATATATATCCGTCATCGGGATGAACAAATTCCACTCTTGATCCATGGGCCTCAACATAACACTTTAGTAGTTCTGAAGCCATATTTATAATCACCCAGTTACGGTGTGACGTTTGATGTCATCAAGAAACTCTTCTGGTGTTAGTGATTGACATGATCTCATGGTCTAAGGATTAGGATCATTTCTTAAGTTGTTATAGCAATATAAACTCAATGACTTTGATCGTAATGCTATACTTCGGATGAATGTTCATCACATCATTACACTAATTTTGTGACCTCGTTATTAACAACATCCAATGTCCATGATCAGGAAACCTTGATCATCTTGTTAATCAACGAGCTAGTTTATAAGAGAGGCATAACTAGGAACTTCCTTTTTGTTTATTAAACACACATGTATTAACGTTTCTGTATTAATACAATTATATCATGCAAAATAAACATTTATCATAAATAAGGAATACGATAATAACCACTTTATTATTGCCTCTCGGGCATATTCCCTTCAGTCTCCCACTTGCACTAGAGACAATAATCTAGTTTGAAAACTTTGCGTATTGAACCCCTATGGCTTTCTGGTGTTCCATATACGCAACTGCAAGTGGTTAACATAATCTACGGATCTGACACTTTTAGGTCCGTGTGTATTTGCATGTCTTTGCGTCTTCACGCATCACTCATTATCCAATGAGATGGCATTGTATAAATTTGGTCTTTCGGTGAGACCTTTAGTTCCTTGGGGTTAAATCATGTCGATACTATTGTCGTACAATATATCTTTAGTGTTAGCCCGTTACGAACCACACCTTAGTTTGATAACAAACTATTTGACACAAATTCCCTCCTTTGCTGCTACTATAGCAGTCATATACTTAGCCTTTTTGTTGTAGTATTCGTCACAATGTCTTAACTATGGATTTCATCCAAATCCATCATGGAATCTCCTTTCCATTACATTGTGCCACCCATAGTTTAAATTGAGATAAAATTAATTTGTATCTTGTGACAAAACTAGTATCAATGTAACGCTTTACAATAAACTATTTGTAATTGTTTGTCACCTCTACACAAATATATTCTTAGTTCTTCCAAAAGATCATAAGAATATCCTTACTATAGTCCAATGATCATTTTATGATTCATTCTGGTATATGCTCATAACACTTAGAGCATAGGACATATCTGGATGTGTACATATCATGGTATGATTGATCAAAACATTCTTCTGATTTCACTCATCAAGTGTCAAAGCACTTGAATCTTGTTTCACTTATCAAGTGTCGATACACTTGAATCTTGATTCAATTCTTTTCCATGCGACAAGAACCGTTTCTTGTCGTTTCTATATTGAGCTCCTTCAATATCTCATATATGTACGTTTGGCACAATCATATTAGCGTCACAGTCTATCCACTATAGACATTCATGCTAAATATTCGGGTTTTGCCTAAGTCTTTCATCAAAATGAAATTCTTAACCTTTGTCAATAAAAGATACATCATTTCTAATCAACAAGATGTCATCTGCATAATATTAGAAATATGTTTTAGCGCTCCCAATTAATTTCTTGCAAATGCAAGCATCTTCATCGTCTCCTGATAAAAACTCCTTTTCATCATGGTGAAGATTCCAACTCCGCGATGCTTACTTTAACCATTGAAGTTTGCATGCCCTTTTAGCATCCTTTGAATTAACAAAACCCTTTGGACCATGTCATGTACACGTCCTAGGTAACCATTATATTATAAGAACTTTGTTTTGTTTATTCATCTACCATATAGCAAATTATATGTAGTGATTGCTAATTTAATCCGTACAGACTAAATATCGCTATGAAAGATCAAATCTTGTCATAGTCAAGTCCTTGAACATTGTCATAAAATACTTTACGACATGTCGACTATTTCATAGATGTGAAACATCCATCTCTATTTCTTTATAGATCCAAATACGACCAATAGGTTTTTACACCTTTCCGGAGGGTCTTCCAAGTTCAAAACTTGATTTCTCGTATATGGAACTATCACGGAGTTTATGGCTTCAAGCCATTTGACGGAGTCAGGTCCCATCATCGCTTCTTTGTATGTAGTTGGTTCATCATTGTCAAACAATAATGATTTACTCTCAAATCTCAACATTTGATTGTTTATCCGACCTACTTGGTTCAATAGGAACTTTAGACCTCCGTAACCGCAAACTTTGAGGCACGTGATCCATGAGCATTCTGGCTGCCTCCGGAACATTATCCGGCGCTGCGCAACTCAGCACATATAGCTAAGGTTCGTTAACCTTATTAAAGTTATATTGTCCTCCCACTTAACTTTTGCGAAAAATTCCTTCTTCAAGAAACTTCACATTTCAAGCGACAAACCCTTTTGTCCTTGGTGTTATGGAGGAATAACGAATTGTTATTCTAAATAACCTACAAAGACATGTTCATCCGACTTTGGTTGTAAACATCTTACTTATGCTTAGCATACCAAAATTTAAGAAATGACAATTTGGGTTTTACCCCAAACCACAACTTCCATGATGTCATTTCAACGGATCAAGATGGAGCTCTTTTTAGTGTAAAAGCGATAGTCTCTAAAGATTTTAATCTTTTAAAATATAATGGCAGTTTTATAAATAACACCTTTGATCCAACCATGTCACATAAGGTTTCATTACAAATCTCAAACACTCCGTACTCCTATGGTGTTTCGGGATATGTAAATCTAGGTGTTTTACTAAACTTGCAACTCAAATAAATCCCTTTATGATAAATCATAATTCATTTATTTTTCTTGTTACACTTGTACCTCAAATAAATCCCTTTATGATAAAATCATAAATCATTTATTTTCTTGTTACAATGATTTTCCACTTCATCTTGAAAGTCTTTGAAACGTTTTTCAAATATTTCATACTTCTTTCTCATTAAGTGAATATTCACTCAAATTTCCAGAGAAATCATATGAAGTTGAAGTCCATCGCTTACCACTAGACATAATGGACTACATACATCGATATGTATAAATTACAATAATTTAGTCGTTCGTTCTTCTTTGGCCTTTGAACGAAGTTTTTAATTATCCCGAGGAAAGTCTCACAAGCGTCACTTGATCAAACCAAAGACTCCAAAAATCCATGAAAATGAAGTTTCTTCATGTTTTCTTTCCAATATAATTTAAACGGTTATGTCACTTTGTAAGTGATCTTCCAATCATTTGTCTTGCGACATTTTAGCATTAGCTTTATGGATGTGATTTCTCCAACTAGATTTGTAAATCACCCATCTTATATGGAATACGGTAATTATTTGAACAACCTTCGTTCTCATAATACCTGATTTAAATAACTATTATTAAAACAAATCTTGAAGGCAAAGCTTTGGTGTCAACGAGAAATACAAACAACGGTTTATTTGTTTTCGATGAACATCATCACATATTCTCTTGCTAGTTACTTAGGCCATTGTGGTTCACGAATTGCGTCGTTCCGTATGAAATTTCATACCAATCAATTCGGTATCCAATACCTAAGTTAGTGGTTACTCATTCTACTCGAGTTGTACGAGATCCTCTTTGATATTAGGTGTGTCACTCGGAGGTCGCCGATTCACTAGAAAACAAGTTCTTCTCTATGTTGTTCTCTGGATCATGTTACCTGGACCCTTAAATTAGATAGCAAGCATTAAACATGACATATATAATCATTCTTGCACAAATTATTAGTAACAACAATCACATATGGATGTAATATAATATAGGCACATCACATCTCACCAATCCCCTACATCTCCCAAGTCTATGGGGATTTACTCGCACATGAGAGGAGAATAGCACAATGATACAATCGTAATGTAAATTGGGTTCATCTCAATATTACCGTAGCAAGCCACAATAAGAAGGAAGATGGAGTCAATTACTAATCAAAGTTTGAATAAAGTTGCAAACCCTAATCTTACAAGTATGAAGATATCTATATATCTCTTGTACAATGGGAATGATGGTGGAGTGGATGGTCTAGAGGTTGAAGATCTCAGATCAGATAAAAAAAGCTTCTTCTTCTTCTCTAGATCTCTTCTTCCTCTCTTATGGAATGAATGCCGGCAGTTGTCTTCTGTTTTTGTCTATGCCTCCTTCATGAAAGTTGATCTATTTGACCAGGTGAAGGCGGAGGCATGTGGTACGGGCGGGATGCACCTATACGTATGGTCATTAAAATGTCTGGCGCCTCTAATGATGATCTTCCCAGTTGATGTCTTGCTCGATTTCCTATAATAAGCTCAGAAAATGGCCTTAAATCCTTCCAACAGTGCTCAACACCTGAAAGTTACCGTAAATAACAAGGTTCCTTTGTTTTCGCTATAGTAGCATTAGTCGAGAGGTGAAAACCACCAAACACGGATAGAAACCAATGTAAAAAACTTGGGTAAAATGTGATCAAATCAGGAGCTATCAATTCCCCAAGCTTAGCTGGTACTCGCCCTCGAGTGACAAAGTGATAAAGAACAATAGCATAGAGTCAATTTGAATTGCATAACTTACAAGTTCGAGGGAATATCACATTCTACCTTCACAAGTCTTGCAACCTTAAACATGATCACAAAAATACTTGAATGGTAGCACCTAAATTCGCTTCCTAGCCATGTATAACTTGCTAGCAAATAAACCTAAAAGCTCAGAAAAAGTATAAAAAATTAGGTAGGCTTGCGAATCAAAATCTTCTGTTCCTCTCTTTTTATGAGAGTAAAACATTTTAAGCATAGACACTAAAAAATAGCCCGCATGTCGGCTCTTTCTTGGAGCGGCACAAGAGAAAACTATCTACAAAAGTTGGTTACGCGACGGATGAGCAACCGCGACACCATTTTTCCGCGGCGAGCACTTATACACCATGACAGACACGATACTGGCAGATTTTGGCCATGTTAGCTGTCCGGGTAGGCTGACACATTGTAATGTCGTAATTGATGGATGGATGCATTGCGCTGTACCTCCCCATTGCAAGCATTGTTACCTGACGGTCACGTAGTGGAGAACCGTCAAGCATATCCTATTGACTAGTTTGGTTTGTGTCGTTGACTTGCTTGGCCCGCCACCGAGCTGAGCCTTGTTTATATATTTGTATCTTCTTTATGAAACCTCCTTCGAAACCAATCTTCAGCTCATGAGATGCGACAATGGAGACTATGAAGGCGCCCGGCGATAGCTTTAGGTACATCAGGTAGAGAGCTTGACTGCAAGATGCCGGTATGTGCATCGATTATATATGATGAATTTTTGATTTCCTCACACCATGCTTGCTATTTGTTTGACCGAGATATGATTTGGGGTTATCTCGATTTCATGTGCATTAGGGGGATTTTTCAAGAGAGCACACACACACATACATATATATATATAGGTTAAATGACTGGTGTACCTTGGTGCCCAGGCACCAAGCATGATACGTGTATATATATATATATCAACGTGAATTTGCTATCTAGGATGCTACCAATGCACGCAAGCGTTGACGTTGGATACAGGGAGTACGTGAACTAGCTGCCAAGATGAGAGAGAGCCAAAATCTTGCATGCAGTTAACGGTGTTATTTGCCGTTTGTAGAATGATAAGACCATGCTGTATTGTAGCATACCAACCAGCCTATATTATTGCGAAAATTTCTACAAACTGCACGTGGTTGCTAGTTGTACTTGCATGCACTAGACATAACTAGTTGTACTAGTTAATGGGGATGTATGCATGTTAGCATGAATCGGTATGATGTAAAGCCAAGATAAAAAATCAACAGCAAAAGGGAGGTTGATCTAGTTAAGCGGTTGAATCGGTAAGCAAAAAATAACTTACAAGGGCTAGCCGAAACTAGTACTATTCAATTTCCTGCGTGTAGATGATAACTAGTGCTATGCTCTCTATGAACAAATAATGTGTGCTTTTCCTATTTAGTTCCATGCGTCCAGATGATAACTAGTACTATATTTGTATGAACCGCCGTGTGCTAGCGAGATTGTTTAATTGGGTTGCTCAAATATTGGTCTACTCAATGGTATATGTGTAGTGCTAATTTACATGCTCGAAAAATGGTCTATTCAATGGTCTATATGTAGTGCTAGAATGTGTGCTGAAATTTTGGCCGGTTCAATGATCTGAATGTATTACTAGAATGCGTGCTGAAATTTTAGCCAGTTCAGTGGTCTACTAGTATTGCTAGCTCGCATGCATGCGTGAGCTGTTGCTAGTTTGCTTGTATGTGTACTTGCATGTACTAGCAATGGATGCAAAAAATGCTCTTGATGTAACGGGAGTGATGTTTTCCGTTAGATATTTTGTGCTCCTACTGCTCAACTTCATGCTCTCTATAGAATATCCAATGGTTAGATTAGTATGCACGGGTAGCATCTTAGAATAGCCCACTATTTTCCATATATATATATATATATATATATATATATATATATATATATATATATATACGTGGATTTGCTACTCACAGGCGTAGCTGTGCATAGACAGAGCACCGTTGGATTTAGAGATCAAATACATGCAACCTCTAGATGGAAGTGGGGTGGAACATGACTGAGATAACAGTGTTAGTTTTGTGCATGCATGCAAGAATCTAGGGTTTGGCATGGGTTCCAATTTAGCATACTGTTTTGGCTACAAAAGTTTAGCATCTAAAATGAGAAGTTTTAGCATCTAAAATGAAAAGGATTGAGAACAAGGATTAAAACAGGTTTTGCATGCAGAAGCTTTAGACTATGTGCCATGCAAAAGAGTGCCCTAACAAAGGTTGTTTTGGTATGTATTTGGTGGCCGCATGCATCTATGAGAATGTGAAGAAAACGAAACAAATGTTGTTTTGTTTATTGCGGCGGCAATGAAATAAGGCTTAGTTTGGTTAGGGTTTACCGCATGTAGTATATTAGGGTTTGCCTCACCTAAATAAAATTTGATAAGCTTTGTTTTGCTAGGGCTTCATGCATGTAGTATATTAGGGTTTACCATGTAGTATATTAGGGTTAGGGTTTACCGCATATTGTATATTAGGGTTTGCCTCACCTAAATGAAATTTGATAAGCTTTGTTTTGCTAGGGCTTCATGCATGTATCAAAGAAACATTAACGGCATTACTAATGAGCCAACATCCTGGGTCTGGATACATGTGCTCCCTATATCAAAAGGGGAGAGAATCAACGGTGGATAGGCTATGCGCAGCTATGCCTGTGTTTAGCTGGCTATTTCCCATATATATATATATATATATATATATATATATATATATATATATATATATATAAACCCTATTTAGCACTCAGGGTGCAGCATAGTTATTTTGCACCTAACATATTTTATTTTGAAGATCCACCCTAATGTATCTGAGGATATCTATGACATGGATTGGAACAAACTCAACTCATAGATGGCTCGGAGTTACAAGTGTGGTTTACCACCGCGCAACAAGACGAAGCCAAAGGACACCGGCTGCAAGTTCTGCACGTGCGGTCACGAGAACATGGCATGCAATTTTATTGCATGAGTTGATGAAGAGGACAAATTGATAGTACTTCAGCGCACTTTAATTCATATGGGGTGCGAAGTCAAAGTGACCAAAGATTTGAACACCCGACGAGAAGAAGTATGCAAGAAAAGAGGTATTGAGAAGAAAGATCTTAGTGAGATTAAGGAAGAGTGCATCAGTATTGTCCAAAAATATTGCTGATTAGGAGTGAACTAACCGACATAGTTGAGCATATGTAATAAATAATACTAGTGTTCTTTATTGTGTATGTATATCTGTGATATTCTATTACCAAAGATGTACCGTTGATTTGCATCGACTGCTTTACCAAATCTGTAATACGTAATATTTGTGTTTTTTAATGCCACCCTGTTGGGTATAGAGGCTACAAGATCTACCAATACCACGAAGGCTCTCGATATATTTCCAACAATCCACCACACACCTTTAGTTCACGCACAATCCTAACATATTTAAGCAAAGTCTCACTCTCACGGAGCCACCAACGTCTAGCTGGTGCGCACCTGCACTTAGCATATATGTCCCTTGTGCCACTACTCATAAGATCTCGAGTCAGATCTATCCATCTCAACCCTCACCATGATATCTCGAGCCGGATCTGTCCGTCTCGCCCTTCTCTGTGAGATCTTGAGAAGATCTCGAGCTGGATCTGTCCGTCTCGCCTTCCGTAAAATCTCGAACCAGATCTGTCCGTCCTCGGTGGAGAATTGGTCAGGATCTGTCCACTTATCTGTTTTCTGCATTCTGGTTGATTGGGATTTTAGTGATTTTTTTTACCGGTTCGATCTATTTGCCTTTTTTTAGGATCATTTGAGCTACATCGAAGACAAGATGCTTGTTCTAGAAATGAAAAACAAACAGTTAAAAGAAGACATCAAGAAAACTGTGTAAGAGAAGGAAGTCATAGAAGAATATAAGATGTACCTCGAGTTGCGGGTGACTGATATCAACCTTGCACATAAAATAAAGATAGAAGTAGATAGGTTAAAGATAAAGAGAATTAGAAAAAAAATCATAGAAAAGAAAACTGGTATGCAATATACAACCGCTTGCATTGTAATATTAGTAGCAATTGTAATAGTTAATTTAGGATCATGTTAATGTGTGTAATCTACTGTACTTATCAATAAATATAGTTCTGTATATTAATAGATATTTAATATATTCCAAATTTAGTGAAGAAAAGATATTTTTTAATCACTAATTGTCTGGAAGGTACCATAGACGATAGAGTAATATGCCGCCCCTTATACACGGCAATAAAATTTTGTCATTATCTATAATGTACCGAGGCGCATCCTCCGGGTGCCATGGAAGCGCTAGTATCGCGGATAACGTTTTGCTAAACCAAAAGAAACACCGTCGATGCAGTTTTTTTGATGCAGTTATCTTTGATGATTTTTTTTTGCCGCGCCAGTGCGAGCGCGGCGATTAGACGTGTGCCTCGGCGTCTATAAGCGATTAGGCGATTTCTTTTGATGCAGTTTATTTTTTGAGGAATGCAGTATAATAGTAGACACTTACAACACATATATGCACCCACTCTACGAATGTACACACGCATACCCTACCCCTATGAGCACCTTCGAGAGACTGAGCCGGCGAATCAAATCATGAGATTGACGAAGTCACCATGGGCTGCTCAGTGTCGACGGGAAAGTTGCCTTCTAGTAAAAAATATTTTGTCTTTCATGCAAAACGTGACAAAAAAGCACACAAGGAGGTCATTCAAATTTTGATACCCTCTGTCCAAAAATAAGTGACTTACGTTCTTTTAGATTTCAATATATTTGTATACTAAAATATGGCTAGACGCATGTAAATCTAGATAAGTCCAAATCACTTGTTTCCGGATATAGGGCTAGATAAAATACGAAGCGAACTTGCACATCGGAAAACTCACATGTTGACACAAGAGGGAGATTGATTTTAGTACAATCGGTGCTCAGCGCCATTACCATTTTTCATTTGATGTCGCTGGATCCTCCACCTTAGGTTTTCAAGGCAGTTGACAAAATAAGAAGAGCTTTTTTTATGGAGGGTACAGACGTGGTTGAAGGAGGCAAATGTTTGGTCAATTGGCAATCAGTTTGTCATCCAAAGTTACAAGGTGGACTTGGTATCATGGACCTAGAAATGATGAGCACAACCCTACAAGTGAGATGGGCATGGAACCTGTATGCTGAGAAAAAAGAAACCGTGGTGTTCCCAGGGGGTCCATCGGGTCGACCCATCCCATCCGAACGGACACACGGGACGTACGCGACACCCAGCGGCCTGATCTATTCGAACAAACACGTTCGGCTTGATCCATACGTGTGCCAAATGTAGACAACGGTTGTGTCGGCCACACACGCGAACAGAGGGCGTGTCCTGTCTATCGGCCACTCGGGCCCATATGCCGTTTGAACAAAATAGGAGGGGGGTGCTACTGTTATTGCTCCTGCTGATGCTACTGCTACCACTGCTGCTGCTGAAGGAGGACGTCGCGGCGGGCCGCTGCCGTTGCCGCGGCCACCATTGCCACGGCCACCGTTGCCGCTGTCACCGGCCCCGTCGATGGCCGCCCTAGCGGACCAGATGGCCCGCTGCTGGATGTGTTCGCGGTGACGGTCGCGCGCCACGAGCCACCGCCTTGCCGGCCGCCTTCCTGCTATCTTCCGCCGCCCGATTCGCCAGGGCCTTGTCCATCTCGATGGCCCAGTGGTCCCTCACCTCCTGGTTAGCGGCTCCCTCGACGCAGCAATGGCAAACGCCTGGCGCTGGAGGTCAGCCTCAGCCGCAAGCAACTCCACCGGAGAAGGAGCCGGAGCTGGAGCTAGAACCGAAGCACCATTGGGGCCGAAGCCCAGCGCCTGCGCGATCTGCACGGGGACGGCGATCGCCTCCTCCTCCCCCCTCCTCCTCCTCCTTTGGCTGATCCACCTCCTCCCCCTCCTCCTCCTCGTCCTCCGCCACCTCCGTCTCGTCACCCTCGATGAGAGCCCACGCAGCCGGCGCCTCAGCGGCCATAGCTACGCGCTCCTCCTCTGCCGCCAAGTCGGCGACGTGCTCGCGATGCACCTCTTTCACGTCACTACACGCTTTGGTGGCGTGGCGAAGCTCGTGGATGGCGACCTTGGCGGCCTCCTTGGCTACCTCCTCCGGCATGGTCATGGCCGCCTCGTGGCGGATCTCGCGGAGAGCCGCTGATGCGGCCTCCAAGGCCGCTGCCTCCACCGCCTCCTTAGCGGTGACGTGGTGTATGTCGCGCACCGCCCATTGGGCGACCACCGTGGAGGTTGCCTCCACCACCTGCTCCAGCGTCGCCTCGGCCACATGGCCTTCCTTATCGAAGGCCAACACCCGCGCGTCGCTCATGCGCCTGTCCAGCAACGTGGCCTCGAGGTGGACCTCGTCGACCTGCACCTCCGGGAAGCGGGTGCGGCACATCTTCCGAATCTTGGTCCAGTTGGCGATCTTGCAGCGAGACATGGCTCCTGGTGTCTGGCACTTTTTTGGCGGCTGGTTTGCTCTTGCTTTGAGCTTGTTGTCTTTGTCGCGTCGACGGCCATCTTTTATAGACCGCGGTGAAGGCGGGAAACGGCCAGGGAGGCGCGGGAAGTTTTTTGGCCACGAGAAGCAAGGCACGCGCGGGAAATGATGGCGGGAAACGTCGTCTGCGTGGAAAGTCGACGAGCGACGAGGGGCGAAGGGGAGCTCGAGCTGCAGCGGACGGAGCGGTTGGCAGCGCCCACGTCGAGCACACGCGATACTACGACACTGCCGCCCCTGCACGTGCGTAGGCTGATATGACTGTAGACCGTCACGAGTCACGTCGGTTGGCTGGAGGCGCGGCAGTAGTGGGCGTGAGAAGGGGCTTGGCGGCGGCGGTGCCAATGCTGAAAGCAGACCTATAGATATTTTGTTTTTTGATTTATTTTTTTGATATTTTGATTTCTTTTTAGTTGGGCTGACACGTAGGACCCAATCCATGTAAGCAAATAGCACGTGGCAAGTGGCTCGCAGCCGATTCGCGTTCAACTCGTGTTTCTTGTGAAAACTTTGGCAAAATGTGGTTGTTTTTTACGTTTGAAATGTTGACTGGTACCATAGTAAATTTTGCCATAAAAGTGATGGTTTTAGCAAGCCCATTTCCAAACAAAAATTCCAGATGATATCAATGAGGCAATATGGAAATCAGGGTCTCCTCTTCATTGCAAAATTGGCGCATGGTGGTTTATCGGAGGTACGGTATATATGGACAGCTGACCGTCTGGCTAAACGGGAGCTACCCCACGTGGAGCATTACATTTTCTGTAATTCAGCGGAGGAAGATGCGCAGCATCTGTTCGTTGGTTGTGCGGTTATCACTTATCAATATAGTTTGGAGTTTCTGTCAAAAAAAAATATAGTTTGGAGTTCAAGTAAAAAAGAAAAGTTTGGAGTTCAGTCTTGAACTTGGCGTTACATCAGGTCGTACCCACCAGGGATAATACCTTCCGGTCGTGGTGGAAATCTGCTCGAATAAGCCTACAGAGGGAAAACAAAAGAAGCTTGGATTCCCTGGTTATGCTCACAGCTATTGGTCAATTTCGGAGTACACGTGCACTGTTTTAGTCTGTGTCATTGAGTATATATGTTGGATAGAGATTTTCCAAATATATCGAAACTTTTTTTTGCGGGGGCAAATATATCGAAACTTGATGAAATTTGGCAGCACAAATCATAAAGCAGTAACACGAAACTGCATAAATATGCAATTGATATAGCATGCACGCTAGAATCGCGCTCATGGTTCGGGGAAAAAACATCTTACTAAATGGAGGAAGTACCAGAGAATGTTCGAGGAAGCTAAAGCGCGGGCGAAGCCGAAAGATTTGATAGAGAGATCCGCTGAGACGACGTAGATCCCTTCAGTGATTGGCAGCTGCGAAAAGCAACATATCCTTGGATCTTGATTTTTCCGAGCAATTCCTCACTACCCCCGCCGGCCACACAAGAATAACCCAGGCAGCTCCGGACTCATCGTCCTCCCGGTCCCCGGTCGCGTCGTCGTGACGAGACGTTGTTACCGCGTGCGTGCGCCTCCTGGGAAATTGGCACGACTTCTCCACGCGACTTGCAACGCGGCCCTCACGCGCCAATCCAAGAAAGTTCCAGACGCCGGCGAACCATCGGCCATCGCTCTCGATAAAGCTCCCTTTCCGACAGTGAACTACTCCGAGCTAGCAGCTCATGTCTGCGAGTGTTGTTTCTTGACGAGCCCCCAACTCGTGGACGGCGGGGGCATGGCGACGGCCGTAGTTGGTGTTGACCGCGAGCAGGTAGCTCCGACGCAGTCCGTTCCTCCACCACCGGGCGTCGCCATCCAAAGTGCCGCCTCTCCGGTCGCTCCGGCCCCGGCAGTTCCGCCACCACCGAGCGTCGACGTTGACAGTGCCGCCGCCCCGATGCCTCCGGCAACGGCCGTTCCGCTACCACCGGGCGTCTCCGTCGGCAGTGCCGCCGCCCCGATCGCTCCGGCGGCGGCTGTTACGCCACCACCAGGCGTCGCCGCCACCAGTGGCGCCAACCAGCTCGCTCCGGCGCCGGCCGTTCCGCCACCACCGGTCATCGTCGTCGCCAGTGCCGCCCCTCCGCTCGTTCCTGCGCCGGCCGCTCCGCCACCAGCGGTCATCGTCGTCGCCAGTGCCGCCTCTCCGCTCGTTCCTGCGCCGGCCGCTCCGCCACCATCGGGTGACGCCGCCCCGCTCGCTCCGGCGCCTGCCGTTCCGCCACGACTGGGCTTCGCCGTAGAAAGTGCCGCCACCCGGCTTGCTCCGGCAGAGGTGGACTTCCTCTGGGAGCTGCGCAAGTACGTGCTGCTCCTGGCCACGCTCGCGGCCTCCGTCACCTACTCCGCCGGGCTGAGCCCGCCAGGTGGGTTTTGGCCCGACAACGTGGACGGCGGCGCGCTCCTCGCCGGCGACCCAGTGCTCCGCGTCACTTACCCGCGCCGCTACAAGGCTTTCTTCTACTGCAACGCCACCGCCTTCGTGGCCTCCCTCGTCATCGTCAACCTCCTGCTCGTCCGCTCCCTCTGCCACCGCCGCCGCTGGCTGCGCGCTCTCCAGGCCGCCATGATGCTCGATCAGTTCGGTCTGATGGGCGCCTACGCCGCGGGAAGCTGCAGGGACGAGGACATGTCTGCATACGTCTTCGTCCTTGTTGCCTTGGTCGCCTGCTACGTTTCCGCCCACGTCCTCGTCTTCGTGCTGTTCGCCGCCCAGAGCGCGCGCGGCGGCCACATGGACACGCCGGACCGTAGCGTGGAGCGGGCGCGCAAGTATCTGCTCATCTTCGCGACGCTGGCGGCTACCATCACGTACCAGGCCGGTCTGAGCACGCCGGGCGGCTTCTGGCCGGGAAGCCAGGCCGACGACCACCTCGCCGGCGACCTCTTGCTCCGCTTCCACCACCCGTCCCGCTTCATGGTCTTCTTCTACTCCAACACCACCGCGTTCGTCGCGTCGCTGGTCGTCGTCATGCTGCTCATGAGCAACACGGTGACGCGGCACGGGTTCCAGTCGTACGCGCTGTGGGTGTGCACGGCAGAGGCCATGGTCGGGCTCATGGGCGCATTCGCCTCCGGGAGCTGCCGGAGCATCAAAACCTCCATCTACGTCGTCGCGCTGGTTGCCGCCGTTCTCTTCTACATCGTCCTCCAGGCACTCGTGTTGTTGTGCGAGCCTGTGAAGAATCTGATCCATGATTTTCAGATAGCACTTGAAAGTTATCTCCAATTTGATAGACTGGAGCAGCAAACTGACGAGCATCAGCAAAGCAGAGCATCCGAGCACGGCGATGGCGATGCGTACCAGATTCTCAGGAAGTCGCGGATGTATCTGCTCCTGCTCGGGATTCTTGCGGCGAGCGTCACATACCAGGCTGGACTGAACCCGCCGGGCGGCTTTTGGCAGCACGATGCCGCCGATGGTCGCCACCACTACCTCGCCGGCGACCCGATCCTCCACATCACGTATCCCCGGCGATACCTGGCTTTCTTCTACTGCAACGCCACCGCCTTCATCGCGTCGCTGGTCATCCTCATCCTCCTACTGAGCAACATATTCAGCACCCAGGGGATCAAGTACTGCGCGTTGCAGATCGCCATGATTCTGGACCTATTTGGCCTCATCGGCGCCTACGCCGCTGGGAGCTGCCGGCAGGTGTCCAAATCCGTGTACGTGTCGCTGCTCGTCGTTCCGGTGTTCCTCTACGTCGGCATCCATGTCGTGGTGTTCATGTTACAAGTGTTCCCGGATTGGGCCGCATGGCGCCAAGCTTTGAGGGAGAAGATGGGACAATGCGCGCCCGGCTGGCTCAAGGAGGTGTTCGAGCACACTGGGGAAGGGGAAGATGAGTACACACTGGAGAAGAGGCGCAAGCTTCTGCTGCTCCTCGCGATTCTCGCGGCGAGCCTCACCTACCAAGCCGGCATGAGCCCGCCGGGCGGCTTCTGGCAAGAGAGCAAGCCCGGCCACCATGTCGCCGGCGACCCGGTGCTCAACGACAACTACCCGCGCCGATACCTGGCGTTCTTCTACTGCAACGCGACGGCCTTCGTCGCGTCCCTCGCCGTCATCATGCTACTGGTGAACAGGAAGCTCTCGACGACAGGGATACGATGCCACGCGCTGCGGGTTTGCGTGATCCTCGACCTCGTCGGGCTCTTGGGCGCCTTCGCGGCCGGGAGCAGCCGGAGGGTGTCGACCTCGATCTACGTCCTCGTTCTCATATTCGCAGTTCTGCTCTGCATCACGCTCCAGGTCGCGCTGGTCTTGTCGGACACGGCGCGCGGTCTCGCGGACAGGTTCATGATAATGATCGGCGCCGTTGAAGACAGCGCCAGCGACGGTGCGGGAGCCGGAGCCGACGGGCTGCCGATCACGGCAGCCGGCGCAATACGGCCGCGCGATCTCTGGGATGAGAAGCTTCCCAAATACCTGCTGCTGCTCGCCGCGCTCGCGGCCGCCGTCACGTACCAGGCGGCGATGAGCCCACCCGGTGGCCTCTGGAGCGACGGCGACCCGGTTCTAGCGAGCACCTACCCGCGACGGTACAAGGCCTTCTTCTACTGCAACGCCACGTCCTTCATGGCGTCCCTGGTCGTGACGGTCCTCCTCCTGATCGAGAGGGTGAGCAACACCCCGACGGCCCTGTTGGCGCTGCACGCCGCCATGATCCTGGACCTGTTTGGCCTCATGGGCGCGTACGCCGCGGGGAGCTGCAGGAGGGTGAGGACGTCCGCGTACATCTTGGCGCTTGTCGTCGGCGTCTCGCTGTACATTGCCGTGCTCGTCGTTGTGTCCATCGGCATCGCACGGTGGCTGAGAAACGTCATGGACGACCTGGCCGAGAAAGTGGCGCAGTGCTTCTGTCTGCATGACTTGTAGAGGCGCCCGGCGCCATGGATCCCAGTTTCTCGGTAGCAGAATTTTGTTTGTAGCAGTACTTGTTAGCACTTGTGTATAGTTTCTGAAACTTTTGTTGGGATCCAATAAATGCAGTTTCTGAACTTTTCTTGGGATCGCAAATGCAGTTTCTGAACTTTTCTTGGGATTCCAAATGCAGTTTCTGAACTTCATCCTAAATGAAGTTTCTAAGATTTTGATGAATCCCAGATGCAGTTTATGTTGTCATCATACCATAATTCTATATATAAGTAATTTAGGTAAATGGGCTAAAGAAACTAGTAAATGGATAGTTCAATTGATCCTATACACAAAGTGTAACTCTTTGGAAGGATAGGAAAATAAGCAAGTAATGGTTACATAAAACAATAATCTCTGTTACTATATCCTTTTCATACCAATTGGAATGAATACAGTTATCCTACATCTAATAATTACAAAAGTAAAGAGAAGATTTGGATAATGTACAAACTCTATAGGCACATACCAGTAGAAGAAATCGCTGCAATAATTGCGTGCTGTTATCTACAACAGAAAGAATCAATGATGTTATCTACGAAAGAATACTGGATGGTGGGCAAAGAACAACCACCAGCCAACTATTAAGGTCTGCTCTCTTTAGTCAATTTGGTGTTCCCCTTTCTGTCAATGAAGTAACTACTGTACATCCTCTGCGAAAGCCCTGTAAATGAAGTCCCGGAACCGCTTGCAGTACTGTTTCGGATCGACTGCCGATATGGAGTTGGGATCATACTGCATGGATTTGTAGGCATGCTCGAGCTTCTTGCTGATATCATAGTCTTGCAGGATGTCAATGATCCCAAAGAACAGGATCACGTCCTGGAATTCGCCTGTGGGCTCACCGATGAGCTGGGATTCACTTTCAGGATTTTTCACTATGTTCTCCACCCTTGAGTGCATGCAAATCCCTAGTTTATCTGGTGCTTTTCTGCACAAATCACAAGTAATGTTGCCCTCAGAGGTCAATATTTTTCAATATCAAGATGAATGCAACATATTTGGTGGCATTATTTGAGCAGCCTAAACTGAAGAAAGAAAAACTGTATGTAAGGCATCATGTGATACGTCAAAGCTTCTTCAATGGAATCATGTCTGATTGTATTGCATCGATACTAACCCAACGGATACATGTGTTAGGTTGCTCTCCAGGCAATACTTTTAGTACGTAGCAAAATAACAGTACCTTTTCTGTTCATCATCAGTGGCGGTAGTAGGTGTCCCATTGTCAGCATTGCTGCTGTTTGTAACCAGAAAAGAAAGAATTTTTCAGGCCCATCGCTTCAAATGTATCTATGAATAGTTCTACGATTGCAACTGTTTGTAAGAAGCGTTTTCTCGAAAAAAATTATAAGAGGCATTAACATATCTTTGGATCGATCTTTGAAGTGAACGCCCACCAAAAGACTGTAATCCATGATCCTCTCCTGCTCCAGCAACTCGCAATCTCTGTCCACTTGCCTGGTAAGAAATATCAATCATGAGCATAATAGATGCTTGGGTCTCTTCAAATACAGTTGTGATTATTCTGACATGTTTAAGAGCCTCCCATGGGTCAGCTTTGCATTTAAACATCAAAACATGCTTTTATAAAGATTAATAATAATGCAAGTACCAGCGTCAACTAGTAAGCAGATGAGAGCAACCATAATGTGCAATTTGGCAGATGGGAGACGTACTTGCAGAAGTCCTGGAACCAGGATCCTCCTAACCGAAAAATGAAATTGAGATCAAGATCCTTGAGCGTGGTGGTCTCGTCAATTTGATCAAGGGGTTTGTCTGTCATCCGACCAAGCGAAGATCCTTTCAAGTCGAAGCGCCGATGGATTGAAAAGTGAGAACAGAAAAGATTCCCCATTATAACGAACCGGACCTGAATTACATAGCAACAAAAGCTCAGCCATCATCTTTTGATCTTAATACACTGAATTTCAAATAGTATCCTAACCTTTTTCTGAATAGCCCCTGTGATCTTAACACAGTGCAGACCAAAGAACTTGGTTATTAGCGTATGGTCATAAGCACGGACGTGTTTATAATAGGCTGGAAGCATCCGAAGAAGCACCTGTCGATAATCAAAACCACAACCCATATCAGATTTAAACTTCCATGTATAGGCTAACTAATGTGAAGAAGGGAACCTACCTTAACTTCTGCTTTCTTCATTGTTTTGATCATGTACTTGTCATCATTGGTGAGGTAAAAGAAACTTCCACTTTTGCCGGGTGACGATAGTTCCAGGAGTGCATCATCCCCACATATAGAGATCATGTAATCCGCTGGGTCGACATCGAAGAGCTTGCGCAATGTCCTGGATCAAAGAACATGGAAGAACAAATTAGCCCGGTTCTGGCGACTCACGAAAGCAATATGAGAGACAAAATGCAGACCTGAAAACCAATGGGCAGTAGTCCTTCCACCGGAAATCACACGATTGGTGAGGCGGTGTATGCTTGGATCCTTCGGGAGGAAATCTTGTCCACACCTTCTCTTTAGGATCAAATGCTGATGATTTGAGATCCAGTGTGTTAGGTGCTGACTGCCGTCCCACAGCATGCCTATGCACCAGAAGAAAAACAATGGCAGTCAAATTAATGAAATCATCAGATAGCAAGTTAGAAAAGAAATTGATGGCAGTGGCAGACCAAGAAGAAGAAAGGCAAGAGACCTGATGCCCAGCTGCAAGTTGAGCATGAGCTCGTAGTTCCTATGCCCCTTGGATATCGTCTCTCCCTGCTTCTTCCCTGGCTTTGGCGCGCGGATGCCGGAGAGTGTCCGCGACCATGCCCTGTCGGCCCGAGTACTAGCATCCTCGCCGCCCTCATCCCCCAGAGCGAGACCATCCATGTCCGACACGCTGCTCCTCCGGCGCACGCTCGGCGCCCTCCCTTGGTCGGCGCTGATCTCCGGCGGCCGCCACACTGGCTTCTTCATCACGGCCTCCACCCCGGGCCACGTCAGTATCTTCTGCGATGGCAGCAGCGACACCGTCTTCCCCTCGCACACCTCGAGATCCTCGAGCAGCTTGGTGATGGCATCGCGGGGCTCCCGGGGTACGGGCACCGCAGGGCCACCGGATGGCGGGTAGTAGACGCCCTTGGCGTGCGTGACGCCAGACTCCTGGCACCAGGTGCCGATGTACATTCCCCCATCAGCCCACCGGAACGTGCCCTGGCCATTGGGTTTGGCGTCCTCCCATGAGCCGTCGTAGCGGTCGCTCTCGGACCAAATGACGGTCCCGCAGCCGTGCATCTCCCCGGCCTTCCAGGTGCCTATGTACTCGTGGCCCTGGCGCCAGATGTAGCGGCCGTGGCCGTCCTGCAGGCCGTCTCGCCAGTGGCCGTCGTAGACGTCGCCGTTGGCGTAGGCCTGCGTGCCGCGGCCGTGCCGGAGGTTGTTGGCCCAGAGCCCCGCGAAGGTGTCCCCGAACTCCCCAATGTAGGTGCCCTGGCCGTGCATGTAGCCTCCGGCGAGGTCGCCCTCGTAGGTGGCGCCCGAGGGCCAGGAGAACTTGCCGCGGCCGGCTGCCCGGCCGCGGCGCCAGGTGCCCTCGTACATGCTGCCGTCCGTCCATAGGAACTTGCCCTGGCCGTGCGGGAGTTCCCCGCGCAGGTCGCCCTGGAAGAAGTCCCCGCTGGGCAGCAGCTGCTCCGAGTGGCTGGGCTCCCCGAGCTCGCCGTCCTCCTCCCCCTCCTCGGCGTCATTGGCCTCGGCGGCTGCTGCATCTGCCGTCTCGTCGGCTTCGGTGTACTGGTAGATGGTGTTTGAGGAGGCGACGGAGAGGGAGCTGACGGGGTCGACGAGGCCGTCGACGCCGGCGACGGCCGCGGGGAAGGCGTTGGCGCCGCGGCGGATGGTGGTGAGCTTGCGGATGCTGGCCTCCCAGAGGCGCCCGGCCTGGGGCGGTAGCTGGTTGGTCTTCTTCCCCGTCGACGCCATGGCCGTTTGTGTAGCCTAGGTGTCAGCGACGCGGTCGATCAGAAGGACGGAGGTGGAGGGAGGCCGTGCATGGCGATGATGGCCTCGAATTTTTGCATGGCGCAGCGAGTTTTGGGTTGGGCGGGAGGCGGGGCGGAGGCTGGGAGGAGTTGTCGGGGGCACGGTGCCGAGGTGAGCTCGCGGGCGCGACATTTGGAGGGACAACGCGCGCGCGGGGGCGCTCTGCTCTGCTCTGTGTGTTTGTTGCCCACCAGCCCAACAAACAATATTGGGGGGAGCAGAGCGACACGAGCGCGTAGAAAAGGTTCGCGCGCTTCTTCTTCTTCTTTGGAACCTCGTCCTGTCGTGCCACAGTTTTTTCCTGTGAAATGCACTGCCGTACGTCTACACAAATTGTTTCAGTAATGATCCAGCCAGGCTTCAGCCTGAAGGCTAATTCGACTCATTCAAACTTGTACCAAGATCCAGCCGTGTCAACACTACTGATTCAAGCTAGGTTAGGGTTTCTTTAGGCCTGGTTAGTTGACAGCACTATCCTGCCCAATTCCAAGAAGATGCAAGATAAGCAGAAAAGGGCAAGTAGCTGTAGGCAGGCAGCAGCAGCATCAACGTGTCATTTCCTCCGTGGAAAAGGCATCGTTTGTTTCTCCCAAGACCAGCTCGTTGACCTGTGCAGGATGCAAGTCAAGCAGCAGATGCTACTACTCGGTCTCCTTCCAGCGTGCAACACTCCAGTTGTAACGCTCTACCAAGACCTCTTCTCACTATCCAAATTACACTACTGAAATAAATAGTACCCATTCCAATCCAAACTACTTGTCACAGTTGATTGTTGCCTCAAATTTGTCTAGGTTCAACGGAACTGCGACGAATAATTTGGATCAGAGGGGGCACTACACCTCCGTTCCAGCAGCTATACCGTTGCGACTGTAAAACTGTACCCCTCCATATGTAAATCTGATGATGAACAGCAGCTCATGTTAAGTACACCGGACATAATAGCAGGTCTAACAGAGGATGCAATGCTCATTACCATTCAAACATCATTACCAGCATGCGGACCATATAAAGATAAACCAACTGGATTGCCGGGTAATATTCTAGTAAGCGCAAACAAATCCAGACCTCTTCTCACTATCCACTGATCTATAACAGGCTAACAGAATAAGCAAGAGCATAGTGCTTACAGACCCTGAGATTCCAGTAGCACATAAACCCCGGACGAGTCTAACAGCAGATTAAGGATGGAAACCACGCCCTAGCAATGCTACATTTGCCAGTATACAGGTTAATGGCTACACAGATCAAACATTTGTTCCCTAGCAGAAGAGTCTTCGAATTTTCACCTTTGCGGAGACATCAACAATGTTTCCTAGTTTCATCTCACAACCTGCCGATTTCTCTCTAATCATCTTGCTGCAGATCTACCAAAGAATCCAAGATGCATAATGTTACTGATCAAATTCCTGTGAAATATTATTTTTTATCTACAACTAATCCGTTGTAACATTGAAAAAAAAACATAAAGAATTGTAAATGCGAACATAAACTTCTGAGATGTTTGTTTTCAAAGGAATGACTTCCAACCGAAAAGGTAAAGAACTGATACACCATAAAATATAGAAATTGGTTATCTTGTACTCCCTCCATTTCAAAATATAAGGATGTTTTAGCCTTTTGCTGAAAAGCATGTATCTAGATGCCTTTTAGTGTGTAGATTCATAGCAAAATGAGTGAACCTACATATTAAAAGGCAGCTTAGATACATGTGTTTCAGAAAAAGGCTAAAACATCTTATATTTTGAATCAGAGGGAGTATGTACTACTCCCTCCGTCCTAAAAAGGATGTCGTGCAAGTTGTCTAAATTCAAATGTATTGTGTGGAAGTTGTCTAAAAAACAATAATTCAATAGTGCGTGAAAGGCGTCTTAGACACTATTTAGTATATAGATTTATCCAAATTTAGACAAACTTGCGACATCCTTTTCAGGATGGAGGGAGCAGTAATTTTTCTCCGAACTATTGTTTTGCTTTCATGGTGTAACCAGTGCATGTGTCATAGTATCCTTGAACAACTTTAAATAGGAGTTTCAGATGATGATTACCACTCCCCTACAGAAGAAGCCACCAAGGTACCAAGTCCTCATGTAAAGACCATTTCCATACAACAATAAGTTCATCCAAACCAGCAGCTGATTCTTCGATGTTCCCTGGTTTACTGGTGATCTCTAATCTAGAGCCTAAGAGGTTCCAAAGTTTACATTGCTCTTAAGAAGTGCCTTTATGGTGGACACTTAAGAGGTTCCAAAGTTTACATTGCTCTTAAGAGGTTCCAAAGTTTACATCCTCCTTCTACAGTTCTACTCTTGCCTATCTTCATGGCATCAAATTCGTTTTCATCAAGTATTAAGCAATGTTAAGGAAATCGGTAATCGTTAGCTGCTCGGTTGGCTTGGGAGTAGCGATTAATCGGAATTCGGACGATTAACTGATTTAATCGGTCGGCTATTAATCGGTGCAGCCTACAAAAATTAGCACCTAAAACACGTATGAATCCTCAGCCTTAAGCTCCCGGATGAGATCCTCAAGGCGCTCAAGATCTTGTATCTGAGGTCTGGTCAGCAACTACGAGGAACTGGTCAACAACGACAATGAACTAGTTGGTGATGGCTGAAATCAAGCTCCGGGAGGCAGGGATCGAACGGGAGCTTCGCAAAACCTACTTCATTAGGGCGGGCTAGCGGATGGATGGACGATATGTGTTGATAATTTTGCAACTTTTTTGACCAAGTGTAGTGGTTAATCGGGAACATACCTAGTAATCGGAGTGTTAGACCTATTAATCGGGCTAAACGATTAACAGAAAGGGTTAGTGGTAATCGACACGGTCAGGTCCCTAGTAGCGATTAATCGGCTTATTAATCGTTGATTCGGCCTATTTTTTGAACAGTGGACTATTAAGAGAGAACATAGTGTGGTAGAGTATGGAGATGCACAAGAAGATAAAGATCTAGCCCATATTAATTCCCATGAGAAAGTAAGTCTTTCAGAAAGGACACCAAGATAGTCCAAAGAGAGAAAGCTTAAGGCTGTGTTTGTTTGGACTGCAGCTGTAGAAAATCAGCTGTAGGAAGCAGTTGTTAGAAGCATAGATTTGGTGTTTGGTAAGAAGACTTTTGATGGCTGCTGTTTCTGGTTTTAAGACTGAAATGTCTGAAATGCCCCGAGTGCAGAAGATGTTATACAAGTGTTGATTTAAAATGAATTAGCTATTTCTAACAGGGGTTTTCCATAATAGTCATTTTTAAGAGCATAAGTACCACAATTTACCTTCTTTTGTCTAAAAAAATTGTAAACACATATAAAAAGATAATTTTGGGTTTTTACTAGTGCTTTTCTTACGTGCTAAATTAATTGATCCACGATTTGTGGTAGGGCCCACGATGGTGTTATCTTTTTCTTTTGAACGGAGGTGTTATCCAAATCCATGCAGAAAGCAAACCCGTCTCTCTCTCCTCGTTTCTCCAAATCGAGAGGAAAATCCAAATCCAGGGAGAAAGCAAACCCTTGGTCCCTGCACGCGCAGTCTGCTCGCGGACGCCCGCATCATGCACGTGCAGGAGCTCACGAACGCAGCAGTCTGGTCGTGGACATTGGCTGTCTGCTCACGGCGAGGCGAGGCTGTTGAATAATTCAGTGCAGTGCTAGTGTAGAATTTGTTTTTCGTCAGACATAAGCAGGCTAGCTGTAGTAGTTTCAGTTTTCACACTAGTTTCAGTTAGCCGTTTTGTTTCAGTCAAATTAGACTTGGTCTAGCTTAGCTGCTTTGGATACTCGTGGGGATGGACACGAGCTGTACGTGCAGCTAACTTGTAGGGGTGATGGATCTGAGCGGTAGTGGGATGGCACTGCCCTGTAGGCTCGGGTGTTGATTCTATTTTCCAGCCTTTTCAGTTGTAAGCAGAGAGCATAAATAGAGGAGGAGAAAACAGAAAACGTTGCAAGTTGTGCGCAACACAAACAACCAGTGCCCATCGTGTTCCTGTGTTTTGGCTCTCCTTTGATCCTTGCAGGACGTCAATTGGTATCAGAGCCGCGGTGACGAGCCATGTCCGCACGGCGACACACCAGCGCCACTCCTCCTCCAGCAGCGCGCCAGTCCGCGCCACCAGCGACCGTGCAGCGACGGTGCTCGCCAAGCCGCGGGCGTAGCAGAGCACGGCGTGGCGGCGGCGAGATCGTGGTCCAGCGCGAGGTGGTGCGGGAGACCGTCGGGAGCAGCGGCACAAGCCTCGCGTTCCCGATGATGACGCGAGGCAGCTACACGAATTGGGCAATGGTCATGGAGGTAAACCTCCAGGCCGCATCGCTCTGGGACGCCATCGAGGACGACGTCCCCAACCGGGAGGACAAGCAAGCGCCGGCGGCGCTGCTCCGTTCCACCCCGCCGGAGATGCACCCGATGCTGATCGGGAAGGGCAGCGCCAAGGCGGCGTGGGAGGCGATCAGGCTGCAGCATCAAGGCAACGACCGCTTGCGCGACACGCGCGTGCGGCAACTCCGAACGGAGTTCAAGACGATCTCCTTCAAAGACGAGGAGCGCATCAACGAGTTTGTCCTGAGGATCACCACCCTCGCGGCCACGCTCCGCTCCCTCGGCGACGCCTGCGACGACGAAAAGGTGGTTCGCAAATTTCTCTCTGTAGTTCCTAGCCGGTTTGTGCAGATTGCTTTCTCCACGGAGACAATGATGAACCCGGCCACGCTCACCGTGGAGGAGGTCGTTGGCCACGTACGGGCTGTCGAAGAGCGCCTGAACGCTGATCAGGGCTCCTCCGGCTCAGGCGGGGAACTGCTGCTGACGGCAAAGCAGTGGGAGCAAAGGAGGAAGCAGACGCGCGGTGACGCCGATGCTAGTCGCACCGGTGGACAGGCCAAGCCCAAGGCCACGCCAGCGAACACAGCTGACGGCGAGGCCGATCGTGACCTGTACCGCTACTGCAAGAAGAAGGGCCACGCAAGAAGAAGGGCCACTGGGCCCGCGAGTGTCGCAAGAAACAACGTGACGAGGCTGCTGCTGCGGTGCACCTGACGCGGGAAGAAGAAGAAGGCGATGCGGGCCCTGCTCTGCACGTGGCCACGGTGGTCAAACTCTCCACCGACACGACGCCCTCACCCGCTGCCTCAAGCGACGCAGCACCCATGGCGGTGCTGCTCACGGGGGAGCACGTGTTCCTAAACAAGGAACACGCGCGCGTCGTCCTTAAGTGTTCCCCGTGCGACACGGACGAGGCCTGGTACCTCGACACCGGGGCCTCGAACCACATGACCGGCGACGAGGCCGTCTTCGCTGAGCTGGATCGCGCGGTGTCAGGCAAGGTGCGGTTCGGGGATGGCTCCGTCGTCAATATCTGCGAGCGCGGCACCATCCTGTTCGCCATCAACGGCGAGCGGCACCACGAGCTCGCAAACGTCTACTGGATACCGAAGCTAAAGTCCAGCATCGTCAGCATCGGCCAGCTGGATGAGCTCGGCTTCCCCACCCACGTCGAGCACCCACGTCGAGCACGGCTTCATGACGGTGCGGGACCAGGACAAGCTGTTGATCGCCAAGGTCCCTCGCACCAAGAACAGGTTGTACATAGCACATATAAAGATTGTGCAGCATGTGTGCTTGGCGGCGCACACTGATGACGAGGCCTGGCGCTGGCATGCACGCTTCGTACACCAGAGCTTCGACAGCCTCCGGAAGATGTCCAGGACTGACATGGTGCGCGGGCTCCCTGTGGTCGACCATCTCGAGCAGCTGTGCGAGGCCTGCATCGCTGGCAAGCACCGGCACGCTCCGTTCCCGGCGGCGGAAAAGTTCCGTGCAACGGCGCCCCTCGAGCTTGTGCACGGAGATCTGTGCGGGCCTATCTCGCCACCAACGCACGGAGGGAAGAAGTACTTCCTCCTGCTAGTCGACGATTTCAGCCGCTTCATGTGGATGATCCTGCTCAAGTCCAAGGACGAAGCAGCGGCGGCAATTCATCGCTTCCAGGGAGAGGCGGAGGAGTCACGACAGCCGCTCCGAGTGCTTCGCACGGACCGCGGCAGCGAGTTCACTACGGTGGAGTTCGCTAAGTGGTGCGCCGAGCGCGGCGTCCAGCGGCACCCCACTGCCCCCTATTCTCCTCAACGAAATGGGGTAGTGGACAGGAGGAACCAGACGATCGTCGGCGCCACGAGGAGCATGCTCATGGCCATGTCCGTGCCTGCTGAGTTCTGGGGAGAAGCTGCGATGACCGCAGTGTTCGTGCTGAACAGATCCCTGACGAGAAGCCTCGATGGCAAGACTCCATTCGAGGGCTAGTACGGCCACAAGCCAAATGTACACTTCATGCGTGTATTTGGTTGCAGGGCCTATGTGAAGGAGACAAAGCCAGGGCTCAAAAAGCTCGACGACCGCTCACGCCCGATGGTGATGATCGGCTACGAGCACGGGAGCAAGGCCTATCGCCTGTATGATCCAGCAAAGAAGAGGCTCGTCGTCTCTAGGGACGTCATCTTCGACGAGGGCACCAGCTGGGACTAGGGGGAGCATGGCTGCGGCACGTCCACATTCACCGTCGAGAACTGGACCATGCCGATGCCGGCATCGAGCGTCGTCTCCAACTCCAACTCCGTCCCGGGCCACATCCATGGCCGATGGGCCATCAAGCCCAGTCAAGCCCACGACTGCGAGCGAGGCCCAGCCCATCCGCTTCGTGTATCCACCAGCTGAAACAAGACGAGGATAACCTCGACGCTGGGGTTGACCTAGACGGCATCCACCGCTACCGCCGTGTTCTCGATCTGGTTGATCCCGACGCGAAGAATCCAGGGCGGGCAGAGCGCCTCCTACTCACCCCCACTAGCGAGCCGTCGAAGCTCGCCGAGGCTGAGGGCGATGAGGACTGGAGGTCGGCGATGGTCGACGAGCTGGCCTCGATCGAGCAGAACTCCACCTAGACGTTGGTGGACCTGCCCGCCGGCCACAGGCCCATCGGCTTAAAGCGGGTCTACAAGCTGAAGCGTGACGCCGACAACATCATCCTCAAGCACAAGGCCAGGCTCGTCGCAAAGGGCTACGTCCAACGGCCAGGGATCGACTTCGATGAGATCTTTGCCCCTGTCGCGCGCCTAGACTCCGTCAGGCTTATGCTCGCTGTCGCTGCTCAATTCTAGTGGCAGGTGCACCACATGGATGTGAAGACGGCGTTCCAGAACGGGGAACTGGGCGAGGAGGTGTACGTGAGCCAGCCGCCAGGATTCATCGACGGAAAGAACAGCAACAAGGTACTGTGCTTCCACAAGGCGCTATATGGACTCCGCCAGGCCCCACGCGCCTGGAACACCAAGCTCCACGCCGTCCTGGTGTCGCTCGGGTTCGAGCGGAGCGCCTCCGAGCACGTTGTGTACACCCGTGGAAAGGGCAAGTCACGGCTGCTGCTAGGGGTCTACGTCGACGACCTCGTCATCACCGGCGCGTGCACCACTGCGATCTCATATTTCAAACTGCATATGTGCGACAGGTTCAAGATGAGCGATCTTGGCCTGCTCACTCTATACTTGGGCATCGAGGTGTCACAAAAGCCCGGCCACATTACTCTGAAGCAGAGTGCATTCGCTGCCAAGCTCCTCGAGAAGGCAGGAATGGCGGACTGCAATGGAGCACAAGTACCGATGGAGCCAAGGCTGAAGCTGTCCAAGCAGAGTTCCAATCCACCGATCGACGTCATGCTCTACCCCAACATCATCGGCAGCCTCCGTTACCTAGTACACACGAGGCCCGACATCAGCTTCGCCGTCGGAATGGTGAGCCGTTTCATGGAGGCGCCCACCACTGAGCACATGAGTGCTGTCAAGCACCTACTCCGCTACGTCGCTGGGACAATTGACATCGGCTGCTCCTACACCTCAGCGCCTGGTGAAGCTTGTCTGATCGGCTACAGCGATGCAGACATGGTTGGCGACATCGACGACAGGAAGAGTACCTCAGGTACACTCTTCTTCTTCGGTGATTGTCCGGTGTCCTGGCAGAGCCAGAAGCAGAGGGTGGTGGCGATGTCATCCTGCGAGTCTGAGTACATTGCAGCGGCAACAGCAGCTTGTCAGGGAGTCTGGCTAGGCCGTTTGCTCGGTGATCTGCTAGGGACTGATCCTCAGGTCACCGATCTACATGTGGACAGCAAGTCCGCAATTCAACTCATCAAGAACCCTGTGTTCCACGACCGCAGCAAGCATATTGAAGTGCGGTACCAGTACATCAGGAACTGCACTGAGAATGGCACTGTCGTGGTTCAGTTTGTTGGCACTGAAGATCAGCTCGCAGATATCCTTACAAAGGCTCTGGGCCGTGTGCGTCTTCAGCTGCTCCGTGAGAAGATCAAGGTTGTCAAGGTTCAGTAAGCGCACTGCATCTGCCTTAGGGGGAGATTGTTGAATAATTCAGTGCAGTGCTAGTGTAGAATTTGTTTTTCGTCAGACATAAGCAGGCTAGCTGCAGTAGTTTCAGTTTTCAGACTAGTCTCAGTTAGCCGTTTTGTTTCAGTCAAATTAGACTTGATCTAGCTTAGCTGCTTTGGATACTCGTGGGGATGGACACGAGCTGTACGTGCAGCTAACTTGTAGGGGTGATGGATCTGAGCGGTAGTGGGATGGCACTGCCCTGTAGGCTCGGGTGTTGATCCTATTTTCCAGCCTTTTCAGTTGTAAGCAGAGAGCATAAATAGAGGAGGAGAAAACAGAAAACGTTGCAAGTTGTGCGCAACACAAACAACCAGTGCCCATCGTGTTCCTGTGTTTTGGCTCTCCTTTGATCCTTGCAGGACGTCAGAGGCAGCGGCTGCTCGGAGAACTGCCGTCTCCCGCAGCAGACGGCATCTGCTCGAAGCACTAGGCCGACTAGCCGTGGGTCGGGTCGCAGACGATTGGGAGGGGAAGGGGGTCCAGAACAGCGGGGGCGGCGAGTCGCCGCCGGTTCCCGCTGGTCTAGGCTGCCCTCCGCCGTCCCCGCTGTTCTGGACCCCCTCCACCGTCCTATGTCATATGCATGAGCAACCTGCTTGTGTGGCCGCCACGCTCCTACTGCTGCACCTTCTGCCGACGCGAGGTTCTCGTTGACCGAAGTCCAGAGGCAGAGCCACGACAAGGACAAAAACCTTGATGCGGCGACCGCGGCGGTTCAAGGAAAGCGACCAAGGCGGGGTTTGTTCCTCTCGCTTTCTCCATTTAGAGAAACAGGTCCAGACTTGTTTTTTCAGCACTTCAAAAATACCACGGTTAAGGGATACTACCACAGTTTTTTGCCGTTGCCAAATACATGGCATCAAAATATTTTTGAAGTATTCAGAGAATACTTCGGTTTCTGAAAATACTTTAAGGTGTTTGGATCCAATAAATACTGTGGTTTTAAAACTGAAGTATTCTCCAAAACCGTGGTATTTTTAAAGTATTTGAGAAAGAGGCAAGACCCCCTTTTTCCTAAAACTTAGAAAGGAGAAAAACTGTGGTATTCGTCTACCAGGTGTTGGAATACTTTGGTTTCAGAATACCTCGGTTTAGAAAATACTGAGCTACCAAATACAGACAATTAATATTGATAGTACCATGAGATATAAGCATCTTATCCAGTTTAATGTTGTGCAGTTTACTCTGTGGAGGTAATTTTCTGAGGATAGTGCCCAAGCCTGTTTGGCAAATGGCAACACAGTTTTTTCTCTGCATTTGAAAGATGCCACGGTTTCTTAAATACTCCCTCTGTACAGAAATAAGTGAATTGTATTGGTCAATATTCGCATGTATCTAGACGCCTTTTAGTGTATAGATACATCTGAATCTAGACAAATGGAAGTCACTTATTTCTGGACAGAGGAAGTACTATACTTTGCAATACTTTGAGTTGTTTCGCTACAATGAAATACCAAAGTTTTGAAACCGTAGTATTCTAAATATTTTCACACTATAATAGAAAGAGGTCTGGACCTCTTTTCCAAAAACTGTGGTTTTGTGAAAACTGAAGTATCCACGTCCAAGCGCTGAAATAACATGTTTTTCAAATACTTTGGTTTTACAAAACAAGCTGCCAAACAGAGATGGGTTCAATACTTTTATTTTATTCACTAGACATTTTTCTGTGAAGTTTTTACGGGGAAACTTTCAACCATACATTAAACTTCCTTGTTTGTAAAATTTCTGCCAGAACCATCAAATAAAGTAATAAACTCATTTCTTTCTTACATCTAGCCATTGTTTAGAACTACCATCTCTGTGCTAAAAAAGAAGAGAGCGAACCTTGGTAATTGGGCACAGCCAAAGCCTCATAGGTGAGTAATCCCACATGGCACAAATCAATCAACGAGCCAACCCAAATCCGCAGAAGTTCAGTCACACCAATCCGGCATTCTTCTTCATCTCCTCCTCCCTCTTGATATCCTTCTTCTTCCTCATCTTCACTCTCGGTTTCATGGCACGGTGCTGCAAGTGCTCGGCCTGGAAGGCGACCATCGCCCTGAGCACCCTCACCATCGTCTCCTCGATCTCCACGCCCCTTCCCTCCGGCTCTAGCAGCCGCAGCGCCCTTGCAACTGCCTCCGTTGTGCTCATACACCCCTTATGTGGCTCCTTCTTCACCACGAGCTCCGACTCGAACATGCTGTCCCCGTCGACAACGCTGTCGATGGGCAGGGAGACGGGAACAGCGAACGATGACAGGAACGGGAGGCTAGCGGCGTGCATCTCCTTGGCCTGCTGCCAGGTGCCGTCGAGGAGGAGGAGGATGGGATTGGCGCGCGCGGAGGGAGGCGTGGACCGGCACCAGGAGGCGAGGTCGGAGGCGGCGGGTGAGGGGAAGAGGAGGAGGACGGGGTTTGGGGAGGGAGGAGGGAGGATTTGGGTGGATGAGGGGCGGAGGCGGCGACCGGGGAGGAGGTGGAGGTTGGCGAGGCAGCGGACGAGGAGGGGGAGGGTGGAGAGCGGGTTGCGGTGGAGGGCGTGGGGGTGGTGGAGGACGACGACGGTAGTGGATGTGTGGAGCGGGGACGGGGGAAGGTGCGGGCAGAGGCAGACGCGGGACGGGCGGCCGCAGCCGGCATGGCAGATAGCGCGGCCAGGCGGGGTCGGCGTGTCGCCGGCGTCCTCGTCGGAAACGGCGGAGGGGAGTGGTGAGTCCAAATCCATCGTGTGATTCTTGTCCACGGTTACTCGCTCAAATCTCAATGCTGGAGAGGGTTTACCTGTATAGCACTGGAGCTGCCCATTCAAGATACTCCCTTCGTCCTTAAAAAAAAACTAATTACTTGACGGCGAGCGGACGCCAGGTTGACCAGTACGGCACGCTATGTCCTTGTTGCAACGTGGATTAACGGGTCCGTGTTGTTGTTTTTTTTCTGTTTCTACCCCATCTCCCTGCATCACGGCACGCATTAACTCCCTCTCCGTCTCGCTCGCGCTCGCTCTGCTCTCTCTCGCTTCCTCGCTCCAAATCTCGCGGGGGCGGTTCCGTTTCGGTGATTGGAGACGGTGGTGGAGCCGTTCCGGCGAGAGGGAACTGGCGCGGCCGGCGAAGGTCTACATCAGCGATTGGAGGCGGTGATTGGAGACGGTGGTGGAGCCGTTGCGGCGAGGGGGAACTGGCGCGCGGCCGGCGGAGGTCTACGTCAGCGATTGGAGGCGGTGGAGGCGTTGATTTTCTCGGGGATTCTCGGCGGAATCTGACGATTGACGCCCAGTTTTTCGTGGAGATCCCTGTAGGATTTAGGCAAGCATATTTTCGGCACATTTCGAGCACCGCGACTGATTAGCCGGTACGTTTTACCTTCTGATTCCATGAATCCCCATGAATTTCGTCTCCTCTGTGTGTTTTTCACGCGATTTTGTGTGGTTCTCTTGGGGTGGATTGGCGCTAGGGGATTCGCCTGTGATTTTGCGTGGTTCTCTATGGTTTCGATTCACGGTGGATTGCTCCGTAGGGGTTATATGAAGCGCATTCATGCTTTTGTAGGGGTGGATTGAAGGGGATATTGGGGGATTTTGATGTGCACTGTTATCAGAGGAATAGGATATGATTTAGTAGTTGATTAGTTTGCTTTTCTGTTGATTAGTTGCTTTTGTTCTCAAATAAGTTGCCAGTACAAACATCGTTTGTTTCATACATGACATTACTAATTGCTAGTAGAATTTGTTGTTTCATAGTCTGTGATAAGGAACATGATTTTAGTTTGTGATAATAGAAGTTGTTTGTCTCACACTATTAGTTGCTCAACCTGGCAAGTTTGTTGGCTACATGATAATAGAAGTTGCTTGTCTCACACTATTAGTTGCTCACACTACTAGTTGATTTAGTAGTTTATTAGTTGTTTTTTCTGTTGATTAGTTGCTTTTGTTCTTAAATAAGTTGCCAGTACAAACATCGTTTGTTTCATACATGAAAGTACTAGTTGCTAGTAGAAGTTGTTGTTTCGTAGTCTGTGATAAGAATCATGATTTAGTCTATGATAATAGAAGTTGCTTGTCTCACACTTTTTAGTTGCTCAACCTGGCAAGTTCGTTGGCTACATGATAATAGAAGTTGCTTTGTCTCACATTATCAGTTGCTTGTATTACACTATTAGTTGATTGTCTCACACTATTAGTTGTTCAATCTGATAAGTTGTGTCTGACATTTATTAGTTGATGAACCTGATATTATTTGTTGTCTGCATGACAATAGAAGTTGATTGTCTAGCATTTAGTAGGTGCTACGACACAAGTAGTTGGTTTGCCCAACATGTTTGTTGCCTATATTGGACTAGTAGTTGCACAGTTTTTATTACCATGGTGCCTATAAGTACTGTTTTTCATGTCATGAGCAGTTTGCTTAACCAAACCTGTCTGTTTGCTTATCTGACATAAGTAGTTGCTAAAAACAACATGTTTGTTTCATACATCCAAGAAGAAGTTGCTAGTTAAAGTTTTTAAAACTTTTTCTGTGTTTCCATGCTATTTGGTTAAGAAGGTTTGCATAATGGATGGGTGTGATCCATCAGCAGGTGGGGGCTCATCTTCAGGGAGCCAACAAACTAAGGTTCCACCTACGAAGGAACCTACTAAGCAAAATAAAATCAAGACTCTGGCTAATCGTGGATCGCCTCCTGTGAAGCGGTCTAAAAAGACAATTGCAAAGAAACCTGTTGGTGATATTGTTGAAATAACGGAGAATTCAAAAAAAAGGGGGGGAAAAGGTTGCAACCAAAAAAACAACGGACAACTCTGATGTAAGTTCTACCCATGCTATCTACATTATACTCATGCTAAATCTTATTACTTGTCATTTTTTTATCTTTAGTAGGTAGTTTCTTACCTGCAGTAGGTAGTTGCTTCTCTACAGTAGGTAGTTGCTTATCTGCAGTAGGAAGTTCCTTCTCTACACTAGGTAGTTGTTTATTTTCAGTATGAAGTTGCTTCTCTACAGTGGATAGTTGCTATTTTTCTGCCATGTTTTGGCTCCTATATGGAAACTAACTAATACATCTTTTGTTTGCATGCTTGAATTATAGGCTCAGGAAATTGGGGAAATCAGAAACAGGTCATCGCCTTCGCATTTTGTCACACTAAACAACAGTTTGACAGGCGCACAGAAGATTGCACTGATCGAAAAGAAGTTTGGTGGCATGTTGAACATCGGCGCATGCACCATGCCTCTTGAACTCAGTCAGTGGGTTATGAAGTTCTATGACCCCGACAACTCTGAGTTGATCATACCTGATCGCGGAAAGATACCGGTCAATACAGAAAGTGTGCACAAGATCTGGGGGCTACCCAACTCAGGCTTAAAAGTGTTCTACGAGATGAATGTTGATATTACGCGGCAAATGATGGAGGATTACGGTTTCTCGCCAAATGGCAGACCCGATCTTACCAGCTGGTGCAAGATGATTAACAACATGGGTGGGAAATTAGACGATATGTTTGTTCGAGCTTGGGCTGTAATGTTCTATAACTTTCTCGCTCCCACAACTGGTCTAAAAGTTATCCCACGCTGCTATCCTGCTGTATATGACGTTGACCTCATTCCCCGCACGAACATCTGTCAGTTTGTTGTCGACCAGATCAGGCTTGCTTTTATTTCACTGAAAAACAAGAAGTTTGTGTGTTGTTGTGTTTATCACTTGATGGTAAGTGCACAGCTTTTTTTAATCATAGACAGATGTTCTATGTAGTTGCTTTTGTGACTCATCTAGTTGCTCAACACGGCTTGTTTGTTGCTTATATACAACTAAAAGTTGCTAGAACATGTTCTTTTTAGCACCTTTGAAGCATGTTTATCTCTTTGTGTAGTTCTTTTTTACTGTCATATTAAGTTTTGCTTAAAACAAACCTGTTTTGTTGCATATATGTAACTAGAAGTTTCTATCTGAACACAAAGTTTCTCAAACCATCATGTTAGTTGCCTATATGATACCATGAATTGCTAATAATCATGTTTTCATTGCAGCCCTTTATAGAATATGTTTTGCATTTAATTCATATTATTCCCCTATTTTTCCCTGTCAAACAGCTACTGTACCTAGATTCCATAGAGGTTGACAAACTCATCAGTTAGTGTTACCCTCGAGTAGACGCTTGGGACAGCGCCTTGATAAATAAGGTTAAGAAGAAAGACATGATCAAACCAGGGGTTTTTGGGAAACTGCAAGTAAGCGTGATATACTTGTTTTTTTACATTTTACTCTCCTTATATGCCTACTTTTCTATATCAATCTAGTTTGAGTAACCTACTTTGTCAAAAAACAGCTCAAGGAAAAATACAGAGACACACAACATGGAGGACTTTTCGGCGGACTGCTAAAGGCAAAACAGTTCATCACCGCAAATTTGCCGCCAAATTACGACCAGTGTGTGAGTACCTCATTTTTTTAGTTGCTCAACCTAACAAGTTTGTTGCCTGCATGAAAATATAAGTTGCTTTGTCTTACACTATTAGTTACTTAGCATGACAACTTGAAGGGAATATGCCCGAGAGGCAATAATAAAGTGGTTATTATCGTATTCCTTATTTATGATAAATGTTTATTTTGCATGATATAATTGTATTAATACGGAAACGTTAATACATGTGTGTTTAATAAACAAAAGGTAGTTCCTAGTTATGCCTCTCTTATAAACTAGCTCGTTGATTAACAAGATGATCATAGGTTTCCTGATCATGGACATTGGATGTTGTTAATAACGAGGTCACAACATTAGTGTAATGGTGTGATGAACATTCATCCGAAGTATAGCATTACGATCAAAGTCATTGAGTTTATATTGCTATAACAACTTACGAAGTGATCATAATCCTTAGACCATAAGATCATGCCAATCACTAACACCGGAAGAGTTTCTCGATGACATCAAACGTCACACCGTAACTGGGTGATTATAAAGATGGATTCAGAACTACTAAAGTGTTATATTGAGACCCATGGATCAAGAGTGGAATTTGTTCATCCCGATGACGGATAGATATGCTCTGGGCCCTCTCGGTGATATCACATTGATTAGCTTGCAAGCAAGTGATTTGATCACTAGAATGTTATATCACGGGAACAAGAAAAGAGTGCATGTCGGTAACGAGATCAAACTAGGTATGGAGATACCGATGATCGAATCTCGGACATGTAATATATCGTGAAACAAAGGGATTAAGATACTAGCGTAAAAGGTTCACACGATCACATAAGTCATCGTTGAATGTGTGGGAGTCAGTACGGATCTCCAGGTCCCGCTGCTGATTATTGATCGGAGAGGGGTCTCGATCATGTCTGCATTATTCGCGAACCGTAGGGTGACACACTTAAGGGATACCGACACCATTCGGAGCAAATGATATGCCAGAGAAAGAAAAAGGAAAGCGCAGGAATTTATTTCACTAGACACCGAAACTGTTTCGGTTGAAATTGCTGAAACTGGTTCTGCATGTGAAATGGAATACTAGCAAGGGGTTTTATGTGAATGTTTGTTAATTAAAGTAATTAACAAAATTCTGAATAAATAAATAAAAGAGTTTTATTTAAATGAGAGCTTGCATTAAATTTGGTGGAAATTTAATGCATGTGAGTGGATTTTTGAGTGGAGGCTTTTTAATGGGTGTGGAGGCTTTTCATTTTGAGTGGGAGCTCCACCCACATGAATGTGGAAGAGGTGGGGGCAGCCCCCATGGCTGGGCGCCATGCCCCTTGGGTGCCCCCCCTCTCCCCTATAAAAGGCCCCCTCTCCTCCTGTCAAAACACACCTCCTCGCGAAGGATCTCTCTCCCCCCTTTAGAATTTCTCCATGGTCTCGGATCAGCGAGATACATGTCCCCGGTGGCTTTTTCTGGAAGGATTTGTTGCTTCCGCTGCTTCGCTGGAGCGAGGGCGCGGAGGTTGTCGGGGTACCCGTACGTGTGTGCGATCACGGATGCACCACTGCTTTGAGGTGCTGGACTTGATCGTGCTGGACCGGCTGGACCAGATGGACTTCATCACGATCTTGAGATCGACAAGCGTTCGTCTACATCATCCACGAGTAAAACCTCGTTAACGTTATTCGGTCTTCGAGGATATGTATTCTATGGATGTATATCCACCCGTTCCTTGTATCTAGTAGATAGATCTTGGTACATAGACGTTCCCATCGTAGGAAAATTTTTGTTTTCTATGCTGCGAACCCTACAGTGGTATCAGAGCCGGATCTATGCGTAGATGCTTTGCACGGGTAGTGCACATATGAGATGTGGGCGATGATGATCATTTTATTTCTTCTTAGTTGTACTTTGGATATTGGTGGCATAGTGGGATAAAGCGGCCCGGACAAACTTTACATGTCCTCGCACATGAGACCTGTTCCACGCTTGACATGCAACTAGTTTTGCATAAGTGGCTAGCGGGTGTCTGTCTCTCCTACTATAGTCAATATCTAATTTGCAACGAGTTGTCAACAATTTGGTTATCCTCGTTGTGGTTCATGTTCGTAGGTAAGAACGGTTCTATCTTCGAAAGCCCTAAGCCACGTAAAACTTGCAATGGATAAATTAGAGGCATCTAGTTTAGATTGTTGCTGGGCTAGTGTTATGATATGGTGATGTTGTAAGTATAAGTATGAGATGATACTTTTACAACACACATAGCGTGTAAGTTTCATAGACCTTGGCCTTACACATAAAGGTATGATAGAGATCATACCATAGTGCACATGATGGAGATCATATGCGGGAACCGTATCATTTCACTTATAAACATGTGATGTTTTGATTGCATCTTATATTGCTTGTTTGGCGTTTTATTAGCATAATAAGATGATCCCTCATTTAGATATCAAGATAAGAATGTGTTCTTCCTTAAGTATGCACCGACAATGTTTCGTCGCTTCAAGACATCACGTGATGATCGGGTGTACTTGAATCCACGAGCATATCTCGGGTGTAAGACCGTTACACACGCGAATACTAAGGTTCTTACTTGGCGAGCCTAGCATGTACAGACATGGCCTCGGAACACGGACCGAAAGGTTAAGCATGAGTCATATGTTTTGATATGATGACCATATGGATGCTCGCCTTTGAAGCTACACCGACTCACGTGATGATCGGACTTGGTGTAGTGGATTTGGTTCATGTAATCACCAAAAAGACACGAGGGATGTCGTTTTTAAGTGGGAGTTTATTTCTAATTTGGATTAGTAGAACTCAATTTATTATAAATTAAATCAAAGTGAATTTGCATAATTTGTTGTAGTCATTGGCATTCGTTCACCACCTTATACATAGTTGTAATTGAGATAATAGAACTATAAGATTCTGGATATATACTTTACAAACTGGTATCGTATTGTGTTGAGTGTCAATCTAAAGTTTAAAGTCCTATTGCAAACTTTCAGCAAACTCTATTTACTCCGTGAAATTTAATAGTTGGTATTAAATCGAGAGTAACAATTCCAGTGTTAGTATCTTAAGTATCATGTTTGCCTCCATGATTCTTGATTTAAACATCAAGTTTATCTAGGAGCTGAAAGAATTGTTTCAGAAACCATCATGTGTGGCAGATATAACGATATCTGAAACAATGTTTTGGTTGCAATATGATAGAGTATAATATGTGTTCTCATATTGGAGGATAATTTACGAAGGTTGGAGATGCTAGACATCCTAATCATCCAAAAGGGTTTTGGAAAGTAATGTTATACTCACGATTCGCCTTTATAAGCTACAGTAGCTTGATCGTGAAAGTCGTCATGATAAGGATGAATAGAAGATGTATGTAAAGTTTTTACTACACTATAAGATTACTAAAGAATGGATTTTGAAAGAATACCGATCATTTTGATGATGGTGATCTACTTCAAAGTGCAAGTCCAAAGGTATTATTATTTGAATATACACGCTTTGGACTATGTGTCATGTATATGGCACCACTTTTGATGTTGATAGATTCTTTTAAAAAGGAAAAGGAAATGCTAAAAGAGAATCTATAAAATATATTTGGCAGAAAAGAAAAGATTGGAAATATCCAATTTAGGTATATAGATGATATACAGGTTATGGTTGTATTCTTTGCTTGTTAAATAATGTGGTTCTTGGGTATTGAATACTGAATTGGTTGGTATGAAATTTCATACGGAACGACGCAATTCATGAACCACAATGGCCTAAGTAACTAGCAAGAGAATATGTGATGATGTTCATCGAAAACAAACAAACCGTTGTTTGTATTTCTCGTTGACATCAAAGCTTGACTTCAAGATTTGTTTTAATAATTGTTATTTAAATCAGGTATTATGAGAACAAAGGTTGTTCAAATAATTACCGTATTCCATATAAGATGGATGATTTACAAATCTAGTTGGAGAAATCACATCCATAAAACCTAATGCTAAAATGTCGCAAGACAAATGATTGAAAGATCACTTACGAAGTGACATCGCTGTTTAAATTATATTGGAAAGAAAACATGAAGAATCTCCATTTTCATGGATTTTTTGAGTCTTTGATTTGATCAAGTGACACTTGTGAGACTTTCCACGTGATAATTAAAACTTCGTTCAAAGGCCAAAGAAGAACGAATGACTAAATTATTGGAATTTATACATATTGATGTATGTAGTCCATTATGTGTAGTCGTAAGTGATGGATTTCAACTTCATAAGCTTTCTCCGGAAATTTGAGTGAATGTTCACTTAATGAGAAAGAAGTGTGAAATATTTGAAAATGTTCAAAGAATTTCAAGATGAAGTGAAAATCATTGTGACAAGAAAATAAATGGTTTATGATTTTATCATAAGGGATTTATTTGAGTTACAAGTGTAACAAGAAAAATAAATGAATTATGATTTTATCATAAAAGAGATTTATTTGAGTTACAAGTTTAGCAAAACACCTAGATTTACATCTCCCGAAACACCATAGGAGTATGGAATGTTTTGAGATTTGTAATGAAACCTTGTTTGACATGGTAGGATCAAAGATGTTATTTATAAAACTGCCATTATGTTTTAAAATATTAAAGCTTTTAGAGACTACCGCTTTTATACTGAAAAGAGCTCCATCTTGATCCGTTGAAATGACACCATGGAAGTTATGGTTTGGGGTAAAACCCAAGTTGTCATTTCTTAAATTTTGGTATGCTAAACATAAGTAAGATGTTTACAACCGAAGTCGGATGAGCATGTCTTTGTAGGTTATTTTGAATAACAATTGGTTATTCCTCCATAACACCAAGGACAAAAGGGTTTGTCGCTTGAAATGTGAAGTTTCTTGAAAAGGGAATTTTTCGCAAAAGTTAAGTGGGAGGACAATAGAACTTTGATAAGGTTAACGAACCTTAGCTAAATGTGCTGAGTTGCGCAGCGCCGGAAATCGTTCCGGAGGCTGCCATAATGCTCATAGCTTATGTGCCTCAAAGGTTGTGGTCGCGGAGATCTAAGTTCTTATTGAACCAAGTCGGTCGAATAAACAATCAAATACTAAGATTTGAGAGTAAATCGTTATTGTTTGACAATGATGAACCGACTATATGCAAAGAAGCGATAATGGGCCCTGACTCCGTCAAATGGTTTGAAGCCATAAAATCCGTGATAGTTCCATACACGAGAAATCAAGTTTTGAACTTGGGAGACCCTCTGGAAAGGTGTAAAAACCTATCGGTCGTATTTGGATCTATAAAGAAACAGACATGGATGTTTCACATCTATGAAATAGTCGACATGTCGTAAAGTATTTTACGACAATGTTCAAGGATTTGACTATGACAAGATTTGATCTTTCATAGCGATATTTAGTCTGGATGGATTAAAGTAGCAACCACTACGTATAATTTGTTATATGGTAGATAAATAAACAAAACAAAGTTTTTCTAATAGAATGGTTACCTAGGACGTGTACATGACACGATCCAAAGGGTTTTGTTAATTCAAAGGATGCTAAAAAGAGCATGCAAACTTCAATGGTTGAAGTAAGCATCGCGGAGTTGGAATCTTCATCATGATGAAAAAGGAGTTTTTCATCAGGAGACGATGAAGATGCTTGCATTTGCAAGAAATTAAGTGGGAGCACTGAGACATATTTCTAATACATTATGTGGAGGACATCTTGTTGATTAGAAATGATGTAATTTTTATTGACAAAGGTTAAGAATTTCATTTAGATGAAAAACTTAGGCAAAACCCGAATATTTAGCATGAATGTCTATAGTGGATAGACTGTGACGCTAATATGGTTGTGCCAAACGTACATATATGAGATATTGAAGGAGTTCAATATAGAAACGACAAGAAACGGTTCTTGTCACATGGAAAGGAATTGAATCAAGATTCAAGTGTATCGACACTTGATAAGTGAAACAAGATTCAAGTGCTTTGACACTTGATGAGTGGAATCACAAGAATGTTTTGATCAATCATACCATGATATGTACACATCCAGATATGTCCTATGCTCTAAGTGTTATGAGCATATACCAGAATGAATCATAAAATGATCATTGGACGATAGTAAGGATATTCTTATGATCTTTTTGAAATAACTAAGAATATATTTGTGTAGAGGTGACAAACAATTACAAATAGTTCATTGTAAAGAGTTACATTGATACTAGTTTTGTCACAAGATACAAATTAAGTTTATCTCAATTTAAACTATGGGTGGCACAATGAAATGGAAAGAAAGTTTCCATGATGGATTTGGATGAATTCCAAAGTTAAGACATTGTGACGGATACTACAACAAAAGGCTAAGTATATGACTGCAATAGTAGCAGCAAAGGAGGGAATTTGTGTCAAGTAGTTTGTTATCAAACTAAGGTGTGGTTAGCAACGGGCTAACACTAAAGATCTATTGTATGACAATAGTATCCACGTGTTTCAACCCCAAGGAACTAAAGGTCTCACCTAAAGACCAAATTTATACAATGCCATCTCATTGGAGAATGAGTGATGCGTGAAGACGCAAAGACATGCAAATACACATGGACCTAAAGCGTCAGATCCGTAGATTATGTTAACCACTTGCAATTGCGTATATGGAACACCAGAAAGCCATAAGTGTTCAATACACAAAGTTTTCAAACTAGATTATTGTCTCTAGTGCAAGTGGGAGACTGAAGGGAATATGCCCGAGAGGCAATAATAAAGTGGTTATTATCGTATTCCTTATTTATGATAAATGTTTATTTTGCATGCTATAATTGTATTAATACGGAAACGTTAATACATGTGTGTTTAATAAACAAAAGGTAGTTCCTAGTTATGCCTCTCTTATAAACTAGCTCGTTGATTAACAAGATGATCATAGGTTTCCTGATCATGGACATTGGATGTTGTTAATAACGAGGTCACAACATTAGTGTAATGGTGTGATGAACATTCATCCGAAGTATAGCATTACGATCAAAGTCATTGAGTTTATATTGCTATAACAACTTACGAAGTGATCCTAATCCTTAGACCATAAGATCATGTCAATCACTAACACCGGAAGAGTTTCTCGATGACATCAAACGTCACAACGTAACTGGGTGATTATAAAGATGGATTCAGAACTACTAAAGTGTTATGTTGAGACCCATGGATCAAGAGTGGAATTTGTTCATCCCGATGACGGATAGATATGCTCTGGGCCCTCTCGGTGATATCACATTGATTAGCTTGCAAGCAAGTGATTTGATCACTAGAATGTTATATCACGGGAACGAGAAAAGAGTGCATGTCGGTAACGAGATCAAACTAGGTATGGAGATACCGATGATCGAATCTCGGACATGTAATATATCGTGAAACAAAGGGATTAAGATACTAGCATAAAAGGTTCACACGATCACAGAAGTCATCGTTGAATGTGTGGGAGTCAGTACGGATCTCCAGGTCCCGCTGCTGATTATTGATCGGAGAGGGGTCTCGATCATGTCTGCATTATTCGCGAACCATAGGGTGACACACTTAAGGGATACCGACACCACTCGGAGCAAATGATATGCCAGAGAAAGAAAAAGGAAAGCGCAGGAATTTATTTCACTAGACACCGAAACTGTTTCGGTTGAAATTGCTGAAACTGGTTCTGCATGTGAAATGGAATACTAGCAAGGGGTTTTATGTGAATGTTTGTTAATTAAAGTAATTAACAAAATTCTGAATAAATAAATAAATAAAAGAGTTTTACTTAAATTAGAGCTTGCATTAAATTTGGTGGAAAATTAATGCATGTGAGTGGATTTTTGAGTGGAGGCTTTTTAATGGGAGTGGAGGATTTTCATTTTGAGTGGGAGCTCCACCCACATGAATGTGGAAGAGGTGGGGGCAGCCCCCATGGCTGGGCGCCATGC
Source organism: Avena sativa (assembly GCA_916181665.1). Classification (NCBI taxonomy): domain Eukaryota; kingdom Viridiplantae; phylum Streptophyta; class Magnoliopsida; order Poales; family Poaceae; genus Avena; species Avena sativa. The sequence continues at coordinate 294,308,427 of OV702297.1, read as the reverse complement.
CCCTTGGGTGCCCCCCTCTCCCCTATAAAATGCCCCCCTCTCCTCCTGTCAAAACACACCTCCTCGCGAAGGATCTCTCTCCCCCCTTTAGAATTTCCCCATGGTCTCGGATCAGCGAGATACATGTCCCCGGTGGCTTTTTCTGGAAGGATTTGGTGCTTCCGCTGCTTCGCTGGAGCGAGGGCGCGGAGGTTGTCGGGGTACCCGTATGTGTGTGCGATCACGGATGCACCACTACTTTGAGGTGCTGGACTTGATCGTGCTGGACCGGCTGGACCAGATGGACTTCATCATGATCTTGAGATCGACAAGCGTTCGTCTACATCATCCACGAGTACAACCTCGTTAACGCTATTCGGTCTTCAAGGGTATGTATTCTATGGATGTATATCCACCCGTTGCTTGTATCTAGTAGATAGATCTTGGTACATAGACGTTCCCATCGTAGGGAAATTTTTGTTTTCTATGCTGCGAACCCTACACAACTAACTTGTGTTCTTATTCATTCTTAATAACAAACTTGCAGAGAAAAAGGAAACTTTTTGCTTTGGTCCATGTAGCATGCTCAGATTTTGAAGAGACCATGGCAAAGTTTGTTAATGGCATTGGCAAAATATAAGAAACTATTGTAACTGGCAGATGTCAACCAAGACCTACGAAGAGAAGAAGAAACAATAAGCAAGACGAAGAACCAGTGTTGCCTGATGAGGATTCTGATAACTCTGATGAGGAAAACTGCAGGCAAGACTATGATCATGTGGTTTATCGCTGTAGTTTGTCATTCTTTATTTTCAAATTACTTTTTTTATCACTACCTTACTTTTGCTTTTTTGGCCCTTTTGTTGTACACAGCACCCCCTGCCGCGCGGGTGGGCCTAGGCCGCGCCTGGAGGGGGTGTGGCTGCCCCAGGCACCCCCTCGGCCTCCCTCTTCGCCTATAAGTTGCCTCTTGACCTAAAAACCGAGGGGGTGATGTCTACGCACTTCTATTCTTGTAGACAGTTGTTGGGCCTCCAAGTGCGTAGGTTTGTAGAACAGCAGCAAGTTTCCCTTAAGTGGATTACCCAAGGTTTATCAAACTTAGGAAGGAAGTGGTCAAAGGTATTCCCTCTCAAGCAACCCTGCAATCAAGATACAAGAAGTCTCTTGTGTCCCCAACACACCCAATACACTTGTCAAGTGTATAGGTGCACTAGTTCGGCGAAGAGATAGTGAAATACAAGTGGTAACGTTGCCAGAAAATAGCTTCTGACTTGTTGTTGACGTGGGAGAATGTGTGTGAGTTCCATAAAAGAGCTTGACAGTGAGGTAAAGACTAAAGCAAGCAAACATGCAATAGATCTAGATGCAAACGGTGTTTTAATGTTTAGAAACAAGGCCTAGGGATCATACTTTCACTAGTGAACACTCTCTCATATAAATATCCTCTCTTCATGATACTACTCTTCGGTTGGACACTCTAATCCACGGTAGGGCCTTCCCTAATCTAGATAACCCCACACTGTCACCTTGAGCGCTAGATGGTTCTAACAAACACCACAATTTCATAGAGACATCCAACTCCAAATATAACTCATAACAAATATTCAATCTAGCCAAAGTGCCACACACGGTATGCACGCTGTCAACTTTCACACACGTGGGGAAAAGCGTAGATCTATTAAAGCACAAAGAGTATTTATGTATACTCAAACATAAGTGCCACCATGGCATGCACACTGTCACTTTCACACACATGGGGAGAGCAAAGATCTAATGAAGCACTTGAGTAGCAAGGTAGATCTACTTGATTACAAAGCTCATGACCACAACATGATCATGCATAGAGAGAGAGAGATGAACACATAGCTACCGGTAGAGCCCTTAGCCTCGAGGAAGAACTACTCCCTCCTCATCATGGGAATCAGCAACGGTGATGAAGATGGCGATGGAGATCGATAGAGATGGCTCCGGGGGCACTTCCCCATCCCGACAGGGTGCCGGAACAGAGACTTTCTGTCCCCCGAATCTCCCTTTTGGTGGCGGCGGTGCTGCGGAACATTTTCTGGAAGTATGATGGATTATTTAGGGTTTCTGTATCGGGGGCTTCTTATAGGTGAAGAGGCAAGGCTGGGAGGCGTCCGGAGGGGCCACACCCTGCCCAGGCGCGGGTCCACCCTAGCCTGCGCCTAGGGGGTGTGGTGGCCCTCTGGCACCTCTCCATCTCCCCTTCTGGCTTCGTGATGCCCACGGTAAAATATTGACTTTGGCTTTTGTCCCGTCCAATTCCAAGAATATTGATTTTCTGCCTTTCTAGAACCAAAAACAGAAGAAAATAGGCAACTGGCACTGTGGCATCTTGTTAATAGGTTAGTACCAGAAAGTGTATAAAAATACCTCAAAGTGTAGATAAAACATAGCAAAGTTGATACAAAACAAGAATGGATCATCAAAAATTATAGATACGTTTCCGACGTATCAAGCATCCCCAAGCTTAACTCCTGCTTGTCCTCGAGTAGGTAAGTGATAAAAGAATAATTTTTGAGGTGACATGCACCATCAAAATCAAGATCAAACCATTAGCAATCATTGAAAGCTGGGATCAAAGAACTCTAAACATGTGCATGAAAGATGGAGTTCTAACAATAGTACATAGTAACTATGCATGCAACATGAAAGGCTACAAACAAAGATCATGAATAACATGCATTGGAAAACGTTTGTTTGTTTCACATACAGAAAACATGGCATAGTGGCATTTAGCTTGTCCCTCATAGAGTAGCAAATAGATGCATATGACACCTTCAAAGTTCACAAGGGTGACTAGAAACAAGTAGCACAAGAACAAGTAATATCACAATATGCATCAATCAATAAGTTTTGGGAGACTGCACACAGAATGGCAACTACGCTCTCTTAATGGTGCCTAAAAGGTAGAAGGTGGAGACTCAAATAATGGTGGAAGAAAGGGCAACACCGGTTCTTGTCACTGTAAGTATTTGCATATCATTGAGAACCGCCAAGGGGGTACCCCTTGCACATGGTACATGAGCTTTCCCATAACCAAAATGACAAGGCAAGCAAATAATGAGCATCTCAGCAATCTTCTTATTTACCATGGGAATATGGTGCTTTTTTCTCTCTTTCCTCTTTTCTCAGTGTGTCTATTTTTTATAAGAAGAATGCTTCATAGATGTCACTATGGTGATGCTGCAAGTTTCCACCATGATTAGATATGGCTTAGGCTAGCGGCCTAGGCGTTTCTCTAACATAGAATACAAACTCCATGGACTTACAAGTTCCCTCTTTATTTCACACCGGTGACATCCACAGACAAAAGAGCATGATATCAACTGAGTAAATGATCATAGAGGCTATGGTGACTTGTTCATAGTCATAACATGGTGTGATCATATGCCAAGTCAACCCAAACAAAGCATCAAAGGAGAATACCGCAATACTATGCTTTTGTATGCTAAAACAACGCATGGTTCCTTCAAGGCACATTAAGCAATCCTAATTGTTTGGAACAAGTCATGCTACAGCAATAATCACTAAGCATAAGGTCAAAACAAGATCTATCATGACATGATAAAGTCTAAGCCACAGTCAAAACACGCTCCCTTTTGTACCACTATAATCATGAAACTTTCTACTCTTTTCCAACACCAAACAACTTATTTGAAATAACTCACCAAGATAATAATCAATAAAGATCAGTGAGCTTGTCTCAAAAATCCACAAATAAGAACTAAAAAGTTCTAAGCTGAAAGCATAAGAAAACTAAGGCTAAACACAGTGCTAGCAAAAGAGAACACTCACAGAACAATAAGAGTGAAAACTAGAGTGTTCTAGGCAATGGAAACAGAGTGTGTCTCTCTCCAAAAGAAGTGTGGTGTAACTAACCAACTTACTCAAGCAAACTAAGCAAACGAAAACCAAAAACGAAAACTAAGACGCTCCAAGAACAACACAACAATGCATGAAACAATAAAAACGAAGTGTCTAGACAGACCTGAGCGTTTTATTGATGAAGAAGGGGATGCCTTGGGCATCCCCAAGCTTTGACGCTTGTACCTCTTGGATATTTATTGGGGTGACACCGGGGTGGCATCCCCAAGCTTGATCTTTTGTCCATTCTTCATCTCATTACATCATTCTCTCTCTACACCTGAAAATTTTCCTTCATACAAAACTTCACACAATCTTCATTAGCAACATTAGCTTATTCAAAAGATATTACACCTCTCGCAAAGCTATGGAACAGCAAAACTTTTCACTAAAAACACAAGATACTATAGCAACTCCTTCAAAAAGCTCAATTTCCCAAAGAGAACTGATGGCGCCCAGCACTTGTCGTGGGACGCTTCGTTGGAAACCCCAAGAGCAAGGTATGAAGCAGCACAACAGCAAGTTTCCCTCAGTAAGAAACCGAGGTTATCGAACCAGTAGGAGGAAGGAAACGTCACATAGGTGTGGCATGCAACACGAAGACCTACACAACACAAACTCAAGACTTTGCCCCAACAAATTAGTGAGGTTGTCAAGCTCACCGGTTTGATGCAACAAAGGATTAAACGTATGGTGTCGAAGGTAATGGTTTGCAGCAAGAAAGCAAGTAACAGTGGAATATGTATCAATGATAAAGATTGTACCGGGGTCCATAGTTCACTAGAGGTGCTCTTCTTAGATAAACAACATGGCATGAAGGGTAAACAAATTACAGCATGGCAATTGACAGGAACTGACCAAGGCATAACAATGCAATTACTAGTCAGAAAGATCCTATGAGATTCGTTTGGGCAATACAACAAGATACATAGACCGCCATCCAACTGCATCTATGACTAGAAGTCCACCTTCAGGTTATCATCCGAAACCCCTCCGGTATTAAGTTGCAAGCAACAGACAACTGCTTTAAGCAAAGTGTATAAGGTAAACAGTCCACATGTTCCATGAACAAGAGACCGTTGTTTTCTATTTAGTAGCAACAACACATCTACAACCGAAGAGATTATTGTCACTTCCCTTGGAAACTAGAGGCATGAACCCACTATCGAGCATAAATACCCCCTCTTGGAGTCACTAGCAACTACTTGGACAAGATAGCTACTAACAATGGAGAGCATGCAAGATCACAAAAAACACAGACATGATAGAATCATAAAGACAAAACCATTAATCAAACCAACATAATAATCTCAATATCCATCGGATCCCCGCAAACACAACATGCATGATTACAAATAGATTAGATCTTGATCATGAACGGAGCTCACAAGATATATACATGAAAGCACAAAGGAGGAGATACAACCATCTAGCTACTACATGGACCCATAGTCCAAGGTGGAACTACTCACGCATCATACCGGAGAGAAGGCATCCGGGATGATCTCCCCTCCGGCAGGGTGCCGGGAAGAACTTCAGATCCCCCCGATCTAGGGACGATGGTGGCAACGGCTACAGACGGTTTCATGGAGATTTGATCCGGTACTTAGGGTTTCTGCATTGGGGGATTTTTATAGGCGAAGGGGGAGACCGAGGAGGCAGCCAGGGTTGGCAAACCCTAGCCAGGCATGGGGCTGGGCCCACCCGCGCCTGGGGTGGGTCTGGCCCCCCTGGCTGGCCCCTCCGGCTCTCCTCTAGACTTCTTGTTCCCCATGGAAAGTAATTGACTTTGACGTTTGTCCCATCCAATTCCAAGAATATTTCTTTACTAGATTTTCTAAAACCAAAAACAGCAGAAAACAGGCATCTGGCACTGTTGCAACTTGTTAATAGGTTAGTACCAGAAACATGTAAAAAGCACCTCAAAGTGTAGACAAGTAAAGCAAAGTAGATACTAAACAAGCATGGAGCATCAAAAATTATAGATACGTTTTTGACGTATCAACATCCCCAAGCTTAACTCCTGCTCGTCCTCGAGTAGGTAAGTGATAAAAAGAATAATTTATGAGGTGACATGCACCCTCGCAAAGATCCAACCATTTGCAAGCATTGAAAGCTGGGATCAAAGAACTCTAAACATGTGCATGAAATATGGAGTTCTAACAATAGGACATAGCAACTATGCATGTAACATGACAAGTTACAAACAAAGATCATGAATAACATGCATTGAAAAACATTTCTTTGTTTGACATACAGAAAACACAGCACAGTGGCAATCATCTTGTCCCTCATAGAGTAGCAAATAGATGCATAGGAACCTGCAAAGTTCACAAGGGTGACTAGAAACAAGTAGCACAAGAACAAGTAATATCACAATATGCATCAATTAATAAGCTTTGGAACACTGCACACAGAATGACAACTATGCTCTCTTAATGGTGCCTAAAGGTAGAAGGTGGAGACTCAATAATGGTGGAAGAAAGACCTTTTTTGTAAAGGAAGCAGGAATCACAAGTTTCAAAAAGAGCTTCCAAAAATTATGGTACTTGTTAGCTTTCAGCCCTCATTGCCCCTATCATAAGCATCTTGAAGTGGTTAAGGTTAAAGTGGCAAAGCTGGAGTATATGCTTGACGAAGTATAAGTTGGCAATCTCAAGTCCCTTGAATACGAGGGCCACACCTCATGCATACTCAACTTTGGGCCCAGGTAAGTTTTTGTCACTGTAAGTATTTGCGTATCATTGAGAACCGCCAACGGGGTACCCCTTGCACATGGTACAGGAGCTTTCCCATAACCAAAATGACAAGGCAAGCATACAATGAGCATCTCATCAATCTTCTTATTTACCATGGGAATATGGTGCTTTTTTCTCTCTTTCCTATTTTCACAATGTGTCTCTTTTTTATAAGAAGAATGCTTCATAGATGTCACTATGGTGATGCTGCCAGTTTCCACCAAGATTAGGCATGGCTTAGGCTAGCGGCCCAGGCGTTTCTGTAACACGGGATACAAACTCCATGGACTTACAAGTTCCCTCTTTATTTCACACCGGTGACATCCATAGACAAAAGAACATGATATCAACTGAGTACAAAGTACAAGTGCAATGTTGACAACGTTCCCCGTGACAGCACAGTTCTGCTAATTCCAACTTATAAGTGCAAGCATATACACAAAGTTGTCACAATGGTTCAAGTTTATTAGGGGCAAAGAATATAAAGTGTGCCATCAAGTTCGTGAGGGCTTTAATCACTAAGTTTTCACATAACAAAATAGTTTTTAACTGGAAGATAGTTGAAAACAAGAATATACTTGGAATGGTGTAACACACCATGCATAGGAGTTTATAGTGGACACTTTAGAATAACTTGGTTTCTTGGGAGTTGGAAGCATGGGTAGAACTTACTCATACAAGTGGAGGCTAGCAAAAGACTGAGAGCAACCAACTAAGAGAGCAATAATGGCCATAATCATACAGTGCAACAAAGCATACTAGTCAAAGCAAAGAGTGGTACTACAAGTCAAGGACTAAATGATCATAGAGGCTAATGACGACTTTTCATAGTCATAACATGGTGTGAGCATGTGCCAAGTCAACCCAAGCAAAGCATTAAAGGAGAATACCACAATACTATGCTTTTGCATGCTAAAACAACGCATAATTTCTTCAAGGCACACTAAGCAATCCCAATTGTTTGGAACAAGACATGCTACATCAATAATCACTAAGCATAAGATCAAAACAACACCTAGCATGTCATGCTAAAGTCTAAGTCACAGTCAATGCAAGCTCCTCTTGCACTTTAAGCAAGAACTTACTACTCCTTTCCAAACACCAAGCAAACTTATTTGCAAAACAAAACAGAGAGAACAAGGGTCCAAACTACTTAATAAAACTAAACAAACTACGCAAAGCAAACGAAAACTAAGACGCTCCAAGAACAACACAATTGTGCATGAACAATAAAAACGAAGTGTCTAGACAGACCTGAGCTTTTTATTGATGAAGAAGGGGATGCCTTGGGCATCCCCAAGCTTTGACGCTTGTGCCTCTTGGATATTTCTTGGGGTGACACCATGGTGGCATACCCAAGCTTGAGCTTTTGTCCATTCTTCATCTCATTACATCATTCTCTCTCTACACCTGAAATTTTTCCTTCACACATCTTCATTAGCAACATTAGTGTATTCAAAAGATATTAGACCTCTGGCAAAGCTTTGAAACAAGGATTTTCACTAAAAACATAAGCTACAGTAGTACCTACTTCAAGAATCTCAATTCACCTAAAGAGAACTCAAAAAGGAATCAATAAGAAGCAAATGCAAATAATGACAGAAATCTATCAAAACAGACTAACAGGTAGAAATCGATTTTTTCGAACATCTTCTGGTGCTCAAATAAAAAAATGTTGAACTAACGAAAGTTAGATAACATACTGGGGGATTTATTCATAAATTTTCAGCTCAATCCGAGTTACAGAGCCTCCTCACAATTTTTGTTTGTGGAGGACAGAAATCTGTTTCGGGACATCAACTCCCCAAATCTTACTTCCCTCTCATTAGAGGTCATTCTTGGCACAAAAAGCAAACAAAAATGATAAGGAGAGGTCATTATAGAAGTAATAACTTCCAAGACTCAAGGAAATTCTTGGGTTATCTCCCAACAAGTACTTTTCTTTAACGCCTTTAAGTTAGGCACAAGAAGCAAGAAGAATCAAGTATTTTCAAATGAAGAAGCATTAACATCAAATCTTTCTTTCAAAGGATGAGCAAAAAGCAACTTATCTCTCCTCATAGGGAAGTGTTCAATACCTTTCTTGAATAGAAAATGATATTGAATGGTGCCTTCTTTCATATCAATGATGGCACCAACTATTCCAAGAAAAGGTCTTTCCAAAGTAATAGGACAATAAGCATTATATTCAACATCCAAAACATAGAAATCAACAGGTATATAAGCATTGTTAACCATAATGAGAACATCATTAATACTCCCCATGAGTTTATTCTTAGCATTATCATTGAGTGGGACATCCCAATAACAATCTTCTAATGGTGGCAAATCAAGAATTTCATAAATCTTCCTAGGCATAATAGAGACACTAGAACCAAGATCACATGAAGCTTTAAGATCAAAGTCATTCACTTGCATATTAATAATGGGTTCCCAACTATCTTCTACTTTCCTAGGAAATAGAAGCTTTGTGTTTTAGCTTCTCTTCCTTAATCTTAACAAGAGCATCTGTAATGTGTTTGGTGAAAGCAACATGCATATCACTAGCATCAGGACTTCTAGCAAGCTTTTGCGAGAACATAATCACTTTAGAAATATTGCAACCATCAACATCATGACTACTAGCAGTAGGCATAGTAGGAGGAGTAATAGGGCTACTTGTGGTTTAGTGGTGATGGTGCACACACTATTGTTTCTATCAATTTCAGCTTCCCTTTCCCACTTAGCATGAAGTTGAGCTAACAGCCTAACATTTTCATCAATAGTAACTTGTATGGCATGAGCAATAGCAAGGGTATTTTCCATGGTTTCAGGTTTGGCAGCCATTTTATTAACCAAGGAAGTTTGAGCTTCATACAAAGAGGATATATTTTTCTCAGCACTCAAATTTTTTGACTATAAACTAAGAATTTCTCTATTCAGATTCTCAAGATGAAGACTAATGTTTTTTAAGATAATAGATTGTTCCTCCATAGTTTTAGTGAAATTTTTGTTTTGCTCATATTGCATTTGCATAGAATTTTTAGTGGATCTCTCAACTTTTAGAATCCTCTCTTCACTAGGCATTCCAGATCTATCCTGATAAGCATTTGCACTAGGAGGATAAGGCCTATAATTGTTGTTGCTACCAAAATTATTCCTGTAGGCATTGTTGTTGAAATTGTTGTTTCTAATGAAGTTCACATCAAGTTGCTCTTCTTGAGCAACCAAAGAGGCTAAGGGAACACTATTAGGATCTAGATGAGCTTTCCAATTAACAAGAATAGCCATAATAACATCAATCTTTTCACTCAAAGAGGAAGTTTCCTCAAAGGAATTTACCTTCTTACCATGTGGAGCTCTCTCAACATGCCATTCAGAGTAGTTAACCATCATATTATCAAGGAGCCTTGTTGAAGCACCCAAAGTGTAGCGACCTCGGATCGACATAGATCCTAAGTCCTGTGATTAACATGCTAGTCCCTAGATCAATAGCTATCACTCACAGTCGATGAAATATCATGTAAAACACAAGTCTTTATTACATGAATCAAATAATGTAGAGTTTACATTATTACAACAGAAGCAAAATATATACAACTTGGAGTCCTATCAATGCCACATGCTAGTTGAGTGAAGACCTGCGATCCTAGCGCATCTTTCAACGATCTCCAAATTCTGCACATAAAACGTGCAACCAACAAGTTGGGTCAATACTTTGAATATATTGGCAAATTACACCATGAAGGAAAAGACTTGGCTATCTCTACATGCATAGGATAGTTTGGGCTTTGGAGTTCATTTGCATAAGCTAATTTTCTCTAAGTATGGAGAAAAGAGGGAGAGAGTTTTAACCTACTTTGTAAACATTTTCTTAAGTAAGATAGGGTCGAATGGCACACGAGGATATTACTCACCAGGTGTCCAAACAACCAAACACTTGGATATTACTCACCAAGTCCCAAAATCCCACCCATTGGCGATATTACTCACGCCATGGGGTTTCAAAACTTTGTTTAGAAGAGAGAGAGGAAGATCCTTCAGAGAGTCCATCCTTCAGACGCTTAAAGTTGTTCTTTTCCGTGAACACGGCTGATCGATCAGGTTGATACTCTCGAGAGTTTGTACACTTTATCCACAATCCACGATCAAGTCCTTTTACAAACAAGACCATGGCGAAGCTTTCCCTTAGTAGCCCCTCTATCCGGTTCCATGGGAGCCAAACTGTGGTACTCAGGTGAGGTTTCCCACTAAGTACTAGGCCAAGACAGAGCCTATATGTATTGTGGTTGCACTGGAAGCTTCTAAATTCTAAATCATGGCAGACTTCTTTGATCCTGGGCAGTGGAGGGCACAAGCAGATCCAATCCAGGTTACTTCCCTTACTAGTCGATCCAGACATACCACTTCACCCAGAGAAAAACATAGTTTTATTTTGAAGTAGATTTGAGGAGAAAAACTTGCGCTCATACACAGAGCTTTTATACTTAGAAAAATTTCTGTCTTTCGAATCCTCATTGGTATTTGCATATATATAGCATAACACAAGCATAATACTTAGAAAATTCAGTAGAACCTAGTAGGAGTGGAAATATTCCTAAGTATGAAGCTACTTATGGCTTACTACAAAACAACATAGCACTTGTAAAATATTTCCTTTCTACTAAAACATCCTACTCATGCATACTACTATTTTGAAGATTAAAATATGCATAGTAGCAAAACTGGGACAAAGATATGAACAAAGGTGTAACTTTCTTTATGTTAATAATGGGTGTGTTGATTGTATTCCTCCGCAGCAATGCACTCTCCAGACAAACTAACGCATAATAAAATTCACCACAAATAAATAACCAAAGCAAAGGAAGAACCAAATTAAATGCATGACAAGTATTTAAACGAAAAGCCAAAATATCAACTTATATATGTTTATTTCGTTTAACAGAAAGTATGGTTGGTCCAAAGGGTAGGGAATATTACAAGGATTAGTTTGCCAAAAGAATCGTCTAAATATGATCTACCACAAACAATCAAGTTACAGTAAAAGAATGTTCAAATCCAAATTTGAATTCGAACAGAATCAAATTATCTAAAAGTTGGAAAATATATCTAATGGATAGATCATTTAACTATGAATTCAATTCAACAAAAATCATCTAAATCGGAGTTGAAGAAATATAGATATACAATTTATAAGTTAAGGTCGTGAGCTAACAGGTTGCATCCGAATTGATCTGATGATATTTTTACTTGCTGATCTGAACGAGATCTCATGCAACGTGTGTGGAAAAAGAAAAACAAGTGCCCGGAGGGTTCTCACCGCTGTTTAAAACAATGGCGACCAACATGCTGTTTGGAAGTTGATGGTGATGATGTTCGTGTGCTCATCTCATCTCAATAGGCAGAAGGCACCTATAGTCTCCCTCATCTCCGCGGTCTCGAAGGTATCCTCGGCTATCTCCCAACCGGCTTTAGACGGCGAGGTAGATCGATCCCAAGCGATGGTTCCGCCGAAACTCCGGTGTGGACGACGGAGACTCTCCGGCGATCTTGGGTTCTTGTGGAGGGCGGTCTTTGATCCCTCGCTTCAGTGCATGCAGGCGATGGTTCTGTCATCCTCGAGAGGTAGCAGACGAGGTGGGGAACATGAGGTAGTAGGCGTCACTGGCCACAACTTTGTCGTCTAGTGGCGGCGGTGAGGCGCGGCTGAAGACGCATGACTCCGGCGAGATGCAGGGAACTCGGGTCACCCGTCTTGGAGATTCAGAACACAAGAAAAGGGTCAATAGGAAGGTTCAGTGAGAAACAAGAGGTTGGAAGGAAAGAGGGGCTCAAGTATTGCCGTGGCTGACGATAAGCTTCAATAATGGAGTTCGCCGGCGAGTGGTGTAGATCAACTTGCTGTTTGATTTCTGGAAATTTTGGACGAGGTGACAGGCTTGGTATTTATGGATGGCTTTTCGTGGCTGAGGGGACAAGGAATCCAGCGAACTCACATAAGTTTTCAGGACTTATCTGGTTCTGCGATGAACTCGCGTTGAGCACGAAGTCCTCATGGAGGACGAGCATGGCCCTAGCTGTCGCTTTAGATAAAAAAAGTGAGAGAGGGGACATGGTGCACGCGCTTCATGTTTTCGTGCGATCACAGGTACGTTCCTTGTTTTTTTACTTAATATTGACACAGCAAAACGAACGTGACTTTACCCTATCAATTAACTTCCATAATTTCTGAAATAATACTAGAAGTCAAAATAATTAGAGCATATGAAAATATATTTCCAGCCCAAATGCTTGTTTTATAAATTAGTATTATTATTTTGTAGACCATATCATGGCTCTATTTAATTCCCTAATATAGGTTTAGGGTCTTAAATAGTACCGATAATATTTTATAGTTCTAAAAGCACAAAAAATATCATATACGAATTTCAAACCCGATGTTGTGAAGAAGTCATTTTATCTCCTCTCGGTTGATTTTCTTCGAATTGGATACTTTTTTTAGTATTAATGAAAGTCCAAAATTCGACAAAAATCCAATTAATATTGTACGGTATTTTCCGACATGTTTATTATATTTGGAAATGTCATATTATTTACTCTCTTGTAAAAATTAACAAGTATTTGGAAAATATTCATGTATTCCAAAAATCAGAACAAACATGAACACAATGCAAGACAATACTTTCTTAGACTTTTTAAGAATTTTCTAGCCAATTGGATAGTCATGTTAATCCACTCTTGTTTTGCAGCTTGGAATTTTTTAAACAAGTCCTCCAAAATTTCAGTAAGATAAAAAAAATTCAATCATGTTATTTTTTTTACATTCCAAAATTGGGAAATTCCGGGATGTTGCACAAAGTGAGGCCCATAAAGGTACCTCCAGCAGCAGAATTCAACAGATTTCTTGAGGAGAAGTTCAAACCTGCATAAAAAGTCTGGATATCATCCAAGCAGTGAGTCCATGAGTAGGGAAATTTTTAAGCAAAGATTTCATTCTTTTCCAAGTAGGAGCAACATTTTCACTATCAAGTTTAAATTTCATAATGTCACTTCTCATAGATATAATCTTAACAGAAGGATAGTACTTTCCAATAAAAGCATCTTTACACTTAGTCCAAGAATCAATACTTTTTTTAGGCAAAGAAAGCAACCATTCCTTAGCTTTTCCTCTCAAGAAGAAAGGAAAAAGCTTGAGCTTAATAATATCTCCATATACATCCTTATACTTTTACATCTCACAGAGTTCATATGGAGATGAGCAGCAGGATCATCAGAACCAGAACCAGAAAATTGCTCTCTCATCACAAGATTTAACAAAGCAGGCTTAATTTCATAAAAGGTAGCATCAGGAGCAGGTGGACCAATAGGAGTGCTTAGGAAATCATTGTTGTTGGTGCTAGTGAAGTCACACAACTTGGTGTTCTTAGTAGAGTTCATTTTGGCAAAGGTGGGCAAGCCAAAAACTACAGCAGCAGCTAGAGCAGGAACTAATTTTTTTTGTGTTTTTGAATAAAGCAAGCAAACCAAACTAGACTATTTTTTTTGAGTTTTTTAAAAAGAGGCAAATAAAACCAAGCAAAAGAAACAAAGCAAACTAAAAACAAAGTAAAGAGAAAGGAAGTTAAGGACTCCCCTAGTGAAGACGTCCTTGGTCTCCCTGGCAACGGTGCCAGAAAATAGCTTGCTGGCGCCCAACACTTATCGTGGGACGCTTCGTTGGAAACCCCAAGAGCAAGGTATGAAGCAGCACAACAACAAGTTTACCTCAGTAAAAAACCGAGGTTATCGAACCAGTAGGAGGAAGGAAACGTCACACATGTGTTGCAAGCAACGCGGAGACCTGCATAACACAAACTCAAGACTTTGCCCCAACGAATCAGTGAGGTTTTCAAGCTCATCGGTTTGCTGTAACAAAGGATTAAACGTATGGTATGGAAGGTAATGGTTTGCAGCAAGCAAGTAACAGTGAAAGATGTATCAATGGTAAAGATTGGACCGGGGTCCATAGTTCACTAGAGGTGTTCTCCTTAGATAAACAACATGGCATGAAGGGTAAACAAATTACAGCATGGCAATTGACAGGAACTGACCAAGGCATAACAATGCAATTACTAGTCAGAAAGATCCTATGAGATTCGTTTGGGCAATACAACAAGATACATAGACCGCCATCCAACTGCATCTATGACTAGAAGTCCACCTTCAGGTTATCATCCGAACCCCCTCCGGTATTAAGTTGCAAGCAACAGACAACTGCTTTAAGCAAAGTGTATAAGGTAAACAGTACACATGTTCCATGAACAAGAGACCGTTGTTTTCTCTCTAGTAGCAACAACACATCTACAACCGAAGAGATTATTGTCACTTCCCTTGGAAACTAGAGGCATGAACCCACTATCGAGCATAAATACCCCCTCTTGGAGTCACTAGCAACTACTTGGACAAGATAGCTACTAACAACGGAGAGCATGCAAGATCATAAACAACACAGACATGATAGAATCATAAAGACAAAACCATTAATCAAACCAACATAATAATCTCAATATCCATCGGATTCCCGCAAACACAACATGCATGATTACAAATAGATTAGATCTTGATCATAAACAGAGCTCACAAGATCTATAGATGAAAGCACAAAGGAGGAGATACAACCATCTAGCTACTACATGGACCCATAGTCCAAGGTGGAACTACTCACGCATCATACCGGAGAGAAGGCCTCCAGGATGATCTCCCCTCCGGCAGGGTGGCGGGAAGAATTTCAGATCCCTCGATCTAGGGACGATGGTGGCAGCGGCTACAAATGGTTTCGTGGAGATTTGATCCGGTACTTAGGGTTTCTGCATCGGGGGATTTTTATAGGCGAAGGAGGAGACCGAGGAGGCGGCCAGGGTTGGCAAACCCTAGCCTGGCGCGGGGCTGGGCCCACCCACGCCTGGGGTTGGTCTGGCCCCCTGGCTAGCCCTCCGTCTCTCCTCTAGACTTCTTGTTCCCCACGGAAATTAATTGACTTTGACGTTTGTCCCGTCCAATTCCGAGAATATTTCTTTACTAGCTTTTCTGAAACCAAAAATAGCAGAAAACAGGCATCTGACACTGTTGCAACTTGTTAATAAGTTAGTATCAGAAAACATGTAAAAATCACCTCAAAGTGTAGACAAGTAAAACAAATTAGATACTAAACAAGCATGGAGCATAAAAAATTATAGATACGTTTCCGACGTATCAAGAACCTAAAAAGGAATCAATAAGAAGCAAATGCAAATAATGGCAGAAATCTGTCAAAACAGACCAGCATATAGAAACCGATTTTTTAGAAGACCTTATGTTGCTCAAATCAAAAAGTGTTGAACTAGCTAAAGTTAGATAACATACTGGGGGATTCATTTGTAAATTTTGAGCTCAATCGGAGTTACAGAGACTCCTCGCGAATTTTTATGGTGGAGGACAGAAATCTGTTTCGGGACAGCAACTCCCCAAATCTTACTTCCCTCTCATTAGAGGTCATTCTTGGCACAAAAAGCAAACAAAAAAGGATAAGGAGAGGTCATTACCGAAGTAATAACTTTTAAGACTCAAGGAAACTCTTGGGTTATCTCCCAACAAGTACTTTTCTTTAACGCCTTTAAGTTAGGCTTGATAGCTTGAGAAAATGCTCACATAAGAATTATGAATTGAAGTCAAAGAGAGCATCAAGAAGCAAATTCAAAATACATTTAAGTCTAACCCTCTTACTATGTATAGGAATCTTGTACACAAATAAATTCACAAAGAATAAACTGACAAGCATAGGAAGATAGAACAAGAGTAACTTCAAAACTTTCAGCACATAGAGAGGTGTTTCAGTACCATGAAAAATTCTACAACCATACTTTCCTCTCTCATAATAATTTTCAGTAGCATCATGAATAAACTCAATAATATAGCTATCACATAAAGCATGCTTTTCATGATCTACAAACACATAATTTATATCAAGCTCAAAAACAGTGGGATTAAAACCTCCACATGTTTTATCCAAAGTAGATATTTCAAAAGGATCCACAGGAACATAACATTCATCCTCCTTTGGTAAGCATAGGGAACAATCAAATAATGTAAGGGATAAAGAGTTACTCTCATTAGAAGTTAGACATGGGTAGATCCATTCTTCGTCCTTTTGTTCATCACTCTCCTCCTCTTTTTCATCTAATGAGCTTCCAGTTTCGACAATTTCTTCTTCCATAGGCTTCTGCAAGGCATTAGTCTCTTTCAGTTGTGGAAAGCACCTATTAAAATATTCAAGAATATATCCATTTGCTTCCTTGTAATTGTCAAAGCAAAATTTAAGTATCTCATAAACCTCACATTCATAAGGTGCATTATCAGTATTTTTAAGAAAACTAGCAAGTTCAAATGCACCCTTGAAGGCAATAAACTCTTTAATTTGTTCCACATCATAAAAGTCATAATTCCCTTTAACATAAGAGGATATGGTAACATTATCATTATACTCACATTTAAAAGGGAGGTGTTTATACCTCCTACAGCAACAAGACTTATCAAAGCAATAAGTAACATTATAAGTAGAGCACACGTCTCTAGCAATAGTATTCAACTTATCAATTTGTTCCCATAAGTGTTTCCCTTTTTGTGACAAATGGTGTTCCTTATAATAATACTTTTGTTCTTCTGTGAACCCACCTTGCCAATAAGAACTAGTTTCAAAGAAACCATCCATTGATAGAAAGCATGACCAAGCAAGGCAAGAACAGTCCAGCAACTAGAGCAGGAACTAATTTTTTTTTATGTTTTTGAATAAAGAAAGCAAACCAAACTAGACTAATTTTTTTGGGTTTTTTGAAAAGAGGCAAACAAAACCAAGTAAAAGAAACAAAGCAAACTAAAAACAAAGTAAAGAGAAAGGAAGTGAAGGAATCCCCTTGTGAAGACGTCCTTAGCCTCCCCGGCAACGGCGCCAGAAAAGCTTGTTGATGACTCCTTGATGGCGCCGGAGAACTTAATGGGGGAGGAAAAGCTTGAAGCTGTCCTATAGTTCCCCGGCAACGACGCCAGAAAAGAGCTTGATGTCTATGCACTTATATTCTTGTAGACAGTTGTTGGGCCTCCAAGTGTAGAGGTTTGTAGAACAGCAGCAAGTTTTCCTTAAGTGGATCACCCAAGGTTTATCGAACTCAGCGAGGAAGTGGTCAAAGGTGTTCCCTCTCAAGCAATCCTGCAATCAAGATACAAGAAGTGTCTTGTGTCCCCAACACACCCAATACACTTGTCAGGTGTATAGGTGCACTAGTTCGGCGAAGAGATAGTGAAATACAAGTGGTAACGGTGCCAGAAAATAGCTTGACGGTGAGGTAAAGACTAAAGGCAACAAGAAGGAAGCAAGCAAACATGCAACAGATCTAGTAGCAAATGGTGTTTCAATGCTTAGAAACAAGGCCTAGGGATCATACTTTCACTAGTGAACACTCTCTCATATAAATATCTTCTCTTTATGATACTACTATTAACTACTCTCCGGTTGGACACTCTAATCCATGGTAGGGCCTTCCCCAATCTAGATAACCCCACACTGTCACCTTGAGCGCTAGATGGTTCCAACAAACACCACAATTTCATAGAGACATCCAAATCCAAATATAACTCATAACAAATATTCAATCTATCCAAAGTGCCACACACGGTATGAACGCTGTCACTTTCACACACGTGGGGAAAAGCATAGATCTATTAAAGCACAAAGAGTATTTATGTAGACTCAAACCTAAGTGCCACCATGGCGTCCACGCTATCACTTTCACACACATGGGGAGAGCAGAGATCTATTGAAGCACTTGAGTAGCAAGGTAGATCTACTTGATTACAAAGCTCATGACCACAACATAATCATGCATAGAGAGAGATGAACACATAGCTACCGGTAGAGCCCTTAGCCTCGAGGAAGAACTACTCCCTCCTCATCATGGGAATAAGCAATGGTGATGAAGATGGCGATGGAGATCGATGGAGATGGCTCTGCGGGCACTTCCCCATCCCGGCAGGGTGCCAGAACAGAGACTTTCTGTCCCCCGAATCTCCCTTTCGGTGGCGGAGGCGCTATGGAGGTTTTCATGGATTTCTTCTGGATGCCTATGGTTTCTGCATCAGGGGCTTCTTATAGGTGAAGGGGGAGGCCGAGGCAGCGGCCAGGGCCCCACACCCCTCCCAGGCGCGGGGTAGGGCCCACCCGCTCCTAGGGTGGGTCTGGCCCCCCTGGCCGGCCTCTCCGGCTCCCTCCTGGACTTCTTGTTCCCCATGGAAAGTAATTGACTTTGACGTTTGTCCTGTCCAATTCCGATAATATTTCTTTACTAACTTTTCTCAAACCAAAAACAGCAGAAAATAGGCATCTGGCACTGTTGCAACTTGTTAGTAGGTTAGTACCAGAAAACATGTAAAAAGCACATCAAAGTGTAGACAAGTAAAGCAAAGTAGGTACTAAACAAGCATGGAGCATCAAAAATTATAGATACGTTTCTGACGTATTAGGGGGGTTCGACGTTTTTCCAGAAAGAGTTCCGTTGCACCACCACCACCACCAGAAACCATGATTCGGAACCAGAAACTCCGTTCTGGCACCCTGCCGGGACGGGGAATTTGGAGAGGATCATCGCCATCGTCATCAACAACGCCTCTCCATCAACCATCTATGTTTCCCTCATCCATGAGTGAGTAATCCCCGTTGTAGGCTATGGGGATGGTAGGGATTGGATGAGTTCTATCATGTAATCGAATAAGATTGTTAGGGCATGGTGCCTAGTATCTCTATTAGTGATATTTGACTTTGTTGCAACTTGTTGTGCTTAATGCTTGTCACTAGGGCCCGAGTGACATGATCTCAGATCTGAACTTATTATTGATTCATTATGATAGTATTGTTTGTGATCTTATCTGCAAGTAGTGTACACATATCATTGTCCGGATCCAAAGGCCTCGAAGTGACAGAAATTGGGACAACCTAAGGGGATGGCTGTGATGTGAGGATCACATGTGTTCACGGAGTGTTAATGCTTTGCTACGGTTCTCTATTAAAAGGAGCACCTTAATTGCCAGTAGTTCCCTTGAGGCTTCGTTGCAACGGGCTGGCAAGACAAAAGATGTTGTGCAAATTCTCATTGTGAGCACGCATGACTATTTATGGAGCACATGCCTATGATTGTTTAGTAATTGGATGCTTTATCTTATTTATATGTAATTGCCCTAGATCTTGAAGTTACATGTTTAGACTCGTCCATGCAACGCCCGTCCATCCACCCCTATGCCTACCGCGCTCATATCCTACTGTTTTCTACTACTGTTACTATTGATCTTGTTTTACTGTTGCTGTTACTTTGCTGTTGCTACTACAAAACTATTGCTACTGATAAACTACTGTGAGCAAGAACTATTTCCAGGTGCAGCTGAATTGACAACTCAGTTGTTAAGGCTTATAAGTATTCTTTGGCTCCCCTTGTGTCGAATCAATAAATTGGGTAATACTACCCTCGAAGGCTGTTGCGATCCCCTATACTTGTGGGTCATCAGATACTGATAGGACCAACGTCATGCTTAGCAATGACGAGCTACGCATCCAGCTAAGGGAGAAGGACAAGGCCTTCGAGGAGCAGGAGGAGTGCATCAAGGAGATGGAGACTAGGTTTGAGAAGCAAGACAAGAAGTTCAAAAACCAAGAGAAGAGATTTCAAGATAGGAACAAGAAGATCAATGAAATGAAGACTGAGATGGAGCTCAAGGATCTTGAGCTAGAAACACAACAAGAGGTGATAGAGAGGCTGAGATCACAGAAGAGAGAGCTTCAGGCGAAGGTCGATGCTTTGACCACCAGCTTGGAGGAGTATAAGGCAGGTTTCGACGCAGCAGGACTTGCTCTAGTGGAGGAGGAAGTCGATATGGAGGAGTAGTGTTATATACTTGGCTATATATCCATTTATCATCATTTTATTTATCGAGTCGCATTGATCATCCAACATGTGGATGGCTATGCTAGTGTGTTTTAATTTACAAACTTGTTGTTCGTTTTGAATCCTAAAGTTTATCTTGTGCTTTTTTGTGTGTGATTGTTGCTATATTGTATTGTGCATGTTAGGATCTATGGGTGATATCTCATTAATTATCCTTATTGAAACCATAGATGCCTCCTCGTCGTGCCAATCCTAACAACAACAACAACAATGGCAATGAGATGCAACAGATGATGACTGCACAGACACAGCTGATGCAAATGATGACTCAGTTTATGGCCAATTAGAATCAGAACCAAAACAACAACAATAATAATAACAACAACAACAACAACCCACCAGCTTTTGATATGCTCACAAGGTTTCTAAGGTTAAGGCCTGCTAATTTTTCTGGAACCACTGATCCCATGGTAGCAAATGATTGGATACGTTCTATGAATAAGGACTTGGTCATAGTTGGTTGCACTGATGAGGAGAAAGTTAGATTTGCAGCACACCTGTTGAAGGACCAGCAACTACTTGGTGGGATAACTTCCAAATCACTACCCCTATTGAAGAAGTGACTTGGGCAATATTTGAGGATGGATTCCGCACTGCTCATATTTCTTCAGGAGTGATGGGGTTGAAGAAGAAGGAATTTCACAACCTTAAAAAACGCCATCGCAGTGTTGCTGAATATATTGAAGAGTTCAATAATCTATCATGCTATGCGCCAGATGATGTTGACACTAATGCAAAGAGGAAGGATAAGTTCCTTGAAGGACTGAATGATGAGATGTGCATGCAACTATCTATTGTATATGTTCCAACTTATCAATCTCTGTGTGACAAAGCTACCATCTTGCAAAGCAAGATGAAGCAAGTGGACAATAGGAAGAGGAAGCATCATTTTGATAAGCATGGATCTGGATCGTCTCACAAGCGTTCTTTTGTTGAAGGAAGTGGAGGTTCTGGATCCCACAAACACGGGAATCATAACAACCACCACAACAGTAACCGTCACCATGATAGCAATAAAAATCATGGGCACAATAATGGGGATTACCAAAACAATAAGAGTGGACACAAGAGTCACCATACTGGAAATGGCAATGGGAATCAGCCAGCAAAGAGAGACATCGGTCAGGTTGAATGTTTCAAGTGCAAGAAAACTAGGCACTATGCAAATGAATGCCCAGAAAAGAAGACCGGTGGAGCCAATAAGCCAAACCCTTTTCAGAAGGGTCATGTGAACCACATTAATGTGGAGGAAATCCAAGAGGAGTCTGATGTTGTGGCTGGTAAGTTCAAGATTAATTCCTTTCTAGCACTTATCCTTTTTGATATCGGCGCATCGCATTCATTCATTTCAAGAGCATTTGTAGAGAAAAATAGACTCCCAACTGAAACAATTGGATGTCCTATTAAAGTAAGCTCCCCAGGTGGAGAGATGATAGTAAATTTTAGATAACATGATCTAGCTCTAGAGTTTGGAAAGTACAAGTTTCCAGTTAGTCTGATAATCCTAGAATCCCAAGGATTGGATGTAATATTAGGCATGGATTGGATGACCCGTTATGAGGGAGTAATAGACTATGCCAGAAGAACTATTACACTCACAACCCCAGAAAATAAATGGATTAGGTTCAAGTCTAACTTTGAACCCAAAGGGAGTAAGTTAAACTCTCTTAAGGGGGTTAGCCTAGACAGTGTACTAGTAGTGAAGGAGTACCCGGATCTATTTCCGGAGGAATTACCGGGAATTCCACCAGATAGGTATGTGGAGTTTTTGATTGACTTACTGCCAAGATCTGACCCATAGCAAAGAGACCCTACAAGATGTCAGTTGATGAGTTAAAAGAGCTCAAGAAACATCTTGGAGAACAGTTGAAGAAAGGATTTATCAAACCGAGTTCTTCGTCTTGGGGTGCACCAGTTTTGTTTGTCGAGAAGAAAGACAGAAGTCAGAGACTATGCATAGATTATCGATCACTTAATGAAGTGACCATAAAGTACAGGTATCCCATACCTAGAATCAATGATCTCTTTGATCAGCTAGAAGAGGTCGTGTGTTATCAAAAATTGATCTTCGATCAGGTTACTTTCAGCTAAAGATTAGAGAACACGGTATACCAAAGACTGCTTTTACCACTAGGTATGGATTGTATGAGTATACAATGATGCCGTTTGGGCTAACTAATGCACCAGCTTATTTCATGAACAAGGTGTTCATGGAGTTTCTTGACAAGTTTTTTGTGGTATTCATCGATGACATATTGATTTATTCCAAGAGCAACAAAGAACATGAACAACATTTGCGTTTGATACTTAAGAAGCTTAGAGAACACAAGTTGTATGCCAAGTTCAGCAAATGTGAGTTTTGGCTGAATGAAGTTGGTTTTCTTGGACATGTTGTGTCTAGAAATGGTATAACTGTCTATCCCACAAAGGTGTCTGATACGCCCAATTTGCATCACCTTTCTATATCATAATTTACCTGTATTCATTGATATTTGTCTTATTATGAGGTATTACTCATGGCTTTTCATCTGTTTATGCATGTTGGATGATTCCTGGAGGATGGACTGCTGGAGTCTGGATTCTGATGGAAAAGAAGGCGTTTCGGTGCAATTTCACGAAGATCAGAAAAAATACCAGAAAAGTATGGAAACATATTATTTTACCAGAAGACGAAGGAAGCCAGAAGGAGGAGCGAAGGGGGGCCTCAGGAGGCCCACACCCCCTAGGCGCAGGCCCACCTGACCCCACGCCTAGGGCAGGTGTGGCCCACCTTCCCGGCCTCCGACTCCTCCCCTTCGCCTATATCTTCCCTACGAAACCCTAATACCAGGGGAGCGACCACAGATAGATTTCCGCCGCCTCTAGGGGGCGGAAAACACCGAGAGAGAAAGATCTCTCCGGCAGACAGATTTCTGCCGGGGGAATTCCTTCCCGGAGAGGGGAGACCGTCGCCATCAACACCGTCATCAAGCTAGGCTTCATCAGGATCATCATCATCATCCACACCATCATCTCCACCAGCACCATCATCACCACTCCGTCCCACTGTAACAATGTGTTGAATATTGCTTTAGTTCTTAGGGGAAACTTTCCTGGTGTTGATTACTATTGTAGTTGATGCTTGTGAGTGGAACCATTGGATTACTGTTTATGTTCAGATTGTTATCCATTATCATATCATCTTTGATCTTGACCCATATGATGTCTTGTGAGTAGTTCATCTAGTTCTTGAGGACATGGGAGAAGTCATGTTGTTAGTAGTGAATCTGTGATGAGTTATTATTCAATGGTTTAGTATTTAAGTTGTGGTGCTATTCTTCTAGTGGTGTCATGTGAACGTCGACTACATGACACTTCACCATTTATGGGCCTAGGGGGATGCATTGTGTATTTGGCTACTAATCGTGGGTTTGCCGGAGTGACAGAAACCTGAACCCCCGTTAGGACACCTTTGCACAAGGGAGTGTAGGATCTCAGAGTTTAAGGTTGTGGTTAGATTTATATCTTAATTACTTTCCTATAGTTATGGATGTTTGCAGGGGGTTTAATCACAAGTATGTATTAGTCCTAGGAAGGGCGGTATGTTAGCACAGGTTCACCCACAAAACACTTACAAACACCAAAGAAGAGTACTCAGCTATTTGAAGCGAAAGCACTTGACAGAATTCCCATGTGTCCTCGAGAACGTTTGGTCCTTATAAGTATTTCCACCGGCTTGTCCTTTTCTAAGAAAGGATTGGGCCACTTGCTCCGTTTGTTCATTAATCTTGTTACTTGCTCCTTATTTTGTTGCCTTGTCAAAAAACAACTAAAAATCCATTTGCTAAGTATTCACAGGTATTTCCTGCTCCATACCACTATTCAGCACCTTTTGCTCCTTGTTGGGACCGACACTCCTATTTATTGAAAGTACAATGATACACCCCCTATACTTGTGTGTCATCAGTGTTAGCTGTAACTGAGTGGGAATCTCCCAAATCAGTTAAAGAAGTTCATAGTTTCCTAGGCTTGGCAGGATACTATAGAAGGTTCATCGAGAATTTCTCGAAAGTAGCTAAGCCGATGACGGAGTTACTAAAGAAGGAAAAGAAGTTTGAATGGATTGAAGCATGTGAGACCAGTTTCCAAGAGTTGAAGAAAAGACTAGTGTCAGCACCAGTGTTATGCTTGCCAGATCTAGAGAAATATTTTCAAGTATATTGTGATGCATCTCACCAAGGACTGGGTGGTGTGTTAATGCAAGATGGAAAAGTGGTGGCTTATGCCTCGATACAACTCAAGACTCATGAAGTAAACTATCCTACACATGACTTAGAGTTGGCCTCTGTTGTCCATGCACTCAAAACATGGAGACATTATCTGTTGGGAAAGCGTTGTGAAGTGTTCACCGATCACAAGAGTCTAAAATACATTTTCACCCAGAAAGAACTCAACATGCGACAAAGAAGGTGGCTAGAACTTATCAAGGATTACTACTTAAGTTTGCAATACCATCCCGGGAAAGCAAATGCTGTTGTTGATGCATTAAGCCGCAAGGTTTATGTGAATGGCCTTACCAAAGGAGAACTGCCAAATGATTTGTGCGCTCAATTTAAAGAGATGAGATTGGAGATAGTGCCTGAAGGATATCTTATGTCTTTGGAAGTTCAACCAACACTAATGGATAAAATCAAAGAATCTCAAAAGTTGGACAAGGAAAATAGAAGAGATCAAGAGTAAAATAGGTAAAGGAAAGGCAAAGGGATTCCATGAAGATGAACAAGGAACCTTATGGTATGGAAAGCGTATCTACATTCCACAAGATTGTGATCTAAGGAAATTTATCCCGCGGGAAGCACATAATTCACCATATTCTATTCATCCTGGCAACACCAAGATGTACATGGATGTGAAGGAAAGATTTTGGTGGAACAATCTAAAGAAAGATATCGCGGAACACATTGCTTTGTGATACGTCCAAAACATATCTACTTTCCCGAACACTTTTGCTATTGTTTCTCCTCTAAACTTGTGTGATTTGGATACAACTAACATGGACTGACGCTGTTTTCAGCAGATTTACCTTGGTGTCTAGTTTTGTGCAGAAAATCAACTATCAGGAAAAATCTCGGAAAATATGCCAAAAATCCTATTTCACTAGAAGATCCACGGAGCTAGAATACGAGACGGAGTGGAGCCCAGGGGGGCCCACACCCCCTGCCGCGCGGGAGGGCCTAGGCCGTGTTGGAGATATGCCCTAGAGGCAATAATAAAAGTGGTTATTATTATATCTTTGTGTTTATGATAAATGTTTATATTCATGCTATAATAGTATTAACCAGAAACATTAATACTTGTGTGATTTGTAAACTAAATTAGAGTCCCTGGTAAAGCCTCTTTGTAATACTAGCTTGTTGGTTAATAAGATGATCGTGGTTTCCCGATCATGAACATTGAGATGTTATTAACAACAAGATCATATCATTAGGAGAATGGTATGATGGACATACTCCTATAGATAAGCGTAGCATAAAGATCAAGTCATTTCAATAGTTCGTTTTCTATAAGCTTTTTGATACATAGTAACCTAATTCCTTCGACCATGAGATCATGCTAATCACCATCACCGGAAGGATTCTTTGATGAAATCAAACACCACACCATAACTGGGTGGCTATAAAGGTGGCATTGAGTGTTCGGAAAGTATGTGTTGAGGCACATGGATCAAGAGTGGGATTTTTCCATCCATATGACGGATAGATATACTTTGGGCCCTCTCGGTGGAATGTCATCCAATTAGCTTGCAAGCATGTGACTGGCTCACAAGGGATCACATATCACGTGAACGAGAAAAGAGTACTTATCGGTAACGAGGTTGAACTAGGTATGTAGAGATACCGACTGACATGGTTATACCCTATGGGTACACGATCTTAGCACACCTAGTACAGCCCAAGGAAGGCCCACGAGAATATGTGCCGGCCCATGAAGACTTTCGGGTGGCTAGGGCCCATGACGCCTTCGGATCCTTGGAGAACAATACTAGAGTAGATAGAATATTCAAAGGGGCAAACCCTAAAACCTGTAACCGACTCGATCTGTGCCCGGGAGCTGCCTACTTCTATATAAAGGCTAGGAGGGCATGACGAGGAGGGCACTTCATACCATCGCATACACACCTCCACGCCAGATTGCATCTGCGCATCCCTGTAACTTTCGGTTCCGTCGTAATTAAGAGCGGACGGGCAGGAGTAGGGTTTTCCCTCCAGGGGCCTGAACCTGGGTAAACCTCGTGTCCCCGTGTTGCTTGTTTGCTAACCGTTCCGCGATCTCCAGCATCCCCATCTTCTCCAAAACCCAAGCTCATAACAATGGGCATTGACGAGATTAAACCTCGTCAATTAGCGCCGTCTGTGGGAACTGGGGACGCTGATTGTGCGATCGTGACGGTCCCAACCAAAGCGATCTACAACTCCGCGGCGACGGAGAGTCATCTCCTCTTTGGTGCTTTCGACTTCACCGCCCACTCGCTAGCCACCCTGAAGGACTTCGAGCCCGTTGGCGACGGGCTAGAGATCCTGTTCGGGGGCTTCTGCTTCCAGGTGGGGCAGACCGTCACTCTTCGTCTCCCAGAGCGGGTGCCCCTGCCATCGATCAGGCCCGCTTCATGGGATCCACACCCCATGCTATGCACATCTCCATCAATAGATGAGTACTATGACAGCAGCAGCTGCAACTCAGATCTGTGCGATCCATCATCGGAGGAAGGGACCTACGGTTCTGGATCCAAAAGCTGCGGCAGCAGCGATCCAATCTACGAGCGCTACCAATGCGCCGCAGTCATCCAGAGCGACGTGGATCAGGAGCACAACCCGCCACCCAACCCGCAGGGTAGAAACGGCGAGAATAGAAGAAACTAGTCCCCCCGCCCAACGAGGAGGACACCGATCCAAATCGGATCATCCACCTCAGCGATGAAGGATGGGCTCAAGCACGCGAAGCCATGGCAGGCAACAAGATCCTGCCCGTGGGTGCCTCACGGGACCTACTGATGGCTACCACCTGCTCCTAGTCGAAGAGCACAAGAAGCAGGTGAAGATGCAAGAAGTGCTTGACAAGCGCAAGCAAGCGGCCTCGGAGTCCAGTGCGCGGCGAGCTGCGCTCTCCGCCATGGGCGGCTCCAGCTCGCACGGCAACCATGGCAACAAGCACCATTCTTGCACGAAGAACATGGACCCCAAGGCACGTCGCGAGGTGACTCAGACCGTCAACACGTCCTTCATGGAGATGGATGCCGACGACAACGTCATCCCGAAGACACCACAAGCTGCGATCATGGCAGCCACCACATACCTCGCGTCCCATCCACCTCCGCTGGGGGACCCAAAAAGGGCCATGCACAAGTCCGCACTTACCGGACTCGGACTCATTGGAGCTGCGCTCCACGGAGAAGCTCCTGCGGAGCCAAAGAAGAAGGCCGCGGTTAGGTTCAACCACAGCCCCACGCCTTCATCCGACGAGGAAGAGCACGACCTACCTCGAAGGCACAAGAGCTCGCGCCATCGCAGCCGCGATTACGACGCTCAAAGCGAGCTCACCCAACGCAAGATCAAAAAAGCGCGCGCCAAGCGCGTATGCTCGTCCGAATCTGAGGAGGACCATGACGAAGGAGAACTCTGTGGAGCTCGATGCTTTAGCAGATCTGTCCGGCGGACACGGACGCCGCGGAACTTCAAGCTTCCTTCCGACACCCCGAAGTTTGACGGTACACAGGACCCCAAGGCGTGGTTCAGCGACCACCTATCGTCCGTCAAACTACACGGCGGAAACAAGGACACCGCCCTGCAATGCCTTCAGCTGCAGCTGACAGGCGTAACCCGGATCTGGCTCAGTAGCCTATCCTCGGGATCCATCTGAAGCTGGGAGGAACTGGCGTACAGTTTCATCAGAAACTTCAAAGGCACCAGCAAGAGGCTAGCCTCGATCGAGGAGCTACGGGCCTGCACCCAACGAACGGGCGAATCCATTCGCTTGTACATATTACGCTGGTCCAACACCAAGAACTCCGCGGCGCACATCTCTGAGGAGAGAGCGATCGACGCCTTCAAAGATGGCGTCAAGCGCCAAGACTTCAAGGAAGAACTTGGGCGTGTCAAGCCCAAGACACTGGACCACCTCATGGACATCGCCAACAGGTGGGCAGACGGCAAGGACTCCGTCCACCGAGCGCACTCAGAGGAGGAAGATGACTACGGCCGTCGACGTGAACGCCGTAGCAAGAGAAGATCGCGCGTCTACGACGATCGCGACAGACCCGACAAGGTCGTGGCTGGCTACGCCGACCGCCACAGCGACGGAAACTGCAGCAGTGGCGGATACCGCGGAAACAACTTCCGCGATGGAGGACGCCCAACGCAGTCGTGGCAACGTCGCGGCTGCGAAGATGGACCTTCAGCATACGACAAACTGTCGGGTCCATGCACCATCCACTTCTACATCGACAAGCAGGATGGTAAAAAGAAGGCAAGCCACATGCTCAAGGATTGCCGCGAGTTCCATAAACTCAGCGAGAGCATGTCCCAGATGAGGCAACAAGCCCCGAACCCCGGGTACGGGAATGCGACCGCACCAGGCGACATCGCCCACGGAGCTCCTCTACAACCACCCGTGGGACCTTCGAATCATCCAATCGCACCCGTGCAGAACAACGGCGGAAACGGGTACCCCGTGCCAAAAGGATCACTGATGATCCAAAGGGGGCTTCCAACGAACAGGGTGCAGAAGAAAATCACCCGTCAGATTAATCTGGCTGTGACCGCTCCACCCGCCATCCCTGAGTACCTTAGCGGATCGGAATCCTGCATCACGTTCAGCCGTTTGGACCACCCTTTCCAGGTACCTCGCCCAGGTCATGCTTCCCTGGTGCTTGAGGCGCAGATCAGAGGATTTGATATGAGCCGCGTCTTCATGGACGGCGGCAACAACATCAATCTGATGTTCGCCAGCACCTTAGCAGCAATGCGGATACCGCTATGCAGCCTGGAACAATCCGATACAATGTTCCACGTCATTGTCCCAAGGAAGGGTATATTCCCCCTAGGAAAGATATAGCTCGACGTCATCTTCGGCAAGCCCGATAACTTTCGGTGCGAGCGACTCGAGTTCTAAGTGGTGGACTGGCCATCACAATACCACGCCATCCTCGGGCGTGTGGCATTCACATGGTTCCTGGCAGTACCTCACTACGCGTACTTGCTACTCAAGATGCCAGGACCAAAGGGCGTCATCACGGTCCACGGGAGCTTCACCCGATCGGACCACTGCGACAGGGACTTCAACAGAATCTCCCAGTCATTCGGCATGCAGGAGGAGCTCATAAGGCTCCGAGAGGTGACAGACAACGGGGCACCCCCAGTTGCAAGACATAACACACCCGACATGTCTTTCGACTCCACCGTCAACACAAAGAAGGTGCAGGTCCACCCGACGGACACCTCCAAGATGGAGCTGATCGCCAAAGACCTCAGCCCCGCATAGGAAAACGCGCTCGTCGAATTCCTCTGTGAGCGCTGGGAAATCTTCGCCTGGTGTCCTACGGACATGCCAGGAGTTCCCAGGGAATTCGCTGAGCATGCACTCAACGTCTTTCCAGATGCCAAGCCCGTCAAACAGTCCATCCGACGACTGTCCAAACCACGGGCTGAAGCCATCGGAGTCGAAGTCAACAGACTACTCGACGCAAAATTCATCAGGGAGATCAAGGAAAGCGAGTGGCTCGCCAACACTATGATGGTCCCCAAAAAGGACACGGACATCCTGCGGATGTGTGTGGACTTCACATTGCTAAACAAGCACTGGACAAAGGATCACTTCCCTCTCCCTCGGATCGATCAGATTATCGATTCGACGGTAGGATGCGAGAAGCTCTCCTTCCTCGACGCCTACTCAGGCTACAATCAGATTCGACTGAAGGTCGAAGATCAGGATAAAACGGCGTTCATCACGCCGTTCGAGGTGTTCTGCTACAACACAATGCCCTTCGGGCTGAAGAACGCAGGCGCCACGTACCAACAGTGCATGCAGGCATGCCTGAAGGACCAGATCGGCCACAGCATCCAAGTCTATGTCGACGACATAGTAATCAAAACAAGGGAGGCCAAGACACTGATCGACGATCTCCGCGAGACGTTCGACAACCTTGATCGATACAAGATCAAGCTAAACCTAGAAAAGTGCGCCTTCAGCGTCCCATCTGGTCTGCTGCTAGGCTACTTCATCTCCCAGCGAGGGATCGAAGCAAACCCGAAGATAATCCGGGCCATAATGGCCATGGAGAAGCCAAAGAACCTCAAGGGCATCCAGCAGCTTGCTGGGCAAATCGCGG
Source organism: Avena sativa (assembly GCA_916181665.1). Classification (NCBI taxonomy): domain Eukaryota; kingdom Viridiplantae; phylum Streptophyta; class Magnoliopsida; order Poales; family Poaceae; genus Avena; species Avena sativa. The sequence continues at coordinate 294,277,474 of OV702297.1, read as the reverse complement.
CATTGAGCAGGTTCATCAGCCGCATGGGATAAAAAGCCCTTCCTTTCTATCAGCTGCTACGCAAGGCAGACAAATTCGAGTGGACGCCCGAAGCGGACGGCGCATTCGAAGATCTAAAGCGGCTGCTCTCTACCTCGCCCGTCTTGGTCATGCCAAAAGAGCGCGAGCCTCTACTGCTATACATAGCAGCTACACACCAGGTGGTAAGCACCGTGCTTGTGGTCGAAAGACCCGAAAATGGCAAGACCCATGGGGTCCAACGCCCAATCTACTACCTCAGCAAGGTATTGACGCTGACAAAGCAGAGGTACCCTCACTACCAAAACTCGCCTACGGCGTATTCATGACGGCTCGTAGGCTGAGCCACTACTTCCAGGAGCATCAGGTGATGGTCGTCAACGAAGCACCCCTGAACAACATCCTGAACAACCTGGAGGCCACAGGACGTGTGGCCCTATGGGGCATCAAGCTGTCACCTCTAGACATCGTCTACGAGAAGCGCCACGCGATCAAGTCTCAGGTCCTTCCAGACTTCCTCGTCCATTGGATGGAACTGCAGCTGCCAGACACCCCGGACATGACACAGTCATGGACGATGCACTTCGACGGCTCCAAGCGCGAGGCCGGAGCAGGAGCCGGGGTCATACTGACCTCCCCGCAGGGCGACAATATGAAGTATGTCCTCCGGATGAAATTTCGAGCTTCCAACAACGAGGCCGAGTATGAGGCCCTCATCCACGGCATGAGGATGGCCAAGATCTGCGGCGCGACGCGCCTGGTCATCTACCGCGACTCGAACCTCGTCGTCTAGAAGACAATGAACGAGTGCGACGCACACGCGGCCAACATGATTGTGTACCGCGCACTCTACAACGCACTCGAAGGAGACTTCGACGGCTACGAACTTCGGCATGTTGGGAGAGAAAGAAACGAAGAGGCCGACAGACTCGCCAACATCGGCTCCACCTGCGAACGGGTGCCACCAGGTGTGTTCCTCGAACAGATCTGCGTGCCATCCATCAAAAGGAAATTCCCAAAGGTATCACCCGAAGAAGCAGAGCACTCGGGGGCTGCGCTACCCGAAGGACAGGAAGGACCTGGAAAACTCAACACAGAGGTCGCAGTGGTCAACCTGATGCAGGTCATGGCAGTCGAAGAAACATGGACACAGCCATACCTCCGATATCTGATAGACGGGGAGCTGCCTGACAGCCCGACAGATGCCCGACGCATATCTCGCCAGTCCAAGGCCTTCACCGTCATCAATGGCGAGCTGTACAAGCGCTGCATTTTGGGTGTACTCCAAAGGTGCATCACCATCAGCGACGACAAAACCATCCTCCAAGACATCCATGAGGGTATCTGCGGCCATCACGCAGGCAGCCGCGCCCTTGTCGCCAAAGCTCTACGATCTAGGTTCTACTGGCCAATGGCCATGAACGACGCCAAGGACATCGTCCGAAGGTGCAACAAGTGCCAGAGGTTCGCAGATAAACCACACGCACCAGGATCGAAGCTCAGGCCCATACCCCTGGCCTGGCCCTTCGCCCAATGGGGCCTCGACATGATCGGCAAACTGCCCAAGTCCTCTAAAGGAGGCCACATGTACCTCCTGGCCGAAGTCGAAAAATTCACCAAGTGGATCGAGGCAATGCCCGTTACTAACCAAAAGGGAAAACAGCCGTCAAGTTGTTCGAATCCATTGTTTACAGGTTCGGCGTGCCGCATAGCATCATCACCGACAATGGGTCGAACTTCATCTCCAAGGAATTCCAGGACTTCTGCGAATACCTCGGAATCAACATCACATATGCCTCCGTGGCGCACCCGCAAACAAACGGGCAGGTCGAAAAGGCCAACGGCCTCGTTGGTGGCGGCATCAAGAAGCGCCTAAGGAGCCCACTCCAGCAACTCGCAGGAGCTTGGACACAAGAGCTACCCTCCGTCCTCTGGAGCTTGCGCACGATGCCAAATAGCTCAACTGGCTACACGCCTTTCTTCATGGTGCACGAAGCCAAAGCCGTGCTACCTGCAGAGGTACGCCACAAGGCCTCATGGGTCGTCCCCTACAGTGAAGCCGAATCGACGGCCGCACTCGAAGACGCCGTTGACACACTCGACGAGGCACGTGACATAGCCGCAGCACGATCAGCAGTCTATCAACAGAGCCTCCGCAACTATCATAGCCGTCGGCTACGCCCAAGGTCCTTCGTCGAAGGAGACCTAGTATTACGACTCAAGCAAGAGCGACCGAAGAAGCTCGAGTCGCCCTGGGAAGGACCCTACGTCATCACCGAAGTCATTCTAGGTGGCGCCTATCACCTCAAGCACGTGGAGTCTAGAGTCACATACTCCAACCCATGGAACGTCACACAACTGCGGCGCTTCTACCCCTAGCTACCCCCTCCTTTTACTTTCAATAAGGCTATTCAGCCAAGACTACTCAGCCGAACAATGTACCTCCTCCTTACGATATGAATAAAGCTAAGTGTCTCGCCCCAAAAATTTGTCTATTATTCGCATTTTCTTCATGCTACAACACATTCGGGGGCTCCCCTCATCTCACGACTTCGTCGGCTGAGGATAACGCGTGTACACCTGAGTAGCTGACCACGTTAGGCTAACGAAAAGGGCACGCATACAAACAAAGCACCACGTGCTAAAAACAATCAACCTTTACAGCAAAGAGCATAACACGCCCAGTCGAATACATACAAATTTTACATCTATCTTTTTACAGGTCCTACCTATTCTGAAGAATCACCTGCGCATGCTGCTCAAAGAGATCTACAATTTGTTCGGCATACTGCCTTACAGCTGCATAATATGGACGCATGTCCCACATGCCACCATCCGGCCGAAGAGGCGGCCTAGCCGCCATGGCAGCAAGATCTACATCAGGGCGATGCAACCGCATGAGGAAAAGCGCAGCCTTCACCCCTGCAACCAGCTGATGCCGCACTAGCTCCCTGACATGATGCACATCGTGAAACTTCGCCAGCAGGCCCCAAAGAGTTGATGGTGCCTCATCCAGGGGAAACATCACGTGCAGAATTGACGCCAAGGAAGTCTTCGCTTGCCGCAGCACCCGCGACACCTGGTGAACACGATCCTGCATAGTCGCAAGAACCATAGCAAGCTCACGGTCCATCCAGAAAAAGCCGCCGGCCTCCATGTCCTGCTGGGTCAGGCAATTGATCTGAACAGCAACACACTCTTTTTCCTCCCTGGGAACAAGATACTCCTTCCTGGCGGCGCCCCGCTCCGCCTTCTAATTCCAAACATCCGCGTGGCCTTGAACGCCAAGAAACTCTTTCTCAAGACTACGGATGCGGTCATGAAGAAACACAAGCTGCGACGCATCATCCAAGGATGGTCGCAGCTGCGGCGCAGGAAAAGTATCAACGTGATCATCACCTGAAGGTCCCTAGAGGAAAAGAAGGCAAGGATATAAACAAACGCACGAATAAGCAAACAACTCAGAGATTCCTTATACACAGCAAAAGCCACTACGTGGCACAAGGAGTGTTCATAGATACATTACAACAAAAGAAACAAAAGCTATCCTACAACTACAGGGCCTAAGAAGCTGCATCCTGAGTATCCTTGGAGCCGGACTGCCTGCTCTTGGCCTCTCCCCGCTGCCTCACCGCGTACTCCGCCAGCAAGTCAATCATCTTTGTCCCATAGCGTTTACAACGGACAGCGTAGAGTGCGAAGGCTACCTCGGATCCGTCGGCAGCTGTCGGCATCTGGGAGGTGACCTGATGAAGATCCAGCTTCGCTCCAGACGCCATGGCCATCGCCAGCCCCATGGACGTGCAGATACCCTTTTGCTTGCGCTTGTATGCCGCGGGAGCCTCGGCTGACAGTGCGTCCGCCAACAATTCTACATCCTCGAGAGCGACGCCCTTGGGGACGAGCTCCTTGTAGAAGCGCCTGAGAACCACCTTGGCCTTGGCAAGCGAGCCGACAACGATACTGCAACGGTCTTCGACCGCTGCAGTGGCGTCATCCAGAGCACTTCCGTGCTCCAGGGCACCACGGTCAAACTCGATGCCCGCGGCATCTAGAAAAACGGAAGAGGCAATGTGAAAACCAAGCAAAATAAGAGAAACAAGGAAGCCGAAAAGAAACAGACGAAACTACTCACCCGAAATAGCCTTGGCAGCAGCCATCAGCTTGCCGGCTACCTCCTTCTCGCGCGAGGCCGCAGCGGTGGCGAGTTGCTCCTCGCGATCCGTGGCCTCCTGCTGCAGGTGCTCCTTGGTCGAAGCCGCGTCGGCTAACTCCTGATCAAGGCGCTCCTTAGCGCCAACGGCATCTTCAGCTTTTTTCTCCGCTCGCCCGAGGCTCTTTTTGAGAGCATGAAGCTTGCGGAGGGCAGTGTTGTTCTCCTCTACAACAAAGAACAAGCATGAGATCCGTGAGTAAGCAAGCAGCCAAAGAAGGAGAAGATTGATAAAAACACACGAACCTTGGAGCCGCTGAAGGCTGGCCTCCAATGCTAGATGCTGCTTCACCAGCTGGTTGGCACCTTGAACAAAAGGCTGTGAGAAGACGCAACTTGTCAGGAAAAAGGCTCGGGGGCTGCGCCCAAGAGAACGAGCAAAGCAAATCACGCATACGAAAACTCTCGGGGGCTCCCCTCAAGATACATGCAAAAATGGCATGATCAACAGATCATCCGACAAATGCTCGGGGGCTCCCCCCGAGACACAAAACAAAAATGATGAGCAGATCATCCGAAAAATGCTCGGGGGATCCCCCCGTGGCAAGAACCAAAACACTTACGTGGTCAGACGGTGACTCCGAAGGTCCGACTATAGTCTTCTGGGGGACAACTTCCCGAGCCTCCTGCGGAGAAGGGTCGGAGCAGCGTCCTCAGAGGTGGCCACCGTCTGAGGAGGAGGAGGAGGAGCAACCTTCGAATCCCCCACCATATCCCGAGCGCCATCGCTGAAGGAGCCATCGGAGGAGTGGCTACAAAAGAAAAGCTCAGGCAAGTACAAGCAAGAAGACGAGAGAGAGCAAAAGCAATGGCAGATACTTACGAGTAGAAATCGCTCCAATTGAAGACAGGCGGGGCCCTCCTGCCCTTCTTCTCTTCCTTCTTGTCTTCCTTCTTCCGCTTCGCCGGCGGCTGCGGCGCCACAGCCCGCACGGGCACGGCCGGAATAGGAGAGGAAGAGCCACCATGACCACCACTGTGATGCTCAAGGCATGACGGGTTCCTAGGGGTCGGCGGAGTCGAAGCATCCGACGCTTCGCTCGAGCTCCGTGTACGCTTTCGAGTCTACTCCTCGCTAGACTCAAAAGTTTCTTCCGCTGGTGATCGCGCCAAGGGAAGATCAGACATGGAGTCCACTACCTCATTGTCCGGTGCATCAGAAAAACGTTCGGGTAGTGGAGGCGACATGCTCGGCACCTTGAACTCCTGCGCCAAAGAAACAAATTTTTAGAACACAAGCAAGTGCAAGGAAAAAGCAGCCGAAAAAAGCGCTATGCGCACGCCCCAGATCTACACCTACAGAACCAGACGAGAGGCAGCGAACGGAGGAGTCAGCGACTTCCTTGGGAGATCCTCTTCGGCTTTGTACTTCAGCAGCGGCCAAAGAATCTTGTCGAGATCCCCCCTGGAGAGCTCCTCAGTCGAAACCCTAGTCGGATCATGGCGACCAGAATAAAGGAACATCGGTGCGCCCTAGCCTGGAGCGGTTGCACCCGACATTTGAGGAAGGTGCGGATGATATCCACACCGTTCACCTCTGTATCCGGAATCACCTGGAGGTCCTCCACCCGACGATAGAGCTCCTCTATCTCCGCCACCTCACCATCCAAGATGTGGTTCTTCCAAGACCTCTTCGGCTGGATTTTCTGGGAGGGGTCGAAAGGAGCAAGGCCAAAGTCCTGCCCGGCCACTGTGGAGTCGCGGATGTAAAACCATCGCCTCCACCAGTACTGGACAGATTTAGACATAGAAAAAGAGAAGAAGAGAAAATTGGATTTAAGGGAAATGATGCAGCCGCCGATGGGATAAACGCCATCGGAGCCAGATTGCCTCTTCATGGAATAGAGCTTCTGGAAGAGGCGAAAGTGCGGCTCGACACCAAGCCAGCACTCGCAGAAGGTGATGAAGGAGGCGATATGAAGAAGAGAGTTCGGTGAAAGATGATGTAGCTGGATGCCATAAAAGAAAAGAAATCCATGGAGAAAATCGTGGATCGGGAAAGAAAGGCCCCGAAGGACAAAAGCGATGAACATGACCCGAAACCCAGCGGGAGGACGGGTAATTACCTCGTCACCGAGAATCCTGACGGCCTCCCTATCCTGCGGGAACAGACCCCGCTCATGGATCTTCCGAAGATCGCCCTCGCGTGTCTCCGATCGTCGCCAGCCACCATTGGTGACGCGAGTAGCGGCGGAACCCTTCTTGCCGCCAGCGGCAGTACTAGTACCAACTGCAGTGGAGGCCTTCTTGGACTTACCCATCGTAGTGCGACGATGACGACGACGTGAACGCAGAAACAAAGATGGAAAGGTTCAAAGAAATTCCAGCGCGCAGCGAGAAAAGCTCAAAGAAGATGGGAGTAGTGAAACGAGAATGGCTGCGGTGAAAAATAAACTAACTTTTCCCCTGTGATTATAAGGACGAGGACGATGCACGACGACCGTTCATCGGGAAGACCTAAAGCCAACATCCAAATCCAACCGTCCACGTGTCGGCACAGTAGAGAACCGTCGCTCGCACGCCGTCCACTATGCATGGAAATCGAGGCGAAGCCGTAATTATCTCCACGCCGCGCGTGACCAGTCAACTCAAATTCAGAAGGTGGGACCCATGTTCGTCTAGTCACGTCATCTGTGGCGCCGTAGGCGCTTGAGGTCATCGATCATCAGCACTGACGTCACCAAAGCTATACTAGCAACGGCTACAAATCTTCAGCTACACAGCTAAAGTATTCACCCGAGTCTCCGATTCGAGTAACTACTTGGGGGCTACTCCTATCAGGAGCACTAGCCGCGCACCCGAAGTATGATTAAGGTACTACACTGATAAACTATTTCTTCGAGTCCTACGTCGAGTCTACGTCTCCACTACGGACTAGGGGGCTACTCCCATAGGGAGGACTGATTCAAGCATCTAAAAAATTTGTTTCTTATGGACTCGAAGAAAGCAACAGCTGAATTAAAGCCTCTGCTCGAGTCTACGACTCGAAGAGACACTTGGGGGCTACTCCCATAGGGAGCGCTGGTCGTGCACCCTATGAATTTTTCGACTGCGATCCTTCGGATCAGCATGCAAAAACTTTTCGGCAACTTTGCCCCAATTAAATGCTAAGTGAGTAACATCCTCCTTGGCCACCCAAAACACCTCCGTGGTGATAAACATTCGGATGTTATGTCTACGACACAAAGATAAGACCTACAGATATCATTTGATGGCCTGGCAACGCACATGACTGCGTTCTGCTAGTGAGAATCCGTGCCAGCAGGCGCGATGAAAAATCCCGACGGACGCGTTGGGTACATCATTTAAAATTTACTGGAATTCCACTCCTGTAAGTCCTTCGCGGCCTGAGTCGAATTACGCCAGCATATGTTCCGGGTTCAAGTCAAGGGACTCGAATCTGAGGAAGATCGTGTTGTTTTGTCCTAAGACAGTTAACTAACCCTGATCCGTCGGGAGAGTTAGGCACACGCATCAACAATACCTACACACTCAAATCGTTCTCTAAGCGAACAGAGATAGTTGCACCCGAAAGATTGAAGAGTCCTCAGCCGAATCTACGATTCGACTAAACACTCGAGGCTACTGACATGGTTATACCCTATGGGTACACGATCTTAGCATACCTAGTCCAGCCCAAGGAAGGCCCACGAGAATAAGCGCCGGCCCATGAAGACTTTCAGGTGGCCAGGGCCCATGACGCCTTCGGATCCTTGGAGAACAAGACTAGAGTAGATATAATATTCAAAGGGGCAAACCCTAAAACCTGTAACCGACTCGATTTGTGCCCGGGACCTACCTACTTCTATATAAAGGCTAGGAGGGCACGACGAGGAGGGCACTTCATACCATCGCATACACACCTCCACGCCAGATTGCATCTGCGCATCCCTGTAACTTTCGGTTCTGCCATAATCAAGAGTAGACAAGCAGGAGTAGGGTTTTCCCTTCGGGGGCCTGAACCTGGGTAAACCTCGTGTCCCCGTGTTGCTTGTTTGCTAACCATTCCGCGATCTCTAGCATCCCCATCTTCTCCAAAACCCAAGCTCATAACAATGGGCATTGATGAGATTAAACCTCGTCACCGACGATCAAACCTTGCATAAGTAAACTATCGCGAGACAAATGGAAATTGGTACTGTATGTAAGTGGTTCATTCGATCGCAAAGTAATCATAGAAATATGTGGGAGACATATGAATTTCCAGATTCCTCTATTGGTTATTGATCGGAGAAGTGTCTCGATCATGTCCGCATAATTCACGAACCATAGGGAGACGCACTTAAGGATTCGATGTTGTTTAGTAGATATGGAATATAAGTAGGGAGACCGATTGTTGTTCGGAATCTCGGATGGGATCTGGGATATCACGAGGAGATCCAGAATGGTCCGGAGAATAAGATTCATATAAGGAAAGTCCGATTCCGGAGTTCGGGAATGATTCCGATGTTTTCATCGGAGAAGTTCTAAAAGGGTCTAGAAGGTTCACCAGACCGAAAGGGGAATGGTTCATGAATGTGTCATGGTTAAGTGGAATGATTGGATCATGTACTAGGTCACTTGGTTGGGAATTTGCGAGAGAGAAATAAAGCTCTAAACTGAAAGTCAAAAGGGTGGTTGAAAAGTCAAACTAGAACAATAGTTTCCTAGTGGAAGAAGGAAAGAGTCCTTATTTCTCTCCAACTTGGGTTTGGGGAAGGATTCAAACTCCCCTCTCCCAAGCTGCCCTCCCTCTCATAAATAGAGGGGAGGGGCTACCCCAAAGACCTATAACCAGCCCTCCCCACCTTGCGCCGCCGCCGCCCAGCGCCGCCATGCCGCCGCCGCCTCGCGCCGCCGGCGGCCCGTCGTCGTCGCCCTAGCTGACACCGACACATCCTCCTCTTCTCCGGCCCTCTAAACTTAGATCGCCGGAAACCCTAGATCGACCATAACCCGCACCGGATTAGGCGAAGCCCTGCGGGATCTTCCCTCTACTTCCAACACCACGCCATAGTGCTGCCGGAATCACGAGGGGAGAACTACAACCTCCGCTGCCTGCTGGAACAAGGGAGAGGAAGGTCTTCATCGAGTACTGAACGTGTGATCGACTGCGGAAGCGCCGCCAGAATGCAGCGCCGTAAGGATCGTCTAAGCGATCTTGAGATCGGCAAGTGTACGACTACATCATCCATGAGAATCTACTCTCGTTAACCACTTTGGAATCTTCGAGGGTGAGTACTCTAATCGACTCGTTGCTACAATCTAGTAGATAGATCTTGGCTTGTTTGTGTGCATGCGGTAGAAATTTTTTGTTTTCCATGCTACGAACCCCTACAGTGGTATCAGAGCCGTGTCTATATGAAGATCTGTTGCACGAGCAGAACACAATGGTCATTATGGGCGGTGGTGCTTTTATTATCAATTGATTTTTTGTGTACTTTGCATCTTGCGGTATGATGAGATGAAGCGGCCCAGGCTAACCTTACATGACATCGTTCATGAGACTTGCTCCACGCTTAACATGCAACATGTATTGCATAAGTGGCTTTGCAGGTGTCTGTCTCTCCCATCATAGTATAGATTCAATTTGCAACGTGCACTTGATAGTTCAAGCATGAACATTGTGGTTCTTGTTCGTAAGTTAGAACGACACTTATTGAAAGCCCCAAACCACGTAAAATATGCAAAAAAAATTAGAGGCGTCTAACTTTGTTTTGCAGGGGTGTGATGTGATGTGATATGGCCATGATTGTGATTATATATGATGTATGCAATGTTCCTTATTGTAAGTCGGCAACCAGCAGGAGCCATATGGTTGTCCTTTTAATTCCGTTAAGACCTGCTTGTCTATTATTCAAAGTAGTTGTAATAGTTGATGCTGGTGGATGACAACCATGGAGCGGCGCCATTGACCTTGACGCAATGCCGGTGATGATGGAGATCATGTTCGTGCTTGAAGATGGAGATCGGAAGCACAAGAAGAAAGGCCATATCATATCACATATTATGAATTGCATGTGATGTTAATCCTTTTATGCATCCTGTATTGCTTAGTTCGCGACGGTAGCATTATAAGATGATCCCTCTCACACAAAATATCAAGTTATAAAGTGTTCATCCTTAGTAAGCACCGTTGCTAAAGCTCGTTGTTTCGAAGCACCACGTGATGATCGGGTGTGTTAGATTTTGCGAGTGTATACAACGGGAGCAAGCCAGATTTTCTCATGCGAAAGCTAAGGTTTGATCTTGACGAGCCTATAATGTACAGACATGGTCTCAGAACACGGATCACCTTAAGGTAAAGCATGAGTCATATAGTAGATATGATGAACATGTTGATTGTTCGCCATTGAAGCTACATCATCTCTCGTGATGATCGGTTTTGATGTGGTGGATTTGGTTCGTGTGATCACTAAAACAATGTGAGGGATATTGTTTTGAGTGGGAGTTCACCTAGATTAATTTAACTATTAATTAGAACTCAATTTGTCATAAACTTAGTCTAAACTATTGCAAATATGTTGTAGATCAATGGCGGCCCCTACCATCAATTTTAATGCGTTCCTACATAAAGAAAAGTTGAAAAACAATGGAAGCAACTTCGCGGATTGGCTCCACAACTTGAGGATTATCCTCAATGCTGGTAATTTCACCTATGTGCTAGATGCACCGCTAGGTGACCCACCTGCAGCTGATGCTACCGATGAGGTGAAGAATATTTTCCTCACTCGGAAGAATCAGTACTCCACAGTTCAGTGTGCTATCTTGTATGGTTTGGAATCGGAGCTTCAGAAAAGGTTTGAGAACCATGACCCACATGATATTGTCTGTGAACTCAAAATGATATTTGAGGCTCACGCGGCAGTTGAGAGTTATGAGGCTTCTGAAAAATTCTTTAACTGCAAGATGGAAGAGGGTTGCTCCGTCAGTGAGCACGTGCTTAATATGTCTGGGCACGCAAGCAAGCTTCAAAGCTTGGGTATAGTGATTCCTGATGCTTTGGGGATTCACCATGTCCTCCAATCACTACCACCAAGTTACAAGAACTTTGTGATGAACTACAATATGCAAAACATGGGCAGGACGTTGCCTGAACTCTTCTCCATGTTAAAGTCTGCAGAAGTGGAGATCAAGAAAGAGCACCAAGTGTAGTTGGTCAATAAGACCACCAAATTCAAGAAGCAAGGCAATTCTAAGAATAAGGGACACTTTAAGAAGGGCGGTAAGAAAGTTACCGCGCTGACGAAGAAGACCAAGGCTGGGCCTAAGCCTGATATTGAGTGCTTTTACTGCAAGGGAGAAGGTCACTGGAAGAGGAATTGCCCTAAGTACTTGGAGGATTTTAAGAACGGCAACATCAAGAAGAAAGGTATATCCGATATACACGTTATTGATGTGTATCTCAGTAGTAGTAGTAGTAGTGCCTGGGTATTTGTTACTGGTTCGGTTGCTCATATTTGTAACTCGAAACATGTGCTGCAGAATAGACAGAAACTAGCGAAGAACGAGGTGACGATGCGCGTTGGAAATGGATCAAAGGTTGATGTGATCGCGGTCGGCACGCTACCTCTTCATCTAACATCGGGATTAGTTTTACTTAAATAATTATTATTTGGTGCCTGTGTTGAGCATGAACATTATATCCGGATCATGTTTATTGCGAGATGGTTACTTGTTTAAGTCCGAGAATAATGGTTGTTCGATTTATATGAGTAATATGTTTTATGCACATGCACCTTTGATAGATGGTCTATTCTTGTTGAATCTCGATTGTAGTAATACACATATTAATAACATTGAAGCTAAATGTTTGAAATTAAGCGATAACTCGACCTCTATGTGGCACTGTCGTCTTGGTCACATCGGAGTGAAGCGTATGAAGAAACTCCATTCCGATGGACTTCTTGAATCACTTGATTTTGAATCACTTGAAAGATGCGAAGCATGTCTGATGGGTAAAATGAATAAGACTCCATTTTCTGGTATGATGGAGCAAGCTACGGACTTATTGGAAATCATACATACCGATGTTTGTGGTCCAATCAGTGTAGCATCGCGCGGTGGTTATCGTTATGTTCTTACCTTCACGGATGACTTGAGTAGATATGGGTATATCTATTTCATGAAACATAAGTCTGAAATTTTCGAGAAGTTTAAGGAATTTCAAAGTGAAGTAGAGAATCAACATAACAGGAAGATTAAGTTTCTATGATCTGATCGTGGAGGTGAATATCTAAGTTACGAGTTTGGTGAGCATTGGAAGAAATGCAGAATACTTTCAAAATTGACACCACCGGGAACACCAAAACGTAATGTGTGTCCGAACGTCGTAATCGAACTCTCTTAGATATGGTTCATTCTATGATGTCACTTACAGATTTACCGCTATCGTTTGGGGGTTATGCATTAGAAACAGCCGCATTCACTTTAAATAGGGCACCATCTAAATCCATTGAAATGACACCGTATGAATTATGGGTTTGGGAAGAAACCTAAATTGTTGTTCCTTAAAGTTTGGGGTTGCGAAGCTTATGTAAAGTAGTTACAGCCCGACAAGCTTGAACCCAAAGCGAAAAATTGCATCTTCATAGGATACCCAAAGGAAACTATTGGGTATACCTTCTATCATAGATCCAAGGGCAAAATATTCGTTGCCAAGAATGGATCCTTTCTAGAGAAGGAGTTTCTCTCGAAAGAAGTGACTGGAAGAAAAGTAGAACTCAACGATGTTGTCGAACCTTCTCTCGGACTTGAGAGTAGCGCAACACTGGAAGTGATTCCTGTGGCGCCTATACCAATAAGAGAGGAAGCTAATGATGTTGATCATGAAACTTCGGTTAAAGTTACTATGGAACCTCATAGGTCAACGAGAACTCGTACCACTCCTGATTGGTATGATCTCGTTATGAGTGTCATGTTGGTGGACAACACCGACGACCCTGCGACATATGCGGAAGCAATGATGAGCCCAAATTCCAATAAATGGCAAGAAGCCATGAAATCCAAGATTGGATCCATGTACGAAAACCAAGTATGGACTTTGGTGGACTTACCGGATAGCCGGAAGGCTGTCGAGAACAAATGGATTTTCAACAGATGATGATTGTCACATCCCAAATTTTAGATTTGGTCTTGCATATCGTTCATAGCATTGCATCATGCTTTTCCGTGCAAAACCGTCGAGTGAAAAGAATCGGCGAAAACGCTATTTTCAAAACCCTATTCTATTTTGCTACGAGACTCCTGCGGGAGGCTTTAGTAGGACTAGCGTTGTCCACCCTTGTGGCCTAGTGGTTTCGCTCAACCCTTGACCCCAGATTGTTCCCCTCGACCTTACGAAACCATAGGAGCAAGAATCACTCGATTCGGAGCTCGTACGGAGAAGTTGCGGCCGTTTTATGAAAAGATCGGAAAACGGTCCGAATTTTGGGCCGATTTCCGAGTCCGCGTCTAACTCTGCGCCGAATTGGAGTAGGACCCGCGCGGGACCCACTTAAGGGCCGAGCCGCTGCCTGCCTGCCCTCGATAACCGCGCCCGCCCCGCATGAGTCCTGAGGCCGCCGCTGCCTGCCCCCGATCGCCCGCCTCCCCGCGCGATCTCCCCCACCTCGGGATCGCCCCCGCGCGCCGCCCCCTGGCGCGAGTCGCCGCCGCCGGCCGCCAGCTCCCCGCCGCCGCGCAGGTACGCTGCCCCGTCCGCCGCCAGCCCCGCGACCCCGCCGCCTCGCAGACCGCGCCCAGCGCCGCCTCCACCCGTACTCCGCGCCGCGCGGCCTACCGCCGATCGCCGCCGCCCTGCGCGCCTGCCCCGCCGAGCCGCTCGCTGCGCGCGCTGCGCGCGCCTGCTGCCCGCGCTCGCCGCTCGCTGCGCGCGCTGCTGCGCGCTTGCTGCGCCGCTGCATGCGCTGCTGCATGCGCTGCCGCTTGCGTTGCCGCATGCGCTGCTGCGCGCTAGCTGCTGCCCTGCACGCGCGCTGCTCGCCGCGCGCCTTCGCATGCATGCACGCATGCACGCCTCGCGCGCCGTCTTGCACGCCATGCTAACTGACTCGAATCACGCGCTGACCGTTTACACCCGCGCAGGAAAGACACCGACACTGGAATCGATCGCCGCACCGTCCGGGACTCGCCGCCGTCCGTTTTGCCGTTTGTTTCCGGTAAGACTGCAGCCACCGTCAGATTTCAGTTCAGCGGCTCAGATCGTTCGTTGACTGGTCAGACTCAGTCAGCGCCCAGTCAGCAGACGTGTTGACCAGTCAACAGACACAGTTGACAGGTTAATTTCGTTAATCCTTTTAGTTGTCAGATTTCGGTAGAAACTTGTAAATTGCGTAAAAATTAAACCGCTTAGCCAAAAACTGCAAATAAAATATGTGTAAATTCAGTGAGTCGTGTAGAATCTCGCTGTACCTTTGGTTCAGGCTTTTGCAGCAAGGTTTAGTACAGTTTAATCAAACTAGTTAGTGGCCTTTTCGGAGTAATTAATTCGTAGAAAAGATCCGTAGCTCCAAAAATCGCGTATGATATGTCCCTGGATTCAGTGGAACGAGGGGAATCTCATCGTGAATTAAAAAGGTAGGCTTACAGTAAAAACTTCTGCAAAAACTGTCTAGTGGCTTTCTGCAGTGTTTTAATTACTCGGGGAGTTTTATAATTCCTTTTTGAGTAATTCCAGTTGGTACTGTTTCTAATCAGCGATGCCTATGAGGTAGAATTTATCCAAGATTTTACAAACAGTATACTACCGGTAGTGAATTATTTGAGTTCTAGCTCTAGTTTTGAGCACTACTTTTACTTAATAGTTTTCCTAGCGCTAAAACTATTTTCCATGCATGCAATCGGTAGTATTATGGAATAGGATGTTGTGGTGCAGCTGTAGCACCAATTCACTTGTCGTTGTTGCATTCATGCATCATATTTGTTGCATATGTTGTGGATTGTTTGTTTATGAATGCAATTGTATCGTGTAGATTGTGTCGAGTGCAACGCTTGCTCGTGTGTGGATTGTTCTTCCGACCGCTACAATCAAGGCAAGTAGATGCTACTTTGTTCATGATATCGTCCTACTATTTTCAATGCATTGTCGTGTATTTTGTAGATACATGTGTAGGATGATACTATCACTATGCTATGTCCTATTATGTGGTAGGGCTTTCCTTGTAGATGAACCCCCATTGGTAGATGTGCTTAGCCATGCTATGATGAACGAGGGCTGGGTTACATCACCAAAAGTTGTTTCTAAATGAGTTGGTTTGTAAAAACTAAAACAACTTAATCAATGAATCTCCTGGGTGTGATGGTATTGATAATATTTGGTGGTTTCATTGCGGAAAGGCACCCAGGTATCGAGAGATATTGATTGGCTTCTTTATTGTGTAGCTTACGTGTACAACCATGTGCCAATAACGGAATGGGCGGTTGGTTGGACTTAGTAGGTTGTGGTGACCCGAACCCGCGTATCCAGAGATGTAGAATTTTGGTAGGTTGGACCGGTGCGCGTCGGGATTGGGGAGCTACTTCCCGAACGGTCTCATCTTGGACTTCTCCCTATCATCACCCAAAATGAGAGTGATGGTACGAGCTGGGCTGGCCAAGTCACATGAGTAAAGTGTACTAACCTCTGCAGGGTGTATAATCTAATCGATTTGCCGTGTCCCCGGTTATGGACAACAGAGTTGCTTTATACTGATTCCATGACATGTTTCTCGCTCATTCTAATTTTCATAATTGTTTTAACATTGTTGGGTTAACTTAATTGGGATCTTTTCAAAGAAAAATCAAAACTGTTTACGAAAGTAGGACAAATGTATTTGCAAATGCAAGCCAGACACAGCTCCACTTGCCAAATATGCATGTAGATGTTAGTACTATTGTCTCCATTACTAGCTCTACTTGCCATACATTCCATGTATTGACCCTTCGGGGCTGCTATGTTTCATGTTGCAGGTTATTCCGATTCCGAGTAATCGATATAGGCCACGGTACTCCACTCGGCACTTGTTCACTTGTGGGCAATTTGAAGAATGGAGGAATTACTTTGTTTATGTTGCTACCTGAATAATTTGAGCTAGCTTTGAGCTAAGCTTTTATTGTAATAATGGTACTCTGGATCTTCGTTACTCATGATACACGAATATTTTGCTATGTTATTCATCTTACTCGATTGTGGGCCAATGAACCGATCCAGAGATTGGCATGTCACATAGAGTCCACGGTCTTTTCAAAACCGGGGTGTTACAGGATGGTATCAGAGCCCGTGTGTCGACTGTAGGATCGTGACCTAGTATTGGATTAGGAAGCCATAGATTTATTAAAGCCTATATTAACTCTGTCTATCATCTTATGCCTTTCACCCTCGTAAATTCTTACCATATGCTATTCTCACACTTTCCTCTTTTACTTGATAGATGGGAGAAGTCAGGACTGAGTATGCCACCATGGAGTCACCAAGGCCCTTTGCAAGGCAGTTAGCTCAGCTCTCCCAGTCATTGGGATTGCCACTGCCCATGTTCAAGGGAAGAAGGCTGTACACCTATGGATATGGAGAGGATGCATGGGAGATCACTACCTTCATATTCAGAGATGCCGCCTTGCCAAATCCAGTGCATTTGATCTACACCAAGACATACTGCAACTGGGGACTTGGAATCAACTTGGCCATACATGAAGCCCTGTCTCGCCAGTGCCATAGTGTCCGACACCTACTGCCAGCAGATTCACCCTACCGTGACTATGGGAGGCGTGATGAAGATGGGCACATTATGGTTACTCCGGGTGACAGGAACAACATGCCACCCCGTCGGAGGCACATAGAGGACATGGAAAGGGAGAATGGAGCTCTAGCTGAGAAAGCGAGGATGATAAAGGAGATTGCAGATTTTGCTAGCAATGGTATGGTGGTCCAAGGACAGGAGATTGACACCCTGCATGAAGCTGTGGGAGTTCTGGAGAATGCCCTGATAGCCAGAGATGCAACCATAGCTCATCTTCATGGTACCGTGCAGGAGAACACCCAGAACATACAACAGTTGCAAGGGACCGTCCAGGAAAGGGATCAAACTATTGAAGCTATGACAGCCCAGATTGCCGCTCTCCAGGCACAGCTAAATCCACCCTCTGATGATGACAATGGAGATGATGGCAACAATGGGGATGATGATTACAGTGGGAACGATGATGATGAGGAGGACGAGGATGATGATGATGGAGACGATGATGGTGGAGGAGATGAAGCTGTTGCAGTTGCAGCTGAGAGTGAAGAAGAAGAGGAGGATCCAGAAGAGGTGGAGTTTGAGATCTCAAGTGATGATTTAGGAGAGGTGTACACTCCGCCGCCATGGTTGTACCGCGAGCCGAAGCGTCAACGCATGACAGCAAGGACCTACTGCAACCTCTTCAAGTAGTAGATAGAAGTCCACCAATTAGTCCTCGTTAGGCAAATTCGTTAGGATTAGTCTCGATCGTTGTGAAGCTTAGTTCGTGTTAGTTTAAGAGTGATTAGTTGCTTATTTGTGTACTCCAATATCCCAGGATTTATTTGTGCAAAATTTTATGAAAGAGTTATGGCAAGTTTGGTTACTATCTGTGTTATTTTCGCTGCAGTTTTTCTGCTGATACAGCAGTACTGTACGATTTTTCATATTTTTTTGGTAACTCGGAAAAATCTGAAATAAATTGGGATGATTCAAAACTATCTGTACTATATGTGCAAAAATCAGCTAAATTTTCTGACGAGTTTCAGTCAGGCGGAAAAATTCGCGAACGCTGCTGGACTGTTCTGGTAGGTTGCTGTTTTTGTTGTTTAGTTGATCAACTGTTTAGTTAACCATTGCCAACTCTTGTAAAACTATTTCAGTAGGTATATACTGCTAGGATAACACCTGGGATGTTGCTGGATCGCTTGTTTGTTGATGTGTTGCTTGCTTGTGATTGTCTGCTATTGATTGTTGTTGAGTGATCATATGCATGGGTAGAATCCTATTGTCATAGTTGATTCTCTCTAAACTTACCTATGCTGAACCGCAGATGCCTCCCCTCCGTCAACCCACTGAGTTGGAGTAGCTCATGGCAGCTCAGGCACAGCTGACCCAAGTGATGACTCAGTTCGTGGCAAATCAGAACAACAACAATGGAAACAATCAGCCTTAGGGAGATGCTCTCGCCAGATTTCTGAGGCTAAGGCCAACTAAGTTCTCTACTGCAACGGAACCAATGGTTGCTCTCGACTGGTTGCGTTCAGTCAACAAGGATCTGGTAACTGTTGGATGCACTGATGCTGAGAAGGTGAGATTTGCCGCTCACCTACTGGAGGGACCAGCCGCTTCTTGGTGGGACACATTTCAGATCACCCACCCGCTGGATACTGTGACTTGGGCAATGTTTGAGGAAGGTTTCAGGACCAACCACGTATCTTCAGGAGTTCTGAGTCTGAAGAGGAAGGAGTTCCGCAACTTGCGCCAAACCAATCGCACCGTGGCCGAGTACATTGAGGAGTTCAACAACCTGTCCCGTTATGCACCTGAGGATGTTGACACTGATGCAAAAAGGAGGGAGAGATTCCTGGATGGCCTCAGTGATGAGCTTTCTATGCAGCTACTGGTGGTTTATTGCCCCACTTTCTAGGAGCTTATGGACAAGGCCAGGATCTTGGAAGGGAAGCACAAGCAGGTGGAAAGCCGCAAGAGAAAGAGTAACAATCATCACTCTGGTTCACATCACAAGTCTCGCACTTCATATGATGGATACTCCAAGCATGGAGGAAGTGACCATGGGAGCCATGACCGCCACCACCATGGAGGCGATGGGCATCGTCATGATAACCATAGGAGCAACCACCACAGCCACAAGGGAGGACACTCTCACCACTCTGGAGGACACGGTGGACATGACCGCAACCGTGATCGCAGCTTTGTGAAGAAGGATCTGAGTGAGATGACGTGCTTCAAGTGTAAACAGAAGGGACACTATGCTGACAACTGTCCGGAGAGGAAAGGACTGAAGCCAACCAACAGCGAGAAGGACACAGTGAACCACATGAATGTGGAGGAGATTCCAGATGAGCCTGACCTTGTGATTGGTAAGTTTCCAATCAACACTCATCCTGCACTTATACTTTTCGATACTGGTGCATCACATTCATTCATATCAAGAGCATTTGTGGATAAGTATAAGTTACCTACTGAGTCTATGAAAGGGTCTATTAGAGTGAGTTCACCTGGAGGAGATATGATAGCCAGCGCGGGATGCCGCAACTTGACCGTGAGGATTGGAACACACAACTTCATTGCACATCTAGTAGTGTTGGAATCACAGGGATTAGACGTTATTCTGGGTATGGATTGGATGTCCATGCATGGGGGACACATAGATTGTGCACAGCGAGCTGTTTCACTCAAAACCCCGGATGGTAAGAGGATTAGATTCAATTCGGCTGTACGACCAGGAAGGTGTAAGTTGAATTCTCTTAAGGGGGCTAGCATGGATACTGTGCCAGTGATTAAGGATTACCCTGACGTGTTTCCGGAAGAGCTGCCAGGTATGCCACCTGACAGGGAAGTAGAGTTTCTTATCGACCTGATGCCGGGAACAGGACCAATAGCAAAGAAACCATATAAGATGGATGTGGATGAGCTGAAGGAATTGAAGAAGCAGTTGAAAGAGCAGCTGGAAAAGGGATTCATTCAGCCTAGTTCGTCATCATGGGGTGCACCTGTTCTGTTTGTGGAGAAGAAAGACAGCACCAAGAGATTAGTGGTGGACTACCGCTCGCTGAATGAAGTAACCATCAAGAACAAATACCCTCTGCCGAACATAAATGATTTGTTTGATCAACTGGAAGGAGCGAAGGTGTTCAGCAAGATTGATCTGCGATCAGGCTACTTCCAATTGAAGATCCGGGAGGAGGACGTACCAAAAACCGCCTTCACCACTAGGTATGGTTTATATGAGTATACGGTTATGTCTTTTGGACTAACGAATGCCCCGGCATACTTCATGACCATGATGAACAAGGTATTTATGGAGTACCTGGACAAGTTCGTGGTGGTGTTTATTGATGACATACTGATATATTCCAAGGATGATGCTGAGCATGAGAAACATCTGCGAATGATTATGGAGAAACTGAGGGAACACCATCTGTATGCCAAATTCAGCAAGTGTGAATTCTGGCTTAACACCGTTGGGTTTCTTGGACACGTAGTGTCAGGAGAAGGAGTCGCTGTTGATCCAAGCAAAGTGAATGCAGTAACTGAGTGGGAAGCACCCAAGAATGCAGGAGAGATTCGAAGCTTTTTGGGAATTGCTGGATATTACAGGAGGTTCATTGAAAACTTTTCCAAGATTGCTAAGCCGATGACTGAACTTCTGAAGAAGGAGAGGAAGTTTGAGTGGTCAGACGTATGTGAAGCCAGCTTTCAGGAACTGAAGCGTCGACTAGTGACCGCGCCTGTTCTGTGTTTACCAGATCTTCAGAAGGATTTCCAAGTGTACTGTGACGCTTCTCGACAGGGACTTGGGAGTGTGTTGATGCAAGATGGGAGAGTAGTGTCATATGCCTCGCGACAACTCAAACACCATGAGCGAAATTACCCCACACATGACTTGGAGTTAGCGTCAGTGGTTCATGCGCTCAAGGTATGGAGGCATTACTTAATGGGAAAACACTATGATGTGTACACCGACCACAAGAGCCTGAAGTACATATTCACGCAGAAGGAACTGAACATGAGGCAAAGGAGATGGTTGGAGCTTATCAAGGATTATGATATGAATCTACAATACCACCTAGGAAAGGCCAATGTAGTAGCAGATGCTCTGAGCCGGAAGGTTTATGCCAATGGGTTGACAGTTGGTGAATTGCCCGAGGATTTGTGCAAGCAATTCAAGGACCTTAGACTGGAGGTAGTATCTGAAGGATATTTGGCTACAATGGAAGTCCAACCGACGCTACAGGACAAGATCATGAAGGCTCAGGTAGGAGACAAGGAAATAGAGGAGATAAAGGAAAAGATGAAGGAGAATCGGGAAAAAGATATTCGCGAGGATGAGCATGGTACCTTGTGGTATGGAGATCGTTTTGTGTGCCCAACGACCCGGAGATAAGGGAGTTGATTCTGCAAGAGGCTCATAACTCGCCATACTCCATACATCCGGGCAACACAAAGATGTATATGGATTTGAAGAGCAGATTTTGGTGGAACAACATGAAGGGAGATATTGCCAAGCATATTGCTCTATGTGATGTGTGTAGCTGAGTGAAGGCAGAACACCAGAAGCCAGCAGGACTGCTATAGCCATTGCCTGTGCCGGATTGGAAGTGGGATAGAGTGGGAATGGACTTTATCACAGGATTGCCCAGGACCAGGTCAGGATATGACTCTATTTGGGTAGTGGTCGACCATTTGACCAAGGTAGCCCACTTTATTCCGGTAAAGACAACCTACACGAGTGCGAAGTTGGCCAAGATTTACATGGACAGGATTGTGTGCCTACACGGAGTTCCCAAGAGTATCGTATCTGATAGAGGCACCCAATTTACCTCACACTTTTGGCGCCAGCTACACGAGTCACTCGGTACTAGATTGGAGTTTAGCACAGCGTTTCACCCGCAGACTGATGGACAGACCGAGAGGGTGAATCAGATTTTGGAGGACATGCTGAGAGCTTGCGCTTTGGCTCATGGCTCTAGTTGGGATGAGAATTTACCTTATGCTGAGTTTTCCTACAACAACAACTATCAAACCAGCATCAAGACGTCACCGTTCGATGTGCTGTACGGGAAACGGTGCCGAACACCATTGCTATGGGATGGAGTAGGAGAACGCCAGTTGTTTGGACCTGATTTGATCAAGGACACTGAGGAGAAGGTCGCCTTGATTAGGGACAGGCTGAAGGTAGCACAGTCAAGACAGAAGAGCTACGCTGACGCCAAGCGCAAGGAAGTGGTGTATGAGATAGGTGATAGAGCATACCTCAGAGTGTCGCCACTTCGTGGAATCAAGAGATTTGGAATTAAGGGTAAGTTGGCACCTCGATTTATTGGACCGTATCGGGTCTTAGCACGCAAAGGAGAAGTTGCTTATCAGTTGGAGTTGCCAGAGGCTCTGTCCGCTGTTCACAATGTGTTCCACGTATCCCAGCTGAAGAAGTGCCATCCGGAGATGGTGGATACACCGTTGGGAGACACTGTACCGCTAGAGGAGGTTCAGCTTGAGAATGACCTGACCTATGAGGAGAAACCGGTCAAGATTCTGGAGACAGCGGAGAGGACTACCCGTACCAAGACAATCAGGTTTTGCAAGGTGCAGTGGAGCCACCACACCGAAGAGGAAGCCACTTGGGAGCGTGAGGATGACATCCGAGAGGACTACCCACACCTATTTACAAGCCGCGCCGAATCTCGAGGACGAGATTCATCTTAAGGGGGTTAGTCTTGTCACATCCCAAATTTTAGATTTGGTCTTGCATATCGTTCATAGCATTGCATCATGCTTTTCCGTGCAAAACCGTCGAGTGAAAAGAATCGGCGAAAACGCTATTTTCAAAACCCTATTCTATTTTGCTACGAGGCTCCTGCGGGAGGCTTTAGTAGGACTAGCGTTGTCCACCCTTGTGGCCTAGTGGTTTCGCTCAACCCTTGACCCTAGATTGTTCCCCTCGACCCTACGAAACCGTAGGAGCAAGAATCACTCGATTCGGAGCTCGTACGGAGAAGTTGCGGCCGTTTTATGAAAAGATCGGAAAACGATCCGAATTTTGGGCCGATTTCCGAGTCCGCGTCTAACTCTGCGCCGAATTGGAGTAGGACCCGCGCGGGACCCACTTAAGGGCCGAGCCGCCGCCTCCCTGCCCTCGATAACCGCGCCCGTCCTGCACGAGTCCCGAGGCCGCCGCCGCCTGCCCCCGATCGCCCGCCTCCCCGCGCGATCTCCCCCACCTCGGGATCGCCCCCGCGCGCCGCCCCCTGGCGCGAGTCGCCGCCGCCGGCCGCCAGCTCCCCGCCGCCGCGCAGGTACGCCGCCCCCTCCTCCGCCAGCCCCGTGACCCCGCCGCCTCGCAGACCGCGCCCAGCGCCGCCTCCACCCGCACTCCGCGCCGCGCCGCCTACCGCCGATCGTCGCCGCCCTGTGCGCCTGCCCCGCCGAGCCGCTCGCTGTGCGCCTGTTGCCCGCGCTCGCCGCCGGCTGCGCGCGCTGCTGCGCGCTTGCTGCGCCGCTGCATGCGCTGCCGCTTGCGTTGTCGCATGCGCTGCTGCGCGCTAGCTGCTGCCCTGCACGCGCGCTGCTCGCCGCGCGCCTTCGCATGCACGAACGCACGCACACCTCGCGCGCCGTCTTGCGCACCGTGGTAACTGACTCGAATCACGCGCTGACTGTTTACACCCGCGCAGGAAAGACACCGACGCCGGAATCGATCGCCGCACCGTCCGGGACTCGCCGCCATCCGTTTCGCCGTTTGTTTCCGGTAAGACTGCAGCCACCGTCAGATTTCAGTTCAGCGGCTCAGATCGTTCGTAGACTGGTCAGACTCAGGCGTTGACTAGTCAGACGCCCAGTCAGCGCCCAGTCAGCAGACGTGTTGACCAGTCAACAGACACAGTTGACTGGTTAATTTCGTTAATCCTTTTAGTTGACAGATTTCGGTAGAAACTTGTAAATTGCGTAGAAATTAAACCGCTTGGCCGAAAATTGCAAATAAAATATGTATAGATTCAGTGAGTCGTGTAGAATCTCGCTGTACCTTTGGTTCAGGCTTTTGCAGCAAGGTTTAGTACAGTTTAATCAAACTAGTTAGTGGCCTTTTCGGAGTAATTAATTTGTAGAAAAGATCCGTAGCTCCAAAAATCGCGTATGATATGTCCCTGGATTCAGTGGAACGAGGGAAATCTCATCGTGAATTAAAAAGGTAGGCTTACAGTAAAAACTTCTGCAGAAACTGTTTAGTGGCTTTCTGCAGTGTTTTAATTACTCGGGGAGTTTTATAATTCCTTTTTGAGTAATTCCAGTTGGTACTGTTTCTAATCAGCGATGCCTATGCGGTAGAATTTTTCCAAAATTTTACAAACAGTATACTACCGGTAGTGAATTATTTGAGTTCTAGCTCTAGTTTTGAGCACTACTTTTACTTAATAGTTTTCCTAGCGCTAAAACTATTTTCCATGCATGCAATCGGTAGTATTATGGAATAGGATGTTGTGGTGCAGCTGTAGCACCAATTCACTTGTCGTTCTTGCATTCATGCATCATATTTGTTGCATATGTTGTGGATTGTTTGTTTATGAATGCAATTGTATCGTGTAGATTGTGTCGAGTGCAACACTTGCTCGTGTGTGGATTGTTCTTCCGACCGCTACAACCAAGGCAAGTAGATGCTACTTTGTTCATGATATCGTCCTACTATTTTCAATGCATTGTCGTGTATTTTGTAGATGCATGTGTAGGATGATACTATCGCTATGCTATGTCCTATTATGTGGTAGGGCTTTCCTTGTAGATGAACCACCGTTGGTAGATGTGCTTAGCCATGCTATGATGAACGAGGGATGAGTTATATCACCGAAAGTTGTTTCTAAATGAGTTCGTTTGTGAAAACTAAAACAACTTAATCAATGAATCTCCTGGGTGTGATGGTATTGATAATTTTTGGTGGTTTCATTGCGGAAAGGCACCGTATCGAGAGAAATTGATTGGCTTCTTTATTGTGTAGCTTACGTGTACAACCATGTGCCAATAATGGAATGGGCGGTTGGTTGGACTTAGTAGGTTGTGGTGACCCGAACCCGCGTATCCAGAGATGTAGAATTTTGGTAGGTTGGACCGGTGCGCGTCGGGATTGGGGAGCTACTTCCCGAACGGTCTCATCTTGGACTTCTCCCTATCATCACCCAAAATGAGAGTGATGGTACGAGCTAGGCTGGCCAAGTCATATGGGTAAAGTGTACTAACCTCTGCAGGGTGTATAATCTAATCGATTAGCCGTGTCCCCGGTTATGGACAACTGAGTTGCTTGATATTGATTCCATGACATGTTTCTCTCTCATTCTAATTTTCATAATTGTTTTAACATTGTTGGGTTAACTTAATTGGGATCTTTTCAAAGAAAAATCAAAACTGTTTACGAAAGTAGGACAAATGTATTTGCAAATGCAAGCCAGACACAGCTCCACTTGCCAAATATGCATGTAGATGTTAGTACTATTGTCTCCATTACTAGCTCTACTTGCCATACATTCCATGTATTGACCCTTCGGGGCTGCTATGTTTCATGTTGCAGGTTATTCCGATTTCGAGTAATCGATATAGGCCACGGTACTCCACTCGGCACTTGTTCACTTGTGGGCAATTTGAAGAATGGAGGAATTACTTTGTTTATGTTGCTACCTGAATAATTTGAGCTAGCTTTGAGCTAAGCTTTTATTGTAATAATGGTACTCTGGATCTTCGTTACTCATGATACACGGATATTTTTCTATGTTATTCATCTTACTCTATTATGGGCCAATGAACCGATCCAGGGATTGGCATGTCACATAGAGGCCACGGTCTTTTCAGAACCGGGGTGTTACACTGATGGTAATGTTACTGTCTATAAAGCTCGACTTGTCGCAAAAGGGTTTCAACAAATTGAAGGAGTTGACTACGATGAGACTTTCTCACCGGTAGCAAAGATAAAGTCTGTGAGGATTTTATTAGCAATCGCTGCATATTATGATTATGAGATATGGCAGATGGATGTCAAAATGGCATTCCTCAATGGAGACATTGATGAAGAGTTGTATATGGCACAACCCAAAGTTTTTGTCGATCGAAAGATGCTAACAAGGTATGCAAACTTCAACGTTCCATTTATGGATTGAAGCAAGCATCCCGAAGTTGGAATCAACGTTTTGATAAGGTAATCAAAAGCTTTAGTTTTATACAAACTTATGGAGAAGCTTGTATTTACAAGAAAGTGAGTGGGAGCTCTGTAGAATTTCTAATACTATATGTAGATGACATATTGTTGATTGGGAATGATGTAGACCTTCTTAATAGTGTCAAGGATTATTTGAATAATAGTTTTTCAATGAAAGATCTTGGCGAAGCAGCTTACATATTAGGCATAAAGATTTATAGATATAGATCAAGACGCCTAATATCATTGTCACAGAGTACATATTGGGACAAAGTTCTAAAGAGGTTTGGAATGGAAGATAGCAAGAAAGGGTTCTTGCCCATGTTGCCCAATACGACCTTGAGTAAAACTCAAAGTCCTGCAACGGCAAAAGATAGAGAAAGGATGAGTAAGACTCCCTATGCCTCAGCCATAGGATCTCTCATGTATGCCATGCTATGTACAAGACCCGACATTGCATATGTTGTTAGTTTGACTAGCAGATATCAAAGTGATCCAGGAGTGGATCATTGAACAGCGGTCAAAAACATCCTTAAGTACTTGAGAAGGACTAAGGATATGGTTCTTTCTTATGGAGGTGATGAACAACTCGTTGTTAATGGTTACACAAATGCTAGTTGGAATACCGATTCGAATGATTCTAAATTTCATTCTGGATACGTATTTATTTTGAATGGTTCAGTAGTTAGCTGGAGGGGTGCAAAGCAAAGCATTGTGGCAAGATCTTCAACTGAATCGGAATACATAGCTGCTTCGGAGGCTTCACAAGAGGCAATATGGATGAAGGAGTTCATTGCAGAGCTCGGTGTGGTTCCAAGTGTGCTGGACCCAATGTCTATCTATTGAGATAACATGGGCGCCATAGCCAATGCGCAAGAACCAAGGTCACACAAGAAGCTGAAGCATATCAAGCTACATTTTCACGCTATTAGAGAGCATGTCCAAGATGGTGACATAAATATTTGCAAAGTACACACAAATATGAATGTGGCGGATCCGTTGACTAAACCTCTCCCGAGGGCAAAACATGACCAACACCAAACCGCCATGGGTGTTCAGTATATTACCATGTAATCTAGATTAGTTGACTCTAGTGCAAGTGGGAGACTATTGGAGATATGCCCTAGAGGAAATAATAAAAGTGGTTATTATCATATCTTTGTGTTTATGATAAATTTTTACATTCATGCTATAATAGTATTAACCGGAAACATTAATACTTGTGTGATTTGTAAACTAAATTAGTCCCTGGTAAAGCCTCTTTGTAATACTATCTTGTTGGTTAATAAGCTGATCGTGGTTTCCCGATCATGAACGTTGAGATGTTATTAACAACAAGATCATATTGTTAGGAGAATGGTATGATGGACATACTCCTATAGATAAGCATAGCATAAAGATCAAGTCATTTCAATAGTTCGTTTGCTATAAGCTTTCTGATACATAGTAACCTAATTCATTCAACCATGAGATCATGCTAATCACCATCACCGGAAGGATACTTTGATGACATCAAACACCACACTGTAACTGGGTGGCTATAAAGGTGGCATTGAGTGTTCGGAAAGTATGTGTTGAGGCACATGGATCAAGAGTGGGATTTGTCCCGTCATATGACGGATAGATATATCTGGGCCCTCTCGGTGGAATGTCATCCAATTAGCTTGCAAGCATGTGACTGGCTCACAAGGGATCACATATCACGGGAACGAGAAAAGAGTACTTATCAATAACGAGGTTGAACTAGGTACGTAGAGATACCGATGATCAAACCTCGCATAAGTAAACTATCACGAGACAAAGGGAAATTGGTATCGTATGTAAGTGGTTCATTCGATCGCAAAGTAATCATAGAAATATGTTGGAGCCATATGAATTTCTAGATTCCTCTATTGGTTATTGATCAGTGAAATGTGTCGATCATGTCCGCATAATTCACGAACTGTAGGGAGACACACTTAAGGATTCGATGTTGTTTAGTATATATGGAATATAAGTAGGGAGACCGAATGTTGTTCGGAGTCTCGGATGGGATCCGGGATATCACGATGATATCCATAATGGTCTGGAGAATAAGATTCATATAAGTAAAGTCCAATTCCGGAGTTCGGGAATGATTCCGATGTTTTCATCGGAGAGGTTCTAGAAGGGTCTGGAAGGTTCACCGGACCGGAAGGGGAATGGTTCATGAATGTGTCATGGTTAAGTGGAATGATTGGATCATGTCCTAGGTCACTTGGTTGGGAATTTGCGAGAGAGAAATAAAGCTCTAAATTGAAAGTCAAAAGGGAGGTTTGAAAAGTCAAACTGGAACAATAGTTTCCTAGTGGAAGAAGGAAAGAGTCCTTCTTTCTCTCCAACTTGGGTTTGGGGAAGGATTCAAACTCCCCTCTCCCAAGCTGCCCTCCCTCTCATAAATAGAGGGGAGGGGCTGCCCCAAAGACTTACAACCAGCCCTCCCCACCTTGCGCTGTCGCCGCCAGCCGCCTAGCGCCGCCGTGCCGTCGCCGGCCCGTCACCGTTGCCCTAGCCGCCATCAACACCTCCTCCTCCTCTCCGGCCCTCTAAACCTAGATCGTCAGAAACCCTAGATCCACCATAACCCGCAACGGCTTAGGCAAAGCCCTGCGGGATCTTCCCTCTACTTCCGACACCACGTCGTCGTGCTGCCGGAATCGCGAGGGGAGAACTACAACCTCCGCTACCTGCTGGAACAAGGGAGAGGAAGGTCTTCATCGAGTACCGAACATGTGACTGATTGCGGAAGCGCTGCCGGAACGCAGCGCCGGAAGGATCGTCTACGCGATCTTGAGATCTGCAAGTGTACGACTACATCATCCACGAGAATATGCTCTCGTTAACCGCTTTGGAATCTTCGAGGGTGAGTACTCTAATCGACTCGTTGCTACAATCTAGTAGATAGATCTTGGCTTGTTTGTGTGCATGCGGTAGAATTTTTTTGTTTTCCATGCTACGAACCCCTACAGCCCGTGCCTGGAGGGGGTGTGGCCAGATCAGGCACCCCCTCGGCCTCCCTCTTCGCCTATAAGATGCCTCTTGACCTAAAAACTGAGGGGGGGTTCAACTTTTTTTCAGAAAGAGTTTAGCTGCGCCACCACCACCAGAAACCGCGATTCGGAACCATAAACTCCGTTCTGGCACCCTGTCGGGACGGGGAATTTGGAGAGGATCATCGCCATCATCATCACCAATGCCTCTCCATCAACCATCTATGATTCCCTCATCCATGCGTGAGTAATCCCCTGATGTAGGCTATGGGGATGGTAGAGATTGGATGAGTTCTATCATGTAATCGAATAAGATTGTTAGGGCATGGTGCCTAGTATCTCTATTAGTGCTATTTGACTTTGTTGCAACTTGTTGTGCTTAATGCTTGTCACTAGGGCCCGAGTGCCATGATCTCAGATCTGAACTTATTATTGAATCATTATGATAGTATTGTTTGTGACCTTATCTGCAAGTTGTGTACACATATCATTGTCCAGATCTAAAGGCCCCGAAGTGACAGAAATTGGGACAAACGGAGGGGATGGATGTGATGTGAGGATCACATTTGTTCATGGAGTGTTAATGTTTTGCTCCGGTGCTCTATTAAAAGGAGCACCTTAATTTCCAGTAGTTCCCTTGAGGCCCCGCTGCAACGGGCTAGCAGGACAAAAGATGTTGTGCAAGTTCTCATTGCGAGCAGACATGACTATATATGGAGCACATACCTATGATTGTTTAGTACTTGGATGCTTATTCTTATTTATCAGCAATTTCCCTAGAACTTGAAGTTACATGTTTAGACTCGTCCATGCAACGCCCGTCCATCCATCCCTATGCCTACTGCACTCATATCCTACTGTTTGCTACTACTGTTACTATTGCTCCTGTTTTACTGCTGCTGTTACTTTTCTGTTGCTACTACCAAACTGTTGCTACTGATAAACTTCTGTGAGCAAGAACTATTTCCAGGTACAGCTGAATTGACAACTCAGTTGTTAAGGCTTGCAAGTATTCTTTGGCTCCCCTTGTGTCAAATCAATAAATTGGGTAATACTACCCTCTAAGACTGTTGCGATCCCCTATACTTGTGTCAACACCCGGATTTTTAATCCCAGATGCCTGTTATGCCATACATCGCAATCCCAGGATTACCATTTTTGTGAGACATAACAGATTGGTACCATAGTTCATCATCCATTACAAACCATAATAAAGGTCTTACAAATAAAGGATCTCATGATCCAGTCTTAATACAATCAACGCAGCGGAATAATATAATAACGGTAGCATGGGCGAAGCTCCATCTTCAGGGTCACAGGCAATGCTGACGATAGGAGATGATCCTAGTTGTCGTAGACTTCCTGCTGTACATCCTCCTGATAGTCCTCCTCATAGTATGGCCATAGGAATAGCCAGGGACAAAGCCATGAGTACTCTTCAAGTACTCGTAAACTATCACTAACAAGTAAAGTGGTTTGAGTAGGAATCCTAAGCTCTAGGTTGTTTTGCAAAAATCCAGATTTATCTCTAACCGAGTTTAGAAGCAAAGAAAACTAACTTAGAGTTTTACAACACCTAAGTGGGAACTTAGTTTTCAGGTTCACAACCCTGTTGTGGTCAAGTCAAGTCATGATTCATTTCACAAGTCATTTTGAAAACATCTGACGACGGAAGAGTATGGCCATTCCAACTATCCATAACTATGGACGCGGCTATTCGAATAGTTTGACACTCTGCAGAGGTGGTACACTTTCACCACAACATTCAATACATCTGTCAGGAACAATCCTGAATCACCATACTCAGTAAGCGGATAATCAATCCTAACCTTTCAATTACACACCCTAGTATAGGCACCTCCCCTATGAGTTTGGCCTCCCAACCATGACCATCTATCATCTTGGGAACTGCATAGGTGGACAATCCTCACGAGGTAGCCTCAACTCAAACCTCGGCCACAAGGGAACCCATACTAAGATATATAAACTTCCAGTCAAGCCCTACCCAAACTAGGGTATTGTGGTTGTACGGTAAAGTTGGAATGGTATCGCATCCGAACACAACCATTAGTTTTATAAAGGGATAAGTCTCATGCCTCAACATTTTCATCATCAAAATCACCTGGTGTTCATAACACATGTCAAAACATTTCATTAGAATGACTCATCATTATAAGGTTTTCATAACCATTTTCACTAAGAATTCCCATCTAAAGTGATCAAGTTTTATGCTTAGCACTAGCCACTAAATTGGGGGTAGTCACTAATGAGGGGTGCTAATCAAGTGTGACTTATCTAAGTCTAATCTCATGCCTCAGTATGACATCTAGTTCTATCTAACTTAGGACAAGTTTTATGCTCTTTATGCTACCTCTAATATCTTTCCAAAATTCCCAAGTCACTAAGTAAACATAAATAAAGGGCTTTGATAAAGAAATAAAATAATCAAGGTGGCAAGTAAAACTGGGATTTAGTATAATAAAGTGGTATATCCAAATATGCCTAAGGCCTCTAGTTTGCATAGTTATCATGCAAGTGTTATCTTGCAAAGTTCTAGCTTGCTAAGATGGCTTGCATGGTTAAGAAACTTGCAAGTGGTACCTTGCTAAGTTAACTTGTATTGTGAAGCTTTCCTTGAGTAGTGTAGTGGTTGAAGTTCTCCTCTGCTTCCTCTTCGTAGTAGTCTCCTTCCTCCTCATATCCTTGGTCGGTACTAGCGTCTATAAATAAATACGAGGTACACAATCACCAAACAATACTTAACCACTTCTATTTAGCACGCAAAGGTTCACACTAGATGATCTAGCATCATCACAATTATCACAAGGATTAAAGGTCTAGTTTTATTTATTTTATTTTAGCAAAGTAATTTCTACTCATTGAAAAACTACTTAAGATTTAATATTCTCCATTTAAAATATGGGATCATGTTGACACATGTCATCACCACATATTTTAATACTTGGGAGTGTGATTTAAAGTGGTGTCACAATTTAATAATGTTTAACATTGTTATTTTAATTAATTAAAGTGACTAGAAATGCCTATGGGGCATTTTTTTAACACTTGTCTATTATTACTGCATGTAAACCTAAATATTTTTATATATTCAGTTAGATCTTGTCAAATGTGATTTTTGAGAGTTGGAATCAACTCAAAAGCATTTATGGTTGATTTTTGAAAAATGTTTGAATACAAAAAAGTCTCTGTCTTGTTATTTTTACTATAGGTGATCTATAATTTCAAATGGTTTGAATCCAGCGGGCTTGGATTAATAATTTCCATACCTTTATAACAAAATTAGTTTCATGAAATTTGGTTCAGTGAAACTCTCTGAATTGATTTTTGAATCAGCAGACAGAACTAGAGTTTGAACTAAATTGAAAAACCTAAGTTTGAATTAACTGGGTCGCGTGGGAGAGCTAGATGGGCCGGCCCACTGCGCATAGCATGTGCGGGATGGTTTAAGTGGTGTCTCCACTCGATAGTGAGACCGGGGTGCCGAAGGGGTATGGGATGGTTTTGACCGTAGGATTAGATTCAAGATCAACGGCTCACGACTGTCGTCCTCATCGGAACAGGACACGACGGGGACAAACCCTAGCACAACCAGTGGGGGTCTAGGGAGGCTCACCGGAGCTCTGGCGAGGGTCGGCGATGGGGGTAAACGAACGAGGTGGCTCCGGCGGTTCTCCTGGTACTGGCGTCTTCTCTTGAGGTGGCCTGAATCAACGATGCCCTTCTCCTCCAGCAGCGGTGGGCTCCGGCCAAATTCCAGTGAGGGAGAGCTCGCCTTGCTCCAAGAAAAAGTGGGGGAGGATCAGTGAGGAGTGGTGAGTGTGGAGAAATGGTGCGGGGAGGGCCTCCTTTTATAGGAGAGCGAGAGGGGCAGTGCAGCGTGGGTAAAGCTCGTTGGGGTTGGCGGTGCAGTGAGCTAATGGCATGGCTCGGGGGCTAGGACGGTGCACGGTTCCCTGGTGATGCTCAAGGAGGTAATGGCTCTGCAAGGGGCGGTCGAGAATAGTCGGAACGCGTTGGTGCTCTGAGCGGCACCGACAACGGTTTTGACGACGCACGGTGGCTACGGGTTGCACGACGGTGAACGGGGATGTCTGGGAGGTTCGTGGGGTCGTGGTGATCGCATGCACGTGCAGCAAAGGCGAGGCGCGGCGTGTGCGAGCGTGTCGGGGGCGGTTCTCCTGCATGCTCTTAGCATGGCAGAGACGAACTAGGCGCGACATGTTCTTTGTGGTCCATGGATTGACAGTGCTCGAGGGCTGGACAGGGGGTGACGGTGGACGTTGGGCTGCCTATTGGACATGGTGGCTAGGCACGGCGAATGCTCCTGCTAGCTTGCCATGGTCGGATGGCAAGGGGTGGCTCGGGAATGCAAAGCATGGTGCAATGGGTAGTGTTCTAGGCTGTTCAATGTTGTGGTTGTCACTGGGGAGACAAGGGTGAGCAAAGGGAGACAATGGTTTGAATGATCAGTGCTCAAAACAGTGAAAGTTTGGCCAATTTGATTTGTGTCTGCAAAGTGTTTGATGAAATAGCCGAAAGAAATTTATATTTGAATTTTTGGATGAATTTTGTTGAGTGTACTGGGCACATACTTGGTAGTCTATGGTTGCTTGGATTTGTTAAGGTGAACTGATTTGGTTGGGTTTTGAGAAATGGTGATCTTACCATATGAACTAGATTCAATTTTGAATTGTTCTTGGCATATATTTGCAAAATGTTTCTGTGGGGTTTGCAAGGTGGGCTTGGGTTCACTTTTACTTGGTCTAGCAAGGGGTGAAAAGAATTGGATTTGTTTCTGTTATAAATCTTGGACTAGAAACACTCAAAGTGGTCTAGTGGTTAACTTTGGTCAAAATGACCATTTGCTTATATCTTTTGTTTTTGAATTTCTCTTCTTTTGATTCTGCTTGGAAATGATTTAGATGATGTTGTTTTCATCTTTAAACCAATCCTTGCCGCTCATAACAATCAAACAAGTCATGGCAAGCATTCATGCATTCATCACATACACACATGCATTCATATTGACTTTAATTAACAAAAGTTTTTATTAACCCTAAATTTGGGTGATTGGAACTTGATAACCTTGATTAATATTTTTGGGATGTTACAACTTGTGGGTCATCAAGACTATTTTCTGGCACCGTTGCCGGGGAGCATAGCTTTATTTGTAAAGTTCACTTGGATCTATTGTTGTTCACTGCTACTCCGTTCATCATGGGTAAGTCTCGTGATGGAAAGTTTCCTATTTTACCATCCACTACAAGAAGAGGTACAGTCCTAAATACCTTTGCTGCTCTTGATTCACTGTCTATTATAAGTAAGCTTGTTACACCACCACCACATACTCATGCTATACACACTGCCACTACTGCTGAATCTGAAATTGCTTCTAATACTCATGATGTTACTTCTACTGTGCTTGATGTGAGTGGTTCATTAGGTCCTTTCCTAGATGCTACTATGGCTAGTCTAGGAAATACTGAAACTCCTAGTGAAGACACTGTTACAACTGTTAGCTCACCTAAGTCTAGAGAGAGATATGATATTAATGATGATTACATTGAGTTTACTGATGAATTTATTGAGGGGTGCCAAAACACACATGGTGCTAGTGCTATTAAGAGTCTCCTTGAGAGACGTACCATTATTCCTAAATTGTCCTCTGATCCTAAGTTTGCCACCTCTCCCATAGATATTAAAGATAAAGATTATGATTTCTCTCTTGATTTATCCTATTTAGACATTGTTGAGAAAGAACCTTTTTGTGGGACTGAAAATGAGAGTGTTGTAGCTCATATGAATGAGCTTTCCACTATGAGTGCTTTATTCTCTGATGATTTTAAGATGCGCAAGTACTTTGTTACTAAGATCTTCCCTTTTTCACTAAAAGGAGAAGCTAAGGCTTGGTTTAATATATTACCTCCTGGTTCCATTGATAGCCCTGATTGTTTGATTGCTTATTTCTTCTAGAAATATTTTCCTCCCAGTGCTAGACATGCTGCTTTGCAGAGACTTTTTGATTTTAAATAGGTAGAAGAAGAGAAATTGCCTGAGTCATGGACAAGGTTATGTGCCTTGATTCATGCACATCATGGATGTCCATTGCCTAAAAATGACCTTCTTGATATTTATTATAATGGACTAACTGATGATTCTAGGACATATGTAGATAGTTTTGCTGATTGTGTTTTCAGGAAAAGAACTCCTACAGATGCTAAAGAATTAATGGCTAAAATAAGCAAGAATTATGATGATTGGACTTCAACTGAGCTAAATACACCTGAGCCTATTACTCCTGAACCAGCTGTGCCTGAACCAGTTCCAACACCAACACCAAAGAAGAGGGTAATGATTGCATTAAATGATGAAGTGATGAAAGAAGCTAAGAAATGTCTCAAGGAGAAAGGTATTAGAGCTGAAGATGTGAAGAATCTACCACCTATAGAAGAATTACGTAAGCCAATTCCCCACTCATCTACTATAGAGGTACACTCTCTCCACTTTGATGAAGGTGATAATCCTTATGGTAAGCCTCCTGATCAATGCTTAGAGGAACTTGAAACATTTATTGTTAAACAAGGTAATTTTAATAAACAAGTTCAGAATCATTTATTGGAAAACTCTAGAGCTATTAATGAGTTGAAAGATATTATGGAAAGAACTGCTAATGATATTAAAATGCTTTGTAAACACTTTCAAATGGTTCAAACCCAAATTGATCAACTTGCTAAGGTACAAAAAGATATGCTAGTTAATGCCTCAGGAGATAAACATGCTTATGGAATTAGAACTAGGACTGGTATAGCTACTCAAGATCCTTTATATCCTGAAGGACATCATAAAAGAATTGAGTAGGATTCTCAACAAGGTGAAAGTAGTGGTAGTCCTCTAAGAGAAAGAAAAAGAAAAAGAAAATAGTTGAGGAACCACTTGAACCTGCTGTAGATCCTAATAGTATATATATCTCTGATGCTGAAACTGAGAGTGGTAATGATAAAAATGATGCTCCTGATAGGGAGGAAGTTGAGGAATAACCTAAGAACCACACTAAGAATACTAGGTACACTAAGGAAGATTTTATTGCTAAAAAACATGGTAGTGAGAGAGAACCTTGGGTGCAGAAACCTATGCCTTTTCCAAATAAGAAACATAAGTCAAAGGAGGAAGAACACTACAACAAGTTTTGTGAGTGGATGAAACCTTTATTTTTGCAAATTCCTTTGACTGATGCTATTAAGTTGCCTCCTCATTCAAAGTATATGAAGGATATTGTCTCTAATAAAAGGAAGATTCCTAATGAGGAAATTTCTACTTTGCTTGCTAATTATTCCTTCAATGGTAAGGTTCCAAAGAAACTTGGTGATCCAAGTATACCAACTATTCCTTGCTCTATTAAGAACAATTATGTTAGAACTGCTTTATGTGATTTGGGAGCTGGAGTTAGTGTTATGTTTTTTTTTCTCTCTACAAGAGACTCAAGCTGAAAAGTTGATACCAACTGATATATCTTTGCAAATTCTTGATAAGTCAACTACTATTCATGTTGGTATATGTGAGGATGTTCCTGTTCAAGTGGCTCATAATTTCTTGGTTTAAACTGATTTTGTTGTGCTTGAAATGCCTCAAGATGATAATATGTCTATTATTCTTGGGAGAGATTTTCTTAATACTGCGGGTGCTGTGATCAATTGTAATCAAGGAAAAATAACTTTTAATATTAATGACAAAGATCATACTGTTTATTTCCCTAAGAAGGTTGCTAAGAGCTATTGCCTGATTCCATTAAAAATATTGAGAGCATCAAGGTTGGAGAAATATATTTTCCAATTCCACAAGAAAATTTTGAAACTATTATGATTGGGACCATTGCTATCAAGTTTGAGGTAACATAATCACTTGGTGGAATGCAAAGTTTTGTTTCATATAAGATTATTTTGGTAACAATACCTGATCAACCTTGTTAACAAAAGGATTTTAATGAACAAAACAATGTTTTCACAGTGGTTATACTTGCTCACTTTTATTTTTCTCCTTCCTAGTCTTTACTTTTTCTCTTGCTAGGTTTGGTTTTGCTAGTTGTTTGCTTATTAGAGTGTCTTAGAACTTCTGTAGATTTGGGTTTTTGTTTGCTTTTTCTTCTTCTAAAAAAATCTTTTCTGCAAGAAATCAATTTTCATACCCTCAAAATTGGCCAAAAATAAAGTTTCCCGAAAAATCCTAGAAAATCCATATTAAATTTTTCCTCGAAGAAAGGGGCAGAGGGACACCTTGAGTGGCCCAGGGGGACCCACCAGTCCAGCACACCCCCTGGTGGCGCGGCCAGCCCCAGGTGGCGTCTAGCCTGGGTGTGGCCCACCTATGGCCCTCCAAGATGCCTCCTCCCAGCCACCTTCTTTCTCTCTTTCGAAAAACACCGGAAAACTTTCTCAAGGTCGAGTTCTTGCTATTCTTGCTCCCGGTTTTCGATCTCCTTGCTCAGCCCATCTTTGCTGCTGATTTTTGGAGGGATTGCTCCATGGTTTAGAGCCTCACCATTCAGATTATCGGTTCCCCATAGATAGGCTTGATCTTGATTCCATGGTTGAGCATAATTTTGTCTCTTCTTGGGCTACTGTGAGAAGTTTACCATTTGAGTTATCCTTTGTTAAGCGTGGTTGGAGAGGGGGTAGGACTGAGAAAGTAGTTTATTTGTCTGCACCTGCTTTGTTTAATTTGATAACATGCAAGGATGGTCGCTCACGGAGGAGTTCGACACATACGTGGCGGAGCTCTCCCGGCAAGAGGAGAATGTTGGAGAGGATGCTGAAGATGATTCGGTTCAGCCCTACAACTTGGGAGAGTTTCATACCAGCAGCCCTCCTATGATTGGGGCGCATCTTCTTCTTCATCGCAAGCGCCTGACTATGATCATTCCTATAATGACCCACCAGCTTGGGGTTACTACTCGCGCTATTGAGCCCCACTTAGGCCAAAAGCCCAAGCTTGGGGAGAGGTATACCGACATCACACTCATCTATATATCATGTTTCGTCAGTTCTTTGTATATCCATTGTTTTGCTTTCTTTTTGGTTTTTGTTTCTGCCTTCTCAAGACACAAAATACCAAAAATATTTTCGTTGTTTCTCTTGGTTTGTTTCTTTGCTTTTTTATCTTTGGTTTGCCTTAAAGAAAAATCAAAAAAGATTTTGCTTTGTTTGTTTTTGCTTGGTTTGTTTTTGCTTTGTTTGCTTGCTTTAAAAAAATCGAAAACACCAAAAATATTTGTTGTTCTTCTTTGGTTTTGTGAGTTCTTTGCAGGGTTCAGCCGTCCTTAGTGGAGTTTGGTTTCATGCTTTTATTCAAGCCACACAATTGAAGGTCAATAATGAAGATTAAGACAACTTGAGGTGTGGTAAGAGGCTGGTAACGAACTCTATTTTTTTCATTTTTGTACATATACTCATCATTGTGAGCATGCTTAGTCTGTTCATATAAGGTGTATGTTATTTATGATGCTTAGTAGTTATTGCTTTCTTGTGATTAGCTCCAGCTTGCTAATAGTTTGTAGCATGTCATATGAATGTTTGCTCGCATTGTTTTATTCATAACTTGGTATGAAATTGTGGTATCCTCATCTAAATGTTTCATGTGAATCGACTTGGCACATGCTCACGCATGCATATGACTAAACAATAGTCAGCAAGCCTCGATGATTTATTTTTCCTCATAGTTCTTGTATGACTTTCATGCCATAATTAGTCCTATTTTGTTGCAAGCATGATTATGACAGTTATTGCTCTCTCATTTGTCACTCCCTCTCTATTGCTAGCCTTCACTTGCACTGAGTATGTTCTCTACTTGTGCATCCAACTCCCCAAAACCATTATTGCCAATAGTGTCCACCATACCTACCTACTAGCATCATTTGCTATTCAGTGCATATTCATTATGCCTTGTTTTCTTTCAAATAAAATGTTTGCTTGTTTTGAGAAAGTTAGTTAGTAAAGATCTCACAAACTTGGTGGCACACTTTATTTCTTGCACTTAATAAACCTGAACCATTGTGACTATCCATGAAAGTTATAAGCATGCAAATTATAGGCTGGGAGTTAGCAGAACCGTGCTGTCACGAGGAAGGCTTTCAACACTTATGGATAAATATCTAGTTGATATAATGCTCTTTTGTTTGCGGATGTCGTCGGTGTGAAATAAAAGGGGAGCTTGTGAGTTCATGGAGTTATATATGTGTTAGCGCCTGGGCCGCTAGCCTAAGCCATGCCTAATCATGGTGGAAACTTGCAGCATAACCATAATGAGCAATCTGTGAAGCATCCTCAATAAAAACCTATGCAAATAGCAAATAAAAAGATCGCTGAGATGCTCATTGTCTGCTTGCCTTGTCATTTTGATTATGGGATAGCTCCTGTATCATGTGCAAAGGGTACCCCGTTGGAGGTTCTCTATGATATGCATGTATTTATAATGACAAGAACTTACAGGTAACTAAAGTTGAGTAGCATGAGGAGCGGCCCTCGTACTCAAGGGACATGAGATTTCTAGTTTATGGTCTGTCAAGCATATAACTAATATTAGACCTCACTTTTACTTCAACCATATAAAGATGCCTATGATAGGGGAAATGAGAGCTCAAAGCTAATGAGTACCTTACTTTCAGCATTTGGAAGCCTTTTAAACTTTTCAAAACCTTTTCACTTCCTTTTTGAGTCACCACTTATTCTATGAGAACCTTCTTGAGAGCATAGTTGTCATTCTTAGTGTAATGTTCTTGTCTCAAAACTTGGTTAATTATGTCATGACTTTGATACTTGTACCTCTGATATCTTTACTTCTAGTCTTCACTTGAACTTCAGAGGTGCCTTGGCATTTATATTGTGCTCTACAAACAAAGGCAAGCGAGATACCACTCTATCATACCTTATTATGAGCATTACAATGTTGCTTATGTTTATGTTTCATGCTATTTATTATTACCGAGTTGGTTTCTCTTCATAGCTTGCAATGACTATTGAGTAGACTTAGTTGCATACTTCTTATTGTGAATGGTTTAAGTATCTACTCCTGTGCTGAGAATATATACATCATATGAAGCAAATGTGTTCGTGAAAGTTATTTAATCGCACTCAGTTTTCAACTGAATTGCTTGAGGACAAACAATAAGCTAAGCTTGGGGGGAGTTGATACGTCCAAAACGTATCTACTTTCCTAAACACTTTTGCTATTGTTTCTCCTCTAAACTTGTGTGATTTGGATACAACTAACACAGACTGACGCTATTTTCAGCAGATTTACCTTGGTGTCTAGTTTTTGTGCAGAAAATCAACTATCAGGAAAAATCCCGGAAAATATGCCAAAAATCCTATTTCACCAGAAGATCCACGGAGCCAGAATACGAGAAGGAGTGGAGCCTTGGGGGGCCCACATCCCCTGCCGCGCGGGTGGGCCCAGCCCACGCCTGGAGGGGGTGTGTCCAGCCTAGGCACCCCCTCGGCCTCCCTCTTCGCCTATAAGACGCCTCTTGACCTAAAAATCGAGGGGGGTTCGACGTTTTTTCAGAAAGAGTTCCGCTGCGTAGCCACCACCAGAAACCGCGATTCGGAACCAGAAACTCCGTTTTGGCACCTTGCCGGGACAGGGAATTTGGAGAGGATCATCGCCATCATCATCACCAACGCCTCTCCATCAACCATCTATGTTTCCCTCATACATGAGTGAGTAATCCCCCGCTGTAGGCTATGGGGATGGTAGGGATTGGATGAGTTCTATCATGTAATCGAACAATATTGTTAGGGCATGGTGCCTAGTATCTCTATTAGTGCTATTTGACTTTGTTGCAACTTGTTGTGCTTAATGCTTGTCACTAGGGCCTAAGTGCCATGATCGCAGATCTGAACTTATTATTGAATCATTATGATAATATTGTTTGTGATATTATCTGCAAGTTGTGTACACATATCATTGTCCGGATCCAAAGGCCCCGAAGTGACAGAAATTGGGACAACCTGAGGGGATGGCTGTGATGTGAGGATCACATGTGTTCACGGAGTGTTAATGCTTTGCTCCGATGCTCTATTAAAAGGAGCACCTTAATTGCCACTAGTTCCCTTGAGGCCCCGCTGCAACGGGCTGGCAGGACAAAAGATGTTGTGCAAGTTCTCATTGCGAGCACACATGACTATATATGGAGAACATGCCTATGATTGTTTAGTACTTGGATGCTTATTCTTATTTATCAGCAATTGCCCTAGAACTTGAAGTTACATGTTTAGACTCGTCCATGCAATGCCTGTCCATCCATCCCTATGCCTACTGCACTCATATCCTACTATTTGCTACTACTGTTACTATTGCTCATGTTTTATTGCTGCTGTTACTTTGCTGTTGCTACTACCAAACTGTTTCTACTGATAAACTTCTGCGAGCAAGAACTATTTCCAGGTGCAGCTGAATTGACAACTCGGTTGTTAAGGCTTGCAAGTATTCTTTGGCTCCCCTTGTGTCGAATCAATAAGTTGGGTAATACTACCCTCGAAGACTATTGCGATCCCCTATACTTGTGGGTCATCACTTTGTGTGACGTGTGTAGTCGAGTAAAGGCGGAACATAAAAAACTGGCAGGATTATTACAACCACTACCAATACCTGATTGAAAGTGAGATAAAATCGGTATGGATTTTATCATAGGATTGCCAAGGACTAGATCTGGATATGATTCTATATGGGTTGTTGTGGATCGCTTAACAAAAGTGGCTCATTTCATACCCGTAAAGACCACTTATACAAGTGCTATATTAGCCAAGATCTATATGAACAAGATTGTGTGTCTACATGGAGTACCTAGGAGTATTGTGTCAGATAGAGGAACTCAGTTCACTTTGCATTTTTGGAAACAACTACATGAGTCATTGGGAACTAGACTGGAATACATCACAACATTTCATCCTCAGACTGATGGACAGACAGAAAGGACCAATCAGATTTTGGAAGATATGTTGAGGGCTTGTGCACTAGACTATGGATCTAGTTGGGATGAAAGTATGCCATATGCAGAATTCTCTTACAACAACAACTATCAATCGAGCATAGGGATGGCTCGTTTGAATTCCTTT
Organism: Avena sativa; assembly: GCA_916181665.1. NCBI lineage: Eukaryota > Viridiplantae > Streptophyta > Magnoliopsida > Poales > Poaceae > Avena > Avena sativa. Next base: position 294,235,229 of record OV702297.1, on the reverse strand, counting down.
ATGGACGGAAGTGTACTACACCATTACTATGGAGTGGAGTAGGAGAAAGAAATTTTTTCTGACTAGATCTGATCGAGGAAGCCGACGAGAAAGTCAAAATGGTAAAGGACAGACTGAAGATAGCCCAATCCCGACAAAAGAGCTACGCATATCCAAAACATAGGGAAGTCACCTATGAGGTAGGTGATAGAGCTTATCTCAGAGTCTCGCCACTTCGTGGTGTGAAGAGATTTGGAATCAAAGGGAAATTGGCACCTCGATATGTAGGACCATTCAAAATTTTGAGCCGCAAAGGAGAAGTGGCCTATGAGTTAGAACTACCAGAATCACTATCAGCAGTGCATAATGTGTTTCATGTAAGCCAGTTAAAAAAGTGTCATCCAGAGATGGAAGAAACTTCGTTGAAGGACACTATACAATTGGAAGAAGTTCAGTTGGACAGTGATCTCACTTATGAAGAGAAACTTGTCAAGATTCTCGAGACAGAAGAAAGAGTCACATGTACTAAGAAAATCAAATTCTGTAAAGTATAGTGGAATCCTCATACCGAGGAAGAAGCAACTTGAGAAAGAGAAGATAAACTTCAGAAAGATCACCCTCACCTATTTGCTAGCCAATCCGAATCTCGAGGGCGAGATTCACCTTAAGTGGGTTAGATTTGTAACATCCCAAATTTCATCAAATACAAAACATCCTCATTGCATTCATATCATCATGGAATGTTTACATTGCACAAAAAATTTCAAATTCTAAAATCCTAGAAAACCCTATTTTATACCTCTTTCATATTACATGTATGGGGCATGTTTTTATTTTATTACCCCAAAGTGTTTTTGAGTGGTTTGTGTGTTTAAAACACTTTTCCATACTAGGACCACACCACAAAAATGTGGTGAAAGTTTGAGTGGATTTAGAATTGATTTGATGCTTCAAATCAAATTTGAAAAAATCAAAACAGATAAAGAAAAGAGCAAAAGGAAAAAAAATAAGAAACCAACCAGCCAATCTGGCCCAGCACCACTCGCAGCCCAACAAGCCCACCCGGGATTCTCCCCTCACCCTCTATTTCTCACGCACGCGCGTCTCACCCCCTCGCTGACCAGTGGCCCCCACTGCCACCTCACCCCTTCGTCCCCAGACTGCGCGACGACCACCTCGCCGCGGCCGTTTCCCCCTTTCAAAGCCGATGAATTCGCGTTTAATTGGCGTTGATTGCCGGCGTGATTTCCTCCCTCGCTCTGGTTACTTAATACCCTTGGCACCCGCTCCATTTCCCCCACTCACCCACCTCTGAGCGCCGGCAGGCTACCCCAATTCTTCCTCGCACCGCCGCTGCCCCGACGAACTACGGCGAGCTATTACGGTGAGCCCTATGCACGCCTTGACCTCTGGTTCAAACGAGCATGCTCACCTTTTCTTTGCGCTTCTTCTGATGCATGCTGCTTGTCCTCTTGTGCCCTAGAGCGTCGCCCCCATCGTCGACTGTGAACACCCAACGCTCGGCTGAACTCCGTCGAGCAATTTCGGTCGTGTCCGTGCGCCCCGCCTCCGCCCGTGACCACCTTGAAAACCACCTCATCGCTGCGACCCTGGTAAGCCACTGTGCCCCCTCCCCTACCCCCTAGCCTCGTCGGCACGTCGCCGTCAAACGCATCGCCGCCGCAGCTGCCATTTGCGCCGCTTAGTTTAGGTCAGAGCGATAGGATCCACTAGATCTAGATCCAGTGGCCTAGATTAGATGCCAACCCGAAAGGGTATGGGCAGATCTGAGCCGTAGGATTTCATTTAGATCAGATGGCACGCGCTGTGTGATCCGCGCGAACCGGTACGCACCAATCAGGAAGCGCCGCGTGTCCAGAGTTTAGATTTAAAATCTAGAATGTTCTATTAGATGTTTAAACTTGCAAAATTCATAACTTTTGATCTGTAATTCCAAAAATTACAAATTAGGTGTCTATGGATTCAGAAAAATATGAAATTTACATCTATGTCCTTTGTTTGGTCATTTGCTTATGAAAAATTAGGATTTTATGCAGAGACATTTGTAGGACTATTTTGACTATAAAAATTATTTAGAATATTATTTTTAGGTGGTTTTTTTAATCTTTAGAATTTAGAATGTATGCTGTGTCTTCAGTACAGTAGAGTTTGATTTTAAAAGTGTGGAAAATCATCTCATTGCATTTTGCATGCATTCATGTTATTTTTTAATGTTATATTGATTTGTATATATTTTGTTGAATTTTGTTGTGTAGATTTTGTGGATTGTGAAGTGTGTGATTGTGAGGATTGTACCTATTCCCCTAGCTACCAAGGCAAGTGATACTTCATATTTTTTCCTACTATTTTTACCTATTGCACTAGTGATTTTTGTAGTAGTACTTGCATGATAATTTTTCAAGTACATCGTTATGCTATGGTAGATCCTATAGGTTATATATTGGTAGGATTTCTCCTAAGTTAGGAGCCTTGGTATACTAGAATGCTTAGAATTGCTATTAGAATTAGTGGGTGGATTATTCATGTTATGATATTATGGAAAGATTATGTCTATGTGTTTTTGACTAAGAAAAACAACTTGTTAATGAAACACCTGGGTGGAATGGGACTTGTATGGTTTGTGTTGAGTGGTTACACATGGCCCATTTCTATGGTTTACCCTGTGTATCACACTTGTGGATGGCCACCCAGGAACAAAGAGATTTGAGATGTTTAGTGTTGAGAAGCTTTCAGTGCAACCACATGGCATATGGGCTCTGCCTTGACCAACTAAGTTGCAAGAACTCAGCCAGATGGACAGATGGTGGTAGAGTTGATAGGATGGAACACGTCCATGGTGGTCTGAGGGATTGCTTCTGAAAAGTCTCGTGTCGATGCATGTCGAGTATTGTGGGGAAAGTGCACCACCTCTCGAGAGGGTAAAACCTAAGTACTTAGCCGTGTCCCCGGTTATGGACATTTTGAGCATCAAAGACATTGCAATGATCAAGAATCTCCTCATCCCTATTTCTCTAAGTTAAAATTTGTGGGTGAACAAGGGTAGAGGTTCACCAATGTCTATTGGTGATTCCTTAGTGTTTTTGTAAAGAAAAACTTAGTATTTTCAAACTAGTAGGATAAAACTTATTTGAGCAAAGCTAGCCTGATCCACACCTAACCAAATTCATGTAGTTGATAGTCTCTACTATATAACTATGATATCACTTGCCAATACAATTCTAACTGTATTGACCCCTGTGGCTGTAACTTATTATGTTGCACGTTACTCTGATGGTGAGTAGTTTATGAGTATAAACTCAACATGTTTGCCTGTGGCACGTGAAGATGAAGGCTTTATTTATATACTATGTAATGAGAACTCTTTATATGTTAGCCTTGGGCTAGAGAGTTGTAAGAACTATTGTACTCTTGGAATTTCGATGTAATAATGACCTTTGTATCTATGTACTTTATCTTAAACTGTGGGTGCTAGCAATTTGAACCAGGGACTAGCACTGCAATCACAGGGACCTTTACCTGAAAGGGTGAGGTCTTACAGATGGGTATATCAATGATATACTAAAAACTCCCATAGGTCGAGTTGGAACTGACGACTACGTGGCATGGAACTACACCAAAAATTGGGTGTTCAGTGTTAAATTGGCATATCACCTGAAAATGCAGCTAAACTCTCTTAGGGCTGGAGGCGCGGGCACATCAACGAGCCTCGACGAGCACAGAGGATGGTTGTCTCCGTGGGCTGCGGACATTCCTAGAAAAGCCAAGATTCATATTTGGAGGCTGATTTAGAATGGGCTTGCAGTTGGAAACGAGTTGCGACACATCAAGGAGGGAATCAGGTGCATAGTCTGTAACGGTGAAGAGTCCCTGGTGCACCGGTTCTGGAAGTGTCCGCACTCAGTGGCGATATGGGAAAACGCTCAACAACTGACGGGCCTGAAGATCCCAAAACCTAATGATTTGATCCGCCACCACCGAGACATGCATGGCTGTGTATTGGACTAGATAGGAAAGCTGGAGGACAAGGATCTTTGTGTCAATTTGATGATCATCTATCAACTATGGCTTGCTAGAAATGACGCCAGAGAGGAAATTCAGATTGCAGCACCACGTGAGGTAGTGCGGCGATCCCTTTTCCTGGTCGAGGAGTGTCCGGGACTGAAACCCGCTTGCTCTCGACCCGAGGACGACTGGATTAAGGTAAATGTCTACGGGGTTTTCTCGGAGAAGGACGAGTGTGGAGGTAGCAGTGAGGTTTTTGGAGACCACCATGAAAGCTTCATGGCAGGGGCGAGCCATTTTTTCACCTCCATACCTGACCCAGAAAGGATGGAGCTCCTCGCATGCAAGCAAGCCCTGATGTTGGCATTGGAGAAGGACGTAAGGAAAGTTTTGCTGGAATCAGATTGTCATGGCGCTGTGACAAAGGTAAAGAGCAACGACACTGACCGATCTCTTCATGGACCATTGGTCGAGAAAATAAAGTCGATGCTGGCTAAGTTTGTCACTCACTCGGTAAAACATGTGAAGCGTTCTGGTAATCAAGTAGCACATCATCTAGCTAAATTTGGCTGCGAAAATAAAGTGTGTAGGGTGTGGAATGTTCCCCCCCTAGATCTTGTTGTAAACCTCCTGGCATCTGAAATTGCCTAACTAATAGATCGCAGCTTTCTTCTCAAAATGATAAAGAAAATACGTTAATACCAAGAAAGTATCGATTGTCTTGCTATTATGCTATACTTTGACTACATCGATTCCGACATGGTTGGTGGTATCCTTCTTGCAAGTTTTATCCGTAGTGCTGGCCGCCGTGACGAAGCTTCGGAGGCTTCTCTCTGCGGGCCCATCAGAAGCCATTGCCTCTCGCGCCATCCCTTTCAGAGCCTCCACTTTTTCCCTGATCTCGAGGGCCCTCGCGCCACCACCCATGACCAGCTCCACGCACCTCGCGAGCTCCGCCCTGGTTAAGATGCCCTCGCTGTTGTGCTCTCCTTTGACGCCGGCAGTCCACTCCTCCTCTATCAAGAACGCGTTTGTAGGCTGGTCCAACATGCTCGGCGCGGCGATGACCGGCATGCCCAGGGCCACGGCTTCCAGCAGCGTCGAGTTCCAGCCGCAGTGCGTGATGAAGCATCCCACAGACGGGTACGCCAGGACGTCTGGCTGGTCGCACCACTCCACCACCATACCCTTCCCCTCCAGCCCGATGTCGTCAAAGCAGCTGCTCACGTCCTCCTGTCGGTCGTCCTTGCACACGACGAGCAGGTATGGCCGGCCGCACTGCCGCAGCCCGTGCACGATCTCCTCCATCTACTGCTTGATGTACGTCCATATGCTGCCGAACGAGACGTACACCACCGACATCTTCGGCTGAGCTCCGAGCCACTCCATGTACCTCTTCTTGTCGGCACCGGCGTGGTCGAACAGGTGGATCCGTGCCATGGCCGTGGACCCCATCATGGGTCCGACAGCGAACACGTCCAGGTGCTACCTCATGGCCGCGAGTGCCGCCGGCTCTAGCTTGTCGGAAGTGTTAACGAGGAACTTGGCACTTTGTCCCTGTGCGTCCGTGAACTCGAACAATTCACGGAACAAGTCGTTGACGACCTCGGCCACCTCGCAGCCGGTGGTGTCGACGAGGAACAACGGGAAATCGAGGATCCGGAGAGGCTGGCACAGCCCTGGCAGGTACACCGCGTACGCGGTCAGCGGCGTGGCATGTGATCAGCTCGCCGTATCCGTGGAAGTAGTGGTAGTACGTGTTAGCTGCTTTAATCTAGTCGTTTGCCAAGTAGTCACGTAGATGAGCTGTAGTTAGTTATTTCAGTTTAAACGTTTTTGTTGACTAGTAAACAAATCGTGCACGCACGTCTTTTAAATATAATATATCTTTCGAAATCTATTTATTATTTTTAATCTAGGCTGATTTTTATGCAGTTTTTGTTCCACTTAATAAATATGTAAGTGTGCAAGTGCACTGTACAATTCCCACCCGACATGAGGAGCACAAAACAATATTGCACTTAGTTTTAAAAAATCTACAATTCAATCTCAAATTGAAGCAACACTTAAAAAACGGCTATTAAGCAACCATATGTATTCCCTCTATCTCATAATATAGAATATATTATTGTTGAATATAAATATATTGTCTAGTTTATTTCCATCAAATCGGTCATGTATATTGGGGACGCTTAAAACGAACGCTAGAATAGATTTCCTGGTGATTAGGCCTAAATCCCATCCGATCCCAGGACATTTTCTTGTGTCGGCGTTTAATCAGGCGTCGCTATGCCTATTTTTCTGCTGCACGACCAAGCTCGTAGACCCAATCAAGAGACTCTTGTTGGGAGCCCGGACGCTTAGCTGATAATCCCGATTTTCTGGATTTTTTTTTCGTCTAAGCGTAAATGCCCTGATAAAGTTGGCTAGTACAATAACATCTTATATTACAAAACAGAGAATGCTATTTATTCTCTGAAAAAAATCACCTCTATATGGTATCAATAAAGTTTCACTCCATGACGGGATATTTTTCTTTTAGAGCAATCGGCAGGAGCGCTGCCTTTTCTATTAGAAGAGGGAATAATCGGTCAAAGTACAGAATGACATGTTTAGATTAAGATGAAAACATGCCAAAACCACCAGAAAACCCCCAAAAAACTAGTCTGGCTCGGCTGGGATAGCCGGCCCATGCGTATGAAAAGCGCTCTTCCGTTGAAGTATGTCGTCTCTGGCCATGAAAGCGACCTCTATATAGGTTAGCCGTCGACTCGTAAAGATTCTTCGGTTTCGTTCCTTCTAGGCATTCCATAGGACGTAAAGCATGCGGCCACTAAGGCGGTTCTGCTCCTTTGTTGATCTTCCAGCGATCAAATCGTCCCACCATTCTGATATAGAGGGAAAGGACTGCCCGGGACTGCCGATTGTATCGTTGCTCCAGGATTGCGTTGTGTTCCAGACAGCAGTCGTGAAAGGACAATCTTTGCAGAGATGGTTGGCAGTTTCTGGGGCCGATGCACAAAGCGGGTAGATGGGGTCATGAGGCCATCCCCTGATGGCCAGCATGTCAGCGGTCAGTAGTTTTCCGTGTAGGGCTAGCCAAGAGAAGAGCTTGCACTTCGGCTCAGCGTGGGCGTCCCAAATCTTTTGCGCCTTGAATTTGGGAAAACAACCGTTGAATTGTGCGTGATAGGCCGAGCTGGCGGAGTATACTCCGTCAGCGGTGAGGGTCCATTTGATGGAATCAGGAAGCGTCGTACTCAACTGAGTTTGTTGGGTGATGTCCCAAACCTCCATGTATTGTGCAAGCTTGGTCGGCGTGTTGAGCCTGGCAACCGTGCGAATCCAGTTTCCATTAGCAAACTCTAACGCAACAGTCCTCTTTTTTCTTATAGCTATCTTGTAGAGGTCGGGAGCCCACTGCTTGAGAGGCCCACGGTCACACCAGTTGTCGTGCCAGAAAGAAGCGGTTTCACCGTTTCCGACTGTGGTCTTGGTACATGCTCGAAAAAGGGCCATGTCAGAGGAGTTACAAGGAAGCTTTGATCCGGCCCAGGTGCGTGTAGGGTCAGTCCATTGGAGCCAAGGCCAGCAGAGCCTATTGTTTGTTGCTTCATTCTCAGAACTTCAAAACGTGTACCGAAAGTTGCTTCCATGGATCTATGATCAATGGTATTTTCTATAGCTTCATCCTTGTTAGACGGATATTTAATAAAGCAAATTATCAGAAAAATCTTACTGTAGTAATTTTTAAACTAAAATTTTAAAGCAAATGCGATCTTTATATTATTCAAAGTTCCTAACACAATATTCTACGAAAACCCACGGTAGTCTCACACCCCTGACTTAAAACAAGAGTCATGCTTCGCTTACAACAAAATTTGTATGATCTGCGTACGATGCAGAAAATGGACCATGGATTGCACATAAAAACAGCACCGTGAACGGGCACATGACCTTGTCGTACGAAAATCGGAAAGAACTCCATCGTAGTACTATGTGATATGAGGGAAACACATCACAGTCCACAGGCCCCCACACACCGCTTCCCACTCTCAGCTGAGCTTCCTCACTCTTATGTTCTCTGCACAGACTGCGTCGTCTCTGTCCTCTCCGCTGCCCTCCCCTCCGCAGGCGCGAGGAGGTAAATTAAATAAAAATAACCCAAAGTCGTAAGAAATTCAAAGATTAACCCTATTCAAAAACAAATTCAAACGGAATAACCCTTTTCTGTCACTTTCGCCCGCAAGGCGCCGAAGCCTCCTGTGCAGCGCCAGCTTGGACGGCGCCGCAGGCCTGCCAAGCTGGCCGGCTAGGGCCAGGCGCCGCACAGCTGCCACGCTGGCTCGCGTGTGCAGCGCCGCCGAGCATGACGCCGCACGCCTGCCTGCTGCGCCTCTCGGGCTGGCACGGCACACCCTGCCACGCTGGCTCCATGGGCCCCAACACCTTAAGTGCGGCGCCAGGCGGGGTGGTGCCGCACCCACCTGTGCCGCGCCGTGGTGGCTGGCGCCGCACACCTGGAGCCCTTAAGCTCGCGCCGGGTCGGCCCAGCCCGACCCTATTCTCTCTTTCCTTGCTTTCCTCTCCCCTCACCACTTAGAACGGCGGCGGCGGCTAGGGCTCACTATTCCCCAATCTCCACTCAAAACTCCAAGATTTGAAGAAAAATTTAGGGGATTTCTTCCCCAATAGCCTCACCAAGGTATTTTCCTCTTCTCCCCTCAATTTCATCCGCAAATTTTAAGTTATTTGTCCCTAGATTGAGAAATTCCTCCAAATGCTAGGCCACCAATTGGATATGTAAATTTGTATGGAGCAATGAGGTCTTTGGTTGATATATAGAGTTAGAATTGGTATATTAAACCTTCTTGTATATAGATAAGATTGTTAGGGTTAGGGTTAGGGTTAGGGTTAGAGTTAGGGTTAGGGTTAGGGTTAGAGCTATGGTTAGGGTATGGTTGTATGAGCTTGTTGTTAGTGTAAATTTTGGCATAAATACTTATTTAATTTATGCACCGTTATGTTCTTATATTCATTTTAGGGATAGATAGAATTGTCCATGTTCATCATATGGACAAGGAAGCTTTCTTGAGAGGCAATATTGAGCCAGACCCGGATGAGATTGACTTGGTGTTTGATCGTAGTTCAAACTATGCGGAGGTGTTGCAACAAATTCGGGTAGATTTGAATTGGATGGATCCTAGTGATGTTGTTGAGTTGGAGGGTAGGCACAATGTGGGATTTGGGATGCACAACCGTTGGAAGACAATGCGTATCAGCTCGGAGCAACGTTGGTTTGCATACAAGGAAGTGGTGGCTGAATCACAAGACAAAGCTCTTGAGTTATTTGCCACGAAAAAGGTTGATGGTAATATGCAAAGGAGTATCATACTGGTTGCCTCCCCATATGAAGCTCGGAGTCCTCCACCCCATGAACCAAGAGGAATTGACTGAGCCTCCTTTGACACAGCAAGATGAATTGAGGACATCTCTGAGCTCCATTTCAAAGAATCAAGCTGAAACATTGGAAGAGGAGAATGATGAGTATGAGGATAGTGAGAGGGAGGTTGAGCTCTGTGACAATACTATTGGAAATTTAGACTTATATCATACACAAGAGAACATGGATCATGACATCCCGTTTTCTCGAATGTATGTATCCGACTCGGATGAGGATGGTCCCGATGAAGAAGTTGATGAGGAGGGATTCACTAAGGATGAGGCCGAAGTGCATGAGAAGGTATTGGGCAGGGATCATCGGGTACCCTTGTTTCGTGATCTTAGTCTAGCGGATGAAGCCACGGTTGATGGCGGCAAGGGTGTAGTGCTTGGACCAAGGCCAACTTCCTATCGGGATGTTAGTCGCGAGAAGAATGGGATTCAAAAGGATAGAGGTTTGCCACATTGTTGGAACTTAAGCAATGGATCAAGGACTTCTCTATTAGGTATCATCGCCCTTTCACGGTGGTTCACTCGGACGTGAAGAAGCGTTACACGGTTAAATGCGAAGATGACGGTTGTCCTTGGATAGTGCGGGCAAGACCATACAAGGGGGGGCCTGGTTGGCGCATTTCAAGCTGCGTGTCAACGCACATGTGCCATGGAAAAAGGGTGGATGGCAAAGATGTGAAGCACGAGCACCGACAACTGACCTCTGAGTTTCTCGCCTTTAGGCTTTCAAACCAAATTTCTTCACTTCCGACAATGACCATCAAGATGGTCATGGAGTTCGTGGAAGCAATCTTTCACTATGAGGTGAAGTATGGGAAGGCATGGAAGACGAAGCAAGCCGCATTCAGGATGTTGTACGGTGGTTGGGAAGAATCATACAGCCGAATCCCTAGGTTGTTGCTAGCAATGGCCGATGCTAACCCGAACATGGTTCATGTGGTTGAGCCATATGGCACCGAAACGATGGTTCGTAATGAAAGAAATGTTCGAATATTTGGGCGTGCTTTTTGGTCATTCGAGCAATGTGTGAGGGGCTTCGAACATTGTAGGCCGGTAATATCCGTGGATGGCACCTTCTTGACCGGGCAGTTCCGTGGCACTCTCTTGATTGCAATAGCAAATGATGCAAACAACCGGTTTCTTCCCTTGGCTTTTGCTTTGGTAGAGGCGGAGAACAATGTTAATTGGGAGTGGTTCTTCCGTCTTTTGAGAACGAAGGTTTTACCTCTTGATAGGGAAATAGGTGTCATCTCGGATCGCCATCAAGGAATTCTCAACGCGGTGACGATTGACATTCCCGGGCATCCTCCTTTACACCACCGATGGTGCATGAGACATTTTTGTTCCAACTTCTATAGGGCATGTAAGAGCAAGGAGTTGGTTGATGATCTTCAAGATTGTTGTCTTGCTTTCACAGACCGACGTTTCACAAATCTATATCTCAGATTGTGGAACAACAAAAAACTCGATTCCAAGGGTCAAGAGTTTCTCAATAAGCACATTCAGCTCCGTGACAAGTGGGCACGGGCTTATGATGAGGATGGCCGGAGGTATGGTCAAATGACAAGCAACATGGCAGAGGCCTTCAACAAGGTCCTTAAAGGTGTCTGTGCATTGCCCGTCACAGCAATAGTTCGATACACATTTGACAAGTTAAATGGATATTTTCTGAACTACTCACTTGAAACCGATAAGCAAATTGCAGGACAAAACAAGAAGGAGTACAAGTACGAGTTCCCACCTAGGGTTGATGATTGGAGGACATTTCAGTCAAGGAAAGCAGACTCCCAAGTTGCCACTGTTTTTGATAACGACGAGCTCATTTACCAGGTGGTTGAGCCTGGAGGAACCACTTCGGATGGTGTCGAACACGGAGGCCGAGCCTTTAAGGTCTCACTAAGGGATTGTGATTGCACATGCGGAAGGCCGTTGTTGCTCCATCTAGCTTGTTCTCACTTGCTATGTGCGTCTCGAAAACGCCATGTGGATTATAATCACGAGCGCACCGTTAGAGAGTCTGAGTTCTCTATCATGAAGACAAAAGATACATGGGCTCCTAGATTTCATCCATACCTTGACCAATCACAATGGCCGGAGTACCATGGACTCCAACTATGGCCCCATCCGGAATGGAAGGTTGTTAAACATGGTAGACGCAAGACAAAGCGTTTTAGAAGTGACATGGACGGATGGGGACGTGTCGGTGCGCGGGAATCGGGAAACGACCAATTTCAAGAACCTCGTGAGAGATCTCGTTGTGGGAAGTGTAGTGGTGAAGGACACAATGCACGGAGTTGTGCAACACAAGGGAAGAGGGCAAAGGGAAATGAAGCAAGCACAAGTGGTCCAAGCCAACAAATTCCAAGCCAACCACATTCGAAAACAAATTCAAACGGAATAACCCTTTTCTGCCACTCCCGCCCGCGCGGCGCCGCAACCTCCTGTGCAGCGCCAGCTCGGACGGCGCCGCAGGCCTGCCACGCTGGCCGGCTGGGGCCAGGCGCCGCACAGCTGCCACGCTGGCTCGCGTGTGCAGCGCCGCCAAGCATGGCGCCGCACGCCTGCCTGCTGCGCCTCTCGGGCTGGCGCGACACACCCTGCCACGCTGGCTCCGCGGGCCCCATCACCTTAAGTGCGGCGCCAGGCTGGGTGGCGCCGCACCCACCTGTGCCGCGCCGTGGTGGCTGGCGCCGCACACCTGGAGCCCTTAAGCTCGCGCCGGGTCGGCCCAGCCCGACCCTATTCTCTCTTTCCTTTCCTTTCCTCTCAACTGAGTGAACACAGCCATGGCGGCGGCTAGGGTTGATGCTCCCCTCCTCTAATCCCTCCCCCAATTGCTCAGATCTTGAAGAATCTCTCTATGGATCTTGTTCTTCACCACACCCCCCAGGTATTTGTCCAAGAAATCTCTCATTTTGCCCTAAGGGAAACCCTAGTTTGGCAATATTCTTGCTTATTAGTAATTGGTAATTGTTAGTAGTAAGTAGTAGGAATTTTTAGTAGTAATTGTTGTGGATAATAATGTGGGATAGTATGTTTTTGTTATAGATTGAAAATTATTGTTAGTAGTAATTGGTAAGAATTTCTTATGTTCATTTTAGTTATAATTTGTTGTTGTAATAAACGTTAATACTAGAGTTTGTTGATATAGTAATCCTTCATATACTTGTTAGTTTCATACTAGGAAACTTCCATACTATGAATTCTCCATGTACTTGTTAGTTGTAATTTTTTTCATAACTATTGGAACCTTTGTCACATAGAGATGCTCATATAGAAAGAATTGTTTATATATTTTGCTCTCATAGATGCTCACATATATAGTTCTACTTTTTTTAATTAACTAGGATGTCGGAATCGGAATCGGAAGAAGCCCGTACACCGCCCCATGTACAACCCGGGTTCGTAGAAGCATGTCGCTTCTTGAGCCGTCGTATGACAAGGTTCACCGTGGCCGCATTCTTGCCGAGGGGATCAAGGTAAGAAAAAAAACCTCGAAATAATTATATGTTTCTCAAGTTGGATGGACATGTTATAATCGAGATTCTATGTGTGCAGCCTCTTGTTCCCCTACGACTTAGGTATCACGGGCATTTCCAAGAGATGATGCGGTACGATGATCGGTACATGGTGCACATCAAAGCGCTAGGATTGCTCCCATTCATCCATATGGTCAATCGTGGTTCACCGCACATGAACCCTGCTGCTATCACCGCGCTCGTCGACTGGTGGAGCCGGATACGCATAGTTTTCACCTCCGTACCGGTGAGATGACCGTCACTCTGCAGGACATGTCCATGATCCTTGCACTCCCTATCCAGGGAGATCCTCTGTGTATTAACACAGGCTCCGACGGCTGGCGTGAGCGGATGTGTGGCCTTGCCGGTGGTAAGTGTCCTGGTGACACTATAAAATCAAAGGGGGAGAAATTAAGAGTCACAGCCGGGGCTACTTTCAAGTGGATAGCACAAAACTTTAGTACACGTCCTGAGAATGCTAGCGAGGATGAGATTATTATATATGCCCGTGTGTATGTGTGGTATGTCATCACGAAGACTATATTTGCTGATGGTAAGGGCAACATGGCTCACTGGCACTGGCTGAAGGCCTTAACTGTGATGGATAAAAAATGGAGCTGGGGTTCGGCGGCATTAGCCTTCTTGTACCGGCAGGTAATGGGGTTTTTCTATTTTTCCCCTCTTTACATATGTTCTTCGAACTTATGCATGACTAAGTTTGTTTGCTTTCTTGTGTAGCTGGACGAGGCTTGTCGAAGGACTGGGGCTGAGGCTTATATCGGTGGTCCGTTGCTACTCCTCTCGGTGTGGATGTGGGAACGCTTTCCAGTTGGTAGGCCAAAACATATGCCTTCCAAACCCTATAGTGATGGCGGGGAAAGGTTGAAGTGGCCCACATGGGCTTACAATTGGGACGTGGTCTCAAAGCCTCCAACCGACCTACAAAATGCGTACCTGAGATACACCAATGAGTTTGACAACCTTCTCCCGGAGCAAGTAAGAATTTTTGAACATACACCGTTTAGCATTCCTTTCAAGTGCTCTTCTCATTGAACTATCTTGTTTGCGATTAAGGTTGTATGGGAGGTATATGGTCCTAGGGACAATTTTGGTTGTGAGGAGTTCCGTCTTAACCCACAGTGCGACGCGGAACGCAATCTATGGTATATGGAGTGCCCCATGATATGCATGTGGGTTGTTGAGCATTATATGCCGCAGCGGGTTATGAGACAGTTTGGTCTCTATCGGGCTACACCTCCAGATTACCAGGACACCGACGAAGCTCTTCATCGGTAAGAATTGGTTCTATACATGTTTTTGAAGACAATGTATGATAGTTGTGTGTGCTTCAAAAGTTTCTCTTTATTCACATACAGGTTGGACAGGCTCAAGAGCAAGAAGACTGACTGGGGCAAGATTCGCCAGAAACACGTAGCTAGATTTCTTTTATGTGTGAGAGAAGCTAAGAAATCGAAAAGAATGGCTGCAAAACCTCATTGTGAGGACGCTTTCAGCGAGTACCTCCATTGGTTTCTAGAGAACACTCGTGTGAAGCTCCTACCGAATGCATATCCGGAAGATATATTGGAAGAGCCGCTGCCTGCGTGGGACGAGCTGAGACCTTGAGTACAACCAAGATGTTAGAGAAGGGCGGCAAACCTCCTTTGCCCCCGTGATGAACTTTGTGGTAAGTCGGTAGTTCATGTTCCCGTTACTATCTTAGTCAGATTTGTGTAATGTGTCATTGATTTGCTTGCAATGCAGCGCACGGAGGTCCAGAAGCAGGCTTTGGAGTTCCCGAGGGATGAGGAGGGCAATAGCAAGTTAAGGGATTTCGTTAGGAAGCAGGCACAAAAGCTACGACGCTTCGCGAACTTGCTTGGTTGTCGGGATCCCGAGGTTGTTGCGACGTCGTCCAAGGAACCGGCAAAGTCCACTTCACGAGAGGAAAGCAGCCCCAACGATGAGCAATCTTCCACGGTAAGAGATAAACTTTCACCGATGACATCTTTCTTGAATTTCCATGTATCACTCTAATGAGATCGTTGCTCTTATTGTAAAGGCCGAAGACGAAGAGGTGCCGGACGACATGTCATTGGAGAAGTATCAACAAAAGGTACGGTCCACAATCAAGCTAAGGCCAAGAAATCGTCCTATTGTCGAGTCCGATCCCGAGGACGAGCCGCGGCAGAAGAAGATTGCTCCGAGGAGAGGAGGCAAGAGCAAGCGTGCTAGAAAGTAGTTGCTAGAAGAAGATTGCTCCGAGGAGAGGAGAGGAGGCAAGAGGAGAGGACTATGTTGTTCCAATGTTGTGTGAGACTATGTTGGTTCATTATTGTGTGAGACTATGTTGGTTCAATGTTTGAGGTACTGTGATGTTAATCCTATGTTTGAGACAATGTTAGAGATGCTTGAGTCAAACATGTTAGAAATGTTTGTGTCATGTTAGAAAGTTAGAAATGCTTGAGTCAAACATGTTAGAAATTTAGAAAGTTAGAAACTGCATGGTAGAAAGTAGAAAATTATGCACCTCCAGGCATGCGGCGCCACGTCTGGCAGCGCAGCAAGAGTGCATGCGGCGCCGTGAGAGTTGGCGCCGCACCCTCCCAGGCCTGCCGCGCCTGGCACCGCACCCTCCCAGGCTTCCCATTCCCAGGCCTGCGGCGCCGTGGCAGCTGGCGCCGCTCCCTCCCAGGCCTGCCGCGCCAAGCGCCGCACCCTCCCAGGCTTCCCAGGCCTGCGACGCCGTGGGAGCTGGCGCCGCACACATAAAGCGTGTCGCGCCCGCCGGCATAGCGCCGCACCCTCCCAGGTCACCTCCTGTCGAATTGACAGGAGGTTTTCCTGCCGCGCCACGACAGGCGCCTGGCGCCGCATATGGACGTGCAGCGCCGTGAGATCTGGCGCCTCACACTTAAAGCGTGCCGCGCCCGCTCGCATGGCGCCGCACCCTCCCAGGTCACCTCCTGTCGAATTGACATGAGATTTTCCTGCCGCGCCACGACAGGCGCCTGGCGCCGCATATGGACGTGCAGCGCCGTCAGAGCTAGCGCCGCACACTTAAAGCGTGCCGCACCTGCTGGCATGGCGCTGCACCCTCCCAGGTCACCTCCTGTCGAATTGACAGGAGGTTTTCCTGCCGCGCCACGACAGGCGCCTGGCGCCGCATATGGACGTGCAGCGCCGTCAGAGATGGCGCCGCACACTTAAAGCGTGCCGCGCCCGCCGGCATGGCGCCGCACCCTCCCAGATCACATTCTCTAACCACACATCATATCAAATCATACATAGATCACACATCACAAATCATACATAGTTCAAACATCACACTAAGTTCACACATCACACTAAGTTCAAACATCACAAATCATACATAGTTCACACATCATCATCCGTAGTTCGACATAACACTAAGTTCACACACATCATCCATCGTTCATACACGAGCTCCCGGTTACATAATCTAAAGCATAGGTCCTTTGCCTTTCCTCTTCTTCTCTTCCTCTTCCTCTATGGAACGCCACGCCGCTTGACGAAGCCTTTCCCTCTCCGCAGCACGAGCCTCCTTAGCTTGGCGCTCCTCTTCCTCCTCTTTCTTGCGGATCTCGTCATTACGTTCCTTGCGCTTCCTCGCCATGTCCTCGTCACGCAGCCATTCTTGGTAGCGCCTTCTTCTTATGGCAAAATCGATCTCTTGGATAGCCTTGTTGGATTGAGGTTGCTCAAGGTCTATCCAAGTGTAGTACCTGCATACCGGAGGGGGAGACTACAAGAAAATAGTGCATGTTAGAGGATATTCTATGGAATAGTTTGGGACACATGAAGAACTAAAAAGCTTTGAGCATACCCGTGGCTTGTCGTATGGGTTGCGGCTACGCTCGGGAGAGCGGTTGTAGTTGGCACATATGAAGAACTTCTTTCCCCAACTATCGGAAAAGTAGTATTGGGATTCCTTAACAGTGTAATCGGTTCCACACCAACAAATAGGAACCTCCTTCCCATGGGCCTCAGAAGTACGAAACGCCTTCCGTGGCCTTTCCTCTTGGTCGGCGCAAGGTGGCCTAGCATTGGCCCTCCTCTTCCTCTCTTCCTCTTCCTTCTCCTTTTGCCTCATCCTCTCTTCCTCTTCCTTCTCCTTTTGCCTCTTCCTCTCTTCCTCTTCCTTCTCCTTTTGCCTCTTCCTCTCTTCCTCTTCCTTTTTCTTCATTCTCTCGTCCTCTTCATCCTTCTTCTTCGCCAAGTCTCGAGCAAGTTGAACTACCTCTTCAAATGCCTTCCTCTTCTTCTCTTCTTCTTCCTCCTTCCTCTTCCTCTCTTCCTCAGCTTCCTTTCTCTTCCTCTCTTCCTCGGCTTCCTTCCTCTTCTCCACCACCTTCATAGCATTCGACCAGATAGCCGAGTAGTTCACACCGTCCCCATCATTGCCCTTGGTTGGTTGAGTCGCCATACCTATTATAAGAACAAAAGCTACAAGTTAGTAAAGGATGCATGAATGTGAACAATAATTGATTCAATGAAATAAACATAGTAGGTAGTAACATAATTGATTCATCCGTACCTATTAACATAAGGATTTGGTCCTGCCAAGTAACCTAACATACTAGCCGGGTTAAAACCGCCATGCCCTCTTCCTCGTCTAAGCCCTAATGATCGGCCTCTTTGTTGTCTAGGAGCTTGTTGTCTAGGGATTTGTTGGCTAGTTCTTGGTTGGCTTGGTACTTGTTGGCTACTTCTTGGTTGGCTTGGTACTTGTTGGCTAGTTCTTGGTTGGCTTGGGACTTGTTGACTACTTCTTGGTTGGCTTGGGACTTGTTGGCTAGTTCTTGGTTGGCTTGGGACGTGTTGGCTAGTTCTTGGTTGGCTTGGAATTTGTTGGCTTGGACCACTTGTTCTTGCTTCTTTTCCCTTTGCCCTCTTCCCTTGTGTTGCACAACTCCGTGCATTGTGTCCTTCACCACTACACTTCCCACAACGAGATCTCTCACGAGGTTCTTGAAATTGGTCGTTTCCCGATTCCCGCGCACCGACACGTCCCCATCCGTCCATGTCACTTCTAAAACGCTTTGTCTTGCGTCTACCACGTTTAACAACCTTCCATTCTGGATGGGGCCATAGTTGAAGTCCATGGTACTCCGGCCATTGTGATTGGTCAAGGTATGGATGAAATCTAGGAGCCCATGTATCTTTTGTCTTCATGATAGAGAACTCGGACTCTCTAACGGTGTGCTCGTGATTATAATCCACATGGCGTTTTTGAGACGCACATAGAAAGTGAGAACAAGCTAGATGGAGCAACAACAGCCTTCCGCATGTGCAATCACAATCCCTTAGTGAGACCTTAAAGGCTCGGCCTCCGTGTTGGACACCATTCGAAGTGGTTCCTCCAGGCTCAACCACCTGGTAAATGAGCTCGTCGTTATCAAAAACAGTGGCAACTTGGGAGTCCGCTTTCCTTGACTGAAATATCCTCCAATCATCAACCCTAGGTGGGAACTCGTACTTGTACTCCTTGTTTTGTCCCGCAATTTGCTTATCGGTTTCAAGTGAGTAGTTCAGAAAATATCCATTTAACTTGTCAAATGTGTATCAAACTATTGCTGTGACGGGCAATGCACGGACACCTTTAAGGACCTTGTTGAAGGCCTATGCCATGTTGCTTGTCATTTGACCATACCTCCGGCCATCCTCATCATAAGCCCGTGCCCACTTGTCACGGAGCTGAATGTGCTTATTGAGAAACTCTTGACCCTTGGAATCGAGTTTTTTGTTGTTACACAATCTGAGATATAGATTTGTGAAACGTCGGTCCGTGAAAGCAAGACAACATCTTGAAGATCATCAGCCAACTCCTTGCTCTTACATTCCCGATAGAAGTTGGAACAAAAATGTCTCATGCACCATCGGTGGTGCAAAGGAGGATGCCCGGGAATGTCAATAGTCACCGCGTTGAGAATTCCTTGATGGCGATCCGAGATGACACATATTTCCCTATCAATAGGTAAAACCTTCATTCTCAAAATACAGAAGAACCACTCCCAATTAACATTGTTCTCCGCCTCTACCAAAGCAAAAGCCAAGGGAAGCAACCGGTTGTTTGCATCATTTGCTATTGCCATCAAGAGAGTGCCATGGAACTGTAGGGGTTCGTAGCATGGAAAACAAAAATTTTCTACCGCATACAAACAAACAAGCCAAGATCTATCTACTAGATTGTAGCAACGAGTCGATGGAATAACTTACCCTCGAAGATTCCAAAGCGGTTAACGAGAGCAGATTCTCGTGGGTGATGTAGTCGTACTCTTTCCGATCTCAAGATCGCGTAGACGATCCTTCCAGCGCCGCGTTCCCGCAGCGCTCCCGCAGTCGGTCACACGTTCGGTACTCGACGAAGACCTTCCTCTCCCTTGTTCCAGCAGGCAGCGGAGGTTGTAGCACTCTCCTCGTGATTCCGGCAGCACAACGGCGTGGTACCGGAAGTAGAGGGGAGATCTCGCAGGGCTTCGCCTTAAGCCGGAGCGAGTATGGTGGAGCTTATGAGAGAGGCTATTAGTGGTCTAGTAATTAGACACACCAATTAGAAGGCTCTAAACCAATTAGAAGGCTCTAAACCGCTGGCTAAAGCAATTAGAAGCTCTAAACCAAAACGGCTCTCAACCGGAGGTAGAAGATAGGAACTTGTGTGTGTTAGGAGGGGAGCCCTGCCCCTCCTTATATAGGTGGGAGGGCTGGCCGGCCAAGGGGAGGGAGTGGAGTCCCTCCCCAACTCGGCTTGGGTGGGGCGCCGGCTTGGGGAGGACTCCCTCCCCAACTCGGCTTCACCTCCTCCTCTTTTCCCACTTCCCAAAATTGCCGTTTGACTTTCAAACTAGCCGTTTGACTTTTCAATTTAGGATTTAAATAAACCCTTTATTTTGGACAGCAAGAACACCTAGTACATGATGCAATCATTCCAACTTACAATGACACATTCATGTACCCTTCCCCCTCCGGAGTGCCGGACATTCCGGGACCTTCTAGAATGTTCCCGATGAAAACACCGGAACCATTCCCCAACTCCGAAACGGGACTTTCCTTATATGAATCTTATTCTCCGGACCATTCCGGATCACCTCGTGATATCCCGGATCCCATCCGAGACTCCGAACAACATTCGGTCTCTTTCTCATAATACCATAACTACTCAAACAACGTCGAATCCTTAAGTGTGTCTCCCTACGGTTCGTGAATTATGCGGACATGATCGAGACACTTCTCCGAACAATAACCAATAGAGGAATCTGGAAATTCATATGGCTCCCACATATTTCTACGATTACTTTGCGATCGAATGAACCACTTACATACGATACCAATTTCCCTTTGTCTCACGATATGTTACTTATCCGAGGTTATGATCGTCGGTATCTCTGCATACCTAGTTCAACCTCGTTACTGATAAGTACTCTTTTCTCGTTCCCGTGATATGTGATCCCTTGTGACCCAGTCACATGCTTGCAAGCTAATTGGATGAAATTTCACCGAGAGGGCCCAGAGTATATCTATCCGTCATATGGATGGACAAATCCCACTCTTGATCCATGTGTTTCAACCAATACTTTCCGAACACTCAATGCCACCTTTATAGCCACCCTGTTACGGTGTGGTGTTTGATGACATCAAAGCATCCATCCGGTAAAGGTGATATGCATGATCTCATGGTCGAAGGAATTAGGTTACTATGTATCAGAAAGCATATAGCAATTGAACTATTGAAATGACTTGATCTTTATGCTACGCTTATCTATAGGAGTATGTCCATCACATCATTCTCCTAACGATATGATCCTGTTGTTAATAACATCTCTATGTTCATGATCAGGAAACCATGATCATATATCAACCAACAAGCTAGTTTAACAAGAGGCTTTACTAGGGACTCTTATTTTAGTTTACAAATCACACAAGTATTAATGTTTCCGGTTAATACAATTATAGCATGGTATGTAAACATTTATCATAAGTGTGAAGATATGATAATAACCACTTTATTATTGCCTCTTGGGCATATATCCAACAGTCTCCCACTTGCACTAGAGTCAATAATCTAGTTTCAAACTTTTGTGTATTCAACACCTATGGCTTTCCAGTGTTGTATGTACACGATTGCTAGTGGTCAACTGATCTCCGGATCTGACACTTCCAGGTCCGTGTGTAATTGCATGTCTTTGCGTCTCTACGCATCACTCATTCTCTAATGAGATGGCTTCGTACAAATTTGGTCCTTTGGTGTGACCTTTAGTTCTTTGGGGTTAAAAACATGTTGATAATATTGTCGTACAATATATCTTCATAGTATTATCCCGCTGTGAACTACACCTAGTTTGATAACAAACTACTTGACACAAATGCCCTCTTTTGCTGCTATTATAGCAGTCATATACTTAGCCTTTTGTTGTAGTATCTGTCACAATGTCTTAACTTTGAAACTCATCCAAATCCATTATGGAACTTACTTTCCATTATATTGTGCCACCCTTAGTTTAGATTGAGATAAACTTAATTTGTACTCTGTGACAAAACTAGTATCAATGTAGTACTTTTACAATGAACTAATCATCTATTTGTCACTTCTACAAATAATATACTCTTAGTTCTTCCAAAAGATCATAAGAATATCCTTACTATCATCCAATGATCATCTTATGAATCATTCTGGTATATGCTCATAACATTTAGAGCATAGGACATATCTGGATTTGTACATATCACAGTATGATTGATATAAATACTCTTTGTGATTTCATACATCAAGTATCAATCTATACTTGAATCTTTGTTTCACTTACCAAATGTCAATACACTTGAATATATCATCAACATTGAACTTATTCAATCCTTTCTGTGCGACAAGAACCTTTCTTGTAGTTTCTATATTGAACTCATTCAATATCTTGTCTATGTACTTCTGGCACAACCATATTAGCATCTATTGATGCCAAATATTTGGGTTTTGCCTAAGTCTTTCATCAGGATGAAATTCTTAATATGTGTTAATAAAAGATACATCATTTCTAATCAACAATATGTCCTCCACATAATGTATTAGAAATATGTCTTAGCGCTCCCACTTAATTTCTTGCAAATGCAAGTATCTTCATTGTCTCCGATGAAATTAAACTCTTTTAACAGTTTCATCATAGTGAAGATTCCAACTCCGCTATGCTTACTTCATCCATTGAACTTTGCATATGCTTTTAGCATCCTTTGAATTAACAAAAACCCTTTGGACCGTGTCATGCACACGTCCTAGGTAACCATTCTATTAGAAGAACTTGTTTTGTTTATTCTACTACCACATAACAAAATTATATGTAGTGGTTGCTACATTAATCCGTCTAGACTAAATATCGCTATGAAAGATCAAATCTTGTCATAGTCAATCCTTGAACATTGTTGTGAACTCTCTCCCAACATGTCGACTATAGATGTGAAACATCCATGTCTATTTCTTTATAGATCCAAACACAACTGTAAGGTCTTACACCTTTCTCGAGGGTCCTTCAAGTTCAAAACTTGATTTCTCGTGTATGGAATTATCACGGATTTTATGGCTTCAAGCCATTTGACGGAGTCAGGGCCCATCATCGCTTCTTTGCATGTAGTCCGTTCATTATTCTCAAATAATGATTCAACCCTCAAATCTTAGTATTTGATTGTTTACTCGACCTACTTGTTTCAATAGAAACTTAGACCTCCGTGACCACAACCTTTGAGGCACGTGAGCCATGAGCATTATTGCTGCCTCCGGAACATTTTTCCGGTGCTGCGCAACTCTGCACATATAGCTAAGGTTCTTTTAACCTTTATCAAAGTTCTATTGTCCTCCCACTTTAACTTTTCACGAAAAATTCCTTCTCAAAGAAACTTGACGTTCTAAGCGACAAACACTTTTGTCTCCGGTGTTTGTGGAGGAATACTTAATATTTATACAAAGACAGGTTTATCCGACTTTGGTTGCACACATCTTACTTATGCATAGCATACCAATGTTTTAAGAAAGGACTACTTGGGTTTTATCCCAAACCATAACTTTATATGGTGTCATTTCAGCGGATTATGATGGAGCTCTTTTTAGTGGAAAAGCGGTAGTCTCTAAAGCTTTTAATCTCTAAAATATAATGGCAGTTCTATATTTTACACCTTTGATCTTACCATGTCAAACAAGGTTTTAATTACATATCTCGAACGCTCCATACTCTTATGGTGTTTCGGGAAATGCAAATCCACGGAACGATTCCTTAAATCTTAGGTATTATGCTAAACTTGTAACTCAAATATCTTCCTTTATGATCTTATCATAAACTATTTATATTCTTGTTACAATGATTTTGCACTTCATCTTGAAATCTTTGAACTTTTCAAATATTTCATACTTCATCCTTATTAAGTAAATATTCATATATTCACTCAAATTTTCGGAGAAAGCATATGAAGTTGAAATCCATCGCTCTTGACTACACATAATGGAGTTCGTACAACAATATGCACAAGTTCCAATAAGCTAGTCTTTCGTTCCCTTTTGGCCTATGAACGAAGTTTTAATTATTCTCTAGGAAAGTTTCACAAACGTCATTTGATCAAAAATCAAAAGACTCCAAAATTCCATCCACATGGAGTTTCTTCATGTTTTCTTTCCAATATAATTTAAACTGCGATGTCACTTCCTAAGTGATCTTTCAATCAATTTGTCTTTCGACATTTTTAGCACTAGTTTTATGGATGTGATTTCTCCAACGAGATTTGTAAATCATCCATCTTTTATGGATTACGGCAATTATTTGAACAACCCTTTTGTTCTCATAATACCTGATAAAACAAATCTTGAAGGCAAGCTTTGATGTTTAACGAGAAACACAATAACCCTTTATTTGTTCTCGATGAACATCATCACATATTCTTTTGCTAGTTACTTAGGCCATTGTAGTTCATGAATTGTGTTGTTTCGTATGACGATTCATACCAACAAATTCAGTATCAAATACTTAAGAACCACATTGTTTAATAAGCAAAGAATATAGCCATAACATGTATATCATCCATATACTTTAAACTGAACAATTCTAGTCTTTTCTTTTCTGCCATATACTTATGAGATTCTCTTTCAGTATTTCCTTTTTCTGTTTGAAAGAATCTATCAACATCAATAGTGGAGTCATACATATGACACATAGTCCAAAGCGTGTATAGTTAAATACCAATGTCTTTGAACTTGCACTTTGAAGTAGATCACCATTATCAAATATTTGGTGTTCTTTCAAATTCCTTTCTTTAGTAATCTCTTGGTGTAGTAAACATTTTACCTACATCAAATATTCACCCTCATCATGGACTTATCCATGATCTAGCTACTTTTAGCTTGTAACGGTGAATCGCGAGTATAATGTTGCTCTCCAAAACCTTCTGGAAGATTAGGACAACTAGTGTCTCCAACCTTTTGCAAATTCTCATCAAATATGAGAACATGACTTTTGCCATATTATACTCTATCATGTTGCAACCAAAACTTTGTTTCAGATATCACAATATCTTCCACACATCACGGTTTCTGAAACAACTCTTTCAGATCCTAGATAACCTTGATATTAAGACAATTCTTTGAATATCAAGAATCATGGAGACAAACACGATACTCATACACTAACACTTGGAATTGTCACTCTTGATTTAATACCAATTATTAAACTTCATGGAGTAACCGGAACTTACTGAAAGTTTGCAATAGGACTTTTAAACTTTAGATTAACACTTTAAAACAATACGATACCAGTTCGTAAAGTAACTAACCAGAATTCTATAGTTCTATCATCTCAATTATAACTAAGCGCAAGGTGGTAAACGGATGCCAATGACTACAACAACTATGCAAATTCACTTTGATTTAGTTTATGATAAATTGAGTTCTAATTAATAATTAAATTAATCTAGGTGAACTCCCACTCAAAACAACATCCCTCACATTGTTTTAGTGATCACATGAACCAAATCCACTACATCAACTCCGATCATCACGAGAGTTGATATAGTTTCAATGGCGAACAATCGACATGTTCATCATATCTACTATATGATTCATGCTTTACCTTTCGGTGATTCGTGTTCCTGAGGCCATGTCTGTACATGCTAGGCTCGTCAAGATCAAACCTTAGCTACCGCATAAGCAAATCTGGCTTGCTTACGTTGTATTCACCCGCGGAATCAAAGACACCCGATCATCACGTGGTGCTTCGAAGCAACAAGCTTTGGCAACGGTGCATACTAAGGGTGAACACTTTAGAACTTGAAATTTATGTGAATGAGGGATCATCTTATAATGCTACCGTCGTCTACTAAGCAATACAAGATGCATAAAGGATTAACATCACATGCAATTCATAATATGTGATATGATATGGCCTTTCTTCTTTGTGCTTCCGATCTCCATCTTCAAGCACGAACATGATCTCCATCATCACCGGCATAGCATCAAGGTCAATGACGCTTCTTCATGGTTGTCGTCCACCAGCTTCAACTATTACAACTATTTTGAATAGACACGCAGGTCTTAACAGAAATTAAAGACAACCATATGGCTCCTGCCGGTTGCCAACTTACAATAAGGAACATTGCATACATCAAATATAATCACAATCATGGCCATATCACATCACTGCACACCCCTGCAAAACAAAGTTAGACGCATCTACTTTCTTTGCATATTTTACGTGGTTTGGGGCTTTCAATAAGTGTCGTTCTAACTTACGAACAAGAACCACAACATTGATACTAGCATTGTTGATTACCCGTTGTAAATTGGATCTTTACTATGCTAGGAGAAACAGGCACCCGCAAAGCCACTTATGCAATACAAGTTGCATGTCAAGCGTGGAGCAAGTCTCATGAACGATATCATGTAAGGTTAGCCCGGGCCGCTTCATCCCAACATACCGCAAGATGCAAAGTACACGCAAAGCAATCAACAATAAAAGCATCAACGCCCACAATGACCATTGTGTTCTACTCGTGCAACAGATCTACATATAGACACGGCTCTGATACCACTGTAGGGGTTCGTAGCATGGAAAACAAAAATTTTCTACCGCATACAAACAAACAAGCCAAGATCTATCTACTAGATTGTAGCAACGAGTCGATGGAATAACTTACCCTCGAAGATTCCAAAGCGGTTAACGAGAGCAGATTCTCGTGGGTGATGTAGTCGTACTCTTTCCGATCTCAAGATCGCGTAGACGATCCTTCCAGCGCCGCGTTCCCGCAGCGCTCCCGCAGTCGGTCACACGTTCGGTACTCGACGAAGACCTTCCTCTCCCTTGTTCCAGCAGGCAGCGGAGGTTGTAGCACTCTCCTCGTGATTCCGGCAGCACAACGGCGTGGTACCGGAAGTAGAGGGGAGATCTCGCAGGGCTTCGCCTTAAGCCGGAGCGAGTATGGTGGAGCTTATGAGAGAGGCTATTAGTGGTCTAGTAATTAGACACACCAATTAGAAGGCTCTAAACCAATTAGAAGGCTCTAAACCGCTGGCTAAAGCAATTAGAAGCTCTAAACCAAAACGGCTCTAAACCGGAGGTAGAAGATAGGAACTTGTGTGTGTTAGGAGGGGAGCCCTGCCCCTCCTTATATAGGTGGGAGGGCTGGCCGGCCAAGGGGAGGGAGTGGAGTCCCTCCCCAACTCGGCTTGGGTGGGGCGCCGGCTTGGGGAGGACTCCCTCCCCAACTCGGCTTCACCTCCTCCTCTTTTCCCACTTCCCAAAATTGCCGTTTGACTTTCAAACTAGCCGTTTGACTTTTCAATTTAGGATTTAAATAAACCCTTTATTTTGGACAGCAAGAACACCTAGTACATGATGCAATCATTCCAACTTACAATGACACATTCATGTACCCTTCCCCCTCCGGAGTGCCGGACATTCCGGGACCTTCTAGAATGTTCCCGATGAAAACACCGGAACCATTCCCCAACTCCGAAACGGGACTTTCCTTATATGAATCTTATTCTCCGGACCATTCCGGATCACCTCGTGATATCCCGGATCCCATCCGAGACTCCGAACAACATTCGGTCTCTTTCTCATAATACCATAACTACTCAAACAACGTCGAATCCTTAAGTGTGTCTCCCTACGGTTCGTGAATTATGCGGACATGATCGAGACACTTCTCCGAACAATAACCAATAGAGGAATCTGGAAATTCATATGGCTCCCACATATTTCTACGATTACTTTGCGATCGAATGAACCACTTACATACGATACCAATTTCCCTTTGTCTCACGATATGTTACTTATCCGAGGTTATGATCGTCGGTATCTCTGCATACCTAGTTCAACCTAGTTACTGATAAGTACTCTTTTCTCGTTCCCGTGATATGTGATCCCTTGTGACCCAGTCACATGCTTGCAAGCTAATTGGATGACATTTCACCGAGAGGGCCCAGAGTATATCTATCCGTCATATGGATGGACAAATCCCACTCTTGATCCATGTGTTTCAACCAATACTTTCCGAACACTCAATGCCACCTTTATAGCCACCCTGTTACGGTGTGGTGTTTGATGACATCAAAGCATCCATCCGGTAAAGGTGATATGCATGATCTCATGGTCGAAGGAATTAGGTTACTATGTATCAGAAAGCATATAGCAATTGAACTATTGAAATGACTTGATCTTTATGCTACGCTTATCTATAGGAGTATGTCCATCACATCATTCTCCTAACGATATGATCCTGTTGTTAATAACATCTCTATGTTCATGATCAGGAAACCATGATCATATATCAACCAACAAGCTAGTTTAACAAGAGGCTTTACTAGGGACTCTTATTTTAGTTTACAAATCACACAAGTATTAATGTTTCCGGTTAATACAATTATAGCATGGTATGTAAACATTTATCATAAGTGTGAAGATATGATAATAACCACTTTATTATTGCCTCTTGGGCATATCTCCAACAGGAACTGCCCGGTCAAGAAGGTGCCATCCATGGAGATTACCGGCCTACAATGTTCGAAGCCCCTCACACATTGCTCGAATGACCAAAAAGCACGCCCAAATATTCGAACATTTCTTTCATTACGAACCATCGTTTCGGTGCCATATGGCTCAACCACATGAACCATGCCCGGGTTAGCATCGGCCATTGCTAGCAACAACCTAGGGATTCGGCTGTATGATTCTTCCCAACCACCGTACAACATCCTGAATGCGGCTTGCTTCGTCTTCCATGCCTTCCCATACTTCACCTCATAGTGAAAGATTGCTTCCACGAACTCCATTACCATCTTGATGGTCATTGTCGGAAGTGAAGAAATTTGGTTTGAAAGCCTAAAGGCGAGAAACTCAGAGGTCAGTTGTCGGTGCTCGTGCTTCACATCTTTGCCATCCATCCTTTTTCCATGGCACATGTGCGTTGACACGCAGCTTGAAATGCTCCAATCAGCCCCCCCCCCTTGTATGGTCTTGCCCGCACTATCCAAGGACGACCATCATCTTCGCATTTAACCGTGTAACGCTTCTTCACGTCCGAGTGAACCACCGTGAAAGGGCGATGATACCTAATAGAGAAGTCCTTGATCCATTGCTTAAGTTCCAACAATGTGGCAAACCTCTGTCCTTTTGAAATCCCATTCTTCTCGTGACTAACATCCCGATAGGAAGTTGGCCTTGGTCCAAGCACTACAACCTTGCCGCCATCAACCGTGGCTTCATACGCTAGACTAAGATCACGAAACAAGGGTACCCGATGATCCCTGCCCAATACCTTCTCATGCACTTCGGCCTCATCCTTAGTGAACCCCTCCTCATTAACTTCTTCATCGGGACCATGCTCATCCGAGTCGGATACATACATTCGAGAAAACGGTATGTCATGATCCATGTTCTCTTGTGTATGATATAAGTCTAAATTTCCAATAGTATTGTCACAGAGCTCAACCTCCCTATCACTATCCTCATACTCATCATTCTCCTCTTCCAATGCTTTAGCTTGATTCCTTGAAATGGGGCTCAGAGATGTCCTCAATTCATCTTGATGTGTCAAAGGAGGCTCAGTCAATTCCTCTTGGTTCATGGGTGGAGGACTCCGAGCTTCATATGGGGAGGCAACCAGTATGATACTCCTTTTCATATTACCATCAACCTTTTTCGTGGCAAATAACTCAAGAGCTTTGTCTTGTGATTCGGCCACCACTTCCTTGTATGCAAACCAACGTTGCTCCGAGCTGATATGCATTGTCTTCAAACGGTTGTGCATCCCAAATCCCACATTGTGCCTACCCTCCAACTCAACAACATCACTAGGATCCATCCAATTCAAATCTACCCGAATTTGTTGCAACACCTCCGCATAGTTTGGACTACGATCAAACACCAAGTCAATCTCATCCGGGTCTGGCTCAATATTGCCTCTCAAGAAAGCTTCCTTGTCCATATGATGAACATGGACAATTCTAGCCATCCCTAAAATGAATATAAGAACATAACGGTGCATAAATTAAATAAGTATCTATGCCGAAATTTACACTAACAACAAGCTCATACAACCATACCCTAACCATAACTCTAACCCTAACCCTAACCCTAACTCTAACCCTAACCCTAACCCTAACAATCTTATCTATATACATGAAGGTTTAATATACCAATTCTAACTCTATATATTAACCAAAGACCTCATTGCTCCATACAAATTTACATATCCAATTGGTGGCCTAGCATTTGGAGGAATTTCTCAATCTAGGGACAAATAACTTAAAATTTGCGGATGAAATTGAGGGGAGAAGAGGAAAATACCTTGGTGAGGCTATTGGGGAAGAAATCCCCTAAGTTTTTCTTAAAATCTTGGAGTTTTGAGTGGAGATTGGGGAAGAGTGAGCCCTAGCCGCCGCCATTCTAAGTGGTGAGGGGAGAGGAAAGCAAGGAAAGAGAGAATAGGGTCGGGCTAGGCCGACCCGGTGCGAGCTTAAGGGCTCCAGGTGTGCGGCGCCAGCCACCACGGCGCGGCACATGTGGGTGCGACGCCACCCCGCCTGGCGCCGCACTTAAGGTGCTGGGGCCCGCGGAGCCAGCGTGACAGGGTGTGCCGCGCCAGCCCGAGAGGCGCAGCAGGCAGGCGTGCGACGCCATGCTCGGCGGCACTGCACACGTGAGCCAGCGTGGCAGCTATGCGGCGCCTGGCCCCAGCCGGCCAGCGTGGCAGGCCTGCGGCGCCGTCCGAGCTGGCGCTGCATAGGAGACTGCGGCGCCGCGCGGGCGGGAGTGGCAGAAAAGGGTTATTCCGTTTGAATTTGTTTTCGAATAGGGTTAATCTTTGAATTTCTTACGACTTTGGGTTATTTTTATTTAATTTACCCCCGCGGGACAATAGGCAGATCGGAGCGAGCGCCGAGGATGACCTGATCCGACGGGTTGGGGCGTGTCACGAGCCTCACCGAGCGTCCCAAGTAAGGTATGCTCCTGAGTGGATAGTAGACGGCCCTAGCCACCGTGCCCACGACTGGTATTTCCTCGTTCCTCTTTCTGCTCGGTTCCACGGCCATGTTAACATAATTTTTTTTATAGTTTGAGTGTGATATTTTCAATTATGCAAAGGAGATTCAACAATTTTTTCTAGTTCTTCTGACGCAGTTCTGGAGCTCCCAAAGGTTAGTTATATTTTGTTTGCTCCCACTATTTCTACTCTTTATGAAAATCCATATAAAGTTATGGGTATATGTGTTGTAAATGGTGTAGATAAATAATGACTAATTGCTTATGCTACATATTCCTCCAGGGAGCTCTGTTTGCTGATAGGAGACTGTAGAATTCTCTTCATGTTGCTTGTCATCTATTGCTAAATGAAATTTAATGGTCTGTGGGAGGTAAGTGCAATGTGAGTTATGCGCTTCTCTTGACTTACTGTTTAAATTGAGTGTTCTGTCCATTCCATCATTGGTTGCGGAAGTTATTAATTCACTCAGCAATAAAGAATAGCTAGTCAAGTGCAGGTGTATCCTAGAAGTCTGTCTTACACATGTTTGAATTTATATGTCTTTGATTTTTCATTTTTAGGGAAATCTTACAAGCAAAGGGATGGAGGATAGGTTTCAAGGAATGTTATGAGATGGCGTAAAGGATAGTTGTTGATCACCTTGAAAGCATCTCCACAAAATATGAGTTCAGTGCTACAGACTTAGAGCCTTTAGTGTAGACCTGTAGGACAACATTGCCCTCAAAGATGTGAGTTCTAAGATATCATGCTTATTCAGTCAGCTTATTTAATAGCGTAGCTGTTTTAGAACTAACTTATATAAAATATTATTTTGGTTAGAATTGAGCATCATCTATCTATTGTCATCATTCTTTAATAGATATTGTTGTAAAGCTACTGCAGTATTCTTTAAATTATCAAAGCAAAAAATAATATAGATAAGTAGTGAAACTTTTCCTGCATGGGTATACTTTAAATTATCAAAGTAGATCATTACTCAACTATTCTAGAGATATGTTGACATGGGTAGTACTTGATAAAATAGTGCAGATGGTTGATGGTTTGACTTTGAAAGTGATGAAAGTGTATTTTTTGCCTTATCTATTTCGGCCTGTCTTGGGTGGTCATAATGTCAGAGGTAGAGTTAGCTTTGATTAAAGAACATAATTTCATAAAAAGGAAGATATGGCATACAAAATTTTCATAGTCTGTTTACGGAAGTTCCTGAATCATCACAAACAATTTGGATTTTCTTTTTTTATTATGAACCAAGCTTGTAAATCAGTTGATGGTGGTTCTCATTAACTTTCAGTTCGTGCTCGCTGTTCTCTGCCCTTGGGAAGATCCTTATTTTTATGGTTTAATTATAGGAGCATTTCTAGAAGCAGAGGATATATAAGAAGCAAATATTATCGAGGGCCTACATAATATGTTTAGCTCATATGCGATATTTTGCCAAAACTGTTTATGATATGCATATTATATGTGCTATGCATATTACAAGGTAGACACTCTGGTTATAGGAATGAACAACAGCTAAAAGCACTACATTAAATGAGTACAGAAAACTCTTGGCTACAACCGCAGAACTACAGGTACACCGCTTCTTCCATCCATCTATATTTCTGATGTTTGGATGTTTTGCAAGTTGCGAATAGAGCAGCTACTCAGTACTTATGTTTAAGCACACAATCATGTGAGTGCACAGAAGAAGCCAACTCAGTACTGATATGTTTAAGTATGCAATCCTGTTAGTGAGGCATTATTGACAGAGATTGGAATTTGCAGTGATATTTGTACCAGTGCAAGCATATGCAGTAAAAATAATTAGAGAGAGAGTAAAAAGGGTCTTTAACTTAATGTTTAATCTAGCATTGTAGGTAAGTGCTAGACGTAACCATAAGACCGTATGTAGATCGTTTGTTGCAGTAGGCTATAATACACATAGATCTAATGAATGAAAGCAAATTATGATGCAACATATATACTCCGAGGTTCTCGACTACACAATACTTTTTTCAGTTCACTTGCTACACTGAAAAATATAATTAATCATGCTATGGTTGCTCTCAATATATAGAAATGGGATATTCTTGCCATGGAAAAACACTATCTACTATTTATTCTTTGATAATAATGATATCTATTTCTTGAAGGTCCATCTACTTATGCGCTCTATAATGTTGCGCTCCATCTCTGGGATATTCTTCAGAGCCTCATTCCTTTCATACTTTAAAATATGAACCACAAAACGCCTCCTCAGTTCAATATCATCCTACATATCCGTTATACAAACATTATTATAAAAAACCATGTGCATCGTATATGCAAATGAGCAGGTGTAAATACTCACCATGGGTATCGGAAAATGTAGCGCCCCATCGTTCCATGAGTGCATGAGATTAAAAACTAAATAACCCGATAAAGGACTGCATGTATGAATTGTTACATTATGCGTTGAATGGCTCATTCAAGATTGTAATGCATTAACAAGATTCATACCTGTATGAGTTTGTTGGAACAATAGGAGTTCTGCATCCCCATTTAAAAATATGGTGCTTGAATGCAGGGTTGGCATCTTGGAGCGCTAGGTTTAGATTGTTGGCCATAGCTTTAAGGACTAGTTTCAAAAAATCTATCCATTGATAGAAAGCATGACCAAGCAAGGCAATAACAGACCACCAACTAGAGTAGGGACTAACTTTTTTGTGTTTTTGATAAGAGAAAGCAAACCAAACTAAACTATTTTTTTGAGTTTTTGATAAAAAGAGGCAAACAAAACCAAGCAAAAGAAATTAAGCAAACTAAATACAAAGAAAATAGAAAGGTTGAGGAGGATTCCCCTTGTGAAGACGTCATTGGCCTCTTCGGCAACGGCGCCAGAAAAAGCCTTGATGAGTGCAGCAGCACTTCGTTGGGAGACCCCAAGCGGAAGGTATGATGCAGTACAGCAGGCAAGTTTCCCTCAGTAAGAAACCGAGGTTATCGAACCAGTAGGAGGAAGGAAACGTCCCAAAGGTGCTTCAAGCAACGTGGAGACCTGCACAACACAAACCCAAGACTTTGCCCCAACTAATAGAGGTTGTCAATTTCACCGGTTGCTGTAACAAAGGATTAACTGTATGGTGTGGAAGGTGATGATGGTTTGCGGCAAGTGAACAGTAATAGTGGAAGATGTATCAATGGTAAAGATTGGACCTGGGTCCATAGTTCACTAGAGGTGCTTTCCTTAGATAAACAATATGGCATGAAGGGTAAACAAATTACAGCAGGGCAATTGACAAGAACTGAGCAAGGCATAACAATGCATACTAGACAAAAAGATCCTATGAGATTCGATTGGGCAATACAACAATATACATAGACCGCCATCCAACTGCATCTATGACTAGAAGTCCACCTTCAGGTTATCATTCGAACCCCCTCCAGTATTAAGTTGCAAGCAACAGACAACTGCTTTAAGCAAAGTGTGTAAGGTAAACAATCCACTTGTTCCATGAACAAGAGACCGTTGTTTTATTCCAAGTGGCAACAACATATTTACAACCGAAGAGATTTCTGTCACTTTCGTTGGAAACTAGAGGCATGAACCGACTATCGAGCATAAATACCCCCTCTTGGAGTCACTAGCAACTACTTGGCCAAGATAGCTACTAACAACGGAGAGCATGCAAGATCACAAACAACACAGACATGATAGACTCAATAAGACAAAAATCATTAATCAATCTAACATAGTAATCTCAATATTGTAGAGGTCCCGACCTTTAATAAGGTAGAGATCCCTGTGTTTACAATGCTAGTCCCTGGATCAATAGCTAGCATCCACAGTTAAGATGTAATATCAAGAAACAAGGTCATAATACAACTTTATAACCAGGAATAACATAATTTTATTACATCTTACATAGCTCATTTGGCTATTACATTACATTGCAGCAGAAAATCTATAAGCATGGGGTCCTTCATCTTCAAAGTGCCACAGGCAAACATGTTGGTTGTAGACTTTGTAATCCTAATCAATCAACTTCACTAATATCAATCAAACCTGCAACATTACAAGTTACAGCCACAAGGGTCAATACATTTGAATTGTATTGGCAAGTTTCACTACTATGTAGAATATAAGTGGATCCTATCATTACATGCATATTTGGCTAAGTAGAGTTTTAGGCTCATTTGCAGAAAGCAATAATTTATCCTATCTTTTCAAAATGGTTTTGTTCCTTTTGTCAAATCTTTCTGAACTCCTTGGTAAATCCCCAAGTGTTTCAAGTCTTTGTCAAAATCTCTTGAGCTCCTTGGTAAATCCCCAAGTGCTTCAAGTTTTTATCAAAATCCCTTGAGCTCCTTGGTAAAACCCCAAGTGCTTCAAGTTTTTGTCAAAATCTCTTGAGCTCCTCGGTAAAACCCCAAGTGCTTCAGGTCTTTTGTTGTCACTTTAAAGTTTTTCTTTTAGAAATTGGAATGTCGAGATTTCCCATAGCTTCAAGCTTTAGTTGCTCAGTATTGTCCATAACCGGGGACACGGCTAAGTACTTAGATTTTATTATCTTTTGCAGAAGTTGTACACTTTACCCACATGACACCTTCTCATCTTGTTGCGACCAGTGGCCGCTGGATAAGTGCTCACCAAGATGGAGTACTGGCAGATTGAGAATGTGACGAAGTCTTTCCAGAGGGTCCTCCCATACACCATTGCTAGCTTGTCTTCAGGCACCCATGTAGGGTTCCGAGTTCCCTCATTTTCAGTAACCTGAAGACAATGCATGGGTCTTCCCAATGTAGTTGACTAAGCCAGAGCCATAATAGCATGTGGCTGTACACGAAAGCCACAGTTGGAGAAACATGTTCAATCTCTAAGTCCCTGGGTGGTTTTCTTTTGGTGCACAACACAAAGAGATTGCCATCGACATGGTTCCTTTTGTTGCCACCTTGTCCAAAACTTGAGTATCCTTGTCCACCCAGGTGGTTCATTGAGTACTTGTTTTATTATATAAAACACAAGTCTTTTCTCATCTTTATAAAAATCTCAACATGTATCTCTTCTCAAAATATGTTGCATGGCTAAGCATTTTACAACTACATTGTTTCACTAAGGAATATATAAGGTATCCTATTAGGATTTAGCATAGCATAATTATAGAAATTCTTTTCATGCATGTTTTCAAAATCCACTAAGTATAATGAAAATAATAGGACTTTAGATGATAGTGTAACTTGCCTTTTTGGTAGGGAATGTTGGTTCACTTCTTGATCTTGCTAGTTTCACACTTTTCTAACTTCACTACAAATCAATCAAGCAAACACAATATCAACTAGCATTCCAACCAATAATCAAACAAATCATCACACATAAAATAATAAAATCAAGGTCATGCATGCAAGCATGCAAAAGGTAGTTTTATTTGCAAAGGTGGTTTCTACTAGGCTCTAAACAATGTATGGTTCAAAGTGGTCATTTTCCAAAGTGGCAAAGTCATTTGCAAAAGGGTTTTATCTATAAACCATTTTTAAATTCAAATCATTATTCCATGTGGTGGAAAAATGTTTTTAGCAAAGCAACAATTTTACATTGTTCACCAAATAAGTTGTTAGTTCACAAAACTTGGTGTTTAGGGTCAGTAGTTTTGAATCAAAACATTTCTCAAAGGTTTTGCTCAAAAATTATTTCCATAACAAAACCAATATTTTTATTTGACTAGAAATGAGCAAATTCAAGTTTTTATTCCTAATCTTCACAAAATCCATTTTTAAAACCATGGGTTGGTACCTAGGGTCAGTAGGTTCACAACAAACCAATTTTCAAAGATTTTAACCCTAAAAACATTTTGGAATAATTTTTATAACCTAAACAAGCACACAAATGTTTCTGCAAAAACAAACAATCTAACAGAAACTTTTTACTAAACAAATTCCATGGTTGGCTAGGGCTTGTTCCACTGATTCCATTGATATAAAGTTTGCAAATTTTGGACGTCTGGATCAAAAGTTACAAGGGTTTCAAATTTGCAAATCAATCTGATTTCAATTTCTGTTTTAAAACAAAGACTGGCCACGCGTCGCGTTTTTATTAGGCGGTACCGGTTCACGCGGATTGCGCTCTGCGGTTCGTTGGATCTAAACAGATCGCACGGCGCGGGTTGACTCATACCACTTCGCTCCGTTCTAATCACAACCACACGATATCGATCTAACAGCTACAATCAACTTGCCACTAACTGGCGGCGCTGCGCGGCGGCAGACGGCGGCGCACGCTCTGGCGGCGAGCTTGCCGACGGTACAGGAAGCAAAGAAGGAAGTGGAGATGCTCACCGTGATCGCAGTGACGTGGGGATGCTCAAGGTACGGTCAGCTCGTCGAGGGGCGCTCTGGTTCTAGCGGGATTTCTCGCCGGAGTGGGGGACGGCGTCGGGCGGCTCTGGTCGTTGTCGGGGGCGACGCTGTGGTTCACTCCGAGGCAAAATGAGGACACGGTTAGATGCAACCGAGTGTGGCGGGTGTAGGAGCATGAACGAGAGGGCGTGGGGCGGTCTGTCTTACCAGGGGGAGGTCGCCGGAAAAGTAGCAGACGCGGTGGTGCTCAGAGGTGGTCGGAGTCGATGCTCTAGGGCGCCCGCAGGTGAACGGATGACACGGGCAGGTGCGCAAGGGTCTGGTGAGCAATATAGTGTGAGGCAGGGATGGTGGGGTGGTTCGAGTTCGTCGGAATTTTGCCGGCGAGCTCGTCGGAGCAGTGATGCGCTAGCTCGAAATTACGACGGCCTGGGGGCGGAGGAAGAGAGCTGTCTAGGGGGAAAGAGAGGTAAGACGCGGGCGTTTAAAACAGCATGGTCGCAGGGGGAGTAATGGCCGTTAACAGCGCGAATTGATCGCCGGAGTAAAGGACAGGAAATGGCGAGGAGGAATTAGCGCGGGTTGAAGACGATGAACAGGAGAGGTGGGAACTTGCTGTCAGCGAGAAAGGGAGTGAGGGGAAGGGTCCACTGGTCAGTGTCTACGCGGGTCAGTTAACAGGTGTGAATCGTTTTCCTCGGGAGAGAGGGAGTGGGCTGGTTGATGGGCTTATTGGGCTGGCCGGCTGAACTGTGTCCTTTACACATTTTTTTCTTTCCAAATGCTTTTTATTTTTCTATTTCTATTTTCTGTTTTGAATTTCAAACAACTAATTAAACATTCAATTCACATCAAACTTTCACCAAACTTTGTATTGAGTTTTGGTTCTGTCTAACCACAATAAACCAAAGTCCCAAAATAAAATAATATTTTTTTATTTTAGGGTCCATTTATAATTAAATAAAATGGATATTAGTTATTAAATCAAACGGGTTTTAATTTATTTAAAACTCCCTTTAAAGTCTAAATATTTCCAAAACCAAATCAGTAGGTTTTATTTGAAAATAAAGAATACTTGGAAAACTTATTTAAAATGAATAAATAAGTTTTGATGTTTAATTAAAATAGTAAAACCTTTATTTTTAATAAACTTGGATATTAAATCCTTATTATTTTATTTAAATAAACCTTTACTATTTTTATCAAATAGAAATATTTTATTTCAAAGACTTGGCCAAGTTTTAATTTGGCTTATAAAATAATCCTTATTGATAATTCTTACCTTTTCATTTGATAACCAAATCTTTTTTATTAAAAGATTCAAAATAGTAATTCCAAATATTTTTAACTTTATTGTTTAATTATCTTTTTAAATCCCTTTAGGATTTTATTTGATCAAATAGGTTTTGAAAGTTTCCAATTGGATTCAAAAAGTTTCTTCTCACCCTGAAAATCAACAAAGTTTTATTTTATTCATTTATTTTTCACATAACAAGATTTGGAAAATCTTGGGATGTGACAGGCTACCACCCTTAAAATAAATCTCGTCCCGAGATTTGGGA
Organism: Avena sativa; assembly: GCA_916181665.1. Classification (NCBI taxonomy): domain Eukaryota; kingdom Viridiplantae; phylum Streptophyta; class Magnoliopsida; order Poales; family Poaceae; genus Avena; species Avena sativa. The sequence goes on along the minus strand of OV702297.1, from coordinate 294,196,846 downwards.
AGGCTAGGGTTACAAGTAGGCTCAAAGCATCTAGGGTACTACCACCCTTATAAATTTTCTAACTAAATTACATGTTGGCTTGCTTGGGATCTTGGGGAAACTTCTCTGGGCAAGCATCTGTATGGTGTCCTTTGTTTCCACACTTGACGCATGTGTCAAGGCTGAGATCCTTCATAGGTTTGTTTATCTTGTTCTTCATCTTTTCTAGACAATTGCTTGCATAATGTCCTGGGTTTTTGCAATTGAAACATATGATAAGTTTGAGTTGTTCACGTGTCTCTTGTGGACAAGTTGTTGCATAATGTCCTAGCTCTTTGCAGTTGTTGCACCATACTTGACCAATTTCCTTATACTTTTGTTTCTCTAGACATTCACTGGAATAGTGTCCCATTTCTTTACAATGATGACATTACACATGGCTTTTGTCCTTCTTTTTCTTTTTGGGCTTCTCCAAAGCTAGGAGTGCATCTAGTTCATGTTGTTCATATGTTATCTGGTAGGTAGGAATGTCTACATGTTTCTTGGACCTTCTATTGCTCTTTGGATAATTCATATGCCTCTTCTTTGGTCCTTTAAATTGGGTTGTATTGCATGGAGGTATAAGTGGAGCTTTTCCTTTGTCATCATTCTTCTTGATAGACTTAGATCCCTCTTGATAGTTTGCAATCATTTGTTGCACTCCACCTTGTTTCCTTTGTTCAACTATGGAATAGATGGGGCATTGGATAGGGACATGGTTGTTTCCTTCACATAGGTAGCAAGTAGCTTGAGAGGTGGGACATTGGCCAACTGGGTGTTTCTCTTCACAGTTGGGGCATTGATCTCCATGCTCCTTGGAAGTGTGATCCTTGTCTCCACAAATATTGCAAGCTTTGGCTCCTTTTAGAATAACATCCTTGTCATCCTTGGAAAAGTTGCTTTCCATGTTGAGCATTTGGTCTGTCACCTTATGCAACATTTGGGCTTGGTCTTCCAAAAACTTTTGCAGGGTTGGATCTTCCCCACTGGTGTTGGCTATGAACTGAGCTGTCATTTGGTTCAGCTGGTTTTGGGTTGCTATGAGTTCCTCCATGTTGTCCTCTTGGTTGGTGTTGGTGTCATCAACCTTGATGTTGGAGTCTCTTGGAGTAGTCATCTGTTTGGGTTGAATTGAGATTAGAACAGGCAAAAGATATTTCTAAGGAAATGATTCTAATCACACACATCACAATTCACACAAGCAATGTGCAAGCATTCTCAAACAACTTTTCACTCAAACAACAAGTTCAAGCACACTTTTAGGCAACAAATTTTTTTTGTTACACCACATAAGTTGGTGGGTTTGACTTAAACTAAAATATGGTAGTCCATCTATATGGTTTACTTGTGATCTTTCCATCCTTCTTGGTTGATTCTTTTTGCATGAGATCATGGTTTCCTTAGGAAAATTCTTGGTCACAAAACTTCAAATGATGTGGGCTCCCTCTAACTTGTTTTTCCTTAATCTCCAAATCTTGAGCAAGGTTTCTTGTCTCACTTGTCCTTAGTGGTATCTAAGGTTGAAGTCCTTGGTGAGTATGCTGAAGATGTTGAAGTCATTAGAGTTGAAGATGTTGAAGTCATTAGAGTTGAAGATGTTGAAGTCATTAGAGTTCATGAAGTCCTTTGTACATGGTGTAGTCTTTGGTCATGGGGTAGGTTTTTCCATCAAGTTGAAATAGAAGAGATGTAGAATCAAAACCAAAATGGTTGAGGAAAGAGTTTACAAGATTGTTTGTAAATAAGTTTTTGCAACAAATACAACTCCTATTTTTCTAAGGGTTTTTGTCCAATCCTAGGGTTACAAATCCTACAGGCAACACAATGCTCTGATACCATCTGTAGAGGTCCCAACCTTTAATAAGGTAGAGATCCCTGTGTTTACAATGCTAGTCCCTGGATCAATAGCTAGCATCCACAGTTAAGATGTAATATCAAGAAACAAGGTCATAATACAACTTTATAACCAGGAATAACATAATTTTATTACATCTTACATAGCTCATTTGGCTATTACATTACATTGCAGCAGAAAATCTATAAGCATGGGGTCCTTCATCTTCAAAGTGCCACAGGCAAACATGTTGGTTGTAGACTTTGTAATCCTAATCAATCAACTTCACTAATATCAATCAAACCTGCAACATTACAAGTTACAGCCACAAGGGTCAATACATTTGAATTGTATTGGCAAGTTTCACTACTATGTAGAATATAAGTGGATCCAATCATTACATGCATATTTGGCTAAGTAGAGTTTTAGGCTCATTTGCAGAAAGCAATAATTTATCCTATCTTTTCAAAATGGTTTTGTTCCTTTTGTCAAATCTTTCTGAACTCCTTGGTAAATCCCCAAGTGTTTCAAGTCTTTGTCAAAATCTCTTGAGCTCCTTGGTAAATCCCCAAGTGCTTCAAGTTTTTATCAAAATCCCTTGAGCTCCTTGGTAAAACCCCAAGTGCTTCAAGTTTTTGTCAAAATCTCTTGAGCTCCTTGGTAAAACCCCAAGTGCTTCAGGTCTTTTGTTGTCACTTTAAAGTTTTTCTTTTAGAAATTGGAATGTCGAGATTTCCCATAGCTTCAAGCTTTAGTTGCTCAGTATTGTCCATAACCGGGGACACAACTAAGTACTTAGATTTTATTATCTTCTGCAGAAGTTGTACACTTTACCCACATGACACCTTCTCATCTTGTTGCCACCAGTGGCCGCTGGATAAGTTCTCACCAAGATGGAGTACTGGCAGATTGAGAATGTGACGAAGTCTTTCCAGAGGGTCCTCCCATACACCATTGCTAGCTTGTCTTCAGGCACCCATGTAGGGTTCTGAGTTCCCTCATTTTCAGTAACCTGAAGACAATGCATGGGTCTTCCCAATGTAGTTGACTAATCCAGAGCCATAATAGCATGTGGCTATACACGAAAGCCACAGTTGGAGAAACATGTTCAATCTCTAAGTCCCTGGGTGGTTTTCTTTTGGTGCACAACACAAAGAGATTGCCATCGACATGGTTCCTTTTGTTGCCACCTTGTCCAAAACTTGAGTATCCTTGTCCACCCAGGTGGTTCGTTGAGTACTTGTTTTATTATATAAAACACAAGTCTTTTCTCATCTTTATAAAAATCTCAACATGTATCTCTTCTCAAAATATGTTGCATGGCTAAGCATTTTACAACTACATTGTTTCACTAAGGAATATATAAGGTATCCTATTAGGATTTAGCATAGCATAAGTATAGAAATTCTTTTCATGCATGTTTTCAAAATCCACTAAGTATAATGAAAATAATAGGACTTTAGATGATAGTGTAACTTGCCTTTTTGGTAGGGAATGTTGGTTCACTTCTTGATCTTGCTAGTTTCACACTTTTCTAACTTCACTACAAATCAATCAAGTAAACACAATATCAACTAACATTCCAACCAATAATCAAACAAATCATCAAACATAAAATAATAAAATCAAGGTCATGCATGCAAGCATGCAAAAGGTAGTTTTATTTGCAAAGGTGGTTTCTACTAGGCTCTAAACAATGTATGGTTCAAAGTGGTCATTTTCCAAAGTGGCAAAGTCATTTGCAAAAGGGTTTTATCTATAAACCATTTTTAAATTCAAATCATTATTCCATGTGGTGGAAAAATGTTTTTAGCAAAGCAACAATTTTACATTGTTCACCAAATAAGTTGTTAGTTCACAAAACTTGGTGTTTAGGGTCAGTAGCTTTGAATCAAAACATTTTTCAAAGGTTTTGCTCAAAAATTATTTCCATAACAAAACCAATATTTTTATTTGACTAGAAATGGGCAAATTCAAGTTTTTATTCCTAATCTTCACAAAATCCATTTTTAAAACCATGGGTTGGTTCCTAGGGTCAGTAGGTTCACAACAAACCAATTTGCAAAGATTTTAACCCTAAAAACATTTTGGAATAATTTTTATAACCTAAACAAGCACACAAATGTTTCTGCAAAAACAAACAATCTAATAGAAACTTTTTACTAAACAAATTGCATGGTTGGCTATCTCTTGTTCCACTGATTCCATTGATATAAAGTTTGCAAATTTTGGACGTGTGGATCAAAAGTTACAAGGGTTTCAAATTTGCAAATCAATCTGATTTCAATTTCTGTTTTAAAACAAAGACTGTCCACACGTCGCGTTTTTATTGGGTGGTACCGGTTCGCGCGGATTGCGCTCTGCGGTTCGTTGGATCTAAACAGATCGCACGACGCGGGTTGACTCATACCGCTTCGCTCCGTTCTAATCACAGCCACACGATATCGATATAACAGCTACAATCAACTTGCCACTAACTGGCGGCGCTGCGCGGCGGCAGATGGCGGCGCACGCTCTGGCGGCGAGCTTGCCGACGGTACAGGAAGCAAAGAAGGGTGGAGATGCTCACCGTGATCGCAGTGACGTGGGGATGCTCAAGGTACGGTCAGCTCGTCGAGGGGCGCTCTGGTTCTAGCGGGATTTTTCGCCGGAGTGGGGGACGGCGTCGGGCGGCTCTGGTCGTTGTCGAGGGCGACGCTGTGGTTCACTCCGAGGCAAAATGAGGACACGGTTAGATGCAACTGAGTGTGGCGAGTGTAGGAGCATGAACGAGAGGGCGTGGGGCGGTCTGTCTTACCAGGGGGAGAAGTAGCAGACGCGGTGGTGCTCAGAGGTGGTCGGATTCGACGCTCTGGGGCGCCCGCAGGTGAACGGATGACACGGGCAGGTGTGCAAGGGTCTGGTGAGCAAGATAGTGTGAGGCAGGGATGGTGGGGTGGTTCGAGTTCGTCGGAATTTTGTCGGCGAGCTCGTCGGAGCAGTGATGTGCTAGCTCGAAATTACGACGGCCTGGGGGCGGAGGAAGAGAGCTGTCTGGGGGGAAAGAGAGGTAAGACGCGGGCGTTTAAAACAGCGTGGTCGCAGGGGGAGTAATGGCCGTTAACAGCGCGAATTGATCACCGGAGTAAAGGACAGGAAACGGCGAGGAGGAATTAGCGCGGGTTGAAGACGATGAACAGGAGAGGTGGGACCTTGCTGTCAGCGAGAAAGGGAGTGAGGGGAAGGGTCCACTGGTCAGTGTCTGCGCGGGTCAGTTAACAGGTGTGAATCGTTTTCCTCGGGAGAGAGGGAGTGGGCTGGTTGTTGGGCTTATTGGGCTGGCCGGCTGGGCTGTGTCCTTTACACATTTTTTTCTTTCCAAATGCTTTTTCTTTTTCTATTTCTATTTTCTGTTTTGAATTTCAAACAACTAATTAAACATTCAATTCACATCAAACTTTCACCAAACTTTGTATTGAGTTTTGGTTCTGTCTAATCACAATAAACCAAAGTCCCAAAATAAAATAATATTTTTTTATTTTAGGGTCCATTTATAATTAAATAAAATGGATATTAGTTATTAAATCAAATGGGTTTTAATTTATTTAAAACTCCCTTTAAAGTCTAAATATTTCCAAAACCAAATCAGTAGGTTTTATTTGAAAATAAAGAATACTTGGAAAACTTATTTAAAATGAATAAATAAGTTTTGATGTTTAATTAAAATAGTAAAACCTTTATTTTTAATAAACTTGGATATTAAATCCTTATTATTTTATTTAAATAAACCTTTACTATTTTTATCAAATAGAAATATTTCATTCCAAAGACTTGGCCAAGTTTTAATTTGGCTTATAAAATAATCCTTATTTATAATTCTTACCTTTTCATTTGAAAACCAAATCTTTTTTATTAAAAGATCCAAAATAGTAATTCCAAATATTTTTAACTTTATTGTTTAATTATCTTTTTAAATCCCTTTAGGATTTTATTTGATCAAATAGGTTTTGAAAGTTTCCAATTGGATTCAAAAAGTTTCTTCTCACCCTGAAAATCAACAAAGTTTTATTTTATTCATTTATTTTTCAGATAACAAGATTTGGAAAATCTTGGGATGTGACAAATATCCATCGGATCCCCATGAACACAACATGCATGATTACAAATAGATTAGATCTTGATCATGAACGGAGGTCACAAGATCTATATGTAGGGGTTCGTAGCATGGAAAACAAAAAATTCTACCGCATGCATACAAACAAGCCAAGATCTATCTACTAGATTGTAACAACGAGTCGATTAGAGTACTCACCCTTAAAGATTCCAGAGCGGTTAACGAGAGCAGATTCTCGTGGATGATGTATTCGTACACTTGCTGATCTCAATATCGCGTAGACAATCCTTTCGACGCTGCGTTCCGGCAGCGCTTCCACAGTTGGTCACATGTTCGGTACTCGATGAAGACCTTCCTCTCCCTTGTTCCAGCAGGCAACGGAGGATTTAGTTCTCCCCTCGCGATTCCGGCAGCACGACAGCGTGGTGTCAAAAGTAGAGGGAAGATCCCGCAGGGCTTCGCCTAAGCTGATGTGAGTTATGGTGGATCTAGGGTTTCCGGCGATCTAGGTTTAGAAAGCCAGAGAGGAGGAGGTGGTGTCGGCGACGGCTAGGGCGACGGTGATGGGCCGGCGGCGGCAGCTGGCGGCGGCGGTGCACGGTGGGGAGGGCTAGGTGTTGTGGTCTTGGGGCATCCCTCCCACTCTATTTATGAGAGGGGGAACCAGCCTTGGGAGAGGGGAGTTTGAATCCATACCCAAACCAAAGTTGGATAGAAGGATGGACTCTTTCCTTCTTTCACTAGGAAACTATTGTTCCAGTTTGACTTTTTAAACCTCCCTTTTGACTTTCAATTTAGAGCTTTAATTCTCTCTCGCAAATGTCCAACCAAGTGACCTAGGACAAGATCCAATCATTCCACTTAACCATGACACGTTCATGGACCATTCCCCTTCCGGTCTGATGAACCTTCTAGACCCTTCTAGAACCTCTCCGATGAAAACATCAGAATCATTCCCGAACTTCGGAATCGTACTTTCCTTATATGAATCTTATTCTCCGGACCATTCCGGATCTCCTCATGATATCCCGGATTCCATCCGAGACTCCGAACAACATTCGATTTCCCTACTTACATTCCATATCTACTAAACAACATCGAATCCTTAAGTGTGTCTCCCTACGGTTCGTGAATTATGCGGACATGACCGAGACACTTCTCCGATCAATAACCAATAGAAGAATCTAGAAATTCATATGGCTCCCACATATTTCTACTATTACTTTGCGATATAATGAACTACTTACATACGATACCAATTTCCTTTTGTCTCGTGATAGTTTACTTATCCAAGGTTTGATCGTCGGTACATCTACATACCTAGTTCAACCTCGTTACCGATAAGTACTCTTTTCTCATTCCCGTAATATGTGATCCCTTGTGAGCCAGTCACATGCTTGCAAGCTAATTAAATGACATTCCACCGAGAGGGCCCAGAGTATATCTATCCGTCATATGGATGGACAAATCCCACTCTTGATCCATGTGCCTCAACACATACTTTCCGAACACTCAATGCCATCTTTATAGCCACCCAGTTATGGTGTGGTGTTTGATGTCATCAAAGTATCCTTCCGGTGATGGTGATTAGCATGATCTCATGGTCGAAGGAATTAGGTTACTATGTATCAGAAAGCTTATAGCAAACAAACTATTGAAATGACTTGATCTTTTATGCTACGCTTATCTATAGGAGTATGTCCATCACACCATTCTCCTAATGATATGATCTTGTTGTTAATAACATCTCAATGTTCATGATCGGGAAACCACGATCATCTTTCGACCAATAAGCTAGTATTACAAAGAGGCTTTACTAGGGACTCTAATTTAGTTCACAAATCACACAAGTATTAATGTTTCCGGTTAATACTATTATAGCATGAATGTAAACATTTATCATAAACACAAAGATATAATAATAACCGCTTTTATTATTGCCTCTAGGGCATATCTCCAACAGTCTCCCACTTGCACTAGAGTCAACTAATCTAGATTACATGGTAATATACCGAACACCCATGGCGGTTTGGTTTGGTGCTGGTCATGTTTTTCCCTCGGGAGAGGTTTAGTCAACGGATCCACCACATTTAGATCTATGTGTACTTTGCAAATATTTATGTCACCATCTTGGACATGCTCTCGAATAGCGTGAAAACGTAGCTTGATGTGCTTCAGCTTCTTGTGTGACCTTGGTTCTTGCGCATTGGCTATGGCGCCCATGTTATCATAATATATAGACATTGGGTCCAACGCACTTGGAACCACACCAAGCTCTATAATGAACTCCTTCATCCATATCGCCTCTTGTGAAGCCTCTGAAGCAGCTATGTATTCCGATTCAGTTGAAGATTTCGCCACAATGCTTTGTTTTGCACTCCTCCAGCTAACTGCTGCACCATTCAAAATAAATACGTATCCAGATTGAGATTTAGAATCATCCGGATCAGTGTTCCAACTAGCATCGGTGTAACCATTAACAATGAGCTTTTCATCACCTCCATAAGAAAGAACTATATCCCTTCTCAAGTACTTAAGGATGTTTTTGACCGCTGTCCAATGATCCACTCCTGGATCACTTTGATATCTGCTAGTTAAACTAACAGCATATGCAATGTCGGGTCTAGTACATAGCATGGCAGACATAAGAGATTCTATGGCTGAGGCATAGGGAGTCTTACTCATCCTTTCTCTATCTTCTGCCATTGCAGGACTTTGAGTTTTACTCAAGGTCGTATTGGGCAACATGGGCAAGAACCCTTTCTTGCTATCTTCCATTCCAAACCTCTTTAGAACTTTGTCCAAATATGTACTCTATGACAATGATATTAAGCGTCTCGATCAATCTCTATAAATCTTTATGCCTAATATGTAAGCTGCTTCGCCAAGATATTTCATTGAAAAACTATTATTCAAATAATCCTTGACACTATTCAGAAGGTCTACATCATTCCCAATCAACAATATGTCATCTACATATAGTATTAAGAATTCTATAGATCTCCCACTCACTTTCTTGTAAATACAAGCTTCTCCATAAGTTTGTATAAAACCAAAACTTTTGATCACCTTATTATAACATTGATTCCAACTCTGGGATGCTTGCTTCAATCCATAAATGGACCGTTGAAGTTTGCATACCTTGTTAGCATCTTTAGAATCGACAAAACCTTTGGATTGTACCATATACAACTCTTCATCAATGTCTCCATTGAGGAATGTGGTTTTGACATCCATCTGCCATATATCATAATCATAATATGCAGCGATTGCTAATAAAATCCTCACATAATTTATCTTCGCTACCGGTGAGAAAGTCTCATTGTAGTCAACTCCTTGAATTTTTTGAAACCCTTTTACGACAATTCGAGCTTTATAGACAGTAACATTACCATCAGCATTTGTTTTCTTCTTGAAAATCCATTTGTTCTCGATAGCCTTCCGGCCATCCGGTAAGTCCACCAAAGTCCATACTTGGTTTTCGTACATGGATCCAATCTCGGATTTCATGGCTTCTTGCCATTTATTGGAATCTGGGCTTATCATCGCTTCCTCATATGTCGCAGGGTCATCGGTGTTGTCCACCAACATGACACTCATAACGGGATCATACCAATCAGACCTGCGAGGTTCCGTAGTAACTTCAACCGAAGTTTCATGATAAACATCATTAGCTTCCTCTCTTATTGGTGCAGGCGCCATAGGAACTACTCCGGTGCTGCGCTACTCTCATGTCCGAGAGAAGGTTTGACAACCTCGTCGAGTTCTACTTTTCTTCCAGTCACTTCTTTCGAGAGAAACTTCTTCTCTAGAAAGGATCCATTCTTGGCAACGAAGATTTTGCCCTCGGATCTATGATAGAAGTTATACCCAATAGTTTCCTTCGGGTATCCTATGAAGACGCATTTTTTCGCTTTGGGTTCAAGCTTGTCTAGCTGTAACTTCTTTACATAAGCTTCGCAACCCCAAACTTGAAGGAACGACAATTTAGGTTTCTTCCCAAACCATAATTCATACGATGTCATTTCAACGGATTTAGATGATGCCCTATTTAAAGTGAATGCGGCTGTTTCTAATGCATAACCCCAAAACGATAGCGGTAAATCTATAAGTGACATCATAGAACGAACCATATCTAAGAGAGTTCGATTACGACGTTCGGACACACCATTACGTTGTGGTGTTTCCGGCGGTGTCAATTGTGAAAGTATTCCGCATTTCTTCAAATGCTCGCCAAACTCGTAACTTAGATATTCACCTCCACGATCAGATCACAGAGATTTAATCTTTTTGTTACGTTGATTCTCTACCTCAATTTGAAATTCCTTAAACTTCTCGAAAGTCATGGACTTATGTTTCATGAAATAGATATACCCATATCTACTCAAATCATCCGTGAAGGTAAGAACATAACGATAACCACCGCACGATGCTACACTCATTGGGCCACACACATCGGTATGTATGATTTCCAATAAGTCCGTAGCTCGCTCCATCATACCAGAAAATGGAGTCTTAGTCATTTTACCCATCAGACATGCTTCACATCTTTCAAGTGATTCGAAATCAAGTGATTCAAGAAGTCCATCGGAATGGATTTTCTTCATACGCTTCACTCCAATGTGACCAAGACGACAGTGCCACATATAGGTCGAGTTATCGCTCAATTTCAAACGTTTAGCTTCAATGTTATTAATGTGTGTATTTCTATAATCGAGATTCAATAAGAATAGACCATCTATCAAAGGTGCATGTGCATAAAACATATTACTCATACAAATCGAACAACCATTATTCTCGGACTTAAACAAGTAACCGTCTCGCAATAAACATGATTCGGATATAATGTTCATGCTCAACGCTGGCACCAAATAATAATTATTTAAGTATAAAACTAATCCCGATGGTAGATGAAGAGGTAGCGTGTCGGCCGCAATCACATCAACCTTTGATCCATTTCCAACGCGCATCGCCACCTTGTTCTTCGCTAGTTTCCGTCTATTCGGCATCACCTGTTTCGTGTTAAAATATGAGCAACCGAACCGGTATCAAATACCCAGGCACTACTACGAGTACTAGTGAGATACACATCAATAACATGTATATCGGATATACCTTTTTTTATGTTGATTTTCTTCAAATCCGCCAAGTACTTAGGGAAATTCTGCTTCCAGTGACCTTCTCCCTTGCAGTAAAAGATCTCAGTATCAGGCTTAGGCCCAGCCTTGGTCTTCTTCGCCGACGCGGTAACTTTCTTACCACCCTTTTTGAAGTTTCCCTTTTTCTTAGACTTGCCTTGCTTCTTGAATTTGGTGGTCTTATTGACCAACAACACTTGGTGCTCTTTCTTGATCTCCACTTCTATAGACTTTAACATGGAGAAGAGTTCGGGCAACGACTTGTCCATGTTTTGCATATTATAGTTCATCACAAAGTTCTTATAACTTGGTGGTAGTGATTGGAGGGCACGATGAATCCCCAAAGCATTAGGAATCACTATACCCAAGCTTTGAAGCTTGCTTGCATGCTCAGACATCTTAAGCACATGCTCACTGATGGAGCTGCCCTCTTCCATCTTGCCGTTAAAGAACTTTTCAGAAGCCTCATAACTCTCAACTGCCGCGTGAGCCTCAAATATAATTTTGAGTTCACGAACAAAAATCATGTGGGTCATGGTTCTCAAACCTTTTCTGAAGCTCCGATTCCAAACCATACAAGATAGCACACTGAACTGTGGAGTACTGATTCTTCCGAGCAAGGAAAACATTCTTCACCTCATCGGTAGCATCAGCTGTAGGTGGATCACCCAGCGGTGCATCCAGCACATAGGTAAAATTACCAGCATTGAGGACAATCCTCAAATTGCGGAACCAATCTGCGAAGTTGCTTCCATTATTTTTCAACTTTTCTTTCTCTAGGAACGCATTAAAATTGATGGTAGGTGCCGCCATTGATCTACAACATATTTGCAATAGTTTATACTAAGTTTATGACAAATTGAGTTCTAATTAATAGTTAAATTAATCTAGGTGAACTCCCACTCAAAACAATATCCCTCACATTATTTTATTGATCACACGAACCAAATCCACCACATCAAAACCGATCATCACGAGAGTTGATGTAGCTTTAATGGCTAACAATCAACATGTTCATCATATGTACTATATGACTCATGCTTTACCTTTCGGTGATCCATGTTCCGAGACCATGTCTAAACATGCTAGGCTCGTCAAGATCAAACCTTAGCTTCCGCATGAGCAAATCTAGCTTGCTCCCGTTGTATACACTCGCAGAATCTAACACACCCGATCATCACGTGGTGCTTCGAAACAACGAGCTTTAGCAATGATGCTAACTAAGGATGAACACTTTATAACTTGAAATGTTGTGCTAGAGGGATCATATTATAATGCTACCATCGCGAACTAAGCAATACAAGATGCATAAAAGGATTAACATCACATGCAATTCATAATATGTGATATGATATGTCCTTTATTCTTGTGCTTCCAATCTCCATCTTCAAGCACGAACATGATCTCCATCATCACCGGCATGGCGTCAAGGTCAATGGTGCCCCTTCATGGTTGTCGTCCACCAGCATCAACTATTACAACTACTTTGAATAATAGACACGCAAGTCTTAACGGAATTAAAACGACAACCATATGGCTCCTGCCGGTTGCCGACTTACAATAAGGAACATTGCATACATCATATATAATCACAATCATGGACATATCACATCACAACACACCCCTGCAAAACAAAGTTAGACGCCTCTAATTTTCTTTGCATGTTTTACGTGGTTTGGGGCTTTCAATAAGTGTCGTTCTAACTTATGAACAAGAACCACAACGTTGATACTAGTATTGTTAATTACCTGTTGTAAGTTGAATCTTTACTATGTTGGAAGAAACAGGCATCCGCAAAGACACTTATGCAATACAAGTTGCATGTCAATGAGGGAGCAAGTCTCATGAACGATGTCATGTAAGGTTAGCCCGGGCCGCTTAATCCCACCATCCCGCAAGATGCAAAGTACAGAAGAAGCAATCGACAACAAAAGCATCAACGCCCATAATGACCATTGTGTTCTACTCGTGCAACAAATCTACATATAGACACGGCTCTGATACCACTGTAGGGGTTTGGAGCATGGAAAACAAAAAAATCTACCACATGAATACAAACAAGCCAAGATCTATCTACTAGATTGTAGCAACGAGTCGATTAGAGTACTCACCCTCGAAGATTCCAAAGTGGTTAACGAGAGCAGATTCTCGTGGGTGATATAGTCGTACACTTCCCGATCTCAAGATCGCGTAGACGATCCTTTCGGCGCTGCGTTCCGGCAGCGCTTCCGCAGTCGGTCACACGTTCGGTACTCGATGAAGAGCTTCCTCTCCCTTGTTCCAGCAGGAAGCAGAGGTTGTAGTTCTCCCCTCGCGATTCCGGCAGCACGACATCATGGTGTTGGAAGTAGAGGGAAGATCCCGCAGGGCTTCGCCTAAGCCGGTGCGAGTTATGGTGGATCTAGGGTTTCCGGCGATCTTGGTTTAGAAAGCCGGAGAGGAGGAGGTGGTGTCAGCGGCGGCTAGGGCGATGGCGACGGGCCGGCGGCAGCGCGGCGGCGACGGCGTGCGGCGGTGGTGGCGTTGCACGGTGGGGATGGCTAGGTGTTGTGGTCTTGGGGCAGCCCTCCCCCTCTATTTATCGGAGGGGGGCAGCCTTGGGAGAGGGGAGTTTGAATCCATACCCAAACCCAAGTTGGATAGAAGGAAGGACTCTTTCCTTCTTCCACTAGGAAACTATTGTTCCCGTTTGACTTTTCAAACCTCCCTTTTGACTTTCAGTTTAGAGCTTTAATTCTCTCTCGCAAATCCCCAACCAAGTGACCTAGGACATGATCCAATCATTCCACTTAACCATGACACATTCATGGACCATTCCCCTTCCGGTCTATTGAACCTTCTAGACCCTTCTAAAACCTCTCCGATGAAAATATCGGAACCATTCCCGAACTCTGGAATCGGACTTTCCTTATATGAATCTTATTCTCCGGACCATTCCGGATCTCCTCATGATATCCCGGATCCCATCCGAGACTCCGGACAACATTCGGTTTCCCTACTTACATCCCATATCTACTAAACAACATCAAATCCTTAAGTGTGTCTCCCTACAGTTCGTGAATTATGCGGACATGACCGAGACACTTTTCCGATCAATAACCAATAGAGGAATTTGGAAATTCATATGGCTCCCACATATTTCTACGATTACTTTGCGATCGAATGAACCACTTACAAACGATACCAATTTTCTTTTGTCTCGTGATAGTTTACTTATCCGAGGTTTGATTGTCGGTATCTTTACATACCTAGTTCAACCTCGTTACTGATAAGTACTCTTTTCTCGTTCCCGTGATATGTGATCCCTTGTGAGCCAGTCACATACTTGCAAGCTAATTGGATGACATTCCACCGAGAGGGCCCAGAGTATATCTATCTGTCATATGGATGGACAAATCCCACTTTTGATCCATGTGCCTCAACACATACTTTCCGAACACTCAATGCCATATTTATAGCCACCCAGTTACGGTGTGGTGTTTGATGTCATTAAAGTATCCTTCCGGTGATGGTGATTAGCATGATATCATGGTCGAAGGAATTAGGTTACTATGTATCAGAAAGCTTATAGCAAACGAACTATTGAAATGACTTGATCTTTTATGCTACACGTATCTATAGGAGTATGTCCATCACACCATTCTCCTAATGATATGATCTTGTTGTTAATAACATCTCAATGTTCATGATCGGGAAACCACGATCATCTATCAACCAACAAGCTAGTATTACAAAGAGGCTTTACTAGGGACTCTAATTTAGTATACAAATCACACAAGTATTAATGTTTCCGGTTAATACTATTATAGCATGAATGTAAACATTTATCATAAACACAAAGATATAATAATAACCATATTTATTATTGCCTCTAGGGCATATCTCCAACAGTCTTCCACTTGCACTAGATTCAACTAATCTAGATTACATGGTAATATACTGAACACCCATGGCGGTTTGGTGCTGGTCATGTTTTCCCTCGAGCCACGTTGCATGCCTCGGCCAGCCGCGTGGCAAGGCTCATGTTGCCGCATGTGTTTTGACCCCTGTGATGTCCCCTTATGGTATAAAAGGAGGCCCAGATCGAGTGATGGGGAGGACAATTGGCTTAGAGTAGGATTCCTTCCCGGGAGAAGGAACGAGTTGTAATCCAGTGACAATTAGATAGTAGACATTGCATGACATAGGGTTCCGCTCATGGCAGACCTGAACCTTGGTAAAAAAACTTGTGTCTCTCTCTCTTGTGGTGATTGTGTTCGTCTAGGTCGCCGATCGAGCTCACCAGATCTTGCACCCCTGGCCGAACAACAAAGGGGTACTCATACCCCCAGTGTCGAAAATCAAGACATGATAATCTATAGTTTTTATTTTGCACTATATTGCATACTATTTGATCCGATCATGGATTAACTATATTCCTATGTGATATGTTGAACACTATAAATATGTTCTATTTTGAATTGTCACTATACTGTACAAATTTATTAATGGTATGGCCAAAATATGTGAAATAGGCCCAAATCCGGGAAAGTACAATATTTGGGAGCCACCCATTGTAAGGGAAGGACGTGGGCTGACCGCGATTCCTTTACTTCCCAAATTGGTGTCCGCGCGAACGAAAAATACTTGAACATGATCTTAGGGCGTCCCCATCGGCACGATCCAAACGATCTGATTCTGTCCAGATGGGTCGGGCCGTGGAGGTATTTGGGTCATAGTACGACCTGTCAGGCCAACCACACCTAGTGGAGCGACCCATATTTCTGCGCTTGGCAAATAGGCCCTCAATGTGGCACGACGCTGGCGCCGGTGTATTTCTAGTGTTTCTGCCGCTTCCCGCATGTTCTGGGTGTTTCCCACCGTGTCCAAGTGTAGCCATAAAGGAGAGTCCAGACAAGATAGATACAACTAGAACACCCCCCATAAACCACCATCTTGGTCGTCCGTGTCGTGGCACTGGCATTCCTGACCGCGGCAGAGAAGAGCCCGACCGCGTTGCCGACTCGGATTCCAAGGCGACCACGGATATTCAATTTTTTCCATAGCCACCGGCCATGACGCACTCACTTCGACTGCAACAGGACCACCGGTGAGCCTTTCACGTAGGAGGTAATGGATCGTGTCTATTTTTTGGAGCACCTATGATGTCTAGCGCTCACAGACGTGCATGATGAGGTCCGAGCAGCGGTGCGGGCCAATCCTGATGATTCTTACCAGCGTGCCCGCCTCTCCAAAGATGAAGAGGAGTTATAGACATAGGCTGCGATCTACCGCTCTCTCTGAGAAGAATGGGTATTGTCGACCAGCCAGCGCCGCTGCCGCCAGCGACGTAGGTAGCGCATATTTATATTGTTGTTCTAGGTTTGGTTTGCTTGTAAAACATTTGTAGACTTGAATGTAAATTTTTCATTGCAAATGGTCGATGCTCACATTGAAAATTTGATTCCAAAGATGATACACTGCGATACACTGCGAGTACACAACCTAGTCTAGTGCTAAGCCTACTTGTCGGAGTCGGAGTGGTAGTGACAACGGCACATGGTGCATCAAAGACGCTGACAATGAGCATGGCTTCGTCGTCGTACTTGAAGACGACGAAGTGGCAGAATTTGATTTGGTGCGCGCGGGCAAACTCCTCGCATCTGTTGGCGAGAAACATCTGGCCAAAGCGATCGAACGACACCTCCACCAGCAACGTGCCGGTTTTGCCACCGGCCTCCCGCAGCATGACCTGCTAGGGCTCTGCACCATCAGCGATGTGAATTTGCGGGGAAGGAGCATCCTGTCCCGCTTCATGCCTGAGTGAATGGTCACGGCAAACTCGAAGCCAATGAGGCTAATGTCAATGGACCCAAGATCGGGCGACGCTGGTGGTGGTGGTGCCAGTGGTGAGGGAGATCGTGGAGGCATGCTGCTTTGGCCATGTTCTCCATGCCTTCCTTGACAGACAGGTCTAGGGCCCGATGGCGAGGGAGACCGTGGCAGTGTGCTTCTCTTGCCACACCCTCCGCGCCTACCACGATGGCCACTGCCACGGCCTGGTGGTCATCCTAGATGCCCTCCCTCGATCCAATGCCGCCTCCCGCGGCTTGCTACCAGTAGTGAATGATGGGAGGGAGGAGAGTGTGGTGTGGAAGAAGATGGCCGCGAGTGGCCTGTTAAAAAGGCATGACATTGGATGCCGGAGCGGAGGCCAAAATGACGACATTGATGTGTGGCAGCAGGAGCGCAGGCATCGGGCGGCGCCGTCAGCGGCGAGGCCAGCCTACCTCACGCCATTGATGGCTAGTGGAAGAAGGCTATTAGATCGCTGCCATGCAGGCCCTCTAGCCTGATGCAATCGTTGCCCAAATTTAGTGCACGGATGGATCGAGCCGAACCCTTCGGTCTGGATGGGTCGTGCCGCTAGAGAGACCGCATATGTCCTACACGTTCACGTGGACGCGTTCGAATGGGTTGGATCATGCCGGTGGAATGCCCTTATTCTGGGACCGGTTTGGGCGAAAATGCGTTTCCCCGGCGCGGAGGAGGATAGTATTTGGAGGCACCGTTTGGTTCAGTTTTTGTTTGTCATGTCCGTTCCGACCAAAACCATTAGAGCAGCTCCGTTAGAGATGCTCTTAGAGATGCTGAGACTACTACTAAATCGCACTTCCCTATCCCCTCAGAGCATCTCTAACCCATCCCTTTTCCTTTAGAGGAGAAAAAGGATCCCCAAAACTTAGACGACTATATTTGCTCCTCTAAACTTTGGTCGTCAGATTCGATCCTCAAGAACTTAGAGGAGTAAAAAAATGAGATTTCTATTTTCGTGCCCTTGGTTCATTAGTTGTACTCACTTTTCCCCAGCCGCTTAACTTTTCCTCAATTTTGTCCAACTCCTTGTCTGAAACTCTCACATCGGTCTAAAACTCGCTCTCCGTCGGTCCCCGTTAGTGGACCCTCGCTGTTACGTGCTGACAAGTGGGGACGCATTCAGCTAGGTCCCGTAGTGGACCCTCGCCGTTACGTGCTGACAAGTAGGACCCCCCGTTACGTGCTAACAGGTGGGGCCATGTAACACCCCAGTCTTAGTAAATAGTAATTAGGGTTTTGATTGTACATTTATGAGCATCATCCTTTAAATTGTGCATTGAAAAAAATAAATCAAACCCTAAACCCTAGTTTTCTCCCCTCTATTTGAAATCAATTCGAATGGTTTAATATTTTGAAAACTACAAAATGATTGGAGCCAAATGGATTACAAGGGCTTCTGAGTATTTTACAACACCCTCTGGTATTTTTGAATGATCAAAAACAGATTTGAAAATGATTTACAAAAGAGAAACAGATTTTAAGGAAAAATATTTCTGGAGAAGAAAAATAGAGCAGCAGGTGTCGGCCCATTCCAGGCCCGTACCGCTTCAGCCTTCTTTCCTTCGTTGTCTTCGTCAACGACGCGTCAACGGCAAGATGTTGCATGTCTCGCCGCCGGTCGTCGATCCTCCTCGCACTGTGATGCCCGCCGCCGCTCTCTGGAGGAGATAAGGACCCCGCCGAGCCATGCTCTTCTTTCCTGCCTCCCTCCCCCTCTTCCCCAGTGACTCTCTCTCATTCCCCTTCGAGGCTGAACCTAGCCGCTCCTCACTGACGAATTGCTGCCGTTGACGTGCTCCCCTTGCCCAACCGAGGCCACCACGAGCTCCGCCTTGCCGTTATGGTCTTCCTTGCCAACAGAATCGAGCCCGGGTGATGGCAATTGACCGCATCGCCCGCTTCTTCCCCGTCACCGACGTGCTTCGCCACTCGCCTCGCCGTCGCTCCAGTCATGGCCTCGTCTTGCTGTTACCATCAATCGCTCCAGGGTGAGATACTGGTGTTCAGGCACCCCTCCGTTCTCCTACTCTCTGTCTGTATCACGCCCGCATCGAGCGTTGGCGTGCGCCGCCGCAGAGCTTCGCCGTAGCTACTGTTCCGACAACCTTTTTCGAGCGGAGCCGACACTATCTTGCTTGCCTCGCTACGCTGCTTTGAACACTCCTAGCCCCGTCGCCCCGCATGCCTCATAGCCCCGTCGTCGGTGACCATCCGACGGTGGCCGTCGTGATGATGTCATCGCGACGTCAGGGTAATGTGTCCCGTGGGCCGTTGACTGCTGACCGCCACGGTGGAAACCGACGTGGCCCGGGGCCCACCTGGCAGCCGCAGTGGCTAGGTAAAGCCCCAGTGAAAATGCCCCCGCCCCTGTGATGATGTCACAGTGATGCAATAATTCAATTTAACTTGATTAAATAATTCTAGAAAATATAATAATCTTGTAAATTTAATAACTAATTATTTATAAGTCAGAAAAATACAAATAATATATCAAAATGTATAGAAAAATGAAACCTAGATATTTAGGCTATACTCATGCATTGTTCAACAACTTTCATATCAAGTTTAATTAGAATAACATAGTAACCCCTCACAGGTGATTCCGGAGTTTCCTAGAGTTAGGCTTTTCACCCCTGGAAGCCCCGATTAAATTGTAGAGCATGCCTTAGGGTTACTTTTTGATACAATTTAACTTGTCATATCATCATCATTACTTGAGCATTGCATCGATGCCATGTGTTGATTGTTTCCCTTTCTTTCTGGTATTTGGTTCTTCTTCTTCGGTAGAATACGATATCGAGATCGAAATTGACGACCGAGATCAACACCGTCGAAGATCGAAGATCGACGAACAATACTTGACCAACTGTAACCAAGTCAAGTACAAGCTTCTAAAGATCTGCTTATCGGTTATCAACTGGCAAAGGCAAGCATAGCCCTACCATGATATAATCCTATGATTTTGAAAGCATTTCAATTCCTGCCATGTTGCATATGATTCTACTGTGGTCTTTTATCGATATATAGAGTATCCTATCTATTGCATTACTCCCTTGAGCTTATATTACCTGATCCACTGCTCCTAGCATAACTAGGTTTGTCTTGTGTGCATTGCTAGAGCTTATATTGTGTCTTGCTTAGCCATGCATAGCTGTTGAGTCTGGTTCATCCAGATGATGTATCAGATGCAGAGAATCTAGTATGCCAGGAGATCGTGATGTGATATCAAAGGTTATATGAGTTAAACATGCTAAGGCTTGTATGGGAGGCCATGGTGGGATGTGTTTTTTCTAGTCCCATGCTCGCCACTAATAGGAACTGAGTTCTTGCCTTTGGAACCGATATGAGCGTATAGCCACACTGGGCTTGGGAACCCCTCGCCTGATTAACTTGCCTAGTATATTCCATGAGTCACATAGTTCGGCGTTCCATTTGACATATGCATAGAAAACCTTTTGAAAGATTTGCCGGGTGAAGAAGGTGCATTCATAACAGGTAGGAAAGCGTGGACCGGGTTGATTGGGGTCGATGGAGACCCTGGTAAACCAACCTCGCCTCACATCTCTAGGGACCGACTTCGGGATTTGACCCGTTACGGCGGAACCATCCTTAGGGCGTGACTCATGGTCTCGGCGAAAGAAAGGTAAAGGTCGTGGACAACCACCCTCTGCCAGCCTTCCAAGGAAGAGGGCTAATAGCTTGGCATTAAGAGTCGGTTGGTACGTGTGGGTAAAGTTGTACACCCCTGCAGGGTTAAATCTTTTCAAAAATCCGTGTTCACGGTTATGAACGCTTGGTGACCAAATTCTAATATCATAGAGAACTTTAACCTAATCATAAAATTTGGTAGATCAATATGTGCTTAAGGATGCTTCCTCATGGGTACGAGGGGATGATCCTAGTTGGTAGATAATGATGATTTGGTGGATATCAAAAGATGATGATCAATACGTCGGATATGTCGCTCTCTTATCACCTTTTAAAATATTCTAATTCGACGAGCTTCTTCTCCCTCTTGTCTTACAAAACAAAGATGGCTTTATGCAAAACAACTCCACCAGCCATAAGTCTTGCGGAGTACACCCTGTACTCACCCCTGCTTTGTTGATACTTTTGGCAGAGTAAGTGTTCCCCTAAAGACGAGTTCCGTACTACATCAACATCGACGAGTAGCTTGGGGTTCCCGGCTGGCAGCCTGGAATCTATGGGCTGGGACGTCATCGTTATGCTTCAGGCCTCTTAGGCCATTTGTTAAGTTAGCTATACTTAATAGCATAATTTTCATTCCATTGTTTGATGTTTGTGGTCAGTGACCTCTGCTTGTAATAATTTGGTTCTGCGCTCAGTCATGAGCTTGCTGTAATAAATTTTGTATCGTAGGGTCACTGTTGTGCTACCGATTCTTTACTATATATTCTCGAGCTCAAGGTTAAGCTTATGTCAGACGGAGGTCTGGGATTTGTTTAGCCCTGAACCCGGGGGTGTCATAGGTTTTGGTTTCAGAGAAGTATCGACCGTAGGAAAACCTTGCTATTGGTCGATGTTGAGTCTAGTGTTTGTGAAAATTATTTTAAAAGTTGAAAGGTATTTGTGAAAACTCTAGTATGCTTCTTTTTCTCCTTATCCAGTTTCTTTCTAATTCTGGGTTATCTTATCTGGTGTTGATTTTGGAAAAAATTTGATGTCTTTTCTAATCTTTCAAACCTTAGGTGCCTTCTTGGCATGTCGTTTCTCAACTAGTTGACCTAGCGTTGAGTTCGCTAGAGTTGTGTGTGTTGTGAATTCCTTGTTCCCCTTTTGCTCTTGTTCATCTGAGAGATTCCTTTCTACCATGATCTCTCTATCCTATGGACCACAACATAATGTTGATGTTTCCACAATATTCTGTTCTAGGCTTTGAGATTTCCTTTCTCCTTGTGTGCCTCCTTTTTATTTGTTCGGGTACTTCAAAAGTCATTTCTTCTCTTGGAAGCTACCTCGTTAATACTATCTTGCAGTGTACGCTAAGTCACTCAAGTAGTAGTTACTTATTTCTCGGGTTTTAACCCTTGGACTTGAACCGAAGATACCCGATTGTGCTAGATTCTGGTGTTGCGAATCTTGTACATGAAGCTGATCTTTAACCCAAGATCTGTTCCTTTGACCCCTGTTGTTAATGTTCACACATTACCTCAGGATGGCTGGTGTTACAACTCTAGCCTTCAAGCTTGTGGTCTTTGTTGCGATCGAGTTGTGACAACTAAGGACTTCCCCTACCACTAGCTACGGCATATGTTCTTTAATGGAACCAAATAGATCATGACAAGAGTACTCCTCGAGAGTCTCGCATCTATACTCGTGACTCTGCCACACCTTACCCCTTCTCTACATTGGTTTTCAGAAGATTGTTGACTTATGCATCCACATCTCGGGATTCCATCCTGAGCATGTTCTTTTTCCCTTGTTGTTTTCTGACCTTTGTTTACCGGTTGGTAACCAAGTAGTAAATGTGCATTGGTGTCTTCCAATGCAAGATACTCTTGTGGTCCGTCATGACAAACCATTTCGGGATGTCAGGAGAAACAAACTCCAGTACCTCGTCATATCTAGGACCAGGTCAAAGTGTTGTAATCCGCAGATCAAGAGGCATTGATTTCCTTCCATCTGTTCTATATTAAAGTATCACACCCTTTTATACTAAGAGGTCGTACTGAGTTTCCTGACCCCTTAATGAAGTGATGCTTTTACACATCGTTACCCACCCTTCCTTGATCTCTCGCGCTCCTGAGTGATGCGTGTTTGTAATAATGTGGCCATCTGAGATTCTTAGCAATTTTTATTGTTTTGAACTTTAAGGACATTTGAATCATTCTTAGAGTGATTGGTTAATCCTTATCACTAAGCAAAGTATGACTGTGCTACCAAGTCCGATATTCTGGTGCACTCTCTTCAGTCAAAGAGTTAGGCTTGTGCCGAAACTTTGAGACTATGTCCTCTTTCCTTACCAAGCAAGTTTCCTCTCGAACTAAGTGACATATCCGTGGTTCGTGATATTCTAGATGTCTACTATAAGTGTTACCATGTTGCCACATGACCGTGTTGTTAAGTTGTTGAGCAAGCTAGTTCTCTAAACTGCTCTTTTCTCCAAGGATCCATACTGGATACCCCTAAACTAGTTGGTTGAGCTTAAACAACAACTTGGAGAGTTTTAAGACAAAAGTTCTATCTGACTATGTTTCTTCTTAAAGGGATGTATAGTTTTGTTCGTGTTGAAGAAAGATAGTATTCCCTTTGTGGATATATTACTTTCCCCACCTTTGATTTGATTTGGGTTATCGTCAAACCAAACTCAGTTCCAAGGACTATCTTGATGTTGTTTCTTCTCGTGATGTTTCACTTGAGTGCATCTTCATGGTCTTTGGTCTGACCAATATTCTTGCCTTGTTCATACGACATATGCGTCCATTTTCTTGAAGTGTCTCCATAAGTTTGTTGTTGAGCCCATCGACAATATCCTTATATTCTCCAGGTTAGATTAGATTCATATGGAACATTGGGCATTAATGTTGGAAACTTTCGAAAACCATCTTCGGGTCATTTCGAAGTATGAGTTCTGGATGTTAGAAGTAACCTTCTCCGATTCACCTGTAGATGTTGAAAGATGTTGTAGTAGATTTGGGAAGAGTTATCTTCCTTTCCTTAAGGACATATGTGTGTTCTATTGTTAGTACTTTATGTGTGTGCAGTTGTCTTTCGACAAGTTGCTAATGCATAGGTCTAGCAATCTAGCTCAGTCTCTTGGAAGCTTTACACTGTAGCCCCTATCTTGAGAATCTAGTAACTTTACCTTTGTGGTAAATGTTGCAAACTTTCTATCCGGACATGCTGAGTCTGAAGTATCATTTCACCTAACCAAAGCTGAATCTCAAGCAACAATGATGGTTGGTGTTCTTCAAGGTTTTGACATAGGTCTCTTTGAAAATCCGACAAGATTGATGTAATGGTTGACACACTTAGACGGAAAGACCCTTCGTCATAATCTCTTGATTCAGCAATATCAACCACTCTTCATGAGGCTTCTTATATGATTTACTATAGGAGTTGTGCTTATGGTTTACTTTGTATCTGAAGTCTGACCTTTACTTGGTGTTGATTTCTTGAACATCAAGGAGAAGATTTAAAGTAGTGTTGCTAAATGTCTCTCGGTCGATCCTCTAGATCCTTTATGTTGGCAAACACTTTGTTGTGCCAACTAATGGAAGTTTGAGAATGAAGTTTCTTTCTTCTCGTGTTATCAGGAATCCTTTTAACTATTTATCTAGTGGTGTAAAGTGATATCATGATCTTTGGCAAAGATTCTGATATTCTTGGATGAATAAAGAACTTTCCCTCGTTTTTATCAGCCATGTTTTAAGAGTGGCTAAGATTTTGGTAATCTGTAGTTCCTCTTCCTACATGTTCCTTGTGACTCTTATGAGTCCTCTCCACAAAACACCTTTTTGTCTTGTCCTTCTATTGAATTAAAGAGCGACCCTTCTGTGTCAAAATTAGTTCAACAACTTGGTTTTGTTGATCCATATCTCTGTGACCTAAAATCTCTACTTAAGCAGTTTAGTAGAGGTTCCCTATTGAAGTCTGTGGTTATGTTCTTTTTGTTGAAACCTTCCTCTTCAGGAGCTTAAACTCTTCTGTGAGTTCCATGGTCTCAATCCTTATGAAGACCATCTATCTAACAATTTGAAACCATCTCCTCTTGTTTCCTCTGTTACCTTGATGTGTTTCATGTTGTCATCTTAGAGTTGTTTTTGAACACTCCATCCATGAGCTGACCATGAGATACTCGGTGTGTTGTTTAGTGTGTTTCCCTCTTATCCTTAGAGTGACCATGTTTCCTTCTCTCTATATTTCTCTTCCTACCTTAGGAATCCCGGGTCGAGATTCTCGTAAGGGGATATAGCTGTAACACCCCAGTCTTAGTAAATAGTAATTAGGGTTTTGATTGTGCATTCATGAGCATCATCCTTTAAATTGTGCATTGAAGAAAATAAATCAAACCCTAAACCCTAGTTTTCTCCCCTCTATTTTAAATCAATTCAAATGGTTTAATATTTTGAAAACTACAAAATGATTGGAGCCAAATGGATTACAAGGGCCTCTGAGTATTTTACCTATTTTACAACACCCTCTGGTATTTTTGAATGATCAAAAACAGATTTGAAAATGATTTACAAAAGAGAAACAGATTTAGAAAAGGAAAAAGATTTCTGGAGAAAAATAAATAGAGCAGCAGCTGCCGGCCCATTCCAGGCCCGTACCGCTTCAGCCTTCTTTCCTTCGTCGTCTTCGTCAACGACGCGTCGACGGCAAGCTGTTGCGTGTCTCACCGCCGGTCGTTGATCCTCCTCGCGATGTGATGCCCGCCACCGCTCTCTGGAGGAGATAAGGACCAGGCTGAGCCGTGCTCTTCTTCCCTGCCTCCCTCTCCCTCTTCCCAGTGCCTCTCTCTCGTTCCCTTTCGAGGCCGAACCCTAGCCGTTCCTCGCTAACGAATCGCTGCCGTTGACGTGCTCCCCTTGCCTGACCGAGGCCACCATGACCTCCACCTCGCCGTTACGGTCTTCCTTGCCAACGGAATCGAGCCCGGGTGCTGGCAATCGACCGCATCGCCCGCTTCTTCCCCGTCACCGATGTGCTTTGCCGCTCGCCTCGCCGTCGCTCCGGTCATCGCCTCGTCTCGCTGTCAGCATCTACCGCTCTGGGGTGAGATACTGGTGTTCAGGCACCCCTTTGTTCTCCTCCTCTCTGTCTGTATCACGCCCGCATCGAGCGTCGTCGTGTGCCGCCACAGAGCTTCACCATAGCTACTGTTCTAGCGACCTTTTTCGAGCGGCGCCGACACTATCTTGCTTTCCTCGCTCCGCTGCTTCGAACACGCCTAGCCCCGTCGCCCCGCACGCCTCACAGCGCCATCGCCGGTGACCATCCAACGGTGGCCGTCGTGATGACATCATCGCGACGTCAGGGTGACATGGCCCGTGGGCCGTTGACTGCTGACCGCCATGGTGGCAACCGACGTGGCCCGGGGCCCATCTGGCGGCCGTAGTGGCTAGGTACAGCCCCAGTGAAAATGCCCCACCCCTGTGATGATGTCACAGTGATGCAATAATTCAATTTAACTTGATTAAATAATTCTAGAAAATGTAATAATCTTGTAAATTCAATAACTAATTATTTATAAGTCAAGAAAATACAAATAATATATCAAAATGTTCAGAAAAATGAAACTTAGCTATTTAAGCTATACTCATGCATTGTTCAACAACTTTCATAGCAAGTTTAATTATAATAACATAGTAACCCCTCATAGGTGATTCCGGAGTTTTCCCGAGTTAGGGTTTTCACCCATCGGAGCCCCGATTAAATTGTCGAGCATGCCTTAGGGTTACTTTTTGATACAATTTAACTTGTCATATCATCATCATTGCTTGAGAATTGCATTGATGCCATGTGCTGATTGTTTCCCTTTCTTTCCGGTATTTGGTTCTTCTTCGGTAGAATACGATATCGAGATCGAGATTGACGACCAAGATCAACATCGTCGAAGATCGACGAACAATACTTGAACAACTGTAACCAAGTCAAGTACAAGCTTCCGAAGATCTGCCTATCGGTTATCAACTGGCAAAGGCAAGCATAGCCCCACCATGATATAATCTTATGATTTCGAAAGCATTTCAATTCCTGCCATGTTGATACGATTCTACGGTGGTCTTTTATCGATAGATAGCGTATCCTATCTATTGCATTACTCCCTTGAGCTTATATTACCTGATCCACTGCTCCTAGCATAACTAGGTTTGGCTTGTGTGCACTGCTAGAGCTTATATTGTGTCTTGCTTAGCCATGCATAGCTGTTGAGTCTGGTTCATCCAGATGATGTATCAGATGCAGAAAATCTAGTATGACAGGAGATCGTGATGTGATATCAGAGGTTATATGAGTTAAACATGCTAAGGCTTGTATAGGACGACACGGTGGGATGTGGTTTTTCTAGTCCCATGCTCGCCATTAATAGGAACTGAGTTCTTGCCTTTGGAACTGAGATGAGCGTACAGCCACACGGGGCTTGGGAACCCCTCGCCTGATTAACTTTCCTAGTAGATTCCATGAGTCACATAGTTTGGCGTTCCATTTGACATATGCATAGAAAACCTTTTGAAAGATTTGCCGGGTGAAGGATGTGCATTCATAACAGGTAGGAAAGAGTGGACCGGGTTGCTTGGGGTCGATGGAGCCCCTAGTAAACCAACCTCGCCTCACATCTCTAGGGACCGACTTCGGGATTTGACCCGTTATGGTGGAACCATCCTTAGGGCGTGACTCATGGTCTCGGCGAAAGCAAGGTAAAGGTCGTGGCCAACCACCCTCTGCCAGCCTTCCAAGGAAGAGGGCCAATATCTTGGCATTAAGAATCGGTTGGTACGTGTGGGTAAAGTTGTACACCCCTGCAGGGTTAAATCTTTTCGAAAAGTCATGTTCACAGTTATGAAGCTTGGTGACCAGATTCTAAGATCATAGAGAACTTTAACCTAATCGTAAAATTTGGTAGGTCAATGTGTGCTTAAGGATGCTTCCTCATGGGTACGAGGGAGTGATCCTAGTTGGTAGATGATGATGATTTGGTGGATATCAAAAGATGATGATCAATACGTCGTAGATGTCGCTCTCTTATTCCCTTTTAAAATATTCTAATTCGACGAGCTTCTTCTCCCTCTTGTCTTACAAAACAAAGATGGCTTTATGCAAAACAACTTCGCCAGCCATAAGTCTTGCGGAGTACACCCTGTACTCACCCTTGCTTTGTTGATACTTTTGGCAGAGTAAGTGTTCCCCTGAAGACGAGTTCCGTACTACATCGACATCGACGAGTAGCTTGGGGTTCCCGACCGGCAGCCTGTAATCTATGGGCTGGGACATCATCGTTATGCTTCAGGCCTCTTAGGACATTTGTTAAGTTTGCTATACTTAATAGCTATATTTGCCTTCTGTTGTTTGATGTTTGTGGTCAGTGACCTCTACTTGTAATAATTTGGTTCTCTACTCAGTCATGAGCTTGCTATAATAAATTTTGTATCGTAGGGTCACTGTTGTGATACCGATTCTTCACTGTATATTCTCGAGCTCAAGGTTAAGCTTATGTCAGAAGGAGGTCTGGTTTTTAAGTTTTACTCAGTTTTCCTCTCTCTCTTAGTTAGAAACTCACACATGTGCTCATCTTGGCTGCTACACTCTGATTGGTCGAGACAGTTGTCACGCGAATTGTACCCACCAACCGTTGATGCTCTGATTGATCCTCTGTGATCTAGCGGACAGGATAACCCCTCTATCCGTCGGGGGGCACCCTCTATCCTAAGCTTGCCACCGATGCTTTAACTCCATAAACAAATGATTTTGAATATAATTTGAAGGGAAAGTGTTCAAAGGTGTATAATTTTTTGCATTAAATGATCAGGATTTTATTAGAACAATATTATCATGTCCTAAATGCGATTTCAAAGAGTTCAAAGGTGTATATGAAAATGGTAATTTCTCAAGATTTTCTTAGCACATCATTATCACATATTAAGTACAATTTCATAGTGTTCAAAGGCTTATAATTTTCGTATACGCAAGTTTAGGGATCACTTTTCATGCTCTAAAAATGGTAAACACTTTTTTACATTAAGAGTTGTATATTTTTTTTAATTTGAAAGTGTTCAAGAGTTGTGTCAATTATAAACACTCTTTTACATTAAGAGTTGTATGGATTTTTTAATTTGAAATTGTTCAAGAGTTGTGTCAATTATAAACACTCTTTTACATTAAGAGTTGTATTTTTTTAATTTGAAAGTGTTTAAGAGTAGTGTCAATTATAAACACTCTTTTACATTAAGAGTTGTATAATTTTTTCAATTTGAAAGTGTTCAAGAGTTGTGTCAGTTATAAACACTCTTTTACATTAAGAATTGTATAATTTTTTTAATTTAAAAGTGTTCAAGAGTTGTGTCAATTATAAACACTCTTGTACATTAAGAGTTGTATAAGTTTTGTAATTTGAAAGTGAATCGCTAGCCGTGCGAGAGTAGTGTCAATTATAGTTTCAGACCGTGCAAGAGTTTCATAATTATAAACACTCTTGCAAACCAACTGAATCACCACTTCTTCAGGGGAATTTACAATAGATTTTATCTATCAAATCTCTGAGAGTTATGGTGGTTGAAACCACCGCTGAGAAGTAAAATCAGAGAGATATTATTCACAACCACGAATTATGCTAGTATCCAGTCTAACCGCTAGCCGAAATGCAAGCACTGGATCAATCCTATTCGAAAATCAAGGCAGTTAGTTGAGCACCAGCGATTCGTGCTCAAATACTGCCAATAATCAACCCACAAAAGTGAAACGATGCTTACCCAGATGGAATCCAAGCGTTAGATCCCTGTGAATCCACCCAATCTTCTCCGTGTTTGACGCGGATGGACGGTGCACCAGCCGACATTGCATACTGTTCCGCAAAAGTGGTAGATCTAGCAGGGGAGGGAGAAGAGCCGGAGGTGGAGTGGGATCCACAGCTAGGGGGAGCGGGCAGATCTGGAGCCGAGGACGACATAAGGTAGGAGGGAACGACGGCGGGCAGCGGAGAGGCAGTGTGGGAGTTGTTCCATGCTCAGGGAGAAGAGAATGATTTGGGTGAGCGAGAATTGCCGGTCCGACGTGTCTCCATGGCGGCCTCACCCTTCACCATGTATGCAAGACCCGTCCCAACGCAGCCCCACCCTTCACCACGTATACAGGACCCATCCCAACACAGCCCCATCAGCCAGCATATAACGGTCGAGGCCACGTGACGTAACGCTGAACGCACGATTCGCCCCAACGAGGTCCCACCAGTCAACATGTAACGGTCAAGCCTTTGACCTGACGACATCCCTCCGTCCGAGCGCCTGCGAGAACCTGCGAGGATTTCATAACATAGCGAGGGGGAAGTGAGAAAAAGTTAAGCGGCTGGGAAAAAATGAGTACAACTAACGAACCAAGGGCACGAAAATAGAAATCCCTAAAAAAATTCATCACAATTTTCAAATCTCCACACCACATGTCAAGTATCCATATTACAAATATGCATAAATATTCTTCAAAATACATTAAATCGATCATGTTAGATCCAAAAGTGAGGCCTTCACCATCTCGGTGGCACTCGGAGTCGAACTGGGTATTTCATCGATCACCTCGCGGGCGCCTCGCTGAGGTGCGGCGGTGGTCGGTGAGGAGGACGACGGTGTGGCCTTGGAGGTCGGCTTGGGCTTGCCCTTCGTCGTCGTGGTCGCCGGCTTGGGTGTGGAGGCCGCTGCGTCCTTCCTCTTCTTCTTTTCCTCCGCTGCTTGCGAATGGGCTACCATGGCCTCCGCCAGCTTCCGCGCCCACGGCCCGCTCAGCACATGCGCAAGGGGTGGCCGGCCCAGCTTCTCCATTGTCTCTGTGCCTTGGAAGTCATCTTAGCGGCCGCTATCGTCGACCGCACCATGCCGGTGGTGCCCAACCGTTTCCGCGGCATTGGAGCCGTCGCGGGGGTCGATTCTGGCAGCGTTACGTTGGCATGAAAGTCTGGCAGGGTTGCGGAACCAAGCTCCGGTGACATTCCAGCCGAGGGAGGGGAGAATCTCCATGCCGGCGACGAGTTCCAGTGGTTTTGGGCGGGAAGGGTCGGCGGCGAGGCAGGAGGGGAAAATTTAGTAGTCGAGTTGGTGGCCGAGTAAATTTGGGAGAGAAGGAGATTATAGGAGCCGGTATCGTATTTTTTCTCTAACCGTTTTTATAGCTTTGTTTAGAGCCGTCTTCCGCGGTTAGAGGAGCAAATAAATAGGAAGGGGTTGGGGGACAGATTAGAGATGATCTCCTGCTGTCAGCTCATTTCTTCGACGAAGTGCGTGGACGGCGACTTGTTGCGGTCCTTGCTGGACACATGGAACACTGTCTCGGCACAATCCATCTCAACGATTAATTAGAGGTATTCCCTCCGTTTTAAAATATAAGATATTTTAGGTTTATAAAGAAAATATATCTAGACTTGTTTTAGTATATAGATTTATGTTGAAAATATAAGCAAATTACCATAATATTTAATCCGAAATAAGTAATAATAAATCATGACTATAAGTGCTGGAATTAATCTAATCATGTATACTAGCAGAATAGACGAACAGATCATATTCAACCAGAATAAACAGATCACATCTATTTCAAGAGCTAGTACAAGAAACTGCAACAGAAACTGAACTAGATAGGAACATATTACGTACGGTGCTGGAGGAGGAATCGGGTTCGCGTTCAGGTTGGGGTTGAGGTTCGCGTTGACACCAGTGTCGTCAGCCATGGCGTCGATGTAGAGGCTGCTGATGTCCGGGAAGAAGTCCTCGTCGGGGAAGTAGTGGTCCGTCGACGTGATGCCGTCAGTAGTCGCGCAGACGCGCTCTCCAAAAACCTGATCGCCCCTCACCCGTACAGGTTCACGAGAGGCGGTGGTTCCGGAGGCCTACTGTCCCGTCGTCCGGTGCACGCCGGAAGAGGGGATGGAGAAGGTGTAGCGGCGGCGCAAGGTTCTGGAGGCAGAGAGATGATGTGTATTTTCTCGTATTAGGGTTTTTGCCTAAGGCCGTTTATATATAGGCGCCGGTCGGGTAAGACGTGGGGCGTAGCCCACGTCCGAGTAGTAACAGCCCACGCACGTTTCCGGAAAGACCGGAAACGGCTGATAGAAAAATAACTCGCACAATAATTTTCCCGAGCAGCAAAAAGATAAGATCGGCACCGAGGCACAATTCCGCAAACCGCAGCGCGCGCGCGCGTCGTGACGAGGCGAGGCGAGGCGAGGCGGGCGGCGGAGGAGGAGGAGCGCGCGTGTATGCCACTCCTCTTCACTCTCTTTAGGAGGTAGTGAAACACTCCACTATATATATTGGTCCAACTCCCTCTAAACTAGCAAGGTGGGACTAAACTTTGGTGCCACCCCTTGCTAGGCATGAATGGGCCAAGAGAATTTCAGAATTTGTATTAGGCTATGGGCCAAGGCCCACACCCAAATTCCAACAATCCCCCACAAATTCTCATAGGCACATATCATCACATCACATCAATCAGTTCCAGAGCATTGTTTATATACCGGTGCGAGGTGGAGACTGTTAAGTTGAACTTCCACTTAGAACTTCATGCTACACTAGATTGCAACTTGAATAGTGGACTATGCCTTGAACTACAAGTTTGGTGCGCACTAGTTTCACATAAGGTCTAGACCGATACAGGGCTGCCGCGAAGCTTCTCCGCGGTTTGGAGCTTATGCGTCATACTCCATGGCCTTTCATGAGTTTATTAGAGAGCACCCAACTCTCACGGACTGCGACGTTTGACAGTCAGACTCATATAGGTGTGTTCTTCAAAAGATGTTCTGCAGGTCAACATCTTTGCTTAAACAAGCCACTCAGAACACATTAAGGTAAATACCAACCTGCCATGCAGAATAGGAGAGTATTGCATCTATACGGAGTGGTAGTATGCTATAAGGATACTCTCCTCCCAGTTGACCAACAACTTGTCTCCCAA
This sequence comes from Avena sativa, assembly GCA_916181665.1. Taxonomy (NCBI): domain Eukaryota; kingdom Viridiplantae; phylum Streptophyta; class Magnoliopsida; order Poales; family Poaceae; genus Avena; species Avena sativa. The sequence goes on along the minus strand of OV702297.1, from coordinate 294,164,292 downwards.
CTCTACTTCACGGGATCTCCGATCACATAGAGCGGGTTACCACTGTGAGCAACTCAAAAAGTGGGTCTCAAACCCATCTCCCTCGATGCATTATCTATCACATTACGTGATAGACCCTTTGTGAAGGGATCTGCCAGATTTTTAGATGTTTGGATATAATCCACTGCAATAACTCCGGAGTTTCTCATTTTCCTGACAGATTTCAATCTCCTCTTCACATGTCTTGATGACTTCATATTGTCCTTAGAACTGTTTATTTTTATGATCACAGTTTGGTTATCACAGTTCATAAGGATTGCGGGTATTGGTTTTTCAACCACAGGTAAGTTCATCAAGAGTTCACGAAGCCACTCTGCTTCAACAGTGGCTGTGTCTAATGCTGTGAGTTCTGCTTCCATAGTTGACCTCGTTAAGATGGTCTGCTTGCAAGACTTCCAAGAAACAGCGCCACCACCAAGTGTAAACACATAACCACTCGTGGCCTTAGTCTCACCAGCATCAGAAATCCAGTTTGAGTCACTATACCCTTCAAGTACCCTTGGATACCCGGAGTAGTGAATCCCATAGCTCGCGGTGCCTTTCAAGTAACGCAAAACCCTTTCAAGGGCCTGCCAATGAACATCTCCAGGATTTGAGACAAATCGACTTAACTTGCTTACAGCAAAGGAGATGTCAGGCCTCGTAGCGCTGGCTAAATACATAAGCGAGCCAATAATCTGAGAATATCTCAGCTGATCTTTAGCATCCTTAGGATCTCCCTAATTCTTTCGAACCAAAACGCTAGGATCATATGGTGTAGGAGAGGATCTACATTCGCTATACCCAAAACGACTCAAGATCTTTTCCACATAGTGAGACTGAAGCAGTGTTATCCCACCATCATCATCTTTCAGCAGCTTGATGTTCAATATCACATCAGCCACTCCTAGATCTTTCATCTCAAAACAACGAGATAGAAAGTCTATGACCTCATTGATAACATTAAGATTGGTCCCGAATATCAGTATATCATCAACATATAGACATAAGATGACTCCCTCGCCCCCACCATGGCGATAGTACACACACTTGTCAGCTTCGTTTACAATAAAGCCTTCATCAGTTAAAGTCCTTTCAAACTTCTCATGCCACTGCTTAGGTGCTTGCTTAATACCATATAGAGACTTCAGTAACTTGCACACCTTGCCTTGTTGACCATCTATCACGAATCCATTCGGCTGATCCATATAAATTTCCTCGTCTAACTCTCCATTTAAGAAAGCCGTCTTAACGTCCATTTGATGAACGAGAAGATCATGCGAGGCAACCAAGGATAGCAGTACTCGAATGGTGGTCAATCTAGCCACAGGTGAATAAGTATCAAAGAAGTCTTCGCCTTCTTTCTGGGTATAAACCTTGGCAACAAGGCGTGCCTTATACTTCTCAATAGTACCATCAGGTCTAAGCTTCTTCTTAAACACCCACTTACATCCTACAGGTTTGCACCCATAAGGACGATCAGTAATTTCTGAAGTTCCGTTTGCTATGATGGAATCCATCTCACTGCGAACGGCTTCTTTCCAGTAGTCAGCATCTTGAGATGCATAAGCTTCTGAAATAGAAGTGGGAGTATCATCCACGAGGTATACAATGAAATCATCACCAAAGGACTTCGCAGTCCTTTGTCTCTTACTTCTGGTAGGAGCTTCACTGTTATCCTCCATAGGATTATCAGGGTGTTCTATCGAAATGGTGGGTTCAGGAATTGTGATTAATTCTTGACTAGATAAACTAGGCATCTCCTGATTTGATGAACTAGACGAATCTTTCATGGGAAAGATGTCTTCAAAGAAAGTCGCATCATTCGACTCCATGATTGTACCAACATGCATGTCAGATACATGAGATTTCACTATCAAAAATCTATAGCCAATGCTATGAAATGCATATCCCAGAAAGACACAATCCACGGTTTTTGGTCCAAGCTTGCGCTTCTTGGGTATCGGCACATTCACTTTCGCCAAACAACCCCAAGTTCGTAAGTAGGAGAGTTTCAGCCTTTTCCTTTCCCATTCCTCAAATGGAGTAATGGTTTTGTTCTTTTTGGGAACACGGTTTAGGACATGACACGCAGTCTTTATCGCCTCCCCCCCACCATTCCTTGGATAGACCCGATGTATCTAACATGGCGTTAACCAAATCAGTTAGAGTACGGTTCTTTCTTTCGGCCACCCCATTTGACTGAGGTGAGTAGGGAGGCGTCCTCTCATGGATAATACCATGCTCCGCACAAAAAGAATCAAATTCGTTGGAAAAATACTCTCCACCACGATCAGACCGAAGTCGCTTAATCTTTCGATCAAGTTGGTTTTCTGATTCAGCTTTATAGATTTTGAAGTGATTAAAAGCTTCATCTTTAGATTTCAGAAGATACACATAACAGTATCGAGTGGAATCATCAATTAAAGTCATGAAATATCGCTTTCCACCTTTTGTCAACTCACCATTCATCTCACAAAGATCTGAATGTATTAGTTCCAGTGGTGCCAAATCTCGTACCTCGGCAGTCTTGTGAGACTTGCGAGGTTGCTTAGCTTGCACACATACTTGACACTTGGAACTTTTGACAGTAGTAAATTTCGGAATTAAATTCATATCGGCAAGCCGCGTCATGCACCCAAAATTAATATGACAAAGTCGTGAATGCCAAATATTGGATTCACTATCATTGCAAACATGATTAATAACTTGAGTACATAAGTCTGACAAAGATAAGCGGAACAAGCCTCCGCACTCATAACCCTTTCCAACAAATTGTCCACACTTAGAAATTACAACTTTATTGGACTCAAAGACTAACTTAAAACCATCTCGACACAGAAGAGATCCGCTGACGAGATTCTTATTGATTGAGGGAACGTGCTGCACATTCTTCAGCTGTACGATCTTCCCCGAAGTAAACTTCAGATCCACCGTACCAACACCTTGAACAGAAGCACGTGAGCCGTTTCCCATCAGCACGGAGCCAGCCCGTTCGACCTGATAAGAAGAGAACATGGAAATATCAGCACATACATGTATATTTGCACCAGTGTCTATCCACCAATCAGGTGAATTACAAACTGAAAGAACAGTGGGAAATATACCGTACCCAGCATCCTTCATCTCAGTATCACCAATAACAACATTAGCGGACTTGCCACTATTTCCATGTGGACGCTTGTCAAAGCGATTGGGGCAGCTAGGAGCCCAATGATTAGGATCACCACAGACATGGCAGGATCCTTTCTTCTTATACTCAGTCTTCTTCTTGAAGTTGGTAGTCTGTGCGGCCTTGTTTTTGCCATCAAACTTTCCTTTGCCATCAGACTTGTTCTTATTCTTGAACTTGTGGGACTGGAAGTTGTTTTTCTGCACTACATGTGCGCTAGAACTTCCATCAAAGCCTCGAGGACGTGTATCTTTTGCTCTCGCCTTTTCTTCAACATGAAGAGATCCGATGATATCCGAAACAGAAAACTCCTGTCTCTTATGTTTCAGAGAGGTAGCAAAGTTCCTCCAAGAAGGAGGAAGCTTAGCAATAATGCCTCCGGCCACGAACTTGTCCGGTAAGTTACACTTGAACTGCTCGAGTTCTTTGGCAAGGGACTGTATCTCATGAGCCTGATCCACGATGGGACGGTCATCAGTCATCTTGTAGTCATAGAATTGCTCCATGATATACAGTTCAGTGCCAGCATCCGAAACACCAAACTTGGCGTCCAGTGCATCTCACGCATCCTTGCCATTATCAAATGACATATAGGTGTCAACAATGTTGTCACCAAGAATATTGAACAAAGCCCCCATAAACATGGTGTCGACTTTCTGAAACGCTTCCTCCTGAACAGGAGAAAGGTCTCCCTCAGGTTTGCCAAGAGTGGCGCTATAGCAGCCTAGGTTTTTCAACCATAGAACTGCTCTCGTGCGCCATCTCTTATAATTGACACCGTCAAAAGGAGGCGGCCTTGTAGCCGCGGCTAAACCAGTTGAATTCAGTTGCCTATAATCAGGTTTTTGGATTGTTAAAAATATAAGCAAATTACCATAATATTTAATCCGAAATAAGTAATAATAAATCATGACTATAAGTGCTGGAATTAATCTAATCATGTATACTAGCAGAATAGACGAACAGATCATATTCAACCAGAATAAACAGATCACATCTATTCCAAGAGCTAGTACAAGAAACTGCAACAGAAACTGAACTAGATAGGAACAGATTACGTACGGTGCTGGAGGAGGAATCGGGTTCGCGTTCAGGTTGGGGTTGAGGTTCGCGTTGACACCAGTGTCGTCAGCCATGGCGTCGATGTAGAGGCTGCTGATGTCCGGGAAGAAGTCCTCGTCGGGGAAGTAGTGGTCGGTCGACGTGATGCCGTCAGTAGTCGCGCAGACGCGCTCCCCAAAAACCTGATCGCCCCTCACCCGTACAGGTTCACGAGAGGCGGTGGTTCCGGAGGCCTACTGTCCCGTCGTCCGGTGCACGTCGGAAGAGGGGATGGAGAAGGTGTAGCGGCGACGCAAGATTCTGGAGGCAGAGAGATGGTGTGTATTTTGTCGTATTAGGGTTTTTGCCTAAGGCCGTTTATATATAGGCGCCGGTCGGGTAAGACGTGGGACGTAGCCCACGTCCGAGTAGTAACAGCCTACGTTTCCGGAAAGACCGGAAACGGCTGACAGAAAAATAACTCGCACAATAATTTTCCTGAGCAGCAAAAAGATAAGATCGGCACAATTCCGCAAACCGCGGCGCGCGTCGTGACGAGGCGAGGCGAGGGGGGCGGCGGAGGAGGAGGAGCGCGCGTGTATGCCACTCCTCTTCACTCTCTTTAGGAGGTAGTGAAACACTCCACTATATATATTTGTCCAACTCCCTCTAAACTAGCAAGGTGGGACTAAACTTTGGTGTCACCCCTTGCTAGGCATGAACGGGCCAAGAGAATTTCAGAATTTGTATTAGGCTATGGGCCAAGGCCCACACCCAAATTCCAACAATTTATTCCAAACATAAATAAACCTATATACTAAAACCTAATCTAGATATATTTGTTTCATAAATCTAGAGCATTTTATATTTTGAAACTGAGGGAGTAGATGAGTCCATCGGACAGACAGATTAAGACAGATTACAGTCAAGTGGTCGCGGAGAAAAAAAATCACCCCTATGGTTACGGAGGACCATACTTTTCTTAGACTAACCACTACACGATTCTATCCGCTGCTTGGGCTGTATTTTATCAGATTTTATGGTTGAGACGCTAGATTTTCTACATCGAGTTCGACATGGTTGGTTAGTGAATGGTGGTATCCGTGACGAAACTTCGGAGATTTCTATCCGCCCGCCCGCCGGAGACCGCCGCCTCTCGCGCCATCTCTTTCAGAGCCTCTACTCCTTCCCTGATCTCCACGGCCCTCGCGCCACTACCCATGACCAACTCAACGCACCTCGCGAGCTCCGCCCCGGCGAAGACGCCATTGCCGTTGCGCTCTCCCCTGACGCCGGCCACACACTGCTCTATTAAATACGCGTTCGTCGGCTGGTCGAACATGCTCGGCGCTGCGACGACCGGCACGCCCAGGGCCATGGCCTCTAGCGTCGAATTCCAGCCGCAGTGCGTGACGAAGCATCCCACGGACGGGTGCGCCAGGACGGCCGGCTGGTCGCACCACTCCACCACCATGCCCTGCCCCTTTAGCACGGCGTCGTCAAGGCAGCTGCTCACGTCCTCCTGCCGCCCGTCCTTGCGCACGACGAGTAGGTACGGCCGGCCGCACTGCCGCAGCCCCTCCGCGATCTCCTCCATCTGCTGCTTGCTGTACGTCCATATGCTGCCGAACGAGACGTACACCACCGACATGTCCAGCTGAGCCCCGAGCCACTCCACGTACCGCTTCTTGTCGGCACCGGCGTGGTCAAACAGGTGGATCCGCGCCTCGGCCGAGGATCCCACCAGGGGCCCGATGGCGAACACGTCCAGGTACCGCCTCATGGCCGCAAGTGCGGCCGGCTCCAGCTCGTCGAAAGTGTTGACGAGGAACTTGGCACCGTGCCCCTGTTCGTCCATGAACTCGAACAGTTCGCGGAACGCGTCGTTGACGAGCTTGCCCACCTCGCCACCGGTGGTGTCGACGAGGAACGACGGGAAATCTCGGATCCGGAGAGGCTGGCACAGCCCTGGAAGGGCCACCTCGTACGAGGGGTCGGCGGCGTGGGACGCGATGAGCTCGCCGTAGCCGTGGAAGTAGTGGTAGTACGCGGCGAGGACAGTGGCCGGCTGGATCCAGAACACGGCCATCGGGATGGCGTTCTCGCGGGCGACGTCCAGTGCACAGGGGAGCACAAGGCTGCACACGATGCACGTAACGGGCCGGCCGCGTGCGGCGAGGCGCGCGACGACGGCCGAGAGGCTCTCGAAGCTCGCGCGGCGGCGGAGCGCCCTACCATCGGCGTCCCTCGCAATGGTGCCGTCGTCGACTCCATCGGAGTAGGGGGCATAGGAGATGACACCGTCTGCGACCTCTTCCTCCAACTCACCTTTGCCAGACGAAGGGAACATGCGGCGGTGGGTGAACAACGGGAACGAGAGCGTGGCCAGGACGGGGTCAGAACCGTCTGCATCGTGGAGCTGCACGAGCCTGCGCGCGAGGACGCGACACGGGTTGAGGTGGCTCTGGATGCCGTAGGCCACGAGTAGAAAGTGGCGGCGCACGCCGGCGCCACCGCCGTGCGGGTGCGGCAGGAGTTCGGTTTCAGCCATGACAAGGGTAGTTCGTGTTTGTGTTCGTGTGTCTCTCACTCTGTGTGTGTAATTTAGTACGTACTGTAGCTCTTAGTCATAAGTAGAAGCGTGGGAAATTGCCTAGCTTGGAAGGAGTCAATGAAATGAGAGCGTGCTTGAATTATTAATCAAGCCACTGGTTCGCGGAATCGCGGTTGGCCGGATTTCTTGTATCTAGCTAACAAATGTGATGTCAGCGCTGACGGTATATAACCTAACAGAGTACTCGATCTTGTAGCATGCCCGCTACATGGGTATTTTTTCTAGATTAACATTTTACAGAAATAAGCAACATTTATACGGAATTTTACTATGCGAAATACTAAGCAACAATCCAACATTTACGTCGTAGCTAGGTTGGCTGCCGTTGATTTGTTTTGATTATGCATCGCATGGTTTGAGTTGGCCCAGCATCAGGGCCGGCCCTGAGGGGGGGGGGGGGGGGGGGGGTCTGGAGGGGCAACTGCCCCAGGCCCAAAAAATCAGGGGCCCTAGATTTTGTATTTGTGCGGTATATAGCATACCGAGTCTGGGTAGCTGGCCCAAAGTGAACATGTACCACAATACTAGTACAACGCAGAAAAAAAGGCTGGAGTAAAAGCCTTTTTTAGAGAGAAGTAGAGGCCTTTTCGTTGCTGCCCTCGACGTAGAGGAGATTGTTCCATTATAACCCTAAAAAAGGAGATCGTTCCATTTCTTTCTTCGCACAACAACGACTGTCGACGCTCCCTTTCTAAGGACTTGTTCCTCTATTAGTCCAGATCGGAAATATGATATGTTGCCTCTATTTTTTTTTTGTTGAGATAGTCGCCTCTATATTCACCATACAACCACGGGTAGATTATTTGATTTTTTGCCCAAACGTCTGGTCGTCCGACCCCACTCACCTAGACGAAACCGGTAACCGCGATGGGATTATTTCACAGAACTGACATAAAATATTAGGTATGTCAATTTCTCTCCGTCTATGCTCTAATTTTTCCATGATGACCAATTGATTATTGATTGATAGTGATATTATTTGAATTGATGATTATTGTTGTGTCTCCATTGATGCAACAAGGCCATCCATAAAATAGGTATGTTGGATATTTCTTAGGGATATATCATACATATTATTAGGATTTGTGAGCTCGGTAGATAATTAGTTAAATTTTATAAAGTTAATGTAATATCTTTTGTATCTTTGCCCTTGTTTGTGATTACTAATATGCGCAACTTATATGATATTTTATTTTGTATACACTTAAATATTATTTTAATTAGATATATTAAGGACATATCAAACAAAAGCTCTTGTTTTGACGCTCGAGGGGCAAAAATCACTGGATTTGTATTAGAGTCAAAGATTCCAATACGAATATGAGTGCATCGATGTGTAGGCCATTTAAAGAAATACTAAAAATAAAAATCACAGACAGTCAAATTGGCTTCTATGGAAAGAGCTAGTTAAGATACCTAATAATAGCTTCGTTGTCGATCGAAATGTATTTGCTAGGATCGGACTCCTAGCAATAACACTACACTCGAGATGGTCTAAGGGCCCCGATTTCTACTTTCGCCCCGGGCCCTAAAATTCTCAGGAACGGGCCTGCCCAGCATCGCCTGTCGCCACCTTCTGTCCGCGTCTGGCTGGTCGCGTGTCGCCACCTTTTGCCGGTGAAAACTGTATGCGGCCCTGGCGGCCTCAACGCGATGGTAGTCATTCACTGTACCCTTTCACCACGTCATGCGTCCCCGATGCCCACCTAGGGCTGACCCAGTTTTCCGTGCACGGTTATACTCCTTTTTAAAATATAAGATGTTTTAGATTTGAAAGACCGTGTCTGGAGCAAAGTTAAGGAATGGTTAGAGAAGATTTTATCTTCCGGAGGCAAGGAGGTATTGATCAAGTCAGTTGCACAAGCAATCCCGGTTTATTCAATGGCCTTCTTCAGACTTCCTCGAGGTCTTTGTGAACACATCAATTCAATGATCAGGCAATTTTGGTGGAGATCTAAGAATGGAAAAAGGAGACCATGTTGGGTATCATGGGATGTTATAACACGCCCTAAGCATCTGGGCGGACTGGGATTCAGGGATCTGGAGCTTTTTAATCTTTGTTTGCTTGCTAGACAATCTTGAAGACTTTTGCAGGAGCCCAACTCGTTGAGTGCAAAGGTCCTAAATGCGGTATACTACCCGAATTCTACCATCCTAGAAGCTGAATTAGGCCCCCATCCTTCTCAAATATGGTGCTCAATTCTAGATGGCAGGGAGATTTTATGTCAGGGTTTGATTTGCTGTATAGGTGATGGAAGAACAACGAAAGTTTGTTCCGACAATTGGCTGCCCCGTGATTTCATGATGAGGCCGATTGTTTCTATCAAGAACAACCCGCCGCAAATGGTATATGAGCTTATTGACCACAATTCTGCCTCTTGGAAGGTGGATCTTGTGAAAGAGCACTTCCTCGCGATGGATGCATCAACAATACTGAGCATACCTATCTATACTCGGAGGCAATCTGACTTCAGGCCTGGAGTCAAGATAACAAGGGCTTATTCTCCGTGAGGTCAGCTTACCATATAATTATCAACACTAAGATCAGCAGAGAAAACTATTTCAACAGTAATGCAGGTTCCTATATGGGGAGGATTGAGGAGAAATGATGGTCAACGCTGTGGATATGGCGGCGAGTGTGTGGGCGCTTGACGATGATTCACTAGTTCAACATATTTCTGCAAATGGGGAACCAAAAGCAAAGCATTGGTTATTTGAAATGATGGAATCATTATCACATGAGGAGTTCACTCGCCTGTTCCATTATTTTATGGGCGATTAGGACCGCTGGTGGAAGGTCATCCACAAGGATATCTTTCAAAGCCCTTTGTCAATGCATATGTTCATACATTCCTATGTACAGGAGCTAAGAGAGATTCCCAAACCACCGTCAAGCTCGGCAAATGGTCCTCGCAACGAACGTGTCCCCTGGGTATCTCCACCACCTAGTATGTTAAAAATCAACGTTGATGCAGGAGTTTCCAAGTGGGGCAACAAAGGATCTATCTTAGCAGTGTGTCGCGATTGGCATGGTACATATATGGGCGCCTCGACCTTGGTCTTCGATATCCTGCAATTCTAGAGATATTGGCTTGCCGCGAGGCCTTGGCTTTAGTTGTTGACCTGCACGGCGACAAGATCCAGGTTACATCTGATTGCAAGCAGGTGGTACAGGATATTTCTGAAGGATCCTTGGGCAAGAATGGAGCGATTATCTCTGAGATTAATGACAGAGATCGGAACTTCAGTACCTGCACTTTTGTTTTCGAGGGTAGGTTTTCAAATTATGAAGCCCACAACTTAGCCAAACGCATTCTAAATAGTGTAGTAGGTCGTCACCTCCTGCTTACTACTCCTTATGATGTAACAGTTGCTATAAACATTGTTCTAAAAAAAGATGTTTTAGATTTGTGAAGAAAATATATCTAAACTTATTTTACTATGTAGACCCACTCTAAATCTGAATGAACATACATACTAAAAATATTTTAAATACATTTGTTTTACAAACTGAAAACATCTTATATTTTGAAACAGAGGGAGTAAGTGTGTTTATTCAATAGCTTCTTCCTTTTTTACTGTGACGTGACTTCTAGTCGTCGTTCTTTTCTTGTTTCCCCCGTTGCAATGTGCTGTCTTAGGGAATTATTAGAGGTTGGTCGTGACTGCTTTTTTTATTATTTATTTTTCATTTTTTATTTTTTAGGTTTTCTTATATTTTCTAGGTCTTAAAATAGATGTCGCAAATTTGTTTAAATTTGAATGTATCTAGACAATATTTGATTTAGATACATCTAATTTTAGACACACTCTTAACATCTATTTTGAGACATACAGAGTATTAAAAGAACATGTGTGCCCCATGTGTGGTTTTGGTAATTAATGACAATGTTTTATGGACTTATGTTTGCATTGAGTTTTACTTGTAGGATTTGTCCATAGACAATGCTTGAACCATATGGTGGCTTCAAGGTTGGAATAAGAAGAAAGTGAAGAAGATCAAGTGTTGATAAAGGTTTCAAGGAATGATCTGGAGAATGGTCAAGTAGAATTTGATCCTATGGCAAGTGTGTCTTGAATAATAAGATGATCTCAAGTGTATCTTTCCATCCTTATGGTGATCATGGATATGTGAAGATATGCCTAAAATAGAGGCTCTTCCATAGTGGAGTATGGGGGGGGCAAATTCCAAGTCTTCACCAAGCTAGCTAGTGCAATCAAGAAAAGGTTAGATCTTGAGGTGTAGAAGATTGTCATCATCAAGATCAAGTGGAATATACACAAGGAAAAGGTTTGATCTTAATAGGGTTTCTTTCTAACTAGTCTCATGGTGTTATTTGGAGATACCGGTTTATAGGATAGATAACCGTAGTATCAAGAGGGGCTCTCAAGTGAGTAACTTGATCATATACCTCGGTGAGAGCTCAAACCTTTACATACTTGGCATCATATTTCTTAGTTATTGTTTGGTTCTTATCCATGAGAGGATTTAGATATTGTGTCAATCTCTATGACAAGCTTAAGTTCATCGAAAACGGATTTCATATGCATTCTCTATTGTGTTTTCGACATTGGAGATTTTACCGGTTTGTCTTTTATAGATAGGTTAAACCTTTCATCATTTGGTTATGTCCTCCCTTGCTGGACTATGATGGTTCCCTGCATGATCATGTAGAGCTTGTTACTATCTTCAAAACGAGCCCAAGGTCATCAAAATTGGAGTCCGAATAAAAAAGTTATGATGGTTTCAGTTTTGCTGTTTCTGCCAGTTTTCAGGGGGCGGATTATCCGGCCATGGGGGCGGATTATCCGGCACAATTTTTGGAAAACGGCTAAGGACTTTGAGGCGTGGCTCCCAGTAATGGGGGCGGATTATCCGGCCCTTCGGGGGCAGATTATCCGCCCCAAATATCCTCCCCCTATACAGAGGGTCGCGCCGCGAAGTCCTTAGCCATTTTTGGGCCGAGGAACCCGGAATATCCGGGGGAGGGGCGGATTATCCGGCCTGGAAGGTCCCAAACGGTCATAGGACGGGGTATAAATAGACCCCTTCTTCCTCCTTAGGCTGGTTGCTTGCATTCTCTCTCTCTCCTCCATTGTTTTGACCTTCAAGAGCTTGCAAATACTCTTAATCCCTCCCATATTTCTTGAATTTTTTTGGGGGTTTGAAAGGGGAGATCTAGGTCTACAACTCCACCAATCCATCTCTCCTCTATGTGAGGGGAACATATTGGGATCTAGATCTTGGGGTTTCTTTTGTGGATTTCCTCTTGTGTTCTTCCTCTCTTATTCTCCCACTAGCTTTTGTAGCTTTGGTGGAATTTGGGAGAGAAGGACTTGAGCACTTCTTGTGTTCTTGCCATTGCATTTGGTGCATCGATTTGAGTTCTCATTGAGGATTCAATTGGGTGAAAGGTGAGAAGCTTTTTACTCTTGGGTTCTTGGAACCCTAGACGGTTTAGTTGTTTTGTAGGTTTGTGGATTACTTGGGGCCTCCAATTAAGTTGTGGAGCTTTTCCTGAGCTTGTTTATTGGGAGCCTCCAATTAAGTTGTGGAGAAGTGCCCCAAACTTTGTGAGAGGTTACAGATTGCCACCGACAAGTGCACTGATAGTGAAGAAGTGAACTAGGCCTCTTGTGGCGAGGTTCACAGGAGAGTAGGGTGAGGCCTTTTGTGGCGTGATGGTCTTAGTACCGCCCACCCCTCCAACGAGACGTACTCTCTTTTTGGGAGGAACTCGGTAATAAATCATTTGCATTGAGTTTTACTTGTAGGATTTGTCCATATACAATGCTTGAACCATATGGTGGCTTCAAGGTTGGAATGAGAAGAAAGTGAAGAAGATCAAGTGTTGATCAAGGTTTCAAGGAATGATCTGGAGATTGGTCAAGTAGAATTTGATCCTATGGCAAGTGTGTCTTGAATAATAAGATGATCTCAAGTGTATCTTTCCATCCTTATGGTGATCATGGATATGTGAAGATATGCCTAAAATAGAGGATCTTCCATAGTGGAGTATGGGGGAGCAAATTCCAAGTCTTCACCAAGCTAGCTAGTGCAATCAAGAAAGGGTTTGATCTTGAGGTGTAGAAGATCGTCATCATCGATATCAAGTGGAATATACACAAGGAAAAGGTTTGATCTTGATAGGGTTTCTTTCTAACTGGTCCCGTGGTGTAAGATGGAGAGACCGGTTTATAGGATAGATAACCATACTATCAAGAGAGGCTCTCAAGTGAGTAACTTGATCATATCCCTCGGTGAGAGCTCAAACCTTTGCATACTTGGCATCATATTTCTTGGTTCTTATTTGGTTCTTATCCATGAGAGGATTTAGATATTGTGTCAATCTCCATGACAAGCTTAAGTTCATCGAAAACGGATTTCATATGCATTCTCTATTGTGTTTTTGATATTGGAGGTTTTACCGGTTTGTCTTTTATAGATAGGTTAAACCTTTCATCATTTGGTTCTATCCTACCTTGATGGACTATGATGGTTCCCTGCATTATCTTGTAGAGTTTGTTACTATCTCTGAAACGAGCCCAAGATCATCAAAATTGGAGTCCGAATGAAAAAGTTATGATGGTTTCAGTTTTGCTGTTTCTGCCAGTTTTCAGGGGGCGGATTATCCGGCCCAATTTTTGGAAAACGGCTAAGGACTTCGAGGTGTGGCTCCGAGTAATGGGGGCGGATTATCCGACCCTATACTGAGGGTCGCGCCGCGAAGTCCTTAGCCATTTTTTGGCCCGAGGAACCCGGAATATTCGGGGAGGGGCGGATTATCCATCCTGGAAGGTCCCAAACGGTCATATTTCATTAGGGAGGGGTATAAATAGACCCCTTCTTCCTTCTTAGGCTAGTTGCTTGCATTATCTCTCTCCTCCATTGTTTTGACCTTCAAGAGCTTGCAAATACTCTTAATCCCTCCCATATTTCTTGAATCTTTTTGGGGGGTTTGAAAGGGGAGATCTAGATCTAGATCTACAACTCCACCAATCCATCTCTCCTCTATGTGAGGGGAACATATTGGGATCTAGATCTTGGGGTTTATTTTGTGGATTTCCTCTTGTGTTCTTCCTCTCTTATTCTCCAACTAGCTTTTGTAGCTTTGGTGGAATTTGGGAGAAAAGGACTTGAGAACTTCTTGTGTTCTTGCCATTGCATTTGGTGCATCGGTTTGAGTTCTCGTTGAGGATTCGATTGGGTGAAAGGTGAGAAGCTTATTACTCTTGGGTTCTTGGGACCCTAGACGGTTTAGTTGTTTTGTAGGTTTGTGGATTACTTGGGGCCTCCAATTAAGTTGTGGAGCTTTTCCTGAGCTTGTTTATTGGGAGCCTCCAATTAAGTTGTGGAGAAGTGCCCCAAACTTTGTGAGAGGTTACGGATTGCCACCGACAAGTGCATCGATAGTGAAGAAGTGAACCAGGCCTCTTGTGGCGAGGTTCACAAGAGAATAGGGTGAGGCCTTTTGTGGCGTGGTGGTCTTAGTACCGCCCACCCCTCCAATGAGACGTACTCTCTTTATGGGAGGAACTCGGTAATAAATCATCGTCTACTCATGCCTCGGTTATCTCTATACCCGAGCTATTTACTTATGCACTTTACTTTGTGATAGCCTTCGTGCTTGAATTCTTATATCTAGCTATCACATAGTTGCTTGTTTTGCTTAGCATAAGTTATTGGTGCACATAGGTGAACCATAGTTTATATAGGTTTTGTGCTTGATAAAGTAAACGCTAGTTTTATTCCGCCTTTGTTAAGCCCATCTCGTAAAAGTTTTAAAACGCCTATTCACCCCCACTCTAGGCGGCATCTGTATCCCTTTCAATTGGTATCAGAGCCCGTTCTCATTATTGGCTTCACCGCCTTGAGAGTAAAGATGTGGGCTAAGGGATTAGTGCACAATGATAGGTTCACATTCGATGGCACAAATTATGATGTTTGGAAATCTCGCATGCTTAATTTATTTCGGGGAATTCACCCAAATATCGAGGGATATCTATATATGGGTTTCTCTTCTCCTATGGATCCCCAAAACGAACCTTTAGAGGAGAAGTTGAACTCTTGTATAGATGCTCTAGCTACTAAAATTTGTTCACTTGTTGTGAGCAATGTAGTTCTTTCTACTATCATGCATTATTCGAGTGCTCATGAAATATGAACCAAGCTTCAAGATAAATATAGCAAGTCCAACATTCTTGAGGATTATTGTGTTGCTTCCACTTCTGGTCGAGATGAGTTCTCATCGTCTACCACTTCACCAACATGTGATTTTTCATAGGGTAATGATAAGGTGAGTGGTGATAGAAATTGCAATGAGGATAGTGTGCTTACTATTTGTAATCCTTCATCTTTATCTAGTTGCAATGATATATATTTGGACTTTAACACTTCGAGCACTACTAACTCCTTACATGCTTGTGTTGATAGTCCTTGCATATCATGTAGTAATGGCTTGAATAAATCTCATGATGATATGCGTGTACTGTCTTGTTACCATGATAAAAATGCTTCTATTTCCTCTAGTGCTTGTGTTGCTAACCATGTAGAGGAAAATGAATATTCTATAAACCAAGACAAGGTCTTGAATAGAGCTACAAGTGCAATCTCATCATAACCTTCCTCCGGTTCTCACATATGCCTATGGCTAAGGGAACAAAGGTAACCTCTTTGGATCCCATTGTATCTCATGATGATGATGAGGTTGAGAATGATAATGATGATTACACAGCTAATGGTTTTTTACCATATTAAAAAATTTATCAGTAGTTTTTAATTATTCATGGATTCTAAAATTTATGATAGTGGATTTGAAAAATATTTTACTATGTTTAAAAATTGTTCACCAATTTTTTGAAGTTTTCATCATGTGTCTAAAAACTAATTCATGAATTTTTAAAAATTTTCATGATTCAAAAATCGGTTCATGATTTTAGAAAGATGTTTTATGGTTTTAAATTTTAGTTCATAATATTTTGAACTATTTAATTTGCATAAAAAATTCGTAGTTTGATTTTTTAAATTGATCACCGATATTTTGAAATTGGTTCATGATTGTGAAAAATGATCATGGCAGATTGAACATTTGTTCAGGATTTATAAAAACGGGTTCATGGTTGTGAAAAAATGTTCAAGGCATTATGAAAAATTTGTTCATGATTTATAAAAATTTATTCATGATTGTGAAAATTGTTCATGGAATTTTGAAAAATTCTTCATGATTTATAAAAATCGTTTCATGATTGTGAAAAAAATTGCAAGCCATTTTTAAATTTTGTTCATGATTTATAAAATTTGATATATGTTTGTGAATATTGTTGAAGGTATTTTGAAAATTGGTTCATGATTTTCAAAAATTATGCATGGCTTTTGTGAATATTTGTACATGATTTTAAAATTTTGGTTCATGATTTTAAAAATGGTTTATGATTTTAAAAATGATTATAATTTTTAAAAGGTTAACGATTAAAAATTATTCATTTTTAAAATAAAAAGAAAAAAAACAAAAACAAAAACCTTTCTCACTCCTTCAAAAACATGCTTTCACAAAGTTTTCGCACTATTCTCACAAAAATAGTTGCCAAAAAATAGTTTAATATCAACTTGCAACTAGATTTTTCTCGGGGTGCAACTAAGGTTTGTTTCCATAAACCGTTTTTGCCATGAGTTGCATTAGGACTTGAAATTGGCTTTTCATGAGATAGTTGCATATGGACTTGAAATTGCCTTAGGGTTTTAAGGTTTAGGCGTTTTTGTCATCTCTGACATTTGGCTTTTGTAGGAGCTAGTTGCATATAGACTTGAAACTAGCTTTTATAGGAGTCGGTTGCATCTAGACTTGAAACTATCTTTTATAGGAGCCAGTTGCATCTTGACTTGTAACTTCCTTAGGTTTTAGGGTCTAGGATTTAGGTTTAGGGTAGGTTTTAGGGGGTTTCCATGACTAGCATCTAGAGTTCAACTGGCCTTTTATAGGAGTTAGTTGCATGTGCACTTGTAACTGGTTTAGGGTTTAAGGTTTTAGGATTTTTGACCATAAATTTCATGTGGACTTGAAACTGGATTTTAATAGGAGACATTCTCATTTGGAATTGTAACTGGTTTAGGGTTTAGAGTTTCGGTGTTTGGTTTCAACATGAGTTGCATCTACATTTGAAATTGGCTTTAGTAGGAGGTATAATCCGTTTTTTATGAGTTGCATCTAGCTTTTTAATAGGAGCATGTTGCACCTCGACTTGTAACTACCTTAGATTTTAGGGTCTAGGGTTTAGGTTTCGGTTAGGGTTTTAGGGGGTTTCACCATGACTTGCATCTAGAGTTCAAACTGGCTTTCTATAGGAGCCAATTACATTTGGACTTGTAACTGGTTTAGGGTTTAGGGTTCATTTTCAACATAAATTGCATCTACATTTGAAACTGGCTTTAGTAGGAGGCAGTTGCATATCGACTTGTAACTAGGTTAGGTGGGTTTTCACCATGTATTGTATCGAGAATTCAAACTGGAATTTTCAAAGAGGCAGTTGCATATCGAATTGTAACTGGATTTTTCTTGGGATGCAACTAAGGTTGTATCCCTATATTTTTTTTACCATGAGTTGCATCAAGACTTGAAACTGGCCTTTTTATAGAAGCTAGTTGCATCTGGACTTTCAACTGGCTTAGAGTTTAGGGTTTTGTCCCATAATTAATTTTCACCATGACTTGCATGTGGACTTTGAAACTGGCTTTTATAGCAACCAGTTGCATCTAGACTTGAAAGTGGATTTTTTATAGGAGCGAGTTGCATCTGGATTTGAATCTACCTTAGGTTTGAGGGTGTGGGGTCTAGAGTTTAGGGTAGGTTATAGGAATTTTCAACATGACTTGCGTTTGGAGTTCAAACTGGGTTTTTATAGGATCCAGCTGAAGCAAGACTTGAAATTGGCTTAGGGTTTAGATTGTAGGGACTTCAAAGTGCCTTTTTCTATGAGCTAGTTGCATATCGACTATTGATGTCTTGTTTGTCCGATTGTTGTGTTTGTAGCCTTTTTGATCTGGTGGACAAGAGGTAAGGTTGGCTTCTCCGTATTTTTTCATTTATTTTATTTTATTTTGTGGTCTGACTAAATTCTTATTCAGAATTGCTAAGTCATAACTAGTTGAGACTTGTCTTACAGTCATGTTGTCATCCGTTGATTTTCTGTCCGTGCTACGATTGGTGCACGAGGGTCATTTTGTTTTTGGGCCGTATTTTTATCACACGTCGCGGTCGTCGCGTGGTTAATGGGACTTGGGAGTGGCGTGGTAGATAGTGGTGGTTGATCAGCATAGGAGGCTTCGGGCATTAGCCTGTGGTTGTTTTGTTACGAAATGTTCTTTTTTTATGTCGTGTTTTTTTATTTTATTTCTAGTTAGCTGAAGTCTATTTTTTGGTATTTGTGCTGAAGTATTTTTTGGTATTGTGTTCTTTTGGATTGTAGTTGGTGTGCGCAGAGTTGTTTTATTGTTTTTATAGTAGCTAAACTTAGGTGCCTAGTGTTGGATTCTCTCTCGGTGCATAGTTAGGTCCGTAGCCATTGAATTCTCTCTATACGTAAAGATTTGTACCACGCGTGGTTTTTATTGTATTTTTGGCTGAGTTTGTCCTGTGGATTTTTTAGAGAGTTGCAACACAACTTGTGACTGGCTTTTCTTGCAGAGTCGCAACTGGAACTGAAATTGAGGATCATTTCCGGGGTCCCTTCTTTTTAACTAGCACAAAATTATCTTAGGGCATAGTCAGGATGGTGGCCGTTCGGTTTCTCCCCGCGTGTCAATATGTCGTGCCGTGTGTGTGGTCTCATAGCATTTTTGGCCGGTAGTTGTGGTGTGATTTTTCTTGGTCCCCTTCTTTTTACTACGAGTTGTATCTAGGCTTGGTTCCTTCTCATTGCAACTGGGGATTTGTTTTCATGCTCCCCTTTTTTATACTATGAGTTATATCTACAATTAGAACCACGTTTCTCGAGGAGTTGTTGTTGTTGTGGGGAGAACTATACCCTCATTAGAGGGTTCGGCTACGTGTTAAATAGGATCGGGAAGAGCCCCCGATGTGGCATGTACACAGAGAATACATATAGGGTAGAGTACTACTCTATGCCTATACATATGCCTATACATATGACGGAAAAGGAAACCTCTACAATCTTATTTGGATAACACCCCCCTTAGGCTAAACCTTGGAGAGGTTTAGATTACGCATAAATTCATCTAGCTTCTTGGAGCATATTGTCTTTGTAAACTCATCAGCAATCTAATCCTTGTTAGAGATAAACCTGATGTCAAGTTGTTTGTTTGCAAATCTTTCTCTAACGAAACAAAAATCAATCTCAATGTGTTTGGTATGACCATGGAAAACTGGATTTGTAGATAGATAGGTGGCACCAAAATTATCACACCATAAACATGGTTTCTCTTTGAGAGGGATACCTAACTTCTTAACAAGAGCCTCTATCCAGATCAGTTCAGCAGTAGCATTAGCAAGGGACTTGTATTCTGCCTCTGTATTGGAGCGAGACATAGTAGGTTGTTTCCTAGAACTCCAAGATATAAGATTAGATCCAAAAAAAATAGCAAAACCACATGTGGAATGACGATCATCAAGATCACTAGCCCAATCAGCATCTGAAAAAGCATCCAAAAGTGTAGACGTAGACCTCTGAAAAACGAGTCCAA
Organism: Avena sativa; assembly: GCA_916181665.1. Taxonomy (NCBI): domain Eukaryota; kingdom Viridiplantae; phylum Streptophyta; class Magnoliopsida; order Poales; family Poaceae; genus Avena; species Avena sativa. Next base: position 294,144,750 of record OV702297.1, on the reverse strand, counting down.
TAGTTTGAGTGCCATGAATATAACACAAGGTATTTTTTACTGTGCTCCAGTGAGCAGTAGTAGGTGCATGAAGGAACTGATAAACTTTATTAACTGAAAATAGATGTCAAGACGTGTCAAAGTAAGATACTAAAGTGCACCCACAATACTCTTGCAGCGTGTGATGTCCTCAACACCTAACAGGGTGCCATTAGTCAGAGTCAAATTATCCTTCATAGACAAGGGTGTAGGGCATGGGGTGCATGTATTCATACCAACACAAGTAAGGAGACCAAAAGCATATTTGGCCTGATTTAGAAGTAAACCATTGGGATGGTTGTGAACCTCAATACCATGAAAAAATGCAGATCTCCAAGATCCTTTAGAGAAAACTCATTACTCAAATTGTGTAGAAGGGCTGATATGGCAGTGTCTGAATAGCTTGTCACAATAATATCATTAACATATATGAGAAGAAACATTATGATACCTGACTTGTTATATAAGAACAATGAGGTATCAGTCTTTGAAGGAATAAAACCCATCTTGTGTAACTTGGAGATAAGCCAAGAATACCAAGCCCGGGGTGCCTGCTTCAGTCCATAAAGAGCTTTATCAAGTTTACAGAGATAATGAGGATTATCGAAAGACTCAAAACCAGGTGGTTGTTTCATATACATGTCCTTTTCCGTAACACCATGTAAAAACGCGTTATTGACATCTAGCTGCCGAAGATTCCAAACTTGGGAGACAGATATAGCAATAACAAGTGTCGTGGTATTGCCGACGAGTATGCCATGGAGGGGTCCTCACAGTGCATGTTTAGAGACGTGGGGTAAGGCGGACGGTTGACGGGTACGAGGTAACACAGCTTACCCAGGTTCAGATCCCACGACGGTGGCAGAATCCTACTCCTGCTATAAATCACTATAAGGGAAATACGCCGAGTTACATGGATTGGTTCGCTATGCGAGGTATGAGTTGAGTTATCTGACTTGTGCCCTAAAGGCTCCCATAGGTCCGGCTTATATAGTCATCATATCCTAGGGTTACAGGGAAAGTCCTAGCCGGACAGGCTACAGAGTCCTACATAGTATACAATCAGTCCAACGTGTCTTGCACTCCAAGGCTCCGGGTACATCGGTGACTCATCCGTAGTCTTCCTTTATCCGGCATGGGCCTCCCTTCTGGATCCATCTAACTGGGCCGCCCAGCAGACCATGGGCCATGCTACCAACTATGGGCCTCCCGGGTTATCCGGATAGGAGACATGCTATGAGGATACCCATATAGCATATCCCTAATAGTAGCCCCCGGAGAACTCCGAGATCTTGCGCCGTCTTGCCTCTTCAGGGTGAATGCTCCGTCTAGATGGATGTCGGCAAATCGTTAAGAAATATCTTGTAGTCCTTCCAAAAACCCTGCAATGCTCTTCGTCTTCAACTTGTAAGTCGGAGAAATGCTGAATCTTCCATCGTACTCTTCTCGTAGCCGGACTGGATCCGTCTATGCCGGAATATTCTGATGTGATGGTTCACCTGCTTGTGTTAGCTAGAACGACATAGACATAGGTTAGCGGCGCCTCGTAACTCACACATGCATAGAACACAATCATGTCCTATTTTCCCGCGCGAAGGATACGAATCATTGGCGGTGGCGGTTGGGAACGTGGCGAAATTTCCGCGCACGCGCTCGCACACGTCGTCCATGCGCCAACCATTTGATCACCTTGCACGAATCTTGACGCTGGGGTTATAAATTTTAACCGTGGCAGATTTTCATCTCTTCACTTCATTCTTCCCCTGCGTCATCATCTTCCTCCTGCGAGCACCTCCTCGAGCCCTCCGCGCATACAAAAACCCTAATCCCCCAATCTCTGCAATCACCTCTTCTTCCATCCCAATGGCGAGCAGCAGCTCCAACCCATCCATGGCGGCAGCGGTTGATGCCGCGGCGAAGCCGGCGGGCACCGTCCATGTGACCCTAGAGGGTCTGGTGCTGCCAAAGTCCGTGGTGGTGGAATCCACCGGCGGCGACCATAACCCAGCGGCGCTAGAGCTACTAGACGAAGAGAGTGACTCCCATAAGGGGGATTGGCGTGGCTCAGATATCACCAACAATGATATCAAGGAGATGCTCGTCGAAGGCTACTTCCCCGCGATAGAGGGGCTTGTCTGGCGGGCGGTGCCGGCCGGCAAGGTCACCCCTTCTCCCAAAGCCGGAGAGAAGGTGTACCTCAAAGCTCAACTGGTACGCGGCATCTCCCTCCCCATCTCCGACTTCTTCATTGCTGTCCTCAAGCATTACCTGGTTCAACCGCATAACCTTTTCCCCAATAGCATCCTCGCGCTCAGCAACTACACGGCGCTTTGTGAGGGTTACCTAGGGATTAGGCCTAGGTTTGACTTGTTTATCTACTTCTTTACCGTCAAGAGGGAAGCCGGAGCGAGCAAGGACAAGCTCAGGAATTGCGAAACGATTAGTTTTATGATCCGGCCTGGCCGGCGGTTCCCTGAAATCGTCGGCCATGAGTCCTGCAAGAACTGGCAACAGACGTACTTCTACGGCCCAGATACCCCTCTGGCTGGCCGAGAAGGAATGTATCCGTACTTCGTCGATGGAGCTACCGTCGAAGCCCCGACATGGAGATCCTAGGCCTACCTTCCCTCTGACAACGACGCTTCCCGCACCATAAGGCGGATAGAGTGGTTCGTAGAGACGGGTCTGACCGGATTGGACCTGGCCATGTGCTGGTTTGTCAGGAGGATCCAGCCTTTGCAGCACCGCTCGAAGCTGATGCATCAGTACACCAAGGAGAGGAAGGATAGCCTCCGCATCTCTGAGGACCACTTCTCAAGTGACTCCATAAAGCTCCGCCGCAAGGACATCGTCAAGGTGAAGGACATCAAGCGTGACTTCACCATCACCTACGACATGTTCGAGGAGGGCAAGTGCCCAGAGGTACCTGTCTATTTTCCGTGTATGACATATACTCCAGTTCTTCCATATAGCCATTATCATCTCATCTAATCACTTTGGGATTTCACTTAACAACTTAAAAGTCTAGAGGAGGACGACATGGCTATCCAAATCTATGACCCTAAGATGAAGGATGTCACCGTTATGTCCGACGATGATGCCCCATTGGTGCGTAAGCGGAAGAGCTCCACCTCTGACGCTGCCGACGGAGGCAAGAAGAAGAAGACAGAGGGTGGAGCCTCCAAGAAGACTACCGTCACCCTAGAGGCGGAGAAGAGAAAGATTACCAGGATCCCTTTTAGCAAAGCACCCACTGTTGTGTAAGCCTCTTATCCTCCGACATTGTCCATTGCTCATCTTATTCCTGTACTTATACTTTTGCACGTTTCAAGAAGAAGGCCAGTATCAGTTTGAAGAAGTCCTCCAAAACATCGGGGGCTTCTAAAAACATTAGAGATATGTTGCACCGTGACGTGTCTCACCAAGCATCTCCCGCCATCGCCCCTGTCACCCCCATCGCCCAGCCTGCTTTCGCTCCGAAAAGCTCTTCGGCTAAGGATGCATATGGCCCTTCCTCCATGGAAGTGGACTCAGCAGCCTCTGCGGAGCTCATCATTGCCGGCGAACAGGCGACACAAGAAAGCACCGCAACCAAAATGGCTGAAGCTCTGGCTAAGTATGCCATCGATAGCGGTAATGCGATGGTGGTAGGTGGAACGTCTGTCAAAGGCGACGCTTCTGCACCCATGATAACCACAGAGCTCTCGAAGATAGTCTACCCGGCACTCACGCCGAGTAGCTCGACTCTGGCTCCTGGTGCAGCTCCAACATCTCCGACCTGTGGTCTTGAGGAGCTTCTCCGACAAGTAGATATCTTGCGAGGAAATAGCCTTTCCTTCAGCAAGTTGTTTGCCGAGAGTGCTACTAACCTCAAGATCATCGCTCTTGTAAGTTTTATTTACCTTTTGCTTTTCATATGAATATCCCACTGTAGCCCATGAGGATTTAGACGAAAAACCATAGGTCTTTGCATCTGAATGCTCTAAGAGTGACTAAGCTAGAAAACTTCGCACTGTAGCCCCCAAGTATTTAGTTTGAATTAATTATTCCGACTAGGTACTTTTAGAGTAGCATATGCAGTGTTTGTAAATTTCAATACTGTAGCCCCCAAGCTTCTAGTTGAAACTGAATTAGTTCCGACTAGATGCTTAAAGAAAGACTAAGCATATCTATTGAATTAAATACTTGTACTATAGCCCCCAAGCGTCTAGTTGAAAATTGAATTAGTTCCGACTAGATGCTTAAAGAAAGACTAAGCATATTTGCCGAGTTAAAAACTCTCACTGTAGCCCCCAAGCCTATAGGTGGATATTTATCCGGCTAGATGCTCTAAGAAACTAAGTGATTCTGATCTTCTTTCCACAGAATGAGAATGCACGGAGAGGCGTTGCCAATGAGAAGTTCCACAAGATGCGCCCAGAGTTTGAAGCCGAAAAGGGTAAAACTGCCTTCTTGAAGGAACAAATCACCAAGAGCAAGAGTCTCTTTTTCCTTTCGTTTTCATACTCCGACTTGGTCTTGTGCCGTCACTCTCCGACTACCCACTGTGTACTGTTCTTTCTCCGACTTGTAGTAACCATCGCCAAGGCCAAGGACATTATTGAGCAGTCCAAGCACATTCAGTTGCTGGATAGCGAAAACAAGATCCTTAAGCAGGAGAGGACTGATACCTTGAAGATGCACGAGGAGTCCATGGTGGTGTTGCAAGAATCTGCCAATACGGAGATTAACCGCTTGAAGGAGGAGATTGCAATGCTGAAAGAGCAGAAGAAAGCTGCCGATGAGCAAAATCAACACAATCTTGAAGCATACAAGATCCTCTGACAAGAACAGGACTCTATGGCGGTGACGCTCCAGCAAGCCGAGGCGAGCATCTTTGGTAAGTGATTCTCCGTCTTGTGCTTCTGTAAGCCAGGTACTTTGAATTTTGTGTTACTGAACTCATGTGCTCCCTTGTCAGAATTGCAGTTCCTATTGGTCTGACCAAGTCGCCTCCTCCACCAAAGGAATGCATGGTCCTCGCCGGAAAATTCATCAGCATCGCCGTCAAGCAAGCTAAGGAGATCGCCAAGCCCCTCGATATCAATATCAAGGCGGTGGACTCTGTAATGAAGTTCTCGGAGATCTTGCATCAAGCCCCCGAGCGTATCGTAAGCTGGAAAGCTTCATGTATCCGTCCTGGCGCAAGGATGTCTCTGGCGATGGTCAAGGCGCACTATGAAAACGCCGACCTCGACACGGCGACCTCGGGTCTTCCCAACATAGACGATAAAGGCTAGAAGATTGACCACACGGCTATCTGGGCATCGCTCGCGGGTCTTGACACCAGGGTTGCCGAGCTGGTCGATACAAACGTCTTTGTGCCGCTGGAAATCATTGACGACGACCACCAAAGCTCCTCCGAGTCCCTCAAGACCACCGACTTTAAAGATGATGGCTCTACTGCTACCGACGATGCTGCATCAAAGTCCCCTGCGCCAGAGGAATGAAAAAACACTTTGTAATATTTGTTTCCTCTGGTTTGGTGTATGCGGAAAACTACTATGTTATCTTAAGGCGGTAAAACAATAGTTGTAATTTCCTTCTACTCAAGCACTGGTTACAGCATGTAATTATTTTTTAAGCAAGTGCTGGCTTATCCATTACTTTGGTTTTTATGCTTGACCTTTCACGAGAAGGAATACTCGTAGTCGGAACCATGCGCTCAGGTGATGATGCCCAATGGTACCGTAAAAAACCTAAGTACAAAATCGCTGACAACAAGTGTCAAAAGTCACTACTCCAGAATCCACATAAAAACAACAAAGAACGTGTAGACCAGCAAACTTAAGCTAACGCCCGTAGGCGGAATTTTCACAAGTGCAAATGCAAACTTGCGCATAAAGGTTTTATATGATCCAAAAATGAACACTAAAGGAGGTAAAAGACTTAGAAATATGAGTGAACCAGAGAGATTTATTTCATTGATCATATAATAGGTATATAGTAGATAAAAAATATGCTAGGTGTAAAAAGGACGTAGCTGTGCTATGTTCCATGGCTGATCAAGCTCCGGGTAGTCATCATCCGTGTCATTTCGCTTATGCGTATGATCTTCGCTGGGTCTATCCTCAAGTTCACGATTATCAATGATGTAGTAAGACCCATTGAGCAGTGCCTTGCTTATGATGAACGGTCCTTCCCATGGCGGGGATAATTTGTGTGACTTCTTTTGCTTAATTCGGAGCACCAGATCCCCCTCTTTAAACGAGCGATGCCGAACGCAGCGACTATTGTAACTGCGTAGCTTCTGCTGGTAGATGGCGGATCTTTGGCATGCCAAAACACGCTCTTCCTCGAGAAGGTCCACATCTAGGCATCTGGATTCTTCAGCATCATCTCCGTCGTAGGCGGCAACTCTTGGTGAATCATGAAGGATGTCGGAAGGCAGGATGACTTCTGCTCCATATTCCATGAAATAAGGGGTGTAGCCGGTAGATCTATTGGGTGTAGTTCGTAAACTCCACAGCACAGATGGTAATTCCTCCGCCCAGGCTCCAGCTGCTCTATGTAGCGGTGCCTCAAGACGTGGCTTGATTCCCTGCAGAATTAATCCATTGGCTCACTCAACTTGGCCATTAGACTGTGGATGTGCCACATGCTAGGTCAAGTCGGATGCCCTTCTCCCAACAATAAGCTTCCACTTCTCCGAGTGACAAGTTGCTGTCTTTGTCGGTGATAATGCTATGTAGGAGACCAAATCTCACCACTAGATCCTGAACAAACCTAAGGGCAGTTGCCCCATCGAGCTTGCTAATGGGTTTAGCTTCTATCCATTTGGTGAATTTATCAACTGCTACTAGCAGATGCATAAACCCACATGGTGTCGTCTGTAATGGACCAACCATGTCTAGCCCCCAGACTGCAAACGGACAAGTTATTGTTATTGTTCGCAATTCTTCACCTAGAACATGGGGTTGTCGGGCATAATATTGGCATCCCATGCATGTCTAAACCAGCTTGTCGGCGTCCGCCTTCGTGGTCAGCCAGTAGAATCCTTGCCGGAAGGCTTTGGATACCAACGATCGAGGAGCGGCGTGATGCCCGCAATCTTCGAGATGGATCTCACGTAGGATTTCAATACCTTCTTGCTGGGAAATACACTTAAGGTATACACCAGTGGTGCTTCTTTTGTAGAGTTGTCCATTGATTATGGTATATCCCTTTGCTCGACGTACTATTTGCCGTCTTTCGACCTCATCGTCGGGCAAAGTTTCGTGTACGAGATATTCCATGAATGGTTGTGTCCAAGCCGGAGGGACCTTTGTCACTGTGTGAACGAAAGAGTCAACTCTATCCGGGTTGTCGATGTCCGCTCCCTTCACGGATGGTGTCCGTAGATGCTCTATAAAAACGCCTGGTGGAATTTGTTTGGGCCCTGATCCAAGCTTAGACAATAGATCAGCCGCCTTGTTTTGCTCCCTAGGTACATACTTGACTTCGTAGCCCAAGAAGCTCTTGGCTATCTCGTCCACTTCGTCTCGATATGCCGCCATCATAGGGTTCTGCGCGTTCCAGGTGCCAGCCACTTGCTGGGCAACCAAGTCAGAATCTCCATAGCAAACTATGCACTTGATGCCAATATCCTTGGCTACATGTAGTCCATGAATGAGTGCTTCATATTCCTCCATGTTGTTCGTAGCCTCGAAGTGGATCTGCAGAACATAGTGTAGCTTCTCCCCAGTTGGTGACTGTAGCAGTACACCAGCCCCGAGCCATTGAGTATCTTTGATCCGTCAAAGTGCATCATCTAGTATTCTGGTTTCGGCATAGGGGTAGCATCTGGCATCTCCGTCCAATCTGCGATAAAATCCGCCAAGGCCTATGACTTGATAGCGTCGCGTCTCTTGTAGGTGATCTCGAAGGCGGCAAGCTCAATTCCCCACTTCGTGACCCTTCCTATAGCGTCGCTATTGTTGATGATGTCAGACAGTGGAACTTTGCTCACAACTATGATAGGGTGCTCCTGGAAGTAGTGCCTTAGCTTCTCAGAAGCAAGGAACACTCCATAAGCTTGAAGGGAATATGCCCAAGAGGCAATAATAAAGTGGTTATTATCGTATTCCTTATTTATGATAAATGTTTATTTTGCATGCTATAATTGTATTAATACGGAAACGTTAATACATGTGTGTTTAATAAACAAAAAGGAATTTCCTAGTTATGCCTCTCTTATAAACTAGCTCGTTGATTAACAAGATGATCAAAGGTTTCCTGATCATGGACATTGGATGTTGTTAATAACGAGGTCACAACATTATTGGAATGGTGTGATGAACATTCATCTGAAGTATAGCATTACAATCAAAGTCATTGTGTTTATATTTCTATAACATCATATGAAGTAATCTTAGTCCTTAGACCATGAGATCATGTTAATCACTAACACTGGAAGAGTATCTTGATAACATCAAACGTCACACCATAACAGGGTGACTATAAAGATGGGTTCAATGCTACGAAGGTGTTATGTTGAGGCTCATGGATCAAGAGTGGAATTTGTCCATCCCGATGACAGAGAGATATACTCTGGGCCCTCTCGGTGATATCACATTGGTTAGCTTGCAAGCAAGTGATTTGATCACTAGAATGGGAACGAGAAAAGAGTACATGTCGGTAACGAGATCAAACTAGGTATGGAGATACCGATGATCGAATCTCGGACATGTAATATATCGCGAGACAAAGGGATTGAGTTACATGCATATAAGGTTCACACAATCACAGAAGTCATCGTTGAATATGTGGGAGTCACTACGGATCTGCAGGTCCCGCTGCTGATTATTGATCGGAGAGGGGTCTCAATCATGTCTAAATTATTCGTGAACTGTAGGGTGACTCACCTAAGGGATACCGACAACATTCGGAGAAAATGATATGCCAGAGAAAGAAAAGGGAAAGCGCAGGAATTTATTTCACTAGACACCAAAACTGTTTCAGGTGAAATTGCAGAAAGTGTTTCTGCATGTGAAATGACATACAATCAAGGGGTTATATGTGAATGTTTGTCATTAAAGTAATTGACCAAATTCTGAATAAATAAAAGGAGTTTTATTTAAGAGAGAGTTTGCATTAAATTTGGTGGAAATTTAATGGGAATTTGAGTGGGATTTTGAGTGGAGAAAATTGAAGGGCCATTTTGTGAGTGGAGTGTCCACCCACATGAATTAGGGAGAGGTGGGGGCACCCTCCATGGCCGAAGGCCATGCCCCCTTGGGCTTCCCCCTCCCCTATATAAGGAGCCCCTCCTCTCACTTGTCACTCACACCTCCTCGCGAAGGATCTCTCTCCCCCTTTAGAATTTCCCATGGTCTCGGATCAGCGAGATACATGTTCCCGATGCCTTTTTTGGAAGGATTTGCTGCTTCCGCTGCTTCGCTGGAGCGAGGGCACGGAGGTTGTTGGGGTAACCGGACGTGTGTGCGATCATAGATGCACCACTGCTTTGCGGTGCTGGACTTGATGGTGCTGGACCGGCTGGACCAAATGGACTTCTTCTCGATCTTGAGATCGGCAATCGTTCGACTACATCATCCACTAGTACAACCTCGTTAAAGCTATTCGGTCTTCGAGGGTATGTATTCTATGGATGTATATCCACCCGTTGCTTGTATCTAGTAGATAGATCTTGGTACATAGTTGTTCCCATCGTAAGAATTTTTTGGTTTCTATGCTCCAAACCCTACAGTGGTATTTGAGCCGGATCTATGAGTAGATGCTTTGCACAGGTATTACACATATGAGTATGTGGGATATGATGATCATTTTATTGCTTCTTAGTTGTACTTTGGATATTGGTGGCATAATGGGATGAAGCGGCCCGGACAAACTTTACATGTCCCCGCACATGAGACCTGTTCCACGCTTGACATGCAACTAGTTTTGCATAAGCGGCTAACGGGTGTCTGTCTCTCCTACTATAGTCAATATCTAATTTGCAATGAGTTGTCAACAATTTGGTTATCCTCGTTGTGGTTCATGTTCGTAGGTAATAACGGTTCTATCTTCGAAAGCCCTAAGCCACGTAAAACTTGCAATGGATAAATTAGAGGAGTCTAGTTTAGATTTTTGCTGGGCTAGTGTCATGATATGGTGATGTTGTAAGTAGAAGTATAAGTCGATACTCTTACAACACACATAACGTGTAAGTTCCATATACCTTGGCTTTGCACATAGAGGTATGATAGTGATCATACCACGATGCACATGATGGATATCGAGTGCAAGAACCATATCATTCCACTAATAAACATGTGATGTTTGTTGCATCTTATATTGCTTGTTTGGCGTTTTATTAGCATAATAAGATGATCCCTCATTTAGATATCAAGATAAGAATGTGTTCTTCCTTAAGTATGCACCTATTATGTTTCGGCGCTCCAAGAAATCACGTGATGATCGGGTGCTCTTGGATCCACGATCATATTTCGGGTGTAAGACAGTTACACACGTGAATACTAAGGTTCTTATTTGGCAAGCCTAGTATATATAGACATGGCCTCAGAACACGGACCGAAAGGTTAAGCATGAGTCATATGAAAGATATGATGCCCATTTGATGCTCGCCTTTGAAGCTTCACCGACTCACGTGATGATCGGACTTGGTGTAGTGGATTTGGTTCATGTAATCACCAAAAATACACGAGGGATGTCGTTTTTTGAGCGGGAGTTCATTTATAATTTGGATTAGAAGAACTCAATTTATCATAAATTAAATCAAAGTGAATTTGCATAATTTGTTGTAGTCATTGGCATTCGTTCACCACTTTATGCTTAGTTGTAATTGAGATAATAGAACTATAGAATCCTGGATATTTACTTTATGAACTGGTATCGTATTGTGTTGAGTGTCAATCTAAAGTTTAAAGTCCTATTGCAAACTTTCAGAAAACTTTGTTTACTCCGTGAAATTTAATAATTGGTATTAAATCGAGAGTAACAATTCTAGTGTTAGTATCTTAAGTATCATGTTTTCCTCCATGATTCTTGATTGTTTGAATATCAAGTTTATCTAGGAGCTAAAAGAATTGTTTCAGAAACCATCATGTGTGGCAGATATAACGATATCTGAAACATTGTTTTGGTTGCAATATGATAGAGTATAATATATGTTCTCATATTGGATGAGAATTTGCGAAGGTTGGAGATGCTAGACATCCTAATCATCCAAAAAGGTTTTGGAAAGTAATGTTATACTCACGAATCGCTTTTATAAGCTAAATTAGCTTGATCATGAAAGTCGTCATGATAAGGGTGAATAGAAGATGTATGTAAAGTGTTTACTACACTAAAAGATTACTAAAGAATGGATTTTGAAAGAATGTCGATCATTTGATGATGGCTATCTACTTCAAAGTGCAAGTCTAATATACACGCTTTGGACTATGAGTCATGTATATGGCGCCACTATTGATGTTGATAGATTCTTTTAAAAAGGAAAATGAAATGCTGAAAGAGAATCTATAAAATATATTTGGCATAAAAGAAAAGATTGGAAATATCAAATTTAGGTATATGGATGATATACATGTTATGGTTGTATTCTTTGCTGGTTAAACAATGTGGTTCTTGGATATTGGATACCAAATTGGTTGGTATGTAATTTCATACAGAACGACGCAATTCATGAACTACAATGGCCTAAGTAACTAGCAAGATAATATGTGATGATGTTCATCGAAAACAAACAAGCCATTGTTTGTATTTCTCGTTGACATCAAAGTCTGCCTTCAAGATTTGTTTTCATAATCGTTATTTAAATCAGGTATTATGAGAACAAAGATTGTTCAAATAATTACCACATTCCATGTAAGATGGATGATTTACAAATCTAGTTGGTGAAATCACATCCATAAAACTAATGCTAAAATGTCGCAAGGCAAATGATTGGAAGATCACTTACGAAGTGACATCGCCGTTTAAATTATATTGGAAAGAAAACATGAAGAAACTCCATTGCGATGCATGGCATAACAGGCATCTAGGATTGAAAAATCCGGGTGTTGACAAGTTGGTATCAGAGCCATCCTGACCATAGGAGACCCTAGTTAGATTGGACGTTGACCCAAAAACTTAGTTTCAAAACCAAAGAATAAAAAAATATATTTATGAAAACTTATTCTCATTCTTACCTCTTTAATTCTTTCATAAAACTTCATGTTCCTCAAAAACTCTTGCCAAATAGATAAAATTTTGACACACTTGATCACTCTGCTAATCTACTCATCCTCTATTTTCATAGATGGACGTGAAGTACAACAAGTTTTACCAGCTTGGGAATGGAGGAGACCTTATCTTTGAGAGGGATCTGGATCAGCTTTCGGAACTTCTGGAGCATCCGCATCCCGAGTTCTTCGGAGCTCAGCTCAATGATCAAGGAGGAGAAGATCTGCAGTGGCTAATTGTTGCAAGTCTCCGAGGAAAGATTGAACCTCCCACTGCGGAGGGAATTCAGTTTACCTTGAGGGAAAACAACTGGCTCGATGGACTTGCCAGAGCAATGCAGGAAGCTCTTTCCCGTCTGTGTGGGCAGAGCATCAATCAGGTCAAGGGTACTCGCTTTGAGTTTTTCCCAAGGCGTGATGCAAATGGCCAACCATTGGAAGCCCAATACCACCCCGAGCTGAAGACTCAATTGGACCACCTTAGCTTCATGATGTATGATCGTCAGCAGGAATTGGACAACTGCCGTGACTATTGCAACCACAAGTCTGCCATCATCAAGACGAAGAATCAGACCATAGCCATGCTAGCAAAGGATCGCAAGTCTCATCGCCGTCAGCTTGACAAGAAGGAGCGCATTATTGCCCGTCTTCGCCATCGCATCTCATCTCTGGAAGAGACCATCCACGAGAGAGACATGCAGCTAGAGGAAAGGGAGAATGCCGGAGAGGATCTTCGTGGAGACCCTTACTCCTATCTCAGCGATGACGATGATTTTCTGGAGGATCAGGCCATGGACTTCTTCACCGATGAGGATGATTTCGCCTTCATCGATGATGCTGAAGATGATGAAGCCACAGACTCCAAGGAGTAGTAGCACTGAGCACTAGCGTAGTGAGTAGTAGTCGGTCCCACTGTATCGTAGTTTCCAGAATGGTTCTTAAAACCATCTGTTTTTCCTTGTTGTGGTGTGTGTTGTACTGTGTGCTATGATTGAATAAAAAAGCAAGTTGCTAGAAAAACCTGAGTCAAACTCTAAAAACTTTTCAAACACCCAAAACCTTAGAAATTTCCCTCTTTTCTCATGATCTATATCAATCTTCAGATGCCACGTGGAGGAAGTGGTTCAGCCCCGGACCCGATGTTGCAGATCCTGCAAATGTTGACTTCTGACCGCGAAGCTGAAAGAGCGGAACGTCAAGCCAACCTAGCCACTCTACAACAGATAGCCCAGCTAGCCCATAACAACCAAGGCCATGGAAATCAGGACAACCACGGATCTAAGCTCAAGAATTTCCAGAATACCAACCCACCCGTTTTCACCAAGTCAGAAGAACCCCTAGATGCCGATGATTGGCTGCAAACCATGGAAAACAACTTAGAAGTAGCGGGAGTCGAAGCCAACGAGAAAGTCTTGTTCGCCACCCATTATCTAGCCGGAGATGCCAGGGCATGGTGGAACAGTGTTCGTGCAATGACCGGAGGCCAGATGATGACCTGGGAGGAATTCAAGGTCAAGTTTAGCAGAACCCATGTGCCACCAGGTTTGATCAAGATAATGAGAGACGAGTTCAGAGAGTTGAAGCAAGGAAGGATGACTGTAGTGGAATACCGTGACAAATTTTTGTCATTAGCTAGGTATGCCCCGGACGAGATAGACACTGAAGCCAAGAAGAAAGAAAGATTCCTGAATGGTCTGCATGACGAGATGCAGACAGTGTTAGTCAATATCCCCTTTGTTGATATTGAAGCCCTTGTCGACTCTGCTATCCAGATGGAAGGAAAGATCAACCAGGCCAATGAGAACCGCAAGCGTCGCATGATGCATCAACCAGGAACCCATCAGACCCCAAAGTATCGCCCCAACCCATCTCCAGGATTTGCCCCAAGAACCAACAGACCCCCTATGACCCGTCCGACCTATCCCAACCATGGAAACCCTAGACCCGGAGGAAATCACAACAACCCCGGCAACTCTAGCAGTTTCACCCGTGCCCCACCCAAGTTCAACACCAACAATGCTACCGCCAACACCAACACTGCCCCGAGGACTGGAAGCAATGCTGTGCCTGTCACAGCCAAGGACAAGTCACAAGTGACCTGTTATGACTGTGGAAATAAAGGCCACTATTCCAACGAGTGCCCCAACAAGAAGAATGCTACATCCCCTAATACCAATGTCCTAGCTCAACAGCAGCGTCGTGTCCAACCAGGAAGGAGATTTGCCCCAGGAAATTCACTCAACCGCAATGGCCGTCTTTTTCTCATGCATGCTGAAGAAGCTCAGGAAGCGCCAGCCGTCGTGCTGGGTATGTTTTCTGTTAATTCAGTACTTGCAAGAGTGTTGTTTGATTCTGGTGCATCGCATTCATTTTTCACCGAAGAATTTGCCTGCACTAGTAAAATTCAACCAACCAAACTGAAGCATGTGATGATTGTACAAATTCCCGGATCAACCACCAAGGCTAGGCAAATTTGCAAGGCCGTCCCTATCCGAATCCATGGCATAGATTTTTATGCTAACCTAATAGTACTCGGAACTAAAGGTTTGGAAGTAGTACTAGGAATGGATTGGATGTCCAAACATAAAGGATTGATTGACTGTGCTAAGAAAGCCATCACCATGACCAGTACCACCGGGATATCAGTCGAGCATATATCTGAAACCTTACCTCGCCAATTCAAGTGTAACAAGAGTATAGCCCAACCTACCATTGACCAAGTTCGGATAGTCTGCGAATACCCCGATGTATTTCTAGATGTTTTGCCCGGTATGCCCCCAGATCGGGATATCGAGTTTATCATCGAACTAATCCCCGGGACAGGACCCATATCCCAGAGACCCTATAGTATGAACCCGTCAGAACTAGAAGAACTGAAGAAGCAACTGGATTCCATGTTGGAAATCGGATTGATTCAACCAAGTGCGTCCCCATGGAGATCACCTGTCTTGTTTGTGGACAAGAAGGATGGAGGTAACCGTTTGTGTACGGATCATCGGAAGTTGAATGATGTCACCATCAAGAACAAGTACCCCTTGCCTAAGATAGAAGATTTGTTTGATCAGTTGACCGGTGCCCAAGTGTTTTCTAAGATTGATCTTAGGACTGGCTATCATCAACTCAAAATTCGTGCAGAGGATATCCCAAAGACTGCCTTTACCACCAGATATGGATTGTATGAGTATGCAGTCATGTCTTTTGGATTAACCAATGCCCCCGCTTATTTCATGAACCTCATGAATAAGATTTTTATGGACTTCCTGGATAAGTTTATCGTTGTTTTCATCGATGACATTCTGATTTATTCCAAATCAGAAGAAGAACATGAGCTACACCTAAGGACCATTCTTGGAACCCTTAGAGAGCATCAGCTGTATGCAAAGTTTAGCAAGTGTGAATTCTGGTTACAAGAAGTAGGATTCCTCGGTCACATTGTATCAGCCGGAGGAATTGCCGTTGACCCTGCCAAAGTGAAAGATGTAGAAGATTGGCAAGCCCCAACCACTCAAACCCAAGTTCGTGCTTTTCTCGGATTGGCGGGATATTACCGCAAATTCGTAGAAGGATTCTCGAGTATCGCCCGACCCATGACCCAATTGCAGAAGAAGGACAAGAAGTTTGAATGGACCGACAAATGTGAAGCGAGTTTTCAAGAACTCAAGAGGAGATTGATTTCAGCCCCAATCCTAATCATGCCGGATATCACGAAGCCCTTCGATGTGTATTGTGACGCATCCAAGATTGGTCTAGGATGTGTGCTAATGCAAGAAGGCAAAGTTATATATTATCTATCGCGACAACTGAAGCAACATGAACAAAATTACCCAACCCATGACCTCGAACTCGCAGCCGTAGTTCTAGCCCTAAAGACATGGAGACATTACCTGATGGGAAACCGTTGTGAGATTTACTCGGATCACAAGAGCCTAAAGTATATATTCACTCAGAAGGAGCTGAATATGAGGCAGAGAAGATGGATTGAGCTAATCAAGGATTACGACCTGGACATTCACTATCACCCTGGTAAAGCCAATGTGGTAGCCGATGCCCTTAGCAGATTGCCGTGCCGCTTCAACTCCATGATTTTGAAGGAGCAACCAAGTTTGCACAAAGAGATGGAAGATTTTCGAATATAATTAGTAAGTGAAGGATTTTTGTCTAGCATAGAACTTCAGCCCACTTTGATCAGTTAGATTAAAGAGGCGCAGAAAGGAAATGCCAGTATCGACGGAATCAAGCGTCGTATCGGTACAGGCAAAGTACCCGGATTCACCGAGGACAAAGAAGGAGTTTTGTGGTACAAAGGACGCCTTTGTGTACCATCAGATTCTGAGTTAAAATAAGTTATCTTGAAGGAGGCTCATGATACTCTTTATTCTATCCATCCCGGAGGAACTAAGATGTATCAAGATTTGAAAGAGCAATTTTGGTGGCATAAGATGAAGAGAGAAATCGGAAGCTATATCGCCAAGTGTGATATATGTCAGCGAGTCAAGGAAGGACATCAAAGACCCGCTGGATTGTTGCAACCTTTGCAAATTCCGGAATGGAAATGGGATTCTGTAGGAATGGACTTTATCACTGGACTACCTACTTCTAATAGGGGAAATGACTCCATTTGGGTCATAGTGGACAAATTGTCCAAAGTCGCCCATTTCTTGCCCGTCAAAACCACCTATCAGAGTTCGAAGCTAGCGGAGTCGTACATCGCTAGAATCGTTAGTTTGCATGGAGTCCCCAAGAACATAGTATCGGATCGAGGAACTCAGTTTACCTCGAGATTCTGGAAGAAAGTCCAAGAAGGTTTAGGAACCCGCCTAGATTTCAGTACCGCGTATCACCCTCAGACCGATGGACAAACGGAGCGAGTAAACCAAATACTCGAAGATATGCTTAGAGCCTGTGTGCTAGAATATGGATCCAAGTGGGAAGACTGTTTGCCGTTTGCAAAATTTTCTTACAACAATAGTTACCAAGCCAGTTTGCAAATGGCCCCATTTGAATTCATGTACGGAAGAAAGTGCCGCACCCCTTTGAACTGGTCGGAAGTCGGAGAGAGTCAGATTTTTGGACCCGACATCCTATGAGAAGCAGAAGAGAAGGTTCACAAGATTCGTGAGCACCTCAAGACAGCCCAATCCCGACAGAAGAGTTACGCCGACAAGAGACGTCGAGACCTCGCCTTCAACATAGGAGATTTTGTTTATCTGAAAGTGTCGCCATTGAAGGGAATGCAGCGTTTCCAACTCAAGGGAAAGTTAGCCCCCAGATATATCGGACCTTTCAAAATTCTGAACCGTCGAGGAGAAGTATCGTATCAACTGGAGCTACCAGAAGAGATGTCATCTGTGCACAATGTGTTCCATATCTCGTTACTTCGTAAGTGTCTCGAAGTCCCCGAGAAGACCGAAGTGTTCAAGAATATCGATCACCAGACCATAGAGATCAACGATGACCTAACCTATCCTGAAGTACCCATCCGTATATTGGAAGAAGCCTTTCGAACTACCAGAACCCGAAGCATCAAGTTTCTCAAGATTCAGTGGAGCAACCACACAGAAGAGGAAGCTACCTGGGAACGCGAAGATCACATCAGGACAGAGTTTCCCGATCTCTTCAAATCCTAGGTAATCTTTTCGTCCTTTTTCAAATCTCGGGATGAGATTTTGTTTAAGGGGGGAAGGTTTGTAACATCCCAAAAATACCAAACTTAGATCATCAAACACTAATCATCAAGGTTAGGGCTAACAAAAACTTTTCTAAGTAAACCCATGAATGCATGTATATGTGTATGCATGGATTTTTAATTTCTTTAAAAACCACCTTGTTTGTGTGATCCATTGCTTGTAAAATGTTTCTTAGGTGAAATGAACATCATCTAAAACATTTCCCACACTTTTCCTAAATACAAGTAAATCAAAACAAATATATTAAGTGAATGGTCATTTTGACCAATTTAACTCCCATGCCTACTTTGGCTGTCTCAAACTTTCAGAACCTAACAAAAAAAATTCTGGATCTTTGCACCCCTTGAATGTACTCATAACAAAGTATCAAGGCCCACTTTGTGATCATCCAGAAACTTTCAAATGCATAGTTTAAATGACAATTCAAAATTGAATCTTCTTCATATGGGAAGATCCCACTTTTTCAAAAACCACTCAAACAAGCTCAACTTTCAAAACCCAAGCATCTGCAGACTCACCAGCACCAATCTAGCAAACCCACCAAAAATCATTTCAAAATTCAAAACTTGATTTCATGCGGCCATTTCATCAAACAGGTTGCAGACACAAATCAAACAAAACATCAAACACTATAGTGTGCAGTGATTCTTGCCTAACTTGTTCCCTAGTTAGCTCACACACAACTCAGTAGATCATCTAGAAAGATTAGCCCAACACTAGCACCTCTGTGAGCTTGCCATTGCCATTAATGGTGAACAGCCCAGCACCTCCATGCCACCCCATAGTCGACAGCAGGCTAGAGGAAGAACTAGCCGTGCCAAACTTGTCTGGGAGGCAGCTCACCGTCCACCGCCACTCCCTGTCCCAGCCGCGAGCGTTGCCAAGCCCTGGACCACGCGCACAAGCCACGCCCAGACCATGCCGAGCGTGCGCCAGAGCGCCACCCGCCACCAGCGTCCACAGACCGCGCGCCGCCCTCACCGCGCGCATACACGATCACCACCGACCCAGGAGACCGCCAGACATCCCCGTTTGCCGCACCGTGCCATACAACCACCGCCCGCCGTTGAAGACGCCGCCTCTGCCGCGCAGAGCACCGGCCGTTCCAGACCAAACCACACCGCCCCATGCCTCACGACCATGTCGTTGAGCATCGCCAGGAGACATAGCACCGTCCCCTACCTTGCCCATGCCATTAGCTGCCTGTAACGTCGCCCCCGACGAGCTCACCGTGCGCCCCGACGGTCCCCTCGCTCGACTATAAATAGAGGCCACCCCCGCACGATTTCTTCACACCATCTCACTCCCCTCTCCTCACTGACCGTGCCACACCATTCTTAGAGCAAGGCGTGCACCACATCGCCGGAATTTCACCGGAGCCCGCCGCCTCTGGAGAAGAAAGGAGCCAGCGATTGGAGCCGCCCCAGGAGAAGCCACCGGTACCAGGAGGTTCGCCGTCGTCAACTTCGTCGTTCGCCCGCCTCGCCGACCCTCGCCCGTACCCCGGTGAGCCCCCAGCACCCCTCACTGGCCGCGCTAGTTTTCGTTCTCGCCGGAGCTGTCTCGCGTCGACGATGACCCACAGCCGTTGGATTAGAACTAGATCGAACGATCCACGTTGCCCCATATCGCTTCGCCCAGCCCCGTGTCACTGACGAGTGGGGACACCCACTTAAGCAGCCCGCGGGAGCACTGCGCTTAGCAGGCCGGCCCAGTAACATTTCCCGCGCAGCCCAGCAATTCAAATTAAACCTTTTCTTTTTAAATTCAAACACACTTTTGTACCCAACTTCAAAAATAAACCCAGATCAATTCAGTGCACCAATTTGAATGAAACCAATTTGGTTGGAAAGGTCTGTGAATGCTTAATCCAAGCCCGTTGGATTCAAGTCATTTGGATCTGTAGATCACCCATAGTAAAAATAACAAGGCAGAAGCTTTTCTGCATTCAAACATTTTTCAAATTTAAACCATAAAAGCTTTTGAGTTGATTCCAACTCTAAAAAATCACATTTAACCATACCTTTCAGAATATATAAAAATATATAGGTTTACCTGTAGAAATAATGTTCAAGGAATAAAAGAATGCTTCATAAGCATTTCTAGCCACTTTAATTAATTAAAATAAAAGGGTAAAACCTTATTAAATTGTGACACCACTTTAAATCACATTCCCATGGACTACAATATGTGGTGATGACATGTGTCAACATGATCCCATGTTTAGTTTGGAGAATATTAAATCTTAAGTAGTTTTTCAATGAGTAGAAATTACTTTTCTAAAAATAAAAAGATTTAACCCAAGCCTTAACCTTGGAAGGTTAGAGATGATGCTAGATCATCTATAGGACCCTTGTGTGTGATGATTGCAAGTAGTTAAGTATTGTTTGGTGATTGTGTACCTCGTATTTATTCATAGACGCTAGTACCGACCAAGGATACGAGGAGGAAGGAGGATACTACGAAGAAGAAGCCGAGGAGAACTTCAACCACTGCTCTGCACAAGGCAAGCTAATATTATACCAATGCAAGCTACCACTTGCAAGATACTATACCTATGCAAGCTTATACTCATATTGATGCAAGCTAACCCTTGCCAGATACCCTACTGATGCCACAAACCCATACTTGTGATATGACTACTATATGCCTTAAGCATATGTGATCATACCCAGTTGATAAACCAATCCTAGTTTTATGTGCAAGCTTCTTATTTTATTTCTTTATCAAAACTTGCTTAGAGTCTACCTAAGAGTTTGGTAGATACTAGACAGTTGTGCTGAAGGTTGCATAAAGAGCATAAAATTTGGCCTAAGCTAGAAACCTTGATATCAGCCTAAGATATAAGGTTGGACTTAGTAAAACTCCACTAGTTACCACCCCTCATTAGTATTACCCCCACTTGTAGATGCTAGTGCTAAGCATAAAACTTGATCAACTTTAGATGGGAATACTTGGTGGAAAATGGTTATGAAAACCTTGGAATGATGGATCATTCTATTGAAATGTTTTGGACATGTGTTTCCAAACACTTGATGATTCTGGTGATAAAAATGTTGAGGCATGAGCCTTAGCCCTTTATAAAACTGATGGTTGTCTGGATGCGATACCATTCCAATTTTATCGTACAACCACAATACCCGAATATTGGGTAGGGCTTGACTGGAAACTTATATTCCTTAGTATTAGTTCCCTCACGGCCAAGGTCTGAGCTGAGGTTACCTTGTGAAGATTGTCTACCTGTGCAGTACCCAAGATGACAGCTGGTCATGGTTGGGAGGCCAAACTCACAGGAGAGGTGCTTATACTAGGGCGTGTAATTGAAAGGTTAGGATTGATTATCCGCATACTGAGTATGGTGAATTCAGGATTTGTTCCTGACGGATGTATCGAAGGTTGTGGTGAAAGTGTACAATCTCTGCAGAGTGTCAAACTATTCGAATAGCCGCGTTCGCGGTTATGGACAGTTGAGTGGCCATACTGTTCCCCCGTCAGACTTTTTAAAATGACTTGTGAAATGAATTGAGACTTTGACTTGACCACAACAGAGTTGTGACCTGAATTACAAGATCCCACTTAGGAGTTATAAAATTTTGACTAGCTTTGGAACTTAGTAGAGATAAACCTGGCTTTTTGCAAAACAACCCTAGAGCCTAGTGTCCTATTATCCAAAAACCCCTTACCTGTTAGTATTAGTTTGCGAGTACTTAAAGAGTACTCATGGCTTTGTCCCTGGTTATTCCCATGGCCAGACTATGAAGAGGAGTACCTCGAAGATGGACCCCAGGAAGGTTACGACAACTAGGATCATCTCCCATCGTCAGCATTGCCTGTGACCCCGAAGATGGAGCTTCGCCTACGCTACCGTTATTATTACGTATTCCGCTGCTTGATGTTGTATTAAGAACTAGATCATGAGATCCCTATTTGTGTATGAACTTATGTATCGTTGTAATGGATGAAGTACTATGGTATCCAATTCTGTTATGTCTCGCAAAAATGGTAATCCTGGGATTGCGATGTATGGCATAACAGGCATCTAGGATTGAAAAATCTGGGTGTTGACATTACATCTCCCGAAACACCATAGGAATATGGAGTGTTTGATATTTGTAATGCAACCTTGTTTGACATGGTTGGATCAAAGGTGTTATTTTGTAAAAATGCCATTATGTTTTAAAAGATTACATCTTTAGAGACTACCGCTTTTGCACTGAAAAGAGCTCCATCTTGATCCATTGAAATGACACCCGGTTTGGGGTAAAACCCAAGTTGTCCTTTCTTAAATTTTTGGTATGCTAAGCATAAGTAAGATGTTTATAACCAAAGTCGGATGAGCATGTCTTTGTATGTTATTTCGAATAACCATTGGGTATTCCTCCATAACACCGAGGATAAAAGGGTTTGTCGCTTGAAATGTGAAGTTTCTTGAAAAACGAATTTTTCGTAAAAGTTAAGTGGAAGGACAATAGAACTTTGATAAGGTTAACGAACCTTAGCTAAATGTGCTGAGTTGCACAGCGCTGGAAATCGTTCTGGAGGCATCCATAATGCTCATAACTTATGTGCCTTAAAGGTTGTGGTCACGTAGATCTAAGTTCCTATTGAACCAAGTAGGTCAGATAAACAATCAAATGCTGAGATTTGAGAGTAAATCATTATTGTTTGACAATGATGAACCGACTACATGCAAAGAAGCGATGATGGGCCCTGACTCCGTCAAATGGCTTGAAGCCATAAAATCCGTGATAGTTCCATACACGAGAAATCAAGTTTTGAACTTGGAAGACCCTCCGAAAAGGTGCAAAAACGTATCGGTCGTATTTGGATCTATAAAGAAACAGACATGGATGTTTTACATCTATGAAATAGTCGACATTTCGTAAAGTTTTTTACGACAATGTTCAATGAGTTGACTATGACAAGATTTGATCTTTCATAGCGATATTTAGTCTGGACGGATTAATGTAGCAACCACTACATATAATTTGGTATATGGTAGATGAATAAACAAAACAAAGTTCTCCTAATAGAATGGTTACCTAGGACGTGTGCATGACACGGTCCAAAGGGTTTTGTTAATTCAAAGGATGCTAAAATGCATGCAAACTTCAATGGTTGAAGTAAGCATCGCAGAGTTAGAATCTTCACCGTGATGAAAAGGAGTTTCCATTAGGAGACGATGAAGATGCTTGCATCTGCAAGAAATTAAGTGGGAGCGCTAAGACATATTTCTAATACATTATGTGGAGGACATCTTGTTGCTTGGAAATGATGTATATTTTATTGACAAAGGTTAAGAATTTTATTTCGATGAAAGACTTAGGCAAAACCCAAATATTTAGCATGAATGTCTACATGGATAGACTTTGACGCTAATATGGTTGTGCCAAACGTACATATATGAGATATTGAAGGAGTTCAATATAGAAACGACGAGAAACAGTTCTTATAGCATGGAAAAGAATTGAATCAAGATTCAAGTGTATCGACACTTGATAAGTGAAACAAGATTCAAGTGCTTTGACACTTGATGAGTGAAATCACAAGAATTTTTTTGATCAATCATACCATGATATGTACACATCCAGATATGTCCTATGCTCTAAGTGTTATGATCATATACCAGGATGAATCATAAAATGATCATTGGACGATAGTAAGGAAATTATTATGATCTTTTGGAAGAACTAAGAATATATTTGTGTAGAGGTGACAAACAATTATAAATAGTTCATCGTAAAGCGTTACATTGATACTAGTTTTGTCACAAGACACAAGTTAAGTTTATCTCAATTTAAACTATGGGTGGCACAATGAAATGGAAAGGAGTTTCCATGACGGATTTGGATGAATTCCAAAGTTAAGACATTGTGACGGATACTACAACAAAAGGCTATGTATATGACTGCTACAGTAGTAGCAAAGGAGGGCATTTGTGTCAAGTAGTTTGTTATCAAACTAAGGTGTGGTTCGCAACGGGCTAACACTAAAGATATATTGTATGACAATAGTATCGACATGATTTAACCCCAAGGAACTAAAGGCCTCACCAAAAGACCAAATTTATATAATGCCATCTCATTGGAGAATGAGTGATGCGTGAAGACGCAAAGACATGCAAATACACACGGACCTGAAGAGTCAGATCCGTAGATTATGTTAACCACTTGCAATTGCATATATGAAACACCAGAAAGCCATAGGTGTTTAATACGCAAAGTTTCTAAACTAGATTATTGTCTCTAGTGCAAGTGGGAGACTAAAGGGAATATTCCCAAGAGGCAATAATAAAGTGGTTATTATCGTATTCCTTATTTATGATAAATGTTTATTTTGCATGCTATAATTGTATTAACACGGAAACGTTAATACATGTGTGTTTAATAAACAAAAAGGAATTTCCTAGTTATGCCTCTCTTATAAACTCGCTAGTTGATTAACAAGATTATCTAGGTCACAACATTATTGGAATGGTGTGATGAACATTCATCCGAAGTATAGCATTACAATCAAAGTCATTGTGTTTATATTGATATAACATCATACGAAGTAATCTTAGTCCTTAGACCATGAGATCATGTCAATCACTAACACTGGAATAGTATCTTGATAACATCAAACGTCACACCGTAACATGGTGACTATAAAGATGGGTTCAATGCTACGAAGGTGTTATGTTGAGGCTCATGGATCAAGAGTGGAATTTGTCCATCCCGATGACAGAGAGATATACTCTGGGCCCTCTCGGTGTTATCACATTGGTTAGCTTGGAAGCAAGTGATTTGATCACGAGAATGTTATATCACGGGAGCAAGAAAAGAGTACATGTCGGTAACGAGATCAAACTAGGTATGGAGATACCGCTGATCGAATATCGGACATGTAATATATCGCGAGACGAAGGGATTGAGTTACATGCGTATAAGGTTCACACGATCACAGAAGTCGTCATTGAATATGTGGGAGTCAGTACGGATCTCCAGGCCCCACTGCTGATTATTGATCGGAGAGGGGTCTCGATCATGTCTACATTATTCGTGAACCGTAGGGTGACACACTTAAGGGATACCGACACCATTCGGAGAAAATGATATGCCAGAGAAAGAAAAAGGAAAGCGCATGAATTTATTTCACTAGACACCGAAACTGTTTCGGGTGAAATTGCAGAAAGAGTTTCTGCATGTGAAATGAAATACTAGCAAGGGGTTATATGTGAATGTTTTTCATTAAAGTAATTGACAAAATTCTGAATAAATAAAAGGAGTTTTATTTAAGAGAGAGTTTGCATTAAATTTGGTGGAAATTTAATGGGAATTTGAGTGGGATTTTGAGTGGAGAAAATTGAAGGGCCATTTTGTGAGTGGAGTGTCCACCCACATGAACGAGGGAGAGGTGGAGGCACCCTCCATGGCCGGAGGACATGCCCCTTGGGCTTCCCCCTCCCCTATATAAGGAGCCCCTCCTCTCACTTCTCACTCACACCTCCTCGCGAAGGATCTCTCTCTCCCCCCATTTAGAATTTCCCCATGGTCTCGGATCAGCGAGATACATGTTCCTGGTGGCTTTTTCTGGAAGGATTTGTTGCTTCCGCTGCTTCGCTGGAGCAAGGGCACGGAGGTTGTTAGGGTACCCGGACATGTGTGCGATCACGGATGCACCACTGCTTTGCGGTACTGGACTTGATGGTGCTGGACCGGCTGGACCAGATGGACTTCTTCTCGATCTTGAGATCGGCAAGCGTTCGACTACAACATCCACGAGTACAACCTCGTTAACGCTATTCGGTCTTCGAGGGTATGTATTCTATGGATGTATATCTACCCGTTGCTTGTATCTAGTAGATAGATCTTGGTACATAGTTGTTCCCATCATAGGAAATTTTTTGTTTTCTATGCTGCGAACCCTACAAAGCTATCTTCTGGTAGTGCGGATAACGCTGCTTGGACTCTGTCAAGACCTCGCTTAACTAGTAAATTGTTTTATGAACTCCGTACTCATGGCCTGGTTCTTTCCGCTCTACCACGACGACAATGCTGATTACCCGGTTAGTGGCCGCTATGTAAATCAACATAGGCTCCATAGGCTCGGGTGCTGCAAGGATAGGCGCTGAGGATAGTATATCCTTTAGCTGCTTCAATGCTGCATCTGCCTCGTCCGTCCACGTAAATTTGTCCGCCTTCTTCAGCAACTTGTATAGCGGCAGAGCCTTTTCTCCAAGTCGGCTAACGAACCGACTAACCGCTGCTATGGAACCTGTCAGTCGTTGTATGTCCTTCAGGCATGTCGGACGGTTTATGTTTAAGATGGCCTTGATTTTCTCTGGGTTGACCTCGATTCCGCCCTGGGAAACAATGAAGCCCAACATTTTGCCGGCTGGAACCCCGAAGACACACTTCTTAGGGTTAAGCGTCATGTTGTATTTTCATAGATTATAAAAGGTTTCTTTTAAGTCGGAGGTTAAGTCGTTTGATTTTTTAGACATCACCGCTATATAGTCCACATAGGCGTGAACATTCTGACCAATTTGATCGTGTATGCAACGTTGCATTGTCTGCTGGTACGTAGCACCTGCGTTTTTCAGCCCAAAGGGCATCATGACATAGCAAAACATGCCGTAAGGTGTGGCAAACGAAGTGGCCAATTGGTCTGACTTCCTAATCTTAATTTGGTGGTATCCTGAGTATGCATTAAGAAAACACAAAAGCTCCGAGCCAGCCGTCGAGTTAATGACTTGGTCAATACGAGGCAAAGCAAACAGATCTTTGGGACACGCTTTGTTCAAGCTGGTGTAATCAATGCACATTCTTAATTCTTTGGTTCCCTTTTTGGGGACAAGTACAGGATTGACCACCCATGGGGTGTGAAGGACTTCTCGGATAAAACTAGCCTTAAATAACCTAGCTATCTCCTTGCCTATGGCGTGTCTCTTCTCGTATCCGAAGCATCGTAGAGGTTGTTTCACCGATTTGCATTTTGGATCAATATTCAAGTTATGCTTGGCAAGTTCCCTAGGTAAACCCTTCATGTTAACAGGTTGCCAGGAGAAGATGTCCCTATTCTCACGGAGGAACTCTACGAGCGCGCTTTGCTATTTGGGATCCAGGTTCGTCCCAATGGTGGTGATCTTGGAGGCATCGCCTACCACAAGTTCCAACGGCTTGGTTTCGATGGCGGCCTTGAATGCTGGGGTGGAGTCGGAAATCTGCTTCTTCGACGCCGGCATCTCCGTGGCATCGACCTTGCTCTGGATCTCCTTGAATTCTTCGCTATAGAGGACAACTTCTGCAAAGGCTGCTTCTCCAATCTCGCAGTCCCTTGGCTTAGTAAAACTTCCGAATACAGTGATGACTCTATTGGGTCCGGGTATCTTGAGCTTGTTGTAGACGAAGCATGGCTTGGCCATGAAGGCGTGGAAGATGTCGCGTCCGAATATGACGTGGTACATGCTCTTGAAGGGGACCACCTCAAAGGTCATGCGTTCTTGGCGGTAAGTGACCTGAAGTGTGATGCACCCAAGGGACCGAGCCTCCCGACCAGGAACTACGCCATGGAAGATGGTGCTGGTTCACCTTAGGTTAGCCTTTGTCAAGTTCATCTTGAGAAGTGTATCCAGGTACATGATGTTGATGCTGCTTCCACTATCCACCATGCACTTGGTGAACTCGTTGCCGTCAATCAGGGGATTGATGACCATGGTGTGCTGGTTCTCCGTAGGGATGAGGTATGGGTGATCCTCCCTGTCCCAAGTAATTGGAATCTCCGACCAGGGCAAGTACTGGGGAACTAGGGGTAGAGTGGCCATCAGTATCCTCATAGATGTCTTCTGTTGTCGGGCAGTGGGGGTCCCAAGGAAAGTGTGGAAAACGGCCGCCTTCTTCTCGAAGGGGTTCTTTCCCTTGCTGTCACCCTTGGCGGCGTGCTTAGGGTCAACATCCTCGTCCATGTCACTTGAATCCTTGGACTCCTCGTCCTTATTCTTCCCTTTGCCCTTGCCTCGCGGTCTGTTTTTCCGACTTTGCTTGTAGCCGGACTCTGGATCCTCCTTGAGATCGTTGATGAACTTGCAATGGAGATTGGTGTGAGTGGCTTTGCCATTGGCATCGAGGTGTACCAGGCATGGCATGTCACGGTACTCCTCGTATGTTTGGGGAACACGGAGCGCTGCCGGGGTAGTTTCACTACCACGCTGCTGCCCACGACCAGCCCCCCGTCCCCGGCCACGCTGTCCGCTATCACCTCATCCTGCAAACATCATGGTGACCATGTCGGAGGTTTGTTTTTCTTCTGGCAGGCTCTTCCATTTTGTGCTGTTGTTCCTCCTATCTTGAGTTGGAACGACCGTTGCCGGAAGGGAGCCACGAGCATCGTCGTCAGCAGCCGCGAACTCACTAGCCAACTGGATCATCTGATTGAGATCTAGCCGGTGGTTGTCCTGCAAGCTCTTCAACTTATGTTGGAGCAACGTACCTTTCTCCAACTCATCGATGAAGGTGGCCATGGCAGTTTGAGCATGCACTCCTGTGCAGGAATTCTTCATATCCAGCTAACAAGAGAGGTAGGCGCGAGATGACTCGTCTTTCTCCTGCACGCACCGTCGTAGACCGCCAACTGTACAGGGACGCTTATACGTACCCTCGAAGTTCTTGGTGAACGCTTCTTGCATGTCCAACCAGTTGCAGATGGATTTCTCTGGCAAGTCATCAATCCATTGTCGGGCCGTGCCCGCCAGCATCAGGGGGAGGTACTTGACGATGATGTTGGGGTTACCCCCGGCGATATCCACCGCGTTGCCGTAATCTTTCAACCACGTAGCTGGTTTGGCGGTTCCGTCATAGGGCTTGATGGTCTTGTCAATCTGGAGACCCTTGGGGTAAGTTGTAGTCCGTATTACAGGTCCAAAGCAACGTGGTCCCAAGTATTGTCCTTCCCGGGCCTCGTGAATCTTGTCCAGGAGTGAACGTGCGACGTATGGCTCCGGGCTTGCTTTCTTATTCTTGCCACCAGGAGATGGGCTGCGTGAATGATGCGGGCCTCCTCCGCCATTGTGGCTGCTAGAGGGCGATGGAGGCGGAGGTGGCGGTGGGTTAGCTTTCTTGTTGTTACCCTCCTGTGATGCCTCACGCTTGTCGCGGTTGCTTGTCGGACGCGGAGGGTCATGGCGCGACCTGCTCTTGTGTCCTTGGTTGCGCTCCCCATCATGACGGGTCTGCTCCGTGTTGTAGCGGATGGCGATGCCGCTCTTCCTTGGCGGAGGCATATCCGTGCGATGGTGAGCCTTGGGGTCTTCACGATGTCGGGGAGATTGGAGCGGTGGAGATGGGCGACGAGGATGAGACTTACCTCCATGGTCAGAGGATATGGGGGATAGCGTCCTTCCTGTTGCGTGCATCCCTCCGTCTTTGTTTTGATGAACCCATTTGGGACCCGACATCATGAGATCGGTCCCTTGGCGGCTTGTGCTGGTAGACTAGCAATATGGTGGGTCAGACTCGAGCCTCTGAGAGGTGGCCTTTTCCTGCTGTTTCACCGCCTTGGCCACGAGGTCATAGACCTTCTCCACCGCTGCGGGTGATCTATCCTGCTCCAGAAGGGTCTTGGCGATGACGAGGTTGAGGATAGGAGTGGGCATCACCTGCCTGCCCTCACTGTCAATGTATGGCTTGGCCTGTGCCGGCTTCGAGGGAGCCCATCCTAGGTTTCGCCGTACACCAGGATCGTTGATGACGCGAGCTGGAGCTTTCTTAGCCTTCTGCTGCTTGAGGAGAGTCCTGTAGTCGGCATCCATTGCTCTAGCTTTCTCTATGGACTTTTGCGCATTGGCCAGATCTCGATCTAGCTATGCGCCTTGCTCCGCGATGGCCTGTGCTTCCTCCAGCAGCTGTTGGCGCTTCTCGTCAAGCTGGACTACGTTCCGTATATGGTCCACAGTCATGGGATCGACGAGCAAATTGTCGTGCATCACTCTATCAGCTAGAGTAATTTGGGCAGCTGTAGACGTAGATACCGGAGGTGGCAGGTTTGCGGTGTTGTTGTTACTCGGACCGGTGTTGAGTTCCTGCGGCTACTGCACTGGGTTGGGCGGAGGGGGCATGACCTTTGCGCGATCGTTGTCGGCAGCAAGAAGTGGTCCCTTCCCTTTGTCCAACGCTTTAGGCAGAGCTCGTCCAGGTTGATCTTCATCCATCGCGGTCCCAATGGCGACAAACACCTCTCGGGATGCGACGGCGTAGTTGGCCTGCTCGTCGCGTTGGAAGTCCTCCTCCATCTCCTGCATAGCAGAGTCTAGCTCCTCCGGTCTGAAATCTATCTCCTCTGAGTCAGCGCTGATGTCGGCGTAGAGCGCGTCAAGCACGGAGTCAGAGGGTGCCGGGGCTTCCTCGATGATCGGCGGTGGTGGTGTGACAACATCGATGATGACTGGAGGTGGTGGTGCAGCTACTGCAATGACGATCAGAGGCGGTGGTGCAGCTACAGCGACAATGACCGGATGCGGTAGTGGTGGTGGCTGAGGCGGAGGGGCTCCGTCAAGGAGCGCAAGGGCTGTCTGAGCTGCCTCCTCGGCCTGCGCGTAATTTTTGATGGTGTTCACCATGCTTTCGAAGGTGAGGCGTCCTGAAGCCTGCTGCAGCCTTAGCGTATATCAGAGAAGCGTACCATGGTCCAGTCCTTCCACAAAGTGATACATGGCATCATCATTGGGGTAATGTGCCATATCGGCCCGTATACGGAGCCACCTGGCAAGGTAATCGCTGGGGTTTTCACCCTCTCTCTATACGCAATGTGCCATATCGAAGATGGTCACCACTCCGAAGAACTTGGATATCTGCTGTACAGACGCACGGACGAAGCCGGCGAACTTGCAGCAATCTTCCACCATTATATCCTACATAGGGGCGGTTTGGGTGGGCCTTGAATTTTTCCGATCTTTGTCGGCAAACTCCAAAGACAGATCCGACATCGATCCTTCCGCGAACGTATCCTGCCCATAGGCGGTCCATGCGGGTCTTGATGCTCCTCCAACTTCCAGGGAACTAGTGCCCGAGTCGGTTTCGCCGGTAAAGAGTTGGATGTCTCCGACGGGGACGATCGAGCAACGGGTAGGGTTTGTCTTCGCTGGGATCCAGAACTTGTCAGGATGGACGATTAGAATGTTGCCGGAGAAGAGAACGTGACTGATGGCTACGGTTTCGCCAATTCCCGCGAAGATCTTGAACCTCGCCCGCTGTAGAGCCTGAAGCGCCTCTTGCCCCATGGTGGGCGCTAACTGTCGTGGTATTGCCGACGAGTACGCCATGGAGGGGTCCTCACAATGCGTGTTTAGAGACGTGGGGTAAGGCAGATGGTTAACGGGTATGAGGTAACACGGCTTACCTAGGTTCAGATCCCACAACGGTGGCGGAATCCTACTCCTGCTATAAATCACTATAAGGGCAATACGCCGAGTTATAGGGATTGGTTCACTGTGTGGGGTATGAGTTGAGTTATCTGACTTGTGCCCTAAAGGCTCCCATACGTCTGGCTTATATAGTCGCCAGATCCTAGGGTTATAGGAAAAGTCCTAGTCGGACAGGTTACAGAGTCCTACACAGTATACAATCAGTCTAACGTGTCTTGCACTCCAAGGCTCTGGGTACGTCGGTGACTCATCCGTAGCCTTCCTTTATCCGGCATGGGCCTCCCTTCTTGATCCATCTAACTGGGCCGCCCAGCAGTCCATGGGCCATGCTACCAACTGTGGGCCACCCGGGTTATCCGGATAGGAGACATGCTATGAAGATACCCATATAGCATATCCCCAACAACAAGTCTGATAGTAGCAGCCTTAACAACAGGACTGAAGGTGTCCTCATAATCAATGCCATACCTTTGTTTGAACCCTTTTGTGACAAGAAGTTCCTTGTATCTATCAATGGTGCCATCAACATTTTTCTTGATGCGGTATACCCATTTGTAATAAATAATGTTTTTATTTTTGCTAGGAGGAACAAGATTCCAAGTGTTGTTGTGCATGAGATCATCATATTCATCTTGCATGGCATGCTTCCAATTTGTATTGTTAAGAGCATCTTGCAGATTTGTTGGGTCTCCTGTACCATCAGTATAAATTTTTGGATTCCTTATACCTTTTTATAGGCGGGTGCGTGGTTCTGCATTTGGATCTTCTGCCTCAGGCGGAGCAGAAGATCCGGACTCCAGATCCGAGGCAGATTCGCCAGGATAAGACATGTTGTCATTGTCATGGACCACGTGAGCGGGAGACTTAGCCCCGAGGTTGATGTCATCATGGTCCCCACGGTGGCCCGCCTTGGTAGGAGGGGACAAGGAGGCAGAGGGAGACCAGGAGGCGGTCCCGTCTGTCCTGTCGTCGATGCCAGGAGATGCTGCCCCCCATATGACAAGGGGGACCACGTGGCCCCAGGAGACATGGCTAGCACGGTGCGGTGCACACGCGCATGCACGGGTGTAGCAGCGCCTAGGGAGGGGACCCCGGGAGACATGTTGAGCGCGGAGTCGCACGCACGTGCGTGCGCTGAAGGACTGGCTTCAGGTGCTGCCAGCGTCATATCCGAGGCAGATCTCGCCGTATATGCCTGGGAATCAGCGCCAAATTTGTCTGTATTAGGGGCAGGTGCATGATACATCGTAAATGTATCTATTATTTTTGATGCTCCATGCTGTTTTGTATCAACTTTGTTATGTTTTATCTACACTTTGAGGTATTTTTATACATTTTCTGAAACTAACCTATTGACAAGATGCCGCAGTATGCTATTTTTGGTTTCAGAAAAGCCAGAAAAGAAATATTCTCGAAATTGGACGGAACAAAATCCAAATTCAATATTTTACCCGACATGGATCCCGAAGGAGAGGCACAGGAGGGCACCAGGGTGGCCACACCATACGGTGGCATGGGCCCCCTAGACGCGCGACCACATGGTGTGGCCCCTGGCCCTCCAACGACCTTGCCCTTTCGCCTACTTATACGTCTCCCCGAGACGTAACCCTAACGCGGATCAGATCTCCACAAAAAGTTCCACAGCGCCGCCACCACCAAAGAGGAGATTTGGGGGACAGAAGTCTCTGTTCCGGCACCCTGCCTGGATGGGGAATTGCCCCCGGAGCCATCTCCATCGATCTCCACCACCATCTCCATCGCCGTTGTTGACTCCCATGATGAGGAGGGAGTAGTTCTCCCTCGAGGCTAAGGGCTTTACCGGTAGGTATGTGTTCATCTCTCTCTCTATGCGTGATCTTATTGTGTTCATGAGCTTTGTAATCAATTAGATCTACTCTGCTACTCAAGTGGTTTAATTTTAATCTCCGGCTATCCCCACGTGTGTGAAGTGACAGTATGCACACCATGTGGCACTTAGGCTAAAGATTACATAAATACTTATCATGAGTTATATCTGGAGTTGGATGTCTCTATGAAATTGTGGTGTTTGTAGGAACCATCTAGCGCTCAAGGTGACAGTGTGGGGTTATCTAGATGGGGAATGCGAACTTTAAGGAGTGCTTTTGTAGCCCTACCATGGATTAGAGTTGTCCAACCGGAGAGTAGTTCATAATAGAATAATGAAGAGAAGATATTTATATGATAGTATCCACTAGTGAAAGTATGATCCCTAGGCCTTGTTTCTAAGCATTGAAACACCGTTTACAACTAGTCCTACTACATGTTTTCTTGCTTCCATCTTTATTTCAGATTGCCTTTAGTCTCTTCCTCCCCGTCAAGCTCTTTTCTGGCACCGTTGTCTTATAATCATCCATACTACTTGTATTTTACTATCTCTTCACCGAACTAGTGAACCTATACACCTAACAACTGTATTGGGTGTGTTGGGGACACAAGAGACTTCTTGTATCTTGATTGCAGGGTTGCTTTTGAGGGATACCTTTGACCACTTCCTCCCTGAGTTTGATAAACCTTGGGTGATCCACTTAATGGAAACTTGCTGCTATTCTACAAACCTCTGCACTTGGAGGCCCAACAACTGTCTACAAGAATAGAAGCGTGCGTAGACATCAAGCTCTTTTCTGGCGCCATTGCCGGGGAGGTAAGGTAAAAGGTACTCACATCCTCTGGCTACTAAGCTATCTTCTAGTACTGTTTCTAGTGTGTGAGTGCTCGAAGTTATTTCCTTTAGATTCTGCAATTTTATCTTTTTGTTTCTTGTTTTTATTTTCACTAGTTAGGCTTAATGAAAAAAAAACAAAATTAGAGATCTTTTTACTATTTTTCCTGAGTTAGAACATAAATGGTCTAGAGAGAAAATTAAAAAACCTATGGAAATTTCTTTGCATGATAATAGCAATGTTAGTAGTATGAATTTTTTGAACACCATTGTTACTAATACTATGGAAACGTCTAAGATTGGGGAAGCTAGTTTTTATGAAAATGATATTTTTAGTTCCCCAGCTTTAGGGAAGAATTTTTTTTCTTATGATACTTTATCTCCCATATGTGGTAATTCTAATGATACTTGTGATATTTTAAATCCACGTACTGAAAGTGTCCCTTTTCAAATACCTGTGAATTTTTTGAACGTGTTATGAATAACTGCTATTTTGGAGATGGAATTGTCCATCCTGGTGATCATTTACTCTTTATACATGAATTATGTGAGTTTTTCAAGTGTTCAGATATTTCAATGGACCAAGTTAAGAGGAAGCTATTCTCTTTATCACTTAGGGACAAAGCAAGGGAGTGGTATAAGCTACTAAATGATCCTCATCATTTGGAATGGAAGGAACTTGAATCTCTCTTTTACTCTAAATTTTATCCTCCTCATGAAATCCATAAAGATAGGCATTATATTTATAATTTTCACCCTCATGATGGAGAAAGTATTGCCCAAGCTTGGGGGAGATTGAAGTCACTAATGCTCAAATGTCCCATTCATGATCTCCCCAGTAATATTATTAATAATAATTTTTATGCAAGGCTTCCAGGACATTACAAGGACTATCTAGATACCTGTTTAGAGGGATCCTTCACAAGTAAGGAGGTCAAAGCTAAGTGGGATCTTCTTGAAACAATTCAAAGCAATACCAAAGATTGGGATAACGACAAAGGTTAAAAACTAGGTATAAACTATGAGTATGATTGCATTAAGTCTTTCGCAGAAACTGCTGATTTTTAAGAGCTTAGTGCTAAATATGATCTTGAAACTCAAATTCTTGTTAATTGTTATAGAGCCCTTGCTTACCATATTAATGCCCCTAAAGAAAAATGGGACATGTATCATGAACCTTTTAAAGACACTTGCATGGAAAATGAAAATGTTATTCATGATTGCAATAAACATGCTCAAACTTCTGAAAATACTATTTCTTATAATCATGTTAATTTTTTTAGAATACATAGACCTTGTGAAAAGAATCAAATTGAAGAAGAATATTGTATCACCCATTGGAATGAAAAAATAGAACGTGGTATACTGATCTAAATGATCTTGGTAAAAACGTTTATGCCCTCTATCCTTTTATTTGTGAACTCTGCTATGAAGTGGGTCATTTCAATTTTCAATGCTCAGGCCATAATAATGACCTTTATAATCCAATGAGTACTGCTAGTTTGTATTGTGATAACGTGATAACTGATAATCAACATGATGAACTTACATTATTTTTGGGGTGTGAAGAGTTATCAAGAAAAAGTTCTTTGGTAGACATGAGTGCTTTTGATATGAATAGCGTCCTGCATGGTTGTCATCTTTATTGTGTTGATAATTGACACACAAATACTTACATACAAAATCTTATAAAAGATGACATTTTACCAAAATATGACAGGACTGATATGAGTTTTGTTCTTATTAATGAAAAGGAGGAATCCTCCAAAGTTTCTTCTATTGTCTCTAACAATAAACCAGGGTATGTGGAGAAGCTTCCTTTCAATCCTCTCCCTCCTAAATTGGAGAAAAAGAAAAGGAGGAGGAATAAAAGGAGAGAGGAAACAGTATGTTCCCCTAAGCATGTTTCTCCTATTATAGTTTTTGCTGATGAGTCTGAACTAGATGATGTTCCTATGCCTGTTACCTATAGTAGTGATCATGATTGGGAAAAGCACACTACTTTTGATATTGAAAATCTCTTTGGTACCAATTCTAAAAATGATGATATTAATAATTGTTGTACTATTAGTACTATCCATGTTCCTCCCAATTATGATATGTTTACAAATGAACACACTTTGGAAGATATCTATTCTATTGATGATACTATACTTCCAATGTATGATGATTACAATGATGAATATGATATTTTTAGTCCACCTACTATTGAGGAGAAAATTAATTATGATTACAATATGCCTCCTATATTTGATGATTATGGTGATGAGAATAATAAGGATAGCTATTTTGTTGAATTTGCTCCCACTACGATTAATAAGAATGACTATGCTTATGTGGAGAGTAATAATTATTTTATGCATGTGGCTCATGATAAGAATGTTTTATGTGATAGTTATATTGTTAATTTTATTCATGTTGCTACTGAAATTTATTATGAGAGAGGGAAACATGGTCTTATGTATCTCAACAATTGTCACATCCCAAAATTTTCCAAAATTTGAAATGTGAAAAATAAACAAACAAAAGAAACAAATGTTGAAATTTAGGGTGAAAAGAAACTTTCTGCTTCTAATGGAAACATCAAAACCCTACTTGAACAAAATTTGAATAAAAGGCAACAAACAAATATTCAAAGAATCAAATGCATTCATAAATGGATGTACCTTGAATTTAAAGCACTTGGAAAAAAATAAACCAAAAACCCTAAAACCCTAATGAAAGAAATCATCTCCAAGATCACTCTAATACTATGGCTTTTTCCATATAAAAATTTGGCAAAAAACATTTCTAAATGATCAAAAATGGTAAACAAAAATATCATAAAACCATGGGAATTGATTTCACTCAATTTGGAGCCATGGATAAAAACTTATGACTTTAATAAGATAAAAGAAAGTAAACCAAGGCTATTAAAGCCCCTAGCTAAAATCAACACTTAATTGTGGACAAAAAAATCTTAAAAGGATTTAAAAAGATAAATAAAAATAATACAAATTGGAATCACCAATTTTGGAACTATAAATAAAAAGATATAAATTTTATAAGACAAGGAAATAAAGAAATAAATAAGAATTATTTGCAAAGACAATTTAAACCTTGGCCAAATCCATAAGCAAATGGAATAAAGTTTATTAAATAATAAAAAGGAATAAAGTATTATTTGAATAAAATTATATGGATTTGAACCATATTCAATTTTATTAAAAGACAAAATGCCTCACATATCTTAAATAAATAAGAAACCACAAGAAAAATATGTGAATAATTCAAAGTGGGCTACTTAAATCAACACATATTTTGAGTAAGATCTACTAAAAAGTTTTGGAAAGATTTGAATTCAAATTGTTGTTTAAAACAAATGGTTCAAATAAAAACAGAAAATGAAAAGACAAAAAAGAAAGAAAAAATAAGAAGGAAAAAAATAGAAAGAACCCAACCCAACTAACCTACTCAGTCTAGCCCAACTACCAGCCTAACAGAAGCCCACCCTGGCCACTCACCCCTCTCTCCCTGCGAAATCCCTTTCTCACCGCGCATCCACCGACCCCCTCGCTGACCCCTTGGACCCACAGCCACGTCACCTCATCGTCTTCACCGTGCAAGACCTGTTCCCCCCTCTCCATCGTTTCTTCTTGAATTCAAATCGAGTAATTACGCTTGATTCCACAAGAAAATTCCTCCCGCGACCACGCCCTCTTAAACACCTCCCCTTTCTCTCTGTTTCCCCTCAGTTTCCCATGCCTGAGCACCTCCAGGCGACCCCCAATTTAGCTCACACCACCGCTGTCTCCGGCGAGCTCCAACGCCAACCCCGGTGAACCCCGACCCCCTCCCACTCCCTGGTTTTGTTTCCCGCAACCTCCTTCCTTGTGCGCATCCACTAATGCCTTCAGTTTGTCTGCTTGT
Source organism: Avena sativa (assembly GCA_916181665.1). Classification (NCBI taxonomy): domain Eukaryota; kingdom Viridiplantae; phylum Streptophyta; class Magnoliopsida; order Poales; family Poaceae; genus Avena; species Avena sativa. Next base: position 294,106,854 of record OV702297.1, on the reverse strand, counting down.
GCTTTGTAGCTTCGCCTTCGTCAACCTCTGCTAGAACCCGACGGTGAACTTGTCTCCGGCGAACTTTCCCGGTAGGTTCCGTCCGCCCCTCTTCCTATGGTTGACGCTATCGTGATCACCATCGTCTTGCGCTTCTTCTGACTCTCACCGTTCGCCAAATCATGACCTATAGGCTCGCCTCCATCTGCGTCTACAAGCTCCCGACGACAAATGGAACTCCGGTGAGCAATTGCCAAGGACCTCGTGCGCCCCTTCGTCAACGGCAACCACCTTGAGCACCGCGACAACCCCACGAACTCAGTAAGCCAATGCACCCCCTCCCTTGCCTCCTGGTTTCGTCGGACCACCGCCACTAGACGTGCCTCCACCGTGCAGCGGAGCCAGCGCCGCCCATCCTTGGTCAATGCGTCTTGATCCGTTGGATGTAGATCTAGTGGTTGGGATAGATCAGTTAGACGAATCGGTATCTGTTGATCTGCACCGTGCGATGCTAATTAAATCTAACAGTGCGCATTTCTCGATCCACCGGAAGCAGTACTGACCAGTAGAAACACACCACGTGGCCAAGCTGTTGTTTTAAAAACCAGAATTTGATCTATTAGTTGTTTGATTTTGTAAAGTCCATAACTTTTGATATGTATGTTCAAAAATTACAAATTTTATATCAATGGATATTTGCAAAATGTGTAATTTGCAAATATGGCCCTGATTTGGTCATTTGCTTCTGAAAAATTAGGTGCTTATGCAGAAACATTAATAGGACTATTTTGAGTATAAAAATTGTTCTAAAAATTATTTTTGAGTGAAACCTTTTGCAAATGGATTTGTTTTGAACCCTCTGACCCGAAACACTAACATTTGAATTTAAAAATATATTTTTTAACACTAGAAATTATTCCTTTGAATAAAAACATTTCTAGTAAAACAAAAATTATTTAAAGGGCCTATTTTCAATTAACTTGATTTTAAATGAATTTCCACCTTTATAAAAGACCAGTAAGTGTTTTGAAATGTTTAGAACCTTTTTATAAAACACTTTTTCAATAAAACAACCTTCTGCATGCTTGCATGCATTTCTTTGTTTTTATTGTTTTGTTTTGTTATTTGTTTGAGTGCTAGTTTTGAATGTGTGATTTGCTCGATTTAATTGTAGTGAACCTTGAGAAGAGAGACAATTGCAAGATCAAGGAGAGCACCTAGATTCTCTATAAAAAGGCAAGTGATACTTTGGTCATCAAAAGTCCTATCTTTACAATATTGCATTAGTGATATTTTGTAGTATGCATGATAGGACTAATTTATATATTGCTATGCTATAGTAGATACTATAGAATATATCTTGATAGGAATCTTCCTAAGTTATGAAACATGTATGCTAGTATGATTAGCCTAGCTAGTAGATTGCAAGGGTGGAATATTCATGTTATGGTATTATGAAAAGTCTGTGACTATGTTTTTGATTAATAAAACAACATGTGAATGAATCACCTGGGTGGAATGGGAAGATTGATTTGTGTTGAGTGGTTACTCAGGGCCCATTTCTATGGTTTACCCTGGTGTATCTCACTTGTGGATTGCCACCCAGGAAAAAATATATTTGAGATGTTTTGTGTTGAGAAGCTTCCAATGCAGCCACATGGCATATAGGCTCTGCCTTTACCAACTAGGTTGCAAGAACTCAGACAGGCAGAAAGTTGGTGGAAGTGATGATAGGATGAAACGCGCATGTGCTGATCTGAGGGATTGTTTCTGAAAAGTCTCATCTTGATGCATGTCGAGTCTTGTGGGAAAAGTGCACCACCTCTCGAGAGGGTAAAACCTAAGTACTTAGCCGTGTCCCTGGTAATGGACATTTTGAGCATCAAAGACATTAAAATGATCAAGGATCTCCTCATCCCAATTTCTCTAAGTTAAAACTTGTTGGGTGAATAAGGGAAGCACCTGGTGTGACTCCAGTGTGCCATTGTGTGATGAAATGATTTGAAAAGAGAGAAAACCTATTTCAAAGGATAGGGAAAACTTGTTTTATGCAAAGGCCAGCCAAAACTCCAATTAGCCAAATATTCATGTAGATGATAGATTCTCCATATCAATATGATATCACTTGCCAATACAATTCAAATGTATTGACCCTCGTGGCTATAACTTATTATGTTACAGGTTTGTTTGATGTTAGTGAAGTTTGTTGAGTAGGAATTACAAGTCTACAACCAACATGTTTGCCCGTGGCACATGAATATGAAGGACTCCATGCTTATAGATTTATCTGCTGCTTTGTAATAAGATAGCCATATGAGCTATGTAAGTTGTAAAGAATTATTTTATTCCTAGTTATAAGTTGTAATATGACCTTTGTTTCTTGATATTACATCTTAAACTGTGGGTGCTAGCTATTCGATCCAGGGACTAGCACTGTAAACACAGGGATCTCTACCTTATCTGGTTGGGACCTCTACAACAATATTAAGTTTCCCCTCTTTATGTTGAAAATCTTGAAGTTGCACTTGTTTTGCTTTCCTATGCTTGTTGCTTTGTGCTTTCATGACTTGTTTCTATACAAGATTACTATGCATAGGAAGTGGGTTAGACTTAAATGTGTTTTGAATTTGCTTCTTGATGCTCTCTTTTACTTCAATTCATATTTCTTATGTGAGCATCTTCTCAAACTATCAAGCCTAACTTAAAGGCGTTAAAGAAAAGTACTCATTGGGAGATAACCCAAATTTCGTTAGGATTTCCTTTTGTTGAGTCTTGTAAGTTATTGCCTCTGTAATAACCTCTCCTTATCCTTTTGTGTGCTTTTTGTGCCAAGAATAACCTCTAATGAGAGAGAAGTAAGATTTGGAGAAGTTGCTGTCCTGAAACAGATTTCTGTGCTTCACTGTAAAAATGCATGAAAAATCCTAGTATGTCATATTGAGCTGTAATTTTCTTTTCTTATGCCCTAGTTTATTATCTAACTTTAGTTAGTTCAACACTTTTCGATTTGAGCAACATAAGGTCTTCGAAAAAATCGGTCTTTACCTACTGATCCATTTTGACAGATTTCTGCCATTATTTGCATTTGCCCCTTATCGGTTTCTTTTTTAGTTATCTTTGATCACTTGAGCTTTTAGAAAGGAATTGATACAGTAGCTTGTGTTTTAACGGAAGTTCTACTTGTGTTGAAACTAAACCTAAAGGCTGATTATTTTGAATACACTAATGTTGCTAATGAAGATTGTGTGAAGTTTTGTATGAAGGAAATTTTCAAGTGTAGGGGAAGAATGATGTGATGAGATGAACAATGGACAAAATCTCAATCTTGGGGATGCCACCCCGTGACACCCCAAGAAATATTCAAGAGGTACAAGCGTCAAAGCTTGGGGATACCCAAGGCATCCCCTTCTTCATCAATAAAAATCCGAGGTCTCTTTCTAGACACTTCGTTTTTATTGTTTCATGCACTATTGTGTCGTTCTTGGAGCATCTTAGTTTTAGTTTTTAGTTTTGTTTTGCTTTGTTTGCTGCAATAAGTTGTTTGGATCTCGGCACACTTCTTTTGGAGAGATACACACTCTGTTTTCATTGCCTAGAACACTCTAGTTTCCATTCTTATTGTTTTGTGAGTGTTCTCTTTTGCTAGCACTGTGTTTAGCCTTAGTTTTCTTATGAGTTTTGCTTAGAACTTTTTATTTCTTCTTTGTGGATTTGTGAGACAAGCTCACTGCTCTTTATTGATTATTATCTTTGTGAGTTATTTCAAATAAGTCGATTGGTGTTGGAGAAAGAGTAGAAAGTTTCATGCTTATAGTGGTACAAAGGGAGCATTGTTTTGACTATGGCTTAGACTTTATCATGTCATGCTAGATGTTGCTTTGAACTTATGCTTAGTGATTATTTTTGTAGCATGACTTGTTTCAAACAATTGAGATTGCTTAATGTGCCTTGAAAGAATCATGCATTGTTTTAGCATACAAAAGCATAATATTGTTGTGTTCTCCTTTGATGCTTTATTTGGGCTAACTTGGCACATGCTTACACCATGTTAAGACTATGAACCAGTCACCTTAGCCTCTATGATCATTTAGTTTTTGACTTGTGATACCACTTTATGCTTTAATTGATAATGTTTTGTCGCTCTGCATGATTATGGCCATTATTTCTCTCTTAGTTGGTCGCTCCCAGTCTTTTGCTAGCCTCCACTTGTACTTAGAAAGCTCTAATCATGCATACAACTCCCAAGAAACCAAGTTATTCCAAAGAGTCCACTATAAATTCCTATGCATGGTGTGTTACACCATTCCAAGTATATTCATGTTTTTATCTATCTTCCAAATTAAACTTGTTATGTGAAAATTAGTGATTAAAGCTCTCACAAACTTGATGGCACACTTTATTTTTCTTGCCCCTAATAAACTTGAACCATTGTGTCATTTATGTTGAATATTCTTGCACTTATAAGTTGAGAATTAGCAGAACCGTGCTGTCACGGGGAACGCTTTCAACACGTGTAAATATCTACCCAATTGATATCATGCTCTTTTGCTTATGGATGTTGGCGGTGTGAAATAAAAGGGGACCTTGTAAGTCCATGGAGTTATGTATATGTGTTAGAGAAACGCCTAGGACGCTAGCATAAGCCATGCCTAATCATGGTGGGAACTTGCTGAGATCCATGAAGTATCCTCAGAAAAAATATAAAAAAAGAGAGAGAGAAAAATTTATGCACCATTCTCATGGTAAATAAAAGTATTGCTGAGATGCTCACTGTCTATTGCCTTGTCATTTTGATATGGGATAGCTCCTGTGTCATGGGGCAAGGGGTACCCCGTTGGTGGTTCTCTATGATACACATATTCTTACAATGACAAGAACTTACAGGTAACTAAAGTTGAGTAGCATGAGGAACGACCCTTGTACTCAAGGGACGTGAGATTGCCAACTTATGATTTGTCAAGCATATACTCCATACTTTGTTCACTTTAACCTTAATCACTTCAACATGCTTATGATAGGGGCAATGAGAGCTGGAAGCTAACAAGTACCATAATTTTTGGAAGCTCTTTATGAAACTTGAAATCCCTGCTTCCCTTTATGAAGTGCCTTTCTTCCTACTTTTATATTGAGTCTCCGCCTTCTATCTTTATGCACCAACTAGGAGAGCATAGTTGTCATTCTTAGTTCTATGTGCATTGTCCCAAAACTTATTGATTTCTTCATAATGTTGATATTGCTTGTTCTTGAACTATTTGTATCTAGTCACCCTTATGAGCTTTGAAGGTGTCCTATGCATTTATGTTTTGATACTCCATGAGGGACAAGCTGAATACCACTATGCTATGTTTTCTATATGTGAAACAAACAAACGTATTTCAATGCATTGTTATTCATGATCTTTGTTTGTATCCTTTCATGTTGCAACATAGTTACTTTGTCTTATTGTTAGAACTTCATCTTTCATGCTCATGTTAAGAGTACTTTGATCCAAGCTTTCAATGCTTGCAAATGGTTTGATCAAGATTGTGATGGTGCATGTCACCTCAAAAATTATTCTTTTTATTACTTACCTACTCGAGGACGAGCAGGAGTTAAGCTTGGGGATGCTTGATACGTCGTAAACATATCTATAATTTTTGATGCTCCATGATTGTTTTGTATCAACTTTGTTATGTTTTATCTACACTTTGAGGTATTTTTATACATTTTCTGGAACTAACCTATTGACAAGATGCAGTAGTACCAGTTGCCTGTTTTCTGCTATTTTTGGTTTCAGAAAAGCCAGAAAATAAATATTCTCGGAATTGGACGGAACAAAAGCCAAAGTCGATATTTTACCCGACATAACACGTAGCCCGAAGGAGAGACGGAGGAGGGAACCAGGGGCGAGCCACACCATATGGTGGCGCGACCCCCTGGCCGCGCGCCCCCCTGGCCGCGTGGCCACATGGTGTGGGCGCCCTGGCCCTCACCGAACTTGCCCTTTCGCCTACTTATACGTCTCCCCGAGACATAACCCTAACGTGGATCAGATCTCCACAAAAATTTCCGCAGTGCCGCTGTTGTAGGGGTTCGTAGCATGGAAACAAAAAAATTCTACCGCATGCATACAAACAAGCCAAGATCTATCTAATATATTGAAGCAACGAGTCGTTAGAGTACTCACCCTCGAAGATTCTAAAGCGGTTAACGATAGCAGATTCTCGTGGGTGATGTAGCCGTACACTTGCCGATCTCAAGATCGCGTAGACGATCCTTCCGGCGCTGCGTTTCGGCGGCGCTTCCGCAGTCGGTCACACGTTCGATACTCGATGAAGACCTTCCTCTCCCTTGTTCCAGCAGGCAGCAGAGGTTGTAGTTCTCCCCTCGCGATTCCGGCAGCATGACGGCGTGGTGTCGGAAGTAGAGGGAAGATCCCGCAGGGCTTCGCCTAAGCCGGTGCGAATTATGGTGGATCTAGGGTTTCTGGCGATCTAGGTTTAGAAGGACGGAGAGGAGGACGAGGTGTCAGCGGCGGCTAGGGCGACAGCGACGAGACGGCGGTGGTGCGAGGTGGCGGCGCGACGTTGTAGGGCAGCGGCGTGGCGGCGTGCGTTGGCTTGGGCGGCGGCGGACGGGTGGGGAGGGCTGGTGTTGTGAGCTTTGGGGCAGCCCTCCCCCTCTATTTATGAGAGGTAGGGAAGCTAGGGAGAGGGGAGTTTGAATCCATACCCAAACCCAAGTTGGATAGAAGGAAGGACTCTTTCCTTCTTCCACTAGGAAACTATTGTTCCAGTTTGACTTTTCAAACCTCCCTTTTGACTTTCAATTTAGAGCTTTATTTCTCTCTCGCAAATGCCCAACCAAAGTGACCTAGGACATGATCCAATCATTCGACTTAACCATGACACATTCATGGACCATTCCCCTTCCGGTCCGGTGAACCTTCTAGACCCTTCTAGAACCTCTTTGATGAAAACATCGAAATCATTCCCGAACTCCGGAATCGGACTTTCCTTATATGAATCGTATTCTCTGGACCATTCCGGATCTCCTCGTGATATCCCGGATCCCATCCGAGACTCCGAACAACATTCGGTTTCCCTACTTACATTCCATATCTACTAAACAACATCGAATCCTTAAGTGTGTCTCCCTACGGTTCGTGAATTATGCGGACATGACCGAGACACTTCTCTGATCAATAATCAATAGAAGAATTTGGAAATTCATATGGATCCCACATATTTCTACGATTACTTTGTGATCGAATGAACCACTTCCATACGATACCAATTTCCCTTTGTCTCGTGATAGTTTACTTATCCGAGGTTTGATCGTCGGTATCTCTGCATACCTAATTCAACCTCGTTACCGATAAGTACTCTTTTCTTGTTCCCGTGATATGTGATCCCTTGTGATCCAGTCACATGCTTGCAAGCTAATTGGATGACATTCCACCGAGAGGGCCCAAAGTATATCTATCTGTCATATGGATGGACAAATCCCACTCTTGATCCATGTGCCTCAACACATACTTTCCGAACACTCAATGCCACCTTTATAGCCACCCAATTACGGTGTGGTGTTTGATGTCATCAAATAATCCTTCCGGTGATGGTGATTAACATGATCTCATGGTCGAAGGAATTAGGTTACTATGTATCAGAAAGCTTATAGCAAACAAACTATTGAAATGACTTGATCTTTATGCTACACTTATCTATAGGAGTATGTCCATCATACCATTCTCCTAATGATATGATCTTGTTGTTAATAACATCCTAATGTTCATGATCGAGAAACCACGATCATCTATTAACCAACAAGCTAGTATTATAAAGAGGCTTTACCAGGGACTCTAATTTAGTTTACAAATCACACAAGTATTAATGTTTCCGGTTAATACTATTATAGCATGAATATAAACATTTATCATAAACACAAAGATATAATAATAACCACTTTTATTATTTCCTCTAGGGCATATCTCCAACAGTCTCCCACTTGCACTTGAGTCAACTAATCTAGATTACATGGTAATATACTAAACACCCATGGCGGTTTGGTGCTGGTCATGTTTTTCCCTCGGGAGAGGTTTAGTCAACGGATCCGCCACATTCAGATCTGTGTGTACTTTGCAAATCTTTATGTCACCATCTTGGACATGCTCTCGAATAGCGTGAAAACATAGCTTGATGTGCTTCAGCTTCTTGTGTGACCTTGGTTCTTGCGCATTGGCTATGGCGCCCATGTTATCACAATAGATAGACATTGGGTCCAGTGCACTTGGAACCGCACAGAGCTCTGTAATGAACTCCTTCATCCATATTGCCTCTTGTGAAGCTTCTGAAGCAGCTATGTATTCCGATTCAGTTGAAGATATCGCCACAACGCTTTTCTTTGCACTCCTCCAGCTAACTGCTGTACCATTCAAAGTAAATACATATCCAGATTGAGATTTAGAATCATTCGGATCGGTGTTCCAACTAGCATCGGTGTAACCATTAACAACGAGCTGTTCATCACCTCCATAAGAAAGAACCATATCCTTAGTTCTTATCAAGTACTTAAGGATGTTTTTGACCGCTATCTAATGATCCACTCCAGGATCACTTTGATATCTGCTAGTCAAACTAACAACATATGCAATGTCGGGTCTAGTACATAGCATGGCATACATAAGAGATCCTATGGCTGAGGCATGGGGAGTTTTACTCATTCTTTCTCTATCTTCTGCCGTTGCAAGACTTTGAGTTTTACTCAAGGTCGTATTGGGCAACATGGGCAAGAACCCTTTCTTGCTATCTTCCATTCCAAACCTCTTTAGAACTTTGTCCAAATATGTACTCTGTGACAATGATATTATGTGTCTTGATCTATCTCTATAAATCTTTATGCCTAATATGTAAGATGCTTTGCCAAGATCTTTCATTGAAAAACTATTATTCAAATAATCCTTGACACTATTAAGAAGGTCTACATCATTCCCAATCAACAATATGTCATCTACATATAGTATTAAGAATGCTACAGAGCTCCCACTCACTTTCTTGTAAATACAAGCTTCTCCATAAGTTTGTATAAAACCAAAACTTTTGATCACCTTATCAAAACGTTGATTCCAACTCTGGGATGCTTGCTTCAATCCATAAATGGACCGTTGAAGTTTGCATACCTTGTTAGCATCTTTAGGATCGACAAAACCTTTGGGTTGTACCGTATACAACTCTTCATCGATGTCTCCATTGAGGAACACCGTTTTGACATCCATCTGCCATATCTCATAATCATAATATGCAGCGATTGCTAATAAAATCCTCATAGACTTTAGCTTCGCTACCTGTGATAAAGCTCATCGTAGTTAACTCCTTGAATTTGTCAAAACCCTTTTGCGACAAGTCGAGATTTATAGACAGTAACATTACCATCAGCATCTGTTTTCTTCTTGAAAATCCATTTGTTCTTGACAGCCTTCCGGCCATCCGGTAAGTCCACCAAAGTCCATACTTGGTTTTCGTACATGGATCCAATCTCGGATTTCATGGCTTCTTGCCATTTATTGGAATCTGGGCTCATCATCGCTTCCTCATATGTCGCAGGGTCATCGGTGTTGTACACCAACACGACACTCATAACGGGATCATACCAATCATGAGTGGTACGATTTCTCATTGACCTACAAGGTTCCGTAGTTACTTCAATCGAAGTTTCATGATTAACATCATTAGCTTCCTCTCTTATTGGTGTAGGTGCCACTGGAACCACTTCCGGTGTTGCGCTATTCTTAAGTTCGAGAGAAGGTTCAACAACCTTGTCGAGTTCTACTTTCCTTCCAGTCACTTCTTTCGAGAGAAACTCCTTCTCTAGAAAGGATCCATTCTTGGCAACAGAGATATTGCCCTCGGATCTATGATAGAAGGTATACCCAATAATTTCCTTCGGGTATCCTATGAAGACACATTTTTCCGCCTTGGGTTCAAGCTTGTCTGGCTGTAACTTCTTTACATAAGCTTCGCAACCCCAAACTTTAAGGAACGACAATTTAGGTTTATTCCCAAACCAGAATTCATACGGTGTCGTTTCAATGGATTTAGATGGTGCCCTATTTAAAGTGAATGCGGCTATTTCTAATGCATAACCCCAAAACGATAGCGGTAAATCTGTAAGTGACTTCATAGAACGAACCATATCTTTAGAGGTCCCAACCTTTAATAAGGTAGAGATCCCTGTGTTTACAATGCTAGTCCCTGGATCAATAGCTAGCATCCACAGTTAAGATGTAATATCAAGAAACAAAGGTCATAGTACAACTTTATAACCAGGAATAAAAATATTTCATTACATCTTACATAGCTCATTTGGCTATCACATTACAATGCAGCAGAATATCTATATAGCATGGAGTCCTTCATCTTCAAAGTGCCACAGGCAATCATGTTGGTTGTAGACTTGTAATCCTAATCAACACACTTCACTAACATCAAACAAACCTGCAACATAATAAGTTATAGCCACAAGGGTCAATACATTTGAATTGTATTGGCAAGTGATACTATGGTAGAATAGTGGTATCTATCATCTATATGCATTTGGCTAAGTGGATCTTAGGCTTGCTTTGCTCAAAATAGATTTTCCTTATCATTTGAAAACACTAAGTTTTTGTTTGGCAAAATCACCCAAGGCATCTCCCAATAGAAATGGTGATCCTTTAACCCTTGTTCAACCACAAGTTTTTAACTTAGAAATTGGGATGAGGAGATTCTTGATAGCTTCGATGTCTTGATGCTCAATTTTTTCATTGCAGGAGACACGGCTAAGTACTTAGATTTTACTCTCTCGAGAGGTGGTGCACTTTCCCCACAAGACTCGACATGCATCGAGACAAGATCTTTCAGAAGCCTTCCCTTAGACCAAAATGGACGCGTTCCCAAACCTATCACCCCCTACCACCAACTGTCCATCTGGCTAAGTTATTGCAACCTATATGATCCAGGCAGAGCCCATAATGCCAAGTGGCTGCACTTGAAGCTTCTCAACATTTGACATCTCAAATGTCTTTGTTCCTGGGTGGCTTTCCACAAGTGATATACACTAGGGTAGTCCATAAATATGGGCCCTGTGTAACCACTCAACATAACCCATTCACAACCATTCCACCCAGGTGATTCATTCACATAGTTGTTTTATTAAACAAAACACAAGTCCTTGACTTGGAAATATTTCATAGCATGAATATAGTCCACCCTTGTTTTATACTAGATACGCTAAGCATGATAGTAGTAGGAATCTTAACTTAGGGAAAATTCAACTAAGGCATCATCTACTAGGATTTCCCATGGCATAGCTTATACTTTAGAAAATTCCATGCAAGTCCTACTCAAAATATCACTAATGCATAGTGAAAATAATGGGACAAAAGTATGAAGCCCCACTTGCCTTTTTGGTAGAGAATATAATTTCACTCCTTGATCTTGCAATAGTCACACTCTTCAAATTTCACTACAATTCAATCAAGGCAAAAATTCAATCTAGCATTCAAACAATTCACCACATAAAATAGTAAAACAAAACAATGCAGGCAAGCATGCTAAAGATTGTTTTATTTGGAAAAGTGCTTTCTAATAGGTTATAAACATTTTAAAACACCTATTGGTCATTTAAAAATGTGGCCAAAACCATTAGATATCAAGTTAGTGAAAATGGCCACTTGAAATCATTTTTGTTTTGCTAGAAATGATTTTATGCAAAGAATAATTTATAGTGTTAGCCAAATATATTTTTAAACACAAATGTTAGTGTTTATGGTCAAAGTGTTTAATATTAAATTATTTGCCAAAGGTTTCACCTAAAAACCATTTTTAAATCAAAGCAACATTTTATTTTCCTAGAAATGCCTTTAAACAAAGTAATAATTTCCTAGGGTTTACCAAATATATTTTTAAATCCAAAAACTTGGTGTTTAGGGTCAGAGAGTTTAAATCAAATCATTTTCCAAAGGTTTTACTCAAAAAGCACTTTTAAAACATGTTCGACATTTTTATTTAGCTAGAAATGCTTTAATTCAAAGGAATAATTCCTAAGTGTCACAAAATACACTTTTAAATCTACAAGTTGGTTTCTATGGTCAGTAGGTTCAAAACAATCCATTTACAAAAGATTTTACCATAAAAATAATTACAGAATGAATTTTATACACAAAATATGTCCACATGTTTTTGTAAAAACAACCAATAATACAGAAGAACTTCACTAAACAAAGGGCATGGTTGGATAGAATTCTTTTTCCTGATTCCAATGATATAAAGTTTTAAAAATTTGGACGTGTAGATTTAAAGTTATGAATTTTACAAAATCAAACTTCTAATAGATTCATTTCTGTTTTTAAATCGAAACACAGGCCACGCGTCATGTTCTTATTGGCTGAAAACGGTTCGTGCGGATCGAGCTACGGGGTGCGTTGGATCTAATTAAAATCGTATGGCACAGATCAGAGCATACCCCTTCAGGTTAAGTCATCTATCCTAGCCACGCGTTCAGGATCTAACGGTTCCTAGCCACTTGACCATGGATGGGCGGCACGGCGATGGTGGCGCGCGGCAGCGGTGCTCAGGTGATGGTGTAACGGCGAAACCAGGAAGCGCGGGAGAGAGAGGAGTAGCTCACCAGACTCGCCATGATGCGCTCAATCTCAACGTGCCCTTGGTTGGTGAAGGGGCGCTCGAGGACGACGGTAATTCCTCGCCGGAGTTCCTTCTGGCGGCGGGTGCTCTCCATTGAACACGGAGGCGACTCTACAAACCGCGCTAAGACAAAAAGAGGGTTGCGTTAGATGCGTACGATTCCAGGGACCACACGCGTTTCATTGGGAGGAATAGGGGTGGTCAGAATGTTACCAGGGGCGTCGCCGGAGTTGAGGCAGACGGTGGCGTCGCTCTGTCGAGTTCATTGCCGGCGTTCTGGGGCACGCGTGACCAAGCGAGTGATACTGGGAGGTGCAGGGGACGATGGGGAGCACGCTTGTTTGGTCCAGTGAGCAAGGGGAGGTGTGGGCTGGCCGGAATCGGTCGATGAACTCGCCGGAGAAGTGGTGCTTGCTGCGAGAAATTTGAGCAGCCTATGGGCAGTGAGTTCGTGGAGTCTGGGGGGAAACATAGAGGGGAGCAAGGCGAGTTAACGAGCATAGTTGTAGCGGCGATTTACTCGCAGAATTAAGACAGATTTAAGCTGTGGGAATCAAGCAGAAACGGGAGAGAGAGGGGAGGAATGAGTCGCGAGGTGAAGGAGACGATGACGGGGCTATGGGGTAGCATTGTCAGTGAGAGAGAGGGGGACGGTGGGGCCAGGCGATCAGTGTCTGCGTGGGTGCACTGCTGAGTGAAAAAGAAAACGGTTCGGGGGAGAGAGGTGGGATTGTTGGGCTAGATGGGCTAGGGCTGGGCTGGCTCTTTCTCTTTTTTTATTCTGTTTCCTTTTTCTTTTTCTATTTCATTTTCTGTTTTGAACCTGTTCAAACAATTCATACAAACATTTGAATTCAGAACCTTCCCAACTTTTCAATAGGTTTTTAATTTGTTTATTTATGTAATTAACCAATCAATTTTAGAATATTTATTTTATTCTCTTTATGGTTTGTTATTTATTTAAAATAGACATTTTGTCTCTATTCAAATAAGATTTTAAATTCATTTTCAAACTTCTATTTGAATTCCAATTTTTTATCAAACCTTTTTCAGTAGATTTTATTTTGTGCAAATAAGTCACTTTGAATTATTTTAAAATTATTTTAATATGATTTATTAATCATTTAAATTGAGCATTTGTCTTTATTCAAATAAAATCAAATAAGGTTTTAATTCCATAAATATTTTTTATTCAAATAATTCTTTGATTCCATTTAAGTTAATTAAATAACTTTTATTCCACTTGGGCAAATTCCAATTATTATTTTCCCATGATTTAATTAATCATTTTCATTAGGGATTTGTCTCCATTCAAATGGAATTGAATTTGGTTAATGCCATATAATTTTATTTGAGTATTCTTTATCTCTTTATTTTATTTGGATTTGAATTATCTTTTCTCCATTTTATTATGGATTTAATTCAAGATTTAAATTGTCTTCTAAATAGTTTACTTGGGATTTATTATTTAGGCAAATAGTCTTTGTTTAAATAAAATTGAATATGGTTCAAAACCCATATAGTTTTATTTAAATAATCTTTTTATTTATTTTTATTAAATTTTTATTTTGTTTATAGACTTGGCCAAGATTTAATTTGGCTTTTAAATATTCCTTATTTATTTCTTTCTTTATCTTATAAAATCCATATCTTTTTATTTAAAGATCCAAACTTGGTGACTCCAATTTGTATAATTTTATTTAATATTTGTTTATATTTTTAAATCCTCTTAGGATTAATTGCTCACAATTTGGTATGTATTTTAGATAGGGGCTTTATTAGATTTGGAAATTATTTCCTTTTACCTTATTAAATTCATAAACTTTTATTTATGGCTTCAAATTAAATGAAAACACTTTCTATGGTTTATAATATTTTTGTTTATCATTTTGATCATTTATAATTGTTTGTTGACCAATTTTATATGGATCAAATCCATAATCTTAGAGAGATCTTGTAAATATTTTCTTTCATTAGGGTTTTAGGGTTTTTGGTTTAGATTTTCCAAGTGTTTGAGTTTCAAGATACATTATTGATGAATGCATTTCACTTGATTGAAATTTTTTGGATTCTATTTTATTCAAAGTTTGTTCAACATGGGTTTTGATGTTTCCATTTAGAAACAAAAGTTTCTTTTCACCCTAATTTTCAACAATTATTTATTTTGTTTATTTATTTTTCACATTTCAAAATTTGGAGAATTTTGGGATGTGACAGGCTACTACCCTTAAAAGAAATCTCATCTCGAGATTTGGGAAGGCTAGAGGTTACAAGTTGGCTTCAAGACAACTAGGGTACTACCACCCTTAAAAAGGTTTTCAACTAGATTACATCTTGGCTTACTTAGGGTCTTGATGTATCTTCTCTGGACACTTGTTTGCATAATGGCCTAGCTCTTTGCATTTGAAACACATCACTTGGCTAATATCCTTCTTTTCCTTTGGTATCATTGCTTCTTGTTTGTTTCCTTGGTTCTTCTTCCTTTCTGGGCAATCACTGGCATAGTGTCCCATTTCTTTGCAATTGTAATATTGCACTTGGCTTTTGTCCTTCTTCTTCTTTTTGGGTCTCTCCAAATCTAGGAGTTCTTCTAGTTCATGCTCTTCATATCTCACCTCAAAGGTGGGAAATCTTTCTCTTTTCTTGGGACAGTTACTAGAGATATGTCCTTCTTCTCCACAAGAGTAGCAACACTTTGTGGTTACTTTGGATGTGGGCTTATGATGCATGGTTCTGACTTTGCCTTCATCCTTCTTGGTAGAAGTTGTTCCTTTATGGAGGTTTCCAAAAATTTGATGCATTCCATCTTGCTTCATTTGTTGAACTATAGAATAGATGGGTCATTGGATAGGGACATGATCATTTCCTTCACATAGGAAACAAGTAACTTGAGATGTGGGGCTTTATTTAGTTGGATGTTTCTCTTCACAATGAGGGCATTCATCCTTATGCTCTTTGGAAGTGTATTCCATGTCTCCACAAATATTGCAAGCTTGAGTTCCTTCTATAGTATCATCCTTGACATCATTGTTGTCACAAACTCCTTGGGAAGAGTTGCTTATCATGTTGATCATTTGATTGGTCATCCTTTGCAACAATTGGGATTGGGTTTCCAAAAACTTTTGTATGGTTGGGTATAACTCATTGTTGTTGGCTAAAAACTGAGTTGTCACTTGATTCAACTAGGCTTGGGTTGCTAGAAGCATCTCTTGGTTGTTGTTGTCACCATTCTTGACATAGGAGTCTCTTGAAGAAGTCATCTGTTTGGGTTGGATTGGGAATAGAATAGGCAAAAGATTTCTAGGGGAAAAGTCTAATCAAACACATCACAATTCACACAAGCAATGTGCAAGCAATCACAAACAAACATTTCACTCAAACAACAAGTTCAAGAAAATTTTTAGGCAACAAAATATTTTTGCTACACCACATAAGTTGGTGTGCTTGATCTAAACTAAACATTAGTATGGTGGTCCAACTATATGGTTTTCTTGAGATCATTCCATTTTTCTTGGTTGTTTCTTCATGAATGAGATAATGGTTTCCTTGGAAAAATTCTTGTATCTTGGTCACTAAGCTTCAAAGGTGATGATGATTCCTTCTAAGTTATGTTTCTTTAGTCTTCAAGTCTTTAGTATTATTCTTGTCTCACTTGTAGTCCTTAGTGATGTTCAAGTTGAAGTCCTTGGTGAAACTAAAGTTGAAGTCATTGGTGATGGTGAAGTTGAAGTCATTTGAGTTGGTGAAGTCCTTTGCTCATGGTGGAGGCTTTGTCCATCAAGTTGAAAAGGAACAGATGTAGCATCAAAACCAAAAAGGTTGAGGAAAGAGTTTACAAGATTGTTTGGAAGTAAGTTTTGGAACAAATACAACTCATATTTTTCTAAGGGGTTTTGTCCAATCCTAGGTTTACAATCCTACAGGCAACACAGTGCTCTGATACCATCTGTAGAGGTCCCAACCTTTACTAAGGTAGAGATCCCTGTGTTTACAATGCTAGTCCCTGGATCAATAGCTAGCATCCTCAGTTAAGATGTAATATCAAGAAACAAGGGTCATAGTACAACTTTATAACCAGGAATAAAATATTTCATTAGATATTACATAGCTCATTTGGCTATCACATTACAATGCAGCAGAATATCTATATAGCATGGAGTCCTTCATCTTCAAAGTGCCACAGGCAATCATGTTGGTTGTAGACTTGTAATCCTAATCAACACACTTCACTAACATCAAACAAACCTGCAACATAATAAGTTACAGCCAAAAGGGTCAATACATTTGAATTGTATTGGCAAGTGATACTATGGTAGAATAGTGGTATCTATCATCTATATGCATTTGGCTAAGTGGAGCTTAGGCTTGCTTTGCTCAAAATAGATTTTCCTTATCATTTGAAAACACTAAGTTTTTGTTTGCAAAATCACCCAAGGCCTCTCCCAATAGAAATTGGTGATCCTTTAACCCTTGTTCAACCACAAGTTTTTAACTTAGAAATTGGGATGAGGAGATTCTTGATAGCTTCCATGTCTTGAAGCTTAATTTGTCCATTGCCGGGGACACGACTAAGTACTTAGATTTTACTCTCTCGAGAGGTGGTGCACATTCCCCACAAGACCCGTCATGCATCAAGACAAGATCTTTCAGAAGCGTTCCCTTAGACCAAAATGGACGCGTTCCGAAACCTATCACCCCCTACCACCAACTGTACATCTGGCTAAGTTATTGCAACCTATATGATCCAGGCAGAGCCCATAATGCCAAGTGGCTGCACTTGAAGCTTCTCAACATTTGACATCTCAAATCTCTTTGTTCCTGGGTGTCTTTCCACAAGTGAGATACACTAGGGTAGTCCATAAATATGGGCCCTGTGTAACCACTCAACATAACCCATTCACAACCATTCCACCTAGGTGTTTCATTCACATAGTTGTTTTATTAAACAAAACAAAAGTCCTTGACTTAGAAATATTTCATAGCATGAATATAATCCACCCTTGTTTTCTACTAGCTAAGTTAAGCATGATAGTTGTAGGAATCTTAACTTAGGGAAAATTCTACTAAGGCATCATCTACTAGGATTTCCCATGGCATAGCTTATACTTTAGAAAATTCCATGCAAGTCCTACTCAAAATATCACTAATGCATAGTGAAAATAATGGGACAAAAGTATGAAGAACCACTTGCCTTTTTGGTAGAGAATATAAGTTCACTCCTTGATCTTGCAATAGTCACACTCTTCAAATTTCACTACAATTCAATCAAGGCACAAAATCTATCTAGCATTCAAACAATTCACCACATAAAATAGTAAAACAAAACAATGCAGGCAAGCATGCTAAAGATTGTTTTATTTGGAAAAGTGGTTTCTAATAGGTTATAAAAATTTTAAAAAACCTATTGGTCATTTACAAATGTGGCCAAAACCATTTGATATCAAGTTAGTGAAAATGGCCACTTTAAATCATTTTTGTTTTGCTAGAAATGATTTTATTCAATAAATAATTTCTAGTGTTAGCCAAATATATTTTTAAACACAAATGTTAGTGTTTATGGTCAAAGTGTTTAATATTAAATTATTTGCCAAAGGTTTCACCTAAAAACCATTTTTAAATCAAAGCAACATTTTATTTTGCTAGAAATGCCTTTAAACAAAGTAATAATTTCCCAGGGTTTACCAAATATATTTTTAAATCCAAAAACTTGGTGTTTGGGGTCAGTGAGTTTAAATCAAACCATTTTCCAAAGGTGTACTCAAAAAGCACTTTTAAACATATTCAACATTTTTATTTAGCTAGAAATGCTTTAATTCAAAGGAATAATTCCTAAGTGTCACAAAATATACTTTTAAATCTACAAGTTGGTTTCTATGGTCAGTAGGTTCAAAACAATCCATTTACAAAATATTTTACCCTAAAAATAATTTTAGAATGAATTTTATACACAAAATATGTCTACATATGTTTCTCTAAAAACAAAAAATAATACAAACGCAATTCACTAAACAAATGGCATGGTTGGATAGAATTCTTTTCCCTGATTCCAATGATATAAAGTTTGCAAAATTTGGATGTGTAGATTTAAAGTTATGAATTTTACAAAATCAAACTTCTAATAGATTCATTTCTGTTTTTAAATCGAAACACAGGCCACGCGTCATGTTCTTATTGGCTGAAAAAGGTTCGTGTGGATCGAGCTACGGGGTGCGTTGGATCTAATTAAAATCATACGACACAAATCAGAGCATACCCCTTCGGGTTAAGTCATCTATCCTAGCCACGCGATCATGATCTAACGGTTCCTAGCCACTTGACCATGGATGGGCGGCGCGGCGACGGTGGCGCGCGGCGGCGGCGCTCAGGCGATGGTGTAACGGTGAAACCAAGAAGCGCGGGAGAGAGAGGAGTAGCTCACCAGACTCGCCATGATACGCTGACTCTCAACGTGCCCTTGGTTGGCGAAGGGGCGCTCGAGGACGACGGTAATTCCTCGCCGGAGTTCTTTCTGGCGGCGGTTGCTCTCTGTTGAAGACGGAGGCGACTCTACGGACCGTGCTAAGACAAATAGAGGGTTGTGTTAGATGCGTACGATGACGGGGATCACACGCGTATCATCGGGAGGAAGAGGGGTGGTCATAATGTTACCAGGGGCGTCGCTGGAGTTGAGGCAGACGGTGGCGTCGCTCTGTCGAGTTCGTTGCCGGTGTTCTGGGGCACGCATGGCCAAGCGAGTGATACTGGGAGGTGCAGGGGACGATGGAGAGAACGCTTGTTTGCTCCAGTGAGCAACGGGAGGCGTGGGCTGGCCGGAATCGGTCGATGAACTCGCCAGAGCAGTGGTGCTTGCTGCGAGAAATTCGAGCAGCCTATGCGCAGTGAGTGCGTGGCGTCTGGGGGGAAAGATAGCGGGGAGCGAGGTGAGTTAACGATCGTAGTTGCAGCAGCAATTTACTCGCAGAATTAATACGAATTTAAGCTGCGGGAATCAAGCAGAAATGGGAGAGAGAGGGGAGGAATGAGTCGCGGGGTGAAGGAGACGATGACGGGGCTATGGGGTAGCATCGTCAGTGTGAGAGAGAGAGGGAGACAGTGGGGCCAGGTGATCAGTGTCTGCGTGGGTGCACTGCTGAGTGAAAAAGAAAACGGTTCGGGGGAGGAGAGAGGTGGGTTGGTTGGGCTAGATGGGCCAGGGTTGGGCTGGGTCTTTCTCTTTTTTTATTCTGTTTCCTTTTTCTTTTTCTATTTTCATTTTCTGTTTTGAATTTGTTCAAACAATTCAAACAAACATTTGAATTTAGAACCTTCCCAACTTTTCAGTAGGTTTTTAATTTGTTCATTTTTGTAATTAAACAATCAATTTTAGAATATTTATTTTATTCTCTTTATGGTTTGTTATTTATTTAAAATAGACATTTTGTCTCTATTCAAATAAGATTTTAAATTCATTTTCAAACTTCTATTTGAATTCCAATTTTTTATCAAACCTTTTTCAGTAGGTTTTCTTTAGTGCAAATAATTCACTCTGAATTATTTTTAAATTATTTTAATATGATTTATTAATCATTTAAATTGAGCATTTGTCTTTATTCAAATAAAATCAAATATGGTTTTTATCCCATAATTTTTTTTATTCAAATAATTCTTTGATTCCATTTAAGTTAATTAAATAACTTTTATTCCACTTGGGCAAATTCCAAATGTTATTTTCCCATGATTTAATTATTCATTTTCATTAGGGATTTGTCTGCATTCAAATGGAATTGAATTTGGTTAATGCCATATAATTTTATTTGAGTATTCTTTATCTCTTTATTTTATTTGGATTTGAATTATCTTTGCTCCATTTTCTTTTGGATTTAATTCAAGATTTAAATTGTCTTCTAAATAATTTACTTGGTATTTATTATTTAGGCAAATAGTCTTTGTTTAAATAAAATTGAATATGGTTCATAACCCATATAGTTTTATTTAAATAATCTTTTTATTTATTTTTATTAAATTTTTATTTTTTTATGGACTTGGCCAAGATTTAATTTTGCTTTTAAATATTCCTTATTTCTTTCTTTCTTTATCTTATAAAATCCATATCTTTTTATTTAAAGATCCAAACTTGGTGACTCCAATTTGTATAATTTTATTTAATATTTTTTTATATTTTTAAATCCTCTTAGGATTAATTTCTCACAATTTGGTATGGATTTTAGATAGGGGCTTTATTAGCTTTGGAAATTATTTCCTTTTACCTTATTAAATTCATAAACTTTTATTTATGGCTTCAAAATAAATGAAAACACTTTCTATGGTTTATAATATTTTTGTTTATCATTTTGATCATTTATAATTGTTTGTTGACCAATTTTATATGGATCAAATCCATTGTCTTAGAGAGATCTTGGAAATAATTTCTTTCATTAGGGTTTTAGGGTTTTTGGTTTAGCTTTTCCAAGTGTTTGAGTTTCAAGATACATTATTGATGAATGCATTTCACTTGATTGAAATTTGTTGGATTCTATTTTATTCAAAGTTTGTTCAACATGGGTTTTGATGTTTCCATTTAGAAACAAAAGTTTCTTTTCACCCTAATTTTCAAAAATTATTTATTTTGTTTATTTATTTTTCACATTTCAAAATTTGGAAAATTTTGGGATGTGACAGGCTACCACCCTTAAAAGAAAGCTCGTCCCGAGATTTGGGAAGGCTAGAGGTTACAAGTTGGCTTCAAGACAACTAGGGTACTACCACCCTTAAAAAGGTTTTCAACTAGTTACATCTTGGCTTACTTAGGGTCTTGATGTATATTCTCTGGACACTTGTTTGCATAATGGCCTAGCTCTTTGCATTTGAAACACATCACTTGGCTAATATCCTTCTTTTCCTTTGGTATCATTTCTTCTTGTTTGTTTCCGTTGTTCTTCTTCTTTTCTGGGCAATCACCGGCATAGTGTCCCATTTCTTTGCAATTGTAATATTGCACTTGGCTTTTGTCCTTCTTCTTCTTTTTGGGTCTCACCAAAGCTAGGAGTTCTTCTAGTTCATGCTCTTCATATCTCACCTCAAAGGTGGGAAATCTTTATCTTTTCTTGGGACAGTTACTAGAGATATGTCCTTCTTCTCCACAAGACAAGCAACACTTTGTGGTTACTTTGGATGTGGGCTTATGATGCATGGTTCTGACTTTGCCTTCATCCTTCTTGGTAGAAGTTGTTCCTTTATGGAGGTTCCCAAACATTTGATGCATTCCATCTTGCTTCATTTGTTGAACTATAGGATAGATGGGACATTGGATAGGGACATGATCATTTCCTTCACATAGGAAACAAGTCACTTGAGATGTGGGGCATTGTTTAGTTGGATGTTTCTCTTCACAATTAGGGCATTGATCCACATTCTCTTTGGAAGTGTGTTCCATGTCTCCACAAATATTGCAAGCTTGAGTTCCTTCTATAATATCATCCTTGCCATCATTGTTGTCACAAACTCCTTGGGAAGAGTTGCTTATCATGTTGATCATTTGATTGGTCATCCTTTGCAACAATTGGGATTGGGTTTCCAAAAACTTTTGTATGGTTGGGTCTAACTCATTGTTGTTGGCTAAAAACTGAGTTGTCACTTGATTCAACTGGGCTTGGGTTGCTAGAAGCATCTCTTGGTTGTTGTTGTCAACATTCTTGACATAGGAGTCTCTTGAAGAAGTCATCTGTTTGGGTTGGATTGGGATTAGAATAGGCAAAAGATTTCTAGGGGAAAAAGTCTAATCAAACACATCACAATTCACACAAGCAATGTGCAAGCAATCACAAACAAACATTTCACTCAAACAACAAGTTCAAGCACATTTTTAGGCAACAAAATATTTTTGCTACACCAAATAAGTTGGTGTGCTTGATATAAACTAAACATTAGTATGGTGGTCCAACTATATGGTTTTCTTGAGATCATTACATTCTTCTTGGTTGTTTCTTCATGAATGAGATCATGGTTTCCTTGGAAAAATTCTTGTATCTTGGTCACTAAGCTTCAAAGGTGATGATGATTCCTTCTAAGTTATGTTTCTTTAGTCTTCAAGCCTTGAGTATTATTCTTGTCTCACTTGTAGTCCTTAGTGATGTTCAAGTTGAAGTCCTTGGTGAAAGTAAAGCTGAAGTCATTGGTGATGGTGAAGTTGAAGTCACTTGATTTGGTGAAGTCCTTTGCTCATGGTGGAGGCTTTGTCCATCAAGTTGAAAAGGAACAGATGTAGAATCAAAACCAAAAAGGTTGAGGAAAGAGTTTACAAGATTGTTTGTAAGTAAGTTTTGGAACAAATACAACTCCTATTTTTCTAAGGGGTTTTGTCCAATCCTAGGGTTACAATCCTACAGGCAACACAGTGCTCTGATACCATCTGTAGAGGTCCCCACCTTTAATAAGGTAGAGATACGTGTGTTTACAATGTTAGTCCGTGGATCAATAGCTAGCATCCACAATTAAGATGTAATATCAAGAAACAAAGTTCATAGTACAACTTTATAACAAGGAATAAAATATTTCATTAGATATTACATAGCTCATTTGGCTATCACATTACAATGCAGCAGAATATCTATATAGCATGGAGTCCTTCATCTTCAAAGTGCCATAGGCAATCATGTTGGTTGTAGACTTGTAATCCTAATCAACACACTTCACTAACATCAAAAAAACCTGCAACATAATAAGTTACAGCCAAAAGGTTCAATACATTTGAATTGTATTGGGAAGTGATACTATGGTAGAATAGTGGTATCTATCATCTATATGCATTTGGCTAAGTGGATCTTAGGATAGCTTTGCTCAAAATAGATTTTCCTTATCATTTGAAAACACTAAGTTTTTGTTTGGCAAAATCACCCAAGGCATCTCCCAATAGAAATTGGTGATACTTTAACCCTTGTTCAACCACATGTTTTTAACTTAGAAATTGGGATGAGGAGATTCTTGATAGCTTCCATGTCTTGATGCTCAATTTGTCCATTGCTGGGGACATGGCTAAGTACTTAGATTTTACTCTCTCGAGAGGTGGTGCACTTTCCCCACAAGACCCGTTATGCATCAAGACAAGATCTTTCAGAAGCCTTCCCTTAGACCAAAATGGACGCGTTCCCAAACCTATCACCCCCTACCACCAAATGTCCATCTAGCTAAGTTATTGCAACCTATATGATCCAGGCAGAGCCCATAATGCCAAGTGGCTGCACTTGAAGCTTCTCAACATTTGATATCTCAAATCTCTTTGTTCCTGGGTGTCTTTCCACAAGTGAGATACACTAGGGTAGTCCATAAATATGGGCCCTGTGTAACCACTCAACATAACCCATTCACAACCATTCCACCCAGGTGTTTCATTCACATAGTTGTTTTATTAAACAAAACAAAAGTCCTTGACTTAGAAATATTTCATAGCATGAATATAAGCAACCCTTGTTTTCTACTAGCTAAGCTAAGCATGATAGTTGTAGGAATCTTAACTTAGGGATAATTCTACTAAGGCATCATCTACTAGGATTTCCCATGGCATAGCTTATACTTTAGAAAATTCCATGCAAGTCCTACTCAAAATATCACTAATGCATAGTGAAAATAATGGGACAAAAGTATGAAGCACCACTTGCCTTTTTGGTAGAGAATATAAGTTCACTCCTTGATCTTGCAATAGTCACACTCTTCAAATTTCACTACAATTCAATCAAGGCACAAATTCTATCTAGCATTCAAACAATTCACCACATAAAATAGTAAAACAAAACAATGCAGGCAAGCATGCTAAAGATTGTTTTATTTGGAAAAGTGGTTTCTAATAGGTTATAAACATTTTAAAACACCTATTGGTCATTTACAAATGTGGCCAAAACCATTTGATATCAAGTTAGTGAAAATGGCCACTTTAAATAATTTTTGTTTTGCTAGAAATGATTTTATTCAAAGAATAATTTCTCGTGTTAGACAAATATATTTTTAAACACAAATGTTAGTGTTTATGGTCAAAGTGTTTTATATTAAATTATTTGCCAATGGTTTCACCTAAAAACCATTTTTAAATCAAAGCAACATTTTATTTTGCTAGAAATGCCTTTAAACAAAGTAATAATTTCCTAGGGTTTACCAAATATATTTTTAAATCCAAAAACTTGGTGTTTAGGGTCAGTGAGTTTAAATCAAATCATTTTCCAAAGGTTTTACTCAAAAAGCACTTTTAAAACATATTCAACATTTTATTTAGCTAGAAATGCTTTAATTCAAAGGAATAATTCCTAAGTGTCACAAAATATACTTTTAAATCTACAAGTTGGTTTCTATGGTCAGTAGGTACAAAAAAATCCATTTACAAAAGATTTTACCCTAAAAATAATTTTAGAATGAATTTTATACACAAAATATGTCTACATATATTTCTGTAAAAAAACAATAATACAGAAGCAATTCACTAAACAAAGGGCATGGTTGGATATAATTATTTTTCCTGATTCCAATGATATAAAGTTTGCAAAATTTGGACGTGTATATTTAAAGTTATGAATTTTACAAAATCAAACTTCTAATAGATTCATTTCTGTTTTTAAATCGAAACACATGCCACGCGTCATGTTCTTATTAGCTGAAAAAGGTTCATGCGGATCGAGCTACGGGGTGTGTTGGATCTAATTAAAATCGTATGGCACAGATCAGATCATACCCCTTCGGGTTAAGTCATCTATCCTAGCCACGTGATCAGGATCTAACGGTTCCTAGCCACTTGACCATGGATGGGCGGCGCGGCGACGGTGGCGCGCGGCAGCGGCGCTCAGGCGAAGGTGTAACAGTGAAACCAAGAAGAGCGTGAGAGAGAAGAGTATCTCACCAGACTCGCCATGATACGCTGACCCTCAACGTGCCCTTGGTTGGCGAAGGGGCGCTCGAAGACGACGGTAATTCCTCGCCGGAGTTCCTTCTAGCGGCGGTTGCTCTCTGTTGAAGATGGAGGCGACTCTATAGACCGCGCTAATACAAACAGAGGGTTATGTTAGATGTGTACGATGCCGGGGATCACACGCGTATCATCGGGAGGAAGAGGGGTGGTCAGAATGTTACCAGGGCATCGCCGGAGTTGAGGCAGACGGTGGCGTCGCTCTGTCGAGTTCGTTGCTGGTGTTCTGGGGCACGCGTGGCCAAGCGAGTGATACTGGGAGGTGCAGGGGACGATGGGGAGCACGCTTGTTTGCTCCAGTGAGCAAGGGGAGGCGTGGGCTGGCCGGAATCGGTCGATGAACTCGCCAGAGCAGTGGTGCTTGCTACGAGAAATTTGAGCAGCCTATGGGCAGTGAGTGCGTGGCGTCTGGGGTGAAAGATAGAGGGGAGCGAGGTGAGTTAACGAGCATCATTGCAGCGGCAATTTACTCGCAGAATTAAGACGAATTTAAGCTGCGGGAATCAAGCAGAAACGGGAGAGAGAGGGGAGGAATGAGTCGCGGGGTCAAGGAGACGATGACGGGGCTATGGGGTAGCATCGTCAGTGAGAGAGAGAGGGAGACGGTGGGGCCAGGCGATCAGTGTCTGCGTGGGTGCACTGCTGAGTGAAAAAGAAAACGGTTCGGGGGAGGAGAGAGGTGGGTTGGTTGGGCTAGATGGGCTAGGGCTGGGCTGGCTCTTTCTCTTTTTTTATTCTGTTTCCTTTTTCTTTTTCTATTTTCATTTTCTGTTTTGAATTTGTTCAAACAATTCAAACAAACATTTGAATTCAGAACCTTCCCAACTTTTCAGTAGGTTTTTAATTTGTTCATTTATGTAATTAAACAATCCATTTTAGGATATTTATTTTATTCTCTTTATGGTTTGTTATTTATTTAAAATAGACATTTTGTCTCTATTCAAATAAGATTTTAAATTCATTTTCAAACTTCTATTTGAATTCCAATTTTTTATCAAACCTTTTTCAGTAGGTTTTATTTAGTGCAAATAATTCACTTTGAATTATTTTAAAATTATGTTAATATGATTTATTAATCATTTAAATTGAGCATTTGTCTTTATTCAAATAAAATCAAATATGGTTTTAATCCCATAATTTTTTTTATTCAAATAATTCTTTGATTCCATTTAATTTAATTAAATAACTTTTATTCCACTTGGGAAAATTCCAATTATTATTTTCCCATGATTTAATTAATCATTTTCATTAGGGATTTGTCTCCATTCAAATGGAATTGAATTTGGTTAATGCCATATAATTTTATTTGAGTATTCTTTATCTCTTTATTTTATTTGGATTTGAATTATCTTTGCTCCATTCGCTTATGGATTTAATTCAATATTTAAATTGTCTTCTAAATAATTTACTTGGGATTTATTATTTAGGCAAATAGTCTTTGTTTAAATAAAATTGAATATGGTTCAAAACCCATATAGTTTTATTTAAATAATCTTTTTATTTATTTTTAGTAAATTTTTATTTTGTTTATGGACTTGGCCAAGATTTAATTTGGCTTTTAAATATTCCTTATTTATTTATTTCTTTCTTTCTTTATCTTATAAAATCCATATCTTTTTATTTAAAGATCCAAACTTGGTGACTCCAATTTGTATAAATATTTGTTTATATTTTTAAATCCTCTTAGGATTAATTGCTCACAATTTGGTATGGATTTTAGATAGGGGCTTTATTAGCTTTGGAAATTATTTCCTTTTACCTTATTAAATTCATAAACTTTTATTTATGGCTTCAAATTAAATGAAAACACTTTCTATAGTTTATATTTTTTTTATCATTTTGATCATTTATAATTGTTTGTTGACCAATTTTATATGGATCAAATCCATAGTCTTAGAGAGATCTTGGAAATAATTTCTTTCATTAGGGTTTTACGGTTTTTGGTTTAGCTTTTCACTTGATGAATGCATTTCACTTGATTGAAATTTGTTGGATTCTATTTTATTCAAAGTTTGTTCAAGATGGGTTTTGATGCTTCCATTTAGAAAAAAAAGTTTCTTTCCACCCTAATTTTCAACCATTATTTATTTTATTTTTTATTTTTCACATTTCAAAATTTGGAAAATTTTGGGATGTGACAATATCTAAGAGAGTTCGATTACGGCGTTCGGACACACCATTATGTTGTGGTGTTCCTGACGGTGTCAATTGTGAAAGTATTCCGCATTTCTTCAAATGCTTGCCAAACTCGTAACTTAGATATTCACCTCCACGATCAGATCGTAGAAATTTAATCTTCTTATTACGTTGATTCTCTACTTCACCTTGAAATTCCTTAAACTTCTCGAAAGTTTCGGACTTATGTTTCATGAAATAGATATACCCATAACTACTCAAGTCATCCGTGAAGGTAAGAACATAACGATAACCACCGTGCGGATGCTACACTCATTGGGCCACACACATCGGTATGTATGATTTCCAATAAGTCTGTAGCTCGCTCCATCATACCAGAAAATGGAGTCTTAGTCATTTTACCCATCAGACATGCTTTGCATCTTTTAAGTGATTCGAAATCAAGTGATTTCAAGAAGTCCATCGGAATGGAGTTTCTTCATACGCTTCACTCCAATATGACCAAGATGACAGTGCCACATATAAGTCGAGTTATCGCTCAATTTCAAACGTTTAGCTTTAATGATGTGTGTATTTATACAATCAAGATTCAATAAGAATAGACCATCTATCAAAGGTGCATGTGCATAAAACATATTACTCATATAAATCGAACAACCATTATTCTCGGACTTAAACAAGTAACCGTTTCCCAATAAACATGATCCAGATATAATGTTCATGCTCAATGCAGGCACCAAATAACAATTATTTAACTATAAAACTAATCCTGATGGTAGATGAAGAGGTAGCGTGCCGACCGCGATCACATCAACCTTTGATCCATTTCCAACACGCATCATCACCTTGTTCTTCGCTAGTTTCTGTCTATTCTGCAGCACCTATTTCGAGTTACAAATATGAGCAACCGAACCAGTATCAAATACCCAGGCACTACTACGAGTACTCGTGAGATACACATCAATAACATGTATATCGTATATACCTTTCTTATTGATGTTGCCATTCTTCAAATCCGCCAAGTACTTAGGGCAATTCTGCTTCCAATGACCCTCTACCTTGCAGTAAAAGCACTCAGTATCAGGCTTAGGCCCAGCCTTGGTCTTCTTCGCCGGTGCGGTAACTTTCTTACCACCCTTCTTGAAGTTTCCCTTTTTCTTAGACTTGCCTTGCTTCTTGAATTTGGTGGTATTATTGTCCATCAACACATGGTGCTCTTTCTTGATCTCCACTTCCGTAGACTTCAACATGGATAAGAGTTCGGGCAACGACTTGTCCATGTTTTGCATATTGTAGTTCATCACAGAGTTCTTGTAACTTGGTGGTAGTGATTGGAGGACACGGTGAATCCCCAAAGCATTAGGATTCACTATACCCAAGCTTTGAAGCTTGCTTGCGTGCCCATACATCTTAAGCACGTGCTCACTGACGGAGTTGCCCTCTTCCATCTTGCAGTTAAAGAACTTTTCAGAAGCCTCATAACTCTCAACTGCCGCGTGAGCCTCAAATATCATTTTTAGTTCATGGACAATATCATGTGGGTCATGGTTCTCAAACCTTTTCTGAAGCTCCGATTCCAAACCATAGAAGATAGCACACTGAACTGTGGAGTACTGATTCTTCCGAGCGAGGAAACATTCTTTACCTCATTGGTAGCATCAGCTGCAGGTGGGTCACCCAGCGGTGCATCCAGCACATAGGTCAAATTACCAGCATTGAGGACAATCCTGATGTTGCGGAACCAATCCGTGAAGTTGCTTCCATTGTTTTTCAACTTTTCTTTCTTTAGGAACGCATTAAAATTGATGGTAGGGGCCGCCATTGATCTACAACATATTTGCAATAGTTTTAGACTAAGTTTATGACAAACTGAGTTCTAATTAATATTTAAATTAATCTAGGTGAACTCCCACTCAAAACAATATCCCTCACATTGTTTTAGTGATCACACGAACCAAATCCACCACATCAAAACCAATCATCACGAGAGTTGATGTATCTTCAATGGTGAACAATCAACATGTTCATCATATCTACTATATGACTCATGCTTTACCTTTTGGTGATCCGTGTTCCGAGACCATGTATGTACATGCTAGGCTCGTCAAGATCATGTCTGCATGAGAAAATATGGCTTGCTCCCGTTGTATACACTCGCAGAATCTAACACACCTGATCATCATGTGGTGCTTCAAAACAATGAACTTTAGCAACGGTGCTTACTAAGGATGAACACTTTATAACTTGAAATTTTGTGAGAGGGATCATCTTATAATGCTACCGTCGCGAACTAAGCAATACAAGATGCATAAAAGGATTAACATCACATGCAATTCAAAATATGTGATATGATATGGACTTTCTTCTTGTGCTTTCGATATCCATCTTCAAGCACGAACATGATCTCCATCATCACCGGCATGGCGTCAAGGTCAATGGCGCAGATTCATGTTTGTCGTCCACCAGCATCAACTATTACAACTACTTTGAATAATAGACACGCAGGTCTTAACGGAATTAAAAGACAACCATATGGCTCCTGCCGGTTGCCGACTTATAATAAGGAACATTGCATACATCATATATAATCACAATCATGGCCATATCACATCACAGCACACCCCCTGCAAAACAAAGTTAGACGCCTCTAATTTTCTTTGCATATTTTACGTGGTTTGGGGCTTTCAATAAGTGTCGTACTAACTTACGAACAAGAACCACAACGTTGATGCTTGAACCATCAAGTGCCCATTGTAAATTGAATCTATACTATGATGGGAGAGACAGGCACCTGCAAAGCCACTTATGCAATACAAGTTGCATGTTGAGCGTGGAGCAAGTCTCATGAACGATGTCATGTAAGGTTAGCCCGTGCCACTTCATCCCATCATACCGCAAGATGCAAAGTACACAAAAGGCAATTGATAATAAAAGCACCACTGCCCACAATGACCATTGTGTTCTACTCGTGCAACAAATCTACATATAGACACGGCTCTGATACCACTTTAGGGGTTCGTAGCATGGAAAACAAAAAAATTCTACCGCATGCATACAAACAAGCCAAGATCTATCTACTAGATTGAAGCAACGAGTCGATTAGAGTACTCACCCTCGAAGATTCCAAAGCGGTTAACGAGAGCAGATTATCGTGGGTAACGTAGTCGTACACTTGCCGATCTCAAGATCGCGTAGACAATCCTTCTGGCGTTGCGTTCCGGTAGCGCTTCCACAGTCGATCACATGTTCGGTACTCGATGAAGACCTTCCTCTCCCTTGTTCTAGCAGGCAGCGGAGGTTGTAGTTCTCCCCTCGCGATTCCGGCAGCATGACGGCGTGGTGTCGGAAGTAGAGGGAAGATCCCGCAGGGCTTCGCCTAAGCCGATGCGAGTTATGGTTGATCTAGGGTTTTTGGCGATCTAGGTTTAGAAGGCCGGAGAGGAGGAGGAGGAGGTGTCGGCGGCGGCTTGGGCGACGGTGATGGGCCGGCGGCGGTGTGAGGCGGCGGCGGTGCGGCGACACAGGGCGGCGGTGCGGTGGCGTGCGGCGGCGTGGGCGGCGGCGGCGCACGGGGGGTGGTGTTGTGCGCTTTGGGCAGCCCTCCCCCTCTATTTATGAGAGGGAGGGCATCTTGGGAGAGGGGAGTTTGAATCCATACCAAAACCCAAGTTGGATAGAAGGAAGGACTCTTTCCTTCTTCCACTAGGAAACTATTATTCTAGTTTGACTTTTCAAACCTCCCTTTTGACTTTCAATTTAGAGCTTTATTTATCTCTCGCAAATGCCCAACCAAAGTGACCTAGGACATGATCCAATAATTCCACTTAACCATGTCACATTCATGGACCATTCCCCTTCCGGTCCGGTGAACCTTCTAGACCCTTCTAGAACCTCTCTGATGAAAACATCGAAATTATTCCCGAACTCCGGAATTGGACTTCCCTTATATGAATCTTATTCTCCGGACCATTCCGGATCTCCTCGTGATATCCCGGATCCCATCCGAGACTCCAAACAACATTCAGTTTCCCTACTTATATTACATTCCATATCTACTAAACAACATCGAATCCTTAAGTGTGTCTCCCTACGGTTCGTGAATTATGCGGACATGACCGAGACACTTCTCCAATCAATAATCAATAGAGGAATCTGGAAATTCATATGGCTCCCACATATTTCTACAATTACTTTGTGATCGAATGAACCACTTACATACGATACCAATTTCCCTTTGTCTCGTGATAGTTTACTTATCCGAGGTTTGATCGTCGGATCTCTACATACCTAGTTCAACCTCGTTACCGATAAGTACTCTTTTCTTGTTCCCGTGATATGTGAACCAGTCACATTCTTGCAAGCTAATTGGATGACATTCCACCGAGAGGGCCCAGAGTATATCTATCCGTCATATGGATGGAAAAATCCCACTCTTGATCCATGTGCCTCAACACATACTTTCCGAACACTCAATGCCACCTTTATAGCCACCCAGTTACGGTGTGGTGTTTGATGTCATCAAAGAATCCTTCCAGTGATGGTGATTAACATGATCTCATGGTTGAAGGAATTAGGTTACTATGTATCAGAAAGCTTATAGCAAACAAACTATTGAAATGACTTGATCTTTATGCTACGCTTATCTATAGGAGTATGTCCATCATACCATTCTCCTAATGATATGATCTTGTTGTTAATAACATCTCAATGTTCATGATCGAGAAACCACGATCATCTATTAACCAACAAGCTAGTATTATAAAGAGGCTTTACCAGGGACTCTAATTTAGTTTACAAATCACACAAGTATTAATGTTTCCGGTTAATACTATTATAGCATGAATGTAAACATTTATCATAAACACAAAGATATAATAATAACCACTTTTATTATTGCCTCTAGGGCATATCTCCAACAACAGCCACTGAAGAGGAGATTTAGGGGACAGAAGTCTCTATTCCGGCACCGTGCCGAGATGGGGAATTGCCCCCGGAGCCATCTCCATCCATCTCCACCACCATCTCCATCGTTGTTGCTGAATCCCATGATGAGGAGGGAGTAGTTCTCCCTCGAGGCTAAAGGCTCTACGGGTAGCTATGTGTTCATCTCTCTCTATGTGTGATCTTATTGTGGTCATGAGCTTTGTAATCAAGTAGATCTACTTTCTCCTGCAGGAAAAAACGGTCTTTTGACCGTAACTTTTTACTCTTTTCGAATTTTGAAAATCTAAAAAATCGCTAAACGACCAAAGGTCGTTGCGAGCAGATGCGAAATATCGTTCTCGTCATTTTGGTATATTATACGATTTTTTCGATATCGTATGCAAAAGTTACGGCATTTTTACCGTGGCATGACTTTTTTTTGCAAATAAAGTCGAAACTCATGTTTGTTAATTTTACTAGAAGCTATACCACATTACCTACCTAAATATGAAAGGATGTAATTTTTTGAAGTGTTTATCATTTTCTTTTATTTTTTGCAAAGCCTAAAAAGGTGATCCATGGGGAGGGGGGGTGGAGTTGGTGCAGGATAGTTAGGCGTAGGGCACTAGGGCAAGGTGCGCTACGAGTATGTGGCATGCGGCTGGCAGGCCCCTGGCCCATACATATCTGTGGCGCACATACCCCATGTGCGCCACGGTTGTTCTAGTTACTAGTAGGGCACTACCCACAGGTGCGCCAGGCCTATTTTACCCGTGGGGCACTTCAACCATGTGAGCCACGGATGTGCGGATTACCTATAGCCCTTTTCCTAGTAGTGTAGTGCATCTATACACCTGACAAGTGTAGTAGGTGTGTTGGGGACACAAGATAATTCTTGTATCTTGATTGCATGGTTGCTTGAGAGGGATACCTTTGACCACTTCCTCCCTGAGTTCGATAAACCTTGGGTGATCCACTTAAGGGAAACTTGATGTTGTTTGATGACCCACAAGTATAGGGGATCGCAATAGTTTTCTAGGGTAGTATTACCCAATTTATTGATTCGACACAAGGGGAGCCAAAAAATACTTATAAGCCTTAACAACTGAGTTGTCAATTCAGCTACGAATGGAAATAGTCTTGCTCACAGGAGTTTATCAGTAGCAACAGTTTTGTAGTAGCAATAGCAAAGTAACAGCAGCAGTAAAATGAAGGCAGTAGTAACAACAGTAGCAAACCGTAGGATATTAGTGCGGTAGGCATAGGGATGGATGGACGGGCGTTGCATGGACGAGACTATTCATGTAACTTCAAGATCTAGGGAATTTGCAGATAAATAAGATAAAGCATATAAGTACTGAACAATCATAGGCATGTGTTCCATACATAGTCATACGTGCTCGCAATGAGAACTTGCACAACATATTTTGTCCTGCCAGCCCGTTGCAGCGGGGCCTCGAGGGAATCTACTGGCAATTAAGGTGCTCCTTTTAATAGAGCACCAAAGCAAAGCATTAACACTCTTTGAACACACGTGATCCTCATACCATAGCCCTCCCCTCCGGCTGTCCCAATTTCTGTCACTTTGGGGCCTTTGGATCCAGACAATGATATGTGTACACAACTTGCAGATAAGATCACAAACAATACTATCATCATGAATCAATAATAAGTTCAGATCTGAGATCATGGCACTCGAGCCCTAGTGACAAGAATTAAGCACAACAAGTTGCAACATAGTCTAGCACTAATAGAGATACTAGGCACCATGCCCTAGCAATCTTATTCGATTACATGATAGATATCATCCAATCACTACCATCCCCATAGCCTACAGCGGGGGATTACTCACTCATGGATGGGGGAAACATGGATGGTTGATGGAGAGGCGTCGGTGATGATGGTGGCGATGATCCTCTCCAAATTCCCTGTCCTGGTAGGGTGCCAAAATGGAGTTTCTGGTTCCGAATCACGGTTTCTGGTGGTGGCGGCGCAGTGGAACTCTTTC
This sequence comes from Avena sativa, assembly GCA_916181665.1. NCBI lineage: Eukaryota > Viridiplantae > Streptophyta > Magnoliopsida > Poales > Poaceae > Avena > Avena sativa. Next base: position 294,072,221 of record OV702297.1, on the reverse strand, counting down.
TGGAAAATGTCGACCCCCCCTAAGATTTTAGGTCAGAAGGCAACTTATAGGCGAAGAGGGAGGCCGAGGGGGTGCCTGAGGCGGCCACACCCCTCCCAGGAGCGGCTTGGGCTGGCCCGCGCGACAGGGGGTGTGGGCCCCTTGTGGACAACCTCCGCCTCGTCTTCTAGCTCCGTGAGTCTTCTGGTGAAATAGGATTTTTGGCATATTTTCCGGGATTTTTCCTGATAGTTGATTTTCTGCAGAAAAACTAGACACCGAGGTAATTCTGCTGAAAACAACGTCAGTCCGTGTTAGTTGTATCCAAATCACACAAGTTTAGAGGAGAAACAATAGCAAAAGTGTTCGGGAAAGTAGATATGTTTTGGACGTATGAACTCCCCCAAGCTTAGCTCATTTCTTGTCCTCAAGCAATTCAGTTGAAAACTGAGTGTGATAAAAGAACTTTCACGAACACATTTGCTTCATATGATGTATATATTCTCAGCACATGAGTAGATACTTAGACAATTCATAATAAGGAGTATGCAACTAAGTCTACTCAATAGTCATTTCAAGCTATGAAGATATTCCAACTCAATAATAATAAGTAGCATGAAACATAAACATAAGAAACATTGCAATACTCATAAAAAGGTATGATAGAGTGGTATCTAGCTTGCCTTTGATTGTAGTGCAAAATATGAATACCAAGGCACCTCTGAAGTTCAAGTGAAGACTAGAAGTAAAAATATCAGAGATACAAGCATCAAAGTTATGACATAATGAACCAAGCTTTGAGACAAGCACATTACACTAAGAATGACAACTATGCTCTCAAGAAGGTTCTCATAGAATAAGTGGTGACTCAACAAGGAAGTGAAAAGGTTTTGGAAAGTTTGAAAGGCTTCCAAATGCTGAAAGTATGGTACTCATTAGCTTTGATCTTTCATTGCCCCTATCATAGGCATCTGTAGATGGTTAAGGTGAAAGTGAGGTCCAATATGAGTTATATGCTTGACAGACCATAAACTGGAAATCTCATGTCCCTTGAGTACGAGGGCCGCTCCTCATGCTACTCAACTTTAGTCACCGGTAAGTTCTTGTCATAGTAAATACATGCGTATCATAGAGAACCGCCAATGGGGTACCCCTTCTACATGATACAGGAGTTATCCCATAATCAAAATGACAAGGCAAGCAGACAATAAGCATCTTAGCAATCTCTTATTTACCATGGGAAAATGGTGATTTTTTCTCTCTTTCCTCTTTTCAATATGTCTCTCTTTTTTTATATATAATAAGAAAGCTTCATAGAGTGCTCATTATGGTGATGCTGCAAGTTCCCACCATGATTAGGCATGGCTTAGGCTAGCGGCCCAGGCGTTTCTCTAACACATATACATAACTCCATGGACTTACAAGCTCCCCTTTTATTTCACACCAACGACATCAGTAAACAAAAGTGCATGATATCAACTGGGTGTATAAATATAGGTGTTGAAAGCGTTCCCCGTGACAGCATGGTTCTGCTAAGTCCCATCCTATAATTTGAAGCATATAACTTTCATGGACAGTCACAATCGTTCAGGTTTATTAATTGCAAGAAATAAAGTGTGCCATCAAGTTCGTGAGAGATTACTAACTAACTTTCTCATAATAAGCAAACATTTTATTTGGAAGAAAACAAGGCATAATGAATATGCACGGAATAGCAAATGATGCTAATAGGTAGATATGGTGGACACTTTTTGACAAGTTTGGTTTTGGGGAGTTGGAAGCATGAGTAGAGCACACGCTCAGTGCAAGTGAAGGCTAGCAATAGAGAGGGAGTAACAAACGAGAGAGCAATAACTGTCATAATCATGCTTGCAACAAAACCGGACTAATTATGGCGTAAAAGTGATACAAGAACTCTGAGGCAAAATAAATCATCGAGGCTTAACTGACTATTGTTCAGTCTTATGCATGTGTGAGCATGTGCCAAGTCGATTCAAATGAAACATTCAGAGGAGGATACCCCAATATCATACCAAGTTATGGATAGAACAATGCAAGCAAACATTCATATGACATGCTACAAACTATTAGCAAGATGGAGCTAATCATAAGAGAGCAAGAACTACTAAGCATCCATAAATAACATACACCTTACATGAACAGACTAAGCATGCCCACAATGATGAGTATATGTACAAAAATGAAAACAAATAGAGTTCATTACCAGCCTCTTACCACACCTCAAGTTTTCATCAATCTTCATTATTGCTCTTCACATGTGTGGCTTGAATAATAACATGAAACCAAACTCCACTAAATACTACTGAACCCTGCAAAGAACTTCACAAAACCAAAGAATAACAACAAATATTTTTGGTGTTTTCGATTTTTTTAAAATCAAGCACTCAAAGCAAAAACAAACAAAGCAAAATCTTTTTGGATTTTTCTGAAGGCAAACCAAATCAAAAAAGCAAAGAAACAAACCAAGAGAAACAATGAAAATATTTTTGGTCTTTTTATGTTTTGGGAAAGTAGAAACAAAAACCAAAAAGAAAGCAAAACATGGATATACAAAGAACCGACTGAACATGATATATAGAAGAGTGTGATGTCGGTATACCTCCCCCAAGCTTAGGCTTTTGGCCTAAGTGGGGCTCAATCCCATGGTGATCAAGAATGTGCGCCTCCGTACTGCAACGAAGAGGACCCTTCGTCCTGGTACGTGCTCGAGGACGCCCCTGTGTTGTGCACAAAGTGGTCATAAAAGGGCACGTCCCCCTCGTAGTGTCCGTGAAAACCACGAATGCGCAGTTGCTCGTCCATCTCCTCCTTGGAGCGTGACGAAGGTCCCCTGCAAATAATGAACAAAGTAGTTTGTGGCAAAGGAATTTTCCTCTCTTCCCCATCAGTAAACATCATCCTGTAAACCAAACTCGCATGGGTAGAGCTAGTAGTGACAAAGTGATGCACTTTCATGGCAGCAATATCAAGCCTCTGAGGAGCCAAAAATGTATCATTTGGATCAACAGAAAGTCCTAAGGCAGCAACTACACGTGCAACAACAATACCCCCATAAATGGGTCCTCTAATAGCTAAGCGACGTGCAATGAGAGAACCAAGATTATACCTCGTTCCATTGTTGAGAGCAGCATCTAGAAAGGCCAAATGATAGTTGGAAATATTGCTAGTGTTCTCCCTACCAAGAATACTAGTGGCAAGATAATAAGCAAAATATCTGATAGTTGGGAGTTGAATATTTCTTATCTTTCCGCGCTAGGCTCTGTGGTCAACATCATTGGTTACCCCGTGGTAGAGCTCCAACAAATCAGCGGGTTGAGCTGGAATCTTCTTCACCGTCCCAGCCATGCCAATACCCAAATTTTCGCAAAATTTCTTCAATGTCATGGTGATAGGCCTATCATAGATTTTGAACGACACGTCTGACCTGAAAGGGTTGTTAGAAAAACAGAAACTCTCCACAAAAGTTTTGGTGAGCATAGCATATTGCTCACTCTCATCCTGCATATAATAAGTTAGACCAACCCTCCTAACAAGAGTTAGGAAATCATTGAGAATCCCTGCAGCCTGCAAAAAGGTATAACAGGGGAAGGTAGAAGGGTGCGCATCCCCCTCATCTCCCCCGTTGCCAAAGAGTGGCGTAATAAGATCCTCATTGTATGAAGGCCTAGCTCGGGAGGATGACCTCGAAGGCCTTGTCCTCCTAGGTGCATCACTCTCAAATACTTCTCCAAAGGTGTGGTTGTCCATGACCTTTTTTCTGAAATTTTTAGACAAACATCAAACCAAGTAATTTCCAAGTTGATAAATGATGAGGAACTACTATAGGAACTTGCTAGAGGGCTAAACATGCATCAAAATGAAATCCATAATCATAGAACAAGCATGCAAGCTCACACAACATGTCACCTACAGTAGCAAAATACTCAAGATACAATCTACCAATCAAAAATCTAATTGGACAAGCGGAGGAGGCACATACCAGAGAGCGATTCCTCTAAAAATCAGTAGCAAAGATGGGTTGAGCAAGGAGATCGAAAATCGGGAGCAAGAACAGCAGGAACTCGAGCTTTCAGAAATTTTCCGGTGTTTTTTGGGAGAGAGAAAGAAGTGGCTGGAAGGAAACACTTTGGAGGGCCACAGGTGGGCCCCACCCAGGCCAGGTGGGCCCTAGGGCTGGCCGCGCCACCAGGGGGTGTACTGGCCTGGTGGGTCCCCTTGGGCCACTCCAGGTGCCCTTCTGACCCTTTTTTTAAGGAAAAGTTTAATATGAGTTTTCTAGAATTTTTCGAGAAACTTTATTTTTGGCCAATTTTCAGGTTATGAAAATTGATTTTCTCGCAGAAAAAGATTTTTTTGAAAGACACAAAAGCAAAACAAAAACCAAAACTACAGAAGTTGTAAGACACTCTAACAAGCAAAAAAACTAGCAAAACTAAGACTAACAAGACAAAGAGCAAAGACTAGAAAGGAGATAAATAAAAGTGAGCAAGTATAACCATTGTGAAAGCATTATTCTGTTCATTAAAATCCCTTTGTTAACAAGGTTGATCAAGTCTTGTTACCAAAACAATCTTAAATGAAGCAAAACTTTGCATTCCATAAAATGATTATGTTACCTCAAACTTGATAGCAATAATCACAATCATAATAGTTTCAAAACTTTCTTGTGGAATGGGACAATATATTTCTCCAACTTTGATGCTCTCAATATTTTCAATGGAATTCAAGCAATAGATCTTATCAATCTTCTTGGGGAAATAGACAATATGCTCTTTGTCATTAATATTAAAAGTTACTTTTGCTTGATTACAATTGATGACATCACCTGCAGTATTAAGAAAAGGTCTCCCAAGAATAATAGACATATTATCATCTTCAGGCATCTCAAGCACAACAAAATCAGTTAAAACCAAGAAATTATGAGCCATTTGAACAGGAACATCCTCACATATACCAACATGGATAGTAGTAGACTTATCAGCCATTTGCAAAGATATATCAGTTGGTATCAACTTTTCTAGCTGGAGTCTCTTGTAGAGAGAGAAAAAGGCATAACACTAACTCCAACACCGAAATCACATAAGGCAGTTCTAACATAATTATTATTAATAGAGCAAGGAATAGTTGGTATACCTAGATCACCAAGTTTCTTTAGAACCTTACCACTGAAGGAATAATCAAGCAAAGTAGAAATTTCCTCATTAGGAATCTTCCTTTTATTAGAGACAATATCCTTCATATACTTTGAATAAGGAGGCAACTTAATAGCATTAGTCAAAGGAATTTGCAAAAATAAAGGTTTCATCCACTAACAAAACTTGTTATAGTGTTCTTCCTCCTTTGACTTGTGTTTCTTATTGGGGAAAGGCATAGGTTTCTGCACCCAAGGTTCTCCTTCACTACCATGTTTATTAGCAATAAAATCTTCCTTAGTGTACCTAGTGTTCTTAGTGTGTGTTTTCAGGTTCTTCCTCAATTTCTTCCTTATCAGGAGCATCATTTTTATCACCACTTTCAGTTTCAGCATCAGAGATAGATATACTATTAGGATCTACAGCAGGTTTAGGAGGTGCCTCAACAGTTTTATGTTTCTTTTCTTTCTTTTATGAGGACTAACACTACTTTCAACTCGTTGAGAATCCTGCTCAATTCTTTTAGGACGCCCTTCAGGTATAAAGGATCTTGAGTGGTTGTACCACTCCTAGTTCTAATTCCATAAGCATGTTTATCTCCAGAAGCATTAACTAGCATATCTGTTTGTACCTTAGCAAGTTGATCAATTTGGGTTTGAACCATTTGGAAGTGTTTAACAAACATTTTAACATCATTAGAAGTTCTTTACACAATATCTTTCAACTCATTGATAGCTCTAGAGTTTTCCAATAAATGATTCAGAACTAGTTTATTAAAATTACCTTGTTTAACAATAAAAATGTCAAGTTCATCTAAGCATTGATCAGGAGGTTTACCATAGGGAATATCACCTTCATCAAAGTGTTGGATAGAGTGTACCTCAATAGTGGATGAGTGGGGAATTAGCTTACATAATTCTTCTATAGGAGGTAAATTCTTCACATCTTCAGATCTAATACCTTTCTCCTTAAGACATTTTTTAGCTTCTTTCATAACTTCATCATTTAATGCAATCACTCCCCTCTTCTTTGGTGTTGGTGTTGGAGCTGGTTCAGGCACAATTGGTTCAGGAGTAATGACCTTAGGTGTAATGGCCTCAGGTGTAAGTAGCTCAGTTGAAGTCCAATCATCATAATTCTTACTTATTTTAGCCATTAATTCTTCAGCTTCCGCGGGAGTTCTTTTCCTAAAAACACAATCAGCAAAACTATCCAGGTATGTCCTAGAATCATCGGTTAGTCCATTATAATAAATATAAAGAAGCTAATTTTTAGGTAATGGACATCTAGGATGTGCATGAATCAAGGCACAGAACCTTGTCCATGACTCAAGCAATTTCTCTTCTTCTCCCTATTTAAAATCAAAAAGTTTCTACAAAGCAGCATGTCTAGCATTAGGAGGAAAATATTTCTAAAAGAAAGAAGCAATGAAGCAATAAGGGCTATCAATGGATCCATGAGGTAATCTATTAAACCAAGATTTAGCTTCTCCTTTTAGTGAAAAAGGGAAGATCTTTATAACAAAATATGTGCGCATCTTAAAATCATCAGAGAATAAGGCACTCATAGTGGAAATCTCATTCATATGAGCTACAACACTTTCATTTTCAGTCCCACAAAAAGGTTCTTTCTCAACAATGTTTATATAGGATAAATCAAGAGAGAAATCATAATCTTTATCTTTAATATCTATGGGAGAAGTAGCAAACTTAGCATCAGGAGACAGTTTAGGTATAATGGTACGTCTCTCAAGGAGACTCCTAATAGCACTAGCACCACGTGTGTTTTGGTAATCTTTAATAAATTCATCAATCATTTCAATGTAACCATCATTAATATCATATCTCTCTCTAGACTCAGGTGAGCTAACAAGTGTAATAGTGTCTTTACTAGGAGTTTCAGTGTTTCCCAAAATAGTTCTAGCAATAGTAGCATCTAGGAAAGGACCTAATGAACCACTTGCATCAAGCACAGTAGAAGTAACATCATGAGTATCAGAAGCAATTTCAGATTCAGCAGTAGTAGCACTGTGTGTAGCATGTGTATGTGGTGGTGGTGTAACAAGCTTACTTATAACAAACGGTGAATCAAGAGCAGCAGAGGTGTTTAGAACTGTACCTCTTACTGTAGTGGATGGTAAAATAGGAAACTTTCCATCACGAGACTTCCCCATGATAAAAGGAATAGAAGTGAACAGTAATAGATCCAAGTGAACTTACAAATAAAGCTAGGCTCCCCGGCAATGACGCCAGAAAATAGTCTTGATGACCCACAAGTATAGGGGATCGCAACAGTCTTCGAGGGTACTATTACCCAATTTATTGATTCGACACAAGGGGAGCCAAAGAATACTTATAAGCCTTAACAACTGAGTTGTCAATTCAGATGCACCTAGAAATAGTCTTTCTCACAGGAGTTTATCAGTAGAAACAGTTTTGTAGTAACAATAGCAAAGTAACAGTAGCAGTAAAATGAAGGCAGTAGTAACAACAATAGCAAACAGTAGGATATAAGTGCAGTAGGCATAGGGATGGATGGAATGGTGTTGCATGGACGAGAATATTCATGTAACTTCAAGATCTAGGGCATTTGCAGATAAATAAGATAAAGCATCCAAGTACTAAACAATCATAGGCATGTATTCCATACATAGTCATACGTGCTCACAATGAGAACTTGCACAACATCTTTTGTCCTGCCAGCCCGTTGCAGCGGGACCTCAAGAGAATCTGCTGGCAATTAAGGTCCTCCTTTTAATAGAGCACCGGAGCAAAGCATTAACACTCCGTGAACACATGTGATCCTCATACCATAGCCATCCCCTCCGGCTGTCCCAATTTCTGTCACATCGGGGCCTTTGGATCCGAACAATGATATGCGTACACAACTTGTAGATAAGATCACAAACAATACTATCATCATGAATCAATAATAAGTTCAGATCTGAGATCATGGCACTCGGGCCCTAGTGACAAGCATTAAGAACAACAAGTTGCAACATAGTCAAATAGCACTAATAGAGATACTAGGCACCATGCCCTAACAATCTTATTCGATTACATGATAGATCTCATCCAATCCCTACCATCCCCATAGCCTACAGCGGGGGATTACTCACTCATGGATGGGGGAAACATGGATGGTCGATGGAGAGGTGTTGGTGATGATGATGGCGATGATCCTCTCCAAATTCCCCGTCCCGGCAGGGTGCCAAAACGGAGTTTTTGGTTCCGAATCGCGGTTTCTGGTGGTGGTGGTGCAGCGGAACTCTTTCTAGAAATAAGTCGAACCCCCCTAAGTTTTTAGGTCAGAAGGCAACTTATAGGCGAAGAGGGAGGCCGAGGGGGTGCCCGAGGCGGCCACACCCCTCCTAAGTGCGGCCTGGGCTGGCCCGCGGTAGGGGGTGTGGGCCCCTCGTGACCCACCTCCGCCTCGTCTTCTGGCTCCGTGAGTCTTCTGGTGAAATAGGATTTTCACTAGTAGTTACTAGAGACGGTGCATGAGACTCGGGAGGTGTATCCTGTGGAGGAGTAACAATAAGCACAATTTGCAAATAATGTTCATCAGCTTGGACACCACTATAACTAGATGCATTAACCGACATGTATGAAGGAATAATAAGGATTTCTTCATGGGGACGATGACCATCATTAGGACGAAGAGGGGCAAACGGAAAAGTATTCTCACAAAACACCACGTCCCAAGAAACATAAACATGACCGGTAGATATATCGAGACATCGAACACCTTTGTGGTGAGGACTATATCCAAGGAAAACACAATGTTTTGAACGGAAGGAAAGTTTGTGTTTGTTGTAAGGGAGGATATTAGGCCAGCAAGCACAACCAAAGACTCTAAGAGGTTCATAGTTGGGTTTGATATGCATGAGTTTTTCTGTGGGTGTATCAAAATTGATGACTTTGGATGGTAGTAAGTTTATGAGAAAGGTGGCTGTAAGGAAAGCATCATCCCAATATTTTAATGACATGGAAGCATTAGCTAGTAAAGCAAGACCTACTTCAACAATATGATGGTGTTTGTGTTCAGCGGAGCCATTTTGTTGATGAGCATGAGGACATGAAACATGGTGAGTGATGCCTACTTTTTGAAAGAAACCATTTAACTTCTCATATTCACCACCCAATCAGTTTGCATAGTAATGATTTTCCTATCAAACTTGCGCTCAACATATTGTTGGAAGTTAAGAAACACTTCTAAACGCTTCTTAAGTAAATAGATCCAAGTGTATTTCCTAAAATCATCAATGAAGCTCACATAATATGCATGTTTGCCAACAGAAAGAGGGGTTGGATCCCATACATTAAAAAAATGTTCAAAAGGAACAGAAGAAACACTAGTAGATATATGATAAGGCAACTGATGATTCTTGGCATGTTGGCAGGGGTAACATATGTAAGAATTTATTTCTGGAGTGTACGAAAGATTATTCTTCCTAAGAACTTGCTGAATAATAAATGAAGATGGATGCCCTAGAAGTCGATGCCATGTAGAGGATGTAGGCTTGATGGTGACAAGTGAATGCTTGGAGGACTCCGTGGAAACTAGAACAAGAGGGTACAAGCCACCATGATAGGGACCTCTAAACATGATTTGCTGCATTGCATGATCCTTAATCAAGAAAAAAATGGGTGAATTTCTATAAAAGCATTATTGTCTAGGGAAATTTTATGTGAAGAAAGCAAGTTCTTAGAAGAAGCAGCAACATGAAGAATATTGTTGAGTTTAATGTCACAATGTGGAGTGTGCAAGACTGAATAACCAACATTAGCAATTTACATACCTTCTCCACTAGCATTGTGAACTTCATCACACCCATTGTAGGTTTCATGCACTTGGACCTTGTTCAGATGTCCTGTGATGTGATGAGTCGACCCAGTATCCATGATCCAATTTGTGTATACACCATAGGCACCTTTGGAGTTATTAGGAGGCGTGTCATCATCCTCATCGTCTCCATAACGCCACCAACAGTCGCTGGCAGGATGGCCCTCCTTCTTACAGATCTGGGAGATGACACCCTCTTGCCATGGGGTAGCAACCCGACCATGGTTTTTGCCACACCCCTCTTGGGGTGACGCCCCTGATCATGTTTAGAGGGAGCACAGTTGGGATGCATAGGAGGACGGGGTGGTTGCTGCTGCGGGGGATAATGCTATGGTGGGGGTTGGTATGGTTGGGGAGGATAGTAACGTGGCTGGTATGCTTGTGGTGGAGGGATATATGGTTGTGGCGGATAGGTAGGTGGATGTGGCGCATGGGATGGTTGGGGCCATGGGTATAACATGGAGAGTAGAGGTGGTTTTCCTGCAGCGCCTCCATAAGCAAGGGTAGGAGGACGAGGAGAAGCATTGATAGAGGAGGTGAACATGCCGGTCCCTTGACCGGTTGCCACCAACATAATTTCCCTATACTCATATGAGAGAAGTTGTGAGCACATATCATTAAGAGTGGTGGAGGTAACCGCATTGATGGAACCAACAAGAGGATTATAAGTGTCATCAAGACCATTAATAAGATAATGAAAGTGTAATATGGTTAACCTAGAGGGGGGTGAATAGGTTTTTACAAATTTCTTTATAATCTTCTGCAAGTTTTAGGTTTTATGGAAAAGAAGTATGCCTAAATTCAAACAAGGTGAGGACACCTAGATGATGATGCAAGATACTTCAAGCTCGAAGGCTATCACAAAGTAAACAACACAAGTAAGAGGTTCAGTTTAGGAATAACTGAAGCACGCGGAGATGAATATGTATTCTCGTGTTCACTCCCTTTGAGAAGGGGGCTATGTCATGTTGGAGAGGTGTGAGACGAAGTATTCCCCAATGCCATGAAGGCTCACCTTCTTCTCCGAGCCTATCCCACGAAGTAATAGCTCACTTACTTGTGGTAGACTTTAAGGTAGTCTCCAAACCCTCACAAACTTTCCACGGAGCAAATCACAAGCCGAATGCCTCCGAGCGACCCTAGCCGCCTATGGTTCCCACAAACCCCAAGAGTAACAAGCAAACTCGATGAACTCAAGGGGGAATGAACTTTGGCTTGGTGGAAACGTAGATTGGGACCTCCTCTTCCTTTCTCCAAAGGGATTTGGATTTGGTTGGGTAGAATGCGAGATCCTCAAGATTTTGGTGTTTCTACAATGGAGAGAGAGATCTTCAAGAAATAATATGAACTAGAATACCTAACCTACTCAAGGTGGAAGAAATGATATTTATACCCCAAGGTGAAAACTAGGCGTTTAGATCATTTCTGTGAAGTTTGGTTTTAAGTTAGGTTGGACCGGCCCTCACACCCGACGGTCCGATTCCTAGGCCGGTAAACTGGAACTCAACCGGGATTGGTTACTGACCCCAGTCTTGGACAGACTCGGTATAAGTAAACTGACAATTTGGTTTAGGTTTGGTTTTCCGATGCTGGCACCGAACCACCCGGTCTGGGAGCCGGTTCAACCAACCTATACACCGGACTTTTGCAGAAAAGCTTTGACAGATAGAATTTCCTCTCCTCTCTCTTTGGTGATGGTTCAAGTGGTTGTATGGGATGTGTATAGGTCTTAGGAATTCATCCCTAACAAGCTCATCGAGAGAAACCCTCTTAATAGTGCGGAGTTCATAAAGGACTGAAGTTACATAAAAAGGTAAAACTCTGGTGCAAAGCTTTGTTATCGAAATGGGGGGGGGTCTCCGATGATCTTCCATCACACCATCGGACTAAAACCTGTGTAAGACACTAGTAGGTAACATTTGTTCGCTCTAACTACGGTGTCATTGTAAACCAAAAATAGTAGAGGGTAAAATACCCTTTCAATCTCCCCCTTTTTGCTTGGCGATGACAAACCGAGCTAGAGTTCACAAGGATATCATAAAAAGCAATTAACAGGGGAATTCCATAAAGACATGCGTAAAGCTCCCCCATAAAGTATGCACCTGGTTGAATTTTAGTTTGAATGCAAAGTGCACCTAAATAGCTGTAACATCCCAAAAATCATAATTTATAAAGTTTGCATAACATTCATGCATTCATAAGCATTTGATCTTTTCAAATGAATTTTCAACATAAGAAACCATATTTGTCTATTACTTTATTCAAGTAAGGCAAGTTTTATATTTTACTTTCTAAATATGTTTAAGGTTTGATCAGTAATGATTGGGAAGTGAATACAAAGCCACACAAAATTCTTTTAGAAACAAATTCAAATATGAAACCATCTTTATGCCTATTATCATTACTTTATTAAAGGCATGGTTTTATATTTATTTTCAAACTGAAAATAGTTTTTGAGTGTAAGTAGATGTTTTACACATCCTTGGACACAAATAACACAGTGCAAAAATCTAGAGGAAATTCAAATTTAAACAGATTTGAATTGGTCATTCAAAATCAAACTAGAAAATCAAAACAGAAAAAGAAAAAGAGAAAAGGAGAAAAAAATAAATCCAGCGACCTAACTAACCCAACCCACCTGCGGCCCAACAAGCCCACCCGGGAAACCCCCTATCCTCTCTGTTTTTCACTCACTCCCGTACCCCCCTCTCACGGACGCTCTGGCCCCACACGCCCTGTCATCATCGTCCCCAAATCACACCCGCGACCAGCTCCGCAGCGGCCATTTCTTCCTGATTGATTCACGCTTGATTGCGAGTTTCTGCCGGCGTAATTCTTTCTCTCGCCCCGGCTATTTAATCCCCCCTCCTGCCGCTCATTTCCCTCAAGCCACACCCATAGAGAGCCACCAGGCTACCCACATTCGAGTTCACTCCGCCGCGGTACAGAGCCTCTCCGGCGGCAAATTCCGGTTAGAACTCCCCACCCCTTGCCTCCTGAACTTGCTGACATGTTCGCCGCATCCTTGCGCATCTCCTAATACTCCTGGTATGTGCTAGGGCAATCCAGAATGTCGCCAATGTCAACTACAGCACGTGCCCGACGAAGTGCTAAACTCCGATGAGCACATACGGTAAACCTAGCCTTCCCCTTCCCCTTTGGTTCATGCTCGCACACTCGCAGCTTCAGTACGCGTCTAACGCCGCCCTCATTTTTCTTTTTCGTGCCTTCAAGCGCCACCAACATCGATGACAGAGCCCACCCGAAGCCGCCCGCAACTTCGATGAGGAATCCACGCCGTGTCTGTGTGCCCCGACCCCGTCCACCTGCACGTTGAGCTTCGTCGTGTCTCCACGACCTCGGTAAGCGCCAGAACCCTCACCTTTTCCCTCTGGTCTCGTCGGAACGGCACCGGTAGATGCGCAGCCGCCGCGGTAGCCATTTGCGCCGCCCGCGAATGGTCAGAGCGATATGGTCCGCTGGATCTAGATCCAGCGGATGCGATTAGATCATCCCGCGAAGGGGTACGAGTAGATCTGAGCCCTAGATCTTAGATCTAGCAGTATAGATTATATTAGTTACGAAAGGGTATGATGCGATCTGGTGCGTTGGATTTAGTAAGATCTAATGGTGCGGAGGCGTGATCCAGAGCGAACCGGTACGCGCCAATCAGACGCTGCCGCGTGTCAGGGTTTTTGTTTTAAAATTCAGATTTGATTTAATTAGATGATTAAACTTGTAAATTCAATAACTTTTGTTCTATTTATCCAAAAAATGCAAATAATATATCAATGGAATCACAAAAATAAATCCTACACATCTGTAGGCTTGGTTTTGTAATTTGCCTCTGTTAAAATAGAGTTTTATGCAGAGACATTTGTAGGCCTATTTTGTGTATAAAAATTATTTGGAAAATATTTTAAAAGCCAAATTAAGTTTATTTAGTGTGTAATTGTTTAGTTTAGTGATTCAGTACTATTTACTTGTCTTGTTTAGTTTAGAAAAATTCATCACATGCATTTGCATGCATTCATATATTTTTGCTTAAATATTTGAAATATGAATTGGTGCTATCATTTTATGTGTAGATTTTGGTGCTAGTGGTGATTGTGATTGTGAGGATTGTTGCTACTCCCCCAACTACCAAGGCAAGTGGTGCTTCATATTTTTGTCCCAATATTTTGACTATGCATTAGTGATGTTTTATATAGGGCTTGCATGATGTTTTTGCTAAGTATCTATATGCTATGCTTGGGAAATCCTAGTAGTTGTAGACTTGTTAGAATTTCCTCTAAGTTAAGATACCTGCTATATTGCCATGATTAGCCTAGCTAGTAGCAAACAAGGGTGAATTATATACATGCTATGGAAAATATTTCTAAGTCTTTGACTTGTGTTTTGCTTAATAAAACAACTAAGTAAATGAACCACCTAGGTGGAATGGTATGTTTGGGTTATGTTGAGTGGTTACACAAGGCCCATATCTATGGTCTACCTTGTGTATCACACTTGTTGAAAGCCACCCAGGAACAAAGGGATTTGAGATGCCATATGTTAAGAAGCTTCTAGTGCAGCCACATGACAATATGGGCTCTGCCTAGATCATATAGGTTGCAATAACTTAGCCAAATGGACAGTTGGTGGTAGGGGTGATAGGTTTGGGAACGCGTCCATTTTGGTCTAAGGGAAGGCTTCTGAAAGGTCATGTTTCGATGCATGTCGAGTCTTGTGGGGAAAGTGCACCACCTCTCGAGAAGGAAGAACCTAAGTACTTAGTCGTGTCCCCGACAATGGACAAGTTGAGCATCAAGACATGGAAGCTATCAAGGATCTCCTCATCCCAATTTCTAAGTTAAAAACTTGTGGTTGAACAAGGGTAAAGGTTCACCAATGTCTATTGGTGGTTCCTTGGGAGTTTTTGTCAAACAAAAACTTAGTGTTTTCAACTGTATAGGTAAACCTATTTTGAGCAAAGCAAGCCTAAGCTACACTTAGCCAAATTCATATAGAAGCTAGAAACTATTATTCTACTAAGGTATCACTTGTCAATACTATTCCAATGTATTGACCCACTGTGGCTGTAACTTGTGATGTTGCAGGTTACTCTGATGAGGATTAGGGTTATGAGTCTACACTCAACATGCTTGCCTGTGGCACATGAAGATGAAGACTTTATTTTATTTTGTTAAGTTAAACTCTTGCTCTAGCCTTTGGCTATGGAGTGGTAAAAGACTATGTTATCTCTGGAATGACGATGTAATAATGACCTTTGTTTCTGTGTACTTCATCTTAAACTGTGGATGCTAGCATTTGATCTAGGGACTAGCATTGTAATCACAGGGACCTTTACCTTTATAAAGTTGGGGTCTTACAGATGGTATCAGAGCACTGTGTTGCATGTAGGATTATGACCCTAGGTTGGATTAGACTAAGAAACCACTAAGGAAAAATTCAACACTTTGAAAATTCCACACTTGTCTTTTTCTTCTCGTAAAATTTTCTAATCTCCTTTCTCATATCTATTTGTTCACAGAAGAGGGCTTTGTTCACAGAAGAGGGCTCTTAGTGCCAAGATTGAGGCCTTGACCGCTACTGTTGATGAGTACAAGACCGCCATGGAGAATGCAGGTCTTACCCTTGTTGATGTGGATGTCGATGCGGAGGAGTAGTGTGGACTACTCGACTACCTTTCGTCTACCATACTTTGATTATTGAGTCGCAATGACCATCCAACATGTGGATGGCTTGCTATGGTATGTTTGCAGTTTTCAAAACTTGTTGTTATGTCGTTCAAACCTTATGTTATTTTGAGCTTGGTTATTGGGATTGTTTCTATGTGATGTATTGTGCATGTTAAGCATCTATGGGTATCTCATTCTTATCCTTATTAAAACCATAGATGCCTCCCCGACGTGCCAACCCCAACCAAAACAACAACAACGTCACTCCCGAAATGCAGCAGTTGATGACATCACAAGCTCAACTGATGCAGATGATGACACAGTTCATGCAGAACCAGAACCAGAATAACAACAATAACAACAACAATAACAACAACAACAACAATAACAATAACAATAACAACAACAACAACAACCAGAATAATCCGCCAGGATTTGATATGCTCACCAGATTTCTGAGACTAAGGCCTGCAAAGTTCTCGGGAACCACTGATCCAAGGATAGCCAATGACTGGCTACGTTCAGTGAACAAGGACTTAGTGACTGTTGGCTGCACCAACAAAGAAAAGGTTAGATTCGTGGCACATCTGCTTGAAGGGCTAGCAGCAACCTGGTGGGACAACTTTCAGATCACCACTCCCCTTGAGGATGTGACTTGGGTTATCTTTGAGGATGGATTCTGTACAACTCACATCTCATCCGGAGTGATGAATTTGAAGAAGAAGTAGTTCCATAATCTGAAGCAGCGTCACCGTAGTGTGGCTGAGTATATTGAGGAATTCAATAATCTGGCGCGCTATGCACCGGATGAGGTTGATACAGATGCAAAGAGGAAGGAAAATTCCTCGAGGGACTTAATGATGAGTTGAACCTGCAGCTGTCTGTTGCCTATGTTCCAACCTACCAATCACTTTGTGACAAGGCTAACATCTTGGAAAACAAGATGAAACGGGTTGAGAGCAGAAAGAGGAAGCATAGCTTTGATAAGCATAGCTCGGGATCGTCTCACAAGCGTTCCCATCATGATGATAGTGGGAGTTCTGGATCCCACAAACATGGGAAGTACAACAACCACCACAGCCACAACCGTCACCATGACAACAAGCATCATCGCAATCATGACAATGACAAGTATAAGAATCACAAGAGTGGACACAATAGCCACCATAGTGGAAGTGGAAGTGGAAGTCAGCCTATAAAGAAAGATCTCAGTCAGGTTGAATGCTTCAAGTGTAACAAGATGGGACACTATGCTAATGAGTGCCCAAAAAAGAAAGTTGAAGGTGCCAACAAGCCTAATCCCTTCCAAAAGGGACAAGTGAACCACATTAATGTGGAAGAAATATATGAGGAATCTGATGCTATGGCTGGTAAGTTCAAACTCAATTCTATTCCAGCACTTGTTCTTTTTGATACTGGCGCATCGCATTCATTCATATCAAGAGAATTTGTTGATACAAATGGACTTTATGTTGAAACTATTGGGTGTCCTATAAAAGTAAGTTCTCCTGGTGGAGAAATGATAGTGAACTCTGGATGTCATGATCTAGTGATAGAATTTGGGAGGTATAAGTTTCCCGTTAGTTTGATAATCCTAGATTCCCAAGGATTGGATGTTATTTTGGGAATGGATTGGATGACTAAGTACGAAGGAGTACTAGATTGTGCCAATCATACTGGCACACTCACAACCCCAGATAAAAAACGGATTAGATCCAAGTCTAATTTTGAATCAAAAGGGAGTAAGCTAAATTCTCTTCAGGGGGTTAGCATATACAGTGTGCTAATTGTGAGAGAGTATACGGATGTGTTTCTGGAGGAATTGCCTGGAATGCCACCAGATAGAGATGTTGAGTTTCTGATAGACTTGCTGCCAGGATCTGGACCAATAGAAAAGAGACCTTATAAGATGTCAGTTGATGAGTTGAAGGAACTCAAGAAACAGCTTGGGGAACAACTACATAAAGGATTTATTCAACCAAGTTCTTCATCTTGGGGAGCATCAGTCTTGTTTGTGGAAAATAAAGATAGAAGTCAAAGATTATGCATAGATTACTAGTCACTCAATAAGGTAACTATCAAGAAAAAATATCCTCTGCCAAGAATCAATGATTTGTTTGATCAGTTAGAAGGAGCACGTGTGTTCTCAAAGATTGATCTTCGATTAGGCTACTTTCAGCTAAAGATAAGGGAACAAGACATACCTAAGACTGCTTTCACCACTAGTATGGATTGTATGAGTACACCGTGATGCCATTTGGTTTGACAAATGCACCAGCCTACTTCATGAATATGATGAACAAGGTGTTCATGGAGTTTCTTGACAAGTTCGTTGTCGTTTTCATCAATGATATTTCGATCTATTCCAAGAGCAATGAAGAGCATGAAGAGCATTTGCGATTGATACTTGAGAAGCTTAGGGAGCATAAGCTATATGCCAAATTCAGCAAGTGTGAATTCTGGCTAAATGAAGTCAGATTTCTAGGACATATTGTGTCAGGAGATGGTGTAGTAGTTGATCCCGCAAAAGTGTCAGCTGTAACTGAGTGGGAATCTCCTAAGTCAGTGAAGGAAGTGCATAGTTTCCTTGGCTTGGCAGGATACTATAGAAGGTTCATTGAGGATTTCTCAAAAGTAGCTAAACCAATGACAGAGTTACTTAAGAAAGACAAGAAATTTGATTCGACTGAAGGATGTGAACTCAGTTTCCAAGAGTTGAAGAAGAGACTAGTGACAGCACCAGTCTTATGTCTGCCAGATTTGGAGAAGGATTTCCAAGTATATTGTGATGCATCTCACCAAGGATTAGGTGCAGTTTTGATGCAAGAAGGGAAAGTTGTAGCTTATGCCTCAAGACAACTCAAAACTCATGAAGTGAATTATCCTACTCATGATTTGGAGTTAGCCCCTGTTGTCCATGCACTCAAAAC
This sequence comes from Avena sativa, assembly GCA_916181665.1. Classification (NCBI taxonomy): domain Eukaryota; kingdom Viridiplantae; phylum Streptophyta; class Magnoliopsida; order Poales; family Poaceae; genus Avena; species Avena sativa. The sequence continues at coordinate 294,053,633 of OV702297.1, read as the reverse complement.
ATGGAGACATTACCTTTTGGGAAAACGATGTGAAGTGTTCACAGATCACAAACGTTTGAAGTATATCTTCACTCAGAAAGAAATCAACATGAGATAAAGAACATGGTTAGAACTCATCAAGGACTATGACTTGAGTTTGCAATACCACCCCGGTAAATCTAATGTTGTAGCGGATGCATTAAGTCGTAAGGTTTATGTGAATGGCCTTACTAAGGGAGAATTGCCAAATGATCTATGTACCCAATTCAAAGATCTCAGATTGGAGATAGTGCCTGAAGGACATCTCATGTCATTAGATGTTCAACCAACATTGTTGGATAGGATCAAGGAAGCCCAAAATATGGACAAGGAAATTGAAGAGATTAAGGAAAACATTAGCAAAGGGAAAGCCAAAGGATTCCATGAAGATGAACAGGGTACTTTATGGTATGGAAAATGTATCTGAATTCCGCAAGATCCGGAGCTTCGGAAACTGATTTTACAAGAAGCACACAACTCACCATATTCCATTCATCCGGGTAACACCAAAATGTACATGGATGTGAAGGAAAGATTTTGGTGGAATAATCTCAAAAAGGATATCGCCGAACATATTGCTTTGTGTGATGTATGTAGTAGAGTGAAAGCAGAACATCAGAAACCAGCAGGATTGTAACAACCACTACTTATTCCTGATTGGAAGTGGGACAAGATTGGCATGGATTTCATCACCGGACTACCAAGGACTAGATCAGGATATGATTCTATTTGGGTCGTAGTAGATCGCCTAACTAAAGTGGCTCATTTCATACCAGTGAAGACAACCTATACAAGCGCTAAGTTAGCCAAGATATATATGAATAGAATTGTGTGTCTGCATGGAGTACCCAAGAGTATTGTATCGGATAGGGGAACTCAATTCACTTCCCATTTTTGGAGGAAGCTACATGATTCATTGGGACCGAGATTAGAATTCAGCACTGCTTTTCATCCCCAGACTGATGGACAAACAGAAAGGACCAACCAGATTCTAGAGGATATGTTGAGGGCATGTGCCCTAGATTATGGTGCTAGTTGGGATGAAAGTCTGCCTTATGCAGAATTCTCTTACAACAATAGCTATCAAGACAGTATTGAGATGGCACCGTTTGAATTTCTCTATGGAAGAAAGTGTGCTACACCATTGTTATGGAGTGGTGTTGGAGAAAGAAATTTGTTCGGGCCAGAACTAATCAAGGAAGCTGAAGAGAAAGTCAAGTTGCTAAAGGACAGATTGAAGGTAGCACAGTCCCGACAGAAGAGCTACGCAGATCCAAAGCATAGAGAAGTCACCTATGAAATAGGTGATAGAGCTTATCTTAGAGTATCACCACTTCGTGGAGTGAAGAGGTTTGGAGTCAAAGGAAAATTGGCACCAAGATATGTTGGGCCATTCAAGATTCTGAGTCATAAAGGAGAAGTGGCATATGAGATTGAATTGCCTGAATCATTGTCTGCAGTTCATAATGTGTTTCACGTGAGTCAACTGAAGAAATGCCATTCAGAAATGGAAGAGACTTCCTTGAAGGATACTATACCTTTGGAATAGGTCAAGTTGGAAAGTGATCTCACTTACGAGGAGAAACCTATCAATATTCTTGAGACCGCGGAAAGAGTTACTCGTACTAAGACTATCAAATTTTGCAAAGTTCAGTGGAACCACCATTCCAAAGAGGAAGAAACTTGGGAAAGAGAAGATGATCTTCGGAAAGACCACCCTCACCTATTTTCTAGCCAATCCGAATCTCGAGGGCGAGATTACCCTTAAGGGGGTTAGATTTGTAACATCCCAAAAACCATAATTTATAAAGTTTGCATAGCATTCATAAGCATTTGATCTTTTCAAATGAATAAGAAACCATATTTTGTCTATTACTTTATTCAAGTAAGGCAAGGTTTATATTTTACTTTCTAAATATGTTTAAGGTTTGATCAGTAATGATTGGGAAGTGAATACAAAGCCACACAAAATTCTTTCAAAAACAAATTCAAATATGAAACCATCTTTATGCCTATTATCATTACTTTATTAAAGGCATGGTTTTATATTTATTTTCAAAAAATAGTTTTTGAGTGTAAGTAGATGTTTTACACGTCCTTGGACACAAGTAACACAGTGCAAAAATCTGGAGGAAATTCAAATTGAAACAGATTTGAATTGGTCATTCAAAATGAAACCAGAAAATCAAAACAGAAAAAGAAAAAGAGAAAAGGAGAAAAAAATAAACCCAGCGACCTAACTAACCCAACCCACCCGTGGACCAACAAGCCAGCCCAGCAAGCCCACCCGGGAAACCCCCTCTCCTCTCTGTTTTTCACTCACTCCCGTACCCCTCCTCTCACTGACGCTCTGGCCCCACACGCCCCGTCATCATCGTCCCCAAATCACGCCCGCGACCAGCTCTGCCGCGGCCATTTCTTCCCGATTGATTCGCGCTTGATTGCGAGTTACTGCCGGCGTAATTCTTTCTCTCGCCCCGGCTATTTAATCCCCCCTCCTTCCGCTCATTTTCCCTCAAGCCACACCCACAGAGAGCCACTAGGCTGCCCACATTTGAGCTCACTCCACCGCGATATCGAGCCTCTCTGGTGGCAAATTCCGGTGAGAACTCCCCACCCCTTGCCTCCTGATCTTGCTGACATGTTCGCCGCATCCTTGTGCATCTCCTAATACTCCTGGTATGTGCTAGGGCAATCCATAACGTCGCCAACGTCAATGACAGCACGTGCCCGACGAAGTGCTTAACTCCGACGAGCACATATGGTAAACCTAGCCTTCCCCTTCCCCTCTGGTTCATGCTCGCACACTCGCAGCTTCAGTACGCGTCTAACGCCGCCCTCCTTTTTCTTTTCTGTGCCTTCTAGCGCCACCAACGTCGACGACAGAGCGCACCCGAAGCTTCCCTCAACTCCGACGAGGAATCCATGTCGTGTCTGTGCGCCTCGACCCCGTCCACCTGCACGTTGAGCTTCGTCGTGTCTCCACGACCTCGGTAAACGCCAGAACCCTCACCTTTGCCCTCTGGTCTCGCCGGAATGCCACCGGCAGACACGCATCCGCCGTGGTAGCTATTTGCGCCGCCCGCGAATGGTCAGAGCAATGTGGTCCGCTGGATCTGGATCCACTGGATGCGATTAGATCATCCCGTGAAGGGGTACGCATAGATCTGAGCCTTAGATCTTTGATCTAGCGGTATAGCTTAGATTGTTTACGAAAGGGTATGATGCGATCTGGTGCGTTGAATTTAGTAAGATCTAACGGCGTGGACGCGTGATCCAGAGCAAACTGGTACGCGCCAATCAGACGCTGCCGCGTGTCAGGGTTTTCGTTTTAAAATTCAGATTTGATTTAATTAGATGATTAAACTTGTAAATTCAATAACTTTTGTTCTGTTTATCCAAAAAATGCAAATAATATATCAATGGAATCACAAAAATAAATCCTACACATCTGTAGGCTTGGTTTTGTAATTTGCCTCTGTTAAAATAGAGTTTTATACAGAGACATTTGTAGGCCTATTTTGTGTATAAAAATTATTTGGAAAATCTTTTAAAAGCCAAATTAAGTTTATTTAGTGTGTAATTGTTTAGTTTAGTGATTCAGTACTGTTTACTTGTCTTGTTTAGTTTAGAAAAATTCATCACATGGCATTTGCATGCATTCATATATTTTTGCTTGAATATTTGAAATATGAATTTGGTGCTATCATTTTATGTGTAGATTTTGGTGCTAGTGGTGATTGTGAGGATTGTTGCTACTCCCCCAACTACCAAGGCAAGTGGTGATTCATATTTTTGTCCCAATATTTTGACTATGCATTAGTGATATTTTATATAGGGCTTGCATGATGTTTTTGCTAAGTATCTATATGCTATGCTTGGGAAATACTAGTAGTTGTAGACTTGTTAGAATTTCCTCTAAGTTAAGATACCTGCTATATTTCCATGCTTATCCTATCTAGTAGCAAACAAGGGTGAATTATATACATGCTATGGAAAATATTGCTAAGTCTTTGACTTGTGTTTTGCTTAATAAAACAACTAAGTGAATGAAAACCTGGGTGGAATGGTATGTTTGGGTTATGTTGAGTGGTCTACCTTGTGTATCACACTTGTGGAAAGCCACCCAGGAACAAAGGGATTTGAGATGCCATATGTTAAGAAGCTTCTAGTGCAGCCACATGACAATATGGGCTCTGCCTGGATCATATAGGTTGCAATAACTTAGCCAAATGGACAGTTGGTGGTAGGGGTGATAGGTTTGGGAACGCATCCATTTTGGTCTAAGGGAAGGCTTCTGAAAGGTCTTGTCTCGATGCATGTCGAGTCTTGTGGGCAAAGTGCACCACCTCTCGAGAAGGAAGAATCTAAGTACTTAGTCGTGTCCCCGGCAATGGACAAGTTGAGCATCAAGACATGGAAGCTATCAAGGATCTCCTCATCCCAATTTCTAAGTTAAAAACTTGTGGTTGAACAAGGGTAAAGGTTCACCAATGTCTATTGGTGGTTCCTTGGGAGTTTTTGTCAAACAAAAACTTAGTGTTTTAAACTGATAGGTAAACCTATTTTGAGCAAAGCAAGCCTAAGCTACACTTAGACAAATTCATATAGAAGCTAGAAACTATTATTCTACTAAGGTATCACTTGCCAATACTATTCCAATGGATTGACCCACTATGGCTGTAACTTGTGATGTTGCAGGTTACTCTGATGAGGATTAGGGTTATGAGTCTACAGTCAACATGCTTGCCTGTGGCACATGAAGATGAAGACTATTTTATTTTGTTAAGTTAAACTCTTGCTCTAGCCTTTGTCTATGGAGTGGTAAAAGACTATGTTATCTCTGGAATGACGATGTAATAATGACCTTTGTTTCTGTGTACTTCATCTTAAACTGTGGATGCTAGCATTTGATCCAGGGACTAGCATTGTAATCACAGGGACCTTTACCTTTATAAATGTGGGGTCTTACAATAGCATATGGAGAGCTTCACACATTTGTTCATGTGAGAAGGCATGACAAGACAAGATATAAAGCATGGAGATCTAAATAGAGATAGGCAAATAATAACGATACACATAGTCATAGCACAACTGAAATATCCATGGTTCACACACATAGCACAAACTTGTCCAACATACAGAATAAAAGCAGGTAGTTCAAGAACGAGAGCAAAGGGAAAGCACAATGCCATAAGAAGCAATGAAAAAGCGAGGGGCATTGTGCTAACGACGAACCCCGAAAAAACCTCGGCAAGGAACTCGTAGATATCTAATAGAACTCTACTCTTCTCCCCCATTGGCATCGAGACACCAAAAAGGAAGAGAAGTAGAGTGATGCTAACGTATCCCAACTAGAAGAACGTAGGAGGCGGAGGAGGGTGAACGGGAGCATCTTCTTCTTCATGAATCTCCTCACTATCATCATCGTCGTTGTCATATTCATCATCCAAGCCATGAGGAGCAGCAGAGGAACCACTAGGACCAATAGGAGGGTACTGTATGGGGAAGTAGCCATATAACATAGCATCATCAAGAGGCGGCATATCATAGTTGACATAAGGAACATGAGTCATCTTGGGACCATCTAATGGAGGAGTGACGTTCTGGATCACGAGAAACTCATTGTGCCTACGTCGTGTCTCTTGGCTCATCTCTAAAGCCTTGTGGCTCACATCATAGGATGAGCGGCACATATGAAATAGCCTCTTGAAGAATGTGGAAGCACCACCCTTGTGCCTTGGGCGAGAGGAAGACTCACCAACAGGACGATGAAAACCAGCCCGAGTAGAAAAGTGAGGCTGAGGATCATGAGCAGCTTTGGTGCGCTGTTCGGGAGGCCTCATCTCAGGAACATCAGGAGTCTAAGCATGGAGACAGAGAGTAAGCATTTCTTGTTCCTCTCGCTCGCCCACCATCACAGGGGGAGGCACAACCTTATTGAGCAGCTTCTGCACATATACACATAAGGTGGGAGTCATCCTGTCCAAAGCAACCTGTCGCAGCTCACAATACACAAAGTTACAACCATCAATCTTCCTCAGTCGGTCAGGGTGACAATAGTACAGAAGGTTGGCAAAGTACCCACGATAGTTTGTAGAATCTCCAACTCGGGGAACAAGGGACTCACGGAAGATATTGGCCAAAGTGTGATAATAGAAATACATGACAGTCATGCACGGAGGACTCCACTGAGAATCCCTAGGATAGAAAAAGGCAAGAATCTCAGCAGGCTTGACCTTTTAAGTGTGAATGCAAAAGCCTCATCCCTTGTGAGCATAACCCATAACTTCAACCAAGTCAGCATTGGTCGCACGAAACCGCCATGTGCTAGTCATCCAAGTCATAGTGTGCTCATCATCATCATGAAAATATACTGTGCAAAAGAACTGACGAATATACTCAGGGTAGTAGTCCTCCTTGAGACACACAAGATCAAACAAATCCATCTTCTTTAGAGAGTCATCAATAAAGTGATAATCTGAGGCTGCATACCTGTTGAACCACTCCTCATTGAAAGCAGCAATGTGACTGCAGGGAGTGACTCTGAACTTAGTGTAAATGTGATCCCACATCAAGGCCTGAGTCTCAGTCCAAAACTTCTTGTCAAAGCCAGTATAGGTATGAGTTTTGAAACGATAGGTATTCTGCTTGCGAAGAGACCGGTACTGAGCAATCTCCATATTCTTCAGATTTTGAGTAGGCGCATTTTCATCCTCAGCCTGCAGGGTGATGACTGCAAGTGCACAGATCGTTTGTAGCTAGTTTCAAAGTTAAGATATCGATCCCACAGGGAGCCCAAAGGAAAGTTTTTATGAATGAAGTCTCTGTCACACTCAAAGTTGTCACAGGTCTTCGAGTGAATTGGCTGCAAATGTTGAAATAAGAATAAAATTTGGATTAAACTAAATGTATTTAATAAAACGAAAATGTAAACTTTAGAAATAAAAAGCATAAAAGTAAAGAATGATTTGATTGTTTGTTGTTTTCCGCAGATGACAAAGTAGGCGCGGGGAGATACAGTTCATGGTGATAGTGACTGTGCCAAGTGGATGAGTGATAAGTGTAACAATTATAATCTTATAAGTATGTGTGTAGGCGATCAACCCATAATTAGCCGGAACTCCTCTTAGTAGATTTCATCCCAACTTCAATAATCCTACTAGTCTGTTGCCAAAACCATGGTCAATCACTAGGCGATTAAGATCCTTCAGGTTGCTTAGCAGTTAAGCTCCTTGGATCGAACTAATGCAATAGGCACAGTGGCTCCTCGTGCTCCTCGAGTTCAACTAGTTTTCCATTGATATCCCCGTGTCACTCGGGGGTCGCCGGTCTGCTAGCAAACAAGATCTTATCTATGTAGAACAAAATATCATGTTGTCTAGGCCCTTAATTGGACAACAAGCATTTGGCATCCCATAGATAGTCAAGCACACATAATATAGTAATTAAAATCAATCACAAACTAATGGAAAATACATAGGCACATCACATCTCACCAATCCCTTACATCTCCCACGCCCGAAAGAACTTACTCACACATGAGAGAAGAAAGCATCATCGATATAATTAAATAAAGGGAGTTCTTCTTGTTACCGTGGAGATCCACAATAAGAATAGAAAATCAATCCAACACAATTCAAGATAGGAAGAAAACAATCTCAAACCCTAATCTTGCAAGGTGAAGATATCTCTCTTTCTCAAGTACAAGTAATGTCTATGGGGGTGTGGTGGATAGGAGGTTGAAGATCGTGGAGCGAGATGAAGAATGTCTTCCCCTTCTTCTTCGGATCTCTTCTTTCTTCCTTCTGGATGGAACAGTGGCTGATGTGTGTGTTTTTGCGTATGCCTCCTTCATGAAAGTTGTTCCTTTTGATAGGGCGAAGGCGGTGGAAACTATATGGCCAGCAAAAATATTCCCGTCGTATAGTTGGTCATTAAACCTTCTGGTTGCATTCCTCGATTGCTTACAAAAAGAGTCTTGCTTGGTTTCGCTTGAATATTGTATTTATGTTGTTGAAACCTTTGATTGATGTTCAGAACCCGAAACACACATTGAAAACCAAGTTTTCTTTGCTACCGAGTATTAGCGTTAGGTAAAGCTATAAAACCATAAAATCAAGACAAAAACCATCAAGAAAAAACATTAAAAATGTATCAAATCTCACAGCTATCACACAGCAGGTTGTTTACCCCTGTTGGCCTTGAGCTTGATGCGACCAGTACGAGTGTTTCCCTCAGGCTCACGCTACACAAACTTATTGGCTCAACGAGCCCTCTTGCTCCTGCCAGACTCCTCAGGCACATACTCCTCACTCACATAGTCATCATCTTCACCTGTGAAAAAGAGAGAGAGGTTGGGGAGCACAAAGAAAAGTACACATGCCATAGGGAAAAAAGGGAGGAAAAAACTTGGATTTGGGCAAGTGCATGGTAAGAAAGACATGTTGCAGAGAGGTCTGTTGCCAGGGCCGGTTGGACCAGTCCTAGGACCGGAGGGTCCGGTGGCAGGGCCGGTTGGGCCGAAGGCAAACCGGGAAGTCCGGTGCCCGAGTCAGAAAACCAGACTCAGACCGGACCGTCTGGTTGCACGGCCGGTTCAACCGGCTTACAAATCGAATCTCACGGGGAGATCCAATACCCATCTATGCAATGTAAAATTTTTACCAATGACTCAAGAACATGCACAAATACAGATTTAACGGGAAGAGTAGGCCATGGTTTGACATGGGTGGGATACAAGAACAAGGTGGACCCCTAACTTGTCAAATCCAACAAGATGTATAGAAAAACATGGGGATTTGAAAAGCACAAGAGGGGGAGTGAAGGATACCCGAGGACATGGCTTCCCTTGAAGGAAGAAACCAAAGAGCCCTGGAGGAGGAAGAACAGAAAAATGCTCCCAAACCACTGCGAGATGTAGAAATTCCTTTGGTGGAGAGCCTCCAAAGGTCCTTCTAAACAAAATGGTTGCCCGATCTATGGATCCTAGGGGTGGAAACACCGTAGGAGAGGAGGGGTGGGTGGGAGGGGAGACAATGGAGGGAGAGGGAGTCAGGGGAAATGAAAGGTAACTGGTGGAGGGGTGGGAGAGGGCTAGGAAGAAGAGGGAGTAAAAATATTCTAGATCCCGGTTTTAAGTCGGTTGAACCGAGATCCAAATCGGACGGCCCGGTCTATAAGCCAGAAACCCAGAACGCAACCAGTATGGGGTACTGGCTGTAGTCTCGGATAGACTTGGTATAAGTAAACCGACACACCTCGTTAAAGTTTGGTTTTCCTGCACTAGTACCGGACCACCCGGTCTGGGAGCCGGTTCAACCGGGCCAAAAACCAAAAATCCCAGAAAACTCCAAAATTGTTTTCAGAAAACAGAATTTTTTTGAGGATGGCATGTGCATGTAGAAGATAGTAGAATCCAAAAGGGTAGAGGAAGCAGGTGATCTAGGCATGCCTATTTGAAAGAACCAATTTCAACCACACAATAACAACAATAGGGATGATTCGAGAATATCAAGAGTCAAAAGAAGATGCAAATGTACCCATAAAGCCTCAAGAGAGAAAACGTTAAGATGCATAGGAGGCAAGGAAATGGCAGGGGATTTCTTTCCCTATGTTTAAGCACACATCTCATGGAGCCTCAAAGATAGATGCTTGGACCCATATCATGACACAAGATCAATTTATGTTGCACACATAGGTATGCATCAAACCAAGAAAGTGGTAAGATGACTATCCCTACATGTCTTGCGCGACTAGGCTACACAACATGTTAAGAGTAAGAATATAGTGCAAGAAGTAGATCAATCCAAGTTTTGAGGATCTAGAATACCGAGTTCTTGCTTCAACATGACAAAACAGGCTTCATCCAAAGGCTTCGTGAAGATATCAACCAATTGGAACATCGTACCCACATGGGTGATATTGATGTCACCATTTGCGACATGGTCACGTAGGAAGTGGTGGTGAATGTCAATATGTTTGGTGCGGCAATGTTGGACGGGGTTATTGGCGATCTTTATTGCGCTTTCATTGTCACATAGAAGAGGCACCATACCAAGAGACATACCATAGTCTTTCAAGGTTTGTCTCATCCATAACAAATGAGCACAACAAGATGTCGCGGATATGTATTTGGCTTCGGCGGTGGAAAGGGTTGTGGAGTTTTATTTCTTGTAAGACCAACTCACCAACGACCGGCCAATGAATTTGCAAGCCTGGGAGGTCGACTTCAGGTTAACCTTATCACATGCCCAATCGGCATCCGAATAGCCAACAAGCTCAAAGTTGACCCCTTTGGATACCAAAACCCGAGAGTAGGAGTGAGAACAAGGTACCTAAAAATCCGTTTGACCTCCATCAAGTGGAACTCCTTGGGAACGGATTGAAAACGAGCACACATTCCAACACTTAACATGATATCCGGCCTAGAAGAACAAAGGTAGAGCAAGGAACCAATCATAGAGCGACATACCTTTTGATCCACATCCTTCTCATCTACTCCAAGACCAAGTTTCCCATTTAGCAGCATGGGTGTCTTCATGGGATTAGCATTTTTCATCTTGAACTTCTTGAGCATGTCCTTTACATACTTCTCTTGGGAGATGAAGGTGCCTTGAGCAAGTTGCTTTATAATTAATCCTAGAAAGTACTTCAACTCCCCCATCATGGACATCCTAAATTTCATAGTCATCAACTCGGCAAAAGCTTTTTTGTGAGATTCATTAGCTCCACCAAAGATAATATCATCAACATAAATTTGAACAATGAATAAGCCGCCCCATTTAACCCGTTTGGTGAAAAGGGTGGAATCGACCTTACCCACGCTAAACCCATCCATGAGTAGGAAATACCTAAGGTGCTCATACCAAGAACAAGGAGCTTGATTTAGTCCATAGAGTGCCTTATGGAGTAGATACACATGGTTGGGATAGCGTGTGTTTTTCAAAACCTGGGGGTTGAGCACTTTCAAGGGACCACTAAGAAAAGCACTTTTCACATCCATTTGATAAATCTTGAAGTTATGAAAAGATGCATATGAAAGCAAGAGAAAAATAGCTTCATGGCGAGCAACAGGCGCAAAGGTGTCCGCATAGTCGATACCTTCTATTTGGGCATACCCTTACGCCACTAACCTTGCTTTGTTTCTTGTGATGGTTCCGTTTTCATCTCTCTTGTTTTTGAACACCCACTTGGTCCCAATGACATTGATGCGATGATCTTTAGGCCTATCCACAAGAGACCAAACTTCATTGCGGGTGAAGCACTCGAGTTCTTCTTGCATGGAAATGACCCAATCCGGATCTTCCAAAGCCTCATGAACCTTGAGAGGCTCAAAGTTGGATACAAAATCATGATGCCCACAAAAGGTTGTGAGATTCTTCTTCTTGGCATGAGTCTCGATCCCTCTTGATATGCTTCCAAGTATATTGTTGACTTGGAGTCCACTTGCAATGGAGGCGGCCTTGATCTTTTGAATTGTGCCTTCATGATCAACAAATTCATATTTTGAGGGTCCTTGATCATTGACACGATCTTGAGCTTGACCTTGAGGTGGAGGAGCTTATTCTTCTACTTGGTCTTGATCAACGGAATGAGGGATTGGTCCTTGTTCTTTAGTTTGTGTGACATCTTGAGAGAGATGTTGATTTTGTGGTGCACTTGATGACTAACCTTGGGTAGAGCTAGTCTCTTCTTGGGTTGAGCTTGATTCTCCCCCATCATATTATCGATCATGAATGGGGGATTCGGTGGGTAAAATATGCCCAATACGCATCAACTTGATGACATGATAAGAATCTCCATCACCTACATCACGTGAAACAACTTGCCCCTCTTGGGGGACATTATTCTCCAAAAAATCCACGTCACATGATACTTCAACACAACCATTGGTTTTGTTGTAGTATCTATAGGCATGAGAGTTTTCCGCATAACCAACAAATATACCCTCTATAGTTCTAGATTCGAATTTACCGAGCTTTTCTTTCTTGTTCTTGACGAGGCACTTGCACCCAAAGATACAGACGTAGTTAACATTGGGATTCTTACTTGTGAGAATCTCGTACGGACTCATATCAAAGGGAGCTCGGAGGAAGAGTTGGTTCGTGTAGTGAACCGTGGTAGCAATGGATTCTCCCCAAAAGTTGTGGGGTGACTTGAATTCACTCAACATTGTTCTTGCCATCTCAATGATTGTCCGGTTCTTCCTTTCAACAACACCATTTTGTTGATGGGTGTAAGGAGCCGATAACTCATGCTTGATCCCCTCATCTTGAACGAACTCTTGCATGGTTTAGTTCTTGAATTCGGTACCATTGTCGGTTCTAATGGTCTTGATATCCACTTCATGAGTGCATTGAGCTTGCTTGTAAAAGATCATGAATTCCTTGTAGGTCTCATCCTTTGACTTGAGGAGAAAGACCCAAGTATACCTTGAGTAATCATAAACAATGACAAGACCATACTTACTTCCACCAAGAGAGTCATAAGTTGATGGCCTGAAGAGATCCAAGTGTAGAAGCTCCAAGGGTCTTGAAGTGGCCACCTTGTAAACGGAAGGATGATGCTTCCCGGAGATGCAAGCACTACACACACAATCTTTCTCAAAAGAGACACCGATTAGTCCAACAATATGCTCACCCTTTAGGAGTTGTTTAAGGTTTCTCACGTTGACATGGCCTAAGCGACGATGCCAAAGCCATCCCTTGTCGGCCTTGGCCATTAGACATGTAGGAATGGATTGTCTCTCTTATGAGAGGTAGACCACATAAAGGTCGTCTTCCACATGTCCAACGAGGACCAAACTGATATCATCACTCCTAAAGACTTCCACAAATGTTTTAGAGAAATAGGAATCATAATCGGCATCCACAAGATGTTTAATTGAAAGAAAGTTGTAGCCAAGGTTTTCAACAAGTACGACAGTCTCTAGGGACAAGGTCTTGGAGACCACCAACTTGCCATAACCTAGTACCTTTCCATTGGAGTTATCACCAAAAGTGATGCTTGACATTGACTTGACATCGCGAATGAATTGGTCAAGCCCACTTCTACCTCCGGTCATATGATTGGTGCATCCACTATCAAACACCCATTTTTATCCACCAGAGGCATATCCCTTGGAGATCCTCGCCATAAGGCAAGAGCTGGTGATCTTGGGAGTATGAGAACTCTCGGTGTAGTCATTGTTGTAGTCATAGGTGAGAAGTGACCCAGGGTCGGCATAAGCCAAGACGGTCACATCCACCGTCTTCTCCTCCTCTTCACGCTCCATGTCGAATACGTCCTTGGAACTTCTTGCCATGAGACAAGTGGCGGTGACCTTGGGAGTAGGAGAGTCGTCGGTGTAGTCCTTTGTATAGTCGTAGGTGAAGAGTGACCCGGGTTTGGCAAAGGCCAAACCGGCCACACCAATAACCTTCTCTTCATCCTCTCCCCCCTTATTGGATATGTATTCTTGAAATAGGAAGCCTTTGCCATCATGCCTATTGTTCCTCTTGTATCTCTCGTTGATGGGGTTCGTCTTCAATCTTGGCTTGGCACCCTCTTCATAATTGGGTTTGTCAAGCCTCTTCTCATATGGACACTTATCGGTGAAGTGGATAGACCCATCACAATTGTAGCACGTCCTTTCATTCTCACTAAATCCAGTTGAACTTCTCCTTTTTCGGAATTGAATGTTCTTGGTGAAGAGTGCAAGTTGAGAGAGCATATCATCAACTCCATCATCATCGCTTTCTTCTTCACTTGCAAACTCTTCTTGCACATGCTTGGCCTTTAATGCTAGTGAATGAGAAGATCCAATAGCATGATTGATCTCCTTGATCTTTTGTCCTTCATCCGCCAGGTTATGCGTGGCAACAAGATATGATACTAGATCATCGGGAGAGAACTGGTTTATCTCTATCTAGGAGTTTCAAGTTCAAGGCAAGCTTATTATCGGTGACCACGATCATGGAGACAATTTTGGACTTGATAAGCTCATCATTAAAGTTGAACCCATCATCATAATTCTCACAACCTAGACCACCAATCTTCACACGGAGGGCAACAGGTCTCTTGCATGCTTTCGCGATGGAATCACCATCATGGTTCATGAACATGTTCATCTCTGACTTGGCGGCTTCATACTTGGACTTCTGGATAAGAGACGTTCCCTCTTGGAGAATGACAATCCTATCCCAAAGATCATTTGCGGTGGGGATGTCACTAACTTGATCATGGAGAGTGCGGTGGATGGCACTACTTATCTTGTCACAAGCCATTGCATTTAGTTGATGGTCATAGTACTCTCCCGGAGATAGGTTGTTGGGATCTTGTGGATGGAAGACTTTGCACACAATCTCCCAAAGCTCCACACTACAACTGCGAAGATGAGATTCCATAGAAGCTTTCCAACGAGAGAAGTGAGTTCCATCATAATGAGGTGCGGGACCCGAACCATTCATATGAGGCATGATGTTCTTTTGCTTAGGATAGACGTAAGGGAATTGATTAGGGGGCATAGAGGTTTTTGTAACATCCCAAAAATTCATGTATTGTAAAAGCATGCATTGCATTCATGTCATCATAGAATCTAGAGCTTGCACAAAAATTTTCAAAGTTTGAAATCAAATAAAACCATATTTATGCCCATTTTATTATATTCATATGAGGCATGGTTTTAATTTTATTTTCAAAGGACCAAAGTATTTTTGAGTGAGCAAGTGTGTTTGTCACACTTTTGAATGCAAGGTTCACAGTACAAAAATCTAGAAAAGGTTTGAATCCAAACAAGTTTGAATTAGGGTTTCAAATTCATTCCTGAAAATAAAAAAATAGAAAAGAAAAAGGGCAAAGAAAAAATAAAACAAAGCGCTGCCTATTTAGCCCAACGCCAGAACCGGCCCAGTAAGCCCACCCGGGGATCTTTTCCTCTGCCCTCTCTCTCACCCGTGCAACCCAAGCCCCTCATGTAGATGACGTCACCGCTGCCGTTTCCTCCCCTCTTCACTGCCGGAATTGAAATGCGTTAATTTCCATTGATTCAGCACGAGATTTCCTCCCCCGCTCTGGCTACATAATTCCCTCCCCCTCTGCAGCATTTACCCTCACTCACCACCACCTAAGCGCCCCCAGGATGACCTCAATCGAGCTTGCACCGCCACGTACCCGAAGACCTTCGGCGAAGCATTACGGTGAGCCTCGAGTGCCCCCTATCCCTCATTCATATGAAGTTGTTTCTCTGATCCTTGCGCTTCTTCTGACACCACTGGTTCGCTCTATACTGCCCCAGGTCATCGGCCCCGTCAACCCCTGTGATGACCCACAAGTATAGAGGGTGTATCGTAGTACTTTCGATAAATAGGAGTGTCGATCCCAAGGAGGAGCAGAAGGTGTTGACTAGTGGTATGGAGCAGGAAATCTCTGTAAATACTTAGCAAACATATTTTTAGCGGTTTTCTAATAAAGCAACAAAACAAAGTGCAAGTAATAAATACAATGAACAACTGCAGCAAGTGGCCCAATCCTTTCTTAGCAAAGGACAAGCCAGTGGAAATACTTATAAGGAGCAAACGTTCTCGAGGACACATGGGGATTCTATCAAGTGCTTTCGCTTCAAATAGCTGAGTACTCTTCTTTGGTGTTGTAAGTGTTGTGTGGGTGAACATGTGCTAATGTACCGACCTTACTTGGACTAATACATACTTGTGATTAAAGCCCCTGCAAGAATCTACAACTACAGGAAAGTAATTAAGATATAAACCTAACCACAGCCTTAAACTCTGAGATCCTACACTCCCTTGTGCAAAGGTGTCCTAACGGGGGTTCAGGTTTCTGTCACTCTGGCAACCCCACGATTAGTAGCCAAATACACAATGCATTCCCCTAGGCCCATAAATGGTGAAGTATCATGTAGTCGACGTTCACATGACACCACTAGAAAAATAGCACCACAACTTAAATACTAAACCTTTGAATAATAACTCAACACAAATCCACTACTAACAACAAGACTTCTCCCATGTCCTCAAGAACTAAACGAACTACTCACAAGACATCATACGGATCAAGATCAAAGATGATATGGTGATGGATAACAATCTGAACATAAACAATAATCCAATGGTTCCACTCACAAGCATCAACTACAATAGTAATTAACACCGGGAAAGTTTCCCCTAAGAACTAATGCAAGATCCAACATGATTGTTACAGCGGGATGGAGTGGTGATGATGGTGCTGGTGGAGATGATGGTGTGGATGATGATCCCGATGAAGCCTAGCTTGATGACGGAGTTGATGGCAACGATCTCCCCACTCTGGGAACGGATTTCCCCGGCAGAAATCTGTCTGTCGAAGAGCTCTTTCTCTCTCAGTGTTTTCCGCCCCGCAAAGGCGGCGGAAATCTTTCTGTGGTCCCTCCTCTGGTATTAGGGTTCCGTGAGGAAGATATAGGCGAGAGGGCGGAGTCGGGAGCCGGCCAGGTGGGCCACACCTGCCCTATGCGCGGGGCAAGGTGGGCCTACGCCTAGGGGTGGGCCCTCTGTGGCCCGGCTACGCCTCCCCTTCTGGATTCCTCCGTCTTCTGGGAAAATATAATTTTCCGATATTTTTCTGGTATTTTTCTGATCTTTGCGAAAGTGCATCAAAACACCTCTTTTTCCATTAGAAACCTGACTCCGGCAGTTCATCCTCCAAAAGTCATCCAACATGCAAAAACAGAGGAAAAGACATAAGTAATACCTCATAATAAGACATTTATTGATGAATAGAGGCAAATTATGATATAGAATGGTGATGCAAATTGGACGTATCAACTCCCCCCAAGCTTAGACCTTTGCTTGTCCCCAAGCGAAAACTGAGCTCAGTAAACATGTCCACAGGTTTATGGAGTGAAGTGTCGATAAAAGAATACGGACAAGAAGCATCACACTTACCATTACACAACTCATAGAAGAAAGCAACTCACCATTATATAACTTAGCTTGCAACAAGTACATGAGTCACAATAGAGATGCATAAAATAAATCATAATTGGAATTGGCAAACTTTGTTCCTGGTCAGAGAACAGCTGGCAAACAGTTTCACAAAAGCTTTTTGTAGAAGTTTTACAACAGGAGCACTCTTTGCTCAAAAAGGTTTTTCACAATGAAGGATTTCAAAGTAATACTCAATAGATAAGAGTCTTGTGCAAACAAGGAAGATAAAGAACATGATTGAATAAATCACCATATGAATGCTTGCAACACAACAACTCAAATGCTTGCTGGAGATAGAGAGGAAGTAGGTTTACTGACTCAACTTAGAGAATAGGAGAAAGTTCCCTTCATAGAGGGTAGCAGGGATTTCAAGTCATAAAGATCTTCCAAAAGATTATGGTACTTACTAGCTTTGAGCCCTCATTGCCCCTATCATAGGCATCTTGGGATGATTAAGGTTAAAGTGCACAAAGATGGAGTATATGCTTGACAAAATATAAGTTGGCAATCTCATGTCCCTTGAGTACGAGGGCCGCTCCTCATGCTACTCAACTTTGGTCACCAGTAAGTTCTTGTCATTGTAAGTACATGTGTATCATAAAGAACCGCCAACGGGGTACCCCTTTCACATGGTACATGAGCTATCCCATAACCAAAATGACAAGGCAAGCAGACAATGAGCATCTCAGCGATCTTTTTATTTACTATGTGCATAGCTTTTTATTGAGGATTCTTCATGGAATGCTTATTATGGTGATGCTGCAAGTTTCCACCATGATTAGGCATGGATTAGGCTAGCGGCCTAGGCATTTCTCTAACACACATACATCACTCCATGGACTTACAAGTTTCCTCTTTATTTCACACCGTCGACATCTGCAAACAAAAGAGCATGATATCAACTGTGTATAACGTACAGGTGCAATGTTAAAAGTGTTCCCCGTGACAGCACGATTCTGCTAATCCCAACGTATAGATGCAAGCATATACAACTTCGATAACACAATGGTTCAAGTCTATTAGGGGCAAGAAAATAAGGTGTGCCATCAAGTTCGTGAGAGCTTTACTAACTAGTTTTCACATAACAAAATACTTTTTAATTTGAAATATAGATGAAACTTGAGAATTTGCTTGGAATAGCAATTGCTAATAGGTAGATATGGTGGACGCAAATGGCAAAGGTTTTGGTTCAAAGGGGTTGGAAACATGAGAAGTATGCCTTCTCAAAACAGGTTTTTGGCTAGCAAGGCTGGGTAGCAAGAAAAATATTTGAGAAAACAAGCAAACCTACAAGTGATAAAGCCAAACATGCAATCTTCCTTGAAGACACAAAAGATCTTAAATAAAGAATACTAAGCTTATGAGCCAACAAGAGAGAAAATAAATGAAACAAAATACCTATAAGCCTTTTTCTCTTTTTCTTTCAAACCTCAGTTTCTACTGACCAGAGCTCGGTTTGCCAAAACCAATTTAGATTTACTTGATGCTCCCAAAGTGATGCCAATACTGATCAACAAGATCCATCATATAATAGATATTGCAAACTAAAATAAGAAGTGCAAAGAGTAAAAGATGAAACTTCTCATTAATATTCCATAAAGGCACCCACACCAAGGGATACATAGATAATCAACTAAAGGAGAGATAGTTCCACATGCAAACCAACCTATAAGATAACACCTCTACCAAGGATATGAATCTACTAAAAAGGTAAAAGATAAAGGTGGTGATACCTCGGCACTCCCCCCAAGCTTGGAACAAGCCGAGGGGATGCCAAACCTGATGACGAATTACTCCTTTGGTGGTGGTGTTGTTCTTTTGATAAGCTCCTCAATCAGTTTCCTCAACTCCTCAATCTCAAATGTTAGAGTATGAATCAACTCCAAGTTTTGCTCAATGCGGTTCATGATCATATCGGACCGAGAACCCTAGTCCTTACTATTTCTTTCCCCACTCTTCCTTCTTAGTGTGTTCCTCCCTTGCATGGTTAGAACGAGGCATATCCCACATCAAGGGCAAGTTCCCTTTGGGCACATGTTGGTATTGATGCTCATGTATAAGAGTATGGAAGGTTTTGTTGGTACGTGGAGGAGATGACCATGGATTGTAGATAAGACGTGGAGGTTTCCTCCTGTAGACATCCGTGCTGTCCTCTTAATCTTGATAGGTTTTGCCACCACTCCAATGCTTGCGACGGTAGCGTGGGTATCTGGATGCTTGTCCTCCTCCATGTCTTCTTAATCACCTACCAAAATCTCCTCCTCCTTGGGTTTGTGAGGATCATCTTCCTCAGGCTTCTTGCCTTTATCGTTGGCAGAGACCATGGTGCTCTAATCTTGAGAAGATTTCCTGACAGAAACAGATCGAAACGAAAACACGATGAGAACACAATGCACGAACCTCGGGGGATCTGGGGGTTATATATTGCGAAGTTTCAAAGCATAAGGAAGGTGCTGATATGAAAATGAGGCGGAGTCGAAGCTCGGGGTGCTCTCACCCCCTCCAGGCACGGGGCAGCTGGGGCACGCGCCTGGGATGGGTTTGGCCACCCTAGCCTCCAATTCCTCCTCTGTTCCATCTCGTAACTTTCCTTATGTAATAAAAACATCAAAAATATAAAAAGATTAGGCTTTCACGAACCTTTTGTTTTCACCACTTTTACCTATTCAAAGACGAACTCTGCTTCTCAAAAGTAGTTGATCTTAACACAAAAACCAAAACAAAAAGGATAAGTAGCGGTTATTACAGAGGTAATAACTTCCAAGACTCAACCAAACTCTTGGATTATCTCCCAACAAGTACGTTTCTTTAATGCCTTTAAGTTAGGCTTGAAACTTTCAAAGATGCTCACAAAGGAGATATATATCTGGAATGAAAGAGAGCATCAAGAAGAAAATAACCAACACACTTGATTCTAACCCACTTCCTATGCATGGGGGTATCATGGGAAAACAAATTGTTGAAACAAAAAGCCACCAGTATAGGAAGACAAAACAAATGCAACTTCAAAGCTTTCAACATAAAATGGGGAAACTTAACATTATTGAGATGCATAAAACCATGTTTCCGTCTCTCATAATAAATTTCAGTAGCACCTTGAATAAAGTTGAAAATATAACTGTCAGTAACAACAAATTTATCATCAGAATGAGCATACTTACAATCACCAAAAAGAGGTACAAGGTCATAAACTGGATCAATAGAAGCAAGTTGTTCCATCTTGAAATCATCCTTAGGCAAGCTATTTTCACAAGGAGATTTAGCAAATTTGGAAAAGTTAAACTCATAAGAATCTCCATCAGACTTAGTTAAAACTTTCTCCTTCTTACAATCTATAAGAGATCCACAAGTGTTCCAGAAAGGTCTACCAAAAATGATAGGACAAGTTTTACTAGCTGCTGAATTAAGCACTAGAAAATCAGTAGGATATTTAATCTTACCACAAAGAACCTCCACATCTCTTACAATACCAATAGGGCAAATGGTTTCCTTATTAGCAAGGTGAATAACCACATCAATGTCCTCAAGCTCACAAGGACCAATTTCATGCATAATTTCCCTGTAAAGCTCATAAGGAATAGCACTAGAACTAGCACCAATATCACATAAACCATAGTAGCAATGATCACCAATTTTAACAGGAAGCACAGGAACACTAGCTTTTCTAACTTTACTAGGATGGGAGACAATATTAGAAGTGTCTTCACAGAATACAATGTGCTCATCCTCTATATTTCTAGCATTAAGATCTTTCACAATAGCTACCACAGGTTCGGTATTCAATTGCTGATCAGGCTCCACAGTTTTCTTAGTACCTTTATTATTTGCACTAATAATCATATAATACTCCTTTACCTTAGCTAGGAAAGGTATTTTCTCAACATAAGGTTCAGGCACAGTATGATTAGTAGTACAAACTTTAGTGCTTCTAACAAGAACAAGACTAACAACATCTTTATAAGGTGCATGGTACTTATTCCACTTCTTCTTGGGAATTTCTATGTAAGAGGCAAAGGCCTTGAAACAGTTGGCAATACTTTGGGAATCAAGACCAAACTCATTAATAATATCACGGAAGTCATCAGTTCCCATAAAAGATTTAATGCATTCATAATCATAGTTTATACCTGACTTCCTTCCTTTCTCATTCTCCCAAGCTTCAGTGTTCTCTTGAATATGGTCTAGGAGATCCCATTTAGCTTCTTCCTTCATACGTGTGAATGATCTAGCGCAAGAAGCATTTAGTAAATCTTTATCATGAAGAGAAAGTCTAGCATAAGAGTTATTGATAACGATATTGTTAGGGAGTTCATGAATAGGACATTTAAGCATTAGTAACTTCAGTATCCCCCAAGCTTGAGCTGTACTCTCTCCATCACGAGGCCAAAAGTTATATATCAGATTTCTATCCTTATGAATCTCACTGGGAGGATAGAATTTAGAATAAAAGAGAGATGCCATTTCCTCCCATTCCACGGATTGTCCATTCTTCAGCAGCTTATACCATTCTTTAGCTCTCCCTTTCAAGGATATAGAGAGTAACTTCTTCTTCACCTGTTCAGTTGTGATACCTGCACACTTAAACAACCCGCATAATTCATGGATAAAAAGCAAATGATCATCAGGATGGACAGTTCCATCCCCAAAATAATTATTATCCATAACACGATCAACAATACTTGCATGTATCTTAAAAGGATCTATCTCAATAGGTGGTGGTTCATCTACTACCCTAACAGTGGTAGTAGTTTTACCAAACATAAAACCAAGTGGGTAATCCATATTGGAAACAACATAACAAACAGAAACAAAAAGTAATACTCACAGTAGAAGTTTACTTTACCAGTTCAACTCTTCAATAGCGCTTCACTCCCCGTCAACGGTGCCAGAAAATAGTCTTGATGACCCACAATTATAGGGGGTGTATCATAGTACTTTTGATAAATAGGAGTGTCGATCCCAACGAGGAGAAGAAGGTGTTGACTAGTGGTATGGAGCAGGAAATCTCTATAAATACTTGGCAAACGGATTTTTAGGGGTTTTCTGATAAAGCAACAAAACAAATTGCAAGTGATAAAGACAACGAACAACTGCAGCGAGTGGACCAATCCTTTATTAGAAAAGGACAAGCCGGTGGAAATACTTATAAGGACCAAACGTTCTCGAGGACACATGGGAATTCTGTCAAGTGCTTCCGCTTCAAATAGCTGAGTACTCTTCTTTGGTGTTGTAAGTGTTGTGTGGGTGAACCTGTTCTAATGTACCGACCTTACTTGGACTAATACATACTTGTGATTAAAGCCCCTGCAAGCATCTGCAACTACAGGAAAGTAATTAAGATATAAACCTAACCATAGCATTAAACTCTGAGATCCTACACTCCCTTGTGCAAAGGTGTCCTAACAAGGTTTCAGGTTTCTGTCACTCCTGCAACCCCACGTGTTGTGGTATTGCCGACGAGTACGCCATGGAGGGGTCCTCACAGTGCGTGTTTAGAGACGTGGGGTAAGTCGGACGGTTGACGGGTACGAGGTAACACAGTTTACCCAGGTTCAGATCCCACAACGGTGGCGGAATCCTACTCCTGCTATAAATCACTATAAGGGCAATACACCGAGTTACAGAGATAGGTTCGCTGTGCGAGGTTGTATGAAGTTGTCTATGATCGTATCAGATTGTGCCCTAAAGGCTCCCATAGGCCCGACTTATATAGTCGCCAGGTCCTAGGGTTACAGGGAAAAGTCCTAGCCCGACAGGTTACAGAGTCCTACACTGTCTATTACTAGTCTTGTGTATCTTGCACTCCAAGGCTCCAGGTACGTTGGTGACTCCACCGTAGCCTTCCTTTATCCGGCATGGGCCTCCCTTCTGGATCCATCTAACTGGGCCGCCCAGCAGGCCATAGGCCGTGCTACCGACTATGGGCCACCCGGGTTAGCCGGATAAGAGACATGTTATAAGGATACCCATATAGCATATCCCCAATAGTAGCCCCCGGAGAACTCCGAGATCTTGCGCCGTCTTGCCTCTTCACGTGGAATGCTCCGTCTAGATGGATGTCGGCAAATCGTCAAGCAACATCTTGTAGTCCTCCCAAATAACCTTGCAAGGCTTTCTCCGTATTCTACTTGTAAGCCGGAGAAATGCTGAATCCTCCATCATATTCTTCCGTAGTCGGATTGTATCCGTCCATGTCAGAATCTTCGATGTGACGGCTCATATACCCATGTCAGCTAGGACGACGTAGGCTTAGGTCAGCAACGCCTCGTAACTCACACATGCAGAGAACGCAATCATATCCGATTTTACCGCGCGAGCGATACGAACAGTTGGCGGCGACAGTTGGAGACGTGGCGAAATTTCCGCACACGTTCACGAACACGTCGTCTACGCGGCAACTGTCCGATTAAGCTACACGAATCTTGACGCCGAGGATGATAAATAGTAACCGTGGGAAAGTTTCCACTTTTTACCTCATTCTTCTCATGTCGTCTTCTTCCTCCAGCCGCGCGTCTCCTCGAGCTCTCCGCGAGAAACCTCGAGAAAACCCTAGCTCTCCTCTACACCAGTCGTATCCACCCTTCACTCCATGGCTAGCAGCAGCACCTCCCCATCGATGGCGGCGTCGAGCAAAGCCGCGGCGAAGCCGGAAAGCTCCATCGTCGTGACCCCAGAGGGTTTGGTCATTCCCGCATCGGCGGTGATCGAGTCCACCGGCGGCGACCAAAATTTGGCGGCGCTAGAGCCACTGGAGGAAGAGCCAGACTCGCACAAGGGCGATTGGCGCGGCTCGGACATCACCGACCGCGACATCAAAGAGATGGTCGCCGAAGGCTACCTCCCTACGACGGAGGGGCTCGCCTGGTGGGCGGCGTCGGCCGGCGAGGTGACACCTTCTCCCCAAGTCGGAGAAAAGGTGTACCTTAAAGCTCAGCTGGTACGCGGCGTTTCCCTGCCCATCTCCCACATCTTCCTCTACGTCTTAAACCACTATAGGGTCCAGCCCCATAACCTTTCCCCAATAGTATCCTAGTGCTTAGCAACTTCGCGGCACTATGCGAGGGATATCTAGGGATAAGACCTAGGTTAGACCTTTTCGTGTACTTCTTCACCGTCAAACGTGAAGCCGGACATAGTAAGGAGGAGCTTAGGAACTGCGGCACCATAAGCTTCAAGATTCGACCTGGCCGGCGGTTCCCCGACATCGTCGGCCACGAGTCCTGCAAGAATTGGCAACGGACATACTTTTACGGCCCCGACATTCCTCTGGTGGGCCGAGAAGTAACGTACCCGGACTTCGTGGATGGAGCCGCCGCTGAAGTTTCCACGTGGAGATCCCAAGCCTCCCTTCCCTCCGACCTCGACGCTTCTCGCGCTATAAGGCGGATCGAATGGTTTGTAGAGACGGGTTTGACCGTCTTGGACCTAGCCATGTGCTGGTTCATCAGGCGAATCCAACCTTTGCAGCACCGCGCGAAGTATATGCACGAGTATACCAGCGACCGAAGGGATAGCCTCCGCATCTCCGTGGATAACTTCTCGAGCGACTCCATCAAGCTCCGCCTTAAGGACATCGTCAAGGTGAAGGATAAGAAGCATGGCTTCACCATCACCTACGACATGTTCGTAGACGGCAAGTGCCCAAAGGTAGGTATTTATTTTCCGTATAGGGCATATGCTCCAATTTTTCCGTCTTGCCACTACCATCTTATCTAACACAGTGATTTATTACTTAACATCTTAGCGATCTAGATGAGGGCAACCTGGCTGCCCAAATCTACGATCCAAATATGAAGGAAGTCACAGTCGTGTCCGACGACGATGTCACGTTGGCGCGAAAGCGGAAGAGCTCCACCTCTGACGCTGCCGACGGAGGCAAGAAGAAGAAGACGGAGGGTGGAGCCTCCAAGAAGATTACCGCCGCCCTGGAGGCGGAAAAGAGAAAAGCCACCGGGATTTTTGCCAAAGCACCCCCCTAGTGTAAGCTTCTCATTCTTCGACATTGTCTATTTGTCTATCTTGTTCCTGTACTTATGCATTTTGCATGTCTCAGGAAGAAAGCAACGACCAGCCTCAAGAAGACCTCCAAAACTTTGGGGGCTTCTAGAAATATCAAAGACATGCTACATCGCGACGCCTCCCCCGCCATCGCCCCTGCTACCCCTGCCGTCAAGCCCTCGTCTGCCCCGACAAGCTCACAAGCTAAGGAGGCACCAGGCCCTTCCGTCATGGAAGTGGATTCTGGCGCCACTACCGAACTCGCTGTTGTCAGCGAGCAGGCAACGCAGGAGAGCACCGCTTAACAAATGGCTGAAGCTCCGGTTAAGGATGCAATCGGTGGAGGCAAGGCGGTGGTGGAAGCTAGTACTTCTACCGAAGGTGGCAGTCTTGCTCCCCAGAAACCCTTTGAGTTCCCCAAGATAGTCTACCCGGCGCTCACGCCGAGTAACACAACTCTGGTTCCTGGAGGAGTACCGACATCTCCGACGTGCGGTCTTGAGGAGCTCCTCCGACAAGCGGACATCTTGTGAGGAAATAGCATCTCCTTTGGCAAGCTTCTAGCCGAGAGAGCTACAAACCTCAAGATCATTGCACTTGTAAGTTTTACTTTGCCTTTTGCATTTCATATGAGTATCCCACTGTAGCCCCCGAGGATGTAGACGGAAAACCACAGGTTTTGCATCTACATGCTCTAAGAGTGACTAAGTTAGAAAAAACTCTCACTGTAGCCCCCAAGCATTTAGATGGAATGAACTATTCCGACTAGATGCTTTAAGAGTAGCATACGCAGTGTTTATAATTTTCAATACTGTATCCCCCAAGCCTCTAGTTGTAACTGAACTAGTTCCGACTAGATGCTTAAAGAAAAGCTAAGCAGATTCCAAGTTAAAAACTTCATACTGTAGCCCCCAAGCTTCTAATCGATAACTGAATTAGTTCCGACTAGATGCTTAAAGAAAATCTAAGCATATTGCTATGTTAAAAACTCTCGCTGTAGCCCCCGAGCGTCTAGGTGGAAAATTTCCGACTAGATGCTCCAAGTAGACTAAACAACGGTTAAACTTTTTTCTTTTTTCCACAGAACGAGAATGCGTACATATCTTGAAGCTGAAAAGGGTAAAAATGCCTTCTTGAAGGAACAAATCATCAAAAACAAGAGTCTGTTTTCTTTTTGCGCATTCCGTCTTGTTTTTGTACCTTCATTCTCCGAGTACTCACTGTGTAATTTGTTTTCTCCGACTTGCAGAACATGTCGCCAAGGCCAAGGACATTGTCGAGCAGTCCAAGCACATCCAGCAGCTGGACAGCGAGAACAAGAGACTTAAGGAGGAGAGGAAGGAAATGCTAAAAATGCACGAGGATTCCATGAAGGCCCTGTAGGACTCCGCATCCGTGGAGATCAATCACTTGAAGGAGGAGCTTGCGATCTTAAAAGATCAGAAGCAAGCTGCTGATGAGCAAAACCAACGCCACAGCGAGGCGTTTAAGCTCCTCCAACAAGAGAAAGAATCTTGGATACCCTCTGGCAGGCTAAAGCCAGCATCTTCAGTAAGTTTCCTCCTCCTTGTATTTCTGTAGTTTGGATACTTTGAATTTATTGAACTCATGTGCTCCTTGTCGGAATTTGCAGCTCCTATGGGTTTAACCCGCTCGCCTCCTTCGGACAAGGAATGCATGGTTCTTGCTGGCAACTTCGTCAACACCGCCATCACCCAGGCCAAAGAGATTGTCAAGCCCCTCCAGATATACATCAAGGCCTCGGACTCTGTGGCGAAGTACTCGGAGATTCTGCGTTGAGCCCCCGAGCGTGTCACGACCTGGAAAGCTTCATGTGCACGGGCTGGCGCAAGGATGGCGCTGTCAATGGTGAAGGCATACTACAAAGGTGCCGACATCGACACGGTGACCTCTGGTATCCCTGACGTCGACGATGACGGCAAAGAGATTGATCATGAATCCATCTTGTCGTCACTCGCGGGTTATGACACCAGAGTTGCCGAGTTGGTGGACATCGACGTCTTCGTGCCCATGAACACCATCGACAGCGTTAACCAAGATTCCTCCGAGTCTCACCATAGTGCCGACGTTGAGGGTGATTCTCCGGCTGGTGACGATGCTGCTTCCAAGTCTCCTGCGCCAAAGGAATGAAAAAATAACTTTGTAACATTTGTTTCACCATTGGTGTATGCGCGGAAAAAACTTGGTGATGTAACTTAAGGCGGAAAGCAATGGTTGTTATGTCCTGCTACTTAAGAACTAATTTCCATCATGTATATATTTTTTAAGAAAGTGCTGGCTTATCCATTACTTTGGTTCTTATGCTTGACTTTTCGTGAGTCGGAAGACTCGTTGTCGGAACCATGCGCTTAGGTGATGATGCCCAATGGCACCGTCAATAACCCGAGCACAAAATTGCCGACAACAAGTGCCAAAAGTCACTACTCCAGAATCCACATAAAAACGACAAAGAACGTGTAGACCAGAAAACTTAAGCTAACGCCCGTAAGCGGAATTTTCACAAGTGCAAATGCAAGACTTGTGCATAATGGTTTTACATGATCCAAAAATGAACACTAAAGGAGGTAAAAGACTCAGAAATATGAGTGAACCAGAGAGCTTTATTTCATTGATCATATAAGAGATACACAATTAGATAAAAAATGCTAAGTGTAAAAAGGACGTAGCTGTGCTATGTTCCATCGCCGATCAAGCTCCGAGTAGTCATCATCCGGGACACGTCGCTTACGCTTATGATCCTCGTTGTGTCTATCCTTTAGCTCACGATTGTCAACAAGGTAGTAAGACCCATTGAGCAGCGCCTTGCTTATGATGAACGGTCCTTCCCATGGCGGGGATAATTTGTGTGACTTCTTCTGCTTAAGTCGGAGCACCAAATCCCCCTCTTTAAACGAGCGATGCCGAACGCGGCGACTATGGTAGCTGTGTAGCTTCTGCTGGTAGATGGCGGATATTTGGCATGCCAAAACACGCTCCTCCTCGAGAAGGTCCACATCTAGGCATCTAGATTCTTCAGCGTCATCCTCGTCGTAGGTGGCAACTCTTGGTGCATCGTGTAGGATGTCGGAAAGCAAGATGGCTTCTGCTCCATATACCATGAAGTAAGGGGTGTAGCCGGTGGATCTGTTGGGTGTAGTTCGTAAACTCCACAGCGCAGATGGCAATTCTTCTGCCCAGGCTCTAGCTGCTCTATGTAGCTGTGCCTCAAGACGTGGCTTGATTCCCTGCAGAATTAATCCATTGGCTCGCTCAACCTGACCATTGGATTGTGGGTGTGCCACAGATGCAAGGTCAAGTCGAATGCCTTTCTCCCAGCAATAAGCCTCCACTTCTCCAAGTGATAAGTTGCTTCCGTTGTCGGTGATAATGCTATGTGGGAGACCAAATCTCACCACTAGATCCCGGACAAACCTGAGGGCAGTTGCCCCATCAAGCTTTCTAATGGGCTTAGCTTCTATCCTTTTGGTGAATTTGTCAACTGCTACAAGCAGATGCGTAAACCCACAAGGTGTCATCTGTAACGGTCCCACCATGTCCAGCCCCCAGACTGCAAACGGACAAGTTATTGGTATTGTTCGCAATTCTTCAGCAGGAACGTGTGGTTGTCGGGCATAATACTGGCATCCCATGCATGTCTCAACCAGCTTGTCGGCGTCCGCCTTCGCGGTCAGCCAGTAGAATCCTTGCCGGAAGGCTTTCGCGACCAACGATCGAGGAGCGGCATGATGCCCGCAATCTCCGAGATGGATTTCGCGCAGGATTTCCATACCTTCTAGCGGGGAAACACACTTTAGGTATACACCAGTAGTGCTCCTTTTATAGAGTTGCCCATTGATTATGGTATAACCCTTTGCTCGTCGAACTATTTGCCGTCTTTCGACTTCATCGTCAGCCAAAGTTCCGTGTTCGAGATATTCCATGAACGGTTTTGTCCAAGCCGGAGGGACCTTAGTCACCATGTTGACGAAAGAGTCGGCTTTATCCAGGTTGTCGATGTCAGCCCCCTTCACGGATGGTGTGCGCAGGTGCTCTAGGAAGACTCCTGGCGGAATTCGCTTGCGCCCTGATCCAAGCTTAGACAGCAGATCAGCCGCCTCGTTTTGTTCCCTAGGTACATACTTGACTTCGTAGCCCAAGAAGCTCCTGGCTATCTCGTCCACTTCGTCTCGATATGCCGCCATCATAGGGTTCCACGCATTCCAGGTGCCAGCCACCTGCTGGGCAACCAAGTCGAAATCTCCACAGCAAACTATGCGCTTGATGACAATATCCTTGGCTACACGTAGTCCATGAATGAGTGCTTCATACTCCGCCATGTTGTTTGTAGCCTCGAAGTGGATCTGCAGAACGCAGTGTAGCTTGTCTCCTGTTGGTGACTGTAGCAATACACCATCCCCCGAGCCATTGAGCAGCTTTGATCCATCAAAGTGCATCACCTAGTACTCTGGTTCTGGCAACAGAGTAACATCTGGCGCCTCCGTCCAATCTGCAACAAAATCCACCAAGGCTTATGACTTGATAGCTACGCTTATCTTGTAGGTTATCTCGAAGGCGACAAGTTCAATGCCCCACTTCGTGACCCTTCCTGTAGCGTCGCTGTTATTAATAATGTCGGACAGTGGAGTCTTGCTCACCACTGTAATTGGGTGCTCCTGAAAGTAATGCCTCAGCTTCCGAGAAGCAAGGAATACTCCATAAGCTATCTTTTGATAGTGCGGGTAACGCTGCTTGGACTCGTCAAGACCTCGCTCACATAGTAAACTGGTCGTTGAACTCCATGCTCATAGCCTGGTTCCTTCCGCTCTACCACGACGACGATGTTGATAGGTTGGTTGCCGCCATGTAAATTAATAGGGGCTCTTTAGGCTCGGCTGCTGCAAGGATGGGCGCTGAGGAAAGAATCTCCTTGAGCTGCTTCAATGTTGCATCTGCTTCGTCCGTCCATGTGAATTTGTCCGCCTTCTTCAGCAACTTGTACAGCGGCAGGGCCTTCTCTCCAAGTCGGCTGATGAACCGACTAACTGCTGCAAGACACAACTTGTTAGTCGTTGAATGTCCTTTAGGCATGTCGGACGGTTTATGTTTAAGATGGCCTTGATTTTCTCCGGGTTGACCTCGATTCCACGTTGGGAAATGATGAAGCCCATCAATTTGCCGGCTGGAACCCCGAAGACGCACTTCTTAGGGTTAAGCATCATGTTATATTTCCGGTGATTATCAAAGGTTTCTTTTAAGTTGGAGATTAAGTCGTTTGAATTTTTAGACATCGCCGTGATATCGTCCACATAGGCGTGAACGTTTCGACCAATTTGGTCGTGAAGGCAACGTTCATTGTCCGCTGGTAGGTAGCACCTGCGTTTTTGAGCCCAAAGGGCATCATGACATAGCAAAATGTGTCGTATGGGGTAGTGAACGAAGTGGCCAATTGGTTCGACTTCCTCATTTTGATCTGGTGGTATCCTGAGTATGCATCGAGAAAAGACAAAAGTTCCGAGCCAGCCGTCGAGTCAATGACTTGGTCAATGCGAGGCAAAGCAAACGGATCTTTGGGACATGCTTTGTTCAAGCCGGTGTAATCAACGCACATTCTTAATTCATTGGTTCCCTTTTTGGGGACAAGTATAGGATTGGCCACCCATTGGGTGTGAAGGACTTCTCGGATAAATCTAGCCTTAAGTAACCTAGCTATCTATTTGCCAATGGCGCGTCTCTTCTCATATCCAAAGCATCGTAGAGGTTGTTTCACTGGTTTGCATTTTGGATCAATGTTTAAGTTGTACTCGCAAGTTCCCTAGGTACACCTTTCATGTCGGCAGGTTGCCAGGCAAAGATGTCCCTATTCTCACAGAGGAACTCGACGAGCGCGCTTTCCTATTTGGGATCCAGGTTCGTCCCAATGGCGATGGTCTTGGAGGCATCGCCTACCACAAGTTCCACCGGCTTGGTCTCGATGGCGGCCTTGAATGCAGGAGCGGAGTCGGAGATCTGCTTCTTCGACGCGGGCATCTCTGAGTCATTGACCTTGCTCTGGATCTCTTTGAATTCTTCGCTGTAGAGGACAGCTTCTACAACGGTTGCTTCGTTGATCTCGCAGTCCCTTGCCTTGGTAAAGCTCCCGGATACGTTGATGACACCATTTGGTCCGGGTATCTTGAGTTTGTTGTAGACGAAGCATGGCTTGGCCATGAACGTGTGGAATATGTCGCGGCCGAATATGACGTGGTACACGCGCTTGAAGGGGACCACCTCGAAGGTCATGCGCTCTTGGCGGTAATTATTAACATCGCCAAAGGCAACCTGAAGTGTAATGCACCCAAGGGACTGAGCCTCCCGACCAGGAACTACGTCGTGGAAGATGGTGTTGGTCCGCCTTAGGTTTGCCTCCGTCAAGTTCATCTTATGCAGTGTATCCAGGTACATGATGTTGATGCTGCTTCCACTATCCACCATGCACTTGGTGAACTCTACGCCGTCAATCAGGGGGTTGATGACCAAGGCGTACTGGTTCTCCGTGGGCACAAGGTCTGGGTGGTCCGTCCTGTCCCAAGTTATTGGAACCTCCGACCAGCGCAGGTACTGGGGGACTGGGGGGAGAGTGGCCATCAGGATCCTCAGAGAGGTCTTCTATTGTCGGACGGTGGGGGTGCCAAGGAAAGTGTGGTAGACTGGTGCCTTCTTTGCGAAGGGGTTCTTGCCCTTATTGTCGCTCTTGGCGGCATGCTTGGGGGTCAACGTCTTCGTCCATGTCACTTGAATCCTTGGACTCCTCCTTCTTCTTCCCCTTGCCCTTGCCTCGCGGTCTGTTCTTCCGACTTCACTTGTAGCCGGACTCCGGGTCTTCCTTGAGGTTGTTGACGAACTTGCAGTGTCGATTGGTATGGGTGGCCTTGCCGTTGGCATCGAGGTGTATGAGGCACGGCATATCGCGGTACTCTTCGTAGGTTCAGGGAACGCGGAGCAGCACCGAGGTGGTTTCACTTCCTCGTTGCTGCCCACGACCAGCTCCCCTTCCTCGGCCACGTTATCCGCCTTCTCCTCGTCCTGCAAAAGTCATAGTGACCATGTCGGTAGATTGCTTTTCTTCTGGAGCAGTTTTCTGCTTTGTACTGTTGTTCCTCCGAGCTTGAGTTGGAACGGCCGTTGCCGGCAAAGAGCCACGAGCATCGTCGTCGGCAGCTGCGAACTCACTAGCCAACTGAATCATCTGATTCAAGTCAAGCTGGTGATTGTCCTGCAAGCGCTTCAGCTTATGTCGGAGCAGCGTGCCCCTTTCGAACCCATCGATGAAGGCGGCCATGGCGGTCTGAGCGTGCACTCCTGCACAGGAATTCTTCATATCCAGCCATCAGGAGAGGTAGGCGCGAGATGTCTCGTCTTTTTCTTGCACGCATCGCTGTAGATCGCCCATAGTGCAGGGACGCTTGTATGTACCCTCAAAGTTCTTGGTGAATGCTTCTTGCATGTCCAGCCAGTTGTAGATATATTTCTCCGGCAAGTAGTCGATCCATTGACGGGCCGTGCCTGCCAACATTAACGGGAGGTACTTGACGGTGACGTTGGGGTTGCCTCCGGCAATCTCCACCGTGTTGCCGTAGTCCTGCAACCATGTGGCTGGCTTGCGGTGTCGTCATAGGGCTTGATGGTCTTGTCAATCCGGAAACCTTTGGGGTAAGTTGTGGACCTTATTGCAGGTACAACAACGTGGTCCTAGGTACGGTCCTTCCCGGGCCTCGTGGATCTTGTCGATCCACAAACGTGCATCGTACGGCTCCTGGGTTCTTCTTTTTGTCAACAGGGGATGGGCTGCGTGAACGACGCGGGCCTCTTCCGCCATGGTGACTGCTTGGTGGTGACGGAGGCGGAGGTGGCGGTGGGTT
Source organism: Avena sativa (assembly GCA_916181665.1). Lineage (NCBI taxonomy): Eukaryota > Viridiplantae > Streptophyta > Magnoliopsida > Poales > Poaceae > Avena > Avena sativa. The sequence continues at coordinate 294,020,755 of OV702297.1, read as the reverse complement.
AGCTTTCTTGCTGTTACCCTCCTGCGACGCCTCACGCCTGTCACGGTTGCTTGCCGGACGTGGAGGGTCATGGCGTGACCTGCTCATGTGTCCTTGGTTGCGCTCTCCGTCATGACAGGTCTGCTCCGTGTTGTCGCGGATGACGATGCCGCACTGCTTTGGTGGGGGCATATCCGTATGATGGTGCTTGTAATCTTCGCGATGTCGGGGAGACCGGGGTGGTGGCGATGGGCGACGAGGTCAGGCCTTTCCTCCATGGTCGGAGGATATGGGGATGGCATCCTTCCTGTTGCGTGCATCCCTCCGTCTTTGTTCTGATGAACCCGTCTGGGACCCGACATCAAGAGGAGATATGTCCCTTGGCGGCTTGTACTGGCTAGATCGGCAGAGCGCAGAGTCAGACTCAAGCCTCTGAGAGGTGGCCTTTTCCTGCTGCTTCACCGCCTTGGCCACTAGGTCATAGACCTTTTCCACTGCCTCAGGCGATCTATCCTGCTCCAGAAGGGTTTTGGCGACGGCGAGGTTAAGGAGTGGGGTGGGCATCACCTGCTTGCCTTCACTGTCAATGTATGCCTTGGCCTGTGCCGGCTTCGAGGGAGCCCATCCTAGGTTGCACCGTACACCAGGATCGTTGATGACGCGATCCAGAGCTTTTTTAGCCTTCTGCTGATATAGCAAAGTCTTGTACTCGGCCTCCATTGCTCTAGCTTTCTCTATGGACTTCTACGCGTTGACCAGATCTCGATTGTAACATCCCTAAAATCATGTTTCAAACTCATGCATATCATCCATGCATCCATCATCATATAGAGTTCATTTCAAACAAATCAATTCAAAAACAGGAGCATATGAGCTCATTATTTTATGTGATCAGCATTTAAAACAAATACAAATCTCCAATGTGAGATAGGTGTTCAGTGAACCAAACCTTGTGTCTTATTGCTTTCAGAATGTATTGCTAGATTGCTAAGATTTAAACCCAAGTTTTCAAAGCAAATATAATTTGAAAACCAATTTCAAAACCTATATAAAACTAGTGCTATGTCACTGCTTATTTTATTTTATTCCAAGTGATCAGGCCAATTCAAAGTGACCACTTGGTTTTATGCCCAGAAGTGTGATTGTTGCACACTGCAAAAATCCTGAAAATATTTGAATTCAAATAGATTTTGAAATCATTTGAATTTGATTTCTGAAATTGAAAACAGAAAAAGAAAAGGAGAAAAGAATTAGAAAAGGGCCAGCGCCACCTATCTAGCCCAACGACGGATTCAGCCCACTAAGCCCACCCGGGTTCCCTCTCTCTCTCTCTCTCACTCGCAGACGAACCCACCGAGTGACTGACGCCAGGACCCCACCCCCTCTCTGTTTCTCTCGCTGACAACTAGGCCTCACTGCTGCGTCACCCTTCGTCCCCAAATCGCGCCCACGACCACGTCGCCGGCCGTTCCCTCCGCCATTCACTGCCGCGTTGATTCCGCGCTTAATTGCCATTGATACCGCGCGTGATCCTCGCCCCCGCTCTGGCTATAAGACCACCTCCCCCTCGCGGCCATTTCCCCCAACAAAGCCAGACAGAAACGCCCCCAGGCTGCCCGCAATCGCCCTTGCACCGCCGCAAACAGAGCTCACTCCGGCGACCAATCCCGGTGAGCCCTGTGCGCCCCTTATCCTCTGGTTCATACGAACAGCTTCACAATCTCTTTGCGCTCCTCCTGATGTATTTGGTTCGTCCTATACTGCCCCAGGTCGTCGTCTTCATCAAGCTCTGCAAGCCCCCGACGACGTCACCAACTCCGGCGATTAAATTCGGTGAGCTCCCTGTTCCCCTTCACTTCTGATTCACACGAGCGTGTTCGCCGTAGTCTTGCGCACCCCCTTATGCCTTTGATTCATGCTAGGGTGACCAGGAGTGTCGCCAACGTCGTCGTCCACCCGAGCCCGACGCTGTCAGCAACTCCGACGAGCCCGTGCAGCCGTGTCCGTGCGCCCCTTGCCAAGCCATCGCCACGTTGAGCATCAGTGCATCGCTACGAGCCTGGTAAGCACCTCCGACGACCCTAGAACCCCCTGTAGCCGCCGCGCCGCCGTAGACAGAGCTGCCGCCGCCAGATACCACCGCCAGCGCCGCCCATCTGTGGTCGCTTGGTCGATGACCGTTGGATCTAGATCCAGCGCGTATAAATAGATCACTTAACGAAACGGTAAGAGTAGATCTAGGCCGTGCAAATTAAGTAGATCTAACGGCCTGTGTGTGTGATCCTGAGCGAACCGGTACGCGCCAATCAGAACGTGACGCGTGGCTAGAGATTAGATTTAAAATCAGAATTTGAATCTATTAGATGTTTGATTTTGTTTTAGCCATAACTTTTGATCCCCATGTTCAAATTTGACAAATTTTATATCAATGGAATCAGGAGAACAAGCCCTTTCTAAATATGCAATGTGTTTAATGTTTTGCTTCTGTTAAAATGATTTTATTTACAGAAACATGTGTAGGCCTATTTTGTGTATATAAATTGTTTGAGAAATGTTTTAGTGTTTAAATAAATGTTGTTTGGCAAGTTTTGAACTTGTTTATGAACCAGTACTATGCACTTGTCTTGTTGTGTTTAGAAAATCATCACATACCATATTGCATGCATCCATATATTTTTGTTTGTATATATTTTGTATGTGATTTGTTGCTATGATTTTATGTGTAGATTTTGGTGCCAATAGTGATTGTGATTGTGAGGAGTGTAACTACTCTCCAAACTAACAAGGCAAGTGGTGCTTCATGATATTTTTATCCCTATGTTTTCTACTAAGCATTAGAAATATTTTGCTAGTCTTGCATGTTATATTTTGCTTATATGCCATGTTGGGATATCCTAGTAGTTGTAGAATTACTAGGAAATTTCTAAGTTAAGATGCTTATATATGCCATGCTTAGCCTAGCTAGTAGCAACCAAGGGTGGTGAAATATACATGCTATGATAAAAATAATTCTAAGTCTTTGGACTTGTGTTTTGCCTAATAAAACAACTAAGTAAATGAAACACCTCGGTGGAATGGAAGGAATGGTTTATGTTGAGTGGTTACACAAGGCCCATTTCTATGGTTTACCTTGTGTATCTCACTTGTGGAAAGCCACCCAGGAACAAAGAGATTTTAGAGGCCAAATGTTTAGAAGCTTCTAGTGCAGCCACTTGGCAATATGGGCTCTGCCTGGACCATATAGGTTGCAAGAACTTAGCCATTTGGACAGTTGGTGGTAGTGGGAATGATAGGATGGAGCGCGTCCATTTGGTCTAAGGGAATGCTTCTGAAAGGTCCTGTCTTGGTGAAAATCAAGTCTGGTGGGGAAAGTGCACAACCTCTGCAGATGGAAGAATATAAGTACTTAGCCATGTCCCTGGAAAAGGACAACTTGAGCATCAAGACATGGAAGCTATCAAGAATCTCCTCATCCCAATTTCTAAGTAAAACTTGTGGTTGAACAAGGGTGAAGGACCTCAATGTCTATTGGTGGTTCCTTGGGAAAAGTTTTTGACAAAGAAAAACTTAGTGATTTCAACTAATAGGCAAAACCTATTTTGAGCAAAGCAAGCCTAAGCTACACTTAGCCAAATTGCATATAGTATCTAGTCCACCAAAAAAATATACTAAGGTATCACTTGCCAATACTATTCCAATGTATTGACCCACTATGGCTGTAACTTGTGATGTTGCAGGTTACTCTGATGAGGATTAGGAGTCATGAGTCTACACTCAACATGTTTGCCTGTGGCACATGAAGATGAAGACTTTTATCTATTACTTATTTAAACTCTTGTAATAGGCCTGTGGCCATGGAGTTGTAAAGACTATGTTGTCTCTGGAATGATTGCAATAATGACCTTTGTTTCTGTGTACTTCATCTTAAACTGTGGATGCTAGCATTGATCCAGGGACTAGCATTGCAATCACAGGGATCCTTTTCCTTTATAAAGGAGGGATCTTACATCGATCTAGTTTAGCGCCTTGCTCCGCGATGGTCTGTGCTTCCTCTAGCAGCTGCTGGCGCTTCTCGTCAAGCTGGTTCACGTTCTGGATATGAGCGATGGTTAGTGGCTCGACGAGGAGATTGCCATACATCACTCTATCAGCTGGAGTGACTTGGGCTGCTGTAGACGTAGATGCTGGAGGCGGCAAGTTTGCGGTGTTATTGTTGCTCTGGCCGGTGCCGAGTTCCTGCGGCTGTTGCACTGGGTTAGGCGGAGGAGGCATGACCTTTGCGCGATCAACGTCAGCAGCAATGAGTGGCCCCTTCCCCTTGTCCAGCGCTCTAGGCGGAGCTTGTCCGGGTTGATCTTCATCCATCGCCGTCCCAATGGTGACGAACACCCCTCGGGACGTGACGGTGTTGTTGGCTTGCTCGTCGCGCGAGTACTCCTCCTCCATCTCCTGCATAGCAGAGTCTAGCTCTTCCGGACTGAAGTCTATCTCCTCTGAATTTGCACTGAAATCAGCATAAAGCGCATCAATGACAGAGTCGGAGGGTGCCAGGACTTCCTTGATGACGGGCGGTGGAGGTGCAACGGCCTCGACGATGACTGGAGGTGGTGGTGCTGTTGTGACGATGGTGGCCGGAGGCGGTGGTGGCGGTGGCTGAATCGGGGGGCTCCGTCAATGAGCGCAAGCGCTGTCTGAGCTGCCGCTTCGGCCTCCGCGTAGTTGTTGATGGTGTTCACCATGCCTTCAAAGGTAAGGCGTCCTGACTCCTGCTGCCGTCTTAGAGAATGTTGGAGAAGCGTGTCGTGGTTCAGTCCTTCCACAAAGTGATAGATATCATCATCATTGGGGTAGTGGGCCAGATCGGCCCGTATATGGAGCCACCTGGCCAGGTAATCGCGGGGGGTTTCGCCCTCTCTCTGAACGCAGCGCGCTAGATCGAAGATGGTAACCACACCGTTGAACTTGGATCTCTGCTGTCCAGACGCACGGACGAAGCCGGTGGATTTCCAGTGATCTTCCACCTTTATATCCTGCACAGGGGCGGTTTGGGTGGGCCTTGAATTTTTCTGATCTTTGCCGGCAAACTCTGAGGAGAGATCTGACATCAATCCTTCCGCAAACGTATCCTGCCCGTATGCGGTACATGCGGGCCTTGGTGCTTTCTGATCTTTGCCGGCAAACTCCGAAGAGAGATCCGACATCGATCCTTCTGTGAGCGTATCCAGCCCGTAGGCGGTCCGTGCGGGTCTTGATGCTCCTCCGACTCCCAGGGAACTAGTGCCCGAGTCAGTTTCACCGATGAAGAGGTGGATGTCTCTGATAGGAACGATCAAGCACCGCGTAGGGTTCGTCTTCCCCGGGATCCAGAACTCGTCCAGAGGGACGATCGGAACGTTGCCAGAGAAGAGAACGCGACCGATGGCTACTGTTTCGCCGATTCCCGTGAAGATCTTGGTCCTCGCCCACTGAAGAGCCTGAAGCGCCTCTTGCCCCACGGTGGGCGCCAACTGTCGTGGTATTGCCGACGAGTACGCCATGGAGGGGTCCTCACAGTGCGTGTTTAGAGACGTGGGGTAAGGCGGACGGTTGACGGGTACGAGGTAACACAGCTTACCCTGGTTCAGATCCCACAACGGTGGCGGAATCCTACTCCTGCTATAAATCACTATAAGGGCAATACGCCGAGTTATAGAGATAGGTTCGCTATGCAAGGTTGTATGAAGGTGTCTATGATCGTATCAGATTGTGCCCTAAAGGCTCCCATAGGCCCGACTTATATAGTCACCAGGTCCTAGGGTTACAGGGAAAAGTCCTAGCCCGACAGGTTACAGAGTCCTACACTGTCTATTACTAGTCTTGTGTATCTTGCACTCCAAGGCTCCGGGAACGTTGGTGAATCCACCGTAGACTTCCTTTATCCGGCATGGGCCTCCCTTCTGGATCCATCTAACTGGGCCGCCCAGCAGGCCATAGGCCATGCTATCGACTATGGGCCACCCGAGTTAGCCGGATAAGAGACATGCTATAAGGATACCCATATAGCATATCCCCAACACACGATTAGTAGCCAAATACACAATGCATTCCCCTATGCCTATAAATGGTGAAGTATTATGTTGTCAACATTCACATGACACCACTAGAAAAATATCACCACAACTTAAATACTAAACCGTTGAATAATAACTCAACACAAATTCACTACTAACAACAAGACTTCTCCCATGTCCTCAAGAACTAAACGAACTACTCACAAGACATCATATGGATCAAGATAAAATATGATATGGTGATGGATAACAATCTGAACCTAAACAATAATCCAATGGTTCCACTCACAAGCATCAACTACAATAGTAATTAACACCGGGAAATTTTCCCCTAAGAACTAATGCAAGATCCAACACGATTGTTACAGCGGGATGGAGTGGTGATGATGGTGCTAGTGGAGATGATGGTGTGGATGATGATGATAATGATCCCAATGAATCCTAGCTTGATGACGGTGTTGATGGCGATGATCTCCCCTCTCCGGGAAGGGATTTCCCTGGCAGAAATCTGTCTGCCAGAGAGCTCTTTCTCTCTCGGTGTTTTCCGCCCCGCAGAGGCAGCGGAAATCTTTCTATGGTACATCCCCTGTTATTAGAGTTCCGTGAGGAAGATATAGGCGAGAGGGCGGAGTCAGGAGCTGGCCAGGTAGGCCACACCTGTCCTAGGCGTGGGGCAAGGTGGGCCTGCGCCTAGGGGGTGTGGGCCCCCTGTGTCCCGGCTACGCCTCCCCTTCTGGTTTCCTCTGTCTTCTGGGAAAAATATAATTTTCCGATATTTTTCTTGTATTTTTCTGATCTTCACGAAATTGCATCAAAACACCTCTTTTTCCATCAGAAATCTGATTCCGGCAGTTCATCCTCCAAGAATCATCCAACATGCAAAAACAGAGGAAAATACCTAAGTAATACCTCATAATAAGATCTATATCAATGAATAGGGGCAAATTATGATATAGAATGGTGATTCAAATTGGACGTATCACCCTGCAAGCACCCGACGCCGTCCACGACTCAGGCGAGTAATTCCGTCTAGTTCTGCATGCCCCTTGACCTATGAATTCAAAGTAACTTGTGCGTCGTGGCCTTGTGCACCTCCTGATGCCCTTTGTTTGTGCTATGGTGACCTAGGTCGTCGCCTTTGTCGATGTTTGCAACAGCCTGATGCTCGCAGCAACTCCGACAAACCCCCACGGCCGCAACTCTTGCCCCCGTCCAAACCAAGACTACCTTGAGCATCCTCATGTTCACGCGAGTCAGGTAAACCTCTAGGTTCGCCAGAACATCGCCGGCAGTGCCTTCGCCGCCGCGGTAGCCACCAGCGCCGCCCGCGTTTGGTCATTTGATCTGGAGCTGTTAGATCTGAATCATGCGCTATAGATTAGATCATGAGCGAACCGGTAAGTTTAGAACGGCGCGTTGGATCTGACTTGATCCAACAGCGCGGAAAAGTGATCTGCACGAAGCGTTATCAACCAATCAGATGCGTCCACATGTCTGGTTGTTTGATTTAAAATCTGTTTTTGAATCTATTAGTTGATTTAACTTGTAAAATTCATAACTTTAGTTCTGTTTGTCCAAATTTTGCAAATAATATATCAATGGATTCAGAAAATTAAACCCTACACATCCATGTCCTTGGTTTGTCCATTTTATTCTGTAAAATTAGGATTATTTGCAGAACCAATTATAGGCTTATTTTGTCAATATAAAATGTTTTAAAAATTGTTTTAGAGTGAAACTTGTTTTGTGTGAACCTTAGAAAGTTTATCTTGTGTTCAGTACTGTTTGGTTTGACTTGTTTAGTGTAGAAAATAATCCTATTGCATTTGCATGCATTCATATATATTTTTGTTTGAATATTTGAATGTGATTTTAGTGTTATGATTTTATGTGTAGATTGTGGTGATTGTGATTGTGAGGACTGTTGCTACTCTCCTGTCAACACCTGGATTTTTAATCCCAGATGCCTATTATGCCATACATCGCAATCCCAGGATTACCATTTTTGCATGACATAACAGATTTGATATCACAGTACATCATCCATTACAAACCATACATAAGGTCTTACAACAAATAAAGGATCTCATGATCCAGTCTTAATACAATTCAAGCAGCAGAATACCGTAATAGTAACGATAGTGTAGGTGAAGCTCCATCTTCATGGTCACAGGCAATGCTGACGATGGGGGATGATCCTAGTTGTCGTAACCTTCCTGCTGTCCATCCTCCTGATAGTCCTCTTCATAGTCTGGCCACGGGAATAGCCAGGGACAAAGCCATGAGTACTCTTTAAGTACTCGCAAACTAATACTAACAAGTGAAGTGGTTTTTGAATAGGAAATACTAAGCTCTAGGTTGTTTTGCAAAAAGCCAAATTTATCTCTACTGAGTTCAGAAGCAAACAAAGCTAGTTGGAAGTTGTATAACACCTAAGTGGGACTTGAATTTCATCACAACCCTGTTGTGATAAAGTCAAAGTCATGATTCATTTCATAAGTCATTTTGAAAACATCTGACGACGGAACAATATGGCCACTCCAACTGTCCATAACCACGGACGCGGCTATTCGAATAGTTTGACACTCTATAAAGGTGGTACACTTTCACCACAACATTCGATATATCCGTTAGGAACAATCCTGAATTCACCATACTCAGTATGCGGATAATAAATCCTAACCTTTCAATTACACGCCCTAGTATAGGCACCTCTCCTGTGAGTTTGGCCTCCCAACCATGACCAACTATCATATTGGGAACTGCACAGGTGGACAATCTTCACAAGGTAGCCTCAGCTCAAACCTTGGCCGCAAGGGAACCCATACTAAGGTATATAAACTTCCAGTCAGGCCCTACCCAAATTTTGGGTATTATGGTTGTACGGTAAAATTGGAATGGTATCGCATCCAGACAACCATCAGTTTTATAAAGGGCTAAGGCTCATGCCTTAACATTTTCATCATCAAAATTATCTAGTGTTCAAAAACACATGTCAAAACATTTCAGTAGAATGACTCATCATTCTAAGGTTTTCATAACCATTTTCACCAAGTATTCCAATCTAAAGTTGATCAAATTTTATGCTTAACACTAGCATCTACAAGTGGGGGTAAATACCAAGGAGGGGTGGTAAACAAGTGTATCTTATCTAAGTTCAATCTCATGCCCCAGGATGACATCAAGATTTATCTAACTTAGACCAAGTTTTATGCCCTTTATGCTACCTTTAAATATCTTTCTAAAATCTACAAGTCACTAAGTAAACTCCAAAACAAGGCTTTGATAAAGAAATAAAATAACTAAGCTTGCAAGTAAAACTAGGATTGTGTATCATCAATTTGCATAATCAAGGCATGCCTAATGAATTGCATAGATTATATAGTTTTCACAGTTGCAAGTGTTAGCTTGCAAAGTTGCAAGTATAGGCTTGCTAAGTCAACTGGTAGTATTAGGCTTGCATAATTGCAAGTATAACTTTCTTAGATAGCTTGCCTTGTGCAGAGCAGTGGTTGAAGTTCTCCTCGGCTTCTTCCTCGTAGTATTCTCCATCCTCCTCGTATCCTTGGTTGGTACTAGCATCTATAAATAAATACGAGGTACACAATCACCAAACAATACTTAACTACTTTTATTTATCACACAAAAGTTCACACTAGATGATCTAGCCTCATCACTATTATCACAAAGATTAAAGGCAATAGTTTTATTTCCTTTATTTTAGAGAAGTCATTTATACTCATTGAAAAACTACTTCAAGATTTAATATTCTCCAACTAAACCATGGGATCATATTGACACATGTCATCACCACATATTTCGGTACTTGGGAATGTGATTTAAAGTGGTGTCACAATTTAATAAGGTTTAACCTTTTTATTTGAATTAAATAAAGTGACTAGAAATGCCTATGAGGCATTCTTTTATTTCTTGACCATTATTTCTGCAAGTAAACCTAGATATTTTTATATATTCAGAAATGTCTAGTTAAATGTGATTTTTGAATTTTTATATATTTTTATGTATTTTTATATATTCTTTTATTTCTTGACCATTATTTGGAATCAACTAAAAAGCTTTTGTGGTTGAATTTTGAAAAATGTTTGAATGCAGAAAAGCTTCTGCCTTGTTATTTTTACTATAGGTGATCTACAATTCCAAATGAATTGAATCAAACGGGCTTGGATTAAGAATTCCAGTACCAAATTGGTTTCATGCATTTTGGTTCAGTGAATCGACCTATGTTGATTTTGAATATAGGTACAGAACTGAGTTTGAAACTAAAAGAATAAACCTAAATTTGAATTACTGGGTCACGTAGGATGTTAACTGGGCCGGCCCATGGTGCACAGCGCATGCGCGGTTGAATTTATGTGAATGACCCCACCAGTCAGCGAGATAGGGGGTGTGAAGCGGTACAGGGTGATCTAGACCGTGCGATCAAACTCTAATCCAACGGCTGAGACCTATCATCTCCGTCGGGCAACGCCGGCGAGACAAAACCCTAGCGCGGCCAGTGGGGGTCTACGTGGGCTCACCGGGGCTCAGGCGAGGGTCGGCGACGGGGGCGAACGACTAAGTGGACGACGGCGAACCTCTTGGTACCGGAGGCTTCTCCTGGGGCGGCCCCAATTAACGGCTCCTTTCTTCCTCCTCCACGGCAGACTCCGGCCAAATTCCGGCGGTGTGTTGCTCGCCTTGCTCCGGGGGTGAGGTGGGGTGCTTCTGAGAGAGAGGGGAGTGAGATGGTGTGAAGAAATCGAGCTGGGGTGGCCTCTATTTATAGTGGAGCGAAGGGACCGAAGGGCGCGGACTGAGCTTGTCGGTGTCGTTGGCACAACAAGCTAAAGGCATGGGCGACGGTAGGGGCGGTGCTGTGCTCCCTGGCGAATCTCAACAACATGGTCACGCGGCATGGGGCGGTCGAGATGGTCGGAACGTCACGGTGCTCTAAGCGGGTCCGACGGAAGTTTTAATGGCGCACGGGCTCTCCTGGTCGTGCAGGGGCGAACAGGGTTGTCTGGAGGTCTCCTGACATGGTGGCGATCATGCTTGCACTTGGCAAGGGCGGCGCGCTGTCTGTGGGTGTATGTCGTGGGTGGCGCTCTGGCACGCTCTCGGCACGCTCGAAGAGAGGCTGGGCATGCTTGGGCTGGGTGGTCCAGGGGTTGGCTGCGCTCGAGGCTTGGACAGGGGGTGGCGATGGACGGTGATGCCTTCTATACAAGGTTGGAGAGGCTAGTGAGGCTCCTAGCTTGCTATCGATAGAGGGGTGGCAAGTTGAGCTCGGCATGGTCACCATAGATGGCTATGGCAAGCTCACAGTGGTGCTAAATCTTGTTAAATGGGCTATATGATCTACTAATAACTTGTTGTGAACCAGAGAGGGAACAAGTTAGGACACAATCACTACTCACTATAGTGTTTGATGTTTGTTTGTTTTGTGTCTGCAAGGTGTTTGATGAAATGGCCGAAAGAGATTCAAATTTGAATTTTTGATTCAAACTTTGTGGGTGTGTTAGTTACATACTAGGGAGTCTCTGGTTAGCTGGAAAGGTCAAGGGGTACTACTTTGGTTGGTTTTTGAAAATGGGTGATCTTCCCACATGTTAAAGATTCAATTTTGAATTGTCATTTGAATCAAGTTGCCAAATGTTTCTGTAAGTTTGAAAGGTGGGATTGGGATCACTTTTACTTGGTCTAGCAAGGGGTGAAAAGAAATGGAATTGTTTCTATTTGAAATCTTGGACTAGAAACACTCAAAGTGGCCTAGTGAGCAAGATTGGAAAAAATGACCATTTGCTTTATTTGATTTGTTTTTGATTTTCTCTTGATTTGTTTCTGCTTGGAAATGTTTTAGATGATGTTGTTTTCATCTTTAAACCATTCCTTGCTATTTAGAACAATCACATAAGTCCATTCATGCATTCATACAATCATCACATACACACATGCATTCATATTGATTTGATTAACAAAAGTTTTTTTGTTAACCCTAATTTTGGTGATTGGAATTTGATAATCATTGTTCCATATTTTTGGGATGTTACAAACCTTCCCTCCTTAAACAAAATCTCATCCCGAGATTTAAGAAAGAAGAAAGAAGAAAACTAGGATTTAAAAAGATCAGGAAACTCCGTCTTGATGTGATCTTCTCGTTCCCAGGTAGCTTCTTCTTCAGTGTGGTTACTCCACTGAATCTTGAGAAACTTGATGCTTCGGGTCCTGGTAGTCCTGAAAGCTTCCTCCAAAATATGGACGGGTACTTCGGGATACGTCAGGTCATCGTTGATCTCTATGGTGTGCTGATCAATGTTCTTGAAGACTTCAGTCTTCTCCGAGACTTCTAGGCATTTGTGAAGTAACGATATATGGAACACATTATGCACTGCTGACATCTCCTCTAGCAGTTCTAGTTGATATGATACTTCTCCTCGATGATTCAGAATCTTGAAAGGTCCGATATATCTGGGGGCTAACTTTCCTTTGAGCTAGAAACGCTGCATTCCCTTCAAAGGCGACACTTTGAGATACACAAAATCTCCGATATTGAAAGTGAGGTCTCGACGTCTTTTGTCGGCATAACTCTTCTGTCTAGACTGGGCGGTCTTGAGGTGCTCACGAATCTTGTGAACTTTCTCTTCTGCTTCTCATAGGATGTCGGGTCCAAAAATCTGATTCTCTCCTACTTCCGACCAATTCAAAGGGGTACGACACTTCCTTCTATACATGAACTCAAATGGGGCCATTTGCAAACTAGCTTGATAACTGTTGTTGTATGAAAATTCTGCGAAAGGCAGACAGTCTTCCCATTTAGATCCATACTCTAGCACACATGCTCTCAACAAATCTTCGAGTATTTGATTTACTCGCTCCGTTTGTCCATCCGTCTGAGGGTGATAAGTTGTGTTGAAATCCAGCCGGGTTACCAATCCTTCTTGGACTTTCTTCCAAAATCTCGAGGTAAACTGAGTTCCTCGATCTGACACGATGTTCTTGGGTAATCCATGCAAACTGATGATTCTAGCAATGTATAGAACTCTAGTAAGTGGTCTTGACTGGTAAGAAATGGGATACCTTGGACAGTCTATCAACTATGACCCAAATAGAGTCATTTCCCCTACTAGAAGTAGGCAATCTGGTGATAAAGTCCATTCCAACTGAATCCCATTTCCATTCTGGAATCTGCAGTGGTTGCAACAGTCCTGCGGGTCTCTGATGTCCCGCCTTGACTCTCTGACAAATATCACACTTGGCTATGTAGCTTCTGATTTCTCTCTTCATCTTATGCCACCAAAATTGCTCCTTCAGATCCTGATACATCTTCGTTTCTCCGGGGTGGATAGAATAAAGAGTATCATGGGCCTCTTTCAAAATAGTTTCCTTCCATTCTGAATCTGGTGGTACACAGAGACGTCCTTTGTACCACAACACTGCTTCTTCATCTTCGGTGAATCCGGGTACTTTGCCTGTACCGATACGACGTTTGATTCTGTCGATACTAGCATTCCCTTTCTGGGCCTCCTTGATATGACTGATCAAAGTGGGTTAAAGTTCTATGCTAGCCAAAAATCCTTCACTCACTAATTCCATTCTAAAATCTTCAAACTCCTTGTGCAAACTTGGTTGCTCCTTCAGAATCATGGAGTTCAAACGACACGGCAATTAACTAAGGGCATCTGCTAGCACGTTGGCTTTACCGGGGTGATAGTGAATGTCCAGATCATAGTCCTTGATTAGCTCAATCCATCTTCTCTGCCTCATATTCAGCTCCTTCTGAGTGAATATATACTTCAGGCTCTTGTGATTCGAATAAATCTCACAACGATTTCCCATAAGATAATGCCTCTATGTCTTCAGGGCTAGAACTACAGCTGCTAGTTCAAGGTCATGGGTAGGGTAATTCTGTTCATGCTGCTTCAGTTGTCGAGATAGATAAGATATAACTTTGTCTTCTTGCATCAACACACATCCGAGACCAATCTTGGATGCGTCATAATACATGTCAAAAGTCTTTGTGATATCTGGCATGATCAAGATTGGGGCTGAAACCAATATCCTCTTAAGTTCTTGAAAACTCGCTTCACATTTGTCCGTCCATTCGAACTTCTTATCTTTCTTCAACAATTGGGTCATGGGTCTGGCGATACTTGAAAATTCTTCTACGAACTTGCGTAATATCCCGCTAATCCAAGAAATGCACGAACTTGGGTTTGAGTGGTTGGGGCTTGCCAATCTTCAACATCCTTCACCTTTGCAGAGTCAACGGCAATTCCTCCGGCTGAGACGATATGTCCGAGGAATCCTACCTCTTGTAACCAGAATTAACATTTGCTAAACTTGGCATATAACTGATGCTCCCTAAGGGTTCCAAGGATGGTCCTTAGGTGTAGCTCATGTTCTTCTTCTGATTTGGAATAGATTAGAATGTCATCGATGAAAACAACGACAAACTTATCTAGGAAGTCCATAAAAATCTTATTCATGAGGTTCATGAAATAAGCGGGGGCACTGGTTAATCCAAAAGACATGACAGTGTACTCATACAGTCCATATCTGGTGGTAAAGGCAGTCTTGGGAATATCCTCTGCGCGAATCTTGAGTTGGTGATAACCAGTTCTAAGATCAATCTTAGAAAACACTTTGGCACCGGTCAACTGGTCAAACAGGTCTTCTATTTTTTGGTAGTGGGTACTTGTTCTTGATGGTGACATCATTCAACTTCTGATAATCCGTACACAAACGGTTACCTCCATCTTTCTTGTCCACAAACAAGATAGGGGATCTCCATGGCGATGCACTTGGTTGAATCAATCATATCTCCAGCATAGCATCCAGTTGCTTCTTCAGCTCCACTAATTTAGACGGGTTCATACTATATGGTCTCTGGGCTATGGGTTCGGTTCCAGGGATTAGTTCAATGATAAAATCGATATCCCAATCTAGGGGCATACCGGGCAAAACATCTATAAATACATCAGGGAATTCATAGACCATCCTGACTTGGTCAATGGTTGGTTGGGCTAGACTCTTGTTGCACTTAAATTGACGGGGCAAAGTCTCAGATACATGCTCTACTAATACTCTAGTGGTACTAGTCATGGTTATGGCTTTCTTGGCACAGTCGATTAATCCTTTATGTTTTGACATCCAATCCATTCCTAGTACTACTTCCAAACCTTTAGTTCCGAGTACTATTAGATTGGCATAAAAGTTTATGCCATGGATTCGGATAGGTACGGCTTTGCAAATCTGTCTAGCTTTGGTGGTTGAACCAGGTATTTGAACTATCATAACATGCTTCAATTTTTTGGGTTGAATCTTACTAGTGCATGCAAATTCTTCAGTAAGAAACAAGTGCGATGCTCCCGAATCAAACAACACTCTTGCAAGTACTGAGTTAACAGAAAACATACCCAGCACGACATCTGGCGCTTCTTGGGATTCTTCAGCATGCATGAGAAATAGACGGCTGTTGCGCTTGAGTGAGTTCCCTGGGGCAAACCTTCTTCCAGGCTGAACACGGCGCTGCTGCTGAGCTGGGGCATTGGCATTGGGGGTTGCGGCAATATTCTTGGGGCACTCATTGGAATAGTGACCCTTTGTTCCACATTCATAACAAGTCACTTGGGACTTGTCCTTCGCTGCAACAGGCACAACATTGCTTCCAGTCCTTGGGGCAGTGTTGGTGTTGGTGGCGGCATTGTTGTTGTTGAACTTAGGCGGAACACGATTGAAATTGCTGGGGTTCCCGGGGTTGTTGTTGTGATTTCCTCCGGGCCTTGGGTTTCCACGGTTGGGATAGGTTGGACGGTTCATCGGGGGTCTATTGGTTCTTGGGGCGAATCTGGGAGATGGGTTGGGGCGATACTTAGGTGTATGATGGGTTCATGGTTGATGCATCATGCGATGCTTGCGGTTCTCATTAGCTTGGTTGATCTTGCCTTCCATCTGAATGGCAGAATCCACTAAGTCTTCAATATCAGCAAAGGGGATATTGACTAACACTGTCTGCATCTCATCATGCAGACCATTCAGGAATATCTCCTTCTTCTTGGCTTCAGTGTCAATCTCATCAGGTGCATACCTAGCCAATGACAAAAATTTGTCACGGTACACAACTACTGTCATTCTCCCTTGCTTCAGTTCCCTGAATTCATCTCTTATCCTCTTGATCAAACCCGGTGGCACAAGGGTTCTGCTGAACTTGATTTTGAACTCTTCCCAAGTCATCATCTGACCTCCATTCATGGCACAAACGTTGTTCCACCATGCTCTTGCATCTCCAGCCAAATAGTGGGTGGCGTACCTTCTCGTTGGCTTCCACTCCGGCAACTTCTAGGTTGTTCTCCATGGTTTGTGGCCAATCATCTGCATCAAGGGGCTCTTCGAACTTAGTGAAAATGGGTGGATTGGTGTTCTGGAAATTCCTGAGCTTGGACCCATGGTTGTCCTGATTTCCATGACCTTGATTGTTGTTGGACATCTGAGCTATCTGTTGAAGGGTGGCTAGGTTGGCTTGACGTTCAGCTCTTTCAGCTTCGCGGTCAGAAACCAACATTTGCAAGATTTGCAACATCAGGTCCGGGGATGAAGTGCTTCCTCCTCGAGGCATCTGAAGATTGAGATAGATTATGAGAAAAGGGGGAAATTTCTAAGGTTCAGGGTTTTGTGTTTGGAAAGATTTCAAAGTTTGCTTCAGGTTTTTCTAGCAACTTGCTTTTCATTCATTCATTCATAGAACACGATACAAACACACACCACAACAAAGGAAACAGATGGTCTTAAGAACCATTCTATGAAACTACGATACAGTGGGACCGAATACAACTCACTAACGCTAGTCCTCAAGTGCTACTACTCCTTGGAGTCGGTGTCCTCATCATCCTCATCATCATCATCATCAATGAAGGCAAAGTCATCCTCATCGGTGAAGAATTCCATGGCCTGATCCTCAAGAAGGTCATCATCATCACTGGGATAGGAGTAGGAGTCTCCACAAAGGTCTTCCCCTGCATTCTCCCTCACCTCAAGCTGCATATCCCGTCTCCTCTAACTCAGTGATCTTGTGGCGAAGACGGGCAATGATGCGCTCCTTCTTGTCGAGCTGACGGCAACGAGACTGGCGATCCTTCACTAGAATGGCAATGGTCTGATCCTTCTTGGCGGCGATGGCATACTTGTGGTTGGCGTAGGAGCGGGCATTATCTAAATCCTTCTGACGGTCGTACATCATGAAGCTAAGGTGGTCCAACTGAGTCTTCAGCTCATGGTGATATGGGACCTCTAGTGGTTGTCCCATAACATCACACCTTGGATAGAACTCAAAGTGGGTAACGTTGATCTGATTGATACTCTGCCCACACAGACGGGTAAGAGCTTCCTGCATGGCCCTGGCAAGTCCATCGAGCCAGTTGTTCTCTCTCAAGGTGAACTGAATTCCCTCTGAGGTGGGGGCTTCAATCTTTCCTTGGATACTTGCAACAACTATCCATTGCAACTCCTCTCCTTCCTGATCGTTGAGCTGAGCTCCGAAGAACTCGGGGTGCGGACGCTCCAGCATCTCCGACAGCTGGTCCAAGTCACGCTCAAATATGAGGTCTCCTCCATTCCCCAACTGATAGAACTTGCTATACTTCACGTCCATCTATAAGAATATAGGATGAGTAAGTTAGTAGAGTGATCAAGTGTGTCAAATTTTATGTAAGTTTGCAAGAATTCTTGAGGAACATGAATTTTCATGAAAGAGTCTAAGTGATAAGAATGAGAATAGGTTTTCATAAATACTCATTTCCTTGGTTTTGAAACTAAGTTTTTGATTCAAACGTCCATTCTAAACTAGGTTCTCCTATGGTCAAGATGGCTCTGATACCAACTTGTCAACACCCGGATTTTTAATCCCAGATGCCTGTTATGCCATACATCGCAATCCCAAGATTACCATTTTTGCGAGACATAACAGATTTTATATCACAGTACATCATCCATTACAAACCATACATAAGGTCTTACAACAAATAAAGGATCTTGATGGGGATATGCCTACCGGGGTATACCCAGCATGACGTTTCCTACTGGCCTAGGTGCCAGCGAGTGGGCCTGCAGGATGGCGACTGGATCAAGATCTGGTGTGGACTCAAGCGACTGGAAGCTGAAGGCCCAGAAGCGTAGATAGGCCCAGTCGGATTAGGTTAAAGAATCGCTCAAACCTTAACTGATTCGGTTGAGATCTGTAAACCCTAGGGAGGTGAGTCTATATAAACCTCCCTAGAGGGCGCGTAGAGGATACGTTCCATCATACACCCAAGCAACTCGCTGCCTAGCCGCCGAGCTCGCCCCATTGTACTCTCACCATAATACAATCTAGCAGGAGTAGGTCTTTACCCTCCGGGGGCCGAACCTGGGTAAATCCTTGTGTCTCAGCCCTCATCTCACACCGCAGATGGCTGGCCGCCCTTGCCCCATGTTCTACTACTCGCTGCCGATTGCAGCATCTGCCGTGGTCATTCCCACGACAGTGGCACCCACCATGGGGCCTGGCCGGTCAGGCCGGTGTTCTGCGGCGAGATCCAATCTGCCCATCAACGAGACGATCGCCACCGGCCACATGATTGCGATCGGCGAGATGCTCCAGATCTTGCCGAGCAGCTACGTCCCGGCGGCGCGACCCATCACGCGCAGCATGATCCTGCCGGTCGGCACGATCATACTCTTCGTCGGCCTCACCGACGTCATCGTTCCGGATGACTCGGCTCGCATCCGCGAGTCGCCGCCACGCGACCGGATCTCTGAGAGCCAGGTCCGCACGATCCACCACCTCGCCTCCGAGTACGACTCTGCCCACAGCAACGCGGCCGAAACCACCGCGGCCACGAAAGACGCGGCCCTCAACGACGACGCTGATTCGGCGACCCCGGGGTCACTCGCCGGGTCCATTGTCGCCGCGTCACCCGCGGGCTCCATCACCCAGGTCTCCAACGTCGGAGACTTCGAGGATCCCTCTATCCTTGGGATCTTCGACTTCGACTCCGGGTCGGAGAACTCCGCCGACCTCCGCGACAGAACCGGCCGCCACGCCGTGACCTACATGGCGACTGGCGCCGACCCGCCGGAAGATCCATTCTCCATGCCGATCCCCCCCCCCCAACGCGACGGCAACGGAGGTCGAGGAACTCCGCCTGAGACTGGCGGAAGCAGTCCGCAAGGAACAAGCCGAGCGCGAAAAATTTCGCCTCGAGCAGGTAACAGCGCAGGAGCTGTCGCACTACCACCAGCTCCAAATCAGGTCGCGCCTGAACCCCACTGTCCAGGGGCATGCCCTGAATTTCGACGACGAGAACGACCCGGCCCGCACGGCCGAGCGCGCGATCTGCGAGAACGCGCCACCAGGAGGAAGCACTTGGCCCCCACCAGGGTAAATGGCCAATGGCGCCCCGCCACCACCCAACCGCGCACCCCCCAGGGACCAGCCGCGGATCGTGGTCTCCTCACGGGAGCGAGACGCGAACGGCCTACCGCTGTTCTCCACCCCAATGGACAACCTCGTCGCGGGCTAAGCACTAGTCGACAACATCATAGCGACTGGTGAAGGCACCCTGCAGATCCAGTACGCCTAGGCCCTGCTCGCAAAGGCGGTCGAGCAACAAAACGCAGGCGCCGACTCACAGGGTCGGATGTACTCGCGTTCCTCGGGCAGCAGAGCGGCCTCAAGCGGCCACCCCATGGCGGCAAACACCCTCAACTGCCCACCACCCGAACCACTACAGCTCCAACACCGACCCGCGAACGCGGCACTCTCCACCAACGACCCCCGGCCGGCGACCAACTTCGTCGCCGCCAATGGTCAACCCGTCGATGCCCGCACCCACATCATCAACAACCAGAGCTGGCGCGCACGCCAGCCCGATGACCTGCGGCATACCCTCACCAACCGCCGCGACGGTGAGCCGAGGGGGTCTCTAAGACGACTCGGGCCCCGGTGCTTCGGACCGATGATCCGAGGTGAGAGATACCCGGCGAACTTCAAAGCGCCGAAGGAAATAGAGAAGTACGACCCCTCGTACGATCCCTCCGTGTGGCTGGATACCTACCTCATGGCGATGGGAATCGCTGGCCACACCGATCTACTATCCGCCTGCTACCTTCCCCTAATGATGGAGGGAGCGTCCAGGCAGTGGATCAACACTCTCCCCGCGGATAGCATTGACTCCTGGGAAGAGATGCGCGACGCCTTCGTCAGGCACTTCGAGGGTTCATACACCCGCGCCACCACCATCGAGGACCTGGAACAATGCGTCCAGGGACCTCGCGAGTCGACCCGCAGCTGGGTCCAACGGTGGCAAGAACTATGGTACAACGCGGTCGGTATCCACCTAGACACCGCGATCCACTGCTTCAAGACCTCGTGCCGCTACGAGCCCCTGGTCGCCAAGCTCAAACGAGCGTACCGCACACTCGACAACATACCGGATCTCCTGGAGATCGCCAAAAGGTACGCGGAGGAAGACCCAAACCAAGAAACCGACGACGAGTCGGGAGGACAACACCGCACGAGCGGCAACGACAACGGAAGACGATCCGACCTACGCTACAGCAACACTCGCCTCACCGGCAAGCGCCGCAGTGACGGGCGAGTCGACTTCGTCGCCAACACTGGATACACGCAGCGCGAGCCCATGAGCTTACGCCGCGACGGGGGGCAACGCCGCGACGGTGGCAACTACAAGGCGAAGCCGAGGTTCGACCCCGCGGCCCTTCTTAACCAACCTTGTGTATTTCACAGCAGGGAAGGAAAGCCCGCCACGCACATGACTGCCGACTGCCATTCTCTCAAGGAGATCGAGAAGGCACGGTGTGCGCGGGAAGACCCCGACAACAACCTGCCAAACGGCGGAAAATTCGGCACCGTGGCCGGATCACTCCACACCTTCACAGGCTTCAACACGAAGCGCGAGAAGAAGGTCATCGCCCGAGCCGTCGCCGTCAACACGGTGGCCCAGGTGGATGTCCCCCAGTTCCTCAACTGGTCTGAGCAACCAATCACTTGGAGCCGCCAGGACCATTCGCCACGAATGGAGTACCCAGGTCGAGTCGCCCTGGTGGTCAAGCCCAAGGTGGGAGACTACTGGCTCCCCAAGACATTGATGGACGGCGGCAGCTCCATCAACATCCTGTACCTGGACACCTTCAGGCGACTGCGGCTCCAGCAGTCAATGGTCGAGACTACCTACACCACGTTCCACGGCATCGTCCCCGGTCGGAAGGCGTACCCGATCGGCAAGGTCATGCTGCCAGTCACCTTCGGCACACCGGCAAACTTCCGCACCGAGCGGATAGTCTTCGAGCTGGTGCCCTTCGACAGCCCCTACCACTGCGTCCTGGGGCGCCAGGCGTTCGCCAAGTTCATGGCGGCGCCCCACTACGAGTACAACGCGATGAAGCTCCCTGGACCGCGCGGCGTCATCACCATCCACGGCGACCCCGACATGGCCGCCGAGTGCGAGGCCAAAGGAGCTGAACTCGCCGACACCGTCATCGCGGAAGAGGCCAACCACGCCGACGAGCTCGCCAAGTATGCGAGCGGGGTCAACAACGACGACCCCACCATACTCAAGAAGCCCAACTCGGAGGGCGGCAACACCTCAGCCTTCGAGGCAATGACGCATACCCGCACCGTTGAGCTGGTCCCAGGCGACTCCAGCCAGACGGTGACGATCGGGACGGGCATGAGCCCAGCATAGGAAGGCGCGCTCATCGAGTTCCTCCGTGAGAACAGGGACATCTTCGCATGGAAGCCCTCTGACATGCCTGGTGTCCCTAGGGAACTCGCTGAGCACAAACTCAACGCCGACCCCAAAGTGTGACCCGTCAAGCAGTCGCTGCGGCCCTTCAATGAAGAGCACCGCCGGGCCATCGCCGAGGAAGTGCAGCGTCTACTCGCTGCAGGCTTCATCTGGCCAATCAAGTACTCCAAGTGGCTGGCAAACCCAGTCCTGGTCGAGAAGAAAAATGGGACCTGGAGGATGTGTATCGATTACACAAACTTAAACAGTGCCTGCCCAACGGAGCAATTCGTCCTCCCGCGGATCGACCAAATAATCGACTCCACCGTGGGTTCGGAGTCTCTATGCTTCCTCGACGCCTACTCTGGGTACAACCAGATCAAAATGGCCGTTGAGGACGAAGATAAGACGGCGTTCATCATGCCATTCGGAGCCTTCTGCTACACTGCCATGACCTTCGGCCTCAAGAACGCCGGGGCGACCTACCAGCGGTGTATGCAGGGTGCCTTGCGAGCCAAATTGGCCGCAATATCCACGTCTACATCGACAACGTGGTGGTGAAGTACGCTCGCCAGAGCGACCTACTCGCTGACCTGGCGGAAACATTTGCCAACCTATGAAAGTACAAGATAAAGCTAAACCCAGGCAAATGCACCTTCGGTGTACCAGCAGGGCAGCTACTGGGATACGTCGTCTCTAAGCACGGGATCGAGGCGAACCCCACCAAGATCGACACGATCGCTCGACTCGGCAAACCCGAGTGCCTGCGCGACGTACAGAAGCTGGTCGGGCGAGTCGCGGCTCTCAGTCGCTTCATCCCCCGATTGGGCGAAAAGGCGATGCCCCTCTACCGCCTGATGCGCAAGAATCCCACCTTCTAGTGGGACAAGGAGGCGGAGGATGCGCTCCGCGACCTCAAGAAGGTGCTACTCGCAGCACCGCTACTCGCCGCACCTGTCGACAAGGAACCCATGTTGGTCTACATCGCGGCTTCTGAGCGCGTCGTCAGCGCCGTCATGGTCGTCGAGCGACCAGAGGAAGGAAAGGAGCGCCCGGTGCAGCGACCAGTGTACTACATCAGCGAAGTCCTCACCGAGTCGCGCCAGCGCTACCCGCAATACCAGAAACTGGTATACGCGGTCTTCAGAGCACAGCGGCGACTGCCACACTACTTTCAGGAGCACCCGATAACAGTCGTCTCCTCAACACCGTTGCAGGACATCATCCGCAACCGTGAGGCGACCGGGTGAGTCGCCAAGTGGGCCGTCGAGATCGGCGTCCACAACATCAAGTACGAGCCGCGCAAAGCAATTAAGTCGCAGGCTCTCGCGGACTTCATCGCCGACTGGGAAGAGGCCTAGCAGCCAGAAAAGCTGCCATACCTCCATTACTGGAGCTTACACTTCGACGGCTCCAAGAACGCGGACAGCGCAGGAGCAGGGATCGTGCTAACGTCTCCAAAGGGTGACAAGCTCCGCTACATCCTCTGCCTCGAGTTCACCCCCTGCACCAACAACATGGCCGAGTACGAGGCGCTACTCCACAGCATGCGAGCTGCCAAGGAAATGAACGTCAACTGCTTGCGCTGCTACGGAGACTCCGACCTCGTCGACGGGCAAGTCGCTGGCACCTGCGACGCCGTCTCCCCCACCATGGCGGCATACCGCCAAGCAGTGGACAAGCTGGGTGGACACTTTGCAGGCTACTCCGTCGAGTGGATTGACAGGCGGAAGAACGAGGAGGCCGACGCACTCTCTCGCATCGGCTCGGCTCGACTCGCACCATCCGCCGGCGTCTTCCTCGACACCATCACCAAGCCTTCCGTCTCTCCCCCAAGGGAGATCGACATTGGAGTCCCGCTGCAACCAGAGGCAGCCCTGGTCGCGCTTATCGCCGAGCCGGACGACTGGACCGCGCCGTACACTGCCTACTTGGAGGGAGGCACCCTGCTAACGGATGAAACGGATGCCCGGATGATAGTATGCCGCTGCAAATCCTTCTTCATCATCAACGGCGAGCTCCACAAGCGCAGCGTGACCGGCGTGTTCCAACGTTGCGTTCAACCCGCTAAAGGACGCAAAATCCTCCAAGACATCCACTCCGGCGACTGCGGCCACCACGCCGGCGCCCGCTCTCTGGTCGCAAAGGCTATGTGACACGGGTTCTACTGGCCCACCGCACACGCAAACGTTGTCGACATTGTCCAGCGGTGCGTCGGATGCCAGAAGTATGCCAACCAGACCCACGTGCTGAGCTCGGCGCTCAAGACAATCACCATCACCTGGCCGTTCTCCGTATGGGGCATGGACATGGTAGGACCTTTCAAAAAGGCCCCCTCCGGCTTCACCCACCTCCTAGTCGTAGTCGACAAATTCACAAAATGGGTGGAGGCCAAGCCAGTCCGCAAATGCGACGGGAAGACCGCCACCAAGTTCCTACGCGAGCTCATCTATCGCTACGGGTTCCCAAACAGCATCATCACGGACAACGACACCAACTTCGCCAAAGGAGCCATGGCCGAGTTCTGCGAGGAACATCACATCCGACTCGACCTCGCCTCAGTCGCCCACCCGGAGTCCAACGGCCAGGCGGAACGAGCCAACCAGAGCATCCTCCATGGCCTGAAGCCACGACTCCAAGTACCACTCGAGCGCACCGCCGGGTGCTGGGTTGAGGAGTTACCCTTCGTCATTTGGGGCATTCGCACCTCCGTCAACAGGTCGACAGGATTTACACCCTTCTTCATGGTGTATGGCGCCGAGGCAGTCATGCCCACCGACCTCGAGCACGACTCGCCAAGGGTGGTCAACTACACGGAGGCTGCAAACGAAATCGCACGCCAAGACGGAGTCGACTAGCTTGACGAGGCACGTGACCAAGCTTGCTCCCGCACCGCCATCTACCAGCAAGGGCTCTGCCGCTACCATAGCCGACGAGTAAGGACCCGCACTTTCCAGGAAGGCGACCTGGTACTACGCCTCATCCAGGACAACGCCACTTTGGGCATGCACAAGCTCTCCCCCCTGGGAGGGACCATTCGCCATCGGGCGAGTCCTAGGCAACGACGCCTACTACCTCACCGATGTTCGAGGAGACGGGCAACTCGACGTCAAGCGACCGTGGAATGTAAACCTCCTACGAAAGTTCTACTCCTAGAACTCCATACATGTACCTTCCACCTGCTATGAAATAAAACAGATTGGTTACCGCAAATTGCGTCTACTCTCCATGCCTTGTGCCACTCACACTCGTAATAACAACGTTAAGCTGTTCGCAAAAGTCAACCTTTGGTATAGCGACCGGCACGGCCAAGTAGTGCGGTACAAGGGCACTGGGAGACCCCAGGCCTTGTAACGTCCACAAAAAACGCCAACCCGGAGCCCCATTGGAGTTGCCTAGCCTGACTGGCTTACCGAGCCAAGACAACTGCCCTCGCTCCTCACAGCAATCAAAGTCACCCGCATCCTCGGCACAGCGACTCGAACAGCCAAGTACCACGCTCGGGGACTGACGTCCAGTTAAATACGAGCGGCTAGGGACAAACGCCCAGTACGAGAGCATGCCCAGGACTCGCCATGCGACTGATCCTTCGGGTCAGGCAGGAGTGACGCGCTCACTCTAACGCGCTTAGTCCTCACCTACCTTGGAGCTGCGACTAGAACCACCAAGTACCACGCTCGGGGACTTGGCTACCCGACCTCGTTCACGCATGGGAAAGCGGTCAAGTAAAGAGCACCCACGGGAGTCGCCCAGCGACTGGCTCTCCGAGCTCTGGCGAGTCGACCTCAATAGCGAAACAATTGACAAAACACTCAAAATCGCAAACACATAACAAACGAGGTAATCCCCATAAAAAGGGCGGACGCGCTCGGGGACTCGTCCAATCAGCATTCAAAATCGCGAAACAATTCACAAAACAACACGAATTTTCATTACAGCATAACAAAGTCGTTCCAAAATACAAGATAATTCTAATGGCTATTTGTTACTAACGCCCCAGGGCACAAAGCTTCTACTCCGCACGTTTCGATGCCGACTCGCCGCCACCCCTGCGGTTGCGAATGAAGGGCACGTACGGGTTCGACGGGTACGTCGTCAACTCACCCGCCATCGCCGCACGGAACGGCTGCTCGACTTTGAAGTCCCGGTGCTTCGGCTCGGGATCGTTGGGCGCGACAGTCGTCTCCAGATAAGGGAGGAGGTCGTCCATCGCCCAAACGCGATCGGAATACACCACGGCCCGGTCCGTCAGCTTCAGCACCTCGGCGATCTCCACAGAGCCCGTCGATGAGGGGTAGCCACTAGTCACATCATCAAGGTCGAAGTCCTCCGGGAAATGGGCAAGCCCAAGGCTGAGCGCCGTCGCCGCCCTGCGCCGGAACGCCGACCGCGTCATGAATTCGACGACTGCCGGAGCCTTCTCCAGATAACGCCATACCTCGACGAGGTTGCTAGGAATCACTTCCGTGGGCGATATCTCTTGAAGATACGCTCGAATGCAAGCCGCGGACAACGCGGCTGAGTCGACCAGAGTGCTCACACACTGTCGCGCGTCGTATGACTGCGCCTCCTCCGAGCTGTCAATAATCCGGCCTATGGACAGAAGCCGGCAGTGAGTATACCAACGATTCCACAATGTATCTGTTGCAGGCAGAGGAAGAAAGGTTTACCAATTAGAGGACGGCAGAGGCCCGTGATGAAGCTTTGAAGCGAGGAAAAGTCGTTCTGCAGCCCAACAACGAGTGCGTCAGACACCTTCCGCTCTTCAGCGGCAGCCGTCACAGCAGCTTTCGCTCGCCCCTCCGCCAAGATCGCCTCCGCCTTCGCTTCCTTGAGCTCACACTCCAGGTCAGCGATCCGCTGCTCGGCCGTACTCAAAGCAGATTGAGCCGCCGTCAGGTCACCCGCCGGGACAAGGCCCCGGCGGACCTCCTCCGCCTCGGCCGCAATCGCTTGGAGCCCCTTGTTCGTCTCCTGGACGGCAACGAGTTCCTTTTCCATGCGACACTTTGCTGCGAACCGATCGGCCGATTCGCGCTGCAGGCCCTGCGTACAAACTAAACCGTCAACAACACTGAAATCCTAAGTGCCTACCCGCTGAAATTCAGCGACTGGGCACTCGGGGACTGGAGATCAAAAATCCTAAGTGCCCACCCGCTGAAATTCAGCGACTAGGCACTCGGGGACAGGAGATCAAAAATTCTAAGTGCCCACCCGCTGAAATTCAGCGACTAGGCACTCGGGGACTGGACGTTACAAAAACATTAAGAATCTAACCACTGAATTTTTGTGGCCCGATCCTCGGGGACTGGACATACCTGGATGGCTGCACCCAACATATCGTGAAGCTGCAGCGCGTCCACAGACGCAAGCATGACCGGAGTGTGTCCGCGACGTTGCTCGACCTCCGTCTCGGCGACCCTAGGCGTCTGGCTCGTTGGCGCCGCGCCACTCGCTGTGGCCGCCTTGGCCATGAAGCGGGGGAAAGTCGCAGCGGACGCCGCGGCGCCACTAGGAGCCGGCTCGGCCACTTCGGGCGAGGCAACAGCCTTCTTGGTCTTCGAGGCCACTTCCGCCGCAGTCGGAGGTTCGCTCAGAGCAACTGCCGTGTCATCAGAGACCGTGACGACGTCGTCGCCTTTCGCCCTCTTCATACCGTCTGCGGGAGCAGCGACATCGTTAGATATCCTTTTCCGTGAGGGGTCCTCCTCGGTGACGACTGGCGGATCCTTGGCCACGGAATGATGGCCGATCTTTTTAACTCCAGTCCTATGAAACAACGATATGAGTAAAACTGTCCGATTACAACGGAAGGCAATCAGGTGAACAAGACTTACTTGGCGACTGGTATGAACCGCAGACCGGTGCGGATGCTGGCCGGCTTCTCCAGCTCAGGCCCCAACTTCCGACTGAGCCCATCTTGAACACAGCGTGTGCCCAAGACATAGAGGGCCTCTTCGAAGACGAGGCCGCGGCAGGAGCGTCCGTGATGATAGCTGCGGGAGCTTTCCTGGGAGGCGAAGATGCTACGGCTGGAGTGGCCCCCAACCCAGAGACCGGGGCGAATGGGGGTGGAAGCGACGCCAGAGGTACCTCGTCCAGGGGGGCTGCAGAGTCTGGCGCCACGGTCATGCGTGTCGCCTCGCCCTTAGCCGAGCTGGTGGCGTCAGAACTGGTCGCGGATCGGGGCGGAGACGTCGGCTTTGCCGGCTTCGTCTTTCTCTTCGGTGCAGCCTTCGCCTCCTTCTTCTCCTTCTTCTCTTTCTTCTTCTTCTTTGACGGCGTGGCCTCATGATGTGAGGTGTGCTCGGGAAGCTCGTCGCCATCATCATCGTGAGGCTCGAGGCTTCTACTCGCTTCGAGCTCGCGCTGGTGTTGCCCGCGAGTCTTACGAACTGTTGGGGCGGCGTCTTCCACGGGATCGTCTTTGTCGTCGTCATCATCGCCATCGTCGCTCCCGACGTTGCCTTTGGCGGACAGCGACTCGCTCCCGTCCTGGACGGACGAGCTAGAGTTTTCATCGTATGCGGGTAGGAGCTAGCCTTCCACCACTTGGAACAACTACAACAAACATGAGACAACGTCAGCACAACCGCGAATGCATCATCTGCGACTGCGAGTGGTGGCAAGAATGGTGACTTACCGTCGGATCTGGGCGCCTTGCGGTATAGGGGGCAACCCCGGCCTTCGCGTCCAGGTACGTCGCCTGGGTGATCTTCTTTAGGGCCAGGGTGTAATCTTTGAGCCTCCACTTAGCGAGGCAGGACTTCGTCGGGTCGTCCTTACCCGTATACTCGTACATGTAATGGTCGCGGCGGGCCAAAGGCACGAGCCGTCGCCCGAACCAGCAATTGTAGAGGTTAATGCTTTGTAGGCCCTTCTTCTTCAGACCGCGGATGGTTTGCAACATTTCGTCGACAACCATCCGCTGATCCAGCGGGATCTTGCCGACCTGGAGCCGACGCGGTTCGGGCCGGTCGGCGGAATACCTTGGAAGCGCCACCTCACCGTCTGGAGTCGACTCGGTGACGTAGAACCAGGATTTCTTCCATTCGTTTGCCGTCTTGGCGGGCAGCATCAGGTCGAAGAATGACGCCTTCGACTTCAGCTGGAATGTCAGGCCACCTGCAGTCAGCATCGGGCCGCCTGATTCTTCGCGGCTGATCCTCCCGTGG
Organism: Avena sativa; assembly: GCA_916181665.1. NCBI lineage: Eukaryota > Viridiplantae > Streptophyta > Magnoliopsida > Poales > Poaceae > Avena > Avena sativa. Next base: position 293,991,769 of record OV702297.1, on the reverse strand, counting down.
AACAGATCTTGCCACAAGGGGAAGTAGGGCCTACATCCTAGATAGCACTCGCAGAACGCCACGAAAATGGCGAGCTGCTCGATGCTATGCGGGCCTAGGTCCAATGGCTGGATCCCGTAGTAGGCGCAGAAGCGCCGGAAGAAGAGAGAAGTGGGAAACCCCAGCCCCCGCTCTAGGTGGCTGGTGAAGCAGATGAATTCTCCCTCGTGCGGGTCCGGAGTCACTTCTCCGGCCACGGGGATACGCCATCTGCCGGCGCGCAGGATCCCGGCCTCCTCGAAGGACGCCAGTAGCGCCCTGGTACACTCGGATCTGCCCCATGGTTTGGTGGAGGGGGCCATTGGTTGGAAGTTCGCGGAGGTCGGGGCTCTCTGGATTGGTTGGATCGCGATGCGGAGTGGAAAACGAAGATGGGCGAGATCGGAGGAAGGGCGAAGAAGTGTTTCCCCGTTCGCTTGTCATTCTCCTTATATAGCGGTTGCTACCCGCCAATTTCGGGAGCCGTTACTGCGCGGTAATTACGCCGAAGTTACCATTGGATTACCCCAACGGCTAGTTTGAGCCCCACTTGACGGTCCAACTTCATCCATTCGACTCGTCGCTCCGCGTGACTCGACGACTCGCCGACCTGATCACTATAACAGTGACTGAGTATTCGCCGACCCGATCACTATAACAGTTACTGAGTATTCGCCGACCCGATCGCCGAGCTGCGACCCGATTGGTCGCCATTATTGCGACTGGAATAACTAGTTTTTCCTTTATTCAGGAGCCCGCCGCCGATTCGACTGGGCGTCCGCATTGGACCTGTATACTCCGACTGCCAGCGAACACTTGTGACTAATCAACGATGGCCTTGGGGACTACTAATGGGGATATGCCTACCGGGGTATACCCAGCAGGACGTTTCCTACTGGCCCAGGTGCCAGCGAGTGGGCCTGCAAGACGGCGACTGGATCAAGATCTGGTGTGGACTCAAGCGACTAGAAGCTGAAGGCCTAGAAGCGTAGATAGGCCCAGTCGGATTAGGTTAAAGAATCGCTGAAACCTTAACTGATTCGGTTGAGATCTGTAAACCCTAGGGAGGTGAGTCTATATAAACCTCCCTAGAGGGCGCGTAGAGGATACGTTCCATCATACACCCAAGCGACTCGCTGCCTAGCCACCGAGCTCGCCCCATTGTACTCTCACCATAATACAATCTAGCAGGAGTAGGTCTTTACCCTCCGGGGGGCGAACCTGGGTAAATCCTTGTGTCTCAGCCCCCATCTCACATCGCAGATGGCTGGCCGCCCTTGCCCCATGTTCTACTACTCGCTGCCGATTGCAGCATCTGCCGTGGTCATTCCCACGATAGATCTCATGATCTAGTCTTAATACAATTCAAGCAGCGGAATAACATAATAGTAACAATAGCGTAGGCAAAGCTCCATCTTCAGGGTCATAGGCAATGCTGACGATGGGAGATGATCCTAGTTTTCGTAAGCTTCCTGCTGTCCATCCTCCTGATAGTCCTCTTCATAGTCTGGCCACAGGAATAGCCAGGGATAAAGCCATGAGTACTCTTTAAGTACTCACAAACTAATACTAACAAGTGAAGTGGTTTTTGAATAGGAAATACTAAGCTCTAGGTTGTTTTGCAAAAAGCCAGATTTATCTCTACTGAGTTCAGAAGCAAACAAAGCTAGTTGAAAGTTGTATAACACCTAAGTGGGACTTGAACTTCATATCACAACCCTGTTGTGGTCAAGTCAAAGTCATGATTCATTTCATAAGTCATTTTGAAAACATCTGACGACGGAACAATATGGCCACTCCAACTGTTCATAACCACGGACGCGGCTATTCGAATAGTTTGACACTCTATAGAGGTGGTACACTTTCACCACAACATTCGATATATCCGTTAGGAATAATCCTGAATTCACCATACTCAGTATGCGGATAATCAATCCTAACCTTTCAATTACACGCCCTAGTATAGGCACCTCTCCTGTGAGTTTGGCCTCCCAACCATGACCAACTATCATATTGGGAACTGCACAGGTGGACAATCTTCACAAGGTAGCCTCAGCTCAAACCTTGGCCGCAAGGGAACCCATACTAAGGTATATAAACTTCCAGTCAAGCCCTACCCAAATTTCGGGTATTATGGTTGTACGGTAAAATTGGAATGGTATCGCATCCAGACAACCATCAGTTTTATAAAGGGCTAAGGCTCATGCCTTAACATTTTCATCATCAAAATCATCTGGTGTTCAAAAACACATGTCAAAACATTTCAGTAGAATGACTCATCATTCTAAGGTTTTCATAACCATTTTCACCAAGTATTCCCATCTAAAGTGGGGGTAAATACTAAGGAGGGGTGGTAAATAAGTGTATCTTATCTAAGTTCAATCTCATGCCTCAGGATGACATCAAGATTTATCTAACTTAGACCAAGTTTTATGCTCTTTATCTACCTTTAAATATCTTTCTAAAATCTACAAGTCACTAAGTAAACTCCAAAATAAGGCTTTGATAAAGAAATAAAATAACTAAGCTTGCAAGTAAAACTAGGATTGTGTATCATCAATTTGCATAATCAAGGCATGCCTAATGCATTGCATAGATTATATAGTTTTCACAGTTGCAAGTGTTATCTTGCAAAGTTGCAAGTATAGGCTTGCTAAGTTAACGGCATGGTCACGTGGCGTGGGGCGGTGCGAGATGGTCGGAACGTCGCAGTGCTTTGAGCGGGTCCGACGGAAGTTTTAATGGAGCACGGGCTCTCCTGGTCGCGCGGTGGTGAACAGGCTTGTTTGGCGGTCTCCTGGGATGGTGGCGATCCTGCTTCCACGCGGCGAGGGTGGCGGGCGGTCTGTGGGCGTGTGTCGTGGGTGGCGCTCTTGCGCGTTCTCGGCACGCTCGCAGAGAGGCTTGGCACGCTTGGGCTGGGTGGTCCAGGGGCTGGCTGCACTCGAGGCTTGGACAGGGGGTGGCGGTGGACGGTGGAGTGCCTGATAGACAAGGTTGGCGAGGCTAGTGAGGCTCCTAGCTTGCTGTCGACAGAGGTGTGGCAAGTTGAGATCGGCATGGTCACCATTGATGGATATGGCAAGCTCATAGTGGTGCTAAAGCTTGTTAAATGTGCTAGATGATCTACTAATAGCTTGTTGTGAATCAGAGAGGGAACAAGTTAGGCCACAATCACTGCTCACTATATGGTTTGATGTTTGTTTGTTTTGTGTCTGCAAGGTGTTTGATGAAATGGCGAAAAGAGATTCAAATTTGAATTTTTGATTCAAACTATGTGGGTGTGTTAGTTACATACTAGGGAGTCTCTGGTTAGCTGGAAAGGTCAAGGGGTACTGGTTTGGTTGGTTTTTGAAAATGGGTGATCTTCCCATATGTTAAAGATTCAATTTTGAATTGTCATTTGAATCAAGTTGCCAAATGTTTATGTAAGTTTGAAAGGTGGGCTTGGGTTCACTTTTACTTGGCCTAGCAAGGGGTGAAAAGAAATGGAATTGTTTCTGTTTGAAATCTTATACTAGAAACACTCAAAGTGGTCTAGTGAGCAAGATTGGCAAAATGACCATTTGCTTTATTTGATTTGTTTTTGATTTTCTCTTGATATGTTTCTGCTTGGAAATGTTTTAGATGATGTGTTTTCATATTTAAACCATTCCTTGATATTTAGAACAATCACACAAGTACATCATGCATTCATACAATCATCATATACAGACATGCATTCATATTGATTTGACTAACAAAAGCTTTTTGTTAACCCTAATTTTGGTGATTGGAATTTGATAATCATTGTTCAATATTTTTGGGATGTTACATCTCCCAACTACCAAGGCAAGTGGTGCTACATATTTTGTCCTATTATTTTGACTATGCATTAGTGATATTTTGAGTAGGACTTGCATGGAAATTTGTCTAAGTTTATATACTATGCTATGCCTTGGGAAATCCTAGTAGTTGTAGTCTTGGTAGATGTTTCCCTAAGTTAAGAAAACTTGTTATGTTATCATGCTTAGCCTAGCTAGTAGAAAACAAGGGTGGATTATTCATGCTATGAAATATTGCTAAGTCTATGACTTGTGTTTTGATTAATAAAACAACTAAGTGAATGAATCACCTGGGTGGAATGGTATGGTTGGTTTATGTTGAGTGGTTACACAAGGCCCCATATCTATGGTTTACCTTGTGTATCACACTTGTGGATTTCCACCCAAGAACAAAGGGATTTGAGATGTTTAGTGTTGAGAAGCTTCTAGTGCAACCACATGGCATATGGGCTCTGCCTTGACCAAATAGTTTGCAAGAACTTAGCCAGATGGACAGTTCATGGTAGGGTGATAGGATGGAACGCGTCCATGATGGTCTAAGGTAATTCTTCTGAAAAGTCTCGTCTCGATGCATGTCGAGTCTTGTGGGGAAAGTTCACCACCTCTCGAGAGGATAAAACCTAAGTACTTAGCCGTGTCCTCGGCAACAGACAATTTGATCCTGAAAGACATTGAAGCCATCAAGGATCTCCTCATCCCAATTTCAAAGTTAAAAGCTTGTGGTTGAACAAGGGTAAAGGTTCACCAATGTCTATTGGTGGTTCCTTGGGTGACTTTATCAAACAAAAACTTAGTGTTTTCAACTTATAAGGAAAACCTTATTTTGAGCAAAGCAAGCCTAAGCTACACTTAGACAAATTCATATAGATGTTAGATACTACTATTACTATGGTATCACTTGCCAATACAATTCCAAATGTATTGACCCACTGTGGCTGTAACTTATGATGTTACAGGTTACTCTGATGGAGATTAGGGTTGTGAGTCTACACTCAACATGTTTGCCTATGGCACATGAAGATGAAGACTTATAGTTATTTACTTTATGATATGAACTCTATGTACTAGCCTTGGGATATTGAGTTGTAAATACTATGTTATCTCTAGAATGACAATGTGATAATGACCTTTGTATCTGTGTACTTCATCTTAAACTGTGGATGCTAGCATTTGATCCAGGGACTAGCATTGCAATCACATGGGCCTTTACCTTTAAAAGGTGGGATATTACAGATGGTATCAGAGCACTGTGTTGCCTGTAGGATTATGACCCTAAGTTGGATTAGACTAAGGAAACCACTAGGAAAAAATGTAACTCTTTGCAAATTCCACACTTGTCTTTTTCTTCTCGTAAACTTCTCCTAATATTCTTTCTCACCTCTATTTTTAGATGGCCTCCATCAACGAAGCCGTCAAGAAGGGACCACTCATGACCATGACCTTGGAATGTGAGACGGAGTTTCCCAAGGCACTCAAAAACCTCATGGTTAGCTTGGGAATACATGGTGAGGCCCTGTACAAAGGATTTCCAGTAATGGATGAAGGAGAAGAGTATTGGTGGGTGCAACTTCACTTGTACAAAAACAAGGGAGACAACCACAAGGAGTCAAGATTCTGCATGATCACCAACTCAGAAATGTATATTTCATTCTTTGACTCTGCAAGAAATGCAGCTTGGAATGCTGTCAAGGAGCTTGTGAAATACTCAAGTGTAGAATGCTCAATACTCAAAGTAACCTTGGTGAGGAGAAGAAGTATACCCAAGACTTAGAGACCGCCATAAAATGTCTAAGGGAAGATATCATAGACTTAGCATATGAGTGAGAATTGTAACGTACTTCGATAGTTGGACCACCACACTTTTCGTTTTTCTCGCATTAATAATTTGATCATACCAACCTATGTGGTATGGCAAGTTTTGTCTAAGTTATGATTGAACCTTAGTGTGTGTGATAGAATATTGTATGCCATGACTTGTGTGTTTTATTGTTGAATGCATATTTTTGGCTTTTGTTTTACTACCTTATGTTTTTCTCTACTTGTGTGGTTCCTAATTTTTCTCTATCTTATGCAATAGATGCCTAGCTTTGTTATCAGCATCGCCGAGGAGTTCAAGGGAACTCGTTTTGGTTCTCGTATCGTGGAGCTCACTAGTGTGCTCAATCTCCCCCTCCCTAGCATTAAGGTACTTCAGCTTACGAAGTTCGAGAGGAAGGATCTTTGGGGCTTTAGAGTCTCACGGCCTGGACGCTAGTCGGAGCCACCCACCGAGGAGATTGCCTTCAAGTTGATGCATGATGACAAGGAGAAGGGACTCGACGTTTTCATGCAGGAGCTACTTGGACGCCTTGTTGGACGTCACTCCACCAAGCTCAAGGGACTCTACTTCCACCCATTCGGGAGACGTGACGAGCAGGGAGAGGCAGTAGTGTATGATGACACTACTAGAGAGACTATCGAGCTGGTGCGTCTGTATCTCTAGGACCTAGAGAGTCTTGTTAGACACCTCGACACCTATAGGACCAACGTCATGCTTAGCAATGACGAGCTTCAGGTTCGGTTGAGGGAGAAGGACAAGCTCTTCGCGAAGCAGGACGAGATCATCAAGGAGATGGAAGCTAGATTCAAGAGCCAAGACAAGAAGTTCAAGAATCAAGAGAAGAGAGTGCAGGATAGGAACAAGAAGATCAAGGACGTGAGAGCCGAGTTAGAGCTCAAGGACCTTGAGCTAGAGACCCAGCAGGGAGTGATAGAGAGACTGTGCTCGCATAAGAGAGCCCTTCGTGCAAAGATTGAGGCCTTGACCACCAATGTGGAGGAGTACAAGACAGCCATGGAGACAGCTAAACTTACTCTAGTGGATGAGGAGGTTGACATGGAGGAGTAGTGTTGACTACTCGACTATATATTTATGTATCATCCTTTCATTTATCAAGTCGCAATGATCATCCAACATGTGGATGGCTCTGCTAGTGTGTTTATCTTTCCAAAACTTGTTGTTTACGTTTTTTAAACTCTATGTTTATCTTATGCTTGTTTATTGGTGTTTGTTGCTATGTGATGTATTGCGCATGTTAGCATCTATGGGTTATATCTCATTACTTATCCTTATTGAAACCACAGATGCCTCCCTGTCGTGCCAACCCCAACACAAACAACAATGGTAACAAGATGCAGCAGCTGATGATATCTCAAACTCAGTTGATGCAGATGATGACCCAGTTCATGGCAAATTCGAATCAAAACAACAACAATAACAACAACAACCAAAACAACCCACTAGCCTTTGACATGCTTACAAGGTTTTTGAGGTTGAGGCCTGCCAAGTTCTCGGGAACCACTGATCCCATGGTAGCCAATGACTATCTACGTTCTGTGAATAAGAACTTGGTCACTATAGGCTGCACAGATGAAGAAAAGGTCAGATTTGCAGCACATCTGCTTGAAGGACCAGCAGCCACATGGTGGGATAACTTCCAGATCACCACTCCTATTGAGGATGTAACTTGGGCAATATTTGAGGATGGTTTCCGCACTGCCCATATCTCATCAGGAGTGATGAATTTGAAGAAGAAAGAATTCCATAATCTTAAGCACCGTCACCGCAGTGTGGCAGAATATATTGAGGAGTTCAACAATCTGGCACGCTATGCACCGGATGAAGTTGACACTGATGCTAAGGGAAAGGAAAATTCCTGGAAGGGCTGAATGATGAGATGAACATGCAGCTATCTGTTGCATATGTCCCAACTTATCAATCACTGTGTGACAAGGCCACCATCTTGGAAATCAAGATGAAACAGGTGGAGAATAGGAAGAGGAAGCATCACTTTGACAAGCACAGCTCGGGATCGTTTCACAAGCGTTCCCATGGTGATGATAGTGGAGGTTCTAGGTCCCACAAGCATGGGAAGTACAACAGCCACCACAACAGTAACCGTCACCATGACAACAAGCATCACCGCAGTCACGACAATGATAAATATAAGAACCACAAGAGTGGACACAAGAGCCATGACAGTGGGAATGGCAATGGAAGTCAGCCTGTTAAAAGAGACATTAGTCAGGTTGAGTGCTTCAAGTGCAAGAAAACTAGGCACTGTGCAAATGAATGCCCAGAAAAGAAGGCTGAGGGAGCCAACAAGCCAAACCCATTTCAGAAGGGTCAAGTGAACCACATCAATGTGGAGGAAATTTATGAAGAGTCTAATGTTGTGGCTGGTAAGTTCAAGCTTAATTCTTTTCTAGCACTTGTTCTTTTTAATACCGGCGCATCGCATTCATTCATATCAAGAGCATTTGTTGATAAAATGGACTTCCAACTGAAACTATTGGATGTCCTATTAAAGTAAGCTCTCCCCGCGGAGAGATGATAGTGAATTTTAGATGTCATGATCTAGTGATAGAATTTGGAAAGTATAAGTTTCCTGTTAGTCTGATAATCCTAGATTCCCAAGGATTGGATGTAATTTTGGGCATGGATTGGATGACTAAGTATGAAGGAGTATTAGATTGTGCCAACCATACTGTTACACTCACAACCCCGGATAAGAAACGGATTAGGTTCAAGTCTAACTTTGAATATAAAGGGAGTAAGCTAAATTCTCTTAAGGGGGTTAGCATAGACAGTGTACCAGTGGTGAAGGAATACCTGGATGTGTTTCTGGAGGAGTTACCAGGAATGCCACCAGATAGAGATGTGGAGTTTCTGATTGACTTACTACCAGGATCTGGACCAATAGCAAAGAGACCCTACAAGATGTCAGTGGATGAGTTGAAAGAACTCAAGAAACAACTTGGAGAACAGTTGCAGAAAGGATTTATTCAACCAAGTTCTTCGTCTTGGGGTGCACCAGTTCTGTTTGTTGAGAAGAAGGATAGAAGTCAAAGGCTATGCATAGATCATCATTCACTCAATGAGGTGACTATAAAGAACAAGTACCCTTTGCCTAGAATCAATGATCTATTTGATCAGCTAGAAGGAGCCCATGTGTTCTCAAAGATTGATCTCCGATCAGGCTATTTTCAGCTAAAGATTCGAGAGCAAGACATACTTAAGACTGCTTTTACCACTAGGTATGGATTGTGTGAGTATACCGTGATGCCATTTGGATTGACAAATGCACCAGCCTATTTCATCAACATGATGAATAAGGTGTTCATGGAGTTTCTTGACAAGTTTGTTGTCGTATTCATTGATGACATTTTTATCTATTCCAAGAGCAAAGAAGAGCATGAAGAACATTTGTGTTTTATACTTGAGAAGCTCAGGGAGCACAAGCTGTATGCCAAGTTTAGCAAGTGTGAATTCTGGTTGAGTGAAGTTGGATTTCTCGGACATATTGTGTCAGGAGATGGTATAGCTGTCGATCCCGTCAAGGTGTCAGCTATAACTGACTGGGAATCTCCAAAGTCAGTTAAAGAAGTTCGCAGTTTCCTAGGCTTGGCAGGATACTATAGAAGGTTCATTGAAAATTTCTCAAAGGTAGCTAACCCAGTGCGGAGTTACTTAAGAAAGAGAAGAATTTTGATTGGACTGAAGGTTGTGAAATAAGTTTCCAAGAATTAAAGAAGAGACTAGTATCAGTACCGGTCTTATGTCTGCCAAATTTGGAGAAGGATTTCCAAGTCCATTGTGATGCATCTCACCAAGTATTGGGTGGAGTTTTGATGCAAGAAGGGAAAGTTGTGGCTTATGCCTCGAGACAACTCAAAACTCATGAAGTGAATTATCCTACTCATGATTTAGAGTTAGCTTCGTTTGTCCATGCACTCAAAACATGGAGACACTACCTTTTGGGAAAGCGTTGTGAAGTGTTCATGGATTACAAGAGTTTGAAATATATCTTCACCCAGAAGGAACTCAATATGAGACAAAGAAGATGGCCAGAGCTCATCAAGGACTATGACTTGAGTTTGCAATACCATCCCGGTAAATCAAACGTTGTAGCGGACGCTTTAAGCCGCAAGGTTTATGTGAATGTCCTTACTAAGGGAGAATTGCCAGATGATCTGTGTGCCCAATTCAAAGATCTCATATTGGAGATAGTGCCTGAAGGATATCTCATGTCATTGGATGTTCAACCAACATTGTTGGACAAGATCAAAGAAGCCCAAAAGTTGGACAAGGAAATAGAGGAGATTAAAGGTAAAATTAGCAAAGGAAAGGCTAAAGGATTCCACGAAGATGAACAAGGTACTTTATGGTATGGAAAGCGTATCTGCATTCCACAAGATCCGGAACTTTGGAAGTTGATTCTGCAAGAAGCACACAACTCACCATATTCTATTCATCCAGGTAACACTAAAATGTACATGGATGTGAAGGAAAGGTTTTGGTGGAACAATCTCAAGAAAGATATTGCGGAACAAATTGCATTGTGTGATGTGTGTAGTCGAGTGAAAGCGAAACATCAGAAACCGGCAGGGTTATTACAACCACTACCTATTCCTGATTGGAAGTGGGATAAGAATGGTATGGATTTTATCACCGGATTGCCAAGGACTAGGTCTGGATATGATTCCATATGGGTTGTTGTGGATCGCCTAACTAAAGTGGCTCATTTCATACCCGTGAAGACTACCTATACAAGTGCTAAGTTAGCTAAGATCTATATGAATAGGATTGTATGTCTGCATGGAGTACCTAAGAACATTGTGTCTGATAGAGGAACTCGGTTCACTTCGCATTTTTGGCGACAACTCCATGAATCATTGGGAACAAGATTAGAGTTCAGCATAGCTTTTCATCCCCAGACTGATGGACAGACGGAAAGGACCAATCAGATTTTGGAAGACATGTTGAGAGCTTGTGCACTAGACTATGGTGCTAGTTGGGATGAAAGTATGCCTTACAGAGAATTCTCTTACAATAAGAGCTATCAAGCAAGCATTGAGATGGCACCGTTTGAATTTCTTTATGGAAGGAAGTGTACTACACCATTGATATGGAGTGGTGTAGGAGAAAGAAATCTGTTCGGACCAAAACTGGTCAAGGAAGATGAAGAGAAAGTTAAATTGGTAAAGGACGGATTAAAGATAGCCCAGTCCCAACAAAAGAGCTACGCGGATCCAAAGCATAGAGAAGTCACCTATGAGGTAGGTGATAGAGCTTATCTTAGAGTCTCACCACTTCGTGGTGTGAAGAGATTTGGAGTCAAAGGAAAATTGCACCAAAGTATGTTGGACCATTCAAGATTTTGAGCCACAAAGGAGAAGTGGCTTATGACATTGAATTGCCTGAATCACTGTCAGCAGTTCACAATGTGTTTCATGTGAGTCAGTTGAAAACGTGTCATCCGGAGATGGAAGAAACCTCATTGAAAGACACTATACCTTTGGAAGAAGTACAGTTGGAGAGTGATCTCACTTATGAGGAGAAACCTATCAAGATTCTTGAGACTGCAGAAAGAGTTACTCATACTAAGACTATCAAATTCTGCAAAGTACAGTGGAATCACCATAACAAGGAAGAAGCAGCTTGGGAAAGAGAAGATGACCTTCGGGAAGATCACCCTTACCTATTTGCTAGCCAATCCGAATCTCGAGGGTGAGATTCAACATAAGGGGGTTAGATTTGTAACATCCCAAAAATTCTTGTATTGTAAAATCATGCATTGCATTCATGTCATCATAGCATCTAGAGCTTGCACAAAAAATTTCAAAGTTTGAAACCAAATAAAACCATATTTATGCCCATTTTATTATATTCATATGAGGCATGGTTTTAATTTTATTTTCAAAGGACCAAAGTGTGTTTGAGTGAGCAAGTGTGTTTGACACACATTTGAATGCAAGGTTCACAGTACAAAAATTTAGAAAAGGTTTGAATTCAAACAAGTTTGAATTAGGGTTTCAAGTTCATCCATGAAAATCAAAACAGAAAAGAAAAAGGGCAAAGAAAAAATAAAACAAAGCGCTGCCTATTCAGCCCAACGCCAGAACCGGCCCAGTAGGCCCACCCAGGGATCTTTTCCTCTGCCCTCTCTCTCACCCGCGCAAACCCAAACCCCGCGCGCAGACGACGTCGCCGCTGCCGTTTCTTCCCCTCTTCACTACCGGAATTAAAATCCGTTAATTGCCATTGATTTAGCGCGAGATTTCCTCCCCCGCTCAGGCTACATAATTCCCTCCCCCTCCGTAGCATTTCCCCTCACTCGCCACCACCTAAGTGCCTCCAGGCTGCCCTCAATCGAGCTTGCACCGCCGCGGACCCTACCACCTCCGGTGAAGCATTACGGTGAGCCTCGAGTACCCCCTGTCCCTAGTTCATACGAAGTTGTTTCTCTGATCCTTGCACTTCTTCTGACACCACCGGTTTTCCCTATACTGCCCCAGGTCATCGGCCCCGTCAACCCCTGCAAGCACCCGACGTCGTCCATGACTCCGGCGAGTAATTCCGTCCAGGTCTGCACGCCCCTTGCCCTCTGATTCAAACTAACTTGTGCATTGTGGACTTGTGCACCTCCTGATGCCCTTTGTTTGTGCTATGCTGACCTAGGTCGTCACCTCCGTCGCTGTTTGCAACAGCCCGACGCCCGCAGCAACTCTGACGAGCCCCCACGCCCGCAGCAGCTCGCCCCCGTCCAAACCAAGACTACCTTGAGCATCCTCGTGTTCACGCGAGTCAGGTAAACCTTGCCACCACACCCAGCCCCCTCTAGGTTCGCCAGAACATCACCAGCAGTGCCGTCGCCGCCTCGGTAGCCACCAGCGCCGCCCGCGTTTGGTCATTTGATCTGGAGCCGTTAGATCTGAATCGTGCGTCGTAGGTTAGATCGTGAGCGAACCGGTAAGTTTAGAATGGCGCGTTGGATCTGACTTGATCCAACGGTGTGGAAACGTGATCCGCACGAAGCGGTATCAACCAATCAGATGCGTCCACGTGTCTGGTTGTTTGATTTAAAATCTGTTTTTGAATCTATTAGTTGATTTAACTTGTAAAATTCATAACTTTAGTTCTGTTTGTCCAAATTTTGCAAATAATATATCAATGGATTCAGAAAATTAAACCCTACATATCTATGGCCTTGGTTTGCCATTTTATTCTATAAAATTAGGATTATTTTCAGAACCAATTATAGGATTATTTTGTCAATATAAAATGTTTTAAAAATTGTTTTAGAGTGAAACTTGTTTTATGTGAACCAAAGTTTATATTGTATTCAGTACTGTTTGGTTTGACTCGTTCAGTGTAGAAAATCATCCTGTTGCATTTTGCATGCATTCATATATCTTTTTGTTTCAATATTTGAATGTGATTTTAGTGTTATGATTTTATGTGTAGATTTTGGTGATTGTGGTGATTGTGATTGTGAGGACTGTTGCTACTCTCCCAACTACCAACGAAAGTGGTGCTACATATTTTTTCCTATTATTTTGACTATGCATTAGTGATATTTTAAGTAGGACTTGCATGGAAATTTTTCTAAGTTTATATACTATGCTATGCCTTGGGAAATCCTAGTAGTTGTAGTCTTGGTAGATGTTTCCCTAAGTTAAGAAAACTTGTTATGTTATCATGCTTAGCCTAGCTAGTAGAAAACAAGGGTGGATTATTCATGCTATGAAATATTGCTAAGTCTATGACTTGTGTTTTGATTAATAAAACAACTAAGTGAATGAATCACCTGGGTGGAATGGTATGGTTGGTTTATGTTGAGTGGTTACACAAGGCCCCATATCTATGGTTTACCTTGTGTATCACACTTGTGGATTTCCACCCAAGAACAAAGGGATTTGAGATGTTTAGTGTTGAGAAGCTTCTAGTGCAACCACATGGCATATGGGCTCTGCCTTGACCAAATAGTTTGCAAGAACTTAGCCAGATGGACAGTTCGTGGTAGGGTGATAGGATGGAACGCGTCCATGATGGTCTAAGGGAATGCTTCTGAAAAGTCTCGTCTCGATGCATGTCGAGTCTTATGGGGAAAGTGCACCACCTCTCGAGAGGGTAAAACCTAAGTACTTAGCCGTGTCCCCGGTAACGGAAAATTTGAGCCTCAAAGACATTGAAGCCATCAAGGATCTCCTCATCCCAATTTCAAAGTTAAAAACTTGTTGTTGAACAAGGGTAAAGGTTCACCAATGTCTATTGGTGGTTCCTTGGGTGACTTTATCAAACAAAAACTTAGTGTTTTCAACTTATAAGGAAAACCTTATTTTGAGCAAAGCAAGCCTAAGCTACACTTAGATAAATTCATATAGATGTTAGATACTACTATTCTACTATGGTTTCACTTGCCAATACAATTCCAAATGTATTGACCCACTGTGGCTGTAACTTATGATGTTGCAGGTTACTCTGATGGAGATTAGGGTTGTGAGTCTACACTCAACATGTTTGCCTGTGGCACATGAAGATGAAGACTTATAGCTATTTACTTTATGATATGAACTCTATGTACTATACTTGGTCTATTGAGTTCTAAAGACTATGTTATCTCTGGAATGACAATGTAATAATGACCTTTGTATCTGTGTACTTCATCTTAAACTATGGATGCTAGCATTTGATCCAGGGACTAGCATTGCAATCACAGAGGCCTTTACCTTTAAAAGGTGGGGTCTTACAGATGGTATCAGAGCACTGTGTTGCCTGTAGGATTATGACCCTAAGTTGGATTAGACTAAGGAAACCACTAGGAAAAATGTAACTCTTTGCAAATTCCACACTTGTCTTTTTCTTCTCGTAAACTTCTCCTAATCTTATTTCTCATCTCTACTTGTAGATGGCCGCCATCAATGAAGCTGACAATAAGGTACCACTCATGACCATGACCTTGGAATGTGAGACGGAGTTTCCCAAGGCACTCAAAATCCTCATGGTTAGCTTGGGAATACATGGTGAGGCTGTGTACAAAGGATTTCCAGTAATGGATGAAGGAGAAGAGGATTGGTGGGTGCAACTTCACTTGTACAAAAACAAGGGAGACAACCACAAGGAGTCAGGATTCTGCATGATCACCAACTCAGAAATATATATGCCATTCTTTGACTCTGCAAGAAATGCAGCTTGGAATGCTATCAAGGAGCTTGGTGAAAGACTCAAGTGTAGAATGCTCAATACTCAAAGTAACCTTAGTGAGGAGAAGAAGTGTACCCAAGACTTAGAGGCCGCCATAAAACGTCTAAGGGAAGATATCATAGACTTAGCATATGAGTGAGAATTGTGACGTACTCTGATAGTTGGACCACCACACTTGTCATTTTTCTCGCATTAATAATTTGATCATACCAACCTATGTGGTATGGAAAGTTTTGTCTAAGTTATGATTGAACCTTAGTGTGTGTGATTGAATATTGTATGCCATGACTTGTGTGTTTTATTGTTGAATGTATATTTTTGGCTTTTGTTTTACTACCTTATGTTTTTCTCTACTTGTGTTGTTCCTAATTTTTCTCTATCGTATGCAATAGATGCCTAGCTTTGTTATCAGCACCGCCGAGGAGTTCAGGGGAACTCTTTTTGGTTCTCGTATCGTGGAGCTCACGAGTGTGCTCAATCTCCCCCTCCCTAGCATTAAGGTACTTCAGCTTACGAAGTTCGAGAGGAAGGATCTTTGGGGCTTTAGAGTCTCACAGCCTGGACGCCAGTCGGAGCCACCCACCGAGGAGATTGCCTTCAAGTTGATGCATGATGACAAGGAGAAGGGACTCGACGTTTTCATGCAGGAGCTACTTGGACACCTTGTTGGACGTCACTCCACCAAGCTCAAGGGACTCTACTTCCACCCATTCGGGAGACGTGACGAGCAGGGAGAGGAAGTAGTGTATGATGACACTACTAGAGAGACTATCGAGCTGGTGTGTCTATATCTCCAGGACCTAGAGAGTCTTGTTAGACACCTCGACACCTATAGGACCAACTTCATGCTTAGCAATGACGAGCTTCGAGTTCAGTTGAGGGAGAGGGACAAGCTCTTCACGGAGCAGGACGAGATCATCAAGGAGATGGAAGCTAGATTTGAGAGCCAAGACAAGAAGTTCAAGAATCAAGAGAAGAGAGTGCAGGATAGGAACAACAAGATCAAGGACATGAGAGCTGAGTTAGATCTCAAGGACCTTGAGCTAGAGACCCAGTAGGGAGTGATAGAGAGGCTGCGCTAGCAGAAGAGAGCCCTTCGTGCAAATATTGAGGCCTTGACCACCAATGTGGAGGAGTACAAGACAACCATGGAGACAACTAGACTTACTCTAGTGGACAAGGAGGTCGACATGGAGGAGTACAAGACAGCCATGGAGGGTGAATAGGTTTTTACTAATTTCTTTATAATCTTTTGCAAGTTTTAGGCTTTACGGAAAATAAGTGTGCCTAAATGCAAAATAGGTGACGCAGCCTAGATGATGATACAAGATACTTCAAGCTCGAAGGCTGTCACAAAGTAAACAACACAAGTAAGAGGTTCGGTTAAGGAATAACTGAAGCACGCAGAGACGAAGATGTATTCCTATGTTCACACCCTTTGGGAAGGGAGCTACGTCACGTTGGAGAGGTGTGACGTTCCACAAAGGATTCCACAACGCCACGAAAGCTGACCTTCTTCTCCGAGCCTATTGTTGGAAATATGCCCAAGAGGCAATAATAAAGTGGTTATTATCATATCTTCATGCTTATGATAAATGTTTACATACCATGATATAATTGTATTAACTGGAAACATTAATACTTGTGTGATTTGTAAACATAAAAGAGTCCCTAGTAAAGCCTCTTGTTAAACTAGCTTGTTGGTTAATATATGATCATGGTTTACTGATCATGAACATTTAGATGTTATTAGCAACAGGGTCATATCATTAGGATAATGATGTGATGGACATACTCCTATAGTTAAGCGTAGCATAAAGATCAAGTTATTTAATATAGTTCACTTGCTATAAGCTTTTTGATACATAGTAACCTAATTCCTTGGACCATAAGATCATGCTAATCACCATCACCGGATGGATACTTTGATGACATCAAACACCACGTCGTAACTGGGTGGCTATAAAGGTGGCATTGAGTGTTCGGAAAGTATGTGTTGAGGCACATGGATCAAGAGTGGGATTTGTCCATCCATATGACGGATAGATATACTCTAGGCCCTCTCGGTGGAATGTCATCCAATTAACTTGCAAGCATGTGACTGGCTCACAAGGGATCACATGTCACAGGAACAAGAAAAGAGTACTTATCGGTAATGAGGTTGAACTAAGTATGCAGAGATACCGACGATCATACCTCGAATAAGTAAAATATCGCTAGACAAAGGGAAATTGGTATCGTATGTAAGTGTTTAATTCGATCGCAAAGTAATCATAGAAATATGTGGGAGCCATATGAATATCCAGATTCCTCTATTGGTTATTGATCGGAGAAGAGTCTCGGTCATGTCTGCAAAATTCACGAACCGTAGGGAGACACACTTAAGGATTCGATGTTGTTTAGTAGATATGGAATGTAAGTAGGGAGAGTGAATGTTGTTCTGAGTCTTGGATGGGATCCGGTATATCATGAGGAGATCTATAATGGCCCGGAGAATAAGATTCATATATGGAAAGTCCAATTCCGGAGTTCGGGAATGATTCCGATGTTTTCATCGGAGAGGTTCTAGAAGGGTATAGAAGATTCACCGGACTAGAATGGGAAGGGTACATGAATGTGTCATGGATAAGTGGAATGATTGAATCATGTCCTAGGTCACTTGGTTGGGCAATTGCAAGAAAGAAATTAAGCTCCAAATTGAAAGTCAAAAGGCAAGTTTGAAAAGTCAAACTGGGACAATGTATCCTAGTGGAGGAAGGAAAGTATCATTCTTTCCCTCCACCACAAGCCAACTAGGAGAGGGAGTTGGGGAAGGATTCAAACTCCCCTCTTCCAAGCTGCCCTCCCTCACATAAATAGAGGGGAGGGGTGCCCCAAGGAGACACAACACCAGCCCCTTCCCACCGAGCCACCGCGCCACCGCCGCCGCGTCGCCGCCTAGCGCTGCTGCCACGCCGCCGCTGGCCATGCCTCCTCCTCTCCGGCCCTCTAAACCCTAGATCCACCATAACCTGCTCCGGCTTAGGCGAAGCCCTACGGGATCTTCCCTCTACTTCCGACACCACGTCGTCGTGCTGCCGGAATCGCGAGGGGAGAACTACAACCTCCGCTGCCTCGTGGAACAAGGGAGAGGAAGGTCTTCATCGAGTACCGAACGTGTGACCGACTGCGGAAGCACTGCCAAAACGCAGCGCCGGAAGGATCGTCTACGCGATCTTGAGATTGGCAAGTATACGACTACATCACCCACGAGAATATGCTCTCGTTAACTGTTTTGGAATCTTCGAGGGTGAGTACTCTAATCGACTCGTTGCTACAATCTAGTAGATAGATCTTGGCTTGTTTGTGTGCATGCGGTAGAATTTTTTGTTTTCCGTGCTACGAACCCCTACAGTGGTATCAGATCCGTGTCTATATGTAGATCTATTGCACGAGTAGAACACAATGGTCATTATGGGTGGTGGTGCTTTTATTATCAATTGCTTTTTGTGTACTTTGCATCTTGCGGTATGATGGGATGAAGCGGCCCGAGCTAACCTTACATGACATCGTTCATGAGACTTGCTCCACGCTCAACATGCAACTTGTATTGCATAAGTGGCTTTGCGGGTGTCTGTCTCTCCCATCATAGTATAGATACAATTTACAACCGACACTTGATAGTTCAAGCATCAATGTTGTGGTTCTTGTTCGTAATTTAGAATGACACTTATTGAAAGCACCAAACCACGTAAAATATGCAACGAAAATTAGAGGAGTCTAACTTTGTTTTGCAGGGATGTGATGTGATGTGATATGGCCATGATTGTGATCATATATGATGTATGCAATGTTCCTTATTGTAAGTCGGCAACCAGCAGGAGCCTTATGGTTGTCTTTTAATTTCGTTAAGACATGCGTGTCTATTATTGAAAGTAGTTGTAATAGTTGATGCTGGTGGACAAAAACCATGGACCGGTGCCATTGACCTTGATGCCACGCCGGTGATGATGGAAATCATGTTCGTGCTTGAAGATGGAGATCGGAAGCACAAGAACAAAGGCCATATCATATCACATATTATGAATTGCATGTGATGTTAATCCTTTTATGCATCTTGTATTGCTTATATCGTGACGGTAGCATTATAAGATGATCCCTATCACAAAATATCAAGTTATAAAGTGTTCGTCCTTAGTAGGCACCGTTGCCAAGACACGTTGTTTAGAAGAACCATGTGATGATCGGGTGTGTTAGATTCTGCGAGTGTATACACGGGAGCAAGCCATATTTGCTCATGTGGAAACTAAGGTTAAATCTTGACGAGCCTAGCATGTACATACATGGTCTCCGAACACGGAATACCGAAAGGTAAAGCATGAGTCATATATATGATATGATGAACATGATTATTGTTTGCCTTTGAAACTACATCATGTCTCGTGATGATCGGACTTGGTGTAGTGGATTTGGTTCGTGTGATCACTAAAACAATTTGAGGGATATTGTTTTGAGTGGGAGTTCAACAGTAATATGATTAAAAGTTGGACACTATTTATCATAAACTAAATCAAAGTGAATTTGCATAGTTGTTGTAGTCATTGGCATCCGTTTACCACCTTGCGCTTAGTTATAATTGATATAATAGAACTATAGAATTCTAGTTAGTTACTTTACAAACTGGTATCGTATTGTTTTGAAGTGTTAATCTAAAGTTTAAAAGTCTTATTGCAAACTTTCAATAAGTTCTGGTTACTCCGTGAAGTTTAATAATTGGTATTAAATCAACAGTGACAAATTCCAGTGTTAGTATATAAGTATCATGTTTGTCTCCATGATTATTGATATTCAAAAGATTGTTCTAATATCAAGGTTATCTAGGAGATGAAAGAGTTGTTTCAGAAACCATGATGTGTGGAAGATATTGTGATATCTGAAACAATGTTTTGGTTGCAACATGAGAGATTATAATATGGCAAAGTTTATGTTCTCATATTTGATGAGAATTTGCAAAAGGTTGGAGACGCTTGCCGTCCTAATCCTTCAAAAGGTTTTGGAGAGCAATATTATACTCGCAATTCACCGTTATAAGCTAAAGGAGCTTGATCATGAATAGTTCCATGATAAGGATGAATATTTGATGTAGGTAAATGTTTACTACACTAAAATATTACTAAAGAATGGAATTTGAAAGAACACCAAGTATTTGATGATGGTGATCTACTTCAAAGTGCAAGTCCAAAGGCATTGGTATTCAACTATACATGCTTTGGACTATGTGTCATGTGTATGGCTCCACTATTGATGTTGATAGATTCTTTCAAACAGAAAAGGAAATACTAAAAGAGAATCTCAGAAATATATGGCAGAAAAGAAAAGATTAGAATTGTTCAGCTTAGGTATATAAAGGATATACGTGTTATGGATGTATTATTTGCTTGTTAAACAATGTGGTTCTTAAGTATTGGATACTGAATTTGTTGGTGTGAATCGTCATATAAAACAACACAATTCATGAACTACAATGGTCTAAATAACTAGCAAGAGAATATGTGATGATGTTCATCGAGAACAAATAAAGTGTTGATATGTTTCTCGCTGACATCAAAGCTTGCCTTCAAGATTTATTTTATCAGGTATTATGAGAATAAAAGGGTTGTTCAAATAATTGCCGTAATCCATAAAAGATGGATGATTTACAAATCTCGTTGGATAAATCACAACCATAAAACTAGCGCTAAAAATGTCGAAAGACAATTGATAGAAAAGATCACTTAGGGAGTGACATCGCCGTTTAAATTATGTTGGAAAGAAAACATGAAGAAACTCCATGTGGATGGAATTTTGGAGTCTTTTGATTATTGATCAAATGACACTTGTGAAGCTTTCCTAGAGATAATTAAAACTCTGTTCATAGGACAAAAGTGAACTAATGACTAGCTTATTGGAACTTGTACATATAGATGTATGAAGTCCATTATGTGAAGTATAGAGTGATGGATTTCAACTTTATATGATTTTTCTAAAAATTTAAGTGAATATATGAATATTTACTTAATGAGGATGAAGTGTGAAAAATTTAAAATAATTCAAAGACTTTCAAGATGAAGTGCAAAATCAATGTAACAAGAAAATAAAGAATTTATGATAGGATCATAAAGGAAGATATTTGAGTTACAAGTTTAGCATAACACCAAAGATTTGAGGAATCATTCCATGAATTTGCGTTTCCCGAAACACCATATGAGTATGAAATAATCGAGATATGTAATAAAACCTTGTTTGACATGGTAAGATCAAAGGTGTCATTTATAAAACTGCCATTATATTTTAAAGATAAAAGCTTTAGAGACTACCGCTTTTACACTGAAAAGAGCTTCGTCATGATCCGTTGAAACAACACCATATAAAGTTATGGTTTGGGATAAAACCCAAGTTGTCCTTTCTTAAACATTGGTATTCTATGCATGAAGAAGATGTTTACAACCAAAGTCGGATGATTATTTCTTTGTATGTTATTTTCAATAACCGTTGAGTATTCCTCCATAACACCAAAGACAAAAGTGTTTGTCACTTAGAATGTCAAGTTTCTTTTATAAGAAATTTTTCCATGAAAAGGTTAAGTGGGAGGAAAATAGAACTTTGATGAGGTTAAAAGAACCTTAGCTATATGTGCTGAGTTGCACAGCACCGGAAAGCGTTCCGGAGGCAGCAACAGTGCTCATGGCTCACGTGCCTCAAAGGTTGTGGTCACGGAGGTCTAAGTTCCTATTGAACAAAGTAGGTCGGGTAAACAATCAAATACCAAGATTTGAGAGTTAGATCATTATTTGAAAATGATGATCCGACTACAAGCAAAGAAGCGATGATGGGCGCTGACTCCGTCAAATGGCTTGAAGCCATAGAATCCGTGATAGTTCCATACATGACAAATCAAGCTTTGAACTTGGAAGACCCTCAGGAAAGGTGTATAAACCTTAAAGTCGTATTTGGATCTATAAAGAAATAGACATGGATGTTTCACATCTATGAGATAATCGACATGTCAATAAAGAGTTCACGATAATGTTCAAGCAATTGACTATGTCAAGATTTGATCTCTCATAGCGATATTTAGTCTAGATGGATAAATTTAGCAACTACTACATATAATTTTGTTATGTGATAGTTGAATAAAGAGAACAAGTTCTTCTAATAGAATGGTTACCTAGGACGTGTGCATGACACGATCCAAAGGGTTTTGTTAATTCAAAGGATGCTAAAAGCGTATGCAAATTTCAATGGTTGAAGTAAGCATCACGTAGTTGGAATCTTCACTATGATGAAACTGTTAAAAGAGTTTAATTTCATCGGAGACGATGAAGATGCTTGCATTTGCAAGAAATTAAGGGAGACTGTTGGAGATATGCCCAACAGGCAATAATAAAGTGGTTATTATCATATCTTCATGCTTATGATAAATGTTTACATACCATGCTATAATTGTATTAACCGGAAACATTAATACTTGTGTGATTTGTAAACATAAAAGAGTCCCTAGTGAAGCCTCTTGTTAAACTAGCTTGTTGGTTAATATATGATCATGGTTTCCTGATCATGAACATTCAGATGTTATTAACAACAAGGTCATATCATTAGGAGAATGATGTGATGGACATACTCCTATAGTTAAGCGTAGCATAAAGATCAAGTCATTTAATATAGTTCACTTGTTATCAGCTTTCTGATACATAGTAACCTAATTCCTTTGACCATGAGATCATGCTAATCACCATCACCGGATGGATATTTTGATGACATCAAACACCACGGCGTAAATGGGTGGCTATAAAGGTGGCATTGAGTGTTCGGAAAGTATGTGTTGAGGCACATGGATCAAGAGTGGGATTTGTCCATCCATATGACGGATAGATATACTCTGGGCCCTCTCGGTGGAATGTCATCCAATTAGCTTGCAAGCATGTGACTGGCTCACAAGGGATCACATATCACGGGAATGAGAAAAGAGTACTTATCGGTAACGAGGTTGAACTAGGTATTCAGAGATACCGACGATCAGACCTCGGATAAGTAAAATATCGCGAGACAAAGGGAAATTGGTATCGTATGTAAGTGGTTCATTCGATCGCAAAGTAATTGTAGAAATATGTGGGAGCCATATAAATTTCCAGATTCCTCTAATGGTAATTGATCGGAGAAGAGTCTCGGTCATGTCTGCATAAATTCACGAACCGTAGGGAGACACACTTAAGGATCAGATGTTGTTTAGTAGATATGGAATGTAAGTAGAGAGACAGAATGTTGTTCGGAGTCTCGGATGGGATCCGGTATATCATGAGGAGATCCGGAATGGTCTAGAGAATAAGATTCATATAAGGAAAGTCCAATTCCGGAGTTCGGGAATGATTCCGATGTTTTCATCAGAGAGGTTCTAGAAGGGTCTAGAAGATTCACCAGACCAAAATGGGAAGGGTACATGAATGTGTGATCGAATCATGTCCTAGGTCACTTGGTTGGGCAATTGCAAGAAAGAAATTAAGCTCCAAATTGAAAGTCAAAAGGCAAGTTTGAAAAGTCAAACTGGGACAATGTATCCTAGTGGAGGAAGGAAAAAATCCTTTTTTCCCTCCACCACAAGCCAACTAGGAGAGGGAGTTTGGGAAGGATTTAAACTCCCCTCTTCCAAGCAGTCCTCCCTCTCATAAATAGAGGGGAGGGAGTGCCCCAAGGAGACACAACACTAGCCCCTCCCCACCGAGCCACCCCCCTCGCGCCACCGCAGGCTCGCTGTCGCCGCTCTAGCCGTCGATGGCCATGCCTCCTCCTCTCCGGCCCTCTAAACCCTAGATCGCCTGAAACCCTAGATCCACCATAACCTGCTCTGGCCTAGGCGAAGCCCTGCAAGATCTTCCCTCTACTTCTAACACCATACCGTCGTGTTGTCGGAATCGCGAGGGGAGAACTACAACCTCTGCTGCCTGCTGGAACAAGGGAGAGGAAGGTCTTCATCGAGTACCGAACGTGTGACCGACTGCGGAAGCGCTGCCGAAACACAGCACCGAAAGGATCGTCTACGCGATCTTGAGATCGGCAAGTGTACAACTACATCACCCACGAGAATCTGCTCTTGTTAACCGCTTTGGAATCTTCGAGGGTGAGTACTCTAAGCAAACTCGATGAACTCAAGGGGGATGAACTATGGCTTGGTGGAAACATAGATCGGAACCTCCTGTTCCTTTCTACCAAAGGGATTTGGATTTGGTTAACTAGAATGGGAGATCATCAAGCTTTTGGTGTTTCAACAATGGAGAGAGAGAGAGCTTCAAGAAAGAATATGAATTGGAATACCTAACCTACTCAAGGTGGAAGAAAGGATATTTATACCACAAGGAGAATACTAGCCGTTTAGAGCATTTCTGCGAAGTTCGGTTTTAAGTTCGGTTGGCAGGTCCTCACACCGGACGGTCCGATTCCCAGGCCAGAAAACCGGAACTCAACCAGGATTGGTTACTGATCCCAGTCTCGGATAGACTCGGTATAAGTAAACCGACAATCCCGATTCAGGTTCGGTTTTCCGGCGCTGGCACCGAACCACCCGATCTAGGAGCCGGTTCAACCGACATGTACACTAGACTTTGCAGAAAAGCTTTGACAGATAGAATTACCTCTCCTCTCTCTTTGGTGATGGTTCAAGTGGGTGTATGGGATGTGTATAGGGCTTAGGAATTCATCCCCAACAAGCTCATCGAGATAAACCCACTTAATAGTGTGGAGTTCCTAAAGGACTCAAGTTACATAAAAAGGTAAAGCTCCGGCGCAAAGCTTTGTTATCGAAATTCGGGGGGTCTCTGATGATCTTCCATCACACCATTGGACTAAAACCTGTGTAAGATACTAGTAGGTAACATTAGTCCGCTCTAAATACGTTGTCATTACCAACCAAAAATAGTAGAGGGTAAAATACCCTTTTAGATAATCTTTGAGTTCATCATCATCAACCGGTTTACCCGCAGCAGTAAGCTCAGAAGCAAAGCCTTTCATTTTGGTAAGGAATTGTTGGGCAGTCATGTCTAATTTTTTGGTGTTTGTGAGAGCACCACGGAGTGTGGATACCCTAGACTTGGATTGGGTGGTGTAAATATTTTTAATGGAGGTCCAAACATTAGAAGTATGTTCAAGACCATAGGTGTGGGGAAGGATATCTTCGGAGAGGGAATTAAACAGAAAACTTACAACATTTTGATCCCTCATGACCCAAGTATCATAGGATGGATTAGGTACCGAGATTTTCTTCTGGTTGATGTCGAGGGCGTCCATGAAATCAGGCAGTGCAAGGTCGGTACCCTCAAGGGGTCCCATGACTCGGGCGTCTCGAAGAGAGGGCATGATCTGGCCTGCCATGAGAGGAAGTTGTCCCTGGCAAAGTTGTCAGAATCGTGATTCTGAATCAGATCGGTACCTCTATGGTAGGGTCATAGATCGCGGGATCATAACTTTTAGAGTCGTGAAATCATAGATTCTACTTAGTAGGTTCGTAGAATCGATCCACTCAATTTGGTTCATAAAGCCTTAGAATCGCATGGTAGAATCACGATTCTAACAACTCCCTGGTGAGCTTTGTTGACGGCGGTACTCCAAGGAGAGGCACTATAGATGTGTTGGAGGATGTGGCCATCTTGTTCGTGGGAAGTAGTTTTTGGATGAGTTTTGGTGTAGAAGATATCAGAGGTTATTTTTTTGGGAGGGAGGAAAGGGCCTGAATCATCGACCAGAGAAGGAGGTCGGAGATCGGAGAGGTTCCTGGCGGCGCAAGATTGGAACAACCTTGGCGGCGGCTAGAAGGGAAGAAGAGGGCTCTAGATACCATGTTGTTGTGGGGAGAACGATACCCTCGTTAGAGGGTTCGGGTACGTGTTAAATAGGATCGGAAAGAGCCCCCTATGTGACGTGTACACAGGGGTAGAGTACTACTCTATTCCTATACATATAAGGGAAAAGTAAACCGGTGCAACCTTATTTGGCTAACAGTTGCAATCTAAGATTTGTTTTTCTGATCCCCTTCTTTTTTGTTGAGGTTGCAGTTGAGGATTTTATTTTGGCTATCAAAGGGCATAGTCAACTTCTAAACCGTTTGATCGATGTTTAGACATATAAGGGAAAATGATTAATCGATGTTCAGTTTGTCGAGATTTACATGTGTCTCTTGGTGCTTACCGTTGAAGGCTTGAGTACTAAGTTGTGTATGGGTCACAGGTTAGTTTGTGACTTTTTTTAGATTTTTGCGGGCTGCTACTGTTCATATGTATACGTGGTGCTGTTGTCTCTTTTCTCCTCTATTCTTTTATCGAAAATACAATAAAAATTATAGTTTCTAGACCGATTGTGAATACCAGGCGACTCCATCATATAGAGCTAACGCTTGCAACTAATTAATCTATAATTTTAATATGGGAAATGTCATTGTAAATGTAGTCGTAACTGAGTTTATTCAGTCGTAACTGGGTTTTCCTATGACAAATGGGGTTGTAAATGACTTTTTTTTTTGGTTACAAGTGGGGTTATAGATAAGTTTCTTTAATTGCAAATGAGTCTACAACGCATAACTTAGGTTTTTCAGTTGTAAATGGGGTTGCGTTGTTTTTCAGTTATAAGTGGAGTTGTAATTATGTTTGGTTTTTCAGTTGTAAATGAGGTTATTTTTTAAGTTATGAATGGGGTTGCAACCGAATTATTTTATAGCTACAGGTGAGGTTGCAGCAGGCTGTACTTTCTGAGCTGCATTTCAGTTGCAAATGAGGTTGTGACTGGGCTGTATTTTCAGTTATTGAGATTTTGGTAGGATAAAAGTAAGATAAAATATTTAAGTATAATTCTGAGTAAGTATTGCAAAGAAGATCTCATTAAATAGATGAGAAATAATCCAATAGACAAAATAACAAATAAATTTTGAAGCGGAGTGTGGAAGTAACTAACGTTCACTATCATTAACATGAAAGGAAACTGAAAGCCAGAGCATGATCCTAATGTAGGTTAGTTACTATTGCAGGCCAATTACAATTTGGGTTATGTTATATTGCTTCTTTTTTGATAATAGGTATACTATTTTCTCAATAAAAGGAAATGAATTTATGTTAATTTCGAAATGGGGAAGTCCCGATCTCTGCAACGGTTGGTGCATATAGCCCTAAATGAGATGAATTAACAATATGTAACATCTTTTTTCGAAATCAGTACGTAACATCTTAAAAGAGCTTCCAACCACATGTGATTTCCTTGAAAAGAACAATGTGGTACTGAAAAGTAATAATCTTGGTTAGTAGATTGAATAAGGAAGCTCCTCAGAATCCGTTTGTCCACTATTTCATAGCTGTTTAAGAAAATATAGAAAAAAAAGAAGTGATGATGCAAAGCACCAATGGAATCTCTATTTGAACACTTGCCATTGCACCGACCATCCATAGGTTCAGCTTTGTTCACCTACCTTAGAGCAAGATATATCATATATACATTTATTTATACAGTAATATATGTATTTCCTAAAATATATGCAGGCACAGAATAAGAAAGTTGGTTGTTTATATAAAAAAGTAGATACACGTGTAGCACATATAAGGCAGCAATATACGTCTGGTTGGCAAGTAACATAAGCAAGCTATGTTGGCCACCTTATTCTATCTCTATCGACAAAAAATTGTCTAATTGGCATGAAACCCCCGGAGCGCTGAATCATATCATGATTTTGGCCCAAAGGAACTTGCTTATAGATTTTGGGTATAATGAAAAAATTAGAAATACTAAAACATGAAAAAAAAAGAGCACCACACTTACGAAAGAGGATTTCCTGAGCATGCACTCAGGTGTACACCTCTATCTGGACTGTTCGTAGATGCAAGACATGCGTTAGCCCTTTCTCCACTCAAAGAATTTTTCTTTTTGTATATCTCAAATCATACAATATTTGAACTTAAAACTTTGCAATTCAGTGGAAAATTTAAAATAAATGTAACAAAATTATTTTTGGATTTTTTATGACATTAAATATATATTTAAAGAATTTGGTTAGAATTTAAAATATTCAAAATTGTAAATTGCACAAAAAATTGCAACCTATTTTTCTCACATTCTAGGTAACTTTTTTCATTAGCCTACAAAATTTTGAATCCATTTATCATATAGATTCGGATATATAAAAAATAAAAGGTCAAAGAAGTGTGGGTGTGCATATGTCATGGTACTTACTCACAACTTTACCCCACACTTACAACAAGTGCATGTTAATCATATCGATTTATTTGTTCACCCAATAAATTTTTATTAATTTTTGGAAAATGGTTCAACTAAAATGAGACAATTAACTAATTAATCATGGATGTATGATTGACATCACTTAGATATCTATGAATTTTCTACACCAATTGCAACACTTCTAGATCCATGGATGGCAAGCAGAACAAAAGAAAAGCGTATGAATTAATCAAAGAATAAAGAGAAAGAAAGAGCAGTGCAGTTTCACCATGGGAGGTTGTAGGATCTTGTTGCTTTTCTGGCTAACGGATAAAATTTCTTGCCAGGTGCTAGAAAACAGTAATACTCCCTCCGTTTCAAAATATAAGATGTTTTAGCTTTGTGAAGAAAATGAATCTAGACTTATTTTAGTATGTAGGTTCACTCAACTTTGGGATGAATCTACGTACTAAAAGAAGTCTAGATTCATTTTCTTCACAAACCTAAAACATTTTATATTTTAAAACGGAGGGAGTAATATATTTGAACTGCATCATGTAAGTGAAATAAGAGGGCAATTAGGATAGATCTGGAAGGAGAGCACGAGAACACAAACAGGTCCTATAGCAGACACCACATAACCACGAACACCTTCGGGACAAACAATTTAGAATATAAGTGATTAGTTAACTTCTGAACCAGTCCTACCATAAACCCAAGAGCAAAGGGACATAACTACCTTGCCAATTTCCCCCGCAAAACAAATCCTACCTTGAGAATTCATGTGTGGGGTAATCATTATTTGATCCACCTTTGTATCGCTAAGATGTAAATTTTTTTATAGTATTCCTAAGATGTAAAAGAATAAAAAATGCTAAAGTTTAACTTAACAAAAAACCTGTGAATTGTTGGCTCTGGTCCAATACCTGCACTTGCAAATGTACAAGATCAATTGTTGCACATAAAGTGTCAAACTAAAGAAAATACATGTGGAAAGTACACCTCGATAGCCTGTTTTTTAGGAGATGCTTGATAAAAGATGTTTTCTATTACCTAAAAACATAACCGTTAGCTTTGCATCAAAATATATCTTAGAGGAAACATGCCATGCTGAAAAAGGTAGGATAACTCAAATTCTGAAAACTGAGTGGACATTTCCATTTTTTTTACTCCAGTACGCCGTAACCAAGGTAGGACAGTTGTATGGAGTGTGCGATGGCCCATACCCTGGGCCACTACCATGAGATGAGGCCACGGCAACAAAGAGCAGCCGTACTTGCTCAAGGTCAGTGCAGGGTAACAAAACAACAGGGAAGAGGAGCACTGTATTGGGACAAATTGAACCCGAGTCGCCGTCGAAGGCGAACCATATATCGCGTGCGCTCTTGCCTGCATATTTCCCTGGATCGTCCTTTTTGATATCCCTGGGGGATTGCCGCAGATTTTTGATATCCCTGGGGGATCGGCTCTGCAACAGGAGAGCAGTCCGCTGTGTCACATCCTCCTCTAAAATAGCCGAGGGATGTGCTGCCGTGGCCCCCATTTTGTCTCGCCGGAAAGGTGGAGGTCTGGAGGGGGTCGGGATGCAAACGAAGAACAAAAGACACGAACACAAAAGGCTTATATAAATTGAAGGAAGATGAAAGCAGAAGTAACGCATCTCCATTACTACCGCATAAATACGCAAAGGGAGGGGAAAGGGGAAAGAAACGGCACATCGCCATGCGGTCCGTCGCCACCGAAAAGTACTGCGACAGGCCGCTCAAGTGGTCCAAAGAGACCAACGGGAGGCGACGATAGACATCTCGGCCCAGTTAACAAGAAGCCGTCCCAGTCGGTTTGTGGAGTAAAGGCCTGATTACGTTCGCCAGTTTGGTTAACACCTAGTGAAAGGGACGTCTGGAAGATCTAGGCCATCCGAATGTGAGATCCAACGGCTAAGGATGTCAATTCGCTGTGAGGGCACCTAGGTAGCTCAGTTTTACTGTTTCTTAATTAGCAGTGTAATTGTTTTTAAAACAATTTTTATAGGAATGGAAAATTAAAGGACAGTGCTACTCGTCCCCGGGGATAAGAACTTCTGATCCCGGCTCCTCGTGCTGACACGTGTCCACCTAAATCCCGCCTTTGCTACACTCAGAGCCGTTTTTGCTACATACGCCCCGCTTTTGCTACACTGTAGCAGAAAACGGTTTGGCCCAGGAATAGAAAAACAGATTGGACCTCGTCAGAGATTTCGCCGGAATCCTCGCCGGAGACCGTGTAGCAAAAAAGTTAGGCTAACGTAGCATATTCGCCTCGCCGGAGACTCGCCGGTAAACCTCGCCGGAGATTGTGTAGCAAAAACTCAACGCTATTGTAGCAAAAACTCAACGCTATTGTAGCAAAAAAAAATCTAATGTAGCAAAACAGACTTTGCCGAAAACATCACCGGAGACTCTCACCGGATACCTCGTAGCAAAACCATAAAAATCGGATGTAGCAAAACCTCGTAGCAAAAAGTTTGCGCTATTGTAGCAAATTTAGAAAACTGATATAGCAAAATAATTATGCTAATGTGGCAAAACTCGCCGGTATAGCAAAACTGACCGTACGTAGTAGCGTTACGGGCCACGTGTAGCAAAATCCCAATGCCAAGAGTGCCATGGGAAGGCACGAGAGCTGTGTGCTAACTTGGAGTCCCGTCAGTGGTGGTGCTACCATGGGATTCAGATCCCGTCGCCAGTCCCTTGGAGTCCCCATCTCCTCCATGTGCGGCGAAGCATGACACGAGTGTCGCGGCGGTAGGGGTGGAGTTGGAGAGCCCGTCCCTTGGCAGCAGCACGCAACAAGGCATCCTCGTCTCCGCCATGGCGTGGCGGAGATCGACGGGGACACGTGCGGCTGCAGGTTGAGGCGGAGCAGCGGCGGAGGGCGCTTGGGAGCTGCATGGCCTGATCCATGGTGGCGCGACGATGGCCTCATGGCTCTCGGGAACGCAGCGGCGGAAGACGCAGGGAGCTGCAGGACCTGGTCCATGGTGGCGCGGTGGTCGGCGACGACGGAGGCCCGCGGCGGTGGAGGCGCGTGGTGGAGGCGCCCAGCGATGGGTTCTTTGCAGAGGGGATGGGGAATCGTGGAGGAGACGAGAACCTGGGATAATTTGGGGCCCAACCTAGGAACGTTTTTTTAGTCATGACTCGCGAGCGATCCAGGGGATGCGAAACACACGATCCCCCGAGGCAGGGTATCATTTTCCAAAATAAAAGGCTAGAAACAAGCAGGCCCAACAGACCAATCAAAAGACTGGAAGAGCAACACGCGGACGCACCCGGCATGCCAAACCTGGCAATGGTTTTGAAAGGCAATGGTTAGATAACTAGCCCATACCCCATCCAAACCTGCACGATGTTTCCGTCAGCCCAACTTAAACTAAACCCATTCAATTTTATTTTTAACCCGACCAAAACCAAACCCAGTCAATCTTTCCACCCAAACCGAACTAAACCTACTGCATATCTGTGGGTTTAAAACCATTTAGTAAAATGGGTTCAAAACGGTTTGTTTCAATGGGTTGACGATGCAGTGCTGAAAGCCTGCAGTTCATGAAGCGCAGGCAGTTACGGCTGGGCTCGTCCGGATTGTAACAGGCGAAGTCAACAAGGTAGACGGGCGCTAGGCGAGTAGGCAGTACAGACGGCCACGAGGACCTTGGATATGGCGACTCCGGCGGTTCGGCACTGCTTCTACCGGTGCTGCCACACCTAGCAGCTCAAGCATCCATGGCCGACGAGTCCCCATCCAAAATAAACTAGCAGATCAATTAATCGTCTTTCTAATCTTTTGTCCTTGCTTCTGGATTCAACATGGCACAAAAACATCTGCTGGATCTTGATTGGCAGTGCAACGCAGAGTGCTCGTGTTGCCGCACAGCCGGAGAGGGGGAAGGAGAGCACGATCGCACTGCCGCCGCACTACCAGAGACCATCCGCATCTCCCCCGCGGCCAGTGAGCCTGCACCCCACCGCCCTAATTTTATTCCAAACCTCCGCCGGCCCCTCGGCGGCAACCCATGTCGGCCTCGTCCCCGGCTCTGTCAGCTCACCGATGCCTTCTTCGTCGCGTCCAGCCACGGCGCCGCTGACACCGGCTCGGGATCCGGTGAGTTCATCTCTCCCTCTGTCCACTGCTCTCAATCTCCGGCGAGGTGGTTCTGTTGGGGAGGAATGAGAGGAGGCGAGACGAGTCGCGGTGGAGAATGAGGTCGGGATGGGAGCTGGAACTGGGAGAGATCGAACAAAGGGGAAGGGATAAGGGTGGTCCTGGGCCCCACAAGGGACAGGGAACTATACTGCCATGTGCGCAAAAGAGCCAGCGACCGGTGAAGCTGGAACAGAGGCGCGCGCGAGGAACCAATCTAAAAACCGGTTATTGAGCCATAGTTACTAACTGTTGGCGATTAAATTGTTTAGGCCCACACCCAACTGTACCCAACTGATTCTTGCAGTAACCAAAACCAAACTGAACTTTTGACGTGCTCGACCCATAACAAACCAAACCGATTAAATCCAAAACAAAGAACCAAACTGTTTCAGCCGGTCATTCAGAAACCATTGCCAGATTTAGCAACACGCGGGCGCGCGACATGCCAATGCATCGTTTAGGGATTATTAAATCCAAGCATATGACCTTAGTTAACGAGAAATAAGCAGACGAGCGTTAGAGACTCCCGAAGAAAATTGATCACATCGTTCAGCTATAACTACTCCCTTCGATTCATCCATATTATTTGACTTGAATTTATTTAAATTTAGATAAACCTATATATTAAATAGTGTCTAAATTTATTTAAATTAGATAAATTTAAATCAACTAATATAGGTTGGAGGGAGTATAATAATTAAATGGGTTGTGATAATTCTCCGTCGGCTCGTTCATGCATCATCTCAGTTACGATTGCATGGGCCGTAACTGAGTTTTTTCAGTATTGAGAGTATTACAACTAGAAATGTTTCAGTGCACTACTAGGAGGCTATAGGTAATCCACACATCCGTGGCTCACATGATTGAAGTGTCCCACGGATAAAATAGGTGCGGCTCACCTGTGGGCATTGCCCTACTAGTAACTAGAACAACTGTGGCGCACATTGTGTGGGTCAGGGCTTGCCAGCCGCATGCCATATACCCGTAGCGCACATGGGGTATGTGTGCTACGGTTGTGGCAAGTTCTGTGACGCACTATGCCATGTGCGCCACGGATATGTAAACTTAGTAGTAGGGCACCTTGCCCTAGTGCCCTACGGCTGAGTACCCTGCACCAACTCCACTTCCTGTGGATCACCTTTTTAGGCTTTGCAAGAAATAAAAGAAAATGATAAACACTTCAAAAAATAAAATCATTTCATATGTAGCTAGGTAATGTGGTATAGTTTGTAGGAAAATTAACAAACAATAATTTCGACTTTTTCTGTAAATAAAAATCATGCCACAGTAAAATGGTCGTAACTTTTTACATACAATGTAAAAAAAATCGTATAATATACCAAAATGACGAGAACGAGATTTCGCATCCGCTCGCAACCACCTTTGGTCGTTTAGCGATTATTTAGATTTTCAAAATTCGGAAAGAGCAAAAAGTTATGGTCAAAAGACCGTTTTTTCCTGCAGAAAAAAAATAGAGGGCAACTTACCCGTAGCGCACCACCACCTAGTGCACTACGAGTAAGTTGGGCGGGATTCAAAATTTGAATCCCCACCCCGCCCACCTACCTTTTCCTTCCCCCTTTTCCCTCCCCTTTTTCCCTCTCCCTTCTCCTTCTTCCTTCTCCTTCCTCCTTCTTCTCCTTCTCCTCCTTCCCCGTCTCCTCTCTCCGGCCACCTTGCTCCGGCGTCTTTCTCTGGCCTCCTCATCCTCTCTTTGCAGTTACGGCGTGCGACGGCGGCCTCCTCCTCTCCTTGCAGTGACGGCGGCCTTCTCCTCTCCTTCTAGTGACTGCGGCACGATAGCGGCCTTCTCCTCCTCCTCGAAGTGACAACAGGCGACGGCGGCATCCTTCTCCTCACTGACCTCCCTTCCTCCCTCTCTTCCTTCCTCTCTTCCTACCTTTCTCTCTTCCTACCTCCCTTTCTCCAACCACACCCTTCCTACCACCTCGACGCCGGCGAGGACTAGAGCGGCCACGGCCTCCCGCACCTCCTTGTGGTGGTAGGTCATGGCCACGACAATGCTCCAGCGAGGTGACACGACGGCGGCGATGCACGGACCCGATTGCTTTTGCAATTCAAAACGAGGGTATTTTTTGCATTTTTTTTAAAACACATCTGTGGCGCACCCTTTACCCCTATCTGTGGCGCACCTGGTAGTGCGCTACGCCTATCTCGAGATAACCGTAGCGCACCAGGTAGTGCGCTACGGGTAAGAGATAGCCGCAGCGTGAGGCTAGTGGCGCACAGCTAGTGCGCCACGGATGCCCTTTTTAGGTGCACCACGAATGGCCATTTTCCTAGTAGTGGTGGCAAGTGGGATTAACAAAGATTTTTAGTTGTAACAGGGTTTGCAACCAAACCTGGCCATAGGGATGTGCGGCATGTCGGAGAAGAAGAAGAAAGGGGAGGCAATGGCACAAATGCGGGCGCAGAGCTGGCTCGAGGTTCTATCTTGCAACACTAACCTGGGTAAGTTGTGGGTCCGGCGCTCACGTGGATAAGCTGTGGGTCTCAAGCTGATTTGGATAAGTGGATTGAGGTGTCCACTACGGGACCTGACTGAACACAGACCCACTTGTAAGCACGTAACGGCAAGGCTGACGGATAGCAAGTTTCAGACCATGTGAGAGTTTCAGACAAGAAGATATGCAAAAATGAGAAAAAGTTAAGCGACTGGGGAAAAGTGAGTACAAATAAGAAACCAAAGGCATGAATAGAAATCCCTATAATACAGAGGTTGTGATAGTCAGCATTGAGGGCCTTGGAACCACAAAGAGACTACTCTTCAGACATGCATGATCATTGTTGGAATCTTCCCAAAATCAAGCTTGGGTTGTTTATGCCAACATATTTATTCCTAGATGGGCAGGATATTCAGCCCCTGCTGGGGCTAGAAATTCTGCCCTGCTAGGGGCCGGAAATTCCGGTCCCATAACCTTGAAAAATTGATGTTCTCTTCTTATTGCTCTTATTCTTGGGCTTGGGTACAAAGCTAGCCCCTCTATACTTGTTGGCCTCTTCTCAAGTTGTGCTTCAACTTGTTGTTCTAATCCACAAGATTAGTATGCTCACAACAAGGGTTATAAGAAATAGGCACAACAATAATTTTCATAGAGCGAGTCCAATGGTTCTTTGGTAAATTTATTTTGAAGTTTATCATGAGACTCAAAGAGGTTTGAGAATTTTCTCACTAAGGCTTTTTGTTCCTTTTGGAGCTTTTAATACTCCTCAAGAATCTTGCCATGATGTAACATCCCAAAAATACTAAACTTGGATCATCAAACTCTAAGCATCAAAATTAGGGTTAACAAAAACTTTTCTAAATAAAATTATGAAAGCATGCATATCTGTATGCACTTCATTTGAAATTCTTTTGAACCAACTTGTTTGTGTGTTCCTTTGCTTGTAAATGGATGCTTAGGTGAAATAAACATCATCTAAACATTTCCCACACTTTTCCCAAAGACAAGTAAATCAAAACAAATAAAATAAGGAAATGGTCATTTTGACCAATTTAAATCCCATGCCTACTTTGGCTGTCTCAAACTTTCAGAACCTAACAGAAACTTTTCTGGATCTTTGCACCCCTTGATTGTACTCATAACAAAGTATCAAGGCCCACTTTGTGATCATCCAGAAACTTTCAAATGCATAGTTTAAATGACAATTCAAAATTGAATCTTTATCATATGGGAAGATCCCACTTTTTCAAAAACCACTCAAACAAGCTCAACTTTCACAACCCAAGCATCTGCAGACTCACCAGCACCAACCTAGCACACCCACCAAAAATCTTTTCAAAATTCAAAACTTGAATTCTTGCGGCCATTTCATCAAACACTTGGCAGATACAAATCAAACAAAATCTAAACACTAACTAGTTAAATGCTCGTGCGTTGCTACGGACACTTTAAAATTTTCATTGTCGTTTGAATAAAACATAAAAAATTCACATATCTATATATATATATATATTTCGTGTTTTTTACACTATAATGACTCATAAACTTTATTTTTGTGTCAAATTTTTTGGTTGTGGTGAATATATGAACATAATTATTCGTATACAAAACATAATTTTTTCAATCTAAAAACGTAAAAATATGTTGGGTGGAAAATAACTATTCTGCATCCTGGGTGCTAAAAATATATATATACACGACAAACGATAGCCACATAATAACGTAAAAATAAGTGACGACATAAAATCTGATGGTAGCTGAAAAGGATAACATGTCGGTTCTGTGAGCTGATGAGGTAGTATGATGAGCAAGCTCTTCTGCCATGTGTTTGGCAGTAGCTTGTAGTCAGGGAACAGGAGTCTTGACACTGTTTTTGCCAAAATGAAGACCTGTATGCTGTTTTGTCAAAGAATTGATGCTATTAAACACCCCATTGGGTCCTTTGTCAGATCGCAAGTAGTGACAACTTTTCTTCTGAAGATGGTGATTTTCCTATCCGACAGTTGACTTCCTGAAGAAAATACTCAGTATTATCTGCATATGTTAATTTTTCAGGGATTCCCACCCTTTGATAACCCCATGATTTCTGGAGGTCATCGAGCTGTCGGTGCTTGACGAGTGCACTCAGCATGATACCATCCATTGAGGCGATCGCAGAGCTGGCATTCCGGTGTGTCGCTCTGTACAAGGATGATCGGCCCGATGCTTGGGAGGTGCTGGCCGAGCTGAGGATGATTCAGGGATGTTTCCTCCTGAATTTTCCAGCCACAAGGGTTCTTGACTTGGACCACTCGAATCAGAATTGAGCTAGCACAAAGTCTCCTGACGTCGATGTATGTGGTTCCAATGTTGACCTCCTAGCTGAAGAAGGTTTGGCATCATCCTTGCATTTGTCGAAGACAAGTGCCTCAGGGCGGATGACTGGATAGCACATCATTCATCTACAGGAAGAACACATCCGTTCGCCCAAGGCGCGAGAGGTTATAGGTACACTGAGTTCATCTGTAGAAGGATATGTGTTTGTGTTGGTTCTGTGAGCTGATGAAGTAGTATGAGCATGTGTTTGGTGGTAGCTTGTGGTCATGGAGCAGGAGTCTTAACTCTGCTCTTGTCAAAATGAAGACTAACAAACACAAACATATATCCCACAAAGGATTCATGCCCCGGTGACATTTGATATGAGGTGGGTGGATCTCGGAGGGGGCTAGCAACTGGGGTAGTCTCCGGGTGCGTACAAGATTTGCTTCTGGTTTAATTGACCAAGATCAGCGGTAGTCTGTTTTGTCTAAACTTACTCTAGATAATGGACAACTCTGAATATTACCCACCGTGACGTGCGCGGAAGCGACTTCCGGCGACGGTGGCGAGCTACTAGTCAGCGGGGAGTACGTGGGGAGGAAGCGAAAGCGGAGGTGGTGCTCACCTTGGTCGATTCCCATTGAGAACATGGACGGTGGCGGCCCGGAACTCCAGAAAGTAGAGGAGGAAGATCGCCGGAGCTCTCGGTTCCGACAGGGGAGAAAACGATACGGGCGACACTCCTCGCGGCTCTGTCTTCTCTGCTGCTGCGTGTTCAATGTGGATGAGGTCGGTCGTCGGTGGTGCCGGGTGCGTAGCCGCTACTCCATGTTTTCTGGCTATGACAGACGCAGCGGTGTGAAGGTTAGCATCTACCGTCCATGGCAGGGAAGGTGGGGAACAGAGGATGGTGCCCCGCCCTGCTGCTGCTCCATCCATAACGCCCATCTCCGTGCTGCACGACGACCTCATCCTCGAGTACCTTGCCCGCGCCTAACTCCCGCAGTCCCGCATCTCCCTGTCGTCGCTTCGCCACCCTTCTCGCATCCAATGCCTTCCTCCGGCTGCCCCTTCTTGCCTACATTTATGATGGTTAGCTCGAGGACAATACCAATCGAGTTAGAGCCAGACTCTCCTACCGTGCGAGGTCCAGAAGAACGAACGACGGACGAAAATTTTGGCTAGACGAAAACCACCTGTAGACAAATTATATAGTAGAGATTGTGAGCAGTGATTGAAGCCTAACTTGTTCCCTCTCTAGCTCACAACCATCGCAGTAGATCATCTAGCAAGTTAAACCAAGCACTAGCCTCACTGTAAGCTGGGCAATGACATCAATGGTGAACAGCCGAAGCTCACCATGCCACCCTAGTGGAGACAACAAGCTAGGAGGAGAAACAAGCCTAGCCAGCATGTCTAGGAGGCAGCCCACCGTCCACCGCCACCCCCTGTCCAACGCTCGAACCTTGCCAACCCCTGGACCACACGCACGGACCACGCTCATCTCTCCAGCAACCGTGCCGAGCATGCGCCAGAGCGCCACCCTCGACCGATGCCCACAGACCGTGCGCCGCCCTCGCCGCGTGTATACATGATCGCCATCGACCCAGGAGACCGCCAGACATCCCCGTTCGCCGTCCCACGCCGCACAGGCACCGCTCTTCGTCGAAGACGCCGCCTCTGTCGCGCAGAGCATCGCGCGTTCCAGACCAAACCGCACCGCCCCTACGCGCGCATTAAAGCCGTAGAGCATCGTTAGGAGACCACCAAGCGATCGCCACCGTCGGCCATGCCTCTAGCAGCCCGTAGCCATGTCGCCACCGTCGCCTGCCCATGCCGTTCGGTCTTGTCGTCGAGACTATAAATAGAGGCCACCCCCAGCCGAATTGAGCACACCATCTCACTCCCCTCTCCTCACTGATCGTTCCACCCAGCGATTGGAGCCGCCCCAGGAGAAGCTGCCGGTACCAGGAGGTTCGCCGTCGTCGACTTCGTCGTTCGCCCGCCTCTCCGACCCTCGCCTGAACCCCGGTGAGCCCCCAACGACCCCCACTGGCCGCGCTAGGTTTCTGTCTCGCCGGCGTTGCCCAACATCGACGATTACTCTCAGCCGTTGGATTAGAACCAGATCGAACACACCACATCGCCCCATACCGCTTCGCACCCCCCTGTCTCATTGACGTGTGGGGACAGCCACTTAAACAGCCTGCGGAAGCGCTGTGCTTAGCAGGCCGGCCCAGTATCACTTCCCGCGCAGCCCAGTTATTTGAATTAAACCTTTTTCATTTTATTTCAAACACACTTCTGTACCCAGTTTCAAAAATCAACCCAGACCGATTCAGTGCACCAAATTGAATGAAACCAATTTTGTTAGAAAGGTCTGGAAATGCTGAATCCAAGCCCGTTGGATTCAAGTCATTTGGATCTGTAGATCACCCTTGGCAAAAATAACAAGGCAGAAGCTTTTCTGCATTCAAACATTTTTCAAACTTAAACCACAATAGCTTTTGAGTTGATTCCAACTCTCAAAAATCACATTTAACCATACCTTTCAGAATATATAAAAATATATAGGTTTACTTACAGAAATAATGACCAAGTAATAAAAGAATGCCACATAGGCATTTCTAGCCACTTTAATTAATTAAAATAAAAGGGTAAAACCTTATTAAATTGTGACACCACTTTAAATCACATTCCCATGGACTAAAATATGTGGTGATGACATGTGTCAACATGATCCCATATTTGGTTTGGAGAATATTAAATCTTAAGTAGTTTTTCAGTGAGTAGAAATTGCTTTTCTAAAAATAAAAGGGATTAAACCAAGCTTTAATCTTGTAATGTTAGTGATGATGCTAGATCATCTATAGGACCCTTTGTGTGATGATTGCAAGTAGTTAAGTATTGTTTGGTGATTGTGTACATCATATTTATTTATAGACGCTAGTATCGACCAAGGATACGAGGAGGAAGGAGGATACTACGAAGAAGAAGCCGAGGAGAACTTCAACCACTGCTCTGCACAAGGCAAGCTAACACTTGCAATTTAGCAAGCTTACACTGATATTGTGCAAGCCTAATACTACTAGTGAATGTGCAAGCTAACTCTTGCAAGATATTCTACTGAGGCAAACAAACCCTTACTTGTTACCATGCCCACTATATGCCTTGAGCATATTTGATATTACCCACTTGATAACCCAATCCTAGTTTTATTTGCAAGCTTTCTATTTTATTTCCTTATCAAAGCTACTTCCCTAGAGAGTACTCAAGTGACTTGTAGATTCTAGAAAGATATAGTTGAAGGTTGCATAAAGAGCATAAAATTTGGCCTAAGTTAGGAACCTTGATATCATCCTAAGATATAAGGTTGTACTTAGTTGAAACTCCACTAGTTACCACCCCTCATTAGTACTTACCCCCACTTGTAGATGCTAGTGATAAGCATAAAACTTGATCAACTTTAGATGGGAATACTTGGTGAAAATGGTTATGAAAACCTTAGAATGATGGATCATTCTACTGAGAAGTTTTTGACATGTGTTTCTGAACACCAGATGATTTTGGTGATGAAAATGTTGAGGCATGAGCCTTAGCCCTTTATAAAACTGATAGTTGTCTGGATGCGATACCATTCCAATTTTATCGTACAACCATAATACCCGAAGATTGGGTAGGGCTTGACTGGAAACTTATATACCTTAGTATTAGTTCCCTCACGGCCAAGGTCTGAGCTGAGGCTACCTTGTGAAGATTGTCCACCTGTGCAGTATCCAAGATGACAGTTGGTCATGGTTGGGAGGCCAAACTCATAGGAGAGGTGCTTATACTAGGGCGTGTAATTGAAAGGTTAGGATTGATTATCCGCATACTGAGTATGGTGAATTCAGGATTTGTTCCTGACGGATGTATCGAATGTTGTGGTGAAAGTGTACAATCTCTGCAGAGTGTCAAACTATTCGAATAGCCGCGTCCGCGGTTATGGACAGTTGGAGTGGCCATACTGTTCCCCCGTCAGACTTTTTCAAAATGACTTGTGAAATGAATTGAGACTTTGACTTGACCACAACAGGGTTGTGGCATGAGATACAAGTTCCCACTTAGGTGTAATAAACTTCAACTAGCTCTCTTGCTTCTGAACCTAGTAGAGATAAATCTGGCCTTTGCAAAACAACCCTAGAGCCTAGTGTCCTATTATCCAAAAACCCTTTTTCTTGTTAGTATTAGTTTGCGAGTACTTAAAGAGTACTCATGGCTTTGTCCCTAGCTATTCCCCTGGCCAGACTATGAAGAGGAGTACCTGGAAGATGGACCCCAGGAAGGTTACGACAACTAGGATCATCTCCCATCGTCAGCACTTCCTGTGACCCCGAAGATGGAGCTTCGCTACGCTACCGTTATTATTACGTATTCCGCTGCTTGAGTTGTATTAAGAACTGGATCATGAGATCCTTATTTGTGTAAGACCTTATGTATGGTTTGTAATGGATGATGTACTGTGGTATCCAATTCTGTTATGTCTCGCAAAAATGGTAATCTTGGGATTGCGATGTATGGCATAACAGGCATCTAGGATTAAAAATCCGGGTGTTGACACATGACCAACACCAAACTCAACCTTTTGATTATTAAGCACTTTAACCAATGCAAGAGCATGGTCACGTTCTTGAGTGAGATGGGAGATAGACAAATTATGATACTCTTCAATATTATAGACACTCTCTTTGAGAGTTACCGTCAAAATTTTCACATCGTTAAGAATTTGAGAAACATAATCAATTTCATCAGCGACCTCCCTCCATTCTTACCCAAAAACTCAATGAGTTATTATTTCTCCTCTATAAGATCTTGAGCTTGACCTAGTTGGGTCATGAGAGCCTTGAAGTAGGTTTTGGTCTTACCATGCATGTTATCCATAAAGTCAACCACAAAAATAATCTCCTTCCTTACCTCTAGACCCTCAACATCATTCATAAACAGTACATTGGAGATGGGCTTGGATGAAGATGTTACCTCGATGGATTTTCCCATGAGACACTTTTGGTTGCATGTGATGTTCTTGTTGGGGGGAGTGGAAGAGGGATATGGAGGGGGTGGAGGTGGTGTATATTGTGGCCACTCTCACTACCTCGCCTTCGTGTTCATTATCTTCATAATCAAAGGAATACTCCTCTTGAACCACCAACACTCTTGGATTTATTTTATTGGGGAAGTTCTTGTTGTGGTAGTTCTTCATGGGGCTATTGGATTTGTCCTTGAGGATAAGGCTTCCACCATGGTATTCTCTTATCTCATATGGGAATTTGGCAACAAAGTGACCCTTGACATTACAACAGTAGCATGATCTTGCTTTTAGAGTTGAACCTTGAGTTATCCCTTGGACTTGAGCTCTTGCCTTGACCACTCCAAAATTCTCTTATTGCTAATACCAAGTGATCATGAAGAGAAAACTTGACATCCTAGGGAGCCCATTCAACATGCTCCTCTTCTCCCCTTCCTTCTTCATCTAGATCTACCACCTTGGCCTTCAAAGCAAGATTCATCTTTTGGACTCCTTGGGAACAAGCAAGAGTCGTGTCCACACTCTTCTTGGAGATGGTCAAGGCAATGACCTTGCTTAGAATATCATTTGATTCCATGGAGTTATAGTTCAATCTTCACTTGATGGGGTTCAACTTTATTTTCATATGGCAAGAGAGCTTGAACAAACTTTATCTTCATGAAATTTACATAAAAAAAGTAGCCCCGAGGTCCACCATGGAGACATGTAGGGCCTTGAGCCATCGAAACATGCCTTCAAGAGTCTCACCCTCAAGCAAAGAAAAACCATCAGACTCATTATTAATCTCTTCGAACTTGGAGTGTTGAGTTCTTGAATTCCCCACAAGGATCTCGACAAGGTA
This sequence comes from Avena sativa, assembly GCA_916181665.1. Taxonomy (NCBI): domain Eukaryota; kingdom Viridiplantae; phylum Streptophyta; class Magnoliopsida; order Poales; family Poaceae; genus Avena; species Avena sativa. The sequence goes on along the minus strand of OV702297.1, from coordinate 293,948,847 downwards.
ATCCTAGACTTCTTTGGTGGTGGAGAGTACACAAATGTGAGCGCGAAGTCCTTAGGGGTCAATTCCTTTTGAATCATGTACATGGCGGTGGCGTTGAGTTACTTTTCCACCACCTATCATCGCATTAAGTTCCTTGGATCAACCAGCAAGTATCCTTCTTCTAAAATCCTCATCGACTCGATGAATAGCTGCTAAGATGAGACTTCATTAGAAGTTGCCAATTAGCAAAACTTGACGCATCCATCATGGGTGGGGCCTTGTGGAATTATATAAGGCATATGAATGGGTGGATCCGAGGTAAACCGTGGTATTGGGGGAACCGCCGAGTAGGAACCCGTCCCATCCTCATTTTTGGAAGATGAATCACCATGACCCTCCTCACTTTTACCAAGAGGCTTATCCTTTTGAAGAACAAACCTCGGGAGAGTGGTGGTAGCATTGTGAGCCACCATGGAAGGATCTTTGGCTTGGGCAATGGGATTATGTTTAGTTAGGTTGGAAAGAATAGCCATCATTTCATATGATTTGTACATCATGGATGATTTCAATTTCTTGAGATCATCCATAGTGGTCCCATCTTTATAGATGGAATCTCCACCTTCCACCTCTTTGTCGGCCATAATCTCTTAGGCAGTTAATCCCAATATAAGATATGAGTCTCTCATACTAATTGAAATGATCAGTATGGTCAACTACAGGGGAGGGGGAGAATAGGGGACTAACATTTTTTATCTTCTTTTGCAATTTAGGCTTGATAAGAATATATATTGTCTTGATATGCAACTTTGTGGATAATCACATATGGCAAAGTACAAGCAATCAAGTAAATGACACAAGTAAAGGTAAGGAAATGAGATAACCGAAGTGAATACACGAGGATGTATTCCCATTGTTCCTTCCTTGTTAAGAGAAGTTTGTCTATGTTGGAGGGTTGTGGCAGAGCCACAAAGTACACCAATGCCACAAAGGCCTCACCCTATTCTCCAATGATCTGGCCACAAAGGCGAGTTCACCCTCCACTATGTAGTGACCTTGAAGGCAATGACCAAAATCTTTACAATAAGGTTGCGGCAAACTCCACAACTCCCAACGTGACCTTAGATCTTTACAGCACCAAGTCTTGGCTCCAATTGCCCCCAAACACTCCTAGGGTTCCCAAAACACAAGAGCAACAAATTCCATAGTGAAAACAATAGGAAAGACAAATTCCTTTGGTGAGAACATAGATCTAGATCTTCTCTCTCAAACCCTAGAAGGGAATCATGTTTGGTTGGCTAGCGGAGGAGATCTAGGGCTTCAAAGCTTGTATTAATGGAGGGAAGAGAAGATCTGGTCGAAGCAACCTCTACAAGGTAGGTGGAGGGGTATTTATACACCCCTCCAAAATGTGACTGTTCCTAGTCACTCACCCTGGAAATTCTGGCCTGGGGCAGAATTTCCGCTCTCCTAGCCCCAAAAATTCTTCTACCCTGGAAATTTCTAGCCCGCAAACAGAGAGTTGCACCATTTTTCCTTAGCGAAATTTCGAGGGGCAAATATTATGAAAATGTCTATACCCTATAAATTTGTTTGGTGGGGCGGAATATCCGTCCCCTAGGGACGGAGTACGCCCCCCCCCCTCGAGCATATTTCTGTCCAAAAAACATTTCGGCTCTCCCAAAGCTTCTTCCACTTTTGGCGGGTCGATGATCATCTAGTGACGTATAAGATTGCACCTGACACACTTAAGAACATGGTTAGATATCATTTGTGTTATTAACAAACACCCAAAACAATTAAGCTGGGAATTGTTCTTTCAACCTCCTATAACCAATGCCCGGGAAGAAAAGGTGAGGATTGCTTATTAGCCTTTGATCATCTTTGCGGTTCTTGTTTTCCTTCAATGAAGGAATCGACACACTAGTACGGATGGTGGCCATCGTCAACTCATCTTCATCGTTCCATGCCGACCTGCTCCAATGCGAGCAACACCGGTGCCATCGATGCACGACGACAACAATGGCCATCATCCCCCACAACCTCCGCTTCTCGTCGTCCAGCACGACGCCCGCTATCGACAATGACATCCAAGGAGTGCTGCTAGTTGACGTACTCCAGCATGACACAAACTCCTCTATGGCCATTGGCGGAGCTGGCCCTAGTGTCTCCTTGTCACACCAGTGGCACAACCTACTACGGTGTCCAACGGCAGACGACTTGATGCAATCGGTGATCTCTAGCGCACAGTGTGCCCTTTGGCGTGGCGCATCACGACGGCGCCTTCCATGCTCGTGGCACATGAATCACATCCTTGTGGTGCGACGACACCCACGTCCATAGCCTCTTGGCGTGGTATTGCTCAGTGTGGTGCCCTGACTAGAGGGCGGAAGGCACAACTCCCTAGACCTTGTGGCGGCACCAATGAGAGCATTCCGGCACGACTCCTCATGCCCGGCAACGCGACCCTGACTCACATCATGGCGACAGCTCCCACGGGAGAGTCCTCCGACAGAACGGCTTCCTTCACCGGCATATCTCGACGTGGCTCCCCATGGCGTCCTGCTCCGAGCGACTGCATCCTCCGTGGCTACTGGTTCCAAGTAGTGTGGGTGACAACCTTTGCGTTAAGAACTATAGAAGGAAGAGGGTGAGATGAGGAGAGAGAAAATGAGGGGAATCTTTTCCTTCAATCTTTTGTCTTCGAAGCTACCACTAATGTCTTCAATCTTTTGTCTTCAAAGGTACAACTATATTTGTCCTAAAGTTACCACATGGCAACTTGATGCAAAATAGATTGACTTTTTTTCACTAATGTCTTCTTTGATATTTCCGTGTACAAAAGGGAATCAGCACTTTGTTAGTTTATTAGGGCTTTAGCACTTAATCTGTGCATGCAGACACAAGCTTGAGGTACAAATCGAGGTCATGGGACACAACCATGTTACGCGGCAAATCCTGGCTGCCGAGCAGCAGCTCCCGGCCGACGTCGCTGTATGCCCACCCAATCTTCGAGGCCATCCACCTCTTCACCGACCCGTAGTCGTCGGCCGATAACCCCGGCACCTTGGTCACGAGGTCGTTCGAGTTCACCACGCGGAGCACCTTGCCGCCACTCGCCTCCAGCCTGCGCCGGAACTCCGCGTCGCCCACGCGCGGGCAACCGAAGGACACGGCCGTGACCATCGGCGCCGCGGCGTCGACGTCTCGCGTGACTGCGGTGGTAGTCGCGATCTCGTAGGCGGTGAGCACAGCGAGCGCCGCGCCGAGGCTGTGGCTGGTGACTATGATACTGAGCCGCGGCATGCCCTTGCCGCCGCCGTACTCGCGGAAGATCCTCTGCACCTCGCCGCGCACCTGGTGCTGCAAGCTGCCGTGCGCCTGGCCGGGGGTGGTGAAGAGCCTCCAGAATCCGCTCTCCACCATCGGCTCCTCCTCGCCAGCGATGTCAGCCAATCGCGGCGCAGTGATGGTCGGAAGGCAAGTGAGAGTGGAGCAGTGATGGTCGGAAGGCAAGTGAGAGTGGAGTGGAAGTTGTCCAGCCACTCGTTGCATGTAGCCGTGCCACGATATGCGATGACGACGTCGCGGCGCCCAAGCCGCTCGATCTCTCCCTCGTCAACGCACACCGCCACGTAGCCGATGTAGCTCGAGCTGCACGTGCACGACGACGACAGCCATCTTGGCGCTGAGGTAGACGCCGCTTGGAGGAGGCCGGTGACCGCGTAGCCGGTCTCCAGGATGACGGACGGGCGCAGCAGGGACCGGGACGGGAACCGGCAGGACCCGTAGGACGTCGGGGCGCCGCGGCCCTGAAAATCGAAACTTGCGTAGGCGGCCCGAACGAACTCCCCGTACCGGACGAGCTCGCCACGGAGCGCGTCATCGAGCAGGCTCAGGAGTCCGTCCCAGTCGCGGGCACCCTGGAGCTCAGCCCACTGCTCGCCGACCAGCGACGTCGACAACGGCACCCTTGACGCCGGCAGAGGAGGTGCAAAAGAGTTCTTGGATGTGCAACGATGGTGGTTGAGTGTGACGCTAAGGTAGCATTAGCAAGCGCGCACTCCCGAGATGGAAGCCGCCATATTCAGCGGACAGCAGTTCAGCTCGTGGTATGTATCTGAGCTTCCCGATCTCGAATTGACATATCCCAAGCACTCTTCAAAGTTTTTATATGATGTTAGGGAGCATCGCATGGATTGGAATGCAGGGAACCTAGCTAACAGCTGTGTTCTAGGATGAGAAAACGGCGGGAAGTTGGCAGGTGTCGAGCCTTCCGTGGCAGAACTGCTTGTTGCACTTCGGGTAATGTAATATCTGAAGGGCTCTTAGTGTCCTCGTGTTTGAGATTGGTTGGCAACCAAATGTTATTTCCCGTAGAGGCAACATGGACTATTAGGACTGATTTTGGCGCTTGAGAACCTATGATTAATCATGTTATGGCTGAGAATGTTACAGCGCAAGTGCTAGCTTTGCACTGTTGCAGTTTGCATGATTAGCACGTGGACCATTTTATTTCCCGTACAGGCAACATTAGTTAGCTTTCACCATATATGCAGTTACATCACTAAAGGCTATCTCTACTCGTTGGGCCAACCCAGATCAAAATCCGGACCTTTTTTGGCCGGGCGGAACTTGACTTCGGCCTGGATACGCCAGTTTTCCACTCGCGTATCCACGAGAGTTTCCGCGTTTGGCTAAAATTTAATAAATTTTAGCAAACTTTGGCCGAACTTTAGGCGAATATAAGCGGTTTTGGACGAACTTTGGGCGAATATGGTCGATACGGACAAACTTTGGGCGAATATGGACGAACTATGGGCGAATATTTGCGATATAGACGAACTTTGAGCGAATATGACCGAATTTTGGGCGAACTTTGGGCGAATATGGTCTATATGGGTGAAATTTGGGCGAATATGGTCGATACAGACCAACTTTGGGCGAATATGCCCGAATTTTGGGCGGACTTTAGGCGAATCTAGTCTATATGGACGAACTTTAGGCGAAATTTGGACGAATATGGGCGATACGGACGAACTTTGGGCGAATATGCCCGAATTTTAGGCGAACTTTGGGCGAATATGGTCTATATGGACGAACTTTGGACGAATATGGTCTATATTGGCGAACTTTGGGCGAATATAGGCGAACTTTAGGCGAACTTTGGATGAATAAGGGCGAATATATGCTGACTGGGCGGGTCCACTCGCCGAATTCGCTTCGTCCGGCGTTCCCAGGGCGTACCCATGATCCTGGGTATGGCCTGGGTAGTCCGGACCAAAATTGGTCCAAATCCGGACGAAAACAGATTTCTGGGTACGCGACTGGGCGAAATTTCGGCGTCCGGATCTATTTTCGGCGTCCGGATCGGCGTCCTGGGTAGCCTAGTGGAGATGCTCTTACGGGTCGATACAACCAAATCAAAAAAATTAAGACCTTAGTACTGGAGTTTTTTGCGGGGATTAGAGAAGATATCCCCACCAAACCACAGATCCCCACTTATTGCTAAAACTATGTTTCCTTCTCAAGTATTAGGCTAGTTTAATCCCACTTCTTCACAAATTCTATTGCATATTTTCTAATATTCAATGCACTATCTTTACCTAGTGGATTAGGGACTGGAGTTTTATGAGGATATTAGAGGAGTTTGGATAAAAGTAGGGGTTTAATCAAATCCCCTTAGAGATTATTATTCCCTCTAATTTTTCCTAAAAGACTCTACTACCAAACAAAGCCCTAAAGAGCGTCCTGCCACGCGAAGAGCTTACAAACCATGAGGATCAACCATTAATCAGGTGGTAAGTTTCACAGTTCTCTAAACCCATCCATAGTTGAACTTTAATTTTAATTTCTTGGTGTCTCGGTTGGGTGAATTATTCTTTGAGAGCGGCTAGGCTCAATCGACCGACTTCATGGGACATTTTTTAATCGTATATCCACTTACCCCTCCTTTATTGTGCCAGGGCCACAAAAATAGCCTTTTTGTAATAAGGAAAAAAGCATGTTTGACAATTGCAATCACAAAAGGATGGGAAACAATGCAATTGCACAAAAATAAATCTAAATATATATATGGATGGAATTACATATCAATGTGCAATTGTGCGTCGACGAGCAAAAATATGCATAGATTTCTCCTGTGCATAAAATTGTATAGATTTTTCTGTGAATAACATGTGGAGATACATTCATTTAAACATATATGCAGTTGCACATATTGCCCATCTATATGCAATTGCACCTATAAAAAATGCCACGGGTTTCCAATGGAGGTTTTAGCTGCACTTCTGTGGTCATCCTTTGCCAAAAAAAATTACAACAAGAAACATGCAAATACAAAGCCCATAAAAAGATTAAAAAAACAGCAAGAAAACAAGGCCTGCCAAAACAACAACAAGTACGTAACTTTGTCAAAAAACAGTTTCACACAAACGACCGACCAAACAAGAAGCATCCCAAATAGAAATATAGACAACAAATTGATCACTAACTGATCGACCTAAGATATAGGGATTCGCGTAGAGAAATTTTTTGGCCAATATCAAACTATGAAGAAAAAACATATATATTGGATCTAGTTCCTACCAATGACGCAGTGGAGATTCGTTCGTTGGTGCAGATCTTGATGGAGAATCATAAGTATGATTCCTCTACAAGTATCCATGTGTACGTCACCTCCAATCCAACAGAGCTTCTTCGTCGACGGAGAAGAAATATTACAGGTTCATGCAGCCTTTCGACTTTCGTACATGAGAGAGAGAGAGAGAGAGAGAGAGAGAGAGAGAGAGAGAGAGAGAGAGAGAGAGAGAAACTTGGGAGAGGAGAGTTGTAGCCACCAAGAGAGAAATTGCATGCTCTAGGATGCACCCCCTCTCCTTTATATAGGAATAGGGGAGAGGGAGGGGTGCCATAGAGCCCCCTTCTAGTCGGCGGCTAGGCCATGCGTAGGCGCCGACCAGGGTTTGCCCCCCTTCCACCATCTTGCCGCCCAATCAAGGGGGTTGGCTTCATGGGTTGCCCCTCCTATGGCGCATGGATCATGTGGGCTTCCCACATGGGCCCTTTTATTATTTTCAATAACTAGTAAAAAATATGGAAAAAATTAATTCCCTAAATAATTGGACTTTTGTATGTGCCTTTGAAACGCTTTCGAACCTCTTCTGAACTCTGAATCAAATTCAGATTTCACTCTGAAACTTATTTTGATGGTTTTGAACATATTCCAACATAAAAAATCTCATATAATTATGCAACAAACACTCATCGGATTGAAGACACTTAAGCGTATGTCTTGTAGGTTTGGTAATATGCAGACAAGATCCTGAAACTCCTTTCCGGTCGATAATCAATAGCGGAATCTAGACATACATAGTGACCCCCTGTATATACATGAATGATTCAAGCGAACATCTTGTCTTCATACACGTTTCATTCTGCTTCGTGATACATAACAAACCCGAGGTGAGATATGTAGGTATCCATGTGAAGCAACTCTTTGATCACAATACCAAGTTATCCTCGTTACCATGTTTGCTCTCTTGTTCTCGTATTTCGATACCTCGTGAATCCCATCACGTTGGAGCATATTAGTAGTGAATATGAGAATAAACAATAACATTTATTATTTCCTCTTGGGCATTTTGCTTCACGAGCGCTAACAAAATATTCGGTCAGCAGAGAATTAGCAAAATAGTTGTTCGTCTGGTGGGAGGTGCCGACGGAGATGTTTGTGTGTCACCATATCTTCTCAATGATTGACTCCAATCCTCTCTAGGACGACATCTTTGTGTGCACGGTATTGTTCATGTGTGTCTACATTTTACTGTGGGTTAACTTATCCCAAGTTCCTCGACTACATATGTCGTAACAAAAAACTCGAACGAAGAAAACAATAGCCAATGTGTAAACATGACGACACGTAAATCCTAAAACTTTAGAAATTGCATTTTTATTATTTTCATGTAACCATATTGACCAACTCTATGCATCCTCTCAACGACACATAAATGTAATCATATTCCAAACATATAAGTGCCTAGGAGGTTTGGTATCTTTCTTTGCACATACGCATTAGAGCATCTTCAAAATTCAATGTCACTATTTTAGTGACATGCACTAGGAAAAGGGAGGAAATCCATCAACATGTTGGGAAAAAGCACAATGTTAAAATTCTGAGGAGTAAGGAACTATTTAATGGCTTAATTATTCATTTCTTCCAAAAGTTATTTAATCACAACTATTTATTTCACTGAATGTTTCTTTTTGAACTGTAATTTCACTAAATGTTCTAATCAAGGGAATCACGTCTTTGGCTCACCGCAACAAAAGACTTAGTGTTCTAACACATTACAATTAGTATCTAATTATCCTTAATGGGTACTACAATTTTGCATTTCATGTTGTTTGTCTGTCCTTCCCATTAGTTTAAACTTTTTGATGTGTTGGTTTAGTGTGTCAATTTAATAAGACTAGTAAAGATGCACGGGCAATGCGTGTTTTGGCTTTTAGATTCATCACAAATACTACATGGAATATCTATTTGTAATGAATATCATGAGAGTATCACAACCTTAGTCATTCTCGTGCATTGGAGTACCACATTCATTTAGTTACACTCCATAATTTCTTTGACTGATCTTATAATAAAATATTATAAATGATTTAACCGTGAGTATGCTTCATACATTCTCATAGTTCCAGATTTTACAAGCGACAAACCACATGTATTCACCTTTTTAGCATAAATTACTAAATCAGAATCAACTCAAGTCCTTGAGCTTGGACATAAATACAATTAACAAAGTGATAATGAAAACAAAAGTATTATAAGTGGTCTTGAACATGGTTAGACCTTATACTTCCTGCATAAGTGGGAGAGGAACTTGAAATAAAAAAGGCCAGATATGTAAGCTTGTAAGTAAAACAAGGAATATTTATTTGTATATTTCCACAAATTGAAAAACATATTAGTTCACTCCAATATTCACATACCTCGAAATATCACACAACAGCTGGGATATCGGCTTGACTTGCCAAATTTGAATCAATCTTCAAAATCAATCATAGATTGAAATGTGTTGCTGAAATGCAATGGCCAATGTCACTACAGTAAGGTAGGTTCATGTAATTTACTAGAAGACAGATATCAACGCATGCATTCGTCTAGAACAAAACATAGGAGACAAAATAAAATGGATAGTCCCATCTTTAGGGTTTTATTACCAAAGACAAAATGCTTCAGATCACAAGTGATTTAGAACATAAAAAATGCTAGTTGTAAGTTAAAATACTTGTTGCTCCTCCATTTTGCAGAAGTGAACATATTTATCAAAGAACCTTGATACTAAAAAATGCTGGTTTTGAAGTTTACACCAGCTTTTTGATAAATCAGCACAATTATGCAAAAGCACACTTTTTGAAACTTCACTTTAGCATAGAAGATTCGTGAAATAATGCACTAAAGATTCATGATTTTCTACTGAAGTTAAGTTACCTTGAAACCGAGGCAATCGTGCATGAGTAGTTCTCATGTTGTGCTGAACATAACATGCCAGACGTGACAAACTAATATTTGTCTACAATATCAAAATTGTCGTATAAAAAATATTGGCAGCAGTGTGACACAAGCACCAACATAGTAATATGAAAATAGAATTAAAATTGTACTACCACTTACACCATTGCAGATAGATTAAAGTGTTAGAATACTCGGAATAATTTGTTTTCGTCTGCTCTTCCTTCATCTGATTGAAAGAAAAATTGAGTTAAAATGAATGCAAGCACTAAAATTACATCAAAATCGATACTTCACAACACACTTCCTTCACAATTTAGGAAACATTTGAAAAATACCACAAGCAAATGCATAATTACACGGACACATGAAGATACAGTTCATTCTCCAAGATAGTTTAATCCGCTCTCCTAGTAGTCCACATTTTACATTTGTTACATACGTCGGAAGGTGTTCTTATTTCAGATAGCACTACATTAAGGGTATCCCTTAACAACATACTCATTGATAAAACAAGAAATGGATATTATATCATGGCAATCCTTCTTTGATATCATCAAGTGCAAGTAAAATCATACCTTGTCCCTTGGTGCCTAAGTCGGTTTGGGTCTAATCCTAGACTGGAGACCCCCTCCTCTCTTTTATATAAACATTGTAATATTGTCTAAATCAATACAAGTTCTTATTCTCCGAAAATATCATGGTATCAGACGCCTAGGTTTTCCGCACCTGGGATGGCTCCTTCGCCAAAACCGTCGCCGCCGCCGGCTCCGCTATGGACCGCGCATGAAGCTCGCGCCGCCGGCGCACCACCCTTGTCCTCCTCCTCTACTCCTACCCACCAAATACTCCAACAAATCCTTCAACTATCTCTTCCGACACGATCGCTGACGTCTCTCCCTTTGTCCTGATCGTCTTGGATCTCGCCAAACACAACTTCTACCACTGGGGCCATCTGTTTCACGTGCATCTCAGGCGCTGCAGCCTTCGCAGCCACATCGATCTCGCCTCAACACCACGCTCCTCTAATCCGTGCTGGGTGAAAGACGATCGCACCATCATCCAATGGATCTACATGCGGATCTCCACCGAGCTCTTCAACCTCGTCTCCACCGACGATGCCACGGCAGCGCAACTTTGGGATGCCCTCCAGTAGCTCTTCCAGGACAACTCCGACTCACGCGTCAATGCCCTCCACATCGAGCCCGCACCAGCACTCAAGACGACTCCCCCATCACCGTCTTTTGCCAACGCATCAAGGCTATCAGCGACGAACTTCGGGATCTTGGTGATCCCGTTGACGACCGTGCACTCATCAGCGCCCTTCTTGTCGGGCTCGGCGATCAATTTGAAAAGCAAGTTGCCTTTATTCATCTGCTGAAACCTTACCTTAGATTCACCGAGGTGCGATCTATTTTGCAGCTCGAGTCCTAGAACCAAGCACGCAAGGCTTCCCTTCCTCCTCAGGTGTTTCACATGGCGCCTCGCCCGCCGCTCCTGCCTACTCCTGCTGCACCACCGTCGGCCCCTCCTGGATGGCGTCCAAGCCCCAATTACTTATGAGCTCAGATCACTGTAGAGCTTCGTTGGGAGACCCCAAGAGGAAGGTATGATGAGCACAACAACAAGTCTTCCCTCAGAAAGAAACCAAGGTTATCGAGCCAGTAGGAGGAAGGAAACAACCCAAAGGTGTTGCTAGCAACTTGGAAACATGCACAACACAAACTCAAGACTTTGCCCCAACGAACAGTGAGGTTGTTAATCTCACCAGTTTGCTGAAAACAAAGGATTAACTGTATGGTGTGGAAGGTAATGGTGGTTTGCAGAAAGTAAACAGTAACAGTGGAAGATGTATCAATGGTAAAGATTGGACTGGGATCCATAGTTCACTAGAGGTGCTCTCCTTAAGGTAAACAAATTACAGCAGGGCAATTGACATGACAGAGCAAGGCATAACAATGCATTACTAGACATTCATGATCCTATGAGATTTGATTGGGTAATACAACAAGATATAGACCGCCATACAACTACATCTATGACTAGTAATACACCTTAAGGTTATCATCCAAACCCCCTCCAGTATTAAGTTGCAAGCAACGGATAACTGCTTTAAGAAAAGTGTGTAAGGTAAAGAATCCACTTGTCCCATGAACAAGATATCGTTGTTTTCCCCCTAGTAGCAACAACACATCTAGAATCTTAGAGATTTCTGTCACTTCACCAGATTAAATAGAGGCATGAACCCACTATCGAGCATAAATACTCCCTCTTGGAGTCACTAGCATCTACTTGGCCAAGATTGGTACTAGAAACAGAGAGCATGCAAGATCACAAACAACACAGACATGATAGAATCAATAAGATAGAACCATTAATCAATCTGACATAGTAATCTCAATATCCATCGGATCCCCGCAAACACAACATGCATGATTACAAATAGATGATCTTGATCATGAACGGAGCTCACAAGATCTAAACATGGTAGCACAAAGGAGGAGAAACAACCATGTAGCTACTACATGTACCCGTAGTCCAAGGTGGAACTACTCACGCTTCTTACCGGAGGCTGGCATGATGAAGAAGGCCTCCGAGATGATCTCCCCTCCGCTAGGGTGCCGGGAAGAGCTTCAGATCCCCCCGATCTTGGGACGATGGTGGCGGCGTCTACGGACTATTTCATGGAAGATTGATCAGGTCCTTAGGGTTTTGGTATCGGGGGATTCTTATAGGCAAAGAGGCGAGGCAGGGGGCACCCGGGGTGGCCGCACCCCCCAGGCGCGGGCCAGGCCAGGCCGCGCGGCCATGGGGTGTGGCCCCCTGGTGGCTCCCCTCCGTCTCGTATTCTGGCTCCGTGTTCCCCATGGTAAAATATTGACTTTGGCTTTTGTTCCGTCCAATTCCGAGAATATTGATTTTCTGCCTTTTCGGGAACCAAAAGCAGAAGAAAACAGGCAAATGGCACTGTGGCATATTGTTAATAGGTTAGTCCAAGAAAACATATAAAAATACCTCAAAGTGTAGACAAAGTAAAGCAAAATAGATACTAAACAAGCATGGAACATAAACAATTATAGATACGTTTACGACGTATCAAGCATCCCTAAGCTTAACTCCTCCTCGTCCTAGAGTAGGTAAGTGACAAAAAGAATAATTTTTTAGGTGACATGTACCATCAAAATCAAGATCAAACCATTTGCAAGCATTGAAAGCTAGGATCAAAGTACTCTAAACATGAGCATGAAAGAAGAAGTTCTAACGATAAGACAAAGTAACTATGCATGCAACATGAAAGGATACAAACAAAGATCATGAATAACAATGCATTGAAAGATGTTTGTTTGTTTCACACATAGAAAACATAGCATAGTGGCAATCAGCTTGTCCCTCATGGAGTAGCAATAAATTCATAGGACACCTTCAAAGTTCATAAGAGTGACTAGATACAAATAGTTCATGAACAAGCAATATCAACAATATGAATCAATCAATAAGTTTTGGGACAATGCACATAGAACTAAGAATGGAAACTATGCTCTCTTAATTGGTGCCTAAGGATAGAAGGTGGAGACTCAATATAATGGTGGAAGAAAGGCCCTTCATCAATGGAAGCAGGGATTTCAAGTCGCAAAAAGAGCTTCCAAAAATTATGGTACTTGTTAGCTTTTAGCTCTCATTGCCCCTATCATAAGCATCTTGAAGTGATTAAGGTTAAAGTGAACAAACTATGGAGTATATGATTGACAAAGTATTAGTTGGCAATCTCATGTCCCTTGAATATGAGGGCCTCTCCTCATGCTACTCAAGTTTAGTTACCGGCAAGTTCTTGTCATAGTAAGTACATGTGTATCATAGAGAACCGCCAACGGGGTACCCCTTGCACATGATACAGGAGCTATCCCATAATCAAAATGACAAGGCAAGCAGACAATGAGCATCTCAGCAATCTTCTTATTTACCATGGGAAAATGGTGCTTTTTTATCTCTTTCCTCTTTTCTCATTTTTTCCTTTTTCTCAATCTCCATCTCTTTTTTATAAGAAGAATGCTTCATAGATTGCTCACTATGGTGATGCTGCAAGTTTCCACCATGATTAGGCATGGCTTAGGCTAGCGGCCTAGGCGTTTCTCTAACACACAAACATAACTCCATGGACTTACAAGCTCCCCTTTCATTTCACACCGATGACATCTATAAACAAAAGAGCATGATATCAACTGGGTACAATGTACAAGTGTGATACGTCCAATTTGTATCACCTTTATATATCATAATTTGCCTCTATGCATTGATATATGTCTTATTATGAGGTATTACTTATGTATTTTCCTCTATTTTTGCATGTTGGATGATTCTTGGAGGATGAACTGCCGGAGTCAGGTTTCTGATGGAAAAAGAGGTGTTTTGATGCAATTTCGTGAAGAACAGAAAAATACCAGAAAAATATTGGAAAATTATATTTTCCCAAAAGCCGAAGAAAGACAGAAGGGGAGGCGTAGCTGGGCCACAGGGGGCCCACACCCCCAGGCGCGGGTCCCCCTAGGCCACGCCTAGGGGAGGTGTGGCCCACCTGGCCGGCCTCCGACTCCGCCCTCTCGCCTATAACTTCCTCTCGTGTCGTGGTGGTATCACGGCATACGCCATGGGTAGGCTAAAGTTGGGGCCGATGGACGTGGAGGAATCCGGGGAGGGATGATGCAGTGAAAACCGCACTCGTATGAATAAAGAGAAATACAATGTATATAGGATTGAGGCTCTCAAGTGGAGATAACACCTCATTCTCTACATCTAATCTCTTATAATATTGCCATACTTGTGGCTACAATCATGCTCCTTGAGCTGTATCTCCTATGCCTCTATCTAGATCTCTCTAGATTGGAGGAGGAAGAAGAAGAAGAGATCCTATTGAGAAGAGAGGGGAAGAGCCCTTCGGGGGCCTCTCCTGTTACGATCCCCCTGGTGCTCCTTATAAAGGGGAGCCCAGGGGACAAGACTTGTTCTACACGCTTGGTATCTAGGTGGTATATTCTGGGTATCTTCTAGAGATGCTCAGCATATTCCTTGGCATCTTTGGAGATGCCAGGTATATTCCCTAGCATATTATTTGATGCCAAGAGCATATCCCTAGCATCTTGTTAGATGCCAAGGGCATATTCCATATGCCACGTGCCAGTCTGAGCCATGGGCGTCCCAAGACCGGCACGATACTTGTGGACCTTGTCTTGGTTTGATGGCGTGCCGCTGTAGAGGTCCAAGGCACATTCGGGTATGGACAAAAGGACATAGAGGGTGAAATAACTCGGCCCAGGTCATAGTACGCAGGACAATACCCGGCCTAGGGCTGGTTGATTCGTCCCGGGAGGCTGTTAACTCGGCCTAGGTGAGATGAAGCTGCAGGACGAGTTATTCCTGGATTGATCCTGGCCTAGCCGAGGTGACTGTGGCCTAGCCGGGGTCTGGTGCCTTGGGGATGACTGCACCCGCAGTGGGCCATCATACTGCGCGCCGGCCCATCCTGGGGACGCGGATGATGATGCCGCTATGTAGTATGGCGTCGCTGGCCCGTGGTGGGCTGGCCGGGTCGTCAGTGATGCCGGCCCACCCAGGGAGTTTGATGAGGCAGAGCAGGACGCTGGCTCGGCTCGGCGGGAGAGGTGGTGATGCTGGCGAGGTTTGGCGGGAACGGATGGAGGTGATTCAGAGAGGAGGCGCGGGAATCCTGGCGGGAGCGGGAGATGCGCCGAGGTAAGGATGTAGTGGGCCTGCTAGGGTGATTCGGCCCAGCCGGGCTAGGCGGTAATTCGGCCCAGAGGGGGGAAAATCTGGTCTGGTAATATCATTATGAGGACGAATTAGATATAATTCGGCCCAATGATGTTTTTCCCTTTCTCTATTATTCATCCTCTTTGTGTCTTATTTCTCTATTCATATATGTATTTTTCTCCCCATATGTCTTTCATCAAATCTGTCATTCCTTCATGGATATCCATTTATACCCCAACTTTACTTCGGCCTAGCTTCTCTTTTCCCTTTGGTTTCTTCTCTTTATGCCATATATCTCTACTTATGTATGCATATGTCTTTCATTAAATTGCACATTCTTTTATACATATCCTTTTATACATCAACTCTAGGGTACCCGGGGGTACATCCCCGACATCTCGGAACACTAATACCACGGGAGAAACGACATAAAGATTTCCATCGCCTCTGCGGGGCAGAAAACACCGAGAGAGAAAGAGCTCTTCGGCAGACAGATTTCTGTCGGTGAAATTCCTTCCCGGAGAGGGGAGATCGTCGCCATCAACACAGTCATTAAGCTAGACTTCATCGGGATCATCATCATCCACACCATCATCTCCACCAGCACCATCATCACCACTTTGTCCCGCTGTAACAATCATGTTGAATACTTGCATAAATCTTAGGGGAAACTTTCTCGGTGTTAATTACTATTGTAGTTGATGTTTGTGAGTGGAATCATTGGATTATTGTTTATGTTCAGATTGTTATCCATCACCATATCATCTTTGATCTTGATCCATATGATGTCTTGTGAGTAGTTCGTCTAGTTCTTGAGGACATGGGAGAAGTCATGTTGTTAGTAGTGGATTTGTGTTGCGATATTATTCAATAGTTTAGTATTTAAGTTGTGGTGCTATTCTTCTTGTGGTGTCATGTGAACGTCGACTACATGATACTTCACCATTTATGGGCCTAGGGGAATGCATTGTGTATTTGGCTACTAATTGTGGGGTTGCCGGAGTGACAGAAACCTGAACCCCCGTTAGGACACCATTGCATAAAGGGAGCATAGGATCTCAGAGTTTAAGGTTGTGGTTAGGTTTATATCTTAATTGCTTTCATGTAGTTGTGGATGCTTGCAGGGGGTTTAATCACAAGTATGTATTAGTCCAAGTAAGGTCGGTACATTGGCACAGGTTCACCCACACAACACTTACAACACCAAAGAAGAGTACTTAGATATTTGAAGTGAAAGCACTTGATAGATTTCCCATGTGTCCTTGAGAACGTTTGGTCCCTATAAGTATTTCCACCGGCTTGTCCTTTGCTAAGAAAGGATTGGGCCACTTGCTGCAGTTGTTCGTTGTCTTTATTACTTGCACTTTGTTTTGTTGCTTTATCAGAAAACCCCTAAAAATCCGTTTGCTAAGTATTTACAGAGATTTCCTGCTCCATACCACTAGTCAACACCTTCTGCTCTTCGTTGGGATCAACACTCCTATTTATCGAAAGTACTACGATACACCCCCTATACTTGTGGGTCATCAAGACTATTTTCTGGCGCCATTGTCGGGGAGTGAAGCGCTATTGAAGAGTGGAACTGGTAAAGGAAACTTCTACTCTGACTATTTATTTTTGTTTTTGTTTGTTACTTTGTTTCCAATATGGATAACCCACTTGGTTTTCTGTTTGGGAAAACTAATACCACTGTTAGGGTAGTAGATGAACCACCGCCTATTGAGATAGATGCTTTTAAGATACCTACAAGTATTGTTGATCGTGTTATGGATAATTATTATTTTGGGGATGGAACTGTCCATCCCGGTGATCATTTGCTTTCTATCCATGAATTATGCGGGTTGTTTAAGTGTGCAGGTATCACACTTGAACAGGTGAAGAAGAAGTTACTCTATATATCCTTGAAAGGGAGAGCTGAAGAATGGGCAATCCATGGAATGGGAGGAAATGGCATCTCTCTTTTATTCTAAATTTTATCCTCCCAGTGAGATTCATAAGGATAGAAATCTGATATATAACTTTTGGCCTCGTGTTGAAGAGAGTACAACTCAAGCTTGGGGGAGATTGAAGTTACTAATGCTTAAATGTCCTATTCATGAACTCCCTGACAATATTATTATCAATAACTTTTATGCTAGGCTTTCTCTTCATGATAAAGATTTACTAGATGCTTCTTGTGCTGGATCATTTACACGTATGACGGAAGAAGCTAAATGGGATATTCTAGACCGTATTAAAGAGAACACTGAAACTTGGGAGAATGACAAAGGAATAAAGTCAGGTATAAACTATGATTATGAATGCATAAAATCTTTTATGGGAACTGATGACTTCCGTGATATTAGCAATGAGTTTGGTCTTGACTCCCAAAGTATTGCCAATTGTTTTAAGGCCTTTGCCTCTTACATACAAATTCCCAAAAAGAAATGGAATAAGTACCATGCACCTTATAAAGATGTTGTTAATCATGTTCTTGTTAGAAATACAGAAGTTTGTACTACTGATCATATTGTGCCTGAACCTTATGTTGAGAAAATACCTTTCCCAGCTAAGGTAAAGGAGTATTCTATGATGATTAGTGCAAATAACAAAGGTACTAAGAAAACTGTGGAACCTGATGAGCAAATAGTTATTGATCCTGTGGTAGCTATTGTGAAAGATCTTGACACTAGAAATATAGAGGATGAACACATTGTCTTTTGTGAAGACGCTTCTAATATTATCTCTCATCCTAGCAAAGCTAGAAAAGCTAGTGTCCCTGTGCTTTCTATTAGAATTGGTGATCATTGTTATTATGGTTTATGTGATATTGGTGCTAGATAGTTCTAGTGCTATTCCTTATGAGCTTTATAGGGAAATTATGCATGAGATTGGTGTAACACCCCAGTTTTAGTTAATCTATATTAGGGTTTGTTTTGTGCATCATAAGCATCATCTCTATTAATGCATGCAAGAAAGAATAAACAAAACCCTAAACCCTAGTTTTTCCATCTCTCTGAAATCCATTCAAAATGGTTTGAATTTGAAAAATCCCAAAATAAAGTGGAGCCCAAACTGAATAAAAGGGCTCTGCAATATTTTAGATATTCTACAAACCCTCTGGTATTTTTTTTAAATTACTCAAAACAGATTCAAATTGGAAAATACAAAAGAGGAAATAGCTAAATAGGAAAAGAGAAGTTTCTGGAAAAAATAGAGGCAACAGCAAGCCAGGCCGCAGCCCAGCCAGCCCCGTTCCCTCCCCTCCCTAACCGCTGACCAGCGCGGCCCAGCGCCAGGCCCATACCCTTTTAGCCTTCTCCCTGTCGTCTTCCTCCTCCTGGAAGCTGCTCGGTGTCGTGCGCGCGGACGCCCGATGCTCGCCGTCGCGATTCCCGCCGCCGCCATGGTCGCCTCACGAGGATAAGAGCGCCACGAATATCGTCGTATCTCACTCATCCTCATCCTTCCTTTTTCTCTTCCTCTCAAGGCCTCTCGCGGTTTCCCCTTTTCTCCCGAACCCTAGACGAACCATGACGACGAATCGTCGCTGCTCTGGACCACCTGTGCCTCGCCAATAAGCTCTCGAGCTCCGCCTCTTCGTCCTCTACTTCTCCACCAACGGAATTGAGTCGGGGAGCCTCCAGTCGTCGGCATCGAACCCGTCTTCCCCGAGCCCGACGCCACCCTCTGTCGCCATTGCCGTCGTTCAAGACCTCACCTCGCCTCGCCGTCACCACCAACCGCTTCGGGGTGATCCTCTGGTGCCCTAGGCACCCCCCGCTTGCTCGCTAGCTCGCTGTAGCCGCCGCTCGCTGTTGACCTACAGGTTCCGCCGCCGCGCGTCGCCGTGTCCCATGCTCCGGTGACCATTTAGCAACGGCGCCGTCACTAATAGGTAGCCCGCGATGCCCTCGTTCTAGTGCACTAGGTCTCGCAACCCCGCGCGCGCTCCTCCGCCGTCCCCGTGCGTCGCCTGGGAGCTCACCGTCGGGTGACGTCAGGCTGACGTCACCGTGACGCCAGTCGCGGGTCAGCACCTGGTCAAACCACCTCGGGCCCCACCTGTCTGTGTCTGGGGCTAGCCCAGCCCTATGTGTAAAAAGGGTTAGGGCGTGTGTTGATGTCAACCTTGCGCAATAATTCATTTAAATTGGTTTAATAAATGCAGAAATTGATATAAATCTTATAAATTGAATAACTTATTATTTATAAGTCAGAAAAATATGTATAATATACCAAAATGTTCAGAAAAATGAGAACTATATATTTAACATATAATCATGCATTATTAAGCAACTAAAATGACTAGTTTAATTAGAGAACAAAATCAACCCCTCTCATATGTCCCGGAGTTTCCCCGAGTTAGGGTTTTCACCCCTCGGAACCCCGTTTAAACTGCCGAGCATGTTTTAGGGTTACATTTCGATACAAATTAACTTGTCATATCATCATACTTGCTTGAGCATTGCATTGATGCCATGTGTTGATTGTTTACCTCTCTTTTCGGTGTTTGGTTCTTTCTCGGTAGAATACAAGATCGAGATCGAGATCGAAGCCCGAGGTCAACACCATCGAAGATCGAAGATCGACGAACAATACTTGACCAACTATAATCAAGTCAAGTACAATATTCCTAAAGACCTTCTTATTGGTTAACAACTGGCAAAGGCAAGCATAGCCCCACCATGATATAATCCTATGATTTCGAAAGCAATTCAATTCCTGCCATGATGCATACGATTCTACTATGGTCTTTTATCGATAGATAGAGTATCATATCTGTTGCATTACTCCCTTTGACCTTATATTACCTGATCCACTGCTCCTAGCATAACTAGGTTTGGTTGTGTGCATTGCTAGAGCTTTTATATGTGTCTGCTTAGCCATGCATAGCTGTCAATTCTGGTCCATCCAGATGATGTATCAGATGCAGAGAATCTAGTATGACAGGAGAACGTGATGAGATGATATCAGAGGTGATATGAGTTAAACATGCTAAGGCTTGTATGGGAGGCCACGGTGGGATGTGGTTTTTCTAGTCCCATGCTCGCCACCACTAGGAACCGAGTTCTTGCCTTTGGAACCGAGGCGAGCGTACAACCACACGGGGCCTGGAAAACCTCACGAGCAACTAACTTGCCTAGTAGATTCCATGAGTCACATAGTTCGGGTGTTCCATTCAACATATGCATAGAAAACCGTTTGAAAGATTTGCCGGGTGAAGGTGCATTCATAACAGGTAGGTAAGCGTGATCGAGGTTGCTTGGGGTCGATGGATCCCCTGGTGAACCAACCTCGTCTCACATCTTTAAGTACCGGCTTTGGGATTTGACCCGTTACAACGGAACCATACTTATTGCGTGACTCATGGTCTCGGCGAAAGCAAGGTAAAGGTCGTGTCTAACCACCCTCTGCCGGCCTTCCAAGGAAGAGGGCTATTACTAGTGGCATTAAGAGAAGGTTAGTACGTGTGGGTAAAGCTGTACAACCCTGCAGGGTTAAATCTTTTCGAAAAGTTGTGTTCACGGTTATGAACGCTTGGTGATCAGATTCTAAGATCATAGAGAACATGAACCTAATCGTAAAACTTGGCAACTAATGTTTGTTAAGGATGCTTCCTCATGGGTACGAGGGGGTGATCCTAGTTCAGATGATGATGATTTGGTGGATATCAAAAGAAGATGATCAATATTTCAGAGATGTCGCTCTCTTATCCCCTTTTAAAAACACTCTGAATAGATGAGCTTCTACTCTCTCTTGTTCTATAAACAAAGATGGCTTTATGTAAAACTACTCCACCATCCATAAGTCTTGCGGAGTACACCCTGTACTCACCTTTGCTTTGTTGATACTTTTGGCAGAGTAAGTGTTCCTTTGAAGAGAAGTTCCATACTGCATCGACATCGACGAGTAGCTTGGGGTTCCCGGCCGGCAGCCTAGAATCTATGGGCTGGGACGTCATCGTTATGCTTCAGGCATCTTAGGCCATTTGTTAAGTTTGCTATACTTAATAGCACAATTTGCCTTCCGTTGTTTGATGTTTGTGGTCAGTGACCTCTGCTTGTAATAATTTGGTTCTCTTCTCAGTTATGAGCTTGCTGTAATAAATTTTGTGTCATAGGGGCACTGTTGTGTTACCGATTCTTCACTGGATATTCTCGAGCTCAAGGTTAAGCTTATGTCAGACAGTGGTCTAGGATTTGTTTAGCCCTGATCCCGGGGGTGTCACAGGTTTTGGTATCAGAGCAGTACCGACCGTAGGAAAACCTTGCTATTGGTCGATGTTGAGTCTAGTGTTTGTGAATACTATTTTAAAGATGAAAAGTATTTGCGAAAACTCTAGTATGATTCTTTTTATCCTTATCCAGTTTCGCTCTAACTCTGGGTTATCTTATCTGAAGTTGTTTTTGGAAAAAAATTGATATCTCTTCTATTCTTTCAAAGCTTAGGTGCCTTCTGGGCATGTCGTTTCTAAGCCAGTTGACCTACTCTTGAGTTCTTTAGAGTTGTGTGTGTTATGAATTCCTTGTTTCCCTTTGCTCTTGTTCAGCTGAGAGATTCCTTTTCGTCATGATCTCTCTATCTTTTGGACCCACAATATTATATTGTTGGATCTTTAGTTTTCTATTTTAGGCTTCGAGGTTCCCTTTCGCCTTGTGTGCCTCCTTTTCGTTTGTTGGGTACTTCAGAAGTCGTTTCTTCTCTTAGAAGCTACCTTGTGATTACTAACTTGCAGTGTACGCCATGTCACTCAAGAAGTAGTTACTCCTTTCTCGGGTTTTAACCCTTGGACTTGAACCAAAGGTCCCGGATTGTGCTAGATTCTGGTGTTGTGAATCTTGTACATGAAGCCGACCTTTAGCCCAAGATCCAATCCTTTGACCCCTGTCGTTAATGTCCACAAATTACCTCAGGATGGCTGGTATTACCATTCTAGCCTTCAAGCCTGTGGTGTTTGTCGTGATTGAACTGTGACAATTAAGGACTTCCCCTACCGTGTGTTATGGCAGATGTTCTTTAATGTAACCAAATAGATCACGACAAGAGTACTCCTTGTGAGTCTCGCATCTATACTCGTGACTCTGCCACACCTTACCCTTTATTTGCATTGGTTTTCGGAAGGTTGTTGACTTATGCATCCACATCTTGGGATACTATCCTAAGTATGTTCCTTCTCCCTTGTTCTCTTCCGACCTTTGTTTACCGGTTGGTAGCCAAGTAGTAACTTGCATTGGTGTCTTCCGATGCAAGATACTCTTGTGGTCCGTCATGACAAACCATTTCGGGATGTCAGGAGAAACAAACTCCAGTACCATGTCATATCTAGGACCAGGTCAAAGTGTTGTAATCCACAGATCTAGAGGCATGGCTTAGCTTCTGTCTGTTCTACCTTAAAGTATCACATTCTTTTATACTAAGAGGTCATGCTAAGTTCCATGACCCCTTAATGAAGTAATGATCTTACACATATTTACGCACCCTTCCTCGAGCTTTCGCGCTCATGAGTGATGCGTGTGCGTAATAATGTGGCCATCTACGATTCTTAGCAATTATTATTGTTTTGAACTCTAAGGACATTTGTGTCATTCTTAGCCGATTAGTTAACCCTATCACTAAGCGAAGTTTGATTGTGCTACCAAGTCTGTTATTCTGGTGCACTCTCTTCGGTCAAAGAGTTAGGCTCGTGCCAAAGCTCTCAGACTGTGTCTTCTTGCCTTACCAAGCAAGTTCCCTCTTGAACATGTGACATATCGGTGGTTCGTGATATTTTGGATGTTTTTCTAGAAGTATCGCCATGTTGCCACATGACCGTATTGTCAAGTTCTTGAGCAAGCAAGTTCTCTGAACTGCTCTTTTCTCCAAGGATTTGTACTGGATACCCCTGAATTAGTTGGTTGAGCTTAAACAACAACTGTAAGAACCCACCAATATAAGGTAAAGATCCCTGTGATTGCAATGCTAGTCCCTGGATCAATGCTAGCATCCACAGTTTAAGATGAAGTACATAAAAACAAAGGTCATTATTACATGTCATTCCAGAGACAACATAGTCTTTTACAACTCTATAGCCATAGGCTAGTACAAGAGTTTAACTTAAAAATATAAAAAAGAAGTCTTCATCTTCATGTGCCACAGGCAAGCATGTTGAGTGTAGACTCATAACCCCTAATCATCATCAGAGTAACCTGCAACATCACAAGTTACAGCGAGAGTGGGTCAATACATTGGAATAGTATTGGCAAGTGATACCTTAGTAGAATATTATCATCTATTTACTACATGAATTTGGCTAAGTGTAGCTTAGGCTTGCTTTGCTCAAAATAGGTTTTACCTATCAGTTGAAAACACTAAGTTTTACTTTGACAAAACTTTCCCAAGGAACCGCCAATAGAAATTGGTGAACCTTCACCCTTGTTCACCATAAGTTTTAACTTAGAAATTGGGATGAGGAGATTCTTGATAGCTTCCATGTCCTGATGCTCAAATTGTCCAATACCAGGGACATGGCTAAGTACTTAGATTCTTCCATCTGCAGAGGTTGTGCACTTTCCCCACAAGACTTGATTTTCACCAAGACAGGACCTTTCAGAAGCCTTCCCTTAGACCAAATGGACGCGTTCCAACCTATTATCCCACTACCACCAACTTTCCAAATGGCTAAGTTATTGCAACCTATATGATCCAGGCAGAGCCCATAATGCCATGTGGCTGCACTAAAAGCTTCTTAACATTTGGCATCTCAAATCCCTTTGTTCCTGGGTGGCTTTCTGTCAACACCCGAATTTTTAATCCCAGATGCCTGTTATGCCATACATCGCAATCCCAGGATTACCATTTTTGCGAGACATAACAGAATTGGATACCACAGTACATCATCCATTACAAACCATACATAAGGTCTTACACAAATAAGGATCTCATGATCCAGTTCTTAATACAACTCAAGCAGCGGAAATACGTAATAATAACGGTAGCGTAGGCGAGCTCCATCTTCGGGGTCACAGGCAATGCTGACGATGGGAGATGATCCTAGTTATCGTAACCTTCCTGGGGTCCATCATCCTGGTACTCCTCTTCATAGTCTGGCCATAGGAATAGCCAGGGACAAAGCCATGAGTACTCTTTAAGTACTCGCAAACTAATACTAACAAGTGAAGGGGGGTTTTGTAATAGGACACTAAACTCTAGGGTTGTTTTGCAAAAAGCCAGATTTACCTCTACTAAGTTCAGAAGCAAGAAAGCTAGTTGAATTTTTATAACACCTAAGTGGGAACTTGTATCTCATGCCACAACTCTGTTGTGGTCAAGTCAAGTTCTCAATTCATTTCACAAGTCATTTTGAAAACATCTGACAGGGGAACAGTATGGCCACTCCAACTGTCCATAACCGCGGACGCGGCTATTCGAATAGTTTGACACTCTGCAGTGATTGTACACTTTCACCACAACATTCGATACATCCGTCAGGAACAAATCCTGAATTCACCATACTCAGTATGCGGATAATCAATCCTAACCTTTCAATTACACGCCCTAGTATAGGCACCTCTCCTGTGAGTTTGGCCTTCCAACCATGACCAACTGTCATCTTGGGTACTTCACAGGTGGACAATCTTCACAAGGTAGCCTCAGCTCAGACCTTGGCCCTTAGGGAACCAATACTAAGGTATATAAGTTTCCAGTCAAGCCCTACCCAATCTTCGGGTATTTTGGTTGTACGGTAAAAATTGGAATGGTATCGCATCCAGACAACCATCAGTTTTATAAAGGGCTAAGGCTCATGCCTTAACATTTTCATCACCAAAATCCTCTGGTGTTCGGAAACACATGTCAAAACATCTCAGTAGAATGACTCATCATTCTAAGGTTTTCATAACCATTTTCACCAAGTATTCCCATCTAAAGTTGATCAAGTTTTATGCTTAGCACTAGCATCTACAAGTGGGGGTGAGTACTAATGAAGGGTGGTAAACTAGTGGGGTTCTAACTAAGTTCAATATCATGTCTTAGGATGACATCAAGATTATCTAGCTTAGGCCAAATTTTATGCTCTTTATGCAACCTTCAGTTATCTTACCAGTATCTACAAATTACTTAAGTACACTCTAAGTAGAAGCTTTGATAAAGAAATAAAGTAGAAAGCTTGCAAGTAAAACTAGGAGGGGGTATCATCAAATATGTCTAACCCAGCATGCTTAGTGCATTGCATAGGTTATCTACTTTCATAATTGCAATTGTTATCTTGAAAGCATTAGTATAAGCTTGCCTTGAGCAGAGAAGTGGTTGAAGTTCTCCTCGGCTTCTTCTTCGTAGTATCCTCCTTCCTCCTCGTATCCTTGGTCGGTACTAGCATCTATAAATAAATACGAGGTACACAATCATCAAACAATACTTAAATACTTTCAATCATCACACAAAGGGGTTCTATAGATGATCTAGCATCATCACTAAAATTACAAGGCTAAGCATTTGGCTTAATGATTTTATTTTTAGAAAAGTAATTTCTACTCATTGAAAAACTACTTAAGACTTAATATTATCCAAACCAAACATGGGATCATGTTGACACATGTCATCACCACATATTTCAGTACATGGGAATGTGATTTAAAGTGGTGTCACAATTTAATAAGGTTTAACCCTTTTATTTTAAATAAAATAAGTGACTAGAAATGCATATGTGGCCTTCTTTTATTAATTGGACATTATTTCTGTATGTAAACCCATATGTTTTTATATATTTTGAAAGGTATGCTCAAATGTGATTTTTGAGAGTTGGAATCAACTCAAAAGCTATTATGGTTTAAATTTGAAAAATGTTTGAATGCAGAAAAGCTTCTGCCTTGTTATTTTTACCAAGGGTGATCTACAGATCCAAATGATTTGAATCCAACGGGCTTGGATTAAGAATTTCAATACCTTTCTAGCAAAATTGGTTTTATTCAATTTGGTTCACTGAATCGAGCTGGGTTGATTTTTGAAACTAGGTACAGAACTGTGTTTGAATGAAAATAGAAAAATCTAAATTCAAACGAGTGGGCTGCGCGGGAAGGGGAAATGGGTCGGCCCAGTGTCACTCCGCGGCGCGGGGCGCAACTGACAGGGCGGGTCTACTGGTCAGCGACTCATTAAACACGAAGCGGTACCGGGCAATGTGGTGCGTTGGATTAGAAGTAAGATCAACGGCTGAGGGTCGTCGTCGACAATGAACTAGTCACCGACGAGCTCGAACCCTAGCGGCTCAGTGGGGGTCGTGGGAGGCTCACCGGGGCTCAGGTGAAGGTCGGCGATGCGGTCAAATGACAAAGTCGACGACGACGAACTCAGGGGTGGTCGCGGCAGCTCCTTGGGTGGACAAAATCGACGGCGCCCTTCTTCTCTGCAGCAGCGAGCTCCGGCGCAATTCCGGCAATGCGCTGCTCGCCTTGCTCCGGGACTGAGGTGGGGTGGTTCTGGGTGAGAGAGGAGTGGAATGGTGTGAATAATTCGAGCGGGGGAGGCCTCTATTTATAGTGGCGAGAGGGGACCGACGGGCGCAAGCTGAGCTCGTCGTGGTCGACGACACAGAGGGCTATCGCTGCGGGCGACGGTAGGGGGCGGTGTTGTGCTCCCTGGCGAAGCTCAACGGCGTGGTGGCGAGGCGTGGGGCGGTGCTAATCGGTCGGAATGCTGCGGTGCTCTGCGCGTGCCCGATGGGAGTTTTACTGGCGCACAGCGCGCGTGATCCATCTTCTTACACTTGAAGCATTCAACCTGACCGAGATCTTTCTTGACAGGCTGACTTCCACTACCACTTCCACTTCCATTGTGGTGGCTCTTGTATCCACACTTGTGGTTCTTATACTTGTCATTATCATGACTACGGTGATGCTTGTTGTCATGATGGCGGTTGTGGCCATGGTGGTTGTTGTACTTTCCATGTTTGTGGGATCCAGAACCCCCACTATCATTGTCAACACCCAGATTTTTCAATCCTAGATGCCTGTTATGCCATACATCGCAATCCCAGGATTACCATTTTTGCGAGACATAACAGAATTGGATACCATAGTACATCATCCATTACAAACGATACATAAGTTCTTACACAAATAGGGATCTCATGATCCAGTTCTTAATACAACATCAAGCAGCGGAATACGTAATAATAACGGTAGCGTAGGCGAAGCTCCATCTTCGGGGTCACAGGAAATGCTGACGATGGGAGATGATCCTAGTTGTCGTAACCTTCCTGGGGTCCATCTTCCAGGTACTCCTCTTCATAGTCTGGCCATGAGAATAGCCAGGGACAAAGCCATGAGTACTCTTTAAGTACTCGCAAACTAATACTAATAGGTAAAGGGGGTTTTGGATAATAGGACACTAGGCTCTAGGGTTGTTTTGCAAAAGCCAGATTTATCTCTACTAAGTTCTAAAGCTAGTCACAATTTTATAACTCCTAACTGGGAACTTGTATTTCATATCACAACTCTGTTGTGGTCAAGTCAAAGTCTTAGTTCATTTCACAGGTCATTTTGAAAAGTCTGACGGGGGAACAGTATGGCCACTCCAACTGTCCATAACCACGGACGCGGCTATTCGAATAGTTTGACACTCTGCAGAGATTGTACACTTTCACCACAACATTCGATACATCCGTCAGGAACAAATCCTGAATTCACCATACTCAGTATGCGGATAATCAATCCTAACCTTTCGATTACACGCCCTAGTATAAGCACCTCTCCTGTGAGTTTGGCCTCCCAACCATGAGCAACTGTCATCTTGGGTACTGCACAGGTGGACAATCTTCACAAGGTAGCCTCAGCTCAGACCTTGGCCGTGAGGGAACTAATACTAAGGAATATAAGTTTCCAGTCAAGCCCTACCCAATATTCGGGTATTGTGGTTGTACGCTAAAATTGGAATGGTATCGCATCCAGACAACCATCAGTTTTATAAAGGGCTAAGGCTCATGCCTCAATATTTTTATCACCAAAATTCTCAAGTGTTTGGAAACACATGTCCAAAACATTTCAATAGAATGATCCATCATTCCAAGGTTTTCATAACCATTTTTCCACCAAGTATTCCCATCTAAAAGTTGATCAAGTTTTATGCTTAGCACTAGCATCTATAGGTGGGGGTAGTACTAATGAGGGGTGGTAACTAGTGGAGTTTCAACTAAGTACAACCTCATGTCTCAGGTTGATGTCAAGGTTTCTAACTTAGGCCAAATTTTATGCTCTTTATGCAACCTTCAGCATCTTTCCAATATCTACCAGTCACTTAAGTAAACTCTAAGTAAGCTTTGATAAAGAAATAGAATAAGGAGCTTGCACATAAAACTAGGATTGGTTTATCAAGTGGGTATGATCACATATGCTTAAGGCATATAGTAGTCATAGAACCAGTATGGGTTTGTTGCATCAGTAGGGTATCTTGCAAGGGTTAGCTTGCATAGGTCAACTTGATTAGTAAGGCTTGCATAGGTATAGTATCAGCTTGCATCAATATCAGTATATGCTTGCTAAGGTAGAGAGTCTTGCAAGTTTTATCTTGCCTTGTGCAGAGCAGTGGTTGAAGTTCTCCTCGGCTTCTTCTTCGTAGTATCCTCCTTCCTCTTCGTATCCTTGGTCGGTACTAGCGTCTATGAGTAAATACGAGGTACACAATCACCAAACAATACTTAACTACTTGCAATCATCACACACAAGGGTCCTATGGATGATCTAGCATCATCCCTAACATTACAAGGTTAAGGCTTGATTTAATTTCTTTGATTTTTAGAAAAGTAATTTCTACTCATTGAAAAACTACTTAAGATTTAATATTCTCCAAACCAAATATGGGATCATGTTGACACATGTCATCACCACATATTGTAGTCCATGGGAATGTGATTTAAAGTGGTGTCACAATTTAATAAGGTTTTACCCTTTTATTTTAATTAATTAAAGTGGCTAGAAATGCTTATGTAGCATTCTTTTATTACTTGAACATTATTTCTGCAAGTAAACCTATATATTTTTATATATTCTGAAAGGTATGGTTAAATGTGATTTTTGAGAGTTGGAATCAACTCAAAAGCTATTATGGTTTAAATTTGAAAAATGTTTGAATGCAGAAAAGCTTCTGCCTTGTTATTTTTACCATGGGTGATCTATAGATCCAAATGACTTGAATCCAACGGTCTTGGATTCAGCATTCACAGACCTTTCCAACAAAATTGGTTTCATTCAATTTGGTGCACTGAATCGATTTGGGTTGATTATTGAAGTTGGGTACAGAAGTGTGTTTGAATTGAAATAAAAAAAGGTTTAATTTAAATAACTGGGTTGCGCGGGAAAAGTTACTGGGCCGGCCTGCTAAGCGCAGTGCTCCCGCGGGCTGCTTAAGTGGGTGTCCCCACTCGTCAGTGACACGGGGCTGGGCGAAGCGGTATGGGGCGACGTGGATCATTCGATCTAGTTCTAATCTAACGGCTGGGAGTCATCGTCGACGCGAGACAACGCCGGCGAGAACGAAACCTAGCGCGGCCAGTGAGGGTTGTTGGGGGCTCACCGGGGTGCTGGCAAGGGTCGGCGAGGCGGGCGAACGACGAAGTCGACGACGGCGAACTCAGGGGTGGTCGCGGCAGCTCCTAGGGTGGACGAAATCGATGGCGCCCTTCTTCTCCGGCAGCGGCAGGCTCTAGTGAAATTCCAGCGAGGTGGTGCTCGCCTTGCTCTGAGAATGGTGTGGCACGATCAGTGAGGAGAGGGGAGTGAGATGGTGTGAAGAAATCGTGCGGGGGTGGCCTCTATTTATAGTCGAGCGAGGGGACCGTCGGGGCGCACGGTGAGCTCGTCGGGGGCGAGGTTACAGGCGGCTAATGGCATGGGCAAGGGTAGGGGACGGTGCGGTGTCTCCTGGCGATGCTCAACAACATGGTCTCGAGGCATGGGGCGGTGTGGTTTGGTCTAGAACGGGCGGTGCTCTGCGCGGCAGAGGCGGCGTCTTCGACAGTGGGCGGTGGCTGTGTGGCACGGGGCGGCAAACGGGGATGTCTGGCGGTCTCCTGGGTCGGTGGGGATTGTGTATGCACGCGGCGAGGGCGGCGCGCGGTCTGTGGGCTTCGGTCGAGGGTCGTGCTCTGGCGCATGCTCGGCATGGTCTCTGGCGGTCTGGGCGCGGCTTGTGCGCGTGGTCCAGGGCTTGGCAACGCTCGCGGCTGGGACAGGTAGTGGCGGTGGACGGTGGGCTGCCTCCCAGACAAGGTTGGCAAGGCTAGTTCTTCCTCTAGCCTGCTGTCCACAATGGGGTGACAAGGGGGTGCTCGGTTGTTCATCACTGATGGCAATGTCAAGCTCACAGGGGTGCTAGTCCTTAGTTAAACTTCCTAGATGATCTACTGAGCTGTGTGTGAGCTAACTAGGGAACAAGTTATGCCAATTTTACTGCACACTATAGTGTTTGATGTTTTTTTTGATTTGTGTCTGCAACTTGTTTGATGAAATGGCCGCATGAACTCAAGTTTTGAATTTTGAAAAGATTTTTGGTGGGTTTACTAGATTGGTGCTGATGAGTCTGCAGATGCTTGGGTTTTGAAAGTTGAGCTTGTTTGAGTGGTTTTTGAAAAAGTGGGATCTTCCCATATGATAAAGATTCAATTTTGAATTGCCATTTAAACTATGCATTTGAAAGTTTCTGGATGAGCACAAAGTGGGCCTTGATACCTTGTTATGAGTACATTCAAGGGGTGCAAAGATCCAGAAAAGTTTCTGTTAGGTTCTGAAAGTTTGAGACAGCCAAAGTAGGCATGGGAGTTAAATTGGCCAAAATGACCATTCATTTCATATATGTGTTTTGATTTACTTGTCTTGAGGAAAGGTGTGGGAAATGTTTTAGATGATGTTTATTTCACCTAAGAAACATTTTACAAGCAATGAAACAAACAAGGTGGTTTTAAAGGATTTCAAAATCCATGCATACACATATGCATGCATTCATGATTTCATTTAGAAAAGTTTTTTGTTAACCCTAATTTTGATGATTAGAATTTGATGATCCAAGCTTAGTATTTTTTGGGATGTTACAAACCTTCCCCCTTAAACAAAATATCGTCCCGAGATTTGAAAAAGGACGAAAAGATTACCTAGGATTTGAAGAGATCGGGAAACTCCGTCCTGATGTGATCCTCGCGCTCCCAGGTAGCTTCCTCTTCTGTGTGGTTGCTCCACTGAATTTTGAGAAACTTGATGCTTCGGATTCGGGTAGTTCGAAAAGATTCTTCCAA
This sequence comes from Avena sativa, assembly GCA_916181665.1. NCBI lineage: Eukaryota > Viridiplantae > Streptophyta > Magnoliopsida > Poales > Poaceae > Avena > Avena sativa. Next base: position 293,917,348 of record OV702297.1, on the reverse strand, counting down.
AATGCGGATGGGTACTTCGGGACAGGTCAGGTCATCGTTGATCTCTATGGTCCGGTGATCGATATTCTTGAACACTTCGGTCTTCTCGGGGACTTCGAGACATTTGCGAAGTAACAAGATATGGAACACATTGTGCACAGCTGACATCTCTTCAGGTAGTTCCAATTGATACGATACTTCTCCTTGACGGTTCAGAATTTTGAAAGGTCCAATATATCTGGGGGCTAACTTTCCTTTGAGTTGGGAACGTTGCATTCCCTTCAATGGCGACACTTTCAGATAAACAAGATCTCCTATATTGAAGGCGAGGTCTCGACGTCTCTTATCGGCATAACTCTTCTGTCGGGATTGGGCGGTCTTGAGGTGCTCACGAATCTTGTGAACCTTCTCCTCTGCTTCTCAGAGGATGTCGGGTCCGAAAATCTGACTCTCTCCTACTTCCGACCAGTTCAAAGGGGTGCGACACTTTCTTCCGTACATGAATTCAAATGGGGCCATTTGCAAACTGGCTTGGTAACTATTGTTGTAGGAAAATTCTGCAAATGGCAAACACTCTTCCCACTTGGATCCATATTCTAGCACACATGCTCTAAGCATATCTTCGAGTATTTGATTTACTCGCTCCGTTTGTCCATCGGTCTGAGGGTGATACGCGGTACTAAAATCTAGGCGGGTTCCTAACCTTCTTGGAATTTCTTCTAGAATCTCGAGGTAAAGTGAGTTCCTCGATCCGATACTATGTTCTTGGGGACTCCGTGCAAACTGGCGATTCTAGCGATGTACAACTCTGCTAGCTTCGAACTCTGATAGGTGGTTTTGACGGGCAAAAAATGGGCGACTTTGGACAATCTATCCACTATGACCCAAATAGAGTCATTTCCCCTACTAGAACTAGGTAGTCCAGTGATAAAGTCCATTCCTACAGAATCCCATTTCCATTCCGGAATTTGCAAAGGTTGCAACAATCCAGCGGGTCTTTGATGTCCTGCCTTGACTCGCTGACATATATCACACTTGGCGATATAGCTTCCGATTTCTCTCTTCATCTTATGCCACCAAAATTTCTCTTTCAAATCTTGATACATCTTAGTTCCTCCTGGATGGATAGAATAAAGAGTATCATGAGCCTCCTTCAAGATAACTTCTTTCAACTCCGAATCTGCTGGTACACAAAGGCGTCCTTTGTACCACAGAACTCCTTCTTCGTCCTCGGTGAATCCGGGTACTTTGCCTGTACCGATACGACGCTTGATTCCGTCGATACTGGCATTTCCCTTCTGCGCCTCTTTAATCTGACTGATCAAAGTGGGATGAAGTTCTATGCTAGCCAAAAATCCTTCACTTACTAATTCCATTCGAAAATCTTCCATCTCCTTGTGCAAACTTGGTTGCTCCTTCAAAATCATGGAGTTCAAGTGGCACAGCAATCTGGTAAGGGCATCGGCTACCACGTTGGCTTTATCAGGGTGATAGTGAATGTCCAGGTCGTAATCCTTGATTAGCTCAATCCATCTTCTCTGCCTCATATTCAACTCCTTCTGAGTGAATATATACTTTAGGCTCTTGTGATCCGAATAAATCTCACAACGGTTTCCCATTAGGTAATGTCTCCATGTCTTCAGGGCTAGGACTACTGCTGCGAGTTCGAGGTCATGGGTTGGATAGTTTTGCTCATGTTGCTTCAATTGTCGAGATAGATAAGATATAACTTTGCCTTCTTGCATTAGCACACATCCGAGACCAATCTTGGATGCGTCACAATACACATCGAAGGGCTTCGTGATATCCGGCATGATTAAGATTGGGGCTGATATCAATCTCCTCTTGAGTTCTTGAAAACTCGCTTCACACTTGTCTGTCCATTCAAACTTCTTGTCCTTCTTCAGCAATTGGGTCATGGGTCGGGCGATACTCGAGAATCCTTCTATGAATTTGCGGTAATATCCCGCCAATCCGAGAAAAGAACGAACTTGGGTTTGAGTGGTTGGGGCTTGCCAATCTTCTACATCTTTCACTTTGGCAGGGTCAACGGCAATTCCTCCGGCTGATACAATGTGACCGAGGAATCCTACCTCCTGTAACCAGAATTCACATTTGCTAAACTTTGCATACAGCTGATGCTCTCTAAGGGTTCCAAGAATGGTCCTTAGGTGTAGCTCATGTTCTTCTTCTGATTTGGAATAAATCAGAATGTCATCGATGAAAACAACGACAAACTTATCCAGGAAGTCCATAAAAATCTTATTCATGAGGTTCATGAAATAAGCGGGGGCATTGGTTAATCCAAAAGACATGACTGTATACTCGTACAATCCATATCTTGTGGTAAAGGCAGTCTTTGGAATATCCTCTGCACGAATTTTGAGTTGATGATAGCCAGTTCTAAGATCAATCTTAGAAAACACCTGGGCACCGGTCAACTGATCAAACAAATCTTCTATCTTGGGCAAGGGGTACTTGTTCTTGATGGTGACATCATTTAACTTCCTATAATCCGTACACAAACGGTTACCTCCATCTTTCTTGTCCACAAATAAGACAGGTGATCTCCATGGTGACGCACTTGGTTGAATCAATCCAATTTCTAGCATGGAATCCAGTTGCTTCTTCAGTTTTGCTAGTTCCGACAGGTTCATACTATAGGGTCTCTGGGCTATGGGTCCTGTTCCGGGGATTAGTTCGATGATAAACTCGATATCCTGATCTGGGGGCATACCGGGCAAAACATCTGGAAATACATCGGGGTATTCACAGACTATCCGGACTTGGTCAATGGTAGGTTGGGCTAGACTCTTGTTACACTTGAATTGGCAAGGTAAGGTTTCAGATATATGCTCGACTGATATTCTGGTGGTACTGGTCATGGTGATGGCTTTCTTAGCACATTCAATCAATCCCTTATGTTTGGACATCCAATCCATTCCTAGTACTACTTCCAAACCTTTAGTTCCGAGTACTATTAGATTAGCATAAAAATCTATGCCATGGATTCGGATAGGGACGGCTTTGCAAATTTGCCTAGCCTTGGTGGTTGATCTGGGAATTTGCACAATCATAACATGCTTCAGTTTGGTTGGTTGAATTTTACTAGTGCAGGCAAATTCTTCGGTGACAAATGAATGCGAGGCACCAGAGTCAAACAACACTCTTGCAAGTACTGAATTGATAGAAAACATACCCAGGACGACGTCTGGCGCTTCCTGAGCTTCTTCATCATGCATGAGAAAAAGACGGCCATTGCGGTTGAGTGAATTCCCTGGGGCAAATCTTCTCCCTGGCTGGACACGACGCTGCTGCTGAGCTGGGGCATTGGTATTGGGGGTTGTAGCGTTCTTATTGTTGGGGCACTCGTTGGAATAGTGGCCTTTATTTCCACAGGCATAACAGGTCACTTGTGACTTGTCCTTGGCTGCGACAGGCAAAGCATTGCTTCCAGTCCTCGGGGCAGTGTTGGTGTTGGCGGTAGCATTGTTGGTGTTGAACTTGGGTGGGGCACGGGTGAAATTGCTAGAGTTTCCGGGGTTGTTGTGATTTCCTCCGGGTCTAGGGTTTCCACGGTTGGGGTAGGTCGGACGGGTCATAGGGGGTCTGTTGGTTCTTGGGGCAAATCCTAGAGATGGGTTGGGACGATACTTTGGGGTCTGATGGGTTCCTGGTTGATGCATCATGCGACGCTTGCGGTTCTCATTGGCTTGGTTGATCTTTCCTTCCATCTGGATAGCAGAGTCGACAAGGGCTTCAATATCAGCAAAGGGGATATTGACTAACACCGTCTGCATCTCGTCATGTAGACCATTCAGGAATCTTTCTTTCTTCTTGGCTTCGGTGTCTATCTCGCCCGGGGCATACCTAGCTAATGACAAAAATTTGTCACGGTATTCCACTACAGTCATCCTTCCTTGCTTCAGCTCTCTGAACTCGTCTCTCATTCTCTTGATCAAACCTGGTGGCACATGGGTTCTGCTAAACTTGACCTTGAATTCCTCCCAGGTCATCATTTGGCCTCCGGTCATTGCACGAACACTGTTCCACCATGCCCTGGCATCTCCGGCTAGATAATGGGTGGCGAACAGGACTTTCTCGTTGGCTTCCACTCCGACGACTTCTAGGTTGTTTTCCATGGTTTGCAGCCAATCATCGGCATCTAGGGGTTCTTCTGACTTGGTGAAAATGGGTGGGTTAGTATTCTGGAAATTCTTGAGCTTAGATCCATGGTTGTCCTGATTTCCGTGGCCTTGGTTGTTGTGGGCTAGCTGGGCTATCTGTTGCAGAGTGGCTAGGTTGGCTTGACGTCCGCTCTTTCAGCTTCGCGGTCAGAAGTCAACATTTGCAGGATCTGCAACATCGGGTCCGGGGCTGAACCACTTCCTCCACGTGGCATCTGAAGATTGATATAGATCATGAGAAAAGAGGGAAATTTCTAAGGTTTTGGGGTCTTTGAAAAGTTTTTAAATGTTTGACTCAGATTTTTCTAGCAACTTGCTTTTGTTTTGTTTTCATTCATTCATTCACTCGATACAACGCACACCACAGCAAGGAAAAACAGATGGTTTTAAGAACCATACTGGAATCTACGATACAGTGGGACCGACTACTACTCACTACGCTAGTGCTCAGTGCTATTACTCCTCAGAGTCTGTGGCTTCATCATCTTCATCATCATCGATGAAGGCGAAATCATCCTCTTCGGTGAAGAAGTCCATGGCCTGATCCTCCAGAAAATCATCGTCATCGCTGAGATAGGAGTAAGGGTCTCCATGAAGATCCTCTCCAGCATTCTCCCTTTTCTCCAACTACATGTCTCTCTCGTGGATGGTCTCCTCCAGAGATGAGATGCGGTGGCGAAGACGGGCAATAATGCACTCCTTTTTGTCGAGCTGACGGCGGCGAGACTTGCGATCCTTTGCTAGCATGGCTATGGTCTGATCCTTCGTCTTGATGATGGCAGACTTGTGGTTGCAATAGTCACGGCAGTTGTCCAACTCCTGCTAACGATCATACATCATGAAGCTAAGGTGGTCCAATTGAGTCTTTAGCTCGGGGTGGTATGGGGCTTCCAGTGGTTGTCCATTTGCATCACGCCTTGGGAAAAACTCAAAGCGAGTACCCTTGATCTGATTGATGCTCTGCCCACACAGACGGGAAAGAGCTTCCTGCATTGCTCTGGCAAGTCCATCGAGCCAGTTGTTTTCCCTCAAGGTAAACTGAATTCCCTCCGCAGTGGGAGGTTCAATCTTTCCTCGGAGACTTGCAACAATTAGCCATACATCGCAATCCTAGGATTACCATTTTTGCGAGACATAACAGAATTGGATACCATAGTACATCATCCATTACAAACGATACATAAGTTCTTACACAAATAGGATCTCATGATCCAGTTCTTAATACAACATCAAGCAGCGGAATACGTAATAATAACGGTAGCGTAGGCGAAGCTCCATCTTCGGGGTCACAGGAAATGCTGACGATGGGGGATGATCCTAGTTGTCGTAACCTTCCTGGGGTCCATCTTCCAGGTACTCCTCTTCATAGTCTGGCCATGGGAATAGCCAGGGACAAAGCCATGAGTACTCTTTAAGTACTCGCAAACTAATACTAATAGGTAAAGGGGGTTTTTGGATAATAGGACACTAGGCTCTAGGGTTGTTTTGCAAAACCAGATTTATCTCTACTAAGTTCTAAAGCTAGTCACAATTTTATAACTCCTAACTGGGAACTTGTATTTCATATCACAACTTTGTTGTGGTCAAGTCAAAGTCTTAGTTCATTTCACAGGTCATTTTGAAAAGTCTGACGGGGGAACAATATGGCCACTCCAACTGTCCATAACCGCGGACGCGGCTATTCGAATAGTTTGACACTCTGCAGAGATTGTACACTTTCACCACAACATTCGATACATCCGTCAGGAACAAATCCCGAATTCACCATACTCAGTATGCGGATAATCAATCCTAACCTTTCGATTACACGCCCTAGTATAAGCACCTCTCCTGTGAGTTTGGCCTCCCAACCATGACCAACTGTCATCTTGGGTACTACACAGGTGGACAATCTTCACAAGGTAGCCTCAGCTCAGCCTTGGCCATGAGGGAACTAATACTAAGGAATATAAGTTTCCAGTCAAGCCCTACCCAATATTCGGGTATTGTGGTTGTACGATAAAATTGGAATGGTATCGCATCCAGACAACCATCAGTTTTATAAAGGGCTAAGGATCATGCCTCAACATTTTTATCACCAAAATTCTCAAGTGTTTGGAAACACATGTCCAAAACATTTCAATAGAATGATCCATCATTCCAAGGTTTTCATAACCATTTTTCCACCAAGTATTCCCATCTAAAAGTTGATCAAGTTTTATGCTTAGCACTAGCATCTATAGGTGGGGGTAGTACTAATGAGGGGTGGTAACTAGTGGAGTTTCAACTAAGTACAACCTCATGTCTCAGGCTGATGTCAAGGTTTCTAACTTAGGCCAAATTTTATGCTCTTTATGCAACCTTCGGCATCTTTCCAATATCTACCAGTCACTTAAGTAAACTCTAAGTAAGCTTTGATAAAGAAATAGAGTAAGGAGCTTGCACATAAAACTAGGATTGGTTTATCAAGTGGGTATGATCACATATGCTTAAGGCATATAGTAGTCATAGAACCAGTATGGGTTTGTTGCATCAGTAGGGTATCTTGCAAGGGTTAGCTTGCATAGGTCAACTTGATTACTAAGGCTTGCATAGGTATAGTATCAGCTTGCATCAATATCAGTATATGCTTGCTAAGGTAGAGTGTCTTGCAAGTTTTAGCTTGCCTTGTGCAGAGCAGTGGTTGAAGTTCTCCTCGGCTTCTTCTTCGTAGTATCCTCCTTCCTCTTCGTATCCTTGGTCGGTACTAGCGTCTATGAGTAAATACGAGGTACACAATCACCAAACAATACTTAACTACTTGCAATCATCACACACAAGGGTCCTATGGATGATCTAGCATCATCCCTAACATTACAAGGTTAAGGCTTGATTTAATTCCTTTTATTTTTAGAAAAGTAATTTCTACTCATTGAAAAACTACTTAAGATTTAATATTCTCCAAACCAAATATGGGATCATGTTGACACATGTCATCACCACATATTTTAGTCCATGGGAATGTGATTTAAAGTGGTGTCACAATTTAATAAGGTTTTACCCTTTTATTTTAATTAATTAAAGTGGCTAGAAATGCTTATGTAGCATTCTTTTATTACTTGAACATTATTTCTGCAAGTAAACCTATATATTTTTATTTATTCTTAAAGGTATGGTTAAATGTGATTTTTGAGAGTTGGAATCAACTCAAAAGATATTATGGTTTAAATTTGAAAAATGTTTGAATGCAGAAAAGCTTCTGCCTTGTTATTTTTACCATGGGTGATCTATAGATCCAAATGACTTGAATCCAACGGTCTTGGATTCAGCATTCATAGTCCTTTCCAACAAAATTGGTTTCATTCAATTTGGTGCACTAAATCGATCTGGGTTGATTTTTGAAGTTGGGTACAGAAGTGTGTTTGAATTGAAATAGAAAAAGGTTTAATTTGAATAACTGGGCTGCACGGGAAAATTACTGGGCCGGCCTGCTAAGTGCAGTGCTCCCTCGGGCTGCTTAAGTGGGTGTCCCCACTCGTCAGTGACACGGGGCTGGGCGAAGCGGTATGGGGCAACGTGGATCGTTCGATCTAGTTCTAATCTAACGGCTGGGAGTCATCGTCGACGCGAGACAATGCCGGTGAGAACGAAACCTAGCGCGGCCAGTGAGGGTTGCTGGGGGCTCACCGGGGTGCTGGCGAGGGTCGGCGAGGCGGGCGAACGACGAAGTCGACGACGGCGAACTCAGGGGTGGTCGCGGCAGCTCCTAGGGTGGACGAAGTCGATGGCGCCCTTCTTCTCCGGCAGCGGCAGGCTCCAGTGAAATTCTGGCGAGGTGGTGCCCGCCTTGCTCTGAGAATGGTGTGGCACGATCAGTGAGGAGAGGGGAGTGAGATGGTGTGAAGAAATCGTGCGGGGGTGGCCTCTATTTATAGTCGAGCGAGGGGACCGTCGGGGCGCACGGTGAGCTCGTCGGGGGCGAGGTTACAGGCGGCTAATGGCATGGGCAAGGGTAGGGGACGGTGCGGTGTCTCCTGGCGATGCTCAACGACATGGTCTCGAGGCATGGGGCGGTGTGGTTTGGTCTGGAACGGGCGGTGCTCTGCGCGGCAGAGGCGGCGTCTTCGACGGCGGGCGGTGGCTGTGCGGCACGGGGCGGCAAATGGGGATGTCTGGCGGTCTCCTGGGTCAGTGGGGATTGTGTATGCACGCGGCGAGGGCGGCGCTCGGTCTGTCGGCTTCGGTCGAGGGTCGTGCTTTGGCGCATGCTCGGCATGGTCTCTAGCGGTCTGGGCGCGGCTTGTGCGCGTGGTCCAGGGCTTGGCAACGCTCACGGCTGGGATAGGTAGTGGCGGTGGACGGTGGGCTGCCTCCCAGACAAGGTTGGCAAGGCTAGTTCTTCCTCTAGCCTGCTGTCCACAATGGGGTGACAAGGGGGTGCTCGGCTGTTCATCATTGATGGCAATGGCAAGCTCACAGGGGTGCTAGTCCTTAGTTAAACTTCCTAGATGATCTACTGAGCTGTGTGTGAGCTAACTAGGGAACAAGTTAGGCCAATTTTACTGCACACACTAGTGTTTGATGTTTTTTTTTTGATTTGTGTCTGCAACTTGTTTGATGAAATGGCCGCATGAACTCAAGTTTTGAATTTTTTGAAAAGATTTTTGGTGGGTTTGCTAGATTGGTGTTGGTGAGTCTGCAGATGCTTGGGTTTTGAAAGTTGAGCTTGTTTGAGTGGTTTTTGAAAAAGTGGGATCTTCCCATATGATAAAGAATCAATTTTGAATTGCCATTTAAACTATGCATTTGAAAGTTTCTGGATGATCACAAAGTGGGCCTTGATACCTTGTTATGAGTACATTCAAGGGGTGCAAAGATCCAGAAAAGTTTCTGTTAGGTTCTGAAAGTTTGAGACAGCCAAAGTAGGCATGGGAGTTAAATTGGCCAAAATGACCATTCATTTCATATATGTGTTTTGATTTACTTGCCTTTAGGAAAGGTGTGGGAAATGTTTTAGATGATGTTTATTTCACCTAAGAAACATTTTACAAGCAATGAAACAAACAAACAAGGTGGTTTTAAAGGATTTCAAAATCCATGCATACACATATGCATGCATTCATGATTTCATTTAGAAAAGTTTTTTGTTAACCATAATTTTGATGATTAGAATTTGATGATCCAAGCTTAGTATTTTTGGGATGTTACAATCATCATGATGGGAATGCTTGTGAGACGATCCCGAGCTGTTCTTGTCAAAGCTGTGCTTCCTCTTTCTGCTTTCCACCTGTTTCATCTTGTTCTCCAAGATGGTAGCCTTGTCACAAAGTGATTGGTAGGTGGGGACGTAGGCCACAGATAACTGCAGATTCAGTTCATCATTCAGTCCTTCGAGGAATTTCTCCTTCCTCTTGGCATCAGTATCAACTTCATCCGGTGCATATCGCGCCAGATTGTTGAACTCCTCAATATATTCAGCCACGCTCGGTGACGCTGTTTCAGGTTATGGAACTCTTTCTTCTTCAAATTCATCACTCCGGATGAGATGTGAGCTGTACGGAAACCATCTTCAAAGATAGCCCATGTCACATCCTCAATGGATGTGGTAATATGGAAGTTATCCCACCAAGTAGCTACTGGTCCTTCCAATAGGTGTGCCGCAAACCTGACTTTCTCCTCGTCGGTGCAGCCGACAGTTACCAAATCCTTGTTCACCGAACGTAGCCAATCATTGGCCACCATGGGATCAATGGTTCCTGAGAACTTTGCAGGCCTCAGTCTTAGGAATCTGGTGAGCATGTCAAAACCTGGTGGATTGTTTTGATTGTTTTTGTTATTGTTGTTGTTGTTGTTGTTGTTGTTGTTGTTCTGATTCTGCATGAAAGTGGTCATCATATGCATCAACTATGCCTGTGTTGTCATCAGCTGTTGCATCTCGGGGGTGACATTGTTGTTGTTTGGGTTGGGGTTGGCACGTCGAGGAGGCATCTGTGGTTTTCATAAGGATAAGAATGAGATACCCATAGATGCTTAACATGCACAATACATCACATAGTCAAACACCAAAACAAGCATCAAAATAGCATAAAGTTCAAACAACGTAAACAACAAGTTTGTAAAAATAAACACACCATAGCAAGCCATCCACATGTTGGATGGTAATTGCGACTCAATAATCGTAAGCATGATAAATGAAAGATAAATGAGTAGTCATCACTACTCCTATGCATCAACCTCCTCATCAACAAGTGTAAGACCTGCATTCTCCATAGCGGTTTTGTATTCCTCGACATTGGTAGTCAAGGCCTCTATATTGGCCTTAAGAGCTCTCTTCTGTGAACGAAGTCTCTCAATCACACCCTGCTGATGCTCGAGCTCGAAGTCCTTGGCCTCTAGTTCTGCATTCATCTCTCGAATCCTCTTGTTCCTGTCTTGGACTCTTTTCTCTTGGCTCTTGAACTTCCTATCCTGGCTCTCAAACTTGGCCTCCATTTCCTTGACTATCTCGTCTTGCTCCGCGAAGAGCTTGTCCTTCTCACGAAGCTGCACCTGGAGCTCCTCATTGCTAAGCATGACGTTGGTCCTATCAGTATCTAGGTGCCTAATAAGAACCTCTAGGTCCTGAAGGTACAGACGAATCGGCTCTGCCGTCTCTCTAGCAACATCCTCGAACTCAATAGCCTCACCCTCCTCGTCACGTCTGCCGAAGGCGTGAAAGTGAGTACCTCTAAGCTCCCTGGAGTGCCTCCCTAACAGACGCCCAAGTAAATTCTGCATGACTACATCTAATCCTCTCTCCTTGTCGTCATGCATTAGCTTGAAGGTGAGAGCCTCCATGGCTGGCTCAGTCTGGCGTCCCGGCTGAGTAACTTTGAAGCCCCAAAGGTCCTTCCTCTCAAACTTGGTGAGGGGAAGCGTCATGATGCTAGGAAGTGGAAGGTTGAGCACACTAGTGAGCTCAATAAGACGAGTGCCAAAACGAGTTCCCTTGAACTCTTCAGTTGTGCTGATAGTAACATTAGGCATCTATTTTATAAGATAGAGAAAAGTTAGAATTCAACATTCCATAGAGAAAATCACAAGAAAATTTTATCACAAGCATATCTTTTATAGCAAACACACAAGTCATGGCATACACAAATCCATTACAATCATCAAAGGTCCAACATAACTTAGACAAAAAATTTGGAAACAAACGATAAGTGTGGTGGTCCAACTAACGAAGTACGTTACAACTCTCAATCACTAGACAAAATAGCTAACAAAGCATCCTTAGTAGCCATATGTCTATCCTGTTCACAAGATTCCCAAATTAAGTCTATGATGTCTCCCCTTAGTTGTTGGTTGGTAGTCTCTAACTCTTGGGTATGCTTCTTTTCTTCTCTAAGGTCATTTTGGGTGTTAAGCATTCCGCACTTGAGGCTATCACCAAGATCCTTGATGGCCTTCCAAGCTGCATCTCTTGCAGAGTCAAAGAATGTGGTGTGCATTATTGAGTTGGTGACCATGCAGAATCCTGATTCCTTGTGGTTGTCCTCCTTGTTTTTGTAAAAGTGAAGTTGCACCCACCAATACTCCTCTCCTTCATCCATCACAGGGAAACCTTTGTACACAGCTGCACCATGTATCCCCATGGTAACCATAAGGTTCTTGAGGGCTTTTGGAAATTCAGTCTCACACTCTAAAGTCATGGTCATGAGTGGTCCCTTCCTTACGGCTTCACTGATGGAGTTCATCTACAAATAGAGATGAGAAAGAAGCTTAGAAAAGTTTACGAGAAGAAAAGACAAGTGTGGAAATTGTTGAAATTTTTTCCTTAGTGGTTTCTAATCCAATCCTAGGGTCATAATCCTACAGGCAACACAGTGCTATGATACCATCTATAAGATCCCACCAATATAAAGGTAAAGATCCCTGTGATTGCAATGCTAGTCCCTGGATCAATGCTAGCATCCACAGTTTAAGATGAAGTACACAGAAACAAAGGTCATTATTACATTTCATTCCAAAGACAACATAGTCTTTTAAAACTCTATAGCCATAGGCTAGTACAAGAGTTTAACTTAACAATATAAAATAGAAGTCTTCATCTTCATGTGCCACAGGCAAGCATGTTGAGTGTAGACTCATAACCCCTAATCATCATCAGAGTAACCTACAACATCACAAGTTACAGCCAAAGTGGGTCAATACATTGGAATAGTATTGGAAAGTGATACCTTAGTATAATATTATCATCTAGTTACTACATGAATTTGGCTAAGTATAGCTTAGGCTTGCTTTGCACAAAATAGGTTTTACCTATCAGTTGAAAACACTAAGTTTTTCTTTGACAAAACTTTCCCAAGGAACCACCAATAGAAATTGGTGAACCTTCACCCTTGTTCACCATAAGTTTTAACTTAGAAAATTGGGATGATGAGATTCTTGATAGCTTCCATGTCTTGATGCTCAAATTGTCCAATACCAGGGACAAGGCTAAGTACTTAGATTCTTCCATCTGCAGAGGTTGTGCACTTTCCCCACAAGACTTGATTTTCACCAAGACAGGACCTTTCAGAATCCTTCCCTTAGACCAAATGGACGCGTTCCAACCTATCATACCACTAACACCAACTGTCCAAATGGCTAAGTTATTGCAACCTATATGATCCAGGCAGAGCCCATAATGCCATGTGGCTGCACTAAAAGCTTCTTAACATTTGTCATCTCAAATCCCTTTGTTCCTGGGTGACTTTCCACAAGTGAGATACACAAGGTAAACCACAGAAATGGGCCTTGGGTAACCACTCAACACAAACCATTCTTTCCTTTCCACCCAGGTGTTTCATTCACTTAGTTGTTTTATTAAGTAAAAACCATAAGTCAAAGACTTAACAATATTTTCCATAGCATGATTATATTCCACCCTTGGTTTCTATTGGCTAGGCTAAGAATGGCAATGACAAGTATCTTAACTTAAAGGAAATTCTAACATTTCTACAACTACTAGGATTTCCCAAGCATAGTATATAGATACTTAGCAAAATACTCATGCAAGACCTATACAAAATATTTCTAATGCATAGGCAAAAATATTGGGACATAAGTATGAAGCACCACTTGCCTTGGTAATTTGGGGAGTATCAACAATCTTCATAACCACAATCACTATTAGCACCAAAATCTACACATAAAATAATGGCACCAATTCACATATCAAAATATACAAGAAAAAACATATAAAAAAATGCATGCAAATGCTATGTGATGATTTTTCCAAATCAAACAAGACAAGTGAAACAGTACTGAATCATAAACAAGACAAAAACACACTAAACAAACTTTATTTAGTTTCTAAATCATTTTTCAAACAATTCCTATACTCAAACTAAGACTATAAATGTCTCTGCATAAATAATCAATTTTACAGAAGAAAAACATTAAACACATTGCATAAATGGATAGAATTCTTTCTCCTGATTCCAATGATATAAAATTTGCAAAATTTGAACGTGTGTATCAAAGGTTATGAATTTTATAAGTTTGAATCACTAATAGATCTAATTCAGATTTTTAAAACAAATAATAGGCCACGCGTCACGTCCTGATTCGTCCATACCGCTTCGCACGGATCGGCCGATGCGGTGCGTTGGATATAAAGTGGATCGCATGGATCAGATCAAAAGATACCCCTTCGGGTTATGTTCAATCGTAGCCACTAGATCAAGATCCTACGGCCGATGATCAAGCGACCAACAACTGGCGGCGCACGGCAACGGTGAGCGGCGGCGCGCTCAGTCTACGGCGTTGCGGCGGCTACTGAAAGCGAGGAAGAGAATGGGGAGGCTCACCAGACTCGCAGAGACGTGCTGGATCTCAACGTGGTAGTAGCTTGTCGAGGGGCGCACGGACACAGCGGCAGGACCTCGTCGGAGTTGCTGGCGGCGTCGGGTGCTTGCAGATGAAGACGTTGCCGAGGCTCTGGATTGCCCTAGCATGAATCAGATGGGTCAGGAGGTGCGCAAGGCCATGGCGAACACGATGGCATCGAAGGCAAGGCAAGGGGCGGTCACGTTTTACCTGGATTGCACGTCGGAGTCGAGCGGTGGTTCTGTCGCTTGAGGACGCGAACGGGGTCGGCGACCTGGGCCACGAGAAGGCAAATGAAAGGCATCAGGGGATGTGCTAGAACATGATGGTCATGCTCGTTTGAAGCAGAGGCAAAGGGGTGGTCGAGGCTCACCGGAATCAATCGCCAGAGGTCGTCGGTACAGCGGCAGTTTGAGTTCGATTGCGCGCAGCCTGGTGGCGGAGTGAGCGAGGAAAGTGGGGGGAAATGACCGTGGTGGCGAGGTGATTAAGTAGCCAGGAGAGGGGCGAGAGTTACATGCTAAATCAATGGAATTTAAGTGAGGTTTAATCGTGGCATCTCTGGCGCGGTGGTAACGGCGGAGCAGTCGTCACGCGGTGATTAAGGACGACGATGACGAGGCAAGGTGGGTCCAAGGTGTCAGCGGGTGGGTGTGCGTTGCTGAGGTGAGAAACAGAGGGAGAAGGGAGACCCCGGGTGGGCTGTTTTGGCTACTGGGCCGAAAGGGTGGCGCCTGGCCCAGTTCTAATTCTTTTATCCTTTTCTATTTCTGTTTCGATTTTCAAGAAACATTTTCAAATGAGTTTCAAATAAGTTTGAATTCAAACCACTTCTAGATTTTTGTAAAGTGATAATTGTACACATTTGGTTGCAGAACAATGTTGTACACTTTAAAATAATTTGGCACTTTGGAATTTAAAATAAACAATGTTTTTACCCATTGCTTAATAAAGACAAAGAAATGGTTTAAATTTGTTTCTTTGTTTTGAAATCTTTGTCCAAGCTTTGGAAATTATAAAAAAAACCCGTGAACAAACATCTTTGGTTTAAAACAAATAATCTCTTATTAGAGAGTAGCATTGGATCAATGCCTTGCTTACATAAAATAATAGGCATTCAAAAATGCTTCTGTTTTGTAATGACTTTGAAAATGATCCTAAAATGATTATGAATGCATGGATGATATGAAAACTTTGAAATCATGATTTTAGGGATGTTACAACAACTTGGAGAGTTGTAAGACAAAAGTTCTATCCAACTCTGTTCCTTCGTAAAGGGATGTCTAGTTTTGCTCGTGTTGAAGAAAGATAGCATTTCCTTTGTGGATATGTTATCTTCCCCACCTTTGATTTGATTTGGGTTATCGTCAAATCAAACTCAGTTCCAAGGACTATCTTGATGGTGTTTCTACTTGTGATGTTTCACTTGAGTACATCTTCATGTTCTTTGGTCTGACCAATAGTTTTCCTTGTTCAAACAACATACGAGTTCACCTTCTTGGAGTGTCTCGATAAGTTTGTTGTTGAGCCCATCAACAATATTCTTATCTTCTGCATGTTAGATTGGATTCATATGGAACAATTGGCCTTAATGTTGGAAAATTTCGAGAACCATCTTCATGTTATCTCGAAGTATGTGTTCTAGATGTTAGAAGTGACCTTCTCTAGTTCACGTGCAAACGTTGAAAGATGTCGTCATGGATTCGAGTAGGGTTAGCTCTATTTCCTAAGGACGAATGTGTGTTTTGTTGTTAGCACCTTATATGTATGCAGTTGTCTTTCGACAAGATGTTAATACATGGGTATAGCAATCCAGCTCAGTCTTTTGGAGCTTAGCACTATAGGCCATGTCTTGAGAATCTAGTAACTTTACCTTTGTGGTAAATGTTGAAATTTTTCTATTCAGACATGCTGAGTCTGAAATATCATTTCACCTAACCAAAACTGAATCTCAAGCAGAAATGATGGTTGGTGTTCCTCAAGGTTTTGACATAGGTCTCTTTGTAAATCTAGCAAGATTGATGTAATGGTTGACACACTTAGCCAGAAAGACCTCTTGTCATATTCTTTTGATTCAGCAATAACAACCGCTCTTCATGAGGCTTCTTCTATGATCCACTATAGGAGTTGTGCTTATGGTTTTTTTTGTATCTGAAGTCCGACCTTTACTTGATGTTTGATTTCTCGAACATCAAGGAGAACATTTAAAGTAGTGTTGCTAAATGTCTCTCGGTCGATCCTCCAGACCCTCTTATGTTGGCAAGCATCTTGTTGTGCCAAGTAACTGAAGTCTGATGACGAAGTTTCTTTCTTCTCGTGTCATCAGGAATCTTCTTACCAATCCGTCTAGTGGTGTAAAGTGATATCATGATCTTTGGCAAAGATTTTGATAGACCTGGATGAATAAAGAGTTTCCTTCGTTTTCCCAGCCATGTTTTAAGAGTGACTATGATTTTGGTAATCTGTAGTTTCTCTTGCTACATGTTCCTTGTGACTCTTACGAGTCCTCTCCACCAAAACACCTTTCTGTCTTGGCCTTCTTTTGAATGAAAGAGTGACTCTTCTATGTCCAAAGTAGTTCAACAGCTTGGTTTTGTTGATCCATATCTCTGCAACCTGAAATCTCTACTTAAGTCGTTTAGTAGAGGTTCTTTATCGAAGTCTGTGGTCATGTTCTTTTTGTTGGAAGCTTTCCTTTTCAGAAGCTTAAACTCTTCTGAAGCTCCATGGTCTCAATCCTTATGAAGACCAGCTATCTAACAACTTGAAATCATCTCCTCTTGTTTCCTCTGTTACCTTGGTGTGTTTCATGCTCGTCATCTCAGAGTTGTTTCTAAACATTCCATCCATGAGTTGACCATGAGGTACTCTGTATTGTTTAGTGTATTCCCTCTTATCTTTAGAGTGACCCTGTTCTTTTTCTCTCTGTCTCTCTTCCTACCTTTGGAATCTTGGGTCGAGATTCTTGTAAGGGGGATAGAGCTGTAACTCCCCAGTTTTAGTTAATCTATATTAGGGTTTGTTTTGTGCATCGTAACCATCATCTCTATTAATGCATGCATGAAAGAATAAACAAAACCCTAGTTTTTCCATCTATCTGAAATCCATTCAAAATGGTTTGAATTTGAAAAATCCCAAAATAAAGTGGAGCCCAAACTGAATACAAGGGCTCTGCAATATTTTAGATATTATACAAACCCTCTAGTATTTTTTTTGAATTACTCAAAATAGATTCAAATTGGAAAATACAAAAGAGTAAATAGATAAATAGGAAAAGAGAAGTTTCTGGAAAAAAATAGAGGCAGCAGCAAGCCAGGCCGCAGCCCAGCCGGCCTGTTCCCTCCCCTCCCTAACCGCTGCTCAGTGCACAGCCAGCAGCCAGCCTCCGGCCCAGCGCCAGGCCCATACCCTTTTAGCCTTCTCCATGTCGTCTTCCTCCTCCTGGAAGCTGCTCAGTGTCGTGCGCGCGGCCGCACGATTCCCGCCGCCGTCGTTGTCGCCTCACGAGGATAAGAGAGACACGAAGATCGCCGTGTCTCACTCGTCCTCATCCTCCCTTTTTCTCTTCCTCTCGAGGCCTCTCGCAGTTTCCCCTTTTCTCCCGAACCCTAAATGAACCACGCCGATGAATCGTCGCTGCTTTGTACCGCCCCGTGCCTCGCCGATAAGCTCTCGAGCTCCGCCTCTTCGTCCTCTACTTCCCCACCAACGGAATCGAGTCGGGGAGCCTCCAGTCGTCGGCATCGAACCCGTCTTCCCCGAGCCCGACGCCACCCTCTGTCGCCATTGCCGCCGTTCAAGACCTCGCCTCGCCTCGCCGTCACCACCAACCGCTTCGGGGTGAGCCTCTGGTGCCCTAGGCACACTCCGCTTGCTTGCTAGCTCGCTGTAGTCGCTGCTCGCTGTTTACCTGCAGGTTCCGCCACCACGCGCCACCGTGTCCCATGCTCCGGTGACCATTTAGCAGCGGCGCCACCACTAATAGGTAGCCCGTGATGCCCTCGTTCTAGTGTGCTAGGTCTCGCAACCCCACGCGCGCTCCTCCGCCGTCCCCATGCGTCGCCTAGGAGCTCACCGTCGGGTGACGTCGGGCTAACGTCACCGGGACGCCAGCCGCGGGTCAGGACCTGGTCAAACCACCTCGGGCCCCGCATGTCTGTGTCTAGGGCTAGCCCAGCCCTATGTGTAAAAAGGTTTAGGGCGTGTGCTGATGTCAGCCTTGCGCAATAATTCATTTAAATTGGTTTAGTAAATCCAGAAATTGATATAAATCTTATAAATTGAATAACTTATTATTTATAAGTCGGAAAAATATGTATAATATACCAAAATGTTCAGAAAAATGAGAACTATCTATTTAACCTATAATCATGCATTGTTAAGCAACTAAAATGACAAGTTTAATTAGAGAACAAAATCAACCCCTCTCATATGTTCAGGAGTTTCCCCGAGTTAGGGTTTTCACCCCTCGGAACCCTGTTTAAACTGCCGAGCATGTTTTAGGGTTACATTTCGATACAAATTAACTTGTCATATCATCGTACTTGCTTGAGCATTGCATCGATGCCATGTGTTGATTGTTTCCCTCTCTTTCCGGTGTTTGGTTCTTCCTCGGTGGAATAGGAGATCGAGATCGAGATCGAAGCCCGAGGTCAACACCATCGAAGATCGAAGATCGACGAACAATACTTGACCAACTATAATCAAGTCAAGTACAAGATTCCCGAAGACCTGCTTATTGGTGAACAACTGGCAAAGGAAAGCATAGCCCCACCATGATATAATCCTATGATTTCGAAAGCAATTCAATTCCTGCCATGATGCATACGATTCTACTATGGTCTTTTATCGATAGATAGAGTATCATATCTATTGCATTACTCCCTTTGACCTTATATTACCCGATCCACTGCTCCTAGCATAACTAGGTTTGGCTGTGTGCACTGCTAGAGCTTTTATATGTGTCTGCTTAGCCATGCATAGCTGTTAATTCTGGTCCATCCAAATGATGTATCAGATGCAGAGAATCTAGTATGACAGGAGAACGTGATGAGATGATATCAGAGGTGATATGAGTTAAACATGTTAAGGCTTGTATGGGAGGCCACAGTGGGATGTGGTTTTTCTAGTCCCATGCTCACCACCCCTAGGAACCGAGTTCTTGCCTTTGGAACCGAGATGAGCGTACAACCACACGGGGCCTGGAAAACCTCATGAGCAACTAACTTGCCTAGTAGATTCCATGAGTCACATAGTTCGGGCGTTCCATTTGACATATGCATAGAAAACCGTTTGAAAGATTTGTCGGGTGAAGGTGCATTCATAACAGGTAGGTAAGCGTGGTCGGGGTTGCTTGGGGTCGATGGAGCCCCTGATGAACCAACCTCGCCTCACATCTTTAAGTACCGGCTTTGGGATTTGACCCATTACGACGGAACCATACTTATTGCGTGACTCATGGTCTCGGCAAAAGCAAGGTAAAGGTCGTGTCTAACCACCCTCTGTCGGCCTTCCAAGGAAGAGGGCTATTACTAGTGGCATTAAGAGAAGGTTAGTACGTGTGGGTAAAGTTGTACACCCCTGCAGGGTTAAATCTTTTCGAAAAGCCGTGTTCACGGTTATGAACGCTTGGTGACCAGATTCTAAGATCATAGAGAACATGAACCTAATCGTAAAACTTGGCAACTAATGTTTGTTAAGGATGCTTCCTCATGGGTACGAAGGGGTGATCCTAGTTCATATGATGATGATTCGGTGGATATCAAAAGAAGATGATCAATATTTCATAGATGTCGCTCTCTTATCCCCTTCTAAAAACAGACGAGCTTCTACTCTCTCTTGTTCTATAAACAAAGATGGCTTTATGCAAAACAACTCCACCAGCCATAAGTCTTGCGGAGTACACCCTGTACTCACCCTTGCTTTGTTGATACTTTTGGCAGAGTAAGTGTTCCTTTGAAGAGAAGTTTCGTACTGCATCGACATCGACGAGTAGCTTGGGGTTCCCGGCCGGTGGCCTAGAATCTATGGGCTGGGACGTCATCGTTATGCTTCAGGCCTCTTAGGCCATTTGTTAAGTTTGCTATACTTAATAGCATAATTGGACTTCTGTTGTTTGATGTTTGTGGTCAGTGACCTCTTCTTGTAATAATTTGGTTCTCTGCTCAGTTATGAGCTTGCTATAATAAATTTTGTGTCGTTGTGTTACCAATTCTTCACTGGATATTCTCGAGCTCAAGGTTAAGCTTATGTCAGACGGTGGTCTGGGATTTGTTTAGCCCTGATCCCGGGGGTGTCACAATTGGTCCTTGTGATCTTGAGGACATTGATGTGGTTATTCACCTTGCTAATAAGTAAACCATTTGCCCTATTGGTATTGTAAGAGATGTGGAAGTTCTCTGTGGTAAGATTAAGTATCCTGCTGATTTTCTAGTGCTTAATTCAGCTGCTAGCAAAACTTGTCCTATCATTTTTGGTAGACCTTTCTTGAACACTTGTGGAGCTATTATAGATTGTAAGAAGGAGAAAGTTTTAACTAAGTTTGATGGAGATTCTTATGAGTTTAACTTTTCCAAATTTTCTAAAGCTCCTTGTGAAAATAGCTTGCATAATAAAGATTTCAGGATGGAACAACTTGCTTCTATTGATCCAGTTTATGACCTTGGACCTACTTTTTATGACTGTAAGTATGCTCATTCTGATTATAAAGTTGTTTCCTGTGATAGTTATATATTTTCAAATTTATTCAAAGTGCTACTGAAAGTTATTATGAGAGAGGGAAACATGGTTTTATGCATCTCAATAATGTTAAGTTTCCCCGTTTTATGTTGAAAGCTTTGAAGTTGCATTTGTTTTGTCTTCCTATGCTTGTCGCTTTTTGTTTCAATAATTTGTTTTCTCATGATACCCCCAGGCATAGGAAGTGGGTTAGACTCAAATGTGTTGGTTATTTGCTTCTTGATGCTCTCTTTCACTCCAGATATTTATCTCCTATGTGAGCATCTTTGAAATTTCCAGGCCTAACTTAAAGGCATTAAAGAAAAGTACTTGTTGGGAGATAACCCAAGAGTTTTGTCGAGTCTTGGAAGTTATTACCTCAGTAATAACCGCTCCGTATCCTTTTTGTTTTGGTTTTTGTGTCATGTTCAACTACTTTTGAGAAGTGGAGGAGTTGTGAAAAGTGGCTATCCTGGGATAGATTTTTTGTGCTGGATTGTAAAAAATCATGAGGGAGTTCAGTACTTCGGATCGAGCTGTATTTTCCTGTGCTTGTTCTCTAAGTTGTTACCCAACTTTCATTAGTTTTGCACCTTTTGATTTAAGAAATAGAAGATTTTCGAAAAAATCAATCTTTACCTGTTGATCTGTTTTGACAGATTTCTACCATCATTTGCATTTGCCTCTTTTGTTGATTCCCTTCCAGATTCTTTTGGTTTTTTTGAAAGGAGTTACTATAGTAGCTTTTGTTTTGATGGATTTCAGTTGAAGTGTGAACCTTAAGGTTTATTGTTTTTGCTTACACTAATGTTGCCATTGAAGTTTGTGTATTGCCTTGTGAGAAAAGGAATTTACAGGAGAAGGAGAAAAGGAGTCTGCAGAGTTAATATTTGAATAGGTAAAAGTGGTGAAAACAGAAGGTTCGTTAAAGCCTAATCTTTTTATATTTTTGATGTTTTTAATACATATGGAAAGTTATGAAACAAAATGGAGGAGGAGCCGGAGGCCGGGGTGGCCACGCCCACCCCAGGCGCGGGCCCCAGCTGGCCGCGCCTAGAGGGGGTGTGAGCCCCAGAGCTCCGTCTCCGCCTCGTTTTCATATCAACACCTTCCTTATGCATTCAAACTTCGTAATATATAACCCCACAGATCCCTCGAGGTTCGTATATCGTGTTCTTGTTGTGTTTTCGTTTCGATCTGTTTCTGTCAGGAAATCTTCTCAAGTTTAGAGCACCATGGTCTCCGCCAACGACAAAGGCAAGAAGCCCGTGGAGGAAGTAAAGTTGGAGGAACAAACTGCCGCAGGGTCAAGGGCAAGGAAACCTACTTTCGTAGGAGCAATTAACACTGGACGTGCATTTTCTCGTAACATGCAGGGGATCATAGCCTCCGTTCCAGACTTCAGACCATGCCTTGAGGCAGTGGAAGCCCTTCGAACCACTAATGAGTTTTGTGATAAGTACCGTGCTTTGAGGATAAAGGTGGATATACTTCAAGAGGAGAATGACCGTCTTCGTGAGATGCTAGAGGGTTTCATTACCCTAAAAAAGAGAACACCACCATCGCTAAAGGAGTAACTCGTCATCAGGTTTGGCATCCCCTTGGCTTGTTCCAAGCTTGGGGGAGTGCCGCGGTATCACATCATTATCTTTTATCTTTTACCTTTTTGGTAGATTCGTATCTTTGGTAGAGAAGTTATCTTATAGGTTGGTTTGCATGTGGAAGTATCTCTCCTTTAGTTGATGATCTATGTATCCCTTGGTGTGAGTGCCTTTATGGAATATTAATGAGAAGTTTCATCTTTTACTTTTTGCACTTCTTATTTTAGTTTGCAATCTCTATTATATGATTGATCTTGTTGATCACTATTGGCATCACTGTGGGAGCATCAAGTAGATATAAATTGGTTTTGGCAAACCGAGCTCTGGTCAATAGCAACACTTTTTGAGGTTTGAAAGGAAAAGAGAAAAAGCTTACATGTATTTTGTATCATTTATTTTCTTGATTGGCTCATTGATGACCCACAAGTATAGGGGGTGTATCGTAGTAGTTTCGATAAATAGGAGTGTCGATCCCAACGAGGAGCAAAAGGTGTTGACTAGTGGTATGGAGCAGGAAATCTCTATAAATACTTAGCAAACGGATTTTTAGTGGTTTTCTGATAAGGCAACAAAACAAAGAGCAAGTAATAAAGACAACAAACAAACGCAGCAAGTGGCCCAATCCTTTCTTAGCCAAGGACAAGCCGGTGAAGATACTTATAAAGACCAAACGTTCTCGAGGACACATGAGAATTCTGTCAAGTGCTTTCGCTTCAAATAGCTGAGTACTCTTCTTTGGTGTTGTAAGTGTTGTGTGGGTGAACATGTGCTAATGTACCGACCTTATTTGGACTAATACATACTTGTGATTAAACCCCCTATAAGCATCCGCAACTACAGGAAAGTAATTAAGATATAAACCTAACCACATCCTTAAACTCTGAGATCCTACGCTCCCTTGTGCAAAGGTGTCCTAACGGGGGTTCAGCTTTCTGTCACTCCAGCACCCCACAATTAGTAGCCAATTACACAATGCATTCCCCTAGACCCATAAATGGTGAAGTATCATGTAATCGACGTTCACATGACACCACTAGAAGAATAGAACCACAACTTAAATACTAAACTATTGAATAATAACTCAACACAAATCCACTACTAACAACATGACTTCTCCCATGTCCTCAAGAACTAAATGAACTACTCACAAGACATCATATGGATCAAGATCAAAGATGATATGGTGATGAATAACAATCTGAACATAAACAATAATCCAATGGTTCCACTCACAAGCATCAACTACAATAGTAATTAACACCGGGAAAGTTCCCCTAAGGACTAAAGCAATATCCAACACAATTGTTACAGCGGGACGGAGTGGAGATGATGGTGTGGATGATTATGATGATCTCGATGAAGCCTAGCTTGATGACGGTGTTGATGGCGATGATCTCCCCTCTCCAGGAAGGAATTTCCCCGGCAGAAATCTGTCTGCCGGAGAGATCTTTCTCTCTCGGTGTTTTCCGCCCCGCAGAGGAGCAGAAATCTATCTATGGTCACCCCCTTGGTGTTAGGGTTCCATAAGGAAGACATAGACAAGAGTGCAGAGTTGTAGGCCGAGCAGGTGGGACACACCTGCCATAGGCACGGGGCAAGGTGGGCCTGCGCCTAGGGGGTGTGGGCCCCCTATGGCCCTTCTTCGCCTCCCCTTCTGGCTTCCTCTGTCTTCCAGGAAAATATAATTTTCCCATATTTTTTGGTATTTTCTGATCTTCGCAAAATTGCATCAAAACACCTCTTTTTCCATCAGAATCCAGACTCCGGCAGTCCATCCTCCAAGAATCATCCAACATGCATAAACAGTGGAAAAGACATAAGTAATACCTCATAATAAGACATATATCAATGAATATAGGCAAATTATGATATAGAATGGTGATGCAAATTGGACGTATCAACTCCCCCCAAGCTTAGACCTTCGCTTGACCCCAAGCGAAAACTGACCTCAGTAAACATGTCCACAGGTTTATGGAGTGAAGTGTCGATAAAAGAATATGAACAAAAAGCATCACACTTACCATTACACAACTCATAGAAGAACGCAACTCGCCATTATATAACTTAGCTTGCAACAAGTACAGGAGTCACAATAGGGAGGCATAAAGATAAATCATAATTGGAATTGGCAAACTTTGTTCCTAGTCAGAGAACAACTGGCAAATAGTTTCACAAAAAGCTTTTTGTAGAAGTTTTCAAAATAGGAGCACTCTTTGCTCAAAAAGGTTTTTCACAATGAAGGCTTTCAAATTAATACTCAATAGATAAGAGTTTTGTGCAAACAAGGAAGATAAAGAACATGATCGAATAAATCACCATATGAATGCTTGCAACACAACAACTCAAATGCTTGCTGGAGATAGAGAGGAAGTAGGTTTACTGACTCAACTTATAAAATAGAAGAAAGGTACCTTCATAGAGGGTAGCAGGGATTACAAGTCATAAAGAGATTCCAAAAGATTATGGTACTTACTAGCTTTGAGCCCTCATTGCCCCTATCATAGGCATCTTGAGATGATTAAGGTTAAAGTGCACAAAGATGGAGTATATGCTTGACGGAATATAAGTTGGCAATCTCATGTCCCTTGAATATGAGAGCCACTCCTCATGCTACTCAACTTCAGTTAACGATAAGTTCTTGTCATTGTAAGTACATGCGTATCATAGAGAATCGCCAACGGGGTACCCCTTGCACATGGTACAGGAGCTATCCCATAACCAAAATGATAAGGCAAGCAGATAATGAGCATCTCGGCGATCCTTTTATTTACTATGTGCATAGATTTTTATTGAGGATGCTTCACAGAATGCTCACTATGGTGATGCTGGAAGTTTCCACCATGATTAGGCATGGCTTAGCCTAGCGGCTCAGGCGTTTCTCTAACACAAAATACAGACTCCGTGGACTTACAAGTTCCCTCTTTATTTCACACTGTTGACATCCCTATACAAAAGAGCACGATATCAACTGAGTACAAAGTACAAGTGCAATGTTGAAAGCATTCCCCGTGACAGCACGGTTCTGCTAATTCCAACGTATAGATGCAAGCATATACAACTTCGATGACACAATGGTTCAATTCTATTAGGGGCAAGAAAATAAGGTGTGCCATCAAGTTCGTGAGAGCTTTACTAACTAGTTTTCACATTACAAAATACTTTTTAATTCGAAAGATGGATGAAGCTTGAGAATTTTCTTGGAATAGCAATTGCTAATAGGTAGATATGGTGGACACAAATGGCAAAGGTTTTGGTTCAAGGGTTTGGAAACATGAGAAGTATGCCTTCTCAAAACAGGTTTTTGGCTAGCAAGGCTGGGTAGCAAGCAATAGAGTTGAAAGAAACAAGCAAACCTACAAGTGATAAAGACAAACATGCAATCTTCCTTGAAAACACAAAATATCTTAAATAGCGAATACTAAGCTTATGAGCCAACAAGAGAGAAAATAAATGAAACAAAATACCTGTAAGCTTTTTCTCTTTTTCTTTCAAACCTCAAAAAGTATTGCTACTGACCAGAACTCGGTTTGCCAAAACCAATTTAGATCCACTTGATGCTCCCAAAGTGATGCCAATACTGATCAACAAGATCCATCATATAATAGAGATTGCAAACTAAAATAAGAAGTGCAAAAAGTAAAAGATGAAACTTCTCATTAATAATCCAATAAAGGCACTCACACCAAGGGATACATAGATAACCAACTAAAGGAGAGATACTTCCACATGCAAACCAAACTATAAGATAACACCTCTACCAAAGATATGAATCCACTAAAAAGGTAAAAGATGAAAGATAATGATGGTGATACCGCGGCACTCCCCCAAGCTTGGAACAAGCCAAGGGGATGCCAAACCTGATGATGAATTACTCCTTCGGTGGTGATGGTGTTCTTTTGATAAGCTCTTCAATAAGTTTCTTCAAATCCTCAATCTCAAAGGTCAGAGTACGAATCAACTCCGAATTATGCTCAGTGCAGTTCATGACCAATTCGGACCAAGGATCCCAGTCCTTGTTATTCTTTCTCCACTCTTCCTTCTTAGAGGGTTCCTTCCTTGGAGGAGGTGACCGTGGAGAGAGGGTATGACGTGGAGGTTTCCCTCCTGTAGACATCCATGTTGTCCTCTTAAGATTGGAAGGTTTTGCCACCACTCCAATGCCTGCGATGGTAGTGTGGGTGTTCGGTTGCTTGTCCTCCTCCATATCTCCTTCATAACGTACCAAAATCTCCTCCTCCTTGGGCTTGTGAGGATTGTCTTCCTCAGGCTTCTTGACTTTGTCGTTGGCGGAGACCATGGTACTCTAAACTTGAGAAGTTTTGCTGACAGAAATAGATCAAAATGAAAACACGACGAGAACACGATGCACGAACCTTGGGGGATCAGGGGGTTATATATTACGAAGTTTCAAAGCATAAGGAAGGTTTTGATACGAAAACGAGGCGGAGTCGGAGCTCGGGGGAGGCACACCCCCTCTAGGTACGGGGCAAGGTGGGCCCGCGCCTGGGGTGGGTTTGGCCACCCCGGCCTTTGGTTCCTCCTCTGTTTCGTGTTGTAACTTCCCTTATGTAATAAAAACATCAGAAATATAAAAATATTAGGGTTTCACGAACCTTCTGTTTTCACCACTTTTACCTATTCAAAGACGAACTCTGCAGACTCCTTTTCTCCCTCTCCTAGAATTTCCTTTCCTACAAGGTCTCACACAACCCCTCAATGGAAACATTAGTATAATCCAAAACAATAAACCTTTAGGTTCACACTTCAACTGAAATCCATCAAAACAAAAGCTTCTATAAGAGGAAAATGCAAATGATAGCAGAAATCTGTCAAAACAGACCAGCAGGGAAAGATTGATTTTTTTCAAAAACCTTTTGTTGATCAAATGAAAAAGTGCATAAATAATGAAAGTTGGGTAACAACTTGGAGAAAAATCTCAGAAAAATACAGCTCCATCCGACGTACTGAGCTCCCTCACGAATTTTTACAATGCAGCACAAAAATCTGTCCCAGGACAGCCACTTTTCACAACTCCTCTACTTCACAAAAGTAGTAGAACTTGACACAAAAAACAAAACAAAAAGGATAAGGAGCGGTTATTAATGAGGTAATAACTTCCAAGACTCAACCAAACTCTTGGGTTATCTCCCAACAAGTACTTTTCTTTAATGCCTTTAAGTTAGGCTTGAAACTTTCAAAGATGCTCACAAAGGAGATAAATATTTGAAGTGAAAGAGAGCATCAAGAAGCAAATAACCAACACATTTGAGTCTAACCCACTTCCTATGCATGGGAGTGTCATGAGAAAACGAATTGTTGAAACAAAAAGCCACTAGCATAGGAAGACAAAACAGATGCAACTTCAAAGCTTTCAACATAAAACAGGGAAACTTAACATTATTGAGAAGCATAAAACCATGTTTCCCTCTCTCATAATAACTTTCAGTAGCACCTTGAATAAAGTTGACAATATAACTGTCACAAGAAACAACTTTATCATCAGAATGAGCATACTTACAGTCACCAAAAAGAGACCCAAGGTCATAAACTAGATCAATAGAAGCAAGTTGTTCCATCCTGAAATCTTTATTAGCCAAGCTATTTTCACAAGGAGCTTTAGCAAATTTGAAAAGTTAAATTCATAAGAATCTCCATCAAACTTAGTTAAAACTTTTTCCTTCTTACAATCTATAATAGCTCCACAAGTGTTCAAGAAAGGGCTACCAAAAATGATAGGACAAGTTTTGCTAGCTGCTAAATTAAGCACTAGAAAATCAGCAGGATACTTCATCTTACCACAAAGAACCTCCACATCTCTTACAATACCAATGGGGCAAATGGTTTCCTTATTTGCAAGGTGAATAACCACATCAATGTCCTCAAGCTCACAAGTACCAATTTCATGCATAATTTACCTGTAAATCTCATAAGGAATAACACTAGAACTAGCACCAATATCACATAAACCATAGTAGCAATGATCACCAATTTTAACAGAAAGCACAGGAACACTATCTTTTCTAGATTTACTAGGATGAGAGATAATATTAGTAGCATCTTCACAGAAGACAATATGCTCATCCTCTATACTTCTAGCGTCAAGATTTTTCACAATAGCTACCATAGGTTCATCACTCACTTGCTCATCGGGCTCCACGGTTTTCATTGTACCTTTGTTATTTGCACTAATAATCATAGAATACTCCTTTACCTTAGCTGGGAAAGGAACTTTCTCAACATGACGTTTAGGAACAATATGATTAGTAGTACAAACTTCAGTACTTCTAACAGGAACATGACTAACAACATCTTTATAAGGTGCATGGTACTTATTCCACTTCTTCTTGGGAATTTCTATGTAAGAGGCAAAGGCCTTAAAATAGTTGGCAATACTTTAGGAATCAAGACCAAACTCATTGCTAATATCACGGAAGTCATCAGTTCCCATAAAAGATTTAATGCATTCATAATCATAGTTTATACCTGACTTTCTTCCTTTGCCATTCTCCCAAGATTCAGTGTTCTCTTGAATACGTTCTAGTAGATCCCATTTAGCTTCTTCCTTGATACGTGTGAATGATCCAGCACAAGAAGCATCTAGTAAATCTTTATCATGAAGAGAAAGCCTAGCATAAAAGTTATTTATAATAATATTGTTAGGGAGTTCACGAATAGGACATTTAAGCATTAGTAACTTCAATATCCCCCAAGCTTGAGTTGTGCTCTCTCCATCACGAGGCCAAAAGTTATATATCGGATTTCTATCCTTATAAATCTCACTGGGAGGATAGAATTTAGAATAAAAGAGAGATGCCATTTCCTCCCATTCCATTGATTGTCCATTCTTCATAGCTTATACCATTCTTCAGCTCTCCCTTTCAAGGATATAGAGAGTAACTTCTTCTTCACCTGTTCAGTTGTGATACCTGCACACTTAAACAACCCGCATAATTCATGGATAAAAAGCAAATGATCACCAGGATGGACAGTTCCATCCCCTAAATAATAATTATCCATAACACGGTCAACAATACTTGTAGGTATCTTAAAAGGATCTATCTCAACTGGTGGTGGTTCATCTACTACCCTAACAGTGGTAGTAGTTTTCCCAAACAGAAAACCAAGTCGGTTATCCATATTGGAAACAAAGCAACAAACAGTAACTAAAAGAAATACTCATAGTAGAAGTTTCCTTTACCAGTTCCACTCTTCAATAGCACTTCACTCCCTGGCAACGGCGCCAGAAAATAGTCTTGATGACCCACAAGTATAGGGGGTGTATCATAGTACTTTTGATAAATAGGAGTGTCGATCCCAACGAGGAGAAAAAGGTGTTGACTGGTGGTATGGAGCAGGAAATCTCTGTAATACTTAGCAAATGGATTTTTAGTGGCTTTGTGATAAGGCAACAAAACAAAGAGCAAGTAATAAAGACAACGAACAAACGCAACAAGTGGCCCAATCCTTTCTTAGCAAAGGACAAGCCGGTGGAAATACTTATAAGGACCAAACGTTCTCGAGGACACATGGGAATTCTGTCAAGTGCTTTTGCTTCAAATAGCTAACTACTCTTCTTTGGTGTTGTAAGTGTTGTGTGGGTGAACCTGTGCTAATGTACCTACCTTACATGGACTAATACATACTTCTGATTAAACCCCCTGCAAGCATCCGCAACTACATGAAAGTAATTAAGATATAACCCTAACCACAACCTTAAACTCTGAGATCCTACGCTCCCTTGTGCAAAGGTGTCCTAACGGGGGTTTAGGTTTCTATCACTCCGGCAACCCCACAATTAGTAGCCAAATACATAATGCATTCCCCTAGGCCCATAAATGGTGAAGTACCATGTAGTTGACGTTCACATGACACCACTAGAAGAATAGCACCACAACTTAAATACTAAACCATTGAATAATAACTCAACACAAATCCACTACTAACAATATGACTTCTCCCATGTCCTCAAGAACTAAATGAACTACTCACAAGACATCATATGGATCAAGATCAAAGATGATATGGTGATGAATAACAATCTGAACATAAACAATAATCCAATGGTTCCACTCACAAGCATCAAATACAATAGTAATTAACACCGGGAAAGTTTCCCCTAAGGACTAAAGCAATATCCAACACAATTGTTATAGCGGTACGGAGTGGTGATGATCGTGCTGGTGGAGATGATGGTGCGGATGATGATGATGATGATGATCCCGATGAAGCCTAGCTTGATGATGGTGTTGATGGCGACAATCTCCCCTCTCCGGGAAGGAATTTCCCCGGCAGAAATCTGTCTGCCGGAGAGATCTTTCTCTCTCGGTGTTTTCTGCCCCGTAGAGGCGGCGGAAATCTATCTGTGGTCGCCCCTTGGTTTTAGGGTTTCGTAAGGAAGATATAGGCGAGAGGGCGGAGTCGAAGGCCGAGCAGGTGGGCCACGACTGCCCTAGGCGCGGGGCAAGGTGGGCCCGTGCCTAGGGGGTGTGGGCCCCCTGTGGCCCTTCTTCACCTCCCCTTCTGGCTTCCTCTGTCTTTCGAGAAAATATAATTTTCCCATATTTTTCTGGTATTTTTCTGATCTTCGCGAAATTGCATCAAAACACCTCTTTTCCATCAGAATCTAGACTCCGGCAGTCCATCCTCCAAGAATCATCCAACATGCATAAACAGTGGAAAAGACATAAGTAATACCTCATAATAAGACATATATCAATGAATAGAGGCAAATTATGATATAGAATGGTGATGCAAATTGGACGTATCACTCATAAGCTTAGTATTCTTTATTTAAGATCGTTTGTGTCTTCAAGGAAGATTGCATGTTTGGCTTTATCACTTGTAGGTTTGCTTGTTTCCTTCAACTCTTTTGCTTGCTACCCAGCCTTGCTAGCCAAAAACCTGTTTTGAGAAAGCATACTTCTCATTTTTTCCAATCCCTTTGAACCAAAACCTGTGCCATTTGTGTCCACCAGATCTACCTATTAGCATTATTGCTATTCCAAGCAAATTCTCAAGTTTCATCTATCTTTCGAAATAAAAACTATTTTGTTATGAGAAAACTAGTTAGTAAAGCTCTCACAAACTTGATGGCACACCTTATTTTCTTGCCCCTAATAAACTTGAACCATTGTGTCATCGAAGTTTTATATGCTTGCATCTATATGTTGGGATCACCAGAACCGTGCTGTCATGGGGATCGCTTTCAACACTTATGGACACTTATCCAGTTGATATCATGCTCTTTTGTTTGCGGATGCCGACGGTGTGAAATAAAGAGGGATCTTGTAAGTCCATGGAGTAATGTATGTGTGTTAGAGAAACGCCCGGGACGCTATCCTAAGCCATGCCTAATCATGGTGGAAACTTGCAGCATCACTATAGTGAGCATTCTGTGAAGCATCCTCAATAAAAATCTATGCACATAGTAAATAAAAAGATCGATGAGATGCTCATTGTCTGCTTGCCTTGTTATTTTGGTATGGGATAGCTCCTGTAACATGTGCAAGGGGTACCCCGTTGGCGGTTCTTTATGATACGCATGTACTTACAATGACAAGAACTTACCAGTGACTAAAGTTGAGTAGCATGAGGAGCGGCCCTAGTACTCAAGGGACTTGAGATTGCCAACTTATATTTCGTAAAGCATATACTCCATCCTTGTTCACTTTAACCTTAAGCACCTCAAGATGCATATGATAGGGGCAATAAGAGCTCAAATCTAGTAAGTACCATAATATTTTGGAAGCTCTTTATGACTTGAAATCCCTGTTTCCCTCTATGAAGGGACCTTTCTCCTATTTCTGAGTTGAGTTAGTAAGCCTACTTCCTCTCTATCGCCAGCAAGGATTTGAGTTGTTGTGTTTCAAGCATTCATATGATGATTTATTCACTAATGTTCTCTATCTTCCTTGTTTGCACAAGACTCTTACCTATTGAGTATTACTTTGAAATCCATCGTTGTGAAAAACTTGTTTGAGCAAAGAGTACTCCTGTTGGAAAACTTCTTCAAAAGATTTTTGTGAAACTGTTTGCCAGCTGTTCTCTGACCAGGAACAAACTTGCCAATTCCAATTATGATTTATCGTTATGCATCTCTATTGTGACTCCTGTACTTGTTGCAAGCTAAGTTATATATTAGTGAGTTGCCTTCTTCTATGAGTTGTGTAATGGTAAGCGTGATGCTTATTGTCTGTATTCTTTCATCGACACTTCACTCCATAAACATGTGGACATGTTTACGGTAAAGGTCCCAACCTGATAAGGAAGAGATCCCTGTGTTTACAATGCTAGTCCCTGGATCAATAGCTAGCATCCACAGTTTAATATGTAATATCAAGAAACAAAGGTCATAGTACAACTTTATAACCAGGAATAAAATAATTCATTATATCTTGCATAGCTCATTTGTCTATCTCATTACAATGCAGCAGAAATAACTATATAGCATGGAGTCCTTCATCTTCAATGTGCCACAGGAAATCATGTTGGTTGTAGACTTGTAATCCTATTTAACACACTTCACTAACATCAAACAAACCTACAACATAATAAGTTACAGCCACAAGGGTCAATACATTTGAATTGTATTGTCAAGTTTCACTACTATGTGGAAATAAGTTGGAGTCTATCAATACATGCATATTTGGCTAAGTAGGGTTTAGGCTCATTTGCAGAAAGCAATATGGTTTTATCCTATCTTTTCAAAAATAGTTTTGAACTTTTAACAATCTTTCTAAACTTCTTGGCAAACTCCAAGTGCTTCTAGTCCCTTGTTGACACCATCAAGTTTTACTTTGAGAAATTGGAATGTCGAGATCTTCCATAGCTTCAGGCCTTAGTTGCTCAGAGTTGTCCATAACCGGGGACACGGCTAAGTACTTAGAATTTTGATCTTCTGTAGAATTTGTACACTTTACCCACATGACACAATCTCGTCTTGATGCCACCAGTGGCCGCTGGATAAGTACACACCAAATGGAGTACCGGCAGATCGAGAATGTGACAAAGTCTTTCCATAGAAGTCCTCCCAAGACATAATGCTAGCATGTCTACCAGGCACCAATGTAAGGATATATTTCCAATACATGAATCCGGTTAACCTGAGTAGGTGCCAATGCAAGGGTCTTCCACTATGTAATTGACTAAGCCAGAGCCCATTTAGCATGTGGTTGTACACGGAAGCCACTGTACGAGAAACATGTTCAATCTCTAAGTCCCTGGGTGGTTTTCTTCTAGTGCACATATAAAAAGATAGCCATATAAACATGGTTCCCTTTGTTGCCACCTTATCCACAATTGAGTAACCACATTCCACCTAGGTGATTCATTGAGTACTTGTTTTATTATATAGAACATATATTTTTCCAACACTTCATATATTCATAACATGGTATTCCACCCCAAGTCTATAGCAGGGCTAAGCATACTACAACTACAATATTTCCACTAAGGAAGATATAAAGGGTATCCTAATAGGACCTAGCATAGCATAGTAACATAGTAACCCTATCATGCATACTACAAAAATTCTACTAAGTGTAATGAAAATAGTAGGACATGGATGATAGTGTCACTTGCCTTTTTAGTAGAGAATACTAGATTCACTCCTTGATCTTGCAATAGTCACACTCTTCAAATTTCACTACAATTCAATCAAGGCACAATTTCAAACTAGCATTCAAAACAATCCACCACATAAAATATAGAAAACAAAATAATGCATGCAAGCATGCAAAAGATTGTTTTATTTGGAAAGGTGGTTTCTAATAGGATATAAACATTTTAAGCACATATTGGTCATTTATAAAAGTGGTAAAATCATTTAAAATCAAGTTAGTGAAAATGGGCCATTTAAATCATTTTTGTTTGGTAGAAACGATTTAGATCAAAGTAATAATTTATAGTGTTTGACAAATATATTTTTTTAAACACAAATGTTAGTGTTTTAAGGTCAAGTGTTTAATATTAAACCATTTGCAAAAGGTTTCACCTAAAAACCATTTTTTTAAGTCATAGCAATATTTTATTTTGTTGGAAATTCCTTTAAGCAAAGTAATGATTTTATAGGGTTCACCAAATATATTTTTAAATTCCAAAACTTCGTGTTTAGGGTCAGAGAGTTTAAATCAAATCATTTTCCAAAGGTTTTACCCAAAAAGCATTTTTAAAACATATTCAAAGATTTACTCCCTGGTATCACAAAATATTCTTTTAAATCTACAAGTTGGTTCTTATGGTCAGTAGGTTCAAAACAATCCATTTACAAAATATTTTACCCTAAAAACATTTTTAGAATAAATTTTATACTCAAAATTTGCCTACACATGTTTCTGAAAAAACAACTAATTTTTTAGAAGCAAAACACTAAACAAATGGCATGGTTGCAAAGTATTCTTTTTGCTGATTCCATTGATATAAAATTTGCAAAATTTAGACGTGTGGATCTAAAGTTATGAATTTTTCAAATTCTAACATCTAATAGATCTGTTTTCTATTTTTAAAACACAGACTAGCCACGTGGATGTTTCTTATTGGCGCGTACTGGTTCGCGCGGATCGCGCTGCGTGAATCGCAGGATCTCATTTAGATCGCACAGTGCACATTGGTTCGTACCTGGTCGCTTAAGCAATCTATCGCATCCGCTGGATCATCATCTAACGGCTCTCAGTAGCTCGACCAGGAACTGGCGGCGCTGGCGCGACGGCGAGCAGCGGCGTGCTCTGTCAGCGATGTTGCGCGTGAACTAGGAAGCGAGAGATGGTGCTCTGTCAAAGACTCTCACCAGACTCGCCGTGGTGCGCTGATACTCAACATGGTCTTGGAAGGAGCAGGGGCGTATGGGCACGGCGTCGATTGCTCGTCGGAGTAGCTCTTGGCGTCGGGCTCGCTCAGGTGTAGTTGTTGTCGACGCTACAAGGCATGAAAATGCAAGGCCGATGTGGCGTTAGACGCGCACGAGCATGGCGAGTTCATGCGTATCAACCAGAAATACTAGGGCGGTCGGGGTTTACCAAAAAGGTTCACCAGAGTGGGCACATACGACGGCGGCGTTCAGAGGTTGTCCTTGCCAATGTTACGAAGCGCGTGCGGGCTAGCTGGGACCACTGGTAGATGTGCAAGGTACTGGGGAGTGAGCTCGCATGCATAGGGAGGTAGGTGTCGTGGTATTGCCGACGAGTACGCCATGGAGGGGTCCTCACAGTGCGTGTTTAGAGATGTGGGGGAAGGCGAACGGTTGACGGGTACGAGGTAACACAGCTTACCCAGGTTCAGATCCCACAACGGTGGCGGAATCCTACTCCTGCTATAAATCAATATAATGGCAATACGCCGAGTTACAGAGATAGGTTCGCTGTGCGAGGTGTATGCTAATCGCTACTTGGTCGTCTGAAGTTGTGCCCTAAAGGCTCCCATAGGCCTGACTTATATAGTCGCCAGGTCCTAGGGTTACAGAGAAAAGTCCTAGCCAGACAGGTTACAGAGTCCTACACCGTCTATTGCTAGTCTTGCGTGTCTTGTACAAAAGGCTTCGGATACGTCGGTGACTCCACCATAGCCTTCCTTTATCCGGCATGGGCCTCCCTTCTGGATCCATCTAACTAGGCCGCCCAGCAGGCCATGGGCCATGCTACCAACTGTGGGCCACCCGGGTTATCCAGATAGGAGACATGCTATGAGGATACCCATATAGCATATCCCCAATAGTAGCCCCAACTCCGAGATCTTGCGTCGTCTTGCCTCTTCATGTGGAATGCTCTGTCTATATGGATGTCGACAAATCGTCAAGCAATATCTTGTAGTCCTCCCAAAGAACCCTGCAAGGTTTTCTCTGTCTTCAATTAGTAAGCCGGAGAATTGCTGAATCTTCCATCGTACTCTTCCGTAGCCGGACTGGATCCGTCCATGCCGTAATCTTCTGATGTGATGGTTCATCTGCCTATGTCAGCTAGGGCGACTTAGACGTAGGTCAGCAACGCCTCGTAACTCACACATGCAGAGAACGCAATCATGTCCACTTTTCTCGCGCGAGCGATACGAACCGTTGGCGGTGACGGTTGGGACATGGCGAAATTTCCGCGCATGTCCGCACACACGTCGTCTACGCGGCAACCGTCCGATCAAGCTACACGAATCTCGATGCTGGAGATCATAAATAGTAACTGCGGTGGATTTTTTACTTTTCACCTCATTCTCTCCTCGCATCATCTTCTTCCTTCAGCGAGCGCCCCCTCGAGCTCTCCGCGCAACCTTGCGAAAAACCCTAACTCCAATCTCGCCAGTCACCTCCGAACACACGCAATGGCTAGCAGCAGCTCTACTCACTCGATGGCGGCGTCGGGCGAAGCCGCGGCGAAGCCGGCGAGCTCCGTCGTCGTGCCCCCAGAGGGCCTAGTCATCCCTGTCTCTGCGGTGGTCCAGACCACCGGCGGCGACCACAATCCAGCGGCACTGGAGCCACTACAGGAGGAGCTTGACTCCCACAAAGGTGATTGGCACGGTTGGGACATCACGGACCGCGACATCAAGGAGCTGATCGCTGAAGGCTACCTCCCCGTGACGGAGGGGCTCGCCTGGCGGGCGGCACCGGCCGGCGAGGTCACACCTTCTCCCCAAGCCGGATAAAAGGTGTACCGGCGCTTTGCGAGGGTTACTTAGGGATTAAGCCTAGGCTAGATCTCTTTGTGTATTTCTTCGCCGTCAAGCGCGAAGCCAGGGCCACCAAGGATGGACTTAGAAATTGTGGCACCATAAGCTTCAAGATCCGACCTGGCCGGCGGTTCCCCGACATCGTCGGCCACGAGTCCTGCAAGAACTGGCAGCGTACTTACTTCTACGGCCCAGATATCCCTCTGGCCGGTCGAGAAGTAACGTACCTGGACTTTGTTGATGGAGCCGCCGCCGAAACCTTGACATGGAGATCCCAGGCCTCCCTTCCCTCTGACATCGATGCTTCCTGCGCCATAAGGCGGATAGAATGGTTCGTAGAGGTGGGTTTGACTGGCTTGGACCTAGCCATGTGCTGGTTCATCAGGCGAATCCAGCCTCTGCAGCACCGCTCGACGCTGATGCATGAGTATAGCAGCGATAAAAGGGATAGCCTCCGCATCTCCGTGGACAATTTCTCGAGCGACTCCGTCAAGCTCCGTCTCAAGGACATCGTCAAGGTGAAGTACAAGAAGCGTGGCTTCACCATCACCTATGCCATGTTTGTAGAGAGCAAGTGCCCAAAGGTAACTGTTTATTTTCCGTATTTGACATATACTCCAGTTCTTCCGTCTAGCAATTGCCATCTCATCTAACACGGTGGTTCTTCACCTTACAGCTTAGCGACATAGATGAGGACAGCATGGCTCCTCAAATCTATGATCCAAAGATGAAAGAAGTCACCGTCATGTCCGATGATGATGCTCCATTGGCGCGAAAGCGGAAGAGATCCACCTCTGACACTGCCGACGGAGGCAAGAAGAAGAAGACGAAGGGTGGAGCCTCCAAAAAGACTACCGCCTCCCTGGAGGCGGAGAAAAGAAAGACTACCGGGATCCCCTTTGCCAAAGAACCCCCTCTTGTCTAAGCTTCTTTCTCTCCGACATTGTCCATTTATCTGCCTTGTTCCTGTACTTATGCATTTTGCACGTTTCAGGAAGAAAGCCACGACCAGCCTGAAGAATACCTCCAAAACATTGGGGGCTCTAGAACCATCAAGGACATGCTGCATCGCGACGCATCTCCCGCCATCGCTCCCGTTACTCCCAGCGTCAAGCCCTCCTCCGCTCCGACAAGCTCACAAGTCAAGGAAGCATCTGGCCCTTCTGCCATGGAAGTGGACTCAGGTGCCTCTACCGAGATTGTTGTTGTCGGCGAGCAGGCGACGCAGGAGAGTGCCGCACACCCAATGGCTGAAGCTCTGGCTAAGGATGACATCGGTTGCGGTAAGGCGGCGGTGGAAGCTGGTACTTCTGCCGTAGGCGGCGCCCCCGCACCCAAGAAAGCCATAGAGTATCCAAAGATAGTCTATCCGGTACTTACACCAGATAGAACTGCTCTGGTTCCTGGTGCGGCGCCGACATCTCCGACGTGCGGTCTAGAGGAGCTTCTCCGACAAGCAGAGATCTTGCAAGGAAACAATGTATCCTTTGGCAAGATGTAGACCGAGAGTGCCACCAACCTCAAGATCATTGCACTTGTAAGTTTTATTTGCCTTTTGCATTTCATATGAGTATCCCACTATAGCCCCCGAGGATTTAGACGGAAAACCATAGGTCTTTGCGTCTGAATGCTCTAAGAGTGACTAAAGTAGAAAACTTCTCGCTGTAGCCCCCAAGCATGTAGTTTGAATGAATTATTCCGACTAGATGCTTTAAGAGTAGCATACGCAGTGTTTATAAATTTCAATACTGTAGCCCCCAAGCCTCTAGTTGTAACTGAATTAGTTCCGACTAGATGCTTAAAGAAAAGCTAAGCATACATCCGAGTTAAAAACTTTATACTGTAGCCCCCAAGCTTCTAATCGAAAACTGAATTAGTTCCAACTAGATGCTTAAAGAAAGACTAAGCATATTGCTAAGTTAAAAACTCTCGCTGTAGCCCCCGAGCGTCTAGGTGGAAATTTTCCGGCTAGATGCTCCAAGTAGACCAAACAATGTTTAATTTTTCTTTTTTCCACAGAACGAGAATGCTTGGAGGGGCATGGCCAACGACAAGTACCAGAAGATGCGCGTGGACTTGGAAGCCGAAAAGGATAAATCTGCCTTCTTGAAGGAACAGATCATCAAGAGCAAGCGTCTGTTTTTCCTTTCTTTTTCGTATTCCAACTTAAACTTGTGTATTCTCCGAGTACTCACTGTGTACTTTGCTTTCTCCGACTTGCAGAAACCATTGCCAAGGCTAAGGACATTGTCGAGCAATCCAAGCACATTCAAGAGCTGGATAGCAAGAACAAGATCCTTAAGCAGGAGAAGAAGGACATGCTGAAGATGCATGAGGAGTCGATGAAATCCCTGCAGGACTCCGCCACCGAGGAGATGACTGCTTGAAGGAGGAGATCTCGATCTTAAGAGATCAGAAGAAAGCTGCCGATGAGAAGAATCAACACCATCATGAGGCGTACAAGCTCCTCCAACAAGAACGGGACTCCTTGGCAGATACCCTCTAGCAAGCTGAGGCTAGCATCTTCAGTAAGTGATTCTCCGTCTTGGATTTCTGTAGTCTAGATACTCTGAATTTTTGAACTCATGTGCTCCTTGTCGGAATTTGCAGCTCCTATGGGTTTAACACGGTCACCTCCTCCATCAAAGGAATGCATGGTTCTCGCTGGCAACTTCATCAACACCGCCATCGCGCAAGCCAAAGAGATTGCCAAGCCCCTCCAGATCAACATCAAAGCATCAGACTCTATGGCGAAGTTCTCGGAGATCCTGCGCCGAGCCCCCGAGCGTATCACAAGCTGGAAAGCTTCATGTGCATGGGCCGGTGCAAGGATGGCGCTGTCCATGGTAAAGGCACACTACGAAGATGCCGACATCGACACGGTAACATCTGGCATACCCGACGTAGATGATGATGGCAAGGAGATAAACCATGAGTCCATCTTGTCGTCACTCGCGGGTTATGACACCAGAGTTGCCGAGTTAGTCGACGTCAACGTCTTCGTGCCGATGAATACCATCGATGGCGGCAACTAAAGCTCCTCCAAGTCTCTTCACACTGCCGACTTTGAGGGTGATTCTCCTGCTGCCGATGACGCTGCTTCCAAGTCGCCTGCGCTAAAGGAATGAAAAACAACTTGTAATATTTGTTTCACCTTTGATGCGTATGTGGAAAAAACTATGTATTAACTTAAGGCGGAAAACAATGATTTATGTCCTTCTACTTAAGAATTAGTTTCCAGCATGTATATATTTTTTAAGCAAGTGCTGGCTTATCCATTACTTTGGTTCTTATGCTTGACTTTTCGTGATTCGGAAGACTCGTTGTCGGAACCATGCGCTCAGGTGAGGATGCCCAATGGCACCGTCAATAAACTAAGCACAAAATAGCCGACAATAAGTGCCAAAAGTCACTACTCCAGAATCCACATAAAAACAACAAAGAACGTGTAGACCAGAAAACTTAAGCTAACCCCCGTAGGCGGAATTTTCACAAGTGCAATCGCAAAGCTTGTGCATAAAGGTTTTATATGATCCAAAAATGAACACTAAAGAAGGTAAAAGACTCATAAATATGAGTGAACCAGAGAGCTTTA
Organism: Avena sativa; assembly: GCA_916181665.1. Lineage (NCBI taxonomy): Eukaryota > Viridiplantae > Streptophyta > Magnoliopsida > Poales > Poaceae > Avena > Avena sativa. The sequence goes on along the minus strand of OV702297.1, from coordinate 293,876,810 downwards.
TTTCATTGATCATATAAGAGGAACACAATTAGATAAAAAGTACTAAGTGTAAAAAGGACGTAGCTGTGCTATGTTCCATGGCTGATCAAGCTCCGGTTAGTCATCATCCAGGTCACGTCGCTTACGCTTATGATCCTCGTTGGGTCTATCCTTCAGTTCACGATTGTCAACGAGGTAGTAAGCCCATTGAGTAGCGCCTTGCTTATGATGAACGGTCCTTCCCATGGCGGGGATAATTTGTGTGACTTCTTCTACTTAAGTCAGAGCACCAAATCCCCCTCTTTAAACGAGAGATGCTGAACGCAGAGACTATGGTAGCTGTGTAGCTTCTGCTGATAGATGGCGGATCTTTGGCATGCCAAAACGCGCTCCTCCTCGAGAAGGTCCACATCTAGGCGTCTGGATTCTTTAGCATCATCTTCGTCGTAGGCGGCAACCCTTGGTGCATCATGAAATATGTCGGAAGGTAGGATGGATTCTGCTCCATATACCATGAAGTAAGGGGTGTAGCCGGTGGATCTGTTGGGTGTAATTCGTAAACTCCACAGCACAGATGGCAATTCTTCCACCCAGGATCCAGCTGCTCTATGTAGCGGTGCCTCAAGACGTGGCTTGACTCCCTTCAGAATTAATCCATTGGCTCGCTCAACCTGACTATTGGATTTTGGGTGTGCCACAGATGCAAGGTCAAGTCGGATGCCATTGTCCCAACAATAAGCCTCCACTTCTCCGAGTGACAAGTTGCTGCCGTTGTCGGTGATAATGCTATGTGGGAGACCAAATCTCACCACTAGATCTCGGACAAACCTAAGGGTATTTGCCCCGTCAAGCTTTCTAATGGGTTTAGCTTCTATCCATTTAGTGAATTTATCAACTGCTACTAGCAGATGTGTAAATCCACATGGTGCCATTTGTAACGGTCCCACCATGTCTAGCCCCTAGACTACGAACGGCCAAGTTATTGGTATTGTTAGCAATTCTTTAGCAGGAACATGCGGTTGTCGGGCATAATACTGGCATCCCATGCATGTCTCAACCAGCTTGTCGGCATCCGCCTTCGCGGACAGCCAGTAGAATCCTTGTCGGAAGGCTTTTGTGACCAACGATCGAGGAGCGGCATGATGTCTGCAATCTCCGAGATGGATTTCACGTAGGATTTCAATACCTTCTAGCTGGGAAACACACTTTAGGTATACACTAGTAGTGCTCCTTTTGTAGAGTTGTCCATTGATTATGGTATAACCCTTTGCTCGTCGTACTATTTGCCATCTTTCAACTTTGTCGTCGGGCAAATTTCCGTGCTCGAGATATTCCATAAACGGTTTTGTCCAAGCTGGAGGGACCTTTGCCACCATGTGGATGAAAGAGTCAGCTCTATCCGGGTTGTCGATGTCGGCTCCCTTCACGGATGGTGTTCGTAGATGCTCTAGGAAAACTCCTGGCGGAATTTGTTTGCGCCCTGATCCAAGCTTAGATAGCAGATCAGCCGCCTCGTTTTGCTCCCTAGGCACATACTTGACTTCGTAGCCCAAGAAGCTCTTGGCTATCTCGTCCACTTCGTCTCGATATGCCGCCATCATAGGGTTCCGCGCATTCTAGGTGCCAGCCACCTGCTGGGCAACCAAGTCGGAATATCCACAGCAAACTATGCGCTTGATGCCAATATCCTTGGCTACGCGTAGTCCGTGAATGAGTGCTTCATACTCTGCCATGTTGTTCATAGCCTCGAAGTGGATTTGCAGAACATAGTGTAGCTTGTCTCCAGTTGGTGACTGTAGCAATACACTAGCCCCCGAGCCGTTGAGCAGCTTTGATCCGTCAAAGTGCATCATCCAGTACTCTGGTTCCGGCAACGGAGTAGCATCTGGCATCTCCGTCCAATCTGCGATGAAATCCACCAAGGCTTGTGACTTGATAGCGTCACATCTCTTGTAGGTGATCTCAAAGGCGTCAAGTTCAATGCCCCACTTCGCGACCCTTCCCGTAGCGTCACTGTTGTTGATAATGTCGGACAGTGGAGTCTTGGTCACCACTGTGATTGGATGCTCCTGAAAGTAATGCCTCAGCTTCCGAGAAGCAAGAAATACTACATAAGCTATCTTCTGGTAGTGCGGGTAACGCTACTTGGACTCCGCCAAGACCTCGCTCACATAGTAAACTGGTCATTGAACTCCATGCTCATAGCCTGGTTCCTTCCGCTCTACCACGACGACGATGCTGATTACCCGATTGGTTGCCGCCATGTAGATTAACAGGGGGCTCTCCAAGCTCGGGTGTTGCAAGGATGGGCGCTGAGGAAAGAATCTCCTTGAGATACTTCAATGCTGCATCTGCTTCGTCCGTCCACGTGAATTTGTCCGCCTTCTTCAGCAACTTGTACAGCGGTAGAGCCTTCTCTCCAAGTCGGCTGACGAACCGACTAACTGCTGCAACACAACCTGTTAGTCGTTGAATGTCCTTTAGGCATGTCGGACGGTTTATGTTTAAGATGGCCTTGATTTTCTCCGGGTTGACCTCGATTCCACGTTGGGAAACGATGAAGCCCAACAATTTGTCGGCTGGAACCCCGAAGACGCACTTCTTAGGGTTAAGCATCATGTTGTATTTCCGGAGATTATCAAAGGTTTCTTTTAAGTCGGAGATTAAGTCATTGGACTTTTTAGACATCACCGCGATATCGTCCACATAGGCGTGAACGTTCCGACCAATTTGGTCGTGAAGGCAACGTTGCATTGTCCGCTGGTACGTAGCACCTGCGTTTTCAGCCCAAAGGGCATCGTAACATAGCAAAACGGGTCGTATGGTGTAGTGAATGAAGTGGCCAATTGGTCTGACTTCCTCATCTTGATCTGGTGGTATCCTGAGTATGCATCGAGAAAACACAAAAGTTCCGAGCCAGCCGTCGAGTCAATGACTTGGTCAATGCAAGGCAAAGCAAACGGATCTTTAGGGCAAGCCTTGTTCAAGCCGGTGTAATCAACGCACATTCTTAATTATTTGGTTCCCTTTTTGGGGACAAGTAGAGGATTGGCCACCCATCGGGTGTGAAGGACTTCTCGGATAAGTCTAGCCTTAAGTAACCTAGCTATCTCTTTGCCAATGGCGCGTCTCTTCTCGTCTCCGAAGCGTCGTCGAGGTTGTTTCACTGGTTTGCATTTTGGATAAATGTTCAAGCTGTGCTCGGCAAGTTCCCTAGGTACACCTTTCATATCGGCAGGTTGCCAGGCAAAGATGTCCCTGTTCTCTCGGAGGAACTCGACGAGCGCGCTTTCCTATTTGGGATCCAGGTTCGTCCCAATGGCGGTGGTCTTGGAGGCATCGCCTACCACAAGTTCCACCGGCTTGGTCTCGATGGCGGCCTTGAATGCAGGAGCGGAGTCGGATGTAAGATCCCACCTTTATAAAGGTAAAGATCCCTGTGATTGCAATGCTAGTCCCTGGATCAAATGCTAGCATCCACAGTTTAAGATGAAGTACACAGAAACAAAGGTCATTATTACATCGTCATTCCAGAGATAACATAGTCTTTTACAACTCCATAGCCACAGGCTTAATACAAGAGTTTAACTTATCAATATAAATAAAGTCTTCATCTTCATGTGCCATAGGCAAGCATGTTGAGGGTAGAGTAATAACCCCTAATCATCATCAGAGTAACCTGCAAGGTCACAAGTTATATCCATAGTGGGTCAATACATTGGAATAGTATTGGCAAGTGATACCTTAGTAGAGTATTAGCATCTAGTTACTACATGAATTTGGCTAGGTGTAGCTTAGGCTTGCTTTGCTCAAAATAGGTTTTACGTATCAGTTGAAAACACTAAGTTTTTGTTTGGCAAAAACATTCCCAAGGAACCACCAATAGAAATTGGTGAACCTTCTCCCTTGTTCAACCACAGGTTTTTTACTTAGAAAATTGGGATGAGGAGATTCTTGATAGCTTCCATGCCTTGATGCTCAAATTGTCCAATACCAGGGACATGGCTAAGTACTTAGTTTCTTCCATCTGCAGAGGTTGTGCACTTTCCCCACAAGACTTGATTTTCACCAAGACAGGACCTTTCAGAAGCCTTCCCTTAGACCAAAATGGACGTGCTCCAAACCTATCATTCCCCTACCACCAACTATCCATTTGGCTAAGTTATTGCAACCTATATGATCCAGGCAGAGCCCATAATGCCATGTGGCTGCACTAGAAGCTTCTTAACATTTGGCATCTCAAATCCCTTTGTTCCTGGGTGGCAATCCACAAGTGAGATACACAAGGTAACCATAGAAATGGGCCTTGTGTAACCACTCAACACAAACCATTCTTTCCATTCCACCCAGGTGTTTCATTCACTTAGTTGTTTTATTAAGCAAAACATAAGTCAAAGACTTAGAAATATTTATCATAGCATGTATATATAATCCACCCTTGGTTACTACTAGCTAGGCTAAGCATAGCAATAGCAAGTATCTTAACTTAAAGGAAATTCTAACAATTCTACCACTACTAGGATTTCCCAAGCATAGCATATAGATACTTAGCAAAATTATTCATGCAAGCCCTATACAAAATATTTCTAATGCATAGTCAAAATATTGGAATAAAAATATGAAGCACCACTTGCCTGGGTAGTTGGGGGAGTAGCAACAATCCTCACAATCACAATCACCACTAGCACCAAAATCTACACCTAAAATGATAGCACCAAATTCACATATCAAAATAAACAAGCAAAAATATATGAATGCATGCAAATGCCATGTGGTGATTTTTCTAAATCAACAAGACAAGTGGAACAGTACTGAGTCATAAACAAAACAAATATACACTAAATAAACTTTATTTAGTCTTTAAAACATTTTTCAAATAATTTCTATACTCAAAATAAGCCTACAAATGCTTCTGCAAAAACCACAATTTTAACAGATGCAATTTATTAAACAAAGTGTATGGTTGGATAGAATTCTTTCTCCTGATTCCAATGGTATAAAGTTTACAAAATTTGAACGTGTGGATCAAAAGTTATGAATTTTGCAAGTTTGAACAATTAATAGATCTAATTCCAGATTTTAAATCAAAACACAGACACGCGGCATGTTCTGATTGGCTGATACCGTATCGGCTGGATCGATCAACGAGAGCCGCAGGATTTAAATGAAATCGCACGGGCCAGATCTACTCGTACCCGTTCGTTAAGTGATCTAATCCTACGCGCTAGATCTAGATCCAATGGCTGTCGAGCATGCGACCATGGATGGGCGGCGCTAGCGATGACGGCGCACTGCCAGCAGTGTTCCGACGGCTACGGAGGGGGATGGGGTTGGCAGAGACGCTTACCAGACTCGCGAGGTCGTGCTGATGCTAAACGACTTGCTAGTGTGGACGGGGGCGTGCTATGTTGGCCCGAGAAGCTCGCCGGAAAGCTTGCAGACGTCGGGTGCACGGTGACGAAGACGATGGTGATGCTCTAGAGCGCCCTAGCACAAACCAATTGTATCAGGAGGTGCGCATAGTCATGGCGAACACGACAGGGTCAAAGAGGGGACAAGGGGCGCTCGAAGGTTACCAGTATTTCTCGACGGAGTTGAGCGGCGGCTCTGTTGTTTGCAGAGATGGACGGAGGCGACGTCCTGGTGCATTACAGAGAAAACTAATGGCATGAGATGGTGCGCAGGAACTAGGATAACACACTCGCATGGACCAGAGGTGAAGGGGTGCACTGTACTCACCGGAATACGTCACCGGAGACGCTCAGTACTGCGGCGGTGCAAATGGAATTGCGGGCAGCCTGGTGGCGGAGAAGGGGCGCTGAGTGAGTGGAAAGATGCAGAGAGGAGAGGGTGTTAAATAGCCGGTGAGGGGCGAGGATATTACGCGGCATTGATAGGCAATTAAGCCCGCTTCATTCGCGGCAGTGATGGTGATAACGGCGGCGACGGCGGGGTCGGGGGGTGTGGGGTTTGGGGACGATGATTGCGTGGCGTTTGGGTCCACCGGTCAGTGAGCACGGGGTAAGCTTGCGTCGCGTGAGAGAAAGAGAGGAAAGGCCCGGGTGGGCTTGCTGGGCTGATTCTGCTGTTGGGCTGGAATGGTGGCGCCGGCCCTTTTTCATTTCTTTTCTCCTTTTCTATTTCTTATTTGATTTTCTGAAATCATTTTCAAATGCTATTTGAATGAGTTTGAATTCAAACTTCCTAAAGATTTTTGTAGAATTATTCAAGCATATATTTGTGTATAAAACATTGTTGTTTGATCACAAACACTTTGGTCCATTAAAATAGAATTAAAACCATGCCTTAAATAATTAATTGTAATAGGCATACAAATGGTTTTAAACTTTTGATTCTTGTTTGAAACTTTGAAAAAGATTTAGAAAATATCAATCAATCTTAGGATCAATACTCTACTGATCAAAACAAGGTCCTCCTTCTTATAAGTTAGCAATAAGGCTAATGCCTTCCTTTACATAAAATGATAGATCACAAGTTTCTGATTTTGAGGAAATGGTCCTAAGATGAGTCTGAATGCATGAATGATGTGCAAACTTTGAAAATATGATTTTAGGTATGTTAGATCGGAGATCTGCTTCTTCGACACGGGCATCTCTGAGTCATCGACCTTGCTCTGGATCTCTTTGAATTCTTCGCTGTAGAGGACAGCTTCCGTGAAGGCTGCTTCATTAATCTCGCAGTCACTTGCCTTGGTAAAGCTTCCGGATATGGTGATGACACCATTTGGTCCGGGTATCTTGAGTTTGTTGTAGACGAAGCATGGCTTGGCCATGAAGGTGTGGAATATGTCGCGGCCGAATATGACGTGATACACTCTCTTGAAGGGGACCACCTCAAAGGTCATGCGCTCTTGGCGGTAATTATTAATATCGCCAAAGGCAACCTGAAGTGTCATGCACCCAAGGGACCGAGCCTCCCGACCAGGAACTACGCTGTGGAAGATGGTGTTGGTCCGCCTTAGGTTTGCCTCCGTCAAGTTCATCTTCTGCAGTGTATCCAGGTACATGATGTTGATGCTGCTTCCACTATCCACCATACACTTGGTGAACTCAACGCCGTCAATCAAGGGGTTGATGACCATGGCGTATTGGTTCTCTGTAGGAATAAGATCTGGGTGATCCGTCCTGTCCCAAGTAATTGGAACCTCCGACCAGCACAGGAACTGGGGAACTAGCGGTGGAGTATCCATCAGGATCCTCAAAGAGGTCTTCTGTTGTCGGGCAGTGGGGGTGCCAAGGAAAATGTGGTAGACTGGCGCCTTCTTCACGAAGGGGTTCTTGCCCTTGTCATCGTTCTTGGCGGCATGCTTGGGTTCAACATCCTCGTCCATGTCACTTGAATCCTTGGACTCCTCCTCCTTCTTATTCCCCTTGCCCTTGCCTCGCGGTCTGTTCTTCCGACTTTGCTTGTAGCCGGACTTCGGGTATTCCTTGAGGTCGTTGACGAACTTGCAGTGTCGATTGGTATGGGTGGCCTTTCCATTGACATCGAGGTGTACGAGGCACGGCATATTGCGGTACTCTTCGTAGGTTTGGGGAACACGGAGCGGTGTCGAGGTAGTTTCACTTCCTCGTTGCTGCCCACGACCAGCTCCCCGTCCTCAGCCATGTTGTCCGCCATCACCTCGTCCTGCAAAGGTCATGGCGACCATGTCAGGAGATTGCTTCTCTTCTGGAGCGGTTTTCCGCTTCATGCTGCTGTTCCTCCGAGCTTGAGTTGGAACGGCCGTTGCCAGCAGAGAGCCGCGAGCATCGTCGTTGGCAGCTGCAAACTCACTAGCCAACTGAATCATCTGGTTCAAGTCAAGCTGGTGATTGTCCTGCAAGCGCTTCAGCTTATGTCAGAGCAACGTGCCCCTTTCCAACCCATCGATGAAGGTGTCCATGGTGGTCTGAGCGTGCACTCCTGCGCAGGAATTCTTCATATCCAGCCAGCGGGAGAGGTAGGCGCGAGATGTCTCGTCTTTCTCTTGCACACACCGCTGTAGATTGCCAACAGTGCAGGGACGTTTGTACGTACCCTCAAAGTTCTTGGTGAACGCTTCTTGCATGTCCAACCAATTGCAGATGGATTTATCCGGCAAATCATCAATCCATTGACGGGCCGTTCCCGCCAACATCAAAGGGAGGTAGTTGACGGCAACGTTGGGGTTGCCTCTGGCAATCTCCACCGCGTTGTCGTAGTCCTGCAACCATGTGGCTGGCTTGGCGGTGCTGTCGTAGGGCTTGATGGTCTTGTCAATACGGAAACCTTTGGGGTAAGTTGCGGACCGTATCGCAGGTCCAAATCAACATGGTCCCAGGTATGGTCCTTCTCGGGCCTCGTGGATCTTATCGATCCGCGAACGTGCATCTTACGGCTCCGGGTTTTTCTTCTTCTTGTCAACAGGGGATGGGCTGCATGAACGACGCGGGCCCCCTCCGCCATGGTGACTGCTAGGTGGCGACGGAGGCGGAGGTGGCGGTGGGTTAGCCTTCTTACTATTACTCTCCTACGACGCCTCACACTTGTCGCGATTGCTTGCCGGACGCGGAGGGTCATGGCGCAACCTTCTCTTGTGTCCGTGGTTGCGCTCTCCGTCATGATGGTTCTGCTCCGCGTTGTCGCGGATGATGATGCCGCACTACCTTGGCGGGGCCATACTCGAACGATGGTAAGCCTTGGGGTCTTTGCGATGTCGGGGGGATCGGGGCGGTGGCGATGGGCGGCGAGGTCGGGCCTTTTCTCCATGGTCGGAGGATATGGGGATAGCATACTTCCTGTTGCGCGCATCCCTCCGTCTTCGTTCTGATGAACCCGTCTGAGACCCAACATCAAGAGGAGATCTGTCCCTTGGCGGCTTATGCGGGCTAGACTGGCAAAATGCTGGGTCAGACTCAAGCCTCTGAGAGGTGGCCTTTTCCTGCTATTTTACTGCCTTGGCCACTAGGTCATAGACCTGTTCCACTGCCTCAGGCGATCTATCCTGCTCCATAAGGGTCTTGGCGATCGTGAGGTTGAGGAATGGGGTGGGCATCACCTGTTTTCCTTCACTATCAATGTATGGTTTGGCCTGTGCCGGCTTCGAGGGAGCCCATCCTAGGTTTCGCCGTACACCAGGATCGTTGATGACGCGAGCCGGAGCTTTCTTGGCCTTCTGATGCTGCAGCAGAGTCTTATACTCGGCCTCCATTGCTCTAGCTTTTTCTATGGACTTCTGCACGTTGACCAGATCTCGATCTAGCTTAGCGCCTTGCTCCGTGATGATCTGCGCTTCCTCCAACATCTGCTAGCGCTTCTCGTCAAGCTGAGTCACATTCCGGATATGAGCTACGGTCAGTGGCTCAACGAGGAGATTGCCGTACATCACTCTATTAGCTGGAGTAACTTGGGCAGCAGCAGACGTAGATGCTGGAGGCGGTAAGTTTGCGGTGTTGTTGTTGCTCGGGCCGGTGCTGAGTTCCTGCAGCTATTGCATTGGATTAGGCGGAGGAGGCATGACCTTTGCGCGATCATCGTCAGCAGCAATAAGTGGCCCCTTCCCTTTTTCCAGCGCTGTAGGCGGAGCTCGTCTGGGTTGATCTTCATCCATCGCCATCCCAATGGTGATGAACACCTCTCGAGACATGACGACATTGTTGGCTTGCTCGTCGCGCGTGTACTCTTCCTCCATCTCTTGCATGGCGGAGTCTAGATCTTCTGGACTGAAATCAGTCTCCTTCGAATCTGTGCTGAAGTCGGCGTATAGCGCATCAATCACAGAGTTGGAGGGTGCCAGGACTTCCTCGATGACGGGGGGTGGAGGTGCAATAGCAGCGACGATGACTGGAGGTGGCGGCACAGCTACGATGATGGCGGCGGAGGCGGTGGTGGTGGTGGCTGAATCGGAGGGGCTCCGTCAATGAGCGCAAGCACTGTCTGATCTGCCGCTTCAGCCTCCGCATAGTTGTTGACGGTGTTCACCATGCCTTCAAAGGTAAGGCATCCCGACGCCTGCTGCCGTCTTAGAGAATGTCGGAGAAGCGTGCCATGGTCCAATCCTTCCACAAAGTGATACATGGCATCATCATTGGGGTAGTGGGCCAGATCGGCTCGTATACGGAGCCACCTGGCCAGGTAATCGCGGGGGTTTTCGCCCTCTCTCTGAACGCATCGCGCCAGATCGAAGATGGTAACCACGCCAACGAACTTGGATCTCTGCTGTCCAGATGCACGGACGAAGCCGACGGACTTGCAGTGATCTCCCACCGTTATATCCTACACAGGGGCAGTTTGGGTGGGCCTTGAATTTTTCCAATCTTTGTCGGCAAACTCCAAAGAGAGATCCGACATCGATCCTTCCGCGAACTTGTCCTGCCTATAGGCGGTCCGTGAGGGTCTTGATGCTTCTCCGACTCCCAGGGAACTAGTGCCCGAGTCGGTTTCGCCAATGAAGAGGTGGATGTCTTTGATAGGAACGATCGAACACCGTGTAGGGTTCGTCTTTGTCGGGATCCAAAAATCGTCGGGAGGGACGATCGGAACATTGCCGGAGAAGAGAACACGACCGATGGCTACGGTTATGCCGATTCCCGCGAAGATCTTGGTCCTCGCCCGTTGAAGAGCCTGAAGCGCCTCTTGCCCCACGATGGGCGCCAACTGTCGTGGTATTGCCGACGAGTATGCCATGGAGGGGTCCTCACAGTGCGTGTTTAGAGACGTGGGGGAAGGTGGACGGTTGACGGGTACGAGGTAACACAGCTTACCCAGGTTCAGATCCCACAATGGTGGCGGAATCCTACTCCTGCTATAAATCACTATAATGGCAATACACCGAGTTACAGAGATAGGTTCGCTGTGCGAGGTGTATGCTAATCTCTACTTGGTCGTCTGAAGTTGTGCCCTAAAGGCTCCCATAGGCCTGACTTATATAGTCGCCAGGTCCTAGGGTTACAGGGAAAAGTCCTAGCCCGACAGGTTACAGAGTCCTACACCGTCTATTACTAGTCGTGCGTGTCTTGTACTCCAAGGCTCCGGATACGTCGGTGACTCCACCGTAGCCTTCCTTTATCCGGCATGGGCCTCCCTTCTGGATCCATCTAACTAGGCCGCCCAGTAGGCCATGGGCCATGCTACCAACTGTGGGCCACCTGGGTTATCCGGGTAGGAGACATGCTATGAGGATACCCATATAGCATATCCCCAACAGTAGGGTACGGTCAGGTGTTGCCGGAATTGGACGGAGGAGCTCGTCGGAGGCAGTGCGGTGTGGTTCAAAATCAGAACAGCCCTAGGGCAGAGAGGGTGTGGAGAGTGGGGGAAAGAGAGAGGGGAGAGGGGCGTTTAAGCGGGTACGGTCACAGGGAGTAATCGCTGCAGCATCAATGCAAATTGATCAACTCAATCAATGGCAGAAACGGCGAGGTGCGAGGGGGAACGGTCGTCGCGGGTGAGGGAGATGATGACCTGGCGGTGGGGCAGCGTCATCAGTGAGGTGAGCGTTCGCGTGTGGGGTCGCAGCGTCAGCGAGGGTGCGGGTTAGCTCGCGGGTGAGAAAAGAAAACGTTTCGGGGGTGAAGGGAAGGTGGGCTGCGCTGTTGGGCTGGACTGGGCCTGGTTTTTTGGGCTGGGTTTGTTTCCTTTTTTTATTCTAAATCTTTTCTTTTTCCTTTTCTATTATTCTGTTTTGAATTCAAACTCTTATTTGAAAACAGATTTATTCATCAAATCTTTTCAAAACTTTTCAGTAAGTTTCTATACTATTTTAAATGTGTTTTAAAGTCCATTTTAGAATAATTAATTTTATTCCTTAATGGTTTATTATTTATTTAAATAGACATTTGTCTTTATTTTAAATAGGGTTTAAATATGGTTTCAAACTATATTTGAATTCTAATTTTTACCAAACCTTTTTCAGTAGGTTTTATTTATTCATTAGTGCAAATAATTCACTTTGAATTATTATTTAAAATATTTTAATATGATTTAATGTTCATTTAAATTGGAAATTTGTCTTTATTTAAATAAAATTGGATATTAATCAATCCTTATGATTTTATTTAAATAATCTTGTACTCCTTTTATTAATCAATAATCTTTCATTTCATTTGTTTGGCCAAGATTTAATTTGGCTTTTAAATATTCCTTATTTTTTTCTTTCTTTCTTTATCTTATAAAATCCATATATTTTTATTTAAAGGTCCAAAATTGGTGATTCCAATTTGCATAACTTTATTTAATATTTGTTTATCTTTTTAAATTCCTTTAGGGTTTATTTGCTCAAGATTTGGCATGGATCTTAGATAGGGCTTTATTAGCTTTGAAAATTTATTTCCTTTTATCTTATTAAATTCATAAGTTTTTATCTATGGATCCAAATTGAATGAAACCAATTTCTATGTTTTTATAATATTTTTATTTATCATTCTTGATCATTTATAAATGTTTGTTGACAAATTTTTATATGGATCAAATCCATAGTCTTAGAGAGATTTTGGAAATGAATTATTCCATTAGGGTTTTAGGGTTTTGATGTTTCTTTTTAGAAACAAAAAGTTTCTTTTCACCCTAAATTTCAGCAATCATTTCTTTTGTTTATTTATTTTTCACATTTCAAAATTTGGAAAATTTTGGGATGTGACATTTACTGAGCTCAGTTTTCGCTTGGGGATAAGCGAAGGTCTAAGATTGGCGGGAGTTGATACGTCCAATTTGCATCACCTTTCTATATCATAATTTGCCTCTATTCACTGATATGTGTCTTATTATGAGGTGTTACTTATGTCTTTTTCTCTGTTTTTGCATGTTGGATCATTCTTGGAGGATGAACTGCCGGAGTCAGGTTTCTGATGGAAAAGAGGTGTTTTGATGCAATTTTGCGAAGATCAGAAAAATATTGGAACATTATATTTTCCCAGAAGACGAAGAAAGCCAAAAGGGGAGGCGTAGCTGGGCCATAGGGGGCCCACAGCCCCCAGGCGCGGGTCCCCCCTGGGCCGCGCCTAGGGGAGGTGTGGCCCACCTGGCCGGCCTCCGACTCCGCCCTCTCGCCTATAACTTCCTATCAGAACCCTAATACCTGGGGAGCAACGACAGAAATATTTCCGCCGCCTCTGCGGGGCGGAAAACACCGAGAGAGAAAGAGCTCTCCGGCAGACAGATTTCTGCCGGGGAAATTCCATCCCAGAGAGGGGAGATCATCGCCATAAACACCGTCATCAAGCTAGAATTCATCGGGATCATCATCATCCACACCACCAGCACCATCATCACCAATCCGTCCCGTTGTAACAATCGTGTTGAATACTTGCATAGATCTTAGGGGAAACTTTCCCAGTGTTAATTACTATTATAGTTGATGCTTGTGAGTGGAACCATTGGATTATTATTTATGTTTAGGTTGTTATTCATCACCATATCATCTTTGATCTTGATCCATATGATGTCTTGTGAGTAGTTCGTCTAGTTCTTAAGGACATGGGAGAAGTCATGTTGTTAGTAGTGGATTTGTGTTGAGATATTATTCAATGGTTTAGTATTTAAGTTGTGGTGATATTCTTCTAGTGGTGTCATGTGAACGTCGACTACATGATACTTCACCAGTTATGGGTCTAGGGGAATGCATTGTGTATTTGGCTACTAATTGTGGGGTTGCAGGAGTGACAGAAACCCGAACCCCGTTAGGACACCATTGCACAAGGGAGCGTAGGATCTCAGAGTTTAAGGTTGTGGTTAGGTTTATATCTTAATTGCTTTCCTATAGTTGCGGATGCTTGTAGGGGGTTTAATCACAAGTATGTATTAGTCCAAGTAAGGTCGGTACATTAGCACAGGTTCACCCACACAACACTTACAACACCAAAGAAGAGTACTTAGCTATTTGAAGCAAAAGCACTTGACAGAATTCCCATGTGTCCTCGAGAATGTTTGGTCCCTATAAGTATTTCCACCGGCTTGTCCTTTGCTAAGAAAGGATTGGTCCACTTGCTGCAGTTGTTCGTTGTCTTTATTACTTGCACTTTGTTTTGTTTCTTTATCAGAAAACCCCTAAAAATCCGTTTGCTAAGTATTTACAAAGATTTCCTGCTCCATACCGCTAGTTAACACCTTCTTCTCCTCATTGGAATCGACACTCCTATTTATCAAAAGTACTATGATACACCCCCTATAATTATGGGTCATCAAAGTGCAATGCTGAAAGCGTTCCCCATGACAGCATGGTTCTGCTAATTCCAATGTATAAGTGCAAGAATATACAACATAGATGACACAATGGTTCAAGTTTATTAGGGGCAAGAAAAATAAAGTGTGCCATCAAGTTTCTGAGAGCTTTGATTACTAAGTTTTCACATAACAAAGTGACTTTTTAATTGGAAGGTAGATGAAACAAGAATATACTTGAAATGGTGTAACACACCATGCATAGGAATTTATAGTGGACACTTTGGAATAACTTAGTTTCTTGGGAGTTGGATGCATGAGTAGATCTTACTCATACAAGTGGAGGCTAGCAAAATACTTAGAGCGACCAACTAAGAGAGCAATAATGGCCATAATCATGCAGAGCGACAAAACATTACTAATCAAAGCATAAAGTGGTACCACAAGTCAAAAACTAAATGATCATAGAGGCTATGGTGACTGGTTCATAGTTATAACATGGTGTGAGCATGTTCTAAGTCAACCCAAACAAAGCATCAAAGGAGAATACCACAATACTATGCTTTTGTATGCTAAAACAACGCATGATTCCTTCAAGGCACATTAAGCAATCCTAATTGTTTGGAACAAGTCATGCTACAACAATAATCACTAAGCATAAGGTCAAAACAACATCTAGCATGACATGATAAAGTCTAAGTCACAGTCAAAGCAAGCTCCTTCTTGTACTACTAAGCAAGAACTTCCTACTCCTTTCCAACACCAATCAACTTATTTGAAACAACACGGCAAAAACAGGGTCCAAACTAATTTATTCAAGCAAACTAAGCAAACCAAAAACCAAAAATGAAAACTAAGACGCTCCAATAACAACACAACAGTGCATGAAACAATAAAAACGAAGTGTCTAGAAAGACCTGAGATTTTATTGATGAAGAAGGGGATGCCTTGGGAATCCCCAAGCTTTGACGCTTGTACCTATTGAATATTTCTTGGGGTTACACGGGGTGACATCCCAAAGCTTGAGATTTTGTCCATTCTTTATCTCATTACATCATTCTTCCTCTACACCTGCAGATTTTCCTTCATACAAAACTTCACACAATCTTCATTACCAACATTAGTGTATTCAAGAGATAATAGACCCTTGGGTTTTAGTTTTAGAACATCAAAACTTTCACTAAAAACACAAGATACTAGAGCAATTCCCTCAAAAAGATCAATTTCCCAAAAAGAACCCAAAAATAATCAATAAGAAGAAAATGCAAATAATGGCAGAAATCTGTCAAAACAGACCAGCAGGTAGAAACCGATTTTTTCGAAGACCTTATGTTGCTCAAATCAAAAAGTGTTGAACTAACTAAAGTTAGATAACAACCTGGTGGATTTATTCAGAAAATTACAGCTCAATATGACTTATAGATATTTTACATGAATTTTTACAGTGGAGCACCAAAATCTGTTTCCAGACAGCAACTCCCCAAATCTTACTTCCCTCTCATTAGAGGTTATTATTGGCACAAAAAGCAAATAAAAAGGATAAGGAGCGGTTATTACAGAAGTAATAACTTCTAAGACTCGATAAAACTATTAGGTTATCTCCCAAGAAGTACTTTTCTTTAACGCATTTAAGTTAGGCACAAAAAGCAAGAATCAAGTATTTTCAAATGAAGAAGAATTAAGATCAATACTCGAAATCTCTTCAACTAGGAAAGGTATATCATCCAAATGAGTTTTAGAGGATCCTTTATCATCTCTCTTAGGTTCACTACTTACATCAAATGGTTTTTTAGGAACAATTCAATCAAAATTCTTTTCTAAGGCTTCATGCATTCCTACAAGTTTAAAAGATATGGGTATCTTAATTTCCCCTCCAATGTGTTTGGTTTTATCCGACTTTTCTAAAGTACCCATAACATCTAAACATGAGCCTAGCATATTAAAATGTTCAAAGACCTTTTTGGCTTCCTTAGCAACATCATTGAACTCTTTTAGCAAAGTTTCTAGGATAAAATCTCTCTTTTCAGCATCCTCTTCTTCTTTTAGTTTAAGAAACAAAATTTGCATCATGGGGTTAAGGTTAACAAACCTAGCCTCCAACATATGAACTAAATAAGCTGCAGCAATTTCATAATAGGATCAAGTTCTGCTAAGGATCTATCCTCGGTATCCTCATGTTTGCTAACATGATTAAAGAATTCTTCAATATTTTCTTTCCCAATTATAGAGCCACTACCAATTGAAAGATCTTTCAGGCTGAACTTAGGGGTCAACATGGTGAGCTAGAGCAAGGTGACAACTAGAGTAGGAACTAATTTTTTTGTGTTTTTGATAAGAGAAAGCAAACCAAACGAAACTAAATTTTTTTGGAGTTGTCGATAAAAAGAGGCAAACAAAACAAGAAAAAAGAAACTAATCAAAACAAAAACAAAGTAAAGAGAAAGGTTGTGAAGTAATCCCCTTGTGAAGCCGTCCTTAGCCTCCCTAGCAATGGCGCTAGAAAACAGCTTGATGTGCTCAGATCACTGTAGATCTTCGATGGGAGACCCCAAGAGGAAGGTATGATGAGCACAGCAGCAAGTCTTCCCTCAGAAAGAAACCAAGGTTATCAAACCAGTAGGAGGAAGGAAACAACCCAAAGGTGTTTCTAGCAACTTGGAAACCTGCACAACACAAACTCAAGACTTTGCCCCAACAAACAATGAGGTTGTCAATCTCACCGGTTTTCTGAAAACAAAGGATTAACTGTATGGTGTGGAAGGTAATGGTGGTTTGCAGAAAGTAAACAGTAACAGTGGAAGATGTATCAATGGTAAAGATTGGACCGGGATCCACAGTTCACTAGAGGTGCTCTCCTTAAGATAAACAAACATGGCATGCTAGGTAAACAAATTATAGTGGGGAAATTGACAGGACAGAGCAAGGCATAACAATGAAATACTAGACATTCATGATCCTACGAGATTTGATTGGGCAATACAACAAGATACATAGACTGCCATCCAATTGTATCTATGACTAGTAATCCACCTTCAGGTTATCATCCGAACCCCCTCCAGTATTAATTTGCAAGCAACAGATAACTGCTTTAAGCAAAGTGTGTAAGGTAAACAATCCAATTGTTCCATGAACAAGAGATCATTGTTTTCCACCTAGTAGCAACATCACATCTACAACCTTAGAGATTTATGTCAATTCCCTAGATTAAATAGAGGCATGAACCCACTATCGAGCATAAATACTCCCTCTTGGAGTCACTAGCATCTAGTTGGCCAAGATAGCTACTAGAAACGGAGAGCATGCAAGATCACAAACAACACAAACATGATAGAATCAATAAGATAGAACCATTAATCAATCTGACATAGTAATCTCAATATCCATCGGATCACCGCAAACACAACATGAATGATTACAAATAGATGATCTTGATCATGAACGGAGATCACAAGATCTAAACATGGTAGAACAAAGGAGGAGAAAAAACCATCTAGATACTACATGGACCTGTAGTCCAAGGTGAAACTACTCATGCTTCATACCGTAGGCTGGCATGATGATGAAGAAGGCCTCCGAGATGATCTCCCCTCCGGCAGGGTGCCGGGAAGAGCTTCAGATCCCCCGATATAGGGATGATGGTGGCGGCGGCTATAGACTGTTTCGTGGAAGATTGATCAGGTCCTTAGGATTTTGGTATCGGGGCTTATTATAGGCGAAGAGGCGAGGCAGGGGCACCCGGGATGGCCGCACCCCCCAGGCGCAGGCCAGGCCGCGCGGCCAGGGGGTGTGGCCCCCTGGTGGCTCTCCTCCGTCTCGTATTCTGGCTCCGTGTTCCCCACGGTAAAATATTGACTTTGGCTTTTGTCCCGTCCAATTCCGAGAATATTGATTTTCTGCCTTTTCTGGAACCAAAAACAGAAGAAAACAAGCAACTGGCACTGTGGCATCTTGTTAATAGGTTAGTCCAAGAAAACATATAAAAATACCTCAAAGTGTAGACAAAGCAAAGCAAAGTAGATACTAAATAAGCATGTAACATAAAAAATTATAGATACGTTTATGGTGTATCAACTACCGCGGCAAAAATCCCGTGTATCGGCCACCCGTCCCAGCGCCGACTCCTCAGCCGCGGCCACCTGTTGCTGCACCAGCGCCGCCTCCACCAGTTCCTCCACCACCCTCCGCCATGGCCCCTTGGCAGCCGCAGCATGACCCATGGACGGGTCTCGTTTAGGCCTGGCCGATACCCTGGTCGGACCCCTCTCTGTATGGCGCCCCATCGGCTTACACCGGGCACTGGAGTCCCGGCCTTCACCCCTCCATCGGCGCACCCGGGCCTCTCGCACCTAGTCCTCCATAGCAGGTCTACACCACCCAAGCTCCATCAGTGGCTTACATGTTGTCGCCACAGCAATACATGGCTCCGCCGACATCGCTGCCCCACATGTACCACGCTCCTCCGGCTCTTCAGTACATGCCTACATCACACGCTCCATCAACCGCTACACCAAGCTGGGACCAAGCCGCCTTCATCTCTGTCATGAACAATTTCACAATCAACAACCACGAAGATACGGATTGGATTTTTGATTCTGGTGCTTCCTCGCGTATGTCTTCAAATATGGATTTTCTGTCAGCTTGTTCTTCCTCTCCCTTTTCTACCATCACCATTGGCGATGGATCCTCTATTCCAATCTCATGCACCGGTCACTCTTACATCATTAATCCAAACACAAATTTTATCCTTCGAAATATTTTAGTTGCTCCATCATTAACTAAAAATATAATATCTGTTCGCAAATTCACAATTGACAATAATGTTTTCCATAGAATTTGATCCCTTTGGTTTATCTGTGAAGGATCTAAAAACAGCGGCAATCCTCGCTCGTTACAATAGTTCGGGCAATCTCTATCCTCTCCATGGCACACCCACCTCCACACCTCAAGCCATGATTGCCTCCATCGATCTATGACATCATCGTCTCGGTCACCCCAATAAAAATACCGTGTCATCCATGCTGCAAGAGTTTAGCATCCCTAGTTCTAGTTCTTCTCATGATCCCTCTATTTGTAATGCCTCTCAATGCGGCAAACATATTAGATTACCTTTTGGCACATCAACTACCTATAGTACTTTCCCATTTGAGTTATTACATTGTGATTTATGGACCTCTCCCGTCCCAAGTGTTTCAGGGTTCAAATATTATCTTGTTATTTCAGATGATTACTCTCACTATGTTTGGACCTTCCCTCTTCATGCCAAATCAGATATTCACAAACTCTTCATTAATTTTAGGCAATATGTTCTAACTCACTTTGATCTCCCAATTCGCTTCATACAATGTGACAATGGAAAAGAATTTGATAATAACCAAAATTGAAATTTCTTTCTCTCCAAAGGTATCCTCTTTCATTTTTCCTGCCCATACACATCTCCTCAAAACGGCAAGGTTGAACGTTCCCTTCGCTCTATCAACGACATCTTGTGCACCTTACTAATTCAAGCCTCTCTTCCACCAAGTTTTTGGGCTGAAGCTCTACGGACAGCCACATATCTTTTAAATATCCGACCAACTAAAACATGTCCTCTTTATTCTCCCTTCCAATCTCTCTTTCTATCTCACCCCGATTATTTTGATTTGTGTGTTTTTGGCTGTGTATGTTTTCCTAACACATCCTCTACCGCCGCCCATAAACTAGATCCAAGATCTTTGCCATGTATATACTTAGGTCCATCCGATGATCACAAAGGATCACGATGTTTTGATCCTTCCTCCGGTCGTGTTCTTATATCTCGTCATGTCACCTTCGATGAAAATACTTTCCCCTTTTCAACCATTCAGTCCCCGGTGATCCCTAACCCTATGTCACCTTCTCCTGCCCCTATAGCACGTCATTTTTAGTGCCAATCGTCACCCCCGCCGTGGCTCCCGAGCCCTCTGCTGTGACAGCACCACCTCCTACCGAGAGCCCGCAGCAGCCTACCGTGAGCCCGTGCCAGCCTGCCGAGAGCCCGCAGCAGCCTGTCGCGTCACCATCCCCTGCCTTACCAGACTCTCTTGTCAGCATTTCCTCTGGCTCGGTCTCTCCCGTGTTAACCACACCTTCTTCTTCAGCAACTAATCCACTTCCTACTGATACGTCCAATTTGCATCACCATTCTATATCATAGTTTGCCTCTATTCATTGATATATGTCTTATTATGAGGTAATACTTATGTTTTTTTATCTGCTTATCCATGTTGAATGATTCCTGGAGGATGGACTGCCGGAGTCTAGATTCTGATGGAAAAAGAGGTGTTGATGCAATTTCGTGAAGATCAAAAAAATACCAGAAAAATATGGGAAAATTATATTTTCATGGAAGACAGAGGAAGCCGGAAGGGGAGGCGAAGAAGGGCCACGAGGGCCCCCCCCTAGGCGCAGGCCCACCTTGCCCCGCGCCTAGGACAGGTGTGGCCCACCTGCTCGGCCTCCGACTCCGTCCTCTCGCCTATATATTCCTTACGGAACCCTAACACCAAGGGGACGACCACAGATAGATTTCTGCCGCCTCTACGGGGCAGAAAACACCGAGAGAGAAAGATCTCTCCAGCAGATAGATTTCTGCCAGGGAAATTCCTTCCAGGAGAGGGGAGATCGTCGCCATCAACACCATCATCAAGCTAGGCTTCATCGGGATCATCATCATCCACACCATCATATCCACCAGCACCATCATCACCAATCCTTCCCACTGTAACAATTGTGTTGGATATTGCTTTAGTCCTTAGGGGGGAACTTTCCCAGTGTTAATTACTATTGTAGTTGATGCTTGTGAGTGGAACCATTGGATTATTGTTTATGTTCAGGTTGTTATTCATCACCATATCATCTTTGATCTTGATCCATATGATGTCTTGTGAGTAGTTTGTTTAGTTCTTGTGGACATGGGAGAAGTCATGTTGTTAGTAGTGGATTTGTGTTGAGTTATTATTCAATGGTTTAGTATTTAAGTTGTGGTGATATTCTTCTAGTGGTGTCATGTGAACGTCGACTACATGATACTTCACCATTTATGGGCCTAGGGGAATGCATTGTGTATTTGGATACTAATTGTTGGGTTGCCGGAGTGACAGAAACCTGAACCCCCGTTAGGACACCTTTGCACAAGGGAGTGTAGGATCTCAGAGTTTAAGGTTGTGGTTAGGTTTATATCTTAATTACTTTCCTATAGTTGTGGATGCTTGCAGGGGGTTTAATCACAAGTATGTATTAGTCCAAGTAAGGTCGGTACATTAGCACAGGTTCACCCACATAACACTTACAACACCAAAGAAGAGTACTCAGCTATTTGAAGCGAAAGCACTTGACAGAATTCCCATGTGTCCTCGAGAACGTTTGGTCTTTATAAGTATCTTCACCGGCTTGTACCTGGCTAAGAAAGGATTGGGCCAGTTGCTGCATTTGTTCGTTGTCTTTATTACTTGCTCTTTGTTTTGTTGCCTTATCAGAAAACCACTAAAAATCCGTTTGCTAAGTATTTATAGAGGTTTCCTGCTTCATACCACTAGTCAACACCTTCTGCTCCTCGTTGGGATCGACACTCCTATTTATTAAAAGTACTACGATACACCCCCTATACTTGTGGGTCATCAAGACTATTTTATGGCGCCATTGCCGGGGAGTGAAGCGCTATTGAAGAGTGGAACTGGTAAAGGAAACTTCTACTGTGAGTATTTCTTTTAGTTACTGTTTGTTGCTTTGTTTCCAATATGGATAACCCACTTGGTTTTCTGTTTGGGAGAACTACTACCATTGGTAGGGTAGTAAATGAAACACCACATGTTGAGATAGATCCTTTTAAGATACCTACAAGTATTGTTGACCGTGTTATGCATAATTATTATTTAGGGGATGGAACTGTCCATCCTGGTGATCATTTGCTTTTTATCCATGAATTATGCGGGTTGTTTAAGTGTGCGGGTATCACAACTGAACAGGTGAAGAAGAAGTTACTCTCTATATCCTTGAAAGGGAGAGATGAAGAATGGTATAAGCTGTGAAGAATGGACAATCAATGGAATGGGAGGAAATGACATCTCTCTTTTATTCTAAATTCTATCCTCCCAGTGAGATTCATAAGGATAGAAATCTGATATATAAATTTTGGCCTCGTGATGGAGAGAGTACAGCTCAAGCTTGGGGGAGATTGAAGTTACTAATGCTTAAATGTCCTATTCATGAACTCCCTAACAATATTATTATCAATAACTTTTATGCTAGGCTTTCTCTTCATGATAAAGATTTACTAGATGCTTCTTGTGCTGGATCATTCACACGTATGAAGGAAGAAGCTAAATGGGATCTACTAGACCGTATTCAAGAAAACATTGAAGCTTGGGAGAATGACAAAGGAAGAAAGTCAGGTATAAACTATGATTATGAATGCATTAAATCTTTTATGGGAACTGGTGACTTCCGTGATATTAGCAATGAGTTTGGTCTTGATTCCCAAAGTATTGCCAACTGTTTTAAGGCCTTTGCCTCTTACATAGAAATTCCCAAGAAGAAGTGGAATAAGTACCATGCACCTTATAAAGATGTTGTTAGTCATGTTCCTGTTAGAAGTACTGAAGTTTGTACTACTAATCATATTGTGCCTGAACCTCATGTTCAGAAAGTTCCTTTCCCAGCTAAGGTAAAGGAGTATTCTATGATTATTAGTGCAAATAACAAAGGTACAATGAAAACTATGGAGCCTGATGAGCAAGTGAGTAATGAACCTGTGGTAGCTATTGTGAAAAATCTTGACGCTAGAAATATAGAGGATGAGCATATTGTCTTTTGTGAAGACGCTACTAACATTATCTCTCATCCTAGTAAAGCTAGAAAAGCTAGTGTTCATGTGCTTTCTGTTAAAATTGGTGATCATTGCTACTATGGTTTATGTGATATTGGTGCTAGTTCTAGTGATATTCCTTATGAGCTTTACAGGGACATTATGCATGAAATTGGTCCTTGTGAGCGTGAGGACATCGATGTGGTTATTCACCTTCCAAATAAGGAAACCATTTTCCCCATTGGTATTGTAAGAGATGTGGAGGTTCTTAGTGGTAAGATTAAGTATCTTGCTGATTTTCTAGTGCTTAATTCAGCAGCTAGCAAAACTTGTCCTATCATTTTTGGTAGGCCTTTCTTGAACACTTGTGGAGATATTATAGATTGTAAGAATGAGGAAGTTTTAACTAAGTTTGATGGAGATTTTTATGAGTTTAACTTTTCCAAATTTGCTAAACCTCCTTGTGAAAATAGCTTGCATAATAAAGATTTCAGGATGGAACAACTTGCTTCTATTGGTCCAGTTTATGACCTTGGGCCTATTTTTGGTGACTGTAAGTATGCTCATTCTGATGATAAGTTGTTTCATGTGATATTTATATTTTCAACTTTATTCAAGGTGCTACTGAAAGTTATTATGAGAGAGGGAAACATGGTTTTATGCTTCTCAATAATGTTAAGTTTCCCCGTTTTATGTTGAAAGCTTTGAAGTTGCATCTGTATTGTCTTCCTATGCTAGTGGCTTTTTGTTTCAACAATTCGTTTTCTCATGACACTCCCATGCATAGGAAGTGGGTTAGACTCAAATGTGTTGGTTATTTGCTTCTTGATGCTCTCTTTCACTTCAAATATTTATCTCCTTTGTGAGCATCTTTGAAAGTTTCAAGTCTAACTTAAAGGCATTAAAGAAAAGTACTTGTTGAGAGATAACTCAAGAGTTTGGTTGAGTCTTGAAAGTTATTACCTTAGTAATAACCGCTCCTTATCCTTTTTGTTTTGGTTTTTGTGTCAAGTTCAACTACTTTTGTGAAGTAGAGGAGTTGTGAAAAGTGGTTGTCCTAGGAAATATTTTTGTGCTGCATTGTAAAAAATCGTGAGGGAGCTCAGTACGTCAGATGGAGCTGTATTTTTCCGAGATTGTTCTCCAAGTTGTTACCCAACTTTAATTAGTTCTGCACTTTTTGATTTGAGCAACAAAAGGTTTTCGAAAAAATCAATCTTTCTCTGTTGGTCTGTTTTGACAGATTTCTGCTATCATTTGCATTTGCCTCTTATAGAAGCTTTTGTTTTGATGGATTTCAGTTGAAGTGTGAACCTAAAGGTTTATTGTTTTGGATTATACTAATGTTGCCATTGAGGGGTTGTGTGATACCTTGTAGGAAAGGAAATTCTAGGAGAAGGAGAAAAGGAATCTGTAGAGTTCGTCTTTGAATAGGTAAAAGTGTTGAAAACAGAAGGTTCGTGAAACCCCAATCTTTTTGTATTTCTGGTGTTTTTATTACATAAGGGAAGTTATGCAATTAAATAGAGGAGGAACCGGAGGCCGGGGTGTCCAAACCCACCCCAGGCGCGGGCCTACCTTGCCCCGCGCCTGGAGGGGGTGTGCCTCCCCCGAGCTCCGACTCCACCTCGTTTTCGTATCAAAACCTTACTTATGCTTTGAAACTTCATAATATATAACCCCCCGGATCCCCCGAGTTTCATGCATCGTGTTCTCGTCTTGTTTTAGTTTTGATCTGTTTCTGTTAGGAAAATTTCTCAAGTTTAGAACACCATGGTCTCCGCCAACGACAAAGGCAAGAAGCCCGAGGAAGATGATCCTCACAAGCCCAAGGAGGAGGACAAGCAACCGGACACCCGCACTACCGTTGAAAGCATTGGAGTGGTGGCAAAATCTACCAAGCTTAAGAGGACAACACGGATGTCTACAGGAGGGAAACCTCCACGTCATACCCTCTCTCCACGATCACCTCCTCCAAGTACCAAGAAACCCTTCCACACTCTTATACATGAGCGTCAATATCAACATGTGCCCAAAGGGAACTTGCCCTCAATGTGGGATATGACTCGTTCTAACCATGCAGGGGAGGAGCATACTAAGAAGGAAGAGTGGGGAAAGAATAGCAAGGACTGTAACTCTCGGCCCGATATGATCATGAACCGCATTGAGCAAAACTCGGAGTTGATTCGAACTCTAACCTTTGAGATTGAGGAGTTGAGGAAGCTGATTGAGGATCTTATCAAGAGAACACCCACCACCGAAGGAGTAATTCGTCATCAGGTTTGGCATCCCCTTGGCTTGTTCCAAGCTTGTGGGGGTGCAGCGGTATCACCATCATTATCTTTCATCTTTTACCTTTTTAGTGGATTCATATCTTTGGTAGAGGTGTTATCTTATAGTTTGGTTTGCATATGGAAGTATCTCTCCTTTAGTTGGTTATCTATGTATCCCTTGGTGTGAGTGCCTTTATTGGATTATTAATGAGAAGTTTCATCTTTTAATTTTTGCACTTCTTATTTTAGTTTGCAATCTCTATTATATGATGGATCTTGTTGATCAGTATTGGCATCACTTTGGGAGCATCAAGTGGATCTAAATTGGTTTTGGAAAACCGAGTTCTGGTCATTAGCAATACTTTTTGAGGTTTGAAAGAAAAAGAGAAAAAGCTTACAGGTATTTTGTTTCATTTATTCTCTCTTGTTGGCTCATAAGCTTAGTATTCTCTATTTAAGATCTTTTGTGTCTTCAAGGAAGATTGCATGTTTGGCTTTATCACTTGTAGGTTTGCTTGTTTCTTTCAACTCTCTTGCTTTCTACCCAGCCTTGCTAGCCAAAAACCTGTTTTGAGAAGGCATACTTCTCATGTTTCCAAACCCTTGAACCAAAACCTTTGCCATTTGTGTCCACCATATCTACCTATTAGCAATTTCTATTCCAAGCAAATTCTCAAGCTTCATCCATCTTTCGAATTAAATAGTATTTTGTTATGTGAAAACTAGTTAGTAAAGCTCTCATGAACTTGATGGCACACCTTATTTTCTTGCCCCTAATAGAATTGAACAGTTGTGTCATTGAAGTTGTATATGCTTGCATCTATACGTTGGAATTAGCAGAACCGTGATGTCATGGGGAACGCTTTCAACATTGCACTTGTACTTTGTACTCAGTTGATATCATGCTCTTTTGTCTATGGATGTCAACGGTATGAAATAAAGAGGGAACTTGTAAGTCCATGGAGTCTGTATTTTGTGTTAGAGAAACGCCTGGGCCGCTAGCCTAAGCCATTCCTAATCATGGTGGAAACTTGCAGCATCACCATAGTGCGCATTCTGTGAAGCATCCTCAATAAAAAGCTATGCACATAGTAAATAAAAATATCGCTGAGATTCTCATTATCTGCTTGCCTTGTCATTTTGGTTATGGGATAGCTCCTGTACCATGTGCAAGGGGTGCCCCGTTGGAGGTTCTCTATGATACGCATGTACTTACAATGACAAGAACTTACCGGTAACTGAAGTTTAGTAGCATGAGGAGTGGCCCTCATATTCAAGGGACATGAGATTGCCAACTTATATTTCGTCAAGCATATACTCCATCTTTGTGCACTTTAACCTTAATCATCTCAAGATGCCTATGATAGGGGCAATGAGGGCTAGTAAGTACCATAATCTTTTGGAAGCTCTTTATGACTTGGAATCCCTACTACCCTCTATGAAGGGACCTTTCTTCTATTTTCTAAGTTGAGTCAATAAACCTACTTCCTCTCTATCTCCAGCAAGCATTTGAGTTGTTGTGTTGCAAGCATTCATATGGTGATTTATTCGATCATGTTCTTTATCTTCCTTGTTTGCACAAAACTCTTATCTATTGAGTATTACTTTGAAAGCCTTCATTGTGAAAAACCTTTTTGAGCAAAGAGTGCTCCTGTTTTGTAAAATTCTATAAAAAGCTTTTTGTGAAACTGTTTGCCAGTTGTTCTCTCACCAGGAACAAAGTTTGCCAATTCCAATTATGATTTATCTTTATGCCTCTCTATTGTGACTCATGTACTTGTTGCAAGCTAAGTTATATAATGGTGAGTTGCTTTCTTTTATGAGTTGTGTAATGGTAAGTTTGATGCTTCTTGTCCGTATTATTTTATCAACACTTCACTCCATAAACCTGGGGACATGTTTACTGAGCTCAGTTTTCGCTTGGGGACAAGCGAAGGTCTAAGCTTGGGGGAGTTGATACGTCCAATTTGCATCACCATTCTATATCATAATTTTCCTCTATTCATTGATATATGTCTTATTATGAGGTAATACTTATGTCTTTTCATCTGTTTATGCATGTTGGATGATTCTTGGAGGATGGACTGCTGGAGTCTGGATTCTGATGGAAAAAGAGGTGTTTTGATGTAATTTCGTGAAGATCAGAAAAATACCAGAAAAATATGGGAAAATTATATTTTCCCGGAAGACAGAGGAAGCCAGAAGGGGACAAAAGGGGGGCAAAGAAGGGCCACAGGGGGCCCACACCCCCTAGGCGCGGGCCCACCTTGCCCTGCCCCTAGGGAAGGTGTGGCCCACTTGCTCGGCCTCCGACTCCGCCCTCTCGCCTATATCTTCCTTACAGAATCCTAACACCAAGGGGGCGACCATAGATAGATTTCCGCCGCCTCTGCGGGGCGGAAAACACCAAGAGAGAAAGATCTCTCTGGCAGACAGATTTCTGCCGGGGAAATTCCTTCCAGGAGAGGGGAGATCGTCGCCATCAACACCGTCATCAAGCTAGGCTTAATTGGGATCATCATCATCATCCACACCATCATCTCCACCAGCACCATCATCACCACTCCGTCCCGTTGTAATAATTGTGTTGGATATTGCTTTAGTCCTTAGGAGGGAACTTTCCCAGTGTTAATTACTATTGTAGTTGATGCTTGTGAGTGGAACCATTGGATTATTGTTTATGTTCAGATTGTTATTCATCACCATATCATCTTTGATCTTGATCCATATGATGTCTTGTGAGTAGTTCATTTAGTTCTTGTGGACATGGGAGAAGTCATGTTGTTAGTAGTGGATTTGTGTTGAGTTATTATTCAATGGTTTAGTATTTAAGTTGCGGTGATATTCTTCTAGTGGTGTCATGTGAACGTCGACTACATGATACTTCACCATTTATGGGCCTAGGGGAATGCATTGTGTATTTGGATACTAATTGTTGGGTTGCCGGAGTGACAAAAACCTGAACCCCCGTTAGGACACCTTTGCACAAGGGAGAGTAGGATCTCAGAGTTTAAGGCTGTGGTTAGGTTTATATCTTAATTACTTTCCTATAGTTGTGGATGCTTGCAGGGGGTTTAATCACAAGTAGTATTAGTCCAAGTAAGGTCGGTACATTAGCACAGATTCACCCACACAACACTTACAACACCAAAGAAAAGTACTCAGCTATTTGAAGCGAAAGCACTTGACAGAATTACCATGTGTCCTCGAGAACGTTTGGTGTTTATAAGTATCTTCACTGGCTTGTCCTTGGCTAAGAAAGGATTGGGCCACTTGTTGTGTTTGCTCTTTGTCTTTATTACTTGCTCTTTTTTTGTTTCCTTATCAGAAAACCACTAAAAATCCGTTTGCTAAGTATTTACAGAGATTTCCTGCTCCATACCACTAGTCAACACCTTCTGCTCCTCGTTGGGATCGACACTCCTATTTTTAGAAAGTACTATGATATACCCCCTATACTTGTGGGTCATCACCTACTAATGCCGTTCCCATACCTATTTCCACCAATGATCATGTCATGTGTAATCGTGGCAAAAAGGGTTTCCAGATTCCCCGACGTTTTCTCAACCTTTCAGCTACTCCATCGATCTCACCTATCCCAAGCTCCTACAAACGTGCTCTTCTTGATCCACTATGGCACTCTGCCATGAAAGATGAATTCGATGCTCTTATTCAAAATAATACATGGACTCTTGTTCCTAAACCATCCGGCGCCAATATTATCTCGGGGAAGTGGGTGTTTCGTCATAAGTATAACTCTGATGGGTCTTTGGCTCGCTACAAGGCATGTTGGGTTTGCAGAGGTTTTTCTCAACAACAAGGAATTGATTTTGATGAAACCTTCTCCCCTGTTGTCAAGCCAAGCACTATTCGCATCATCCTCGGTCTTGCAGTTTCTTCATCCTGGCCTATTCACTAACTTGATGTAAAAATGCTTTTCTTAATGGTACTCTGAATGAAACTGTTTATTGTCAACAACCATCTGGATTTGAAGATCCATCTAATCCAAATCTTGTCTATCTTCTAAAGAAATCTTGCTATGGTCTTAAAAAAGCTCCTCGGGCCTGGTTTCAACGATTTGCTACATTTATTCAAACTACTGGTTTTAGCCCTTCTAAATCTGACACATCTCTCTTTATTTTCCAATCTTCCTCTCACACGTCATATCTTCTTTTATATGTAGATGATATTGTTCTTATAGCTTCTTCTGATTCTTTTCTTCGACATATCATCACTCTTCTTAACAAAGAAATTTCTATGACTGATTTAGGATCACTTCATCATTTCTTGGTGTCACCGCCACTAGAACATCTTCTACTCTTTTTATTTCTCAACGATAATATATTATTGATCTCTTGAAACGAGCTGGCATGATTGACTGTCAAACCTGTTGTACACCGGCGGATGTTGGCACCAAACTTTCGGCTGATGGTGATCATGTTCTAGATCCAACCTTATATTGTAGTCTCACTGGTGCTTTACAATATGCTACTCTCACCCGACCCGATATCTCTTATTCTGTTCAGCAAGCATGTCTCTATATGCATGATCCTCGTTTACCTCATCTTTCTCATGTCAAAAATATTTTTCGATACTTAAAAGGAACTCTTGATCATGGTCTATTACTTAACTCATCTTCTCCAACAAGCTTGACAGTTTATTCTGATGCAGACTGGGCAGGATGTCCAGACACTCGATGATCCACATCCGACTTTTGTGTTTATTTGGGTGATAATCTTATTTCTTGGTCATCGAAAAGGCAGGTTATGGTATTCCGATCTTCGGCTAAAGCGGAATACATGGCGATTACGCATGTTGTTGCTGAAGCAGTTTAGATACGCCAACTACTTGTGGAACTCCAGCGTCCTGTCGAGCACGCCACTATTGTCTACTGCGACAACATATTAGCCGTCTATATGGCCTCTAATCCTGTGCAACATCGCCGTACCAAGCACATCGAGATCGACATTCACTTTGTTTGAAAAAATGTTGTTCTTGGAGAAGTTTATGTTCTACATGTTCCAACAAGTGCACAATTTGTAGATATTTTTACCAAATGACTCCATCCTGCGTCCTTCATCGACATACGCTCAAGTCTCAACATTGTGGCTCCCGTTGTTGACACCGCGGGGGCGGGGGGGATTCGAGTTTGTGTTTGTGTTATCTTAGGACTCTAGCCTAAGTCGGTTTGGGTCTAATCCTAGATTGGCCGACCCCTCTCCTCTCTTTTATATAAATATTGTAATATTGTCTAAATCAATACAAGTTTTTATTCTTCCAAAATATCAGGGTCAATAAGTTGACATAATAGAAGGTCAAATTCCAACGTAGCCAAAAGCAATACAGTTATAAGGTTGGCGTCTTTGGGTACACAACCAGATATGATGTTTGTTCCTTACACTCTATATGTAATTTTTCTTCAAAGATCAGTTTGAGCAGTATCTCATGTTAATTTATGACTTCCTAGAGGGATCTAGACATTCAAAAGAGCGGATTAAAATTTAAAAGATAAGAGTAAAACTAATCAGGTAGAGGAAAAATACGAAAAACCACAACAGGTTAACTAGAACATCAATTTTGATCTCCCTTGTTGCATATACATTCCATATGTGCAAACAGAAGTACAAAATAAAATTCCATCATAAATTGAACTCATCACCATGTAACGCACCAAAAACGACTTATGCACATTCTAACTATTTGGCATCTTAGTGTAACTAAATGATAAAAAAGAGGTGCTCGAGTCGAGTTTTGTGTATATTGTGCGCAAGTACGTATTCATCTTTGGTGGAATTAGATCCCTTAGCTAGATAAATATAGAGCCAATGAATTTTACACATCGTACTAAAAAAAATCTAGACCAAGTCTAAAATGAAAGAACAAACATCATAAAAATAGATAAAATGTAACTCTATCGACTGCCTAACATTCATAGAGCCAAATAATCTTAGAAATATGTATAAAGCTAAGAAATATTACCAGCAAACGATAGGGCACACACTCTCGAATGGGGAAGGTTGCTACCAGCAAAGATTCATCTTCTTAGCATAAGTTCAGAATAGCTTCGGCATAACAATAACTTCAATATCTGCAGGACTACTCTGTAAAAGAAACACTTATGATCATGTGATGTAACTTCATACATTACTCTAAGATATATCCATCCTCTATTTTTGTGTCTTTTTAAGATCATGAGTATACACCATTACACTAATACAAAATGAACTTTGTGAATCATACTGTTTTATACTTGTGAATGAACTTGAGGATCGTACTGCTTTTTGTCACTTTAGTATGGATTTAGGTGATGCACTCGAACTTTTATCTAATCTCAATAAAATTGGGGCCCTGCATAGCAAATATTTTCACTTCAAATAGCAACCAATGTATACAAAATAGTTCCAAGTCGCAACCTATATATACAATCTACTAAGCCATGCTAATCTTACCATCTATACATACCATCTCCAAGTTAGTAAATATTAAATCACACAACACAAGCCAAAGTAATGGCCTTCACAAAACATAAGTTCTACGATATGTCATTTACCATGCAATGATTGGAACATACCTTCAATGAAACAATACATGACATGAGGGATGGAGGGGCGTGGGTGCTCTGTTGGAGATCGGCGACTCTGAGTCTTCGAGCAGAGCGACATGCGATGGGTGGGGCGAGCATGAGTATCGGTGGTGGCCTCGGCGTAGAATTGCACAAGGTAGCAGCAACTGGGCCTCCGGCAGTGTAGGTGGTAAGAGATGACGGCAGGCGGATCCTGTGTTTGGACTCACCTGCTCCAATGGGCGCCTTGCTTGAGGATAAGGTCGTGGTTTCAGCAATGGGTTGTGGCTCTAGCGGAGGTCTTTCTATGGCTCGCGTGGTGGCGGTGTAGTGCATGTGGCGTCGCGCGGTGGCGGGTGGGCTGCGGCCGCGGGAGGGCTACATCGGATCTCCAGCGGGCTAGCAGTAGGGCGTTGGGGTCGTGAGGCTGAAATGGATCGTATGGGCACCTAGAGGGGGGGTTTGAATAGGTGCTAACCAATTTTTAATACTTTTTCAATTTTAGGCTTGACACAAAGTAAATTCTCTAGATATGCAACTACGAGAATTTCCCTATATGTAACCCTAACTACTAAGCACGTAAAAGAGGAGCGAGGAAACAGTAGTGGAGCACGCAGAGACACAGGGATTTGTTTTACCGCAGTTCCTTCCTTGTTAAGGGAAGTACATCTGCGTTGGAGGGGTGGGCGGTTCTAAGACCACCACGCCACAATAGGCCTCACCCTATTCTCCGATGGATCTCGCCACGAGAGGCCTGATCCACCTTCTCCACTATTGGATCCCTTCGAGGCAGGAACCGGTGCCTTTTACAACACTATCGGGGCACACACCCACAACCGAATTGGGGGCTCCCGAGATGACAACAAGCTGCCACAAGAACAAGGTTTATCAATATAAACAAAAATGAGGATCTAGATATTTGCAAGAAATACTAGATCAGAGGTTCTCCAAATGAATAGAGAGGAGATGAAGCGCTTGATTGCTGATGATGAAGATAGAGTTCTCCTCCTTCGATTCCCCAAGGGATGGGGCCTTTGGGTGGATCTAGGTGGAGCACTCTTGGATCAAGCTTTCAGATCTGATCTGTTCTTTTTCGAGATGAATCAAGAGTTCTGGCAGGAGGGGGATGGCTGGCTTAAATACCCCCTCCCCAGATCTGGCCGTTGCACAACTTTGGGGGCGGATTATCCGCCCCCTGGGAAAACTCCGCCCCAAGGGCGGATTCTCCGGGGGAAACTCCGCCCCCTCTCTGGGGCTTGCGCTTGGTGAAGCTTGGTGAAGTTCTTGGGGGCGAATAATCTGGCCCCCCTGAGGGGCGGATTATCCGGCCAGACCGGAAAGTCTGGCCAAAACTCCGCCCCCTCTTTGGGGCTTGCGCCTTGGCGATGAGCAAGGGGGCGGATTATCCGGCCCCCCTGAGGGGCGGATTGTCCGGCGGGGCCGGAAAATCCGGCCAAAATTCCGCCCCCCTTCTAGGGCTTGCGCCTGCTTGGGCAAAGGGAGGGGCGGATTATCCGCCCCCAAAGGCAGAGTCCTTTCCCCTTTATTCTCAAATAGAGCTGCAACACTTCAACACACATTAAATGATCCTTGGTATTGTTATCTAACACACAAAACACTAGGGACTAAGAAATGTTCTTTCAATCTCCCCCTTTTTGGTGTTAGATGACAATACTAGGATTTGCAATAAAACCGGCAAATGCCACCTTAAATAAAGAAAGACGCTCCCCCTAGATGTGTGCATATTTAAGATTTGCATTTGAATACAAATACACACACTAGGGAGAACACTACTTTAAGGTTTGGGAAAAAATGTCATACCACCGGAATGAGAATATAGCGAAGGCATATATAGATAATCCCATGAATCCATAAGCCACCAAATATGCTCCACAATTCCAGAAATCCATGAGGTCCACAATAGATAAATCCAGAAATCCAAGAATACCAAACATAGTACCAAACTGTGGAGTACGACATAGTCTTACACAAACAACCACAAATAGCAAACAAGTTCACGCTAGAAAAGGCACAAGCAAGCAAATAAAAACGACTAAAATCGAAGAGCTTGTGCCCGACCCTTGCAAATCCACGAGACCTAATAGAACTACTTCTCCCCCTTTGGCATCGAAACACCAAAAAGGAAGAAGAGCGATGCTAACACCCCTAAGCAACAAACTGAGATGGTACTACACACCCAAATTTGCAAGAATCAAATCAATCAAAAGCCAAATTTGAGTGTGTTTTCCATAAGAACAAGAGATATGCAAGAAAATCCAACGGGGCCCATAAAAAAACAACTCTTCTCAAGGAAGAGGGCGGTGGCCGAAGCCACCATGTTGGAGCGCATGGCATGACACCGCGAAGATGTATCTTGAGTTCAAAACCAATGCTCATCGATGACCCACATATCACAAAATGATATTAAGGGAAATGATTTGACTTGCTTTCGGCATTATGGGGGGAGGGTTGGCCCAATCAATTAGGACCACACTCCCCCTATGTCTATGCCCGCATCTAAACCAAATACATGAATAAGAGCAAGTGAGTGTGCAAGGGTAGTCAAGCCAAGCTCCTTGAATCTATGATATTTAGCTCATTCCTCAAATAACAAAATCTTGCTTCATCAAGGGGCTTCGTGAAAATATCAGCAAGTTGGTTCTTCGTGCTCACAAAGGATAGAGCAATATCTCCACGAGCAACATGATCCCGAATAAAGTGGTTGTGAATCTCTATATGTTTTGTTCTTGTATGCTGCACGGGATTGTAAGCAATTTTGATAGCACTTTCATTGTCGCATAAAAGAGGCACTTTGTCACAATTGACACCATATTCCTTTAAAGTTTTCCTCATCCGTAACAATTGAGTACAAGCACTTGCAGCAGCAACATATTCAGCTTCGGCGGTTGAGAGTGAAATACAATTCTGTTTCTTTGATGACCAACACACTAGAGACCTGCCCAAGAATTGGCATGCACCAGAGGTTGATTTCCTATCATCTTTGTCACCAGCCCAATCTGAATCAGTGTAACCACATAGAGAGAAACTTGAACCCTTGGGATACCATAACCCAAAATTTGGGGAATGAACCAAATATCGGAAGATTCGCTTGACTGCCACTAAGTGGCTTTCTTGAGGAGCGGCTTGGTACCTTGCACACACTCCTACACTTAACACGATATCGGGCCTAGATGCGCAAAGGTAAAGGAGAGAGCCGATCATGGATCGGTATACCTTTTGATCCACGTCTTTACCCTTGGGATTGAGCTCAAGATGACACTTTGTTTGCATAGGGGTAGCAACGCCATTGAGATCCGTCATCTTGAACCTTTTGAGCATGTCTTGGATGTACTTAGCTTGATTAATAAAGGTTCCCTCTCTAAGTTGTTTGATCTCAAATCCAAGAAAGAACCTGAGCTCACCCATCATGGACATCTCAAACCTGTCAGTCATAAGCTTCGAAAATTCATCGTTAAATGCTTGGTTAGTAGAGCCAAAAATAATGTCATCTACATAAAGTTGGCATACAAAAAGCTCCCCATTAACCTTCTTAGTAAAAAGAGTGGGATCGATTTGCCCAACTTCGAATCCACGGTCTAGCAAAAGCTCTTTAAGGTGCTCATACCACGCACGTGGGGCTTGTTTAAGGCCATAGAGCGCCTTATCGAGTTTGTAAACATGGTTCGGAAATTTGGGGTCCTCAAACCCCGGGGGCTGCTTGACGTATACTAACTCATGTAGAGGACCATTAAGGAAAGCGCTCTTAACATCCATTTGTTGTAATTTAAAATTATGATGGGCTGCATATGCAAGAAGGATACGGATGGACTCAAGGCGAGCCACAGGAGCGTAGGTCTCGCCAAAATCAATTCCTTCTACTTGAGAGAATCCTTGAGCCACGAGTCGTGCTTTATTCCTCACAACAATGCCATTTTCATCCTGTTTGTTCTTGAAGATCCACTTGGTGACGATAACATTGCGGCAATCCTTTGGCTTTTCTACGAGCTTCCAAACTTTGTTGCGTTCGAAGTTGTTTAATTCTTCATGCATTGCAACAACCCAATCGGGGTCTTCAAGAGCATCAAAAACCTTCTTCGGTTCAACCATGGAAATGTGAGCTTGATGATCACAGAAGCTTGCAAGCTCTCTTCTAGTGGATACCCTTCGTCGTAGATCACCAACAACCTTGTCAAGAGTGTGACCTCTTAGTTCAAGGTTCCGATCAGCACGAGCCTTGCGACGAGCCTCAATGTCCTTATTGTTTCTAGGAGGAGTGGGTTCAATAGTTGTATCCTTGTCTTGATTACTGCCCTGCCCTTGATCTTGGTCACCGTTACTGCCAGAAGATTGTTGCTGAACATTTTCTTCAGGCCCGGATAATCCGCCCCTTGGAGTGGCCGGACTATCTGGCCTGGGAGGTGAAGTACCAGAACCATCTTCCTGAGAAAGTCTGACTGGAGTTGGAGACCCAGGGCCGGATACTCCGCCCCTGGGGGCCGGAGAATCTGGCCTGGGAGCTTCAGAGATGTTGATTTCTCCTTCGGATCCCCTGGAACGAGTTGGAGTGCCAGGGGCGGATTGTCCGCCCCTTGGAGGGGGCGGATTGTCCGGCCTGGGACTACCAGCTTGTCCAGGGGACAGATGGTCTTCAGCAGATTGTGGTGTTGGTGCAGGATTGTCTCCAACAGTAGGAGCTTGTTGATCTTGTTGAGATGAGGGCTCCACATGTGTGGAGCATTGTCCTTCCCGATCCACCACAAGGGGTTCCTCAATGGGGCGAAAAAATCCCACGCCCATTCTTCTTATGGCATCTTGGGGTATTTCAACATCTGCATCACAAACATCAACTTGCCCTACAAAGGAGCCGTTATTTTCATCGAACTCCACACTACAAGATTCTACATGAATCCCAGTGAGCTTGTTGTAGACTCTATAAGTGTGGGATTCGGCATCGTAACCAACAAAAATACCTTCTAAAGCCTTGGATTCAAATTTTGACAAACGGACACCTTTAATAAGAAAGAAACACTTACACCCGAATACCCTGAAGTATGAGATGTTGGGTTTGTTACCGGTAAGTATTTCATATGGTGTCTTGTCCAAGATCTTCCGAAGGTAGAGACGGTTTGATGAGTGACAAGCAGTGGATATGGCTTCAGCCCAAAAATTATAAGGAGACTTGAATTCAGCTAGCATAGATCTTGCCATATCCATCAAAGTCCGGTTCTTCCTCTCGGCTACACCATTTTGTTGAGGGGTGTACGCAGCGGAATATTGGTGTCTAATCCCCTCTTCGCTAAGAAACTCGTTTAAAGTGTAGTTCTTGAATTCTGAGCCGTTGTCACTTCTAATTGCCAAGATGGGAACATTGTGTTGACGTTGAACTTCATTGGCAAAGTCGATGACAGTTTGTTGAGTCTCACTTTTCATCTTGAAAAAATATACCCATGTATATCTTGAGTAATCATCGACGATGACCAAGCAATATTTCTTCCCACCAAGACTTGCATGAGAAGGAGGACCAAATAAATCCACATCAAGTAATTCCAAGATCCTCTTTGATGATACAATAGTCTTCCTCTTGTGGGGAGAATCATGCATTTTTCCTTCAACACAAGCCCTGCAAACACGAT
This sequence comes from Avena sativa, assembly GCA_916181665.1. Classification (NCBI taxonomy): domain Eukaryota; kingdom Viridiplantae; phylum Streptophyta; class Magnoliopsida; order Poales; family Poaceae; genus Avena; species Avena sativa. Next base: position 293,839,403 of record OV702297.1, on the reverse strand, counting down.
CTTTGGCAAAAGAGACATTGTCTTTTAGTCCAAGGATGTGGCCACCCATTTGGAGACTTTGCAAAGTTCTCATGTTGACATGGGCTAAACGGCGATGCCATAGCCAGCCCACGTCGGCCTTTCCGAATAGACACATCGGACCCGAAGTGGTTTTCCCCGAGAAGTCCACCACATACAGGTCATTTTCGATGTATCCAACGAAAGCGACCTTTAGAGACTTGCTCCATAAGAGTACCACCAAATCATCATCGATAAAAACAGCAAAACCCATCTTGCCAAGGGCACGAACAGAAAGAAGATTGTAGCCAAGGGTCTCAACAAGCATGACGTCCACGAGAGAGATATCGTGGGCAATCACAACCTTGCCAAGACCCAATACCTGAGATTTAGACTTATCACCATAGGAGACTGTGATATTATCATGATTTGGACGCATCTCCGTGATGATCTCCTTGCTTCCGGTCATATGACTAGTGCAGCCACTATCCAGCACCCATTTCGACCCACCGGAAGCATAGACCTGCAAGAAAATTACTTCTTGGTTTTAGGTACCCATTTTTCAATGGGTCCTTTCATGTTAGTAACAAGGGTCTTTGGGACCCAAATAGACCAAGCAATATATTCATCAAAAGGACCAACATAATAAGCATAAACATCGCCATAGTCATCACAAAAGAGTTCATAATTCGGATTGTGAGACCCTGCAAAACCAATATAATTAGTCTTGTCTTTTGTGACAACCTTCTCAGCCATGCTTGTCTTTAATTGCACATTCTTGGTCTTGTTCTTCTTGGTTTTCTTCTTCTTGGACTTGGTGACATACCCAAGTCCCTCTTTACCATGATTTGACCTTTGCTTGCCAAGGACTTCATCAAGCACACCTTTGTCCTTTGTAGTGATGTCCTTGATCACTTCTTTTTCCACACTAGCATTTTTCTTGTTACTATATGTTGAGTTGGACGAGCTAGGAGTATCATATTTGGCCAATCGACTTTGAAGCTGATCATGTGACTCATTGAGAATAGAGAACTCGTTTTTCAACGCCTTGTGAGCATTGTCAAGTTTCTCCAATTCCTCGGAGAGTCTATCATGAGCAGCCCCAAAGTCAATCCTTTCCTTCTTTAACTTCTTTGCCTTGGTGACAACATTGTCACGTTCCTTAACGAGTTTAGTCACAATTTCTTCATGTGACTCTTCCATAGACTCAAGCCTCTCTTCAAGAGAGACCTGAGCTTCTTCTTCTTCAAGAGCATTTTTTAGGGATGCAATTTCCATTGCATCCTCCCTTTCAATTCTGCCCTTTTCTTCGAGGAGTGCTTCGTTTTGGGCCAGCTGATCCATAAGAGCCTCAAAACGAACTTTGTGCTCACCTTGCAAGTTAGTATAGAAATAATCCAAAGCAATAATCTCTTCTTTAACCTTAAGACTAGAAGGATCATCCATGTCTATCATAGCCTTGGGAAAAGAAGAGTTGGAAGAAGTTACCTCGGAGCTTCTTGCCATGAGGCAAGTAGCATTCTTGTTGATGATGTTTTCGTTCGGAGAGTCGAAGAGAGATGTTGATGTAGATGTGGTGGCTATAGCAGCCACCTCTTGAGAGCTATCGTCCTCGTCCTCATCTTCACTCCCCGATGAATATTCTTCTTGAGCCACTAGAACAATCTTTGGTTGCTTCTTGAAAGGAGCATTCTTCTTTACAAACTGTTTCTTACGTGGAGCTTTTGATTTGTCCTTGAAAATGAGTCTTCCTCCATTATCCTCTCTACTTTGATATGGACACTCAGCTACGAAGTGCAGCCGGTCACCACAATTAAAGCATGTTCTCAGCTTGGGACCATTTTCTTTTCTTCCATAGGCTCCACTCTTGTGATCTAGTTCAGCTTTAGCCTTGGCTGGATCTTTCCAAAAGTTTGTTGCATAAAGAGCCAAGTATTGTCCGTGGATCCTTTTTATATCTTCGGGACAATCCAGACCTTCTACCGCATATTCATCATGATCAATCACACTAGTCTTCAAGGCCATGTTGACCCCCTTTTGCATCCCCATAGATCGAGCACGAGCATCTTCGGCATTCTTGGCAGCCACTTTGAATGCGGCCATTTCTTGCATTACCTCATTGGATGACATGAGGTGATAGTTATGCCTACCTTGGAGACTTTTCAAATTTGTGGGCTCAAATGGCATAAGAGCACTGATATACTTGCGCTTGATCCAAGCATCATCAACATGAGCTGCACCGTGGTTTCTGAAGGTTGTGGCTATTGCCTTGAGCCTCCTATACATGTCCTCGTGGTCTTCTCCATCCAGCATATAAAATCCTTCAGCTTCATTGCTCAAGGCATCATATCTATTCCTTCTCATACTTTCATTTCCGATGAAGAGCTCGGTGAGAGCATCCCAAGCTTCTTTAGCTGTGCTAAGATGCTGAATGTGTGGCATGTCTTTGTCACCCACACCAAGCTGTATCATGTGTAGAGATGTAGCATTGAGTTGGCTATCGACCACTTCTCTCCTTGTGAGATTGTTAGGATTTCCAACATGAAGACCATTTTCGATGATCTTCCACAACTCTATGGAGGAACTGCACACATGAGATTTCATCAAAAATTGCCATTGAGAGAAAGTAGATGCTGAAAGTTTGGGTGGATCACCCCTATTATGTATATGTGGGTGAGGAATAGGCGGATCAGGGGAATACACATGAGAAACCTCATTGTATCCATCCTTACCGCTATCCTTTTTCGAGGATGAGCTCTTGCTAGTATCATCACCTACCACTTCGTTATCTTTGGAAACAGTTTTACCCGTTTCCTTGGATTGCGGAGTGGTATCCTTAGAGTTAGATGGAGGTGATGTTGCGGATGTGGAGAGACGCATTATCAATTGACGCATCTCTTCCATCTTAGCCTCCATTGAACTCACCAAGGTTGTTTCCAACGTCTTGAGATCGTTCATGGTGACTACCTCCGGAGCATCACTCCCATCTCCCTTGGAACCCATACTTCTCTTAGGCGGTTAAGCCCGAAATAAGAGCCGAGGCTCTGATACCAATTGAAATGGATCGTATGGGCACCTAGAGGGGGGGTTTGAATAGGTGCTAACCAATTTTTAATACTTTTTCAATTTTAGGCTTGACACAAAGTAAATTCTCTAGATATGCAACTACGAGAATTTCCCTATATGTAACCCTAACTACTAAGCACGTAAAAGAGGAGCGAGGAAACAGTAGTGGAGCACGCGGAGACACAGGGATTTGTTTTACCGCAGTTCCTTCCTTGTTAAGGTAAGTACATCTGCGTTGGAGGGGTGGGCGGTTCTAAGACCACCACGCCACAATAGGCCTCACCCTATTCTCCGATGGATCTCGCCACGAGAGGCCTGATCCACCTTCTCCACTATTGGATCCCTTCGAGGCGGGAACCGGTGCCTTTTACAACACTATCGGGGCACACACCCACAACCGAATTGGGGGCTCCCGAGATGACAACAAGCTGCCACAAGAACAAGGTTTATCAATATAAACAAAAATGAGGATCTAGATATTTGCAAGAAATACTAGATCAGAGGTTCTCCAAATGAATAGAGAGGAGATGAAGCGCTTGATTGCTGATGATGAAGATCGAGTTCTCCTCCTTCGATTCCCCAAGGGATGGGGCCTTTGGGTGGATCTAGGTGGAGCACTCTTGGATCAAGCTTTCAGATCTGATCTGTTCTTTTTCGAGATGAATCAAGAGTTCTGGCAGGAGGGGGATGGCTGGCTTAAATACCCCCTCCCCAGATCTGGCCGTTGCACAACTTGGGGGCGGATTATCCGCCCCCTGGGAAAACTCCGCCCCAAGGGAGGATTCTCCGGGGGAAACTCCGCCCCCTCTCTGGGGCTTGCGCCTTGGTGAAGCTTGGTGAAGTTCTTAGGGGCGGATAATCCGCCCCCCCTGAGGGGCGGATTATCCCGCCAGACCGGAAAGTCTGGCCAAAACTCCGCCCCTCTCTGGGGCTTGTGCCTTGGCGATGAGCAAGGGGGGCGGATTATCCGGCCCCCCTGAGGGGCGGATTGTCCGGCGGGGCCGGAAAATCCGGCCAAAATTCCGCCCCCCTTCTGGGGCTTGCGCCTGCTTGGGCAAAGGGAGGGCGGATTATCCGCCCTGGGGCCGGATTATCCGCCCCCAAAGGCAGAGTTCTTTCCCCTTTATTCTCAAATAGAGCTGCAACACTTTAACACACATTAAATGATCCTTGGTATTGTTATCTAACACACAAAACACTAGGGATTAAGAAATGTTCTTTCAGAGGCGTTGGTGGCGGCGGCCAGGAAGTGATGGTGGAAGTCCGACGTGATTACAGGGGCTACGCACATGATTGCAACAATTTCCATTTCTCTTAAAACAATGCATTTTTCATGCCTTGCGTGATTACAAGGTCATGGACGCGGGGTCAGGGGTGGGATGGGATAAGTACAGTCCGTCATATTTAATTACTATGTGCACCAAAGAAAAAATTAGGCTAATCTAATATGTTAGATCATGTTTAGTGAGTCCGTATATGTTTTATGGGATACATTTAGTGAAGTTTATGTTTTATCCTTTATAAGTAGTAGAGATAGAAGAGCCAAGTTGTCTCTAGTTGCTTATTCGGTTTGGCGAGTTATCAAAGAACCCAATTCTTTCTTGTTGCAATGTTGAAAGCTAAATATTTCCCACACACTTCTATTTGGAGGACAAATACCAATTTACCAAAATCTTCTTTTTGGTCCTCTATTTTGAAAGTTCTTCCTCTTATGCAGAACTTTTTTCATCTTCAACTTGACAAAGGTAATTCTAGTATTTGGTCATCACCTTGGTGTCCGGATTGGAAGAATATTTATGATCATCTTTTAACCGAACCGGGATCCATTTGTCCATCTTTTGTTAAATCTTTGGCATCATGACACAAAACAATGGGATGAACAAAAGATTGCTTCTCATTTTGATGATGACTGCAAAAAAAGAGTTTTACAAATTCCCATTATAAAGGCCGACATTGATGATGAAGTTTGCTAGATACACACACCTAATGCTCAGTGCACAACAAAAAGTGCATATAAGTGTTTCTTGCAGGTTACCAGAAGCACCTCCAGGGGATCAATTTCTGGCGAGCAGAACAAAATCTGGTGGGAGGTATGGAAAAATAAAAATCTAGCTCCTAGGATCAAAACCTTTGCTTGGATATTAATTAGAAGAGCACTTGCAACGGGAGCCAGGGCCTTGAAATTCTCAAAACACATTGCAAAGGAATGTTCAAGATGTGGTGTGCTAGAAATAGGTTCTTATTTATTGTTTCATTGCCCCTTTGCAAAAGCCGTTTGGTTTTATTTTTCGGTAGGATTGAAAACTGATGGTTTTGATACTACACTCTATTCTTCAAATATTATCCAAACTACAATCTGAAATGTCTATTAATAAAATCTTTACCACGCTTTGGTGCATTTGGAAAGTACGCAATGATTATCGGTTCAATAGGAAGAACTGGTCAGTATTGCAGGTTCATCACACGGTTGCTGCCCTTCTTTCATGTAGCATAGAAGACCAGACAACTACATGTTCGGTTGCTCTTTTGCCTGCATGTCCAAAAGCATATGTGTAGGCAAAAACTATTTTATGGCAGGAAACGACACCTTCTCCAGGAACTATAGTCAAGGACACATCCAACATTCCAGGACCGATCATCTTCATAGATGTTGCATGGTTGCCAAGGCATGATGGCCAACCAGTGTCGGCTGGATTAGGTATCTTCATACAGTTTGGTGAAGACAGACCCTGCTCATAGGTTTACGTCTCAGATGTCTCTCCACTGGTATCTTCAGCAATTCAAGCTGAAGCCTTTGGCCTGCTGTTTGCAACGAAGGCAACAGAAGTACTCCAAATCAAGAGCTCTACATTTCTGACGAACAATGCTGCTTTGGCAACAACAGTAGCCTCACATGATCTTCTCAATGACCCAGGTCACTGGACAATCAGGCCACAACTTGCAGAAATAGCAGCCACCTCTTCTTTCAATGCAACCAGGATCTTTCACAATTCACATATCCAGAAGCCTCAACTTCAAAGCTCACCATCAGGTCAAACTTGCTCTTAAGCTTCAGGTTAGATCTTTCATATGTCTAAACTCTACTAGTGGAGTTTGTCTAAACTCAGATGTAACATCGGTGTGCACCGAGCCTCAATGCAGGATACTCTTTGTAAAGTGTTGTTAAAATTAATAATAAAATAAATGGTTCAAAAGAAAGTTATCCCTAGTTGGAAAAAAAGATATCCAATGCAGCTACGTCTCAGGCCTGATGAAGCCTACACAATGAGGAAGAGTGTCGAAGCATGATTATTTTCTATTCATGGTTAACTCTGCAATCTAGAGGCCGTGCGAGTCTTCCATGGGCTAGTCATGGTTATACTCCATGTTTTGCCTAAAGGAGCCGATGGCCAATCTTTTTTGAAGCGAACTCGATGTGATGGCCAATCTTCACTTGTGAAAGCGGAATATCGCTGCCTAATCACCCGTCATGTGTGTATATGGTATACATGTCCACGTGGAAAGCATGACGAAACTGAGGGCGACTTATTTTAGGCTTATAGAGATGCTTCTAGGTCCCAAACCGATGAAGCCTAAAAGAACTCTCTAGCTTATTCCTAGTTTATTTCCACTGAGAAGCCAGATTACAGTGCAATTTCAGAATCTAGCGACCACCAGATTCCTGAGCTTCTGGACTAGCGAACCGAACCGGTATGTAGACTTGCCCCTCTAGTTGAGTTGATTTAAGGCTAGTGCCACTCCACCAGTCCATCATCAGGAACGTCCCGCACACCAAAAAAAAAGAGAAATCCCATCGCCCATGGAGACACATCGAGGAGAGCCTGCCGCCGCCGCTCCCAGCATGCCCGTCGCGCCGCCTGCAGTCGGCCCACCCGTTGCCGCGCCGCCCGCAGCAGGACCCGCCCGTCGCCGCCCTGCCCCACCCGTCGCCGACTCAGCCCGCCCTGCCCCGCCCCGCCCGTCGCCGCACTCAGCCCGCCCTGCCCTGCCCCGCCCGTTATCGCACTCAGCCCGCCCCGCCCCGTCCTGCTTCTTCCGGCGGTAGGTGAAATCCATGGCGACCTCGCTGCCTGCGGTAAGTAGTTCGATTCCTTCCCATTCTATGAAATCCATGGCTACCAACAGGGATTAGATCTTAGAACAGACACGTATAGTGATGTACGTATGAACAGGAAAGATTCCTGCTACTGTGTATGTATAAACGGTCGTGTAAATGATCTTTTTTGTGATATCAAATAGTTCCTCTATAGTGGTATTTTGAGGTATTACAGACATTTTATAACTTAACACATCAAATAAGCCAAATTCTATAAGCCTAAAAAAAGTCTCCCATACAATTTCTAGTAGCTTCTTTCCATCACAGTTTTTCTCCACCATTTTGCATAAGCTGGCTTATGCATGAGCAAGGAGGCCAAAAAAGTCGCCCTGACTCAGGTGATGCACGTATTGCCAAATCCGGAGGCAGAAAAGTTCAAAAAAAAGAATCCGGAGGCAGAAAGAGCAACGGGCCGACGCGTAGTAGTTGGAACAGATCCCTTTCTGCGAGCCCATTACGCGACATGATCATCTGCGGCCTAGCACGGCCTGTTAATGACGTGGCTTATAGTCCGGTTCGTAGTCTCGAGAAAAGAAGAGTAATTTCGTCCGTGATGAAGGGATGTAGGGCCAGTGAGGTCACCTCCGGCGAGTTGTGAGACGAGCCCCTCTGCCACCTTCCGATCGGCGACAATACGGCCCCCTCCTGCTCCCATATTCCGGGATCGACTAGTACTCGGCGGCGGATGTGGCTGCGGCGGCTGGGGCGTTGTCGAATCCGTAGGCGCCGGGCCGCGAAGAAGGAGGCGCCGGCGCCGGGGCGGTGCGTCTACCTCGTCGCCTCATCTCGGGGACTGGGATCCTCCGCGCCTACGTATTCGTCAACCAACGACTTCCATCTCCGGTGATTTCTCCTCTCCTTCCTCGCCGTTACCTTTCCCGTCTAGGTTATAGTTCTGGGCGGTGGCACCTAGGTTATGTTTAGGTTTAACATCAGGAGAAACCACCCGAGTTCGGTTAGTGATTGACTGCAACTTAATTATTCTGGGATTCAGGCTCTGTTGCTTCCGCAGTTTAAGTACTAAGTTAGTGTCTGTTGGTGGTTCTCCGGAGAACAAGAGGAGACCTGATTTGTAAGCAGTAGAAATTAATAACAGGTATTAAAAGCATGTTTGCTCAATCCAATTATACTAGACACGTGTGGCGGTATTACGCGTTATCGAACTGTTATTCACTGTCATCCGTTTGGCTTCACCATGCATGGCGGCATCTCTATGTGCTTGCGTTGCGGTGATCTGCAGCGGAACTTTTTTATATACTTGGCGTATATCGTTATATCGTATGGTCCAGTTGCCCCTGAACAATATTAGTTGTCTTGAAGCAGCCGTCCTGGTATTATCAGGCTTGTAGAGTGTGCATGCTTGCATATGTAAAGAAAAGCAGATGCTATTGTTGGTGAATATGGTTAGAGTATATGTAAGCGAGAAGAAATTCAGACATCTTTTAGCATACTGCATGAATTTGTATTTCCATGTCAATGAAATGATCCTTTTCTTTCCAGCTTAAGACGCCATAATGGTGGTTTGGCAAGATAAAAGGAGGTGCCAGAGAGTCCTTTGCTAGGAGGCCATGAAATCTCACATGCCTTATTGAAGATTTTGTCAATTTTTCTGTGACCTCAGACTTTCGGTGAGTTGTTACTTGAATTCCACATGTTCTAGCTTGTATGCGCAACTTCTTTTAGCTTGGAGCGTCAGCTACTGGAATTTACTTGTATCACGGGGAACTTTCTCCCTCATCTTTTGATGTTACTAGAAGCTGTATTGATTAGCCATATCAAATAAAGAAACATTATGATTCATGACCCTATCTGGATGCATGATTTTAATAGTTCACCTACCTTCTCTAGTAATTTAATTAAGGTTTGTCCACTAACTAATCATTTTGCATAAACCTAGTGTCCAGTCTTTATTACTCTCCTTTCGCTTATAAATGTGGAAAGCGTAAACAAATTTGAATGTGCTGAGTGCATAGTTCTTGTAAATAAATAATTTGCCAAGTCCATAGTGTCCAGTCTTTTTATGCAAACTCATCACCAGCTAATGTATGAACCTTGTGAATATGCTTCTTGACATACGGTTTTCAGGTGGCATAGTTACATAAAAACAAACCCATGTATTCCAGCTTATTGTAGCAAACATACCATTTTTATTTGCTAGCAGGACGATCAAATTGCCAATTATGTTTGTTTAATGTAAAGTATGAAATATGGAGTCACCAGAAGTTAACAAAACTGATGCTAGAGTATTTGTTATGTACATATTCCTCCTTTGAAATTGCCAATTTTGCTTCATTTGTTTCCCCCTTTCTGTGCGATGAGTTTCACACGATCGACCTAACTTCTCTCTCAAAATTTTATCTTCTGCTCATAACATGTCAACATTTGCAGCATGCTGTTTTTTCGTGTCTTTTCTTTGCTTCTGACTTCTCTTGATTGCTACTGAGAGAGTAATTCTTTTTGCAGGGTGCCATATGAAAATTGTAGTTCGAAGTTCAAGAAATGAAATTATTAACGCTTCGACAAGCTACAGTATGACATGTTACGTTTTGAAGGTGACCATAGTCTGACAGAAACTAGTTATCTGTTTTTCTCTGATGTTGTTAAACATGCATAGGAACAATTGATCCGATTTTTCTTGTGTCTGAATGTATTGTACAGTTTTCTTCTAGAATTTTGGACTCTTCTATCTTTGTCCTTTGACTCTGGTTGTCCTGTTAGAAATTAGAATTTACCAAACAACTTTGCTGTTCCCTTTTGAAGATGGTTATCACTTTATGCCATGCTCCTCTAAATGATTACTTCCAGTAGCATGTATGTTGTGCTGGTTCTGTCACGTTTCTTTCCAACCTTTTATTTTGCAAGAGTCCTGTTATTTTCCCTTTGTCGAAGCATATGTATTCTTTCCCTATTTACATAAAGTCAATCTGCTGTTTGTTTTTTTCTTTTCCTGTTGCAAGCTTTTGATCTTGTTATTGCTATTTTCGTGTTGTCTTATGTATGTAAGAAAATCATGTGTAACCTTGTATTACATGGTAAATTTGACATATGCCATTTCTAAGTTCAAAGTTTTGAGAAACGCCGTTACTATTTTTTGTATTTGAAATATGCCACTAAGAAGTTTGCATATGTGGAGATATACCATTACACACCATTTAAGGCCATTTGAGAGCAAAGTATACCTGTATTCACGCAGTGTTTCTCATAGGGACAAAAATGCCCCTCTGGCAATCTTATCCTTTTGCCTTTCCAACTCCAAGCTCATTCCAGACAACACCAACTTGAGCAGACTTTGCATAGCTGGAGTCCCTGTTATTGGGCTGGGAAGTTTCAGCTTGCGAGCAATTGAACTAGGCTGATCTATTTGTTTGGGTTGTGGCTCATCTGGTTGGCACTGAAGCAACTGTTATTTTCATTGGTTTCGCCTGGGAAAGGGTCATATATGAAAGAAACAACTGTATAAGTAGGAAAATGGAAAATTACAGTAAGCAAAAAAGTTATTACTTATGTAGGGACTTGACAATTATACCAAGGCAATAAAATGTTAAGATGGAATAACTACATCAGCCAATTATATGGAAGAAACGTTTTTCCTAGAACTACCTAATGCACGATTAGGAAACATATAGCAAGCACGGATAATTTATGTCATCGAGCTGCGCCTTACCTGGCATTGCGCCTCCACTGCCTTGCTCAACCGTGACCTAGTAGAGCTTTCATTGTGACACGCACCATAATTGGTGTCGAAGGTATTTGTTGTTGCGAGGAGATTTTCACTGTTTTCCGTTAGAGATTTTGGTGCTACGAGGGGAAAATGAACCACCAACACCGTCGCCATCTCCAGATTTTGTACTAATATAGGCTTATATTGTGGAACGGAGGGAGTAGTATACTATAGATTGTAGTTGGTAGATAGATTGCTAAAGAAAATTATTCAAAGAAAGAAGCCCAGCCATATTGGTCTTCATTTTCACTGCGGATGGAGGGAAGCAATAGGTTGGCCGTTCGATTCCTGTCTTCTGCATCTTATTGAATTCTCCCTCTTTTCTGTTTGTTATGGCCAAACTGATATTCTAGCCCAGTCCTAATAACTACATCCATTTTGCCATATATACCATATCGAAAGTGTATTGGGAAGTACAGAAGAGGTATCAAGCCCCTTTCGAAATAATTTAATATGGAAATAATCTCAATACTCACTGGTATGTATCGGAAGTATGAGATAATGTCAAACACTAACCTAGTCTAGCTGTTGGTCCCCACTGCGCACTATGGTATTGCAATTACAAGCCATTTAAGACACCATGTTAGGAGATGTAAGAAGTGAAAGATTGATATAAACATCTAAGCAATGAGAACAATGCAACCTAAATGTTACACTACAGAGTTCCCCAAAACTTTCTAAAAACGGGTATCACATGCAGATGCTGTATATTGGTCTCTTTGTAGTTTGTAATTTGTTTTATAGGCCTTTTTTATATTAGTCCTTGATCTGGTCAATGATTAATTCTATTATGCTAAAATTCTATTGCGACGTATAATTGCATGTTTATGATGTTTGAACTGTTGATATTATTCAGTATCCTATTTTGCAAGAAGTGTCTTCGTGATAACCATGTATTGAGATCCTCTAATCTTTTTTCTTTTTTACAAATTTCTCTTTCAGATGCAGCAAGGTGGCACCTCAATTCATGGATAACTCTGTAATGGTATTGTTGAGTGATCTATTTGAGGGACAGTGAAGGATCTTCTTGATACAACATGCTTCTCAGGTCACTCGCCTTACTTTTATCTTACGAATTACACATGTATCTGAGTTTCTAATATTATCCCATTTTTCAAGAACTAAACTTACTAAGTATTATGGAACACCACACAGAATCCATCTTTTCTTTCTAAAAATGGAGACCAATCATCTTGGGCCCGTACTCTTTTTTAGCTTGTAATAGTATCCCCTTTCAAGACCTAAACTGCTAAATATTATAGTGCACCACACGGAATCTATCTTTTCTTTTTAAATACGGAGAAACATCTTTTTGGGCTCTTGGTACTCCCTCCGTCCCAAAAAGGATGTTGAAGATTTTTCTAGTTTTGCATGTATCTAGACGTGTTTTAGTGTATAGATACATACAAATTTAGACAAATCTACGACATACTTTTTAGGAGAGGGTACTATATTTTATGTGGAAATCCAGAAGTGTTCATGAATTGTTTTGCACCAACCTGTGGAACTGTCAGGTACAAAAAAATTAGCTAGCATTGCTGCTGCCATCACATTTAACAAAAATAAGTAGAAGTAGCACTGTAGCCAGTTTTGGCCAGGTTGACTCAAACTTGTACCTGAACGCCCCTATTAAGTTTCAACCACAACATGACAAAGAAAATAAAACAGATCTTTGACATTTATCCTATTGAGCGGAACAGAACAGACTGACATGAACTTATACAATGCAGTCATGCATAAACAGCCAGTTGCCAGGCTTAGTTCATTAGCCTTAAGGATTTTCAATCAATTTTCATAGTTATTGATGTGGCTAGTAGGTCCCATGTCCAAAATATTTAGTACAACTCAACTTTATGTTGTTTTGTATACGATGTCAGGATTGATGTAATGCTCCCTTTTCATCAAGTATGCTTCATATGTAGTTAGCTTGTCTTTGATTTAAGGATGGGTAATGTTGATTTTTACTACTTTCCTACTAACTAGTTGGGGCAAACAAATCATGCATATAATTGATTCCATCTTGCAGGATTTCATGTTAGACATTGTATTTACTTCTTTAACAATGAGTTTTAAGTTGTTTTTTTTTTGTCAGGAAGAAGGTTGGAAAAATTGCATTACATATGTTCATTGAAATGCCTCTCGAAATACATTTAACATGTTCTGCTACTCCCTCCGATCCAATTTAGTTGGCTCAGATTTGTCTAGATTCGGATGTATCTAGACATGTTTTAGTGCTAGATACATCCGAATCTAAACAAACTTGAGTCAATTAATTTGGATCGGAGGGAGTACATTAATATAAAATATAGGATGCTCTCTTTTAGCTGTCACTTGTTAAATTCTATGGGGTACCAGCTTTGAGTTTAACACACAACTTGAACAATTGAAAAGTATTTTGTTTTCTTAAGATTCATGCAAAATAAAAATAGTATCTTTCAGATGTTAGAGTAATGAGTAAACATCAGTTACATCATGGGTAAGAAGCCGAACATGTTGGTGCTCTGAAGATACAAATAAATGACATGGTTCAAAGTCCAGCAATAAGTTTGGTGAAGTAACAGTAGCATAACTTATTTCCCTATTCAGTTTAATTAATCATGATATCTTCTTCTTTTGGGTCGATGCAGGGGCCTCTTCGAAGGGATTTTACAAGACAGATACGTTCAAATAACATGAGCTGGGTTGGTGAAAGTCTGCCCATTCTCCTGCAAAAAAAATGGCCATAGCAGTTTAGTGATAAGATGAACTCAGATACAGGAAAATGTCGTAACTGCAGCTAAATAGGTAGTAGCAGTTTAAATAAAATGCAGTATCAAGAAGAAACAATATGTAATAGTCAGGACCATTTTTCTATTTTAAAAAAGGGGTAGCACATGCCCTTCTTAAGTAAAAATAAAAATTGGTAGGCAGTAGCCGTTATATTTTGTAGTAGTAGGCAAAAATAGGGTATCTGGTGATACCAGGATTAAACAGGAACTAGATATGCTTACTCTAGTGTGGCAAGATGTACTAAATGGTTGTTAGATCTGTGTTCTACAAAGCAGGAAAAAGAGCCAGGGTGGTGGTGCCAGAATATCGAGAACTGAGTAGTCCCTACTTTACTGTATCAGAAGATCCACACTATCTGACTATATAGCCAATGCAGTTTTTGAAGGATTGACGATCTTATGCAACCACTTGAGTATTCCCTACTTTACTATGTCGGTAAAAATGCTAGTATCAGTACAGTATGTATTCAAGGATAGGCATTCTGGCTGAAAGGGTGTTTGCATAATTGCACTACCTGGCCAGTTGCTCGTGAGCCATGACTCTGTTTGTTGCTTTGCTGTCCATTGGTGCATCAATCCCAGAATTGCCATTTTCTTCAATTTTTATAAATGCGCCACTGTAGGAATAAGCATTTGGTTCACTGTTGGCAGAATCGACTATGATATTAGGATGCATAGCACGCTGCATAGCTCCTGCAAAGACACCACAAAAATATAGGTGATGATTAATTAAATGAACGATAAAGGGACATGCAATATGCAGAAGGTAATTTTTGTTAGCAATTGGAGATATGTATAAACTGAAAGTTTCCATCTTTTTCTCTGTCAGTTACGTCAATGTTTGTTTGTTGGATGACTGGGCTTGTCCCTGGCCCTATTGAAATAACTTAATATTGCTTTGCTGGTTAAGAGACTAAATTATGTTGCATTGGCACCTCTGACCAAGCGGCTGGTGTTCTATTAAACTACACCTCTTAACCTCTAACCATGCAAACTAGTATTACACATGAAACTTTGCAAAAAAAAAAAACATGAAACTTTGCATTTCATTGTGCCATAGACATACTTTCCGTCGACATACTTTGTCTTAATGTTTCAGTCAACCACACGTCAATCTAACTTGTTAGTTAAAGTTCCAGATGGTGTATTGTTCCCAGTTTCTCTCTTTCTATTAGATCTACAATCCTTCTAAATTTTCTAATAGACAAAGCAAACAAAACAATTATACCTCGAGCAGAAAAAATAAATAAGCATTTTATATAGCTATGCATTTCTTTCATGTGTGAAACTTGTGTTTAACATGATTCATCGGCTGTCTGGCTTGTGAAATGTTGCACCAACATATTTATAGTCCTACCAAATGTAAATATTTTTTTAAACAGAGGCAAAAGCTTTGTCCCATCCATTAATTAAGAAGAAGGTGCCCTTTGCTTTAGGAGAAAAGGCGAAAACCTACAACCCACCCAAACACCAACAACACTGGGACAACATCCACACATAGCGACATAGATGCAATTCCTGTAGCACCCCTCTTCTTGTTTGATTTCTTTTTTCCAAAGGCTAATCTTGGGCTAGCACCATCTCTAATGAACTTAATCTTACACCCAATCGGTTTGTCAGTTTCAGGATAGGCAACGACCAAGATGGTGAGAAAATTGCAAATCTCTCTAGCGATGACAACTCCAGACATAGGAGTCACCACTCCTGACTTAGCAGCCCCATCACCTATGGAAACCACAAGCCTCCCAGACTCAAGCGAGAGAGGGACTGCAGCGTCGACATCACCACTCTCCTCGAAGTCAAGCTCCTGAGCCATGGTCAAGCCCATGCCCTCACACTCAGAGGCAGACGCAACATGTCGTGACAACGGACCATGGGGAGAGGAACAACTATAGAGTTGCTCTTCCTCAACCACAGATGGCTTTTGCTCTGAGGAACCAAGTGCAGTCGAATCCTGCGCATCGGCGTGCATCAGGACATCCGAAGGGCATTGCCTCCATCGGCTCCAGAGAATCAGCACCACGCACCAACAACAACTTGAGAGCTGCCACCTCTTCACGAAGGGGGCGAGACGCCTCCTCGATGCGGATGTCAACCAGGTGAAGGAGCTCCATGTGTATCAAGGCGACCTAGGACTAAAAGAGAGAGTTCAAAGCGGCATTGACCTTGAACTGCTCGCAACACCTAGGGGAGGGACTTGGCAGCACCGCTGCAATCACTGAGGAGTGGCCCACGACCTCAACCCAACTCCGGGGTGACGAGGGACAACGAGGCTGAGCAGACGTAGAGCGGCTCTGCTGCCAGGGAGCACGAGTGACCACCTCGTCTCCAAGAGCGGCGGGAAAGCACGCACGACAGGAACACTTGTGATAATATTAGGGTGTTTGGTTAGGCTTAATTTTGCTTTCTTTTGAATTTTGCCTTATAAGGGAAAAAACATAGGTAGGTGCTTTTTAGCTTTGGCTAATCCAAAAGCACCTATTAGGTGTTCTTTTTTGGCTTATAGGCTGAAGTGTAAGGGGCTATTTGGTTGGGTTTGAATCTAACTTTTGGATTTTAGCTTATAAGCCATAAAAGCAACTAAATGTATTTGATTTTGGCTTTTAGCTTATACCATCATACAGCTATGCCCAGTTAAAAGCCAAAACCCAAAGTCAGGTGCTTTAATGACTTATAAGGCAAATTCTAAAAGCATTTAAGCCCAACCAAACAATCCCTAAAGAAGCCAATAACTTATAAAGCCAAAAGGTAAACCTAACAAAACACCCCAGAAGGGTGAAGCCAAAGGCGCTACTTATTTTTCGAAGGGCTTCATTGCTTCCAACACACACCAATAGGAACGAACTTTAAGAAAAAAAATACACGATAAAATGTTTACCACCTTGATTCTAGCATTACCTAACGTATTGACCACTTCACCAATGTATAAACCCCATCAGAAACATGGAGAAAAGCATGAAACAAGCTGGTTTTCTAGTTGTATAAGTCTATTCATTTCATCTATACACAAATCACTATTCCAATTTCCAGAGAGTGCTTTGTTTAAATGAAAATACTATAAATATGTAACACTTTTTTTACCTCGATCATGTTTTGGTTTTCGCCTCAGCCAAGGCCTATAAACTGTAACTTCATTTTCTAAGAAGAAAAAACTACTTTTAATTTCGATAACAGATGGTGAAACATTAGTGTGCTCATGGGTGGATCTACCTTCCCCTGGCCGGCAGCACAACGCCCTGTAAAACATGATTGTCTATAGAATTTTGACTCCAAAAGAACATCACACTACTTTGCCCGTGCTTCCAGAAATTTCTGGGTCAGTCACTTAGTATGCTCTAAGTTACTAAAACAGAGGGTCTTGGACTTTGACTTTGAGTTGAGAATCAAGTACTCCCTCCGTTTGTAAATATAAGATGTTTTAAGTTTATGAATGAGATGTATCTAGACACCTTTTAGTGTCTAGATTCATTTAAACCTATACACTAGAAGATGTCTAGATACATCTCCTTCACAAACCTAAAACATCTTATATTTTCAAACGGAGGGAGTAGGTTGCCAAGTCAAAGCCAAGACCTTCGGTTTGCCAATATTTTTTTAAGTAGGGGTGGGCACGCCCATGGAACCCATAAAGCTTAATCGTAAATTTGTTAGTGTAATACATATTAATTTTCATGTTGTAATCCAACATTATATCAATTTTCAATTATTTTATATGCAAGCTTATACTCCCACCATTTCAAAATATAAGATGTTTTAGGTTTGTGAAAAAAATGTATTTAGACTTTTTTTAGTGTGTAGATTCACTTCAAACCCGAGTAAACCTACATATTAAAAAAAGCTTAGATACATTTACTTCACAAAACTAAAACATATTATATTTTGAAACGAAGGGAGTATTTTAAATACATACAAAAGTAAATTACTACTTCGTACATCGGATGTGGTAGACTAATGCTCCTAATTTTTAGTCTGAAAAATATTTGCAAACCCCCAAGTAATCAAGTAATTTGGGTCAGAGGTTGTAGATATAGTGTATTCTATAACCTGCACTGCTATTTTATATACTCTCTCCGACCCATATTAGTTGACTTGGATTTGTTAAAATTTGGATGAACCTATATACTAAATAGTGTATAGATTCATCCAAAAAAATTGGGTCAAATATGGGTCGAAGGGAGTACCAAAATATGACCACTTGTGCTATGTACAAAATAAAGAAAAAAATTGCAGTCACAACGACAGTAAGGGCTTTTTGAGAGAGAGAAATCCTTAAGTCGGCAGTATAACTTTCGAGACTAAGTCCCCTACTTAATAGTAAGGGCTTATTTGGTTTAAAGTAATAGTGGAGGAGTAACTTAGGAATAGGAGACATTCTTATGCTGACAAAATTCATCTATTTGGTTCAAAGCAATTGAGCAAGGAAAAATACATGAAAAATGTCTTTAATTACAAAATTTCTATGTTTTTCAATACTCTTATTTTGCATGTGCATTCTTTATCATATTCCTGTATTTTTCTATTCCCATGTTTTCAAAATCCCACAAACCAAACAGACCCCAAGTCTTTTTTCCATACCTGTTGATGAAACGTGCAGGCTCACCTGTTGTACTACACTTCCAGACCTTCGCGAGGCTTTTCAGTAGCAAAAGAGTTGAGATAACACACTTGCTTTTCGAAAAATACACACTTGCTTTTCGAAAGGCATCTTTTGTATGGTTTTTGGGTCCTGTTTTTCTCATAAACTGGATCAATTTTCCATGTGTTCAATGGCTAACATTCAAAAAAAAGAACATCCGCATTCTCATGCCAGAGGCTGATGAATTGATTGGTTCAATACTAACGGATGCGAGTGGCTCGGTGCTAAGATAAAAAAAGCTAAGCACCTATACCGCGTTAAAGATTTTTTTTTTGATTGGTTGGGAAACTCCTATAACCTAAGGCCTTGTTCGGTTTAGCCAGGATTGAAGAGAATTGGAAGGGTTTGGGGTGTATTAAATCCCATACAAGTCAAAATTCCCTCAAATCCACTCCAATCCTCTTGAGGAGAGGATTAACCGAACAGAGCCTAAAGTGGTGCTAAAAGATGTGGCAAACAAATAGAGGTAAATGAAGATTGCAAAACTGCTTGCTGATCCACACAAACGCCCGCCTCACTGGAATATAGAAATTTAGGGAGAAAAATACAAACTCCTGCAGAACTGGAGAAACTTTCACCATTTCATGTAACAATGCCCCAGTAGCTTACTTTTTCGTTGAGCAATATTCAGTAACTTAGATCCTAATAAAAGCTGGTACCCACACCATATCATACATTGTAGTCAGTCAGATAGTAATATGTTCATAAATAAATTTCGCAATGTAATTAATACAGGCTACAGCCATCAGCATGATTGCTGCTCTTCAATTAACTAGGAAGCAGTAAAATATATTCAGTAAACTTCTCCATGGTAATGAAGAAACGAGAGAGAGCCATCAGCCTGTTTGCTGAATTTTAACTAGGATAAAATTAGTTCATCAGTATGCTTGGCCATAGTAACAAATAAACTAGCTACTCAGACTCCAGGGGGTATGTTCAACACAATAATGAAAACAGCACAATAACTACACTAAACAGCCTTTTCTACATTACCATTTTCAGCAGGTCCTTCGTTCTTCAGCTCATATGCCTGGTAAGGCACCTCACTCATGGGCCGAGGGACAGGACGGCCTGCAAAGTCTTCAGGGAAGAACACGAAATCAGGCCCAAAGTTGAACCTGACCTCACAACTTGGCTCATCAGGCATTGTGTACATCGATGCAGCTGGGTAGTAACGTCCTCCAGGAATGTCCTCAAAGGCAGTGCCTTGGCATACCCCATTCTTGAAGTAGACTATCTCACTTCCTACATATGCATTTAGATTGAAATCAGTAATCCGATAACAGGCCAATGGACAGAGTTTGGAAAAGTTTAGAGAGCAGGTGCTAGAAAGTGGCAGTGACATGCAAATGCAAAACAACAATAGCTGGGATTCCTGGTTTCAAAATGCAAGACCAACTAACAAGGAAACACCTTCCATGTCCATGCAGGCAAAACACAGTCCAATACAATTTTAGAGAAGGTCCGCTGATATGTACTGAACACCAAGAAATGAAAATATACAATCGGAGCTACAATAGGGTAACTAAATCCCTTTAAACATTACCAATGAAATTTCTGATTCACTTACAGAGAAGCAAAAAATTTATTCATGCAGGCATAACATAATGGAAGCTAACAATGCAAGACACGAAGGTGCTATGATTGACTGATATGCAGAAACATGAACAAAAGTTAGACTACAGCTGTCATAAATTTTGAATTCGCACAGCCGGGCTAACTAAGACAAGGTTTTGTTTGAGAATCAGAATGGGAAGAAGCAACCAACCAGCATAGCTTTGATGTATCAGGAGTGGTAAGAAGTGTGATGTGGAGTGCACTTGTGCAGAAGGGGAGCAAGGGTCAGAATTGCAATGCTATTCATGGAGCATGGTCATTAAAAGGCTACATCTTTAATGTCTGAAAGACTATACACCATGCTTAACAGAAACCAATTACTAGGTAAATTCATAATAAGAGTTGACAACTGCTGTGATTTAGGAGCATGGAAATTATGCTGCTTGATTGCTCGTGGAGCATGTTTTGGTTAATGGAGTATGCAGCATCCATCATTGCGCTTCTGCATCAAAATGCCTCTCCTCCATAGTTTAGAGGAAACAATATCGCCTACTAAATTGATTAGGCAAGATACTGTATGTTTTGGTAACATCACAGAATGAGTGAATGAATCTATTTTCTCACATGTGCAATGTAGATTTGAACCTTTTGACTTCTCCTAACAAAGTGCATAATTGCTGCACACAATGATTTCTGGAACTTTTCGCGTATGTATGCCTAACACTAAAACACATACAGAAACAAGTACCCATATTCACATTTACTGGCTTAAATATGTTATCCTAAAATGTGGATACTTCATTCCTGCAGTTTAGCATAAAGCATAAACATGTGAGGGGGGAACCTTAACAAGGATTACTCACCAGGAACTGGATCGGGAGTCTTCTTCTCATCTTTGAGAGGTTGTGCATGGAAAGGCATTCCCTTATACTTAACCAGGTCAGGTTGCTTGGGCTCATACAGCTCCCCTTGAGGCAGAGAAATGTAGAACCCCAGAACATCTCCTTCCGTGTACCCTTCATCGGCATACTTGGCCCTCCATGCCTTGTACACCTTGGTGCCATCGACGCTGCGGTAACTGAAACCGAACCCATCGCAGCCCACAGGGGTCTGAATGTCAGCCTTATTGGTGGCCCAGCCGAGACGGGTGCCACCGGCGGGTGGAATGCGCAGGACCTTGACCTCAAAATACCACGCGCCGGACGCGACGCCACGGGTGGCGCGTACCATGCGGTAGCCCTTGGTGCCGCTCGCGGTGAGGCGGTCCTCGGAGATCTCGATCTTCTCGGACTTGTAGACGCGCGAGAGGAGCACGGGCAGTTCGGGCCCGTCGTCGTTGCGGTCGGCGGCGAGGCGGGGCGCCGGAGTGAGGAGGAACTCGTCCTCGCCGCAGGACGGCTTGGGGCGGCCGCCCCCACTGGCGCCGGCACCGCCAGAGACGGCGTGGCTGGGCTGCTTGGCCTTCTTCTTCCCCTTGCGGGAGGTGGGCCTGGTCCAGACGCAGCTGCTCTTCTTCTTGGATTTCTTGCTCGGAGGGGCCGGCGGCGCGAGGGTCATGTGCTTCCTGGCGGCGCCCGAGGGGTCGTTGATACCGTCGTCCTCGAGGGCGTCATCCACGGCCGCCGCGTAGGGCGGGACGAGGGCGGAAACGTCGGCGTCGGAGGGAGTCGCGGCGTCGGAGAAGGGGGTCTCGGGATCCGCGGAGGAGGCGGGGGTGTCGGGGAGGTTGGGGGTCTTGGCGGCGGTTTCGGGGGTCGGGGCGTCGGCGGGCGTCAGGAACGGGGCGGAATCCGACGGCGGCAGCATCGCGGGCGAGGGAGGGGCGGCGTCCATGAGGGGGAGGAGGGGCACCAGGGAGGAGGGATTCGGAGGCTGCGCTAGGGTTTGGTGTGATTTGGGAAGCGAGGGTTTCGATTTTGCCCGTGGGTTTTGTTGGGGTTCGTGAGGAGGACCGCCAAAGCTTCCGTTTCCGGTTCGCGTTGCGGTGCGGCGATGAGGACGAGATCACACGTCAGGAAGGGGCCAAGGGGGGAGACGTGGACGGCGGCAGCGCGCTCACGATGTGATTATTCAGAGCGAGCTGAAAAGCGAACCTCCGATGCAGTGTGATGACACAACGGCTCTTTTTTCTACTCCCTCACACCTTGACTTAGATCCATGTAGACAGAGTAAATTAGATATTCGGCAGAGTTAGGGCATACTTTGGTAATTTTAACAAGTAAGTGCAATTTCTAGGCAGCCAACAACAGATTGCTCAAAAACTGGTTTGATAGCGGTTTAACCTCGCGGGCCCGCTGTCAGATGCTGACTAGGTCTAAACGGTCGTTGGCCACCGTTAGAGAGCGACCGCTTGAGCACCTGGTCTGGCCTGACCTCGACCTAGCCACTCTTTTCCCCTCCACTCCAAGCACCTGTCGCTCTCCAAGCTCGTCCGTCGCTGTCACATCGCACCCCGCCGTCGCCATGCTCTCTAGCAATCATTCCGAGAGCAGCCAGGACAGACTGCTCTCTGACTTCGCCGAGTAGCACGGCTTCAGTCCTCGCAAGTCAGTAAGTCTATACAGTTAGGGTTAGGGTTTGTCAAATTTGGGAATTTTTCCTCAATTTGGCCTCGAATGTTAGGGTTAGGGTTTAATCTTTGCTCCCTCTGCCCTTGTTTAGATCCCAGAAACCATTTTCGACCAAGAGTACACCGGCTATGATGATTGCGATTTGAGGTGCAAGCATGATATGCCCATGTACCGCTATGTTTGCTTTGATCGGTATAATGACAGAGAGAACACAGGGATGAGGTTTCTGGCATGTGGAAACAAGGTATGTGCAATGACCACCATTTTGACCCGACCATTATTTATGTACAGAAACATTTTAATATGACCTGGCCACCATTTGAATAAGACATGTAAATTAGGTGGAAAGTAGATTATAGTATATGACCAGTAAATTAGATACTAGTATATGGTCAGTAAAGAGATAGAACTTAGATACTAGTATATGACCAGTAATTTTTTTAAAGTTTTCCTTGCCTCTGCCTTTATAATTAAGCTACATAGTTGATTAAATAGCATGGCTTGTTGGTTCTTTGTGTAATTTAGCTCTTGTTTTTAGCTACATAGATAATTTAGCTCTTGTTTTTAGCTACATATATAATTTAGCTACATAGATAATTTAGTTGTTGTGACCCCAAAATTGTTTTGAATTATTTTTGGCTCTTGTTGATTCTTTGTGTAGGATGAGGCTATGTGTGACAAAGTGGATTGGGTAGATCGGTCGTGGCCAGCTACACTCAAAAATAGTCTGCTCAAGCTATGGGGCATGTATGATTTCGAGAGTGAAAGTAGAATGCATGGTAACGTGGAGTATGCCACTAAGAATTTTGAGCTGGTCTCGGAGAAAAGGGAGTTAGAGAGGAAGAACATGGAGCTGCACAAGCAACTAGGGAAGGCTTTGGAGTATGTTGCAGACTTGTCTAACCATGACTATGAGCTTGAAGTGTCCAAGAGGGAAAAGGCAGAGCAACTGGTTGTCTCACTCGAGGAAGAAAACAAGAAGCTGCATACTCAGGTGGCAAAGAGGCCCAAGGCAAATGAAGATTATGCTGCTTTGAAGGAAGAAAAGAAGAAGCTGGAGCACTATGTTGCATATCTTCTCAAGCTCTCCCATGATCAGAAGGACAAGATGAAGAAGATAGTCCAGATCTGTGGTGAATGAGTTGTTTGCATGTTCTTGTAATGAATTAGTAGTTTGTACTGAATGTTGTACATCATGTTATGTAATGAATTATTCCTCTAGTAGTTTCTATCTGTGTTGAAGTGGATTCTAAATCATGTTATGTAATGGATTTTTAGCTTTTATAAATATTTGCTATCTGTGTCTGATGGATTATTCCTCTAGTAGTTTCTATCTATGTCTGATGAATTATAAATATTTGCTATGATGAGCACGGTGGCGCCGCCCATTTGTGGTTGCCAGAGTAGTGACCTCTACGGTGGCGCCGCCCATTTATGGCA
Source organism: Avena sativa (assembly GCA_916181665.1). Classification (NCBI taxonomy): domain Eukaryota; kingdom Viridiplantae; phylum Streptophyta; class Magnoliopsida; order Poales; family Poaceae; genus Avena; species Avena sativa. Next base: position 293,815,552 of record OV702297.1, on the reverse strand, counting down.
TTTGCATAATTTGATTCTCATATATACATAAATGGACCAAATACAGCACTACATAACAGTTCAAATGGACATGGATTACATCATGTTCAAATGCAACACTACATAACAGTTCAAATGCATCACTACATAACAATACTGTATAAATGGACCAAATGCAGCTAATTTAAAGTTCAAATGGGCATGGATTACATCATGTCCATCTCACTCTCAAAACATTAACTATGGTAAGGCATAAAGCAAGTGCATGTCCTTTACAACACAGTTAACTGATAAAATGAACCAGCATGATTCAGTTTGAAGGGCCATCTTCCTGATCTGGTGGAACATAACCACAATTCATGTAAGCCCATGTCCTTGACCTCTTGTATGCTGGATATCCTGCTTCATACTCTGACTCTATGGCTCTTACAGTAGATCTTGGTGGAGCTAGTCCTTGGCCTCTTGTTGCAGCAGTGCTCCAGCTTGTTGAAGAACTTGGACCAGGAGCTCTTGGAGGAGCACTTGGAGGAGCTCTAGGAGGAGCCCTTGGAGGAGCACTTGGAGGAGCATCTTCATCTATAGTCTGCTTGTAAGATAAACCAGTCAGTCAGCAGGAATGCAAGTTAAAACAATTACCACAAGTTAAAACAAATGACAGCAATGCAGGTTACTAACCACATGTTTGTTCTTTCTAGCAAGTAGACCTGCCCTCAGATCTTTAGTGCAACTTGTGTACCTATGGCCTTGCAAATTGCAGTTTGAGCAGGTAATTGTTCCCATCCTTGAGGTATATTTAGCTTTGGGCTTCTCAAATTTCCCCTTCCTTCTCTTCTCTTGGTTTCTTCCTTTACTAATCTTGAAGTCAGGAGGTACAATGTCAGGAGTGTTGGTCTTTGTCCAATCATGTTGCCCAGGCACTGGAAAGATCATAGGCTTGAATGCTTCAATTGACATTGTTTTCTTGAAGAAATTGCTCACATAGTCTTCAGGTTTTTTGCTTGGCCTTGATTATAGCAGAGCAAGCATGATTGCAAGGAAGCCCTGTGACATCCCATCTCCTGCATCCACAAGTTCTAGCCACCAAGTCCACATCATGTATCTGGTCACCTTTTCCATTTGTCACTTCCCACAGATCAGTGCCTGAAATTCTTGGTGTGCAAGGTCTGGAGTATGTCTTTGCAAGCTCTAACTGCTCAGTGAAGTGAGGTGTGATCTCCCACCTAGCAGATTTTCCACCAACTCTCTTTCCATGATTCCTAACCATTAACTTGTTTTTTATTCCGTTAAGCATTGTTCTTATGGGCTTCTTCCTAACATCCAAGATATATCTGTTGAACACCTCACTAAGGTTGTTAACAACCAGGTTTGTCTTACAATTGGTGTCAAATGCATGCCTTGCCCATGTGTGTGGTGGGATCTTACTCAACCATTTCCATGCATCTTCACTCTCAAGCTTTAAAGTTTCCATTGCAGCCTCAAACTGAGACCTATGGTAGGCATAGCTGGCTCTATCCATGCATTTCTTCAAGTCTTCTCCTCTAAAACCAGTTGTTTGGAAATTTTCATAAATGTGTCTTAAACAATATCTTTGATGGGCAGAAGGAAAGACTTGTGTCACTGCTTTGAGAAGTCCCTGCATTTAAATATGACAAGCATTTAAATATGACTAGCAATTTAAATAGGACAAGCATTTAAATAGGACAAGCATTTAAATAGGACTAGCAATTTAAATAGGACAAGCATTTAAATAGGACAAGCATTTAAATATGACAAGCATTTAAATATGACTAGCAATTAAATAGTACAAGCATTTAAATAGGACAAGCATTTTAATATGACTAGCAATTTAAATAGGACAAGCATTTAAACAGGACAAGAATTTAAATAGGACAAGCATTTTAATATGACTAGCAATTTAAATAGGACAAGCATTTAAATATGACAAGCATTTAAATATGACAAGTATTTAAATAGGAAAAGCATTTTAATATGACTAGCAATTTAAATAGGACATGCATTTAAATAGGACAAGCATTAAATATGACTAGCAATTAAATAAGACAAGCATTTAAATATGACTAGCAATTAAATAAGACAAGCATTTTTACAGGACAAACCTTTTGCCTGTCAGACATAATTGTGTAGGGTCCAAACTCTCCTTGTTCACCACCTAAAGCATACTTCAACTGAGTCAAAACCAACACCAATTGGTGTGTCCTCTTTTGGAACGACTGCAAAGGCTATAGGGAACATGTTGTTATTCCCATCTCGCCCCGTTGCAGCTAAAATTTGAGCACCAGTGCACAGTTTGATGAAGCATCCATCCAAACCTGCATTACAAATCATACTTTAGGGAAATAAACATAAAAACAACACCAACATACACAATTAGCAAGTAAATGAAGAGTGCCTATGAATGGCCTGCAGCCTTTCAGAAATCCCTCTTTGGTTCCATTTAAGCAAAAGAAAAGACCATGAAAAGTGGGACCTGGATAGGGATTTTCTTCAGAAGGAGGAGGGGTAACTGTTTGCACAATTACCCTACTTCCAGGGTTTGTATCAATCACTGTTTGTGCCCAATCTCTAAGTCTGAAGTACTGCTCTCTGTGATCACCCAAGACAGCATCCAGCGCATGATTCTTAGCCCTATATGCCATCATCGTTGGCACCACAACACCATACTGCAACTTTGCTTTATCAATTAATGTCTGAATGCATGTATTAGGATCTGATCTGAAGAGACCCTCATACCTCTTGGCTAGCCATTTTGCACTAACCCTTGAATTTTTCCTTTCACTTGAAGTCTCACATGTATGCACATTACGCATCTTCCTAATAACCATTGTCTTCTCTCCTTTTATCACTGATGCTGTCATGTAGAAAGGACATGGATTTTTTGGGCAATCCACAATGATACTAACATTGGAGTTTCTGTGATGCTCATAATTCCTACTTTGTGCTATATGCAAATTAACCAATGCATCTCTAAGCTGCTCTGCATTTGTAAAACACATGAACACTGCAAGTTTCTCATGTGCTTGCAGTCTTTTGTCATCATACCATACCCTAGGTGGCCTTTTCTTTGCTCTACTCTTTCTACCCTTAGGTGGAACCATTGACAATGGTCCATCATCATCATACTCTGGCAGAAAACCAGAGCATTTCTCTTCATCATCAGATGGTATAAAGTCTAGTTCATCAACAATTACCACAGCTGAATGGGACCTTTCAGTGGGTCCTTTCCTCTTAACAGGCAGCTTCTTTGGCCTCCGAGGTGCAGTGGGTCCTTTCCTCTTAACAAGCACATGTTCATCATGTGCTTCACTAGCTGGTTCAGCACCTGTTTGATATGCACTTACAAACAAATCTTCAATGTCAGTATCACCTTGACAGTGTGTCATTGGATCATCTTTCTGTTGTCTCATCTCCTCCAAGATCTCAACCACTTCATACTGATCCTTCTTCCTCATTTCTTCAGTATTAGCAAAGTCTCCCATGTCAAACTCTGCATCATCTGATCTCATATCTACATCCTCATCACTGTCCCACAATGCTATTTCTTTCCCTTCCTGAATATTCAATACGTCTTGGTTGTCCACTACTAGATTGTTACTAGCTACTTGACTAGTAAACACCTGACCATCATCATCCACGGTAAACACAGACTGTTCACTGAAATAGTAACAATAGTGGGGGTTAATGATCATAATCTGCATCAAGGCTTCTGAAAGGATACAAATGTCGCCTAGGGGGGTGAATAGGCGATTAAAACTTTCCCTAGAGTGGCTCAACAAAGGCGGAATAAAACTAGTGTTTACTTTGTTAAGCACAACCTAGAACAACTAAGGTTCACCTATGTGCACCAACAACTTATGCTAAGCAATACAAGCAACAAAGTGATAGCAAGATATATATTACTTCAAGCACGAAGGCTATCATAATGTAAAGTGCATAAGTAAAGAGCTCGGGTATAGAGATAACCGAGGCACGCGGGGACACCGATATTTTACCGAGTTCCTCCCAACATGGAGTACGTCTCGTTTGGAGAGGGGGTGGTATGAAACCACCAACGCCACAAAAGGCCTCCCTTATTCTCCGGTGAATCTCACCCCAACGGGATCGATCCACGCTTCCACTATCGGTGCACTTGTCGGTGGCAACCGGAACCTCTCACAAGGTTGGAGCACTTCTCCACAACTTAATTGGAGGCTCCCAACAAATGCCACAAAAGGCCTCAACAAATTCCACCAAGGCCACAATGCCACCAAGGCCACAAAACCGTCTAGGGTTCCAAGAACCCAAGAGGGAGAAGCTCCAATGAGCAACTCAAACCAAATCCTCCGAGGAGAACTCAAACCGATGCACCAAATGCAAATGGCAAGAACACCACAAAGATGCTCAAATCCCTCACTCTCAAGTTCCAACAAAGCTACTAAAGCTATTGGAGGAACAAGAGAGGAGGAATCAAAGAGAGACACAAAATCCCCAAAATCTAGATCCCCAATGATACACTCACAGAGAGATGTTTGGTTTGGTCAAAACGTAGATCTAGATCTCCTCTATATTCCTCTCAAATATTGGCGCGAATCATTGGAGAGAAATCATAGAATCAAGCTTAAGAGGGAATAAGAATATAAGGCAAAGCTTGAGCAAGAGTAGAGGAAAAGGAAGCACCCGAAAATAAAAACAGGCAAAAGGTATTTAAAGGAACGGACGAAATCTGCCCGTTGGGGCGAATTTCCTGGACGGACCGGTAGTACCGGATCTGACAGGTACTACCGGACTGAACAAACCAAATCGGGTCAACCGAGCGAATGAGCAGCAGCAGACAGCGTGTGGGCGTGCGGGGCCACAACGGGGCAGCGCGAGCGCAAGCGGAGCAGCGCGCACTTGGTCAACGCGGGGCAGGCGGGATCTGGCACAGCGGCAGGCGCGCAACGCGTGTGCGGGGTGGGGGCCAATAGCGCGCGATGGCGGGGCCCAGCGCGAGCGGGGCAAGCGGCGGCTTGTGCACGAAGTGGAGCCACCTGCAGACGAGGGCAGCGGGGCCAAGCAGCGAGCCAGGCAGCGCGGGAGCGGGCGAGCCAGGGCGGGCGGAACACGAGTCAACGCGGGGCCCGCGGGGCCCGCGAGAGCGCGTGGAAATTTGGCGAGCGGGAACGGAACACGCAGAAGAGCTGGAAAGGAAATGGGCCTGGCGCTGGCGGCCCGGTACTACCGGCCGCCCGGGCGGTTGTGCCGCCTGGGCCAGGCCAGGCCCGGTAGTACCGGCCAGGGGTACCTAGCGAGGCAGAAACAAATTAAGAGCCGCTCAGGGGCGGGCGGTAGTACCGGCCCGCCCGGGCGGTACTACCGCTCGGCCCAGAAAACGTATTTTTCCTTTTCTTTTTAAATAAGATCTGCAGATATTCAAACGACAATAACTTTTGATTGGAAGCTCCGATTGACCCGATTCCAATTGCGTTGGATAGAGGACGACAAGGGCTTCCCAATAAAAAGTGGAAATATTGGTTATCACCAAGTGAGAAAGTATCAAGTAGAATAATGTGAGATACCTCACTTGGTGAGAAATCGAAAAGCCGCATAAATCAAAATCGCAACAAGATACAAACGGAAGATCCGATTTTGATGAACAAGAACTTGTTATGGAGATTAACACAAGCTCTATATCCTCACATGTGTAAGACCAAATAACAACCAAATACGATGCTGCAAGTATGCAAAGGTTTGAGCTCTCTCCGAACGATGTGACTGAATTACTCATACGAGAGCCCCTCTTGATAGTACGGTTATCTATCCTAAACCCGGTCTCCCATACACAACATGAGACCGGCAAAAGGGAAAACCTATCAAGATTATACCTTTGCCTTAAGCATTCCACATGAGCTTGATGTAGACGATCTTGCCCTTCTCAAGATGGAACGCCTTTCTTGATTCCACATCATCGATCCATGATCATCGAGGATGGCAAGCAACAAACATGAGATCTTCTATAGATAACACATTTTGAGCTTGCACAACATATCTTATTCTCATTTCATCGACCTTGAAGCCGACAAGCTCCAAGCGATGCCAATGGACAAATCCTACAAGTGCAACTTAGTAAACGCATTAGTCCATAAAGATTGTCATTAATTACCAAAACCACACATGGGGGCCCATATGTTCTTTCAGCTTCCCTAAATCCAATTTACCCAAATGGTAACATTGACTAATCTACTCCTAGGACAGAGGAGAAGAACTTACCCAAATCTGCCGGCTTCTGCGCTCGCCGCTGGGTTCTGCTGCCACAACTGAGAGCTCTGGGCGAGCATCTATGTTGCTGCAGATGGACGGGACAACCACAACTCATCAAGACCGTCATCGAAGACACCTCCATCTCCAGCACTCCAGTCGTCGAAGAAACCCTTCCCGCCGCCACCATTGCCGCCACTTCCACCGCCACCATTGCCGCCACTTCCACCGCCATCGCCCTCCTCCATCTCGAGCAAGAACTGGGGGAAAAGAGTGGCTAGGTTTCCAGGTCGAGGTCGGGCCGGACCAGGTGCTCAAGCGGTCGCTCTCTAACGGTGGCCAACGTCCGTTTAGGCCTAGTCAGCATCTGACAGCGGGCCCGCGAGGTTAAAACGCTATCAAACCAGTTTTTGAGCAATCTGTCGTTGGCTGCCCCAGAAATTGCACTTACTTATTAAAATTACCAAAGTATGCACCAATTTGTCACCGCTGCCCCAAATGTGGTATGAATATGTAATTTTCTCATGTAGATACGACTTGTATCTACTCCTTTCGACCAAAATTAGTTGATTTGGATTTGTTTGTATTTAGACATGATTTAGTATTAGATTTATTCGTATCTTAACAAATTTAAATCAACTAATTTGAGTCGGAGGGAGTAGTTAAATTTTAGTGCTAGATACATTCATACTTAAACAAATTTAAGTCAACTAATATGAGTCAGAAGGAGCAAAAAAATTCAGATCTATCATAGTGTTCACAGGAAGTACACGAATTCTCAAATACTACCTCGGTTCCAAAATATAAGTCATTTTAGCAATTCAAATTAAACTGCTAGACATGCTTATATTATAGACCGGAGGTAGTACAATGAAAACTACATCGAGATCATCATTGTGGCCACTTAACGACTACTATCGTCGCCAAAGCGAGCTGCCAACGCTATCACCACTCCGCTACTGGAGCTAGCCTGACGTTGTTGATGACAGTCGGTAAGTCTTGGTGCACGTATCCTTAAGGACCAACGCCCGTGAGCCAAAGTCGTTGCAATTAATGTTGGAAATGCGAGCAATTTAACAAAATATTAAATCAAAATAGACAGTAGAGAAAGCATGACTAAAAATATAGGAATGAAAACAGTCATGTAATCTATAGGATAAATAATAACTAGCAATTCCAAATAGATTATTACAAATAACATATACAGTATGATCTGAACAAGATAGGTAAAGGTAGCGTACGGTCCAGCAGAGGGACCAACGTTGACGTTGCAGTTAGTGTTGGAGTTGTCGTTGAAGAGGTGGACGAGTCCGCGTCTGTGATAAAGCTAGTAGTCTCACAGAGCGCTCCCCAAAAACCTTATCGTCCTTTTCTCATATAGGACTCGAAGTAGCGGGGTTTCAGAGGTCTATTGTCTCAACTCGCGGTGCACGCTGCAAGTCGGGATAGGGAAAACTTGGTGGTTGCTCAGAGATCTAGAACTGAAGGCAGTAGGTGAGTGTTGGTGTGTCTTGTTGAGAGGGACGACCTCTTTTATATAGGTACAGAGGGAAGACGAACATGATGTACGGGAGATGAAACGAAGTGACGGAAACCGAAGCGAACAGGCGGCAGCCAAAGCCAGACAACCTCCACTAAGTTCGCATTCATTTTCCACTTAGCTCGTATCATGGTGTGACGAGACAAGGCATGGCGTGGCAAGGCGAGTGAGGTCTTCTTGTTAGAATATGTGACCGTATCGTGTTTGTATAGATATACGATCATATTATGTATTCGTTTTATACAGTAGCAGCGGAGGTGGCAATTTTTTTGAGGTATGGCCAACCCAAGCAGCCATGTACGCAAGAACAATAGTTGAAGTTTCTGAAGAGGCAACAATGAAGTTTTTGTTGTATGGACGAGTTTGTGGTGTGGCAGAGGCCAAACCTTGCCAGGTTGCTGCCTCCGCCACTGGTTTTGTATGTGTACGTGTTGTATGAGACTAGAACTCTCTTTATAATCCTCCTATATAATAAGCAATACAAGACACCACACGTAGCAAAACAGTTTCCTCTATCTTACACTTCTCTTCTCAAGCTCGTACAACCGGTGAAAGAGCTCATCTTATAAGCTGATCTGACTTTCACTCAACTAGCAATGCGGCTAAATTTTTATCCCACCTTCCGACTTGCATGAATTGCATGAATGGACCAAGTGGGCCTCTAGAAATTATTGCATATAATAAATAGCTAGGTCTATTTCTAGGCAAAATTCCAACAATTAAACTCATAAATAGCTAGGTCTATTTCTAGACAAAATTCCAACAATTAAACTTATGAATAAATTCGAATCTTTTCTGACACCAAACCCAAAACACACGTAGGATGAATGAGATCCACCGTTCCATTGGAGCAGCGAGCAGCGATCAGACAATTTCCTGTCCTCCTCAACGCCAAAAGCTGCTTCGCCGTTGATGAGGTGGACGAAAAGACAAATATACCTTATTTTTATACTGAATAGCACCATCATAGCCACAATAACATCTAACTTTAGGAACTTTACCGCGGTGCGGCGAGGTCCGAGCTCTCTGGCCCCTCACTCCACTGGAGTGACAAGCAGGAAAGACAGGGACCATCAATTTTCAATTCCGGCCAAAGAAGGCAAAGAAGATGGGACTGGTGAAGACAACGGTTAGGATGGAACCCTAGTCAGTCGCCCCGCGTGTACTCGTCAACACGCACACAGACAACGGCTCTTGTCAGATCTTCTCCTCTCTGCTATACGATCCGGCCAGGGCCAGCCATTTGGACAAGAAAAAAATATTTTTTCAAAAATCCAGAACAAAATATCCCTATCTGGAATATCATTTTGTTGATAAATCTGTTCCATGACTCACACGTTCATTGAGTTTTGAGGAATCTGCTGCAGTCACAGTCAGACGATCTTTTAAGCTATTCTTTTGAGATTTTCGTCTACCAAGAGTTAGGTATCTTCCCTTAGTTTTTCGTAAGAGAAAACCGCACCGGCACATTCTGTTTAGTCATAAATCTTTGAATTTGTACATCCGAATCCTAAATTTTTTGTAACTGATTCACCCAATGTCTTATTTTGCTCTGATAACTTTGACCTGTCTACATAGCACATTGACCACTGCCACGTCGGCAATAGGGTCCAGGAGGGATACCAATCGGACATGTACATTTGCGAAAAGGTCCATAGGCCCTCGAGTGAATCATGTAGGCATACCCATTCTCGTCTTCTTCCACGGCGACACATGCTCCCGCGCCACGCGCTTGTGGCCATGGCCGCATAATACGCTCGGTCCCTGGCTGCCGCCCAGTCCTTCTCACCGGCGCAGACGAGCATCCGGAGGCACTGGAGGTTCTCCAGCCCCGGCGCGTCGGGCGCCATCGGGTTCATCCTTGGGTCATTTGCACCGTGCACCGCACCGAGGCATGCGAACTCCCAGACCATGCCCATGTCCCTGGCGATCTCCTCGTCCTCGTCTTCGACGCCCGTGCTCCCACCAAACCAGGGATGCAGAAGGATCGCGCCCTCGATCCTTGGTGTTAGCTGGAACGGCACCTAGATCAGGACATTGTGCATAATTTTGCCGTCGACGCCGTGGCTCGCGAGGAAGAAGCATGCGCCATCGTCGTGCTCCATGGCTACTCGTCCAGGCCTCGCCAACCCACTATAGCGAGGCCCAAGCGTCATCGTAGGCCGTGGGCACTAGGTGCTCGGGCACGAGGAGGTACTCAACAGAGGCGACAAGGACGCCGGCGAGGGACACAACATAGCCGTGGTATAGTGGGGAGTCGGTCGACTCGATGAGGAAGCAGTCATCGTGGAAGAAGACAAGGACGAGCACCTAGTGCTCGGGCGTGAGGCGGTACTCGACAGGGACTGCGAGGATGTCGGCTGCCATGGCGAGGGAAGCGTCATAGCCGTGGTACAGCAATACACGGCCGACTGGTATCCCTGCTGGGCCCTACTGCCCAGGTGGCGGTGGTCAAACACCACGTAGACAATGTAATTACAGATAATATTGTTTAGCTTGACTCCAACAGGGTCTAGTTACAGCTTTGACCCAAGCTATGGTTTTGGGGCCAAAACCCCTTTTATGCCCCCTCTCTTTCCCTGTTTGACATAGCATTGCCCTCTCTTTCCCGTCTCCTTTCACTGTGCGAACTTGTGATCTTTGTTCTGAAAGTTAAAAAACCAAGCATGTAGTCCGAGCTCTAACTCTAACCAACGTGCAATTCTGATTCACGCACGCGAAGAATGTATGCAAAATAAATGAGCGTACGCTCGACCTTCTACCCCAGGAATTCACTGATGGGAGGCCATCGAGGACAGACATTACAACACAAAACACCTGCTATAAAAGACAAAATTCAAAACTCCCTCCATCCCCTCAAGCTGCTATCATTAACATCGCCGTGCAGCTATCAGCAGTGCCACTTCCATACCAAACCAGCTGCCAAAAAGAAAAGTTCAACACCACCAATGCCTCAAGGAGTCAAGAGCATCAATGCTCCAGCAGACGATGGCCGACATATGCTTCGAGTGCAGTATAAATCATAAGCAGAATGAACTTGCCGTAATAAAAATACTGCAGTTATCTCCACTAATATTAACACACGGTATGTTTTATTTATAGTGTACGAGTAGTGCCACATCATATTATCAGGTTGATCATAGGACAGTGTATTCAGACTACCAGGTCGGCTGTCAGGTCATCAGCCATTGGTACAACAACGTACTACTATATACTAGCTCCGTTGGAGTCCCCATACGAGCCAGCCGTGCCTGAAAGAATGCAGACCAACCTGTATTGCAATCCAGCAGTGGTTAGTGGAACTTGAAAAGATCATACCATGGAGATTTAAGAGAGGAATCAGTCAAGTTCAAGCTAACCCATAGGAAACAAAACAGAACACATCATAATTGCCACACAATCTATTTGCGTGGAAGATTTGACTCATTTTTTCAGGAACAAAAACAGAGTGCAGATAAAACTGGCAATACTGGGCAACATGAAAGCAACAGCATTCATCAAGGAAAGGAACAAGAGAAAAAGTATATCATCAAATTCAAGAGTCAAGGATCAGCCAAACTAGATAGTTTGTTCAAATATTTGATGACCAGCTTTCAAAAAATGTGCTCCAATCTGCAACTGTACCACGGATGCCCTTGCTGAGCTCACTAGATTCAACTCTATGACCAAACAAGTTATCATACCTGGTTCAAAACTGAAACATTTAAGTGAACTAATATTTTAGTGCCAATTCTGCGCAACAGCAAAATATCTAAATGTGAGATTGATTCTAAGTCTGCTATTTTTATTTGTTCCGAAGCTACAAAACTAGTACCCTGCGCTCGGTAAGTGTTTGCATTTTACTGGAACATGTTGTATGCTAGCCAAAAATACCCTAATAATAAGGACATAAGGTCAAACAGCATGACGAAAGTAACAAAAGATGCAAAAAATGATAACAAACAATGCCAAATGTCCCGTACGATGCAACGACATGATAATCTAATGCTAAGTTAAAAGAATAATCTGCAATGAAAAGCCATTAAGCTATTAAACTGGCAAGTAAGCAAGGACAACAATAACCCTGAAATGCTGCAGTTCTCAAATTAAGCTTTGCTTCATGAGAAGGCGACCTTGCTTTTTCATATATCCAAGCAAAGACATACATAATAATGAACACTGGTGGTCCTATAACCAAATGTAGCAATCACAAAAACTGAGTTGAGATTTTAGCTCTTCAAAGCGGAAGTTTTCTTTACTATGGTCGACTAAATAAATAAAAGCACACACACTGCTAAAGTATAACTCAATCAAAATATACGTTACATTGAGTATAAAGTTCAACTAGATCAAGGTTATTCCCCAACAGACTGGATGGCAAACAGCTACTATACTTTATTAAATCAATCAAATTCATGCATAGTAATGTGACACCAGTGAGAAAAGGTTTCACTGTAAGTTGATCCTATGGGTTAGAGCTACATTTTAAAGAATCTGTATAAAAACTATCAAGCTAAACAACAGAACCTTGCTAACTGACTTAACAAGCATAACAAGTAAAGGCTCAGGGTATCATATTAACAAATAATATGAGCATGATTTTGCAAATCCCAGGAGATCCAGATATCCCAAACAAAGCTAGTGCTATCTTGCAAGTAGAACCATAACCACTTAGGAGAGTGAGAGCACTATAGAAACCCGGCACCAAAACATAGTCGTCAGTCTCTAGCTGATTCAATTTCAGTTTACATAGCCTAGTTCAAGAATTCAGATGTGCAAGGAATCTCAAATTAGATACCATGGTACTCCCTCCGTTTCATAATATAAAATGTTTTAGCTTTTGTGAAACGAATGTATCTAGACATCTTTTAGTGTGTAGGTTCACTCCGAATCTACACACTAAAAAACGTCTAGATACATTTGTTTCACAAAAGCTAAAGCATCTTATATTATGAAACAGAAGGAGTATTTTTTAAGCATCTGTAGATTTCACTCTAAAAATTGACATGGTAAGCCAACGATTCTCAATTTATACTCGAACATATCACCCACTCGATTGACGAGTCTACTGTATTTAACCCTCCCAATCGACAGGCTCCGCTAAGAACCCTAACAAATCCAACTGTGCAATTTTGATTGAATACCCCCAAATTAAATGGAGTTAACAAGTAGGAGTAGAAACTTACTTCTAGTTGTAGTAGAGCTCGAGGCCCATGCCGTCGTGGATCTCGTAGTCGCCGAGGGTGATATGGTCCTTGTAGATGGTGTACCACTTCTGGATGCGGATCTTCTCGGGCCTGGTCCCTGTCTGCGCCGCGACGAGCTTCTTGAGGTCGCCGATGGTATCGTCCTCGTTGCACTTGACCCGCACCTTCTTGCCCAGCCGGTCGTTTAGCACCACCTCGATCATCCTCCCAAACCCTAGCTCCTCCTCCCGCGAAATCTCTCGGATTTTTCTCGAAGGGAAAGAAGGCTGGTGCGCAGGTGCGCCGCGCGCTGCTTTCTACAGAGCCGGACGGCTGCCGTCCGTCGTATCTGCACCGTTCATCCCTAAAAGGACGTCCAGTCTGCAGGTCTCTCTGACCTTCTGGTTCTAATTTCCCGACTTTCGGTTTGAGTGACTTGATTTTCGAATGTTAAACCAAAAACCTTTTTTATGTAGAGACCTAACGTTTTCCGGGCGACCAGCTGGCGATTAGGGTTACCGCCTCCACTCCCAGAATCTTGACCGAAGTGGAGTTAAATTCTCCTGATTAAGACATGTTCTTGATCGGTTTCTCCTGTCCATATCTCCCGATTAAGATCTACTCTTGATCGGCAATTCTTTTCCCTCGGGGGGCTCCGTGCTCAGGGAGTTGGCCACCATGGCGGCAAGATCTGATGCAAATTCGTCGAACTTTGCGGAAGGATCTGGGGGTAAGAAGGATGAAGCGTTGGACGATCTGTTGCAGCGATTGGGTCTTGATGAAGATGAGATCGACGATCTGGTCTTTGAAGATGAAGCTGATATACCGCTGGAGGGTATCAAGTGGCTAGCGCTAGCTAGGGTTCATACTACTAATTTTTTCAGCCCTACCACTTTTGAACAGCATATGCGCACGGCATGGAGTCCGGCTAAGGATATGATCTTCAATTCACTAGAGGAGAATTTGTTCACTATACAGTGCCACTGCCTTGGAGACTGGCTGAAGATCGAACAAGGCGGACCATGGCTATTTCGTCAGAATGCTATCATTATTGAGATCTATGATGGACTTGCTGCTCCCGAAACTATAGACCTAAATTTCATCACAGTTTGGTTGCAGATCCACAAATTGCCCGTGGGGTATAGAGATAAAGCGCTGATTACAAATTTGATAAAGAAAAAGGTCGGAGAGGTACTGGAGGTAGAAACTAATGTTCCTGGTATCAATAACTTTGTTCGGGTACGAGTTAAACTGGATGTGTGAAAAGTACTCCCTAGGTTTGTTACTGTTTCCAAGAGAGGGAAGAGAGAGTTCTATCAAATCAAGTTTGAGAAGATACCAAAGTTTTGTGGGGCTTGCGATTTCTTTGGCCACACACATCTTGAATGTGGAACGGGAGAATATTCTGAAGATAATCTGAAGTGGGGTGACTGGTTGAAAGTGGACTGGGAAACTTGGCGAGGCAGAAAAATTGGTGGAGCTAGGGTTGCTGGTCGAGGACGAGGAAGATTCTCTGCTGAGGGTGGTAGAGGCAGAGGGTCGTTTGGCGGTCATGGTGATGATCCAATGGGAAGGGGCTCTGGCCCATATGTAGGGCGTTTTAACTCAGGGTTAGCTCCTAAGGCAAATGCAACTGCTGATCAGTCTATCGATCAACTGATACCGCATGGTAATTCTGAGGTGGAAGATATTCTGGAGGACACGGCTACTAGTCCTCTAAAATCTAATGCTATGGATGTGGAAAAGGACACGATAATATCGGGTGCAAAGAGAAATTTGATGGATAACATGAATGGATCAAACCTGGGAGAAAATAATAACGATGTGATAGCTATGATCACGGATGGAGTACAACCCTCATCTAATATTGAAGCGGTTGTGATAAAGGACAGGAAAAAACGAACAAAGAAGGATGGAGCTGACTCCCCTTCACTAGGATCGGCGAGTTCCCTTGAGGAGCATGTCCGGGCCCAATGAAGATATTAGGGCTAAACTGTTAGGGCTTGGGTAATGCCCCGACAGTTAATGCGCTTTTGGATGTCCAAAGGCGGTACAACCCCGAGGTGTTGTTTTTGTCGGAAACACACCTCGACGACTATCCGGCTGAATGTTTGCGGAGACGGTTAAAGATGGATGTAAAGATAGTGAATCCCAGCAATGGTAGGAGTGGAGGTGTTATCTTGTTATGGAAAAGAGAGGTAATAATTGAGCAAATTTTTTCATCCCCTAAATATATTGATGTTAAGGTGATAGAAGGACCAGAGAAAATCTGGAGATTCACTGGGATTTATGGAGAACCAAGGTGGGAGGATAAGTACAAGACGTGGGACAAGATCAGAGAGCTCAAGAATAATTCTGACCTCCCTTGGATTATCATGGGTGATTTTAATAAAATTTTGTTTTCTCATGAGAAGGAAGGAGGTAGACCACGCCCTCAAACCTATATGCAGGCTTTTCGTGATGTTTTGAAGGAGTGTTCTCTAGAGGATATTGGTTTCACGGGGGATCAATTTACTTGGAAGAGGGGGAGAATGCGTGAAAGGCTAGACAGAGCCGTGGCTAATGGGGCATGGGCATATATGCACCCAGGCGCGGTTCTACAACACCTAGAGTATATAAAATCTGATCGTCGGCCGATCATGTTGGATACGGAGTACCAACCACAACAGCTGAACCAACGCTCAAGGCCTCGACGCTTCGAAGCTAAATGGCTGAGTGAAGAGGGATTTAGGCAAGTGGTCCAATAGGCGTGGGCGTCGGCGAGTTCGAAATTGTCAAATGGCGTTCTGGCCAAGCTTGGCTACATGCATGCAGCTCTACATGCATGGGACAGATCCGTGCTAAAAGAGCCGAAGAAGAGACTGCGTAAAGCGCAGAGAGAACTAGAGAAAGCAATGACGGGTCCCTTGACAGAGGAGAATGACAATCTCGCTAAGGAGATGGCGAGTCTGGTTGAAATTTTGCTGGAACAAGAGGAAATTCACTGGTTACAGCATTCCCGAGCAAACTGGCTACAGTTGGGGGATTGAAATACAAGTTTTTTCCACAACTTTGCATCAGCTCGAAGGAAGAAAAATTTCATAAAGAGACTGAAAATGATAGTGATGATTGGGTGGAAGATACAGAGTTATTAAAACCTCTTGTCCTAAATTACTTTACTAATCTATTTTCGTCAGAAGTACAGGCGACTGAGCCTGATCTTTTGGAGAAGATAATGCCCAGGGTTACTGATGCTATGAATGAAATACTTTTGTCCCCTTTCACTTCGGAGGAGGTCAAAAAGGCCTTATTCAGTATAGGTGACTTCAAAGCCCCTGGACTAGATGGATTGCATGCTATCTTCTATAAGCAATTCTGGGAGCTCTTTGGAGAGGAGATATCACAAGAGGTGCTACATGCTTTAAATACGGGTGTGATGCTAGAGGGATGGAATGATACCACAATTATTCTTATTCCGAAGGTTGATATCCCTGAAAAATACTCAGTATAGACTGATCAGCTTGTGTAATGTTATATACAAAATCATCTCAAAGATGCTAGTTCTCCGATTGAAGGTAATTCTCCCAGAGGTCATAGCACCAACTCAAAGTGCTTTTGTCCCCGGACGACTCATCACAGATAATGTTTTGGTGGCTTATGAGTGTGTCCATTCTATCAAAAATAAAAGATCGGGATCTACAGGCTCGTGTGAGGTCAAGCTTGATATGCATAAGGCGTATGACTGGGTCGAGTGGATTTTCTTGGAGAATATGATGCGAAAATTGGGCTTTTCTAAGATATGGATTTCTCTCATGATGGCATGTGTGAGATCAGTCAGGTACCAAGTAAGGTTCAATTCTGAAGAGACTGATATGTTTGTTCCAATGAGGGGTCTTCGGCAGGGAGATCCGCTATCGCCATATATTTTCCTCCTTTGTGCGGAGGGTTTATCTAGTCTTCTGTTGTACGAAGAACTTGGTGTCATTGATGGGGTAAGGGTGTGCAGAAATAAACCGTTAGTTTCACACATTTTATTTGCTGATAATTTCCTTATTCTCATGAAAGCAGATACGACTAATGAAACTTCCTTACAACAAGTTCTGGACACCTATTGTGAAAATTCGGGATGGATGGTGAGTTTGGCAAAATCAAGTATTTTATTTTCACCCAATACAAATAGTCTGGTGCGAAGTGAGACATGTGAGGTTCTTCATATTGATACTAAGGCTCTCTCGGATAAATATCTTGGACTTCCAGCCTTGGTGGGTGCGGATAGAAGTGATTGTTTTAAGCATTTCATTGAAAGAATTATACAGAGAATCAATGGATGGAAGGAGAAGCTATTTTCAATGATGGGTAAATAAATCCTTTTGAAAGCAGTGGCACAAGCTATACATGTATATGCTATGTCAGTGTTTCAAATACCTAAGGGGTGTGTAAGAGTATGATGGACGCTATTTCTCAGTTTTGGTGGGGAGATGACGAGAACTCCAAAAAGATGCATTGGATGGCATGGTGAAAATTATGCTATCCAAAAAACGAAGGAGGTATGGGATTCCGTGATTTCCAATCTTTTAACTTGGCAATGCTAGCAAAGCAGGCTTGGAGATTAATGTAGGGTTTGCAGCATACAAAACAAAAAAATTCCTACGATGGGAACAACTATGTACCAAGATCTATCTACTAGATACAAGCAACGGGCGGATATACATCCGTATATAACATACCCTTGAAGACCGACAAAGCTTAATGAGTCCAAACTCGTGGTTGATGTAGACGATCTCTTGCCGATCTCAAGATTGAGAGGAAGTCCTAGCACCGTTGTTTTGTTGCGGCGCATCCGTGCTCGCACACACATCTGAGGCACCGAGAAACCTCCGCCTCCTCGCTCCAGCGATGTAGCGGAAGCACAACTCTTTCTTGCCGAAAAGCCACCGGGAACATGTATCTCGCTAGTCCGAGACCATGGGGGATAAATACTAGAGGGGGAGAGAGATCCTTCAGGAGGAGGTGTGAGTGAGAGAGAGGGAGGGGGGCTCCTTTTATAGGGAGAGGGGGGCACCCAAGAGGCCATGCGCCCAGCCATGGGGCTGCCCCCTACCCTCCTTTCATTCATGTGGGTGGACACTCCACTCACACAAAAGCCTTTCAATTTCCTCCACTCAAAGTCCCACTCAAATTCCCATTAAATTTTGACCAAATTTAATGCAAACTCTCATTAAATAAAACTCCTTTTATTTATTCAGAATTTTCTCAATTACTTTAATGACAAACATTCTCATATAACCCTTGCTAGTATTTCATTTCACATGCAGAAACACTTTCTGCAATTTCACCCGAAAATCCGTTTCGGTATCTAGTGAAATAAATTCCTGCGCTTGTTATTCTTTTCGGCATGAAAATTTTGCTCCAAATGGATGTCGGTGTCTCTTAAGTGTGTCACCCTACGGTTCGCGAATAATATGGACATGATCGAGACCCCTCTCGGATCAATAATCAGAAGCGGGATCTGGAGACCCATATTGACTCCCACACATTCAGCGATGACTTTCTTGTGATCGCGAGAACCTTTTACGCTAGTATCTCAATCCCTTTGTTTCACGATATATTACATGTCCGAGATTCGATCATTGGTATCTCCATACCTAGTTTGATCTCGTTACTGACATACATTCTTTTCTTGTTTCCGTGATATAACATTCTAGTGATCAAATCACTTGCTTGCAAGCTAATCAATGTGATATCACCGAGAGGGCCCCGAGCATATCTATCCGTCATCGGGATGAACAAATTCCACTCTCGATCCATGGGCCTAAACATAACACTTTAGTAGTTCTGAACCCATCTTTATAATCACCCTGTTACGGTGTTACGTTTGATGTTATCAAGAAACTCTTCTGGTGTTAGTGATTGACATGATCTCATGGTCTAAGGATTAAGATCACTTCGTAAGTTGTTATAGCAATATAAACTCAATGACTTTGATCGTAATGCTATACTTCGGATGAATGTTCATCACACCATTACACTAATGTTGTGACCTCGTTATTAACAACATCCAATGTCCATGATCAGGAAACCTAGATCATCTTGTTAATCAACGAGCTAGTTTATAAGAGAGGTATAACTAGGAACTTTATGTTTGTTTATTAAACACACATGTATTAACGTTTCCGTATTAATACAATTATAGCATGTAAAATAAACATTTATCATAAACAAGAAATATGATAATAACCACTTTATTATTGCCTCTCGGGCATATTCCTTTCAGTCTCCCAGTTGCACTAGAGACAATAATCTAGTTTAGAAACTTTGCGTATTAAACACCTATGGCTTTTTGGTGTTCCATATACGCAATTGCAAGTGGTTAACATAATCTACGGATCTGACGCTTCAGGTCCATGTGTATTTGCATGTCTTTGCGTCTTCACGCATCACTCATTCTCCAATGAGATGGCATTGTATAAATTTGGTCTTTGGTGAGACCTTTAGTTCCTTGGGGTTAAATCATGTCGATACTATTGTA
This sequence comes from Avena sativa, assembly GCA_916181665.1. Classification (NCBI taxonomy): domain Eukaryota; kingdom Viridiplantae; phylum Streptophyta; class Magnoliopsida; order Poales; family Poaceae; genus Avena; species Avena sativa. The sequence continues at coordinate 293,796,126 of OV702297.1, read as the reverse complement.
GTACAATATATATTTAGTGTTAGACCATTGCGAACCACACCTTAGTTTGATAACAAACTACTTGACACAAATTACCTCTTTTGCTGCTACTATAGCAGTCATATACTTAGCCTTTTGTTATAGTATCCGTCATAATATCTTAACTTTGGAATTCATCAAAATCCATCATGGAATCTCCTTTCCATTACACTGTGCCACCCATAGTTTAAATTGAGATAAACTTAATTTGTATTTTGTGACAAAACTAGTATCAATGTAACGCTTTACAATGAATTATTTGTAATTGTTTGTCACCTCTACACAAATATATTCTTAGTTCTTCCAAAAGATCATAAGAATATCCTCACTATTGTCCAATGATCATTTTATGATTCATTCTGATATATGATCATAACACTTAGAACATAGGACATATCTGGATGTGTACATATCATGGTATGATTGATCAAAACATTCTTATGATTTCACTCATCAAGTGTCAAAGCACTTGAATCTTGTTTCACTTATCAAGTGTCGATACACTTGAATCTTGATCCAATTCCTTTCCATGCGAAAAGAATCGTTTCTTTTTGTTTCTATATTGAACTCCTTCAATATCTCATATATGTACGTTTGTCACAACCATATTAGCGTCACAGTCTATCCACTATAGACATTCATGCTAAATATTCGGGTTTTGCCTAAGTCTTTTATCGAAATGAAATTCTTAACCTTTTTCAATAAAAGATACATCATTTCCAATCAACAAGATGTCCTCCACATAATTTATTAGAAATATGTCTCAGTGCTCCCACTTAATTTCTTGCAAATACAAGCATCTTCATCGTCTCCAGATGAAAAATCCTTTTTCATCACGGTGAAGATTCCAACTCCGTGATGCTTACTTCAACCATTGAAGTTTGCATGCCCCTTTTTAGCATCTTTTGAATTAACAAAATCCTTTGGATCGTGTCATGTACACGTCCTAGGTAACCATTCTATTATAAGAACTTTGTTTTGTTTATTCATCTACCATATACCAAATTCTATGTAGTGATTGCTACTTTAATCCGTCCAGACTAAATATCGCTATAAAAGATCAAATCTTGTCATAGTCAACTCCTTGAACATTGTCGTAAAATACTTTACGACATGTCGACTATTTCATAGATGTAAAACATCCATGTCTGTTTCTTTATAGATCCAAATAAGATCGATAGGTTTTTACACCTTTCCGAAGGGTCTTCCAAGTTCAAAACTTGATTTCTCGTGTATGGAACTATCACGGATTTTATGGCTTCAAGGCATTTGCGGAGTCAGGGTCCATCATTGCTTCTTTGCATGTAGTCGATTCATCATTATCAAACAATAATGATTTACTCTCAAATCTCGGCATTTGATTGTTTATCCGACCTACTTGGTTTAATAAGAACTTAGATCTCCGTGAATACAACCTTTGAGGCACATAATCTATGAGCATTATGACAGCCTCCGGAACAATTTCCGGTGCTGCGCAACTCAGCACATTTAGCTAAGGTTCGTTAACCTTATCAAAGTTCTATTGTCCTCCCACTTAACCTTTTGTAAAAAACTTCTTTTTCAAGAAACTTCACGTTTCAAGCAACAAACCCTTTTGTCCTTGGTGTTATGGAGGAATAACCAATTGTTATTCGAAATAACATAGAAAGACATGCTCATCCGACTTTGGTTGTAAACATCTTACTTATGCTTAGCATACCAAAATTTATGAAAGGACAACTTGGGTTTTACCCCAAACCATAACTCATATGGTGTCATTTCAACGGATCAAGATGGAGCTCTTTTTAGTGTAAAAGCGGTAGTCTCTAAAGCTTTAATCTTTTAAAACATAATGGCAGTTTTCTAAATAACACCTTTGATCCAACCATGTCACACAAGGTTTCATTACAAATCTCGAACACTCCATATTCCTATGGTGTTTCGGGAGATGCAAATCTAGGTGTTTTTGCTAAACTTGTAACTCAAATAAATCCCTTTGTGATAAAATCATAAATCATTTATTTTCTTGTTACACTTGCAACTCAAATAAATCCCTTATGATAAAATCATAAACCATTTATTTTCTTGTTACAATGATTTTCCACTTCATCTTGAAAGTCTTTGAACATTTTCAAATATTTCATACTTCTTTATCATTAAGTGAATATTCACTCAAATTTCCGGAGAAAGCATATGAAGTTGAAGTCCATCGCTTACGACTATACATAATGGACTACATACATCGATATGTATAAATTTCAATATTTTAGTCGTTCGTTCTTCTTTGGCCTTTGAACGAAGTTTTAATTTATTCCGAGAAAAGTCTCACAAGCGTCACTTGATCAAATCAAAGACTCCAAAAATCCATGAATATGGAGATTCTTCATGTTTTCTTTCCAATATAATTTAAATGACAATGTCACTTCGTAAGTGATCTTCCAATCATTTTTCTTGCGACATTTTAGCATTATTTTTTATGGATGTGATTTCTCCAACTAGATTTGTAAATCATCCATCTTATATGGAATACGGTAATTATTTGAACAACCTTTGTTATCATAATACCTGATTTAAATAACAATTATTAAAACAAATCTTGAAGTCAAGCTTTGATGTCAACAAGAAATACAAACAACGGTTTGTTTGTTTTCGATGAACATCATCACATATTCTCTTGCTAGTTACTTAGGCCATTGTGGTTTATGAATTGTGTTGTTCCGTATGAAATTTCATACCAACCAATTCGGTATCCAGTACCCAAGAACCATATTGTTTAACAATCAAAGAATACAACCATAACATGTATATCATCTATATACCTAAACTGGATATTTTCAGTCTTTTCTTTTCTGCCAAATATATTTTATAGATTCTCTTTCAACATTTCACTTTTCCTTTTAAAAGAATCTATCAACGTCAAAAGTGGCGCCATATACATGACACATAGTCCAAAGCGTGTATATTCAAATAATAATACCTTTGGACTTGCACTTTTAAGTAAATCACCATCATCAAAATGATAGGCATTCTTTCAAAATCCATTCTTTAGTAATCTTTTAGTGTAGTAAACACTTTACATACATATTATATTCATCCTTATCATGACGATTTCATGATCAAGATAATGTAGCTTATAAAGACGAATCGTGAGGATAACGTTACTTTCCAAAACCCTTTTGGATAATTAGGATGTCTAGCATCTCCAAACTTTGTAAATTATCATCCAACATGAAATAAAATACATTATACTCTATCATATTGCAACCAAAAACATTGTTTCAGATATCGTTATATCTGTCACACATGATGGTTTCTGAAACAATTCTTTCAGCTAATAGATAAACTTGATATTAAAACAATCAAGAATCATGGAGGCAAACATGCTACTTAAGATACTAACACTGGAATTGTTACTCTCGATTTAATATTAATTATCAAATTTCACGGAGTAAACAAAGTTTGCTGAAAGTTTGCAATAGGACTTTAAACTTTAGATTGACACTCAACACAATACGATACCAGTTCGTAAAGTATATATCCAAAATTCTATAGTTCTATTATCTCAATTACAACTATGCATAAGGTGGTGAACGAATGCCAATGACTACAGCAAATTATGCAAATTCACTTTGATTTAATTTATGTTAAATTGAGTTCTACTAATCCAAATTAGAAATGAACTCCCACTCAAAAACGACATCCCCCGTGCCTTTTTGGTGATTACATGAACCAAATCCACTACACCAAGTCCGATCATCACGTGAGTCGGTGTAGCTTCAAAGGCGAGCATCCATATGGTCATCATATCAAAAAATATGACTCATGCTTAACCTTTCGGTCCGTGTTCTAAGGCCATGTCTGTACATGCTAGGCTCGCCGAGTAAGAACCTTAGTATTCGTGTGTGTAAAATTGTCTTACACCCGAGATATGCTCGTGGATTCAAGTACATCCGATCATCACGTGATGTCTTGAAGCGACGAAACATTGTCGGTGCATACTTAAGGAAGAACACATTCTTATCTTGATATCTAAATGAGGGATCATCTTATTATACTAATAAAACGTCAAACAAGCAATGTAAGATGCAATCAAACATCACATGTTTATAAGTGAAATGATATGGTTCCCGTATATGATCTCCATCATGTGCACCGTGGTATGATCTCTATCATACCTCTATGTGTAAGTCCAAGGTCTATGGAACCTACAGGTTATGTGTGTTGTAAGGGTATCATCTCATACTTATACTTACAACATCACCATATCATAACACTAGCCCAGCAACAATCTAAACCAGACGCCTCTAATTTATCCATTGCAAGTTTTATGTGGCTTAGGGCTTTCGAAGATAGAACCGTTCTTACCTATGAACATGAACCACGACGAGGATAACCAAATTGTTGACAACTCGTTGCAAATTAGATATTGACTATAGTAGGAGAGACAGACACCCGCTAGCCACTTATGCAAAACTAGTTGTATGTCAAGCGTGGAACAGTCTCATGTGCGAGGACATGTAAAGTTTGTCCGGGCCGCTTCATCCCACTATGCCACCAATATCCAAAGTACAACTAAGAAGCAATAAAATGATAATCATCGCCCACATACTCATATGTGTACTACCCGTGCAAAGCATCTACGCATAGATCCGGCTCTGATACCACTGTAGGGTTCGGAGCATAGAAAACAAAAAAATTCCTACGATGAGAACAGCTATGTACCAAGATCTATCTACTAGATACAAGCAACGGGTAGATATACATCCGTAGATAACATATCCTTGAAGACCGACAAAGCTTAACGAGTCCAAACTCGTGGTTGATGTAGACGATCTCTTGCCGATCTCAAGATCGAGAGGAAGTCCTAGCGCCGCAAAACAGCGGCGCATCCGTGCTCGCACACACGTCCGAGGCACCGAGCAACCTCCTCCTCCCCACTCTAGCGATGCAGTGGAAGCACAACTATTTCTTGCCGAAAAGCCACCGGGAACATGTATCTCGCTAGTCCGAGACCATGGGGGATAAATACTAGAGGAGGAGAGAGATCCTTCACGAGGAGGTGTGAGTGAGAGAGAGGGAGGGGGCTCCTTTTATAGGGAGAGGGGGCACCCAAGGGTCCATGCGCCCAGCCATGGGGCTGCCCCCTCCCCTCCTTTCATTCATGTGGGTGGACACTCCACTCACACAAAAGCCTTTCGATTTCCTCCACTCAAAATCCCACTCAAATTCCCATTAAATTTCGACCAAATTTAATGCAAACTCTCATTAAATAAAACTCCTTTTATTTATTTAGAATTTTGTCAATTAATTTAATGACAAAGATTCTCATATAACCCCTTGCTGGTATTTCATTTCACATGCAGAAACACTTTCTGCAATTTCACCCAAAAACCTGTTTTGGTATCTAATGAAATAAATTCCTTCGCTTGTTATTCTTTCCGGCATGAAACTTTTGCTCCAAATGGATGTCGGTGTCTCTTAAGTGTGTCACCCTACGGTTCGCGAATAATGCGGACATGATCGAGACCCCTCTCGGATTAATAATTAGAAGCGGCATCTGGAGACCCATACTGACTCCCACACATTCAGCGATGACTTTATTGTGATCGCGAGAACCTTTTACGCTAGTATCTCAATCCCTTTGTTTCACGATATATTACATGTCCGAGATTCGATCATCGGTATCTCCATACCTAGTTTGATCTCGTTACTGACATGCACTCTTTTCTTGTTTCCGTGATATAACATTCTAGTGATCAAATCACTTGCTTGCAAGCTAATCAATGTGATATCACCGAGAGGGCCCATAGCATATCTATCCGTCATCGGGATGAACAAATTCCACTCTCGATCCATGGGCCTCAACATAACTCTTTAGTAGTTCTGAACCCATATTTATAATCACCCTGTTATGGTGTGACATTTGATGTTATCAAAAAACTCTTCTGGTGTTAGTGATTGACATGATCTCATGGTCTAAGGATTAGGATCACTTTGTAAGTTGTTATAGCAATATAAACTCAATGACTTTGATCGTAATGCTATACTTCGGATGAATGTTTATCACATCATTACACTAATGTTGTGACCTTGTTATTAATAACATCCAATGTCCATGATCAGGAAACCTTGATCATCTTGTTAATCAACGAGCTAGTTTATAAGAGAGGCATAACTAGGAACTTTATGTTTGTTTATTAAACACATATGTATTAACGTTTCCGTATTAATACAATTATAGCATGTAAAATAAACATTTATCATAAACATTTATCGTTCACCTGGGAAGCATTATTGCAGGTCTAATAATGTTTAAACGCGGCTATATTTGGAGAGTGTGTAATGGTGAGAAAATAAAGATTTGGGAAGACCCTTGGATCCCAGCAAGTCCGAATAGAAAGATTATATCTCCACGGAGGGGTGCGATTCTTACAAGAGTTAGTGAGCTTATCAACCCATTAACAGGACAATGGGACGAAGATCTAGTAAGAAGCTTGTTTTTATCTGTTGATGCCATGCAGATCCTTCAGATTCTGCTTAATTCTCGGGGCTTTGATGACTTCATTGCATGGCATTATACCAATAGCGGTATGTATACTGTACGTTCCGGGTACCATGTACAATGGCGCCACCAATTTGGCCATATGGCGAGTCAGATGTCAAGTCCGGGAAGCTCTTTGATGAATCCAGTATGGAAACGGTTGTGCAAGCTGAAGATTCCAGAAAAAGTAAAGATTTTTGTCTGGAGGGCATTTCATGGTATAATTCCGCTTAAAATCATCCTAGTAAATCGCCATGTTGGTGCGTTGGATGGCTGCCCCGTGTGTAATCAGGGATCTGAAGATGTTATGCATCTATTGTTCCAATGCCCTGAAGCTGAGATTATGTGGAGAAACTTGGGAATTTTAGATATTATTCATGAGGCTACTATGGCTAGTCGGGATGGTTCAACGCTTCTGGAAGTTCTTTTGAGAGGCTAGGATACGACAATGCCTGGGTGCGATACTGTTGGTCTTCAAGAAGTCATTTGTGTGACAAGCTGATACCTTTGGTGGTTAAGGAGACATCGTACCCATGCTGAACCTGCTTCTCCTACGTTTAAATGCAAAAATATCTATATTAGCTATCACCAGAAATGCTGCAAAGGCGAATTCTAGCCAGTCCTTAAATGCTACAGCGAGGTGGTACAGACCAAAACCTAGACAAATGAAACTCAATGTTGATGCGTCATTTTATGTGGAATCGTTTTCAGGAGCAGTTGGTGTGGTAATACGGGACTACCAGGGCAACTTCGTAGCAGCAAGATCTAGCTTTTTGGCCCATATAGCTTCGCCGCTGATGGCAGAGGCCTCGACAATGAGGGCAGGTTTAAGCCTTGCTCTCCAGGTGGGGTGCGACAACATTATTGCTGAGTCGGATTCCACAGATGTTATTCAGGCATGTACTGGTGAACAAAGTTGGTGGAGTGAATCTTCGACGGTGTTCGCTGACTGCATCGACCTGACATCGCAAATAGGGAGTGTTTCTTTCCAGTATTGCCCGAGGGAAGCAAATGAAGTCGCTCACGAGTTAGCTAGGGATAACTTTCTACATAAATCTTCCTATAATTGGGTCTCGGAAGCCCCTAGCTTTGTCCTGAAATTTCTTGTAAATAATGTAACACTTGTTTGATGGACTGCAAGTTTTAGACGCACTCTTTTTCCTTACTAGGATATCTAAGGGGACTGGAAGGTTTTAATGAGGCGGCTTGTATGCTTAATATATTATGATTTCAAAAAAAAAACTGAACGCCCGAAGGTTTGAGCTACTCCCTCCACTTCTCAACTTTATTTAGATTCGTACGTGAGTCTCCCTATTAAAATAATATAAAATATTTTAGTTTTATAATCTAATAAAATTATATAGAATATTTTAATTTTATAAAGGTAGTGTATCTAGACCTTTTCACTGCATAGGAATATCTTATAAGTATTTTAAAACAAAGGGAGTACCCAGTTAAGTATTTAGATAGAAGCATTCATATCTAGATAAAATTGAGAACAACTAGCTGAATCGTGCGTTGCTACAGATAGACGAGAAACATTCGATACAATATAATACATGATATATTGGTTCCAATTTAATACTACATTGGTATCGAATTACTGATTTATCCATCTAGCCCACATGCTCATACATTGCTACTTTCTAGTGGTTGATTTGTATGAAATAATTTATAATCATAAGTTGAAAATTGTAGCAGGTTTTTTTTTTACGAATGGAAAATGGTACTCCCTTGGGTCCATATTTATTGTCATTGGATTGGATGTCTTTAGCATTAAAACATATTTAGATACATCTATTTCTACGACAAGTAATATGAATTGGATGGAGTATCAGATTGAACACCATTTAGCAAATTAATAGGTTGATAACTTTAGAGCTCAGTCACTTTTTTGTTATTGAGAGAGCTCAATCAATTACTATTACTATTGCTAATATATATGTCATTTTGTATACACAATTGCAGCCAACAAAATTTACGGATGGCATGTATATAATAAAAGAAAGCATAGAACACCAGGCATTTTCGACACAGAACTAAGATTAGGATAAATCATTTCTTTTCCTGCAATGACGTGCACATACAACATTATTGATTCTTTGCAGAGTTTATAGGAAATTAGTCAGTTGGGACCTAGTGTCAGCATGGAGGTGGTTTCCAAAGAGCGTTCACAATTCCTGCTACATAAGGTGAATGCAGGTTTAGAAATGTACGAACAGAGAACTGTTTGAAGTTTATAAAATAAATCATTAGTCATCGCTCAGACATCATGACATAGCAGATATTTTCTCAAGGCTAATAATTCCATAGAAAAAATCAGACTCGTGAACTTATTCTTTGAGGTAAAAACTGGAATTGAGAGGGAGATCGATGTGGACGAGAGATGGCAATTTTGAATTTTGGCCAGGTCGCCGGCAGCCAGTAGCTGCCCGCCCCGCTGCCGCTTCTGTGTCCCCCGCGCCTCTTTCGGCCGTTCCCGCACCCGTCCGGCCGCTATGCCCTGGCCGCCACGCGACAGGGTGCCGCCACTTTGCTGGCACGCGTCAATGGTGACGCGCTTCCCTGGCTGCCGGCAGACGCCCGAGCCGGCCCTCCTCCTTCTTCTCCGTGTGGCGGACCAGAGGCTCGTCCTCCTCAACCAGGCGGAGATCATCATCGATGCGCGGCCGCTGGTGCGGGGTGAGGTCATCGGCGCTAACTCGGTCGTCTTCTTCCCCGCCCACCGGGTCTCTGTCAGTGCTCAGGTATGCTTCCCCCGCCCGCTTTCTCCATGCAGGTCGGCGTCGCCAAAGTCGGCGTCTTCGGCCGAAGCGCCGTGGCGCCCGGAGCTCCCACCGCTGTCACCAGAGGAGATCAGGACCGCGGGGGACCTGCGGGGGAACCGGTGGGCAGACGTGGAGGATGAGGACGCCTCGGAGGTGCCCGCGTCACTGCAGCCCTCCTCGCCGCTGCCGCTGTAGTGGACCGGCGCCGTGCCGGAATGTGGCATGGCGACTCCTCGCCGCCTCTCCACCCTTCGTCGGCCATCGCTGGGGGAGTTCATCTTACTAGCGCGGCCCGTGCGGGATGGTAGGCGGCCGGGGGGAGCCCGCCCGTCAGGTGGCCCCAGGATCGCATCGGCGGCCTCCAGGGGAGTGGCGGCGGCTTCCAACAAGGTTGGGGGCGTCGGCCCTGCGCGTGGCTGGTGGGCGGGCTCTGGGAGGTAGCCTGTTAGGGTCCCACGGGCCGTTACTGGGCCTCGGCCCAGTCACGCGCCCAAGCGATACGCAGAGCTAGGGTTGGGCTCATCTCGACCCTCTGTTTCCCGCACTCCCCAAGCGTCTCCTCCGCCCCGTCCTTCCCCATCCCCTCTGCCGTCGCCTGCCACCGGGTCTCCATCATCCTCCTCCCGCCTGCAGCCGCCAACGCCCGCTCCGGCCCCGGCACCCTCCTACAAGGAGGTCCTCATGGAGCTGAAGCGGCCCTGGAGCCCTCTCGCGCCTCGGAGGTCTCCCCTCCCTGTCGGCCTGGCTCCCCCGACGCCACGATTCGCCCCCTCCCCGCCGGAGCTCCCCACCACGAGCTCCTGGCCCTCACCGCCACTGATCTCCTCACCACCAGGAGCCGTCCCTGGGCCGGAGGGGCGCAGACCCCCACCACCTGCACCGTTCCCCACCTCGGTCTAGGGGCCAGGGAGGGCGGCGGGCTTCTCGGTCACCTCCTCGCCAACAACGGAGGGTGCATGGGTCCGGTGTCGGCGTGCATCTCCAGAGGCTGCTCGGCAGGAGGAGAGGCTGCGTCAGGAGGCGTTGGCCTCCCGGGGTGGTTTGCAGGGGTCTAGGGGTGAGCTGGGTTGCCCAGACATGTCTAACTGGCGTGAGACCCCGTCTGCTCGTCCTGGCCAGCCCTTGCCGCCTCGCCCAGGGGGCGCCGGAGCTAGCCTAGGGCCCTAAAGAAGAAGAAGGTTCCCTCCGTGTTGCCTCTGGCAGGGATGTCTGTGGGTGTGTATCAGGCCCTCGCTCCCCGCCCTGGGCATGAGTGCATGTGGTACTATGGCCACGGGGTTAATGGAGGCTTCTACCACATCGATTTGGGAGGCGTCCAGATGACAGTTCCTGAGACGCTGGCGGTGGTGACGATTCTGGAGCAGGACCCGCCAGTGTAGGTTGAGGTGACGGAGGACTTGATCCACCAGGAGCTTTGTGAGGTCCTTCCGGGCCATGAGTGGCCGGTGAGGAGGGTCTCGGCTACCAAGTTCGTCGTGTCGTTTCCCTTAGTGGCGACCCTGCGGATGTGCGCCATCGGCGCCTCCTTCACCCTACCGATTCACCAGCTGCAGGTGCTGATCAGGCCGTCATCTGCCGACAAGGGGGTTACGGCTTCACTTTGTGAGGTATGGCTCCGCCTCTCTGGGGTTCCTTCGGAGGCGAGACAGGCAGGGATCGTCGCACTCATCGCCCAGGCGAGAAATGCCTGGAGGTGGACCCTTGCTCGCTCACTGGTCACGGGGCGGTCCGTCTTCGTGTGTTGTGCCCAGATCCCTATGTGTTCCCAGTGTCGATTCCGCGCTTCTTCTTTGACCGCACTGGGAGGGACCTGCTGTTTGAGCTCGACGACTCTCCTGCCCCAGCGAGGACAGGCTCCCCCTCTCCTTCCCCACCTCAGGATGACGACCCTAGGTTGGGACGGGGGGAGGGGGGGGTCGGAGGAGGACTCTTCTCTTGAGGAGTCACCGGAGGCGGCCAAGTCTTAGGCATAGGAGGCACCGGTTCCCCTACTCCTCGGCCTGCCGCGGGTGGGGGTCCACCCCCCCGCTATGACAGGCCTCACGACTGGGGGTGCGGGCCCCTTCTTCCTAGGTCGCCCGTCGCTCTCTCAGAGTGCCCCGACCAAGCTGATGTCGGTCGACATCCTGCGGAGTGCTCGTCCCCCCAGCAAGAGCCGATCACCTTCAACATCATGCAGTATGGCTCCAACCTTGACCTATCCCAGCTGTTCTTGTGTGGTGGGCCGGATGGGGGCAAGGAGGATCCTCATCTCCCATCCAGCTCATGTCGTCATCCGAGGATACCTCGAGGAGCGTGTGACTTGATGTGTTTCCCCAGGCTCCCCCCGCTCCCCTAGGGGTGGTGTGCTACTCCCTTGCCCCTGACACACCGGACCTCGATGCTGGCAGCACTGCCACGGTCGATGTCACCACTTCCATGGCGGCCCCCAGGGTTCACTGGACCAGAGGCCCTCGCCAGCCGCCTCCGCCCCCATCCCTCCACAGCGAGCGCATTGCGGGGGCCCGGAGCAGGGGCTCGGGTCCTGAGTCGACGGTTACGGAAGGGGCGTCCCAGAGGGCTTCAGCTCGCGACGAGTTCTCAGGTACTCCCCGCCCTCCCCATTGTTCTTCTATCTCTAGTTTTCCTTCGGGTTCTAGGTTTTATGCGCTGGAGGATGTGTCCCTGGAGCACCTGGGTGTGGTCGCTTTAGACAGCGGCAACGTTTTCCGCGGCGAGAAGGGTCCCCGTATGGAGAAGATCGCGGCCATGAAGGCTCGAGAGGTGTACGAGGGACAGATCGCCGTAGCCCATGCACGAGATGCACGGGAGCTGGAACAAGCCCTCAAGATGGCAAAACCTGGCTCCTCGGAGGCTGGGTCCAGCACAGCTCCACCCTTTGACCCTGATGGCGGCCAACCCCCTATGAGGACCCCCTGCCTAGGGAGACCTCGTGGGCGGCCTCCCAATGTCCCGCCTCGCCCCGCCACGCCTAGTCGCTCCCGTTCTGCCCTAGTAAGGGGGCCACCCTCAAGTGATCGTTCGTATGAACATCCTCCGGGCATTCCGGGTGTTCATTTGGAACATCCGGGGGGTCTTCCAGGACGGGAGGCGCCGTCAGATCAAGGAGTAATTGCGGCAAGAAGATGTGGATATTGTGGGCCTTCAGGAGACGTTCCGTCAGGACTTCCCGATGGTGGAGCTAGAGGGCCTATCTTGGCATAAGTTTGCCTGGACTTGGCTACCGACCTCCAGCCACTCGGGATGCATCCTCCTTGGTGTCAAGGAGGGTACCTTCAAGGTATAGGATATGGACTGCGGGGAATTCTTTGTGAGCATGGCCCTTACCCATAAACAATCGCACCTCAAATGGGAGGTTGTGATTGTCTATGGCCCCGCGGACCATAGGAGGTCACAGGCATTCCTGCTCGAGCTCAAGGCTAAGGTGGAGCGTACGGACACCCTGGTCATTGTGACAGGGAATTTCAACCTCATTCGATCCGCCGTGGACAAGAGTTCGGCGAACGTGTACCTCCATAGGATTTGTTTGTTCAATGACTACATCACTGACCTCACTCTCAGGGAGATCACTAGAGTTGGAGCGAGATACACCTGGACCAACAAACAGCTGGACCCGATCCGCGGCGTCCTTGACCAGGTCTTTGTCTCGGTACATTGGGAACTAGCCTTCCCCTTGTGTTCTCTCCGTGCGGTCATCAGGGTGGGCTCGGACCATACCCCCCTCCTCCTATCCTAAGGGGGAGGGCATCCGCCTAGACTGAATCGCTTCCACTTTGAAAACTTCTGGCTCTACCAGCGAGGGTTTGTGGAGGCGGTTCAGACTAGGTGGTCGGAGGCAGCAGCCTTGCCGCCCCGCTCCTTCTCTGTGGTCGATGTCTGGCACCATTGTGCCTTGATGTCATGCCAACTTATGCGGGGCTGGGGGAAAACCTAGGTGTCGCGATTCAAATTCAGAAATAGGTCATTCTGCAGGAAATCCAGGCCCTTGACCAGGAGGCTGACCGGGTGGGGCTTTTGATGGATGCCTGATCCCATATATACTCCCTAGAGATCTCCATTATGGATACCTATGACTGAGGCATAGGAGATGCAATGCATCTCTTTCTTTCTTTTGACCATAGTTGTAATACCAAGTCTAACTCAATGCTTCATACAAGTAAGAACCACTTTCTTATATTGTTTCATTCTGAACTCCTTCAGAATCTGCGGTGACCCAGCATACCACTGCATGTGTAGTACACTATAGTCGTTGACATGATATCTATAGAACACCGTTCTGTAAATATCACATCTCTTAGAGTGGTACAATAGAAACATTGCGGGTCCATATTACAAACATTCACACATTATTATTATTACAATACCAGAAGTTCAAGACTTCAAAAGGATTCAACTTATAAACCAAAATATAAAGTGTTTCAGTGGAATTTAAAAGTAGCAACTCCAACTAGGAGTTGAGCTTAGCAGCTTATTCTATAGAGTTCATGCTGCTCGGCTCCGTCGGTTACTACTAACTAGGATACTTAGTTGGACTTGTTGTCATCGACACCATAGCGGATTTCGTAATCCACTCCTTCAACACCTCCTGACAGGTCACACTCCTCGTAGAACACATCTTCTTGGCATTCGGCTGCATACATTGGCGTATCTTCGGGATCCTCAGAGTCTAAGCAAGGGATCAAAGGAAAGGATGAGTAACAGCGTTACCCGGCAAGTTCAAGGTGGGAAGTTTGATGCTCTAACTACCACCTCGGACTATAAGTCCTTGGTGCTATGCAGTTTTTGTAAATCTTTCTTCAAAGATTGATTTTATTATAAAAAATCTATGACCATCGGCCTTCACATGTCGACCAGAACTTTCATGGAGTTCCTTTCATGCCGCGTTCGTAGCTCCTTCCCGAAACAGGGAGTAACAAGCTACAATTCTTACACTCTGTAGAGGTGCGTTACTTTACCCATGAGAGATCAACTCCTTGTTGCACAACCGTGCGTACTTTCCCATCCACAATTCCATGATGTGGGGCCCAGTAGGTGATCCAAGCCAATCACTGACCCCTTCGTGACCTCGCATGCCTCCTTGGTGTACAACATGCCCACATATTGAATTACGACAATGGTTTGTACAGACCGTTAGATGCCAGAACTATCGTGGGACGTTGAGGGTTCCCATCCATATGCTGCATATCCTCTACGAATTACCAATTAATATGCATGCTACGAGGATAACAGCCATGACCTGCACATCTGGCTACATGCGAGAGGAAGAAGATACAACTGAGTTCTATGTACCATTCCAAATCTCATGGCTAACGCGTGACATACGGCGCTAGAATCACTGATGTCATGGGTTATTAAGTCCCTAATTGTTCATCACTATTGCAAATAGAACCATAAGTTCTATTGCTCCATTATATCATCACTTAGGATGATATCTAAGATTTCTTTATTTGTGAAAATAATATTTTCTTTTTTTGGAGTATATATGATAACACACAATTTGCAAATACTTTGATAAAGACTCTTCAAAGGATACGAGCAAGTGATGAAATTGCCTTGTAATTGCAAGGTAGTGAAGTCTGATGCTTGCACTGGACCTTGAGCTTCTATGTCTACAAAAACATCATTATTGCCTGGTAAGGACAATATTTAAAGAAGCAAAATGATTATGCAAAGTAATGTAATGCATTATTTAGCTTTATGTGTATTCTCCCCCATTATTTAAATTATAAAAAATAGTCTTTTAATAATAAAGGATTTATAAATATTAATTTTTTTAATATTTATTGAGTATTGTATTCTTTTATTTTATTTCCTTTTATTTGAATTTTATTTATTTAATAATTCCTTTAAGAATTATCATTTAAATACCAAAAATTGATATTAAATATTTGTTTAGTATTTTTCTAAAATACTACAATATTGATATATAATGAAAGTGATTTTTATTTATTTTTATCGTCTTTCAATAATTTTGTAAAATTCCATAAGGAATATATATAGTACAAAATTCTTAATAAAAATTTCTATGTCTAAAATTTTATTTCTTAATTTATTTGGATAGTTTGGATTATTGTGAATCCAAAAATATTTTATTTATAATTTTTGATTTTTATTTATTTTCTAGAATTTATTTAAATTTAGGGGCATTTTGGTCTTTTCCTAATTATTAAAAAAATGCCTTTAGGTAAATGGGCTGCCTGTGTTGGTTTATTGGGCCCTTGTGGCCCAATAGGGTAGAACCAAAATGACACCCCGAAGGGGTCCTGGCCCAACCCAGCCCACACTCTCCCTGTCACTCTCTCGATCTCATCTCTCTTCTTCTCCTCTTCGACCCCGTGGTCGATGGCGCCGCCGCCGTGCGCTGCTCGCCGCCATGGTCCTCCCTGGTCACTGCCGTGGTGCAGGGCTAGGTTGTCGACCACACTCTACCTTCCTGTCCAATTCGATTTGGATCTGGAGCTCCCCCGTGTCCAGACTAGCTCCATCCCGAACCCTAGGGTTTGGGTGGTGCTGTTGCTATCGCCGCCGCTGCTGCCGTGTGTCGTGGGGGTGTTCCTCGCCTCCAGGCATGGCTAGGGTTGCCGCCTCGGTGTGATGTGGGTCGTAGCGCCCCCTTGGGGGTGCTCCCCGTGCCGCCGTGCTCGTCGTCGACCTCTGCTTCCTCTTCTCGCCCACAACAACATCCTTCAGTAAGTTGTTCATCTTCCCCTCGTGTCTTCTGTGCTAGGCCATCCTATGCTATGTGTTGGTAGTGGCCACTCCTGGCTAGTGTCATGTCCTGATTAGGATTGTTTGTTCTGCCTAGGGTTCATATCCCTATGTGGATTAGATACCTGATGAGTTTGGATCATGTATTGATGATCCCTAAGCATACTAAGTGGTTGTTTTCTATGGATTACTGCTTATGGTTAGTTTTGGTGATGCTAGTGGCTTATCAGATTGATTCCATTGGTTAATTTTGATATGGTTCAGATGATAAGATTACTCTAGAATCATTGCTTGGAGATTCTAGTGGTTTGAGAGCTCACCACTGTCATTACTTGGTTAATGAAAGTGATTTTTGTGTGATGAAATCACTATATCTGTACTGTTGGCTTAAGAATTAGTATATAGCTGAGATCAATTGGTCTCTTACAGTGATGATATGTATATGGATTTTCCTGGTTATGATTCCTGTGATTAATATCAGGAAAATGATTTTATGGTTGGCTGTGAGTGTAACTATGAAAGTTGGATGCTTAACCTGCTTTGTTTAGAAGATGTTCTTGTGACACCATCCTAGTATGGCACACAAGATTAGGTTCTATTACTTAGCTTGCTTTTGCTTAGGCTTAAGATTAATTTGGCATCAGTGATAAGTGGAACTTCTTTCCCTGAATCCCTAAAACCTATGATGTTGGTCTGAGGTTTAGGATCTAGGTCCTTATCTTGTTGTTTCTCATGGATTGGTTCTGGTAGTGATACCAGCTACTGCTTCTGGAATCAAAGTTGGGAAAAATGATTGTAGGCTTGATAACTTATATGGATCCATAGGATGAAATTCTAAGGTGCTACTCCTATGTAAGAGGTGTGCCTAGAAGTTCAGATCTTGGCTATATTCATTCTTGAAATTTAAGTTATAGCCTGGTAGCTAGGATCAATGATGTTGTCCTGAGATCCTAGTTGGATCTATATAGTTTTCTGGTTGCTTTTAGTGTTTGAAAAACTTCAATGATGGACTCACCCCACTTGGGTGTTTTCCTGAGAATTTGAGTATGAGACAACTCATGAATGTTTGTCTAACTTAGACAGAGAAATCATGTGATGGTCTTTTCTACTCACCACACTTGGTTGTTGTTGGGGTTGCAAGTTGTTGATCTTGTGGCTAGCTTGATCTGTTGCTCCTCCTGATACTTCCAGCTTCTGGACTTGTCCTTGATCTAGCTCTCCACCTCCTGGTCCTGGTGGCTTGATCTTGTGCTTTCTATCCACCTGATCTACCCCCTCCTTATGTCACCATCTTGGTGAGATGATCCAGGGTTTGGTTGGTGTGATCTTATTTTGGCTTGGTTTGGTTTAGCTGGGTTGTTGTGCTTGGTGTGTATGCACCAGAGAATGGTGTTAGAGATGCCTCCCACGGCTGTGATGAGTAGTTTTGTGTGTGTGGCCTGTTGATGCTGTGCTGACATCACACACCATGCAGTTTGGTGTGTGTGCTGCTTGTGTGCCTGCTGCACCTTGTGGATATGCTCTGGATATGAAAGTTACTTTTATCTGCTTACTCTTACTTATCTGGTGAAACTTGCCCCTCCTTGCTGTTTGGAGTTATTTGACTTCTGGCTTAAATTATGAAAGATTCAGTTCTTTCATATTGGTGAAACTTTCCCCTTTAAAGATTACTCAATGGTGAAATTTTGAACAGTGCAACTCACTGTCAATTCTGAGAGTAAAACATTTTTTAACCCTTCACTTTCTTTCTTTTAGTTTGTGTTTGTTTTGCAGGTACCAGACTTGAAGATTCAAGACTTTAGTTTAGGTTTTATTTTTATTTATATAATAGTCACTTGTAATCTTTCTTTTATTCTTTTGTAATCTTTATTTTATCCTTTTGTACTAAAGATTGTAATATTACTCAATATATATAAAGATTCTTTTATTTCATTATCTATTGTAAAGTTTCTTAAGCATGTTTATAAGTTACATTTTGTAACTTATTTATTGAATAAAATTATGGAATGAATATTCTTTTTCTTAATTGTGTTCTTTATTTAAAGTTTGAGCTTCTAATTATCAACTCTTGACTAAATCATAATACTCAAACATAATTCTAAATCCTTTTGAATTATGAATTCAACACTCAAGTTTAAATTCAAATTTCATTTCCCAAAACACACTCATCCACAAAGATCATATCAAAGTTTATCACAATCATTCTCCAAGACTATTCCTAATCTTAAAGAGTGAAAGAAACTTTGATCACTTTAGGTTTTTATTTGGCGAAAATTTTACCCACATTTTCACAGATGAATGCATGCAATTTCACAGATTCCTAATTCTACCCTTCATTGGTTCCTAAATGCTGGGATGTTACAGAATATTACCTAGGACAGTCTGAACATCTTCAGAATCAAGTCCATGAAGAATTCAACAATAATGTTTATTAAACTTACCTATCTATCTCGATAGATTCCATTGTTTAATCATTTCTTCAACTTCATACATATTTACTAGCTTAAATATTATTAATACCAATCACATCATTCATATATGTCATCCACATATTTCAGAATGATGACACGCTCCCACTCAAATATGGCATCCATATATGAGATCTAGGGATTTCTTTTAGCTCCCACTCAAATATGTCTCCTACATATTGAGTGTTAGCCAAGACATTAAGCTTCCACTCAAATGCAAGTCCTCCCAATAATCTTGGACATTCCAAGATTCTTTGATCATCATTAAATTGAGAATTCCAGCTACGAGTTCCCAATATCCATATATTGTTGGGGTAAATCCAATAGACTCAAGCATCACTACCTTTGTAGTCAACTCCTTGAATTTGTCCAAACATCCTTTGTGACAAATCGATCTTTATGTCTTTCCATTAAGTTTCATTTCCTTCTTATGACTTCGTAGTCATTTAGAAATATTAAGTAAACCTCTTTACTTAATAAGATCAAGTAACACATTACATTTCAATCTTGAATGTAACTTAATACATGATTTTATGACTCCTAGTCATTTCTTGCATTTAGGTCCATCACGCTTCTTTGTATTTCGTAGGTATGTCTTGTTCCAAACATGACAAGTGAATCAATAATATAATTACGCTGACTTGCAGAATATTCTTGAATCCTACTTTCTTTTGTAAAAGTGTTATCTGAAACTTTATGATCATTATAATTAGTTTTTCCTCTCTTTGTAGAGTTCGGTTTCACGAATCAAATTTTGCCGCGCCACTCAACAATCAGGAGGTAAGGTCAAATACCTTATTTTTGAACTTTTACTTTCTTCCACATGTATCTTCATCAAGACACATAAACTTTGGACAACAACAGGTTTTCCCCTTGTGGAAAATATATTCATAGTTTCCTAAGAATTCACTACAAAAACTTGTTTTTTCGCCACAATTTCGAATCATCGAAACCTCTAGAAACTCGAACGTGCCATAACTCTTATGGTGTTGTTTCCACAAATCTTTAGATGTTCCTGTGTATTTTCAAATGAGTGTTTGTTTATTTCTATCTTTAACTCTAAATGATAACTATAACCCTCACAAGTGATAATATTAGACCATATGTATCTAATACATAATGATTATGATATCTAGACATGTCAACACCTTGAATTTGTCCAATTATCATAATTTGTGAAACATATTTCACAAGTCCCTTTATGCCAATACTTAACTTAAATACTTTAGTCATATTGATCAAATCAAAGAGACTTTGTATTCCTGCTAATTCCATATCCCACTTTGTTTTGAGCTCATTTGAACAATTCAAAATGATTCAAACTCGTGTTTCATTAAGTAAATACACCTATTCACTTAAGTCCACAACGAAATAATGATTTCCACTATTTGTTGAAAATATGATACATCACTATATATAAAATTCAACATTTCTTCGCATATCACCGTTTTACCGGAATGCAGAGTTTTAGTCATCTTGCCAAAAGAGGAATGGTTTTGCAAAGTCTCTAGATCAAATATCTAAGACCCCGATTTTCATCTAAGTGAAAAACATGCAATAACCATCATGACTTAAACAATAGTGTCATTTCATTAGTAACCTTTGGATATCATTTAGCATTCTAATCCTTTATAAATGCTTAACCTATTACCATTAATATAATTATGAGAATAACTCATTTATAATCATAATGTGACCATAAATGTATTATTCATAAGAACAGTATAACTGGCTTGTAACTTATTCATATGAATAATCGTCTTGCTTAAACCAAGACACACAAACAAGGATTACAAAATTTTATTCAATTTCACTAATCCAAATGATAAACTTTGAGGGAATGAGTGATGTCGGCCATCAACCAGTTTGCTTGCCGTCATCAAGCCACATTGCCTTAATTCTAGCAATTCTCAAGCAGACCATCCTGTTTTTACAAAACAGGACAAGTATCCAATACTTTGTAAACTGCAACGAGTTTTGCAAGAATCACATTTATAACTTTGTATATCTGGCATATACCATTTTCCTCCATGACCTCCATTACAATCAAGCCCTTCTAAGAGTTCTCAACTCTAATGCAAGATTGCTATGTGATTCTCCAAATATTCTGTTTCCATCCACCATTTTTTTGAGGGTAAAATAGTAGGGCAAAGTACCCCACTGCAATTTTTATATATCATAGAGTGTTACAAAAATATTTACAAGCTCAATCCACCTCAAAAGAGGGATAACATTCTAAGCAGCTATCTCCTGCCTAAATTATTCACGATCCAATCTTTGAGGCCCTGATAATTCTTCTTCTTAATTCTATACATGACCCATCTTAATTCCTGAGCGACAATAGCCCTCCATTCCTCAAGCGAAGCATGCTTGTTGTTGAAGATTTCATTGTTTCTGCATATCCAAATGCCCCAAGCTCCGATAATAATAATTTCCATTGCAAAAGGGACTTTAAGATCTTTTTTAATACTGACTAAAGCTTCAAAAAGATTTTGGTCAGTCACTTGGACATGTGAGATTTCAGCCCAGCAAGCTCTTGCAAAAGGGCAGTCCCAAAATAAATGTAGAATGGTTTCTTCACTGATGCAGCCATGAAACACACATTCATAGGAAGTCAGAGTAAAGCATTTCCTTTTCAGAAGATTTCTTGTGTTTAGCCTATCAAGAAGCAAGAGCCAGAAGAAGAATTTGTGCTTTTGCTGACAAGAGGACTTCCACAACCAGGAGAAATGTGGCTGTACAGGTTGGCAACCAGATAGAGAATAATAAGCCTTTTGGACTGAAAAATTACTGCCCCAAATGTAACTCCAGCTGTCAGCTCCCCCTTGCCTGCCAGTATTAAGAATTTGCTCAAGACTTTGATATTCCTGGTAAGCTTGCTGTGACAGAGGGAGGTAAAAAAAGATCTTGAGTATTATCAGTCTGCAGGAATTCATTGACAGAGATGTGTGGATTTTTTGCATAGGAAAGGAGATGAGGAAGCTTATGCTGCAGACAACCATCATTCCACATATCAGACCAGAGAAGGGTGGATTTTCCATCTCCCACTAAGCACTTTGCAATTCCTTTAAAAATGTCAATCAATTTCAGATGAGCTTCCCACCAAAAGGATCCCTCAAGACTTCTTCCAGGGAGTTTACCATTACAGTAATAAGTGTTCCATATAAGGTGAACCCATGGGATATCCTTGTGATTATAAAATTTATCCAAATTCTTCAAAAGAAGTGCAGAGTTTTGAACATTAAGGTCAAGCACTCCCAATCCCCCATGGTCCTTGGGCCTACAAACTTTCTTCCATGCTACAAGAGCTTTACCTCTAGCTTGAACATCAGATGTTTTCTTTCTCCACAGACATTGTCTCATATATTTAATTAACTGTTCCTTAATAGTGATAGGAAGATCAAAACAACTCATGTAATATATGGGAAGGGAAGATAAGACAGATTTAACTAGCTGCAACTTCCCCCCATAATTAAGAAAGTCAGCAATCCCACACAACCTTTTCTCAACTCTCTGAACAATAGGCAGGAAATGGTCCACTGTAGGCTTATTTATACTTAAAGGCAGACCAAGGTAGGTGAATGGCAATGAGCCAGTGAGGCAAGAAAGAGTATTGGCAAAGTGCCCAAGCCTCACAGAGTCCATGTTAATTGGCATCATACTAGATTTAGAATAATTAACTTTGAGTCCAGTGGAGAGAGCAAAAGTATGGAGAAGGGCCTTAAGGCACAAAAGTTGCTCAGAATCAGCTTTAAGGATTAATAAAGTGTCATCTGCATACTGCATCACAGGGAAATCAGGACAGAACACACCTTCAATGGGCAGGGAAAGAAGACCAAGATTCATTGCTTTATTGAGGATGCTTTGGAGGAGATCAGCAGCCAAGACAAACAGGAGAGGAGATAAAGGATCCCCTTGTCTAACACCTCTTCTGCAATAATTTTTTTTCCCAGGCACTCCATTTAAAAGAACAGAGGAGGAATCTGAACCAAAGATTAACTGAATCCAAGAAATCCATTTATCACCAAAACCTTTGGCTTTGAGGATATTGATAATTGCAGAGTGCTCAATTCTGTCAAAAGCCTTTTCAAAGTCAAGCTTAAGAATTAAAATTTCTTCTTTGGACTTGTGGCATTGATCAAGGAATTCAAATGCCCAACCTAAACAATCTTGGATAGATCTTTGTTTGAGGAAACCATATTGATTCTTGTGGACAAGTTTAAGGATGAGCTTCTGCAGTCTATTAGCCAGAATTTTGGTTATAATCTTGAAGACACTATTTAGCAAAGAAATAGGCCTAAAATCTGCAGGAGTCAGAGGAGCTGCAATTTTTGGAATGAGGGTGATAAAAGAGGAATTAATGCTTTCCAAGGAAGTTTGCCCCTCATAAAAATCCACAAGGAGTTGTTTCACATCATCCTTAATAATAGGCCAGCATTGTTTCATGAATTCATTATTAAAACCATCTGGGCCAGGGGATTTGTCATTTGGCAGATCTTTAATGACCTCTTCAATCTCCTCATCAGAGAAAGGTTTTTCCAAAGCATCCTTTTCCTCTTGCCTTAAGCATTCCCCAGCCAAGTCATTAAGATTGAAGTGCATTTCAGGCTTATCAGAAGTACCCAATCTATCTTTGAAGGAATTCCATAGAAGACTTGCTTTGCCATCATGATCATAAATCTCATCATTAGAAGCATCCTTAAGCATGGAAATATAGTTATGCCTAAAACTTATGGTAGCTCTGGAATGAAAGAATTTTGTGTTTTCATCACCCAGCTTAACCCATTTAATTTTCCCTCTCTGCTTCCAATAAGTATTTTGGTCTTGTAACAGAGAAATTATAAGATTTTTCAGGAGATCCCTGAGATTCCATTCTTGGACAGTAAGAGTTCTCATTTCCTCCATGACGTCCAGTAAGAGTTTTCATCACCCATCCACCATGGAAGAAAACTCATCCAATGGCTCATACTTTATGTGCATTCTTTTGCAGAATACAAATTGTAGCCCAGCTCTCCATCGAATGGAGAATGGCTCCTTTTGGATGATTTATGGAGAAAACACAAACTTTGTGGAGTCGTCAGATTATCTCCTAATTGTTATTATATCAAGAAGAGAAGATATGCTTATTACGAGGATATCACTCAGGCGTGGGTATTAATATATGAAGTTGGACCCTTTTGCTAAGTTTCATATCTAGCAAGAAATTTCTCATGGTCGCAAAGGACCTCAATGATATAGGCCATGATCTACCAAGATATTTGCAAATAGACATCTAGACTTAGTTCATAATATGAGATCAATTCATAATTGACCTCCCACTAAAATTGTCATCCCCTAGACAATTTTAGCGATCACATGATCCCAATTCACTATGCAACCCGCGGTCGTCACGCCGGCAACATAGCTTCAAAGGTAGACATTCTCCAATGTTAATCACATCATCCATGTGACTCATGCTCGATCTTTCAATATCTTATGTTTTGAGTCCCATGTCCCACATGCTAGGCTTGCCAATTCAAACTTGTGTGTATTGCAGTACAACCCTTGCACCCACTATATGCAAACATAGATATGTCTAGCCCCTGATCATCACGACCGGTTTCATAACGAAGAACTTTCTTGGTGGTGCATACACAAGGGGAACACTATCATTGGAATTTAATAGGGATCATATTATATAATATGCTACCATTGAGTATCTAATACTAGTACACAATAAGATGTAAAACAAGTATCAACATCACACGTATATTTCTGATATGATATGGTCCTTCTTGTGCCTTGATCTCCATCGAGCACTCCTGCATGATCTCCATCGTGCCATCGGTTTTGACGCAAGGTCCACGGCGCCACCAGTAGGTCATCCATCGGAATGATGATTATTACTACACAACTTAGTAACATAAAAGCAAAACTACTTTACCTTCGTAACGACCATTACCATATCAAATCACATGCCCCTCCCGCAACATAAACTTAGATGCTTCTACTTTATCTATTGCAAGTTTTACATGGTTGTAGAGCGTGGAACCAGTCCTGCTAGCCACTTATACGGAACAAGCCGTTTGTAGAGCGTGGAACCAGTCTCGTGTAAGTATGCGTAAGTTCGGTCCGGACCGCTTCATCAAACAGTCCCGCGATATAAACAAGTACATGTGGGAGGGTAACAAATATAGCATCAATGCCTGCATAACACATGGGCGTATTGGCCGTATAGTACTACTACGCATAGATCGTCTCTAATACCACTATTGGGGTTCTAGTGCAGAAAATCAAAAAATTACTACGATAGATCGCCCTGATGCCCAAGATCTATCTACTAGTAATGAAGTAACGACCGAGAGGTTTCGGATACATACCCTTATAGTTAGAAAGCGGTTGACATTCTGAGAGGAACGTGGTTGAAGTAGTTGTGCTCATGCCGACCTCAAGGTCGCGAAGCTCCTCACAGCTCACCCCTTGCTCCATCACCGTGCAGCAGTCCGGCTCACGACATCCAAAGTGCCCCAAGTGTTGCACCTCGTGGCTTTGTACACATAGGGTGTACGATGAGAACCTTCGTCTCCCCGATCCTGCCGGGAGTACATGCGGAAGTAGATCTCCGGCTTCAGAATCCCCATAGCACAACGACGCCTACAGAGTAGCCTTGTTCACATGGCCCTTACATGGAGGGCCACTGTCACAAGGTATAGAGAGAGAGGGATAAATTCAACCAAAGGACTTCTCAAATTGTGTGTTCAACCCCACCAATGATCACCCTTTATATAGACGGAGGGGGTGAGCCCTCCCCATTAGGTTAGCCATGTGGGACTAATAGACAAAAGAAATCTGGGAAAAACACTAAAAACAGTCGGATGGGCTGGACTCATTCAGCCCAAGCTACCAACCAGCTCAACCCGGGTGGGCCAGGGACCCTCCCAAGCGCGTGGCATGCGCGCATCCCAGCCACGGCGGCCAGCGACCTGAGAGGAGAGGCGACAGGGAGGGGCGGCCGGGTGGGCCATGACCAACCCACCTCGCGCCAGCCCGTGGCCTGCCTTGTGTGGCCGGGAGGGCTGTCCCACCATGCGCGCACCGACACCTGCCTGTCCACCAGCGTCTGCCCGCGAGCGGTGGCGATAATCCGTCACCCACTTTAAGTGGGCTGCCAGGCCCACTTGCGGAGAGGCAGTTTTTCTGCTGTTTTTCCCTTTTCCAGGGTAATTTTCTCTAGGTCAATTCCCTCCGGGGTTTTGACCTAATATGGAAGTTGACCTATAAATTTTAATTTAAATATTTATTTTTTATATATTAATTCATAATTAGCATATGATAAATACATATATTAAATTGCCATTTATTCAAAACTCCTTTCGGTCCTTTCCTTTATCCTTTTTCTTCGAACATCTTCGGATCTCTCCCTGGAACAATTCCAGTTTCTATTTTTCTCTTAAGATTCTACCTTACAGATGATATCCAGCTCATCACACCCTTAAGTGTATCCCCTCACGACTCGGGAATGGCACAAACATGATCTCCATCAATGATCAACAGCGGGACCGGGATGCCCATGATGACCCTTGTACATTCCAAATTGATGATATCGTTTGAATCGTAAACGTCGAGTCCAATTTGCTTTGTTTCTTCGCTTACTCGTTCGAGATCCGATTGTTAGATATCTCCATACCCTATTCAATCTCGTTATCGACAAGTATTGTTCACTTGTTACCGCGATATTACATCCCACATGTTGCAACATTATGGATGTAATCTTACCAAGTCAGCATAGCTGTATCTTACCCATCACTGCGTGAACAAATCCCGGTCTTTATTCATAGGCCTACCTATTCCTCCGGATACCTAGCATACACCTTTATAATCACCGTTTCACTTAGTGATGTTTGATGCAGTCAAAGCAGCCTCGGGAGACAGTGATTAATATGATCTCACGGTCTAATGAGAAGGAGACTATGTTTCTGACTATTGCAACGATGAACTTTGTGACTTGATCGTGTCACATTCTTTGAGAAATGTTCATGACATCATTCACCAATGATATGATCTCGTTGTCAACTAGATCTATCACTTGTGATCAAGAAACCTTGACCAGTCGTTGTCCAATGAGCTAGTACCAGCAGAGGCTACTAGGGACTTATGTTTTATATCACACCTGTATCAATGTTTCCACTTGATACAGTTATAGCACAATATGAAACTATTACGAACTTTATTGGGATATGACAATAATAAACTTTTTATTATTTTCCTCTAGGGCATATTCCCTTCACTATATACATAGGTCCTCCAATCCAACCTCCCATTTTTTTTCAATTTCTCCCCCCTGAAAACTCATCTCAGCAACTGTCAACCTTCTACTATAGACAGGATTACCCAGATATTTCATTGGCCATTCTCCTGCTTGACAATTAAAAAGGTCAACAAACTCCTTTAATCTTACATCATCATCTTGAATCATAAAAATCTCACTTTTTTCAAAATTAATTTTCAACCTAGACATTGCCTAAAAAATGTATAACCACACTTTATGATTTCTTGCTCCTTCCAGGTCATCTTTTTTCAAAATAACAGTATCATCCGCATACTGCAATAGAGCCAAACCTTTGTCAAAAATATGATCCGCCAAGCCTGTCAACAAGCCTGTCTATTTAGCATTATGTACCATCTTAGACAAGCTATTAACTGCTAGACTAAATAGGATAGGAGCCAAGGTATCACCTTGTCTCACCCCTTTAAAGCTACCAAAATAAGGATCAGTTAGATCATTCACTTTGACACTAAGTGTCCCTTGGGTAACTGCATTTTTATCCAAATCAACCACTTATCACTAAGATTTTTCTGTCTACAGCAGTCCATAAGGAAATCCAAATTAATCTTATCATAAGCTTTTTCAAAATAAAGTTTTAGGATCACACCTTGCTCTTTCCTCACTTTAGTCTCTCTCAGAATTTCATGTAACAGGACAACACCATCAGTAATATATCTACCCTTAATAAATGCAAATTGACAAGGATGAATCTGTTAGAGATATGCTCAAGAGGCAATAATAAAGTGGTTATTATTATATCTTTGTGTTTATGATAAATGTTTACATACCATGCTATAATTTTATTAATAGGAAACATTAATACTTGTGTGTTTTGTAAACATAAAAGAGTCCATGTAAGCCTCTTGTTAAGCTAGCTTGTTGATTAATAGATGTTCATGGTTTCCTGGTCATGGACATTGGATGTTATTAATAACAAGATCATATCATTAGGATAATGATGTGATGGACCCACACCCAAAGTAAGCAAGCATAAGATCAAGTCATTAAGTTCGTTTTGCTACAAGCTTTCAAATAACCTAATCCGTCGACCATGAGATCATGTTAATCACCATCACCGGATGAGTTATTTGATGACATAAAACGCCACTTCCATAACTAGGTGGTTATAAAGGTGGCATCGGGTATTCTGAAAGTATGTGTTGAAGCGCATGGATCAAGAGTGGGATTTGTCCATCCAAATAACGGATAGATATACTCTGGGCCCTCTCGGTGGAATACCATCCAATTGGCTTGCAATAATGTGACTAGGTCACAAGGGATGTCATATCACGGAATGAGTAAAGAGTACTTATCGGTAACAAGGTTGAATTAGGTATGGATATACCGACGGTTGAACCTCATATAAGTAAATTATCGCACGACAAAGTGAATCGGTTTCGTATGTTAATGGTTCATTCGATCACGAAGTCATCGTTGAATATGTGGGGGCCATTATGGATCTCCAGGTCCCGCTATTGGTTATTGATTAGAGAGGTGTCTCGATCATGTCTGCACCTTGAGTGCGCAAAAATCCAATATCAAGAATGACTTGAAACAGGGTCATAAAGGGAAGGCGACACTCGACAACATCTTGAGTACGCAAAAATCCCCCAATGACAAGAGTGGGCTTGGATTCAACTCCAATATAAAGAACAAGTCCACTATCAAGTTGAAGCACAAGGGCAACAAGAAGAATGGCCAAGAACAAGTCAAGAATCCGGCCAACATTGTTTGCTTCAAGTGCAAGGAAGAAGGGCATCATGTCAAACATTGCCCATTAAAGAAGAAGTACCTTGGCAAGAAGCAACAACGGAAGCGGCCTCAAGCTCTACATCTTGATAAAGATGGGACTCCTCCCAAGAAGACTCAAGCTCTTCCTCAAGTTGTTGCTTCTTCCAAAAAATAAAGATGGCAAGAGAAGAACTTGCTACATTTGCCGCAAGAAAGGGCACATTTCTTCCTCATGCACCATGGGTAACTCCTCATCCCATCCTATCTTGATTGATGATGCTTATTCACTTCGTAAGGATGAGGTTGACAACATGTTTGCCAAGTTTGTTGGTTCCCAATGTGGTGTCAAGAAAAGAACCATTTGGGTTGTCAAGCCTATTGTGACTAACTTCTTAGGACCCAACTTGGTTGGGGACCAACAAGCCAAAACTTGATCAATAGGTGTGTTTTGGAGGGCATTGGAGACTTGGTTACATTAGGAAGAATTGAGGAATGTTCATCAATTATTTGTTTTAAGCCAAGCCTTTTGGATTATCATGCTTATATTATATATCCAATGTTCCTCCTTGCGGTAACATATGCTTAACTCATTACATTGAAAGTTACTCGCCCCCTTGTGCATGTGTTGGTTTTGTATCTTCCATGATTTTGTACATGTTGTGCTTTCCACTTAATTATCTTGAGGTATCAAGCATATTTGTGTTTGATTAGGTGGCACACTATGTATGTGTATTTCTTGTGTTGGAGCCTTAATTGATTATATTTGGTATCTTATTTTGGCTCTCGTGGGAGATTAATGGACTATCCCATTTTGGGGGAGTGTTATGCTTGGGCATTCCACATCCTAAAAATGTGTGTACATGAGGAATACCACCTAGTATTGATATTGCAATATTGTCTAGTCTCTTTGTGGTATGTTTCTTATGATAAATTTAAGTTCTATAATGTCAATTAAATATCTCTATTTGGATTCTTTGCCTCGTGTTGGTTTTATGGTAGTATCACATTATGGGGGAGTCATATGCTTAGTGCATATTACAAACCTAGAAAATGTGAATATTCGAGGTTGTGTCACTTAGAATTGATATTGATAATCATCTAGCTCATATGTGACACATTTTCTCATACAAGTTCCCATTTGCTTGAATGCCTTTATTGCTCATATTTTGGATCTTGTGTGTGAGAGTGTTTCTTGGTATGTGTTTCCTCATATTTAGATCTCTATATCCTCATGGAAACCATTTGCTTCAAGTTACTCTAATCACTAGTGATTATGTGACTATTGGAAGCTACCAAGAATCTTGTTCGAAGTATCATGCTTAATTCTTATATTTTGATATATGCTTCTTGTTGTGACTATGATCTTGGATATCCATGCAAGCTACTTTGTGAAAATTATTCCCAATATTTCTTGTCCTTGGACAATGAGTACTCAATTTATGGTAGAATTTATTAATCATATTCACTCTGGCCTTTGTTTAATTTTATCCTATCTTTGGCCAAGAAAATGTTTTGTGTTGTCTCCCAAGCCTTCCTTGCTTATTTTGGATCTTCTTATTTTATTGGTATCCTCTTGTGTTTTATTTAATGTACGTAGTAGTGATGATCTCATCTGTGTGCATTTTGCATTCAAAAGCAAAATTTGTTGGGCCACGTAGAGATAAAACAATTTTTTTCCCTCTAACATGGTGATCCCAAGATCTAGCTGAGGTAGAAGGCCATGAGATTTACCACTAGACGCGTGGTTGCGGATTACTGATGAAGCACGTCTGTTGAATACAGTGCAATCCTTGCGATCTCGATCCAATCAACGATCGTCCAAGCACTGATGATACAATGCCTCTGCTAGTGTCCACACGTACGAGGAGGAGCGCCGATGGTTAACTGCTAGGTTCAGTACGATGGCAGGACTGTTGTGGAGCTAGGGTTTCCAACTCATAGAATGACCTAACCGATCAACCCTCCTAGGTTTTTGCGCCCCGCTGTACATAGGGAGTGAACGTGGGCTCCACTTACTCGTGGCATATTCACTAAAGCCCATATAACATTAGTCACCGTGAGTCCGACTCACTGATTCAGTCCAAATCCGGCTCGGGTCTAACCCAACCAGATTTCCGGTTCAGATCCAATCCGAACTTGCTCCCGCTCTTAAGTGTGTGACCCCACAGGCTCATGGCAACTTGGACACGATTGGAGTCCGACTCGATCAGCCGATAGCGGCTCCTAGCAGAACGTGCCGACTCCCAAGTACCAAAGAGTCATGATGACTTGCCTTTCCAATGCGACTTGCGTCCGAGTCCCTTTTGCCTCACGATATACCTTGTCAGACTATATGCGAATGTTTGTCATCCCTTAAATAGTTCGACTCTCTTCACGATCCGAGATAAGTGATTCATCCGAATAACACTTAGTCGATCGCCTCGGTTAACACTTAACCGAGTCGTGCATGGCCATGCTTTCTATCAACACCCAGATTTTTCAATCCTAGATGCCTGTTATGCCATACATCGCAATCCCAGGATTACCATTTTTGCGAGACATAACAGAATTGGATACCATAGTACTTCATCCATTACAAACGATACGTAGGTTCTTACACAAATAGGGATCTCATGATCCAGTTCTTAATACAACATCAAGCAGCGGAATACGTAATAATAACGGTAGCGTAGGCGAAGTTCCATCTTCGGGTTCACAGGCAATGCTAACGATGGGAGATGATCCTAGTTGTCATAACCTTCCGGGGTTCCATCTTCGAGGTACTCCTCTTCATAGTCTGGCCATGGGAATAGCCAGGGACAAAGCCATGACTACTCTTTAAGTACTCGCAAACTAATACTAACAGGTAAGGGGTTTTTGGATAATAGGACACTAGGCTCTAGGGTTGTTTTGCAAAAAGCCAGATTTATCTCTACTAAGTTCCAAAGATAGTCACAATTTAATAGTTCCTAAGTGGGATCTTGTAGTTCAGGTCACAACTCTGTTGTGGTCAAGTCAAAGTCTCACTTCATTTCACAAGTCATTTTGAAAAGTCTGACGGGGGAACAGTATGGCCACTCCAACTGTCCATAACCGCGGAGGCGGCTATTCGAATAGTTTGACACTCTGCAGAGATTGTACACTTTCACCACAACATTCGATACATCCGTCAGGAACAAATCCTGAATTCACCATACTCAGTATGCGGATAATCAATCCTAACCTTTCAATTACACTCCCTAGTATAAGCACCTCTCCTGTGAGTTTGGCCTCCCAACCATGACCACTGTCATCTTGGGTACTGCACAGGTGGACAATCTTCACAAGGTAGCCTCAGCTCAGACCTTGGCCGTGAGGGAACTAATACTAAGGTATATAAGTTTCCAGTCAAGCCCTACCCAATATTCGGGTATTGTGGTTGTACGCAAAAATTGGAATGGTATCGCATCCAGACAACCATCAGTTTTATAGAGGGCTAAGGCTCATGCCTCAACATTTTTATCACCAGAATCATCAAGTGTTTGGAAACACATGTCCAAAAAATTTCAATAGAATGATCCATCATTCCAAGGTTTTCATAACCATTTTTCCACCAAGTATTCCCATCTAAAGTTGATCAAGTTTTATGCTTAGCACTAGCATCTACAGGTGGGGTTGGTACTAATGAGGGGTGGTAACTAGTGGAGTTTTACTAAGTTCAATCTCATGTCTTAGGCTGAGATCAAGGTTTCTAGCTTAGGCCAAATTTTATGCTCTTTATGCAACCTTCAGCACAACTTTCTAGTATCTACCAAACTCTTAGGTAGACTCTAAGTAAGCTTTGATAAAGATATAAAGTAAGAAGCTTGCCATAAAACTAGGATTGGTTTATCAAATGGGTATGATCACATATGCTTAAGGCATATAGTATTCATATCACAAGTATGGGTTTGTGGCATCAGTAGGGTATCTGGCAAGGGTTGGCTTGCATCAATATGAGTATAAGCTTGCATAGGTATAGTATCTTGCAAGTGTTAGCTTGCACATTCACTAGTAGTATTAGGCTTGCCTTGTGCTGAGCAGTGGTTGAAGTTCTCCTCGGCTTCTTCTTCGTAGTATCCTCCTTCCTCCTCGTATCCTTGGTCGGTACTAGCGTCTATGAATAAATACGAGGTACACAATCACCAAACAATACTTAACTACTTGCAATCATCACACACAAGGGTCCTATAGATGATCTAGCATCATCTCTAACATTATAAGGTTAAGGCTTGGTTTAAATCTTTTTATTTTAGAAAAGTAATTTCTACTTATTGAAAAACTACTTAAGATTTAATATTCTCCAAACTAAACATGGGATCATGTTGACACATGTCATCACCACATATTTTAGTCCATGGGAATGTGATTTAAAGTGGTGTCACAATTTAATAAGGTTTTACCTTTTTATTTTAATTAACTAAAGTGACTAGAAATGCTTATGAAGCATTCTTTTATTCCTTGAACATTATTTCTGCAAGTAAACCTATATATTTTTATATATTCTGAAAGGTATGGTTAAATGTGATTTTTGAGAGTTGGAATCAACTCAAAAGCTTTTATGGTTTAAATTTGAAAAATGTTTGAATGTAGAAAAGCTTCTGCCTTGTTATTTTTGCTATGGGTGATCTACAGATCCAAATGACTTGAATCCAACGGGCTTGGATTAAGCATTCACAGTCCTTTCCAACAAAATTGGTTTCATCCAATTTGGTGCATTGAATCGATCTGGGTTGATTTTTGAAGTTGGGTACAGAAGTGTGTTTGAATTTAAAAAGAAAAGGTTTAATTTGAATTGCTGGGCTGCGCGGGAAATTCTAACGGGCCGGCCTGCTAAGCGCAGTGCTCCCGCGGGCTGCTTAAGTGGATGTCCCCACTCGTCAGTGACATGGGGCTGGGCGAAGCGGTATGGGGCAACGTGGATCGTTCGATCTAGTTCTAATCCAACGGCTGTGGGTCAGCGTCGATGAGAGACAACTCCGGCGAGAACGAAACCTAGCGCGGCCAGTGAGGGGTGCTGGGGGCTCACCGGGGTACGGGCGAGGGTCGGCGAGGCGGGCGAACGACGAAGTCGACGACGGCGAACCTCCTGGTACCGGTGGCTTCTCCTGGGGCGGCTCCAATCGCTGGCTCCTTTCTTTTCCAGAAGCGGCGGGCTCCTGTGAAATTCCGGCGATGTGGTTCTCGCCTTTCTCTGAGGATGGTGTGGCACGGTCAGTGGGGAGAGGGGAGTGAGATGGTGTGAAGAAATCGTGCGGGGGTGGCCTCTATTTATAGTCGAGCGAGGGGACCGTCGGGGCGCACGGTGAGCTCGTCGGGGGCGACGTTACAGGCGGCTAATGGCATGGGCAAGGGTAGGGGACGGTGCTGTGTCTCCTGGCGATGCTCAACGACATGGTCGCGAGGCATGGGGCGGTGTGGTTTGGTCTGGAACGGACGGTGCTCTGCGCGGCAGAGGCGGCGTCTTCGACGGCGGGCGGTGGCTGTATGGCACGGGGCTGCTAATGGGGATGTCTGGAGGTCTCCTGGGTCGGTGGTGATCGTGTATGCACGCGGTGAGGGCGGCGCGCGGTCTGTGGATGCTGGTCGAGGGTGGCGCTCTGGCGCACGCTCGGCATGGTCTGGGCGTGTCTTGTGCGCGTGGTCCAGGGCTTGGCAACGCTCGCGGTTGGGACAGGCAGTGGCGGTGGACGGTGGGCTGCCTCCCAGACAAGGTTGGCACGGCTAGTTCTTCCTCTAGCCTGCTGTCGACTATGGGGTGGCATTGAGGTGCTCGGCTGTTCACCATTAATGGCAATGGCAAGCTCACAGGGGTGCTAGTGTTGGGCTAATCTTTCTAGATGATCTACTGAGGTGTGTGTGAGCTAACTAGGGAACAAGTTAGGCAAGAATCACTGCACACTATAGTGTTTGTTGTTTTGTTTGATTTGTGTCTGCAACCTGTTTGATGAAATGGCCGCATGAAATCAAGTTTTGAATTTTGAAATGAATTTTGGTGGGTTTGCTAGATTGGTTCTGGTGAGTCTGCAGATGCTTGGGTTTTGAAAGTTGAGCTTGTATGAGTGGGTTTTGAAAAAGTGGGATCTTCCCATATGAAGAAGATTCAAGTTTGAATTGTCATTTAAACTATGCATTTGAATGTTTCTGGATGATCACAAAGTGGGCCTTGATACTTGGTTATGAGTACATTCAAGGGGTGCAAAGATCCAGAAAAGTTTCTGTTAGGTTTTGAAAGTTTGAGACAGCCAAAGTAGGCATGGGAGTTAAATTGGTCAAAATGACCATTCACTTAATATATTTGTTTTGATTTACTTGTCTTAAGGAAAAGTGTGGGAAATGTTTTAGATGATGTTCATTTCACCTAAGAAACATTATACAAGCAATGGATCACACAAACAAGGTGGTTTTTAAAGAAATTCAAAATCCATGCATACACATATGCATGCATTCATGGGTTTATTTAGATAAGTTTTTGTTAACCCTAATCTTGGTGATTAGAAATTTGATGATCTAAGTTTAGTATTTTTGGGATGTTAAAAACCTTCCCCCCTTAAACAAAATCTCGTCCCGAGATTTGAAAAAGGACGAAAAGATTACCTAGGATTTGAAGAGATCTGGAAACTCCTTTCTGATGTGATCTTCGCGTTCCCAGGTAGCCTCCTCTTCTGTGTGGTTGCTCCACTGAATTTTGAGAAACTTGATGCTTCGGGTTCTGGTAGTTCGAAAGGCTTCTTCCAATATACGGATGGGTACTTCGGGATAGGTCAGATCATCATTGATCTCTATGGTCCGGTGATCAATATTCTTGAATACTTCGGTCTTCTTGGGGACTTCGAGACATTTGCGAAGTAACGAGATATGGAACACATTGTGCATAGCTGACATCTCTTCTGGTAGCTCCAGTTGATACGATACTTCTCCTCGACGGTTCAAAATTTTGAAAGGTCCGATATATCTGGGGGCTAACTTTCCTTTGAGTTGGAAACGCTGCATTCCCTTCAATGGCGACACTTTCAGATAAACAAAATCTCCGATGTTGAAGGCGAGGTCTCGACGTCTCTTGTCGGCGTAACTCTTCTGTCGGGATTGGGCTGTCTTGAGGTGCTCACGAATCTTGTGAACCTTCTCTTCTGCTTCTCGTAGGATGTCAGGTCCGAAAATTTGACTCTCTCCTACTTTCGACCAGTTCAAAGGGGTGCGACACTTCCTTCCGTACATGAATTCAAATGGGGCCATTTGCAAACTGGCTTGGTAACTATTGTTGTATGAAAATTCTGCAAACGGCAGACAGTCTTCCCATTTGGATCCATATTCTAGCACACATGCTCTAAGCATATCTTCGAGTATTTGATTTACTCGCTCCGTTTGTCCATCGGTCTGAGGGTGATACGCGGTACTGAAATCTAGGCGGGTTCCTAAACCTTCTTGGACTTTCTTCCAGAATCTCGAGGTAAACTGAGTTCCTCGATCCGATACTATGTTCTTGGGGACTCCGTGCAAACTAACTATTCTAGCGATGTACAACTCCGCTAGCTTCGAACTCTGATAGGTGGTTTTGACGGGCAAGAAATGGGCGACTTTGGACAATCTGTCCACTATGACCCAGATAGAGTCATTTCCCCTACTAGAAGTAGGTAGTCCAGTGATAAAGTCCATTCCTACAGAATCCCATTTCCATTTCGGAATCTGCAAAGGTTGCAACAATCCAGCGGGTCTTTGATGTCCTGCCTTGACTCGCTGACATATATCACACTTGGCGATATAGCTTCCGATTTCTCTCTTCATCTTATGCCACCAAAATTGCTCTTTCAAATCTTGATACATCTTAGTTCCTCCGGGATGGATAGAATAAAGAGTATCATGAGCCTCCTTCAAGATAACTTCTTTTAACTCAGAATCTGATGGTACACAAAGGCGTCCTTTGTACCACAAAACTCCTTCTTTGTCCTTGGTGAATCCGGGTACTTTGCCTGTACCGATACGACGCTTGATTCCGTCGATAATAGCATTTCCTTTCTGTGCCTCTTTAATCTGACTGATCAAAGTGGGCTGAAGTTCTATGCTAGCCAAAAATCCTTCACTTACTAATTCCACTCGAAAATCTTCCATCTCTTTGTGCAAACTTGGTTGCTCCTTCAAAATCATGGAGTTCAAGCGGCACGGCAATCTGCTAAGGGCATCGGCTACCACATTGGCTTTTCCAGGGTGATAGTGAATGTCCAGGTCGTAATCCTTGATTAGTTCAATCCATCTTCTCTGCCTCATATTCAGCTCCTTCTGAGTGAATATATTCTTTAGGCTCTTGTGATCCGAATAAATCTCACAACGGTTTCCCATAAGGTAATGTCTCCATGTCTTCAGGGCTAGAACTACGACTGCGAGTTCGAGGTCATGGGTTGGGTAATTTTGTTCATGTTGCTTCAATTGTCGAGATAGATAAGATATAACTTTGCCTTCTTGCATTAGCACACATCCGAGACAAATCTTGGATGCGTCACAATACACATCGAAGGGCTTCGTGATATCAGGCATAATCAAGATTGGGGCTGAAATCAATCTCGTCTTGAGTTCTTGAAAACTCGCTTCACATTTGTCGGTCCATTCAAACTTCTTGTCCTTCTTTAGCAATTGGGTCATGGGTCGGGCGATACTCGAGAATCCTTCTACGAATTTGCGGTAATATCCCGCCAATCCGAGAAAAGCATGAACTTGGGTTTGAGTGGTTGGGGCTTGCCAATCTTCGACATCTTTCACTTTGGCAGGGTCAACGGCAATTCCTCCGGCTGATACAATGTGACCGAGGAATCCTACCTCCTATAACCAGAATTCACATTTGCTAAACTTTGCATACAACTGATGCTCTCTAAGGGTTCCAAGAATGGTCCTTAGGTGTAGCTCATGTTCTTCTTCTAATTTGGAATAAATCAGTATGTCATCGATGAAAACAACGACAAACTTATCCAGGAAGTCCATAAAAATCTTATTCATGAGGTTCATGAAATAAGCGGGGGCATTGGTTAATCCAAAAGACATGACTGTGTACTCATACAATCCATATCTGGTGGTAAAAGCAGTCTTTGGAATATCCTCTGCACGAATTTCGAGTTGATGATAGCCAGTCCTAAGATCAATCTTAGAAAACACCTGGGCACCGGTCAACTGATCAAACAAATCTTCTATCTTAGGCAAGGGGTACTTGTTCTTGATGGTGACATCATTCAACTTCCGATAATCCGTACACAAACGGTTACCTCCATCCTTCTTGTCCACAAACAAGACAGGTGATCTCCATGGGGACGCACTCGGTAGAATCAATCCGATTTCTAGCATGGAATCCAATTGCTTCTTCAATTCTTCTAGTTCTGACGGGTTCATACTATAGGGTCTCTGGGCTATGGGTCCTGTTCCGGGGATTAGTTCGATGATAAACTCGATATCCCGATCTGGGGGCATACCGGGCAAAACATCTGGAAATACATCGGGGTATTCGCAGACTATCCGAACTTGGTCAATGGTAGTTTGGGCTATACTTTTGTTACACTTGAATTGGCGAGGTAAGGTTTCAGATATATGCTCGACTGATATTCCGGCGGTACTGGTCATGGTGATGGCTTTCTTGGCACAGTCAATCAATCCTTTATGCTTGGACATCCAATCCATTCCTAGTACTACTTCCAAGCTTTTAGTTCCGAGTACTATTAGATTAGCATAAAAATCTATGCCATGGATTCGGATAGGGACGGCTTTGCAAATTTGCCTAGCCTTGGTGGTTGATCCGGGAATTTGTACAATCATCACATGCTTCAATTTGGTTGGTTGAATTTTACTAGTGCAGGCAAATTCTTCGGTGACAAATGAATGCGATCCACCAGAATCAAACAACACTCTTGCAAGTACTGAATTAACAGAAAACATACCCAGCACGACGTCTGGCGCTTCCTAAGCTTCTTCAGCATGCATGAGAAAAAGACGGCCATTGCGGTTGAGTGAATTCCCTGGGGCAAATCTTCTCCCTGGTTGGACACGACGCTGCTGCTGAGCTGGGACATTAGCGTTGGGGGCTGTAGCATTCTTCTTGTTGGGGCACTCATTGGAATAGTGGCCTTTATTTCCACAGTCATAACAAGTCACTTGTGACTTGTCCTTGGCTGCGACAGGCATAGCATTGCTTCCAGTCCTCGGGGCAGTGTTAGGGTTGGCGGTAGCATTGTTGGTGTTGAATTTGGGTGGGGCACGGGTGAAATTGCTAGAGTTGCCGGGGTTGTTGTGATTTCCTCCGGGTCTAGGGTTTCCATGGTTGGGATAGGTCGGACGGGTCATAGGGGGTCTATTGGTTCTTGGGGCAAATCCTGGAGATGGGTTGGGGCGATACTTTGGGGTCTGATGGGTTCCTGGTTGATGCATCATGCGACGCTTGCGGTTTTCATTGGCCTGGTTGATCTTTCCTTCCATCTGGATAGCAGAGTCTACAAGGGCTTCAATATCA
Source organism: Avena sativa (assembly GCA_916181665.1). Classification (NCBI taxonomy): domain Eukaryota; kingdom Viridiplantae; phylum Streptophyta; class Magnoliopsida; order Poales; family Poaceae; genus Avena; species Avena sativa. The sequence goes on along the minus strand of OV702297.1, from coordinate 293,757,125 downwards.
ACAAAGGGGATATTGACTAACACCGTCTACATCTCGTCATGCAGACCATTCAGGAATTTCTTTCTTCTTGGCTTCGGTGTCTATCTCGTCCGGGGCATACCTAGCTAATGACAAAAATTTGTCACGGTATTCCACTACAGTCATCCTTCCTTGCTTCAACTCTCTGAACTCATATCTCATTCTCTTGATTAAACCTGGTGGCACATGGGTTCTGCTAAACTTGACCTTGAATTCCTCCCAGGTCATCATCTGGCCTCCGGTCATTGCACGCACACTGTTCCACCATGCCCTGGCATCTCCGGCTAGATAATGGGTGGTGAACATGACTTTCTTGTTGGCTTCGACTCCTGCTACTTCTAAGTTGTTTTCCATGGTTTGCAGCCAATCATCGGCGTCTAGGGGTTCTTCTGACTTGGTGAAAACGGGTGGGTTGGTATTCTGGAAATTCTTGAGCTTAGATCCGTGGTTGTCCTGATTTCCGTGGCCTTGGTTATTGTGGGATAGCTGGGCTATCTGTTGCAGAGTGGCTAGGTTGGCTTGACGTTCCGCTCTTTCAGCTTCGTGGTCAGAAGTCAACATTTGCAGGATCTGCAACATCGGGTCCGGGGCTGAACCACTTCCTCCACGTGGCATTTGAGGATTGATATCGATCATGAGAAAAGAGGGAAATTTCTAAGGTTTTGGGTCTTTGAAAAGTTTTTAGAGTTTGACTCAAGTTTTCTAGCAACTTGCGTTTTCATTCATTCACTCATAGCACACAGTACAACACACACCACATCAAGGAAAAACAGATGGTTTTAAGAACCATTCTGGAATCTACGATATAGTGGGACCGACTACTACTCACTACGCTAGTGCTCAGTGCTACTACTCCTTGGAGTCTGTGGCTTCATCATCTTCCGCATCATCGATGAAGGCGAAATCATCCTCATCGGTGAAGAAGTCCATGGCCCGATCTTCCAGAAAATCATCGTCATCGCTGAGATAGGAGTAAGGGTCTCCACGAAGATCCTCTCCGGCATTCTCCCTTTCCTCCAACTGCATGTCTCTCTCGTGGATGGTCTCTTCCAGAGATGATATGCGATGGCGAAGACGGGCAATAATGCGCTCCTTCTTGTCGAGCTGACGGCGGCGAGACTTGCGATCCTTTGCTAGCATGGCGATGGTCTGGTCCTTCGTCTTGATGATGGCAGACTTGTGGTTGCAATAGTCACGACAGTTGTCCAATTCCTGCTGACGATCAAACATCATGAAGCTAAGGTGGTCCAATTGAGTCTTCAGCTCGGGGTGGTATGGGGCTTCCAGTGGTTGGCCATTTGCATCACGTCTTGGGAAAAACTCAAAGAGAGTACCCTTGATCTGATTGATGCTCTGCCCACACAGACGGGAAAGAGCTTCCTGCATTGCTCTGGCAAGTCCATCAAGCCAATTGTTTTCCCTCAAGGTAAACTGAATTCCCTCCGCTGTGGGAGGTTCAATCTTTCCTCGGAGACTTGCAACAATTAGCCACTGCAAATCTTCTCCTCCTTGATCATTGAGCTGAGCTCCGAAGAACTCGGGGTGTGGATGCTCCAGAAGTTCCGAAAGCTGATCCAGATCCCTCTCAGAGATAAGGTCTCCCCCATTACCAAGTTGGTAAAACTTGCTGTACTTCACGTCCATCTATAAAAATAGAGGATGAGTAGATTAGCAGAGTGATCAAGTGTGTCAAAATTTTATCTATTTTGCAAGAGTTTTTGAGGAACATGAAATTTTATGAAAGAATTAAAGAGATAAGAATGAGAATAGGTTTTTTGTAAATATTTGTTTTCTTTGGTTTTTGAAACTAAGTTTTTGGTTCAACGTCCAACCTAACTAGGGTCTCCTATGGTCAGGATGGCTCTGATACCAACTTGTCAACACCCGGATTTTTCAATCCTAGATGCCTATTATGCCATACATCGCAATCCCAGGATTACCATTTTTGCGAGACATAACAGAATTGGATACCATAGTACTTCATCCATTACAAACGATACATAGGTTCTTACACAAATAGGGATCTCATGATCCAGTTCTTAATACAACATCAAGCAGCGGAATATGTAATAATAACGGTAGCGTAGGCGAAGCTCCATCTTCGGGTTCACAGGCAATGCTGACGATGGGAGATGATCCTAGTTGTCGTAACCTTCCGGGGTTCCATCTTCGAGGTACTCCTCTTCATAGTCTGGCCATGGGAATAGCCAGGGACAAAGCCATGAGTACTCTTTAAGTACTCGCAAACTAATACTAACAGGTAAGGGTTTTTTGGATAATAGGACACTAGGCTCTAGGGTTGTTTTGCAAAAAGCCAGGTTTATCTCTACTAAGTTCCAAAGATAGTCACAATTTTATAGTTCCTAAGTGGGATCTTGTAGTTCAGGTCACAACTCTGTTGTGGTCAAGTCAAAGTCTCACTTCATTTCACAAGTCATTTTGAAAAGTCTGACGGGGGAACAGTATGGCCACTCCAACTGTCCATAACCGCGGACACGGCTATTCGAATAGTTTGACACTCTGCAGAGATTGTACACTTTCACCACAACATTCGATACATCCGTCAGGAACAAATCCTGAATTCACCATACTCAGTATGCGGATAATCAATCCTAACCTTTCAATTACACTCCCTAGTATAAGCACCTCTCCTGTGAGTTTGGCCTCCCAACCATGACCACTGTCATCTTGGGTACTGCACAGGTGGACAATCTTCACAAGGTAGCCTCAGCTCAGACCTTGGCCGTGAGGGAACTAATACTAAGGTATATAAGTTTCCAATCAAGCCCTACCCAATATTCGGGTATTGTGGTTGTACGCAAAAATTGGAATGGTATCGCATCCAGGCAACCATCAGTTTTATAAAGGGCTAAGGCTCATGCCTCAACATTTTTATCACCAGAATCATCAAGTGTTTGGAAACACATGTCCAAAAAATTTCAATAGAATGATCCATCATTCCAAGGTTTTCATAACCATTTTTCCACCAAGTATTCCCATCTAAAGTTGATCAAGTTTTATGCTTAGCACTAGCATCTACAGGTGGGGTTGGTACTAATGAGGGGTGGTAACTAGTGGAGTTTTACTAAGTTCAATCTCATGTCTTAGGCTGAGATCAAGGTTTCTAGCTTAGGCCAAATTTTATGCTCTTTATGCAACCTTCAGCACAACTGTCTAGTATCTACCAAACTCTTAGGTAGACTCTAAGTAAGCTTTGATAAAGATATAAAGTAAGAAGCTTGCCATAAAACTAGGATTGGTTTATCAAATGGGTATGATCACATATGCTTAAGGCATATAGTATTCATATCACAAGTATGGGTTTGTGGCATCAGTAGGGTATCTGGCAAGGGTTGGCTTGCATCAATATGAGTATAAGCTTGCATAGGTATAGTATCTTGCAAGTGTTAGCTTGCACATTCACTAGTAGTATTAGGCTTGCCTTGTGCTGAGCAGTGGTTGAAGTTCTCCTCGGCTTCTTCTTCGTAGTATCCTCCTTCCTCCTCGTATCCTTGGTCGGTACTAGCGTCTATGAATAAATACGAGGTACACAATCACCAAACAATACTTAACTACTTGCAATCATCACACACAAGGGTCCTATAGATGATCTAGCATCATCTCTAACATTACAAGGTTAAGGCTTGGTTTAAATCTTTTTATTTTAGAAAAGTAATTTCTACTTATTGAAAAACTACTTAAGATTTAATATTCTCCAAACTAAACATGGGATCATGTTGACACATGTCATCACCACATATTGTAGTCCATGGGAATGTGATTTAAAGTGGTGTCACAATTTAATAAGGTTTTACCTTTTTATTTTAATTAACTAAAGTGACTAGAAGTGCTTATGAAGCATTCTTTTATTCCCTGAACATTATTTCTGCAAGTAAAACTATATATTTTTATATATTCTGAAAGGTATGGTTAAATATGATTTTTGAGAGTTGGAATCAACTCAAAAGCTTTTATGGTTTAAATTTGAAAAATGTTTGAATGCAGAAAAGCTTCTGCCTTGTTATTTTTGCTATGGGTGATCTACAGATCCAAATGACTTGAATCCAACGGGCTTGGGTTAAGCATTCATAGTCCTTTCCAACAAAATTGGTTTCATCCAATTTGGTGCACTGAATCGATCTGGGTTGATTTTTGAAGTTGGGTACAGAAGTGTGTTTGAATTTAAAAAGAAAAGGTTTAATTTGAATTGCTGGGCTGCGCGGGAAATTCTAACGGGCCGGCCTGCTAAGCGCAGTGCTCCCGCGGGCTGCTTAAGTGGGTGTCCCCACTAGTCAGTGACACGGGGCTGGGCGAAGCGGTATGGGGTAACGTGGATCGTTCGATCTAGTTCTAATCCAACGGCTGTGGGTCATCGTCGACGCGAGACAACTCCGGCGAGAACGAAACCTAGCGCGGCCAGTGAGGGGTGCTGGGGGCTCACCGGGGTACGGGCGAGGGTCGGCGAGGCGGGCGAACGACGAAGTCGACGACGGCGAACCTCCTGGTACCGGTGGCTTCTCCTGGGGCGGCTCCAATCGCTGGCTCCTTTCTTCTCCAGAAGCGGTGGGCTCCGGTGAAATTCCGGCGATGTGGTGCTCGCCTTGCTCTGAGGATGGTGTGGCACGGTCAGTGGGGAGAGGGGAGTGAGATGGTGTGAATAAATCGTGCGGGGGTTGCCTCTATTTATAGTCGAGCGAGGGGACCGTCGGGGCGCACGGTGAGCTCATCGGGGGCGACGTTACATGTGGCTAATGGCATGGGCAAGGGTAGGGGACGGTGCTGTGTCTCCTGGCGATGCTCAACGACATGGTCGCGAGGCATGGGGCGGTGTGGTTTGGTCTGTAACGGACGGTGCTCTGCGCGGCAGAGGCGGCGTCTTTGACGGCGGGCGGTGGCTGTATGGCACGGGGCTGCTAATGGGGATGTCTGGAGGTCTCCTGGGTCGGTGGTGATCGTGTATGCACGCGGTGAGGGCGGCGCGCGGTCTGTGGATGCTGGTCGAGGGTGGCGCTCTGGCGCACGCTCGGCATGGTCTGGGCGTGTCTTGTGCGCGTGGTCCAGGGCTTGGCAACGCTCGCGGCTGGGACAGGCAGTGGCGGTGGACGGTGGGCTGCCTCCCAGACAAGGTTGGCACGGCTAGTTCTTCCTCTAGCCTGCTGTCGACTATGGGGTGGCATTGAGGTGCTCGGCTGTTCACCATTAATGGCAATGGCAAGCTCACAGGGGTGCTAGTGTTGGGCTAATCTTTCTAGATGATCTACTGAGGTGTGTGTGAGCTAACTAGGGAACAAGTTAGGCAAGAATCACCTGCACACTATAGTGTTTGTTGTTTTGTTTGATTTGTGTCTACAACCTGTTTGTTGAAATGGCCGCATGAAATCAAGTTTTGAATTTTGAAATGAATTTTGGTGGGTTTGCTAGATTGGTTCTGGTGAGTCTGCAGATGCTTGGGTTTTGAAAGTTGAGCTTGTTTGAGTGGGTTTTGAAAAAGTGGGATCTTCCCATATGAAGAAGATTCAATTTTGAATTGTCATTTAAACTATGCATTTGAAAGTTTCTGGATGATCACAAAGTGGGCCTTGATACTTGGTTATGAGTACTTTCAAGGGGTGCAAAGATCCAGAAAAGTTTCTGTTAGGTTTTGAAAGTTTGAGACAGCCAAAGTAAGCATGGGAGTTAAATTGGTCAAAATGACCATTCACTTAATATATTTGTTTTGATTTACTTGTCTTAAGGAAAAGTGTGGGAAATGTTTTAGATGATGTTCATTTCACCTAATAAACATTTTACAAGCAATGGATCACACAAACAAGGTGGTTTTAAAGAAATTCAAAATCCATGCATACACATATGCATGCATTCATGGGTTTATTTAGAAAAGTTTTTGTTAACCCTAATCTTGGTGATTAGAAATTTCATGATCTAAGTTTAGTATTTTTGGGATGTTACACTTTCTGAATCATATCATCTGAGAGGGCCTAGAGAATATCTCTCCGAGTGGAGGGGCTAAATCCCATCTTGGTTATTCACATCACACAGCTTGATTCTCAGTCGACCCGAACTCTGCCTTTATAACTGCCCAGTTACGGATCAGTGTTTGACAGAACCTAAGTCGGTGATCCTAAACTCAGACTATGCAACAACCTCAGGTCTAAGGATTACATTGATTGAGATATACAAATGATAACTTGTTTGTTGTACCTCAAAATGGGTCAATCCGACTCGCTAAACTCTTTAGCCGAATCTGTGTAAGTCGGAATAGCATCTCCATGCCCATGACAAGTGGAATCGAGTCATGAAGCCTACTTTCATATTGGTATAAGTTGTGTGTCCAGCAGAACCTCGATGACCAAGGATATTTAGTACAAACAACATGAAGGTATAGTTCCACAACCGAATCACATATTCAATGATGCACATCAGATGTTTATACAAGGACAACTTAATATCTTTATGAATACAATGGGAAATATCATCATACATGATTGCCTCTAGGGCATATTCCCAACAGTCTCCCACTTGAACTAGAGTCAATCTTCTGACATCACATGTCTAGGCATCTAATGCCCATATCTCTTAGGTGCGCCCCATGCTTCGGATCTGGTAATGGCTTTGTCAATGGATCCACAATATTTGCATCCGTGTGTACCTTGCATAACTTGATATCACCCTGGTCCACGAACTGGCGAATCAGGTGGTACCACATGAGTATGTACTTGTTCTTCTGGTGTTGTCTAGGTTCCTTGGCTTGTGCAATTGCACCATTGTTGTCACAATACATATCTAACGGATTGGACGAGCCCTGAACCACACCAAGATCCATGAGGAAATTCCTCATCCAAACAGCTTCCTTTGCTGCCTCTGAGGCGATAATATACTCAGCCTCTATTGTAGATGTAGACACAGTCTCTTGCTTGGAACTCTTACAGCTCACAACACCTCTGTTTATAATAAACACGTATCCGAATTGCGAATGAGAATCATCAGAGTCAGTAAGATAACTCGCAGCCGTTTAACCCTTTACACTAAGTTCATCTTCACCACCATAAACCAAAAACATATCCTTAGTCCTTCTCAAGTACTTTAGGATATTTTTAGCCGTTGTCTAGTGGATCTCTCCAGGGTAAGCCTGGTATCTGAACACAACACTTAGATCATAGGAAACATCCGGCCTAGTACAAATCATGGCATACATGATGGATTCGACTGCAGAAGCATATGGAATAGCACTCATCCGACTTCACTCATCAGTTGTCGAAGGACACTGAGTCTTGCTAAGTTTTACACCATGGGACATCGGTAAGAACCCCTTCTTAGACGATTCCATGTTGAACTTCTTCAACACTTTGTCCAAATAAGTACTCTGACTCAATCCAATGAGCCTTCTTGATCTATCTCTATAGATCCGGATTTTGGGGATATATGTTGCTTCACCCAAGTCTTTCATTGAGAAACTCCTTTCCAATGATTCCTTGGTTTTCTGCAACATCTGGACATCATATCCAATCAAAAATATGTCATCCACATATAAAATTATAAAGTTTACTTTGCTCCCACTAAACTTCTTGTATAAACAAGAATCATGATCACTCTTGATGAAGCCAAACGATTTGACTACCTCATCAAAGCGAATATTCCAACTCCGAGATGCTTGCTTCAACCCATAAATGGATTTGTGAAGTTTGCACACTTTGTCAACATTAGCCGGATCGACAAAAACCTCGGGTTGTATCATATACACGTCCTCGGTTAAATTTCCGTTAAGGAAAGCCATTTTGACATCCATCCGTCATATCTCATAGTCGAAATAGGCTGCTATAGCTAACATGATCCGAACTGATTTAAGCATCGCTACGGGCGAGAAGGTCTCATCGTAATCAACTCCTTGAACTTGTTGGAACCCTTTCGCGAGAAGGCATGCTTTATAGACAAAAACATTTCCATCCATATCAGTTTTCTTCTTAAAGACCCATTTGTACTCGACGGGTCTTGCACCGTCTGGCAGATCAATCAAGTTCCAAACTTGATTTTCATCCATGAACTTTAAATCGGATCTCATGGCTCCAAGCCATGACTCATAATCAGATCCCACCATCGCTTTCGAATAATTTGCCGGCTCATCACTGTCTAACAGTAATACATCACGAAAACTTCATAATCTAGCCGATCTTTATAGTACAGGTGCTACTGCTGGCTCAGCTACCACGACCGGCCCAACCTCCAAGGTTTTTGCCGACTCGCTACTAGTCGGTTCCTCTCGAATTTATTCAAGCTGCACTATGCTCCCACTGACTCCCCGATTGAGAAACTCTTTCTCAAGGAAGACACCATTCCGAGTGACAAACACTTTGCCCTCTTCTCGGTTGTAGAAGTAGTAACCCAAGGTTTCCCTCGGATAACCCACGAAAATACACTTAACCGAATTGTCCGTAAGCTTGTCCGACTAAAGTCGCTTGAAAAATGCTTCACAACCCCAAATCTTAAGAAAATACAAACTCGGCTTTTTGCCTGTCCACATTTCATGCGATGTCTTCTTTACCGACTTTGATGGTACTTTGTTTAGTGTGAACGCTGCTGTTTCTAGACAATAACCCCAAAATGATAAAGGCAAATCTGTATGACTCATCATTGATCGTACCATGTCTAACAAGGTATGATTCCACCTTTCTGACACACCGTTCCTCTGCGGCGTTCCTGACGGAGTAAGTTGAGGAACTATTCCACAAATTTTTAGATGGTCATCAAACTCATGGCTCATGTACTCGCCTCCTCGGTCCGACCGAAGACACTTTATTTTCTTGCCGAGTTGATTCTGTACTTCATTCTAGAATTCTTTGAACTTTTCAAAGGCTTTCGACTTATGTTTCATCAAGTAGATATATCCATACCTACTCAAATCATCAGTGAAGGTAATGAAGTACTCACAACCACCTCTGGCTGTCGTGCTCATTGGTCCACATACATCACTATGTACTAGTCCCAACAAGTCGGACGCCCTTTTGCAACTCTTTGCAAAAGGTGTCTTGGTCATTTTGCCGAGTAGGCAAGATTCACATGTCTCGAACGACTCCAAGTCGAACGAAGTTAGGAGTCCATCATCATGGAGCTTCTTCATGCGTTTCCAACTTATATGAACAAGCCGACAGTGCCAAAAGTAAGTCATATTCAGATCATTTGGTTTCAACCTTTTAACATTTATGTTATAAACCTACTCACCATCAAGATTCAAAATAAATAACCCGTCCTGGACGGGTGCAAAGCCATGAAACATATCATTCAAATACAAAGAACAACCATTATTCTTGATATTCAACTCATAGCCTTGCCTCATCAAACATGAAGCAGAAATAATGTGTCGACTGAGCACTGGAACATAATAACAATTATTCAGTTCCATAATGAATCCGGAAGGTAAATGAAGCTGCATCGTGCTGACTTCCAACACAGCGACTCTCGTTTTGTTGCCGACTCGAATATCAACCTCGCCTCTTGCAACGCTCCTAGTTCTTACCAGTCCCTGCAATGAGTTGCAAACGTGAATAACTGATCCGGTATCATATAGCCAAGAACTATTAGGTGCATCAGCAAGATAAATGTCTATAACATTGCAAACAAGTGTACTTGAGTCGGAAGTCATACCTCCACTCTTTTCTTTGTTAGCCAAGTAATTGCCGCAATTCCTCTTCCAGTGGTCATCCGCCTTGCAGTAAAAGCAAGTGGATCCGGCTGAAGGAGATGGCTTAGTCCCTGAGGAAGCGCTTGGGACCGGGTCCTGAGCCTGCTTTCCTCCCGACTTAGCCTTCTTCTTAGCCTTATTCTGTACCATCAACACTTGACTAGCACCCTTCTTGAGATCCGCCTCTGCCTTCTTGATCATCCCATGCAATTCAGTGAGCTTCTTATCCATACCATGCATGTGATAATTCGAAATGAACGGACCATACACACTAGGAAGAGAGTTTAGAATTATATCCGTAGCGAACTCTTTGCTAATGGGGTAGCCAAGCCTCTCTAGAGACTACACATAACCAACCATTTTGATCACATGCAGACTCAGTGGATCACCATCGTTAAGCTTGCAACTCAGCAAAGTCTGAGAGACTTGATACCTCTTAGTCTTAGACTGAGCCTGGAACATACTTTTGAGGATTTCGATCATATCGTAGGCCTCAACATTCTCGAACTCCTTTTGCAAGTTCGGTTCCATGTGAGCAAGCATAAGACAACTAATATCCGTGGACTCATCCTTAGCCTGACGGTAGGCATTGGTGGCAGTGACAGTCGCATTCTCATTCGGATCATCTGGAAGTGGGTTGTCTAGGACATGGTCCTTCTTTTCTTGTTTGAGAACAATTCTCAGATTTCGATACCAGTTGGTAAAATTAGTGTCATTCAGTTTATCTTTCTCAAGAATGGTTCTCAAAGCAAAACTGAATATCTGAGAGTGACTGTTACTAGGTGCCATGATCTACAACAGAAAATATGCAAAACACTTAAAACATGTATTCATAAAAGAGCAAGCATATTAAACAGTTTAATATTTTATGCTCCCACTAGAACCAACACCCCTCCGATGGTTGCATAGTGATTTATGATCCTAAATAAGCAAGTCGGCTAGTGAGCTTTAGCATCACCACTAGACACCAAGTGATCTAGGTAGACAACTCCTTGGCAATCGTATCTCATACGACTCCTGTTGGACGGGTTGCATCACATGCCCCGGCTCCTATCCGACTTTTCCTCGAGCCCCACAACCGTTGTGATAGACCCGTCTAGCTTACCGAGTGTTTCCGCTGTAAGAGTTCGACTCGAACCCACCTAGTCAAAAAGAATTGGCAGCACCTCAATTTTATGATCCCACTACCAAAAATGTCCAACTTGTGATGGTGCAAACATTGGCGGGAAAACCGACTAGACCTTATTTGAGGGATTTAAAATTTTACCAACTATCTAATAGAGGTAAAACAGAGACATATCAATAACACAAAATAAAGCAATTATGATGTGAAATGGTATGGCTCTCTTCATGGAGATCTCCATCTCCACAAAGCCTGTAGTCCGACTCGTGCCAACTCTTGTCACTTGCCGTCTTACTCCATGTCACCGACTTGTACATCGACTTACACGTCATCCGGATTCTCCAAACAACTACACTAGATTAGTAAAGTAAATTACATAGAGAATCTGACACGCAGGTCGTTATACAATAAAATAACAGCACCTAGGCTCCAGCTGGCTGACAAAGCCGTGATTCATACATCACGTATGTATTATACACATACATCACATGCACATGAACCATACCATTTACAACTTCCTGCAAAAACAAGTTATACATAGATACACTATCTACCGGCGTTGTAAAACTCGCAACGACATCTAAGGCGCTACGACAGGGTGAAGCCGGCGGTCCCGCTAGCCAGATAGTTGGCGGTCCCGCTAGCCGGATAGCCAGCGGTCCCGCTAGCCGGATTTTTCCGAAAATGTAGATCTCATCTACATTCCAAACATGGATTCCGACCATCATTCCGACTCGATCAAACTCTTTTGATCTTCGATCACCGCTTCTGGATTTATGTGTCACAGTCTACCCCGATGGCGGAAACCGACCGGTAGGGGTATGTCGTTCCACGACCTCAGCAGTATGATCACGAAATCAGATCTACCATTCACCGAGTAAAGTTGATCCAATCAACATCATACAAAACCGATCTATCTCATAGATCGACCACCAAAACAGCACATAGATCCAATCTATAGCCAACCGCACATCACATATGCGAGATCTCGAGCCTAAAACCAGAAGCTATCGCTCTGATACCACTGTTGGGCCACATAGATAAAAAAACTTTTTCCCTCTAATGTGGTGATCCCAAGATCTAGCTGAGGTAGAAGGCCACGAGGTTTGCCACTAGACGCGCGGTTGTGAATTACTGATGAAGCAGGTCTGTTGAATGCAGTGCAGTCCTTGCAATCTCGATCCAATCAACGATCGTCCAAGTTCTGATGATACAACGCCTCTGCTAGTGTCCACTCGTACGAGGAGGAGCGCCGACGGTTAACTGCTAGGTTCAGTATGGTGGCATGACTGCTGTGGAGCTAGGGTTTCCAACTCATGGAATGACCTAACTAATCAACCCTCCTGGGTTTCTGCTCCCCACTATATATAGGGAGTGAACGTGGGCTCCACTTACTCGTGGCCCATTCACTAAATCCCATATAACATTAGTCACCGTGAGTCGGACTCACTGACTCAGTCCAAATCCGGCTCGGGTCTAACCCAACCAGATTTCCGGTTCAGATCCAATCCGAACTTACTCTAGCTCTTAAGTGTGTGACCCCACAGGCTCATGGAAACTTGGACATGATTGGAGTCTGACTCTAAATGATCAGTCGGTAGTGGCTCCTAGCAGAACATGCCGACTCCCAAGTACCAAAGAGTCATGCCAACCTGCCTTCCCAATGCGACTTGCGTCTGAGTCCCTTTTGCCTTACGATATACCTTGTCAGACTATAGGCGAATGTTTGTCATCCCTTAAATAGTCCGAATCTCTTCTCGATCCCAGATAAGTGATTCATCCAACTAACACTTAGTCGATCGCCTCAGTTAACACTTAACCGAGTCATGCATGGCCATGCTTTCCGAATCATATCATCCGAGAGGGCCTAGAGAATATCTCTCCGAGTGGAGGGGCAAAATCCCATCTTGGTTATTCACATCACGCAGCTTAATTCTCAGTCGACCCGAACTCTGCCTTTATAAGTGCCCAGTTACGGATCATCGTTTGACATAACCTTAGTCGGTGATCCTCAACTCGGACTATGCAACAACCTCAGGTCTAAGGATTACATTGATTGATATATACAAATGACAACTTTTTCGTTGTACCTCGATATGGGTCAATCCGACTCGCTAAAATCTTTAGCTGAATCTGTGTAAGTCGGAATAGCATCTCCATGCCCATGACAAGTGGAACCGAGTCATCAAGCCTACTTTCACATTGGTCTAAGTTGTGTGTCCAGCACAACCTCGATGACCAAGGATATTTAGTACAAATAACATGAATGTATAGTTCCACAACCGAATCACATATTCAATGATACACATCAGATGTTTATACAAGGACAACTTAACATCTTTATGAATACAATGGGAAATATCATCATACATGATTGCCTCTAGGACATATTCCCAACAAAATTCTATATAATGTACTACTTATGGGTGAGCTCTCCTATATTATCTAGAACAATCCTTTTATGCTTCTTTGTTTGACCCATATCGTGTTTTATGTGCTTGGAAGTTCGACCATTTCATTTTGGTATTTTGTGCCATCATGAAAAGTTTGGAGAGTTTGGTTTACTTGTTGGAACCTTACTCTTTTTGGGAGTTGGTTTTGTCTCATTTCTTGTTTCACGTTTTGACCATCTTAGAATGAGATAAATCCTTGAGCATTTGTGTTTTTCTCTATCTTTTTGCTAGTTTGGCTTTAGCCTAGTTCATTTGTTGAACTTGTAATCTTTCATGTGTTGAGTTGGTTCTTTGATACAATTTGGACACCTGTTGTCGTGTCTCACTCTTGTGGGTAACATCTCGGTTTACTTGGTGCTTTTGTTCAAATTTTATCTTTGTTTTGGTTCTTGAAAGCCTCATGCATGCATATTTACTACATGTTTATATTATGGCATGCTTACTTTCTTTAATCCAATATATAGGGGAAACTCCACCAAATCCCATCGTCTAAGTTGTGCATGAAATTCAATTTCATATCAATATGCACATATTCAGGTGAAGTCTCTCCCATGTATTGTAGTTGCACTAACTACTTTGGACCCAATATGTTTGGGGGCCATTTTGTACTTAATTGTGTTTTATGTACATTGGAGATATATTGGATACTTGTCCCTCAATTTTGAAGAAGTGGTGCATACATGAAAATTTGACGCAAACTATAGGATGATCAACAAATTCATATCCTCTACAACCTACCAATTATATCTCGGTAACAAGTATCTCTTGATCATGCATATTTATCTTGCTTCCAACCTTTTGTAGGTTGCATCTTGGCATGAATTTTTGTTATTGTATTTATTGTTGTATTTCTAGCCATGGTATTAAGAGAACTCTCTGTTGTAAATGTGTATAAGTTGAGATGAGTGCATATAATTGGGACTATATAAAATCATGCATATGATCCACCAATCCCAAATAGGTCAATCTATCAAGTTTATTGCCTATCCTTTCCTCAACTTCTCTCATGAGCAATAGTGAGATTTTGCTAGTTGATTGTTTCTTGTGATACTTGTTTTCTTTCTCCATATATTATAACTATCTCTTTTCCCTTGGTGATAGTTGTAATGTATGGGGTGTGTTGGTGTTTGAAGTTTATTAATGTAAAATAAGATATACGTGAGCCTTTGGCCATGCTTTGAAGCAAAAATCTTATTGGTATATGTTATGACTTCATTTTTGCTCTCATGTGCTTTATTGTATATCTTCCTTGTGTGTGGTTGTTTCTTTATGGGCATATGTAGTTGTGATGTTATCCACTTAGAAACATATACACATATGATAAGATATTTTTAGTTGAGATTTTATTCCTTGGATACCACCTTTTATTCCTTTTGATGCTTCAGTGGCTTCCAAATTTATTTGCCTATGAGTGTTTGTTCCTCTTGTTTGAATCTTCGGGCGCTCACATTTGTTCTCTCATGCCTTGTATTGTTAAATGAAGTTGGATGAGTGAGGATTCCATGATTATGCACTTTGTTCCCAAATGCAATTATCATAATTGGTACATTAGCTTTGGGGACCTCATCTAATTCATTTAATAATGCTCATTTGTCGTCTCTCTCATTCGTTGTGCCTTAAGTGTGTATGGGGGAGTGAGGATTCTATATTTGTGCATTTTATATTAAAATACAACTATTTTAAAATGTGCACAAATATTGGGGAGCTTCTCTATTTAATTTAAAGCATTTATTTGATCTTTTATTTTTTTGTGTTTTTAAAATGCTTATAGGGGAGCAAGGATTCCATATTTGTGCATTATGTATTCTAATGCATTTATTTTAAATTATGCACAAATCTTGGGGAGTTTCTCTAATTGTTATTCAAAGAACTCTTATGCTCATATCATAATATCTTGTTGTTTCCATTTGAACGCATTTGTTGTTTTCAATTGGTTTGTCGGACCTTGTAATTGCTTGCATAATTTGACTTTATTTATTTTGGCAATCTTTGGGTCCTCGATATAGTTCTACTTCCTCCCAATTATTCATCATTGGACATGTGCAAATGCACACCTTTGGAGGATTTATCACTATATTTGCCTTCTATAACTTGTCACCCATTTCGGCAATCGATGCCAATGGGGGAGAAGTTTTAGAGTGTTTTAAGGGAAATGGTTTATCCTTTGAGTTTGTTTCTAAGCATTTGTCTTTCATGCTCTTTCATCTTTGTTGTAGCTTAGCATGTGTTATATATAGAGGAAACTCCACCAATGATAATTATTGGCAATATATGCAATGAAATTCAAGTTCATCACACATGCATAGTATTGTGGGGGGAGTTTGCTCTATTTATGGTGGTGGTACCAATATCACATACTTATGTAGTATTTGATATTAGTGTTACCATTTTATTCATTAATATTCCTTATATAAACCCTCTTAAAGGGATTGTCATCAATTACCAAAATGGGGGAGATTGAAAGAACATGTGGGCCCCCATGTGTGGTTTTGATAATTAATGACAATCTTTATGGACTAATGTGTGTATTAAGTTGCACTTGTAGGAATTGTCCATTGGCATCACTTGGAGCATGTGTTGGCTTCAAGGTCGATGAAATGATAAGAAGCTGTGTTGTGCAAGCTCAAAATGCGCCATCTATAGAAGATATCGTGTTTGATGCTTGCCATCCTCGGTGATCATGGATCGATGATGAGGAATCAAGAAAGGCGTTCCATCTTGAGAAGGGAAAGATCGTCTACATCGAGCTCAAGTGGAATGCTCAAGGCAAATATATAATCTTGATAGGTTTTCCCTTTTGCTGGTCTCATGTTGTGTGTGGTAGACCGGGTTTAGGATAGATAACCGTACTATCAAGAGGGGCTCTCGAATGAGTAACTCGATCACATCGTTTGGAGAGAGCTCAAACCTTTGCATAGTTGCAATGTCGTATTTGGTTGTTATTTGGTCTTATCCATGTGAGGATATAGAGCTTGTGTTAATCTCCATAACAAGCTCTTGTTCATCAAAATCGGATCTTCCATTTGTATCTTGTTGCGATTTTGATCTTGGCGATTTTCCGGTTTCACACCAAGTGAGGTATCTCACATTATTATACTTGATACATTCTCACTTGGTGATATTCAATATTTTCAACGCAATTGGAATCGGGTCAATCGGAGTTACCAATCAAAAGTTATTGTAGTTTGAATTTGCCCCATATTTGATTTATAAAAGAGAAGGTAAAATAGTTTTCTGGTGGGCCGACAGTACTACCGCTCGGCCCAGTGTGCGCTCGCGTCCTCTCTGCCCTGCGCGGTTGCTGGGTCCGGCGCTACCGGTTCGGACCGGTAGTACCGCCCGGGTGGGCCGGCACTATCGGCCGGTCCATCTGCGCCCATCCCAGCCCAGCACCGCACAGCTACGCTTGCTCACACCCCCGCGCGCGCCCCGCTTCTGCTGCCGTGCGTTGACCTGCACGCTACGCGCGCCCGCAGCCCAGCTCGCACTCCCGCGTGATGTGCTCGCCCGCACTGCTCCCGTTCGCCCGCTCGCGTTGACCGACGTGCGTCTACCAAATCTCGCGCACGCCTTGCTGGGCCCACAGCCGCCACCCGCACACCTCTCTAGCACACGCTGCACCGCTCGCCCTTGATCCCTTCATTCGCTGTTGTTGTTCGCTCTGTGCCCGGTGTTGTTTGGTTTATTTGGTCCGGTAGTACCGGTCCGATCTGGTACTACTGGTCCGTTCAGGAAAATCACTAATGGCCATATTTTGGTTTGCCCTTTAAATAGCTTTGTCCTTTTAGCTTTTGGACTGCTTCTTCTTCCTCTATTTTGTCTAAGCTTTGACCCATTTGCTTTTACTCTAAAAGCTTGATTAAACTCTTCCCCTCCAATGATTCTTTCCCATATTTGAGTGGAAGAGAGAGGAGATCTATATCTATGTTTTGACCAAACTAAAACATCTCTTTGTGAGTGTATCTTTGGGATCTAGATGTTGGGGGATTTTGTGTCCCTCTTTGTGTTCTTCCTCTCTTGTCCCACCAATAGATTTAGTAGCTTTGTTGTAACTTGAGAGTGAGGTATTGGAGCATCTTTGTGGTGTTCTTTCCATTTGCATTCGGTGCATCGGTTTGAGTTTTCCTCGGAGGATTTGGTGAGTGAAAGTTGAGAAGCTTTTTACTCTTGGGTTCTTGGAACCCTAGACGGTTTGTTGTGCTGCAGGTGTGTCGATTACTTGGGACCTCCAATTAATTTGTGGAGATTCCCCAAGCTTGTTTGTTGGGAGCCTCCAATTAAGTTTTGGAGAAGTGTCCCAACCTTGTGAGAGGTTTCGGTTTGCCATCGACAAGTGCATCGATAGTGGAAGGGTGAATCGAACCTGTTGGGGTGAGGTTCATCGGAGAATAAGGGAGGCCTTTCGTGGCGCGGGTGGTTAGATACCACCCCCTCTCCAAACAAGACGTACTACATGTTGGGAGGAACTCGGTAAAATATCACCGTCCCCGCGTGCCTCGGTTATCTCTATACCTGAGCTCTTACATATGCACTTTACTTTGTGATAGCCTTCGTGCTTGAAGTATATATCTTGCTATCACATAGTTGTTTGTCTTGCTTAGAATGAGTTGCTGGTGCACATAGGTGAACCCTAGTTGTTCTAGGTTTTGTGCTTAACAAAGTAAACGCAAGTTTAATTCCACCTTTGTTGAGCCACTCTCGAAAAAGTTTTAAACCGCCTATTCACACCCCCCTCTAGGCGACATCTGTATCCTTGCACTCACCTTTTGGAATTAAGGTGATGATGCCATAATTTATCCTCTGCAAATCAATTTTATGTAAATAAAAATCATTGAAAGCTGAGAACAGATCCATTTTAATAATGTTCCATTAAGCCTAATAAAATTATGCAGGGTTTCCATCAGGTCCTGCTGCCTTGTTTTTTCCATCTGATCAATGGCACTTTTTATCTCATCCTCAGTAAAAGGTCGATCCATTTCCAATCTCTCAGCATCTGACAGCTGCTCATCAACAGTCCAATTACCATCCCTTAATCCGATAGAAGCTTGCTGGGAGGGACCAAAAAGAGTTGTATAAATCTGTTGCATGTTGTAATAAATTCTGAGCCCCTTGAATCACCTGATCATTATGGTTGAGAGATTAAATGGTCCTTTTTCTCTTCTTACCATTTGTAGCTTGATGGAAAAGTTCATCATTACAGCCTCCTTGAAAAAGCCATTTCTCTCATGCTCTTTGTTGCTAGTAATATTCTTCATGCCTATAGATCATCATCATCTCTTGCTGAACTTGAGTTTTCTTGTGATGTTGTTGAGCCTAAAAACTACTAATATCCTCTAGGTTTTCCAAGTCCAACAACTCCTGAGATAAACTCTTTTTTTGTTTGATATCCTGGCCTCTCAAATTAGCACCCCAGCCTTTAAGATCATTTCTGACATTTTTGAGTTTCTGCTGAATAAGCTCCAAACTATTCTTAGCTCTGATGGGTTTGGACCAAACTCTAGCCACTCTTGTTAGGAAAGAATCTTCAGCCAACCACCATTTCTCAAATCTAAAATCTTTTGACCTCTTTTCTCTACCTTCCAAAGTATCCAGAATAATTGGACTATGATCAGAAATCTCTCTAGCCAATTTGTGGAACGTAACCAGGGGAAAAAGGAGCTCACAGTCTCTAGTCATCAAAAACCTATCAAAATTTTTTAAAGTAGGGACGACCTGATTGTTTGACCAAGTAAATTTCCCACCAGACATATTGATTTCTCTCAGCTCATAGGAATTTATGATAGAATTGAACATATCATTCCATTTGTTAGTTCTCAGACTTTTATTCTTGTCTAAAGCAAAACTGAGAAGATTGAAATCTCCTCCAATTAACATGGGTAAGCTTTGTTCTCTGCAAACATCACTCAGATCTGTCAAAAAAAATTCCTTATCATTTTCCTGGGTAGCACCATAGACAATCACCAAACACCATTTCTTCTGTAATTTCAAATTGCAAAATTACTTTAATATAGAACCTGCTGATTACTGAATCACAAACATCAAATCTACTTGTTCTGAAACCACCTAAAATACCACCAGACCTGCCAACCAAGGATGACCATTTCCAGGAAAATTGATTCAAAGGATCAATTTTCCTGAAAAAGGCATCAGAATAGTACTTTCTAATGGTTTTCTGAAGGCCAATAAAATCCAACACATGATCTCTGATTATATCTTGCAAAAACCTGCTCATACCTTTCTTACCAACTCCTCTGCAATTAATACTAGCACTTATCATAAGAATCTAGGTTTTTTGTTCTAACTTTGGATCCAGCCACAATACCACACAAAGGGTGGTTTTTGTTCGCTTTCACCCAGGCAGCACTTGATTTGGCTAGTGCTCCTGAATCTGGCTCATTAATTGACTAGACAAGCCAGCCATAAAAAGGGAGGAAGAATATTCCATAGAGTTTTTCATTCTTATTTTACAAGTTGATCTAAGTTTCTTCTTAGTCTTTCTTGACATGACAGGAGTAAAACCAGCCTATTCATTGACATCCTCAGTCAAACATAATAAAAGGAACTGCCTATTATCCTCACTGCTACTATCGATAGCAACAGTTTTTAAGATCTAGATTATGTCTAGCTAATTCAAGATCTCATATGATTAATTTTTTCCAGATTAAAGGAAGCAGGATCTACTCCAAACTCCAAAGCTCTATTACAAATATCATCATTATCAAGAACAGCAAAGGAGTTGTAAGAGTTGAGATTAGTACCAGCCAGATTCCTGGTAGAAGCATTAGCAGAAGCCCTAACCTCCACCCTAACATGGGTATCAGGATGAGAGGCCAAACATGTACTAGCTCTCACTTGGGGAAAATCTCCACAACAGCAGCCTCCAGTGTATTAGGAATGTCTTTAGAAGACCTTTGAGAAATAGTTAAAGGACTATGTTTTCCCTTGCTATTTTGGTGATGATGACAATCCCACTTGTGATCTAACCGTGTGCTTGAGTTTCAGGTTAATTGCTTTTGATGGAACTTATCAAGTGTGTGGATGCTCTTCTTGGGATCTCATGAAGACGACGGTCTTTTATTTATCTCTTTCTCTCATTTTATTGCTTTAGATCGACGTACTATCAAGAGGGGTTCCACCTCGGAAGGCTGTGGGGAATTATCTGTTTTTGCGCAAACCATATATGCACCGCCACAACCATCCTATTCATCAGCGAGGGAGTATGTTCCTGATCAGTTGGTGCAGTTTTTGTCTGATTGGAACTTCCGGACAGGCACCGGAAGTTCCGCTTAGGGATCTCTATGGGTTGGATCTGGAACTATTTACGGTCCAACTTCCGATGGAAGTTCCGGTCAGAGTTTAGAACTCTCTATTTTGTATTGTTCTATTTGGCGGAACTTCCACCGGAAGTAGCACTGTAAGTTCCGGTCAGGAACTTCCTTTGCTTCTTGCAGTGAGAGCCTGAGTGGAACTTCCGCCTAGGCGCCGGAACTTCCGGTCAGGCATTGTTTGCGACCCAGTTGTTCTGCCCCTAGTTCCGCTCAGGATCAGTACACTTCTGTTTGGAAGTGTTCTATTTGACGGAACTTGGGCCAAAACTTTCTTCGGAAGTTTCACCGGAACTTCCGGTCATTCTGACCGGAACTTCGGTCAGGCTTTGGAGCGTGCGTCAACGGTCATCGTACCGTTGGAGCTATGCTGGTCGGAACTTCCGGCCGCTCACAGGAACTTCCGGTGAGGTCGCGGACAGCCCAACGGTTCAGTTTGGAGGGGGCCTATTTAAGGCGCCCTCCTTCTTCCTCCTACCTAACTCTTCAATTTTCTCTCTCCTCCATTAATAACAGAGCTTCACCTCACTAGATCTCTCTCACTAGCCACTCAAATCACTTGATATTTTGAGAGGTGAGGGAGGTGACCTAGATCTACACTTCCACCAAAGAATATTTGATTCCCCCCACCTATCCTTTGTGGATCTTGTTACTCTTGGGTTTCTTGGAACCCTGGATGGTTTAGGGCATCCTTGGAGATAAGGTCATGTGTTGTAAAGCTCCGTGGTGTCGTTGAGGGCCTCCAATTTAGTTGTGGAGCTTCCCCCTCAACCTTGTTGTAAAGGTTTTGGTTGGCGCCTTCAAGGTCACCGGTTAGTGTATTGTGAGGCCTCCTTTGTGGGGGAGCTCACCGGAGAAGAAGGTGAGGTCTTTGTGGCACTTGGGTGACCTTGTGTGGCCCCGACACCTCTCTAACATAGACGTAGCTCCCTTGGGAGTGAACTACGGGAATTACATCTCCGTGTCCCCACTCCGCTTATCTCGTTCCCTACCTTTACTACTTGCTCTTTACCGCTCTTGTGCTTATTGTTAGTTCTCTAGCATATAGGTTGTTCACCTAGTTGCATATCTAGAGAACTTACCTTCTTTCCAAGCCTAAAATTGAGTAACAAAAATTGTTAGTCGCCTATTCACCCCCTCTAGTCGATTCAAAGTTGGTACTTTCAATTGGTATCATAGCCAAGGCCCTTATTTCGGGCTTTATCGCCTAAGAGACGATGGCTGGCGAAGGGGGTAGTGAGAGTGATAACACCAAGAACTTGGCCACCATGGATGACCTCAAGCAATTAGAGACATCCATGATGTCCAAGTTTGAGGAAATGATGACTATTTTGCAGTGTCTCAAGCCAAACCCCATGGTTCCTCTTGCCACACTCCAAACCACCGAGCTTCCTCCCACCATTCCTGTGACCGCCCCCGGTGTGAATCCCGCGGCCGTCACCACTCACTAGGGACTTGGTTTTGTTGCTCAAACATCTACCAAGGTTCCAAGAGAGAACACCGAGGAGCTAGAAGACCCAACTTACAAAGAGGAAAGTGGAGGAAAGGACTACTCGGCGGTGCCCCCACCACCGAAGTATACTCCGGATCCACCCATTCCCATGCCACACATCATTCCTCAAGGAGAACCACCTATGTTAGTGTAGAGGGAGTGGCCCAACCTTTAAATAACATAAGGTGGTGTCCCCTGTGTTTACAATGCTAGTCCCTGGATCAATAGCTAGCATCCACAGTTTAGATGTAATATCAAGAAACAAAGGTCATAATATAACTTTATAACCAAGAATAACATAATTTTATTACATCAATACATAGTTCATTTGGCTATTACATTACATTGTAGCGGAATAACTATAGTCATGGGTCCTTCATCTTCAAAAGTGCCACGGGCAGACATGTTGGTTGTAGACTTTGTAATCCTAATCAACACACTTCACTAAATCAATCAAACCTGCAACATTACAAGTTACAGCCACAAGGGTCAATACATTTGAATTGTATTGGCAAGTTTCACTACTTTATTGAATATGAGTGGATCCTATTATTACATGCATATTTGGCTAAGTAGAGTTTTAGGCTCATTTGCATAAAGAAATAATTTATCCTATCTTTTCAAAATGGTTTTGGTCCTTTGTCAAATCTCTTTTTCCAAGTCCCTTGAACTCCTTGGTAGAAACTCAAGTGTTCAAGTCCTTGTCAAAATCCCTTGAGCATCTTGGTAACCCCAAGTGCATCAAGTTTTATAAAATCTCATGAGTTCCTTGGTAACCCCAAGTGTTCATGTTTTCAACAAAATCCCTTGAGTTCCTTGGTACCCCCAAGTACATCAAGTTTTGTCAAAGTCTCTTGAGCTCCTTGGTAACCCCAAGTGCATCAAGTCCTTAAAAGTTTTCTTTTAGAAATTAGAATGTCGAGATCTCCCATAGTTCAAACTTTAGTTGCTCACTATTGTCCTTAACCAGGGACACGGCTAAGTACTTAGATTTTATTATCTTCTGCAGAAGGAGTACACTTTACCCACATGTCACAATCCCATCCTTTTGCCACCAGTGGCCTACTGGATTAGTGCTCACCAAGATGGAGTACTGGCAGATTGAGAATGTGACGAAGTCTTTCCAAAGGGTCCTCCCATACACCATTGCTAGCTTGCCTTCAGCACCCATGTAGGATTCCAGGTCCCCATGTCCAGTTAACTGAAGACAGTGCATGGGTCTTCCCATTGTAGTTGACTAAGCCAGAGCCATAATAGCATGTGGTTGCACACGAAAGCTACAATTGGAGAAACATGTTCAATCTCTAAGTTTCCTAGGTGGTTTTCTTTTGGGAGCACAACACAAAGTGATTCCCATAGACATGGTTCCTTTTGTTGCCACCTTCTCCAAAACTTAAAGTATCCTCCACCTAGGTGGTTCATTGAGTCCTTGTTTTATTATGTAAAACACAAGTCCTTTTTTCAACCTTTGTAAAACCTCAACATGTATCTCTTTTCAAAATATAGCATGGCTAAGCATGTAACAACTACATTGTTTTCTCTAAGGAATGTATAGGGTATCCTAATAGGATTTAGCATAGCATAAGTATAAAATTTGTTTTCATGCATGTTTAAAAATCCACTAAGTATAATGAAAATAGTAGGATTTTAGATGATAGTGTAACTTGCCTTTTTGGTAGGGAATGTTGGTTCACTCCTTGATCTTTCTAGTCTCACACTTCACTACAATCAATCAAGCATACACAATATCAACTAGCATTCTAATCCAAAGTCAATCAAACAATTTCACACACATAAAGCAATGGATTTCTAAGTCATGCATGTAGGCATGCAAGAGATGGTTCAATTGTAAAGATGGTCTCTACTAGGCTTCTAATCTTTGTAAGTTCCAAATTGGTCATTTACCAAAATGGCAAAGTCATTTGCAAATGGGTTTTATCCATAAACCATTTTCAAAACCTTTCATCATTTTTATGTGGTGAAAAACATTTTTCTCAAAGCCACAATCCTAAGTGGTTTCACCAAATAAGTTGTTGTTTCCCAAAACTTGGTGTTTATGGTCAGTAGGTTTGGTCCAAAGCATTTTCTCCAAAGTTTTTACTCAAAACCATTTTCATAACAAAATCATTATTTTTAAATGGCTAGAAATGACCAAATCAAGTTTTTATTCCCAAACTTTCACAAAAACCATTTTAAAATCCATGGGTTGGTTCCTAGGGTCAGTGAGTTCACAACAAATCATTTTGCAAAGGTTTTAACCCTAAAAACATTTTTGAACCATTTTTCCACTTCAAATAAGCACACCAAAGTTTCTGCAAAAACAATCACTCTAATGGATACTATTTGCTAAACCAAGGGCATGGTTGGCTAGGGCTTGTTTCACTGATTCCAATGATATCAAATTTGCAATTTTTGGACGTGTGGATCAAAAGTTACAAAGGTTTGAAATTCACATTCTAATCTGATTTCAATTTCTGCTTTAAACCAAACTGGCCACGCGTCGCTATTTCACTGGTTGATACCGGTTCGGCCGGATCGGCTCTGCGGCGCGTTGGATCTAATTAGATCGTGTGGTCCAGAGAGCGTACCCTTTCGCGGTTAAATGATCTAATCCTGCTCGCTCAATCTAGATCCTACGGTACTGATTCGCTTGACCAAAAGTGAGCGGCGCCGACGGTGGCTGGCGGCGGCGACGGTCAGACAGTGGCGGCGCTGGTGAAAATAGGACGCTAGAAGAGAGGGGAGGATGCTCACCAGATTCGCGAGGACGTGGTGATGCTCGACGTGTGCTTGTCGTGGCAGGGGGTGCTCTGGTATAGCTGCGATTGCTCGCCAGAGTAGAGGACAACGTCGGGTGGTCCTGGTCGTGGTCGGGGTCATTGCTACAGGTCATGAGAAGGCCAACCGAGGGTATGGTTAGGTGCGTAAGACCAAGGCGAAGTTGCTCGCATGATTGAGAAGCAGAGGGGCGGTCGAGGTTTACCGGGGGGCTCGACGGAGACGAGACAGACGGCGGCGAGGTCGGAGCTTGACGAAGGTGATGCTCTGGGGCGCCCACGGTTGAACGAAGAGCACATGGAGATGTGTCTGGGAGTAGGGAATCTGCTAGCGTGCTCAGGGAGGCAAGGGGCGGCGAAGTTCGGCTGGAATTCGACGAGGAAGGTCGTCGGAGGCAGAGGAGCTTGGGGAAGAATTGGGGCGTCTGGGAGCGCGTTGAGATGGGGCGATAGAGGGGAAATGGAGAGGATACATGAGCGTTTAAGAGGGCGAGGTCGCTGAGTGGAATCACTGCGGGTTTTACTGTGAATTAACGCGCGGCATCAGCGGCAGAAACGGCCGGCGTGGTCGTCGCGAGGAAGGAGACGGGCTGGAGAAGTGGGGTCTGCTGGTCAGTGGGAAAAGGAGTGAGGGAAGGGTCCACCAGTCAGCGTCTGTTTAGGTTATAATCTAAGTACGAATCGTTTTTCTTCGGGGAGGGGAGCTGGGCTGGTTCCTGGGCTTATTGGGATCTGTCGACTGGGCTGGTCTAGAACCAGTTTTTCTATTTTGAACCCTTTTTCTTTTTCTGAAACTAATTTCTGTTTTAAAATTCAAACAATCAAACAATACTCAAATTGATTCAAACAATCACCAAACTTTGCAACTATGAACTTGGTTCTGTTTGGTAACATAATCCAAAATTCCAAATCCAAAAAGATTAACTTTATTTTAGGGTCCATTATTAATTAAATAAATTGGACCATGGTTTATTAATCAAATAGGGTTTGATTTTATTAATAAAATCTCTATTTGAAATCTAAATATTTTCAAAACCAAATCAGTAGGTTTTATTTGGGAATATAAAATATTTGGAAAACTTATTTCAAATAAAATAAGTTTTTGAGGTTTTGGAAATAGTAAAACCTTTATTAATAAAACTTGGATATTAAATCTTTATTAATTTATTTTTAAATAACCCTTTACTATTTTTATCAAAACAAAGCATTTTATTTCATAAGCTTTGGCCAAGGTTTAATTTGGCTTTATAAAATAATCTTTATTTATAAAAATCACCTTTTCTTTTGTAAACCAAATCCTTTTATTTAAAGATCCAAAATAGTAATTTTAAATATTTTATTTTCCTTTAATAAAATGTTTTATCTTTTTAAATCCCTTTAGGATTTTATTTGATCCAACTTGGTTTGAAGTTCCAATTGAATTCAAAAAGTTTCTTCTGGCCCTAAAAATCAAACAAAGTTTTATTTTATTCATTTATTTTTCACATTACAAGATTTGGAAAATCTTGGGATGTGACAGTTAGATACTTCAAATTTTGCCAATTGGCAATATCTAATGCGCTCACATATTTCCAGCTCTTTTATTGAGTTAACGAGGATTGTGGAGGATGGGTTCTCTCCATATGACCCAAACAAGTTGACTTGAGGTGAAGTGGTGGACAAGCAACTCAATGCCACAGCTTTGGGCATGATTCAAAAGGCTTTGAGTCCCAAGGACTATTGGGGATATGCTATATGGGTATCCTCATAGCATGTCTCATATCCGGATAACCCGGGTGGCCCATAGTTGGTAGCATGGCCCATGGCCTGCTGGGCGTCCCAGTTAGATGGATCCAGAAGGGAGGCCCATGCCTACGGTTGGAGTCACCGACGTACCCGGAGCCTTGGAGTGCAAGATACACAAGACTAGTAATAGATGATGTAGGACTCTGTAACCTGTCCGGCTAGGACTTTTCCCTGTAACCTGTAACATCCCAGTATTTAGGACCTAACGAAGGGTAGATTTAGGAATATGTATTGTTGCATGCATTCATTTGTGAAAATGTGGGCAAAATTTTCGCCAAATAAAAACTTAAGTGATCAATGTTTCCTTCTTACTTTAAGATTAGGTTTAGACTTAAAGAAGGATTATTATAAACTTTGATGTGATCTTAAAGGATTTATGGGTGTTTTGAAATAGGTTTGAATTTAAAAATTAAGTGTTTGAATAATCATTTAAATGATTTAGATATAAGATTTGAATCTTAAATTAATTAAGAGAAAAGTATTAAACTTAAATCTTATCTAAAAAGCAATGTTGTATATGAAATTTATTTCACATACATAAACAAGATACAAAGAATGAACTTACTCAAATTATTCCAAACCTCACAATTTACACAAGAGTAAAGGATAAGAATATTCTTTATTAATAAATATATACTCTTTATTACAAATGAACCAAATAAAGATTACAATATTTATAAAAGAAAAATTACAAAAGAATAAGAAAATTACAATTGTTTATCTACTAACTATCCTATACTAAAATCTTCATCCTTATCTTTGTACCTGCAACACAAAGATTAAATAAAAAACAAAATAAGAATAGTGTTAGCATATTTCCCTCAGATATGTTAGTGAGGTGCACATGACAAACTCATCATTGAGAAATATCTAAAAGGGGCAAGTTTCACCAATCTGAAAGATTTCATCCTTCATAAATTCAAAGTCGGGATTCAAATGACAGCCAAAAAGGAACCAATTCACCAGCCAGGTAAAAGTATACTGGTAATAGTAAGTTCAAACTTTCTGAACTTATCCACCTATGCATAGCAGGCACACAAGCTGCACACACACAAGCATGCAAAGGGGTGTGCTGTCGACCTCACAAGCATAGCCATTATCACAAAACCACAGCCTAGCCATGGAGGAGCACCTCAGTGCATCTCTCCACTACATAACACACCAGCACAGCCAGGATGAACAACAGCTAAACCAAGAACATCAACCAAACCCAACCACCCAAATCAACCCAAACATCACCAGAATGGTGACATAAGGAGGGGAATGGATCTGGTGGATAGCAAGGTCAAGACCAGGAGCTAGGAGGAGCAGACAAACTCAAGATCAAGCTCAGGAGCCCAGCAAAATCAGATCAAGATCCAGATCAAGATCAAGATCAAGATCATCATCAATCTACCACATCCACATCAGAATCTGTGGTAAGCATCCTAAAACCATCACATGATTTCATCATATTATCTAAACAAAGGCATGTGTTGTTTTATGAGATAATCTCTCAATAAACACCCAAGAGGAGTGCATCTATCCTAGAGATTTCAAGTATAAGGATAAGAAATCTAGTTCAACCATAAACACTAAACCCTCAGACCAGCATCACTGGGTTCAGTATTACTTTTGCAACTTAGATCATTTTCATTTGATCTTATCAGATCAGGGCACATCTCTCAGAGAGAGAGAGTAGCACCTCTAATCCTATAAGTTTCAAACAAATTATTGCCCAACTAACTAGGAATAAAATCCTAGAGCCTGAGACCAACATCATAGGCAGGCAAGATAGGAAAGCTTTCATATCATCTTATCAGTTTAGATCACATGCATTATCAAGCTAAGCCAGAAAGAAAAATCCAATCACTTGTGTGCCATAATATAATGGTATCACAAGAACAAGTTCTTAATGAGCTAAAATCATCTTTGCTTAGTTCCCATAGGAAAAGGGATAAACCATGACATATCATTTTCCTGAAGCCAAATGCCAGGAATCAATCTTAAATTGATACATCCACAAAAATCATTACATGTAATGATTTGATTTAGTGTGTATAATCTTATACAAACTACCACCATAATTACAGTAAGCAACCACTAAAAGAAACTACTGCCAGTATGAGCATTTTGACAGTAGAGTACACTCTCAGATCAACAGCATAATCCAATCAAGGATTCCATTGAAACATTAGCATGAATCATGGTGGATTACCACTAGAACTAATCTGACAGGCAACTAGTATCATCCAAGCCACTATCAATCGTTAACCACAGCAGACAATCCTTTACCATGATCAAATATGATCAACACTAGATCTAAAGCATCATAGGTATGATCAACAGGGGATTATGAACCCTAATCAAAGCAAGAACTCTAATTCAAAGGTAAACTCAACCAGCACATAGTCACTCGACATGAAAGCCACTAGATACACAGGGAAAATCATGGCAGTAGCAAGTCACATCCCAAAATTTTCCAAATTTTGAAATTTGAAAAATAAATAAACAAAAGAAACAATTGTTGAAATTTATGGGGAAAAAAACTTTTTGCTTCTAATTGGAAACATTAAAACCTTTTAAACTATTACAAAAGTTTTTCCCCAAATAAAGGTACTCCTTAAAATAAAAATAGCATTTAACAAAAACCCTAAGATCAAGCATCAAGATTATCCATATATCTCCTCTACTTCAAAATTTTAATTTGCAAGGTTCCCCTTCAAAATCTTTTTCACAAACTTCCTGTATTTGAAAATCTATTTTTAATCTTGAGGAATTTTCTCAACCTAAAACCATCTATACATCTCAACTACTTCATTTACATTTTTCAAACAACCTTTGTTTTGTTTTGAACCAAAAATAAAAGCAAAGAGTCTTGTTTTAAAATAAGCAGCATAGCTTATGTGAGCTATTTTAAGATTTTATAAAATTATTCTCTCATATTTTCAAACTTTAATTCATGGTTATCCATGTAAAGTGAAACTAAATCGAATCAAGTTCAAATAAGGAAAGAATCCAAGTCATTCCAAATATATTGCCCTGCAACTAGACCAATATCGCACACACGCAATCGTACAATAATTGACTAATTAATACTTGAGAAAAATAAATGTTTCCAAATATATAAAATTTATGTCCTAAAATATTGCCCATGAGTTTACGAACTCGCAGAAATTTGAATCAACAAATTCAGAGCTCTAAATCAAAAGTTATGAAAGAATTAAGAAATAGAAAAAAATATAAAACAAAAAAAGACCGACCAGGCCAGCCAAAATGGGCCGGCCCAACCAGGCCGATCGGCCAAGACGCCACCAGGAGGGGTATGTGAACTTGTACGTGAATGAGGAACCAGTGTGCACCTATTTGTATCTAATGCACTTAAATAACCTTCAATTGCCATCCTAAATTGCACTAAATGTCCCCTAATTCCTCTCCCTCTTTAATTTCCTTTAATCCAGCCCCTACCCCCTCCTATATAAACCCCACTCTAGGACCGTTCACAATTTTTCAACTCATCATATCTCCATTTTCGTCCAAAATTCTCCCCAATCTTCTCCACCAAAATAGACCTTCAAGACGACCTCGGATCACGCCGGCTTGAAGATGGAAGTTGTTCCCCTCGTCAAGACGGTTCCATTCCTGCTGGTTTCACCTCGTTTCGTTCATCGAGCAGAGAGAAAACACGGTCAAAGATTCAGATCTTAGAAGGTATAATCCATTTTACGCCCACCTCGTTGCTTCAAACACAATTTCCTTTAAACAGTAGATAAATCTAGTTGTTAGCTACAACTTTCATGTAGAAAGTTTTTCCATCCGAGCAACTTTTTTTGTAGTCAAATCTGACATCATCATGACATCAGCGTAGTCAACAGTCAACTTAGTCAGATTAGTCAAAGTCAATTTCAGTCAATTCCCGAGTTTGACTTTTCCAGATTTTAGTATGAACTTGTATAATTTATAGAAAAAAATTTAGAAGTCCAAAAATTATAAATTTGGTATCCCTGAAAAGCTGAGATTCTGTAGAATCCATTTCTGCAATAATATTACTTATTCTCTGTACAAAAATTTGATTTATAAATTAAATGGTTTAATTGGTCATTTTCACCATAAAAATTATATCTTTAGTTCTGTATATCCAAATTTAGCAAATAATATGTCTATGGATTCACAAAAACGATTAGAACACAGTGGACCCATAATTCGGTATTTTTGAGTCTGTTAAAAATCACGTTTTATACAAAACCATTTGTGGACTATTTTGAGTATAGAAATTGTTGTGTAAATTATTTTTAAGTGAATCCTTTTGTAGATGGTTATATATTGAACCCTCTGTACAGTAAGACCAAAATATAATTTTATTCTAGTATAAATAAGATCGTGGAAATTATTTAGTAAGAACGTACTTTTCAAATGTTAGAAAATATTGCTAATTGCTACAATTGCACAAATGGCTGCATTTGTAATCTTGAAAATATAAAATGTTCAGAAATCACTTAGTAGATGTTCAGAACCTTGTTATAAAAATTTGTACAATAAAAATTTCCATCTTGCATGTTTGCATACTTTGCATGATTTTTGTGTTGCCATTAGTGTTGATCTTGTGTATGTTTTGTCTTGGTTGTTTTGCTTGATAGATTGTGTTGATTGTCAAGTGTGTTATTGCGAAGAGTGTACCAACACCACCAACTACTAAGGCAAGTGACACTATCATCCAAGTCCTACTATTTTCATTACACTTAGTGGATTTTGTAACATGCATGGAAAGGTTTACTATATTTTATGCTATGCTAAATCCTAATAGGATACCCTTATATATTCCTTAGTGGAAACATTGTAGTTGTAGTATGCTTAGCCCTGCTATATATTGGGATGGGATACATGATATGAATATATGAAGTATTGAAAAGATATATGTTTTATATAATAAAACAAGTACTTAATGAACCACCTGGGTGGACAAGGATACTCAAGTTTTGGACAAGGTGGCAACAAAAGGAACCATGTTTATATGGCCAATCTCTTTTTGTTGTGCACTAGAAGAAAACCACCCAGAGACTTAGAGATTGAACATGTTTCTCATACAGTGGCTTCCGTGTACAGCCACATGTTAAATGGGCTCTGGCTTAGTCAACTACATAGTGGAAGACCCATACATTGGCATCTTCAGGTTAACTAGAATTGTGTAAGGGAACTTGAAACCCTACATTGGTGCCTGGATGACAAGCTAGCATTGTGTATAGGGAGGACTCCTATGGAAATACTTTGTCACATTCTCAATCTGCCAGTACTCCATCTTGGTGAGTACTTATCCAGCAGCCACTGGTGGCATCAAGATGAGATTGTGTCATGTGGGTAAAGTGTACAACTTCTGCAGAAGATCAAATTCTAAGTACTTAGCCGTGTCCCCGGTTATGGACAATACTGAGCAACTAAGGCCTGAAGCTATGGAAGATCTCGACATTCCAATTTCTCAAAGTAAAACTTGATGGTGACAACAAGGGATTTGAAGCACTTGGAGTTTTCCAAGAAGTTCAGAAATATTTGACAAAAGATCAAAAACTATTTTGAAAAGATAGGATAAAACTATATTACTTTCTGCAAAAGAGCCTAAACCCTACTTAGCCAAATATGCATGTAAATGATAGGATCCACTTACTTCTACATAATAGTGAAACTTGCCAATACAATCCAAATATATTGACCCTTGTGGCTACAACTTATTATGTTGCAGGTTTGTTTGATGTTAGTGAAGTGTGTTGATTAGGATTACAAGTCTACAATCAACATGACTGCCTGTGGCACTTTGAAGATGAAGGACCCCATGCTTATAGATATTCTGCTGCAATGTAATGTGATAGACAAATGAGTTATGTCAGATGTAATGAATTATTTTATTCCTGGTTATAAAGTTGTATTATGACCTTTGTTTCTTGATATTACATCTTAACTGTGGATGCTAGCTATTGATCCAGGGACTAGCATTGTAAACACAGGGATTTCTACCTTATTAAAGGTTGGGAACCTTACAGATGGTATCAGAGCACTGTGTTGCCTGTAGGATTGTAACCCTAGGATTGGACAAAACCCCTTAGGAAAATAGGAGTTGAATTTGTTCCAAAAACTTATTTACAAACAGTCTTGTAAACTCTTTCCTCAACCTTTTTGGTTTTGATTCTACATCTCTTCCTTTTCAACTTGATGGACAAAAGCCTACCCCATGGCCAAAGACTTCACCATGTGCAAAATATTTCATCAACTCTAATGACTTCAACATCTTCAAATGATTTCAACCTTATTTTCACCAAGGACTTCAACTTGGACATCACTAAGGACTACAAGTGAAAAACCAAGAGACATTAGATTGCCTACCAAAGACATTGATACCAAGTTAGAGTATGGATCATATTGACCTATGAGGTATGATTATACTAAGTTATTATTTTCAAGAAAACTTGTTGTTTCCTTCAACTCATGAGTTAAGCTCATAAGTTGTTAAGTGGATAATTGCTTGTTGATTGTTTGATGGTTTGATTGTTTGATTGAACTTGGTTGTTTTTGAGTTGTGTGTTAAAACTTCTTAAAAACCTATCCACCAATACTTATCCCTATCAAACCAACAGATGCCTCCCCGTCGTGCCAACCCCAACCAAAACAACAACATTCCCCCTGAGTTACAGCAGATGTTGGCAGTTCAAACACAGTTGATGCAGGAGATGACCACACTCATACAGAAGTCAGAACAACAACAACAACAATCAGAATAATCCTCCAGCACTTGTCATGCTCACCAAGTTTCTGAAACTTAGGCCTGCAAGGTTCTCTGGAACAACTGACCCAATGGTAGCCGATGATTGGTTACGTTCGGTAAATAAGGACTTCGTGACTGTTGGCTGCACCGATGAAGAAAAAGTAAGGTTTGCAGCATTTCTACTTGAAGGACCAGCAGCAACATGGTGGGACAACTTTCAAATCACCACTCCCCTTGAAGATGTAACTTGGGCTATTTTTGAGGATGGTTTCCGTACAACTCACATCTCACATGGAGTGATGTACTTGAAGAAAAAGGAGTTTCACAATCTGAAATAGTGTCACCTTAGTGTGGCCGAGTACATTGAAGAATTCAACAATCTCGCACGCTATGCACCGGATGAAGTTGATACAGATGCTAAGAGAAAGGAGAAATTTCTTGAAGGACTTAATGATGAGTTGAATTTGCAGCTAGCTGTTGCCTATGTCCCAACTTATCAATCACTCTGTGACAAAGCCACCATTTTGGAAAACAAGATGAATCAAGTTGAGAACAGAAAGAGGAAGCATAAACTCAAGCATCACTCAGGATCATCACAAAAGAAGCGTTCATTCAAAAAGAGCAATGAAGATTCTGAACCACATCAGTATCACCACAACAACAATGGGAATGATAATAATGGAAATAATACTGACAATGGAGATGACCTTGGTCAGAACCAACATGACACTTTCAGGAAGAAAGATATTAGCCAGTTGCAGTGCTATAATTGTAAGGAGCTTGGACACTATGCATCAGACTGTCCTGAGAAGAAAAAGAAAAAGGATGCTAGAAGAGCCAATGGAGATGACTCCAATGTGACCCAGAAAGGACATGTGAACCACATTGACATGGATGGAAACTTTGAAGAGATAGAAGAAGTGGATGTCAGAAACTAGTTAACTCAGTTGAGTCAAATAAGGATTCCTTGTCTGGATATTAAGTGTTGAACCATAGTCAAGTGAACCATCAATGTAACCCTATGAGACTTTCTTTTAAGGGTGGTAGTACCCTAGTTATCTTCAAGCCAACTTGTAACCCTAGCCTTCCCAAATCTCGGGACGAGATTTCTTTTAAGGGTGGTAGCCTGTCACATCCCAAAATTTTCCAAATTTTGAAATGTGAAAAATAAATAAACAAAAGAAACAATTGTTGAAATTTATGGGAAAAAAAAACTTTTTGCTTCTAATTGGAAACATTAAAACCTTTTAAACTATTACAAAAGTTTTCCCCCAAATAAAGGTACTCCTTAAAATAAAAATAGCATTTAACAAAAACCCTAAGATCAAGCATCAAGATTATCCATATATCTCCTCTACTTCAAAATTTTAATTTGCAAGGTTCCCCTTCAAAATCTTTTCCACAAACTTCCTGTATTTGAAAATCTATTTTTAATCTTGAGGAATGTTCTCAACCTAAAACCATCTATACATCTCAATTACTTCATTTACATTTTTCAAACAACCTTTGTTTTGTTTTGAACCAAAAATAAAAGCAAAGAGTCTCGTTTTAAAATAAGCAGCATAGCTTATGTGAGCTATTTTAAGATTTTATAAAATTATTCTCTCATATTTTCAAACTTTAATTCATGTTTATCCATGTAAAGTGAAACTAAATCGAATCAAGTTCAAATAAGGAAAGAATCCAAGTCATTCCAAATATATTGCCCTGCAACTAGACCAATATCGCACACACACAATCGTACAATAATTGACTAATTAATAATTGAGAAAAATAAATATTTCCAAATATATAAAATTTATGTCCTAAAATATTGCCCATGAGTTTACGAACTCGCAAAAATTAGAATCAACAAATTCAGAGCTCTAAATCAAAAGTTATGAAAGAATTAAGAAATAGAAAAAAAATATAAAACAAAAAAAGGCCGGCCAGGCCAGCCAAAATGGGCCGGCCCAACCAGGCCGATCGGCCAAGACGCCACCAGGAGGGGTACGTGAACTTGTACGTGAATGAGGAACCAGTGTGCACCTATTTGTATCTAATGCACTTAAATAACCTTCAATTGCCATCCTAAATTGCACTAAATGTCCTCTAATTCCTCTTCCTTTTTAATTTACTTTAATCTAGCCCCTACCCCCCTCCTATATAAACCCCACTCTAGGAACGTTCACAATTTTTCAACTCATCATAGCTCCATTTTCGTCTAAAATTCTCCCCAATCTTCTCCACCAAAATAGACCTTCAAGACGACCTCGGATCGTGGCGGCATGAAGACGGAAGTTGTTCCCCTCGTCAAGACGGTTCCATTCTCGCTGGTTTCACCTCGTTTCGTTCATCGAGCAGAGAGAAAAACACGGTCAAAGATTCAGATCTTAGAAGGTATAATCCATTTTACGCCCACCTCGTTGCTTCAAACACAATTTCCTTTAAACAGTAGATAAATCTAGTTGTTATCTACAACTTTTATGTAGAAAGTTTTTCTATCCGAGCAACTTTTTTTGTAGTCAAATCTGACATCATCATGACATCAGCTTAGTCAACAGTCAACTTAGTCAGATTAGTCAAAGTCAATTTCAGTCAATTCCCGAGTTTGACTTTTCCAGATTTTAGTATGAACTTGTATAATTCATAGAAAAAGATTTAGAAGTCCAAAAATTATAAATTTGGTATCTCTGAAAAGCTGAGATTCTGTAGAATCCATTTCTGCAATAATATTACTTATTCTATGTACAAAAATTTGATTTATAAATTAAATGGTTTAGTTGGTCATTTTCACCATAAAAATTATATCTTTAGTTCTGTATATCCAAATTTAGCAAATAATATGTCTATGGATTCACAAAAACGATTAGAACACAGTGGACCCATAATTCGGTATTTTTGAGTCTGTTAAAAATCACGTTTTATACAGAACCATTTGTGGACTATTTTGAGTATAAAAATTGTTGTGTCAATTATTTTTAAGTGAATCCTTTTGTAGATGGTTGTATATTGAACCCTCTGTACAGTAAGACCAAAATATAATTTTATTCTAGTATAAATAAGATCGTGGAAATTATTTAGTAAGAACATACTTTCCAAATGTTAGAAAATATTGCTAATTGCTACAATTGCACAAATGGCTGCATTTGTAATCTTGAAAATATAAAATGTTCAGAAATCACTTAGTAGATGTTCAGAACCTTGTTATAAAAATTTGTACAATAAAAATTTCCATCTTGCATGTTTGCATACTTTGCATGATTTTTGTGTTGCCATTAGTGTTGATCTTGTGTATGTTTTGTCTTGGTTGTTTTGCTTGATAGATTGTGTTGATTGTCAAGTGTGTTATTGCGAAGAGTGTACCAACACCACCAACTACTAAGGCAAGTGACACTATCATCCAAGTCCTACTATTTTCATTACACTTAGTGGATTTTGTAACATGCATGGAAAGGTTTACTATATTTTATGCTATGCTAAATCCTAATAGGATACCCTTATATATTCCTTAGTGGAAACATTGTAGTTGTAGTATGCTTAGCCCTGCTATATATTGGGATGGGATACATGATATGAATATATGAAGTATTGAAAAGATATATGTTTTATATAATAAAACAAGTACTTAATGAACCACCTGGGTGGACAAGGATACTCAAGTTTTGGACAAGGTGGCAACAAAAGGAACCATGTTTATATGGCCAATCTCTTTTTGTTGTGCACTAGAAGAAAACCACCCAGAGACTTAGTGATTGAACATGTTTCTCGTACAGTGGCTTCCGTGTACAGCCACATGTTAAATGGGCTCTGGCTTAGTCAACTACATAGTGGAAGACCCATACATTGGCATCTTCAGGTTAACTAGAATTGTGTAAGGGAACTTGAAACCCTACATTGGTGCCTGGATGACAAGCTAGCATTGTGTATAGGAAGGACTCCTATGGAAAGAGTTTGTCACATTCTCAATCTGCCAGTACTCCATCTTGGTGAGTACTTATCCAGCGGCCACTGGTGGCATCAAGATGAGATTGTGTCATGTGGGTAAAGTGTACAACTTTTGCAGAAGATCAAATTCTAAGTACTTAGCCGTGTCCCCGGTTATGGACAATACTGAGCAACTAAGGCCTGAAGCTATGGAAGATCTCGACATTCCAATTTCTCAAAGTAAAACTTGATGGTGACAACAAGGGATTTGAAGCACTTGGAGTTTTCCAAGAAGTTCAGAAATATTTGACAAAAGATCAAAAACTATTTTGAAAAGATAGGATAAAACTATATTACTTTCTACAAAAGAGCCTAAACCCTACTTAGCCAAATATGCATGTAAATGATAGGATCCACTTACTTCTACATAATAGTGAAACTTGCCAATACAATTCAAATGTATTGACCCTTGTGGCTGCAACTTATTATGTTGCAGGTTTGTTTGATGTTAGTGAAGTGTGTTGATTAGGATTACAAGTCTACAACCAACATGACTGCCTGTGGCACTTTGAAGATGAAGGACCCCATGCTTATAGATATTCTGCTGCAATGTAATGTGATAGACAAATGAGTTATGTAAGATGTAATGATTTATTTTATTTCTGGTTATAAAGTTGTATTATGACCTTTGTTTCTTGATATTACATCTTAACTGTGGATGCTAGCTATTGATCCAGAGACTAGCATTGTAAACACAGGGATCTCTACCTTATTAAAGGTTGGGAACCTTACATAGCATGGACAAACACCACAAAGATAACTTACCCAAGGTCCTCGCTGATGAATCGAAGAGGAAGCAGAGGGGCCGACGAACCGCGGCGGCACAGGGAGCACCCCGAGGGGTGCTGCAACCTGCACCTACCACGGCAGCGGCCGCAGCAGCGCACGAGACCAGCACACCACCGCAGGCGGGATCGCGGCGGCGGCGACAACATCTTTTCTGAACCCTAGGGTTCGATAATGGGGAGGAACTGACCATGGGAAAGCCCTAGAGTCAAATCCGGGTGGATAGAACGAACGAGCATCATCGACAACCCCAGCTCGCACCATGGCGGCGGTCAGAACGGCCGACGACGACGGGAATCGACGGTGGCGGCATCGCCGGCCACGGAGTCGAGCCAGAGGAGGAGAGGATAAGGACGAGGGAGAGAAGGAGGCAGAGTGGGCTGGATGGGCCAGAACCCTTCGAGGTAGTCATTTGACCCTGCCCTATTGGGCCACCCCGACCCAATAAGCCAAAGGGGCCAGCCCAAGATATTTAAGGAAATTTTGACCAATTAGAAAAGACCAAAATACCCCTGACCTCAATAAAATTATAGAAAATAAAATAAAAGTCCAAAAATCTTAAATAAAATATTTTTGGATTCACGACAATCCACTCTATTCAAATAAAATAAAATATAATGTTTTGAACACTTAAACTTTTATAAGAATTTTGTAATATATATATTCCTTATGGAATTTTACAAAATTATTGAAAGATGATAAAATAAATAAAAATCACTTTTATTATTTATTATTATTATAGTATTTATGAAAATACTAAATAAATATTTAGTAACAAAACTTTAATAATTCAAATTCCTATAATGATAAATGTTTATAATATAAGTAAAATACCAAAAATCTTGGAAAAATAAGAATTCTAATTAAAAATATAACCATGTATTAATATTTCATTTAATTAAATATTTAGTATTTATTAAGTAATTATAAAGTAATGATAAAAAAATCATAACTTATTATTTATTAATCACAAAAATAAATATACCAAAATGATTATAAAAAATAATAAATACATGATAAAAATCTCATATTATACTTTGAATTAAATAAAAATTCAAATATTTTAATAACTCAAATTTAAATCTAGTCACTTCATTAATAATTCATAAAAGGATAAAAAATTATTAATATCCTTAAAATGAGTAAAATAAGTTTAATATATAGTACAATCTTAAATATTAATGAAATAAAAACTCTAATGGTTTAAAAACATTATAAACATCTTTATATTAAACTATCTTCAACTCTAAGTAAAGATTATATTCTCAAAGGATTCCAATTCATGATAAAAACCTTGAAGAACATCTTGTGAATAAATCAGATCCTTTCCAATTATCACAACACTATAGAAAGTTCAAGGGTAGTTAAATGAAAATATATCTATAACTATAAACTCTA
The DNA here is from genome assembly GCA_916181665.1 of Avena sativa. NCBI lineage: Eukaryota > Viridiplantae > Streptophyta > Magnoliopsida > Poales > Poaceae > Avena > Avena sativa. Next base: position 293,717,596 of record OV702297.1, on the reverse strand, counting down.
CTCACTTTAAATAAGAAATCTTGTATAAAGAGTCCTAACTAGTATGTTATAAGAATGTATATTTTACTCCTACAAAGGTGTTATCTACAACCACTCCTAAACTATAATAAAAGTACAACTATAAAACTTATTTAAAAGGACCACATATTCCAAAGTAACCACTTCCGGAATCTAAACACTAGAACAACGCTATTCCCAGGATCTGCGCTTAGAACGTGCATCACATTACTTATGCATAAAAGCATATTGCTTCTTTAAACATTAGTCCTTACCGTACCAATGATGCTTATTTCAGATTTTGGATCTTATACATTGACTCGAAGACCGTGAGTGCATAATCTTGCAATCACAAAAGGCAAGTTCACACTTGCTCATGTCCTTTGATTATTTTCTATGAAGTATTTTACAAATCGAGTGTGTCTTCACCTGCATTTGAAAAAGGTCAGAAAACACTATTTTCCAATAATAACGAGGACTATTGATTATTGATCCAGGGTGATCAATTAATCTATTAAATCTGACAGTTGGGATACCACTGTTCAGAACTATATCACCTAGGACTTAACAACCAATGTCGCCAGTGATTCTTGCGCCGTATATTACGCGTTGGCCATGAGATTTGGAATGGGACAGAGAAGTCAGCTGTATCTTCTTCCTCTCGCATGAAGCCGGATGTGCTGGTCGTGGCTGTTATCCTTGTAGCGTGCATATTAATTGGTAATTCGTAGAGGATATGCAGCATATGGGTGAGAACCCTCAACGTCCCACGATAGTTCTGACATCTAACGGTTTGTACAAACCATTGCCGTAATTCATTATGTGGGCATGGTGTACACTAAGGAGGCATGCAAGGTCGCGAAGGGGGCAGTGATTGGCTTGGATCATCTTTTGGTCCCCACATCATGGAATTGTGGACGGGAATAAGCTGCCCGATTGTGCAACAAAGAGTTGATCTCTCATAGGTAAAGTAACGCACAAGAACTGTAACTTGTTACTCCCTGTTCCGGGAAGGAGTTGCGAACGCGGCGGGAAAGGAACCCCATGAAGGTTCTGGTAAACCCGTGAATGCTGATGGACATAGACTTTCAGAATAAAAACAACCTTTGAAGAAATGTTTACGAAAACTTGCATAGCCTACGGCCTACGGTCTGTGGCTGTAGTTATAGTGCATCAAACACTCCTTTTCTAGTGAATTGCTGAGTACGCTCGTACTCAAAGTATCTTCTTAACCCTTGCTAGATTCTAAAGCCATTAAAGCGATGTCTACATCAAGCTATGCTCCAGGACTTACCAAGACCAGCTAAAGCTCTTCAATAAAGACAAGGAAGTCAACCTATACCTCAACTCAAGTGAAGACAAAGTTACTGATTAGATAGAAATAAAATCTCTAGCCAAAGAACCTATCTCTGTAGTGCGTTGTAATAGCAGCAATGTCAATTCCTTAATTAAATACTAGTTTGAATAGTATTATAGTTTGCGTTATTTATCTTTGATTCTTCTTCGTAAAGAAGTTCTTTCTTTCTCTTAAACCTAGACTGTTCTCTAGATCTTATGTAAAGAGTGAGTTGTAACATTTAGCCATGTATTGGACCCGCTGTGTTTCTGTTGTGCCATTCTGAGGGATGTAATACCAATAAAGGGTGCTTCATTGGTGTTATGTCAACGACTATAGTATACTACATCATGCAGTGGTATGCTGGGTCACCGCAGTTGGTATCAGAGCATATGCTTTGACCTTAGGTTGGAAAGCTAGTAAATGGGTAGAACCTGTAGGACACATCCTAGCAGTAATAAAGATTTCTCTAGTGATATGAGGGATATTCACTTGAGAATAATCCTGTTATGTTACTAGTGCGATACCTCTTTTATATGATTGCAATTCCAAACATTACCCAAGAGTTTTAACTCTATGTGACTGATGATAATTTCTATCCACAGTTCCACATGGCACCTCGATATCCACCCCAGAATGTTCAAGTGATGAACTGGACATTGGATGACTACGGAGGGGATTGGACAGACAATCTCCGACAACTTCTATGGAGTTTGAAATGTGAATCAAGACTTTTGGTCAAGGTTTACACTTTCTATAGATGGGAAGGTATTAGCCAAATACCGTGTCATGATCATGTTACCCAGGAAGTTAGGACTTAAGGGATAAATGCCAGCAGGAGAGGCAAGGTGCATGGCATCTGCATATCAGATTGCCATAGCAGCAGCCATAACCATGATCCGAGAGCATAAATCCCAAGCTCTAGAAGGTAGTACTCACACCATTATACCACATGAAACCTCAAACTCAGAGCATGAGTTAGACCACTCTACCTTAGTCCAAACTGAACCTACTCTAGCTATAGAGTATATAGATCGTTATCGGTCTTTGCTAAACACTTATCATAACACACACCAAGTCTTAGTTCAGGAACTGGATACGGTCATTGAGGATTTTACTGATCCTGATAAAGCAATGGCTCGCAGGAAGAAGTTAGATAAAGAAGCTAGGCATCCCAAATACATACCTTCAGGAGAGGTGTTTGAGGAAACTGAGTTCGATGACCCAAACTCCGAAAATTATGCCTATTACCAGAATGACTTCAAGCCACCTGAATATCTATGGACCAAGCACAATTCCGAACAACAGGAATGGAATAAAGTTATTCCAAATAAACCCGAGCCTAACAAGTATGGATGGCACGTAGAATCTCAAGGTAAAACCATAGGGAATCCTATACCTTGTGATGCAGGTATTGAGGAGGAGATCAACTATAACCATAGAGAGCCTTATGGACCATATGGGGGTGATACTAATCCAATCAACTTAGAAGAGTATCCCAATAGCTACTACACCAATCTGTATGACTGGATCCAAGAAAAAATTAAGGAACCAACTTACTATGAGGAAGCGGTGCCCGAAAACCCGAACTATTCGGTGGAAGATTAAGCCAACTCTAGTCATTTTTCAATGACTAATCTCAGTCTCGGTACTTCTACTCAAGGTTACGCACCTCCTGGATGCTCCTATGCTCCAGAATGCAGTCGTAGGACTTCACATCATCATGGACGGAACTCCAGGAAGCACTAGAGGAAGATGAAAGCGAGAAAGAAACAACATCCCAAGGGATGCGGGCTTGAATAATGTACATAGAGGGTAATGCGTATTGTAGCTTGGAGAGTTTGTGGAAATAAGTGAGGATATATCCACAAGAACAAGAAGTTCTTGTAAGATAGTTGTGTAAATAGGTATGGAGCAAACAGTTGGAACATCTAGTACATGTGTAAATTAGTTAAAACCTATTTGTAATACAAGGTATATGTTTTGTTGTTTATCGACATTTGGATCTTATTGAACTTTCTTGATTGACTAGATCTGTACATGAAGTTTAATTAGGTGTGCAAATGCATGATGTAACACCCAGTTATTACTTGATGATATAGACCTAGATAGGAAAGGGAATTCGTGTAAAGGAGTGACGATTTCAAAAGAAGACTTACTGGAAGGAAGAAGCAAGATATAAGGAGTGTTAACACCACTTGGGGAATAAGTAAAGCATAGATTATTCCTAGACAAACTCAAGAAAGAAGTTGGGTATAGAAGTGGATAATATTCCTAAGAAATAATGGAGTAATTGTACCAAGTTCATGGAAGTATCATGAATAGGTGCAAATAGTTAGCTTTGGAACCAAAATTGTATTTAAACTCTGACAATTCCGAGAGAATGCGAGGGGTATGTGAAAAATCATAGGGTAATTAACACACCCTAGGACGGTTCGCAGCTGGTAATAATCCGCAATTGGTATTTGATCCATAGCTAGTAACTAATCCACAGTTGGTATTTTGTCCGCAGCTAGTATTTGGTTGAAATAGTTAACCAAATCTTATTAGAAGTCGCATAAAGAGCATTAAATTTGGCCTAAGTTAAGTAAGACATAAGAAAGTTTAACAGATCTGAAGATGATCGCTTGGCAAGGTGTTTTGCAAAATACAGTATTTCAACAAGAATGCCCAATAGTAAGTATGCCATTTAGTGCTGAAAGAATTGCTTCGGAGATCCACAACTATGTGGATGCACCATATAATCTTTCATTGGACCTTAAACCAGTAAAATATAAACTGAACAGGAACCAACATTTTAGTTCAAGAATTAATAGCTTCTATGTATGGAGTTTCAAAACTATTAGTAAAACTTAGTGGGGAAGAGTAAACATTAGGAATGATAGTTGAAGAAAATACTATAAGTAATAAAGAAAAGTTATTTAAAAATCTTAAGAAGGTACAAACTTGAGGGTAATGAAGGATACATTAAACAATCCAATTTAAAAAGAAACAGCTTTAAAGTAATCCTTCATAAGTAATATAGAACCCTAATTCAACAAGTGTCGAGAATGAAAAATTCCAAGGGGTATGGACAAATTGAGTTCAAATTCAATCTTGGAAGGAATACCAGTATCAACTATATAATGACAGGAATAGTAAGATAGTCTATTGACCATTAAAATGCGTATATAGAAACATATAAACTTATGGTAATGAGAACTTCCAAATTGTAATTAATATAGTAACAAAGCTGTTAATTCAAGAAAAAGAATTGAATGAGGATATCTAATCAGGGTATGGAATATTCCAATTTATTCCATTGAAGATTATCATGGAGTGGGGAGTATAGCAACCATGACAAACCTTAGAAATTCCTGAATTGAAATGGGAGGAAATAGGTATGGACTTCATCATAGGATCACCTATGACCCTACAAAGGAAGGATATGATATGGGTAATTGTGGACAGACTCACTAAGAGTGCACATTTTATTCCAGTAAATCCAAAAAGATAATGCTAAGAAGTTAGTTGAAGTATAGACAAGACATCATTGATAAGATCAGGGGAAGACTGAAAAAAGCCCAAAGCAAGTAGCAAAGCTATGCGGATCAAAGCCGAAGATCATGGCATCCAAAAGTAGGAGATATGGTCTATTTGAAAGTAAAGTTTAATGAAAGGAGTAAAAAGATTGGGAGTTAAAGGGAAATAGAGCCCAAGAGTTATCGGACTATTTAAGATACTAAGTCAAAACAGAACTATCGCTTATGCTTTAGAGTTACCATCAAGATTGGCTTAGGTGCATAATGCTTTTCATATGTCACAATTTCGCAAATCTTTGGAAGTTCCAGAGGAGGCAATAACACATCAAGAGTTAGAACTACAAGCAGACCTAATTTATGTTGGAAAATCTGTAAGATTCGAGAAGAAATTGGAAAAGATTGAGGAACAGAGCAATTGAATACTGCAAGGTACAGTGGGAACATCACCCTGAGAGAGAAACCACATGGGAGAAGAAAGAAAATTTAAGAAAAGTTTATCCAGAATTATTATGGTACATCTCCACAAACTTCGGGACGAAGTTTAATTTAAGGGGGGAAGTCTGTAACATCCCAGTATTTAGGACCTAACGAAGGGTAGATTTAGGAATATGTATTATTGCATGCATTCATTTGTGAAAATGTGGGTAAACTTTTCGCCAAATAAAAACTTAAGTGATCAATGTTTCCTTCTTACTTTAAGATTAGGTTTAGACTTAAAGAAGGATTATTATAAACTTTGATGTGATCTTAAAGGATTTATGGGTGTTTTGAAATAGGTTTGAATTTAAAACTTAAGTGTTTGAATAATCATTTAAATGATTTAGATATAAGATTTGAATCTTAAATTAATTAAGAGAAAAGTATTAAAACTTAAATCTTATCTAAAAAGCAATGTTGTATATGAAATTTATTTCACATACATAAACAAGATACAAACAATGAACTTACTCAAATTATTCCAAACCTCACAATTTACACAAGAGTAAAGGATAAGAATATTCTTTATTAATAAATATATACTCTTTATTACAAATGAACCAAATAAAGATTACAAGATTTATAAAAGAAAAATTACAAAAGAATAAGAAAATTACAATTGTTTATCTACTAACTATCCTATATCTAAAATCTTCATCCTTATCTTTGTACCTGTAAAACAAAGATTAAATAAAAAAATAAGAATAGTGTTAGCATATTTCTCTCAGATATGTCAGTGAGGTGCACATGACAAACTCATCATTGAGAAATATCTAAAAGGGGCAAGTTTCACCAATCTGAAAGATTTCATCCTTCATAAATTCAAACTCAGGATTCAAATGACAGCCAAAAAGGAACCAATTCACCAGCCAGGTAAAAGTAGACTGGTAATAGTAAGTTCAAACTTTCTGAACTTATCCACATATGCATAGCAAGAACACAAGATGCACACACACAAGCATGCAAAGGGGTGTGATGTCGACCTCACAAGCCTAGCCATTATCACAAAACCACAGCCCAGCTATGGAGGAGCACCTCAGTGCATCTCTCCACTACATAACACACCAGCACAGCCAGGATGAACAGCAGCTAAACCAAGAACAACAACCAAACCCAACCACCCAAATCAACCCAAACATCACCAGAATGGTGACATAAGGAGGGGAATGGATCTGGTGGATAGCAAGGTCAAGACCAGGAGCTAGGAGGAGCAGACAAACTCAAGAGCAAGCTCAGGAGCCCAGTAAAAGCAGATCAAGATCCAGATCAAGATCAAGATCATCATCAATCTACCACATCCACATCAGAATCTGTGGTAAGCATCCTAAAACCATCACATGATTTCATCATATTATCTAAACAAAGGCATGTGTTGTTTTATGAGATAATCTCTCAATAAACACCCAAGAGGAGTGCATCTATCCTAGAGATTTCAAGTATAAGGATAAGAAATCTAGCTCAACCACAAACACTAAACCCTCAGACCAGCATCGTTGGGTTCAGTATTACTTTTGTAACTTAGATCATTTTCATTTGATCTTATTAGACCAGGGCACATCTCTCAGAGAGAGAGTAGCACCTCTAATCCTATAAGTTTCAAACAAATTATTGCCCAACTAACTAGGAATCAAATCCTAGAGCCTCAGACCAACATCATAGGCAGGCAAGATAGGAAAGCTTTCATATCATCTTATCACTTTAAATCACAGGCATTATCAAGCTAAGCCAGAAAGAAAAATCCAATCACTTGTGTGCCATAATACAATGGTATCACAAGAACAAGTTCTTAATGAGCTAAAATCATCTTTGCTTAGTTCCCACGGGAAAAGGGATAAACCATGACATATCATTTTCCTAAAGCCAAATGCCAGGAATCAATCTTAAATTGATACATCCACAAAAATCATTACATGTAATGATTTGATTCAGTGTGTATAATCTTATACAATTTACCACCATAATTACAGTAAGCAACCACTGAAAGAAACTATTGTCAGTATGAGCATTTTGACAGTAGAGTACACTCTCAGATCAACAGCATAATCCAATCAAGGATTCCATTGAAACATTAGCATGAATCATGGTGGATTACCACTAGAACTAATCTGACAGGCAACTAGTATCATCCAAGCCACTATCAATCGTTAACCACAACAGAAAATCCTTTACCATGATCAAATATGATCAACACTAGATCTAAAGCATCATAGGTATGATCAACAGGGGATTATGAACCCTAATCAAAGCAGGAACTCTAATCCAGAGATAAACTCAACCAACACATAGTCACTCGACATGAAAGCCACTAGATACACAGGTAAAATCATGGCAGTAGCATGGACAAACACCACAAAGATAACTTACCCGAGGTCCTCGCTGATGAATCGAAGAGGAAGCAGAGGGGCCGACGAACCGCGGTGGCATAGGGAGCACCCCGAGGGGCGCTGCAACCTGCACCTGCCACGGCAGCGGCTGCAGCAGCGCACGAGACCAGCACACCACCGCAGGTGGGATCGCGGCGGCGGCGACAACATCTTTTCCAAACCCTAGGGTTCGGGAATGGGGAGGAACTGACCACGGGAAAGCCCCGGAGTCAAATCCAAGTGGATAGAATGAACGAGCGTCGTCGACAACCCCAGCTCGCACCATGACGGCGGCTAGAACGGTCGACGACGACGGGAATCGACGGTGGCGGCATCGCCGGCCACGGAGTCGAGCCAGAGGAGGAGAGGATAAGGACGAGGGAGAGAAGGAGGCAGAGTGGGCTGGATGGGCCAGAACCCTTCGGGGTAGTCATTTGACCCTGCCCTATTGGGCCACCCCGACCCAATAAGCCAAAGGGGCCAGCCCAAGATATTTAAGGAAATTTTGACAATTAGAAAAGACCAAAATACCCCTGACCTCAATAAAATTATAGAAAATAAAATAAAAGTCCAAAAATCTTAAATAAAATATTTTTGGATTCACAACAATCCACTCTGTTCAAATAAAATAAAATATAAAGTTTTGAACACTTAAACTTTTATAAGAATTTTGTAATATATATTCCTTATGGAATTTTACAAAATTATTGAAATATGATAAAAATAAATAAAAATCACTTTTATTATTTATTAATATTATAGTATTTATGAAAAATACCAATTAAATATTTAGTAATAAAACTTTAATAATTCAAATTCCTATAATGATAATTGTTTATAATATAAGTAAAATACCAAAAATCTTGGAAAAATAAGAATTCTAATTAAACATATAACCATGTATTAATATTTCACTTAATTAAATATTTAGTATTTATTAAGTAATTATAAAGTAATGATAAAAAAAATCATAACTTATTATTTATTAATCACAAAAATAAATATACCAAAATGATTATAAAAAAATAATAAATACATGATAAAAATCTTATATTATACTTTGAATTAAATAAAAAATTCAAATATTTTAATAACTCAAATTTAAATCTAGTCACTTCATTAATAATTCATAAAAGGATAAAAAAAATATTAATATCCTTAAAATGTGTAAACTAAGTTTAATATATAGTACAATCTTAAATATTAATGAAATAAAAACTCTAATGGTTGAAAAACATTATAAACATCTTTATATTAAACTATCTTCAACTCTAAGTAAAGATTATATTCTCAAAGGATTCCAATTCAGGATAAAAACCTTGAAGAACATCTTGTGAATAAATCAGATCCTTTCCAATTATCACAACACTATAGAAAGTTCAAGGGTAGTTAAATGAATATATATATATATAATTATAAACTCTACTCACTTTAAATAAGAAATCTTGTATAAAGAGTCCTAACTAGTATGTTATAAGAATGTATATTTTACTCCTACAATGGTGTTGTCTATAACCACTCCTAAACTCTAATAAAAGTACAACGATGAAACTTATTTAAAAGGACCACACATTCCAAAGTAACCACTTCTGGAATCTAAACACTAGAACAACGCTATTCCTAGGATTTGCGCTTAGAACGTGCATCACATTACTTATGCATAAAAGCATATTGCTCCTTTAAACATTAGTCCTTACCGGACCAATGATGCTGATTTCAGATTTTGGATCTTATACATTGACTCGAAGACCGTGAGTGCATAATCTTGCAATCACAAAAGGCAAGTTCACACTTGCTCATGTCCTTTGATTATTTTCTATGAAGTATTATACAAATCGAGTGTGTCTTCACCTGCATTTGAAAAAGGTCAGAAAACACTATTTTCCAATAATAACGAGGACTATTGATTATTGATCCAGGGTGATCAATTAATCTATTAAATCTGACAGTTGGGATACCACTGTTCAGAACTATATCACCTAGGACTTAACAACCAATGTCGCCAGTGATTCTTGCGCCGTATATTACGTGTTGACCATGAGATTTGGAATGGGACAGAGAAGTCAGCTGTATCTTCTTCCTCTCGAATGAAGCCGGATGTGCAGGTCGTGGCTGTTATCCTTGTAGCGTGCATATTAATTGGTAATTCGTAGAGGATATGCAGCATATGGGTGGGAACCCTCAATGTCCCATGATAGTTCTGACATCTAACGGTTTGTACAAACCATTGCCGTAATTCATTATGTGGGCATGGTGTACACCAAGGAGGCATGCAAGGTCACGAAGGGGGCGGTGATTGGCTTGGATCATCTTCTGGGCCCCACATCATGGAATTGTGGACGGGAATAAGCTGCCCGGTTGTGCAACAAAGAGTTGATCTCTCATGGGTAAAGTAACGCACAAGAACTGTAACTTGTTACTCCCTGTTCCGGGAAGGAGCTGCGAACGCGGCGGGAAAGGAACCCCATGAAGGTTCTGGTAAACCCGTGAAGGCTGATGGACATAGACTTTCAGAATAAAAGCAACCTTTGAAGAAATGTTTACGAAAACTTGCATAGCCTACGGCTTACGGTCTGTGGTTGTAGTTATAGTGCATCAAACACTCCTTTTCTAGTGAATTGCTGAGTACGCTCATACTCAAAGTATCTTCTTAACCCTTGCTAGATTCTAAAGCCATTAAAACGATGTCTACATCAAGCTATGCTCCAGGACTTACCAAGACCAGCTAAAGCTCTTCAATGAAGACAAGGAAGTCAACCTATACCTCAACTCAAGTGAAGACAAAGTTACTTATTAGATAGAAATAAAATCTCTAGCCAAAGAACCTATATCTGTAGTGCGTTGTAATATCAGCAATGCCAATTCCTTAATTAAATACTAGTTTGAATAGTATAATATTTTGTGTTATTTATCTTTGATTCTTCTTCGTAAAGAAGTTCTTTCTTTCTCTTAAACCTAGACTGTTCTCTGGATCTTATGTAAAGAGTGAGTTGTAACATTTAGCCATGTATTGGACCCGCTGTGTTTCTGTTGTGCCATTCTGAGGGATGTAATACCAATAAACGGTGTTTTGTTGGTGTTATGTCAACGACTATAGTATACTACATCATGCAGTGGTATGCTGGGTCACCGCAGTTGGTACCAGAGCATATGCTTTGACCTTAGGTTGGAAACCTAGTAAATGGGTAGAACCTGTAGGACACATCCTAGCAATAATAAAGAGTTCTCTAGTGATATGAGGGATATTCACTTGAGAATAATACTGTTATGTTACTAGTGCGATACCTCTTTTATATGATTGCAATTCCAAACATTACCCAAGAGTTTTAACTCTATGTGACTGATGATAATTTCTATCCACAGTTCCACATGGCACCTCGATATCCACCCCGAAATGTTCAAGTGATGAACAGGACGTTGGATGACTACGGAGGGGATTGGACAGACAATCTCCGACAACTTCTATGGAGTTTGAAATGTGAATCAAGACTTTTGGTCAAGGTTTACACTTTCTATAGATGGGCAGGTATTAGCCAAATACCGTGTCATGATCATGTTACCCAGGAAGTTAGGACTTAAGGGAGAAATGCCAGCAGGAGAGGCAAGGTGCATGGCATCTGCATATCAGATTGTTGTAGCAGCAGCCATAACCATGATCCGAGAGCATAAATCCCAAGCTCTAGAAGGTAGTACTCACACCATTATACCACATGAAACCTCAAACTCAGAGCATGAGTTAGACCACTCTACCTTAGTCCAAACTGAAACTACCCTAGCTATAGAGTATATGTATCGTTATCGGTCTTTGCTAAACACTTATCATAACACACACCAAGTCCTAGTTCAGGAACTGGATACGGTCATTGAGGATTTTACAGATCCTGATAAAGCAATGGCTCGTAGGAAGAAGTTAGATAAAGAAGCTAGGCATCCCAAATACATACCTTCAGGAGAGGTGTTTGAGGAAACTGAGTTCGATGACCCAAACTCCGAAAATTATGCCTATTACCAGAATGACTTCAAGCCACCTGAAGATCTATGGACCAAGCATAATTCCGAACAACAGGAATGGAATAAAGTTATTCCAAATAAACCCGATCCTAACAAGTATGGATGGGACATAGAATCTCAAGATAAAACCATAGGGAATCCTATACCTTGTGATGCGGGTAATGAGGAGGAGATCAACTATAACCATAGAGAGCCTTATGGACCATATGGGGGTGATACTAATCCAATCAACTTAGAAGAGTATCCCAATAGCTACTACACCAATCTGTATGACTGGATCCAAGAAAAAATTAAGGAACCAACTTACTATGAGGAAGCGGTGCCCGAAAACCCGAACTATTCGGTGGAAGATTACGGCAACTCTAGTCATTTTTCAATGACTAATCTCAGTCTCGGTACTTCTACTCAATATTACGCACCTCCTAGATGCTCCTATGCTCCAGAAGGCAGTCGTAGGACTTCACGTCATCATGGACGGAATTCTAGGAAGCACTAGAGGAAGATGAAAGCGAGAAAGAAACAACATCCCAAGGGATGCGGGCTTGAATAATGTACATAGAGGGTAATGTGTATTGTAGCTTGGAGAGTTTGCGGAAATAAGTGAGGATATATCCACAAGAACAAGAAGTTCTTGTAAGATAGTTGTGTAAATAGGTATGGAGCAAACCGTTGGAACATCTAGTACATGTGTAAATTAGTTAAAACCTATGTGTAATACAAGGTATATGTTTTGTTGTTTATCGATATTTGGATCTTATTGAATTTTCTTGATTGACTAGATCTGTACATGAAGTTTAATTAGGTATGCAAATGCATGATGTAACACCCAGTTATTACTTGATGGTATAGACCTAGATAGGAATGGGAATTCATGTAAAGGAGTGGCGATTTCAAAAGAAGACTTACTGGAAGGAAGAAGCAAGATATAAGGATGTTAACACCACTTGGGGAATAAGTAAATCATAGATTATTCCTAGCCAAACTCAAGAAAGAAGTTGGGTATAGAACTGGATAATATTCCTAAGAAATAATGGAGTAATTGTACCAAGTTCATGGAAGTATCATGAATAGGTACAAACAGTTAGCTTTGGAGTAATTGTACCAAGTTCATGTAAGTATCATGAAGGCTAACCCACCGCCACCTCCGCCTCTGTCAGCACCTAGCAGTCACCATGGTGGAGGGGGCTCGCGTCATTCACGCAGCCCATCCCCTTTTGACAAGAAGAAGAACCCGGAGCCATACGACGCACGTTCGCGGATCGGTAAGATCCACGAGGCCCGGGAAGGACCATACCTGGGACCATGTTGCTTTGGATCTGCAATACGGTCTGCAACTTACCCCAAAGGTTTCCGGATTGACAAGACCATCAAGCCCTATGAAGGCACCGCTAAGCCAGCCACATGGTTGCAGGACTACGACAACGCGGTGGAGATTGCCGAAGGCAACCCCAACATCGCCGTCAAGTACCTCCCATTAATGTTGGTGGGCACGGCCCGTCAATGGATCGATGACTTGCCAGACAAATCCATCTGCAATTTGTTGGACATGCAGGAAGCATTCACCAAGAATTTTGAGGGTACATACAAGCGTCCCTGCACTGTTGGCGATCTACAACGGTGTGTGCAAGAGAAAGACGAGACATATCGCGCCTACCTCTCCCGCTGGCTAGACATGAAGAATTCCTGCGCAGGAGTGCATGCTCAGACCGCCATGTCCGCCTTCATCGATGGGTTGGAAAGGGGCACGTTGCTCCGACATAAGCTGAAGCGCTTGCAGGACAATCACTAGCTTGACTTGAACCAGATGATTCAGTAGGCTCGTGAGTTCGCAGCTGCCGATGACGATGCTCGCGGCTCCTTGCCGGCAACGACCGTTCCAACTCAAGCTCGGAGGAACAGTAGTACAAAGCGGAAAACCGCTCCAGAAGAAAAGCAATCTCCCGACATGGTCGCTATGACTTTTGCGGGACGAGGTGATGGTGGACAGCGTGGCCGAGGACGGGGAGCTGGTCGTGGGCAGCAACGAGGAAGTGAAACTACCTCAGCGCCGCTCCGCGTACCTCAAACCTACGAAGAGTACCGCGATATGCCGTGCCTCGTACACCTCGATGTCAACGGTAAAGCCACCCATACCAATCGACACTGCAAGTTCGTCAACGACCTCAAGGAAGACCCGGAGTCCGGCTACAAGCAAAGTCGAAAGATGGCAAATAGTACGAAGAGCAAAGGGTTATACCATAATCAATGGGCAACTCTACAAAAGGAGCACTACTGGTGTATACCTAAAGTGTGTTTCCCAGTTAGAAGGTATGGAAATCCTACACGAAATCCATCTCGGAGATTGCGGGCATCACGCCGCTCCTCGATCGTTGGTCGCGAAAGCTTTCCGGCAAGGATTCTACTGGCTGGCCACCAAGGCGGACGCCGACAAGCTGGTTGAGACATGCATGGGATGCTAGTATTATGCCCGACAACCACATGTTCCTACTGAAGAATTGCGAACAATACCAATAACTTGGCCGTTTGCAGTCTGGGGGCTAGACATGGTAGGACCATTACAGACGGCACCATGTGGGTTTACACATCTGCTTGTAGCAGTTGATAAATTCACTAAATGGATAGAAGCTAAACCCATTAGAAAGCTTGATGGGGCAACTGCCCTTAGGTTTGTCCGGGATCTAGTGGTAAGATTTGGTCTCCCACATAGCATTATCACTGACAACGGCAGCAATTTGTCACTCGGATAAGTGGAGGCTTATTGTTGGGAGAAGGGCATCCGACTTGATCTTGCATCTGTGGCACACCCACAATCCAATGGTCAGGTTGAGCGAGCCAATGGATTAATTCTGCAGGGAATCAAGCCACGCCCTGAGGCACCTCTTCATAGAGCAGCTGGAGCCTGGGCGGAAGAATTGCCATCTATGTTGTGGAGTTTACGAACTACACCCAACAGATCCACCGGCTACACCCCTTACTTCATGGTATATGGAGCAGAAGCCATCCTGCCTTCCGACATACTTCACGATGCACCAAGAGTTGCTGCCTATGACGAAGATGACGCTGAAAAATCCAGACGCCTAGATGTGGACCTTCTTGAGGAGGAGCGCGTTTTGGCATGCCAAAGATCCGCCATCTACCAGCAGAAGCTACGCAGCTACCATAGTCTCCACGTTCGGCATCGCTCGTTTAAAGAGGGGTATTTGGTGCTCCGACTTAAGCAGAAGAAGTCACACTAATTATCCCCGCCATGGGAAGGACCGTTCATCATAAGCAAGGCGCTACTCAATGGGTCTTACTACCTTGTTGACAACCGTGAACTAAAGGATAGACCCAACGAGGATCACAAGGGTAAGCGACGTGACCCAGATGATGACTACCCGGAGCTTGATCGGCCATGGAACATAGCACAGCTACGTCCTTTTTACACTTAGTATTTTTTATCTAATTGTGTACCTCTTATATGATCAATGAAATAAAGCTCTCTGGTTCACTCATATTTTTGAGTCTTTTACCTACTTTAGTGTTCATTTTTGGATCATATAAAACCTTCATGCACAAGTTTTGCAATTGCATTTGTGAAAATTCTGCCTACGGGCGTTAGCTTAAGTTTTCTGGTCTACACGTTCTTTGTCGTTTTTTGTGGATTCTGCAGTAGTGACTTTTGGCACTTATTGTCTACGATTTTGTGCTTAGGTTATTGACGGTGCCATTGGGCATCATCACCTGAGCGCATGGTTCCGACAACGGGTCTTCCGACTCACGAAAAGTCAAGCATAAGAACCAAAGTAATGGATAAGCTAGCACTTGCTTAAAAAATATATACATGCTGGAAATTGGTTCTTAAGTAGCAGGACATACAACATTGTTTTCCGCCTTAAGTTAAATACATAGTTTTTTCCGCATACGCATCAAAGGTGAAACAAATATTACAAGTTGTTTTTCATTCCTTTGGTGCAGGCGACTTGGAAGCAGCGTCATCAGCATCAAGAGAACCACCCTCGAAGTCGGCGGTGTGAAGAGACTCGGAGGAGCTTTGGTTGCTGCCATCGATGGTGTTCATTGGCACGAAGACGTTGACGTCGACTAACTCGGCTACTCTGGTATCATAGCCCGCGAGTGACGATGAAATGGATTCATGATTAATCTCTTTGCCATCGGCATCTACCTCAGGAATGCCAGAGGTCACCGTGTCGATGTCGGCATCTTCGTAGTGTGCCTTCACCATTGACAGCGCCATCCTTGCGCCAGCCCGTGCACATGAAGCTTTCTAGCTTGTGATACGCTCGGGGGCTCGGCGCAGGATCTCCGAGTACTTTGCCACGGAGTCCGATGCCTTGATGTTGATTTGGAGGGGCTTGGCAATCTCTTTGGCTTGCATGATGGCGGTGTTGATGAAGTTGCTGGCAAGAACCATGCATTCCTTTGCTGGAGGAGGCGAACGGGTTAAACCCATAGGAGCTGCAAATTCCGACAAGAAGCACATGAGTTCAAAAAATCAGAGTATCTAGACTACAGAAATCCAAGACAGAGAATCACTTACTGAAGATGCTAGCCTCAGCCTGCCAGAGGGTATCCGCCAAGGAGTCCCGTTCTTGTTGGAGGAGTTTATACGCCTCATGATGGCGTTGATTCTCTAAGACGACAACTTTCTTCTGATCTCTTAAGATCTAGATCTCCTCTTTGAAGCGGTTGATTTCCTCGGTGGCGGAGTCCTACAAGACTTTCATGGATTCTTCGTGCATATTCAGGATGTCCTTCCTCTCCTTCTTAAGGATCTTGTTATCGCTATCCAGCTCTTGAATGTGCTTGGATTGCTCGACAATGTCCTTGGCCTTGGCAATGGTTTCTGCAAGTCGGATAACACAAAGTACATAGTGAGTACTCGGAGAATATGGGCACAAAACCAAGTTGGAATGCAAAAAAGAAAACAGACGCTTGCTCTTGGTGATCTATTCCTTCAAGAAGGCAGTTTTACCCTTTTCAGCTTCCAAGTCTACGCGCATCTTCTGATACTTGTCGTTGGCCATGCCCCTCAGAGCATTCTCGTTATGTGGAAAAAACGAAAAAAGTTAAACGTTGTTTGGTCTGCTTGGAGCATCTAGCCGGAAAAATTCCACCTAGACGCTCGGGGGCTACAACGAGAGTTTTTAACTTGACAATATGCTTAGCTTTTATTTAAGCATCTAGTCGAAACTAATTCAGTTTTCGATTAGAAGCTTGGGGGCTACAGTATAAAGTTTTTAACTCAGATATATGCTTAGCTTTTCTTTAAGCATATAGTAGGAACTAATTCAGTTACAACTAGAGGCTTGGGGGCTACAGTATTGAAATTTATAAACACTGCGTATGCTACTCTTAAAGCATCTAGTCGGAATAATTCATTCCACCTATATGCTTGGGGGCTATAGTGAGAAGTTTTCTAGCTTAGTCACTCTTAGAGCATATAGACGCAGAGACCTATGGTTTTCCGTCTACATCCTCGGGGGTTACAGTGGGATACTCATATGAAATGCAAAAGGCAAATAAAACTTACAAGTGCAATGTTCTTGAGGTTTGTAGCACTCTCAGCCAGCAGCTTGCCAAAGGATACGCTGTTTCCTTGCAAGATTTCTACTTGTCGGAGGATCTCCTCTAGACCGCACGTCGGAGATGTCGGCGCCGCACCAGGGACCAGAGCAGTGCTACCCGGTGTAAGTACTGGATAGACTATCTTTGGGTAAGCTATAGCTTTCTTGGGTGCGGGGGCACCGCCTACGGCAGAAGTACCTGCTTCCACCACCGCCTTACCGCTACTGATGGCATCCTTAGCCGGAGCTTCAGCCATTTGGTGGGCGGCACTCTCCTGCATCGCCTGCTTGCTGACAACAGCGACCTCAGTAGAGGCACCTGAGTCCACTTCCATGGCGGAAGGGCCAGATGCCTCCTTAGCTTGTGAGCTTGTCGGGGTAGACGAGGGCTTGACGGAGGGAGTGACAGGGGCGCTGGCGGGAGATGCATCGCGATCCAGCATGTCCTTAATAGTTCTAGAAGCCCCCAATGTTTTGGAGGTCTTCTTCAAGTTGGTCGTGGCTTTCTTCCTGAAACGTGCAAAATGCATAAGTGCAGGAGCAAGACAGGTAAATAGACAATGTCGGAGAGAAAGAAGCTTACACAAGTGGGGGTGCTTTGGCAAAGGGGATCCCGATAACTTTTCTCTTCTCCGCCTCCAGGGCGGGGGTAGTCTTATTGGAGGCTCCACCCTCCGTCTTCTTCTTTTGCCTCCGTCGGCAGCGTCAAAGGTGGAGCTCTTCCGCTTTCATGCCAATGAAGCATCATTGTCGGACACGGCGGTGACTTCCTTCATCTTTGGATCATAGATTTGAGGAGCCATGCTGTCCTCATCTATGTCGCTAAGCTGTAAGGTGAAGAACCACCGTGTTAGACGGGATGACATTTGCTAGACTAAAGAACTGGAGTATATGTCATACACGGAAAATAAAAAACTACCTTTGGGCACTTGCCGTATACGAACATGTCGTAGGTGATGGTGAAGCCACGCTTCTTGTACTTCACCTTGACGATGTCCTTGAGGCGGAGCTTGACGGAGTCGCTCGAGAAATTTTCCACGGAGATGCGGAGGCTATCCCTTCTATCGCTGGTATACTCGTGCATTAGCTTCATGCGGTGCTGCAGAGGTTGGATTCGCCTGATGAACCAGCACATGGCTAGGTCCAAGCCGGTCAAACCTGTCTCTACGAACCATTCTATCCACCTTATGGCGCGGGAAGCATCGAGGTCGGAGGGAAGGGAGGCCTGGGATCTCCATGACGAGGCTTCAGTGGCGGCTCCATCGACGAAGTCCGCGTACTTTACTTCTCGGACGGCCAGAGGGATGTCTGGGCCGTAAAAGTAAGTGTGCTGCCAGTTTTTGCAGGACTCGTGGCCGACGATGTCGGGGAACCGCCGGCCAGGACGGATCTTGAAGCTTATGGTGCCGTAATTTCTAAGTTCCTCCTTACTGGCTCGGGCTTCACGCTTGACGGTGAAGAAATACACGAAGAGGTCTAGCCTAGGACTAATCCCTAGGTAACCCTCGCATAGCGCCGTGTAATTGTTAAGCGCTAGGATGCTATTGGGAGAGAGGTTTTGGGGCTGGACTCTATAGTGATTGAAGACGAAAAGTAAGAAGTTAGAGATGGGCAGGGAGACACCGCGTACCAATTGGGCTTTGAGGTACACCTTTTCTCCATCTTGGGGAGAAGGTGTCACCTCGCCGGCCGGCGCCGCCCGCTAGGCGAGCCCCTCCGTCGCAGGGAGGTAGCCCTCGGCGATCAGCTCCTTGATATCGCGGTCCGTGATGTCCGAACCACGCCAATCATCTTTGTGGGAGTCGAGCTCCTCCTCCAGCGGCTCCAGCGCCGCTGGATTATGGTCGCCGCCGGTAGGCTCAACCACTGCCGAGACGGGGATGACCAGACCCTCTGGAGGCACGACGACGGAGCTCGCCGGCTTTGCCGCGGCTTCGCCCGATGCCGCCATCGAGGGAGAAGAGCTGCTACTGGCCATTGTGCAGGTTTGAAGGAGACTGGCGAGAATTGGAGCTAGGGTTTTTCGCGAAGATTGCGCGGAGAGCTCAAGGGGGCGGTCGCTGGAGGAAGAATACGATGCGAGGAGAGAATGAGGTGAAAAGTAAAAAGTTCCACCGCAGTTACTATTTATGATCTCCAGCATCAAGATTCGTGCAGCTTGATCGGACGGTTGCCGCGTAGACGACGTGTACGCGAACGTGCGCGGAAATTTCGCCACGTCCCAATCGTCGCCGCTAACGGTTCGTATCGCTCGCGCAGGAAAATCGGACATGATTGTGTTCTCTACATGTGTGAGTTACGAGGCGTCGCTGACCTATGCCTACGTCGCCCTAGCTGACATAGGTAGGTGAGCCGTCACATCGGAAGATTCCGGCATGGACGGATCCAGTCCGGCTACGGAAGAGTACGATGGAAGATTCAGCATTTCTCCGACTTACATATTGAAGACGGAGAAAACCTTGCAGGGTTCTTTGGGAGGACTACAAGATATTGCTTGACGATTTGCCGACATCCATTTAGATGGAGCATTCAACGTGAAGAGGCAAGACGACGCAAGATCTCGGAGTTCTCTGAGGGCTACTGTTGGGGATATGCTATATGGGTATCCTCATAGCATGTCTCCTATCTGGATAACCCGGGTGGCCCACAGTTAGTAGCATGGCCCATGGCCTGCTGGGCGGCCCAGTTAGATGGATCCAAAAGGGAGGCCCATGCCGGATAAAGGAAGCATACGGTTGGAGTCACCGACGTACCTGGAGCCTTGGAGTGCAAGATACACAAGACTAGTAATAGACGGTGTAGGACTCTGTAACCTGTCCGACTAGGAGTTTTCCCTGTAACCCTAGGACCTGGCGACTATATAAGTCAGGCCTATGGGAGCCTTTAGGGCACGATCATAGACAACTTCAGACAATCTTAGTCAACCTTGCACAGCGAACCTATCTCTGTAACTCGGCGTATTGCCATTATAGTGATTTATAGCAGGAGTAGGATTCCGCCACCGTTGTGGGATCTGAACCTGGGTAAGCTGTGTTACCTCGTACCCGTCAACCGTCTGACTTCCCCCACGTCTCTAAACACGCACTGTGAGGACCCCTCCATGGCGTACTCGTCGACAATACCATGACAAGGACTTTGCTCACACTCGCCAATTCAACACCGCCAAGGAAGCATGGGACCAACTCACCGAGTTGTTTATTGGAAATGCAAGCATTCAAAGCTCCAAGTTTGATGAAGTCAACAATGAGTGTGATGGTTTTGCTATGCAAGATGATGAGACTCCCGAAGACATGTGTAGGTGGCTCAAGGTCCTTTGTTGCACTATGAGGGATCTTGGTGCCACCTATGTTGATGACAAGTTCATGAAGAGAAAGTTCATTCAATATCTCCTTCCATTTGAAGAACAAAAGCTCAACTCCATTACCAGAAGAACCAACTTTCACCTAATGACCTCCCAAGAAGTCTTGAGTGAAGTGATTGCCATGACCATTGCCAAGAAGAACACGGAGTCCGCCCGTGCTAGGGCTATTGGATCGACAAAAGTGAATCTTGCATTGAAGGCCAAGGATATTGAAGTTGATGATGATGATACATCAAGTGAGTGGTCTCAAGAGGACCTCAAGTGTGCCTTCAACGAACATCTTGCACTCGCTTCAAGAGCCTTTTGGAACAAGTTCGGCATTAAGTCAAGGTCAAGCGACAACCCAAGATTTAACTCATCCAACAAGTCTCCCAAGGAAAGGTCATGCTACAATTGCAATGACAAGAGTCACTTTGTGGCCAAGTGTCCCTTTGAGAACTGTGAAGACAATGGCGGTCGTCTCATTCGCAAGATCAAGTCAAGGCCTCCTCATCCTTTGAACAAGAACTACGCCGTCAAGAATGTCGCCAACAAGGAAAGGGCTATAGTGGTCCATGAAGAATACCTTTCGGGCACAGATGAACAAGATGATGAAGTCCAAGGCGGAGAGATTGTGGGAGTTGCTGCTATTTCCACTACCTCTACTCCACGATTGTCCCACTTCGACTCACCAAATGAGAACGTCATCTCCTCCAACCAAAAGTGTCTCATGGCCAAGGCCACCGAGGTAACATTTAAACCCACTCCTCAACCCATCTCTAGTGAGCCTTCTTCTCTTGATCTTGAAGGTCTAGAGATAAAGAAAGAGATGATAGACATGTGTGAGTTTATTTCTACCTTGGATGAAGAAACTAAAACTTTCTTTGATTCCTTGCTTGCACAACTTGACAATGCTAGGGATGCTTTAGATGAAAAGGAAGAACTTCTTGACTTGTTAAGTAAAAAAGAAAGGGATGCCGCCGATGAAATTGCTTCTCTCACTCAAAGTCTTGAGGGTGAACAAAATATGAGAATTAATCTTGAGGAAAATGTGTCTAAGCTTGTAGATGACCATAACAACACCATGTGATAACTCACTAAAGAACGTGATCATGCTCAAGCTTTGGTGAAGGTGCTTAAGAAAGAGAAAGTTGATTTTGGTGTTGGTCATGATAGGACTCTATAAGACCTTGAGAAACTCAAAGAGGAACACAAAGCCTTGGAGAGAAAATTCTCAAGTCTTTTTGAAGCCCATGAACAACTTCAAACTCAACTAACTTGTGAACTTGCTAAGTCTTCCGCTGTGCAAATTATAGACTTGTCTAGTCCTACTAACCCTTGTTGCAAGCATGAGCATCTCTTTGAGGAGAACACGGTGTTGAAGGATCCACTTGCCAAGGCTAAGAAGAAGAAGAACAACAACAAGAAGAAGAGTAAGAACAAGGACATGGCTCAAGGACCTTCTAATGGTCCAACCATCTTGAAAAGTGACAACTTTTCCGGAAAGAACAATCCATCTTATATTCTTTGCAAGTCCTATGATGGTCATGTATATGCTAGATATGTTGGAAATTATTACACGCATGATTATCATTGGGCCATTTGGGTTCCAAAGGTTCTTATTACTAACAAATGGGGACCCATTGCAAAATGGGTACCTAAAACCAAAACTTGATTTTCTTGTAGGACTATGCTTCCGGTGGAGCAAAATGGGTGCTTGATAGCGGTGCCACAAGTCATATGACCGGAAGCAAGTCTATCATGTCGGAGATAAGACCAAATATTGCCAACACTATGGTCTCCTACGGTGATAAAACAAGTTCTCAAGTATTGGGTTTTGGCAAAGTGGTGGTAACCCCGGATGTATCCTTGGTTGACGTCATGCTTGTCAAAACCCTTGGTTACAATTTACTTTCAGTTTGTGTTCTTGCCATTATGGGTCTCTCTTCTTTCTTCAATGAGCATTCCGTGGTCCTCATGTGGAGCAAGTCCCTCAAGGTGGCTTCCGTAGGGTATATAGAGCATGACCTGTATGTGGTGGACTTTTCGGGGACCACCACTCCTCATGCTCTATGTCTCTATGCTAAAGCCGACAAGGGCTAGTTGTGGCATCGCCACCTAGCCCATGTTAACATGAGAACTTTGCAAAGACTTCACTCCGAGGGCCACATCCTTGGTCTTAACGATGTTTCCTTTGCCAAAGATCGTGTTTGTAGGGCTTGTATTGAAGGAAATATGCATGAGAATCCTCACAAAGATCTCAATCAAATCACCACGGAAAGATGCTTGGAGCTCTTGCACATGGACCTCTTTGGCCCTCCATCTCATGATAGTCTTGGAGGCAAGAAGTATTGTTTGGTCATTGTGGATGATTTCTCAAGATACACTTGGGTGTTCTTATTCAAGTACAAGAGTGAGACTCAACAAACCGTCATCAACTTTACCAATGAAGTTCAACGGAAACACAATGCAGCCATTCTCTCCATGCGAAGTGACAATGGCACTGAGTTCAAGAACTATACCTTGGATGAGTTTCTTAGTGATGAAGGCATCAATCATTAATACTCCACTCCTTATACCCCTCAACAAAATGGTGTTGCCGAAAGGAAGAATCGCACTTTGATGGATGTGGCTCGGTCTATGCTAGCTGAATTCAAGTCTCCATACAACTTTTGGGCCAAGGCCATCTCCACCGCTTGTCATGCAACCAACCGGCTCTATCTTCGCAAGAAAAAGAACAAGACCACTTATGAGCTGCTCACCGGGAAAAAGCCCAATGTTAGCTACTTTTGAGTGTTTGGTTGCAAGTGCTATATTCTCAAGAAAGGAGTTCGTTTCTCCAAGTTTGAATCCAAGGCACAAGAAGGAATTTTTGTTGGATACTCAAATCGGTCCCATGCTTATAGAGTCTACAACAAAACCAATGGAAGAGTTAAAGAGACGAGCAATGCGAAGTTTGATGAAGACCATGAGTCCCTTGTCAGGCAAGACGGTGTTCGTGATCCAAGTGATGGAATTCCTCCTAAGGCCATAAGAAGAATGGGTATGGGTTTCCACCTCCCCATTGAGGATCCCCTTGTGGCTGAAGGAGAAGGACCAAGCTCTACTCAAGTGGAGCCCTCACTCTCACAAGAGCATCTTGCCCCTCAAGGACCCACTATTTTGGCACAAGCTCCCTCAAGCTCTTCCTAAGCTCCTGATGCTCATGACTCTCCAAGCCCCGAATCTCAAGCTCTTCATCAAAAACATCTCCCAAGGTCAAGCTAGTCATGAACAAGGTCAAGCTTGTCAAGAAGAAGGGAAAGCTAATGTTGATCAAGGCTCTACTCCAAATGATGACTCTCCCGAGGTGGATATTGATGAATATGATCCTCGTGTTCGTGCTTATAGTCAAGGCGGGGACTCAAATGGTGGAAATGATCAAGTGGTTGCTCAAGAATCTCGTATTGAAGCTCAAGCCCGTCGTCAAGCCTATCGTCTCGCCAAGCTCGTCCGATATGGCCATATCCTTGATAATGATTATGGAGATTTCAATAGAGGTTCCACTACTAGGAGGCAATTAGCCTCTTTTAGCTCTCACCATGCTTTTATCTCTCATGTGGAACCACAGAAAGTCTTCGAGGCTCTTGAAGATGATGATTGGCTTGACTCTATGAATGAAGAACTTCACAACTTCAAGAGGAACAAAGTATGGACTTTGGTTGAGTGGCCTAAAGATTATCAAAACGTCATCGGAACCAAGTGAGTCTTCAAGAACAAGTGTGATGCAAATGGGATAGTCGTGCACAACAAGGCAAGGTTAGTTGCCCAAGGATACTCACAAGTTGAGGGCATCGACTATGGTGAGACTTATTCCCCCGTTGCTCGCCTTGAATCCATTCGTATGCTTCTTGCTTTTGCTACTCATCATAACTTCAAGTTGCATCAAATTGATGTTAAAATTGCATTTCTTAATGGTCCTTTGAAAGAGTTGGTATATTTCAAGCAACCTCCGGGCTTTGAGGATCACTTTTCCAGAACCATGTCTACAAGCTCAATATGGCACTCTGTGGTCTGAAACAAGCCCCAGTGCATGGTATGATTGCCTTAGAGAGCTCTTGATAGACCGTGGCTTCAAAGTGGACCTCATTGATCCCACTCTTTTTACTAAGAAAGTCAGAGGCCACTTGTTCGTATGCCAAATCTATGTTGATGACATTATCTTTGGGTCTATTAACAAAGCTTTTAATCAGGATTTTTCTAAGCTCATGACCGATCACTTCGAGATGTCCATGATGGGAGAGTTGGAGTTCTTCCTTGGATTTGAATTCAAGCAATTGAGGAAGGGGACTTTCATTAACCAAGCCAAATACATTCAAGACATGCTCAATAAGTTCAAGTTTGATCAAGTCAAAGGTGCTAAGACTCCCATGCCAACTAAGGTTAATCTTGATCTCGATCCTAAGGGTAAGGATGTGGATCAAAAACTTTATCGCTCTATGATTGGTTCTTTGCTCTATCTTTGTGCATCCCGGCCGGATATTATGTTGAGTGTGGGTATGTGTGCAAGATTCCAAGCCACACCAAAAGAAAGCCACATGGTAGCGGTCAAGAGAATCTTTCGATATTTGGTTCATACCCCAAACTTTGGGTTGTGGTACCCCAAGGGAGCCAACTTTGACCTCATTGGATACACAGACTCGGATTGGGCTGGTGACAAAGTGGGAAGGAAGTCAACCTCCGAAGCGTGTCAATTTCTTGGAAGATCCTTGGTTTGTTGGTCCACGAAGAAGCAAAACTGTGTGTCTATGTCCACTGCCAAAGCTGAGTACATCTCCGCCGCAAGTTGTTGTGCTCAATTGCTATGGATGAAGCAAACCTTGAGGGATCTTGGAATTTCTTTTGACAAGGTGCCTCTTCTTTGTGACAATGAGAGTGCCACTGCCATTGCTCACAACCCCATGCAACACAACCGAACTAAGCACATTGAGATTCGTCATCATTTCATTTGGAACCATGTTGCAAGAGGAGACATTTCTTTGGAGTATGTTCCCACCAAGGCAAATCTTGTGGATCTTTTTACGAAGCCTCTTGATGAAGCAAGGTTTCGAGAGTTAAGGCATGAGATAAATATCATAGATTCGAGAAATGTGGCTTGAGTACCTTGCACACCTACCCATGTCTCAATGTGTATCTTTGTTTGGATGTAGGCATGGTTTTATGGGAAGTGTAGTTCCTCTTATGAACGAGCAATATCCCTATTATGCGCACATTAAAGTTTTCATACTCTATAGTCTCTAAAGGAGACCATTTGAGCTTCATGATGAGTGTTGGTAATGAACCCAAGATATATCTTTGCGGTGTCAAGCCATTTACTCTTATATAAGGTGGCCTCGTCCACCGACCCTTTTGTGTTTCTTGTTTGGTTTTCTTTGTGTTTTTGTGCTTAGTTGTTCTTGTGTTTTCTTGGTGTCTTTTGTTGGTTTGGTTCTTCACAGTTTGAGCTCTCTATCCCAAGCCTTTCCTTTCCTCAAGCCCCTTCTATTCCCTGCACAAGTTCTCCCTTGTTTTCTTCCTATCCTGAGAAAGTGTTGCTGGCGTCACCGGAACTTCCGGCCAGCTGCCGAAAGTACCGGTCAGCACGCAGTTCTTCGGGACTGCTTGCTGACCTGGCTAATTCTGCCTGGCTCGGAACTTCCAGTTCACCGGAACTTCCGGTGAGGCTCTTTGTCCTATATAAAGTGGGTCGTAGGAAAAAGGGATCTTATTCCAGTTTTCCCCAAGACCCACCTTGTATTTGGACCAGCCGCCGGCGACCTCCTCTCCGTGGAGGTGCTCCGGCCCCTCCGTCTCTAGCCACCCGTTCTCAGATTTGCTCTGTGGGAACCTTCCCCACCTCGATCTCCCGCCATGGACTCCGGTATTTGCCCCCAAAACCCTCCATTAATGGAGATCTTGCTCACTCCATTGCTTGAGCTAGGGCTCACCATGTCTAGGCTAGTTCTTTGGCTAGAACTTGTTGGGAGGTCTTGGTAGGCCTAGGGAACCTTGCTAGGGTAGATTGAACCAATACATTTGTGTGATTCCGTACGTATGCACTTTATATCTTAGATCCATGGATTTTCCTGTTGAACCGCTCTGTTCATGGCCTCACCGGAACTTTCGGTGAGTCACGACCGGAACTTCCAGTGGTAACCTTTTCACCAAAAGTTCCGACGGTTCATTGGAAGTTCTGGTGCATAGTATTTGACTCACTGACTATATTGTTTCAATCTATCTTTGTTTCTTACTTCAAACTTGTGCACCCCACCATCCCTCCCTATTCTTTGATTTCTTCTCAGGGCAAGGTGGTTCCCGTAGAGGCAAGTGACATGGTTATACCCTACGGGTACGTGACTTCAGCATACCTGGTCCAGCCCAAGGAAGGCCCACAGCAGATATACGCTGGCCCATGAAGATTTTCGGGTGGCCAAGGCCCATGACGCCTTCGGATCCTTGGAGAGCAAGACTAGCGTAGATAGGAAATTCAAAGGGGTAAAACCCTAGAACTTGTAACCGACTAGGACTATGCCCGGGACCTGCCTAAGTCTATATAAAGGCCAGGAGGGCACGTCCTAGATCTCTCGACTCATACTTTCGCACACACCTCCACGCCAGATCGAATCTGCGCACCCTGTAACCTTCGGTTCCGCCGTAATCAAGAGCAGACAAGCAGGAGTAGGGTTTTCCCTCCGGGGGCCTGAACCTGGGTAAATCTCGTGTCCCCTAGTTGCTTGTCTGTTAACCGTTCCACGATCTCCAGCATCCCCATCTTCTCCAAAACCCAAGTCCATAACAATGGGCATTGACGAGATCAAACCTCGTCAATTGGCGCCGTCTGTGGGAATTCGGGGCTGCTGATTGTGCGATCGTGACGGTCCCGACCCGATCGATCTACAACTCCGCGGCGACGGAGAATCACCTCCTCTTCAGCACTTTCGACTTCACCGCCCACTCGCCGGCCACCATGAAGGATTTCGAGCCCGTAGGCGACGGACTCAAAATTTTGTTCGGGAGCTTCTGCTTCCAGGTGGGACAAACTGGCACCCTCCGCCTTCCTGAGCGGGTGCCCATGCCATCAATTAGGCCTGCCTCGTGGGCTCCACATCTCGTGCTACGCACATCACCATCGACAGATGAGTTCTACGACAGCAGCAGCTGCAACTCCGATTTGTGCGATCCGCCTTCAGATGAAGGGACCTACGGTTCCGAATCCGAAAGCTGCGACAGCAGCGAACCGATCTACGAGCGCTACCAATGCGCCGCAGTCATCCAGGAGCAGCAAATGCCTAACCCGCCGCCCAACACGAACCCCAACCCGCAGGACAGAAACGGCGGAAACGGCGGGAACAGAAGAAGCCAGTCCCCCCCACCCGAAGGGGAAAACAACGGCCACGTCATCCAACTTAGCAAAGAAGGATGGGTCCAGGCACGCCGTGCCGTCGCAGGCGACATAGTCCTGCCTGTGGACTCCCCACGTGACCTACTGATGGCATACCACTACCTCCTCATTGAGGAGCACAAGAAGCAAGTCAAGATGCAAGAGACGCTCGACAAACGCAAGCAAGCAGCCTCTGAGTCCAGCGCGCGACGAGCTGCGCTCTCCGCCATGGCACCCGGCTCTAGCACGAACGGAAACCAGGGAAACAAGCACCGCTCGCGGGTGGAGAACATGGATCCCAAGGAACGCCGTGATGTGACCCGAACTCTCCACACATCGTTCATGGATATGGATGCCGACGGCAACATCATCCTGAAGACACCACAAGCTGCGATCATGGCAGCCACTGCGTATCTTGCGGCCCACCAACCTCCGGAAGGGGACCCGAAAAGAGCCATGCATAAGTCCGCACTCACCGGACTCGGACTCGTCGGAGCTGCGCTCCACGAAGACGCTCCTGCGGAGCCGAAGAAGAAAGCTTCGGTCAGGCGCGACCGGAGCCCCACCCCTTCATCCGAAGAGGAGGAGGATCACGACCTTCCTCGAAGGAAGAAGAGCTCGCATCGCCATAAACGCGACTACGATGCCAGAGACGCGCTTACACAGCGCAAAATCGACAAAGCACGAGCCAAACGCGCATGCTCGTCCGAGTCCGAGATGGATGAAGACGAAGGAGAACTCTGTGGAGCTCGATGCTTCAGCAGATCTGTTCGACGAACACAGATTCCACGCAATTTCAAGCTTCCTTCGGATACTCCGAAGTTCAACGGCACGCCAGATCCAAAATCTTGGCTCAGCGACCATCTGTCATCCGTCAAGCTGCACGGCGGTAACAAAGAAACCGCCATGCAATGCCTCCAGCTGCAGCTGACAGGCGCGGCGCGGGTCTGGCTCAGCAGCCTATCATCAGGATCCATCCGAAGTTGGGAGGAGCTATCTTACAGCTTCATCCGAAATTTCAAGGGCACCAGCAAGAGGCCCGCCTCAATCGAAGAGTTGCGAGCCTGAACTCAGAGAACGGGGGAATCTATTCGCTCGTACATATTACGCTGGTCTACCACCAAGAACTCCGCAGCACATATCTCCGAGGAGAGGGTCATCGACGCCTTCAGAGACGGCGTCAAACACCAAGATTTTAAGGAGGAACTTGGGCGCGTCAAGCCCAAGACACTCGACCACCTCATGGAAATTGCCAACAGTTGGGCGGACGGCGAAGATTGCATTCACCGAGCGCAATCAGATGAAGAGGACGACTACGGCCGAAGGCGAGAACGTCGGAGCAAGAGGAGATCGCGTGTCTACGAGGACCGCGACGGACCCGACATGGTCGCGGCTGGCTACGCCGACCGCCGCAACGACAACAGTCGCAACAGCGGAGGATACCGCGGAGGAAATTTCCGCGACAACGGACGACCAGCACAGTCGTGGCAACGCCGCGACCGCGACAACGGACCCTCAGCATTCGACAAACTTTCGGGTCCATGCACCATCCACTTCTACATCGACAAACAAGATGGCAAAAAGAAAGCCAGTCACATGCTCAAGGACTGCCGTGAGTTCTAGAAACTCAGCGAAAGCATGGTGCAGATGAGGCAACAAGCCCCAACCCCTGCGTTCGGAAATGCACCCGCACCAGGAGAAATAGCACACGGAGCTCCTCCACCGCCACCTATTGGAGGCCCAAACCAACCAGTCGCACCAGCGCAAAACAACGCCGGGGTCGGGTACCCCCCACCAAAGGGAGCACTAAATATGATCCAGAAGGGACGCCCCACAAACAGGGTGCAGAAGAAAATCACCCGACAAATCAACTTGGCCGTGGCAACTCCGCCTGCAATCCCTGAGTACCTCAGCGGATCAGAGTCCTGCATCACATTCACTCACGCGGATCACCCTTGCCAAATCCCTCGCCCAGGTCATGCTGCCCTGGTGCTGGAGGCGCAGATCGGAGTCTTCGAGATGAGTCGCGTCTTCATGGACGGCGGCAGCGGCATCAATCTAATGTTCGCAAGCACTCTAGCAGCAATGCGGACAGACACAACGTTCCACGACATCGTCCCAGGAAAGGGCATATTCCCCCTGGGCAAAATAGGGCTCGACGTCATCTTCGGGAAGCCGGACAACTTTCGGCAGGAGCGCCTTGAATTCGAAGTGGTGGACTGGCCGTCGCAATACCACGCCATCCTGGGGCGTGTAGCATTCGCAAGGTTCCTGGCCGTCCCACACTACGCATACCTACTACTCAAGATGCCAGGACCAAGGGGCATCATCACAGTCCACGGGAGCTTCACCCGATCGGACCAATGCGACAGGGATTTCAAAAAAATCTCCCAGTCTTTCGACATGCAAGACGAACTTGTAAGGCTCCGCGAGATAACGGACAATGGGGTACCCCCAGTCACAAGGCAGAACGCACCTGACATGTCCTTCGACTCCGCCGTCAACACCAAGAAAGTACAAGTCCATCCGACGGACGCCTCCAAGACGGCCTTGATCGCCAACGACCTCAGCACCGCATAGGAAGGCGCGCTCGTCGAATTCCTCTGTGAGCGTTGGGAAATCTTCGCCTGGTGTCCTGCGGACATGCCAGGAGTTCCCAGGGAATTCGCCGAGCACGCACTCAATGTCTTTCCAGACACCAAGCCAGTCAAGCAGTCCATCCGAAGACTGTCGGAGCCACGAGCCGAAGCTATCGGCAAGGAAATCAATAGACTACTCGCTGCAGACTTCATCAGGGAAATCAAAGAAAGCGAGTGGCTTGCAAACACGGTGATGGTCCCAAAGAAGGACACGGACATCCTGCGGATGTGCATGGACTTCACGTCACTAAACAAGCATTGCCCAAAGGACCACTTCCCTCTTCCACAGATCGACCAGATCATCGATTCGACTGCAGGTTGCAAGACACTCTCCTTCCTCGACGCCTACTCAGGCTATAACCAGATTCGGCTCAAGGTCGAAGATCAGGAGAAAACGGCGTTTATCACACCGTTCGGAGTATTCTGTTACAACACAATGCCCTTCGGGCTAAAGAACGCAGGTGCCACATACCAGCGATGCATGCAGGCCTGCCTCAAGGACCAGATCGGTCGCAATGTCCAAGTCTATGTCGACGACATAGTAATAAAAACTAAGGAGGCAAGGACACTTATAGACGATCTCCGCGAGACGTTCGACAATCTTGATCGCTACAGGATCAAGCTCAATCCCGACAAGTGCGCCTTCGGCGTCCCATCGGGCCAGCTGCTCGGATACTTCATCTCTCAACGAGGGATCGAGGCGAACCCGAAGAAAATCAGAGCCATCATGACGATGGAGAAGCCGAAAAACCTCAAGGGCGTACAGCAGCTCGCAGGACGAGTAGCGGCGCTAAGCAGGTTCATCAGCCGCATGGGCGAGAAGGCCCTACCATTCTACTAGCTGCTGCGCAAGGCAGACAAGTTCGAATGGACACCAGAAGCCAACGACGCATTCGAAAGCCTCAAGCGGCTCCTCTCCACCTCGCCCGTTTTGGTCACGCCAAAGGAGCGCGAGCCCCTGTTGCTGTACATAGCAGCCACACACCAGGTGGTCAGCACCGTACTCGTTGTCGAACGACCCGAAGAAGGCAAGACCCACGGGGTCCAGCGCCCAACTTACTACCTCAGCGAGGTATTGACACCAACAAAGCAGAGGTACCCTCACTACCAGAAGCTAGCCTACGGCGTGTTCATGACGGCTCGACGGCTGAGCCATTACTTCCAGGAGAACCAAGTGATGGTCGTCAACGAGGCACCCCTGAACAGCATCCTGAATAATTCAGAGGCCACAGGACGGGTGGCCCTGTGGGGCATCGAACTGTCACCCTTGGCATCGTCTACGAGAAGCGACACGCAATCAAATCTCAAGTCCTTCCGGACTTCCTGGTACATTGGATGGAGCTGCAGCTGCCAGACACCCCAGACATGTCGCAGTCATCGACAATGCACTTCGACGGCTCCAAGCGTGAAGCCGGAGCAGGGGCAGGGGTCATACTGACCTCCCCGCAGGGCGACAAGATGAAGTACGTTCTTCGGATGAAATTCAGAGCCTCCAACAACGAGGCCGAATACGAAGCCCTCATCCATGGCATGAGGATGGCAAAGATATGTGGCGCAACGCGCCTGGTCATCTACGGTGACTCCAACCTCGTCGTTCAGCAGACGATGAATGAGTGCGACGCACACGCCGAAAACATGATCGCGTACCGTGTGCTCTACAACGCACTCGAAGGCGAATTCGATGGCTGCGAACTTCGGCACGTTGGAAGAGAGAGCAACGAAGAAGCCGATAGACTCGCCAACATCGGCTCCACTTGCGCAAAGGTGCCACCAGGAGTGTTCCTCGAACAGATCTGCGTGCCATCCATCAAGCGAAAGTTCCCCAAGGGGTCACCCGAAGAAGCAGAACACTTGGGAGCTACGCTACCCGAAGGACACGAAGGACCCGAAAAGCCGGACACAGAGGTAGCCATGGTCAACCTAATGCAGGTCATGGCAGTTGAAGAAACTTGGACGCGACCATACCTCCAGTTCTTGATAAACGGAGAATTGCCTGACAGCCCAATAGACGCCCGGCGCATATCTCGCCGGTCAAAAGCCTTCACCATCATCAACGGCGAGTTGTACAAGCGCAGCATCACGGGTGTACTACAACGGTGCGTCACCATCGACGACAGCAAGGCCATACTCCAAGACATCCATGAAGGCATCTGCGGCCACCACGCAGGCAGCCGCTCCCTTGTCGCCAAAGCTCTACGAGCAGGATTCTACTGGCCAACGGCCATGAGCGACGCAAAGGACATCGTCCGAAGATGCAACGGATGCCAACGGTTCGCCGACAAACCGCATGCACCTAGGTCCGAGCTCAGACCCATACCTATAGCTTGGCCTTTCGCTCAATGGGGCCTCGACATGATCGGCAAACTGCCAAAATCCTCGAAAGGGGGACACGTCTTCCTCCTGGTTGCAGTCGACAAATTCACCAAGTGGATCGAGGCCATGCCGGTCACCAACCAGAATGGCAAAATTGTCGTCAAGTTCTTCGAGTCCATTGTCTACAGGTTCGGCGTACGACACAGCATCATCACCGACAACGGATCGAACTTCATCTCCGAAGAATTCCAGGACTTCTGCGAAGGCCTTGGGATCAACATCACGTACGCCTCAGTGGCACACCCGCAAACGAACGGGCAAGTGGAAAAGGCCAACGGCCTAATCGGCGCCGGCATCAAGAAGCGCCTCATGAGCTCATTCGAACAAAAAGTTGGAAACTGGACGAAAGAGCTACCATCCGTCCTGTGGAGCTTACGGACTACGCCAAACAGCTCCACCGGCTACACACCGTTCTTCATGGTACACGGAGCCGAGGCCGTACTACCAGCAGAAGTACGCCACCAGGCCCCACGGGTCGTCGCTTACAGCGAAGCCGAATTCACGATTGCACTTGAAGACGCTGTCGACACACTCGACGAAGCACGGGATATAGCAGCAGCTCGATCAGCGGTGTACCAGCAGAGTCTCCGCAACTACCACAGCCGCCGGCTGCGCCCAAGGTCCTTCGTCGAAGGAGACCTCGTCTTGCGACTCAAGCAAAAGCGACCGAATATATTCGAGTCACCATGGGAAGGACCCTACGTCATCACCGAAGTCATCCCAGGTGGCGCCTATCGCCTCAAGCACGTGGAATCTGGAGTCGCATACTCCAACCCATGGAATATCTCGCACCTGCGACAATTTTATCCGTAGCAACCTACCCCCTTTTACTTTCAATAAGGCTTTCAGCCAAGGCTATTCAGCCGAACAATGTACCTCCTCCATTACGATATAAATAAAGCTAAGTGTCTCGCCCCAAAACTTCAGTTCGCTCTTTCGCAACTTTACTACATGCTACAAACGCACTCGGGGGCTCCCCCACCTCACGATTTCATCGACTGAGGACCAAACGTGTACACCTGAGTAGCTGACAACGTCAGGCAAACGAAAAGGACAGGTACTCAATCAAAGCACTGCGTGCTCACAAACAAACAAACCTTTACAACAAAGGGCACAACACGCCCAGCCGAAATATACAAATTTTACATCTCTCTCTTTTTACAGGTACTACCTATGTTGAAGAATAACTTGGGCACGCTGCTCAAACAAATCTACGACCTGTTCGGCATACTGCCTTACAGCTGCGTAATGCGGACGCATGTCCCACTCACCGCCATCAGGGCGAAGAGGTGGCCCAGCGGCCACAGCAGCCAAATCCACGTCAGGCCGGTGTAGCCTCACAAGAGACAATGCAGCCTTCACTCCTGCGACGAGCTGTTGCCGCACCAACTCCTTGACATTACTCACGTTCCGAAACTTCGACAGAAGACCCGCAAGGGTCGTCGGTACGGCATCCAAAGGAAACATGACGTGCAGCACCGATGAAAGCGAAGTCTGCACTTGACGGAGCACCCGCGAAACTTGATGAACACGATCCTGCACCGTCGCCAGAGCCATGGCGCGATCGTGATCCATCCAGAAGAAGCCGCCGGCCTCCATGTCCTGTTGAGTCAAGCAATTGACCCGAACAGCGACACGCTCTTTTTCTTCCCTCGGAGCAAGATTAGCACCTGCGAAAATCGCACAAAACAAGAGTAAGGCCAGCAGGCTCATCCGAAGAACTGAGCTACAGCTCGAACCAAAGAACAACTTACATTGCAGCTGCTCGGACAGCCGAACCAGCTCCGCCATCAAGTACTCCTCTCTGGCTGCACCACGATCCGCCTTGGACTTCCAAACGTCGGCATGACCGCGTAACCCGAGCAACTCCCTCTCCAGACTACGCACACGATCCCGAAGGAAAGTGAGCTGCGAGGAATCATCCAAGGATGGTCGCAACGGCATTGCGGATGGGGCGTCAACAGGATCAGCACCCGAAGGAACCTAGAGCAGCAGCAAAAGAAAGGAACACAGACATTCAGCCAAGGATAGAGTACAACTCAGAGGAATTCATTAAATATATAAGGCCACCACGTGGCACAAGGATGGTGTTCTTCAAGATATTTACAACAAAAGTAGACTACAAACTACCCTACGTCTACTACGCCTAAGATGCGGGACCCTGAGTCACCTCGGAGCCAGACTGCCTAGCTTTGGCCCCGCCCTGCTGCCGCAGTGCATACTCAGACAACAAATCAATGAGCTTGGGCCCATATCGCTTGCAGCGAGCAGAATAGGCAGCAAAGGCTACCTCGGATCCATCCGTAGTCGTCGGCATCCTAGAGGTGATCTGGGGAAGATCCAGCTCCGCTCCAGCCGCCAAGGCCATCGCCAGCCCGACGGACGCGCCGATGCCCTTCTGCTTGCGCTTGTACGCCGCAGGCGCTTTGGCTGACAGAGCCTCCGCCAGAGCATCCACATCATCAAGGGTTGCGCCCTTCGGGACAAGCTCCTTGTAGAAGCGACCAAGGACCTCTTTTGCCTTGGCAAGGGAGCTGACGACGGTGCTGCAGCGGTCTTCGACCGCCACAGTGGCATCATCTAGAGCACTCCCGTGCTCCAGAGCACCGCGGTCGAACTCGATGCCTGCGGCATCTGAGACAAAAAATAAGAAGAAAAGCATGAAGAAAAGCAGCACAGAAGAAGACCCGAAGAAAAAGAAACAAGTACAAAACTAGCACTCACCCGAAATAGCCTTGGCAGCAGCCATGAGCTTCGCCGCCACCTCTCTTTCACGAGCAGCCGCAACGGTGGCCAGCTGCTCCTCACGATCTGCGGCCTCCTGCTGCAGACGCTCCTTCGCTTTGGCTGCCTTAGTCAGCTCTAGCTCGAGGCGTTCTTTCACGCCAACGGCGGCTTCGGCCTTTTGCTCCGATTGACCAAGGCTCTTTTTGAGAGCGTCGACCTCACGGAGGGAATTGATATGCTCCTCTGCATTCAAGACAAGAAAGTGTCAAAGAACAGGACCACGATAAATAAGAGAGGCATTAAAAGACAGATAGATACCTTGAAGCTGCCGAAGGTTCGCCTCCAGCGCCAGGCGCTCCTGCACCAGCCGCTTGGCCTCCTGCACAAAAGGCTGAAGAAAAAGAAATAGCAGTAAGAAAAGGGCTTGGGGGCTACGCCCAACACAAAGGAGTAAACATAAAATTCGCACACGAAGACACTCGGGGGCTCCCCCCGTGACATGAAGCAGAAAAACTTACATGCTCTGATGGTGACTCCGAAGGACCGCCTGCGAAATTCTGAGGCGCAACCACCCGCCCCTCCTGCAACGGAGGATCCGGAGCCGCGCCACCCGAAGTCGCCACCGTCTGAGGAGGAGGAGACGCAATTTTCGACTCCCCCATCATCTCCCGCAAACCACCACTGGAGGAATCGTGGGAGGAATGCCTGCATACGAACCAATCAGCACAAGCACAACAATAATGAAGGAAAAAGGACAATAGTACAGCAAGAAACTTACGAGCCCAGTGAGCTCGGGTCAAAGACAGGAGGAGTCCTTCGGGCTCTCTTCTCCTCCTTCTTTTCTTCCTTCTTCTCCTCCTTTTTCTCTTCCTTCTTCCGCTTCGCTGGCGGGTGCGGCGCTACAGCCCGCACAGGAATGGCAGGAATGGGAGAAGAAGAACCTCCATGACCGTCACTATGACGCTCAAGGCCCAGAGGGTTTCTGGGAGTCGGAGGAGTCGAGGCATCCGAAGACTCGCTGGAGCTCCGTGACCGTTTTCGCGTATGATCCTCACTCGACTCGTCGGCATCCTCCGCCGAAGATCGCGCCGACGGTAGCTCGGACACGGAATCAACCACTTCATTATCCGGGGCATTCGGATACCTTTCGAGCAACGGAGGTGCCATGCCCGACACTTTGAAGCTCTGCAAAATCAGAAGGAACTTTGTTAGCAAACAAAGGAAATAAAAACACAGCCGACAAAAAGCACTACGTGCACAAATCTACACCTGCGGTACGGCCAACGTCGAAGAAAATGGAGGAGTTAGCGACTTCCCCGAGATTTCTTCTCCGACTTTGAACTTCAGCAGCGGGCGAAGGGCCCTGTCAAGATCCCCCTCGGACATTTTCTCAGCCGAAACCCTCGTCGGATCACGGCGCCAAGAATAAAGAAACATCGGGTGCGCCCTCGCTTGGAGAGGCTGCACCCGACGCTCAAGGAAAGTCCGGATGATGTCCACGCCGTTCACCTCCTTCTCCGGAATCAGCTGGAGATCCTCCACCCGACGGTAAAGGGCCTCTATCTCCGCCACCTCACCGTCCAAGATTTGGTTTTTCCAAGACCTTTTTCGCTCAATCATTTGGGAGGGGTCAAAGGGAACAAGACCAAAATCTTGCCCGGGCACTACGGAGTCGCGGATATAAAACCATCGCCTCCGCCAGTACTGGACAGATTCGGACATGGAAAAGGAAAAGAAGAGCAGATTGGGACTAAGGGAGATGATGAAACCCCCAATGGGATACACACCATCCGAACCAGATTGCCTCTTCACGGAATAGAGCTTCCGGAAGAGGCCAAAGTGCGGCTCAATGCCAAGCCAGCACTCGCAAAAAGTGATAAAACACGCAATGTGGAGAAGAGAATTGGGAGACAGATGATGAAGCTGGATCCCATAGAAGAAGAGCAGTCCACGGAGGAAGTCGTGGACTGGAAAAGAAAACCCACGCAAAACAAAGGCGAGAAACATAACCCGATACCCAGATGGGGGACGGGGGATTACCTCATTGCCGGGGAGTTTGACGGCCTCCCTATCTTGCGGGATCAGGCCCCGCTCGCGAAGCTTGCGGAGATCGCTCTCCCGCGTCTCAGACCGCCGCTAGCCACCATCGGTGACACGAGTAGTGGTGGTGCCCTTGTTTGCTCTGGCGGCGCTGGTCCCAACCGCAGATAACGATTTCTTTGGCTTCCCCATGGTGCTACGGCGGCGCCGGCGATGAAAACGTAGAAACAACGACGGAAATGTGGAAGGAAACCCCAGTGCGCAGCAAGAATCGCTAAAACACAAGGAGGCAGTGAAACAAGAACTGATGCGGTGAAAACAAATCGAGGCTTCCCCCAATGATTATAACAGCGAAGACGACGCACGGCAGCCGTCCATCCAGAAGACCTAACGCCAACGGCAGATCTAGCCGTACATGTGTCAACATCACAACGAACCGTTGTTACCACGTCGTCCACTACGCGCGGAAATCGAGGAGACGCCGTAATTATCTCCACGACCCGCGTGACCGGTAAAATCAAAGTCAACAACTGGGACCCATGTTCGTCCAGTCAAGTCATCTCTGGCGTAGCAGACGCTTGAGGTCATTGATCGTCAGCACTGATGTCATCAAAAGCTATACTAGCACCAACTACAACTCTTCGGCTCCACAGCTAAGAGTACTCACTCGAATCTTCGATTCGACTAAATACTCGGGGGCTACTCCTATCAGGAGCGCTGACCGCGCACCCGGAAGATGAATAACGACAAAGTATTTCTTCGAGTCCCACGTCGAGTCTACGACTCCACGACGAACTCGGGGGCTACTCCCATAGGGAGGATGGATTTAAGCATCCGAATTTTTTTGAGTCCTACGGACTTAACAACTGAACAATGCTTGAACTAAAGTCTCTGCTCGAGTCTACGACTCAAACAGACACTCAGGGGCTACTCCCATAGGGAGCGCTGGTCGCGCACCCTATGAATTCTTCGAATGTGATCTTTTGGATCAGCACGCAAAAACTTTTTGGCATCTCTGCCCCAACAAACGCTGAGTGAGCGACAATCTCCTTGGTCACCCGAAACACCTCCGCGGTGACAAATGTTCGGATGCTGCTTCCGCGACGCAAAGATAAGACCTGCAGATATCATCTGACGGCCTGGCAACGTACATGACTGCGCTCTGCTAGTATAAATCCATGTCAACAGGCGTGATGAAAAATCCCGACGGACGCGTTGGGTACATTAATTAAAATCACTGGAATTCCACTCCTGTAAGTCCTCCGCAGCCTGAGTCGAATTACGCCAGCATATGTTCCAGGTCCGAGTTGAGGGACTCGAACTTGAAGAAGATCGTGTTGTTTCATCCTAAGACAGTTAACTGACCCTGATCCATCGGGTGAGTCAGGCACACGCGTCAACAATCCCTACACACATATACTATTAATACATAGTTGCACCCGAAAGATAGAAGAGTCCTCAGCCGACTCTACGATTCGACTGATCACTCGGGGGCTACTGACATGGTTATACCCTACGGGTACGTGACTTCAGCATACCTGGTCCAGCCCAAGGAAGGCCCACAGCAGATATACGCTGGCCCATGAAGATTTTCGGGTGGCCAAGGCCCATGACGCCTTCGGATCCTTGGAGAGCAAGACTAGCGTAGATAGGAAATTCAAAGGGGTAAAACCCTAGAACTTGTAACCGACTAGGACTATGCCCGGGACCTGCCTAAGTCTATATAAAGGCCAGGAGGGCACGTCCTAGATCTCTCGACTCATACTTTCGCACACACCTCCACGCCAGATCGAATCTGCGCACCCTGTAACCTTCGGTTCCACCGTAATCAAGAGCAGACAAGCAGGAGTAGGGTTTTCCCTCCGGGGGCCTGAACCTGGGTAAATCTCGTGTCCCCTGGTTGCTTGTCTGTTAACCGTTCCACGATCTCCAGCATCCCCATCTTCTCCAAAACCCAAGTCCATAACAATGGGCATTGACGAGATCAAACCTCGTCAGCAAGCGCACCCGTATTCCTTCCGGCTCCCGTCTTCCTACCGAGATTGATGAAGAAGATCATGAGGTTGTGCGTCCTTCTACTCAGACTGCCCGTCAGAAGTAGGCTACTGCTACTGGGCCTGATAACTCCAAGAACAAGATCTCCAAGTGGCCTCAAAAGGCCTATTCTGTGTTTCGCCATGTGGATCCCTATCTTGTTCCGTGTGACCGTCTTTGCTTGGATCCTCTCTTCTACAATTGTCGCCAAGAGCAGATTTTTGCTGAGATCTATGCCACCAAGACCAAGTTCGTTGTTGCTCCTTAGAAATACATCAATGTGGCTCATATGGAAGGCAAGCTTGAGTACTTTGGAGAAGCTCTTGAGATTTGCCGGAAGTTTGGGATGATTCCTATCATGGAGCACCGTGAGAACTTTGATGAGGCTGCTATTTCTCAGTTCTACTCCACTCTTCACATGGAGATGAATCCTATTGATGGCACTTTGAAGTGGATGACTAAGGATCTATAGTTATCCGCCACGTGGTCTGAGTTTGGGACTCTTCTTGGCTATCCCATCTTACCTGGTAAGGGTGCAAATGGTTGGCGTGTTCATGGTGCCAAGGCTTCTGCTCCTGAGGTCTTGGAGCCTATCTATATTGAGGGTTGGGGTACTTGTGGTTTTGTGAACTATCTCCAGCCAGTCTATGACATCATGCGCATGGTATTCTTGAAAAGGCAGGCAACTTTGATCAGTTTCATGCTTATCAAATTGACCTTATGTTTCAGACTCACCGTCGCCGCGACTCTGACAGGAAGATGGATGTTATGCACTTTATATACAATGATATCTGGCAAGCTATTATTGACAAGCGCTCGTGCCCCTATGCTCCATACGTTCAGACTCTCATCAACGCCAAGTGGTTTGAAGCAACTGGTACCCGCTTCCCTCAGGATGGCATCACTATTCATGAGGATAAGAAGCTATGTGTGAGTAGGCATGAGAAGCCTAGGACCCAAGATGAGAAGGAAGAAGCTATATGGAAGTCTGGGGCTAGTGCTGGTGGTCCCTCTTCGGCTCGTGGTGGTTCTAGTGCTGGTGGTCCATCTCTTGAGAGGCAGCCGTCTTGGGCCAAGAAACTGCTAGGGAAGGTGAAGAAGACATTTTGCTTCTTACAGAATCATGAGTATCAGGCTTATGTTGATCAGCGGCACAATGCTCAGCGTTAGAAGGCTATTATGACAACGCCCAGTCTTCCTTTCTCTCCAGAGACTAGCTCCTTCACCGCGCCCAAGGATGAGTGGATTCGTGACAACTGCCAGTGGTCTGAGGATGATTCTGAGGAGGAAGTCATCGGTCCCCCGCCTGCGTGGAACAATGCCTCTTGGGACCCCGAGCCTTCTCCTCCTCCTGTTCATGGTTGGGTTTTGTGTCATGATGCCAAAGGGGGAGAAATATGTCTATTAGGTTGTTTACGGGATTTGCATGGGCTGAGTCACAAGTTTGTTTTATCTTTGATCTTTTCTTGCTCGTGAACTCTCTAGTTTATGTGTGTGCTTATGGACTTATTTGTGTTATTTGTGGACCTTGTTATTTGTGCGTCTTATTTATGTACGAGACTATGTGGTATGTTATGTATGCATGTTGTTGGCTTATGGCTATTTGTATATGGTGGTGGAGTCTACATTGATATTATTTCATCTATTGTCTCCACCACATATGATTGGTGCAACGATATGTTCCCTATCTTGTTTTCCCTTGCACATGTGTTGTTTTTGCAATAGAAAGGGGAAGCCTCCTTATATGTGTGCTAGTCTTGTCCTTAGAGCTTTATCTCTGCCTTGCACACATATAGGGGGAGCTTGTTCTGTTCATTACAAAAATTGCTCCTTCTTATGCAAATCGTTTGGGATTGTCATCAAACACCAAAAAAGGGGGAGATTGAAAGGACTGTGTTTTCCCTTGCTATTTTGGTGATGATGAAAATCCCACTTGTGATCTAACCGTGTGCTTGAGTTTCAGGTTAATTGCTTTTGATGGAACTTATGAAGTGTGTGGATGCTCTTATTGGGATCTCGTGAAGACGGCGGTCTTTTGTTTTTCTCTTTCTCTCATTTTATTGCTTTAGATCGCCATACTATTAAGAGGGGGTCCATCTCGGAAGGCTATGGGTAACCATCTGTTTTTGCACAAACCATATATGCACCGCCACAACCATCCTATTCATCAGCGAGAGAGCGTGTTCCTGATCAGTTGGTGCAGTTTTTATCTGACCGGAACTTCCGGCCAGGCGCCGGAAGTTCCGCTCAGGGCTCTCTGTGGGTTGGATCTGGGACTATTTCCGGTCCAACTTCCGATGGAAGTTCCGGACAGAGTTCAGAAGTCTCTGTTTTGTATTGTTCTATTGGCGGAACTTCCATCGAAAGTAGCACCGGAAGTTCCGGTCAGGAACTTCCTTTGCTTCTTCCACTGAGAGCCTGAGCGGAACTTCTGCCCAGGCACCGAAACTTCCGGTCAGGCATTGTTTGCGACCCAGTTGTTCCGCCCCTAGTTCCACTCCAAGTTCTGCTCAGGATCAGTACACTTCTGTTTGCAAGTGTTCTATTTGACGGAACTTGGGCCGGAACTTGCTTCGGAAGTTTCACCGGAACTTCCGGTCATTCTGACCAGAACTTCCGGTCAGGCTTTGGAGCGTGCGTCAACGGTATTCGTACCGTTGGAGCTACACTGGGCGGAACTTCCGTCCGCTCAACGAAACTTCTGTGAGGTCGCGGACAGCCCAACAGTTCAGTTTGGAGGGGGCCTATTTAAGGCGCCCTCCTTCTTCCTCCTACCTAACTCTTCAATTTTCTCTCTCCTCCATTAATACTAGAGCTTCACCTCACTAGATATCTCTCCCTAGCCACTCAAATCACTTGATCTTTTGAGAGGTGAGGGAGGTGACCTAGATCTACACTTCCACCAAAGAAGATTTTATCCCCCACCTATCCTTTGTGGATCTTGTTACTCTTGGGTTTCTTGGAACCCTAGACGGTGTAGGGTGTTAGATGTATATATTTGTATATTGTACTTTCCTCATATGTTAGGGGGCTTCCTGCATATTTGCATCTGTACCTGTACTATATATTGTGGCCTTTGGCCCCCAGAGGAATACAACTTGTCTATTCCTAACATGGTATCAGAGCCGGTTTTAGGGTTTCTGTGCGCACCAGTACTCTGATTGTAATCGCCGCCACCGTCAGCTCGCCCCGGCCTCCGCCAGTTCCCGTTCTGACCGCGCTTGCGTTGAAGCTTTGTCCTCTTCCTCTTCCCAAGACGTGGTCCTCTTCCCAGATTCCGTCCTTCACATCTACACACATACACCTGTCGTCTACAAACCATCCACACTCGCATCCGCCTTACCCTCCTGCATATCTCCCATTGCCAATCGGGCCCCGCCAAAGCTTTGTCTTCTTCCTCTTCCCAAGACGTGGTCCTCTTCCTAGATTCCGTCCTTCACATCTACACACATACACCTGCTGTCTACAAACCATCCACACCAGCATCCGCCTTACCCTCCTGCATATCTCCCATTGCCAATCGGGCCCCGCCACCGTTGTCTCTACTGCTGCACCGCCCTCCTGTGCCAGTGCCTCTGCTGCTGCACCGCCCTGCCCCGCAGCAGCGCGTGTGCCCGTTCCTCCTGCTGCCACCTCCTGCGCGAGGGCCCCGCCACTCTGCTGCATGCAGCAGCGCGTGCGCACATAGGGCCTGCCGGCCCGCCACCTCCTGCTCCCCGATGATCTGTAGGAAGCCTCGTCAGATTTCGTCTGCGTCTGCCTGTGTCAAGATCATCAGATCTAGATCTGATCTGTATCTAAAAAAAGATATGTCTTCTTCATCGGCTTATGTTGCGATTCCTCGCTGCCCGGTGGTTTTTGATGGCGTGAATTACCCTGATTTCGCTGCCTTTATGCGCGTTCACATGCGCGGTCTCCGTCTTTGGGGTGTTCTCTCCGGCGAGGTCTCCTGTCCGCCGTGCCCCCTGCTCATGTGGCTCCTCTTCCGCCGACGCCGATTGTTCTTGGTGCTGATGCTTCTCAGGAGGCCAGGGATGCTGCTTAAAGTGCTGATGATAGTGTTGTTGCTGCTTATGACCTGAAGTTCAAGCAGTACTCTTCTGATCTCGAGGCCTATCGACACGCGCTGACTGCTTACACTCAGTGGGTTGATGAGGATGCTCGTGCTGCTGTTGTTCTCACCTCCAGTGTTCTGCCCCAGTATGCTGCTGAGTTCATGAGTCTCCCTACTGTTGCCGCTCAATGGGCTCATCTTCGTCAGCGCTATCAGCCGTCTAGGGATGCTCTTTACCTGTCTGTGGTTCGCCAGGAGCATGCTCTCCAGCAGGGTGATTCTACTATTGATGAGTTCTATACTTAGAGTGCTGCTATCTGGCGTCAGCTTGATTCTCTTTGTACTGCTTTTTGTGGCACATGCTCGTGTTGCCAGATTGTGCGCTCGGATTTGGAGTTTCACCGCATCTATGAGTTTCTGTCTCGGCTCCGCCAGGAGTTTGAGCCCCGGCATGCTCAGCTGAATGCTCGTGGTCATGTTCCGCGCTCTGAGGTGTTGTTTGAGCTTCGGGCTGAGGAGACCCGTCTTCGTGGTGCTGGTCTTCTTGCGGTTCCATCAGTGCTTGCTACCTGTGGTCCTCCT
Source organism: Avena sativa (assembly GCA_916181665.1). Taxonomy (NCBI): domain Eukaryota; kingdom Viridiplantae; phylum Streptophyta; class Magnoliopsida; order Poales; family Poaceae; genus Avena; species Avena sativa. The sequence goes on along the minus strand of OV702297.1, from coordinate 293,673,136 downwards.
ATGCCGTCTGTTCCCTCGACTCATCCGCGGTCCTCTGTGCCACCGCCGATACTACCCACTACTCCAGGTCAGGGTCAGAGTCAGCACCAGCAGTTTCAGGGTCAGAGTCAGCACCAGCAGTTTCAGGGCCAGAGTCAGCACCAGCAGACTCGTGGTCAGGGTCGCCGTGGTTCTCTTCGTCACTGCTCTTACTATAACAAGGATGGTCACACCTGGGCCACCTGTTATACACGGGATCCCAGTTTACGTCAGCAGCAACAGGCTCGTGGGCAGTCGGCTCCTTCTGAATCTTCAGCAGTTGCTCTCTCCGATCAGGACATTATCAAGAGTCTTCGCGGTCTGCTTGCTGCTACAAGCTCTTCTTCGATAGGCACTGCTGGTTCTGTGGATGATTCTTCCGGCCCTGTGCGACCACCACCTTCTGCACAGTCAGGTACGTCCCCATGGTATCTGGATTCTGGAGCTTCTTTTCATATGACCTCTGAGTCTTCTTTTCTGTCCGCTCTTTGTTCTCTCCCTTCTCCTGTCCGTGTTTTCACAGCTGATGGTACCTCTCTCCCTGTTTCTAGTCGGGGCACCCTCTCTACTTCTTCCTTTTCTGTTCCTGATATTTCTCATGTCCCTCTTCTTAAGATGAATCTGTTCTCTGCTAGCCAGCTTACTGACTCTGGTTGTCGCGTCATTCTTGATGCTGATTCTTGTGTTGTACAGGACCGTCGCACGCAGGCCCTGGTTGGAGCTGGCCCTCGCAGCCGTGACTCTTCAGGACTTTGGGAGTTAGACTGGCTTCGTGTTCCTTCTGCTGCCACTTCATCTTCCAGTTCTTCTCCGGTTGTCGCCTCTGCTACCAGCTCCTTTCAGCAGTGGCATCATCGTCTTGGTCACCTTTGTGACTCTCACCTGTCGTCATTAGTTCATCGTGGTCTTCTGGGGTCTATCTCAGGAGATGGGTCTTTAAATTGTCAGGGCTGTAGGTTGGGTAAACAGATTCAACTTCCCTATCCTACTAGCGCGTTTGTATCTCAGCGACCTTTTGATTTAGTTCATTCAGATGTTTGGGGTCCGGCTCCTTTCGCTTCGAAAGGGGGACATCGCTACTATATTTTATTCATCGATGATTTTTCTCGGTACACTTGGTTGTATTTTATGCGCTCTCATAGTGAGGTGCTCTCCATATATCAGCGTTTTGCGGCCATGGTCCGTACTCAATATTCTACCCCCATTCGTGTGTTTCGTGCTGATTCTGCTGGTGAGTATATCTCCCAGATGTTGCGAGGTGTCCTTGCTGAGCAGGGCCCTCTTGCTCAGTTCTCCTGTCCTGGCGCCCATGCCTAGAATGGCGTTGCTGAGCGTAAGCATCGTCATCTTCTTGAGACCACTCGTGCCATGATGATTGCTTCTTCTCTTCCGCCGCATTTCTAGGCTGAGGCTGTTGCTACGTCCGCCTACCTCATCAACATTCGGCCTTCCGCTGCTCTGCAGGGTGGTATCCCTCTTGAGCGCCTATCTGGACAGTCTCCAGACTACTCCATGCTTCGCTTGTTTTGTTGTGTTTGCTATGTTCTTCTTGCTCCTCGCGAACGCACCAAACTGACCGCTCAGTCTGTTGAGTGTGTTTTTCTTGGATACAATAATGAGCATAAGGGCTATCGCTGTTGGGACCCCGTTGGTCGTCGGATGCGTATCTCTCGTGATGTTACTTTTGATGAGACGCGCCCTTTCTATCCTCGTCCCACCGCTGGTACCTACCCGATGGAAGATATATCTTTTCTTCTCTTTCCTGACACATCTCCTTCTACTCCCATTGTGCCTTCTTCCGGATCTCCTACCCCTGATGTCTCTTCTTCTACACCGTCCTCCTCTGCTCCGTCTAGTTCTCCTAGTTCTCCTCGTTCTCCGGAGTCTTCCTCTGCTATTCCTTCTTCTTCATCGTCGTCTCCTGAGTCGTCTTCTTCTGATGAGCTTCCCTCTACTCGTCCTGTTCGTCAGCGTCGTGCCCCCAACCGTTACTCTCCTAGTCAGTATGGTCTTTCTGTTGCCTCCGAGCCGACTTCTTATCGGGATGTTGAGCATCATCCTGAATGGCAGCTGGCCATGGCTGAGGAGATTGCTGCACTTGAGCGCACTGGCACCTGGGATCTTGTTTCTCCCCCTCCCGGTGTTCGTCCTATCACGTGTAAGTGGGTCTATAAGATTAAGACCCGCTCTGATGGATCTCTTAAGCTCTATAAAGCGCGTCTTGTAGCTCGTGGTTTTCAGCAGGAGCATGGTCGTGACTATGATGAGACCTTTGCTCCTGTGGCTCATATGACCACTATGCGTACTCTTCTGGTTGTTGCTTCTGTTCGTCATTGGTCTGTGTCTCAGCTTGATGTTCAGAACGTCTTTCTCAATGGTGAGTTGAGTGAGGAGGTTTATATGCAGCCTCCTCCTGGGTATTCTGTTCCCGAGGGGATGGTTTGTCGTCTTTGACGTTCTCTTTATGGCCTCAAACAGGCCCCACATGCCTGGTTTAAGCGCTTCGCTTCTGTAGTGACTGCTGCTGGTTTCTCCCCTAGTGCTCATGATCCAGCGCTGTTTGTTCACACTTCTCCTCGTGGACGCACTCTTCTTCTTCTCTATGTTGATGATATGATCATTACTGGTGATGATCCTGAGTATATCGCCTTTGTTAAGGCTCGTCTTCGTGATCAGTTTCTTATGACTGATCTTGGTCCTCTTTGATACTTTCTTGGGATTGAGGTCTTCTCCACTTCTGATGGCTTTTACATCTCCCAGGAAAAGTATATTCAGGATCTTCTTGCTCGTGCTGCTCTTGGGGATGAGCGCACTGTTTAGACCCCTATGGAGCTTAATGTTAAGCTTCAACCTACTGATGGTGATCCTCTTCCTGATCTAACGCGTTATCGTCATCTTGTTGGGAGTCTTGTTTATCTTGCTGTCACTCGTCCTGACATCTCTTATCCTGTTCATATTCTGAGTCAGTTTGTTTCTGCTCCTACCACTGTTCACTATAGTCATCTCCTTCGTGTTCTTCGTTATCTTCGGGGTACGATCACGCGTCGTCTTTTCTTTCCTCGTTTCATCTCTCTCCAGCTTCAGTGCTATTCAGATGCTACGTGGGCGAGTGATCCTTCGGATCGCCGTTCACTTTTTGCTTACTGTATGTTTCTTGGTGGTTCGCTCATTGCTTGGAAGACGAAGAAACTGATAGCGGTTTCTCGTTCGAGTGTTGAGGCTGAGTGCTGAGGTGACCTGGTTACGGTGGTTACTTACGGATTTTGGGGTCTCTATTACCACACCCACTCTGGTTTTGTTTGACAGTACATGTGCTATTAGTGTTGCACGTGATCCGGTCAAGCATGAGCTTACCAAGCATATTGGTGTTGATGCTTTCTATACACGTGCCCAGGTGCAGGCTTAGGTTGTTGCGCTTCAGTATGTGCCTTCAGATTTACAGTTGGCGGATTTCTTTACGAAGGCACATACCAGAGCGCAGCATGATTTCTTACTCTCCAAACTCAGTGTTGTGGATCCACCGTGAGTTTGCGGGGGGGGGGGGGTGTTAGATGTATATATTTGTATATTGTACTTTTCCCATATGTTAGGGGGCTTCCTGCATATTTTCACCTGTACATGTACTATATATTGTGGCCTTTGGCCCCCAGAGGAATACAACTTGTCTATTCCTAACATATGGCATCCTCCGAGCTAAGGGCATGTGTTGTAAAGCTCTGTGGTGTCGTTGAGGGCCTCCAATTGAGTTGCGGAGCTTCCCCCTCAACCTTGTTGTAAAGGTTTTGGTTGGCGCCTTCAAGGTCACCGGTTACTGGATTGTGATGCATCCTTTGTGGGGGAGCTCACCGGAGAAGAAGGTGATGCCTTTGTGGCTCTCGGGTGACCTTGTGTGGCCTCGACACCTCTCCAACGTAGACGTAGCTCCCTTGGGAGTGAACTACGGGAATTACATCTCCGTGTCCCCGCTCCGGTTATCTCGTACCCTACCTTTACTACTTGCTCTTTACCGCTCTTGTGCTTGTTGTTAGTTCTCTAGCATATATAGGTTGTTCACCTAGTTGCATATATAAAGAACTTACCTTCTTGCCAAGCCTAAAATTGAGTAACAAATTAAAAATTGGTAGTCGCATATTCACCCCCCTCTAGTCGATTCAAAGTCGGTACTTTCAAATAGCTTCCTCCTGAGTAGATTCTTCCTCTGGCTGTGAACCATCTATAGGCATAGAAACAACATGTTGAGCATCTTCATCAAATACAATAGCAGGCAGGGCCACAAGTACTAGACCAGATATTTCCTCCTCCACCAAAGAATCAAACTGATTTTCCACACTGTCCTCATAGTCAACCTTCTCTTCACAAAGATCTTCCTCATCAATTTGCAGGCTTCCACTATTATCCTCAAACTCATTATCAACACCTTCTGTCGCTTCTAGAATAGGATCCAATAATTTCCTAGAATCTTTTTTAGGAAGTAACTTATGTCATTGTCAGATTTCACCAGATCATTGACAAACTTTCTGTATGCAGGATCAGCATTACTAGGATAATAAATCTCCATATTATCAACCACATCATGAGCCAGATTGATATTCTGATTAGAACTAGATCCAAGCTCAGCACTCCTCATATCAACATCAGCCTCTCCACAATTACTTGTCCCATCCATAAAAGTATCCAGGATAGGAGCCAACTTTGTACCCAAAGAGATAGAATCGTTGTCACTAGACTGATCCTCATTGATATCCAAGTTTTTACCATGTAGCCTACCAGACTCACTACCATTCTATCTGCCTCCAGTACCAGGAAATCTGGGAGGAGCAGAATTGGGTCTATCAGATGCACTATCCCTAGCCATACCAGTCCTCTGCCTTTTTGGAGTATGTTGTTGATCGGTACCATCGTTATCAACTCCCACACTATAAAAGTTCTCTGGTAAACTGGAACTCACAGAAACCTTTCCTAATTTCCCCAATCCTGGAACTAGGAACTGGGGAGACATCTTGACAACCAATTTTGACTCTGATATAAGCAAAGTTTTTAACAAAGTTCTTATACAAAGCTATAGGTTTCCCCACCATGCTAGCCACATAGAAAGTAGTTGATCTGTTCCTAAATCTCATTGGTATCCCTTTAATTCTGAACCAAGCTTCATCCATCACCGCAAAAGGTTCAATATCACCAGCCCATTTATCCATCCCGATAACTGCATCAGGCACTATCTTCATAAAAAGTTTCCCAAAATGAGAAAGTTCCTCAATGTAACGAGAATTTGGGAATCTAGTTCTAAACTCAGAAACAACTTTAGCAAAAAATCTCGAGTTGATATTCATAGTATCTGCCCACACATTGACCTCATGTTCTATATTCCTACAATTCACCTCCCCTTTCTCAATTGTGATATGGGCATAATTCCGTTTCTCTAACGGTTGCATGGGCACTTCAACAAGTATGGAGTAGAAACCTTGATGAAAGTCAGCATTACCGAAGAAAGGGGCTACGTACTCCCATGGATCTCTCTCTTGATAGACACTGATATGATGTTTCTTGCCACAGTTCTCACACCCGAAACCATCCACATCTCTCAAGTCAGGAAGATTTGCACCCGCACCATTGCTAGACGGCACAACAGGCACCGTCAAAGGTACAGAGGACCCCTCCGGTGCCAGAGTGACAGAAAATGGAATCGTCTGCTGCTGACAAGAAGCATTGGTAATCAGATTGGCAGAACTCACCGTGGTAACTTGATTCGATTGACCCAAAGGAGGGCCTGAAGCCGAAGCAGATCTCGTAGAGGTAACATCCCTGGAGGAGCCCCTGCATCTCCAGGTGGTGCGTCCATCCATCGCGGTTCAGACGAGCATCATATTCTTCCTTGCACATGTGTTCCGCTAGAGCTATCTCCCTGGGCAACTGCTCTGAATTGCGAAGTGATTCAGCCCGCCTTCGATCATCTCAAGATGCCTTCGCTCCTCAGATCTCCGGCGTTCATCATCTTGTCGACGTCGAAACGTCTCCTGCGCAAATCTTCCTCCCTTCTTCTATTGTCTTCCCATCTTCGCTCTTCTTCACAATGTCGTTCATCTTCATGCCGAAGCTCGTCCTCGCGCCTTCTCTCCTCCTCCATAGGACCTTTATTGCGGAAGTTGTTGTGCATCAACGGGCGCGGAAGATTGCGGGGTGGGGATCTATGAGAACCCACAAATCTTCGATCCATGATTACGGGCGAGACGACAACCTCCACGAAACAACAGCGGTCGCCGGAGGAAACCCCTCTCCAGCGTGGGGGAGAAACAGGGGAAGGGGAACTCGATCTAGGGTTTGAGAGCGAAGAGACGAAAACAATGCCGCACGTCCCCCTTCTTCTAGGATTGAAATGGACTACCGAAGAGGTGGGTTGGCTCTGTCCCCAACCATTAACCGCATCACCCGACCCACCCCGGGTCTGAGCAGTTACGTGTGGAGATCGAGACGCACCAGCAACCACCATTAACGACGTCATCGTATCAAAGGTACATGCAAGGTGCACCACATCACATACACGCGCTAAGGGCGGTACACGGTACAATACATGACGCGAAATCATGTCGGTTACCATCACATCCATAAAAGGATGACCCAATTGAGCAATGAAATTCTCAAATCGAATGATAAATCCATATCCGACTTCTTTTGTGACTGAATCACAAACCCCATCGATCACATTGTGATGTTCGTCTTCTAGGATCCACCCCAATTTATCGCCTTTGATCATGAGCCCTTTATGACGAGAACATTCCCCCGATGGGAACCGACTGAAAAATACCGCAGACCATCTACACGTGTTGTTTGGGAATCGCGGTGGCATGGGATCAACCAGCGATATCGTAGTTGGAGACGGCGAGGATGTCGACGACAATCATCTACGAGGTCGTGGAAGAAATGGAGCAGGAATTTTCCCATCGCGGTTTACGGGATTGGGCGCTTGGCCTCGTCCTTGGAGTTACGAAACCGAGCAGCGCAGAGAAGAAGAACATCGGTAGCAGGGCCATCACGAGGAGGAGGAAGAGGAGCCGTTCTCGCCGGATTTGATGGAGACGACCTGGGCGGAGGCCAGATCGACACTGCAGATTGAGACCTTGTTTACTTCTCTTGTATTCACTAGCGGGGATCGGAGGGAATTATTTCAATTCTTGCAAAATCTCCGTAGTCCGTTTACACACGCCGGATTTGGCGGGGATAATCGTACGATATTCCCACAAATTCTTTATATTTTTGTCTAGATTGAAAACTCTCTCTCTAAGGTAGAATATTTTGAAGAAGGATATTTTAGAGAACTGGAGAGTATTAGTTGAGCATCAAATTCCTGCATATCTTCAAAACTCTAGTAAATAAAAATACGAGAAAAATAAACAAGGCCCTGAAGGCGCGTGTACCTGAAGGACTTCGAGGCGGAGGACAAGGTCAGCAAGATGCCGTGCGGCCACTGCTTCCATCAGGGCTGCATCTTCGAGTGGCTCCGGGTCAGCTGCGTCTGCCCCTCTGCCGCTACGCGCTGACCACTGCATGATGACGACGTCCACCGTCGACGGAGATGGAGGCGACCTGCCCATGATGAACCATCTCTCGGTTCAGTTTTTCTTCTTCTTTGGCGGTGCTCTCCCTCCTTCAACATCTCCCTTTCTCAATGTAAACCTAGGAGCAGAGCGCCATAGCGTGATCTGCTTCTAGAGCAACGATCGGTTCGGTCTGTCTCTATATCTCTGATGCAGAACTAGCTCCTGTTTCCCGCGAGAGTGTTTACCTTCTCCTCAATGTAAAACTGGTAGCAGTGACATGTTTATTTTCACCTGTTGTAACCAAGATCAGTAGAGCACTGATGCTCTCATGTTACTGATGATATTGCAATCCCTGTTATGTCACAGTACTCCTCACTGAGAAATAACAATATTTACATTTAGTAGTACACATGAATTAATTGAGTGAGTCACACTAGGGAGGTTCATGCTGAATGACTTTTGTTGTCACTAACAAGAAATTATTTGACAGCAACCTACTCTTTCATTCGAGAGTCCCTACTTTAAAAAGAACAATGTAAACTGAAACAATCAAGAACCGGAAGAGGTTCAAATAAGGCCTTACAATTTCTGTCAAAAAAGAACTATATTGCATTGTAAAAGTATACCAGGAGAGAGAAAATATGGGATTATGCAAGAAAAAATAGATGAAAGTATGTCATTGCAGAGAAGTACACCTGGTACAGGAGAGCCACATCAAAATATTTGTTTGCAGCTCCATGAAAGATAATCAGGATCTATTTTTACTCACACAGGCATGGAGAATTGAAGGCCAAGTATTGTGTATGAGTACCAAACATATGACTATTGATCCAGTTTTAATGCAAGAATGTAGAGACAAGCTATTTCATTCAACAAACATAAGACATAACCCATTTCATATTCATATCCTTCTGTTTGGTGTCCCCCTGTTGTTTAGGAAAGCAAAGAACACGTCACTCTTATACCTAAGGAGATAGCTTTTGTCCTCGTTACAATTGCTTGATCTTGCGAGCTTACAGAATACTCAACAGGAGGTATAAGCACCATAGTTTGCCTAATTTCTCCGCAGTGGGAAGAACAGAGTAACAGTGTGGTATCTTGCTAACTGAAATATCGACAGTTTAAGACAGAGAAGCGCCCTGGATGAACAGTCAGTCTTTCACGTCCATCAATCCGCCTGTTGTAATCTGGAAAACGTGCTGGTGGTCAAGGGAAACAACTGATCACTGCCAATTTATGCGAAGCTTTCAGTCATGAAGGTTAGCAGGTAGAGTTAAATTATAAACTATGATGTGCAACAATTTTTTCAAGAGTTAAACAACCAATCAAAGTACAGCAACGAAGAGCACAAGCAGTAAACAAGTACAGAGCAAAAGGATATTGCTTCTCCCTCAGGAAGGTTAGGGGCATCAAAGATCTTGCAGACGCGCTGCTCGCCTTTGCCTTTCCTCAGCATCAACCGGATGGTGGCTGCATGCGCCAGCACGTGGCCTCCTGCCGGCTTTTTGGGGTCAGTTATGAACATACCACCGCCTGGATCCGCGATCACTGGAACAAGGACAGAACTTATGGTCTGAGATCCATGAATCTAAGGTGTCTTTCATGGAACAGAAAAGATTAGATTGGAAAGCACACCTTGGTTGGTGATGTACACTGCAACATTGAACTCCTCAGCAATCTTCGTAAGGCGGGACAGCATCTGAGCCAGTTTTTGCTGCAGTTCCAAAGCACATACACTTAAGCAAGTATATAAAATGGAAGATATCGATCATTTCATGAGTTGCTTGATCTTTTGACATAGTTAGGTAGTTACAGTACAATACCTGACGCTCTGCAAGCTCACCCCTACCGCTGAAATCAACACGGAACAGCGCAATCACAGAATCCACAATCTATCATTTCCAGGTAAAATAAAAGAACAGTTCAGATATATCGACTTATAAAATTTGCAGCAAAGTCATGCCTACCAGAAGCCTGAAAGGCTCTTCAGCCATCTTGGCAGCAAGGCCAAGGAGCAAGTTGTACTGGTGCTCATATGTGTATGCGCGAGCATATATGATCTAAACCACAAAGAACCCAGATTAAACAAAGATCTTGATCTATTCGTTCTTAAATAGATTAAGAGAGATCACACGAGCCATACGTTGTCAAGAACAGCATTGGCATCCATCCCAAATCTCTCAGCAATTGGCACAATGCGTTCAGGGCGGCTGAAAACTCCATTAAGGGAACAGTTTGGAGAAATACAGGAATGTAAGCAAATTCACTGAGCAAATAAGCTAGAGGTATTACTCAGGAAATTCAAAGGATACAATGTTCCCTCAGTGTCAATGTAGGCAACTTTCCCATTCCCACCATGCATGTGAAGCGGAAGCTGTGATTCATTAATTAAACAAAGAAAGCTATAAACCATTCCTACTACAATGTAGTAAGGTTATATTGGCAAACTACGACATCGGAAAGGTACCTGAGTGGAGACACAAAGAGTATGAGCCAACTGGGTCTTTCCTGACCTGCAAGACCAAGTAAAAAATATGGAGATTAATGTCAGAAATTTGGAACTGAATTGAAAAATGGTTGAGTAACAAATGTGTATTGGAAGTTAACGCTACAATTGTTCTCACTAAATAATAAGAGAATGTGTGTATTGCACGATATTAGTCTTGCATCAGGGAAATAGTGAGAATAATATTGATGTGGATATGTTTGAATTTTGGCACATAACAAGTAGCATGTAGTCAGTGTTAGCAGTACAGGAAGCATGCTTGGGAAACTTGCTGTATGCACTACATAAATACCTCTAGAAGGCTAGACAACAAAAAAGGAAGTGAAAGAAGCTTGTCAGACTATTACCAATATGTACTAATAAAACTACTAGGACTAGCTACATCTGTTGCCAAAAATGGCCACACATCATACATTTCAATGACACAACTAATAGGTGCTCCTTACAAAAATTTCAGGAAAAAAGTAAGTGGAACATTTACTCACCGAAACTCTCCAAATGCCTCTGTGATACAGAGTGTTTCAATCCCTCCTTCAAATTATGGAAATATGTTAATAGGTTAGAGCAGAAGATCAGGAATAATCAGAACAAAGTTAAGGACGACATATGTTACCTCCAAGCAGCTCATCAAGCGCCTGACTCCCAGTGGTAATCCGAACAACAGACTTTCGCTTCAAAATAAGCAAACATCAACCAAACCGCCTAAAGGATATTACACGTGCAGCAATGAAAGCACCCAAGCATATTCACTAAACAAACTACTCAGTTCAGCAAAGTAGCACTATTCACAAGACAGCCCTAAACTGTATGCCCATCCGTCATCAGTAGACTTCGTTACCTTGATAAGGAGATCACTTCCTGTCATGAAACCCTGACTCTGAAAACCAAATTGCATACAGATCTCAGAGGACTGTATCACACAGAACTGATGGCACAGAAGTTTCAGAACCAGAATCAATGCAAAAAGGACACCTGAACATACCAGAAGTTTTTCAGCAGCCTCACATATCTTATCAACCTTCGCTTCAGACAGACCCTTGATCCCTGTAAGGCTCTGCGAGATGAATCCATATACAGAAACAACATCAGTCATGTGTTGAAGATATGGAACAACTGAAAGCAAACATGTGTCATGCACCAGGAATCAACTTCAGTATGCAAACCAAAATATCTAGGGAGAAGGCATGCAGATTTAGGCTGACGAGATTGTGACCTTCTTGGTGTGCATCATCAGGCCATTGCAAGTGTAGATCCCCGCATCCTGCAGCTTCTTCACGTCTCCTGCGTTTATTCCCTGCGATATCACTGTTTGGACGAGTGGTTAGTTACAGCCTTACAAGGAAGGTCTCTCAGAATTCAAATTTATGGCAGTGAACAAAGTGCACGAAGGGCCAACTGGATCACGGAACCAAAGGAGAAACAAGCATTACACCTAAACCAGCGCTGAAAGTTGTTGAAACTCGTGGAAGACACCAGTAATCTTGGAACAGATGAGGAACACTACTTAAACCATACGCCTCGAAGTGCACGAAACCACATCCATAATTAGTTCAAATATCTACAGAGGACATACACGATTTAACTAGTTATAGTTACGAACTCGAAAGGTTTCCACAGATAAGTGAGCAGTAAGTCGGATTAAACGCATAAGAGCTCGAAATGGAACTAAATTCTGACCAACCCGATGAGAAAAAACGGCACCATCCACCGATTACTACCAACTAGCCGAGGAAGAGAAATCGAATGCCGGAGTCAGCAAAGCTGCACAAATAGGCTACCAAAGCGCGCTAGTTTAGCCTCGGAACGCACGAAATTGGGGAGAAAACCTAACGCAACACAACCACGCGCTGCACACAGCAAAACGAAGCACGTACGGAGGCCAAGCCCGCATCAGATTCACCTCGTAATAGCACCAAATTGCGACCGAAACTCTCGATCCTAGAGGCGAAAGCAGCCTGGACGCGATACTGAGCATGCCCAACCCCCACAAACGCGCTACGCACGCACACGAACAAGCAAGTAAATGCAGCATCGAGACGAGATTGGGGGGCTGGAGAGGAGGGGTACGAAGCGGCGAACGTACACTTGTCGATGGACTCGAAGCACTCCTCCTCCTCCTCCTCGATCCGGCCGTCGGCCTCCATGAGCTGGAGCTGCCCGCCCTCGTCGTACTGCTTGGACGGCGCCATCCTTCCTGCGGGCGCCTGCGTCGGAGGAGAAGATGTTAAGCACGAGCACCGGAACACGCAAGCGAACACGGCGAGCGGAAGCGGAGGGGGGAGGAGACCTGTACAAGACGGGGGTCGCGTGGAGGGCTTGGAGGAGAAGGAAGTGAGGCGGAACTGGGAGAGAGAGAGAGGTGGTGGTGCCGGTGCTGGTGGGGATCGCTGCGGCTGTGAGGTGGGGGGTATTTGAAGGAAGGCCTTTGGTCTCGTTTTGGACCAAGCCGAACTGCCTATAGCTCGTGGGCCCTAACACCAAGCCCAACATTGCTGCTGCCAGCTAAGCTTGTACGCCTCATTCGAATTCAAAATTTTGAACGGGAAGCACAGAGACGTGCCAATCAAAAAACCTGAATTCTTGAAAGCGCATGCGCTGGATCGACATCCCAAGCGCACGCGCTTCGCGATAAACCAATCACATACCACACATTTCGTCTCCAAACCAATCAACCTTGTCCGTTTGTCCTCTTCCGAATCGCACCGACACGCGCGCCTCCTGGCCATCCACCGCACTGTGCGAGCCTCGACCCTATGCCAGATGCTGCTCGCCGCGCCGCCTTGGACTTCCTCATCTCCGGCGGTAGGAGGGGCGGCCATAGAGCTCGTGTCAGTGAGTCCCCAACCACACTCCTGTCAGTGAGTGCAGGGACATCGTCGTCGAGCAGGGCAGGCCCGGTCAACATAAGCCCCAGTCTTATCGCCCCTCCTCCCCATCCCTGCCCTGCTCCTCCCCGTCCATCTTCCGCTTCACGGAGCGCCGATCTGGGAGGCGGCACCCGCCTAGAGGAATTGGTGCGGTATCGAATCTGCATGTAGTAGCGTCCTGGTGTGCGCAGAGAGCGGGATTCTCGCGGCGGTCCAGACCAGACGATGGAGCCCAGGGGTAGGCGGCGTAGTGCATTTAGGGGATGGGCCGCTGGCCACTGGTGGGCGTTGGGGAAGAAATAGAAGGAACATTAGCTTGCCCGTAAGATACAAGGTTGCTTCCCATGGTGAGAGACAAACCATATATCTGCTAATTTCTATGACTTATTCAACAGTTTTTGGGTCTTTTATGCGCTACCAAATGAATTTGCTCTAGATTCAGTCATATAAAGTTGCATATTACTGTTATGAAATTGCATGTTGCTATAGTGAAGCTGCTTACTACTGGTATGAAGTTGCCCTTTTAGGCCTTTTTTAGCGTGCTACCGATGAATTTATCGTACTCTCTCTGATCTCAAATTTGTCTAGATACGGGTATATCTATCATTAAAACTTAACTAGATATATTGGATGACGAATTCATATCTAGATACATTGACTAGATACTTGTCTAGATACGGGTATATCTAGCAATTTCGGTGCCCAAAAGAGCAACTTTAATGCCTGACGAGACAACTCCAGTGCCCAAGTTGCCCGACGAGGCAACTTTGTGCCACAAGAGAAACTTCGGTGTCCGACGATGCAACTTTGGTGTCCGGCGAGGAAACTGTGGTGCCCGTCGTAGCAACTTCTGTCCCGGTGAGGCAACTTTATGATAGTGTGCGACAAGGCAACTTCCGTGCATAATAAGGAGACTTTGAAACCCCACGAGGCAACTTTTGTGTCCGACGAGGCAACTCCGAAGCCCGACAAGGTAACTATTGCTCGGCGAGGCAACTTCGGTGCCCGACGAGGCAACTTTAGAGCCTGGCAAGGCAAATTTTGCCCGACGAGGCCACTTTGGATCCCGACGGGGCAATTTTTGTGCCTAACGAGGCAACTTCGGAGCCCGATGAGGAAACTTCAAAGCCCGACGAGGCAATTCAGAGCCCGACGAGGCAGCTTGTGCCTGACGAGACAACTTCGGAGCCCGACGAGGCCGGCGAGGCAACTTGTGCCCAACTTTGGAGGCCGGCGAGGCAACTTGTGCTTGACGAGGAAACTTTGGTGCCTGACGGACCAACTTATGTGCCTGATGGGGCAACTTTTGCTCGACGAGGCAACTTCGGAGTCCGATGGGGCAAATTTTTCTCGGCGATGCAACTTCAGAGCCCGACGGGGCAACTTCTGTGCCTGACCAGGCAATTTCTAAGCCCGATGAGGAAACTTCAGAGCCCGATGAGGCAACTGTGGTGCCTGATGCGGCAACTTGTGCCCGGCGAGGCAACTTTGGAGCCTGACGAGGCCTACAAGGCAACTTGTGCCCAACTTCAGAGGCCGTCGAGGCAACTTGTGCTTGAGGAGGCAACTTCAGTACCCGACGGGGCCAATTCTGTGCCTGGCGGGGGAACTTTTGCCCGGCGAGGCAACTTCAGAGCCCAACAGGGCAACTTCTGTGCCTGACCAGATAACTTTGAGCCCGACGAGGCAACTTCGGTTTCCAGAGAGGCAACTTCAGAGCCCGATGAGGCAACTTTTGTGCCCGGCAAGGCAACTTCGAAGCCCGAAGAGGCAACTTTTGCCTAACAAGGCAACTTCGGTTCCCCGACGAGGCAACTTTGAAGCCCTGCAAGGCAACTTCGGTTCCTGGCGAGGCAACTTTGGAGCCCGACAAGGCAACTTATGTGCCTAACGAGGCAATTTTGTGCCTGAAGAGGCAACTTTTGTGCCCGACGAGGAACCGGGCTCCAAAAATTGTAACAAATGAGAAGTGTTAAGATAATATGCAACAAATCTGCCTAATTAAGCAACTATTAGGCGTTATATTAGGCAAAAACCTAACATAAACTAACAACATAGGGCTCTTGTGTACATGAAGAGGGATCTGTTGTATACACAGAGAAGTGGAAGGACTAAAGTGTAAAACATTCGAACAAATAAGATTTCCAGGACTCTTTCTCCGTGTGGTTCCTATGGGAAAGAGTTCATATGAGAGGCAGCGGAGGCCGTGCACTCGTGGCTAGGCGTCGTGGCCGTGGTCGTAGCCATGGCCAGCGCCGTGGCCGTAGGAGGTAACTTTTGTGCCTGACAAGGCGACTTCAACTCCTGACTTGAGCAACTTCGATGCCCGACCGGGCAACTTTGATGCCTGACAGAGCAACTTCGGTGTCCTAAAGTTCCCGGTCTCCAATGTTGTTGGGCTCCAAAGTTTCCTCATCAGGCTCCAATGTTTCCTCGTTAGGCAACGTCTTGCCTGAAGAAGGGTCATCCTCACGCACCGCAGTAGCGTCGTCCTAGTGGTCCACCAAAATTTTCTCGTTGGGTACCAAAGTTGCTCACTCGGGCACAAGTTGCCTTATCGGGCTCCGAAGTTGCCTCTCCGGGATTCGATGTTGCCTCGTCTAGCAGCGACTTCATGAATAAGTGCCGTCCTCACCCACCGCGGCAGCATCGTCCTAATGGCCTACCAAATTTTCCTTATTAGGCTTCGAAGTTGCCTCATTAGGCTCCGATGTTGCCTAGCCAGTCAGCGGCTTGTCTGAAAAAGGGTCGTCCCAACCACACGGCGACGCCTTCCTAATGGCTGATATGTCCATTTTGTATCACTATTTTATACCATAGTTTGCTGTTATTCATTGATATATTTCATATTAAGAGGTGATACTTATGTTATTTCATCTATTTTGCATGTTGGATGACTTTTGGAGGATGAACCGTCGAAGTCAGGATTCTGATGGAAAAAGCGGTGTCCAAATGCAATATTCGCGAAGATCGGAAAATTCCAGAAAATATATGGAAATCCCTATTTTTCAGAAGGCGAAGGAGTCCAGAAGGAGGAAGAGAGATGGGCCACAGGGGGACCACACCACCCCCTGGAGCCCCCCTGGGCCACGCCCCCTGAGCGACCATAGAAAGATTTTTGTCGCCTCTGCGGGGTGGAAACTATAGAGAGAGAGAAAGAGCTCTCCGGTAGGCAGAATTCTGCCGGGGAAATTCCTTCCCGAAGAGGGGAGAT
The DNA here is from genome assembly GCA_916181665.1 of Avena sativa. NCBI lineage: Eukaryota > Viridiplantae > Streptophyta > Magnoliopsida > Poales > Poaceae > Avena > Avena sativa. The sequence goes on along the minus strand of OV702297.1, from coordinate 293,656,996 downwards.
CATCGCCATCAACACCGTCATCAAGTTATACTTCATCGGGATCATCATCATCCTCACCATCATCTCCACCAGCACCATCACCACCACTCCATCCCGCTGTAGCAATTGGGTTGAATCTTGCATAGTTCTTAGGGGAAACTTTCCTGGTGTTGATTACTTTTGTAGTTGATGCTATTGAGTGGAACCATTGAATTATTGTTTATGTTCATATTGTTACTTATCATTATATCATCTCTGATCTTGATCCATATGATGTCTCGTGAGTAGTTCATTTAGTTCTTGAGGACATGGGAGAAGTCATGTTGTTAGTAGTGGAATTGAGTTGAGAAATATTCAATGGTTTGATATTTAAGTTATGGTATTATTCTTCTAGTGGTGTCATGTGAACGTCGACTACATGATACTTCACCATTTATGGACCTAGGGGAATGCATTGTGTATTTGGCTACTAATTGTGGGGTTGCCGGAGTGACAGAAACCTGAACCCCTGTTAGGAAAACTTTGCACAAGGGAGTGTAGGATCTCAGAGTTTAATGCTGTGGTTAGGTTTTTATCTTAATTACTTTCTTATAGTTGCGGATGCTTGCAAGGGGTTTAATCACAAGTATGTATTAGTCCAAGTAAGGTCGGTACATTAGCATAGGTTCACCCACACAACACTTATCCAACCAAAGAAGATTAATCAATTATATGAAGCGAAAGCACTTGACAGTATTCCCATGTGTCATCGAGAATGTTTGGTCCTCATAAGTAATACAACCGGCTTGTCCTTTGCTGAAGAAAGGATTGGTCCACTTGCCGCAATTATTATTATTGTCTTTTATTGTCTTGCACTTTATTTATCTGCATTATCAAAAACCCCTAAAAATCCGTTTGCTAAGTATTTACAGAGAATTCCTGATCCAAACCACTAGTCAACACCTTCTGCTCCTCGTTGGGATCGACACTCCTATTTATCGAAAGTACTACGATACACCCCCTATACTTGTGGTTCATCAAGACTATTTTCTGGCGCCGTTGCCTGGGAGTGAAGCGTTATTGAAGAGTGGAACTGGTAAAGGAAATTTCTACTATGAGTATTGTTTTTATTTCTGTTTGCTACTTTATTTCCAATATGGATAACTCACTTGGTTTCCTAATTGGGAAAGCTACTACCACTGCTAGGTAGTAGATGAACCACCACCTGCTGAGATAGATCCTTTTAAGATACCTGCAAAAATTGTTGATCGTGTTATGGATAACTACTATTTTGGAGATGGAACTGTCCATCCTGGTGATCATTTTCTTTTTATCCATGAATTTTGCGGGTTATTCAAGTGTGCAGGTATCAAAACGGAACAAGTTAAGAAAAATTTACTCTCTATATCATTGAAAGGTAGAGATGAAGAATGGTATAAGCTGCTGAAGAATGGACAATCTATGGAATGGGAGGAAATAGTACCTCTCTTTTATTCTAAATTCTATCCTCCTAGTGAGATCCATAAAGACCATAATCAAATATATAACTTTTGGCCTCGTGATGGAGAGGGTACAGCCCAAGCTTGGGGGAGATTGAAGTTACTAGTGCTTAAATGTCCTATTCATGAGCTCCCTAATAATATTATTAGTAATAACTTTTATGCAAGGCTTTATCTTCATGATAAGGATTTATTAGATGCTTCTTGTGCTGGATCATTCACACGTATGAAAGAAGAAGCTCCCTTGTTCTCCCTTGTTCTAGTAGGAAGCGGAGGTTATAGTTCTCCCCTCGCGATTCCGACAGCACGACGGCGTGGTGTCGGAAGTAGAGGGAAGATCCTGCAGGGCTTCGCCTAAGCCCGAGCAGGTTATTGTGGAGAATTAGGGTTTCTGGTGATCTAGGGTTTAGAGGGATGGAGAGGAGGAGGTGGAGTCGGTGGCGGCTAGGGTGGCGATGACGAACCGGCAGCGCTGCGGCGGCGGCGTCGGCGTGGCGGCGGTGTGGGAGGGGCTGGTTGTGTGTCTCTTGGGGCACCCTCTCCCCTCTATTTATGAGAAAGAGGGCATATTGGGAGAGGGGAGTTTGAATCCTTCCCCAACTCCATCTCCTAGTGGGCTTGTGGTGGAGGGAAATAAGGATTCTTTCCTTCCTCCACCAGGATACATTGTCCTAGTTTGACTTTTCAAACTTGCCTTTTGACTTTCAATTTGGAGCTTAATTTCTTTCTTTAAAATGTTCATCCAAGTGACCTAGGACATGATGCAATCATTCCAATTATTCATGAAACATTCATGTACCCTTCCCTTTCCGGTCCGGTGAACCTTCTAGACCCTTCTAGATTATTCCGATGAAAACACCGGAATATTTCCCGAACTCCGGAATTGGACTTTCCTTATATGAATCTTATTCTCCGGACCATTCCGAATCTCGTCGTGATATCCCGGATCCCATCCGAGACTCCAAACAACATTCGGTATCCCTACTTACATTCCATATCTACTAAGCAACATCAAATCCTTAAGTGTGTCTCCCTACGGTTCGTGAATTATGCAGACATGACCGAGAAACTTCTCCGATCAATAACCAATAGATGAATCTAGAAATTCATATGGCTCCCACATATTTCTACGATTAATTTGTGATCGAATGAACCACTTACATACGATACCAATTTCCCTATGTCTTGCGATAGTTTACACATCCGAGGTCTGATCGTCGGTATCTCTGCATTACCTAGTTCAACCTCGTTACCGATAAGTACTCTTTTATTATTCCCGTGATATGTGATCCCTTGTGAGCCGGTCACATGCTTGCAAGATAATTGGATGACATTCCACCAAGAGGGCCCAGAGTATATCTATCTGTCATATGGATGGACAGATCCCACTCTTGATCCATGTGCCTCAACACATACTTTTCGAACACTCAATGCCACCTTTATAGCCACCCAATTATGGTGTGGTGTTTGATGTCATCAAAGCATCCTTCCAGTGATGGTGATTAGCATGATCTCATGGTCGAAGGAATTAGGTTACTATGTATTAGAAAGCTTATAGCAAACGAACTATTGAAATGACTTGATCTTTATGATACGCTTATCTATAGGAGTATGTCCATCACACCATTCTCCTAATGATACGATCTTGTTGTTAATAACATCTCAATGTTCATGATCAGGAAACCACGATCATTTATCAACCAAAAAGCTAGTATTGTAAAGAGGCTTTACTAGGGACTCTAATTATTTTACAAATAACACAAGTATTAATGTTTCCGGTTAATACTATTATAGCATGAATGTAAACATTTATCATAAACACAAAGATATAATAATAACTACTTTTATTATTGCCTCTAGGGCATATCTCCAACAGTCTCCCACTTGCATTAGAGTCAACTAATCTAGATTACATGGTAATATACCGAACACCCATGGCGGTTTGGTGTTGGTCATGTTTTGCCCTCGGGAGAGGTTTAGTCAACGGATCCGACACATTCAGATATGTGTGTACTTTGCAAATCTTTATGTCACCATCTTGGACATGCTCTCGAATAGCATGAAAACACAAATTGATATGCTTCAGCTTCTTGTGTGACCTTGGCTCCTGCGCATTGTCTATGGCGCCCATGTTATCACAGTAGACAGACATTGGGTCCAGTGCACTGGGAACCACACCGAGCTATGTAATGAACTCGTTCATCCATATCGCCTCTTGTGAAGCCTCCGAAGCAGCTATGTATTCCGATTTAGTTGAAGATCTCGCCACAACGCTTTGCTTTGCACTCCTCCAGCTAACTGCCGCACCATTCAAAGTAAATACGTATCTAGATTGAGATTTAGAATCATCCGGATCGGTGTTCCAACTAGCATCTGTGTAACCATTAACAATGAGGTGTTCATCACCTCCATAAGAAAGAATCATATCATTTGTTCTTCTCAAGTACTTAAGGATGTTTTTGACCGCTGTCCAATGATCCACTCCTGGATCACTTTGATATCTGCTAGTTAAACTAACAGCACATGCAATGTCGGGTCTTGTACATAGAATGGCATACATGATAGATCCTATGGCTGAGGCATATGGAGTCTAACTCATTCTTTCTCTATCTTCTACTGTAGCTGGACTTTGAGTTTTACTCAAGGTCATATTGGGCAACATGGGCAAGAACCCTTTCTTGCTATCTTCCATTACAAACCTCTTTAGAACTTTGTCCAAATATGTACTTTGTGACAATGATATGAGGCGTCTTGATATATCTCTATAAATCTTTATGCCTAGTATGTAAGCTGCTTCGCCAAGATCTTTCATTGAAAAACTATTATTCAAATAATCCTTGACACTATTAAGAAGGTCTACATCATTCCCAATCAACAATATGTTGTCCACATATAGTACTAGGAATGCTATAGATCTCCCACTCACTTTCTTATAAATACAAGCTTCTCCATAAGTTTGTATAAAACCAAAACTTTTGATTACCTTATCAAAATGTTGATTCCAACTTTGGGATGCTTGCTTCAATCCATAAATGGACCTTTGAAGTTTGCATACCTTGTTAGCATCTTTAGGATTTACAAAACCTTTGGGTTGTACCATATACAACTCTTCATCAATATCTCCATTTAGGAACGCCATTTTGACATCCATCTGTGATATCTCATAATCATAATATGCAGCGATTGCTAACAAAATCCTTGCCGTGGTATTGTCGACGAGTATGCCATGGAGGGGTCCTCACAGTGCGTGTTTAGAGACGTGGGGGAAGGCGGATGGTTGACGGGTACGAGGTAACACAGCTTACCTAGGTTCAGATCCCACAACGGTGGCGGAATCCTACTCCTGCTATAAATCACTATAATGGCAATACGCTGAGCTACAGGGATTGGTTCGCTGTGCGAGGTGACTAGAAAGTCTAAGTTATTGTGCCCTAAAGGCTCCCATAGGCTCGATTTATATAGTCGCCAGGTCCTAGGGTTATAGGGAAAAGTCCTACCTGGACAGGCTATAGAGTCCTACACCGTCTATTATTAGTCTTGCGTGTCTTGTACTCCAAGGCTCCGGGTACGTCGGTAACTCCAACCGTAGCCTTCCTTTATCCGGCATGGGCCTCCCTTCTGGATCCATCTAACTGGGCCGCCCAGCGGGCCATGGGCCATGCTACCAACTGTGGGCCACCCGGGTTATCCGGATAGGAGACATGCTATGAGGATACCCATATAGCATATCCCCAACAGTAGCCCCCAGAGAACTCCGAGATCTTGTGCCGTCTTGCCACTTCATGTTTAATGATCCGTCTAGATGGATGTCGACAAATTGTCAAGCAAATATCTTGTAGTCCTCCCAAAGAACCCTGCGGTTTTCTCCGTCTTCAACTTGTAAGTCGAAGAAATGCTGAATCTTTCATTGTACTCATCCGTAGCCGGACCGGATCCGTCCATGCCGGAATCTTCTAATGTGATGGTTCATCTGCCTATGACAGCTAGGGTGACACAAACGTAGGTCAGTGACGCCTCGTAACTCACACATGCAGAGAACGCAATCATGTCCGATTTTCCCGCGCGAGCGATACGGACCGTTGGCGGTGACGGTTGGGGACGTGGCGAAATTTCCGCGCACGTCCGCACACATGTCGTCTACACAGCAACTGTCCGATCAAGCCGCACGAATATTGATGCTGGAGATCATAAATAGTAACTGCGGTGGAACTTTTTACTTTTCACCTCATTCTCTCCTCGCATCGTCTTCTTCCTCCAGCGAGCGCCCCCTCGAGCTCTCCGCGCAACCTTGCAAAAAACCCTAACTCCCAATCTCGCCAGTCACTTGCAAACTCGCGCAATGGCCAACAACAACTCTACTCCCTCGATGGCGGCGTCGGGCGAAGCCGACGAGCTCCATTGTCGTGCCCCCATAGGGTCTGGTCATCCCCGTCTCTGCGGTGGTCGAGACCACCGACAGCGACCACAATCCAGCGACGCTGGAGCCGTTGGAGGAAGAGCTTGATTCCCACAAAGGTGATTGGCGCGGTTCGGACATCACGGACCGCGACATCAAGGAGCTGATCACCGAGGGCTACCTCCCCGTGATGGATGGGCTCGTCTGGCGGGTGGTGCCGGTCGGCGAGGTCACACCTTCTCCCCAAGCCGGAGAAAAGGTGTACCTCAAAGCACAATTGGTACGCGGCGTCTCCCTGCCCATCTCTAACTTCTTCCTTGCCGTCTTGAACCACTACCGAGTACAGCCCCAAAACCTTTCTCCCAATAGTATCCTAGCGCTTAGAAATTACGTGGCGCTTTGCGAGGGTTATCTAGGGATTAAGCCTAGGCTAGATCTCTTTGTGTATTTCTTCACCATCAAACGCGAAGCCGGAGCTAGCAAGGATGAACTTAGAAATTGTGGCACCATAAGCTTCAAGATCCGTCCTGGCCGGCGGTTCCCCGACATCGTTGGCCACGAGTCCTACAAGAACAGGCAGCGTACTTACTTCTACGGCCCAGATATCCCTCTGGCCGGCCAAGAAGTAACGTACCCGGACTTCGTCGATGGAGCCGCCGCTGAAACTTTGACATGGAGATCCCAGGCCTCCCTTCCTTCCGACATCGACGCTTACCGAGCCATAAGGCGGATAGAGTGGTTCTAGAGACGGGTTTGACTGGCTTGGACCTAGCCATGTGCTAGTTCATCAGGCGAATCCAGCCTCTGCAGCACCGCTCGAAGCTAATGCACGAGTATACCAGGGATAGAAGGGATAGCCTCCACATCTCCGTGGACAATTTCTCGAGCCACTCCGTCAAGCTCCGCCTCAAGGACATTGTCAAGGTGAAGGACAAGAAGCGTGGCTTCACCATCACCTACGACATGTTCGTTGATAGCAAGTGCCCAAAGGCAACTGTTTATTTTCTGTGTATGACATATACTCCAGTTTTTTCGTCTAGCCATTATCATCTTATCTAACACGGTGGTTCTTTACCTTATAGCTTAGCAACATAGATGAGGACAGCATGGCTCCTCAAATCTATGATCCAAAGATGAAGGAAGTCACCATCGTTTCCGACGACGATGCTCCATTGGCGCGAAAGCGGAAGAGCTCCACCTCTGACGCTGCCGACGGAGGCAAGAAGAAGAAGACAGAGGGTGGAGCCTCCAAAAAGACTACCGCCGCCCTGGAGGCGGAGAAAAGAAAGACTACCAGGATCCCTTTTGCCAAAACACCCCCTCTTGTGTAAGCTTATTTCTCTCCGACATTGTCCATTTGTCTGTCTTACTCCTGTACTTATACATTTTGCACGTTTCAGGAAGAAAGCCACTACCATCTTGAAGAAGACCTCCAAAACATCGGGGGCTTCTAGAACCATGAAGGACATGCTGCATCGCGACGCATCTCTCGCCATCGCCCCTGTCACTCCCAGTGTCAAGCCTTCCTCCGCTCCGACAAGCTCACAAGCTAAGGAGGCATCTGGCCCTTCCGCCATGGAAGTGGACTCAGGTGCCTCTACCGAGATTGCTGTCGTCGGCGAGCAGGCGACACAGGAGAGTGCCGCACACCAAATGGCTGAAGCTCCGGCTAAGGATGCCATCGGTTGCGGTAAGGCGGTGGTGGAAGCTAGTACTTCTGCCGTAGGCGGCGCCCCCGCACCCAAGAAAGCCATAGAGTATCCAAAGATAGTCTATCCGGTACTTACGCCGGATAGAACTTCTCTGGTTCCTGGTGCGGCGCCGACATCTCTGACGTGTGGTCTAGAGGAGCTTCTCCGGCAAGCAGAGATCTTGCAAGGAAATAGCATATCCTTTGGCAAGCTGCTGGCCGAGAGTGCTACTAACCTCAAGATCATTGCACTTGTAAGTTTTATTTGCCTTTTACATTTCATATGAGTATCCCACTGTAGCCCCCGAGGATTTAGACGGAAAACCATAGGTCTTTGCGTCTAGATGCTCTAAGAGTGACTAAGCTAGAAAACTTCTCACTGTAGTCCCCAAGCATATAGGTGGAATGAACTATTCCAACTAAATGCTTTAAGAGTAGCATACGCAGTGTTTATAAATTTCAATACTGTAGCCTCCAAGCCTCTAGTTGTAACTGAATTAGTTCCGACTAGATGCTTAAAGAAAAGCTAAGCATATATCCGAGTTAAAAACTTTATACTATAGCCCCCAAGCTTCTAATCGAGAACTAAATTAGTTCCGACTAGATGCTTAAAGGAAGACTAAGAATATTAGCTAAGTTAAAAACTCTCGCTGTAGGCCCCGAGCGTCTAGGTGGAAAATTTCCGGCTAGATGCTCCAAGTAGACCAAACAACGTTTAATTCTTCTTTTTTTCCATAGAACGAGAATGCTCGGAGGGGCATGGACAACGACAAGTACCAGAATATGCGCGCGAACCTGGAAGCCGAAAAGGATAAAACTGCCTTCTTGAAGGAACAGATCATCAAGAGCAAGCGTTTGTTTTTCCTTTCTTTTTCGTATTCCGACTTGAACTTGTGTATTCTCCGATTACTCACTGTGTACTTTGCTTTCTCCGACTTGCAGAAACCATTGCCAAGGCTAAGGACATTGTCGAGCAATCCAAGCACATTCAGGAGCTAGATAGCAAGAACAAGATTCTTAAGCAGGAGAGGAAGGACATGCTGAAGATGCATGAAGAATCCATGAAATCCCTGCAAGACTCCGACACCGAGGATATGAACCGCTTGAAGGAGGAGATCTTGATCTTAAGAGATCAGAAGAAAGCTCCTCCAACAAGAATGGGACTCCTTGGCGGATACCCTCTGGCAAGCTGAGGCTAGCATCTTCAGTAAGTGATTCTCCGTCTTGGATTTCTGTAGTCTAGATACTTTGAATTTTTGAACTCATGTGCTCCTTGTCAAAATTTGCAGCTCCTATGGGTTTAACCCGGTCGCCTCCTCCGGCAAAGGAATGCATGGTTCTTGCCGGCAACTTCATTAACACCGCCATCACGCAAGACAAAGAGATTGCCAAGCCCCTCCAGATCAACATCAAAGCATCGGACTCTATGGCGAAGTTCTCGGAGATCCTGCGCCGAGCCCCCGAGCGTATCACAAGCTGGAAAGCTTCATGTGCATGGGCCGGTGCAAGGATGGCGCTGCCATGGTAAAGGCACACTATGGAGATGCCGACATCGACACGGTAACCTCTGGCATTCCCGACGTAGACGACGATGGCAAGGAAATAAACCTTGAGTCCATCTTGTCGTCACTCGCGGGCTATGACACCAGAGTTGTCGAGTTTGTCGACGTCAACGTCCTCGTGCCGATGAATACCATTGATGGTGTCAACCAATGCTCCTCCGAGTCTCTTCACACTGCCGACTTCGAGGGTGATTCTCCTGCTGCCGATGACGCTGCTTCCAAGTCGCCTGCGCCAAAGGAATGAAAAACAACTTGTAATATTTGTTTCACCTTTGATGCGTATGCGGAGAAAACTATGTATTAACTTAAGGCGGAAAACAATGATGTATGTCCTGCTACTTAAGAACTATTTCCAGCATGTATATATTTTTTAAGAAAGTGCTGGCTTATCCATTACTTTGGTTCTTATGCTTGACTTTTCGTGAGTCGGAAGACTCGTTGTCGGAACCATGCTCTCAGGTGATGATGCCCAATGGCACCGTTAGTAACCTAAGCACAAAATCACCGACCATAAGTGCCAAAAGTCACTACTCCAGAATCCACATAAAAACGACAAAGAACGTGTAGACCAGAAAACTTAAGCTAACGCCCATAGGCGGAATTTTCACAAGTGCAATCGCAAAGCTTGTGCATAAAAGTTTTATATGATCCAAAAATGAACACTAAAGGAGGTAAAAGACTCAGAAATATGAGTGAACCAGAGAGCTTTATTTCATTGATCATATAAGAGGTACACAATTAGATAAAAATGCTAAGTGTAAAAAGTACGTAACTGTGCTATGTTCCATGGCCGATCAAGCTCCGGGTAGTCATCATACGGGTCACGTCGCTTACGCTTATGATCCTCGTTGGGTCTATCCTTTAGTTCACAATTGTCAACGAGGTAGTAGGACCCATTGAGTAGCGCCTTGCTTATGATGAACAATGCTTCCCATGGCGGGGATAATTTGTGTGACTTCTTCTGCTTAAGTTGGAGCACCAAATCCCCCTCTTTAAACGAGCGATGCCAAACGCAACGACTATGGTAGCTGCGTAGCTTCTGCTGGTAGATGGCGGATCTTTGGCATGCCAAAACACGCTCCTCCTCGAGAAGGTCCACATCTAGGCGTCTGGATTCTTCAGCGTCATCTTCGTCGTAGGCGGCAACCCTTGGTGCATCGTGAAGTATGTCGGAAGGTAGGATGGCTTCTGCTCCATATACCATGAAGTAAGGGGTGTAGCCAGTGGATCTGTTGGGTGTAGTTCCTACACTCCACAACACAGATGGCAATTCTTCCGCCCAGGCTCCAGCTGCTCTATGTAGCGGTGCCTCAAGACGTGGCTTGATTCCCTACAGAATTAATCCATTGGCTCGCTCGACCTGACCTTTGGATTGTGGATGTGCCACAGATGCAAGGTCAAGTCGGATGCCTTTCTCCCAACAATAAGCCTCCACTTCTCCGAGTGACAAGTTTCTACCGTTATCGGTGATAATGCTATGTGGGAGACCAAATCTCACCACTAGATCCTGGACAAACATGAGGGCAGTTGCCCCATCAAGCTTTCTAATGGGTTTAGCTTCTATCCATTCAGTGAATTTATCAACTGCTACTAGCAGATGCGTAAACCCACATGGTGCCGTTTGTAACGGTCCCACCATGTCTAGCCCCCAGACTGCAAATAGCCAAGTTATTGGTATTGTTCGCAATTCTTCAGCAGGAACATGTGGTTGTCGGGCATAATACTGGCATCCCATGCATGTCTCAACCAGCTTGTCGGCGTCCGCCTTCGCGGTCAGCCAATAGAATCCTTGCTGGAAGGCTTTCGCGACCAACGATCAAGGAGCGGCGTGATGCCCGCAATCTCCGAGATGGATTTCGCGTAGGATTTCAATACCTTCTAGCTGGGAAACACACTTTAGGTATACACCAGTAGTGCTCCTTTTGTAGAGTTGTCCATTGATTATGGTATAACCCTTTGCTCGTCGTATTATTTGCCGTCTTTCGACCTCGTCATCGGGCAAAGTTCCATGTTCGAGATATTCCATGAACAGTTTTGTCCAAGCCGGAGGGACCTTTGCCACTGTCGTGGGAATGGTCACGGCAGATGCTGCAATCGGCAGCGAGTAGTAGAACGAAGGGCAAGGGCGGCCAGCCATCTGCGGTGCGAGATGAGGGCGGAGACACAGGGTTTTACCCAGGTTCGGCCCCCCGGAGGGTAAAGACCTACTCCTGCTAGATTGTATTATGAAGGTGGTACAATGGGCGAGCTCAGCGGCTAGGCGGCGAGTTGCTTGGGTGTATGATGGAACGTATCTCTACACGCCCTGCAGGGAGGTTTATATAGGCTCACCTCCCCTAGGGTTTACATATCTCAACCGAGTCAGTTAAGGCTTCGGTACTTGTTTAACCTAATCCGACTGGACCTATCCACTCGCCTGGGCCTTCAGCTTCCAGTCGCTTGGATCCACGCCGGGCCTTGATCCAGTCGCCGTCCTGCAGGCCCACTCGCCAGGTCTTGGGCCAGTCGGAAACGTCCTGCTGGGTATACCCCGGTAGGCGCATCCCCATCAGTAGTCCCCGAGGCCGTCGTCGATTAGGCGTAGGTGGCTGCTGGCAGTCAGAGTATACGGTCGCTGAGTAGACATCCAGTCGAATCGTCGGCGGGCTCCTGTATAAAGGAGAAAACTAGTCATTCTGATCGCAGCTTTGGCGAGTCGAGTCGGCGAAACACTGTCATAGTGATCGGGTCGGCGAGCCGAGTGGCTGTAGTTGGACCGTTAAACGTGGTCAAACTATCTGTTGGGGTAATCCAACGGTAACTTTCGGCGTAATCACCGCGTAGTAACGGCTCCCTGATTTGGCGGGTAACAATCGCTATATAAGGGGAATGGCAGGCGACCAGAGAACCACCTTCTCACCATTTCCTCCGACTGCGCGCACTTTCGCCTCCCTTCGCATCGCGATCCAGCCGACCAGAAATCCTCCGACCCCCCCACAAATCTTTCCGCCATGGCCCTCTCCACCGAACCTTGGGGTAGATCTAAGTGCATGAGGGCGCAACTGGCTTCCTTTGAGGAGGCCGGGATCCTGCGAGCCGGCTGCTGGCGCATCCCCGCGGCCGGAGAGGTGACCCCGAACCCGCGAGAGAGGGAATTCATCTGCTTCACCAGCCATCTTGAACGGGGGCTAGGGTTCCCCACGTCCCTGTTCTTCTGGCGCTTCTGCGCCTATTACGGGATCCAACCATCGGATCTGGGTCCCCACAGCATCGAGCAGCTCGCCATCTTCGTGGCGTTCTGCGAGTGCTACTTGGGCTGCCGGCCCTACTTCCCTCTATGGCAAGATCTGTTCCACGGACGGATCAGCCGCGAGGAGGCGAGCGGCCCAATGCTTGCCGCAGGCGGCCTAACCTTCCAGCTGAAGTCGAAGGCTTCATTTTTCGACTTGATGCTGCCCGCCAAGGCGGCGAGCGACTGGAAGAAATCGTGGTTCTATGTTGCCGAGGCGACCCCGGAGGGCGAGACGGCGATCCCGCGGTACTCCGCCAACCGGTCCGAGCCGCGCCGTCTTCAAGTCGGCAAGCTCCCCAGCGACCAGCGGATGGTCGTTGACGAAATGCTCCAAACCATCCGCGGTTTGAAGAAGAAGGGCCTCCAGACGATCAACCTATACAACTGCTGGCTCGGGCGGCGGCTCGTCCCTCTGGCTCGACGCGACCACTATATGTACCAGTACACGGGCCGGGAAGACTCGACGAAGGACTGCCTCGCCGAGTGGAAGCTCGAGGACTACATCCCAGCACTGAAGAAGATCACCCAGGCGGTGTACCTGGACGCACAAGCTGGGGTCGCCCCCTACACCGCAAAGCGTCCAGCCCCAACGGTAATCACCTCGCTTCATTCACAGTCGCAGTTTTTGCAGTCGCGGTAATTCTAATTTCATCTTGCGTTCTTTGCAGCTGTTCCAAGTGGTGGAAGGATGGCTCCCGCCTTCGGACGACGAGAATTCGAGCTCGTCCGTCCAGGACATGGGCGAGTCGCCTCCCGCCAAAGGCGATTCCGGGAGCGACGAGAACAATGACGACGACGAGTCCGAGGAGGAGGTCGCCCCGCTGGTTCGCAAGACCCGCGGGCAGCGACAGCGTGAGCTTGAGGCGAGTAAATGCCTCGAGCGTCACGATGACGACGAAGAACTTCCGGAGACCACCTCGCGCCGCCAGGCTACTCCGTCAAAGAAGAAGAAGAAAGAGAAGGAGGAAAAGGCCCCTCCGAAGAGGAAGACGAAGCCGACGAGGCCGGCCTCGCCGCCGCACTCGGCGAGCAGCTCTGACGCCCCCAGCACGGCCAAGGACGAGGCGCCGCCGCCGACAGCCGTGCTGGATACGGCCACCGTCGAGGTGCCACTGGCTTTGATGCCTCCGCCATTCGCCCCAGTCTCTGGGCTGGGGGATGCTCCGGCTGCAGCGGCTTCGCCTCGCAGGGAGGCTCCTGCCGAAGATGTCCCAGAGGCTCTGGTTGCGGCCTCGACGACGAAGAAGCCGTCCGTGTCTTGGGCACGCGACGTCCTGGAGATGGGGCTCAGCCGCCGACTGGGCCCTGAACTGGAGAAGCCGGCCGGCCTCCGCACGGGACTACGCTTCATTCCAGTCGCCAAGTGAGTACACTCACCTTCATTTGTCTTCCATAGCAGCTTGAATTATCTTGCTTACATGATTGATGTACAGGGCCGGAGTGAAGAGGATGGGCCACCCGACCGTGGCTAAGGTACCGTCCGTCGTCAGCGAGGAGGATCCTTCCCGTAAGAGGAAGGCGGATGAGGTTGTCGTCCCTACGGATGGCGGCAAGAAGGCCAAGGGCGATGACGTCGTCACGATTTCTGACGACACGGCGGTCGTGCCGACTGAGCCTGTAACAGAGGCGGCCGCATCCATGAAGGAGGGCGCTCCCTCGCCTGGAACGGCCGAGCCGACCTCCTTTGGGGCGGGTGCCTCCATCGCAACATTCCCGCGCTTCATGGCCAAAGCGGCCGCGGCGAGTGGAACTTCGCCCTCGAGCCGTGCACCTGGTGTCGCCGATGCGGAAGTCGAACAGCGTCGTGGGTACACGCCAGCTCTCCTCGCGTCCGTGGACGCGATACAGCTTCATGGCATGCTTGGCACATCCATCCAGGTATGTCCAGTCCCCGAGGATCAGGTCGGTGTTTTGCAGCGATCTGATTCTTTAAACGTCTTGTTATTAATTTTCGCATCCAGTCCCCGAGTGTGCACTCGCTGAATTTCAGCGGGTGGGCGCTTAGGATTTCGTGATTGCCAGTCCCCGAGTGCGCACTCGCTGAATTTCAGCGGGTGGGCACTTAGGATTTCTTGATTGCCAGTCCCTGAGTGCGCATTCGCTGAATTTCAGCGGGTGGGCACTTAGGATTTCGCTTTGGCTAATTTTTTGGGTGATGTGCAGGGTCTGCAACGTGAATCGGCTGACCGATTGGCAATGAAACACCGCGCGGAGGAGGAACTGGCCACCGTCCAGGAGGCGAATAAGGGGCTTCAGGCGGTTGCCGCGAAGGCGGAGGAAGCTCGCCAGGGACTTGTCCCCGCGGGTGAATTGGCGGCGGCGCAATCGGCTTTGAGTTCGGCTGAAAAGCGGATCGCCGATCTCGAGCGTGAGCTGCGGGAGGCGAAAGAGGAAGCGATCTCGGCTGATGGGCGAGCCAAGGCCGCCATTACAGCCGCCGAAGAGGATCGTAAAGTGTCGGACGCCCTTGTTGCTGGGCTTCAGGACGACAACACTTCGCTTCAATGCTTCATCACGGATCTCGCCCGCCCGTTGATTGGTAAGTGCATCTGCCTCTGCCAGTAGCGTGTGCCTTTTTGTGATGTCCTTCGTATTCATTGTTGTCTTCTAATCGCAGGTCGCATCATTGATAGCGCGGAAGAAGCAAGCTCGTTCGACGCGCGGCAGTGTGTATCCACTCTCGTCGACTCGGCGACGTTGTCGGCGACATGCATCCGAGCCTATCTCCAGGAGATATCGCCCACGGAAGTAATTCCCAGCGACCTCGTCGAGGTGTGGAAGTACTTGGAGAAGGCGCCCGCGGTCGTTGAGTTCATGACGCGATCGGCGTTTCGGCGCGGAGCAGCGACGGCGCTTAGCCTTGGACTTGCTCACTTCCCGGAGGACTTCGACCTCGACGATGTGACGAGTGGCTATCCTTCGTCGACTGGTGCGGTGGAGCTTTCCGAGGTGCTCAAATTGACAGACCGCACCGCGATGTACTCCGAGCGTGTCTGGGCAATGGGCGACCTCCTTCCGTACCAGGAGACGGTCGTCGCGCCCAACGACCCCGAACCACCGCATCGGGATTTCAAGGTCGAGCAGCCCTTCCGCGCGGCGATGGCGGGTGAGCTGACGACGTACCCGTCGAACCCGTACACGCCGTTCATCCGCAATCGCCGGGGTGTTGGCGAGTCGTCGTCGAAGCCTGCAGAATAGGATAGTTTGCCCTGGGGCATTAGTAGCAGGTCTGCCATATGGGCATATTTTGTAATTTGAGACAATGCGACATGTTATTAAATGAGACATCGTGTCTGTTTTGGGATTTGTCATGTGTTTTGTGATTGAGGTTTGAACGAGTCCCCGAGCGCGTCCGCCCTTTTGTGGGGTTTACCTCGTGTGTGATATGTTTATTGTTTTTGAATATTTTGTTACTGTGGTCTACTCGCCCGGACTCGAAGAGCCAGTCGCAATGCGACTCCCTTGAACGCTCTGTACTTCACCGTTTTCCCTTGCGTGAACGGGGTCGGGTGGCCGAGTCCCCGAGCGTGGTACTTGGTTGTTCTAGGCGCGACTCGAGGGTGGGTGAGGACTTGGCGCGTTAGTTTGGGCGCATCACTCCTGCCTGGCCCGTTGGGTCAGTCGCGTGGCGAGTCCTGGGCATGCTCTCCTACTTGGCGTTTTCCCGAGCCGCTCGCGATGAACTGGTCGTCAGTCCCCGAGCGTGGTACTTGGCCGTTCGAGTCGCTATGTCGAGGATGCGGAGGACCATGGTCGCTGTAAGAAGCGAAGGCAGTTGTCTTGGCTCGTAGAGCCAGTCGGGCTGGGCGACTCCAATGGGGCTCCGGGTAGGCGTTTTTCATGGACGATGCAAGACCTGAGGTGACTCAGTGCTCTCGTACCGCACTACTTAGCCGTGCCGATCGCTGTACCAAAGGTTGATTTCTGCGGTTAGCTTGACGCTGTTATTACGAGTGCGAGTGGCACAAGACACGGAGAGTAGGCACAATTTGCGGTAACCAATTCTTTTTATTTCATAGTGACTGGAAAGTACATATGTGGGGTTCTAGGAGTAGAACTTCCGTAGGAGGTTTACATTCCATGGTCGCTTGACGTCGAGTTCGCCGTCCCCGCGGACGTCGATGAGGTAGTAGGCGTCGTTGCCGAGTACTCGCCCGATGGCGAATGGCCCTTCCCACGGAGGGGAGAGCTTGTGCATGCCCTTCTTGTCCTGGATGAGACGCAACACCAGGTCGCCTTCTTGGAAGGTGCGAGTTTTCACCCGCCGGCTGTGGTAGCGGCAGAGTCCCTGCTGGTAGATGGCGGTGCGTGACCGAGCGAGGTCACGTGCCTCGTCGAGCTGATCGACTCCGTCTTGGCGGGCGAGCTCATTTGCAGCCTCCGTGTAGTGGACGACCCATGGCGAGTCGTGCTCAAGGTCGGTGGGCATGACTGCCTCGGCGCCGTATACCATGAAGAAGGGGGTGAATCCTGTCGACCTGTTGACCGAGGTGCGAATCCCCCAGATGACAGAGGGCAGTTCCTCGACCCAGCACCCGGTGGTGCGCTCGAGTGGTACTTGGAGTCGCGGCTTCAGGCCGTGGAGGATGCTTTGGTTGGCCCGTTCCGCCTGGCCGTTGGATTCCGGGTGGGCGACCGACGCGAGGTCGAGCCGGATGTGGTGCTCTTCGCAGAATTCGGCCATGGCTCCTTTGGCGAAGTTGGTGCCGTTGTCCGTGATGCTGCTGCTTGGGAACCCGTAGCGATATATGAGCTCGCGTAGGAATTTAGTGGCTTGGCTTCCACCCACTTTGTGAATTTGTCGACCGCGACCAGCAGGTGGGTGTAGCCGGAGGGAGCCTTCTTGAAGGGGCCTACCATGTCCATGCCCCACACAGCGAATGGCCAGGTGATGGGGATTGTTTTGAGCGCTGAGCTCGGCACGTGCGTCTGGTTGGCGTACTTCTGGCACCCGGCGCACCGCTGGACAATGTCGATAGCATCGGCGTGTGCGGTGGGCCAGTAAAATCCATGCCGCATAGCCTTGGCGACCAGAGAGCGGGCGCCGGCGTGGTGGCCGCAGTCACCGGAGTGGATATCATGGAGGATCTTGCGTCCTTCGGCGGGTTGGACGCAACGTTGGAACACGCCGGTGACACTGCGCTTGTGGAGCTCGCCATCGATGATGGTGTAGGACTTGCATCGGCGGGCGATCATCCGAGCGTCCGTCTCGTCTGCCGGCAAGGTGCCGGCCTCCAGGTAGGCGATGTAGGGCTTGGTCCAGTCGTCTGGCTCGGTGACGAGTGCGACCAAGGCTGCCTCCGGCTGTAACGGGACTCCGATGTCGATCTCCCTCGGGGGAGAGACTGATGGCTTGGTTATTGTGTCGAGGAAGACGCCGGCGGGTGGTGCGAGTCGAGCTGACCCAATGCGAGAGAGGGCGTCGGACTCCTCGTTCTTCCGCCTGTCGATCCACTCGACGGAGTAGCCTGTGAAGTGTCCGCCCAGCTTGTCCACTGCTTGGCGGTACGCCGCCATGGTGGGGGAGACGGCATCGCAGGTGCCAACGACTTGCCCCGCGACGAGGTCGGAGTCTCCGTAGCAGCGTAGGCGGTTGACATTCATCTCCTTGGCAGCTCGCATGCCGTGGAGCAAGGCCTCGTACTCGGCCATGTTGTTGGTGCAGGGTGTGAAGTCGAGGCAGAGGATGTAGCGGAGCTTGTCCCCCTTCGGTGAAGTTAGCACGATCCCTGCGCCTGCACCGTCTGCGTTCTTGGAGCCGTCGAAGTGCAGGCTCCAGTAATGGAGGTATGGCAGCTTCTCTGGCTGCTGGGCCTCTTCCCAGTTGGCGATGAAGTCCGCTAGGGCCTGCGACTTGATCGCTTTTCGCGGCTCGTATTTGATGTTTTGGACGCCGATCTCGACGGCCCACTTGGCGACCCGCCCGGTCGCCTCGCGGTTGCAGATGATGTCTTGCAGTGGTGCTGAGGAAACGACCGTGATTGGGTGCTCCTGGAAGTAGTGCGGCAGGCGCCGCTGAGCTCTGAAGACCACGTATACCAGCTTTTGGTACTGCGGGTACCGCTGGCGCGACTCGGTAAGGACCTCGCTGATGTAGTACACCGGTCGCTGTACTGGGCGCTCCTTTCCTTCCTCCGGTCGCTCGACGACCATCACGGCGCTGACGACGCGCTCGGAAGCCGCGACGTAAACCAGCATGGGTTCTTTGTCGGCGGGGGCGGCGAGTAGCGGTGCGGCGAGTAGCACCTTCTTGAGGTCGCGGAGCGCGTCATCCGCCTCCTTGTCCCACTGGAAGGTGGGGTTCTTGCGCATCAGGCGGTATAGGGGCATCGCCTTTTCGCCCAGGCGGGGATGAAGCGACTGAGAGCCGCTACTCGCCCGGCCAGTTTCTGGACGTCGCGCAGGCACTCGGGTTTGCCGAGCCGGGCGATCGTGTCGATCTTCGTGGGGTTCGCCTCGATCCCTCGCTTGGAGACGACGTACCCCAGTAGTTGTCCTGCTGGTACACCGAAGGTGCATTTGCCTGGGTTAAGCTTTATCTTGTATTTTCGCAAGTTGGCGAATGTTTCCGCCAGGTCGGCGAGTAGGTCACCCTGGCGAGCGGACTTTACGACCACATCGTCGATGTAGACGTGGATGTTGTGGCCAATTTGGCTCGCGAGGCACTCTTGCATGCACCGCTGGTAGGTCGCCCCGACGTTCTTGAGACCGAAGGTCATGGCAGTGTAGCAGAAGGCTCCGAATGGCGTGATGAACGCCGTCTTCTCCTCGTCCTCGACTGCCATTTTGATCTGATTGTACTCAGAGTAGGCGTCGAGGAAACATAGCGACTCCGAGCCCGCGGTGGAATCGATTATTTGGTCGATCCGCGGGAGGACGAACTGCTCCTTTGGGCAGGCGCTGTTCAAGTTTGTGTAGTCGATACACATCCTCCAGGTCCCGTTCTTCTTCTCGACCAGGACTGGGTTTGCCAGCCACTTGGAGTATTTGATTGGCCGGATGAAGCCTGCAGTGAGTAGACACTGCACCTCCTTGGCGATTGCTCGGCGGCGCTCTTCATTGAAGGGCCGCAGCGACTGTTTGACGGGTCGCACTTTGGGGTCGGCGTTTAGCTTGTGCTCAGCGAGCTCCCTAGGGACACCAGGCATGTCAGAGGGCTTCCATGCGAAGATGTCCCTGTTCTCACGGAGGAACTCGATGAGCGCGCCTTCCTATGCTGGGCTCATGCCCGTCCCGATCGTCACCGTCTGGCTGGAGTCGCCTGGGACCAGCTCGACGGTGCGGGTGTGCGTCGTCGCCTCGAATGTTGAGGTGTTTGCGCCCTCCGAGTTGGGCTTCTTGAGTATGGTGGGGTCGTCGTTGTTGACCCCGCTCGCGTACTTGGCGAGATCATCGGCGTGGTTGGTCTCCGCCGCGATGACAGCGTCAGCGAGTTCGGCTCCTTTGGCCTCGCACTCGGCGGCCATGTCGGGGTCGCCGTTGATGGTGATGACGCCGCACGGCCTAGGGAGCTTCATCGCGTTGTACGCGTAGTGGGGCGCTGCCATGAACTTGGCGAACGCCTGGCACCCCAGGACGCAGTGGTAGGGGCTGTCGAAGGGCACGAGCTCGAAGACGATCCGCTCGGTGCGGAAGTTTGCTGGTGTGCTGAAGGTGACTGGCAGCGTGACCTTAACGACCGGGTACGCCTTCCGACCGGGGACGATGCCATGGAACGTGGTGTGGGTTGTCTCGATCATTGACTGCGGGAGCCGCAGCCGCCTGAAGGTGTCCAGGTACAGGATGTTGATGGAGCTGCCGCCGTCCATCAATGTCTTGGGGAGCCAGTAGTCGCCGACCTTAGGCTTGACCACCAGGGCGACTCGACCTGGGTACTCGATGCGTGGCGAGTGGTCTTGGCGGCTCCAGGTGATGGGCTGCTCCGACCAGTTGAGGAACTGGGGAACGTCCACCTGGGCCACCGCGTTAACGGCGACGACGCGGGCGATGACCTTCTTCTCGTGCTTCGTGTTGAAGCCTGTGAAGGTATGGAGCGAGCCGGCCACTTTGCCGAATTTTCCGCCGTTTGGCGGGTCGTTGTCGGGGTCCTCCCGTGCTCTCCGTGCCTTCTCGATCTCCCTGAGGGTGTGGCAGTCGGCGGTTGTGTGCGTTGCGGGCTTCCCTTCCCTGCTATGAAACGCACATGGTTGGTTAAAGAGGGCCGCGGGGTCGAACCTTGGCTTGGCCTTGTAGTTGCCGCCGTCGCGGCGTTGTCCTCCGTCGCGGCGGAAGCTCTTGGGATCGCGTTGTGCGTGCCCGGCGTTGGCGACGAAGTCGACTCGCCCGTCACTGCGGCACTTGCCGGTGAGGCGAGTGTTGCTGTAGCGTAGGTCGGACCATTGTCCGCTGTCGTTGCCGCTCGTGCGGCGTTGACCTCCTGACTCGTCGTCAGTTTCCTGGTTTGGATCTTCCTCCGCGTACCGTTTGGCGATCTCGAGGAGGTCCGAGATGCTGTCGAGTGTGCGAGAGTGTCGCTTGAGCTTGTCGACCAGGGGCTCGTAGCGGCACGAGGTCTTGAAGCAGTGGATCGCGGTGTCCGGGTGGATGCCGACCGCGTTGTACCAGAGTTCTTGCCACCGTTGGACCCAATTGCGGGTCGACTCGCGGGGTCCCTGGACGCATCGCTCCAGGTCCTCGATGGTGGTGGCGCGGGTGTAGGAGCACTCGAAGTGCCTGACGAAGGCGTCGCGCATCTCCTCCCAGGAATCGATACTGTCCTGGGGGAGGGTGTTGATCCACTGTCTGCACGTCCCCTCCATCATCAGGGGGAGGTAACGGGCGGCTAGCAGGTCGGTGTGGCCTGCGATCCCCATCGCCATGAGGTATGTATCGAGCCAAACGGCGGGGTCGTACGAGGGGTCGTACTTTTCTATCTCCTTCGGCGCCTTGAAGTTTGGCGGGTACTTCTCGCCTCGGGTCATTGGTCCGAAGCACTTGGGGCCGAGTCGACTGAGCGACCCCATGGGCTCACCGTCGCGGCGATTGGTCAGGGTGTGTCGCAGGTCATCGGGCTGGCGTGCGCGCCAGCTTTGGTTGTTGATGATGTGAGTGCAGGCATCGATGGGTTGACCGTTGGCGGCGACAAAGTTGGTCGCTGGCCTGGGGTCGTTGGTGGAGAGTGCCGCGTTCGCGGGTCGGTGTTGGAGCTGCAGTGGCTCCGGTGGCGGGCAGTTGAGGGTGTTTGCCGCCATTGGGCGGCCGCTTGAGGCTGCTCTGCTTCCCGAAGAACGCGAGTATACTCGACCCTGTGAGTCGGCGCCCGTGTTTTGCTGCTCGACGGCCTTTGCGAGCAGGGCCCTGACGTACTGGATCTGTAGGGCGCCGTCGCCCGTGGCCGTGATGTTGTCGGCTGCTGCTCGGCCTGCCACGAGGTTGTCCATCGGGGTGGAGAATAGTGGGAGGCCGTTTGCGTCTCGCTCCCGTGAGGATACTACTATCCGCGGCTGGTCCCTGGGGGGTGTGCGGTTGGGTGGAGGTGGGGCGCCCATCGCCGTCGACCCTGGCGGGGGTCGGGCGCTTCCTCCTGGTGGCGCGTTTTCGCAGATCGCGCGCTCGGCCACGCGGGCCGGGTCGTTTTCGTCGTCGAAGTTCAGGGCGCGCCCCTGAACGATGGGGTTCAGGCGCGACCTGATCCGCTACTGATGGTAGCGCGATAGTTCCTGCGCCGTCACCTTCTCGAGGCGAAATTTTTTGCGCTCGGCTTGTTCCTTGCGCACCGCCTCCGCCAGTTTCAGGCGGAGTTCCTCGACCTCCGTCGCCGTGGCGTTAGGAGGAATTGGGGTGGAGAAGGGGTCCTCCGGCGGCTCGGTGCCGGTCGCCATGTAGGTCGCGGCGTGGCGACCGGTTCCGTCGCGGAGGTCGGCGGAGTTTTCCGATCCGGAATCGAATTCGAAGATCCCGAGGATGGAGGGGTCCTCGAAGTCTCCCACGTTGGAGACCTGGGTGATGGAGCCCGCGGGTGAAGCCGCGGTGATGGACCCGGCGAGTGACGCCGGGGTCACCGAGTGGGCGTCGTCGTTGAGGGCCGCGTCTTCTGCGGCCGCTGAGTTTTCGGCCACGTCGCTGTGGGCCGAGTTGTACTCGGAGGCGAGGCGATGGATCGTGCGGATCTGGCTCTCGGAGAGCCGATCGCGTGGCGGCGAATCGCGGATGCGAGCCGAGTCCTCCGAGACGATGACTTCGGTGAGGCCGACGAAGAGGCTGATCGTGCCGACCGGCAGGATCACGCTGTGCGTGACGGGTCACGCCGCTGGGACGTAGCTGCTCGGCAAGAACCTGGGTAAAACCCTGTGTCTCCGCCCTCATCTCGCACCGCAGATGGCTGGCCGCCCTTGCCCTTCGTTCTACTACTCGCTGCCGATTGCAGCATCTGCCGTGACCATTCCCACGACAGTGGCGCCCACCGTGGGGCCTGGCCGGTCTGGCCGGTGTTCTGCGGCAAGATCCAATCTGCCCATCAACGAGACAGTCGCCACCGGCCGCATGATAGCGATCGGCGAGATGCTCCCCAGAGGGTAAAGACCTACTCATGCTAGATTGTATTATGAAGGTGGTACAATGGGCGAGCTCGGCGGCTAGGCGGCGAGTTGCTTGGGTGTATGATGGAACGTATCTCTACACGCCCTGCAGGGAGGTTTATATAGGCTCACCTCCCCTAGGGTTTACATATCTCAACCGAATCAGTTAAGGCTTTGGTACTCGTTTAACCTAATCTGACTGGGCCTATCCACTCGCCTGGGCCTTCAGCTTCCAGTCGCTTGGATCCACGCCGGGCCTTGATCCAGTCGCCGTCCTGCAGGCCCACTCGCCAGGTCTTGGGCCAGTCGGAAACGTCCTGCTGGGTATACCCCGGTAGGCGCATCCCCATCAGCCACCATGTGGATGAAAGAGTCAGTTCTATCCGGATTGTCGATGTCGGCTCCCTTCACGGATGGTGTACGTAGATGCTCTAGGAAAACTCCTGGCCGAATTCTTTTGCGCCCTGATCCAAGCTTAGATAGCAGATCAGCCGCCTCGTTTTGCTCCCTAGGCACATACTTGAATTCGTAGCCCAAGAAGCTCTTGGCTATCTCGTCCACTTCGTCTCGATATGCCGCCATCATAGGGTTCCATGCATTCCAGGTGCCAGCCACCTGCTGGGCAACCAAGTCGGAATCTCCACAACAAACTATGTGCTTGATGCCAATATCCTTGGCTACACGTAGTCCATGAATGAGTGCTTCATACTCCTCCATGTTGTTCGTAGCCTCGAAGTGGATCTATAGAACGTAGTGTAGCTTGTCTCCTGTTGGTGACTGTAGAAATACACCAGCCCCCGAGCCGTTGAGCAGCTTTGATCCGTCAAAGTGCATCACTCAGTACTCTGGTTCCGGCAATGGAGTAGCATCTGACATCTCCGTCCAATCTGCGATAAAATCCACCAAGGCTTGTGACTTGATAGCGTCGCGTCTCTTGTAGGTGATCTCAAAGGCAGCAAGTTCAATGCCCCACTTCGTGACCCTTCCTGTAGCGCCGCTGTTGTTGATAATGTCGGACAGTGGAGTCTTGCTCGCCACTGTGATTGGGTGCTCCTGAAAGTAATGCCTCAGCTTCCGAGAAGCAAGGAATACTCCATAAGCTATCTTCTGTTAGTACGGGTAACGCTGCTTGGACTCCGTCAAAACCTCGCTCACATAGTAAACTGGTTGTTGAACTCCGTGCTCATAGCCTGGTTCCTTCCAATCTACCACAACGACGATGTTGATTACCCGGTTGGTTGCCGCAATGTAGATTAACAGGGGCTCTCCAGGCTCGGCTGCTGCAAGGATGGGCGCTGGGGAAAGAATCTCCTTGAGCTACTTCAATGCTGCATCTGCTTCGTCCGTCCACGTGAATTTGTCCGCCTTCTTCAGCAACTTTTACAGTGGCAGAGCCTTCTCTCCAAGTCGGCTGACGAACCGACTAACTGCTGCAACACAACCTATTAGTCGTTGAATGTCCTTTAGGCATGTCGGACAGTTTATGTTTAAGATGGCCTTGATTTTCTCCGGTTTAACCTCGATTCCATGCTGGGAAACGATGAAGCCCAACAATTTGCCGGCTGGAACCCCGAAGACGCACTTATTAGGGTTAAGCATCATGTTGTATTTCCGGAGATTATCAAAGGTTTCTTTTAAGTCGGAGATTAAGTCATTTGACTTTTTAGACATCACCGCGATATTGTCCACATAGGCGTGAACGTTCCGACCAATTTGGTCGTGAAGGCAATGTTGCATTGTCCGCTGGTACGTAGGACCTATGTTTTTCAGCCCAAAGGGCATCGTAACATAGCAAAACATGTCGTATGGGGTAGTGAACGAAGTGGCCAATTGGTCCGACTTCCTCATCTTGATCTGGTGGTATCCTGAGTATGCATCGAGAAAACACAAAAGTTCCGAGCCAGCCGTCGAGTCAATGACTTGGTCAATGCGAGGCAAAGCAAACAGATCTTTGGGGCATGCTTTGTTCAAGCCGGTGTAATCAACGCACATTCTTAATTCTTTGGTTCCCTTTTTGGGGACAAGTACAGGATTGGCCACCCATCGGGTGTGAAGGACTTCTCGGATAAATCTAGCCTTAAGTAACCTAGCTATCTCTTTGCCAATGGCACGTCTGTTCTCGTCTCCGAAGCGTCGCAGGGGTTGTTTCACTGGTTTGCATTTTGGATCAATGTTTAAGCTGTGCTCGGCAAGTTCCCTAGGTACACCTTTCATGTCAGCAGGTTACCAGGCAAAGATGTCCTTATTCTCACGGAGGAACTCGACGAGTGTGCTTTCCTATTTGGGATCCAGGATCGTCCCAATGGCGGTGGTCTTGGAGGCATCGCCTACCACAAGTTCCACTGTCTTGGTCTCGATGGCGGCCTTGAATGCAGGAGCGGAGTCGGAGATCTGCTTCTTCGACGCGGGCATCTCTGAGTCATCGACCTTGCTCTGGATCTCTTTGAATTCTTCGTTGTAGAGGACAGCTTCCGCAAAGGCTGCTTCATTAATCTCGCAGTCTCTTGCCTTGGTAAAGCTTCTAGATACGGTGATGACACCGTTTGGTCCGGGTATCTTGAGTTTGTTGTAGACGAAGCATGGCTTGGCCATGAACGTGTGGAATATGTCGCGGCCGAATATGACGTGGTACACGCTCTTGAAGGGGACCACCTCAAAGGTCATGCGCTCTTGGCGGTAATTATTAACATCGCCAAAGGCAACCTGAAGTGTGATGCACCCAAGGGACCGAGCCTTCCCACCAGGAACTACGTCGTGGAAGATGGTGTTGGTCCGCCTTAGGTTTGCCTCCGTCAAGTTCGTCTTCTGTAGTGTATCCAGGTACATGATGTTGATGCTGCTTCCACTATCCACCATACACTTGGTGAACTCCACACCGTCAATCAAGGGGTTGATGACCATGGCGTATTGGTTCTCCGTAGGAATAAGGTCTAGGTGGTCCGTCATGTCCCAAGTAATTGGAACCTCCGACCAACGCAGGTACTGGGGGACTGGGGGTAGAGTAGCCATCAGGATCCTCAAAGAGGTCTTCTGTTGTCGGACGGTGGGGGTGCCAAGGAAAGTGTGGTAGACTGGCGCCTTCTTCACGAAGGGGTTCTTGCCCTTGTTGTCGTCCATGTCACTTGAATCTCCTCCTCCTTCTTTTTCCCCTTGCCCTTGCCTCGCGGTCTGTTCTTTCGACTTTGCTTGTAGCCGGACTCCGAGTCTTCCTTTAGGTCATTGATGAACTTGTAGTGACGATTGGTATGGGTGGATTTCTCGTTGACATCAAGGTGTACGAGGCACGGCATATCGCGGTACTCTTCGTAGGTTTGGGGAACGCGGAGCGGTGCCGAGGTAGTTTCACTTCCTTGTTGCTACCCACGACCAGCTCCCCGTCCTCGGCTATGTTGTCCACCATCACCTCGTCCTCCAAAGGTCATGGCGACCATGACGGGAGATTGCTTTTCTTCTAGAGCGGTTTTCCGCTTATTGCTGTTCCTCCGAGCTTGAGTTGGAACGGCCGTTGCCGGCAAGGAGCCGCGAGCATCATCGTCAGCAGCTGCGAACTCACTAGCCAACTGAATCATCTAGTTCAAGTCAAGCTGGTGATTGTCCTGCGAGCGCTTCAGCTTATGTCGGAGCAGCGTGCCCCTTTCCAACCCATCAATGAAGGCGGCCATGGCGGTCTAAGCGTGCACTCCTGCGCAGGAATTCTTCATATCCAGCCAGCGGGAGAGGTAGGCGCGAGATGTCTCGTCTTTCTCTTGCACGCACAACTGTAGATCGCCAACTGTGCAGGGATGATTGTACGTACCCTCGAAGTTCTTGGTGAATGCTTCTTGCATGTCCAACCAATTGCAAATGGATTTCTCTGGCAAGTCGTCAATCCATTGACGGGTTGTGCCCGCCAACATCAAAGGGAGGTACTTGACGGCAACGTTGGGGTTACCTCCGGCAATCTCCACCGTGTTGCCGTAGTCCTGCAACCATGTGGCTGGCTTGGCAGTGCCGTCGTAGGGCTTGATGGTCTTGTCAATCCGGAAACCTTTGGGGTAAGTTGCAGATCGTATTGCAGGTCCAAGACAACGTGATCCCATGTATGGTCCTTCCCGGGCCTCGTGGATCTTATCGATCCGCGAACGTGCATCGTACGGCTGCGGGTTCTTCTTCTTCTTGTAAACAGGGGATGGGCTGCGTGAACGATGCGGGCCCCCTCCGCCATGGTGACTGCTGGGTGGCGATAGAGGCGAAGGTGGCGGTGGGTTAGCCTTCTTGCTATTACCCTCCTGCGATGCCTCATGCTTGTCGCGATTGCTTGTCGGACACGAAGGGTCATGGCGTGACCTGCTCTTGTGTCCTTGTTTGCGCTCTTCGTCATGACGGGTATGTTCCGCGTTGTCGTGGATGATGATGTCGCACTGCCTTGGTGGGGGCATATCCTTGGGTTCTTCGCGATGTCGGGGAGATCGAGGCGGTGGCGATGGGCGACACGGTCGGGCCTTTTCTCCGTGGTCGGAGGATATGGGGATAGCATCCTTCCTGTTGCGTGCATCCCTCCATCTTCGTTCTGATGAACCCGCCTAGGACCCGACATCAAGAGGAGATCTATCTCTTGCGCGCATCCCTCCGTCTTGGATGGGCCTTGAATTTTTCTGATCTTTGCCAGCAAACTCCGAAGAGAGATCTGACATCGATCCTTCCGCGAACGTATCCTGCCCGTAGGTGGTCCGTGGGGGCCTTGATGCTCCTCCGACTCCCAAGGAACTAGTGCCCGAGTCGTTTTCGCCAATGAAGAGGTGGATGTCTCTGATAGGAACGATCGAACACCGCGTAGGGTTCGTCTTCGCCGAGATCCAGAACTCGTCGGGAGGGACGATCAGAACGTTGCCGGAGAAGAGAACGCGACCGATGGCTACGGTTTCGCCGATTCCCGCAAAGATCTTGGTCCTCGCCCGCTGAAGAGCCTGAAGCGCCTCTTGCCCCACGGTGGGCGCCAACTGTCGTGGTATTGCCGACGAGTACACCATGGAGGGGTCCTCACAGTGCGTGTTTAGAGACATGGGGGAAGGAGGACGGTTGGCGGGTACGAGGTAACATAGCTTACCCAGGTTCAGATCCCACAACGGTGGCGGAATCCTACTCCTGCTATAAATCACTATAATGGCAATACGCCGAGTTACAGGGATTGGTTCGCTGTGCGAGGTGACTAGAAAGTCTAAGTTATTGTGCCCTAAAGGCTCCCATAGGCCCGATTTATATAGTCGCCAGGTCCTAGGGTTACAGGGAAAAGTCCTAGCCGGACAGGTTATAGAGTCCTACACCGTCTATTACTAGTCTTGCGTGTCTTGTACTCCAAGGCTCCGGGTACGTCAGTGACTCCAACCGTAGCCTTCCTTTATCCGGCATGGGCCTCCCTTCTGGATCCATCTAACTGGGCCGCCCAGCAGGCCATGGGCCATGCTACCAACTGTGGGCCACCCGGGTTATCCGGATAGGAGACATGCAATGAGGATACCCATATAGCATATCCCCAACAATCCTCACAGACTTTAGCTTTGCTACCGGTGAGAAAGTCTCATCGTAGTCAACTCCTTGAATTTGTCAAAACCCTTTTGCGACAAGCCGAGTTTCATAGACAGTAACATTACCATCAGCATATGTTTTCTTCTTGAAAATCCATTTGTTCTCGATAGCCTTCCGACTATCCAGTAAGTCCATCAAAGTCCATACTTGGTTTTCGTACATGGATCCAATCTCAGATTTCATGGCTTCTTGCCATTTGTTGGAATCTAGGCTCATAATCGCTTCCTCATATGTCGTAGGGTCGTCGGTGTTGTCCACCAACATGACACTCATAACAGGATCATACCAATCGGGAGTGCTACGAGTTCTCGTTGACCTGCAAGGTTCCGCAGTAACTTCAACCGAAGTTTCATGATCAACATCATTAGCTTCCTTTCTTATTGGTGTAGGCGCCACAGGAACTACTTCCCGTGCTGCGCTACTCTCAAATCCGAGAGAAGGTTCGACAACCTCGTCGAGTTATACTTTCCTTCCAGTCACTTCTTTCGAGAGAAATTCCTTCTCTAGAAAGGATCCATTCTTGGCAACAAAGATTTTGCCCTCGGATCTTTGATAGAAGTTATACCCAATAGTTTCCTTAGGGTATCCTATGAAGACGCATTTTTTCGCTCTGGGGTCAAGCTTGTCGGGCTGTAACTTCTTTACATAAGCTTCGCAACCCCAAACTTTAAGGAATGACAATTTAGGTTTCTTCCCAAACCATAATTCATACGGTGTCATTTCAACGGATTTAGATGGTTCCCTATTTAAAGTGAATGCGGTTGTTTCTAATGCATAACCCCAAAATGATAGTGGTAAATCTGTAAGTGACATCATAGAACGAACCATATCTAAGAGAGTTTGATTACGATCTTCGAACACACCATTACGTTGTGGTGTTCCCGGTAGTGTCAATTGTGAAAGTATTCCACATTTCTTTAAATGCTTGCCAAACTCGTAACTTAGATATTCACCTCCACGATCAGATCGTAGAAACTTAATCTTCTTATTACGTTGATTCTCTACTTCACTTGGAAATTTCTTAAACTTCTCGAAATTTTCGGACTTATGTTTCATGAAATAGATATACCCATATATACTCAAGTCATCCGTGAAAGTAAGAACATAACGATAACCACTGCATGATGCTACACTCATTGGTCCACACACATCGGTATGTATGATTTCCAATAAGTCTGTATCTTGCTCCATCATACCAGAAAATGGAGTCTTAGTCATTTTACCCATCAGACATGCTTTGCATCTTTCAAGTGATTCGAAATCAAGTGATTCAATAAGTCCATCGGAATGGAGTTTCTTCATACGCTTCACTCCAATGTGACCAAGACGACAATGCCACATATTGGTCAAGTTATCGCTCAATTTCAAATGTTTAGTTTCAATGTTATTAATATGTGTATTACTACAATCGAGATTCAACAAGAATAGACCATCTATCAAAGGTGCATGTGCATAAAACGTATTACTCATATAAATCGAACAACCATTATTCACGGACTTAAACAAGTAATCGTCTCGTAATAAACATGATCCGGATATAATGTTCATGCTCAACACAGGCATCAAATAACAATTATTCAAGTATAAAACTAATCTTGATGGTAAATGAAGAGGTAGCGTGTCGACCGCGATCAATCAACCTTCGATCCATTTCCAACGCGCATCGTCACCTCGTTATTCGTTAGTTTCCGTTTATTCTGCAGCACCTGTTTCGAGTTACAAATATGAGCAACCGAACTAGTATCAAGTACTCAGGCACTAATACGAGTACTAGTGAGATACACATCAATAACATGTATATCGGATATACCTTTCTTCTTCATGTTGCCGTTCTTCAAATCCACCAAGTACTTAGGGCAATTCTGCTTCCAGTGACCTTTTCCCTTGCAGTAAAAGCACTCAGTATCAGTCTTAGGACCAGCTTTGGTCTTCTTCGCCGTCACGGTAACTTTCTTACCGCCCTTATTGAAGTTTCCCTTTTTCTTAGACTTGCCTTGCTTCTTGAATTTGGTGGTCTTATTGACCATCAACACTTGGTACTCTTTCTTGATCTCCACTTCCGCAGACTTTAACATGGAGAAGTGTTCCGGCAACGACTTGTCCATGTTTTGCATATTATAGTTCATCACAAAGTTCTTGTAACTTGGTGGTAGTGATTGGAGGACACGGTGAACCCCCAAAGCATTAGGAATCACTATACCCAAGCTTTGGAGCTTACTTGCGTGCCCAGACATCTTAAGCACATGCTCACTGACGGAGTTTCCCTCTTCCATCTTGCAGTTAAAGAACTTTTCAGAAGCCTCATAACTCTCAACTACCGCGTGAGCCTCAAATATCATTTTGAGCTCACGAACAATATCATGTGGGTCAAAGTTCTCAAACCTTTTCTGAAGCTCTGATTCCAAACCATACAAGTAGAACACTGAACCGTGGAGTATTGATTCTTCCAAGCGAGGAAAACATTCTTCACCTCATCGGTAGGATCAGCTGCAAGTGAGTCACCCAGCGGTGCATCCAGCACATAGGTCAAATTACTAGCATTGAGGACAATCCTCAAGTTGCATAACCAATCCGCGAAGTTGCTTCCATTGTTTTTCAACTTTTCTTTCTCTAGGAACGCATTAAAATTGATGGTAGGGGCCACCATTGATCTACAACATATTTGCAATAGTTTCAACTAAGTTTATGACAAATTGAGTTCTAATTAATAGTTAAATTAATCTAGGTGAACTCCCACTCAAAACAACATCCCTCACATTGTTTTAGTGATCACACGAACCAAATCCACCACATCAAAACCGATCATCATGAGAGATGATGTAGCTTCAAAGGCGAACAATCAACATGTTCATCATATCTACTATATGAATCATGATTTACCTTTCGGTGATCCGTGTTCCGAGACCATGTCTGTACATGCTAGGCTCGTCAAGATCAAACCTTAGCTTCCGCATGAGCAAATCTGGCTTGCTCCCATTGTATACACTCGTAGAATCTAACACACCCGATCATCACTTGCTGCTTCGAAACAACGAGCTTTAGTAACGGTGCCTACTAAGGACGAACACTTTATAACTTGATATTTTGTGAGAGGGATCATCTTATAATGCTTCTGTCACGAACTAACCAATACAAGATGCATAAAAGGATTAACATCACATGCAATTCAAAATATGTGATATGATATGGCCTTTTCATCGTGTGCTTCCGATCTCCATCTTCAAGCACGAACATGATCTCCATCATCACCGGCATGGCGTCAAGGTCAATGGCACCGCTCCATGGTTGTCGTCCACCAGCATCAACTATTACAACTACTTTGAATAATAGGCACGCAGGTCTTAACGAAATTAATAAACAACCATAAGGCTCCTTCCGGTTGCGGACTTACAATAAGGAACATGGCATACATCATATATAATCACAATCATGGCCATATCACATCATAGCACACCCCTGCAAAACAAAGTTAGACGCCTCTAATTTTCTTTGCATGTTTTACATGGTTTGCGGCTTTCAATAAGTGTCGTTCTAACTTACGAGCAAGAACCACAATGTTGATACTAGTATTGTCAATCACCCATTGTAAATTGAATCTTCACTATGTTGGGAGAAATAGGCACCCGCAAAGCCACTTATGCAATACAACTTGCATGTCAAGCGTGGAGCAAGTCTCATGAACGATGTCATGTAAGGTTAGCTCGGGCTGCTTCATCCTACCATCCCGCAAGATGCAAAGTACACAAGAAGCAATCGACAACAAAAGCATCAATGCCCACAATGACCATTGTGTTCTACTCGTGCAACAGATCTACATATAGACATGACTCTGATACCACTATAGGGGGTCATAGCATGGAAAACAAAAAAATTCTACCGCATGAACACAAACAAGCCAAGATCTATCTACTAGATTGTAGCAACGAGTCGATTAGAGTACTCACCCTCGAAGATTCCAAAGCGGTTAACGAGAGCAGATTCTCGTGGGTGATGTAGTCGTACACTTGCTGATCTCAAGATTGTGTAGACGATCCTTCCGGCATTGCGTTCCGGCGGCGCTTCCACGGTCGGTCACACGTTCGGTACTCGATGAAGACCTTCCTCTCCCTTGTTCCAGCAGGCAGCAGAGGTTTTAGTTCTCCCCTCGTGATTACGGCAGCATGACGGCGTGGTGTCGGAAGTAGAGGGAAGATCCTACAGGGCTTCGCCTAAGCTAGAGCAGGTTATGGTGGAGAATTAGGGTTTCTGGCGATCTAGGGTTTAGAGGGACGAAGAGGAGGAGGTGGAGTCGGCGGCGGATAGGGCGGCGATGACGAACCGGCGGCGCTGCGGCAGCAGCGGCGCGGGGCGGCGGCGTGGCGGCGGTGTGGGAGGGGCTGGTTGTGTGTCTCTTGGGGCACCCCCTCCCCTCTATTTATGAGAAGGAGGGCAGATTGGGAGAGGGGACTTTGAATCCTTCCCCAACTCCCTCTCCTAGCTGGCTTGTGGTGGAGGGAAAGAAGGATTCTTTCCTTCCTCCACTAGGATACATTGTCCTAGTTTGACTTTTCAAACTTGCCTTTCGACTTTCAATTTGGAGCTTAGTTTCTTTATTTTAAATGCCCAACCAAGTGACCTAGGACATGAT
Source organism: Avena sativa (assembly GCA_916181665.1). Classification (NCBI taxonomy): domain Eukaryota; kingdom Viridiplantae; phylum Streptophyta; class Magnoliopsida; order Poales; family Poaceae; genus Avena; species Avena sativa. Next base: position 293,623,872 of record OV702297.1, on the reverse strand, counting down.
GCAATCATTCCACTTATTCATGAAACATTCATGTACCCTTCCCTTTCCGGTCTGGTGAACCTTCTAGACCCTTCTAGATCATTCCGGTGAAAACACCGGAATCATTCCTGAACTCTGGAATTGGACTTTCCTTATATGAATCTTATTCTCCGGACATTCTGAATCTCGTCGTGATATCCCGGATCCCATCCGAGACTCCAAACAATATTCGGTCTCCCTACTTACATTCCATATCTACTAAACAACATCGAAACCTCAAGTGTGTCTCCCTACGGTTCGTGAATTATGCAAACATGACCGAGACACTTCTCCGATCAATAACCAATAGAGGAATATAGAAATTCATATGGATCCCACATATTTCTACTATTAATTTGCGATCGAATGAACCACTTACATATGATACCAATTTCCCTTTGTCTTGCGATAGTTTACTTATCTGAGGTCTCGTCGTCGGTATCTCTGCATACCTAGTTCAACTGTAGAGGACTGAACCCAATAAGGTACAAGTCCCTATGTTTACAGTGCTAGTACCTAGATCGATTAGCTAGCACCCACAGTTTAATATGTAATATCAAGAAACAAAGGTCATATTACAACTTATAACCAGGAATAAAATAATTCATTACAGACTCCATGCTTTATAGATATATCTGGTGCTTTGTAACAACATAGCCATATGAGCTATGTAAGATGTAATGAATTATTTTATTCCTGGTTATAAGTTGTAATATGACCTTTGTTTCTTGATATTACATCTTAAACTGTGGGTGCTAGTTAATCGATCCAGGGACTAGCACTGTAAACACATGGACTTGTAACTTATTGGGTTTAGACCTCTACAGATGGTATCAGAGCATTGTGTTGCCTGTAGGATTGTACAAAACCCCTTAGGAAAATAGGAGTTATATTTGTTCAAAATTATTTACAAACAATCTTGTAAACTCTTTGCTCAACATTTGTTTTGATTCTACATCTCTCCCTTTTCAAATTGATGGAGAAAAACTTCAACATGAGCAAGGACTTCAACATCACAAATGACTTCAGCTTAAACATCTCAAATGACCTTAGCCTCAGTTTCACCAAGGACATCAACTTGGACATCACTAAGGACTTCAAGTGAGATAGAATAATACTCAAGACTTGGAGACTAAGGAAACTCAACTCATGAGGAAACATTATAGACACCACCTTTGAACTTTGTTACCAAGATGCAAGAATTTCTCCCAAGGATACCATGATATTGTTCCGGATGTAACAACTAAGAAGGATGGAAAGATCTCAAGTGATACCGTATAGTTGGACCACCATACTAGTGTTTAGTTTAAATATATTTATTAATCATACCAACCTATGTGGTGTAGCAAAAAAAATTGTTGCCAAAAATATGATTGAACCTTGTTGATTGAGTGGAATGCATGATTATGATTGCTTGTACAATGCTTTGTGTGATTTATTGTGTGTGACTATAATTGTTTCCCTAGAAATCTTTTGTCTATTCTAATTACAACCCCACCCAAGCAGATGACTTCTCCAAGAGACCACAACTCCAACATCAAGGATGGTGACAACAACAACCTCGAGATGCCCATGACATTACAACTGCTAGCAACCCAAACTAAGTTGAATCAAGTGAGAACCCAGTTTTTAGCCAACAACCACAAAAACATCAAGTTAGACCCAGCCATGCTAAAGTTCTTGGGATCCCAATCCCAACTGTTGCAAAGGATGACCAATCAGATGATCAACATGAGAAGCAACCCTTCCCAAAGAGATTGTGACAACAATAATTTCAAGGATGAAATTGTGGGAGGAACTCAAGCCTGCAAAGTGTGTGGAGACATAAGACACACTTATAAAGAGCATATGGACCAATGCCCTCATTGTGAAGAGAGCCATCCAGCTAGACAATGCCCCACATCTCAAGTTACCTTTTTCCTATGTGAAGGAAATGATCATGTCCCTGTCCAATGCCACATCTATCCTATAGTTCAACAGATGAAACATCAAGCTAAGGATGGAATACATCAAGTCTTTGGAAACATCTATGAAGGTACAACTTCCACCAAGAGTGATGAAGACAAAGACAAATCTCAGTATGCACCTCCATACAAGGTAACCAAGTTTGGTGAGCAAAAGAGGAAACATGGACGCTATCCTAGGAACCGTTCTAAGAACCGAGGAAGTTTTCCCACATTTGTGGTGAAATATGAAGAACATGAAATAAGAGACCTCCTAGCCTTGGAGAGACCCAGAAATAAGAAGGAAAGTCTAGTCCACTATTTCAACTATCACAATCCTGGACACTATGCCAATGAATGTCTGGTGGAGAAAAGTCTTGACTACCAATGTGAAGTGTGTTTGGTAGGGAAATGCCTCAACCTTGTAACATGTTTCAAATGTGAAAATAAGGGACACTATGCAAACAACTGTCCAGAGAAGTTACATCAAGACACCAAGTAAGCCAAGATGTAATCTAGTTAAAATCCTTTTAAGGGTGGTAGTACCCTAGTTGTTCTAAAAACCAACTTGTTGACTCTAGCCTTCCCGAATCTCGGGACGAGATTCCTTTTAAGGGTGGTAGTTTGTCACATCCCAAAATTTTCCAAATTTTGAAATGTGAAAAATAAACAAACAAAAGAAACAAATACTGAAATTTAGAGGGAAAAGAAACTTTTTGCTTCTAAATGGAAACATCAAAACCCTACTTGAACAAAACTTGAAGGAGAAAGTAAGAAACAAATTTTCAAATAGATCAAATGCATTCATGCAAGGAATGTATCTTGATTTTAAGCACTTGGAAAAGTTAAACCAAAAACCTAAACCCTAATAAAGGAAATCATCATCAAGATCACTCCAAGACTATGGCTTTGTTCCATATAAAAATTTAGCAACAACATTTCTAAATTACCAATAATGGTAAACAAAAATATTATAAAACCATGGGAATTGATTTCACTCAATCTGGAGCCATGGATAAAAACTTATGATTTTTATAAGATAAAAGAAAGTATTTCCAAGGCTAATAAAGCTCCTAACTAAAATCAATGCCAAATTGTGAACAAAGTAATCCTAAAAGGATTTATAAAGAGAAATAATTATTAAATAAAATTATACAAATTGGAATCACTAAATTTGGAGCTATAAATAAAAAGATATGAATTATATAAGACAAATAAATAAATAAATAAGAATTGTTGCAAAGACAATTTAAACCATAGTTAAAATCCATAAGTAAATAGAATAAAAGTTTATTAAATAATATAAAAGGATAAAAGTTTATTTAAATAAAATTATATGGGCTTATGAACCATATTCAAATTTTTATTTAAATAAATGCCAAGGTGCAACACTCAAATTTAAATGATTAATAAATCATGAAAAATATTTGAAAATGAACTAAATAACCAACTTATATTATGTGTAAAATATTATGAAAAGGTTGGCAAAGTTTTGAATCAAATTGAAGTTTGAATCAAAAGATTTGAACTAAAACAAAAAACAGAAAAAGAAAAGGAAAAAAACATTTGAAGAAAAAAATAGAAACAAACCTACCTACCCAACCCAGCTAACCACCCCTGGCCCAGCACGGCCCAACTAGCCCACCCGTACACCTCTCTCTCCCCCTGCTTTCCTTCCTCACCGCGCAGAACCCCTACACCCTCACTGACGAGCCGGCCCCACTGCCACGTCGCCATCGTCTTCAACTACGCGCCTAGAGCCCATTTTTTCCCTCTACCGTTTCTACTGCAAATGAATTCTCGTAAATTCGCGAATTCAACTGCGTGATTATTTCCCTTGACCCCCTCTTCTTAACCCCCACTGCCTCCTCTCTGTTTCCCCTCAAACCATGCCTCCAGAGAGCCACCAGGCTGTCCAATTTTTCGCTCGAACCATCGCAGCTACTGACGAACTCTGGCGACAATTCCGGTGAGAATCTACCTCCCCTCGCTCTCCTTCTTGTCCTAGATTGTTCGCCATCCTCAGGAGCGTATGTTAACCCCATCTGTTCATTTTATTTGCACCCCAGGTTGTCGACACGGTCGCCGCCAGAACACCTCCTGCCGTCAACATTCACCGATGAACTACAGTGAGACCTAGCTCCCCCTCGCCCTAATTTGTCCACTAGGATCTTAAACAGGACCCTACGAACCTCACTGATTTGTTTCCTTGCTTTCTTACGCCCTAAGTGCTCAACTCCGTCTTCATCTGCAAGCCACCGATGACCCCGCAACTCCGGCGAGGAATTGTGGATGAGCCCGTGCGCCCCTTCCTCGACCACGGCCACCACTGAGATTGCCTCGATCACAGGAACCTCTGGTAACATACCATGCCCCCCTTAACCCTCTGGAATCGCTGGAGCGCAACCCACCCAACACACCATCGCCGCGCGTAGAGATCAGCACCACCAGTTCTTGGCCGCGCGCTCTGGTTCGCTAGGTCTGGATCGCTGGGCTAGGATTAGGTCACTTAGCGAAGAGGTACCAGTTTATCTGGCCCATATGATCTCACTTATATCCAATAACTCACGTTGCTGATCCGCGCTAAACAGTATCAGCCAGTCAGATAGAGCCACGTGACTAGGGTTTTCTGTTTAAATCCAGATTTTGTTCTATTAGAAGTTTAAATTTGTAAAATCAATAACTTTTGATCTATTTATCCAAAAAATACAAATTTTATATCAATTGATTCATAAAAATGAGACCTTTTAACCTATGGCCTTTATTTGGTCATTTGCTTCTAAAAAATAGGTTTTTATGCAGAGACATGTTTAGGGCTATTTTGAGTATAAAAATTGTTCTAAAATTATTTTTGAGTGAAACCTTTTGAAAATAGTTTTGTTTTGAACCCTCTCACCTTACACACTAACATTTGGAATTAAAAATATATTTTTTTAGCACTAGAAAATATTCCTTTGAATAAAAGCTTTTCTAACCAAAGAAAAATGATTTAAATGGCTTATTTTCACTAACTTGTTTTCAAATGAAATTCATTTATTTATAAAAGACCAGTAGGTGTTTTGAAATGTTTAGAACCTTGTTAGAAACCACTTTTTCAATAAAATATTCTTTTGCATGCGTGCATGCATTTCTTTGTTTTCTTGTTTTGTTTTGTTATTTTGTGTAGTAGTTTTAAGTGTGTGCTTTTGCTTGATTGTATTGTAGTGAACTTTGAAGAGTGTGACATTTGCAAGGTCAAGGAGAGTACCTAGCTACTAAAAAGGCAAGTGATACTTTGGTCATCAAAAGTCCTATCTTTTCAATATTGCATTAGTAATATTTTTGTAGTATGCATGATAGGATTATTTGTTATAATGCTATGCTATAGTACTATAGAATATATCTTGGTAGAAATATTCCTAACTTAAGAGACATGTTATGCTAGTATGATTAGTCTAGCTATTAGAACTCAAGGGTGGGAATTCATGTTTTGATATTATGGAAAAGTTATACCTATGTGTTTTTGACTAAGAAAACAACTTGTTAATGAAACACCTGGGTGGAATGGTAATTGCATGGATGGATTTTTCTTGAATGGTTACCCAGGGCCCATTTCTATGGTCTACCCTAGTGTATCTCACTTGTGGATGGACACCCAGGAACAAAGAGATTTGAGATGTTTAGTGTTGAGAAGCTTCCAGTGTAACCACATGGCATATGGGCTCTGCCTTGACCAACTAGGTTGCAAGAACTCAGATAGACAGACAGAAGGTGGTAGAGATGATAGGATGTAACTCGTCTGTGGTGATCTAAGGGATTGCTTCTGAAAAGTCTCATCTCGATGCATCTCGAGTCTTGTGGGGAAAGTGCACCACCTCTCGAGAGGGTATAAACTAAGTACTTAGTCGTGTCCCCGGTAATGGACATTTTGAGCATCAAAGACATTGAAATGATCAAGAATCTCCTCATCCCAATTTCTCTAAATTAAAACTTGTTGGGTGAACAACGATAGCACCTGGTGTGATTCAAGTCTACCACGTGTGATGAAATGTTTTTAAAAAGAGAAAAACTATTTTCAAAGGATAGGGAAAACTTATTTTATGCAAAGGCCAGCCAAAACTCCACTTAGCCATATATTCATGTAGATGTTAGATTACCATATCAATATGATATCACTTGCAGATACAATTCAAATGTATTGACCCTTGTGGCTGTAACTTATCATGTTGCAGGTTTGTTTGATGTTAGTGAAGTGTGTTGAGTAGGGATTACAAGTCTACAACCAACATGTTTTCCTATGGCACATGAAGATAAAGGACTCCATGCTTTATAGTTATATTTGCTGCTATGTAATAAGATATCCATATGAGCTATGTAAGTTGTAATGAATTATTTTATTCCTGGTTATAGGTTGTAATATGACCTTTGTTTCTTGATATTACATCTTAAACTGTGGGTGCTAGATATTCGATCTAGGGACTAGCACTGTAAACACAAGGACTTGTACCTTATTGGGTTCAGACCTCTACATCAACCTCGTTACCGATAAGTACTCTTTTCTAGTTCCCGTGATATGTGATCCCTTGTGATCTAGTCACATGCTTGCAAGCTAACTGGATGACATTCCACCGAGAGGGCCCAGAGTATATTTATCTGTCATATGGATGGATAAATCCCACTCTTGATCCATGTGCCTCAACACATACTTTCCAAACACTCAATGCCACCTTTATAGCCACCCAGTTATGGTGTGGTGTTTGATGTCATCAAAGCATCCTTCTAGTGATGGTGATTAGCATGATCTCATGGCCGAAGGAATTAGGTTGCTATGTATCAGAACGCTTATAGCAAACGAACTATTGAAATGACTTGATCTTTATGCTACACTTATCTATAGGAGTATGTCCATCACACCATTCTCCTAATGATATGATCTTGTTATTAATAACATCTCAATGTTCATGATCGGGAAACCACGATCATTTATCAACCAACAAGCTAGTATTATAAAGAGGCTTTACTAGGGACTCTAATTAGTTTACAAATCACACAACTATTAATGTTTCCGGTTAATACTATTATAGCATGAAGTAAACATTTATCATAAACACAAAGATATAATAATAACTACTTTTATTATTTCCTCTAGGGCATATCTCCAACAAAAGGAATATTCTATTATGGCTAATGTGGTTAACAAAAGTACAAAGAAATATGTAGAACCTGATGAACAAATAAATGTTGAACCTGCAGTAGCAATTGTGAAAGACCTTGACACTAAAAATCTAGAAGATGGACACATTATTTTTTGTGAAGATGCTTCTAATATTGTTTCACATCCTAGTAGAAATAGGAAAGCTAGTGTTCATGTGCTTTCTTTCAAAATAGGTGATCATTGCTATTATGGTTTATGTGATATTGGTGCAAGCTCAAGTGTTATTCCTTATGAGATTTACAAAGAAATTATGCATGAAATTGGTCCTTGTGAACTTGAATAAATTAATGTGGTTATTCAGCTTGCTAATAGAGAGACCATATCTCCAATTGGTATTGTAAGAGATGTGGAAGTTCTTTGTGGTAAGACTAAATATCCTGCTGATTTTTTAGTACTTAGTAAGGAAGCTAGTAAAACTTGTCCTATCATTTTTGTTAGACCTTTCTTGAACACTTGTGGAGCTATTATAGATTGTAAGAAGGAGAAAATTTTAACTAAATTTGATGGAGAATATTAAGAGTTTAATTTTTCCAAATTTGCTAAAACTCCTTATGAAAATGAATTGCCTAATGAGGATTTCAGAGTTGAACAACTTTCTTCTATTTCTCTTGCTCCTAACAATGCTTTGCAGCAATATATGGAATATCATGAAATTGAGGTCTTCATGGAAGAAAGAAATGAGATTGACGAGATTTTTCTTTGTCAACCTGAGATGCTTAAGCATAACCTACCTCTGGAAGATTTGGGGACCACACTACCACCTAAAGAGGATCCAGTCTTCGATCTAAAACCTCTACCCGATGATCTTAAATATGCTTATCTAGATGATATGAAAATATATCTTGTTATTATTAGTTCTAAACTTTCAGGAAAGGAAGAGGAAAGATTATTGGAAGTATTGAAGAAACACCGAGGAGCTATGGGTTCTACTCTTGATGATTTAAAAGAGATTTCTCGTACTATATGTCAGCATGCTATTAATATACAATTGGATGCAAAGCCAGTTGTTGAACATCAACGTTGTTTAAATCCTAATATGAAGGAGTGGTAAGAAATGAGGTATTAAAACTTCTTGGTGCTGGTATTATTTTTCCTATTGCTGATAGTAATTGGGTTAGTCTTGTTCATTGTGTCTCTAAGAAAGGAGGAATTATAGTTGTGCTAAATGAAAATAATGAGCTTATACCTTAAAGACTAGTAGTTGGTTATAGGATGTGCATTGATTTTAGAAAGGTGAACAAAGTTACTAAGAAAGATCATTATCCTCTACCTTTTATTGATCAAATGCTAGAAAGGTTGTCTAATAAGACTCATTTTTGTTTTCTTGATGGTTATTCTAGGTTTTCTCAAATTGCTGTTAGAACGCAAGACCAAGAAAAACCACTTTTACGTGCCCTTATGGAACTTATGCTTATAGGCGTATGCATTTTGGTTTGTGTAATGCTCCTGCTACTTTTCAGAGATGTATGTCTGCTATCTTTCATGGTTTTTGTGAAGAAATTGTGGAAGTGTTCATGGACGATTTATCCATCTATGGAACTTCTTTTTATAATTGTTTGCACAATCTTGATAAAGTTTTGTAGAGATGTGAAGAAACTAATCTTGTTCTTAATTGGGAGAAATGCCACTTTATGGTTAATGAAGGAATTATCCTTGGACATAAAATTTCTGAAAGAGGTATTGAAGTTGACAGAGCCAAAGTTGAAGCAATTGAGAAAATTCCCTGTCCGAGGGATGTGAAAGGTATTCGTAGTATCATTGGTCATGCTGGTTACTATAGGAGGTTTATTAAATATTTCTCCAAGATATCAAAGCCTCTTACTAATCTTCTCCAAAAAGATGAACCTTTTGTTTTTTATGATGATTGTAAGGAAGCTTTTGAAACTCTAAAGAAAGCTTTAACTACTGCTCATATTATCCAACCACCTGATTGGAATTTACCCTTTGAAATTATGTGTGATGCTAGTGATTTTGCTGTAGGTGCTGTTCTTGGGCAACGAATAGATAAAAAATTGAATTTTATCCATTATGCTAGTAAGAGTCTTGATTTTTTTTCAAAAGAATTATGCTATTATTGAAAAAGAGTTCTTAGGTGTAATCTTTGCTTGTGATAAGTTTAGACCTTATATTGTTGATTCAAAAGTTACCATTCATACTGATCATGCTGCTATTAAGTACCTTATGACAACGAAAGATGCTAAGCCTAGGCTTTTTAGATGGGTGTTGCTTTTACAAGAGTTCGATCTACATATTGTAGATAGGAAAGGTGCTGGAAATTCTATTGCTGATAATTTATCTTGATTGGAAAACATTTTTTTTGATCCTGTGCCTGTTCATGATAGTTTTCCAATGAACAGTTGGCTGCAATAAAGGTAAGCTCGCGAGAGAGTCCTTGGTATGCTGATTATACTAACTTTATTGTTTCCAAGTATTTGCCTCCAACCTTTACAGCCCAGCAAATAAGGAAATTCTTTTATGATCTAGGGCATTATTTTTGGGATGACCCACATTTATATAAAGAAGGAGTGGATGGTACTATGCGAATATGTGTTCCAGAACATGAACAACAAGAGATATTGAGAAAATGTCATGGTAGTGCTTATGGAGGACATCATGCTGGAGATAGAACCGCACAAAAGGTTTTACAATCTGGTTTTTATTGGCCTACTCTTTTAAAGATACAAGAAAGTTTATTTTATCATGTGATGAATGTCAAAGATTTGGTAACATATCTAGATGCAATGAAATGCCTATGAATTATTCTCTTGTTATTGAACCATTTGATTGTTGGGGATTCGAATTTATGGGTCCTTTTCCTCCTTCAAAATGGTATACTCATATTCTTGTTGCTATTGATTATGTTACTAAGTGGGTAGAATCCATACCTATAAAAAGTGCAGATGGTGAGACCTCTTTAAAAATGCTTAAAGATGTTATTTTTCCTAGGTTTGGTGTGCCTAGATATCTTATGACTGATGGAGGTTCTCATTTTATTCATGGTGGCTTTAGGAAGACCCTTTCTAAATATGATGTTAATCATAGAATTGCTTCACCTTATCATCCTCAAACATGTGGGCAAGTGAATTATCAAATAGAGAAATTAAAACTATCTTGCAAAATACTGTCAATAGATCAAGGAAAAATTGGGCTAAAAAGTTGAATGATGCTTTATGGCTTATAGAACTTCTTATAAAAATCCTATGGGAATGTCTCCTTACAAAATGGTTTATTGGAAAGCTTGTCACTTGCCTTTAGAATTAGAACACAAAGCTTATTGGGCAGTAAAAGAACTGAATAGAGATTTTAAACTTGTTGGTAAGAAAAGATTGCTTGAATTGAGTTCTTTAGATGAGTGGAGAAGTGAGGCTTATGAAAATGCTAGACTCTTTAAAGAAAAGGTTAAAAGATGGCATGATAGGAGGATTCTTAAGAGAGAGTTCCATGTTGGTGAGAAAGTTCTATTGTATAGGTCTCGTCTCATTTTTTCTGTAGGAAAACAACTCTCAAAATTGGAAGGACCTTTTGTTATTGAAGAGGTGTATCGTTCAGGTGGTATAAAAATTTCTTCTTTGAGAGACAACACTACACAAGTGGCGAATGGTCAAAGGCTCAAACATTATATTTCTAGAGATTCTTATAATAAAGATGCTGATATTATTCAAGTGGTGACTTCGGAAGAATTTATTAAAGACCAAAGTCAGGAATCTATAGAGTCTGTTTTCGAATAGGTAACAGTTTTGGTATGAAAAGGTTTGCAAAAAACATTCCAAATTATTTTTTTGCAGTTTTTATTCAATATGGAAGATAACAAGTCGAAAGAGGGAAGGAAACGGATCCTGGGTGGCTCACACCACCCTGTGGTGCGGGCCCACCTAGCCGCGCCACCAGGTGGTGTGACCACCACGGAACCCGTCTTTGTCCCGTTTTCACCCAGTACCTTCCTTATGTCGTAAAAAATCGTAATATATAATCCCCCGATCCTCCGAGGTCCGTATATCATGTTCTTGTCGTGTTTTCATTTCGATCTGTTTCTATCAGGAACTATTCTCAAGTTTAGAAGCACAATGGTCTCCGCCAACGACAAGAGAAAGAAGCTCGTGGAAGATGATCTCCAAGACCCCAAGAAGGAGGAGGAGATCGTGGTTGAAGTTGAAGAAGAGGTGGAGGAAGACAAGCGTCCACGCACCCGTGCCACCGTTGAAAGCATTGGAGTGGTTGCAAATCCTGTCAAGCTCAAGAGGACTGCACGAATGTCCACGGGGTGGAAAGTTCCACGTCTTTGCTTGTCTCCATGGTCACTTCCTCCACGTACCAAGAACTCCTTCCATACTCTTATTCATGAGCAGCAATTCCAAAAGATACCCAAAAGAAAGTTTCCCTCCACTTGGGATATGCCTCGTTCTAACCATGCAGGGAAAGAATACTTTAAGGAGGAAGAGTGGGGAAAGAATCACAAGGACTGGGATTCACAGTCTGACATGATCATGAACCGAATTGAGCATAATTAGGAGATGATTCGTACTATCGCCTTCGAGATTGAGGATTTGAATAAGTTGATTGAAAAGCTTATCGAGAGAACACCACCACCACCAAAGGAGTAATTCGTCATCAGGTTTTGGCAACCCCTTGGTTTGTTCCAACCTTGGGGGAGTGCCGCGGTATCACATCATTATCTTTCATCTTTTTACCTTTTTAGTAGAGTCATATCATGAATAGAGAATTTATCATATACTCCCTCCGTTTCAAATAATTAGGCGCACACGAATTCCAATGGAAAGTTTGACCGAGTAAATAGAACAACTAAAATTTGATTATATTATGTAAAATTAGTATCGTTGGATTCGTATTGAAAGACACTTTCCAATGATGCTAATTTTATACCAACATTCTTTGTATATTTAGAGTAAATCTTGGTCAGAGAAAAATCATGCAAAACAAGGACGCCTTATTCATTGGAATGGAGGTAGTAGGATTGTTTGCATTGTGGAAGTATCTCTCCTCTAGTTGGTTATCTATGTATCCCTTGGTGTGAGTGCCTTTATGGAATATTAATGAGAAGTTTCATAATTACTTTTTGCACATCTTATTTTAGTTTGTAATTCCTGTTATATGATTGATCTTGTTGTTAGTATTGGTATCACTTTGGGAGATTCAAGTAAATTTAGTTGGTTTTGGCAAACCTAGGTTTGGTCAGTAGCAACACTACTTTGAGGATTGAAAGGAAAAGAGGAAAGTACTTGCATATATATTATTTAATTTTGTTTCTTTCTTGATTAGCTCATAAGATTAGTATTCCCAAGTTAAGATCTTTTGTGTTTTCAAGGAAGATTGCACGATTGTTTCTATCACTTGTATGATTGTTTGTTTCATTCAACTCTTATGCTTGCTACCCAGCCTTGCTAGCCAAAAACCTGTACTGAGAGGGAATTCTTCTCATGCATCCAATCCTTGAACTAAAACCTTTGCCATTTGTGTCCACCATATCTACCTATTAGCATTATTGCTATTCCAATTAAATTCTCGAGTTTCATCTATCTTTCAAAGTAAAAAATCTTTTGTTATGTGAAAACTAGTTAGTAAAGCTCTCATGAACTTGATGGCACACCATTATTTCTTGCACCTTAATAAACTTGAACCATTGTGTCATTTATGTTATATATGCTTGCACTTATAAGTTGGGAATTAGCAGAACCATGTTGTCATGGGGAACGCCTTCAACACATGTACATATTACCCAGTTGATATCATGATTTTTTGTTTATGGATGTCGGCGGTGTGAAATAAAAGGGGAGCTTGTAAGTCCATGGAGTTATGTATATGTGTTATAGAAACACTTGGGAGACTAGCCTAAGCCATGCCTAATCATGGCGGAAACTTGCAGCATAACCATAGTGAGCAATTTGTGAAGCATCCTCAATAAAAACCTATGCAAATAGCAAATAAAAAGATCACTGAGATGTTCACTGTCTGTTGCCTTGTAATTTTGATATGGTATAGCTCCTGTGTCATGGGGCAAGGGATACCCCGTTGGCGGTTCTCTATGATACACATATACTTACAATGACAAGAACTTGCTTGTGACTAAAGTTGAGTAACATGAGGAACGGCCCTCGTACTCAAGGGACATGAGATTGCCAACTTATGATTTGTCAAGCATATACTCCATATTTGTTTCACTTTAACCTTAATCACCTCAAGATTCTTATGATAGGGGCAATGAGAGCTCAAAGCTAGTAAGTACCATAATCTTTTGGAAGATCTTTATGAAACTTGAAATCCCTGCTTCCCTCTATGAAGGTTCAATCTTTTACTTTTTAGTTGAGTCAGTAAGCATTTGAGTTGTTGTGATTCAATCATCCATATGATGATTTGTTCAATCTTGTTTCTTATGTTCCTTGTTTTGCACATTGCTCTTATCTGAATGAATACTATTGTGAAAGCTATCTTTGTAAAAATCTCATTATGTTTGAATAAGAGATTCCTGCTTTATGAACTCCATTACAAAAGCTTTGCTCAAAACTAAGTATGATTTTTCAATTGCTCTCTGACCAAGAACAAAGTTTGCCATTGCCAATTATGATTTTCTTTATGCATCTATATTGTGACTCCCATACTCGTTGCAAGTTAAGTTATATAATGGTGAGTTGTTTTCTATTATGACTTGTGCATTAATGAATGTGATGCTTTGAAAGAACATGTGGGCTCCCATGTGTGGTTTTGGTAATTAATGACAATCTTTATGGACTAATGTGTGTATTAAGTTATACTTGTAGGATTTGTCCATTGGCATCGCTTGGAGCATGTGTTGGCTTCTAGATCGATGAAATGAGAATAAGATGTGTTGTGCAAGTTAAAAATGAGCCATCTATAGAAGATCTCATGTTTGATGCTTGCCATCCTCGGTGATCATGGATCGATGATGAGGATCAAGAAAGGCATTCCATCTTGAGAAGGGAAAGATCGTCTACATCGAGCTCAAGTGGAATGCTCAAGGCAAAGGTATAATCTTGATAGGTTTTCCCTTTTGCCGGTCTCATGTTGTTAGTGGGAGACCGGGTTTAGGATCGATAGCCATACTATCAAGAGGGGCTCTCGAATGAGTAACTCGATCACATCGTTCGGAGAGAGCTCAAACCTTTGCATACTTGCATCATCGTATTTGGTCCTATCCATGCAAGTATATAGAGCTTGTGTCAATCTCCATAACAAGCTCTTGTTCATCAAAATCGTATCTCCCGTATATATCTTGTTGCGACTTTGATCTTGGCGGTTTTCCGGTGTCTCACCAAGTGAGGTATATCACATTATAATACATGATACATTCTCACTTGGTGATAACCAATACTTTATAGGGTATCTTGTGTCGTCCTCTTTCCAACACAATTGGAATTGGGTCAATCGAAGCTACCATTCAAAAGTTATCGCGATTTAAACATTTGCTGTTATTCGGTTTGTAAAAGAAAAACAAAACTGGATTTCTGGGCCGAACGGTAGTACCGCTTGGTACTACCGGACAGCCCAGTGCGTGCGTGGGCCGCATCAGTATCGTCTGGTACTGATTTCCGATCGTACCGGCTCGGCTCGGTAGTACCGCCTTGGCGGGCCGGTACTACCGGTCGGCCCATCTTCTTTCTGCCGCCCTGCTCCCCGCTTTGCTGGCCCAGCTCGGCTCCCTTTCCTCGCGCGTGCATGCAGCCGCCGCGCTGCCTTGTTCCCGCTCGATCCCGCCCAGGCTCGCCTCGATTCCCGCTATGGCCCTGGCTCTCGCTCGCTGCGCGCGCTGCCTGCTGCGTTGACCGCGCAGCCGCCGCTCGCTCACGCGCGCGCTGCTTGGCCCGCTGGCCCCGCTCCCGTCACCCACACACGCGCGCTGCCTGGCCCACTAGATCGATCCTTTTGCCTCGCGCGCGCACTGCTATGCACCCAGCTCGTGTTGACCCGCACGCATGCAGCCGTCGCCAGCTCCGCTCACTGTGGCCCCGCTCGCCTGCTGCGAGGCTGCTCCGTTTTTCCTTTGTCCTTCGCTGGCGCGTGCGGTAGTACCGGTTTGGACCGGTACTACCGTCCCGTTCTGAAAAACGCCCCAACGGGCAGATTTTGTTCAGCCCTATATATAGCTTTGTCCTTTTTTTTGTTTTGACTGCTTCTTCCTCCTCCATTAGTCTAAGCTTTGTCCATACTTGCTCTCATTCTCTAGCTTGATTAATCTCTTTCCCTCCAATGATTCTTGCCCATATTTGAGTGGAAGAGAGAGGATATCTAGACCCACGTTTTGACCTAACCGATTCATCTCTTTGTGAGTGTATCTTTGGGGATCTATATTTGGGGGGATTTTGTGTCCCTCTTTGATTCCTCCTCTCTTGTTCCCCTAATAGATTTAGTAGCTTTGTTGGAACTTGAGAGCGAGGGATTGGAGCACCTTTGTGGTGTTCTTGCCATTTGCATTAGGTGCGTCGGTTTGAGTTCTCCTTGGAGGATTTGGTTCATGTTACTCATTGGATCTTGTCCCTCTTGGGTTCTTGGAACCCTAGATGGTTTTGTGGCCTTGGTGGCATTGTGGCCTTGGTGGCGTTTGTTGGGAGCCTCCAATTAATTTGTGGAGAAGTGCCCCAACCTTGTGAGAGGTTTTGGTTGCCACCGACAAGTGCACCGATAGTGGAAGCGTGGATCGATCCCGTTGGGGTGAGATTCACCGGAGAATAAGGGAGACCTTTTGTGGCGTAGGTGGTTAGATACCACCCCCTCTCCAAACGAGACGTACTCCATGTTGGGAGGAACTCGGTAAAATATCATTGTCCCCGCGTGCCTCAGTTATCTCTATACCGAGCTCTTTACTTATGCACTTTACATTGTGATAGCCTTCGTGCTTGAAGTAATCTATATATTGCTATCACATTGTTGCTTGTATTGCTTAGCATAAGTTGTTGGTGCACATAGGTGAACCCTAGTTGTTCTAGGTTGTGCTTGACAAAGTAAACGCTAGTTTAATTCTGCCTTTGTCGAGCCACTCTCGGAAAAGTTTTAATCGCCTATTCACCCCCCCTCTAGGCGACATATGTATCCTTTCATGCTTCTTGACTGTATTCTTTTTATGGACACTTCACTCCATAAACATGAGGTCATGTTTACTAAGTTCAGTTTTCGCTTGGGGACAAGCGAGGTCTAAGCTTGGGGGGAGTTGTCCATTTTGCATCACTATTTTATATCAAAATTTGTTGTTATTCATTGATATATTTCATATTAAGAGGTGATATGTAACATCCCAAAATATAACACAAAGATCATTAAACTCTAATCACTAAATTAGTGTTAACAAGAACTTTAATTAATTTAAAATCATATGAATGCATGTGTGAATGAGATGATTTGATAAATGCATGAATGAACTTGTGTGATTAACCTAAATATCAAGAAATGGTTTAAAGATGAAAATAACATCATATAAAACATTTCCATGAAGAAACAAAACAAGAGAAAATCAAAAACAAATAAAATAAAGCAAATGGTCATTTTTGCCAATCTTGCTCACTAGGTCACTTTGAGTGTTTCTAGTTCAAGATTTCAAACAGAAACTTTTCCAA
Source organism: Avena sativa (assembly GCA_916181665.1). Taxonomy (NCBI): domain Eukaryota; kingdom Viridiplantae; phylum Streptophyta; class Magnoliopsida; order Poales; family Poaceae; genus Avena; species Avena sativa. Next base: position 293,607,136 of record OV702297.1, on the reverse strand, counting down.
CTCTTTTCACCCCTTGCTAGAACAAGTAAAAGTAAATCAAAGCCCACCTTTCAAACTTGCAGAAACATTTGGCAACCTCATTCAAATCACAATTCAAAATTGAATCTTTATCATATGTGAAGATCACCCATTTTCAAAACCCAACCAAACCAGTGCCCCTTGACTAATCCAACTAACCAGACACTCCCTAGTATGTGCATAGCAAACCCACCAAGTTTGAATCCAAAATTCAAATTTAAAGTTCTTGCGGCCATTTCATCAAACACCTTCCAGATATAAATCAAACAAACATCAAACACTATAGTGTGCAGTAAAATTGGCCTAACTTGTTTCCTCTATAGCTCACTCTACACTCTCAGTAGATGATCAAAGTAATCTAACTAGCTTTAGCACCACTGTGAGCAAGCCTAGCCATTAATGTCAACCATGCCGAGAGCACCATTGCCACCAGCGAGCTAGAGGACGCACTAGCCTCGCCAACCTTGTCTGGGACATGCAGCACCGTCCACCGCACCCACTGTCCCAGCCTCGAGCAATGCCAGCCCCTGGACCACACGACACGCCCATGCCAAACCTCTCTACGACCATGCCGAGAGCGCGCCAGTGCGCCACGCTCGACCAGCACCCACAGACCGTGTGCCGCCCTCGCCGCTTGCAGGGATGATCACCAGCACCCCAGCACCCCGCCAGACATGCCTGTTCGCCGCCGCGCGGACCACGCGCGCTGTGAGACATTAAAACCGCCGTCGGATCCGCCTAGAGAATCAGCGTGTTCCGACCGGTCAGCACCGCCCCACGCCTCGCCACCGCGCCGTTGAGCTTCGCCAGGGAGCACAGCACCGCCCCCTACCATCGCCCATGCCAGTAGCTCTCTATGCCGTCGACCACGACGAGCTCAGCCCGCGCCCGTCGGTCCCCTTCCGCCACTATAAATAGAGGCCTCCACCGCTCGTTTTCACCACACCAATTCACTCCCCTATCACCCATAACCACCCCACCGCACTCCCGGAGCAAGGCGAGCAGCGCATCGCCGGAATTTGGCCAGAGCCCGCCGCTGCTGGAGGAGAAGGGAGCAGTCGATTGGAGCCACCCCAGGAGAAGCTATCGGTACCAGGATAACCGCCATCGTCGACTTCGTCATTCGCCCCCATCGCTGATCCTCGCCTGAGCCCCGGTGAGCCTCCCACGACCCCCACCTGCCGCGCTAGTGTTTTGTCTCGCTGGCGCTGCCCGACGTGGACGATGAACCGTAGCCATTCGATTAGAGTTAGATCGTGCGGTTCACATTGCCCTGTATCGCTTCGCCCCTCCCCGTCTCACTGACGTGTGGGCACAACCACTTAACCAGCCCGCGTACGCGATGTGTGTAGTGGGCTGGCCTAGTAAAACATCCCGCGCGACCCAACAATTCAAATTAAGCTTTATTCATTTAATTTCAAACATAGTTCTGTACCTAGATTCAAAAATCCACCCAGCTTGATTCACTGAACCAAAATGCATGAAACCAATTTTGTTAGAAAGGTACCGAAATGCTTAATCCAGGACCGTTGGATTCAAACCATTTGGAGTTATAGATCAACCATGGTAAAAATAACAAGGCAGAAGCTTTTCTGCATTCAAACATTTTTTAAAATTCAACCATAAAGGCTTTTGAGTTGATTCCAACTCTCAAAAAATTTGATCATACCTTTCAGAATATATAAAAACATATGGGTTTACTTGCAAAAATAATGTTCAAGCAATAAAAGAATGCTACATAGGCATTTCTACTCACTTTATTTAATTAAAATAAAAAGGTTTAATAAGGTTTAACCTTTTTATTTTAATTAAAAGGTTAAACCTTATTATTTGGGTAGGGCTTGACTGGAAATTCCCATGTGCTAAAATATGTGGTGATGACATGTGTCAACATGATCCCATGTTTGAGTTGGAGAATATTAAATCTTAAGTAGTTTTTCAATGAGTAGAAATTAATTTTCTCAAATAAAATAAATAAGACAAGTTCTTTAATCCTTGTGATAATGGTGATGATGCTAGATCATCTAGTATGACTCTTTGTGTGATGATTTAAAAGTAGTTAAGTATTGTTTGGTGATTGTGTACCTCGTATTTATTTATAGACGCTAGTACCGAACAAGGATACAAGGAGGAAGGAGGATACTACGAGGAAGAAGCCGATGAAAACTTCAACCACTGCTCTGCACAAGGCAAGCTAACACTTGCAACTTAGCAAGCCCAATATTACTAGTTGGATTAGCAAGCTATTAACTTAGCAAGCTAACCCTTGCAAATATACAAGCCAATACTTGCTTGTTACTGTGCCAACTATATGCCTTAAGCATATGTGATCATACCCACTTGATAACCCAATCCTAGCTTTACTTGCAAGCTTAATACTTTATTTTCTTTATCAAAGCTTTCTCTTAGAGTTTACATGGTGACATGTAGATTCTAGAAAGATAACTAAAGGTAGCATAAAGAGCATAAAATTTGGCCTAAGTTAGATAATCTTGATGTCATCCTAAGGCATGAGATTGAACTTAGCAAAATCTCCACTTATTTACCACCCCTCATTAGTATTTACCACCACTTGTAGATGCTAGTGCTAAGTATAAAACTTGATCAACTTTAGATGGGAATACTTGGTGAAAATGGTTCTGAAAACCTTAGAATGATGAGTCATTCTACTGAAATGTTTTGACATGTGTTTCCGAACACCAGATGATTTTGATGATGAAAATATTGAGGCATGAGCCTTAGCCCTTTATAAAACTGATGGTTGTCTGGATGCGATGCCATTCCAATTTTATCGTACCACCACAATACCCGAAATTTGGGTAGGGCTTGACTGGAAATTTATATACCTTAGTATGGGTTCGCTCGCGGCCAAGGTTTGAGCTGAGGCTACCTTGTGAAGATTGTCCACCTGTGCAGTACCCAAGATGACAGTTGGTCATGGTTGGGAGGCCAAACTCACAGGAGAGGTGCCTATACTAGGGCGTGTAATTGAAAGTTTAGGATTGATTATCCGCATACTGAGTATGGTGAATTCAGGATTGTTCCTGACGGATGTATCGAATGTTGTGGTGAAAGTGTACAATCTCTGCAGAGTGTCAAACTATTCGAATAGCCGAGTCCGCGGTTATGGACAGTTGGAGTGTCCATACTGTTCCCCCTTCAGATGTTTTCAAAATGACTTGTGAAATAAATTATGACTTTGACTTGACCACAACAAAGTTGTGATATGAAATTCAAATTCCCACTTAGGTGGTATAAAACTCTCAACTAGTTTTCTTTGCTTCTGAACTTAGTAGAGGTAAATCTGGCTTTTTGCAAAACAACCTTAGAGCTTAGTATCCTACTACAAAAACCCCCTTAATTTGTTAGTATTAGTTTGTGAGTACTTAAAGAGTACTCATGGCTTTGTCCTTGGCTATTCCCGTGGCTAGACTATGAAGAGGAGTATCAGGATGACAGACCGCAGGAAGGTTACGACAACTAGGATCATCTCCCATCGTCAGCATTGCCTGTGACCCTGAAGATGGAGCTTCGCTTACGCTATCGTTACTATTACGCTATTCCGCTGCTTGAGTTGTATTAAGAACTGGATCATGAGATCCTTATTTGTGTAAGAACTTATGTATGGTTTGTAATGGATGATATACTGTGATATCCAAATCGGTTATGTCTCGCAAAAATGGTAATCCTAGGATTGCAATGTATGGCATAACAGGCATCTGGGATTAAAAGTCTGGGTGTTGACATGATACTTATGTTATTTCATCTATTTGCATGTTGGATGACTTTTTGAGGATGAACTGCCGGAGTCAGGATTCTGATGGAAAAAGAGGTGTCCAGATGCAATATTCGCAAAGATCAGATAATTCCAGAAAATATATGGAAATCCCAATTTTTCTAGAAGACGAAGGAGGCCAAAAGGAGGAAGAGAGATGGGCCACAGGGACAACACCACCCCTGCCCCCCTAGGTCGCGCCACCAGGTGGTGTGGCCACCCTGGTCCACCTCTGGTATCGCCCATTTCGGCTATAACATCCCCTCGAAACCCTAAGATTCAGGGAGCGACCATAGAAAGATTCCGCCACCTCTGTGGGGCGAAAGCTATACAGAGATAAAGAGCTCTTTGGCAGGCAGAATTCTGCCAGGGAAATTCCTTCCTGGATAGGGAATATCGTCGCCATCAACACCGTCATTAAGCTAGACTTGATCAGGATCATCATCATCATCACCATCATATCCACCAGCAACATCACCACCACTCCATCCCGCTATAACAATTGGGTTGAATCTTGCATAGTTCTTAGGGGAAACTTTCCCGGTGTTGATTACTTTTGTAATTGATGCTATTGAGTGGAACCATTGAATTACTGTTTATGTTCAGATTGTTACTTACCATTATATCATCTCTGATCTTGATCCATATGATGTCTCGTGAGTAGTTCGTTTAGTTCTTAAGGACATGGGATAAGTCATGTTGTTAGTAGTGGAATTATGTTGAGAAATATTCATTGGTTTGCTATTTTAGTTGTGGTGTTATTCTTCTAGTAGTGTCATGTGAACGTCGACTATATGATACTTCACCATTTATGGGCCTAGGGGAATGCATTGTGTATTTGGCTACTAATTGTGGGGTTACCGGAGTGACAGAAACCTAAACCCCCGTTAGGAAGCCATTGCATAAGGGAGTGTAGGATCTCAGAGTTTAATGTTGTGGTTAGGTTTTTATCTTAATTATTTTCTTGTAGTTGTGGATGCTTGCAAGGGGTATAATCACAAGTATGTATTAGTCCAAGTTAGAGCAGTACATTAGCATAGGTTCACCCACATAACTCTTATCCAACCAATGAAGATTAATCGACTATATGAAGCGAAAGCACTTGACAATATTCCCATGTGTCCTCGAGAACGTTTGGTCGTCATAAATAATACAACCGGCTTGTCCTTTGCTATAAAAAGGATTGGGCCACTCGCTGCAATTATTATTATTGTATTTTATTTACTCGCACTTTATTTATCTACATTATCAAAAAGCCCTAAAAATCTGTTTGCTAGTATTTACAGTGAATCCTTGATCCAAACTGCTCATCAACACCGTCTGCTCCTCGTTGGGTTTGACACTCTTATTTATCAAAAGTACTATGATACACCCCCTATACTTGTGGGTCGTCAAGACTATTTTCTGGTGCCGTTGCCGGTGAGTGTAGCGCTATTGAAGAGTGGAAATTGGTAAAGGAAACTTTACTGTGAGTATTGTTTTTATTTCTGTTTGTTATTTTATTTGCATTATGGATAACACACTTGGTTTCCTATTTGGGAAAACTACTATCCCTGCTAAGGTAGTAGATGAACCCCCGCCTGCTGAATTGGATCCTTTTAAAATACCTCCGAAAATTGTTGATCGAGTTATGGATAACTGCTATTTTGGAGATGGAACTGTCCATCCTGATGATCATTTGCTCTTTATACATGAATTATGCGAGTTGTTCAAGTGTGCAGGTATTACAATGGATCAAGTTAAGAAAAATATATTCTCTTTATCGTTGAAAGGCAGAGCTGATGAATGGTATAAGCTGCTGAAGAATGGCCAATCTATTGAATGTGAGGAAATTGTACCTCTCTTTTATTCTAAATTCTATCCTCCTAGTGAGATTCATAAAGATCAGAATAAAATATATAACTTCTGGCCTCATGATGGAGAGAACATTTCCCAAGCTTGGGGGAGATTGAAGTTATTAATGCTCAAATGTCCCATTCATGAGCTTCCCAATAATAATATTATTAATAACTTCTATGCAAGGCTTCCTCTTCATGATAAGGATTTATTGGATGCTTCTTGTGCTGGATCATTTACACTATGAAAGAAGAAGCTAAATGGGATCTTCTCGACCGTATTCAAGAAAATACTGAAGCATGGGAGAATGACAAAGGAAGAAAGTCAGGTATAAATTATGATTATGAATGCATTAAATCTTTTATGGAAACTGATGACTTTCATAATATTAGTGCTGCTTATGGTCTTGATTCTCAAATTTTTGCAAATTGTTTTTAAGGCCTTTGACTCTTATATTGAAATTCCAAAAAAGGAATGGAACAAGTATCATGCGCCATATAAAGATATTGTTAACTATGTTCCTGCTAGAAATACTGAAGTTTGTACTATTGATCGTATTTCTCCTGAACTTTATATTGAGAAAATACCTTTCCCTGCTAAGGTAAAGGAACATCCTATGATAACTAGTGTGGTTAACAAAAGTACAAAGAAATATTTAGAAACCGATGAAATAAATGTTAAACTTGCAATAGCAATTGTAAAAGACCTTGTCACTAAAAATCTAGAAGATGGACACATTATTTTTTGTGAAGATGCTTCTAATATTGTTTCACATCCTAGTAGAAATAGGAAAGCTAGTGTTCCTGTGCTTTCTTTCAGAATAGGTGATCATTGCTATTATGGTTTATGTGATATTGGTGCAAGCTCAAGTGCTATTCCTTATGAGCTTTACAAAGAAATTATGCATGAAATTGGTCCTTGTGAACTTGAAGAAATTGATGTGGTTATTTAGCTTGCTAATAGAGATACCATATCTCCAATTGGTATTGTAAGAGATGTGGAATTTCTTTGTGGTAATACTAAATATCCTGCTAATTTTCTAGTACTTGGTAAGGAAGCTAGTAAAACTTGTCCTATCATTTTTGGTAGACCTATCGTGAACACTTGTGGAGCTATTATAGATTGTAAGAAGGAGAAAATTTTAACTAAATCTGATGGAGAATATTATGAGTTTATTTTTTCCAAATTTTCTAAAGCTCCTTATGAAAATGAATTGCCTAATGAGGATTTTAGAGTTGAACAACTTGCTTCTATTGCTCTTGCTCCTAACAATGCTTTGCAGCAATATATGGAAGATCATGAAAGTGAGATCTTCATGAAAGAAAGAAATGAGATTGACGAGATTCTTCTTTGTCAACCTAAGATGCTTAAGCCTAATCTACTTGTGAAAGATTTGGGTACCACATTACCACCTAAAAAGGATCCAGTTTTCGATCTAAAACCTCTACCTATTGATCTTAAATATGCTTACATTGATGATAAGAAAATATATCTTATTATTATTAGTTCTAAACTTTTAGGAAAGGAAGAGGAAAGATTATTCGAAGTATTGAAGAAACACCAAGGAGCTAAGGTTTATACTCTTGATGATTTAAAAGGGATTTCTCCTACTATATGTCAGCAAGCTATTAATATAGAACATGATGCAAAACCAGTTGTTGAACATCAACGCCATTTAAATCCTAAGATGAAGGAAGTGGTAATACATGAGGTATTAAAACTTCTTGATGCTGGTATTAGTTTTCCTATTGATGATAGTCAATGGGTTAGTATTGTTCATTGTGTCCCTAAGAAAGGAGGAATTACCGTTGTGCCCAATGAAAACAATGAGCTTATTCCTCAAAGAGTAGTAGTTGGTTATAGGATGTGCATTGATTTTAGAAAGGTGAACAAAGTTACTAAGAAAGATCATTATCCTCTACCTTTTATTGATCAAATGCTAGAAAGGTTGTCTAATAAGACTCATTTTTGTTTTCTTGATGGTTATTCTGGGTTTTCTCAAATTGTTGTTGAAAGGATACAAATGTCGCCTAGAGCGGGGGTGAATAGGCAATTTAAAACTTTTCCTAGAGTGGCTCAACAACGGCGGAATAAAACTAGCGTTTACTTTGTTAAGCACAACCTAGAACAACTAAGGTTCATCTATGTGCACCAACAACTTATGCTAAGCAATACAGGCAACAAAGTGATAGAAAGATATATATTACTTCAAGCATGAAGGCTATCACAATGTAAAGTGCATAAGTAAAGAGCTCGGGTATAGAGATAACCGAGGCACACGGGGACAACGATATTTTACCGAGTTCCTCCCAACATGGAGTACGTCTCGTTTGGAGAGGGGGTGGTATCAAACCACCAACGCCACAAAAGCCCTCCATTATTCTCCGGTGAATCTCACCCCAACGGGATCGATCCACGCCTCCACTATCGGTGCACTTATCGGTGGCAACCGGAACCTCTCACAAGGTTGGGGCACTTCTCCACAACTTAATTGGAGGCTCCCAACAAATGCCACCAAGGCCACAACGCCACCAAGGCCACAAAACCGTCTAGGGTTCCAAGAACCCAAGAGGGACAAGCTCCAATGAGTAACTTAAACCAAATCCTCCGAGGAGAACACAAACCGATGCACCGAATGCAAATGGCAAGAACACCACAAAGATGCTCCAATCCCTCACTCTCAAGTTCCAACAAAGCTACTAAAGCTATTGGGGGAACAAGAGAGGAGGAATCAAAGAGGGACACAAAATCCCCCAAAATCTAGATCCCCAAAGATACACTCACAAAGAGATGAATCGGTTAGGTCAAAACATGGATCTATATCTCCTCTCTCTTCCACTCAAATATGGGCAAGAATCATCGGAGGGGAAGAGATTTATCATGCGTCCAAATCTAGAGCAATTGTGGACAAAGCTTAGACAAATAGAAGAGGAAGAAGCAACCCTAAACGATAATGGACAAAAGGCTTATATAGGGCTAGGCAAAAAATGGCCGTTGGAGCGATTTTCCTGAACGGTCCGGTAGTACCGGAACGGTCCGGTAGTACCGGAACGGGCCGGTACTACCGGACCCTAACCAGCGAACTCCAGGAAAAACCAACTAGCAAGCAGGAAATCAAGGCCAGCAAGGGGCCACCGCAGGGCCACAGATAGCAGGGAAAGCGCGCAGCAAGGCAGAGCGTGCTGCGCGCGTGGGGCCAGCAGGCGCGGTTGCAGCGAGGCGGCAGCAGCTGCAGTGAGCGGGGCCAACGCGGGCTGAGCAGCACGCGCATGCGGTCAACACGCGAGGCAGCCCGCGCGGGCAAGGTGAGTGATCCAGGCCAGGGAGTGGGGCGGACGTACGCGGCTAGCTGCGAGGTAGCGCGCGAGAGAGTAGCGAGGCAGGGCTGGCGCACGCGGGAACCAGCTAGGAGCGCGGGGTCAACACGAGGAGGCAGTGCGGCGCGCGCGATGCATGCGGGAACAGCGGCAGCCAGCAGGGCGAGCCCAGCGCGAGCGTGCGGGAGCGAGCGCGGCTGAGCGCGCGCGAGGCGGAGCGGGCGACGCGCTGAGTGGGGCCAGCGAGCGGCAGCTGCGGGCGCAGGTCAACGCGACGAGCGGGATGCAGGGAGCAGGGAGTTTCTGGGCAGATGTTTCTGGGCCGGCCGATACTACCGAGAAATACTACTGGGCGAGGCAGAGAGGAAATGGGCCGCGCTCAGGGGAGGGCGGTAGTACCGTCCCGCCCGGGCGGTACTACCGCTCGGCCCAGAAACAGATATTCCTTTTTAAACACAAATAAAGCAAACTTCAAATATTCATAACTTTGGCTAGAAGGCTCCAATTGACCCGATTCCAATTGCGTTGGAAAGAGGACGACAAGAGCTTTCCAATAAAATGTGGAAATATTGGTTATCACCAAGTGAGGATGTATCATGTATTATAATGTGAGATACCTCACTTGGTGAGAAACCGAAAAGCCGTCAAGATCAAAATCGCAATAAGATGCAAACGGAAGATCCGATTTTGATGAACAAGAGCTTGTTGTGGAGATTACCACAAGCTCTATGTCCTCATATGTGTAGGACCAAATAACAACCAAATACGATGATGCAAGTATGCAAAGGTTTGAGCTCTCTCTGAACGATATTATCGAGTTACTCATTCGAGAGCCCCTCTTGATAGAACGATTATCTATCCTAAACCTGGTCTCCCACACATAACATGAGACCGACAAAAGGGAAAACCTATAAAGATTATACCTTTGCCTTGAGCAATCCACTTGAGCACGATGTAGACGAACTTGACCTTCTCAAGATGGAACGCCTTTCGTGATTCTCATCATCGATCCATGATCACCAAGGATGGCAAGCATCAAACATGAGATCTACTATAGATGGCGCATTTTGAGCTTGCACAACACATCTTCTTCTTATTTCATTGACCTTGAAGCCAACACATGCTCCAAGCGATGCCAATGGACAATTCCTACAAGTATAACTTAATACACACATTAGTCCATAAAGATTGTCATTAATTACCAAAACCACACATGGGGGCCCACATGTTCTTTCAGCTATTAGAACGCAAGACCAAGAAAAAACCACTTTTACGTGTCCTTATGGAACTTATGCTTATAGGCATATGACTTTTGTTTTGTGTAATGCTCCTGCTACTTTTCAGAGATGTATGTCTGCTATCTTTCATGGTTTTTGTGAAGAAATTGTGTAAGTGTTCATGGACGATTTCTCCGTCTATGGAACTTTTTTGATAATTGTTTGCACAATCTTGATAAATTTTTGCAGAGATGTGAAGAAACTAATCTTGTTCTTAATTGGGAGAAATGCCACTTTATGGTTAATGAAGGAATTGTCCTTGGACATAAAATTTCTGAAAGAGGTATTGAAGTTGACAGAGCCAAAGTTGAAGCAATTAAGAAAATGCCCTGTCAGAGGGATGTTAAAGGTATTCGTAGTATCCTTGGTCATGATGGTTTCTGTAGGAAGTTTATTAAAGATTTATCCAAGATATCAAAGCCTCTTACTAATCTTCTCCAAAAATATGTACCTTTGTTTTTGATGATGATTATAAGGAAGCTTTTGAAACTCTAAAGAAAGCTTTAACTACTGCTCATATTGTCCAACCACCTGATTGGAATTTACCCTTTGAAATTATGTGTGATGCTAGTGATTTTGCTATAGGTGCTGTTCTTGGACAGCGAATAGATAAGAAGTTGAATGTTATCCATTATGCTAGTAAGACTCTTTATGCTGCTTAAAAGAATTATGCTACTACTGAAAAAGAGTTCTTAGTTGTAGTCTTTGCTTGTGATAAGTTTAGACCTTATATTATTGATTCAAAAGTTACTATTCATACTGATCATGCTGCAATTAAATGCCTTATGACAAAGAAAGATGCTAAGCCTAGGCTCATTAGATGGGTGTTGCTTTTACAAGAATTCGACCTACATATTCTAGATAGGAAAGGTGCTGAAAATCCTGTTGATGATAATTTGTCTCGATTGGAAAACATTTATTTTGATCATATGCCTGTTAATTATAGTTTTCCAAATGAACAGTTGGCTGCAATAAAGGTGATCTCGTGAGAGAGTCCTTAGTATGCTTATTATGCTAACTTTATTATTTCCAAGTATTTGCCTCCGACCTTTATAGCTCAGCAAAGAAGGAATTTCTTTTATGATTTGAGGCATTATTTTTGGGATGACCCGCACTTATATAAAGAAGGAGTGGATGGTATTATGCAAATATGTGTTTTAGAATATGAACAACGAGAAATATTGAGAAAATGTCATGGTAGTGATTATGGAGGGCATCATGCTAGAGATAGAACTGCACAAAAGGTTCTACAATCAGGTTTTTATTGGCCTACTCTTTTTTAAGATGCGAGAAATTTTATTTTATCATATGATGAATGTCAAAGAGTTGGTAATATTTCTAGACACAATGAAATGCCTATGAGTTATTCTCTGTTATTGAACCATTTGACTATTGGGGATTTGACTTTATGGGTCCTTTTCCTCCTTCAAAAGGTTATACTCATATTCGTGTTGCTCTTGATTATGTTACTAAGTGGTTAGAAGCCATACCTACAAAAAGTTCTGATGGTGAGACCTCTTTAAAAATGCTTAAGGATGTTATTTTTCCTAGGTTTGGAGTGCCGATATATCTTATGACTGATGGAGGTTCTCATTTTATTCATGGTGGTTTTAGGAATACCCTTGCTAAATACGATGTTAACCATAGAATTGCTTCAGCTTATCATCCCCAAACCAGCGGGCAAGTAGAACTATCAAATAGAGAAATTAAATCTATCTTGCAAAAGACTATTAATAGATCTAGAAAAAATGGGATAAAAAGTTGAATGATGCTTTATGGGCTTATAGAACTTCTTATAAAAATCCTATGGGAATGTATCCTTACAAAATGGTCTATGGAAAAGCTTGTCACTTGCCTTTAGAATTAGAACATAAAGCTTATTGGGCTGTGAAAGAACTTAATAGAGATTTTAAACTTGCTGGTAAGAAAAGATTGCCTGACTTGAGTTCTTTAGATGAGTGGAGAAGTGAAGCTTACGGAAATGCTAGACTTTTTTAAGAAAAGGTTAAAATATGGCATGATAGAAGAATTCTTAAGAGAGAGTTCCATGTTGGTGAGAAAGTTTTATTGTATAGGTCTCGTCTCAGATTTTTTGTAGGAAAATTACTCTCAAAATGGGAAGGACCCTTTATTATTGAAGAGGTGTATTGTTCAGGTGCAATAAAAATTTCTTCATTAAGAGATAAGACTACACATGTGGTGAATGGTCAAAGTCTCAAACATTATATTTCTAGAGATTCTTATAATGAAGATGTTGATATTATTCAAGTGGTGACTCTGGAAGAATTTATTAAAGACCAAATTCAGGAATCTGCAGAGCCCGTTTTCGAATAGGAAATAGTTCTGGTAAGAAAAGTTCGAGAAAAACTTTCTAGATTATATTTTGTAGTTTTTATTTAGTAAGGAAGATAATGAGTTGAAAGAGGACGGAAATGGAGTCCGGGGGGATCACACCACCCCTGGGCGCGGGCCAGCCTGGTCGCGCCACCAGGTGGTGTGGCCACCCCGGAGCTCGTATCCGACCCGTTTTCTCCCAGTACCTTTTTTTTGTGGCTAAACTTTGTGATATATAATCACCCGGATCTCCCGAGGTCTGTATATCATTTTCTCGTCGTGTTTTCCTTTCGATTTGTTTCTGTTAGGAGCTATTCTCAAGTTTAGAAGCACCATGGTTTCCATCAACGACGACAAGGGAAAGAAGCTTGTGGAAGATGATCTCCAAGACCCCAAGCATGATAAGGTGATCGGGATTGAAGTAGAAGAAGAAGTGGAGGAAGACCAGCGTCCGCACACCCGCACCACCATTGCAAGCATCGGAGTGGTGGCAAACCCTGCCAAGCTCAAGAGGACTGCATGGATGTCCACTGGAGGGAAAGCTCCGTGTCATTGCTTATCTCCATGGTCACTTCCTCCACGCATCAAGAAATCCTTCCATACTCTTATAAATGAGCAGAAATTCCAAAAGATGCCTAAGGAAAAGTTACCCTCCAATTGGGATATGCCTCGTTCTAATCATGCAGGGAAAGAATACTTTAAGGAGGAAGAGTGGGAAAAGAATCACAAGGGCTGGGACTCACAGTTCGACATGATCATGAATCGTATTGAGAACAATTCAGAGATGATTCGTAATCTCACCGTCGAGATTGAGGATTTGAAGAAATTGATTGAAAAGCTTATCGAGAAAACACCACCACCACCAAAGGAGTAATTCGTCATCAGGTTTTGGCCTCCCCTTGGTTTGTTTCAAGCTTGGGGGAGTTACGCTGTATCACATCACTATCTTTTATCTTTTTACCATTTTAATAGTCATATCATGAGTAGAGAAGTTATCATATAGGATGGTTTACTATGTATCTCTCCTCTAGTTGGTTATCTATGTATCCCTTGGTGTGAGTGCCGTTATAGAATATTAATGGGAAGTTTTATCATTTACTTTTTGCACATCTTATTTTAGTTTGAAATTTTTGTTATATGATTGATCTTGTTGATTAGTATTGGTATCAGTTTGGGAGCATCAAGTAAATTTAGTTGGTTTTGGCAAACTTAGCATTGGTCAGTAGCAACAATATTTTGAGGTTTGAGAAGAAAATAGAAAAGGTACTTATAGATATATTTCATTATCTTTCTTTCTTTCTTTCTTGATTGGATCATAATCTTAGTATCTCAAGTTAAGATCGTTTGTGCTTCCAAGGAAGATTGCATGATTGTTTATATCATATGTATGTTTGCTTGTTTCACTCAACTCTTATGCTTGCTACCCAGCCTTGCTAGCCAAAAACCTATACTGAGAGGGAATGCTTCTCGTGTATCCAAACCTTGGACCAAAACCTATGCCTGTGTGTCACCATATCTACCTATTAGCATTGTTGATATTCCAAGTAAATTCTCCACTTTTATCTATACTCCAAATTAAATAAATTGTTATGAGAAAATTAGTTAGTAATGCTCTCACGAACTTGATGGCACATTTTATTTTCTTGCACTTAATAAATTTGAACCATTGTGACCATCCATGTTGCTTATATGCTTGCAAATTATAAGTTGGAAGTTAGCAGAACCATGTTGTCATGGGGCATGCTTTCGACATTTGTACATATCTATTCAGTTGATATCATGTTCTTTTGTTTATGGTGTTTATGGATGTCGGCGGTGTGAAATAAAAGAGGAGCTTGTAAGTCCATGGAGTTTGTATATGTGTTAGAGAAACGCCTAGGTGGCTAGCCTAAGCCATGCCTAATCATGGTGGAAACTTGCAGCATAACCATAATAAGCATTCTATAAAGCATCTTTAGGAAAAAATATAGAAAAAAAAGAATAGAAAAAATAAAAAAAACCATGCTCATGGTAAATAAAATTATTGTTGAGATGCTCATTGTATGTTGTCTTGTCATTTTGATATGGGATAGCTCATGTGTCATGGGGAAAGGGGTACCCCATTGGTGGTTCTCTATGATACACATATACTTACAATGACAGGAACTTGCCTGTGACTAAAGTTGAGAAGCATGAGGAACGGTACTCGTACTCAAGGGGCATGAGATTTTCAACTTGTGATTTATCAAGCATATAACTCATATTTGTCTCACTTTAACCTTAATCACTTTAATATGCTTATGATAGGGGCAATTAGAGCTCAAAGCTAATGAGTACCATAATTTTTAGAAGCTTTATGAAACTTGTTAATCCCTGCTTCCCTCTGCGAAGGGCCTATCTTTTACTTTTATGTTGAGTTAGTAAACCTATTCCTCTCTATCTCAAGCAAGCATTTGAGTTGTTGTGATTCAATCATCTATATGTTGATTTATTCAATCTTGTTCTTATGTTCCTTGTTTTGCACAATGCTCGTATCCTAATGAATATAACTTTGAAAGCTATCATTGTTGGTGAAAAACCGTTATGTTTGAGCAAGAGACTCCTGCAATATAAGATTCATTATAAAAGCTTTGCTCAAAAATAAGTATGATTCGTTAATTGTTCTTTAACCAAGAACAAAGTTTGCCATCACCAATTATGATTTTCTTTATGCACCTTTATTGTGACTCCCTTACTCATTGCAAGTTAGTTATATAAGAGTGAGTTGCTTTCTATTATGATTTGTGCATTGATAAATGTGATGCTTCTTGTCCCTCTTTATCCACACTTCACTCCATAAACATGTGGTCATGTTTACTGAGTTCAGTTTTCGCTTGGGGACAAGCGAGTTCTAAGCTTGGGGGAGAGTTGATACGTCTATTTTGCATCACTATTTTATATCATAATTTACTATTATTCATTGATATATTTCGTATTTAGAGATGATACTTATGTTATTTCATCTATTTTGCATGTTTGATGATTCTTAGATAATTAACTGCCGGAGTCACGATTTTGATGGAAAAAGCGCTGTCAAGATGCAATTTTTCCAAAGATCAAAAAATCCCAGATAATATATGGAAATTCCTATTTTTACAGAAGACGAAGAAAGCTAGAAAATGGAGCGGAGATGGGCCACAGGGGGCCTACACCACCCCTAGGCGCGGCCCCTCCTGGGCCGCACCACCAGGTGGTGTGGCCACCCTAGCCCACCTCTAGCGCTGCCCTTTCGCATATATCTACCCCCCGAAAACCTAAGACTCGGGGGAACCATCAGAGAATTATTCCGCCGCCTCTGCGGTGCGGAAACTACAGAGAGAAAAAGAGCTCTCCGATAGGCAGAAATCTTCCGAGGAAATTTCTTCCCAGAGAGGGGAGATCATCACCATCGACACCGTCATCGAGGTAGGCTTCATCGGGATCATCATAATCATCATCCCCATTGTCATCTCCACTAGCACCATCACCACCACGCCATACCGCTGTAACAATTGGGTTGAATCTTGCATAGTTCATAGGGGAAACTTTTCCGGTGTTGATTACTTGTTGTAGTTGATGCTCTTGAGTGGAACCATTGAATTATTGTTCATGTTCAGATTGTTTTCATCTCTGATCTTGATCCACATGATGTCTCGTGAGTAGTTCGTTTAGTTCTTGAGGACATGGGATAAGTCATATTGTTAGTAGTGGAATTATATTGAGTAATATTTAATTGTTTGATATTTAAGTTATGGTGTTATTCTTCTAGTGGTGTCATGTGAACGCCGACTACATGATACTTCACATTTATGGGCCTAGGAGAATGCATTGTGTATTTGGCTACTAATTGTAGGGTTGCCGGAGTGACAGAAACCAAACCCCCGTTAGGAAGTCATTGTATAAGAGAGTGTAGGATCTCAGAGTTTAATGTTGTGGTTAAGTTTTTATCTTAATTACTTTCTTATAATTGCGGATGCTTGCAAGGGGTATAATCACAAGTATGCATTAGTCCAAGTTAGGACAATACATTAGCATAGGTTCACCCACATAACACTTATCTAACCAATAAATCGACTATATGAAGCGAAAGCACTTGACAATATTCTCATGTGTCCTCGAGAACGTATCATAAGTAATACAACCGGCTTGTCCTTTTCTAAAGAAAGGATTGGGCCACTCGCTGCAATTATTATTATTGTTTTTTATTTAGTCGCACTTTATTTATCTGCATTATCAAAAAACCCTAAAAATCTGTTTGCTAGTATTTACAGTGAATCCTTGATCTAAACCGCTCGTCAAAACCTGCTGCTCCTTGTTAGGTTCGACACTCTTATTTATCGAAAGTATTACGATACATCCCTGTAATTGTGGGTCATCACTAAGCTAGGGTCGGGAGGGAGTGCCCGCATCGCCGGGAATCGCAGGACCAGGGGGTGCCCCTGTCGTGGTCTTCGCGGGAGGGCCGGTCGGCGCGAAGAATGCCAGGGCGATTGACTACCGGGGCGGTGCGCGCGATGGCGGGTGAGTACCAGGGTCGGCGCATGCGCATGGACGACGGGAGTGTCGCACATGGGTGGTTGGCTGGGAGCAGCGCGTGGGCTAGGTGGATCGAGGGGCGTGATTTCCGTTTTTCCGGGGTGCGCTCCAGACGCCCGCCAAGCGCTTGAAACTTTCCTAAATTGACGGTGCGCCAGAAACTACCAACAGACGCGTCCAAAAAAAAATAGTGGTGTGGATGGTCAAACCCGGCAGTGGCCACGGGGTCAGCTGAAACACGTAGCTGCTAGCTTTCAATCTCGTTCGTTCCTATTGTGAGTTCTAACTATGTTGTTTCAAATAGGCATCCAAGGTGTTTGATCCGTGGTTTTGTATCAGTAGCGTCATCTGAAAGCAGCGGTAACAGGTAGCGTTAAAACGTGTTTACAAGGTTGCTAGGTTATTTGACACTCCTCCTAACCTATTCCAAAGGGATTCTGCTCGATATTGCGGCGTACTGGGATTGTGATATAGACATCTCTCTAATCACATACAATACTCTCTTCGTTTTAAAATATAAGATGTTTTAGATTTATGAAAAAAAAAATAGATTTTTTAGTGTGTAGATTTACTTCAAGCCTGAATGAATCTACAATACTAAAAGAAGTCTAGATATATTTTCTTTATAAGTTAAAACATCTTATATTTTAAAACAACGGGAGTAAATCTGATCCGTCTCTTGCATCTCGTTCTTTTCACGATATCCTTTTTTTAGATCGCTCTTACGATATCTTGGTCTCCATGTCTGACCACCACCACCACAAGTCTCCACACACGAGCTAGGGTATTTACGATGACTAGATGCAATTTGGGGTTTGGCTCCCGATGTCTTATCGTCTCAGATCCTTCCGAATTGTTCATTTTGGATGGAAAAAATGCATTCAGATTTGATCAAATCTAGGCATGGGTTAACACTACATTATCTTCAAAAGCCAAACAGTTTTAGATTTTCGTGCATATTGTTAACAGTGTCATTTGATAGTTTACATTATGTTCCCTTTTTTGAAACAAACATCTTCCCAACTCATAGTGCTCTCCCGAAACAAGAAATCCCTTTTTTGAAACAAACATCTTCCCAAATCATAGTGCTCTCCCGAAACAAGAAAGCACTCAAGTCAGGTGAATAAGATCCTGCGCGAGTTTCTCTGGGTGGGCAGGAAGCATTGCCATGTCAACTGGGCAAAGGTGTGCAGGCCTCTCTGTTATGGAGGGTTGGGGATTCCGAACCTGGCCCGCATGGCCACCAGTCTCCGAAACCGATAGATGTGGCAGCGGGCTGGACATGCAGTTCACCAAAGATGGGCGCGAAATCTTCTTCGCCTCCACCTCAATAGTGGTGGGCGAGGGGACCACCGCGCTGTTCTGGACAGACAGATGGGTGGATGGGAAGTCGGTTGGGGATATAGCGCCCGACCTCCTAGCGTTGGTCCCACGACGACTCCGGAGAACACGGATGATCTAGCAATCGACCGTACCTGGATCTCTGACATCTCGGGTGCCATCAACCCCCTTGCGCTCTGGCAGTACGTCCAACTATGGATCAAGTTGTAGAGCTTGCAGTTGGAGGGTGAGACAGACAGGCTAGTTTGGCGGTGGACGACGGATGGCCAGTACTCCTCCAAAACTTGTTACTATGCCCTGTTTCAGGCATCCATAGTCTCAGGACCTTGGAAGCTGATCTTGAAATCTTGGGCGCCACCTAGGGTGAAGTTCTTTCTCTGGCTTGCATGCCAAGACAGATGCTGGATGGGTGAGAGGTTGGAGCGCCGGGGTCTACCCCACCGGCCGTCCTGTGCGCTCTATGACCAGGTTGCGGAGACCATGTCACACATCCTCACCGGATGTCTGTTTTCTTGGACTATCTGGCATGAGGTCCTGTCATGGATTAGATCTACTGCGGGGCCCCGGTTCATGAAGGCCCCCTCGCGGAATGGTGGAAGCTAGTGGTGCAGTCCATTCCACGTCCAATGCGCAAAGGAACCTCGTTTGTGATCATGCTAACGGCGTGGTGCATTTGGAAGCATAGGAACGCGACCGTCTTCAACAACGAGACCCCTTTGGTGCCTTCCTTAGTCGATACGATCAAGGCTGAGGCCAGGTCGTGGGCGGAGGCTGGGCCCAAGGGCTGCGCCAGATACTCACTTAGTCTAGCCTATCCTGGGTTGAGTTGTATGGTACGGGTGTTGGTCCTCTCTTGGACTTATAAATTACACTTCTTTCTATCAATGAATCGAAAAGCAAATTTTTTTGCGTTTTCACGAAAAAAAACATCTTCCAAATGGTAGTGTCATATTTGTACTAGAAGAAGTTCCAAGCAAACTTTTAAAAAAAATCAACCATGGCAATAAGCCAACAACTAAAAACAAAATGACCAGAATAATTTCACAAGAAAAAAAACAACCAGAATAAAACACACGAGAAGCTTGAGTTAACAATTATTTTTTAAACCCCCGAGCACTGGACGACCTCACTGATGGCCTGGTAGATCTGAAAACAGCATAACACGATCATTTTCAACAATGGTTACCTACTATGGACGACCTTCTCGGCACGATTCAAACTGAGGCTAGATGTTGGGCCGCCGCCGAAGCACTTGGCCTTCGGGCTTTCATCCCCGTGGCCCATAGTCTAGTGGGTTGAGTTGTGGTGTTAGCTCTCTGAGCTTGTGAATATTTTGTATAGAACTCTCTTTTCTATCAATCAATTGAAACACAAGGCTTTTGCGTTTTGCGTTTTCACGAAAAAAACTTTTTTTACCTTGCATAAGGAATGACCTTGTACATGTCTAGTCAAGCTTCTGAACCATCACTAGAGTAACAACAAAAAATTGTATTGTCCTAATTAACTCTAGTGGAGATTTCCCCTTGAACTTTTGTTGTAAATTGTAATGCTACACTTTTTTTAAAACGGTATATGCTACACATATAGTAACATGAACACTGGATATGATGATTGTTATACAGTGTTCTTCAATAAAATTACAGGTATAGTAGGCTGTAGGCGTGTCTTCAGTTTCTTGTTACCTCTGCAACAGTAGGAAGACATGTGCTGTATTCTTTTAGTATAATGAACGAATATTTATAATGGGACCTTCAGTTTATTCCTTCATAAGGATAATCACACCAAGCAGCACTCCTGAATGTTGACTGGTGGAAGTTATTCATGCTCATGGAGTGAACAGTTCATGAGTTACTGCCACAAGTGCTTGCCGTGCTAGCAAAATAATCCACTTATTTTCATTGCATGAAGCAGTTGTCTTGGTTGAAACTTAATCCTGAACGTTTGGTGAGTAATTACAACTTCTGTCTAGCTGATTCAGCCTCACGCAGTTGCGCATACATATCCGCAAGTTCTTTGGCGAAGTAAGCCTTAGCTTGTGGTCTTTTGACCTGCAAAAGAATACAGAGTTCAGACAGAGGTTACTCTTCCCTTATTTATCTCCTGAAACAGAATTAGCAAGCCTACCTTGAACGTGGGGGTGAGGAGACCATTTTCCACTGTGAATGGTTCAGCAACAAGACTAATAGCTTTGGCAAATTCAAAACCTCTTAGCTGGTAGATGAATAGATTTATTAATGGATGATATCCATAATAGATTACTTACAGAGGAGATATGTAAAGGTCAGAAGTCAAGAGAGAAACCTGTGCTTCCTTTCCAATAGAATCCATGTCAGCCAGGACAGCAGCTTTTGCTCTTGGATCACTACAAAGCTGTCGTAAATCCTCGTGCTGGAGGTTAGATAGGATTTATGTTAGGACATAACATGTCATGATTGGATTGTATGCAAGAAACAGACACAGTGGAGGATATATGAAATGACAAGAAAACAAAAAAGTGTGAACAAGGTGTGTTATTTCTCAGCACCATTTTAAGCATGAAACCATGAACAAAGATAGTCTTGTAGAATAGTAGTGCAAAGTGAATCAAAAGAACAGCAAAATGGCAAGTGGCTCATCTCGTTTTCCATGTTTTCATGAAAACCAACATGATGGGGCAGCAATATGGCCACTCTAAGTATACAATCCAGTTTTCCACTCCACTATGGCATCCATCGAGGACGACTTTAAGTGGGTATACAAACAAACTGAGCCTTCTCTTTTTTTTTGGAGAATCGCACAAACTGAGCCTGATGTCACTTTGCACAGTTGCATCAGCCAACCAAAAAAAAACATGTGTAATTTTAAGAAAAAAATCACAGGGTGTACATGAGGCAATACTATATGCACTTACAGTTTTTGTGAAAAAATGTCCATTAGAGTTCGGTAAAAAAGTATTAAAAAGGTTGGTAAAAGTTTGGTACACATATATTCTATATTATCCTTCATAGCTTCCCCTTTTTTGCAGAACAAAATGTACAGGGCCCCACCATGAAATCTAGATACTTCTCTAGGAAAAACTGAATTTGCAAATGCTGCTTTTAAAAACAAAATAGTTCCAGGAGCAAAAAATCGGCATCCCAACCAAAGTTCTCGTGTTAATGTCCAATTGTTTGATACAATTGCATAAAGACCTTCAAACCACTCTTTGGATTACAAGTTCACTTCCAATTTAGTATTGACCTTATGAAGTGCAGGCCACAAAAATCGGACCCACTGTTTGCTTGAAACTTTCAACAAGAAGCTTCTGTGCAGTTTACTTCTTGGCACAAAGATCATGCAGACAAATTGAGAACACCTAGACCTTTGGCATGAACACGTCACAGCATAAAGCTGCCACAATCCCTCCTTTCTCTGCTTTATTTAACCCAAAGAATCTTGTTTCGATGCAAACGGCCAGGGCCCATCCCCTCGGGCTTTTAACATACTCCCTTTGTTCCATATTATAAGACATTGAGTATATTTTAGCTGAATCATTTCCATGTGGGTCTTCCCACCATCAATTCAATCAAAAACAGGTTTTCCAGTAGAACTTAATAGAGTTTGCAAACCAATGTTTTCAAAATATCTGAACAGGGGGAAAACTGTGTTTGTATCATTGTTCAGGAATTCAGCCAATTAATCGATTAAATGGCCAGTTAATCGCTGCTCGGTGGGCAGCCAACGCGAATACCACCTATTCGGTAAGTTAACTGGTCAGGACGATTAATCAGCAGTTAATCGGCTGTCAGAGGGACTAATCGCTTGTCAGACCGACTAATCAGTATGGACCCGTTAACTGGCAGGACAAACAGAAGCCAATATTTGGCCCGTGACCCACCCCCAGGCCCCTCCCGCTCCTAATATTAGCTGATTGCATATTGTTTATCTTTTTCTAAACTACAGCTGAATGGTGGGGAACTTATGGATTACAAACTCCTACATTGCAAGAAATGGCCATAAGGATACTCAACTTGACCACAAGTTCATCCGGATGTGAAAGAAATTGGAGCACTTATGAAACGGTAACTTGTCACTCTCAATCTATCAAATCTGAAAATTATTGCTTTTTTCATGAAATTCTAACTTTGCTTCCATTTGCACTTTGTAGGTAGATGCAAAGAGGAGAAATAGACTAGATGTGGTCCGTAGGGACAACATGGTCTACGTCCAATTCAATGGAAGAATGATGGATAAAAGAAATAAGTTATCCTCTTGTAGTGATCCTCTTCTTGGTGAAGATGCATCAAGAGCTCAAGATTGGATATGTGAAGGTGCATACATTGATGAGGAGATTGATCCTATAACAGGGCTGTCATACAATATCATTGATGAAGCAATGGGGGCAACTGAAGCTATGGAGCCTCGTAGGAGTGCAAGAGTGAGAGAGCTGCATGAAGTTGAAGAATTCGTTTCTGATGATGACAATGAATCTGATCATGGGATGGATATGGACGAAGACATTGATTTCGAGTCCGATGATGATGGTGTGATGGCAACCAAAGATGATGATGAGGACACCCAGCAGCCTTGAGCCATTTATGATCAGCCTATAACCTACCATAAGACCTTATTTTGTGATGTATTGATTGCTGATTTGGTACTTTGCTTTGCTACTTTGTTTGTTGCGACTATGTGAGTTGTGAGAGCTATTTGTGGTCTGTGAACCTTGTTACTTATTTGGCTATGTTGAACCTTGCAGTGAATTGTTTGGTATGTCACATGTGTGGCTGTCATTTATCTTGTGTTCTTGTTATGTGTGGCTGCATATTGCCATCTGGTGCGGCTGTCATTTACTTGTCATTGCATTTTGCCAATTTGCCATATTATGTGGCTGATTATTGTAACATGTGGTGGCTGTCATTTATATTAGAGCACGTACTAATGCATGTGTTTATCAATTTTGTAGGTTTATTGCCTTTGTCCAGCCGTCCAGGTACCAATTCTACCTCTTGTCTATGCCTTATATATGCCTACAGTAGCATATTTTAGTACAGTTACATAGTTGGGAGCATGGGAGTATGAAATAATACATACAAAAAATTATATATATATATATTGGCAATATTTTGTTGTGTCCTGTTTTCTCAACCGATTAATGGTCGGCCGATTAATCCAGTTAATCGGCCGATTCACTGATTAATCGCTACTCACTGGCTGAGCGAGCAGTTACCAGTTACCGAATTCCTGAACAATGGTTTGTATCCATGGTATGTAATAATCATGATAATGTGAAACCCTGAAGTAGTCTACCAAGTGATCCAGAATAGAAAAGGTCATATCTATCTCGATGTAAGCCAACTCATCCAGACCAAAACAGCGACCAGCTATTTGTGGGAAATTGATTACTGGGCCATTTTAAGCCAACTGTTTATTACCACTTTCCAGCTAGCTAGTACCGTGCTGTCATGTTAATAGCATTTTAAAATTGCGGGACACAGCAAAAAAGTATTTTAAATAGACTCGAAGCTTTTCAGAGGATAATACCTCGTGGTGGGATAGTCGTAAGAGTATTAGCGTGTATGTGCAAATGCAAAGCTCATGGCTAAAGTCCATGCCTCATGTCCAACATGTGGAGTTCAAATATTAAACAGTGAAAGCTGAATGGAAGGGGATTTGCCTAACTCCATGAATGATCAATAATAAGATGGGAAGAAAGTTGATGCTTCTTTTGGATTCCTACACGAGCTCAAAACACGGGAATAATTGAAGTGATGCCTTTGGATGGTTCACATGAAATAAACACAGGTTGGAGTGGAAACAGAGTGGAGAGATAAAGAGACGGTCCCATTGGACTTCTAAAAATAAAAAGGAAATGAGGTTTGAGCTCATGTTGGTTTTCCTATGTAATTGGAGACAAATTGGACAACCCTGGTCCTATGGTCCTTATAGCAAACAATCTTGAATATTAGAAACCCATCGAAATTCCTATGAAATCCTAGATTTGAAGAGCCTACGTTGAATTTGAGTAGAAACAGTGAGTTACCCTCACTATTTGGTGTCATAAGTCGGTGGGTAATGAAAGGTTAAAGTATATACCTGGATTCCTTCTGATGCAGCCCAAGCCTTCAAAACATCTGGTTCAACTGCTACAATGGCAACTAGAAAAGAGTTGAAACTATCACCTGCACCAAATCAAGAACTTCAGAAAACACATGGTCATGATTGATAGCTACAGCTAATATAAAACCATGAATATTTACCATATACAAAGCATTGGGCAATGAACTTGCACTTAGCATACACATTCTCAATCTTCTCTGGAGCAATGTATTCTCCTTGAGCTAACTTGAAAATGTTCTTTTTCCTGGAAGCCAGAAAATAAAACAGTTAGTAACTGAAGAAGAAAACTAGTCAAGACCAAATTAAGTTTAGCAAAACATACTAAATTATATAACCTGGGGAAATGTGCAGAAAGTGAATGGGTGATTATTGAAATAAAATATAGAACTGACAGCTGTGGGATTCTTCAAAATCCTCCATGCATTACACTCTTAATAGAACTAAGGTCTTGTGCCAAGTTTAACGGTACAATAACAGTGAGCAAACTAATAATATCGTTTATGCATCACTGGTTCTTATTCAGTCTTTTGATCAGTACCTGAGAAGGTTGATATGCTTCTTTCAGAATTGTAACACTAATTTTTACACATTTAAAACTTGTTATTAGATAGTTACTATTATTAGAACTGTATTTATTAAAACAATTACTAATAGGCAGAAAATTATATAACTTGAGAGAAACTTTATAGCACTTCAGAGTGTTAAGCTTCCATAATTATAATGTTATCATATCACCTACCATGCCAATCCCAGATAATTCTACTTTCAAGTGTGCATTAATGATTTGTTTGTTTGGCAACTTTTAAGTACTATCAGAAATCTGCACAAAAGTCAGAAGGGCAGATAGATCAGCTATAACTTCCCCGCTTAGAATCAAATGAACCTAGGATGGATAGATAGCATCCTGTGATTCACATGTGGAAGTGCTTCGAAAGGTGTCAGCAGGTGCACGGAGCCGGAGCCGGCATGTTCACCCGCTAGGCCGAGTGTCCGTATCTATTTGGTACACCCTAAACAGCTAACAGAATCATTACAAAAATCTGAATAGCTTAGAAGTGATCCAACACACTACGAAAGCCCAAGTGCTAAGGTAGATATGAAAGCAAAATATAAGTTTCAGTAAATAATATCCTTGCTGCCCTTCGCACTTCAATTTGTTCGCAGACTTGCCTGTCACGTACAATTTTTTTTTTTTGAAGAGTCAATTTTACTTGGAACTTTGTTATGTGTATATCAACTCTACTCTTAGTATCATAAAGACATCGTGATTGTTTAGTGATCGTTCTAATAACAGCACGCGGACAGTATAAGAGCACCAAATAATGAAAGCGAGAGGCACATAATTGCCAGCTCAACTCCAAAAGGAAACTGCAATATAGAACATTATATCACTGTCTTTTGGTTTTACCTATCAATAATTTTCAGACGCCCTCCAGGCAGCCACAAACCTATGTCTCCAGTATGCAACCAACCATCATCATCAATGACATCTCTTCTGCAGATTTCAAATGCATTTATTATAGATCACTTAACATATCTGAAAGTTTGATAGGAGCCAGGGGATAGCAAATTACGTTTGGACTTCGTCTTTATAGTAACCACAGAATATTGCAGGTCCTCTAACACAGATTTCTCCACGAGGATATGGTTGATCCTCAGAAGTGTAATTCATTTCTGGGACATCAACAAGTTTAACCTCTGAAAATCAAAACAAGATTTGCGTTGAGTGAGAGGACAATATATAACATTACTTCATGTAATCCTGAAAATGAAACCACCGTCAAAAGAGTATTGACAGATTTAGCAAGGAACTATATAATTTATCTGGGTAATGCGATCCAACGGATGGACCATTATTGTGATAGCCTTTGTGGGAGCAGTTTAGAGTGTGTTTCTTGCTATGGTTTGGGTAGTTCCTCTTCCTGATAGTAAATTAGCCACATGTTTTTGAGCTTTTGTAAGAATTTCTTTTCTGCGTAATGAAAAGATTTGCAGACCTCTTGTATGTTCACAAGAAATAGCAAGGCAAACCCACATATAAGCATGAATACTAGGGTGGATTCTCTATGCACTAAAAATATAAAAAAATGACTTTATGAGACATTACTGTCAACCTAAGCACAGATTTTTAATAATTGTATCCTTCAAAATCCAAACACAAAGCTTACCACAAGAAGGGTTTGGTGATCCAACATGACCAATTAATTTGTCACCAATATCCATGGTAGTGATGACACAAGATGTCTCTGTCATTCCATACCCTTCAAGAACATCACCACCAAAGCATCTAAAAAGTTAAAACAGATTTTACTTATTAACAACACGAAGTTCTCAATAAGCATCGCGCACCAAGGCAGGGCACAAGAAATCATCTTACATTCTTAAGAATTCCATTACATCTGCGGACAATGGAGAAGCGCCTGAAGTCATAAGCCTCACTCGTCCACCAAGACTAGCTTTTATTTTGTTAAATACCAACTTATCCCACATTGGTGATGGATTACGTCCTAAAATAAATATAGTACGGGAATTTCATTATCTATGCGTGGAATAAAAATGGATCAAAATGACAAAAAAAAATGAAAAATGTGATGTACCTAAAAGAATGATGAAATTTTAATCTTGCGGTATTCAGTTATTGCTAAACAACAGAAACTGAGCCAACTCAAGAGGATTACTATTTAAGTTTCTAGCTTGGATGACTACTTGCTATTTGATAGGGAACCATGAAGATACTACATAAGCTTCATATTTCCAATGTCCCACATATCAACCCTTTTAATCTTATTAAGAATGACCTAAATGAAGAGTTCAAGACCATTTGGATGTTCTCTTCCACCTTTGATATTTAGTCTCTAGGTTGAACATGGCAACCACATATCGTCATATATAACATTAAATTTTCCAGGGAAAACAGACTATCAGGGTATTTAGGGTATTTTTAGAAAGCACAAGACATTACTAAAATAATGAAGGGAAAAGAAATAAGAAATCAAGTGCAATATTATGAGGTAGCTAAAGCTATCGCAAGATCTTTGGTTAGTCTGGTTGCCTGGGGCTGGGGGTGTTACTTTGTCAACAGTTGGGAGGGGAGCAAAGTGGACCTTTTCTCAACAAAATCAATTTCAACCTTCTGGCAAATTCATTGTTTCTCTACAAAAAAATATGGGGCGTATTCATTGTTGCACATGACTTCTAAACTTCTCAGACGAGGACGACATCTTTCAATAAATTGATCAATCTAAGAACTAAAATATATCATGGTCAATATAAATAGCCGTGTATAGTGAATTATGTAACAGCAAATTGGTGCATCAATGACAGCTCTCCTACAGAATAGACAATGTAGAACTACAAATTTATGCATAGCCCATGAACAATAGTGTGATTCACGTTCACCTACTAGGCCGTACAAGTATACATGTGTTGAATGTTGATTTAAGGCTTCACTGAAAATGACTATTATCTTCACTCTATTAATTGGTTACTAAACAAAAAGAAGGATGGGGAACGAGACTGAAGTGAACTTCATGGTGCGCGTACCATTAATAATTGCTTGCCTCTTGGCGTTGTATGCAGTACGGAATAATCTTTCCTTCAACCCACCAGACTCCTTCACAGCATTTGTAATTCTATGGAGTAAATAATCAATGAGCCGGTTATGATGAAATGATAACTTCACAAGAGATATGGCTATGCACAACGAACATGAAAATGCCTAATTACTGGTATAGTTGTATTACGCAGAATAAATTCGGTTATATAACCGGGGGACACTCGCGAATACGGTTGGTCTCAAAGCAGCCAAATCATCCATCAGCTTCAAATTATCCTGGAAAAAACGGCAATATACTCATGAGAAGATGACTGAAGAAATTATGCATGTAGTAAAGTAGGACATGTGTTTGAACATTTGATAAATGGTGAACAAAGAACTTTGCTTCTTACAAATCAACATAAAAACAGGATCTGTGCAGAAGGGAAGCCAACAATGGGGTTGTGGCAGAGTGGTGGGCAAAGGGTTATGGTGAGCAAGATAGAGGTGCACTGAACAAAGTACCATGAGTCAACAAAACGGGTCAATCCTAATATCCTAGTACCATGACAAATGCTATAATTGAATGGTTACAATAGTATGGGACTTATGGTGTTGAAAGATCTTGCATCGATGCACCTGTGTCCTCAATTAAACTTTGAATGGCCCACAGCTTTGATAAGAAGTTATCCAGACTACAAGCAACTCGAGTGTGAGCTACTGCAGCAGATGAGTAACTTATACAAAATCACATATTCATTTCATTAGTTACTTTTTTGAATACTGTACATTCTATAAATAAGTAGTTACTACTTCATTAACATGAAGTACTATAAACTCTCGTCCTAAATAGTTTCAAAACTGCATACCCCTTGGTAAAATCCAATGGCAACACCATAGTGAAGCAGTGCAATTTGGTTGGCCCTCTCGTAGATGTGAGCTAAAGGTAGATACGAGATATACCTGAGGAGATACATCAACGTTACTATCATAAAAAATAATAAAAAAGAGTTTTGTACATTGAATAAGGCAATAAGCTATAGAAAAAGGCATGTCAAGTCCTCACACATCGGAAGGGTAAAACCTAATACCCAAGCTCGATCCTGCTACATTTGCAATTAAGTTCTCATGAGAAAGAACAGCTCCCTGTTAAAAGATTGGCAACCAACATCACATGTTTGAAACTATAAGTAGAAGGGTTCCGTGGTGAAGAAAAGAATAATAAGAACAGCTAATGGCATACCTTTGGTGTCCCAGTAGTGCCACTAGTGTAGCAGATAGTGGCAACATCTTCAGGTCTTGGAGGACGGTAAGTTTGAGAACTCATCTTTCCCTGAGTTCATAGATTGAGAGGACTTCAGGAAAAAGAGGACACAGTAAATAGGAATGAGCAGAGAACTAGATGTGCTAGTACCAATTATTCTAGATTAAAATAAAATGCTAAACACAATGCATGGAAACTGTTGAATACCCACCATGCATGAAGTCAATACACACAAAAAATAAAGGTAATATATCCAGCATGCATATGAGACTATCAGAAGCACTGAGCACACATAAGATTAAGAAAAGAGTGCTCAATCCATGTGGAGTTCTACCAATTATTACTATATGTTGCAGACGTTGGTACATTGTGCCAGAGCAGTGGTCATGGATGTACTACAACAGGACATGGACGTACAGAAGCAACGAAACATGAGGAGGGGGTATGAAATGTACAAGACAATGCAGGTTTTAAAGCAATCTAATAAGCTACAAGTCCAGATTGTTTCCGGGAAGGTCAAGGGATGCCACGGATCTATTTTGAGGCAAGCAAGAATACTATATATATTCTGGTCCCAAATATGCTCTCATCTCAACAGGCCTACTTAATCACTTGCAGCCATCGACTATCTTTAGCACAGTAATTATCCAATTGTGATACAAGATGCCCAGCACTATATGTCTAATATCGTACGTGTATTGCACAAAATAAGTACAAATATCTGTTGTACTTGTATACATGTACACACATCACAGGAACACAGTTTAGTCCCTACTGGATACAGGATTTTCACATTCTAGATAAGCCCATATTTTCACCCAAAAAAGAAGGAAATACTTCAACATATACCATTCACACGTCAAGATAAAACATGGTACAATGCATGTTCTAACATACGTACTAGCTAGTTGTCACATCGACTTGGTGTGTACACGACAAATCTTAGAAATGGTCTTAGGAGCTAATCAATGCGATGGACGTGATACTGTGTAGGCCACCAGTTCATATCTCAGAAACTATCGTGTAAATGTTGCACTATATGCCCTTAGAACTTAAAACTAAAAAAAGGAAACCAGTGGGCTATGAGAAGTGACTTGTAAACGTAACCTCTTATGTATCATTAACAGTTCATCACAACTACGATAGATTGTTTTGAAAGATGAAGGATCCTTCAGGACATTCACCTGGCTCTGTAGCCTGGAGTAAGTTATAATTTGTACTGCAGTAGTTTCCGTTGAAGATGGTGTATTTGCATCGTCTCCACCAACTACCTATAAAAAAACAAGTTGGTAGAAATACAGAAGAGAAGATCTCACAAAATCATCACGGTACATTGCATAAATTAGTTTGAAATGGGGTCCAAACTTACCACTATAAGCCGAACACATGGCATTTGAGTTATGAAGCTCAGCAGCTGCAATTAAGAGATTAATATAATTAAAACAATAGGTCGGAAATTAAATATACTTATTTCTCAATGTACTATGATGCAATGCAAAGTTGAATGCTGACAAGTGTCTATAACTGACGTAGTATATCAAACAAGTTAAAATTTGGACCAGAGTCCAAGTAAACTAGCAAAGTCTATTTCAAGATAGAGGCCCAATATCCACCACATTAGTCATCTATATACGTGAGTCAATCCAGAATATAATGTATCTAGCATTACATTGTGAAGCCCTAATTAGAGAGAAATTCAACATAAATAAAGGCCTTAGAAGGATGAGATTACAACTAGAAGTATAGATCAATTCCTGGAAATAACTAGCCAGTTGCCAGCCTTGCTAGTTAGGAATGCACAGACTGGTATGACTGATGGCATGACTCATGAGGACTGCAACTTTATGGATTTTAGAACTAATCATCACTTAAGGTTGTGATAAGATTAAAGCTCACAGCGCTTAGTGTTTGAGGAACACAGAAAATAGCTTCTACTGTTGCATGGTTCACAATGAACTGGACTGCATCTGGACCTGCAGAAAGTACATTACATAAAAAATGTTAATAGATGACTGAAAAATAGAGCATTGTTCTCGGAAAAAAAATCATGTCATAATATTATCATACCAAGAGTATCATAGAGTGGCACAGATACATATGAATATGCAGCACAAGCATGGTCAACTATGATCCACTCAGGTCTGTTTATAAAATACAGACCAATGCGTGCACCCTGTTCAGATAAAAATATATTTAAAGTACGAATAAATTAATCCTAGGATACAAGAGGTAATATAGCAATATATGACAAGGTATCTGGCTATTTGCTAGTTACTCCATCCTCTGTTCCAAATTAGAAAGCGTATAAAAAAATTAGTCAAAGCTCATTAAGTTTGACCAAAAATAAAGAAAATCTCAACATTTACAATACTGAATAAATACACTATGAAAATCTATTATATGGTAGATCTATTGATATTGATTTGGTACTGTAGATGTTTATATCTTTTTCTACAAACTTGGTCAAACCTAGAAAAAATTGACATTTAACTAAATTTATAAGCCTTATTTTTTTGAAAGGATGGAGTAGTCAAAAACAAAAGGATAAGTGCTTGATGAGATCATGGATGACTCACTTCAGGTATTCCATGATAAATAAGACCAGAACCTATTGCGGTCCTGCTAGTACTAGCTTCTCCATATGTCATCCATTTGTAGCTGCAACGGTATATGTCATTTAGAAGAGTCAAACGAGTCAAGAATAAAAAAGGCTACGGAAGGAAATTACAAGGAATACATCAGATAATCAATCCTTACTCTCCAATTGTTCCATCAGTGGACACTCTTGTACCCAGATATCTACAATCTGTAAAAGTCTCAACTGCATACCTGCATAATTTGGGATAGCACATAAAGTTGTGCGGGAAATACGGTTACAGTACTGATGTTTGAATAACTGTTTTCTCCTCAAGTATATTATTTACAAAAGACGTATATAAATTTACCAGCATTCAAAAAATCAGCAGATCAAAACTTCTGCATTCAAGCATTTCCAGCTCTTAATATACAATTTACTATTTATGACCCAATGTACCATCAGATGAAAGGTTAATAACTCCGGTAAATTTGGGATATTTTATCATTTGCCACACTTTACTCCAAAGTTTTATTATTTGCCACATTGACCACCACATGTCAGTGACAC
This sequence comes from Avena sativa, assembly GCA_916181665.1. Lineage (NCBI taxonomy): Eukaryota > Viridiplantae > Streptophyta > Magnoliopsida > Poales > Poaceae > Avena > Avena sativa. The sequence continues at coordinate 293,574,683 of OV702297.1, read as the reverse complement.
ATGGTGTGGCAAATAATTAAACTGAAAAGTACAGTGTAGCAAATTGTAAAATCCCCCGGTAAATTTGACCCACGTTTGACAAAGATGCACTTCCCAGCCCCAAGGCTTTCACTAAAATACTCCCTCCGTTTCAGGGCTTAAGGCGTCCTCGTTTTGCGTGTTTTTTCTTTGACCAAGAATTACTCTAAATACGTAAAGAGTTTTGGTATAAAACTAGTATCACTGGAAAGTATTTTTCAATATGAATCCAACGATACTAATTATGTAAAATATAATCAAGATTTTGTTGCTCAATTCTTTCGGTCAAACTTTGCTTTGGAAAGCGTGTGCGCCTTAAGCCCTGAAACGGAGGAGTAGTGATTAAAACAGTTTCCTTGCAGCTTACTCTGTGTCTAGCTAGGCTTTGCTGCAACTCAAAGGGAAAAAAAACTAATGAGAGCTTCCTGAGGAAGCAAAAAATGACATTTAGTTTGCTTAATTCAACCTTTCTAACATTTTCTGGAAAAATATCTTTCTAGCAACACTTCAACAATTATTTCGGAAATAATATGAAAAGATATTGCAGCATGATGTTAAACACAAAGATGTACTGATAATTCAAGATGAGAGTTTCCAAACATCGGCAGTAACTTATACTCCCTCCATCCGGAAATAGGTGACTTGGATTTGTCCAAGTCACTTTCCGTACGGAGGAAGTATATTTTACCAAGTTGAGATGCATATTAAGAAACAGAAGTTCACATGTTCAAGAGATTGTGAGTGTTCTTACACAAAATTATCATGCAGCGTTCCAATGTCTGGAGTGCCAGGAAATCTATTAATTAAACGTAGAGGTGACACTGCAGATCTGCGAGATTGGAACAGAAATTATGAGCATCGGTGTAAAAGAAATGCAGTTTAACATATAAAATAACCTACCGGTACACGTTCCACTTTCCAGTTTGCAACTTCTCAGGAAGAACAACGCTGTAGCCCTGCACTGAAGAAGCTATGCACATTGAATTAACGATGATAGTTTTATGAGTGAAATGCACATAGCAGAAAAGGTTGTGTGTCCAAGTGTCAGAATAGGGTACGGATAAGAATTAAGAAGGATTTAGGGGCAGGCTGAAATCAACTGTACAACTGTATCAGGAAATACATTGTTCTGGTAAAACTTCTGAAACAGAAAAGGTCCAAGACTATTTGAGTAGGAGTTCTTTTAAACCCCAATGAACACACCAGTAACATTACTTCGCATTCAAGGAAAATAGTGTATCACATTTCCAAGTCAATGCAGAAAATGGGCATATAGGCTTCCACCCGACAGGTCAGAAAGTAGCAAGGAAAATTAACCGGTTTATTTATTCGGTTACTTTCTTAGCTGCTGCGAACCCAGGTTAAGCCACAGACTAGTAGTATACATGTTTCCTCACTCTAGCATTACAGGAAAAGGTATCCCGGTTGCATATACTCGGAGTATTCCGTCTGATTCAAAGCTCCCTGGTGCCGACATACTAAAAAGTGAAGCTATGGACAGTAGCAGAGAAAATCCCCGATTCAGTATGGAAACGAACACTCTCTTCCACTGTATTACTTTTCCCGTAAAGTGGAATGGAATCCATAAACAAACAACGGAAAAGCGAATGAGCAAACCCCGCACCCCAGATTCGCTGGCCACTCACAAACCCCGACACGATTCCGGCCACGGCCGTCGTTATCCCCGTTAAAGCGTAGTATTAGTATTATCCAATCGAACGCGAAATCCAAATCGTGGAGCATCCCACGGAAGGTCGGTCCAACTGGGATACGCAGGTCAAAGGGGAGTGAGGGGAGGGGAGAGGAGAAGGGAGACGTTACCGTGGGCGTACTCGCCGGCGGTGGGGTTAGCGTCGAGGCCGCCGCCGGTGGCGTCCACGTGCGGCTGAAAGTGCGCGGAGACCACGCGGAGGCGTCGCTGCGCGGCGTCCATTGCTGCTGGGGATCGCTGCTCCTCCCGTGACATGGCTTCCGCGGGACGCTGCTGCAGTGCTGTTACGCTAGGCCAGTCCCCGTCGGTAGCGTTGGATACTGGCAAGGTGGGAGCAAACGCGAGGGACGAAAAAACTATGGACTTAATCGGGTGACGCGAAGCGAGCAGATCGAGACGTGCGGAACCCCGGGCCGGACCGTCGAAGCGATGCGGTTTCGCTGGGATGAAGAAGAGGCCGATGGGTGGTGATTCCGGCAGGGTTCTTCTAGACGGACGCATAGATATCTCCGACGCAATTTGGAGCGGCTCGGGGAGCACGGATAGGGTTGTTCGGTTGCGTGCACCGTCGACATTCGGCGGCATGGCACGGCACGGCGCCCGAGTTTGGCCGTGTCCACCCAACAGAATGGCTGAGGGGATACGCTTGGGTCGGGATGGGGAGTGGAAATGTAAAAGGCATCCGCCGGTTCGGGTGGGGTACGCCGCAGCGGCGGCGTTTACGTAATCGAGTGTCAACGTCGACCTTTGTTGGGAAAGGGCTTTGGGAGACTCGACATGTGGATCCAAAACGACGAATGCAAGTTGCTACGAGCAGCAGTCCAGCACTATCGTCGGCCCTTATTTACTTCTAGGGTATTTTAGGAGATGAAAGAGAATTATTTTGTATCCTGGAATTCTCTGATAGGTCATTTACTAGGCAGGTTTTGAGGGGATAATCCCGAAATATCCCCACAAATCTCATCTACACTAGTGTATTTTTTACTAGATTAAAAACTCTTTATCATGATAGAGTATTTTTGGAAAAGGGTATTTAAGAGAATTTAAGAGTATTGGGCGAACGCCAAATCCCGCGTATCCCCGCATCTTTTAGGGATAAAAATACCGAAAAGTAAACAAGGCCTCATAGTGTCCCAAGGAGCAGTTTTACATCTGTCTCCATTTTTATCTCCTATTAGTTATGTATAGTTTAGGGTTTTTTCTCAATGTGCGAACATTCCAAGGTGATATATTGACAAATCTATTAGGAGTTTTAGCTTCAAAGCCTGAATGGATCATCCTTTTATCATGATCTCGTCCTTGGTGCCCCAACGGCAACTTTGGTTGTTGTCTTTGTGTCCAGAACGCATCGTTCATGTCTCGTCTGCAAGTATGTTTTGTATTAAGACCATTACAGAGGATGACAAACTGGGCACCTTTTACTCACGTGACAAATAAATAGTACTTCGTTATTTATTGTATCAAGGTAACTTATAATTCAAAGTGGAAACTATATGAGATGACATTTGAAGTTTATAAATTTAGCTTAAAGTTATGTAGACTCAAGTCTCCTCCCCATTCCCCACCACACCACCACCACCACACAGAAAATACTCCCTCTGGTCCATAATAAGGGTCGGTGATTTAGTAATATTTTAGTACAAAGTTTGTACTACATCTCCGGCACTTATTTTAGATCGGAGGAAGTACGCAAAGTCATCTTCTTCAAACATTCGGTTGAGGAAGGGATGGATGATTTCGACATAGCAACCTAGCAAACATGTGTGTGACTTCTCTTTCATGGTTGTGATTGTAGTATATATAATCATTGTTTGGACATGAGATTAGTTCTCATCTATATATTTATTGTGGTGATTGAACGAGATAGTAGAGGGTATATCGTGCAACACGGTCACATAATATGTTAATGAGTTAGAGGTGCATACATTGGGCTTATAGCGAAGGTCATCGTACATTATGCAAGAGTTGACACAACGATCTTTCTTGAGTAGGTTCGGTCACCTTGTGGGAGTGTGTCTTGGTCCTATGTTGGAGGTGGATAGTGTCTTGACCAGTGGCGAGGGCAAAAGGCAATTTCACCTCAAGATCCCACAATCCTTGGTGATGGAAGGGTTCGAACAATGAATAGGTCCAAAGGCAATGCCACCTTGAAACTCCCCCTCTCTTGGTGGGCTGACTCTTCCTACCAAAGACCTTCTCTGTCCTTGAGAGAAACTACCTTGAGTTATATTGACTGAGTCGTTACACACCCCACGAGGGCAATTTATAGGCTATGGATACTTGAATGATAAAAAGGATGCCTTCAAGGGAATTACAAGGGAAGGGTAACGAGGTAAAGGATTCATGATGGCCTAGGGGAGATACGGAGGGTCGATAGTCCATGGAGATCCACCCCCTTTCTTCCTCCACATTGGTGGGCTCCTTTGTTCATGGGCCTTGTATTGATTCTTATCATTTATATCCCCTTTTACTTTATCTTGTTATAACAAGATCCTTGTGCTTGAATCCATTGACTCATTTGACCTTGTGTCGTGGTGGTGGCACGGTAGATGCCATGGGTAGGCTTAAGTTGGGGCCAATGTGCACTAGTGGGATCTAGGGAGGGATAATATAGTGGTTTCTACACACATAATACTCAAACTCGATCTTTACTTTGATCAATAATGGCTACACTTTCTCCTCGAGCTTTATAAGAGAGAGGGAGAAGAAGCTCTCTGGTAAGCTCTGAGTATAAAAATGAATCGATCCCTCTACTAGGAGGCCCTGGCTCACCTTATAAAGGGGTGGCCATGTTACATCTAGGGCTGACGTTGACAAGGTTTAATCTCGTCAATGTCCATTGTTATGGACTTGGGTTTTGAAGAAGATGGGGATGCTGTAGATCGCGGAACGGTTAGCAAACAAGCAACACGGGACACGAGGTTTACCCAGGTTCAGGCCCCCGGAGGGAAAACCCTACTCCTGCTTGTCTGCTCTTGATTACGGCGGAACCGAAGGTTACAGGGGTGCGCAGATGCAATCTGGCATGGAGGTGTGTATGCGAAAGTATGAGGTGAGAGATCTGGGTCGTGCCCTCCTAGCCTTTATATAGAATTAGGCAGGTCCCAAGCACAGACCGAGTCGGTTACAGGTTTTAGGTTTACCCCTTTGAATTTTCTATCTACTCTAGTCTTGCTCTCCAAGGATCCGAAGGCGTCATGGGCCTTGGCCACCCGAAAGTATTCATGGGTCGGCGTATATTTGCCGTGGGCCTTCCTTCCTTGGGCTGGACCAGGTATGCTGATATCGTGTACCCGCGGGGTATAACCATGTCAGTAGCCCCCGAGACTCTTCAATCCTTCGGGTGTAACTCTGTCTTGCAAGATAATGTTTAGGGATTGTTGATGCGTGTGCCTGACTCTCCCGACGGATCGGGGTCAGTTAACTGTCTTAGGACAAAACAACATGATCTTCTTCAGGTTCGAGTCCCTCGACTCGAACCCGGAACATATGCTGGCGTAATTCGACTCAGGCCGCGGAGGACTTACAGGAGTGGAATTCCAGTGAATTTAAGTGATGTACCCAACACGTCCGTCGGGATTTTTCATCGCGCCTGTTGGCACGAATTCATACTAGCAGAGCACAGTCATGTGCGTTACCAGGCCATCAAATGATATTTGTAGGTCTTATCTTTGCGTCGCAGACACAACATCCGAATGTTTACCACCGCGGAGGTGTTTCGGGTGGCCAAGGAGAATGTTGCTCACTTAGCGTTTAATTAGGGCAAAGTTGCCGAAAAAATGTTGCATGCTGATCCGAAGGATCGCAGTCGAAGAATTCATAGGGTGCGCGACCAGCGCTCCCTATGGGAGTAACCCCCGAGTGTCTGTTCGAGTCGTAGACTCGAGCAGAGACTTTGATTCAGCCGTTGTTCAGCTTCAGTTCCGTAGGACACAAATTTTTCGGATGCTTGAATCCATGCTCCCTATGGGAGTAGCCCCCGAGTCCATAGTGGAGTCGCAGAATCGACGTAGGACTCAAAGAAATAATTCAGTGATGTAGTGTTTTGTTCATTTTCGGGTGCGCGGCCAGCGCTCCTGATAGGAGTAGCCCCCCGAGTAGTTAGTCGAATCGAAGATTCGAGTGAGTACTCTTAGCTTTGTAGCCGAAAAATCATGGCCTTTGCTAGTATGGCATTTGATGACGTCAGTGCTGACGATCGGTGACCTCAAACGTCTGTTGCGCTAGAGATGATGTGACTGGACGAACATGGTCCCACCTTCTGACCTTGAATTGACCGGTCACGCGCGACGTGAAGATAATTACGGTGTCGCCTCGATTTCCGCGCGTAGTGGACGGCGTGTGAGCGACGGTTCACTGCTGTATTGACACGTGGATGGTCAGATCTTGCATTTGGCGTTAGGTCTTCTCGATGGACGGTTGACGTGCATCGTCTTTGTCCTTATAACCTATGGGGGAAAATTAATTTGTTTTCACCGCAGCCATTCTTGTTTCACTGCTCCAATCTTCTCTGAGTGTTCTTGCTGCGCGCTGGAATATCCTCAAATATTTCCTTCTTCGATTCTACGTTCTCGTCGCCGACGCCGACGCACCGCAATGGGGAAGCCTAAGAAGTCTTCTTCTGTGGTTGGCACCAGCGCTGCTGGGGGCAAGAAAAGTGCTGTCGCTGCCCGTGTCACCGACGGTGGCTGGCGGCGATCGGAGACGCGGGAGAGTGATCTCTGCAAGCTTCGTGAGCGGGGCCTGATCCCGCAGAATAGGGAGGCCGTCAAACTCCCTGGCAACGAGGTAATTCCCCGTCCTCCCGCTGGGTTTCGGGTTATGTTCCTCGCATTTGTCCTTCGGGGCTTTTCCTTCACAGTCCACAATTTCCTTCATGGACTGCTTTTTCTTTACGGCATCCAACTGCATCATCTTTCCCCCAATTCTCTTCTTCACATTGCTTGTTTCGTTACTTTCTGCGAGTGCTGGCTTGGTATCGAGCCACACTTTGGCCTCTTCTGGAAACTCTATTCCGTGAAGAGGCAATCTGGTTCTGATGGTGTTTATCCCATTGGGGGTTGCATCATCTCCCTCCATTCCAATCTTCTTTTCTTCACTTTCTCCATGTCTGAATCTGTCTAGTACTGGCGGAGGCGATGGTTTTACATCCGCGACTCCACGGTAGCTGGGCAAGATTTTGGTCTTGCTCCTTTCGACCCCTCCCGAAAGATCGAGCCGAAGAGGTCCTGGAAGAACCAGATCTTGGATGGCGAGGTAGCGGAGATAGAGACTCTCTATCGTCGAGTGGAGGATCTCCAGTTGATTCTGGATAAGGAGGTGAACGGTGTGGATGTCATCCGCACTTTTCTTAAACGTCCGGTGCAGCCGCTCCAGGCTAGGGCGCACCCGATGTTCCTTTATGATGGTCGTCGTGATCCGACTAGGGTTTCGGCTGAAGAATTCTCCAAGGGAGATCTCGACGGGGTCCTTCATCCACTGCTGAAGTTCAAGGCTGGAGAGGATATCCCGGGGAAGTCGCTGACTTCTCCGTTCTCCGCTTCGCGTCCTGTTCCACAGGTGTAGATCGGGGACGTGCACGTAGCGCTATTTTCGACTGCATTTTACTTGCATTTATTTTCTTGCTAACAAATTTTCTTCTTTTGTGTAGGAGTTCAAGGTGCCAGGCATGTCGCCTCCATTGCCCGAATTATTCCCGGATGCTCCAGATAATGAGGTGGTGGACTCCATGTCTGAGCTGCCATCGGCGCGGTCTCCGGCTGAAGAAGCCAACGAGTCGAGCGAGGGATCACACTCGCAAGCGCACGAGGAGCTCCAGCGAGTCATCAGATGCTTCAACTCCACCGACCCCCAGGAACCCTCTATGCCTTGATCGTCACAGTGATGGGCATGGGGGCTCTTGCTCTCCAATTCCTGCCGTTCCCATGCGGGCAGTGGCACCGCACCCGCCGGCGAAGTGGAAGAAGGAAGAAAAGAAAGAGGAGAAGAAGGTCCGAAAGACCCCTCATGTCTTCGACTTGAGCGAGCTGGACTCGTAAGTTTCATCGGTCCTGTTTTGCTTTTTCTTGCTTGTTTACCTTGCACTGTGCTGATTTGTCCTTGTGTAGCCACTCCTCTGGCGACTCCTCCAGTGATGGTGCTCGGGAGATGATGGGGGAGTCGAAGGTCGTTCTTCCTCCTCCTCAGACGGTGGCCACCTCTGAAGGCGCTGCTCCCGACCCTTCTCCGCAGGAGGTTCGGGTGGTTGCGCCTCAGAAGGCTGCGAGCGGGCCTTTGGAGTCGCCATCAAATCATGTAAGTAATTCTGCTTTCTGCCACGGGGGGAGCCCTCGAGCCTTTTTGGATGATCTATTGATTTTTTTTATTTTCTTCCCACCTCGGGGGGGAGCCCCCGGGCATCTGTAGGGTATTTTCCTTCGAGTCTCGGGGGAGCCCCCGAGCATTTTTCGTATGTGTAACTTACTTTTGCTCGTTCTTTTGGGTGTAGCCCCCGAGTCCTTCTCTTGACTAGTAGTTCTTTTTTGCAGCCTTTTGTGCAAGGTGCCAACCAACTGGTGCAGCAGCACCTGGTGTTGGAGGCCAGCCTCAAACAACTTCAAGGTATTTTTATGCCTTGGTCTTTGTTTCTTCTTGCATTTTTGTCCTTCTATCCGACATTTGTATTGCTTACTGCAGAGGATCACAACACCTCCCTTCGTGAGATTGATGCTCTCAAAAAGAGCCTCGGTCAAGCGGAGAAAAAGGCCGAGGTCGCCGTTGGTGCAAGGGAGCGCCTCGAGCTGGAGTTGGCCAACACGGCCGAGGCTAAGGAGCGCCTGCAGCAGGAGGCTCCGGACCGCGAGGAGCAGCTCGCCACCGCCACGACTTCGCGCGAGAGAGAGGTGGCCGACAAGCTTATGGCGGCTGCCAAGGCTGTTTCGGGTGAGTATCTCCGCCTTCCTCTTTTTGATTTCCTTGTCTTTCTTTTGAAGTGCTTTTATTCATTCTGCCTCCTTTGTTGTCTCAGATGCCGCGGGCATCGAGTTTGATCGCGGTGCTCTAGAGCACGGGAGCACTCTGGATGATGCTACTGCGGCGGTCGAAGACCGCTGCAGTACCGTTGTCAACTCGCTTGCCAAGGCCAAGGAGGTCCTTGGGCGCTTCTACAAGGAGCTTATCCCCAAGGGCGTGACCCTCGAAGATGTTGATGCCCTGCCGGAGGCGCTGTCAGCCGAAGCACCTGCGGCGTACAAGCGCAAGCAGAAGGGCATCGGCGCATCCGTCGGGCTGGCGATGGCCTTGGCGGCTAGAGCAGAGCTGGACCTTCCTCAGGTCACTTCTCAGATGCCCACGACTGCTGATGGATCCGAGGTAGCCTTCGCCATCTATGCTGCTCGCTGTAAGCGTTACGGGCCGAAGCTGATTGATCTGCTAGCCGAGTACGCGCTAAGGCAGCAGGGGGAAGCCAAGGCGAGGCAGTCCGGCTCCGAGGCTACTCAGGGTGCAGCTTCGTAGGCGTTGTAGCTATAGGATAGTTGTAGCTTCTTTTGTTGTAATTATTTTGATAAACAATCCTTGTGCCACGTAGTGGCTTTTGCTGCTCTTAATGAATTTGCTGAGTTCTATGCTCCTTCATCTGCTTGTTCATGTCTTTGTCTTTCTGTTGATCTAGGATCCTTCGAGTGATGATCCCGTTGACACTGCGGCATAGCTGCGGCCATCCCTGGATGATGCATCGCAGCATGTGTTTCTTAGAGACCGTATCCGTAGCCTCGAGAAAGAGTTGCTTGGGGTGCGTGGCCACGCTGACGTTTGGAAATCCAAAGTAGATCGAGGCGCTGCCAGAGAGGAGTACTTGATGGTGGAGTTGCTTCGTTTGTCCGAGCAGCTTCAGTGTGAGTTTTTCGAGCTGTTGCCCGTTACTTCGGATGCGCCTGCTGGCCCTTCATCTTATTCTTTTGCAAGTATTGCAGGTGCTAACATTGCTCCAAGGGAGGAGAAGGAGCGTGTTGATGTTCGGATCAACTGCTTGACTCAGCAGGACATGGAGGCCGGCGGGTTCTTCTAGATGGACCGTGATCATTCCATGGTCCTTGCGACGGCGCAGGATCGCGTTCATCAGGTATCGCGGGTGCTTCGTCAGGTGAAGTCGTCGCTCGCATCGGTTCTGCATGTAATGTTTCCGCTGGATGATGCACCGTCGACTCTCTCTGGTCTGCTGTTGAAGTTTTGGAACGTGCATCATGTCAAGGAATTGGTGCGGCATCAACTCGTCGCAGGGGTGAAGGCTGCGCTCTCCCTTGTGAGGTTACATCGTCCTGATTTAGATCTATCTGTTGTGGCGGCTGGGCCGCCTCTTCGGCCAGATGGTGGCGAGTGGGATATGCGTCCGCATTATGCGGCTATAAGGCAGTATGCCGAACAGATCGTAGATCTGTTTGAGCAGCGTGCTCGGGTTATTCTTCAGAATAGGTAGTACCTGTAAAAAGATAGATGTAAAATTTGTATACACTTGACTGGGCGTGTTTTGCCCTTTGTTATAAAGGTTTGGTTGTTGTTTTAGCACGTAGTGCTTTGTTCGTATACGTCCCCCTTTTCGTTAGCCTGACGTGGTCAGCTACTCGGGTGTACACGTGTTATCCTCAGTCGGCAAAGTCGTGAGGCGGGGGGAACCCCCGAGTGCGTTTGTAGTATGGAGTAAAATGCGAATAGTAAACAAAAAATTTGGGGCGAGACACTTAGCTTTATTCATATCATAATGGAGGAGGTACATTGTTCGGCTGAGTAGCCTTGGATGAATAGCCTTATTGAAAGTAAAAGGGGGAGGTAGCTAGGGGTAGAACCGTCGCAGTTGTGCGATGTTCCATGGGTTGGCGTATGCGACTCCAGACTCCACGTGCTTGAGGCGATAGGCGCCACCTGGGATGACTTCAGTGACGATGTAGGGTCCTTCCTGTGGTGACTTGAATTTCTTCGGTCGCTCTTGCTTGAGTCGCAAAACTAGGTCTCCTTCGACGAAGGACCTTGGGCGTAGCCGTCGGCTATGGTAGTTGCGGAGACTCTACTGGTACACCGCTGATCGAGCTGCTGCTATGTCTCGCGCTTCGTCGAGTGTGTCGACAATGTCTTCAAGTGCAGCCGTGGATTCGGCTTCGCTATAAGCGACGACCCGTGGGGCCTGATGGCGTACCTCAGCTGGTAGCACGGCTTCGGCTCCGTGCACCATAAAGAACAACGTGTAGCCGGTTGAGATGTTTGGCGTTGTATGCAGGCTCCATAGGACGGAGGGCAGCTCTTTCATACAGGCTCCGGCGAGTCGTTCGAGTGGGCTCATGAGGCGCTTCTTGATGTCAATGCCAATTAGGCCGTTGGCCTTCTCCACCTTCCCGTTTGTTTGCGGGTGCGCTATTGAGGCGTATGTGATATTGATTCCGAGACCTTCGCAGAAGTCCTGGAATTCTTTGGAGACGAAGTTCGATCCATTGTCGGTGATGATGCTATGCGGCACGCCGAACCTGTAGACAATGGATTCAAAGAACTTGACGGCAGTTTTGCCCTTTTGGTTTGTGACCGGCGTGGCCTCAATCCACTTGGTGAATTTGTCAACTGCGACAAGGAGGTAGACGTGTCCTCCTTTCGAGGACCTTGGCAGCTTGCCGATCATGTCGAGGCCCCATTGGGCGAAAGACCAGGCCAAAGGTATGGGCCTGAGCTCTGATCCGGGTGCGTGTGGTTTGTCGGCGAACCTTTGGCACCCGTTGCATCTTCGGACGATGTCCTTGGCATCGTTCATGGCCGTCGGCCAGTAGAATCCAGCTCGTAGAGCTTTGGCGACAAGAGAGCGGCTACCTGTGTGATGGCGGCAGATGCCCTCGTGGATGTCTTGGAGGATGGTTTTTCCGTCGCCGATGGTGACGCACCTTTGTAGTACACCCGAAATGCTGCGCTTGTACAACTCGCCATTGATGATGGTGAAGGCTTTGGACCGACGAGATATGCGCCGGGCATCCGTCAGGCTATCAAGCAGTTCTCCGTCTATCAAGTACCGAAGGTACGGTCGTGTCCAAGTTTCTTAGACTGCCATGACCTGCATCAGGTTGACCACGACAACCTCTGTGTCTAGTTTTTCGGGTCCTTCATGACCGTCGGGTAGCGCGGCCCCCAAGTGTTCTGCTTCTTCGGGTGATCCCTTGGGGAATTTCCGCTTGATGGATGGCACGCAGATCTGTTCGAGGAACACACCTGGCGGCACCCGTGCGCAGGTGGAGCCGATGTTGGCGAGTCTGTCGGCCTCCTCGTTGCTTTCTCTTCCAACGTGCCGAAGCTCGCAGTCGTCGAAGTGTCCTTTGAGTGCGTTGTAGAGTGCGCGGTACACAATCATTTTGGCGGCGTGCGCGTCGCACTCGTTCATCGTCTGCTGGACGACGAGGTTGTAGTCACCATAGATGACCAGGCGCGTTGCGCCGCAGATCCTTGCCATCCTCTTGCCGTGGATGAGGGCCTCGTATTCTGCTTCGTTGTTGGAAGATCGAAACTTCATCCGGAGGACGTACTTCATCTTATCGCCCTGCGGGGAGGTCAGTATGACCCCGGCTCCTGCTCCGGCTTCACGCTTGGAGCCGTCGAAGTGCATCGTCCATGACTGCGTCATGTCTGGGGTGTCTGGCAGCTGCAACTCCATCCAGTGTACAAGGAAGTCCGGGAGGACTTGAGACTTGATCGCGTGGCGTTTCTCATAGATGATATCTAGAGGTGACAGCTCGATGCCCCACTAGGCCACACGTCCTGTGGCCTCTGGGTTGTTCAGGATGCTGTTCAGGGGTGCCTCGTTGACGGCCATCACCTGGTGCTCCTAGAAGTAGTGTCTCAACCGACGAGCCGTCATGAACATGCCGTAGGCGAGTTTTTGGTAGTGAGGGTACCTCTGTTTTGTTGGCGTCAATACCTCGCTGAGGTAGTAGATTGGGCGTTGGACCCCATGGGTCTTGCCCTCTTCGGGTCGCTCGACCACCAGTACGATGCTCACCACCTGGTGTGTAGCTGCTATGTGCAGCAGTAGGGGCTCACGCTCCTTTGGCATGACCAAGACAGGTGAGGTAGAGAGCAGCCGCTTTAGATCTTCGAATGCGTCCTCCGCCTCAGGCGTCCACTCGAATTTGTCTGCCTTGCGCAGGAGCTGGTAGAATGGCAGTGCTTTCTCGCCCATGCGGCTGATGAACCTGCTTAATGCCGCTATTCGTCCTGCAAGCTGCTGGACGCCCTTGAGGTTTTTCAGCTTCTCCATGGCCATTATGGCCCGTATTTTCTTCGGGTTCACCTCGATCCCTCGTTGGGAGATGAAGTAACCAAGCAGCTGGCCCGATGGGATACCGAAGGCGCATTTTTCAGGATTAAGCTTGATCCTGTAGCGGTCGAGGTTATCGAATGTCTCGCGGAGATCGTCGATGAGCGTTCTCGCCTCCCTGGTTTTGATGACTATGTCGTTGACATAGACTTGGACATTGCGACCGATCTGGTCCTTCAGGCATGCCTGCATGCACCGCTGGTACGTGGCACCTGCGTTCTTTAGCCCGAAGGGCATTGTGTTGTAGCAGAACACTCCGAACGGCGTGATGAACGCTGTTTTATCTTGATCTTCGACTTTGAGTCGAATCTGATTGTAGCCTGAGTAGGCGTTGAGGAAGGAGAGTTTATCGCATCCTGCAGTCGAATCGATGATCTGATCGATCCGAGGGAGAGGGAAGTGGTCCTTTGGACAGTGCTTGTCCAGCGACGTGAAGTCCACGCACATCCGCATGATGTCCGTGTCCTTTTTGGGGACCATCACTGTATTGGCAAGCCATTCGCTTTCTGTAATCTCCCTGATGAAGTTTGCAGCGAGTAGTCTGTTGACTTCAATCCCTATGGCTTCGGCCCGGGGCTCAGACAGTCTCCGGATGGACTGCTTGACAGGCTTGGCGCCTGGAAAGACATTGAGTGCGTGCTCGGCGAATTCCCTGGGAACTCCTGGCATGTCCGCAGGACACCAGGCGAAGATTTCCCAGCGCTCACGGAGGAATTCGACGAGCGCGCTTTCCTATGCGGGGCTGAGATCGTTGGCGATCAGCGCCGTCTTGGAGGCATCCGTTGGGTGGACCTTGTCACATCCCAAGATTTTCCAAATCTTGTTATGTGAAAAATAAATAAACAAAATAAATAATTGTTGAAAATTAGGGTGAAAAGAAACTTTTGTTTCTAAATGGAAACTTAAAATCCCATCTTGAACAAACTTGATTAAAGTTTGAATCCAAAAAAATTTCAAATCAAGTGAAATGCATTCTTCATAAAATGCATCTTGAAATTTGAATACTTGGAGAATAAACCAAAACTCTAAAACCCTAATGGAAGGAAATCATTTTCAAGTTATCTCTAAGACTATAGATTTGATCCATATAAAAATTGATCATACAAACATTTAAAAATAATCAAGAATGACAAATGGAAATACTATAAAACCATATGAATTGGTTTCACTTAATTTGGAGCCATAGATAAAATCTTATGAATTTAATAAGATAAGGAAATTGAAATTCCAAGGCTAATAAAGCATCTATCTAAAAATCCATAACCAAATGGTGAGCAAATAATCCTAAAAATATTTAAAAGGGATAAATAAATACCAAATAAGATTTTACAAATTGGAATCGCCAAGTTTTGATCTTTAAATAAAAAGATATGGATTTTTATAAGATGAATAAAAAATATTAAATAAGGAATATTTAAAGACCAAACTAAATCTTGGCCTAATCCATTAAGCAAATGGAATGAATAGAATCCAAATCCAAATAAAATAAAAGGATAAAGAATTTCCAAAATAAAATAAAATGGCATTAACCATTCTATCTCTGTTTTAATAAAGACAAATCTCTAATAAGAATAATTATATAATTCATGAGAAAATAGTATTTTGGAATTTACCCAAGTGGAATAAAAGTTGTTTAATTAACTTAAATAAAATAAATCTTCCAAGTAAAATGTAGGGAATTAAAACTATATTTAATTCCATTGGAATTAAAACAAATACCCAATTCAAATGATTTATGAATCATATTAAATACTTTCCAAATAATTCAAGATGAATTATTTGACACCCTATTAAACAAATAAAAACCTACTGAAAAGATTTGGAAGGTTTAAGAATTTAAATGGTGTTTGAAAATATTATTAAATCTTATTTGATTTAAAACAAGGGCCTTTTTGAATAATTAAAAAGACCCTAAAAAGAATAGAATTTTATTCCAAAATTGACTTCAGATTATATTACTAATCAGTATTTAAACCTACACCAATTTTAGTTGAGGTTTGAATTCAAATTGATGTTTGAATTAATTAAGCAAAATCAAAACAGAAATTAGAAATGGAAAAAGAGAAAATCATTCAGGATAAAAAAAGTGAACAAGGTCGACCCAGCCCAGCAAGACCCATCTGTCCCAACAGCCCACCACACACCCCCTCCCCTGAAACGTTTTTCTCACCGCGAATTGAACCCACTCGTTCGCTGAATGCCCGGACCCACTCCCCCTCTCTCCCTCGTGCTGACAACGGACCCCACTGCCACCTCACCGTCGTTCTCACCCGCCGCTGACCGCGCCCCCCTTCTCTGGCCATTACTGTCGTTGAATGCCGGCGTGAATTCGCTTTACTGGCTGAGTAACCCCCATCGGTGACTGCTCCCTCTTAACCGCCTCTCCCTTCTCTCTGTTTTCCCCTCAGTCCCTCACCCTAGCGCGCCCCCAGGCTGCATAATTTCGCACTACACCGCCGCTGCCTCTGATGCCTTCCGACGGCAATTCCGGCCACCACCGTCAGCCCCACTGCCTCCTGAGCACACGAGCTTGCTCGCCAGCATTCCCTACACCTCCTTGTACCTTCCCCTCGCTTGCACTCGCCCTGCAGGCTCAGCAACGTCTCCGCCAGAGCAGCGCCACCATCTGCCGTCATTCCGACGACCTCTCCCCGTAAGTTCCATCCTCCCCTCCCTCTCCGGATGACTCACGCGTAGTCGCCAAAACCTTCCGCATCTAATGACCCTCTTCGCGCGTCTTCTAGTGACCTGCAGCTCTCACCAGCGATGACGAACGAAGAAGACGTCGACAGACACATCTCCGGCGAGCAATAGCCAGTAACGTCGTGCGCCCCTGACGCTGAAACGACCACGTCGAGCTTCTGCAACCTCCTGCGAACCTGGTGAGCCATCTATCCTCCTCCCTTGCTTCCTTATCCTCCAAAACTGTCGCCAGCAGAGCCGCGCCGCCGCTCGTCGCTGGATTGCGCCGCCAATCCTTGGTCAGAGCACCGCAACCATCAGATCTAGATCGCACAGTTAGGATAGGTTAACTTAAACGAAAGGGTACGGGTGTCTCTGCACCGCTCGATCTAACTTAGATCCAACGCCTCACAGTGCTTGATCCGTGCGAACCGGTACCAGCAAATAGAAACACGACACGTGGCCTGGAATCTGTTTTAAAAACAGAAACTTGTCTATTAGATGTTCCAATTTGAAAAATTCATAACTTTCAAACCACACGTCCAAATTTTGAAAATTTTATATCAATGGATTCAGAAAAACAAGTACTTTCTGACCATGCACTTTTTTTTTACTAAAATGCTTCTGTTAAATTGATTGTTTTTGCAGAAACTTGTGTAGGCATATTTGGAATATAAAAATTTTTCTAAAATGATTTTTGAGATAAAATCTTTGGCAAATGGTTTGTTTTGAACCTACTAACCATAGAAATCAATTTGTGGTTTCAAAAATGTATTGGGTGAAGCAAAAGAATAAACTTTTGATTTAAACCATTTCTAGTCAAATAAAAATAATGTTTATTTATTAAAAATGCTTTTGGAGGAAAACCTTTTGGGAAATGTTTTGAATTAAACTCTCTGACCCCAAACACCAAGTTTTATGTTTTGAAAACATATCTTGTGAACCCTATAAAAATTATTGCTTTGCTAAAGACATTTTCAACCACATAAAATAATGACTTGGTTTAAAAATGGTTTATGAAGTGAAATCTGTTGCAAATGATTTTGCCACTTTAAAAAACTACCATTAGGTGTTTTAAAATGTTTATAACCTATTAGAAACCACTTTTACAAATAAAACAATCTTTAGCATGTTTGCATGCATTGTTTTGTTTCTATCATTTTATGTGATGTTTTGCTTGAATGGTAGATTGAAATTGTGCCCTTGATTGATTGAATTGTAGTGGAATTTGAAGAGTGTGAGTATTGCAAGATCAAGGAGTGAACATATATTATCTACCAAAAAGGCAAGTGATGCTTCATACTTTTGTCCCATTATTTTCACTATGCATTAGTGATATTTCTAAGTAGGACTTGCATGGAATTTTGCTAAGTGTAAACTATGCCATGGGAAATCCTAGTAGATGAAACCTTAGTATAATTCTCCAAAGTTAAGATTCCTACTACTATCATGCTTAGCTTAGCTAGTAGAAAATAAGGGTGGATTATATTCATGCTATGGAATATCTCTAAGTCAAGGACTTATGTTTTGTTTAATAAAACAACTAAGTGAATGAATCACCTGGGTGGAATGGAAGGAATGGTTTGTGTTGAGTGGTTCACAAGGCCCATTTCTATGGTCTACCTTGTGTATCTCACTTGTGGATGGCCACCCAGGAACAAAGAGATTTGAGATGTCAAATGTTGAGAAGCTTCAAGTGCAGCCACTTGGCATTATGGGTTCTGCCTGGATCATATAGGTTGCAATAACTTAGCCAAATGGACAGTGGGTGGTAGGGGTTTGATAGGTTGGAACGCGTCCATTCTGGTCTAAGGGAAGGCTTCTGAAAGATCTTGTCTTGGTGAAACCAAGTCCTGTGGGGAAAGTGCACCACCTCTGCAGAGTGTAAAATCTAAGTACTTAGCCATGTCCCTGGTAAAGGACAATTTGAGCATCAAGACATGGAAGATATCAATAATCTCCTCATCCAAATTTCTAAGTTAAAATCTTGTGGTTGAACTAGGGTTGAAGGATCACCAATTTCTATTGGGAGATGCCTTGGGTGATTTTTGTCAAGCAAAAACTTAGTGTTTTCAAATGATAAGGAAAATCTATTTTGAGCAAAGCAAGCCTAAGCTCCACTTAGCCAAAAACATATAGATGATAGACTCCACTATACTACCATAGTATCACTTGCCAATACAATTCAAATGTATTGACCCTTGTGGCTGTAACTTGTTATGTTGCAGGTTTGTTTGATATTAGTGAAGTAGGATTACAAGTCTACAACCAACATGTCTGCATGTGGCACTTTGAAGATGAAGGACACCATGCTATTATTATTTTCTGCTGCATTGTAATGAGATAGCCAAATGTGCTATGTAAGATGTAATAAATTATTTTATTCCTGGTTATAAAGTTGTATTATGACCTTTGTTTATTGATATTACATGTTAACTGTGGATGCTAGCTATTGATCCAGGGACTAGCATTGTAAACACAGGGATCTCTACCTTATTAAAGGTTGGGAACCTAACAGATGGTATCAGAGCATTGTGTTGCCTGTAGATTTGTAAACCTAGGATTGGACAAAACCCCTGAAAAAATAGGAGTTGTATTTGTTCCAAAACTTATTTACAAACAATCTTGTAAACTCTTTCCTCAACCATTTTGGTTTTGACTCTACATCTCTTCTATTTCAACTTAATGGATAAAGCCTACCCCATGGCCAAAGACTTCACCATGTGCAAAGGACTTCATCAACTCTAATGACTTCAACATCTTCAAGTGATTTCAACCTTATTCTCAACAAGGACTTCAACCTTGGATATCACTAAGGACTACAAGTGAGACAAGAAATCTTGCTCAAGACTTGAAGACTAAAGAAACACAACTTGGGAATCATCATCACCTTTGAAGTTTTTGTGACCAAGAATTTTTCCAAGGAAACCATGATCTCATTCAAGAAAAAACAAAGGATGGAATGATTTCAAGTGAACCATATAGTTGGACCACCATATGTAGATCAAACCAAATTCACCAACTTATGTGGTGTAACAAAAAAAATTTGGTTGCCTAAAAACATGCTTGAAACTTGTTGTTTGAATGGCATGTTTGTTTGTGATTGCTTGCACTTTGCTTGTGTGATTTAAGATATGAGTGATTAGAATTATTTCCTTAGAAATCTTTTGCCTATTCTAATCCCAACCCAACCCAAACAGATGACTACTCCAAGAAACTCCAACATCAAGGATGGTGACAACAACAACCAAGAGGACAACATGAGAGAACTCATAGTAACCCAAACCTAGTTGAACCAAGTGACAGCTCAATTTTTATCCAACACCAGTGAGTTAGATCCAACCATGCAAAGGTTTTTGGAAACCCAAACCCAATTGTTGCATAAGGTGACAGACCAAATGATCAACATGGGAGACAACTCTTCCCAAGGAGCTTGTGACAACAAGGATGAAAATGATGATATTATAGAAGGAACCCAAGCTTGCCATATTTGTGGAGACAAGGATCACACTTCCAAGGAGCATGAAGATCAATGCCCCAATTGTGAAGAGAAACATCCAACTGACCAATGCCCCACATCTCAAGCTACTTGTTACCTATGTGAAGGAAATAATCATGTCCCTATCCAATGCCCCATCTATTCCATAGTTCAACAAAGGAAACAAGGTGGAGTACAACAACTGATTGCAGACTACCATGAGAGAGCAAAGTCTACCAAGAAGGATGAAGACAAAGGAAAATCTCAGCTTGCACCTCCATGCAATATGACTCAATTTAAAGGACCAAAGAGGAGACATATGTATTATCCAAGGGTAAGGTCAAGGAGACCAGGAAACTTTCCCACCTTTGAGATAAAATATGAAGAGCATGAACTAGAAGCACTCCTAGCTTTGGAGAAACCCAAGAAGAAGAAGGACAAAAGCCAAGTGCAATATTTCCATTGCAAAGATATGGGACTGTAGGGTTCGCAGCATAGAAAACAAAAAATTTCCTACGATGGGAACAACTAAGTACCAAGATCTATCTACTAGATACAAGCAACGGGTGGATATACATCCATAGAATACATACCCTCGAAGACCAAATAGCGTTAACGAGGTTGTACTCGTGGATGATGTAAACGAACGCTTGCCGATCTCAAGATCGTGATGAAGTCCATCTGGTCCAGCACGATCAAGTCCAGCACCTCAAAGTAGTGGTGCATCCGTGATCGCACACACGTACGGGTACCCCGACAACCTCCGCGCCCTCGCTCCAGCGAAGCAGTGGAAGCAACAAATCCTTCCAGAAAAAGCCACCGGGAACATGTTTCTCGCTGATCCGAGACCATGGGGAAATTCTAAAGGGGGGAGAGAGATCCTTCGCGAGGAGGTGTGATTTGAGAGGAGGAGAGGGGGCCTTTTATAGGGGAGAGGGGGGCACCCAAGGGGCATGGCGCCCAGCCATGGGGGCTGCCCCCACCTCTTCCACATTCATGTGGGTGGAGCTCCCACTCAAAATGAAAAGCCTCCACTCCCATTAAAAAGCCTCCACTCAAAAATCCACTCACATGCATTAAATTTCCACCAAATTTAATGCAAGCTCTCATTTAAATAAAACTCTTTTATTTATTTATTCAGAATTTTGTTAATTACTTTAATTAAAAAACATTCACATAAAACCCCTTGCTAGTATTCCATTTCACATGCAGAACCAGTTTCAGCAATTTTCAACCGAAACAGTTTCGGTGTCTAGTGAAATAAATTCCTGCGCTTTCCTTTTTCTTTCTCTGGCATATCATTTGCTCTGAATGGTGTCGGTATCCCTTAAGTGTGTCACTCTACGGTTCGCGAATAATGCAGACATGATCGAGACCCCTCTCCGATCAATAATCAGCAGCGGGACCTGGAGATCCGTACTGACTCCCACACATTCAATGATGACTTCTGTGATCGTGTGAACCTTTTACGCTAGTATCTTAATCCCTTTGTTTCACGATATATTACATGTCCGAGATTCGATCATCGGTATCTCCATACCTAGTTTGATCTCGTTACCGACATGCACTCTTTTCTTGTTCCCGTGATATAACATTCTAGTGATCAAATCACTTGCTTGCAAGCTAACCAATATGATATCACCGAGAGGGCCCAGAGCATATCTATCCGTCATCGGGATGAACAAATTCCACTCTCGATCCATGGGTCTCAACATAACACTTTAGTAGTTCTGAAGCCATCTTTATAATCACCCAGTTACCGTGTGACGTTTGATGTCATCGAGAAACTCTTCCGGTGTTAGTGATTGACATGATCTCATGGTCTAAGGATTAGGATCACTTCGTAAGTTGTTATAGCAATATAATCTCAATGACTTTGATCGTAATGCTATACTTCGGATGAATGTTCATCACATCATGACACTAATGTTGTGACCTCGTTATTAACAACATCCAATGTCCATGATCAGGAAACTTTGATCATCTTGTTAATCAACGAGCTAGTTTATAAGAGAGGCATAACTAGGAACTTCCTTTTTGTTTATTAAACACACATGTATTAACGTTTCCGTATTAATACAATTATAGAATGCAAAATAAACATTTATCATAAATAAGGAATATGATAATAACCACTTTATTATTGCCTCTCGGGCATATTCCCTTCAGTCTCCCACTTGCACTAGAGACAATAATCTAGTTTGAAAACTTTGCGTATTGAACACATATGGCTTTCTGGTGTTCCATATACGCAACTTCAAGTGGTTAACATAATCTACGGATCTAACACTTTCAGGTCCGTGTGTATTTGCATGTCTTTGTGTCTCCACGCATCACTCATTCTCCAATGAGATGATATTGTATAAATTTGGTCTTTTGGTGAGACCTTTAGTTCCTTGGGGTTAAACCATGTCGATACTATTATCGTACAATATATCTTTAGTGTTAGCCCGTTGCGAACCACACCTTAGTTTGATAACAAACTACTTGACACAAATTCCCTCCTTTGCTGCTACTATAGCAGTCATATACTTAGCCTTTTGTTGTAGTATTCGTCACAATGTCTTAACTTTGGATTTCATCCAAATCCATCATGGAAACTTTATTTCCATTTCATTGTGCCACCCATAGTTTAAATCGAGATAAACTTAATTTATATCTTGTGACAAACCTAGTATCAATGTAACGCTTTACAATGAACTATTTGTAATTGTTTGTCACCTCTACACAAATATATTCTTAGTTCTTTCAAAAAGATCATAAGAATATCCTCACTATCGTCCAATGATCATTTTATGATTCATTCTGGTATATGCTCATAACACTTAGAGCATCGGACATATCTGGATGTGTACATATCATGGTATGATTGATCAAAACATTCTCGTGATTTCACTCATCAAGTGTCAAAGCACTTGAATCTTGTTTCACTTATCAAGTGTCCATACACTTGAATCTTGATTCAATTCCTTTTCCATGCAACAAGAACTGTTTCTTGTCGTTTCTATATTGAACTCCTTCAATATCTCATATATGTACGTTTGGCACAACCATATTGGCGTCACAGTCTATCCACTATAGACATTCACGCTAAATATTCGGGTTTTGCCTAAGTCTTGCATCGAAATGAAATTCTTAACCTTTGGTCAATAAAAGATACATCATTTCTAATCAACAAGATGTCCTCCACATAATGTATTAGAAATATGTCTTAGCGCTCCCACTTAATTTCTTGCAAATGCAAGCATCTTCATCGTCTCCTGATGAAAAACTCCTTTTTCATCATGGTGAAGATTCCATCTCCGCGATGCTTACTTCAACCATTGAAGTTTGCATGCCCTTTTAGCATCCTTTGAATTTAACAAAACCCTTTGGACCGTGTCATGTACACGTCCTAGGTAACCATTCTATTAGAAGAACTTTGTTTTGTTTATTCATCTACCATATACCAAATTATATGTAGTGGTTGCTACTTTAATCCGTCCAGACTAAATATCGCTATGAAAGATCAAATCTTGTCATAGTCAAATCCTTGAACATTGTAATAAAATACTTTACGACATGTCGACTATTTCATAGATGTGAAACATCCATGTCTGTTTCTTTATAGATCCAAATACGACCGATAGGTTTTTACACCTTTCCGGAGGGTCTTCCAAGTTCAAAACTTGATTTCATGTGTATGGAACTATCATGGATTTTATGGCTTCAAGCCATTTGATGGAGTCAGGGCCCATCATCGCTTCTTTGCATATAGTCGGTTCATCATTGTCAAACAATAATGATTTACTCTCAAATCTTAGTATTTGATTGTTTATTCGACCGACTTGGTTCAATAAGAACTTTGATCTCCGTGACCACAACCTTTGAGGCACATAAGCTATGAGCATTATGGCAGCCTCCGGAACGATTTCCGGCGCTACGCAACTCAGCACATTTAGCTAAGGTTCGTTAACCTTATCAAAGTTCTATTGTCCTCCCACTTAACTTTTGCGAAAAAATCCTTTTTCAAGAAACTTCACATTTCAAGCGACAAACCCTTTTGTCCTTGGTGTTATGGAGGAATAACCAATTGTTATTCGAAATAACCTACAAAGACATGCTCATCCGACTTTGGTTGTAAACATCTTACTTATGTTTAGCATACCAAAATTTAAGAAAGGACAACCTGGGTTTTACCCCAAACCATAACTTCCATGGTGTCATTTCAACGGATCAATATGGAGCTCTTTTCAGTGTAAAAGCGGTAGTCTCTAAAGCTTTAATCTTTTAAAACATAATGGCAGTTTTATGAATAACACCTTTGATCCAACCATGTCAAACAAGGTTTCATTACAAATCTCAAACACTCCATATTCCTATGGTGTTTCGGGATATGTAAATCTAGGTGTTTTGCTAAACTTGCAACTCAAATAAATCCCTTTATGATAAAATCATATTTCATTTATTTTCTTGTTACACTTGTAACTCAAATAAATCCCTTATGATAAAATCATAAACCATTTATTTTCTTGTCACAATGATTTTCACTTCATCTTGAAAGTCTTTGAAAACGTTTTTCAAATATTTCATACTTCTTTCTCATTAAGTGAATATTCACTCAAATTGCCGAAGAAAGCATATGAAGTTGAAACCCATCGCTTACGACTACACATAATGGAATACATACATCGATATGTATAAATTCCAATAATTTAGTCGTTCGTTCTTCTTTGGCCTTTGAACGAAGTTTTAATTATCACGTGGAAAGTCTCACAAGCGTCACTTGATCAAATCAAAGACTCCAAAAATCCATGAATATGGAGATTCTTCATGTTTTCTTTCCAATATAATTTAAACAGCGATGTCACTTCGTAAGTGATCTTTCAATCATTTGTCTTGCGACATTTTAACATTAGGTTTTATGGATGTGATTTCTCCAACTAGATTTGTAAATCATCCATCTTATATGGAATACGGTAATTATTTGAACAACCTTTATTCTCATAATACCAGATTTAAATAACAATTATTAAAACAAATCTTGAAGTCAAGCTTTGATGTCAACGAGAAATACAAACAACGGTTTGTTTGTTTTCGATGAACATCATCACATATTCTCTTGCTAGTTACTTAGGCCATTGTGGTTCATGAATTGCGTCGTTCCGTATGAAATTTCATACCAACCAATTCGGTATCCAATACCCAAGAACCACATTGTTTAACAAGCAAAGAATACAACCATAACATGTATATCATCTATATACCTAAATTGGATATTTCCAATCTTTTCTTTTCTGCCAAATATATTTTATAGATTCTCTTTCAGCATTTCCTCTTTCCTTTTAAAAGAATTTATCAACATCAACAGTGGCGCCATATACATGACACATAGTCCGAAGCGTGTATATTCAAATAATAATACCTTTGGATTTGCACTTTGAAGTAGATCACCATCATCAAAATGATTGGTATTATTTCAAAATCCATTCTTTAGTAATCTTTTAGTGTAGTAAACACTTTACATACATCTTCTATTCATCCTTATCATGACGACTTTCATGATCAAGCTACTGTAGCTTATAAAGGCGAATCGTGAGTATAACATTACTTTCCAAAACCCTTTTGGATGATTAGGATGTCTAGCATCTCCAACCTTCGTAAATTCTCATCTAATATGAGAACATATATTATACTCTATCATATTGCAACCAAAACATTGTTTCAGATATCCTTATATCTGCCACACATGATGGTTTCTGAAACAATTCTTTCAGCTCCTAGATAAACTTGATATTAAAACAATCAAGAATCATGGAAGCAAACATGATACTTAAGATACTAACATTGGAATTGTTACTCTCGATTTAATACCAATTATTAAATTTCACGGAGTAAATAGAATTTTGCTGAAAGTTTGCAATATTACTTTAAACTTTAGATTGACACTCAACACAATACGATACCAGTTCGTAAAGTATATATCCAGAATTCTATAGTTATATTATCTCAATTACAACTATGCATAAGGTGGTGAACAAATGCCAATGACTACAACAAATTATGAAAATTCACTTTGATTTAATTTATGATAAATTGAGTTCTACTAATCCAAATTAGAAATGAACTCCCACTCAAAAACGACATCCCTCGTGTCTTTTTGGTGATTACATGAACCAAATCCACTACACCAAGTCCGATCATCACGTGAGTCGGTGTAGCTTCAAAGGCGAGCATCAAATGGGCATCATATCTACTATATGACTCATGCTTAACCTTTCGGTCCGTGTTCCGAGGCCATGTCTGTACATGCTAGGCTCACCAAGTAAGAACCTTAGTATTCGCGTGTGTAACTGTCTTACACCCGAGATATGCTCGTGGATTCAAGTACACCCGATCATCACGTGATGTCTTGAAGCGACGAAACATTTTCGGTGCATACTTAAGGAAGAACACATTTTTATCTTGATATCTAAATGAGGGATCATCTTATTATGCTAATAAAACGCCAAACAAGCAATATAAGATGCTATCAAACATCACATGTTTATTAGTGGAATGATATGGTTCCCGCATATGATCTCCATCACGTGCACCGTGGTATGATCACTATCATACCTCTATGTGTAAGGCCAAGGTCTATGGAACCTACACGTTATGCGTGTTGTAAGAGTATTATCTCATAATTCTACTTACAACATCACCATATCATAACACTAGCCCAGCAACAATCTAAACTAGACGCCTCTAATTTATCCATTGCAAGTTTTACGTGGCTTAGGGCTTTCGAAGATATAACCGTTCTTACCTACGAACATGAACCACAACGAGGATAACCAAATTGTTGACAACTCGTTGCAAATTAGATATTGACTATAGTAGGAGAGACAGACACCCGCTAGCCACTTATGCAAAACTAGTTGCATGTCAAGCGTGGAACAGGTCTCATGTGTGAGGACATGTAAAGTTTGTTCGGGCCGCTTCATCCCACTATGCCACCAATATCCAAAGTACAACTAAGAAGCAATAAAATGATCATCATCTCCCACATACTCATATGTGTACTACCCGTGCAAAGTATCTACGCATAGATCCGGCTCTGATACCACTGTAGGGTTCGCAGCATAGAAAACAAAAAATTTCCTACGATGGGAACAACTAAGTACCAAGATCTATCTACTAGATACAAGCAACGGGTGGATATACATCCATAGAATACATACCCTCGAAGACCGAATAGCGTTAACGAGGTTGTACTCGTGGATGATGTAGACGAACGCTTGCCGATCTCAAGATCGTGATGAAGTCCATCTGGTCCTTCCGGTCCAGCACGATCAAGTCCAGCACCTCAAAGCAGTGGTGCATCCGTGATCGCACACACGTACTGGTACCCCGACAACCTCCGCGCCCTCGCTCCAGCAAAGCAGCGGAAGCAACAAATCCTTCCAGAAAAAGCCACCGGGAACATGTATCTCGCTGATCCGAGACCATGGGGAAATTCTAAAGGGGGGAGAGAGATCCTTCGCGAGGAGGTGTGATTTGAGAGGAGGAGAGGGGGGCCTTTTATAGGGGAGAGGGGGGCACCCAAGGGGCATGGCGCCCAGCCATGGGGGCTGCCCCCACCTCTTCCACATTCATGTGGGTGGAGCTCCCACTCAAAATGAAAAGCCTCCACTCCCATTAAAAAGCCTCCACTCAAAAATCCACTCACATGCATTAAATTTCCACCAAATTTAATGCAAGCTCTCATTTAAATAAAACTCTTTTATTTATTTATTCAGAATTTTGTTAATTACTTTAATTAACAAACATTCACATAAAACCCCTTGCTAGTATTCCATTTCACATGCAGAACCAGTTTCAGCAATTTCAACCGAAACAGTTTCGGTGTCTAGTGAAATAAATTCCTGCGCTTCACTTTTTCTTTCTCTGGCATATCATTTGCTCCGAATGGTGTCAGTATCACTTAAGTGTGTCACCCTATGGTTCGCGAATAATGCAGACATGATCGAGACCCCTCTCCGATCAATAATCAGCAGCGGGACCTGGAGATCCATACTGACTCCCACACATTCAACGATGACTTCTGTGATCGTGTGAATCTTTTATGCTAGTATCTTAATCCCTTTGTTTCATGATATATTACATGTCCAAGATTCGATCATCGTATCTCCATACCTAGTTTGATCTCGTTACCGACATGCACTCTTTTCTCGTTCCCGTGATATAACATTCTAGTGATCAAATCACTTGCTTGCAAGCTAACCAATATGATATCACCGAGAGGGCCCAGAGCATATCTATCCGTCATCGGGATGAACAAATTCCACTCTCGATCCATGGGTCTCAACATAACACTTTAGTAGTTCTGAAGCCATCTTTATAATCACCCAGTTACCGTGTGACATTTGATGTCATCGAGAAACTCTTCCGGTGTTAGTGATTGACATGATCTCATGGTCTAAGGATTAGGATCACTTCGTAAGTTGTTATAGCAATATAAACTCAATGACTTTGATCGTAATGCTATACTTCGGATGAATGTTCATCACATCATTACACTAATGTTGTGACCTCGTTATTAACAACATCCAATGTCCATGATCAGGAAACTTTGATCATCTTGTTAATCAACGAGCTAGTTTATAAGAGAGGCATAACTAGGAACTTCCTTTTTGTTTATTAAACACACATGTATTAACGTTTCCGTATTAATACAATTATAGAATGCAAAATAAACATTTATCATAAATAAGGAATATGATAATAACCACTTTATTATTGCCTCTCGGGCATATTCCCTTTAGGGACACTATGCCAATGAATGTCCAGAGAAGAAGAAAAAGTATAAGGAAATTAGCCAAGTATGGTGCAACAACTGCAAAGAGTTAGGACATTATGTGTCAACTTGTCCACAGAAGATATGTGAAGAACTCAATCTTATCACATGTTACAATTGTGGTAACCAAGGACATTATGCAAGCAATTGTCCAGAAAAGATGAAGCACAAGATAAAGCCTATGAAGGATCTCAGACTTGTCACATGTTTCAAGTGTGGAAACAAAGGACACTATGCAGATGTTTGCCCAGAGAGGTTTCAACAAGATCCCAAGAAAGCCAAGATGTAATCTAGTTGGAAAATTTTTAAGGGTGGTAGTACCCTAGTAGCTTTGAGCCAACTTGTAACCCCTAGCCTCCCCAAATCTCGGGACGAGATTTATTTTAAGGGTGGTAGCCTGTCACATCCCATGATTTTCCAAATCTTGTTATGTGAAAAATAAATAAACAAAATAAATAATTGTTGAAAATTAGGGTGAAAAGAAACTTTTGTTTCTAAATGGAAACTTAAAATCCCATCTTGAACAAACTTGATTAAAGTTTGAATCCAACAAAATTTCAAATCAAGTGAAATGCATTCTTCATAAAATGCATCTTGAAATTTGAACACTTGGAGAATAAACCAAAACTCTAAAACCCTAATGGAAGGAAATCATTTTCAAGTTATTTCTAAGACTATAGATTTGATCCATATAAAAATTGATCATACAAACATTTAAAAATAATCAAGAATGACAAATGGAAATACTATAAAACCATATGAATTGGTTTCACTTAATTTGGAGCCATAGATAAAATCTTGTGAATTTAATAAGATAAGGAAATTGAAATTCCAAGGCTAATAAAGCATCTATCTAAAAATCCATAACCAAATGGTGAGCAAATAATCCTAAAGATATTTAAAAGGGATAAATAAATACCAAATAAGATTTTACAAATTGGAATCACCAAGTTTTGATATTTAAATAAAAAGATATGGATTTTATAAGATGAAGAAAGAAATATTAAATAAGGAATATTTAAAGACCAAACTAAATCTTGGCCTTATCCATTAAGCAAATGGAATGAATAGAATCCAAATCCAAATAAAATAAAAGGATAAAGAATTTCCAAAATAAAATAAAATGGCATTAACCATTCTATCCTTATTTTAATAAAGACAAATCTCTAATAAGAATAATTATATAATTCATGAGAAAATAGTATTTTGGAATTTACCCAAGTAGAATAAAAGTTGTTTAATTAACTTAAATAAAATAAATCTTCCAAGTAAAATTTAGGGATATAAAACTATATTTAATTCCATTGGAATTAAAACAAATACCCAATTCAATTGATTTATGAATCATATTAAATACTTTCCAAATAATTCCATATGAATTATTTGACACCCTATTAAACAAATAAAAACCTACTAAAAAGATTTGGAAGGTTTAAGAATTTAAATGGTGTTTGAAAATATTATTAAATCTTATTTGATTTAAAACAAGGGCCTTTTTGAATAATTAAAAAGACCCCAAAAAGAATAAAATTTTATTCCAAAATTGACTTCAGATTATATTACTAATCAGTATTTAAACCGACACCAATTTTAGTTGAGGTTTGAATTCAAATTGTGTTTGAATTAATTAAGCAAAATCAAAACAGAAATTAGAAATGGAAAAAGAGAAAATCATTCAGAATAAAAAAAAGTGAACAAGGTCGACCCAGCCCAGCAAGACCCATCTGGCCCAACAGCCCACCACACACCCCCTCCCCTGAAACATTTTTCTCACTGCGGATTGAAACCACTCGGTCGCTGAACGCCCGGACCCACTCCCCCTCTCTCCCTCACGCTGACAATGGACCCCACTGCCACCTCACCGTCGTTCTCACCCGCCGCTGACCGCGCCCCCCTTCTCTGGCCATTACCGCCGTTGAATGCCGGTGTGAATTCGCTTTACTGGCTGAGTAACCCCCATCGGTGACCGCTCCCTCTTAACCGCCTCTCCCTCCTCTCTGTTTCCCCCTCAGTCCCTCACCCTAGCGCGCCCCCAGGCTGCATAATTTCGCACTACACCGCCGCTGCCTCCGACGGCAATTCCGGCCACCACCGTCAACCCCACTGCCCCCTGAGCACACGAGCTTGCTCGCCAGCATTCCCTACACCTCCCTGTACCTTCCCCTCGCTCGCACTCGCCCTGCAGGCTCGACAACGTCTCCGCCAGAGCAGCGCCACCGTTTGCCGTCATTCCGACGACCTCTCCCCGTAAGTTTCGTCCTCCCGTCCCTCTCCATATGACTCACGCGTAGTCGCCAAACCCTTCTGCATCTAATGACCCTCTTCGCGCGTCTTCTAGTGACATGCAGCTCTCGCCAGCGACGACGAACGAAGAAGCCGTCGACAGACACATCTCCGGCGAGCAATAGCCAGTAACATCGTGCGCCCCTGACGCTGAAACGACCACGTCAAGCTTCTGCAACCTCCTGCGAACCTGGTGAGCCATCTCTCCTCATCCCTTGCTTCCTGCTCCTCCAGAACCGCTGCCAGCAGAGCCGCGCCACCGCTCGTCGCTGGATTGCGCCGCCAATCCTTGGTCAGAGCACCACAGCCATCAGATCTAGATCACACGGTTAGGATAGGTTAACTTAAACGAAAGGGTACGAGTGTCTCTGCACCGCTCGATCTAACTTAGATCCAACGCCTCACAGTGCTTGATCCGTGCGAACCAGTACCAGCAAATAGAAACACGACACGTGGCCTGGAATATGTTTTAAAAACAGAAACTTGTCTATTAGATGTTCCAATTTGAAAAATTCATAACTTTCAAACCACACATCCAAATTTTGCAAATTTTATATCAATGGATTCAGCAAAACAAGTACTTTCTGACCATGCACTTTGTTTAGTAAAATGCTTCTGGTAAATTGATTGTTTTTGCAGAAACTTGTGTAGGCATATTTGGAATATAAAAAATGTTCTAAAATGATTTTTGAGATAAAATCTTTGGCAAATGGTTTGTTTTGAACCAACTAACCATAGAAATCAATTTGTGGATTCAAAAATGTATTTGGTGAAGCAAAAGAATAAACTTTTGATTTAAACCATTTCTAGTCAAATAAAAATAATGTTTATTTATTAAAAATGCTTTTGGAGGAAAACCTTTTGGGAAATGTTTTGAATTAAACTCTCTGACCCCAAACACCAAGTTTTATGTTTTGAAAACATATCTTGTGAACCCTATAAAAATTATTGCTTTACTAAAGACATTTTCAACCACATAAAATAATGACTAGGTTTAAAAATGGTTTATGAAGTGAAATCTGTTGCAAATGATTTTACCACTTTACAAAACGACCATTAGGTGTTTTCAAATGTTTATAACCTATTAGAAACCACTTTTACAAATAAAACAATCTTTAGCATGTTTGCATGCATTGTTTTGTTTCTATCATTTTATGTGATGTTTTGCTTGAATGGTAGATTGAAATTGTGCCCTTGCTTGATTGAATTGTAGTGGAATTTGAAGAGTGTGAGTATTGCAAGATCAAGGAGTGAACCTATATTCTATACCAAAAAGGCAAGTGATGCTTCATACTTTTGTCCCATTATTTTCACTATGCGTTAGTGATATTTCTAAGTAGGACTTGCATGGAATTTTGCTAAGTGTAAACTATGCCATGGGAAATCCTAGTAGATGAAACCTTAGTAGAATTCTCCAAAGTTAAGATTCCTACTACTATCATGCTTAGCTTATCTAGTAGAAAACAAGGGTGGATTATATTCATGCTATGGAATATTTCTAAGTCAAGGACTTACGTTTTGTTTAATAAAACAACTAAGTGAATGAATCACCTTGGTGGAATGGAAGGAATGGTTTGTGTTGAGTGGTTCACAAGGCCCATTTCTATGGTTTACCTTGTGTATCTCACTTGTGGATGGCCACCCAGGAACAAAGAGATTTGAGATGTCAAATGTTGAGAAGCTTCAAGTGCAGCCACTTGGCATTATGGGTTCTGCCTGGATCATATAGGTTGCAATAACTTAGCCAAATGGACAGTGGGTGGTAGGGGTTTGATAGGTTGGAACGCGTCCATTCTGGTCTAAGGGAAGGCTTCTGAAAGATCTTTTCTTGGTGAAACCAAGTCCTGTGGGGAAAGTGCACCACCTCTGCATAGTGTAAAATCTAAGTACTTAGCCATGTCCTTGGTAAAGGACAATTTAAGCATCAAGACATGGAAGCTATCAAGAATCTCCTCATCCAAATTTCTAAGTTAAAAATCTTGTGGTTGAACTAGGGTTGAAGGATCACCAATTTCTATTGGGAGATGCCTTGGGTGATTTTTGTCAAGCAAAAACTTAGTGCTTTCAAATGATAAGGAAAATCTATTTTGAGCAAAGCAAGCCTAATCTCCACTTAGCCAAAAGCATATTGATGATAGACTCCACTATACTACCATAGTATCACTTGCCAATACAATTCAAATGTATTGACCCTTGTGGCTATAACTTGTTATGTTGTAAGTTTGTTTGATATTAGTGAAGTAGGATTACAAGTCTACAACCAACATGTCTGCATGTGGCACTTTGAAGATGAAGGACACCATGCTATTATTATTTTCTGCTGCATTGTAATGAGATAGCCAAATGAGCTATGTAAGATGTAATAAATTATTTTATTCCTGGTTATAAAGTTGTATTATGACCTTTGTTTCTTGATATTACATCTTAACTGTGGATGCTAGCTATTGATCCAGAGACTAGCATTGTAAACACAGGGATCTCTACCTTATTAAAGGTTGGGAACCTAACAGACCTGCACCTTCTTCGTGTTGACGGTGGAGTCGAAAGACATATCAGGTGCGTTTTGTCGTGCGACTGGGGGTGCCCCATTGTCCGTTACCTCGCGGAGCCTTACGAGCTCCTCTTGCATGCCGAATGACTGGGAGATTCTGTTGAAGTCCCTGTCGTAGTGGTCCGATCGGGTGAAGCTCCCTTGGACCGTGATGACGCCCCTGGGTCCTGGCATCTTGAGTAGCAGGTACGCGTAGTGGTACTGCCAGGAACCTTGCGAATGCTAGACGCCCGAGGATGGCGTGGTATTGTGATGGCCAGTCCACCACTTCGAACTCGAGTCGCTTGCATCGGAAGTTATCCGGTTTGCCGAAGATGACGTCGAGCCATATCTTTCCTAGGGGGAATATGCCCTTTCCTAGAACGATGCCATGGAACATTGTGTCTGACTGTTCTAGGCTACACAGCGGGATCCGCATTGCTGCTAGGGTGCTTGCGAACATCAGGTTAATGCCACTGCCACCGTCCATAAAGACGTGGCTCATCTCGAAACCTCCGATCTATGCCTCAAGCACCAGGGCAACATGACCTGGGCGAGGGACCTGGCAAGGATGATCCGAATGGCTAAACGTGATGCAGGACTCCGACCTGCTGAGGTAATCAGGGATGGCGGGTGGAGCTGTCACGGCCTGGTTGATCTGACGGGTGATTTTATTCTACACCCTAATCATTGGGCGCCCTTTTTGGATCATCAGCTCTCCTTTCGGCAGGGGATACCCGTGCCCACCGTTATTCTGTGGCGGTGCGACTGGGTGGTTCGGGCCTCCTACAGGTGGTGGTGGAGGAGCTCCATGCGCTATCTCGCCTGGTGTGGGTGCGTTCCTGAATCTAGGGTTTGGGGCTTGCTGCCTCATCTGAGCCATGCTTTCGCTGAGTTTCTGGAACTCGCGTCAGTCCTTGAGCATGTGGCTTGCCTTCTTCTTACCGTCCTGCTTGTCGATGTAGAAGTGGATGGTGCATGGACCCGACAGTTTTTCGTATGCCGAGGGTCCGTCGTCGCGACCGCGGCGCTGCCACGACTGTGCTGGGTGTCCTCCATCAGGGAAATTGGCTCCACGGTATCCGCCCTTGTTGCAATTGGCATCGCTGCGGTGGTCGGCGTAGCCAGTCGCGACCATGTCGGGTCCATCGCGATCGTCATAGACGCGCGATCTCCTCTTGCTACGGCGTTCTTGTCGTCGGCCGTAGTCGTCCTATTCCTCCGAGTGCACTCGGTGGACGGAGTCCTCGCCGTCGGCCCACCTGTTGGCGATGTCCATGAGGTGGTCGAGTGTCTTGGGCTTGACGCGCCCAAGTTCTTCCTTGAAGTCCTGGCGCTTGACGCTGCTTTGAAGGCGTCGATAGCCCTTTCTTCGGAGATGTGCGCCGCGAAGTTCTTGGTGTTGGACCAACGCAGTATGTACGAGCGATTGGACTCGCCCGATCGTTGCATGCAGGCTCGCAACTCCTCGATCGAGGCAGGCCTCTTGCTGGTGCCTTTGAAGTTTCGGACGAAACTGTACGCTAGCTCCTCCCAACTTCGGATGGATCCTGAGGATAGGCTGCTTAGCCAGATCCGAGCTGCGCCTGTCAGCTGCAGCTGAAGGCATTGCATGGCGGTTTCCCTGCTTCCGCCGTGCAGCTTGACGGACGACAAGTGGTCACTGAGCCACGCCTTGGGGTCCTGTGTGCCATCGAATTTCGGAGTGTCCGAAGGGAGCTTGAAGTTTCGCGGCATCCTTGTCCGTCGGACAGATCTGCTGAAGCATCGAGCTCCGCAGAGTTCTCCTTCGTCTTCATCCATCTCGGATTCAGACGAGCATACGCGCTTGGCGCGTGCCTTGTCGATCTTGCGCTGCGTTAACTCGTTTTGAGCGTCGTAGTCGCGGCTGGAATGGCGTGAGGTCTTATGCCTTCGAGGAAGGTCATGCTCTTCGTCCTCGGATGAGGGTGTGGGACTGCGGTTGAATCTGACCGCAACCTTCTTTTTTGGCTCCGCAGGAGCTTCTCCGTGGAGCGCAACTCTAATGAGTCCGAGCCTGGTAAGCGCGGACTTGTGCATGGTCCTCTTCGGGTCCCCCTCCGGAGGTGGGTGGGACGCGAGGTACGCGGTGGCTGCCATGATCGCAGCTTGCGGCTTTTTTGGGATGACGTTGCCATCGGCGTCCATCTCCATGAAGGACGCGTTGAGGGCTCGGGTCACCTCGCGACGCTCTTTGGGGTCCATGTTCTCCATCCTATAACGGTGCTTATTCCCGTTGTTGCCGTGTGAGCTGGAGCCGATGACCATGGCGGAGAGCGCAGCTCGTCGCGCACTGGACTCTGAAGCTGCCTGCTTGCACTTGTCAAGCACTTCCTGCATCTTGATCTGCTTCTTGTGCTCCTCGGTTAGGAGCATGTGGTATGCCATCAGTAGATCTCGTGAGGCATCAGCGGGCGAGATCTTGTTGCCTGCTACGGCCTCGCGTGCTTGAGCCCATCCCTCCTCGTCGAGGTGGATGACCCGATTGTTGTTATCCCCGTTGGGTGGGGGGATTGGCTTCTTCTGTTTCCACCGTTTCTTCCCTGCGGATTGGGTGGCGGATTGTGTTCCTGATCCTGGATGACCACAACACACTGGTAGCGCTCGTAGATCGGTCTGCTGCTGCCGCATCTTTCAGATCCGGAACCGTAGGTCCCTTCATCCGATGGTGGATCGCACAGATCGGAGTTGCAGCTGCTGCTATCATAGGACTCGTCTGTTGATGATGTGGTGCGTAGCACAGGGTGTGGAGCCCATGAGGCGGGCCTGATCGATGGTAGGGGCACCCTCTCTGGGAGGCGAAGAGTGCCGGTCTGCCCCACTTGGAAGCAGAAGCTCCCGAATAGGATCTCGAGTCCGTCGCCAACGGGCTCGAAGTCCTTCATGGTGGCCGGTGAAGTCGAAGGCGCCGAAGAGGAGATGACTCTCCATCACTGCAGATTTGTAGATCGCTCGGGTTGGGACCGTCACGATCGCACAATCAGTGTCCCCAGTTCCCACAAACGGCGCCAATTGACGAGGTTTAATCTCGTCAATGCCCATTGTTATGGACTTGGGTTTTGGAGAAGATGAGGATGCTGGAGATCGCGGAACAGTTAACAAACAAGCAACACGGGACACGAGGTTTACCCAGGTTCAGGCCCCGGAGGGAAAATCCTACTCCTGCTTGTCTGCTCTTGATTACGGCGGAACAAAAGGTTACAGGGGTGCGCAGATGCAATCTGGCGTGGAGGTGTGTATGCGAAAGTATGAGGTGAGAGATCTGGGTCGTGCCCTCCTAGCCATTATATAGAGTTAGGTAGGTCCCAGGCACAGACCGAGTCGGTTACAGGTTTTAGGGTTTACCCCTTTGAATTTTCTATCTACTCTAGTCTTGCTCTCCAAGGATCCGAAGGCGTCATGGGCCTTGGCCACCCGAAAGTCTTCATGGGCCGGCATATATTTGCCGTGGGCCTTCCTTGGGCTGGACCAGGTATGCTGATATCGTGTACCCGTGGGGTATAACCATGTCAGACGTGGACGGCATATTCCTCGAATATGCTCATCCCAAAGTGGTAATTCGGTGGGAGCCTTTCCGTGCCCCCTTCTATCGACGGCAAAGAACCAGAGTCCACGACATGTGAGTGTCGGGCTCTGGGACTGTCACCTCTGTGACGCCTCTTCTGCCCCTCTGTCCCTCTGACCGTTGTCTATAGCGGTTGGCATTATATAGATTCCTGAGGGAGAGGCAGTGTGCAGTGTGCAGTGTTGATTTCAGGGTTCACTCTCTCCTTCTCGAGCAAGCTTCCCTTTAACTCGGCCTCTACTTGTATGACTCGACCAAGCCTTCACCTGTAAGGTCAAAGAATAGTAGATAATGTGTCGACATACCTTATATGTCGGTCGAGTCACGCTTAGGGCTCCTTGACTTGGGTTGCTCGGTTGTTACTCGACCGGTACTTTTTTGAACCGGCTGAGTCACACCCTGACTCGGTCAATATCTTTAAGGGATTTCCCATTTTTCCTTAGCTTGACCCTACCTGGGGTCATCCCTGTTGGAGATATGCCCTAGAGGAAATAATAAAAGTGGTTATTATTATATCTTTGTGTTTATGATAAATGTTTACATTCATGCTATAATAGTATTAACCGGAAACATTAATACTTGTGTGATTTGTAAACTGAATTAGAGTCCCTGGTAAAGCCTCTTTATAATACTAGCTTGTTGGTTAATAGATGATTGTGGTTTCTCGATCATGAACATTGAGATGTTATTAACAACAAGATCATATCATTAGGAGAATGGTATGATGGACATACTCCTATAGATAAGCGTAGCATAAACATCAAGTCATTTCAATAGTTCGTTTGCTATAAGCTTTCTGATACATAGTAACCTAATTCCTTCGACCATGAGATCATGCTAATCACCATCACCGGAAGGATGCTTTGATGACATCAAACACCACACTGTAACTGGGTGGCTATAAAGGAGGCATTGAGTGTTCGGAAAGTATGGGTTGAGGCACATGGATCAAGAGTGGGATTTGTCCATCCATATGACGGATAGATATACTCTGGGCCCTCTCGGTGGAATGTCATCCGATTCTGGAGTTCGGGAATGATTTTGATGTTTTCATCAGAGAGGTTCTAGAAGGTTCACCGGTCCGGAAGGGGAATGGTCCATGAATGTCATGGGTAAGTGGAATGATTGGATCATATCCTAGGTCACTTGGTGTGAGCATTTGGAAGAGAGAATTAAAGCTCTAAACTGAAAGTCAAACGAGAAGTTTGAAAAGTCAAACTGGAACAATGGTTTCCTAGTGGAAGAAGAAACAAGTCCTTCTCTCAATCCAACTTGGGTTTGGGTTTGGAATCAAACCCACCCCTCCCAAGGCTGCCCCCTCTCATAAATAGAGGGGGAGGGCTGCCCCAAAGACCAAGCCCTAGCCCCTCCACACCCGCGCTGTCGCCGCCTCGCGTCGCCGCCGGTTCATCGCTGCCGCTCTAGCCGCCGCCGACACCTCCTCCTCCTCCCGGTCTTCTAAACCCTAGATCACTGGGAAACCCTAGATCCACTATAACTTGCACTGGCTTAGGCGAAGCCCTACGGGATCTTCCCTCTACTTCCAACACCACACCGTCGTGCTGACGAAATCGCGAGGGGAGAACTACAACCTCTGCTGCCTGCTAGAAAAAGGGAGAGGAACATCTTCATCGCGTACCGAACGTGTGACCGACTGTGGAAGCGCTGCCGGAACGCAGCGCCGGAAGGATCGTCTACGCAATCTTGAGATCGACAAGTGTACGACTACATCACCCACGAGAATCTGCTCTCATTAACCGCTTTGGAATCTTCAAGGGTGAGTGCTTCTATCGACTCGTTGCTACAATCTAGTAGATAGATCTTGGCTTGTTTGTGTGCATGCGGTAGAAATTTTTTGTTTTCCATGCTACGAACCCCTATAGTGGTATCAGAGCCGTGTCTATATGTAGATCTGTTGAACGAGTAGAACACAATGGTCATTATGGGCGGTGGTGCTTTTATTATCAATTGCTTTTTGTGTACTTTGCATCTTGCGGTATGATGGGATGAAGCGGCCCGGGCTAACCTTACATGACATCGTTCATGAGACTTGCTCCACGTCAACATGCAACTTGTATTGCATAAGTGGCTTTGCGGGTGTCTGTCTCTCCCATCATAGTAAAGATTCAATTTACAACAGGCACTTGATAGTTCAAGCATCAACGTTGTGGTTCTTGTTCGTAAGTTAGATTGACACTTATTGAAAGCCCCAAACCACATAAAATATGCAAATAAAATTAGAGGTGTCTAAATTTGTTTTGCAGGGGGTGTGCTGTGATGTGATATGGCCATGATTGTGACTATATATGATGTATGCAATGTTCCTTATTGTAAGTTGGCAACCGGCAGGAGCCATATGGT
Source organism: Avena sativa (assembly GCA_916181665.1). NCBI lineage: Eukaryota > Viridiplantae > Streptophyta > Magnoliopsida > Poales > Poaceae > Avena > Avena sativa. Next base: position 293,535,893 of record OV702297.1, on the reverse strand, counting down.
TGTCTTTTAATTTCGTTAAGACCTGCGTGTCTATTCAAAGTAGTTGTAATAGTTGATGCTGGTGGACGACAACCATGAAGCGACGCCATTGACCTTGACGCCATACCGGTGATGATGGAGATCATGTTCGTGCTTGAAGATGGAGATCGAAAGCACAATAAGAAAGGCCATATCATATCACATATTATGAATTGCATGTGATGTTAATCCTTTTATGCATCTTGTATTGCTTAGTTCGCGACGGTAGCATTATAAGATGATCCCTAAAGCACACAATTTCAAGTTTTAAAGTGTTCATCCTTAGTAAGCACCGTTGCTAAAGCTCGTTGTTTTGAAGCACCACGTGATGATCGGGTGTGTTAGATTCTGCGAGTGTATACAACGTGAGCAAGCCAGATTTTCTCATGCGGAAGCTAAGGTTTGATCTTGACGATCCTAGCATGTACATACATGGTCTCGGAACACGGATCACTGAAAGGTAAAGCATGAGTCATATAGTAGATATGATGAACATGTTGATTGTTCGCCATTGAAGCTATATCAACTCTCGTGATGATCGGTTTTGATGTGGTTGATTTGGTTCGTGTGATCACTAAAGAAATGTGAGGGATATTGTTTTGAGTGGGAGTTCACCTAGATTAATTTTAAATATTAATTAGAACTCAATTTTTCATAAACTTAGTCTAAAACTATTGCAAATATGTCGTAGATCAATGGCGTCCCCTACCATCAATTTTAATGCGTTCCTAGAGAAAGAAAAGTTTAAAAACAATGGAAGCAACTTCGTGGATTGGTTCCACAATTTGAGGATTGTCCTCAATGCTGGTAATTTGACCTATGTGATGGATGCACCATTGGGTGACCCGCCTGCAGCTGATGCTACCGATGAGGTAAAGAATGTTTTCCTCGCTCGGAAGAATCAATACTCCATAGTTCAGTGTGCTATCTTGTATGGTTTGGAATCGGAGCTTCAGAAAAGGTTTGAGAACCATGACCCACATGATATTGTTCGTGAACTCAAAATGATATTTGAGGCTCACGCGGCAGTTGAGAGTTATGAGGCTTCTGAAAAGTTCTTTAACTACAAGATGGAAGAGGGCAGCTCCGTTAGTGAGCATGTGCTTAAGATGTCTGGGCACGCAAGCAAGCTTCAAAGCTTAGGTATAGTGATTCCTAATGCTTTGGGGATTCACCGTGTCCTCCAATCACTACAAACCAAGTTAAAAGAACTTTGTGATGAACTACAATATGCAAAACATGGACAAGTCGTTGCCCGAACTCTTCTCCATGTTAAAGTCTGCAGAAGTGGAGATCAAGAAAGAGCACCAAGTGTTGTTGGTCAATAAGATCACCAAATTCAAGAAGCAAGGAAAGTCTAAGAAAAAGGGAAACTTCAAGAAGGGCGGTAAGAAAGTTACCGCGCCGGCGAAGAAGACCAAGGCTGGGCCTAAGCCTGATACTGAGTGCTTTTACTGCAAGGGAGAAGGTCACTGGAAGCGGAATTACCCTAAGTACTTGGAGGATTTGAAGAACGGCAACATCAAGAAGAAAGGTATATCCGATATACATATTATTGATGTGTATCTCACTAGTACTCGTAGTAGTGCCTGGGTATTTAATACTGGTTCGGTTGCTCATATTTGTAACTCGAAACCGGTGCTGCAGAATAAACGGAAGCTAGCGAAGAACGAGGTGATGATGCGCGTTGGAAATGGATCAAAGGTTGATGTGATCGCGGTCGGCACGCTACCTCTTCATCTACCATCGAGATTAGTTTTATACTTAAATAATTGTTATTTGGTGCCTGCATTGAGCATGAACATTATATCCGGATCATGTTTATTACGAGACGGTTACTTGTTTAAGTCCGAGAATAATGGTTGTTCGATTTATATGAGTAATATGTTTTATGCACATGCACCTTTGATAGATGGTCTATTCTTATTGAATCTCGATTGTAGTAATACACACATTAATAACATTGAAGCTAAACGATTGAAATTGAGTGATAACTCGACCTATATGTGGCACTGTCGTCTTGGTCATATTGGAGTGAAGCGTATGAAGAAACTCCATTCCGATGGACTTCTTGAATCACTTGATTTTGAATCACTTGAAAGATGCGAAGCATGTCTGATGGGTAAAATGACTAAGACTCAATTTTCTGGTATGATGGAGCGAGCTACGGCCTTATTGGAAATCATACATTCCGATGTGTGGTCCAATGAGTGTAGCATCGCGCGGTGGTTATCGCTATGTTCTTACCTTCAAGGATGACTTGAGTAGATATGGGTATATCTATTTCATGAAACATAAGTCCGAAACTTTCGAGAAGTTTAAGGAATTTCAAAGTGAGGTAGAGAATCAACATAACAAGAAGATTAAATTTCTACGATCTGATCGTGGAGGTGAATATCTAAGTTACGAGTTTGGCGAGCATTTGAAGAAATGCGGAATACTTTCACAATTGACACCGCCGGGAACACCACAACGTAATGGTGTGTCCGAACATCGTAATCGAACTCTCTTAGATATGGTTCATTCTATGATGTCACTTACAGATTTACTGCTATCATTTTGGGGTTATGCATTAGAAACAACCGCATTCACTTTAAATAGGGCACCATCTAAATCCGTTGAAATGACACTGTATGAATTATGGTTTGGGAAGAAACCTAAATTGTCGTTCCTTAAAGTTTGGGGTTGGGAAGCTTATGTAAAGAAGTAACATCCCGACAAGCTTGAACCCAAAGAGGGAAAATGCGTCTTCATAGGATACCCGAAGGAAACTATTGGGTATACCTTCTATCATAGATCCGAGGGCAAAATCTTTGTTTCCAAGAATGGATCCTTTCTAGAGAAGGAGTTTCTCTCGAAAGAAGTGACTGGAAGGAAAGTAGAACTCGACGAGGTTGTTGAACCTTCTCTCAAACTTGCGAGTAGCGCAACACCGGAAGTAGTTTCTGTGGCGCCTACACCAATAAGATAGGAAGCTAATGATGTTGATCATGAAACTTTGGTTGAAGTTACTACGGAACTGTAGGGGTTCGTAGCATGGAAAACAAAAAATTTCTACTGCATGCAAACAAACAAGACAAGATCTATCTACTAGATTGTAGCAACGAGTCGATAGAGAAACTCACCCTCGAAGATTCTAAAGCGGTTAACGAGAGCGGATTCTCGTGGGTGATGTAGTCGTACTCTTGTCGATCTCAAGATCGTGTAGACGATCCTTCCGGCGCTGTGTTCCGGCAGTGCTCCCGCAGTCGGTCACACGTTCGGTACTCGATGAAGACCTTCCTCTCCCTTGTTCCAGCAGGCAGCGGAGGTTGTAGCACTCTCCTCGCGATTCCGGCAGCACGACGGCGTGGTACCAGAAGTAGAGGGGAGATCTCGCAGGGCTTCCCCTTAAGCCGGAGCGAGTATGGTGGACTATGAGAGAGGCCTTGGCGATCTAGGGTTTAGAGGCACCAAGAAGAGAGGGCTAGGCCGGCGGCTAGGGCAAGGGGAGGGCCCCAACTCGGCGGCTAGGAGGAAACCCTAGGGCGGCGGCGGCGACTTGGTGGCCGGCGGCTAGGGTTAAGGTTTGGCGGAGAGAGGTGTGTCTAGAGGGGCACCCCTGCCCCTCCTTTTATAGGTGGGAGGGCGCGGCCAAGGGGAAGGGAGTCCTCCCCCAAGTCGGCCTCCTTGGCCGGCGGTGGAGGGAGAAGGACTTCCTCCCCAAGTAGGTTTCCTACTCTCCCTCCACCAAGCAAACTTGCCGTTTGACTTTTCAAATTGGCGTTTGACTTTTCAAACTAGGATTTGATTTATTCCTTTATTTTGCTCGACGATGACACCTAGTACTTGATGCAACCATTCCACATTGTTATGACACATTCATGTACCCTTCCCCTCCGGAGTGCCGGACCTTCCGGACCCTTCTAGAACATTCCCGATGAAAACACCGGAATCATTCTCCAACTCCGAAATAGGACTTTCCTTATATGAATCTTATTCTCCGGACCATTCCGGATCTCCTCGTGATATCCCGGATCCCATCCGAGACTCTGAACAACATCCGGTCTCTTACTCATCATCCCATAACTATCTATCCGTCATATGGATGGACAAATCCCACTCTTGATTCATGTGTCTCAACCCATACTTTCCGAACACTCAATGCCACCTTTATAGCACCCAGTTACGGTGTGGTGTTTGATGTCATCAAAGCATCCTTCCGGTGATGGTGATAAGCATGATCTCATGGTCGAAGGAATTAGGTTACTATGTATCAGAAAGCATATAGCAATTGAACTATTAAAATGACTTGATCTTTATGCTACGCTTATCTACAGGAGTATGTCCATCATACCATTCTCCTAATGATATGATCTTGTTGTTAATAACATCTCAATGTTCATGATAGGGAAACCACAATCATCTATTAACCAACAAGCTAGTATTATGAAGAGGCTTTACTAGGGACTCTAATTTTGTTTACAAATCACACAAGTATTAATGTTTCCTTGTTAATACTGTTATAGCATGAATGTAAACATTTATCATAAACACAAATATATAATAATAACTACATTTATTATTGCTTCTAGGGCATATCTCCAATAGTCTCCCACTTGCACTAGAGTCAACTAATCTAGATTACATGGTAATATACCGAACACCCATGGCAGTTTGGTGGTGGTCATGTTTTGCCCTTGGGAGAGGTTTAGTCAACAGATCCGCCACATTCAGATCTGTGTGTACTTTGCAAATCTTTATGTCACCATCTTGGAAATGTTCTCGAATAGCGTGAAAACGTAGCTTGATGTGCTTCAGCTTCTTGTGTGACCTTGGTTCTTGCGCATTGGCTATGGCGCCCATGTTATCACAGTAGATAGACATTGGGTACAGCGCACTAGGAACCACACCAAGCTCTGTAATGAACTCCTTCATCCATATCGCTTTTTGTGAAGCCTCCGAAGCAGCTATGTATTCCGATTCAGTTGAAGATCTCGCCACAACGCTTTGCTTTGCACTCCTCCAGCTTACTGCTGCACCATTGAAAATAAATACGTATCCAGATTGAGATTTAGAATCGTCTGGGTCGGTGTTCCAACTAGCATCGGTGTAACCATTAAAAACGAGCTGTTCATCACCTCCATAAGAAAGAACCATATCCTTAGTTCTTCTCAAGTACTTAAGGATGTTTTTGACCGCTGTCCAATGATCCACTCCTGGATCACTTTGATATCTTCTAGTTAAACTAACAGCATATGCAATGTGGGGTCTAGTACATAGCATGGCATACATTAGAGATCCTATTGCTGAGGCATAGGGAGTCTTACTCATCCTTTCTCTATCTTCTGCCGTTGCTGGACTTTGAGTTTTACTCAAGGTCGTATTGGGCAACATGGGCAAGACCCCTTTCTTGCTATCTTCCATTCCAAACCTATTTAGAAGTTTGTCTAAATATGTACTTTGTGACAATGATATTAGGCGTCTCGGTCTATCTCTATAAATCTTTATGCCTAATATGTAAGCTGCTTCACCAAGATCTTTCATTGAAAAACTATTATTCAAATATTCCTTGACACTATTCAGAAGGTCTACATCATTCCCAATCAACAATATGTCATCTACATATAGTATTAAGAATGCTATAGAGCTCCCACTCACTTTCTTGTAAATACAAGATTTTCCATAAGTTTGTATAAAACCAAAACTTTTGATTACCTTATCAAAACGTTGATTCCAACTTCGGGATGCTTGCTTCAATCCATAGATGGACCTTTGAAGTTTGCATACCTTGTTAGCATCTTTAGGATCGACAAAACCTTTGGGTTGCATCATATACAACTCTTCATCAATGTCTCCATTGAGGAACGCTGTTTTGACATCCATCTGCCATATTTCATAATCGTAATATGCAGCGTTTGCTAACATAATCCTCACAGACTTTAGCTTCGCTACTGGTGAGAAAGTCTCATCGTAGTCAACTCCTTGAATTTGTCGAAACCCTTTTGCGACAAGTCGAGCTTTATAGACAGTAACATTACCATCAGCATCTGTTTTCTTCTTGAAAATCCATTTGTTCTCGACAGCCTTTCGGCCATCTGGTAAGTCCACCAAAGTCCATACTTGGCTTTCGTACATGGATCCAATCTCGGATTTCATGGCTTCTTGCCATTTATTGGAATCTGGGCTCATCATTGCTTCCTCATATGTCTCAGGGTCATCGGTGTTATCCACCAACATGACACTCATAACGGGATCATACCAATCAGGAGTGGTACGAGTTCTCGTTGACCTGCAAGGCTCTGTAGCAACTTCAACCGAAGTTTCATGATCATCATCATTAGCTTCCTCTCTTATTGGTGCAGGCACCACAGGAACTTCTTCCGGTGCTGCGCTACTCGCAAGTTCGAGAGAAGGTTCAACAACCTCGTCGAGTTCTACTTTCCTTCCAGTCACTTCTTTCGAGAGAAATTCCTTCTCTAGAAAGGATCCATTCTTGGCAATGAAGATTTTGCCTTCAGATCTATGATAGAAGGTATACCCGATAGTTTCCTTCGGGTATCCTATGAAGACGCATTTTTCCGCTTTGGGTTCAAGCTTGTCCGGCTGTAACTTCTTTACATAAGCTTCGCAACCCCAAACTTTGAGGAACGACATTTTAGGTTTCTTCCCAAACCATAGTTCATATGGTGTCGTTTCAACGGATTTAGATGGTGCCCTATTTAAAGTGAATGCGGCTATTTCTAATGCATAACCCCAAAATGATAGCGGTAAATCTGTAAGTGACATCATAGAACGAACCATATCTAAGAGAGTTCGATTACGACGTTCGGACACACCATTACGTTGTGGTGTTCCCGGCGGTGTCAATTGTGAAAGTATTCCGCATTTCTTCAAATGCTCGCCAAACTCGTAACTTAGATATTCACCTCCACGATCAGAACATAGAAATTTAATCTTCTTGTTACGTTGATTCTCTACCTCACTTTGAAATTCCTTAAACTTCTCGAAAGTTTCGGACTTATGTTTCATGAAATAGATATACCCATATCTACTCAAGTCATCCGTGAAGGTAAGAACATAACAATAACCACCGCGTGATGCTACACTCATTGGACCACACACATCGGTATGTATGATTTCCAACAAGTCCGTAGCTCGCTCCATCATACCAGAAAATGGAGTCTTAGTCATTTTACCCATCAGACATGCTTCGCATCTTTCAAGTGATTCGAAATCAAATGATTCAAGAAGTCCATCGGAATGGAGTTTCTTCATACGCTTCACTCCGATATGACCAAGACGACAGTGACACATATAGGTCGAGTTATCGCTCAATTTCAAACGTTTAGCCTCAATGTTATTTATGTGTGTATTACTACAATCGAGATTCAATAATAATAGACCATCTATGAAAGGTGCATGTGCATAAAACATATTACTCATATAAATCGAACAACCATTATTCTCAGACTTAAACAAGTAACTGTCTCGCAATAAACAAGATCCCGATATAATGTTCATGCTCAACGCAGGCACCAAATAACAATTATTTTAGTATAAAACTAATCCCGATGGTAGATGAAGATGTAGCGTGCCGACCACGATCACATCAACCTTTGATCCATTTCCAACGCGCATCGTCACCTCGTTCTTCGCTAGCTTCTGTTTATTCTGCAGCACCTGTTTTGAGTTACAAATATGAGCAACCGAACCAGTACCAAATACCCAGGCACTACTGCGAGTACTAGTGAGATACACATCAATAACATGTATATCGGATATACCTTTCTTCTTGATGTTGCCGTTCTTCAAATCCGCCAAGTACTTTGGGCAATTCCGCTTCCAGTGACCTTCTCCCTTGCAGTAAAAACACTCAGTATCAGGCTTAGGTCCAGCCTTGGTCTTCTTCGCCGATGCGGCAACTTTCTTACCACCCTTCTTGACGTTTCCCTTTTGCTTAGACTTGCCTTTCTTGAATTTGGTGGTCTTATTGACCATCAACACTTGGTGCTCTTTCTTGATCTCCACTTCTACAGATTTCAACATGGAGAAGAGTTCTGGAAACGTCTTGTTCATGTTTTGCATATTGTAGTTCATCACAAAGTTCTTGTAACTTGGTAGCAGTGATTGGAGGACATGGTAAATCCCCAAGGCATTAGGAATCACTATACCCAAGCTTTGGAGTTTGTTTGCGTGCCTAGACATCTTAAGCACATGCTCACTGATGGAGCTGCCCTCTTCCATCTTGCAGTTAAAGAACTTTTCAGAAGCCTCATAACTCTCAACTGCCGCGTGAGCCTCAAATATCATTTTGAGTTCACGGACAATATCATGTGGGTCATGGTTCTCAAACCTTTTCTGAAGCTCCGATTCCAAACCATACAAGATAGCACACTGAACTGTGGAGTACTGATTCTTTCGAGTGAGGTAAACATTCTTTACTTCATTGGTAGCATCAGCTGCAGGCGGGTCACCCAGCGGTGCATCCAGCACATAGTTCAAATTACCAGCATTGAGGACAATCCTCAAATTGCGGAACCAATCCACGAAGTTGCTTCCATTGTTTTTCAGCTTTTATTTCTCTAGGAACGCATTAAAATTGATGGTAGGGGCCGCCATTGATCTACAACATATTTGCAATAGTTTAGACTAAGTTTATGACAAATTGAGTTCTAATTAATAGTTAAATTAATCTAGGTGAACTCCCACTCAAAACAATATCCCTCACATTGTTTTAGTGATCACACGAACCAAATCCACCACATCAAAACGGATCATCACGAGAGTTGATGTAGCTTCAATGGCGAACAATCGACATGTTCATCATATCTACTATATGATTCATGCTTTACCTTTCGGTGATCCGTGTTCTGAGACCATGTCCGTACATGCTAGGCTCGTCAAGATCAAACCTTAGCTTCTGCATGAGCAAAACTGGCTTTCTCACGTTGTATACACTTGCAGAATCTAACACACCCGATCATCACGTGGTGCTTCGAAACAACAAGCTTTAGCAACAGTGCTTACTAAGGATGAACACTTTAAAACTTGAAATTTGTGTGCTTGAGGGATCATCTTATAATGCTACCGTCATTAACTAAGCAATACAAGATGCATAAAGGATTAACATCACATGCAATTCATAATATGTGATATGATATGGCCTTTCTTCTTTGTGCTTCCGATCTCCATCTTCAAGCACGAACATGATCTCCATCATCACCGGCACTGCATCAAGGTCAATGACGCCGCTCCATGGTTGTCGTCCACCAGCTTCACGTATTACAACTACTTTGAATAGACACGCGGGTCTTAACAGAATTTAAAGACAACCATATGGCTCCTGCCGGTTGCCAACTTACAATAAGGAACATTGCATACATCAAATATAATCACAATCATGGCCATATCACATCATAGCACACCCCTGCAAAACAAAGTTAGACGCCTCTAATTTTCTTTGCATATTTTACGTGGTTTGGGGCTTTCAATAAGTGTCACTCTTACTTACGAACAAGAACCACAACGTTGATGCTTGAACTATCAAGTGCCCGTTGTAAATTGGATCTATACTATAATGGGAGAGACAGACACCCGCAAAGCCACTTATGCAATACAAGTTGCATGTTGAGCGTGGAGCAAGTCTCATGAATGATGTCATGTAAGGTTAGCCCGGGCCGCTTCATCCCATCATACCGCAAGATGCAAAGTACACAAGAAGTAATTGATAATAAGAGCACCACCGCCCACAATGACCATTGTGTTCTACTCGTGCAACAGATCTACATATAGACACGGCTCTGATACCACTGTAGGGGTTCGTACCATGGAAAACAAAAAAATTCTACCGCATGCAAACAAACAAGCCAAAGATCTATCTACTAGATTGTAGCAACGAGTCGATAGAGAAACTCACCCTCGAAGATTCCAAAGGGGTTAACGAGAGCGGATTCTCATGGGTGATGTAGTCGTACTCTTGCCGATCTCAAGATTGTGTAGACGATCCTTCCGATGCTGCGTTCCGGCAGCGCTCCCGCAGTCGGTCACACGTTCGGTACTCGATGAAGACCTTACTCTCCCTTGTTCCAGCAGGCAGCGGAGGTTGTAGCACTCTCCTTGTGATTCCGGCAGCACGACGGCGTGGTACCAGAAGTAGAGGGGAGATCTCGCAGGGCTTCGCCTTAAGCCGGAGCGAGTATGGTGGACTATGAGAGAGGCCTTGGAGATCTAGGGTTTAGAGGCACCAAGGAGAGAGGGCTAGGCCGGCGGCTAGGGCAAGGGGAGGGCCCCAACTCGGCGGCTAGGAGGAAACCCTAGGGCGGCGGTGGCGACTTGGTGGCCGGCGGCTAGGGTTAAGGTTTGGTGGAGAGAGGTGTGTCTAGAGGGGCACCCCTGCCCCTCCTTTTATAGGTGGGAGGGTGCGGCCAAGGGGAAGGGAGTCCTCCCCCAAGTCGGCCTCCTTGGCCGACGGTGGAGGGAGAAGGACTTCCTCCCCAAGTAGGTTTCCTACTCTCCCTCCACCAAGCAAACTTGCCGTTTGACTTTTCAAATTGGCGTTTGACTTTTCAAACTAGGATTTGATTTATTCCTTTATTTTGCTCGGCGATGACACCTAGTACATGATGCAACCATTCCACATTGTTATGACACATTCATGTACCCTTCCCCTCCGGAGTGCCGGACCTTCCGGACCCTTCTAGAACATTCCCGATGAAAACACCGGAATCATTCTCCAACTCCGAAATAGGACTTTCCTTATATGAATCTTATTCTCCGGACCATTCCGGATCTCCTCATGATATCCCGGATCCCATCTGAGACTCTGAACAACATTCGGTCTCTTACTCATCATTCCATAACTACTCAACAACATCGAATCCTTAAGAGTGTCTCCCTACGGTTCGTGAATTATGCGGACATGATCGAGACACCTCTCCGAACAATAACCAATAGAGGAATCTGGAAATTCATATGGCTCCCACAAATTTCTATGATTACTTTGCGATCGAATGAACCACTTACATACGATACCAATTTCCCTTTGTCTCACGATAGTTTACTTATCCGAGGTTTTGATCGTCGGTATCTCTGCATACCTAGTTCAACCTCGTTACCGATAAGTACTCTTTTCTCGTTCCCGTGGTATGTGATCCCTTGTGAGACAGTCACATTATTGCAAGCTAATTGGATGACATTCCACCGAGAGGGCCCAGAGTATATCTCCGTCATATGGATGGGCAAATCCCACTCTTGATTCATGTGTCTCAACCCATACTTTCCGAACACTCAATGCCACATTTATAGCCACCCAGTTACAGTGTGGTGTTTGATGTCATCAAAGCATCCTTCCGGTGATGGTGATAAGCATGATCTCATGGTCGAAGGAATTAGGTTACTATGTATCAGAAAGCATATAGCAATTGAACTATTAAAATGACTTGATCTTTATGCTACGCTTATCTACAGGAGTATGTCCATCATACCATTCTCCTAATGATATGATCTTGTTGTTAATAACATCTCAATGTTCATGATAGGGAAACCACAATCATCTATTAACCAACAAGCTAGTATTATGAAGAGGCTTTACTAGGGACTCTAATTTAGTTTACAAATCACACAATTATTAATGTTTCCTTGTTAATACTATTATAGCATGAATTTAAACATTTATCATAAACACAAAGATATAATAATAACTACATTTATTATTGCCTCTAGGGCATATCTCCAACAGGAACCTCGCAGGTCAACGAGAACTCTACCACTCCTGATTGGTATGATCCCGTTATGAGTGTCATGTTGGTGGACAACACCGATGACCCTGCGACATATGAGAAAGTGATGATGAGCCCAGATTCCAATAAATGGCAAGAATCCATGAAATCCGAGATTGGATCCATGTACGAAAACCAAGTATGGACTTTGGTGGACTTACCGGATGGCCGGAAGGCTGTCGAGAACAAATGGATCTTCAAGAAGAAAACAGATGCTGATGGTAATGTTACTGTCTATAAAGCTCGACTTGTCGCAAAAGGGTTTCGACAAATTCAAGGATTTGACTACGATGAGACTTTCTCACCAGTAGCAAAGCTAAAGTCTGTGAGGATTATGTTAGCAATCGCGGCATATTATGATTATGAGATATGGCAGATGGATGTCAAAACGGCGTTCCTCAATGGAGACATTGATGAAAAGTTGTATATGATGCAACCCAAAGTTTTTGTCCATCCTAAAGATGCTAACAAGGTTTGCAAACTTCAACGGTCCATTTATGGATTGAAGCAAGCATCACGAAGTTGGAATCAATGTTTTGATAAGGTAATCAAAAAACTTTGGATTACAAACTTATGGAGAAGCTTGTATTTATAAGAAAGTGAGTGGGAGCTCTGTAGCATTCTTAATACTATATGTTGATGACATATTGTTGATTGGGAATGATGTAGACCTTCTTAATAGTGTCAAGGATTATTTGAATAATAGTTTTTCAATGAAAGATCTTGGCGAAGCAGCTTACATATTAGGCATAAAGATTTATAGATATAGATCGAGACGCCTAATATCATTGTCATAGAGTACATATTTGGACAAAGTTCTAAATAGGTTTGGAATGGAAGATAGCAAGAAAGAGTTCTTGCCCATGTTGCACAATACAACCTTGAGTAAAACTCAAAGTCCTGCAACGGCAGAAGATAGAGAAAGGATGAGTAAGACTCCCTATGCCTCAGCCATAGGATCTCTTATGTATGCCATGCTATGTACTAGACCCGACATTGCATATGCTGTTAGTTTGACTAGCAGATATCAAAGTGATCCAGGAGTGGATCATTGGACGGCGATCAAAAACATCCTTAAGTACTTGAGAAGAACTAAGGATATGGTTCTTTCTTATGGAGGTGATGAACAACTCGTTTTTAATGGTTACACCGATGCTAGTTGGAACACCGATCCGGATGATTCTAAATCTTAATCCGGATACGTATTTACTTTGAATGGTGCAGTAGTTAGCTAGAGGAGCGCAAAGCAAACCATTGTGGCGAGATCTTCAACTGAATCGGAATACATAGCTTCTTCGGAGGCTTCACAAGAGGCGATATGGATGAAGGAGTTCATTACAAAGCTCGGTGTGGTTCCAAGTGCGCTGGACCCAATGTCTATCTATTGTGATAACATGGGCGCCATAGCCAATGCGCAAGAACCAAGGTCACACAAGAAGCTGAAGCATATCAAGATACGTTTTCACGCTATTTGAGAGCATGTCCAAGATGGTGACATAAAGATTTGCAAAGTACACACAGATCTGAATGTGGCGGATCCGTTGACTAAACCTCTCCCGAGGGCAAAACATGACTAGCACCAAACCGCCATGGGTGTTCAGTATATTACCATGTAATCTAGATTAGTTGACTCCAGTGCAAGTGGGAGACTATTGGAGATATGCCCTAGAGGCAATAATAAAAGTGGTTATTATTATATCTTTGTGTTTATGATAAATGTTTACATTCATGCTATAATAATATTAACCGAAAACATTAATACTTGTGTGATTTGTAAACTAAATTAGAGTCCCTGGTAAAGCCTCTTTATAATACTAGCTTGTTGGTTAATAGATGATTGTGGTTTCTTGATCATGAACATTGAGATGTTATTAACAACAAGATCATATCATTAGGATAATGGTATGATGGACATACTCCTATAGATAAGCGTAGCATAAAGATCAAGTCATTTCAATAGTTCGTTTGCTATAAGCTTTCTGATACATAGTAACCTAATTCCTTCGACCATGAGATCATGCTAATCACCATCACCGGAAAGATGCTTTGATGACATCAAACACCACACCGTAACTGGGTGGCTATAAAGGTGGCATTGAGTGTTCGAAAAGTATGGGTTGAGGCACATGGATCAAGAGTGGGATTTGTTCATCCATATGACGGATAGATATATTCTGGGACCTCTCGGTGGAATGTCATCCGATTAGCTTGCAATAATGTGACTGTCTCACAAGGGATCACATACCACGGGAACGAGAAAAGAGTACTTATCGGTAACGAGGTTGAACTAGGTATGCAGAGATACCGACGATCAAAACCTCGGATAAGTAAACTATCATGAGACAAAGGGAAATTGGTATCGTATGTAAGTGGTTCATTCGATCCCAAAGTAATCATAGAAATATGTGGGAGCCATATGAATTTCCAGATTCCTCTATTGGTTATTGTTCGGAGAGGTGTCTCGGTCATGTCCGCATAATTCACGAACCGTAGGGAGACACACTTAAGGATTCGATGTTGTTTAGTAGATATGGAATGTTAGTAGGGATACCGAATGTTGTTCGGAGTCTCGGATGGGATCCGGGATATCACGAGGAGATCTAGAATGGTCCGGAGAATAAGATTCATATAAGGAAAGTCCGATTTCGGAGTTCGGGAATGATTTCAATGTTTTCATCGGAGAGGTTCTAGAAGGTTCACCGGTCCGGAAGGGGAATGGTCCATGAATGTGTCATGGTTAAGTGGAATGATTGGATCATATCCTAGGTCACTTGGTGTGAGCATTTGCAAGAGAGAATTAAAGCTCTAAATTGAAAGTCAAACATGAAGTTTGAAAAGTCAAACTTGAACAATGGTTTCCTAGTGGAAGAAGAAACAAGTCCTTCTCTCAATCCAACTTGGGTTTGGGTTTGGATTCAAACCGACCCCTCACAAGGCTGCCCCTCTCATAAATAGAGGGGAAGGGTTGCCCCCTCTCATAAATAGAGGGGGAGGGCTGCCCCAAAGACCAAGCCCTAGCCCCTCCACACCCGCGCCGCCGCCGCCGCCAAGCCGCCTCCGCGCCGCCACCGCTCGCCGCCGCCGCCAGCCGCCACCGCCGCGCCGTCGCCCTGCACCACTGCCGGTTCGTCGCCGCCACTCTAGCCGCCGCCGACACCTCCTCCTCCTCCTCCCGGTCTTCTAAACCCTAGATCACCGGGAAACCCTAGATCCACCATAACTCGCACCGGCTTAGGCGAAGCCCTGCGGGATCTTCCCTCTACTTCCGACAGCACGCTGTCGTGCTGCCGGAATCGCGAGGGGAGAACTACAATCTCCGCTGCCTGCTGGAACAAGGGTGAGGAAAGTCTTCATCGCGTACCGAACGTGTGACCGACTACGGAAGCGCTGCCGGAACGCAACGTCGGAAGGATCGTCTACGCGATCTTGAGTTCGGCAAGTGTACGACTACATCACCCACGAGATCTGCTCTCATTAACCACTTTGGAATCTTCAAGGGTGAGTGCTTCTATCGACTCATTGCTACAATCTAGTAGATAGATCTTGGCTTGTTTGTGTGCATGTGGTAGAAATTTTTTGTTTTCCATGCTACGAACCCCTACAATCCCCCCAACATTAGTCCCCGAAGTTGGTGCGGTGTTGGCGACTTTAGTCGGCAAGGTCACAACAGGTTCAAGATACTCGAAAATTATATTCTAGTTTGCCGACTTATCTTTCAGTCGGCTCTTTTTCGAGGCATACCTCGATTCACACTTTGTTGTTCTACCGACTCACTCTGGTCTATTCCAAGATAAGACTCGATTTTTCGAATCAACTTTCTTCATTCGGGTTATTTCCCTTAGCTTCTCTTGTAAGATTCATCCTGCGTGTCATAATCATTGCACATTGCCTTACTTTTGGGCCGCGACAGTGATTACTGACACGGGGACAATTATCCCTACGAGCGGTCAAGTCCTTGAAGTTCCCTTTGATTACCGCAACGGTTACCGCGGTCGGATCATCTCCTGTGTCGTGTAACCTCCGCTGTGGCTCCACTCGGCAGTTTCCAGCGCACGATACACGCGTGTATGCGACAACTGCCGCACCTGAATGATCCCACAACTTTCTCATCTTCCTCCTTGCACCGTCGCTGCAGAGCTCTCTTCGCCGCGACCGCGCCGCTCGTTTCTGGCCTTAGCCCGCCGCGTCGCGTGCTTGTGCCGAGCCCTTGCTCCGCTCCTGCCTAGATCCGCCGCTTGCGACCGTGCTATCCGCCTCCATGACGGGTCCGTGGCAATCTAGGACTTTTCCCACCTCTAGAGTTTCTTCCTCTTTTGCTTCGTCCGACGATCCCATGTCAAGCTCTCACAGCATCGCCGCCGCCAGAGAAGAAGACACGCCACTGTCTCGGAGATTGGTTCCTGTGAAGGATCTACGGTGACTCGGCGAGAGATAGAGTGGCTCATCAAGACGCGCCGCATCCCTGCCGAGGTAACTTGCCGATTACCCGGTCCGGAGCTCGGCCCCATCGTTCAACCAGGTGAGTTCATAGTTTTATTGTCGCACTTTGCTAGAGGATTCGGTCTCCCCCTTAGCAATTTTGCCAAGGAGTTTCTAGAGTTCTTTGGCCTGCAGCCTCACCACATGCCGGCTAATGTCGTTGCTACTCTTACTGCTTTTATCTCGGCCACTAAAGGATACTTCAGGCTCTAGAACTCTATAGTAGTTTGGTCCAAATTCTTCCAAATCCGGGCCAATATTGTGTCGAATATAAGCCCGCGCCCCACCGAGAAATCTCTGACCCAGTGCAGGCCGCCTCCATCACGTCTAGGAAGAATTATCTCTTCCCCCGAGTCACGGGCCTCGAGTCATGCAAGAAATGGCACATGTCCTTCTTCTACGTGAAGAACAGTGGAAAGGAGGACAAGATCCAACTGCCGGATTTCTCTATCGGCACGCCCACAAGGAAGAATTGGAATTATGATCTGAAGAGGACTGATGCCCTTGCTGAGTCATTCGAGCTCCGACTCAAGGAGATGACCTGGGCCAGACTACATGGTGAAGACCTAATGGCTGCCTTCGTCAGTAGCCGGATCTACCCATTTCATATGCGCTCTCATAAGTTATGTTACATGAGCGGTCCTTTGGATTTGAATCGAGTATCCACCGTTAAACTCGATGATGATCAGATTCGGAAGCGTGTCCAGGCTATTTTTAATACGGATATGACCGAGGATTAGAAGTGGGGCATGAAGCCCTTCACTCGCGACAATCCCCCTCCCAAGGTAATTCAACTCTGACTCATTTCTTTTGAGTCATATTTCACTCCTGCTATATTGAGTATTTGATTCCTTTTTGTACTTGTATTCTTTAGAAATTTGATGAGCAAACCATGGAATATAACGAGATTCTTGCCCTTCCTTGGATCAAGTATCGCAATACTCTAGATAATGGCGAGCCTGATTCGGAAGACTTCATTCTGAAACCTGACTGGACCCTCGTCCGAACTCGGGGTAAGGCTTCCAACCATACTAAGGATGATGACTCAGATGAAGTTGAAGTTCTTGAGGTATATGATCTGGCGCCCATCTCATATGCCTACCCGGCTCCTTTTCCTCTAGCTAACCCAGCTGGCCAGGTGCACGAGGTGGATCCCATTGTTGTGGGAGGCCAAGTTCCGGTGAGGAAACGGGCCGCGTCGAAAGATCCCTCGGCCGAAGCTCGCAAGAAGCAAATCAAGAGATCCGCTAAGAGGGCTCCTAAGCCCAAGGTTATGCTCGGAGTTTTTGGGTAAGTTTGTTCATCCGAGCTAAACTTGTATTTCTTGTTTCTCTTTCTTTTCCTTACTTAATTTTTTCTCTTTTCGTATCTCGGCAGTGCTCCTCGCGTTATCGATTAGAGCGGTTCGAGTATGTCCTCACCCATTACTCGGCCTCCATCACCACCAACCTAGAGTGAGGTCCGGGTTCCCATCCCGGCTCAAGATGATCCTCCTCCTGCACCGACTAATAGTACACCCCAACAGGAGGAGGCAAACTGATGTCTACACACTTCTATTCTTGTAGACAGTTGTTGGGCCTCCAAGTGCAGAGGTTTGTAGAACAACAGCAAGTTTGTCTTAAGTGGATTACCCAAGGTTTATCGAACTCAGGGAGGAAGTTGTCAAAGGTATTCCCTCTCAAGCAACCCTGCAATCAAGATACAAGAAGTCTCTTGTGTCCCCAACACACCTAATACACTTGTCAGGTGTATAGGTGCACTATTTCTGCGAAGAGATAGTGAAATACAAGTGGTAACGGTGCCAGAAAACAGCTTAACAGTGAGGTAAAGACTAAAGCAAGCAAACATGCAACAGATCTAGTAGCAAACGGTGTTTCAATGTTTAAAAACAAGGCCTAGGGATCATACTTTCACTAGTGAACACTCTCTCATATAAATATCCTCTCTTCATGATACTACTCTTAACTACTCTCCGGTTGGACACTCTAATCATCGGTAGGGCTATAACATCACTCTTCAAAGTCCGCCTTCCCCAATCTAGATAACCCCACACTGTCAATTTGAACGCTAGATGGTTCCAACAAACACCACAATTTCATAGAGACATCCAACTCCAAATATAACTCATAACAAATATTAAATCTAGCCAAAGTGCCACACACGGTATGCACGCTGTCACTTTCACACACGTGGGGAAAGCATAGATCTATTAAAGCATAAATAGTATTTATGTAGACTCAAACCTAAGTGCCACCATGGCGTGCATGCTGTCACTTTCACTCACATGGGGAGAGCAGAGATCTAATGAAGCACTTGAGTAGCAATGTAGATCTACTTGATTACAAAGCTCATGACCACAAGATCATGCATAGAGAGAGAGATGAACACATAGCTACCGGTAGAGCCCTTAGCCTCGAGGAAGAACTAATCTTTCCTCATCATGGGAATCAACAACGATGATTGAGATGGTGGTGGAGATCGACGGAGATGGCTCCGGGGGTACTTCCCCATCCCGGCAGGGTGCCGGAACAGAGACTTTCTATCCCCCGAATCTCCCCTTCGGTGGCGGCGGCGCTCTAGAGGTTTTCGTGGATTTCTTCTGGATGCCCTAGGGTTTTTGGGTCGGAGGCTTCTTATAGGTGCAATAATCAAGGTAGGTGGGGGTCCAGGGGGCCCACACCCCCTGTGGGAGCCTCCAGGTCTTGCCCGCGCCTAGGAGGGTGCGGCCACCCTGTGGCCCCTCCGGCTCTGCTTCATGGTTCCATGTTGCTCCGGGAAAAATAATGACTTTGGCTTTTGTCTCGTCCAATTCCTAAAATATTAATTTTCTGCCTTTCTGGAACCAAAAATAGAAGAAAATAGGCAACTGGCACTGTGGCATCTTGTCAATAGGTTAGTTACAGAAAGTGTATAAAAATACCTCAAAGTGTAGACAAAACATAAGACAAATGATACAAGGAGCATCAAAAATTATAGATACGTTTACGACGTATCACAAACACTGGTGCTGGCGGCGACGCCGATATTACCATGCCGGATCAGCCTATTGATCCGGTCACACCCACTGAGATCGCCAAGGGTCTACATGTTGTGTGTACCCCCGCCGAAGTGTCAGTTATCTTGGCCTCTGCTCCAGCCCAAGATCCGGCTCCCTCGACCCTAGTATCTGTGCCAGCGCCTTTAGATTCTTCCAAGACTCGGCAAGAAAGCCAATTTCTACATATCTCATTCTCCCAGTCTGCTTCTCCTTCTATAGCTCCTTTGGCCGCTCCAACCGCAACTTGTCCGACTAAATCACAACCAGTCGTCGAGCCCTCAACTAAGGCCAAGAAAGGTGGAGCTGTCAAACCTGCTCCGAAGAAGGCCGGGATAACTCCTTCTCATCCCACCCTCTTCGATATGCTCCACAAGGGTGCCCCTGCTGCTGCCTCTACCTCCGCTGTCGGCACACAGATGGTGCTCCACAAGAGCCCAACGGCCGAGGTAGCTTCCCAACAAGCACGTGTAGGGTTTCGTAGCATGGAAAACAAAAATTTTCTACCGCATACAAACAAACAAGCCAAGATCTATCTACTAGATTGTAGCAACGAGTCGATGGAATAACTCACCCTCGAAGATTCCAAAGTGTTTAACGAGAGCGGATTCTCGTGGGTGATGTAGTCGTACTCTTCCCGATCTCAAGATCGCGTAGACGATCCTTCCGGCGCTGCGTTCCGGCAGCGCTCCCGCAGTCGGTCACACGTTCGGTACTCGACGAAGACCTTCCTCTCCCTTGTTCCAGCAGGCAGCGGAGGTTGTAGCACTCTCCTCGCGATTCCGGCAGCACAACGGCGTGGTACCGGAAGTAGAGGGGAGATCTCGCAGGGCTTCGCCTTAAGTCGGAGCGAGTATGGTGGAGTATGAGAGAGTCCCTCGACGATCTAGGGTTTAGACATGCCGAGGAGGAAGCTTGGCCGGCGACTAGGGTTGCTAGGCGGCGGCGGCTTGACCTAGGTCGGCGGCGGCAGTGGAGGTGGCGGCGCTGGCGGCTAGGGTTTGGAGGAGAGGATCTTGTGTCTCTAGGAGGGAGCCCTGCCCCTCCTTATATAGGTGGAGGGGCCGGTCGGCCAAGGGGAGGGAGAGGAGTCCCTCCCCAACTCGGCTTGGGTGGGCGCCGCCGGTTGGAGGAGGGAACTCCTCCCCAACTCGGTTTCCCCCTTCCTCCTCTTTTCCTCTTTCCAAATTTAGCCGTTTGACTTTTCAAACTAGCTATTTGACTCTTCAAACTAGGATTTGAATTAATCCTTTATTTGGTTCAGCGACGACACTTAGTACATGATGCAATCATACCAACTTGATACAACACATTCATGTACCCTTCCCCTCCGGAGTGCCGGACATTCCGGAACATTCTAGAACATTCCCGATGAAAACACCGGAACCATTCCCCAACTCCGAAACGGGACTTTCCTTATATGAATCTTATTCTCTGGACCATTTCGGATCTCCTCGTGATATCCCGAATCCCATCCGGGACTCCGAACAACATTCGGTCTCTTTCTCATCATTCCATAACTACTCAAAACACCGTCGAATCCTTAAGTGTGTCTCCCTACGGTTCGTGAATTATGCAGACATGATCGAGACACTTCTCCGAACAATAACCAATAGAGGAATCTGGAAATTCATATGGCTCCCACATATTTCTACGATTACTTTGCGATCGAATGAACCACTTACATTCGATATCAATTTCCCTTTGTCTCACGATAGTTTACTTATCCGAGGTTATGATCGTCGGTATCTCTGCATACCTAGTTCAACCTCGTTACCGATAAGTACTCTTTTCTCGTTCCCGTGATATGTGATCCCTTGTGAGCCAGTCACATTCTTGCAAGCTAATTGGATGACATTTCACCGAGAGGGCCCAGAGTATATCTATCCGTCATATGGATGGACAAATCCCACTCTTGATCCATGTGTTTCAACCAATACTTTCCGAACACTCAATGCCACCTTTATAGCCACCCAGTTACGGTGTGGTGTTTGATGTCATCAAAGCATCCATCCGGTAAAGGTGATATGCATGATCTCATGGTCGAAGGAATTAGATTACTATGTATCAGAAAGCATATAGCAATTGAACTATTAAAATGACTTGATCTTTATGCTACGCTTATCTATAGGAGTATGTCCATCATATCATTCTCCTAATGATATGATCTTGCTGTTAATAACATCTCAATGTTCATGATAGGGAAACCACAATCATCTATTAACCAACAAGCTAGTATTATATAGAGGCTTTACTAGGGACTTCAAATTAAGTTTACAAATCACACAAGTATCAATGTTTCCTTGTTAATACTATTATAGCATGAATGTAAACATTTATCATAAACACAAAGATATAATAATAACTTCATTTATTATTGCCTCTAGGGCATATCTCCAACAGTCTCCCACTTGCACTAGAGTCATCTAATCTAGATTACATGGTAATATACCGAACACCCATGGCAGTTTGGTGCTGGTCATGTTTTGCCCTCGGGAGAGGTTTAGTCAACGGATCCGCCACATTCAGATCTGTGTGTACTTTGCAAATCTTTATATCCCCATCTTGGATATGTTCTCGAATAGCGTGAAAACATAGCTTGATATGCTTCAGCTTCTTGTGTCACCTTGGTTCTTGCGCATTGGCTATGGCGCCCATGTTATCACAGTAGATAGACATTGGGTCCAGCGCACTAGGAACCACACCTAGCTCTGTAATGAACTCTTTCATCCATATCGCTTCTTGTGAAGCCTCTGAAGCAGCCATGTATTCCGATTCAGTTGAAGATCTCGCCACAACGCTTTGCTTTGCACTCCTCCAGCTAACTGCTGCACCATTCAAAATAAATATGTATCCAGATTGTGATTTAGAATCATCCGGATCGGTGTTCCAACTAGCATCGGTGTAACCATTAACAACGAGCTGTTCATCACCTCCGTAAGAAAGAACCATATCCTTAGTTCTTCTCAAGTACTTAAGGATATTTTTGACCGCTGTCCAATGATCCACTCCTGGATCACTTTGATATCTGCTAGTTAAACTAACAGCATATGCAATGTGGGGTCTAGTACATAGCATGGCATACATTAGAGATCCTATTGCTGAGGCATAGGGAGTCTTACTCATCCTTTCTCTATCTTCTGCCGTTGCTGGACTTTGAGTTTTACTCAAGGTCGTATTGGGCAACATGGGCAAGACCCCTTTCTTGCTATCTTCCATTCCAAACCTATTTAGAAGTTTGTCTAAATATGTACTTTGTGACAATGATATTAGGCGTCTCGGTCTATCTCTATAAATCTTTATGCCTAATATGTAAGCTGCTTCGCCAAGATCCTTCATTGAAAACTATTATTCAAACATTCTTTGACACTATTTAGAAGGTCTACATCATTCCCAATCAACAATATGTCATCAACATATAGTATTAAGAATGCTACAGAGCTCCCACTCACTTTCTTGTAAATAGAAGCTTCTCCATAAGTTTGTATAAAACCAAAACTTTTGATCACCTTATCAAAACGTTGATTCCAACTTCGGGATGCTTACTTCAATCCATAGATGGACCGTTGAAGTTTGCATACCTTGTTAGCATCTTTAGGATCAACAAAACCTTTGGGTTGCATCATATACAACTCTTCATCAATGTCTCCATTGAGGAATGCTGTTTTGACATCCATCTGCCATATCTCATAATCGTAATATGCAGCGATTGCTAACATAATCCTCACAGACTTTAGCTTCGCTACTGGTGAGAAAGGCTCATCGTAGTCAACTCCTTGAATTTGTTGAAACCCTTTTGCGACAAGTCGAGCTTTATAGACAGTAACATTACCATCAGCATCTGTTTTCTTCTTGAAGATCCATTTGTTCTCGACAGCCTTCCGGCCATCCGGTAAGTCCACCAAAGTCCATACTTGGTTTTCGTACATGGATCCAATCTCGGATTTCATGGCTTCTTGCCATTTATTGGAATCTGGGCTCATCATCGCTTCCTCATATGTCTCAGGGTCATCGGTGTTGTCCACCAACATGACACTCATAACGGGATCATACCAATCTGGAGTGGTACGAGTTCTCGTTGACCTGCGAGGCTCTGTAGCAACTTTAACCAAAGTTTCATGATCATCATCATTTGCTTCCTATCTTATTGGTGCAAGCACCACAGGAACTTCTTCCGGTGCTGCGCTACTCGCAATTTCGATAGAAGGTTCAACAACCTCGTCAAGTTCTACTTTCCTTCCAGTCACTTCTTTCGAGAGAAATTCCTTCTCTAGAAAGGATCCATTCTTGGCAACGAAGATTTTGCCTTCGGATCTATGATAGAAGGTATACCCAATAGTTTCCTTCGGGTATCCTATGAAGACACATTTTTCCGCTTTGGGTTCAAGCTTGTCCGGCTGTAACTTTTTTACATAGGCTTCGCATCCCCAAACTTTAAGGAACGACAATCTAGGTTTCTTCCCAAACCATAATTCATACGGTGTCGTTTCAACGGATTTAGATGGTGCCCTATTTAAAGTGAATGCGGCTGTTTCTAATGCATAACCCCAAAATGATAGCGGTAAATCTGTAAGTGACATCATAGAACGAACCATATCTAAGAGAGTTCGATTACGACGTTCAGACACACCATTACGCTGTGGTGTTCCCGGCGGTGTCAACTGCGAAAGTATTCCGCATTTCTTCAAATGCTCGCCAAACTCGTAACTTAGATATTCACCTCCACGATCAGAACGTAGAAATTTAATCTTCTTGTTACGTTGATTCTCTACCTCACTTTGAAATTCCTTAAACTTCTCGAAAGTTTCGGACTTATGTTTCATGAAATAGATATACCCATATCTACTCAAGTCATCCGTGAAGGTAAGAACATAATGATAACCACCGCGCGATGCTACACTCATTGGACCACACACATCGGTATGTATGATTTCCAATAAGTCCGTAGCTCGCTCCATCATACCAGAAAATGGAGTCTTAGTCATTTTACCCATCAGACATGCTTCGCATCTTTCAAGTGATTCGAAATCAAGTGATTCAAGAAGTCCATCGGAATGGAGTTTCTTCATACGCTTCACTCCAATGTGACCAAGACGACAGTGCCACATATAGGTCGAGTTATCGATCGATTTCAAACGTTTAGCCTCAATGTTATTAATATGTGTATTTCCACTATCGAGATTCAATAAGAATAGAACATCTATCAAAGGTGCATGTGCATAAAACATATTACTCATATAAATCGAACAACCATTATTCTCGGATTTAAACAAGTAACCGTCTCGCAATAAACAAGATCCCGATATAATGTTCATGCTTAAAGCAGGCACCAAATAACAATTGTTTAAGTATAAAACTAATCCCGATGGTAGATGAAGGGGTAGCATGCCGACCGCGATCACATCAACCTTTGATCCGTTTCCAACGCGCATCATCACCTCGTTCTTCGCTAGCTTCCGTTTATTCTGCAGCACCTGTTTCGAGTTACAAATATGAGCAACCGAACCAGTATCAAATACCCAGGCACTACTACGAGTACTAGTGAGATACACATCAATAACATGTATATCAGATATACCTTTCTTCTTGATGTTGCCGTTCTTCAAATCCGCCAAGTACTTTGGGCAATTCCGCTTCCAGTGACCTTCTCCCTTGCAGTAAAAGCACTCAGTATCAGGCTTAGGTCCAGCCTTGGTCTTCTTCGTCGGCGTGGTAACTTTCTTACCACCCTTCTTGAAGTGTCCCTTCTGCTTAGACTTGCCTTTCTTGAATTTGGTGGTCTTATTGACCAACAACACTTGGTGCTCTTTCTTGATCTCCACTTCTGCAGACTTCAATATGGCAAAGAGTTCTGGCAACGTCTTGTTCATGTTTTGCATGTTGTAGTTCATCACAAAGTTCTTGTAACTTGGTGGTAGTGATTGGAGGACACGGTAAATCCCCAAAGCATTAGGAATCACAATACCCAAGCTTTGAAGTTTGTTTGCGTGCCCAGACATCTTAAGCACATGCTCACTAACGGAGCTGCCCTCTTCCATCTTGCAGTTAAAGAACTTTTCAGAAGCCTCATAGCTTTCAATTGCCGCATGAGTCTCAAAGATCAATTTGAGATCCTCGACAATATCATATGGGTTTGAATTCTCAAACCTTTTCCGAAGCTCCGATTCTAAACCATACAAGATAGCACACTGAACTGTGGTGTACTGAGTCTTCCGAGTGAGGTAAACATTCTTTACTTCATCAGCCGCATCAGCTGCAGGTGGGTCACCCAGCGGTGCATCCAACACATAGGTCAAATTACCAGCTGTGAGGACAATCCTCAAATTGCGGAACCAATCCGCGAAGTTGCTTCCATTGTTTTTCAACTTTTCTTTCTCTAGGAACGCATTAAAATTGATGGTAGGGGCTGCCATTGATCTACAACATATTTGCAATAGTTTAGACTAAGTTTATGACAAATTGAGTTCAAATTAATATTATAATTAATCTAGGTGAACTCCCACTCAAAACAATATCCCTCACATTGTTTTAGTGATCACACGAACCAAATCCACCACATCAACACCGATCATCACGAGAGTTGATATAGTTTCAATGGCGAACAATCGACATGTTCATCATATCTACTATATGATTCATGCTTTACCTTTCGGTGATCCGTGTTCCGAGACCATGTCTGTACATGCTAGGCTCGTCAAGATCAAACCTTAGTTTTCGCATGAGCAAATCTGGCTTGCTCACGTTGTATACACTTGCGGAATCTAACACACCCGATCATCACGTGGTGCTTCGAAACAACAAGCTTTAGCAACGGTGCTAACTAAGGGTGAACACTTTATGACTTGAAATTCATGTGCATGAGGGATCATCTTATAATGCTACCGTTGTCTACTAAGCAATACAAGATGCATAAAGGATTAACATCACATGCAATTCATAATATGTGATATGATATGGCCTTTCTTCTTTGTGCTTTCGATCTCCATCTTCTAGCACGAACATGATCTCCATCATCATCGGCATTGCATCAAGGTCAATGACGCTTCTCCATGGTTGTCGTCCACCGGCTTCAACTATTACAACTACTTTGAATAGACACGCGGGTCTTAACATAAATTAAAGACAACCATATGGCTCCTGCCGGTTGCCAACTTACAATAAGGAACATTGCATACATCAAATATAATCACAATCATGGCCATATCACATCACAGCACACCCCTGCAAAACAAAGTTAGACGCCTCTACTTTCTTTGCATGTTTTACGTGGTTTGGGGCTTTCATTAAGTGTCGTTCTAACTTACGAACAAGAACCACAACATTGATACTAGTATTGTTAATCACCCGTTGTAAATTGGATCTTAACTATGCTAGGAGAAACAGGCACCCGCAAAGCCACTTATGCAATACAAGTTGCATGTCAAGCGTGGAGCAAGTCTCATGAACGATGTCATGTAAGGTTAGCCCGGGCCGCTACATCCCAACATCCCGCAAGATGCAAAGTACCCAAGAAGCAATCGACAATAAAAGCATCAACGCCCACAATGACCATTGTGTTCTACTCGTGCAACAGATCTACATATAGACACGACTCTGATACCACTGTAGGGTTTCGTAGCATGGAAAACAAAAAATTTCTACCGCATACAAACAAACAAGCCAAGATCTATCTACTAGATTGTAGCAACGAGTCGATGGAATAACTCACCCTCGAAGATTCCAAAGTGTTTAACGAGAGCGGATTCTTGTGGGTGATGTAGTCGTACTCTTCCCGATCTCAAGATCGCGTAGACGATCCTTCCGGCGCTACGTTCCGGCAGCGCTCCCGCAGTCGGTCACACGTTCGGTACTCGACGAAGACCTTCCTCTCCCTTGTTCCAGCAGGCAGCGGAGGTTGTAGCACTCTCCTCGCGATTCCGGTAGCACAACGGCGTGGTACCGGAAGTAGAGGGGAGATCTCGCAGGGCTTCGCCTTAAGCCGGAGCGAGTATGGTGGAGTATGAGAGAGTCCCTCGACGATCTAGGGTTTAGACACGCCGAGGAGGAAGCTTGGCCGGCGACTAGGGTTGCTAGGCGGCGGCGGCTTGACCTAGGTCGGCGGCAGTGGAGGTGGCGGCGCCGGCGGCTAGGGTTTGGAGGAGAGGATCTTGTGTCTCTAGGAGGGAGCCCTGCCCCTCCTTATATAGGTGGAGGGGCCGGCCGGCCAAGGGGAGGGAGAGGAGTCCCTCCCCAACTCGGCTTGGGTGGGCGCCGCCGGTTGGAGGAGGGAACTCCTCCCCAACTTGGTTTCCCCCTTCCTCCTCTTTTCCTCTTTCCAAATTTAGCCGTTTGACTTTTCGAACTAGCTATTTGACTCTTCAAACTAGGATTTGAATTAATCCTTTATTTGGTTCAGCGACGACACTTAGTACATGATGCAATCATACCAACTTGATACAACACATTCATGTACCCTTCCCCTCCGGAGTGCCGGACATTCCGGAACATTCTAGAACATTCCCGATGAAAACACCGGAACCATTCCCCAACTCTGAAACGGGACTTTCCTTATATGAATCTTATTCTCCAGACCATTCCGGATCTCCTCGTGATATCCCGAATCCCATCCGGGACTCCGAACAACATTCGGTCTCTTTCTCATCATTCCATAACTACTCAAAACAACGTCGAATCCTTAAGTGTGTCTCCCTACGGTTCGTGAATTATGCAGACATGATCGAGACACTTCTCCGAACAATAACCAATAGAGGAATCTGGAAATTCATATGGCTCCCACATATTTCTACGATTACTTTGCGATCGAATGAACCACTTACATACGATATCAATTTCCCTTTGTCTCACGATAGTTTACTTATCCGAGGTTATGATCGTCGGTATCTCTGCATACCTAGTTCAACCTCGTTACCGATAAGTACTCTTTTCTCGTTCCCGTGATATGTGATCCCTTGTGAGCCAGTCACATGCTTGCAAGCTAATTGGATGACATTTCACTGAGAGGGCCCAGAGTATATCTATCCGTCATATGGATGGACAAATCCCACTCTTGATCCATGTGTTTCAACCAATACTTTCCGAACACTCAATGCCACCTTTATAGCCACCCAGTTACGGTGTGGTGTTTGATGTCATCAAAGCATCCATCCGGTAAAGGTGATATGCATGATCTCATGGTCGAAGGAATTAGATTACTATGTATCAGAAAGCATATAGCAATTGAACTATTAAAATGACTTGATCTTTATGCTACGCTTATCTATAGGAGTATGTCCATCATATCATTCTCCTAATGATATGATCTTGCTGTTAATAACATCTCAATGTTCATGATAGGGAAACCACAATCATCTATTAACCAACAAGGTAGTATTATATAGAGGCTTTACTAGGGACTTCAAATTAAGTTTACAAATCACACAAGTATCAATGTTTCCTTGTTAATACTATTATAGCATGAATGTAAACATTTATCATAAACACAAAGATATAATAATAACTTCATTTATTATTGCCTCTAGGGCATATCTCCAACAACACGACGGGCTAAGGGAAAGGTGTTGCTGCGCACATTGAGCGGTGAGAGCCTCGGTTCCCTTGCCGAGTATGCTAACAATTGGAATGCTGCTGACCAGACCGAAGTTAGCTCAGGGCCCAATCCTGGACCGAGGAGCTTTGGCCTTCCCGATATTATCAACCACCTACATCTTGCCATCCGAGTCATCCTCGAAGCTGACGACATGAATGAGGTAAATACCTCGGCCTACACTTATAACTTTTCACATAATATAGTATATGCCCATTAGTCCCTGAGCCTCCAACCGAATGATTTATCATTTAGTCAGATGCTCTCTTCATTTATTGCTTTAGTGTATCCGGGGTGCATAAAACGAGTCATTTTAACTTAGACAAAATTTGTCTTAGCTTCAATTATCCAGCCACCTAGATCCGGATCAAGTTTTACTTGGTTCGGATCTTTCAGTTTAGTTTCAAATATCCACCAACCTAGATCCGAATCAAGTTTTACTTGGTTCGGATCTATCAGTTTAACTTTGAATATCCAGCCACCTAGATCCGAGCTAACTTTTTACCTGCCTTTGCTCGGCCAACCTCGATACCCAGAACTGAAGGGAATATGCCCTAAGAGGCTATGATAAAGTTGTTTATTATAAGTATTTCAAGTATATGATAGATGTTTATTTTGCATTCTATAATTGTATTAATATGGAAACATTAATACATGTGTGTTTAATGAACAAATAGAAAGTTCCTAGTTATGCCTCTCTTATAAACTAGCTCGTTCATTAATAAGATGATCAAGGTTTCCTGATCATGGACATTGGATGTTGTTAATAACGAGGTCACAACATTATTGGAATGATGTGAGGAATATTCATCGGAAGTATATCATTATGATCAAAGTCATCGTGTTTATATTGCTATAACATCATATGAAGTAATCCTAGTCCCTAGACCATGAGATCATGTCAATCACTAACACTGGAAGAGTATCTTGATAACACCAAATGTCACACCGTAACAGGGTGACTATAAAGGTGGGTTCAGTGCTACGAAGGTGTTATGTAGAGGCTCATGGATCAAGAGTGGAATTTTTCCACCCCGATAACAGATAGATATACTCTGGGCCCTCTCGGTGATATCACATTAGTTAGCTTGCAAGCAAGTGATGTGATCACTAGAATGTTATATCACGGGAATGAGAAAAGAGTTCATGTCAGTAACGATATCAAACTAGGTATGGAGATACCGATGATCGAATCTCGGACATGTAATATATCACGAGCCAAAGGGATTAAGTTACTAGCGTAAAAGGTTCTCACGATCACAAGAAGTCATCGTTGAATGTGTGGGAGTCAGTATGGATCTCCAGGTCCCGCTTCTGATTATTGATCCGAGAGGGGTCTCGATCATGTCTACATTATTCACGAACCGTAGGGTGACACACATAAGAGACACCAACACCATTTGGAGCAAATATGTTCTAGACGAAAGAATTACAAAGCGCTGGAATTATTTCAATAGACACCGGAATTGTGTCGGGTGAAATTGCTGAAATTGTTTCTGCATGTGAAATTGGAAAGTAGCAAGGGGTTTTATGTGAATGTTTGTTAATTAATGTAATTTACAAAATTCTGAATAAACAAAAGGAGTTTTATTTAATGAGAGAATACATTAAATTTGATGGAAATTTAATGGAAATTTTGAGTGGAGAATATGGAGGGACTTTTGGTGAGTGGGAGCTCCACTCACATGGATGGAGGAAGGGGTGGGGGCAGCCACCACGGCCGCCGTCCACACCCCTTGGGGTTCCCCCTCCTCCTATAAAAGGCCCCCTACTCCCTTTCTCTCACTCACACCTCCTCGTGAAGGATATCTCTCCCCCTCTAGAATTATTCCCCCATGGTCTCGGACTAGAGAGATACATGTTCCCGGTGTCTTTTCGTCTAGAAGGAGTTGCTTCTTCCGCTGCATCACTGGATCAAGGAGGCGTAGGTTGTTTGGTGTCTTCAACATGTGTGCGATCACGGATGTGCTGCTGATTTGCGGCGTTGGACTTCTTCTCGATCTTGAGATCGGCAAGCGTTCGTCTACATCATCCATGAGTACAACCTCGTTAAACTTTTTCGGTCTACAAGGGTATGTTATCTATGGATGTATATCCACCCGTTGCTTGTATCTAGTAGATAGATCTTGATTCTTAGTGGTTCCCATCGTAGGAATTTTTTTATTTTCTATGCTGCGAACCCAACAGTGGTATCAGAGCTGGATCTATGCATAGATGCTTTGCACGGGTAGTACACATATGAGTATGTGGGCGATGATGATCATGTTATTCCTTCTTGTTTGTACTTTGGATATTGGTGGCATAGTGGGATGAAGTGGCCCGGACAAATTTTACATGTCCTCGCACATGAGACATGTTCCACGCTTGACATGCAACTAGTTTTGCATAAGTGGCTAGCGGGTGCCTGTCTCGCATACTATAGTCAATATCTGATTTACAACGAGTTGCTAATAATTTGGTTATCATCATTGTGGTTCCATGTTCATAGGTAAGAACGGTTCTATCTTCAGAAGCCCTAAGCCACATAAAACTTGTAATGGATAAATTAGAAGCGTCTAGTTTAGATTGTTGCTGGGCTAGTGTCATGATATGGTAATGTTGTAAGTAGATGTATAGTTGATACTCTTACAAAACACCTAACGTGTAAGTTCCATAGACCTTTGCCTTACACACAAATGAATGATAAAGATCATACCACGATGCACATGATAGTGATCAAGTGCAAGAACCATATCATTTCACTTTTTACATATGATGTTTTTGCATCTTATATTGCTTGTTTGGTGTTTTATTAGCATTATAAGATGATCCCTCATTGAGATATCAAGATAAAAATGTGTTCTCCCTTAAGTATGCACCGATTATGTTTCGCCACTTCAAGACATCACGTGATGATCGGGTGTACTTGAATCCACGATCATATTTTGGGTGTAAGACAGTTTTACACACGCAAACTTGCGATGAATGGTAGCAACTTTACCGACTGGGCCATGAATTTGAGGATTCTCCTCTCTGTTGCACAAAGCAATATGTGCTAGAAGCACCGCTAGGCCCCCCACCACTTGATGATGCCCCTGACGAGGAAAAGAACGTCTATTTGACTCGTGAGGAGGACCACAACTTAGTTCATTGCAACATACTATATGGGATAGAGCTAGAACTTCGAAAGCATTTCGAAAACGGCAATGCCTTTGATACAATGGGTGAATTGAAAATGATTTTTGATACCCATGTTGCTGTAGAGAGTTGTAATGCTTTTGAAAAAGTTCTTTAACTGCATGATGGAAGAGAACAACTATGTTAGTGTCTTGGTGGTGGCACAGCAGATGCCATGGGTAGGCTAAAGTATGGGGCCAATGGATGCTAGAGGGATCTGGGGAGGTAATATGTAGTGATTTCTACACTCAAATGACTAACATGTAGATCTTTATTTCTCCTCTCAAGGACTACAAATGCTCCTTGAGCTGTTTCCAGGAAGAAGAGAGCTACTACACGAGCCTTACGGCGTAGAATGAATCGATCCCCTCTCAGGAGCCCGCGTCTCCCCTTATAAAGGGGTGCCTTGGTTCCTTCTAGGGCTGACGTGGCAAGCATATTCTTGGAATATGCTTGTCCCAATATGGTAACTCGGTGGCCTCCTTTCCATGTACCCCTTCTATCGGCGGCAATGTTCTAGAGAGCTTCACATGCGCGCCTCGGGCTCCCTGACTGTCACCTCCGTGACCTTCTTCTGCCCTTCTGCCGCTCTGCTCCTTGTCCTTTGTGCTTGGCTCTGTTCAGATTCCTCCTAGCGAGCGACTAGGGTTTGACTATAGGCACCTCCTTCTCCTGCAAGCTTCGTGTTACTCGGCCTTGTCTCGCATAACTCGGCTCGGCCTTCACCTGCATTCCAGTTAGTCAGACTCGCTCGGCTGACTTAACTCATATGTCGGTCGGATAAGGTGTTACTCATTTTGTGGCTGTTATGGCTTTGCTTATCTCGGCCGACTCTTACATGACTCGGCCGATACAAATAGTAACTTGGCTCATGACAAGGGAGATTCCTTTCGTCTTTCCCCTGTCTTGACCCTATCCAGGGTCACCTCCCCAACATTAGTCCCTGAAGCTGGTGTGGTCCTGCCTGAAACCTCGGCCGGGCCACATCAGTTTCCCAACATACTTATCTCCTTCTTTCTGAGTTACTTCTTTCTGTTCGAGGTTTCCGTGCAGCTTCCTGAGCACGCCTCATCCTACGTGTACCACTCATCATTATTATTCTAGTTTTTTGTTCCTCTACAGTGACCACTGACAAGCTACAGTGATTACTGCGCCCGTCGCGTCGGCGCAATGATGCCTCGAGTACCGCATCGGTCAGGAGGCCTGATCCCCTCCTACGCCGTGTGGTCTTCGGTGTGGCTCCACTAGTAGCAAACGGTTCCACCGCACGCGTGATTAACACGGTTATCGTGCGCAGACACGATCCCACTACCGCTGATACCGCACGGTTATAAAGAGGGGTGCGGGGCTAGAGGATTTACTTTCCCCCTTCGCTCACCCTTCTTCTTCTTCCACGCGCCAGCGCCTCCGTTCCTGTGCTAGTGGCTGCGCCATCATCGACCTCCCCGTAGGTCACGCTGCAGGGCTTCTGGTCCGGTGACTTCACCTCCGCGCGCTTGCTCCGGCGCCTTTGCCGGTGAGTTTTCCTACTGTCCCGCCGCTGGGTTTCTTCCCTAGGCACCTCTTCTGCTTTTCTAGATTCCTCGCGGTGGTTCTTTTTCGTTCCGCCGCCGTGCTAGCTAGAATCGCGACGGGGCCCTACGCCTCTAAGCCTTTCCCCGTCGCTAGTCTTTCCTCCGTTGATTCCTCCGACGAACCCATGTCTAGTTCTGCCAGCGGAGCGCTCGTCGAGGATGATGACTCTGCGTTCGGTCTAGAACGGGGCTCTTGGCAGGGTTCCTCCGTCACTCGTCGTGAGATAGAGTGGTTGATTAGGACATGTCGGATTCCTGCCGAGGTAAGCTGTCGCTTGCCCGACAAAGAATCCTCTCCTGTACTCAACGAAGGCGAGTACGTAGTCTTCATGTCCCACTTTGCTCGTGGGTTCGGCCTCCCCCTTAGAGATTTTGCTAGGGGGTTCCTTGATTGTTTCGGCATCCAGCCGCATCATCTGCCGGCCAATGCTATCGCCTCCTTGTCAGCCTTTATCTCGGCTTCGGAAGGGTACTTCGGCCTTTGGCCCTCCGTGCCTGTTTGGTCCAAATTATTCCAAATCTGATCTAATGTTGTGCCGGACCCCTCTCTCCATCCTTCCGAGAAATACCTTACCCAATGCGGGGCCGCGTCTATTACACCTCGGAGAAATTCCGAGTTCCCACGAGTCGCCGGCCTTGAGTCTTGCAAGAAATGGCATAGATCATTTTCTATGTCAAAAACACTGGGAAAGAAGATAAGATTTGGCTCCCCGCCTTTTCTACCGGCCCCCCTTCCAAGAATAATTGGAACCACAATCCTAGGAAAAGCCATGCTCTGGCCGAAGCATTTGAGATTCGGCTTAAGGAGTTGATCCGCGCCGGGCTCCGTGGTGAGGATCTGATGACTGCATTCATCAGCAGTCGGACCCGCCCTTTTCAGCTTCGCACTCACAAGCTTTGTTACATGAGTGGTCCTCTCGATCCCAACCGAGTCTCGACGGTTGAGCTCGACGGCTATCTCATTTATAAGCGTGTCCGATCTATCTTCAAAACCGATATGCCGGAGTGGGCATGGGGAATGAAGCCATTTACTCACGGGAATCCCCCTCCTTAGGTAAATTTACGCATTTGTGTTTTCTTCTGGATTGACTTTGTGACCATTATTTTGCTGATCCTACTTTGTTTCCTTTTCTCGCGGAGGTTTGTGGAGCAAAAGATCGAGGATGCCGAGGTTCTGGCTCTTCTGTGGACTGACGACCGGAATACCCCAGACAGCGGGGAACCTGACTCGGAAGAGTTTGTCCCTAAGTCGGATGTTGCTCCGGCTCGCGCCCGTGGCAAGACCTCGGCCCACGGGGATGAAGGTGACTCGGACGACGTCCAAATTCTTGAGGTAGTCACCGCGATGCCTATCTCTTACGCATTTGCGGCTTCTACTTTCCCAGCTAATCCGGCCGGTCAGGTGCACGACGCCGAGCCTCTCGCTTCTCAAGCTCCTGCTACCTCGAAGAAGCGCACCGCTCCGGCAGATCCCTCCGATGCTGCTCCCAAGAAGCGAACGAAGAAGTCTGCCCAGCATATTCCGAGGCGTAAAACCATGCCTGGGGTTACTGGGTGAGTTTATTTTCATTTGTACTTCTTGTTTCTCTCTTTCTGTCTTTTGATTCGACTCTTTGTCCTTTGCAGAGCTCCTCTCTCTGCCAAGCCAAGCGGTCCGAGTATGACAAGCCATACAACTCGGCAGCCTTCTCCTCCGCCCCCGAAGGATACTTGGGCTCCCAGTCCCTCTCGTGTTGACTCTCCTCCTGCGCCGACTCATACATCGCCTCGGCGAGATGTACCCACATCTCCCACCGTTAACGCCGACATAACTCCGCCAGTAGATCATCCTGTTGAACATGTTGCCCCTGTTATGACCACCGAGGTTTCCCCCGATATTCCTTTGACCACCACAATTCCAGCTGCTACTCCAACTCCAGCCGAGGATACCACTATCCTGGCCCCTTCAGAAACTATAGTTCCTCCTGCCTCCAATGATGTCACTCCTATTGCTGAGGTTATTGCCCCTGCCGAAGCCTCTACTAAAAGTAGTAAGGTTGTTGTTACTATACCATCTGCATCTCAGAAGGAGCCAACTAGCTCTTCTCAGCCCGACATAACTGATGTACTTCGCAAGGGAGCTTCCTCTGCTGTGCCTGGCGTCGCCCTGGTGGCGACACTCAGCTTACTCTTCACAAGAGTCCAGCAGCGGAGGTAGTTACGCAACGGGTCTGAGGTAAAGTACTGACCCATACTGAGAGTAGGAACAGCCTCGGCTCTTTGGTGGAATATGCCCATAACTGGAACACCGCCGACCATCTTGAGGGCAACGTTTGCATATGGCTGCTAAGATTGTTCTTGAGAGTGATAAGATGAACGAGGTAAGCGCTTCTGTTGATACTTCGTCTGTTATTCAAATGATAGTATATATACACTAGTCCCCGAAGCTTGCAACCGAATAATTTGTTGTTCGTTTGGAAGCTTTGTTAGGCTTCAAATGCATTATTTGCTAAGTCAATTTCCTGCATGACTTGGATTGACCGTAGTCGATTCATATTTCAAATTAAGTTTTGTTTAATTCGGATCTATTTTGGCTTTGAATATCCAGCTACCTAGATCCAAGTTAAGTTTCACTTGACTCGGATCTGTTTTAGCTTTGAATATCCAGCCACCTAGATCTAAGCTAAGTTTTACTTGATTCAGATATGTTTTAGCTTTGAATATCTAGCCACCTAGATCCGAGTTAAGTTTTACTCGATTCGGATCTGTTTTAGCTTTGAATATCCAGCCACCTAGATCCAAGTTAAGTTTCACTTGACTCGGATCTGTTTTAGCTTTGAATATCCAGCCACCTAGATTTGAGTTAAGTTTTACTTGATTCGGATCTGTTTTAGCTTTGAATATCTAGCCAACTAGATCCGAGTTAAGTTTTACTTGATTCGGATCTGTTTTAGCTTTCAATATCCAGTTGTGTAATTCACTTTGGTACTTAGGTTGCCCACGATCGGCGGACAACCAAATTTCAAAGATTACTATTTGCACACAAGAAATTGCAAGAGAAATATGAGAAGGTTGTTCCCGTGGTGAAAAAGACTGGTAATTTAACTAATCCGTGTATTGTTCCTTAAGTTCATAATATTTTTGGCTTGTTGTGCTAATTTACTCCTCGTTGGCGTGCAGCTAGTATCAACAATCTGAATACCCGCCTTACCAAGAAGGTTACCGCTCTTGAAGGTTGGTTCCTCTTTGGTCTTTGACCTATTAATTTTTGTTTGAGATAAACATTGAGTCTCTTACAACCTTCCGGCTTTGGTATAGCCGAGCTACGAACACTTGCAGCATTGCATGAAGAATGCATACCTACGCCTGATATGATGCTGCATTTTTTAGAGCAAGCTGCTGCTCATTTGATGCAACTCCAAGAGAAGGATGATGAGATAACCCGGTTATGCGCCGAGGTTGAGTCTCTCAAGCTTTCCCAGAAGTCCGAATTGGAAAAGGTTGATCAGGAATTTCTTGAAGAAAAGAATTGACTGAGCCTGCAGTTGCAGAAAGATAAGGAACTCCTCGACGCTGCCGAGCTGAAGAACCAGACGATGAGCGAGGAAATCACTCGCTTTGAGAAGAATAAGGCCGACTGGACTCAGGATCTCCAGAAAATGCTGAGTTACATTCATCGTAAGTTTCCGACCATGGCCGAGTTATTTTCTTATCTTTCTTATTTTTATCTGATATGTTTTCCTTTTGTGTAGATAATTTTCTGGAAGCGAAGCCAGTGAGCTCTAAGGCAGTGATTTCTGCTCGTCAGCGCCGAGGTGTCCCCGTAGACTCGAGTCCAGAATACTCAATGGAGGACTTCCTGATTGCCGTCGGTGCTGCCATTGGACCAATGAAGATTATGGGAAGAGATCTGGTGCAAGCAGCCATTCAGGCCTACCATGTTCTTTGGCCGAATACCTCTGGAATGCCTGATATTGACGAAGTCAAAATACTTGTGGAGAGGTTAATGGCATCTCAGACCCAGTTAAATCTCTGGAGGGAATCTGCTGGGAGGGCTGGTGCTGATATGGCACTTACAGCCGTTTTGTCTTGGTACAAGGATATCTCACTCGATACTTTGATGAATTTGCACACTGGCTCTCGTTGGGTTGAGGATCCAGAGTTCGTCACTCGCCACCAAGCTCGTGCCTTCCAGCTTATTGAGTATGCTGACGTGCATAATTGGATTGAAGGGCCGAGTTTTCTTCCCAATCCGGCGGATGATGTCGAAGCTGAAGACGCATCAGGTGATGACCCGACCGATCAGGATGAATCGGAGGGTGATTCGGATAATTCCCGTGATTCAAATGACAACTCGGCCGAGGATGGCGACGCGCGATCGTCCTCTAAAGGGACGGAAAACTCTCGAGCTCAAACTGATGTCCCTCAGCAGCCGGAGCTTGCGCCCGAGGTTACTACGGCTTCCGTTGAAGCCGAGGTAACGTCGGCTGATGCGCCAGCTACTTCGGAGCGCCCAGTTACTGAAGATACCCTGCTGAAGGAGACCGAGGTCCCTCCTCCATCATCCGAGATACCCATGTCCAATGCTCCTGACCATGCTACTGCCCCTTAAGGGTTATTTGGCCTCTTCTGGTGTTTAGGCTTGAAAAACTTCAATTTGCTTTTAAGTCCCCGGTATGTCGGGCGTATGATGTTTGTGAAACAATTGTCCGTCTTTTGTGAATGGTGTGAACCTTTTTGCCTTTCGCCGCTGAGGCATTGGTGATGGTAACTATTGTCATTTCGTCTAAGTTAAGCTATCTGTTTCATATTTTTGCCTTGTCCCACTTTAATTTTGTAAGGCCGGACCGTATTCTCTCATGTGTTTGATCTTGGTCTGGTATTTATCTTGCTTGCCTTTTGCAGATTTGGTTGTACAACTATTGTTTTCGCGATTTCTACTTGAAGCACAATGTGACGAGGTTTAATCTCGTCAATGCCCATTGTTATGAGCTTGGGTTTTGGAGAATATGGGGATGCTGGAGATCGCGGAACGGTTAGCAAACAAGCAACACGGGGACACGAGGTTTACCCAGGTTCAGGCTCCCGGAGGGAAAACCCTACTCCTGCTTGTCTGCTCATGATTACGGCAGAACCGAAGGTTACAGGGGTGCGCAGATGCAATCTGGCGTGGAGGTGTGTATGTAGTGGTGTGCAAGAGATTGTAAGAGAGCCTCCTCGTCGTGCCCTCCTGGCCCTTATATAGAGATAGGCAGGTCCGAGGCACAGATCGAGTCGGTTACAGGTTTTAGGGTTTACCCCTTTGAATTTCCTATCTACTCTAGTCTTGCTCTCCAAGGATACGAAGGCGTCATGGGCCCTGGCTACCCGAAAGTCTTCATGGGCCGACGTATATTTGCCATGGGCCTTCCTTGGGCTGGACTAGGTATACTGAGGTCGTGTACCCGCGGGGTATAACCATGTCAGTAGCCCCCCGAGTGTTCAGTCGAATCGTAGATTCGGCTGAGGACTCTTCAATCCTTCGAGTGCAACTCTGTCTTTCAAGAGAATGTGTAGGGATTGTTGATGCGTGTGCCTGACTCTCTCGATGGATCGGGGTCAGTTAACTTCCTTAGGAAAAAACAACACGATATTCTTTAGGTTCAAGTCCCTCGACTCGAACCTAGAACATATGCTGGCGTAATTCGACTCAGGCTGCGGAGGACTTACAGGAGTGGAATTCCAGTGAATTTAAATGATGTACCCAACGCGTCCGTCGGGATTTTTCATCGCGCTTGTTAGCACAGATTCATACTAGCAGAGCGCAGTCGTGTGCGTTGTCAGGCCATCAGATGATATCTGTAGGTCTTATCTTTGCATCGCAGACACAACATCCGAATGTTTATCACCGCGGAGGTGTTTCGGGTGGCCAAGGAGAATGTTGCTCACTCAGCGTTTAATTAGGGCAAAGTTGCCGAAAAAATGTTGCATGCTGATCCGAAGGATCGCAGTCGAAGAATTCATATGGTGTGCGACCAGCGCTCCCTACGGGAGTAGCCCCCGAGTGTCTGTTCGAGTCGTAGACTCGAGCAGAGACTTTAATTCAGCCGTTGTTCAGTTTCAGGTCCGTAGAACACAAATTTTTCGGATGCTTGAATCCATGCTCCTTATGGGAGTAGCCCCCGAGTCCATAGTGGAGTCATAGACTCGACGTAGGACTCGAAGAAATAGTTTAGTGCTGTAGTGTTTTGTTCATTTTCGGGTGCGCGGCCAGCACTCCTGATAGGAGTAGCCCCCGAGTAGTGAGTCGAATTGTAGATTCGAGTGAGTACTCTTAGCTTTGTAGCCGAAGAATTGTGGCTTTTGCTAGTATAGCTTTTGATGACGTCAGTGATGACGATCGGTGACCTCAAACGCCTGCTGCACCAGAGATGACGTGACTGGACGAACATGGGTCCCACCTTCTAACCTTGAGTTGACCGGTCACGCGTGGCGTGGAGATAATTACGGCATCGCCTCGATTTCCGCGCGTAGTGGGCGGCGTGTGAGCGACGGTTCGCTGCTGTACTGACACGTGGATGGTCAGATTTTGCATTTGGCGCTAGGTCTTCTCGATGGACGGTTGACGTGCATCGTCTTTGTCCTTATAATCTATGGGAAAGAATTAATCTGTTTTCACCGCATCCATTCTTGTTTCACTGCTCCAATCCTCTCTAAGTGTTCTTGCTGCGCGCTGGAATATCCTTGAACATTTCCTTCTTCGATCCTATGTTCTCGCCGCCGGCGCCGCCGCACCGCAATGGGGAAGCCTAAGAAGTCTTCTTCTGCAGTTGGCACCAGCGCTGCTGGGGGCAAGAAAAGTGCTGCCACTGCCCGTGTCACCGACGGCGGCTGGCGGTGATCGGAGACGCGGGAGAGTGATCTCCGCAAGCTTCATGAGCGGGGCTTGATCCCGCAGGATAGGGAGGCCTTCAAACTCCCTGGCAACGAGGTAATTCCCCGTCCCCCCGCCTGGTTTCGGGTTATGTTCCTCGCATTTGTCCTTCGGTGCTTTTCCTTCCCAGTCCACAATTTCCTTCGTGGACTGCTTTTTCTTTACGGCATCCAGCTGCATCATCTTTCCTCCAACTCTCTTCTTCACATTGCTTGTTTCGTTACTTTCTGCGAGTGCTGGTCGTCGTGATCCGACTAGGGCGCACCCGATGTTCCTTTATGCTGGTCGTCATGATCTGACTAGGGTTTCGGCTGAAGAATTCTCCAAGGGAGATCTCGACGGGGTCCTTCGCACGCTGCTGAAGTTCAAGGCTGGAGAGGATATCCCTCGGAAGTCGCTGACTTCTCCATTCTCCGCTTCTCATCCGGTTCCACAGGTGTAGATCCGGGACGTGCACGTGGCGCTATTTTCGACTGCATTTTACTTGCATTTATTTTCCTGTTAACAAATTTGCTTCTTTTGTGTAGGAGTTCAAGGTGCCGGGCATGTCTCCTCCATTGCCCGAAGTATTCCCGAATGCTCCGGATAATGAGGTGGTGGACTCCATGTCCGAGCTTCCATCGGCGTGGTCTCCGGCTAAAGAAGCCAACGAGTCGAGAGAGGATCACACTCGCAAGCGCACGAGGAGCTCCAGCGAGTCGTCGGATGCCTCAACTCCACCGACCCCCAGGAACCCGCTGTGCCTTGAACGTCACAGTGATGGGCATGGGGGCTCTTCCTCTCCAATTCCTGCCGTTACCGTGCGGGCTGTGGCACCGCACCCGCCGGCGAAGCGGAAGAAGGAAGAAAAGAAGGAAGAGAAGAAAGAGGAGAAGAAGGTCCGGAAGACCCCTCCTGTCTTTGACTTGAGCGAGCTTGACTCGTAAGTTTCCTCAGTCCTATTTTGCTTTCTCTTGCCTGTTTACCTTGCGCTGTGCTGATTTGTCCTTGTGTAGCCACTCCTCCGACTCCTCCTCCAGTGATGGTGCTCAGGAGATGATGGGGGAGTCGAAGGTCATTCTTCCTCCTCCTCAGACGGTGGCCACCTCTGAAGGCGCTGCTCCAGACCCTTCTCCGCAGGAGATTCGGGTGGTTGCGCCTCAGAAGGCTGCGAGTGGACCTTCGGAGTCGGCGGCAAATCATGTAAGTAATTCTGCTTTCTGCCACAGGGGGAGCCCCCGAGCCTTTTTCGAATGATCTGTTGATTTTTTCTCAGGGGGAGCCCCCGAGCATCTGTAGGGTATTTTGTTGTTCGTTTTTTCCTTCGAGTCTCGGGAGGATCCCCCGGGCATTTTTCGTATGTGTGACTTTCTTCTGCTCGTTCTTTTGGGCGTAGCCCCGAGCCATTCTTTTGACTAGTAGTTCTTTTTTGCAGCCTTTTGTACAAGGTGCCAACCAACTGGTGCAGCAGCACCTGGCATTGGAGGCCAGCCTCAAACAACTTCAAGGTATTTTTATGCCTTGGTCTTTTGTTTCTTCTTGCGTTTTTGTCCTTCGAGCCGACATATGTATTGCTTACTGCAGAGGATCACAACGCCTCTTTTCGTGAGATTGATGCTCTCAAAAAGAGCCTTGGTCAAGCGGAGAAAAAGGCTGAGGTCGCCGTTGGTGCAAGGGAGCGCCTCGAGCTGGAGTTGGCCAACGCGGCGGAGGCTAAGGAGCGCCTGCAGCAGGAGGCTACAGACCACGAGGAGCAGCTCGCCACCGCCACGGCTTCGCACGAGAGAGAGGTGGCCGGCAAGCTTATGGCGGCTGCCAAGGCTGTTTCGGGTGAGTATCTCCGCCTTCCTCTTTTTGATTTCCTTGTCTTTCTTTTGCAGTGCTTTTATTCATTCCGCTTCCTTTGTTGTCTTAGATGCCGCGGGCATCGAGTTTGATCGCGGTTCTCTAGATCACGGGAGCGCTCTGGATGATGCTACTGCAGCGGTCGAAGACCACTGCAGTGCCGTTGTCAACTCGCTTGCCAAGGCCAAGGAGGTCCTTGGGTGCTTCTACAAGGAGCTTGTCCCCAAGGGCGTGGCCCTCGAAGATGTTGATGCCCTAGCAGAGGTGCTATCAGCCGAAGCACCTGCGGCGTATAAGCCCTTATGTACACTTGTTATTCTCAGTCGACAAAGTCGTGAGGTGGGGGAGCCCCGGAGTGCGTTTGTAGCATGAAGTAAAAATGCGTATAGTAAACAAAATTTTGGATCGAGACACTTAGCTTTATTCATATCGTAATGGAGGAGGTACATTGTTCGGCTGAGTAGCCTTGGCTGAATAGCCTTATTTAAAGTAAAATAGGGAGGTAGCTAGGGGTAGTGTAGCACCCCGGGTCAAACCAGTACTAGAAAATCGCATGTTATCCCTACTTTGTGCATCATCATAACATCATCATCATGCATAACTTATCTCTAAACTATTTTAGTAAAACCCTATATTGTTTTCTACTTTAATCTCCTATTTATATTCAAATTATATCTCTTACTATTTAAATCGTGTAAAGATGTTTACTAAAATGATTTTAAACAAAAGAACATAAAATAGAAAATATTTTAAATAAAAAAATACCTAAACCTAAACCGGTCAGGCCCAAAGGCCCAACCAGTGGAAACCCTAGATCCAGCCACACTCCTCACAGCCGCCGCCAGCCCTGCTACCGACGCCACCTCCCCGTCCATCCCGTGGGACCCACCCACCTGCCGCGCGAGCCCACCCCCGCTCCTCTCTCTTCCCCTGACCCCGTTCCTCGCCAAGCCCCGCTCCCCTCGCGTCTTCCTCCTCCATCCGACGCCGCCTCTATGTCACCATCCCCGCCTGCCTCTCTCCTCTGCTCGCCAAGCACCCTGCCGCCGGCTTGCTCCTTCCTCCCCTCTCGCGGGTCCTTCTGTCTGCATGCCCTCCTTCCCTTCCTGCCGCCGCGGGCTTCCTATCTCCACCGCTGGGTCCCCGTCGTCGCCACCTCGACCCTCCTGCGTGTTCTGCCGCCGCACTCTCCCCTCTCGACCTCGCCATCCTCTAGCCGCCCTAGCCCCGGAATCATCGACCTCGCGCTGCCAGGAGCTCCGCTCGCGTGAGCTCGCCGGCCTCTGTCCCCAGGCGCAACCGTCGTGCGGTCCCCTCTTCCCGGCCTCTCTGCGCGCCCCTGTGTTCACGAGCCCTTGCCTCGTCCGCCTGCCGCCGCGACTCCTGCGTCCAACCCTGCCGTCCCACGAGCCGCCCCTCCGACCGCCCTCGTTGCCCTGTCGCTGCAGCATCGTATGGTCGCTCCGTTGCGAGCGCAAGCGCTGGCTGCAGTACCTGCCTACTCTGTCCCAGTGCGCGTGCCCAGTGGTTGCTTGTTTAGGTCTCTGTACGTTTGTTTCATGAGGGTAGTGTTACACTTGTAGATGATCACAATCTTCCTTTGGTCTTTGGTCCAGATTGCTGCCTGTGATCTATGTCAGTTTACCTCTATGGCTATGATCTCCGGTGGAGTGTTGAAGCTTGAACGAACGACAAGTTGTAGACCGACTACATCAGTTACTCCTACTCTGAAGGCCCGTTCCCGAACCCGAAGACCGATCCCGGCGAGACCAGGCCCGATTCCTCAAACACCTTCGGACCCCAAGATCTTCGACCCCAATGTGTGACCCCTCTCTAAGATCCTATTTTTATAATATGATATTTATCACCTGTTGCATATTAAATTATTCATACTCGCATGCATGTTTAGTGGTTTGGGGGCACTATGCCGATTCACCTCATAATTAAATATGGAGGCCATATGCAGGCAAATCTAGTCTAATATTGGCCCCATTTAAATTTGTGTAGCGAGCCGATGCCATGTTTTGACTTGTAAGACAACATTTAAATTGTGGGGTAGCTAAACAACTTGAACCACTTAAAATATTTGTCGGGACCCCGGTTCCGTTAATATGGCCTAATTGCGTTGCATCTCTGCCATGTCATACATCATACATGCATCATGACCGATCTTCTGCCGTAGTAATAAATAGTGCATCCGGTGTTTCTTCTAGTGCTTTGCTTCTTCACAGATTAGGCCGATGAGTTGATGCGAGTGTCGCCCGTTCTTCGGATGAACCTTCGGCAATGTTTTCAGGCGAGCAATCTCCCCCTTTCTACCTATCTTACTTTTATAGTATTTATTCCCTCCTGTTGATCTATTGCTATCTATGTTGCGATGCTCTAGTTTTCGTACCCGTGATATCCCTTGCAGCCTTATATTGCCTTGGACACATCCTATTACCTGTTGTTTGGTAGATAGTTGGACTTGCGCGTCGTAGTCGCTTGCTCAAGTGCTGTTGTGTGTCGTCCAGTACCACGGTTGTTGGAAGGCTGCCATATGCTTAATGTTGGAGATGATCATGGCTTTAATTATTG
Source organism: Avena sativa (assembly GCA_916181665.1). Lineage (NCBI taxonomy): Eukaryota > Viridiplantae > Streptophyta > Magnoliopsida > Poales > Poaceae > Avena > Avena sativa. Next base: position 293,490,997 of record OV702297.1, on the reverse strand, counting down.
TTTAATAACTAAAATTGAAGTAGGTAAATAATGCAGAGGCACAGGTGGGCAATAGATGTTATTTGGTTTTTAACCGTCCACTTGTGTCCCGTAGGATCCTGAGTTCTTGACACCTGTTCCGAGATCGAGCGCGCTAACCACAGGTGGGGTGTGTGGGAACCCCCATCGATTAGTACCTGATTTCAAAATATTGTACCGGGGGCCACAAAGTAGTTTGGGGCTTTATTACTATCATGTACTTATGCCATGTTTTACTGCTTTATTTACGATTGCGCATGGAGCGCCTGTACTGTTTTGGAACCAATGTGGAATGTTTTCGCGGTATCGACAAGGCCAGTCACACTTTCGGGTTCCCAGTCGTTTACATCCATTGTCACAAACCTCTGGGTCCGTCTCGGAGACCGACCAACTTCGTTACAGGTAGCTTAGTGGGGTGGCCCCCATGTGCTTGCTTTGGGTCTGGGAAACGTCGTGTCCGAAACCCCGTCGACATACCGTTGGGTGTATGTTTTGTGATCTTGTACCTACCTGATCTGACAACAAGGGTGTAGGTGCGTGTGGAAACTTTGGTGCACCCCTGCAGGGTTAAATCTTTTCGAGAAGCCGTGTCCGCGGTTATGGACGACTTGGAGCACAGTTCTCGATCATAGAAAACTATAACTAAAATTTACTGTTATAATTTGACTTGTATCCGATATGACTAGTAATCAGCTTCACTACAACGGAATGGCTAAATAAAAGTACCAACAACTGCTAGGTTTGGGATATCTCATGCTAATTGTATTTGAGTAGTAAGTGTCGCAACTACAACGGAATGGTTAACTAAAAGTGTCCATTGCTTATTATATCAGGATGACTATCTATACCTGACTAGTAATTGCTGCAACGATAACTGAATAAATAAAACTGCCAACTGTGTGAGTTCCTTGGTTGACTTCCTCATTTGGTCTCGAGGGGGAAATATCAGGATGGGTATGTTTGGTGGTAGTATTAGGTTGGTTCCGAATAGGTCTTTCTTATCCCTCTCTGATAGCCGACAATTATATCGAGTCTCTATAGGTTGTTTAGTGCATGCTGCACTGTCGCTTCAGTCCACCATACCTATGTAGGCGAGGACCGCCGAATTCTAGTCTTGCCATGTACTGGCCTCAGTACTGACCGCTCTCCTTTTTTTCCTTTGCCTTTTGTAGGCACCCCTTTTGTTTAAGCAGGTTTTGAGATCGACATCGTTAGCAAGGTTACCCTTCCGGCTTGGCCTGGGCAGGGTTATGGACGCCATTGGTTATTCTTCAGGGCTCTTAGATCAATTTGCATCTTGTCCGTACTTGGACGCTGTATTGTTTTCAAGGTGATTTGGATCTTTGTATTGTGTATCTGTATTCTTGACTCGTTGAGTCATTGTTGTATATATCTATTCTGTGGGTTCCATCGTGGACTCTTGTGTAATGGTATTACTTCGTTTTCCACCCGCACAAAAGTGCCTGGTGGGCACCTTTGAATCGTTTCTATGCGGGTTTGGCGGGAATCGCTGAAACTTTCATAGGGCCGATTCTGAGGGTGTTACAGGTAGAACCCTCGTAGTTGTGCGACGTTCCATGGATTGGAGTATGCGACTCCAGAACCCACGTGCTTGAGGCGATAGGCTCCACCTGTGATGACTTCAGTGACGATGTAGGGTCCTTCCCATGGTGACTCGAATTTCTTCGGTCGCTCTTGCTTGAGTTGCAAGACTAGGTCTCCTTCGACGAAGGACCTTGGGCGCAGCCGTCGGCTGTGGTAGTTGTGGAGACTCTGCTGGTACACCGCTGATCGAGATGCTGCTATGTCTCGCGCTTCGTCGAGTGTGTCGACGGCGTCTTCAAGTGCAGCCGTGGATTCGGCTTCGCTATAAGCGACGACCCGTGGGGCCTGGTGGCGTACTTCGGCTGGTAGCACGGCTTCGACTCCATGCACCATGAAGAACGGCGTGTAGCCGGTTGAGCTGTTTGGCGTTGTACGCAGGCTCCATAGGACGGAGGGTAGCTCTTTCGTCCAGGCTCCGGCGATTCACTCGAGTAGGCTCATGAGGCGCTTCTTGATGCTAGCGCCGATTAGGCCGCTGGCCTTCTCCACCTGCCCATTCGTTTGCGGGTGTGCCACTGAGGAGTATGTGATATTGATTCCGAGGCCTTCGCAGAAGTCCTGGAATTCTTTGGAGATGAAGTTCGATCCATTGTCGGTGATGATGCTATGTGGTACGCCAAACCTGTAGACAATGGATTCAAAGAACTTCACGACAGTCTTGCCCTTTTGGTTAGTGACCGGCATGGCCTCAATCCACTTGGTGAATTTGTCAACTGCGACCAGGAGGTAGATGTGTCCCCCTTTCGAGAACCTTGGCAGCTTGCCGATCATGTCGAGGCCCCATTGGGTGAAAGGCTAGGCCAAAGGTATGGGCCTGAGCTCTGACCCGGGTGTGTGTGGTTTGTCGGCGAACCTTTAGCACTCGTTGCATCTTCGGACGATGTCCTTGGCGTCGTTCATGGCCGTTGGCCAGTAGAATCCGGCTCGTAGAGCTTTCGCGACAAGGGAGCGGCTGCCTGCATGATGGCCGCAGATGCCCTCGTGGATGTCTTGGAGGATGGTTTTTCCGTCGCTGATGGTGACGCACCTTTTTAGTACACCCGAAATGCTGCGCTTGTAAAGCTCTCCATTGATGATGGTGAAGGCTTTGGACCGACGAGATATGCGCCGGGCATCCGTCGGGCTATCAGGCATTTCTCCGTCTATCAAGTACCGGAGGTATGGTCGTGTCCAAGTTTCTTCGACTGCCATGACCTGCATCAGGTTGACCACAGCGACCTCTGTGTCCAGCTTTTCGGGTCCTTCTTGACCGTCAGGTAGCGCGGCCCCAGAGTGTTCTGCTTCTTCGGGTGATCCCTTGGGGAATTTCCGCTTGATGGATGGCACGCAGATCTGTTCGAGGAACACACCTGGCGGCACTCGTGCGTAGGTGGAGCCGATGTTGGTGAGTCTGTCGACCTCCTCGTTGCTTTCTCTTCCAACATGCCGAAGCTCGCATCCGTCAAAGTCTCCTTCGAGTGCGTTGTAGAGTGCGCGGTACGCAATCATGTTGGCGGCATGCGCGTCGCACTCGTTCATCGTCTGCTGGACGACGAGGTTGGAGTCACCGTAGATGACTAGGCGCGTTGCGCCACAGATCTTTGCCATCCTCATGCCGTGGATGAGGGCCTCGTATTCTGCTTCGTTGTTGGAAGCTCGAAACTTCATCCGGATGACGTACTTCATCTTATCACCCTGCAGGAAGGTCAGTATGACCCGGGCGCCTGCTCCGGCTTCACGCTTGGAGCCATCGAAGTGCATCGTCCATGACTGCGTCATGTCTGGGGTGTCTGGCAGCTGCAGTTCCATCCAGTGTACAAGGAAGTCCGGGAGGACTTGAGACTTGATCGCGTGGCGTTTCTCATAGATGATTTCTATAGGTGACAGCTCGATGCCCCACAGGGCCACGCGTCCTGTGGCCTCTGGGTTATTCAGGATGTTGTTCAGGGGTGCCTCGTTGACGACCATAACCTGGTGCTCCTGGAAGTAGTGGCTCAACCGACGAGCCGTCATGAACACGCCGTAGGCGAGTTTTTGGTAGTGAGGGTACCTCTGCTTTGTTGGCGTCAATACCTCGCTGAGGTAGTAGATTGGGCGTTGGACCCCATGGGTCTTACCCTCTTCGGGTCGCTCGACCACCAGTACGGTGCTCACCACCTGGTGTGTTGCTGCTATGTACAGCAGTAGGGGCTCGCGCTCCTTTGGCATGACCAAGACAGGCGAGGTAGAGAGCAACCGCTTTAGATCTTCGAATGCGTCATAAGCCTTAGGCGTCCACTCGAATTTGTCTGCCTTGCGCAGCAGCTGGTAGAATGGCAGTGCTTTCTCGCCCATGCGGCTGATGAACCTGCTTAATGCCGCTATTCGTCCTGCAAGCTGCTGGACACCCTTGAGGTTTTTCGGCTTCTCCATGGCCATTATGGCCCGTATTTTCTTCGGGTTCGCCTAGATCCCTCGATGGGAGATGAAGTAACCAAGCAGCTGACCCGATGGGACGCCGAAGGCGCACTTTTCAGGGTTAAGCTTGATCCTGTAGTGGTCGAGATTATCGAACGTCTCGCGGAGATCATCGATGAGAGTTCTCGCCTCCCTGGTTTTGATGACTATGTCGTCGACATAGACTTGGACATTGCGACCGATCTGGTTCTTTAGCCATGCATGCATGCACCACTGGTACGTGGCACGTGCGTTCTTTAGACCGAAGGGCATTGTGTTGTAGCAAAACACTCCGAACGGCGTGATGAACGCCGTTTTCTCCTGATCTTCGATTTTGAGTCGAATCTGGTTGTAGCCTGAGTAGGCGTCGAGGAAGGAGAGTTTCTCGCATCCTGCAGTCGAATCGATGATCTGATCGATCCGAGGGAGAGGGAAGTGGTCCTTCGGGCAGTGCTTGTTCAGCAGCGTGAAGTCCACGCACATCCGTGTCCTTTTTGGAGACCATCACTGTATTGGCGAGCCACTCGCTTTCTTTAATCTGCCTGATGAAGTTTTCAGTGAGTAGTCTGTTGACTTCAATCCCTATGGCTTCGGCCCGGGGCTCGGACAGTCTCCGGATGGACTGCTTGACGGGCTTGGCATCTGGAAAGACGTTGAGTGCATGCTCGGCGAATTCCCTGGGAACTCCTAGCATGTCCGCAGGACACCAGGCGAAGATTTCCCAGCGCTCATGGAGGAATTCGACGAGCATGCTTTCCTATGCGGGGCTGAGATCATTCGCGATCAACACCGTCTTGGAGGCATCCGTCGGGTGGACCTGCACCTTCTTTGTGTTGACGGTGGAGTCGAAAGACATATTAGGTGCGTTTTGCCGTGCGACTGAGGGTTCCCCATTGTCCGTCACCTCGTGGAGCCTTACGAGGTCCTCTTGCATGCCGAATGACTGGGAGCTTCTGTTGAAGTCCCTGTCGCAGTGGTCCGATCGGTGAAGCTCCCGAGGACCGTGATGACGCCCCTGGGTCCTGGCATCTTGAGTAGCAGGTACGCGTAGTGTGGTACTGCCAGGAACCTTGCGAATGCTACACGCCCGAGGATGGCGTGGTATTGTGATGGCCAGTCCACCACTTCGAACTCGAGCCGCTCGCATTGGAAGTTATCCGGTTTGCCGAAGATGACGTCGAGCCATATTTTTCCCAGGGGGAATATGCCCTTTCCTGGAACGATGCCATGGAACGTTGTGTCTGACTGTTCCAGGCTACACAGTGGGATCCGCATTACTGCTAGGGTGCTTGTGAATATCAGGTTGATGTTGCTGCCACCGTCCATGAAGACGCGGCTCATCTCGAAACCTCCGATCTGCGCCTCAAGCACCAGGGCAGCATGACCTGGCGAGGGACCTGGCAAGGCTGATCCGAACGGCTGAACGTGATGCAGGACTCCGATCCGCTGAGGTACTCAGGGATGGCGGGTGGAGCTGTCACGGCCAGGTTAATCTGACGAGTGATTTTCTTCTACACCCTATTCGTTGGGCACCCTTTTTGGATCATCAGTGCTCCTTTCGGCGGGGGATACCCGTGCCCACCGTTATTCTGTGCTGGTGCGACTGGGTGGTTCGGGCCTCCTACAGGTGGCGGTGGAGGCGCTCCATGCACTATCTCGCCTGGTGAGGGTGCGTTCCTGAATCCAGGGTTTGGGGCTTGCTGCCTCATCTGAGCCATGCTTTCGCTGAGTTTTTGGAACTCGCAGCAGTCCTTGAGCATGTGGCTTGCCTTCTTCTTACCATCCTGCTTGTCGATGTAGAAGTGGATGGTGCATGGACCCGACAGTTTTTCGTATGCTGAGGGTTCGTCGTCACGACCGCGGCGCTGCCACGACTATGCTGGGCGTCCTCCATCGCGGAAATTGCCTCCGCGGTATCCGCCGCTGTTGCGGTTGGCATCGCTGCGGCGGTCGGCGTAGCCAGCCGCGACCATGTCGGGTCCATCGTGATCGTCGTAGACGCGTGATCTCCTCTTGCTACGGCGTTCTCGTCGTCGGCCGTAGTCGTCCTCTTCCTCCGAGTGCGCTCGGTGGACGGAGTCCTCGCCGTCGGCCCACCTGTTGGCGATGTCCATGAGGTGGTCGAGTGTCTTGGGCTTGATGCACCCAAGTTCTTCCTTGAAGTCCTGGCGCTTGACGCCGTCCTTGAAGGCGTCGATAGCCCTTTCTTTGGAGATGTGCACCGCGGAGTTCTTGGTGATGGACCAGCATAGTATGTACGAGCGAATGGATTCACCCATTCGTTGAGTGCAGGCTCGCAACTCCTCGATCGAGGCAGGCCTCTTGCTGGTGCCTTTGAAGTTTCAGACGAAACTGTATGCTAGCTCCTCCCAACTTCGGATGGATCCTGAGGATATGCTGCTTAGCCAGATCCGAGCTGCGCCTATCAGCTGTAGCTGAAGGCATTGCATGGCGGTTTCCCTGCTTCCACCGTGCAGCTTGACGGACGACAAGTGGTCGCTGAGCCACGCCTTGGGGTCCTGTGTGCCATCGAATTTCGGAGTGTCCGAAGGGATCTTGAAGTTTCACGGCATCCTTGTCCGTCGGACAGATCTGCTGAAGCATCGAGCTCCGCAGAGTTCTCCCTTCGTCTTCATCCATCTCGGATTCAGACGAGCATACACGCTTGGCGCGTGCCTTATCGATCTTGTGCCGCGTTAGCTCGTTTCGAGCGTCGTAGTCGCGACTGCGATGGCGTGAGCTCTTATGCCTTCGAGGAAGGTCATGCTCTTCATCCTCGGATGAGGGTGTGGGGACGCGGTTGAATCTGACCGCAACCTTATTTTTTGGCTCCGCAGGAGCTTCTCCGTGGAGCACAGCTCCAATGAGTCCGAGTCCGGTAAGCGCGGACTTGTGCATGGCCCTCTTTAGGTCCCCCTCCGGAGGTGGGTGGGACGCGAGGTACGCGGTGGCTGCCATGATCGTGGCTTGTGGCGTTTTTGGGATGACGTTGCCGTCGGCGTCCATCTCCATGAAGGACGCGTGGAGGGCTCGGGTCACCTCGCGACGCTCTTTGGGGTCCATGTTCTCCATCCGAGTATGGTGTTTGTTGTCGTTGTTGCCGTGCGAGCTGGAGCCAATGCCCATGGCGGACTTGTGCATGGCCCTCACGCACTGGACTCCGGAGCTGCTTGCTTGCGCTTGTCAAGTACTCCCTGCTTCTTGATCTGCTTCTTGTGCTCCTCGATGAGGAGCATGTGGTATGCCATCAGTAGATCTCGTGAGGCATCGGCAGGCAGGATCTTGTTGCTTGCCACGGCCTCGCGTGCTTGAGCCCATCCCTCCTCGTCGAGGTGGATGACCCGGTTGTTGTTTTCCTCGTTGGGTGGGGGGATTGGCTTCTTCTGTTTCCACCGTTTCTACCCTGCGGGTTGGGTGGCGGATTGTGTTCCTGATCCTAGATGACCGCGGCGCACTGGTAGCGCTCGTAGATCGGTCTGCTGCTGCCACAGCTTTCAGATCCGGAACCGTAGGTCCCTTCGTCCGATGGCGGATCGCACAGATCGGAGTTGCAGCTGCTGCTGTCATAGGACTTGTCTGTTGATGATGAGGTGCGTAGCACAGGGTGTGGATCCCACGAAGCGGGCCTGATCGATGGTAGGGGCACCCACTCTGGGAGGCGGAGAGTGCCGGTCTGCCCCACCTGGAAGCAGAAGCTCCCGAATAGGATCTCAAGTCCGTCACCAACGGGATCAAAGTCCTTCATGGTGGCCGGTGAGTGGGCAGTGAAGTCGAAGGCGCCGAAGAGGAGATGACTCTCCATCGCCGCGGAGTTGTAGATCGCTCGGGTTGGGACCATCACGATCGCACAATCAGCGTCCCCAATTCCCACAGACGGCGCCAATTGACGAGGTTTAATCTTGTCAATGCCCATTGTTATGAGCTTGGGTTTTGGAGAAGATGGGGATGCTGGAGATCGCGGAACGGTTAGCAAACAAGCAACACGGGGACACGATGTTTACCTAGGTTTAGGCCCCCGGAGGGAAAACCCTACTCCTGCTTGTCTGCTCTTGATTACGGCGGAACCGAAGGTTACAGGGGTGCGCAGATGCAATCTGGCGTGGGGGTGTGTATGCGGTGGTGTGCGAGAGATTGTAAGAGAGCCTCCTCGTCATGCCCTCCTGGCCCTTATATAGAGATAGGCAGGTCCCAGGCACAGATCGAGTCGGTTACAGGTTTTAGGGTTTACCCCTTTGAATTTCCTATCTACTCTAGTCTTGCTCTTCAAGGATACGAAGGCGTCATGGGCCCTGGCTACCCGAAAGTCTTCATGGGCCGACGTATATTTGCCGTGGGCCTTCCTTGGGCTGGACTAGGTATACTGAGGTCGTGTACCCGCGGGGTATAACCATGTCACAATCCTCTTGTAGATTGACTTGTATCCCTTATCATACTTCGACCCGCTGAGGTTGTTACCTCTTAGAAATCGTTAGTTGTCTTCTCCTTGTTGTTCCTTTGTCACTCAGGGCAAGCTTATGCTGCCTCTTATGAGTAATGAGTAGCAATTTGGGGTATTCCCTCGAGTTTCTGCTGAAGCTATCGAGCTCTTATATGAATGGAAGAAATTAATGAGTGGTGTGATTCATCCCCGAGTTATCCCTTGGGTCGCTGAAGGTTTATATCTGTTTAGATGATATCGAATAACACGAGACAGTCCCCGAGTTACAAATTGGGTTGCCGAAATATAATTCATAGCTCATTGCAGAAAATATCACGGGGCAGTCCTCGAGTCATTGCTCGAGGTGCCGAGATTTAGTACATATTTCGGAACAAGAAACAATCATGGGGCAGTCCCCGAGTCGATGCTCGAGGTACCGAGGTTTAATGCCTAATCCGAAATAAGGGGCAACATGGTGTATTCCCCGAGTCACTGCTCGAGGTTCCGAATTTTAATATATAATTCAAAATAGGAAATAACACGATGCAGTCCCCGAGTCACTGCTCGAGGTGCCGAAGTTTACTACATAGTTAAAAATAGGAAATAACATGGTGCAGTCCCCGAGTCGCTGCTCGAGGTGCCGAGGTTCAATACACGTTTGATACTTCAACCTGATGCGTCACATCGCGATGTACAACATATGGCTTCTAAGTGTAGAATGGGCGAAGTAAAGCTATGTTCCATAGTCTTTTTGATTCGTCTCCGGCCTTATTTGCCTTATTCTTCTCTGGTGGCTGAGCGTCAATCAGGCAATATGCATCATTGTGCAGTGCTTTACTCACAAGGAATGGTCCTTCCCATGGAGGTGAGAGTTTGTGCATGTCGGATGTACGCTGCACTAGCCGAAGAACCAAATCTCCTTCTTTAAAAACTCTTGGATTGACTTTCTTGCTGTGATATCGTCAGAGATCTTGCTGATAAATAGCTGATCTTGATAATGCCAGTTCCCTGCCCTCTTCTAGTAAATCGACATCGTCTTTCTGAGCTACCTCGTTTACCTCCGCAGTTGTGTACTGGGTCACTCTGGGCGAATCATGTGTTATGTCGGCTGGAAGCACAGCTTCTGCCCCATATACTAGAAAAAATGGGGTATACCCTATTGAACTGTTTGGGGTAGTTTTGAGGCTCCACAGTACTGCTGGAAGTTCCTCGATCCAGCATCCTGTCGACCTTTGCAGAGGTTTGACAAGCCGGGGTTTTATTACGGACAATACTAGCCCATTTGATCTTTCTACTTGCCCGTTTGATGTTGGGTGAGCCACCGAGGCAACATCTAGTCTTATGTGTTTCTCTTGGCAGAATCTAGCAAAGGCTCCTTCAGCAAAATTTGTGCCATTGTCTGTGATAACACTGTGTGGATAACCATATCTCAAAATAATATCTTTGAGGAATTTTACTGCTATTGGTCCATCACATTTTCTTATTGGTTTTACCTCGATCCACTTTGTAAATTTATCCACCATGACTAGAATGCGAGTCATTCTGCCCCGGGCTGGCTTGAACGGACCTACCATATCCAAGCACCATACAGAAAATGGCCAAGTAATTGGTATTGTCTTTAATTCGGACGAGGGCATATGTATCTTGCTGGCGTATCTCTGGCAACCGTTACATTTTTGTACCAATTCTTTTGCCTCCTTCAACGCCGTCGGCCAATAAAATCCATGCCTAAATGCTTTGGCCACTAAAGCTCTGGACGAGGCGTGATGCCCGCATTCTCCCTGATGTATATCCAGGAGTATTTCTGGCCTTCTATCGAGTCAACACATCTTTGCAACATGCTTGTGACGCTTCTCTTATACAGCTCATTGTTTATGATCGTATAAGCTTTTGCTCTTCTTACTGTCTGTCTAGACAGTATCTCATTGCTCGGCAAGATTGCGTCCTTAAGGAAGGAGAATATGGGTTGTGCCCATATCGGCGTGATTTTCTCTGGGATAATCTCACTGTCGATTTCCATATTTTTTGCCGACATAACAGCTTCGGATTTTTCTGTGTTCACTTGTGCGATGGCCGGGTTCACTTTCAGAAAGTCCGGATTGCATTCTTTGTCAATTTCCATTGGCACACTCCCTTCTTTCAATTTTGCCGAGATATGAATTGACTCGGACTCTGGTGATGGTGTAATCGATGGTTTTCTCAGGTGTTCTAGGGAAATACCTGGGGGAATTGACTGTCTAGTTGATCCGAGTTTTGATAGTGTGTCCGCAGCGTCATTTTCCGCCCGAGGTACATGATGAAACTCGCATCCATCAAAGTATCCACTGATTTTTTGCACATGCAATCTATATAGGGCCATATTCGCATCTAATGCGTCCCAATTGCCTGATACTTGCTGTACTACTAGATCTGAATCCCCGTAGCATAGGATCCGACGTATACCAATCTCTTTTGCCACTTTCAACCCATGGACGAGTGCTTCATATTCGGCTACGTTGTTTGATGCGGCGAAATGTATCTGCAGCACGTACTTCAGCTGATCTTTTTTCGGCGAAGTTAATACTATCCCTGCACCCAAACCATTTCTCAGCTTGGATCCATCAAAATGCATTATCCAATAATTCGGATCTGGTAATGGTGGTTCATATTGTACCTCGGCCCAATCCACAAAGAAGTCGGCCACCGCCTGAGACTTGATTGCATCTCGCCTATCGAACTGCGGAGCATAAGGTGATAACTCGATTGCCCATTTTGCTATTCGGCCACTTGCATCTTTGTTGCTCAATATCTCGGCTATGGGTGCTTCACAAATCACTTTTATCGGATGCTCTTCGAAGTAATGTTTAAGTTGTTTCGCTGACATGTATACTCCATAAGCCATCTTCTGGTAGTGTGGGTAGTTCTGTTTTGAGACCGATAATACCTCGCTCAGGTAATATACCGGCCTTTGTATCGACTTATCCCCTTCATTCCGTTCCACGACAACCACCACACTTACCACTCTGTTAGTGGCAGCTACATAAAGTAACAGAGGTTCTTTTGACAGTGGAGAAGCCAAGACTGGCGCTGTGGCCAACATCTTTTTTAACTCATGGAACGCATTATCTGCCTGTGGTGTCCAGATGAATTTATCAGACTTTTTCATCAGTTGATATAGAGGTAATGCCTTTTCCCCCAGCCGACATACGAATCGACTCAGCGAGGCCAGTCAGCCCGTGAATTTTTGTACATCATTCAGACACCTCGGCAGTTCCATTTTTTCAATTGCTCGGATTTTAGTTCGATTTGCCTCTATACCTCGGCTGGACACGAGGAAACCGAGTAATTTTCCAGCCGGCACACCAAAGGTGCATTTTTCCGGGTTAAGCTTCATTCTGAATCTTCTAAAGTTTGCGAATGTCTGCCGAATATCATCAAGGAGCATTTTGCTCTCTTTGGTCTTTATGACCACATCGTCTACATATACTTGTACATTTTTTCCTATCTGGTCATGTAGACACTTTTGCATGCATCTTTGGTATGTTGCTCCTGCATTATGCAGTCTGAATGGCATGGTGCGATAGCAATAAGCCCCGTACGGGGTAATACACGCAGTCTTTATTTGATCGGCCGTATTTAACGGTATCTGGTGAAAACCAGAATACGCGTCTACAAATGACAACAGCTCACAACCAGTGGTCGAATCAATGACTTGGTCTATCCTAGGTAAAGGAAAAGGATCTTTGGGACACGCCTTGTTTAAGTTCGTGTAATCGATACACATTCGCCATACGACGGGGTCATCCTTTTTCTTTTCCACTAACACCGGATTTGATAACCAATCCGGATGAAGCACTTCCATGATGATCCCGGCCGCAAGGAGCCAAGCTATCTCATCCCCTATTATTTTTCTCCTGTCTTCGGCGAAGTGGTGGAGAGGTTGCTTCACCGGCCTTGCTCCTGGCCTTACATGCAAAGAGTGCTCAGCCAACTCCCTCGGCACACCTTGCAGGTCTTGAGTTGACCATGCAAAGATATCCCGATTCTCACGGAGGAAGCTGGTGAGCTCGCCTTCCTATTTGGCATCTAGGCCGGCACCAATCGTGATGGTGCGCTCTAGGAACTGCTCATCTATCTGGATCTTCTTTGTCTCTTTAGTCGGCTGGAAAGAAACATTTCCATGGGGGTTGGATAATGCCGACATATTCAGCTGTGCCGACTGAGCAAGAGACGCTACCTCCTGAATCCTTCTTTTTTCTCTTGCAATCACCAATGACTCGGCCAGGTTTGATCTGGCCGAACCACACTCCATCGACTTTCTGTAATCTCCGGCTACTGTTATCACCCCTTGTGGCCCGGGTAACTTCATTTTCAAATAAGTAATGTGGCAGCTACTCATGAATTTGGCCAATGCTGGCCGTCCGAGTAAAGCATGATAGCAACTTTCTAGGTCCACCACTTCAAACTCCAAATTTTCCACTCTGCAATTCTCCCTTGTGCCGAATAATACATCTACTCGGACTTTCCCAATGGATTCGCATGAAAGTCCCGACACTATTCCATGGAACGTGGTTCTTGTGGATTGCAGCATATTCTGTGCTATTTCGAGTTTATGCATCGTATCTTTGTACATGATGTTGATACTGCGCCCATTGTCAATGAGTACTTTTGAAAATTTCACATTAATACTGGGCCCGACAAATGTCGGATCTAGTACGAGTGCATATGACCCTGGATTCGGCATTATCTTCGGGTGGTCTTTTATGCTCCAGGTTATTTCTTGATTAGACCAAGGCACGTATGTTGGTACCTGTAGCATCCCAATTGTCTAACAATTGCAATGCTACTAGCCTAGCCTAGATATATGCTACTTCAAATATATAATTGTTGCATCATCATTATATCATGCTCATGTCATCATGCCACCTTGCATTTGAGCATCATATAAAACCCTTTTCATTTGGTTCTTATCTCATATGCATTGTTAATCGTATTGCTTCTTGATATTGTATTTGGGTCTTGATATATTGTTTAAATGCCCAAGTTGAGTTGGGGGCATATCTCTTATTAACTCCACCACCCTTTCTTTTCACCACCTTATAATTCCACCATCCAACTAGATATGAGCTTGGCATTTACTGGTTTTTACTTCTAGCTCATGAGGGTTGGGATGGATCCAATTCTTTTCCACATGCTCTCACCTTGGCATCATTTTGTTTTCACATTATGGATATGTGGAGAGCCACATGGCCACCTTTGCATGCCTTGTGAGTGGAACCTTTTACCTAGCCTCCATATGGGTTGTTTTGGAATTATGCTCATGTTGGAATATTTTGGGACTATTGATCATCTAGTGGAATATACACACTAGCATGTCCCATTTTATTTCAAACTTGGCCATCTCCAACTACTCCACATGGGGCATCCTCTCTTTTCTTTTGCTTGGCTTTATCCCAATTTTGGGGAATGCATAATAATAATGCCATGTACTAATATTGTTTTCACAAGAATCAACATGGCATTAAATATTTTTGCATGGGCCATGCAAGTGCCACCTTTTGCTTGCCCTTTGGTTTTTATCTGTTTTTGTTTTGAGTGGATCATCTCTTTCTCTATCTTTTCTTTAGGCTTGATCTATGTTGATCTTGCTTAAAACCCCATCTCCATATCCATCTATGCCATCATCCCCTGCTCTTCTTTTCTCTCTTTTGGCTATCTTGTTTGAGCTTGTGTTGTGCATGCTTGATCTTGTCCTAGCAAAACCACCCCATCTTTCCTCTCTCTCTAATCTTTCTCCTAATCTATACCTCTTTCATCTAACCTCATACCATACCCCCCTAGAACCAAAACCCTAAGCTACCCCCACATCTCCCCCTCTCGGCCTCTCTTCTCTCCACCTCCCTAGACCCACCTAGCACCTGACCACCCCAACCCCAGCTACCCCAACCCTAAGACCAAGCCTAACCCGAGCCATACCCTCCTACCCTAGCTCCAAACCTAATCTACCCGAGGCTACCCTCTCTCCCTCTCTTCTCTCCCTGCCTAGAGGACCCACCACCCGAGCCTGCCCCTGCCTCCTTGCCCTCACGTCGACCCCACCTGGAAGCCCCTCACCTGCCCCTGCCCTGGCCTCCCTACCGAGCACGTGAGGAGGAGAAAGAAAAGGTGGCCGAGCCACCTTTTCCCCATCTACCCCGCGCCCACGGTACCACCTCCCTCTCCCGTCCCTATCTACCACCACACGGCACCTCTCTGCCTCGCCAGACCATCCCCAGATCCAGCCCCAGCGCCCTGCCTCTCCCCCTCTTCTCCACCGCATCCGGCAACGCCACCGTCGGCCTCCACCGCGCCCCGCCGTTCCAGTCGCGCAGGCAGTCCGTGGGGTGGTTGGCGAACACCAGGAGGCTTCCCTACTTCGCCTGGAACACGCCCGCGAGGAGGAGGAGCACCGGAGCTGCCAGTACCCGCGCCGCCCGAGCCGAAACCCTAATCCTCGGTCCGTCTGCGTCGTCCCCGCTCCCCTACGCCTCGAGCCGATCAGACCACGCCGACAGCCTCGCGGTGAGCCCCTCTCCCTCCCTGACATGGTCCGCCTCCCTGTGCCACCCTAGTATCGCCGGACCAAACGTCGAACGGCCTCTGTGTGCCGGCGTCGTTTTCGTTCTCCTCGCCGTAGCATCGCGTAAACCCTATCTAGGCCGCGCGCGCCTCCCTGACACCAAGCCCAGGCCAGCGCAGTGGCTCCGCCTCCGCGCGCACGCCCAGGTCCCCAGTTCGAGCCCCGCGCGCGCCGCGCTGCGTCAGGTCGTGCATCGATCTGTCGTCAGACAGTTCAGAGAGAAGATCCACAGTAGCGGGCCCCCTTTTTGCGCATACCCCCCTCCGTTTCTTTTCTGCTCAACCCACGGTCCAGCTAGGCCCACTAGTCAGCCGCGCTAGCACTTTTACAGGAAACCCCCTGGCTTTTCTTGTTCGCAACCCGCGCTCCAGCCGCGGCCCCACCTGTCGGTCCCTGCGCACTCACCCGCTGACAGCTGGGCCGCGAAGTCTCTGGCCCACCTGTCATTCGCTTAAGCTGGGTCAGCTCGCGGTGAGGAAACCTCCTCTGTGCGCGTCTGGTCCAGTCAGCAGGGAGGCCCCACTCGTCTGTGTCCGCGGCTAGACATGGGCTGGGTGCCAAAAGTAATTCGGCAAATCTGTTTCAAATTCAAATCTTTTCAATTTAATTCAAATCCAATTTAAATTCTGTTTTCAAATAACTTTTCAAATAGTAATCCAAATAATACAAATAATATATGTTTTCAAATCAGAAAATGTGAGGATTTCAAATATGCAATCCAAAATATATTTTGAACATTTAAAATTCCAAGTTTATTTAAATTACAATTAAATGCCCTTTTACCTTAATAAATTAATAACTTTTGATTTATAAATCCAAATTTAACAAATAATATGTCTAAAATGATTAGCTCGACGAGACCTTTCTGTTTATGCATTCCATGGTTTGTTTTGAAGCATGCATCATACAAATATAAAGTATACATCAACTATTATGGGCATAAAATGGGGCCAAAACTAAATAAAAATGTTTATTCTTGTGTTCCACACTTCACCTATGCCATGCTACTTCCTTGCCATGCAAATTGTGCATCATTCATCATGGCATGATTGTTTGCTTGTCGCATTTTACTCATATGCTTGTGCACTTTATTTATGTTGGCCCTTGTTTGTTTGGTTCTTCTTCGAATAGACGCTGAGCAGGGGATTTATCAAGACACTCAGGAGTACCACCCAGATCCTTCTCTCGCTTCAACTGAGCTGCCAGGCAAGCACTACCACATGCTTGCATACATATAGTACCTATTGCCTCTTTCTTATTCTTGCATCATTGAGTCGCGATTGCATTAAATTGAATCCCAAGTATTGCATAGCCTTTACTTTTAAACCCCACCGAAGCTTGTTCCTCCATCCCATGAGCCATTACTACAGGAGTTGTTTGAGCCATGCGAGTCGTAGAACAGCATGTGTAGGGTATGTGAGTGTCTGATGGATAATGAGGTACCTAAACAACTTAACCTGAGTAGTAATGGGATAACTAATGAAAGTGGCATCGGTGAGCCATATTCGCTATTTGGTTTTTCAGGCTCACTTGTGTCCCGTAAGACCCCGAGTACTTGAATCATGTTCCAAGACTATTCGCGCTATCCACATCCGGGAGGCCTTATGGACCCCCCTGAGCCAGAGCTTGATTCATTCCTATTTCTTGGGGCCACAAACTAGTTTGAGGTTTTGTTACTATCCTGTACGCATGCCATGCCTTACTGCTTTATTTAAATTGTGCGAGGAGCACACTGTACTGTTTAGGATCGTGGCCCGATTTCGCTGTATCGACAAGCCCAGCCACACTTTCGGGTTCCTAGTCGTTTACAGCCGCCTCCACAACCTTAAGCCCGTCTCGGAGCCGGCCGGCTTCGTTGCGGGATCTACTTAAAGGGGTGGCCCCCTGAAATATTTCTGAATCCTGTAACTGCTTTGTCGTGACTGTCTCGTTGAGTTTTGATTTGGTTTTTCCGAGGCATATCGAGTGTGTGTTGCTATTTGTGCACCCCTGCAGGGTAAAACTTTCTGAAAGCCGTGTCCGTGGTTATGGACGACTTGGAGCACAGTTTCTCGATCATAGACAAGCATAACTAAAGTACCGCTTTTAATTTGACTAGACTAGGTACCTGACTAGTAAATAGTGCAATACTCACGGAATGGATAATAAAACTGCCAACGGATGGGGGGTTGTTCGTCCGCTTCCTCGTCGGTAAGCGAGGAGGAGGATGGATCTGTGGATATTACCGTTATTACTGTTATAACTGCTGTTATTAATTCACGGACATCCGTCTATCTCTGGTTGGGCGGATGGTTAGCGAGTATCTATAGAATTGCTAGGGTTTATCTTTTGCTGCAATTGCGTCACCCCAGGTTGTGTCCCCTTTAGAGGCATAAAGACTTGCTGAGTACCCCTAGGGTCTCACACGATAAATTATTGGTTCAGATGAACAGGTACACTCGCAAGATGGATACTGGGTGAAAGAGACGGACGATGTGGGCAACGATCATTCGGTGTAGAGATTCCGGGAACGGGGATCCGTGAGATCTGTGGGCGGGATGTGCTTATTTATGGGGCATCTTATGCCAATTTGCTTCTTATCCGTACTCGGATTTTGTCTTCCGCTTCCGCTTGATACTCTGCTGATTGATGTATGAGGAGATATCCTAAACTATTATATCTATCTAGGATATTTGGATCTTGCCGTATGGCGTTGCTATATTTCCTTTCTTTTTAGATGGAATGGCTCTGATGTACTGTTGTATGGTGGCTTGCATACATACTCATTTGTGTATGTAGTTGATCCCTTCGCCTGCCGATTACGCCGCCCGTTCTTGTCCTGATGTTTGGAAATGGTTGGGACGGCCGAAAGGTCTACCTGTGAGTGGCATTTGGGCCCCACCGTACTATTTCAACCATTTCTGAACATCCAGGCTTGTACTAGGAGCGTAATTCACCGAGGTAGTTACAGTACCGCCGGCATAACAGCATTTACTTCCATATGTCGGTGTTGTACACTCAGCCTATCTTGTTGTTCTGTTGTGAATAAACAATATGATTGATGATGCTCCCTGTAATCATTGCGTCCGTTGTTTCCGAGGTTTGCCCTTCCATCCTGACCTTGATTTATCACTTGATGCACTGCATCTCTCCGGTCCGAGTTATCATACCTCGGAGGAGGTGGGGGTAACATTAACTGCTGCGCATTTGCTCCAGTTAACTGTGGTTGTTGTTGCTGATGCACTTGATGAGGAGGCGCTTGTATGCCCGCCGGGTTCCCCATTGCATTTTTCATCCAGGCACATTGCCGAGTTGTATGATTAGCCGGCTTGGCCGGGTTTGGAGTGTGGAACTTACACGGTTTATCCAACATGGACTCAAACGTGTATTTCAGCCTTTCCTGCCACTGCTTCTTCTGTTCTGGTGTCCACTGTCTCTTCCCTTCATTCCTCGGTGTCCACTGCTGAGGACCATTTTTCTGCCGCTGACTGTTTCCATGACTCGGCTGATCTTGCACTACCGCTGCCACCTGATTGGAAGCATATCTGTAATCCGGTCTTTCCTCTCTTCTTCTACCTCGAAACTCGTTGCGCCTCGATGATCCGGCCGCATCTCTTGCATATTGATCTTGATGCTCCCGATGCTCTGCCGACATTAGTTCTGGTTGCATCGGATCCCCTAATGCATACGAATCTGCTATCCTGATGGTCTCTGCCAAGGTGTTGGCATATCTCTTTGTAGCCTCTGCCACAATACACTGGCGTATCAGTAGCCTTGAGCAAACCAAGCTATCACTTAAGATTCTATGACCCCTCCACATGAGTTTCTGATGTTACACCACGGAGTCAAGAATTCCCTATCTGTTTCATTTGGCTTCTGTTTGCACATAGCGAGCCGTTGAGGCCTATTCGGTCTCTTATAAGTACTGGTGAAATTGCTGACAAACATTTCTTCAAAATCTAGCCAGCAGTTGATACTGCCTGCCGGCAGATTGTTCAACCATACTCTGGTTGGTCCCTCTAGCATCTACGGGACGTATCTCACCGCCCATCGTAAGTTTCCACTAGCTATTTTCACTGCAGTGGCATAGTCAATCAACCAATCTTGTGGCTTTGTGCTCCCATTGTATGTTTTCGTTCCCCTTGCCAGTTGAAAGTTTGGCACCGGTGGTTCGCCCATGATCCGAGATCCGAAACACGCCGGACCAGGCAGACCCTGTTCCTCCAATAACTCAGACCGATACAACCTGTCTAGCTTTAACCTTGCATCATTTAACGGCAAGTTTCTGTAAATGATTCTCTCCTGCATTCCATAATGGTTATTTCCACCATGTCCTGCATACTCCATATCTGAGTAACCATCATTGTACCTCTCGTTTGCCTGATTATGGTGAGCTGGTCTCACCTCTCGCTCTTGCCGAGGCTCATACCTCGGCTGATGATCGGGCGGTGGGTCTCTCCTTCCCTCTGCCGGGTTATTGTTCTCATGATTTCCTCTTCTGAGGTCTCCGTTACCTCGGCTTCAAGACATCCCTTGATGATGCCCCTGACTCGGCCGATAAAAATGTGTTCTCCCTTAAGTATGCACCGATTATGTTTCGCCACTTCAAGACATCACGTGATGATCGGGTGTACTTGAATCCACGATCATATTTTGGGTGTAAGACAGTTTTACACATGCAAACTTGCGATGAATGGTATCAACTTTACCGACTGGGCCATGAATTTGAGGATTCTCCTCTCTGTTGCACAAAGCAATATGTTCTAGAAGCACAGCTAGGCCCCCCACCACTTGATGATGCCCCTGACAAGGAAAAGAACGTCTATTTGACTCGTGAGGAGGACCACAACTTAGTTCATTGCAACATACTATATGGGCTAGAGCTAGAACTTCGAAAGCGTTTCGAAAACGGCAATGCCTTTGATACAATGGGTGAATTGAAAATGATTTTTGATACCCATGTTGCTGTAGAGAGTTATAATGCTTCTGAAAAAGTTCTTTAACTGCATGATGGAAGAGAACAACTATGTTAGTGAGCACATACTCAAAATGTCTGGGTACACCGATAAGCTTGTGTCCTTGGGAATAACGATTCCCATTGAATTAGGCATACATCGTGTTCTCCAATATCTGACGCCTAGCTACAAGAGCCTCGTGATGAACTATAACATGCATGGCATGAAGAAGTCTCCCCCGAGCTTCTGTCAATGCTTAAGACTGTAGAGGTGGAGATCAAGAAAGAACATCAAGTGTTGATGATCAATAAGACCACCGATTTCAAGAAAGACAAGAAGGGTAAACAGAAGGGTAAGAAGGGCGACAAATCTGTTGCCACGCCTGAAAAGAAATCCTGAGCTGGCCCTAAGTCTGATACCGAGTGCTATTATTGTAAGTGGACTGGCCATTGGAAGCGCAACTGCACCAAGTATTTGGCAGACAAGAAGGCCGACATGGCAAACAAAGGTATATATGATATACATGTTATTGATGTGTACTTGACTAGTACTCGCAGTAGCACCTGAGTATTTGATACCGGATCGGTTGCTAATATATGTAACTCAAATCAGGGGCTGCGGAACAAGCGACCGCTAGCAAGGGGTGAGGTCACGATGTGTGTCGACAATGGATCAAAAGTTGATATGATCGTCGTCGGAATGCTTCCTCTCCACTTACCATCGGTATTAGTTATAAACCTAAATAATTGTTATTTGGTGCCTGCACTAAGCATGAACATTGCATCCGGATTGTGTTTGATGCAAAGTGGCTATTCATTTAAATCTGAAAACAATGGTTGTTTGATTTATATGAATGATATCTTTTATGTTCATGCACCTGTGATGAATGGTTTATTTCTATTGGATCTCGATAATAGTGTTACACATATTCATAATGTTGATGCTAAAAGGATTAAACTTGATGATGATATATCTACATATATGTGGCACTGCCGTCTAGGTCATATTGGCATTAAACACATGAAGGAACTCCATTCACATGGACTTTTGGAATCACTTGATTTCAAATCATTTGATACATGTGAGCCATGCCTTATGGGCAAGATGACTAGAATGTCGTTTTCTGGTTCAATGGAACGGGCGACAGATTTATTGGAAATCATACATACTAATGTATATGGTCCAATGAGTGTGTCGGCGCGAGGTGGATATCGTTATTTTGTTACTTTCACGGATGATTTGAATAGATACGGGTATATCTATTTGATGAAACACAAGTCTGAAATCTTTAAAAAGTTCAAGGAATTTCAGAGTGAAGTAGAAAATCATCATAATAGAAAGATCAAATTTCTGCGGTATTACCGTGGAGGTGAGTATCTAAGTTACGAGTTTAGCGCACATATGAAAGAGTGTGGAATAGTTTCACAGCTCACACCTACCAGAACACCACATCGTAATGGTGTATCGGAACATTGTAATCGTACTTTATTAGATATGGTTCGATCTATGATGTCTCTGACTGGCTTGCCACTGTCATTTTGGGGTTATGCACTAGAAACCGCTGCATTCACTTTAAATAGTGCACAATCTAAATCTGCTGAAAAGACACCGTATGAATTGTGGTTTGGAAACAAACCTAAGATGTCATTTCTTAAAGTTTGGGGATGCAATATTTATGTGACGAAACTTTAGCCTGATAAACTCGAACCCAAAGTGGAAAAATGCGTCTTCATAGGATACCCTAAGGAAAATATTGGGTATTCCTTCTATCACAGGTCTGAGGGCAACGTTTTCGTTGCCAAGAATGGATCCTTTCTAGAGAAAGAGTTTCTCGCGAAATGTGTGTGTAGTCGGAAGGTAGAACTCGAAGAGGTTATTGAACCTTCTCTTCATAATATGGCAAGTAGTGCAATGCCGGGAGTTGTTTCGGAGTTGACTTAACCAAATGAAGAGGGAACTAATGATAATGATCATGAAACTCTGAAAAAGAATACTACCGAACCTCGCAGGTCAAGCAGGACGCGTGCAACTCCTGAACTGCACGGAAATCCTGTTATGAATTCCATGGTTGATGAAATATATGACCCTGCGACGTATGAAGAAGCAATGATGAGCTTGGATTACAACAAATGGCTGAAAGCCATGAATACCGAGATGGAATCCATGTACGAAAACCAAGTTTGGACCTTGGTGGACTTACCTCATGATCGAAAGGACGTGGATAACAAATGGATTTTCAAAAGAAAAACTGATCCTGATGGTAATTTAACCATCTATAAAGCTCGACTTGTTGCAAAGGGGTTTCAACAAATTCAAGGAGTTGACTACGATGAGACATTCTCTCCCATAGCGATGCTAAAGTCAGTTAGAATTATGTTAGCAATTGCTGCATATTTTGACTATGAGATATGACAGATGGATGTCAAAACTGCGTTCCTCAATGGCAACATTGAAGAAGAGTTATATAAGATACAACCAAAGGGTTTTTTCGATCCTAAGGATGCTGACAAGATATGCAAACTTCAGCGATCCATCTATGGGTGGAAGCAAGCATCCCGGAGTTGGAATCTCCGCTTTGATGAGGTGATCAAAGAGTTAGGATTTGTCCAAACTTATGGAGAGGCTTGTATTTATAAGAAAGTGAGTAGGAGCAATGTGGAATTTTTTATATTATATGTGGATGACATATTACTGATTGGAAATGATATAGATCATTTAAACAGTGTTAAAAGTTATCTAAACAACAATTTTTTGATGAAGGGCCTAGGTGAAGCATCATACATATTAGGCATAAAGATCTATAGAGATAGATCAAGACGCCTAATAGAGCAATCACAAAGTACATACCTTGATAAGATTTTAAAGAAATTTAAAATGGATGAAAATAAGAAGGGGTTCTTACCTATGTTGCAAGGCAAGACATTGAGTAAGCTCTCAAAGTCCGGCTACGGCGGAAGAAAGAGAGATAATGGACAAGATCCCATATGCTTCAGCCATAGGCTCTATAATGTACGCCATGTTATGTACAAGACCGGATGTGGCACATGCTATTAGTTTGACTAGTAGATACCAATCTGAACTAGGTACGGAACACTGGATAGCGGTCAAGAATATCCTTAAGTACTTAAGAAGAACTAAGGAAATGTTTCTCATGTACGGAGGTGAAGAAGAGATCGTCGCTAATTGTTATGTCGACGCTAGTGTTGGAGATATGCCCAAGAGGCAATGATAAAAGTATTTATTATTATATCTTTGTGTTTATGATAAATGTTTACATTCATGCTATAATTGTATTAACCGGAAACATTAATACTTGTGTGATTTGTAAACTTGTTAGAGTCCCTAGTAAAGCCTCTTTGTAATACTAGCTTGTTGGTTAATAGATGATCATGGTTTCCTGATCACGAACATTGAGATGTTATTAATAACAAGATCATATCATTAGGAGAATGGTATGATGGACATACTCCTATAGATAAGTGTAGCATAAAGATCAAGTCATTTCAATAGTTCATTTGATATAAGCTTTCAGATACATAGTAACCTAAATCCTTCGACCATGAGATCATGTTAATCACCATCAGCGGATGGATGCTTTGATGACATCAAACACCACTTCATAACTGGGTGGTTATAAAGGTGGCATTGAGTGTTTGGAAAGTATGTGTTGAGGCACATGGATCAATAGTGGGATTTGTCCATCCATATGACGGATAGATATACTTTGGGCCCTCTCGGTGGAATGTCATCCAATTGGCTTGCAAGCATGTGACTGGCTCACAAGGGATCACATATCACAGGAACGAGTAAATAGTACTTATCGGTAACGATGTTGAACTAGGTATGCAGAGATACCGACAATCAAACCTCGGGTAAGTAAAGTATCACGAGACAAAGGGAAATTGGTGTCGTATGTAAATTGTTCATTCGATCATGAAGTAATCGTAGAAATATGTTGGAGCCATATGAGTTTCCAGATTCCTCTATTGGTTATTGATCAGAGAAGAGTCTCGGTCATGTCTGCATAATTCACGAACCGTAGGGAGACACACTTAAGGATTCGATGTTGTTTAGTAGATATGGAAAGTGAGTAAAGAGACCGAATGTAGTTCAGAGTCTCGGATGGGATCTGGGATATCACGAGGAGATCTAGAATGGTCTGGAGAATAAGATTCATATAAGGAAAGTCCAATTCTAGAATTCGAGAATGGTTCTGGTGTTTTCACTGGAATGTTCTAGAAGGGTCTAGAAGGTTCACCGATCCGGAAGGGGAAGGGTACATGGATGTGTCATGAAAAAGTGGAATGGTTGCGTCATGTCCTAGGTCACTTAGATGTACACTTGGAAGAGAGAAATCAAACTCTAATTTGAAAGTCAAAATAAGGCAGTTTGAAAAAGTCAAAGTGGGACTTTGGTTTCCAAGTGGTGGGAGGGAAGGAGTCATACCTAAGGGAGGATTCCTCCCTCTCCCTTGCGCCGTCCTAGAAGAGGAGCTCCTCCCCCAAACCGCCTCTCCCGCCTATATAAGGAGGGGTAGGGCGCCCCTACCCCTCACACCCAAAACCCTAGCTGTCCGCCGCCCCCTCTCTAGCCGCCGCCACCTAGGGAGATCCTCCCAAGTCGTCGACTAGGGCAAGGCCCTTGCCCTAGCCGCCGGCCACACCACCTATTTAGCGCCCTCTAAATCCTAGATCACCAAGGCCCTCTTCTACTCCACCATACTCGCTCCGGCTTAGGCGAAGCCCTGCGGGATCTCCTCTCTAAACTCCGACACCACGCCGTCGTGCTGCCGGAATCGCGAGGAGAGAGCTACAACCTTCGCTGCCTGCTGGAACAAGGGAGCGGAAGGTCTTCATCGATTACCAAACGTGTGACCGACTGCGGGAGCACTTCCGGAATGCGGCACCGGAAGGATTGTCTACGGTATCTTGAGATCGGCAAGTGAACGACTACATCACCCACGAGAATCTACTCTCATTAACCGCTTTGGAATCTTCGAGGGTGAGTACTCTATCGACTTGTTTCCACAATCTAGTAGATAGATCTTGGATTGTGTGTGTGTTCATGCGATAGAATTTTTTTTGTTTTCCATGATATGAACCCCTACAGTGTTATCAGAGCCGTGTCTATATGTAGATTTATTGCACGAGTAGAACACACTGGTTATTGTGGGCGGTGGTGCTTTTATTATTAATTGATTTTTGTGTACTTTGCATCTTGCAGGATGGTGGGATGAAGTGGCCCGGGCTAACCTTACATGACATCATTCATGAGACTTGCTCCATGCTCGACATGTAACTCGTATTGCATAAGTGGCTTTGCGGGTGTCTGTCTCTCCCATCATAGTGAAGATTCAATTTACAACGGGAACTTGATAGTTCAAGCATAAATGTTGTGGTTCTTGTTCGTAAGTTAGAACGGTTCTTATTGAAAGCCCCAAACCACGTAAAATATGCAAAGAAAATTAGAGGCGTCTAACTTTGTTTTGCAGGGGTGTGCTGTGATGTGATATGGCCATGATTGTGATTATATATGATGTATGCAATGATCCTTATTGTAAGTCGGCAACCGGCAGGAGCCTTATGGTTGTCTTTTAATTTCGTTAAGACATGCGTGTATATTATTCAAAGTAGTTGTAATAACTGATGTTGGTGGACGACAACCATTGAGCGGTGCCATTGACCTTGACGCCAGGCCGGTGATGATGGAGATCATGTTCATGCTTGAAGATGGAGATCGTAAGCACAATAAGAAAGGCCATATCATATCACATATTATGAATTGCATGTGATGTTAATCCTTTTATGCACCTTGTATTGCTTAGATCGCAACGGTTGATGTCTATGCACTTCTATTCTTGTAGACAGTTGTTGGTCCTCCGAGTGCAGAGGTTTGTAGAACATCAGCAAGTTTCCCTTAAGTGGATTACCCAAGGTTTATCGAACTCAGGAAGGAAGTGGTCAAAGGTATCCCTCTCACGCAACCATGCAATCAAGATACAAGAAGTATCTTGTGTCCCCAACACACCCAATACACTTGTCAGGTGTATAGGTGCACTAGTTCGACGAAGAGATAGTGAAATACAAGTAGTATGGATGATTATAAGTGGTGACGGTGCCAGAAAAGAGCTTCTGACGGGGAGGAAAAGACTAAAGGCAAAAATATGGAAGCAAGCAAACATGTAACAGATCTAGATGCAAACGGTGTTTCAATGCTTAGAAACAAGGCCTAGGGGTCATACTTTCACTAGTGAACACTCTCTCATATAAATATATTCTCTTCATGATTCTACCCTGAACTACTCTCTGGTTGGATAACTCTAATCCACGACAGGGCTACAAAAAGCACACCTCAAAGTCCGCCTTACCCATCTAGATAACCCCACACTGTCACCTTGAGCACTAGATGGTTCCAACAAACACCACAATTTCATAAAGACATCCAACTCCAAATATACTCATGATAAATATTTATCAACTCTAGCCTAAGTGCCACCACGGCATGCACATTGTCACTTTCACACACGTGGGCAGAGCAGAGATCTATTGAAGCACTTGAGTAGTAGAGTAGATCTACTTGATTACAAAGCTCATGATCACAATATGATCATGCATAGAGAGAGAGAGATGAACACATAGCTACTGGTAGAGCCCTTAGCCTCGAGGAAGAACTACGCCCTCCTCATCATGGGAATCAGCAACGATGATGAAGATGGTGGTGGAGATCGATGGAGATGGCTCCGGGGGCAATTCCCCATCCCGACAGGGTGCCAGAACAGAGACTTCTGTCCCTCGAATCTCCCCTTCAATGGCTGCGGCGCAACGTAACTTCTTGGATTTCCGCCAGATGATCTAGGCTTTCTGAGTCGGGGGCTTCTTATAGGCGAAGGGGCAAGGCGAGGAGGCAGCCAGGGGGGCCACACCCCTTGGTGACGCGGCCAGGGTGGGCTCGCGCCACCCTAGGGTGTGCCCACCCTGGTGTCCTACTCTGTCTTTGCTTCGATTTTCCGTATCGTTCCAGGAAAAATATGAAGATTGGCTTTTGTCCCGTCCAATTCCGAGAATAGTCATTTTCTATCTTTTCTGAAACCAAAAACAGCAGAAAATAGGCAACTGGCACTGTGGCATCTTGTCAATAGGTTAGTTCCAGAAAGTGTATAAAAATACCTCAAAGTGTAGACAAAACATAAGATAGTTGATACAAAACAATCATGGAGCATCAAAAATTATAGATACGTTTATGACGTATCAAGCATCCCCAAGCTTAAGTCCTGCTCGTCCTCGAGTAGGTAAGTGATAAAAAGAATAATTTTTGAGGTGACATGCACCATCATAATCATGATCAAACCATTTGCAAAGCATTGACAGCTGGGATCAAAGTACTCTAAACATGAGCATGAAAGATGTAGCTCTAACAATAGGACATAGTAACTATGTTGTAACATGAAAAGGATACAAACAAAGATCATGCATAACAATGCATTGAAACACGTTTGTTTGTTTCACATACAAAAAACATAGCATAGTGGCATTCAGCTTGTCCCTCATGGAGTAGCAAAACATAAATGCATAGGACACGTTCAAAGTCCATAAGGGTGACTAGATACAAATATTTCAAGAACAAGCAATATCAACATTAGGAATCAATCAATGAGTTTTGGGACAATGCACATAGAACTAAGAATGACAAATATGCTCTCTTAATTGGTGCCTAAGGATAGAATGTGGAGACTCAATATAAAAGTGGAAGAAAGGCCCTTCAAAGGGAAGCAGGGATTTCAAGTCTCATAAAGAACTTCCAAAAATTATGGTACTTGTTAGCTTTCATCTCTCATTGCCCCTATCATAAGCATCTTGAAGTGATTAAGGTTAAAGTGAACAAAATATGGAGTATATGCTTGACAAAGTATAAGTTGAAAATCTCATGTCCCTTGAGTACGAGGGCCGCTCCTCATGCTAATCATCTTTAGTTACTGGTAAGTTCTTGTCATAGTAAGTACATGTATTTCATATAAAACCGCCAACGGGGTACCCCTTGCCCAATGATACAAGAGTTATCCCATATCAAAATGACAAGGAAAGCGGACAATGAGCATCTCAACAATCTTCTTATTTACCATGGGAAAATGGTGCTTTTTTTTATCTCTTTCCTCTTTTCTCATCTCTTTTTTTTTCTTTTTCTCAATCTCTTTTTATGTCTCTCTTTTTTATAAGAAGAAGGCTTCATAGATTGCTCACTATGGTGATGCTGCATGTTTCCACCATGATTAGGCATGGCTTAGGCTAGCGGCCTAGGTGTTTCTCTAACACACATACATAACTCCATGGACTTACAAGCTCCCCTTTTATTTCACACCGACGACATCCGCAAACAAAGGAGCATGATATCAACTGGGTACAATGTACATGTGCAATGTCAAAAGTGTTCCCCGTGACAACACTGTTCTGCTAATTCCAACTTATAAGTGCAAGCATATACAACATAGATGACACAATGGTTCAATTTTATTAGGGGCAAGAAAAAGCGTGCCATCAAGTTTGTGAGAGCTTTAATCACTAATTTTCACATAACAAGTTTAATTTGGAAGATAGATAAAACAAGAATATACTTGGAATGGTGTAACACACCATGCATAGGAATTTATAGTGGACTCTTTGGAATAACTTGGTTTCTATAGAGTTGGATGCATGAGTATAGCTTACTCATATAAGTGGAGGCTAACAAAAGACTCGGAGCGACCAACTAAGAGAGCAATAATGGCCATAATCATGCAGAGCGACAAAACATTATAAATCAAAGCATAAAGTGGTACCACAAGTCAAAAACTAAATGATCATAGAGGCTAAGGTGACTGGTTCATAATCATAACATGGTGTGAGCATGTACCAAGTCAACCCAAACAAAGCATCAAAGGAGAATACCACAATATTATGCTTTTGTATGCTAAACAACGCATGATTCTTTCAAGGCACATTAAGCAATCTCAATTGTTTGGAATAATTCATGCTACATCAATAATCACTAAGCATATGGTCAAATCAACATATATCATGACATGATAAAGTCTAGGTCACAGTCAAATCAAGCTCCCTTTTGTACCACTTAAGCATGAAACTTTCTACTCTTTTCCAACACCAATCAACTCACAAGGATAATAATCAATAAAGATCAGTGAGCTTGTCTCACAAATACACAAAGAAGAACTAAAAAGTTCTAAGCTGAAAGCATAAGAAAACTAAGGCTAAACACAGTGCTAGCAAAAGTTAACACTCACAAAACAATAAGAATGAAAACTAGAGTGTTCTAGGCAATGAAAACAGAGTGTGTCTCTCTCCAAAAGAAGTGTGCTGTGATCAAACAACTTATTCAAGAAAACTAAGCAAATGAAAACCAAAAACAAAAACTAATATGCTCCAAGAATAACATAATTATGCATGAAACAATAAAAACAAAGTGTCTAGAAAGACCTGAGATTTTTATTGATGAAGAAGGGGATGCCTGGGCATACCCAAGCTTTGACGCTTGTACCTCTTGAATATTTCTTAGGGTGATATGGGTGGCATCCCCAAGCTTGAGATTTTGTCCATTCTTAATCTCATTACATCATTCTTCCCTTACACCTAAAAATTTACCTTCATACAAAACTTCACACAATCTTCATTAGCAACATTACTGCATTCAAAAGATAATAAACCTTTGGGGTTTAGTTTTAAAACAGAAAAACTTTCATTAAAAACACAAGCTACTATAGCAATTCCTTAAAAAATCTCAATTTACAAAGAGAACTCAAAAGGAAATAAAAAAAGAGGCAAATGCAAATAATGGCAGAAATCTGTCAAAACAGACCAGCAGGTGAAAACCGTTTTTTTCAAAGACCTTATGTTGCTCATATCAAAAAGTGATGAACTAACAAAAGTTAGATAACAACCTGAGGGATTTATTCAGGAAATTACAGCTCAATACAACTTATAGAGAATTTTCACGAATTTTTACAGTGAAGCACAAAAATCTGTTTTGGGACAGCAACTCCCCAAATCTTACTTCCCTGTCATTAGAGGTTATTCTTGGCACAAGAACCACACAAAAATTATAAGGAGAGGTTATTACAAAAGTAATAACTTCCAAGACTCAAGAAAACTACTGGGTTATCTCACAAAAAGTACTTTTCTTTAATGCCTTTAAGTTAGGCATGATAGTTTGAGAAGATGCTCACATAGGAAATAAGAATTGAAGTAAAAGAGAGCATCAAGAAGCAAATTCAAAACACATTTAAGTCTAACCCACTTCCTATGCATAATAATCTTGTAAATAAACAAGTCATGAAAGCACAAAGAAACA
This sequence comes from Avena sativa, assembly GCA_916181665.1. Lineage (NCBI taxonomy): Eukaryota > Viridiplantae > Streptophyta > Magnoliopsida > Poales > Poaceae > Avena > Avena sativa. The sequence goes on along the minus strand of OV702297.1, from coordinate 293,460,672 downwards.
AGCATAGGAAAGCAAAACAAGTGCAACTTCAAGATTTTCAACATAAAGAGGGGACACTTAATAATGTTGAGATGCATAAAACCATGTTTCCCCCTTTCATAAAAACTTTTAGTAGCATCATGAATAAAATTAACAATATAACTATCACATAAAACATTCTTATCATGATCCACATGCATATAATAATTATTACTCTCCACATGAGCATAGTCATTCTTATTAATTATAGTGGGAGCAAATTAAACAAAATAGCTATCATTATTATTCTCATCACCATAGTCATCAAATATAGGAGGTATATTGTAATCACAATTAATTTTCTCCTCAATAGTAGATGGACTGAAAATATCATATTCATCATTGTAATCATCATAAATTGGAGGTTTGGTATCATCATAAGAAATAGAATAGCTATCTTCAAAAGCTGGGGAACTAAAAAGATCATTTTCATAAAAACTAGCTTCCGCAAGCTTAGACGTTTCCATAGCATTAGCAATAATGGTGTTCAAAGAATTCATACTAATAACATTGCTATTAGAATGCAAATAAAGTTCCATAGGTTTTTTAATTTTCTCTTCAAACACTTCATGTCCTAACTCAAGATAAATACTATAAATCTCTATAATTTTGTTGTTGTTTTCCATTAAGCCTAACTAGTGAAAACAAGAAACAAAAAGACAAAATTACAGAATCTAAAGGAAATAACTTTGAGCACTCACACCGGAGGATGTGAGTACCTTTTACCTTACCTCCCTGGCAACAGCGCCAGAAAAACTTTGATGGCGTGTTGTTTATGTGGGAGCTTCTTCTTCTTTAATTCCCCGGCAACGGCACCAGAAAAGAGCTTGGTGTCTACGCACTTCTATTCTTGTAGACAGTTGTTGGGCCTCCAAGTGTAGAGGTTTGTAGAACAGCAACAAGTTTCCCTTAAGTGGATTACCCAAGGTTTATCGAACTCAGGGAGGAAGTGGTCAAAGGTATCCCTCTCAAGCAACCCTGCAATCAAGATACAAGAAGTATCTTGTGTCCCCAACACACCCAATACACTTGTCAGGTGTATAGGTGCACTAGTTCGGCGAAGAGATAGTGAAATACAAGTAGTATGGATGATTATAAGTGGTAACGGTGCCAGAAAAGAGCTTCTGACAGGGAGGGAAAAACTAAAGGCAAAAAGATGGAAGCAAGCAAACATGTAACTGATCTAGATGCAAACAGTGTTTCAATGCTTAGAAACGAGGCCTAGGGATCATACTTTCACTAGTGAACACTCTCATATAAATATATTCTCTTCATGATTCTACCCTGAACTACTCTCCGGTTGGATAACTCTAATCCATGGTAGGGCTACAAAAGCACACCTCAAAGTCCACCTTACCAATCTAGATAACCCCACACTGTCACCTTGAGCGCTAGATGGTTCCAACAAACACCACAATTTCATAAATTCATCCAACTCCAAATATACTCATGATAAATATTTATCAACTCTAGCCTAAGTGCCACCACGGCGTGCACGCTGTCAGTTTCACACACGTGGGGAGAGCAGAGATCTTGTGAAGCACTTGAGTAGCAGAGTAGATCTACTTGATTACAAAGCTCATGATCACAATATGATCATGCATAGGGAGAGATGAATACATAGCTACCGGTAGAGCCCTTAGCCTCGATGAAGAACTACTCCCTCTTCATCATGGGAATCAGGAACGGTGATGAAGATGGTGGTGGAGATCGATGGAGATGGCTCCGGGGGCAATTACCCGTCCCGACAGTGTGCCGGAACAGAGACTTCTGTCCCCCGAATCTCCCCTTCATGGGCGGTGGCGCAGCGGAACTTCTTGTGGATTTCCGCCAGATGAACTAGGGTTTCTGAGTCGGGGGATTCTTATAGGCGAAGGGGCAAGGCGAGGAGGCGGCCAGGGGGACATACCCCTTGGTGGCGCGGCCAGGGTGGGCCTGCGCCACCCTAGGGTGTGCCCACCCTGGTGCCGTACTCCGTCTCTGGTTCGATTTTCTGTATCGTTCCAGGAAAAATATGAGGATTGGCTTTTGTCCCGTCCAATTCCGAGAATATTCATTTTTTAGCTTCTCTGAAACCAAAAACAGCAGAAAATAGACAACTGGTACTATGGCATCTTGCCAATAGGTTAGTTCTAGAAAGTGTATAAAAATACCTCAATGTGTAGACAAAACATAAGATAGTTGATAAAAAAAAGCATGGATCATCAAAAATTATAGATAGGTTTACGACGTATCAACGGTAGCATTATAAGATGATCCCTCTCACAAAATATCAAGTAACAAAGTGTTCGTCCTTAGTTAGCACCTTTGCCATGACTCGTTGTTTCGAAGCACCACGTGATGATCGGGTGTGATAGATTTTTGCGCGTGCATACAACGGGAGCAAGCCAGATTTGCTTATGCAGAAACTAAGGTTAATCTTGATGAGTCTAGCATGTACAGACATGGTCTCGGAACACGGATCACCGAAAGGTAAAGCATGAGTCATATAGTAGATATGATGAACATGTTGATTGTTCGCCTTTGAAACTACATCATCTCTCGTGATGATCGGACTTGATGTAGTGGATTTGGTTCGTGTGATCACTAAAACAATGTGAGGGATATTGTTTTGAGTGGGAGTTCACCTAGATTAATTTAAATATTAATTAGAACTCAATTTGTTATAAACTTAGTCTAAACTATTGCAAATATGTTGTAGATCAATGGAGGCCCCTACCATCAATTTTAATGCGTTCCTAGAGAAAGAAAAGTTGAAGAACAATGGAAGCAACTTCACGGATTGGTTCCACAATTTGAGGATTGTCCTCAATGCTGGTCAGTTGACCTATGTGCTGGATGCACAGCTGGGTGACCCACCTGCAGATGATGCTACCGATGAGGTGAAAATATTTTACCGTACTCAGAAGAATCAGTACTCCACAGTTCAGTGTGCAATCTTGTATGGTGAAAGGATAGAGATGTCGCCTAGAGGGGGATGAATAGGAAATTTCAAAACTATTATGGTTTTGGCTTGATAGAATCTGGAATTAAATTAATATTTATTTTACAAGCACAAAACCTAAATACACTAGGCTCAACTAAGTGCACCAACAACAAGTAATCTAATCAAGATAACACAAGATAAATATACCACAAGTGATAAGCAAGATATAAGTACTTCAAGATCGATGGATATTACAAGGAAAGTAAGCTCGGATATAGAGATAATCAAGGCACACAGAGACAAAGATGTATTCCCATGTTCCCTTACAAGTAAGGTACGTCACTTGGAGAGGTGTGGGATTCCACAAAGGATTTCCCAACACCACGAAGGCTCACCTTCTTCTCCGAGTCTATCCCACGAAGGAATAGACCCTTTACTTATAGCTAGCTTTTCCTCCACTCTGGAGATGGCAAGCTCCACGAAGGAGAATCCCGAGGACACCGCGGTACCAACCGCCAAGCCAACTAGGAGGTCACCCTCCAACAGTAACAAGCTCACGGTCTCTCACTCAAACAAATCGAAACAGAGAGATTAATACTTATGCAAGAACACCAAGGGTGCTCAAATCCTTCACTCTCAAACCCCACCAAAGCAACAAGTGTTAGGGAGGAATTAGGGAGGAAGAACAATGCTGGAAGCCAACAAATGACTCCAAGATCTAGATCCAATGGGTTCACCTCACTTAGAGGAGGAATTTATTAGTGGGGATATGTAGATCTAGATCTCCTCTTCCAAAGCCCTTAAAAAGATGCAAGAATCATAGGAGGGAAGGGAAAGGAAGAAAGCTCAAAGGGGTCAACAATGGTGGTAAAAAACATGCTAAAGAGCCCTGAAACTTTGGGGAAGAAGCCCCCCTTTTATACCCCTTCAAGGGGGATGACCGTTGGAAACAAGATGCGCTGGACGAACACGTTCCGGCGGCGAATCCGGCGCCGCCGGATCAGCCGCCAAAATTTCCTATCAAAACCGAAACAACATACAGAACATATTTTCGGTGGTTTGTCGGGAATTTTCGGCGGTCGCCAGAAATTCTGGCCACAGACTCGGTCCCGCCAGAATTCCCGCCATAAAAGATGCATACGAATTCCGTTTTCAATGAACTTGGGCTTATTGAAGAGCTAGCAACAAGCTCAAGAACATCACATGGAGAACCACCAAGAAGCAACAAACTAGTAAGATGCAAAGTATGCAAAGGATTGAGCTCCCTAAGACGATGTGATCAAGTTACCCAACCGAAATCCCCTCTTGATAGTGCGGCTATCTATCCTATAACCCGGTCTCCCAACAACCACCTTGAGACCGGTAAAAGGAAAACCTAACAAGGCCATACCTTTGCCTTGCGCATCCTGCTTCAAGATCGATCCAAGCCGGAATGCAACACTTGATCATTGTTGCTTCATGAAGACTCATAATTTGCTCCCCCATACACTACTATGGGACAACTTTATTGAGACACGTCTTCACATGTCCATTATCACCAATATGGATGGAAAGCTTCAAGCAAATGATCTCGAGATGCTCATCTTGAACTTGCCCTTATCAACCTTGTTGACGATCACCACTTGATGTCATCCTCTCATGGGCTATATGCAATCTTCACTTTTGAAGAATGCCCATGGAAAGATACCTATCCCATATAGAAAACACAAAAGCACATATATAATGGGTTAGTTCATGACGCATAATTGACAAGGCTTACCATACCACAAGAACCATGTGATACATTCTTTATGCTTCATGAGTTGATCATCTTGAAATCACTCTTCACTCTTTGTATAGGTTAACCATGTATCTTCTCATGCTCCACCTCAATATCTTGAGGTACATAAAGAACTATTCATTTCATTACATGCTCTAAATCTTAGTCAACCATAGCTCAACTAATGAGGCTATCATGACACCGGCTTAGAGCCATATCTTGAATTCTTATATTGAGATCACACTCTCAAGATCTTGATCATATCATATTATTATCTTCAACTCCATGATCTTGATGCCAATACTCAAGGTATATCTTTATCTTCATGGCATCCATACTTGAATCCAACACATAGACTACACGCATGACCTATGGAATATTCATTCATAAAAAACTCAGTGAAAACATTAGTCCATAGGGATTGTCATTAATCACCAAAACCACACATAGGGGAAATTACCCTTTCAATCTCCCCCATTTTGGTAATTGATGACAATCACAACATGAGGGTTTATATAATGAATATAAGAAACAAGTACGCAGCTTATGCGAGAATAAGTTGTGTACAAAAGGTTGTATTTGATATAGTCAAGTACAAAAGCTACTAGCCCATATCAAAATTGATTCTACTCACAGAAACTACAACTAACGCAAGAGATGTGAGTAGAACCAACATAAATAGAACAAACTCCCCCACAATATATGCATGTGTGATGAACTTGAATTTCATTGCATACATTGTCAAGAATAAAATTTGGGAGAGTTTACACTATATATACAACTGATTGTGTCATGGGAATGGTCACGGCAGATGCTGCAATCGGCAGCGAGTAGTAGAACGAGGGGCAAGGGCGGCCAGCCATCTGCGGTGCGAGATGAGGGCGGAGACACAGGGTTTTACCCAGGTTTGGCCCCCCGGAGGGTAAAGACCTACTCCTGCTAGATTGTATTATGGATGTGGTACAATGGGCAAGCTCGGCGGCTAGGCGGCGAGTCGCTTGGGGGTATGATGGAACGTATCTCTACACGCCCCGCAGGGAGATTTATATAGGCTCACCTCCCCTAGGGTTTACATATCTCAACCGATTCAGTTAAAGCTTCGGTACTCGTTTAACCTAATCCGACTGGGCCTATCTACTCGCCTGGGCCTTCAGCTTCCAGTCGCTTGGTTCCTCGCTGGGCTTCAATCCAGTCGCCGTCTTGCAGGCCCACTCGCCAAGTCTTGGGCCAGTCGGAAACGTCCTGCTGGGTATACCCCGGTAGGCATATCCCCATCAGTAGTCCCCGAGGCCGTCGTCGATTTGGTGTAGGTGGTTGCTGGCAGTCGGAGCATACGGCTGCTGAGTAGACATCCAGTCGAATCAACGGCGGGCTCCTGTATAAAGGAAAAACTAATCACACTACTCGCAACTTTGGCGAGTCGAGTCGGCGGAACACTGTCATAGTGGTTGGGTTGGCGAGCCGAGTGGCTGAAGTTGGACCGTTAAACATGGTCAAACTAGCCGTTGGAGTTAATCCAACGGTAACTTTTGGCGTAATCATCGCGCGGTAACGGTTCCCTGATTTGGCGGGTAGCAACAGCTATATAAGAGGAATGGCTAGCGATCAGAGGACCACCGTCTCATCATTTCCTCCGACTGCGCGCACCTTTCGCCTTCCTCCGCACCGCGACCCAGCCAACCGGAAATCCTCCGAGCCCCCACAAATCTTTCCGCCATGGCCCTCTCCACCGAACCTTGGGGCAGATCGAAATGCACTAGGGCGCAACTGGCTTCCTTTGAGGAGGCCGGGATTCTGCAAGCCGGCTGCTGGTGCATCCCCGCGGCCGGAGAGGTGACTCCAAACCCACGAGAGAGGGAGTTCATCTGCTTCACCAGTCATCTCGAACGGGGGGGCTAGGGTTCCCCACGTCCCTATTCTTCCGAAGCTTCTGCTCCTACTACGGGATCCAGCCGACGGATCTGGGCCCCCATAGCATCGAGCAGCTCGCCATCTTTGTGGCGTTCTGCGAGTGCTACTTGGGCTGCCGGCCCTACTTCCCTCTTTGGCAAGCTGTTCCATGGACGGATCAGCCGCGAGGAGGCGGGCGGCCCAATGCTCGCCGCGGGTGGCCTAACCTTCCAGCTGAAGTCGAAGGCCTCATTCTTCGACCTGATGCTGCCCGCCAAGGCAGCGAGCGACTGGAAAAAGTCGTGGTTCTACGTTGCCGAGGCGACTCCGGAAGGCGAGACGGCGATTCCGCGGTACTCCGCCGATCGGTCCGAGCCGCGCCGCCTTCAAATCGGCAAGCTTCCCGGCGACCAGCGGATGGTTGTCGACGAGATGCTTCAGACCATCCGCGGTCTAAAGAAGAAGGGCCTCCAGACGATAAACTTGTACAACTGCTGGCTCGGGCGGCGACTCGTCCCGTTAGCCAGGCGCGAGCACTACATGTACCAGTACACCGGCCAGGACGACCCGACAAAAGCTAGCCTGACCGAGTGGAGGCTCGATGACTACACCGCGGCCCTGAAGAAAATCACCCAAGCGGTGTACTTGGACGCTCAAGCTAGGGTCGCCCCCTATACCGCGAAGCGCTCAGCCCCAACGGTAATCACTTCATATCATTCGCAGTCGCAGTCCTTTTGCAGTCGCGGTCATACTAACTTCAATTTGCCTTTGTTGCAGCTGTTCCAAGTGGTGGAAGGGTGGCTCCCGCCCTCGGATGACGAGAATTCGAGCTCATCCGTCCGAGACATGGGCGGGTCACCCGCTAGGAGCGATGAAGGCGACAGCAACGACGAATCCGAGGAGGAAGCTGCCCCGCTGGCTCGCAAGACCCGCGGGCAACGTCAGCGCTAGCTCGAGGCGAGCAAGAGCCTCGAGCGCCATGATGATGAAGAAGAACTTCCGGAGACGACCTCCCTCCGCCAAGCTACTCCGTCAAAGAAGAAGAAGAAGAAAGAGAAGGAGGCGAAGGCCCCTCCAAGAAGGAAGACGAAACCGACGAGGCCGGCCTCGCCACCACACTCGGCAAGCAGTTCCGACGCCCCCAGCCCGGCCAAGGACGAGGCGCCGCCGACGACGGCCACGCTGGACACGGCCACCATCAAGGTGCCCCTGGCGTCGATGCCTCCGCCATTCGCCCCGGTCTCAGGGCTGGGGGAGGCTCCGGCCGCAGCGACTTCGCCTCGCAGGGAAGCTCCTGTCGAAGAAGTTACAGAGGCTCCGGTCGCAGCTTCAACAACGAAGAAGCCGTCCGTGTCTTGGGCACGCGACGTCCTGGACATGGGGCTCAGCCGCGGACTGGGCCCTGAGCTGGAGAAGCCAGCCGGCCTCTGTACGGGGCTGCGCTTCATTCCGGTCGCCAAGTGAGTGCACTCGCCTTCCTTTGTCTCCCGTAATCATTGAATTATCTTGCTTATATGATCAATGTACAGGACCGGAGTGAAGAAGATGGGCCATCCAACCGTGGCTAAGGTGCCGTCTGTCGTCAGCGAGGAGGATTCTTCCCGCAAGAGGAAGGCGGACGAAGTCGTCGTCCCTGCGGATGGTGGCAAGAAGGCCAAGGGTGACGCCGTCATCACGATTTCTGACGACACGGCGGCCGCGCCGGCTGGTCCTGCAACGGAGGCGGCCGCGTCCACGAAGGAGGGCTCTCCGTTGCCTGGAACGGCCGAGCCGACCTCTTTTGGGGCGGGTGCCTCTATCGCCACCTTCCCGCGCTTCACGACCAAGGCGGCCGCGGCGAGTGGAACTTCTCCTTCGAGCCACGCTCCAGGAGTCGCCGACGCTGAAGTCGACCAGCGCCGTGGGCATACGCCAGATCTCCTTGCGTCCGTGGACGCGATACAACTCCACGACATGCTTGGTGCAGCCATCCAGGTACGTCCAGTCCCCGAGGATCAGGTCGGTGTTTTGCAGCGGCCTGATTCTTTTAGTGTCTTTTATTCGCTTTTCGCATCCAGTCCCCGAGTGCGCACTCGCTGAATTTCAGTGGGTGGGCACTTTAGGAATTTCTTTGAGTACCAGTCCCCGAGTGCGCACTCACTGAATTTCAGCGGGTGGGCACTTTAGGAGTTTCTTTGATTGCCAGTCCCCGAGTGCGCACTCGCTGAATTTCAGCGGGTGGGCACTTTAGGAGTTTCTTTGTTTGCCAGTCCCCGAGTGCGCACTCGCTGAATTTCAGCGGGTGGGCACTTTAGGAGTTTCTTTGATTGACCTTTTGGTGATGTGCAGGGTCTGCAGCTTGAATCGTCCGACCGATTGGCGGCGAAGCAGCACGCGGAAAAGGAACTGGCCATCGTCCAGGAGGCGAACGAAGGGCTTCGGGCTGTTGCCGCGAAGGCAGAGGAAGCTCGCCAGGGGCCTGTCCCCGCTAGTGAATTGGCGGCGGCGCAGTCGGCTTTGAGTTCGGCCGAACAACGGATCGCCGACCTTGAGCGCCAGCTGCAGGAGGCGAAGGAAGAAGCAAGCTCAGCCGATGGGCGAGCCAAGGCCGCCGTTGCAGCCGCCTAAGAGGATCGCAGAGTGTCGGAAGTCCTTATTGCTGGGCTTCAGGACGACCATACGTCGCTTCAATGCTTCATCACGACCCTTGCCCGCCCGTTGATTGGTAAGCGCGTCTGCCTCTTTCAGTAGCTGTGCCATTTGTAGTGTCCGTCGTATTCATTATTGTCTTCTACTCGCAGGTCGCATCATCGACAACGCGGAAGAAGCAAGCACGTTCGACGCGCGGCAGTGTGTGAGCACGCTTGTCGATTCGACCACGTTGTCGGCGACATGCATCCGTGCCTACCTCCAGGAGATATCGCCCACGGAAGTGATTCCCAGCGACCTCGTTGAGGTGTGGAGGTATTTGGAGAAGGCGCCCGCGGTCGTGGAGTTCATGACGCGGTCGGCGTTTCGGCGCGGGGCGGCGACGGCGCTTAGCCTTGGTCTTGCCCACTTCCCCGAGGACTTCGACATCGACGATGTGACGAGTGGCTACCCATCGTCGATTGGCGCGGTGGAGCTTTCCGAGGTCCTCAAGTTGCAAGACCGCGCTGCCAAGTACTCGGAGCGTGTCTTGGCGATGGGTGACTTCCTCCCGTACCAGGAGACGGTCGTCGTGTCTGGCGACCCCGAGCCGCCGCATCGTGATCTCAAGGTTGAGCAACCCTTCCGCGCGGCGATGGCGGGTGAACTGACGACGTATCCGTCGAACCCGTACACGCCGTTCATCCGCAATCGCCGGGGAGTTGGCGAGTCGTCGTCTAAGCCTACAGAATAGGATAGTTTTCCATGTGGCGTTAGCAGCAGTTCTGCCATGCGGGCATATTTTGTAATGCGAAACAATGCAACATGCTATCGAATGAGATGTCGTGTCTATTTTGGTAATTGTCAAGTGTTTGTGATTGTTGTTTGAACGAGTCCCCGAGCGCGTCCGCCCTTTTGTGGGGTTTACCTCGTATGTGGTGTGTTTGGTGTCTTTGTGTGTTTTATTATTGTGGTCGACTCGCCCGGACTCGAAGAGCCAGTCGCTAGGCGACTCCCTTGAACGCGCTGTACTTCGCCGTTTTCCCGTGCGCGAACGAGGTCGGGTGGCCGAGTCCCCGAGCGTGGTACTTGGTTGTTCCAGGCACGACTCGAGGGTGAGTGAGGACTTGGCGCGTTAGTTTGTGCGCGTCACTCCTGCCTGGCCCATGGGGTCAGTCGCGTGGCGAGTCCTGGGCATGCTCTCCTACTTGGCGTTTTCCCGGACCGCTCGAGGTGAACTGGTCCGCAGTCCCCGAGCGTGGTACTTAGCCGTTCGAGTCGCTATGTCGAGGATGCGGAGGACCGTGGTCGCTGTAAGAAGCGTAGGCAGTAGTCTTGGTTCGTAGAACCAGTCGAGCTAGGCGACTCCAATGGGGCTCCGGGTAGGCGTTTTTCGTGGACGATGCAAGACCTGAGGTAACTCAGTGCTCTTGCACCGCACTACTTAGCCGTGCCGATCGCTGTACCAAAGGTTGACTTCTGCGGTTAGCGTGATGCTGTTATTACGAGTGCGAGTGGCACAAGACACGGAGAGTAGGCGCAATTTGCGGTAACCGTTTCTTTTTATTTCATAGCGACTGGAGAGTACATATGTGGGGTTCTAGGCGTAGAACTTCCGTAGGAGGTTTACATTCAATGGTCGCTTGACGTCGAGTTCGCCGTCCCCGCGGACGTCGATGAGGTAGTAGGCGTCGTTGCCGAGTACACGGCCGATGGCGAATGGTCCCTCCCATGGAGGGGAAAGCTTGTGCATGCCCTTCTTGTCCTGGATGAGACGCAGCACCAGGTCGCCTTCTTGGAAGGTGCGAGTTTTCACCCGCCGGCTGTGATAGCGGCGGAGTCCTTGTTGGTAGATGGCGGTGCGCGAGCGAGCTAGGTCGCGTGCCTCGTCGAGTTGATCGACTCCATCCTGTCGTGCGAGTTCGTTCGCAGCTTTCGTGTAGTGGACGACCCTTGGCGAGTCGTGCTCAAGGTCGGTGGGCATGACTGCCTCGGCGCCGTACACCATGAAGAAGGGGGTGAATCCCGTCGACCTGTTGACCGAGGTGCGGATTCCCCAGATGACGGAGGGTAGCTCCTCGACCCAGCACCCGGCGGTGCGCTCGAGTGGTACTTGGAGTCGCGGCTTCAGGCCGTGGAGGATGCTTTGGTTGGCCCGTTCCGCCTGGCCGTTGGATTCCGGGTGGGCGACTGACGCGAGGTCGAGCCGAATGTGGTGCTCTTCGCAGAATTCGGCCATGGCTCCTTTGGCGAAGTTGGTGCCGTTGTCCGTGATGATGCTGTTGGGGAACCCGTAGCGATATATGAGTTCACGTAGGAATTTCGTGGCGGTCTTCCCGTCGCATTTCCGGACTGGCTTGGCCTCCACCCACTTTGTGAATTTGTCGACTGCGACCAGGAGGTGGGTGTAACCGGAGGGAGCCTTCTTGAAGGGGCCCACCATGTCCATGCCCCATACGGCGAATGGCCAGGTGATGGGGATTGTTTTGAGCGCTGAGCTCGGCACGTGCGTCTGGTTGGCGTACTTCTGGCACCCGGCGCACCGCTGGACAATGTCGACAGCGTCGGCGTGTGCGGTGGGCCAGTAGAAGCCATGTCGCATAGCCTTGGCGACGAGGGAGCGGGCGCCAGCGTGGTGTACGCAGTCACCGGAGTGGATGTCGTGGAGGATCTTGCGTCCTTCGGCGGATTGGACGCAGCGTTGGAACACGCCGGTGACACTGTGCTTGTGGAGCTCACCGTTGATGATGGCGTAGGACTTGCATCGACAGGCGATCATCCGAGCTTCCGTCTCGTCTCCCGGCAAGGTGCCGGCTTCCAGGTAGGCGATGTAGGGCTTGGTCCAGTCGTCTGGCTCATTGACGAGTGCGACCAGGGCTGCCTCTGGTTGGAGCGGGACTCCGATGTCGATCTCCCTTGGGGGAGAGACTGATGGCTTGGTGATCGTGTCGAGGAAGACGCCGGCAGGTGGTGCGAGTCGAGCCGACCCGATGCGAGAGAGGGCGTCGGCCTCCTTGTTCTTCCGCCTATCGATCCACTTGACGGAGTAGCCTGTGAAGTGTCCGCCCAAATTGTCCACTGCTTGGCGGTACGCCGCCATGGTGGGGGAGACGGCGTCGCAGGTGCCAGCGACTTGTCCTGCGACGAGGTCGGAGTCGCCGTAGCAGCGTAGGCGGTTGATATTCATCTCCCTGGCGGCCCTCATGCCGTGTAGTAAGGCCTCGTACTCGGCCATGTTGTTTGTGCAGGGTGTGAAGTCCAGGCAGAGGACATAGCGGAGCTTGTCGCCCTTCGGAGAGGTTAGCACGATCCCTGCGCCTGCGCCGTCCGCGTTCTTGGAGCCATCAAAGTGCAGGCTCCAGTAGTGGAGGTATGGCAGCTTCTCTGGCTGCTGGGCTTCTTCCCAGTCGGCGATGAAGTCCGCTAGGGCTTGTGACTTGATTGCTCTTCGTGGCTCGTATTTGATGTTGTGGACTCCGATCTCGACGGCCCACTTGGCGACTCGCCCGGTCTCCTCACGGTTGCGGATGATGTCCTGCAACGGTGCGGAGGAGACGACCGTGATCGGGTGCTCCTGGAAGTAGTGCGGCAGGCATCGCTGTGCCCTGAAGACCGCGTATACCAGCTTCTGGTACTGCGGGTACCGCTGGCGCGACTCGGTGAGGACCTCGCTGATGTAGTAGACCGGTCGCTGTACTGGGCGCTCCTTTCCTTCCTCCGGTCGCTCGACGACCATGACCGCGCTGACGACGCGCTCGGAAGCCGCGACGTAGACTAGCATGGGTTCTTTGTCGACCGGGGCGGCGAGTAGCGGTGCGGCGAGTAGCACCTTCTTGAGGTCGCGGAGCGCGTTGTCCGCCTCCTTGTCCCACTGGAATGTGGGGTTCTTGCGCATCAGGCGATATAGAGGCATTGCCTTTTCGCCCAAGCGGGGGATGAAGCGACTGAGAGCCGCTACTCGCCCAGCCAGCTTCTGAACGTCGCGCAGGCACTCGGGTTTGCCGAGTCGGGCGATCGTGTCGATCTTGGTGGGGTTCGCCTCGATCCCGCGCTTGGAGACGACATAGCCCAGTAGCTGTCCTGCGGGTACACCGAAGGTGCATTTGCCTGGGTTGAGCTTTATCTTGTATTTTCGCAAGTTGGCGAACGTTTCCGCCAGGTCGGCGAGTAGGTCGCCCTGGCGAGCGGACTTTACGACCACGTCGTCGATGTAGACGTGGATGTTGCGGCCAATTTGGCTTGCAAGGCATTCTTGCATGCACCGCTGGTAGGTCGCCCCGGCGTTCTTGAGGCCGAAGGTCATGGCGGTATAGCAGAAAGCTCCGAATGGCGTGATGAACGCCATCTTCTCCTCGTCCTCGACAGCCATTTTGATCTGGTTGTAACCAGAATAGGCGTCGAGGAAACACAGTGATTCCGAGCCCGCGGTGGAATCGATTATCTGGTCGATCCGCGGGAGGACGAACTGCTCCTTTGGGCAGGCGCTGTTCAGGTTTGTGTAGTCGATACACATCCTCCAGGTCCCGTTTTTCTTCTCGACCAGGACTGGGTTTGCCAGCCACTTGGAGTATTTGATTGGCCGGATGAAGCCTGCAGCGAGTAGACGCTGCACCTCTTCGGCGATTGCTCGGCGGCGCTCTTCATTGAAGGGCCGCAGCGACTGCTTGACAAGTCGCACTTTGGGGTCGGCGTTTAGCTTGTGCTCAGCGAGCTCCCTGGGGACACCGGGCATGTCAGAGGGCTTCCATGCGAAGATGTCCCTGTTCTCACGGAGGAACTCGATGAGCGCGCCTTCCTATGCCGGGCTCATGCCCGTCCCGATCGTCACCGTCTGGCTAGAGTCGCCTGGGACCAGCTCGACGGTACGGGTGTGCGTGGTGGCCTCAAAGGTTGAGGTGTTTGCGCCCTCCGAGTTGGGCTTCTTGAGTATGGTGGGGTCGTCGTTGTTGACCCCGCTCGCGTATTTGGCGAGTTCATCCGCGTGGTTGGTCTCCGCCGCGATGACGGCGTCAGCGAGCTCGGCGCCTTTGGCCTCGCACTCGGCGACCATGTCGGGGTCGCCGTTGATGGTGATGACGCCGCACGGCGCAGGGAGCTTCATCGCGTTGTACGCGTAGTGGGGCGCTGCCATGAACTTGGCGAACGCCTGGCGCCCCAGGACGCAATGGTAGGGGCTATCGAATGGCATGAGCTCGAAGACGATCCGCTCGGTGCGGAAGTTTGCTGGTGTGCCGAAGGTGACTGGCAGCGTGACCTTGCCGATCGGGTACGCCTTCTGACCGGGGACGATGCCGTGGAACATGGTGTGGGTCGTCTCGATCATCGACTGCGGGAGCCGTAGCCGCCTGAAGGTGTCCAGGTACAGGATGTTGATGGAGCTTCCGCCGTCCATCAATGTCTTGGGGAGCCAGTTGTCGCCGACCTTAGGCTTGACCACCAGGGCGACTCGACCTAGGTACTCGATGCGTGGCGAGTGGTCTTGTCGACTCCAGGTGATGGGCTGCTCCGACCAGTTGAGGAACTGGGGAACGTCCATCTGGGCCACCACGTTGACGGCGACGGCGCGGGCGATGACCTTCTTATCGCGCTTCGTGTTGAAGCCCGTGAAGGTGTGGAGCGAGCCGACCACTTTGCCGAATTTTCCGCCGTTTGGCGGGTCGTTGTCGGGGTCCTCCCGTGCTCGCCGTGCCTTCTCGATCTCCCTGAGGGTGTGGTAGTCGGCGGTGGTGTGCGTGGCGGGCTTTCCTTCCCTGCTATGAAACGCACATGGTTGGTTAAGGAGAGCCGCGGGGTCGAACCTTGGCTTGGCCTTGTAGTTGCCGCCGTCGCGGCGTTGTCCTCCGTCGCGGCGGAAGCTCTTGGGCTCGCATTGCGCATGCCCGGCGTTGGCGACGAAGTCGACTCGCCCGTCACTGCGGCGCTTGCCGGTGAGGCGAGTGTTGCTGTAGCGCAGGTCGGACTATCGTCCGCTGTCGTTGCCGCTCGTGCGGCGTTGACCTCCTGACTCGTCGTCGGTTTCCTGGTTTGGATCTTCCTCCGCGTACCGTTTGGCGATCTCGAGGAGGTCGGGGATGTTGTCGAGTGTGCGAGAGTGTCGCTTGAGCTTGGCGACCAGGGGCTCATAGCGGCACGAGGTCTTGAAGCAGTGGATTGCGGTGTCCGGGTGGATGCCGACCGCGTTGTACCAGAGTTCTTGCCACCGTTGGACCCAGTTGCGGGTCGACTCGCGGGGTCCCTGGACGCATCGCTCCAGGTCCTCGATAGTGGTGGCGCGGGTGTAGGAGCACTCGAAGTGCCTGACGAAAGCGTCGCGCATCTCCTCCCAGGAGTCTATACTGTCCTGAGGGAGGGTGTTGATCCACTGCCTGCACGTCCCCTCCATCATCAGGGGGAGGTAACGAGCGGCTAGCAGGTCAGTGTGGCCTGCGATCCCCATTGCCATGAGGTATGTGTCGAGCCAGACGGCGGGGTCGTACGAGGAGTCGTACTTTTCTATCTCCTTCGGTGCCTTAAAGTTTGGCGGGTATTTCTCGCCTCGGATCATTGGTCCGAAGCACTTGGGGCCGAGTCGACTGAGCGACCCCATGGGCTCGCCGTCGCGGCGATTGGTTAGGGTGTGTCGCAGGTCGTCGGGCTGGCGTGCGCGCCAGCTTTGGTTGTTGATGATGTGGGTGCGGGCGTCGATGGGTTGACCGTTGGCGGCGATGAGGTTGGTCATCGGCCTGGGGTCGTTGGTGGAGAGTGCCGCGTTCGCGGGTCGGTGTTGGAGCTGCAGTGGCTCCGGTGGTGGGCAGTTGAGTGTGTTTGCCGCCATTGGGCGGCCGCTCGAGGCCGCCCTGCTTCCCGAGGAACGCGAGTATACTCGACCTTGCGAGTCGGCGCCCGCTCTTTGCTGCTCGACGGCCTTTGCGAGCAGGGCCCTGACGTATTGGATCTGCAGGGCGCCATCGCCGGTGGCCGCGATGCTGTCGGCTGCTGCCCGGCCTGCCACGAGGTTGTCCATAGGGGTGGAGAACAGTGGGAGGTCGTTTGCGTCTCGCTCCCGTGAGGAGACGACTATCCGCGGCTGGTCCCTGGGGGGTGTGCGGTTGGGTGGAGGCGGGGCGCCCATCGCCATCGACCCTAGCGGGGGTCGGGCGCTTCCTCCTGGTGGCGCGTTCTCGTAGATCGCGCGCTCGGCCACGCGGGCCGGGTCGTTTTCGTCGTCGAAGTTCAGGGCGCGCCCCTGAACGGTGGGGTTCAGGCGCGACCTGATCCGCTGTTGGTGGTAGCGTGATAGCTCCTGCGCCGTCACCTGCTCGAGGCGGAATTTCTCGCGCTCGGCTTGCTCCTTGCGCACTGCCTCCGCCAGTTTCAGGCGGAGTTCCTCGACCTCCGTCGCCGTGGCGTTAGGAGGGATTGGGGTGGAGAATGGATCCTCCGGCGGATCGGTGCCGGTCGCCATGTAGGTCGCAGCGTGGCGGCTGGTTCCGTCACGGAGGTCGGCGGAGTTCTCTGACCCGGAGTCAAATTCGAAGATCCCGAGGATGGAGGGGTCCTCAAAGTCTCCCACGTTGGAGACCTGAGTAATGGAGCCCGCGGGTGAAGCCGCGGTGATGGATCCGGCGAGTGACGCCGGGGTCGCCAAGTTGGCGTCGTCGTTGAGGGCCACGTCTTCCGCGGCCGCTGAGTTTTCGCCCACGTCGCTATGGGCCGAATTGTACTCGGAGGCAAGGCGATGGATCGTGCGGGTCTGGCTCTCGGAGAGCCGATCGCGTGGCGGCGACTCGCAGATGCGAGCCGAGTCCTCCGAGACGATGACGTCGGTGAGGCCGACGAAGAGGCTGATCGTGCCGACCGGCAGGATCACGCTGTGCGTGACGGGTCGCGCCGCCGGGACGTAGCTGCTCGGCAAGATTTGGAGCATCTCGCCGATCGCTATCATGCGGCTGGTGGCGACCGTCTCGTTGATGGGCAGATTGGATCTCGCCGCAGAACACCGGCCTGACCGGCCAGGCCCCACGGTGGGCGCCACTGTCGTGGGAATGGTCACGGCAGATGCTGCAATCGGCAGCGAGTAGTAGAACAAGGGGCAAGGGCGGCCAGCCATCTGCAGTGCGAGATGAGGGCGGAGACACAGGGTTTTACCCAGGTTCGGCCCCGTGGAGGGTAAAGACCTACTCCTGCTAGATTGTATTATGGATGTGGTACAATGGGCGAGCTCGGCGGCTAGGCGGCGAGTCGCTTGGGGGTATGATGGAACGTATCTCTACACGCCCCGCAGGGAGGTTTATATAGGCTCACCTCCCCTAGGGTTTACATATCTCAACCGATTCAGTTAAAGCTTCGGTACTCGTTTAACCTAATCCGCCTGGGCCTATCTACTCGCCTGGGCCTTCAGCTTCCAGTCGCTTGGTTCCTCGCTGGGCTTCAATCCAGTCGCCGTCTTGCAGGCCCACTCGCCAAGTCTTGGCCCAGTCGGAAACGTCCTGCTGGGTATACCCCGGTAGGCATATCCTCATCAGATTGCCTGTCAGAGAGGCCTTTGTTGGGAACCCCAAGAGCAAGGTATGATGAGCACAACAACAAGCTTTCCCTTAGTAGAGACCAAGGTTATATAACCAGAAGGAGGAAGTAAACGTCACACAGGTGTTGCAAGCAACGTGGAGACCTGCACAACACAAACTCAAGACTTTGCCCCAACGAATCAGTGAGGTTATCAAGATCACCGGTTTGCTATAACAAAGGATTAAACGTATGGTGTGGAAGGTAATGGTTTGCAGCAAGTAAACAAGTAACAGTGGGAGATGTATCAATGGTAAAGATTGGACCGGGGTCCATAGTTCACTAGAGGTGCTCTCCTTAGATAAACAACATGGCATGAAGGGTAAACAAATTACAGCAGGGCAATTGACAGGAACTGAGCAAGGCATAACAATGCAATTACTAGTCAGAAAGATCCTATGAGATTCGTTTGGGAAATACAACAAGATACATAGACCGCCATCCAACTGCATCTATGACTAGAAGTCCACCTTCAGGTTATCGTCCGAACCCCCTCCAGTATTAAGTTGCAAGCAACAGACAACTGCTTTAAGCAAAGTGTGTAAGGTAAACATTCCACATTTCCATTAACAAGAGACCCTTGTTTTTTCCCTAGTAGCAAAAGCACATCTACAACCAAATAGATTTCTGTCACTTCCCTTGGAAACTAGAGGCATGAACCCACTATCGAGCATAAATACCCCCTCTTGGAGTCACTAGCAACTACTTGGCCAAGATAGCTACTAATAATGGAGAGCATGCAAGATCACAAACAACACAGACATGATAGAATCATAAAGACAAAACCATTAATCAAACCAACATAATAATCTCAATATCCATCAGATCCCCGCAAACACAACATGCATGATTACAAATAGATTATATCTTGATCATGAACAGAGCTCACAATATCTATACATGAAAGCACAAAGGAGGAGATACAACCATCTAGCTACTACATGGACCCATAGTCCAAGGTGTAACTACTCACGCATCATACCGGAGAGAAGAACTTCAGATCCCCCCGACCTAGGGACGACGGTGGCGGCGGCTACAGAAGGTTTCATGGAGATTTGATTGGGTACTTAGGGTTTCTGCATCGAGGGCTTCTTATAGGCGAAGGGGGAGGCCGAGGAGGCGGCCAGGGGAGCCAAACCCTACTCAGGCGCTAGGCAGGGCCCACCCGCTCCTAGGGGGGTTTGGTTGCCCTGGCCCGCTTCCTCGTCTCCCCTCTGGACTTCTTGTTCCCCATGGAAAGTTATTGACTTTGACGTTTGTCCTGTCCAATTCCGAGAATATTTCTTTACTAGCTTTTATGAAACCAAAAACAGTAGAAAATAGGCAACATGCACTGTGGCAACTTGTTAATAGGTTAGTACCAGGAAACATATAAAAAGTACCTCAAAGTGTAGACAAAACAAAACAAAGTAGATACTAAACAAGCATGGAGCATCAAAAATTATAGATACGTTTCCGACGTATCAAGCATCCCCAAGCTTAACTCCTGCTCGTCCTCGAGTAGGTAAGTGATAAAAAGAATAAGTTTTAAGGCGACATGCACCCTCACAATAAAGATCCAACCATTTGCAAGCATTGAAAGCTGGGATCAAAGAACTCTAGACATGTGAATGAAATATGGAGTTCTAACAATAGGACATAGTAACTATGCATGCAACATGACAAGCTACAAACAAAGATCATGAATAACATGCATTGAAAAACGTTTGTTTGTTTCACATACAGAAAACATGGCATAGTGGCAATCAGCTTGTCCATCATAGAGTAGAAAATAGATGCATAGGACACCTTCAAAGTTCACAAGGGTTACTAGAAACAAGTATCACAAGAGCAAGTAATAACACAATATGCATCAGTCAATAAGCTTTGGAACACTACACACAGAATGAAAACTATGCTCTCTTAATGGTGCCTAAAGGTAGAAGGTGGAGACTCAAATAATGGTGGAAGAAAGGACTTTTATAAAGGGAGCAGGGATTTCAAGTTTCAAAAAGAGCTTCCACAAATTATGGTACTTGTTAGCTTTCATCCCTCATTGCCCCTATCATAAGTATCTTGAAGTGATTAAGGTTAAAGTGACAAAGATGGAGTATATGCTTGACGAAGTATAAGTTGGCAATCTCAAGTCCCTTGAATACGAGGGCCACACCTCATACTACTCAACTTTGGTCACCTGTAAGTTCTTGTCATTGTAAGTATTTGCATATCATTGCGAACCGCCAACGCGGTACCCCTTGCACATGGTACAAGAGCTTTCCCATAACCAAAATTACAAGGCAAACAGACAATGAGCATCTCAGCAATCTTCTTATTTACCATGGGAATATGGTGCTTTTTTCTCTCTTTCCTCTTTCTCAACGTGTCTCTCTTTTTTATATAAGAAGAATGCTTCATAGATGTCACTATGGTGATGCTGCAAGTTTCCACCATGATTAGGCATGGCTTAGGCTAGCGGCCCAGGCGTTTCTCTAACACGAGATACAAACTCCATGGAATTACAATTTCCCTCTTTATTTCACACCTGTGACATCCATAGACGATAGAGCATGATATCAACTAAGTATAAAGTACAAATGCAATGTTGAAAACGTTCCCCGTGACAGCACTATTCTGCTAATTCCAACGTATAAGTGCAAGCATATACAACATAGATGACACAATGGTTCAAGTTTATTAGGGGCAAAGAATATAAAGTGTGCCATCAAGTTTGTGAGGGCTTTAATCACTAAGTTTTCACATAACAAAATAGTTTTTAATTGGAAGATAGTTGAAAACAAGAATATACTTGGAATGGTGTAACCCACCATGCATAGGAGTTTATAGTGGACACTTTGGAATAACTTGGTTTCTTGGGAGTTGGAATCACGAGTAGAGCTTACTCATACAAGTGGAGGCTAGCAAAAGACTAGGAGCAACCAAATAAGAGAGCAATAATGGCCATAATCATGCAGTGCAACAAAGCATTACTAATAAAAGCATAAAGTGGTACTACAAGTCAAGGACTAAATCATAGAGGCTATGGTGACTTTTCATAGTCATAACATGGTGTGAGAATGTGCCAAGTCAACCCAAGCAAAACATCAAAAGAAAATACCACAATACTATGCTTTTGTATGCTAAAACAACGCATAATTTCTTCAAGGCACACTAAGCAATCCCAATTGTTTGGAACAAGACATGCTACAACAATAATCACTAAGCATAATGTCAAAATAACACCTAGCATGTCATGCTAAAGTCTAAGTCACATTCAATGCAAGCTCCTCTTGCACTTACAAGCAAGAACTTACTACTCGTTTCCAACACCAAGCAACTCATTTGTAAAACAACACAGCGAGAACGGGGGTCCAAACTAGTCAAGCAAATTAAACAAACTAAGCAAGGCAAACAAAAACTAATACGCTCCAAGAACAACACAACTGTGCATGAAACAAGAAAAATGAAGTGTCTAGACAAACCTGAGCTTTTTATTGATGAAGAAGGGGATGCCTTGGGCATCCCCAAGCTTTGACGCTTGCACCTCTTGGATATTTCTTGGGGTGACACCATGGTGGCATCCCCAAGCTTGAGATTTTATCCATTCTTCATCTCATTGCATCATTCTCTCTCTACACCTAAATTTTTTTTCTTCATACAAAACTTCACACAATCTTCATTAGCAACATTAGCTTATTCAAAAGACATTAGACCTCTGGCAAAGCTTTGTAACAACAAGGATTTTCACTAAAAACACAAGCTACTGTAGTAACTCCTTCAAAAATCTCAATTCACCCAAAGATAACTCAAAAAGGAATCAAATGCAAATAATGGCAGAAATCTGTCAAAACAGACCAGGAGGTAGAAATCGATTTTTTCGAACATCTTTTGTTGCTCAAATCAAAAAGTGTTGAACTAACTAAAGTTAGCTCACATAATAGGGCATTTATTCGTAAATTTCATCTCAATACGAGTTACAAAGACTCCTCATGAATTTGTTTGGTGGAGGACAGAAATCTGTTTAGGGACAGCAACTCCCCAAATCTTACTTCCCTCTCATTAGAGGTCATTCTTGGCACAAGAAGCAAACAAAAAGGATAAGGAGAGTTCATTACTGAAGTAATAACTTCCAATACTTAAGGAAACTATTGGGTTATCTTTCAACAAGTACTTTTCTTTAACGCCTTTAAGTTAGGCACGAGAAGCAAGAAGAATCAAGTATTTCCAAATGAGGAATTGCCCCTCTTGTTCTTTCATTTCTTACCTTTCTTCTTCTCTTTAGGGAAGATATGTTTGCTTACCGGAGGAGTAAAGTGCATAATGCCTTTTCTCACATCTATTACTGCTCCAAGATGTTTCAATAGGGCTCTTCCAAGTGTAATCTTTCCCTTGCCTACAAATTCAATAACAAGATAATCAGTAGACACCAAACACACCTTTAGCTATTCCAATGGGAAATATAGTGGCATTGTTGGTAAGAGAGATTTCCTCTTCCCCTTCAGTAAGCTCCCAAAGACTCAAGGAATCATAAATATCTTTAGTCATGAGACAAAATTCAGACATGATATCACAGCGAACATCAAAAAGTGTAGTATTTATAGAGACTTTGATTGTGGTAAACCACTCTGAAGGCTCAGAATTTATGGGGACATAATCATGATAAGCCCTAAGCGTGTGATAGCAACTATCCATAGCAGCAATACTAGTCTCAAGAGTGTTCAACCTAGCAAAAATATTTGTGAAAGAGGAATCAGACTTGCCAGGTGTACCATAAATTATGATTAATTTCTTTATGGCATCAAAAGCTTCAACCTCAGTACATAGCAAAATATCTTTCTCAGCCATAGCATCGAGAGCATATCTATAACAAAGAGCAATATCGCGGTAGAAACTATCAATAACCAAGCAAAGGCTCACCTTAGGCTCAGTTTACCTTTGTAAAGCAGAGATTCTGGACCAAGCTTCTATAAAACTTTCTTCACTTTTTTGCTTAAAAGTGGAGATTTCTACCATAGGGGAAATAAAGGTTGGTCCAAAACCAGACATGGTAGCAACTAGAGTAGGAACGATTTTTTTGTGTTTTCGAATAAAGCAAGCAAACCAAACTAGACTAATTTTGGTTTTTTTGAAAAGAGGCAAACAAAACCAAGCAAAAGAAACAAAGCAAACTAAAAACAAAGTAAAGAGAAAGGAAGTGGAAGACTCCCCTAGTGAAGACATCCTTAGCCTCCCCGGCAACGGCGCCAAAAAGCTTGTGCTTGACGGGGAGGAAGAAGTTTGATGTCCCTTTATTCCCCGGCAACGGCGCCAGAAAGCTTGATTGCCTCTCAGAGAGGCCTTTGTTGGGAACCCAAGAGAAAGGTATGATGAGCATAGCAGCAAGCTTTCCCTCAGTAGATACCAAGGTTATCAAACCGGAAGGAGGAAGGAAACATCACACAGGTGTTGCAAGCAACGCGGAGACCTGCACAACACAAACTCAAGACTTTGGCCCAACGAATCAGTAGGTTGTCAAGCTCACTGGTTTTCTGTAACAAAGGATTAAACATATGGTGTGGAAGGTAATGGTTTGCAGCAAGTAAACAAGTAACAGTGGAAGATGTATCAATGGTAAAGATTGGACCAGGGTCCATAGTTCACTAGAGGTGCTCTCCTTAGATAACAACATGGCATGAAGGGTAAACAAATTACAGCAGGGCAATTTACAGTAACTGAGCAAGGCATAGCAATGAAATTACTAGTCAGAACGATCCTATGAGATTCGTTTGGTCAATACAACAAGATACATAGACCGCCATCCAACTGCATATATGACTAGAAGTCCACCTTTAGGTTATCATCCGAACCCCCTCCAGTATTAAGTTGCAAGCAACAAACAACTCCTTTAAGCAAAGTGTGTAAGGTAATCAGTCCACATGTTCCATGAACAAGAGATCATTGTTTTCTCTCTAGTAGCAAAAGCACATCTACAACCAAATAGATTTCTGTCACTTCCCTTGGAAACTAGAGGCATGAACCCACTATCGAGCATAAATACCCCCTCTTGGAGTCACTAGCAACTACTTGGCCAAGATAGCTACTAATAATGGAGAGCATGCAAGATCACAAACAACACAGACATGATAGAATCATAAAGACAAAACCATTAATCAAACCAACATAATAATCTCAATATCCATCAGATCCCCGCAAACACAACATGCATGATTACAAATAGATTAGATCTTGATCATGAACGGAGATCACAATATCTATACATGAAAGCACAAAGGAGGAGATACAACCATCTAGCTACTACATGGACCCATAGTCCAAGGTGGAACTACTCACGCATCATACCGGAGAGAAGGCCTCCGGGATGATCTCCCCTCTGGTAGGGTGCCGGGAAGAACTTCAGATCCCCCCGATCTAGGGACGACGGTGGCGGCGGCTACAGAAGGTTTCATGGAGATTTGATCGGGTACTTAGGGTTTCTGCATTGGGTACTTCTTATAGGCGAAGGGGGAGGCCGAGGAGGCGGCCAGGAGGGCCAAACCCTACCCAGGCACAGGGCAGGGCTCACCCGCTCCTAGGGATGGTTTGGTCGCCCTGGCCCGCTTCCTCGTCTCCCCTCTGGACTTCTTGTTCCCCATGGAAAGTTATTGACTTTGACGTTTGTCCTGTCCAATTCCGAGAATATTTCTTTACTAGCTTTTTTGAAACCAAAACAGCAGAAAACACGCAACTGGCACAGTGGCAACTTGTTAATAGGTTAGTACTAGAAAACATGTAAAAAGTACCTCAAAGTGTAGACAAATCAAAGCAAAGTAGATACTAAACATGCATGGAGCAAAAAAAATAATAGATACGTTTCTGATGTATCAAAAACCATGCAAAACATAATAAAGATGAAATGCATGAAAGGCAAACACTTAAGAACAAACCAATCTTAAGTATAAAACCATTTCCCTTGAACCCTCCAAACTTCTCCCCCATTGACAACAAGTGCCAAAATGGATGACAAAGTTAGAACGCCAATATAGTATGAGTTCCTCCCCAAGGTGTGCATTTCTCATAATTTTAGTGAAATAAAATGCACGTATCCAATGACGAATATTTGGAGGAAATCAAGCTATATTGAGGATCAAAGATTGCTAAAAGGATAAAACGGTGAAGAAACTTCAACAGATGAAGCAAGCGATCCAATGATCCAAAAAATCAAATGGACAAATATTAATCTAAATGAAATAAGGAAGCTCCCCAAGGTTCGTGCATAAATTTTAATTATTGCATTTGAATACAATATGCACAAACATGGAATCCTCACTCCCTCTATATCATTTAGAACACAACCAAGATACAAGGATTAGATATAAATAAATACACTTGTCAAGACAAGATTAAGTCCAAAAGAGACCAAAAAATATGAGATATGAGTGCGTGAAGATGCAATAAAAGTAAACCAAGCACTCTGATGATGGGCATGTTGTCAACGCCTCGTTGGGAGACCCCAAGAGCAAGGTGTGATGAGCACAGCAGCAAGTTTTCCCTCAGTAAGAAACCAAGATTATCGAACCAGTAGGAGGAAGGAAACGACTCAAAGGTGCTGCTAGCAACTTGGAAACCTGCACAACACAAACTCAAGACTTTGCCCCAACGAACAGTGAGGTTGTAAATATCACCGGTTTGCTGTAACAAAGGATTATCTGTATGGTGTGGAAGGTAATGGTGGTTTGCAGAAAGTAACAGTAATAATGGAAAGTATATCAATGGTAAAGATTGGATCGGGGTCCATAGTTCACTAGAGGTGTTCTCCTTAGATAAACAAACATGTCATGTTGGGTAAACGAATTACAACAGGGCAATTGACAGGACTGAGCAAGGCATAACAATGTAATACTAGACATTCATGATCCTATAAGATTCGATTGGGCAATACAACAAGATACATAGACCGCCATCCAAATGCATCTGTGACTAGAAATCCACCTTCAGGTTATCATCCGAACCCCCTCCAGTATTAAGTGGCAAGCAACAGATAACTGCTTTAAGCAAAGTGTGTAAGGTAAACAATCCACTTGTTCCATGAACAAGAGACCGTTGTTTTCTCCCTAGTGGCAACAACACATCTACAACCTTAGAGATTTCTGTCACTTCCCTTAGATTAAATAGAGACATGAACCCACTATCTAGCATAAATACCCCCTCTTGGAGTCACTATGTAAGGGTCCCAACCTTTAATAAGGTAGAGTCCCCTGTGTTTACAATGCTAGTCCCTGGATCAATAGCTAGCATCCACAGTTAAGATGTAATATCAAGAAACAAAGGTCATAATACAACTTTATAACCAGGAATAACATAATTTTATTACATCTTACATAGCTCATTTGGCTATTACATTACATTGCAGCAGAATATCTATAAGCATGGGGTCCTTCATCTTCAAAGTGCCACAGGCAGACATGTTGGTTGTAGACTTTGTAATCCTAATCAACACACTTCACTAAATCAATCAAACCTGCAACATCACAAGTTATAGCCACAAAGGGTCAATACATTTGAATTGTATTGGCAAGTGATACTATGGTAGTATAGTGGAGTCTATCATCTATATGCTTTTGGCTAAGTGGAGTTGAGGCTTGCATTGCTCAAAATAGATTTTTCCTTAACATTTGAAAACACTAAGTTTTTTCTTGACAAAATCATTTCTCCCAACCAAAAGGTTGAAGATCCTTTAACCCTTCTCCAACCACAAGTTTTTAACTTTGAAATTTGAATGATGAGATTCTTGATTGCTTCCATGTCTTGATGCTCAAATTGTCCTTTGCCAGGGACATGGCTAAGTACTTAGATTTTACACTCTGCAGAGGTGGTGCACTTTCCCCACAAGACTTGGTTTCACCAAGACAAGATCTTTCAGAAGCCTTCCCTTAGACCAAAATGGACGCGTTCCAACCTATCAAACTCTACCACCAACTGTCCATATGGATAAGTTCTTGCAACCTATATGATCCAGGCAGAGCCCATAATGCCAAGTGGTTGCACTTGAAGCTTCTCAACATTTGACATCTCAAATATCTTTGTTCCTGGGTGGCAGTCCACAAGTGTGATACACAAGGTAAACCATAAACATGGGCCTTGTGTAACCACTCAACCAAAAACCACCAAGCAAGTCCCTTTCCACCCAGGTGATTCATTAACTTAGTTGTTTTATTAAACAAAAACACAAGTCCTCAGACTTAGAAATTTTTCCATAATATGAATGTATATTCCTCCCTTGTTTTCTATTAGCTAAGCTAATCCTGATAGTAGTAGGAATCTTAACTTAGGAAAATTTTACGAAGGTTTCATCTACTAGGTTTTCCTATAGCAAGGTTTATACTTAGCAAAAATTCCATGCAAGTTTTACTTAGAAAAGATCACTAATGCATAGTGAAAGTAATGGGACAAAAAGTATGAAACATCACTTGCCTTTTTGGTAGAGTATAGGTTCACTCCTTGATCTTTTCAATGTTCACACACTTCAAGTCACTACAAATCAATCAAGCAAACAATATTTCAATCTACCATTCAAGCAATTCATCACATAAAATCATAGAACCAAGATAATGCATGCAAGCATGCCAAGGATTGTTTTATTTGAAAAAGTGGTTCCTAATGGGTCATAAACATTGGAAAACACCTAATGGTCATTTTATAAAGTGGCAAAGTCATTTGCAAAAGGTTTCACTTTATAAACCATTTTCAAAACAAAGTATCATTTTATGTGGTGTAGAAATATTTTTTACTAAGGCATTAATCTATAGGGTTGACCAAATATGTTTTCAAATCATAAAACTTGGTGTTTGGGGTCAGAGAGTTTAAAACAAAACATTTCCCAAAAGTTTTCTTCCAAAACCATCTTTAATAAATAAACTATATTTTTATTAGTCTAGAAATGGTTTTAAATAAAGAATCATTCTTTTGTTTCACCAAATACATTTTTGATTCCACAAAGTGTTTCCTATGGTCAGTAGGTTCAAATCACACCATTTGCCAAAGATTTTATCCCCAAAATCATTTTTGAACAATTTTTATAATCTAAACAAGCATACAAATGTTTCTGCAAAAACAAACATTTTAACAGAAGCTTTTTGCTAAACAAATTGCATGGTTGGCTAGGGCTTGTTCCACTGATTCCATTGATATAAAGTTTGTAATTTTTGGACGTGTGGATCAAAAGTTACAAGAGTTTCAAATCTGCATCTAAATCAGATTCAAAATTTCTTTTAAACAGAACTAGTGACACGCGGCGCTCAACTACTGGTCGATACCGGTTCGGGTGGATCGACTGATGCGGAGCGTTGGATCTAAATAACATCATGCGGCTCTGAGCATACGATACCCCTTCGTTTAGTCAATCTATCGCAACGCTTGGATCTAAATCCTACGATCCACAGCAACTCAACCAAGAACTGGCGGCGCTGCGCGGCGGCGACTGGCGGCGACGCTCAGACGGTGGCGCTACGGCAGTTACAGGAAGCAATAGAGGAAACGAGGATGCTCACCGTGATCGCAGGGACGTGGTGATGCTCGAGGCGTGGTCGGTTGGTCGAGGGGCGCACTGGCGTGGAAGTAATCACTCGCCGGAGTGGGGAACGGCGTCGGGCGGCTCTGGTCATGGTCGGAGGCGACGCTGTGGTTCACCCCGAAGCAAAACGAGGACACGGTTAGATGCGCAAGATCAAGGCGAAGCTGCGTGCGTGAAGGAGAGGGTGCGGGGTGGTTGGTTCTTACCAGGAAACTTCGCCGGAGAGAGGCAGACGCGGCGGCGCGGTCAGTGGTTGTCGAAGTCGACGCTCAGGGGCGCCCGCGGTTGAATGGAGGGCACAGATAGGTGCGCCTGGGAGTGGGGATCACGGTTGTGTGCTCAGGGAGGCAAGGGGTGGCGAGGTTGGGCCGGAATTGGAGCAAAGGCTCGTCGGAGACCGCGGTGGTGCGAGCAACAATGGGAGCGGCCTGGGGGCAGAGAGTGGGAGGCGCGTGAGGGGAAATGGAGAGGAGGAGTGGGCTCTTTAACGTGCGTGGTCGCAACGAGTAATGGCGAAGGCGTTAAGGCGAATTTAACCGCGGCATCAACGGCAGAAACGGCCGGCGTGGTCGTCGCGGGGAGGAAGAAGATGAGCTGGAGGGGTGGGGCATGCTTGTCAGCGAGAAAGGGAGTGAGGGGGAGGGTCCACCGGTCAGCGTCTATGCGGGTGCGAGACTGTGTGTAGAAAACGTTTCGCTGGGTAGTGTTGGTGGGATGGAGTTGGGCCTAGACTGGGCTGGCCGGCTGGGCTGCTGTTGATTCCATTTTTTTTCTTTCTGAAAGCTTTTCCTTTTTCTAATTCTATTTTCTGTTTTGGAAATTCAAACAACAAAACAAACATTGAAAACAATTCAAACATTCACCACACTTGTAATTGAATTTGGTTATGTTTAACAACATAAACCAAAGTCTCAAAAATAAAATAATATTTTTAATCTTTTTAGGATCCATTCATTAATTAAATAAAATGGACCTTAGTTATTTAATCAAATAGGGTTTGATTTATTTAATAAAATCTCCATTTGAAATCTAAATATTTTCAAAACCAAATCAGTAGGTTTTATTTGAAAATATAAAATACTTGGAAAACTTGTTTAAAATAAATAAATAAGTTTTGATGTTTAATTAAAATAGTAAAACCTTTTTATTTTTAATAAACTTGGATATTAAATCCTTATTATTTTATTTAAATAAACCTTTACTATTTTTATCAAATAGAAATATTTTATTTCAAAAGCTTGGCCAAGTTTTAATTTGGCTTATAAAATATTCCTTATTTAAATTTCTTCCTTTTCATTTGAAAACCAAATCTTTTTATTAAAGATCAAAAATAGTAATTTTAATTTTTTTTAACTTTATTGTTTATTTAACTTTTTAAATCCCTTTAGGATTTTATTTGATACAAATAGGTTTTGAAAGTTTCCAATTGGATTCAAAAAGTTTCTTCTCACCCTGAAAATCAACAAAGTTTTATTTTATTCATTTATTTTTCACATTACAAGATTTGGAAAATCTTGGGATGTGACAGGCTACCACCCTTAAAATAAATCTCGTCCCGAGATTTGGGGAGGCTAGGGTTACAAGTTGGTTCAAAACAACTAGGGTACTACCACCCTTAAAAATTTCCATCTAAATTACATACTGGCCTTCTTGGGATCTTGGTGTAACTTCCCTGGGCAGAAGTTTGCATAGTGGCCTACCTCCTTGCATTTGAAACATGTGACAAGGCTGAGATCCCTTATAGGCTTGTTTATCTTGTGTTTCATCTTTTCTGGACATTTGCTTGCATAATGTCCTAGCTCTTTGCAGTTGTTGCACCACACTTGGCTAATATCTTTCTTTTCCTTTGGTATCATTTCCTCTTGTTTGTTTCCTTGGTTCTTCTTCTTTTCTGGGCAGTCACTGGCATAGTGTCCCATCTCTTTGCAATTGTAACATTGCAACTGGCTTATGTCCTTCTTCTTCTTTTTGGGTCTCTCCAAAACTAGGAGTTCTTCTAGTTCATGCTCCTCAAAGGTGGGAAATCTTTCTCTCTTCTTGGGGCAGTTACTAAAGATATGACTTTCTTTTTCACAATTAGGGCATTGATCTTCATGCTTTTTGCATGTATGATCCTTGTCTCCACAAATATTGCAAGCTTGAGTTCCTTCTAAAATAACATCTTTGCCATCCTTGTTGTCATTAGCTCTTTGGGAAAAGTTTTCTCTCATGTTGATCATTTGAGTAACCAATCCTTGCAACAATTGGGATTGAAGTTTCAAAATCCTTTGTATGGCTGGGTCTAGTCCATTGTTGTTAGCTAACAGCTGAGTTGTCTCTTGGCTCAACTGGTTTTGAGTTACTATGAGTTCTCTCATGTTGTCCTCTTGGTTGTTGTTGTTGTTGTCATCAACCTTGATGTTGGAGTTTCTTGGAGAAGTCATCTATGTGGGTTGGATTGGGATTAGAATGGGCAAAAGATTTCTAAGGAAATAATTCTAATCACACACATCACAATTCATTCAAGCAATGTGCAAGCAATCACAAGCCAAACATTTCACTCAAACAACAAAGTTCAAGCACAGTTTTAGGCAACAAAATATTTTTGTTACACCACACAAGTTGGTGGGTTTGTCTTAAACAAAATATGGTGGTCCATCTATATGGTTCACTTGTGATCTTTCCATCCTTCTTGGTTGATTCTTTTTACATGAGATCATGGTTTCCTTGGAAAAATTTTGGTCACAAAAACTTCAAAGGTGTTGATGGCTCCTTCTAAGTTATATTTCCTTAGTCTCCAAATCTTGAGTAGGATTTCTTGTCTCACTAGTCCTTAGTGATATCCACGGTTGAAGTCCTTGGTAAATATGCTGAAGATGTTGAAGTCATTATAGTTGAAGAAGTTGAAGTCATTAGAGTTGATGAAGTCCTTTGCACATGGTGAAGTCTTTGGCCATGGGGTAGGTTTTTCCATCAAGTTGAAATAGATGAGATGTAGAATCAAAACCAAAATGGTTGAGGAAAGAGTTTACAAGATTGTTTGTAAATAAGTTTTGGAACAAATACAACTCCTATTTTTCTAAGGTGTTTTATCCAATCCTAGGTTTACAAATCCTACAGGAAACACAATGCTCTGATACCATCTGTAAGGGTCCCAACCTTTAATAAGGTAGAGTCCCCTGTGTTTACAATGCTAGTCCCTGGATCAATAGCTAGCATCCACAGTTAAGATGTAATATCAAGAAACAAAGGTCATAATACAACTTTATAACCAGGAATAACATAATTTTATTACATCTTACATAGCTCATTTGGCTATTACATTACATTGCAGCAGAATATCTATAAGCATGGGGTCCTTCATCTTCAAAGTGCCACAGGCAGACATGTTGGTTGTAGACTTTGTAATCCTAATCAACACACTTCACTAAATCAATCAAACCTACAACATCACAAGTTATAGCCACAAAGGGTCAATACATTTGAATTGTATTGGCAAGTGATACTATGGTAGTATAGTGGAGTCTATCATCTATATGCTTTTGGCTAAGTGGAGTTGAGGCTTGCATTGCTCAAAATAGATTTTTCCTTAACATTTGAAAACACTAAGTTTTTGCTTGACAAAATCATTTCTCCCAACCAAAAGGTTGAAGATCCTTTAACCCTTCTCCAACCACAAGTTTTTAACTTTGAAATTTGAATGATGAGATTCTTGATTGCTTCCATGTCTTGATGCTCAAATTGTCCTTTGCCAGGGACATGGCTAAGTACTTAGATTTTACACTCTGCAGAGGTGGTGCACTTTCCCCACAAGACTTGGTTTCACCAAGACAAGATCTTTCAAAAGCCTTCCCTTAGACCAAAATGGACGCGTTCCAACCTATCAAACTCTACCACCAACTGTCCATATGGCTAAGTTCTTGCAACCTATATGATCCAGGCAGAGCCCATAATGCCAAGTGGTTGCACTTGAAGCTTCTCAACATTTGACATCTCAAATCTCTTTGTTCCTGGGTGGCAGTCCACAAGTGTGATACACAAGGTAAACCATAAACATGGGCCTTGTGTAACCACTCAACCAAAAACCACCAAGCAAGTCCCTTTCCACCCAGGTGATTCATTAACTTAGTTGTTTTATTAAACAAAAACACAAGTCCTCAGACTTAGAAATTTTTCCATAATATGAATGTATATTCCTCCCTTGTTTTCTATTAGCTAAGCTAATCCTGATAGTAGTAGGAATCTTAACTTAGGAAAATTTTACGAAGGTTTCATCTACTAGGTTTTCCTATAGCAAGGTTTATACTTAGCAAAAATTCCATGCAAGTTTTACTTAGAAAAGATCACTAATGCATAGTGAAAGTAATGGGACAAAAAGTATGAAACATCACTTGCCTTTTTGGTAGAGTATAGGTTCACTCCTTGATCTTTTCAATGTTCACACACTTCAAGTCACTACAAATCAATCAAGCAAACAATATTTCAATCTACCATTCAAGCAATTCATCACATAAAATCATAGAACCAAGATAATGCATGCAAGCATGCCAAGGATTGTTTTATTTGAAAAAGTGGTTCCTAATGGGTCATAAACATTGGAAAACACCTAATGGTCATTTTATAAAGTGGCAAAGTCATTTGCAAAAGGTTTCACTTTATAAACCATTTTCAAAACAAAGTATCATTTTATGTGGTGTAGAAATATTTTTTTACTAAGGCATTAATCTATAGGGTTCACCAAATATGTTTTCAAATCATAAAACTTGGTGTTTGGGGTCAGAGAGTTTAAAACAAAACATTTCCCAAAAGTTTTCTTCCAAAACCATCTTTAATAAATAAACTATATTTTTATTAGTCTAGAAATGGTTTTAAATAAAGAATCATTCTTTTGTTTCACCAAATACATTTTTGATTCCACAAAGTGTTTCCTATGGTCAGTAGGTTCAAATCACACCATTTGCCAAAGATTTTATCCCCAAAATCATTTTTGAACAATTTTTATAATCTAAACAAGCATACAAATGTTTCTGCAAAAACAAACATTTTAACAGAAGCTTTTTGCTAAACAAATTGCATGGTTGGCTAGGGCTTGTTCCACTGATTCCATTGATATAAACTTTATAATTTTTGGACGTGTGGATCAAAAGTTACAAGAGTTTCAAATCTGCATCTAAATCAGATTCAAAATTTCTTTTAAACAGAACTAGTGACACGCGGCGCTCAACTACTGGTCGATACCGGTTCGGGTGGATCGACTGATGCGGAGCGTTGGATCTAAATAACATCATGCGGCTCTGAGCATACGATACCCCTTCGTTTAGTCAATCTATCGCAACGCTTGGATCTAAATCCTACGATCCACAGCAACTCAACCAAGAACTGGCGGCGCTGCGCGGCGGCGACTGGCGGCGACGCTCAGGCGGTGGCGCTACGGCAGTTACAGGAAGCAATAGAGGAAACGAGGATGCTCACCGTGATCGCAGGGACGTGGTGATGCTCGAGGCGTGGTCGGTTGGTCGAGGGGCGCACTGGCATGGAAGTAATCACTCGCCGGAGTGGGGAACGGCGTCGGGCGGCTCTGGTCATGGTCGGAGGCGACGCTGTGGTTCACCCCGAAGCAAAACGAGGACACGGTTAGATGCGCAAGATCAAGGCGAAGCTGCGTGCGTGAAGGAGAGGGTGCGGGGTGGTTGGTTCTTACCAGGAAACTTCGCCGGAGAGAGGCAGACGCGGCGGCGCGGTCAGTGGTTGTCGAAGTCGACGCTCAGGGGCGCCCGCGGTTGAATGGAGGGCACAGACAGGTGCGCCTGGGAGTGGGGATCACGGTTGTGTGCTCAGGGAGGCAAGGGGTGGCGAGGTTGGGCCGGAATTGGAGCAAAGGCTCGTCGGAGACCGCGGTGGTGCGAGCAACAATGGGAGCGGCCTGGGGGCAGAGAGTGGGAGGCGCGTGAGGGGAAATGGAGAGGAGGAGTGGGCTCTTTAACGTGCGTGGTCGCAGCGAGTTATGGCGAAGGCGTTAAGGCGAATTTAACCGCGGCATCAACGGCAGAAACGGCCGGCGTGGTCGTCGCGGGGAGGAAGAAAATGAGCTGGAGGGGTGGGGCATGCTTGTCAGCGAGAAAGGGAGTGAGGGGGAGGGTCCACCGGTCAGCGTCTATGCGGGTGCGAGACTGTGTGTAGAAAACGTTTCGCTGGGTAGTGTTGGTGGGATGGAGTTGGGCCTAGACTGGGCTGGCCGGCTGGGCTGCTGTTGATTCCATTTTTTTTCTTTTTGAAAGCTTTTCCTTTTTCTAATTCTATTTTCTGTTTTGGAAATTCAAACAACAAAACAAACATTGAAAACAATTCAAACATTCACCACACTTGTAATTGAATTTGGTTATGTTTAACAACATAAACCAAAGTCTCAAAAATAAAATAATATTTTTAATCTTTTTAGGATCCATTCATTAATTAAATAAAATGGACCTTAGTTATTTAATCAAATAGGGTTTGATTTATTTAATAAAATCTCCATTTGAAATCTAAATATTTTCAAAACCAAATCAGTAGGTTTTATTTGAAAATATAAAATACTTGGAAAACTTGTTTAAAATAAATAAATAAGTTTTGATGTTTAATTAAAATAGTAAAACCTTTTTATTTTTAATAAACTTGGATATTAAATCCTTATTATTTTATTTAAATAAACCTTTACTATTTTTATCAAATAGAAATATTTTATTTCAAAAGCTTGGCCAAGTTTTAATTTGGCTTATAAAATATTCCTTATTTAAATTTCTTCCTTTTCATTTGAAAACCAAATCTTTTTATTAAAGATCAAAAATAGTAATTTTAATTTTTTTTAACTTTATTGTTTATTTAACTTTTTAAATCCCTTTAGGATTTTATTTGATACAAATAGGTTTTGAAAGTTTCCAATTGGATTCAAAAAGTTTCTTCTCACCCTGAAAATCAACAAAGTTTTATTTTATTCATTTATTTTTCACATTACAAGATTTGGAAAATCTTGGGATGTGACAGGCTACCACCCTTAAAATAAATCTCGTCCCGAGATTTGGGGAGGCTAGGGTTACAAGTTGGTTCAAAACAACTAGGGTACTACCACCCTTAAAAATTTCCATCTAAATTACATACTGGCCTTCTTGGGATCTTGGTGTAACTTCCCTGGGCAGAAGTTTGCATAGTGGCCTACCTCCTTGCATTTGAAACATGTGACAAGGCTGAGATCCCTTATAGGCTTGTTTATCTTGTGTTTCATCTTTTCTGGACAGTTGCTTGCATAATGTCCTAGCTCTTTGCAGTTGTTGCACCACACTTGGCTAATATCTTTCTTTTCCTTTGGTATCATTTCCTCTTGTTTGTTTCCTTGGTTCTTCTTCTTTTCTGGGCAGTCACTGGCATAGTGTCCCATCTCTTTGCAATTGTAACATTGCAACTGGCTTATGTCCTTCTTCTTCTTTTTGGGTCTCTCCAAAACTAGGAGTTCTTCTAGTTCATGCTCCTCAAAGGTGGGAAATCTTTCTCTCTTCTTGGGGCAGTTACTAAAGATATGACTTTCTTTTTCACAATTAGGGCATTGATCTTCATGCTTTTTGCATGTATGATCCTTGTCTCCACAAATATTGCAAGCTTGAGTTCCTTCTAAAATAACATCTTTGCCATCCTTGTTGTCATTAGCTCTTTGGGAAAAGTTTTCTCTCATGTTGATCATTTGAGTAACCAATCCTTGCAACAATTGGGATTGAAGTTTCAAAATCCTTTGTATGGCTGGGTCTAGTCCATTGTTGTTAGCTAACAGCTGAGTTGTCTCTTGGCTCAACTGGTTTTGAGTTACTATGAGTTCTCTCATGTTGTCCTCTTGGTTGTTGTTGTTGTCATCAACCTTGATGTTGGAGTTTCTTGGAGAAGTCATCTGTGTGGGTTGGATTGGGATTAGAATGGGCAAAAGATTTCTAAGGAAATAATTCTAATCACACACATCACAATTCATTCAAGCAATGTGCAAGCAATCACAAGCCAAACATTTCACTCAAACAACAAAGTTCAAGCACAGTTTTAGGCAACAAAATATTTTTGTTACACCACACAAGTTGGTGGGTTTGTCTTAAACAAAATATGGTGGTCCATCTATATGGTTCACTTGTGATCTTTCCATCCTTCTTGGTTGATTCTTTTTACATGAGATCATGGTTTCCTTGGAAAAATTTTGGTCACAAAAACTTCAAAGGTGTTGATGGCTCCTTCTAAGTTATATTTCCTTAGTCTCCAAATCTTGAGTAGGATTTCTTGTCTCACTAGTCCTTAGTGATATCCACGGTTGAAGTCCTTGGTAAATATGCTGAAGATGTTGAAGTCATTATAGTTGAAGAAGTTGAAGTCATTAGAGTTGATGAAGTCCTTTGCACATGGTGAAGTCTTTGGCCATGGGGTAGGTTTTTCCATCAAGTTGAAATAGATGAGATGTAGAATCAAAACCAAAATGGTTGAGGAAAGAGTTTACAAGATTGTTTGTAAATAAGTTTTGGAACAAATACAACTCCTATTTTTCTAAGGTGTTTTATCCAATCCTAGGTTTACAAATCCTACAGGAAACACAATGCTCTGATACCATCTGTAAGGGTCCCAACCTTTAATAAGGTAGAGTCCCCTGTGTTTACAATGCTAGTCCCTGGATCAATAGATAGCATCCACAGTTAAGATGTAATATCAAGAAACAAAGGTCATAATACAACTTTATAACCAGGAATAACATAATTTTATTACATCTTACATAGCTCATTTGGCTATTACATTACATTGCAGCAGAATATCTATAAGCATGGGGTCCTTCATCTTCAAAGTGCCACAGGCAGACATGTTGGTTGTAGACTTTGTAATCCTAATCAACACACTTCACTAAATCAATCAAACCTGCAACATCACAAGTTATAGCCACAAAGGGTCAATACATTTGAATTGTATTGGCAAGTGATACTATGGTAGTATAGTGGAGTCTATCATCTATATGCTTTTGGCTAAGTGGAGTTGAGGCTTGCATTGCTCAAAATAGATTTTTCCTTAACATTTGAAAACACTAAGTTTTTGCTTGACAAAATCATTTCTCCCAACCAAAAGGTTGAAGATCCTTTAACCCTTCTCCAACCACAAGTTTTTAACTTTGAAATTTGAATGATGAGATTCTTGATTGCTTCCATGTCTTGATGCTCAAATTGTCCTTTGCCAGGGACATGGCTAAGTACTTAGATTTTACACTCTGCAGAGGTGGTGCACTTTCCCCACAAGACTTGGTTTCACCAAGACAAGATCTTTCAAAAGCCTTCCCTTAGACCAAAATGGACGCGTTCCAACCTATCAAACTCTACCACCAACTGTCCATATGGCTAAGTTCTTGCAACCTATATGATCCAGGCAGAGCCCATAATGCCAAGTGGTTGCACTTGAAGCTTCTCAACATTTGACATCTCAAATCTCTTTGTTCCTGGGTGGCAGTCCACAAGTGTGATACACAAGGTAAACCATAAACATGGGCCTTGTGTAACCACTCAACCAAAAACCACCAAGCAAGTCCCTTTCCACCCAGGTGATTCATTAACTTAGTTGTTTTATTAAACAAAAACACAAGTCCTCAGACTTAGAAATTTTTCCATAATATGAATGTATATTCCTCCCTTGTTTTCTATTAGCTAAGCTAAGCTTGATAGTAGTAGGAATCTTAACTTAGGAAAATTTTACGAAGGTTTCATCTACTAGGTTTTCCTATAGCAAGGTTTATACTTAGCAAAAATTCCATGCAAGTTTTACTTAGAAAAGATCACTAATGCATAGTGAAAGTAATGGGACAAAAAGTATGAAACATCACTTGCCTTTTTGGTAGAGTATAGGTTCACTCCTTGATCTTTTCAATGTTCACACACTTCAAGTCACTACAAATCAATCAAGCAAACAATATTTCAATCTACCATTCAAGCAATTCATCACATAAAATCATAGAACCAAGATAATGCATGCAAGCATGCCAAGGATTGTTTTATTTGAAAAAGTGGTTCCTAATGGGTCATAAACATTGGAAAACACCTAATGGTCATTTTATAAAGTGGCAAAGTCATTTGCAAAAGGTTTCACTTTATAAACCATTTTCAAAACAAAGTATCATTTTATGTGGTGTAGAAATATTTTTTTACTAAGGCATTAATCTATAGGGTTCACCAAATATGTTTTCAAATCATAAAACTTGGTGTTTGGGGTCAGAGAGTTTAAAACAAAACATTTCCCAAAAGTTTTCTTCCAAAACCATCTTTAATAAATAAACTATATTTTTATTAGTCTAGAAATGGTTTTAAATAAAGAATCATTCTTTTGTTTCACCAAATACATTTTTGAATCCACAAAGTGTTTCCTATGGTCAGTAGGTTCAAATCACACCATTTGCCAAAGATTTTATCCCCAAAATCATTTTTGAACAATTTTTATAATCTAAACAAGCATACAAATGTTTCTGCAAAAACAAACATTTTAACAGAAGCTTTTTGCTAAACAAATTGCATGGTTGGCTAGGGCTTGTTCCACTGATTCCATTGATATAAAGTTTGTAATTTTTGGACTTGTGGATCAAAAGTTACAAGAGTTTCAAATCTGCATCTAAATCAGATTCAAAATTTCTTTTAAACAGAACTAGTGACACGCGGCGCTCAACTACTGGTCGATACCGGTTCGGGTGGATCGACTGATGCGGAGCGTTGGATCTAAATAACATCATGCGGCTCTGAGCATACGATACCCCTTCGTTTAGTCAATCTATCGCAACGCTTGGATCTAAATCCTACGATCCACAGCAACTCAACCAAGAACTGGCGGCGCTGCGCGGCGGCGACTGGCGGCGACGCTCAGGCGGTGGCGCTACGGCAGTTACAGGAAGCAATAGAGGAAACGAGGATGCTCACCGTGATCGCAGGGACGTGGTGATGCTCGAGGCGTTGTCGGTTGGTCGAGGGGCGCACTGGCGTGGAAGTAATCACTCGCCGGAGTGGGGAACAACGTCGGGCGGCTCTGGTCATGGTCGGAGGCGACGCTGTGGTTCACCCCGAAGCAAAACGAGGACACGGTTAGATGCGCAAGATCAAGGCGAAGCTGCGTGCGTGAAGGAGAGGGTGCGGGGTGGTTGGTTCTTACCAGGAAACTTCGCCGGAGAGAGGCAGACGCGGCGGCGCGGTCAGTGGTTGTCGAAGTCGACGCTCAGGGGCGCCCGCGGTTGAATGGAGGGCAC
Organism: Avena sativa; assembly: GCA_916181665.1. Taxonomy (NCBI): domain Eukaryota; kingdom Viridiplantae; phylum Streptophyta; class Magnoliopsida; order Poales; family Poaceae; genus Avena; species Avena sativa. The sequence goes on along the minus strand of OV702297.1, from coordinate 293,421,158 downwards.
AGACAGGTGCGCCTGGGAGTGGGGATCACGGTTGTGTGCTCAGGGAGGCAAGGGGTGGCGAGGTTGGGCCGGAATTGGAGCAAAGGCTCGTCGGAGACCGCGGTGGTGCGAGCAACAATGGGAGCGGCCTGGGGGCAGAGAGTGGGAGGCGCGTGAGGGGAAATGGAGAGGAGGAGTGGGCTCTTTAACGTGCGTGGTCGCAGCGAGTAATGGCGAAGGCGTTAAGGCGAATTTAACCGCGGCATCAACGGCAGAAACGGCCGGCGTGGTCGTCGCGGGGAGGAAGAAGATGAGCTGGAGGGGTGGGGCATGCTTGTCAGCGAGAAAGGGAGTGAGGGGGAGGGTCCACCGGTCAGCGTCTATGCGGGTGCGAGACTGTGTGTAGAAAATGTTTCGCTGGGTAGTGTTGGTGGGATGGAGTTGGGCCTAGACTGGGCTGGCCGGCTGGGCTGCTGTTGATTCCATTTTTTTTCTTTTTGAAAGCTTTTCCTTTTTCTAATTCTATTTTCTGTTTTGGAAATTCAAACAACAAAACAAACATTGAAAACAATTCAAACATTCACCACACTTGTAATTGAATTTAGTTATGTTTAACAACATAAACCAAAGTCTCAAAAATAAAATAATATTTTTAATCTTTTTAGGATCCATTCATTAATTAAATAAAATGGACCTTAGTTATTTAATCAAATAGGGTTTGATTTATTTAATAAAATCTCCATTTGAAATCTAAATATTTTCAAAACCAAATCAGTAGGTTTTATTTGAAAATATAAAATACTTGGAAAACTTGTTTAAAATAAATAAATAAGTTTTGATGTTTAATTAAAATAGTAAAACCTTTTTATTTTTAATAAACTTGGATATTAAATCCTTATTATTTTATTTAAATAAACCTTTACTATTTTTATCAAATAGAAATATTTTATTTCAAAAGCTTGGCCAAGTTTTAATTTGGCTTATAAAATATTCCTTATTTAAATTTCTTCCTTTTCATTTGAAAACCAAATCTTTTTATTAAAGATCAAAAATAGTAATTTTAATTTTTTTTAACTTTATTGTTTATTTAACTTTTTAAATCCCTTTAGGATTTTATTTGATACAAATAGGTTTTGAAAGTTTCCAATTGGATTCAAAAAGTTTCTTCTCACCCTGAAAATCAACAAAGTTTTATTTTATTCATTTATTTTTCACATTACAAGATTTGGAAAATCTTGGGATGTGACAGGCTACCACCCTTAAAATAAATCTCGTCCCGAGATTTGGGGAGGCTAGGGTTACAAGTTGGTTCTAAACAACTAGGGTACTACCACCCTTAAAAATTTCCATCTAAATTACATACTGGCCTTCTTGGGATCTTGGTGTAACTTCCCTGGGCAGAATTTTGCATAGTGGCCTACCTCCTTGCATTTGAAACATGTGACAAGGCTGAGATCCCTTATAGGCTTGTTTATCTTGTGTTTCATCTTTTCTGGACAGTTGCTTGCATAATGTCCTAGCTCTTTGCAGTTGTTGCACCACACTTGGCTAATATCTTTCTTTTCCTTTGGTATCATTTCCTCTTGTTTGTTTCCTTGGTTCTTCTTCTTTTCTGGGCAGTCACTGGCATAGTGTCCCATCTCTTTGCAATTGTAACATTGCAACTGGCTTATGTCCTTCTTCTTCTTTTTGGGTCTCTCCAAAACTAGGAGTTCTTCTAGTTCATGCTCCTCAAAGGTGGGAAATCTTTCTCTCTTCTTGGGGCAGTTACTAAAGATATGACTTTCTTTTTCACAATTAGGGCATTGATCTTCATGCTTTTTGCATGTATGATCCTTGTCTCCACAAATATTGCAAGCTTGAGTTCCTTCTAAAATAACATCTTTGCCATCCTTGTTGTCATTAGCTCTTTGGGAAAAGTTTTCTCTCATGTTGATCATTTGAGTAACCAATCCTTGCAACAATTGGGATTGAAGTTTCAAAATCCTTTGTATGGCTGGGTCTAGTCCATTGTTGTTAGCTAACAGCTGAGTTGTCTCTTGGCTCAACTGGTTTTGAGTTACTATGAGTTCTCTCATGTTGTCCTCTTGGTTGTTGTTGTTGTCATCAACCTTGATGTTGGAGTTTCTTGGAGAAGTCATCTGTGTGGGTTGGATTGGGATTAGAATGGGCAAAAGATTTCTAAGGAAATAATTCTAATCACACACATCACAATTCATTCAAGCAATGTGCAAGCAATCACAAGCCAAACATTTCACTCAAACAACAAAGTTCAAGCACAGTTTTAGGCAACAAAATATTTTTGTTACACCACACAAGTTGGTGGGTTTGTCTTAAACAAAATATGGTGGTCCATCTATATGGTTCACTTGTGATCTTTCCATCCTTCTTGGTTGATTCTTTTTACATGAGATCATGGTTTCCTTGGAAAAATTTTGGTCACAAAAACTTCAAAGGTGTTGATGGCTCCTTCTAAGTTATATTTCCTTAGTCTCCAAATCTTGAGTAGGATTTCTTGTCTCACTAGTCCTTAGTGATATCCACGGTTGAAGTCCTTGGTAAATATGCTGAAGATGTTGAAGTCATTATAGTTGAAGAAGTTGAAGTCATTAGAGTTGATGAAGTCCTTTGCACATGGTGAAGTCTTTGGCCATGGGGTAGGTTTTTCCATCAAGTTGAAATAGATGAGATGTAGAATCAAAACCAAAATGGTTGAGGAAAGAGTTTACAAGATTGTTTGTAAATAAGTTTTGGAACAAATACAACTCCTATTTTTCTAAGGTGTTTTATCCAATCCTAGGTTTACAAATCCTACAGGAAACACAATGCTCTGATACCATCTGTAAGGGTCCCAACCTTTAATAAGGTAGAGTCCCCTGTGTTTACAATGCTAGTCCCTGGATCAATAGCTAGCATCCACAGTTAAGATGTAATATCAAGAAACAAAGGTCATAATACAACTTTATAACCAGGAATAACATAATTTTATTACATCTTACATAGCTCATTTGGCTATTACATTACATTGCAGCAGAATATCTATAAGCATGGGGTCCTTCATCTTCAAAGTGCCACAGGCAGACATGTTGGTTGTAGACTTTGTAATCCTAATCAACACACTTCACTAAATCAATCAAACCTGCAACATCACAAGTTACAGCCACAAAGGGTCAATACATTTGAATTGTATTGGCAAGTGATACTATGGTAGTATAGTGGAGTCTATCATCTATATGCTTTTGGCTAAGTGGAGTTGAGGCTTGCATTGCTCAAAATAGATTTTTCCTTAACATTTGAAAACACTAAGTTTTTGCTTGACAAAATCATTTCTCCCAACCAAAAGGTTGAAGATCCTTCAACCCTTGTTCAACCACAAGTTTTTAACTTTGAAATTTGAATGATGATATTCTTGATTGCTTCCATGTCTTGATGCTCAAATTGTCCTTTGCCAGGGACATGGCTAAGTACTTAGATTTTACACTCTGCAGAGGTGGTGCACTTTCCGCACAAGACTTGGTTTCACCAAGACAAGATCTTTCAGAAGCCTTCCCTTAGACCAAAATGGACGCGTTCCAACCTATCAAACTCTACCACCAACTGTCCATATGGCTAAGTTCTTGCAACCTATATGATCCAGGCAGAGCCCATAATGCCAAGTGGTTGCACTTGAAGCTTCTCAACATTTGACATCTCAAATCTCTTTGTTCCTGGGTGGCAGTCCACAAGTGTGATACACAAGGTAAACCATAAACATGGGCCTTGTGTAACCACTCAACCAAAAACCACCAAGCAAGTCCCTTTCCACCCAGGTGATTCATTAACTTAGTTGTTTTATTAAACAAAAACACAAGTCCTCAGACTTAGAAATTTTTCCATAATATGAATGTATATTCCTCCCTTGGTCTCTATTAGCTAAGCTAAGCTTGATAGTAGTAGGAATCTTAACTTAGGAAAATTTTACTAAGGTTTCATCTACTAGGTTTTCCTATAGCAAGGTTTATACTTAGCAAAAATTCCATGCAAGTTTTACTTAGAAAAGATCACTAATGCATAGTGAAAGTAATGGGACAAAAAGTATGAATCATCACTTGCCTTTTTGGTAGAGTATAGGTTCACTCCTTGATCTTTGCAATGTTCACACACTTCAAGTCACTACAAATCAATCAAGCAAACAATATTTCAATCTACCATTCAAGCAATTCATCACATAAAATCATAGAACCAAGATAATGCATGCAAGCATGCCAAGGATTGTTTTATTTGAAAAAGTGGTTCCTAATGGGTCATAAACATTGGAAAACACCTAATGGTCATTTTATAAAGTGGCAAAGTCATTTGCAAAAGGTTTCACTTTATAAACCATTTTCAAAACAAAGTATCATTTTATGTGGTGTAGAAATATTTTTTTACTAAGGCATTAATCTATAGGGTTCACCAAATATGTTTTCAAACCATAAAACTTGGTGTTTGGAGTCAGAGAGTTTAAAACAAAACATTTCCCAAAAGTTTTCTTCCAAAACCATCTTTAATAAATAAACTATATTTTTATTTGTCTAGAAATGGTTTTAAATCAAAGAATCATTCTTTTGTTTCACCAAATACATTGTTGAATCCACAAAGTGTTTCCTATGGTCAGTAGGTTCAAATCACACCATTTGCCAAAGATTTTATCCCCAAAATCATTTTTGAACAATTTTTATAATCTAAACAAGCATACAAATGTTTCTGCAAAAACAAACATTTTAATAGAAGCTTTTTGCTAAACAAATTGCATGGTTGGATAGGGCTTGTTCCACTGATTCCATTGATATAAACTTTGTAATTTTTGGACGTGTGGATCAAAAGTTACAAGAGTTTCAAATCTGCATCTAAATCAGATTCAAAATTTCTTTTAAACAGAACTAGTGACACGCGGCGCTCAACTACTGGTCGATACCGGTTCGGGTGGATCGACTGATGCGGAGCGTTGGATCTAAATAACATCATGCGGCTCTGAGCATACGATACCCCTTCGTTTAGTCAATCTATCGCAACGCTTGGATCTAAATCCTACGATCCACAGCAACTCAACCAAGAACTGGCGGCGCTGCGCGGCGGCGACTGGCGGCGACGCTCAGGCGGTGGCGCTACGGCAGTTACAGGAAGCAATAGAGGAAACGAGGATGCTCACCGTGATCGCAGGGACGTGGTGATGCTCGAGGCATGGTCGGTTGGTCGAGGGGCGCACTGGCGTGGAAGTAATCACTCGCCGGAGTGGGGAACAACGTCGGGCGGCTCTGGTCATGGTCGGAGGCGACGCTGTGGTTCACCCCGAAGCAAAACGAGGACACGGTTAGATGCGCAAGATCAAGGCGAAGCTGCGTGCGTGAAGGAGAGGGTGCGGGGTGGTTGGTTCTTACCAGGAAACTTCGCCGGAGAGAGGCAGACGCGGCGGCGCGGTCAGTGGTTGTCGAAGTCGACGCTCAGGGGCGCCCGCGGTTGAATGGAGGGCACAGACAGGTGCGCCTGGGAGTGGGGATCACGGTTGTGTGCTCAGGGAGGCAAGGGGTGGCGAGGTTGGGCCAGAATTGGAGCAAAGGCTCATCGGAGACCGCGGTGGTGCGAGCAACAATGGGAGCGGCCTGGGGGCAGAGAGTGGGAGGCGCGTGAGGGGAAATGGAGAGGAGGAGTGGGCTCTTTAACGTGCGTGGTCGCAGCGAGTAATGGCGAAGGCGTTAAGGCGAATTTAACCGCGGCATCAACGGCAGAAACGGCCGGCGTGGTCGTCGCGGGGAGGAAGAAGATGAGCTGGAGGGGTGGGGCATGCTTGTCAGCGAGAAAGGGAGTGAGGGGGAGGGTCCACCGGTCAGCGTCTATGCGGGTGCGAGACTGTGTGTAGAAAACGTTTCGCTGGGTAGTGTTGGTGGGATGGAGTTGGGCCTAGACTGGGCTGGCCGGCTGGGCTGCTGTTGATTCCATTTTTTTTCTTTCTGAAAGCTTTTCCTTTTTCTAATTCTATTTTCTGTTTTGGAAATTCAAACAACAAAACAAACATTGAAAACAATTCAAACATTCACCACACTTGTAATTGAATTTGGTTATGTTTAACAACATAAACCAAAGTCTCAAAAATAAAATAATATTTTTAATCTTTTTAGGATCCATTCATTAATTAAATAAAATGGACCTTAGTTATTTAATCAAATAGGGTTTGATTTATTTAATAAAATCTCCATTTGAAATCTAAATATTTTCAAAACCAAATCAGTAGGTTTTATTTGAAAATATAAAATACTTGGAAAACTTGTTTAAAATAAATAAATAAGTTTTGATGTTTAATTAAAATAGTAAAACCTTTTTATTTTTAATAAACTTGGATATTAAATCCTTATTATTTTATTTAAATAAACCTTTACTATTTTTATCAAATAGAAATATTTTATTTCAAAAGCTTGGCCAAGTTTTAATTTGGCTTATAAAATATTCCTTATTTAAATTTCTTCCTTTTCATTTGAAAACCAAATCTTTTTATTAAAGATCAAAAATAGTAATTTTAATTTTTTTTAACTTTATTGTTTATTTAACTTTTTAAATCCCTTTAGGATTTTATTTGATACAAATAGGTTTTGAAAGTTTCCAATTGGATTCAAAAAGTTTCTTCTCACCCTGAAAATCAACAAAGTTTTATTTTATTCATTTATTTTTCACATTACAAGATTTGGAAAATCTTGGGATGTGACAGGCTACCACCCTTAAAATAAATCTCGTCCCGAGATTTGGGGAGGCTAGGGTTACAAGTTGGTTCAAAACAACTAGGGTACTACCACCCTTAAAAATTTCCATCTAAATTACATACTGGCCTTCTTGGGATCTTGGTGTAACTTCCCTGGGCAGAAGTTTGCATAGTGGCCTACCTCCTTGCATTTGAAACATGTGACAAGGCTGAGATCCCTTATAGGCTTGTTTATCTTGTGTTTCATCTTTTCTGGACATTTGCTTGCATAATGTCCTAGCTCTTTGCAGTTGTTGCACCACACTTGGCTAATATCTTTCTTTTCCTTTGGTATCATTTCCTCTTGTTTGTTTCCTTGGTTCTTCTTCTTTTCTGGGCAGTCACTGGCATAGTGTCCCATCTCTTTGCAATTGTAACATTGCAACTGGCTTATGTCCTTCTTCTTCTTTTTGGGTCTCTCCAAAACTAGGAGTTCTTCTAGTTCATGCTCCTCAAAGGTGGGAAATCTTTCTCTCTTCTTGGGGCAGTTACTAAAGATATGACTTTCTTTTTCACAATTAGGGCATTGATCTTCATGCTTTTTGCATGTATGATCCTTGTCTCCACAAATATTGCAAGCTTGAGTTCCTTCTAAAATAACATCTTTGCCATCCTTGTTGTCATTAGCTCTTTGGGAAAAGTTTTCTCTCATGTTGATCATTTGAGTAACCAATCCTTGCAACAATTGGGATTGAAGTTTCAAAATCCTTTGTATGGCTGGGTCTAGTCCATTGTTGTTAGCTAACAGCTGAGTTGTCTCTTGGCTCAACTGGTTTTGAGTTACTATGAGTTCTCTCATGTTGTCCTCTTGGTTGTTGTTGTTGTTGTCATCAACCTTGATGTTGGAGTTTCTTGGAGAAGTCATCTATGTGGGTTGGATTGGGATTAGAATGGGCAAAAGATTTCTAAGGAAATAATTCTAATCACACACATCACAATTCATTCAAGCAATGTGCAAGCAATCACAAGCCAAACATTTCACTCAAACAACAAAGTTCAAGCACAGTTTTAGGCAACAAAATATTTTTGTTACACCACACAAGTTGGTGGGTTTGTCTTAAACAAAATATGGTGGTCCATCTATATGGTTCACTTGTGATCTTTCCATCCTTCTTGGTTGATTCTTTTTACATGAGATCATGGTTTCCTTGGAAAAATTTTGGTCACAAAAACTTCAAAGGTGTTGATGGCTCCTTCTAAGTTATATTTCCTTAGTCTCCAAATCTTGAGTAGGATTTCTTGTCTCACTAGTCCTTAGTGATATCCACGGTTGAAGTCCTTGGTAAATATGCTGAAGATGTTGAAGTCATTATAGTTGAAGAAGTTGAAGTCATTAGAGTTGATGAAGTCCTTTGCACATGGTGAAGTCTTTGGCCATGGGGTAGGTTTTTCCATCAAGTTGAAATAGATGAGATGTAGAATCAAAACCAAAATGGTTGAGGAAAGAGTTTACAAGATTGTTTGTAAATAAGTTTTGGAACAAATACAACTCCTATTTTTCTAAGGTGTTTTATCCAATCCTAGGTTTACAAATCCTACAGGAAACACAATGCTCTGATACCATCTGTAAGGGTCCCAACCTTTAATAAGGTAGAGTCCCCTGTGTTTACAATGCTAGTCCCTGGATCAATAGCTAGCATCCACAGTTAAGATGTAATATCAAGAAACAAAGGTCATAATACAACTTTATAACCAGGAATAACATAATTTTATTACATCTTACATAGCTCATTTGGCTATTACATTACATTGCAGCAGAATATCTATAAGCATGGGGTCCTTCATCTTCAAAGTGCCACAGGCAGACATGTTGGTTGTAGACTTTGTAATCCTAATCAACACACTTCACTAAATCAATCAAACCTGCAACATCACAAGTTACAGCCACAAAGGGTCAATACATTTGAATTGTATTGGCAAGTGATACTATGGTAGTATAGTGGAGTCTATCATCTATATGCTTTTGGCTAAGTGGAGTTGAGGCTTGCATTGCTCAAAATAGATTTTTCCTTAACATTTGAAAACACTAAGTTTTTGCTTGACAAAATCATTTCTCCCAACCAAAAGGTTGAAGATCCTTCAACCCTTGTTCAACCACAAGTTTTTAACTTTGAAATTTGAATGATGATATTCTTGATTGCTTCCATGTCTTGATGCTCAAATTGTCCTTTGCCAGGGACATGGCTAAGTACTTAGATTTTACACTCTGCAGAGGTGGTGCACTTTCCGCACAAGACTTGGTTTCACCAAGACAAGATCTTTCAGAAGCCTTCCCTTAGACCAAAATGGACGCGTTCCAACCTATCAAACTCTACCACCAACTGTCCATATGGCTAAGTTCTTGCAACCTATATGATCCAGGCAGAGCCCATAATGCCAAGTGGTTGCACTTGAAGCTTCTCAACATTTGACATCTCAAATCTCTTTGTTCCTGGGTGGCAGTCCACAAGTGTGATACACAAGGTAAACCATAAACATGGGCCTTGTGTAACCACTCAACCAAAAACCACCAAGCAAGTCCCTTTCCACCCAGGTGATTCATTAACTTAGTTGTTTTATTAAACAAAAACACAAGTCCTCAGACTTAGAAATTTTTCCATAATATGAATGTATATTCCTCCCTTGTTCTCTATTAGCTAAGCTAAGCTTGATAGTAGTAGGAATCTTAACTTAGGAAAATTTTACTAAGGTTTCATCTACTAGGTTTTCCTATAGCAAGGTTTATACTTAGCAAAAATTCCATGCAAGTTTTACTTAGAAAAGATCACTAATGCATAGTGAAAGTAATGGGACAAAAAGTATGAATCATCACTTGCCTTTTTGGTAGAGTATAGGTTCACTCCTTGATCTTTGCAATGTTCACACACTTCAAGTCACTACAAATCAATCAAGCAAACAATATTTCAATCTACCATTCAAGCAATTCATCACATAAAATCATAGAACCAAGATAATGCATGCAAGCATGCCAAGGATTGTTTTATTTGAAAAAGTGGTTCCTAATGGGTCATAAACATTGGAAAACACCTAATGGTCATTTTGTAAAGTGGCAAAGTCATTTGCAAAAGGTTTCACTTTATAAACCATTTTCAAAACAAAGTATCATTTTATGTGGTGTAGAAATATTTTTTTACTAAGGCATTAATCTATAGGGTTCACCAAATATGTTTTCAAACCATAAAACTTGGTGTTTGGAGTCAGAGAGTTTAAAACAAAACATTTCCCAAAAGTTTTCTTCCAAAACCATCTTTAATAAATAAACTATATTTTTATTTGTCTAGAAATGGTTTTAAATCAAAGAATCATTCTTTTGTTTCACCAAATACATTGTTGAATCCACAAAGTGTTTCCTATGGTCAGTAGGTTCAAATCACACCATTTGCCAAAGATTTTATCCCCAAAATCATTTTTGAACAATTTTTATAATCTAAACAAGCATACAAATGTTTCTGCAAAAACAAACATTTTAACAGAAGCTTTTTGCTAAACAAATTGCATGGTTGGCTAGGGCTTGTTCCACTGATTCCATTGATATAAACTTTGTAATTTTTGGACGTGTGGATCAAAAGTTACAAGAGTTTCAAATCTGCATCTAAATCAGATTCAAAATTTCTTTTAAACAGAACTAGTGACACGCGGCGCTCAACTACTGGTCGATACCGGTTCGGGTGGATCGACTGATGCGGAGCGTTGGATCTAAATAACATCATGCGGCTCTGAGCATACGATACCCCTTCGTTTAGTCAATCTATCGCAACGCTTGGATCTAAATCCTACGATCCACAACAACTCAACCAAGAACTGGCGGCGCTGCGCGGCGGCGACTGGCGGCGACGCTCAGGCGGTGGCGCTACGGCAGTTACAGGAAGCAATAGAGGAAACGAGGATGCTCACCGTGATCGCAGGGACATGGTGATGCTCGAGGCGTGGTCGGTTGGTCGAGGGGCGCATTGGCGTGGAAGTAATCACTCGCCGGAGTGGGGAACGGCGTCGGGCGGCTCTGGTCATGGTCGGAGGCGACGCTGTGGTTCACCCCGAAGCAAAACGAGGACACGGTTAGATGCGCAAGATCAAGGCGAAGCTGCGTGCGTGAAGGAGAGGGTGCGGGGTGGTTGGTTCTTACCAGGAAACTTCGCCGGAGAGAGGCAGACGCGGCGGCGCGGTCAGTGGTTGTCGAAGTCGACGCTCAGGGGCGCCCGCGGTTGAATGGAGGGCACAGACAGGTGCGCCTGGGAGTGGGGATCACGGTTGTGTGCTTAGGGAGGCAAGGGGTGGCGAGGTTGGGCCGGAATTGGAGCAAAGGCTCGTCGGAGACCGCGGTGGTGCGAGCAACAATGGGAGCGGCCTGGGGGCAGAGAGTGGGAGGCGCGTGAGGGGAAATGGAGAGGAGGAGTGGGCTCTTTAACATGCGTGGTCGCAGCGAGTAATGGCGAAGGCGTTAAGGCGAATTTAACCGCGGCATCAACGGCAGAAACGGCCGGCGTGGTCGTCGCGGGGAGGAAGAAGATGAGCTGGAGGGGTGGGGCATGCTTGTCAGCGAGAAAGGGAGTGAGGGGGAGGGTCCACCGGTCAGCGTCTGTGCGGGTTCGAGACTGTGTGTAGAAAACGTTTCGCTGGGTAGTGTTGGTGGGATGGAGTTGGGCCTAGACTGGGCTGGCCGGCTGGGCTGTTGTTGATTCCATTCTTTTTCTTTCTGAAAGCTTTTCCTTTTTGTAATTCTATTTTCTGTTTTGGAAATTCAAACAACAAAACAAACATTCAAAACAATTCAAACATTCACCACACTTGTAATTGAATTTGGTTCTGTTTAACAACATAAACCAAAGTCTCAAAAATAAAATAATATTTTTAATCTTTTTAGGATCCATTCATTAATTAAATAAAATGGACCTTAGTTATTTAATCAAATAGGGTTTGATTTATTTAATAAAATCTCCATTTGAAATCTAAATATTTTCAAAACCAAATCAGTAGGTTTTATTTGAAAATATAAAATACTTGGAAAACTTGTTTAAAATAAATAAATAAGTTTTAATGTTTAATTAAAATAGTAAAACCTTTTTATTTTTAATAAACTTGGATATTAAATCCTTATTATTTTATTTAAATAAACCTTTACTATTTTTATCAAATAGAAATATTTTATTTCAAAAGCTTGGCCAAGTTTTAATTTGGCTTATAAAATATTCCTTATTTAAATTTCTTCCTTTTCATTTGAAAACCAAATCTTTTTTATTAAAGATCAAAAATAGTAATTTTAATTTTTTTTTAAAATTTATTGTTTATTTAACTTTTTAAATCCCTTTAAGATTTTATTCGATCCAAATAGGTTTTGAAAGTTTCCAATTGGATTCAGAAAGTTTCTTCTCACCCTGAAAATCAACAAAGTTTTATTTTATTCATTTATTTTTCACATTACAAGATTTGGAAAATCTTAGGATGTGACACACTAGCATCCACTTGGCCAAGATATCTACTAGAAACAGAGAGCATGCAAGATAACAAACAACACAGACATGATAGAATCAATAAGACAAAACCATTAATCAATCTGACATAGTACGATGGTGGCGGCGGGAAGAGCTTCAGATCCCCCCAATCTAAGGACGATGGTGGCGGCGGCTACAGACGGTTTCATGGAATATTGATCGGGTCCTTAGGGTTTAGGCATCGGGGAGTCTTTATAGACGAAGAGGCGAGGCAGGGGGCCGCCAGGGCGGCTGCACCCCCTAGGCGCGGGGTGGGCTCACCTGTGCGGCCAGGGGGTGTAGCCCCCTGGTGACTCTCCTCCGTATCGTATTCCGGCTACGTGTTCCCCACGATAAAATATTGACATTGGCTTTTGTCCCGTCCAATTCCGAGAATATTGATTTCCTGCCTTTTTGGAACCAAAAACAGAAGAAAACAGGCAACTGGCACTGTGGCATCTTGTTAATAGGTTAGTACCAGAAAACATATAAAAACACCTCAAAGTGTAGACAAAACCAAAGCAAACTAGATACTAAATAAGCATGGAGCATCAAAAATTATAGATACGTTTCTGACGTATCAAGCATCCCCAAGCTTAACTCCTGCTCGTCCTTGAGTAGGTAAGTGATAAAAAGACTAATTTTTAAGGTGACATGCACCATCAAAATCAAGATCAAACCATTTGCAAGCATTGAAAGTTGGGATCAAAGAACTCTAAACATCAACATGAAAGATGGAGTTCTAACAGTAAGACAAAGTAACTATGCATGCAACATGAAAGGTTACAAACAAAGATCATTACTAACATGCATTGAAAAACATTTGTTTGTTTCACATACAGAAAACATGGCATAGTGGCATTCAGCTTGTCCCTCATGGAGTAGAAAATAGATCCATAGGACACCTTCAAAGTTCATAAGAGTGACTAGATACAGATAAAACAAGAACAAGTAATATCAACAATATGCATCAATCAATAAGTTTTGCGACAATGCACATAGAACTAAGAATGGCAACTATGCTCTCTTAACTGGTGCCTAAAGGTAGAAGGTGGAGACTCAGTATAATGGTGGAATAAGGACCCTTCATAGAGGGAAGCAAGGATTTCAAGTCTCAAAAAGAGCTTCCAAAAATTATGGTACTTATTAGATTTCAGCTCTCATTGCCCCATCATAAGCATCTTGAAGTAATTAAGGTTAAAGTGAACAAACTATGGAGTATATGCTTGACAAAGTATAAGTTGGTAATATCATGTCCCTTGAATACGAGGGCCGCTCCTCATGCTACTCAACTTTAGTCACCTGTAAGTTCTTGTCATAGTAAGTACATGTATATCATAGAGAACCGCCAACGGGGTACCCCTTGCACATGATACAGGAGCTATCCCATAATCAAAATGACAAGGCAAGCAGATAATGAGCATCTCAGCAATCTTCTTATTTACCATGGAAATATGGTGCTTTTTTTCTCTCTTTCCTCTTTTCAACGTGTCTCTTTTTTTATAAGAAGAAAACTTCATAGGTGTCATTATGGTGATGCTGCAAGTTTCCACCATGATTAGGCATGGGTTAGGCTAGCGGCCCAGGCGTTTATCTAACACACATAAATAATTCCATGGACTTACAAGCTCCCCTTTCATTTCACACTGACGACATCCATAGACAAAAGAGCATGATATCAACTGTGTACAAAGTACAGGTGCAATGTTGAAAGCGTTCCCCGTGACAGCATGATTCTGCTAATTCTAACGTATAAGTGCAAGAATATACAACATAGATAACACAATGTTTCAAGTTTATTAGGGGCAAGAAAAATAAAGTGTGCCATCAAGTTTGTGAGAGCTTTAATCACTAAGTTTTCACATAACAAAATACTTTTTAATTGGAAGATAGATGAAAACAAGAATATACTTGGAATGGTGTAACACACCATGCATAGGAATTTATAGTGGACACTTTGGAATAACTTGGTTTCTTGGGAGTTGTATGCATGAGTAGAGCTTACTCATACAAGTGGAGGCTAGCAAAAGACTGGGAGCGACCAACTAAGAGAGCAATAATGGCCATAATCAAACAGAGCGACAAAACATTACTAATCAAAGCATAAAGTGGTACTACAAGTCAAGGACTACATGATCATAGAGGATATGGTGACTTGTTCATAGTCATAACATGGTGTGAGTATGTGCCAAGTCAACCCAAACAAAGCATTAAAGGAGAATACCACAATACTATGCTTTTGTATGCTAAAACAACGCATGATTTTTTCAAGGCACACTAAGCAATCCCAATTGTTTGGAACAAGTCATGCTACAGCAATAATCACTAAGCATAAGGTCAAAACAACATCTATCATGACATGCTAAAGTCTAAGTCACAGTCAAAGCAAGCTCCTCTTCTACTACTCAAGCAAGAACTTTCTACTCCTTTCCAACACCAATCAACTTATTTGAAACAACAAAGCGAGAACGGGGGTCCAAACTACTTTATTCAAGCAAAATAAGCAAACTAAATAAACCAAACAAAAACTAAGGCGCTCCAATAATAACACAACAGTGCATGAAACAATAAAAACGAAGTGTCTAGAAAGACCTAAGCTTTTTATTGATGAAGAAGGGGATGCCTTGGGCATACCTATGCTTTGACGCCTGTACCTCTTGTATATTTCTTGGGGTGACACGGGGTGGCATCCCCAATCTTGATATTTTGTCCATTCTTCATCTCATTACATCATTCTTCCTCTACACCTGAAAATTTTCCTTCATACAAAACTTCACACAATCTTCATTAGCAACATTAGTGTATTCAAAAGATAATAGACCTTTGGGTTTAGCTTTAGAACAACAAAACTTTCACTAAAAACACAAGATACTGTAGCAATTCCCTCAAAAAGCTCAATTTCCCAAAAAGAACCCAAAAAGGAATCGATAAGAAGCAAATGCAAATAATGGCAGAAATCTATCAAAACAGACCAGCAGGTAGAAACCGATTTTTTCGAAGACCTTCTGTTAATCAAATCAAAATTTGTTGAACTAACAAAATTTATCTAACATACCGGGGGATCTATTCAGAAAATATCAGCTCAATCCGACTTACATAGATTCCTCGTGAATTTTTATGGTGGAGCACAAAAATCTGTTTCGGGACAACAACTCCCCAAATCTTACTTCCCTCTCATTAGAGGTTATTCTTGGCACAAAAGGCAAATAAAAAGGATAATAAGAGGTCATTACGGAGGTAATAACTTCCAAGACTCAAGAAAACCTTTGGGTTATCTCCCAATAATTACTTTTCTTTAACGCCTTTAAGCTAGGCTTGATAGTTTGAGAAGATGCTCACATAAGAAATATGAATTGAACTAAAAGAGAGCATCAAGAAGAAAATTCAATACACATTTAAGTCTAACCCTCTTCCTATGCATAGGAATCTTGTACACAAATAAATTCATGAAGAACAAAGTAACAGGCATAGGAAGATAAGACAGGAGTAACTTCAAAACTTTCAACACATAGAGAGGTGTTTCAATATCAACAAAACTTTTACAACCATATTTTCCTCTCTCATAATAATTTTCAGTAGCCTCATGAATAAACTCAACAATATAACTATCACATAAAGCATGTTTTTCATGATCTACAAACAAGCTCAAGAATAGTGGGATTAAAACCTTCAAACCCACTTTTAACAATTTTATAATAAGAAGACTGATCATTCAATATAGGACCATCATCTAGAGCTTTATAATAAACATTTTCTAAGCAAAACTCTTTAGAATCATGCATTTCGAAGTTAGGCACAAATAAATGATTAACATAGATAACATGAGCATAACTATTATCACAAGTTTTACCCATAGCAGATATTTCAAAAGAATCCACACGAACATAACATTCATCCTCCTTTTTTTCATCTAATGGGCTTCTAGTTTCAGAAATTTCGTCTTTCATAGACTCCTGCAAAGCATTAGTCTCTTCCGTGTGTGGAAAGCATCTATTAAAATATTCAAGAATATAGCTATTTGCTTCCTTGTAATTATCAAAGCAAAATTATAAACCTCATATTCATAAGGTGTATCGTCAGTATTCTTCAATTTGTTCCACATCAGAAAAGTCATAATTTCCTTTAATATAAGAAGATATGGTAACATTATCATTATACTCACATTGAAAAGGAAGGTGTTTATACCTCCTACAACAACAAGATTTATCAAAGCAATAAGTAACATTATAAGTAGAGCACACGTCTCTAGCAATAGTATTCAACTTATCAATTTGTTCCCATAAGTGTTTCCCTTTTTGTGACAAACGGTGTTCCTTATAATAATACTTTTCTTCTTCCGTGAACCCACCTTGCCAATAAGAACTAGTTTCAAAGAAACCATACATTGATAGAAACCATGGCAAAGCAAGGCAATAACAGACCAGCAACTGGATTAGGAACTAATTTTGTTGTGTTTTTTATAAGAGAAAGCAAACCAAACTAAACTAGTTTTTTGGAGTTTTTGATAAAAAGAGGCAAACAAAACCAAGCAAAAGAAAATAAGCAAAACAAAAACAAAGTAAAGAGAAAGGTTGTGAAGGACTCCCCTTGTGAAGACGTCCTTAGCCTCCTGGAAACAGCACCAGAAAAGCTTGATGATGGGCGTGTTGTCAACGCCTCGTTGGGAGACCCCAAGAGCAAAGTGTGATGAGCATAGAAGCAAGTTTTCCCTCAGTAAGAAACCAAGGTTATCGAACCAGTAGGAGGAAGGAAACGACTCAAAGGTGTTGCTAGCAACTTGGAAACCTGTACGACACAAACTCAAGACTTTGCCCCAACGAACAGTGAGGTTGTCAATCTCACCGGTTTGCTGTAACAAAGGATTATCTGTATGGTGTGGAAGGTAATGGTGGTTTGAAGAAAGTAACAGTAACAATGGAAGGTATATCAATGGTAAAGATTGGACCAGGGTCCATAGTTCACTAGAGGTGTTCTTCTTAGATAAACAAACATGGCATGCTGGGTAAACGAATTACAACAGGGCAATTGACAGGACTGAGCAAGGCATAACAATGCAATACTAGACATTCATGATCCTATGAGATTCAATTGGGAAATACAACAAGATACATAGACCACCATCCAACTGCATCTATGACTTGAAATCCACCTTCAGGTTATTATCCGAACCCCCTCCAGTATTAAGTTGCAAGCAACAGATAACTGCTTTAAGCAAAGTGTGTAAGGTAAACAATCCACTTGTTCCATGAACAAGAGAGCGTTGTTTTCTCCCTAGTGGCAACAACACATCTACAACCTTAGAGATTTCTATCACTTCCCTTAGATTAAGGCATGAACCCACTATCTAGCATAGATACCCCCTCTTGGAGTCACTAGCATCTACTCGGCCAATATAGCTACTAGAAACAAAGAGCATGCAAAATCACAAACAACACAGACATGATAGAATCAATAAGACAAAACCATTAATCAATATGACATAGTAATCTCAATATCCATCGGATCCTCGCAAACACAACATGCATGATTATAAATAGATGAGATCTTGATCATGAACGGATTTCACAAGATCTAAACATGACAGCACAAAGGAGGAGATAGAACCATCTAGCTACTACATGGACCCGTAGTCCAAGGTGGAACTACTCACGCTTCATACCGGAGGCTGGCATGATGAAGAAGAAGGCCTCCGGGATGATCCCCCTCCGGCAGGGTGCCAGGAAGAGCTTCAGATCTCCCGCGATCTAGGGATGATGGTGGCGGCGGCTACAAACGGTTTCATGGAATATTGATCGTGTCCTTAGGGTTTAGGGATCGGGTGGTCTTTATAGGCGAAGAGGCGAGTGATGACTCCTTGATGGCGCCATAGAACTTGGTGCTTGACGTGGAGTCTGTTGGGAACCCCAAGAGCAAGGTGTGAAGCAGCACATCAGCAAGTCTTCCCTCAGTAAGAAACCAAGGTTATCGAACCAGTAGGAGGAAGGAAACGTCACACAGGTGTTGCAAGCAACGTGGAGACCTGCACAACACAAATTCAAGACTTTTCCCCAACGAACAGTGAGGTTGTCAAGCTCACCGGTTTGCTGTAACAAAGGACTAATTGTATGGTGTGGAAGGTAATGGTTCGCAGTAAGTAAACAAGTAATAGTGGAAGATGTATCAATGGTAAAGATTGGACCGGGGTCCATAGTTCACTAGAGGTGCTCTCCTTAGATAAACAACATGGCATGAAGGGTAAACAAATTACAATGGGGCAATTGTTAGGAACTGAGCAAGGCATAACAATGCAATTACTGGTCAGAAAGATCCTATGAGATTCGATTGGGCAATACAACAATATACATAGACCGCCATCCAACTGCATCTATGACTAGAAGTCCACCTTCAGGTTATCATCCGAACCCCCTCCAGTATTAAGTTGCAAGCAACAGACAACTGCCTTAAGCAAAGTGTGTAAGGTAAATAGTACACATGTTCCATGAACAAGAGACCGTTGTTTTCTCCCTAGTAGCAACAACACATCTACAACCAAAGATATTTCTGTCACTTCCCTTGGAAACTAGAGGCATGAACCCATTATCGAGCATAAATACCCCCTCTTGGAGTCACTAGCAACTACTTGGCCAAGATAGCTACTAACAACGGAGAGCATGCAAGATCACAAACAACACAGACATGATAGAATCATAAAGACAAAACCATTAATCAAACCAACATAATAATCTCAATATCCATCGGATCCCCATAAACACAACATGCATTATTACAAATAGATTAGATCTTGATCATGAACGGAGCTCACAAGATCTATTGATCGGGTCCTTAGGGTTTCTGCATCGGGGGCATCTTATAGGCGAAGGGGGAGTACGAGGAGGTGGCCAGGGGCCCCACACCCTGCCTAGGCGCGGGGTAGGGCCCACCCGTGCCTAGGGGGTGTGTGACTACCCTGGCACGCCTCTCCATCTCCCCTCTGGAATTCTTGTTCCCCACGGAAAGTAATTGACTTTGACGTTTGTCCCGGCCAATTCCAAGAATATTTCTTTGCTAGCTTTTTTGGAACCAAAAACAGCAGAAAACAGGCAACTGGCACTGTGGCAACTTGTTAATAGGTTAGTACCAGAAAACATGTAAAAAGCACCTCAAAGTGTAGACAAAGCAAAGCAAAGTAGGTACTAAACAAGCATGGAGGATCAAAAATTATAGATACGTTTTCGACGTATCAAGCATCCCCAAGCTTAACTCTTGCTCGTCCTCGAGTAGGTAAGTGATAAAAGAATAATTTTTGAGGTGACATGCACCTTCACAATGAAGATCTAACCATTTGCAAGCATTGAAAGCTGGGATCAAAGAACTCTAAACATGTGCATGAAAGATGGAGTTCTAACAATAGTACATAGTAACTATGCATGCAACATGAAAGGCTACAAACAAAGATCATGAATAACATGCATTGAAAAATCTTTATTTGTTTCACATACAGAAAACATGGCATAGTGGCAATCAGCTTGTCCCTCATAGAGTAGAAAATAGATGCATAGGACACCTTCAAAGTTCACAAGGGTGACTAGAAACAAGTAGCACAAGAACAAGTAATAACACAATATGCATCAATCAATAAGCTTTGGAACACTGCACACAGAATGACAACTATGCTCTCTTAATGGTGCCTAAAGGTAGAAGGTGGAGACTCAATAATGGTGGAAGAAGGTACTTTTATTTATAAAGGAAACAGGGATTTCAAGTTTCAAAAAGAGCTTCCAGAAATTATGGTACTTTTTAGCTTTCAGCCCTCATTGCCCCTATCATAAGCATCTTGAAGTGATTAAGGTTAAAATGAACAAAGATGGAGTTATATGCTTGACGAAGTATAAGTTGGCAATCTCATGTCCCTTGAATACTAGGTCCACACCTCATGCTACTCAACTTCAGTCACCTATAATTTCTTGTCATTGTAAGTATTTGCATATCATAGATAACCGCCAACGAGGTACCCCTTGAAAGAACATGTGGGCCCCCATGTGTGGTTTTGGTAATTAATGACAATCTTTATGGACTAATGTGTGTATTAAGTTATACTTGTAGGAATTGTCCATTGGCATCTCTTGGAGCTTGTGTCGGCTTCAAGGTCAATGAAATGAGAAGAACATATGTTGTGCAAGCTCAAAATGCGCCATCTATAGAAGATCTCATGTTTGATGCTTGCCATCCTCGGTGATCATGGATCGATGATGAGGAATCAAGAAAGGCATTCCATCTTGAGAAGGGCAAGATCGTCTACATCACGCTCAAGTGGTATGCTCAAGGCAAAGGTACAATCTTGATAGGTTTTCCCTTTTGCCGGTCTCATGTTGTGTGTGGGAGACCGAGTTTTGGATAGATAACCGTACTATCAAGAGGGGCTCTCGAATAACTCGGTCACATTGTTCGGGAGAAAGCTCAAGCCTTTGCATAATTGCATCATCGTATTTGGTTGTTATTTGGTATTATCCATGTGAGGATATAGAGCTTGTGGTAATCTCCATAACAAGCTCTTGTTCATCAAAATCAGATCTTCTGTTTGTATCTTATTGCGATTTTGATCTATGCGGTTTTTCGGTTTCTCACCAAGTGAGGTATCTCACATTATTATACTTGATACATCCTCACTTGGTGATAACCAATATTTCCACTTCTTATTGGAAAGAGTCAATTGGAGTCTCCTAGCCAAAGTTATGAATATTTGATTTATAAAAGAAAAGGAATATATGTTTCTAGGCCGAGCGGTAGTACCGCCCGGGCGGGCCGGTACTACCGCCCGCCTCTGAGCGCGCCCCATTTTCTCTCTGTATAGCCCAGTACCATTTTCTGGTACTACCGTCCGGCCCAGTAGTACCGCCTGGGTGGGCCATACTACTGGTCGACCCATGTATGTCCACAACGCGTCCCTTTCTTTATTCCTGCCGCTGCCGCCAGCCCACTGCATCCCTGCTCGATCCGTGCTGCACAGCTGCTTGCTCTGTTGGGCCCCGCCGCTGCCGCCTGGGTCCCGCGCTCGCACGCGCGCTGCTCACTGCGCTCACCCGTGTTGACCAGCGCCATCTCTCGCACGCGTGCCCCGCAGCGCTCGCTCGCTCCCGCCTCGCTCCCGCCTCGCCTGTTGTTGTCGCTGCCAACCTCGCTGGCCCCACCTCTCCTGCCGCTCCCAGTCCCGCTCGCTGACCCCACTCGTGCGCAACCGCCACCAATCCCGCGCATGCTCGCGCGCGTGCTGTCTGCTTCTGTCGCCGCGTCAACCGATTCCCACGCGCGCGTGTTTTCCCGATGGATCTGCTGCCCCGCGGGCCCGCGTTGACCTGGGCGCTGTCGCGCGCTGCCTTGCTGTGTTGCACCCTCGTCTGCTACTGGCCCCATCTGAGCATGTTTGTAACATCCCAAAAATCATGATTTCAAAGTTTGCATATCATTCATGCATTCATAATCATTTTAGAATCATTTTCAAATAAGATTTCAAAAACAGAAGCATTTGTTGTCTATTATTTTATGTAATCAAGGCAATGACCTTATTATTACTCTCTAATATGAGAATTCTTGGTTTAGCCAGAAAATATTTGAACATAGGTTTGAATGATGTTTCCAAAGCTTGGTCAAAGATTTCAAAACAAAATATGAATTCAAAACCATTCATATGCCTAATATAAACAATTAAATTAAAGCATGGTTTATTTATAAAATCCATTGGACCAATGTATTTTTGAGTGAACAACTTTGTTCTGTAGTCAAATATATGTATGGTCCACTTTACAAAATTCAGAACAAGTTTGAATTCAAACCCATATGAAAAACATTTGAAAATGAATTCATAAAATCAAAATAGAAAAAGAACAGAACAAAAGAAACCAGAAAGGGACGACGCCACTTATTCGGCCCAGCGGCAAAACTAGCCCAATAGCCAGCCCATTCGGGTTTTCCCCTCTCCCTCTGTTTCTCACCGCGCCCGCACACACCCCCTCGCTGACCACTGGGCCCCGCAACCACGTCATGTCATCGTCCCCAAATCACGCCTGCGACCAGCGCCGCCGCGGCCATTTCCTCCCCGATGCAAATTCACTTAAATTCCATTGATGCAGCGCGTGATTCTTGCCCCTGCTCCGGCTACTTAACCCCCACCCCTCTGCGACCATTTCCCCTCACTCAGCACCCCCACTCCGCCACCAGGCTGCCCATATTTCGTAGAACTCCGCCGCAGTACCGACGATCTCCGACGGTAAATTCCGGTGAGCACTCCCCGCCCCTTTCCTTCTAGTCTTGCCAGTATGATCACTGCAACCTTGCGAATCTTCTAACACCACTGGTGTGTGCTAGGACCATCCAGAACCTCGCCAATGTCGACGAGTACATGTGCCCGATGAAGCCATCAACTCCAGCGACACCCTCTGGTAGTTCCTGACCGCCCCTCCTCTCTATTTGTTACTCACGTGTTCACCTGACTTGTGCGCATCTAACAGCACCGTTCGTTTGACTAGGCGTGACCTGTAACCACGCCAGCGATGACGAGCAGCCATACCTGACGACCGAAGCTTCTCCGGCGAGCAATAGACGTCGATTCCGTGCGCCCCTGTCCCTCCTTCGACCACCTTGAGCACCGCGACGACCCCGCGAGCACGGTAAGCCCCTCCGTTCCCTCTCTTGCTTCCTAGAACCGCCGGACCATCACTGACCGAGCGCGTCGCCGCTCGCCATTGACCCAGTGCCGCCAGACTTTGGTTAGGGCAAAGCTGCCCGTTAGATCTTGATCCCACGGCCACGATAGAATCTTTAATCGAAGCGGTATGGGCTGATATGATCCGTGCGATCCCACTTAAATCCAACGGTCTGTACTGATCGATCCACGCGAACCGGTACCATCCAATCAGAAGCTGCCGCGTGGCTAGGGTTTAGATTTAAAATCTGTATTTAGATCTATTAGATGTTCAAACTTGCAAAATTCATATCTTTCGATCCACACGTCCAAATTTTGCAAATTTTATATCAATGGAATCAGGAAAAGGAATTCTATCCAACCATGTACTTTGTATAATGCATTGCTTCTGTAAATTTAGTTGTTTTTGCAGAGACATTTGTAAGCTTATTTTGTGTATAAAAATTTGTTGGAAAATGTTTTAAAGGCCAAATAAAGTTTATTTGATGTATAAATGTTTAGTTTATCAATCGGTAATGTTTTACTTGCATTGTTTGGTTTAGAAAAATCATCACATGGCATTTGCATGCATTCATATATTTTTGTTTGATTATTATGGAATGTGAATTTGGTGTTATCATTTTATGTGTAGATTTTGGTGCTAGTGGTGATTGTGACTATGAGGATTGTTGTTACTCCCCCAACTACCAAGGCAAATGGTGCTTCATATTTTTGTCCCAATATTTTGACTATGCATTAGAAATATTTTGTATAGGGCTTGCATGAATATTTTTGCTAAGTATCTATATGCTATGCTTGGGAAATCCTACTAGTTGTAGAATTGTTAGATTTTTCTGTAAGTTAAGATACTTGCTATTGCCATGCTTATCCTAGCTAGTAGAAACCAAGGGTGGAATATATACATGCTATGGAAAAATATTGCTAAGTCTTTGACTTATGTTTTTGCTTAATAAAACAACTAAGTGAATGAAACACCTGGGTGGATTGGTAATTGTTTGGTGGTTTTTGGTTGAGTGGTTACCAGGGCCCATTTTATAATGGTCTACCCTGTGTATCTCACTTGTGGAATGCCACCCAGGAACAAAGGGATTTGAGATGAAAAATGTTAAGAAGCTTCTAGTGCAGCCACATGGCATTATGGGCTCTACCTGGATCGTATAGGTTGCAATAACTTAGCCATTTGGAAAGTTGGTTGTAGTGGGTGATAGGTTGGAACGCGTCCATTTGGTCTAAGGGAAGGCTTCTGAAAGGTCCTGTCTTGGTGAAAATCAAGTCTTGTGGGGAAAGTGCACCACCTCTACAGAAGGAAGAAACTAAGTACTTAGCCGTGTCCCCCGGTAATGGAAAATTTGAGCATGAAGACATGGAAGCTATCAAAAATCTCCTCATCCCAATTTCTAAGTTAAAACTTGTGGTTGAACAAGGGTGAAGGTTCACCAATTTCCATTGGTGGTTCCTTGGGAGTTTTTGCCAAACAAAAACTTAGTGTTTTCAACTGATAGGTAATACCTATTTTGAGCAAGGCAAGCCTAAGCTACACTTAGCCAAATTCATGTAGTAACTAGATGATAATATTCTACTAAGGTATCACTTGCCAATACTATTCCAATGTATTGACCCACTGTGGCTGTAACTTGTGATGTTGCGGGTTACTCTGATGATGATTAGGGGTTATGAGTCTACACTCAACATGCTTGCCTGTGGCACATGAAGATGAAGACTTTTATTTATATTGTTAAGTTAAACTCTTGTACTAGCCTATGGCTATGGAGTTGTAAAAGACTATTTTATCTTTGGAATGACGATGTAATAATGACCTTTGTTTCTGTGTACTTCATCTTAAACTGTGGATGCTAGCATTTGATCCAGGGACTAGCATTGCAATCATAGGGACCTTTACCTTTATAAAGGTGGGGTCTTACAGATGGTATCAGAGCACTGTGTTGCCTGTAGGATTATGACCCTAGGATTGGATTAGAAACCACTAAGGAAAAAATTTCAACACTTCAAAAAATTTCCACACTTGTCTTTTTCTTCTCGTAAACTTTTCTAATCTTCTTTCTCATCTCCATTTGTAGATGAACTCCATCAACGAAGCCGTAAGGAAGGGACCACTCATGACCATGACTTTGGAGTGTGAGACTAAATTTCCCAAGGCCCTCAAGAACCTTATGGTTACCATGGGGATACATGGTGCAGCTGTGTACAAGGGATTCCCTGTGATGCATGAAGGAGAAGAGTATTGGTGGGTGCAACTTCACTTGTACAAAAACAAGGAAGCCAACCACAAGGAGTCAGGATTCTGCATGGTCACCAACTCAGAAATGCACACAACATTCTTTGACTCTGCAAGAAATGCAGCTTGGAATGATATCAAGGAGCTTGGTGATAGACTCAAGTGCAGAATGATCAACACCCAAAATGACCTTAGAGAAGAAAATAGGCATACCCAAGAATTAGAGGCTACCAACCAACAGCTAAGGGGAGACACCATAGACTTAATTTGGGAGTCTTGTGAGCAAGATAGATAGATGGATACTAAGGATGCCCTGATAGCTATTTTGTCTAGTGAGTGAGAGTTGTAACGTACTTTGTTAGTTGGACCTCCACACTTATCGTTTTTACTTTCAAAAATTTGCCTAAGTTATGTTGAACCTTTGATGCTTGTAATGGATTTGTGTATGCTATGACTTGTGTGTTTGTTGCAAAAGATATGCTTGTGATTTTTCTCTATTTGATGTTGATTCTAACTTTTCTCTATCTTATAAAAATAGATGCCTAATGTTACTATCAACACGGCCGAGGAGTTCAAGGGAACTCGTTTTGGTACTCGTCTCATTGAGCTCACTAGTGTGCTCAACCTTCCACTTCCTAGCATCATGACACTTCCACTCACCAAGTTTGAGAGGAAGGACCTTTGGGGCTTCAGAGTCACTGAGCCGGGACGCCAGACAGAACCAACCACGAAGACCATCACTTTTAAGCTGATGCATGATGACAAGGAGAAAGGCCTAGATGTGGTCATGCAGGAGTTACTTGGGCGCCTGGTAGGGAGACACTCCACCGAGCTTAGAGGTCTTTACTTTCACCCCTTCGGGAGACACAACGAGGAGGGTGAGGCCATAGAGTATGAGGATGCTGCTAGAGAGACGATGGAGCCGATTCGTCTGTACCTTCAGGACCTAGAGGGTATTATTAGGCACCTAGATACTGATAGGACCAACGTCATGCTTAGAAATGACGAGCTCCAGGTTCAGCTCCGAGAGAAGGACAAGCTCTTCGAGGAGCAATAAGAGATAGTCAAGGAAATGGAGGCCAAGTTTGAAAGCCAGGACAAGAAGTTCAAGAGCCAGGAGAAAAGGGTCCAAGACAGGAACAAGAAGATCCGGGAGATGAAGTAAGAGTTAGAGGCCAAGGACTTCGAGCTCGAACACCAGCAGGATGTGATCAAGAGGCTTCGCTCACAGAGGAGGGCTCTTAGGGCCAAGATTGAGGCCTTGACTACTAGTGTTGATGAGTACAAGACCGCCATGGAGAGTGCAGGTCTTACACTTGTTGACGAGGAGATTGATGTGGAAGAGTAGTGTAGACTACTCGATTTTATTTCATCTACCGTACTTTATTGAGGCGCAATGACCATCCAACATGTGGATGGCTTGCTATGGTGTGTTTGATTTTTCCAAAACTTGTTGTTTATGTCGTTTAAACTCTATGTTATTTTGATGCTTGGTTATTGTGATTGTCTATGTGATGTATTGCGCATGTTTAGCATCTATGGGTATGTCATTCTTATCCTTATGAAAACCACAGATGCCTCCTCGACGTGCCAACCCCAACCCAAACAACAACAATGTCACCCCCGAGATGCAACAGTTGATGACAGCACAGACACAACTGATGCAGATGATGACCACTTTCATGCAGAACCAGAACCAGAATAACAACAACAACAACAACAACCAGAATAATCTGCCAGGATTTGACATGCTCACCAGATTCCTAAGATTGAGGCCTGCAAAGTTCTCAGGAACTAGTGATCCAATGGTGGCCAATGATTGGCTACGTTCAGTGAACAAGGATTTAGTGACTATCGGCTGCACCAATGAAGAAAAGGTCAGGTTTGCAGCACATCTACTAGAAGGGCCAGCAACAACCTGGTGGGATAACTTTCAGATCACCACTCCCATTGAGGATGTGACTTGGGCTATCTTTGAGGATGGATTCCGTACAGCTCACATCTCATCCGGGGTGATGAATTTAAATAAGAAGGAGTTCCATAATCTGAAGAAGCGTCACCGCAGTGTGGATGAATATATTGAGGAATTCAATAATCTAGTGCGTTATGCACCAGATGAAGTTGATACTGATGCCAAGAGGAAGGATAAATTCCTCGAAGGACTGAATGATAAACTGAATCTACAGCTGTCTGTTGCCTATGTCCCAACCTACCAATCACTTTGTGACAAGGCTACCATCTTGGAGAAGAAGATGAAATAGGTTGAGAGCAGGAAGAGAAAACACAGCTTTGATAAGCACAGCTCGGGATCCTCTCACAAGCGTTCCCATCATGATGACAGTGGGAGTTCTAGATCCCACAAACATGGAAAGTACAACAACCACCACAGCCACAACCACCATCATGACAACAAGCATCACCGTAGTCATGATAATGACAAGTACAAGAACCACAAGAGTGGACACAAGAGTCACCATAGTGGAGGTGGAAGTGGGAGTGGAAGTGGTAGTCAGCCTGCAAAGAGAGATATCAGTCAGGTTGAGTGTTTCAAGTGTAAGAAGATGGGGCACTATGCAAATGAGTGCCCATAGAAGAAGGTTGAAGGAACCACCAAGCCCAACCCTTTCCAGAAGGGGCAAGTAAACCACATCAATGTGGAAGAGATATATGAGGAACCTGATGCTGTGGCTGGTAAGTTCAAACTCAATTGTGTTCCAGCACTTGTTCTTTTTGATACTGGCGCATCGCATTCATTCATATCAAGAGCATTTGTGGATAGAACTGAACTTCCAGTCGAAACTATTGGGTGTCCTATAAAAGTAAGTTCTCCTGGTGGATAAATGATAGTGAACTCAGGATGTCATGACCTAGTCATAGAATTTGGGAAGTATAAGTTTCCCGTTAATTTGATAATCCTAAATTCCCAAGGATTGTATGTCATTTTGGGAATGGAATGGATGACTAAGTTCAAGGGAGTGCTAGATTGTGCCAATCATACTGTCACTCACAACCCCGGATAATAAAAGGATTAGATTCAAGACTAACTTTGAATCAAAAGGGAGTAAGCTAAATTCTCTTAAGGGGGTTAGCATAGACAGTGTGCTAATTGTGAGAGAATATCCGGATGTGTTTCCGGAGGAATTGCCGAGAATGCCACCAGATAGAGATGTGGAATTTCTGATTGACTTGCTGCCAGGATCAGGACCAATAGAAAAGAGACCTTACAAGATGTCAGTTGATGAGTTGAAAGAACTCAAGAAACAACTTGGAGAACAGTTGCAGAAAGGATTTACTCAACCAAGTTCTTCATCTTGGGGAGCACTAGTTTTGTTTGTGGAAAAGAAAGATAGAAGTCAAAGGTTATGCATAGATTATCGTTCACTCAGTGAGGTGACTATCAAGAACAAATATCCTTTGCCCAGGATCAATGATTTGTTTGATCAGTTAGAAGGAGCCCGTGTATTCTCAAAGATTGATCTCCGGTCAGGCTATTTTCAGCTTAAGATAAGGGAACAAGACATACCTATGACTACTTTCACCACTAGGTATGGATTGTATGAATACACTGTGATGCCGTTTGGTTTGACCAATGCACCAGCCTACTTCATGAATATGATGAACAAGGTGTTCATGGAGTTTATTTATAAGTTTGTTGTCGTTTTCATCAATGACATTTTCATCTACTCCAAGAGCAATGAAGAGCATGAATGACATTTGCGTTTGATACTTGAGAAGCTTAGAGAGCATAAACTGTATGCCAAATTCAACAAGTGTGAGTTCTGGCTGAATGAGGTTGGATTTCTTGGACACATTGTGTCAGGAGATGGTTTAGCAGTTGATCCCGCAAAAGTGTCAACTGTAACTGAATGGGAATCTCCTAAGTCAGTGAAAGAAGTTCGTAGTTTCCTTGGTTTGGCAGGATACTATAGAAGATTCATTGAGAATTTCTCCAAGGTAGCTAAGCCAATGACGGAGTTACTCAAGAAAGACAAGAAATTTGATTAGACCGAAGGATGTGAACTCAGTTTCCAGGAGTTGAAGAAGAGACCAGTGACAACACTAGTCTTATGTCTGCCAGATTTGGAAAAAGATTTCCAAGTTTATTGTGATGCATCTCACCAAGGATTAGGTGCAGTTTTAATGCAAGAAGGGAAAGTTGTCGCTTATGCCTCGAGACAACTCAAAACTCATGAAGTGAATTATCCTACTCATGATTTAGAGTTAGCCTCTGTTGTCCATGCACTCAAAACATGGAGACATTATCTTTTGGGAAAGCGATGTGAAGTGTTCACAAATCACAAAAGTTTGAAGTATATCTTTACTCAGAAAGAGATCAACATGAGATAAAGAAGATGGCTAGAACTCATCAAGTACTATGACTTGATTTTGCAATACCACCTCGGTAAAGCAAATGTTGTAGCGGATGCACTAAGTCGTAAAGTTTATGTGAATGGCCTTACTAAGGGAGAATTTCCAGATGATCTGTGTGCCCAATTCAAAGATCTCAGATTGGAGATAGTGCCCGAGGGATATCTCATGTCATTGGATGTTCAACCCACCTTGTTGGACAAAATCAAGGAAGCCCAAAAGACAGACAAGGAAATTGAAGAGATTAAGGAAAAGATTGGTAGAGGAAAGCCAAAGAATTCCATGAGGACGAACAGGGTACTTTATGGTATGGAAAACGTATCTGCATTCCGCAAGATCCGGAGCTTCGGAAACTGATTTTACAAGAAGCACACAACTCACCATATTCCATTCATCCGGGTAACACCAAAATGTACATGGATGTAAAGGAAAGATTTTGGTGGAATAATCTCAAGAAGGACATCGTCGAACATATTGCTTTGTGTGATGTATGTAGTAGAGTGAAAGCAGAACATCAGAAACCAGCAGGATTGTTACAACCACTACCTATTCTTGATTGGAAGTGGGACAAGATTGGCATGGATTTCATCACCGGATTGCCAAGGACCAGGTCAGGATATGATTCTATTTGGGTAATAGTGGATCGCCTAATTAAAGTGGCTCATTTTATACCCGTGAGGACAACCTATACAAGTGCTAAGTTGGCCAAGATCTATATGAATAGGATTGTGTGTCTGCATGGAGTACCCAAGAGTATTGTGTCTAATAGAGGAACTCAATTCACTTTTCATTTTTGGAGGCAACTACATGAGTCATTGGGAACGAGATTGGAATTCAGTACTGCTTTTCATCCCCAAACTGACGGATAGACAGAAAGAACCAACCAGATTCTAGAGGATATGTTGAGGGCATGTGCCCTAGACTATGGTGCTAGTTGGGATGAAAGTCTGCCTTACGCAGAATTATCTTATAACAACAGCTATCAAGCCAGTATTGAGATGGCACCGTTTGAGTTTCTCTATGGGAGAAAGTGTACTACACCATTGTTATGGAATGGTGTTGGAGAAATAAACTTGTTCGGGCCAGAACTAATCAAGGAAGCTAAAGAGAAAGTCAAGTTGGTAAAGGACAGATTGAAGATAGCACAGTCCCGACAAAAGAGCTACGCAGATCCAAAGCGTAGAGAAGTCACCTATGAGGTGGGTGATAGAGCATACCTTAGAGTATCACCACTCCGTGGAGTGAAGAGATTTGGAGTTAAAGGAAAATTGGCCCCAAGAAATGTTGTACCCTTCAAGATTCTGAGCCGTAAAGGAGAAGTAGCTTATGAGATTGAATTGCCTGAATCATTGTCTACCATTCACAATGTGTTTCATGTGAGTCAGCTAAAGAAATGTCATCTGGAGATGGAAGAGACCTCTTTGAAGGATATAATACCTTTGGAGGAGGTCCAATTGGAAAGTGATCTCACCTATGAGGAAAAACCTATCAAGATTCTTGAAACTGCAGAAAGAGTTACTCGGACAAAGACTATCAAATTCTGCAAAGTTCAGTGGAACCATCATTCCGAGGAAGAAACAACTTGGGAAAGAGAAGATGATCTTCAGAAAGACCACCCTCACCTATTTGCTAGCCAATCCGAATCTCGAGGGCGAGATTCATCTTAAGGGAGTTAGATTTGTAACATCCCAAAAATCATGATTTCAAAGTTTGCATATCATTCATGCATTCATAATCATTTTAGAATCATTTTCAAATAAGATTTCAAAAAACAGAAGCATTTGTTGTCTATTATTTTATGTAAGCAAGGCAATGACCTTATTATTACTCTCTAATATGAGAATTCTTGTTTTGGCCAGAAAAGATTTGAACATAGGTTTGAATGATGTTTCCAAAGCTTGGTCAAATATTTCAAAACAAAATATGAATTCAAAACCATTCATATGCCTAATATAAACAATTAAATTAAAGCATGGTTTATTTATAAAATCCATTGGACCAATGCATTTTTGAGTGAACAACTTTGTTCTGTAGTCAAATATATGTATGGTCCACTTTACAAAATTCAGAACAAGTTTGATTTCAAACCCATATGAAAAACATTTGAAAATGAATTCAGAAAATCAAAATACAAAAAGAAAAGAACAAAAGAAACCAGAAAGGGACGGCGCCACTTATTCGGCCCAGCGGCAAACCTAGCCCAATAGCCAGCCCACCCAGGTTTTTCCCTCTCCCTCTGTTTCTCACCGCGCCCGCACACACCCCCTCGCTGACCACTGGGCCCCGCAGCCACGTCATGTCATCGTCCCCAAATCACGCCTGCGACCAGCGCCGCCGCGGCCATTTCCTCCCCGATGCAAATGCACTTAAATTCCATTGATGCAGCGCGTGATTCTCGCCCCTGCTCCGGCTACTTAACCCCCACCCCTCTGCGACCATTTCCCCTCACTCAGCACCCCCACTCCGCCACCAGGCTGCCCATATTTCGTAGAACTCCGCCGCAGTACCGACGATCTCCGACGGTAAATTCTGGTGAGCACTCCCCGACCCTTTCCTTCTAGTCTTGCCAGTATGATCAATGCAACCTTGCGCATCTTCTAACACCACTGGTGTGTGCTAGGACCATCCAGAACCTCGCCAACATCGACGACTACATGTGCCCGATGAAGCCATCAACTCCGGCGACACCCTCTGGTAGTTCCTGACCGCCCCTCCTCTCTATTTGTTACTCACGTGTTCACCTGACTTGTGCGCATCTAACGGCACCGTTCGTTTGACTAGGCGTGACCTGTAACCTCGCCAGCGATGACGAGCAGCCATACCTGACGACCGAAGCTTCTCTGGCGAGCAATAGACGTTGATTCCATGCGCCCTTGTCCCTCCTTCGACCACCTTGAGCACCACGACGACCCCGCGAGCACGGTAAGCCCCTCCGTTCCCTCCCTTGATTCCTAGAACCGCCGGACCATCACTGACCGAGCGCGTCGCCGCTCGCCGTTGACCCAGTGCCGCCAGACTTTGGTCAGGGCAAAGCTGCCCGTTAGATCTTGATCCCACGACCACGATAGAATCTTTAATCGAAGCGGTATGGGCTGATCTGATCCGTGCGATCCCACTTAAATCCAACGGTATGTACTGATCGATCCACGCGAACCGGTACCGTCCAATCAGAAGCTGCCGCGTGGCTAGGGTTTAGATTTAAAATCTGTATTTAGATCTATTAGATGTTCAAGCTTGCAAAATTCATATCTTTCGATCCACACGTCCAAATTTTGCAAATTTTATATCAATGGAATCAGGAAAAATAATTCTATCCAACCATGTACTTTGTATAATGCATTGCTTCTATAAATTTAGTTTTTTTCAGAGACATTTGTAAGCTTATTTTGTGTATAAAAATTTGTTGGAAAATGTTTTAAAGGCCAAATAAAGTTTATTTGATGTATAAATGTTTAGTTTATCAATCGGTAATGTTTTACTTGCCTTGTTTGGTTTAGAAAAATCATCACATGGCATTTGCATGCATTCATATATTTTTGTTTGATTATTATGGAATGTGAATTTGGTGTTATCATTTTATGTGTAGATATTGGTGCTAGTGGTGATTGTGACTATGAGTATTGTTGTTACTCCCCCGACTACCAAGGCAAGTGGTGCTTCATATTTTTGTCCCAATATTTTGACTATGCATTAGAAATATTTTGTATAGGGCTTGCATGAATATTTTTGCTAAGTATCTATATGCTATGCTTGGGAAATCCTAGTAGTTGTAGAATTGTTAGATTTTTCTCTAAGTTAATATACTTGCTATTGCCATGCTTAGCCTAGCTAGTAGCAACCAAGGGTGGAATATATACATGCTATGGAAAATATTGCTAAGTCTTTGACTTATTTTTTTGCTTAATAAAACAACTAAGTGAATGAAACACCTGGGTGGATTGGTAATTGCTTGGTGGTTTTTGGTTGAGTGGTTACCAGGGCCCATTTTATAATGGTCTACCATGTGTATCTCACTTGTGGAATGCCACCCAGGAACAAAGGGATTTGAGATGACAAATGTTAAGAAGCTTCTAGTGCAGCCACATGGCATTATGGGCTCTACCTGGATCATATAGGTTGCAATAACTTAGCCATTTGGAAAGTTGGTGGTAGTGGGTGATAGGTTGGAACGCGTCTATTTGGTCTAAGGGAAGGCTTCTGAAAGGTCCTGTCTTGGTGAAAATCAAGTCTTGTGGGGAAAGTGCACCACCTCTACAGAAGGAAGAAACTAAGTACTTAGCCGTGTCCCCCGGTAATGGAAAATTTGAGCATGAAGACATGGAAGCTATCAAGAATCTCCTCATCCCAATTTCTAAGTTAAAACTTATGGTTGAACAAAGGTGAAGGTTCACCAATTTCCATTGGTGGTTCCTTGGGAGTTTTTGCCAAACAAAAACTTAGTGTTTTCAATTGATAGGTAAAACCTATTTTGAGCAAGGAAAGCCTAAGCTACACTTAGCCAAATTCATGTAGTAACTAGATGCTAATATTCTACTAAGGTATCACTTGCCAATACTATTCCAATGTATTGACCCACTGTGGCTGTAACTTGTGATGTTGCGGGTTACTCTGATAATGATTAGGGGTTATGAGTCTACACTCAACATGCTTGCCTGTGGCACATGAAGATGAAGACTTTTATTTATATTGTTAAGTTAAACTCTTGTACTAGCCTATGGCTATGGAGTTGTAAAAGACTATGTTATCTCTGGAATGACGATGTAATAATGACCTTTGTTTCTGTGTACTTCATCTTAAACTGTGGATGCTAGCATTTGATCCAGGGACTAGCATTGCAATCATAGGGACCTTTACCTTTATAAAGGTGGGGTCTTACAATGTTTTTCCTGGCTCATGCGGTAGTACCGGTTTGGTCCGGTACTACCGGCCCATTCTGTAAAATCGCCCCAACGGCTTTATTTTGCCTAGCCCTATTTAAGCCATTTGTCTATTATCGTTTAGGTTTGCTTCTTCCTCTTCTATTTGTCTAAGATTTGTCCACACTTTCTCTAGATTTTGAAGCTTGATAAATCTCTTCCCCTCCGATGATTCTTGCCCATATTTTAGTGGAAGAGAGAGGAGATCTAGATCCACGTTTTGACCTAACTGATTCATCTCTTTATGAGTGTATCTTTGGGGATCTAGATTTTGGGGGATTTTGTGTCCCTTTTTGATTCCTCCTCTCTTGTTCCCCCAGTAGCTTTAGTAGCTTTGTTGGAACTTGAGAGTGAGGGATTGGAGCATCTTTGTGGTGTTCTTGCCATTTGCATTCGGTGCATCGGTTTGTGTTCTCCTCGGAGGATTTGTTTGAGTTACTCTTTGGAGCTTGTCCCTCTTGGGTTCTTGGAACCCTAGATGGTTTTGTGGCCTTGGTGGCGTTGTGGCCTTGGTGGCATTTGTTGGGAGCCTCCAATTAAGTTGTGGAGAAGTTCCCCAACCTTGTGAGAGGTTCCGGTTGCCATCGACAAGTGCACCGATAGTGGAAGCCTGGATCGATCCCGTTGGGGTGAGATTCGCCGAAGAATAAGGGAGGCCTTTTGTGGCGTTGGTGGTTTGATACCACCCCTCTCCAAACGATACGTACTCCATGTTGGGAGGAACTTGGTAAAATATCATCGTCCCTGCATTCCTCGGTTATCTCTATACCCGAGCTCTTACTTATGCACTTTACTTTGTGATATCCTTCGTGCTTGAAGTAATATATATCTTGCTATCACATTGTTGCTTGTATTGCTTAGCATAAGTTGTTGGTTCACATAGGTGAACCTTAGTTGTTCTAGGTTGTGCTTGACAAAGTAAACGCTAATTTTATTCCGCCTTTGTTGAGCCACTCTAGGAAAAGTTTTAATCGCCTATTCACCCCCTCTAGGCGACATCTGTATCCTTTCAATTGGTATCAGAGCCCGGTCTCTCTTTTTAGTCTTCACCGCCTTGAGAGTAAAGATGTCGGCTAAGGGATTTGTGCACAATGATAGGTTCACATTCGATGGCACAAATTATGATGTTTGGAAATCTCGCAAGCTTAATTTATTTCATGGAATTCACCCAAATATCGAGGGATATCTATATATGGGTTTATCTTCTCCTACGGATCCCCAAAACGAACCTTTAGAGGAGAAGTTGAACTCTTGTATAGATTCTCTAGCTACTAAAATTCTTTCACTTCTTGTGAGCAATGTAGTTTTTATTCCATCATGCCTTATTCGAGTGCTCATGAAATATGGACCAAGCTTCAAGATAAATATAGCAAGTCCGACATTATTGAGGATGATTGTGTTGCTTCCACTTCCGTTCGAGATATGTTCTCATCATCTACCACTTCACCAACATGTGATTTTTCACAAGGTAATGATACGGTGAGTGGTGATAGAAATTGCAATGTGGATAGTGTGCTTACTATTTGTAATCCTTCATTCCTATCTAGTTGCAATGATCTATCTTCGGACCTTAACACTTCTAGCACTCACAACTCCTTACATGCTAGTGTTGATAGTCCTTGCATATCATGTAGTAATGGCTTGAATAAATCTCATGATGATATGCTTGTGTTGTCTTGTTGCCATGATAAAAATGCTTCTATTTCCTCTAGTTCTTGTGTTGCTAAACATGTAGAGGAAAATAAAGATTCTATGGGCCAAGACAAGGTCTTGAATAGAGCTACAAGTGCAATCTCATCATCACCTTCCTCCGGTTCTCACATATGCCTTATGGCTAAGGGAACAAAGGTAACCTCTTTGGATCCCATTGTATCTCATGATGATGA
This sequence comes from Avena sativa, assembly GCA_916181665.1. NCBI lineage: Eukaryota > Viridiplantae > Streptophyta > Magnoliopsida > Poales > Poaceae > Avena > Avena sativa. Next base: position 293,384,876 of record OV702297.1, on the reverse strand, counting down.
GGAGGTTGAGAATGATAATGATGATTATCGAGGTAAGTATGATATTACCTCTATTAATAAAATGGGAGAGGTTGTCTATAGTGCTCTCTACAAAAATAAAATTGCTTCCTACAACCTTCTTGAAATCTTGAATTGTGCTATAGAAGGTAATGATCTTATTAAGGAGCAAGAAAACATAATTGATGAAAAGTTTGCGCTTGAGCATGAGTATGCTAATGAACTTGCTCAACTAAAGGACTCCCTTGAAGAAGAACAAACCACCAAAGAATCTCTTGAGGAGACTTTTACTCTAGAATTATCTAGAGTAAAGGAATACCATGATAGAGAACTTGCGGTGGCTAACTCCTTCAAGATTAAAAACGATGAACTTGAAGTTGCTTATGCTAAACTTGTTGAGGATTTTAAGCACCTCGAAAATGGCTCTCAGGTCATTAAGAGGGAGCTCATCAAACTCACCGAGTCGCATGAGCAACTTAAAGCTTCATATTCAAAAGAGCTTGCCAAGTTGCCCTCACCTCTTGCTAATAATGATGATGCTTGTGCTACTAACTCTATTTATTGTGAAGCATCTATTTTGGAGGAGAATGTTGAGCTAAAAGCTCAACTTGCGTTGCTAACTAGCAACTATGCGAAATTAGAAGAAAGTCATGTTAATCTCTCGAGCTCGCATGAGGATCTTCTAGTCTCCCATGGTAGGCTAAAGTTAGCTCATGAGGCCATCGTGTCAAAGGTAACATCTAGTGGGACTCATGTGGACATTAGCACTAAATCTATTCCAAATGTTATATTGCCATGTGCTAGTCCTTGTAATTCATCCTCTCACAACCATTCTACATCTCGTGATGAATTACATTCCGTGCCTTGTTGCTCTAATAATGTAGCATATACTTCCTCTAGTACTTTTGTTGAAACTAACCATGTAGAGGAAATCAAAGAGCTCAAGGCTCAAGTCACTTCTTTGAAGAATGACTTTGTAGCGGTCCCAACCTTTAATAAGGTAGAGATCCCTGTGTTTACAATGCTAGTCCCTGGATCAATAGCTAGCATCCACATTTAAGATGTAATATCAAGAAACAAAGGTCATATTACAACTTTATAACCAGGAATAAAATAATTCATTACATCTTACATAGCTCATTTGTCTATCTCATTACAATGCAGCAGAATATAACAATAGCATGGGGTCCTTCATCTTCAAAGTGCCACAGGCAATCATGTTGGTTGTAGACTTGTAATCCTAATCAACACACTTCACTAACATCAAACAAACCTGCAACATAATAAGTTACAGCCACAAGGGTCAATACATTTGAATTGTATTGGCAAGTGATACTATGGTAGTATAGTGGAGTCTATCATCTATATGCATTTGGCTAAGCGGAGCTTAGGCTTGATTTTCTCAAAATAGATTTTCCTTATCATTTGAAAACACTAAGTTTTTGCTTGACAAAATCACCCAAGGCATCTCCCAATAGAAATTGGTGATCCTTCAACCCTTGTTCAACCACAAGTTTTTAACTTAGAAATTGGGATGAGGAGATTCTTGATAGCTTCCATGTCTTGATGCTCAAATTGTCCTTTACCAGGGACATGGCTAAGTACTTAGATTTTTCACTCTGCAGAGGTTGTGCACTTTCCCCACAAGACTTGGTTTCACCAAGACAAGATCTTTTAGAAGCCTTCCCTTAGACCAGAATGGACGCGTTCCAACCTATCAATCCCTACCACCAACTGTCCATTTGGCTAAGTTATTGCAACCTATATGATCCAGGCGGAGCCCATAATGCCAAGTGGCTGCACTTGAAGCTTCTCAACATTTGACATCTCAAATCTCTTTGTTCCTGGGTGGCTTTCCACAAGTGAGATACACAAGGTAAGCCATAGAAATGGGCCTTGTGTAACCACTCAACACAAACCATTCCTTCCATTCCACCCTGGTGATTCATTCACTTAGTTGTTTTATTAAACAAAACACAAGTCCTTGACTTAGAAATATTCGATAGCATGAATATAATCCACCCTTGTTTTCGACTAGATAAGCTAAGCATGATAGTAGTAGGAATCTTAACTTAGGAAATTTCTACTAAGGTTTCATCTACTAGGATTTCCCATGGCATAGTTTATACTTAGCAAAAATTCCATGCAAGTCCTACTTAGAAATATCACTAATGCATAGTGAAAATAATGGGACAAAAGTATGAAGCATCACTTGCCTTTTTGGTAGAGAATATAAGTTCACTCCTTGATCTTGCAATGTTCACACTCTTCAAATTCCAGTACAATTCAATCAAGCAAGCAAGAATTCAATCTACCATTCAAGCAATTCATCACATAAAATGATAGAAACAAAACAATGCATGCAAGCATGCCAAAGATTGTTTTATTTGGAAAAGTGGTTTATAATAAGTTATAAACATTCTAAAACACCTATTGGCCATTTTATAAAAGTGGCAAAACCATTTGCAAAATATTTTATCTATAAACCATTTTTAAACCAAATAAATATTTTATGTGTTTGAAAATGCCTTTAGCAAAGAAATAATTTTTATAGGGTTCACAAAATGTTTTCAAACATAAATCTTTGTTTTTAGGGTCAGAGAGTTTAAATCCAAACATTTCCCAAAGGTTTTCTTCCAAAAGCATTTTTAACACATAAACATATTTTTTTTATTTGACTAGAAATGTTTTAAATCAAAGATTTATTCTTTTTCTTCACCAATTATATTTTTGAAACCACCAATTGATTTCTATGGTCAGTAGGTTCAAAACAAACCATTTTCCAAAGATTTTATCCCCAAAATAATTTTAGAATGAATTTTATATTCCAAACATGCCTACACAAGTTTCTAAAAAACAATCATTTTACCAGATGCAATTTACTAAACCAAGGGCATGTTTGGAAAGTACTTGCCTTGATGATTCCATTGATATAAAGTTTGCAAAATTTGGACGTGTGGTTTGAAAGTTATGGATTTTACAAAATTGAACATCTAATAGATCATTCTGGTTTTTATTTAAACAGTCTGGCCACGTGTCTTGATTCTACTGGCCCATACCGATTCGGTTGGATCGACAGAGGAGAGCCATTGGATTTAAGTGAGATCGCACGGCACAGAATCGAACTTACCCCTTCGAGTTAAATCTAATCGCACTCGTCAGATCAAGATCCAGTGGTTGCTGCTTGTTTGACCAAATATGGGCGGCGCGTGACGGTGGCTGGCGGCGGCGCGGCTCTGGTGGTGAGGTTGCCGGCGATTTAGCAAGCGTGAGAGAAGGAGATGATGCTCACTGGGTTCGTCTCGTCGTGCTGAAGCTAGAGGTGGTCGTCGTAGTTGAAGGGGAGCACGGAGCTGCTGTCAATCGCTCGCCGGAGTCTGCACAACGTCTGGCACGCTCTGGTCGATGTTGGGGGCGGGGCTACAAGGCACAGGCGAGCGAGATAAGGGGTCCGTTAGACGTGCGAGTGAGAGTAGAACCTGCTTGTGTCAACGATAAAGGAAGGGGCGGATGGAAGCTACCTAGGGCACTCGCTGGAGTTCAAGCCGAAGACAGTGGCGAGTGGCGTTGAGGTTGCCGATGCTAGGGAGCTTGCGTGGTTGAGCTAGGAGTACTGGTAGATGCGCCAGAGTCTGTGGGTCAATCTCGTGTGGTCTAGGGGCGAGGGGCGGCAGGGTCTGGCCGGAATCGATGGAAGTACTCGCCGGAGACAGTGGCGGTGCAGCGCGAAATTAGGCAGCCTGGGGGCGCACTAGGGTGGGAGATTGAGGGGGAAATAGAGAGGAGGGAGAGGCGGTTAAGTAGGCGTGGTCGCAGGGCTGGGTTATTGCACCATTAATCGAGAATTCAACTCGCGAAATCAACGCAGAAACGGCGACGTGGGCGTGGTCTTCGCGGGGAGGAAGAAGACTGGGCAGTGGGGTCGGGTTGACAGTGAGATAGAGAGGGGTGAGGTGGGGCCTGCTTGTCGGCGACTGAGTGGTCCAGGTCTGCGGTAAGAAAATGTTTCGGTGAGAGGGTTGCCGGGGTGGGATCTTGCTGGGCCAGATGGGCTTTGCTGGCTGGGCTGCTTTGTATTCCCTTTTTTTATCTGATTCTTTTTCATTTTCCATTTCTTTTATTCTGTTTTGATTTTGATTAATCAATTCAAACAACTTTTGAATTTCAAATTTCAACCAAACTTTGAGTATATTCAAATACTGTTTAATAACACATTCTGAAGTCAAATTTAGAATAATATATTTATTCTTTTTAGGGGATATTAATTAATTAAAATAGGCCCTTGTATTAATTCAAATAAGATTTAATAATATTTTCAAACTCCATTTGAATTATAAATCTTTCCAAATCTTTTCAGTAGGTTTTATTTATTTAATAGGGTGTCAAATAATTCACCTTTAATTATTTGGAATATTTTTAATATGATTTATTAATCATTTTAATTTGGGTACTTGTCTTTATTCTAATGAAAATGAATATGGTTTAATTCCATAATTTTTATTTAGTTGATTTCTTTGATCCCATTTAAGTTAATTAAACAATTTTTATTCCACTTGGGTAAATTCCAAATACTATTTTCTCATGATTTAAATTAATCATTCTTATTAGAGATTTGCCTTTATTCAAATAGAATTTGGTTAATGCCATTTTATTTTATTTGGAAAATTCTTTATCCTTTTATTTTATTTAGATTTGGATTATATTCAATCCATTTTCTTATGGATTAGGGCAAGATTTAATTTGGTCTTTAAATATTCCTCATTTAATATTTCTTTCTTTATCCTATAAAATCCATATATTTTTATTTAAAGATCCAAACTTGGTGATTCCAATTTGAAAAATCTTATTTAATATTTGTTTATCCTTTTAAATCTTTTTAGGATTATTTGCTCACCATTTGGTATGGATTTTTAGATAGGTGCTTTATTAGTTTTGGAAATTCAATTTCCTTATCTTATTATATTCATAAGATTTTATATATGGCTCCAAATTAATTGAAACCAATTTCTATGGCTTTATAATATTTCTATTTGTCATTCTTGATCATTTTGAAATGTTTGCTGACAAATTTTTATATGGGTCAAATCCATGGTCTTAGAGATATCTTGGAAATGATTTTATTCCTTTAGGGTTTTAGGGTTTTGGTTTATTTTCCAAGTGTTTAAATTTCCAGATGCATTTATGAAGAATGCATTCCACTTTGATTTGAATTTAGTTGGATTCAAACTTTACTCAAGTTTGTTCAAGATGGGATTTTAAGTTTCCATTTGGAATCAAAAAGTTTCTTCTCACCCTAAATTTCAACAATTAATTATTTTGTTTATTTATTTTTCACATTACAAGATTTGGAAAATCTTGGGATGTGACAGACTTGAAAAGGGGTCATCAAGGGAAGGCCACACTCAACAAAATCTGGAGTGTGCAAAAATCCCCCAATGACAAGCGTGGGCTTGGATTCAACTCCAATGTCAAGAACAAGTCCACTATCAAGTTTAAGCACAAGGACAACAAGAAGAATGGCAAAGATCAAGTCAAGAATCCAGCCAACATTGCTTGCTTCAAGTGCAAGGAAGAAGGGCACCATGTTAGATCTTGCCCATTGAACAAAAAATCCTCTTAGTGTGAAGCAACAAGGGAAGCGGCCTCAAGATCCACCTCAAGTCATCGACGGGCATCTTCCTAAGAGGACTACTCGAGATCTTCCTCGAGCCGTGGCTTCACCTAAGAAGAAAGATGGTAATAGAAGAACTTTCTACATATGTCGTGCAAAGGGGCATATTTCTTCCTCATGCACTATTGGTATCTCCTCATCCAACCCTATCATTATTAATGGTGCTTATTCTTTTTGTAAGGATGAGGTTGGCAATGTGTTTGCCAAATTTGTTGGTGCTCAATCTGGGTTCAAGAAAAGAACCATTTGGGTTGCCAAGCCTATTGTGACTAACCTCTTAGGACCCAACTTGGTTGGGGACCGACAAGCCAAAACTTGATCAATAGGTATTGTTGGAGGGCATTGGAGACCTGGTTACATTATGAAGAATTGAGGGATCTTCATCATTTATTTGTGTCAAGCCAAGCCTTTTGGATTATCATGCTTATATTATATATCCAATGTTCCTCCTTGCGGTAACATATGCTTAACTCATTACATTGAAAGTTACTCGCCCCTTGTGCATGTGTTGGTTTTGTATCTTCCATTCTTTTGGTACATGTTGTGCTTTACACTTAATTATCTTAAGGTATCAATCATATTTGTGTATGATTAGGTGGCACACCATGTATATGTGTTTCTTGTGTTTGAGCCTTACTTAGTTATATTTGGTATCTTATTTGGCTCTTGTGAGAGATTAATGGATTATCCCATTTGGGGGGGGGGGGGGGGGTTATGCTTGGGCATTCCACAATCCTAAAAATGTGTGTACATGAGGTATACCACCTAGTATTTATATTGGATTATTGTCTAGTCTCTATGTGGTATAATTCTCATGAGAAATTTAAGTTTTATAATGTCCATTAATTATCTCTATTTGTATTCTTTTGCCTCGTGTTGGTTTTACGGTAGTATCACATTATGGGGGAGTCATATGCTTAGGTTCATATTACAATCCTAGAAAATGTGAATATTCGAGGTTGTGTCACTTAGAATTGATATTGATAATTATCTAGCTCCTATGTGACACATGTGCTCATACAAGTTCCAAGTTGCTTGAATGCCTTTATTGCTCATATTTTGGATCTTGTATGTGGGAGTGTTTCTTGGTATGTGTTTCCACATATTTAGATAAATATATCCTCATGGAAACCATGTGCTTCAAGTTACTCTAATCACTAGTGATTGTGTGACTATTGGAAGCTACCAAGAATCTTGTTCGAAGTATCATGCTTAATTATTATATTTTGTTATATGCTTCTTGTGTGAATATGATCTTGGATATCCGTATGAACTACCTAGGGAAGATTATTCTCAATTCTTATTTTCCTTGGACAATTAGTACCAAATTTATGGTAGAAATTATTGATCATATTCACTTTGGCCTTTGCTTAATCTAATCTTATTTTTGGCCAAGTAAATGTATTGTGTGCTCCCATGTATTCCTTGCTGCTTTTGGATCCTTTTATTTTTATTGGTATCCTCTTGTGTTTTATTTAATGTAGGTAGTAGTGATGATCCCATTTGTGTGCATTTTGCGTTTAAAAGGAAAATCCTACATAATGCACTATCCATGGGGGAGCTGTAACATCCCAGCATTAGAGCCTAGAAATAAGCTGAACCCAGATGTGTGCATTGCATTCATGCATAGAAAAATCCGAATAATTTTCACGCTTTTGAACAACACTTGTCAAAATGATTAAAGCTTCTCTTAACTTGATGGAATAAGAAGTAGATCATCAAGTTGACTGCGATAAGTTTCAATATGACCTTTGCTAAAACCTTATTTTGGGTAAGGGAGATTTGATCTAAGGGTAGATCAAATGAAATAAAAGTTAAACCCTAATGCATTATGATTTATATTTGATCCTTTGGTCATCATATCATAGTATTCATTATAATCACTCATGAGTACCAAGTTAAGGATATAACACAAAATATGAATTTAACAACTATATCTTAATCTCATCTACATATACCATGATTATCATGGTAATACCTAACCCTACTTCTTAAGTAAGATTGAGTAGGAACGAAACTAAGATTAGATCATTCACCATATATCTTTCTTTCCATGTCAATCCTTATCATCTCTGTTGAGTTATATTCCCATATCTGTTGTTCATCAATGTTGAGAAATCAACTATTGATTCACCCATTCTCAACCTATCAAACTCTTGATCATAACACAACTTACAAATAAGTGTCTACAAAGAAACAACTAATAAGAGGTAAATAGTGATACTAGTTTTAGATATCATCTATAGGATGGGAATGATTGAAGAGAATCAAATCAATAGGAGAATTGATGGAGTTAAATCACTCCTAAATAAAGTGAAGAATTATTTATATCTATAATAATATGGTAGGAAAGAAGATTACAAGGGTGAATCATGAAGATAGTTACCAGTAATAATTCTATTGGATCAAGTGGGCATAGTCCAAATAACCCTTAATCCAATTAAAGATGCTAAGAAGATAATTCCAATACAATTGCAAGTATGTATTGATAAAGTCTTGCTTAGTCAACTAAAAATCTAAGTTATAAATGATTAAAGGATTAAAATGATCATATCTTGCTCACCAAGAATTGAATATTTATATCAAGTATAAGTGACATTGGTGGGTAGAACATGATTGAAACCCTAGTATAGGTAAGTGATCCTAGAGTAGTTATTATAGGTCACATTAATGTAATGAAAGGTTGGAGTATGAGTTACTAGAGTAAATATAAGATAGTATGATTCAATTAAAGCTAGTATAGCATAGAGTTATGGAAGTAGTGTTATGCATCCTAAAGGATAGTAAGCCTTAAAGAAAGGTAGATGGATGATTAAGGAAGATTATGAGTGGAGTTTGAAAGAACTACTTGTTGGATTGAAGATTTTCAATAGTAGAGTAGTGGGTATAACCAAGCAAGGATATGAGAAAACTACGAAATGATTTAATATCAAACTCATTGGATTCATCCATGAGTTTAGAAGAATAATATATGAATAAGAATATTTTTGTGAGTAAAGCTCATCATACTAACAATGATGATGGATAGGAAGAAGTATTATATCTAGGGAAGGAATTCCTTAATTAAAGGTCCAGGATTGTGAATTATGGAAAATAGACATTCCCGGTAAAAACTCAACTCTAATTCTTAAACCAAACATAATATCCATTTCATGTTATTGATCCATCATCCTTTCTCCATATCACTTTATAGGAATATTTTCCTATAGAAAATCACATAATCACATATTATTCATCTCCAATTATCTTAAGAATATGTGTTTAAGAGATATTCTTATCGATTCCTTTCCATAGGACATTTTTACCTTTCTATTTTAAAAGCGTGATATCATTATATTTCACAAACAGAAAACAATATGCTTAGTTATTAAATCTTTACTCACAGTAACAAAGGGATATAAGTAAATTAAGAACCCTAAACCCTTGGGTAAACATTTATAATTCAAACCCTAAAACTTCTATGATTACCATAACAATATATATATCATACCATGTTCTCAATTAATGAAAGTAATATTAACCATATTAAATTCTTTTGTATTTTATGCATCAAATAATGATATAGGATGATTATACATATAACAATTTCTATTCAAAACTATGAGTCAATTAGAGTTAAGTTTTATAAACAAATAAGAATATATCAATTAATAAATCCATGATTAAAAGTGGAGGGAAACATAATAAGAAAAGCTTCTACAAAATATTAAAAGGGGTGATATAATAAAAGAAATATAAAAAATATTATATAATAAAAGTTCACAAATGATACTAAATATATTTTAGTATTACTACAATTATCCAGAAAATAAATTCTACAAAGAAAATTTCAAAATATAGATTAAATTCAAATCTGAAAAGGAAAACAGAAAATAGAAAAATAGAAAACAAATAAAAAACCAAGACCTAGCCGTGGCCCAACCCTTACCTGCTTACCTGTCGCCCAGGTGCATCCCACAAAGGCCTAAGTAACCAGCCCAGGTCGTTCTCATCTCTGGCTGACAGGTGGGACCAAAGGGGAAATATGGGTTGAGAGGAAAGAAACGCCAGGGGGTTATCCACAAAACAACATGTCGTCGTCTTCCTCCAGCTGGAAGCAGATCGGTGGCGAGGCCGAGGCCGTCCACCGTCGTCCTTGCGCCAAGATCAACGCCATCATCGCCTGGAGAGGATAAGGAGGCCACCGCGACGTCTCTGCTCGTCCTCATCCCCATTTCCCCCCTCTAAAACCCTCTCTACCACATTTCCCCAACCATGCCGAGAACCCTAGCTCGAAGGTGAGCCAGAGCCGACGATTCCGTGCTCGCCTCGCCCAGATAAATCATGGTGGGGGCCGACGTGCTCTTCTCGTTCGATTGCCCCAACTTGCACCTGCTGAGGAGGAGTGAATCGACCCAATCGCATCCTCGGTTCTCAATGTTGTTCGTCGACCTCACCGTCGTCTCTAACCGCGTCTCGCCCAATCAATCACACCATCGCGTTCCTGGTGAGTCACTTAGTCTCCTAGCATGCGCCGATGCTTTGTTTGCTTCCTAGATTCATGTCACTGTAATCACCCGCAAGCACCGTCGCATAAGCTCGTTGTCATTTGCCCTCCGATGACCAAAAACCAGCAGCGCCACCCCTATCTTACTCGCCTTGCTACTCTGGTTCGAACAAGCCCAGGCACACCCGCTCACTCGCACGCTACTGCCCTCCTCGCCGTCGTCTGCCATGCCACCGGCAAGGTGACGTCAGGGTGAGATCACCCTGGCCACGTCAACGTGTTTGACCCAGTCTTTGTCTCGCGTGGCTGATGACACCTAGGGCCCATATGTTATTGACTAGGAGTGGAGGCAGCGTCGGTAACAAAATACATTTACTAACCTGAGTGCTGTGGTGGACATAGGCCCACTGGTCAGTGACTTAGGCTAGCTATGGGTGCGGTGTAAAAAGTTATTTCCTGTTTAAGAAATAAATAAAATGTTATAAACTTAATTATTAATATTCTAAAAATCAAATAAATGATTAAATCTTGTTTAATTAATAACTTTTGATTTATCATTTAGAAAAATGTGTATAATATATTAAAATTTGTAGAAAAATAAAATCTACAACTTAAAATTATTATCAAATATTATTATGATGGTTATTTAAATAAATATTATTTAATAAAGGTTTTATAAGTAATAAAACTTTGATAATTCATATTTTAATAATGGTAAATGTTAATAATATAAATAAAATACCAAAAATCTTAGAAAAATAAAAATTATAAGTTAAAACCATAATCATGTATTATTATTTCAATTAATTAAATATTTATTATTTATTAAGTAATTATAAAGTAATAAGAATTGTAAAACATCATATCTTATTATTTATAAATCACAAAAATAAATGCAATATACCAAAATGATCACAAAAATAATATCTACATGTTAAAAAATTAATATTCCACTTTTGAGTTAGATAAAAATTTAAATACTTTGATAAATAAAATTTAAACTTATTTATTTAATTGATAATTCATATAAGGGAAAATAAAAATTGCTAATATGTCTAAATTAACCGAGTCTAATAAATAGTATTAGTCTTCAACGTTAGTAATATGAAGTCCAAATAATTTAACACATTTTAATTACAATTTTATTGAATTCTCCTCAACCATAGGTGTGTAATATTTTCTAAAGAGAATCGTTATCAAATCTAAAATCATCAAGAATAATTTGGAGTTAAATAAAAACTTATTTCCTTTACTTTAACCACAAGATTATCAACATACTAAACCACTAAAATGAACTCATAAGCAATTAAGTAATATTACTCCATGATTTACAAAACATAGCCACCCATCCATAAAAGGGGTAAGTGATACTATTCCATTATAAAATCAAGAAAACCACCACATCAAAGAAAAATATAACCATTCTTAAGTAGCCTTAAGGCAACATTCCCAATACACAAGGTACAAATGTTATAAGCATTATACTTTCAAACCATCTATATTTTAAAGTTAACTTTAGTCTACAAATATCTAAATATAATACTTTAAACATTGTTAGATGTTTTATAGTTAACTTTGGTCTGATATAGTTAAGTCATAAAGCATCTCAAGCCCAAACTATTCAAGCAAACACAAATAACATAACCAGACTCGACTAACTACAAAGGTTGTTTAGACCTTAGAAGAGAAACCTTTTCTTCGAAGGTTATTCTTTTTGCCACATCAAACAAGAACTCTTATATAAACAAACTTGAGTAGCATTTCACCTTTTGTATGTATCCCATTGTTTTATGATATTGTAATTTTATGATTGTCTCACACACACACTCACAAGCCTTAATAAGAAGCACAATAATGAAATTTATCTAAAAGGGACAATACACTCTAAAGTAACCATTTCTGGAATCCAAACCCTAGAACAATGTTATCCCCGGGATCCGTGTTTATAAAGTGCATCACATTACTTATGCATAAAAGCATATTGCCTATTTAAACATTAGTCCTTACCGGACCAATGATGCTGATTTCAGATTTTGGATCTTATACAAACTCAAATACCGTGAGTGCATAATCTTGCAATCACAAAAGGCAAGTTCACACTTGCTCATGTCCTTTGATTATTTTCTGTAAAGTATTTTGCAAATCCAGTGTTGTTATCACTTGCATTTCCATTGTTGTAGTGGTGATACTGATGTGGTTCAGAATCTTCATCGCTCTTTTTGAATGAATGCTTCTTCTTTGATGATCCTGAGTGATTCTTGAGTTTATGCTTCCTCTTTCTGTTCTCAACTTGATTCATTTTGTTTTCCAAAATGGTGGCTTTGTCACAGAGTGATTGATAAGTTGGGACATAGGCAACAACTAGCTGTAGGTTCAACTCATCCTTAAGTCCTTCAAGAAATTTTTCTTTTCTCTTAGCATCTGTATCAACTTCATCCGGTGCATATCGTGCCAGATTGTTGAATTCTTCAATATACTCAGCCACACTAAGGTGATGCTGTTTCAGATTGTGAAACTCCTTTTTCTTCAAGTACATCACTCCAGGTGAGATGTGAGTTGTTCTAAATCCATCCTCAAAAATAGCCCAAGTTACATCTTCCAGTGGAGTTGTGATCTGAAAGTTGTCCCACCATGTTGCTGCTGGTCCTTCAAGCAGAAATGCTGCAAACCTAACTTTTTCTTCATCGGTGCAGCCAACAGTCACTAGGTCTTTGTTCCCTAAACGTAACCAATCATCAGCTTCCATTGGATCAGTTGTTCCAGAAAACCTTGCAGGCCTAAGTTTCAGAAACTTGGTGAGCTTGTCAAGTGCTGGAGGATTATTCTGATTGTTGTTGTTGTTGTTGTTGTTGTTCTGATTATGTATGAGTGTGGTCATCATCTGCATCAGTTGAGTTTGGCCTGTCATCAACTGTTGCATCTTTGGGGTGATGTTGTTGTTTTGGTTGGGGTTGGCACGATGGGGAGGCATCTGTTGGTTTAATAGGGATAAGTATTGGTGGATAGGTTTTAAGAAGTCCTAACACACAACTCAAAACAACCAAGTTCAATCAAACAATCAAACAATCAACAAGCAACTATTCACTTAACAACTTATGAGCTTAACTCATGAGTTGAAGGAAACAAGTTTTCTTGAAAATATTAACTTGGTATAGTCATACCTCATAGGTCAATATGATCCATACTCTAACTTGATATCAATGTCTTTGGTAGGCAATCTACTGTCTCTTGGTTTCTCACTTGTAGTCCTTAGTGATTTCCAAGGTTGAAGTCCTTGGTGATAATGTTGAAGATGTTGAAGTCATTAGAGTTGAAGATGTTGAAGTCATTAGAGTTGATGAAGTCCTTTGCACATGGTGAAGCCTTTGGACATGGGGTAGGCTTTGTCCATCAAGTTGAAAATAGAAGAGATGTAGAGTCAAACCAAAATGGTTGAGGAAAGAGTTTACAAGATTGTTTGTAAATAAGTTTTTGAAACAAATACAACTCCTATTTTTCTAAGGGGTTTTGTCCAATCCTAGGGTTACAAATCCTACAGGCAACACAATGCTCTGATACCATCTGTAAGGTTCCCAACCTTTAATAAGGTAGAGATCCCTGTGTTTACAATGCTAGTCCCTGGATCAATAGCTAGCATCCACAGTTAAGATGTAATATCAAGAAACAAAGGTCATAATACAACTTTATAACCAGGAATAAAATAATTCATTACATCTTACATAGCTCATTTGGCTATCTCATTACATTGCAGCAGATTATCTATAAGCATGGGGTCCTTCATCTTCAAAGTGCCACAGGCAATCATGTTGGTTGTAGGCTTGTAATCCTATTCAACACACTTCACTAACATCAAACAAACCTGCAACATAATAAGTTGCAGCCACAAGGGTCAATACATTTGAATTGTATTGGCAAGTTTCACTACTATGTAAAATTTAGGGGATCCTATCATTACATGCATATTTGGCTAAGTGGGGTGGAGGCTCATTTGCAGAGAGCAATATAGTTTTATCCTATCTTTTCAAAATATTTTTTGATCTTTGTCAAATATTTTTGAACTTCTTGGAAAACTCCAAGTGCTTCAAATCCCTTGTTGTCACCCTCAAGTTTTAACTTTGAGAAATTGGAATGTCGAGATCTTCCATAGCTTCAGGCCTTAGTTGCTCAGTATTGTCCATAACCGGGGACACGGCTAAGTACTTAGAATTTTGATCTTCTGTAGAAGTTGTACACTTTACCCACATGACACAATCTCATCTTGATGCCACCAGTGGCCGCTGGATAAGTACTCACCAAGATGGAGTACTGGCAGATTGAGAATGTGACAAAGTCTTTCCATAGGAGTCCTCCCAATACACAATGCTAGCTTGTCATCCCGGCACCAATGTAGGGTTCCAAGTTCCCTAGCACAAATCTAGTTAACCTGAAGATGCCAATGCATGGGTCTTCCACTATGTAGTTGACTAAGCCAGAGCCCATTTAGCATGTGGCTGTACACGGAAGCCACTATACGAGAAACATGTTCAATCTCTAAGTCCCTGGGTGGTTTTCTTCTAGTGCACAACAAAAAGTGATTGCCATATAAACATGGTTCCTTTTGTTGCCACCTTGTCCAAAAGCTTGAGTATCCTTGTCCACCCAGGTGGTTCATTGAGTACTTGTTTTATTATATAAAACATAAGTCTTTTCAAATCTTCATAATATCATATCATGTATCCCATCCCAATATATAGCAGGGCTAAGCATACTACAACTACATTGTTTCCACTAAGGAAAATATAAGGGTATCCTATTAGGATTTAGCATAGCATAAAATATAGAAATCCTTTTCATGCATGTTACAAAGATCCACCAAGTGTAATGAAAATAGTAGGACTTGGATGATAGTGTCACTTGCCTTTTTGGTAGAGAATGTTGGTTCACTTCTTGATCTTGCTAATATCACACTCTTCTAACTTCACTACAAATCAATCAAGCAAACATAGATTCAACTAGCATTCCAACCAATATTCAAACAATTTATCACACATAAAATAATAGAAACAAGGTCATGCATGCAAGCATGCAAAAGATAGTTTGGTTTGCAAAAGTGGTTTCTACTTGGATCTAAACATTATAAGGTTCAAAGTGGTCACTTACTAAAGTGGTAAAACCATTTGCAAAAGGTTTTATCTATAAACCATTTTTAAGTCATTTCATTATTTTATGTGGTTGAAAAATGCTTTTAGCAAAGAAATATTCTTATATTGTTCAACAAATAAGTTGTTAATTCACAAAACTTGGTGTTTAGGGTCAGAAGGTTTGAATCAAAACATTTCCCAAAGGTTTTACTCCAAAATCATTTCCATATCAAAATCAATATTTTTATTTGATTAGAAATGAGCTAATTCAAGTATTTATTCCTAAACTTCACAAAATTCATTTTTTTAAATCCATGAGTTGGTTCCTAAGGTCAGTAGGTTCACAACAAACCATTTTGCAAAGATTTCACATTAAAATTTTATCTAGAACAATTTTTTATATTCAAAACATGTTGGAGATATGCCCTAGAGGCAATAATAAAAGTAGTTATTATTATATCTTTGTGTTTATGATAAATGTTTACATTCATGCTGTAATAGTATTAACAAGGAAACATTAATACTTGTGTGATTTGTAAACTTAATTTGAAGTCCCTAGTAAAGCCTCTATATAATACTAGCTTGTTGGTTAATAGATGATTGTGGTTTCCCTATCATGAACATTGAGATGTTATTAACAACAAGATCATATCGTTAGGAGAATGATATGATGGACATACTCCTATAGATAAGCGTAGCATAAAGATCAAGTCATTTTAATAGTTCAATTGCTATATGCTTTCTGATACATAGTAATCTAATTCCTTCGACCATGAGATCATGCATATCACCTTTACCGGATGGATGCTTTGATGACATCAAACACCACACCGTAACTGGGTGGCTATAAAGGTGGCATTGAGTGTTCGGAAAGTGTTGGTTGAAACACATGGATCAAGAGTGGGATTTGTCCATCCATATGACGGATAGATATACTCTGGGCCCTCTCGGTGAAATGTCATCCAATTAGCTTGCAAGCATGTGACTGGCTCACAAGGGATCACATATCACGGGAACGAGAAAAGAGTACTTATCGGTAACGAGGTAGAACTAGGTATGCAGAGATACCGACGATCATAACCTCGGATAAGTAAACTATCGTGAGACAAAGGGAAATTGATATCGTATGTAAGTGGTTCATTCGATCGCAAAGTAATCGTTGAAATATGTGGGAGCCATATGAATTTCCAGATTCCTCTATTGGTTATTGTTCGGAGAAGTGTCTCGTTCATGTCCGCATAATTCACGAACCGTAGGGAGACACACTTAAGGATTCGACGTTGTTTGAGTAGTTATGGAATGATGAGAAAGAGACCGAATGTTGTTCGGAGTTTCGGATGGGATCCGGGATATCACGAGGAGATCCGGAATGGTCCGGAGAATAAGATTCATATAAGGAAAGTCCCGTTTCGGAGTTGGGGAATGGTTCCGGTGTTTTCATCAGGAATGTTTTAGAATGTTCCGGAATGTCCGGCACTCCGGAGGGGAAGGGTACATGAATGTGTTGTATCAAGTTGGTATGATTGCATCATGTACTAAGTGTCATCGCTGTTCCAAATAAAGGATTAATTCAAATCCTAGTTTGAAAAGTCAAATAGCTAAATTGAAAAGTCAAACGGCTAAATTTGGAAAGAGGAAAAGAGGAGGAAGGGGAAACCGAGTTGGGGAGGGAGTCCCTCCTCCCCAAGCCGGCGCACCACCCAAGCCGAGTTGGGGAGGGACTCCTCTCCCTCCCCTTGGCCAGCCGGCCCCTCCACCTATATAAGGAGGGGCAGGGCTCCCTCCTAGAGACACACAAGTTCCCTGCCCCAAACCCTAGCTTGGCGCCACCACCTCCTGCAGCTGCCGCCGCCTCCTAGGGTTGCCCTAGCCGCCGACTTGGGCTACCCCAAGCCCTAGCCGCCGGCTCTAGCTCCTCCTCCTTGGTGTGTCTAAAACCTAGATCGCCGAGGAGATCTCTCATAATCCACCATACTCGCTCCGGCTTAAGACGAAGCCCTGCAAGATCTCCCCTCTACTTCCGGTACCACGCCATTGTGCTGCCGGAATCGCGAGGAGAGTGCTACAACCTCCGCTGCCTGCTGGAACAAGGGAGAGGAAGGTCTTCGTCGAGTACCGAACGTGTGACCGACTGCGGGAGCGCTGCCGGAACGCAGCGCCGGAAGGATCGTCTACGCGATCTTGAGATCGGGAAGAGTACGACTACATCACCCACGAGAATCCGCTCTCGTTAAACACTTTGGAATCTTCGAGGGTGAGTTATTCCATCGACTCGTTGCTACAATCTAGTAGATAGATCTTGGCTTGTTTGTTTGTATGCGGTAGAAATTTTTTGTTTTCCATGCTACGAAACCCTACAGTGGTATCAGAGCCGTGTCTATATGTAGATCTGTTGCACGAGTAGAACACAATGGTCATTGTGGGCGTTGATGCTTTTATTGTCGATTGCTTCTTGTGTACTTTGCATCTTGCGGGATGTTGGGATGAAGCGGCCCGGGCTAACCTTACATGACATCGTTCATGAGACTTGCTCCACGCTTGACATGCAACTTGTATTGCATAAGTGGCTTTGCGGGTGCCTGTTTCTCCTAGCATAGTTAAGATCCAATTTACAACGGGTGATTAACAATACTAGTATCAATGTTGTGGTTCTTGTTCGTAAGTTAGAACGACACTTATTGAAAGCCCCAAACCACGTAAAACATGCAAAGAAAGTAGAGGCGTCTAACTTTGTTTTGCAGGGGTGTGCTGTGGTGTGATATGGCCATGATTGTGATTATATTTGATGTATGCAATGTTCCTTATTGTAAGTTGGCAACCGGCAGGAGCCATATGGTTGTCTTTAATTTATGTTAAGACCCGCGTGTCTATTCAAAGTAGTTGTAATAGTTGAAGCCGGTGGACGACAACCATGGAGAAGCATCATTGACCTTGATGCAATGCCGGTGATGATGGAGATCATGTTCGTGCTAGAAGATGGAGATCGGAAGCACAAAGAAGAAAGGCCATATCATATCACATATTATGAATTGCATGTGATGTTAATCCTTTATGCATCTTGTATTGCTTAGTAGACGACGGTAGCATTATAAGATGATCCCTCATGCACATGAATTTCAAGTCATAAAGTGTTCACCCTTAGTTAGCACCGTTGCTAAAGCTTGTTGTTTCGAAGCACCACGTGATGATCAGGTGTGTTAGATTCCGCAAGTGTATACAACGTGAGCAAGCCAGATTTGCTCATGCGGAAACTAAGGTTTGATCTTGACGAGCCTAGCATGTACAGACATGGTCTTGGAACACGGATCACCGAAAGGTAAAGCATGAATCATATAGTAGATATGATGAACATGTTGATTGTTCGCCATTGAAACTATATCAACTCTCGTGATGATCGGTGTTGATGTGGTGGATTTGGTTCGTGTGATCACTAAAACAATGTGAGGGATATTGTTTTGAGTGGGAGTTCACCTAGATTAATTCTAATATTAATTTGAACTCAATTTGTCATAAACTTAGTCTAAACTATTGCAAATATGTTGTAGATCAATGGCAGCCCCTACCATCAATTTTAATGCGTTCCTAGAGAAAGAAAAGTTGAAAAACAATGGAAGCAACTTCGCGGATTGGTTCCGCAATTTGAGGATTGTCCTCACAGCTGGTAATTTGACCTATGTGCTGGATGCACCGCTGGGTGACCCACCTGCAGCTGATGCTTCCGATGAAGTAAAGAATGTTTACCTCACTCGGAAGACTCAGTACTCCACAGTTCAGTGTGCTATCTTGTATGGTTTAGAATCGGAGCTTCAGAAAAGGTTTGAGAATTCAGACCCATATGATATTGTCGAGGATCTCAAATTGATGTTTGAGACTCATGCGGCAATTGAAAGCTATGAGGCTTCTGAAAAGTTCTTTAACTGCAAGATGGAATAGGGCAGCTCCGTCAGCGAGCATGTGCTTAAGATGTCTGGGCACGCAAACAAACTTCAAAGCTTGGGTATTGTGATTACCAATACTTTGGGGATTTATCGTGTCCTCCAATCACTACCACCAAGTTACAAGAACTTTGTGATGAACTACAACATGCAAAACATGAACAAGACGTTGTCAGAACTCTTTGCCATGTTGAAGTCTGCAGAAGTGGAGATCAAGAAAGAGCACCAAGTGTTGTTGGTCAATAAGACCACCAAATTCAAGAAAGGCAAGTCTAAGCAGAAGGGACACTTCAAGAAGGGTGGTAAGAAAGTTACCACGCCGACGAAGAAGACCAAGGCTGGACCTAAGCCTGATACTGAGTGCTTTTACTGCAAGGGAGAAGGTCACTGGAAGCGGAATTGCCCAAAGTACTTTGCAGATTTGAAGAACGGCAACATCAAGAAGAAAGGTATATCTGATATACATGTTATTGATGTGTATCTCACTAGTACTCGTAGTAGTGCCTGGGTATTTGATACTGCTTCGGTTGCTCATATTTGTAACTCGAAACAGGTGCTGCAGAATAAACGGAAGCTAGCGAAGAACGAGGTGACGATGCGCGTTGGAAACGGATCAAAGGTTGATGTGATCGCGGTCGGCACGCTACCCCTTCATCTACCATCGGGATTAGTTTTATACTTAAATAATTGTTATTTGGTGCCTGCGTTAAGCATGAATATTATATCGGGATCTTGTTTATTGCGAGACGGTTACTTGTTTAAGTCCGAGAATAATGGTTATTCGATTTATATGAGTAATATGTTTTATGCCCATGCACCTTTGATAGATGGTCTATTCTTATTGAATCTCGATAGTGGAAATACACATATTAATAACATTGAGGCTAAACATTTGAAATCGAGCGATAACTCGACCTATATGTGGCACTGTCATCTTGGTCACATTGGAGTGAAGCGTATGAAGAAACTCCATTCCGATGGACTTCTTGAATCACTTGATTTCGAATCACTTGAAAGATGCGAAGCATGTCTGATGGGTAAAATGACTAAGACTCCATTTTCTGGTATGATGGAGCGAGCTACGGACTTGTTGGAAATCATACATACCGATGTGTGTGGTCCAATGAGTGTAGCATCGCGCGGTGGTTATCGTTATGTTCTTACCTTCACGGATGACTTGAGTAGATATGGGTATATCTATTTCATGAAACATAAGTCCGAAACTTTCGAGAAGTTTAAGGAATTTCAAAGTGAGGTAGAGAATCAACGTAACAAGAAGATTAAATTTCTACGTTCTGATCGTGGAGGTGAATATCTAAGTTACGAGTTTGGCGAGCATTTGAAGAAATGCGGAATACTTTCGCAGTTGACACCGCCAGGAACACCACAGCGTGATGGTGTGTCCGAACGTCGTAATCGAACTCTCTTAGATATGGTTCGTTCTATGATGTCACTTACAGATTTACCGCTATCATTTTGGGGTTATGCATTAGAAACAGCCGCATTCACTTTAAATAGGGCACCATCTAAATCCGTTGAAACGACACCGTATGAATTATGGTTTGGGAAGAAACCTAGATTGTCGTTCCTTAAAGTTTGGGGGTGCGAAGCCTATGTAAAGAAGTTACAGCCGGACAAGCTTGAACCCAAAGCGGAAAAATGCGTCTTCATAGGATACCCGAAGGAAACTATTGGGTATACCTTCTATCATAGATCCGAGGGCAAAATCTTCGTTGCCAAGAATGGATCCTTTCTAGAGAAGGAATTTCTCTCGAAAGAAGTGACTGGAAGGAAAGTAGAACTCGACGAGGTTGTCGAACCTTCTCTCGAAATTGCGAGTAGCGCAACACCGGAAGAAGTTCCTGTGGTGCCTGCACCAATAAGAGAGGAATCTAATGATGATGATCATGAAACTTCGGTTGAAGTTGCTACAGAGCCTCGCAGGTCAACGAGAACTCGTACCACTCCAGATTGGTATGATCCCGTTATGAGTGTCATGTTGGTGGACAACACCGATGACCCTGAGACATATGAGGAAGCAATGATGAGCCTAGATTCCAATAAATGGCAAGAAGCCATGAAATCCGAGATTGGATCCATGTACGAAAACCAAGTATGGACTTTGGTGGACTTACCGGATGGCCGGAAGGCTGTCGAGAACAAATGGATCTTCAAGAAGAAAACAGATGCTGATGGTAATGTTACTGTCTATAAAGCTCGACTTGTCGCAAAAGGGTTTCGACAAATTCAAGGAGTTGACTACGATGAGACTTTCTCACCAGTAGCGAAGCTAAAGTCTGTGAGGATTATGTTAGCAATCGCTGCATATTACGATTATGAGATATGGCAGATGGATGTCAAAACAGCATTCCTCAATGGAGACATTGATGAAGAGTTGTATATGATGCAACCCAAAGGTTTTGTCAATCCTAAAGATGCTAACAAGGTATGCAAACTTCAACGGTCCATCTATGGATTGAAGCAAGCATCCCGAAGTTGGAATCAACGTTTTGATAAGGTGATCAAAAGTTTTGGTTTTATACAAACTTATGGAGAAGCTTGTATTTACAAGAAAGTGAGTGGGAGCTCTGTAACATTCTTAATACTATATGTGGATGACATATTATTGATTGGGAATGATGCAGACCTTCTTAATAGTGTCAAGGAATATTTGAATAATAGTTTTTCAATGAAGGATCTTGGCGAAGCAGCTTACATATTAGGCATAAAGATTTATAGAGATAGATCGAAACGCCAAATATCATTGTCACAGAGTACATATTTGGACAAAGTTCTAAAGAGGTTTGGAATGGAAGATAGCAAGAAAGGGTTCTTGCCCATGTTGCCCAATACGACCTTGAGTAAAACTCAAAGTCCGACATCGGCAGAAGATAGAGAAAGGATGAGTAAGACTCCCTATGCCTCAGCCATAGGATCTCTAATGTATGCCATGCTATGTACTAGACCCGACATTGCATATGCTGTTAGTTTAACTAGCAGATATCAAAGTGATCCAGGAGTGGATCATTGGACAGCGGTCAAAAACATCCTTAAGTACTTGAGAAGAACTAAGGATATGGTTCTTTCTTATGGAGGTGATGAACAGCTCGTTGTTAATGGTTACACCGATGCTAGTTGGAACACCGATCCGGATGATTCTAAATCACAATCTGGATACGTATTTATATTGAATGGTGCAGCAGTTAGCTGGAGGAGTGCAAAGCAAAGCGTTGTGGCGAGATCTTCAACTGAATCGGAATACATGGCTGCTTCGGAGGCTTCACAAGAAGCGATATGGATGAAAGAGTTCATTACAGAGCTGGGTGTGGTTCCTAGTGCGCTGGACCCAATGTCTATCTACTGTGATAACATGGGCGCCATAGCCAATGCGCAAGAACCAAGGTCACACAAGAAGCTGAAGCATATCAAGCTACGTTTTCACGCTATTCGAGAACATATCCAAGATGGGGATATAAAGATTTGCAAAGTACACACAGATCTGAATGTGGCGGATCCGTTGACTAAACCTCTCCCGAGGGCAAAATATGACCAGCCCCAAACTGCCATGGGTGTTCGGTATATTACCATGTAATCTAGATTAGATGACTCTAGTGCAAGTGGGAGACTATTGGAGATATGCCCTAGAGGCAATAATAAAAGTAGTTATTATTATATCTTTGTGTTTATGATAAATGTTTACATTCATGCTATAATAGTATTAACAAGGAAACATTAATACTTGTGTGATTTGTAAACTTAATTTGAAGTCCCTAGTAAAGCCTCTATATAATACTAGCTTGTTGGTTAATAGATGATTGTGGTTTCCCTATCATGAACATTGAGATGTTATTAACAACAAGATCATATCGTTAGGAGAATGATATGATGGACATACTCCTATAGATAAGCGTAGCATAAAGATCAAGTCATTTTAATAGTTCAATTGCTATATGCTTTCTGATACATAGTAATCTAATTCCTTCGACCATGAGATCATGCATATCACCTTTACCGGATGGATGCTTTGATGACATCAAACACCACACCGTAACTGGGTGGCTATAAAGGTGGCATTGAGTGTTCGGAAAGTGTTGGTTGAAACACATGGATCAAGAGTGGGATTTGTCCATCCATATGACGGATAGATATACTCTGGGCCCTCTCGGTGAAATGTCATCCAATTAGCTTGCAAGCATGTGACTGGCTCACAAGGGATCACATATCACGGGAACGAGAAAAGAGTACTTATCGGTAACGAGGTTGAACTAGGTATGCAGAGATACCGACGATCATAACCTCGGATAAGTAAACTATCGTGAGACAAAGGGAAATTGATATCGTATGTAAGTGGTTCATTCGATCGCAAAGTAATCGTTGAAATATGTGGGAGCCATATGAATTTCCAGATTCCTCTATTGGTTATTGTTCGGAGAAGTGTCTCGTTCATGTCCGCATAATTCACGAACCATAGGGAGACACACTTAAGGATTCGACGTTGTTTGAGTAGTTATGGAATGATGAGAAAGAGACCGAATGTTGTTCGGAGTTTCGGATGGGATTCGGGATATCACGAGGAGATCCGGAATGGTCCGGAGAATAAGATTCATATAAGGAAAGTCACGTTTCGGAGTTGGGGAATGGTTCCGGTGTTTTCATCAGGAATGTTTTAGAATGTTCCGGAATGTCCGGCACTCCGGAGGGGAAGGGTACATGAATGTGTTGTATCAAGTTGGTATGATTGCATCATGTACTAAGTGTCATCGCTGTTCCAAATAAAGGATTAATTCAAATCCTAGTTTGAAAAGTCAAATAGCTAAATTGAAAAGTCAAACGGCTAAATTTGGAAAGAGGAAAAGAGGAGGAAGGGGAAACCGAGTTGGGGAGGGAGTCCCTCCTCCCCAAGCCGGCGCACCACCCAAGCCGAGTTGGGGAGGGACTCCTCTCCCTCCCCTTGGCCGGCCGGCCCCTCCACCTATATAAGGAGGGGCAGGGCTCCCTCCTAGAGACACACAAGTTCCCTGCCCCAAACCCTAGCTTGGCGCCACCACCTCCTGCAGCTGCCGCCGCCTCCTAGGGTTTCCCTAGCCGCCGGCTCAAGCTCCTCCTCCTTGGTGTGTCTAAAACCTAGATCGCCGAGGAGATCTCTCATAATCCACCATACTCGCTCCGGCTTAAGGCGAAGCCCTGCAAGATCTCCCCTCTACTTCCGGTACCACGCCGTTGTGCTGCCGGAATCGCGAGGAGAGTGCTACAACCTCCGCTGCCTGCTGGAACAAGGGAGAGGAAGGTCTTCGTCGAGTACCGAACGTGTGACCGACTGCGGGAGCGCTGCCGGAACACAGCGCCGGAAGGATCGTCTACGCGATCTTGAGATCGGGAAGAGTACGACTACATCACCCACGAGAATCCGCTCTCGTTAAACACTTTGGAATCTTCAAGGGTGAGTTATTCCATCGACTCGTTTCTACAATCTAGTAGATAGATCTTGGCTTGTTTGTTTGTATGCGGTAGAAAAATTTTGTTTTCCATGCTACGAAACCCTACAAAACAAGCCTACAAAAGTTTCTGCAAATTCAACCAATTTTACAGAAGCAAATCATTAAACAAAGTGCATGGTTGCAAAGTACTTGTTCTACTGATACCATTGATATAAAATTTGCAAAATTTGGACGTGTAGATTTTAAGTTATGAATTTTACAAGTTTGCATACAAATCAGATTCAGAATTCTGTTTTAAATCAAACTAGTGCCACGCGGCGCAATTCTATTGGCCGGTACCGATTCGTGCGGATCGGCCTCTGTGGGCTGTTGGATCTAAATGAGATCGTGCGGTTCTGGTTCACTCATACCTCTTCGCTTAGATCTATTCTCAGCCAACGGATCAAAATCTAACAGTGCAAAACGGCTTGACCTAACTCGAGCAGCGCCGACGGTGGCTGGCGGCGGCGCACGGTCAGACGGTGCGCTAGCCGACGAACCAGGAAGCAAGGAAGACAGAGGAGGGTCTCACCGTGCTCGCGAGGTCGAGGTTAAGCTCAAGGTGGTCGCGAGGAGGCAAGGGGCGCACAGGGGCGGGAGTAATCGCTCGTCGGAGTTGCTGTGGGCGGCGGTGCTCTCGGGTTGTCGTCGCTGGCGTCGTTTGGGACCGCGCTAAGGCAAAGGAGAGGTATGGTTAGGTGCGCACGAGGGTCGCGAGTAAGGTAGCATCACTGAGAGGTGCTGGGGCGGTCTGAGCTTACCAGGGGGAGGTCGCCGGAGAAGGGACAGACGCGGCGGCGCGTTGTGGTCGACGAAGCCGAGCTTCCAGAGTGCACGGGAGCTAGCTGGGGCTATGGGCAGACGCGCAAGGGGCTGGAGAGGATGCTAGTGTGCAGTGGGGGGCGAGGGGCGGCGAGGTGTGGACGGAATCGACGGAGAACCTCGTCGTAGACAGAGCTGCTCGAGCTCGAAATTTACCTAGCCTTGGGGCAGAGAGGGAGAGGCGAGTGAGGGGAAAGGTAGAGGAGAGGCGTGCGCTTAAGTGTGCGTGGTCACCGGAGGAGTTAACGTAGGCATTAACTGGTATTCATCGCTGGAATTACTGCCAGAAATGGCGAGGCGACGAGGTCGCGAGGTTGATGACGCCTAGCTGGCGGTGGGGTATGTCTGGCAGTGAGGGAGAGAGAGGGAGATGGGTCCACCTTTCTGCGTCTCTGCGGGTTCTTTTCCTGGTGAAAACATTTCGCACGTGGGGTATGCCGGGTGGGCTGCGTTGCTGGGCTTAGTGGGCTGGCCAGTTGGGCTGCGTCCGTTTCTATTTTTTTTCTTTTCTGATTGTTTTTTTCTTTTTTATTTGGTTTTTTGTTTTGTTTTTATTCAAACAATTCAAACATCCAAATGAATTCAAACCTTTTCTAAACTTTGTATAATTTTTAGTTCTGTTTAACAACACAAACCAAAGTCCAAAATAAAATAATTTTTATTCTTTTAGGATCTATTTAATAATTAAATAAAATAGTCCTTAGTTATTAATTCAAATAGGATTTGATTTATTAAAATCTCCATTTGAAATCTAAATAATACCAAAATCAATTCAGTAGGTTTTATTTGAAAATATAAAACACTTGGAAATCTTGTTTAAAATAATTTAACAAGTTTTAGTGTTTAATTAAAATGGCAAAGCCTTTACTTTAATAAAATTGGATATTAATAAATCCTCATTATTTTATTTAAATAGACTTTTACTCTTTTTATCAAATAGAAATATTTTATTTCAAAAGCTTGGCCAAGTTTTAATTTGGCTTTATAAAATAATCCTTATTTATAATTTTACCTTTTCTTTTCAAAACCAAATCTTTTTATTAAAAGATCCAAAATAGTAATTCCAACTATCAAAACTTTATTTATTAATTGTTTATCTTTTTAAATCCCTTTAGGATTTATTTGATCAAATAGATTTGGATGTTTCCAAATGGAATCAAAAAGTTTCTTCTCACCCTGAATTTCAACAAAGTTTTATTTTGTTTATTTATTTTTCACATTTCAAAATTTGGAAAATTTTGGGATGTGACAGGCTACCACCCTTAAAATAAATCTCGTCCCGAGATTTGGGAAGGCTAAAGGTTACAAGTTGGCTTCAAGGCAACTAGGGTACTACCACCCTTAAAAATAAAGTCTCATAGGGTTACATTGATGGTTCACTTGACTATGGGTTCAACACTTAATATCAGACAAGGAATCCTTATTTGACTCAACTGAGTTATCTAAATCCTGGCATCCACTTCTTCTATCTCTTCAAAGTTTCCATTCATGTCAATGTGGTTCACATGTCCTTTTTGGGTCACATTGGAGTTATTTCCATTGGCTCTTCTAGCATCCTTATTCTTTTTCTTCTCCGGACAGTCTGATGCATAGTGTCCAAGTTCCTTGCAGTTATAGCACTGCAACTAGCTAATGTCTTTCTTGAAAGTGTCATGTTGGTTTTGATCAAGGTCATCTCCATTGTCATTATCATTTCCTTTAGTCTCATTTCCATTGTTGTAGTGGTGATACTGATGTGGTTCAGAATCTTCATTGCTCTTTTTGAATGAATGCTTCTTCTTTAATGATCCTGAGTGATTCTTGAGTTTATGCTTCCTCTTTCTGTTCTCAACTTGATTCATTTTGTTTTCCAAAATGGTGGCTTTGTCACAGAGTGATTGATAAGTTGGGACATAGGAAACAGCTAGCTGTAGGTTCAACTCATCCTTAAGTCCTTCAAGAAATTTTTCTTTTCTCTTAGCATCTGTATCAACTTCATCCGGTGCATATCGTGCCAGATTGTTGAATTCTTCAATATACTCAGCCACACTGAGGTGATGCTGTTTCAGATTGTGAAACTCCATTTTCTTCAAGTACATCACTCCAGGTGAGATGTGAGTTGTTCTAAATCCATCCTCAAAAATAGCCCAAGTTACATCTTCCAGTGGAGTTGTGATCTGAAAGTTGTCCCACCATGTTACTGCTGGTCCTTCAAGCAGAAATGCTGCAAACCTAACTTTTTCTTCATTGGTGCAGCCAACAGTCACTAGGTCTTTGTTCACTGAACGTAACCAATCATCAGCTTCCATTGGATCAGTTGCTCCAGAAAACCTTGCAGGCCTAAGTTTCAGAAACTTGGTGAGCATGTCAAGTGCTGGAGGATTATTCTGATTGTTGCTGTTGTTGTTGTTGTTGTTCTGATTCTGTATGAGTGTGGTCATCACCTGCATCAGTTGAGTTTGGCCTGTCATCAACTGTTGCATCTCTGGGGTGATGTTGTTGTTTTGGTTGGGGTTGGCACGACGGGGAGGCATCTGTTGGTTTGATAGGGATAAGTATTGGTGGATAGGTTTTAAGAAGTCCTAACACACAACTCAAAACAACCAAGTTCAATCAAACAATCAAACAATCAACAAGCAACTATTCACTTAACAACTTATGAGCTTAACTCATGAGTTGAAGGAAACAAGTTTTCTTGAAAATATTAACTTGGTATAGTCATACCTCATAGGTCAATATGATCCATACTCTAACTTGATATCAATGTCTTTGGTAGGCAATCTACTGTCTCTTGGTTTCTCACTTGTAGTCCTTAGTGATATCCAAGGTTGAAGTCCTTGGTGATAATGTTGAAGATGTTGAAGTCATTAGAGTTGAAGATGTTGAAGTCATTAGAGTTGATGAAGTCCTTTGCACATGGTGAAGCCTTTGGCCATGGGGTAGGCTTTGTCCATCAAGTTGAAAATAGAAGAGATGTAGAGTCAAACCAAAATGGTTGAGGAAAGAGTTTACAAGATTGTTTGTAAATAAGTTTTTGAAACAAATACAACTCCTATTTTTCTAAGGGGTTTTGTCCAATCCTAGGGTTACAAATCCTACAGGCAACACAATGCTCTGATACCATCTGTAAGGTTCCCAACCTTTAATAAGGTAGAGATCCCTGTGTTTACAATGCTAGTCCCTGGATCTATAGCTAGCATCCACAGTTAAGATGTAATATCAAGAAACAAAGGTCATAATACAACTTTATAACCAGGAATAAAATAATTCATTACATCTTACATAGCTCATTTGGCTATCTCATTACATTGCAGCAGATTATCTATAAGCATGGGGTCCTTCATCTTCAAAGTGCCACAGGCAATCATGTTGGTTGTAGGCTTGTAATCCTATTCAACACACTTCACTAACATCAAACAAACCTGTAACATAATAAGTTGCAGCCACAAGGGTCAATACATTTGAATTGTATTGGCAAGTTTCACTACTATGTAAAATTTAGGGGATCCTATCATTACATGCATATTTGGCTAAGTGGGGTGGAGGCTCATTTGCAGAGAGCAATATAGTTTTATCCTATCTTTTCAAAATAGTTTTTGATCTTTGTCAAATATTTTTGAACTTCTTGGAAAACTCCAAGTGCTTCAAATCCCTTGTTGTCACCCTCAAGTTTTAACTTTGAGAAATTGGAATGTCGAGATCTTCCATAGCTTCAGGCCTTAGTTGCTCAGTATTGTCCATAACCGGGGACATGGCTAAGTACTTAGAATTTCGATCTTCTGCAGAAGTTGTACACTTTACCCACATGACACAATCTCATATTGATGCCACCAGTGGCCGCTGGATAAGTACTCACCAAGATGGAGTACTGGCAGATTGAGAATGTGACAAAGTATTTCCATAGGTGTCCTCCCAATACACAATGCTAGCTTGTCATCCAGGCACCAATGTAGGGTTCCAAGTTCCCTAGCACAAATCTAGTTAACCTTAAGATGCCAATGCATGGGTCTTCCACTATGTAGTTGACTAAGCCAGAGCCCATTTAGCATGTGGCTGTACACGGAAGCCACTGTACGAGAAACATGTTCAATCTCTAAGTCCCTGGGTGGTTTTCTTCTAGTGCACAACAAAAAGTGATTGCCATATAAACATGGTTCCTTTTGTTGCCACCTTGTCCAAAAGCTTGAGTATCCTTGTCCACCCAGGTGGTTCATTGAGTACTTGTTTTATTATATAAAACATAAGTCTTTTCAAATCTTCATAATATCGTATCATGTATCCCATCCCAATATATAGCAGGGCTAATCATACTACAACTACATTGTTTCCACTAAGGAAAATATAAGGGTATCCTATTAGGATTTAGCATAGCATAAAATATAGAAATCCTTTTCATGCATGTTACAAAGATCCACCAAGTGTAATGAAAATAGTAAGACTTGGATGATAGTGTCACTTGCCTTTTTGGTAGAGAATGTTGGTTCACTTCTTGATCTTGCTAATATCACACTCTTCTAACTTCACTACAAATCAATCAAGCAAACATAGATTCAACTAGCATTCCAACCAATATTCAAACAATTTATCACACATAAAATAATAGAAACAAGGTCATGCATGCAAGCATGCAAAAGATAGTTTGGTTTGCAAAAGTGGTTTCTACTTGGATCTAAACATTATAAGGTTCAAAGTGGTCACTTACTAAAGTGGTAAAACCATTTGCAAAAGGTTTTATCTATAAACCATTTTTAAGTCATTTCATTATTTTATGTGGTTGAAAAATGCTTTTAGCAAAGCAATATTATTATATTGTTCAACAAATAAGTTGTTAATTCACAAACTTGGTGTTTAGGGTCAGAAGGTTTGAATCAAAACATTTCCCAAAGGTTTTACTCCAAAATCATTTCCATATCAAAATCAATATTTTTATTTGATTAGAAATGAGCTAATTCAAGTATTTAATCCTAAACTTCACAAAATTCATTTTTTTAAATCCATGAGTTGGTTCCTAAGGTCAGTAGGTTCACAACAAACCATTTTTCAAAGATTTCACATTAAAATTTTATCTAGAACAATTTTTTATATTCAAAACAAGCCTACACAAGTTTCTGCAAATTCAACCAATTTTCCAGAAGCAAATCATTAAACAAAGTGCATGGTTGCAAAGTACTTGTTATACTGATTCCATTGATATAAAATTTGCAAAATTTGGACGTGTAGATTTTAAGTTATGAATTTTACAAGTTTGCATACAAATCAGATTCAGAATTCTGTTTTAACTCAAACTAGTGCCACGCGGCGCAATTCTATTGGCCGGTACTGATTCGTACGGATCGGCCTCTGTGGGCTGTTGGATCTAAATGAGATCGTGCGGTTCTGGTTCACTCATACCTCTTCGCTTAGATCTATTCTCAGCCAACGGATCAAAATCTAACGGTGCAAAACGGCTTGACCTAACTCGAGCGGCGCCAACGGTCGCTGGCGGCGGCGCACGGTCAGACGGTGCGCTAGCCAACGAACCAGGAAGCAAGGAAGACAGAGGAGGGTCTCACCGTGCTCGCGAGGTCGAGGTGAAGCTCAAGGTGGTCGCGAGGAGGCAAGGGGCGCACAGGGGCAGGAGTAATCGCTCGTCGGAGTTGCTGCGGGCGGCGGTGCTCTCGGGTTGTCGTTGCTGGCGTCGTTTGGGACCGCGCTAAGGCAAAGGAGAGGTACGGTTAGGTGCGCATGAGGGTCACGAGTAAGGTAGCATCACTGAGAGGTGCTGGGGCGGTCTAAGCTTACAAGGGGGAGGTCGCCGGAGAAGGGACAGACGCGGCGGCGTGTTGTGGTCGACGAAGCCGAGCTTCCAGAGTGCGCGGGAGCTAGCTGGGGCTATGGGAAGACGCGCAAGGGGCTGGAGAGCATGCTAGTGTGCAGTGGGGGGAGAGGGGCGGCGAGGTGTGGACGGAATCGACGGAGAACCTCGTCGGAGACAGAGCTGCTCGAGCTCGAAATTTACCCAGCCTGGGGGCAGAGAGGGAGAGGCGAGTGAGGGGAAAGGTAGAGGAGAGGCGTGCGCTTAAGTGTGCATGGTCACCGAAGGATTTAACGCAGGCATTAACTGGTATTCATCGCCGGAATTACTACCAGAAATGGCGAGGCGATGAGGTCGCGAGGTTGATGAGGCCTAGCTGGCGGTGGGGTCTGTCTGGCAGTGAGGGGGAGAGAGAGGGAGATGGGTCCACCTGTCTGCGTCTCTGCGGGTTATTTTCCTGGTGAAAACGTTTCGCGTGTGGGGTATGCCGGGTGGGCTGCATTGCTGGGCTTAGTGGGCTGGCCAGTTGGGCTGCGTCCGTTTCTATTTTTTTCTTTTTGATTGTTTTTTCTTTTTCTATTTGGTTTTCTGTTTTGTTTTTATTCAAACAATTCAAACATCCAAATGAATTCAAACCTTTGCTAAACTTTGTATAATTTTAATTCTGCTTAACAACACAAACCAAAGTCCAGAATAAAATATTTTTTATTCTTTTAGGATCTATTTAATAATTAAATAAAATAGTCCTTAGTTATTAATTCAAATAGGATTTGATTTATTAAAATCTCCATTTGAAATCTAAATAATACCAAAATCAATTCAGTAGGTTTTATTTGAAAATGTAAAACACTTGGAAATCTTGTTTAAAATAATTTAACAAGTTTTAGTGTTTAATTAAAATGGCAAAGCCTTTACTTTAATAAAATTGGATATTAATAAATCCTCATTATTTTATTTAAATAGACTTTTACTCTTTTTATCAAATAGAAATATTTTATTTCAAAATCTTGGCCAAGTTTTAATTTGGCTTTATAAAATAATCCTTACTTATAATTTTATCTTTTCTTTTGAAAACCAAATCTTTTTATTAAAAGATCCAAAATAGTAATTCCAACTATCAAAAATTTATTTATTAATTGTTTATCTTTTTAAATCCCTTTAGGATTTATTTTATCAAATAGATTTGGATGTTTCCAAATGGAATCAAAAAGTTTCTTCTCACCCTGAATTTCAACAAAGTTTTATTTTGTTTATTTATTTTTCACATTTCAAAATTTGGAAAATTTTGGGATGTGACAACGAAGGTGAGCTAGCCCGAAGGATCGTGCAGACATATGAGTTCGCGGAGAGGGCAGTGATTGGCTTGGATCATCTACTGGGCCCCACAACATGGAATTGTGGACGGGTAAGCTGCCCGGTTGTGCAACAAGGAGTTGATCTCTCATGGGAAAAGTAACGCACCTCAGTGTAAGAACTGTAACTTGTTACTCCCTGTTCTGGGAAGGAGCCGTGAACGCTGCGGGAAAGGAACTCCATGAAAGTTCTGGTAAACCTGTGAAGGCTGACGGACATAGCTTTTCAGAATAAAAACAACCTTTGAAGAAATGTTTATGAAAACTTGCATTGCCTACGACCTACGGTCTGTGGCTGTAGTTATAGTACATCAAACACTCCTTTTCTAGTGAATTTGCTGAGTATGCTCGTACTCAAAGTATCGTCTTAACCCTTGCTAGATTCTGAAGACGGGTTAGAAAACATCTACATCAAGTTATGCTCCAGGACTCATCATCCAAAACTAAAGCTCTTCAATGAAGTCAAGGAAGTCAACATCTACATAAACTCAAGTGAAGACAAAGTTACTGATTAGATAGGGGTATAATCTCTAGCCAAATAACCTAATTCTATAGTGTATTGCAATAGGAGCAATGCCAATCCCTTAGTTAAAATACTAGTTTGAATAGTATAATAGTTCTTGTGTTGTTTATCTTTGATTTTTCTCCGTAAGAAGTTCTATCTCTCTCTAACCTAGAGTGTTCTCTAGATCTTGTGTAAAGAGTGAGTTGTAACCTTTAGCCATGTATTGGACCCGCTGTGTTTTTGTTGTGCCATTCTGAGGGATGTAATACTAGTGAACGATGTTTCATTGGTGTTATGTCAACGACTATAGTATACTACATCATGCAGTGGTATGCTGGGTCACCGCAGTTGGTATCAGAGCATATGCTATGACCTTAGGTTGGAAACCTAGTAAATGGGTAGAACCTGTAGGACACATCCTAGCAATAATAAAGAGTTCTCTAGTGATATGAGGGATATTCACTTGAGGATAATCCTGCTATGTTACTAGTGCGATAACTCTTTCATATGATTGCAATTATGATCATAACCCAAGAGTTTTAACTCTATGAGACTGATGATAATTTCTTATCTACAGTTCCACTTGGCACCTCGATACCCACCCCGGAATGTTCAAGTGATGAACAGGACGTTGAATGACTACGAAGGGGATTGGACATATAATCTCCAACAACTTCTATGGAGTTTGGAATGTGAATCGAGACTTTTGGCCAAGATTTACAGTTACTATGATGGGCAGGTATTAGCTAAATACCGTGTCATGATCATGTTACCCAAGAAGTTAGGACTTAAGGGAGAAATGCCATCAGGAGAGGCAAGGTGCATGGCATCTGCATATCAGATAGCCGTAGTAGCAGCCATAACCATGATCCGAGAACAGAAATCCCAAGCTCTAGAAGGTAGTACCCATACCATTATACCACATGAAACCTCAAACCCAGAGCATGAGTTAGATCACTCTACTCTAGTTCAAGCTGAACCTACTCTAGCTATAGAGTATATGGATCGTTATCGGTCTTTGCTAAAAACTTATCATAACACTCACCAAGTCTTAGTTCAGGAACTGGATATGGTCATTGAGGATTTTACTGATCCTGATAAAGCAATGGCACGTAGGAAGAAGTTAGATAAAGAAGCTAGGCATCCCAAATACATACCTTCAGGAGAGGTGTATGAGGAAACTGAGTTTGATGATCCAAACTCAGAAAATTATGCCTATTACCAAACTAAAACACAGCCACCTGAAGACCTATGGACCAAGTATAACTCCGAACAACAGGAATGGAATAGAGTTATTCTAAATAACCCTGAGCCAAACAAGTATGGATGGGAAGTAGAATCTCAAGGTGGAACCATAGGAAACCCTATACCTTGTGATACAGGTATTGAAGAAGAGACCAACTATAACCATAGAGAGCCTTATGGACCATATGGGGGTGATACCAATCCAATCGACTTAGAAAAGTATTCCGATAGCTACTATACCAATATGTACGACTGGATCCAAGAAAAAGCTAAGGAGCCAACTTACTATGAGGAAGCATTGCCGGAAAACCAGGAATATACTGTAGAAGACTATGCCAACTCTAGTCATTTTTTAATGACTAATCTCAGTCTCGGTACTTCTAACCAAGAATACGCACCTCCTGGATGTTCTTACGCTCCAGAAGGTAGTCGTAGGATTTCACGTCATCATGGACGGAATTCCAGGAAGCACTAGAGGAAGATGAAAGTAAGAAAGGAACGACATCCCAAGGGACGAGTGCTTGAATAATGTGCATAGAGGGTAATGCGTATTGTATTTTGAAAGGTTTTCCAAAATAAGTGAGGATGTACTCACAAGAACCGGAAGTTCTTGTAAGATAGTTGTGTAAATAGGTGAGGAGCAAACCGTTGGAACATCTAGTACATTTGTAAATTATCTAAAACCTATGTATAATACATGGTATATGTTTTGTTGTTTATCGACTTCTGGATTTTCTTGAATTTTCTTGATTGACTAGATGTGTACATGAAGTTTGATTAGGTGTGCAAATGCATGATGTAACACCCAGTTATGACTTGATGTTATAGATGTAGATAGGAATGGGAATCCGTGTAAGGGAGTGACGAGTTCCAAAAGTCAGAACGAAAACTTACTTAAAGGAGGAAGTAAAATATAAAGAGAATTAGCATTATTTGGAGGATAGCTCAAGCATAGATCATTCTTATCTAGCTATGAGAAGGAAGATTAGTATAGAAGGTGTATGGAGCAACAAGAAATACTAAACTTAAGGCCCATTCAAAGTAGGCAGTATTGTTACGAAGGTAACAAAGTAGTAATCCCTAGTCAGTATTCTGATCCACAGTTGGTATTTTGTCCGCAGCTGGTATTCGGTTAACATAGTTAACCAAATCTTCTTAAAAGTTGCATAAAGAGCATAAAATTTGGCCTAAAGCTAAGTAAGACCTAAAGAAGTATAAAATTTAAAGGCGATCGTCTTTCGAGATGCTTCGCAAAATCAGATTTATCCCAACGAAAATGTCCAATAGTGAGTACGACATATAATGCTGAAAGATTTGCTTCGGAGATCCACAACTGTGTGGATACACCGTATAACCTTTCATCAGACCCTAATTGTCACATCCCAAGATTTTCCAAATCTTGTATTGTGAAAAATAAAATAAACAAAATAAAATTTTTGTTGAAAATCAGGGTGAAAAGAAACTTTGTTTCTAAAAGGAAACTTAAAATCCCATCTTGAACAAACTTTAATTAAAGTTTGAATCCAACAAAATCCAAATCAAGGGAAATGCATTCCTCAATGAATGTATCTGGAAATTTAAACACTTGGAAAATAAATCCAAACCCTAAACCCTAATGGAATAAAAAGCATTTCCAAGTTATCTCCAAGCCTATGGATTTGATCCATATAAAAATTTGTCAATAAACATTCACAAATGATCAAGAAAGACAAATAGAAATATTATAAAACCATATAAATTGGTTTCACTTAATTTGGAACCATAAATAAAATCTTATGAATCTAATAAGATAAGGAAATTGAATTTCCAAAGCTAATAAAGCCCTTACCAAAAACCCATACCAAATGGTGAGCAAATGATCCTAAAGGGAATTAAAAGGATAAACAATTATCAAATAAGACTTCACAAATTGGAATCACCAAGTTTGGATCTCTAGATAAAAAGATAAGGATTTTATAAGATGAAGAAAGATTTATTAATTAAAGAAAACTTAAAGACCAAATCAAATCTTGGCCAAATCCATAAGCAAATGGAATGATTATAATCCAAATCCAAATAAAATAAAAGGATAAAGAATTTCCAAAATAAAATAAAATGGCATAAACCAAATCCTATTGGAATAAAGACAAACCCAAATTTTAAATGATTAATAAATCTTATTAAAACCTTTTCCAAATAATTCAAGATGAATTATTTGACACCCTTTTAAGTAAACAAAACTTACTGAAAGGTTTTGGAAGAATTTAGAAGTCAAATGGAAATTAAAAACATTATTAAATCCTATTTGATTTAAAACAAGGGCCCTTTTTATTAATTAAAAAAAGACCCCAAAAAAGAATAAAATAAATTCCCAAAATTGACATTAGAATGTGCTACTAATCAATATTTAAATCTACACAAAATTTGGTAAAGGTTTGAATCCAAATGAGTGTTTGATTTGCTTATTCAAAATCAAAACAGAATTAAAGATTGGAAAAAGGAAAAACAAACGGAATAAAAAATGTGTAAAGGACCCAGCCCAACTAGCCTGGCCCAACTAAGCCCAGCCAGCCCACTGCTCCTCTCCCGTAGGAAAACGCTTCAGACCAAATATCCTACCCGCACAGCGTATGACGCGTGGACCCCACCTCCCCTGTCTCTCTTCCCTGACAAAACGGCCCCACCGCCAGCTCCTTCTTCCTCACCCGCCGCTGACCGTGCCCCCCTCCTCTGGCCATTACTGCCGATGAATTGCCGGCGTGAATACACGTTAACCTCGCCATGTAACGGCCCCGTGACCACGCCCATTTAATCGCCCATGCCTCCTCTTCCTTTCCCCTCTGTCGCCTCACCCAAGCGTGCCCCCAGGCCGCCCAATACTTCTCTGCACCGTCCTCTGTCCGACGACTCTCCGGCGACGATTCCGGCAGCCCCTCACCGCCCCTTGCCTCCCCGACCAAGCTCACATACTCTCCACCTCCAGGCGCATCTCCCCGTAGCGTTAGCTTGCCCGCGCGTGCTCTGCAGCGTCGACAACAACGAAGAACAGTAGCGCCACCGTCTGCCTCTGCTCCGACGAGCCCTACCGGTGAGACCAGACCCCCCCTTGCGCTCCTTTCGATGCACGCATGTCCGTGACTTGCGTACGAAGCTAACCGTGTCTCCCGTTTGTTTCCTCGTGACCCATAGCGCCGCCCTCGATGACGACAGAGCGTGGCCGCCGTCTGATGCAACTCCGACGAGCAATTATCAGCAACCCTGTGCGCCCCTTCGTCAACCGCGAGCAGGTTGAGAATCCCCGTGCCACGGCGATCATGGTGAGCCATCTCTTCTTATTCCTTGCTTCCTCTATCGCCAGCTCCGCCGCTAGCCGAGCGTCGCCGCCGCACGCTGCCGCTGAGCGCCGCCAGAGTTTGGTCAGATCATCGCTAGCCGTTGGATGCAAATCATAAGGATGCAATAGAATCACTTAACGCCGAAAGGGTATGCAATCTGTGCCGCTCGATCTAACTTAGATCTGACGCCTCATAGCGACCGATCCGCGCGAAACGGTACGCATGAATAGGAAAGCGCCACGTGGCTCTGCTCGTTTGAATTAAAACAGATTAGATCTATTAGATACAAGAATTTGTAAAATCTATAACTTTTAATCCACACGTCCAAATTTTGCAAACTTTATATCAATGGATTCAGAAAAACAAACCCTAGCCAACCATGCACTTTGGTTAGTAAAAATATTCTGGTAAAATGTTTGTTTTTGCAGAAACTTATGTATGGTTGTTTAGGTTATAAAATTTAGTTCAAAATGATTTTGAGGATAAAATCTTTGGCAAATGGTGTGTTTTGAACCTACTGACCATAGGAAACAAATTGTGGTTTAAAAAATGTATTTGGTCCAGCAAAAGAATGAATCTTGGATTTAAACCAATTCTAGTCAAATAGAAATATGGTTTATTTATTAAAAATGGTTTTGGAAGAAAACCTTTGAGAAATGGTTTGGAAATAAACTCTCTGTCCCTAACACCAAGTTTTATGGTTTGAAAACATATTTTGTGAACCCTATAGATTAATACCTTATTGAAAACATCTTTACACCACATAAAATGTTACCTTGTTTTAAAAAAGGGTTTATAAAGTGAAACCTATTGCAAATGACTTTGCCACTTTATAAAATGACCAATAGGTGTTTCCAAATGTTTACAACCTACTAGAAACCACTTTTACAAATGAAACAACCTATTGCATGCTTGCATGCATTACTTTGATTTCATCATTTTATGTGATGAATTGCTTGAATGGTAGATTGAAATATTGTTTGCTTGATTGAATTGTAGTTATTTGAAGTGAGTGAACATTGCAATGATCAAGGAGTGAACTTATACTCTCTACCAAAAAGGCAAGTGATGCTTCATGCTTTTGTCCCATTATTTTCACTATGCATTAGTGATATTTCTAAGTAAGACTTGCATGGAATTTTTGCTAAGTATAAACCATGCTATGGGAAAACCTAGTAGATGAAACCTTAGTGAAAATTTCCTAAGTTAAGATTCCTACTACTATCATGATTAGCTTAGCTAATAGAAAACAAGGGTGGAATATATATTCATGCTATGGAAAAATTTCTAAGTCTAAGGACTTGTGTTTTGTTTAATAAAACAACTATGTGAATGAATCACCTGGGTGGAATGGAAGGAATGGTTTGTGTTGAGTGGTCATGCAAGTCCAGTATACTGGGGAAAACTTGGGCATCACCAAGTCCAGT
Organism: Avena sativa; assembly: GCA_916181665.1. NCBI lineage: Eukaryota > Viridiplantae > Streptophyta > Magnoliopsida > Poales > Poaceae > Avena > Avena sativa. The sequence goes on along the minus strand of OV702297.1, from coordinate 293,345,752 downwards.
ATGCTGGGGAAAACTTGGTGTCTCACTTGTGGATGGCCACCCAGGAACAAAGATATTTGAGATGTCAAATGTTGAGAAGCTTCAAGTGTAGCCACTTGGCATTATGGGCTCTGCCTGGATCATATAGTTTGCAATAACTTAGCCAAATGGGCATTTGGTGGTAGGGGTTTGATAGGTTGGAGCGCGTCCATTCTGGTCTAAGGGAAGGCTTCTGAAAGATCTTGTCTTGGGAAACCAAGTCTTGTGGGGAAAGTGCACCACCTCTGCAGAGTGTAAAAAAATCTAAGTACTTAGCCATGTCCCTGGCAAAGGACAATTTGAGCATCAAGACATGGAAGCTATCAAGAATCTCATCATCCAAATTTCTAAGTTAAAAACTTGTGGTTGAAGAATGGTTTTAAGGTTCACCAATTTCTATTGGTGGTTCCTTGGGTGATTTTTGTCAAACAAAAACTTAGTGTTTTCAAATGACGAGGAAAATCTATTTTGAGCAAAGCAAGCCTAAGCTCCACTTAGCCAAATGCATATAGATGATAGACTCCACTATACTACCATAGTATCACTTGCCAATACAATTCAAATGTATTGACCCTTGTGGCTGTAACTTGTTATGTCGCAGGTTTTTTTTGATATTAGTGAAGTTTATTGATTAGGATTACAAGTCTACGACCAACATGTCTGCCTGTGGCACTTTGAAGATGAAGGACCCCATGCTATTCTTATATTCTGCTGCATTGTAATGAGATAGCCAAATGAGCTATGTAAGATGTAATAAATTATTTTATTCCTGGTTATAAAGTTGTATTATGACCTTTGTTTCTTGATATTACATCTTAACTGTGGATGCTAGCTATTGATCCAGGGGCTAGCATTGTAAACACAGGGATCTCTACCTTATTAAAGGTTGGGAGCCTTACAGATGGTATCAGAGCGTTGTGTTGCCTGTAGGATTTGTAAACCTAGGATTGGACAAAACCCCTTAGAAATATAGGAGTTGTGTTTGTTCCAAAACTTATTTACAAACAATCTTGTAAACTCTTTCCTCAACTATTTTGGTTTTGACTCTACACCTCTTCTATTTCAAACTTGATGGACAAAGCCTACCCCATGGCCAAAGACTTCACCATGAGCTAAGGACTTCATCAACTCTAATGACTTCAACATCTTAAACTCTAATGACTTCAACATCTTCAACTCTAATGACTTCAACATCTTCAACATTTTCACCAAGGACTTCAACCATAGATATTACTAAGGACTACAAGTGTGACAAGAAATGTTGCTCAAGACTTGAAGACTAAGAAGCACAACTTAGGGGGAACCATGATCACCTTTGAAGTTCTTGTGACCAAGAAATTTTCTCCAAGGGTACAAAGATCTTGTTCAAAAAGAATCAACCAAGAAGGAATGAAAGATCTCAAATGAACCATATAGATGGACCACCATATTTTGTTTAAGTCAAACCCACCAACTTATGTGGTGTAACAAAAATATTTTTGGTTGCTTAAAAATGTGCTTGAATTTTGTTGTTTGAGTGGAATATTTGTTTATGATTGCTTGCACCTTGCTTGTGTGAATTGTGATGTGTGTGATTAGAATTGATTCCTTAGAAATATTTTGCCTATTCTAATCCCAATCCAACCCAAACAGATGACTTCTCCAAGAGACTCCAACATCAAGGATGACAACAACAACCAAGAGATCAACATGAGAGACCAACTGCTTGCAAGACAAACCCAGTTGAATCAAGTGACAACTCAGTTTTTAGCCAACAACAATGAGTTAGATCCAACCATGCAAGAAATTTTGAAAACTCAATCCCAATTGTTGCAAGGGTTGGATACTCAAATGATCAACATGGGAGACAACTCTTCTCAAGGAGTTTGAGACAACAAGGATGAAAAAGATGTTATTATAGAAGGAACCCAAGCTTGCAATATTTGTGGAAACAAGGATCACACTTCCAAGGAGCATGAAGATCAATGCCCCAATTGTGAAGAGAAACATCCAATTGACCAATGCCCCACATCCCAAGCTACTTGTTACCTATGTGAAGGAAATAATCATGTCCCTATCCAATGCCCCATCTATTCCATAGTTGAACAAAGGAAACAAGGTGGAGTGCAACAACTGATTGCAGACTACCATGAGAGAGCCAAGTCTACCAAGAAGGATGAAGACAAAGGAAAATCTCAGCTTGTACCTCCCAGCAACATGACTCAATTTAAAGGACCAAAGAGGAGACATATGTATTATCCAAGGAGCAATAGAAGGTCAAGGAAACCAGTAAACATTCCTACCTATGAGATAACATATGAAGAACATGAACTAGAAGCACTCCTAGCTTTGGAGAAACCCAAGAAAAAGAAGGACAAAAGCCATGTGCAATGTGGTCATTGCAAAGAAATGGGACACTATGCCAGTGAATGTCCAGAGAAGCAGAAGTATAAGGAGATTAGCCAAGTGTGGTGCAACAACTGCAAAGAGCTAGGCCATTATGTAGCAACTTGCCCACAGAAGATACGTGATGAACTCAATCTTATCACATGTTACAATTGTGGTAACCAAGGACATTATGCAAGCAACTGTCCAGAAAAGATGAAGCACAAGATAAACAAGCCTATGAAGGATCTCAGCCTTGTCACATGTTTCAAGTGTGGAAACAAAGGACACTATGCAGATGTTTGTCCAGAGAGATTTCAACAAGATCCCAAGAAGGCCAATATGTAATCTAGTTGGAAAATTTTTAAGGGTGGTAGTACCCTAGATGTTTTGAGCCAACTTGTAACCCTAGCCTCCCCAAATCTTGGGACGAGATTTATTTTAAGGGTGGTAGCCTGTCACATTCCAAGATTTTCCAAATCTTGTATTGTGAAAAATAAAATAAACAAAATAAAATTTTTGTTGAAAATCAGGGTGAAAAGAAACTTTGTTTCTAAAAGGAAACTTAAAATCCCATCTTGAACAAACTTTAATTAAAGTTTGAATCCAACAAAATCCAAATCAAGGGAAATGCATTCCTCAATGAATGTATCTGGAAATTTAAACACATGGAAAATAAATCCAAACCCTAAACCCTAATGGAATAAAAATCATTTCCAAGTTATCTCCAAGCCTATGGATTTGATCCATATAAAAATTTGTCAACAAACATTCACAAATGATCAAGAAAGACAAATAGAAATATTATAAAACCATATAAATTGGTTTCAATTAATTTGGAACCATAAATAAAATCTTATGAATCTAATAAGATAAGGAAATTGAATTTCCAAAGCTAATAAAGCCCTTACCAAAAACCCATACCAAAATGGTGAGCAAATGATCCAAAAGGGAATTAAAAGTATAAACAATTATCAAATAAGACTTCACAAATTGGAATCACCAAGTTTGGATCTCTAGATAAAAAGATAAGGATTTTATAAGATGAAGAAAGATTTATTAATTAAAGAAAACTTAAAGACCAAATCAAATCTTGGACAAATCCATAAGCAAATGGAATGATTATAATCCAAATCCAAATAAAATAAAAGGATAAATAATTTCCAAAATAAAATAAAATGGCATAAACCAAATCCTATTGGAATAAAGACAAACCTAAATTTTAAATGATTAATAAATCTTATTAAAAACTTTTCCAAATAATTCAAGATGAATTATTTGACACCCTTTTAAGTAAACAAAACTTACTGAAAGGTTTTGGAAGAATTTAGAAGTCAAATGGAAATTAAAAACATTATTAAATCCTATTTAATTTAAAACAAGGGCCCTTTTTATTAATTAAAAAAAGACCCCAAAAAAAGAATAAAATAAATTCCCAAAATTGACATCAGAATGTGCTACTAATCAATATTTAAATCTACACAAAATTTGGTAAAGGTTTGAATCCAAATGAGTGTTTGATTTGCTTATTCAAAATCAAAACAGAATTAAAGATTGGAAAAAGGAAAAACAAACGGAATAAAAAAATGTGTAAAGGACCCAGCCCAACTAGCCTGGCCCAACTAAGCCTAGCCAGCCCACTGCTCCTCTCCCGCAGGAAAACACTTCAGAACAAATATCCTACCCGCACAGCGTATGACGCGTGGACCCCACCTCCCCTGTCTCTCTTCGCTGACAAAACGGCCCCACCGCCAGCTCCTTCTTCCTCACCCGCTGCTGACCGTGCCCCCTCCTCTGGCCATTACTGCCGATGAATTGCCGGCGTGAATACACGTTAACCTCGCCATGTAATGGCCCCGTGATCACGCCCATTTAATCGCCCATGCCTCCTCTTCCTTTCCCCTCTGTCGCCTCACCCAAGCGTGCCCCCAGGCCGCCCAATTCTTCTCTGCACCGTCCTCTGTCCGACGACTCTCCGGCGACGATTCCGGCAACCCCTCACCGCCCCTTGCCTTCCCGACCAAGCTCACATACTCCCCACCTCCAGGCGCATCTCCCCATAGCGTTAGCTCGCCCGCGCATGCTCTGCAGCATCGACAACAACGAAGAACAGTAGCGCCACCGTCTGCCTCCGCTCCGACGAGCCCTACCGGTGAGACCAGACCCCCCTTGCCCTCCTTTCGATGCACGCATGTCCGTGACTTGCGTACGAAGCTAACCGTGTCTCCCGTTTGTTTCCTCGTGACCCATAGCGCCGCCCTCGACGACGACAAAGCGTGGCCGTCGTCAGACGCAACTCCGACGAGCAATTATCAGCAACCCTGTGCGCCCCTTTGTCAACCGCGAGCAGGTTGAGAATCCCCGTGCCACGGCGATCACGGTGAGCCATCTCTTCTTCTTCCTTGCTTCCTCTATCGCCAGCTCTGCCGCTAGCCGAGCGTCGCCGCCGCGCGCTGCCGCTGAGCGCCGCCAGAGTTTGGTCAGATCATCGCTAGCCGTTGGATGCAAATCGTAAGGATGCAATAGAATCACTTAACGCCGAAAGGGTGCGCAATATGTGCCGCTCGATCTAACTTAGATCTGACGCCTCACAGCGACTGATCCGCGCAAAATGGTACGCACGAATAGGAAAGCGCCACGTGGCTCTGCTCGTTTGAATTAAAACAGATTAGATCTATTAGATACAAGAATTTGTAAAATCTATAACTTTTAATCCACACATCCAAATTTTGCAAACTTTATATCAATGGATTCAGAAAAACAAACCCTAGCCAACCATGCACTTTGTTTAGTAAAAATCTTCTGGTAAAATGTTTGTTTTTGCAGAAACTTATGTATGCTTGTTTAGGTTATAAAATTTAGTTCAAAATGATTTTGAGGATAAAATCTTTGGAAAATGGTGTGTTTTGAACCTACTGACCATAGGAAACAAATTGTGGTTTCAAAAATGTATTTGGTCAAGCAAAATAATGAATCTTGGATTTAAACCAATTCTAGTCAAATAGAAATATGGTTTATTTATTAAAAATGGTTTTGGAAGAAAACCTTTGAGAAATGTTTTGGAAATAAACTCTCTGTCCCTAACACCAAGTTTTATGGTTTGAAAACATATTTTGTGAACCCTATAGATTAATACCTTATTGAAAACATCTTTACACCACATAAAATGTTAGCTTGTTTTAAAAAAGGGTTTATAAAGTGAAACCTATTGCAAATGACTTTGCCACTTTATAAAATGACCAATAGGTGTTTCCAAATGTTTACAACCTACTAGAAACCACTTTTACAAATGAAACAACCTATTGCATGCTTGCATGCATTACTTTGATTTTATCATTTTATGTGATGAATTGCTTGAATGGTAGATTGAAATATTGTTTGCTTGATTGAATTGTAGTGATTTGAAGTGAGTGAACATTGCAAAGATCAAGGAGTGAACTTATACTCTCTACCAAAAAGGCAAGTGATGCTTCATACTTTTGTCCCATTATTTTCACTATGCATTAGTGATATTTCTAAGTAAGACTTGCATGGAATTTTTGCTAAGTATAAACCATGCTATGGGAAAACCTAGTAGATGAAACCTTAGTGAAAATTTCCTAAGTTCAGATTCATACTACTATCATGCTTAGCTTAGCTAATAGAAAACAAGGGTGGAATATATATTCATGCTATGGAAAAATTTCTAAGTCTGAGAACTTGTGTTTTGTTTAATAAAACAACTAAGTGAATGAATCACCTAGGTGGAATGGAAGGAATGGTCTGTGTTGAGTGGTCATGCAAGTCCAGTATACTGGGGAAAACTTGGGCATGTAACATCCCTAAAATCATAATTTCAAAGTTTGCATATCATTCATGCATGCATATAGATTGTGATCAATTTCAAACTCATTTCAGAAAAACAGAAACACATAGTGCTATGATTTTATGTGAACAACTTAAATCAAATGGCCATCCCCATTTGAGAGTTTGAATGATTTTAAACCTAGCTCGTTGTCTTCCTTATAGAAAGGTTTGAGTGTGGTTTGGACCAAGTTTTACAAATTGGGAATAGTTTCAAAAACCCTTTTTCAAACTTTGGCAAATCAGATGCAAGCCTCTGATATTTTGTTCTCCAAGTTGACCAAGCCCTTGCAAAGCAACCACATGATTTTATGCCTATATTTGAGACTACTGCTCACTGCAAAAATCCCAAGAAGATTTGAATTCAAATGGAACTTGAATTCATTTGAAAATCAATTCAAAAAATTGAAACAGAAAAAGAAAAGGAGTAAACAAAAGAAAAGGGCCAGGCGCCAGGATTTTAGCCCAGCAACAGAACTGGCCCAACTAGCCCACCCGGGCCATTCCTCTCTCTCTCGCACGCGCCAGCGCACCCAGGCAGTCACTGACGACCAGACCCCACCTCCTCTTCGCGCGTTTCGCTGACAAGCGGGCCCTCTCCACGTCGCCCTCGTCTTCCCCAAACCGCGCCCGCAGACCGCGTCGCCGCTGCTGTCAATGTCGGTAATGGCGCGGCGTAATTAGCTTTGATGCCGCAGGCGTTTCCTGTCGCGCTTGGGCCTATTTAATCCCCTCTGCACCGCGAGCATTTTCCCCCACTCTCCTCGCTCACTCCGCCACCAGGCTGCGCGCATTTGTCTTCGAAGCACCACGGTACCGACGACTCCGGCGACCGATTCCGGTGAGCCTCGACCGCCCCCCTCTCTCTGGTTCAAACGATGATGCTCAGCTTGATCGTGCGCATTTGCTGACACCTTTCTTGCCTGCTCGTGACCCAGGTCGTCGTCCCCGTTCGTGCCTGCAACCACCTGCGCCGCCGCTAGACTCCGGCGACCAATTAAGGTAAAACCCGAGCGCCCCTTGACCCCTCTTTCATACGAGATTGTTCGCCTGCGTCTTGTGCACCCCCTGACCCCTCTGGTTCGTGCTAGGGCGACGCCAAACCTCGCCAGTGACCTCATCTGCAAGCAACAGACGCCGCCCGCAACTCCGATGAGCCCCTGAGACCGTACCAGAGCGCCCCTTCACAAACCAACGCCACGTTGAGCTTCAGCACGCCACCGCGGTTCTGGTAAGGCCCTTCCCCCTCTCTTGCGCGACCTAGAACGCCAGCGCCGACGCTGTCAGACACGCCGCCGCCAGTCACGGACGCTAGCGCCGCTCGTGTTTGGTCAGAATGATTAGGAGCGTTAGATGCAGATCCTGCGGCTGAGATTAGAACGTGAGCGAAGAGGTAAGCGCGCATCTGAGCCGCCAGATCTTACTTAGATCCTACGGCCCGCAGAGCTCGATCCGGCCGAACCGGTACGCACCAATAGAAACATGACGCGTGGCTAGAGTTTAAATCAAAAACAGAATTCAAATCAGATTTAGATCCAAATTTCAAATGGCTATAACTTTTGATTCCCACGTTAGATTTTTGCAAACTTTATACCGTTGGAATCAGTGAGACAAGCCCTTTCTGAATCTGCAATGTGTTTAGTGAAATTTTTCTGTTAAAATGACTTTTTATGCAGAAACTTCTTTAGGACTATTTTGAGTATAGAATTTGTTTAGTAAATTGTTTTAGTGCTAAATAAGTTTAGTTAGCAAGTTATTGACTTAGTTATGTTTCTGTATCATGCACTTGCTTGGTGGAGTTTTCAAAAATCATCACTTAGCATTTTCTTGCATGCATGCATACATATTTTTGTTTGTATATGAATTGTGTGTAATTTTGTGCTACAAATTTTTGTGTAGATTTTGCTAGTGACTGTGATTGTGAAGAGTGCTACTCTCCCCATTACCAAGGGAAGTGGTACTTCATGAATATTTATATCCCTATATTTTGTACAAGCATTAGAAATATTTTGCTAAGTCTTGCATGTTACTTTTTGCCAAATGCTATGTTGGGAAATCCTAAGTAGTTGTAGAATTGTAGAATTGCTAGGAAATTTCCTAAGTTAAGTTACTATGCCATGCTTAGCCTAGCTAGTAGAAAACAAGGGTTGGTAAAGTATATACATGCTATGATGAAAATATTTCTAAGTCTTTTGGACTTATGTTTTTCTTAATAAAACAACTAAGTCAATGAACCTCCTGGGTGGAATGGGACTTGAATGGTGGTTTTTGGTTGAGTGGTTACACAAGGCCCATGGACATGGTTTACCTTGTCTATCACACTTGTGGTATGCCACCCAGGCACAAAGGGATTTGGAAGCTTACAGTGCAACCACTTGGAAATATGGGCTCTGCCTTGATCATATAGGTTGCTAGAACTTAGTCATTTGGACAGTTGGTGGTAGTGGGATGATAGGTTGGAACGCGTCCATTTGGCTAAGGGAAGGCTTCTGAAAGGTCCTGTCTTGGGAAACCAAGTCTGGTGGGGAAAGTGCACAACCTCTGCAGATGGAAAATCTAAGTACTTAGCCAAGTCCATGGCAATGGACAACTTGAGCATCAAGACATGGAAGCTATCAAGAATCTCACCACTCCAACTTCTAAGTAAAACTTGTGGGTGAACAAGGGTGAAGGACCCCAATGTCTATTGGTGGTTTCTTGCGAAAGTTTTTGACAAAGAAAAACTTAGTGATTTCAACTAATAGGAAAAACCTATTTTGAGCAAAGCAAGCCAAGCTACACTTAGCCAAAAATGCATATAGTAATATAGTCCACTTAAAATTTACTAAGGTATCACTTGCCAATACTATTCCAAAAGTATTGACCCACTGTGGCTGTAACTTGTGATGTTGCAGGTTACTCCGATGATGATTAGGTGTCATGAGTCTACACTCAACATGCTTGCCTGTGGCACATGAAGATGAAGACTTATGTTTATTTACTTATTCCAAAACTCTTGTATTAGGCCTGTGGCCCTGAGTTGTAAAAGACTATGTTTTATCTCTGGAATGGATGTAATAAGTGACCTTTGTATCTGTGTACTTCATCTTAAACTGTGGATGCTAGCAATGATCCAGGGACTAGCATTGCAATCACAGGGATCCTTTTCCTTTACAAAGGAGGGATCTTACAGATGGTATCAGAGCGCTGTGTTGCCTGTAGGATTATGACCCTAGGATTGGAAACCACTAAGGAATTTTTTTTTCAACTACTTCTACACTTGTCTATTCTTCTCGTAAACTTTTCTAATCTTCTCATTCTCATCTCTATTTGTAGATGAACTCCATCAACGAAGCCGTGAAGAAAGGACCACTCATGACCATGACCTTGGAGTGTGAGACTGAGTTTCCCAAAATTCTCAAGGACCTCATGGTGGCAATGGAAATACATGGTGCAGCTGTGTACAAAGGCTTTCCAGTGATGGATGAAGGAGTTGAGTACTGGTGGGTGCAACTTCACTTGTACAAAAGCAAGGAAGACAACCACAAAGAAAGAGGATTCTGCATGTACACTAACACTGTGGTGCACACCACATTCTTTGAGTCAGCAAGAGAAGCAGCTTGGAGGACTATCAAAGAACTTAGTGCTAGAGTCAAGTGCAGAATGCTCAACCTCCAAAAAGACTTAGAGAAAGAGAAGGAACATACCCAAGAGTTGGAAGCCACCAACCAAACCTTAAGAGGAGATATTATAGACTTAGTGATGGAATCATGTGAACAAGATAGGCTGATTGCCTCTAGGAACATTGTGTTAGCCAACAGATCCAGTGAGATAGGATTGTAAACGCACTTCGTTAGTTGGACCACCACCTATCACCTTATTTTCCAAAATGATACCTTAAATAAGTTTGGACCTTGGTTGATGTAATGGATTCATGTATGAATGACTTGTGTGATTTTGTGTTCCAAGGATATGTATGTGATTGTTTGTCTTTGTTTTATCTTAAATTGTGTTGTTCTAACTTTCTATCTTATAAATAGATGCCTATTACCATCAGCACTGTTGAGGAGTTCCAGGTTACCCGCTTTGGTCCTCGTATCGTTGAGCTTACCACTTTGCTCAATCTCCCACTTCCCACCATCATGGTGCATCCACTCACCAAGTTCGAGAGGAAGGACCTCTGGGGCTTCAAGGTGAACCAGCCCGGACGCCAGACAGAGCCTACTACGGAGGCCATCGTCTTCAAGCTTATGCACGATGACAGGGAGAGAGGCATGGAGGTCGTCATGCAGGACCTGATAGGACGTCTACTAGGCCGTCACTCCCGACAGGTTAGGGGCACCCACTTCCACGTCTTCGGAAGACGTGATGATGATGGAGAGTCCATCGACTTCGAGGAAGACTCGAGGGACGCAGCAGAGCCGATACGTCTCTATCTCCAGGACTTAGAGTCTCTCATTAGGCACGTGGACACGGACAGGACCAATGTCATGCTCAGTAATGATGAGCTCCAGGTGCAGCTTCGCGAGAAGGACAAGCTTTTCGCACAGCAGGACGAGATAGTCAAGGAAATGGAGGCGAAGTTCGAGACCCAGGACCGGAAGTTCAAGAGTTAGGAGAAACGCGTCCAGGATAGGAACAAGAAGATCCGGGACATGACTGAAGAACTGAAGTCCAAGGATTTCGAGCTAGAGCAGCAGCAGATGGTGATTGAGAGGCTTCGTTCCCAGAAGAGGGCTCTCAAGGCCAAGATTGAGTCCTTGACCACTACTATAGAGGAGAACAAGACCGCGATGGAGAACGCAGGTCTTACCTTTGTCGAGGAGGAGATTGATGCTGATGAGTAGACTTGACTACTCGTTTATCTTTTATTATCGTACTTGTTATTTGTGAACTTGTTATTGGACCATCCGACATGTGGATGGCTTGCCACTTGTGTGTTTTACTTTGTGAACTTGTTATCTGGTTGTTGAACTTTTATCTTCTGTTGCATGCTTGTGTTTGCTTATGTGATGTAATGTGCATAAAACATCTATGGGTATCTCATTCTTATCTCTATTTGAACAAACCACAGATGCCTCCCCGTCGCGCAAACCCCAACCCCAACAACATCACTCCAGAAATGCAACAAATGATGAATGCTCAAACACAGCTTATGCAGATGATGACAACATTCATCCAGAACCAGAATAATAACAACAACAACCCCAATAACAACAACAACAACAACCCTCCGGGCTTTGATATGCTCACCAGATTTCTGCGATTGAGGCCAGCTAAGTTCTCGGGGACGACTGATCCCATGGTGGCCAATGATTGGCTACGTTCTGTAAACAAGGACTTAGTCACCGTGGGCTACACGGATGCTGAAAAGGTCAGATTCGCAGCACATCTGCTGGAAGGGCCAGCTGCCACTTGGTGGGACAACTTCCAAATCACCACTCCTATAAATGAGGTGACTTGGGCTATCTTTGAGGAAGGCTTTCGCACTGCTCATATCTCGTCAAGAATAATGAGCCTGAAAAAGAAAGAGTTCCACAATATGAAGCAGCGCCACCGCAGCATGGCTGAATACATTGAAGAGTTCAACAATCTGGCGCGTTATGCACCGGATGAGGTTGACACAGATGCCAAGAGAAAGGAAAAATTTCTGGAAGGCTTGAATGATGAGCTGAATCTGCAGCTGGCTGTGGCATATGTTCCCACTTATCAGTCGCTCTGTGACAAGGCTGCTATATTGGAAAACAAAATGAAGCAAGTCGAGAGTAGGAAGAGGAAACACTCCGACAAGCACAGCTCGGGATCGTCTCACAAACGATCTCACTATGATGACAGTGGAAGCTCAGGATCCCATAAGCATGGGAAATTCAACAAGCACCACAACCACAACCGTCATGACAACAAGCATCATCGCAGTCATGACAATGACAAATACAAGAACCACAAGAGTGGACATAAGAGCCACCACAGTGGGAATGGTAGTGGAAGTGGAAGTCAGCCTGCTAAAAGGGACATCAGTCAGGTTGAATGCTTCAAATGCAAGAAGATGGGACACTATGCAAATGAGTGCCCCGAAAAGAAAGTTGAAGGACCTGTCAAGCCCAATCCTTTCCAGAAAGGTCAGGTGAACCACATTAATGTGGAGGAAGTCTATGAGGAACCTGACGCTGTTGCTGGTAAGTTCAGACTCAATTCCATTCCAGCATTTGTACTCTTTGATACTGGTGCATCTCATTCATTCATATCAAGAGCATTTGTTGAAAGAAATGAACTACCGGTAGAAACTATTGGGTGTCCTATAAAAGTAAGGTCTCCTGGTGGAGAAATGATAGTGAATTCAGGATGCCATGACCTAGTCATAGAATTTGGGAAGTATAAGTTTCCGATTAACTTGATAATATTAAACTCCCAAGGTTTGGATGTCATTCTGGGAATGGACTGGATGACTAAGTACAAAGGAGTGATAGATTGTGCCAGCCATACTGTCTCACTCACAACTCCGGATAATAAAAGGATCAGATTCAAGACTAGCTTTGGAGCAAAAAGGAGTATGCTTAATTCTCTTAAGGGGGTTAGCATGGACAGTGTGCCAATTGTGTGTGAGTATCCGGATGTATTCCTGGAAGAATTGCCAGGAATGCCACCAGATAGAGATGTGGAATTTCTAATAGATTTGGTACCAGGTTCTGGACCAATAGCAAAGAGACCTTATAAGATGTCAGTGGATGAACTGAAAGAGCTCAAGAAGCAACTAGGAGAACAGTTGCAGAAAGGATTTATTCAACCAAGTTCTTCATCTTGGGGAGCCCCAGTTTTGTTCGTGGAGAAGAAGGATAGAAGCCAAAGGTTATGCATAGATTACCGTTCACTCAACGAGGTAACTATCAAGAACAAATATCATTTGCCTAGAATCAATGACTTGTTTGACCAGCTAGAAGGAGCATGTGTGTTCTCGAAGATTGATCTCCGGTCAGGCTATTTTCAACTCAAAATAAGAGAGCAAGACATACCTAAAACAACATTCACCACAAGGTATGGATTATATGAGTATACCGTAATGCCTTTCGGCTTGACCAATGCTCCAGCATACTTCATGAATATGATGAACAAGGTGTTCATGGAATTCCTTGACAAGTTTGTTGTCGTTTTCATCGATGACATCTTAGTCTACTCCAAGAGCAAGGAAGAGCATGAAGGACATTTGAGTTTGATACTTGAGAAGTTGAGAGAGCATAAGCTTTATGCCAAATTCAGCAAGTGTGAGTTCTGGTTAGAAGAAGTTGGTTTTCTTCGTCATGTTATGACAAAGGATGGTGTGGCAGTTGATCCTGCTAAGGTTTCAGCTGTGACAGAATGGGAATCTCCAAAGAACGTGAAAGAGGTTCGTAGTTTCCTTGGCTTAGCAGGTTACTACAGAAGGTTCATTGAGAATTTCTCAAAGGTTGCTAAGCCCATGAATGAATTGTTAAAGAAAGACAAGAAGTTTGCATGGTCTGAAGGTTGTGAAGTCAGCTTCCAAGAATTGAAGAAGAGACTAGTGACAGCACCAGTTCTATGTCTGCCAGATTTGGAAAAGGATTTCCAAGTATATTGTGATGCGTCTCATCAAGGTTTGGGTGTCGTACTTATGCAAGACGGTAAAGTTGTGGCCTATGCCTCGAGACAACTCAAAACTCATGAAGTAAACTATCCTACTCATGATTTAGAGTTAGCCTCCATCGTCCATGCACTCAAAACATGGAGACATTACCTTTTGGGAAAGCGTTGTGAAGTGTTCACAGATCACAAAAGTTTGAAGTATATCTTCACCCAAAAGGAAATCAATATGAGACAAAGAAGATGGTTAGAGCTTATCAAGGATTATGACTTAAGTTTGCAATACCACCCCGGTAAAGCAAATGTTGTAGCCGATGCTCTAAGTCGTAAGGTATTTGTAAATGGCCTTACCAAAGGAGAATTGCCAGATGATTTGTGTACCCAATTCAGAGAACTCAGATTGGAGATTGTGCCTGAAGGACATCTCATGTCTTTGGATGTTCAACCCACTTTGTTGGACAAGATCCGAGAAGCTCAGAAAACCAATAAGGAAATTGAAGAGATTAAGGAAAGGATTAGCCAAGGGAAAGCTAAAAATTTCCATGTAGACGAACAAGGTACTTTATGGCATGGGAAACGTATTTGTGTTCCACAAGATCCGGACATGCGGAAACTGATTCTGCAAGAAGCCCACAACTCTCCGTATTCTATTCACCCGGGTAACACCAAAATGTACATGGACATGAAAGAAAGATTTTGGTGGAACAATCTCAAGAGGGACATCGCCGAACATATTGCCTTGTGTGATGTGTGTAGTAGAGTAAAAGCGGAGCATCAGAAACCAGCAGGTTTGCTTCAACCACTACCTATTCCTGATTGGAAATGGGACAAAATTGGTATGGATTTCATTACCGGACTACCAAGGACCAGATCAGGATATGATTCCATATGGGTAGTAGTGGATCGCCTAACTAAAGTGGCTCATTTCATACCCGTGAAGACAACTTATACAAGTGCCAAGTTAGCCAAAATCTACATGAGTAGAATTGTATGTCTACATGGTGTGCCCAAAAGTATTGTGTCCGATAGGGGAACCCAATTCACTTCCCATTTTTGGAGACAACTACATGAGTCATTGGGAACGAGGTTGGAATTCAGTACTGCTTTTCATCCTCAAACCGATGGGCAAACAGAAAGGACTAATCAAATTCTGGAAGACATGTTGAGGGCATGTGCCCTAGACTATGGAGCAAGTTGGGATGAAAGTCTGCCTTATGCAGAATTTTCTTATAACAACAGCTATCAAGCCAGCATTGAGATGGCACCGTTTGAGTTTCTCTACGGAAGAAAGTGTACCACCCCATTATTATGGAATGGTGTGGGAGAAAGAAGTTTATTCAGGCCAGATCTTATCAAAGAAGCCGAAGAGAAGGTCAAATTGGTTAAGGACAGGTTGAAGATAGCACAGTCCCGACAGAAAAGCTACGCCGATCCTAAGCGTAGAGAAGTCACCTACGAAGTTGGTGATAGAGCTTATCTTAGAGTATCACCACTCCGTGGAGTGAAAAGATTCGGAGTCAAAGGAAAGTTGGCACCAAGATATGTTGGGCCATTCAAGATTCTGAGTCGCAAAGGAGAAGTTGCTTATGAAATTGAACTGCCAGCATCTCTATCAGCAGTCCATAATGTATTTCATGTGAGTCAGCTTAAGAAATGTCACCCAGAAATGGAAGAAACTTCCTTGAAGGATACCATACCATTGGAGGAAGTACAACTAGAAAGTGATCTCACTTATAAAGAAAAGCCTATTAAGATTCTTGAGACTGCAGAAAGAGTCACAAGGACAAAGACTATCAAGTTTTGCAAAGTACAATGGAACCATCATTCCAAAGAGGAAGCAACATGGGAAAGAGAAGATGATCTTCGGAAAGACCACCCTCACCTATTTGCTAGCCAATCCGAATCTCGAGGGCGAGATTCACCTTAAGGGGGTTAGATTTGTAACATCCCTAAAATCATAATTTCAAAGTTTGCATATCATTCATGCATGCATATAGATTGAGATCAATTTCAAACTCATTTCAGAAAAACAGAAGCACATAGTGCTATGATTTTATGTGAACAACTTAAATCAAATGGCCATCCCCATTTGAGAGTTTGAATGATTTTAAATCTAGCTTGTTGTCTTCCTTATAGAAAGGTTTGAGTGTGGTTTGGACCAAGTTTTACAAATTGGGAATAGTTTCAAAAACCCTTTTTCAAACTTTGGCAAATCAGATGCAAGCCTCTGATATTTTGTTCTCCAAGTTGACCAAGCCCTTGCAAAGCAACCACATGATTTTATGCCTATATTTGAGACTACTGCTCACTGCAAAAATCCCAAGAAGATTTGAATTCAAATGGAACTTGAATTCATTTGAAAATCAATTCAGAAAATTGAAACAGAAAAAGAAAAGGAGTAAACAAAAGAAAAGGGCCAGGCGCCAGGATTTTAGCCCAGCAACAGAACTGGCCCAACTAGCCCACCTGGGCCATTCCTCTCTCTCTCGCACGCGCCAGCGCACCCAAGCAGTCACTGACGACCAGACCCCACCTCCTCTTCGCGCATTTCGCTGACGAGCGGGCCCTCTCCACGTCGCCCTCGTCTTCCCCAAACCGCGCCCGCAGACCGCGTCGCCGCTGCTGTCAATGCCGGTAATGGCGTGGCGTAATTAGCTTTGATGCCGCAGGCGTTTCTTGTCGCGCTTGGGCCTATTTAATCCCCTCTGCACCGCGAGCATTTTCCCCCACTCTCCTCGCTCACTCCGCCACCAGGCTGCGCGCATTTGTCTTCGAAGCACCACGGTACCGACGACTCCGGCGACCGATTCCGGTGAGCCTCGACGGCCCCCCTCTCTCTGGTTCAAACGATGATGCTCAGCTTGATCGTGCGCATCTGCTGACACCTTTCTTTTGCCTGCTCGTGACCCAGGCCGTCGTCCCCGTTCGTGCCTGCAACCACCTGCGCCGCCGCTAGACTCCGGCGACCAATTGAGGTAAAACCCGAGCGCCCCTTGGCCCCTCTTTCATACGAGATTGTTCGCCTGCGTCTTGTGCACCCCCTGACCCCTCTGGTTCGTGCTAGGGCGACGCCAAACCTCGCCAGTGACCTCATCTTCAAGCAACAGACGCCGCCCGCAACTCTGACGAGCCCCTGAGACCGTACCAGAGCGCCCCTTCACAAACCAACGCCACGTTGAGCTTCAGCACGCCACCGCGGTTCTGGTAAGGCCCTTCCACCTCTCGCGCGCGACCTAGAACGCCAGCGCCGCCGCTGTCAGACACGCCGCCGCTAGCGCCGCTCGTGTTTGGTTAGAATGATTAGGAGCGTTAGATGCAGATCCTGCGGCTGAGATTAGAACGTGAGCAAAGAGGTAAGCGCGCATCTGAGCCGCCAGATCTTACTTAGATCCTACAGCCCGCAGAGCTCGATCCGGCCGACCGGTACGCACCAATAGAAACATGACGCGTGGCTAGAGTTTAAATCAAAAACAGAATTCAAATCACATTTAGATCCAAATTTCAAATGGCTATAACTTTTTATTCCCATGTTAGATTTTTGCAAACTTTATACCGTTGGAATCAGTGAGACAAGCCCTTTCTGAATCTGCAATGTGTTTAGTGAAATGTTTCTGTTAAAATGACTTTTTATGCAGAAACTTGTTTAGGACTATTTTGAGTATAGAATTTGTTTAGTAAATTGTTTTAGTGCTAAATAAGTTTAGTTAGCAAGTTTTTGACTTGGTTATGTTTCTGTATCATGCACTTGCTTGGTGGAGTTTTCAAAAATCATCACTTAGCATTTTCTTGCATGCATGCATACATATTTTTGTTTGTATATGAATTGTGTGTAATTTTGTGCTACAAATTTTTGTGTAGATTTTGCTAGTGACTGTGATTGTGAAGAGTGCTACTCTCCCCATTATCAAGGCAAGTGGTACTTCATGAATATTTACATCCCTATATTTTGTACAAGCATTAAAAATATTTTGCTAAGTCTTGCATGTTACTTTTTGCCAAATGCTATGTTGGGAAATCCTAAGTAGTTGTAGAATTGTAGAATTGCTAGGAAATTTCCTAAGTTAAGTTACTATGCCATGCTTAGCCTAGCTAGTAGCAAACAAGGGTTGGTAAAGTATATACATGCTATGATGAAAATATTTCTAAGTCTTTTGGACTTATGTTTTTCTTAATAAAACAACTAAATCAATGAACCTCCTGGGTGGAATGGGACTTGAATGGTGGTTTTTGGTTGAGTGGTTACACAAGGCCCATGGACATGGTTTACCTTGTGTATCACACTTGTGGTATGCCACCTAGGCACAAAGGGATTTGGAGGCCAAGTGTTGAGAAGCTTACAGTGCAACCACTTGGCAATATGGGCTCTGCCTTGATCATATAGGTTGCTAGAACTTAGTCATTTGGACAGTTGGTGGTAGTGGGATGATAGGTTGGAACGCGTCCATTTGGCTAAGGGAAGGCTTCTGAAAGGTCCTGTCTTGGGAAACCAAGTCTGGTGGGGAAAGTGCACAACCTCTGCAGATGGAAAATCTAAGTACTTAGCCAAGTCCATGGCAATGGACAACTTGAGCATCAAGACATGGAAGCTATCAAGAATCTCATCACTCCAACTTCTAAGTAAAACTTGTGGGTGAACAAGGGTGAAGGACCCCAATGTCTATTGGTGGTTTCTTGCGAAAGTTTTTGACAAAGAAAAACTTAGTGATTTCAACTAATAGGAAAAACCTATTTTGAGCAAAGCAAGCCAAGCTACACTTAGCCAAAAATGCATATAGTAATATAGTCCACTTAAAATTTACTAAGGTATCACTTGCCAATACTATTCCAAAAGTATTGACCCACTGTGGCTGTAACTTGTGATGTTGCAGGTTACTCCGATGATGATTAGGTGTCATGAGTCTACACTCAAAATGCTTGCCTGTGGCACATGAAGATGAAGACTTATGTTTATTTACTTATTCCAAAACTCTTGTATTAGGCCTGTGGCCCTGAGTTGTAAAAGACTATGTTTTATCTCTGGAATGGATGTAATAAATGACCTTTGTATCTGTGTACTTCATCTTAAACTGTGGATGCTAGCAATGATCCAGGGACTAGCATTGCAATCACAGGGATCCTTTTCCTTTACAAAGGAGGGATCTTACAGGGCATCACCAAGTCCAGTATGCTGGGGAAAACTTGGTGTCTCACTTGTGGATGGCCACCCAGGAACAAAGAGATTTGAGATGTCAAATGTTGAGAAGCTTCAAGTGCAGCCACTTGGCATTATGGGCTCTGCCTGGATCATATAGGTTGCAATAACTTAGCCAAATGGACAGTTGGTGGTAGGGGTTTGATAGGTTGGAGCGCGCCCATTCTGGTCTAAGGGAAGGCTTCTGAAAGATCTTGTCTTGGGAAACCAAGTCTTGTGGGGAAAGTGCACCACCTCTACAGAGTGTAAAAAAATCTAAGTACTTAGCCATGTCCCTGGCAAAGGACAATTTGAGCATCAAGACATGGAAGCTATCAAGAATATCATCATCCAAATTTCTAAGTTAAAAACTTGTGGTTGAAGAAGGGTTTTAAGGTTCACCAATTTCTATTGGTGGTTCCTTGGGTGATTTTTGTCAAACAAAAACTTAGTGTTTTCAAATGATAAGGAAAATCTATTTTGAGCAAAGCAAGCCTAAGCTCCACTTAGCCAAATGCATATAGATGATAGACTCCACTATACTACCATAGTATCACTTGCCAATACAATTCAAATGTATTGACCCTTGTGGCTGTAACTTGTTATGTTGCAGGTTTTGTTTGATATTAGTGAAGTTTACTGATTAGGATTACAAGTCTACAACCAACATGTCTGCCTGTGGCACTTTGAAGATGAAGGACCCCATGCTATTGTTATATTCTGCTGCATTGTAATGAGATAGCCAAATGAGCTATGTAAGATGTAATAAATTATTTTATTCCTGGTTATAAAGTTGTATTATGACCTTTGTTTCTTGATATTACATCTTAACTGTGGATGCTAGATATTGATCCAAGGACTAGCATTGTAAACACAGGGATCTCTACCTTATTAAAGGTTGGGAGCCTTACACTAATTAGGTAAGGAATAAACTGAACAGAGACCAACATTCTAGTTATAACACCAATAGATACTATATAGACAATTTAAAGACTATTAGTAAACCCTAAGGGGGAGAGCAAACACTATAAATGAAAGTTGAAGAAGTACTATTGGTAATAATGAAAGATTATCTAAAAACATAATAAAGTAAAAGCTTGAAGGTAGTAAAGGTTAATCCTAACCGACCAATTCTAGAAGAAACAACGCTTAAGTAACCTTAAATAAGTATTAGAGAACACCCAACTAGACAGGTATTGAGAATAAGAAATTCCAATGGGTATGGACTAAATGAGTTCAAATCCAATCTTGGAAGGAGTACCAGTAAAACTCATATAATGACAAATCAAAGATTAGTCTTTTGATAGAACACTGTTTAGTGAGACTTTCTAGACCTTATATAATATAGCAAGGAAGCCTAATAATTAAATAAAAAGAGTCGGATTAGGATATCTAACCGGGATATAGAATGCTACAATTATTTTTATTTAAGGTCACCATAGAGTGGAGAAATATAGCAACCACTACACGCCAATTTCTTACTCCGAAACATGAGAGTTTGCGAACTTCGAGGGCGAAGTTGATTTTAAGGGGGAGAGTCTGTAACATCCCAGCATTAGAGCCTAGAAATAAGCTAAACCCAGATGTGTGCATTGCATTCATGCATTGAAAATCTGAATATTTTTTGCGCTTTTGAACAACACTTGTCAAAGTGATTGAAGCTTCTCTTAACTTGATGGAATAAGAAGTAGATCATCAAGTTGACTGCGATAAGTTTCAATATGACCTTTGCTAAAACCTTATTTTGGGTAAGGAAGATTTTATCTAAGGGTAGATCAAATGAAATAAAATTTAAACCCTAATACATTATGATTTATATTTGATCCTTTGGTGATCATATCATAGTATTCATTATACTCACTCATGAGTACCAAGTTAAGGATATAACACAAAATATGAATTTAACAACTATATCTTAATCTCATCTACATATGCCATGAGTATCATGGTAATACCTAATCCTACTTCTTAAGTAAGATTGATTAGGAAAGAAACTAAGCTTAGATCATTCACCATATATCTTTCTTTCCATATCAATCCTTATCATCTCTGTTGAGTTATATTCCCATATCTGTTGTTCATCAATGTTGAGAAATCAACTATTTATTCACCCATTCTCAACCTATCAAACTCTTGATCATAACACAACTTACAAATAAGTGTCTACAAAGAAACAACTGAGAAGAGGTAAATAGTGATGCTAGTTTTAGATATCATCTATAGGATGGGAATGATTGACGAGAATCAAATCAATAGGAGAATTGATGGAGTTAAATCACTCCTAAATAAAGTGAAGAATTATTTATATCTATAATAATATGGTAGGAAAGAAGATTGCAAGGGTGAATCATGAAGATAGTTACCAGTAATAATTCTATTGGATCAAGTGGGCATAGTCCAAATAACCCTTAATCCAATTAAAGATACTAAGAAGATAATTCCAATACAATTGCAAGTATGTATTGATAAAGTCTTGCTTAGTCAACTAAAAATCTAAGTTATAAATGATTAAAGGATTAAAATAATCATATCTTGCTCACCAAGAATTGAATATTTATATCAAGTATAAGTGACATTGGTGGGTAGAACATGATTGAAACCCTAGTATAGGTAAGTGATCCTAGAGTAGTTATTATAGGTCACATTAATGTAATAAAAGGTTGGAATATGAGTTACTAGAGTAAATATAAGATAGTATGATTCAATTAAAGATAGTATAGCATAGAGTTATGGAAGTAGTGTTATGCATCCTAAAGGATAGTAAGCCTTAAAGAAAGGTAGATGGATGATTAAGGAAGATTATGAGTGGAGTTTGAAAGAACTACTTGTTGGATTGAAGATTTTCAATAGTAGAGTAGTGGGTATAACCAAGCAATGATATGAGAAAACTATGAAATGCTTTAATATCAAACTCATTAGATTCATCCATGAGTTTAGAAGAATAATATATGAATAAGAAGATTTTTATGAGTAAAGCTCATCATACTAATCATGATGATGGATAGGAAGAAGTATTATATCTAGGGAAGGAATTCCTTAATTAAAGGTCCAGGATTGTGAATTATGGAAAATAGACATTCATGGTAAACACTCAGCTCTAATTCTTAAACCAAACATAATATCCATTTCATGTTATTGATCCATCATCCTATCTCCATATCGCTTTATAGGAATATTTTCCTATAGCAAATCACATAAGCACATCTTATTCATCTCCAATTATCTTAAGCATATGTGTTTAAGAGATATTCTTATCAATTCCTTTCCATAGGACATTTTTAACTTTCTATTTTA
Source organism: Avena sativa (assembly GCA_916181665.1). NCBI lineage: Eukaryota > Viridiplantae > Streptophyta > Magnoliopsida > Poales > Poaceae > Avena > Avena sativa. The sequence goes on along the minus strand of OV702297.1, from coordinate 293,323,488 downwards.
AAAGGGTGATATAATTATATTTCACAAAAAGAAAACAATATGCTTAGTTATTAAATCTTTACTCACAGTAACAACGGGATATAAGTAAATTAAGAACCCTAAACCCTTGTGAAAGAACATGTGGACCCCCCATGTGTGGTTTTGGTAATTAATGACAATCTTTATGGACTAATGTGTGTATTAAGTTATACTTGTAGGAATTGTCCATTGACATCGCTTGGAGCATGTGCTGGCTTCAAGGTCGATGAAATGAGAAGAAGATGTGATGTGCAAGCTCAAAATGCGCCATCTATAGAAGATCTCATGTTTGATGCTTGCCATCCCCGGTGATCATGGATCAATGATGAGAAATCAAGAAAGGCGTTTCATCTTGAGAAGGTCAAGTTCGTCTACATCGAGCTCAAGTGGAACGCTCAAGGCAAAGGTATAGTCTTGATAGGTTTTCCCTTTTGCCGGTCTCATGTTGTGTGTGGGAGACCGGGTTTAGGATAGATAACCGTACTATCAAGAGGGGCTCTCGAATAAGTAACTTAGTCACATCGTTCGGAGAGAGCTCAATCCTTTGCATATTTGCATCATCATATTTGGTTGTTATTTGGTCTTATCCATGTGAGGATATAGAGCTTGTGGTAATCTCCATAACAAGCTCCTGTTCATCAAAATCGGATCTTCCGTTTGTATTTTGTTGCGATTTTGATCTTGGCAGATTTTCGGTTTATCACCAAGTGAGGTATCTCACATTATTATACATGATACATTCTCACTTGGTGATAACCAATATTGTCACCTTTCATAGGGTAGCTCATGTCGTCCTCTTTCCAACGCAACTGGAATCGGGTCGATCGGAGTTACCAATCAAAAGTTATAGCGGTTTGAATTTTCCTAGGTACCAAAATGCGGTAGTACCACATTTTAGTACCTAGCGCGGCAGTAGGTTTTGACAAGTTGCCAAAAGCCACTGCCGGGCTAGGTACCAAAAAGCGGTAGTACCGCATTTTAGTACCTAGCACGGCAGAAGGTTTTTGACTTCGTCATTTCGATCTATCCTCCCTTGATGTACTATGATGTTTATTTCCATGATCTTGTAGAGGTTGTTGTCCTCTTCGAAACGAGCCCAAGATCATAGAAATCGGAGTCCGGATGCAAAAGTTATGGCTGTTTTTGTTCTGTGATGACCGGTAGTACCGGACCAGGATCCGGTAGTACCGGGGTCCGGTAGTACCGCATTTTGGTACTGGGGAGCACAGAGAAAAATGCGTCTGGCGCCCCAGGAATCCTAGGGAATGTCCGGTAGTGCCGGTAAAGTCCGGTAGTACCGGGAATCGCGTTTTTGGGCTGCAACGGTTGGATTTTGGAGGGACCTATATAAGGGGCCTTCTTCCCCAATGGTTCCTTAACCATTCTTGCAAGTTTTCCCCTCCATTGTTGACCTTCTTGAGCTTGCTTTCTCTCAATCCCCCCGATGATTCTTGCATATTCTTGAGGGATTTGAAAGAGGAGATCTAGATCTACAATCCCACCAATCAATCTCTCCTCTAAGTGAGGGGAACATATTGGGATCTAGATCTTGGAGTCTTTTGTGGATTTCCTCCATTGTTCTTCCTCTCTTATTCCCCCATAAGATTTTCTAGCTTTGGTGGAATTTGGGAGAGAAGGATTTGAACACCTTTGTGGTGTTCTTGCCATTTGCATTTGGTGCATCGGTTTGTGTTCTCCTCGGAGGATTTGGTTTGAGTTACTCATTGGATCTTGTCCCTCTTGGGTTCTTGGAACCCTAGACGGTTTTGTGGCCTTTGTGGCATTCTGGCCTTGGTGGCATTTGTTGGGAGCCTCCAATTAAGTTGTGGAGAAGTGCCCCAACCTTGTGAGAGGTTCCGGTTGCCACCGACAAGTGCACTGATAGTGGAAGCGTGGATCGATCCCATTGGGGTGAGATTCAACGGAGAATAAGGGAGGCCTTTTGTGGTGTTGGTGGTTTGATACCACCCCCTCTCCAAACGAGACGTACTCCATGTTGGGAGGAACTCGGTAAAATATCGTCGTCCCCGCGTGCCTCGGTTATCTCTATACCTGAGCTATTTACTTATGCACTTTACATTGTGATAGCCTTCGTGCTTGAATTAATCTATATCTTGCTATCACTTTGTTGCTTGTATTGCTTAGCATAAGTTGTTGGTGCACATAGGTGAACCCTAGTTGTTCTAGGTTGTGCTTGACAAAGTAAACGCTAGTTTTATTCCGCCTTTGTTGAGCCACTCTAGGAAAAGTTTTAATCGCCTATTCACCCCCCTCTAGGCGACATCCGTATCCTTTCAATTGGTATCAGATCCCGGTCTCTCATTTTAGGCTTCACCGCCTTGAGAGTAAAGATGTCAGCTAGGGGATTAGTGCACAAGGACACGCTCACATTCGATGGCACAAATTATGATGTTTGGAAAATTCGCATGCTTAATTTATTTCGGGAAATTCACCCAATTATCGAGGGATATCTATATGTGGGTATCTATTCTCCTATGGATACCCAAAACGAATCTTTAGAGGAGAAGTTGAACTCTCATATAGATGCTCTAGCTACTAAAATTCTTTTGCATGTTGTGAGCAATGTAGTTCTTTCTTCTATCATGCCTTATTCAAGTGCTCGTGAGATATGGACCAAGCTTAAAGATAAATATAGCAAGTCCAACATTTTTGAGGATGATTGTTTTGCTTCCACTTCTGGTCGAGATGAGTTCTCATCCTCTACCACTTCACCAACATGTGACTTTTCACAAGGTAATGATATGGTGAGTGGTGATAGAAATTGTAATTTGGATAGTGTGCTTACTATTTGTAATCCTTCATCTCTATCTAGTTGCAATGATCTATCTTTGGACCCTAACACTTCTAGCACTACAAACTTCTTACATGCTTGTGTTAATAGTCCTTGCATATCATGTAGAAATGACTTGAATAAATCTCATGATGATATGCTTGTGTTGTCTTGTTGCCATGATAAAAATGCTTATATTTCCTCTAGTGCTTGTGTTGCTAACCATGTAGAGGAAACCTAAGATTCTATGGACCAAGACAAGGTCTTGAATAGAGCTACAAGTGCAATCTCATCATCACCTTCCTACGGTTCTCACATATGCCTTATGGCTAAGGGAACAAAGGTAATCTCTTTGGATCCCATTGTATCTCATGATGATGATGATGATGAGGTTGAAAATGATAATGATGATTATAGAGGTAAGTATGATATTACCTCTATTAAGAAAATGGGAGAGATTGTCTATGGCGCTCTCTTCAAAAATAAAATTGCTTCCTCCAACTTTCTTGAAATCTTAAATTATGCTATACAAGGCAATGATCTTATTGAGGATCAAGAAAACTTAATTGATGAACAATTTGCGCGTGAGCGTAAGTATGATAATGAAATTGCTCAACTAAATGACTCCCTTGAAGAAGAACAAACCACCAAAGAATCTCTTGAGGAGACTTTCACTCTATAATTATCTAGAGTAATAGAATACCATGATAGAGAACTTGTGGTGGCAAACTCCTTCAAGTTTAAAAATGATGAACTTGAAGTTGCTTATGCTAAACTCCTTGAGGATTTTGAGCACCTAAAAATGGCTCTAGGGTCATAAAGGGTGAGCTCATCAAACTCACCGAGTCACATGAGCAAATTAAAGCTTCATATTCTAAAGAGCTTGCAAAGTTGCCCTCACCTCTTGCTAATAATGATGATGCTTGTGCTACTAACTCTATTTCTTCCGGAGCATCTATTTTAAAGGAGAATGTTGAGATAAAGGCTCAACTTGCTTTGCTAACTAGCAACTATGGGAATTTAGAAGAAAGCCATGTTAAGCTCTCAAGCTCGCATTAGGATCTCCTAGTCTCCCATGGTAGCCTAAAGTTGGCTCATGAGGCCATCATGTCAAAGGTAACATCTAGTGGGCCTCATGTGGATATTAGCACTATATATACTCCAAATGTTATATTGCCATGTGCTAGTCCTTGCAATTCATCCCCTCATAACCATGCTATATCTCGTGATGAATTACATTCCTTGCCTTGTTGCTCTAACAATGTAGCATCTACTTCCTCTAGTACTTTTGTTGAAACAACCATGTAGAGGAAATCAAAGAGCTCAAGGCTCAAGTCACTTCTTTGAAGAATGACTTGAAAAAGGGTCATCAAGCGGAAGGTCGCACTCAACAAAATCTTGAGTGTGCAAAAATCCCCCAATGACAAGAGTGGGCTTGGATTCAACTCCAATGTCAAGAACAAGTCCACTATCAAGTTGAAGCATAAGGACAACAAGAAGAATGGCCAAGATCAAGTCAAGAATCCGGCCAACATTGTTTGCTTCAAGTGCAAGGAAGAAGGGCACCATGTTAGATCTTGCCCATTGAAGAAAATCCTCTTAGTGTGAAGCAACAAGGGAAGCGGCCTCAGGCTCCACCTAAAGTCATTAATGGGCCTCTTCCTAAGAGGACTACTCGAGCTCTTCCTCCAGTTGTGGCTTCACCTAAGAAGAAATATGGCAAGAGTAGAACTTGCTACATATGCCGTGAGAAGGGGCACATTTCTTCCGCATGCACTATTGGTAACTCCTCATCCCATCATATCTTGATTGATGATTCTTATTCTCTTTGTAAGGATGAGGCTGGCAATGTGTTTGCCAAATTTTTTGGTGCTCAATGTGGTGTCAACAAAATAACCATTTGGGTTGCCAAGCCTATTGTGACCAACCTCTTAGGACCCAACTTGGTTGGGGACCAACAAGCCAAAACTTGATCAATAGGTGTGTTTGTTGGAGGGCATTGGAGTCTTGGCTACATTATGAGGAATTGAGGAATCTTCATCAATTATTATTGTTGTCAAGCCAAGCCATTTGGATTATCATGATTATATTATATTCCCAATGTTCCTCCTTGCGGTAACATATGCTAAACTCTTTACATTGAAAGTTACTCGCCCCTTTGTGCATGTGTTGGTTTTGTATCTTCCATGCTTTTGTACATGTTGTGCTTTCCACTTAATTATCTTGAGGTATCAAGCATATTTGTGTATGATTAGGTGGCACTCCATGTATGTGTGTTTCTTGTGGTTGAGCCTTTCTTGATTATATTTGATATCTTATTTGGCTCTTGTGAGAAATTAATGGATTATCCCATTTTGGGGGAGTGTTATGCTTGGGCATTCCACAATCCTAAAATTGTGTGTACATGAGGAATACCACCTAGTATTTATATTGGACTATTGTCTAGTCTCTATGTGGTAGAATTCTCATGACAAATTTAAGTTTTATAATGTCCATTAATTATCTCTATTTGTATCCTTTTGCTTCGTGTTGGTTTTATGGTAGTATCACATTATGGGGGAGTCATATGCTTAGTGCATATTACAATCCTAGAAAATGTGAATATTCGAGGTTGTGTCACTTAGAACTAATATTGATAATTATCTAGCGCCTATGTGACACATTTGCTCATACAAGTTCCAATTTGCTTGAATGCATTTATTGATCATATTTTGGATCTTGTATATCAGAGTGTTTCTTGGTATGTGTTTCCTCATATTTAGATCTCTATATCATCATGGAAACCATTTACTTCAAGTTACTCTAATCACTAGTGATTGTGTGACTATTGGAAGCTACCAAGAATCTTGTTCGAAGTATCATTCTTAATTCTTGTATTTTGTTATATGCTTCTTTTTGTGACTATGATCATGGATATCCATGCAAGCTACCGTGGGAAAATTATTTCCAATATTTCTTGTCCTTGGACAATGAGTACTCAAGTTATGGTAGAATTTATTGATCATATTCACTTTGGCCTTTGCTTAATCTTTGTCACATCCCAAAATTTTCCAAATTTTGAAATGTGAAAAATAAATAAATAAACAAAATAAAAATTTGTTGAAATTTAGGGTGAGAAGAAACTTTTTGATTCCAATTGGAAGCATCAAAACCTATTTTGATCAAATAGAATCCTAAAGGGATTTTAAAAAGATAAACAATTAATAAATAAAGTTATAATAGTTGGAATCACTATTTTTGGATCTTTAAATAAAAAGAAATGGTTTTTATAAAGCAAAGGTAGAAATATAAATAAGGACTATTTTAAAGAGCCAAATTAATCTTGGCCAAGCTTTTAAAATAAAATATTTTGTTTGATAAAAATAGTAAAGGTTTATTTAAATAAAACCATGAGGATTTGTTAATATCCAATTTTATTTGAGTAAAGGCTTTTCCCATATTTAAATAAACACTAAAACTTATTAAAGTGTTTTAAATAAAAATTCCAAGTGTTTTATATTTTCAAATGAAACCTATTGAAAAGGTTTTGGTATTATTTAGATTTCAAATAGAGTTTTTAATTAAATCCTATTTGAATTAAAGACTAAGGTCTATTTATTTAATTATTAATAGAACCTAAAAGAATAAAAATTATTTTATTTTGGACTTTGGAATGTGTTGGTAAACAGAATTAAAATCAACACAAAGTTTGGTGGTGGTTTGATTTGAATTGGAGTTTGAATTATTTGTTTGAAAATCAAAACAGAAATTCAAATTGGAAAAATAAAAAGCTTTCAGTATAAAAAATGAAACAAGTGTCAACCCAGCAAACCCAGCCCAGCAGGCCCAGCAACTAACCCAGCGAGCCCACCCCACTCTCACCCCGAAACGTTTTCTTACTCGCGGTTTAACCCACTCAGTAACTGACTTGGTGACCCCACGATCCCTCTCTCTCTCGCTGACAACGGACCCCACGCCACCTCATCGTCGTCTTCAACCCCGCGACCACGTCCCCCTCGCCGTTGCTGCTATTGATTGTGGCGATCAATTCGCGTTATTGCAGCCATCACTCCCCCTGCAACCACGCGTACTTAATCGCCCCTGTCTCCTCTACCTTTCCCCTCGCTTGCCTCTCCCTCTCTGCCCCCAGGCTGAGTGAATTGCGAGATCAAACCTCACTGACCCGACGACCTTCACCGGCCAATTCCGGCAAACCGCAGCCACCCCTCGCCTCCCATTGCTCGCAAGCTTATTCTCTAGCACAGGCGCATCAACCAGTACCCCAACTCGGCCGCGCTCGTTCCAGAACGTCGGCAACCTCGAACATCTGAGCACCGCCGCGTCTGCCTTTGCTCTGGCGAACTCCCCTGGTAAGCACTGACCGCCCCGAGCCTTCCTGTTGATGCTCCTAAGATCCCCAGGATAGTACGCGTCTAACCATGTGCTCCGTTTGCCTTAGGGCGACCTGCAGCTCCGTCCCCGTCGACATCCAGACGAGCCCGACGCCGCTGCAAGCTCCACGCAGTTCCAGCGCGCCCCTCGACTATCAGACCGCACCTTGAGCATCAGAGCACCTCTGCGAGCACGGTGAGCTACTTCCCTCCTTCCATTGCTTCTTGTAGTCGCCGCGACGCCGCCACCAGAGCGCATCCCCGCCTGTCGCCGCCGCCAGCGCCACCAGTGGATGGTCAATGCCTGAGAGCCGTTGGATCGTCATCCTGTGGATACGATAGAAACTGGACGAAGGGGTATCACTCGATCTGCGCCGTGCGATTTAAGTGAAATCCTATGGCCAGTATTGCCTGATCCGCACAAAGCGGTACCGTCCAATAGAATCACGCCACGTGGATTGAGTTTCGATTTAAAACAGAAATTTGAATCTATTGGTTATGCAAACTTGTAAAATTCATAACTTTAATTCTACACGTCCAAATTTTGCAAATTTTATATCAATGGAATCAGCAAGACAAATCCTACCCAACCATGCACTTTGTTTAATGTTTTGCTTCTGGAAAATTGGTTGAATTTGTAGAAATGTGTAGGCATAATTTGAATATAAAAATTGTTCTAGATATATTTTTAAGGTGAAATCTTTGCAAATTGGTTTGTTATGAACCTACTGACCATAGGAACCAACTTATGGATTTAAAATTTTATTTTGTGAGGTTAAGGAATAAATATTTGAATTAGCACATTTCTAGTCAAATAAAAATATTGTTTTTGGTTTAGAAATGAATTTTGAGTAAAACCTTTGGGAAATGATGTGATTCAAACCTTATGACCCTAAACACCAAGTTAGTGACTCAAAAACATATTTATGAACCCTATAAAGTTATTGCCTTGCAAAAGACAATTCTAACAAACATAAAATATCACTTTGGTAGAAAATTTGTTTATGGAGTGAAACCTCTTGCAAATGGTTTTACCACTTTTGTAAATTACCAATGTGAGCTTGAAAATGTTTAGAGCCTAGTAGAAACCACTTTTCTAAATAAAAACTATCTTTTGCATGCTTGCATGCATGGCCTTGTTTTTGTTATTTTATGTGTGGTAAATTGTTTGAAAACTAGTTGAATTTGTGTTTGCTTGATTGAATTGTAGTGAAGTTAGAAGAGTGTGATATTTGCAAGATCAAGAAGTGAACCATCATTCTCTACTAAAAAGGCAAGTGACACTATCATCCATGTCCTACTATTTTCATTACACTTAGTGGATTTTTGTAACATGCATGATAAGGATTACTACATTTTATGCTATGCTAAATCCTATTAGGATATCCTTATATCTTCCTTAGTGAAAACATTGTAGTTGTAGTAAGCTTAGCCAAGCTATATATTTGGGATGGGATACATGATATGATTATATGAAGTGTTGGAAAGATATATGTTTTATATAATAAAACAAGTACTCAATGAACCACCTGGGTGGACAAGGATACTCAATATTGGACAAGGTGGCAACAAAAGGAACCATGTTTATATGGCTATCTTTTTGTATGTGCACTAGAAGAAAACCACCCAGGGACTTAGAGATTGAACATGTTTCTCGTACAGTGGCTTTCGTGTACAGCCACATGCTAAATGGGTTCTGGCTTAGTCAACTACATAGTGGAAGACCCATGCATTGGCATCTTCAGGTTAACTAGAATTGTGTAAGGGAAATTTATCCCTACATTGGTGTCTGGTTGACAAGCTAGCATTGTGTATTGGGAGGACTTCTATGGAAAGACTTTGTCACATTCTCGATCTGCCAGTACTCCATTAGGTGAGTACTTATCCAGCAGCCACTGGTGGCGTCAAGACGAGATTGTGTCATGTGGGTAAAGTGTACAACTTCTGCAGAAGATCAAATTCTAAGTTAAAACTAAGTCCTGAAGCTATGAAAGATCTCGACATTCCAATTTCTCAAAGTTAAAACTTGATGGGGACAACAAGGGATTTGAAGCACTTGGAGTGTTCCAAGGAGTTCAGAAAGATTTGACAAAAGATCAAAACTATTTTGAAAAGATAGGATAAAACTATATTGCTCTATGCAAATGAGCCTAAACCCCACTTAGCCAAATATGCATGTAAATGATAGGATCCACTTATTTCTACATAGTAGTGAAACTTGCCAATATAATTCAAATGTATTGACCCTTGTGGCTGCAACTTAATATGTTGCAGGTTTGTTTGATGTTAGTGAAGAGTGTTGAATAGGATTACAAGTCTACAACCAACATGATTGCCTGTGGCACTTTGAAGATGAAGGACCCCATGCTATTGTTATATTCTGCTGCATTGTAATGTGATAGCCAAATGAGCTATGTAAGATGTAATGAATTATTTTATTCCTGGTTATAAAGTTGTATTATGACCTTTGTTTCTTGATATTACATCTTAACTGTGGATGCTAGCTATTGATCCAGGGACTAGCATTGTAACACAGGGATCTCTACCTTATTAAAGGTTGTGAACCTTATAATCTTGTCCTATCCTTGGCCACGTAAATGTTTGTGTGCTCTGTAAGATCCCACCTTTATAAAGGTAAAGATCCCTGTGATTGCAATGCTAGTCCCTGGATCAATGCTAGCATCCATAGTTGAAGATGAAGTACACAGATACAAATGTCATTATTACATATCATTCCAGAGACAAACATAGTCTTTTACAACTCCATGGCCACAGGCCTAATACAAGAGTTCAAATATAGAATAAGATAAATAAGTCTTCATCTTCATGTGCCACAGGCAAGCATGTTGAGTGTAGACTCATAACCCCTAATCATCATCGAGTAACCTGCAACATCACAAGTTACAGCCACAGTGGGTCAATACATTTGGAATAGTATTGGCAAGTGATACCTTTGTAGAATATTATCATCTAGTTACTACATGAATTTGGCTAAGTGTAGCTTAGGCTTGCTTTGCTCAAAATAGGTTTTACCTATCAGTTGAAAACATTAAGTTTTTCTTTGACAAAACTTTCCCAACGAACCACCAATAGAAATTGGTGAACCTTCACCCTTTTTCAACCACAAGTTTTAACTTAGAAAATTGGGATGATGAGATTCTTGATAGCTTCCATGTCTTGATGCTCAAGTTGTCCAATACCAGGGACATGGCTAAGTACTTAGATTCTTCCATCTGCAGAGGTTGTGCACTTTCCCCACAAGACTTGATTTTCACCAAGACAGGACCTTTTAGAAGCCTTCCCTTAGACCAAATGGACGCGCTCCAAACCTATCATTCCACTACCACCAACTGTCCAAATGGCTAATTTATTGCAGCCTATTTGATCCAGGCAGAGCCCATAATGCCATGTGGCTGCACTAGAAGCTTCTTAACATTTGGCATCTCAAATACCTTTGTTCCTGGGTGGCTTTCCACAAGTGAGATACACAAGGTAAACCATAGAAATGGGCCTTGTGTAACCACTCAACACAAACCATTCTTTCCATTCCACCCAGGTGTTTCATTCACTTAGTTGTTTTATTAAGCAAAACACAAGTCAATGACTACTAGGATGAATATATAATCCACCCTTGGTTGCTACTAGATAGGCTAAGCATGGCAATAGTAAGCATCTTAACTTAGAGGAAATTCTAACAATTCTACAACTACTAGGATTTCCCAAGCATGGCATATAGATACTTATCAAAATATTCATGCAATGTCCTATACAAAATATTTCTAATGCATAGGTGAAAATATAGGGATAAAAACATGAAGCACCACTTGCCTTGGTAGTTTGGGGAGTAGCAACAATCTTCACAACCACAATCACTATTAGCACCAAAATCTACACATAAAATAATGGCACCAAAATCACATAACAATATATAAAAAAAATATGAATACATGCAAATGCCATGTGATGATTTTTATACACCAAACAAGACAAGGGTATAGTACTGAAACATAAACAAGACCAAGATACTCAAAATAAACTTTATTTGATCTTTAAAACATTTTTCAAATAATTTTCATACTCAAATTAAGCCTACAAATGTCTCTGAAAAAATAACCATTTTTACAGAGGCAAAACATTAAACACATTGCATAAACTGATAGGATTCTTTCTCCTAATTCCAATGATATAAAATTTACAAAATTTGAACGTGTGGATCAAAAGTTATGAATTTTACAAGTTTGAATCACTAGTAGATCTAATTCAGATTTTAAAAACAAAGAACTAGCCACGCGTCATGTCCTGATTGGTTGATACTGTTTCGCACCGGATCACACTCGCGGGCCGTTAGATCTAACTTAACACGCACGGTCCAGATCAACACACACCGCTTTGCTACAGATCTAATCCTAAGCGCTGGATCTAGATCCTACGGCTGCTAAGCATGCGACCAACGATGGGCGGTGCCAGCGGCGGCGCGGCTCTGTCAGAGAGGTTGCCGGTGATTTAGATTGCGCGGGGAGGAGTGGAGGTTCTTACAGTGTTTGCGGGACTGCAGTGAAGCTCAAGGTGGTCGAGGGAGAGACAGGGGTGCTCGGACTCGGCTGCTATTGCTCGTCGGAGTGAAGCCTATCATCGGGCAAGCTCTGGCGTCGTCGGGGGCGAGGTTGTGGTGCGCGCTAAGACAAACCAGAGGTGCCGTTAGATGCGCACAAGCCTGGCGAACATGTGAGTATTCACTAGAGAGAAAGGGGCGGTCGGGAACTACCAGTGGGTGTCGCCGGAGTTGCGCTGAGCTTCGGTTGCTTCCAGAGGTGGACGATGGCGACGCTCTAGGGTGATACAGAGCAAAAGAAGGGCATGATAAGATGCGCAAGGACACACTGATCATGCTCGTATGAATCAGAGACAGGGGGCTGTCGATGCTTACCTGAATCGAACGCTGGAGACGCTCGGTACCGCGGCGGTGCAAGTGGGATTGTGGGCAGCCTGGTGGCGGAGAAGAGGCGTTGAGTGAGGGGAAACATGCAGAGAGGGAAGGGGATTAAATAGCCGGAGCGGGGTGAGGATTACTCCCTGCATCAATGGGATTTAAGCGGGAGGCTTAACTACGGCGAGGTAACGGCGAGCAGTGACTGCGCGCGTGATTTTGGGGAAGAAGAAGGTGACGTGGAGAGGGGCCACTAGTTAGCGACGGTGTGGGTTGGTTCGGTGCGGGTGAGAGAAGAAGCAGAGGGGAAATGGCCCGGGTGGGCTTTTGGGCTGGATCTGGTTCTGGGCTAGATTAGTAGCGCCGACCCTTTTCTAATTCTTTTCTCTTTTTCCATTTCTGTTTGATTTTCCAGGAATCAAATTCAAATGTTTTCAAATGCGTTTGATTTCAAACTTGCTCTGGATTTTTGTAAAAATGAAACCTGCACATTTTTTAGTACAAAACTAAGCTGTCTCACCAGGCTTGCTTGGTTCCATTGGAGTTAAAAAAACAGTGCCTTAGCACAAGATTTGATAAAGATATGAAAATGGTTTTGAAACCATATTTAGTTTTGGAAATTTTTGACCAAGCTTTGGAACTCAACCAAACCAACTTATGAACAAACAAATCTTGGTTTGAAACAAATATTCTCTCACTAGAGAGTAGCATTGGATCAATGCTTGTTTACATAAAATAATAAGCACTAAATGCTTCTGTTTTCTTTGAAATGACTTTGAAATTGGTCCCTAAATGATTATGTATGCATGGATGATATACAATCTTTGAAAACATGATTTTAAGGATGTTACAAATCTAACCCCCTTAAGGTGAATCTCGCCCTCGAGATTCGGATTGGCTAGCAAATAGGTGAGGGTGGTCTTTCCGAAGATCATCTTCTCTTTCCGATGTTGCTTCTTCTTCGGAATGATGGTTCCATTGAACTTTGCAGAATTTGATAGTCTTAGTCCGAGTAACTCTTTCTGCAGTCTCAAGAATCTTGATGGGTTTTTCCTCATAAGTGAGATCACTTTCCAATTTAACCTCCTCCAAAGGTATAGTATCCTTCAAAGAAGTCTCTTCCATCTCTGGATGGCATTTCTTTAGCTGACTCACATGAAACACATTGTGAACGGCAGACAATGATTCTGGCAATTCAATCTCATAAGCTACTTCTCCTTTATGACTCAGAATCTTGAATGGTCCAACATATCTTGGGGGCAATTTTCCTTTGACTCCAAATCTCTTCACTCCACGAAGTGGTGACACTCTAAGATAAGCTCTATCACCCACTTCATAGGTGACTTCTCTACGCTTAGGATCTGCATAAATCTTCTGTCGGGACTGTGCTATCTTCAATCTGTCCTTAACTAGCTTGTCTTTCTCTTCAGCCTCTTTGAGTAGTTCCGGTCCGAACAAATTTCTTTCTCCCACACCATTCCATAGTAATGGAGTGGTACATTTTCTCCCATAGAGAGACTCAAACAGTGCCATCTCAATACTAGCTTGATAGCTATTATTGTAAGAGAATTCTGCATAAGGCAGACTTTCATCCCAACTAGCTCCGTAGTCTAGAGCACATGCCCTCAACATATCCTCTAGAATCTGGTTGGTTCTTTCTGTCTGTCCGTCAGTTTGGGGATGAAAAGCAGTGCTGAATTCCAACCTCGTTCCCAATGACTCATGTAGTTGGCTCCAAAAATAAGAAGTGAATTGAGTCCCCCTATCAGACACAATACTCTTGGGTACTCCATGCAGACACACAATCCTATTCATGTATATCTTGGCCAACTTAGCACTTGTGTAGGTTGTCTTCACGGGTATGAAATGAGCCACTTTAGTTAGGCGATCCACTACTACCCAAATAGAATCATATCCTGACCTGGTCCTTGGCAATGTAGTGATGAAATCCATGTCAATCTTGTCCCACTTCCAATCAGGAATAGGTAGTGGTTGTAGAAATCCTGCTAGTTTCTGATGTTCCGCTTTCACTCTACTACATACATCACACAAAGCAATATGTTCGGCGATGTCCTTCTTCAGATTATTCCACCAAAATATTTCCTTCATATCCATGTACATTTTTGTGTTACCCGGATGAACGGAATATGGTGAGTTGTGTGCTTCTTGTAAAATCAGTTTCCGAAGCTCCTGATCTTGTGGAACACAGATACGTTTTCCATACCATAAAGTACCATGTTCGTTTTCATGGAGTCCTTTGGCTTTTCCCTTGCCAATCTTTTCCTTAATCTCTTCAATTTCCTTGTATGTCTTTTGGGCTTCTTTGATTTTGTCCAACAAAGTGGGTTGAACATCCAATGACATGAGATGTCCTTCAGGCACAATCTCCAATCTGAGATCTCTAAATTGGGAACACAGATCATCTGGTAACTCTCGCTTAGTAAGGCCATTCACAAAAACCTTACGGCTTAGTGCATCAGCTACAACATTTGCTTTACCGGGATGGTATTGCAAACTCAAGTCATAGTCCTTGATTAGTTCTAGCCATCTTATTTGTCTCGTGTTGATTTCTTTCTGAGTAAAAATATACTTCAAACTTTTGTGATTTGTGAACACTTCATATCGCTTTCCCAAAAGATAATGCCTCCATGTTTTGAGTGCATGGACAATAGAGGCTAACTCTAAATCATGAGTAGGGTAATTTACCTCATGAGTTTTGAGTTGTCTCGAGGCATAAGCCACAACTTTCCCTTCTTGCATTAGAACTTCACCTAATCCATGATGAGATGCATCACAATACACTTGGAAATCTTTCTCCAAATCTGGCAGACATAAGACTGGTGCTGTCACTAGTCTCTTATTCAATTCTTGGAAATTGAGCTCACATCCTTCAGTCCAAGCGAATTTCTTGTCTTTCTTTAGCAACTCTGTCATTGGCTTAGCTACCTTGGAGAAATTCTCAATAAATATTATGTAGTATCCTGCCAAGCCAAGGAAACTACGAACCTCTTTTACTGACTTAGGAGATTCCCATTCAGTTACAGCTGACACTTTAGCAGGCTCAACTGCTTCACCATCTCCTGACACAATGTGTCCAAGGAATCCAACTTCATTTAACCAAAATTCACACTTGCTGAATTTGGCATACAGCTTATCCTCTCTAAGCTTCTCAAGTATCAAACGCAATGTCCTTTATGCTCTTCTTTGCTCTTGCAGTAGATCAAAATGTCATCGATGAAAACGACAACAAACTTGTCAAGGAACTCCATGAACACCTTGTTCATCATATTCATGAAGTAAGCTGGTGCATTGGTCAAACCAAATGGCATCACGGTGTACTCATACAATCCATACCTAGTGGTGAAAGCTGTCTTAGGTATGTCTTGTTCCCTTATATTAAGCTGAAAATAACCTGAGCGGAGATCAATCTTTGAGAATACACAGGCTCCTTCTAACTGATCAAACAAGTCATTGATTCTAGGCAAAGGGTATTTGTTCTTGATAGTCACCTCATTGAGTGAACGATAATCTATGCATAACCTTTGACTTATATCTTTCTTTTCCACAAATGAAACTGGTGCTCCCCAAGATGAATAACTTGGTTGAATAAATCCTTTCTGCAACTGTTCTCCAAGTTGTTTCTTGAGTTCTTTCAACTCATCAACTGACATCTTGTATGGTCTCATTGCTATTGGTCCTGATCCTGGTAGCAAGTCAATAAGAAACTCCATGTCTCTATCTGGTGGCATTCCCGGCAATTCTTCTGGAAACACATCTGGATATTCACTCACAATTGGCACACTTTCTATGCTAACCCCCTTAAGAGAATTTAGCTTACTTCCTTTTGATTCAAAGTTAGATTTGAATCTTATCTGTTTCTTTTCCGGGGTTGTGAGTGCGACAGTACGATTGGCACAATCTAGTACTCCTTCATACTTGGTCATCCAGTCCATTCCCAAAATTACATCCAGTCCTTGGGAATCTAGGATTATCAGACTCACTGGAAACTTATGCTTTCCCAACTCTATCACTAGATCACGACATCCAAGACTTACTATCATATCTCCACCGGGAGAACTTAATTTTATTGGACACCCAATGTTTTCAGTTGGAAACCCATTTCTATCAACAAATGCTTTTGATATGAATGAATGTGATGCACTAGTATCAAAAATAACAAGTGTTGGAATAGAATTGAGTTTGAACTTACCAGCAACAGCATCGGACTCCTCATAGATTTCTTCCACATTGATATGGTTCACTTGTCCCTTCTAGAAAGGTTTGGGCTTGTTGGGTCCTTCAACTTTCTTTTCTGGGCATTCATTTGCATAATGCCCCATCTTGTTGCACTTGAAACATTCAACCTGACTAAGATCCTTCTTGACAAGCTGGCTTCCACTACCACTTCCACTTCCATTGTGGTGGCTCTTGTTTCCACTCTTGTGATTCTTGTACTTGTCATTGTCATGACTATGGTGATGCTTGTTGTCATGATGACGGTTGTGGTTGTGGTGTCTGTTGTACTTTCCATGCTTGTGGGATCCAGAACTCCCACTATCGTCATAATGGGAACGCTTGTGAGACGATCCCGAGTTGTGCTTGTCAGAGTTGTGTTTCCTCTTTCTGCTTTCAACCTGTTTCATCTTGCTCTCCAAGATGGCAGCCTTGTCACAAAGAGATTGATAGGTGGGGACATAGGCCACAGATAATTGCAGATTCAGTTCATCGTTCAGTCCTTCGAGGAACTTATCCTTCCTCTTGGCATCAGTATCAACTTCATCCGATGCATAACGCGCCAGATTGTTGAATTCTTCAATATATTTAGCCATGCTGCGGTGGCGCTGTTTCAGATTATGAAATTCCTTCTTCTTCAAGCTCATCACTCCGGATGATATGTGAGCTGTACAGAAACCATCTTCAAAGATAGCCCATCTCACATCCTCAATGGGAGTGGTGATCTGGAAGTTATCCCACCAAGTAGCTGCTGGTCCTTCCAATAAGTGTGATGTAAATCTGACTTTCTCCTCGTCGGTGCAGCCGACAGTTACGAAATCCTTGTTCACTGAGCATAGCCAATCATTGGCCACCATGGGGTCAGTAGTTCCTGAGAACTTTGCAGGCCTCAGTCTTAGGAATCTGGTGAGCATGTCAAAACCTGGTGGATTGTTCTGATTGTTGTTGTTATTGTTGTTATTGTTATTGTTGTTGTTCTGATTCTGCATGAAGGTAGTCATCATCTGCATCAGTTGTGCCTGTGCTGTCATCAGCTGCTGCATCTCAAGGGTTACATTGTTGTTGTTCGGGTTGGGGTTGGCACGTCGAGGAGGCATCTGTGGTTTTCAATAAGGATAAGAATGAGATACCCATAGATGCTTAACATGCACAATACAACACATAGTCAATCACCAAACAAGCATCAAAATAACAAAGTTCAACAACATAGACAACAGGTTTTGAAAAGCAAACACACCAATAGCAAGCCATCCACATGTTGGATGGTCATTGCGACTCAATAACATAAACATGGTAAATGATAAATCAATGAGTAGTCATCACTACTCCTCTGCATCAACCTCCTCATCAACAAGTGTAAGACCTGCATTCTCCATAGCGGTCTTGTATTCCTAGACATTGGTAGTCAAGGCCTCTACCTTGGCTTTGAGAGCCCTCTTCTGTGAACGAAGTCTCTCAATCACACCCTGTTGATGCTCGAGCTCGAAGTCCTTGGCCTCTAGTTCTGTAGTCATCTCTCGAATCCTCTTGTTCCTATCTTGGACTCTTTTCTCTTGACTCTTGAACTTTCTATCCTGACTCTCAAACTTGGCCTCCATTTCCTTGACTATCTCATCTTGCTCCGCGAAGAGCTTGTCCTTCTTATGAAGCTGCACCCGGAGCTCGTCATTGCTAAGCATGACGTTGGTACTATCAATATCTAGCTTCCTAAGCAGAACCTCTAAGTCCTGAAGGTACAGACGAATCGGCTCTGCCGCCTCTCTAGCAGTATCCTGGAACTCAATAGCCTCACCATCCTCGTCACGTCTACCGAAGGCGTGGAAGTGAGTACCTCTAATCTCCCGAGAGTGTCTCCCTAACAAACGCCCAAGCAAATCCTGCATGACTACCTCTAGGCCTCTGTCTTTGTCATCATGCATAACCTTGAAGGTGATAGCCTCCGTGACTGGCTCAGTCCGACGTCCAGGTTGAGTAACCTTGAAGCCCCAAAGGTCCTTCCTCTCAAACTTGGTGAGGGGAAGCATCATGATGCTAGGAAGTGGAAGATTGAGCACTGTAAGATCCCTCCTTTGTAAAGGAAAAGATCCCTATGATTGCAATGCTAGTCCCTGGATCAATGCTAGCATCCACAGTTTAAGATGAAGTACACAGATACAAAGGTCGTTTATTACAGTCATTCCAGAGATAAAACATAGTCTTTTACAACTCATGGCCAAAGGCCTAATACAAGAGTTTATGGAATATGTAAATAAACATAAGTCTTCATCTTCATGTGCCACAGGCAAGCATGTTGAGTGTAGACTCATGACTCCTATTCATCATCAGAGTAACCTGCAACATCATAAGTTACAGCCACAGAGGGTCAATACTTTGGAATAGTATTGGCAAGTGATACCTTAGTATATATTTAAGTGGACTATTATACTATATGCATTTTGCTGGTGGAGCTTAGGCTTGCTTTGCTCAAAATAGATTTTTCCCTAACTTTTGAAAAATACTAAGTTTTGTTTGGCAAAAACACCCAAGGCATCAATCAATCAAAGACTCCAGATCCCCTCAGGGCATCTACCAATCAATGACTGAAGATCCTTTTAACCCTTGTTCACCCACAAGTTTTATTTACAAATTTGAGTGATGAGATTCTTGAAGTTTCCATGTCTTGATGCTCAAATTGTCCTTTACCAGGGACATGGCTAAGTACTTAGGTTTTACACTCTGCAGAGGTGGTGCACTTTCCCCACAAGCCTTGGTTTCCCAAGACATGATCCTTCAGTAGCCTTTCCTTAGTCAAATGGACGCGTTCCAACCTATCATCCCATCTACCACCCACTGTCCAAGAGACTAAGTTCCAGCATCCTAAGATCATGGCAGAGCCCATATTACCAAGTGGTTGCACTTGAAGCTTCTCAACATTTGACAACTCAAATCTCTTTGTTTCCTGGGTGGCCATCCACAAGTGAGATACACAAGGTTCACCAGTACCCCTGGCCTTGTGTAACCACTCAACATATCCCATTCTTTCCATTCCACCCAGGTGATTCATTAACTTAGTTGTTTTATTAAATAAAAACAAGTCCTTAGACTTAGAATATTTTTCCATAGTGTGAATACATAAACCACCCTTGTTTTCTAATATCTAGGCTAAGCATGGTATGGCAACTTATCCTTAGGGAATTTTCCTAGCAACTCTAGCATTCTATTCTAAATAGGATTTCCCATCATCATTTGACAAAAGTAGCATGCAAGTCCTAACAAAATATATCTAATGCAAGTATAAAATATAGGAATGGAATATTCATGAAGATATCACTTGCCTTGGTAGTGTGGAGAGTAGCACTCGTCACAATCACAATCACTAGCAAAATCTACACACAAAGTTATAGCACACAATTACACACAGATATATACAAACAAAAATATTATGAATGCATGCATGCATGAATCTACCAAGTGATGATTTTTGAAAAACTCAACCAAGCAAGTGCATGAATACAGAAACTAAACAAGTCACAAAATAGCCAAGACAAACCTAAATAACCCTAAAACAAAATACTAAACTAAATCTATACTCAAAAAGGCCTCAAACAAGTTTCTGTAATTTAAGCCAAACTAATGGTTACTATTTGCTAAACAAAAAGGATAGGTAGAAAGGTCTTGTTTTTCTGAATCCAACGGTATAAAGTTTGCAAAATTCCAACGTGGCATTCAAAAGATATAGGCATTTGAAATCTGGATCAAAATCTGTTTTTAAATTCTATTTTCATATTTAACCTAGCCACGCGTCATGTTCTTATTCGCCCGTACCGTTTCGCACTGGATCGAGCTCCACAGCCATAGGATCTAAATGAAATCTGGCGGCTCAGATCGCGTACCGCTTCGGGGTTAAGTGGATCTATCCTAGCGCTACGATGCAGATCTAACGGCTGCTATTTCTCTGGCCAAGAACTGGCGGCGGAGCGGCGGCTACCGGCGGCGGAACTGTCGGTTGATGACGGAGGCGGCGCTACAGGGGGGGAGTGAGAACGAGGAGTAGCTCACCGGGATCAGGAGGTCACGGCGAAGCTCGTCGTACTCGCGGTTGGTCAAGGGGCGCTCGGGCACGGCTGCGATTGCTCACCGGAGTTCGTGGCGGCGTCGGGTGCGTCGGGTGGTCGTCGTGGACGTCGCTGTGAATCACCCCAAGGCAAGGCGAGGACACGATTAGATTCACAGAGTCAAGGCGAAGTAGTGAGCATGAACGGAAAGGCGAGGGGCGGTCTGTACCTACCGGGAAAACTCGTCGGAGTTGGTGTCACCGTCGGTGCTCGCGGTGTCAAGTGGAACCGGCGACCTGGGGCAGTACAGGACGGACTAGTGAGGTCAGGAGATGCGCCAAGACACGCTGAGTCAGATTGTAAGAACGAGAGGCATAGGGGAACACTAGGCTCACCGGAATCGATCGCCGGAGAGGCTCTGTCTGCGGCGGTGCAAAGCTGATTGAGGGCAGCCTGGTGGCGGAGTGAGCGAGGTGTTTGGGGGAAAAAGATCGCGAGGCAGAGAGGATCTTATAGCCGGGGAATCGACAGGAAACACTCGCGGTTAAATGCCCATTTACGCCGCGCCATTACCGGCCATCACTGCCGCAGCGACGTGGTCGCAGGCGCGGTCTGGGGAAGACGAGGGCGATGTGGAACGGGCCCGCTCGTCAGCGAAGTGTGCGAGGTGGCGGTGGGGTCTGTCTGACAGCGGCTCAGCGCGTGCGCTTGCGCGTGAGAGAAGAATAAGGAGATCCCGGGTGGGCTTGCTGGGCTTGATGTGCTGCTGGGCCAGATTCTGGCCGCGCGGCCTTTTTCCTTTGTTAAGCCTTTTTCTTTTTCTAAGTTCATTTTCTGAATAGAACTTGATATGAATTCAAATCCTTTTGAATTCAAACTGCTTTGAGGATTTTTGCAGGGTTCTGTGGGTTCAAAAACGAGTCAGATGACCATGTGGTTACTAGCAAGGGCTTGGTCAAGCTTAGGTTTTGAAATAAACAGAGATTTGCTCTAGTTTGCAATTATTGGAAATAGGGTTTTGAAACTATTTCTAAATTTTGAATCTTGGGTAAAAAGCTTCACCTAGCCTTTCTAACCATGGAGGCAAGCAAACAAGTTCATAGACAAACAAATCCCAAAGGGTGATTGCCAATTGAGATAAATTACCCACATGAAATCATAGCTCAAACTTCTGTCTCTAAATGATTTTGAGAAAAACCCTATATGAATGAATGATGCAAGGATGAAATGAATGAGTTTTTGAAACATGATTTTTGGGATGTTACAAGCACACTAGTGAGCTCAATAAGTCGAGTGCCAAAACGAGTTCCCTTAAACTCTTCAGCCATGCTGATAGTAACATTAGGCATCTATTTTATAAGATAGAGAAAAGTTAGAAACAACATCAACAGAAATATACAAGACAAGGTAGCACAAGCATATCATTTGCAAACAAACACACAAGTCATGGCATACATAAATCCATTACAAGCATCCAAGGTTCAACATAACTTAGACAGAATTTTGGAAATGAAATGATAAGTGTGGTGGTCCAACTAACGAAGTACGTTACAACTCTCACTCACTAGACAAAATGGCTATCAAAGCATCCTTAGTAGCCATCTGCCTATCCTGTTCACAAGATTCCTAAATCAAGTCTATGATGTATTCCCTCAGTTGTTGGTTGGTAGTTTCCAATTCTTGGGTATGCTTCTTTTCTTATCTAAGGTCATTTTGGGTGTTGAGCATTCTGCACTTGAGTCTATCACCAAGCTCTTTGATGGCCTTCCAAGTTGCATCCCTTGCAGAATCAAAGAATGTGGTGTGCATCACTGAGTTGGTGACCATACAGAATCCTGATTCTTTGTGGTTGTCTTCCTTGTTTTTGTACAAGTGAAGTTGCACCCACCAATATTCTTCTCCTTCATCCATCACAAGGAAACCTTTGTACACAGCTGCACCATGTATCCCCATGGTAACCATAAGGTTCTTGAGGGCCTTTGGAAATTCAGTCTCACACTCTAGGGTCATGGTCATGAGTGGTCCCTTCCTTACAGCTTCGTTGATGGAGTTCATCTACAAATAGATATGAGAAAGAAGAATTAGAAAAGTTTACGAGAAGAAAAAGACAAGTGTGGAAATTGTTGAAAAAATTTCCTTAGTGGTTTCTAATCCAATCCTAGGGTCATAATCCTACAGGCAACACAGTGCTCTGATACCATCTGTAAGATCCCACCTTTATAAAGGTAAAGATCCATGTGATTGCAATTCTAGTCCCTAGATCAATGCTAGCATCCATAGTCTAAGATGAAGTACACAGATACAAAGGTCATTATTACATATCATTCCAGAGACAAACATAGTCTTTTACAACTCCATGGCCACATGCCTAATACAAGAGTTCAAATATATAATGAGATAAATAAGTCTTCATCTTCATGTGCCATAGGCAAGCATGTTGAGTGTAGACTCATAACCCCTAATCATCATCAGAGTAACCTGCAACATCACAAGTTACAGCCACAGTGGGTCAATACATTTGGAATAGTATTGGCGAGTCATACCTTAGTAGAATATTATCATCTAGTTACCACATGAATTTCGCTAAGTGTAGCTTAGGCTTGCTTTGCTCAAAATAGGTTTTACCTATCAGTTGGAAACACTAAGTTTTTCTTTGACAAAACTTTCCCAAGGAACCACCAATAGAAATTAGTGAACCTTCACCCTTGTTCAACCACAAGTTTTAACTTAGAAAATTGGGATGATGAGATTCTTGATAGCTTTCATGTCTTGATGCTCAAGTTGTCCAATACCAGGGACATGGCTAAGTACTTAGATTCTTCCATCTGCAGAGGTTGTGCACTTTCCCCACAAGACTTGATTTTCACCAAGACAGGACCTTTCAGAAGCCTTCCCTTAGACCAAATGGACGCGCTCCAAACCTATCATCCCACTACCACCAACTGTCCAAATGGCTAAGTTATTGCAACCTATTTGATCCAGGCAGAGCCCATAATGCCATGTGGCTGCACTAGAAGCTTCTTAACATTTGGCATCTCAAATCCCTTTGTTCCTGGGTGGCTTTCCACAAGTGAGATACACAAGGTAAACCATAGAAATGGGCCTTGTGTAACCACTCAACACAAACCATTCTTTCCATTCCACCCAGGTGTTTCATTCACTTAGTTGTTTTATTAAGCAAAACCCAAGTCAATGACTTAGATATATTTCACATAGCATGAATATATAATCCACACTTGGTTGCTACTAGCTAGGCTAAGCATTGCAATATTAAGCATCTTAACTTAGAGGAAATTCTAACAATTCTACAACTACTAGGATTTCCCAAGCATAGCATATAGATACTTATCAAAATATTCATGCAATGTCCTATACAAAATATTTCTAATGAATAGGTGAAAATATAGGGATAAAAACATGAAGCACCACTTGCCTAGGTAGTTTGGGGAGTAGCAACAATCTTCACAACCACAATCACTATTAGCACCAAAATCTACACATAAAATAATGGCACCAAAATCACATAACAAAATATACAAACAAAAAATATATATGAATGCATGCAAATGCCATGTGATGATTTTTCTACACCAAACAAGACAAGGGTATAGTACTGAAACATAAACAAGACCCAGATACTCAAAATAAACTTTATTTGATCTTTAAAACATTTTTCAAATAATTTTCATACTCAAATTAAGCCTACAAATGTCTCTGCAAAAATAAGCATTTTTATAGAGGCAAAAAATTAAACACATTGCATAAACAGATAAGATCCTTTCTCCTGATTCCAATGATATAAAATTTACAAAATTTGAACGTGTGGATCAAAACTTATGAATTTTACAAGTTTGAATCACTAGTAGATCTAATTCAGATTTTTAAAACAAAGAACTAGCCACGCGTCATGTCCTGATTGGTTGATATTGTTTCGCACCGGATCACACTCGCGGGCCGTTAGATCTAACTTAACACGCACGGTCCAGATCAACACATACCGCTTCGCTATAGATCTAATCCTAAGCGCTGGATCTAGATCCTACGGTTGCTAAGCATGCGACCAAAGATGGGCGTCGCCAGCGGCGGCGATGCGGCAGTGCGGCTCTGTCAGAGAGGTTGCCAGTGATTCAGATCGCGCGGGGAGGAGTGGAGGTGCTTACAGTGTTCGCGGGACTGCAGTGAATCTCAAGGTGGTCGAGGGAGAGACAGGGGCGCTCGGACTCAGCTGCTATTGCTCGTCGGAGTGAAGACTGTCGTCGGGCAAGATCTGGCGTCATCGGGGGCGAGGTTGTGGTGCGCGCTAAGACAAACTAGAGGTGCCATTAGATGCGCACAAGCCTGGCGAACATGTGAGTATTCACTAGAGAGAAAGGGGCGGTCGGGAACTACCAGTGGGTGTCACCAGAGTTGCGCTGAGCTTCGGTTGCTTCCAGAGGTGGACGACGGCGATGCTCTAGGGCGATACAGAGCAAAAGAAGGGCATGATAATATGTGCAAGGACACACTGATCATGCTCGTATGAATCAGAGACAGGGGCGGTCGATGCTTACCGGAATCGCACGTTGGAGACGCTCGGTACCGCAGCGGTGCAAGTGGGATTGTGGGCAGCCTGGTGGCGGAGAAGAGGCGTTGAGTGAGGGGAAAGATGCGGAGAGGTAAGGGGATTAAATAGCCGGAGCGGGGGTGAGGATTACTCCCTGCATCAATGGGATTTAAGTGGGGGGCTTAACTGCGGCGACGTAACGGCGAGCAGTGACTGCGCGCGTGATTTTGGGGAAGAAGAAGGTGACGTGGAGATGGGCCACTAGTCAATGACGGTGTGGGTTGGTTCGGTGCGGGTGAGAGAATAAGTAGAGGGGAAATGGCCTGGGTAGGCTTTTGGGCTGGATCTGGTTCTGGGCTAGATTAGTAGCGCCGGCCCTTTTCTAACTCTTTTCTCTTTTTCCATTTCTGTTTGATTTTCCAGGAATCAAATTCAAATGTTTTCAAATGTGTTTGATTTCAAACTCGCTCTGGATTTTTGTAAAAATGAAACCTGCACATTTTTTAGTACAAAACTAAGCTGTCTCACCAGGCTTGCTTGGTTCCATTGGAGTTTAAAAAAAACAGTGCCTTAGCACAAGATTTGATAAAGATATGAAAATGGTTTTGAAACCATATTTTGTTTTGGAAATTTTTGTCCAAGCTTTGTAACTCAACCAAACCAACTTATGAACAAACAAATCTTGGTTTGAAACAAATATTCTCTCACTAGAGAGTAGCATTGGATCTATTCTTGTCTACATAAAATAATAAGCACTCAATGCTTCTGTTTTCTTTGAAATGACTTTGAAATTGGTCCCTAAATGATTATGCATGCATGGATGATATACAATCTTTGAAAACATGATTTTAGGGATGTTACATGCTCCCATGTATTCCTTGCTACTTTTGGATCTTATTATTTTATTGGTATCCTCTTATGTTTTATTCAATGTAGGTAGTAGTGATGATCTCATTTGTGTGCATTCTGCATTTAAAAGCAAAATTCTATATAATGTACTACTTATGGGTGAGCTCTCCTATATTATTTAAAACACTCATATTTATGCTTCTTTGTTTGATCCATATCGGGTTTTATGTGCTTGGAACCTCAATCTTTTCGTTTTGGTATTTGTGCCATCATGAGAAGTTTGGGGAGTTTGGTTTCTTGTTGGAACCTTGATCTTTTTGGGAGTTGGTTTTGTCTTATTCCTTGTTTCTTGATTTGACCATTCTAGAATGAGATAAACCCTTGAGCATTTTTATTTCTATCTATCTTTTGCTCTTTGGCTTTAGCCTAGTTCATTTGTTGAACTTGTGATCTTTCATGTGTTTAATTGGTTCTTTGATACAATTTGGACATCGTTTGTCATGTCACACTCATGTGTGTGCAATCTTGATTTACTTGGTGTTTTTGTTCAAATTGTATCTCCTTTTTGGTTCTTGAAAGCTTTATGCATGCATATTTACCATATGTTATATTATGGCATGCTTGCTTTCTTTGATCCAATATATAGGGTAAACTCCACCAAATCCCATCGGCTAAGTTGTGCATGAAATTCAATTTCATATCAATATGCACATATTTATGTGGAGTCTCTCCTATGTATTATAGTTGCACTAACTACATTGGACCCAATATGTTTGGGGACCATTTTGTACTTAATTGTGTTTTAGGTGCATTGGAGCTATATTGGATGCTTGTCTCTCAAGTTTGAAAAAGTGGTGCATACATGAAAATTTGAGGCAAGCTATAGGATGATCAATGAATTCATATCCTCTACATCCTACCAATTATATCTTGGTAACAAGTATCTCTTTCTCATGCTCATATATCTTTATTCCAACTGTTTGTCGGTTGCCTTCTGGCATGAATTCATGTATTTGTAATTGTTGTATCTCTGGCCATGGTATTAAGAGAACTCTCTATTATATATAGGTATAAGTTGAGATGAGTATATATAATTGGGACTATACAAAATCATGCATATGATCCTCCAATCCCAAATATGTCAATCTAGCAATTTTATTGCCTATCTTTTCCTCAACTTCTCTCATGTGCAATAGTGAGATTTTGCTAGTTAAAATTTTCTTGTGATACTTGTTGCCTTTCTCCATATATTCCAACTTTCTCCTCTTCCCTTGGTGAAAGTTGTAATATATGTAGTGTGTTGGTGTTTGAAGTCCATTAATGTACAATAAGACATATGTGAGCCTTTGGCCATGCTTTGAAGCAAAAATCTTATTGATATATGTTATGACTTCATTTTTGCCTTTCATGTGCTTTCTTGTATAATCTTCTTTATGTGTGCATATTTTTTTGGCATATGTCTTTGTGATGTTTTCCATTTAGAGACATATACACATATGAGGAGATAATTTTAGTTGATTTTTAATCCTTGGAGACCACCTTTCTATTTCTTTTGATTCTTCGGTGGCTTCCAAATTTAATTGCCTATGAGTGCTTGTCACATCCCAAGATTTTCCAAATCTTGTGATGTGAAAAATAATTGAATAAAATAAAACTTTGTTGATTTTCTAGGTGAGAAGAAACTTTTTGAATCCAATTGGAAACTTTCAAAACCTATTTGGATCAAATAAAATCCTAAAGGGATTTAAAAAGATAAATAAACAATAAATTTAAAAATATTTTGGAATTCTATTTTTTTTGGATCTTTTAATAAAAGATTTGGTTTTCAAAAGAAAAGGTAGATTTATAAATAAGGATTATTTTATAGAGCCAAATTAAACCTTGGCTAAGCTTTTGAAATAAAATATTTTGTTTTGATTAAAAGAATAAAGGTTTATTTAAATAAAATAATGAGTGTTTATTAATAAACCAAATTTATTAAAGTAAAGGCTTTTCCCATTTTAATTAAACATCAAAAACTTATTAAATCATTTTAAACAAGTTTTCCAAGTATTTAATATTCTCAAATAAAACTACTGAAGTGTTTTTGGTTTTATATTTAGATTTCAAATGGAGATTTTAAATAAATCAAACCCTATTTGATTTAATAACTAAGGTCCATTCTATTTAATTAATAAATGGATCCTAAAAAGATTAAAAATATTATTTTGTTTTGGACTTTGATTTGTGTTGATAAACAGAGCTAAACTCAATATAAAGTTTAGTGGAAGTTTATTTGATTTGGTTGTTTGAATTGTGAATTGAATTTCAAAACAAAAAATAGAAATGGAAAAACGAAAAGTTTCAGAACAAAAAAAATGTGTAAAGGACACAGCCCAACCGGCCAGCCCACTAGGCCCAGTTAGCCCACTCCCTCTCACCCCGCAGAAAAACGTTTCGCACCCCGCAACTCACCCACTCAGCGACTGACTGGTGGACCCTATTCCCTCTCTCCCTCTCTCGCTGCCAAAGGACCCCACGCCAGCTCAGCGTCGTCTTCACCCAGCGACAACCACGCCGGCCGTTTCCTGCCAGTAATGCCGCGGTTGAATTCGCTTCAATGCCTCGCTTTAATCTCGCCGCGACCACACACCCTTAAACGAGTCCCTCTTCTCCCCATTTCCCCTCTGTTTCCAGCTCCTCTCCGCCCCAGGGCTGCTTGAATTTCTCATGGTAAGCCCACTGGCTCCGACGAGGTCCAGTGCAAATTCCGGCGACCTCACGCCACCCCTTGCCTCCCCGAGCACACAGGCACCTTCCCCAGACCCAGGAGCACCTCTCCGTATCATCAGCTCGCCCGCACGTGCTTTGCAGCGTCAACAACGATGACGACCCGTAGCGCCACCGTCTGCTCCAACTCCGACGAGGTTTCCTGGTGAGTCTAGACAGCCCCTTACCCCCTCTTGGATACTCACAAGATCGCGGCATCCATATGAACCTGACGGTGCCTTTTGTTTGCCTTAGCACGCTGTGTATCGTCGCCCCCGTCGACGTCTGACCACACCCGAGGCCCAGCTCAACTCCAGTGAGCAATCCGCGTCACCACCGTGCGCCCCTCGACAAGATACTACCACCTTGAGCTTCCCCAAGCTTTGGCGAACTCGGTGAGCATCTCCCCAGCCTCTCTCGTTTCCTGCATCGCCAGCACCGCCACCATCTGACCGCTCCGCCGCTCGCCGCCGCGCCAGCGCCGCTGCTTAGTGGTCGAACGCATAGCAACCATAGGATCTTAATCGTAGCGCAGCGATAGAACGTGAACGAAAGGGTACCTTTTGATCTGCACCATGCGTAGCCACTTAGATCTTACGGTCCAGGAAGATTGATCCGTGCGAACCGGTACCGCCCAATAGTATTGCGCCGCGTGGCACTAGTTCTGTTTAAAACAAATTTTGAATCTGATTTAGATGCAAATTTGTAAACCTCATAACTTTTGATCCACACGTCCAAAAATTACAAACTTTATATCAATAGAATCAGTGGAACAAGCCCTGGCCAACCATGCCATTTGTTTAGTAAAAAGTTTCCGTTAAATGGTTTGTTTTTGCAGAAACATATGTATGCTTGTTTAGGTTATAAAAATTATTCCAAAATGATTTTGAGGATAAAATCTTTTGCAAATGGAGTGTTTTGAACCTACTGACCATAGGAAACACTTTGTGGATTCAAAAATGTATTTGGTGAAACAAAAGAATGAATCTTGGATTTAAAACCAATTCTAGTCAAATAAATATATGGTTTATTTATTAAAAATGATTTTGGAAGAAAACTTTTGGGAAATGTTTTGTTTCAAACTCTCTGACCCTAAACACAAAGTTTTATGGTTTGAAAACATATTTTGTGAACCCTATAGATTAATGCCTTAGTAAAAACATTTCTACACCACATAAAATGATACCTTGTTTTGAAAATGGTTTATAAATTGAAATCTTTTGCAAATGATTTTGCCACTTTATAAAATGACCATTAGGTGTTTTCAAATGTTTAAGAGCCATTAGGAACCACTTTTCCAAATAAAACAATCCTTGGCATGCTTGCATGCATTATCTTGTTTATATGATTT
This sequence comes from Avena sativa, assembly GCA_916181665.1. Lineage (NCBI taxonomy): Eukaryota > Viridiplantae > Streptophyta > Magnoliopsida > Poales > Poaceae > Avena > Avena sativa. The sequence continues at coordinate 293,293,624 of OV702297.1, read as the reverse complement.
TATGTGATGTTTTGGTTGATTGGTAGACTGAGATTGTGCCTTGCTTGATTGAATTGTAGTGATTTGAAGAGTGTGATTGTTGCAAGGACAAGGAGTGAACTTATACCCTCTACCAAAAAGGCAAGTGATGCTTCATACTTTTGTCCCATTACTTTCACTATGCATTAGTGATTTTTTTTCTAAGTAAAACTTGCATGGAATTTTTGCTAAGTATAAACCTTGCTATGGGAAATCCTAGTAGATGAAACCTTAGTAAAATTTCCTAAGTTAAGACTCCTACTACTATCATGCTTAGCTTAGCTAGTAGAAAACAAGGGTGGAATATATATTCACACTATGGAAAAATTTCTAAGTCTGAGGACTTGTGTTTTTGTTTAATAAAACAACTAAGTTAATGGATCACCTGGGTGGAATTGTAATTGCTTGGTGGTTTTTGGTTGAGTGGTTCACAAGGCCCATGTTTATGGTTTACCTTGTGTATCTCACTTGTGGATGGCCACCCAGGAACAAAGAGATTTGAGATGTCAAATGTTGAGAAGCTTCAAGTGCAACCACTTGGCATTATGGGCTCTGCCTGGATCACATAGGTTGCTAGAACTTAGCCATTTGGACAGTTGGTGGTAGTGGGATGATAGGTTGGAACGCGTCCATTTGGTCTAAGGAAAGGCTTCTGAAAGATCTTGTCTTGGTGAAACCAAGTCTTGTGGGGAAAGTGCACCACCTCTGCAGAGTGTAAAATCTAAGTACTTAGCCATGTCCCTGGTAAAGGACAATTTGAGCATCAAGACATGGAAGCTATCAAGAATCTCATCATCCAAATTTCTAAGTTAAAAACTTGTGGTTGAACAAGGGTTAAAGGATCTTCAATCTTTGATTGGGAGATGCCTTGGGAAAGATTATTTTGTCAAGCAAAAACTTAGTGTTTTCAAATGATAAGGAAAAATCTATTTTTGAGCAATGCAAGCCTCAACTCCACTTTGCCAAATGCATATAGATGATAGACTCCACTATACTACCATAGTATCACTTGCCAATACAATTCAAATGTATTGACCCTTGTGGATGTAACTTGTTATGTTGCAGGTTTGTTTGATATTAGTGAAGTTGATTGATTAGGATTACAAGTCTACAACCAACATGTCTGCCTGTGGCACTTTGAAGATGAAGGACCCCATGCTTATAGATATTCTGCTACAATGTAATGTAATAGCCAAATGAGCTATGTAAGATGTAATAAAATTATGTTATTCCTGGTTATAACATTGTATTATGACCTTTGTTTCTTGATATTACATCTTAACTGTGGATGCTAGCTATTGATCCAGGGACTAGCATTGTAAACACAGGGGACTCTACCTTATTAAAGGTTGGGAACCTTACAGATGGTATCAGAGCATTGTGTTGCCTGTAGGATTTGTAAACCCTAGGATTGGATAAAACCCTTAGAAAAATAGGAGTTGTATATGTTCCAAAACTTATTTACAAACAATCTTGTAAACTCTTTCCTCAACCATTTTGGTTTTTTATTCTACACCTCTTCTATTTCAAACTTGATGGGAAAACTTACCCCATGACCAAAGATTTCACCATGTGAAAAGGACTCCATCAACTCTAATTACTTCAACATCTTCAGCATATTCACTAAGGACTTCAACCTTGGATTCCACTAAGGACAAGTGGGACAAGAAAATCTTGCTCAAGATTTAGAGACCAAGGGAACACAAGTTAGAAGGAGCCCACATCACTTGAAGTTTTGTGACCAAGAGTTTTCCCAAGGAAACCATGAACTCATGCAAGAAGGAATCAACCAAGAAGGATGGAAAGATCACAAGTGAACCATATAGATGGACCACCATATTTAGTTTAAGACAAACCCACCAACTTATGTGGTGTAACAAAAATATTATGTTGCCTAAAGATATGCTTGAACTTGTTGTTTGAGTGTAATGTTTGGTTTGTGATTGCTTGCACATTGCTTGTGTGAATTGTGAGGTGTGTGATTAGAATTATTTCCTTAGAAATATTTTGCCTATTCTAATCCCAATCCAACCCAAACAGATGACTACTCCAAGAAACTCCAACATCAAGGATGGTGACACCAACAACAACCAAGAGGACAATATGAGAGAACTTATAGCAACCCAAACCCAGTTGAGCCAAATGACAACTCAGCTTTTAGCCAACAACAATGGACTAGACCCAGCCATACAAAGGATTTTGAAACTTCAATCCCAATTGTTGCAAGGATTGGTTACTCAAATGATCAACATGGGAGAAAACTTTTCCCAAAGAGCTAATGACAACAAGGATGACAAATATGCTGTTCTAGAGGGAACCCAAGTTTGCAATATTTGTGGAGACAAGGATCATACATCCAAGGAGCATAAAGATCAATGCCCCAAGAAGAGAGAAAGATTTCCCACCTCTGAGGTGAGGTATGAAGAACATGAACTATAAGAACTCCTAGCTTTGGAGAGACCCAAAAAGAAGAAGGACAAAATCCAGTTGCAATGTTACAATTGCAAAGAGATGGGACACTATGCCAGTGAATGCCCAGAAAAGAAGAAGAGCCAAGAGGACAAACAAAAGCTAGTGAAACCCAAGATGAGGAAGGATATTAGTCAAGTAATGTGCAACCACTGCAAAGAGCTAGGACATTATGCATCATATTTTCCAGAGAATCCACCTCAAGACCTCAACCATATCATATGTTTCAAATGCAAAGAGCTAGGCCACTATGCAAACTTCTGTCCAGGAAAGTTACACCAAGATCCCAAGCAAGCCAAGATGTAATTTAGTTGGAAAATATTTTAAGGGTGGTAGTACCCTAGATGCTTCTGAGCCAACTTGTAACCCCTAGCATCCCCAAATCTCGGGAAGAGATTTATTTTAAGGGTGGTAGCCTGTCACATCCCAAGATTTTCCAAATCTTTTGATGTGAACAATAATTGAATAAAATAAAACTTTGTTGATTTTCAGGGTGAGAAGAAACTTTTTGAATCCAATTGGAAACTTTCAAAACCTATTTGGATCAAATAAAATCCTAAAGGGATTTAAAAAGATAAATAAACAATAAAGTTAAAAATATTTTGGAATTCTATTTTTTTTGGATCTTTTAATAAAAGATTTGGTTTTCAAAAGAAAAGGTAGATTTATAAATAAGGATTATTTTATAGAGACAAATTAAACCTTGGCTAAGCTTTTGAAATAAAATATTTTGTTTTGATTAAAAGAATAAAGGTTTATTTAAATAAAATAATGAGTGTTTATTAATAAACCAAATTTATTAAAGTAAAGGCTTTTCCCATTTTAATTAAACATCAAAAACTTATTAAATCATTTTAAACAAGTTTTCCAAGTATTTAATATTCTCAAATAAAACTACTGAAGTGTTTTTGGTTTTATATTTAGATTTCAAATGGAGATTTTAAATAAATCAAACCCTATTTGATTTAATAACTAAGGTCCATTCTATTTAATTAATACATGGATCCTAAAAAGATTAAAAATATTATTTTGTTTTGGACTTTGATTTGTGTTGATAAACAGAGCTAAACTCAATATAAAGTTTAGTGGAAGTTTATTTGATTTGGTTGTTTGAATTGTGAATTGAATTTCAAAACAGAAAATAGAAATGGAAAAAGGAAAAGTTTCAGAACAAAAAAATGTGTAAAGGACACAGCCCAACCGGCCAGCCCACTAGGCCCAGTTAGCCCACTCCCTCTCACCCCGCAGAAAAACGTTTCGCATCCCGCAACTCACCCACTCAGCGACTGACTGGTGGACCCTATTCCCTCTCTCCCTCTCTCGCTGCCAAAGGACCCCACGCCAGCTCAGCGTCGTCTTCACCCAGCGACGACCACGCCGGCCGTTTCCTGCCAGTAATGCCACGGTTGAATTCGCTTCAATGCCTCGCTTTAATCTCGCCGCGACCACACACCCTTAAACGAGTCCCTCTTCTCCCCATTTCCCCTCTGTTTCCAGCTCCTCTTCGCCCCAGGGCTGCTCGAATTGCTCATGGTAAGCCCACTGGCTCCGACGAGGTCCAATGCAAATTCCGGCGACCTCACGCCACCCCTTGCCTCCCCGAGCACACAGGCACCTTCCCCAGACCCAGGAGCACCTCTCCGTATCATCAGCTCGCCCGCTCGTGCTTTGCAGCGTCAACAACGACGACAACCCGTAGCGCCACCGTCTGCTCCAACTCCGACGAGGTTTCCTGGTGAGTCTAGACCGCCCCTTACCCCCTCTTGGATACTCACAAGATCGCGGCATCCATATGAACCTGACGGTGCCTTTTGTTTGCCTTAGCACGCTGTGTATCGTCGCCCCGTCGACGTCTGACCACACCCGAGGCCCAGCTCAACTCCGGTGAGCAATCCGCGTCACCACCGTGCGCCCCTCGACAAGATACTACCACCTTGAGCTTCCCCAAGCTTCGGCGAACTCGGTGAGCATCTCCCCAGCCTCTCTCGTTTCCTGCATCGCCAGCACCGCCACCATCTGACCGCTCCGCCGCTCGCCGCCGCGCCAGCGCCGCTGCTTAGTGGTCGAACGCATAGCAACCATAGGATCTTAATCGTAGCGCAGCGATAGAACGTGAACGAAAGGGTACCTTTTGATCTGCACCATGCGTAGCCACTTAGATCTGACGGTCCAGGAAGATTGATCCGTGCGAACCGGTACCGCCCAATAGTATTGCGCCGCATGGCACTAGTTCTGTTTAAAACAAATTTTGAATCTGATTTAGATGCAAATTTGTAAACCTCATAACTTTTGATCCACACGTCCAAAAATTACAAACTTTATATCAATACAATCAGTGGAACAAGCCCTAGCCAACCATGCCATTTGTTTAGTAAAAAGTTTCGGTTAAATGGTTTGTTTTTGCAGAAACATATGTATGCTTGTTTAGGTTATAAAAATTATTCCAAAATGATTTTGAGGATAAAATATTTTGCAAATGGAGTGTTTTGAACCTACTGACCATAGGAAACACTTTGTGGATTCAAAAATGTATTTGGTGAAACAAAAGAATGAATCTTGGATTTAAAACCAATTCTAGTCAAATAAAAATATGGTTTATTTATTAAAAATGATTTTGGAAGAAAACTTTTGGGAAATGTTTTGTTTCAAACTCTCTGACCCTAAACACAAAGTTTTATGGTTTGAAAACATATTTTGTGAACCCTATAGATTAATGCCTTAGTAAAAACATTTCTACACCACATAAAATGATACCTTGTTTTGAAAATGGTTTATAAATTGAAATCTTTTGCAAATGACTTTGCCACTTTATAAAATGACCATTAGGTGTTTTCAAATGTTTAAGACCCATTAGGAACCACTTTTCCAAATAAAACAATCCTTGGCATGCTTGCATGCATTATCTTGTTTATATGATTTTATGTGATGTTTTGCTTGATTGGTAGACTGAGATTGTGCCTTGCTTGATTGAATTGTAGTGATTTGAAGAGTGTGATTGTTGCAAGGACAAGGAGTGAACTTATACCCTCTACCAAAAAGGCAAGTGATGCTTCATACTTTTGTCCCATTACTTTCACTATGCATTAGTGATTTTTTTCTAAGTAAAACTTGCATGGAATTTTTGCTAAGTATAAACCTTGCTATGGGAAATCCTAGTAGATGAAACCTTAGTAAAATTTCCTAAGTTAAGACTCCTACTACTATCATGCTTAGCTTAGCTAGTAGAAAACAAGGGTGGAATATATATTCACACTATGGAAAAATTTCTAAGTCTGAGGACTTGTGTTTTTGTTTAATAAAACAACTAAGTTAATGAATCACCTGGGTGGAATTGTAATTGCTTGGTGGTTTTTGGTTGAGTGGTTCACAAGGCCCATGTTTATGGTTTACCTTGTGTATCTCACTTGTGGATGGCCACCCAGGAACAAAGAGATTTGAGATGTCAAATGTTGAGAAGCTTCAAGTGCAACCACTTGGCATTATGGGCTCTGCCTGGATCACATAGGTTGCTAGAACTTAGCCATTTGGACAGTTGGTGGTAGTGGGATGATAGGTTGGAACGCGTCCATTTGGTCTAAGGAAAGGCTTCTGAAAGATCTTGTCTTGGTGAAACCAAGTCTTGTGGGAAAAGTGCACCACCTCTGCAGAGTGTAAAATCTAAGTACTTAGTCATGTCCCTGGTAAAGGACAATTTGAGCATCAAGACATGGAAGCTATCAAGAATCTCATCATCCAAATTTCTAAGTTAAAAACTTGTGGTTGAACAAGGGTTAAAGGATCTTCAATCTTTGATTGGGAGATGCCTTGGGAAAGATTATTTTGTCAAGCAAAAACTTAGTGTTTTCAAATGATAAGGAAAAATCTATTTTTGAGCAATGCAAGCCTCAACTCCACTTTGCCAAATGCATATAGATGATAGACTCCACTATACTACCATAGTATCACTTGCCAATACAATTCAAATGTATTGACCCTTGTGACTGTAACTTGTTATGTTGCAGGTTTGTTTGATATTAGTGAAGTTGATTGATTAGGATTACAAGTCTACAACCAACATGTCTGCCTGTGGCACTTTGAAGATGAAGGACCCCATGCTTATAGATATTCTGCTGCAATGTAATGTAATAGCCAAATGAGCTATGTAAGATGTAATAAAATTATGTTATTCCTGGTTATAACATTATATTATGACCTTTGTTTCTTGATATTACATCTTAACTGTGGATGCTAGCTATTGATCCAGGGACTAGCATTGTAAACACAGGGGACTCTACCTTATTAAAGGTTGGGAACCTTATAGTGCTTGTTCCTCTTGTTTGCATCTTTGGGCACTCATATTTGTTCTCTCATGCCTTGTATTGTTAAATGAACTTGGATGAGTGAGGATTCCATGATTATGCACCTTGTTCCCAAATGCAATTATCATAATTGGTGCATTATCTTTGGGGAGCTCATCTAATTCATTTAATAATGTTCATTTATCTTTTTTCTCATTTACTGCGTGTTAAATGTTTATGGGGAAGTGAGGATTCCATATTTGTGTATTTTTGTATTGAAATACAATGATTCCAAAGTTCACACAAATCTTGGGGACCTTCTCTATTTTATTTAAGCATTTATTTTATCTCTCATTTGTGGTGCTTGAAATGCTTATGGGGGAGCAAGGATTCCATATTTGTGCAATATGTATTCTAATGCAGTTATGTTGAATAGTGCACAAATCTTGGGGAGCTTCTCTATTTGTTATTTAAAGCACTCTCTTGCTCATATCATAATATCTTGTAGTTTCCATTTGAACTCATTTGTTGTTTTCAATTGGTTTGTGGGACCTTGTAATTGCTTTAATCATTTGACTTTATTTATTTTGGCAATATTCGGGTCCTCGATATAGTTCTACTCCCTCCCAAGTATTCATCATTGGATATGTGCGAAGGCACACCTTTGGAGGAATTATTATTATATTTTCCTTCTAGAACTTGTCACCCATTTCGGCAATCGATGCCAATGGGGAAGTTTTAGAGGGTTTAAGGGAAGTTGGTTTATGCATTGAGTTTGTTCTTGTGCATTTGCCTCTCATGCTCTTGCATCTTTGTCATTGCTTAGCATGTGGTATATATAGTGGAAACTCCACCAATGAGAATGATTGGCAATATATGCAATGAAATTCAAGTTCATCACACATGCATAGATTGTGGGGGAGTTTGCTCTATATATGGTGGTACCAATATCACATACTTATGTAGTATTTGATATTGGTGTTACCAGTTTGTTCATAAAAATTCCTTATATAAACCCTCTTAAAGGGATTGTCATTAATTACCAAAATGGGGGAGATTGAAAGAACATGTGGGCCCCCCATGTGTGGTTTTGGTAATTAATGACAATCTTTATGGACTAATGTGTGTATTAAGTTATACTTGTAGGATTTTTCCATTAACATCGCTTGGAGCATGTGTTGGCTTCAAGGTCGATGAAATGAGAAGAAGATGTGATGTGCAAGCTCAAAATGCGCCATCTATAGAAGATCTCATGTTTGATGCTTGCCATCCCCGGTGATCATGGATCGATGATGAGAAATCAAGAAAGGCGTTCCATCTTGAGAAGGTCAAGTTCGTCTACATCGAGCTCAAGTGGAACGCTTAAGGCAAAGGTATAGTCTTGATAGGTTTTCCCTTTTGCCGGTCTCATGTTGTGTGTGGGAGACCGGGTTTAGGATAGATAACCGTACTATCAAGAGGGGCTCTCAAATAAGTAACTCAGTCACATCATTCGGATAGAGCTCAATCCTTTGCATATTTGCATCATCATATTTGGTTGTTATTTGGTCTTATCCATGTGAGGATATAGAGCTTGTGGTAATCTCCATAACAAGCTCTTGTTCATCAAAATCAGATCTTCCGTTTGTATCTTGTTGCGATTTTCATCTTGGCGGATTTTCGGTTTATCACCAAGTGAGGTATCTCGCATTATTATACATGATACATTCTCACTTGGTGATAACCAATATTTTCACCTCTTATAGGTTAGCTCATGTCGTCCTCTTTCCAACGCAATTGGAATCGGGTCGATCGGAGTTACCAATCAAAAGTTATAGCAGTTTGAATTTTCCTAGGTACCAAAATGCAGTAGTACCGCATTTTAGTACCTAGCGCGGCAGTAGGTTTTGACAAGTTGCCAAAAGCTACTGCCGGGCTAGGTACCAAAAAGCGGTAGTACCGCATTTTAGTACCTAGCACGGCAGAAGGTTTTTGACTTCGTCATTTGAATCTATCCTCCCTTGCTGGACTATGATGTTTCTTTGCATGATCTTGTAGAGGTTGTTTTCCTCTTTGAAACGAGCCCAAGATCATCAAAATTGGAGTCCGGATGCAAAAGTTATGGTTGTTTTTGTTCTGTGATGACCGGTAGTACCGGACCAGGATCCGGTAGTACCGGGGTACGGTAGTACCGCATTTTGGTACCGGGGAGCACAGAGAAAAATGCGTCTGGTGCCCCAGGAATCCCAGGGAATGTCCGGTAGTGCCGGGAAAGTCCGGTAGTACCGGGAAAAAGTCCGGTAGTACCGGGAATCGCGTTTTTGGGCTGCAACGGTTGGATTTTGGAGGGACCTATATAAGGGGCCTTCTTCCCCAATGGTTCCTTGACCTTTTTTGCAAGTTTTCCCCTCCATTGTTGACCTTCTTGAGCTTGCTTTCTCTCAATCCCTCCGATAATTCTTGCATATTCTTGAGGGATTTGAAAGAGGAGATCTAGATCTACAATTCCACCAATCAATCTCTCCTCTAAGTGAGGGGAACATATTGGGATCTAGATCTTGGAGTCTTTTGTGGATTTCCTCCATTGTTCTTCCTCTCTTATTCCCCCATAATCTTTTGTAGCTTTGGTGGAATTTGGGAGAGAAGGATTTGAACACCTTTGTGGTGTTCTTGCCATTTGCATTTGGTGCATCGGTTTGTGTTCTCCTCGGAGGATTTGGTTTGAGTTACTCACTGGATCTTGTCCCTCTTGGGTTCTTGGAACCCTAGACAGTTTTGTGGCCTTTGTGGTGTTGTGGCCTTTGTGGCATTTGTTGGGAGCCTCCAATTAAGTTGTGGAGAAGTGCCCCAACCTTGTGAGAGGTTCCGGTTGCCACCGACAAGTGCACCGATAGTGGAAGCGTGGATCGATCCCATTGGGGTGAGATTCACCGGAGAATAAGGGAGGCCTTTTGTGGCGTTGGTGGTTTGATACCACCCCCTCTCCAAACGAGACGTACTCCATGTTGGCAGGAACTCGGTAAAATATCGCCGTCCCCGCGTGCCTCGGTTATCTCTATACCCGAGCTATTTACTTATGCACTTTACATTGTGATAGCCTTCGTGCTTGAAGTAATCTATTCTTGCTATCACTTTGTTGCTTGTATTGCTTAGCATAAGTTGTTGGTGCACATAGGTGAACCTTAGTTGTTCTAGGTTGTTCTTGAGAAAGTAAACGCTAGTTTTATTCCGCCTTTGTTGAGCCACTCTAGGAAAAGTTTTAATCGCCTATTCACCCCCCCCCTCTAGGTGACATCCGTATCCTTTCACCTTGGTTAAACATTTATAATTCAAACACTAAAACTTCTATGATTACCATAACAATATATATATCATACCATGTTCTCAATTAATGAAAGTAATATTAACCTTATTAAATTATTTTGTATTTTATGCATCAAATAATGATATAGGATTATTATACATATAACAATTTCTATTCAAAACTATGAGTCAATTAGAGTTAAGTTTTATAAACAAATAAGAATATATCAATTAATAAATCGATGATTAAAAGTGGAGGGAAAAATAATAAGAAAAGCTTCTACAAAATATTAAAAGGGGTGATATAATAAAAGGAATATAAAAAGATTATATAATAAAAGTTCACAAATGATACTAAATATATTTTAGTATTACTACAATTATCCAGCAAATAAATTCTACAAAGAAAATTTCAAAATATAGATTAAATTCAAATCTGAAACGGAAAACAGAAAATAGAAAAATAGAAAACAAATAAAAAACCAAGACCTGGCCATGGCCCAACCCTTACCTGTCGCCCAGGTGCAGCCCACAAAGGCCCAAGTAACCAACCCAGCTCGTTCTCATCTCTGGCTGATAGGTGGGACCAAAGGGGGACTACGGGTTGAGAGGAAAGAAACGCCAGGGGTTATCCACGAAACAACATGTCGTCGTCTTCCTCCAGCTGGAAGTAGCTCGGTGGCGAGGCCGAGGCCGTCCGCCGTCGCCCTTGCGCCAAGTTCAACGCCTCCGTCGCCGGGAGAGGATAAGGAGGCCACCGCGACATCTCTGCTCGTCATCATCCCCATTTTCCCCCTCTAAAACCCTCTCTACCTCGTTTCCCTAACCATGCCGAGAGCCCTAGCTCGGAGGTGAGCCGGAGCCGGTGATTCCATGCTCGCCTCGGCCAGATAAGACCACGGTGGGGGCCGCCGTGCTCTTCTCGTTTGATTGCCCCAACTTGCACCTGCTGAGGAGGAGTGAATCAACCCAATCGCAACCTCGGTTCCCGACGCTGTTCGTCGACCTCACTGTCGTCTCCGACCATGTCTCGCCGAATCAATCACACCATCGTGTTCCTGGTGAGTCACCGAGTCTCCTAGCATGCGCCGATGCTTTGTTTGCTTCCTAGATTCATGTCACCGTAATCACCCGAAAGCACCACCGCATAAGCTCGTCGTCGTTTGCCCTCCGATGACCAAAAACCAGCGGCGCCACCCCTATCTTACTCGCCTTGCTTCTCTGGTTCGAACAAGCCCAGGCACACCCACTCACTCGCACGCTACTGCCCTCCTTGCCGTTGTCTGCCATGCCACCGGCAAGGTGATGTCAGGGTGAGATCACCCTGGCCACATCAACGTGTTTGACCTAGTCTTTGTCTCGTGTGGCTGATGACATGGCCTAGGGCCCATATGTCATTGACTGGGAGTGGACGCAGGGTCGGTAACAAAATACATTTACTAACCTGAGTGCTAAGGTGGACATAGGCCCACTGGTCAGTGACTTAGGCTAGCTGTGGGTGCGGTGTAAAAAGTTATTTCCTGTTTAAGAAATAAATAAAATGTTATAAACTCAATTATTAATATTCTAAATGATTAAATCTTGTTTAATTAATAACTTTTGATTTATAATTCAGAAAAATGTGTATAATATATGAAAATTTGTAGAAAAATAAAATCTACAACTTAAAATTATTATAAAATATTATTATGATGATTATTTAAATAAATATTATTTAATAAAGGTTTTATAAGTAATAAAACTTTGATAATTCATATTTTAATAATGGTAAATGTTAATAATATAAATAAAATACCAAAAATCTTAGAAAAATAAAAATTATAAGTTAAAACCATAATCATGTATTATTATTTCCATTAATTAAATATTTATTATTTATTAAGTAATTTTAAAGTAATAAGAATTGTAAAAAATCATATCTTATTATTTATAAATCACAAAAATAAATGTAATATACCAAAATGTTCACAAAAATAATATCTACATGTTAAAATTTTAATATTCCACTTTTGAGTTAGATAAAAATTCAAATACTTTGATAACTCAAATTTAAACTTATTTATTTAATTGATAATTCATATAAGGGTAAATAAAAATTGCTAATATGTCTAAATTAACCAATTGAGTCTAATAAATAGTATTAGTCTTCAACATTAGTAATATGAAGTCCAAGTAGTTTAACACATTTTAAGTACAATTTTATTGAATTATCCTCAACCATAGGTGTGTAATATTTTCTAAAGAGAATCCTTATAAAATCTAAAATCATCAAGAATAATTTGGAGTTAAATAAAAACTTATTTCCTTTACTTTAACCACAAGATTATCAACATACTAAAACACTAAAATGAACTCATAAGCAATTAAGTAACATTACTCCATGATTTACAAATCGTAACCACTCATCCATAAAAGGGGTAAGTGATACCATTCCATTATAAAATCAAGAAAACCACCACATCAAAGAAAAATATAACCATTATTAAGTAGCCTTAAGGCAACATTCCCAACACACAAGGTACAAATGTTATAAGCATTATACTTTCAAACCATCTATATTTTAAAGTTAACTTTAGTCTACAAAGATCTAAATATAATACTATAAACATTGTTAGATGTTTTATAGTTAACTTTGGTCTGATATAGTTAAGTCATAAAGCATCTCAAGCCCAAACTATTCAAGCAAACACAAATAACATAACCAGACCCGACTAACTACAAAGGTTGTTTAGACCTTAGAAGAGAAACCTTTTCTTCGAAGGTTATTCTTTTTGCCACATCAAAAAAGAACTCTTATATAAACAATCTTGAGTAGCATTTCACCTTTTGTATGTATCCCATTGTTTTATGATATTGTAATTTTATGATTGTCTCACACACAATCACAAGCTTTAGTAAGAAGCACAATAATGAAATTTATCTAAAAGGGACAACACACTCTAAAGTAACCATTTCTAGAATCCAAACCCTAGAACAACATTATCCCCGGGATCCGCGTTTATAAAGTGCATCACATTACTTATGCATAAAAGCATATTGCCTCTTTAAACATTAGTCCTTACCGGACCAATGATGCCGATTTCAGATTTTGGATCTTATACTAACTCGAAGACCGTGAGTGCACAATCTTGCAATCACAAAAGGCAAGTTCACACTTGCTCATGTCCTTTGATTATTTTCTGTAAAGTATTTTGCAAATCCAGTGTTGTCATCACTTGCATTTGAAAAGGGTCAGAAAATACTATTTTCATAATAAAATGATTATAGGTTATTACCATGAGGTAATAACTTATTATAAAAGTTCTGGTGGTAAAGGAACATAATATCTAGGACTTAACAACCAATGTCGCTAGTGATTCTTGCGCCGTATATTACGCGTTAACCATGAGATTTGGAATGGGACGGAGAAGTCAGCTGTATCCTTTTCCTCTTGTATGGAGGTAAGACGACCTTAACGTGACGTTGTGATTTCTTGTGTGGATCCAACATATGGGTGGGCACCCTTACGCCCCACACTTTTGGTGTCTAGATTATCTATGGATGGTGTTTAGTGGATGGACCATTTAATATGGCACTTGCCAGTGCAACACCAACTCATAGAGTCTTCGGGAACTCATCAGGGTTTTAGCCTGCCCAAAAGGGGGCTTAACGAAGGTGAGCTAGCCCGAAGGATCGTGCAGACATATGAGGTCGCGGAGAGGGCAGTGATTGGCTTGGATCATCTACTGGCCCAACAACATGGAATTGTGGATGGGTAAGCTGCCCGGTTGTGCAACAAGGAGTTGATCTCTCATGTAAATGTAACGCACCTCTGCAGAGTATAAGAACTGTAACTTGTTTACTCCCTATTCCAGGAAGGAGCTACAAACGCTGCGAAAGGAAATCCATGAAAGTTCTGGTAAACCCATGAAGGCTGACGGACATAGCTTTTCAGAATAAAAGCAACCTTTGAATAAATGTTTATGAAAACTTGCATTGCCTATGAACTACATTCTGTGGCTGTAGTTATAGTACATCAAACACTCCTTTTCTAGTGAATTTGTTGAGTACGCTCGTACTCAAAGTATCTTCTTAACCCTTGCTAGATTCTGAAGCCGGGTTAGACAACATCTACATCAAGTTATGCTCCAGGACTCATCATCCAAAACTAAAGCTCTTCAATGAAGTCAAGGAAGTCAACATCTACATCAACTCAAGTGAAGATGAAGTTACTAATTAGATAGGGGTATAATCTCTATCCAAAGAACCTAATTCTGTAGTGTATTGCAATAGCAGCAATGCCAATCCCTTAGTTAAAATACTAGTTTTGATAGTATAATAGTTCTTGTGTTGTTTATCTTTGATTTTTCTCTGTAAGAAGTTCTATCTCTCTCTAACCTAGAGTGTTCTCTAGATCTTGTGTAAAGAGTGAGTTGTAACCTTTAGCCATGTATTGGACCCGCTATGTTTCTATTGTGCCATTCTGAGGGATGTAATACTAGTGAACGGTGTTTCATTGGTGTTATGTCAACGACTATAGTGTACTACATCATGGAGTGGTATGTTGGGTCACCGCAGAGCTCTCCTATATTGTTTAGAACACTCATATTTATGCTTATTTGTTTGATCCATATCAGGTTTTATGTGCTTGGAACCTCAATCTTTTCATTTTGGTATTTTGTGCCATCATGAGAAGTTTGGGGAGTTTGGTTTCTTGTTGGAACCTTGCTCTTCTTGGGAGTTGATTTTGTCTCATTCCTTGTTTCATGATTTGACCATTTTAGAATGAGATAAATCCTTGAGCATTTTTATTTCTATCTATCTTTTGCTCTTTTGGTCTTAGCCTAGTTCATTTGTTGAACTTGTGATCTTTCATGTGTTGAATTGGTTCTTTGATACAATTTGGACATCGTTTGTCATGTCACACTCTTTTGTGTGCAATCTCGATTTACTTGGTGTTTTTGTTCAAATTGTATCTCCTTTTTGGTTCTTGAAAGCTTTATGCATGCATATTTACTCTATGTTTATATTATGGCATGTGTCACATCCCAAAATTTTCCAAATTTTGAAATGTGAAAAATAAATAAACAAAATAAACAATTGTTGATTTTTAGGGTCAGAGGCACCGTGTCCGTTAGATCACGATCGTCTGGCTGAGATTAGAACTAGATGAAGAGGTATGTAAGATCCCTCTTTCGTAAAAGAAAGGATCCCTGTGATTGCAATGCTAGTCCCTGGATCAATAGCTAGCATCCACAGTTAAGATGTAATATCAAGAAACAAAGGTCATAATATAACTTTATAACCAGGAATAACATAATTTTATTACATCTTTACATAGCTTATTTGGCTATTACATTACATTGCAGCGGAATAACTATAAGCATGGGGTCCTTCATCTTCAAAGTACCACAGGCAGATGTTGGTTGTAGACTTTATAATCCTAATCAATCAATCTTCACTAAAATCAATCAAACCTGCAACATCACAAGTTACAGCCACAAGGGTCAATACATTTGAATTGTATTGGCAAGTGATACTATGGTAGTATAGTGGAGTCTAACATCTACATGCATTTGGCTAAGTGGAGTTGAGGCTTGCATTGCTCAAAATAGATTTTCCTTATCATTTTGAAAATACTAAGTTTTTGTTTTGACAAAATCATTTTTCTCAATCAAAGATTGTAGATCATTTAACCCAGGCATCTCTCAATCAAAGATTGAAGATTTCAAATAACCCTTGTTCAAACCACAAGTTTTTATCTTAGAAATTTGAATGATGAGATTCTTGATTGCTTCCATGTCTTGATGCTCAAATTGTCCTTTACCAGGGACATGGCTAAGTACTTAGATTTTACACTCTGCAGAGGTGGTGCACTTTCCCCACAAGACTTGGTTTCCCAAGACAAGATCTTTCAGAAGCTTTCCCTTAGACCAAAACGGACGCGCTCCAACCTACCAAACACTACCACCCACTATCCATATGGCTAAGTTCTTGCAACCTATATGATCATGGCAGAGCCCATATTGCCAAGTGGTTGCACTTGAAGCTTCTCAACATTTGACATCTCAAATCTCTTTGTTCCTGGGTGGCCATCCACAAGTGAGATACACAAGGTTCACCAGTCCTCTGGCCTTGTGTAACCACTCAACATAAACCATTCTTTCCATTCCACCCAGGTGATTCATTTACTTAGTTGTTTTATTAAACAAAACACAAGTCCTCGGACTTAGAAATTTTTCCATAGTATGAATATATAGTCCACCCATGTTTTCTATTAGCTAGGCTAAGCTTGATAGTAGTAGGAATCTTAACTTAGGAATTTTCTACTAAGGTTCCATCTACTAGGTTTCCTATAGTAAGGTTTTTACTTAGCAATAAAATCCATGCAAGTTTTACTTAGAGAAATCACTAATGCATAGTGAAAGTAATGGGGCAAAAGTATGAAGCATCACTTGCCTTTTTGGTAGAGGGTATAAGCTCACTCCTTGTCCTTGCAACAATCACACTCTTCAAGTCACTACAATTCAATCAAGCAAGGCACAAACTTAATCTACCACTCAAGAAAAACAACACATAAAATGACAAAGTCAAAGTAATGCATGCAAGCATGCCAAGCTTTGTTTTGTTTGAAAAAGTGGTTACTAATGGGTCATAAACATTTGAAAACACCTATTGGTCATTTTGTAAGGTGGCAAAGTCATTTGCAAAAGATTTCACTTCATAAACCATTTTTAAAAACAAAGTATCATTTTATGTGGCGTAGAAATATTTTTACTAAGGCATTAACCTATAGGGTTCACCAAATATGTTTTCAAATCAAAAAACTTGGGGTTTGGGGTCAGTGAGTTTAAAACAAAACATTTTCCAAAGGTTTTCTTTCAAAACCATTTTTTAATAAATAAACCACATTTCTATTTGACTAGAAATGGTTTTAAATCAAAGAATCATTATTATGTTTCACCAAATACATTTTTGAAGCCACAAAGTGTTCCCTAGGGTTAGTAGGTTAATATCACACCATTTGCCAAAGATTTTATCCCCAAATTCATTTTTAAACAATTTTCACATCCTTAACAAGCATACAAATGTTTCTGCAAAAACAACCATTTTAACAGAAGCTTTTTGTTAAACAAAGGGCATGGTTGGCTAGGGCTTGTTCCACTGAATCCATTGATATAAAATTTGTAATTTTTGGACGTGTGGTTTGAAAGTTATGGATTTTTCAAATTGGAACATCAACTAGATCAATTCTGTTTTTATTAGAACAGACAGGGCCACGTGGCTTGCTCCTATTCGCCAGTACCGGTTCGCACGGATCGGTCGCTGTGGAGCGTTGGATTTAAATTAGATCGAGCGGCTCAGGATCAAAC
The DNA here is from genome assembly GCA_916181665.1 of Avena sativa. Taxonomy (NCBI): domain Eukaryota; kingdom Viridiplantae; phylum Streptophyta; class Magnoliopsida; order Poales; family Poaceae; genus Avena; species Avena sativa. The sequence goes on along the minus strand of OV702297.1, from coordinate 293,276,226 downwards.
TTACCTCTTCGTCTAGATCTAATCCTAGCCAGTCAAAACGCATCCTACGGCTACAGCGTGCTTGCCAGGATCTAGCGGCGCTGACGGTGGCAGGTGGCGGCGGCGGGGTCTGTCAGCGGCGGAGCCGGTGATACAAGAAGCGAGAGGGGACGTGGTGTGGCTCACCGAGATCGCCGTAGCATGGGGATGCTCAACCTGCTCGCGTTGGTCGAAGGGGCGCACGGGTTCAGTCGGAATTCCTCGCCGGAGATGTGTCTGTCGACGGCCTCTCTGTTCATCGTCGCTGGCGAGAGCTGCAGGTCACGACAAGACACGCGGATAGGGTCATTAGATGCGGGAGAGTTTGGCGACCATGCGTGTGTCATCTCGAGAGAGAGGGGAGGACGGGACTTACGGGGAGAGGTCGTCGGAATGACGGCAGACGGTGGAGCTGTTCTGGCGGAGTCGTTGCTGAGCTTGCAGGGCGAGCGCGAGTGAGGAAAAAGTACTGGGAGGTGCAGAGGTTGTTGGCGAGCAAGATCGTGTGCTCAGGAGGTAGTGGGGATGACGATGGTGGCCGGAATTCGAATGTGAGCTCGCCGGAGCCAGTGGGGGTTCAGAGATGATTCCGAGCAGCCTGGTGGCTCTCGAGGCGTGAGGTTTGGGGGGAATGGAAGAGAGGAAACGGCCGCTTAAGTGAGTGTGGTCAGGGGCGAGAATCACGCGGCATTGATGTGAATTTACCACGCGAATCAATTGGCAGAAACAGGAGAGAGAGTGAGGAAGAACAGGTCGCTGCGGTGAGGACGATGGCTAGCGAAGTGGGGCCGTTGCGTCAGTGGGAAAAGGAGTGAGGGGGGGTCCACCAGTCATTCACTGCACGGGTGTGGGTCCTGAGTGAGAAAGAACGGTTCGCTGGGGGAGAGAGGTGGGCTGTTGCTGGGTTAGTTGGGCCGGCTGGGCTGGGTCGACTGTTCTCACATTTTTTTTCCTGTCTGATTGATTTATCTTTTTCCATTTCTATTTACTGATTTGAATTTCAAACAAACAATCCAATCAACCAAATCAATTCAAACAAACACCACACTTCACAACTTTTGAACTTGGTTCTGTTCAGTAGCATAATCCAAAATTCCATAATAAAATAATATTTTTATTCATTTTAGGATCCATTCATTATTTAATAAAATGGACCTTTTGTTTATTTAATCAAATAGGGTTTGATTTATTTAATAGAATCTTAAATTTGAAATCCAAATACTTTCAAAACCAAATCAGTAGGTTTTATTTGATAGTAAAGAATACTTGGAAAGCTTGTTTAAAATAAAATAACATTTTTGTTATAAGGTCCATTAATAATTAAATAAAATGGGCCTTAGTTATCAAATAGGATTTGTTTTATTAAAACTTTATTTTGAAAACTAAATTAGTACCAAACCATTCAGTAGGTTTTATTTGAAACTATAAAATACTTGGAAAACTTATTTTAAACAAATAAACAAGTTTTGATGGTTTAGAAATAATAAAATCTTTATTAATAAAACTTGGATATTAAATCCTTTTTGTTTTATTTTAAATAAACCTCTACTATTTTAATCAAAGCAAAACCCTTTTGTTTCAAAGTCTTGGCCAAGGTTTAATTTGGCTTTTATAAAATAATCTTTATTTATAAATCTACCTTTTCTTTGGAAAATCACAACTCTTTATTTAAAGATCCAAAATGGTATTTCCAAAATATTTTATTTCCCTTTATTAAATGTTTTAACTTTTTAAATCCCTTTAGGGTTTAATTGTTCAAAATAGGTTTGAAGATTCTCATTGGAATTCAAAAAGTTTCTTCTGGCCCTGAAAATCAACAAAGTTTTATTTTATTCATTTATTTTCCACATTACAAGATTTGGAAAATCTTGGGATGTGACAGGCTACCACCCTTAAAATAAATCTCGTCCCGAGATTTGGGGAGGCTAGGGTTACAAGTTGGCTCAAAACACCTAGGGTACTACCACCCTTAAAAATTTTCAAACTAAATTACATCTTGGCTTGCTTGGGATCCTGGAGAAACTTCTCTGGGCAACCTTCTTCATAGGGTCCTTTGTTTCCATACTTGACTCATGGGCCAAGATTGAGATCCTTCATAGACTTGTTTAACTTGTTCTTCATCTTTTCTGGACAATTGTTTACATAGTGGCCTAGTTCCTTGCATTTGAAACACATCACTTGGCTGATATCTTTCTTTTCCTTTGGTATCATTGCCTCTTGTTTGTTTCCTTGATTCTTCTTCTTTTCTGGGCATTCATTGGCATAATGTCCCATCTCTTTGCAATTGAAACATTGCACTTGAGTAATATCCTCCTTGTTAGGGTTGGGGCATTTCTTCTTCTTCTTCTTTTTGGGTCTCTCCAAAGCTAAGAGTGCTTCTAGTTCTTGTTCTTCATATGTGGGAGATCTTTCTCTCTTCTTGGGGCATTGATCCTCATGCTCCTTGGATGCATGATCCTTGTATCCACAAGTATTGCTAACTTGGGTTCCTTCTAGAATAACATCTTTGTCATCCTTGTTGTCATTAGCTCTTTGGGAAAAGTTTTCTCCCATGTTGATCATTTGAGTAACCAATCCTTGCAACAATTGGGATTGAAGTTTCAAAATCCTTTGTATGGCTGGGTCTAGTCCATTGTTGTTGGCTAAAAGCTGGGTTGTCTCTTGGCTCAACTGGTTTTGGGTTGCTATGAGTTCTCTCATATTGTCCTCTTGGTTATTGTTGTTGTCATCAACCTTGATGTTGGAGTTTCTTGGAGAAGTCATCTGTTTGGGTTGGATTGGGATTATAATAGGCAAGATATTTCTAGGGATTAATTCTAATCACACACATCACAATTCACTCAAGCAATGTGCAAGCAATCACAATCAAACATTCCACTCAAACAACAAAGTTCAAGCATATACTTAGGCAACAAAATACTTTTGTTACACCACATAAGTTGGTGTGTTAGACCTAACTAAAATATGGTGGTCCATCTATACGGTTCATTTGTGATCTTTCCATCTTTCTTGGTTGATTCTTCTTGCATGAGATCATGGTTCTCCTTGAGAAAAACTCTTGGTCACAATACTTCAAGTGATGTGAGCTCCTTCTAACTTTTGCATTCCCTTAGTCTCTAAATCTTGAGAAAGATTTCCTTGTCTCTATTGTAGTCCTTAGTGATATCCAAGTTGGAGGTCCTTGGTGGAAATGCTGAAGATGTTGAAGTCATTAGAGTTGAAGATGTTGATGATGTCCTTTGCACATGGTGAAGTCTTGGGCCATGGGTAGGTTTTTCCATAAAGTTGAAATAGAAAAGATGTAGAGTTGAAACCAAAATGGTTGAGGAAAGAGTTTACAAGATTGTTTGTAAATAAGTTTTGGATCAAATACAACTCCTATTTTTCTAAGGGTTTTTGTCCAATTCTAGGTTTACAAATCCTACAGGCAACACAATGCTCTGATACCATCTGTAAGATCCCTCTTTCGTAAAAGAAAGGATCCCTGTGATTGCAATGCTAGTCCCTGGATCAATAGCTAGCATCCACAGTTAAGATGTAATATCAAGAAACAAAGGTCATAATATAACTTTATAACCAGGAATAACATAATTTTATTACATCTTTACATAGCTTATTTGGCTATTACATTACATTGCAGCGGAATAACTATAAGCATGGGGTCCTTCATCTTCAAAGTGCCACAGGCAGATGTTGGTTGTAGACTTTGTAATCCTAATCAATCAATCTTCACTAAAATCAATCAAACCTGCAACATCACAAGTTACAGCCACAAGGGTCAATACATTTGAATTGTATTGGCAAGTGATACTATGGTAGTATAGTGGAGTCTAACATCTACATGCATTTGGCTAAGCGGAGTTGAGGCTTGCATTGCTCAAAATAGATTTTCCTTATCATTTTGAAAATACTAAGTTTTTGTTTTGACAAAATCATTTTTCTCAATCAAAGATTGTAGATCCTTTAACCCAGGCATCTCTCAATCAAAGATTGAAGATTTCAAATAACCCTTGTTCAAACCACAAGTTTTTATCTTAGAAATTTGAATGATGAGATTCTTGATTGCTTCCATGTCTTGATGCTCAAATTGTCCTTTACCAGGGACATGGCTAAGTACTTAGATTTTACACTCTGCAGAGGTGGTGCACTTTCCCCACAAGACTTGGTTTCCCAAGACAAGATCTTTCAGAAGCTTTCCCTTAGACCAAAATGGACGCGCTCCAACCTACCAAACACTACCACCCACTGTCCATATGGCTAAGTTCTTGCAACCTATATGATCATGGCAGAGCCCATATTGCCAAGTGGTTGCACTTGAAGCTTCTCAACATTGACATCTCAAATCTCTTTGTTCCTGGGTGGCCATCCACAAGTGAGATACACAAGGTTCACCAGTCCTCTGGCCTTGTGTAACCACTCAACATAAACCATTCTTTCCATTCCACCCAGGTGATTCATTTACTTAGTTGTTTTATTAAACAAAACACAAGTCCTTAGACTTAGAAATTTTTCCATAGTATGAATATATAGTCCACCCATGTTTTCTATTAGCTAGGCTAAGCTTGATAGTAGTAGGAATCTTAACTTAGGAATTTTCTACTAAGGTTCCATCTACTAGGTTTCCTATAGTAAGGTTTTTACTTAGCAATAAAATCCATGCAAGTTTTACTTAGAGAAATCACTAATGCATAGTGAAAGTAATGGGGCAAAAGTATGAAGCATCACTTGCCTTTTTGGTAGAGGGTATAAGCTCACTCCTTGTCCTTGCAACAATCACACTCTTCAAGTCACTACAATTCAATCAAGCAAGGCACAAACTTAATCTACCACTCAAGAAAAACAACACATAAAATGACAAAGTCAAAGTAATGTATGCAAGCATGCCAAGCTTTGTTTTGTTTGAAAAAGTGGTTCCTAATGGGTCATAAACATTTGAAAACACCTATTGGTCATTTTGTAAGGTGGCAAAGTCATTTGCAAAAGATTTCACTTCATAAACCATTTTTAAAAACAAAGTATCATTTTATGTGGCGTAGAAATATTTTTACTAAGGCATTAACCTATAGGGTTCACCAAATATGTTTTCAAATCACAAAACTTGGGGTTTGGGGTCAGTGAGTTTAAAACAAAACATTTTCCAAAGGTTTTCTTTCAAAACCATTTTTTAATAAATAAACCACATTTCTATTTGACTAGAAATGGTTTTAAATCAAAGAATCATTATTTTGTTTCACCAAATACATTTTTGAAGCCACAAAGTGTTCCCTAGGGTTTGTAGGTTCAAATCACACCATTTGCCAAAGATTTTATCCCCAAATTCATTTTTAAACAATTTTCACATCCTTAACAAGCATACAAATGTTTCTACAAAAACAACCATTTTAACAGAAGCTTTTTGTTAAACAAAGGGCATGGTTGGCTAGGGCTTGTTCCACTGAATCCATTGATATAAAATTTGTCGTAGCATGGGGATGCTCAACCTGCTCGCGTTGGTCGAAGGGGCGCACGGGTTCATTCGGAATTCCTCGCCGGAGATGTGTCTGTCGACGGCTTCTCTGTTCATCGTCGCTGGCGAGAGCTGCAGGTCACGAGAAGACGCGCGAATAGGGCCATTAGATGCGGGAGAGTTTGGAGACCATGCGTGTGTCATCTCGAGAGAGAGGGGAGGACGGGACTTACGGGGAGAGGTCGTCGGAATGACGGCAGACGGTGGAGCTGTTCCGGCGGAGTCGTTGCTGAGCTTGCAGGGCGAGCGCGAGCGGGGAAAAAGTACTGGGAGGTGCAGAGGGTGTTGGCGAGCAAGATCGTGTGCTCAGGAGGTATTGGGGATGACGATGGTGGCCGGAATTCGAATGTGAGCTCGCCGGAGCCAGTGGGGGTTCGGAGATGATTCCGAGCAGCCTGGTGGCTCTCGAGGCGTGAGGTTTGGGGGAATGGAAGAGAGGAAACGGCCGCTTAAGTGAGTGTGGTCAGGGGCGAGAATCACGCGGCATTGATGTGAATTTACCACGCGAATCAATTGGCAGAAACAGGAGAGAGAGGGAGGAAGAACAGGTCGCTGCGGTGAGGACGATGGCTAGCGAAGTGGGGCTGTTGCGTCAGTGGGAAAAGGAGTAAGGGGGGTCCACCAGTCATTCACTGCACGGGTGTGGGTCCTGAGTGAGAAAGAACGGTTCGCTGGGGGAGAGAGGTGGGTTGTTGCTGGGTTAGTTGGGCCGGCTGGGCTGGGTCGACTGTTCTCACATTTTTTTTCCTGTCTGATTGATTTATCTTTTTCCATTTCTATTTACTGATTTGAATTTCAAACAAACAATCCAATCAACCAAATCAATTCAAACAAACACCACACTTCACAACTTTTGAACTTGGTTCTGTTCAGTAGCATAATCCAAAATTCCATAATAAAATAATATTTTTATTCATTTTAGGATCCATTCATTATTTAATAAAATGGACCTTTTGTTTATTTAATCAAATAGGGTTTGATTTATTTAATAGAATCTTAATTTGAAATCCAAATACTTTCAAAACCAAATCAGTAGGTTTTATTTGAAAGTAAAGAATACTTGGAAAGCTTGTTTAAAATAAAATAACATTTTTGTGATAAGGTCCATTAATAATTAAATAAAATGGGCCTTAGTTATCAAATAGGATTTGTTTTATTAAAACTTTATTTTGAAAACTAAATTAGTACCAAACCATTCAGTAGGTTTTATTTGAAACTATAAAATACTTGGAAAACTTATTTTAAACAAATAAACAAGTTTTGATGGTTTAAAAATAATAAATCTTTATTAATAAAACTTGGATATTAAATCCTTTTTGTTTTATTTTAGATAAACCTCTACTATTTTAATCAAAGCAAAACCCTTTTGTTTCAAAGTCTTGGCCAAGGTTTAATTTGGCTTTTATAAAATAATCTTTATTTATAAATCTACCTTTTCTTTGGAAAATCACAACTCTTTATTTAAAGATCCAAAATGGTATTTCCAAAATATTTTATTTTCCTTTATTAAATGTTTTAACTTTTTAAATCCCTTTAGGATTTAATTGTTCAAAATAGGTTTGAAGATTCTCATTGGAATTCAAAAAGTTTCTTCTGGCCCTGAAAATCAACAAAGTTTTATTTTATTCATTTATTTTTCACATTACAAGATTTGGAAAATCTTGGGATGTGACAAGGTATGAGTCCATCTACGCCGTATGATTTAAATGAAATCCAACGGTTCGCAGAGGCTGATCCGCACGAAGCGGTATCGACTAGTAGGGAAGCGCCACATGGACAAGGTTTGGTTAAAAACAGAAATTAGAATCTGATTGATATGCAAACTTGTAAAATTCATAACTTTAATTCTACACGTCCAAATTTTGCAAATTTTATATCAATGGATTCAGTAGAACAAGTACTTTGCAACCATGCTTTTTTTAATGATTTGCTTCTGGAAAATTGGTTGAAATTGCAGAAACATGTGTAGGCTTATTATGAATATAAAAATTGTTCTAGATATAATTTTAATGTGAAATCTTTGCAAAATGGTTTGTTTTGAACCTACTGACCCTAGGAACCAACTTATGGATTTAAAAATGTATTTCGTGAAGTTTAGGAATAAATATTTGAATTAACACATTTCTAGTCAAATAAAAATATTGATTTTGGTTTAGAAATGATTTTTGAGTAAAACCTTTAGGAAAATTATTTGATTCAAACCTTCTGACCCTAAAACACCAAGTTTTGAGAATTAAAATATATTTGGTGAACTCTTTAAAGAATATTGCTTTGCTAAAAGCATTTTCAACCACATAAAAATATTGATTTGATTTAAAAATGGTTTATAGATGAAACCTTTTGCAAATAGTTTTACCACTTTAGTAAATGACCACTTTTGAACTTTATAATGTTTAGAGCCTAGTAGAAACCACTTTTACAAATAAAACTATCTTTTGCATGCTTGCATGCATGACCTTGTTTGTTATTTTATGTGTGAGAAATGGGTTGATTGCTAGTTGAAATTGTGTTTGTTTGATTGAATTGTAGTGAAGTTAGAAGAGTGTGATATTTGCAAGATCAAGAAGTGAACCATCATTCTCTACTAAAAAGGCAAGTGACACTATCATCCATGTCCTACTATTTTCATTACACTTAGTGGATTTTTGTAACATGCATGGAAAGGACTACTATATTTTATATTATGCTAAATCCTAATAGGATACCCTTATATATTCCTTAGTGAAAACATTGTAGTTGTAGTATGCTTAGCCCAGCTATATATTTGGGATGGGATACATGATATGATTATATGAAGAGTTGAAAAGTTATATGTTTTATATAATAAAACAAGTACTCAATGAACCACCTGGGTGGACAAGGATACTCAAGTTTTGGACAAGGTGGCAACAAAAGGAACCATGTTTATATGGCCATATCTTTTTGTATGTGCACTAGAAGAAACCACCCAGGGACTTAGAGATTGAACATGTTTCTCGGACAGTGGCTTCCATGTACAGCCACATGCTAAATGGGCTCTGGCTTAGTCAACTACATAGTGGAAGACCCATGCATTGGCATCTTTGGGTTAACTAGAATTGTGTAAGGGAACTTGAAACCCTACATTGGTGCCTGGATGACAAGCTAGCATTGTGTATTGGGAGAACTCCTATGGAAAGACTTTGTCATATTCTCAATCTGCCAGTACTCCATCTTGGTGAGTACTTATCCAGCGGCCACTGGTGGCATCAAGATGAGATTGTGTCATGTGGGTAAAGTGTACAACTTCTGCAGAATATCAAAATTCTAAGTACTTAGCCGTGTCCCCGATTATGGACAATACTGAGAAACTAAGGCCTGAAGCTATGGAATATCTCGACATTCCAATTTCTCAGAGTAAAACTTGATGGTGACAACAAGGGATTTGAAGCACTTGGAGTTTTCCAAGAAGTTTAGAAAGATTTGACAAAAGATCAAAAACTATTTTGAAAAGATAGGACAAAACTATATTGCTTTCGGCAAATGAGCCTAAACCCTACTTAGCCAAATATGCATGTAATGATAGGATCCACTTATTTCTACATAGTAGTGAAACTTGCCAATACAATTCAAATGTATTGACCCTTGTGGCTATAACTTATTATGTTGCAGGCTTGTTTGATGTTAGTGAAGTGTGTTAAATAGGATTACAACTCTACAACCAACATGACTGCCTGTGGCACTTTGAAGATGAAGGACTCCATGCTATATAGTTATTTCTGCTGCATTGTAATGAGATAGCCAAATGAGCTATGTAAGATGTAATGTATTATTTTATTCCTGGTTATAAAGTTGTATTATGACCTTTGTTTCTTGATATTACATCTTAAACTGTGGATGCTAGCTATTGATCTAGGGACTAGCATTGTAAACACAGGGATCTCTACCTTATCAGGTTGGGACCCCTTACAGATGGAATCAGAGCACTGTGTTGCCTGTAGGATTGTAACCCTAGGATTGGACAAAACCCCTTAGAAAAATAGGAGTTGTATTTGTTCCAAAACTTATTTACAAACAATCTTGTAAACTCTTTCCTCAACCATTTTGGTTTTGATTCTACATCTCTTCCTTTTCAAACTTGATGGACAAAGCCTCAACCATGAGCAAAGGACTTCACCAACTCAAATGACTTCAACTTCAACATCATCAAAGACTTCAACTTTATTTGCACCAAGGACTTCAACTTGGATATCACTAAGGACTACAAGTGAGACAAGAAATACTACTCAAGACTTGAAGACTAAGGAAACACAACTTAGAAGAATCATCATCATCTTTGGAGTTTGTAGCCAAGACACAAGAATTTTTCCCAAGGAAACCATGATCTCATTCAAGAAGAAACAACAAAGAAGGATGGAATAGTCTCAAGTGAACCATATAGTTGGACCACCATATTTAGTTTAGATCAAACCCACCAACTTATGTGGTGTAGCAAAAATATTTTGTTGCCTAAAAATATGCTAGAATCTTGTTGTTTGAGTGGAATGTTGATTGTGATTGCTTGTGTGAATTGTTGTGTGTGAGTAGACTTCTTCCCTAGAAATATTTTGCCTATTCTAATCCCAATCCAACCCAAACAGATGACTACTCCAAGAGACTCCAACATCAAGGATGGTAACAACAACCAAGAGATACACATGATGTAATATAGTTGAAAATCTTTTAAGGGTGGTAGTACCCTAGTTGTCTTGAAGCCAACTTGTAACCTCTAGCCTTCCTAAATCTCGGGACGAGATTTCTTTTAAGGGTGGTAGTACCCTAGTTGATTTGAAGCCAACTTGTAACCTTTAGCCTTCCCAAATCTCGGGACGAGATTTATTTTAAGGGTGGTAGCCTGTCACATCCCAAAATTTTCCAAATTTTGAAATGTGAAAAATAAATAAACAAAATAAACAATTGTTGATTTTTAGGGTGAGAAGAAACTTTTTGATTCCAACTGGAAACATCAAAACCTATATTGATCAAATAAAATCCTAAAGGGATTTAAAAAGATAAACAATTAATAAATAAAATTATGATAGTTGGAATTACTATTTTTAGATCTTTTAATAAAAAGATTTGGTTTTCAAAAGAAAATGTAGAATTATAAATAAGGATTATTTTATAGAGCCAAATTAAATCTTGGCCAAGCTTTTGCAATAAAATATTTCTATTTGATAAAAAGAGTAAAGCTTTATTTAAATAAAATAATGAGGATTTATTAATATTCAATTTTATTAAAGTAAAGGCTTTTCCATTTTAAATAAACACTAAAACTTGTTAATTTATTTTAAATAAGTTTTCCAAGTGTTTTATATTGTCAAATAAAACCTACTGAAATGATTTTGGTGTTATTTTAGATTTCAAATAGAGTTTTAAAATAAATCAAATCCTATTTGAATTAATAATTAAGGTCTATTTTATTTAATTATTAAATAGATCCTAAAAGAATAAAAGTATTATTTATTTTTGACTTTGGATTGTGCTGTTAAACAGAATTAAAATAAATACAAAGTTTGGTGGTGGTTTGATTTGAATTGGAGTTTGAATTATTTGTTTGAAAATCAAAATAGAAATTCAAATAGAAAAAGAAAAAGCGTTCTGTATAAAAAAATGAAACAAACAGACCCAACCCATATGGCCCACTAAGCCCAGCAAGAGCCCACCCGACATACCCTCACTGAATCGTTTTCTTTCACTCAATCTCAGACCCACCCAGTCACTGACGCAGAGGTCCCACTCTTTCTCTCCCTCTCTCGCTGTTAGCACGGCCCCACTGCCACGCAATCATCTTTAACCCCGCGACCACGTCACCTCGCTGTTTCTGGCAGTAACTCCGGCGATGAATACCCGTTAATGTCTGCGTTATTCCTTGCTGTGATCACGCGTAGATAAACGCTCACGCCTCTTCTCTCTTTCCCCTCGCTTGCCTCTCCCTCTCTGCCCCTAGGCTGCTCTAATTGCGAGCTCGAGCCCTCTCTGCTCCGACGAGCTCCTCCGTCGATTCCGGCGATGACAGTCTCCCCCTCGGCCCCTCCTTCACACGGGATTCATCAGCAGCCTCTTGCGCACCTCCCTGTGCCAACCTCTTGACCTCGCCCGCTCCACAACGACGACAACCTCGATTCTGAACACCACCGGCGTCTGCCGTTTCTCCGGCAAGTCCCCCTGGTAAGCACCGATTGGCCCGAGCTTTCATATTGATGCTCCTAAGATCCCCAGGATAGTACGCATCTGACCATGACTTTGTTTTGCCTCGGCACGATCTGTAGCTCCGTCCCTGACGACGAACAGAGCCGCCCGACGCTGCCACCGACTCCCGCGAGCAATCGTCGCCTCTCTGGTGCGCCCCTCACCAAGCCAATGCCACCTCGAGCTTCGCCCACTCAATGCGAGCACGGTGAGCCACTTCCCCCTCTTGCCCGCTTCCTGCATCGTCGGCAAGCTCGCCGCCCGAGCGTGCGCCTCCGCCAGCCGCCGCTAGCGCCGCCCAACCATGGTCAGAGGCACCGTGTCCGTTAGATCACGATCGTCTAGCTGAGATTAGAACTAGACGAAGAGGTATGAGTCCATCTGCGCCGTATGATTTAAATGAAATCCAACGGTTCGCAGAGGCTGATTCGTACGAAGCGGTATCGACCAGTAGGGAAGCGCCACATGGACAAGGTTTGGTTAAAAACAGAAATTAGAATCTAATTGATATGCAAACTTGTAAAATTCATAACTTTAATTCTACATGTCCAAATTTTGCAAATTTTATATCAATGGATTCAGTATAACAAGTACTTTGCAACCATGCTTTTTGTTTAATGATTTGCTTCTGTAAAATTGGTTGAAATTGCAGAAACATGTGTAGGCTTATTATGAATATAAAAATTGTTCTAGATATAATTTTAATGTGAAATCTTTGCAAAATGGTTTGTTTTGAACCTACTGACCCTAGGAACCAACTTATGGATTTAAAAATGTATTTTGTGAAGTTTAGGAATAAATATTTGAATTAACACATTTCTATTCAAATAAAAATATTGATTTTGGTTTAGAAATGATTTTTGAGTAAAACCTTTGGGAAAATGATTTGATTCAAACCTTCTGACCCTAAAACACCAAGTTTTGAGAATTAAAAAATATTTGGTGAACTCTTTAAAGAATATTGCTTTTCTAAAAGCATTTTCAACCACATAAAATATTGATTTGATTTAAAAATGGTTTATAGATGAAACCTTTTGCAAATAGTTTTACCACTTTAGTAAATGACCACTTTTGAACTTTATAATGTTTAGAGCCTAGTAGAAACCACTTTTACAAATAAAACTATCTTTTGCATGCTTGCATGCATGACCTTGTTTGTTATTTTATGTGTGAGAAATGGGTTGATTGCTAGTTGAAATTGTGTTTGTTTGATTGAATTGTAGTGAAGTTAGAAGAGTGTGATATTTGCAAGATCAAGAAGTGAACCATCATTCTCTACTAAAAAGGCAAGTGACACTATCATCCATGTCCTACTATTTTCATTACACTTAGTGGATTTTTGTAACATGCATGGAAAGGACTACTATATTTTATGCTATGCTAAATCCTAATAGGATACCCTTATATATTCCTTAGTGAAAACATTGTAGTTGTAGTATGCTTAGCCCAGCTATATATTTGGGATGGGATACATGATATGATTATATGAAGAGTTGAAAAGTTATATGTTTTATATAATAAAACAAGTACTCAATGAACCACCTGGGTGGACAAGGATACTCAAGTTTTGGACAAGGTGGCAACAAAAGGAACCATGTTTATATGGCCATCTCTTTTTGTATGTGCACTAGAAGAAACCACCCAGGGACTTAGAGATTGAACATGTTTCTCGTACAGTGGCTTTCGTGTACAGCCACATGCTAAATGGGCTCTGGCTTAGTCAACTACATAGTGGAAGACCCATGCATTGGCATCTTCGGGTTAACTAGAATTGTGTAAGGGAACTTGAAACCCTACATTGGTGCCTGGATGACAAGCTAGCATTGTGTATTGGGAGGACTCCTATGGAAAGACTTTGTCACATTCTCAATCTGCCAGTACTCCACCTTGGTGAGTACTTATCCAGCGGCCACTGGTGGCATCAAGATGATATTGTGTCATGTGGGTAAAGTGTACAACTTCTGCAGAAGATCAAAATTCTAAGTACTTAGCCGTGTCCCCGGTTATGGACAATACTGAGCAACTAAGGCCTGAAGCTATGGAAGATCTCGACATTCCAGTTTCTCAAAGTAAAACTTGATGGTGATAACAAGGGATTTGAAGCACTTGGAGTTTTCCAAGAAGTTCAGAAAGATTTGACAAAAGATCAAAAACTATTTTGAAAAGATAGGACAAAACTATATTGCTTTCTGCAAATGAGCCTAAACCCTACTTAGCCAAATATGCATGTAATGATAGGATCCACTTATTTCTACATAGTAGTGAAACTTGCCAATACAATTCAAATGTATTGACCCTTGTGGCTATAACTTATTATGTTGCAGGTTTGTTTGATGTTAGTGAAGTGTGTTTAAATATGATTACAACTCTACAACCAACATGACTGTCTGTGGCACTTTGAAGACGAAGGACTCCATGCTATATAGTTATTTCTGCTGCATTGTAATGAGATAGCCAAATGAGCTATGTAAGATGTAATGTATTATTTTATTCCTGGTTATAAAGTTGTATTATGACCTTTGTTTCTTGATATTACATCTTAAACTGTGGATCCTAGCTATTGATCCAGGGACTAGCATTGTAAACACAGGGATCTCTACCTTATCAGGTTGGGACCTCTATAGCATGCTTGCTTTCTTTGATCCAATATATAAGGTAAACTCCACCAAATCCCATCGGCTAAGTTGTGCATGAAATTCAATTTCATATCAATATGCACATATTTATGTGGAGTCTCTCCTATGTATTGTAGTAGCACTAACTACATTGGACCCAATAAGTTTGGGGACAATTTTGTACTTAAATGTATTTTAGGTACATTGGAGATAGATTGGATGCTTTTCTCTCGTTTTTGAAGAATTTATGCATACATGAAAATTGGAGGCAAGCTATAGGATGATCAACGAATCCATATCCTCTACATCCGATCAATTATATCTCGGTAACAAGTATCTCTTGCTCATGCATATTTATCTTGCTTCCAACCTTTTGTAGGTTGCATCTTGGCATGAATTTTTGTTATTATATTTATTGTTATACCTCTAGCCACGGTATTAAAAGAACTCTCTATTGTATATGTGTATGAGTTGAGATGAGTGCATATAATTGGGACTATACAAAATCATGCATATGATCCTATCCAAATATGTCAACCTAGAAATTTTATTATCTTTCTTTTCCTCAACTTCTCTCATGTGCAATAGTGAGATTTTGCTAGTTGATTTCTCCATGTGATACTTGTTGCTTTTCTCCATATATTCCAACTTTATCCTTTTTCCCTTGGTGATAGTTGTAATGTATAGGGTGTGTTGGTAGCTGAAGCTTATCGATGTACAATAAGATATATTTGAGCCTTTGGTCGTGCTTTCAAGGATAATCTTATTGGTATTGTCATGACTTCATTTTAGATATCTTGTTCTATTTATTTTAAGTATCTACTTCGTGTGTACATGTTTCTTTGTGGATCAATATCTTTACTAGATTGTGTACTTAGAAACTTATACACATGATAGATGTTACTCCTCTATTTTTTGATATCTTCCTTGTTTCGTGTGTGTTGTATGGTCATACTAAGCAATATCATTCATTGAAGACTATGTGGATACGCAATGATCATCCTTGTACTAGTCTTATAATATGCTTTGTCATGCATCTCACACATCCTTGTGGTTGAGCCTGCTAGTATGTTGTCTCTTACTTATTGCTCAACCATTTGTTTCTTGCAAATTTTATGCCTTGGTATATGCTGATTTGCACAACGTTGTGTTATAAGTAAAATAGAGGAAGTGAGGATTCCATGTTGTGCACATTGTATCCACATACAAAAACCTAATGTTGCACATACCTTGGGGAGCTTCCTAATTTTATTTATAGTATCACTTTGTGCTTATCATATTTATTCTCTCATGCCTTCTTTTGTTAAATGAAGTTGTATGAGTGAGGATTCCATGATTATGCACTTTGTTCCCAAATGCAATTATCATAATTGGTGCATTGTCTTTGGGGAGCTCATCTAATTCATTTAATAATGCTCCTTTGTCTTCCTTCTCATTTATTGTGCATTTTTGTATTGAAATACAATGATTCTAAAGTATGCACAAATCTTGGGGAGCTTCTCTATCTTATTTAAGCTTTTATTTGATATTTCATTTGTTGTGTTTTAAATGCTTATGGGGGAGCGAGGATTCCATATTTGTGCAATATGTATTCTAACGCAGTTATTTTGAATTGTGCACAAAACTTGGGGAGCTTCTCTATTTATTATTTAAAGCACTCTTTTGCTCATATCATAATATCTTGTTGTTTCCATTTGGACTCATTTGTTGTTTTCAATTAATTTGTCAGATCTTGTGATTTCTTGCGTCATTTGTGATGCGTCGTTTTATTTTATTCCTTTGGCAATCTTTGGGTCCTCGATATAGTTCTACTCCCTCCCAAGAATTCATCATTGGATATGTGCGAAGGCACATCTTTGTAGGAAATATTACTATATTTGCCTTCTAGAACTTGTCACCCATTTCGGCAATCGATGCCAATGGGGGAGAAGTTTTAGAGGGTTTAAGGGAAATGGTTTATGCTTTGAGTTTATTTCTAAGCATTTGCCTTTCATGCTCTTGCATCTTTGTTGTTGCTTAGCATGTGTTATATATATAGGAAACTCCACCAATGATAATGATTGGCAATATATGCAATGAAATTCAAGTTTGTCACACATGCATAGATTGTGGGGGAGTTTGCTCTATATATGGTGGTGGCACCAATATAACATACTTATGTAGTACTTGATATTGGTGTTACCATTTTGTTCATTAAGATTCCTTACATAAACCCTCTTAAAGGGATTGTCATCAATTACCAAAATGGGGGAGATTGAAAGAACATGTGGGCCCCCATGTGTGGTTTTGGTAATTAATGACAATCTTTATGGACTAATGTGTGTATTAAGTTATACTTGTAGGAATTGTCCATTGGCATTGCTTGGAGCTTGTGTCGGCTTCAAGGTCAATGAAATGAAAATAATATATGTTGTGCAAGCTCAAAATGCGCCATCTATAGAAGATCTCATGTTTGATGCTTGCCATCCTCGGTGATTGTAACTACCTCGGTGAATTACGCTCCTAGTACAAGCCTGGATGATCAGAAATGGTTGAAATAGTACGGTGGGGCCCAAATGCCACTCACAGGTAGACCTTTCGGCCGTCCCAACCATTTCCAAACATCGGGACAAGAACGGGCGGCGTAATCGGCAGGCGAAGGGATCAACTACATACACAAATGAGTATGTATGCAAGCCACCATACAATAGTACATCAGAGCCATTCCATCTAAAAAGAAAGGAAATATAGCAACGCCATACGGCAAGATCCAAATATCCTAGATAGGTATAATAGTGTAGGATATCTCCTCATACATCAAACATCAGAGTATCAAGCGGAAGCGGAAGACAAAATCCGAGTACGGATAAGAAGCAAATCGGCATAAGATGCCCCATAAATAAGCACATCCCGCCCACAGATCTCACGGATCCCCGTTCCCGGAATCTCTACACCAAATGATCGATGCCCACATCGTCCGTCTCTTCCACCCAGTATCCATCTTGAGAGTGTACCTGTTCATCTGAACCAATAATTTATCGTGTGAGACCCTAGGGGTACTCAGCAAGTCTTTATGCCTCTAAAGGGGACACAACCTGGGGTGACGCAATTGCAGCAAAAGATAAACCCTAGCAATTCTATAGATACTCGCTAACCATCCGCCTAACCAGAGATAGACGGATGTCCGTGAATTAATAACAACAGTTATAACGGTAATTTCCACAGATCCATCCTCCTCCTCGCTTACCGACGAGGAAGCGGACGAACAACCCCCCCATCTGTTGGCAGTTTTATTATCCATTCCGTGAGTATTGCACTATTTACTAGTCAGGTACCTAGTCTAGTCAGATTAAAAGCGGTACTTTAGTTATGCTTGTCTATGATCGAGGAACTGTGCTCCAAGTCGTCCATAACCGCGGACACGGCTTTTAGAAAGTTTTACCCTGCAGGGGTGCACAAATAGCAACACACACTCGATATGCCTCGGAAAAACCAAATCAAAACCCAACGAGGCAGTCACGACAAAGCGATCACAGGATTCAGAAATATTTCAGGGGGCCACCCCATTGAGCTACCCGCAACGAAGTTAGCTGACTCCGAGACGGACTCAAGGTTTGCGTCAATGGCTGTGAATGACTGGGAACCTGAAAATGTGACTGGGCTTGTCGACACCGTGAAAACACTCCGCCTTCCTAAACAGTACAGTGTGCTCCTCGCACAATCTTAAATAAAGCAGTAAAGCATGGCATAAGTACAGGATAGTAGATAAAACCTCGAACTAGTTTGTGGCCCCAAGAAATAAGAATGAATCAAGCTCTGGCTCAGGGGGGTCCATAAGGCCTCCCGGATGTGGATAGCGCGAATAATCTTGGAACAGGAATCAAGTACTCGGGGTCTTACGGGACACAAGTGAGCCTGAAAAACCAAATAGCGAATATGGCTCACCGATGCCACTTTCATTAGTTATCCCATTACTACTCAGGTTAAGTTGTTTAGGTACCTCATTATCCATCAGACACTCACATACCCTACACATGCTGTTCTACGACTCGCGTGGCTCAAACAACTCCTGTAGTAATGGCTCATGGGATGGAGGATTAAGCTTCGGTGGGGTTTAAAAGTAAAGGCTATGCAATACTTGGGATTCAATTTAATGCAATCGCGACTCAATGATGCAAGAATAAGATAGAGGAAATAGGTACTATATGTATGCAAGCATGTGGTAGTGCTTGCCTGGCAGCTCAGTTGAAGCAAGGAATGGATCTGGGTAGTGCTCTTGGTTCTCTTGATATATCCCCTGCTCAGCGTCTATTCGAAGAAGAACCAAACAAACAAGGGCCAACATAAATAAAGTGCACAAGCATATGAATAAATGCATCAAGCAAACAATCATGCCATGATGAATGATGCACAATTTGCATGGCATTAAAGTAGCATGGCATGGGTGAGGTGTGAAGTACAAGATTAAATCATTTTATGGGGTTTTTGTCCCATTTTATTCTCATATTAGTTGCTGTATACTTTATATTTATATGATGCATGCCTCAATTCAAACCATGGAAAGCATAAACAGAAAGGTCTCGTCGAGCTAATCATTTTAGACATATCATTTGTTGAATTTGGATTTATAAAACAAAAGTTATTAATTTATTAAGGTAAAAGGGCATTTAATTGTAATTTAAATAAACTTGGAATTTTAAATGTTCAAAATATATTTTGAAGGGCATATTTGAAATCCTCACATTTTTCTGATTTGAAAACATATATTATTTGTATTATTAGGATTAATATTTGAAAAGTTATTTAAAAACAGAAATTAATTTGAATTTGAATTAATTTAAAAAGGATTTGAATTTAAACAGATCACAGACAACTACTTTTGTTACTCAGCCGAATCTAGCCACAGACACTAACCAGTGGGTCCAGCAGCTGACTCAGCAACACACGCGCGCAGAAACGTTTTACACCGCGGGTTAACCTAGCCTCTGAGACTGACGGATGGGGCCAGCGCGATCGCGGGGCCACACGCGGGCGCGGCCAACGTGTGCCGGACACGTGGGCGATCCAGGCGCGCTGGGAGGGGCTGGTCTGTGGTGGCCAGGATTTTCTGTGGGTCTACTTGCAAAGTTGCAACGAGGCTGGCAGGTAGGGGCGCGGGGGCCGCGGGTTTAGGCGGGAAAAAGGCGAGGGGGCTACGCGCAAGATTGCAAACGGCTGCTGCTGATCGCTGACAGACAGAGGCCGTGCGGCGGCGGATCCGGCCCTCTTCCGGCGACGATGGCGACGCCGTCGCTGGACGAAACACGACGCTTCAAAAACGGAAAACGAAGAGGGCAA
The DNA here is from genome assembly GCA_916181665.1 of Avena sativa. Lineage (NCBI taxonomy): Eukaryota > Viridiplantae > Streptophyta > Magnoliopsida > Poales > Poaceae > Avena > Avena sativa. The sequence continues at coordinate 293,256,582 of OV702297.1, read as the reverse complement.
CAAGGGCTACAGCTTTCGTGTTTGGGGTTTCTCCGGAGGAGGGCTCGATCGCCAGGGAAACGAGGAGGAACAGAGGCAGGTCAGATGCTGCTGCAGCTGCTGCTGTCGTCTGTCTGCGCGCGGCGAGCGGCCGTGCGTGCGCGCGGGGTGCTCGACGGAAGGTGGCGGCGCTACGGTGCACTAGAGGGACGGGGGGCATGTCTGGGAGGTCAAGGGGCTCACCGTGGGGTCGCCGGCGAGGTCGATGGCACTGAGGTTGCGGGGATCTGGAGGCGGGCTCGCGACCGTGGAGGTTCGGTTCCTCTCGGCCATGGCGACGGCGACGGCTCTCTGGGGCTTCTCAGACGCTCCCTCTAGTGCTGGTCGACGAAGAGGATGCAGGGGAGCCCGTCGGTGCTCCTGGGGGCCTCGGAGAGCAACTGGTCACGCAGATCGTGAACAAGGCCGAAGCTAGGGTTGGGTAAGACCATGGCCATGGCTAGGAGGTTGTGGGGAGGAAGGAGAGGTCTGGGTCTTCCTGGATCTCGATCTGAGACGGCTATGGAGAGCTGGGGTGGTTGCGGTAGGTAGGGGAGGGAGGAGCACATGGGGGTTGGTGGCTTTGCAAAAGGGGAGGGGAGGTGATCGGGTAGGTGCTCCTCTCCCTCCTTCTCTTTGTCTTGTAGCCAAAGAAAGAGGTGGGGGAGGGCAGAGGCTGCAAGGTGGGGCCGGCCTGGCAGGTAGAGGGAAAGAGAGAGGGGAGGTGAGCTCGTGCTAGGGTAGATGGGGCTCGGGTAGATAGATAGGGTTAGGGTTTAGAGATAGAGGGGTAGATGGGGTGGGGTAGATCATGGGTTTGGTCTAGCTATGTTTAGAGAGAGAGGGGTGTAACCACTTGGATATGAGCAAACATGTGGTAGGAGATGGTCAAACTAGGGTTTGGTAGCTAGGCTAGAGAGAGGAGGCCGAGAGAGAGGGGGTAGACTTAGGGTTTAGGTATAGATGGGGGTATGGTGATGATGAGGTAGGTGATGGTCTAGGCTTAGAGAGATAGATGGAGAGGTTTGTAGCTAGGGTTTGCCTTGGACAAGATCAAGCCAAGAACAACCAAGATCAAACAAGATCAAGACAAGAAAAAGAGAGGGATGGAATGTTAGGGTTTGAGCAAGATCAACATAGATCAAGCCAAAAGAAAAGATAGAGGTAGAGAGAGAGGGATGATCCACTCAAAGATCAAATAAAATCCAAATGACAAGCTAAAGGGGTACTTGCATGGCCCATGCAAAATATTTATTGCCATGTGGGTTCTTGCGAAAACAATATTATTACATGGCATTAATATTATGCATTCCCAAAATTGGAATAAAGGCCAAGCAAAAGAAATGAAAGGATGCCCCATGTGGAGTAGTTGGAGATGGCCATGTTTGAAATAAAATGGGACATGCTAGTGTGTATGTTCCACTAGATGATTACTAGTCCCAAAAATATTCCCACATGAGCATAAATCCATAATAATCCATATGGAAGCTAGGAAAAAGGGTTCCACTCACAAGGCATGCAAAGGTGGCCAAGTGGCTCTCATATATCAATAATGTGAAAACAACATGATGCTAAGATGAGAGCATGTGGAAAAGAATTGGATCCATCCCAACCCACATGAGCTAGAGGTAAACTCAAATAAAGTGCAAAGCTCATATTTAGTTGGATGGTGGAATTATAAGGTGGTGAAAGAAAAGGTGGTGGAGTTAATAAAAGATATGCCCCCAACTCAACTTGGGCATTAAACAATATATCAAGATCCAAATACAATATCAAGAGGCAAAAACAATTAATAATGCATATGAGAGAAGAACCAAAACAAAAAAGGGTTTCATATGATGCACAAATGCAAGGTGGCATGATGACATGAGCATGATATAATTATGATGCAACAATTATATATTTGAAGTAGCCATTATATATATACTAGGCTAGTAGCATTGCAATTGTTAGACAATTGGGATGCTACAACTCTCCCCCACTAAACAAGAATCTCGCCCCGAGATTCCTAGGAAAAGAAAACAACACAAGGAGAGGCGGGTGTTCGGAACGAAGGTGACCCTCACGTTCCCAAGAAGATGAAGAACGGAATGGTGTGACCACTACACCTTGCAAAACTTGCTAGACTTGTTGCGAGTCTTGCGTTTTGCTTGAGAAACAACAGGTCAGAAGAGTTGAAGGATTGCCGTGATACGAGAAGGATAGGATGGACATAGCTCCGGTTTTCTCAAGAACATGATAAGAGAAAAAGAACCACTTGTGAAAGAAGAAGACAAGATGATGCATCACGGATAAAGAAAGACACATCATTAAGATTAAAGGTTTACTGATACTAGAGAGGATGGATCTTTGTGTCGCCGGAAGAAAAGAGCTAGATTGGAGAGGTTTGACCCACTATGACAATAGCATCGTAACTTCTCTCGGATTTGAGAAATGAAGTACGGAAACAATATTGCCTTCAAACAATAGAGTCCCTTGATATCAACAGAAAGATTTAGCTAGACATCGCCGGATTAGATTTTTGTTGCGCCGGTAAGAACCGAAGGATCACGCAATTGAGGTGCGCGGATATAACTTCTAGAGACGGATGTGATTCTAGATCATGGTGGAATCCCGAGAAGCAACGAATATGGAGGATCTGGAGTTTATTGTAGAGATACTTATTGCTTTCTTTAGCCTTGAGGCTAACGCAAAAGATTTGCGGCTGAGGGCATTAACCATAACTGGCTTTACCACAGAAAAAGAATTGATGAAACAAAGAGAGATATAGTTTCCTTTCATCTTGATTGGGAATGTAGAGCGCCGGTAGAAAGACGAGGATCAAAAGGAGTTTGCGTTTGTTTCCACCAGATAATTGAAGATTTTGCTCCGTGTAGGAAAAGACGAGATCACCAACAAGAGATTATTGATTACTTTCTTCGAGGGAGCACTCCGGAAAACAAGGACGGAAGTAAAAGTATCGAGGGATAAAGGCCACTTCTAACTTCCGTGGAATGAGTGAAATCACATTAATTTAGCAATTCAATGTACAAGAGCGAATGATAAGAGTAGTGGTATGGTAGCTACTCCATCCCGCACTCAAAGCATTACTCCGCACATGAATAGGAAAACCATGCATCCCAACTACCGAAACAGACTGAAGGTATTGATAAGAAGATCTCATGGAACTCCGTTAGAAAACAAGGATAGGTGCAAACGATTCACCGGATCCATGGATAGATAAAGATGATGATGTTGTCGTCATATCATAAGTAACCAGCCACCGGAAAGATATGAAGGAAGATCATGGAGACACTGCACGATTCCACAGATAAAGAAAAAGATAGCACCACTTGCACATAAGGGTAACAAAGGATCTGAAAAATCTTCATGGCCTCCGGTGGATTGAGCATAGACGATAGAGCGAGAGGGTTTCAAGAGATTACTTAACGAGAACGAGGTGAAAGAACTCCATGTTCTTCTTGAAATGATTGAGAAAGATTTAGCAGTCTTGAGGATAAACTTTAGCGGAACGACGATGATAACTTGCCAACAAGGAACAACTCCGGATTGGTTGAAGATGGAAGATGGAATTAACAATGAACTTGCTGATTCCAGAATTGAAGCGATCTATTTAGCAGAAGGACGTGGCTGAGCTAGGTGACTTCAAAAAGTCAGAACTCTCACTTTGAGACTTTGCACACAGGCATTGCTCACGAAGCTTGAGAGAAAGAGACACAGATGATCCTCCATGTCCTTCCATTGATATGGAATAGGCAAGTATATTATCAACATATACCACCATGGACTAACAAGATATTCCCAGAATATCAAGTTCAAGAGGCGGGAGAAACAAACAAATGTTCGAAACACTTTCTGAGCTCAACGCTCTTTGAAAGATCAACGTTACGAGCACGGGTTCGTGTTGAAAGAGATGCACTGGCAGAATAGATTATCTGGTCCTTCGGAAGAAAAAGAGGTGTCACCTGGTCCACATTGTCGATCGGATCACCGGTTACAAAGATAAAGAGATCTTGGTTAAGAACCGATGATAGCTCATACCTTAAGCAAAGCTATCGCCCGCCCCTGAATGCGCCCCATTTTCTCTCTGTCTAGCCCAGTACCATTTTCTGGTACTACCTTCCGGCCCGGTAGTACCGCCCGGGTGGGTCGGTACTACCGGCCGGCCCAGGTATGTGCACAGCACGTCCCTTTCTTTATTCCTGCCGCCGCCAGCCCACTGCGTCCCTGCTCGATCCGTGGTGCACAGCTGCTTGCTCTGCTGGGCCCCACCGCTGCCGCCTGGATCCCGTGCTCGTGCGCGCTGCTTGCTGCGCCCTCCCGCGTTGACCAGCGCCAGCTCTCGCACGCGCGCCCCGCAGCGCTCGCTCGCTCTCTCCCGCCTCGCCTGCTACCGCTGCCAACCTCGTTGGCCCCACCTCTCCTGCCGCTACCGGTCCCGCTCGCTGACCCCACTCGCGCGCAGCCGCCGCCAATTCCGCGCATGCTCGTTCGCACTGTCCGCTTCTTCCGCCACGTCAACCGATTCCCCCGCGCGCGCGTTTTCCCGCTGGTTGTGCTGCCCCGCGGGCCTGCGTTGACCTGGGTGTTGTCGCGCGCTGCCTTGCTGCATTTCACCCTCGTCTGTCGCTTGCCCCATCTGAGCATGTTTTTCTTTTGGTGCATGCGATAGTACCGGTTTGGTCCGGTACTACCGGCCCGTTCTGTAAAATCGCCCCAATGGTTTTATTTTGCCTAGCCCTACTTAAGCCAATTGTCTATTATCGTTTAGGGTTGCTTCTTCCTCTTTTATTTGTCTAAGCTTTGTCCACATTTGCTCTAGATTTTTAAGCTTGATAAATCTCTTCCCCTCCGATGATTCTTGCCCATATTTTAGTGGAAGAGAGAGGAGATCTAGATCCACGTTTTGACCTAACCGATTCATCTCTTTGTGAGTGTATCCTTGGGGATCTCGATTTTGGGGGATTTTGTGTACCTTTTTGATTCCTCCTCTCTTGTTCCCCAAATAGCTTTAGTAGCTTTGTTGGAACTTGAGAGTGAGGGATTGGAGCATCTTTGTGGTGTTCTTGTCATTTGCATTCGGTGTATCGGTTTGTGTTCTCCTCGGAGGATTTGGTTTGAGTTACTCTTTGGAGCTTGTCCCTCTTGGGGTCTTGGAACCCTAGACGGTTTTGTGGCCTTGGTAGCGTTTGTTGGGAGAGTCCAATTAAGTTGTGGAGAAGTGCCCCAACCTTGTGAGAGGTTCCGGTTGCCACCTACAAGTGCACCGATAGTGGAAGCGTGGATCGATCCCGTTGGGGTGAGATTCACCAGAGAATAAGGGAGGCCTTTTGTAGCGTTGGTGGTTTGATACCACCCCCTCTCCAAACGATACGTACTCCATGTTGGGAGGAACTTGGTAAAATATCGTACCCCCCCCCCCCCCCCCGCATGCCTCGGTTATCTCTATACCCGAGCTCTTACTTATGCACTTTACTTTGTGATAGCCTTCGTGCTTGAAGTAATATATATCTTCCTATCACATTGTTGCTTGTATTGCTTAGCATAAGTTGTTGGTGCACATAGGTGAACCTTACTTGTTCTAGGTTGTGCTTGACAAAGTAAACGCTAGTTTTATTCTGCCTTTGTTGAGCCACTCTAGGAAAAGTTTTAATCGCCTATTCACCCCCCCCCCTCTAGGCAACATCTGTATCCTTTCACCCCTTGCACATGGTACAGGATCTATCCCATAACCAAAATGACAAGGCAAGCAGACAATGAGAATCTCAGCAATCTTCTTATTTACCATGGGAATATGGTGCTTTTTTCTCTCTTTCCTCTTTTCTCAATGTGTCTCTTTTTTTATAATAAGAATGCTTCATAGATATCACTATGGTGATGCTGCAAGTTTCCACCATGATTAGGCATGGCTTAGGCTAGCGGCCTAGGCATTTCTCTAACACAGAATACAAACTCCATGGACTTAAAAGTTCCCTTTTTTATTTCACACCGATGACATCCATAGACAAAAGAGCATGATATCAACTGAGTACAAAGTACAAGTGCAATGTTGAAAACGTTCCCCATGACAACATGGTTCTGCTAATTCCAACGTGTAAGTGCAAGCATATACAAAATAGAAGACACAATGGTTCAAGTTTATTAGGGGCAAATAATATAAAGTGTGCCATCAAGTTTGTGAGGGCTTTAATACTATGTTTTCACATAACAAAATAAGTTTTTAATTGGAAGATAGCTGGAAACAAGAATATACTTGGAATGGTGTAACACACCATGCATAGGAGTTTATAGTGGACACTTTGGAATAACTTGGTTTCTTGGGAGTTGGAAGCATGAGTAGAGCTTACTCATACAAGTGGAGGCTAGAAAAAGACTGGGAGCAACCAACTAAGAGAGCAATAATGGCCATAATCATGCAGTGCAACAAAGCATTACTAATCAAAGCAAAGAATGGTACTACAAGTCAAGGACTATCATATAGGCTAATGGTGACTTGTGAGTGTCATAACATGGTGTGAGCATGTGCCAAGTCAACCCAAGCAAAGCATCAAAGGAGAATACCATAATACTATGCTTTTGCATGCTAAAACAACGCATAATTTCTTCAAGGCACACTAAGCAATCCCAATTGTTTGGAACAAGACGTGCTACAACAATAATCACTAAGCATAAGATCAAAACAACACCTAGAATGTCATGCTAAAGTCTAAGTCACAGTCAATGCAAGCTCCTCTTGCACTTACAAGCAAGAACTTACTACTCCTTTCCAACACCAAGCAACTTATTTGCAAACAACACAGCGAGAACGGGGGTCCAAACTACTTTAGCAAACTAAAGAAACTAAGCAAAGCAAATGAAAACTAAGACACTCCAAGAACAACAAAATTGTGCATGAAACAATAAAAACGAAGTGTCTAGACAGACCTGAGCTTTTTATTGATGAAAAAGGGGATGCCTTGGGCATCCTCAAGCTTTGACGCTTGTACCTCTTGGATATTTCTTGGGGTGACACCGGGGTGGCATCCCCAAGCTTGAGCTTTTGTCCATTCTTCATCTCATTGCATCATTCTCTCTCTCCACCTGAAATTTTTCCTTCATACAAAACTTCACACAATCTTCATTAGCCACATTAGCTTATTCAAAAGATATTAGACCTCTAGAAAAGCTTTGGAACAGCAAGGCTTTTTACTAAAAATACAAGCTACTATAGTAACTCCTTCAAAAATCTCAATTCACCTAAAGAGAACTCAAAAAGGAATCAATATGAAGCAAATGCAAATAATAGCAGAAATCTGTCAAAACAGACTAGCAGGTAGAAACCGATTTTTTAGAACATCTTCTGTTACTCAAATCAAAAAGTGTCGAACTAACGAAAGCTATCTAACATACGGGGGGATTTATTCATAAATTTGTAGCTCAATCCGAGTTACAGAGACTCCTCACGAATTTTTATGGTGGAGGATAGAAATCTGTTTCGGAACAGCAACTCCCCAAATCTTACTTCCCTTTCACTAGAGGTCATTCTTGGCACAAAAAGCAAACAAAAAGGATAAGGATAGGTCATTACTGAAGTAATAACTTCCAAGACTCAAGGAAACTCTTGGGTTATCTCCCAACAAGTACTTTTCTTTAACGCCTTTAAGTTAGGCACAAGAAGCAAGAAGAATCAAATATTTTCAAATGAAGAAGCATTAACATCCATACTTGCAAAGTCTTCAACTATAAAAGGTATCTCATACAAATGGGTTTTGGAGGATCCTTATCATCTCTCTTTGGTCTACTACTTTCATCAAAAAGATTTTTAGGAGCAATCCAATCAAAATTCTTTTCAAGGGCTTCATGCATTCCAACAAGCTTAAAGGGTATGGGTATCTTAAATTCCTCTCTGGGATTAGTCTTATCAGAAGTACCCACAACATATACACTTGAGCCTAGCATATTGAAATGCTCAAAGAACTTTTTGGCTTCCCTAGCAACATCATGGAATTCTTTTAGTAAAGTTTCAAGGATGAATCCCCTCTTTTTAGAATTCTTTTCTTCTTTCAGTTTTAGGAAAAAGAATTGTATGAAGGGGTTAAGGCTAACAAACCTACCCTCCAACATATGAACTAAAGAAGCTGCAGCAATCTCATAATTAGGAGCAAGTTCTGCTATAGATCTATCCTCAATATCCTCATGCTTGCTAACATGATTAAAGAATTCTTCAATTTTATCTTTCCCAATTATGGATCCAGTACCTATTGCAAGATCTTTCAGGGCGAACTTAGGGAACAACATGGTGAGCTAGAGCAAGGTGGCAGCTAGAGTAGGAACTATTTTTTTTGTGTTTTTGAATAAAGAAAGCAAACCAAACTAGACTATTTTTTTTGGGTTTTTTTAAAAGAGGCAAACAAAACCAAGCAAAGGAAACAAAGCAAACTAAAAACAAATTAAATAGAAAGGAAGTGAAGGACTCCCCTAGTTAAGACGTCCTTAGCCTCCCCGGCAACGGCGCCAGAAAACTTGTTGATGACTCCTTGATGGCGCCAGAGAACTTGGTGCTTGACGTGGAGTCTGTTGGGAACCCCAAGAGCAAGGTGTGAAGAAGCACATCAGCAAGTATCCCCTTGATACGTCCAAAACGTATCTACTTTCTCGAACACTTTGCTATTGTTTCTTCTCTAAACTTGTGTGATTTGGATACAACTAACACGGACTAACGCTGTTTTCAGCAGAATTACCTTGGTGTCTTGTTTTTGTGCAAAAAATGAACTATCAGGGAAAATCCCGGAAAATATGCCAAAAATTATATTTCACCAGAAGATCCACAGAGCCAGAAGGGGAGACAGAGGGGAGGCCTAGGGGGCCCAGACCCACCCCAGGCGCGGGCCCACTGACCCAGCACCTGGGGAGGTTTGGCCACCCCAGGCATGTAAGACCCCACCTTTATAAAGGTAAAGTCCCTATGATTGCAATGCTAGTCCCTAGATCAATTGCTAGCATCCAAAGTTTAAGATGAAGTACACATAAACAAAGGTCATTATTACATCGTCATTCCAGAGATAACATAGTATTTTACAACTCCATAGCCATAGGCTAGTACAAGATTTCAACTTAACAAAATAAAGTAAAGTCTTCATCTTCATGTGCCACAGGCAAACATGTTGAGTATAGACTCATAACCCTAATCCTCATCAGAGAAACCTGCAACATCACAAGTTACAGCCATAGTGAGTCAATACATTGGAATAGTATTGGCAAGTGATACCTTAGTAGAATAATAGTTTCTAGCTTCTATATGAATTTGGATAAGTGTATCTTAGTCTTTCTTTGCTCAAAATAGGTGTTGCCTATCAGTTTAAAACACTAATTTTTTGTTTGACAAAATCACCCAAGGCATCTACCAATGAAGATTGGTGATCCTTTACCCTTGTTGAACCACAAGTTTTTAACTTAGAAATTGGTATGAGGAGATCCTTGATTGCTTCCATGTCTTGATGTTCAAATTGTCCATTGCCGGGGACACGGCTAAGTACTTAGATTCTTCCTTCTCGAGAGGTGTTGTACTATCCCCACAAGACTCGACATGCATCAAGACAAGACCTTTTAGAAGCCTTCCCTTAGACCAAATGGACGTGTTCCAAACCTATCACCCCCTACCACCTTCTGTCCATTTGGCTAAGTTATTGCAACCTATATGATCCAGGCAGAGCCCATATTTCCATGTGGCTGCACTAGAAGCTTCTTAACATTTGGCATCTCAAATCCCTTTGTTCCTGGGTGTCATTCCACAAGTGAGATACACAGGGTAGGCCATGAAAATGGGTCCCTGGTAACCACTCAACAAAAATCCATCCTTGCAATTACCATTCCACCCAGGTGTTTCATTCACTTAGTTGTTTTATTAATCAAAACATAAGTCAAAGATTTAGCAACATTTTCCATAGCATGTATATAATCCACCCTTGTTTGCTACTAGCTAGGCTAAGCATGGCAATATAGCAAGTATCTTTACTTAGATAAAATTCTAACAAGTCTACAACTACTAGGATTTCCCAAGCATAGCATATAGATACTTAGCAAAAACATCATGCAAGCCCTATAGAAAATATCACTAATGCATATTCAAAATATTGGGACAAAAATATGAAGCACCACTTGCCTTGATAGTTGGGGGAGTAGCAACAATCCTCACAATCACAATCACCACTAGCACCAAAAACTGCACATAAAATGATAGCACCAATTTACATTCAAATAAATCAATAAAAAATATATGACTGCATGCAAATGCCATGTGATGATTTTTCTCAAACCCAACAAGACAAGTAAACAGTACTAAACACTAAACTAAACTTTTATACACTAAATAAACTTAATTTGGCTTTAAAAACATTTTCTAAATAATTTTTATACACAAAATAAGCCTACAAATGTCTCTGCATAAACTTCCATTTTAACAGACACAAAATATAAAACAAAGCCTACAGATGTGTAGGATTTATTTTTGTGATTCCATTGATATATTATTTGTATTTTTTGGATAAAAAGAACAAAAGTTATGAATTTTATAAGTTTAAATCTCTAATAGATTCAAACACAGATTTTAAAATTAAATCCCAGACACGTGGACGCATCTGATTGGCACGTACCGATTTGCGCTGGATCACGCTCCTGCACCGTTAGATCTAAATGAGATCTAGCGGCTCAGATCTGCCCGTACCCTTTCGGGCTGGCGTCTAATCTAGACCACTGGATCTAGATCCAGTGGATCAAATCGACCCGACCCTAAACTGGTGGCGCTCATGGTCACAGCAGTGGCGGCGCTACTGGCAATGTTGTTCCGGCAAATACGAGGGGGCTGGGGGCTGTGTGTTGGCTTACCAGCGTCGCTAGGTTGCGAGGAAGCTCGACGTGCTGTAGCAGTGGCTAGCGCTCGTCGGAGTTGCTGGAGGCGTCGGGCACGTGATGGTGGAGACGTTGACGACGCTCTGAGTCGTCCAAGCACAAACCGGAAGCATTAGGGTGTGCGCAAGGTCTAGGCGAACACGACAGTGGAAGGCAGAAGGCAAGGGGCGCTCGGATTCTACCTGGATTGCTCGTCGAAATTGGGTTAGTCGTCGGTGGCGCACAGTCGATGATGGGGGCGACGTCCTAGGGCACGAGAAGGCAAACGGCATGCATCAGAAGAAGTACAAGAAGAAGATGAGCATGCTCGTTTGAACCAGAAGAAAAGAGGAGGTCGGGGCTCACCGTAATCACTCACCGGAGTTCGTCGGGCAGCGGCGGTGCGATTCAAAATACGGGCAGCCTGGTGGCGGAGAGAGTGTACTGAGTGGGGGAAATGTCCACGGCGGCGAGGTGGTTAAGTAGCCAGAGCAGGGGTGACAATTACACGAGGAATCAATGGGATTTAAGCGAGAATCAATCGCGGCATTTCTGGAAAAAACGGCGGTGGCGACAGGGTCTGCGCGCGCGGGGTGCAGAAGAAGGTGCTGAGCTGGCTCGGCCCAGTGGCAGCGACAGCGGGGCAGAGCGGGTGCGGGTGAGAGAGAGAGGAGGGCTATCCCGGGTGGGCTTAGTGGGCTGGATCTAGGGCTGGGCCAGAATGGCAGCGCTGGCCTTATTCTGTTTCTTTTTTCCTTTTCTATTTCTAATTTGATTTTATGAATCCAATTTCAAATTAAATTCAAATGAGTTTGAATTCAAACCACCTCTGAATTTTTGTAGTGTGATCCAAGTATTCAAACATGAGTCAAACTCACTTGTTTACACAAATACACTAAGGTCCTTCGATAATAAAAATAAAACCAAGCCTCATATGATTATATATAATAGGCATATGAATGGTTTTAGTTTTGATTTTTGTTTTGAAAATATTTGTACAAGCTTTGCATTCATATTTGAAGCACTCCTGATTAAAACAAGGTATTCTCATACTTTGAAAGTAAAATAGAACCATTGCCTTTCTAGCTTAAAATAATAGGCATACAAATGGTTTCTGATTTTGAAATCTTGTTTCAAAATAGCCAAATGCTTATGAATGCATGCATGATGTGCAAACTTTATAAATCATGATTTTTGGGATGTTACAAGGCAGCTCCTCGGCCTCTCTCCACGCCTATAAGTTGCCTTCTGACCTAAAAACAGAGGGGGGTTCGATAGTTTTCCAGAAAGAGTTCCGCTCCGCCGCCGCCACGAGAAACCAAGATTCGGATCCAGAAACTCCGTTCTGGCACCCTACCAGGACGGGGAATTTAGAGAGGATCATCGCCATCGTCATCACCAATGCATCTCCATCAACCACCCATGTTTCCCTAATCCATGAGTGAGTAATCCCGTTGTAGGCTTGGGGATGGTAGGGATTGGATGAGTTCTATCATGTAGTCGAATAAGATCTGTTAGGGGCATAGTCCTAGTATCTCTATTAGTGCTATTTGACTTTGTTGCAACTTGTTGTGCTTAATGCTTGTCACTAGGGCCCGAGTGCCATGATCTCAGATCTGAACTTATTATGGAATCATTATGATAGTATTGTTTGTGATCTTATCTGCAAGTTGTGTACACATATCATTGTCCGGATCCAAAGGCCCCAAAGTGACAATAATTGGAACAACCGGAGGGGATAGCTATGGTGTGAGGATCACATGTGTTCACGGAGTGTTAATGCTTTTCTCCGGTGCTCTATTAAAATGAGCACCTTAATTGCCAGTAGTTCCCTAGAGGCCCCGCTTCCATGGGCTGGCTGGACAAAAGACGTTGTGCAAGTTCTCATTGCGATCATGTATGACTATATTTGGATCACATGCCTAGGATTGTTTAGTACTTGGATGCTTATTATTATTTATCTATAATGCCCTAGTTCTTTGAAGTTACATGTTAAGACTCGTCCATGCAATGCCCGTCCATCCATCCCTATGCCTACCACACTCGAATCCTACTGCTACCGTTACTATTACTATTGCTACTGTTCCACTGTTGCTGTTACTGCTGATGTTGCTTTGCTGTTGCTACTACAAACTGTTGCTACTGATAAACTTCTGTGAGCAAGAACTATTTCCAGGTGCAGCTGAACTGGCAACTCAGTTGTTAAGTCTTGCAAGTATTCTTTGGATCCCCTTGTGTCGAATCAATAAATTGGGTAATACTACCCGCGAAGACTGTTGCGATCCCCTACACTTGTAGGTCATCAAGACTATTTTCTGGTGCCATTGCCGGGGAGCATAGCTTTATTTATAAGTTCACTTGGATCTATTATTGTTCACTGCTACTCCTTTCATCATGGGGAAGTCTCGTGATGGAAAGTTCCCTATTTTACCATCCACTACAAGAAGAGGTACAGTCCTAAACACCTTTGTTGCTCTTGATTCACCGTCTATTATAAGTAAGCTTGTCACACCACCACCAGATACACATGCTACACACACTGCTACTACTGCTGAATCTAAAACTGCTTTTGATACTTATGATGTTACTGAAGGGTTTCGCGGCATAGTAAATCAAAATTTTCTACGGATGCGAACAGAGGGAAAGCCAAGATCTAATCTAGGAGATGCAAACAACGAGAGAGATTGGATTATATCTTCATACCCTTGAAGATTCGCACAGCGGAACGTTCGTCGGAACGTGGGTGATGTAGTCGTACTCGCTTCTCCTCCTCGCGATCCGATCCGATCTAGCACCACAAGTGGCGGTGCCTCCGTGAGATGCACACGTGCAGCACCTCGACGTATCCTCCTTCCTCGGACCAGCAAGTATGGTGGAGAGACGGATTGGATCTACAACACGACGGCGTGGTGTATATGGTGGAGAATTTCTGCAGCAGGGCTTCGCCTACAAACAGTCGGGAGGGAGAGAGGAGGGCAGCAGGGCAGCTAGGGTTGGAGGGGAAGGAGTAGGGGGTGGTGTGCCCCCACCCCTCTTTATATAGAGGGGGGGGCGCAGCCCTAGCCCCTCCCCCAAGCCCAAACCGGCGGCCCCAAGGAGGAAGAGTGGGGGGCAAGGAAACCCCCCCTTCTAGAAGGTCTATCTAGAGTTTAAACTCTCTTTGGCCGGCTGGGCCCTATGGGGCCTTGTGCCCCTGGCCCAATGCGGCCAGGGAACTCCCTCATAGGCCCATGCCCCCTCCCAGAAGGTGGGGCCACGTTGGTCCCCTTCTGGAAGGTTCTAGAAGCTTCCGGTACAATACCGATTAACCCGGAACAATTCCGAACTCCAAAAACTGCACTGCCTTATATGAATCTTATTCTCCGGACCACTCCGGAACCTCTCGTGATGTCCCGGATCCCATCCGAGACTTCGAACAAAAACTCATAAACCAATTATCCAATCTATCCTAGCATCGAGACACGTTAAGTGTGTGACCCTGCGGGTTCAAGAATATGCATACATGATCTTCTATCAGTAATCAACAGCGGGGTCTGGACACCCATATTGACTCCCACACATTCATCAATGATCATATCGGATGAACCACGATGCCAGGATTCAATCAATCCCATATATATATTCCCTTCGTCTCGCGATATTTTACTTGCCCGAGATTTGATCGTCGGTACCGTCATACCTAGTTCAATCTCGTTCACAGCAAGTACTTTACTCATTCCGTAATCCGATATCACTTTGTGATTAAATCCTTAACCACATGCTTGCAAGCGGTGTTGATATCGATTACCGAGTGGGCCCGAAGTATATCTCTCCGACTTGGGAGGGACAAATCCCATCTCGATACATACAACCCAACAGATACTTTCCGATCACCTGAGAGACACCTTTATGATCACCCTCTCATAGGATGACGTTTGATGACCTCAAAGCTTTCTTCCGATACCAGGGAGTTGTATTATCTCATGGTCTAAGGAATACAATATTTGACATAAGAAAAGCTTCGCAAAGACAAACACGATGACACGATCTAATTGCTTCGTTTAGTTTGGGTCTGTCCACCATATCATTCTCCCAATGATATGATCTCATTATCAATTGACAACTCATGTATATGGTTAGGAAACCTTAACCATCATTGATCAATGAGCTAGTCCATAGAGGCGTACTAGGGACACGGTGTTGTTCACAAAACACACAAGTATTAAAGTTTCCGCTTAATACAATTCTAGCATGGAATATAAACATTATCATGAACAAGAATTATAATAATAACATCTTTATTATTGCCTCTAGGGCATAATTCCAATAGTCTCCACTTGCACTAGAGTCAATAATCTAGTTTACATTTGGCAACAATCTCACACCCATGGCACTGAGGTGCTGATCATGTTTTACACGTGGAAGAGGTTTAGTCAATGGATCTGCGACATTCAGATCTGTATGTACTTTGCTAATCTTCAGATCTCCATCTGCTATCTAATCTCGAATTATATGAAACTTGCGGTTGATATGCTTGGTCTTTGGATGATATCTTGGTTCCTTAGCGAGTGCTATGGCGCCAGTGTTGTCACACAATATCTCCAGTGGGTCCAATGCACTTGGAACCACGCCAAGCTCAGTGATGAAGTTTTTGATCCAAACTCCTTCACTTGACGCTTCTGCAGCAGCCATGTATTCCGCTTCTACTGTAGATCCCGTGATCACGCTTTGCTTGCAGCTTCTCCAGCTCACAGCTCCTCCATTCAAAATATAAACGTATCCTGTCTGAGATTTAGAATCATCCTTGTCGGTGTCGAAACTAGCATCGACGTAACCTTTTACGACAAGTTGTTCATCACCCCCATAGACTAAGAACATTTCTTTAGTCCTATTTAGGTACTTTAGGATGTTCTTCACGGCTGTCCAGTGTTCCACTCCTGGATCACTTTGATATCTGCTCGTCAAACTAAGAGCATTGGACACATCCGGTCTAGTACACAGCATGGCATACATGATAGAACCTATGGCCGAGGCATAAGGCACTTTGCTCATAGCTTCCCTATCATTTACCGTAGCTGGACACTGAGCCTTGCTCAATATCTTACCTGACAACATAGGCACCGAACCTTTCTTTGCCTTATCCATTCTGAACCTTTTCAGAACTTTGTCTAGGTATGTACTCTGGCTTAAAGCTATCAGGCGTCTTTGTCTATCTCTATAGATTTTGATGCCCAATATATAAGCAGCTTCACCTAGGTCTTTCATTGAAAAACACTTGTTCAAATAACTCTTCACATCGTTAAGCATGTTGATGTCATTTCCGATAATCAATATGTCATCCACATATAGTACCAGAAATGTCAACGAGCTCCCACTCACTTTCTTGTAGATACAAGCTTCGTAGCAATTTGGAACAAATCCAAAGCTCTTGATCACTTGATCAAAACGAAGGTTCCAACTCCGAGATGCTTGCTTCAGTCCATAAATGGAACGCTGAAGTTTGCATACTTTATCAGCATCCTTAGGATCGACAAAACCTTCGGGTTGCATCATATACAACTCTTCATCAATGTTGCCATTGAGGAACGCAGTCTTGACATCCATCTGCCATATTTCATAATCATGAAACGTAGCAATTGCTAATAAAATCCGAATGGACTTAAACATCGCTACGGGAGAGAAAGTCTCATCGTAGTCAACACCTTGAACTTGTCGAAAACCTTTCGCGACAAGCCGTGCTTTATAGATGGTAACATTACCATCCGCGTCCGTTTTCTTCTTGAAGATCCATTTGCACTCAACGGCCTTTCGGTCGCTAGGAGGGTCCACCAAAGTCCATACTTGGTTTTCGCTCATGGATCCCAATTCGGATTTCATGGCTTCTAGCCATTTCTCAGAGTCTAGGCTCATCATCGCTTCCTCATAGTTCGTAGGTTCACTGTCTTCTACTAACAAGACAGTCAAGACAGGGTTGCCGTACCACTCAGGAGGAGCACGCGACCTTGTCGACCTGCGACGTTCAGTAGCAGCATCGTCTGAAGCTTCATGATCCTTGTCATTAGCTTCCTCTATTGTTGGTGCAGGCGGCACTGGAACAATTTCAGGTGCTGCGCTACTCTCCAATTCAAGAGAAGGTTCAATAACCTCGTCTAGCTCTACTTTCCTCCCACTCACTTCTTTCGAGAGAAACTCCTTCTCAAGAAAGGAACCGTTCTTTGCGACAAACACTTTGCCTTCGGTTCTGTGATAGAAGGTATACCCAATAGTTTCCTTAGGGTATCCTATGAAGACGCATTTCTCCGCTTTGGGTTCGAGCTTGTCCGGCATCAACTTCTTGACGTAAGCTTCGCATCCCCAAACTTTAAGAAACGACAACTTAGGTTTAGCACCAAACCACAGTTCATACGGTGTCGTCTCAACGGATTTAGATGGAGCCCTATTTAAAGTGAATGCAGCGGTTTCTAATGCATAACCCCAAAATGATAACGGCAAATCAGTAAGAGACATCATTGATCGGACCATATCTAATAGGGTTCGATTCCGGAGTTCAGACACACCATTGCGCTGTGGTGTTCCGGGTAGCGTGAGTTGTGAAACGATTCCACTTGCTTTAAGATGCGTGAGAAAATCATAACTCAAATATTCACCTCCACGATCGGATCGTAGAAACTTAATCTTTCTGTTACGATGGTTCTCCACTTCATTCTGAAATTCTTTGAACTTTTCAAACGTTTCAGATTTATGTTTCATTAAATAGATATACCCATATCTACTTAAGTCATCGGTAAAAGTGAGAAAATAGCGATATCCACCGTGCGTCGAAACACTCATCGGTCCGCATACATCGGTATGTATGATTTCCAACAAGTCCGTTGCTCGCTCCATCATACCGGAGAACGGGGTTTTCATCATCTTGCCCATGAGGCATGGTTCGCATGTGTCAAATGATTCAAAATCAAGAGACTCCAAAAGTCCATCAGAATGGAGTTTCTTCATGCGCTTTACACTAATATGACCTAGACGACAGTGCCACAAATAAGTAGTATTATCACTATCTACTTTGCATCTCTTAGCCTCAATGTTATGGATGTGTCTTTCATCCCTTTCGAGATTTAGAAGAAATAAACCATTCACAATAGGTGCATGACCATAAAATATGTTACTCATATAAATAGAACAACCATTATTCTCCGATTTAAATGAATAACCGTCTTGCAATAAACAAGATCCAGAAATAATGTTCACGCTCAACGCAGGCACATAATAACACTTATTAAGGTTTAAAACTAATCCCGAAGGTAAAACTAAGGAGAGCGTGCCGACGGCCATCACATCAACTCTTGATCCGTTGCCAACGCGCATCGTCACCTCATCCCTCGCAAGCCGCCGTCTATTCCGTAGCTCCTGTTTCGAGTTACAAATATTAGCAACTGAACCGGTATCAAATACCCAGGCACTACAACGAGGGCTAGTAAGGAAAACATCAATAACATGTATATCAAATATACCTTTGATGGTGCCAGCCTTCTTGTCCGCTAAGTACTTCGGACAGTTGCGCTTCCAGTGACCCTTGTCCTTGCAATAGAAGCACTCAGTGTCCGGCTTAGGACCAGACTTGAGCTTCTTCTCAGCAGGGGCAGTGCGCTTGCCGCCGCCTTCTTGAAGGGCTTCTTTGCTCCCTTACCTTTCTTAAAGGTGGGCTTGTTGACCATCAACACATGATTATCCTTTTTGATGTCCACTTCCGCGGCCTTCAGCTTTGCGAAGAGCTCGGTGATCGTATCAGTGGAACCAATCTGATTGTGAGTCACTACAAAACTTTTGTAGCTGGGAGGGAGTGATTGCAGAACCCGGTCAATCTTGAGCTCCTCTGGAATCGTGCATTCCAGTTGCTCAAGGCGTTGAGTGTAGCCCGTCATCTTAATGGCGTGCTCACTAACAGAACTCCCTTCCTCCATCTTGGAGTTAAAGAACTTCTCAGAGATCTCATATCTCTCAGAACGGGCCTAAGTCTGAAACATGGTTTTCAGCTCTTCGAGAATCTCAAAGGGCCCGGGATAGTCTTCAAAACGATTTTGAAGTTCCGGTTCCATAGCAAACAACATGGTGCTCTTAATCACACCATAATCATCCTTGCGCGACTGATAGACAGCTTTCTCATCAGCCGACGCAGTTGCAGCAGGGGGGTCACCTAACGCTTTCCCAAGGACATAGTCCTTTTGACCGCCAGAGAGAATGATTCTCAGATTGCGGAACCAATTGGTGAAGTTAGACCCATTGTTCTTAAGCTTTTCTTTCTCAGCAAAAACGTTGAAGTTGAAGTTGGACTTAGCCATGTGATCTACAATATTTGCAAGTACAAATTAGACTATGTTCGTGATAACTAGTTCAACTTTTAATCAAATTACTAGATGAACTCCCACTAAATTCAACATCCCTCAAGTTGCTTAGTGAACACGATCCAAATTCACCACACCTAATCCGATCTTCACGAGAAGAGATGTGGTTTTAATGGTGGACAACGAAGTGTCGATCATATCATGCATATGACTCATGCTTAACCTTTCGGTTCATGTGTTCCGAGGCCATGTCTGTACATGCTAGGCTCGTCAAGTTAGACCCAAGTATTTCCGCGTGTGCAAAACTGGCTTGCACCCGTTGTATGTGAGCGTAGAGTCTATAGCACCCGATCATCACGTGATGCTTGGACACGACGAACTTTCGCAACGGTGCATACTTGGGGAGAACACAGTTTTATCTTGATCTTTAAGTGAGGAATCATCTTATAATGCTACCGTCGCGATCTAAGCATGATAAGATACATAAAAGGATAAACATCACATGCATATAACTTTATGTGACATGGTATAGCCAATCTTCGCGCAATGATCTCCATCTTGTGCGTGCCGGCATGATCTCCATCACTCCACCATGATTGCCTCCACCACGAATAGCAACTACAACTATGGCTAACTACTTAGCGATAAAGTGAAACTATTACATGGCGTATAAGAAGTTGACACACAGGTCATACACAATTATAAAGACAACCATATGGCTCCTGCCGGTTGTGTACTCATCGACATGCAAGTCGTGAAACATTACAAAACATGATCATCGCATACAATATACACATCACATCTTGGGCCATACCATATCACAGAAAACACTCCCTGCAAAAACAAGTTAGACGCCTCTACTTTGTTGTTGCATGTTTTACGTGGCTTATGGGAGTAGATGCTAAGAACGATTCTTACCTACGGAAAGCCACAACGGTGATATTATGGTTGCCAAACTCCGGTGTTAATCCCATGACAACTATAGTGAGAGAAACTGACATCCACCAGCCGCATGTGTGGAACAAGCCACACGTCAAGTGCGGAGCCGGTCTCGCGAACGCCGTCGCGTAAGGTTGGCCTGGACCGCTTCAATCTCACTATACCGCGTCATAAGAAGAACACAAACAAGAGGCTTGCAACAGAAAACATCAACGCCCGCAACAACCATGTTGCGTTCTACTCGTGAAACACAACTACGCATAGATCTAGCTCTGATACCACTGAAGGGTTTTGCGGCATAGTAAATCAAAATTTTCTACGGATACGAACAGAGGGAAAGCCAAGATCTAATCTAGGAGATGCAAACAACGAGAGAGATTGGATTATATCTTCATACCCTTGAAGATTCGCACAGCGGATCGTTCGTCGGAACGTGGGTGATGTAGTCGTACTCGCTTCTCCTCCTCGTGATCCGATCCGATCTAGCACCACAAGTGGCGGTGCCTCCGTGAGATGCACACGTGCAGCACCTCGATGTATCCTCCTTCCTCAGACCAGCAAGTATGGTGGAGAGACGGATTGGATCTACAACACGACGGCGTGGTGTATATGGTGGAGAATTTCTGCAGCAGGGCTTCGCCTACAAACAGTCGGGAGGGAGAGAGGAGGGCAGCAGGGCAGCTAGGGTTGGAGGGGAAGGTGTAAGGGGTGGTGCGCCCCCAACCCTCTTTATATAGAGGGGGGCGCAGCCCTAGCCCCTCCCCCAAGCCCAAACCGGCGGCCCCAAGGAGGAAGAGTAGGGGGCAAGGAAACCCCCCCTTCTAGAAGGTCTATCTAGAGTTTAAACTCTCTTTGGCCGGCTGGGCCCTATGGGGCCTTGTGACCCTGGCCCAATGCGGCCAGGGCACTCCCTCATAGGCCCATGACCCCTCCCAGAAGGTGGGGCCACGTTGGTCCCCTTCCGGAAGGTTCTAGAAGCTTCCGGTACAATACCGATTAACCCGGAACAATTCCGAACTCCAAAAACTGCACTGCCTTATATGAATCTTATTCTCCGGACCACTCCGGAACCTCTCGTGATGTCCCGGATCCCATCCGAGACTCCAAAAAAAACTCATAAACCAATTATCCAATCTATCCTAGCGTCGAGATACGTTAAGTGTGTGACCCTGCGGGTTCGAGAATATGCAGACATGATCTTCTATCAATAATCAACAGCGGGGTCTGGACACCCATATTGACTCCCACACATTCATCGATGATCATATCGGATGAACCACGATGCCAGGATTCAATCAATCCCATATATATATTCCCTTCGTCTCGCGATATTTTACTTGCCCGAGATTTGATCGTCGGTACCATCATACCTAGTTCAATCTCGTTCACAGCAAGTACTTTACTCATTCCGTAATCCGATATCACTTTGTGATTAACTCCTTAACCACATGCTTGCAAGCGGTGTTGATATTGATTACTGAGTGGGCCCGAAGTATATCTCTCCGACTTGGGAGGGACAAATCCCATCTCGATACATACAACCCAACAGATACTTTCCGATCACCTGAGAGACACCTTTATGATCACCCTCTCATAGGATGACGTTTGATGACCTCAAAGCTTTCTTCCGATACCAGGGAGTTGTATTATCTCATGGTCTAAGGAATACAATATTTGACATAAGAAAAGCTTCGCAAAGACGAACACGATGACACGATCTAATTGCTTCGCTTAGTTTGGGTCTGTCCACCATATCATTCTCCCAATGATATGATCTCATTATCAATTGACAACTCATGTCTATGGTTAGGAAACCTTAACCATCATTGATCAATGAGCTAGTCCATAGAGGCGTACTAGGGACACGGTGTTGTTCACAAACCACACAAGTATTAAAGTTTCCGCTTAATACAATTCTAGCATGGAATATAAACATTATCATGAACAAGAATTATAATAATAACATCTTTATTATTGCCTCTAGGGCATAATTCCAATAGTTACTTCTACTGTGATTGATGCGAGTGGTTCATTAGGTCCTTTTCTAGATGCTACTATAGCTAGTCTAGGAAATACCAAAACTCCAAGTGAAGACATTGTTACACATGTTAGCTTACCTGAGTTTAGTGAGAGTTATGATATTAATGATGGTTACATAGAGCTCACTGATGAATTTGTTGAAGAGTGCCGAAACACACATGGTGCTAGTGCTATTAAGAGTCTCCTTGCTAGACGTACTATTATGCCTAAGAAGTCCTATGATCCTAAGTTTGCCACCTCTCCCATAGATATTAAAGATAAATATTATGATTTCTCTCTTGATTTATCTTGTTTAGATATTGTTGAGAAAGAACCTTTTTGTGGTACTAAAAATGAGAGTGTTGTGGCTCATATGAATGAGCTTTCTACTATGAGTGCTTTATTCTCTGATGATTTTAAAATGCGCAAGTACTTTGTTGCTAAGATCTTCCCTTTTTCACTAAAAGGAGAAGCTAGGGCTTGGTTTAATAGATTACCTCATGGTTCCATTGATAGCCCTGATAGCTTGATTGCTTCTTTCTTCCATAAATATTTTCCTCCCAGTGCTAGACATGCTTCTTTGCAGAGACTTTTTTGATTTTAAACAGGGAGAAGAAGAGAAATAGCCCGAGTCATGGAAAAGATTTTGTTCCCTGATTCATGCATATCCTGGATGTCCATTACCTCAGAATTATCTTATTTATATTTATTATAATGGCCTAACCGATGATTCTAGGACCTACCTAGATAGCTTTGTTGATTGTGTTTTCAGGAAAAGGACTCCTACAGATGCTGAAGAATTAATGAACAAGATAAGCAAGAATTATGATGATTGGACTTCAACTGAGCTGAATACACCTGAGCCTATTACTCCTGAACCAGTTGTTCCTGAACCAGTTCCAACACCAACAACAAATAAGAGGGGAGTTATTGCATTAAATGATGAAGTGATGAAGGAAGCTAAAAAGTGTCTAAAGGAGAAAGGTATTAGAGCTGAAGATGTGAAGAATCTACCTCCTATAGAAGAATTGTGTAAGCTAAATCCCCACTCATCTACTATTGAGGTACACTCTCTCTAATTTAATGAAGGTGATATTCCTTATGGTAAGCCTCCTGATCAATGCTTAGAGGAACTTGACACATTTATTGTTAAACAAGGTAATTTTACTAAACAAGTTCAGAATCATTTATTGGAAAACTCTAGAGCTATCCATGAGTTGAAGTATATTGTGGAAAGAACTTCTAATGATATTAAAATTCTTTGTAAACACTTTCAAATGGTTCAAACCCAACTTGATCGACTTGCTAAGGTGCAAAAGGATGTGCTAGTTAATGCTTCAGGAAATAAACATGCTTATGGAATTAGAACTAGGAGTGGTGCAGCTACTCAAGATCCTTTATATCCTGAAGGACACCCTAAAAGAATAGAGCAGGATTCCCAAAAAGGTGAGAATAGTGGTAGTCCTCATAAGAGGAAGAAAAATAAACAAAAGAAAGTTGAGGAACCACTTGAACCTGCTGTAGATCCTAATAGTATATATGTCTTTGATGCTGAAACTGAGAGTGGTAATGATAAAAATGAGTCTCCTGATAAGGAGGAAGGTGAGGAAGAACCTGAGAAACACACTAAGAACAATAGGTACACAAAGGAAGATTTATTGCTAATAAACATGGTAAAGAGAGAGAACCTTGGGTGCAGAAACCTATGCCTTTTCCAGGTAAGAAACACAAGTCAAAGGAGGAAGAACACTACAACAAGTTTTGTGAGTGGATGAAACCTTTATTCTTGCAAATTCCTTTGACTGATGCTATTAAGTTGCCTCCTTATTCAAAGTACATGAAGGATATTGTCTCTAATAAAAGGAAGATTCCTAATGAGGAGATTTCTACTCTGCTTGCTAATTATTCCTTCAATGGTAAGGTTCCAAAGAAACTTGGTGGTCCAGGTATACCAACTATTCCTTTCTCCATTAAGAATAATTATGTTAGAACTGCTTTATGTGATTTGGGAGCTGGAGTTAGTGTTATGCCTTTTTTCTCTCTATAAGAGACTTTAGCTAGAAAAGTTGATACCAACTGATATTTCTTTGCAAATGGTTGATAAGTCAACTACTATTCCTGTTGGTATATGTGAGGATGTTCCTGTTCAAGTTGCTCATAATTGCATGGTCTAACTGATTTTGTTGTGCTTGAAATGCCTGAAGATGATAATATGTCTATTATTCTTGGGAGACCTTTTCTTAATACTGCAGGTGCTGTCATCAATTGTAATCAAGGAAAAGTAACATTCAATATTAATGACAAAGAGCACACTGTCTATTTCCCCAAGAAGATTGTCAGAAGCTATTGCCTAAATTCTATTGAATATTTTGAGGGCATCAAGGTTGGAGAAATATATTTTCCCATTCCACAAGAAAATTTTGAAACCATTATGATTGGGACCATTGTTATCAAGTATGAGGTAGCATAATAACCTTGTGGAATGCAAAGTTTTGCTTCGTATAAGATTGTTTTGGTAACAAGACTTGATCAACCTTGTTAACAAAAGGATTTTAATGAACAAAATAATGTTTCTACTGTGGTTATACTTGCTTTCTTTTTCCTTTCTCCTTCCTAGTCTTTACTTTAGCTTTAGTTTTGCTAGTTGTTTGCTTGTTTGAGATTCTTAGAGCTCCTGTAGTTTGGCTTCTGGTTTGCTTTTGCTTCTTCTGAAAAACTGTTTCTGCGAGAAAATCAATTTTCATACCCTGAAAATTGGCCAAAAATAAAGTTTCCTAAAAAATCCCATAAAATTCAAAATAATTTTTTCCTCGAAAAAAGGGGCAGAGTGGCACCTGAGATGACCGAGGGGGCCACCCCTATGCCCCACACCCATGGTAGGAGCGGCCTACCTAGTGGTGGCGCCTAGGGAGGGTCTAGCCCACCTAGGCCCCTCCAGGATGCCTCCTCAAAGCCACCTTCTTTCTCTCGCCCGAAAAACACCGGAAAACTTGCTCAAGCTCGGGTTCTTGTTATTCTTGCTCACGATTTTTGATCTCCTTGTTCATCCCATCTCTGCTGATATTTGGAGGGATTGTTCCTTGGTATGTGCCTCCTCCACTTGTCCAATTAGATTTGTGATTGGTAGATGGTATCTTGAGTATTTTTCTACTGTAGGTGATAGGTTTTTTGAGCTTGCATGCTTGTTCTATGTTTAGAAACTTTGTTTTGATGCATGTGTAGTCCTGTAGCAAGCTCCTATAGTAGTTGCTCATCATTTATCAACTTAGAAATCACTTGTTTTGATGGTTGTTTAAAATTTCAGCAAAGGGAAGTCATGGACCACCACACCTTTGGTGACATTTTTGAGAGTGATGCACCTAGAAGGGCAAGGCTTCCAAGGTCATCCACTAGTTTTAGACCCTCATACAATGAGGATCTCATCACTCCGCGGTTTGGTGACGAGGGAGATGAAGGGGATGCGCACCCCTCCACCTTTCCTTGTCAAACTTTCTTGCGAGCTGCTGGGATTATTAATGATTTCATGGCTTTGATTGAGAGGGATGGTCTAACAAGTTTCATGTAGGATGAGAGTGCACAATATGCTTCACTTACTAAAACATTTGTGGAGAGTTTCTCCTTCACCAATAGTTTGTTAAATCCTTCTGTGTCTTTCAGACTTTATGGCAAGGCTCATTCTAGGTCTTTGAAGAAATTTTGCAAGGCCCTGGGACTTGGTACAAATGGGTCATCAAAGAATATTATAGCTCTTCCCGCTGAATTTTTGGAACTATACCGAGGAATAACCAATGATGATGACCGTAGAGCTCAATGAGGGAAGATAAAGAACATTCAACTTCCAGCCATCAGGTACTTCACCTATTATCTTACCACCAGTGTTCTTGGTATGGAGAACACTAGTAATATATCCAACAATCAATTGGCCTTCTTAGCTGTTGCGCTCTATAGTGAGGATAAGTATAATCTTGGTTCATTCATTGCTCGTCGTCTAGCTGCTAGGGGACCCATTTATGGGGGAATTATTGCTACTTGTATTGCTGCTGCCTTGGACATTGCTGTTGATCCCCATGATACAGTTTTGGCTCCTCAGAGACTTGATCTTGCTGCCATGAAGGCGCACCACTTTGTCACCTCTAGCTCTACTCTTGAGAACTTGGTTTATAGAATGATGTTTACTGACGGGGAAGAGAGAGAGATCCCTCTACCCCAAACCACTTTGTTTAGTATTTCTCAGGGACCTTGGTCACAGACGAAGGCGGAGATGGATGACAAGCTGCGCTATCTCAACTTCAGCGGGCACTATCAGGGGGGAGCGCCCGCATATGACCCCGATGTACACTACACAGGGGAGGCCTCGAGCTCGTACAAGGACGAGGGAGCCTCCTCGACATACTACGGAGATGCATCTACTTGGGCACCATGGGATTGAGCCCCGCTTAGGCAAAAAAGCCTAAGCTTGGGGGAGGTACACCTGTCACATCCCAAAATTTTCCAAATTTTGAAATGTGAAAAAAAAATAATTGTTGAAATTTAGGGTGAGAAGAAACTTTTTGATTCCAATTGGAAACATCAAAACCTATTTTGATCCAATAGAATCCTAAAGGGATTTAAAAGGATAAATAAAAAATAAAGTTATAATAGTTGGGATCACTATTTTTGGATCTTTAAATAAAAAGATATGGTTTTGATAAGCAAAGGTAGAATTATAAATAAGGACTATTTTTTAAAGAGCCAAATTAATCTTGGCCAAGCTTTTAAAATAAAATATTTCTATTTGATAAAAAGAGTAAAGGATTACTTAAATTAAATAATAAGGATTTATTAATATCCAATTTTATTTAAGTAAAGGCTTTTCCATTTTGAATAAACACTACAACTTGTTAAAGTATTTTAAATAAGAATTCCAAGTGTTTTGTTTTTCAAATGAAACCTACTGAAAAGGTTTTGATATTATTTAGATTTCAAATAGAGTTTTAAAATAAATTAAATCCTATTTGAAATAAAGACTAAGGTCTATTTATTTAATTATTAATAGATCCTACAAGAATAAAAGAATTATTTTATTTTGGACTTTGGAATATGTTGATAAACAGAATTAAAATTCACCCAAAGTTTGGTGGTGGTTTGAATTAATTTGGAGTTTGAATTGTTTGAATTAAAATCAAAACAGAATAAAACAAATGGGAAAAAGAAAAAGAAACAGGAACAGGAAAAAAATAAAAAGGACTCAGCCCAGCCCAGCTAGCCCACTAAGCCCAGCAGCCCACTCTCACTTTCCCCCCGAAGCGTTTTCTTTTACTCGCGAACAAACCCGCAAGGTCGCTGACGGTTGGACCCCACCTTCCCCTCTCTCACTCTCGCTGACAACGGACCCCACTGGCCACCTCATCATCATCTTCACCACGACCACGTCCCCCTCGCCGTTTTCTGCCGCGAATCAATGGTGTTAATTCGCGTTGATGACTGAGTTACTCCTCGCCGTGACCACGCGCCTTAAAACGCCTCGCCCTTCTCTTCCATTCCCCCCAAACGCCAGCCCCTCTCTGCCACCGGGCTGCTCCAATTTCGAGCTCGAACACCACTACTCCGACGAGCTCACCAACCGATTCCAGCCACACCTCGCCGCGCCTCGCCTTCTACTGCACGTGAGCATGTTCCCCATCACCTGGCGCATCTTCTAGTGCCAACTGCTTGGCCACGCCCGCTCCAGAACGTCGGCAACCTCGACACCAAGCACCACCGTCGTCTGCCTTTTCCTCCGGCGAGTTTCCCCGGTGAGAACAAACCGCCCCGAGCTCTTCCGTTGAAGCTCCTATGATCTACGCACTCGCCCGCATCTAACCGTACCTTTTTCTTGCCTTCTGGTGGACTGCAGCACCGTCGCCGTCGACAAGCAGAAGCTTCTGTCGCCGCCGCTAGCTCCGGCGAGCAATAGCCGCTGCCCTGGTGCGCCCCTCGACAAGCTAACCACGCCCTGAGCTTCACCACAACCGCGCGAGCACAGTGAGCTACTCCTCTATCTCCCTTGCTTCCTAAATCACCGGCGACTGCACTGTCTGACCGCGCCGCCGCCTGTCGCCGTCGCAGCGCCGCCACTTTGTGGTCGAGTAGATCTGAACCGTTCGATTTAGATCAGACGCGTAGAAACAGAAGACTTAACGAAGGGGTAAGGTTGAACTAGAGCTGCACGATTTTATTTAGATCTAACGCACCAGAGAGGCTGATCCAACCGAAGTGGTACCAGCCTATCAGAACAAGACACGTGGCCAGACTCAGGATTTAAAATAGAAATTTGATCTATTAGAATTGCAAACTTGTAAAATTCATAACTTTAATTCTACACGTCAAAATTTTGCAAATTTTATATCAATGGAATCAGCAGAGCAAGTACTTTGCAACCATGCACTTTGTTTAATGTTTTGATTCTGGAAAATTGGTTGAAATTGCAGAAACATGTGTAGGCATAATTTGAATATAAAAATTGTTCTAAATATATTTTCAAGGTGAAATCTTTGCAAAATGGATTGTTTTGAACCTACTGACCATAGGAACCAACTTATGGATTGAAAAAGGTATTTTGTGAAGTTAAGGAATAAATATTTGAGTTAGCCCATTTCTAGTCAAATAAAAATATTGTTTATGGTTTAGAAATGATTTTTTGAGTAAAGCCTTTGGGAAATGTTTTGGTTCAAACCTTACGACCCTAAACACCAAGTTTTGTGATTTAATAACATATTTTTTGAACCATATAAAGTCATTACTTTGCTAAAAGATATTTTCAACAACATAAAATATCACCTTAGCATAATATTTGGTTTATGAGATAAAAACTTTTGCAAATGGTTTTACCACTTTTGTAAATGACCAATGTGAGCTTGAAAATGTTTAGAGCCTAGTAGAAACCACTTTTCCAAATAAAACTATCTTTTGCATGCTTGCATGCATGACCTTGTTTTTGTTATTTTATGTGTGAGAAATTGTTTGAATGCTAGTTGAATATATGTTTGCTTGATTGAGTTGTAGTGAAAATTAGAAGAGTGTGATATTTGCAAGATCAAGAAGTGAACCAACATTCTCTACTAAAAAGGCAAGTGACACTATCATCCATGTCCTACTATTTTCATTACACTTAGTGGATTTTTGTAACATGCATGTTAAGGACTACTATATTTTATGCTATGCTATATCCTAATAGGATACCCTTATATCTTCCTTAGTGAAAACATTGTAGTTGTAGCAAGCTTAGCCCTGCTATATATTTGGGATGGGATACATGATATGATTATATGAAGTGTTGGAAAGATATATGTTTTATATAATAAAACAAGTACTCAATGAACCACCTGGGTGGAAAAGGATACTCAAGGTTGGACAAGGTGGCAACAAAAGGAACCATGTTTATATGGCTATCTTTTTGTGTGTGCACTAGAAGAAAACCACCCAGGGACTTAGAGATTGAACATGTTTCTCGTACAGTGGCTTCCGTGTACAGACACATGCTAAATGGGCTCTGGCTTAGTCAACTACATAGTGGAAGACCCATGCATTGGCATCTTCAGGTTAACTAGAATTGTGTATGGGAAATATATCCCTACATTGGTGCCTGGTTGACAAGCTAGCATTGTGTATTGGGAGGACTTCTACGGAAAGACTTTGTCACATTCTCGATCTTCCAGTACTCCATTTTGGTGAGTACTTATCCAGCGGCCACTGGTGGCATCAAGACGAGATTGTGTCATGTGGGTAAAGTGTACAACTTCTGCAGAAGATCAAAATTCTAAGTACTTAGCCGTGTCCCCGATTACGGACAACTCTTAGCAACTAAGGCCTGAAGCTATGGAAGATCTCGACATTCCAATTTCTCAAAGTAAAACTTGATGGTGACAACAAGGGATTAGAAGCACTTGGATTTTTTCCAAGGAGTTCAGAAAGATTTGACATAAGATCAAAACTATTTTGAAAAGATAGGATAAAACTATATTGCTTTCTGCAAATGAGCCTAAACCCCTACTTAGCCAAATATGCATATATTGATAGGTTCCACTTATTTCTACATAGTAGTGAAACTTGCCAATACAATTCAAATGTATTGACCCTTGTGGCTGCAAATTATTATGTTGCAGGTTTGTTTAATGTTAGTGAAGTGTGTTGATTAGGATTGCAAGTCTACAACCAACATGATTGCCTGTGGCACTTTGAAGATGAAGGACTCCATGCTATAGTTATTTCTGTTGCATTGTAATGAGATAGCCAAATGAGCTATGTAAGATGTAATGAACTATTTTATTCCTGGTTATAAAGTTATATTATGACCTTTGTTTCTTGATATTACATCTTAACTGTGGATGCTAGCTATTGATCCAGGAACTAGCATTGTAAACACAGGGATCTCTACCTTATTAAAGGTTGGGAACCTAACAACATCGACGTCACACTCATCTATATATCATGTTTGGTCGGTTCTTTGTATATCCATTGTTTCGCTTTCTTTTTGGTTCTTGTTGCTGCTTTCTCAAAAGCCCAAAAATACCAAAAATATTTTCGTTGTTTCTCTTGGTTTGTTTCTTTGCTTTGGTTTGCCCTAAAAGAAAAATCCAAAAAGATTTTGCTTTGTTTGGTTTGCTTTGTTTTTGTTTGGTTTTTCTTTGTTTGCTTGTTTCTAAAAAATCGAAAACACCAAAAATATTTGTTGTTCTTCTTTGGTTTAGTGAGTTCTTTGCAGGGTTCAGCCGTCCTCAGTGGATTTTGGTTTCATGTTAATTATTCAAGTCACACAAGTGAAGAGCAATAATGAAGATTAAGACAACTCGAGGTGTGCTAAGAGGCTGGTAACGAACTCTATTTGTTTCATTTTTGTACATATACTCATCATTGTGAACATGCTCAGCCCGTTTGTGTAAGGTGTATGTCATTATGGATGCTTAGTAGTTCTTGCTTGTCTATGATTAGCTCCAGCTTGCTAATAGTTTGTAGCATGTCATATGAATGTTTGCTTGCATTGTTTTAATCATACTTTGGTATGATATTGTGGTATCCTCCTTTGACTGTTCATGTGAATCGACTTGGCACATGCTCACGCATGCATATGACTAATCAATAGTCAGTAAGCCTCGATGATTTAGTTTGCCTCAGAGTTCTTGTATCACTTTCATGCCATAGTTAGTCCTATTTTGTTGCAAGCATGATTATGATAGTTATTGCTCTCTCGTTTGTCGCTCCCTCTCTATTGCTAGCCTTCACTTGCACTGAGTATGTGCTCTACCTGTGCTTCCAACTCCCCAAAACCAATATTGCCAGCTGTGTCCACCATACCTACCTATTAGCATCATTTGATATTTCAGTGCATATTCCATATGCCGTGTTTTCTTCCAAAATAAAATGTTTGTCTGTTTTTAGAAAGTTAGTTAGTAAAGCTCTCAAGAACTTGATGGCACACTTTATTCCTTGCGCTTAATCTTGAACCATTGTGACTAGTCCATGAAAGTTATATTCTTGCTTATTATATGCTGGGAGTCAGCAGAACCGTGATGTCACGAGGAACGCTTTCAACACCTATTGGATATTTCATCCAGTTGATACTTTGCTCTTTTGTTTACGGATGTCGACGATGTGAAATAAAAGGGGAAGTTGTTAGTTCATGTAGTTTATACATTATGTTAGAGAAACGTCTGGGCCGCTAGCCTAAGCCATGCTTAATCATAGTGGAAACTTGCAGCATCACTATAATGAGCACCTATGAAGCATCCTCAATAAAAAGCTATGCATATGGTAAATAAAAAGATTGCTGAGATGCTCATTGTCTGCTTTCCTTGTCATTTTGGTTATGGGAAAGCTCATGTACCATGTGCAAGGGGTACCCCGTTGGCGGCTCTCGATGATATGCATGTATTTACAATGACAAGAACTTTGAGGTGACCAAAGTTGAGTAGCATGCGGAGCGACCCTCATACTCAAGGGACTTGGGATTTCCAGTCTATGATCTATCAAGCATATGATTCAGAGTGGACCTCACTTTCACCTTAACCACATGAAGATGCGGCAATGAGAGCTCAAAGCTAATGAGTACCTTCCTTTCGGAATTAGGAAGCCTTTCAAACCTTTGAAAACCGTTTTCACAACTTTGTTGAGTCACCACTTATTCTATGAGCACCTTCTTGAGAGCATAGTTGTCATTATTGTGTTAGTTCCAAAACTTGGTTAATTATGTCATGACTTTGATGCTTGCATCTCTGATATCTTTACTTCTAATCTTCATGTGAACTTCAGAGGTGCCTTGGCATTTATATTGTGCTCTTCAAACAAAGGCAAGCGATATACCACTCTATCATACCTTATTATGAGCATTCCAATGTTGCTTGTGTTTATGTTTCATGCTACTTATTATTATTAAGTTGGTTTCTCTTCATAGCTTGCAATGGCTATTGAGTAGACTTAGTTGTATACTCTTTATTATGAATTTTCTAAGCATCTACACCTACGCTGAGAATATTTACATCATATGAAGCAAAGTGTTTGTGAAAGTTCTTTTATCGCACTCAGTTTTCAACTGAATTGCTTGAGGACAAGCAATAAGCTAAGCTTGGGGGAGTTGATACGTCCAAAACATATCTACTTTCTCGAGCACTTTGTTAGTGTTTCTTCTCTAAACTTGTGTGATTTGGATACAACTAACACGGACTGACGCTATTTTCAGCAGAATTACCTTGGTGTCTGGTTTTTGTGCAGAAAATGAACTATCAGGAAAAATCCCGAAAAATATGCCAAAAATTATATTTCACCAGAAGATCCACGGACCAGAAGGGGAGACAGAGGGGAGGCCTGGGGTCCTAGACCCACCCTAGGCGCGGGCCCACTGACCCCGCACCTGGGGGAGGTTTGGCCACCCTAGGCAGCTCCCCGGCCTCCCTCCACGCCTAAAAGTTGCCTTCTGACCTAAAAATAGAGGGGGGTCGATAGTTTTGCAGAAAGAGTTCCGCTCCGCCGCCGCCATGAGAAACCCAGATTCGGATCTAGAAACTCCGTTCTGGCACCCTGTCGGGACGGGGAATTTGGAGAGGATCATCATCGTCATCATCACCAACATATCTCCATCAACCACCGATGTTTCCCTCATCCATGAGTGAGTAATCCCCCGCTGTAGGCTTGGGGATGGTAGGGATTGGATGAGTTCTATCATGTAATCGAATAAGATCTGTTAGGGGCATAGTGCCTAGTATCTCTATTAGTGTTATTTGACTTTGTTGCAACTTGTAGTGCTTAATGCTTGTCACTAGGGCCCGAGTGCCATGATCTCAGATCTGGACTTATTATTGAATCATTATGATAGAATTTTTTGTGATCTTATCTGCAACTTGTGTACACATATCATTATCCGGATCCAAAGGCCCCAAAGTGACAATAATTGGGACAACCGGAGGGGATGGCTGTGGTGTGAGGATCACATGTGTTCACGGAGTGTTAATGCTTTGCTCTGGTGCTCTATTAAAAGGAGCACCTTAATTGCCAGTAGTTCCCTAGAGGCCCCGATGCCATGGGCTGGCTGGACAAAAGATGTTGTGCAAGTTCTCATTGCAAGCATGTATGACTATATTTGGAGCACATGCATAGGATTGTTTAGTACTTGGATGCTTATTATTATTTATCTGCAATGCCCTAGTTCTTTGAAGTTACATGTTTAGACTCGTCCATGCAATGTCCGTCCATCCATCCCTATGTCTACCGCACTCGAATCCTACTACTACCGTTACTATTACTATTGCTACTGTTTCACTGTTGCTATTACTGCTGTTGTTGCTTTGCTGTTGCTACTACAAATTGTTGCTACTGATAAACTTATGTGAGCAAGAACTATTTCCAGGTGCAGCTGAACTAACAACTCAGTTATTAAGGCTTGCAAGTATTCTTTGGACACCCTTGTGTCGAATCAATAAATTGGGTAATACTACCCGCGAAGACTGTTGCGTGTTGGAATTATGCCCTAGAGGTAATAATAAAGGTGTTATTGTTATAATTCTTGTTCATGATAAATTTTATATTCAATGCTAGAATTGTATTAAGCGGAAACTTTGATACTTGTGTGGTTTATGAACAACACCGTGTCCCTAGTACGCCTCTATGGACTAGCTCATTGATTAATTATGGTTAAGGTTTCCTAACCATAGACATGAGTTGTCGATTAATAATGAGATCATGTCATTAGGAGAATGATATGATGGACAGACCCAAATCAAGCAGAGCAATTAGATCATGTCATCGTGTTCATCTTTGCGAAGCTTTTTCTATGTCAAATGTTGTATTCCTTAGACCATGAGATAATGCAACTCCCTGGTATCGAAAGAAAGCTTTGAGGTCATCAAACGTGTAACTACCTCGGTGAATTACGCTCTTAGTTACAAGCCTGGATGAGCGGAAATGGTTAAAATAGTACGGTGGGGCCAAATGCCACTCACAGGTAGACCTTTCGGCTGTCCTAACCATTTCCAAAACATCGGGACAAGAACGAGCGGCGTAATCGGCAGGCGAAGGGATCAACTACATACACAAATGAGTATGTATGCAAGCCACCATACAACAGTCCTTAGAGCCATTCCATCTAAAAGAAATAGAAATATTGCGACGCCATACGGCAAGATCCAAATATCCTAGATAGATATAATAGTTTAGGATATCTCCTCATACATCAAACATCAGAGTATCAGGCGGAAGCGGAAAACAAGATCCGAGTACGGATAAGAAGCAAATCGGCATAAGATGCCCCATAAATAAACTCATCCCGCCCACAGATCTCACGGATCCCCGTTCCCGGAATCTCTACACCGAGTGATCGTTGCCCACATCGTTCGTCTCCTCCACCCAGTATCCATCTTGCGAGTTTACTTGTTCATCTGAATCAAACAATTTATCGTGTGAGACCCTAGGGGTACTCAGCAAGTCTTTATGCCTCTAAAGGGGACACAACCTGGGGTGACGCAATTTGCAGCAAAAGATAACACCTAACAATTCTATAGATACTCGCTAACCATCCGCCTAACCAAAGATAGACGGATGTCCGTGAATTAATAACAACAGTTATAACAGTAATATTAACAGATCCATCCTCCTCCTCGCTTACCAACGAGGAAGCGGACGAACAGCCCCATCCGTTGGCAGTTTTATTATCCATTCCATGAGTGTTGCACTATTTACTAGTCAGATACTTAGTCAATTTAAAAAAACGGTACTTTAGTTATACTTGTCTATGATCGAGAAACTGTGCTCCAAGTCGTCCATAACCGCGGACACGGCTCTCAGAAAGATTTACCCTGCAGGGGTGCACAAATAGCAACACACACTCGATCAACCTCGGAAAAACCAAATCAAAACCCAACGAGGCATTCACGACAAAGCGATCACAGGATTCAGAAATGTTTCAGGGGGCCACCCCATTAGGCTACCCGCAACGAAGTTGGCTGGCTCCGAGACAGACCCAAGGTTTGCGTCAATGGCTGTAAACGACTGGGAACCCGAAAGTGTGATTGGGCTTGTCGATACCGCGAAAACACTCCGCATCCAAAACAGTAAAGGTGCTCCCCGCACAATCTTAAATAAAGCAGTAAAGCATGGCATAGGTACAGGATAGTAATAAAGCCCCAAACTACTTTGTGGCCCCAAGAAATAAGAATGAACCAAGCTCTGGCTCAGGGGGGTTCATAAGCCTCCCGGATGTGGATAGTGCGAATAGTCAAGGAACAGGAATCAAGTACTCGGGGTCCTACGGGACACAAGTGAACATGAAGAACCAAATAGCAGATATTGCTCACCGGTGCCACTGTCATTAGTTATCCCATTACTACTCAGGTTAAGTTGTTTAGGTACCTCGTTATCCATCAGACACTCACATACCCTACACATGTTGTTCTACGACCCGCATGGCTCAAACAACTCCTGTAGTAATGGCTCATGGGATGGAGGAACAAGCTTCGGTGGGGTTTAAATGTAAAGGCTATGCAGTACTTGGGATTCAGTTTAATGCAATCGCGACTCAATGATGCAAGAATAAGATAGAGGCAATAGGTACTATATGTATGCGAGCATGTGGTAGTGCTTGCCTGGCAGCTCAGTTGAAGCGAGGGACGGATCTGGGTAGTGCTCCTGGGTTTCTTGATATATCCCCTGCCCAGCGTCTATTCGAAGAAGAACCAAACAAACAAGGGCCAACATAAATAGAGTGCACAAGCATATGAATTAAAATGCGACAAGCAAACAATCATGCCATGATGAATGATGCACAATTTGCATGGCAATAATGTAGCAGGGCATGGGTGAGATGTGGAATACAAGAATAAAGCCTTTTATTGAGTTTTAGTCACATTCTAACCTAAAATAAGTTGCTGTAAACTTTATATTTATATGATGCATGCTACAATACAGAACATGGAATGCATAAACAGAAAGGTCTCGTCGAGCTGATCATTTTAGACATATCATTTGTCAAATTCGGAGTTATAAAACAAAAGTTATTAATTAATTAAGGCAAAGGGCATTTTATTTGTAATTTTAATCAACTCGAAATTTTAAAGTGTTCAAATAATATTTTGAATGGCATATTTGAAATCCTCACATTTTTCTGATTTCAAAACATATATTACATGTTTAATTTGGAATTATATCTTAAAAGATATTTGAAAACAGATTTGAATTTGAATTTAAAACAAATTTGAAAAGGTTTTAATTAAACAGCAAGCAGAAACCATTTTGTACTCACACATACCTAGCCACTGACAGCGACAAGTGGGGCCAGGGCTGACTGGGCGACACAGCGTGCAGAACAGGTTTTTCTCACCGCGGCTTACCTAGACCATGAGGCTGACAGGTGGGGCCGGCGGCCTCGCGGGTCCACGGCGCGCGCAGCCAGCCAGCGGGCGACACGTCGCGGATCCGGGGAGTGCGGGTTGAGGCGGTGGAACTTGGGGGGGGGTTCTGCAAAAACACAGGGGGGCTGACCAGTGGACCCAGAGGGATCGCGGGTTTAGGGAATTAAAAAGGGGGGGCTAAGTGTAAAGTGGCAACAGGCCCTGTACTGTTGTTCTTCTCTGAACCGATCGACAGATCGGTGACCGACCGACGCGGAGCGCGACACGGGGGATCGAACTGGGGACTTAGGACTCGCGCTCGGTGGCGGCAACCAGCGCAGTAGGATGTGGGTGATGACAGGAGGGAGTAACGCGGCTAGCTAACGCGGGGCGTCACGGGGTCGTGCAGGCGCAGACACGCCCAGAGGGCGTTCGTCCTGTGGTCCGGCGAGACTAAGGCGCGACTAAGAAAGAGAGGGTGTCAGCGGGGATGGTTGGCTCACCGTGGGGAGGGCGGTGGTGTCAGATCAGCTTGGGGAGCAGCAGGACGACGACGAGGCAGGCGAACGGCAGCCTAGGGTTTCGTCGGGGCGTCGCAGGGTGTGGCGGAAGCGGGGCTCCTCCTCCTCTCTAGCGGGTACGGGGCGAAGCAGAGGATCCCTCTCGGTCGCCCAGGCCACCTCCACGACGTGATCACCGGCTGGAGTGACGGGGGCGACGCGGTGCTGGCGGCGAACGGCGGCAGGTCTTGGCGACGAAGAGGAAGAAGGGGCGGCTCTGGGGCGGATCTGGGGACGCCAGGGAGTCGTGGGAAGGGAGGAAAAAGGAGGAAGAGGGAGGAGGCCAGCTGTGGCAAGGGGTAGATAAGGTGGCCTCGGTGCCACCTTTTTCC
Source organism: Avena sativa (assembly GCA_916181665.1). Classification (NCBI taxonomy): domain Eukaryota; kingdom Viridiplantae; phylum Streptophyta; class Magnoliopsida; order Poales; family Poaceae; genus Avena; species Avena sativa. Next base: position 293,218,699 of record OV702297.1, on the reverse strand, counting down.
TCTCCTCCTCGGCACGTGCTCGGCCGGCTGGGCTGGCTGGGGCTGGTCCAGGGCGAGGCAGAGGCAGGCAGGTGGGCCAGGAAGAGGGGGAGGTAGGTCAGGTCCGGGTGGGACAAGCATGGTAGAGAGAAAAGAAAGAGAGAGAAGAGGGGAGGCTCGGTGAGCTAGGGTTGGCTAGGGGAGAGGCTCGGGTTAGGGCTGGTTAGATGGGGTAGGAGGGTAGCTAGGTGGGGCCTACATGGCATAGAGGAAGGGAGAGAGGCCGAGAGAGAGGGTCGGGTAGCTAGGGTTAGCTAGAGAGGGTGGCTCGGGTTAGCTAGGTGGAGGGCTTGGTTAGGGTTTAGGTTTAGGGAGGAGGTTAAGGATAGAGAGCCTAGGGGAGAGGTGGTGAGGTTGTTTAGGGTTTTACATCCTCACATGAGCAAGCAAGGAGGGGATGGTAAGGAGAGGTAGAGTAGGGTGTGATTGAGGTATAGGGTTTAACATGCCCAAAACTAGATCAAGCTAGAAAAGGTGTTGAGATGGAGATGGTGAGGTGATGAAAGAAGAAGGTGTGATCAACAAGAGATCAAGAACACATAGGATGATGACACAAGACAAGACCCACTTTAAAACAAAGGCAAAACTCAAAGGAGAAGAGATGGTGGAGCTTTGCATGGCCCATGCATGTATTTAATGCCATGTGTTAATCTTGTGAAAACAAAATAAAATCTCATGGCATTTATTTATGTGCATCCTCAAAAGATGGAGTAAGGGCCAAGCTAAGGAGTTATAGAATTAGATCCACCCAACCCACATGAGCTAGAATAAATATCAAAAGAAAAAGACTTACAAGCTCGTGGGTTATTGGAATGGTGGAAGTATAAGGTGGTGACAAGGAAAGGTGATGGAGTTGAATAAAAGATATGCCCCCAACTCAACTTGGGCATTTAAACAATATATCAATAACCAAATACAATATCAAGAGGCAAATACAATTAATAATGCATATGAGAGAAGAACCAAATCAAAAGGGTTTTATATGATGCTCAAATGCAAGGTGGCATGATGACATGAGCATGATATAATTATGATGCAACAATTATATATAGGAAGTAGCCATTATCTTACTAGACCAAGTAGCATTACAATTGTTAGACAATTGGGATGCTACAACTCTCCCCCACTAAACAGGAATCTCGCCCCGAGATTCTAGGATGACGAAGACACAAAGAGGGTAGGATACTTGGCACGGAGATCATCTTCACGTTCCCAAGTGGCTTCATCAACGGAATGGTGCGACCACTGCACCTTGCAGAACTTGATGGACTTGTTGCGAGTCCTTCTCTCTGCGACTTCAAGGATTTTTGTGGGGTGTTCTTGATAAGACAGGTCTTCTTGGAGATTGATAAGCTCATGGTCCACGGTCCTGCCGGGATCCTTGAAGCACTTCTTGAGCTGAGAGATGTGGAAAACATCATGGACCTTGAGTTTTTCCGGGAGCTCAAGAGCATAAGCAACTTCTCCTCTTCTTCCACGAACTTTGAAGGGACCGATGTATCTAGGAGCCAGCTTTCCTTTGATACCAAAGCGGTGCGTGCCTCTCATGGGAGTGACACGAAGGTAAACGAGATCACCAGGGACATACTCCATGTCCGTGTGCTTCCTGTCATAATTGCTCTTCTGGCGACTTTGAGCAATCCTCAGATTTTCAAGAATGATGTGAACCTTCTCCTCCGCTTGAGTCACAATGTCAGGGCCAAACAAGATCCTTTCACCTGCACCCGACCAACCAATCGGAGTTCTGCATTTGCGACCATAGAGAGCCTCAAATGGTGCCATCTTTAGACTTTTCTGGAAACTATTGTTGTAAGAGAATTCAGCATAAGGAAGACATTCTTCCCACTTCATGCCGAAAGAGATGACGCAAGCTCGGAGCATATCTTCCAGAATCTGATTGATCCTTTCAACTTGTCCTTGCGACTGAGGGTGGTAAGCTGTGCTGAAGTTCAATTTTGTTCCCAAAGCATTTTGGAAACTTCCCCAGAACTTGGAAGTGAAGATGCTTCCACGGTCTGAACTGATCTCAAGAGGAACCCCATACAGAGAGACAATTCTGTTGATATAGAGCTTAGCCAACTGAATTGCAGAAATTGTTTCCTTGACGGGAAAGAAGTGAGCCACTTTAGAAAGCCTGTCAATGACAACAAAGATTGCATTGTTGCCCTTCTGCGACCTTGGAAAACTAGTGATGAAGTCCATCTCTACTTTCTCCCATTTCCATTCCGGGGGTTTCAATGGCTGAAGAAGACCGGAAGGTTTCTGATGGACAGCTTTAACTCTGCGGCAGACATCACACTCCGAGACATACTTGGCACAATATCGTTTCAATCCCGGCCACCAATATTGTGTTTTCAAGTCCATGTACATCTTTGTGCTGCCAGGGTGGATAGAAAGAACAGAATCATGCGCCTCCTTGAGAACTTGCTCTCTCAAACCCGGGTAGTTCGGAACAAACATCCGGTGTCCAAAGAAAAGCGTGCCTTGGTCATCGACGTGGAAGGACTCATACTTCGGAAGCTGGATGTTGGAGATGATCTTTTTGGTGTACGGATCACCAAGTTGAATGGAGCGAACCTTTTCTTCCAAGAGAGGGGTTGCCAGAAGGTTCAGAAGATACCCTTGATCCACAATTTCAAGGTTGAGCTGACGGAATTCCTCGCACAAGAGTGGCTGTTGTTCTTCCAACATGAGGTTGCTGACATAAGCTTTGCGGCTGAGAGCATCGGCCATGACATTAGCTTTGCCCGGAGTGTAGTTGATGGTCAAATCGAAATCATTGATTTCTTCAATCCACCTCCTCTGACGAAGGTTGAGATCAGGCTGTGTGAAGATATACTTCAGACTCTTGTGATCAGAAAAGATTTCACAACGGTTGCCAAGCAAGTAATGCCTCCATACTTTCAAAGCAAAGACAACTGCTGCGAGTTCAAGGTCATGTATAGGATAGTTGATCTCATGCGTCTTCAACTGTCGAGAGGCATAAGCAACAACTTGTTTTGCTTGCATAAGGACCGCATCCAATCCTTGCAAAGATGCGTCACAGAATATCTGGAAAGGCTTGGATGTATCTGGAGGAACCAAGACTGGTGTGGAAGTGAGCTTCTCTTTGAGTGTTTCAAAGCTTGCTTGACATGCAGGAGTCCAAAGGTATTTCTTGCCTTTCTTGAGGAGATCGGTAAGAGGCTTCGCTATCTTCGAAAAGTTCTGAACGAAGCGACGACAATAACTAGCCAAACCAAGGAAGCTCCGGACTTCTTTGACATTTACAGGGGGAAGCCAGTCAACAATTGTCTTTACAGTTTCCGGGTTGACGGCAATGCCCTTGGCAGAGAAGACGTGACCCAGATAGGTGACTTGAGGCAGCCAAAACTCACATTTGGAGAACTTTGCATACAGGCGGTTCTCACGAAGCTTCCAAAGGCAGATTGTGATAACAAATTGGATGCAACAGATAGACAAGGAATTACACACACACACACGAACACACACTTTCTATGGTACTAGGGAAACCCAGAACACGTGAATCCTAGTTTGAATTTTAAGAAGAGGATTGAAAATGTTACACTTCCTTACCATAAAAGGGTGGGTGGGTGGGTAAGAAGAAAAGTGGAAGCAGTCCTACTCTCATGTTTTGTTTTGTTTTTCCCTAGTATACATAGCTACCAAAAATATTTGCTAGACTGACAACAACCATTTGGCTGAGACCCTGAAGGGCGGGATGGCTCTGATACCAATTGTAACTACCTCAGTGAATTACGCTCTTAGTTACAAGCCTGGATGAGCGGAAATGGTTAAAATAGTACGGTGGGGCCAAATGCCACTCACAGGTAGACCTTTCGGCCGTCCTAACCATTTCCAAAACATCGGGACAAGAACGAGCGGCGTAATCGGCAGGCGAAGGGATCAACTACATACACAAATGAGTATGTATGCAAGCCACCATACAACAGTCCTCAGAGCCATTCCATCTAAAAGAAATAGAAATATTGCGACGCCATACGGCAAGATCCAAATATCCTAGATATATATAATAGTTTAGGATATCTCCTCATACATCAAACATCAGAGTATCAGGCGGAAGCGGAAAACAAGATCCGAGTACGGATAAGAAGCAAATCGGCATAAGATGCCCCATAAATAAACTCATCCCGCCCACAGATCTCACGGATCCCCGTTCCTGGAATCTCTACATCGAGTGATCGTTGCCCACATCGTTCGTCTCCTCCACCCAGTATCCATCTTGCGAGTTTACCTGTTCATCTGAATCAAACAATTTATCATGTGAGACCCTAGGGGTACTCAGCAAGTCTTTATGCCTCTAAAGGGGACACAACCTAGGGTGACGCAATTTGCAGCAAAAGATAACACCTAACAATTCTATAGATACTCGCTAACCATCCGCCTAACCAAAGATAGACGGATGTCCGTGAATTAATAACAACAGTTACAACAGTAATATTAACAGATCCATCCTCCTCCTCGCTTACCAACGAGGAAGCGGACGAACAGCCCCATCCGTTGGCAGTTTTATTATCCATTCCATGAGTGTTGCACTATTTACTAGTCAGGTACTTAGTCAATTTAAAAAAAACGGTACTTTAGTTATACTTGTCTATGATCGAGAAACTGTGCTCCAAGTCGTCCATAACCGCGGACACGGCTCTCAGAAAGATTTACCCTGTAGGGGTGCACAAATAGCAACACACACTCGATCAACCTCGGAAAAACCAAATCAAAACCCAACGAGGCATTCACGACAAAGCGATCACAGGATTCAGAAATGTTTCAGGGGGCCACCCCATTAGGCTACCCGCAACGAAGTTGGCCGGCTCCGAGATGGACCCAAGGTTTGCGTCAATGGCTGTAAACGACTGGGAACCCGAAAGTGTGACTGGGCTTGTCGATACCGCGAAAACACTCCGCATCCAAAACAGTACAGGTGCTCCTCGCACAATCTTAAATAAAGCAGTAAAGCATGGCATAGGTACAGGATAGTAATAAAGCCCCAAAATACTTTGTGGCCCCAAGAAATAAGAATGAATCAAGCTCTGGCTCAGGGGGGTTCATAAGCCTCCCGGATGTGGATAGTGCGAATAGTCAAGGAACAGGAATCAAGTACTCGGGGTTCTACGGGACACAAGTGAACATGAAGAACCAAATAGCAGATATTGCTCACCGGTGCCACTGTCATTAGTTATCCCATTACTACTCAGGTTAAGTTGTTTAGGTACCTCGTTATCCATCAGACACTCACATACCCTACACATGTTGTTCTACGACCCGCATGGCTCAAACAACTCCTGTAGTAATGGCTCATGGGATGGAGGAACAAGCTTCGGTGGGGTTTAAATGTAAAGGCTATGCAGTACTTGGGATTCAGTTTAATGCAATCGCGACTCAATGATGCAAGAATAAGATAGAGGCAATAGGTACTATATGTATGCGAGCATGTGGTAGTGCTTGCCTGGCAGCTCAGTTGAAGCGAGGGACGGATCTGGGTAGTGCTCCTAGGTTTCTTGATATATCCCCTGCCCAGCGTCTATTCGAAGAAGAACCAAACAAACAAGGGCCAACATAAATAGAGTGCACAAGCATATGAATTAAAATGCGACAAGCAAACAATCATGCCATGATGAATGATGCACAATTTGCATGGCAATAATGTAGCAGGGCATGGGTGAGATGTGGAATACAAGAATAAAGCCTTTTATTGAGTTTTAGTCACATTCTAACCTAAAATAAGTTGCTGTAAACTTTATATTTATATGATGCATGCTTCAATACAGAACATGGAATGCATAAATAGAAAGGTCTCGTCGAGCTGATCATTTTATACATATCATTTGTCAAATTCGGAGTTATAAAACAAAAGTTATTAATTAATTAAGGCAAAGGGCATTTTATTTGTAATTTTAATCAACTCGAAATTTTAAAGTGTTCAAATAATATTTTGAATGGCATATTTGAAATCCTCACATTTTTCTGATTTCAAAACATATATTACATGTTTAATTTGGAATTATATCTTAAAAGATATTTGAAAACAGATTTGAATTTGAATTTAAAACAAATTTGAAAAGGTTTTAATTAAACAGCAAGCAGAAACCATTTTGTACTCACACAGACCTAGCCACTGACAGCGACAAGTGGGGCCAGGGCTGACTGGGCGACACAGCGTGCAGAACAGGTTTTTCTCACCGCGGCTTACCTAGACCATGAGGCTGACAGGTGGGGCCGGCGGCCTCGCGGGTCCACGGCGCGCGCAGCCAGCCAGCGGGCGACACGTCACGGATCCGGGGAGTGCGGGTTGAGGCGGTGGAACTTGGGGGGGGGGGGGTTCTGCAAAAACACAGGGGGGCTGACCAGTGGACCCGGAGGGATCGCGGGTTTAGGGAATTAAAAAGGGGGGGCTAAGTGTAAAGTGGCAACAGGCCCTGTACTGTTGTTCTTCTCTGAACCGATCGACAGATCGGTGACCGACCGACGCGGAGCGCGACACGGGGGATCGAACTGGGGACTTAGGACTCGCGCTCGGTGGCGGCAACCAGCGCAGTAGGATGTGGGTGATGACAGGAGGGAGTAACGCGGCTAGCTAACGCGGGCCGTCACGGGGTCGTGCAGGCGCAGACACGCCCAGAGGGCGTTCGTCCTGTGGTCCGGCGAGACTAAGGCGCGACTAAGAAAGAGAGGGTGTCAGCGGGGACGGTTGGCTCACTGTGGGGAGGGCGGTGGTGTCAGATCAGCTTGGGGAGCAGCAGGACGACGACGAGGCAGGCGAACGGCAGCCTAGGGTTTCGTCGGGGCGTCGCGGGGTGTGGCGGAAGCGGGGCTCCTCCTCCTCTCTAGCAGGTACGGGGCGAAGCAGAGGATCCCTCTCGGTCGCCCAGGCCACCTCCACGACGTGATCACCGGCTGGAGCGACGGGGGCGACGCGGTGCTGGCGGCGAACGGCGGCAGGTCTTGGCGACGAAGAGGAAGAAGGGGCAGCTCTGGGGCGGATCTGGGGACGCCAGGGAGTCGTGGGAAGGAAGGAAAAAGGAGGAAGAGGGAGGAGGCCAGCTGTGGCAAGGGGTAGATAAGGTGGCCTCGGTGCCACCTTTTTCCTCTCCTCCTCGGCACGTGCTCGGCCGGCTGGGCTGGCTGGGGCTGGTCCAGGGCGAGGCAGAGGCAGGCAGGTGGGCCAGGAAGAGGGGGAGGTAGGTCAGGTCCGGGTGGGACAAGCATGGTAGAGAGAAAAGAAAGAGAGAGAAGAGGGGAGGCTCGGTGAGCTAGGGTTGGCTAGGGGAGAGGCTCGGGTTAGGGCTGGTTAGATGGGGTAGGAGGGTAGCTAGGTGGGGCCTACATGGCATAGAGGAAGGGAGAGAGGCCGAGAGAGAGGGTCGGGTAGCTAGGGTTAGCTAGAGAGGGTGGCTCGGGTTAGCTAGGTGGAGGGCTTGGTTAGGGTTTAGGTTTAGGGAGGAGGTTAAGGATAGAGAGCCTAGGGGAGAGGTGGTGAGGTTGTTTAGGGTTTTACATCCTCACATGAGCAAGCAAGGAGGGGATGGTAAGGAGAGGTAGAGTAGGGTGTGATTGAGGTATAGGGTTTAACATGCCCAAAACTAGATCAAGCTAGAAAAGGTGTTGATATGGAGATGGTGAGGTGATGAAAGAAGAAGGTGTGATCAACAAGAGATCAAGAACACATAGGATGATGACACAAGACAAGACCCACTTTAAAACAAAGGCAAAACTCAAAGGAGAAGAGATGGTGGAGCTTTGCATGGTCCATGCATGTATTTAATGCCATGTGTTAATCTTGTGAAAACAAAATAAAATCTCATGGCATTTATTTATGTGCATCCTCAAAAGATGGAGTAAGGACCAAGCTAAGGAGTTATAGAATTAGATCCACCCAACCCACATGAGCTAGAATAAATATCAAAAGAAAAAGACTTACAAGCTCATGGGTTATTGGAATGGTGGAAGTATAAGGTGGTGACAAGGAAAGGTGATGGAGTTGAATAAAAGATATGCCCCCAACTCAACTTGGGCATTTAAACAATATATCAATAACCAAATACAATATCAAGAGGCAAATACAATTAACAATGCATATGAGAGAAGAACCAAATCAAAAGGGTTTTATATGATGCTCAAATGCAAGGTGGCATGATGACATGAGCATGATATAATTATGATGCAACAATTATATATAGGAAGTAGCCATTATCTTACTAGACCAAGTAGCATTACAATTGTTAGACAATTGGGATGCTACAAAACGTCATCCTATGAGAGGGTGATCATAAAGGTGTCTCTCAGGTGATCGGAAAGTACTTGTTGGTTTGTATGTATCGAGATGGGATTTGTCCCTCCCAAGTCGTAGAGATATACTTCGGGCCCACTCGATAATCGATATCAACACCGCTTGCAAGCACGTGGTTAAGGAGTTAATCACAAAGTGATATCGGATTACGGAACGAGTAAAGTACTTGCTATGAACGAGATTGAACTAGGTATGCCGATACCAACGATCGAATCTCGAGCAAGTAAAATATCGCGTGACGAAGGGAATATATATATGGGATTAATTTAATCCTGGCATCGTGGTTCATCCGATATGATCATCGATGAATATGTGGGAGTCAATATGGGTTTCCAGATCCCGCTGTTGATTATTGATAGAAGATCATGTCTGCATATTCTCGAACCCGTAGGGTCACACACTTAACGTGTCTTGACGCTAGGATAGAATGGATAATTGGTTTGTGAGTTTTTGTTAGGAGTCTCGGATGAGATCCAGGACATCACGAGAGGTCCCGGAATGGTCCGGAGAATAAGATTCATATAAAGGAAAGCAGTTTTTGGATTTCGGAATAGTTTCGGAGTATTCGGTATTGTACCGGAAGGTTCTAGAAGCTTCTAGAGTGGGACCAACGTGGCCCCACTTGTCGGAGGGGTGCGTGGGCCTATGAGGGAGTGCCCTGGATGCATTGGTCCAGGGCCACAAGTCCCCATAGGCCCAGCCGGCCAAAACCCTAGGGGACCTTCTAGAAGGGGGGAAGACTTGCCCCCCACTCAACCCTTGGGGCCGCCGCCCTAGGGCTTGGAGGAGGGGGAAAGGGGGGGTGGCTAACCCCCTATATAAGGTGGGCAGGGGGCGCACCCTCCCTCCACCCCAAAACCCTAGCCGCCAGTTGCTGCCCTACCTCTCTCTCTCTCTCTCCCGACTGCGCGTAGGCGAAGCCCTGCCGCAGAAACTCTCCACCATTGCACCATGCCGTCGTGCTGTATATCCAATCTATCTCTCCACCCCACTTGCTGGACCGAGGAATGAGGAGACTTCGCGGCACCGTACGTGTGCATCTCTCGGAGGCGCCGCCACTTGCGGCGTTGGATCAGATCGGATCGCGAGGAGGAGACGGCTAGTCCGACTACATCACCCATGTTCTGTTGAACGTTTCTGTTGTGCGATTTCTTCAAGGGTATGAAGATCTCATCTATCCCTCTCGTTGATTGCGTCTTCTAGATTAGATCTTGGATTTCCCCTTCGCATCCGTAGAAAATTTTGATTTACTATGCTGCGAAACCCTTCAGTGGTATCAGAGCTAGATCTATGCGTAGATGTGTTTCACGAGTAGAACGCAACATGCTTGTTGCGGGCGTTGATGTTTTCTGTTGCAAGCCTCTTGTTGTGTACTTCTTATGACGTGGGATAGTGAGATCGAAGCGGTACAGGCCAACTTTACGCGACCTCGTTCACGAGACCGGCTCCGCACTTGACGTGTGGCTTGTTCCACACATACGGCTGGTGGATGCCAGTTTCTCTCACTATAGTTGTCATGGGATTTACACCGGATGTTGGCAACCATAATATCACCGTTGTGGCTTTCCGTAGGTAAGAATCGTTCTTAGCTTGTTACTCCCATAAGCCACGTAAAACATGCAACAACAAAGTAGAGGCGTCTAACTTGTTTTTAAAGGGAGTGTTTGTGATATGGTATGGCCCAAGATATGATGTGTATGTTGTATGCAATGATCATGTTTTGTAATATTTCACGACTTGCATGTCGATGAGTACACAACCGGTAGGAGCCATATGGTTGTATTTATAATTGTGTATGACCTGTGTGTCAACTTCTTATACGCCATGTAATAGCTTTACTTTATCGCTAAGTAGTTAGCAATAGTTGTAGTTGCTATTCGTGGTGGAGGCAATCATGGTGGAATGATGGAGATCATGCTGGCACGCACAAGATGGAGATCCTTGCACGGAGATTGGCTATACCATGTCACATAAGATTATATGCATGTGATGTTTATCCTTTTATGTATCTTATTATGCTTAGATCGCGACGGTAGCATTATAAGATGATTCCTCACTTAAAGATCAAGATAAAATTGTGTTCTCCCCATGTATGCACCGTTGCGAAAGTTCGTCGTGTTCAATCACCTCGTGATGATCGGGTGCTATAAACTCTACGTTCACATACAACGGGTGCAAGCCAGTTTTGCACACGCGGAAATACTTGGGTTTGACTTGACGAGCCTAGCATGTACAGACATGGCCTTGGAACACATGAACTGAAAGGTTAAACATGAGTCATATGAATGATATGATCGACACTTTGTTGTCCACCATTGAAACCACATCTCTTCTCGTGAAGATCGGATTAGGTGTGGTGAATTTGGATCATGTTCACTAAACAACTTGAGGGATGTTGAATTTAGTGGGAGTTCATCTAGTAATTTGATTAAGTTGAACTAGTTATCATGAACATAGTCTAAATTGTACTTGCAAATTTTGTAGATCAAATGGCTAAGTCCAACTTCAACTTCAACGTTTTTGCTGAGAAAGAAAAGCTTAAGAACAATGGGTCTAACTTCACCAACTGGTTCTGAAATCTGAGAATCTTTCTCGCTGGCGGACAAAAAGACTATGTCCTTGAGAAAGCGCTAGGTGACGCCCCTGCTATAGATGCGCCGGCTGATGAAAAAGCTGTTTATCAGTCGCGCAAGGATGATTATGGAGTGATTAAGAGTACCATGTTGTTTGCTATGGAATCGGACCTTCAAAATTGTTTTGAGGAGTTCGCCGGTCCCTTTGAGATACTTGAGGAACTGAAAACCATGTTTCAGACTCAGGCCCGTTCTGAGAGATATGAGATCTCTGAGAAATTCTTTAACTGCAAGATGGAGGAAAGGAGTTCCGTTAGTGAGCACGCCATTAAGATGTCGGGCTACACTCAACGTCTTGAGCAACTGGACTGCAAGATTCCAGAAGAGCTCAAGATTGACAGAGTTCTGCAGTCACTCCCTCCTAGCTACAAATGTTTTGTAGTTACTCGCAATCAGATTGGTTCCACTGATACGATCACTGAGCTCTTCGCTAAGCTGAAATCTGCAGAGGTGGACATCAAGAAAGATAATCATGTGTTGATGGTCAACAAGCCCCCTAGATTTAAGAAAGGGAAGGGTGCAAAGAAATCCTTCAAGAAAGGCAGTGGCAAGCGCGTTGCCCCTGTTGAGAAGAAGCTCAAGTCTGGACCTAAGCCGGACACTGAGTGCTTCTATTGCAAGGACAAGGGTCACTGGAAGCGCAACTATCTGAAGTACTTAGCGGACAAGAAGGCTGGCACCATTAAAGGTATATTTGATATACATGTTATTGATGTTTACCTTACTAGCGCTCGTTGTAGTGCCTGGGTATTTGATACTGGTTCAGTTGCTAATATTTGTAACTCGAAACAGGAGCTATGGAATAGACGGCGGCTAGCAAGGGATGAGGTGACGATGCGCGTTGGCAATGGATCAAGAGTTGATGTGATGGCTGTCGGCACGCTCTCCTTAGTTTTACCTTCGGGATTAGTTTTAAACCTTAATAAATGTTATTATGTGCCTGCGTTGAGCATGAACATTATATCTGGATCGTGTTTATTGCAAGACGGTTATTCATTTAAATTGGAGAATAATGGTTGTTCTATTTATATGAGTAACATCTTTTATGGTCATGCACCTGCTACGAGTGGTTTAATTCTTCTGAATCTCGAAAGCAATGAAACACACATCCATAACATTGAGGCTAAGAGATGCAAAGTAGATAGTGATAATTCAACTTATTTGTGGCACTACCGTCTAGGTCATATTGGTGTAAAACGCATGAAGAAACTCCATTCTGATGGACTTTTGGAGTATCTTGATTTTGAATCATTTGACACGTGCGAGCCGTGCCTCATGGGCAAGATGGTCAAAACCCCGTTCTCCGGAATAATGGAGCGAGCAACGGACTTGTTGGAAATCATACATACCGATGTATGCGGACCAATGAGTGTTTCGACGCGCGATGGATATCGCTATTTTCTCACTTTTACTGATGACTTAAGTAGATATGGGTATATCTATTTAATGAAACATAAATCTGAAACGTTTGAAAAGTTCAAAGAATTTCAGAACGAAGTGGAAAACCATCGTAACAGGAAAATTAAATTTCTACGATCCGATCGTGGAGGTGAATATTTGAGTTATGATTTTCTCACACATCTTAAAGCAAGTGGAATCGTTTCACAACTCACGCCACCCGGAACACCACAGCGCAATGGTGTGTCTGAACGCCGGAATCGAACTCTATTAGATATGGTGCGATCGATGATGTCTCTTACAGATTTTCCGTTATCATTTTGGGGTTATGCATTAGAAACCGCTGCATTCATTTTAAATAGGGCACCATCTAAATCCGTTGAGACGACACCGTATGAACTATGGTTTGGTGTTAAACCTAAGTTGTCGTTTCTTAAGCTTACGTCAAGAAGTTGATGCCGGACAAGCTCGAACCCAAAGCGGAGAAATGTGTCTTCATAGGATACCCTAAGGAAATGATTGGGTATACCTTCTACCACAGATCCGAAGGCAAAGTGTTTGTTGCAAAGAATGGATCCTTTCTTGAGAAGGAGTTTCTCTCGAAAGAAGTGAGTGGGAGGAAGGTAGAGCAAGACGAGGTTATTGAACCTTCTCTCGAGTTGGAGAGTAGCGCAGCACCTGAAATTGTTCCAGTGCCGTCTGCACCAACAAGAGAGGAAGCTAATGATGAGGATCATGAAACTTCAAACGATGCTGCTGCTGAACGTCGCAGGTCGACAAGGTCACGTGCCCCTCCTGAGTGGTACGGCAACCCTGTCTTAACTGTCTTGTTGGTAGACAGCAGTGAACCTGCGAACTATGAGGAAGCAATGATGAGCCCAGACTCTGAGAAATGGCTAGAGGCCATGAAATCCGAATTGGGATCCATGAGCGAAAACCAAGTATGGACTTTGGTGGACCCTCCTAGCGACCGAAAGTCCGTTGAGTGCAAATGGATTTTCAAGAAGAAAACGGACGCAGATGGTAATGTTACTGTCTATAAAGCTCGACTTGTCGCGAAAGGTTTTCGACAAGTTCAAGGTGTTGACTACGATCAGACTTTCTCTCCCGTAGCGATGTTTAAGTCCATTCGGATTTTATTAGCAATTTCTGCGTTTCATGATTATGAAATATGGCAGATGGATGTCAAGACGGCGTTCCTCAATGGCAACATTGATGAAGAGTTGTATATGATGCAGCCCGAAGGTTTTGTTGATCCTAAGGATGCTGATAAAGTGTGCAAACTTCAGCGTTCCATTTATGGACTGAAGCAAGCATCTCGGAGTTGGAACCTTCGTTTTGATCAAGTGATCAAGAGATTTGGATTTGTTCCAAATTGCTACGAAGCTTGTATCTACAAGAAAGTGAGTGGGAGCTCAGTGACATTTTTAGTACTATATGTGGATGACATATTGATTATTGGAAATGACATTGATATGCTTAACGATGTGAAGAGTTATTTGAACAAATGTTTTTTGATGAAAGACCTAGGAGAAGCTGCTTATATATTAGGCATCAAAATCTATAGAGATAGACAAAGACACCTAATAGCTTTAAGCCAAAGTACATACCTAGACAAAGTTTTGAAAAGGTTCAGAATGGATAAGGCAAAGAAAGGTTCAGTGCCCATGTTGTTAGGTAAGATATTGAGCAAGGCTCGGTGTCCAGCTACGGTAAATGATAGAGAAACTATGAGAAAAGTGCCATATGCCTCGGCCATAGGTTCTATCATGTATGCCATGTTGTGTACTAGACCGGATGTGTCCAATGCTCTTAGTTTGACGAGCAGATACCAAAGTGATCTAGGAGTGGAACACTGTACAGCCGTGAAGAACATCCTAAAGTATTTAAATAGGAATAAAGAAATGTTCTTGGTCTATGGAGGTGATGAGCAGCTTGTCGTAAAAGGTTACGTCGACGCTAGTTTCGACACCGACAAGGATGATTCTAAATCTCAGACAGTATACGTTTATATTTTGAATGGAGGAGCTGTGAGCTGGAGAAGCTGCAAGCAAAGCATGATCGCGGGATCTACAGTAGAAGCGGAATACATGGCTGCTGCAGAAGCGTCAAGTGAAGGAGTTTGGATCAGGAACTTCATCACTGAGCTTGGTGTGGTTCCAAGTGCCTTGGACCCACTGGAGATATTATGTGACAACACTGGCGCCATAACACTGGCTAAGGAACCAAGATATCATCCAAAGACCAAGCACATCAACTGCAAGTTTCATATAATTCGAGATTATATAACAGATGGAGATCTGAAGATTAGCAAAGTACATACGGATCTGAATGTCGCAGATCCGTTGACTAAACCTCTTCCACGAGCAAAACATGATCAGCACCTTATTGCCATGGGTGTTAGATTGTTGCCAGATGTAAACTAGATTATTGACTCTAGTGCAAGTGGGAGACTGTTGGAATTATGCCCTAGAGGCAATAATAAAGGTGTTATTGTTATAATTCTTGTTCATGATAAAGTTTATATTTCATGCTAGAATTGTATTAAGCGGAAACTTTGATACTTGTGTGTTTTATGAACAACACTGTGTCCCTAGTATGCCTCTATGGACTAGCTCATTGATTAATTATGGTTAAGGTTTCCTAACCATAGACATGAGTTGTCGATTAATAATGAGATCATGTCATTAGGAGAATGATATGATGGACATACCCAAATCAAGCAGAGCAATTAGATCATGTCACCGTGTTCATATTTGCGAAGCTTTTTCTATGCCAAATGTTGTATTCCTTAGACCATGAGATAATGCAACTCCCTGGTATCGAAAGAAAGCTTTGAGGTCATCAAACGTCATCCTATGAGAGGGTGATCATAAAGGTGTCTCTCAGGTGATTGGAAAGTACTTGTTGGGTTGTATGTATCGAGATGGGATTTGTCCCTCCCAAGTCGGAGAGATATACTTCGGGCCCACTCGGTAATCGATATCAACACCGCTTGCAAGCACGTGGTTAAGGAGTTAATCACAAAGTGATATCGGATTACGGAATGAGTAAAGTACTTGCTATGAACGAGATTGAACTAGGTATGCCGATACCAACGATCGAATCTCGGGCAAGTAAAACATCGCGTGACGAAGGGAATATATATATGGGATTAATTGAATCCTAGCATCGTGGTTCATCTGATATGATCATCGATGAATATGTGGGAGTAAATATGGGTTTCCAGATCCCGCTGTTGATTATTGATAGAAGATCATGTCTGCATATTCTCGAACCCGTAGGGTCACACACTTAACGTGTCTCGACGCTAGGATAGAATAGATAATTGGTTTGTGAGTTTTTGTTCGGAGTCTCGGATGAGATCCAAGACATCACGAGAGGTTCCGGAATGGTCCGGAGAATAAGATTCATATAAAGGAAAGCGGTTTTTGGATTTCGTAATAGTTTCGGAGTATTCGGTATTGTACCGGAAGGTTCTAGAAGCTTCCGGAGTGGGACCAACGTGGCCTCACTTGTCGGAGGGGTGCGTCGGCCTACGAGGGAGTGCCCTGGCCACATTGGGCCAGGGGCACAAGGCCCCATAGTCCCAGCCGGCCAAAACCCTAGGGGACCTTCTAGAAGGGGGGGAAGACTTGCCCCCCACTCCACCCTTGGGGCCGCCGCCCTAGGGCTTGGAGGAGGGGGCAAGGGGGCTGGCCAGCCCCCTATATAAGTTGGGTAGGGGGCGCACCCTCCCTCCACCCCAAAACCCTAGCCGCCAGCTACTGCCGTACCTCTCTCTCTCTCTCCCGACTGCGCGTAGGCGAAGCCCTGCCGCAGAAACTCTCCACCATTGCACCACGCCGTCGTGCTGTAAATCCAATCTATCTCTCCACCCCACTTGTTGGACCGAGGAAGGAGGAGACGTCGCGGCACCGTACGTGTGCATCTCTCGGAGGCGCCGCCACTTGCGGTGTTGGATCGGATCGGATCGCGAGGAGGAGACGGCTAGTACGACTACATCACCCACGTTCTGTTAAACGTTTCCGCTGTGCGATTTCTTCAAGGGTATGAAGATCTCATCTATCCCTCTCGTTGATTGCATCTTCTAGATTAGATCTTGGCTTTCCAGTTCGCATCCGTAGAAAATTTTGATTTACTATGCTGCGAAACCCTTCATTGCGATCCCCTACACTTGTGGGTCATCACCCCTCAGTAAGAAACCGAGGTTATCGAACCAGTAGGAGGAAGGAAACGTCACATAGGTGTTGCAAGCAACATGGAGACCTGCACAACACAAACTCAAGACTTTGCCCCAACAAACAGTAAGGTTGTCAAGCTCACCGGTTTGCTGTAACAAGGGATTAAACGTATGGTGTGGAAGGTAATGGTTTGCAGCAAGTAAACAAGTAACAATGGAAGATGTATCAATGGTAAAGATTGGGCCAGGGTCCATAGTTCACTAGAGGTGCTCTCCTTAGATAAACAACATGGCATGAAGGGTAAACAAATTATAGCGTGGCAATTGACAGGAACTGAGCAAGGCATAACAATGCAAGTACTAGTCACAAAGATCCTATGAGATTCGATTGGGCAATACAACAATATACATAGACCGCCATCCAACTGCATCTATGACTAGAAGTCCACCTTCAGGATATCATCCGAACCCCCTCCAGTATTAAGTTGCAAGCAACTGACAACTGCTTTAAGCAAAGTGTGTAAGGTAAACAATCCACATGTTCCATGAACAAGAGACCGTTGTTTTCTCCCTAGTAACAACAACACATCTATAACCGAAGAGATTTCTGTCACTTCCCTTGGAAACTAGAGGCATGAACCCACTATAGAGCATAAATACCCCCTCTTGGAGTCACTAGCAACTACTTGGCCAAGATAGCTACTAACAATGGAGAGCATGCAAGATCACAAACAACACGGACATGATAGAATCACAAAGACAAAATCATTAATCAAACCAACATAATAATCTCAATATCCATCGGATCCCCACAAACACAACATGCATGGTTACAAATAGATTAGATCTTGATCATGAACGGAGCTCACAAGGTCTATACATGAAAGCATAAGGAGGAGATACAACCATATATCTACTACATGGACCCATAGTCCAAGGTGGAACTACTCACGCATCATACCGGAGAGAAGGCCTCCGGGATGATCTCCCCTCTAGCAGGGTGCCGGGAAGAACTTCAGATCCCCCCGATCTAGGGACGATGGTGGCGGCGGCTATAGAAGATTTCGTGGAATATTGATCGGTTCCTTAGGGTTTCTGCATCGGGGGCTTCTTATAGGCGAAGGGGGAGGCCGAGGCGGTGGCCAGGGGCCCCACACCCTGCCTAGGCGCGGGGCAGGGCCCACCCGCGCCTAGGGGGTGTCTGCCCTGACACGCCTCTCCGTCTCCCCTCTGTACTTCTTGTTCCCCACGTAAAATAATTGACTTTGATGTTTGTCCCGTAAAATTCCGAGAATATTTCTTACTAGCTTTTCTAGAACCAAAAATAGCAGAAAACAGACAACTGGCACTGTGGCAACTTGTTAATAAGTTAGTACCAAAAAACATGTAAAAAGCACCTCAAAGTGTAGACAAAGCAAAGCAAAGTAGATACAAAACAAGCATGGAGCATCAAAAATTATAGATACGTTTTCGATGTATCAGCGAGGCATGGGGCCACCAGGGCGGCTGCCCCCCCCAGGTGCAGGGTGGGCCCACCCATGCGGCCAAGGGGTGTGGCCTCTGGTGACTCTCCTCCGTTTCGTATTCCGGCTTCGTGTTCCCCACGGTAAAATATTGACTTTGGCTTTTCTCCCGTCCAATTCCGAGAATATTGATTTTCTATCTTTCTGGAACCAAAAACAGAAGAAAACAGGCAACTGGCACTGTGACATCTTGTTAATAGGTTAGTACCAAAAAACATATAAAAACACCTCAAAGTGTAGACAAAGCAAAGCAAAGTAGATACTAAACAAGCATGGATCATAAAAAATTATAGATACTTTTCCGACGTATCACACTCATCAATCAAGACCTTACCAATACCAGTAAAAACCAAGAGGATAAGAGATATGGTCGGCAAAGAGCGATGATATCAAGGCAAGAGATTAACACTCTCGTGTATATAAGTTTATAAGTGGACAAAACATGAGAATAATCTGAAGGTTTCGCGGCATAGTAAATCAAAATTTTCTACGGATGCGAACAGAGGGAAAGCCAAGATCTAATCTAGGAGATGCAAACAATGAGAGATATTGGATTAGATCTTCATACCCTTGAAGATTCGCACAGCGGAACGTTCGTCGGAACGTGGGTGATGTAGTCATACTCGCTTCTCCTCCTCGCGATCCGATCCGATCTAGCACCACAAGTGGCGGTGCCTCCGTGAGATGCACACGTGCAGCACCTCGACGTCTCCTCCTTCCTCGGACCAGCAAGTATGGTGGAGAGACGGGTTGGATCTACAACGCGACGGCGCGGTGTAATTGGTGTAGAATTTCTGCAGCAGGGCTTCGCCTACAAGCAGTCGGGAGGGAGAGAGGAGGGCAGCAGGGCGGCTAGGGTTGGAGGGGAAGGTGTGTGGGGTTGGTGCGCCCCCAGCCCTCTATATATAGAGGGGTGGGCGCAGCCCTAGCCCCTCCCCCAAGCCAAGGCCGGCGGCCCCAAGGAGGAAGAGTGGGGGGCAAGGAAACCCCCCCCTTCTAGAAGCTCTATCTAGAGTTTAAACCTCTCTTGGCCGGCTGGGCACTATGGGGCCTTGTGCCCCTGGCCCAATGCAACCAGGGCACTCCCTCATAGGCCCATGCCCCCTCCCGGAAGGTGGGGCCACGTTGGTCCCCTTCTGGAAGGTTCTAGAAGCTTCCGGTACAATACCGATTAACCCGGAACAATTCCGAACTCCAAAAACTGCACTGCCTTATATGAATCTTATTCTCTGGACCACTCCGGAACCTCTCGTGATGTCCCGGATCCCATCCGAGACTCCGAACAAAAACTCATAAACCAATTATCCAATCTATCCTAGCGTCAAGACACGTTAAGTGTGTGACCCTGCGGGTTCGAGAATATGCAGACATGATCTTCTATCAATAATCAACAGCGGGGTCTAGAAACCCATATTGACTCCCACACATTCATTGATGATCATATCGGATGAACCACGATGCCAGGATTCAATCAATCCATATATATATTCCCTTCGTCTCGCGATATTTTATTTGCCCGAGATTCGATCGTCGGTACCGTCATACCTAGTTCAATCTCGTTCACAGCAAGTACTTTACTCGTTCTGTAATCCGATATCACTTTGTGATTAACTCCTTAACCACATGCTTGCAAGCGGTGTTGATATCGATTACCGAGTGGGCCCGAAGTATATCTCTCCGACTTGGGAGGGACAAATCCCATCTCGATACATACAACCCAACAGATACTTTCCGATCACCTGAGAGACACCTTTATGATCACCATATCATAGGATGACGTTTGATGACCTCAAAGCTTTCTTCCGATACTAGGGAGTTGTATTATCTCATGGTCTAAGGAATACAATATTTGACATAAGAAAAGCTTCGCAAAGACGAACATGATGACACGATCTAATTGCTTCGCTTAGTTTGGGTCTGTCCACCATATCATTCTCCCAATGATATGATCTCATAATTAATTGACAACTCATGTCCATGGTTAGGAAACCTTAACCATCATTAATCAATGAGCTAGTCCTTAGAGGCGTACTAGGGACACGGTGTTGTTCACAAACCACACAAGTATTAAAGTTTCCGCTTAATACAATTCTAGCATGGAATATAAACATTATCATGAACAAGAATTATAATAATAACATCTTTATTATTGCCTCTAGGGCATAATTCCAACAGTCTCCCACTTGCACTAGAGTCAATAATCTAGTTTACATTTGGCAACAATCTCACACCCATGGCACTGAGGTGCTGATCATGTTTTACACGTGGAAGAGGTTTAGTCAATGGATCTGCGACATTCAGATCTGTATGTACTTTGCTAATCTTCAGATCTCCATCTGCTATATAATCTCGGATTATATGAAACTTGCGGTTGATATGCTTGGTCTTTGGATGATATCTTGGTTCCTTAGCGAGTGCTATGGCGCCAGTGTTGTCACACAATATCTCCAGTGGGTCCAAGGCACTTGGCACCACACCAAGCTCAGTGATGAAGTTTCTGATCCAAACTCCTTCACTTGACGCTTCTGCAGCAGCCATGTATTCCGCTTCTACTGTAGATCCCGCGATCACGCTTTGCTTGCAGCTTCTCCAGCTTACAGCTCCTCCATTCAAAATATAAACGTATCCTGTCTGAGATTTAGAATCATCCTTGTCGGTGTCGAAACTAGCATCGACGTAACCTTTTACGACAAGTTGTTCATCACCCCCATAGACTAAGAACATTTCTTTAGTCCTATTTAGGTACTTTAGGATGTTCTTCACGGCTGTCCAGTGTTCCACTCCTGGATCACTTTGATATCTGCTCGTCAAACTAAGAGCATTGGACACATTCGGTCCAATACACAGCATGGCATACATGATAGAACCTATGGCCGAGGCATAAGGCACTTTGCTCATAGCTTCCCTATCATTTACCGTAGCTGGACACTGAGCCTTGCTCAATATCTTACCTGACAACATAGGCACCGAACCTTTCTTTGCCTTATCCCTTCTAAACCTTTTCAGAACTTTGTCTAGGTATGTACTCTGGCTTAAAGCTATCAGGCGTCTTTGTCTATCTCTATAGATCTTGATGCCCAATATATAAGCAGCTTCACCTAGGTCTTTCATTGAAAAACACTTGTTCAAATAACTCTTCACATCGTTAAGCATGTTGATGTCATTTCCGATAATCAATATGTCATCCACATATAGTACCAGAAATGTCACCGAGCTCCCACTCACTTTCTTGTAGATACAAGCTTCATAGCAATTTGGAACAAATCCAAAGCTCTTGATCACTTGATCAAAACGAAGGTTCCAACTCCGAGATGCTTGCTTCAGTCCATAAATGGAACGCTGAAGTTTGCATACTTTATCAGCATCCTTAGGATCGACAAAACCTTCGGGTTGCATCATATACAACTCTTCATCAATGTTGCCATTGAGGAACGCAGTCTTGACATCCATCTGCCATATTTCATAATCATGAAACGCAGAAATTGCTAAAAAAAATCCGAATGGACTTAAACATCGCTATGGGAGAGAAAGTCTCATCGTAGTCAACACCTTGAACTTGTCGAAAACCTTTCGCAACAAGCCGTGCTTTATAGACGGTAACATTACCATCCGCGTCCGTTTTCTTCTTGAAGATCCATTTGCACTCAACGGCCTTTCGGTCGCTAGGAGGGTCCACCAAAGTCCATACTTGGTTTTCGCTCATGGATCACAATTTGGATTTCATGGCTTCTAGCCATTTCTCAGAGTCTGGGCTCATCATCGCTTCCTCATAGTTCGTAGGTTCACTGTCTTCTACTAACAAGACAGTCAAGACAGGGTTGCCGTACCACTCAGGAGGAGCACGCGACCTTGTCGACCTGCGACGTTCAGTAGCAGCATCGTCCGAAGCTTCATGATCCTTGTCATTAGCTTCCTCTATTGTTGGTGCAGGCGGCACTGGAACAATTTCAGGTGCTGCGCTACTCTCCAATTCAAGAGAAGGTTCAATAACCTCGTCTAGCTCTACTTTCCTCCCACTCACTTCTTTCGAGAGAAACTCCTTCTCAAGAAAGGAACCGTTCTTTGCGACAAACACTTTGCCTTCGGTTCTGTGATAGAAGGTATACCCAATAGTTTCCTTAGGGTATCCTATGAAGACGCATTTCTCCGCTTTGGGTTCGAGCTTGTCCGGCATCAACTTCTTGACGTAAGCTTCGCATCCCCAAACTTTAAGAAACGACAACTTAGGTTTAGCACCAAACCACAGTTCATACGGTGTCGTCTCAACGGATTTAGATGGAGCCCTATTTAAAGTGAATGCAGCGGTTTCTAATGCATAACCCCAAAATGATAACGGCAAATCAGTAAGAGACATCATCGATCGGACCATATCTAATAGGGTTCGGTTCCGGCGTTCAGACACACCATTGCGCTGTGGTGTTCCGGGTGGCGTGAGTTGCGAAACGATTCCGCTTGCTTTAAGATGCGTGAGAAAATCATAACTCAAATATTCACCTTCACGATCGGATCGTAGAAATTTAATCTTTCTGTTACGATGGTTCTCCACTTCATTCTGAAATTCCTTGAACTTTTCAAATGTTTCAGATTTATGTTTCATTAAATAGATATACCCATATCTACTTAAGTCATCGGTAAAAGTGAGAAAATAGCGATATCCACCGCGCGTCGAAACACTCATCGGTCCACATACATCGGTATGTATGATTTCCAACAAGTCCGTTGCTTGCTCCATTATACCGGAGAACGAGGTTTTGATCATCTTGCCCATGAGGCATGGTTCGCATGTGTCAAATGATTCAAAATCAAGAGACTCCAAAAGTCCATCAGAATGGAGTTTCTTCATGCGCTTTACACCAATATGACCTAGACGACAGTGCCACAAATAAGTAGTATTATCACTATCTACTTTGCATCTCTTAGCCTCAATGTTATGGATGTGTGTTTCATCCCTTTCGAGATTTAAAAGAAATAAACCATTCACAATAGGTGCATGACCATAAAAGATGTTACTCATATAAATAGAACAACCATTATTCTCCGATTTAAATGAATAACCGTCTTGCAATAAACAAGATCCAGAAATAATGTTCATGCTCAACGCAGGCACACAATAACATTTATTGAGGTTTAAAACTAATCCCGAAGGTAAAACTAAGGAGAGCGTGCCGACGGCCATCACATCAACTCTTGATTCGTTGCCAACGCGCATCGTCACCTCATCCCTCGCAAGCCGCCGTCTATTCCGTAGCTCCTGTTTCGAGTTACAAATATTAGCAAATGAACCAGTATCAAATACCCAGGCACTACAACGAGCGCTAGTAAGGAAAACATCAATAACATGTATATCAAATATACCTTTGATGGTGCCAGCCTTCTTGTCCGCTAAGTACTTCGGACAGTTGCGCTTCCAGTGACCCTTGTCCTTGCAATAGAAGCACTCAGTGTCCGGCTTAGGACCAGACTTGAGCTTCTTCTCAGCAGGGGCAGTGCGCTTGCCGCCGCCCTTCTTGAAGGGCTTCTTTGCTCCCTTACCTTTCTTAAAGGTGGGCTTTTTAACCATCAACACATGATTATCCTTTTTGATGTCCACTTCCGCGGCCTTCAGCTTTGCGAAGAGCTCGGTGATCGTATCAGTGGAACCAATCTGATTATGAGTCACTACAAAACTTTTGTAGCTGGGAGGGAGTGATTGCAGAACCCTGTCAATCTTGAGCTCCTCTGGAATCGTGCATTCCAGTTGCTCAAGGCGTTGAGTGTAACCCGTCATCTTAATGGCGTGCTCACTAACGGAACTCCCTTCCTCCATCTTGCAGTTAAAGAACTTCTCAAAGATCTCATATCTCTCAGAACGGGCCTGAGTCTGAAACAAGGTTTTCAGCTCTTCGAGAATCTCAAAGGGCCCGGGATAGTCTTCAAAACGATTTTGAAGTTCCGGTTCCATATCAAACAACATGGTGCTCTTAATCACACCATAATAATCTTTGCGCGACTGATAGACAGCTTTCTCATCAGCCGGCGCAGTTGCAGCAGGGGGGTCACCTAACGCTTTCCCAAGGACATAGTCCTTTTGACCGCCAGAGAGAATGATTCTTAGATTGCGGAACCAATTGGTGAAGTTAGACCCATTGTTTCTAAGCTTTTCCTTCTCAGCAAAAACGTTGAAGTTGAAGTTGGACTTGGCCATGTGATCTACAGTATTTGCAAGTACAATTTAGACTATGTTCATGATAAATAGTTCAACTTAATCAAATTACTAGATGAACTCCCACTAAATTCAACATCCCTCAAGTTGTTTAGTGAACACGATCCAAATTCACCACACCTAATCCGATCATCACGAGAAGAGATGTGGTTTCAATGGTGGACAACGAAGTGTCGATCATATCATTCATATGACTCATGCTTAACCTTTCGGTTCTTGTGTTCCGAGGCCATGTATGTACATGCTAGGCTCGTCAAGTTAGACCCAAGTATTTCCGCATGTGCAAAACTGGCTTGCACCCGTTGTATGTGAGCGTAGAGTCTATAGCACCCGATCATCACGTGATGCTTGGACACGACGAACTTTCGCAACGGTGCATACTTGGGGAGAACACAGTTTTATCTTGATCTTTAAGTGAGGAATCATCTTATAATGCTACCGTCGCGATCTAAGCATGATAAGATACATAAAAGGATAAACATCACATGCATATAACTTTAATGTGACATGGTATAGCCAATCTTCGCGCAATGATCTCCATCTTGTGCGTGCCGGCATGATCTCCATCACTCCACCATGATTGCCTCCACCACGAATAGCAACTACAACTATTGCTAACTACTTAGCGATAAAGTAAAGCTATTACATGGCGTATAAGAAGTTGACTCGCAGGTCATACACAATTATAAAGACAACCATATGGCTCCTGCCGGTTGTGTACTCATCGACACGCAAGTCGTGAAACATTACAAAACATGATCATCGCATACATTATACACATCACATCTTGGGCCATACCATATCACAGAAAACACTCCCTGCAAAAACAAGTTAGACGCCTCTACTTTGCTGTTGCATGTTTTACGTGGCTTATGGGAGTAGATGCTAAGAACGATTCTTACCTACGGAAAGCCACAACGGTGATATTATGGTTGCCAAACTCCGGTGTTAATCCCATGACAACTATAGTGAGAGAAACTGACATCCACCAGCCGCATGTGTGGAACAAGCCACACGTCAAGTGCGGAGCCGGTCTCGCGAACGACGTCGCGTAAGGTTGGCCTGGACCGCTTCAATCTCACTATCCCGCGTCATAAGAAGAACACAAACAAGAGGCTTGCAACAGAAAACATCAACGCCCGCAACAACCATGTTGCGTTCTACTCGTGAAACACATCTACGCATAGATCTAGCTCTGATACCACTGAAGGGTTTCGCGGCATAGTAAATCAAAATTTTCTACGGATGTGAACAGAGGGAAAGCCAAGATCTAATCTAGGAGATGCAAACAACGAGAGATATTGGATTAGATCTTCATACCCTTGAAGATTCGCACAGCGGAACGTTCGTCGGAACGTGGGTGATGTAGTCGTACTCGCTTCTCCTCCTCGCGATCCGATCCGATCTAGCACCACAAGTGGCGGCGCCTCCGTGAGATGCACACGTGCAGCACCTCGACGTCTCCTCCTTCCTCGGACCAGCAAGTATGGTGGAGAGACGGGTTGGATCTACAACGCGACGGCGCGGTGTAATTGGTGTAGAATTTCTGCAGCAGGGCTTCGCCTACAAGCAGTCGGGAGGGAGAGAGGAGGGCAGCAGGGCGGCTAGGGTTGGAGGGGAAGGTGTGTGGGGTTGGTGCGCCCCCAGCCCTCTATATATAGAGGGGTGGGCGCAGCCCTAGCCCCTCCCCCAAGCCAAGGCCGGCGGCCCCAAGGAGGAAGAGTGGGGGGCAAGGAAACCCCCCCTTCTAGAAGCTCTATCTAGAGTTTAAACCTCTCTTGGCCGGCTGGGCCCTATGGGGCCTTGTGCCCCTGGCCCAATGCGACCAGGGCACTCCCTCATAGGCCCATGCCCCCTCCCGGAAGGTGGGGCCACGTTGGTCCCCTTCCGGAAGGTTCTAGAAGCTTCCGGTACAATACCGATTAACCCGGAACAATTCCGAACTCCAAAAACTGCACTGCCTTATATGAATCTTATTCTCTGGACCACTCCGGAACCTCTCGTGATATCCTGGATCCCATTTGAGACTCCGAACAAAAACTCATAAACCAATTATCCAATCTATCCTAGCGTCGAGACACGTTAAGTGTGTGACCCTGCGGGTTCGAGAATATGCAGACATGATCTTCTATCAATAATCAATAGCGGGGTCTGGAAACCCATATTGACTCCCACACATTCATTGATGATCATATCGGATGAACCACGATGCCAGGATTCAATCAATCCCATATATATATTGCCTTCGTCTCGCGATATTTTACTTGCCCGAGATTCGATCGTCGGTACCGTCATACCTAGTTCAATCTCGTTCACAGCAAGTACTTTACTCGTTCTGTAATTCGATATCACTTTGTGATTAACTCCTTAACCACATGCTTGCAAGCGGTGTTGATATCGATTACCGAGTGGGACCGAAGTATATCTCTCCGACTTGGGAGGGACAAATCCCATCTCGATACATACAACCCAACAGATACTTTCCGATCACCTGAGAGACACCTTTATGATCACCCTCTCATAAGATGACGTTTGATGACCTCAAAGCTTTCTTCCGATACCAGGGAGTTGTATTATCTCATGGTCTAAGGAATACAATATTTGACATAAGAAAAGCTTCGCAAAGACGAACACGATGACACGATCTAATTGCTTCGCTTAGTTTGGGTCTGTCCACCATATCATTCTCTCAATGATATGATCTCATTATTAATCAACAACTCATGTCCATGGTTAGGAAACCTTGACCATCATTAATCAATGAGCTAGTCCTTAGAGGCGTACTAGGGACACGGTGTTGTTCACAAACCACACAAGTATTAAAGTTTCCGCTTAATACAATTCTAGCATGGAATATAAACAATATCATGAACAAGAATTATAATAATAACATCTTTATTATTGCCTCTAGGGCATAATTCCAACATAATCCAGAAATAAACAACCACACATAATAGGTTAATAAAATAAGAAAACATGATATCCAAGAGGAAGTCATAAGATATACCAAACATGATTTTTTTTGCTTAAATGCATATATAGCCCATGGCTCTATTTTCTCTTACGCTATGTTTGGATGTAAGAATTGGGGCTTGGAATTTCCCTTTTGGAAATGGGCCAGCCGAATTCATTAGTTTGGATGGCTAAGGAAATGGACCCTGGAAAGGTGGACCGAATTCCGTCGCTCGTTTCCGAGCGGGCGCCCTCGGAAAGGCTCGTCAGGTCGAGCGGTCGACTCCAGCAGGGCGACACCGCGCGAGTGCAGGGTGGCGGCGACGGTGGCACAAGTAAGTCCCTCTACTTCTTCTCTTCTTCCTCGCCGTCTCGTCCAGCCTTACCCCCTTCCCCGCCCTCCTACAAGCTAGCCCACAGCAGCCATGGAACCCTTCCCGCCCCAAACCCTAATTCACATGGGATGGGGAACAGAGACAGTAGGGGAAGCAGAGGGAGGGGGTGGCGTGGGTCGACTCCAGTGTGGAAGGAGAACGGCCTACCGTGAGCTTCTCCTTGGCCTGCGCGAGCTGCCCCCTGTCCTCTTCCTAGAAGTGTGCATATGGCCCCTTTTTGATTATTTTTTGTGAAATTTGCAGATCCTAAGAATAAGTAGGAGGTGGTGAGTCCAGAACCGAGAAGGTATACAATCCATTTATGTACTCTATGATCTGAGATTCGAATTTGTGCAATTGACATGTGTTTTTCTTCATGGCTATGGTTGTATGTTAGAAAATGGAGGAGAAATGGTAGACTGTTTTATTCATAGTTTGTATGCTCTGGAAATAATTATATTTCTTCACATATTGTGTGTGATGTAGCACAATCATGTCTCAACAAGAGTTGGTTTCTTTCATTACCGAAGAGAACAAAAGAAGAAAAAGGAAACGGCTATTATTGACAAAGAAGTTTTTCGAGATGTCATGTCTTGCTCTAGCCCATCTTAGTACACAAAGGGCACCGAGGAACTTAGGACGTTTCAATGATGATGAGGAGAAGGTTGCATATAGGAAGTACATCTTGGAAAAAACATATGAAGGGTCCAAGGCGACTTGCTATGACAAGCTACGCTTAACTAAAAGAAACTTTCATGATCTTTGTGCTATGTTGCGTGAGAAGTGTGGTCTCAAAGATAGCTTGTTTGTGACGGTAGAAGAAAATGTTGCTATGTTCCTACAAATTGTCGGGCATGGACTTAAATTGAGAGTGTTGGGTGGCACGTACCAACGGTCTATAGAGACTATTAGTAGGCATATATCTACCGTGCTATCGGCTATCCTATCTCTACATGGGGAGTTCATCAAGCTTCCCGATCCTTCTATCCACCCTCCCGATGATTATAAATGGAAGTGGTTTGGCGATGCACTTGGAGCACTAGATGGGTGTCATATTCCTGTGCATGTAAAAGCCGCTGACAAAGGGAGGTATAGGAACAGACATCAAGAAATCACTACTAACATGCTAGGTGTGGTTGATTGGAACATGAAATTTCTCTATGTTCTGCCTGGTTGGGAGGGCTCGGCATCGGACTCGAGAGTGCTAAAAGATGCTATGAGAACCGACCGCGAAGAAGCATTTGTTGTACCACAGGGTACAACTCTATCTCTTTTACCTTTTTTTACTTGACAATAGGAAAACAATTAAATGTTGGCTAACTTATTTACTTGACAATAGGAAGATACTATCTAGTAGATGCTGGTTATACCAATGGACCTGGATTTCTATCTCCATTCAGATCTACTCGGTACCACTTGAAAGAGTGGGTTGCAAGTCAACAACAACCTCAAAATGAGAGAGAATTGTATAACTTGCGTTATGCTCGTGCTAGAAATGTTGTAGAGAGAACCTTTGGGCTGTTGAAGATAAAATGGGCCATACTTCATGCTTGTTCTTACTTTCCCATAGCGCAGCAGGTAACACATGTCCATATGGTGTTCACATAATAAGTCCATAAAACGTATGCTCACTATGAACTATTTTTTTACAGATTCGGCTTATTAATGCATGTTGTATTTTGCACAACTATGCACGGGATAGGCAACATGTGAGAGATAATTTGTTGCTGGAGGAAGTCGACGCTGAACTAGCAGCTATGACTCCTGAACCTGATGATGCTACTTTAATTAGAAGTGTGGGACAAACTGTTGCATGGTCTAACTATAGGCAACAATTTGCTAATGAGATGTATGCCGAGTATCTTGTGGCGCATGGACACCTAGAGATGGAGTATATAAGTAGTGTGGTGGAGTAGATAGCTAGCTTATGGTGCCCCTTTTTGTGCTAGCTATGTGATGGCGTAATATTTTGTATATGCATCTTCCTAAAATTAATATATATGCTTTACCTACATATTTTGTCCTTACTTTTATGCACTTGTAGAAGCATGACTGGACCAAAATCAAAGAAAGGAGGTAGTAGGAATTACCTTTCATGGACTCCTGAGATGGACACAGCACTATTGGCGGTGCTTGTTGAGCATCACAACAATGGTGACCATGCTCAAAATGGTTGGAAGCCACATGTATACAATGCTTGTATTAAGCATGTGAAGGATAAATGTGATATTGACATCACCAAGGACAACATTGTTGGAAGAATTAAAACATTTGACAAGCATTATGAGATAATTACCAAGATGCTTGCTCAAAGTGGATTTGGATGGGATTGGGACAAGAACATGGTATCGGTTGAAAGTGACGAAGTGTGGTCTCGATATATGGAGGTATGTAACCCTACATATTTTATTTTGTTCTTACCTCTACAACTTCACTATATCATATCTAATATTTGTGTGTATTTTGTAGGCTAATAAGGATGCACGTGCCTACAGGAACAAGGTAGTGAATAATTGGGATGATATCCAAACCATATATTCAAAAGACCATGCACTTGGTGTAGGTGCAAGGACAGCAAGTGAGTGTCTTCAACAACAGAACACACCGGCTGATGAAGAATCTATTGATGTGCCCCAGAAGAGGCAACGCACCGGGGATGCTATATTGTGCATGATGGGAGAAATGAGATGTTCTTTTGATGATGCTTTAAAGACAACCGAGCCACTTCCTATGCCAAAGGTGACTCCACCATCTGAAATCCTTGATGCATTGAAAAAGGTACCAGATTTGGAGGAAGATGACTTGCTGAGAGCTCACGGAAAGTTTATCATCAATGAGCGCTTGTTTGATGCTCTTATGGCGCTCCCCGAGAACTTTAGGAAGCGATGGATCTTGACCTTGCCTTGATGGTTCCTATCATGTGCGGTTGTTGAAATGAAGTAGTATGATCTGTTTGTGAACTGTCTAGTTATGCTTTATGTATCCATTCTATGAAGGACATGAACTACCAACTTGTGCTATTTTGTTAGAGACAATTTCTATCCATGTTGTAATTGATGTTGCCACTTGAAAATTATTCCATGTCATGCTTTGCGTAAGTACTTAAAAATTATTGTACGTGTGGTGCTGTTGTGACTTTATTCGGAGAATATTTGATGCTACTATATGTGAAAAGTAATATATACATTGAAATATACATATGTTGTAGATATTACATTGAAATATACATATATTGTAGATACTACATTGAAATATACATATATAGTAGTGTGCATACGCTTACTGTTAAAAATTGACAATTCCATGTTTCCTACATCCAAACAGGAATTGGAAATGGGTGATTCCCTTTGATTCTAACAAGAAATTCCATGCACATACAAACAACAGAAATGGAATTGCAGTCCATTTCCTTTCCATCTAGGATTTGGAATCTCCAGTCTAATTCAATTCCGAGCTAAAATTCCTACATCCAAACACTGCGTTATGGTATATCAATGAACTTCACCAAAGAAAAAAATAAAAACCTCAAAAACATCACAACTAACACTAAGGGAACAAATGCTAGTTGGGATACTTTGAGAAATGCAACAAGTAGCAAAAGGAAGGATTCAAAGCAATTTCAACAATATTGCACATGAGAGAACCTTGAGGAATTGATATGCAATAAATTGCTAGAAGGCATATTGGAATTGGTGAATCATGAACATGATTTTATATACTCCCCATTATACGCATCATCTCAAATTACTCACATAAGCAATAAGGATAAAGAAGTCTTTCAAAGATCCTTGCAAGAACCGTAACATTTACAAATAGATAAATTCATGCCAAGATGCAACCTACAAGAGATTGGATGAAAGAATAGTATGCATGAATAAGATACTTGTTATCGAGATAGCAATGGTATGACGTAGTAGATAAGAATTTTTTGATCATCCTAGCTTGGCTCCAATTATCACGTGGTGCAACACTTTCCTTATAGACGAGACAAGCATCCATTGCATCTCCAATGTACCTAAAACAACATTCAAGTACATCTTGGTCCCCAAACTTATTGGGTCCAAAGTGGTTAGACTAGCCACAACACATAGGACACACTCCATAAAATATGTACATATTTAGAGATGAAATTTGAATTTCATGCAAGCACGGTGCCGACCTCCTTCTTTTATACTATACGAACGAGACATCTTAGCCGTTTAAGGATTTGATGGAGTATACCCTATATATTGGATCAAAGAAAGCAAACACATGGAGACTTTCAATATCCAAAGAAGATATAATTTGGAAAAACACCAAAAAATTCAAGAAGGCATACAAGGTGTGACAAAACACATTTGTTGCCCAAACTATATCAAAGAATCAAATCAACACAAAATTTGTTCAACGAAGTTCAACAAATGAACTAAGCAAAAAACTATTGAGCAAAAAGATGAAATAAAAACACAAATTCTCAAAGATTTATCTTATTCAAGCAAATAAAATAGAGAAGAAAGAATGAGATAAAAGACTCCTAGAAGAGCAAGGTTTCAACAAATAAACCAAACCCTTAACACTTTTCACAATGGCAAAAGGTTCCGATAAGAAAAGGTTTGTCTTCCACTAAAACACATTTTATAATAATAATAAAAAATATCATCAAATAGATGTTCAAAAGCCAAGGAATACAATGGGAGCCACAACAAATTTTTGGAAAGAACATAAGGCAATAAGAGGTGAAATCCAAGGTGAAGATGATCCACAATTGCTACCACGCATAAGTATATCAATTGCCGAAGACAATGAGTGTGTTGGAATTGATTTCTGGTGGTATTTTGCACGGATATTAAAGATAAATCTTCACAATAAAAAGCATAGGATAGGAATAAAAGGATTAAGCACTATGCACATATAGAGATTCTTGATAGCTTGAACTAGTCACACAATCATGCAAAGCAATGATTAGAATAACTTGAAGCAAATGGTATCCCAAATAAGATATAGATATATGTATTTGAGGAAGACTGCACCAAGAATTTCTTACTCAAACAAAAAAAGACGAGCAGTAAAAGATTCTAACAAAAATAGGACCTTGTTTGAGCCACCATGACACCTAGAAACAAGATAATCAACAATATCAACTCTAAGTGGCACTACCTCATATGTTCACATTTCCTAGGATTGTAATATGCAAAAGAAGCATATTACTCCCCCATAATGTGATATTCATTTTTTCTTAATAAGAGGCAAAGCAACCTCAACTAGAGAGAATTAATGGACATTTAGAATTTGAATTTCTCATGAGTATGACACACCACATAGTTACTAGATAAGTTTGCAATATCAATACTAAGTGGTAGTACTCACGTAGACACATTTTAAGGTTTGAGAGATGCGCAAGGCATATCACTCTCCCAAAATGGGATGTTCCATTAACCACTTGAAAAAATAAAAATAAAAAGATATCATCAAGATGCATTAGAGGATCAAAACGAAACACGCGAGTAAATGATGTGCCAAACACCTAGACATACTTGAATACACAAAATAAGCAAGCATGAGGAACACCAAATACAAACACATACTTGGTACAAAACCAAAACATGTAAAGGGGCAAGCAACTTACAATATAAATGAGTTTAGTACAAGTTACCGTGAAGAGGTGCATTATATATAAGATAAGGATATGATAATCCTAATGACTTGGCTTGATCAAATATAATATATGAAGATCCCTTAATTCTTCATGAGTTAGCCAAGTCTCCAATGCCCTCCACAAACACCTATTGATAAAGTTTGAGCTTGTTGGTCCCCAACCAAGTTGGGTCCTAAGAGGTTAGTCACAATAGGCTTGGCAACCCAAATGGTTCTTTTCTTGACACCACTTTGAGTTCCAACAAACTTGGCAAACACATTGCCATCCTTATCCTTCCTAAGAGAATAATTATCATCAACAATGATAGGGTTAGATAAGGCACCGTTTGAACATAAAGAGGGAAAGTGCCCCTTCACACGACATATGTAGCAACAAGTGCTCCCCTTTCTCTTCTTCATTGATTTCTTGGCTTGGGGAGCATTATCTTGATTCTTCTTCGGAAGTTTCCTAACTTCAACTTGGGCTTGAACATGAACTTGTGTTTGCTTCCCTTGTTGCTTCTCACTCAAGTGCTTTTTCTTCAATGGACAAGATCTTACATGATGTCCTTCAACCTTGCACTTGAAGCAAATAATCTTGGCCGAATTGTTGACTTGGTTTTGGCCCTTCTTCTTGTTTCTCTTGGACTTGTTCTTGTAATTAGATTTTAATCCAAGTCCACTTTTATCATTAGGGGATTTTTGCACACTCAAAATATTATCGAGTGTGGATTTCCCTCCATGACTCTTTTCCAAGTCATTCCTCAAGGAAGTGACTTGGGCCTTGAGCTCTTTGATTTCCTCTACATGGTTAGTAGAAATAAAATTACTAGAGGAAGTAGAAGCTTCACTATTAGAGCAACAAGGAAAAGCAAGTAATCCAACACAAGGTTTATCAATAGTATGGCTAAATGGATTACTAGGACTAGCACATGGCAAAATAGCATTTTGAGTAGAAGTTGTGCTAATGTCCAAACGAGGCTCACAAGATGTTACCTTGGTAATACTTGCCTCACGAGCTAACTTTATCCCATCATGGGAGATTAGAAGATCATTATGAGAGCCTAAGAGCTTTTCATGACTTTCTTCCAATTTCCTATACTTGCTAGTTAGCAACTCAAGTTAAGCCCTTATCTCAACGTTCTCCTTTAGGGTAGATGCTTCACAAGAAGTAGAGTTAGTAGCACAAGCATAATTAATGGAATTTTCCTTTTCAAGCTCATAAGATTCAATTTTTTGTGTGAGGAGAAAATTAGTGTGCTTCTCCTCGGCAAGCTCTTGCTTAAGGATATTGAATCGCCAACTCCCATCATCAAGTTGGAAATCCAACTCCTCTATGGTTCCCGTTTGTTTTATTATGGTGTCCATAACGTGTTTGAGACAAGTAACAATCTTATTATTACCACAAAGAGAGGTACATTAAAAATTCAACTCAAGCAAGAGAGCACTAGTATCCTCATCAATGTCATCATCACAATCATCATTATCATTGCTATTATCTTTAGAATATATATTGGGATCCAAAGTAGGATATACCTTTAATCCTCTTACCATAAGGCACATGTGAGAACGGGAGGATGAAGATGACGATATTCTTGAATCTTTATTCATGATCATGTCTTGCTCCATAGAATGTTCGATTTCCTCTACATTGTTAGATAAACAACTAGAGGAAATAGAAGCATTTTGTTCACGGGAACAAGGCAAATCAAGCATACCATCTACACTAGTACTCAAATAATTTCTAGATGATATGCAAGGACTAGCAACACAAGGGTATATCGCATCATTGTTGCAAGAAGTTCTTAAGTCCAAACAAGAAACATTGCAACGGGATAGAGATGAAGGGTCATCATTAGAGAGCGCAATATCAACATTGCAATTCCCATCACCACCCACCATATATTTACCTTGTATCTTGCCACACGTTGGTGAAGTGGATGAAGATGAGAACTCATCGCGGCCAAAGGTGGAAGCAACTTGGAGCTCTTCATGATGTGAAGGAGAAGAGATCTCCTCGGAGAAACCACCGACAATATAAGAAATCGAACCACCAAATATTTCTTTAAGCTTGGTCCACTTCTCATGAGACGACTTGCGCTTTACAATCGTCAAGAACAAATTAACTGTGGGGCTCAAAGAGAAAATAATATCATTAGATACTTGAGCTAATTTTTTCTCATCCTCTAGAGATAGATTTTGAGGATCCATTGGAGGAGAAAAACCTACATCTAGAAATCGCTCAATATTTGGACACAAGGTCTGAATATTACAAAGTAAGCAATTTCTCCACATATAATTTGTGCCATCAAAGATAATTGTGTCTTGTGCACTATACTACTAGCCGACAACTTTAGACTCTAGGCGGTGAAGCCTAAACAAGGAGAGACCTTGCTCTGATACCAATTGAAAGGATAGAGATGTCGCCTAGAGGGGGGTGAATAGGAAATTTCAAAACTATTATGGTTTTGGCTTGATAGAATGCGGAATTAAACTAACATTTATTTTACAAGCACAAAACCTAAATACAGACTCAACTAAGTGCACCAACAACAAGTTAAGCTAATCAAGATAGCACAAGATAAATATACCACAAGTGATAAGCAAGATATAAGTACTTCAAGCTCGATGGCTATCACAAGGAAAGTAAGCTCGGATATAGAGATAACCGAGGCACGCGGAGACGAAGATGTATTCCCATGTTCCCTTACAAGTAAGGTATGTCACTTGGAGAGGTGTGGGATTCCACAAAGGATTTCCCAATGCCATGAAGGCTCACCTTCTTCTCCGAGTCTATCCCACGAAGGAATAGACCCTTTCCTTATGGCTAGATTTTCCTCCACTTCGGAGATGGCAAGCTCCACAACCACTTCAAAATCTCCACGAAGGAGAAGCCCGGGTCTCTTCACAATCTTCCACGAAGAGGACACCACGGTACCAACCGCCAAGCCAACTAGGAGGTCAGCCTCCAAGAGTAACAAGCTCATGGTCTCTCACTCGAACAAATCGAAATGGAGAGCTCAACACTTATGCAAGAATGCAAAGCAAGAACACCAAGGGTGCTCAAATCCTTCACTCTCAAATACCACCAATGCAACAAGTGCTAGGGAGGAATTAGGGAGGAAGAACAATGGTGCAAACCAACAAATGACTCCAAGATCTAGATCCAATGGGTTCCCCTCACTTAGAGGAGGAATTGATTGGTGGGGATATGTAGATCTAGATCTCCTCTTCCAAAGACCTTAAAAAGATGCAAGAATCATAGGAGGGAAGGGAGAGGAAGAAAGCTCAAAGGGGTCAACAATGGTGGTCAAAAATGTGCTAAAGAGCCCTGAAACTTTGGGGAAGAAGCCCCTCTTTTATACCCCTTCAAGGGGGATGACCGTTGGAAACAAGATGCGCTGGACGAACACGTTCCAGCGGCGAAACCGGCGCCGTCGGATCAGCCGCCAAATTTTCTGGTCAAAACCGAAAGTTCTGGTAAAAACCAAAACAGCATACAAAACAGATTTTCGGTGGTCGGCCAGAAATTTCCGGCGGTCGCCGGAAATTCCGGCCACAGACTCGGTCCCACCGGAATTCCCGCCATAAAATATGCATACGAATTTCATTTTCAATGAACTTGGGCTTGTTTAAGAGGTAGCAACAAGCTCAAGAACATCACATGGAGAACCACCAAGAAGCAACAAACTAGTAAGATGCAAAGTATGCAAAGGACTGAGCTCCCTAAGACGATGTGATCAAGTTACCCAACCGAAAGCCCCTCTTGATAGTGCGGCTATCTATCCTATAACCCGGTCTCCCAACAACCACCTTGAGACCGACAAAAGGAAAACCTAACAAGGCCATACCTTTGCCTTGCGCATCACGCTTCAAGATCCATCCAAGCCGGAATGCAACACTTGATCATCGTTGCTTCATGAAGATTCATAATTTTCTCCCCCATACACCACTATGGGATAGCTTCATTGAGACACGTCTTCACATGTCCATTATCACCAATATGAACGGCAAGCTTCAAGCAAATGATCTCGAGACGCTCATCTTGAACTTGCCCTTCTCAACCTTGACGACGATCACCACTTGATGTCATCCTCTCATGGGCTATATGGAATCTTCACTTTTGAAGCATGCCCATGAAAAGATACCTATCCCATATAGAAAACGTAAAGGCACATATATAATGAGTTAGTTCATGACGCATAATTGACAAGGCTTACCATACCACAAGAACCATGTGATACATTCTTT
This sequence comes from Avena sativa, assembly GCA_916181665.1. Classification (NCBI taxonomy): domain Eukaryota; kingdom Viridiplantae; phylum Streptophyta; class Magnoliopsida; order Poales; family Poaceae; genus Avena; species Avena sativa. The sequence continues at coordinate 293,181,223 of OV702297.1, read as the reverse complement.
ATGCTTCATGAGTTGATCATCTTGAAATCACTCTTCACTCTTTGTATAGGTCAACCATGTATCTTCTCATGCTCCATCTCAATATCTTGAGGTACATAAAGAACTATTCATTTCATTACATGATCTAAATCTTAGTCAACCATAGCTCAATTAATGAGGCTATCATGACACCGGCTTAGAGCCATATCTTGAATTCTTCTATTGAGATCACACTCTCAAGATCTTGATCATATCATATTCTTATCTTCAACTCCATGACCTTGATGCCAATACTCAAGGTATATCTTTATCTTCATGGCATCCATACTTGAATCCGACACATAGACTACACGCATGACCTATGGAATATTTATTTATATAAAACTCAGTGAAAACATTAGTTCATAGGGATTGTCATTAATCATCAAAATCACACATAGGGGCAATTACCCTTTCATATGGTTTGAAATCAGAGCTTCAAAATAGGTTTGAAAATTTTGACCCACATGATATTGTTCGTGAATTCAAGATGATATTTGAGCCTCACACGACAGTTGATAGTTATGAAGCTTCTGAAAAGTTATTTAACTGCAAGATGGAAGAGAACAACTCCGTTAGTGAGCATGTGCTTAAAATGTCTGGGCACGCCAATAAGCTCCAGAGCTTGGGCATAATAATTCCTAATGCTTTGGGGATTCACCGTGTCCTCCAATCATTACCACAAAGTTACAAGAACTTTGTGATAAACTATAATATACAACACATGGATAAGACGTTGTCAGAACTCTTCTCTATGTTAAAGTCTGCGGAAGTGGAGATCAAGAAAGAACACCAAGTGTTGATGGTCAATAAGACCACCAATTTTAAGAAGCAAGGCAAGCCTTGGTCACGGTTTCTTCTCTTATGCGCTGGTTCTTTGGGACCTTAGCACGACGACTTTCCGTCTGTCTACTTTAACAAGCTCTATTACGAGAAGCTTTGCCCGGTAGCTCCGGCGATGGAGCTAGTGTTTGTAGTCGTCGCTAGGTGGTCCATCGACCTATCTTGTAATTTTTATTATTTTTAGGCCTCTTTGTACTATTGTTAATGATTATTAATAGTTCCGTAGAATTTTTTTTTAAAAAGTCCATAGTATTCAAACCAATTTATTGTTCCAAACAAGCCAAAACAAATTAATTAATCATGAAATTTGCGAGAGGGCCAATGCGGGGAAGAGCGTAAACCAAGGAAGCAACCGTGTCAACATGTTTGTGCGGAGAACCACCACCTCGAGATTCCGTACCACGGATCCGCTGATCCGCATATCCCTTTCCTCCGTTTCGTGCCCGTCTCAAATCGAACCAGACCGAAAGCACGCGCCACCCCCTCCCCTAACCTACAAGCGGGCCCGATATATGAACGGTCCCACTTTCATCCAGTAACCCACGCGCGCGTTACGCTGCTTTCCCAATCCCGTCTCCTTTCACAGGAAGACGGATCACGATTCCCCCAATTTTAACCCTAGAACAGAACCCAGGAGAGCCACCAGTCGCTACAGGAACAAAATCGGATACCGTCCAGCCCAGCCGCGAAACCTCGATCGCCGCCGCAGAACATTGAGAAGGGAGCGTGAGAAGTTTGTTTGAAAGATTCAACCATGGCGAGCGCGGATCTGCTGCGGAGGGAGGAGGAATTCTACGAGTCCCTCTTCGATTCCGCCAAAGGTAGATTGTTTCGTCTCAAATTCGCTGGATCTCGATGCTAGCTGTGTCCAAAGTTGTCCTAACGCGGTGTCTTTTTTTCCTGGAATTTCTGTATTGCTGACGCAGGCGGTTCCGGTAAGACGCGTGGGCAGATGATTGAGAAGAAGATTGAAACCCTGGAGGACATGGCAACCAGGGTGAGGAGCCTGTCCGTCGATAGTGTTACTTTGGATTCTCGTTATGGCAGATAGCGCGCGAGTTATGTTTTTTTTTCTAGGACATAAAAACATGACATGTAAATGATGCTCCATTGTGAGAAGCAATTAAGTTTAACAGTAACCTGCCATATTGGTCTTGTTAGGCGAAACACTCAATTGGGAACAACAATTTGATCTTTTAAGTGACAATATACACGTGTTTGTGGTTAGATGCAGCTATCTTACGATGAAGATGAATCACGTTAGCTTGTTTATTAATACTCCACACATTGATGGTTTGCAATGTTACACAGGTGAGTAACAGGAGGTCTCGAAGATGGTTGAATGACCGCTTGCTGATTGAGCTCGTCCCTCGGCTTCATGTTGAAGAAATCAAAGGCCTCTTTGCCCCTCCTCCATTTGGTGAGCTCCAATGCTGCTCAATTTTATTAACACCATTTTGCATCCTGGCAATAGAATGTGCAGTAATTGGTTACCGAGTGCTCTATTGTTTTTTTCATTTAATCCTACGCGAACTAACTTAGGCACTTTGGATTATGTCAGTGGTAGGAAATCATATTCTCTTCACCGCATGCTCATTTTAATTTTATCGGCAGTATTATGGCATTAGCTGAACTTTTATGGATTCATCATCGTCTGACTACTCTATGCCACACCGTGTCCTTTATGTCATGTTTCTTTGAAGTGCTTACATGAAGTATCTCATTTTTAATTGTGTTGCCATTTTAGAGGCATCAGATACATTATTTCTATGTATTTCTTACTACCTCCGTTCCTAAATATAAGATGTTTTAGTAGGCTAAAACATCTCCTCTGTTTGTTACTGATATGTTTTCTGCATGTAGGTGAGGAAGCACCCCTGTCAGCATTTTGCAGGACAAGTGTTGGTGAGTGGGATGCCTTCAGGAGCATTGACATGGACGTTGAGGTATGTGGCGGACTTGTGCTGTCTATCATTAATCTGCAAGATATTAAACCCAAATGTAGAAAATATAGAGTAATGGAATATGCCTATTATACTGCCATTATATATGCATTGTTTATAGATCCATGATGCTTGGCAATTTATTATTTGTAGGTAAGATTGATGCAACGCATGAAGCAATCACCAGAGAAACAGAAGAATCGTTTGAATGAAGACGAGTTAATTGTGCTGAATGCTTGGCGTCGTATAGATTGCCAAACAAGAGATGCTATGAAGAGAAACTTCCTACCTGAACTGCTTGAAATATATGAAGTAATCTTCTGGCTTCTGTTTTATACTTTCTTTAAACCCTGTCCATTATTATGCTTTGAAGAAATTCTGTTGTCAAAATGCTTAGAATATAAAATAAATTGATAATATCTGATTCCCTGACCGTGAAATGCAATGTGGCACATGTAGACAAGTCATGTAACCACACCTATTTTGTTTGTAGTTTCAGAGAGCACTTGTAGATCAAGTGTATTATATGAACTGAAAGAAAGGGTTTCTGATAATTTTTTATCGAACTGTTTAGTTCTTTAATCAAGATCAACAATTCATGCACTAGTTAGGAGTACTTACTTTGACTTATTTGATTTTTGTTATAGCTACATAATGTTGATGGGCTTGGTATATGAGTAATGGACAGACTGACTGCGCTTATAGCAGTTTAGCACTATTCTTTATAAAACAAGGAACGTGCTTGTCTTGATCAATTTGATCCTACATAGGAGTGATAAGGAAAAAATATATTCGGAAGTGTTCAATCCTTGTGGAGTCCACCGACTGCTCATTAGTTCTATACTTTTTAGTACTTGTTGGCTTCCAATTGTTGCTGCAATTATTGATGCTCTGCAGAAAGTATGTACTTGTCTATATTTGTATTATTCGATGATTAAGATGCAAACCGTGTTTCACTTCTCCAGGAACGAGTTAGGGCCTTCATTGAAGATAGTGTTGATAAAGATGTGCTTGTGCTGAATGTCCAGGACCCATTCCAGAGGTTGCTTCTTCACGGTGTGTGTGAGGTAACTATTCTATCACAAGCTGTGTTAGATTCATCAAATTTCTTGATGAAAAAGAAAAATCCGTCTATGGCAAGGTTCCTGGTTTTGATCACGAGATCTTTATATGCAGTTCTATAATGTAACATCCATGACCACCGACACCAGAAAAGATGGGAAGCCGTGGAAGACCACAACGATCAAGAAGCGTTCCGGCACAGGTGTTGCCCCAAGGATCACATTGGTTGGGTTCCTGAGAGCAAAGAAGAACGGGTCACATATGGATGCGTGAGGACCAGACCCCCCCTCCCATTCCTCGGCCAGTACACTAGCCGTGATCATGTTCCTCAAGAAGGCAAACTTGTCTCTTTAGGTTATTATCTTTAGAATGTACACAAATGTAAATTACCATTTACCATGTTTCAACTTACCTTTAAAAGATGACAAGGCATGCAAGTGACGAGTCAACTTGCTAAACGAAGCACCTATTTTGCGTTCTCGTTACATCTTACCGTCAGCTTACAGGTGTTGTGACAATGTTTTTCAACTGACTTTTGATATACTCATGTCCCAAATTAACTGATTCAACTTTGTATTGCGTCAATTAATTTGGGACAGAGGGAGTACGTCATTTGAAATGATGGGATAAGCTTGTGGTTATATTCATATCCAGCCTAAATTGTTATGAAACTAAGAGTATCTCCAGATGCTAGAGCGTTAGCGCGCGCTATTTTAGGGCAGCCTTTACAGCGCCCTCGGCAGGCGCGCTATAATGGCAGTCTTTAGAGCGCCCTCGGCAGGCGCGGTATAATGGCAGCCTTTAGAGTGCCCTCGGCAGAAACCGCGCGTACGCGCAATTTAGTAGAACGTAGGATCTAAAAATTGTATAAAAAAGTTTTCGGATGAATAAAAAATAAAACATTCGATAATTTACATATAAACAGAAAATAGAGCGCTAGACTACTCCTCGTCGGACGAGGTGTCCTCTGACACCAAAGAGAGAAACAAGTCGTCCCAGCGTGGATCGTCATCTGAGATCGTCTGCTGGATGTCCAGTTGGTCGTTGATGAACCGCAGGCACCGGCGCCGGTCCTCGCGCTCCGCCCTTCGCGTGGCCCTACGTTGGGCGTAGAAGTTGCGCTCCGCCACCACGTCCTGCGGAAGCGCCGGCGCCACTCCGCCATGGCGTACTCGCCGGCCTCCGCGACGAGGAGGCGCCGCTGAAGCGCGCGGTGACGCCGGCGCTCCTCCTCCGTGACGAGCGCGGGCGCCGGCACGAGGAACTCCGCCTCCGCGAGACTCTGGGTCTCCAGGAAGTTCATCTCGCGCCGCGGGCGGCCTCCTTCGGATGCTCAACGATGCCGAGTGCGAGACGGACGCCGCCGGCGCGGATCTCCGCATAGAAGAGGCCGTTGGGGCGCAGACGAACGCCGCGGAAACCCGAGACGGAACGGCGGCGAGACGGCATGGCGGCGCTAGGAAGCGAAAGAAGGGGATGCACGCGAGGGAGAAGAAAGGGAAATTTCAGAGTAAGCGCGCGTGGAGGTTGGCGAACGCTGCCGCGCGGCATTTGTAGCGCGCTAGGCGGCGCGGGAGATTTGGCGCTCCGGATAGCGCAGAAGCCCGCGTGCGGTAAAATATCGTGCGCACGCTATTTTTACGTCACACGCGCGCTGCAAATTGACAATTAGATAGCGCTGCGCTATTTTTAGGCATCTGCTAGAGATGCTTTAATGATGCTTTCTTGTCGGGTCGTCCGGTTTGGACAGAAGTTCTTCGGCGAGGCCGATTTTTTTTTACCATAAAGCTGTCTCATGTACCCCTTGCTACGTAGAAAATACTTGTTGGCTTGCCTGCGCATTGAGGTGAAAACACTTGACAAACTTTTTTTTATGCGTGGGTGTGGCTAAAGAAGCTTACAATGCAATACAAAACGCCGCCCGAATCCTGGAATCTGACCGGAAACGCCGAGGGAATTGCTCCGCAAACAAGAAAATATCTATTACTTCATCCGTATGATAAATAGTTAGTACTACTTTGATTTATCTAGAATCGGATGTATGGGTACTTGCTCTGTGCAATAGAGTATACTTTCTTCGTCCTAAAATAGATGTCTCAAATTTGTCAAAATTTAAATGGATATAGACACTATTTAGTATATAGATTCATTCAAAATTTGAAAAATTTAAGACATCTATTCTTAGACTGAGGGAGTATATGAACTCGAATTATACAATTGTAATTACACAGAAATCTAGTGAGCCAATCCACTTGACAAACAAAGAAAATACAACCTAGATCTGCTACTTTGGGAGCCTCACGTGCGGTTGCTGACTAATCATGCCACAAAGGGTTGGTCTAGGACATTTGATTATAAACACGACTAGATCTCAGGGGACTGCGATTTGTTTCAGTCGCCTGCACCTGACGTCAGGTTTGCACGCTCTTTTTATTTTGTACCAACCAGTTGTATTGTTTGTTGTGTTTTTTGGATGAAAGACCATGTATCTGCATACATACTGAGTTGTGTATTGAGCTTGAAATGGACACTTGAATTTTGTCAGAGTAATGGCTCGCTTACTTCCATGTAGTTGAACCGCCAGCAGAGCTAAAATGAGCAACATCATAGCCATCATCAAGGACCGTTCTTGCATGAAAATTCTTTCTTAAAATACGAAGGGAAAAATTTCGATGTGTGTAGGAGGATTTTCAAGTACAATTGGAAATACAAAATAACCTATAAAAAACATGTATTTCTCTCACTCTTGTTAGTGTCTTCGTCTAGGGTGCATCTACTTTCGCTCTGACATTTGACACAGACACACATTTCGATGGTTGAAAAAATAATTGGTACCAAAGAAAATACTGTTGCACCAGCAAAAAATAATAATAAAATTGTGACGCATTTGCACTAGTAAAATTTCAGTTGCAACTAATGTGTAACTGGTAAAAATCTCATCTGCGACCCACTTGGATCTGGGGAAATTCAGATGCAACTCATGGGAAATCTCAGTTGCAATCCATGTGTTTGAAAAAAATTATTTGTCACATTAGATTTTTTTCAGTTGCAAACCACTTGGAACTTAAAATCTCAGTTACAACACACTTGTAACTGGAAAGTGCTAGTTTGTTACATGAAAAAAAATCTTAATTATAACCCAATTGGAATTGGATTTTTTTTACTTTAACTCTTTTTTTACTTTATCTAGTTACAACTCTTGCAACTAGATAAACTTAGTTGCAGTCCACTTGTAACCGAAAAAATCACAGTTGCCACCTACTCACAACTAGAAAAAATACATTACAATTCATCTGCAACCGGTCGCAATTCACTTGTAACCGGAAAAAAGTCGGTTTGACGCAATCACACGGTTCAAAAGCCGGTCATGATCTCTCAAAGAAATAGAAAGAAAGAAAGAAAAACGCACACACACACCTACACACACGACATGGCTCGTATTGTAACCGACGAGAACAATTAAATCAAAAGGAAGTATGAACAACACGAGTCATTGCATACATGTGTAGAAAAAAGAACGTCCTCGGTCAAGCAGCCCGCAAAACAAGTCAACCTTATAGAGTAGACTGAGTCAAGGTACCACGAGGCCCAATCCATCCAGCCGGGCCACACAAAACTGCAAAAATAAATGAGAACAAGGCAGCAACACGAATGGGAAAGAGGTTCTGATAAAATTAGTGATTCAAGCAATTCCTACTTTCCCAATGTCTTGTTTCGAGCAAACAAGAGGACTCTGTCTTTCTATTAACTCAATGCTCCGAGGCTCTTGGTGGGTGAGCAAAGGGGGAAAGCGCAAGACCTGTTGGGTATCTTGGGAGAAGATATGCTCTCCAAAATTTGAGGGAGGTCTTGGCTTCCGTGACATCAGATGTTTAACTTGGCAATGCTAGCTCGCCAGGCATGGCGCATACTGCAAAACCCTGCTGCCTTGAGCTCCCGGGTGCTGAAGGATCTTTATTTTCCTAACACTGATTTCCTAGAGGCTACGTTGGGCTCCTCTCCTTCGCATATGGAGGGCATTGGTCGAGGGCCATGATGTTATGAAACAAGGGCTTATCAAGCGGATTGGTACAGGTGAGGGAACAGACGTGTGGAATGACCGAATGACAACCGGCTTCCTCACAACTTTATGATGATACCTCTTGCTTGCATCGAGGAGGAGGATGATCCACCTATGGAGGTGGCGGCCTTTATTGATCCTACCTCGGCAACATGGAGGAATAATCTGATACAGAAGTTCTTTCTTCCGATGGATGCCGATGCTATCCTTGCTATACCTCTAAGCACTAGGAGGATGCCAGACTTCTAGGCATGGTAATATGAAAACAATGGCCTTCTCACTGTCCGTTCTGCATATCGGCTCTTGGTTCAGACAAAGAAGAGGTGAAAGTATTGGTTGGAGGGGCGATCTGCTGCTTCCGAAACTAAAAGGGAGCACAGAGCATGGAAACGACTCTGGACTGTACAGGTACCCTCCAAGCTGAGGGTTTTCATGTGGTGAATCGCACAACAGTCTTTACCAACTAGCGATGTCCGCTTACACCGTCACATGTCTGATTCAAGTGTGTGCTCGATCTGCGGCGAAGAGGATCATTGGAGACACTCGCTCATCAGTTGCACACAAGCTAGGTGTGTATGGGCCTTGGCTGACGAGGGGATCTCCGAGCACATGTGTATGAACAAAGACCCGTCTGCGAAGCACTGGCTGTTCGCAATGATGGAAACATTATCAAAGGAGGATTTTGTGAGAATGGATGTCATCTTATGGGCCATTTGGTATGCTCGGAGACAAATTATCCATGACGAAGAATTCCAAAGTCTGCTATCTACACATATGTTTGTAGCAAGTTACCTGCGTGAGCTTTCGATTGCAGATTCTGACAGAGGGATGGCGGTGAAGGGTGGTCATGTGCATCACCCGAAGTGGCTACCTCCGAGAGAGGGCTCTGTAAAGATGAATGTTGATGCAGTTGTTGCGAAAAACGGTCCAGGTGGTGTGGTGGGGGTTGTTTGCAGGAGCGGTGCGGGCGACTTCCTTAGAGCCTCATCGCTTACCATCAGTGGCATTAGCGACCCAACTATCCTGGAAGCAATTTCCTGCAGAGAGGCTCTCGCGCTGCCAAATGATCTACACCTTACCAGAGTTACTGTTGCTTCTGATTGCATCGCAGTGATCAGTTCATTGGAGCTTCCTTTCTCTAGGAATTATAACATTGTCATCAATGAAATAAAAGCTAGAGCGACCCTCTTAGAAGAGTATGTTTTCATGCATGAAAATAGAGCCTCTAATGTAGAGGCTTATAGACTAGCTGGTTCTGTAGTTTAATGTTGGACGGCAGGTTTGGCTCCTTCATTCCCCTACTGGCCTTTGCATCCCAAACAACATTTAGGGCTTGTTTACTTTTTTGGTATTTTTATTCCTAAAAGATGTAGGGATATGTGGGGATTTGGTGTTCACCCAATACTCTCCTATCCCCTTAAATAACCTTTTCAAAAATACTCTACTACGATGGAGAGTTTTTAATCTAGCCAAAAATACACTAGTGTGGATGGGATTGTGGAAATATTCCGGAATTATCCGCTCCAAACCCGGTCTAGTAAAAGACCTATTGGAGAAATTTTTCAGGATACAAAATAATCCTCTCCCATCCCCTCAAATACCCTAAAAATAAACAAGACCTTATGAGTAATAAAGAGCCATGTTAACCCTAAAAAAGCAGCACGAATGGGAAGATGACCCTTATAGTATATGAGCTAGCAAATTCATTTGATTATACCGTAAAATCACCTTTATAGTCTCAGATATCTAAATAACGACCAAGTATTCCTAATTTGTGCAAACCCTTGCCCGAGCCAGTGCAGCCAAATGCCATCGGACATGATCAGTTCATCACCCTCCTTAGAGGATCTCCATCGGCGCCCCTCGACCGATGTCTGGCAATTGCGTCTGCAACCTGTTTGGGGGTGCCTGCCCATATTGCTGGCGGTTTGGGGTGGACGCCCCACACCGGTGCCCCCAACTATCACAATTTCGGAAAGTTTACATATTTTAAGCACAATAGCACATATTTTAAGCACAATATATTTAAATAAATCTAAATATAATAATAAAACAGTTCACACAATAAATTTAAATAAATCCAAGTTTATTACAACAAATCTAAATATAATAGTAAAACATTTCACACAATAAATTTAAATAATTTGCGGTAAAAATAGATCAAGCTAGGGAAGCCTGTATTTCCTTCGACTTCGAGCGTTCACAAGTGCTCGACAAGATCTTCCTGTAGCTGTGCATGCATCCGTTCGCCACCGATATCTTGATGCAAGGCGAGGAAAATACCAAACTCATCCGGCACCGCGTGATTGATAGCGGCAAGAGGGCCTTGATGCTCAAATGGCTGATCATCAACAACTGGAGCATCTTCCTCACTCTCGATGATCATATTATGTATGATCACACATGTATTCATTACCTTCTGCATTTGAGAAATCGAGCAGGTACCTGATGATTGCAAAATGAGGTTGGAGCACACCAAATGCTCGCTCAATATACTTCCTGCAAGCCTCCTGTTACATGGCAAACAAATCTCTTGCATGAGTGTGAGGGTCAAGGATTGTCTTCACAAAGAAGGCCCATTTAGGATAAATGCTATGGGCTAGCCTTTGGTGTATTTCCTACCATTTACCACGATGTTCACTGCCGGAGAATGGCCTTCGGCAAATTTGCGAAATACTAAAGATTGCTGCGACGCGTCAATATCATTGTAAGATACACTCGTGCCAAAAAAAGGCATGCCAAATCCATAACCATAAATCATAATTTGTCATAGCCTCAAGTACCACACTGTTCTCCGGTATGGCCTTTGTACATCCGTTGCCAAGTAAATGGGCCATTCTTCTATCCCAAATGCATGTAGTCAATGTTTCTAAGCAAGCCAGAAAATCCTCTAGCTGAGTTTTGTGCCAATATCCGAATTGTATCTTGTTTATTTGATACCCTTAGATAAGTTGGCCCAAATTATCACACCACGACACAACAAAACTTGTACACACACTCAAATGATGTGGACTCGGTCATGCGCAGGTAGTCGTCTTGTGTATTTGGACAAGCTCTGTATACAAGACATCTCAAAGCAGTCGCGCATTTCTGAGAAGAGGTGAAACCAACCAATCCGATACGATCCTTCTTGCAAATGAAATAGGGATCAAACTCCAATGCACGGTCTCCGTGAACAATTCCCTATTTATTCTGAATTGCCGCTGAAATACAATAGGCACGTGTGTTGGATCGTCTTGGAAATAATTGGTCTCCAACATCAAAGTGTCGGCCAGCCGTTGCCAGTTTTTGTTCCGCTTCTTTCATGGCACGGGCGAGGAGCTCGCAGGCGGGCACGTAGGCAAAGAAGACCGCTGATAATCATGATACGCTTTGTTTCATTGGCTTGCACATCGACCTCTTCTTGTATCAATTGTATCATCATGAATTCATCTTGGCTACCCACTACTGGCGGCCAAGTTGTGAAGAAAATTACCTAGGAAATTTGTCGAGCACCTTGTGTGCTCGGCGAACTTGACACGGTCACGGCAGAGTGGGGTGTTGTCTAGCCTCGAGGCAGTTGCACCGAAGCTCGGACAGGGCCAATGCAATGGGACTGCTAGAAGGAGTGGCGGTTGACTGTCGGCATACCTAGGAGTGAGGCAAAGGCAGCGGCGGCGATTCAAGTTGTGGAGATAAGATACAATGCATGAATGCATACTGAGCGGAAGAGCCGGAAGGCGTCGACAAAAGCCATTAATTAGTGAGACAGTGTGCTCACCACAACGTCCGCACTCCTCTGGCCGACACGCATGAAGCAGGGCCACAATGACGCGTTTGCGAGATGGTGTGTTGAGGAATAGCTCGTCTAGAGTTCTGGACCTGTCAGACACGAACATGGATCAAGTACAATAGATGTGTTACAATGGTCAGATTTATATGCCGCATGTGCAACCATTGCGACCTAGTCCTATACTGTTCAGACATCTGCTTATTTGAATGGCACAGCCTCCCGCCAATCGATCAATATATGCATATCCCCGTGATAGTACTCCATGGTCCGAAATATGCAGCAATAAAGGACGTCCATGTTTATAGCTCCAATCAAGGGCCACTAGCCAACGACACCTTCACAAGCTTGGCGGGAGGTCTCCCACGCTCCGGACATCTCTCTAAGCCGATGCTGCTGCCATCTTTATAGCTCCAATCAAATACGATATCAATTTTCTTGCCTCCACTTTACATCACTTTGGTGACGTCACCGGGCTTGCCACAAATTGCGCTAAAAACCAAGTTGCTCCCATGAGATGTGTGGACATTGATCTTGACAACATCCTTCAAGCTTTCCCTTCCTCGCGCACATACTTCCCAATGAAATATCTTGGATTGCCTCTATCGGTTAGAAGACTAAAGAGAATCCACTTCCAACCATTAGAAGACAAGGTGGCCAACAAACTTGTGTCGTGGCTTGAAAAGCATATGACTATTGATGGTCGCATAAAACTTGTGAAGTCGGTGCTTACTAACATTTTCATATACTTCATCACCGTGCTCCAAATTCCGATAGAAGCCCTCTTGAAGATTGATAGTATCCGAAGAGCTTTCCTATGGGCAGCTTGTGAGAAAGTAACGGGGGAAATGTAAAGTTAATTGGGAGACCGTGTGCAAGCCTAAAGATTTTGAAGGTCTCGAAATCCTCAACCTCTCCAAGTTTGCTTCCGCGCTTCGCATGAGATGGTTATGGCATGAATGGAGCAAGGAGGGTAAGCCATGGCTTGGGCTTGGAACGCCTTGCACTCCTCAAGGCTCCAACCTCTTGGCGGAGGCCACAAATGTAAGCATTGGGGATGGGAAAAAATCTCTTTTTTCGCATGCTTCATGGCTCAACGGTGCAAGACCCAAAGACATAGCCCCCCTCATCTTCGATTGCTCAAAACAGAAAAGATGCACCGTTAACAAAGCTTTGGGAGACAACTCGTGGGTGACCCAAATCAATACCCAAGGTGGACTATCCTTAGACCATATTGTACAATTCTCAAACCTTTGGGAAAGGTTACAATCGGTGCATTTGGATGCAAGCACTCCGGACTCTACTATATGGAAGCTCACAAGCAACGGGTCCTACTCGTCCAAGTCGGCCTACAAAATGCAATTTTTGGGACAAACTAGCTCTACCATGCCTTCCTTGGTGTGGAAACCATGGCCCCCTCCGAAATATAAAATCTGTGCTTTTTGATCCTACAAAATAGAGTTTGAATGGCGGATAGGCTAGAAAAGAGACAATGGCCTAATTGTGAGCGATGCAAGCTTTGCAACCAAATACAAGAGACCGCGACGCATCTTCTATTCAAGTGTCGATTCACTATCCGCATTTCGACTACCATCAAGTCTTGGCTTGGGCTTCATGACATTGACCCAAATACTTGGCACACCATGAAAAGTGTTAAAGAATGGTGGAGAGAGATGATCCACAAGAGAGGACAATCAAGGAAGGCCATGACCTCCCTAGCAATGTTGGTGTGTCTTGAAAAATATGGAAAGAAAGGAGAATTCGTTTCTTTCGAAATAATGACTCTTTTTCCAACATGCTTCTAATCAAAATTAAAGAAGTGGCCTTATGGAGTTTAGCCGGTGCTAAGGTCTTTAGTATTATGATGTCGTGAGAGTAGATTATCTTGTTTTTGCCTTGACTTTGATCAAGAATATTGGTTTGTAAGATCTCTTAAAGTTTTTTTAATAAAATGGCAAGTCTTTTGTGTTGTTTAAAAAAAATTACGTCCATGTACAGTTTTGAAGAAATGGAAGGAACAATTTTTGTAGCGGTACATAACACTATCATTTTGACCAGGTTCTTTCATAAAAAGGCAAAGAAACGGTTCTGCCATCCGTTCCTCCGAATTCCGGCGTTCCTCGTGCTCATCGCTGATATGATCCTACTCCCTTTCCATGGGCAGGCGGTGGCGGCAGAGAGGGCAGGCACGGCTGACCCGGAGCCAGTCGAAGATGCAGCGCTCATGGAAAGAATGAAAGCACGGCAACCTCCTGAGCCTGTCCCCACCCTCGAAATCCTGCAGGCACACCGTGCACGCTCGCTCCCTCGCCTCGCTGGCGCTGGTCTCCCGCAGACCCACGATCGCGTCGCCCGACGCCGGGACAGCGCCGAACCCGCCGTTCCTGTACGCGTCGTCGACATACGCTGCGCCGGTATTATCGACGGCGCCCGGCGTCCGGCGCGCGTCGCCGCCTTGCGCTTGTGTAGGCATCCGGTCGAACAGTTCCCTCAGCAACGCGAAAGGGTTGTCTGGCTCGCCGTCGCCGTTGCTGCTGTCGTCGTCCTGCCGCAGCGCATTGAACGCCGCGTGCCCGGGCGCCATGACGAGGCCCCAGGCTATCCGTCTGCCTTCCACCCACGGAGCGACGTCGTCTGCGCCGCGCAGGTGCGGCGGCCGAGGGGTGGCCATTTTGCCCTCTCCTGCACCGGGAAGACGATGGATGGATGTTTGGATCCGGGAGGAGGGATTCGTGAACAGGACAGCGTATATTGTTGCTGATTTATAGCCAGATACGCAAGTTAAAGATGGAATCAGTTTCGGTTTAGTGCCGCCTCCGCGTGGGACTGGCACTCGGAATAATGCTGACTTTTTGTACTACTCGTGATTCCCTTGTGACATGAACTGGAAAAAGAAAAAGGATACTGAAGCAGATAACCCTGGAGTGTTGAGTGGCAGGCCCTTCGTGATATAGGCCAAAAGTATGGAAGGCCATGTTTGACATTGTACAAGGCCTTCTTTGAGGGCTATAGAAAATGTCTCGCGTTAATAAGCTTACCTAGCCCTCCAGGTCCAGCTGAGACCGGAGAGCGGGAGGTGCTATGCACAGCCTTTTGCGGCGCAAGGACGCCATGCCGCCTGAAGGGAAGTCCGGACGGCCAGGCTCATTAACTTGAAAAGAGACTCGGCTCTAGACCTGTAGCGGTGAAATTGAGCTATGTTCGTGACATCCTAAAAAACAAAAATGTGGCTGTACGTGACAGAATCCGGTATATTTGATAATAAAAGTACGTGCCAATTTTTCTCAAAATAGTTTTTTATTTTTGTTTAAAATGTCTACGGATTTTTTACAAAAAGTCAATTAAATAATGTTAAAGAATTTGGAAACATGTTCAAAATTTTGTAAAAATGTTTGCGGATTAGAAAAAGGTAACTTGAAAAATGCTCACAGATCTACAAAATAGTTCACGACTTTGTATGTTCACGGATTTAAAAGAGTTCAAGAATTTGAAAAATATATTTGATAAACTTAAAACTGTTCACGAATATAAAAAAGTTCACAAATTTAGAAGTTCATTGATTTGAGAACTCAACATTTTTTTAGTCATGAACCTTTCAAATAACCATGAACATTTTCCATAAAAATAAAAATCCATGAACCAATTTTCAAAATCATGAACCAATTTTTAGAATCGTGAACCAATTTTCAAAATGACATGAAAAAAATTTAGAATCATGATCCAATTTTCAAAATGTCATGAACGTATTTTCAAATTCATGATCCAATCTTTAGAATCATGAACCAATTTTCAAAATGCCGTGAGCAAAATTTCAAATTCATGAACCAATTTTCAAAATCATGAACAAATTTTCAAAAAATTGTTTAAAGCCTCGTGAACAATTTTCAAATTCAGTAACATAGTTTTTATAATCAATGAACAATTTTGAACCTACATATAACTAATTTTAATATGATAGTATCACATAAAAAACCATGAACTTTGTAAAAAAAATATAATATGAAGGAACGTAGATAACAAAATGAAAAATGAAAGAAAAAACATAAAAGAAAGTAGGTACGATGAACCATGGATAGAGAGAGAACGGGAAACACGTAGCCACTTTTTTTAACGCGAACGTGGATCTCGTTAAATTAAAGGAAAAACAAAGAGAACAAGACAGAAAAAAAACTGAAACAGCCTCGCACAGAAAAAATAGGCCAGGCCCATGTGGGACAAGTATAGATAGGCAGAGTGCTTACTGGGTGCACGGCGCGGGCGACAAGCGCCGCGTTGAGCGGCAATTAGCAATTGGCCCGGAGTGCTGGCTGTGGCCCGCTCTCAAAGATAAAAGAGAGTGAGAGCTGACTGTGGTCCACAGAAGCAACTGGGCCCAATAACGGTGGGGTTTGAATTTGAGTGTCTTTGATGGACAACGACCCAAATAGGGCCTATCTGTGGGCGCACCATCTCTGTCCGAACGGCTGAGGCACCGACGAAAGGAAGAGGGAGGAGGGGGGGGGGGGGGGGGGGGGGGGGGGAATCCATCCTACCGGGCCACCGGCAGCAGTTGTCCACACCAAGCTTTTCCGTTTGTGAACCTCAAAATTCCCCGGCTTTCACTGACGCCCGCCCAAACCAGAGGAATAAGCAGAGACATTTCCCATCCACTCGGTGCCCGAAGACCGATACATTTGTTCCTGCTGAGGATTTGCTCGGTGGTACGGTAGACCCTCTCAACCTCAGACGCTTCACCGGTGCGCGCGCACACCGGCGGTGCGTCCTCCAACCGACGATACGGTACTGTAGGACTCGGACACGCACGTACACACCCACGCGCACAGCGGCGCACACACCCACGCGCTCTCACAGGATAGGAGTAGATAGATAGACAGGGTGCGTCGTACGGCCGGCATGGGGCCGCGGCGAGGCTGCATGCGCGGGGGCCACCCGAGGCAGATGGCATGTGACCCCTGTCCCCTCCCCGCACCAGCCCTACCCTACCCATAGCCAAGCTCTGCTCCACCAGCCCAAAATTTCCACCACGAGGTAACGCTTTTTTTCTCTCTACCCGGCCGCAATAAACCTTCTTCGTCAAGCAGGAACAGCTTCCTTCGATCACTTTCAGTCGCTGCCGTGCCTGTCCTATAATACTTCTACTACGAGCTTACTAGTACAAAGCAGGCAGTCGATAAAGAGAGGAAGGTTGGAGACTTCTTGGATCGATCGTGTGACTTTCACTCAATCTCATCTATCTATCTATCTATCTAACTAAAGCGTAGCCCCATTCCATGATCGTCTTCCTTTTTTTCTTTTTGGGATATGCATGCATGATGCATATCGCATGGTGGAATGGAATGATCCATCGCCCTTTACAGTGCTACTTAAGGATCACGCGGCCGCTCTGTAATAACACGTGAAACACAGCTAGCCTAACATCATTTGAGGGGAGCGCCGCGCCGGAAATCCCCCAAACACTAGTAATTAAGCTGCTAGTACACATCGTGCGCAGAGGAAAGACTGTACGTCAAACACGTTAATATATGCAACGTCTCTCTGCTGCCAGTACACCCTCCGAATAAAGAGGCTAGTAGTAGCAAGTACTACTGCTAGCTTGTGCTAGCTAGCGCACTGTGGCAACTAGTCGTACGTACGTACGAATTTTCTTGTTTCTGAACAGTAGCTTCATACATACGGTCGTGCACCGGAGCAGAAAGTAAAACCAAGGACCGTCCTCCGTTCGATGAGCCCAACGTAACCCAACGGGCGGGTTTCCGTGCAGGTGCCGACGCGTAACAGTCGGGCTTCCCCGTACGCCCTCTCCGTTCTGTGCAGCCGTGTCCGATTTCTTCACATACGTACCGTCCTAGCTAAGCTAGTCTCGGTCTAATCAACCTGGGAAGCCGTTTAGTAATTAGCGAGGTACGTAGTTTTGTCGCGCGTACCAACATCTGCACGTGCTAGCTGCCTATGTGCTGAGAATGTTTTGCGTAGCTAGACGATGTAGGCGCGCCTCCACCTTGAGGCTTGAGCTAGCTAGCGAATGAACTTACACGGGTGCACTGTATATGCATAGAAAGGTTTTGCTTTTGGCCTCAGAGATTTGATTAGTGAATTTGATTTTGATTTTATTGGGCTTTAAACTATGAAAAAGTTTGACATTTCAGTTTATAGTGATTCAGATAATTGTTTTACCTGGCTCTGGTCCTCCACTGTGGGCAGATCAGATGGAATTGTGTGTGGACTTAAATCCTCAAGATTTAAAATCAATAATAAGGTGATCACAAATAGATATTTGTTAAAGCTAGAGTGTTTGATAATAAACTGTTGAGAGAGTTGTTCCTAATTGTTATTTATGGTGCTGCTCAAGTTGAGGATAAAGAGTTGTTTCTTACTAAGTTTGCTAGAATCTGAAATGATCTTTCTATTTCATCCTTGATTGGAGGAGATTTTAATATCATTCGCTTTGCTTGTGAGAAGAACAAACCTGAGAACTGTTCCAAATTTACTGATGTCTTTCACTCCATTATCAATACATATGCTTTGAGGGCGATAATCTTTTTTTGGTACTCAATTCACCTGGTCTAATAATCAAAAAGTACCTACCCTTGAAAAATTGGATACGGTGTTGGTTAACTATGCTTGGGAGAACCTATTTCATTTGAATCAAGTTAAGAAGATTCCAAGAGTTATGTATGATCACAACCCCTTGGTGGTTGATACATGTGAAAATATGGAGATTAAAGCTAGGGAGTTCAGGTTTGAGAAGACTTGGCTTTCTCATCCTGAGTTGGATAGGGTTAAAGCTGCCTAGCACTCCTCCGTTAGGGTGCAGGATAACATTAGCGTAATAGTCTAAAAGGTTTAAAAGGTTGGAGGATTAATGATAGGGGACAATTTATTAAGGAGAAGAAAGAGCTCCTATTGTAATTAGAGCTACTAGAAAATTTGGAGGAAGATTGTCTGCTCTTTGGTAGTCAATTTCAGAGAAAGGGTTTTATCCAGTTCACGTTGATGCAAATGTATGAGGAAGAGAACAAATTCTTGTTTAGTAGGTCAAGTGCAAAATAGCTTTTACAGAGGGATAATAACACTGCTTATTTTAATATAATTGCTAATGTTAGAAAAAGGAAAAAATGTGATGTATTTTTTGAAAAACAATGATGATGTGATTCAGGGGACCTCTGATCTCCTATCTTATGCTACTGAGTACTATAAATGTTATTTGGAAAAGGGGAAGGGAATCAGTTGGGTTTGGATCCTCGCATTTGGTCTGATAATGAAAAATTATGTGTTTGTGACAACACCATGTTAGATAGCTCCTTCTCTGAAGAAGAAGTTAAGCATGATTTTGACCTTATGCTTAGAAATAAAGCTCCTGGGCCTGATGGTATGCCTGTTGAGTTTTATCAATCCTGTAGGCCAATAATTAAAAGTGATATTATGGCCATGATTATTGACTTGCATTCGGGTAGTCTTGATCTGTTTAGGATTAATTTTGGTATGATTATTCTTCTATAGAAAACTCCAGATACTGATGTTATATCTAAGTATAGACCTATCTATTTGTTGCAAGTTCTTTCCAAATTAATTACTAAAGTAATTAAAATTAGGATTGAACCCTTTATGGACAAGTTAATCCTTGGGTGTCAATCTGGTTTTATAAAAGGTAGAAACATTATGGATGGGGTGATGTCACTGCATGAGATCTTGCATGAATCTAGAAGGAAAAAAGCGAGGGGGTTATTTTGAAGATAGATTTTGGAAAAGCTTAGGATAAATTGGATTGGAATTACTTATTGAAATGTGTATCTCAGAAGGGGTTTAATGAATTCTGGTGTAAGCTTGTGGATGTGGTAGTGAAGAATGGTACCTTATGTGTCCAGATTAATAATAAGAGAGGAAAATATTTTGGTAGCCACATAGGGGTGAGGCAGGGCGATAGCTTCTCTCGCTTCTTGTTTAATTTGGCTGCAGAAGGTTTGACTAAAATGGTTATTTAGGCACAAAATGTTGGTCTGGTGACAGGTTTGGTGCCTCATTTAGTAAATAATGGTGTTGCTATCTTGAACATTGTGTATGATATTATCTTGCTGATTCAAGAAGATGTGGTGAAAGGATCGTATGGGCACCTAGAGGGGGGGGGGTGAATAGGTGCTACTTCACATTTTCTTCTTTTTCAAATTAAGGTTTGACAAGAAAGGTAAATTCTCTAGATAATGCAATTAAGGTGAATTTACCTATATGACGAACATGCACTAGCTAACACAACACTAAGCAAGAACAAGTAAGTAAAGTACGGTAAATGATAGAAGTAACCAAAGTGGTGGACGCGGAGACAGAAGGATTTGTTTCCCGTAGTTCCTTCCTTTTGAGGGGAAGTACGTCTAAGTTTGGAGAGGGGGTGGTATCAAACCACCTACGCCACTAAAGGCCTCCCTTGTTCTCCGATGAACCTCACCCCAACGGGATCGATCCACCTTCCACTATATCGTCAACCTTCAAGGTGGAAGCCGGCACCTTTACAAGTTTGGGGCACACATCCACAACTTAATTGGAGGCTCCCAAATACAAGCAAGCTGTCAATACAATCAAAGACAAGCTTGTAAGAACCAAATCTAAAACTAGGGTTTCCAAGAAAACACTAGAGCAATGGGGGCCCTCAAATGAATGAGGGGGAAATGAAGATCTCTTTTGGTGAAGTAGTAGATCAAGGACTCCTCCTTCGATTCTCCAAAGATCAACGACTTTGGATGGTGGAGTGAAGAGATCTTGGCGATTTGGTGGCTCAAATGGAGGTAGTAGTCTTCAATGCAAACAAGCAACTTGTCCCAAGGTAGGTGGAGGGGTATTTATACCCCCTGAAGAAATCTAGCCGTTGGAGCATTAAATGCACCGGTACTACCAGTACTTAAGCGGTAGTACCGGTTACAAGCGGTACTACCGGTCCAGTACCGGACCAAGTACCGGAGGTGGCATCACTTGGTCGACCCAGCGCCAGACATGCCTGGTACAGCCTTGCGGTAGTACCCCCAAGCGGTAGTACCGTTCAGTAGACGCGGTAGTACCAGTCCCAAGTACCGGTTGGTACTGAGCGAGAGGGGAAGGGCTGGTCCTTCCTCAGGGCTGCCCGGTATAGCCGAGCGGTACTACCGGTTGGAGCGGTAGTGCCGCTCCGCGGTACCGGGTGGTACTGAGAAAAGACTAGACCTTTCCACCTTGCTCGGATGCAACCGGTACTAGGAGCGGTAGTACCGGTGCCAAGCGGTAGTACCGGTCATTTTTCCGGTACTACCGGTTGGCACAGAGACTTTGGCAAGGGCAAATGTGGGCAAGGCAATATTTGTGCCACAATCTAGAAAACCTGGGATACACTTAGCGCACGATTAAAACGATAAGTGTGTTGTTATCAAATATCAAAATCACAAGGATAGGAAATGCTCTTTCAATCTCCCTCTTTTTGGTGTTTGATGACAACACACCTTTGCAAGATGATTTTATGAAGATACTCATGGCATTTGTAAAATAGAGATGGGGATCCCCCTAGATGAGTAGAATCAAACCTCCCCCTCTATTTTACAAACCCAATACAAGTGCACAAATATAGATACTAGCATTTGAAACCATACCTTTGCATAATAACTTGTGATGAGAAATATATTGACAATGGATAACGCATATCATCACAAGATGGATCCATGACATAACCCACATAGTCTCAACAACCTTAGCACAAGTGGTTCCCAAATAGTTAGTACATAGAGTTCACACATAAAATAGAAGTTCACACATAAATAGGAGGAAATCAAAGTTCACAAGCAGGAAATCAAAGTTCACAAGCAATAAAAAGATCAAAGTAAGAACGAGCTTGTGACTTCCCATGCAACACCGGTGCCTAAGGCGCAACTTCTCCCCCTTTGGCATCAAGACGCCAAAAAGGGACAAGTGCAAGACTAACGTCCCAACAGTCAATCCTCCTCCTCATCATCAAAGTCCTCCTCATAGGGGGGGTGGAGCGCGTTGCGAGGAAGAGACATCATCATCCCAATGGTTGTGCTGGGAGATCCATTGGTTAAAGGATTGTATGGGCACCTAGAGGGGGGGTGAATAGGTGCTACTTCAAATTTTCTTCTTCTTCAAATTAAGGTTTGACAATAAGGTAAATTCTCTAGATAATGCAACTAAGGTGAATTTACCTATATGACAAATATGCAAGAACTACCACAACACAAAGTAGTAACAAGTAAGTAAGGTGCGGTAAAGGATAGAGGTAACCGAAAAGTGGACGCGGAGACACAAGGATTTGTTTCCCGTAGTTCCTTCTTTTTGAGGGGAAGTACGTCTACGTTTGGAGAGGGGGTGGTTTCAAACCACCAACGCCACGAAATGCCTCCCTTGTTCTCCGATGAATCTCACCCCAACGGGATCGATTCACCTTCCACTATATCGGCAACCTTCAAGGTGGAAGCCGGCACCGTTACAAGTTTGGGGCACACATCCACAACTTAATCGGAGGCTCCCAAATACAAGCAAGCTGTCAAAGCAATCAAAGACAAGCTTGTAAGAACAAAAGCAAGAGCTAGGGTTTCCAACAAAACACTAGAGCAAAGGGGCCCTCAATGAAATGAGGGGGAAATGAAAATCTCTTTTGGTGAAGTAGTAGATCGGGGCCTCCTCCTTCGATTCCCCAAAGATCAAGGACTTTGGGTGGTTGGATGATGAGATCTTGAGAATTGAGTGGCTCCAATGGACTCCAATGGTGGGCAATGACTTTAATGAGCTGAGCACCTTGTCCCAAGGTAGGTGGAGGGGTATTTATACCCCTCCACGATATAAATGGCCGTTGGAGCATTTAATGACCGATACTACCGGTACTCAAGCGGTAGTACAGCTTGCATGCGGTACTACCGGTCCAGTACCGGCTGGACCAAGTACCGGTGGTGACCTTGTTCTTCAGAAATCTTCAGTCTTGGGCGGTACCCCCTTGCGATACTACCCCCAAGCGGTAGTACCGGTGGTGGTAAGTGGTACTACCGGTTCGAGCGGTAGTACCGGTCCCAAGTACCGCTTGGTACTGACCAAAACAGAGAGGGGAGGGTGCTAGTCAGTATGCAGCGGTACCCACGAGCGGTACGACTGCCTCAAGCGGTAGTACCCACGAGCGGTACGACCGCCCCAAGCGGTACTACCGGTTGGGCCGGTAGTGCCGCTTCGAGGTACCGGTGGATACTGACTCGTACTCACCCTTCTCTCTTTTGATCGGTGCCAAACGGTACTGGAACTGGTAGTACCGGTGTCAAGCGGTAGTACCGGTTGCAGATCCGGTACTACCGGTTGACACAGAAGTTTTTTGCAAGGGGACTTGCCATGCCATAACTTGTGCCTCCTTTTATCAATCCTGTGATAAACTTAATACACAGTTAAATCGACAAATGTATTGTTATCAAACATCAAAACCCGAGGGATAGAAAAATGCTCTTTCAATTGGTCTTCAGGGGTGTTGTTGGTCTCGGACCCCTCGGAGATGGTCAATCCTTGAGCTACCATGATGTCCTTCTGCCGAGCACAAGCTTTCTTGGCATACACATGAGCCTCATACATGCGCTTTTGATTGTCATCTTGGAAGCAAAAAATCTTTTTGAGCTTGGCTTCCATCCTCTTGGCCCAAGATGGCTTGGCATTCTTGCGACGGTAGACAACATAATCTATGTCACGACCA
The DNA here is from genome assembly GCA_916181665.1 of Avena sativa. Taxonomy (NCBI): domain Eukaryota; kingdom Viridiplantae; phylum Streptophyta; class Magnoliopsida; order Poales; family Poaceae; genus Avena; species Avena sativa. Next base: position 293,157,830 of record OV702297.1, on the reverse strand, counting down.
CTGTAAGCATCCTCAGAATCATCCTCAATCACATTCCCTTCTTCATCCACTTCCTGACCCTGCACATTGCGAGGTTTGGAATGTTTCTTGAGCTTGAGTGCCTTGGGCCTATGCACAATGAGAGGACGAGTGGAGAGGGTCCTGGCAATGGGAGAGCACTTGGCAACAATGAGTGCCATAATGTAGGGAGCAAATGGCGGGACCCTCCGAGAGAGAGCAGCAACCATCTCATTCCATATATAATCCATCACATCAAGAGCAGTGCCGGAGTCGCGGTTGAGGAAGGTGTTGAACAACAAATCAACAAAAAAACGTGAATCTCATCCTTGTTGCCCGCTCGAGGAGCAACGGTCTCACGGAAGATGCGGTGGAGCATATCTGTGGGGAGAAGATCCTTAATCTTGCCCGGAATACCGCGGCCTTGGATATATAGAGGTGCAAGCACATCCTTCTTGGCGGGGTTCTCGCGCAAGTGACAGCGGAAAACACAAGGAGTGTCATGACCACGATCTTCATACCCCAGAATTGCAGCAAATTCCGCAAGGGTGGCCTCCTTTATTGCACCTTGAGTCATCCAAGTGATTTTCCGAGTGCGGCCAGTGGATAAATGAGCAGTGGCATAAAACTGGGCAATGAGAAGAGGCTCGTAGTCATGCTGAAATTCCATGATGGGGAACATGACAAGGTTAGAGCAGATTTCCTTAGCTTCAGCAAAATAATCAAGGTTCTTGTTGATGTGTTCCATATCAATCCACGGCTAAGGCACAACCATCTGGATATTTGTCATAAGGACCTCATGATAGACACGCTCTTGGAAGTCATTGTAAAACCAACTGTCTTCCCTCCTCTCATCACGGTTGCGGGCATACGCATTGTCAATCCTCAGAGAGCGGAACTCGAAATCAGAAATGTCAAAAAGTTTCCTTGGCCATGATGGCCCTGATCTGCAACTCTTGGTGCGCCCCGAGGAGGGGGGCGAGGAGGGGGAGCGCTGCCACGCCCAACAGAGCACTTGGTGACCCCCTCACGACCCCCACGACCACCTCGAGTAGTAGGCATCTTCGAACGACATCTAGGCTGAGGCAAAACTTCTTCCTCGGACTCCGTCTCTTCCTCAACAATCTCACGGCTTGCTTTGGAGAACTTACGTGCACCCCTAGAACCACCTGCATCTGTGATAGCCAGAGGGAGAACAACAAGGGGGTAAGGGCACAAGAACCACTAATGCACAAAGAAGAATCCATGATTTAGTAAACATGTTGAGGACAGTTGGGACCGGTACTATCGGACCTGGCAACCGGTAGTACTTCTTGCGAGCGGTTTCTGGTACTACCGGTCGAGCGGTATAGGCACATCAACGGTAGAGTACGGTCCAAAAGTGGCCTCAACAATCTATAAAACATCGATTCTACTAAGTAACAAGGAATGTATGGCAGTACAACCTCACAACACGTCAATTTCTTCACAAATCTAAGCAAGACCTAGATCCAATGAGGAAATTAAAAGTGAGAGAAGGGGGCAGTTGTACCGGGATCCATGGCGGTGGAGAAGGAGGGGGAGACCGTAAGGAGTCCGAGTCCAAGGAGGATCCGGGGAGAGGGGGGCGCGGCAGGGCTCCGACGGCGTCACGGGCTCCGGCGGCGGCAGTGGTATGCGTGGAGGGTGGGGAGAAGAATAAGGCACTGAAGGGTGCCTCCCCACGCGCGACCATTATATACCATAAAAACGCTGACCGGTAGTACCGGTTCATCAAGTGGTAGTACCGCTCGCAAGAGGTAGTACCGGTTGACAAACCGGTAGTACCGGTGACCGGTAGTACCGGGCATACGGGCGGTAGTACCGCGCCTGGAGTAGTTTCCAAGAAATGACCTGGGAACCACCCAGGTCCGGTAGTACCGCCCCTAATCCGGTAGTACCGGTCCCACCGGATTCCGTAGCCTAGGTTCAAGGAAGGGTTCTTGTGTGGAATGGATGAGGGTTTTTCGAGGGAGTAGATAGGCTTGGGTTGAGATAGTCAAACTGTGTGAAGCACATGCACTCTAAAATAAGGGAAAAACATATGAATAGCCAACCGAGAGTGCATGACTTTAGAACCAATGACAACTTGAAAATGACAAACATGAGTAAGCACCAACCTCTTGAGTGAGAGAGGGCGGTGGCCTAGGCCATCATATTTGAGTATACTCGGCTTGGCACCACGGAGATATATCTTGGGTCCATTACCGAAACTCATCATTTAAGCTCACATATCACAAAATGATATTAAGAGGAATGATTTTGATTGCTTTGGTCATAATGGGGGGAGGGAGAGTCCAATCAATTAGGACCGCACTCCCCCTATATCCATGCCTACACCTAAACCAAATACGGGTCAAATCATAGGTGAGAATGCAAGATAATCAAGTCAAGCTCCTCGAATCTACAATATTTAGTTCATTCCTCAAGTAGCAAAACCTTGCTTCATCAAGTGGCTTTGTGAAGATGTCGGCAAGTTGGTCTTTGGTTGACATATATGATAGATCAATATCACCTAGGGCAACATGATCTCTAATGAAGTGATGGCTGGTCTCAATATGCTTTGTCCTTGTGTGATCCACCGGATTGTAGGCAATCTTGATGGCACTTTCATTGTCACATAGAAGAGGCACTTCGTCACAATGGACACCATATTCCTTTAAAGTTTGCCTCATCCATAGCAATTGGGTGCAAGCACTAGCAGCTTCCACATACTCGGCTTCGGCGGTGGAGAGAGATATACAATTTTGCTTCTTAGAGTAACAACATACCAAGGACCTACCAAGGAATTGGCAAGCCCCGGATGTCGATTTTCTATCATCCTTATCACCCGCCCAATCCGAATCTGTGTATCCACAAAGAGCAAATGTTGACCCTCGAGAATACCAAAGACCATAAAATGGGGTATGAACTAAATATCGAAAGATTCTCTTGACCACCATTAAATGGCTGTAACACCCTCAGAATCGGCCCTATGCAAGTTTCAGCGATTCCCGCCAAACCCGCATAGAAACGATTCAAAGGTGCCCAGCAGGCACTTTCGTGCGGGTGGAAAACGAAGTAATACCATTACACAATAGTCCATGATGGAACCCACAGAACAGATATATACAACAACGACTCAAAGAGTCAAGAATACAAATATACAATACAAAGATCCAAATCACCTTTAGAACGATACAGCGTCCGAGTACGGACAAGATGAAAATTGAGCTAAGAGCCCTGAAGAATAACCAATGGCGTCCATAACCCTGCCCAGGCCAAGCCGGAAGGGTAACCCTGCTAACGACGTCGATCTCAAAACCTGCTTAAACAAAAGGGGTGTCGACAAAGGGCAAAGGAAAAAGAGAGAGCGGTCAGTACCGAGGCAAATACACGGCGAGACTAGAATTCGGCGGTCCTCGCCTACATAGGTATGGTGGACTGAAGCGGCAGCGCAACATGCACTAAACAACCTATAGAGACTCCATATAACTGTCGGCTATCAGAGAGGGATAAGAAAGACCTGTTCGGAACCAACCTGATACTACCACCAAACATACCCATCCTGGTATAACCCCCTCGAGACCAAACGAGGAAGTCAACCGAGGAACTCACACAGTTGGCAGTTTTATTTATTCGGTTATCATTGCAGCAATTACTAGTCAGGTATAGATAGTCGTCCTGATATAATAAGCAGTGGGCACTTTTAGTTAACCATTCCGTTGTAGTTGCAACACTTACTAGTCAGATACAATTAGCATGAGATATCCCAAACCCAGCAGTTGTTGGTACTTTTATTTAGCCATTCCGTTGTAGTGAAGCTGATTACTAGTCATATCGGATACAAGTCAAATTATAATAGTAAACTTTAGTTATAGTTGTCTGTGATCGAGAACTGTGCTCCAAGTCGTCCATAACCACGGACACGGCTTCTCGAAAAGATTTAACCCTGCAGGGGTGCACCAAAGTTTCCACACGCACCTACACCCTTGTTGTCAGATCAGGTAGGTACAAGATCACAAAACATACACCCAACGGTATGTCGACGGGGTTTCGGACACGACGTTTCCTAGACCCAAAGCAAGCACGGGGGCCACCCCACTAAGCTACCCGCAACAAAGTTGGCCGGTCTCCGAGACGGACCCAGGGTTTGTGACAATGGCTGTAAACGACTAGGAACCCAAAAGTGTGACTGGGCTTGTCGATACCGCGAAAACATTCCACATTGGTTCCAAAACAGTACATGTGCTCCACGCGCAATCGTAAATAAAGCAGTAAAGCATGACATAAGTACATGATAGTAATAAAGCCCCAAACTACTTTGTGGCCCCCGGTACAGTACTTTGAAATCAGGTACTAATCGATGGGGGTGCCCACACACCCCACCTGTGGTTAGCGCGCTCGATCTCGGAATGGGTGTCAAGAACTCGGGGTCCTACGGGACACCAGTGAGCGGTCAAAAACCAAATATTGTCTATTACCCATCGGTGTCTCTGCATTTGCCTACTTCAATTTTAGTTATTAAACGATAATTAAATCCATGATCATCTCCACCATTAAACATGCGGCATTACTTTAACAATTGTGGTACTTGACGACACGTAACAGCACTTGAGCAAGCGACTACGACGCGCAAGTCCAACTATCTACCAAACAACAGGTAATAGGATGTGTCCAAGGCAATATAAGGCTGCAAGGGATATCACGGGTACGAAAACTAGAGCATCGCAACACAGATAGCAATAGATCAACAGGAGGTAATAAATACTATAAAAGTAAGATAGGTAGAAAGGGGAGCTTGCTCGCCTGAAAACATTGCCGAAGGTTCATCCGAAGATCGGGTCGACACTCGCATCAACTCGTCGGCCTAATCAGTGAAGAAGCAAAACACTAGAAGAAACACCGGATGCACTATTTATTACTACGGCAAAAGAGCGGGCATGATGCATGTATGATGTATGGCATGGCAAGGATGCGATGCGACTAGGCAATATTAAGCGGAACCAGGGTCCCGACAATTAATTATTAGGTTCATGTTGTTTAAATACCCCGCATTTTAAATGTTCTATTAACAAGGCAAAACATGGCACCGGTTAGCTACACAAATTTAAATGGAGTCAATATTAGACTAGATGTGCTCCCATATGTCTCCATATTTAATTATAAGGTGAATCGGCATAAGGCCCAAAACCACATGATGAGATGCAAGCATGAACAATTGTATGCAACAAGTATAATATGTCAATTTATAAAATAGGGGCTCGGGAGGGGTCACACATTGAGGGGTCTCGGCGATCTTGGTTCGGGGTTCGACAGGGTTTGGTTCTTCGAACACCGGAATCGGTTTTCAGATCCGTGTGGTAGACCTTGTCGGTTCCATGTCGACGATCTTGGGGTTTTTCCCTTGACTAAGAGGTTCGGTGTCCACGACAAAGGCCTTGGCATTCCGGGAGGAAGTTCTCGGGTGTCGGTGTCGGACTCGGTCCAACCTGCGACGATCTTGCATCGACACGAGTAGCTCGAGGATCTTCAACAGCACACACACATGCCACCAACACTAGTGTTCGCCTTCAGTTTGAGCAGCACAACAACAGCAGGGAAACCAACTTATACACGCCTTGTTCGTGGTTGCCGAGAGGCAGAGGACGGGAGGGCCGGAGACGTACGGGTGGAGGCTACCGTCAGCGGCTCGCAGCGGATTTGGTAGCGACGGGAAAAAGGGACGCGACGAAGACGGGCCGCAGGTGCCGGACATGGACGGCAGAGGGAGACGACGCGGGCGGCCGGAGGAGGACGACCACGGCACGCTCGAGAGGAGGGCTGCGCTCGGGCCTGGCAAGCTTGCGGGACAGCGTCCGGAGGGAGTTGGGCTCGCTGAGACCGATACAGAGCTTGGTGGTGGCCAACGGCACGGGCTCGGTGGCGAGCTCCAGAGGGAGGGTGCGGCGGCCCTGCTCGCGGGCGGAGGCGACGGCAAGATGCGGCCGCGGGCAGGTGTCTGGGGAGGAGAGTACCGGGCGGGGAGACGGACAGGGACGACGAGGTCCACATAGTGGCAGCGCGTGCTTGGAGGTTGAGGGAGGAGGCGACAGGCGCCGACCGAGCCACACAACGGCGACGACGGTTGCTACGGGAAGCAGAGGAAGGTGAGACCTGGTGGCTCTCTGGCACAGGGGCAGGCTAGCGCATGCCTCTGCAAGGCGGGGCGACGGCAGGGGAAACGGCTAGAAGAGACGGCGGCGACCAGGTGGGTCCTGGCGGCGACAGCTTGCTGCAGAGGGAGGAGCGAGAGGCAGGGCGTCGTGGTCGATCGAGGCCGAGGGGAGCGGGGTAGGTGGGGACAGGGGTGGGGCCTGGTTCACGAGTGGGGTGGGGATCTGGTTGGGTGCGGCAGGGGATGGTTTTCCTTGGCGTGGCGTGTGTGATATTGTGTGTGGCCGGCGGCGGTGGGTGGGAATAGGTAGGTGGGGATCTAGGGTTTAGGAATAGCACTAGATTAGGGTTTTCAGTGAGATTGGGTTGGGCCGATAGGGGTGGTAGGTGGCCTAGCTTTTGGGCCGGGCTGCCTTCCCCGATCAAACAGTTTTATTTAAAAAAAATATTGTTTGTTTTAATTTTAGTAAAAGATTATGTATTTAGTTTTAGATAAACAAAATGTCCGGAAACATCCAGGGATTTGATTTGAAATCAACACGGGGTTTATTTTGGAAAATGAAGAGAGACTTTGATAAAATAGTTTTGGCAAATAATATGCATGATGATATGATGATGCAATAAAGTATGAATAACATGCGATTTTCTAGTAGTGGTTTTACCTGGGGTGCTATAATTCGACACCACTAACAATGGATCTCGCCCTCGAGATCCGCCTCATGGTCGAGGAAGAAGGTCGACGATCTGAATCTTCTCGCTTCGTGTAGATCCTCGCGACACCACTAACAAGGGTTCTTTCTCCATCTTGAAATCCGCGACACCACCAACAAGGGTCGGTGCTCACATTCGTCGAGAGAACACTCCGGAGAAACAAAGGACGAAGGTAGAGGTATCAAAAGATAAGGCCACCTCTAACTTCCATGAGAAGAGGAAAAGTTACATTGATCCACCAGTTCGATGTACAAGAGTGAACAGTAAGAGTCGGGTAGGGTGATCAGTCCATCCCGTACCCAAACTATCAACTCTATACATGAATAGGAAAATCATGCAACACAACTCTCGAAATTTAGAATGAAGATCTTCATAAGCGGTATTCGGAACAAAGGGGTGATGCAAGCTCTGCATTGGATCTGATGTAGATGAGGTCATCACGTTGGAAAACACCGGAAGATACAAAAGAAATTTTTATGAAAATACATAACAATTAGATTTCGCAATGGTTCCATTGGCATGAATAACACATGCTCAAGGTATACTCCAACTTCACCAATGCTCGTCCTTGTCATATGTTTTTCAACGATACGGATATCCAGAAAGGTACTGTTGGGGCTGTGACCCCGGATAGGTTAAAGACGGGGAAAGACGAAGGTATGATCCCCGTCTGGTTTAAGAGTTACAGTCTAAGTCGGCCGAATCCTGAAGAAGTCGGCCGACATATGGAGGCGAGAGACCCGTATATGTATATTAAGACATTACCCGGCCGAGATATTACGTAAGTCGGCCGGGTTAGCCTGAGTGATCTTGGTACAGGTGAAGGACGATCCGAGCTATGCGAGGAAGGACCGAATGATATGAAGCTTGCAGGAGAAGGAGAAGCCTGAAGTCAAACCCTATCTGCAAGCTAGGGAGAATCTGAGCGGAGCCAAGCGCTACGGACAAAGGCGCAGAGCGACAGAGAGGCAGGAGGAGGTCACGGAGGTGACAGTCCAGAAGACCGAGGCGCACAGGAGGGGCCCTCTGGAGCCTTGCCGCCGTTAGAGGGGCGACAGGGAAAGGGGGGCGCCGAACTACTATATTGGGACAAGCGTATTCCTCGAATATGCTTGCCACGTCAGCCCTAGAGGAACCCAGGGCCCTCCTTTATTAGGAGGGGCTTGGACTCAGAAGAGAGGATCGACTCATTCTCGGTACCGTTAGGCTGGTAAAATTCTCTCTCTCCTTGTATACAGCTCAAGGAGCACTTGTAGCCCAAGGAAGGAGAAATAAAGATCTTTGCGTTAGCTTTCTGTGTGTAGAATCAACTACATCTTCCCTCCCCAGATCCCACTAGCATCCATTGGCCCCAGACTTTAGCCTACCCATGGCATCTGCCGTGCCACCACCACGACAGTTGGCGCCCACCGTGGGGCCAGCAGCGGTGCTAGCTGGAGTTATGATCCGGACGGGAAACTTCATCAAGACTAGCGAGCGCGTTGTTTCTGGCTTGGTCCAGAGATTTGGTCTCTGTGACTACGTCAGCGACAATGTGGGCAGCTTCAGGGGAAAAACTCCCCCGCGCAACGGTGTCTTCATCGGCTTGGGCGGGCACAAGGTTTACGTCGGCATCGACATCTCCGGCGTTTATCCTCACCAAGTTGTTGTTGCAGGAGATCCACCTCTTAACGCTGCAAGCCGTCCGCCCGGAGCACATCCTGCAGGCAGCGTCAAGGTGATGGTCGCGTCCGGGGTGCAAACTGGAGTAGCAGCTGCCGGGTCAAGTAGAGAACCCGCCACCGGTGTACAGGGCACATCCAGGCAGACAGCACCACTAACCACCGAGGTAATCCCGCCAGCGACCAACCCGACCGAGGTGCAGGACACCACCCCAAAGGCAACAAGAGTAAGAGGGCCGCCTCTGGAAAGGCGAGAGAACATTCTTCAGGCGACCATAGAAAACTTGACTACACCTGTAGCGCCGATACTTGATCCGGCACATGCTCAGGCAGAGTTAGAGGAAACCAGGCAAAAGGTGCTGGAAGAGGCCAAAAAGTTGTCGGCCTTGCGGGAGTCCTTAAACAGGACCCTACGAGAATATGCCAAAGCTAATAAGCTTGACGTCGCACCCGAACGGGTAGACGAGTTAAGGTTGAGAGGGAAGAACCTCATGGATGATATCAACAAAGAGCATGATGCTCATAAAGCAGAATCAGAGGATTTGGGTTTGCCGAGGTACAATACCCCGGCCAAGAACCTAAGAGCGGCAAATGCCGTAGCATTAGAGTTAAAAGGGTTGACCGGCGAAGCCCGGCAGAAACAGCAAGAAAGAGTGAACGAGCTGGTGCGCATCGCGAACCAGCAAAACGAAGAAATGCTCAGAGCAAACCCGGCGAGACCGGGGGCCTCGCGAATGGTTCATTTGGCAGGAGCAGCACCTGCCTTGTCCGTGGCAGAAGCATCTTCACCCGGAAATAATGCTCGAAGAGACAAAGCAGTAACCTCGGGAAAGAGGAACAAGCAGATTGTCCCATATGATCCGGCAATGGCCGGAAACGCAAATGAGAACAGAGGCAATGCAAGCCGAGGTAACTGTGGGGAGAGGAACCACGGCCGTGTGGAAAAAGATGGCGGAAGCCGAGGCAACGGAGATCTCGGCAGAAGAGAACCCGTGAGAGGCAATCATGAGAACAATACCCCGGTCGAAGTAAGGAGAGAACAGCCACTCAACCCGCAACCGAGGCATGAACCCCGGCAGGAAAGAGAAACGAGGCCAGCTCGCCACAATCAAATTAATGAGAGATACAATGATGGTTATTCCGAAATGGAATATGCGATCCATGGCGGAAACAATCACTATGGAATACAAGACAGAGTTCTGTACAGAGATTTGCCGGCAAATGATGCAAGAGTGAAGCTAGACCGGCTATACAGGTCCGAGTTATTGGAAGAACAGGGTCCACCAGGGCCGACATGTTTTGGACCACGTATCATGGGCGAGCCACCTGTGCCGAACTTTCAGCTAGCAAGGGGCACGAAAACATATAATGGGAGTACCAAACCACAAGACTGGTTGATTGACTATGCCACTGCTGTGAAAATAGCGGGTGGGAACTTACGATGGGCAGTACGGTATGTACCACAAATGCTGGAAGGACCAGCTAGGGTGTGGCTGAATAATCTACCGGCGGGCAGTATCAACTGTTGGCTGGATTTTGAGGAAATGTTTGTCAGCAACTTTACCAGCACGTACAAGAGGCCAAACAGGCCACAACAGTTAGCCATGTGCAAGCAGAGGCCGAATGAAACAGATAGAGAATTTTTAACTCGGTGGTGCAACCTGAGAAACTCATGTGAAGGAGTCATAGAATCGCAGGCAATAGCTTGGTTCGCACAAGGATGCCGTTATGGCAGCGTATTGTGGCAACGTCTGCAAAGAGATATGCCGACCACACTGGCAGAAACTATCAGAATAGCGGACTCCTACGCATTAGGAGACCCAACGCAGCCAGAATTAATGTCGGCGGATCATCGCGAGCATCAGGACCATTATGCAAGAGATTTGGCCGGGTCATCTAGGCGCGGTGATTTCAGAGGAAGAAGAAGAGAGGAAAGGCCGGATTATAGATATAATTCGGCCCAAGTGGCGGCAGTAGCGCAAGACCCTCCGAGTCACGGAGCAACTCAACGGCAGAAGAATGGTCCTCAACAGTGGACACCAAGAAATGAAGGAAAAAGGCAGTGGACCCCAGAACAAAAGAAACAGTGGCAGGAGAGGCCGAAGTACACGTTCGAATCCATGTTAGATCAGCCGTGCAAATTTCACACGTCAAACCCATCCAGGCCAGCCAACCATACCACCCGCCAATGTGCATGGATGAAAAATGCAATGGGGAACCCCGCAGGGGTTCAGGCACCCCATCAAGTACATCAGCAGCACCAGCCACAGTTGACTGGAGCAAATGCACAGCAACTGATGTTACCGCCCCCTCCCCCGAGATACGATAATTCAGATCGGAGAGACGCGGTGCATCAAGTGATGAACCATGTCCAGGATGGAAGGACAAATCCGGTGAATACCGGACGCAATGATTACAGAGAACATCATCAGTCTTATTGCGTGTTCACAACGGAACAACAAGACAAGCAGAGTGTGCAGCGCCGGCATATGGAAGTAAATGCAGTTATGCCGGCAGTACCAAGATATATGCCTTGGTCGGATCAAGAAGTAACTTGGAGCATAAAGGATCATCCCAGGATAATGCCGAATCCTGGGTCATATGCGCTTGTATTAGACCCGACATTCGTTGGACCGAGCATCAATGTGAAATTCTCAAAAGTACTCATTGACAACGGAAGCAGTATCAACATCATGTACAAAGATACCATGCATAAACTTGGAATATCGCAGAACATGTTGCAATCCACGAGGACCACTTTCCATGGGATAGTGCCAGGGCTTTCATGTGAACCCATTGGTAAGGTCCGAGTGGATGTGTTATTCGGCACAAGGGATAACTGCAGAGCAGAAAACTTAGAGTTTGAGGTGGTGGATCTAGAAAGTTGCTATCATGCTTTACTCGGACGACCAGCATTGGCCAAGTTCATGGGCAGTTGTCATATAAGTTATCTGAAAATGAAGCTACCCGGACCACAGGGAGTAATAACGGTTGCAGGGGATTACAAGAAGTCGATGGAGTGTGCTTCAGCCGGGTCAAATTTGGCCGAATCATTGGTTATAGCAAGAGAAAAGAGAAGGATTCAAGAGGTAGCAGCCCTCGCTCAGTCGGCATAGCTGAACATGCCGGCACTAGCCAACCCGCATGGCAGTGTCTCTTTTCAGCCGACTAGAGAAACGAAAAAGTTTCAGATAGATGAGCAATTCCCGGAGAGTACTGTTACTATTGGTGCAGGCCTGGACGCTAAATAGGAAAGCGAGCTCACCAACTTCCTCCGTGAGAATCGGGACATATTTGCATGGTCGACTCAGGATCTGCAGGGTGTTCCGAGGGAGTTGGCTGAGCACTCTTTGAATGTAAGGCCAGGAGCAAGGCCGGTGAAGCAACCTCTCCGCCGCTTCGCCGAAGACAGGAGAAAAATAATAGGAGATGAAATAGCTCGGCTCCTTGCAGCCGGGTTCATCATGGAGGTGCTGTACCCGGATTGGTTGTCGAATCCGGTGCTGGTAGAAAAGAAGAAAGATGATCCCAATGTAGCCATTGTATGGCGAATGTGTATCGATTACACGAACCTGAACAAGGCGTGTCCAAAAGATCCTTTTCCATTGCCTAAAATAGACCAAGTCATTGATTCGACCGCTGGTTGTGAGTTATTATCATTTGTAGACGCGTACTCTGGTTTCCACCATATACCGTTAAATCCGGCCGATCAAATAAAGACTGCATTTATTATGCCGTACGGGGCTTATTGCTATCGCACAATGCCATTCGGCCTGCGAAATGCAGGAGCAACATATCAGAGATGCATGCAAAAATGTCTACACGATCAAATAGGAAAAAACATACAAGTGTATGTAGATGACGTGGTCATTAAAACCAAGGAAAGCAAAATGTTACTGGAGGATATACGGCAGACTTTCGCGAACTTGAGAAGGTTCCGAATGAAGCTTAATCCGGACAAGTGCACGTTTGGCGTGCCGGCAGGAAAATTACTCGGTTTTCTTGTATCTAGCTGAGGTATAGAGGCCAACCCAACCAAGATAAAGGCGGTAGAAAGAATGGAGTTGTCGAGGTGTCTAAATGACGTACAAAAGTTCACAGGTTGTTTAGCCTCGCTCAGCCGATTTGTATGTCGGCTGGGAGAGAAGGCATTACCACTCTATCAACTGATGAAGAAATCAGATAAGTTCATCTGGACTCCACAAGCAGACAGTGCATTTCATGAATTGAAAAAGATGTTGGTCACAGCGCCTGTCTTAGCTTCTCCATTGTCAAAAGAACCTATGCTACTCTATATAGCAGCCACTAACAGAGTAGTGAGTGTTGTATTCGTAGTGGAACGACTCGAAGATGGTAAGTCGGTACAAAGGCCGGTGTATTATTTAAGTGAGGTGTTATCCACTTCAAAGCAGAATTACCCACATTATCAGAAGATGGCTTATGGAGTATATATGTCGGCGAAAAAGCTTAAACATTACTTCGAAGAGCATCCCATCAAAGTGATATGTGAGGCGCCCATAGCCGACATATTGAGCAACAAAGACGCAAGTGTCCGAATAGCAAAATGGGCAATCGAATTGTCGCCATACGCTCCACAATTTGATAGGAGAGACGCAATCAAATCTCAAGCAGTCGCCGACTTCTTCGTAGACTGGGCCGAAGTGCGGTATGAGCCACCATTACCAGATCCAAATTATTGGACGATGCATTTCGATGGTTCCAAACTAAGACATGGTTTGGGGGCAGGAATAGTGTTAACCTCGCCTAAAAAAGATTAGCTGAAATATGTTCTACAAATACATTTTGCCGCGTCTAATAACGTAGCCGAGTATGAAGCACTAGTCCATGGATTGAAGGTAGGAAAAGAGATCGGCATACGCCGAATCTTATGCTATGGGGACTCGGACCTAGTAGTACAGCAAGTCTCAGGCAATTGGGATGCATTAGATGCTAATATGGCTTTATACAGATTTCATGTGCAAAATATCAGTGGATACTTTGAAGGATGTGAATTCCACCACATACCTCGGGCAGAAAATGATGCCGCAGACACGTTGTCAAATCTCGGATCAACCCGGCAGTCAATTCCACCGGGTATTGCCCTGGAACACCTCAGGAAACCATCAATAACCCCATCACCAGAATCCGAATCTATCTTTATCCCGGCAAATTCAGCAGAAGATAACGCGCCAATGGAAATAGATCAGGAATATAACTCGGAACCCCCCAAGAGGAGGACAACCGAAGTAAGCACAATCATGGGGAAAGCCGAGATAGGTATGTCGGCAGAGAACATGGAAATAGACAGTGAGATCACACCGGAAAAAATCACACCGCTATGGGCGCAACCCATATTCTCTTACCTAAAAGACTCGATGTTGCCGAGTAATGAGGTATTAGCTAGACAAACTGTAAGGAGAGCAAAAGCTTATACAATCATAAACAATGAGCTATATAAAAGAAGCGTCACAAGCGTGTTGCAGAAGTGTGTGAGTTCGGCAGAAGGTCAGAAGATCCTCCTAGATATACACCAAGGAGAATGTGGGCACCATGCTCATCTCGGGCCTTGGTAGCCAAAGCATTCAGGCATGGATTTTATTGGCCGACGGCATTGAAAGAAGCAAAAGAATTAGTTGAAAAATGCAATGGGTGTCAGAGATACGCAACCAAAATACACATGCCATCGGCCGAGTTAAAAACAATACCCATCACTTGGCCATTTTCTGTATGGGGTTTAGATATGGTGGGACCATTTAAGCCGGCACGAGGAGGAATGACCCACATATTGGTTATGGTGGACAAGTTCACAAAATGGATTGAAGTGAAACCAATAAGGAAATGCGATGGGTCCACAGCAGTGAAATTTCTCAAAGATATTATCTTAAGATATGGGTATCCGCACAGTATTATTACAGATAATGACACAAACTTTGCAGAAGGAGCCTTCGCCAGATTTTGCAGAGAGAAACACATAAGATTAGATGTTGCCTCTGTGGCTCACCCAGCATCTAATGGGCAAGTGGAAAGGTCTAATGGACTGGTGCTATCAGGAATAAAACCACGACTTGTCGAACCGTTGCAAAGGTCGGTAGGGTGTTGGATTGAGGAACTCCCAGCCGTGCTATGGAGCCTCAGGACTACTCCGAATAGATCAACGGGTTATACACCATTCTTTCTGGTATACGGAGCAGAGGCCGTACTTCCAGCCGACATAATATATGACTCCCCAAGAGTTACTCAGTATACAACCGCGGAGATAAACGAGATAGCTCGGCAAGATACTGTAGACCTGCTAGAAGAAGCCAGAGAACTGACACTATCACGATCAGCTATTTATCAGCAGAACCTGCGGCGATATCACAGCAAGAAGGTGAATCCAAGGGTGTTCAAAGAAGGAGATTTAGTCCTCCGACTGGTGCAACGCACGGCTGGCATGCACAAGTTGTCACCTCCATGGGAGGGACCATTCATTGTGAGCAAAGCATTGCATAACGATGCCTATTATCTAATCGACGCTCAGCCCCCCGGAGGGAACAAGGCAGACAAAGCTGGCGAAGAAACGAAGCGTCCATGGAATGTAGATTTGCTTCGACCATTTTACTCGTAGCATTGTATCTCAAGGTCAAGAACCAATGATGTATTTGAACCTGGGCACCCAGAGCAGTGACTCGGGGACTGCCATATGTTATATCAATTTCATGTTATGTATTTGAACCTCGGCGCCCAGAGCAGTGACTCGGGGACTGGCGTGTGTTATTTCAATATCATGTTATATACTTGAACCTCGGCACCTAGAGCAGTGACTCGGGGACTGCCGTCTATTATTTCAATGCCATCCTATGTACTAAATCTCGGCACCCAGAGCAGTGACTCGGGGACTGCCATATATTATTTCCATTTCATATTAAATATTTGAACCTCGGCATCCAAAGCAGCGACTCGGGGACTGCCATATGCTGACCCAGTTTTATGTCAAGTGCTACTCTGAGCAGCGCCTTGGTATTAGTCTTATTATTTCTGAAATTTGGTTTACACATTGAAATTCGGCGCGATAAATAGTGATTCAGGGATTGCCATGTATTGTTCCAAAGTAGTAGTCGACCTCTGTTCAGAACAGATAAATATTAGGTGACATTCAGAGCTTACACCTAGAATACTCGGCTAAACCACGAAAAACCGAAGACAAGGATACATCCTAAAATCAGGAAATTGCGGGCCATCAAAGCAAGAATTCGGACGAACACCCACTTAAACAAAATAATAACAACTACAAGCGTATGTGTCACAGCAGTACATGGCAAAAGAAATTCAAATCATACAGAGAACGGACAAATGTTTCGCGTACATCATACGCCCGGTATGCCAGGGATAAGAAATAACTTAAGCGTTGTTCGCCGGGGAGGCGGCAACTCGGTCAGGCGCTGGGTACTCCGACGTAGGAGGAACTTCGACCGAGGTTGCCTCGCCCTCCATAGACCCAGGTGCAACTTCAGCGGAAGCCCGAGGCTGCTCAGGAGCATCAGTCTGTGCAGTTGAATGCCCAGTACCTTTGGAGGAGGACCGCGCATCACCGTCGCTGTCCGAGCTTGAACTGGAGCTTCCAGATGTGGCCGAGTCATCCTCACCCTCTCCTTGCTCAGCAGAATTGTTATCCGAGGCATCCTCAACTATGACCTCCTCATCAGGGTTTGGAAGAAAACTCGGCCCTTCATTCCAGGTATGCACGTCGGCATACTCGACGAGTTGGAAGGCGCGAGCTTGCCGAAGAGCGACGAAAGTGGGGTCTTCAACCCAACGAGAACCAGTGCGCAGATTCTCAGGATATCAAGAGAGATGTCTTCGTACCATGACATGATGACAGTAAGGGCCATATCAGCGCTAGCGCGCCCGGCTGATTCCCTCCAGAGACTTAGTTGCCTCTCAGATGCCATGAGTCTTTTTACCAGTAATTCGACCTCGTTGATATCAGGAGTCCCAGAAGTGTTCGGCAAAAGAACGTGGTAAGCTCGAATGGCTGCTTGCACCAAATCCCGGCCCATAATTTTCATTGGACCAACTGCAGCACCAACAGCAACCAGGAAATCCTCCATTGAATACTCCGAGTCAGCGACAACAGGAACACCTCGGCGCACACGAGCTGCAAGAACCGCTTTAGAACTCACAGGCTTGGCTTCAGGAAAATGATCTGCGCAAAACACGAACGTGTCAGGTGGCAGCAGGAACAAAAAAGAAAAATATAATTCGGCCATGCTAGGAAGCTTACGATGAATGTAACTCATCATTATCTGAAGGTCTTTGGCCCAATCAATCTTGCTCTTCTCAAAACGAGCAAGTTCCTCGCTCAATCCCTGGGTTTTCAGTTCGGCAGCCTCGAGGAGTTCTTTGTTCTTCTGCAGCTCCAAAGCTAGCCGATTCTTCTCCTCGGAAAATTACTTGTCGACCTTTTCTAGTTCGGATTTCTGAGAGAGCTTAAGGGTATCCACCTCGGCTCGCAGGCGAGTTATTTCGTCATCTTTTTCTTGTAGCCGCGCCGAATGAATAGCGCTTTGCTCTAAAAATGCACCATCACGTCAGGCATGGGCATGCAATCTTGGTGCGACGCTGCAAAGGTTTGCAACTCGGCTTTACCAAAGCCAAACGCAATAAAGAAGCTTAGCACACATGTTAAAAGGGAAAAGGTGTAAGATAAAAGGGAAACTAACCTTCCAAGCTCTTGACTTTCTTCTCAAGACGAATGTTGAGGTTATTAATATTACCTGTTTACCAAAAAAGTGAGCCGGCATCTCGCGGACAAATAAATAAGAACGTTGAGAATAACGAAAAGGAATTATTGACTTACCAGCCTTTTTTACCACAGGAAGGATTTTTTCGTACTTTTCCTCCAGTTTGCGGTGCGAAAAAAGCAACCTCTGAAATTCGGCAGTTCGCCGGTCATCTGCAACCTGAACAATGGAGCAAAACGATAAGTGAATACTCAAAGCTAAACCAGATCCGAGTCAAGCGAAACTTAACTCGGATCTAGGTGGCTGGATATTCGAAGCTAAACCAGATCCGAGTCAAGCGAAACTTAACTCGGATCTAGGTGACTGGATATTCGAAGCTAAACCAGATCCGAGTCAAGCGAAACTTAACTCGGATCTAGGTGGCTGAATATTCGAAGCTAAACCAGATCCGAGTCAAGTGAAACTTAACTCGGATCTAGGTGACTGGATATTCGAAGCTAAACCAGATCCGAGTCAAGCGAAACTTAACTCGGATCTAGGTGGCTGGATATTCGAAGCTAAACCAGATCCGAGTAAAGCAAAACTTAACTCGGATCTAGGTGGCTGGATATTCGAAGCTAGCCCAGATCCGAGTCAAGCAAAACTTAACTCGGATCTAGGTGGCTGGATATAAAACAAACCTAGTCGGATGTAAATTCGAACTCGCGAAATGAAGTTAGATTAAGTAAAGCATCATTAAACTTCCAAGCATATAACAAGTTATTTCCTTGCAAGTTTCGGGGACTAGAGCATATAGTAACATCTGGGGAACTAATCTAAACTCCGCAAGACAGCAATTACCTCATTCATCTTGTTAGTGTCAAGGATGAACTTGGCGGCGTGATCAAAACGGCCGCTAATGTCGGAAAGCTGAAAGGGCTGATTGATGGGATTACCCTCAAACTGATCAGCAGCATTCCAATTATTGGCATACTCCACCAGCGAGCCGAGGCTGTTCCCACTAGCTGTCCGAGTTAAGACCTTACCCCGAACATGTTGTGCAACCACTGCAGCCGCAGGGCTCTTATGAAGAGCAAGCTGGGTGCTGGCAGCTGTGGCATCCCGCAAAACCACTGCTAGAAAATCGCGTTGTTTTGTGCATTGCATCGTCATCATCATGCATTATTTGTCTGAAACTATTTTCGAAACGCCTAGTTTTGTTTTCTAAAATAGCCCCGTCTTTTTTTCAAATTAAAACATCGGTCTGTTCAGATCTTTTATTTGTCTAAAAACTATTTACAAAATTTATTTTTTTAAAGAAAACCCTAGTCTAAAATTTCTAGTCCTAAATTTACCCAATCCTAGTCTACCCACCAACCCCAGCTCGCCACCTCACCGTCCCCTCCACCTCACCCTCGGCCCAGCCACCTCACCAATCCACAGCCCACCTACACCCCTCGTTCTCTCTCACCTAGCCCCCACCTACCCCCTCTCCCTTCCAACCTGGTCCCACCGCGCCTGGACCCGCAGCCCCACTCCCCTCTCCCCACAGCAAACACACCCACACCGACTCACCCTCTGCCACCGCGGGTCCCACCCGACCCCGCCTGGCCCACCACTCCCCCTGGCCGCCTCCCCCGTTCTCTCTCTCTCCCCTGGCGCCCCTCGCACCCCCTCCCCGACCCGCTCCCCGCATCCCCCGTCGCCTCCCTCTGCTCCTCCCTGGCGCCGCCGCAGGAGACCGGCCTCGCCGCCCCATCTCCTCTCCGGCCCGCCGCCGCCTCCCTCTGCGTCTCGGCCCGAGCCACCCCCGCCGCCGGCGTCCCCTCCACCACCGCCCTCTGCCCCTCCTCGTCGCCCTCTGGCCCGGCCGCCTCTGCCCTCCGGCAACCGCCGGCCGCTCTCGCCTCTCTCCTCGTCAGCAGCCGTCCGCGGCCGAGCCCTGCTCCGGCGCCCCCACGCCGCCGCACGGACCCGACGTCGCCCCGGCGCCTTGGCCCCGTCCGCCGCCGACCTCCCTCTCGAGCTCGCCCCTCTCCGCCAGCCGCCCCTGCCTCATCTCCTCCTCGGCCCGCCCTCGTCTGCGCCTGCCTCGTCGTGCCGCCTCCCCGTGACCCTGCTCGCCGACCCCCTGCAGCTCCGCAACCCTGCTGCGGCTCGCCGTGGCCGCCCCAATCCTCGCTGGCAGACGCCGCCATGGTGCTGTCGCCTGCGACGCCCTGTCCAGTACCTTGTACCTCGCCGTTTGAACCTCCGTGTGTGTGCGTGTTTGACCAGCAGCGGACGTGTTTTTCTCCCATCGGCAAGATCAGCCTCAGCATGTACCATGTGCCAAGTACGGTCGCGACGAGTTGTTTCACTCTCAAGATCTACCGACGCCAAGATCTTCTGATGCCGGTGCGCGGAACCAGACCCGAAGAACCATATCGTACTCGGTGGTACCTGATGCGTGAACCCAAATTCTTCATCTCAGATGGCAAGATCATCACGGAATCCGAAGCCCGATCCCGGCGCCCGAAGTCGAGAACCCCGACAAGAACCACGACACGGATACACCAAGTTCTCCACCGAGGACACCAAGGCCGTCGACCTGGAACCGGAGGACGTCAAGCACTGCATCCCGGACGCCAAGACCGTCCCGATACGAGGACCCGACAAGATCTTCGCGACTACAAGATCGACACCGACCCGGGCGAATCCGATGCGCCCCGACACCGAACCAAGCCCTTCTTTCCGGAACGCCAAGCTCTTCATCCTGTATCCGACCTTCGAAGACCGACCCCGCCGAGACTGAACCCCAGATCCGGACCCTGAGACCCGACCCCGAACCCCTCGGAGCCCAAGTTCGCCGAACCCTAATGTGATTCCCTATCCGAGACCCCATTATTTTTATAATATGACATTATCGTCTGTCACATATTAAATTGTTCATACTCGCATGCATATTTGTGTGGTTTGGGGGCATTATGCCAATTCATCTCATAATTAAATATGGAGTCCATCTGCGGGATATCGTTGTCTTGTTCCGAACTCCATTTAAATTGGTGTAGCGAACCGATGCCATGTTTCGCCCTGTTAATACAACATTTAATTTGTGGGGTAGATAAACAACTTGAACCACTAAATATTTGCCGGGACCCCGGTTCCGTTAATATTGCCTGTTGCATCGCATCTTGCCATGTCATACATCATGCATGCATCATTCCCGATCTTCTGCCGTAGTATTAAATAGTGCATCCGGTGTTTCTTCTAGTGTTTTGGTTCTTCGCGGATAAGGCTGTTGAGTGGATGCGAGTGTCGACCCGATCTTCGGATGAACCGTCGGCAATGTTTTCCAGGCGAGCACCTCCCCCTTTCTACCTATCTTACTTTTATAGTCTTTATTTCCTCCTGTTGATCTATTGCTATCTGTGTTGCGATGCTATAGTTTTCGTACCCGTGATATCCCTTGCAGCCTTATATTGCCTTGGACACATCCTATTACCTGTTGTTGGTAGATAGTTGGACTTGCGCGTCGTAGTCGCTTGCTCTAGTGTTGTTGCGTCTCGTCCAGTACCACAGTTGTTGGAGTGTTGCCGCATGTTTAATGTTGGAGTTGATCAAGACTTTAATTACTGTTTAATAACTAAAATTGAAGTAGGTAAATGCAGAGGCACCGGTGGGTGATAGACAATATTTGGTTTTCCGACCGCTCACTGGTGTCCCGTAGGACCCCGAGTTCTTGACACCTGTTCCGAGATCGAGCGCGCTAACCACATGTGGGATGTGTGGGCACCCCATCGATTTAGTACCTGATTTAAAAGTATTGTACTGGGGGCCACAAACTAGTTTGAGGTTTTATTTACTATCCTGTACTTATGCCATGCTTTACTGCTTTATTTAAATTGTGCGATGGATAGCACCTGTACTGTTTAGGATCGGGACACGTTTTCGCGGTGTCGACAAGCCCAGTTTTGGGTTCCCAGTCGTTCACAGCCGTCCACCCAAACCCTGAGTCCGTCTCGAAGACCGGCCGACTTCGTTGCGGGTAGACTTAGTGGGGTGGCCCCCATGTACTTGCTTTGGGTCTGGGAAACGTCATGACTTAGGCCCCGCCGACATACCGATGGGTGTATGTTAATTGATCTGGCAAAAAGGGTCGAAGTGCGTGTGGATATCTCATGCTAATTGCGTGTGGATACTTTGGTGCACCCCTGCAGGGTTAAATCTTTTCGAAAAGCCGTGTTCGCGGTTATGGACGACTTGGAGCACAGTTCTCGATCATAGACAACTATAACTAAAGTTTACTGTTATAATTTGACTTGTATCCGATGTGACTAGTAATCAGCTCAACTGCAATGGAATGGCTAGATAAAAGTACCAACAACTGCTGGGTATGGGATATCTCATTCTAATTGTATTTGACTAGTAAGTGTCGCAACTACAACGGAATGGTTAAATAAAACTGCCCACTGCTTATTTTATCAGGATGACTATCTACATTTGACTAGTAATTGCCGCAACTATAACGGAATAAATAAAACTGCCAACTGTGTGAGTTCCTTGGTTGACTTTCTCGGTTGGTATCGAGGGGGAATACCAGGATGGGTTTGTTTGGTGTTAGGATCAGGTTGGATCCGAATAGGTCTTTCTTATCCCTCTCTGATAGCCGACAGTTATATCGAGTCTCTATAGGTTGTTTAGTGCATGCTGCGCTGCCGCTTCAGTCCACCATACCTATGTAGGCGAGGACCGCCGAATTCTAGCCTCGCCGTGTACTGGCCTCAGTACTGACCGCTCTCTTTTTTTTCTTTGCCCTTTGTCGGCACCCCTTTTGTTTAAGCAGGTTTTGAGATCGACGTTGTTAGCAGGGTTACCCTTCCGGCTTGGCCTGGGTAGGGTTATGGACGCCATTGGTTATTCTCCAGGGCTCTTAGCCCCCTTTGCATCTTGTCCGTAGTCGGGCGCTATATCGTTTTCAAGGTGATTTGGATCTTTGTACGGTATATCTGTATTCTTGACTCATTGAGTCGCTGTTGTATATATATCTGTTCTGTGGGTCCCATCGAGGACTGTTGTGTAATGTTATTACTTCGTTTTCCACCCGCACGAAAGTGCCTGGTGGGCACCTTTGAATCGTTTCTATGCGGGTTTTGGCGTGAATCGCTAAGACTTGCATAGGGCCGATTCTGAGGGTGTTACAGAGTGGTATCAGAGCCCAGCAGTTGCGATACCCCACAAGTCCAGCCTGTAGGATAACCTAGCTAACGGCCGAAGTAGAGTGTCAAAACTATTTTTGCAAAATCTGTTGGATAGTTCTGATTAGGTCTGATTTTACTCCTTACCCCCTCTGCTGCTCTCCTCTCACCTCTGCGTATTTTGAATCCGCTCTCTTCTCTCTCTTCGAGTCCAGGATTTCTCGTGGTTGGGTTCCATCGTACCTTTAGGGTTTCGCTTCCTCCTTTGGTAACGGTGTTGCTCTATCCGGTCTTCGTGCTATCTGAGGAATCCTTCATCTGTTGGATTTCTCTCTGTTCCTTGTTGTGCCTTCCGGTGTTTTCCGACACGACGACATCCTCTACGCCAGGTCCGATGCAGAGCCTGCATCACTCCTTTGTTCCGAACCTCGGTTGTCGAGATCTTCAGTCTGATTCCGAGAATGGTTGCACGCTTTTCTACTGATTGTGCAGAGTAATAGTTTGGGTGCGTGATGGATTGGCCCCCATGCCGACTACTCGCTCTATTCGCTTGTGTACATTGAAGTGGATGAGAATGCATCGATTCTCTCTTTCTACCGAAGTTAGAGGTGGCTTTATTTGTGGACACCTCTGCCTTCGCCTTTGATCCCGGAGTGTTCCCTCGACGATCACGGACAACGACTTTTTGTTAGTGGTGTCGCAAGGATCTACACGAAGCGAGAAGATGCAGATCGCCGACCTTCCTTCCGGTACCATGAGGCGGATCTCGAGGGCGAGATCCATTGTTAGTGGTGTCGAATTGTGGCATCCCGCAAAACCACTGCTAGAAAATCGCGCTGTTTTGTGCATTGCATCGTCATCATCATGCATTATTTGTCTGAAACTATTTTCGAAACGCCTAGTTTGTTTTCTAAAATAGCCCCGTCTTTTTTTCAAATTAAAACATCGGTCTGTTCAGATCTTTTATTTGTCTAAAAACTATTTACAAAATTTATTTTTTTAAAGAAAACCCTAGTCTAAAATTTCTAGTCCTAAATTTACCCAATCCTAGTCTACCCACCAACCCTAGCTCGCCACCTCACCGTCCCCTCCACCTCACCCTCGGCCCAGCCACCTCACCAATCCACAGCCCACCTACACCCCTCGTTCTCTCTCACCTAGCCCCCACCTACCCCCTCTCCCTTCCAACCTGGTCCCACCGCGCCTGGACCCGCAGCCCCACTCCCCTCTCCCCACAGCAAACACACCCACACCGACTCACCCTCTGCCACCGCGGGTCCCACCCGACCCCGCCTGGCCCACCACTCCCCCTGACCGCCTCCCCCGTTCTCTCTCTCTCTCCCCTGGCGCCCCTCGCACCCCCTCCCCGACCCGCTCCCCGCATCCCCCGTCGCCTCCCTCTGCTCCTCCCTGGCGCCGCCGCAGGAGACCGGCCTCGCCGCCCCATCTCCTCTCCGGCCCGCCGCCGCCTCCCTCTGCGTCTCGGCCCGAGCCACCCCCGCCGCCGGCGTCCCCTCCACCACCGCCCTCTGCCCCTCCTCGTCGCCCTCTGGCCCGGCCGCCTCTGCCCTCCGGCAACCGCCGGCCGCTCCCGCCTCTCTCCTCGTCAGCAGCCATCCGCGGCCGAGCCCTGCTCCGGCGCCCCCACGCCGCCGCACGGACCCGACGTCGCCCCGGCGCCTTGGCCCCGTCCGCCGCCGACCTCCCTCTCGAGCTCGCCCCTCTCCGCCAGCCGCCCCTGCCTCATCTCCTCCTCGGCCCGCCCTCGTCTGCGCCTGCCTCGTCGTGCCGCCTCCCCGTGACCGTGCTCGCCGACTCCCTACAGCTCCGCAACCCTGCTGCGGCTCGCCGTGGCCGCCCCAATCCTCGCTGGCAGACGCCGCCATGGTGCTGTCGCCTGCGACGCCCTGTCCAGTACCTTGTACCTCGCCGTTTGAACCTCCGTGTGTGTGCGTGTTTGACCAGCAGCGGACGTGTTTTTCCCCCATCGGCAAGATCAGCCTCAGCATGTACCATGTGCCAAGTACGGTCGCGACGAGTTGTTTCACTCTCAAGATCTACCGACGCCAAGATCTTCTGATGCCGGTGCGCGGAACCAGACCCGAAGAACCATATCGTACTCGGTGGTACCTGATGCCGTGAACCCAAATTCTTCATCTCAGATGGCAAGATCATCACGGAATCTGAAGCCCGATCCCGGCGCCCGAAGTCGAGAACCCCGACAAGAACCACGACACGGATACACCAAGTTCTCCACCGAGGACACCAAGGCCGTCGACCTGGAACCGGAGGACGTCAAGCACTGCATCCCGGACGCCAAGACCGTCCCGATACGAGGACCCGACAAGATCTTCGCGACTACAAGATCGACACCGACCCGGGCGAATCCGATGCGCCCCGACACCGAACCAAGCCCTTCTTTCCGGAACGCCAAGCTCTTCATCCTGTATCCGACCTTCGAAGACCGATCCCGCCGAGACCGAACCCCAGATCCGGACCCTGAGACCCGACCCCGAACCCCTCGGAGCCCAAGTTCGCCGAACCCTAATGTGATTCCCTATCCGAGACCCCATTATTTTTATAATATGACATTATCGTCTGTCGCATATTAAATTGTTCATACTCGCATGCATATTTGTGTGGTTTGGGGGCATTATGCCAATTCATCTCATAATTAAATATGGAGTCCATCTGCGGGATATCGTTGTCTTGTTCCGGACTCCATTTAAATTGGTGTAGCGAACCGATGCCATGTTTCGCCCTGTTAATACAACATTTAATTTGTGGGGTAGATAAACAACTTGAACCACTAAATATTTGCCGGGACCCCGGTTCCGTTAATATTGCCTGTTGCATCGCATCTTGCCATGTCATACATCATGCATGCATCATGCCCGATCTTCTGTCGTAGTATTAAATAGTGCATCCGGTGTTTCTTCTAGTGTTTTGGTTCTTCGCGGATAAGGCCGTTGAGTGGATGCGAGTGTCGACCCGATCTTCGGATGAACCGTCGACAATGTTTTCCAGGCGAGCACCTCCCCCTTTCTACCTATCTTACTTTTATAGTCTTTATTTCCTCCTGTTGATCTATTGCTATCTGTGTTGCGATGCTATAGTTTTCGTACCCGTGATATCCCTTGTAGCCTTATATTGCCTTGGACACATCCTATTACCTGTTGTTGGTAGATAGTTGGACTTGCGCGTCGTAGTCGCTTGCTCTAGTGTTGTTGCGTCTCGTCCAGTACCACAGTTGTTGGAGTGTTGCCGCATGTTTAATGTTGGAGTTGATCAAGACTTTAATTACTGTTTAATAACTAAAATTGAAGTAGGTAAATGCAGAGGCACCGGTGGGTGATAGACAATATTTGGTTTTCCGACCGCTCACTGGTGTCCCGTAGGACCCCGAGTTCTTGACACCTGTTCCGAGATCGAGCGCGCTAACCACATGTGGGATGTGTGGGCACCCCATCGATTTAGTACCTGATTTAAAAGTATTGTACTGGGGGCCACAAACTAGTTTGAGGTTTTATTTACTATCCTGTACTTATGCCATGCTTTACTGCTTTATTTAAATTGTGCGATGGATAGCACCTGTACTGTTTAGGATCGGGACACGTTTTCGCGGTGTCGACAAGCCCAGTTTTGGGTTCCCAGTCGTTCACAGCCGTCCACCCAAACCCTGAGTCCGTCTCGGAGACCGGCCGACTTCGTTGCGGGTAGACTTAGTGGGGTGGCCCCCATGTACTTGCTTTGGGTCTGGGAAACGTCATGACTTAGGCCCCGCCAACATACCGATGGGTGTATGTTAATTGATCTGGCAAAAAGGGTCGAAGTGCGTGTGGATATCTCATGCTAATTGCGTGTGGATACTTTGGTGCACCCCTGCAGGGTTAAATCTTTTTGAAAAGCCGTGTCCGCGGTTATGGACGACTTGGAGCACAGTTCTCGATCATAGACAACTATAACTAAAGTTTACTGTTATAATTTGACTTGTATCCGATGTGACTAGTAATCAGCTCAACTGCAATGGAATGGCTAAATAAAAGTACCAACAACTGCTGGGTATGGGATATCTCATTCTAATTGTATTTGACTAGTAAGTGTCGCAACTACAACGGAATGGTTAAATAAAACTGCCCACTGCTTATTTTATCAGGATGACTATCTACATTTGACTAGTAATTGCCGCAACTATAACGGAATAAATAAAACTGCCAACTGTGTGAGTTCCTCGGTTGACTTTCTCGGTTGGTATCGAGGGGGAATACCAGGATGGGTTTGTTTGGTGTTAGGATCAGGTTGGATCCGAATAGGTCTTTCTTATCCCTCTCTGATAGCCGACAGTTATATCGAGTCTCTATAGGTTGTTTAGTGCATGCTGCGCTGCCGCTTCAGTCCACCATACCTATGTAGGCGAGGACCGCCGAATTCTAGCCTCGCCGTGTACTGGCCTCAGTACTGACCGCTCTCTTTTTTTTCTTTGCCCTTTGTCGGCACCCCTTTTGTTTAAGCAGGTTTTGAGATCGACGTCGTTAGCAGGGTTACCCTTCCGGCTTGGCCTGGGTAGGGTTATGGACGCCATTGGTTATTCTCCAGGGCTCTTAGCCCCCTTTGCATCTTGTCCGTAGTCGGGCGCTATATCGTTTTCAAGGTGATTTGGATCTTTGTACGGTATATCTGTATTCTTGACTCATTGAGTCGCTGTTGTATATATATCTGTTCTGTGGGTCCCATCGAGGACTGTTGTGTAATGTTATTACTTCGTTTTCCACCCACACGAAAGTGCCTGGTGGGCACCTTTGAATCGTTTCTATGCGGGTTTTGGCGAGAATCGCTAAGACTTGCATAGGGCCGATTCTGAGGGTGTTACAGCAGCCGAGGCAACGGAAGCTTTGGTAGGCGCAGTTCCCTTGCGCAGCATGTCGGCAACACTCGGCTGAGAAGAGCCGACAAGACCTTGCTGGGAAGAGGAAGCTTTGGTGGCAACAGCTTTTCTCGCCTTAGAAGAGGCATCACCAGGAAGCGATACCTCGGTAATGGGGACAGTGTCTTCAGGAGCAGCAGGAGTCACGGTCGCAGAAGGCGCCGAGATAACGACCTCTTCGGCCGGGGCTGGAGTGGCTGTAGAAACTGCTGGGGCAGATAGAGGCTCAGTAGCGGCGCTGGGACCCACAGAAGCGGCAACAGGTTCAATGAAAATCTCGGAGGGCCGATGGGAATCAATGTCGACAAAAGGAGTTTCAGGCACGTCGCAACGAGGAGGCGACGGACTCGGAGCTGGAGGAGAGGAAGCACGAGCAGGACTGGGAATCCTATTATCATCAACGGGCGAAGGAGACGGTTTCCGATTCGGGCGGCTAGTCATGCTAGGACCGCCGGGCTTAACAGAAAGCGGAGCACTGCAAAATTAAGAAAGAAAAAAGAGTGTCAGTATGAAAAACAGAAAGAGAGAAACAAGAGATACGATCAAAAGGAACTTACCCGGCGACCACAGGCATAGTCTTGCGCCTGGGAGGATTCGGAGCGGATTTCTTCGTTCGTTTCTTGGGGACCGCCTCTGAGGCACTAGCAGGATCCCCGCGTTTCCCCGAGGTAACAGGGGGTCGAGAAGCAATAGGCTCGGCGTCGTGAACCTGACCGGCCGGATTAGCTGGGAAAGTAGAAGCCGGAAATGCATAAGAAATAGGCATTGCGGCAACTACCTCAAGAACTTGGACCTCGTCCGAATCACTTTCTTCCTCGTGCGCCGAGGTCTTGCCATGAGCTCGAGCCGGGGCAGGATCCGACTTAGGGACGAATTCTTCCGAGTCTGGCTCACCAGTATCCGGGGTGCTCCGGTCCGCAGGCCACGGAAGCAACAAAACTTCGGCATCCTCATTCTTCTGCTCTGCGAACCTCTGCAAGACGAGGAAAAAGAAAGTTAGCGGAATCCGTTACGAAAACAATGGAATATCAGAGCGTTATTGATTAAGCTTACCTCGGGAGGCGGACGATCGCGGGTGAACGGTTTCAATCCCTAAGTCCAATCCTCAGACATCTCCGTCTTAAAGATAGCTCGGACATGCTTATGGATAAGGTAATTGTCCAGCTCAACGGTCGAGACTCGGTTAGGGTCAAGAGGACCGCTCATGTAGCACAGTTTGTGAGTCCGCTTCTGGAATGGGCAGATTCGGCTACTGATAAAGGTAGCCATCAGGTCTTCGCCGCATAACCCGGCGCGGATTAGCTCTTTAAGCCGAATCTCAAAAGCCTCGGCCAAGGCATGACTTTTCCTCGGATTGTAAGTCCAATTCACCTTAGAAGGCGGACCGATTGAGAAGGCAGGAAGCCGAATCTTGTCCTCCGTCCCTCTGTTCTTGACGTCAAAGAAGGATTCGTGCCACTTATTGCACGACTCTAACCCGGTGACAGGAGGAAATACGGATTTCCTCCGAGGTGTAATGGACGCTGCCCCACATTGAGTAAGCAATTTCTCGGAAGGGTGCAGAGACTTGTCAGGGACTACGTTAGAACGAATCTGGAAGAAATTCGACCAGACGTGCACGGACGGCCATAGGCCGAAGTATCCCTCCGAGGCGGAGATAAAAGCAGAAAGAGAAGCGATGGCATTCGCGGGAAGATGATGCGGCTGAAGGCCGAAGTAGTCGAGGAACTCTCTAGCAAAATCGCTAAGAGGCAGGCCAAAGCCACGCGCGAAGTGCGACATAAAAACTACATACTCGCCCTCCCCAACAACCGGAGAGGACTCGCTGCCGGGTAAACGACAGGAGACCTCGGCGGGAATCCTCCGAGTCCGGATAAGCCACTCAATCTCGCGGCGTGTAACAGAAGAGCCTTGCCACGAGCCTCGCTCGGGCCCAGAGCCCGCGTCATCATCCTCAACCAGAGTACCACTATAGGAGCTAGACATGGGTTCGCCGAAAAGATCGACGGAAGAAGAGCTGGCGGCGGAGGGAAGTTTAGAGCAACGAGGCCCCGTCGTGATCTTGCACGGGAGCGGCGGCGGAGGAGCAGAGGGACCGCCGCACGAATACAAGATCGAAATGGAGGAATCTAGGATGAAACCTAGGCAACGCTGCCGGAAAGAACTCACCGGCGACGGTGCCGGAGCCGGCGAGCGCAGGCGAGGCGGACGGAACAACACGGCGGAGTCCTCGCCGTCGGAGGTTCTGACGAGCGCGCGGTGGCAGAGCTGCAAGAGGGCGCGGAAGCGAGAGGAAGGAGAAGGCACAGGCGAACGAGAAGGGGAAAAGTGAATTCCCAGACGCCGCGCCCCTCTTTATAATCGAGCCACAAGCAAGGTAGTGGGAACGTGGGTGCAGCAGTTGACCGTGTGGATCGTGGGTGCGGCACCAACGCACGACGTTGAGTGGAACCGCACCAACGGCCACACAGCAGCGGAGAACGTTGCGATCCCCAAGGGAGACGGCACACGAGGCGTCGCAGCGCCGGCGTGACAGGTACAGTGTTAACTGTAGCCTGTCAGTAAATACTGTAGAGGAACAAAAACTAGAAGAACAATGATGGGGGTGACACGTAGGACAAGGCGTACGAGAGAAGGAACATGGGTACCTCGAACGAGAAAAAGATAACTCGGAAACAATACAGAAAATGTGATGAAGTTGATACGACCCAGCCAAAGTTATCGGCAGGGCCACACCAGCTTCGGGGACTAATGTTGGGGGGGTGACCCCGGATAGGTTAAAGACGGGGAAAGACGAAGGTACGATCCCCGTCTGGTTTCCGAGTTACAGTCTAAGTCGGCCGAATCCTGAAGAAGTCGGCCGACATATGGAGGCGAGAGACCCGTATATGTATATTAAGACATTACCCGGCCGAGATATTACGTAAGTCGGCCGGGTTAGCCTGAGTGATCTTGGTACAGGTGAAGGACGATCCGAGCTATGCGAGGAAGGACCGAATGATATGAAGCTTGCAGGAGAAGGAGAAGCCTGAAGTCAAACCCTATCTGCAAGCTAGGGAGAATCTGAGCGGAGCCAAGCGCTACGGACAAAGGCGCAGAGCGACAGAGACGCAGGAGGAGGTCACGGAGGTGACAGTCCAGAAGACCTAGGCGCACAGGAGGGGCCCTCTGGAGCCTTGCCGCCGTTAGAGGGGCGACAGCGAAAGGGGGGCGCCGAACTACTATATTGGGACAAGCATATTCCTCGAATATGCTTGCCACGTCAGCCCTAGAGGAACCCAGGGCCCTCCTTTATAAGGAGGGGCTTGGACTCAGAAGAGAGGATCGACTCATTCTCGGTACCGTTAGGCTGGTAAAATTCTCTCTCTCCTTGCATACAGCTCAAGGAGCACTTGTATCCCAAGGAAGGAGAAATAAAGATCTTTGCGTTAGCTTTCTGTGTGTAGAATCAACTACATCTTCCCTCTCCAGATCCCACTAGCATCCATTGGCCCCAGACTTTAGCCTACCCATGGCATCTGCCGTGCCACCACCACGACAGGTACACATATAGATAAAGAGTTCAAGAACAAAAAGATTGGATGAAGGGTACACCAAACGAGATGCAGATAAGATGTTTGTACACCATCGTTATAATAGGAAAGAAGCGAAACCTTAAAGGGTACGACAGAAACCCAACCACGAGAAATCCTGGACTCGAAGAAAAGATAAGAGGTAGATTCAAAACTCGCAAAGGTAAGAAACGAATAGCAGAGGGGTAAGGAGTAAAAGCAGACCTAATCAGATCTATTCAACCGGTTTTTCCAAAATAGTTTTGACACTCTACAACGACCGTTAGCTAGGTTATCCTACAGGCTGGACCAGTGGGGTATCGCAATTGCTGAGCTCTGATACCACTCTATAACACCCTCAGAATCGTCCCTATGCAAGTTTCAGCGATTCCCGCCAAACCCGCATAGAAATGATTCAAAGGTGCCCACCAGGCACTTTCGTGCGGGTGGAAAACGAAGTAATACCATTACACAATAGTCCATGATGGAACCCACAAAACAGATATATACAACAACGATTCAAAGAGTCAAGAATACAGATATACAATACAAAGATCCAAATCACCTTTAAAACGATACAGCGTCCGAGTACGGACAAGATGCAAATTGAGCTAAGAGCCCTGAAGAATAACCAATGGCGTCCATAACCCTGCCCAGGCCAAGCCGGAAGGGTAACCCTGCTGACGACGTCGATCTCAAAACCTGCTTAAACAAAAGGGGTGTCGACAAAGGGCAAAGGAAAAAGAGAGAGCAGTCAGTACTGAGGCCAGTACACGGCGAGACTAGAATTCGGCGGTCCTCGCCTACATAGGTATGGTGGACTGAAGCGGCAGCGCAACATGCACTAAACAGCCTATAGAGACTCAATATAACTGTCGGCTATCAGAGAGGGATAAGAAAGACCTGTTCGGAACCAACCTGATACTACCACCAAACATACCCATCCTGGTATGACCCCCTCGAGACCAAACGAGGAAGTCAACCGAGGAACTCACACAGTTGGCAGTTTTATTTATTCGGTTATCGTTGCAGCAATTACTAGTCAGGTATATATAGTCGTCCTGATATAATAAGCAGTGGGCACTTTTAGTTAACCATTCCGTTGTAGTTGCAACACTTACTAGTCAGATACAATTAGCATGAGATATCCCAAACCCAGCAGTTGTTGGTACTTTTATTTAGCCATTCCGTTGTAGTGAAGCTGATTACTAGTCATATCGGATACAAGTCAAATTATAATAGTAAACTTTAGTTATAGTTGTCTATGATCGAGAACTGTGCTCCAACTCGTCCATAAGCGCGGACACGGCTTCTCAAAAAGATTTAACCCTGCAGGGGTGCACCAAAGTTTCCACACGCACCTACACCCTTGTTGTCAGATCAGGTAGGTACAAGATCACAAAACATACACCCAACGGTATGTCGATGGGGTTTCTGACACGACATTTCCCAGACCCAAAGCAAGCACGGGGGGCCACCCCACTAAGCTAGCCGCAACGAAGTTGGCCGGTCTCCGAGACGGACCCAGGGTTTGTGACAATGGCTGTAAACGACTGGGAACCCGAAAGTGTGACTGGGCTTGTCGATACCGCGAAAACATTCCACATTGGTTCCAAAACAGTACAGGCGCTCCACACGCAATCGTAAATAAAGCAGTAAAGCATGACATAAGTACAGGATAGTAATAAAGCCCCAAACTACTTTGTGGCCCCCCGGTACAGTACTTTGAAATCAGGTACTAATCGATGGGGGTGCCCACACACCCCACCTGTGGTTAGCGCGCTCGATCTCGGAACAGGTGTCAAGAACTCGGGGTCCTACGGGACACCAGTGAGCGGTCAAAAACCAAATATTGTCTATTACCCACCGGTGCCTCTGCATTTACCTACTTCAATTTTAGTTATTAAACGATAATTAAATCCATGATCATCTCCACCATTAAACATGCGGCATTACTTCAACAACTGTGGTACTTGACGACACGTAACAGCACTTGAGCAAGCGACTACGACGCGCAAGTCCAACTATCTACCAAACAACAGGTAATAGGATGTGTCCAAGGCAATATAAGGCTGCAAGGGATATCACGGGTACGAAAACTAGAGCATCGCAACACAGATAGCAATAGATCAACATGAGGGAATAAATATTATAAAAGTAAGATAGGTAGAAAGGGGAGCTTGCTCGCCTGAAAACATTGCCGAAGGTTCATCCGAAGATCGGGTCGACACTCGCATCAACTCGTCGGCCTAATCCGTGAAGAAGCAAAACACTAGAAGAAACACCGGATGCACTATTTATTACTACGGCAAAAGAGCGGGCATGATGCATGTATGATGTATGGCATGGCAAGGATGTGATGCGACTAGGCAATATTAAGCGGAACCGGGGTCCCGACAATTAATTATTAGGTTCATGTTGTTTAAATACCCCGCATTTTAAATGTTGTATTAACAAGGCAAAACATGGCACCGGTTAGCTATAGAAATTTAAATGGAGTCAATATTAGACTAGATGTGCTCGCATATGTCTCCATATTTAATTATAAGGTGAATCGACATAAGGCCCAAAACCACATGATGAGATGCAAGCATGAACAATTGTATGCAACAAGTATAATATGTCAATTTATAAAATAGGGGCTCGGGAGGGGTCACACATTGAGGGGTCTCGGCGATCTTGGTTTGGGGTTCGACAGGGTTTGGTTCTTCGAACACCGGAATCGGTCTTCAGATCCGTGTGGTAGACCTTGTCGGTTCCATGTCGACGATCTTGGGGTTTTTCCCTTGACGAAGAGGTTCGGTGTCCACGACAAAGGCCTTGGCGTTCCGGGAGGAAGTTCTCGGGTGTCGGTGTCAGACTCGGTCCAACCTGCGACGATCTTGCATCGACACGAGTAGCTCAAGGATCTTCAACAGCACACACACATGCCACCAACATGAGTGTTCGCCTTCAGTTTGAGCAGCACAACAATAGCAGAGAAACCAACTTATACACGCCTTGTTCGTGGTTGCCGAGAGGCAGAGGACGGGAGGGTCGGAGACGTACGGGTGGAGGCTACCGTCAGCGGCTCGCAGCGGATTTGGTAGCGACAGGAAAAAGGGACACGACAAAGACGGGCCGCAGGTGCCGAACATGGACGGCAGAGGGAGACGACACGGGCGGCCGGAGGAGGACGACCGCGGCACGCTCGAGAGGAGGGCTGCGCTCGGGCCTGGTGAGCTTGCGGGACAGCGTCCGGAGGGCGTTGGGCTCGCAGAGACCGATACAGAGCTTGGTTGTGGCCAGCGACACGGGCTCGGTGGCGAGCTCCAGTGGGAGGGTGCGGCGGCCCTGCTCGCGGGTGGAGGTGACGGCAAGATGCGGCCGCGGGCAGGTGTCTAGGGAGAAGAGCACCGGGCGGGGAGACGGCCAAGGACGACGAGGTCCACGTAGTGGCAGCGCGTGCTTGGTGGTTGAGGGAGGAGGCGACAGGCGCCGGCCGAGCCACACAGCGGCGATGGCGGTTGCTACGGGAAGCAGAGGAAGGTGAGACCGGGTGGCTCTCTGGCACAGGGGCAGGCTAGCGCATGCCTCTGCAAGGCGGGGCGACAGTGGGGGAAAGGCTAGAAGAGACGGCGGCGACCAGGTGGGTCCTGGCGGCGACAGCTTGCTGCAGAGGGAGGAGCGAGAGGCAGGGCGTCGTGGTCGATCGAGGCCGAGGGGAGCGGGGTAGGTGGGGACAGGGGTGGGGCCTGGTTCACGAGTGGGTTGGGGAGCTGGTTGGGTGCGGTAGGGGATGGTTTTCCTTGGCGTGGCGTGTGTGATATTGTGTGTGGCCGGCGGCGGTGGGTGGGAATAGGTAGGTGGGGATCTAGGGTTTGGGAATAGCACTAGATTAGGGTTTTCAGTGAGATTGGGTTGGGCCGATAGAGGTGGTAGGT
Source organism: Avena sativa (assembly GCA_916181665.1). Classification (NCBI taxonomy): domain Eukaryota; kingdom Viridiplantae; phylum Streptophyta; class Magnoliopsida; order Poales; family Poaceae; genus Avena; species Avena sativa. The sequence continues at coordinate 293,123,031 of OV702297.1, read as the reverse complement.
GGCCTGGCTTTTGGGCCGGGCTGCCTTCCCCGATCAAACAGTTTTATTTAAAAAAAATATTGTTTGTTTTAATTTTAGTAAAAGATTCTGTATTTACTTTTAGATAAACAAAATGTCCGGAAACATCCGGGGATTTGATTTGAAATCAAGACGGGGTTTATTTTGGAAAATGAAGAGAGACTTTGATAAAATAGTTTTGGCAAATAATATGCATGATGATATGATGATGCAATAAAGTATGAATAACATGCGATTTTCTAGTAGTGGTTTTACCTGGGGTGCTTCAATGGCTTTCTTTAGGAGTCACTTGATATCTTGCACACACACCTACACTCAACACAATATCGGGTCTAGATGCACAAAGGTAAAGCAAAGAACCAATCATAGACCGGTATACCTTTTGATCCACATCTTTACCATTTGGATTTTATTCCAGATGAGTCTTTGTAGCCATGGGAGTAGGAGCTCCATTTAAATCTTGCATTTTGAATTTCTTGAGCATATCTTGAGTATACTTGGCTTGATTGAAGAATGTCCCTCCTCTAACTTGCTTGATCTCAAAACCAAGAAATACTCTCAACTCCCCCATCAAAGACATCCGGAACCTACTAGTCATAAGCTTTGAGAATTCATCATTAAAAGCTTTGTTAGATGAGCCAAAGATAATATCATCAACATATATTTGGCATACAAAAAGCTCCCCATTTACCTTCTTAGTAAAAAGAGTGGGATCGATTTTCCCAACCTCAAATCCACGGTCAAACAACAACTCTCTAAGGTGCTCATACCACGTGCGAGGGGCTTGCTTGAGCCCATAGAGCGCCTTATCGAGTTTGTAGACATGGTTTGGGAAGTTGGGATCCTCAAATCTTGTGGGTTGCTTTACATATACCAACTCATTTAATGGACCATAAAGAAATGCACTTTCTACATCCATTTGTTGCAACTTAAAGTTATGATGTGCCGCATAAGCAAGAAGGATACTGATGGACTCAAGGCGAGCCACGGGTGCATAAGTATCTCCATAGTCAATGCCTTCAATTTGATAGAACCCTTGTGCAACCAATCTAGCCTTGTTCCTTACTATAATTCCATGCTCATCTTGCTTGTTCATGAATATCCACTTCGTGCGTATAACATTGCGGCAATCCTTTGGCTTCTCAACTAACTTCCATACTTTGTTTCTCTCAAAGTTGTTGAGCTCTTTGTGCATAGCTTCCAACCAATCCGAATCTTCAAGAGCTTCCCACACTTTCTTTGGTTCAATCATGGAGATGTGTGCTTGGTGTTCACTGAACCTCTTCAATTGTGCTCTTGTGGAAATGCCTTTCCTTAGGTCACCAACTACATTTTGTAGAGAGTGGTCTCTTAATGCCAACATTCTCTCCTTTCTAGCTTCACGGCAAGCGTGGATCTCCTCATTGTTTCTTGGGGGACCCTCTTCATCATTTTGATCCTCATCTTGACCATCAATTTGACCTTGATCATCATGTGAATTATTCTCTTCATTAGGAGGCAAAGATTGACCTTGGTCTTGATCAAGCACTCTTCTAGCATTGATTTGAGCTTGTCTCAGGGCAATTTGTATGGATATTCCTTGAACAATTGACTTGGCACCACTTGACATCCTGGAGAATGAATCAAACTCCTCATGGCTAGAGTTGTCACTTTGATCAACATGTTGAGGGTCCACATCTTGTCTTTGGCTTGAGTCATTGTCCTCCTTAGTGGATGGAGCTTGTTGATGTTGTGAATATGAGGGCTCCACTTGAGTAGAGCATAGTTCTTCTCGATCCGCCATAAGGGGTTACTCAATAGGGCGGATATATCCCACACCCATTCTTCCTATGGCATCCTGAGGCATTTCATCACCTGCATCACAAGCATCAACACGCCCCCTTGGGGACCATCATATTCTTCGAAGGTCACACTATAAGATTCTATGACGGCTCCGGAGAGCTTATCATAGATTCTATAAGTGTGAGATTCGAGACCATATCCAACAAAGATACCCTCAAAAGCTTTAGACTCGAATTTGGACAAACGAACACCTTTGATGAGATAGAAACTCTTAAAACCAAACACCCAGAAGTAAGATATGTTGGGATTGTTACCAATGAGGATTTCATATGGAGTCTTGTTGATTTCTTTGTGGAGGTAGAGCCAGTTTGATGCATGGCAAGCGGTGGAAATGGCTTTGGCCCAAAAGTTGTATGGAGATTTAAACTCCGCCAACATGGTCCTAGCCATCTCAATAAGAGTCCGATTCTTCCTCTCAGCCACACCATTTTGTTGAGGGGTGTATGCAGCAGAATATTGGTGTTTTATCCCCTCATCACTAAGGAAATCATTCAAGGTGTAGTTCTTGAACTCGGTGCCGTTGTCACTTCTTATAATCAACACGGGAAGATTGTATTAACGTTGAACCATGCTAATGAAGTCGATGAAGGTCTTTTGGGTATCACTCTTCAACTTGAAGAAATATACCCAGGAGTATCTTGAAAAGTCATCAATAATTACCAAACAATATTTCTTCCCACCAAGACTTGCATGAGATGGAGGACCAAAGAGATCCACATGGAGGAGCTCCAAGATCTTGGTTGACTTGATGTGGTTCTTTGGCTTGTGGGGAGCATCATGCATTTTTCCTAGAACACATGCCCTGCAAACACGATCTTTGGCAAAGGAGACATTTTATTTTAGTCCAACAATATGACCCTCCTTGTGGAGACTTTGCAAAGTTCTCATATTAACATGGGCTAGTTGGCGATGCCATAACCAACCCACATCAGCCTTTCCGAATAAGCACATCGCACTTGTAGTGGTTTGCCCCGAAAAGTCCACCACATACAAGTCATGCTCGACGTACCCAATGAAAGCGACCTTGAGAGACTTGCTCCACAAGAGGACCACAATATCATCATCAATAAAGACGGCAAAGTCCATCTTTCCAAGAGCATAGACTGAAAGTAAATTGTATCCAAGGGTCTCAACAAGCATGACGTTCACGAGTGTAATGTCGTGAGCAACCACTACCTTGCCGAAACACATTACCTTAGACTTTGACTTATCGGCATATGTCATGGTGATTTGCTCATCATTTGGCCTTAAGTCCTTGAGAATATACGAGCTTCCGGTCATATGACTTGTGCAACCACTATCAAGCACCCACTTTGACCCTCCGGAAGCATATGTCTACAAAATATCAAGCTAATTTTTAGGTACCCATTTTTCAATGGGTCCTCTTTTGTTAGCAACAAGGGTCTTGGGAACCCAAATAGACCAAGCAATATACCATCATATGGGCCAACATATTGTGCATACACACCACCATAATAATCACGCATAAGAACATAGTGAGGGTTAGCACTTCCCGCAAAGTCATCATGAGACATAGTTTTACCACTCGTGGTCTTACTATCCACAATGGTATTGTTTCTCTCTTGTGCGGGCTTGGCCTTCTTCTTGTTGTTGTTCTTCTTCTTCTTGGCTTTGGAGACAAAGCCAATGCCCCCTTTTTCACCATTAGGACTTTGCTTACTTAAAAGTTCATCAATTGACTTGTTTCCTTGTGGAAATGTGGCCTTGGCAAGCTCCCCCTTCAACCTAGCATTTTCTTCAAGAATAGTTGTACTACTAGAAGGAATGAAATTACTAGGTGAATGTAACATCCCAAAAATACTAAACTTGGATCATCAATTTCTAATCATCAAAATTAGGGTTAACAAAAACTTTTCTAAATAAAATTATGAATGCATGCATATGTGTATGCATTGAATTTAAATTCTTTTAAACCACCTTGTTTGATTGCTTCATTGCTTGTAAAATGTTTCTTAGGTGAAATAAACATCATCTAAAACATTTCCCACACTTTTCCTAAAGACAAGTAAATCAAAACACATATATTAAATGAATGGTCACTTTGACCAATTTAACTCCCATGCCTACTTTGGTTGTCTCAAACTTTCAAAACCTAACAGAAACTTTTCTGGATCTTTGCACCCCTTGAATGTACTCATAACAAAGTATCAAGGCCCACTTTGTGATCATCCAGAAACTTTCAAATGCATAGTTTAAATGACAATTCAAAATTGAATCTTTATCATATGGGAAGATCCCACTTTTTCAAAAACCACTCAAACAAGCTCAACTTTCAAAACCCAAGCATCTGCAGACTCACCAGCACCAATCTAGCAAACCCACCAAAAATCATTTCAAAATTCAAAACTTGATTTCATGCGTCCATTTCATCAAATAGGTTGCAGACACAAATCAAAGAAACATTAAACACTATTGTGAGCAGTGATTCTTGCCTAACTTGTTCCCTAGTTAGCTCACACCCAGCTCAGTAGATCATCTAGGAAGATTAACTAAGAACTAGCACCACTGTGAGCTTGCCATTGCCATCAATGGTGAACAGCCAAGCACCCCCTTGTCACCCCAGTGTGGACAGCAGGCTAGAGGAAGAACTAGCCGTGCCAACCTTGTCTAGGAGATCACCCATGCCTCACCGCCCCCTCTCGACTAGCCCTGCCTTGCAGACAATGCCCAGAACTGCCAGGAACGCCGCGCCCGTGCTGCTGTCGACCATGCCGAGCGTGCGCGAGAGCACCACCCTCGACCGAAGCCCATAGACCGCGCGCCACCCTCGCCGAGTGCATACGTGATCACCACCGACCCAGGAGACCGCCAGACATCCCCGTTTGCCGCCCCGTGCCGCACAGCCACCACCCGCCGTCGAAGGCGCCGCCTCTGCCGCGCAGAGCATCGCCCATTCTAGACCAAACCTCACCGCCCCTACTCGCGCATTAAAGCCGTAGAGCATCGCCAGGAGACCACCAAGCGATCGCCACCACCGGCCATGCCTCTAGCAGCCCGTAGCCATGTCGCCACCGTCGCCTGCCCATCCCGTTCGGTCTCGCCGTCGAGCCTATAAAAGGAGGAATCCCCCGCTCGATTTCTTCACACCATTCCACTCCTATCTCACCCAGAACCACCCCACCTCAGTCCCGGAGCAGGGCGAGCAGCGCATCACCGGAATTTCACCAGAGCCCGCCGCCTCTGGAGAAGAAGGGAGCCAGTGATTGGATCCGCCCCAAAAGAAGCCACCGGTACCAGGAGATTCACCGTCATCGACTTCGTCGTTCGCCCGCCTCGCCGACCCTCGCCAGCACCCCGGTGAGCCCCCAGCACCCCTCACTGGCCGCGCTAGGTTTCGTTCTCGCCAGCGTTGTCTCGCGTCGATGATGACTCCCAGCCAATGGATTAGAACTAGATCGAATCATCCACGTTGCCCCATACCGCTTCGCCCAGCGCCGTGTCACTGACGAGTGGGGACACCCACTTAAGCAGCCCGCGGGAGCACTGCGCTTAGCAGGCCGGCCCGTTAACTTTTCCCGCGCAAGCCCAGTTATTCAAATTAAACTTTTTCTATTTCAATTCAAACACACTTCTGTACCCAACTTCAAAAATCAATCCAGATAGATTCAGTACACCAAATTGAATGAAACCAATTTTGTTGGAAAGGTCTGTGAATGCTGAATCCAAGCCCGTTGGATTCAAGTCATTTGGATCTGTAGATCACCCATGGTAAAAATAAGAAGGCATAAGCTTTTCTGCATTCAAACATTTTTCAAATTTAAACCATAATAGCTTTTGATTTGATTCCAACTCTCAAAAATCATATTTAACCATACCTTTCAGAATATATAAAAATATATAGGTTTACTTGCAGAAATAATGTTCAAGTAATAAAAGAATGCTACATAGGCATTTCTAGCCACTTTAATTAATTAAAATAAAAGGGTAAAACCTTATTAAATTGTGACACCACTTTAAATCACATTCCCATGGACTACAATATGTGGTGATTACATGTGTCAACATGATCCCATGTTTGGTTTGGAGAATATTAAATCTTAAGCAGTTTTTCAATGAGTAGAAATTACTTTTCTAAAAATAAAAGGAATTAAACCAAGCCTTAACCTTGTAATGTTAGAGATGATGCTAGATAATCTATAGGACCCTTGTGTGTGATGATTGCAAGTAGTTAAGTATTGTTTGGTGATTGTGTACCTCGTATTTATTCACAGACGCTAGTACCGACCAAGGATACGAGGAGGAAGGAGGATTCTATGAAGAAGAAGCCGAGGAGAACTTCAACCACTGCTCTGCTCAAGGCAAGCTAACACTTGCAATTATGAAAGTTAGATAACCTATGCAATGCACTAAGCATGCTTGGTTAGACATGTTTGATTATACCCAATCCTAGTTTTATTTGCAAGCTTCTTACTTTATTTCTTTATCAAAGCTTACTTAGAGTTTACTTAAGAGTTTGGTAGATATTAGAAAGTTATGTGAAGGTTGCATAAAGAGCATAAAATTTGGCCTAAGCTAGAAACCTTGATATCATCCTAAGATATAAGGTTGTACTTAGTTGAAACTCCACTAGTTACCACCCCTCATTAGTGCCTACCCCCACTTATAGATGCTAGTGCTAAGCATAAAACTTGATCAACTTTAGATGGGTTTACTTGGTGGAAAAATGGTTATGAAAACCTTGGAATGATGGATCATTCTATTGAAATGTTTTGTACATGTGTTTCCGAACACTTGATGATTTTGGTGATGAAAATGTTGAGGCATGAGCCTTAGCCCTTGCATAAAACTGATGGTTGTTTGGATGCGATACCATTCCAATTTTATCGTACAACCACAATACCCGAAGATTGGGTAGGGCTTGACTGGAAACTTATATCCCTTAGTATTAGTTCCCTCACGGCCAAGGTCTGAGCTGAGGCTACCTTGTGAAGATTGTCCACCTGTGCAGTACCCAAGATGACAGTTGGTCATGGTTGGGAGGCCAAACTCACAGGAGATGTGCTTATACTAGGGCGTGTAATGGAAAGGTTATGATTGATTATCCGCATACTGAGTATGGTGAATTCAGGATTTGTTCCTGACGGATGTATCGAATGTTGTGGTGAAAGTGTACAATCTCTGCAGAGTGTCAAACTATTCGAATAGCCGCGTCCGCGGTTATGGACAGTTGGAGTGGCCATACTGTTCCCCCATCAGACTTTTAAAAATGACTTGTGAAATAAATTGAGACTTTGACTTGACCACAACAGAGTTGTGATATGAGTTACAAGATCCCACCTAGGAGTTATAAAATTGTGACTAGCTTTGAGACTTAGTAGAGATAAATCTGGCTTTTGCAAAACAACCCTAGAGCCTAGTGTCCTATTACCCAAAAACCCCCTTGTTAGTATTAGTTTGCGAGTACTTAAAGAGTACTCATGGCTTTGTCCCTGGCTATTCCCATGGCCAGACTATGAAGAGGAGTACCTGGAAGATGGACCCCACGAAGGTTACGACAACTAGGATCATCTCCCATCGTGAGCATTGCCTGTGACCTCGAAGATGGAGCTTCGCCTACGCTACCGTTATTATTACGTATTCCGCTGCTTGAAGTTGTATTAAGAACTGGATCATGAGATCCCTATTTGTGTAAGAACTTATGTATCATTTGTAATGGATGATGTACTATGGTATCCAATTCTGTTATGTCTCACAAAAATGGTAATCCTGGGATTGCGATGTACGACATAACAGGCATCTAGGATTGAAAAATCCGGGTGTTGACAAGTTGGTATCAGTCCATCCTGACCATAGGAGACCCTAGTTAGACTGGACGTTTGAACCAAAAACTTAGTTTCAAAACCAAAGAAAACAAATATTTACAAAAACTTATTCTCATTCTTATCTCTTTGATTCTTTCATAAAAATTCATGTTCCTCAAAAACTCTTGCAAAATACATAAAATTTTGACACACTTGATCACTCTGCTAACCTACTCATCCTCTATTTTTATAGATGGACGTGAAGTACAGCAAGTTTTACCAACTGGGGAATGGTGGAGACCTTATCTTTGAGAGGGATTTGGACCAGCTTTCGGAACTTCTGGAGCGTCCGCACCCCGAGTTCTTCGGAGCTCAGCTCAATGATCAAGGAGGAGAAGATCTGCAGTGGCTAATTGTTGCAAGTCTCCGAGGAAAGATTGAACCTCCCACTGCGGTGGGAATTCAGTTTACCTTGAGGGAAAACAACTGGCTCGATGGACTTGCCAGAGCAATGCAGGAAGCTCTTTCCCGTCTGTGTGGGCAGAGCATCAATCAGATCAAGGGTACTCGCTTCGAGTTTTGCCCAAGGCGTGATGCAAATGGACAACCACTGGAAGCCCCATACCACCCCGAGCTGAAGACTCAATTGGACCACCTTAGCTTCATGATGTATGATCGTCAGCAGGAGTTAGACAACTGCCGTGACTACTCCAACCACAAGTCTGCCATCATCAAGACAAAGGATCAGACCATCGCCATGCTAGCAAAGGATCGCAAGTCTCGCCATCGTCAGCTTGACAAGAAGGAGCGCATTATTTCCCGTCTTCGCCACCGCATCTCATCTTTGGAGGAGACCATCCACGAGAGAGACATGCAGTTGGAGGAAAGGGAGAATGCCGGAGAGGATCTTCGTGGAGACCCCTACTCCTATCTCAGCGATGACGATGATTTTCTAGAGGATCAGGCCATGGACTTCTTCACCGATGAGGATGATTTCGCCTTCATCGATGATGATGAAGCCACAGACTCCGAGGAGTAGTAGCACTTGAGCACTAGCGTAGTGAGTAGTATTCGGTCCCACTGTATCGTAGTTTTCCCGAATGGTTCTTAAAATCATCTGTTTTTATTTGTTGTGGTGTCTGTTGTACTGAGTGCTATGAATGAATGAATGAAAAGCAAAGTTGCTAGAAAAATCTGAGTCAAACCTTTAAAACTTTTCAAAGTCCCCGAAACTTTAGAAATTCCCCTCTTTTCTCATGATCTATCTCAATCTTCAGATGCCACGTGGAGGAAGTGGTTTAGCCCCGGACCCGATGTTGCAGATTCTGCAAATGTTGACTTCTGACCGCGAAGCTGAAAGAGCGGAACGTCAAGCCAACCTAGCCACTCTGCAACAGATAGCCCAGCTAGCCCACAACAACCAAGGGCACGGAAATCAGGACAACCGTGGATCTAAGCTCAAGAATTTCCAGAATACCAACCCACCCGTTTTCACTAAGTCAGAAGAACCCCTAGATGACGATGATTGGCTGCAAACCATGGAAAATAACTTAGAAGTCACCGGAGTGGAAGCCAACGAGAAAGTTCTGTTTGCCACCCATTATCTAGCCGGAGATGCCAGGTCATGGTGGAACAGTGTTCGCGCAATGACCGGAGGCCAGATGATGACCTGGGAGGATTTCAAGGTCAAGTTTAGCAGAACCCATGTGCCACCGGGTTTGATCAAGAGAATGAGAGACGAGTTCAGAGAGCTGAAGCAAGGAAGGATGACTGTAGTGGAATACCGTGACAAATTTTTGTCATTAGCTAGGTATGCCCCGGATGAGATCGACACGGAGGCCAAGAAGAAAGAAAGATTCCTGAATGGTCTGCATGACGAGGTGCAGATAGTGTTAGTCAATATCCCCTTTATTGATATTGAAGCCCTTGTCGACTCTGCTATCCAGATGGAAGGAAAGATCAACCAAGCCAATGAGAACCGCAAGCATCGTATGATGAACCAACCAGGAACCCATCAGACCCCAAAGTATCGCCCCAACCCATCTCCAGGATTTGCCCCCAAGAACCAACAGACCCCCTATGACCCGTTCGACCTATCCCAACCGTGGAAACCCTAGACCCGGAGGAAATCACAACAACCCCGGCAACCCTAGCAATTTCACCCGTGCCCCACCCAAGTTCAACACCAACAATGCTACCGCCAACCCCAACACTGCCCCGAGGACTGGAAGCAATGTTGTGCCTGTCGCAGCCAAGGACAAGTCACAAGTGACATGTTATGACTGTGGGAATAAAGGCCACTATTCCAACGAGTGCCCCAACAAGAAGAATTCTACAGCCCCCAATGCCAATGCCCCAGGTCAGCAACAACGTCGTGTCCAGCCAGGGAGAAGATTTTCCCCAGGGAATTCACTCAACCGCAATGGCCGTCTTTTTCTCATGCATGCTGAAGAAGCTCAGGAAGCGCCAGACGTCGTGCTGGGTATGTTTTCTGTTAATTCAGTACTTGCAAGAGTGTTGTTTGACTCTGGTGCATCGCATTCATTTGTCACCGAAGAATTTGCCTGCACTAGTAAAATTCAACCAACCAAACTGAAGCATGTTATGATTGCTCAAATTCCCGGATCAACCACCAAGGCTTGGCAAATTTGCAAAGCTGTCCCTATCCGAATCCATGGCATAGATTTTTATGCTAATCTAATAGTACTCGGAACTAAAGGTTTGGAAGTAGTACTAGGAATGGATTGGATGTCCAAACATAAGGGATTAATTGACTGTGCTAAGAAAGCCATCACCATGACCAGTACAGCCGGAATATCAGTCGAACATATATCTGAAACCTTACCTCGCCAATTCAAATGCAACAAGAGTATAGCCCAACCTACCATTGACCAAGTCCGGATAGTCTGCGAATACCCCGATGTATTTCCAGATGTTTTGCCCAGTATGCCCCCAGATCGGGATATCGAGTTCATCATCGAACTAATCCCCGGAACAGGACCCATAGCCCAAAGACCCTATAGTATGAACCCGTCAGAGCTCGCAGAACTGAAGAAGCAACTGGATTCCATGTTGGAAATCGGATTGATTCAACCAAGTGCGTCACCATGGAGATCACCTGTCTTATTTGTGGACAAGAAGGATGGAGGTAACCGTTTGTGTATGGATTATCGGAAGTTGAATGATGTCACCATCAAGAACAAGTACCCCTTGCCTAAGATAGAAGATTTGTTTGATCAGTTGACCGATGCCCAGGTGCTTTCTAAGATTGATCTTAGAACTGGTTATCATCAACTCAAGATTCGTGCAGAGGATATTCCAAAGACTGCATTTACCACCAGATATGGATTGTACGAGTATACAGTCATGTCTTTTGGATTAACCAATGCCCCGCTTATTTCATGAACCTCATGAATAAGATTTTTATGGACTTCCTGGATAAGTTTGTCGTTGTTTTCATCGATGACATTCTGATTTATTCCAAATCAGAAGAAGAACATGAGCTACACCTAAGGACCATTCTTGGAACCCTTAGAGAGCATCAGTTGTATGCCAAGTTCAGCAAATGTGAATTCTGGTTACAGGAGGTAGGATTCCTCGGTCACATTGTATCAGCCGGAGGAATTGCCGTTGACCCTGCCAAAGTAAAAGATGTAGCCAAATAGTGTTAACCTCGCCTAAACTGGACCCGAAACTGAACCATTCGGGGGCAGGAATAGTGTTAACCTCGCCTAAAAAAGATTAGCTGAAATATGTTCTACAAATACATTTTGCCGCGTCTAATAACGTAGCCGAGTATGAAGCACTAGTCCATGGATTGAAGGTAGGAAAAGAGATCGGCATACGCCGAATCTTATGCTATGGGGACTCGGACCTAGTAGTACAGCAAGTCTCAGGCAATTGGGATGCATTAGATGCTAATATGGCTTTATACAGATTTCATGTGCAAAAGATCAGTGGATACTTTGAAGGATGTGAATTCCACCACATACCTCGGGCAGAAAATGATGCCGCAGACACGTTGTCAAATCTCGGATCAACCCGGCAGTCAATTCCACCGGGTATTGCCCTGGAACACCTCAGGAAACCATCAATAACCCCATCACCAGAATCCGAATCTATCTTTATCCCGGCAAATTCAGCAGAAGATAACGCGCCAATGGAAATAGATCAGGAATATAACTCGGAACCCCCCAAGAGGAGGACAACCGAAGTAAGCACAATCATGGGGAAAGCCGAGATAGGTATGTCGGCAGAGAACATGGAAATAGACAGTGAGATCACACCGGAAAAAATCACACCGCTATGGGCGCAACCCATATTCTCTTACCTAAAAGACTCGATGTTGCCGAGTAATGAGGTATTAGCTAGACAAACTGTAAGGAGAGCAAAAGCTTATACAATCATAAACAATGAGCTATATAAAAGAAGCGTCACAAGCGTGTTGCAGAAGTGTGTGAGTTCGGCAGAAGGTCAGAAGATCCTCCTAGATATACACCAAGGAGAATGTGGGCACCATGCTCATCTCGGGCCTTGGTAGCCAAAGCATTCAGGCATGGATTTTATTGGCCGACGGCATTGAAAGAAGCAAAAGAATTAGTTGAAAAATGCAATGGGTGTCAGAGATACGCAACCAAAATACACATGCCATCGGCCGAGTTAAAAACAATACCCATCACTTGGCCATTTTCTGTATGGGGTTTAGATATGGTGGGACCATTTAAGCCGGCACGAGGAGGAATGACCCACATATTGGTTATGGTGGACAAGTTCAAAAAATGGATTGAAGTGAAACCAATAAGGAAATGCGATGGGTCCACAGCAGTGAAATTTCTCAAAGATATTATCTTAAGATATGGGTATCCGCACAGTATTATTACAGATAATGACACAAACTTTGCAGAAGGAGCCTTCGCCAGATTTTGCAGAGAGAAACACATAAGATTAGATGTTGCCTCTGTGGCTCACCCAGCATCTAATGGGCAAGTGGAAAGGTCTAATGGACTGGTGCTATCAGGAATAAAACCACGACTTGTCGAACCGTTGCAAAGGTCGGCAGGGTGTTGGATTGAGGAACTCCCAGCCGTGCTATGGAGCCTCAGGACTACTCCGAATAGATCAACGGGTTATACACCATTCTTTCTGGTATACGGAGCAGAGGCCGTACTTCCAGCCGACATAATATATGACTCCCCAAGAGTTACTCAGTATACAACCGCGGAGATAAACGAGATAGCTCGGCAAGATACTGTAGACCTGCTAGAAGAAGCCAGAGAACTGACACTATCACGATCAGCTATTTATCAGCAGAACCTGCGGCGATATCACAGCAAGAAGGTGAATCCAAGGGTGTTCAAAGAAGGAGATTTAGTCCTCCGACTGGTGCAACGCACGGCTGGCATGCACAAGTTGTCACCTCCATGGGAGGGACCATTCATTGTGAGCAAAGCATTGCATAACGATGCCTATTATCTAATCGACGCTCAGCCCCCCGGAGGGAACAAGGCAGACAAAGCTGGCGAAGAAACGAAGCGTCCATGGAATGTAGATTTGCTTCGACCATTTTACTCGTAGCATTGTATCTCAAGGTCAAGAACCAATGATGTATTTGAACCTGGGCACCCAGAGCAGTGACTCGGGGACTGCCATATGTTATATCAATTTCATGTTATGTATTTGAACCTCGGCGCCCAGAGCAGTGACTCGGGGACTGGCGTGTGTTATTTCAATATCATGTTATATACTTGAACCTCGGCACCTAGAGCAGTGACTCGGGGACTGCCGTCTATTATTTCAATGCCATCCTATGTACTAAATCTCGGCACCCAGAGCAGTGACTCGGGGACTGCCATATATTATTTCCATTTCATATTAAATATTTGAACCTCGGCATCCAAAGCAGCGACTCGGGGACTGCCATATGCTGACCCAGTTTTATGTCAAGTGCTACTCTGAGCAGCGCCTTGGTATTAGTCTTATTATTTCTGAAATTTGGTTTACACATTGAAATTCGGCGCGATAAATAGTGATTCAGGGATTGCCATGTATTGTTCCAAAGTAGTAGTCGACCTCTGTTCAGAACAAATAAATATTAGGTGACATTCAGAGCTTACACCTAGAATACTCGGCTAAACCACGAAAAACCGAAGACAAGGATACATCCTAAAATCAGGAAATTGCGGGCCATCAAAGCAAGAATTCGGACGAACACCCACTTAAACAAAATAATAACAACTACAAGCGTATGTGTCACAGCAGTACATGACAAAAGAAATTCAAATCATACAGAGAACGGACAAATGTTTCGCGTACATCATACGCCCGGTATGCCAGGGATAAGAAATAACTTAAGCGTTGTTCGCCGGGGAGGCGGCAACTCGGTCAGGCGCTGGGTACTCCGACGTAGGAGGAACTTCGACCGAGGTTGCCTCGCCCTCCATAGACCCAGGTGCAACTTCAGCGGAAGCCCGAGGCTGCTCAGGAGCATCAGTCTGTGCAGTTGAATGCCCAGTACCTTTGGAGGAGGACCGCGCATCACCGTCGCTGTCCGAGCTTGAACTGGAGCTTCCAGATGTGGCCGAGTCATCCTCACCCTCTCCTTGCTCAGCAGAATTGTTATCCGAGGCATCCTCAACTATGACCTCCTCATCAGGGTTTGGAAGAAAACTCGGCCCTTCATTCCAGGTATGCACGTCGGCATACTCGACGAGTTGGAAGGCGCGAGCTTGCCGAAGAGTGACGAAAGTGGGGTCTTCAACCCAACGAGAACCAGTGCGCAGATTCTCAGGATATCAAGAGAGATGTCTTCGTACCATGACATGATGACAGTAAGGGCCATATCAGCGCTAGCGCGCCCGGCTGATTCCCTCTAGAGACTTAGTTGCCTCTCAGATGCCATGAGTCTTTTTACCAGTAATTCGACCTCGTTGATATCAGGAGTCCCAGAAGTGTTCGGCAAAAGAACGTGGTAAGCTCGAATGGCTGCTTGCACCAAATCCCGGCCCATAATTTTCATTGGACCAACTGCAGCACCAACAGCAACCAGGAAATCCTCCATTGAATACTCCGAGTCAGCGACAACAGGAACACCTCGGCGCACACGAGCTGCAAGAACCGCTTTAGAACTCACAGGCTTGGCTTCAGGAAAATGATCTGCGCAAAACACGAACGTGTCAGGTGGCAGCAGGAACAAAAAAGAAAAATATAATTCGGCCATGCTAGGAAGCTTACGATGAATGTAACTCATCATTATCTGAAGGTCTTTGGCCCAATCAATCTTGCTCTTCTCAAAACGAGCAAGTTCCTCGCTCAATCCCTGGGTTTTCAGTTCGGCAGCCTCGAGGAGTTCTTTGTTCTTCTGCAGCTCCAAAGCTAGCCGATTCTTCTCCTCGGAAAATTCCTTGTCGACCTTTTCTAGTTCGGATTTCTGAGAGAGCTTAAGGGTATCCACCTCGGCTCGCAGGCGAGTTATTTCGTCATCTTTTTCTTGTAGCCGCGCCGAATGAATAGCGCTTTGCTCTAAAAATGCACCATCACGTCAGGCATGGGCATGCAATCTTGGTGCGACGCTGCAAAGGTTTGCAACTCGGCTTTACCAAAGCCAAACGCAATAAAGAAGCTTAGCACACATGTTAAAAGGGAAAAGGTGTAAGATAAAAGGGAAACTAACCTTCCAAGCTCTTGACTTTCTTCTCAACACGAATGTTGAGGTTATTAATATTACCTGTTTACCAAAAAAGTGAGCCGGCATCTCGCGGACAAATAAATAAGAACGTTGAGAATAACGAAAAGGAATTATTGACTTACCAGCCTTTTTTACCACAGGAAGGATTTTTTCGTACTTTTCCTCCAGTTTGCGGTGCGAAAAAAGCAACCTCTGAAATTCGGCAGTTCGCCGGTCATCTGCAACCTGAACAATGGAGCAAAACGATAAGTGAATACTCAAAGCTAAACCAGATCCGAGTCAAGCGAAACTTAACTCGGATCTAGGTGGCTGGATATTCGAAGCTAAACCAGATCCGAGTCAAGCGAAACTTAACTCGGATCTAGGTGACTGGATATTCGAAGCTAAACCAGATCCGAGTCAAGCGAAACTTAACTCGGATCTAGGTGGCTGAATATTCGAAGCTAAACCAGATCCGAGTCAAGTGAAACTTAACTCGGATCTAGGTGACTGGATATTCGAAGCTAAACCAGATCCGAGTCAAGCGAAACTTAACTCGGATCTAGGTGGCTGGATATTCGAAGCTAAACCAGATCCGAGTAAAGCAAAACTTAACTCGGATCTAGGTGGCTGGATATTCGAAGCTAGCCCAGATCCGAGTCAAGCAAAACTTAACTCGGATCTAGGTGGCTGGATATAAAACAAACCTAGTCGGATGTAAATTCGAACTCGCGAAATGAAGTTAGATTAAGTAAAGCATCATTAAACTTCCAAGCATATAACAAGTTATTTCCTTGCAAGTTTCGGGGACTAGAGCATATAGTAACATCTGGGGAACTAATCTAAACTCCGCAAGACAGCAATTACCTCATTCATCTTGTTAGTGTCAAGGATGAACTTGGCGGCGTGATCAAAACGGCCGCTAATGTCGGAAAGCTGAAAGGGCTGATTGATGGGATTACCCTCAAACTGATCAGCAGCATTCCAATTATTGGCATACTCCACCAGCGAGCCGAGGCTGTTCCCACTAGCTGTCCGAGTTAAGACCTTACCCCGAACATGTTGTGCAACCACTGCAGCCGCAGGGCTCTTATGAAGAGCAAGCTGGGTGCTGGCAGCTGTGGCATCCCGCAAAACCACTGCTAGAAAATCGCGTTGTTTTGTGCATTGCATCGTCATCATCATGCATTATTTGTCTGAAACTATTTTCGAAACACCTAGTTTTGTTTTCTAAAATAGCCCCGTCTTTTTTTCAAATTAAAACATCGGTCTGTTCAGATCTTTTATTTGTCTAAAAACTATTTACAAAATTTATTTTTTTAAAGAAAACCCTAGTCTAAAATTTCTAGTCCTAAATTTACCCAATCCTACTCTACCCACCAACCCCAGCTCGCCACCTCACCGTCCCCTCCACCTCACCCTCGGCCCAGCCACCTCACCAATCCACAGCCCACCTACACCCCTCGTTCTCTCTCACCTAGCCCCCACCTACCCCCTCTCCCTTCCAACCTGGTCCCACCGCGCCTGGACCCGCAGCCCCACTCCCCTCTCCCCACAGCAAACACACCCACACCGACTCACCCTCTGCCACCGCGGGTCCCACCCGACCCCGCCTGGCCCACCACTCCCCCTGGCCGCCTCCCCCGTTCTCTCTCTCTCCCCTGGCGCCCCTCGCACCCCCTCCCCGACCCGCTCCCCGCATCCCCCGTCGCCTCCCTCTGCTCCTCCCTGGCGCCGCCGCAGGAGACCGGCCTCGCCGCCCCATCTCCTCTCCGGCCCGCCGCCGCCTCCCTCTGCGTCTCGGCCCGAGCCACCCCCGCCGCCGGCGTCCCCTCCACCACCGCCCTCTGCCCCTCCTCGTCGCCCTCTGGCCCGGCCGCCTCTGCCCTCCGGCAACCGCCGGCCGCTCTCGCCTCTCTCCTCGTCAGCAGCCGTCCGCGGCCGAGCCCTGCTCCGGCGCCCCCACGCCGCCGCACGGACCCGACGTCGCCCCGGCGCCTTGGCCCCGTCCGCCGCCGACCTCCCTCTCGAGCTCGCCCCTCTCCACCAGCCGCCCCTGCCTCATCTCCTCCTCGGCCCGCCCTCGTCTGCGCCTGCCTTGTCGTGCCGCCTCCCCGTGACCCTGCTCGCCGACCCCCTGCAGCTCCGCAACCCTGCTGCGGCTCGCCGTGGCCGCCCCAATCCTCGCTGGCAGACGCCGCCATGGTGCTGTCGCCTGCGACGCCCTGTCCAGTACCTTGTACCTCGCCGTTTGAACCTCCGTGTGTGTGCGTGTTTGACCAGCAGCGGACGTGTTTTTCTCCCATCGGCAAGATCAGCCTCAGCATGTACCATGTGCCAAGTACGGTCGCGACGAGTTGTTTCACTCTCAAGATCTACCGACGCCAAGATCTTCTGATGCCGGTGCGCGGAACCAGACCCGAAGAACCATATCGTACTCGGTGGTACCTGATGCGTGAACCCAAATTCTTCATCTCAGATGGCAAGATCATCACGGAATCCGAAGCCCGATCCCGGCGCCCGAAGTCGAGAACCCCGACAAGAACCACGACACGGATACACCAAGTTCTCCACCGAGGACACCAAGGCCGTCGACCTGGAACCGGAGGACGTCAAGCACTGCATCCCGGACGCCAAGACCGTCCCGATACGAGGACCCGACAAGATCTTCGCGACTACAAGATCGACACCGACCCGGGCGAATCCGATGCGCCCCGACACCGAACCAAGCCCTTCTTTCCGGAACGCCAAGCTCTTCATCCTGTATCCGACCTTCGAAGACCGACCCCGCCGAGACTGAACCCCAGATCCGGACCCTGAGACCCGACCCCGAACCCCTCGGAGCCCAAGTTCGCCGAACCCTAATGTGATTCCCTATCCGAGACCCCATTATTTTTATAATATGACATTATCGTCTGTCACATATTAAATTGTTCATACTCGCATGCATATTTGTGTGGTTTGGGGGCATTATGCCAATTCATCTCATAATTAAATATGGAGTCCATCTGCGGGATATCGTTGTCTTGTTCCGAACTCCATTTAAATTGGTGTAGCGAACCGATGCCATGTTTCGCCCTGTTAATACAACATTTAATTTGTGGGGTAGATAAACAACTTGAACCACTAAATATTTGCCGGGACCCCGGTTCCGTTAATATTGCATGTTGCATCGCATCTTGCCATGTCATACATCATGCATGCATCATTCCCGATCTTCTACCGTAGTATTAAATAGTGCATCCGGTGTTTCTTCTAGTGTTTTGGTTCTTCGCGGATAAGGCCGTTGAGTGGATGCGAGTGTCGACCCGATCTTCGGATGAACCGTCGGCAATGTTTTCCAGGCGAGCACCTCCCCCTTTCTACCTATCTTACTTTTATAGTCTTTATTTCCTCCTGTTGATCTATTGCTATCTGTGTTGCGATGCTATAGTTTTCGTACCCGTGATATCCCTTGCAGCCTTATATTGCCTTGGACACATCCTATTACCTGTTGTTGGTAGATAGTTGGACTTGCGCGTCGTAGTCGCTTGCTCTAGTGTTGTTGCGTCTCGTCCAGTACCACAGTTGTTGGAGTGTTGCCGCATGTTTAATGTTGGAGTTGATCAAGACTTTAATTACTGTTTAATAACTAAAATTGAAGTAGGTAAATGCAGAGGCACCGGTGGGTGATAGACAATATTTGGTTTTCCGACCGCTCACTGGTGTCCCGTAGGACCCCGAGTTCTTGACACCTGTTCCGAGATTGAGCGCGCTAACCACATGTGGGATGTGTGGGCACCCCATCGATTTAGTACCTGATTTAAAAGTATTGTACTGGGGGCCACAAACTAGTTTGAGGTTTTATTTACTATCCTGTACTTATGCCATGCTTTACTGCTTTATTTAAATTGTGCGATGGATAGCACCTGTACTGTTTAGGATCGGGACACGTTTTCGCGGTGTCGACAAGCCCAGTTTTGGGTTCCCAGTCGTTCACAGCCGTCCACCCAAACCCTGAGTCCGTCTCGGAGACCGGCCGACTTCGTTGCGGGTAGACTTAGTGGGGTGGCCCCTATGTACTTGCTTTGGGTCTGGGAAACGTCATGACTTAGGCCCCGCCGACATACCGATGGGTGTATGTTAATTGATCTGGCAAAAAGGGTCGAAGTGCGTGTGGATATCTCATGCTAATTGCGTGTGGATACTTTGGTGCACCCCTGCAGGGTTAAATCTTTTCGAAAAGCCGTGTTCGCGGTTATGGACGACTTGGAGCACAGTTCTCGATCATAGACAACTATAACTAAAGTTTACTGTTATAATTTGACTTGTATCCGATGTGACTAGTAATCAGCTCAACTGCAATGGAATGGCTAGATAAAAGTACCAACAACTGCTGGGTATGGGATATCTCATTCTAATTGTATTTGACTAGTAAGTGTCGCAACTACAACGGAATGGTTAAATAAAACTGCCCACTGCTTATTTTATCAGGATGACTGTCTACATTTGACTAGTAATTGCCGCAACTATAACGGAATAAATAAAACTGCCAACTGTGTGAGTTCCTTGGTTGACTTTCTCGGTTGGTATCGAGGGGGAATACCAGGATGGGTTTGTTTGGTGTTAGGATCAGGTTGGATCCGAATAGGTCTTTCTTATCCCTCTCTGATAGCCGACAGTTATATCGAGTCTCTATAGGTTGTTTAGTGCATGCTGCGCTGCCGCTTCAGTCCACCATACCTATGTAGGCGAGGACCGCCGAATTCTAGCCTCGCCGTGTACTGGCCTCAGTACTGACCGCTCTCTTTTTTTTCTTTGCCCTTTGTCGGCACCCCTTTTGTTTAAGCAGGTTTTGAGATCGACGTTGTTAGCAGGGTTACCCTTCCGGCTTGGCCTGGGTAGGGTTATGGACGCCATTGGTTATTCTCCAGGGCTCTTAGCCCCCTTTGCATCTTGTCCGTAGTCGGGCGCTATATCGTTTTCAAGGTGATTTGGATCTTTGTACGGTATATCTGTATTCTTGACTCATTGAGTCGCTGTTGTATATATATCTGTTCTGTGGGTCCCATCGAGGACTGTTGTGTAATGTTATTACTTCGTTTTCCACCCGCACGAAAGTGCCTGGTGGGCACCTTTGAATCGTTTCTATGCGGGTTTTGGCGTGAATCGCTAAGACTTGCATAGGGCCGATTCTGAGGGTGTTACAGAGTGGTATCAGAGCCCAGCAGTTGCGATACCCCACAAGTCCAGCCTGTAGGATAACCTAGCTAACGGCCGAAGTAGAGTGTCAAAACTATTTTTGCAAAATCGGTTGGATAGTTCTGATTAGGTCTGATTTTACTCCTTACCCCCTCTGCTGCTCTCCTCTCACCTCTGCGTATTTTGAATCCGCTCTCTTCTCTCTCTTCGAGTCCAGGATTTCTCGTGGTTGGGTTCCATCGTACCTTCAGGGTTTCGCTTCCTCCTTTGGTAACGGTGTTGCTCTATCCGGTCTTCGTGCTATCTGAGGAATCCTTCATCTGTTGGATTTCTCTCTGTTCCTTGTTGTGCCTTCCGGTGTTTTCCGACACGACGACATCCTCTACGCCAGGTCCGATGCAGAGCCTGCGTCACTCCTTTGTTCCGAACCTCGGTTGTCGAGATCTTCAGTCTGATTCCGACAATGGTTGCACGCTTTTCTACTGATTGTGCAGAGTAATAGTTTGGGTGCGTGATGGATTGGCCCCCATGCCGACTACTCGCTCTATTCGCTTGTGTACATTGAAGTGGATGAGAATGCATCGATTCTCTCTTTCTACCGAAGTTAGAGGTGGCTTTATTTGTGGACACCTCTGCCTTCGCCTTTGATCCCGGAGTGTTCCCTCGACGATCACGGACAACGACTTTTTGTTAGTGGTGTCGCAAGGATCTACACGAAGCGAGAAGACGCAGATCGCCGACCTTCCTTCCGGTACCATGAGGCGGATCTCGAGGGCGAGATCCATTGTTAGTGGTGTCGAATTGTGGCATCCCGCAAAACCACTGCTAGAAAATCGCGCTGTTTTGTGCATTGCATCGTCATCATCATGCATTATTTGTCTGAAACTATTTTCGAAACGCCTAGTTTTGTTTTCTAAAATAGCCCCGTCTTTTTTTCAAATTAAAACATCGGTCTGTTCAGATCTTTTATTTGTCTAAAAACTATTTACAAAATTTATTTTTTTAAAGAAAACCCTAGTCTAAAATTTCTAGTCCTAAATTTACCCAATCCTAGTCTACCCACCAACCCCAGCTCGCCACCTCACCGTCCCCTCCACCTCACCCTCGGCCCAGCCACCTCACCAATCCACAGCCCACCTACACCCCTCGTTCTCTCTCACCTAGCCCCCACCTACCCCCTCTCCCTTCCAACCTGGTCCCACCGCGCCTGGACCCGCAGCCCCACTCCCCTCTCCCCACAGCAAACACACCCACACCGACTCACCCTCTGCCACCGCGGGTCCCACCCGACCCCGCCTGGCCCACCACTCCCCCTGGCCGCCTCCCCCGTTCTCTCTCTCTCCCCTGGCGCCCCTCGCACCCCCTCCCCGACCCGCTCCCCGCATCCCCCGTCGCCTCCCTCTGCTCCTCCCTGGCGCCGCCGCAGGAGACCGGCCTCGCCGCCCCATCTCCTCTCCGGCCCGCCGCCGCCTCCCTCTGCGTCTCGGCCCGAGCCACCCCCGCCGCCGGCGTCCCCTCCACCACCGCCCTCTGCCCCTCCTCGTCGCCCTCTGGCCCGGCCGCCTCTGCCCTCCGGCAACCGCCGGCCGCTCTCGCCTCTCTCCTCGTCAGCAGCCGTCCGCGGCCGAGCCCTGCTCCGGCGCCCCCACGCCGCCGCACGGACCCGACGTCGCCCCGGCGCCTTGGCCCCGTCCGCCGCCGACCTCCCTCTCGAGCTCGCCCCTCTCCGCCAGCCGCCCCTGCCTCATCTCCTCCTCGGCCCGCCCTCGTCTGCGCCTGCCTCGTCGTGCCGCCTCCCCGTGACCCTGCTCGCCGACCCCCTACAGCTCCGCAACCCTGCTGCGGCTCGCCGTGGCCGCCCCAATCCTCGCTGGCAGACGCCGCCATGGTGCTGTCGCCTGCGACGCCCTGTCCAGTACCTTGTACCTCGCCGTTTGAACCTCCGTGTGTGTGCGTGTTTGACCAGCAGCGGACGTGTTTTTCCCCCATCGGCAAGATCAGCCTCAGCATGTACCATGTGCCAAGTACGGTCGCGACGAGTTGTTTCACTCTCAAGATCTACCGACGCCAAGATCTTCTGATGCCGGTGCGCGGAACCAGACCCGAAGAACCATATCGTACTCGGTGGTACCTGATGCCGTGAACCCAAATTCTTCATCTCAGATGGCAAGATCATCACAGAATCCGAAGCCCGATCCCGGCGCCCGAAGTCGAGAACCCCGACAAGAACCACGACACGGATACACCAAGTTCTCCACCGAGGACACCAAGACCGTCGACCTGGAACCGGAGGACGTCAAGCACTGCATCCCGGACGCCAAGACCGTCCCGATACGAGGACCCGACAAGATCTTCGCGACTACAAGATCGACACCGACCCGGGCGAATCCGATGCGCCCCGACACCGAACCAAGCCCTTCTTTCCGGAACGCCAAGCTCTTCATCCTGTATCCGACCTTCGAAGACCGATCCCGCCGAGACCGAACCCCAGATTCGGACCCTGAGACCCGACCCCGAACCCCTCGGAGCCCAAGTTCGCCGAACCCTAATGTGATTCCCTATCCGAGACCCCATTATTTTTATAATATGACATTATCGTCTGTCGCATATTAAATTGTTCATACTCGCATGCATATTTGTGTGGTTTGGGGGCATTATGCCAATTCATCTCATAATTAAATATGGAGTCCATCTGCGGGATATCGTTGTCTTGTTCCGGACTCCATTTAAATTGGTGTAGCGAACCGATGCCATGTTTCGCCCTGTTAATACAACATTTAATTTGTGGGGTAGATAAACAACTTGAACCACTAAATATTTGCCGGGACCCCGGTTCCGTTAATATTGCCTGTTGCATCGCATCTTGCCATGTCATACATCATGCATGCATCATGCCCGATCTTCTGCCGTAGTATTAAATAGTGCATCCGGTGTTTCTTCTAGTGTTTTGGTTCTTCGCGGATAAGGCCGTTGAGTGGATGCGAGTGTCGACCCGATCTTCGGATGAACCGTCGACAATGTTTTCCAGGCGAGCACCTCCCCCTTTCTACCTATCTTACTTTTATAGTCTTTATTTCCTCCTGTTGATCTATTGCTATCTGTGTTGCGATGCTATAGTTTTCGTACCCGTGATATCCCTTGCAGCCTTATATTGCCTTGGACACATCCTATTACCTGTTGTTGGTAGATAGTTGGACTTGCGCGTCGTAGTCGCTTGCTCTAGTGTTGTTGCGTCTCGTCCAGTACCACAGTTGTTGGAGTGTTGCCGCATGTTTAATGTTGGAGTTGATCAAGACTTTAATTACTGTTTAATAACTAAAATTGAAGTAGGTAAATGCAGAGGCACCGGTGGGTGATAGACAATATTTGGTTTTCCGACCGCTCACTGGTGTCCCGTAGGACCCCGAGTTCTTGAGACCTGTTCCGAGATTGAGCGCGCTAACCACATGTGGGATGTGTGGGCACCCCATCGATTTAGTACCTGATTTAAAAGTATTGTACTGGGGGCCACAAACTAGTTTGAGGTTTTATTTACTATCCTGTACTTATGCCATGCTTTACTGCTTTATTTAAATTGTGCGATGGATAGCACCTGTACTGTTTAGGATCGGGACACGTTTTCGCGGTGTCGACAAGCCCAGTTTTGGGTTCCCAGTCGTTCACAGCCGTCCACCCAAACCCTGAGTCCGTCTCGGAGACCGGCCGACTTCGTTGCGGGTAGACTTAGTGGGGTGGCCCCTATGTACTTGCTTTGGGTCTGGGAAACGTCATGACTTAGGCCCCGCCGACATACCGATGGGTGTATGTTAATTGATCTGGCAAAAAGGGTCGAAGTGCGTGTGGATATCTCATGCTAATTGCGTGTGGATACTTTGGTGCACCCCTGCAGGGTTAAATCTTTTCGAAAAGCCGTGTTCGCGGTTATGGACGACTTGGAGCACAGTTCTCGATCATAGACAACTATAACTAAAGTTTACTGTTATAATTTGACTTGTATCCGATGTGACTAGTAATCAGCTCAACTGCAATGGAATGGCTAGATAAAAGTACCAACAACTGCTGGGTATGGGATATCTCATTCTAATTGTATTTGACTAGTAAGTGTCGCAACTACAACGGAATGGTTAAATAAAACTGCCCACTGCTTATTTTATCAGGATGACTGTCTACATTTGACTAGTAATTGCCGCAACTATAACGGAATAAATAAAACTGCCAACTGTGTGAGTTCCTTGGTTGACTTTCTCGGTTGGTATCGAGGGGGAATACCAGGATGGGTTTGTTTGGTGTTAGGATCAGGTTGGATCCGAATAGGTCTTTCTTATCCCTCTCTGATAGCCGACAGTTATATCGAGTCTCTATAGGTTGTTTAGTGCATGCTGCGCTGCCGCTTCAGTCCACCATACCTATGTAGGCGAGGACCGCCGAATTCTAGCCTCGCCGTGTACTGGCCTCAGTACTGACCGCTCTCTTTTTTTTCTTTGCCCTTTGTCGGCACCCCTTTTGTTTAAGCAGGTTTTGAGATCGACGTTGTTAGCAGGGTTACCCTTCCGGCTTGGCCTGGGTAGGGTTATGGACGCCATTGGTTATTCTCCAGGGCTCTTAGCCCCCTTTGCATCTTGTCCGTAGTCGGGCGCTATATCGTTTTCAAGGTGATTTGGATCTTTGTACGGTATATCTGTATTCTTGACTCATTGAGTCGCTGTTGTATATATATCTGTTCTGTGGGTCCCATCGAGGACTGTTGTGTAATGTTATTACTTCGTTTTCCACCCACACGAAAGTGCCTGGTGGGCACCTTTGAATCGTTTCTATGCGGGTTTTGGCGAGAATCGCTAAGACTTGCATAGGGCCGATTCTGAGGGTGTTACAGCAGCCGAGGCAACGGAAGCTTTGGTAGGCGCAGTTCCCTTGCGCAGTATGTCGGCAACACTCGGCTGAGAAGAGCCGACAAGACCTTGCTGGGAAGAGGAAGCTTTGGTGGCAACAGCTTTTCTCGCCTTAGAAGAGGCATCACCAGGAAGCGATACCTCGGTAATGGGGACAGTGTCTTCAGGAGCAGCAGGAGTCACGGTCGCAGAAGGCGCCGAGATAACGACCTCTTCGGCCGGGGCTGGAGTGGCTGTAGAAACTGCTGGGGCAGATAGAGGCTCAGTAGCGGCGCTGGGACCCACAGAAGCGGCAACGGGTTCAATGAAAATCTCGGAGGGCCGATGGGAATCAATGTCGACAAAAGGAGTTTCAGGCACGTCGCAACGAGGAGGCGACGGACTCGGAGCTGGAGGAGAGGAAGCACGAGCAGGACTGGGAATCCTATTATCATCAACGGGCGAAGGAGACGGTTTCCGATTCGGGCGGCTAGTCATGCTAGGACCGCCGGGCTTAACAGAAAGCGGAGCACTGCAAAATTAAGAAAGAAAAAAGAGTGTCAGTATGAAAAACAGAAAGAGAGAAACAAGAGATACGAGCAAAAGGAACTTACCCGGCGACCACAGGCATAGTCTTGCGCCTGGGAGGATTCGGAGCGGATTTCTTCGTTCGTTTCTTGGGGACCGCCTCTGAGGCACTAGCAGGATCCCCGCGTTTCCCCGAGGTAACAGGGGGTCGAGAAGCAATAGGCTCGGCGTCGTGAACCTGACCGGCCGGATTAGCTGGGAAAGTAGAAGCCGGAAATGCATAAGAAATAGGCATTGCGGCAACTACCTCAAGAACTTGGACCTCGTCCGAATCACTTTCTTCCTCGTGCGCCGAGGTCTTGCCATGAGCTCGAGCCGGGGCAGGATCCGACTTAGGGACGAATTCTTCCGAGTCTGGCTCACCAGTATCCGGGGTGCTCCGGTCCGCAGGCCACGGAAGCAACAAAACTTCGGCATCCTCATTCTTCTGCTCTGCGAACCTCTGCAAGACGAGGAAAAAGAAAGTTAGCGGAATCCGTTACGAAAACAATGGAATATCAGAGCGTTATTGATTAAGCTTACCTCGGGAGGCGGACGATCGCGGGTGAACGGTTTCAATCCCTAAGTCCAATCCTCAGACATCTCCGTCTTAAAGATAGCTCGGACACGCTTATGGATAAGGTAATTGTCCAGCTCAACGGTCGAGACTCGGTTAGGGTCAAGAGGACCGCTCATGTAGCACAGTTTGTGAGTCCGCTTCTGGAATGGGCAGATTCGGCTACTGATAAAGGTAGCCATCAGGTCTTCGCCGCATAACCCGGCGCGGATTAGCTCTTTAAGCCGAATCTCAAAAGCCTCGGCCAAGGCATGACTTTTCCTCGGATTGTAAGTCCAATTCACCTTAGAAGGCAGACCGATTGAGAAGGCAGGAAGCCGAATCTTGTCCTCCGTCCCTCTGTTCTTGACGTCAAAGAAGGATTTGTGCCACTTATTGCACGACTCTAACCCGGTGACAGGAGGAAATACGGATTTCCTCCGAGGTGTAATGGACGCTGCCCCACATTGAGTAAGCAATTTCTCGGAAGGGTGCAGAGACTTGTCAGGGACTACGTTAGAACGAATCTAGAAGAAATTCGACCAGACGTGCACGGACGGCCATAGGCCGAAGTATCCCTCCGAGGCGGAGATAAAAGCAGAAAGAGAAGCGATGGCATTCGCGGGAAGATGATGCGGCTGAAGGCCGAAGTAGTCGAGGAACTCTCTAGCAAAATCGCTAAGAGGCAGGCCAAAGCCACGCGCGAAGTGCGACATAAAAACTACATACTCGCCCTCCCCAACAACCGGAGAGGACTCGCTGCCGGGTAAACGACAGGAGACCTCGGCGGGAATCCTCCGAGTCCGGATAAGCCACTCAATCTCGCGGCGTGTAACAGAAGAGCCTTGCCACGAGCCTCGCTCGGGCCCAGAGCCCGCGTCATCATCCTCAACCAGAGCACCACTATAGGAGCTAGACATGGGTTCGCCGAAAAGATCGACGGAAGAAGAGCTGGCGGCGGAGGGAAGTTTAGAGCAACGAGGCCCCGTCGTGATCTTGCACGGGAGCGGCGGCGGAGGAGCAGAGGGACCGCCGCACGAATACAAGATCGAAATGGAGGAATCTAGGATGAAACCTAGGCAACGCTGCCGGAAAGAACTCACCGGCGACGGTGCCGGAGCCGGCGAGCGCAGGCGAGGCGGACGGAACAACACGGCGGAGTCCTCGCCGTCGGAGGTTCTGACGAGCGCGCGGCGGCAGAGCTGCAAGAGGGCGCGGAAGCGAGAGGAAGGAGAAGGCACAGGCGAACGAGAAGGGGAAAAGTGAATTCCCAGACGCCGCGCCCCTCTTTATAATCGAGCCACAAGCAAGGTAGTGGGAACGTGGGTGCAGCAGTTGACCGTGTGGATCGTGGGTGCGGCACCAACGCACGACGTTGAGTGGAACCGCACCAACGGCCACACAGCAGCGGAGAACGTTGCGATCCCCAAGGGAGACGGCACACGAGGCGTCGCAGCGCCGGCGTGACAGGTACAGTGTTAACTGTAGCCTGTCAGTAAATACTGTAGAGGAACAAAAACTAGAAGAACAATGATGGGGGTGACACGTAGGACAAGGCGTACGAGAGAAGGAACATGGGTACCTCGAACGAGAAAAAGATAACTCGGAAACAATACAGAAAATGTGATGAAGCTGATACGACCCGGCCAAAGTTATCGGCAGGGCCACACCAGCTTCGGGGACTAATGTTGGGGGGGTGACCCCGGATAGGTTAAAGACGGGGAAAGACGAAGGTACGATCCCCGTCTGGTTTCCGAGTTACAGTCTAAGTCGGCCGAATCCTGAAGAAGTCGGCCGACATATGGAGGCGAGAGACCCGTATATGTATATTAAGACATTACCCGGCCGAGATATTACGTAAGTCGGCCGGGTTAGCCTGAGTGATCTTGGTACAGGTGAAGGACGATCCGAGCTATGCGAGGAAGGACCGAATGATATGAAGCTTGCAGGAGAAGGAGAAGCCTGAAGTCAAACCCTATCTGCAAGCTAGGGAGAATCTGAGCGGAGCCAAGCGCTACGGACAAAGGCGCAGAGCGACAGAGACGCAGGAGGAGGTCACGGAGGTGACAGTCCAGAAGACCTAGGCGCACAGGAGGGGCCCTCTGGAGCCTTGCCGCCGTTAGAGGGGCGACAGCGAAAGGGGGGCGCCGAACTACTATATTGGGATAAGCATATTCCTCGAATATGCTTGCCACGTCAGCCCTAGAGGAACCCAGGGCCCTCCTTTATAAGGAGGGGCTTGGACTCAGAAGAGAGGATCGACTCATTCTCGGTACCGTTAGGCTGGTAAAATTCTCTCTCTCCTTGCATACAGCTCAAGGAGCACTTGTATCCCAAGGAAGGAGAAATAAAGATCTTTGCGTTAGCTTTCTGTGTGTAGAATCAACTACATCTTCCCTCTCCAGATCCCACTAGCATCCATTGGCCCCAGACTTTAGCCTACCCATGGCATCTGCCGTGCCACCACCACGACAGGTACACATATAGATAAAGAGTTCAAGAACAAAAAGATTGGATGAAGGGTACACCAAACGAGATGCAGATAAGATGTTTGTACACCATCGTTATAATAGGAAAGAAGCGAAACCTTAAAGGGTAAGACAGAAACCCAACCACGAGAAATCCTGGACTCGAAGAAAAGATAAGAGGTAGATTCAAAACTCGCAAAGGTAAGAAACGAATAGCAGAGGGGTAAGGAGTAAAAGCAGACCTAATCAGATCTATTCAACCGGTTTTTCCAAAATAGTTTTGACACTCTACAACGACCGTTAGCTAGGTTATCCTACAGGCTGGACCAGTGGGGTATCGCAATTGCTGAGCTCTGATACCACTCTATAACACCCTCAGAATCGTCCCTATGCAAGTTTCAGCGATTCCCGCCAAACCCGCATAGAAATGATTCAAAGGTGCCCACCAGGCACTTTCGTGCGGGTGGAAAACGAAGTAATACCATTACACAATAGTCCATGATGGAACCCACAAAACAGATATATACAACAACGATTCAAAGAGTCAAGAATACAGATATACAATACAAAGATCCAAATCACCTTTAAAACGATACAGCGTCCGAGTACGGACAAGATGCAAATTGAGCTAAGAGCCCTGAAGAATAACCAATGGCGTCCATAACCCTGCCCAGGCCAAGCCGGAAGGGTAACCCTGCTAACGACGTCGATCTCAAAACCTGCTTAAACAAAAGGGGTGTCGACAAAGGGCAAAGGAAAAAGAGAGAGCAGTCAGTACTGAGGCCAGTACACGGCGAGACTAGAATTCGGCGGTCCTCGCCTACATAGGTATGGTGGACTGAAGCGGCAGCGCAACATGCACTAAACAGCCTATAGAGACTCAATATAACTGTCGGCTATCAGAGAGGGATAAGAAAGACCTGTTCGGAACCAACCTGATACTACCACCAAACATACCCATCCTGGTATGACCCCCTCGAGACCAAACGAGGAAGTCAACCGAGGAACTCACACAGTTGTCAGTTTTATTTATTCGGTTATCGTTGCGGCAATTACTAGTCAGGTATATATAGTCGTCCTGATATAATAAGCAGTGGGCACTTTTAGTTAACCATTCCATTGTAGTTGCAACACTTACTAGTCAGATACAATTAGCATGAGATATCCCAAACCCAGCAGTTGTTGGTACTTTTATTTAGCCATTCCGTTGTAGTGAAGCTGATTACTAGTCATATCGGATACAAGTCAAATTATAATAGTAAACTTTAGTTATAGTTGTCTATGATCGAGAACTGTGCTCCAACTCGTCCATAATCGCGGACACGGCTTCTCAAAAAGATTTAACCCTGCAGGGGTGCACCAAAGTTTCCACACGCACCTACACCCTTGTTGTCAGATCAGGTAGGTACAAGATCACAAAACATACACCCAACGGTATGTCGATGGGGTTTCTGACACGACATTTCCCAGACCCAAAGCAAGCACGGGGGGCCACCCCACTAAGCTAGCCGCAACGAAGTTGGCCGGTCTCCGAGACGGACCCAGGGTTTGTGACAATGGCTGTAAACGACTAGGAACCCGAAAGTGTGACTGGGCTTGTCGATACCGCGAAAACATTCCACATTGGTTCCAAAACAGTACAGGCGCTCCACGCGTAATCGTAAATAAAGCAGTAAAGCATGACATAAGTACAGGATAGTAATAAAGCCCCAAACTACTTTGTGGCCCCCGGTACAGTACTTTGAAATCAGGTATTAATCGATGGGGGTGCCCACACACCCCACCTGTGGTTAGCGCGCTCGATCTCGGAACAGGTGTCAATAACTCGGGGTCCTACGGGACACCAGTGAGCGGTCAAAAACCAAATATTGTCTATTACCCACCGGTGCCTCTGCATTTTCCTACTTCAATTTTAGTTATTAAACGATAATTAAATCCATGATCATCTCCACCATTAAACATGCGGCATTACTTCAACAACTGTGGTACTTGAAGACACGTAACAGCACTTGAGCAAGCGACTACGACGTGCAAGTCCAACTATCTACCAAACAACAGGTAATATGATGTGTCCAAGGCAATATAAGGCTGCAAGGGATATCACGGGTACGAAAACTAGAGCATCGCAACACAGATAGCAATAGATCAACAGGAGGGAATAAATACTATAAAAGTAAGATAGGTAGAAAGGGGAGCTTGCTCGCCTGAAAACATTGCCGAAGGTTCATCCGAAGATCGGGTCGACACTCGCATCAACTCGTCGGCCTAATCCGTGAAGAAGCAAAACACTAGAAGAAACACCGGATGCACTATTTATTACTACAGCAAAAGAGCGGGCATGATGCATGTATGATGTATGGCATGGCAAGGATGTGATGCGACTAGGCAATATTAAGCGGAACTGGGGTCCCGACAATTAATTATTAGGTTCATGTTGTTTAAATACCCCACATTTTAAATGTTGTATTAACAAGGCAAAACATGGCACCGGTTAGCTACAGAAATTTAAATGGAGTCAATATTAGACTAGATGTGCTCGCATATGTCTCCATATTTAATTATAAGGTGAATCGACATAAGGCCCAAAACCACATGATGAGATGCAAGCATGAACAATTGTATGCAACAAGTATAATATGTCAATTTATAAAATAGGGGCTCGGGAGGGGTCACACATTGAGGGGTCTCGGCGATCTTGGTTCGGGGTTCGACAGGGTTTGGTTCTTCGAACACCGGAATCGGTCTTCAGATCCGTGTGGTAGACCTTGTCGGTTCCATGTCGACGATCTTGGGGTTTTTCCCTTGACGAAGAGGTTCGGTGTCCACGACAAAGGCCTTGGCGTTCCGGGAGGAAGTTCTCGGGTGTCGGTGTCGGACTCGGTCCAACCTGCGACGATCTTGCATCGACACGAGTAGCTCGAGGATCTTTAACAGCACACACACATGCCACCAACACGAGTGTTCGCCTTCAGTTTGAGCAGCACAACAACAGCAGGGAAACCAACTTATACACGCCTTGTTCGTGGTTGCCGAGAGGCAGAGGACGGGAGGGCCGGAGACGTACGGGTGGAGGCTACCATTAGCGGCTCGCAGCGGATTTGGTAGCGACGGCAAAAAAGGGACGCGACGAAGACGGGCCGCAGGTGCCGGACATGGACGGCAGAGGGAGACGACGCGGGCGGCCGGAGGAGGACGACCGCGGCACGCTCGAGAGGAGGGCTGCGCTCGGGCCTGGCAAGCTTGCGGGACAGCGTCCGGAGGGAGTTGGGCTCGCTGAGACCGATACAGAGCTTGGTGGTGGCCAACGGCACGGGCTCGGTGGCGAGCTCCAGAGGGAGGGTGCGGCGGCCCTGCTCGCGGGCGGAGGCGACGGCAAGATGCGGCCGCGGGCAGGTGTCTGGGGAGGAGAGTACCGGGCGGGGAGACGGCCAGGGACGACGAGGTCCACGTAGTGGCAGCGCGTGCTTGGAGGTTGAGGGAGGAGGCGACAGGCGCCGGCCGAGCCACACAACGGCGACGACGGTTGCTACGGGAAGCAGAGGAAGGTGAGACCTGGTGGCTCTCTAGCACAGGGGCAGGCTAGCGCATGCCTCTGCAAGGCGGGGCGACGGCGGGGGAAAAGGCTAGAAGAGACGGCGGCGACCAGGTGGGTCCTGGCGGCGACAGCTTGCTGCAGAGGGAGGAGCGAGAGGAAGGGCGTCGTGGTCGATCGAGGCCGAGGGGAGCGGGGTAGGTGGGGACAGGGGTGGGGCCTGGTTCACGAGTAGGGTGGGGATCTGGTTGGGTGCGGCAGGGGATGGTTTTCCTTGGCGTGGCGTGTGTGATATTGTGTGTGGCCGGCGGCGGTGGGTGGGAATAGGTAGGTGGGGATCTAGGGTTTGGGAATAGCACTAGATTAGGATTTTCAGTGAGATTGGGTTGGGCCGATAGGGGTGGTAGGTGGCCTGGCTTTTGGGCCGGGCTGCCTTCCCCGATCAAACAGTTTTATTTAAAAAAAATATTGTTTGTTTTAATTTTAGTAAAAGATTATGTATTTAGTTTTAGATAAAAAAAATGTCCGGAAACATCCAGGGATTTGATTTGAAATCAAGACGGGGTTTATTTTGGAAAATGAAGAGAGACTTTGATAAAATAGTTTTGGCAAATAATATGCATGATGATATGATGATGCAATAAAGTATGAATAACATGCGATTTTCTAGTAGTGGTTTTACCTGGGGTGCTATAATTCGACACCACTAACAATGGATCTCGCCCTCGAGATCCGCCTCATGGTCGAGGAAGAAGGTCGACGATCTGAATCTTCTCGCTTCGTGTAGATCCTCGCGACACCACTAAC
The DNA here is from genome assembly GCA_916181665.1 of Avena sativa. Classification (NCBI taxonomy): domain Eukaryota; kingdom Viridiplantae; phylum Streptophyta; class Magnoliopsida; order Poales; family Poaceae; genus Avena; species Avena sativa. The sequence continues at coordinate 293,089,767 of OV702297.1, read as the reverse complement.
AAGGGTTCTTTCTCCATCTTGAAATCCGCGACACCACCAACAAGGGTCGGTGCTCACATTTGTCGAGAGAACACTCCGGAGAAACAAAGGACGAAGGTAGAGGTATCAAAAGATAAGGCCACCTCTAACTTCCATGAGAAGAGGAAAAGTTACATTGATCCACCAGTTCGATGTACAAGAGTGAACAGTAAGAGTCGGGTAGGGTGATCAGTCCATCCCGTACCCAAACTATCAACTCTATACATGAATAGGAAAATCATGCAACACAACTCTCGAAATTTAGAATGAAGATCTTCATAAGCGGTATTCGGAACAAAGGGGTGATGCAAGCTCTGCATTGGATCTGATGTAGATGAGGTCATCACGTTGGAAAACACCGGAAGATACAAAAGAAATTTTTATGAAAATACATAACAATTAGATTTCGCAATGGTTCCATTGGCATGAACAACACATGCTCAAGGTATACTCCAACTTCACCAATGCTCGTCCTTCTCATATGTTTTTCAACGATACGGATATCCAGAAAGGTACACATATAGATAAAGAGTTCAAGAACAAAAAGATTGGATGAAGGGTACACCAAACGAGATGCAGATAAGATGTTTGTACACCATCGTTATAATAGGAAAGAAGCGAAACCTTAAAGGGTACGACAGAAACCCAACCACGAGAAATCCTGGACTCGAAGAAAAGATAAGAGGTAGATTCAAAACTCGCAAAGGTAAGAAACGAATAGCAGAGGGGTAAGGAGTAAAAGCAGACCTAATCAGATCTATTCAACCGGTTTTTCCAAAATAGTTTTGACACTCTACAATGACCATTAGCTAGGTTATCCTACAGGCTGGACCAGTGGGGTATCGCAACTGCTGAGCTCTGATACCACTCTATAACACCCTCAGAATCGGCCCTATGCAAGTTTCAGCGATTCCCGCCAAACCCGCATAGAAATGATTCAAAGGTGCCCACCAGGCACTTTCGTGCGGGTGGAAAACGAAGTAATACCATTACACAATAGTCCATGATGGAACCCACAGAACAGATATATACAACAACGACTCAAAGAGTCAAGAATACAGATATACAATACAAAGATCCAAATCACCTTTAAAACTATACAGCGTCCAAGTACGAACAAGATGCAAATTGAGCTAAGAGCCCTGAAGAATAACCAATGGCGTCCATAACCCTGCCTAGGCCAAGACGGAAGGGTAACCCTGCTGACGACATCGATCTCAAAACCTGCTCAAACAAAAGGGGTGTCGACAAAGGGAAAAGGAAAAAGAGAGAGCGGTCAGTACTGAGGCCAGTACACGGCGAGACTAGAATTCGGTGGTCCTCGCCTACATAGGTATGGTGGACTGAAGCGGCAGCGCAACATGCACTAAACAACCTATAGAGACTCAATATAACTGTTGGCTATCAGAGAGGGATAAGAAAGACCTGTTCGGAACCAACCTGATACTACCACCAAACATACCCATCCTGGCATAACCCCCTCGAGACCAAACGAGGAAGTCAACCGAGGAAATCACACAGTTGGCAATTTTATTTACTCGGTTATCGTTGCAGCAATTACTAGTCAGGTATAGATAGTCTTCCTGATATAATAAGCAGTGGGCACTTTTAGTTAACCATTCCGTTGTAGTTGCAACACTTACTAGTCAGATACAATTAGCATGAGATATCCCAAACCCAGCAGTTGTTGGTACTTTTATTTAGCCATTCCGTTGTAGTGAAGCTGATTACTAGTCATATCGGATACAAGTCAAATTATAATAGTAAACTTTAGTTATAGTTTTCTATGACCGAGAACTGTGCTCCAAGTCGTCCATAACCGCGAACACGGCTTCTCGAAAATATTTAACCCTGCAGGGGTGCACCAAAGTTTCCACACGCACCTATACCCTTTTTGTCAGATCAGGTAGGTACAAGATCACAAAACATACACCCAACGGTATGTCGATGGGATTTCGGACATGACATTTCCCAGACCCAAAGCAAGCACGGGGGGCCACCCCACTAAGCTAGCCGCAACGAAGTTGGCCGGTCTCCGAGACGGACCCAGGGTTTGTGACAATGGCTGTAAACGACTGGGAACCCGAAAGTGTGACTGGGCTTGTCGATACCGCGAAAACATTCCACATTGGTTCCAAAACAGTACAGGCGCTCCACACGCAATCGTAAATAAAGCAGTAAAGCATGACATAAGTACAGGATAGTAATAAAGCCCCAAACTACTTTGTGGCCCCCCGGTACAGTACTTTGAAATCAGGTACTAATCGATGGGGGTGCCCACACACCCCACCTGTGGTTAGCGCGCTCGATCTCGGAACAGGTGTCAAGAACTCGGGGTCCTACGGGACACCAGTGAGCGGTCAAAAACCAAATATTGTCTATTACCCACCGGTGCCTCTGCATTTACCTACTTCAATTTTAGTTATTAAACGATAATTAAATCCATGATCATCTCCACCATTAAACATGCGGCATTACTTCAACAACTGTGGTACTTGACGACACGTAACAGCACTTGAGCAAGCGACTACGACGCGCAAGTCCAACTATCTACCAAACAACAGGTAATAGGATGTGTCCAAGGCAATATAAGGCTGCAAGGGATATCACGGGTACGAAAACTAGAGCATCGCAACACAGATAGCAATAGATCAACAGGAGGGAATAAATATTATAAAAGTAAGATAGGTAGAAAGGGGAGCTTGCTCGCCTGAAAACATTGCCGAAGGTTCATCCGAAGATCGGGTCGACACTCGCATCAACTCGTCGGCCTAATCCGTGAAGAAGCAAAACACTAGAAGAAACACCGGATGCACTATTTATTACTACGGCAAAAGAGCGGGCATGATGCATGTATGATGTATGGCATGGCAAGGATGTGATGCGACTAGGCAATATTAAGCGGAACCGGGGTCCCGACAATTAATTATTAGGTTCATGTTGTTTAAATACCCCGCATTTTAAATGTTGTATTAACAAGGCAAAACATGGCACCGGTTAGCTATAGAAATTTAAATGGAGTCAATATTAGACTAGATGTGCTCGCATATGTCTCCATATTTAATTATAAGGTGAATCGACATAAGGCCCAAAACCACATGATGAGATGCAAGCATGAACAATTGTATGCAACAAGTATAATATGTCAATTTATAAAATAGGGGCTCGGGAGGGGTCACACATTGAGGGGTCTCGGCGATCTTGGTTTGGGGTTCGACAGGGTTTGGTTCTTCGAACACCGGAATCGGTCTTCAGATCCGTGTGGTAGACCTTGTCGGTTCCATGTCGACGATCTTGGGGTTTTTCCCTTGACGAAGAGGTTCGGTGTCCACGACAAAGGCCTTGGCGTTCCGGGAGGAAGTTCTCGGGTGTCGGTGTCAGACTCGGTCCAACCTGCGACGATCTTGCATCGACACGAGTAGCTCAAGGATCTTCAACAGCACACACACATGCCACCAACATGAGTGTTCGCCTTCAGTTTGAGCAGCACAACAATAGCAGAGAAACCAACTTATACACGCCTTGTTCGTGGTTGCCGAGAGGCAGAGGACGGGAGGGTCGGAGACGTACGGGTGGAGGCTACCGTCAGCGGCTCGCAGCGGATTTGGTAGCGACAGGAAAAAGGGACACGACAAAGACGGGCCGCAGGTGCCGAACATGGACGGCAGAGGGAGACGACACGGGCGGCCGGAGGAGGACGACCGCGGCATGCTCGAGAGGAGGGCTGCGCTCGGGCCTGGCGAGCTTGCGGGACAGCGTCCGGAGGGCGTTGGGCTCGCAGAGACCGATACAGAGCTTGGTTGTGGCCAGCGACACGGGCTCGGTGGCGAGCTCCAGAGGGAGGGTGCGGCGGCCCTGCTCGCGGGTGGAGGTGACGGCAAGATGCGGCCGCGGGCAGGTGTCTAGGGAGGAGAGCACCGGGCAGGGAGACGGCCAAGGACGACGAGGTCCACGTAGTGGCAGCGCGTGCTTGGTGGTTGAGGGAGGAGGTGACAGGCGCCGGCCGAGCCACACAGCGGCGATGGCGGTTGCTACGGGAAGCAGAGGAAGGTGAGACCGGGTGGCTCTCTGGCACAGGGGCAGGCTAGCGCATGCCTCTGCAAGGCGGGGCGACAGTGGGGGAAAGGCTAGAAGAGACGGCGGCGACCAGGTGGGTCCTGGCGGCGACAGCTTGCTGCAGAGGGAGGAGCGAGAGGCAGGGCGTCGTGGTCGATCGAGGCCGAGGGGAGCGGGGTAGGTGGGGACAGGGGTGGGGCCTGGTTCACGAGTGGGGTGGGGATCTGGTTGGGTGCGGTAGGGGATGGTTTTCCTTGGCGTGGCGTGTGTGATATTGTGTGTGGCCGGCGGCGATGGGTGGGAATAGGTAGGTGGGGATCTAGGGTTTGGGAATAGCACTAGATTAGGGTTTTCAGTGAGATTGGGTTGGGACGATAGAGGTGGTAGGTGGCCTGGCTTTTGGGCCGGGCTGCCTTCCCCGATCAAACAGTTTTATTTAAAAAAAATATTGTTTGTTTTAATTTTAGTAAAAGATTCTGTATTTACTTTTAGATAAACAAAATGTCCGGAAACATCCGGGGATTTGATTTGAAATCAAGACGGGGTTTATTTTGGAAAATGAAGAGAGACTTTGATAAAATAGTTTTGGCAAATAATATGCATGATGATATGATGATGCAATAAAGTATGAATAACATGCGATTTTCTAGTAGTGGTTTTACCTGGGGTGCTTCAATGGCTTTCTTTAGGAGTCACTTGATATCTTGCACACACACCTACACTCAACACAATATCGGGTCTAGATGCACAAAGGTAAAGCAAAGAACCAATCATAGACCGGTATACCTTTTGATCCACATCTTTACCATTTGGATTTTATTCCAGATGAGTCTTTGTAGCCATGGGAGTAGGAGCTCCATTTAAATCTTGCATTTTGAATTTCTTGAGCATATCTTGAGTATACTTGGCTTGATTGAAGAATGTCCCTCCTCTAACTTGCTTGATCTCAAAACCAAGAAATACTCTCAACTCCCCCATCAAAGACATCCGGAACCTACTAGTCATAAGCTTTGAGAATTCATCATTAAAAGCTTTGTTAGATGAGCCAAAGATAATATCATCAACATATATTTGGCATACAAAAAGCTCCCCATTTACCTTCTTAGTAAAAAGAGTGGGATCGATTTTCCCAACCTCAAATCCACGGTCAAACAACAACTCTCTAAGGTGCTCATACCACGTGCGAGGGGCTTGCTTGAGCCCATAGAGCGCCTTATCGAGTTTGTAGACATGGTTTGGGAAGTTGGGATCCTCAAATCATGTGGGTTGCTTTACATATACCAACTCATTTAATGGACCATAAAGAAATGCACTTTCTACATCCATTTGTTGCAACTTAAAGTTATGATGTGCCGCATAAGCAAGAAGGATACTGATGGACTCAAGGCGAGCCACGGGTGCATAAGTATCTCCATAGTCAATGCCTTCAATTTGATAGAACCCTTGTGCAACCAATCTAGCCTTGTTCCTTACTATAATTCCATGCTCATCTTGCTTGTTCATCAATATCCACTTCGTGCGTATAACATTGCGGCAATCCTTTGGCTTCTCAACTAACTTCCATACTTTGTTTCTCTCAAAGTTGTTGAGCTCTTTGTGCATAGCTTCCAACCAATCCGAATCTTCAAGAGCTTCCCACACTTTCTTTGGTTCAATCATGGAGATGTGTGCTTGGTGTTCACTGAACCTCTTCAATTGTGCTCTTGTGGAAATGCCTTTCCTTAGGTCACCAACTACATTTTGTAGAGAGTGGTCTCTTAATGCCAACATTCTCTCCTTTCTAGCTTCACGGCAAGCGTGGATCTCCTCATTGTTTCTTGGGGGACCCTCTTCATCATTTTGATCCTCATCTTGACCATCAATTTGACCTTGATCATCATGTGAATTATTCTCTTCATTAGGAGGCAAAGATTGACCTTGGTCTTGATCAAGCACTCTTCTAGCATTGATTTGAGCTTGTCTCAGGGCAATTTGTATGGATATTCCTTGAACAATTGACTTGGCACCACTTGACATCCTGGAGAATGAATCAAACTCCTCATGGCTAGAGTTGTCACTTTGATCAACATGTTGAGGGTCCACATCTTGTCTTTGGCTTGAGTCATTGTCCTCCTTAGTGGATGGAGCTTGTTGATGTTGTGAATATGAGGGCTCCACTTGAGTAGAGCATAGTTCTTCTCGATCCGCCATAAGGGGTTACTCAATAGGGCGGATATATCCCACACCCATTCTTCCTATGGCATCCTGAGGCATTTCATCATCTGCATCACAAGCATCAACACGCCCCCTTGGGGACCATCATATTCTTCGAAGGTCACACTATAAGATTCTATGACGGCTCCGGAGAGCTTATCATAGATTCTATAAGTGTGAGATTCGAGACCATATCCAACAAAGATACCCTCAAAAGCTTTAGACTCGAATTTGGACAAACGAACACCTTTGATGAGATAGAAACTCTTAAAACCAAACACCCAGAAGTAAGATATGTTGGGATTGTTACCAATGAGGATTTCATATGGAGTCTTGTTGATTTCTTTGTGGAGGTAGAGCCAGTTTGATGCATGGCAAGCGGTGGAAATGGCTTTGGCCCAAAAGTTGTATGGAGATTTAAACTCCGCCAACATGGTCCTAGCCATCTCAATAAGAGTCCGATTCTTCCTCTCAGCCACACCATTTTGTTGAGGGGTGTATGCAGCAGAATATTGGTGTTTTATCCCCTCATCACTAAGGAAATCATTCAAGGTGTAGTTCTTGAACTCGGTGCCGTTGTCACTTCTTATAATCAACACGGGAAGATTGTATTAACGTTGAACCATGCTAATGAAGTCGATGAAGGTCTTTTGGGTATCACTCTTCAACTTGAAGAAATATACCCAGGAGTATCTTGAAAAGTCATCAATAATTACCAAACAATATTTCTTCCCACCAAGACTTGCATGAGATGGAGGACCAAAGAGATCCACATGGAGGAGCTCCAAGATCTTGGTTGACTTGATGTGGTTCTTTGGCTTGTGGGGAGCATCATGCATTTTTCCTAGAACACATGCCCTGCAAACACGATCTTTGGCAAAGGAGACATTTTATTTTAGTCCAACAATATGACCCTCCTTGTGGAGACTTTGCAAAGTTCTCATATTAACATGGGCTAGTTGGCGATGCCATAACCAACCCACATCAGCCTTTCCGAATAAGCACATCGCACTTGTAGTGGTTTGCCCCGAAAAGTCCACCACATACAAGTCATGCTCGACGTACCCAATGAAAGCGACCTTGAGAGACTTGCTCCACAAGAGGACCACAATATCATCATCAATAAAGACGGCAAAGTCCATCTTTCCAAGAGCATAGACTGAAAGTAAATTGTATCCAAGGGTCTCAACAAGCATGACGTTCACGAGTGTAATGTCGTGAGCAACCACTACCTTGCCGAAACACATTACCTTAGACTTTGACTTATCGGCATATGTCATGGTGATTTTCTCATCATTTGGCCTTAAGTCCTTGAGAATATACGAGCTTCCGGTCATATGACTTGTGCAACCACTATCAAGCACCCACTTTGACCCTCCGGAAGCATATGTCTACAAAATATCAAGCTAATTTTTAGGTACCCATTTTTCAATGGGTCCTCTTTTGTTAGCAACAAGGGTCTTGGGAACCCAAATAGACCAAGCAATATACCATCATATGGGCCAACATATTGTGCATACACACCACCATAATAATCACGCATAAGAACATAGTGAGGGTTAGCACTTCCCGCAAAGTCATCATGAGACATAGTTTTACCACTCGTGGTCTTACTATCCACAATGGTATTGTTTCTCTCTTGTGCGGGCTTGGCCTTCTTCTTGTTGTTGTTCTTCTTCTTCTTGGCTTTGGAGACAAAGCCAATGCCCCCTTTTTCACCATTAGGACTTTGCTTACTTAAAAGTTCATCAATTGACTTGTTTCCTTGTGGAAATGTGGCCTTGGCAAGCTCCCCCTTCAACCTAGCATTTTCTTCAAGAATAGTTGTACTACTAGAAGGAATGAAATTACTAGGTGAATGTAACATCCCAAAAATACTAAACTTGGATCATCAATTTCTAATCATCAAAATTAGGGTTAACAAAAACTTTTCTAAATAAAATTATGAATGCATGCATATGTGTATGCATTGAATTTAAATTCTTTTAAACCACCTTGTTTGATTGCTTCATTGCTTGTAAAATGTTTCTTAGGTGAAATAAACATCATCTAAAACATTTCCCACACTTTTCCTAAAGACAAGTAAATCAAAACACATATATTAAATGAATGGTCACTTTGACCAATTTAACTCCCATGCCTACTTTGGCTGTCTCAAACTTTCAAAACCTAACAGAAACTTTTCTGGATCTTTGCACCCCTTGAATGTACTCATAACAAAGTATCAAGGCACACTTTGTGATCATCCAGAAACTTTCAAATGCATAGTTTAAATGACAATTCAAAATTGAATCTTTATCATATGGGAAGATCCCACTTTTTCAAAAACCACTCAAACAAGCTCAACTTTCAAAACCCAAGCATCTGCAGACTCACCAGCACCAATCTAGCAAACCCACCAAAAATCATTTCAAAATTCAAAACTTGATTTCATGCGTCCATTTCATCAAACAGGTTGCAGACACAAATCAAACAAACATCAAACACTATTGTGAGCAGTGATTCTTGCCTAACTTGTTCCCTAGTTAGCTCACACCCAGCTCAGTAGATCATCTAGGAAGATTGACTAAGAACTAGCACCACTGTGAGCTTGCCATTGCCATCAATGGTGAACAGCCAAGCACCCCCTTGTCACCCCAGTGTGGACAGCAGGCTAGAGGAAGAACTAGCCGTGCCAACCTTGTCTGGGAGATCACCCATGCCTCACCGCCCCCTCTCGACCATCCCTGCCTCGCAGACAATGCCCAGAACCGCCAGGAACGCCGCGCCCGTGCCGCTGTCGACCATGCCGAGCGTGCGCCAGAGGACCACCCTCGACCGAAGCCCACAGACCACGCGCCGCCCTCGCCGCGTGCATACGTGATCACCACCGACCCAGGAGACCGCCAGACATCCCCGTTTGACGCCCCGTGACGCACAACCACCGCCCGCCGTCGAAGACGCCGCCTCTGCCGCGCAGAGCATCGCCCGTTCCAGACCAAACCTCACCGCCCCTACTCGCGCATTAAAGCCGTAGAGCATCACCAGGAGACCACCAAGTGATCGCCACCGCCGGCCATGCCTCTAGCAGCCCGTAGCCATGTCGCCACTGTCGCCTGCCCATCCTGTTCGGTCTCGCCGTCGAGCCTATAAAAGGAGGACTCCCCCGCTCGATTTCTTCACACCATTCCACTCCTCTCTCACCCAAAACCACCCCACCTCAGTCCCGGAGCAAGGCGAGCAGCGCATCGCCGAAATTTCACCAGAGCCCGACGCCTCTGGAGAAGAAGGGAGCCAGCGATTGGATCCGCCCCAGAAGAAGCCACCGGTACCAGGAGATTCGCCGTCGTCGACTTCGTCGTTCGCCCGCCTCACCGACCCTCGCCAGCACCCCGGTGAGCCCCCAGCACCCCTCACTGGCCGCGCTAGGTTTCGTTCTCGCCGGCGTTGTCTCGCGTCGACGATGACTCCCAGCCGTTGGATTAGAACTAGATCGAACGATCCACGTTGCCCCATACCGCTTCGCCCAGCGCCGTGTCACTGACGAGTGGGGACACCCACTTAAGCAGCCCGCGGGAGCACTGCGCTTAGCAGGCCGGCCCGTTAACTTTTCCCGCGCAAGCCCAGTTATTCAAATTAAACTTTTTCTATTTCAATTCAAACACACTTCTGTACCCAACTTCAAAAATCAATCCAGATAGATTCAGTACACCAAATTGAATGAAACCAATTTTGTTGGAAAGGTCTGTGAATGCTGAATCCAAGCCCGTTGGATTCAAGTCATTTGGATCTGTAGATCACCCATGGTAAAAATAAGAAGGCATAAGCTTTTCTGCATTCAAACATTTTTCAAATTTAAACCATAATAGCTTTTGATTTGATTCCAACTCTCAAAAATCATATTTAACCATACCTTTCAGAATATATAAAAATATATAGGTTTACTTGCAGAAATAATGTTCAAGTAATAAAAGAATGCTACATAGGCATTTCTAGCCACTTTAATTAATTAAAATAAAAGGGTAAAACCTTATTAAATTGTGACACCACTTTAAATCACATTCCCATGGACTACAATATGTGGTGATTACATGTGTCAACATGATCCCATGTTTGGTTTGGAGAATATTAAATCTTAAGTAGTTTTTCAATGAGTAGAAATTACTTTTCTAAAAATAAAAGGAATTAAACCAAGCCTTAACCTTGTAATGTTAGAGATGATGCTAGATAATCTATAGGACCCTTGTGTGTGATGATTGCAAGTAGTTAAGTATTGTTTGGTGATTGTGTACCTCGTATTTATTCACAGACGCTAGTACCGACCAAGGATACGAGGAGGAAGGAGGATTCTATGAAGAAGAAGCCGAGGAGAACTTCAACCACTGCTCTGCTCAAGGCAAGCTAACACTTGCAATTATGAAAGTTAGATAACCTATGAAATGCACTAAGCATGCTTGGTTAGACATATTTGATGATACCCAATCCTAGTTTTATTTGCAAGTTTCTTACTTTATTTCTTTATCAAAGCTTACTTAGAGTTTACTTAAGAGTTTGGTAGATATTAGAAAGTTATGTGAAGGTTGCATAAAGAGCATAAAATTTGGCCTAAGCTAGAAACCTTGATATCATCCTAAGATATAAGGTTGTACTTAGTTGAAACTCCACTAGTTACCACCCTTCATTAGTGCCTACCCCCACTTATAGATGCTAGTGCTAAGCATAAAACTTGATCAACTTTAGATGGGTTTACTTGGTGGAAAAATGGTTATGAAAACCTTGGAATGATGGATCATTCTATTTGAAATGTTTTGGACATGTGTTTCCGAACACTTGATGATTTTGGTGATGAAAATGTTGAGGCATGAGCCTTAGCCCTTGTATAAAACTGATGGTTGTCTGGATGCGATACCATTCCAATTTTATCGTACAACCACAATACCCGAAGATTGGGTAGGGCTTGACTGGAAACTTATATCCCTTAGTATTAGTTCCCTCACGGCCAAGGTCTGAGCTGAGGCTACCTTGTGAAGATTGTCCACCTGTGCAGTACCCAAGATGACAGCTGGTCATGGTTGGGAGGCCAAACTCACAGGAGAGGTGCTTATACTAGGGCGTGTAATGGAAATGTTATGATTGATTATCCGCATACTGAGTATGGTGAATTCAGGATTTGTTCCTGACGGATGTATCGAATGTTGTGGTGAAAGTGTACAATCTCTGCAGAGTGTCAAACTATTCGAATAGCCGCGTCCGCGGTTATGGACAGTTGGAGTGGCCATACTGTTCCCCCGTCAGACTTTTCAAAATGACTTGTGAAATGAATTGAGACTTTGACTTGACCACAACAGAGTTGTGATATGAGTTACAAGATCCCACCTAGGAGTTATAAAGTTGTGACTAGCTTTGAGACTTAGTAGAGATAAATCTGGCTTTTGCAAAACAACCCTAGAGCCTAGTGTCCTATTACCCAAAAACCCCTTTACTTGTTAGTATTAGTTTGCGAGTACTTAAAGAGTACTCATGGCTTTGTCCCTGGCTATTCCCATGGCCAGACTATGAAGAGGAGTACCTGGAAGATGGACCCCACGAAGGTTACGACAACTAGGATCATCTCTCATCGTCAGCATTGCCTGTGACCCCGAAGATGGAGCTTCGCCTATGCTACCGTTATTATTACGTATTCCGCTTCTTGAAGTTGTATTAAGAACTGGATCATGAGATCCCTATTTGTGTAAGAACTTATGTATCGTTTGTAATGGATGATGTACTATGGTATCCAATTCTGTTATGTCTCGCAAAAATGGTAATCCTGGGATTGCGATGTACGGCATAACAGGCATCTAGGATTGAAAAATCCGGGTGTTGACAGTGAAGGAGTATTGATCAATTGAGTTTGAAGCATTTCATAGGACTTTGTGAGAGACAAGAGTTCACTTTCCAATGCCTTGTGAGCCTTGTCAAGTGAACTAAAGTCCTCGGCAGGTTTTTTATGAACCACACCAAACTCAATCTTGTCCTTTTTAGCCTTTTTATATTTAGCAATAGCATGATCACGTTCCTTGATGAGTCTATTGACAATGACATCATTGGCCTCATCAAGTCCTTCAAGTTTTAGTTCAAGAGACATTCTAGTCTCTTGTTCTTCTTCTAGAGCATTATTTAGGGATTCTAGTTCAATCATGTGTTCATGCCCGAGTTTACATCTTACATCTAGAAGCTCTTGTGTGTGGTAAAGTTGATCTAAGATACTCCCAAAATGTGTCTTGGCTTCCCCTTGTAAGTTAGTTTCAAACTCATCAAAAGCAATTAATTCCCTCTTTACTTCAAGAGACATCTCATCATCAATTTCATCATTAGCTAAGGGGGTGGAGTGAGATGATGAGGATACCTCCGTTACTCTTGCCATAAGGCAAGTGACGTTCTTGTTGGGAGCATTCTCATTTGGACAATCGAAGAGGGAGAGTGTCGGAGTAGAAGTAGTGGCTAGAGCAGCCACACCACTTGATGTTTCCTCTTCCTCATCTTCATCATTTTCATTGTCTGATGAGTATTATTCATGAGTGATCAATATAATCTCACCCTTCTTCTTATTGTTGGAATTCTTCTTGATGAAGGGCTTCTTGTAAGGAGCTTTGGAAGCTATCTTTGGCACTAGTTTGCCACCATGATCTTCTCTTCTCTCATAGGGACAACTGGCCAAGAAGTGATTTTTGTTGCCACAATTGTATCAAGTTCTCAATCTTGGCATATTGCCTCTTAGTCCATTGGGGTTGATTTTTCGTTGCATTTCCATCTTGGCCTTCGCGGGGTTCTTCCAGAAGTTGTTTGCATAGAAAGCCATATATTGACCATGAAACTTCTTGACATCTTCGGGGTTGCTCATGCATAGGCCATCATCACTGTCATCACCATCTCCATGTTCAACAACTTTGGCCTTCAATGCAAGGTTGACAACATTGGTCATTCCAAGGGCCCGAGCACGGGCATCTTTGACATTCTTGACGGCAACCTTCAAAGAGGCCATCTCTTGCATATCTTCATTGGAGGTCATGAGGTGGTAGTTGTGTCTTCCTTGTAGGCTCTTCAAGTCGGTGGGCTCAAAGGGCATGAGTGCACTCACATATTTTCTTTTTATCCATGCATCATCAACATGTGAGGCACCCACATTCCTAAAAGCGATGGCAGTGGCGGTGGATTTGAGCCTACGATACATGTCTTCATGATCTTCATCTTCCTTCCTATAAAAGCCTTCGGCTTTATTGCTTAGTGCATCGTACCGGTTCCTCCTCATGCTCTCATTCCCAATGAACAACACAGTGAGAGCATCCCAAGCTTCCTTGGCAGTGCTGAGGTGCTCAATGTGTGGATAATCCTTTGTATCCAATCCTTGTTGAATCATGTGCAAGGCGGTGGCATTGAGTTGACTATTGACAACTTCTCTTCTTGTCAAGTTGTCTGGATCCCCAATATAGAGTCCTTGTTCAATGATGTTCCATAGTTCAATGCAAGAGCTGCGCACATGAGTCTTCATTAGAGATTGCCATTGATCAAAAGTAGTAGATGCTTCAAGCTTAGGTGGGTCACCTCTATTGTTTATATGAGGGTGAGGAATTGGAGGGTATGGAGAGTACCATGACTCACGGTGCTCACCCTTCCCACCATCCTTTTGTGTGGAGGAGTTAGTGTTGTCTTGATTACCCCCCACCATCATACCCTCGGGAGATACCGGAGCATTTCCTTTAGGTAAAACTGATGGAGGCTCCTCTTGAGGAGAAGGGGATGATGAGCCATCTTTGTCTTTAAGAAGTTTCTCAAGCATTTTCTTGACTTTGTTGACCAAGGAAGAGCTCAATCTTGTTTCCAAGTTTTTGAGATCTTCCATGGTCACCGTGGTGTGCTCACCACCACCTTCCCCATCATGGCTACCCATATTCTCTTAGGCGGTAAAGCCTGAATAAAGAGCCGAGGCTCTGATACCAATTGAAAGGATCGTATGGGCACCTAGAGGGGGGGGTGAATAGGTGCTACTTCAAATTTTCTTCTTTTTCAAATTAAGGTTTGACAAGAAAGGTAAATTCTCTAGATAATGCAACTAAGGTGAATTTACCTATATGACGAACATGCACTAGCTAACACAACACTAAGCAAGAACAAGTAAGTAAAGTGCGGTAAAGGATAGAAGTAACCAAAGTGGTGGACGAGGAGACACAAGGATTTGTTTCCCGTAGTTCCTTCCTTTTGAGGGGAAGTACGTCTACGTTTGGAGAGGGGGTGGTATCAAACCACCTACGCCACGAAAGGCCTCCCTTGTTCTCCGATGAACCTCACCCCAACGGGATCGATCCACCTTCCACTATATCGGCAACCTTCAAGGTGGAAGCCGACACCTTTACAAGTTTGGGGCACACATCCACAACTTAATTGGAGGCTCCCAAATACAAGCAAGCTATCAAGACAATCAAAGACAAGCTTGTAAGAACCAAATCTAGAACTAGGGTTTCCAAGAAAGCACTAGAGCAATGGGGGCCCTCAAATGAATGAGGGGGAAATGAAGATCTCTTTTGGTGAAGTAGTAGATCAAGGCCTCCTCCTTCGATTCTCCAAAGATCAACGACTTTGGATGGTGGAGTGAAGAGATCTTGGCGATTTGGTGGCTCAAATGGAGGTAATAGTCTTCAATGCAAACAAGCAGCTTGTCCCAAGGTAGGTGGAGGGGTATTTATACCCCTTGAAAAAATCTGGTCATTGGAGCATTAAATGCACTGGTACTACCGGTACTCAAGCGGTAGTATCGGTTGCAAGCGGTACTACCGGTCCAGTATCGGACCAAGTACCGGAGGTGGCATCACTTGGTCGACCCAGCGCCAGACATGCCCGGTACAGCCTTGCGGTAGTACCCCCAAGCGGTAGTACCCCCAAACGGTAGTACCGGTCAGTAGACACGGTACTACCGGTCAGGGCGGTAGTACCGGTCCCAAGTACCGGTTGGTAGAGCGAGAGGGGAAGGGCTGGTCCTTCCTTAGGGCTGCCTGGTACAGCCGAGCGGTACTACCGTGTGCAAGCGGTAGTACCGCTTGCCACAAGCGGTACTACCGGTTGGAGCGGTAGTGCCGCTCCGCGGTACCGGGTGGTACTGAGAAAATACTAAACCTTCCCACCTTGCTCGGATGCAACCGGTACTAGGAGCGGTAGTACCGGTGCCAAGCGATAGTACCGGTCGTTTTTCTGATTATACCGGTTGGCACAGAGACTTTGGCAAGGGTAAATGTGGGCAAGGCAATATTTGTGCCACAATCTATAAAACCTGGGATACACTTAGCGCACGATTAAAATGATAAGTGTGTTGTTATCAAACATCAAAATCACAAGGATAGGAAATGCTCTTTCACGTGGGATAACTAATCCATATAAAGTTAATTTTGTATATGTTTGAAGATATATTAGGGTTGAAAATTAACTTTAATAAAAGTGAGATCATGATGGTTTTAGAGGATAGTGCGAAATGGCTGAGATATGCTGATATGTTTGGTTGCCAACTTAGTAACTGCCCATTAAGTATCTTGGTGTCCCTGTTTGTGGCACCAAGTTGGATGTTGCTAATTTTCAGCCTTTGGCTGATAAACTCAAGAGAAAGCTGGATGGTTGGACAGGCAACTCATCCTCAATTGGTGGGAGGCTTACTCTGATTCAATCCTACTTGAGTAGTTTACTTATCTATCATCTGTATATGTATCTAATGGCTGATACCAATCTAGAGGAATATACTAAAATCATCTGGAATTTCTTTTGGGAAGGGTCGAGTGATGAGAAAAAAATACTATATGGTCAAATGGTTCTTAGTCTGGAGACCAAGGGGGTTTGGGCATTAAGAATTTGAAGTTTTTTAATATCTTCCTTATGTGTAAATGGTGGTGAAAGTTGGAAGTGGAAGATGGGTTGTGACAAAGAATTGTTAAAGAAAAATATGGGATAACTCATGGTATCTGAAGGGTTAAAGTGAAGCAAAATGATTCTGTTGCGTGAAAAGATCTCATGAAGATTAGACAAATCTACCTTTCTAGAAGAAAAAGGAAGTAGGTCGTGGGATAGAGACTGATTTCTGGCATGATCAGTTTGTTGAAAATTTCTCCCTTTGTGAGAAATTTTCCCTGAGATGTATGAAATCTGTAATCAACAAAATGACAATATTAGAGAGATGTATGATTTGGGGTGGTTCTTCACTTTTAGAAGATGGTTGTCCCAGACTAGCTTATCACTGGCAGGAGCTTAGGAATATGCTTTCTTTACTTAGACTGAATGATGAATGGAAGTACACTAAATCTGCTGCCTTTTCTGTTAAATCTTTATATAACAAATTAGCTGATGTTGGTCTCCTGATAGACCCATTAGGCATCTGTGGAAAGCTAAGTTGCATTCGAAAATCAAAATTTGTTTTTGGCTAATATGTCACAATGCAATTTCTACTAATGATAACATGAAAAAAAGGAAGTGGGTTGGTAGTTATGTCTGTGGTTTTGCCCCTTTGATGAAACTATTAACCACTTATTTTTCACTTGCCCTGTTGTTGTTTATATGTGGAGTTATGGTGCCAGTGTTATTGGTGCGCACTCCAAGCCATCTTGTTTTACTCAATATTTTTGGTGCATTGTGAAATTTCTTACCTTTCGATTTAACTTTCGATTTAACTTTCATATCGTTTGCATCGCTGCTCTTTGCTGGGATATGTGGAAAACTAGAAGTTGTGCATGTCTTGAAGGAAAGCTCTTTTCTTCCCTTTTGGGATTAGTTTGTTACATATGTGATTTATTTCACTACTAGGCAGGTTTCCAGAATGAGAGGGATCGGAATATAATGGTGGAAGTTGACGATCAGCTGCAGAACATGGCTACTCAGGTGCATGACATGGCGTGCCGCACTTCAACGCTGAGAGTCAAAGAATGACGAAAAGGATGGCGATGTGGACATTACTGGGGATTAGAGGTGGCTAGATGATGTGTTTGGGTGTTTTTGCTCTAGTGATCAGGCTTTCTGTGGTCGAGTTATCTGTATGTTGGTCTGTGGAAAAACTTCCCTTTGTCGTGGTTGGATAATTCCCTTTGACGTTTCTAAGACCGAGGAAATATTCACATGTCTTTCCAACCAAAGAATCAGGAAGATAAAAAAAACCCGACGACGTACGATGATTACCAGCCCTAGGAGGGCCAATTGTCCGGTTGTATATGTAACTTATCTCCCCACAATGCATGTCAGCATCTTGACCATGCATGTTACTTGGGAGTAGCAGTATTCTGCAGAGAGAGATTCTGGTGGTCGCCTGCATCTGCATGGATGTGACGTCTGACCAATCTACCTTACCCATATCGATATTTTCTGGACCATATGCATCCACATGCGCTGCTGTCAGGCATATTGACCGGATGGGAATAAGCGTAGACCCGGCCGTGTAGTAGAATGTAAATGGGGGGACTGGATCGTGCTGTTGAAGACGTATGTTATGTATGGTGATCGGAAAAGATTCACGGCAAGCTCGCTTGCTGCTTGTGGCGAGGCAGCAGGCATCGTCGACTATAAATATCGTTTTCCACTTGCCCCATCGGTCTTTGTCAGTAGAGTGTTAAGTCTTTCGACCAACCGAGCTGCTCACTCGCTATAGCTGCGAGAGGTAGTAGCCCTAGGACAGCTGCCTTCAGAAAGGGAAAGAGGACCACGCACGCTACAGAAAAAAAGGCGCAGGAGGATGACAGCCCATTTTTCTTTTCTTTTCTGCTTCTTGGAAAGACTGGATTATAAAATAAGGGAATTGTTCTGGTTTGCACTGTCCCTGGAGATTGGAGATGATTTAAATTTGCAGTTGTTGCAGAAAAGAGAGGTCGTGCTGCGTGTATAGCGGGCGTATGTCTAGGCGGCTAGCTAGTTACTGTCTCGATTGGGAAGGGTGGAAGCAGCATGCACAGGTCCAGCCGAAACGCACAGGAAGAGTCACAAGCAACACGCGCGGTGATGTGAGCATGAGGCACGCACTTTGACAGCATTTCCTTGACGGGTAGTAGTAGTAGCAGCTGCTCTCTGGACGCACGACGAGATGCGTGTTGACAGCAGGAGGATGAGGAGGAGGGAACCGAGGCGCGCCCGGCCGGAGGTGGAGAAAGAAAAAGGGTCAAACACAAACAGGCACCGCAATCCCACCAAAGCTAGCTAGCTACCGAACCATGCATGTTGCACATTCTTCGGACTCTGCCCCGTTTTTGTCTCCTGCTCTGCTGCTAGCGTGTATACTAGCTTTTCCGTTTTTTAAAGGTCCCTGTGGACACTGTTGGGAGTTGGAAGAACATGGCACATACTACTACTACTACTCGCGTGCGCGCGGGGGCGGCGGCAGAAGAACGCAGATAGTCGCCGAGTATTTTTTGCCAAATCTGTCCAATTTTAAAAAGTTCAATCAAGTCTAACCCTTTCTCGAAACTAATTCGGAATCTGATCCCTGAGATCGGCGTCGTTTAAAATGACGCCGACATTGTACAGTTCGGCGCACACAAAACAGAAAACCGACTTGAAGGAGGTCGGCTCCGTTTAAAATGGCGCCGACATCGGCTCCGTTTAAAACGGCGCCGACCTCCCTAGTTTGCCTCTCAGCTGCTTCATCTTGGCGCCGACCTGTACAACTTCGGCGCCATTTTAAATGGCGCCGACCCTAGGGTCAAATTTCAAATTAGTTTCGGTAAAGGGTCAGACTTGGTTGAACTTTTCAAATTTGGGCAGATTTGGCAAAAAATACGTCGCCGACGGATGGATAGTTGCAGGCTGGCTGGCTGGCTCGCAGTGGAGATAGATGCCTTTGCCGATGAAGGATGAGTCCATGCTCGTAGTGGGTGCGCGAGTACGAATGTCATCCTTTCACGTGACGGATGATGATGGTCAAACCCGTGAAAAGGCGTGGAGAGAATCTACGGACGGCTTCTGTTCGTCAAATTTACAACTACCTCGTGTCAGGCCATAAAGATATCCTACCGCTATGCTAGTACTACTGTTGCAGTACTACTCCGTTGTATACTGTGACTTTTGAATAGTACGTACAACAAGTATTATTGTACTACCTTCGTCAATGTTGTGCCGCTGGCTGCTGCTGCCGCGCGACTGAGTAAGTTGCGTGCAGATGCAACGCTCGCGCTGGTGTGAGTGTGTGTGCATGATGAGTCGCGTCAGTTAGCTCGAGATGAGGCTGAGTTGGGTGGGTGGGGAGCACTCTGGAAGAATGTACCGCTGCGTCACGGATCGCGCGCAACAGGCACGTCGATCCTCTTCACTTCCTAGACCATCCAATCCGTTGGTCCATCAATCAACCTCGTTGAGTGGGGTTTCCTTCCATCGACCTCGCGACCCTCGCTGTTCACCCGAGCACGCGCGATGCGACCGGGGGTTCGTACGAATGGTCACTGGAGTCTTCTCGAGCGAGTCACATGCATCATGCCGCCGGGCTCGCCGGCTGCCGCTGCCGCTGCCGGGGCTAATTGATGCCGCTGTCCCGCGCAGACACTGTAAGTACCGTATGAATGAATAAACACCACCCTGCGCTCGCCCCAGGCCTGCCTGTCCTGTAAAGGCCAGCATTCCGATGCGCCTCGATCGACCGGGGCTGACCTCCCTGTGTACGGACGTTCAGTGCTCGACCGCGCCGGGCCAAGCGCGTCGTACCGGCTATGCATGCCCCTATATGCTACTCCAGTAAAAGTAAGGTGGTAGTACTGCCTGCCTCATTGATTGTAATGTGCCGACGATGGACTTGCTCATTTCATTCATCGGAATTTACAGATTGATTTGATATGTTTTCGCCCGCTATGTTTATTACCTTCGGAAAATGGAACAGAGAAGAAGAAAGTCCGCTAGTTTCTGGGCCGCTAGCGGCCCGCCTAGCAAGGCCCGCCCAACGCTCACCCCGCTAAACTGCCGCCCGCGCGGCCTCTGCTTAGCCGCGGCCCAGCAGCGAGCCCGCCAGCGCCCAGCCGCCAGCAGCCGCCCGATCTCGGCCGTCCAGGGCGTCAACCCTAGATCGGACGGCCCCGTGCGCCGATCGCCAGAACAAAACCGCCCCTGCCCCGCGCCTCCTGGAACCCTAAGCCATTCCCCCCTGTCCGCCCACCCCGCGCCCCCCTTGGCTCCTCTCTGTAGCGGCGCCGTGGAGGATGGCGAGGCGGCAGCGCCGCCCGGCAGCGAGCCCCTCCCTCCCACGCGCCCTTCTGCCCGCAGCCGCGGTGGCGTGCAGCCCCGCGCTCGGTGAGGGGCCTCGGCGGCTCTCTCTCTCTCTGGCGGTATGGGAACTCGCCGGTGGAGGCGAGGCGGGGTAGCGAGGCGAGGTGGCCGCCCCGCGCGGCGACGGTGCCGGCGGCGGCGCGCCCCTCCCTCTCTCCCACTGTCTGGCTCCCTGGTGACGCTCTGTCGTCGCGAGCCCCCTCACCCCCTCTGTCCTTTTCCTCGGCCGAAGCCACGGGGCCTCCCTGTCCCCTTGCCGGCGGTGCGTCCACCCGTGGGTGGGCGCACGACTGTCAAGCGGCGCAGCGGCGGCGCCCTTTGTCGGCGCACGGCGGCGGCCGGTGGGTCCCCCCTTTTTTTGTTTGATTTTTCTTTTGGGGATAGATCTATGGGGATTTGGGGATTGGGATCTGTCTTTGATTTGGGGTTTCTTTTGGGGCTTAGATCTAGGGTTTGCTTTGCCCCCGAAAGGGTGTTGTTCTTCTTCTAGATGTCTCCACTAGGGATGCCCATCTAGATCGAGAGGAACGGCGCAGCCGTAGGGCAGGCGCACTTTGGGGTTTTGGATCTAGGGTTTTCCTTTTGCACTTTCTGTTTCTACCGAAAGAACTAGAGCTAGAAACTCGCTTTGATACCATTGTTTGATCTAATCTAGCTTTGGTAGATATACTATAAGGTGGAACTCGTAGATCTGAGAGGGAGAGAGAGATGGGAGAGTAGGGTACTACCTGCGCCCTGGCTCGACAAGCATGAGCCAGAGGGGATGTCAGAGCTAGCCCCGGAGCTAGAGCCGCCGTCGTTAGCCATAGGAAAAGGGGCGACGGCGTGGGTGTGCGGTGGTGGCGGCGCTTCCCGTCGGCTCGCGCTAACCCTAGATCGGTAGGGATGTCGGTGTGGTGATTGGCACAGCGGCGAACCTCGTACCGTGTGCTGCCAGCCCCCACCACTTTATATAGCACGGCGACAGGGGCCCACCAACCATATAGGGTTGGGCGCCCCCGATCAGGGCGCGGTTAGGGGCGTGACAGGACGTTGAGATCTATCTAACATGTAAGACCTCTTAAACCTCTCATTTATTAATGAAATGGCAAGTCTTTTGCCTTGTTTCAAAAAAAAATTAAACTAGGAGCCCAAACGTCTCAACCAATTTATTAAGTTTTAAACTACCTAGTTAATTATAGAAACATTAAGCGGAAACTAAAGATTACAAAACGTACAAAGATCGAGGGCATGATGAAGAATGGGCTCAGTGGGCTTTCTTCTTCTCAAGGGTCTTTTTTGCTCTCTCTCTTTTTCATGTTTTGGGCATCTCTTATTTTTCCTTGTATGTAAGTTCTCGGTCTTCTAGTGATCAGGCTTCCACACTAAAGGTTCCACTTTAGGGTCTCCTTTTTCCTAACAAGTGCAGGTGGAACTAACATTTTTCTTGTTATCGGTTGTACTAGGTTGGACTAGGTTTGATGTTTGCCATAGTCGCGTCTGGCACAATGTCGATACGGACCACATCACTATAGTTTGGTTTGTGATCCTCGAATCGAGTTGATACAGTTGTTGTGCTTCGTCTTTCAGGCCACCGAGGTGGTGGAGAAGAGGTGCATCGATTTACAGATGTCCTTTGCATATTAGCGAAGCGGGAAGACATGGAGGATCCTCATGGGCCCTTCTATAACACATCCTCATGGGCCCTTCTCTGGCCTAGGGCTGACTTGTCATCGACTCTCATGGCCGAATGGCGACCGCTCCGAGCTGTGTTACCGATACCTACCTGATGTTATCTGCACTACAACCTCCCGTCCCACGAGCCATATGAGAGCCCCCTCATCAACTTCGACGCGGGGATCCCAACATGCCCTATCCCAAGTGGCCTAGTACCCTGCCCATTCTCTGGGGCTAGCTTCAAATCCATCTTGTTGGAGAAGGACTTGATTGCAATCTTAGTTTTTTTATCAAAGTCTTGTGCGTAAATTCGAAGGGTTGTGTTGTAAATTTTATAAGTTTGTTCAAGAACTGATGCGAGACTTCAAAGACTTGGGACTAAATTATATTTTATTACCACAATTTGGGGTAGGGGAACATGGAGAAGAGGGAGACCGCTTTGAACTGAACCGAACCGGTTTTAATGGTCCAGCCTCTAGGCCATCACTGAGGGTGGACCCTTCGCTATCTCACACTATCGAATGTATATTAGTGTGTTTTTGGGACTTCTCACCTTAGAACTGATTGGTATTTGTATTTGTTTCCAAAAGAGGTACTGGACCGTTACTCTAGCCCTAATTTTGGTACTCCCTCTGATCCATATTACATATTAGTTGACTCAAATTTAAGTAGACTCGAATATTTTTAACACTAAAACTTAATATATCTAGATAAATCTAAGTTAACTAATATGCATCGGAGGAGGGAGTACTACAATGTATTTTTCTTTGCGAAACTACGATGTAATTTACTCGAAACTCCCATAGCGCGCGGTACCGAATAGCCGAACGTATGCAACGCATTTGCAAAAAGGACATCGAAGTGCTCGATCGATCGCTCCAAGAGAATTTTCCAGCATCAGTCTGCGCTGATGAGCATGGCCTACTGGCCTTGCAGCCTTGTTGGTTGTTAATCCGACACGGCGGTGTCGGTGCGGCATCTCGTGCGCGAGCCAGGCGACCGATCAGCTCGAGAATATCCAGGGGGGGCACCTCACTTGCAAAGTCAGAAGTCGCTAGTGGATTAGTGGCCCTGGCCTCACGCGAGCGCGCCAAAAAACTGGATACTTGCACATGGACATGGATGGCTTGCACACACACGCCGCCGGGGTGTTTACTGTGCCGAGATCTAGCGGCTGAACAACAACTACCGTTGTTACAAATCCGATGCCGCAGCAGAGAGCAGAGGTCGCCGTCCCTGTCGACGGGATGTCCAAATCGCGTCGTGATCCGCTGTCAGTTTGATGGTACGGTACACTGTACGTGCGGTTTACCTAAACGGGGCTCACATCACATCCACATTCCATGTGCCGCCTCTCACTATCTCACTATGGCACGTCCAAGAATTAGAGACACTTTCTTAGAGGCACTGTTTATAACTGTCTCTAATCGTAATTATTTGTGGCACTTTAAATAATAGTGTCTCAAAATGTGAGATTTTAGAAGCAGTTTCTAAAATGCCACTAATAGTTTAGCATTTTGAGGCACTATTGATAGTGCCTCTAATATTTTGAAAAATAGAGGCACAATTTAGTGCCTCTACGTTGAACTATTAGTGGCACTTTGACTTGTGCCTCAAAAAGATAAATCTTTTAGAGGCACTTTCTATAAAAATGCCACTAAAAATATATCAATTGAGGCACAATTGCGTTACCATTTAGAGGCACTAAAATATGCCTCTAATAAGTGACCAATTGTGGCACTATTCGTTGTGCCTCCAATGTACAAGTTTTTGAGGCACACATGATAATGCCTCTAATAGTTGGTCATTTGGAGCATTTTAAATACCTTAAATGAATGATCATTTGAGTCACTATTGATAAAATGCCACAAAAATATAGCATTTGAGGCATAGATAAAATTGCCTAAAAAAAGTACTATTGACCTTTATGTAAAGATTCATAGTGAAATGTCATAAGTTCTATTGACCTTATATTTTGACCTTATATCAAGGAACTCGTCGACATCGACTCACGGTGAAACGAGGTAGGCTGCGGAAGACATGGAGTTACTGTGGTTCTATTGCTTTGTGGCAGCTGGGTTCATCTTTGGGTTCTGGCTGTACTAGGGCACGTTTTTGTTTTACAGCGAGACCTGGAGATGTACATTCTATCAGTATGTGGACAACGCGCAAGGGAAGACTACCAGGCCAGTGGCCCTGAACGACACGACGAAAGGTGTGCATATACACGCCCAGTATCAAGCAGGTCTGTAATATTTCCCTTCCTTGGATTTATAAGTATTTGTTGTTACTACATAATACCTTGACGTATGTGGCGCTATTCAAGTTTTGTTGGTTACAGACGAGCTGTGCAACATTTACGGTTTGATTGTATGGTAGCTAAGGCTATATATTTTGACTTCTGAGCAAACTAAATGAGGTTTCTGGAATCGGTTGTCATATTTTTTGAATCTGTACCTAGACTTTGTTGGATTATTAGGCATAATTTTCACGATTAATTCCAGAATATAAATCATGACAAAACCAGCTACTAGCTTATGTAACTCGAACATACTAGATGTACTAAACAACAGGATGATCGGGAACAAATAGCAGCCTAACATGTACTCGCAGAACATGATGAATAACCAAACAGGAGCACGTAGCACGTACCGTTCGGTTGTCGTAGTAGAAACTTTGGAGAAGAGTGATCGCAGCAGATGGCGACAAAGACGGCGGTAGGCAGCACCGTCTGACTTGGATGAAAGACGACCCGTGATGGAGAACTCGAGCAGTCGCGCAGAACGCTTCCCAAAAACCTTATTCGCCCTCTCCCGTACAGGATCACAAAGACGAGTGGTTCCGGAGACCTGCTCTCCCGTCCGCCGGCAAGCGGGATGGAGTAGACTACGGTGACGGCGCAAGTAGAGAGGATGGCAAAACCCAAAATAAAGCTCGGCTCGGCGAGATTCCCGCAACCCGCAACCCGCGGCGCGCGTGACGTGACGAGACGAGGCGAGTGTGCGTGCGTGCGAGCGGCGGCGTCGTCGTCGGAGGAGCGCGCGTGTGTATCTCTCTTATTGTCACTCACTTATAAAGTGGTGCAACACTCCACCTTATAAGGTGGTGCAACTCTCGTCCAACTTTCCATGTGAGACTATACTTTAGCTCCCACTCCATTCCATGTGAGCTGCCACAATCATGGGCGCAAACACATATGGGCTGCCACAAATTTGGGCTTTGAGATTTAGGGAAAATCTGAAATACACATGGGCCTAAATGGATCAGCCCCATTATTTCTAACAGACTTTTTGCTTGTAACATTATATATTTGTACCAATCGAATTCGTTAAGAAGCTGAAGCAGAATATGTCAAATGTTAAACTTGACTTTCTTGTTGATAGGGTGGGGAAATTAATCCAGTACAGTGTTCCCAAGCCAAAGCTTGTTATTACTACTTACCTTCTCGTAGCATCCGGTTGAGGTACTTTTCTTCAAGCTAGCGACCATTTTCTTACGCTGTTCTTCACCGTGCAGTTTCCTGAAGATGTGAAGATGGGGTGACGACTGGAGGATTCTCCATGGTCCTGCAACCCATCGGGATCTCGAATTTTTGGGAAGGATTTGAGGTGCGCTTGCAATGCTGAGAAGTGGACAGTATGTTCTGAGCTCTGTATTCTGATTACTAGTCCGGTAGAAGCTCTTGTAAAGATAGCATCTGAGAAGACTCTGATTTGCTGTGATGATGAAAACCAACTAGGCACATTTATGATGCTCTTAGTAGTGTCTGTAACAAGATATGATTAAATGATACATGGATACATGATAAATATGTTGCTCCAAAAATGTTGTGAACGCACTAAAAAAAAGGTAAAGAGAGGATGTATATGGGCCCTCTGTTTTTGTCGTGGAAGGTTCAAAGTTGGTCAAGTTCTACATTTGGGAACCACCTTGTCTATTTTGGTTTTGGGATGCAAAACCACCTAGAGTTGAATAATATATAAATAAACTTGAAATTTTGGAAGTTACAATATATTTTTAAGAAAACAAAATACTAAAATCTAGCCTCAGCCATGGAATGCCGTTTTATATAGCCCATGGAGAAGCACAATCCTCTCCTACTGGGCTAAGCCCATCTCGACCACACACTCCTCTTAGTTTCGCCGCTGCCAACCTAAAATCGCCGCTCCCTTCCCCGTTCGGTCGATGGCCACGGCGCGCCGCTGGGTCGCGAAAGCTTTCTTATCTCCAAGCGCCGCTGCTTGGTCGCGGAAGCTCCCTTGTCTTAAAGCGCCACCGCCTCATACCTCCAGAGATTGTAGACGGCGCGGCAATGCGCGCATGTTCACCTAGTTTGGATATAGGTGAACACCTATACTAGAACATGAACTATGTTTTTAGTCTACACGGACAACTTTCAAAATCAATTTTTATTAGACGAGCAATTTCCATTGTTCTGTATGAACATTTTTTCATGTTTTTGAAATGATAATTTCATAATGATTAACCTGATTATATTTTTTTATCAAAATTAACCTGATTATATAGAATTGATTAACTAAATAGTTTTACCACGTGAACAAAAGGCCGGCCTATATATGACTGTTGTGGTGTCGGCGATCAGCCTTTAGCTTTCGCTTTAGGCGAGGCATAACGCCTCACACATAGGCCGAGCCCCCGACCTGAGGATGGTCGGTTCATCGTCTCGAACCGACCCGACCTGACCTAGACTAGGCAAAGGCAAAGCCACTGCTCGTTTTATTCAAGTCGAATCCAATCTCGCGCCGCCGTCTTTTCCCCCCAAATCCACTCCCCTCCACCCCCTTCTCCGGCGTCGATGACTCGCCGATTGGCGGAACAAGGAGCGCCGCCACCACCCGAGGCGGCGGACTCCGCGCCACAAGCCGCGGCACAGACCCGCTGAACCGCAGGTACCAGGTAGCAAAGCCCTCTCCTCCCCTTCTCAAACCCTAGCTTCTAAACCCTAGCTGCTGCTTCTGCTTCGATTCGAACCCGACGAACTCCTGACCCGATTTGGTGCTTGCTTTGCTGCAGCGGCGCGGCGATGGCGAACCTGGGAGGGGGCGCGGAGGCGCACACGCGGTTCAAGCAGTACGAGTACCGCGCCAAGTCGAGCCTGGTGCTCACCACCGACTCGCGCCCGCGGGACATGCACGAGCCCACGGGCGAGCCCGAGACGCTCTGGGGCAGGATCGACAAGAAGAACTTCGGGGACCGCGCCGTCCAGGCC
This sequence comes from Avena sativa, assembly GCA_916181665.1. Lineage (NCBI taxonomy): Eukaryota > Viridiplantae > Streptophyta > Magnoliopsida > Poales > Poaceae > Avena > Avena sativa. The sequence continues at coordinate 293,062,388 of OV702297.1, read as the reverse complement.
AAGCCCCCCGAGCTCGAGGAGCGGCTCACCAAGTCGCGCAAGAAGAAGGAGCGGGACACCGCTGCGGGGGGTGCTGACGGTGACGCTGATCGAGAAGCTCCTCAACCCCATCCCCACCTCTATGTTCGAGCAGTTCCTCTCCATCGGGAAGCTCATCACCGATTTCCATGACGCCGGCGACCCTACGGCCGCGCCCTCTGCTGATGGTGTTTTACAGTTTCATGAGCATATACTCTTTAACAAATAATTAATGGCACATTTTACTGGGCCTCTGTTGGTATATTCAGCATGAAATTTGGAGAATAGAATAAGTGACATCTTACTATGGAATGGCATCCTTGCGACATTAAATATACAAAAACACTGGTGTTATTTCTGAGGGTGAACGTCATACCATATCATTATACTAACACAATTGAATTTTGAATGAACATTTGAGGATGAAGTTGAGAACAGGCAGAAGCGTCTTTTGCTTGTATGGCTTGTATTGTTCTTTTAGTCTCTTTGCAGCATTGTTCAGTTGCAAGATGCATGCAGTTGCACATTTTGTAGTCTGCTCACATCGAACTAACATCCTCGTTTATTTATGTTCAATAACAATATCCTACCATATCAATACAGCTTAGGTTGGGAATTTATTTTTTGGAATTAACAGTGTGATATGGGTAGGCATCTGGATACACAAATATAACAGGCATAATTTGTTGTAATGCTTGCTGTTAGTTTTGACTTTTGGATTAGGAAAAAATGAAGGTGGATGAGGTATCATCCTATCAAATGAGGCATTTAGTATTTTTTGGTAGTAGGAAAATAAAGTTATCAAGGACAATACCTATGCATATTTATTCTTGGGTGATCTAACAAAATTTATCAGGTTGTGGAACAATAGCATGTCAATAGCTGTACATGGAACTAAGAAAAAGTTCTCAAGTTTATATTGTTTGCCTTCACTAGGTTGTATAGCTATTGACATTGCTATCTTGTGTGTATTCTGTAAATGATAGTTACTGTGTGGCTGCCATTCTGTTTTTCTGTTATTACTCCAAATGGTACACCCACTAATAAAGATGCTTTTTAGTTCAAATCATTGTATCCAGCTTATCATCAATTGATACGTGCTTACTACTTTTAGTTGTTTTTCCGTATATATTTTAATAATTGCTGCTTCGGGTTTGGTTCTTATAGTTTTAGGAAACTGGGACTGTTCTCACGCTTCCAATGATGTGTTCTTTGCAGTGCCGTCTATGGATTCTTCTGACGACGACCCATCTACTGTTTGGTTGTCTATGTTTGATGCCCTCATAGATGATGACATTCCTCTTAAGTGGCTGGCCGTGGCTCGATCTTAATTCTGGAATGCGTCCGCCTGCTTTTACCTCCTGGGATCCTTATGTGGCTGCCTCCTCTTCATGTTCAAGGTATCCAGATTGGGATTTTGTGCCCACTTCATTTGGGACTGATGAGGGGTCTGGGGATGTTCCATCTGATGATGATTCGTCTGATATCGAGCTTGACAACCTTTGGTGCATTGGCAGTTAATTTGCCCCGGGGTATGAGTTATGTCTATCTTCTATCTACTTGAAACTCCAACTATCCATTTACGGTGAACAAATTCTCAAGGTAGCATCACTGGATTTCTAAACTACTATACCCGCAACTGATATGCTCTCCTTTCATTCTCGATTTTATACACTTACATGTCGAGATGTTGGCAGGAGGAAGATCCTGGATGGTACTCTAGGGTCCCTGAGTTCAACCCTCAGCCTGTTGTAGATATTGAAATGCATGTAAGTCACATTACATAATGTATGTATACAAGTTTCTCTCTACCAAAGTAAATTGCTTCTCTGCTGTTTGCCTAAGCATTCAGAATTCACTATATATGCGTTTATCGGTTATTTATCTGTATTTCGCTTTACAGAAACCAAAGGAAGAGGCAAACATTGTACCAGCTTTGACAAATGGAACATCATCAGTTTCGGAACCAAAAACTATTTCTGAAAATGGAAGTTCAGTGGACACACAAGACAAAGTTGTTATTCTGGAGGGTCTTAGTACTTTCAGTGCTCACGAAGAATGGACTGCATTATCTGTTAGCGGCCAGTGGCCTAAACCCCGTTATGAGGTTCGCCATATGTTCCCTTGCCTCTCCTGTTTTTAACTTGTAGAACTAGTACCCTATTTTCCTTTCTGTTTGCCTTATTTACTTTTGGCTGCTGTAGCATGGATCAACTATACTGCAAGACAAAATGTATATATTTAGTGGAAACCACAATGGCCGTTATCTTAGTGACCTTCAGGTTTGTGAAGCTAATTGTGATTAATGTGCATATCATTTGTAAATGGCTTGACAGTCCAGCGTCTAGACTCTCTAGACATGCAAGTGGGATCCCACCATTATCCCACTTACAGTTCATTTGTGATTTCTAGTTCAAAATGAACTTTAAGTGGGACTTTGGTGGTACTCCCTGTGCCTGAGATCAAACAGATTGCTGGTACTCCCTGGCAGTTCTTTCTTCTGCTTATTGCACATGCCCCTTAAGGTGAAACTGAGCAAATTTTGCATGTCTTATTTTTTTGTAGGCAGAGCTAGGAGATATGGGTCTAAATTCCCAGTTGGCAAAGTGACCTGTCTAGATGCTGAAGATCTCTCATTACTACACTCGTCTCTGAAGTCATCTTCCCCCATTATGGAGGTGTATGGCTATTGTAATTTGATTGTAACAGTTTGAGTGAAATTTAAACTTCTGCATAAACTACTGTAATTTGAGTGAGCTATGTATTGTTTTGTATTACTGTGATTTTGAATTGATGTGATTTGAGTGCAATGCCTACTGTAATGTGACTGCTGTAATTTGACAATTTGAGTGAACCATTTTGAAAATTTGACTGCTGTAATTTGACTTCTGTCAGCCAGATGGTTATTGTAACTTTACTGTCGTTATCTTTTAGAGGCACTATGGAGACTGCCTCAAATGGTTGATGGTTGACTTTTAGAGGCACTATCACTAGTGCCTCAAATGATTGGCTTTTAGAGGCACTATTGAGAGTGCCTCAAATGGTTGGCTTTAGAGGCATTCTCAATAGTGCCTCAAATAGTTGGCTTTTAGAGGCACTATCACTAGTGCCTCAAATGATTGGCTTTTAGAGACACTATTGAGAGTGCCTCAAATGGTTGGCTTTAGAGGCACTCTCGATAGTGCCTCAAATGGTTGGCTTTTAGAGGCATCATTGAGAGTGCCTCAAATGATTGGCTTTAGAGGCACTCTTGATAGTGCCTCAAATAGTTAGCTCTAGAGACACTATTTAAAATGTCTCAAATATTTAGTTTTAGGGGTACTCTTTAAAATGCCTCAAATAATTAGAATTTTGAGGCATTTTTTAAAACTGCCGCTAATAACTTTTACCTACACAACCGTCTCGGCGTTTTTTTTATTGCCTTAAAAAATCAATTGTGGCACTAATTTAACTATTAGATTGGCGTACGTGCCATAGTGTCTGGCGCTGCGTGCTCGATCCAGGACCAATCAATCCACAGCTCTTGCTTACACACTTGTTCGACTGCGCATACAGAAAGCGAGAGAATGAGACCTAACCGGATGCCGTAAACATCGTATGTGGCTGCCCCAAGAGAATTTCCCTGACCGACGCCTACATCGGAATCCTTTCCGCCAAGAGAAATTAACCCTGTCAGCGTTGCAATTAAGTTTGATTAATGCGTCAAATCCAATCAGTGGCCGGCCGGTTCCTCTCGCATCTTTCAGGGGAGTGGGCTCAAATGATGGAGCCGCGTGAGCTCGCTGAGCTTTCGCCCGCAGCTAGCTTGTCGTGTACTCCTTTTCCTTCGATTTAAATCTAGAGGAGACTTAGATGGGTAAAGATCGCAACACGCTAGTTGCAGGGAGCGCGCACTATAGAAGAAGAAGGTGCCCGCAAAGGGTTGAGCGAAAGGAGGTTTAGTTTGGTTCCGAACCTTTTCGGCTTTTCGAAGCTTCCTCCGGTTGGCAACGCAAGTTCGTTCTCACGGCCCAGGCCCAAAAAGAAACCAGCGGGGTGGCAAGAGCTGAGCGTGAGGCGATGCCCATGTAAGCGGGGTGGCAAGATCAATGTCGTCGGATGAGCCTGCAGACCCGGCGTCCACGTCCATCGACCTGAACCGCACCCCAGGCTCTAGTGACCTCACGCAGCAACACAACAAGGAGCCCCGTGGCGAGCATGCCCGCGCCCTGTCAACTGTTTGACGATTTGTCACGCCGTTTTCGTCTAGGGAGGAGGACAATGAGGCCGTGCTCCAGGAAATAATTTGCGAGGCCACAACCACAGATGACGACCCTGAAAATGAGGAAGTCCCCAAGTCCACCTTCGACATCGAGGCAGTGCCATTGTTTAGGCCAGGGCCGAATATATTTGGTGATGACGACATGGATGTGGATGAAGATGACAATGGTATTGAGGATGTTGATGGTGTTACACTCAAAAGGAAGAGCCAAAGGACCGACGGGTAGACCGTCAAGGAGGACAAGGTCCTTTGTGAGGCGTGGACGGAAATTGGACAAGATCCAATTGCCGGCGCCGAGAAAAAGGGATCGACATTTTGGCGGCGCATCTTCAACTTCTACCACGAGTGCAAGAAGTTCAAGCCCTACCGCTCCATAGTGACTGCAACGGAACCTCTCTTCAAAATAGATGGGGTTTCATGAATGCCGAGTGCAACAAGTTTTGTGTTGCATACGAGGATGTGGTAGGCCGCCCTGTGAGCGACGCCTACGTTGGAGACAAGGTAATGGTCATGCCATTTTTGCATCTACATTGTACATATGTCCAATTTGCAATTGTTGCATATGTTATGGGTTCTCTTCCTTTTGTGTAGGTGACCCAAGCCATGGAGTACTTCAAAGAGAAGTATGACAACACGCCATTCACCTTGTTCCATTGTTGGATGAAGATCAATAAATTCCCAAAGTGGGAAAAAATCTTTGCCCTCTACAAAAAGAGTACCGAAGGCTCGAGGAAGCGTGAGAGTGAGTCGGATGTCACCGAGCTATACCATGATGAACCAAGCACGGGCTCCCCTCACAATATTTGTGCCCTTCGGCCAAAAGGCCACAAGGCCAGCAAGCAAGATCTCCAACACCAAGTCACCACACTTGCATTGCAAGAGACCTTGAAAGGGTTGCTAGCGAAGAAGTAGAAGGCAAATGCCGAGAGGGAGGAGACGCGCTGCCTAGAGAAAGAGGCCACCATTGGTTGCTTGGTTGACCTCACAAAGAGAGCTCTTGAGGTGAAAGAGGCCAATGCCTGGTCAAGAGCCAAGGAGATCGAGGCCAAGATCATGGCCAAGGAGGCCAAGCTCGTGATGATGGACTTGCCATCTTGGATCTGGCTCGAAGCAATTGGTTTGAGAAGAGGAAAAATGACATCTGCAACTACCAAGTGTGATCTCATCGATGATGCATCACCATGAGACCTACCTAATTTGCGCATTTTCTATCAAAGTTATGTTATTTTGCTCTATAATTTAGTATATGCCATTTGAACTATGATATTTTGTAATTTGTGGTCATATAGTTGCTACTTTTACCTATTTTTGTTGTCAATTTTAGGATGACTTTAGAGTTTGGGAATTCGACACAGGGTCTTGCACGCTTGGGAGCACTTCGAGTTCGGTGATGGATTTCTTCATCCAACAGCTTCATTTGCCGCTTCACCGACAACCATGTACTCTGACTCCATTGTAGATTGAGCCACCAAGATTTGCTCCCTTCTCCTCCAACTCACCACGCCACCATTAACCATGAAGACGTACCCTGTTTGAGGCTTTGAGTTATCTGGATTAGTGTAGAAGGTTGCATCCACATAACCTATTATGGCAAGTGCTTCACGTCCCCCAAATACTAAAACCATATCCTAAGTCCTTTTCAGATACTTCAGGATATTCTTAACTGTGTTCCAATGAACCGACCTAGGATTGCTGAAAGATCAGTATAAGCGACTAGAGGGGGTGAATAGGTGCTACTCAATTTTTATTTTCTTTTCCAAATTAAGGATTGACACAAAGTAAGTTCTCTATATATGCAACTAAGTGAGAGAACCTATATGATAAGCAAGCAAGAAAGCAACACTAATAATGGCTAAAGGATAGAAGTCACCGAGAGTATACACGGGGATGTTATCCCGAAGTTCCTTCCTTTTGATGGAAAGTACGTATCCATTGCAGGGGTGGGCGGCACTAAGACCGCCAGCACCACAAAAGGCCTCACCCTATTCTCTCGCGCACCTGCCTCATGACAAGCACAAGATCCACTATAAGGTAGCGTTCAAGGTGGCTACCGAAACCTTGTACAAAACCTTGGGGCACTTCTCCACAACTGAATTGGAGGCTCCCAAGACAACTCCATAGCTCTTACACACGAGGATGAGCTATGTAGGGTGACTTCTTCAAGTTAGGGTTTCCTCAAACCCTAGGGCAACAACTTCTTACACAGATGGTGGGGAAACAAAAATCCCTTTGGTGGAAAGCAGGGTCTATGTCTCCTCCCTTGGTTCCCCAAGGGGCATCAAGTTCTAGTGTCTAGGGAGGGAGAACTAGGAGGTTGGAGCTCAACAACAATGGAGGAGAGAGAGTACAAGCCGTAATCCTCACTTGGGGAAGAAGGGGGTATTTATAACCCTCCCCCCCCAAAAAAATTAGAGCCATTGTAGTTCACTAACCCCAGAGTCTCTAATCTGTAGGGCCGACTTCTCCAAGGGGAGCACACAACTCTGGCCTAGACTCCGAGGGGTGTACTGAACGCTCTTCGGGAAGCCCTAGAGACTATGCCGGATACTTGGAGGGACTCTTCGAACACCTGCACTGGAGTCTCCGTGGGTCACTCGACTCGGGGCCACACTCTGGCGAGGCATACAGAGAGTTTTCCTTAGGGAGGGTGTCAACACCCAGATCTTTAATCACAGATGCATTTTATGCCATACATCGCAATCCCAGGATTACCATTTTTGCGAGACATAACAGATTAGATATCACAGTACATCATCCATTACAAACCATACATAAGGTCTTACACAAATAAGGATCTCATGATCTAGTTCTTAATACAATTCAAGCAGCGAAATAACGTAATAGTAACGATAGCGTGGGTGAAGCTCCATCTTTATGGTCACATGCAATGCTAACGATGGGAGATGATCCTAGTTGTCGTAACCTTCCTGCTGTCCTTCTTCCTGATACTCATCTTCATAGTCTGGCCACGGGAATAGCCAAGGACAAATCCATGAGTACTCTTTAAGTACTCGCAAACTAATACTAACAAGTGAAGTGGTTTTGATGAGGATATACTAAGCTCTAGGGTTGTTTTGCAAAAATCCAGATTTACCTCTACTAAGTTCAGAAGCAAAGAAAGCTAGTTGAAAATTTTATAACACCTAAGTGGGAACTTGAATTTCATGTCACAACTCTGTTGTGGTCAATTCAAAGTGACAAATCATTTCACAAGTCCTTTTGAAAACATCTAACGATAGAACAGTATGGCCACTCCAACTATCCATAACCGTGGACGCGGCTATTCGAATAGTTTGACACTCTGCAGAGATTGTACACTTTCACCACAACATTTGATACATCCGTCAGGAACAATCCTGAATTCACCATACTAAGTATGAAGATAATCAATCCTAACCTTTCAATTACGTGCCCTAGTATAGTGTAACATCCCATCATTTAGGAACCAACGAAGGGTAGATTTAGGAATTTGAGATGTTGCATGCATTCATCTGTTAAAATGTGGGTAAATTTTTCGCCAAATAAAAACCTAATGTGATCAAGGTTTCTTTCATACTTTGAGATTAGGTATAGTCTTGAAGGATGATTGTTATAGACTTTGATATGATCTTTGTGGACTTATGTGTTTTGGGAAATGAAATTTGAATTTAAAACTAGAGTGTTTGAATTATAATCCAAAAGGATTTTGAATGACGTTTGAGTATTGATTTAATTTAAGAATTAACCATAATAACTCAAACTATAAATGAAATAAGACAATTAATAAAATGAATATTCCAAAACTTCATTCAATAATGAGTTACAATATGTAACTTATGGAAATGAGCAACAATATTTAAAAAATAATTAAATAGAAGAATAATACTTCTTTATTGAATAATAGTACAATCTTTATTACAAAGGAATAAAAATAAAGAGTACAAAAGAATAAATTAAAGATTACAATTGAATATGAGAGTTATTACAAGTGACTATTCTATAAAGAAAAATAAAAGCCTAATCTAAAGTCTTGATCTTCAAATCTGGTACCTGCAAAATAAACAGAAACTTAAAAGAAAAAGAAAGTTAGGATTAGAATTATTTTACTCTCAAAGTTGACAATGAAGTGCACTGTTCACTTTTTCATCATTGAGTATTTAAGGGGCAAGTTTCACCAATATGAAAGAATGTATCTTTCATAATTTTAAGCCATAAGTCAAATAAACAGCAAGGAGGGGCAAGTTTCACCAGCCAGGTAAAATGTAACCTGATAACAATAACTCTTAAAATTCAAAACATATCCACAACTATGCAGCAGGAACACAAGAAGCACACACACAAAACTGCATGGTGTGTGCTGTCAGCACCACATCAACAACACAACCAAACAAAACCATCAACATAGCCGTGGGAATACAACCCCACACCATTCCATTGTTCTTACACACCAAGAACAGCAGCCAGAAGCTAAACCCAGCCAAAGCCAAGCTAAATCACACCAATCAAACCCTTGGATCACACCACCAAAATGGTGACATAAGGAGGGGGTGGATCAGGTGGATAGCAAGAACAAGATCAAGCCATCAGGACCAGGAGATGAAGGGCTAGATCAAGGACAAGCCAGAAGCTGGAAATACCAGGAGAGCATCAGATCAAGTTAGCACAAGATCAACCACAGGAAACCCCAACATCAAGTGATAATGGAGAGTAAAATAGACCATCACATGATCTATCTGTCTAAGATTAGACAAGCATACATGATCTGTCTCTTACTCAAACTCTTAGAAAGCACCCAAGTGGGGTGAATCCATCATTGAGGTTTTAAACACTAAAAGCAAGCAGAAAAGTATAAGGATCCAACTAAGATCTCAGGACAACATCATAGATCTAAGCAATCAAGCTATATTTCAATTCAAGAATGAATATAGCTAAGATTTAAACTTCTAGGCACATCTCTAAGACAAGAGTAGCACCTTAGAATTTAATCTTATGGATCTATACAAGTGATCAAGCCTACCATCGTTTTTCCCAAACTTTGATTCAAGAAACAGTAGCTGGTATCAATACCAAAACCATCCATGTGAATCAACTAGATAAAGGTTTAATCCCTAAACCTCAGACCAACATCATGGGTCTTAGGGATTTAAGAAAGGAAGTTTCAACTCATCTTTAATGCCAAACTCATCTTAAGCTTGAACAAAACCAAACCAAGTACTAGAATCCAATCTTGTGTGCCATACAAGGACGGTGTCACAAGAATAGTTATAAACTATGCAGGATAAACATCCAATCTTCACAAATACAACCAACTAACTATAAATCATTTTCCTGACATCACAGGAATCAGAATCAGGAAAATTCATCTATTTATCTTCACTATAAGAGATCATTTGATCTCAAGTTACAGATGAATTCTTAAGCCAATAGTACTAATACAATGACTTCATCACACAACACTCACTGTCATTAACCAAGTAATGACAGTGATGGGTTATTAAAACCACTAGATTTTCTAAGTGTTGCCTCTAGAGCAATTTCACCATCTAAATCATCTAAAGTGTAATCCATAGAATCATCTGATAAACCACTAGCATCCCACAGCTAACCATCAGCAATAATCCATAGTAAGTCACACTCAACAGATTCAAGGATCATCAATTCATGATCCAATTCATCAAATATCTAATCCATAGCAGGGTATGAACCCTAAGTAGAACAAACCATCTTAATCAAGACATGACAGTAACCAGAAAGGTCACTACCAACATCTAGCATGAGATGGCCTAGCACAGAGAGCACAAGAGGGAGAGGAACTACTTACCAGAGGTCCTTGCTGTAGATTAGAAGAGGAAGCAGAGGAGTCCGACGACCACGGCGGCACGGGGAGCACCCCCAAGGGGGCGCTGCAACCCACATAACGCCACTGCGGCGACCATAGCCACGCCTGGGGGCGAGGAGCATCTCCACGGCACACGACAGCAACGGCGGCATCAGATCAACGCCAACCCTAAACCCTAGGGTTCGGGACGGCATCGATCTGGTCGCAGGAGGGCTCCAGGTCCAAATCCAATTGGACAGGAAGGAAGAGCGGGGCCGACAACCTCATACTCCACCACGGCGACGTCCAGGGAGGTCCACGGCGACATGAATCGCCGGCGGTAACACCGCTGACCACGGGGTCGGGGAAGGAGAAGGAGAGAGGTGAGCTTGAGAGAGAGAGAGAGAGAGAGAGAGAATGATGGGCTGGATTGGGCCAATACCCCTTCGGGGTGTTGTTTTGCCTTTGCCCTACTGGGCCACAAGGGTCCAATAAAACCAAATAGCCAGCCCAAATCATTTAGAGCCTGTTTTAATAATTGGAAAAAGACCAAAATGCCCCTGAACTTAAATAAATTCTATAAAATAAAATAAAAGTCCAAAAATTATAAATAAAATATTTTTGGATTCACAATAATCCAAACTATCCAAATAAATTAAGAGATAAAATTTTAGACATAAATTTTACTAAATTTTTTGTAATTTATATATTCCTTATGGAATTTTATAAAATTATTGGAAGTTGATAAAAATAAATAAAAATCACCTTCATTATATATTAATATTGTAGTATTTTAGAAAAATTCTAAACCAAATATTTAATGTCAATTTTTTGTATTTAATGATAATTCTTAAAAGAATTATTAATTAAATAAAATGAAAATAAATTAAAATAAAATAAAAAGAATACAATATTAAATAAATATTAAAAAATAATATTTATAAATTCTTTCTCATTAAAAGAATTTTTATAATTTAAATAAATGGGGAAGGATACAAATAAAGCTAAATGATGCATTACATTACTTTGCATAATCATTTTGCTTCTTTAAATATTGTCCTTACCGGGCAATAATGATGTTTTTGTAGACACAGAAGCTCAAGGTCCAGTGCAAGCATCAGACTTCACTACCTTGCCATCACAAGGCAAGTTCATCACTTGCTCATATCCTTTGAAGAGTCTTTACCAAAGTATTTGCAAATTGTGTGTTATCATATATATTCCAAAGAAAGAAAATATTATTTTCACAAATAAAGAAATCATAAATGTCATCCTAAGTGATGATATAATGGAGCAATAGAACTTAGGGTTCTATTTGAAACAATAATGATCAATTAGGGACTTAATAACCCCTAACATCAGTGATTCTAGCGCCGTATATTACGCGTTAGCCATGAGATTTGGAATGGGACAGAGAAGTCAGCTGTATCTTCTTCCTCTCGCATGAAGCCGGATGTGCAGGTCGTGGCTGTTATCCTTGTAACGTGCATATTAATTGGTAATTCCTAGAGGATATGCGGCATATGGGTGGGAACCCTCATCGTCCCACGATAGTTCTGGCATCTAACGGTTTGTACAAACCATTGCCGTAATTCAATATGTGGGCATGGTGTACACCAAGGAGGCATGCGAGGTCACGAAGGGGGCAGTGATTGGCTTGGACCAACTACTGGGCCCCACATCATAGAATTGTGGACGGGAAAGTACGCCCGGTTGTGCAACAAGGAGTTGATCTCTCATGGGTAAAGTAACGCACCTCTGCAGAGTGTAAGAATTATAACTTGTTACTCCCTGTTCCGGGAAGGAGCTACGAATGCGGCAGGAAAGGAACTCCATGAAAGTTCTGGTCAACCTGTGAAGGCTGATGGTCATAGATTTTCATAATAAAATCAATCTTTGAAGAAAGATTTACGAAAACTGCATAGTACCAAGGACTTATAGTCCGAGGTGGTAGTTAGAGCATCAAACTTCCCACCTTGCATATAATGAACTTGTTGGGTAACGCTGTTACTCATCCTTTGCTTTGATCCCTTGCTTAGACTCTGAGGATCTCGAAGACGTGCCAATGTATGCAGCTGAATGTCAAGAAGATGTGTTCTACGAGGAGCCTGACCTGTCAGGAGGTGTTGAAGGAGTGGATTACGAAATCCGCTATGGTGTTGATGAAAACGAGTCCAACTAAGTATCCTAGTTAGTAGTAACCAACAGAGCCGAGCAGCATGAACTCTATATAATAAGCTACTAAGCTCAACTCCTAGTTGGAGTCGCTACTTTTAAATTCCGCTGAAACACTTTATATTTTGGTTTGTAAGTTGAAACCTTTTGAAGTCTTGAACTTCTGGTATTGTAATAATAATAATGTGTGAATGTTTGTAATATGGACCCGCAATGTTTCTTTTGTACCACTCTGAGGGATGTGATATTTACGGAACGGTGTTCTGTGGGTGTCATGTCAACGACTATAGTGTACTACACATGCAGTGGTTTGCTGGGTCACCGCATATAGGCACCTCTCCTGTGAGTTTGGCCTCCCAACCATGACCAATTGTCATCTTGGGTACTGCACAGGTGGACAATCTTCACAAGGTAGCCTCAACTCAGACCTTGGCCGCAAGGGAACCCATACTAAGGTATATAAATTTCCAGTCAAGCCTTACCCAATTTTTGGGTATTGTGGTTGTACGGTAAAATTGGAATGGTATCACATCCAGACAACCATCAGTTTTATAAAGGGCTAAGGCTCATGCCTTAACATTTTCATCATCAAAATCATTTGGTGTTCGGAAACACATGTCAAAACATTTCAGTAGAATGACTCATCATTCTAACGTTTTCATAACCATTTTCACCAAGTATTCCCAATCTAAAGTTGATCCAGTTTATGCTTAGCACTAGCATCTACAAGTGGGGGTAAATACCCATGAGGGGTGGTAAACAAGTGTATCTTATCTAAGTAAAATCTCATGCCTCAGGATAACATCAAGATTATCTAACGTAGGCCAAATTTTATGCTCTTTATGCTACCTTCAATTATCTTTCTAGAATCTACATGTCACTAAGTAAACTTTTGATAGAAAGCTTTTTTAAAAAAAAAATACTAAGCTTGCAATTAAAACTAGGATGGTGTGTCAAGTGGGTATAATCACATATGCTTAAGGCATATAGTTGGCATAGTAACAAGCAAGTAGTAGCTTGCATAAGTAGGGTCTCTTGCAAGTGTTAGCTTGCCTTGTGCAGAGCAGTGGTTGAAGTTCTCCTCGGCTTCTTCCTCGTAGTATACTCCTTCCTCCTTGTATCCTTGGTCGGTACTAGCGTCTATAAATAAATACGAGGTACACAATCACCAAACAATACTTAACTATTTCTAATCATCACACAAAAGTTCACACTAGATGATCTAGCATCATCACTAACATTACAAGATTAAAGCACTTGTCCCATTTATTTTATTTGAGAAAAGTAATTTCTAAGCATTGAAAAACTACTTAAGATTTAATATTCTCCAACTAAAACATGGGATCATGTTGACACATGTTATCATCACATATTTTAGTACATGGGAATATGATTTTAAGTGGTATCACAATTTAATAAGGTTTAACCTTTTTATTTTAATTAATTAAAGTGACTAGAAATGCCTATGTGGCATTATTTTATTACTTGATCATTATTTCTGTAAGTAAACCTATATATTTTTATAGATTCTGAAAGGTATGGTTAAATGTGATTTTTGATAGTTCGAATCAACTCAAAAGCTCTTATGGTTGAATTTTGAAAAATGTTTGAATGCAGAAAAGCTTCTGCCTTGTTATTTTTACCATGGGTGATCTACAAATCTAAATGGTTTGAATCCAATGGGCTTGGATTAAGCATTCAAGTACCATTCTCACAAAATTGGTTTCATGCATTTTGGTTCAGTGAATCGAGCTGGGTTGATTTTTGAATCTAGGTACAGAATTGTTTTTGAAATTAAATGAATAAACTTAAGTTTGAATTCTTGGGTCGCGCGGGATGTTTAACTGGGCCGGCCCACTACGCATAGCGCATGCGCGGGCTGGTTAAGTGAGCGACCCCACTCCTCAGTGAGACAACGAGTGGCGAAGCGGTACGGGGTGATCTAGGCCGCACGTTCTAACTCTAATCGAACGGCTCTGGTTCATCGTCCACGTCGGGCGGCGCCGGCGAGATAGAACCCTAGCACCGCCGGTAGGGGTCGTGGGAGGCTCACCGGGGCTCAGGCGATGGTCGATGACGGGGGCAGACGACGAAGTCGACGACGACGATTCTCCTGGGGCGGCTCCAATCAACGGCGCCTCTCCTCCTCTGCAGCGGCGAACTCCGGTGAAATTCCGGCCACCTGGTGCTCACCTTGATCCGGGGGTGAATGGGGGGTATCAGTGAGAGGTGGGGAGTAAACTGGTGTGAAGAAAACGAGCGGGGGAGGCCTCCTTTTATAGTGTCTGAAGGGGACCGAAGAGTGCGGGCTTAGCTCGTCGGGGTCGGCTGCACAGGGAGCTAACGGCATGGCCGAAGGTAGAGGACAGTGCTATGCTCCCTGGCGAAGCTCAACGGCTTGATGGCGAGGCATGGGGTGGTGCGAATTGTTTGGAACACGTCGACGCTCTGGGCGGCTCCGACGGAAGTCTTAATGGCGCACAGGCGCTCCTGGTCATGCGACGGTGAACGAGCGTGTCTAGGCGGTTCCTGGTGCGGTGGTGATCACGTCTGTAAGTGGCGAGGGCGGCGCTTGGTTTGTGCGAGCGTGTCGAGCGCGGCGCTCTGGCGCACTCTCGGCATGGTCGCAGAGAGAATGGTCGCGCGTGTTCTGGGTGTTCTAGTGGCTAGAAGGGTTCAAGCGTTGGACAGGGGGTGGCGGTGGACGGTGGAGTGCCTGCTAGACAAGGTTGGCGAGGCTACTTAGGCTTGTAGCTTGCTGCCGACATTGGGGTTGGAAATTGGGCTCGGCCATGGTCACCATTGATGGCATTTTCGAGTTTACAGTGAGCTAGAGCTGGTTAAAGTAGTTAGATGATCTACTGAGAGTGTAGTGAGAGCTAGATAGGGGACAAGGTTGGCACAACACTGCTCACTATAGTGCTTGTTGTTTAATTTGATTTGTGCCTAGAAGGTGTTTGATGAAATGGTCGAAAGAAATTTAAATTTTAATTTTGGATTGAAACTTGGTGGGTTTGCTAGGTACATCCTAGGGAGTATCTGGTTAGTTGGATTGGTCAAGGGGCACTGGTTTGGTTGGGTTTTGAAAATGTGTGATCTTCACATATGTTAAAGATTCAATTTCGAATTGTCATTTGAATGAGGTTGCCAAATGTTTCTGAAAGTTTGAAAGGTGGGTTTTGCTTCACTTTTACTTGGTATAGCAAGGGGTGAAAAGAATTGGAAAAGTTTCTGTTTGGAATCTTGGACTAGAAATACTCAAAGTGACCTAGTGAGCAAGATTGGCAAAAATGACCATTTGCTTTATTTGATTTGTTTTTGATTTTCTCTTGATTTGTTTCTGCTTGGAAATGTTTTAGATGATGTTATATTCATCTTTAAACCATTCCTTACTATTTAGATGAATCACACAAGTCCATTCATGCATTTATCAAATCATCACATACACACATGCATTCATTTGGTTTTTATTTAATCAAAGTTTTTGTTAACCCTAATTTTAGTGATTAGAGTTTGATAATCACGATCAAGATTTTTGGGATGTTACATAGGGTGGCGAATACAGGCCCGTAGACCAGACCGGAGTCTTTGTCCAAACATATCGGAGTCTCCGGTGCTAGACCCTAGAGTCTCCGGACTTGGGATGCTTCTAACCCCATTATGGATATGAAATATAACCATCCACACTCATATTTAAACTGGATATTATTCATACTTTTGATGAAATATCTCTCTAAACCCTACCACTAATGCCTAATGATCAAAGAGTTATGCAATCCTTTCTTGCTATTTTTACCTACACAGATAATGACATATAATGATGCGAATCACAACAGAAAAGTAAAAGATACGAGATTTCCAACTTGTAAAAAAAAACAGGAGCCGTGAAGTGGATCCAGAAGGCTTAACGACCAACTATACGACATGAATAAAATTATGGCCGTATAGTTCCGGTCGTATAGTTTCCATCGACTCCATTAGGTCAAACAGAACAACCTTCGTTAAGGGACCCCTATATAAAGAGGCCTCAGGCAACGAGAAAAGGTCTCTCCTCGTTCTGCCATTCACCCCTGACTCCATCTGCTTCGCCGCCGACAATACCCTTCCATTAGATCTAATCTCCAAACCCTTCTCCGCCACCATAGCCATATTCTACCACTTGTAATAGTAGATCTATTCTCCAATTGGCGACATTGTAAGACTATTTGCTATCAATCTTATGATCTCTATTACAATGTTTATGATTATTGATTTCATCTCTATGTGTGAGTAATTCTCCTTGGGCTAAGGGCTTTGGCCTAGCCATGGAGCTTTTTGGTCATGTTATTTATCATAGATGGGATCATGTATTAGTTTGTATGACATGATGATTATTGTATCCTCTATTGCCTCAATCTAAGGACTTGTTAGGTACCCCAGACCCCAAGGATTGATCCAGGTATATGGAGTGTGAGTAATGATTGATCTGCAGGTTGGGAACCCCAGTTACAGAAGGGGTAGTACGGCTGTATGTGAGGGATTTACTTGGGATTAACGGTGACATCACTATGCATATCATTAGTTCTCTTTCTTCTATGAATGAGACTAGTAGGTTATTGCTATAAGCGGTTGCAGAGGCAATAGCAATTATGGATGCACTTCCTACATATAATTATCTTGCTCTAACAATTACATGCATACTTTATTATTATCTTTTATTCCCGTCAGATGTTTTGCACAACTACTGGTGAAACCAAAAGCCCCAGGCCCTCTCTCTCCATCATAATCAACAACAGAAAAGAGTGCAAACTCTTGGTCTGGTGAAAACACAAAAGGAATTCTAAAACTCCCGAAGGTCCATTGAATTAACTTCACTTTTCTTTCTGCTTCCCAAGGATTTGATAAACCTAGGTCTACTAGGGAAAAAGAAGCTATACTACATCCGTAATCCGGATCGAAGGCATCGACCCTTTTTATGCTACCCTGGTGAGGTTAGTAGGAACCTTGCTAGTTTTAATTCTTGTTTTTAATTTTGTTAGTTTGCTTTCAGTCTTTATTTGAAAAACCAAAAAAATTAGTTATTATTTTAATTCTTGTTTTTACCCTCATTAGTATTTTTTAAGAAAATCCAAAAACATAGGAAATATGGCTGAAAAGAAGCTTGGGGAGTTTGCAAATCCCAATAATGATTATTTACATACTCCTATTACTCAGCCAGCAATTAATGCTGAAGACTATGAAATTAAGCTCCACTATTTAAGTTTGGTTCAACATAATCAATTTGGAGGCTCTGTTGTTTAAGACGCAGGTATGCACTTAAATACTTTTACTGAAATATGTGATATGATGCGCATTAAAGATGTTGACCCCGATGCGGTCAAGTTGCGCTTATTTCCTTTCTCTCTTAGAGGAAGAGAAAACGAATGCTTGCTATCTTTGCCTAAAAATACTATTGCATCATGGGTGGAATATACTTCTTTATTTATGACTAAATTCTTTCCACCTGCAAAGACTATGCAACTAAGATCTAATATTACTGGTTTTAGATAGGAAGAGCATGATCCACTAGTGCTTGCATGGGAGAGAATGAAAGAATACATGAGAAACTATCCTAGTCATGGGATGGAAGATTGGTTAATTCTCCATTTATTTTATAATGCTCTTAACCATGTGTCTAAGTCTATGCTTGATACTGCAGCTGGAGGAACATTTATGGATAAACAAATTATCGAAGCAAAGCTGCTGCTAGACAATATGCAAACAACTATGCCCAATGGCATGTGGAAAGATCAAACACAAAGAAGGTGAACTCTGTCACACCTTAAGAAAATGAAGAACTCAATGCTAAGTTGGATGAGCTCATATTATCCTTCAAAGGTAAGGAAACCCAGTTAAGAGCTATTCCTGAACCAAATATTGAAGAAATAGCCTTCATAGCTCGTAAGGATTATAAACCCTTCTTGGAAAAAGAATTATAACCCAAATTTTTAGAAACATTATTCTAGTCCTATAGGTAACTCTAATAATAATATGGCATCAAGTAATGGTAGTCTCTAGAAAACTCTTAAATCTTTTATGGACTTACAAAATGAGCAAAACAATATCCTAGTTAAAATAACGGAGAACCAAGATGCTATGCTTGGAAAATTATCTAACCAAGCTGTTAGTTTGAGGAATGATTTGCAGGCCCTCCAGGAAAGGACAAGGATTGTTGAGGCACAACTAGGTAAGATAACCGAGAGTCAAACTCTCATTCTAGCTAAATTTGCAGGTAAAGCTGAGCCTAATCTAGTGAAAAACCTCAAGATGATAAGAATCCAGAGGGAGGAGCCTAAAGAACTTGACTATAGCAATGCTCCTTCACCGAATTACACAGTTGAAGATCTTGTAAAGAGGATCAATATCAAGATTCCGGTAAGTGAAGGAAATGAGGAAGCCATATATAAACACTTCGTTAATCAGGTAGCAATAAAGGTACGTGAGCTTGAGGAAAAATATAAGAAAATTGCTGAAAAATTACCTGTTAAGCTTGATGATATATTTGATCCTACTATTAATATTAAAATTAGGAATAATGAAATAGCTGCACTTTGTGATCAAGGTGCAAGTGTTTGAACAATTTCAAATAGTTTTTTAATAAGTTAAATATTGGCTCTTTTAAAATCACTGAGTTAAAATTGCATCTAGCAGATTCTACCTACAAACAAGCAGTAGGAATTAAAGAGAATACCTTAGTATATATTAAAGGCTGTCCGGATCTTATTGATTTTGTTATTGTTGACATGCCTGAAGATGCTACTGCTCCTATCATATTAGGCCATCCTTTCTTCAGAACTATTACAGCTTTGATTAATCTGCATGAAGGGAATGTGAAGCTCCAATTGCCTTCGCGAGATCCTTTTGTTATTCATTTTCCCAGGAAAAAGAAAGCCAAGCAAGATGAGAAGGAGGCCATCACTTTGAAGGCCAACTATTTTGGAATGGGTGTTCCACTCATCTGGCCTAAGTGAGCAACAACAAGGTCAAGATATTGACCATAAAAGAGCGTTGCATGGGAGGCAAACCACATGAAATAAAGGTTTGGGTAAAGTTTTGGTTTAAGTTTTATGCTGAATAAAGAGTGCTAGAAAACTCCAGTGAGAAAGGAGAGATCCAGTGGTACTAAAAATTCATGTTTTATACATGCTAATGTTGGTCAACAATTTAGTTTGTCATTTTTCTGTCAAAACATGGTGTTTCAGTAAGTTTCAGTATAAAAAGTAATTCTTGAAGAAATAGAATTTTTTTGATGTATACAGTACCTTTAACGACAATTTTTTATGTATAAAAATTCTAGCCGTATAGTTATTTGAGCCATCGACAATTTTTACTCTCCAGATACAGAAGGTTTAACGACCAACTATACGGTGGGACCATTTTGGTCTGGCTGTATAGTTACATCCGCCAGGAAATAAACCCTAGAAACCCTAATTTTTGCCGTCAGACCAACTATACGGCGGGAACAAAGTGTTTCGGCCGTATAGTTGAGACCATATAGTTGCATCCGACCACTTAAACGCACGGGAAGGTACCTAAAACACCAAAACTTCAATCCTTTTCTCTCTCTTCTACCTCCAAACTCTCTCAAAACCTCAAGAGATCTTCATCTCTACTCAATTTCGTCCGATTTCCTTGCACACAAGTGATCTATGGTATGTTTCTACTCCGATCCTCCAATTACTTTTTGAAAATTCATCTCTTATCCATTGTCATTACCAATCTAGGGTGAGACTTACTTTGAACTAGTTGCCACGATTCTCTTGCCTAGATTATTATGTTGAGGAGATTGTTTAGTGTGCTATGATGAGGAATATGCTATGCTTATTATTGTTGGATCAAAAAAGTTTTATTTTTGTATTTCTTATTTATTTTTAGAAGATGAACACAAGAATACAAATGTGTGCTCTTGCCGCCGCTAGTTATTCTCGGGCTGCAGCTCAGGAACACATGGGGATATGATTCAGGAATGAGTCCCACCGTGATCGTTTCAACAACAAGACTAAAATAAATAAGCAAAAACTAAAAGACCTATAGCGCTTAGCTCCCCGGCAACGACACCAGAAAATAGCTTGATGACTGCAAGTGCACATATTGTTTGTAGCTAGTTTCGAAATAAAAATATCGATCCCATAGGGAGTGGGAGTTCTAAAGTCTAATAACTCTTGAATTAAATACTAAAATAGTAATGCTAAATAACATTCTAAGTAACAAGATAAAATGCGAATGTTGTGTAAAAATATGTTTTGGGATTTTTGTATAAGAGAACAATAAGTAAAGTAAAACAAACTGAATACAGAAAGTAAATATCGCGTATGTAAAAGAGATATGAAACTACAATGGAAAAAAGCGTTCTCAGGAAGTAGCGAATACACCTCTAGGATTATAAAGTATTTAAGGTAAAGATTTTTATCATGAACATTCCCAACTATGTATGTGTGGGAGGAATTCCGTAATTGGACGAATAGGCAGCAACCGATGCTCACATCATCCTCATAACCACAACAGACAGAAATCGACATCAATCGAATTACTATGCTATTAAGGGACTTGATCCCGTAGGATGTATCCCATGGCATGGATAGTGTTTCGTGAGTTTACTCGGTTCTCAGGTTGATACGTAAGGAGTGTCAATAGCTTTATAGTCACTATAAGTGTTAGCACACCTTTGTCTACCAACAAGTAGATCCCTCCATGAAGTCCCCACAAGAGGCAAATCCTGAGAGGTCGACTTATCCCAACATCAAGATGAAGACAATCTAGCACATGGTCATAGCGATGAATATCATAATAAACTTTATCTTATTTCAATCTCATGCTAGGGTTTCTCCATCTCCCCAAGAACTAATGATCTACGTGGAGGCAATCAACATCATGGCAAAGACAATGGAATCTATCATAGATGAATAGTACTTGTATAAATACACGGCAAGTACATAAATTACAATAAGATCTAGACAAGATGTAGATGGCACGGATGGAGATGGTGGTGATGTAGGGGTTCATAGCATGGAAAACAAAAAAATTCTACCGCATGCACACAAACAAGCCAAGATCTATCTACTAGATTGTAGCAATGAGTCGATAGAAGCACTCACCCTCGAAGATTCCAAAGTGGTCAACGAGAGCAGATTCTCGTGGGTGATGTAGTCGTACACTTGCCGATCTTAAGATCACGTAGACGATCCTTCCGGCGCTGTGTTCCGGCAGTGCTTCCGTAGTCGGTCACATGTTCGGTACTCGATGAAGACCTTCCTCTCCCTTGTTCCAGCAGGCAGCAGAGGTTGTAGTTCTCCCCTCGCGATTTCGGCAGCACGACAGCGTGGTGTCGGAAGTAGAGGGAAGATCCCGTAGGGCTTCGCCTAAGCTGGTGCGAGTTATGGTGGATTAGGGTTTCCTGGATATCTAGGGTTTAGAAGTCCAGGAGGAGGAGGAGGTGTCAGTGGCGGCTAGGGCGGCAGTGACGGACCGGCAGCGGCGCTGGCGGCGGCGGGTCGGCGGCGGCTCGGGTGGAGAGGGGATAGGGCTTGTGTGCTTTGGGGTAGCCCTCCCCCTCTATTTATGAGAGGGGGGGGGCAGCCTTGGGAGGGGTGGGTTTGAATCCAAACCCAAACCCAAGTTGGATTGAGAGAAGGACTTGTTTCTTCTCCCACTAGGAAACCATTGTTCCAGTTTGACTTTTCAAACTCCCGTTTGACTTTAAATTTAGAGCTTTAATTCTCTCTTACAAATGCACACACCATGTGACCTAGGATATGATCCAATCATTCCACTTACACATGACACATTCATGGACCATTCTCCTTCCGGACCGGTGAACCTTCTAGACCCTTCTAGAACCTCTTCGATGAAAACATCGGAAACTTTCCCGAACTCCGAAATAGGACTTTCCTTATATGGATCTTATTCTCCGAACCATTCTGGATCTCCTAGTGATATCCCGGATCCCATTCGAGACTCCAAACAACATTCGGTATCCCTACTAACATTCCATATCTACTAAACAACATCGAATCCTTAAGTGTGTCTCCCTACGGTTCGTGAATTATGCGGACATGACCAAGACACTTCTCCGATCAATAACCAATAGAGGAATCTGGAAATTCATATGGCTCCCACATATTTCTACGATTACTTTGCGATTGAATGAACCACTTACATACGATACCAATTTCCCTTTGTCTCCCGATAGTTTACTTATCCGAGGTTTTGATCGTCGGTATCTCTGCATACCTAGTTCAACCTCATTACTGATAAGTACTCTTTTCTCGTTCCCATGATATGTGATCCCTTGTGAGACAGTAACATGCTTGCAAGCTAATTGGATGACATTCCACCGAGAGGGCCCGGAGTATATCTATCCGTCATATGGATGGACAAATCCCACTCTTGATCCATGTGCCTCAACCCATACTTTCCGAACACTCAATGCCACCTTTATAGCCACCCAGTTACGGTGTGGTGTTTGATGTCATCAAAGCATCCTTCCGGTGATGGTGATTAACATGATCTCATGGTCGAAGGAATTAGGTTACTATGTATCAGAAATCTTATAGCAAACAAACTATTGAAATGACTTGATCTTAATGCTACGCTTATCTATAGGAGTATGTCCATCATACCATTCTCCTAATGATATGATTTTGTTATTAATAACATCTCAATGTTCATGATCGAGAAACCACGATCATTTCTCTATTAATCAACAAGCTAGTATTATAAAGAGGCTTTACCAGGGACTCTAATTTTAGTTTACAAATCACACAAGTATTAATGTTTCCGGTTAATACCATTATAGCATGAATGTAAACATTTATCATAAACACAA
Organism: Avena sativa; assembly: GCA_916181665.1. Classification (NCBI taxonomy): domain Eukaryota; kingdom Viridiplantae; phylum Streptophyta; class Magnoliopsida; order Poales; family Poaceae; genus Avena; species Avena sativa. The sequence continues at coordinate 293,039,294 of OV702297.1, read as the reverse complement.
AGATATAATAATAACCACTTTATTATTGCCTCCATGGCATATCTCCAATAGGTGATGCAGCGGTTGATGATGAAGATCAATGCCTTAGCCTCCCAAATATGCGTAGGGTGAAGATGGATCCCCGGTGGATGAGTTCCCCCTCCAGATCCCTTCCGTAGGTGAGGTTTCTGCGAATTCTAGTCGTTCTGTATGTCGTCTCCCCAATTCAATTGCATGGGGCAAAAATATTTGAAGAGGTGGTGGCAGCGCCAACTATACAGCGGGAACTGTATGGAGGGAGAAAATATTCCCACTGTATAGTTGGTCATCAAACCTTCTGTATGCCTCGATCACCTCAGGTTTTCTTCTGGTCTTATTGATATTTTCCAAATAAGAAATTTACGCTGTTTTGACTCCTTTTCGCTCCAATACAACTAGTCCAAGAATTATGTCCATTGTATCCATCATCTGTCATGATCCTGGGGAAAACAGACATAAAAGATGTGCGCGAACGACGTAAAATACCAAGATCCTACAACTATAGTGAAAAATAATAATATAAAACATGATGCAAATATGCACTCATCAGTAGACACTCATTCGTCCGCACACATCAAAATGTATAACTCCCAATAGGTCTGCAGCCCGTTCCATCATACCATTGACCAACGTCTTGGTCATTTTTCCCATGAGGCATGATTCGCACCTATCGAGCGAGTCAAAATCCACGATTCCAGGAGTCCATTATAATGGAGCTTCTTCATGCTTTTACACTGATGTGACCAAGAAGACAATGCCACATGTACATGGAATTATCGCTATCATGCTTGCATCGCTTGGCATCTATGCTATGGATGTGAGTGTCCTCACAATGAAGACTAAATAAGAATAAACCTTTACTTTGTTGTGCATGAGCATAAAACACATTATTCATGTAAATAGAACAACCACTTGTATATGATTTGAATGAACAATGGTCATGCAACAAGCAAGTCCCACTAACAATATTAATGCTCAAAGCCGGTACATAGTAACAATTATTCAAAATTAAAACTAATCCTGAAGGGAGACGCAGAGGGACACACATCGTCACCTCATGTTTCACCAGATGCCGCTTATTCCGCAACTCCTGTTGAGTTACATATGTGAGCAACAAAACTAGTATCAAATACCCAGGTGTTTCTCCTGGCAGTAGTGAGGAAAACATCGATAACATGTATATTGTATATACCTTTCTCTTTGAGAATGATCTTTCCAACCTTCTTATCATCTAGGTACTCGGGGCAGTTGTGATACCAGTGACCCTCACCCTTGCAGTAGAAGCACGTGGTGTCGGGCTTGACCTTGGGGCCCTAGAGGAAGAGGCAATAGGTTTTCCCCTCTTTCCTTTGCCCTTCTTAGCGGACTTCTTGAAGTCAATAGTCTTGTTGACCATCAAGACGGCGTGCTCCTTCTTGATGTCCACCTCAACATGCTTGAGGATGGTGAACAACTCATACGGGGGTTTGGTCATACTCTGCATATTGTAGTTCAACACAAAACTCGTGTAGCTAGGGGGAAGAGACTACAACACCCTATCAATCGCCAACTGGTCATTGATTCTGAAATCAAGGTCGTTCAGGCATGGAACATAGCCAAGCATTTTGACCACGTGCTCACTCAAGCTGTTGTGCTCTTCCGTCTTAGCCGATAAGAAGAGGTTCGAAACCTCATACCTCTCAGACCAGGCCTTGGACACAAAGATGTCCTTGAGATCAGAGATGATCTCAAAAGCGCTTTTGCATGTCGGCCTCCATGGCGTAGAGCATGCCACTCTAGACAAGAGCATTATCTCTGCCTTCCGCTGATAAATATTTTTATCAGTCTGAGAGGCGCTGGTAGCGGGTTGGTCACCTATAGCAGCCTGAAGTATGTAGGATAGATTCTGGGGAACGAGGAAAATCCTCAGATTGCGGGACCAGGCGGTGAAGTTCGTCTCGTCAGTTTTGAGATTTTCTTTCTCAAGGAAGGGGCCAAGGTTGAAGGTAGGGCGAGACATCTACAATACTATTTGCAAACTAGTTAATCTTAATGTTCATAATATGGGTTATTATTTAGTTAAACTAAAATACTAGATCTCCCACTCAAACAAACATTCGTTTGGTGACTACACGATCCCTTTACACCGCATCATGCCCGATCATCACAACCTTTGATGCAGCGGCCAGGGTAGATATCACCATATCGATCACATCACATGTGATTCATGATTAACCTTTCTGCTTCGAGGCCATGTCTATAAATGCTAGGCTCGCCAATTTTAACCATAATGTATTGCAGTGTATACATGGTTTACACCCATCGTATGCGAGCGCATAGATGTCTAGCACTCGATCATCACAGCCTCCTTTATAACTGCAAACTTTCTTGGTGGTGCACACTTGTGGGAGAACACGAATATTGGAATTATAATATGAGGGATTATCTTATTATGCTACATCTGCAAGTCTAATACTAGCACAACAAGATTCTACACAATAGTTAACATCTAATGTAAACAGTTATATATGTGTGATATGTGATGGTTGTCACGTCTTGATCTCCATCGAGAACTCCAGCATTTGCACCAGGTTCACGGTTCCACCTCGCCTTCAGATTTTCATCCCATAAACACTAACCTAAAACCACACATATCACTTGCCCTCCTGCAAAATAAAGTTAGACGTCTCTACTTTATCTTTACAAGTTTTACGTGGTTGTTTGGGTGTTCGCAGAAGAACCAATTCTTACCTACGAATCCAAACAAACCATGGATTAACTAGTTGCTGCTTTTAATCCCTTTTTAGGGCCGTCCTTTGTGAGGGCCATATCAACTAATGTCGGATTGACAAAAACCCGCCAGCCACTTATACGGTACAAGCCGTATGTTAGTCGTGGAACCTGTCTCGCGTAAGGTTGGTCCGGGCCACTTCATCCGACATTGTCGCGATATTAGCAAGTACACGTAGGAGGGTGGCAATTAGAAAATCAATACCCACACAATCCACGCGTGTTCTATTCGTACTTGTACATATATGCATAGATTGCTCTGATACCACTAAAGGGGTTCCATGGCAGAAGACAAAAATTTACCTTTACGAGAACGCACTAGCCCAATATCTATCTATGGCAAAGTACTATAACAATCGGGATGCAATATTCATACCTTTGAAGATCGGACGCGGGATTATGTTCCCGCACAAACATTGTTGTTGAAGCCGAGTGTAGCAGACCTCAAGGTCTAGAAGGCTTTAAGCATCCATCACCACTAATGGCAGTGCCTCGTCGAGTTTTACACACGTCCGGTGTAAAATACATCTCCCGGGCTCCCGTCTAGCGAGGCAGCGGAAGAAGAAGATCTAGACTGATTCCAGCAGCACAACGGCGTGCAGTGGGTGGAGAATTCTCTACCTCGTGGAGCACATTCCTTACTTGGGAACACGCAAAGTGGGAGAGAGGAAGGGAGAGAATGGAAAGGGCCTATTGTGGGATGACATTTGTTGGAGGAATACACCCCTATATATAGTACAAAACTGGCACTCCCACCCTCCAAGTCCCGGGGTGAGACTAAACTTGGGAGGATGTGGGAGGAGGGTGTAACATCCTAGAATTAGCACCTAGAATTATAGAGGACACAGGTTTGAGCATTGCATTCATGCATGAGAAAATCCAGAGAATTTTCGCGCAAAACTAAAGAAGCTGTAGAGGGATCGAGATCTCTCTTGTTCTGATGGAAACATCAGGGTAGGTGCGATGGATTTCGACATGACCTCTATTGTGATTTTGTGTTTGAGGGGAAGACCATTCAAATTCGAATATTTAATTGATGAATTTGAATACAAAAATAGTTTGAAAAAGGTTAATAATTGTAAATTAAATTGTAATAAGAGATACTAGGTGAACCCTTATTTATGAAAAGATACAATAATTGCAAGTCTTAATTAATAAACAAAATTGAATAAAATTAATTATAATAATAAATGAGAATGAAATTCTTATCTATAAGTAAGATAAAAATATTAAGTTGTTCTAAGAATAATGGAACACTTTATTATAGAATACAATGTTTCATTATTATCACAATAAAGGAATAAAAGTAAATTAGTATAAAACAAATAATATAAAAATGAATTACATAATGAATAACTAAAAGGATTCTTGATTACAAGAAGATATAAATATTACATTGTCTTTGCAAATGCATTATAAAATAAAGAAGAAAAATAGTAAACTTTACTGAATAAAATACAACAATACAATGTTTTTTACAATATCTAAATAGAAAATAAATTACAATAATTAATTCAAAGAAAATTCCTAAGCTACTATTATTTTGTTCCCTCCATCATCTGACCTTTCCTTTAATCTTCTCATTTCCTGCAAAACCACAAAAAAGATAACAAAACAGAAAAATAAAATGAAGGAGATTGGTAGGCTAATATTACTCTCAGATTGGCATAGAGTTGCTATGCTAGGATCATCATTGAGTATGGTTAAAAGGGGCCAAATAGGATATATTCTTATCAAATTTTAGCTTCAGCTTTGAGCATCATTAGCATAGAGTCAAAATTACACCTGGCAACCCAAAATAAAGGCCAGGAGCAGATAATACCAAACCAGCCGAGCACATCCTTAGCAAAAATATCCCACAAATGAAACCTGGACAGGGGGAGGTTCCCTGGACCAGCAGCACACATGCAGGCAGCTTACACATGCATGCAGGCCTATGTGTTTTCAACACTACAGGAGGGTACCAAATAGACTAAGAGCATAACCATAGCTAGCAAACCATATCATTCCACATTCCACCAGTCCACATCCACAACTCCAGAGAACATGGCTCAGCACTGAAACTCTCACCAGCACCCTGGTTGCTTGGGCAAGCCATCCAGGAGCACCAGAAGAAGGCCAAAGGCTAGGAGGAGCAGGCTTACCAGTAATGGAGCAGTAGTAAATCCAAGGGATCAAGTTAGGAGGTGAGAAGAAAGGGTTGGCATAGCTGTGATCAATAATAGGCACAAAAGCAACCACAACTCCAACACAATAGGTTATCCATTTAAGATCATGTCCTTGCATCTGTTTCTACTTTTGCATCTTAAAGAAAATAGAGGGGGCAATAGAAAATCCTCAGATCTGTACTCAAATGGAGTACTAAATCATCATTGGATAATTTCATAAGCAAGCAATAGCTTTTGTATACAAACATCATCAAAGCCTCAGCCTATGCATCATGGGCAGGGCCAATAAATCAAGCACATATCCATCCTTTTTTTCTTTCAGCTTATCAAGTCAACTCTTAGTATCTATTCTTATCATGTGTCTAGAGCATGAGGTGGGAGAGAGAGAGAGCTCTCAGACTGGGTAGAAGTGCTACTCCAGTATCATCCTTGAGCTAAGATAAATGCAAGAGAAAGAACGTGTATTTTAGCCACCAAATTAGCTTCAGCCTTTTGCATCACTAGCTAAGTTTCTCTCTTGTTTATATCAACATCAACTGCACCACAGCAGCAGCCCAAAAACAGCTAAAGCCAACAGAATGATCCTTGTATATTAGCTAGCTCACAAGTTATCCAAAAACAACAAATTCTATCATCTTCCCAAAAGCTAATTCAGGAATCAATTATGCATATAGTTCTATGTCCTTATGCACAGAAACTCAATTCTTTCTCAATATATCCAGCAAGCAAAGTCAGTTCAACTTTAAATTCAAAGTAAATTTGTCCTCATTCCACAGATGCTTCAGACTAGCATCATAAGCATTAATTCCATATGAGTTTCTTCAATTGTTTAAGTAGCAAATCATCTTACCTAGGTTATATTGTGCACACTCCTATTTGGAGGCACCACAAATATAACTAAGATATGAGAAGCCACTAAAACAACTCAAACAGCTAGTAATCATTTTCCTAATCACATAATCAGGAATCATTTTTTTAGCACTATCTGTCAACATAGATAGCTAAGTTTAGTCCAATACAAACTCCTGGTCATCATTTGACAAAAGGGACAAAAACTCAAAGCCTAGCATATTATCCTCTTAACCAGCTACCAATTCAACCACATTCTTTTAGCAAATAGCTCCAGTGAAAAGAACTTTTCTTTGCAATCTTAAATTGCCAATACCTGAGTAGTACCATAGGAAGCCACTATCCCAAAAATTCAGAAAACTTAATTTATATCCACCCTACTTGCAGCATACAAAATCAAATAACAGTACCATTAGGCAAGGCTCAGTTTTGATAGAACAACAAAGGATAGCAACATACTTGGGGTACAGATAATGTGCCAACATACATGGGTACAGATAATGTGCCACTGGTGAGAATAATTGGCAGAAGGGGAGAGAAGGAAGAGAGGTAGGGGAAGGTGGTACCAACCTGTTGGCAAGATCAAGCTCGCCGAAGAAGCCATAGTAGTAGTGACAACAGAGAGGCGAAGAACATTGCGACGGCACAGCAACACGGGGAGCATCATCGTGCTTCACTGTATCAACCACACCACCAACAAGGCCCCAGCATCCTAACGCCCACGCTGTACCACCGGGGTTGCACCTACTGCCGTCCCACCGGCATCGGAATAGAAGAGAAAGAACCCAACTTCACCACCATCATATCACCACCAACACCGCACCAAACCACCCCGAATCACCATCAGAACATCACAAAAATACAGTAAAGTAAGGCACTGGAACCCTAGACGCACACAAGATGGATGGGGCGAGCTCGAGGGGGGCTTTAAGAACAAATCCAATTGGAGAGCCAGGTCGGCCTGAGGGAGGAGAAGCCCCAGTGACCATCAGCGGCGACCACAGTGGCCTACCTCGCCGGAATCGGGTGGGCGACGGCGTCGGTGTCACCAGCAGCCAGAAGGGGGAGTGAGTGCGTGAGATGTAAGAGGGGGGTGGATGGGGGGAGACAGGCCGGGGTGGGGTTTAACCCTGAGCCAAATGGGCCAGATTGGGTCCAAATGGGCCCTTTGGTAAACCTGGCCCAATTCCAAAGAAAAATAAATAAGAAAATAAAATATTTAGCAAATCACTAAATGACCAAACTACCCCTCAACATAAATTATACCCTAGAAAATTATAGGAAAATCCTAAAAATAAATTTAATATATTAAAATTATCACAAAAATAATATCCACCTAAGAAAAATATAACTTTACTTATTTAAGTTAATAAAATGCAAATAAAGATTAAACACTATTAAATATTAAGTAAAAATTCATAAAATAAGAAAAACTCATAAAATTTAATAAAAATCATCTTTGTGTATAAAAATAAACTTTACTATTTTATGAAAAATACTAACTTAGAGTTTTTACAAATAGAATATAAATCAAATAATTAAAGACACTTAATTCTTTGATGAATTTTATAAAAATAAATATAATACTTAAAAATAAATAAAATTCATTTTTAAGGTCTTGAATAAATATATTATACTAGAAAAATATTAAATATATTATTAGGAAAGTCTTTAATGTTTAAATAATAAAGCCTTACCTAATACCTATTGTGTGAATTCTTTAAAACAATTCTTAAGTAAGAAATAATTACAATTCTTATAAAACCTTGAGTAATTAGTGTCTTGGTACTAATTCTAAATCCATCACTTGAATTCTTAATCAAACTTAAGTATAACTTTTAACTTTAAAATATTCTTTTAAAAGTCTTATTAAGAATCCTTTTAAATAAACATTGGGTATCACCCATTTATATAATATGGTGAATAATCATTATATCTTAACCACTACTAACATAACTTTAAATTCTAACAAAGTACTAAGACCATATAATTATGATTCCATCAAATAAATACATATTCCTTTCATAATAGCCAAACAAATTTAATCCAACCATTCACTTAAATAAAAAATGAATAACTCCACACTTCAATTATACCTATCATAAATCTAAAATTTGGGAAGAATTAAAATATATTACATTTTAAGTTTACTTAACCTTTTAAAGTTAACTTTAGTCGCAAGAGCTTATAAACATCATGTCTAATAAACTACTTATGTTTTTATAGTTAACTTTGGTCTATTTCAATCAAGACATAATGCATCTCAAGTCCAAACTATTCAAGCAAGCATAAACAACCGCAATCACATTCTATCCATCATATTCTAAAAACTATTAGGGTTGTTCAAACCTTAAGAAGGAAATCTTTTCTTCAAATGTTATTCTTTTTGCCACTTCAAACAATAATTCCCTAATAAATTCTTCAACTCTTAACAATTAAAACCAAGGACTTTTATCTTAGTCACCAAATAACAATTAATCATAATCATATTACTTTATACTTTATCTGTATATTTAAAATTGTTATCACTTAAGTTCCTTATAAATGACATTACTTATAAAGTAAAATTTGAAGATAAACCAACTCTTAAAAGAATCACCTAGATTCACTTCACTCAAAACATTGGTGATTCACTTTGGGAGTTTTACAAAATGCCTATCATTACTTATGCATAACTGCATCTTGCTTCTTTAAACATTAGTCCTTACCGGACCAATGATGAAGATTTCAGATATTGGATCTTATGTCATCTCGAAGATCGTAAGTGCATAATCTTGCAATCACAAAAGGCAAGTTCACACTTGCTCATGTCCTTTGATTATTTTCTGTAAAGTATTTTACAAATCCAGTGTTGTCATCACTTGCATTTGAAAAAGGTCAGAAAACACTATTTTCATAATAATGTGATTATAGGTTATTTACCATGAGGTAATAACCTACTATAAGAGTTCCGGTGGTAAAGGAACATATTACCTAGGACTTAACAACCAATGTCGCCAGTGATTCTTGCGCCGTATGTTACGCGTTGACCATGAGATTTGGAATGGGACGGAGAAGTCATCTGTATCTTTTCCCTCTCGCATGGAGCTGGATGTGTGGGTCGTGGCTGTTATCACTCGTAGCATGCATATTATTTATGGTAATTCGTAGAGGATATGCAGCATATGGGTGGGAGCCCTCAACGTCCCACGATAGTTCCGGCATCTGAACGGTCTGTACAAACCATTGCCGTAATTCAATAGGTGGGCATGGTGTACACCAAGGAGACATGCGGGGTCGCGAAGAAGGCAGTGATTGGATTGGATCTTAGGTTGGGCCTCAAACCAAGGAAGTTTGAACGGGGACATACTCCCGGCCGTGCAACAAAACCTAAGGTCTCTCATGGGTAAAGTGACGCACCTCTGCAGAGTGTAAGAACTATAACTTGTTACTCCCTGTTCCGGGAAGGAGCTGCGAATGCGGCGGGAAAGGAACCCCATGAAGGTTCTGGTAAACCCGTGAAGGCTGACGGACATAGCTTTTCAGAATAAAATCAACCTTTGAAGAAATGTTTATGAAAAATTGCATTGCCTATGACCTATGGTCTGTTGCTATAGATATAGTGCATCAAACACTCCTTTTCTAGTGAACTTGCTGAGTACGCTCGTACTCAAAGTATCTTCTTAACCCTTGCTAGGTTCTAAAGCCAGTACAGACGATGACTACATCAAGCCATGCTCCAGGAATCATCATCAAAAGCTAAAGCTCTTCAATGAAGTCAAGAAAGTCAACATATACATCAGCTCAAGTGAAGACGAAATTGTTGATTAGTTAAGAATAGAACCTCTAGCCATAGAACCTACTTCTGTAGAGTACTGCAATAGCAGCAGTACAATCCAAATAGTTAGATGCTAATTTTATTAGCATAATAGTTATGAGTTGTTTATTTCTGTTTCTTCTTTGTAAAAAGTTTCTTTCTCTCTCTTTAATCTAGAGTGCTCTCTGGATCTTGTGTAAAGAGTTGAGTTGTAACCTATAGTCATATCTTGGACCTGCTGTGTTTCTGTTGTACTACTCTGAGGGATGTAATACTAGTGAACGGTGTTTCATTGGTGTTATGTCAACGACTATAGTGTACTACATCATGCAGTGGTATGCTGGGTCACCGCAGTTGGTATCAGAGCATATGCTTTGACCTTAGGATTGAAACCCTTTGAGGAAGATCTGTAGGTTGGATAGTGACCATAGGAGCCATCTTATCTAAACCAAATGATCTTATGACATGTGATGAGTATCCACTTGAGGATAACCTTGTCACACCTAAGTCACATGCTTAAGTCATTCGTTCTTAGGAGTAATTATTTATCTTTTCTCAAGTATAGTGCTCTTTAGTGTCTTCCAAAGGAGACGTAAACCACCAAGATACTGTAGGAAAGCCAATTGGTCACAGTGAATTAGGGTCAAGTGTAAGACATCAAATGAAGTAGTTCTAAAAGTATAGCTTAACCCTAGAATGTAAGTAAGAGCAGTAAAATCTTAGTATCGGTTGGTAACCAAAGACAACATGATGAATATCATTAGGATAGATGTTGATGTAATGAGTAGTAATCATGTGGTATTCACTTGAGAATTCTACGTGATGAAGTGAAATTATGTTAGGATTTAACGATGGAGTAATGTGAAACAAAGTCATCATGGTTAGATTAGCTCTTGAATCATGATGAACGGGTAAAACATAATAATATCATGGTGAGATTAGCTCCGAAACCATGATGAGAGTGTAAATATGACAAGAAATTAGTAAATTATCCTAAAGTATAAGTAAGAAAATACCATGGTAGAGCTATGATAGAAGTTTTAGATGCTAAAAATTTCTAATAATCTTTGGTTTAAGTTAGAAAATAGAATTTGATTAGTCATTTGGAGTGATCATGTGAGGTTAGTTACTAAATAAGAAAGGTTGGTTATTAATTATTTCAAAAATTGAGACAAAAGGGTTAGTAAAAACCAATTTGAGATCACTTTGTTTAAAATTATCCTGTTGCAATTGAGCAATTTGGGTAAATATTGAGACAAAGTATAGTTTGACCCTATGTGCTAAGTATCACAATGTAAACCTATATGAGGAGGTGTCATATACTACACAACTAAGCCCGAGTTCTAGAGATATTATACTCAACTACTATATTCTGGGCTTAGCATATTGTGTGTTATATGTACCACAGTTGGGTTTATTGGTTTTTCTTGGATCTTTTTGTTGGACTAGATCTGTACATGAAGTTTGACTTGATGTGCAAATGAATGTTGCAACATCCTGTAACATCCCAAAAATACTAAGCTTGGATCATCAAACACTAATCATCAAACTTAGGGTTAACAAAAACTTTTCTAAACAAAATTATGGAAGCATGCATGTGAGTATGCATTTCATTTTGAATGCTTTTAAACCACCTTGTTTATGTGTCCCATTGCTTGTAAATGGATGCTTAGGTGAAATAAACATCATCTAAACATTTCCCACACTTTTCCTAAAGACAAGTAAATCAAAACAAATAAAATAAGGGAATGGTCATTTTGACCAATTTAACTCCCATGCCTACTTTGGCTGTCTCAAACTTTCAGAACCTAACAGAAACCTTTCTGGATCTTTGCACCCCTTGATTGTACTCATAACAAAGTATCAAGGCCCACTTTGTGATCATCCAAAAACTTTCAAATGCATAGTTTAAATGGCAATTCAAAATTGAATCTATATCATATGGGAAGATCCCACTTTTTCAAAAACCACTCAAACAAGCCCAACTTTCAAAACCCAAGCATCTACAGACTCACCAGCACCAACCTAGCACACCCACCAAAAATCTTTTGAAAATTCAAAACTTGAGTTCTTGCGGCCATTTCATCAAACAGGTTGCAGACACAAATCAAACAAAATCCAAACACTATTGTGAGCAGTGATTGAAGCCTAACTTGTTCCCTCTCTGGTTGCAACTAGGCTTTATTAGATCATCTAGCTCAATTGCACACCCTTAGCATCACTGTAAGCTTGGCATTACCATCAATGATGAGCAGGCCGAATGCACCCTTATCACCCCCATGTCGACAGCCAGCTAGGAGGAGAAACAAGCCTAGCCAGATGTCTGGGAGCAAGCCAACACCCCACCGCCACTCCCTGTCCCGCGCTCGAACGTTGCCAGCCACTGGACCACACGCACGAACCATGCCAACCTCGCCAGCAACCATGCCGAGAGCACGCCCCGTGCGCCACGCTCAACCAACGCCCACAGACCGCGCGCCGCCCTCGCCGCGTGCATACGTGATCACCACCGTCCCAGCAACCCCGCAAACACGCTCGTTCGATGCCGCGCGGACCACGCGTGCTGTGCGTCGTTAAATTCTCCGTCGGGCATGCGCAGAGCACCGTCGCGTTCCGACCCAACCGCACTGCCCCACGTCCCGCCACCGTGTCGTTGAGCATCGCCAGGGAGCACCTCACCGCCCCTACCATCGCCCATGCCGATAGCCGTCTGTACCACCGCCCTCGACGAGCTCACCGTGCACCCCGTCGGTCCCCTCGCTCGACTATAAATAGAGGCCACCCCCAGTCGAATTCTTCACACCATTCTACTCCCCTCTCCTCACTGATCGTGCCACACCGTTCCCGGAGCAAGGAGAGCACCACCTCGTCAGAATTTCACTGGAGCCCGCCGCCTCTGGAGAAGAAGGGAGCCATCGATTTCGTCCACCCCAGGAGCTGCCGCGACCACCCCTGAGTCGCCGTCGTCGACTTCGTCGTTTGCCCGCCTCGCCGACCCTCGCCTGTACCCTGGTGAGCCCCCAACGACCCCCATTGGCCGTGCTAGGTTTTTGTCTCGCCGGCGTTGCCCAACGTCGACGATGACTCTCAGCCGTTCGATTAGAACCAGATCGAACGCACCACAGCGTCCCATACCGCTTCGCACCCCCTCGTCTCACAGACGCGTGGGGACATCCACTTAAACAGCCCACGGAAGCGCTGCGCTTAGCAGGCCGGCCCAGTATCGCTTCCCGCGCAGCCCAGTTATTTGAATTAAACCTTTTCTATTTTATTTCAAACACACTTCTGTACCCAGTTTCAAAAATCAACCCAGGTCGATTCAGTGCACCAAATTGAATGAAACCAATTTTGTTAGAAAGGTCTGGAAATGCTAAATCCAAGCCCGTTGGATTCAATTCGATCAGTAGATCATCCTTGGTAAAAATAACAAGGCAGAAGCTTTTCTGCATTCAAACATTTTTCAAAGTTAAACCACAATAGCTTTTGAGTTGATTCCAACTCTCAAAAATCACATTTAACTATACCTTTCAGAATGTATAAAAATATATAGGTTTACTTATAGAAATAATGTTCAAGTAATAAAAGAATGCCACATAGGCATTTCTAGACATATTATTAAATTAAAATAAAAGGGTAAAACCTTATTAAATTGTGACACCACTTTAAATCACATTCCCATGGACTAAAATATGTGGTGATGACATGTGTCAACATGATCCCATGTTTGGTTTGGAGAATATTAAATCTTAAGTAGTTTTTCAATGAGTAGAAATTACTTTTCTAAAAATAAAAAGGGATTTAAACCAAACCTTAATCTTGTAATGTTAGTGATGATGCTAGATCATCTATAGGACCCTTTTGTGTGATGATTGCAAGTAGTTAAGTATTGCTTGGTGATTGTGTACAACGTATTTATTTATAAATGCTAGTACCGACCAACGATACGAGGAGGAAGGAGGATTCTACGAAGAAGAAGCCGAGGAGAACTTCAACCACTGCTCTGCACAAGGCAAGCCTTACTAATCAAGTTGACCTATGCAAGCTTATACTTGCAATTGTGCAAGCAAATACTTGCTTGTTACCATGGCAACCATATGCCTTAAGCATATGTGATCATACCCACTTGATACCCCAATCCTAGTTTTATTTGCAAGCTTCTACTTTATTTCGTTATCAAAGCTTTAACGTAGAGTTGACTTAAGTGACTTGTAGATTCTAGAATGATATATTTGAAGGTTGCATAAAGAACATAAAATTTGGCCTAAGTTAGAAACCTTGATATCATCCTAAGATATAAGGTTGTACTTAGTTGAATTTCCACTAGTTCACCACCCCTCATTAGTGCTACCCCCACTTATAGATGCTAGTGCTAAGCATAAAACTTGATCAACTTTAGATGGGAATACTTGGTGAAAATGGTTATGAAAACCTTAGAATGATGGATCATTCTACTGAGATGTTTTGACATATGTTACAGAACACCAGATGATTCTGGTGATGAAAATGTTGAGGCATGAGCCTTAGCCCTTTATAAAACTAATGGTTATCTGGATGCGATACCATTCCAATGTTACCGTACAACCACAATACCCGAAGATTGGGTAGGGCTTGACTGGAAGCTTATATACCTTAGTATTAGCTCCCTCACGGCCAAGGTCTGAGCTGAGGCTACCTTGTGAATATTGTCCACCTGTGCAGTACCCAAGATGACAGTTGGTCATGGTTGGGAGGCCAAACTCACAGGAGAGGTGCTTATACTAGGGCGTGCAATTGAAAGGTTAGGATTAATTATCCGCATATTGAGTATGGTGAATTCAGGATTTGTTCCTGATGGATGTATCAAATGTTGTGGTGAAAGTGTACAATCTCTGCAGAGTGTCAAACTATTCGAATAGCCGCGTCCGCGGTTATGGATAGTTGGAGTGGCCATACTGTTCCCCCGTCAGATGTTTTCAAAATGACTTGTGAAATGAATTGAGATTTTGACTTGACCACAACAGAGTTGTGACTTGAGCTACAATTTCCCACTTAGGAGTTATAAAATTTGTGACTAGCTTCTCTCTGAACTTAGTAGAGATAAATCTGGCTTTTTGCAAAACAACCCTAGAGCCTAGTGTCCTATTATCAAAAACCCCCTTCACTTGTTAGTATTAGTTTGCGAGTACTTAAAGAGTACTCATGGCTTTGTCCCTGGCTATTCCCGTGGCCAGACTATGAAGAGGAGTACCTGGAGGATGGACCCCAGGAAGGTTACGACAACTAGGATATCTCTCATCGTCAGCATTGCATGTGACCCCGAAGATGGAGCTTCGCCTATGCTACCGTTATTATTACGTATTCCGCTGCTTGAAGTTGTATTAAGAACTAGATCATGAGATCCTTATTTGTGTAAGATCTTATATATGGTTTGTAATGGATGATGTAGTGTGGTATCCAATTCTGTTATGTCTCGCAAAAATGGTAATCCTGGGATTGCGATGTATGGCATAACAGGCATCTGGGATTAAAAATCCGGGTGTTGACAAGTTGGTATCAAAGCCATCCTGACCATAGGAGACCCTAGTTAGACTGGACGTTTGAATTAAAAACTTAGTTTCAAAACCAAAGGAAGCAAATATTTACAAAAACTTATTCTTCTTCTTATCTCTCTGATTCTTTTATGAAAATTCATGTTCTTCAAAAACTCTTGCAAAATACATAAAATTTTGACACACTTGATGACTCTACTAACTTACTCATCCTATATTCTTGATGGACGTGAAGTACAACAAGTTTTATCAGTTGGGGAATAGAGGAGACCTTATCTTTGAGAGGGATTTGGACCAGCTTTCGAAACTTCTGGAGCGTCCGCACCCCGAGTTCTTCGGAGCTCAGCTCAATGATCAAGGAGGAAAAGATCTGCAGTGGATGATTGTTGCAAGTCTCCGAGGAAAAATTGAACCTCCCACTGCTGAGGGAATTCAGTTTACCCTAAGAGAGAACAACTGGCTCGATGGACTTGCTAGGGACATGCAAGAAAGCCTTGCCCGTCTGTGTGGGCAAAGCATCAATCAGATCAAGGGAACCCGCTTTGAGTTCTGCCCAAGGCATGATGCTAATGGACAACCACTGGAAGCCCCATACCACTCCGAGCTGAAGACTCAATTGGACCATCTTAGCTTCATGATGTACGATCGTCAGCAGGAGTTGGATAACTATCGTGACTACTCCAACCAGAAGTCTGCCATCATCAAGACGAAGGATCAAACAATCGCCATGCTAGCCAAGGATCGCAAGTCTCGTCGCCGTTAGCTCGACAAGAAGGGGCGCATTATTGCCCGTCTCTGCCACCGCATCTCATCTTTTGTCGTGGGAATGGTCACGGCAGATGCTGCAATCGGCAGCGAGTAGTAGAACGAGGGGCAAGGGCGGCCAGCCATCTGCGGTGCGAGATGAGGGCGGAGACTCAGGGTTTTACCCAGGTTCGGCCCCCCGAAGGGTAAAGACCTACTCCTGCTAGATTGTATTATGGAGGTGGTACAATGGGCGAGCTCGGCGGCTAGGCGGCGAGTCGCTTGGGGGTATGATGGAACGTATCTCTACTCGCCCTCCAGGGAGGTTTATATAGGCTCACCTCCCCTAGGGTTTACGTATCTCAACCGATTCAGTTAAAGCTTCGGTACTCGTTTAACCTAATCCGACTGGGCCTATCTACTCGCCTGGGCCTTCAGCTTCCAGTCGCTTGGTTCCTCGCTGGGCTTCAATCCAGTCGCCGTCTTGCAGGCCCACTCGCCAATTCTTGGGCCAGTCGGAAATGGCCTGCTGGGTATACCCCGGTAGGCACATCCCCATCAGTAGTCCCCGAGGCCGGCATCGATTAGGCGTAGGTGGCTGCTCGCAGTCGGAGCATACGGCTGCTGAATAGACATCCAGTCGAATCGGCGGCGGGTTCCTGTATAAAGAAAAAACTAGTCATACTGCTCGCGGCTTTGGCGAGTAGAGTCGGCGAAACACTGTCATAGTGGTTGGGTCGGCGAGCCGAGTGGCTGAAGTTGGACCGTTAAACGTGGTCAAACTAGCCGTTGGAGTAATCCAACGGTAACTTTTGGCGTAATCATCGCGCGGTAGCGGTTCCCTGATTTGGCGGGTAACAACCGCTATATAAGAGGAATGGCAGGCGATCAGAAATCCACCTTCTCACCATTTCCTCCGACTGCGCGCACCTTTCACCTCCCTCCGAATAGCGAACCAGCCAACCGGAAATCCTCTGAGCCCCCACAAATCTTTCCGCCATGGCCCTCTCCACCGAACCTTGGGGCAGATCAAAGTGCACCAGGGCGCAACTGGCTTCCTTCGAGGAGGCCGGGATCCTGCAAGCCGGCTGCTGGTGCATCCCCGCGGCCGGAGAGGTGACTCCGATCCCGCGAGAGAGGGAGTTCATCTGCTTCACCAGCCATCTTGAACGGGGGCTAGGGTTTCCCACGTCCCTATTCTTCCGTCGCTTCTGCGCCTACTATGGGATCCAGCCATCGGATCTGGGTCCCCATAGCATCGAGCAGCTCGCCATCTTTGTGGCGTTCTGCGAGTGCTACTTGGGCTGCCGGCCCTACTTCCCTCTGTGGCAAGATCTGTTTCATGGACGGATCAGCCGCGAGGAAGCGGGCGGCCCAGTGCTAGCCGCGGGTGGCCTAACCTTCCAGCTGAAGTCGAAGGCTTCATTCTTCGACCTGATGCTGCCCGCCAAGGCGGCGAGCGACTGGAAGAAATCGTGGTTCTACGTAGCCGAGGCGACCCCGGAGGGCGAGTCGGCGATTCCGCGGTATTCCGCCAACCGGTCCGAGCCGCGCCGCCTTCAAATCGGCAAGCTCCCCAACGACCAGCGGATGGTCGTTGACGAAATGCTTCAGACCATCCGCGTTCTGAAGAAGAAGGGCCTTCAGACGATAAATCTGTACAACTGCTGGCTCGGGCGGCGGCTCGTCCCGTTGGCGCGGCGCGAGCACTACATGTACCAGTATACCGGTCGGGACGACTCGACGAAGGCCTGCCTCACAAAGACTACCTCCCAGCACTGAAGAAAATCACTCAGGCGGTGTACCTGGACGCACAGGCTGGGGTCGCCCCTTACACCGCGAAGCGTCCAGCCCCAACGGTAATCGCTTTACTTTGCTCGCAGTCGCAGTTTTTGCAGTCGCGGTAATTCTAATTTCATCTTGCGTTCTTTGCAGCTATTCCAAGTGGTGGGAGGATGGCTCCCGCCTTCAGACGACGAGAACTCGAGCTCGTCCGTCCAAGACGTGGGCGAGTCGCCTCCCGCCAAGGGTGATGCCGGGAGTGATGAGGGCGACAGCGACGATGAATCCGAAGAAGAAGTCGCCCCGCTGCTCCGCAAGACCCGTGGGCAGCGTCAACGCGAGCTCGAGGCAAGCAAAAGCCTCGAGCCCCATGACGATGACGACGAGCTTCCAGAAACCACATCGCGCCGCCAAGCTACTCCATCAAAAAAGAAGAAGAAGGGAAAGGAAGCGAAGGCCCCTCCAAGGAGGGCGAAGACGAAGCCGACAAGGCCGGCCTCGCCACCGCATTCAGCGAGCAGTTCTGACGCCCCCAGCCCGGCCAAGGATGAGACGCCACCGACGACGGCCGCGCTGGACACGGCCACCATCGAGGTGCCCCTGGCAAAGATGCCTCCGCCATTCGCCCCAGTCTCGGGGCTGGGGGATGCTTCTGCCGTAGCGGCTTCGCCTCGCAGGGAAGCTCTGGTCGAAGAGGTTACAGAGGCTCCGGTTGCAGCCTCGATGATGAAGAAGCCGTCCGTGTCTTGGGCACGCGACGTCCTGGACATGGGGCTCAGCCGCCGACTGGGCCCTGAACTGGAGAAGCCAGCCGGCCTCCGTACGGGGCTGCGCTTCAGTCCGGTCGCCAAGTGAGTACACTCGCCTTCCTTCGTCTTCCAAAATCGCTTGAATTATCTTGCTTATACGATTGATGTACAGGACCGGAGTGAAGAGGATGGGTCACCCGACCGTGGCTAAGGTGCCACCCGTTGTCAGCGAAGAGGATTCTTCCCGCAAGAGGAAAGCGGACGAAGTCACCGTCCCTGCGGATGGTGGTAAGAAGGCCAAGGGTGACACCATCGTCACGATTTATGACGACACGGCGGCCGCACCGGCTGGACCCGCAACAGAGGCGGCCGCGTCCACGAAGGAGGGCGCTCCCTTGCCTGGAACAGCCGAGCCGACCTCCTTTGGGGCGGGTGCCTCTATCGCCACCTTCCCGCGCTTTATGGCCAAGGCGGCCACGGCGAGTGGAACTTCGCCATCGAGCCACACTCCTGGGATTGCTGATGCTGAAATCGACCAACGTCGTGGGCATACGCCGGCTCTACTCGTGTCCGTGGACGCGATACAACTCCACGGCATGCTTGGCGCAGCCATCCAGGTACATCCAGTCCCCGAGGATCAGGTCGGTGCTTTGCAACGGCCTGATTCTTTTAGTGTCTTATATTTATTTTTCGTATCCAGTCCCCGAGTGCGTACTCGCTGAATTTCAGCGGTGGGCACTTAGGAATTTTATTGAGTGCCAGTCCCCCAGTGCGCACTCGCTGAATTTCAGCGGGTGGGCACATAGGAATTTTCTTGAATGCCAGTCCCCGAGTGCGTGCTCGCTGAATTTCAGCGGGTGGGCACTTAGGAATTTTGCTTCGATTAACCTTTTTTGGTGATGTGCAGGGTCTGCAGCTTGAATCGGCTGATCGATTGGCAGCGAAGCACTGCGCGGAGAAGGAACTGGCCCTCGTCCAGGAGGCGAACAACGGGCTTCAGGCGGTTGCCGCGAAGGTAGAGGAGGCTCGTCAGGGACTTGTCCCCGCGGGTGAATTGGCAGCGGCGCAATCGGCTTTGAGTTCTGCTGAACAGCGGATCACCGTCCTCGAGCGCGAGCTGCGGGAGGCGAAGGAAGAAGCAAGCTCGGCTGATGGGCGAGCCAAGGCCGCCATTGCAGCTGCCGAAGAGGATCGCAGGGTGTCGGACGCCCTTGTTGCTGGGCTTCAGGACGACCACACTTCGCTTCAATGCTTCATCACGGATCTCGCCCGCCCGTTGATTGGTAAGTGCGTCTGCCTCTGCCAGTAGTTGTGCCTTGTGTGATATCCGTCGTATTTATTATTGTCTTCTACTCGCAGGTCGCATCATCGATAGCGCGGAAGAGGCAAGCTCGTTCAATGCGCGGCAGTGCGTAAGCACGCTTGTCGACTCAGCAACATTGTCGGCGACGTGCATCCGTGCCTATCTCCAAGAGATATAGCCCACGGAAGTAATTCCGAGCGACCTCGTTGAGGTGTGGAAGTATTTGGAGAAGGCGCCCGCGGTCGGCGTTTCGGCGCGGAGCGGCGACGGCACTTAGTCTTGGGCTTGCCCACTTCCCCGAGGACTTCGACATCGACGATGTGACGAGTGGCTACCCATCGTCGACTGGCGCGGTGGAGCTTTCCGAGGTCCTCAAGTTGCAGGACCGCGCCGCCACGTACTCGGAGCGTGTCTGGGCAATGGGCGACCTCCTTCCGTACCAGGAGACGGTCGTCGCGCCTAGCGACCCTGAGCCGCCGCATCGTGACTTCAAGGTCGAGCAGCCCTTCCGCGCGGCGATGGCGGGTGAACTGACGACGTATCCGTCGAACCCGTACACGCCGTTCATCCGCAATCGCCGGGATGTTGGCGAGTCATCGACTAAACCTGCAGAATAGGAAAATTTTCCTTGTAGCATTAGCGGCAGGTCTGTCATGCGGGCATATTTTGTAATATAAGACAATGCAACATGCTATCGAATGAGACATTGTGTCTATTTTGGTATTTGTCAAGTGTTTGTGATTGATGTTTGAACGA
Source organism: Avena sativa (assembly GCA_916181665.1). Taxonomy (NCBI): domain Eukaryota; kingdom Viridiplantae; phylum Streptophyta; class Magnoliopsida; order Poales; family Poaceae; genus Avena; species Avena sativa. The sequence goes on along the minus strand of OV702297.1, from coordinate 293,018,832 downwards.
GTCCCCGAGCGCGTCCGCCCTTTTGTGGGGTTTACCTCGTATGTGATATGTTTGTTGTTTTTGTGTGTTTTATTATTGTGGTCGACTCGCCCAGACTCGAAGAGCCAGTCGCTAGGCGACTCCCTTGAACGCTCCGTACTTTGCCGTTTTCCCGTGCGCGAACAAGGTCGGGTGGCCGAGTCCCCGAGCGTGGTACTTGGCTGTTCCAGGCGCGACTCGAGGGTGAGTGAGGAGTTGGCGCATTAGTTTGTGCGCGTCACTCTTGCCTGGCCTGTGGGGTCAGTCGCATGGCGAGTCCTGGGCATGCTCTCCTACTTGGCGTTTTCCCGGACCGCTCGAGGTGAACTGGTCTGCAGTCCCCGAGCGTGGTACTTAGCCGTTCGAGTCGCTATGTCAAGGATGCGGAGGACCATGGTCGCTGTAAGAAGTGTAGGCAGTTGTCTTGGTTCGTAGAACCAGTCGGGCTAGGCGACTCCAATGGGGCTCCGGGTAGGCGTTTTTCGTGGACGATGCACGACCTGAGGTGACTCAGTGCTCTTGCACCGCACTACTTAGCCGTGCCGATCGCTGTACCAAAGGTTGACTTCTGCGGTTAGCGTGATGCTGTTATTACGAGTGCGAGTGGCACAAGACATGGAGAGTAGGCGCAATTTGCGGTAACCGTTTCTTTTTATTTCATAGCGACTGGAGAATACATATGTGGGGTTCTAGGAGTAGAACTTCCGTAGGAGGTTTACATTCCAAGGTCAGTTGACGTCGAGTTCGCCGTCCCCGCGGACGTCGATGAGGTAGTAGGCGTCGTTGCCAAGTACTCGCCCGATGGCGAATGGCCCTTCCCACGGAGGGGAGAGCTTGTGCATGCCCTTCTTGTCCTGGATGAGGCGTAACACCAGGTCGCCCTCTTGGAAGGTGCGAGTTTTCACCCGCCGGCTGTGGTAGCGGTGGAGTCCCTGTTGGTAGATAGCGGTGCGTGACCGAGCCAGGTCACGTGCCTCGTCGAGTTGATCGACCCCGTTTTGGCGGGCGAGCTCGTTTGCGGCCTCCGTGTAGTGAACGATCCGCAGCGAGTCGTGCTCGAGGTCGGTAGGCATGACTGCCTCGGCGCCGTAGACCATGAAGAAGGGGGTGAAACCTATCGACCTGTTGACCGAGGTGTGGATCCCCTAGATGACAGAGGGCAACTCCTCGACCCAACACCTGGCGGTGCGCTCGAGTGGTACTTGGAGTCGCGGCTTCAGGCCATGGAGGATGCTCTGGTTGGCTCGTTCCGCCTGGCCGTTGGATTCCGGGTGGGCGACTGACGCGAGGTCGAGCCGAATGTGGTGCTCTTCGCAGAATTCGGCCATGGCTCCTTTGTCGAAGTTGGTGCCGTTGTCCGTGATGATGCTGTTTGGGAACCCGTAGCGATATATGATCTCGCGTAGGAATTTGGTGGCGGTCTTCCCATCGCATTTCCGAACTGGCTTGGCTTCCACCCACTTTGTGAATTTGTCGACCGCGACCAAGAGGTGGGTGTAGCCAGAGGGAGCCTTCTTGAAGGGGCCTACCATGTCCATACCCCACACAACGAATGGCCAGGTGATGGGGATTGTTTTGAGCGCTGAGCTCGGCACGTGCGTCTGGTTGGCGTACTTCTGGCACCCGGCGCACCGCTGGACAATGTCGACAGCGTCGGCATGTGCGGTGGGCCAGTAGAAGCCATGTCGCATAGCCTTGGCGACAAGAGAGCGGGCGCCGGCGTGGTGGCCGCAGTCACCGGAGTGGATGTCGTGGAGGATCTTGCGTCCTTCGGCGGGTTGGACGCAGCGTTGGAACACACCGGTGACACTGCGCTTGTGGAGCTCGCCGTCGATGATGGCGTAGGACTTGCATCGACGGGCGATCATCCGAGCTTCCGTCTCGTCTGCCGGCAAGGTGCCGGCTTCCAGGTAGGCGATGTAGGGCTTGGTCCAGTCGTCTGGCTCATTGACGAGTGCGACCAGGGCAGCCTCTGGTTGGAGCGGGACTCCGATGTCGATCTCCCTTGGGGGAGAGACTGATGGCTTAGTGATCGTGTCGAGGAAGACGCCGGCGGGTGGTGCGAGTTGAGCCGACCCGATGCGAGAGAGGGCGTCGGCCTCCTCGTTCTTCCGCCTGTCGATCCACTCGACGGAGTAGCCTATGAAGTGTCCGCCCAAATTGTCCACTCCTTGGCGGTACGCCGCCATGGTGGGGGAGACGGCGTCGCAGGTGCCAGCGACTTGCCCTGCGACGAGGTCGGAGTCGCCGTAGCAGCGTAAGCGATTGACGTTCATCTCCTTGGCCGCTCGCATGCCGTGGAGTAAGGCCTCATACTCGGCCATGTTGTTGGTGCAGGGTGTGAAGTTGAGGCAGAGGATGTAGCGGAGTTTGTCGCCCTTTGGTGAAGTTAGCACGATCCCTGCGCCTGCGCCGTCCGCGTTCTTGGAGCCGTCGAAGTGCAGGCTCCAGTAATGAAGGTATGGCAGCTTCTCTGGCTGCTGGGCTTCTTCCCAGTCGGCGATGAATTCCGCTAGGGCCTGCGACTTGATCGCTTTTCGTGGCTCGTATTTGATGTTGTGGACGCCGATCTCGACGGCCCACTTGGCGACCCGCCCGGTCGCCTCGCGGTTGCGGATGATGTCTTGCAGTGGTGCTGAGGACACGACCGTGATTGGGTGTTCCTGGAAGTAGTGCGGCAGGCGCCGCTGGGCTCTGAACACCACGTATACCAGCTTTTGGTACTGGGGGTACCGCTGCCGCGACTCGGTGAGGACCTCGCTGATGTAGTAGACAGGTCGCTATACTTGGCGCTCCTTTCCTTCCTCCGGTCGCTCGACGACCATTACGGCGCTGACGACTCGCTCGGAAGCCGCGACGTAAACCAACATGGGTTCTTTGTCGGCGGGGGCGGCGAGTAGCGGTGCGGCGAGTAGCACCTTTTTGAGATCGTGGAGCGCGTCGTCCGCCTCCTTGTCCCACTGGAAGGTGGGGTTCTTGCGCATCAGGCGGTATAGGGGCATCGCCTTTTCGCCCAAGCGGGGGATGAAGCGACTGAGAGCCGCTACTCGCCCAGCCAGCTTCTGGACGTCGCGCAGGCACTCGGGTTTGTCGAGCCGGGCGATCGTGTCGATCTTCGTGGGGTTCGCCTCAATCCCTTGTTTGGAGACGACGTACCCCAGTAGTTGTCCTGCAGGTACACCGAAGTTGCATTTGCCTGGGTTGAGCTTTATCTTGTATTTTCGCAAGTTGGCGAACGCTTCTGCCAAGTCAGCGAGTAGGTCGCCCTGGCGAGCGGACTTTACGACCACGTCGTCGATGTAGACGTGGATGTTGCGGCCAATTTGGCTCGCAAGGCATTCTTGCATGCACCGCTGGTAGGTCGCCCCGGCGTTCTTGAGGCCGAAGGTCATGGCGGTGTAGCAGAAGGCTCCGAATGGCGTGATGAACGCCATCTTCTCCTCGTCCTCGACAGCCATTTTGATCTGGTTGTAACCAGAGTAGGCGTCGAGGAAACACAGCAACTCCGAGCCCGCGGTGGAATCGATTATCTGGTCGATCCGCGGGAGGACGAACTGCTCCTTTGGGCAGGCGCTGTTCAGGTTTGTGTAGTCGATACACATCCTCCAGGTCCCGTTTTTCTTCTCGACCAGGACTGGGTTTGCCAGCCACTTGGAGTATTTGATTGGCCGGATGAAGCCTACAGCTAGTAGACGCTGCACCTCCTCGGCAATTGCTCGGCGGCGCTCTTCATTGAAGGGCCGCAGCGACTGCTTGACAGGTCGCACTTTGGGGTCGGCGTTTAGCTTGTGCTCAGCGAGCTCCCTGGGGACACCGGGCATGTCAGAGGGCTTCCATGCGAAAATGTCCCTGTTCTCACGGAGGAACTCGATGAGCGCGCCTTCCTATGCCGGGCTCATGCCCGTCTCGATCGTCACCGTCTGGCAGGAGTCGCCTGGGACCAGCTCGACGGTACGGGTGTGCGTAGTGGCCTCAAAGGTTGAGGTGTTTGCACCCTCCGAGTTGGGCTTATTGAGTATGGTGGGATCGTCGTTGTTGACCCCGCTCGCGTACTTGGCGAGCTCATCAGCGTGGTTGGTCTCCGCCGCGATGACGGCGTCAGCGAGCTCGACACCTTTGGCCTCGCACTCGGCGGCCATGTCGGGGTCGCCGTTGATGGCGATGACGCCGCACGGCCCGGGGAGCTTCATCGCGTTGTACGCGTAGTGGGGCGCTGCCATGAACTTGGCGAACGCCTGGCGCCCCAAGACGCAATGGTAGGGGCTGTCGAAGGGCACGAGCTCGAAGACGATCCGCTCGGTGCGGAAGTTTGCTGGTGTGCCGAAGGTGACTGGCAGCGTGACCTTGCCGATCGGGTACGCCTTCCGACCGGGGACGATGCCGTGGAACATGGTGTGGGTCGTCTCGATCATCGACTGCGGGAGCCGCAGCCGCCTGAAGGTGTCCAGGTACAGGATGTTGATGGAGCTTCCGCCGTCCATCAATGTCTTGGGGAGCCAGTAGTCGCCGACCTTAGGCTTGACCACCAGGGCGACTCGACCTGGGTACTCGATGCGTGGCGAGTGGTCTTGTCGACTCTAGGTGATGGGATGCTCCGACCAGTTGAGGAACTGGGGAACATCGACCTGGGCCACCGCGTTGACGGCGACGGCGCGGGCGATGACCTTCTTCTCGCGCTTCGTGTTGAAGCCCGTGAAGGTGTGGAGCGAGCCGGCCACTTTGCCGAATTTTCCGCCGTTTGGCGGGTCGTTGTCGGGGTCCTCCCGTGCTCGCCGTGCCTTTTCGATCTCCCTGAGGGTGTGGCAGTCGGCGGTGGTGTGCGTTGCGGGCTTCCCTTCCCTGCTATGAAACGCACATGGTTGGTTAAGGAGGGCCGCAGGGTCGAACCTTGGCTTGGCCTTGTAGTTGCCGCCGTCGCGGCGTTGTCCTCCGTCGCGGCGGAAGCTCTTGGGCTCGCGTTGCGCGTGCCCGGCGTTGGCGACGAAGTCGACTCGCCCGTCACTGCGGCGCTTGCCGGTGAGGCGAGTGTTGCTGTAGCGTAGGTCGGATCATCGTCCGCTGTCGTTGCCGCTCGTGCGGCGTTGACCTCCTGACTCGTCGTCAGTTTCCTGGTTTGGATCTTCCTCCGCGTACCGTTTGGCGATCTCGAGGAGGTCGGGGATGTTGTCGAGTGTGCGAGAGTGTCGCTTGAGCTTGGCGACCAGTGGCTCGTAGCGGCACGAAGTCTTGAAGCAATGGATCGCGGTGTCCGGGTGGATGCCGACCGCGTTGTACCAGAGTTCTTGCCACCGTTGGACCCAGTTGCGGGTCGACTCGCGGGGTCCCTGGACGCATCGCTCCAGGTCCTCAATGGTGGTGGCGCGGGTGTAGGAGCACTCGAAATGCCTGACGAAGGCGTCGCGCATATCTTCCCAGGAGTCGATACTGTCCTGGGGGAGGGTGTTGATCCACTGCCTGCACGTCCCTTCCATCATCAGGGGGAGGTAACGGGCGGCTAGCAGGTCAGTGTGGCCTGCGATCCCCATTGCCATGAGGTATTTGTCGAGCCAGACGGCGGGGTCGTACGAGGGGTCGTACTTTTCTATCTCCTTCGGCGCCTTGAAGTTTAGCGGGTACTTCTCGCCTCGGATCATTGGTCCAAAGCACTTGGGGCCGAGTCGACTGAGCGACCCCATGGGCTCGCCGTCGCGGCGATTGGTTAGGGTGTGTCGCAGGTCGTCTGGCTGGCGTGCGTGCCAGCTTTGGTTGTTGATGATATGGGTGCGGGCGTCGATGGGTTGCCCATTGTCGGCGACGAAGTTGGTCGCTGGCCTGGGGTCGTTGGTGGAGAGTGCCGCGTTCGCGGGTCGGTGTTGGAGCTGTAGTGTCTCTGGTGGTGGGCAGTTGAGGGTGTTTGCCACCGCTGGGCGGCCGCTTTATGCCGCCCTGCTTCCCGACGAACGCGAGTATACTCGACCCTGCGAGTCGGCGCCCGCTCTTTGCTGCTCGACGGCTTTTGCGGGCAGGGCCTTGACGTATTGGATCTGTAGGGCGCCGTCGCCGGTGGCCTTGATGCTGTTGGCTGCTGCCCGGCCTGCCACGAGGTTGTCCATCGGGGTGGAGAACAGTGGAAGGCCGTTTGCGTCTCGCTCCCGTGAGGAGACTACTATCCGCGGCTGGTCCCTGGGGGGTGTGCGGTTGGGTGGAGGCGGGGCGCCCATCGCCGTCGATCCTGGCGGGGGTCGGACACTTCCTCCTGGTGGCGCGTTCTCGCAGATCGCGCGCTCGGCCACGCGGGCCGGGTCGTTTTCGTCGTCAAAGTTGAGGGCGCGCCCCTGAACGGTGGGGTTCAGGCGCGACCTGATCTGCTGTTGGTGGTAGCGCGATAGCTCCTGCGCCGTCACCTGCTCGAGGCGAAATTTTTCGCGCTCGGCTTGCTCCTTGCGCACTGCCTCCGCCAGTTTCAGGCGAAGTTCCTCGACCTCCGTCGCCGTGGCGTTAGGAGGGATTGGGGTGGAGAATGGATCCTCCGGCGGATCGGTGCCGGTCGCCATGTAGGTCGCAGCGTGGCGGCCGGTTCCGTCACGGAGGTCGGCGGAGTTCTCCGACCCGGAGTCGAATTCGAAGATCCCGAGGATGGAGGGGTCCTCGAAGTCTCCCACGTTGGAGACCTGGGTGATGGAGCCCGCGGGTGAAGCCGCGGTGATGGACCCGGCGAGTGACGCCGGGGTCGCCGAGTCGGCGTCGTCATTGAGGGCCGCGTCTTCCGTGGCCGCTGAGTTTTCGGCCACGTCGCTGTGGGCCGAATTGTACTCGGAGGCGAGGCGATGGATCGTGCGGATCTGGCTCTCGGAGAGCCGATCGCGTGGCGGCGGCTCGCGGATGCGAGCCGAGTACTCCGAGACGATGACGTCGGTGAGGCCGACGAAGAGGCTGATCGTGCCGACCGGCAGGATCACGCTGTGCGTGACGGGTCGCGCGGCCGGGACGTAGCTACTCGGCAAGATTTGGAGCATCTCGCCGATCGCTATCATGCGGCCGGTGGCGACCGTGTCGTTGATGGGCAGATTGGATCTCGCCGCAGAACACCAGCCAGACCGGCCAGGCCCCACGGTGGGCGCCACTGTCGTGGGAATGGTCACGGCAGATGCTGCAATCGGCAGCGAGTAGTAGAACGAGGGGCAAGGGCGGCCAGCCATCTGCGGTGCGAGATGAGGGCGGAGACTCAGGGTTTTACCCAGGTTCGGCCCCCCGAAGGGTAAAGACCTACTCCTGCTAGATTGTATTATGGAGGTGGTACAATGGGCGAGCTCGGCGGCTAGGCGGCGAGTCGCTTGGGGGTATGATGGAACGTATCTCTACTCGCCCTCCAGGGAGGTTTATATAGGCTCACCTCCCCTAGGGTTTACATATCTCAACCAATTCAGTTAAAGCTTCGGTACTCGTTTAACCTAATCCGACTGGGCCTATCTACTCGCCTGGGCCTTCAGCTTCCAGTCGCTTGGTTCCTCGCTGGGCTTCAATCCAGTCGCCGTCTTGCAGGCCCACTCGCCAATTCTTGGGCCAGTCGGAAACGGCCTGCTGGGTATACCCCAGTAGGCACATCCCCATCATCTTTGGAGGAGACCATCCACGAGAGAGACATGCAGTTGGAGGAAAGGGAGAATGCCGGAGAGGATCTTCGTGGAGACCCCTACTCCTATCTCAGCGATGATGATGATTTTCTGGAGGATCAGGCCATGGACTTCTTCACCGATGAAGATGATTTCGCCTTCATCGATGATGATGAAGATGATGAAGCCACAGATTCCGAGGAGTAGTAGCACTTGAGCACTAGCGTAGTGAGTAGTATTCGGTCCCACTGTATCGTAGTAGACAGAATGGTTCTTAAACCATCTGTTTTTCCTTGTTGTGCTGTGTGTTGTATCGTGTGAATGAATGAAAAGCAAGTTGCTAGAAAATCTGAGTCAAACTTTAAAACTTTTCAAAGTCCCCGAAACCTTAGAAATTTCCCTCTTTTCTCATAATCTATCTCAATCTTCAGATGCCACGCGAAGGAAGTGGTTCACCCCCGGACCCGATGTTGCAGATCCTGCAAATGTTGACTTCTGACCGCGAAGCTGAAAGAGCGGAACATCAAGCCAACCTAGCCACTCTGCAACAGATAGCTCAGCTAGCCCACAACAACCAAGGCCACGGAAATCAAGATAACCATGGATCTAAGCTCAAGAATTTCCAGAATACCAACCCACCTGTTTTCACTAAGTCAGAAGAGCCCCTAGACGCAGATGATTGGCTGCAAACCATGGAAAATAACTTAGAAGTCGCCGGAGTGGAAGCCAACGAGAAAGTTCTGTTTGCCACCCACTATCTAGCCGAAGATGCCAGGGCATGGTGGAATAGTGTTCGTGCAATGACCGGAGGACAGATGATGACCTGGGAGGAATTCAAGGTCAAGTTCAGCAGAACCCATGTGCCACCAGGTTTGATCAAGAGGATGAGAGACGAGTTCAGAGAACTGAAGCAAGGAAGGATGACTGTAGTGGAATACCATGACAAATTTTTGTCATTAGCTAGGTATGCCCCGGATGAGATAGACACGGAGGCCAAGAAGAAAGAGAGATTCCTGAATGGTCTGCATGATGAGATGCAGACGGTGTTAGTCAATATCCCCTTTGTGGATATTGAAGCCCTTGTCGACTCCGCCATCCAGATGGAAGGAAAGATCAACCAAGCCAATGAGAACCGCAAACGTCGTATGATGCATCGGCCAGGAACCCATCAGACCCCAAAGTATCGTCCTAACCCATCTCCAGGATTTGCCCCAGGAACCAACAGACCCCCCATGAACCGTCCCACCTATCCCAACCGTGGAAACCCTAGACCCGGAGGAAATCACAACAACCCCGGCAACTCTAGCAATTTCAACCGTGCCCCACCCAAGTTCAACACCAACAATGCTGCCACCAACACCAACACTGCCTCGAGGACTGGAAGCAATGCTGTGCCTGTAGCGGCCAAGGACAAGTCGCAAGTGACTTGTTATGACTATGGAAATAAGGGTCACTACTCCAACGAGTGCCCCAACAAGAAGAATGCCGCAGCACCCAATGCCAATGCCCCAGCTCAGCAACAACGTCGTGTTCAGCCCGGAAGAAGATTTGCCCCAGGGAATTCACTCAACCGCAATGGCCGTCTTTTTCTCATGCATGCTGAAGAAGCTCAGGAAGCGCCAGACATCGTGCTGGGTATGTTTTCTGTTAATTCAGTACTTGCAAGGGTGTTGTTTGATTCTGGTGCATCACATTCATTTGTCACCGAAGAATTTGCATGCATTAGTAAAATTCAACCAACCAAACTGAAGCATGTAATGATTGTGCAAATTCCCGGATCAACCACCAAGGCTAGGAAAATTTGCAAAGCCGTCCCTATCCGAATCCATGGCATAGATTTTTATGCTAATCTGATATACTCGGAACTAAAGGTTTGGAAGTAGTACTAGGAATGGATTGGATGTCCAAACATAAAGGATTGATTGACTGTGCGAAGAAAGCCATCACCATGACCAGTATAGCCGGAATATCAGTCGAGCATATATCTGAAACCTTACCTCGTCAATTCAAATGCAATAAGAGTATAGCCCAACCTACCATTGACCAAGTCCGGATAGTCTATGAATACCCCGATGTATTTCAAGATGTTTTGCCCGGTATGCCCCCAGATCGGGATATCGAGTTTATCATCGAACTAATCCCCGGAACAAGACCCATAGCCCAGAGACCCTATAGTATGAACCCATCGGAGCTAGACAAACTGAAGAAGCAAATGGATGCCATGCTGGAAATCGGATTGATTCAACCAAGTGCGTCACCATGGAGATCACCTGTCTTGTTTGTGGACAAGAAAGATGGAGGTAACCGTTTGTGTACGGATTATCGAAAGTTGAATGATGTCACCATCAAGAACAAGTACCCATTGCCCAAGATAGAAGATTTGTTTGATTAGTTGACTGGTGCCAAAGTGTTTTCTAAGATTGATCTTAGAACTGGTTATCATCAACTCAAGATTCGTGCAGAGGATATTCCAAAGACTGCCTTTACCACCAGATATGGACTATACGAGTATACTGTCATGTCTTTTGGATTAACCAATGCCCCCGCTTATTTCATGAACCTCATGAATAAGATTTTTATGGACTTCCTGGATAAGTTTGTCGTTGTTTTCATTGATGACATTCTGATTTACTCCAAATCGGAAGAAGAACATGAGCTACACCTAAGGACCATTCTTGGAACCCTTAGAGAGCATCAGTTGTATGCCAAGTTTAGCAAATGTGAATTCTGGTTACAGGAGGTAGGATTCCTCGGTCATATTGTATCAGCCGGAGGAATTGCCGTTGACCCTGCCAAAGTGAAAGATGTAGAAGATTGGCAAGCCCCAACCACTCAAACCCAAGTTCGTGCATTTCTCGGATTGGCGGGATATTACCGCAAGTTCGTAGAAGGATTCTCGAGTATCGCCAGACCCATGACCCAATTGCTGAAGAAGGACAAGAAGTTTGAATGGACTGACAAATGTGAAGCGAGTTTTCAAGAACTCAAGAGAAGATTGATTTTAGCCCCAATCTTGATCATGCCGGATATCTCGAAACCCTTCAATGTGTATTGTGATGCATCCAAGATCGATCTCGGATGTGTGCTAATGCAAGAAGGCAAAGTTATATCTTATCTATCTCGACAATTGAAGCAACATGAGCAAAATTACCCAAACCATGACCTCGAACTCGCAGCCGTAGTTCTAGCCCTGAAGACATGGAGACATTACCTGATGGGAAATCGTTGTGAGATTTATACGGATCACAAGAGTCTGAAGTATATATTCACTCAGAAGGAGCTGAATATGAGACAGAGGAGATGGATTGAGCTAATCAAGGATTACGATCTGGACATTCACTATCACCCTGGTAAAGCCAATGCGGTAGCAGATGCCCTTAGCAGATTGCCGTGCCGCTTGAAATCCATGATCTCGAAGGAGCAACCAAGTTTGCACAAGGAGATGGAATATTTTCGAAGGAAATTAGTGAGCGAAGGATTTTTGGCTAGCATAGAACTTCAGCCCACTTTGATCAGCCAGATCAAAGAGGCGCAGAAAGGAAATGCTAGTATCGACGGAATCAAACATCGTATCGGTACAGGCAAAGTACCCGGATTCACCGAAAACAAAGAAGGAATTCTGTGGTACAAAGGACGCCTTTGCGTACCAGCAGATTCTGAGTTAAAAGAAGTTATTCTGAAGGAAGCTCATGATACTCTTTATTCTATCCACCCCGAAGGAACGAAGATGTATCAAGATTTGAAGGAGCAATTTTGGTGGCATAAGATGAAGCGAGAAATTGGAAGCTATATCGCCACGTGTGATATATGTCAGCGAGTCAAGGCAGGACATCAAAGCCCCGCTGGATTATTGCAACCCTTGCAGATTCCGGAATGGAAATGGGATTCCGTTGGAATGGACTTTATCACTGGACTGCCTACTTCTAGTAGGGGAAATGACTCTATCTGGGTCATAGTGGACAAATTGTCCAAAGTCGCCCATTTCTTGCCCGTCAAGACCACATATCAGAGTTCGAAGCTAGCGGAGTTATACATCGCTAGAATAGTTAGTTTGCATGGAGTCCCTAAGAACATCGTATCGGATTGAGGAACTCAGTTTACCTCGAGATTCTGGAAGAAAGTCCAAGAAGGTTTAGGAACCCGCCTAGATTTCAGTACCGCGTATCACCCTCAGACAGATGGACAAACGGAGCGAGTAAATCAAATACTCGAAGATATGCTGAGAGCCTGTGTGTTAGAATATAGATCCAAGTGGGAATACTGTCTGCCGTTTGCAGAATTTTCATACAACAACAGTTATCAAGCCAGTTTGCAAATGGCCCCATTTGAGTTCATGTACGGAAGAAAGTGTCGCACCCCTTTGAACTGGTCGGAAGTAGGAGAGAGTCAGATTTTCGGACCTGGCAGAAGAGTTACGCCGACAAGAGACGTCGAGACCTCGCCTTCAACATAGGAGATTTTGTTTATCTGAAAGTGTCGCCATTGAAGGGAATGCAGTGTTTCCAACTCAAAGGAAAGTTAGCCCCCAGATATATCGGACCTTTCAAGATTCTGAACCGTCGAGGAGAAGTGTCGTATCAATTGGAACTACCCGAAGATATGTCAGCCGTGCACAATGTGTTCCATATCTTGTTACTTCGCAAGTCCCTCGAAGTTCCAGAGAAGACCGAAGTGTTCAAGAATATCGATCACAGGACCATAGAGATCAACGATGACCTAACCTTTCCCGAAGTACCCATCCGTATTTTGGAAGACGCCTTCAGAACTACCCGAACCCGAAGCATCAAGTTTCTCAAGATTCAGTGGAGCAACCACACAGAAGAGGAAGCTACCTGGGAGCGCGAAGATCATATCAGGACGGAGTTTCCCGATCTCTTCAAATCCTAGGTAATCTTTTTCGTCCTTTTTCAAATCTCGGGACGAGATTTTGTTTAAGGGGGGAAGGTTTGTAACATCCCAAAAATACTAAGCTTGGATCATCAAACACTAATCATCAAACTTAGGGTTAACAAAAACTTTTCTAAACAAAATTATGGAAGCATGCATGTGAGTATGCATTTCATTTTGAATGCTTTTAAACCACCTTGTTTGTGTGTCCCATTGCTTGTAAATGGATGCTTAGGTGAAATAAACATCATCTAAACATTTCCCACACTTTTCCTAAAGACAAGTAAATCAAAACAAATAAAATAAGGGAATGGTCATTTTGACCAATTTAACTCCCATGCCTACTTTGGCTGTCTCAAACTTTCAGAACCTAACATAAACCTTTCTGGATCTTTGCACCCCTTGATTGTACTCATAACAAAGTATCAAGGCCCACTTTGTGATCATCCATAAACTTTCAAATGCATAGTTTAAATGGCAATTCAAAATTGAATCTATATCATATGGGAAGATCCCACTTTTTCAAAAACCACTCAAACAAGCTCAACTTTCAAAACCCAAGCATCTGCAGACTCACCAGCACCAACCTAGCACACCCACCAAAAATCTTTTGAAAATTCAAAACTTGAGTTCTTGCGGCCATTTCATCAAACAGGTTGCAGACACAAATCAAACAAAATCCAAACACTATTGTGAGCAGTGATTGAAGCCTAACTTGTTCCCTCTCTGGTTGCAACTAGGCTTTAGTAGATCATCTAGCTCAATTGCACACCCTTAGCATCACTATAAGATTGGCATTACCATCAATGGTGAGCAGGCCGAATGCACCCTTGTCACCCCCATGTCGACAACCAGCTAGGAGGAGAAACAAGCCTAGCCAGCATGTCTGGGAGCAAGCCAACACCCCACCGCCACTCCCTCTCCCGCGCTCGAACGTTGCCAGCCACTGGACCACACGCACGAACCATGCCAACCTCGCCAGCAACCATGTCGAGAGCACGCCCCATGCGCCACGCTCGACCAACGCCCACAGACCGCGCGCCACCCTCGCCGCGTGCATACGTGATCACCACCGTCCCAGCAACCCCGCAGACACGCTCGTTCGCCGCCGCGCGGACCACGCGCGCTGTGCGCCGTTAAATTCTCCGTTGGGAACGCGCAGAGCACCGTCGCGTTCCGACCCAACCGCACTGCCCCACGTCCCGCCACCGTGTCGTTGAGCATCGCCAGGGAGCACCGCACCGCCCCCTACCATCGCCCATGCCGATAGCCGTCTGTACCACCGCCCCGACGAGCTCACCGTGCGTCCCGTCGGTCCCCTCGCTCAACTATAAATAGAGGCCACCCCCAGTCGAATTCTTCACACCATTCTACTTCCCTCTCCTCACTGATCGTGCCACACCGTTCCCGGAGCAAGGCGAGCACCACCTCGTCGGAATTTCACCGGAGCCCGCCGCCTTTGGAGAAGAAGGGAGCCATTGATTTCGTCCACCCTCAGAGCTACCGCGACCACCCCTGAGTCGCTGTCATCGACTTCGTCGTTTGCCCACCTCGCCGACCCTCGCCTGTACCCCGGTGACCCCCAACGACCCCCACTGGCCGCGCTAGGTTTCTGTCTCGCCGGCGTTGCCCAACGTCGACGATGACTCTCAGCCGTTGGATTAGAACCAGATCGAACGCACCACAATGTCCTATACCGCTTCACACCCCCTCGTCTTACTGACGCGTGGGGACAACCACTTAAATAGCCTGCGGAAGCGCTGCGCTTAGCAGGCCGGCCCAGTATCGCTTCCCGCGCAGACCAGTTATTTGAATTAAACCTTTTCTATTTTATTTCAAACACACTTCTGTACCCAGTTTCAAAAATCAACCCAGGTCGATTCAGTTCACCAAATTGAATGAAACCAATTTTTATTAGAAAGGTCTGGAAATGCTGAATCCAAGCCCGTTGGATTCAAGTCATTTTAATCAGTAGATCATCCTTGGTAAAAATAACAAGGCAGAAGCTTTTCTGCATTCAAACATTTTTCAAAGTTAAACCACAATAGCTTTTGAGTTGATTCCAACTCTCAAAAATCACATTTAACTATACCTTTCAGAATGTATAAAAATATATAGGTTTACTTACAGAAATAATGTTCAAGTAATAAAAGAATGCCACATAGGCGTTTCTAGACATATTATTAAATTAAAATAAAAGGGTAAAACCTTATTAAATTGTGACACCACTTTAAATCACATTCCCATGGACTAAAATATGTGGTGATGACATGTGTCAACATGATCCCATGTTTGGTTTGGGGAATATTAAATCTTAAGTAGTTTTTCAATGAGTAGAAATTACTTTTCTAAAAATAAAAAGGGATTTAAACCAAACCTTAATCTTGTAATGTTAGTGATGATGCTAGATCATCTATAGGACCCTTTTGTGTGATGATTGCAAGTAGTTAAGTATTGCTTGGTGATTGTGTACAACGTATTTATTTATAGACGCTAGTACCGACCAAGGATACGAGGAGGAAGGAGGATTCTACGAAGAAGAAGCCGAGGAGAACTTCAACCACTGCTCTGCACAAGGCAAGCCTTACTAATCAAGTTGACCTATGCAAGCTTATACAGGCAATTGTGCAAGCAAATACTTGCTTGTTACCATGCCAACCATATTCCTTAAGCATATGTGATCATACCCACTTGATACCCCAATCCTAGTTTTATTTGCAAGCTTCTACTTTATTTCGTTATCAAAGCTTTAACGTAGAGTTGACTTAAGTGACTTGTAGATTCTAGAATGATATATTTGAAGGTTGCATAAAGAACATAAAATTTGGCCTAAGTTAGAAACCTTGATATCATCCTAAGATATAAGGTTGTACTTAGTTGAATTTCCACTAGTTCACCACCCCTCATTAGTGCTACCCCCACTTATAGATGCTAGTGCTAAGCATAAAACTTGATCAACTTTAGATGGGAATACTTGGTGAAAATGGTTATGAAAACCTTAGAATGATGGATCATTCTACTGAGATGTTTTGACATATGTTACAGAACACCAGATGATTCTGGTGATGAAAATGTTGAGGCATGAGCCTTAGCCCTTTATAAAACTGATGGTTGTCTGGATGCGATACCATTCCAATGTTACCGTACAACCACAATACCCGAAGATTGGGTAGGGCTTGACTGGAAGCTTATATACCTTAGTATTAGCTCCCTCACGGCCAAGGTCTGAGCTGAGGCTACCTTGTGAAGATTGTCCACCTGTGCAGTACCCAAGATGACAGTTTGTCATGGTTGGGAGGCCAAACTCACAGGAGAGGTGCTTATACTAGGGCGTGTAATTGAAAGGTTAGGATTGATTATCCGCATACTGAGTATGGTGAATTCAGGATTTGTTCCTGACGGATGTATCGAATGTTGTGGTGAAAGTGTACAATCTCTGCAGAGTGTCAAACTATTAGAATAGCCGCGTCCGCGGTTATGGACAGTTGGAGTGGCCATACTGTTCCCCCGTCAGATGTTTTCAAAATGACTTGTGAAATGAATTGAGATTTTGACTTGACCACAACAGAGTTGTGACTTGAGCTACAAGTTCCCACTTAGGAGTTATAAAATTTGTGACTAGCTTCTCTCTGAACTTAGTAGAGATAAATCTGGCTTTTTGTAAAACAACCCTAGAGCCTAGTGTCCTATTATCAAAAACCCCCTTCACTTGTTAGTATTAGTTGGCGAGTACTTAAAGAGTACTCATGGCTTTGTCCCTGGCTATTCCCGTGGCCAGACTATGAAGAGGAGTACCTAGAGGATGGACCCCAGGAAGGTTACGACAACTAGGATCATCTCCCATCGTCAGCATTGCCTGTGACCCCGAAGATGGAGCTTCGCCTACGCTACCATTATTATTACGTATTCCGCTGCTTGAAGTTGTATTAAGAACTGGATCATGAGATCCTTATTTGTGTAAGACCTTATATATGGTTTGTAATGGATGATGTACTATGGTATCCAATTCTGTTATGTCTCGCAAAAATGGTAATCCTGGGATTGCGATGTATGGCATAACAGGCATCTGGGATTAAAAATCTGGGTGTTGACACATCCAGTCACTACTTGATGTTATAGACCTAGATAGAGTAAAGGAATTCGTGTAAAGGAGTGCCGAATTTCAAAGACCAAAATGAAGACTTACATGAAGAACGAAGCCAAGTGTAAGGATTATCAACTCAATTTTGGAGGATGGATCAAGCTTAGATCATTATTAGTCAGCAACAAGAAGTGATGAACTTAAAGTTCAATCAAAATAGGTAATTTTGCTAAGAAGTCAATGGAGTAATTATGCAAGTTCATAGAAGTATCATGAATAAATATAAAGAAGTAGCTTTGAAACCAGGATGGTATTCAAGCTCTGACAATTCAGAAAGAATGTCAGAGGTATATCGGAAACCATAGGGTAATACATATACCCTAGGATGGTTCACAATTGGTAAATATCCGCAACTGGTATTTGATCCACAGTTGGTATCTTGTCCGCAACCGGTGTTGGTTGACATAGTTAACCAGACCTTCTTAGAAGTTGCATAAAGATCATAAAATTTGGCCTAAGATAAGTAAGACCTAAAGGAGTATAAAACTTAAGTGACCGTCTTTCAAGATGCTTCGCGAAGTCAGACCTATCCAAGCGAAAACGTCCAATAGTAAGTAAGACAAATAATGCTGAAAGATTTGTTTTGGAGATCCACAATTGTGTGGATGCACCGTACAATCTTTCATAAGGCTCTAATTAGGTAAAGGATAAGCTGAATAGAGACCAACATTCTAGTTATAAAGCCAATAAATACTATATAGAAAATTTTAAAACTATTAGTAAACCCTACGGGGGAGAGTAAACATAAGAAATGAAAGTATCATTATCTAACTTTCCAAATAAAGATTGGAGAAGAAGGACTAACCTGCAACAACAGTAAGCCTTATTTTCATAAGGTTAAAAGATAGTTATTATTATAAAAGTACTTAAGATAATAACAAAAGATTTTCTAAAGCGTGCTAAGGTAAAAGCTTGAAGGAAATAGAATAGATTAATTCTAACGAACTAATCCTAAGAGGAAACAACTCTTAAGTGATCTTTAAGAGTGAATAATCACATCAAATTAGACATGTATAGAGAAACAAGGAAATTCCTATGGGTATGAACTAAATGAGTTCAAATCCAATTTTTTGAAGGACTACCAATATGAACCATATCATCACAAATCAAAAGTTAGTCTTTTGATTTTAGTTATTGTTTAATGGAGTTCAAATCCTATGTTAGTGAGACTTCCTAAACCTTGTATAGTATAAGCAAGGAGATTTAATGATCAAGTAAAGGAGTTGGATTAGGATACCGAATCAAGGAAATGAACTAAATATGAGACCCCAATTAAAAGGAGTTTATAACAAGGACATATCCCTAAGGAAGTAAAGTAAAAGGAACTTTGGAGTATTTGAGACAACAAGATTGAAGATTTCCAAGTATGGTAGGAATTCAAGAAAAGGATCTGGATATGGAATAGTACCATTATTTCCATTTGAGGTTACCATGAAGTGGAGAAATGCAGTACCCAATATAAGTAAATTCCTTACTCCAAAACGTGAGAGTTTACTAACTTCGAGGACGAAGTTTATTTTAAGGGGGAGAGTCTGTATCATCCCAGAATTAGCACCTAGAATTATAGAGGACACAGGTTTGAGCATTGCATTCATGCATGAGAAAATCCAGAGAATTTTCGCGCAAAACTAAAGAAGATGTAGAGGGATCGATATCTCTCTTGTTCTGATGGAAACATCAGGGTAGGTGCGATGGATTTCGACATGACCTCTATTGTGCTTTTGTGTTTGAGGGGAAGACCATTCAAATTCGAATATTTAATTGATGAATTTGAATACAAAAAGAGTTTGAAAAAGATTAATAATTGTAAATTAAATTGTAATAAGAGATACTAGGTGAACCCTTATTTATGAAAAGATACAATAATTGCAAGTCTTAATTAATAAACAAAATTGAATGAAATGAATTATAATAATAAATAAGAATGGAATTCTTATCTATAAGTAAGATAAAAATATTAAGTTGTTCCAAGAATAAAGGAACACTTTATTATAGAATACAATGTTTCAGTGTGTCACATCCCAAAATTCTCCTAATTTTGGAATGTGAAATAAATAAATAATTTTGATTGATTGTTTGACTATGTTGAAAATTCTCAAAGAGAAGAAACTTTTTGAATAGAAAATCCTCTCAACCTTGAATTCAAAATCTTATATTCTTTTGTTATGACCTAAGTAGCCATATAGGCAAAAGGGCATGGATTGATTATGGATTGCAGAATTGGTGTGCAAGATTTCAAAATGAAAATTCATAAGCATTTCATTACATCCATGCATAGTCCTCACAAACTGAATCCAAATCCTGGTATCTAAATCCTATAGTTGATTTGCCCAAATGTTCCTAAAGGAAAATTAAATTGACTTTATAAAACCCACTATTTCTAGGGCATAAATTATTGATAATTATAGCCTAAGAGATCCAATTAATATTACAAAATTTTAGAAACAAAATTGAGCTCGTTTGGAGATATTATGAAAAAGTTATGGGATAAATACAATCACATAAAGATATAAATAAAATGAAATATACAAAGATTTATGAATCCACTATTTGCAAACTAGTAAAAAGATTATAAATATGATCCTACAATGATCTTTTCGATTTTAGAAAAATTTAGAAACAAGAATCATATCATTTGGAGTTCGTATGCAAAAGATATGAGGGAAACAAGTAAATAGAAAAAACAAAAAAAAACCCTAAGCGGGCCGTCCTAGCAAAGGACGACCGAGCCAGCCATGTACGTGAAGAAGGGATCGATCGGTTGCTATAAAAACCGTGCGAATCAGTTTTTCTCTAACCTATCTCTATTCAAACTCTCATAACTTTTTATCTACAACTCTAAATCGACTTCCGTTTGTTTCTACTTGTTCCCTACACCAAGACCTATCTCTACACCATCCTAAATCTCCATATAAACTCGTGGAGCCACAGCTGTACAAGTTTCTCTTCTCGAAATCCCGAATCTACACATGCTCGAATCTTATTTCGCTTTTTAACCCATCTAGACTTTGTTGTTTGCCTTCGGCCAAAAAATGAAAGTTGTAGAACTCGTTGAAATCTTTCAGTCCCGACAAACCTCACCTCTTTTCATCCACCACAGCCAGAGAATTTCGTATCGCAATATTTCAGATCTGACGGTGTAAATCCAAGATGTACTCGCGCTCGTTCCTTCAAATCTAAATTCCTTTAGTGAGAAGGTAGGACTAATGATTCCCTACAACTTTCATGTTCTAGGTTTTGCAATTTGACCTACGGATTTGTCTCTCTAACAAAGATCTCTTTCTTGTCTATTCTGAGCCAAAATCAGGTCGGTCTCTTCTTCTAGCCACCGGATCCTATCCAGACGGTCGAGATCCAATCAAACCGGTGCGTGGCATATCGTTATTCCAGTCAGCTTCCTCATCAACGCCACGTCATCGTCAGGTCAGCATCTAGTCCCAGTCAGCATGCAAAGTCAACATGTCCAGTCAGCGGAATATTCCCTGGAATATTCCATTCGAATTTAAAATTACACATTATAGATCTAACTTGGAAAATTCATTAGAAATTCATACAACGTCCAAAAATTGCATATAATATATCAAATTGAAGATAATTTTACGTATAATAATCTTATCAGAATAGATCCAACCTTTATAGTCTGTACTTACTGTAATGATTTAATTAGTTTTAATGGTCTTTTAGGTTAATAAATTCATAGAAAACTATCTATAACTCCGAAAAATATGAATAATATATCAAATTGAAGCTACTGTAATGTACATTAATAATATCTGGTTGGATCCAGCATTTGCGGATTATTTACCCTGTAGTGATTTAATTAGTTTTCATGGCTTTAGAAATCATTAAATTCATAGTAAATTATTTGCATATCATAAAAATATAAATGATATACCGATGGAAAGCTGGTTTCATGTAGATCATCAATATGCAATAAGTTCAGGCTTTGACTCTAAGGTTTTTCCGTGAAGGTTTAAATAGATTAATGACTCTTTTGGAGTAATAAATTCATAAGAAAATAAATAATGCTCAGAAAATTACAAATAATATGTCCCTGGAATCACAATTCCGTGGAGATTTCAGATATAATTTTAGTTTGATTTTAGGCAAAAGAAACTATATGAATCATTTAAAACCCATTAAACACTATTTAAATTATACAAAAAGATCTATAACTCCGATTAGGGTGAATCCAACGCCTACTGGTTCGTATTAACGTCCTCTATCCAGTAAACCCAAGAAACAAATTTAATTCGATAGTTAGAACAGTCGTTACAACAGAACTGTTAAAAACCCTATATTGGCAAGTAATTATTAATAACAAGTACTCCATTGCATTAATTGGCCTCTTGCATGCATCATATACTCTAGTATTGTGTAGAGAACTAAAGTAACAACCATTGTGACTTATTAAATTGTCATGCATGCATTTGTTGCATTTGTTTGATCTATATGTGCTATTGTTTACGATTGTATGCAATTGTTTGCTCGATAGATTGCGAGGAGTGCAACGTGTGTGATTGCAACTACTATGATTGCAAGTATTGTGGTTATGATGAGTGAAACCATTATATCTATGAGGATTGTGAGGATTATCTAATCGACTACATCTATAACAAAGGCAAGTGGTGCTATCTTGGTCATAAATGCCCTACTATTTTCCTATGCATTGTAGATGTTTTTGTAGAATTGCATATGTAGGAATTGATGTGTATATGATATGATATGTCCCATATTATTCCCTAGTATTCCTTGTTTATGATCCATGATATTGGTAGATTGCTTAGCTATGCTATTTAGACGAGGAAGGGAATCATACCATGAAAAGTTATTTGTTTTGAAAGGATTTTATTTTGCTAAATGACAAACCAACATGATTTTAATGAACCACCTGGGCGGAATGGCATTGATTGGGTCATCGAGTGTGGATTATGGTGGGGAATGCCGCCCAGGACACTGAGAAAGGATTGGCTTCTTTGTTTGGTAGCTTTCATGTGCAACCATGTGCCAATAATGAAATGGGCGGTTGGTTGGACTCAGTAGGTTGTGGTAACTCGAACCCACGTATCTAGAGATGTAGATAGTGTAGGTTGGACCGGTGCGTGTCGGGTTTGGGGAGCTACTTCCCGAACGGTTCCTTCTTGGACTTCTCGCTATCATCACCCAATATGAGAGTGGTGGTATGAGCTAGGCTGGCCAAGTCATATGGGTAAAGTGTACTAACCCCTGCAGGGTGTATAAACTAATCGATTAGCCGTGTCCCCGGTTATGGACAATTTGAGCGACCTGATACTGATGCTATGATATTTCTCACTCATCCTTATTTCTTAATTACTTAAAACTTGTTGGGTGAACATAATTGGGTAGGAGCACCTAGGAGTGAACCAGAGTGTCCTATTTATCGTATTGGAAAACTATTTTGTTACAAATGTTAGGATAAAACTGTTGCTTTATGCAAATGAGCCTGAACTCCACTTGGCCAAATAAGCATGTAGTTGATAGATCTGTTGATAACCACTTTAGCCTACTTGCCATACATTCAATGTATTGACCATTCGTGGCTGCAACGTTTCATGTTGCAGGTTATATCGTATCTGAGTGATCGTTCATAGGTTGCGAGACTCCACTCAACAATTGTTCCCTGTGGCACATTTGAAGGATGGAGATCTACCTTGTATTCATTTTCCGCTGTGTACTTGAATAAATAATGTAAATTCTGGATCATATTCGCTGTATTTATGATGCACAGTTATATTTGGTATCATTTTGTACTATGTGTGCCAGTGAACCGATCCAGGGATTGGCACTATACACATGAACTCAGCCTTATCAAGCGAGGGTGTTACACATTGTTATCACAATAAAGGAATAAAGGTAAATTAGTATAAAACAAATAATATAAAAATGAATTACATAATGAATAACTGAAAGGATTCTTGATTACAAGCAGATATAAATATTACATAGTATTTGCAAATGCATTCTAAAAGAAAGAAGAAAACTAGTAAACTTTATTGAATAAAATACAACAATACAATGTTTTTTACAATATCTAAACAGAAAATAAATTACAATAATTAATTCAAAGAAAATTCCTAAGCTACTGTTCTTTTGTTCCCTCCATCATCTGACCTTTCCTTTAATCTTCTCATTTCCTGCAAAACCACACAAAAGACAACAAAACAGAAAAATAAAATGAAGGAGATTGTTAGGCTAATATTACTCTCAGACTGGCATAGAGTTGCTATGCTAGGGTCATCATTGAGTATGATTAAAAGGGGCCAAATAGGATCTATTCTTATCAAATTTTAGCTTCAGCTTTGAGCATCATTTGCATAGAGTCAAAATTACACTTGGCAACCCAAAATCAAGGCCAGGAGCAGATAATACCAAACCAGCCGAGCACATCCTTAGAAAAAATATCCCACAAATGAAGCCTGGACAGGGGAAGGTTCCCTGGACCAGCAGCACACATGCAGACAGCTTACACATGCATGCAGGCCTATGTGTTGTCAACACTACAGGAGGGTACCAAATAGACTAAGAGCACAGCCGTAGCTAGCAAACCATATCATTCCACATTCCACCAGTCCACATCCATAACTCCAGAGAACATGGTTCAGCCCTGAAACTCTCACCAGCACCCTGGTTGCTTGGGCAAGCCATCCAGGAGCACCAGAAGAAGGCCAAAGGCTAGGAGGAGCAGGCTTACCAGTAATGGAGCAGTAGTAAATCCAAGGGATCAAGTTAGGAGGTGAGAAGAAAGGGTTGGCACATCAGTGATCAATAATAGGCACAAAAGCAACCACAACTCCAACACAACAGTTTATCCATTTAAGATCATGTCCTTGCATCTGTTTCTACTTTTGCATCTTAAAGAAAATAGAGGGGGCAATAGAAAATCCTCAGATCTGCACTCAAATGGAGTACTAAATCATCATTGGATAATTTCATAAGCAAGCAATAGCTTTTGTATACAAACACCATCAAAGCCTCAGCCTATTCATAATGGGCAGGGCCAATAAATCAAGCACATATCCATTCTTTTTTCTTTCAGCTTATCAAGTCAACTCTTAGTATCTGTTCTTATCATGTGTCTAGAGCATGAGGTGGTAGAGAGAGAGCTCTCAGACTGGGTAGAAGTGCTACTCCAGTATCATCCTAGAGCTAAGATAAATGCAAGATAAAGAATCTGTATTTTAGCCACCAAATTAGCTTCAGCCTTTTGCATCACTAGCTAAGTTTCTCTCTTGTTTATATCAACATCAACTGCACCACAGCAGCAGCCCAAAAACAGCTAAAGCCAACAAAATGATCCTTGTATATTAGCTAGCTCACAAGTTATCCAAAAACAACAAATTCTATCATCTTCCAAAAAGCTAATTCAGGAATCAATTATGCATATAGTTCTATGTCCTTATGCACAGAAACTCAATTCTTTCTCAATATATCTATCAAGCAAAGTCAGTTTAACTTTAAATTCAAAGTAAATTTGTCCTCATTCCACAGATGCTTCAGACCAGCATCATAAGCATTAATTCCATATGAGTTTCTTCAATTGTTTAAGTAGCAAATCATCTTACCTAGGTTATATTGTGCACACTCCTATTTGGAGGCACCACAAATATAACTAAGATATGAGAAGCCACTAAAACAACTCAAACAGCTAGTAATCACTTTCCTAATCACATAATCAGGAATCATTTTTTAACACTATCTGTCAACATAGATAGCTAAGTTTAGTCCAATACAGACTCCTGGTCATCATTTGACAAAAGGGACAAAAAATCAAAGCCTAGCATATTATCCTCTTAACCAGCTACCAATTCAACCACATTATTTTAGCAAATAGCTTTAGTGAAAAAACTTTTCTTTGCAATCTTAAATTGCCAATACCTGAGTAGTACCATAGGAAGCCACTATCCCAAAAATTCAGAAAACTGAATTTATATCCACCCTATTTGCAGCATACAGAATCAAATAACAGTACCATTAGGCAAGGCTCAGTTTTGATAGAACAACAAAGGATAGCAACATACTTGGGGTACATATAATGTGCCAACATACATGGGTACAGATAATGTGCCACTGGTGAGAATAATTGGCAGAAGGGGAGAGAAGGAAGAGAGGTAGGGGAAGGTGGTACCAACCTGTTGGCAAGATCAAGCTCGCCAAAGAAGCCGTAGTAGTAGTGACAACAGAGAGGCGAAGCACATTGCGACAGCACAACAACACGAGGAGCATCATCGTGCAGCACTGCATCAACCACACCACTAACAAGGCCCTAGCATCCTAACACCCACGCCGTACCGCCGGGGTTGCACCTACTGCCGTCCCACCGACATCAGACTAGAAGAGAATGAACCCAACTTCACCACCATCATATAACCACCAACAGTGCACCAAACCACCCCGAATCACCATCAGAACATCACAAAAATACAGTAAAGTAAGGCACTAGAACCCTAGACGCACACAAGATGGATGGGGCGAGCTCGAGGGGGGCTTTAAGAACAAATCGAATTGGAGAGCCAAGTCGGCCTGAGGGAGGAGAAGCCCCGGCGACCACAACGGCCTACCTCGCCGGAATCGGGCGAGCGACGACGTCGGTGTCACCAGCAGCCAGAAGGGGGAGTGAGTGCGTGAGATGTAAGAGGGGGGGGATGGGGGAGACAGGCCGGGGTGGGATTTGACCCTGAGCCAGATGGGCCAGATTGGGTCCAAATGGGCCCTTTGGTAAACCTGGCCCAATTCCAAAGAAAAATAAATAAGAAAATAAAATATTTATAAAATCACTAAATGACCAAACTACCCCTAAACATAAATTATACCCTAGAAAATTATAGGAAAATCCTAAAAATAAATTTAATATATTAAAATTATCACAAAAATAATATCCACCTAAGAAAAATATAACTTTACTTATTTAAGTTAATAAAATGCAAATAAATATTAAACACTATTAAATATTAAGTAAAAATTCATAAAATAAGAAAAACTCCTAAAATTTAATAAAAATCATTTTTGTGTATAAAAATAACTTTACTATTTTATGAAAATACTAACTTAGAGTTTTTACAAATAGAATATAAATCAAATAATTAAAGACACTTAATTCTTTGATGAATTTATAAAAATAAAAATAATACCTAAAAATAAATAAAATTCATTTTTAAGGTCTTGAATAAATATATTATACTAGAAAAATATTAAATATATTATTAGGAAAGTCTTTAATATTTTCAATAATAAAGCCTTACCTAATACATATTGTGTGAATTCTTTAAAACAATTCTTAAGTAAGAAATAATTACAATTCTTATAAACCTTGAGTAATTAGTGTCTTGGTACTAATTCTAAATCCATCACTTGAATTCATAATCAAACTTAAGTATAACTTTTAACTTTAAAATATTCTTTTAGAAGTCTTATTAAGAATCCTTTTAAATAAACATTGGGTATCACCCATTTATATAATGTGGTGAATAATCATTATATCTTAACCACTACTAACATACCTTTAAATTCTAACAAAGTACTAAGACCATCTAATTATGATTCCATTAAATAAATACATATTCCTTCATAATAGCCAAACAAATTTAATCCAACCATTCACTTAAATAAAAAATGAATAATTCCACACTTTAATTATACCTATCATAAATCTAAAATTTGGGAAAAATTAAAATATATTACATTTTAATTTTACTTAACCTTTTAAAGTTAACTTTAGTCGTAAGAGCTTATAAACATCATATCTAATAAACTACTTATGTTTTTATTGTTAACTTTGGTCTATTTCAATCAAGACATAATGCATCTCAAGTCCAAACTATTCAAGCAAGCATAAACAACCGCAATCACATTCTATCCATCATATTCTAAAAACTATCAGGGTTGTTCAAACCTTAAGAAGGAAATTTTTTCTTCAAATGTTATTCTTTTTGCCACTTCAAACAATAATTCCCTAATAAATTCTTCAACTCTTAACAATTAAAACCAAGGACTTTTATCTTAGTCACCAAATAACAATTAATCATAATCACATTACTTTACAGTTTATCTGTATATTTAAAATTGTTATCACTTAAGTTCCTTATAAATGACATTACTTATAAAGTAAAATTTGAAGATAAACCAACTCTTAAAAGAATCACCTAGATTCACTTCACTCAAAACATTGGGGATTCACTTTGGGAGTTTTACAAAATGCCTATCATTACTTATGCATAACTGCATCTTGCTTCTTTAAACATTAGTCCTTACCGGACTAATGATGAAGATTTCAGATATTGGATCTTATGTCATCTCGAAGATCGTAAGTGCATAATCTTGCAATCACAAAAGGCAAGTTCACACTTGCTCATGTCCTTTGATTATTTTCTGTAAAGTATTTTACAAATCCAGTGTTGTCATCACTTGCATTTGAAAAAGGTCAGAAAACACTATTTTCATAATAATGTGATTATAGGTTATTTACCATGAGGTAATAACCTACTATAAGAGTTCTGGTGGTAAAGTAACATATTACCTAGGACTTAACAACCAATGTCGCCAGTGATTCTTGCGCCGTATATGACGCGTTGACCATGAGATTTGGAATGGGATGGAGAAGTTAGCTGTATCTTTTCCATCTCGCATGGAGCTGGATGTGCGGGTCGTGGCTGTTATCACTCGTAGCATGCATATTATTTATGGTAATTCATAGAGGATATGCAGCATATGGGTGGGAGCCCTCAACATCCCACGATAGTTCCAGCATCTGAACGGTCTGTACAAACCATTGCCGTAATTAAATAGGTGGGCATGGTGTACACCAAGGAGACATGCGGGGTCGCGGAGAAGGCAGTGAATGGCTTGGATCTTAGGTTGGGCCTCAAACCAAGGAAGTTTGAACAGGGACATACTCTCGGACGTGCAACAAAACCTAAGTTCTCTCATGGGTAAAGTGATGCACCTCTTCAGAGTGTAAGAACTATAACTTGTTACTCCCTATTCCGGGAAGGAGCTGCGAACGCGGCGGGAAAGGAACCCCATGAAGGTTCTGGTTAGCCCGTGAAGGCTGACGGACATAGCTTTTAGAATAAAAGCAACCTTTGAAGAAATGTTTATGAAAACTTGCATTGCCTATGACCTATGGTATGTGGCTATAGATATAGTGCATCAAACACCCCTTTTCTAGTGAACTTGCTGAGTACGCTTGTACTCAAAGTATCTTCTTAACCCTTGCTAGGTTCTAAAGCCGGTACAGACGATGACTACATCAAGCCATGCTCCAGGAATCATCATCAAAAGCTAAAGCTCTTCAATGAAGTCAAGAAAGTCAACATATATATCAGCTCAAGTGAAGATGAAATTGCGGATTAGTTAAGAATAGAACTTCTATCCATAGAACCTACTTCTGTAGAGTACTGCAATAGCAGCAGTACAAGCCAAATAGTTAGATGCTAATTTTATTAGAATAATAGTTATGAGTTATTTATTTCTGATTCTTCTTTGTAAAAAGTTTCTTTCTCTCTCTTTAACCTAGAGTGTTCTCTGGATCTTGTGTAAAGAGTTGAGCTGTAACCTATAGTCATGTCTTGGACCTGCTGTGTTTCTGTTGTACTACTCTGAGGGATGTAATACTAGTGAACGGTGTTTCATTGGTGTTATGTCAACGACTATAGTGTACTACATCATGCAGTGGTATGCTGGGTCACCGCAGAGGGCTAGTCGTAGGTTGGGTTAGGCCACGTCCGCGTGCCAAGTCCACCAAGGGTGGCTAGCGGGGTGGCAGCCCCCTCACCTTGGCCGCTTGGCCCTCTTGGCCCTAGGCGCTCCCCTCTTGGGCCTTCTCCCTCCTGGGGAGGGCCCATGTGGGGTTTTTCCTTTTCCTTTTATTAAATAAATATATATTTAATATTAATTTATTAATAAAATATTAAATACATTTTATTTATTTCCTCTTATTCAAAACTCCTTTTGAATGTCTTCCGAACACTTTGGTATTTCACCAGAACACTTTCAGTTATCTCTTTCTCTTTCTATTTCTCTTTTAGCTTCAGATCAACCCGTAGAATCTATTACCCTTAAGTGTGACACCCTTACAGATCGGGAATGTTTATACATGAAGGAAACATCTCTTCGATCAATGACCAACATCGGTATCTGTAAACACATGATGGTTCCTTCACATTCCATGAATTTGGTTGTTCGCTTGAACCCTATAAACGTCGAGTCTTATTTCTTTTGTACAATGATACCTGGTTTGTCCAAGACACGATCTCATATATCCATATACAGTTGATCTTGTTACTGAAAAACACGTTTACTCGTTCTCGTAGTATCACATCCATGTGATCCAGTCACATGCTTGCAAGCTCATTGAGGTGATCTCATCGAGTGGGCCTAGAGTATCTATTCGTCACTCGGATAGGCAAATACCGATCTTGATACATACGCCTCAACTATTCCTATGGAATACCTGACACACACCTTTATGACCACCTAGTTACGATCATGATGGTTGATGTGATCAACGAAGCCGCGGGAGATAGTGATTAAACATGACCTCACAGTCGAAGGATTAAGTTACTACGCTTTGCTATATCGCAATGTTGAACATTATGACTGGATCACATTGCAATTCTATGGTCCGGTGATGGGGATATGTCTACCGGGGTATACCCAGCAGGAAGTTTCCGACTGGCCCAGGAACTGGCGAGTGGGCCTGCAGGACGGCGACTGGATCAAGACCTGGCGTGGATCCAAGCGACTGGAAGCTGAAGGCCCAGGAGAGTAGATAGGCCCAGTCGGATTAGGTTAAACGAGTACCGAAACCTTAACTTATTCGGTTGAGATATGTAAACCCTAGGGGGGGTGAGTCTATATAAACCTCCCTACAGGGTGTGTAGAGGATACGTTCCATCATCCACCCAAGCGACTCGCCGCCTAGCCGTCGAGCTCGCCCCATTGTACCTTCATCATACTACAATCTAGCAGGAGTAGGTCTTTACCCTCTGGGGGGCGAACCTGGGTAAAACCCTGTGTCTCCGCCCTCATCTCGCACCGCAGATGACTGGCCGCCCTTGCCCTTCGTTCTACTACTCGCTGCCGATTGCAGCGTCTGCCGTGGTCATTCCCACGATAGTGGCGCCCACCGTGGGGCCTGGCCGGTCTGGCCGGTGTTCTGCGGCGAGATCCAATTTGCCCATCAACGAGTCGATCGCCACCGGCCGCATGATAGCGATCGGCGAGATGCTCCAGATCTTGCCGAGCAGCTACGTCCCGGTGGCGCGACCCGTCACGCACAGCATGATCTTGCCAGTCGGCACGATCAGCCTCTTCGTCGGCCTCACCGACGTCATCGTCTCGTAGGACTCGGCTCGCATCCGCGAGTCGCCGCCATGCGACCGGCTCTCCGAGAGCCAGGTCCGCATGATCCGTCGCCTCGCCTCCGAGTACAACTCGGCCCACAACGACGTGGCCGAAAACACTGCGGCCGCGGAAGACGTGGCCCTCAACGACGACGCCGACTCGGCGACTCCGGCGTCACTCGCCGGATCCATTACCGCGGCTTCGCTCGCGGGCTCCATCACCCAGGTCTCCAACGTGGGAGACTTCGAGGATCCCTCCATCCTTGGGATCTTCGACTTCGACTCCGGGTCGGAAAACTCCGCCGATCTCCACGACGGGGCCGGTCGCCATGCCGCGACCTACATGGCGACTGGCACCGATCCGCCGGAGGATCCCTTCTCCACCCCGATCCCTCCTAATGCCACGGCAACGGAGGTCAAGGAACTCCGCTTGAAGTTGGCGGAGGCAGTCCGCAAGGAGCAAGCCGAGCGCGAAAAATTTCGCCTCGAGCAGGTGACGGCGCAGGAGCTGTCACGTTACCACCAGCAGCGAATCAGGTCGCGCTTGAACCCCACCGTCCAGGGGCGCGCCCTGAACTTCGACGACGAGAACGACCCGGCCCGCGTGACCGAGCGCGCGATCTGCGAGAACGCGCCACCAGGAGGAAGCGCCTGGCTCCCACCAGGGTCGACGGCGATGGGCTCCCCACCTCCACCCAACCGCGCACCCCCTAGGGACCATCCGCGGATAGTGGTCTCCTCAGGGAGCGAGACGCGAACGGCCTACCACTGTTCTCCACCCCGATGGACAACCTCGTGGCAGGCCGAGCAGTGGCTGACAACATCACAGCCACCGGCGACGGCGCCCTACAGATCTAGTACGTCAAGGCCCTGCTCGCAAATGCGGTCGAGCAACAAAATGCAGGCGTCGACTCATAGGGGCGGATGTACTCGCGTTCATCGGGCAGCAGAGCGGCCTCAAGCGGCCGTCCATTGGCGGCAAACACCCTCAACTGCCCGCCACCCGAACCACTGCAGCTCCAACACCGACCCGCGAACACGGCACTCTCCACCAACGACCCTAGGCCAGCGACCAACTTCGTCGCCACCAACGGTCAGCCCGTCGACGCCCGCACCCACATCATCAACAACCAGAGCTGGCGTGCACGCCAGCCCGACGACCTGTGACACACCCTAAACAATCGCCGCGACGGCGAGCCGATGGGGTCTCTAAGCCGACTCGGGCCCCGATGCTTCGGCCCGGTGATCCGAGGCGAAAAATACCCGGCGAACTTCAAAGCGCCGAAGGAAATAGAGAAGTACGACCCTTCGTACGACCCCTCTGTGTGGCTGGACACCTACCTCATGGCGATGGGGATCGCAGGCCACACCGACCTGCTAGCCGCCCGCTACCTCCCCCTGATGATGGAGGGAGCGTGCAGGCAGTGGATCAACACTCTCCCTCCGGATAGCATCGACTCCTGGGAAGAGATGCGCGATGCCTTCGTGAGGCACTTCGAGGGTTCCTACACCCGCGCCACCACCATCGAGGACCTGGAGCGATGCGTCCAGGGACCCCGCGAGTCGACCCGAAGCTGGGTCCAACGGTGGCAAGAGCTATGGTACAACGTGGCCGGCATCCACCCGGACACCGCAATCCACTGCTTCAAGACCTCGTGCCGCTACGAGCCCTTGGTTGCCCAGCTCAAACGAGCATACCGCACACTCGACAACATACCGGACCTCCTCGAGATCGCCAAGAGATACGCGGAGGAAGACCCCAACCAGGAAACCGACGACGAGTCGGGAGGTCAACGCCGCACGAACGGCAACGACAACGGACGACGGTCCGACCTACGCTATAGCAACACTCGCCTCACCGGCAAGCGCCGTAGTGACGGGCGAGTCGACTTCGTCGCCAACGCCGAGCACGCGCAGCGCGAGCCCAAGAGCTTCCGCCGTGACGGAGGGCAACGCCGTGACGGCGGCAAATACAAGGCGAAACCAAGGTTCGACCCCACGGCCCTCCTTAACCAGCCTTGTGCGTTTCATAGCAGGGAAGGGAAGCCCGCCACGCACACGACCACCGACTGCCACTCTCTCAAGGAGATCGAGAAGGCACGGCGAGCATGGGAGGACCCCGACAACAACCCGCCAAACGGCGGAAAATTCGGCAGTGTGGCCGGCTCGCTCCACACCTTCACAGGCTTCAACACGAAGCGCGAGAAGAAGGTCATCGCCTGCGCCGTCACCGTCAACACGGTGGCCCAGGTGGACGTTCCCCAGTTCCTCAACTGGTCGGAGCAGCCCATCACCTGGAGCCGCCAGGACCACTCGCCACGCATCGAGTACCCAGGCCGAGTCGCCCTGGTGGTCAAGCCTAAGGTGGGAGACTACTGGCTCCCCAAGACATTGATGGACGGCGGCAGCTCCATCAACATCCTGTACCTGGACACCTTCAGGCGACTGCGGCTCCCACAGTCGATGGTCAAGACGACCTACACCATGTTCCACGGCATCGTCCACGGTCGGAAGGCGTACCCGATCGGCAAGGTCACGCTGCCAGTCACCTTCGGCACACCAGCAAACTTCCGCACCGAGCAGATCGTCTTCGACCTGGTACCCTTCGACAGCCCCTACCACTGCGTCCTGGGGCGCCAGGCGTTCGCCAAGTTCATGGCAGCGCCCCACTATGCGTACAACGCGATGAAGCTCCCCTGGCCGTGCGGCGTCATCACCATCAACGACGACCCCGACATGGCCGCCGAGTGCGAGGCCAAAGGAGTCGAACTCCCCGACGCCGTCATCGCGGCAGAGGCCAACCACGCCGACGAGCTCGCCAAGTACGCGAGCGGGGTCAACAACGACGACCCCACCATACTCAAGAAGCCAAATTCGGAGGGCGCCAACACCTCAGCCTTTGAGGCAACAACGCACACCCGCACCGTCGAGCTGGTCCCAGGCGACTCCAGCCAGACGGTGACGATCAGGACGGGCATGAGCCTAGCATAGGAAGGCGCGCTCATCGAGTTCCTCTGTGAGAACAGGGACATCTTCGCATGGAAGCCCTCTGACATGCCTGGTGTCCCTAGGGAACTCGCTGGGCACAAACTCAACGCCGACCCCAAAGTGCGACCCATCAAGCAGTCGCTACGGCCCTTCAATGAAGAGCGCCGCCGAGCCATCGCCGAGGAGGTGCAGCGTCTACTCGCTGCAGGCTTCATCCGGCCAATCAAATACTCCAAGTGGCTGGCAAACCCAGTCCTGGTCGAGAAGAAAAATGGGACCTGGAGGATGTGTATCGACTACACAAACTTAAACAGCGCCTGCCCGAAGGAGCAATTCGTCCTCCCGCAGATCGACCAAATAATCGACTCCACCGCGGGCTCGGAGTCGTTGTGTTTCCTCGACGCCTACTCTGGGTACAACCAGATCAAAATGGCTATCGAGGACGAGGAAAAGACGGCGTTCATCACGCCATTCGGAGCCTTCTGCTACACCGCCATGACCTTCGTCCTCAAGAAGGCCGGGGCGACCTACCATTGGTGCATGCAGGAATGCCTTGCGAGCCAAATTGGCCGCAATATCCACGTCTACATCAACGACGTGGTAGTGAAGTCCGCTCGCCAGGGCGATCTACTCGCCGACCTGGCGGAAACATTCACCAACCTACGGAAATACAAGATAAAGCTAAACCCAGGCAAATGCACCTTCGGTGTACCAGCAGGGCAACTACTGGGGTATGTCGTCTCCAAGCACGGGATCGAGGCGAACCCCACCAAGATCGACACGATCGCATGACTCGGCAAACCCGAGTGCATGCGCGACGTCCAAAAGCTGGTCGGGCGAGTCGCGGCTCTCAGCCGCTTCATCCCCCGATTGGGCGAAAAGGCGATGCCCCTATACCGCCTGATGCGGAAGAACCCTACCTTCCAGTAGGACAAGGAGGCGGACGACGCACTCCGCGACCTCAAGAAGGTGCTACTCGCAGCACCGCTATACAGGTTCGTGTCCATCACTTCACTAAGTGACCTTGTTATCAGTTGACTATTTGTATCAAGTCCATGATCTGGAAACCTCGATCATGATATGCCCAATGAACTAGTACTAGAGGATACTAGGGACCTGGGTGTTTATATACCTCATATGTATTAATGATTCCGCTTAATACAGTTATAGCATGATACAAAACTATTATGAACATTAGAGATATAACAATAAAACAACTTTATTTATTGGCCTCTAGGGCACATCTCCTTAAAAAATGGCACGTTTTCGTGTCTGTGGGCCAATCCAAACGGACCAATTCAGACACCTCCTTGTCCGAAATGGGTTGGCCCGGTGGAGATTCCCTAACTCTCCTACCCCTTGCTTCTTCCCCAATCCCCAATGATTCCAAATTCTTGTATTGTATTTGTATCTCTGCTAATTCATGGGGATCTATGGCTATTTGTTGTGATGCCGCTAGCTATGATCGTTATAATTGGTATCAGGAGCCTTTTGATCGGAGGGAAACCTAGAAAAATTCCACACAATATAAATAAATTCATGTGTATGAGGTTGATCTGTGATATCCAGAGATGAGTCGAGTGAGACTAGACCGGGCTGGATCTCTCGTAAAATCCTCATGCCTAGACTCGCGGTGGCGGTGTGCGGCAACTTCATCAACGGGTTGCGCTGGTGGTGGTTTGAATCGGCGGCAAAGTTTTTCCGGTGGTTTGATACTGGAAATCCCGAACTTCACTTGAACCCTAAATTAACTTCCCATATACTTTTTATTTATCTTCAGATCATTCTGAAGCTCCTCGTAATGTGCGGGATATCATCCGAGACTCTGAATCCAACTTACTATCTCATAAAACCCTAGCGACATTGAAATGTTAAGTGTGTGAACCAAACAGGTTCGAGAACATGTGGACATGATCGAGACAACCTCACCGATCAATAACCAATTGCGGGACCATGGATATCCATAATGGTTCCCACATATTCTATGAAGATCTTTCATTGATTGAACCATGATGTCAAGGATTCAAGTAATCACATATGCAACTTTGTCTCGCGATATGTATCTTGCCCGAGATCTGATCGTTGGTATCACCATACCTAGTTTAATGTCGTCACTAGCAAGATCTCCTTACTTGTTCCCTAATATACCCCGTGACTGAACTCTTTAGTCACAGGCTTGCAAGATACTTAGATGTTGTGTTTCCGATAGGGTAAAGAGATATATCTCCATCACGTGGAGTGACAAATCCTAGTCTTGATCCATGCAACCCAGCAAGTACCTTCAGACATACATAACGAATACCTTTATGCTCACCCAATTACGAAATTACGGACCACAAAGCATTTTTAGGTACTAAGCAGTAACATGATCTCATGTACTAAGCAAATGATACTTGACATTTGAGAAAACATACAACAATTAAAGTTAGTAACAGAATCAAAAGCCATCCTTAGATTTGAGTATGTCCATCAAATCATTCTTTTAATGATATGACCTTGTTATCAATTGTCATTACACGTTCATGGTTAGGAAACCTTCACCATCACTTGATCAACGAACTAGTCCATTAAAGTCTTTCTAGCGACATGTTTTTTATATATTCACAGATGTATTTAGTTTCCAATCAATACAATTGTATCATGGAGAATACACACTTATCATAAACATGAAATATAATAATAACAACTTTATTATTACCTCTTGGGCATATTTCCAACATAAATAACATATAATATAATTAAGAATGCACGAAAATTATGTTTAAGAATAAGTAATACTAAAAAGTCATGATATGATTTGTATGATTTTTGTAATAAGTTATGAGTTATGGAAAAACAAAGATGTTTTATTCCAAAAGGAGAAATTAGAAGCTTTTAAAAAATACCTAATATTATGGGACAATTCATATTTAATCATCCAATATTATTTCAGAGACCGTTCTTACTTTTTAAAGCCTAATTCATTTAAAATAATTAAATCATTATTCTTAAATGAATCAACAAGGCAATAATCTAGTAATGGCAATCTGGTAATTAATTTTATGTCAAGAATAAATCACAAAAAAGGGAGATAGTGAACACTAAACCTAATGCATATCATATCGTTGCAAAATAGCATAAAATTGCTTCTTTAAACATTGTTTTTAGGGATTTCTATTTTCGTGCCCTTGGTTCGTTAGTTGTACTCACTTTTCCCCAGCCGCTTAACTTTTCCTCACTTTTACCCTTGCCATGTTAAGAAACCCTCGTGGGCGCTCGAACAGAGGGATGCCGTCAGGTCAAAGGCTTGACCGTTACATGCTAACTGGTGGGACCGTATTGGGGTGGGGCGGGCGTTGAGCGTTACGTTACAAGGCCTCGACCGTTACATGCCTGACCGGTGGGGCCTCGTTGGGACGGGTCCTGCATACGTGGTGAAGGGTGGGGCCGTGTTGGGACGGTTCTTTCATACGAGGTGAAGAGTGGGGCCACATGGAGACACGTCGGACCGGCCATTCTCGCCCACCCAAAGCATTCGCTTCCCCCGATCCTCGAACAGCTCCCACACCATCCCTTTGTTGCCCCGCCGTCGTTCCCTCCTACCTTATGTCGTCCTCGGCCCTAGAGCCGCCCCCTATATATGGAGCCCACTCCACCTCCAGCTCTGCTCCCGCTCCTGCTAGATCTACCCTTTCGTAGAACAGTATGCAACGCCCGCTCGTGCACCGTCCATCCCCGTCAAGCACGGAGAAGATTGGGTGGAATCACAGGGATCTAATGCATGGATTCCATCTGGGTAAGCATCGTTTCCCTTTTGTGGGTTGATTATTGGCAGTATTTGAACGCGAATCTCTGGTGCTCAACTAACAGCCTGATTTTTGAATTGGATTGATCCAATGCTAGCGTAATTCATGGTTGTGAACAATATCTCTCTGGATTTTACTTCCCAGCGGTGGTTGCAACCTCCATAACTCTCAGAGATGGATAAAATCTATTGTAAATTTCCCTGGAGCAGTGGCGATTCAGTTGGTATGCAAGAGTGTTTATAATTATGAAACTCTCGCGGTCTGAAACTATAATTGACACAACTCTCGCACGGTGATACGTCGGAAACGTATCTATAATTTTTGATATTCCATGCTTGTTTAGTATCTACTTTTCTTTTCTTTGTCTAAACTCTGAGTTGTTTTTATATGTTTTCTGGTACTAACCTATTAACAAGATGTCATAGTGCCAGTTGCCTGTTTTCGTCTGTTTTTGGTTCCAGAAAGGCAGAAAATCAATATTCTCGGAATTGGACGGGACAAAAGACAAAGTCAATATTTTACCGTGGGGAACACGAAGCCTGAATACGAGACGGTGGAGAGACACTAGGGGCCACACCCCCTGGCCGCACGGGTGGGCCCACCCCATGCCTGGGGGGTGCAGACGCCCTGGCGACCCTCCTACATTGCATCTTCTCCTATAAAGACCCCATGATGCCTAAACCCTAAGTACCCGATCAGTATTCCACGAAATCTTCTATAGCCGTGGCCACCATCGTCCCTAGATCAGGGGGATCTGAAGCTTTTCCTGGCACCCTGCCAGAGGGGAGATCATCCCGAAGGCCTTCTTCTTCATCATGCCAGCCTCCGGTATGAAGCGTGAGTAGTTCCACCTTGGACTACGGGTCCATGTAGTAGCTAGATGGTTGTATCTCCTCCTTTTCTATCATGTTTAGATCTTGTGAGCTCCGTTCATGATCAAGATCTCATCTATTTGTAATCATGCATGTTGTGTTTGCGGGGATCCAATGGATATTGAGATTACTATCAGATTGGTTAATGGTTTTGTCTTATTGATTCTATCATGTCTGTGTTGTTTGTGATCTTGCATCCTCTCCGTTTCTAGTAGCTATCTTGGACAAGTAGATGCTAGTGACTCCAAGAGGGGGTATTTATGCTCGATAGTGGGTTCATGCCTCTATTTAGTCTAAGGGAAGTGACAGAAATCTCTAAGGTTGTAGATGTGCTGTTGCCACTAGGGAGAAAACAACGGTCTCTTGTTCATGGAACAAGTGGATTATTTACCTTACACACTTTGCTTAAAGCAGTTATCTGTTGCTTGCAACTTAATAGTGGAGGAGGTTCGGATGATAACCCAAAGGTGGATTTCTAGTTATAGATGCAGTTGGATAGCGGTCTATGTATCTTGTTGTATGGCCCAATCGAATCTCATAGGATCATGAATGTCTAGTATTGCATTGTTATGCCTTGCTCAGACCTATCAATTGCCCTGCTATAATTTGTTTACCAAGTATGCCATGTTTGTTTATCTAAGGAGAAAACCTCTAGTGAACTATGAACCCCGGTCCAATCTTTACGATTGATACATCTTCCACTGTTACGGTTTACTTGTTGCAAACCACCATTACCTTCCACACCATACAGTTAATCCTTTGTTACAGCAAACCGGTGAGAATGAAAACCTCACTATTAATTGGGGCAAAGTCTTGAGTTTGTGTTGTGCAGGTCTCTAAGTTGCTAGCAACACCTTTGAGTCGTTTCCTTCCTCCTACTATTTCGATAACCTTGGTTTCTTACTGAGGGAAAACTTGCTGCTGTGATCATCACACCTTGCTCTTGGGGTCTCCCAACAAGGCGTAATCAACATGCCCACCATCAAGCTTTTTTGGTGCCGTTGCCGGGGAGGCTAAGGACGTCTTCACAAGGGGAGTCCTTCTCAACCTTTCTCTTTACTTTGTTTTTGGTTTGATTAGTTCCTTTTTTTTTGGTTTTGTTTACCTATTTTATCAAAAACTCCAAAAAAATTAGTTTAGTTTGGTTTGCTTTCTCTTATCAAAAACACAAAAAATTAGTTCCTGCTCTAGTTTCCACCTTGATCTAGCTCACCATGTTGATCCCCAAGTTCACCCTGAAAGACCTTTCATTAGGTAGTGGCTCCATAATTGGGAAAGATAATATTGAAGAATTCTTTAATCATGTTAGCAAACATGAGGATATTGAGGATAGATCTATAGAAGAACTTGCTCCTAATTATGAAATTGCTACAGATTCTTTATTTCATATGTTGGAGGCTAGGTTTGTTAACCTTAACCCTATGATGCAAATTTTGTTTCTCAATCTAAAAGAAGAAGAGGACCCTGAAAATAAAGATTTTATCCTAGAAACTTTACTAAAATAGTTCAATGATGTTGCTATGGAAGCCAAAAAGGTCTTTGAACATTTTAATATGCTAGGCTCATGCGTATATGTTATGGGTACTTTAGATAAAACAAAACCTAGAGAAGAAATTAAGATAATCATACCCTTTAAACTTGTTGGAATGCATGAAGCCTTAGAAAAGAATTTTGATTGGATTATTCCTGAAAATCCTTTTGATGAAAGTAGTGAATAAAGGAGAGATGACAAGGGATCCTCAAAAATTCATTTTGTTGAGATACCTTTCCTAGTTGAAGAGATTGCAAGTATTGATCTTAATTCTTCATTTGAAAACACTTGATTCTTGCTTCTTGTGCCTAACTTAAAGGCGTTAAAGAAAAGTACTTGTTGGGAGATAACCCAAGATTTTTCTTGAGTATTGGAAGTTATTACTTTAGTAATGACCTCTCCTTATACTTTTTGTTTGCTTTTTGTGCCAAGAATGACCTCTAATGAGAGGGAAGTAAGATTTGGTGAGTTGCTGTCCCGAAACAGATTTTTGTGCTCCACCGTAAAAATTCGTGAGGAATCTATGTAAGTCGGATTGAGCTGATATTTTGTGAATAAATCCCCCATTATGTTAGCTAAATTTAGTTAGTTCAACACTTTTTGATTTGACAATATAAGGTCTTCAGAAAAATCGGTTTCTACCCGCTGGTCTGTTTTGGCAGATTTCTGCCATTATTTACATTTGCTTCTTATTGATTCCTTTTTGGGTTCTTTTTGGGAAATTGAACTTTTTGAGGGAATTACTATAGTAAATTGTGTTTTTAGTGAAAGTTTTTTTGTTCTAAATCTAAACCCAAAGGTCTATTATCTTTTGAATACACTAATGTTGCTAATGAAGATTGTGTGAAGTTTTTGTATGAAGGAAAATTTTCAGGTGTAGGGAGAGAATGATGTAATGAGATTGAGAATGGACAAAATCTCAAGATTGGGGATGCCACCCCGTGTCACCCCAATAAATATCCAAGAGGTACAAGCGTCAAAGCTTGGGGATGCCCAAGGCATCCCCTTCTTCATTAATAAAAAGCTCAGGTCTTTCTAGACACTTCGTTTTTATTATTTCATGCACTGTTGTGTTGTTCTTGGAGCGTCTTAGTTTTCGTTTGGTTTGCTTAGTTTGTTTACTTTGCTTGAATAAAGTAGTTTGGACCCCCGTTCTTGCTGTGTTGTTTCAAATAAGTTGATTGGTGTTGGAGAGGAGTAGAAAGTTCTTGCTTGAGTGGTACAAGAGGAGCTTGCTTTAACTGTAACTTAGACTTTAGCATGTCATGCTAGGTGTTGTTTGACCTTATGCTTACTGATTATTGCTGTAGAATGACTTGTTACAAACAATTGGGATTACTTAGTGTGCCTTGAAGGAATCATGCGTTGTTTCAACATACAAAAGCATAGTATTGTGGTATTCTCCTTTGATGCTTTGTTTGGGTTGAATTGGCACATGCTCACACCATGTTATGACTATGAACAGGTCAGCATAGCCTCTATGATCATTTAGTACTTGACTTGTAGTACCACTTTATGCTTTGATTAGTAATGTTTTGTCGCTCTGTATGATTATGGTCATTATTGCTCTCTTAGTTGGTCGCTCCCGGTCTTTTGCTAGCCTCCACTTGTATGAGTAAGCTCTACTCATGCATCCAACTCACAAGAAACCAAGTTATTCCAAAGTGTCCACTATAAATTCCTATGCATGGTGTGTTACACCATTCCAAGTATATTCTTGTTTTCATCTATCTTCCAATTAAAAAGTATTTTTGTTATGTGAAAACTTAGTGATTAAAGCTCTCACAAACTTGATGGCACACTTTATATTTCTTGCCCCTAATAAACTTGAACCATTGTGTCATCTATGTTGTATATGCTTGCACTTATATGTTGGAATTAGCAGAACCGTGCTGTCACGGGGAA
The DNA here is from genome assembly GCA_916181665.1 of Avena sativa. Taxonomy (NCBI): domain Eukaryota; kingdom Viridiplantae; phylum Streptophyta; class Magnoliopsida; order Poales; family Poaceae; genus Avena; species Avena sativa. The sequence goes on along the minus strand of OV702297.1, from coordinate 292,977,752 downwards.
CGCTTTCAACATTGCACTTGTACTTTGTACACAATTGATATCATGCTCTTTTGTCTATGGGTGTCGTCTGTGTGAAATGAAAGGGGAGCTTGTAAGTACATGGGCCGCTAGCCTAAGCCATGCCTAATAATGGTGGAAACTTGCAGCATCACCATAATGACATCTATGAAGATTTCTTCTTATTAAAAAAAGAGAAATATTGAAAAGAGGAAAGAGAGAAAAAAGCACCATATTCCCATGGTAAATAAGAAGATTGCTGAGATGAGCATTGTCTTCTTGCCTTGTCATTTTGATTATGGGATAGCTCCTGTATCATGTGCAAGGGTTACCCCGTTGGCGGTTCTCTATGATACACATGTACTTACTATGACAAGAACTTACATGTGACTAAAGTTGAGTAGCATGAGGATCGACCCTCGTATTCAAGGGACATGAGATTGCCAACTTATACTTTGTCAAGCATATACTCCATAGTTTGTTCACTTTAACCTTAATCACTTCAAGATGCTTATGATAGGGGCAATGAGAGCTAAAAGCTAACAAGTATACCATAATTTTTGGAAGCTCTTTTTGAGACTTGAAATCCCTGCTTCCCTTATGAAGGGCCTTTCTTCCACTTTTATATTGAGTCTCCACCTTCTATCCTTAGGCACCAGTTAAGAGAGCATAGTTGTCATTCTTAGTTCTATGTGCATTGTCCCAAAACTTATTGATTGATGCATATTGTTCATATTACTTGTTCTTGTGCTATTTGTATCTAGTCACTCTTATGAACTTGGAAGGTGTCCTATGCATATTTTTGCTACTCCATGAGGGACAATCTGAATGCCACTATGCCATGTTTTCTGTTTGTGAAACAAACAAACGTTTTACAATGCATGTTATTCATGATATTTGTTTGTAGCCTTTCATGTTGCATGCATAGTTACTTTGTCTTACTGTTAGAACTCCGTATTTCATGTTTATGTTTAGCGTTCTTTGATCCCAGCTTTCGATGCTTGCAAATGGTTTAATCTTGATTTTGATGGTGCATGTCACTTAAAAATTATTCTTTTTATCACTTACCTACTCGAATACGAGCAGGAGTTAAGATTGGGGATGCTTGATATGTGTAAGATCCCACCTTTATAAAGGTAAAGATCCCTGTGATTGCAATGCTAGTCCCTGGATCAATGCTAGCATCCACAGTTTTATTTGATCTTTAAAACATTTTTCAAATAATTTCCATACTCAAATTAAGCCTACAAATGTCTCTGCAAAAATAATCATTTTTACAGAGGCAAAACATTAAACACATTGCATAAACAGATAGGATTCTTTCTCCTGATTCCAATGATATAAAATTTACAAAATTTGAATGTGTGGATCAAAAGTTATGAATTTTACAAGTTTGAATCACTAATAGATCTAACTCAGATTTTTAAAACAAAGAACTAGCCACGCGTCATGTCCTGATTGGTTGATACTGTTTCGCACCAGATCACACTCGCGGGCCGTTAGATCTAACTTAACACGCACGGTCCAGATCGACACATACCGCGTCGTTCCAGATCTAATCCTAAGCGCTAGATCTAGATCCTACGGCTGCTAAGCATGCAACCAAAGATGGGCGGCGCCCGCGGCGGCGATGCGGCGGCGCGGCTCTGTCAGAGAGGTTGCCGGCGATTTAGATCGTGCGGGGAGTAGTGGAGATGATTACCGTGCTCGTGGGACTGCAGTGAAGCTCGAGGTAGGGTCAGATACTCGGGGGGCGCACGAACTTGGCTGCTATTGCTCGTCGGAGTGAAGCCTGACGTCGGACACGGCTGTTCGTCGTTGTTGCCGGCGTTGTAGATCATGCCAGAGACAAACAAGTGGTGCGTTAGATGCGGGGAGCAACACTGGTCATGTGAGTATCAGAGAGAGGGCAAGGTGCGCTCGAGACTAACCAGATTTACTCGTCGGAGTTGAGTGCCTTGTCGGGTTCGCTCAGTCGTCGATGTTGCCGACGCTCGAGGTCATCCTAGCACACAGCAGTGGTGTCAAACGAAACGCAAGGGTGCAGTGGTTGTTCTAGAGAAGCTAGGAGTCAAGGGGCACAGAGAGCTCATCGGAATCAGACGTCGGAGTTCATCGGGACAGCGGCGAGGTTCGGTGAAATCCGAGCAGCCTGGTGGCGAGGAGAGAGTGTTGTGTGGGGGAAAATGGCCGTGGCAGGGTGGGGTTTAAGTAGCAGGGAGAGGGGCGCGGTTTACTCCCTGAATCAATGGGATTTAAGCGGATTTAAACCGTGGCGTCACTGCGGCGAGGTTACGGCGGAGCGGCTCGGGCGCATGTTGATTACAGACGATGCTGACGGGGCAAGGTGGGGTCGGCCTGTCAGCGAGTGGGTGCGCGTGGTTGCAGTGAGAAACAGAGGGGGAGAGGGAAACCCGGGTGGGCTGTTTTGGTTACTGGGCTAAAAAGGTATCGCCGACCCACTTCTGTTATCCTTATTCTTTTTCTTTTTCTAAATTGATTTTCAGGAAACAAATTCAAATGAAATCAAATGTGTTTGATTTCAAACTTGATCTGGATTTTTGTAAAATGAAACCTGCATATCTTTTAGTATAAAACCATGCTGTCTCACTAGACTTGATTGGTTCCATTGAAATTTTAAAATAAATAGTGCCTTAGCACAAGATTTAATAAAGATATGAAATTGGTTTTAAAACCATATTTTGTTTTGGAAATTTTGTCCAAGCCTTGGAACACAACCAAACCAACTCATGAACAAACAAGCTTGGTTTGAAACAAACAATCTCTCACTAGAGAATAGCATTGGTTTAATGCCTGTTTACATAAAATAATAAGCACTCTTGGCCCATCTTGGCCCAATTTTCCTGGTCAAAACAACTCCCCGAAGTGGTACTGTCCCTATTGGCCCAGTACACTCCTCTCTCTCTCTCTCTCTCTCTCTCCCCCCTTCTTCCTCGACCCCGTGTAGTTGTCGACACCGTCGTCATGCGATTCATGCCGCCCTGGTTCTCCCTGGATGCCACCATGGTGTATGGCAAGGTTGCTGACCCCGCTCCTTTGTCTGGTCCATTTCTATTTGGCTCTGGGGCTCTCCTTCGGCCAGGGTGGCTTCTTTCCGAACCCTAGGGTTTAGGGTGATGCTGGTGATGCCTTTGCCGCTGCTCCAGTGGTGCTGTGAGGTGTTCGTGCGTTGCTATGGTGGTGATGTTCGTCCTCATGCATTCATGTGGCCGCCGCCTTAGCTTGGTGTGGGTTGCAGCGCCCTTCAGGTGCTCCCCGTGCCGTCATGCGCTCGTCGGCCCCTCTGCTTCCTCTTCTAATCTACAGCGAGGACCTCTGGCAGAGTTTAATCTTGATCTACCCTGTTCTCTGCCTCCCTTGATCTTATCTGTGTGTCTATTGTGCATCCCTAATTAGGGTTCATGTTCTGATTAGCGTTCCTCCCTCTGTTTTGGTTATACATGATGGATTGGCACTAGTATTGGTGGTTATTGTGGATGGTGATTAAGTATATCATGTTGGTCACTATCTATAGTTGATTTGATGATGCTAGTGGCTTATTAGTTTGATTCCAATTGGTAATTGGACATGGCCTAGATTGTAATATTCCTGTGAAACTATTACTTGTGGATCCTAGTGATTTGAAAGTTTACTACTGTCATGATCCTTATATTGACAGTAGTTCTATGAGTGATGTATTCACTGCATCTATAATGTTGGCTTATGTAATCATATGCAGATTGAGGTTAATCAGTTTATTATAGTGATGCTCTGTATGCATAAACTTAGAAATGATTCCTAGTGATTGATTCCAAGAAAATGATAATCAGTGGCTTGCCAGGTTATTTATGAAAACTAGGTAATTAATCTGCTCGGTTTAGGACCTGTTCTTGTGAAACCATCTTAAAATGGCACACAAGTATAGGTTCTACAACTGGGCTTGATTCTATTAGTCCTTAAAATTGGATTAATGCCAAAGATAAGTTGAAATCTTCTTTTAAACATCTGTGCCGGTGATATTGGTCTAAGGCTTAGGAATTGGATTCCTATCTTGCTGTCCCTCATAGATATGTTCTGGTATTGTTACCAGGTACTTATTCTAGAATCCTTTTGATAAAATGGTTGGTGTGCTTATATGGATCCATAATATCTATGGATTCTAGGGTGCTACTCTTTTAAGAGATGTGCCCAGAATTCATAACTTTGGCTATGTTTATTTTGGAATATGAAATATAGCTTTATAGCTAGGAGCAATGATGTTGGTCTGAGATCCTGGTCTTATTTGTATGGTTTACTTATGACTGTGACTTTAGTATTAAAAAATCTTCTATGATGGATTCACCCCACTTGGGTGATTTCTGAGAGGTTTAATATAACACAACACATGAATTCTTATCTAAATAAGATAGACAGATCATGTGAAGGTTTTATATTACTCACCACAATAGTTGAGTTGTTGGTGTTGTTGTTGGTTGATCTGGTGACTTAATCTTGCTAGCTTGTTTTGCTGGCCAGATCTGGTTCTTCTCCTCCTGGTGCTGCTCCTGCTACTTCTAGCTCCTGGAAGCTTGTCCCTGATCTTGCTATCCACCTGCGCCACCCCTCCTTATGTCACCATCTGGTGAAGGTTTGGATGATCTGTGTATGGTTTGGCTGGTGGTTTTGCTTGGCTTTGGCAAGATTGATGTGTTCCTGGTTTGGTGCTTGGGAGTGAGAATGAGCTGCTGGGCTGTGCTACGGATGTGTACTCTCCTTTTGCTTGTGTGTCTATTGCTGCTGTGTTGACAGCACACTCCATGCAGTTGGATGACTGTGCTACCTGGCTGTTTGGTGCATTGTGTGGATCAGATCAGTGATGTGTTTCACCTTTTAACCCTTAAATTTCACTCACCTGGTGAAACCTGCCCCTTTTACTTGTTGTTGATATTCATACTTGTGGTTTATGTGATGTGAAAGAACATATACTTACACATTGGTGAAACTTGCCCCTTTTACAATTACTCAATGATGTATCTTGAGAAGTGCACTTCACTGCTCTCAACTGATAGTAATTCTAACAAACTAAAATTTTATCTTCATTTTGTTTGTTTTGTATTTTTGCAAGTGCAAGATTTGGTGCTTAAGATTTAGTATAGGATTAGATAGATAGATAGGTTCTCTTTGTAATATTATTTTATTCTTATTGTAAGAATTTTGTAATTACTTATTTATTTAGGATTTCTATTCTTGTAATTTCTTTACTATAATGAATCATTTCATTGATTGAATGAATTCATATTTGTACAATGTATATGGAATAAAGATAAAGAATAAGAATTCATTTCTTATTTGAATTTCTTTATATTAATTTATTATGATTATCTATTATATCTTTATTATAGCAAATAATATTACTAAATGATTGTGGAAATCATTTTAAAATACCAAATCCTAAATTTTAATTATTTTCCAATTGATTAAAAATTCAAATTTGAATTCAAATTATTTCCCCCCAAAACACACTAATTCATAAAGGTCCTGTCAAAATTTATAACGATCACTCTCAAGATCTATCTCTACACCTACAGAGTGAAAGAAACTTTGATCACTATAGGTTTTTGTTTGACGAAAAATTTACCCACATTTTAACAGATGAATGCATGCATATGCACATAATCCTATTTCTGCCCTTCGTTGGTTCCTAATTGCTGGGATGTACAACTTTAAAATTAAAAATTATACAACTCTTAATGTAAAAGAGTGTTTATAATTGACACTACTCTTGAACACTTTCAAATTGAAAAATTATACAACTCTTAATGTAAAGGAAAAGGGTGTTTACCATTTTTATAGTGTGAAAAGTGATCCCTAAACTTGCGTATACGAAAATTATAAACCTTTGAACACTGTGAAATCGCACTTAATACGTGATAATGATGTGCTAAGAAAATCTTGAGAGATTATCATTTTCATAGAATGTAATGCATAAACTTGCATATGGCAAAAATTATACACCTTTGAACTCTTTTAAATCGCACTTAGGACATTGAGTGAAATATAATACAAAAATTATACACCTTTGAACATTTTCCCTTCAAATTATATTCAAAATCATTTATTTATGGAGTTAAACGATCGGTGGAAAACTCGTTATTTTGCATGGATAGAGGGTCCCCCCCGACAGATACTGGGGTTATCCTGTCCGCTAGATCACGGAGGATCAACCAGAGGATCAACGGTTGGTGGGTACGATCCACATGACAACTGTCTCGACCAATCAGAGCGTAGCAGCCAAGATGAGCACATGTGTGAGAGTTTGTCACTAAGAGGGAGGGGAAAGGGAGTAGAACTTAAAAACCAAGGGCAAAACTGAGTACAACTTTAAAACCAAGGGCAAAACTGACAAGGGGGTTCAAATAGAAAACAAAAAGAGAATTAAAAAATGGAAAATGCTTCATTTATAAAATAAAATACATATTGGCATATATCAAACTATTTGCAATTCAAATATATATCAGATTGACAATTATTGGCTCATTCAGACAAATTATGTTTTGGGGAGGGATGTTTTGGGGAGAGGCTTGAGTAGAAAGCCATGAAACTTCATAGATAGTAGGTGATTTGAGAAGTGGTGATTTATGTTAAAACTTGATTTATATACATTTCTTATGGTGGCAGGTCACATAATAAGACTCCCTGGGTAGATGCCACTATGTTTTGATCTTTTTGAATTTGTTGTGCATAAAATGACTCAACTAGCTAGCTAAAACCCATTTGTTGACTGTATGAGACCATCCACCGGAGGGTAAAAGTGATTATATTGCACACGACAATGTTAGTACTGGAGGGCAAAACTGAGTACAACCAAACCGCCAGTGCTACACTCGAGGGTATAACTGCGCACAACTAAGTGGCCAAGGTTAGACATGAGGGGGAAAAGGTGATGCACGCTATGCGTGTCGCGGTGCACGGGGAGGTAGCGGACACATGTTGTCATGCACGGTGCAGTAGCGCACGCATTTACGCGGTGCACGGTGGTGCAACGAAACGTCTCCTCCCTTCACCTTTATAGAGGCATCCTCACTCTCACTCATCACTCACTCTCTCTCACACTCACGCAACCATCTCCACTATCCCATCACCTTCTGGAAACCCCCAAGAAAACCCCAACCACGCCGGCGATGGAGAAAAATGGCGCAGTGGCCATTGTTGCCTCCAAGGAGGCCGACGAGGAGGCCCCCTCCCCGTATAGGCCCCCATCGAGGCATTGAAGGCAGCCGCCATCCCCGTCCAGACCCCCATTCCTGCTTCCACCGTAGCCGCTGGCGAGGAGGCCCTTGTCCCCGTACAGGCCCCCGCTGTTCTCCTACGGATCCCGCACGGCTGGGATCCCTACGGGGACAACGATTACATTAGGCCAGAGAACCCCTTCAACACCAGCTTAGCCGACCCATGGTCGGAGGTAACTAGGGTTTTCTCCCCTTCCTTTGTTCTTCCCCCATTCCCATCGTTGGATGCTAGATCATGTGTTATTAGGGCTCGGCTGTTCGTATTTTCAATCGGTGGATGCTAGGTATTTTTATAGTAGCTAATCCTCTTGTGTTAGATCTCGTATTTTGATGAATGCCCTAGTTGAGATCAGTACTTGCATCGATCTGTATTTGGGATCAGTACTAGCACCGATCTGTAGTTGGGATCAGTATTCGATTTGGTTTGAGATTTGGGGATTGGGGAATAATCAGGGGATCTCAATCGGTTAATTTATGCAAGTAATCAATACCGATAATCATGGTACGTCAATCATGTCCTTATTGCATGCTACTTTTTTTTGTAATAGGTGGATAGCAGCGATGTCTACAGCGACGACGAGTCCATGGAAACCAAGACTCGTTAGGTGCTGAGGAAGCTGAAGTCCGGCCAGTTCAACGACTTCTTCACCGGCGACGTCTACAGGTGCCCCTTCTGCACCAGGAGCCTCGCCACCGACTTCAACTCCCTCGTGATGCATGCCGAGGACATGAAGACATGCGGCCCATCAAATAACGCGAACGCCTTCAGAGCCCATCACAAGGCGCTCGGTTTTTACCTCCGCAACCTCCAGAAGGTGGCCATCAAGGAGGGTCGCATGGCCCCAATCAAGCCCAAGGCACCCAAGGTCAAGGGACTGGACTGCAGGAAGTGGAGGAAGCGCCACAGGGAGGAGGCAGAGGCCCTCCTAGCGGAGGCCAGGAGGGGCCACTGATCTTGTGTTGATGCTGCTACTGTAAAGCAGCTTCTTTTATTTTGTTGTATGTGTTGAACTTGTAAGCTGCTGCTGAGCAGCCTAATTGTCGAACCTGGTTTAAGTATCGTACTATATAATCATTTATTAGCTGCTTTATCTACATCTGATTTGTTCATCTACAAATTTATGGTGCTAGTTAGATTTGCTGCCAGATTGGGAAAATACGAGGGCCAAAAGGAACCATGAATGAAGAGAGAAGCTGCTCTAGATTCGCTGCCTTTTTGGGCAAAATAACAATTGTTAACGACATAAAGGGAAAAAGGCGCTCTAAAAAAGTCCAATCATAAAAATAACAAAAAAATCTTCCAATTTAGGCGACAGGGCGCATGTAACTACCATATGCGCCCACATGGTCCCACACCACATCCCCCAAAACACGTTCCCAACAAGCCGTCCCCACACCATGGGGGGTCCTACTACGGGACCCGACTAAACATGGCCCCACCTATCATCACGTAACCGAGGGGGGGTCCTACTTGTCAGCACGTAACAGCGAGGGTCCACTATGGGACCCACCTGAATGCGACCCCACTTGTCAGCACGTAACAGCGAGGGTCCACTAACGGGACCCGACAGAGCGAGTTTCAGACCGATGTGGGAGTTCCATAATAGGAGATGCACAAAAGTTCGGAAAAACTAAGCGGCTGGGGAAAAGTGAGTATAACTAACGAACTAGGGGCACAAAAATAGAAATCCCTTGTTTTTATGGGACAACGATGCTCCTTTCAAAAGATAGGTCTAGAGTCGAGTAGAAAACTTTTTCAAAATGCACCGTACTCTCGAGAAAACACTACGTCACGTTCGGGAATCCAAGGCACTTTCATAGTGGCATTTTCTAAAGTGCCTTCAAATGTCCTTTTTAAGGCAATTTTATGTGTGGTGCCTCAAAATGTTGGATAATGCAAGGAAAAAAATAGAATGCCTCTAATAGATCATCTTTGAAGGCAAAAAAGAAAGTGCCTCTAATAGTTCATTTTTAAGGCATTTTCATCACATGTAGGGAAAAACTTTTTGTGGCAATTCTATGAAAGTGCCACTAAAGGTTAACCTTTAGAGGCAATATCAAGAATGCCTCTAAATGTTAACCTGTAGTGGCATTTTCACCACATGTAGGCAAAAACTTTTTAAGGCAGTCCAACTAAAGTGCTTCTAGAGGTTTACTTTTAGAAGCAGTATCAATAATGCCTCTAAAGCTGAACCTTTAGTGGCACTTCCAAAATATGTAGGAATTTTTTTCCAAGACAGTCCAACTAAAGTGCCTCTAAAGGTTAACTTTCAGAGGCAGTATCAAGAATGCCTCTAAAGCTGAACCTTTAGAGGCACTTTTGTAGAATTGCAGGCACAACTGAATGTAAACATAGTAGATAACAATCAGGTACTTCCTGCTACTGATCAAACTTACCAGTGCATAATTACATACCGTATAAACTTAGTAGTCCACATGCCATTGGAACTTAGTAGTCTAGTACTGATTAAACTGACTTACATACTAGCATTAGATACTTACATCCAAAAGTAGTTGTCTTAACAGAAGCACTATATATTTAGACTCACCATCAGCAACACTACTTCATTTATCCTAGGAATTAGAGATCGCCCGGAAGCGACGCAATAATAATAATTAGCTTCTTAAACCGATTCACCGAGAAAGCGAACGTCACCACTTCTGACTCCACTATATTGAAAGCCTGAATAGCTCACCACCAGCCACTTGTCATCATTGCTCTATTTAAGACACCCATCTTCATCCTGACACCATACCTCCCTTCACTGTTCATGTGATCAACCATTACAGTAATTGGTTCAGCCAGGAACTTCTTTAGATACTTGCCAGTGAACTCTTCTCCAAATTCCTGTGTAAATTTCAAGTTTTGGGACAGTTAGCATACTTTCGACTGTGCATTTACCACAGTACTATGGAATATAGAGTAGAAACCATCTCACCATTTTGCATTTCTTTTCAATGACAGCTGACTCTGTCATCCCGTAGACATAGTATCTGATATTTGGTTTCTTGTCGGCACACCAGTCAACAAGGAAGGTCACCTGATCTTTATTCAGAGCCATGTCATTGCCAAAGAAACATTGCCTGTCAAACCTTTCTAGTCCCTTGTGTTTAGGTCCTGATAGAACACAAATTCGACACACATGCTTCATATTAGTAATATTTCAAATTGTGCACACTGTAAAACAGATACAACACACGTACTACTATAAGATGCATAATTACATACCCCTTTCCAGCAGCTCTTCCTCTTCATTTTCTTCTTCTTCAGAGTTGCTGTTACTGGGGATCATGCTGTCACTTGGGAGAGGGATGACATTGTCCTTGTTGTCACTGTCATCAGGGATGTCGATTGCACAGTACTGGCAGGTTCCCATATACAAATCTTTGCAATCACTAGGATCCATCTAATATAAAACAGTATAAGTAGTTATAAACAAAACTGGACTATCCAATTAATCAGAAACAAATCAGTAAACTAAGCAAGAAACATGGATGAGGAAGCACTAAGCAAGAAACTATAATGAGCAATGACAACACAATTATTTGTCGATGAGGAAACACTAAATAAGAAACATTATATGACATTCAGATTAAACAACACCTAAACAGGCAGATTCTATGAAACACAAGCAGATCAAATAGCACCTGAACAGGCAGATCAAACAACACCTGCATACTCTGAACATTCTGAACATTCAGAAACATTCTAAACATTCAGAAACATTCTGAACATTGAGAACATTCTGAATTTTTTTGAAACATTCAGAAACATTCAGAACATTCAGAAACATTCTAAATGTTTAGAACATATCTAACCAGATTCTTCCAGAAGATTCTGAACATTCCAGAATAATCTGAACATTCAAAAACATTCTAAATGTTCAGAACATTCTGAAGATTCTGAAAAATTGAGAACATTCTGATATTACCAAAAACTAACAGAGCAGATAAACTAATAGAACATTCTGATATCACCAAAAATTTAGAACATTATAAAACACTAGTAGATAATCTAAACTAATAGATCAAGAACTAAAAGAGCATAAACTAACAGATCTAGAAGCATATCAAGAACTAACAGATCAAGAAACATTGTTCAGAAAGTTGAAACAGGTAGATCAAATAGTAATAGATCTAGAACTAGTATATGAATGCAGATAATAAATTAGTAAGCACTAGCAGATAAACTAAAATAGATCAATAACTAATAGATCAATAACTAATAAACACTAACAGATCAAGAACAGATCAATAACTTGTAGATCAAGAACTAGTACACACTAACATATTCAAGAACTAACATAGTAATAGAACTAGAACAAGAACTAATAAAAGATATTGAACAACAACTAACAGATCAAGAATTAATAGAACTAACAGATAGATACTAACAGATAGTACATAATCTAGCCCACTCTTCATATAACTAACATATAGATACAAACAGATACTAATAAACACCAACAGATAGTATATGTTATGAAGAACTAGTAGATGCAGATCAAAGAAAAGATGCAGATCCAAGTATTACCTACACTAGCATAGAAAAATGCGGATCAAAGAAAAGATGCAGATCAAGAAAAGATGCAGATCAAATGTCACATCCCAAAATTTTCCAAATTTTGAAATGTGAAAAAAGAAATAAACAAAATAAATAAGGGTTGAAATTTAGGGTGAAAAGAAACTTTTTGTTTCCAAATAGAAACATCAAAGACCCATCTTGGACAAACTTTGAATGAAAAGGGATTTAAAAAGATAAAAAAATAACAAATAAAATTATAAAAGTTGGAATCACCATTTTTGATCTTTAAATAAAAAGATAAGGATTTTATAAACAAAGGAAGAAATAAATAAATAAGGACTATTTTAAAAAGCCAAATTAAAACTTGGCCAAGCAAATAAAATAAAATATTTTTGTTTAATAAAAAGAGTAAAGGATTATTTAAATAAAATCATAAGGATTTATTAATATCCAATTTTATTTAAATAAAGACAATTCCCAATTTAAATGAACATTGAAACATATTAAAGTATTTTAAATAATAATTCAAAGTGAAATTATTTTGAATAAATAAAACCTACTGAAAAGGGTTTGGTAAAATTTAGAATTCAAATAGAGTTTAAAAAACATAATTAAAACCTTATTTGAATTAAGACAAGGGCCTATTTTAAATAATTAATATGCCCTAAAAGAATAAAAGAAATACTCTAAATTGGACTTTAGAATATGTCAATAAACAGTATTAAAATATACTCAAAGTTTGGCATAGGTTTGAATTCAAATGGGGTTTGAATTATTTGAACAAAAATCAAAACAGAATAATAGAAAAGGAAAAAGAAAAAGATCCAGAATAAAAAAAGAGAAACAAAGCAACCAACCCATCTGGCCCAACTAAAGCCCAGCAGCGCAGCCCACTCCTTTCCCTCTCGCGAAACGTTTTCCACCCACGAGCACACCAGCGCAGTCGCTGACCAGCAGACCCCACACCCACTTCCTCTCTCTCACCGTCGACGCGACCCCACGCTGTCAGTCATCTCTTCCACCCCGCGACGACCGTTCCCCCCTTCACGCCTCCCGTTTCTGCCACGATTAATTCCGGTGAATTTGCATCAATGCACGATCAATACTCGCCAGCGATGATGCACCTTTAAACGCCCACGCCCCCTCTTCATTTCACCCCAGACGCCTTCCACTCTCTGCCACCGGGCTGTCCCAATTGGCCGCTGCAAACCTTCTGCTCCGACGAGCCTCTCCTGCAAAATCCGGCGTCATCAAACCACCCCTTGCCTCCCAGTGCACACGAGCCTGCTCCCCATCTCCTGGTGCTTCTCCCAGTACCACTCACATTCTTGCACGCGCTTCAGAACGTCAGCAAGGACCACCTCCGAGCGCCATTATCGTCTACCACTCCTACGACGACCCCTCCCCGTAGGTACCATCCACCTCTGTCCCTCTCGATGATGCTCCCATAATCGCCACACTCGCTCGCGTCTAACGCAGCTTCCCTTTTGCCTTCAGGTGGCCTGTAACCTCGCCTCCATCGACGAACAGAGGCACCTAGCGCCGCCGCGAACTCCTGTGAGCAATCACCGCTATCCCCGAGCGCCCCTCGACGAACAGAGACCACGTCGAGCATCAGTGCTTCACGGCGAGTCTGGTGAGCATCCTCACTCCCTCCCGCGCTTCCTAGTTCATCGCCAACGCCAACACCAGAGCACCGCCGCCGCGCGCCACCGTCGAGCGCCGCCAGTTCTTGCCAGATGCGCTGGTAGCCGTAGGATGCTTATCGTCTAGTTAAGATTAGATTTAGACGAAGGGGTAAGTTTTTATCAGTGCCGCATGATCTAGTTTAAATCCAACGGCCCACAGAGCGCGATCCGCGTGAACCGGTACGCGCCAGTAAGATTAGGACACGTGTCTGCTCTGTTTGAATAAAATTTCAGAAATGATTTTGGATTGATTAAACTTACAAAATTCATAACTTATAATACACACGTCCAAATTTTGCAAACTTTATATCAATGGAATCAGCAAGAAGAGTACTTTGCAACCATTCACTTTGTTTAATGAATTTCTTCTATAAAATTAGTTGTTTTAGCAGAACCATGTGTAGGCATATTTTGAATATAAAAATTATTCTAGAAATGTTTTTAGGGTAAAATATTTTTTAAATGGATTTTTTTGAACCTACTGACCCTAAGAACCAACTTGTGGATTTAAAAATATATTTGGTGACACTTAGGAATTAAATCATTGAATAAAAGCATTCCTAGCTAAATAAAAATATTGATTATGATTTAAAAATACTTTTAAAGTCAAACCTTTAGATAATGATGTGATTTAAACTCTCTGACCCTAAACACCAAGTTTTTGGACTTGAAAACATATTTGATGAATCTTAGTAAAATAATACTTTGTTAAAGGCATTTCTAGCAAAACAAAATGATTTAAATGGCCATTTTCACCAACTTGAATTTAAATGGTTTTACCACTTTTGTAAATGACCAATAGGAGCTTTAAAATGTTTAGAGCCTACTAGAAACCACTTTTCCAAATAAAACAATCTTTTGCATGCTTGCATGCATTGCCTTGTTTTTGTTATTTTATGTGGTGAATTGTTTGAATGCTAGTTGAATATTTGTTTGCTTGATTGAATTTTAGTGAAGTTAGAAGAGTGTGATATTTGCAAGAACAAGGAGTGAACCAATATTCTCTACTAAAAAGGCAAGTGACACTATCATCCATTCCCTACTATTTTCACTACACTTAGTGGTATTTTTGTAGTATGCATGATAGAGCTACTATATTACTATGCTATGCTATGTCCTATTAGGAAATACATCTTCCTTAGTGAAAACCTCATAGTAGTAGTATGCTTAGCCATGCTATAGACTTGGGATGGAATACATGATATGATTATATGAAGTGTTGGAAAAATATATGTTTTATATAATAAAACAAGTACTCAATGAACCACCTGGGTGGAAAGAGAATACTCAAATTTTGGACAAGGTGGCAACAAAGGGAACCATGTTTATATGGCTATCTTTTTGTATGTGCACTAGAAGAAAATCACCCAGGGACTTAGAGATTGAACAAGTTTCTCGTACAGTGGCTTCCGTGTACAGCCACATGCTAAATGGGCTCTGGCTTAGTCAACTACATAGTGGAAGACCCTTGCATTGGCATCTTTAGGTTAACTAGAATTGTGTATTGGAAATATATCCTTATATTGGTGCCTGGTAGACAAGCTAGCATTGTGTATTGGGAGGACTTCTATGGAAAGACTTTGTCACATTCTCAATCTGCCGATACTCCATTTGGTGTGTACTTATCTAGCGGCCACTGGTGGCGTCAAGACGAGATTGTGTCATGTGGGTAAAGTGTACAACTTCTGCAGAAGATCAAAATTCTAAGTACTTAGTTGTGTCCCCGGTTATGGACAATTCTAAGCAACTAAGGCCTGAAGCTATGGAAGATCTCGACATTCCAATTTCTCAAAGTAAAACTTGAGGGTGTCAACAAGGGATTAGAAGCACTTGGAGTTTTCCAAGAAGTTTAGAAAGATTGTCAAAGATCAAAGCTGTTTTGAAAAGATAGGATAAAACTATATAGTTTTTTGCAAATGAGCCTAAACCCTACTTAGCCAAATATGCATGTAATGATAGGATCCACTTATTTATACATAGTAGTGAAACTTGCCAATACAATTCAAATGTATTGACCCTTGTGACTGCAACTTATTATGTTGCAGGTTTGTTTGATGTTAGTGAAGTGTGTTGAATAGGATTACAAGTCTACAACCAACATGATTGCCTATGGCACTTTGAAGATGAAGGACTCCATGCTATAGTTATTTCTGCTGCATTGTAATGAGATAGCCAAATGAGCTATGTAAGATGTAATGAATTATTTTATTCCTGGTTATAAAGTTGTATTATGACCTTTGTTTCTTGATATTACATCTTAACTGTGGATGCTAGTTATTGATCCAGGGACTAGCATTGTAAACACAGGGATCTCTACCTTATTAAAGGTTGGGACCTCTACATCAAAACAGATGATGCAGGTAAATAAAAGACATAATGTACGATGCTGGCAAGGAGATTCGTTGAAAAACCTATGCCACGGCGGCAGGAGAGGGGTTTCGTCGGAAAACCTACGCTATAGCGGCGGGGGAGGAGGAACCCTAAGTAAGGAGTGGAAAGTGAGAGTAGTGGCCATGACTAGTATGTTATAGTGCAGGTATTTTGCATATTAGTCCCTCTGTTTGTAACGTTTCATTGCATGTCCTTCCACCTCATCTGTGTAGTTATCCCGTTTTCCAGTCACATCCCTCTTTTTATTATTTTGTAGTATTTTAGTCCTTCCACCTGCATATTTTCGCAGGACCACCCCCCCTCGCGTCTACTCTGCCCGGTATAAAATAGTGCCATCACAATCGGGGCTAGGGTTTCACCCCATTTCTCACCGTCGCCGCCAACGCCTGACCGGTTCCCCTCCTCCGCCGCCGCTGCACCATTCACCGTCCCACCGGTTACTCTCCTCTGCACCACCGCATCGCCTGCTGCACCGCCAGATCGTATCCTCCGCGCAGCCGCACCGCCAGATCCTGTCCTCCACGTCGCTGCACCACCCGCTGCACCGCCAGATCCTCTCCTGCACGGCAATGGACCAGCGCCGCCGCGTCATCTGGAGCATTTCCGCCGCAATGGCCACAAAATCTTCTCCCCCGCGTGAGAACTCCAAGTTAGAACTCTACTTCTCCTCTTTGTTCATCCGTTTGTTCTGAACAATTATAGGGTTCATGTATGCGCAATTTTCCCAGGTTCTTTTAGAGCTTTTCGGGTTCATAAGATTCATACTGTAAAAATATGTAATTTTTACTATCTGTCAGCCATCGTAGTGTTAATTGTCTGTATTATTCAATTGTGTAATTTCTTGTCTGCTATCAGTTTCTAAAGATGAAATATGTAATTTCATGTCTATAATTCTGAACTTAACAACTTGCTATCTGCAATTCAGTGAACAAGAACAAGTTGATGAGGGAGATGAGAGACTATTGATAACAACTACAGGTATGTTTCTCACTATTGACCTTTCTTTATTCTTCCTAAGCTATGTTATTGCCATTGACCTAGCTTTCTGTTACTAACACACATTGATCTATCTTTGTTAGGACCTGGACCTTCAGGATTTGAAACAATTGATACAAACTGCTTTTTTGGAAATTTAGTTGAGATGAATTTCCAGCAAGTAATGAAGCTTAGAAGCATTGTGGAAGTGCTACCAAGACCTGCAGTTATGGATTATGTTAGCTCAATTACATCAACTAATGTTGATCCTATAGAGGTGATAATGGTAGGTCTATATGTCTGCAACTCTATTTCTTTTTTGCTTCACAGTTCTAACTAGGAGTGTTATACTTTGATAGATCTTCATATAATTTATCTTAAAGCTTCCAGGAATTCAGCCAAGTGTTCACTAGAAAGTACCTTATGCAGTTCCTTATGGATAAACACATCATGATGCATTGTTTTCGAGCCAGATCACAAGTGGTCAGTTTAGGTGTGAAACTCAAGTTAGGATCTCCCATCAAGTACTGCAGGATGAAACTTCATGATGATGGCAAGGCCCAGATCATCCCTCCTAGATGGGCAAAGGTGGTAGAAGCATTTAATCGGAAGGAAGGGGATGTTTGCATGTTTAGTTTCGCAGATGAGAGGAATCTCCCACCAAGACTCATGCACCAATGGTTTTATCTTAAACTAGAGATTCTTAAACTTGAAGAGTAATACCATGTCTTATTAAAAAACATTTTTACTATACTATGTTCATGAATATGTATATGAAAATATCTAACAATATATCTATGCATATCTTTGTAGGCACAACACCTCTGATATTGATGAAAGGGGGCTTCTTACTATTAGAGGTATGATTCTTACTTTCAATTGATTACTGTTAGAAATTGAACTTGATTTTAGTATAGTTATTTGGGTGATAGTAACAAATTGATTTATTTTGTCATGTAGGACCTGGTCATGCTGGAGAAGAATCCTTTGACCATAAATGCATTTTTGCAAACAATGTAGAATTGACATTCAATCAAGTAATACAATTGAGAAGCTATGTAGAGGAGATACCAAGACCTAAAATTAAGGAGTATGTGTGGAAATTGACAGAAAAAAATATCATAACTACCTTTGATCATGTTTATTGGAGACCTGGAGAAGGAAGAATGGTTAGTATTGTTTACTTACATAAAGATTTATATGAACTTTGTGATTTGCAACAAATACATCATTCTTTGATCATAATAGATCTTTGTGATTTGCAGGATTTTTCTCAAGAATTCACTACTACTTATCTTCTGAAGTTCCTGAAGCCTATCTTATACTCAAGAGCTCCCAAGCATGGAATTCCTAAAGGTTCTGAAGTAATTGTTCTTGTTGTGAACAATCCAACTGTGTCTAAGACTGAGTACTGTAGAATGGTGCTAAATGACTATGGAGAAATAGTTATCAGTTTTGGATGGATAAATGTTGTCAAATAATTCAATCTCAAAGAGGGATATGTATGCCTATTCAGTTTCAGGGACACTAGAACCTTCTAGTAAAAATTAGGGATCCAGCTGCATGGCTCCAGCTGTTGATAATAAAGCTTGAGTAGATTAGGAATGTACCTGCAAATCTGCAATTGATACTATGTCAAGTGTTGTAGTACTCCATGTCATAGTTCTTATTTGTAATGACCTGTAAGACCTTTTATATGATCAATAAGATTTGGTGCTCATGTGCAACATGTAGGTGCATGTCTATCTTTAATTATTTATTCATTTTATTTCAATGACTAGAATGTCATCACTGCTATGGATTATACTCTATCTAGAACATAGGAATCTAGTCTACATTTCTGAGACCTCAACTCCATTACTGAGCAGGAAATGGGTGCAATCTTATTTGGCATCTACAAAGATGTGTTTGTGGAGAAGGAATTATATGAACCAAAGGCCCAGAAACATTTCTGGGTGCACAAGATGAATCACTGGAATGTTAACTTCAATGCACTGGTAAGTTAACACAACTGTAGTAACTTAAATGCACTGGCAAGTTTCCACAAGATGAATCACATAATTTACATGCAACTGTACTAACTTGTGAAAGTTTTTTTTGCAGTACATGCCTACTGAGGCTATATATGGGTACAGGTACCCACCTTTTGGCACTGCTCATATATCCAAGGAGGGACAACTATTAGGAGAACATGAAGACAAATTCATTGACTGCACTTACTCCATTGCCTGGGACATGGAACATGTATGTTTTCAGAATGGATGGACTGATTTCACCAATGCTGCTAACATTGGCGGCACTTCTTCTGATGAAAGTAGAGCACATGATAGAGTATATTGGTCTCAACTTTGTAGAGATCATCAACTAGGGATCATCAACATAGATACCATGAAGTTTCAGCAAAAGAAATTTAGTTTGTTGTCTGTGTGATGTTTTCTAGCTACTGTATTGAACTATGTATCCAGTGTGTTTTTTGGCTTCATTGTTAAACTGTGTATTGAAATATGTATCCACTATGCGAGTATTTAACTATGTATCAACTATGTTTGTATATATTTGTGTTTATATCAATTTGTGTTTATATCAATTTGTGTTGTATTCCAATGTGGATGTATCAAGTTATGTTTGTTTATCATGATCCTAATTTTTTTTGTTCTCTGAAAACATAGTGCAACAACTCCATATGGCTGTTGTGTTAATTTTTCACAATAGACAGGGTAAGTTGTTGCAACAAGCCCTTTGTTTTTTAACATTTTCAAAAATTAACATTTTCAATAACTCCTTTGTTTTTTATTGTGCTGGTAATATTTTCTATTTTCAAAAATTAACATTTTGCTGGATGGGCCACCAATAGTAAAAGGTTATTGCTGGGGCAAGGACCATCTTTGAAAGGTTATTCCTGGGGCAAGGCCCATCGTTGAACAAGGTCCAAATATCAGGAACCGAAAAGACACAGGAACATTATAGAAAGGAGGGAACTGAATGGGCAACCGCCCCTCTCTCTCCCAGTCGACAGTTCATACCGTGAGTTCTAGATTCAACTTCCTTTCTCTTCTACATCATTTTATTTAGAGTTCTATCTCTAATCTTTCTTTCTCTCTATGTTTCATCACTTGCAGATACAGAAATCAGAAGATTTCATCCACGGTTCGACCACAAATCGTCGTTGAGTTTATAATCGTCTGGATTTCATTCATTTTTTGATTCTTGATTGATTGATCTTCCAACAATCTTCCCTCATGTCCATTTGTTCAGTTCTATTGATTAGTTCTTCTGAACATCTTCTCCCCTCTAGATTTATTCTTCATTTTTTCGTTTCTGTCCTAATTAATCCCTCTTCCTACTACTTTTGCAGTGAGCACAAGGCATCCCTATTCCTACAACTCTTCTTTGGTGAGTGCTTTTGATAGATCTAAAAAACCTTCTTTTCTGATTAGATTAGGGTTTTTTCTGATTAGGGTTTTCTAATTAGATTAGGGGTCTTCAACTATATTAGGGTTTTCTATTCTTGGCACCGCCAGAAAAGAACATATCTGCAATCTGCTCAATGAATCCTATTCAATCTGCTAGTAGAATATATGTTAAAATAAGATGTGCAATCCATGCTTAGAATATTCTAGTAGATTAGGTTCTTATTGCAGTATGCATATAATCCTATTCTTGACACAACATATATGCCATCCACTATCAGTTTTTGTAATTGTTACTCCATGCTTAAATATGTTTATTGAATGATTAATCCATGCTTAGTTTTTAGCAGTTGACTGCTACAATGGACTGTGTTGTGTGCGGGCAGCCTGCTCACAATTGTGGAAGGACAGAGAGAAGGGTAACCATGTTCCAGGTTGTCATTAATGATGATTTTCCAATCGATGGTGTGGTAAGTTTTCCATCCAACAGTCTTCTGTTCATTACTGATGTTCCAGGTTGTCATTATTGCATCACACATGTAATCAGTATAATAAGGGTTTGTTAACTTCAATAAGTTGTTTACCTACAGGCTGTTCCATGCTCATTTAGGGAAAAACTAAATGAGTTCACTCCAAAGAACTGGATGGTTGCTAACAGCAATGCAGTCAGAAATTTTGATTTGTACTTGCAGAAGCATGAGCAAAGGATAGTTATTTGTGGTCCATATTGGAAGTCACTGATGAGGGTCTATGATATTGGACTCGGTGATGTTGTTGAATTTGAATATGATGAAGATCCAATTGATAATTTGGAGAATTTATTTCATGTAACTGTTTACTCAAATGATGTTGAAAAATATATACATGAAGCAACCTGTAAGTCCTTGATAACCAATTTCTCAGTTACATGATTAATTTATGTCCTAGTTTTACATGTATTACTACTAATTCATGTATTTCCTGTATTCCCTCAGTGATTGGAGATGTCTCCTATACAGGACCATCTTCTCTAACATTAACTCAGTCACTGAACATGACATGGCCACCATCTTATTTGCCATGTACAAAGATGTTCATGTGACACAACATGAGTTATTTGAAAGAGAAGATGACAAGAATTTCTGGATAAGATGAATGAAGAAAACTATGCATGGAATGCACTGGTAAGTTTGTACTCTCATATTACTTTTCTGCATTACTACTGTAATTGTTACTCTCATATTGTAATAGTTGCTCTCATATTACAGTTCATGCCTATTGAGGTTGTACAAGGCTACAAGTACCCTGTATAGGGCATGGCACATCTATATAGGGAGGGGCAAGAACTAGATGGAGAAGAACAAGACTTCATTGAATGTGCCTACTCCATCAGGAAGGAACATGGAGAAGTCAGCTTCACCACGTGGTGTAATGATTTCACAGATGATGTTGATGTTGGATGGGCTTCAATGCTTGTGATCAAGATATAACATAAGCATGATTAGCTTGGGCTGAACTTTGTTGAGATTGTTTAGTAGTTATATTATCAATCTATTTATCTAGTTGTCTAATTCATGTAGTACTCTGTACTGAAGTAGTAAGGATGATGAAAGCATTAGTTTGGTGAACTAATTATGTAATGTTTACTATGTCACTTGTAATGTAGTACTTATGATGGTATCAATATTATATGTATGTTTCCTAAAATTCGATGTCTTGTTCATAGTTATGTCTAGAAGTCCTTTATTGTTCTAAATTTTAAGTATTCAGAACATGGGCACCTAAACTACATTTGTTCTCATTTCCTGAATTATGTAGACCTCAATCTACATTTGTTCTCATTTCTGAATTTTGCAGACCTCAATATATGAAATAATTAATCCATTAATATTAAATTTAAGGTAATGAAATTCCCATCAAATTTCCCTACAAATTTTAGAAATATTGTACAACATGAAATTCTGAACTAACAAATTCTAGTTCATTTATACATCATGATACAGGTGATCATGGGCCGAAAGGGTGGGACATCCCAACAGGATTACACGTCCTGGGAAGTGGGGGAAGTGGAGGGAGTGGGGGTGTGTGGTTCGCCAGTTTGCTTCTTCTGTGTTTAAATACACTAGCATACTGATTGCCATTTCGTCTGGTGAGATACTATTGGTTCAAATTTTCATCTGGGTGAGTTCATGTCCCTCTCATCTCCTTTTATACTTCGTTTGTTAGGATTACGGTGCTTTAATCTCATTTCTGTTGCAGTTCTGCTCCGGAGCAAAATGGACGAAATGAATTGTATTTTGTGCCAGCAACCCATGGAAAACTGCGGTCTACACTTTGACAGGCGTGCAGTTTCCTTTGATTTGATGATGATGCCAGGATTTCACCATGGAGTGGTTAGTTACTCTTTAACATAAAAAAATGTAGTACCTGATAATCTTATCTGGTTGCTGATCTTATTTTGGTCTGTTTGTAATGAAATTTCAGGTTGTGCCCTGCAAATTCAAGGAACAACTTGAGAAGTTTGCAAAATCAAATAACTGGATGGTGGCAAGATGCATGAACTTGCATTTTTATGACTTCTTCCTGGAGAAAGAATTGGCAAGAACAACCATTTGTGGACCATACTAGTCATCACTTGATATAAAGTATGATATCTAGGAAGGTGAGGTTGTCTCTTTCAGGTATGTGGAGGAAGACAACATGTTTGCTATCACAGTGTCTGAAATTGTCAACCATGCTTATGTAGAGAAGCATATTGTTGCATATGGAGGTATTATAACAAGCATTTATATGTACTTTGATCTTGCATCCAATATATGAAAACTTGCTTATTATTGTTAATATTTGTTCCCTTGTTTACATTTTTGAGCAGTTGTTTACTCTGTGATGCCTGAAATCAGAGATATACTGCACAAAACAATCTTTTCAGACATCAGAGAAATTAGTGAGGACAACATGGCAACCATAAACTATGGTATCTACAAGGTGTTGGCTCTGAAACTAGGAGAAGAACTAGCATAAGATGATTTTTATGAGAGTGTCAGAGACATGCAGTTTATGGTACACAAATATAATCAGGACAATGTTCAACATGATGCACTGGTAAGTTCCTATCATATACTGTATATGCAATATACTGTATATACTATCTGTATATGCAATATGCTGGTTCCTATCTGCAATATAGTATATCTCACATGACATAAATTATTTTCTCACTATCTATGTATGCAATATGGCAGTTCCTATCTGCAAAACCATTCAAAGAAGTTGGGTGCCCATGGCAAGGAAATTCAAATTTGTGGATGAGGGATTTAAATGTGCCACTTGAAGGATGGTACCACATGGAAGATGAAGAAGACATAATTGCATTTACAATAGGGTGGCAGCATTTCAGGGTTGTGGCAAATATCATGGAGGGATCACTGTTGCTGATCATTGCAAATCCATTGAATGGTCAAATTTGCCTTGACTTTGTGGAGATTGAAGACCCTTGGAGATAATGTGCAAGGAATCAAGAAGCTGCCCCTTGTGCTTCTTGTAGTGTGTTGAACAATGTCATGTGTGTAGTGTTAATGCATGTATTGTGTGTAGTTTCTATCATGTGTAGTGTTAAAACAGTTTAGGAATAATGACTGTATTGTTAATGCCTGTCATGTGTGTAGTTTCTATCATGTGTGTTGAACAATGTGTGTAGTGTAATGGGTTGAACAATGTTTGGGTTGTATGTCTACAAGGCCAACAATGTTTTATTCTATTACTGTCATGTCAAAATGGGTTGAACATTGTTTTATGCTTGTATGTCTACAAGGCCAACAAACATTCTGAATTTCATATTATTCGGAACATGGCACCTAGACTATATTGTTACTCAAATTGTGGAACAAATGTCTTTTTTATGTTTCATTTTGAATTATTCAGAAAAAAGAGATAGTAAGGATGACTGTTTCAGGTTTAGTCTTCTAACTTTTACTTTTTAATCCCTCATAGTTTGCAAAGTGATAAAACTTAACCCGCAGTGTCCCTTATCTGACTAATCTATCCCTTTTTTCAGGTTCAGTATTTTAACTTTCACTATTTAGGCCCTCATTGTTTGCAAAGTCATTAAACTTAACCCTTATTTGACTCATCATGTGTCATGATAAAGTGAAATGATTGCATCATTTCCTAGGTCACTTGGTTGGGCGTTTGAAAGAAATAAATTAAACTCTGAAATTGAAAGTCAAAAGGCAAGTTTGAAAAGTCAACTGGGACAATGTTTCCTGGTGGAGGGAGGAGAGAAAACCTCCTATCCCTCCGCCACGCACCTAGTAGGAGAGGGAGTTGGGGAAGGATTCAAACTCCCCTCCCCCAAGCTGCCCCTCCATCTCATAAATAGAGGGGAGGGGGTGCCCCAAGACCCCCCACCACCCAAGCCGCGCTGTCGCCTGCCGCCGCCGCGCCGTCGCCGCCCCAGTCGCCATTGGATCCACCTCCTCCTCTCCGGCTTCTAAACCCTAGAGCCGGGAAACACTACTACTCCACCATAACCCGCTCCAGCTTAAGGCGAAGCCCTGCGGGATTTCCCATCTAACTCCCACACCATGCTGTCGTGCTGCCGGAATCGCGAGGAGAGAACTACAACCTCTGATGCGTGCTGGAACAAGGGAGAGGAATGTCTTCATCGAGTACGAAACGTGTGACCGACTGCGGAAGCGCTACCGGAACGCGGCGCCGGAAGGATTGTCTACGCGATCTTGAGACCGGAAGTGTATGACTACATCACCCACGAGAATCTGCTCTCGTTAACAGCTTTGGAATATTTTTGGGTGAGTACTCTATCGACTCGTTGCTACAATCTAGTAGATAGATCTTGTCTTGTGTGTGTTCATGTGGTAGAAATTTTTTGTTTCCCATGCTACGAACCCCTACAATATGCACATGGCAAGAGTTCCCAGTGTAATGGGGTTATGTTTACTGAAACAAATGACGCTATACATTATGGAAGAATCAAAGAAATTGGAGAGCTAAACTATTCAAATAAAGGTCATGTGGTACTGTTCAAATGTGACTATATTGAACATAGTGGCATTAGAGATGATAGTTTTGGATTCACTCAAGTCAACTTCAGCCATTCAAATGAACAAATGTTTTGTCAACCTTTCATTCTAGCTAGTCAAGCAATACAAATCTATTATGTGCAACATCATGCTGATGAAGAATGGTAGTTTGTTGTGACTCCTTCAATTATAGATAATACTAGTTCATGTAATTAATCTGATAATATTAGATCATGTATAATATCATAATACTATATTATGTATTTGTTTCTTAGTTGATCTTTTTTACATGAAATTGTAGGAACCGACTTGTTGGAAAGTCAGGACAGACGACAAAATGAGGTGAACATTAGATTGGAAGAATTAGGAATTGTCCCAAAAGGAAGTATGTCAACTAGAACTACAAGTACACAAGTATTCCCAAGATTTAATATGCATGATAGAGGACTTCAGAACAATACAGAGGTAATTTGCGATCACCGTGTTGTAAATTATTCATCACTGTCATGCTATGGAATAACAACTTGATGTACCTATAGAATAACATAATTTATGAAGAAATGTATGAGGATAGTGAACATGAGGAGGATGAATATGATAGTGATGACACAACAAGAAGCTGGATCTGATAATGAAACAAATACACAAGATAATGCAAAGAAGATTATACAAGGTTTTTGTACACAGTCAATAGCTTTACATAAGTATTCTGCTAACTTTTTAATCTTTTAATGTACCTACATTCTATAAAACTGACAGAAATAGATAAGAAGAGGGTGAGAGGACCTACTGTTTTGAAAGGATTTTGGAAGAATGTTGATCCAAGCAACAAAATTACAATGCAGTATAACCATCTGGGTCAGCCATATGGTTTCACTTCAAGCAAACTGGCTAACTTCATAGCAAGTTTGGTCAATTGAAAGGAGATCTCCTTAGGAGATACAAACTAGAGAAAGGTTCCAATGCATGAAAAAGGGAAACTCTAGAATACAATTAAGGTAAAGTATGCAATGACATATTTGGTAGGCATGGTTTCCATTATTTCCAGTTGCAAGTTAACTTCCAATTAATTAATGATGTAATGACATTTGATAGGCATTTTTTGCTTTGGATGATACTCTCAAGTTATGGGTGCTAAAATCAGCTAGTAAGAAATGAAAAGACTTTAAATGTGTGTTGAAGAAAACTTTCTTCAACAAAAAGTTGTCACTACAAGCCAATATTGAAGAAGGCTGTAAAAATAGGATACCACCAAAACAGTGGGAATGGTTGTGAAAGATTTGGTGCACTAGGAAAGCTAAGGTAACTTTAATGCAAAATTTTGTTCACTAGTATTAAGTATGCATTGATGTTGAAAGCATATGTAATCATATTGAATACTGCTTCATACAGGCTCTGAGTAAGCAGAATAAGGCAAGTACAAGTAGACAAGGAAATTCAACTCATACAACAGGTTCTAGAAGTTTTGCTGTGGTACTAGATTAAGCAGTAAGTTTTCATCTCTATTATGTTCTCATTTTCACAAGAAAACTCACTAATACTAAAGAATATTTGACAATTTGTAAACATATTTGTCAGGAAATAAAAGAAGGTAGAAGAATAGGAAGAGCTGAGCTATTCTGTATGACACATACAACAGCCAAAGGACTACCAGTTAATGAATTTGCTGTAGAAAAGATGGTAAGTAATGAAGAACTAATTATTATTGTATATGATTGATTATATTTTCATATATATTATTTATATATTATTATCTTATTTGCAGAAAACTATCAAGCAGAATTTTGAAGAGAATCCTGCACTTGTTGATGAGGAGATACATGAAGGTGATTTGTATTCCAGAATATTTCATAAAAGTAGAAGGCATGGTTTCGGGCTAGTTGCTGGTGGAAAAGTGTAAGACCCCACCTTTTAAAGGTAGAGGCCCCTGTGATTGCATTTCTAGACCCTGGATCAAATGCTAGCATCCACAGTTTAAGATGAAGTACACATATACAAAGGTCTTTATTACATCGTCATTCCAGAGACAAACATAGTCTTTACAACTCATTAGCACATGGCTAATACACAGAGTTCAATCATAAGTAAATAAAGTAAAGTCTTCATCTTCATGTGCCACAGGCAAACATGTTGAGTGTAGACTCACAACCATAATCTCCATTAGAGAAACCAGCAACATCATAAGTTACATCCACAGTGGGTCAATACATTTGGAATTGTATTGGCAAGTGATACCATATTAGAATAGTAGTATCTAACATCTATATGAATTTGGCTAAGTGTAGCTTAGGCTTGCTTTGCTCAAAATAAGGTTTTCCTTATTAGTTGAAAACACTAAGTTTTTGTTTGACAAAAACACCCAAGGAACCACCAATAGACATTGGTGAACCTTTACCCTTGTTCACCCACAAGTTTTTAACTTAGAAATTGGGATGAGGAGATCCTTGATTGCTTCAATGTCTTTGATGCTCAAATTGTCCATTGCCGGGGACACAGCTAAGTATTTAGGTTTTACTCTCTCGAGAGGTGGCGCACTTTCCCCATAAGACTCGACATGCATCGAGACGAGACCTTTCAGAAGCATTCCCTTAGACCACCAAGGACGCGTTCCAACCTATCACCTACCACCAACTATCCATCTGGCTAAGTTCTTGCAACCTATGTGGTCAAGGAAGAGCCCATATGCCATGTGGTTGCACTAGAAGCTTCTCAACACTAAACAACTCAAATCCCTTTGTTCCTGGGTGGCTTTCCACAAGTGTGATACACAAGTTAAACCATAGACATGGGCCTTGTGTAACCACTCAACATAAACCAACATACCATTCCACCCAAGTGATTCATTCATATAGTTGTTTTATTAATCAAAACACAAGTCATAGACTTAGAAAAATTCCATAGCATGAATATTCCACCCTTGTTTGCTACTAGGTAGGCTAAGCATGATAACGTAACAAGTTTATTAACTTAGAGAAAATTCCACTAAGAATAAAACTACTAGGATTTCCCAAGACATAGCATAGTATATATACTTAGAAAAATTCCATGCAATCCCTACTCAAAATATCACTAGTGCATAGTCAAAATAATTGGACAAAATACATGAATCACCACTTTCCTTGATAGTTGGGGGAGTAGCAACAATCTTCACAATCACAATCACCACTATCGCCCAAATCTACACATAAAATAATAACACCAAATTCACATTCAAATATTCAAACAAAAATATATGTGAATGCATGCAAATGCAATGGAATGATTTTTCTATACTAAACAGGTCAAACCAAACAATACTGAACACAACGTAATCTACCTAAAGAATAAAAAAATTCAAATTTGCCTCAAAGCAATTTTATAAACAGTTTATATAGCCAAAATAATCATATAATTGGTTCTACAAATAATCCTATTTTTACAAAAGCAAAATACCAATTCAAGGCCATAGTAGTGTAGGGTTTAATTTTATTAATCCAATGATATATTATTTGTAATTTTTGGACAAACAGATCGAAAGATATGAATTTTACAAGTTTGAACATTCAAAAACCTTTTCTGGATTTTATTAAACAAAACATAGACACGCGGCGTGATTTGATTGGTCCACTCTTCGGCCGGATCGATCAACACGAGCCGTAGGATCTAAGTAATGGCGTACGGGCTAGATCTACTGATACCGGTTCGCTAAGTGATCTGATTTATGCCATAGGATCTAGATCTAATGGTGCCAGATCAGGCGACCAAGGAGGGGCAGTGCTGATGGCGAGTGCGATGGCGACGGCTCGGCCGGTGATGCACTGGCAGCGCTAGGGTGAGAGAGGGAGGTACGGGCTGTTACCGAAGCACGGGGTTGAGGTGGTGATGACGGTCGATGAAGTGGTGGTGCGAGCATAGGGGGTCGTCGGGGATTCCTCGTCGGAGGTGAGGTCGGCGTCGGGTCCGTACGGGCGTCGTCATCGGTGGCGCATATTTGCTCGCCGGAGTTTCTCGGGGCAGCGGTGGTGTGAGCTCGCGTGTGGGCATCCTGGTGGCGCTTAGACGGTGGCGAGTGAGGGAAAAGGTGAGGGAGAGGAAGGGGGTTAAGTAGGCAGGGTTGGGTGCAGGGATTACTGCGGCATTCAAACGAATTGATTCGGAATCAATCGGCGAGGTAACGGGCGATGACGGCGAGGTCTGCGGGCGTTGATTGAGGACAATGGTGACGTGGAGGTGGGGCCAGGAGGTCAGCGAGGGGGTGCGGTGCGAGTGCGGTGAGAAAAGAGAGGCAGAGGGGTATGGGGATCCGAGTGCGATTGCTAGGCCGCCGGGGGTGGGGCTGGGCCGAAAGGCTGGCGATGGCTTTTATTTTTTTCTCTTCTCCTTTTCTTTTTCTAATTTTATTTTTAGGTATGGTTTGAACCCCAATTTCAAATCTTTTTGAATTCAAATCACTTTCAAAATTTTGTACTGTGATCCTAGCATCCAAAAGTGTGTTAAACACACTTGTTCACTCAAAAACCCTTTGGTCCTTTAAAAATAAAAATAAAACCATGCCCCATAATATAAATAAAGAGGGGTTAAATAAGGTTTTATTTAGGGTTTTGGTTTGAAAATTTTGTGCAAGACAAATATGCTATGATGATATGAATGCAACACATGGTTTTTTGCATTTGATGAAATTTGGGATGTTACAAATCTAACCCCCTTAAGATGAATCTCGCCCTCGAGATTCGGATTGGCTATCAAATAGGTGATGTTTATCTTTATGGAGGTCATCTTCTCTTTCCCGAGTTGCTTCTTCTTCGGTATGATGATTCCATTGTACTTTGCAGAATTTGATAGTCTTAGTACGAGTAACTCTTTCTGTAGTCTCAAGAATCTTGATAGGTTTCTCCTCATAGGTGATATCACTCTCCAACTAAACCTCTTCCAAAGGTGTAGTGTCCTTCAATGAAGTTTCTTCCATTTCCGGATGACACTTCTTCAACTGGCTCACATGAAACACATTATGAATAGGAGACAGTGATTCTGGCAATTCTATCTCATAAGCCACTTCTCCTTTGCGGATCAGAATCTTGAATGGTCCAACATACCTTGCTGCCAATTTTCCTTTGACTCCAAATCTCTTCACACCACGAAGTGGTGAGACTCTAAGATAAGCTCTATCACCTACTTCATACGTGACTTCTCTATGCTTTGGATCTGCGTAGCTCTTCTATCAGGATTGGGCTATCTTCAATCTGTCCTTTACCAACTTAACTTTTTCTTCAGCTTCCTTGATCAGTTCTAGTCTGAACAAATTTCTTTCTCCTACTCCACTCCATAGCAATGGCGTAGTACATTTCCTTCCATAAAAAATTCAAATGGTTCCATATCAATGCTTGCTTGATAGTTGTTATTATAAGAGAATTCTGCGTAAGCAGACTTTCGTCCCAACTAGCACCATAGTCTAGGGCACATGCCCTCAACATATCCTCCAAAATCTGATTGGTCCTTTCTGTCTATCCATCAGTCTGGAGGTGAAAAGTTGTGCTGAACTCTAATCTTGTTCCCAATGATTCATGTAGTTGTCGCCAAAAATACAAAGTGAACCGAGTTCCTCTATTAGACACAATACTCTTAAGCACTCCATGCAGACATACAATCATGTTCATATAGATCTTGGCTAACTTAGCACTTGTATAGGTGGTCTTCACGGGTATGAAATGAGCCACTTTAGTTAGGCGATCTACAACAACCCAAATAGAATCATATCCGGATCTAGTCCTTGGCAGTCCGGTGATAAAATCCATACCAATCTTATCCCACTTCCAATCAGGAATAGGTAGTGGTTGTAATAATCCTGCCGGTTTCTGATGTTCCGCTTTCACTCGACTACACAGATCACACAATGCAATATGTTCCGCAATATCCTTCTTGAGGTTGTTCCACCAAAATCTTTCCTTCACATCCATGTAGATTTTGGTGTTACCTGGATGAATAGAATATGGTGAATTGTGTGCTTCTTGCAAATTCAATTTCCGAAGTTCCGGATCTTGCGGAATGCAGATACGCTTTCCATACCACAAAGTGCCTTGTTCATCTTCGTTGAATCCTTTAGACTTCCCTTTACTAATTTTGCTCTTAATATCCTCTATTTCCTTGTCCAACTTTTGGGCTTCTTTGATTTTGTCCAACAATGATGGTTGAACATCCAATGACATGAGATATCCTTCACGCACTATCTCCAATCTGAGATCTTTAAATTGGGCACACAGATCATCTGACAATTCTCCTTTAGTAAGGCCATTCACATAAACCTTATGGCTTAAAGCATCCGCTAGAACATTTGCTTTACCGGGATGGTATTGCAAACTCAAGTCATAGTCCTTAATGAGTTCTAGCCACCTTGTTTGTCTAATATTGAGTTCCTTCTGGGTGAAAATATATTTCAAACTCTTGTGATCCATGAACACTTCACAACGCTTTCCCAAAAGATAATGTCTCCATGTTTTGAGTGCATGGACAACAGAGGCTAACTCTAAATCATGAGTAGGATAATTCACTTCAAGAGTTTTGAGTTGTCTCGAGGCATAAGCCACAACTTTCCCTTCTTGCATCAACACTCCACCTAATCCTTGGTGAGATGCATCACAATAGACTTGGAAATCTTTCTCCAAATCTGGCAGACACAAGACTGGTGCTGATACTAGTCTCTTCTTCAATTCTTGGAAATTGACTTCACATCCTTCAGTCCAATCGAACTTCTTCTATTTCTTAAATAACTCCGTAATTGGTTTATCTACCTTTGAGAAATTCTCAATGAACCTTCTATAGTATCCTGCTAAGCCTGGGAAACTACGAACTTCCTTAACTGACTTGGGAGATTCCCATTCAGTTACAACTGACACTTTTGCGGGATCGACAGCTATACCATCTCCCGACACGGTATGTCCGAGAAATCCAACTTCACTCAACCAAAATTCATACTTACTGAACTTGGCATACAACTTGTGCTCCCTGAGCTTCTCAAGTATCAAACGCAAATGTTCTTCATGCTCTTCTTAGCTCTTGGAATAGATCAAAATGTCATCGATGAATACGACAACAAACTTATCAAGAAACTCCATGAACACCTTGTTCATCATGTTCATGAAATAAGCTGGTGCATTTGTCAAACCAAATGGCATCATGGTATACACATACAATCCATTCCTGGTGGTAAAAGTAGTCTTAGGTATGTCTTGCTCTCTAATCTTTATCTGGAAATAGCCTGATCGGAGATCAATCTTTGAGAACACACGGGCTCCTTCTAGATGACCAAATAGGTCATTGATTCTAGGCAAAGGGTACTTGTTCTTTATAGTCACCTCATTGAGTGAACGGTAATCTATGCATAACCTTTGACTTCTATCCTTCTTCTCAACAAACAGAACTGGTGCACCCCAAGACGAAGAACTCGGTTGAATAAATCCCTTCTGCAACTGTTCTCCAAGTTGTTTCTTGAGTTCTTTCAACTCATCAACTGACATCTTGTAGGGTCTCTTTGCTATTGGTCCAGATCCTGGCAGCAAGTCAATCAGAACTCCACATCTCTATCTGGTGGCATTCCTGGCAATTCTTCTGGAAACACATCCGGGTATTCCTTCACAACTGGTACACTGTCTATGCTAACCCCCTTAAGATAATTTAGCTTACTCCCTTTAGATTCAAAGTTAGACTTGAACCTAATCTGTTTCTTATCCGGGGTTGTGAGTGTAACAGTATGATTGGCACAATCTAATACTCCTTCATAATTAGTCATCCAATCCATGGCCAAAATTACATCCAATCCTTGGGGATCTAGGATTATCAGACTAACTGGAAACTTATACTTTCCAAATTCTATCACTAGATCATGACATCAAAAATTCACTATCATCTCTCCACTAGGAGAGCTTACTTTAATTGGACGCCCAATAGTTTCAGTTGGAAGTCCATTTTTATTAACAAATGCTCTTGATATGAATGAATGCGATGCGCCGGTATAAAAAAGAACAAGTGCTGGAAAAGAATTAAGCTTGAACTTACCAGCCACAACATAGGATTCCTCATAGATTTCTTCCACATTGATGTGGTTCACTTGTCCCTTCTGGAAAGGGTTGAGCTTGTTGGCTCCATTAGCCTTCTTTTCTGGGCATTCATTTGCATAGTGCCCAGTTTTCTTGCACTTGAAGCACTCAACCTGACTAATGTCCCTTTTTGCAGGCTGACTTCCATTGCCATTCCCACTATGGTGGCTCTTATGTCCACTCTTATGGTTCTTATATTTATCATTGTCATGGCTGCGGTGGTGCTTGTTGTCATGGTGATGGTTACTGTTGTGGTGGTTGTTATACTTCCCATGCTTGTGGGACCCAGAACCTCCACTATCATCACCATGGGAACGCTTCTGAGATGATCCCGAGTTGTGCTTATCAAAGTGATGCTTCCTCTTCATGTTCTCAACTTGCTTCATCTTGCTTTCCAAGATGGTGGCCTTGTCACACATTGATTGATAAGTTGGAACATATGCAACAGATAGTTGCAGGTTCATCTCATCATTCAGTCCTTCGAGGAATTTCTCCTTCCTCTTGGCATCAGTATCAACCTCATCTGGTGCATAGCGTGCTAGATTGTTGAACTCCTCAAATACTCTGCCACACTGCGGTGACGCTGCTTAAGATTGTGGAACTCTTTCTTCTTCAAATTCATGACTCCTGATGAGATATGGGCAGTGCGGAAACCATCCTCAAATATGGCCCAAGTCACATCATCAATAGGAGTGGTGATCTATAAGTTATCCCACCTTGTTGCTGCTGGTCCTTCAAGCAGATGTGATGCGAATCTGACCTTTTCCTCATCGGTGCAGCCAACGGTGACCAAGTCCTTGTTCACAGAGCGTAACCAGTCATTGGCTACCATAGGATCAGTGGTTCCCAAGAACTTGGTAGGCCTCAACCTCAAAAACCTTGTAAGCATGTCAAAGGCTGGTGGGTTGTTTTGATTGATTGATTGTTGTTGTTGTTATTGTTGTTGTTTTATTCTGATTTTCCATGAACTGGGTCATCATCTTCATCAACTGAGTTTGAGCTGTCATCAGCTGCTGCATCTCGGGATTGTTGTTATTGTTGTTTTGGTTGGGATTGGCACGACGGGGAGGCATCTATGGTTTCAATATGGATAAGTAATGAGATATAGCCCATATATGCTAACATGCACAATACATCACATAGCAACAATCACAATAATCAAACACAAGATAAACATAGGGTTTAAACAACGTGAACAACAAGTTTTGGAAAAAGCAAACACACTAGCAAAGTCATCCACATGTTGGATGATCATTGCGACTCGATAAATAAATGGATGATAGAATAATAGATAGCTGAGTAGTCAACACTACTCCTCCATGTCGACCTCCTCGTCCACCAGAGTAAGTCCAGCTGTCTCCATGGTTGTCTTGTACTCCTCCACATTGGTGGTCAAGGCCTCAATCTTCGCACGAAGGGCTCTCTTCTGCGAGTGCAGCCTTTGTATCACTCCCTGCTGGGTCTCCAGCTCAAGGTCCTTAAGCTCTATCTCGGTCCTCATGTCCTTGATCTTCTTGTTTCTATCCTATACTCTCTTCTATTGATTCCTGAACCTCTTGTCTTGGCTCTCGAATCTTCCCTCCATCTCCTTGACGATCTCGTCCTGCTTCGCGAAGATCTTGTCCTTCTCCCTCAACTGAACCCGAAGTTCGTCATTGCTAAGCATGACATTGGTCCTATCCGTGTCAAGGTGTCTAACAAGGCTCTCCAGGTCTTGGAGATACAGATGTACTGGCTCAATCGTCTCTCTAGTAGCGTCATCATACACTACAGCCTCACCCTGCTCGTCATGTATCCCGAACGGGTGGAAGTAGAGGCCCATGAGCTTGGTGTAGTGTCGTCCAACAAGGCGCCCAAGTAGCTCCTGCATGACTACGTCTAGTCCCTTCACCTTGTCATCATGCATCAGCTTGAAGGTAATCTCCTCCGTAGGTGGCTTCGTCTGGCGTCCTGGTTGCGAGACTCTAAATCCCCAAAGATCCTTCCTCTCGAACTTGGTGAGATGAAGTGCCTTAATACTACGGAGTGGAAGATTGAGCACACTAGTGAGCTCCACAAGAAGAGAACTGAAACAAGTTTCCTTGAACTCCTCGGCAGTGCTGACAATAAAGCTAGGAATCTATTGCATAAGATAGAGAAAATTAGAAACTATACAAGTAGAGAGAAAAACACAAGATAGTGAAACAAAATCAAAAGCATAAATTCAACAATAAAAACATACAAATCATGGCATTCAAAGAAAACTACCACAAGCACTAAGGTTCAAACATAACCTAGACAAAAACTTTCCATACCACATTGGTTGGTATGATCAAATTATTAACGTGAGAAAAACAACAAGTGTGGTGGTCCAACTATCGGAGTACGTCACATTTCTCACTCATAAGCTAAGTCTATGATATCTTCCCTTAGTCATTTTATGGCGGTCTCTAAGTCTTGGGTATACTTCTTCTCCTCTTTAAGGTCATTTTCAGTGTTGAGCATTCTACACTTGAGTCTTTCACCAAGCCCTTGATAGCATTCCAAGCTGCATTTCTTGTAGAGTCAAAGAATGTCGTATACATTTCTGAGTTGGTGATCATGCAGAATCCCGACTCTTTGTGGTTGTGTCCCTTGTTTTTGTACAAGTGGAGTTGCACCCACCAATATTCTTCTCCTTCAACCATCACTATAAATCTCTTGTACACGGCTTCACCATGTATTCCCAAGCTAACCATGAGGTTTTTGAGTGCCTTGGGAACTCCATCTCACATTCTAAGGTCATTGTCATGAGTGGTCCCTTCTTGACGGCTTTGTTGATGGTGGACATCTACAAATAGAGATGGGTGTGGCATCCCGCAAAACCACTACTAGAAAATCGCGTTGTTTTTGTGCATTGCATCATCATGACCGCATGCTCATGTCATCATGCCACATTGCATTTGAGCATCGTCATCATCTTGCATTTGCTTGCATAAAACTATTTGCGGATAAACCTATTTTTTGTGTTTTCTAAAACGCCCCGTCTTTGTTCAAACGCAAAACCCGGGTCTCCGGATTATTTTGTTTTGTCTGCTATCGGTTTGCAAAAGCCCTGTTTGAAATAAATAAAATATTTAATTATTTTTAGTGGGGCAGTCGAACGGGCCGATTCGACCCGGTCGACCACCCCCGGTATAAAATCGGTCCACCCTAAACCCCTTTTTACACCCAGACCTAGTCTACCCACCCAACCAGCCACATCACCCCCTCCTATCGCGAGACGCCACGTCACCCTGCCCCTTCCCCCTGACCTATCCCAGGCCGCCACCTAATCCTAACCCCAACTCCCCTTCCCTGGTCAAACCCACCAGCACACACACCCCAACCCGCTGCCACCCGGGCCCCACCCTCTCTGGCCCACCTGTCCCTCACACAACCCCCCCAAACCGACCCATCCTCGGCGGGTCCCACCCGACCCCGCCTGGCCACTACCCACCTCACCCCCACCACAGCCCCACGCCGACCCCACCCTGCGGGTCCCGCTCCCTCTCTCTCCCTCAGCCCCGCGTCCCCAACCTCCCCTCCCCATCCTCTTTCTCCCCGGCGCCCAAGACCGCCCCGCCCTCCTCTCCGGCCGCCGTCCCTCCCGGCCAGCGAGCCTCGCCGGTCGTCGCCCCTGCCCCCGCCCCGCCAAGCACCACCTCTTCGCCGCCCCGACCCGCCTGCTCCGCCTCGGCCCCGGCAGCGCCGCCCTCTCCACTCCGTGGAGTCCGCCGGCGCCCTCCCCTGCGGTGTCCCTCTCAAGCTCGTCGCCGGCCTCTTCGCCTCCTCGTTCCCCGCCGTCGACAGCGGCCGCCATCGCCTCGCCCCCTCCTTCCTCCCCTTCGGCAACCGCCACCGAGGTCGCCGCCGGCCTCCTCCCTCCGGCCTCCCCCTTCCCCCTGCCGGCCGCCCCCTGGACGGATCCTCGCCCGCCTCCTCTGGCTGACCTCGCGCGACGCCTGACGCCTCCTGCCTCCTGCGCCCCTCCGCTCGCCGTGTGCAGCAGCGACCCCGACCCTGTGGCCTCGCCCTTGCACCACCCTGGAGCCATGTTGGCCGCCATCAGCCCCGGTACCTGTAAGCGCCGCTGCTCTCGGCCTCCGTTACGCGACCAGAGCCACCCTTTAGCTGCGGTCCAACTCGGTGTGTGAAGATCCAAGTGCTACCGTGACCGATGCTAAGAGAAGTTTCGATGTGGAGGATTGAACATGAGCACGAAGGATTCGTATCGTGCCAAGAGCGACCACGCCGAGAACCCGCGGTACTAGAAGACGCACCAACACCAAACCAAGTGCATCAGTAACAACCGAAGACGAGAACCCCGGCAAGACCGACACGAGTCGAGACCCGGGAATCTATACAAGACCACGGTGCCGGACCCGAAAACCCAACCTCGACACGCCAAGTTCGCCGAGACCCCGTACCCAAAGGCCTTCGACAGGGTATCGACAAGATCATCGCGGAACTCCAAGGTCTACTTCGTAGGTTGCCAAACGCCAAGGTCGCCTTCCCGGATCCCTGGAGATCGATCCGAAGCGCCAGGACCCGAACCTGAAGGACGCCAAGAGCACCGACGCGGAACGCCAAGTTCTTCATCCCGGATGCCAAGACCGACACGATGGCGCGGACCCGACAAGATCTGCGCAACGACAAGATCTTCGCCACGACAAGATCGACACCGACCAGAGCGGATACGATGCGCCCCCGACACCGAACCAAGTCCTGCTTCCCGGATGCGACAAGATCTACCTCAGTTATCCGAGACCGATCCCGTCGGTCCCTGAACCCTGAGACCGACCCCGAACCCCTCCGGAACCCCAAGATCTGTCGAACCCTAATGTGTGAACCCTTCCCGAAACCCTATTTTATAATATAATAAACTTGTCGCATATTAATTGTCCATCTCGCATGCATATCTGTGGTTTGGGGGCCTTATGCCGATTCACCTTATAATTAAATATGGGGCCCATATGCGGGCAAATCTAGTCTTATATTGGCCCCATTTAAATTTGTGTATCGAACCGATGCTATCTTTTGCCTTGTTAAGACAACATTTAAATTG
This sequence comes from Avena sativa, assembly GCA_916181665.1. Lineage (NCBI taxonomy): Eukaryota > Viridiplantae > Streptophyta > Magnoliopsida > Poales > Poaceae > Avena > Avena sativa. The sequence continues at coordinate 292,939,346 of OV702297.1, read as the reverse complement.
CGGGGTAGTTAAATAACTTGAACTGTTTAATTAAATGTCGGGACCCCGGTTCCGCTTAATATTGCCTAATTGCATCGCCCCTTGCCATGCCATACATCATACATGCATCATGCTCGATCTTTTGCCGTAGTATTAAATAGTGCATCCGGTGTTTCTTCTAGTGTTTTGCTTCTTCGCGGATAAGGCCGTTGAGTTGATGTGAGCTTCGCCCCGATCTTCGGATGAACCTTCGGCAATGTTTTTCAGGCGAGCATCTCCCCCTTTCTACCTATCTTACTTTTATAGTATTTATTCCCTCCTGTTGATCTCTTGCTATCTGTGTTGCGATGCTCTAGTTTTCGTACCCGTGATATCCCTTGCAGCCTTATATTGCCCTGGACACCTCCTATTACCTGTTGTTTGGTAGATAGTTGGACTTGCGCGTCGTAGTCGCTTGCTCAAGTGCTGTTGCGTGTTGTCAAGTGCCACAGTTGTTGGAGTTTGGCCGCATGTTGATGTTGGAGATGATCATGGCTTTACCTTTCGTTCACTTTAATTACTGTTTAACAACTAAAATTGAAGTAAGTAAGCAGAGGCATCGGTGGGTGATAGATAATGTTGGTTTCCGACCGCCCACTTGTGTCCCGTAGGACCCCGAGTTCTTGACACCTGTTCCGAGATCGAGCGCGCTAACCACAGGTGGGGAGATATGGGCCCCCCATTGATTATTACCTGATTTCAAAGTATTGTACTGGGGGCCACAACTAGTTTGAGGTTTTATTTACTATCCTGTACTTATGCCATGCTTTACTGCTTTATTTAAATTGTGCGATGGATAGCACACTGTACTGTTTAGGAAGCGGAGTGTTTTCGCGGTATCGACAGTCCCAGTTTTGGGATTTGCTGTCGTTTACAGCCACTGGCGCAAACCCTGAGTCCGTCTCGGAGACCGGCCGACTTCGTTGCGGGTGTACTTAGTGGGGTGGCCCCCCGTGCTTGCTTTGGGTCTGGGAACGTCATGACTTAGACCCCGCCGACATACCGATGGGTGTATGTTAACTGATCTGGCAAAAAGGGTCGAAGTGCTTGTGGATACTTTGGTGCACCCCTGCAGGGTTAAATCTTTTCGAGAAGCCGTGTCCGCGGTTATGGACGACTTGGAGCACAGTGCTTGATCATAGACAACTATAACTAAAGTTTATTTGTTATAAATTGACTTGTATCCGATATGACTAGTAATCAGCTTCACTACAACGGAATGGCTAAGTAAAAGTACCAACAACTGCTGGGTTTTTGGGGTTATCTCATGCTAATTGTATCTGACTAGTAAGTGATGCCACTATAACGGTATGGTTAACTAAAAGTGCCCACTGCTTACTTTATCAGGATGATTATCTAAACCTGACTAGTAATTGCTGCAACGATAACTGAATAAATAAAATTGTCAACTGTGTGAGTTCCTCGGTCGACTTCCTCGTTTGGTCTCGAGGGGGAATACCAGGATGGGATTGTTTGGTGTTAGAATCAGGTTGGTTCCGAATAGGTCTTTCTTACCCCTCTCTGATAGTCGCCAGTTGTATCGAGTCTCTATAGGTTGTTTAGAGCATGTTGCCCCTGCCGCTTCAGTCCACCATACCTATGTAGGCGAGGACCGCCGAATTCTAGTCTCGCCGTGTACTGGCCTCAGTACTGACGCTCCTCTTTTTCCTTTGCCCTTTGCCGGCACCCCTTTTGTTTAAGCAGGTTTTGAGATCGACGTCATTAGCAGGGTTACCCTTCCGGCTTGGCCTGGGCAGGGTTATGGACGCCATTGGTTATTCTTTAGGGCTCTTAGCCCCATTTGCATCTTGTCCGTAGTCGGACGCTCTATCATTTTCAAGGTGATTTGAATCGTTGTTCTGTATATCTGTATTCTTGACTCATTGAGTCGCTGTTATATATATCTGTTCTGTGGGTCCCATCGAGGACTGTTGTGTAATGTTATTACTTCGTTTTCCACCCGCACGAAAGTGCCTGGTGGGCACCTTTGAATCGTTTCTATGCGGGTTTGGCGGGTTTCGCTAAAACTTGCATAGGTCCGATTCTGAGGGTGTTACAGAGTGGTATCAGAGCTCAGCAGTTGCGATACCCCACAAGTCCAGCCTGTAGGATAACCTAGCTAACGGCCGTAGTAGAGTGTCAAAACTATTTTTGCAAAATCGGTTGGATAGTTCTGATCAGGTCTGATTTTACTCCTTACCCCTCTGCTGCTCTCCTCTCACCTCTGCGTGTTTTGAATCCGCTCGCTTCTCTCTCTTCGAGTCCAGGATTTCTCGTGGTTGGGTTCCATCGTACCTTCAGGGTTTCGCTTCCTCTTTTGGTAACGGTGTCGATACATCTGGTCTTCATGCTATCCGAGGAATCCTTCGTCTGGTGGACTTCTCTTTGTTCCTTCTCGTGCCTTCCGGTGTTTTCCGACGCGACGACATCATCTACGCCAGATCCGATGCAGAGTCTGCATCACTCCTTTGTTCCTGAACCTCGATTGTCGAGATCTTCAGTCTGATTCCGAGAATGGTTGCACGCTTTTCCACTGATTGTGCGGAGTAATAGTTTGGGTGCGTGATGGATTGGCCCCCATGCCGACTACCCCTTCTATTCGCTTTTGTACATTGAAGTGGATGAGAATGCATCGGTTCCCCTTTTTCCATCGGAGCTAGAGGTGGCTTTATTTGTTGCTACCTCTACCTTCGACCTTTTTGATCCCGGAGTGTTCTCTCGACGATCACGGACAACGACCTCTTGTTAGTGGTGTCGCGAGGATCTACACGAAGCGAGAAGATGCAGATCACCGACCTTCTTTCCGGTACCATGAGGCGGATCTCGAGGGCGAGATCCATTGTTAGTGGTGTCGAATTGTGGCATCCCGCAAAACCACTACTAGAAAATCACGTTGTTTTTGTGCATTGCATCATCATGACCGCATGCTCATGTCATCATGCCACATTGCATTTGAGCATCGTCATCATCTTGCATTTGCTTGCATAAAACTATTTGCGGATAAACCTATTTTTTGTGTTTTCTAAAACGCCCCGTCTTTGTTCAAACGCAAAACCCGGGTCTCCGGATTATTTTGTTTTGTCTGCTATCGGTTTGCAAAAGCCCTGTTTGAAATAAATAAAATATTTAATTATTTTTAGTGGGGCAGTCGAACGGGCCGATTCGACCCGGTCGACCACCCCCGGTATAAAATCGGTCCACCCTAAACCCCTTTTTACACCCAGACCTAGTCTACCCACCCAACCAGCCACATCACCCCCTCCTATCGCGAGACGCCACGTCACCCTGCCCCTTCCCCCTGACCTATCCCAGGCCGCCACCTAATCCTAACCCCAACTCCCCTTCCCTGGTCAAACCCACCAGCACACACACCCCAACCCGCTGCCACCCGGGCCCCACCCTCTCTGGCCCACCTGTCCCTCACACAACCCCCCCAAACCGACCCATCCTCGGCGGGTCCCACCCGACCCCGCCTGGCCACTACCCACCTCACCCCCACCACAGCCCCACGCCGACCCCACCCTGCGGGTCCTGCTCCCTCTCTCTCCCTCAGCCCCGCGTCCCCAACCTCCCCTCCCCATCCTCTCTCTCCCCGGCGCCCAAGACCGCCCCGCCCTCCTCTCCGGCCACCGTCCCTCCCGGCCAGCGAGCCTCGCCGGTCGTCGCCCCTGCCCCCGCCCCGCCAAGCACCACCTCTTCGCCGCCCCGACCCGCCTGCTCCGCCTCGGCCCCGGCAGCGCCGCCCTCTCCACTCCGTGGAGTCCGCCGGCGCCCTCCCCTGCGGTGTCCCTCTCAAGCTCGTCGCCGGCCTCTTCGCCTCCTCGTTCCCCGCCGTCGACAGCGGCCGCCATCGCCTCGCCCCCTCCTTCCTCCCCTTCGGCAACCGCCACCGAGGTCGCCGCCGGCCTCCTCCCTCCGGCCTCCCCCTTCCCCCTGCCGGCCGCCCCCTGGACGGATCCTCGCCTGCCTCCTCTGGCTGACCTCGCGCGACGCCTGACGCCTCCTGCCTCCTGCGCCCCTCCGCTCGCCGTGTGCAGCAGCGACCCCGACCCTGCGGCCTCGCCCTTGCACCACCCTGGAGCCATGTTGGCCGCCATCAGCCCCGGTACCTGTAAGCGCCGCTGCTCTCGGCCTCCGTTACGCGACCAGAGCCACCCTTCAGCTGCGGTCCAACTCGGTGTGTGAAGATCCAAGTGCTACCGTGACCGATGCTAAGAGAAGTTTCGATGTGGAGGATTGAACATGAGCACGAAGGATTCGTATCGTGCCAAGAGCGACCACGCCGAGAACCCGCGGTACTAGAAGACGCACCAACACCAAACCAAGTGCATCAGTAACAACCGAAGACGAGAACCCCGGCAAGACCGACACGAGTCGAGACCCGGGAATCTATACAAGACCACGGTGCCGGACCCGAAAACCCAACCTCGACACGCCAAGTTCGCCGAGACCCCGTACCCAAAGGCCTTCGACAGGGTATCGACAAGATCATCGCGGAACTCCAAGGTCTACTTCGTAGGTTGCCGAACGCCAAGGTCGCCTTCCCGGATCCCTGGAGATCGATCCGAAGCGCCAGGACCCGAACCTGAAGGACGCCAAGAGCACCGACGCGGAACGCCAAGTTCTTCATCCCGGATGCCAAGACCGACACGATGGCGCGGACCCGACAAGATCTGCGCAACGACAAGATCTTCGCCACGACAAGATCGACACCGACCAGAGCGGATCCGATGCGCCCCCGACACCGAACCAAGTCCTGCTTCCCGGATGCGACAAGATCTACCTCAGTTATCCGAGACCGATCCCGTCGGTCCCTGAACCTTGAGACCGACCCCGAACCCCTCCGGAACCCCAAGATCTGCCGAACCCTAATGTGTGAACCCTTCCCGAAACCCTATTTTATAATATAATAAACTTGTCGCATATTAATTGTCCATCTCGCATGCATATCTGTGGTTTGGGGGCCTTATGCCGATTCACCTTATAATTAAATATGGGGCCCATATGCGGGCAAATCTAGTCTTATATTGGCCCCATTTAAATTTGTGTATCGAACCGATGCTATCTTTTGCCTTGTTAAGACAACATTTAAATTGCGGGGTAGTTAAATAACTTGAACTGTTTAATTAAATGTCGGGACCCCGGTTCCGCTTAATATTGCCTAATTGCATCGCCCCTTGCCATGCCATACATCATACATGCATCATGCTCGATCTTTTGCCGTAGTATTAAATAGTGCATCCGGTGTTTCTTCTAGTGTTTTGCTTCTTCGCGGATAAGGCCGTTGAGTTGATGTGAGCTTCGCCCCGATCTTCGGATGAACCTTCGGCAATGTTTTTCAGGCGAGCATCTCCCCCTTTCTACCTATCTTACTTTTATAGTATTTATTCCCTCCTGTTGATCTCTTGCTATCTGTGTTGCGATGCTCTAGTTTTCGTACCCGTGATATCCCTTGCAGCCTTATATTGCCCTGGACACCTCCTATTACCTGTTGTTTGGTAGATAGTTGGACTTGCGCGTCGTAGTCGCTTGCTCAAGTGCTGTTGCGTGTTGTCAAGTGCCACAGTTGTTGGAGTTTGGCCGCATGTTGATGTTGGAGATGATCATGGCTTTACCTTTCGTTCACTTTAATTACTGTTTAACAACTAAAATTGAAGTAAGTAAGCAGAGGCATCGGTGGGTGATAGATAATGTTGGTTTCCGACCGCCCACTTGTGTCCCGTAGGACCCCGAGTTCTTGACACCTGTTCCGAGATCGAGCGCGCTAACCACAGGTGGGGAGATATGGGCCCCCCATTGATTATTACCTGATTTCAAAGTATTGTACTGGGGGCCACAACTAGTTTGAGGTTTTATTTACTATCCTGTACTTATGCCATGCTTTACTGCTTTATTTAAATTGTGCGATGGATAGCACACTGTACTGTTTAGGAAGCGGAGTGTTTTCGCGGTATCGACAGTCCCAGTTTTGGGATTTGCTATCGTTTACAGCCACTGGCGCAAACCCTGAGTCCGTCTCGGAGACCGGCCGACTTCGTTGCGGGTGTACTTAGTGGGGTGGCCCCCCGTGCTTGCTTTGGGTCTGGGAACGTCATGACTTAGACCCCGCCGACATACCGATGGGTGTATGTTAACTGATCTGGCAAAAAGGGTCGAAGTGCTTGTGGATACTTTGGTGCACCCCTGCAGGGTTAAATCTTTTCGAGAAGCCGTGTCCGCGGTTATGGACGACTTGGAGCACAGTGCTTGATCATAGACAACTATAACTAAAGTTTATTTGTTATAAATTGACTTGTATCCGATATGACTAGTAATCAGCTTCACTACAACGGAATGGCTAAGTAAAAGTACCAACAACTGCTGGGTTTTTGGGGTTATCTCATGCTAATTGTATCTGACTAGTAAGTGATGCCACTATAACGGTATGGTTAACTAAAAGTGCCCACTGCTTACTTTATCAGGATGATTATCTAAACCTGACTAGTAATTGCTGCAACGATAACTGAATAAATAAAACTGTCAACTGTGTGAGTTCCTCGGTCGACTTCCTCGTTTGGTCTCGAGGGGGAATACCAGGATGGGATTGTTTGGTGTTAGAATCAGGTTGGTTCCGAATAGGTCTTTCTTACCCCTCTCTGATAGTCGCCAGTTGTATCGAGTCTCTATAGGTTGTTTAGAGCATGTTGCCCCTGCCGCTTTAGTCCACCATACCTATGTAGGCGAGGACCGCCGAATTCTAGTCTCGTCGTGTACTGGCCTCAGTACTGACGCTCCTCTTTTTCCTTTGCCCTTTGCCGGCACCCCTTTTGTTTAAGCAGGTTTTGAGATCGACGTCGTTAGCAGGGTTACCCTTCCGGCTTGGCCTGGGCAGGGTTATGGACGCCATTGGTTATTCTTTAGGGCTCTTAGCCCCATTTGCATCTTGTCCGTAGTCGGACGCTCTATCATTTTCAAGGTGATTTGAATCGTTGTTCTGTATATCTGTATTCTTGACTCATTGAGTCGCTGTTATATATATATATCTGTTCTGTGGGTCCCATCGAGGACTGTTGTGTAATGTTATTACTTCGTTTTCCACCCGCACGAAAGTGCCTGGTGGGCACCTTTGAATCGTTTCTATGCGGGTTTGGCGGGTTTCGCTAAAACTTGCATAGGTCCGATTCTGAGGGTGTTACAATGGGAAAGAAGATTAGAAGAGGTTTACGAGAAGGAAAAGAAAAGTGTGGAATTTGCAAAGAGTTGCATTTTTCCTAGTGATTTCCTTAATCTAATCCAATTTAGGGTCATAATCCTACAGGCAACACAGTGCTCTGATACCATCTGTAAGAACCCACCTTTTAAAGGTAAAGGCCCCTGTGATTGCATTTCTAGACCCTGGATAAAATGCTAGCATCCATAGTTTAAGATGAAATACACAGATACAAAGGTCTTTATTACATCGTCATTCCAGAGACAAACATAGTCTTTACAAATCATTAGCACATGGAAAATACATAGAGTTTAATCATAAGTAAATAAAGTAAAGTCTTCATCTTCATGTGCCATAGGAAAACATGTTGAGTGTAGAGTCACAACCCTAATCTCCATCAGAGTAACCTACAACATCATAAATTACAGCCACAGTGGGTCAATACATTTGGAATTGTATTGGCAAGTGATACCATATTAGAATAGTAGTATCTAACATCTATATGAATTTGGCTAAGTGTAGATTAGGCTTGCTTTTGCTCAAAATAAGGTTTTCCTTATTAGTTGAAAACTCTAAGTTTTTGTTTGACAAAAACACCCAAGGAACCACCAATAGACATTGGTGAACCTTTACCCTTGTTCACCCACAAGTTTTTAACTTAGAAATTGGGATGAGGAGATCCTTGAATGCTTCAATGTCTTTGATGCTCAAATTGTCCGTTGCCACGGACACGGCTAAGTACTTAGGTTTTACTCTCTCGAGAGGTGGCGCACTTTCCCCACAAGACTCGACATGCATCGAGACGAGACCTTTCAGAAGCATTCCCTTATACCACCATGGACGCGTTCCAACCTATCACCCTACCACCAGATGTCCATCTGGCTAAGTTCTTGCAACCTATGTGGTCAAGGAAGAGCCCATATGCCATGTGGTTGCACTAGAAGCTTCTCAACACTAAACAACTCAAATTCCTTTATTCCTGGGTGGCTTTCCACAAGTGTGATACACAAGGTAAACCATAGATATGGGCCTTGTGTAACCACTCAACATAAACCAACATACCATTCCACCCAAGTGATTCATTCATATAGTTGTTTTATTAATCAAAACACAAGTCATAGACTTAGAAAAATTCCATAGCATGAATATTCCACCCTTGTTTGCTACTAGCTAGGCTAACCATGATAATGTAACAAGTTTATTAACTTAGAGAAAATTCCACTAAGAATAAAACTACTAGGATTTCCCATGACATAGCATAGTATATATACTTAGAAAAATTCCATGCAATCCCTACTCAAAATATCACTAGTGCATAGTCAAAATAATTGGACAAAATACATGAATCACCACTTTCCTTTATAGTTGGGGGAGTAGCAACAATCCTCACAATCACCACTATCGCCCAAATCTACACATAAAATAATAACACCAAATTCACATTCAAATATTCAAACAAAAATATATGTGAATGCATGCAAATGCAATGGAATGATTTTTCTATACTAAACAAGTCAAACCATATAGTACTGAACACAAAGTAATCTATCTAAAGTCTAAAAAAACTCAAATTTGCCTCAAAGCAATTTTATAAACATTTTATATATCCAAAATAAGCATTTAATTGGTTCTGATAATAATCCTTTTTTCAGAAGCAAAATACCAATTCAAGGCCATAGTAGTGTAGGTCTTAATTTTCTTAATCCAATGATATATTATTTGTAATTTTTGGACAAACAGATCAAAAGATATGGATTTTACAAGTTTGAACATTCAAATACCTTTTCTGGATTTTATTAAACAAAACACAGACACTGTAACATCCCAAAAATATTAAACTAGAATCCTCAAACTCTAATCATCAAATTTAGGGTTAACAAAAACTTTTCTAAAATAAAATGAGAAAGCATTCATGTGTGTATGCATCCCATTTTGAATTCTTTTGAATTTCCTTGTTTATGTGTTTCTTTGCATGTAAAATGATTCTTAGGTGAAATAAACATCATCTAAACATTTCCCAAACTTTTCCCAAAGACAAATAAATCAAAACAAACCAAAACGAGTGAATGGTCATTTTGACCCATTTAACTCCCATGCCTACTTTGGCTGTCCCAAACTTTCAGAACGTAACAGAAACTTGTTTGGATCTTTGCACCCCTTGATAGTACTCCTAACAAAGTATCAAGACCCACTTTGTGATCATCCAAAAACATTTGAATGCATAGTTCAAATAACAGTTCAAAATTGAATCTATATCAGATGGGAAGATCCCACTTTTCAAAAACCACTCAAACAAGCTCAACTTTCAAAACCCAAGCATCTGCAGACTCACCAGCACCAACCTAGCACACCCACCAAAAATCTTTTCAAAATTCAAAACTTGAGTTCTTGCGGCCATTTCATCAAACACCTTGCTGATTCAAATCAAATAAAATCTAAACACTATTGTGAGCAGTGATTGGAGCCTAACTTGTTCCCTCTCTAGCTCATAGCAACCTCAGTAGATCATCTAGCAAACTAAACCAAGCACTAGCCCCACTGTAAGCTTGGCAAGATCATCAATGGTGAACAGCTGAAGACACCCATGCCACCCCAGTGTGGACAGCAAGCTAGGAGAGAAACTATCCGTGCCAACCTTGTCTGGGAGATCACCCATGCCTCACCGCCCCCTCTCGACCGGCCCTGCCTCGAAGACATCGACCATAGCACCCAGGAACGCCGCGCCCGTGCCTCTGTCAACCATGCCGAGCATGCGCCAGAGCGCCACCCTCGACACACACCCACAGACCACGCGCCGCCCTCGCCGCGTGCATACACGATCACCACCGACCCAGGAGACCGCCAGACATCCCCGTTCGCCGCCCCATGCCTCACAGCCACCGCTCGCCGTCGAAAACGCTGCCTCTGCCACGCAGAGCATCGCGTGTTCCAGACTGTTTGCCACCACCCCTACCTGCGCATTAAAGCCGTAGAGCATCGCCAGGAGACCACCAAGCGATCGCCACCGCCGGCCATGCCTCTAGCAGCCCGTAGCCATGTCGCCACCGTCGCCTGCCCATCCCGTTCGGTCTCGTCGTCAAGACTATAAATAGAGGCCACCCCAGCTCAAACTCTTCACACCATTCTACTCCCCTCTCCTCATTGATCGTTCCACCCCGTTTCCGGAGCAAGGCGAGCAGCGCTTCGCCGGAATTTCACCGGAGCCCGCCGCTGTTGGAGAAGAAGGGGGCCAGCGATTGGAGCCGCCCCAGGAGAAGCTGTCGGTACCAGGAGGTTCGCCGTCATTGACTTTGTCGTTCGCCCGCCTCGCCGACCCTCGCCTGAGCCCCGGTGAGCCCCCGTAGACCCTCACTGTCCGTGTTAGGGTTCTGTCTCGCCAGAGTTGCCCGACGGAGACAATAAGTCACAGCCGTTCGATTAGAAGTTGATTGTGTGGTTTAGATTACCCCGTACCGCTTCGCACCCCTGTCTCACTGACGCGTGGGGACAGCAACTTAACCAGCCCGCGTAAGCGCTATGCTTAGCAGGCCGGCCCAGTATCGCTTCCCGCGCAGCCCAGTCGTTTGAATTTAACCTTTTCCATTTTATTTCAAACACAGTTTTGTACCTAGTTTCAAAAATCAACCCAGCTCGATTCAGTGAACCAAATTGAATGAAACCAATTTTGTTAGAAAGGTCTTGCAATGCTGAATCCAAGCCCGTTGGATTTAAATCATTTGGATCTGTAGATCATCCTTGGTAAAAATAACAAGGCAGAATCTTTTCTGCATTCAAACATTTTTTCAAATTTAAACCATGATAGCTTTTGAGTTGATTCCAACTCTCAAAAATCACATTTAACCCTACCTTTCAGAATATATAAAAATATATGGGTTTACTTACAGAAATAATGTTCAATAAATAAAAGAATGCCACATAGGCATTTCTAGTCACTTTATTTAATTAAAATAAAATGATTAAACCTTATTAAATTGTGACACCACTTTAAATCACATTCCCATGAACTAAAATATGTGATGATGACATGTGTCAACATGATCCCATGTTTGGTTTGGAGAATATTAAATCTTCAGTAGTTTTTCAATGAGTAGAAATTACTTTTCTAAAAATAAAAGGATTTAAACCAAGCTTAAATCTTGTAATGTTAGTGATGATGCTAGATCATCTATAGAACCCCTTTGTGTGATGATTGCAAGTAGTTAAGTATTGTTTGGTGATTGTGTACCTCGTATTTATTCATAGAAGCTAGTACCGACTAAGGATACGAGGAAGAAGGAGGATACTACAAAGAAGAAGCCGAAGAGAACTTCAACCACTCCTCTACACAAAGCAAGTCTTACTAATCAAGTTGACCTATACAAGACTAATACTACTAGTTGAATGTGCAAGCTAACACTTGCAATTTAGCAAGCTTATACTGATATTGATGCAAGCCAATACTTGCTGGTTACCATGCTAACTATATGCCTTAAGCATATATGATCATAACCACTTGATAAACCAATCCTAGTTTTTACCTACAAGATTTATACTTTATTTTCTTTAGCAAGGCCTTTACTTAGAGTTTACTTAAGTGACTTGTAGATACTAGAAAGATAACTGAAGGTTGCATAAAGAGCATAAAATTTGGCCTAAGCTAGATAATCTTGATGTCATCCTAAGGCATGAGATTGAACTTAGTTAGAACACCCCTTATTTACCACCCCTCATTTAGTACTCACCCCCACTTATAGATGCTAGTGCTAAGCATAAAACTTGATCAACTTTAGATGGGAATACTTGGTGAAAATGGTTATGAAAACCTTAGAATGATGGATCATTCTACTGAGATGTTTTGACATGTGTTTCCGAACACCAGATGATTTTGGTGATGAAAATGTTGAGGCATGAGCCTTAGCCCTTTATAAAACTGATGGTTATCTGGATGCGATACCATTCCAATTTTTACCGTACAACCATAATACCCGAAAATTGGGTAGGGCTTGACTGGAAACTTATATACCTTAGTATTGGTTCCCTCACGGCCAAGGTCTGAGCTGAGGCTACCTTGTGAAGATTGTCCACCGGTGCAGTACCCAAGATGACAGTTGGTCATGGTTGGGAGGCCAAACTCACAGGAGAGGTGCTTATACTAGGGCGTGTAATTGAAAGGTTAGGATTGATTATCCTCATACTGAGTATGGTGAATTCAGGATTTGTTCCTGACGGATGTATCGAATGTTGTGGTGAAAGTGTACAATCTATGTAGAGTGTCAAACTATTCGAATAGCCGCGTCCGCGGTTATGGACAGTTGGAGTGGCCATACTGTTCCCCCGTCGGATGTTTTCAAAATAACTTGTGAAATGAATTGAGACTTTGACTTGACCACAACAGAGTTGTGATATGAAATGCAAGTTCCCAATTAGGAGTTATAAAATTGTGACTAGCTTCTGAACTTAGTAGAGGTAAATCTGGCTTTTGCAAAACAACCCTAGAGCTTAGTGTCCTACTACAAAAACCCCCTTCACTTGTTAGTATTAGTTTGCGAGTACTTAAAGAGTACTCATGGCTTTGTCCCTGGTTATTCCCGTGGCCAGACTATGAAGAGGAGTACCTGGAGGATGGACCCCAGGAAGGTTACGACAACTAGGATCATCTCCCATCGTCAGCATTGCCTGTGACCCCGAAGATGGAGCTACGCCTACGCTACCGTTACTATTACGTATTCCGCTGCTTGAAGTTGTATTAAGAACTGGATCGGGAGATCCTTATTTGTGTAATACCTTATGTATGGTTTGTAATGGATGATGTACTGTGGTATCCAATTCTGTTATGTCTCGCAAAAATGGTAATCATGGGATTGCGATGTATGGCATAACAGGCATCTAGGATTAAAAATCCGGGTGTTGACAGACACGCGGCGTGATTTGATTGGTCCACCCTTCGGCCGGATTGATCAACACGAGCCGTAGGATCTAAGTGACGGCGTATGGGCTAGATCTACTGATACCTGTTCTCTAACTGATCTGATCTACGCCTTAGGATCTAGATCTAACGGTGCCAGATCAGGAGACCAAGGAGGGGCGGTGCTGATGGCGAGTGCAGCGGCAACGGCTCGGCCGGTGATGCACTGGCGGCGCTAGGGGTGAGAGGGGGAGGTACGGGCCATTATCGAAGCGCGGGTATGAGGTGGTGACGTTGGTCGATGAAGTGGAGGTGCGGGCGTACGGGGTCGTTGGGGATTTCTCGCCGGAGGTGAGGTCGGCGTCGGGTGCGTACGGGCGTCGTCGACGGCAGCGCGTATTCGCTCGCCGGCGTTGCTCGGGCAGCGGCGGTGCGAGCTCGCGTGTGGGCAGCCTGGTGGCGCTTAGACGGTGGCGAGTAAGGGAAAGGTGCGGGAGAGGAAGGGGTTAAGTAGGCAGGGTCGGGTGCGGGGATTACTGCGGCATTCGCACGAATTGATTCAGAATCAATCGGCGAGGTAACGGGCGGCGACGACAAGGTCTGGGGGCGTTGATTGAGGACGATGGTGACGTGTAGGTGGGGCCATGAGGTCAGCGAGGGGGTGCGGTGAGAAAATAGAGGCATAGGGGTACGAGGGAGCCGGGTGGGCTTGCTGGGCCACGGGGGGTGGGGCTGGGCCGAAAGGCTGGCGCTGGCTTTTACTTTTTTTCTCTTCTCCTTTTTTTAATTTATTTTTAGGAATTGTTTGAAACCAAATTTCAAATCTGTTTGAATTCAAATCACTTCCAAAAAAAATTATTGTGATCCTAGCATCCAAAAGTGTGTCAAACACACTTGTTCACTCAAAAACCCTTTGGTCCTTTAAAAATAAAAATAAAACCATGCCCCATAATATAAATAAAGAGGGGTTAAATATGGTTTTATTTAGGGTTTTGGTTTGAAAATTTTGTGCAAGACAAATATGCTATGATGATATGAATACAACACATGGTTTTTTGCATTTTATGAAATTTGGGATGTCACAAAAAGGATATGAGCAAATTTCATTTGCACTAGCTGCACTTGAAGAAAGCAAGAAAGAGAACAAAGAATTAAAGCATGTGGTGCAAACTTTGATGGAAAAGAGTGAAAGGATAGAAGATGAAATGATGCGGCAGAAGAAACAAATTAATGAGATGATGGTTCTATTTCAAGCTTCCCAGAATAACCAAACATTGCATGACCAGCAACCAGTCCTAGTGCATGAGCAAGCAAAGGAAGGGGTGTCACACAGTGCATGAGCAAGCAAAGGAAGGGGGCCACACAGTGCATGAGCAATCAAAGGAAGGGGGTCACACAGTGCATGAGCAATCAAAGTAAGGGTATAAACAGAAAAGATGCAAGGAAGATCTGATAGGAAGCAAGCAATCCAAATCAAAGGCTGCAAAGTTGAAGAAGGAATCCTCAAGTCAGTGAAAACCAAGAAATTCAAGGAATCCTATTCATCACAAAAACAAGCACCTCAAGACATGTAGAAAACAAAGCACATCAAGGTATATATGCAACCTACTTTGTCCATTTTGATACATGTCTTCATATGATTATCATCATTTAATAGTAGATGATATTCTGTACACTGTTATTTTTTTGAAAACAGATAGATGATATTCACAGAGTGAAGGTTGAGAAGTCAGAGGAAAATAAGAAAAGAAACAAGACGGATAAAACTATCAAGTACACAAAATATTTTGTCATCAGAGCTGGGATGGATGTGGGATTGACAACACCTAAAAAATACCACGGCAGCAATAGAAACAATTCAGGAAGTTGAAGATGAATTTGTTGAAGTTATGGTGAATATAGTTATGATTAGTCACACCTACTTCCACAAGCAAAGGGAGGAGTGACCCACATGGGGCATGCTCAATCACATTGCATCCCATGGCCTAAGAAAAATGTAAGTTATTTAACTGATATACTTCATATTATTTGAATTCAACCATGTTATGGTCTTCCAGTTGCTGACATACTTCATATTATTTGAATTCAGTCATGATATAGTCTTCTTGTTGCTTATATACTTTATATTATTTGAATTCAACCATGATATAGTGTTCCTGTTGCTGGTATACTTCATATTATTTGAATTCAACCATGATATAGTCTTCCTGTTGCTGATACTGAATGAAAAACATGTAGGTATTTGACTCTAATGACATTGACATGAATAATGTTGAATTTGTCCAAAAACTTGACAAAAACTGGAGAGTTCTAGGGAAATATTCTCCAATTGCTGTCAACGAGGTACCTCCTATTTCATCAAGATCAGTATCAAAGATGAAGAGTAGAAAGGCTGCAGAAGTTTCAGAATTGCAAGCACAAGTTCCAGAGGGTTCACAAGTTCCATATTCTCAGATTCCAGAGGGTTCACAAGTTCCATATTTATCAGATTCCAGAGGGTTCACAAGTTCCAGATTCTCAGAATCGAATCAGCACAAGGAAGAGGAGAAAGAGTACAAAAGTACTTGAATCACAGGAGCAAGAGAATGTTATTAGATACTGAAAACCTGACTTCATAGCAAGAGATTGTTTAAAAGTGAATGTTGCTTGCATAAGAGAATGTCATTTTTTACTGAATAGCAGTAGTTGATTCTACAAGAGAATGTTGCTTCTACAAAAGTACTGAGAATGTTTTAAATTATTTGGATGTAGATGATGTTTCTACATTCTTGTATTTGGATGTGGTAAGTTATTGTATCATTTGGATGTGGTAAATTAATATTATATTAATAGTAGTAGTGCATGGAAATCTGACATTACAAGGCACTCTTGATATTGCCTCCAAAACTCTCATTACAAGGCACTATTGATATTGCCTCTAAAACTAACTTTAAAAGGCACTATTGATATTGCCTCCAAAACTAACTTTACAAGGAACTATTGATATTGCCACTAGAACTAACTTTACGAGGCACTATTGATATTGCCTCTAAAAATCACATTACAAGGCACTATTGACATTGCCTCCAAACTCACATTACAAGGCACTATTGATATTGCCTCCAAAACTCACATTACAAGGAACTATTCGCATTGCCTCCAAAACTCACATTACAAGGCACTATTGATATTGCCTCCAAAACTCACATTACAAAGCACTATTGATATTGCCTCCAAAACTCACATTACAAGGCACTATTGACATTGCCTCCAAAACTCACATTACAAGGCACTATTGATATTGCCTCCAAAACTCACATTATAATGCATTTTCTAGGTATGCCTTGAATATAAAAATAGGAATTAGAAAATATGCCTACAAAAGTACTTTACAAGGCACTTTTTAGGTATGCCTCAAATATATTTAACGACGGTAGCGGATGCAGCATTTTTTTTGCCTTGAATAACAATTTAAGACAAATTGTGTACTTTTAAAGGCACTTTTTAGTGCCTTCTATTTGAGAACGTGACGTAGTGAAAGTCCATCCCTGGACATGTTTATTGATCTATTTGTATCAGATTACTTGGACCATGATAGAACACTAAGAGCGATACGTTGTCCCGTAACTTGGGTTTCTACCGTGGACCAAGTATACACATTAAAAATAATAATAGGAATAGTGCTTTCTATAGTTTAAACTTCCCCCATCATTTTCTAAAAAGAATTGTGATGTTTTTTAAACTTACCCGGTGTGAGAACGTTACAAGTGTTCGCTTGCCAAATTGCGAACTGGTAGAACCGTTGGAATAATGTGATTGTCGGGGGGATAACCCCCGGTAGGGTCATAAGGGGTAAAATATTGCCCAGCTTGGCTTAGGCCGAGTAAAAGAAACCATTGGCCGGGTCACGACGTACGGGATACGAAGCCTATGTAAGGCCCACATAATAAGTGTGTCAGCCCGCATAGGAAAAAGTTATTTGTCTTCCAGGTAACACAGGGCCAGATCTCACCAGGGAAGGTCGAGTCAAGAAGGACGCGTGGCAGCTTTCCGAGTAAGATCCAGGAGGGACCATGGTAAATCATGGTCAAAAGAGAAGGGCGCTGCCGGGTGACATGAAAAGAGTCGGGTGACGCCAAAAACAAGGGCCGGCGTACAAAAGCACCGTATGACGCCAAATAGCTAGCGTCTATGTACGGGAAGACCATTGGCTCTATAGCTTTGCTTACTGGGTCAAGGGCTTAGGACTGGCCCATTACCTAGCCCGCATAGTAAGGACAAAGATCCAAATAGTAAACCCTAGGTCCCAAAATGTAACCTAGCTACCCCATTCGCCTATATAAGGAGGGGAATAGCTAGGGTTTAGGAGGATCGACTAAGTAGTGAACTAGTGCCCTGAGGATATGCTTGAACAACTCAAGGAGCACTTGTAAACGTCAAGAGATAAGAAAAATCATAAGTCTGGAGAGTTCATCGTGCGTGGCTAGACTGTGCACTCCCTCCCCGGTTACCACAAGTGTCCATTCAGCCCCCAACTTAAGCCTACACATGGCATCTGCCGTGACACCACCACGACAGTTGGCGCCCACCGTGGGGCAGAAGCAGGCGCTTGCTGGAGTTTTCATCCGGACGGGCAACATCGTCTCCGCAACGGGCGAGCGCGTCTACTCCGGGCTCATCCATAGGTTTGGAGCGCTCAACTTCATCAGCGACAACACGGGCTGCTTCGGGCCCAAGCCGTTCCCTAGGGGTGGTCGCTTCATCAAGTTTGGCGAGCACCAAGTCTACGTAGCAGTGCACATGGAGCACGCATACCACGAGCGCGTCATCTAGGCGCCGGATTCACTTGCGGTTCACGCCGCGGGAAAGCGTCATCAGCTCGTATCTGCTGAGGTAATGATGACTGCTCCTGATCCATCGCGTCCCCCAGCACCTCCGGTATCTCCTGTAGTGAATGAGAATGCTGAGGAAGAAAACCCAGACGCAACACCAAGGGCAACGAGAACTGTGAAGGCACCACTGGAGAAGCCGAAGCATAGCTAGGAGTAAAAGAGCCAAGGAGTTGTAGGAAGCAATAGAAAAATGAGCAGAGCCAGTGGCATCAGCAGCTGACCTGGCACGCATGCAAGCCGAGTTAGAGGAAACTAGGAAAAAAGTGTTGGGAAAGGCGAAGGAGTTAGCCTAGCTGCAACACGATACGGATATCATGATCCGAGAATATAACTCGGCGAACCGAGTCAAGGGCGCTAAGACCCGGCTTGAGGCAACAAGGATAAGAGGAAGGAACCTGAATGAAGAGCTGGCGGATGCGACATCCAAAGTAACCCCAGAGTGCAGCAACAAAACAACCATTCAGCTGACATACAACACGGCAGGAGCAAACTTGAGAGCCGCAGAGGCAGCAATGGCCGAGTTACCCCACTTGACAGGTGAGGCAAAGGAAAAGCAATAGGAACGAGTAAACGAGTTGGTGAGAGCAGCAGGAAAGCTGAATGAAGCATACTACAGGGCTAATCCGGGTATAACTGGAAGGTCACAGCTCGTTCACTCGGCAACCCCAATCCCGGCCAGATCTGCAGGGCATATAGCCTCCTCACCAGGGGATGCATCGAGACAGAGAAAAGACAAAAGCATGGACTCAGGAAAAAACAAACATATGGTTGCCTATGATCTAGCAGTGGCTCAAGGGAACCCGGCCCATGCCCAAGGCACAAGGAGAAATGCTGGTCAAGGAAATGATAACCAAGAAAATGCTGGCCGAGAAAGGCAAGGTGGAAAAAGAAATGATAATGGAGGTCAGAACTTCGCACCTCAGCCTAGGCGTGGGGCTCACTCGGCAGGAGGAGCAAACCCAACTCTGAATCCCCCACCAGCCCAACCCGAAAGAAGACAACAAAGTGCAGGAAAAGCAGTGCAGCAACCCGCAGACCCAAATGCCAACAGGTACAATGATGGTTACTCGGCTATGGTGAATGACGGGTATGAAATGCCGGATCACATGTATCAAGCGATGGGATCAAGGTTAGGAGGCAGAAACCTCTAACCAGACGATGCAAGACTAAAGATTGACCGAATAAAAATGGCATAGCTTATCGAGTCACAGGGACCACATGGCCCACCATGCTTTGGCCCAAGGATCATGAGAGAGCCGCTAGTGCCAAACTTTCAGCTGGCAAGAGGAACAAAGACGTATGATGGAAGCACAAAACCAGAGGACTGGCTTATCGATTATGGAACTCGGTAAAAATCGCGCAGGGTAATCTGAGATAGGCAGTGCGGTACATACCGCAGATGCTAGAAGGACCAGCGAGGGTGTGGCTGAATAATTTTCCACCCGGAAGTATCAATAGCTAGATTGATTTCCAAGAAGCCTTTGTGAGTAATTTCACAATCACCTACAAGAGGCCGAATCGCCCACAGCAACTGGCTATGTGCAAACAGAGGCCAAATGAAACAGGCAGAGAATTTATCACTAGATGGTGCACTATGTGCAACTCTTGTGAAGGGGTAATTGAATCCCAGGCCATTGCGTGGTTTGCACAAGGATGCAGGCACGGAAGTGTGTTATGGCAAAGATTACAGAGGGATATGCCGGCAAGCTTAGCCGAAAAAATAAGAATTGCTGACTCATATGCGTTAGGAGATTCGACTCAGCCTTTGCTCATGTCAGCGGACGGGGTCACTGAGACTCAGATCTATGATGCAGTCGGGTCACAAAGGCGCCATGAGAGAGGCAAGTACATGAGCAAACGACGAGATGAGAGGCCAGATTACAGGTATGGTTCGACTCAGGTTGCGGCTGTAAGTCAAGATCATCCTGATGCTGGAAGCAGCCATCGTCAAAGGACAAGTGGGAAACAATAATGGGTACCAACAAATGATGGTAAAAATCCATATGATTAGAGAAAGCCATATCAAGAAAGGCAAAAGTACACTTATGAGATGATGTTGGATCATCCATGCAAGTTTCACACGCCGAGTCCGAGTAAGTCGGCAAACCACACAACTCGACATTGTACTTGGTTCCAGAAGGGTGACAGAGTAGACTCGCTAATTCAGCAGCTACCACCACCTCCCTACCACCACATACAGGGGAAATGCTCAAGTTATTGGTGCTGAGCAGAGGTATGAAAACCAACAGCCGAGATACCGTAATCAAGAAAGAAGAGAAGCTGTGCACCAAGTGCATGATCCAAAATAAGATGGTGCTCATGTCGGCCATAGAACCAGAAATGAGGACAGAGAGCATCACCAGAGCTATGTCGTGTTTGTCACAGAGCCAACTGACAAGAAAAGTTAGCAGAGACGGATGATGGAAGTAAATGCCATAATGCCAGTGATACCAAAGTATATGGATTGGTTTGAGAAGGAAATAACATGGAGCATAAAGGATCACCCCAAGATCATGCCGACACCAGGAGGGTATGCTATAGTACTGGATCCAACTTTCATGGGCCCAGATATCAATGTGAAATTCTCCAAGGTACTGATAAATGATGGCAGTAGCATCAACATCATGTACAAGGATATTATGCTCAAGATGGGCATCACCATGAACATGCTAGAGCCGACTAAGACAACGTTCTATGGCATTGTGTCGGGATTTTCATGTGAGCCAATTGGGAAAATCTGGGTTGACGTTTTATTCGGCAATAGGGAGAATTTTTGCACTAAAGCCATAGAGTTTGAGGTGGTAGACCTTGTCAGCTCGTATCATGCATTACTCGGTAGACTATCTATGGCAAAGTTTATGGCCACTCCTCACATTGCTTATCTAAAGATGAAACTGTCGGTTCCATGTGGAGTTATTACAGTTGAGGGTGACTACAAGCAATCTATCGCGTGCGCCTCAGCCGGATCTTCGCTGGCCGAGTCACTGGTAATAGCACAAGAAAATAAGCAAATGATGGAGGTTGCAGCGTTGGCTAAGGCGGCACAGATGTCTATGTCGGCACTCACTAATCCGCATGGCAGTGTGTCTTTCCCAGCTACTAAGGAGATAAAAAAGATACAGATTAATGAGGCTTTCCTGGAGCGCACAATGACTATTGGCGCCGGGTTATCTAACAAATATGAAAGCGAGCTCACCAACTTCCTCCGTGAGAATCGGGATATCTTTGCATGGTCCACACAGGATCTGCAGGGAGTTCCGAGGGAGTTGGCTAAGCACTCTCCGCATGTAAGGCCAGATGCCAAGCCGGTGAAGCAACCCCTCCGCTGCTTCGCCGAAGATAGGAGGAAAGTAATAGCTACCGAGATAGCCAGTGTAAGACCCCACGTTTTAAGGTAAAGGCCCCTATGATTGCAATGCTAGTCCCTGGATCAAATTGCTAGCATCCCCAGTTTAAGATGAAGTACACAAATACAAAGGTCATTATTACATCGTCATTCCAGAGATAACATAGTCTTTACAACTCATTAGCCCAAGGCTAATACATAGATTTCATAACATAAAGTAAATAAATAGAAGTCTTCATCTTCATGTGCCACAGGCCAACATGTTGAGTGTAGACTCATAACCCTAGTCTCCATCAGAGTAACCTGCAACATCATAAGTTACAGCCACAGAGGTTCAATACATTTGGAATTGTATTGGCAAGTGATACCATTGTAGTATAGAAACATCTAATAACTATATGAATTTGGCTAAGTGTATTTCAGGCTGGCTTTGCTCAAAATAAGGTTTTTCTTATTAGTTGAAAATACTAAGTCTTTGTTTGATAAAATCACCCAAGGAACCACCAATAGACATTGGTAAACCTTTACCCTTGTTCAACCACAAGTTTTAACTTAGAGAAATTGGGATGAGGAGATTCTTGATCACTCCAATGTCTTTGATGCTCAAATTGTCCGTTGTCGGGGACACAGCTAAGTACTTAGGTTTTACCCTCTCGAAAGGTGGTGCACTTTCCCCACAAGAATCGACATTCACCGAGACGAGACTTTTCAGAAGCATTCCCTTAGAACACCATGGACGCGTTCCATCCTATCAACCCTACCACCAACTGTCCATCTGGCTAAGTTCTTGCAACCTAATTGGTCAAGGCAGAGCCCATATGCCATGTGGTTGCACTAGAAGCTTCTCAACACTAAATGTCTCAAATACCTTTATTCCTGGATGGCCATCCACAAGTGTGATACACAAGATAAACCATAGACATGGGCCTTGAGTAACCACTCAACATAAACCATTCCATCCATTCCACCCAGGTGATTCATTCACATAGTTGTTTTATTAATCAAAAACACAAGTCATAGACTTAGAAATATTTCATAGCATGAATAATCCACCCTTGTATTCTACTAGCCAGGCTAAGCATACTAGTATAGCAAGTTTCTTAACTTAGTGAAATTCTACTAAGACAGCATCTACTAGGATTTCCCAAGGCATAGCATAGTAAATACTTAGAAAATTTCCAATGCAAATCCTACTCAAAATATCACTAGTGCATAGATAAAATAGTAGGAAAAAATATGAAGCATCACTTGCCTTGGTATCTAGGAGAGTAGCAACAGTCCTCACAATCACAATCACCAAAATCTACACATAAAATCATAACACCAAATTCACATTTCAATATTCGAACAAAAATACATATGAATGCATGAAAATACAGTGGAATGATTTTCTACACTAAACAAGTCAAAGCAAACAGTACTGAACACAAAATAAACTTTCTAAAGTCTAAACAAACTCAAATTTACTTTAAAACAATTTTCCAAATAATTTTTATATGAAAAATAGGCCTACAAATGCTTCTGCAAGTAAACCTAACTTTTCAGAAGCAAATGACTAAATAAAGGTAGTAGATGTGTAGGGCTTAATTTTCTGAATCCATTGATATATTATTTGCAATTTTTGGACAAACATATCAAAAGTTATGAATTTTACAAGTTAATTCATCTAATAGATTCAAAATCAGATTTTAAAACAGAGCCAGTGACACGCGGCATGTTCCTATTGGTCCGTACCGCTTCGCGCGGATCACGCACGTGGGCTGTTAGATCTAAGTTAGATCGCGCGGCCAGGATCGCTCGGTACCGGTTTGCTTAAGTGATCTAATCTATGGCGTAGGATCTAGATCTAGCGGCTCTGGATCAAACGACCAAAGCTGGGCGGCGTAGATGGCCACTGCGGCGGCGACGGCTCTGCCGACGATGTTCTGGCGGTGCCAGGGGGTAAAAGGGGAGGTGAGGGTGGTTACTGAAGCGTAGAGTCATGGTGAAGCTCAACGTGCAGCTGGCTGGAACAGGGGCGCATGGGCACGGTGGCTATTCCTCGCCGGAGTTTCGCAGAGCGTCGGGTGCGTATGGTGGTCGACGGCGTCAGTGCTATGAGGCAAAATAGGACAAACAAAAGGTAGCATTAGACGCGCGCGAGGATGGAGATCACGATAGCGTCAACCAGAGGGAGGAGGGTGGACGAAACTCACCGGGAAAGCTCGCCGGAGACGAGTTCACCATCGGGTGCCTGCAGTCGAAGACGGGGACGAGCTCCTGGGCCACGAGCAGGCAAACAGCAAGCGTCAGTAGGTGCACATGAAGATGGCGAGTAAGATAGGGTGAACCAGAGGCCAAGGGGGGTCAAGGCTCACCGGGATTGGTCGCCAGAGACGTGCGATGCCGTGGCGGTGTGAGCTTGATTACTGGTAGCCTAGGGGCACTCTGGCGATGGGGTTTGAGGGGAAATGGACGCAGAGAGGTGGTGCTTAAGTAGCCAGAGTAGGGGCGGCAATCATGCAGCGAATCAACACAATTTAATCGAATTGAAATTGCGGCAGAAACGGCAGGCGACAGTGTGGTCTGCGGCGCGGGATTGAAGACGACGGAGTCGACGTGGCGTGGGGCCTGCCTGTCAGTGAGGGGGGTGCGGCTCGCGCGGTGAGAAAGAGAGAGGGGTGGGGGTTTTCCGGGTGGGCTTCTTAGTTGGTCCGCGGGTGGGTTAGGCTAGATAGGTTGCTGCTGTTATTTTTTCCCTTTTTCTCTTTTTCTTCTTGTTTTGTTTTTCTAGTTTGATTTTGAATGGCTAAATCAAATATGTTTGATTCAAACCTTCACCAAAATTTTGTAGGGTGATCCTAGTATTCAAAAGTGTGCCAAACACATACATTCACTCAAAATCACTTTGGTATTTGAAATAAAGATAAAACCATGCCCCATATATAAAATATAAAGAGGGGTTTAAAAGTGGTTTTATTTAGGGTTTTGATTTGAATTTTTTTGTCCAAGATCTAAATGCCATGATGCTATGAATGCAATAACATGATTTTTTATTTGATGAAATTTGGGATGTTACAAATCTAACCCCCTTAAGATGAATCTCGCCCTCGAGATTCGGATTGGCTAGCAAATAGGTGTGGGTGATCCTTCCGAAGGTCATCTTCTCTTTCCCAATTTGCTTCTTCTTCGGTATGATGATTCCACTTTACTGTGCAGAATTTGATAGTCTTAGTACGAGTAACTTTTTCTGCAGTCTCAAGAATCTTGATAGGTTTCTCCTCATAAGTAAGATCAATCTCCAACTGAACCTCTTCCAATGGTATAGTATCCTTCAATGAAGTTTCTTCCATCTCCGGATGACACTTCTTCAACTAGATCACATGAAACACATTGTGAACCGCTGACAATGATTCAGGCAATTCAATCTTATAAGCCACTTCTCCTTTGCGGCTCAAAATCTTGAATGGTCCAACATACCTAGGTGCCAATTTTCCTTTGACTCCAAATCTCTTCACACCACGAAGTGGTGAGACTCTAAGATAAACTCTATCACCTACCTCATAGGTGACTTCTCTATGCTTTGGATCTGCGTAGCTCTTTTGTCGGGATTGGGATATCTTCAATCTATCCTTTACCAATCTGACTTTCTCTTCAGCTTCCTTGATCAATTCTGGTCCGAATAAATTTTTTCTCCTACTCTGAAAGGATACAAATGTCGCCTAGAGGGGGGTGAATAGGCGATTCAAACTTTTTCGAGAGGGGCTCAACAAAGGCGGAATAAAACTAACGTTTACTTTGTTAAGCACGAAACCTAGAACAATCTAGGGTTCACCTATGTGCACCAACAACTTATGCTAAGCATGACAAACAACTATGTGATATCAAGATATATACTTCAAGCACGAAGGCTATCACAAAGTAAAGTGCATAAGTAATAGCTCGGGTATAGAGATAACCGAGGCACACAGGGACGACGATATTTTACCGAGTTCCTCCCAACATGGAGTACGTCTCGTTTGGAGAGGGGGTGGTATCTAACCACCTACGCCACAAAAGGCCTCCCTTATTCTCTGGTGAATCTCACGCCAACGGGATCGATCCAGGCTTCCACTATTGGTGCACTTGTCGGTGGCAACCGGAACCTCTCACAAGGTTGGGGCACTTCTCCACAACTTAATTGGAGGCTCCCAACAAACGCCACAAAGGCCACAAGGTTGGGGAACTTCTCCATAACTTAATTGGAGGCTCCCAACAAACGCCACCAAGGCCTAAACCTGCAACACAACAAACCGTCTAGGGTTCCAAGAACCCAAGAGTAAAAAGCTTCTCAACTTTCACTCACCAAATCCTCCGGGGAGAACTCAAACCGATGCACCGAATGCAAATGGAAAGAACACCACAAAGGTGCTCGAATACCACACTCTAAAGTTCCAACAAAGCTACTAAAGCTATTGGGGGAACAAGAGAGGAGGAATCAAAGAGGAACCCAAAATCCCCCCAAAATCTAGATCCCAAGGATACACTCACAAAGGGATGTTTTGGTTTGGTCAAAATGTGGATCTAGATCTCCCCTCTCTTACACTCAAATATGGGCAAGAATCATTGGAGGGATTGAGAGATAGCAAGCTTTGGAAGGTCAACAATGGAGGGGAAAACTTTCAAGAATAGTTGGGGAACCATTGGGGAAGAAGGCCCCTTAAATAGGTCCCCCCAAAATCCAACCGTTGAAGCCCAAAAACGCGAATCCCGGTACTACCGGACTTTTTCTCGGTACTACCGGACATTACCGGTACTACCGGACATTCCCTGGGGATCCCAGGATGCCAAACGCACCTTATTCAATACCAACCGGTACAAAGGGGCGGTACTACCGGTCACCTCTGAACGAAAACGGCCATAACTTTTGCATCCGGACTCCGATTTTGATGATCTTGGGCTCGTTTCGAAGAGGACAACAAGCTCTAAAAGATCATGCAAAGAAAAATCATAGTCCAGCAAGGGAGGATAGATAGAAATGACGAAAGGTTTAACCTCTTTCAAAAATACGAACGGATAAAACCTCCAACATCAAAAACGTAATAGAAAATGCATATAAAATCCGTTTTCGATGAACTAGATCTTGTCATCGAGATTAACACAAGCTCTAAATCCTCACATGAGTAAGAACCAAATAATGTAAGGTTTTACCTATCTCTAAAATACAAACCGTTAAAACCTCCAAAATCAAAATGCAATAACATATAAAAGGGAAATCCGATTTTGATGAACAAGAGCTTGTTATGAACATTACCACAAGCTCTATATCCTCACATGGACAAGACCAAATAACAACCAAATACGATGATGCAAGTATTCAAAGGTTTGATCTCTCTCCGAACGATATGACTGAGTTACTCATTCGAGAGCCCCTCTTGATAGTACGGTTATCTATCCTAAACCCGGTCTCCCACACACAACATGAGACCAGAAAAAGGGAAAACCTATCAAGACTATACCTTTGCCTTGAGCATTCCACTAGAGCAAGATGTAGACGAACTTGACCTCAATCTTGAAGCCAACACATACTCCATGCGATGCCAATGGACAAATCCTACAAGTATAACTTAATACACACATTAGTCCATAAAGATTGTCATTAATTACCAAAACCACACATGGGGGCCCACATGTTCTTTCAATCTCCCCCATTTTGGTAATTGATGACAATCCCTTTAAGAGTGTTTATATAAGGAATTTTAATGAACAAAATGGTAATACCAATATCAAATACTACATAAGTATGTGATATTGGAACCACCACCATATATAGAGCAAACTCCCCCACAATACTAGGCATGTGTGATGAACTTGAATTTCATTGCATATATTGCCAATCATTATCATTGGTGGAGTTTCCTCTATATACGACATGCAAAGCAACAACAAAGAGGTTGTTTCACCGGTTTGCATTTTGGATCAATGTTTAAGCTGTGCTCGGCAAGTTCCCTAGGTACACCTTTCATGTCGGCAGGTTGCCAGGCAAAGATGTCCCTGTTCTCATGGAGGAACTCGACAAGCGCGCTTTCCTATTTGGGATCCAGGTTTGTCCCAATGGCGGTGGTCTTGGAGGCATCGCCTACCACAAGTTCCACCGGCTTGGTCTCGATAGCGGCCTTGAACGCAGGAGCGGAGGCGGAGATCTGCTTCTTCGACGCGGGCATCTCTATGTCATCGACCTTGCTCTGGATTTCTTTGAATTCTTCGCTATAGAGGACAGCTTCCGCGAAGGCTTCTTCATTAATCTCGTAGTCCCTTGCCTTGGTAAAGCTTCCGGATACGGTGATGACACCGTTTGGTCTGGGTATCTTGAGTTTGTTGTAGACGAAGCATGGCTTGGCCATGAAGGTGTGGAATATGTCGCGGCCGAATATGACGTGGTACACGCTCTTGAAGGGGACCACCTCAAAGGTCATGCGCTCTTGGCGGTAATTATTAACATCGCCAAAGGCAACCTGAAGTGTGATGCACCCAAGGGACCGAGCCTCCCAACCAGGAACTACGCCGTGGAAGATGGTGTTGGTCCGCCTTAGGTTTGCCTCCGTCAAGTTCATCTTCTGTAGTGTATCCAGATACATAATGTTGATGCTGCTTCCACTATCCACCATACACTTGGTGAACTCAACGCCGTCAATCAAGGGGTTGATGACCATGGTGTATTGGTTCTCCATAGGAATAAGGTATGGATGATCCGTCCTGTCCAAAGTAATTAGAACCTCCGACCAGCGCAGGTACTGGGGAACTGGGGGTAGAGTAGCCATCAAGATCCTCAAAGAGGTCTTCTTCACGAAGGGGTTCTTGCCCTTGTCGTCGCTCTTGGAGGCGTGCTTGGGTTCAACATCCTCGTCCATGTCACTTGAATCTTTGGACTCCTCCTCCTTCCTCTTCCCCTTGCCCTTGCCTCGCGGTCTGTTCTTCCGACTTTGCTTGTAGCCGGACTCCGGGTCCTCCTTGAGGTTGTTGACAAACTTGCAGTGTCGATTGGTATGGGTGGCCTTGCCATTGACATCTAGGTGTACAAGGAACGGCATATCGTGGTACTCTTCGTAGGTTTGGGGAACATGGAGCGGTGCCGAG
Organism: Avena sativa; assembly: GCA_916181665.1. NCBI lineage: Eukaryota > Viridiplantae > Streptophyta > Magnoliopsida > Poales > Poaceae > Avena > Avena sativa. The sequence goes on along the minus strand of OV702297.1, from coordinate 292,910,943 downwards.
GTAGTTTCGCTTCCTCGTTGCTGCCCACGACCAGCTCCCCGTCCTCGGCCATGTTGTCCGCCATCACCTCGTCCTGCAAAGGTCATGGCGACCATGTCGGGAGATTGCTTTTCTTCTGGAGCGGTTTTCCGCTTTGTGCTGCTGTTCCTCCGAGCTTGAGTTGGAACGGCCGTTGCCGGCAGAGAGCCGCGAGCATCGTCGTCGGCAGCTGCGAACTCACTAGCCAACTGAATCATCTGGTTCAAGTCAAGCTGGTGATTGTCCTGCAAGCGCTTCAGCTTATGTCGGAGCAACGTGCCCCTTTCCAACCCATCGATGAAGGCGGCCATGGCGGTCTGAGTGTGCACTCCTGCGCAGGAATTCTTCATATCCAGCCAGCGGGAGAGGTAGGCGCGAGATGGCTCGTCTTTATCTTGCACGCACCAAAGTAGATCGCCAACAGTGCAGGGACGTTTGTACGTACCCTCGAAGTTCTTGGTGAACGCTTCTTGCATGTCCAACCAATTGCAAATGGATCTATCCGGCAAGTCATCAATCCATTGACGAGCCGTGCCCGCCAACATCAAATGGAGGTACTTGACGGTAACATTGGGGTTACCTCCGGCAATCTCCACCGCGTTGTTGTAGTCCTGCAACCATGTGGCTGGCTTGGCGGTGCCGTCGTAGGGCTTGATGGTCTTGTCAATCTAGAAACCTTTGGGGTAAGTTGCGGACCGTATCGCAGGTCCAAAGATATGTGGTCCCAGGTATGGTCCTTCCAGGGCCTCGTGGATCTTATCGATCCGCGAACGTGCGTCGTACGGCTCCGGGTTTTTCTTCTTCTTGTCAACAGGGGATGGGCTATGTGAACGACGCGGGCCCCCTCCGCCATGGTGACTGCTTGGTGGCGACGGAGGCGGAGGTGGCGGTGGGTTAGCCTTCTTGCTATTACCCTCCTGCGACGCCTCACGCTTGTCGCGATTGCTTGCCGGACACGGAGGGTCATGGTGCGACTTGCTCTTGTGTCCTGGTTGCGCTCTCCGTCATGACGGGTCTGCTCCGCGTTGTCACGGATGATGATGCCGCACTGCCTTGGCGGGGGCATATCCGTATGATGGTGAGCCTTGGGGTCTTCGTGATGTCGGGGGATCGGGGCGGTGACAATGTGCGACGAGGTCGGGCCTTTTCTCCGTGGTTGGAGGATATGGGGATAGCATCCTTCATGTTGCGCGCATCCCTCTGTCTTCGTTCTGATGAACCCGTCTGGGACCCGACATCAATAGGAGACCTTTCCCTTGGCGTCTTATGCTGGATAGACTAGCAAAACGCTGGGTCAGACACAAGCCTCTGAGAGGTGGCCTTTTCCTGCTGTTTTACCGCCTTGGCCACTAGGTCATAGACCTGTTCCACTGCCTCGGGCGATCTATCCTGCTCCAGAAGGGTCTTGGCGACGGCGAGGTTGAGGAGTGGGGTGGGCATCACCTGTTTTCCTTTACTGTCAATGTATGGCTTGGCCTATGCCGGCTTCGAGGGAGCCCATCCTAGGTTTCGCTGTACACCAGGATCGTTGATGACGCGAGCCGGAGCTTTCTTGGCCTTCTGCTGCTGCAGCAGAGTCTTGTACTCGGCCTCCATTGCTCTAGCTTTTTCTATGGATTTCTGCGAGTTGACCAGATCTCGATCTAGCTTAGCGCATTGCTCCGCAATGGCCTGCGCTTCTCGTCAAGCTGAGTAACGTTCTGGATATGAGCTACGGTCAGTTGCTCAACGAGGAGATTGCCGTACATCACTCTATCCGCTGGAGTAACTTGGGCAGCAGCAGACGTAGATGCCGGAGGCGGCAAGTTTGCGGTGTTGTTGTTGCTCGGGCCGGTGCCGAGTTCATGCGGCTGTTGCACTGGGTTAGGCGGAGGAGGCATGACCTTTGCACGATCATCATCAGCAGCAATAAGTGGCCCCTTCCCCTTTTCCAGCGCTGTAGGCGGAGCTCGTCCGGGTTGATCTTCATCCATCGCCGTCCCAATGGTGACGAACACCTCTCGAGACGTGACGGCATTGTTGGCTTGCTCGTCGCGCGTGTACTCCTCCTCCATCTCCTGCATGGCGGAGTCTAGTTCCTCTGGACTGAAATCTATCTCCTCTAAGTCTGCACTAAAATCGGCGTAGAGCGCGTCAATCATAGAGTCGGAGGGTGCCAGGACTTCCTCGATGACGGGCGGTGGAGGTGCAACAGCAGCGACGATGACTGGAGGTGGTGGTGCGACTGCGGCGATGGCGGCCGGAGGTGGTGGTGGTGGCTGAATCGGAGGGGCTCCGTCAATGAGCGCAAGTGTTGTCTGAGCTGTGGATTCGGCCTCCGCGTAGTTGTTGACGGTGTTCACCATGCCTTCGAAGGTAAGGCGTCCCGACGCCTGATGCCGTCTTAGGGAATGCCGGAGAAGCGTGTTATGGTCCAGTCCTTCCACAAAGTGATACATGGCATCATCATTGGGGAAGTGGGCCAGATCGACTCGTATACGGAGCCACCTGGCAAGGTAATTTCGGGGGTTTTCACCCTCTCTCTGAACACAACGCGCTAGATCGAAGATGGTAACCATGCCGACGAACTTGGATCTCTGCTGTCCAGACGCACGGGCGAAGCCGGCGGACTTGCAGTGATCTTCCACCGTTATATCCTGCATAGGGGCGGTTTGGGTGGGCCTTGAATTTTTCCGATCTTTGCCGGCAAACTCCAAAGAGAGATCTGACATCGATCCTTCCGCGAATGTATCCTGCCCGTAGGCGGTATGTGCGGGTCTTGATGCTCCTCCGACTCCCAGGGAACTAGTGTCCGAGTCGGTTTCGCCAATGAAGAGGTGGATGTCTCCGATAGGAACGACCAAACACCGCGTAGGGTTCGTCTTTGCCGGGATCCTGAACTCCTCGGGGGGGACGATCGGAATGTTGCCATAGAAGAGAACACGACCGATGGCTACGGTTTCACCGATTCCCACGAAGATCTTGGTCCTCGCCCGCTGAAGAGCCTGAAGCGCCTTTTGCCCCATGGTGGGCGCCAACTTTCGTGGTATTGCCGACGTGTACGCCATGGAGGGGTCCTCACAATGCGTGTTTAGAGACGTGGGGGAAGGCAGATGGTTGACGGGTACGAGGTAACACAGCTTACCCAGGTTCAGATCCCACAACGGTGGCGGAATCCTACTCCTGCTATAAATCACTATAATAGCAATACGCCGAGTTACAGAGATAGGTTCGCTGTGCGAGGTGTATGCTAATCGCTACTTGGTTGTCTGAAGTTGTGCCCTGAAGTCTCCCCTAGGCCTGACTTATATAGTCGCCAGGTCCTAGGGTTATAGGGAAAAGTCCTAGCCGGACAAGTTACATAGTCCTACACCGTCTATTACTAGTCTTGCGTGTCTTGTACTCCAAGGCTCCGGGTACGCTGGTGACTCCACCGTAGCCTTCCTTTATCTGGCATGGGCCTCCCTTCTGGATCCATCTAACTGGGCCGCCCAGCAGACCATGGGCCATGCTACCAACTGTGGGCCACCTGGGTTATCCGGATAGGAGACATGCTATAAGGATACCCATATAGCATATCCCCAACACAAAGCAACAACAAAGATGCAAGAGCATGGAAGGAAAATGGTTAAGAACAAACTCAAAGCATAAACCATTTCCCTTAAACCCTCTAAAACTTCTCCCCCATTGGCATCGATTGCCGAAATGGGTGACAAGTTCTAGAAGGCAAATATAGTAATAATTCCTCCAAAGGTGTGCCTTCGCACATATCCAATGATGAATACTTGGGAGGGAGTAGAACTACATCGAGGACCCGAAGATTGCCAACATAAATAAAGTCAAATGATGCAAGCAATTACAAGGTACGACAAACCAATTGAAAACAACAAATGAGTTCAAATTGAAAGTAGTAGATATTATGATATGAGCAAAAGAGTGCTTTAAATAACAAATAGAGAAGCTCCCCAAGATTTGTGCATAATTTAAAAAAAGTATTAGAATACATATTGCACAAATATGGAATCCTTGCTCCCCCATAAGCATTTAGAACACAACAAAATGAAAGATCAAATAAATGCTTAAATAAAATAGAGAAGCTCCCCAAGATTTGTGCACACTTTAGAATCGTTGTATTTCAATACAAAAATGCACAAATATGGAATTCTCACTCCTCTATAAACATTTAAGGCACAATAAATGAGAAGGAAGACAAATGAGCATTATTAAATGAATTAGATGAGCTCCCCAAAGATAATGCACCAATTATGATAATTGCATTTGGGAACAAGGTGCATAATCATGGAATCCTCACTCATCCAAGTTCATTTAACAATACAAGGCATGCGAGAATAAATATGAGTGCCCAAAGATGCAAACAAGAGGAACAAGCACTCATAGGCAATAGAAAGGTGGTCTCCAAGGATTAAAAATCAACTAAAATTATCTTCTCATATGTGTATATGTCTCTAAGTGGAAAACATCACAAATACATATGCCAACAAAGAAATATGCACACATAAAGAAGATATACAAGAAGGAATATGAAAAGTATAATGAAGTCATAACATATATCAATTAGATTTTTGCTTCAAAGCATGGCCAAGGGCTCAAATATATCTTATTGTACATTAATGAACTTTAAAAACCAACACACTACATATATTACAACTATCACCAAGGGAAAAGGAGAAAGTTGGCATATATGAAGAAAGGCAACAAGTATCACGAGCAAGAATATACTAGCAAAATCTCACTATTGCACATGAGAGAAGTTGAGGAAAGGACAGGCAATAAAATTGCTAGATGGAAATATTTGGGATTGGAGGATCATATGCATGATTTTGTATAGTCCCAATATATGCATTCATCTCAACTTATACACCTATACAATAGAGATTTCTCTTAATACCATGGCTAGAGATATAACAATAAATATAATAACAAAAATTCATGCTAGGATGCAACCTACAAAAGGTTGGAAGCAAGATAAATATGCATGATCAAGAGATACTTGCTACCGAGATATAATTGGTAGGATGTAGAGGATATGAATTCATTGATCATCCTATAGCTTGCCTCCAATTTTCATTAATGCACCACTTCTTCAAGATTTGATAGACATGCATCCAATATATCTCCAATGTACCTAAAACACATTTAAGTACAAAATGGTCCCCAAACTTGTTGGGTCCAAAGTAGTTAGTGCAACTACAATACATAGGAGATACTCCACATAAATATGTGCATATTGATGTGAAATTGAATTTCATGCACAACTTAGCCGATGGGATTTGGTGGAGTTTCCCCTATATATTGGATCAAAGAAAGCAAGCATGCCATAATATAGATATGTAATAAATATGCATGCACAAGGATTTCAAGAACCAAAAATGAGATACAATTTGAACAAAAACACCAAGTAAACCGAGATGACACACACAAGAGTGTGACAAGACAAGCGGTGTCCAAATTGTATCAAAGAACCAATTCAACACATGAAAGATCATAAGTTCAAAAAATGAACTAGGAAAAAGCCAAAGAGCAAAATATAGATAAAAATACAAATGCCAAAGGATTTATCTCATTCTAAAATGGTCAAAATGTGAAACAAGGAATGAGACAAAAGCAACTCCCAAAAAGAGTAAGGTTCCAACAAGTAAACTAAACTCTCCAAACTTTTCATGATGGCACAAAATACCAAAACAAAAAGATCAAACTTCCAAGCACATAAACCCTATATGGATCAAACAAGGAAGCATAAAAGGATTGTTCTAGATAATATAGGAGAGCTCATCCATAAGTAGTACATTATATAGAATTTTCTTTTGAATGCAAAATGCACACAAATGGGATCATCACTACTACCTACATTAAATAAAACACAAGAGGATACCAATAAAATAAGAAGATCCAAAAGTAGCAAGGAATACATCGGATCACATAAAACATTTACTTGGCCAAAGATAGGACAAGATTAAGCAAAGGCCAAAGTGAATATGATCAATTAATTCTACCATAAATTCAGTACTCATTGTCCAAGGACAAGAAATATTGGGAATAATATTCCCAAGGTAGCTTGCGTGGATATCCAAGATCATAGTTGCAACAAGAAGCATATAACTAAATATAAGAATTAATCATGATACTTCGAACAAGATTCTTGGTAGCTTCCAATAGTCACACAATCACTAGTGATTAGAGTAACTTGAAGCAAATGGTTTCCATGAGGATATATGTAGAGGTCCCAACCTTTAATAAGGTAGTGATCCCTGTGTTTACAATGCTAGTCCCTGGATCAATAGCTAGCATCCACAGTTAAGATGTAATATCAAGAAACAAAGGTCATAATACAACTTTATAACCAGGAATAAAGTAATTCATTACATCTTACATAGCTCATTTGGCTATCTCATTACAATGCAGCAGAAATAACTATAGCATGGAGTCCTTCATCTTCAAAGTGCCACAGGCAATCATGTTGGTTGTAGACTTGTAATCCTAATCAACACACTTCACTAACATCAAACAAACCTGCAACATAATTAGTTACAGCCGCAAGGGTCAATACATTTGAATTGTATTGGCAAGTGATACTATGGTAGTATAGTGGTAACTATCATCTATATGCATTTGGCTAAGTGGAGCTTAGGCTTGCTTTGCTCAAAATAGATTTTCCTTATCATTTGAAAACACTAAGTTTTTGTTTGTCAAAATCACCCAAGGAACCACCAATAGAAATTGGTGAACCTTCAACCCTTGTTCAACCACAAGTTTTTAACTTAGAAAATTGAGATGAGGAGATTCTTGATAGCTTCCATGTCTTTATGCTCAAATTGTCCTTTGCCAGGGACATGGCTAAGTACTTAGATTTTACACTCTGCAGAGGTGGTGCACTTTCCCCACAAGACTTGGTTTCACCAAGACAAGATCTTTCAGAAGCCTTCCCTTAGACCAGAATGGACGCGTTCCAACCTATCATCCCCTACCACCAACTGTCCATTTGGCTAAGTTATTGCAACCTATATGATCCAGGCAGAGCCCATAATGCCAAGTGGCTGCACTTGAAGCTTCTCAACATTTGACATCTCAAATATCTTTGTTCCTGGGTGGCATTCCACAAGTGAGATACCAAGTTTTCCCCAGTATACTGGACTTGGTGATGCCCAAGTTTTCCCCAGTATACTGGACTTGCGTAACCACTCAATACAAACCTTTCTTTCCATTCCACCCAGGTGATTCATTCACTTAGTTGTTTTATTAAACAAAACACAAGTCCTTGACTTAGAAATATTCCCCAGCATGAATATAAATCACCCTTGTTTTCTACTAGCTTGGCTAAGCATGATAGTAGTAGGAATCTTGACTTAGGAAAATTCTACTAAGGTTTCATCTACTAGGATTTCCCATGGCATAGTTTATACTTAGCAGAAATTCCATGCAAGTCCTACTTAGAAATATCACTAATGCATAGTGAAAATAATGGGACAAAGTTTGAAGCATCACTTGCCTTTTTGGTAGAGAATTATAAGTTCAATCCTTGATCTTGCAATAGTCACACTCTTCAAATTGCACTACAATTCAATCAAGCAAGCAATATTCAATCCACCATTCAAGCAAACATCACATAAGATAATAAAAACAAGGCAATGTATGCAAACATGCCAAAGATTGTTTTATTTGGAAAAGTGGATTCTAATAGGTTATAAACATTTGAAAACACCTATTGGTCATTTACAAAAGTGGTAAAACCATTTGATATTAATTTAGTGAAAAATGGCCACTTTAAATCATTTTTGTTTTGCTAGAAATGGTTTAAACCAAAGTAATATCTTCTAGTGTTTGACAAATACATTTTTAAACACAAATTTAGTGTTTTATGGTCAAGTGTTCAATATTGAAACCATTTGCAAAAGGTTTTACCTATAAACCACCTTTATACCAAACCAATATTTTATGTTGTTGAAAATGCTTTTTAGCAAAGTAATAATTTATAGGGTTCATCAAATATATTTTTAAATCCTAAAACTTGGATTTTAGGGTCAGAGAGTTTAATTCAAATCATTTCCCAAAGGTTTTACTCAAAAATTATTTTCAAACCATAATCAATATTTTTATTTGGCTAGAAATGCTTTTATTCAAAGATTTATTCTTTGGCTTCACCAAATATGTTTTTCAATCCAAAAGTTGTTTTATATGGTCAGTAGGTTCAAAAAAATCCATTTTCCAAAGATTTTACCATAAAAATATTTCTAGAATAAGTTTTATATCCAAACCATGCCTACTCAAGTTTCTACAAAAACAACCAATTTAACAGAAGAAATTTATTTAACAAAGTGCATGGTTAGATAGATTTTGTTTTTCTAATTCCATTGATATAAAATTTGCAAAATTTGGACGTAAAGATTTAAAGTTATGCAATTTACAAGATTGAACATCTAATAGAACAAATTCTGTTTTTAAAACAAATCACAGGCCACGCGTCGTGTTCTTACTGGCTGGTACCGCTTCACACGGATCGGCCTACGCGGCGCGTTGGATTAAAATGAAATCGTGTGGCTCAGGATCAAGCGTACCCCTTCATTTAAGTTTCTATCCTATCCACGCGATCCAGATCCAATGGCTGTTGTGAGCTTGACCAAGAGTGAGCGGCGCTGGCGGCGCGACTGGCGGCGGCGCAGTCAGATGGCGAGGTTGCCGACGATGCATGAAGCAAAAGAGTTAGGGGAGGGGCTCACCGAGATCGCCTCGTCGTGCTGAAGCTCAACGTACTCGCCGTTTGTCGAGGGGCGCACAAGGTAGTCCTGAATCGCTCGCCGGAGCTATGCTTCACCACGGGTGCGGTCAGATGTCATCGAAGGCGAGGCTACGGTGCACGCTAGAGGAAAAGAGAGGGGCCGTTAGATGCGCGTGAGAGTGGTGAGTACACGCGTGTGAAGGAAGAGGAGAGGGACGGTCAGACGTTACCTGGGGAACTCGCCGGAGTGGAAACAGGCGACGACGATGCTCAGTGATGATGTTGTCAATGATGCAGAGCACGCGCGGTTGAATGGGCAGCACTGGGAGATGCGCCAGAGCCTAGGGAGTATGCTCGTATGCACCAGGGAGCAAGGGGGAACGTGGGCTGGCCGGAATCGCCGCGGATGCTCGTCGGAGGCAGCCATGGTCTAAGCGGAAATCGGGGCAGCCTGGGGGCTCTTGAGGGGTGGCGTCTGGGGGAAAGGGAGGGGAGAGGGAGGTGGTTATACGAGCATGGTCGAGGGAGTAATCGTCGCGGCAATAACTCGGATTGATTCGAGTTTTAAGACGGCAGAAACGGCCGGCGAGGGGGCGTGGTCACCGCGGCGGGTGAGGAAGATGACTGGGGGGTGGGGTCTGGGCGTCAGCGCGCGCGCGCGAGAGAGAGAGAGAGAGAGAGAGAGAGAGAGAGAGAGAGAGAGAGAGAGAGAGAGAGAGAGAGAGAGAGAGAGAGAGAGAGAGAGACGAGCTGGAGTCCAGTGGTCAGCGACTCTGCGGGTTCGATTACGAGTAAAAGAAAATGGTCCGGGGAGAGAGGTGGGTTGTTGCTGGGCCTGCTGGGCCTGGTCTGGCTGGTTCCATTTTTTCTGTTCTGTTTATTTTTCTTTTTCCTGTTTCTTTTATTCAGTTTTGAATTTGTTCAAACAACTATTTGAATTTCAATCTTTGCTAAACCTTGAGCATATTTCAATACTGTTTATTAACATATTATAATGTCAAATTTAGAATATTTCATTTGTTCTTTTAGGGCCTATTATATATTTATAAATAGACATTTGTCTTTATTTCAAAATAAGATTTAAATATGTTTTCAAACTCTATTTGAATTCTAAATTTTTACCAAACCTTTCTCAGTAGGTTTTATTTATTTAATGGGGTGTTAAATAATTCACTTTGAATTATTTAAAGTATTTTAATATGATTATTAATCATTTAATTTGGGCAATTGTTTTTATTCCAATGAAATTCAAATATGGTTTTAATTCCATAAATTTTAGGTGATTTTTTTGACTCCATTTAAGTTAATTAAATAAATTTTATTCCACTTGGGCAATATCCATTCATTATTCTCATGATTTAATTAATCATTTCTATTATGGAGTTTGTCTTTATTCAAATAGAAAGAGAATTTGGTTAATGCCACATTATTTTATTTGAATACTCTTTATCCTTTTATTTGGATTTGGATTATAATTATTCCATTTGCTTATGGACTTGGCCAAGTTTTAATTTGGCTTTTAAATATTCCCTATTACTTATTTCTTTCTTTATTTCATAAAAACCATATCTTTTTATTTATAGATCCAAACTTGGTGATTCCAATTTGTAAAATCTTATTTAATATATTTTTATCCTTTTAAATATCTTTAGGATTATTTGCTCACCATTTGGTATGGATTTTTAGATAGGTGCTTTATTAGCTTTGGAAATTCAATTTCCTTATCTTACTAAATTCATAAGATTTTATATATGGCTCCAAATTAAGTGAAACCATTTTCTATGGCTTTAAAAAAATATTTCTAATTATCATTTTGATCATTTATAAATGTTTGTTGATAAATTTTTATATGGATCAAATCCTTGGTCTTAGAGTAGTCTTGGAAATGTTTTTCTCTCATTAGGTTTTTTAGAGTTTTGGTTTGTTTCCCAAGTGTTTAAATTTCAAGATGCATTTATGGAGAATGCATTTCACTTGATTTGAATTTTTGTTGGGTTCAAATCTTATTCAAAGTTTGTTCAAGATGGGTTTTATGTTTCCAATTGGAATAAAAAGTTTCTTCTCACCCTGAATTTCAACAATTATTTATTTTGTTTATTTATTTTTCACATTTCAAAATTTGGAAAATTTTGGGATGTGACAATATATATATCTAAATATGAGGAAACACATACTAAGAAAAAATCTCATATACAAGATCCAAAATAAGATCAATAAAGGTATTCAAGCAAATTGGAACTTGTATGAGCAAATGTGTCACATAGGTGCTAGATAATTATCAATATCAATTCTAAGTGACACAACCTCGGATATTCACATTTTCTAGGATTGTAATATGCACCAAGCATATGACTCCCCCATAATGTGATACTACAATAAAACCAACACGAGGCAAAATGATACAAATAGAGATAATTAATGGACATTATAAAACTTAAATTTCTCATGAGAATTATACCACAATAATCCAACATAAATACTAGGTGGTATACCTCATGTATACACAATTTTAGGATTATGGAATGCCCAAGCATAACACTCCCCCAAAATGTGATAATCCATTAATCACTCATAAGAGCCAAATAAGATACCAAATATAATCAAGTAAGGCTCAACACAAGAAACACACATACATGGTGTGCCACCTAATCATACACAAATAAGATTGATACCTCAAGATAATTAAGTGGAAAGCACAACATGTACAAACACATGGAAGATACAAAACCAACATATGCACAAGGGGCGAGTAAGTTTCAATGTAAAGAGTTTAGCATATGTTACTACAAGGAGGAACATTGGAAATATAATATAAGCATGATAATCCAAAAGGTTTGGATTGACACAAATAATTGATGAAGATCCCTCAATTCTTTATAAAGTAACCAAGTCTCCAATGACCTCCATCAAACACCTATTAATCAAGTTTTGGCTTGGTTGTCCCCAACCAAGTTGGGTCCTGGAGTTGTAAAAGACTATGTTATCTCTGGAATGACAATGTAATAATGACCTTTGTTTCTGTGTACTTCATCTTAAACTGTGGATGCTAGCAATTGATCCATGGACTAGCATTGCAATCACAGGGACCTTTACCTTTATAAAGGTGAGGTCTTACAACGGTGCTATCGACAACCTGGTGCACAATATTCTGCAAAAGGCAAAGAGAACGAAATCAATACAAGAGACAGATGACAAGTAGGTGCCGGGTAAAATATGTCGGCGGCACACGGTTACTCGGGGGCTTGCCCATGGGATAAGCCTATCTTGGCTAAAGGGGGACAACTCCAAGCCTAGTCCTTCACCAAGTTCATCTTGAAAATGGAGCTGACTCGGCGAGCCACAGAATCATTGGGAAGCTCGAGAGTGCAGTGCCGAGTGGGGTCATGAGAACCACTCATGAAACAGATCTTGTGACATCTGGCCTGGATAGGGCTGACTCAGCGAGATATAAAAGTGCACATGAGGTCCTCCTCGGTCAAGTGGAACTCTTCCTTTGGGCCGAGTAACCTCTCGATGACGCCATGAGCCTCATTCACTGACTGATTCTTGTCTCGCGGGTCAAGTTTCCAAAGGTCCTTGCTGGGAACTTCATCTTTGAAGGGGGAAGACGGATATAGTCGTTGGACCCACTGTTCTTGACATAGAAAAAGGTTCTATGCCACTTCTTACAAAAACCAATGTCGGTGACGCGAGGAAAGATGGAATCCCTCCTGGGCGTGATTCTAGCATCACCACACCGAGTAGGCCTCTTCGCAGAGGAGGGAACGCCAGGATCAGGAGCAACCTGAATCCGAAAGTTAAAGTACTTGGCCCAAAGAATAACAGTGGGCCAAAGACTGTTGGAGATATGCCCTAGAGGCAATAATAAATGTAGTTATTATTATATCTTTGTGTTTATGATAAATGTTTACATTCATGCTATAATAGTATTAACAAGGAAACATTAATACTTGTGTGATTTGTAAACTAAAATAGAGTCCCTAGTAAAGCCTCTATATAATACTAGCTTGTTGGTTAATAAATGATTGTGGTTTCCCTATCATGAACATTGAGATGTTATTAACAACAATATCATATCGTTAGGAGAATGATATGGTGGACATACTCCTATAGATAAGCATAGCATAAAGATCAAGTCATTTTAATAGTTCAATTGCTATATGCTTTCTGATACATAGTAACCTAATTCCTTCGACCATGAGATCATGCATATCACCTTTACCGGATGGATGCTTTGATGACATCAAACACCACACCGTAACTGGGTGGCTATAAAGGTGGCATTGAGTGTTCGGAAAGTATTGGTTGAGACACATGGATCAAGAGTGGGATTTCCATCCATATGACGGATAGATATACTCTGGGCCCTCTCGGTGAAATGTCATCCAATTAGCTTGCAAGCATGTGACTGGCTCACAAGGGATCACATATCACGGGAACGAGAAAAGAGTACTTGTCAGTAACGAGGTTGAACTAGGTATGCAGAGATACCGACGATCATAACCTCGGATAAGTAAACTATCGTGAGACAAAGGGAAATTGGTATCGTATGTAAGTGGTTCATTCGATCGCAAAGTAATCGTAGAAATATGTGGGAGCCATATGAATTTCCAGATTCCTCTATTGGTTATTGTTCAGAGAAGTGTCTCGATCATGTCCGCATAATTCACGAACCGTAGGGAGACACACTTAAGGATTCGACATTGTTTGAGTAGTTATGGAATAATGAGAAAGAGACCGAATGTTGTTCGGAGTCTCGGATGGGATCCGGGATATCACGAGGAGATCTGGAATGGTCCAGAGAATAAGATTCATATAAGGAAAGTCCTATTTCGGAGTTGGGGAATGGTTCCGGTGTTTTCATCGGGAATGTTCTAGAAGGTTCCGGAATGTCCGGCACTCCGGAGGGGAAGGGTACATGAATGTGTTATATAAAGTTGGTATGATTGCATCATGTACTATGTCATCGCTGAACAAAATAAAGGGTTTAATCAAATCCTAGTTTGAAAAAGTCAAACGCCAATTTGAAAGTCAAACGGCTATTTTGGGAAGTGGAGGGGAGGTGGAATCCAAGTTGGGGAGGAGTTCCTCCCCTCCACCGCCGGCCCCCTTGGGAGACCAAGTTGGGGAGGGACTCCCCTCCCCTGGCGCGGCCCCTCCACCTATATAAGGAGGGGCAGGGCTCCCCTCCTAGACACACAAGTTCCCTACCTCTTGTTAAACACTTTGGAATCTTCGAGGGTGAGTTATTCCATCGACTCGTTGCTACAATCTAGTAGATAGATCTTGGCTTGTTTGTTTGTATGCGATAGAAATTTTTTGTTTTCCATGCTACGAAACCCTACAGTGGTATCAGAGCCGTGTCTATATGTAGATCTGTTGCACGAGTAGAACACAATGTTCATTGTGGGCGTTGATGCTTTTATTGTCGATTGCTTCTTGTGTACTTTGCATCTTGCGGGATGTTGGGATGAAGCGGCCCGGGCTAACCTTACATGACATCGTTCATGAGACTTGCTCCACGCTTGACATGCAACTTGTATTGCATAAGTGGCTTTGCGGGTGCCTGTTTCTCCTAGCATAGTTAAGATCCAATTTACAACGGGTGATTAACAATACTAGTATCAATGTTGTGGTCCATGTTCGTAAGTTAGAACGACACTTATTGAAAGCCCCAAACCACGTAAAACATGCAAAGAAAGTAGAGGCGTCTAACTTTGTTTTGCAGGGGTGTGCAGTGATGTGATATGGCCATGATTGTGATTATATTTGATGTATGCAATGATCCTTATTGTAAGTTGGCAACCGGCAGGAGCCATATGGTTGTCTTTAATTTCTGTTAAGACCCGCGTGTCTATTCAAAGTAGTTGTAATAGTTGAAGCCGGTGGACGACAACCATGGAGAAGCATCATTGACCTTGATGCAATGCCGGTGATGATGAAGATCATGTTCGTGCTTGAAGATGGAGATCGGAAGCACAAAGAAGAAAGGCCATATCATATCACATATTATGAATTGCATGTGATGTTAATCCTTTATGCATCTTGTATTACTTAGTAGACGACGGTAGCATTATAAGATGATCCCTCATGCACATGAATTTCAAATCATAAAGTGTTCACCCTTAGTTAGCACCGTTGCTAAAGCTTGTTGTTTTGAAGCACCACGTGATGATCGGGTGTGTTAGATTCCGCAAGTGTATACAACGTGAGCAAGCCAGATTTGCTCATGCGGAAACTAAGGTTTGATCTTGACGAGCCTAGCATGTACAGACATGGTCTCGGAACACGGTTCACCGAAAGGTAAAGCATGAATCATATAGTAGATATGATGAAATGTCGATTGTTCGCCATTGAAACTATATCAACTCTCGTGATGATCGGTGTTGATGTGGTGGATTTGGTTCGTGTGATCACTAAAACAATGTGAGGGATGTTGTTTTGAGTGGGAATTCACCTAGATTAATTTAACTATTAATTAGAACTCAATTTGTCATAAACTTAGTCTAAACTGTCGCAAATATGTTGTAGATCAATGGCGGCCCCTACCATCAATTTTAATGCGTTCCTAGAGAAAGAAAAGTTGAAAAACAATGGAAGCAACTTCGCGGATTGGTTCCGCAATTTGAGGATTGTCCTCACAGCTGGTAATTTGACCTATGTGCTGGATGCACCGCTGGGTGACCCGCCTGCAGCTGATGCTGCCGACGAAGTAAAGAATGTTTACCTCGCTCGGAAGACTCAGTACTCCACAGTTCAGTGTGCTATCTTGTATGGTTTAGAATCGGAGCTTCAGAAAAGGTTTGAGAATTCAGACCCACATGATATTGTCCATGATCTCAAATTGATCTTTGAGACCCACGCGGCAATTGAGAGCTATGAGGCTTCTGAAAAGTTTTTTAACTGCAAGATGGAAGAGGGCAGCTCCGTCAGTGAGCATGTGCTTAAGATGTCTGGGCACGCAAACAAACTTCAAAGCTTGGGTATAGTGATTCCTAATGCTTTGGGGATTTACCGTGTCCTCCAATCACTGCCACCAAGTTACAAGAACTTTGTGATGAACTACAATATGCAAAACATGAACAAGCAGTTGCCAGAACTGTTTGCTATGTTGAAATCTGCAGAAGTGGAGATCAAGAAAGAGCACCAAGTGGTGATGGTCAATAAGACCACCAAATTCAAGAAAGGCAAGTCTAAGCAAAAGGGACACTTCAAGAAGGGTGGTAAGAAAGTTACCGCGCTGACGAAGAAGACCAGGGCTGGACCTAAGCCTGATACTGAGTGCTTTTACTGCAAGGGAGAAGGTCACTAGAAGCGGAATTGCCCAAAGTACTTGGCGGATTTGAAGAACGGCAACATCAAGAAGAAAGGTATATCCGATATACATGTTATTGATGTGTATCTCACTAGTACTCGTAGTAGTGCCTGGGTATTTGATACTGGTTCGGTTGCTCATATTTGTAACTCGAAACAGGTGCTGCAGAATAAACGGAAGCTAGCGAAGAACGAGGTGACGATGCGCGTGGGAAACGGATCAAAGGTTGATGTGATCGCGGTCGGCACGCTACCCCTTCATCTACAATCGGGATTAGTTTTATACTTAAATAATTGTTATTTGGTGCCGGCGTTAAGCATGAATATTATATCGGGATCTTGTTTATTGCGAGACGGTTACTTGTTTAAGTCCGAGAATAATGGTTGTTCGATTTATATGAGTAATATGTTTTATGCACATGCACCTTTGATATATGGTCTATTCTTATTGAATCTCGATAGTGGAAATACACATATTAATAACATTGAGGCTAAACGTTTGAAATCGAGCGATAACTCGACCTATATGTGGCACTGTCGTCTTGGTCACATTGGAGTGAAGCGTATGAAGAAACTCCATTCCGATGGACTTCTTGAATCACTTGAAAGATGCGAAGCATGTCTGAAGGTAAAATGACTAAGACTCCATTTTCTGGTATGATGGAGCGAGATACGGACTTATTGGAAATCATACATACCGATGTGTGTGGTCCAATGAGTGTAGCATCGCGCGGTGGTTATCGTTATGTTCTTACCTTCACGGATGACTTGAGTAGATATGGGTATATCTATTTCTTGAAACATAAGTCCGAAACTTTCGATAAGTTTAAGGAATTTCAAAGTGAGGTAGAGAATCAACGTAACAAGTAGATTAAATTTCTACGTTCTGATCGTGGAGGTGAATATCTAAGTTACGAGTTTGGCGAGCATTTGAAGAAATGCAGAATACTTTCACAATTGACACCGCCGGGAACACCACAGCGTAATGGTGTGTCCGAACGTCGTAATCGAACTCTCTTAGATATGGTTCGTTCTATGATGTCACTTACAGATTTACCGCTATCATTTTGGGGTTATGCATTAGAAACAACCGCATTCACTTTAAATAGGGCACCATCTAAATCCGTTGAAACGACACCGTATGAATTATGGTTTGGGAAGAAACCTAGATTGTCGTTCCTTAAAGTTTGGGGATG
This sequence comes from Avena sativa, assembly GCA_916181665.1. NCBI lineage: Eukaryota > Viridiplantae > Streptophyta > Magnoliopsida > Poales > Poaceae > Avena > Avena sativa. The sequence goes on along the minus strand of OV702297.1, from coordinate 292,893,702 downwards.
CGAAGCCTATGTAAAGAAGTTACAGCCGGACAAGCTTGAACCCAAAGCGGAAAAATGCGTCTTCATAGGATACCCGAAGGAAACTATTGGGTATACCTTCTATCATAGATCCGAGGGCAAAATCTTCGTTGCCAAGAATGGATCCTTTCTAGAGAAGGAATTTCTCTCGAAAGAAGTGACTGGAAGGAAAGTAGAACTCGACGAGGTTGTCGAACCTTCTCTCGAACTTGCGAGTAGCGCAGCACCGGAAGAAGTTCCTGTGGTGCCTGCACCAATAAGAGAGGAAGCTAATGATGATGATCATGAAACTTCGGTTGTAGTTGCTACAGAGCCTCGCAGGTCAAGGAGAACTCGTACCACTCCTGATTGGTATGATCCCGTTATGAGTGTCATGTTGGTGGACAACACCGATGACCCTGTGACTTATGAGGAAGCGATGATGAGCCTAGATTCCAATAAATGGCAAGAAGCCATGAAATCCGAGATTGGATCCATGTACGGAAACCAAGTATGGAATTTGGTAGACTTACCGGATGGCCGGAAGGCTGTCGAGAACAAATGGATTTTCAAGAAGAAATCAGATGCTGATGGTAATGTTACTGTCTATAAAGCTCGACTTGTCGCAAAAGGGTTTCGACAAATTCAAGGAGTTGACTACGATGAGGCTTTCTCACCAGTAGCGAAGCTAAAGTCTGTGAGGATTATGTTAGCAATCGCTGCGTATTATGATTATGAGATATGACAGATGGATGTCAAAACAGCATTCCTCAATGGAGACATTGATGAAGAGTTGTATATGATGCAACCCAAAGGTTTTGTCGATCCTAAAGATGCTAAAAAGGTATGCAAACTTCAACGGTCCATCTATGGATTGAAGCAAGCATCCCGAAGTTGGAATCAACGTTTTGATAAGGTGATCAAAAGTTTTGGTTTTATACAAACTTATGGAGAAGCTTGTATTTACAAGAAAGTGAGTGGGAGCTCTATAGCATTCTTAATACTATATGTAGATGACATATTGTTGAATGGGAATGATGTAGACCTTCTTAATAGTGTCAAGGAATATTTGAATAATAGTTTTTCAATGAAGGATCTTGGCGAAGCAGCTTACATATTAGGCATAAAGATTTATAGAGATAGATCTAGACGCCTAATATCATTGTCACAAAGTACATATTTGGACAAAGTTCTAAAGAGGTTTGGAATGGAAGATAGCAAGAAAGGGTTCTTGCCCATGTTGCCCAATACGACCTTGAGTAAAACTCAAAGTCCGACATCAGCAGAAGATAGAGAAAGGATGAGTAAGACTCCCTATGCCTCAGCCATAGGATCTCTAATGTATGCCATACTATGTACTAGACCCAACATTGCATATGTTGTTAGTTTAACTAGCAGATATCAAAGTGATCCAGGAGTGGATCATTGTACAGCGGTCAAAAACATCCTTAAGTACTTGAGAAGAACTAAGGATATGGTTCTTTCTTATGGAGGTGATGAACAGCTCGTTGTTAATGGTTACACCGATGCTAGTTGGAACACCGATCTGGATGACTCTAAATCACAATCTGGATATGTATTTACTCTGAATGGTGCAGCAGTTAGCTGGAGGAGTGCAAAGCAAAGCGTTGTGGCGAGATCTTCAACTGAATCAGAATACATGGTTGCTTCGGAGGCTTCACAAGAAGAGATATGGATGAAAGAGTTCATTACAGAGCTGGGTGTGGTTCCTAGTGCGCTGGACCCAATGTCTATCTACTGTGATAACATGGGTGCCATAGCCAATGCGCAAGAACCAAGGTCACACAAGAAGCTGAAGCACATCAAGGTACGTTTTCACGCTATTCGAGAACATGTCCAAGATGGGGACATAAAGATTTGCAAAGTACACACAGATCTGAATGTGGCGGATCCGTTGACTAAACCTCTCCCGAGGGCAAAACATGACTAGCACCAAACTGCCATGGGTGTTCGGTATATTACCATGTAATCTAGATTAGATGACTCTAGTGCAAGTGGGAGACTGTTGGAGATATGCCCTAGAGGCAATAATAAATGTAGTTACTATTATATCTTTGTGTTTATGATAAATGTTTACATTCATGCTATAATAGTATTAACAAGGAAACATTAATACTTGTGTGATTTGTAAACTAAAATAGAGTCCCTAGTAAAGCCTCTATATAATACTAGCTTGTTGGTTAATAAATGATTGTGGTTTCCCTATCATGAACATTGAGATGTTATTAACAACAAGATCATATCGTTAGGAGAATGATATGGTGGACATACTCCTATAGATAAGCGTAGCATAAAGATCAAGTCATTTTAATAGTTCAATTGCTATATGCTTTCTGATACATAGTAACATAATTCCTTCGACCATGAGATCATGCATATCACCTTTATCGGATGGATGCTTTGATGACATCAAACACCACACCGTAACTGGGTGGCTATAAAGGTGGCATTGAGTGTTCGGAAAGTATTGGTTGAGACACATGGATCAAGAGTGGGATTTGTCCATCCATATGACGGATAGATATACTCTGGGCCCTCTCGGTGAAATGTCATCCAATTAGCTTGCAAACAATGTGACTGGCTCACAAGGGATCACATATCACGGGAACGAGAAAAGAGTACTTATCAGTAACAAGGTTGAACTAGGTATGCAGAGATACCGACGATCATAACCTCGGATAAGTAAACTATCGTGAGACAAAGGGAAATTGGTATCGTATGTAAGTGGTTCATTCGATCGCAAAGTAATCGTAGAAATATGTGGGAGCCATATGAATTTCCAGATTCCTCTATTGGTTATTATTCGGAGAAGTGTCTCGATCATGTCCGCATAATTCACGAACCGTAGGGAGACACACTTAAGGATTCGACGTTGTTTGAGTAGTTATGGAATAATGAGAAAGAGACCGAATGTTGTTCGGAGTCTCGGATGGGATCCGGGATATCACGAGGAGATCCGGAATGGTCCGGAGAATAAGATTCATATAAGGAAAGTCCTATTTCGGAGTTGGGGAATGGTTCCGGTGTTTTCATCGGGAATGTTCTAGAAGGTTCCGGAATGTCCGGCACTCCGGAGGGGAAGGGTACATGAATGTGTTATATCAAGTTGGTATGATTGCATCATGTACTAAGTGTCATCGCTGAACAAAATAAAGGGTTTAATCAAATCCTAGTTTGAAAAAGTCAAACGCCAATTTGAAAGTCAAACGGCTATTTTGGGAAGTGGAGGGGAGGTGGAATCCGAGTTGGGGAGGAGTTCCTCCCCTCCACCGCCAGCCCCCTTGGGAGACCGAGTTGGGGAGGGACTCCCCTCCCCTGGCGCGACCCCTCCACCTATATAAGGAGGGGCAGGGCTCCCCTCCTAGACACACAAGTTCCCTACCTCTAAACCCTAACCCTAGCCGTCGCCGCCCTCCATAGCCGCCGCCGGCCTAGGGCATCTCGCCGCCGCCGCCTAGGTCAAACCCTAGCCGCCGGCCAAGCCTCCTCCTCGACGTGTCTAAACCCTAGATCGTCGAGGGCTCTCTCATAGTCCACCATACTCGCTCCGGCTTAAGGCGAAGCCCTGCGAGATCTCCCCTCTACTTCCGGTACCACGCCGTTGTGCTGCCGGAATCACGAGGAGAGTGCTACAACCTCCGCTGCCTGCTGGAACAAGGGAGAGGAAGGTCTTCGTCGAGTACCGAACGTGTGACCGACTGCGGGAGCACTGCCGGAACGCAGCGCCGGAAGGATCGTCTACGCGATCTTGAGATCGGGAAGAGTACGACTACATCACCCACGAGAATCCGCTCTCGTTAAACACTTTGGAATCTTCGAGGGTGAGTTATTCCATCAACTCGTTGCTACAATCTAGTAGATAGATCTTGGCTTGTTTGTTTGTATGCGATAGAAATTTTTTGTTTTCCATGCTACGAAACCCTACAAAGACGAAGGTAGCCCTCGCATGTAGAGATAAAGCAAGAAAGGGAGCCAATGACATTGGCAGGAAAATGATGAGTTTGTAAGTGGAAAGTAGACATAAACAAATTGAAGAAATTGCTAACAGGAAGAGCAAAGTCACGCTCAAAATGGGAAAGAAAAACCACCCGTTCATCGGGCTCGGGGTTAGGAGCAATCTCACCGAGAGGAAGGCGGTAATCAACCTCAAGAGGGATGCGCCTGGTAGAGAGCAGCCACTCAATCTCCTGGAGAGTAACCTCCGAGCCCTCCCAGGCACTGCGCTCACCGATAGTCTCATGCTCCTCCACCTCCTCGCCTCCGTCACGTGCGTCCATAATCTCCAGCGGCTCGGGACCTTCCTTCGTTGGAAGCGGCCTAGAATTCCGAGGACCCGTCGGGGAATCGAAAGAAGGAAGAGGGAATTGCTTGGCCAGTGGTGTGAGAGGGAAGAATAACTAAGGGTGTCACATCCCAAGATTTTCCAAATCTTGTAATGTGAAAAATAAATAAACAAAATAAATAATTGTTGAAAATTAGGGTAAAAAGAAACTTTTGTTTCTAAATGGAAACTTAAAAAAACCATCTTGAACAAACCTTGGTTAATATTTGAATCCAATTAAATTCAAATCAAGTGGTTTGCAATCTTCATTAATGCATCTGGAAATTTAAACAATTGTTAAATAAACCAAAACCCTAAAACCCTAATGGAATGAAAACATTTCCAAGTTATCTCCAAGCCTATGGATTTGATCCATATAAAAATTTGTCAAACAAACATTTCAAAATGATCAATAAAGACAAATATAAATATTATAAAACCATAGAAGTTGGTTTCACTTAATTTGGAGCCATAGATAAAATCTTATGAATTTAATAAGATAAGGAAAAGTAATTTCCAAAGCTAATAAAGCACTTATCTAAAATCCAAACCAAATGGTGACCAATTAATCCTAAAGTTATTTAAAAGGATAAATAAATATCAAATAAGATTTTACAAATTGAAAACACCAAGTTTGGATCTATAAATAAAAAAGATATAGATTTTATAAGATAAAGATAGAATTATTAAATGAGGAATATTTAAAGGCCAAATCAAATCTTGACATAATCCATAAGCAAATAGAATGATTATAATCCAAATACAAATAAAATAATGGATTAAGAGTTTTCAAATTAATTAAAATGGCAATAACCAAATTCTATTTGAATAAAGACAAATCCAATTTTTCAATGATTAATAAATCATATTAAAAGCATTTCCAAATAATTCAAGGTGAATTATTTGACACCCTAATAATTGAATAAAACTTACTCAAAAGGTTTTGTGGAAGAATGAAATTTAAATAAGGATTAAAAATATTTTAAATCTTATTTGAATAAATGCAAAGGCCTATTTTAAATAATTAAAAGACCCTAAAAAGAATAAATTATTTATCCTAAATTTGACTTCAGAATGTGTTAATAAACAGTGTTTGAATACACACAAAGTTTGAGAGAAATTTGAATTCAAATGAATGCTTGAATGGATTAATCAAAATCAAAACAGAATATTAGAAATAGAAAAGGAAAAACAATCAGAACAAAAAAATAAAAAGGAGCAGCCCAGCCCAGCTAGCCCACTAAGCCCAGCAGCCCACCTCTTTCTCTCACCCGAGCGAACCGTTTTCTCACCACTTCTCTCACCCGCAAAGCCGCTGACGTTTGGACCCCACCTTCCCTGTCTCTCCTTTGCTGACGAAGCGACCCCACTGCCACCTCGTTGTCGTTCTCACCCGCGCGTAGACCACGCTCCCTTTCTCGGCCATTCTGCCGACGGTTTCTTTGTTTGATTGCACGTTAATGGCGCAATAATCCAGCCCCTGACCATGCTCACTTAAGCGCCCATTTCCCCTCTCCATTTCCCCCAATCCTCACATCCACCAGAGCTCCTAGGCTGCCTGTATTGCTTGCGACATCGCCTCTGTCTCTGACGGCTTCTCCGGCCGATTCCGGTGAACCCAAGCCACGCCTCGCCTCCTCGACCACGCGATCCTGATCCCCTCTTCCATACGCATCTCCCAGTGACCTCAGCTCGCTCGCGCATGCCGCCTATCGTCGGCAACCACCTCGACTGACCGTGCCAACGTCTGCTCCAACTCCGACGAGCTCTACTGGTAACATCCGACCGCCGCCCTTTCTCTTTGACGCACCGATACTCCCCACTCTTTTGTGCATCTAACCGTGCTCCCCTATTCCTCTGGCGTGCTCTGTATCCTCGCCATCAACGACGTCTGAGCGCAACCGACGGTTCCACGAACTCCGACGAGCAATTACGTTCTTCCTCGAGCGCCCCTTGCCTCCTCGCGAGCACTTCGAGCATCAGTGACACCACGCGAACCTGGTGAGCCATTCCCCTTGTTCCCTTGCTTCCTTATTCGCTGAGACCTCCGCTAGCTGAGTGTCGCCGCCGCCAGCCACCGTCGAGCGCCGCCGGTTTTTGGTCGCAGTGCTCTGAGCCGCTGGATCTTCATCTGACGGATACAATAGAACCTTAACCGAAGGGGTAAGTAGTGCCCTGAGCCGCACGATTACACTTAGATCCAACGCACCAGAATGAGCGATCCATGCGAACCGGTACCAGCGAATAACAACAAGACACGTGGCCAGCTTTTGATTAAATAGACAGATACTTTCCTATTAGATGATGAAATTTGTAAAATCCATAACTTTCAAACCACACGTCAAAATTTTGCAAATTTTATATCAATGGAATCAGCAAGACAAGCCCTATCCAACCATGCCCTTTGTTTAGTAAATTGCTTCTATTAAATTGTTTGTTTTTGTAGAAACTTGTGTAGGCATGTTTGGAATATAAAATTCATTCTAGAATTATTTTGGGGATAAAATCTTTGGAAAATGGTTTGTTTTGAACCTACTGACCATAGAAATCAATTTGTGGTTTCAAAAATATATTTGGTGAAGCAAAAGAATAAATCTTTGAACAAAAGCATTTCTAGCCAAATAAAATGTTGATTATGGTTTAAAAATGATTTTGGAGGAAAACCTTTGGAAAATGTTTTGATTTAAACTCTCTGGCCCCAAACACCAAGTTTATGACTTGAAAATTTATTTGGTGAACCCTATAAAAATTATTACTTTGCTAAAGGCATTTTCAACCACATAAAATATTGACTTGGTTTAAAAATGGTTTATGAAGTAAAATCTTTTGCAAATAATTTTGCCGCTTTATAAAATGACCAATAGGTGTTTTCAAATGTTTATAACCTATTATAAACCACTTTTCTAAATAAAACAATCTTGGCATGCTTGCATGCTTGCATGCATTACTTTGTTTCTATTATTTTATGTGATGTTTGCTTGAATGGTAGATTGAATTATTGCTTGCTTGATTGAATTGTAGTGATTTGAAGAGTGTGAATATTGCAAGATCAAGGAGTGAACTTATATTCTCTACCAACAAGGCAAGTGATGCTTCATACTTTTGTCCCATTATTTTCACTATGCATTAGTGATATTTCTAAGTAGGACTTGCATGGAATTTTGCTAAGTATAAACTATGCCATGGGAAATCCTAGTAGATGAAACCTTAGTAGAAATTTCCTAAGTTAAGATTCCTACTACTATCATGCTTAGCTTAGCTAGTAGAAAACAAGGGTGGATTATATTTCATGCTATGGAATACTTCTAAGTCAAGGACTTGTGTTTTGTTTAATAAAACAACTAAGTGAATGACTCACCTGGGTGGAATGGAAAGAATGGTTTGTGTTGAGTGGTTATGCAAGTCCAGTATGCTGGGGAAAACTTGGGCATCACCAAGTCCAGTATACTGGGGAAAACTTGGTATCTCACTTGTGGATGGCCTCCCAGGAACAAAGAGATTTGAGATGTCAAATGTTGAGAAGCTTCAAGTGCAGCCACTTGGCATTATGGGCTCTGCCTGGATCATATAGGTTGCAATAACTTAGCCAAATGGACAGTTGGTGGTAGGGGTTTGATAGGTTGGAACGCGTCCATTCTGGTCTAAGGGAAGGCTTCTGAAAGATCTTGTCTTGGTGAAACCAAGTCTTGTGGGGAAAGTGCACCACCTCTGCAGAGTGTAAAATCTAAGTACTTAGCCATGTCCCTAGTAAAGGACAATTTGAGCATCAAGACATGGAAGCTATCAAGAATCTCCTCATCCCAATTTCTAAGTTAAAAACTTGTGGTTGAACAAGGGTTGAAGGATCACCAATTTCTATTGGGAGATTCCTTGGGTGATTTTGTCAAACAAAAACTTAGTGTTTTCAAATGATAAGGAAAATCTTTTTTGAGCAATGCAAGCCTAAGCTCCACTTAGCCTAATGCATGTAGATGTTAGACTCCCATATACTACCATAGTATCACTTGCCAATACAATTCAAATGTATTGACCCTTGTGGCTATAACTTGTTATGTTGCAGGTTTGTTTGATTTTAGTGAAGTGTGTTGAAATAGGATTACAAGTATACAACCAACATGTTTGCCTGTGGCACTTTGAAGATGAAGGACCCCATGCTATTGTTATATTCTGCTGCATTGTAATGAGATAGCCAAATGAGCTATGTAAGATGTAATAAATTATTTTATTCCTGGTTATAAAGTTGTATTATGACCTTTGTTTCTTGATATTACATCTTAACTGTGGATGCTAGCTATTGATCCAGGGACTAGCATTGCAATCACAGGGATCCTTTTCCTTTATAAAGGAGGTATCTTACAGATGGTATCAGAGCATTGTGTTGCCTGATTTGTAAACCTAGGATTGGACAAAATCCCTTAGAAAAATAGGAGTTGTATTTGTTCCAAAACTTATTTACAAACAATCTTGTAAACTCTTTCCTCAACCTTTTTGGTTTTACATCTCTTCCTTTTCAAAACTTGATGGACAAAGCCTCCTCCATGAGCAAAGACTTCAACATGAGCAAAGGACTTCACCAACTCAAGTGACTTCAACCTTATTCTCAACAAGGACTTCAACTTGGATATCACTAAGGACTACAAGTAAAACAAGTATTATTACTCAATATTTGAAGACTAAGGAAATACAACTTAGAAGAAACCATCATCACCTTTGAAGTTTTGTGACCAAGATGCAAGAAATTCTCCAAGGATACAAAGATATTGATCAAGAAGAACCAACTAAGAAGGATGGAATGATCTCGAGTTAACCACATAGTTGGACCACCATATTTAGATTAAAGAAAACACACCAACTTATGTGGTGTAGCAAAAATATTTTGTTGCCCAAAAAAAATGGGTTTGGACTTTGTTGTTTGAGTGGAATGTTTGTTTGTGATTGCTTGCACATTTCTTGTGTAAATTGTGATGTGTGTGAATAGAATTATTCCTTAGAAATCTTTTGCCCATTCTAATCCCAATCCAACCCAAACAGATGACTACTCCAAGAAACTCCAACATCAAGGATGGCAACAACAACAACCAAGAGGACAACATGAGAGAACTCATAGTAACCCAAACCCAGTTGAATCAAGTGACAACTCAATTTTTAGCCAACACCAGTGAGTTAGATCCAACCATGCAAAGGTTTTTGGAAACCCAAACCCAATTGTTGCATCAGGTGACAAATCAAATGATCAACATGGGAGACAACTCTTCCCAAGGATATTATGGCAATCAAGATGTCAAGGATGATATTTTAGAAGGAACCCAAGCTTGCAATATTTGTGGAGACAAGGATCACACTTCCAAAGAGCATGAAGATCAATGCCCCAATTGTGAAGAGAAACATCCAACTGACCAATGCCCCACATCTCAAGCTACTTGTTTCCTATGTGAAGGAAATAATCATGTCCCTATCCAATGCCCCATCTATTCCATAGTTCAACAAAGGAAACAAGGTGGAGTGCAACAACAGATTGCAGACTTCCATGAAAGAGCAAAGTCTACCAAGAAGGATGAAGACAAAGGAAAATCTCAGCTTGCACCTCCATGCAATATGACTCAATTTGATGGACCAAAGAGGAGACAGATTTATTGTCCAAGGAAAAGGTCAAGGAGACCAGGAAACTTTCCTACCTTTGAAATAAGATATGAAGAGCATGAACTAGAAGCACTCCTAGCATTGGAGAAACCCAAGAAGAAGAAGGACAAAAGCCAAGTGCAATGTTGTCATTGCAAAGAGATGGGACACTATGCCAATGAATGTCCTGAGAAGAAACAAAAATAAAAGGAGATTAACCAAGTGTGGTGCAACAACTGCAAAGAGCTAGACCATTATGTAGCAACTTGTCCACAGAAGATACGTGAAGAACTCAATCTTGTCACATGTTATAATTGTGGTAACCAAGGACATTATGCAAGCAATTGTCTAGAAAAGATGAAGCACAAGATAAAGCCTATGAAGGATCTCAGCCTTGTCACATGTTTCAAGTGTGGAAACAAGGGGCACTATGTAGATATTTGCCCAGAGAAGTATCATCAAGACCCCAAGCAAGCCAAGAAGTAATCTAGTTGGAAATTTTTAAGGGTGGTAGTACCCTAGTTGCTTTGAGCCAACTTGTAACCCTAGCCTTCCCAAATTTTGGGACGAGATTTATTTTAAGGGTGGTAGCCTATCCCATCCCAAGATTTTCCAAATCTTGTAATGTGAAAAATAAATAAACAAAATAAATAATTGTTGAAAATTAGGGTGAAAAGAAACTTTTGTTTCTAAATGGAAACTTAAAAATCCCATCTTGAACAAACCTTGGTTAATATTTGAATCCAACTAAATTCAAATCAAGTGGTTTGCAATCTTCATTAATGCATCTAGAAATTTAAACACTTGTTAAATAAACCAAAACCCTAAAACCCTAATGGAATGAAAACATTTCCAAGTTATCTCCAAGCCTATGGATTTGATCCATATAAAAATTTGTCAAACAAACATTTCAAAATGATCAAGAAAGACAAATAGGAATATTATAAAACCATAGAAGTTGGTTTCACTTAATTTGGAGCCATAGATAAAATCTTATGAATTTAATAAGATAAGGAAAAGTAATTTCCAAAGCTAATAAAGCACTTATCTAAAATCCAAACCAAATGGTGAGCAATTAATCCTAAAGTTATTTAAAAGGATAAATAAATATCAAATAAGATTTTACAAATTGAAAACACCAAGTTTGGATCTATAAATAAAAAGATATAGATTTTATAATATAAAGATAGAATTATTAAATGGGGAATATTTAAAGGCCAAATCAAATCTTGACATAATCCATAAGCAAATAGAATGATTATAATCCAAATACAAATAAAATAATGGATTAAGATTTTTCAAATTAATTAAAATGGCAATAACCAATTCTATTTGAATAAAGACAAATCCAATTTTTAAATGATTAATAAATCATATTAAAAGCATTTCCAAATAATTCAAGGTGAATTATTTGACACCCTAATAATTGAATAAAACTTACTAAAAAGGTTTTGTGGAAGAATGAAATTTAAATAAGGATTAAAAATATTTTAAATCTTATTTGAATAAATGCAAATGCCTATTTTAAATAATTAAAAGACCCTAAAAAGAATAAATTATTTATCCTAAATTTGACTTCAAAATGTGTTAATAAACAGTGTTTGAATACACACAAAGTTTGAGAGAAATTTGAATTCAAATGAATGCTTGAATGGATTAATAAAAATCAAAACAGAATATTAGAGATAGAAAAGGAAAAACAATCAGAACAAAAAAATGAAAAGGAGCAGCCCAGCCCAGCTAGCCCACTAAGCCCAACAGCCCACCTCTTCCTCTCACCCGAGCGAACCGTTTTCTCACCACTGCTCTCACCCGCAAAGCCGCTGACGTTTGGACCCCACCTTCCCTGTCTCTCCTTTGCTGACGAAGCGACCCCACTGCCACCTCGTCGTCGTTCTCACCCGCGCGTAGACCACGCTCCCTTTCCCGGTCGTTCTGCCGACGGTTTCTTTGTTTGATTGCATGGTAATGGCGCAATAATCCAGCCCCTGACCACGCCCACTTAAGCGCCCATTTCCCCTCTCCATTTCCCCCAATCCTCACATCCACCAGAGCCCCTAGGCTGCCTGTATTGCTTACGACATCGCCTATGTCTCCGACGGCTTCTCCGGTCGATTCCGGCTAACCCAAGCCACGCCTCGCCTCCTCGACCATGTGAGCCTGCTCCCCTCTTCCATACGCATCTCCCAGTGACCTCAGCTCGCTCGCGCATGCCCCCTATCGTCGGCAACCACCTCGACTGACTGCGCCAACGTCTGCTCCAACTCCGACAAGCTCTACTGGTAACATCCGACCATGCCGCCCTCTCTCTTTGACGCACCGATACTCCCCACTCTTCTATGCATCTAACCGTGCTCCCCTTTTCCTCTGGCGTGCTCTGTAGCCTCGCCGTCAACGACGTCTGAGCGCAACCGACGGTTCCACGAACCTCGACGAGCAATTACGTTCTTCCTCATGCGCCCCTTGCCTCCTCGCGAGCACTTCGAGCATCAGTGACAGCACGCGAACCTGGTGAGCCATTCCCCTTGTTCCCTTGCTTCCTTATTCGCTGAGACCGCCGCTAGCCGAGTGTCGCCGCCGCCAGCCACCGTCGAGCGCCGCTGGTTTTTGGTCGCAGTGCTCTGAGCCGCTGGATCTTGATCTGACGGATACAATAGAACCTTAACCGAAGGGGTAAGTAGTGCCCTGAGCCGCACGATTACACTTAGATCCAACGCACCAGAATGAGCGATCCATGCAAATCGGTACCAGCGAATAACAACAAGACACGTGGCCAGCTTTTGATTAAATAGACAGAAACTTTCCTATTAGATGATCAAATTTTTAAAATCCATAACTTTCAAACCACACGTCCAAATTTTGCAAATTTTATATCAATGGAATCAGCAAGACAAGCCCTATCCAACCATGCCCTTTTTTTTAGTAAATTGCTTCAGTTAAATTGTTTGTTTTTGCAGAAACTTGTGTAGGCATGTTTGGAATATAAAATTCATTCTAGAATTATTTTGGTGATAAAATCTTTGGCAAATGGTTTGTTTTGAACCTACTGACCATAGAAATCAATTTGTGGTTTCAAAAATATATTTGGTGAAGCAAAAGAATAAATCTTTGAACAAAAGCATTTCTAGCCAAATAAAATGTTGATTATGGTTTAAAAATGATTTTGGAGGAAAACCTTTGGAAAATGTTTTGATTTAAACTCTCTGACCCCAAACACCAAGTTTATGACTTGAAAATGTATTTGGTGAACCCTATAAAAATTATTACTTTGCTAAAGGCATTTTCAACCACATAAAATATTGACTTGGTTTAAAAATGGTTTATGAAGTAAAATCTTTTGCAAATGATTTTGCCACTTTATAAAATGACCAATAGGTGTTTTCAAATGTTTATAACCTATTATAAACCACTTTTCCAAATAAAACAATCTTGGCATGCTTGCATGCATTACTTTGTTTCTATTATTTTATGTGATGTTTGCTTGAATGGTAGATTGAATTATTGCTTGCTTGATTGCATTGTAGTGATTTGAAGAGTGTGAATATTGCAAGATCAAGGAGTGAACTTATATTATCTACCAACAAGGCAAGTGATGCTTCAAACTTTTGTCCCATTATTTTCACTGTGCATTAGTGATATTTCTAAGTAGGACTTGTATGGAATTTTGCTAAGTATAAACTATGCCATGGGAAATCCTAGTAGATGAAACCTTAGTAGAAATTTCCTAAGTTAAGATTCCTACTACTATCATGCTTAGCTTAGCTAGTAGAAAACAAGGGTGGATTATATTTCATGTTATGGAATATTTCTAAGTCAAGGACTTGTGTTTTGTTTAATAAAACAACTAAGTGAATGAATCACCTGGGTGGAATGGAAAGAATGGTTTGTCTTGAGTGGTTATGCAAGTCCAGTATGCTGGGGAAAACTTGGGCATCACCAAGTCCAGTATACTGGGAAAAACTTGGTATCTCACTTGTGGATGGCCACCCAGGAACAAAGAGATTTGAGATGTCAAATGTTGAGAAGCTTCAAGTGCAGCCACTTGACATTATGGGCTCTGCCTGGATCATATAGGTTGCAATAACTTAGCCAAATGGACAATTGGTGGTAGGGGTTTGATAGGTTGGAACGCGTCCATTCTGGTCTAAGGGAAGGCTTCTGAAAGATCTTGTCTTGGTGAAACCAAGTCTTGTGGGGAAAGTGCACCACCTATGCAGAGTGTAAAATCTAAGTACTTAGCCATGTCCCTGGTAAAGGACAATTTGAGCATCAAGACATGGAAGCTATCAAGAATCTCCTCATCCCAATTTCTAAGTTAAAAACTTGTGGTTGAACAAGGGTTGAAGGATCACCAATTTCTATTGGGAGATGCCTTGGGTGATTTTGTCAAGCAAAAACTTAGTGTTTTCAAATGATAAGAAAAAACTATTTTTGAGCAATGCAAGCCTAAGCTCCACTTATCCAAATGCATGTAGATGTTAGACTCCCCTATAATACCATAGTATCACTTGCCAATACAATTCAAATGTATTGACCCTTGTGGCTGTAACTTGTTATGTTGCAGGTTTGTTTGATTTTAGTGAAGTGTGTTGAAATAGGATTACAAGTCTACAACCAACATGTTTGCCTGTGGCACTTTGAAGAGGAAGGACCCCATGCTATTGTTATATTCTGCTGCATTGTAATGAGATAGCCAAATGAGCTATGTAAGATGTAATAAATTATTTTATTCCTGGTTATAAAGTTGTATTATGACCTTTGTTTCTTGATATTACATCTTAACTGTGGATGCTAGCTATTGATCCAGGGACTAGCATTGCAATTACAGGGATCCTTTTCCTTTATAAAGGAGGGATCTTACAAAGGGGCAATTGCATATTGGGGAGGCGCGAGAAATAAGAAGGCTTGGGGAAAAACCGAAGCGGTGGGGGCGGTTAAGTTCCCCCCACGCCCCTACTTAAGGGGAGTAAAAACCCCAGGCGTGGGATCCCAATGTGTCGTGTGGCCTCGGTGTGGCCGTGTTCGCGTCCGGGTAAATGCATCAGCGGATGCCACGTGTGCGTGAAACACGAGTCATGCCGCACCACATCACGTTGTGCAAGATACGAGGCGTTGAGCGATGAGAATGCCATAGTGACGGGAGTAACTGCGCTGCCGTCACTGTGCTGACGGAATTTGAGACAAAATTTGAGGCAAGCAATCATGATTATAATCTATCAATGACTAAGGTCAATATAAAAAGTTGAAGATGACCAGGCAAAGCCCGATATGACTTGGCAAAGGTCAAAAAGACCTTGCTAAATCAAATATGAGATTTGGAAATATTAAGATAGACTCGGCAAAGATCGAGATTAGGCCAAATAAGCCATTTTGCATATCAAATGAAGGAGAAAGGAGAAGTTCTCGTTAAGTTGAAAGAACCAGCAAAAACTGCTATGCCTCACCAGCTTCAGGGACTAATGTCGGGGGAATAACCCCCGGTAGGGTCATAAGCGGTAAAATATTACCCAGCTTGGCTTAGGCCGAGTAAAAGAAACCACTGGCCGGGTCACGAAGGCTGAGATACGAAGCCTATGTAAGGCCGGCATAATAAGTATGTCGGCCCGCATAGGACAAAGTTGTTTGTCTTGCAGGTAACGCAGGGCCGTATCTCACCAGGGAAGGCCGAGTCAAGAAGGACGCGTAGCAGCTTTCCGAGTAAGATCCAAGAGGGGCCATGGTAAAGCATGGTCAAAAGAGAAGGGCGTTGTAGGGTGACATAAAAGGAGCCAGGTGACGCCAAAAGCAACACTACTAGGAAAATGGCTATAGGTAATCAGCACATCCGTGGCTCACATGGTTGAAGTTCCCCACGGCTAAAACAGGCGTGGCTCACCTATGGGCAGTGCCCTACTAGTAACTAGAACAACCGTGGCGCACATGACCATAGTGCGTCACAGATGTGTGTGGGCCAGGGCCCTGTTGGCCGCACGCCAAACATCCGTAGCGCACATAGGGTAGGTGCGCTACGGTTATTAGTGTCAACCGTGGCGCACATGGAGGGGGTGCGCTACGCCTAAGCGCATGCCCCTCTCTGCTGTGAAACGGCCAGACACATCTGTGGCGCACTATGGCATGTGCGCCACAGATGTATAAACTTAGTAGTAGGGCACCTTGCCCTAGTGCCCTACGCCTAACTATCCTGCACCAACTCCCCCCCCCCCCCCCCCCCGTGGATCGCCTTTTTAGGTTTTGCAAAAAATAAAAGAAAATAATAAACACTTCAAAAAATTAAATCCTTACATATTTAGGTAGGTAATGTGGTATAGCTTCTAGTAAAATTAACAAACATGAGTTTTGACTTTATTTGCAAAAAAAAGTCATGCCACGGTAAAAAGGCCGTAACTTTTGCATACGATATCGAAAAAAATCGTATAATATACCAAAATGACGAGAACGAGATTTCGCATCCGCTCGCAACGACCTACGGTGATTTAGCGATTTTTTAGATTTTCAAAATTCGAAAAGAGTAAAAAATTACGGTCAAAAGACCGTTTTTTCCTGCAGAAAAAAAATAGAGGGCGGCTTACCCGTAGCGCACCACCACCTAGTGCGCCACGGATAAGCTTGGGCGGGATTCAAATTTCGAATCCCCACCCCGCCCACCTTCCCTCCCCTTCTCTCCTTTTCCTTTTCCTCCCTTCTCATTTCCTTCTTCTTCTCCTCCTTCTCCTTCTCTTTCTCCTTCTCCTCCTCTTCCTCCTCCTTGCAGTGAACATGGTGATGGCGGCGGCCTCCTCCTTGCAGTTCCGACGACGAGACAGCGGGCTCCTTCTTCTCCTCCTCTTCCTCCTCCTCCTCCTCCTTGTAGTTCCGACGACGACGAGGCCTCCTCTTCTTCTTCTTCTCCTCCTCCTCCTCCTCCTCCTCCTCTTCTTCTCCTTCTCCTCCTCCTCTTCTTCTCCTCCTCTTCCTCTTCTTCTTCTCCTCCTCCTCTTCTTCTCCTTCTCCTCCTCCTCTTCTTCTCCTCCTCTTCCTCCTCTTCTTCTTCTCCTCCTCCTCTTCTTCTCCTCCTCTTCCTTCTATTCTCCTCCTCCTCCTTGCAGTTCCGACGATGACGACGAGGTGACGACGAGGAGGCGACGACGAGGTGACGACGAGGAGGCGACGACGGCGACCTGCACCGACGCGCGACGACACTGACGACGAGATCTAGATCTGCTGCTTTTTTTGAATTTTGAAATTTATATCCGTGGCGCACAGCACCTAGTGCGCCACGGTTATCGTTTCATACGCGTGGCGCACCTGGACTACTTTCCGTGGCGCACTGGCATGTGCGCCACGCCTATCTCGACACAATCGTGGCGCACCAGGTAGTGCGCCACGGCTAGGAGATAGCCGTAGCGTGAGGCCCGTGGCGCACTGCTAGTGCGCCACAGATGGCCTTTTCAGGTGCGCCACTAAAGGCCGTTTTCCTAGTAGTGCAAGGGCTGACGTACAAAAGCACCGTATGACACCGAAGAGCTGGCCTCTATGTACGGGAAGACCGACTGGGTTAAGGGCTTAGGGCTGGCCCGTGACCCGGCCCGCATAGTAAGGACAAGATCCAAACAGTAAACCCTAGGGCCCAAAATGTAACCTAGCTATCCCATTCGCCTATATAAGGAGGGGCATAGCTAGGGTTTAGAAGGATCGACCAAGTAGTGAACTAGTGCCCTGGGGCTATGCTTGAACAGCTCAAGGAGCATTTGTAAACATCAAGAGAGAAGAAAAATCATAAGTCTGGAGAGCTTATCGTGTTCATCGTGCGCGGCTATACTGTGCACTCCCTCCCCAATTACCACAAACGTCCATTCGGCCCCCAACTTAAGCATACTCATGGCATCTGCCGTGACACCATCACGACAGTGCTCCTGGGTTCCAAATATCTTGTCTAGGGCTTGTTTACTTTTTTGGTATTTTTTCTTCAAAATATGTGGAATATGCGGGAATTTGGTGTTCATCCAATACTTTTCAGTCTCTTTAAATACCTTCCTCCAAAATACTCTATCATGATGAAGAGTTTTTAATCTAGCCAAAAATACATTAGTGTAAAAGAGATTTATAAAGATATTTCGGGATTATCCTATCTAAATCCGGCCTAGTAAACAACTTATGGGAGAACCTTCCACTCTTTCAAATACCCTATAAGTAAACAAGGGCTAGGGATACGATATTTGCGTGTTCTTCTCTCCCCGCTTAATAAAGCGAGCACTAAGTAGAAAAAGACTATTTCTAACGTACTCATGTCCTTGTCTGCCTCTGAAACCAGCAGCACATTGTTGAGGTTAAGGCAGGGCAGGATAATTAGGGCATCCACTATGTTGGCAATAAGGCTATCCATAAGCAAAAAGTAGACTACAAGGAGTTTCACATACATAGTAGAGGCTATCAATAAGCTATCCATAAGCTCAAAATCTTAAAGGTGACCTACAAGCTTGTGGGTTGTCCATAAGCAATAAAATATTATTTTAGTTTCTCCCCTCTCTTGCATGTATAGAACTTTAATTGACATGTGGGACCAGCTTATAGACAAGTTCAACTAGATACATTGTGAGGCTATCCATAAGCTTGTGGTGTGATATGTGGGTCCCAGCTTATGGACAAGTTCTTCTATATACATAGGTGATGCCCTTAGGGGCGCGTGGTGGTGCGACCGGGGCCCTACACTTAAAGCCGCCATAATTGCGGCACACCACCACACCATGATGCATGATACTCCTCCCTCCTGCTGCCGCAATAAAGCCACCACCAGGCTTGTATAGAGACAGCTATCCTAACACACTAGCGCTAGTAGTAGTAGTACTGCTACACTAGACACGGATACTAGCTGTAGTAGATCACTTTGAAGCAAGCAACGATCGACGACACCAACTCCCCCTCTGCAATGATTCAGTGCCGCGAGCGATGCATCCCCCGAAAACATGGCCCGGAACTCGCTTCGCAGCCTATAATAATTTTCCCATTTCTTTTTTGACCTACGAGCGCTACTGAACCTTTCCTCCCTGCGGCCGTGACATGGGACTACTAGTAGTATAGGAGTAGCATAGGAGAGGAGGACTAGTGCCCTCTGCATGGTGGTAGCAGCAGCATACTAATTGTTTGCATTCCCATTCCATTCCATTCCGTTCAGTCCATCCCTCGCTCGCTGCCCCCACTTCAGATTTTCTGTACCGAACCTCCTCTCCTCGGAGAAAGTTACTACTGTATTTTTTTTTCTGCTACTACTAGTACTATACTTGGAATGCAATAATATGATTAGAAAACGCAGCAGCTGGTGCAGCAGCCGCTCATTTCGAGCTCTGCTCAATGATGGCGGTCGAGCCGTGGTTTAAAAAGCTCGCTATCGGAGCATGATGGTTAATGATGGCGATCCACGGCACGGCATGTTGACGTACCCGATGATGGGGAGGATCAACAGCGACCATTGCCGCTGGCGCCGCGCCGCGCCGGTCCCAGCCGGCATTAGGCGCCACCCTGACACGGGCGCGTGGGCGCTCCGGCGCGGCGCCCAGAGGAGATGGATCCGCCAGCCGCGACAAACCCAACACCGAATCTCTCAAACCATCGATTATACTAATAGCACTCCGTCCTCATCAAGCCCTGAACTGAAACAGGCTAGCAAGCACATACTAGTACTAGTATGGTTGTGCCACCAGCAGTACCACGATGCATTCAGCCATTCAGATGAAACAGAAAATTCTTTCAGAAAAAAAGGAGGTGATGGCTCGAGGCTTCGGAGGAGCACGTACGTAGCCCAAGTAGTGAATCGACCGATGGCAAAGTTTGGGGGCTCGTCGCTGACTCGTCGCGGTTTTTTCTTTTTCTTTTTACCGTGGTAGTAGTAGTAAAGGTTGATTGATGGGGAGGCTGAGGGACCAGGCAGTGAGGGAGAAATGGCATGCAGGCAGAAGAGGCAGGCAGGCGGCAGTGGTGGTGTTTATTACTGTGGTCATAGGATCGGAGTGAGTGTGTGCAATTCTGGTGTAAGCCAACCTGAATGCAGCTACCCTTGCTCATGCTAGGGGACAGCCCTATCTTACCCCATCAATAATGTGAGTGCAGGGTGCAGAAAAAAGAAACCCCATAGCTAAAAACTCACATGGACCACCACAGCCATCCATCATCATCATCACCCTTCTTCATTGCTCCAACACAATTATCATCACCTTCTCCATTCACCTCTGTCTGTCACCCTTCATGGAAAGAGAAAGAGGGTTTTCCCTTCAGTATTATAGTACCTGTCTTTCTCTCACACCACAGACCACACCAAGGAGAAATGAGAGGGAAGCAGAAAGCTCAAGGCCACTAGCTACTGAGTTGACAACATTCCACTACTTCTACTACTACTCTACTACGGGGATAAGCTGCACTTGCACTGCCAGTCATGCACGGAACAAGCAAAGCACAAAGTCGGTAGATAGATATGCAAGAAGGAAACCACCACCAGCACCACCTTCTTCTTCAATATATAAAAAGCATCATCATCATCATCTCTTATGACAACTATAGATAATTACTATACCTACCTTCGCCTTCAAGGAAGTTCACTTCTTTTTTTCAGAGGAAAGAAAGATGAAAATAAGCTAAGTAAGAGGGACAGAGAGAAAAGAGGAGCGAGCTAAGATGAGATGGGACTCGTTTCCCATGTATACCGACTGACTGACTGACTGACTGACTGATCCAGGCTAGCTGGGTCATGATGGAACGACGACGACGACGACGATCGAGCACCTGAATGAAGAGTTTCCTTCCGGTTGGGTTTACTCTGAACAAAGTGGCGGCAGCAGCAGCAGGGAGAGGAAGAAAGAGGATCGAGGAAAGCAGCCACCGACCAGACCAGACCAGTGCACTGGCACAGCAGCGCGGCGGCAGCAGCCTCGATCCATCTCCCCTCACATCACCGAGCAGCTGTTGGGGTTCTCGTCGCTGAAGTAGTTGTAAGGGTCCGCGTGCGGGTGCCCGTGCATCGGGTAGGCCATCGGGTACGGCATCGGCGGCCGCCCGTAACCGTACCCCATCGGCGGGTACCCTGCCGGGCCATGCCCATGCCCATGCCCGTGCCCGTTCATCATCATCATCTGCTGCTGCTGTTGTTGCTGCATCATCTGTTGTTGCTGCTGCATCATCTGCATGTACTGCTGCTGCGCCATGGGGTTCCCGGCCGCCGCGGCAGCCTGTAGCATCTCGGCAGGACCGGACGGCATGCCGCCGCCGCCTCCACCTCCCGCGCTGCCCTGGTAGAACCCTGGTGGAGGCATGCCACCGGCCGGCATGCCATGCGCAGCACCGGCACCAGCACCGCCGTGGGCGCCCCCCATGTGGGGATGGTGGCCCATGGGCCCGCCGCCCATCGGGCCCATACCAGGAAAGCCAGCACCGCCCATCATGTTAGGCCTCATCATGGCCTGCTGCTGTGGCGGCATGCCGCCCATCGGTCCACCGACACCCAGGCCTGGGCCACCGACGCCGCCCTTCTTCCCCGGCTGGTTCCCTCCGCCCGGGGCGCCTCCTCCTCCTCCTCCTCCCTTGGCGTTGTTCGGCTGGCCACCGCCTCCATTTTTGCCTCCGCCGTTCCCGTTGCCACCTTGGTTCTGCTTGCCACCCGCGTCCTTCTTGCCACCTCCTCCTCCACCGTTGTTGGCGTTCCCCTTGATATGCACGGGGATCTCGTTCCCGCCCTTCTTTCCGCCATTGCCGCCGCCCTTCTTGTCGCCCCCGCCGGCGCTCGGTGGCATGGCCATCTGCTTCATCATCATCTTGGGATCGTCGTCGTAGAACTCGTCGTCGAGGCCGTCATCGTCGAAATCGTCCTCGTCGTCGAAGTCATCGAACTCGTCGTCGAACTCGCTGCCATCGTCCCCGAATTCGTCCTCGGGGAGGCTGAACTTGACGGACTTAGGGTCCTTCATCGGCGCGGCCGCCGCGAACGGCATCTTCCCGTCCATGAACTGGGGCAGCTTCATTCCCTTCATCTGCATCTGCTGATGCAGCTGCTGCATCTGCTGCGCTGTGGGCGGCGGCAGCATCATCTTTGCGTCCTTGCCGCCACCTCCACCGCCGCCGCCACCACCACCACCACCACCTCCACCTTTCTGTCCTTTGCCACCACCGGCGTCCTTGGAATGGCCCTTGCCACCGGCGTCCTTGGGCTGGCCCTTGCCACCACCGTCAAGCTGCAGCTTCTGAAACTGGTTGACCATGCCAGCTTTGGAGCCCCAGAGCGCGGCCGGCTTGCCAGCCTTGTTTAGCTTCTTGATAATGGTGTCCGGATCGACCATGCCGGACACCGTCACCTTCCCCTGCTCCGAGTCTATGGTGGATTGGTACACACCTGCAGAAGAATTCAGCGTATATCTCCCGTTAGAGAGACAGAAAAAAAAAAGACAGAGAATGTGCAGGTAATTATAAACAAGTAACGGAATTTGATTTTTTTTTTTATAAAAAAGTTTACTTCTCACCTTCAATCTTGTTGAGGATCTTCTTGACCTTCTTCTGGCACCCATCACAGTGGATGTTCACTTTGAGCACACAAGTCTGAGAAATTTGGAGGAACAGAGAACACAGGTTCACCAAAGTAGCAAAACAAACAAGATACTAGGCAGGGGAGGGGACACGGAAGGAAACACAGGTGAAAAGAAAAGCAAAGCTGCCTCCCTGCCTGATCAAAATGGCAGCAGGAACAAGAAAGAACATGGAAGAATGTCTGGAGTTTAGAGGAAGCAAAGCAAGAACTCACCTGTATCTTGAGGACTTCCTCCTTACTCATCCCTGACCACCTCAAATGGCGCACACCCCCAACAACCGGAGTGCTTCACAGATCTGGTACACAGAGAGGCCTCAAATCAGGGGATGAACAAGGCAGCAACCAGGAAGCATTGCTATCTCAAAGAACACACATGGGGGAGAGAGAGAAGGTATATATGGTACTATGATCAGAAGGGAGAGAAAAATGCCTTCTCGCTGAAGATAACTTAATGTCCTGCAATATAATATCTCCTCACACACACTCACACACAAAAGAGTAAGTGCTACTGCTATGGGGCAGAGAGAGAAAGGAACAGAGGCTTATTAGAGTTTGTGTGTTTGCAGAAAACCAAGGAGCTTCTTGGTCTCTATTAAGCCCGTGTGGTCCAGAGAATGAAGAGAGGTTGGAGGAAGAAGAGAAGAGAGCTGGAGGCTTCCTCTCCAACCCTACAAACAACTACAAGCACAGGCAGGCACCATCATCCATCTCCTTACCCTTTTATTTCTCCTTTGGCCTTTGGCACTGGACTGGAAGCCTTTCACTTTGCTCTCCCTCCCTCCCTCCCTTCCTCCGCAGCAGAGCAGATTGTGAAATCCCCGACTCCTCCAAAAGACTAGCCAGCCAAAGAGAGGATTAAATACCCTTTGTCACTTGTCAGTAAGTACAGGGCGGTGTTGAACATGTGAGGTACTCGGGATGTTATACTACTACGCTTGCCGATGCCGGTTCTTTTTTCTTTTCTTTTTATTTTTCGCAAAAGCGCTCCCCCCCCCCCCCCCCCCCCCCCCCAGTCCCTCTCTGTAACTTCAGTTAGACTGTACAGTCCACTATTTCTCTTGGGGCGTGCATACGACTGCTGACCAGAGGAATATTCCGTTAAGTCTGCCGCTTATATTTGTCTACCGGGTCTAGGACTAGGAAGAGCAATGTCGGACAAAAACACTGGTTTTAAAATTCTACTACAAATAAGAAATGCCAAGTGGAGTAGTTTAGCTGAATGAACAAGTTATATGCCATTGGCGTGGTTTATGCAACTGCATGTTGTGAAACCATTTAATTTTGTTTGACCTTGGATCAATAGAAGAAAATGGTTTTACTTATTTTTGAAAGGTCATAGTGCCCTCCGTGCATTCCATTAGGATCCTTAAAGTGTCTATGTGCGAAGATGAGCGAGCTCATGATTGTTCGGTAGAAATGCTTTGATGCATTGCCTTGTGAGTTTTCTTCTTTTGGGAAAATTTGCGCTGCGAGCTTAATTTAGGACCCCGTTGACTTATAGCATTCCCAAGACGAGGGAATGGAAAAACGTTAAATTAAGATGCCATGTGGTATGAAGGAAAGACAAGGATTTTTTCCATGATAATAAAGTTGATGAAAAAAATCCTACGAAATCATGCGCAAATAAATCTTGTTAAATGTTCCATTGTTAATTTGTTATCTTACAAACCAAACAATCCACGTAACCAAATAACGAAAGGCTTAAAATTATCAAAAAGATTGTTTGGAATTCACTAGAACCAAATGATCCCTAGTTTCTGACTTAACAAACTCTTTGTAGGATCTTAGGTGATGAGGACATGTGCAGAGACCTAGCATGTAACCATTAGGTTCACATCAACCCAATGGTATTAGATTAATCTATTTACAATCACTACATATTTACTGCTTGTACCTACATTGAACCTAGTCTTACAAAGCGGTGTATCTAATCGAAAGATGTTCTAGCTCCACCTTCATAATGCTTTACATGCATACATACGATGACAAACTAGAGGAGCTCAATTTTGTCCAATTTCAACAAATTTGATAAGTTAGGATCTGAGTCACGTGGGAATGCAACTTCTATAGAAGCTAGGCACACTAGTTTTTTTTGCCATATGGTATTTGATGTGTACTAGGTATGAATACACACAACTAGTTAGCTCATACCGTCATCACAAAAAAGTTCGGCGTGTAAGCTCCATTGCATGTTTCAACAGATCTCCAAACACTAGTCATTATTCTACTTAAACGACAAGTTTTATCAAAGACGCCAAACATGATTGCTTCTTCATCTCGTACTTATAGTCTTTTATGTGATATTACCTCATCCCCCACAATAGAATCCTAGGTCTGTGTGTTCTCTTAGGAAACAAATCATTTCTTTATAATTTGTCTACTTCAAAGCATGCACACATGTAAGCAACAGAAAATCATCAACCTCTGTCACAACCAACAACATGTTTCCCTTTACCACCTCCTACTTCGTCGGTAATCATATCCTTCCATTCCAACATTTCCCTCACCCCTAAATATAGCTTTCTTGTCTTCAATACATTCCTCTTCTCTACCCATGTTGTGTGAGTTTTCCTTTTCTTTTGTGATGTCATTGTCATTACCCATCATTGGCAAGCCACTGATGGAAAACATACATACAAAAAACACCGAGAGTGAGTAGCACACACATAGAACCAATGGAGACGATACCAAATGAGCCCCATCAGTATGACCTATACCCTGGATGCACCAACGGCCCCTCCCTCCCTACAAATCCATCAAAGAGAGGTGTCCTAAACTGTTATGCCAAAAATGAAGTCTATACTTAATCCTCGTTGCCAAGTTAGGAAGATGCAACATCGCATGGAGCAGAGAAGCCATAACACATTTACAGAAAAAGGAAGATAGGATAAGCTATAACCATCAAGTGCAATCGCACAAAGTGGTTAAACGAATGATTCCCCATGTTCTTACAATGGGAGAGGTTGAATCTCAGATAAAAATTGGGATTTGAGTGTTATTAAGAGGTTACAGATGTGTACATATTCAATATCTCATATGCTAACTACATCCCATAAGTGAACTTGGAAAATGATGACCAATGTTTAGTTCTGGGTAAATGGAAACCATTTATTGGATTACATAGTCCATGACTAAAAAAATGCCTAGTCCTGGTGTAATGTGTGGAACATTGGGGAGGAAATGCAGGACAAGCATCATCCTACAACACATGACACATCCTAGCTTAGTTAGTAAGGTGTGTGCATGTCTCTCATCACCCCTAAAATAAGTCTACTATGGCGGTGCGTGCAACAGAGGCAATAGTGGTGGTGGGGGGGGGGGGAGTTCCTTCTGTTGTGTGGGATGGATAGTGAGGACTTGTCAGAGATTTGTCCCAATAAGGTATCTCGTGAAGTAGGATAAATCGATCGCAGGGGCTAAACACGATCTTTTCATGTAAATAATTCGGGTTGACCTTCGACAAACAGAAAAAAATAGTTTTGCTTATTTTTTGAAAGGTCATTGTGCCCTCTGTTCATTCCATTAGGATCCTCAAAATGTCTATGTTCCAAGACGAGCTAGCTCATGTTTGTTTGGTAGAAACGCTTTGATGCATTGTCTCGTGAGTTTTCTTTCTTAGGGGCAATTGCGCTACGAATTTATATTAGGACCCCGTTAACTTGAAGAATTCCCACGATGAGGGAATAGAAAAACGTTAAATTAAGGTGTCATGTCGTATTTTACTCTATAATCGAAAAATGTTTGATTGCACGAAGGAAAGACAAATGATTTTTCCATGATAATAAAGTTGATGAAAAAGCTTATGAAATCAAGCGCAAATAAATCTTGTTAAATGTTCCACCGTTAATTTGTTATCCTAAAAACCAAACAATCCACATAACCAAAAAAATAAAAGGCTTGAAATTATCAAAAAGATTATTTCGAATTTGCTCGAACCAAATGATCCCTAGTTTCTGACTTAACACACTCTTTATAGGATCTTGAGTGATGAGGAAATATGCAGAGATGGAGCTGGCATGTAACCATTGGGTCAACATCAACCCAATGGTATTAGATTAATCTATTTACAACCACTACATATTTAGTACCTGTACCTACATTGAACCCAGTCTTACAAAGCGGTGAATCTCGCTTTGCATGCATGCCATAGAATCCCATACGACGAGAGTATGTTCGGTCATAATGCTTTACATGCATACATGTGATGACAAACTAGAGAAGCTCTGGTTTCAAAAAACTTGATAAGTTAGGATCTGGCAAGGGTGGGCCAGGAAATTCAATTGAGGGGCAATGAAAGACAGCTAATATAGTAAAATAGTTGGGATGGTCTGAGGCAGTAAAACACACAATTCTAGGGAGGTTTTAGCATAAAATGCAGGGATCTTTCACAAAACTTTCCATGTCGGGGCCCCAAGTCCCCTACTGGTCACCCTGTATCCGGCACTAGGTATGAGTCATGTGGGAATGCAACTTCCATATAAGGGCATACTATTTTTTTGCCATATGGTATTTGATGCATACTTAGTATGAATACACACAACTAGTTAGCTCATAGCGTCCTTGCAAAAAAATTCGGATGTAAGCTCCATTACACGTTTAGACAGATCTCCAAACACCAATAATTATTCTACTTAAACAACAAGTTTTATCAAATATGCTTCATCTCATACTTATTGTCTTTTAAGTGATATTACCTCATCACACCCCCTCCCCCATATATGAGTAGAATCCTACATGTGTGTTCTCTTGGAAAACTGATCATTTCTTTAGAACTTGTCTACTTCAAAGCATACGCACATGTACGCAACAGGTCATCATCAACCTCTGTCACAACCAACATGTTTTCCTTTACCACCTCCTACGTCGTGTGCTAGAGGAGGAGCGGTAAGCATCCATAGTTATTGTCCTTCTCTTGCAGCCTTCCCTTCTATGTCTTTCTATATCACCTCAAATTTAGGGGTCTTTTTCATGTTTATATGCAGCGAATCCTTTTTGTATTTCACCCATGTGCCTCATGCATGTAGTCGCTCGAGACAAAATGGGTAAAATGAAAAATAAAGCACACAATATAGCCACGCCAATTATGTTGCTGATCATGGATGTGAAGATCAGTCTATTACATATACAGAGAGAGAGTAGTCACAGATGGCAGGTTTTTGAGCCGTCGAGGTTGATTTCTTAATGTTTGTTGTTAAAGGATCCGTGCACACAGAGGACGATGACCACCCGTGTCTTGGTGTTGATGAGTTTTTGTATGTACGACTAGATGATTCTTGTGTAGGTGGACTTTCATGTTTCTCTACACCTAATTTAAGAAAAAAAAATCTGTTGCTACTATTTTTCACATAATATTATATTATAAGTCAATATTAATGAGATGTACTATATATTGATACTGATACATAACATTTGGTTTCTGACTAAAAAATGATTACACAATTTCCAATCATTTGGCTCTGCAATTTTGATACTGGAATAGAATTCGCATGGAATTTCTAAGAACTACCATAGTTTATCTTAAAAAATGTTTTTATAAATAATCTCTGGCAACACTATAATTGGCATGGATAAATATATAATTGTACTTTAGTCATGAATCATAAAATTTCCAAAACTAGCCATAATTTAGTATCTTAGAAAAATGCTATAACCAATGAAGTCATATAGTAGTGGGCATATTTTATTTTTCTCCATAAAAAAATTATTTTAACATCAATATGTACCTTAATAATAAGTGCTTGCAAAAGTTTAATAGTCATCAACAAAGACGTGGTTGTACTTAAGCATAAAATTTTAGTTTATTCATATATGAATCATTATTATTTTAAATAGACAGAGTTTTATTCTCTTCCAAGAAAATATCATCAACTATAGGATCAATTATATAAATGGCATATATTTACTTACTTCCGCAAAAAGATATTAGAGCATCTCTAATGGATCCCTTAAACGCCCAACCTGTAAATCGCGAGTACAAGATGTTGTACTCGCGATTTACAGGTTCGAGTTCATCGGTGCAGACCGGAGCTCGTGAAATCAACCTGAAAATTCGAATTTTAAAAACTCCGACGAGAAATTTAATGCGCGAATGCACTACTTCATCGGCAGATCGAGCAGTTCATACAAAATACATCAAAATCATAAAAAACTTAAATAGGGGGGAGAGCTCGCGTCCACGTGTGGCCAAAATCGAGCTCTCCGTCAAGACCGGAGCTCCGCGCCGGACATCTAGTCGTCGAGGAGGGTGTCGTTGTCGATCCTCAACTGCCCTGGCCTGATTTGCTCGCCGAAGGAGGTTGGTCTGCGTGGTGGCGATGGGGGAATAGGGTTTGTTGTGCGGCGGCGGCGTACAGGATGGAACCCGTATCCGCCCGCACACACACTACTTGTAGGGGCTGCGGAGGGTGGTTCAAGGGGGCCCATGAAAAAAAGAATACGGGCCGGGGTCTTTACGAGCTCGGTTAGCTCGGCCTCTCGTCCCACAACCCGTATTCTCGCCGGAATTTCAAGGGTTTGGCCCTGTTAAGGGCTCCATTAGAGATACTCTTACAAAAAGTGGTTTAACCAACCGTGGTAGATTTTTATTTACTTCTTTAATTTTCCTCCAAAAAGGTATGACTATGGTAGAAAACACTATATAATTGGTAATCTTAATTAATTTCCTAAAATAATTGATGTAAGTGTCTACCAATTATACAATGTTAATATTCTACCAATTATATAGGTTAATTGTCTTCCAACTTTAAACTCTTTTGAATTACTTTAGTTTTCTAGCAAGTATGTAAGGCATGTCAACTGTCTCCCAATTATACAATATTGATTTTTCTTCGTAATTAATTTTTTGAATTATGTAATGTAAAATATCTACCAATTATATTGTTTGAATGAAATTCGAATCATATATGTTCATTATCTCCCAATTATGTACGACAACTTTTCTAACAATAATATAATGTTAATTGTGTTCCTATTAAAAAATTCCAATTATATAATTTTAGTTGTCTAGCAACTATTAATGTTAAGTTTCTTCCAATTTTAAAATGTTAATTATCCTCCTATTAAAAATCCTTCCAATTGTGTAATGCTAATTGTCTACTACTTATATTTTGTTAATTATCTTCCAATTCTATGATGGCTATTTTCTTCCAGATATAAAATTAGTAGTCTATTAACATTAATAATTGGTAAAAGATTAAAATTTACTAGTTTGCGGAAATGAATCAAAGTATACCAATTGTAATGCTTCCTACTGTTAGTCAAACCATTTTTGGAAGATAATTTTATTTAGTCAGTAAGTAAAAATTTACCCAAAAGTTGCACCATCCATTAAAACTACTTTAAAAAAATTATTCTTTAATATTGGAATAAATTAATATCTATCAATTATACAATGTTTCCTAGAGTTGGTCATATATTGTTTCGAAGAGAATAAACCTGTGATTAATTAAAAAATTAATGTTTCCTATATTAAAAAATGTGCTTAAGTACAACCATATCTTTGTTGATGACTGCTAAAATTTAGCATCCACGAATTATTATGGTACATATCAATGTAAAAAATATTACTTGTAAAGTAAGTTAAAATTATTATTTCGAGTTATTGATGATAATATTTTTAGAAGATGCTAAATTGTGGGAATTTTTTAAAAACAAATTGTTCATGACTAAGTCATGACCACATATTTGTCAATGCCAATTATATTATTTCCAACCATTGCTTATAACATTTTTAAGATAGTAAATTGTGGGTGGTTTTGAATAAAATATCGAATGCACAATAATGTATGGTGTTCTTTTTTGCATTAGGTTATAAAATAAATTTGGTAAAAAATATTTTAACTACCCATTGTACACATTGATCGGCTATATGAAAACATTAGTTTTAGGAAGTAGATTAAAATCTGCATATTATTGTAATTCCAACCGCTGGTCATATTTTTTGGAAGATACTACTAAATTGTGGGTTACTTGTGAAGATTAATGCTTCATGTCTAAGCTATTTTTCATGCACAAGTCATTTATCTTGTAGATATATGTGGGTTGTGATATTTGTGGTTCAAAGAAATAAATATAGTATAATAAATTTCAGTAGCCAAATATTATTGATCAGTTACACACAAATTTTTGGAAGTAAACTAAAATACACCAATTAATAGTATTTCTAGCCGTTGGCCTAACATATTTTACACAATTAATGCTTCGATTTGTTGGAATTCTTCGATAATTAGTGACTACTCTTTGATCATGCAGAAGTCATTTAAATGCTAATTGTATTATTTCCAACAGTTGCTTATAACATTTTTTAAGATAGTAAATTGTGGATGGTTTTGAATAAAATATCGAATGCACAATCATGTATGGTGTTCTTTTTTTGCATTAGGTTATAAATTTTTTGGTAAAAAGTATTTTAACTGCCCATTGTACACATTGATCGGCTATATGAAAACATTAGTTTTAGGAAGTAGATTAAAATTTGCAGATTATTATAATTCCAACCGCTGGTCATATTTTTTGGAAGATACTAAATTGCGGGTTACTTCTGAAGATTAATGCTTCATGTCTAAGCTATATTTTTCATGCACAAGTCATTTATCTTGTAGATATATGTGGGTTGTGATATTTGTGGTTAAAAGAAATAAATGTAATCTAATAAATGTAGTATAATAAATTTCAGCAGCCAAAGTACTCCAATTAATAGTGATATTTATCTTGTAGATATATGTGGGTTGTGATATTTGTGGAGTATTATTGATCAGTTACACACAAATTTTCGGAAGTAAACTAAAATACACCAATTAATAGTATTTCTAGCCGTTGGCCTAACATATTTTACACAATTAATGCTTCGATTTGTTGGCAGTCTTCGATAATTAGTGACTACTCTTTGATCATGCAGAAGTCATTTAAGGTAAAGATATGCATAATGCGTGATCACGAACAAATCTTGGATATACGGAGTATTCATGCACTGCGCTGTTGGAGATAGACGGCCGGTGTCATCGCGGCTTCTAGCTAGCGCATCGACTTGCAACAGGACAATCTATGTGACATGGACCATTTGTACACTCTCTAGTCCTCTAATGCACTTCAGTTTTTTTTTTCCACACGGTGAGCTAGCACCACCTAATGCACTGTCATTTCTTTTGTATCGTACTGCATTGTGAACGGCAAATTTGGACCCCATTGCATTTGTGGCGCTTCCATATCTCTGACCAGGAAAACCTTTATTGCGATGAGAAGACCAAACAAATATAATTAATCTCGCTAAAGATATATAGTATATATCTAAAGCCATGGCTGCAAGCATTGCGGTCCATGCCTCTTGCACATCAGCACATCACCGAATAAGATTAGTACTCTGATGCTGTAAGAAAATACATACTGTATGAGGTTTCTGTATCTCGTCCAGTAAGGTCGTCGGGGGGACGTGACTTCCTTCCAAAACAAAAGGTCGTGGGTGCTACAAGAGTACATGCGTAGTGCTAGACATGCATACGTACTTGGAAATTTGTTCGCATGTACTGTAGTGACTGACTGCACCGACGAGAGTAGGCTGCACCGAATCCATGTGACTGGGCCGCTTTCTCCATGATTTTTGTTTGACTTCTGACAAATTTGCCCGCTTACGTTCTGGTACTCTTATTTAATTCTGTTACAAAACATAAGTGAGTATGCGCCAGTCGTCTGGCCTTGCCTTGTAATTTTTCTCCGTCCTAAAAAGAATGGTTTAGATTTGTTTAGGTTCACGTATATTTATACACTAAAATGGATCTAGATATACGTAAATCTAGACAATTCTGTGATATTTTTTAGATGAAAAGTGTATCCTTTTCTTTCTTGAGAAAGATGTAGAGGAAATTTTGAGTACAAATTGTTGAAAGAAAATATTTGGAAGATACGAATAGAGGATGGATATTTCTACCAAGCACCAGCAAAGAAAAAAGTTTTCATTTTGTTAACGAAATTGGAGATGATAACTTTGCATGAGTTTGTGAAAGAGATGTTCTGCTGATTGGGGGCCCGATGAGTTGGTAGGAGGGATACGTGTGTGTTTGAAGAGCCCTGGGCCACCGCCTGGCTAAGAAATTTTGCAGAAGAAGTTTCAGGTCTCACCATGATGCATGCACATGGGCCGGGGATATCTCGGTTGGCGTAGGAAAACAGGCTATCAAATTTGATCAAATCAAACGTTGCCAGGTCTGATAATTGCAGTTTTGCAGTCACCTTGTAACTCATCACGGTAGTGCGAAATTATATGCTTGAAGACCGTTGAAAAATCTCATATATCAGAAGAACTTTTTCAACGATACATCCTGAAAGGTGTATTGTTTTCATAAAATAAGAGATTAAGATGGCTGATACAATGCTAAAAGGCTACACGATACAAACATAACGCCACACGGTTACAACACAATCATACCAACCACACGACAAAGACTCTCCTTGAACCATCTCCAACCAAGAATGACAAGGGGATGACACACCGAGCTTCTAGGCCGCGTCACAACCGAAGAAAGGAGCTACACGAAACCGATCCAGCTCAAGAAAGGCGCAAGCCAACACACCGTCGCCCATAACGCCTAAGAGTTGGCGAGTGAACGGCGGGACCGAGCCCGACTGGAGGAAGCGTCAACGAGGAAGCGCCATCGACGGTGTACATAGTGCCCCAGAAGACAAGCTCTAGGCGACAACCAAGACCAGACTCCAACTAGCGCACCGAGGACTCTAGAAACCACCAAGGCGACGCCCTCAAGGTGGAAACAACACAACTGTGCCGCCGCCGCCCGATCCATTAGCCGGGTCTAGGATTTTCCTTGGTGTTCGAGGCGGGGAAGCACGGACAGCGCCATGACGACGCCTCCAAAAATGTAACGACGCCGCCGCCAGCCAGAAGAACTGATGAAACTCCTAGACTGAGTGTATAGCGATTTGGGTTGTTGCAGAAGCCGAAAGCAATAAAATCATAATTCCCAAATAGATCAAAATCAAGCAAGTGATGCTAGAGGGGAAATCGCCGAAATCACGAATAGTTGATGAATTCAGTCCATGGTAAGGAATGCAAATATTTACATACTTACAGTGCAACTGCCCTCCCTTGCATCGTGTGATTGACCTTGCCATTTTTGTCCACTCCGATCATCCGTGATCAAAATCTTGTCAAAGAGCCAAGATGTCCCAGTGCCATAGATGGATAGATGCCCCGCCAGTGTCATGTTTAGGTCCTCTTCTCCATTATTTGGAAAAGTGAGTGATTATGGCAAGCATCTAGACCATGATGTCGATCATCCCCTCACGTTGCGCTTCAAGGTCTATTGTTGGAACATCGGCTCCATGAATTTGTCTTGGATCTGATTAAGGGTGTATGTTGTTGCTTGACAATGGCCATTGGATCTGCCGCTCGGATGATGTCTCCGAAGAGGGAGAGAACATGAGAAGTAGGGAAGGGGACTCTTCAAGGAGGGGGATGATTTACGATGATAAGCTCGGTGTGGAGAATAACTGAGATGTTTTGCCTCTTTCTCCTTATAGTGTGGATCTTGATGGGACAAACAAATCCGAGACTAAATAAGGACATTGATTCAGTGCCCGTTACATTTTCTAGCATCGGTTTATGAAATACACACATAATTTAGTGTTTAGAGTCTAAAGTTCATGCTGGGCAGTGAGCGATTACCTATGGTCAATGTTCCTGGTATCTAAGTTAACATGCACACAACAAAGCAAACAATTTTATTAGTGTTAGATTATGAGTTTGTCTTATAATACAAGTTGGTTAGACTGATCGAGTCGGTTAGGGTTTTGGCTGAGTCGGTTGTGACTCCAGCCCCATATATACTCCTTGTACTCGCTACAATCAATATACGTAAGATTTATTATAATTCTACATGGTATCAGAGCAGGAGGTCCTAGGATCAAATCCTGACCAACGCAAGAATTAAAAACAAATACCGCGGGTCCCCAAACATACGTCACAGTAGGCCAAGAGCAAAGACGTAGTGTGAGTGTTGAAATAAATTGTCTAGCCCTTTCCATTAGTTCAGACTTTTGGTTGTGTTGGCTAGTGCATGCAATTCAATATGGTATCAGAGCAATTCTTTACATGGTATCAGATTAGTTTCGTTCCTAGGACATGGTTGCGCCCCCCCCCCCCACACCGCCGCCGTCGCCTCCACCCGGCTACTTCGAACGCCGGGCTGCCCTCGCCGCCGCCAAAACCGCCTCTCTCGCGGCGTCCTCTTCCAATCCATCCACTCAAACCCTAGCCCCAACTATCCCCACTATCAACTATGCCGACACGATCTGATGTCAGCCCGTTCATCCCAATTACCCTAGATTTACCAAAGCATAATTACTACCATTGGCGCCATCTCTTCGAAGTTCACCTCGGTCGCTGCAATCTTCTCGACCACGTCGCCGCCGACACTGTCCCTCGGCCCTCGGATCCGCGCTGGGTCAAGGACGATCTCGTGATCATCCAATGGATCTATCAACGAGTCTCCACCAAGATCTTCAACCTCGTCTTCCGCGACATCACCAACGCCGCCGCCCTCTGGGTGGCTCTACGCCAACTCTTCCAAGACAACGTCGACGGTCATGTCAACACTCTCCACACGGAGCTCCGCAACACCATCCAAGGATACTCACAAGTTGGCGTCTACTGCCAGCGCCTAAAGTCCATCACCGACGAACTTCGCGAACTTGGGGATCCTATCGACGACAAGCAACTCATCAACGTCCTCCTCGTCGGCCTTGGCGAACGCTTCAAGAAACAAGCATCGTTTATCCCCATGATGCGACCACCACCCTCCTTCGCCGAGGTCCGGTCCATGCTCCAATGGGCCGATCGCGCCATGACCAACAAAGAGTCGCGTCATCAGGTCTTCGTCGCCACGCCACGGCCACCGCCTCCACCACCGGACGCTCCTCCAGCTCCTCCAATGCAGCCCCCCGCGGGATGGCGCCCGAGCCTGAATTACCGTGGCAAAAACCCGATCTACCGACCGCCAACGCCGCGCCCACCAGCTGCACCAACCCCGCCAGCTCCGACGCCACCTCCGAGCGTCGCCCCTCCGCCTGCGCCCCCAGCTTGGCGCCCTCCACATGATCCTTGGACCGAGATTGTCCAAGCCTGGCCGATGCCCTGGACTCCACCGTCCCCGATCGGCGTGCCTCCTGCATACTCCGGCTCCTGGATGCCGGGACTCCGCCCCCACACGGGATCACCAAGACTTTTGAGCCCTCGTCCCCCGACGTAGGCGTACCACGCTGCCCCGTCGACCTACACCTATGGTGCTCCGTCTCCTGCGCCCTACTACACCGACATCAGCGGTCTCTACCACCTGCAGCCTCAGCTGCCATCTGCTCCGACAGCCTCCTACCCGCTGCATGCTCTACCACCATCGACGGCTCCGCCTCTACTACCTTCACCAACCCCCCATTGGGACCAAGCCGCCTTCTTGCAGGCCATGAACAATTTTGCTGCCCTGGGAGCATCAGGTATGGACTGGATTTTCGATTCTGGTGCTTCTAGCCACATGTCTAATTCGAATATTATGATGTCAAATTGCACCTCTTCTCCTTTTTCTTCAACTACCCTAGGCAATGGCTCCACTATTCCAATCTATAGCACCGGTCACACTCAATTATCCACACCCATTAAACACCTTTTACTTCGAGATGTTCTAGTTGCTCCTGCTCTTATCAAAAACTTAATTTCTGTTCGCAAGTTTACCTCCGATAATCTTGTCTCTATTGAGTTTGATCCCTTTGGCCTATCTGTGAAGGACCTTCCAACCAAGGTGGAGATCGCACGCTTCAATAGCTCCGGTGATCTCTATTCTATCCATGGAGCTCCTGCCGCATGTCCACCCTCCTCCATGATGGCCTCCGTCCACCTTTGGCACCAGCGTCTAGGCCACCCCAATGCCGTCACCACTACAAATTTGCTTAGTGAATTTTGTCTTCCATGTAATAACGATCTTCATGATCCCTTAGGCCTTGTTTACCTCTAGGGTATTTCAACCTCCTAGGGGTTTGGGGATTTGGTGAATCCCAGCATTTCACCTATCCCCATTCCCCACTTTTCCCTAATTTTCCTCTCATTTTCCTAAACCCCTGTAGTAACTAGCATTTCTAGGATGTGATTTCTTGGATGTACAAGGATTGAGATCAAGCAATAAAAAACAGAACTTTACACCTACAACATGCTAATGTACATAGCCACTCAAGTAAAATAAGAACACATTAGCTGAATGTCCTGTATGATAATGGACAGTACAATAACTCGAGTAAAATTTAAATCTTTACAAACGTGTCCATAGAGATTAAACATGTACTTCCAGGGAGCTTAAATACATCCTACTGGCAAGACATCAAATTACGGATTTAAAACATTATTACAGTCCGGTAATGGGCATATTTGTAACTCCAAGCTCTTGACATGACAATGGCAGATCTAACCTTCCTTGCCCTGCCCTTGGAGTTCATCTTGTGGAGCTGAAGAGGGTATAGAACAACGGCAACGGTACATTTAGTACAAGCTAACAGTTACAACAATAGGATATGGATGTATGCAAGAACATGTATGTATATAGGATACACTACTTCAGTTTGCCTTACCATATCCATATCTGTTTTACTTGTTAACAAATAAAAGATTCAGGACACGCATTAAGATGCGTGCTTGCCTTTTCCCAGAGAGGGATCAGATGCTTTGCTCAGTAGGTAGCTTGCTGATGTTGGACACTAGTATGGTTATCTGAGCGAAACATAAAAAGGGTGCACTTATGTTGTTAATTCCACTTACCAAAGAGTGCATAAAAAGGGTGCACTTATGTTGTTAATTCCACTTACCAAAGAGTGCACATAGACAACAAGAAATAGTTTCAGGTTCAAATCAACTAATCGGCAATAGATGATTGGACAAAGTATAATAGTTGAGTCACTAAAAGCATAAGTTTGACACTTTGACGACATCACCCCTGATGATATGTTCAAAGATTCTCCCAGTTTAAAACTGAACATATTGACTATACTCCCTCAGGCTCTAAAGTCTTAAAGAAATTAACATGAATCGATAAATTTTGAGTTTCAAACTAGCCATAAGATCCAAATCACAAAACATATATATGCTGAGGAGAAAATAGTTCTGGTGCCGATGCTAATTCATATAATAAATTATGTAGATATAAACCTCATGCGAACAAACATATATATGCACTTGAGAACAAAGAGAATAAAAACACCAGGAACTAGTACTATAATACAAATCTAGAGTTAGCTATCTTTGCCAGCATTAGCAAATTATTCCAGAAGCGTTTAAGGATATGATTTGAGATTACTACTTCAAGACTTTGTTTACCTTCAAAAAATACAAAAAGTAATCAGTAATAATTCCTAAACAAGGAGCAAAAGCAAAGATCTCGCAATCTTCAGACAGCAACACATGCTCGATCTAGATAACATTCCGAATATCCTATTCAGGTTATATTGAGAATAACATAAACGATTACCGTATCTCCAAGATAAAAAAAGCAAAGCAGGGAGATGAACTAGTAATGCTCTGGTAGACTGGTACCAATCTAAGCAAAACTAGCTCAATCTCTCTGCATCACAAGCCTTGTACCACCTGCGCCAAGACATATGCTATTAGAGTAATCCACGTTCAATGCAGCATAAAAGAAACTCTGTATATTGAGAATATATCTATGCAGTGAACTAGTGCGGCGTGTGTCCAGCATCAGTGAAAAAGCTGCATGATTGGAAATGCTAGATCGGAATAGATTTTTAAACAGATATGCCCACTTCCCATTGAGAAGTTGTGCATATGGCCAGTGGGCCAGTGTTGGTTTCAGGCCCATGCTCCTGCCAATGCACCCCCACATTGCACTTGATCTTCAAAGCAGAGTAGTATAAGATTTGCCAATGCACCTCCTATAACATGCTAATGTACATAGCCACTCAAGTACAAATCAGAACTACATGAACAAGCACTGCTATATCCTAAAAACCACATGTATGGTCTGTATCGTTGAATTCTCCACTTCTATCCTTGACTAGAAAATGTAAAAGCTACTTATGACTCAAAATTTGGCCACTTATGTATAAATGTAGATTTATTTTGATATTAAATATAAAGTTAATTTGATCAAACAGATTAATAGCATAGGATAGAAGCTTTCGGGCAAGAGCGGGAATTGTTTCTTAACATTTTTAGGTGAAGTAACATGCAGCTCAAAAGATTACATGTCTACTCAGCAGAACCTGACGTCTATTATGAGAACACAAGAAACCGGATATACATATTTTTTGTTTTGGTAAGCTGTATGGCCGAGTCCTACCACAACCACCAGAATCTCCCTGACACTAATCTACAGGCAAGGAGTCCACACGTAAACAGAAAAAAACATTTGTGTTGTGCAGCTCTTAGGCATAAGGAAACCGACCTACTCTGATCTAAAGATACCCAATCCTGCAAGGGGTCCTCACTACCTGGAGGCCGCTCATGTGGTAGGCGGCGTTGTTGCCATAACGGAGTACCGGAGAACGGAGGACAAGAGGAGGTCACTGCCACTACCGCTCCAAATAACTAGATCGGAGGGCGGAGGTGGATGTCGGCGGCGGCCGAGGAACCCTAGGAGGGGAGTAGAGGGGAAGAGGCATGGTGGAGGGGGTACTCACCAGAGAGAACGGCTTGGGGAAGCCGGACGAGGTGCCCGTCGGCAGCATCCCCAGGTCGACGTCTACGCGTCGCCGCCTCCGGCCGTGTGGTGTCCTCTTTTCTACTCGCTGTCTTGATTCCTTTCCTCGACGATACACGAGGTAGGTCTCGTGTGGTAGAATACACGAGCTAGCTGAGACCCGGGAGTGGAAGTTACGGGATGGGCCGGGATTGAACTCGAGAATACCAGAGAGGTAAATAGGCTGTCCGGGAATTTTCGGTATCATGGGATGGGCTGGGAAATTCCCCTCCGATTCCTGAAAAAACTCTAGAAGTAAACAAGGCCTTAGTGTGTAAGTCGTGTCAACAAGGCAAACATGTGCTTCTTCCCTTTAGTTCTTCTAGTTCCTATAGCAGTTTTCCTTTCGAGCTTCTACATTGTGATATATGGACCTCTCCTCATACTAGTATTCCTGGTTTTCAATACTATCTTGTTATTCTAGATGACTTTACTCATTTTATTTGGACGTTTCCCCTCAAGCACAAATCAGATGTACACACCACCTTCCTCAATTTTCAACGATATGTTTCCACATACTTCTTTCTACCCATTCGGTTTATCCAATGTGACAATGGCCGTGAATTCAACAACATTAAAAATCAAAACATTTTTCTTCAACATGGCATTCTCTTGTGTTTTTCTTGTCCCTACACTTCTCCCCAAAACGGCAAGGCAGAACGATCTCTATGTACTCTTAATGATATGGTCCGCACCCTTCTAATTCAATCATCTATGCCACCAAAGTTTTGGATAGAAGCTCTTCGAACATCCACTTTTCTCTTAAACATCCGACCCTCTACTGTTAACCCTAAAACAACACCCTTCTACTCTCTTTTCCTAAGCCACCCCAATTATTTCGAGTTAAAAGTTTTCGGTTGCCTTTGTTTTCCCAACATATACGCCACCACTCCCAATAAACTATCTCCTCGCTCCATCCCCTGCGTGTTTCTCGGTTACTCCGACGAGCATAAAGGATATCGCTGTCTAGATCTTACCAATGGTCGCGTCCATATATCCCGTCAAGTCACTTTTAATGAAACAACCTTTCCTTTTGCTACTCGGTTATCTTCCTCTGAACCTACCTCACCAAAAACTCAAACTCACTCCCCTAGCCTCCTACATCCTCTCCTATACAACCCTAGAGTCACCAACTTCCAGCCCCAAGTCGCGGCAGAACCAACCCAACCCCCTGCCGCGGCACATGAAATGACGCAAAACTCTGCCGCGGCAGACCTCCCTGCCGCGCCTGAGCCTACCTGTAACACCACGGTTCTGAAAAGACCGTGGCTTCTATGTGACATGCCAATCCCTGGATCGGTTCATTGGCCCACAATAGAATAAGATGAATAACATAGAAAAATATCCGTGTATCATAAATAACAAAGATCCAGAGTACCATTATTACAATAAAAGCTTAGCCCAAGGCTAGATCAAATTATTCAGGTAGCAACATAAATAAATTAAATCCTCCATTCTTCAAATTGCCCACAAGTGAACAAGTGCCGAGTGGAGTACCGTGGCCTATATCGATTACTCAGAATCGGAATAACCTGCAACATGAAACGTAGCAGCCCCGAAGGGTCAATACATGGAATGTATGGCAAGTAGAGCTAGTAAAGGAGACAATAGTGCTAACATCTACCTGCATATTTGGCAAGTGGAGCTGTGGCTAGCTTGCATTTGCAAATACCTTTGTCCTACTTTCATAAACAGTTTTTGATTTTCTTTGAAAAGATCCCAATTAAGTTAACCCAACAACATTAAAGCAATTATGAAATTAGAATGAGCGAGAAACATGTCATGGAATCAATATCAAGCAACTCAGACGTCCATAACCGGGGACACGGCTAATCGATTAGATTATACACCCTGCAGGGGTTAGTACACTTTACCCATGTGACTTGGCCAGCCCAGCTCGTACAATCACTCTCATTTTGGGTGATGATAGGGAGAAGTCTAAGAAGGGACCGTTCGGGAAGTAGCTCCCCAATCCCGACGCGCACCGGTCCAACCTACCAAAATTCTACATCTCTGGATACGCGGGTTCGAGTTACCACAACCTACTAAGTCCAACCAACCGCCCATTTCATTATTGACACATAGTTGTACACGTAAGATACAAAATAAAGAAGCTCATCATTTTCTCTTGATACCTGGGTGCCTTTCCGCAATAATACCACCAAAATTTATCAATCCCATCACACCCAGGAGATTCATTGATTAAGTTGTTTTAGTTTTTGCAAACCAACACATTTAGAAACAAGTGGATTGATGCTACAACAGCACCACATAATCCTATTCAGTAAAGATACTTAATGCATGCATGGAAAATAATTTTGGCGCAAGGGAAAACTATTATGCAATTTATAATGCTCAAAACTAGAGCTAGAAACCAAATAATTCACTACTGTTAACATACTGTTTGTAAAATCTTGGGAAAAATCTACTGTATTGGCATTGCTATTTAGGAACAGTACCAATTGGAATTACTCAAAAAGAAATTATATAACTCTCTGAGTAATTAAAATACTGCAGAAGGCCACTAAATAGTTTCTGCAAAAGTTTTTACTGTAAGCCTATCTTTTTAATTCACTTTGAAATTCCCCTTGTTCTACTGACCCAGGGACATATTATTTGCAATTTTTGGAGTTACAGATCTTTTTCTACGAATTAATCACTCCGAAAAATCCATTAACTCTTTTAATTAATCTGGACAAAATCTTGCTGCAAAAGTGTAAAACAATGGTACAGCAAGATTCTACAGGACTTACTGAATCTACACATATTTTATTTGCAACTTTTGGCCCAGTAGATTAATTTCTACGCAATTTACAATATTCTACTAATTTCTGCAATTTCTAAATCAATTTTAAATCAAAAGGGAATATTCTGGGAATATTCCCTGCTGACTCAGCGCGGGTTGACTGGTCAACCAGTCAACCACGCGGTCTCCAGACGTTCTGAGCCGTGGATCGAAGATCCAACGGCCAGGGGGGGCGGCGGCGACGGGGCTTACCGGCGAGGTCGGCGGCGGGCTCGGGCGGCGTCGGCAGGCTTCCGGCGGCGGCGGAGGGCAGGACGGGGTCGGGGAAGTGGCGGCGGTTCCTGTCGAGTCGGCGGCGGGGTCTGGCGCGCGTGGAGGCGACGGCGGCGGGCCGCTGAAGCGCGGGTGGCGGCGCGCGGCTTCGGCGAGGTCGTCGGGGCGGCGTCGGGCGTGTCCTGCGCGGGAGAAAAGGCGGGGTCGAGTCAGCAGACGTCCAGGGCGCTCCCTACGGCGAAATCGGGGCGAGGGAAGCTCGGGACCGAGCTCTACCGAGCGAAGGCGGCGGCAGCGAGCTCCAACTCCGGCGAGGAATTGCGCACGGTTGGCGGCGTGTTGGCGAGGGTTTTCGGGGGGTTCTCGACGAGGAGGGCGAGGGCTTTAAGGGGATGCCCGCGGTGCGCGGAGAGACGCTCGGATTCGAGCCGTGCCCGTCTCGGCGTCCGTGCCGCGGCGACGCCACGCTGGCGCGCGGGGGCCCCAGGTGGCAGCGGCTGGGCTGGCGCTGGGTGCTGCTGGGCGGCAGCGGCTATCAGCCGCTCGGGCGGCACGCAGGCGCGGCTGCAGGCTGCTGCTGGGCTGGCGCGGCTGGGCTGGCGGCCCAGCAGGGTGCGCTCTTTTTTTTGTTCTCTTTTATTTTTCTAATTTCTGTTTAGAATTTCCCCCGTAACTTTTTCATACGAACTCCGAATTGGGTGAAACTTGTTACTAAATTTTTCTAAAATCT
Organism: Avena sativa; assembly: GCA_916181665.1. Taxonomy (NCBI): domain Eukaryota; kingdom Viridiplantae; phylum Streptophyta; class Magnoliopsida; order Poales; family Poaceae; genus Avena; species Avena sativa. The sequence goes on along the minus strand of OV702297.1, from coordinate 292,850,712 downwards.
AGGAGATCAACATAGGGTCATGTGGTATTTGATTCCACTAGTCTACAAGGGTGGAAAACACAAGTCCTAGTATACTCTCCTGTAGGAGCATTTAGTAAAATAAAATAGGGTTTTGAAAATAGTGTTCTGCCGAATCTTTTCAATCGAAAGTTTTGCATGGATGATTATGATGCATTGCCATGAATGATATGCAGAACCAAAACTAAAATTTGGGATTTGACAAGACTAACCCTCTTAAGATGAATCTCGTCCCCGAGATTCGGCGCGGCTAGCAAATAGGTGCGGGTAGTCCTCTCGGATGTCATCCTCACGCTCCCAAGTGGCTTCCTCTTCGGTGTGGTGGCTCCATTGCACTTTGCAAAACCTGATCATCTTGGTACAGGTAATCCTCTCCGCTGTCTCCAGAACCTTGACCGGCTTCTCCTCATAGGTCAAGTCGTTCTCAAGCTGAACCTCCTCTAGTGGCATAGTGTCTCTCAATGGTGTATCCACCATCTCCGGATGGCACTTCTTCAGCTGGGACACGTGGAACACATTGTGAAGAGCAGACAGAGCCTCTGGCAACTCCAACTGATAAGCAACTTCTCCCTTGCGTGCTAAGACCCGATATGGTCCAATAAACCGAGGTGCCAGCTTACCCTTAATTCCAAATCTCTTGATTCCACGAAGTGGCGACACCGTGAGGTATGCTCTATCACCTTTATCATACACCACTTCCTTGCGCTTGGCATCAGCGTAGCTCTTCTGCCTTGATTGTGCTACCTTCAGCCTGTCCCTAATCAAGGCGACCTTCTCCTCAGCGTCCTTGATCAAATCAGGTCCAAACAACTGATGTTCTCCTACTCCATCCCATAGCAATGGTGTTCGGCACCGTTTCCCATACAATACATCGAACGGTGACGTCTTGATGCTGGTTTGATAGCTGTTGTTGTAGGAAAACTCGGCATACGGCAAATTCTCATCCCAACTAGAACCATGAGCCAAAGCGCAAGCTCTCAGCATGTCTTCCAAAATCTGATTCACCCTCTCGGTCTGTCCATCAGTCTGTGGGTGAAATGTTGTGCTAAACTCCAATCTAGTCCCAAGTGACTCGTGCAGCTGGCGCCAGAAGTGTGAGGTAAATTGGGTGCCTCTATTAGATACTATACTCTTAGGAACTCCATGTAGGCACACAATTTTGTCCATGTAGATCTTGGCCAACTTTGCACTCGTATAGGTCGTCTTCACCGGTATAAAGTGGGCTACCTTGGTCAAATGGTCGACCACTACCCAAATGGAGTCATATCCGGACCTAGTACTGGGCAGTCCTGTGATAAAATCCATTCCCACTCCATCCCACTTCCAATCCGGCACGGGCAATGGTTGTAGCAGTCCTGCTGGCTTCTGGTGTTCCGCCTTCACTCAGCTACATACATCACATAGGGCAATATGCTCCGCGATGTCTCCCTTCATGTTGTTCCACTAGAATCTGTCCTTTAGGTCCATATACATCTTCGTATTGCCCGGATGTATGGAATACGGCGAGTCATGAGCCTCCTGCAGAATCAACTTCCTTATCTTCGGATCGTTGGGGACGCACAAACGATCTCCATACCACAAGGTTCCTTGCTCATCCTCGCGGAATTCCCTTGCTCGATCCCCTTCATCTTTTCCTTTACTTCATCAATCTCTTCGTCTCCCACTTGAGCCTTCCTGATTCTGTCCTGTAGCGTTGGTTGGACTTCCATTGCTGCCAAATATCCTTCTGACACTACCTCCAGTCTAAGGTCCTTGAATTGCTTGCACAAATCCCCGGGCACCTCCCCAATTGTCAATCCATTGGCATAAATCTTCCGGCTCAGAGCATCTGCTACTACATTGGCCTTTCCTGGGTGGTATTGCAGATTCATATCATAGTCCTTGATAAGTTCCAACCATCTCCTTTGCCTCATATTCAGTTCCTTCTGTGTGAATATGTACTTCAGGCTCTTGTGGTCGGTGTACACATCACAGTGTTTTCCCATTAAGTAATGCCTCCATACCTTGAGCGCATGAACAACTGATGCTAGTTCCAAGTCATGTGTGGGATAATTCCTCTCATGGTGTTTAAGTTCCCGCGAGGCATATGACACCACTCTCCCATCTTGCATCAGCACACTCCCAAGTCCCTGTCGAGAAGCATCACAGTACACTTGGAAATCCTTCTGAAGATCTGGTAAACACAGAACAGGTGCAGTCCTAGTCGACGCTTCAGTTCCTGAAAGCTGGCTTCACACACATCCGTCCATTCAAACTTCCTCTCCTTCTTCAGAAGTTCAGTCATCGGCTTAGCAATCTTGGAGAAGTTTTCAATGAACCTCCTGTAATATCCAGCAAGTCCCAAAAAGCTCCGGATCTCTCCTGCATTCTTGGGCGCTTCCCACTCAGTTACTGCAGTCACTTTGCTTGGATCAACAGCGACTCCTTCTCCTGACACCACGTGTCCAAGAAATCCAACAGTCTTAAGCCAGAACTCACAGTTGCTGAATTTGGCATACAGCTTGTGTTCCCTCAGCTTCTCCATAATCAGTCGCAGATGTTTCTCATGCTCAGCATCATCCTTGGAATATATCAGTATGTCATCAATAAACACCACCACGAACTTGTCCAAGTACTCCATGAATACCTTGTTCATCATGGTCATGAAATATGCCGGGGCATTCGTTAGTCCAAAAGACATAACCGTATACTCATATAAACCATACCTAGTGGTGAAAGCGGTTTTTGGTATGTCCTCCTCCCGGATCTTCAATTGGAAGTAGCCCGATCGCAGATCAATCTTGCTAAACACCTTTGCTCCTTCCAGTTGATCAAACAAATCATTTATGTTCGGCAGAGGGTACTTGTTTTTGATGGTTACTTCATTCAGCGATCGATAGTCCACCACTAATCTCTTGCTGCTGTCTTTCTTCTCCACAAACAGAACAGGTGCACCCCATGACGACGAACTAGGCTGAATGAATCCCTTGTCCAACTTCTCTTTCAGCTGCTTCTTCAATTCCTTCAGCTCATCCACATCCATCTTATATGGTCTCTTTGCTATAGGTCCTATTCCCGGCATCAGGTCGATGAGAAACTCCACTTCCCTGTCAGGTGGCATCCCTGGCAGCTCTTCTGGAAACACGTCGGGGTAATCCTTAATCACATGCACGGTATCCATGCTAACCCCCTTAAGAGAATTTAGCTTAAATCTTCCCGGTCGCACAGCCGACTTGAACCTAATTCTCTTACCATCCGGGGTTTTGAGTGAAACAGCTCGCTGTGCACAAACTATGTGTCCCCCATGCATAGACATCCAATCCATACCCAGAATAACATCTAACCCTTGTGATTCCAACACTACCAGATGTGCAATGAAATTGTGTGTTCCAATCCTCACAGTTAAGTCGCGGCATCCCGTGCTAGCTATCATATCTCCTCCAGGTGAGCTTACCCTAATAGACTCTTTCATAGACTCAGTAGGTAGCTTATTCTTATCCACAAATGCCCTTGATATGAATGAATGCGATGCACCAGTATCGAAAAGTATAAGTGTTGGGTGAGTGTTGATTGGGAACTTACCAATCACAAGGTCATGATCATCTGGGATCTCCTCCACATTCATGTGGTTCACTCTGGCCTTCTGGTTGTTGGTTGGCTTCATTCCCTTCCTCTCCGGGCAGTTGTCAGCATAATGTCCCTTCTGGCCACACTTGAAGCATGTCACCTCACTCAGATCCTTCTTCACAAAGCTGCGATCACGGTTGCGGTCATGTCCACCGTGTCCTCCAGAATGGTGAGAGTGTCCTCCCTTGTGGCTGTGGTGGATGCTCTTGTGGTTGTCATGGCGATGCCCATCGCCTCCATGGTGGTGGTGGTCATGGATCCCATGGTGCCCATGGTCACTCCCTCCATGCTTGGAGTATCCATCATAAGAAGTGCGAGACTTGTGGTGAGAACCAGAGTGGTGATTGCTGCTCTTTCTCTTGCGGTTTTCTACCTGCTTGTGCTTCCCTTCCAAGATCCTGGCCTTGTCCATAAGCTCCTTGAAAGTGGGGCAATAAACCACCAGCAGCTGCACTGAAAGCTCATCACTGAGGCCATCCAGGAATCTCTCCCTCCTTTTTGCATCGGTGTCAACATCCTCAGGTGCATAATGGGACAGGTTGTTGAACTCCTCGATGTACTCAGCCACAGTGCGGTTGGTTTGGCGCAAGTTGCGAAACTCCTTTCTCTTCAGGCTCAGAACTCCTGAAGACACGTGGTTGGTCCTGAAACCTTCCTCAAACATTGCCCAAGTCACGGTGTCTAGCGGGTGGGTGATATGAAAAGTGTCCCACCAAGAAGCGGCTGGTCCCTCCAGTAGGTGAGCGGCAATCCTCACCTTCTCAGCATCAGTGTAACCAACAGTTACCAGATCCTTGTTGACTGAATGCAACCAGTCGAGAGAAACCATTGGTTCCGTTGCAGTAGAGAACTTAGCTGGCCTTAGCCTCAAAAACCTGGTGAGAGCATCTCCCTGAGGCTGGTTGTTCCCATTGTTGTTGTTGTTGTTGTTGTTGTTGTTGTTGTTGTTGTTGTTGTTGTTGTTGTTGTTGTTGTTGTTCTGAGCTTCCATGAACTGGGTCATAACTTGGGTCAGCTGTGCTTGAGCTGCCATGAGCTGCTCCAACTCAGTGGGTTGACGGCGGGGAGGCATCTGCGGTTCAGCACAGGTAAGCTTAGAAAGAATCAACTACGAAAACAGGATTCTACCCATGCATAATGATCAAACAACAACAAACAATAGCAGACAATCCCAAGCAAGCAACACATCAACAAACAAGTGATCCAGCAACATCCCAGGGGTTATCCTAGCAGTATATACCTACTGAAATAGTTTTACAAGAGTTGGCAATGGTTATCTAAGCAGTTGATCAACAAAGCATTAAAAACAGCAATCTGCCAGAACAGCCCAGCAGTGTTCACGAATTTTTCTACCTGACTTAAACTCGTCAGGAATTTTTGCTGATTTTTATGCATACAGTACAGAGAGTTTCGCACCAGCCCTACATTTTTCAGATTTTTCCCAGATACCAGTAAAATATGAAAAATCGTACAGTACTGCTGTATCAGCAGAAAACTGCAGCGAAAATAACACAGATATTAACCAAACTTGCCATAACTCTTTCATAAAATTCGCACAAATAATTCCTGGGATATTGGAGTACACAAATAAGCAACTAAACACTCTTAAGATAATAGTAACTAAGTTTTGCATCGATCGAGACTAATCCTAACGATTTTCCTAACGAGGACTAATTGGTGGACTTCTATCTATTTCTTGAAGAGGTTGCGGTAGGTCCTTGCACTCATGCGTTGGCGCTTCTGTCCACGGTTCAACCATGGAGGCAGAGTGTACACCTCTCCTGAGTCATTACTTGAGATCTCAAACTCCACCTCTTCTGGATCCTCCTCTTCTTCTTCACTCTCTGCTGCAATTGCAACAGCTTCATCTCCTCCACCATCATCGTCTCCGTCATCATCATCCTCGTCCTCATCATCATCATCGTTCCTACTGTCATCATCATCATCATTGTTGCCGCCATCTCCATTGTCATCATCAGAGGATGGATTCAGCTGTGCTTGGAGAGCGACAATCTGGGCTGCCATAGCTTCAATAGTTTGATCCCTTTCCTGGACGGTCCCTTGCAACTGTTGTATGTTCTGGGTGTTTTCCTGCACAGTTCCATGAAGATGAGCTATGGTTGCATCTCTGCCTATCAGGGCATTCTCCAGAACTCCCACAGCTTCATGCAAGGTGTCAATCTCCTGTCCTTGGACCACCATACCATTGCTGGCAAAATCTGCAATCTCCTTTACCATCATCACTTTCTCAGCTAGAGCTCCATTCTCCCTTTCCATGTCCTCTATGTGCCTCCGACGGGGCGGCATGTTGTTCCTGTCGCCCGGGGTAACCACAATGTGCCCGTCTTCATCACGCCTCCCATAGTCACGGTAGGGTGAGTCTGCTGGTAGTAGGTGTCGGACATGATGGCACTGGCGAGACAGGGCTTCATGTATGGCCAAGTTAATTCCATGTCCCCAGTTGCAGTATGTCTTGGTGTAGATCAGATGCACAGGGTTTGGCAAGGCGGCATCTCTGAATATGAAGGTGGTGATCTCCCACGCATCCTCACCATATCCACAGGTCTACAGCCTTCTTCCCTTGAACATGGGCAGTGGCAATCCCAATGACTGCGAGAGCTGTGCTAACTGTCTTGCAAAGGGCCTTGGTGAGTCCATGGTTGCATACTCAGTCCTGACTTCTCCCATCTATCAATTAAAAGAGGAAAGTGTGAGAATAGCATATGGTAAGAATTTTACGAGAGTGAAAGGCATAAGATGAAAGACAGAGTTAATGTAAGCTTTAGTAATTCTATGGCTTCCTAATCCAACCTAGGTCACGATCCTACAGTCGACACACGGGTTCTGATACAATCTTGTAACACCACGGTTCTGAAAAGACCGTGGCTTCTATGTGACATGCCAATCCCTGGATCGGTTCATTGGCCCACAATAGAATAAGATGAATAACATAGCAAAATATCCGTGTATCATAAATAACGATAATCCAGAGTACCATTATTACAATAAAAGCTTAGCCCAAGGCTAGCTCAAATTATTCAGGTAGCAACATAAATAAAGTAAATCCTCCATTCTTCAAATTGCCCACAAGTGAACAAGTGCCGAGTGGAGTACCGTGGCCTATATCGATTACTCAGAATCGGAATAACCTGCAACATGAAACGTAGCAGCCCCGAAGGGTCAATACATGGAATGTATGGCAAGTAGAGCTAGTAAAGGAGACAATAGTGCTAACATCTACATGCATATTTGGCAAGTGGAGCTGTGGCTAGCTTGCATTTGCAAATACCTTTGTCCTACTTTCATAAACAGTTTTGATTTTCTTTGAAAATATTCCAATTAAGTTAACCCAACAACATTAAAGCAATTATGAAATTAGAATGAGCGAGAAACATGTCATGGAATCAATATCAAGCAACTCAGACGTCCATAACCGGGGACACGACTAATCGATTAGATTATACACACTGCAGGGGTTAGTACACTTTACCCATGTGACTTGGCCAACCCAGCTCGTACCATCACTCTCATTTTGGGTGATGATAGGGAGAAGTCCAAGAAGGGACCGTTCGGGAAGTAGCTCCCCAATCCCGACGCGCACCGGTCCAACCTACCAAAATTCTACATCTCTGGATACGCGGGTTCGAGTTACCACAACCTACTAAGTCCAACCAACTGTCCATTTCATTATTGGCACATAGTTGTACACGTAAGCTACAAAATAAAGAAGCTCATCATTTTCTCTTGATACCTGGGTGCCTTTCCGCAATAATACCACCAAAATTTATCAATCCCATCACACCCAGGAGATTTATTGATTAAGTTGTTTTAGTTTTTGCAAACCAACACATTTAGAAACAACTTTCAGTGATGTAATCCAGCCCTCGTTCAACATAGCATGGCTAAGCACATCTACCAACGGTGGTTCATCTACAAGGAAAGCCCTACCACATAATAGGACATAGCATAGCGATAGTATCATCCTACACATGCATCTACAAAAAATACACGACAATGCATTGAAAATAGTAGGACAATTTCATGAAAAAGGTCTACTTGCCTTGGTTGTAGCGGTCGGAGGAACAATCCACACACGAGCAAGCGTTGCACTCGTCACAATCTACACGATACAATTGCATTCATAAACAAACCATCCACAAGCATATGCAACAAGGATGATGCATGAATGCATGCATGACAAGTGGATTGATGCTACAACAGCACCACATAATCCTATTCAGTAAAGCTACTTAATGCATGCATGGAAAATAATTTTGGCGCAAGGGAAAACTATTATGCAATTTATAATGCTCAAAACTAGAGCTAGAAACCAAATAATTCACTACTGTTAACATACTGTTTGTAAAATCTTGGGAAAAATCTACTGTATTGGCATTGCTATTTAGGAACAGTACCAATTGGAATTACTCAAAAAGGAATTATATAACTCTCTGAGTAATTAAAATACTGCAGAAGGCCACTAAATAGTTACTGCAAAAGTTTTTACTGTAAGCCTATCTTTTTAATTCATTTTGAGATTCCCCTCGTTCTACTGAACCCAGGGACATATTATTTGCAATTTTTGGAGTTACAGATCTTTTTCGATGAATTAATCACTCCAAAAAAGCCATTAACTCTTTTAATTAATCTGGACAAAATCTTGCTGCAAAAGTGTAAAACAATGGTACAACAAGATTCTACACGACTTACTGAATCTACACATATTTTATTTGCAAATTTTGGCCCAGTAGATTAATTTCTACGCAATTTACAAGATTCTACTAATTTCTGCAATTTCTAAATCGATTTTAAATCAAAAGGGCATATTCTGGGAATATTCCCTGCTGACTCAGCGCGCCAGTCAACCACGCGGTCTCCAGACGATCTGAGCCGTGGATCGAAGATCCAACGGCCAGGGGGGGGGGGGGGGGGGGGCGGCGACGGGGCTTACCGGCGAGGTCGGCGGCGGGGCTCGGGCGGCGTCGGCAGGCTTCCGGCGACGGCGGAGGGCAGGACCGGGTCGGGGAAGTGGCGGCGGTCCCTGTCGAGTCGGCGGCGGGGTCTGGCGCGCGTGGAGGCGACGACGGCGGGCCGCTGAAGCGCGGTTGGCGGCGCGCGGCTCCGGCGAGGTCGTCGGGGCGGCGTCGGGCGTGTCCTGCGCGGGAGAAAGGGCGGGGGCGAGTCAGCAGATGTCCAGGGCGCTCCCTATGGCGAAATCGGGGCGAGGGAAGCTCAGGACCAAGCTCTACTGAGCGGAGACGGCAGCGGCGAGCTCCAACTCCGGCGAGGAATTGCGCACGGATGGCGGCGTGTTGCCGAGGGTTTTCGGGGGTTCTCGACGAGGAGGGCGAGGGCTTTAAGGGGATGCCCGCGGTGCGCGGAGAGACGCTCGGATTCGAGCCGTGCCCGTCTCGGCGTCCGTGCCACGGCGACGCCACGCTGGCGCGCACGGGCCCCAGGTGGCAGCGGCTGGGCTGACGCTGGGTGCTGCTGGGCGGCGCACAGGCGCGGCTGCAGGCTGCTGCTGGGCTGGCGCGGCTGGGCTGGCGGCCTAGCAGGCTGCGCTCTTTTTTTTGTTCTCTTTTATTTTTCTAATTTCTGTTTAGAATTTCCCCCGTAACTTTTTCATACGAACTTCGAATTGGGTGAAACTTGTTCCTAAATTGTTCTAAAATCTAGGAGATCAACATAGGGTTATGTAGTATTCGATTCCACTAGTCTACAAGGGTGGAAAACACAAGTCCTAGTATACTCTCCCGTAGGAGCATTTAGTAAAATAAAATAGGGTTTTGAAAATAGTGTTCTGCCGAATTTTTTCAATCGAAAGTTTTGCATGGATGATTATGATGCATTGCCATGAATGATATGCAGAACCAAAACTAAAATTTGGAATGTGACACTGCCAAACCCTCTGCCGCGGCAGAGATTCAGACTCCAAATGCTGCCGTGGCAGCACGCGCTGCCGACGCATCATCGCATGTGCCCGATCGTTCCGCTGCGCCGGGCACCTCCTCTGCTCCTTTACCTTTACATGTCGTCCCTACTACTGCTCCTAGCAATGACCATGTTATGCGTACTCGTGCTAAGTCTCGTTTTTGCCTCCAACCTAAAGAACGTCTCACTCTTCTTGCCGAATCCCAAATTTCACCTATTCCCCGTACCTACAAAGCTGCCCTTCTAGATCCTCATTGGTCCTCAGCCATGCGAAATGAGTTTCAAGCTCTCTTGCAAAATGACACTTGACAACCTGTTCCCCGACCACATGGTGCAAACATTGTCTCCGGCAAATGGGTCTTTCGCCAAAAAATCCACTCCGATGGATCTCTTGCTCGCTATAAAGCTAGATGGGTTTTTCAGGGTTTCTCTCAACAACATGGAATTAACTATGATGAAACCTTTTCTATGGTTGTTAAGCCAAGCATAATTCGTACTGTCCTTAGTATTTCTATTTCCTCCTCTTGTCTTATTCATCAACTCGATGTTAAAAATGTGTTTCTTCATGGAAGTCTTAATGAAACAGTTTATTGTCAACAACCTCTTGGATTCAAAAATCCTAATCTACCCAATCACGTTTGTCTTCTACAAAAATATCTTTATGGCCTTAAACAAGCCCCACGAGCCTGGTTTCAACTTTTTTCTACTTTCATCCAAACAATAGGTTTTGTTCCCTCTCTTTCTGATTCCTCTCTTTTTGTCTACAATCAAAATTCACAAACTTCTTATCTACTTCTCTATGTTGATGATATTGTCCTCACTGCTTCTTCCACCACTTTTCTCAATCATATTATTTCTCTTTTAAACACCGAATTCTCCATGGCTTATCTAGGTCACTTACATAATTTTCTTGGTATTTTTGTCACTCGTAATTCCAATGGTCCTTTTCTATCTCAAAGACAATATGTTTTTGATCTTCTCTCATGGGCAGGGATGCAGGATTGTCAGCCCTCTCGTACTCCTGTTGACACATCTTTTAAACTTTCTGCCGATGGTGAGTATTTTTCCGATCCTACTCTTTATCATAGTCTTATAGGTGCTCTACAATATCTCACTCTTACACGTCATGATCTTTCTTATGCTGTCCAACAAGCTTGTCTCTATATGCATGACCCCCGTGTCCCGTATCATAACCATGTCAAACATATTTTTAGATATCTCAAAGGCACTCTTGATCACGGTCTTCACATTAATTATTCCTCTCCTACTACTTTGACAGCATATTCCGATGCCGACTGGGCTGGTTGTCCAGATACTCGTCGATCTATGTCCAGATACTGTGTTTTTCTTGGTAACAATTTGATTTCTTGGTCTCAAGGTCTTTTGCAGAGGCTGAGTACAGAGCGGTTGTGCACACGGTTGCTGAAACGGTTTGGCCAGGGGCGGAGACACGCCCAGGACAAGAAGGGCCATGGCCCTGGTCGCTGGGATTTTGCCTACCTATGATTCGCGAAAAAAAATTGGCCCATGGTGTGGCGCAGCCCCGCAGCCCAGACCAGGCCTGCCTCGACCAACAATGGGACGACCTCGATGGCTCCACGCCTCCACCTCTCGCTCGCTCGTTGCCCCGCACTGACCTGCCCACGCACGCGCCCATTCCACGAGCCCGCACCGTGACCACGAGACCTCTCGACTGCTGCTGCTTGACCCAGGGCAGCCGCGGCGCCGCCCCTGCCTCTCGGCGACTCGGCCTGGTCGCCACTCGCCAGAGACTACTGGTTGCCTCCGTTCCGTCCCCAGGCGGCGGCGTCCTACCTCTGTCTGGCGATGGCGTGACGCTATTCCCTGCCTTGGCCCTTGCCTCCTGGTGATCAGGTATTCCTCTTGCTGTCTGTGATCCTTTGGCCTATCCGCGATCTAGAAGAAGAAAGGCCTGCCGTATCTTGTATACAGTATACCCAGCAGCAGGCACGGGGACACAGCGGAGTGCTGTGACCAAGTTAGCAACAGCAGCTAGCTAGCTTGGACTAGCTAGATCGTCTTCTAATTGGTTAAAATCAAAACATTTGTTAATGTGATACTTGAACTGTTGAACAATTGAACTTGGTTAGGTTTGATTTAGAAATAGACAGGGAATTGGGGAATAGATTAGGTAGAGATAATCAGATAGAGAATGAATAACTCTGACTTACATATGTTTAGAAATGATTTCATGTTCAGGTACTATTTTTTGCATTTCGTACTATTATTTTTAGCCTTTTAGACATCTCTTATGTACGTTATTGGATTGTTAACGATGGATTTTACAAATATATGTTCATGTTTGCCATCGTACCAAAAGAATTATGCTATTACAAGAGTTTTTTTAGTAGTCTTTTTACGTTTAGATTTTGGCCCGGGGCTTGCTCCATTCCTGGTTCCGCCACTAGGTTTGGCTACGCCAGCTACTATCGGAGTTGCACCGTCCTATTCATCACGCAACTATTATTTATTGTGACAATGTTTCAGCTATATACATGTCCAACAATCCAGTGCAACATCATCGCACCAAGCACATCGAGATCGATATCCACTTTGTTCGGGAGAAGGTTGCTTTGGGTCAAGTACGGGTTCTACATATTCCTACCACAGCGCAATTTGCTGATATCTTCACCAAGGCTCTTGCTACTGTGTCTTTCACTGACATTCGATTCAGTCTCAATGTTGTTGAACCACACGATAAGACTGTGGGGATGTTAGATTATGAGTTTGTCTTGTAATACAAGTTGGTTAGGCTGGCCGAGTCGGTTAGGGTTTTGGCTGAGTCGATTGTGACTCCAGCTCCATATATACTCCTTGTACTCGCGATAATTAATATACGTGATATTTATTATAATTCTACAGTTAGGTTTCCTATAGTGGCGCAAAGGAAGCTCGATAACGCTTATAGGAGCCTTTTGAAAACCATGTCAACATATAAAGAGACCCTTAGTCGAAAGATGGATACCTACATACGATGTGTTCCCTTTTCCTAAGTGATAAAAAAATCCATAAATTGGATACGTCAACAAGTAAATAAGCACATATCTAATGTTTTATATATAATAATTATTTTTCAATCTAAAATAAGACAATCAAATTTGCGCCACGAGAATAAATCAAATTAAGTAATGAACAATTGCAAATGTTTGTATGGACGAGATAAGAATAACTTCAAATAACTTACATGATTGTTCCTAGTGGGAGTATATATGAGAAGTAAATGAGGTAAATTCTAGGATTTAAGGTGAACAAGGCATTGACACTTTTCCATTGGAGGTAAGAATAAGATACGTCTGAATCACCCATATGTTGAAGATGCAAAGGGTTCATTTTTCATATATTTTAGGGTAACTAGCATATGGGTCAAATGTGAGGGCATCATTATTTATGTAAAAAATATATTAAATATTTGTTTTTATATTGGGCAAATATTTTTCCTATCAATTACCCCTCAATTGCAAAATACATATCCCTTTAGACATGGATCCATTCCTATAACTTAACAATTTTCTAAATGACTAGCTACAAAACATTTTACATGAAAATTTATTTGATATTGATTCGTCTTTCTCAACAACCTGCATTATACAGTAAGACCTGGAGTTGCAAGGATGCAAACCAAACAAAGCGGCAATCCCCACGCTCACCGTATCAATAGTCTTATCACCACTATATATCTGAAGCTCCATGCATCTCTACTATGTTTAGCTCCGAGAAAACATGACCTCTCTCGAGAAAACACGACCCGCTCCCGAGAAAACACCCCTCCCGAGGGCGCACCCCAGGGCGCCGCTGGGGGGTGGGAGGGGGGGTCCCTGATATCGCCGCCAACCCTCCCCCTCTTTGATCTACCACCCTTCCGCCGCTGCCGTCGGCGCCGGACGCGGTGGCGGCGGTCCCGGCGCCGAAAGGGTCGGGGAGAGCAGATCGCGGCGGCTGTTCGCTGGTGGCGGCTGGGGTCGGCGCTGGTGCTTCAGATGCGCGCGGCGGTCAGGGCGGCGCCCTAGGTCGTGTGGCGGCGGTGGCTGCTCCCTGGGCATGAGATCCGAGCGTGGAGGCCGGCTGCTTGTGGAGGCTGGGCCGGTGCCCGGATCATTGCGGCAGCGGCTTACCCATCGGGTATCGGAGCAAGGTGTGGCGGCTGTGTTCGTAGGTCTAGGTTTTCACCTAGATCTGCCATCGGCACGGCCTTTTGCTTGCCTAAAGGTACATGGGGAGGCGACACGATGTTTATTGCTTGGGCCAACGAACCGGCATGGGCGCGTGGTTATTGCTGGCTTGTCTCCTCCTTCGCTGGAGGGGGCGGGCGGTGGACGGCATCGTGGGGTCCTCTTGTTCTGTCCAATAATGGCGGTGATGACCCACAAGTATAGCGGGTGTATCATAGTACTTTCGATAAATAGGAGTGTCGATCCCAACGAGGAGCAGAAGGTGCTGAATAGTGGTATGGAGCAGGAACTCTCTGCAAATACTTAGCAAACAGTTTTTTAGTGGTTTTCTGATAAGGCAACAAAACAAAGTGCAAGTAATAAAGAACAAACGCAGCAAGTGGCCCGATCCTTTCTTAGCAAAGGACAAGCCGGTGGAAATATTTATAAGGACCAAACGTTCTCGAGGACACATGGGAATTCTGTCAAGTGCTTTCGCTTCATATAGCTGAGTACTCTTCTTTGGTGTTGTAAGTGTTGTGTGGGTGAATCTGTGCTAATGTACCGATCTTACTTGGACTAATACATACTTGTGATTAAACCCCCTTCAAACATCCATAACTACAGGAAAGTAATTAAGATATAAATCTAACCACAGCCTTAAACTTTGAGATCCTACACTCCCTTATGCAAAGGTGTCCTAATGGGGGTTCAGGTTTCTGCCACTCCGGCAACCCCACAATTAGTAGACAAATACACAATGCATTCCCCGAGGCCCATACATGGTGAAGTATCATGTAGTCGACCTTCACATGACACCACTAGAAGAATAGCACCACAACTTAAATACTAACCATTGAATAATAACTCAACACAAATCCACTAATAACAACATGAATTCTCCCATGTCCTCAAGAACTAGACGAACTACTCACAAGACATCATATGGATCAAGATAAAAGACGATATGATAATGGATAAAAATCTGAACATAAACAATAATCTAATGGTTCCACTCACAAGCATCAACTATAATAGTAATTAACACCGGGAAAGTTTCCCCTATGAACTAAGGCAAGATCCAACACAATTGTTACAGCGGGACGGAGTGGTGATGATGGTGCTGGTGGAGATGATGGTGTGGATGATGATGATGATGATCCCGATGAATCCTAGCTTGACGATGGTGTTGATGGCTACGATCTCCCCTCTCCGGGAAGGAATTCCCTCGGCAGAAATCTGTCTGCCGGAGAGATCTTTCTCTCTCGGTGTTTTCCCCCAGAGGCGATGGAAATCTATCTTTGGTCGCTCCTCTAGCCTTAGGGTTCCATAGGGAAGATATAGGCGAAGGGGCGGAGTCGGGAGCCGGGCAGGTGGGCCACACCTGCCCTAGGCATGGCCCAAGGTAGGCCCGCGCCTAGGGGGTGTGGCCCCCCTGCGGCCCTTCTTCGCTCCTCCTTTTGGCTTCGTCAATCTTCTGGAAAAATAATATTTTCCCATATTTTTCTGGTATTTTTCTGATCTTCGTGAAATTGCATCGAAACGCCTTCTTTTCCATCAGAATCTAGACTCCGGCAGTCCATCCTCCAAGAACCATCCAACATGCATAAACAGATGAAAAGCCATAAGTAATACCTCATAATAAGACAAATATCAATGAATAGAGGTAGATTATGATATAGAATGGTGATGCAAATTGGGCGTATCAGGTGGTTGGTCCTAGGGTTCCGTCGGCGTGAAGACAAAGATCTGCTTATTGCTTGCACTCGTTGATCTGGCCCGGAGAGGCGGGTTTCGGAAGGCTCCGCCAACGAACTCCCATGGGTGCATTAGGGCCGGAGATTGCTGGATCGGAAGGTATTCGGTCGTGCGTACTTTGTTTTTATCGCCATTTGGTTTTAGCGGGTACATTGTGAAGCTCTGCTGTTTGTTCCCACCAAGTGCCATGTAACGAGCCATGGTGAAGTCAGATACGGAGAATGTCAGGAAAGCGAAAATATGAGAGCGACGATGGTGATTTGAGTCTTTGTGGCAACGACGATCTGGCTGCGGGTTCTGTGACTCGCAGAAGCGACTATTTGTGGGGGGAGATAACACAAGAGGAGTTCCCAGTCTTACCTTGTAGGGTGAAAATCCAAGGTCTGGCCTTAACTGGTTGTGCCTAGCAATGGCCTTGTTGAAGGCATTGTTTTGCGTGAGAGGACTTTCTCCAGGGTGAAAACCTATGATCTTTGATCGGGCAACGACGTCGCTTGTGCACTGTTTCCTTCTTGAAGGCGTTGTTATTGGAGTAGTGGACTATTGGTGTTGTTCTGCTGGAGTCAGTGTCGTTGCTATGAGGAATAGTTCCCTGTAGCGGGACTTTTATTTTTTTAATTCTATTTTCTTTTTTCTAGGATGTGTGCATCCTTAAGGTCGCTAGGGCATGCGTTGTTGCAGAGGCTGGGTGTAATTGGTATATTCATGATATTAATATATACTCCTTTCCAAAAAAATTTGTTTAGCATAGCTACACAAAACAATCTTCTATACTTGTTCGTATCCTCCTCACCTAAACCGTTAGCTTTTTTTGAATTTATATATTTATATATATGAAGGTAGAGAAAGTCTCTAACTTATATGTTACAACAGGGTTGCAACGATGGTGCTGGCAAATTTACAAACCGGTTAGCCCGGTGGTGGAAAAAAGAAGAGAAGTGAAAAAAATAAGCAAGGCTAAACGACATGGATCCAATAGCTTGTTCACCCAATGCATCAGCTTAGGTTTCAACTTAGGCTCCCTAAATGCCTAGAGGGTAAGCTCATCTGCTATGTTCGTGAGTAGTGGCATCCTCGCAATATGTTTGTTATTGAACACTCTATTATTTCGTGCTTTCCATAGATGTAGCAGGCATGCGGCCATGCAGATTGGCCATGTATCACTGGGGACATATTGAACTAGTGTTTTCAGATCATTTGCCCTTGCTGAAGTTTGCATCACCACCAGTTTGTCCCCAACCCAATCTGCTTGTCGACAATGTAGTGTGATGTGTTCCACAGATTTAACAGCCGGACATTGATCACATCCAGCATCTGAGCACCATTTTTTGACTACCATATTATCCTTCGTGTTTAGCCTCCCTTTAAATGCAAGCCAAAGAAAGATCTTGTGTCTGTGTGGGATGATGTTGCGCCACACCCATCTGCCAGGTGCCCAAACTAGTCCTCTGTCGCTAAAGAGGTTGTAGTGATCCTTTGTCATAGGTCTTTTCCCGGTTATGACCAAAAGACTATCATCCTGAATGTTGGCTCCTGGTGAGCCAATGTTGGTCAGTGCTTGTAGCAACAACTGGAGCTGAAGCTGTGAAGTGTGGGACAGTGGGATGTGCAGTTGCAGATTCCATATTCTATCTGGTCGATGTGACTGTATGGTGCAGCAAGGGTCAATTGCAAAGGAGTATAGAACTGGCAGCTCATTACATAGACATCCTAGGTTGGTCCAATTGTCATGCATGAAAGCGGTTCTATCACCGAGTGTTACTTTGCAGAAAGTCGCATTCTGCACTGTGGGGATCAATGCAACAATGGATTTCCAAAACGGAGTGTCAGTGTGCAGTGGCGTCTAAGGAATGCCATTGGATAAATACCAGTCTGCAAGACACGAGAAACCTGGGCCTATTCACGAAGAGAGAAGCTTGGCGGCAAAGTTGGCCATGAGTGCACGGTTATGGGTGCGCAGGTTTCTTATAACAAGACCTCCCTGACTTTTCGGCATCGTGACCACCTCCCAAGCGACGAGACAGTGTCCACCTAGGCATTCACCTTTGTTCTTCCATATAAACCCCCGGCGAAGCTTATCAACAATGTCAATACTTCCCTGATCCCACTCGATGCAAGCCATGAAAATTTTTGGTATAGCCGAAAGAACCGAGTTGACCATCAAAACTCTGCCTCTAGTGGTCATCAGTCTAGGCATCCAGCTAGGTAACCGCTTGCCAATCTTTTCAACCACAGGCTGCAGCATCTGCCTCGTGATCTTATTAGTGGACAGGGGTAGACCCAAATAAGTGCATGGCAATTTGGTGATTGGGCATCCAAAGGTGTTAGCAATTTGGTCGATCACCTACTCTGGTATGTGGATTCGTACGAAGGTGCTTTTATAGTAGTTAATCTGCAGACCCGTGAACGCAGCAAATGCGTCAATAATTTGTTTAGCAAAGATAGCCTGCTCAGCGGACCCATTTAGTATTAAAAGGGTATCATCAGTGTATTGGAGAGCTGGCAGTGGGGCTTTGGCATGCAACGGGTGTTTTAGGAAACCTGCCTCATAAGCCTTCTTTAACATTTGCTGCAGAATATCTGAGACAATGATGAATAGATATGGTGATAATGGATCACCCTGACGCACGCCTCTGTTTATTTTAAGTTTCCTCCCGCTCTGGCCATTTATCAGAATTTGTGCATGTGACGTCAGAAGTAAGTCTTTCACCTAGCTAATCCATAGATCAGGGAACCCTCTCGGAGCTAAAGTCTGTGTAATTGCTTCCCAATGAACAGAGTCAAAAGCTTTCTGAAAATCAAGCTTCAGAATCATGACTGGTTTTTTTAATTTGTTTGAGCACTGTACCATCTCTATGGTTGTTGCAAAATTTTCCACAATTGATCTGTTCTTAATGAAGCCCGATTGCATCTGGTCAACCAAATCCTTAATTTTGGTTTGTAGCCTGTTTGCTAACACCTTGGCAATGAGTTTTGGTATTGAGTGATGTAAAGAGATAGGCCTGTAGTCTTTTATTTCCTGTGGTGTCATTTTTTGGAAGCAGGGTGATGTATGCACAGTTTACCTTAGTAAGGTCTAAGCATTGACTATGTAGTGCCTGAAAAAGTGTCATGATGTCATCTTTCAGATCTTCCAAGTAAAACTTATAGAATTCATTTGTGAAGCCGTTAGGTCCTGGGCTTTTGTGTGAAGGTGAATTCTGGATTGCAGCTTTGATTTCCTCCCAAGTGAACTGATGTGCTAGACTCTGTAGTTCCAGAAACTCGGAGTTGTATAGTTGTCCCAGCTCAATATTTGGTTTCCATGTTCTCTCCTTAGTAAATAACTTAGAGAAATAGACTGTGGCAATCCTTAACTTGTCTGCATCTCTGAAATAATCTTCTTACCCTAGCCTTAAAAATTTAATCTTGTTTTTTCTGAATCTGTAAGTTGTCATAGTGTGGAAAAATTTATTGTTTTCATCAGCAAGCTTACACCGTTTAATTTTTTCTCTCCTCTTCCACTTATCAGTGTCGGCTTTGCATAGACTCTGATATTTTTCCTGGCATAGGGCTCTGAAAGCAAATTCAAGTTTTGTTAGTGGTCTCCATTCTTCCACAGCGTCAAAGAATTGGTCTGCATGCTTTATATTTTCCATTATTTTAGTCAAAGATCGCTGCCCCTTCTGCCATGATTTGGTAGCTGCTCTGATACTCCTTAATCTATGGTTTAGTTTGTAACAACAGACATTTGTCTTGTACCTTTTGTTAATAGTTCTCTAGATTTTTGAATGAGGTCTTCATATTGCAGCCAATAATCTTCATAGCGAAATATTTTGGTGATTTGTGTCCTAGCAGCATTATCAAGCAGAATTGGTTTATGATCAAATGTTGGTCTACCTAGCGTCCTACATTCAGAGTTAAATATTTGCCAGCCCACTCCATATTAACTAAGACTCTGTCTAGTCTGACTAGTGTTGGATCCCTTATTTTGTTTGACCATGTATACCGGGACGTCTTTGGTTGAGATTCTTGCTTACATATATATTCGGTTGATCTTTTTGTGATTTTTTAGATCGAAGAACAGTTATGTTGGTTCCTAAGTCACTCCTTACTCATTTTCCAGCATGTTGTTCCTCAAAATATTGGTAGCTTGCCGTTAGTACAAAATATCTACAAACGATGAGATGGTAAGAGAAAATTTTCCATTAGATATGATTTTATTATAGAGGCCAAATCTGGTATCTATACCATGAACTTATCGGTTATCTTCCAACTAATAATTATGATGTACTAGTATGTATAAATTGCATGTACTTGTCAAAGTAATATGTACATCTATAAATATTTGATCCATCTAACTACAAGTTATAACCATGATGATATATTAGATGTTTATATATAGATATTTTACATATATCTAACTGTATGATCTTTTATGGTACAATTAGATATAATTTATTTAAATATGTTTACGAAGATCCAACAAATGTAGTCTATAATATCTTGAATGCTTATGTATATCTAGTGGATACCATCTATTTAAATACATTTATGTCAACCTAAAGAGTTATCATATGTTTATGTAAAATTGTGAGGATTTAACATATGTGATACACTTAGGTGCAATTATAAAAATCTAAGAGATGTGGTATGTTTAAGTATGTTCTGTAGATCTATGATGCGTGCACCCAGTGTTTGACGTGGGACACTTCGTTGGAGCCCCAAGAGCAAGGTGTGATGAGCACAACATCAAGTTTCTCTCAGTAGAGACCGAGGTTATCGAACCTGAAGGAGGAAGAAAACGTCTAAAAGGTGTTGCTGACAATGTGGAGACCTGCACAACACAAACTCAAGACTTTGCCCCAACAAATCAGTGAGGTTGTCAAGCTCACCGGTTTGCTGTAACAAAGGATTAAACGTATGTTGTGGAATGTAATGATTTGCAGCAAGTAAACAAGTAACAGTGAAAGATTTATCAATGGTAAAGACTGTACACGGGTCTATAGTTCACTAGAGGTGCTCTCCTTAGATAAATAACATGACATGAAGGGTAAACAAATTACAGCGGGGCAATTGACAGGAACTGAGCAAGGCATAACAATGCAATTACTAGCCAGAAAGATCTTATGAGGTTGATTGGGCAATACAACAATATACATAGACCGTCATCCAACTGCATCTATGACTAGAAGTCCACCTTCAGGTTATCATCCGAACCCCCTCCAGTATTAAGTTGCAAGCAACATACAACTACTTTAAGCAAAGTGTGTAAGGTAAATAGTCCACATGTTCCATGAACAAGAGACCGTTGTTTTCTCCCTAGTAGCAACAACACATCTACAACCGAAGAAATTTCTGTCACTTCCCTTGGAAACTAGAGGCATGAACCCACTATCGAGCATAAATACTCCCTCTTGGAGTCACTAGGAACTACTTGGCCAAGATAACCACTAGCAACGGAGAGCATGCAAGATCACAAACAACACAGACATGATAGAATAATAAAGATAGAACCATTAATCAAACCAATATAATAATCTCAATATCCATCGGATCCCCGCAAAACAACATGCATGATTACAAATAGATTAGATCTTGATCATGAACGGAGCTCACAAGATCTATACATGAAAGCACAAAGGAGGAGATACAACCATCTAGCTACTACATGGACCCATAGTCCAAGGTGGAACTACTCACGAATCATACCAGAGAGAAGGCCTCCGGGATGATCTCCCCTCCGGCAGGGTGCTGGGAAGAACTTCAGATCCCCCGATCTAGGGACGATGGTGACGGCAGCTATAGAAGGTTTCGTGGATTTCTGATCGGGTACTCAGGGTTTCTACATCGGGGGATTCTTATAGGCGAAGGGGGAGACCGAGGAGGCGACCAGAGGGGGCAAACAGTACCCACCCACGGGGTAGGGCCCACCCGCGCCTAGGGGGGTTTAGCCGCCCTGGCACGCCTCCTCGTCTCTCCTCTGGAGTTCTTGTTCCCCACGTAAAGTTATTGACTTTGTCCTTCGTCCCATCCAATTCCGAGAATATTTCTTTACTAACTTTTCTGAAACCAAAAACAGCAGAAAACAGGCATCTGACACTGTTGCAACTTGTTAATAGGTTAGTACCAGAAAACATATAAAAAGCACCTCAAAGTGTGGACAAGTAAAGCAAAGTAGATACAAAACAAGCATGGAGCATAAACAATTATAGATACGTTTCCAATGTATCAGCATCCCCAAGCTCAACTCCTGCTCGTCCTCGAGTAGTTAAGTGATAAAAGAATAATTTTTGAGGTGACATTCACCCTCACAATAAAGATCCAACCATTTGCAAGCATTGAAAGCTGGGATCAAAGAACTCTAAACATGTGCATGAAAGATGGAGTTATAACAATAGGACATAGTAATTATGCATGCAACATGGCAAGCTACAAACAAAGATCATGAATAACATGCATTGAAAAACGTTTGTTTGTTTCACATGCAGAAAACATAGCATAGTGGCAATCAGCTTGTCCCTCATAGAGTAGCAATATAATGCATAGGACACCTGCAAAGTTCACAAGGGTGACTAGAAACAAGTAGCACAAGAGCAAGTAATAACACAATATGCATTAATTAATAAGGTTTCGAACACTGCACATAGAGTGACAACTATGCTCTCTTAATGGTGCCTAAAGGTAGAAGGTGGAGACTCAAATAAATGGTGGAAGAAAGGCCTTTTTGTAAAGGAAGCAGGGATTACATGTTTCAAAAAGAGATTCCAAAAATTATGGTACTTGTTAGCTTTCATCCCTCATTGCCCCTATCATAATCATCTTGAAGTGGTTAGGGTTAAAGTGGCAAAGTTGGAGTATATGCTTGACGAAGTATAAGTTGGCAATCTCATGCCCCTTGAATACGAGGGCCACACCTCATGCATACTCAACTTTGGGTCCAGGTAAGTTCTTGTCACTGTAAGTATTTGCATATCATTGAGAACCGCCAACGGGGTACCCCTTGCACATGGTACAAGATCTTTCCCATAACCAAAATGACAAGGCAAGCAGACAATGAGCATATCAGCAATTCTTCTTATGTACCATGGGAATATGGTGCTTTTTTTCTCTCTTTCCTCTTTTCTCGATGTGTCTCTTTTTTATAAGAAGAATGCTTCATAGATGTCACTATGGTGATGCTGCAAGTTTCCACCATAATTAGGCATGGCTTAGGCAAGCGGCCCAGGCATTTATCTAAGACAGGATATAAACTCCATGGACTTACAAGGTCCCTCTTTATAAACTCCATGGACAAAAGAACATGATATCAACTGAGTACAATAAGATACAAGTGCAATGTTGAAAACGTTCCCCGTGACAGCACGGTTCTGCTAATTCCAACTTATAAGTGCAAGCATATACGACAAAGTTGTCACAATGGTTCAAGTTTATTAGGGGCAAAGAATAAAGTGTGCCATCAAGTTCGTGAGGGCTTTAATCACTAAGTTTTCACATAACAAATAGTTTTTAATTGGAAGATGGATGAAAACAAGAATATACTTGGAATGGTGTAACACACCATGCATAGGAGTTTATAGTGGACACTTTGGAATAACTTAGTTTCTTGGGAGTTGGAGGCATGAGTAGAACTTACTCATACAAGTGGAGGCTAGCAAAAGACTGGGAGCAACCAACTAAGAGAGCAATAATGGCCATAATTATGCAATGTAATAAAGCAAACTAATCAAAGCAAAGAGTGGTACTACAAGTCAAGGACTAAATGATCATAGAGGCTAATGGTGAATTGTCATAGTCATAACATGGTGTGAGCATGTGCCAAGTCAACCCAAGCAAAACATCAAAGGAGAATACCACAATACTATGCTTTTGCATGCTAAAACAATGCATAATTTCCTCATGGCACATAAAGCAATCCCAATTGTTTGGAACAAGACATGCTACAACAATAATCACTAAGCATAATGCTAAAACAACACCTAGCATGTCATGCTAAAGTCTAAGTCACAGTCAATGCAAGCTCCTCTTGCACTTCAAGCAAGAACTTACTACTCCTTTCCAAACACCAAGCAAACTTAATTGCAAAACAACACAGCGAGAGCAGGGGTCCAAACTACTAAAGCAAACTAAACAAACTAAGCAAAGCAAATGAAAACTAAGACGCTCCAAGAACAACACAACTGTTCATAAAACAATAAAAACGAAGTGTCTAGACAGACCTGAGCTTTTTTATGATGAAGGGGATGCCTTGGGCATCCCCAAGCTTTGACGCTTGTACCTCTTGGATATTTCTTGGGGTGACACCATGGTGGCATACCCAAGCTTGAGCCTTTTTCCATTCTTCATCTCATTGCATCATTCTCTCTCTACACCTGAAATTTTTTCCTTCATACAAAACTTCACACAATCTTCATTAGCAACATTAGCTTATTCAAAAGATATTAGACCACTGGCAAAACTTTAGAACAACAAGGATTTTCACTAAAAACACAAGCTATTGTAGTAACTCCTTCAAAGAAACTCAATTTACCTGAAGAGAGCTCAAAAAGGAATCAATAAGAAGCAAATGCAAATAATGGCAGAAATCTGTCAAAACAGACCAGCGGGTAAAAATGGATTTTTTCTAACATCTTCTGTTGCTCAAATCAAAAAGTGTTGAACGAACAAAAGTTATCCAACATACTGGGGGATTTATTCATAAATTTTGAGCTCAATCCGAGTTACAGAGCTTCCTCGTGGAGTTTTTGGTGGAGGACAGAAATCTGTTCAGGATAGCAACTCCCGAAATCTTACTTCCCTCTCATTAGAGGTCATTCTTGGCACAAAAAGCAAACAAAAAGGATAAGGAGAGTTCATTACAGAAGTAATAACTTCCAATACTTAAGGAAACTCTTGGGTTATCTTCCAACAAGTACTTTTCTTTAACGCCTTTAAGTTAGGCACAAGAAGAAAGAAGAATCAAGTATTTTCAAATGAAGAAGTGCCCCTCTTTTTCCTTCTTTTCTTACCTTTCTTTTTCTTCTTAGGAAAGATATGATTGCTTACCGGAGGAGCAAAGTGCATGATACCTTTCTCAACATCTATCACTGCCCCAAGGTGTTTAAGTAGAGACCTTCCAAGTGTGATATGTCCCTTGCATACACATTCAATAACAAGATAATCAGTAGACACCATTTTCCCTGAGATTTTTGTAAACACACCTTCAGCTATTCCAATGGGAAATATAGTGGCATTGTTGGTAAGAGAGATTTCCTCTCCTCCTTCAATGAGCCCCCAAAGACTCAGGGAATCAAAAATATCTTTAGGCATGAGACAAAATTCAGACATGATATCACAACGAGCATCAAAAAGTGTAGTGTTTATTGAGACTTTAATTGTGGGAAACCAATTTGAAGGCTCAGAATTTATGGGAACATAATCATGGTAAGCCCTAAGAGTGTGATAACAACTATTCATGGCAGCAATACTGGTCTCATGATGGTTCAACCTAGCAAAAATACTTGTGAAAGAGGAATCAGACTTGCCAGGTGTACCATAGATCATGATTAATTTTCTTATAACATCATAAGCTTCATCCTTAGTACAAAGCAAAAATTCTTTTTCAGCCACAGCATCCAAAGCGTATCTATAACGAAGAGCAATACCGCGGTAGAAACTATCAATAACCAAGCTGAGGCTTACTTTAGGCTCAGTTTCCCTCTGGAAAGCGGAGATTCTAGACCAAGCTTCCTTAAAACTTTCTTCACTTTTTTGCTTAAAAGTGGAGATTTCTACCATAGGGGAAATAAAGGCAGGCCCCGACATGCCAGCAACTAGAGCAAGAACTAAATTTTGTGTGTTTTTTGAATAAGGCAAGCAAACCAAGCTAGTCTAATTTTTTTGGTTTTTTTAAAAGAGGCAAACAAAACCAAGCAAAAGAAATAAAGCAAACTAAAAACAAAGTAAAGAGAAAGGAAGTGAAGGGCTCCCCTAGTGAAGACGTCCTTAGCCTCCCCGGCAACGGCGCCAGAAATCTTGATGCGTGCACCTGGTATTTAACGTGGGACACTTCGTTGGAACCCCAAGAGCAAGGTGTGATAGGCACAACAACAAGTTTCCCTTAGTAGAGACCGAGGTTATCGAACCTGAAGAAGGAAGGAAACGTCTCAAAGGTGTTGCTAGCAACGTGGAGACCTGCACAACACAAACTCAAGACTTTGCCCCAATGAATCAGTGAGGTTGTCAAGCTCACCGGTTTGCTGTAACAAAGGATTAAACGTATGGTGTGGAAGGTAATGATTTGCAACAAGTAAACAAGTAACAGTGGAAGATGTATCAATGGTAAAAATTGGACCGGGGTCCATAGTTCACTAGAGGTGCTCTCCTTAGATAAACAACATGGCATGAAGGGTAAATAAATTACAGTGGGGCAATTGACAGGAACTGAGCAAGGCATAACAATGCAATTACTAGCCAGAAAGATCCTATGAGATTGATTGGGCAATACAACAATATACATAGACCGTCATCCAGATGCATCTATGACTAGAAGTCCACCTTCAGGTTATCATCCGAACCCCCTCCAGTGTTAAGTTGCAAGCAATAGACAACTACTTTAAGCAAAGTGTGTAAGGTAAACAGTCCACATGTTCCATGAACAAGAGACCGTTGTTTTTTCCCTAGTAGCAACAGCACATCTACAACCAAAGAGATTTCTGTCACTTCCCTTGGAAACTAGAGGCATGAACCCACTATCGAGCATAAATACTCCCTCTTGGAGTCACTAGCAACTACTTGGCCAAGATAACCACTAGCAACGAAGAGCATGCAAGATCACAAACAACACAGACATGATAGAATCATAAAGATAGAACTATTAATCAAACCGACATAATAATCTCAATATCCATCGGATCCCCGCAAACACAACATGCATGATTACAAATAGATTAGACCTTGATCATGAACGGAGCTCACAAGATCTATACATGAAAGCACAAAGGAGGAGATACAACCATCTAGCTACTACATGGACCCATAGTCCAAGGTGGAACTACTCACGAATCATACCAGTGAGAAGGCCTCTGGGATGATCTCCCCTCCGGTAGGGTGCCGGGAAGAACTTTAGATCTCCCCGATCTAGGGACAATGGTGGCGGCGGATACAAATGGTTTCGTGGATTTCTGATCAGGTACTCAGGGTTTCTGGATCGGGGGATTCTTATAGGCGAAGGGGGAGACCGAGGCGGCGGCCAGAGGGGCAAACCCTACCCAGGCGTGGGGTAGGGCCCACCCACGCCTAGGGGGGGTTAGCCGCCCTGGCACGCCTGCTCGTCTCTCCTCTAGACTTCTTGTTCCCCACGGAAAGTTATTGACTTTGTTCTTCGTCTCGTCCAATTTGGAGAATATTTCTTTACTAACTTTTCTGAAACCAAAAATGGCAGAAAACAGGCTTCTGGCACTGTTGCAACTTGTTAATAGGTTAGTACCAGAAAACATGTAAAAAGCACCTCAAAGTGTGTACAAGTAAAACAAAGTAGATACAAAACAAGCATGGAGCATCAAAAATTATAGATACGTTTCCAACGTATCAATCTAGTGGTTGTGATCAAGGATAAATGGGTGCTCACCGATCAACAACCAAATAATTTACATCTTTGTTGAATATCCTAATGCACCTCTCCATTTCTCAACATATTTTTATTTTAGTATATACATAGATGAAAATAACTTATTCTAGGTTCTTCCCCCGTGAGATACACATAATCAATTTGACCATATGGTTGGCAATGAAAATGTGGAGTTTCTCTTAGAGACGACATGTTACAATATTTTATTCTTACCAATAGATGAAATGTGTCTTGATAGATAAGTTTGCTTGTTCTCTAATCATTTATTAGTTGTAGATGGCATGAGAACAGAGATAAAACAATCAGGAAATGCATGTATGGCACACTTATAAACAGTCAGGTATAGACCCAAGGGAGAGAGATGAGTACATATGACGTAGATAGGGTTTCATGCCCTTGCTAGCTACACCACTGGTGTGCCCTACCTCCGGTGGACTTGGGACCTTGGATTTGCAGCAGACCCACGACCCTGGTCAAGTGAAAGGGCTCTCATTCTTCCTTTTTTGTTTGTCTATTATATTCTTCAGGATGGTGATACGACAACGAAATCTAGAAGTCATAATAAATTCCTCGATGCCCCATCCCCACTTCGTCAGGGCGCCTAGCACCTATAGAGGTCATGTGGAATTGTAACATCCTGAAGAATTAGGACACAAAAGGGTAGAGTTAGGATTTATACATTTGCATCTCATGCATATGAAAAAAGTGGGGAATTATAAACTTTTAAATTCAAAAGGGCAAAGTTACCGAGATTGCATTCTATTTGGTGATTTTGAGTTAGATCATCAAAAGTATGCTATAAATTTCAATATGATCTTTGTACATTTTCAAAGATCGGAATTCAAATGATAATTGAGTCTTTGACTCATAACACGTTACACACAAGTAATAAATCATTTATACAATAAACAATTATTTGAATTCCAAATAGAGTTTGAATCTTAAATTCAAATTTGAGGTCAAATAGAAATTTCTGCAATAATTATAAGTAAATTCAAGAAAAATAAAGAGTATACAAGTTCACAATAAAAATTTTATTCATAAAAATATTTTTAGATGATTTATTACAAAGAGAATCTGAATATCAAATTGCGAGAAAAATAAAACCTATACAAGACTACAAAATCCTAGAAACTGCACTTGTATTCTTATTTTCTTCTTAATACATGCAAAATTGACAAAGAGAAAGAAGAGTATTTGGTTATGTTAAAATGTTTGCCTTCACCACAAGGGTGAGGAAATTGGTATTTGGTTTCAATTGTTGCATTGTAAGAAGTACAACTAGAATACATGACCAGATTGAGTGAAGATCATCCAAAAGGCAACAATTGGATATTAGGCAAGCTAGAAAATGCATGTAAGGGATAAGGAGGTAACCGGATTAGTGCATTGGACTAGATCATCAAGTAACTTAGGCAAAATAAAGCAACCGGTCCAATATAAAAGACTATTAGGCAACATTAGGGTACAAAGCACTCAATATTAGCTGAATCCATCTAAAAACAAAGCCCATATTTAAAAATTAGTGGATATTTATTGACATGATTGTTCAATAAAATCCTAACCAAAATATTTAAGCCAAATTAATCTTACAGAAAAAATCTGTAGTTACATGACAAGAAAGCACTCACTGATTCTACTTGGTTATGCCAATATAAGCCACATGAAAAATTACAAAACCGTTTATGAGTGAACCAACTTACCAAGTAGGTTATAAGAACCTAGATGCAAGGACAAGGACCAAAGTCAGTTTGAAAGGACCAAAGCTCACAAAGCCATGCAATGTTATGTAGGTGTCAACATAGAAGATTCATAACTATTATAAAGGGGTAGATGCCAATAAGAAGGATCACAACTCACCAAGCTCGGTGATTTATCACGATAGACCACAAGGATACAAACAAAAGAAGAAGGTTGTTCATCCTCCATAAGAAGGTTGTTCATCCTCCATAAGAACAAGCTACACATCAACACCAGGTTGATAACTAAAAATTTGGTATAGTATCTCTTCATACTAGATGCATCAAAGAGATCACAAGAATCTCATGTAGAAAATTAAAGGAAATTGATTTTAAGTTAGGTAATTGATCAATCCATACAAATTAGTACTAGTATCCACATGGTCATGTTTTTCACATGATCTTAATACTAAATAGTGGAACTTACAACACGAAACTTACTATGCATGTAAGACACATGTGAAGGAGATATGACCTACAAACAAATAATAAATAGTGTTTATCATCATATCTCAATTAGTTCATAATAGTTTTATAGTGTGCCATAATTGTATCAATTGAAAACATTGGTACACGTGTGGTATGTAAACAAACCAAGTCCCTAGTAGCCTCTATTCAACTAGTTTATTGGTCAGCTGATGATCAAGGTTTCATGACCATGGACATTTATGTCAATTGACAACAAGGCATGTCATTAGTGAATGACATGATGGACACTCTTACCCAACATAAGTATTGCAGCATGATCAAGTCACATAGTTCATCGTTGCAATAACTAGGAAATAAAGTGTCCTTCTTCTTTGACCGTGAGATCATATCTAATCACTATCACTCGTGGCTGTCTTGACTATATCAACCGTCACACTATAACAAGGTAAACATAAATGTGTCTATCATGTATTCCAAAGGGATATGTTGAGGCGTATGCATCAATATAGAGATTTGTTCTCCGCGTGAAGGGAAGATACATTGGGCCCACTTGGTGAGATTGCATTCAAGAAGCTGTAGAGAATGACTAGGTCATGAGGATGCGATATCATGGGAACAAGATAAGTATACTTGTCAATAACTAGATCGAACAAGGTATGATTGATACCGATTACCGGGTCTCGGAAGAGTTATGTATCGAAGTAACAAAAGTAATTGGACTTGATGTTTATGGTTCAAACGACAATAACATTGTGAAATGCACATGTGTCATTATGGTTATCCAGATTCCGCTGATGATCATTCATATGAGAGGCATCTCGATCATGTCTGTGATGTTCCCAAACCATAGGGTAACACACTTAAGGGTTCTACGACGCTTGTATATCGTTTTGAAATCATCGGGATCAACGGAAGAAAGAAGAGAGAAAACCGAAAGGGCTCCGGGTAAAAGTCTGAAGTAGTTCAGAATGATCGAAAAGGAGTTTTTGATCATGAGTAAATGTTAAAATGTGATTTTTATATTAATTATTGTAATTAATTATAAAAATCTATTTTAAGAATGATTTTTGGGAAAATACTCCCTAATTGCCCACTTCCCGGAGGGAAAGGCCCATGTGGGGGCCACCACATGGGGTACCCTCCCATCCGGCCACGTCCGCATGGCACGCCCTCCTCCTCCTTTGTCCCACTGACGAGGGATAATCTTAGAAATACCCATGGCTATGGACTTAGGGTTTCATGGAAAAGAGAATGCTGGGGATTTCGTTAGCTGATTAGACAAACAAGGGAGTCGATGTAGTCTGATTATGGTAGAAACTCGATTACAAAGTCGCCGATTCGCTAGTTGCGGTGACCCAGCATACCACTGCATGTTTAGTACACTATAGTCGTTGACATGACATCCATAGAACACCGTTCCGTAAATATCACATCCCTCAGAGTGGTACAACAGAAACATTGTGGGTCCATATTACAAAAGTACAAACATTATTATTATTACAATACAGGAAGTTCAAGACTTCCAAAAGATCCAACTTACAAACCAAAATATAAAGTGTTCAACGGAAATTTAAAAGTAGCAACTCCGACTAGGAGTGGGGCTCAACAACTTATTCTATAGAGTTTATGCTGATCGGCACCGTTAGTAACTACTAACTAGGCACTTAAGTGGACTCGTTCTCATCGACACCGTAGCAAATCTCGTAGTCCACGCCTTCAACTCCTCCGGATAGATCAGGTTCCTCGTAGAACATGTCTTCTTGGCATTTGGCTGCATACATTGGCACGTCTTCGGGATCCTCAGAGTCTAAGGAAGGGATCAAAGGAAAGAATGAGTAACAGCGTTACCCAACAAGTTCATTATATGCAAGGTGGGAAGTTTGATGCTCTAACTACCACCTCGGATTATAAATTCTTGGCACTATGCAGTTTTTTGTAAATCTTTCTTCAAAGGTTGATTTTATTCCGAAAAACTATGACAATCAGCCTTCACAGGTTGACCAGAACTTTCATGGAGTTCTTTTCCTGCCGCGTTCGTAGGTCCTTCCCGGAACAAGGAGTAACAAGTTACAGTTCTTACACTCTGCAGAGGTGCGTTACTTTACCCATGAGAGATCAACTCCTTGTTGCACAACCGGGCGTACTTTCCCGTCCACGATTCCATGATGTGGGGCCCAGTAGTTGGTCCAAGCCAATCACTGCCCCCTTCGCGACCCCGCATGCCTCCTTGGTGTACACCATGCCCACATAATGAATTACGGCAATGATTTGTACAAACCGTTAGATGCCAAAACTATCGTGGGACGATGAGGGTTCCCACCCATATGCTGCATATCCTCTACGAATTACCAATTAATATGCATGCTACAAGGATAACAGCCACGACCTGCACATCCGGCTTCATGTGAGAGGAAGAAGATACAACTGACTTCTCTGTCTCATTCCAAATCTCATGGATAACGCGTAATATACGGCGCTAGAATCACTGATGTCAGGGGTTATTAAGTCCCTATTTGATCATCATTGTTGCAATTAGAACTCTAAGTTCTATTGCTCCATTATATCACCACTTAGGATGATATCTATGATTTCTTTGTTTATGAAAATAATATTTTCTTTCTTTTATAGCATATATGATAACACACAATTTGCAAATACTTTGATAAAGACTCTTCAAAGGATATGAGCAAGTGATGAACTTGCCTTGTGATGGCAAGGTAGTGAAGTCTGATGCTTGCACTGGACCTTGAGCTTCTAATTCTACAAAAACATCATTATCGTCCGGTAAGGACAATATTTAAAGAAGCAAAATGATTATGCAGGTAATGTAATGCATTATTTAATTCTATATGCATTTTCCCTATATAAGGTGCCTTTTTAATAAAGCATTTATAAATATTAGCTTTTTTATATTTATTGCATATATTGAATTATTTTATTTTATTTCCTTTTTATTTGAATTTTATTGATTTAATAATTCTTTTAGGAATTATTATTTATACATTAAAATTTATTATTAAATATTTATTTAGTATTTTTCAAAAGTACTATAATATTAATAAATAATGAAAGTGATTTTTATTTATTTTTATCACTTTTCAATAATTTTGTAAAATTCCATAAGGAATATATAAATTACAAAATTCTTATAAAAGTTTAAGTGTTCAAAACTGTATATTTTATTTTATTTGAACAGAGTGGATTATTGTGAATCCAAAAATATTTTATTTATAATTTTTGGACTTCTATTTTATTTTCTATAATTTTATTGAGGTCAGGGGCATTTTGGTCTTTTCTAATTGATAAAAAAGATTTATTAAGCAACTTGGGCTGGCCCCTTGGGCTTATTGGGCCAGGTGGCCCAATAGGGCAGGGTCAAAAGATCACCCCGAAGGGTTTTGGCCCACCCAGCCCACTCTGCCTCCCTTCTCTCCCTCGACCTTATCCCCTCCTCCTCTGACTCGACCCCGTGGCCAGTGATGCCGCCACCGTCATTTCCTGCCATCGTCGGCCGTTCTGGCCGCCACCGTGGTGCGAGTTGGGGTTGTTGATGACACTCATTTGTTCTATCCACTTGGATTTGACTCCAGGGCTTCCCCGTGGTCAGTTCCACCCCATTCCCGAACCCTAGGGTTCAGAAAAGATGTTGTCGCTGCTGCCGCGATCCCGCCTGCAGTGGTGTGCTGGTCTCGTGCGCTGCTGCGGCCGCCGCCATGGCAGGTGTAGGTTGCAGCCCCTCTGGGTGCTCCCTGTGCTGCCGCCGTTCGTCGGCCCCTCTGCTTCCTCTTCGATTCATCAGCGAGGACCTCGGGTAAGTTGTCTCTGTGGTGTTTGTCCATGCTACTGTCATGATTCTCTCTATGTATCTAGTGGCTTTCATGCCGAGTGACTATGTGCTGGTTGAGTTCATCTCTGGATTAGAGTTCTTACTCTGATTAGGGTTCATAACCCCCTGTTGATCATAACTATGATGCTTTAGATCTAGTATTGTTCATATCTTATCATAGGAAATGATTGTCTGTTATGGTTAATGATTGATAGTGGCTTTGATGATACTAGTTGCCTGTCAAATTAATTCTAGTGGTAATCCACCATGATACATGCTAGTGTTTCAATGAAATCCTTGATTGGATTATGTTGTTGGTCTGAGAAGTTTCTCTACTGTCAGAATACTTGTACTGACAGTAGATTTCTCTCAGTAGTTGCTTACTGCAATTATAATGTGGGCTTGTTTGAGATTATACACTCTGAATCAAATCATTACATGTAATGATTTTCTGTGGATGTATATATTTATTTTAAGGTTGATTCCTGGCACTTGGCTTCGGGAAAATGATATTTATTGGTTGTCCCTTTTATATATCTGTGAAGGATAAGTAAAGATTGGTTTTAGCTCATTAAGAACTTGTCCTTGTGATACCATCGTATTCTGGAACACAAGTGATTTTAGTTTTTATTTCTGGGCTTAGCTTGATTATGCTTGTGATTAAAACTGATAAGATGATATGGAAGCTTTTATTAACTTTCCTGCCTATGATGTTGGTCTGAGGCTCTAGGATGTAATTCCTAGTTAGTTGGTCAATAGTTTGTTTGAAACTTATAGATTTAGAGGTGCTACTCTCTCTCTCTCTCTGAGAGATGTGCCCTGATCTGTTAAGATCAAATGAAAATGATCTAAGTTGAAAAAATAATACTTAACCCAGTGATGCTGGTCTGAGGGTTTAGTGCTTGTGGTTTGAGCTTGATTTCTTCACCTTATATTTGAAATCTCTAGGATAGATGCACTCCTCTTGGGTGATTATTGAGAGATTATCTCATAGAACAACACATGATTTTATTTAGATAATATGATGAAATCATGTGATGGTT
This sequence comes from Avena sativa, assembly GCA_916181665.1. Classification (NCBI taxonomy): domain Eukaryota; kingdom Viridiplantae; phylum Streptophyta; class Magnoliopsida; order Poales; family Poaceae; genus Avena; species Avena sativa. The sequence goes on along the minus strand of OV702297.1, from coordinate 292,816,603 downwards.
TTATGAGGCTCACCACATATTCTGATGTGGATGTAGTAGGTTGATGATGATCTTGATCTTGATCTTGATCTGGATCTTGATCTTCTTTTGCTGAGCTCCTGAGCTTGCTCTTGAGCTTGCCTGCTCCTCCTAGCTCCTGGGCTTGGCCTTGCTGTCCACCAGATCCATCCCCCTCCTTATGTCACCATCATGGTGATGTTTGGGTTGATCTGGGTGGTTGGTTTTGGCTGCTGTTCTTGGTTTGGATGCTGTTCACCCTGGCTGTACTGGTGTGTTGTGTAGTGGAGTGATGCACTGAGGTGCTTCTCCACGGCTGGGCTGTGGTCTTGTGATACTGGCTGTGCTTGTGAGGTCGACAGCACACCCTTTGCATGCTTGTGTGTGTGCAGCTTGTGTGCCTGCTATGCACATATGGATAGGTTCAGAAAGTTTGAACTTACTATTACCAAACTACTTTTACCTAGCTGGTGAATTAGTCCCTTTTGGCTGTCATTTGCATTTTGGCTTTGAATTTATGAAAGATGAAATCTTTCATATTGGTGAAACTTGCCCCTTTTTTAACATTTCTCAATGATGAGTTTGTCAAGTGCACCTCACTGACATATCTGAGAGAAATATACTAACACTAATCCTATTTTGTTTTCTATCTAATCTTTGTTTTGCAGGTACAAAGATGAGGATGAAGATTTAGTGTAGTTTTAGATATAGGATAATTAGTAGGTATACAAATGTAATTTTCTTATTCTTTTGTAAATTTTCTTTTATAATTCTTGTAATCTTTATTTTATTCATTGGTAATAAAGATTATATATTTATTAATAAAGAATATTCTTATTCTTTACTTCTTTTGTAAATTGTGAAGTTTTGAATAACTTCAGTAAGTTCATTCTTTGTAACTTGTTTATGTACATAAAGTGACTTTCATATACAATATTGTTTTTAGATAAGATTTAAGTTATAATTACTTTTCTCTTAATTGATTTAAAATTCAAATATTATATCAAAATCATTCAAATTATAAAACACTTAAGTTTTTAAGAATCCAAACTCATTTCAAAACACACACAATTCCTTTAAGATCATATCAAAGTTTATAGCAATCATCCTTTAAGACTAAACCTAATCTCAAAGTAAGAAATAAACTTTGATCACTTCAAGGTTTTTATTTGGCGAAAATTTTACTCTCATTTTCTCAAATGAATGCATGCAACAGTTCATATTCCTAAATCTACCCTTCGTTAGGTCCTATATGCTGGGATGTTACAGACTTCCCCCCTTAAATTAAACTTCGTCCCAAAGTTTGTGGAGATGTACCTGAATAGTTCTGGATAAGCTTTTCTTAAATCCTCTTCCTTCTCCCATGTGTCTTCTCTCTCCGGGTGATGTTCCCATTGCACTTTGCAATATTTGATTGCTCTGTTCCTCAATCTTTTCCAGTTTTCTTCCAGAATCTTGCAAGGCTTTTCAATATAAGTTAGGTCTGCTTGTAGTTCTATCTCTTGATGTGTGATTGCATCATCTGGAACTTTCAAACATTTGCGAAGTTGTGACACATGGAAAACATTATGCACTTGATCCAATCTTGATGGTAACTCAAGAGCATAAGCTATAGTTCTGTTTTGACTCAGTATCTTGAATGGTCCGATGTATCTTGGACTCAATTTCCCTTTAACTCTGAATCTTTTACTCCTTTCATTGGACTTACTTTCAAATAGACCATATCTCCTACTTCTGGATGCCATGATCTTCGGCTTTGATCCGCATAACTTTTCTGCCTGCTCTGGTCTATTTTCAGTCTATCCCTGATCTTATCAATGATGTCTTGTCTCTCCTTGATACAATCTAGTGCAAACTCTTTGCTGCTTCCAGGTTCATACTAGCATATTGGTGATCTACACTTCCTTCCATACAGAATCTCATATGGGGCTGCCTTCAGACTACTCTGATAGCTATTGTTATAAGAAAATTCTTCCAATGGTAGGCGATCTTCCCATGTTCCTCCAAAATCTAGTGCACAAGCTCTCAACATGTCTTCTAGTATTTGACTAGTTCTTTCAGTTTGACCTCCTGTCTCAGGATGATATGCCGTGCTGAAATCTAACTTTGAACCAAGTGCTTCATGCAATTGCTTCCAAAATGCTGAACTAAACACTGATCCCCTATCAGTTACGATCTTTTTGGGTACTCCATGCTTACTTACTATCTCTTTGACATATACTTCAACTAACTTCTCGGCATTATCCTTTTGATTCACTGGAATAAAATGTGCACTCTTAGTAAGTCTGTCCACAATTACCCATATCATATCCTTCCTTTTTGGTGTCATAGGTAACCCTGTGATGAAGTCCATACCTATTTCCTCCCATTTCCATTCAGGAACTTCTAAGGGTTGTAATGGTCCTGCTGGATTTTGATGTTCAGCTTTCACCCGTTGACAAGTATGGCATTCAGATACATATTTAGCAATATCCCTCTTCATGTTATTCCACCAGAATAGTTCTTTCAAATCCATATACATCTTAGTACTCTTTGGATGTATAGAATATGGGGTATCATGTGCTTCTTTGAGTATGATATTTCTAATCTCAGTCACATCTGGAACACATAGACGATCTTGGAACCATAAAGATCCATAATCTCCAAGGCGAAAAACTGATTTTTGCCCTTGAGATATCCTCCGAATTTGCTCAGCAATAAAAAGATCTTCTTCTTGACGTCTAAAAATTTCTTGCTTAAGATAACTGTCCTGCTCTGCAACTACCTTCGTAGTCGCTAATCCTCCAAGAACCTCTGTACTGATGAATTGAAGTTCCAACGTTTCTAAGTCCATTTGTAATTCTTTTGGTAACTCTCTATTGATTGGCTGAATATCTGCACTCTTTCTGCTTAAAGCATCCACTACAACATTTGCTTTCCCTGGGGTGTAGTTGATTGTTAAATCATAATCCTTGATTAATTCCAACCAACGCTTCTGTCTCATATTCAATTCCTTTTGAGTGAAGAAATATTTGAGACTTTTATGGTGAGTCTATAACTCATATCTAGCTCCATAAAGAAAATGCCTCCATCCTTTCAGCACAAAGACTACTGCTGCTAACTCTAAATCATGAGTTGGATAGTTGACTTCATGTGGTTTCATTGTCTTGAACCATAAGCCATCACTTTCCGATCTTGCATTAATACACAACCCAAACCTTCTTTAGATGCATCACAATATACAGTGAAATCCTTCCCTGTTTCATGAACTGCTAAGATTGGAGCTGTGGTTAATCTAGTATTTAACTCTTGGAAACTTGCTACACACTTCTCATCCCACTTGAATGGTGTATTCTTCCTTAATAATTTGGTCATTGGTCCGGCTATTTTGGAGAAACCTTCAATGAATCTTCGATAATAACCAGCCATTCCTAAGAAACCTTGAATTTGTTTCACATGATTGGTGCAGTCCACTCTAGTACCGACTGAACTTTAGATGGATTCACATCAATTCCATCCTTACTGATCACATGACCGAGGAATTCTACCTCATCTAACCAGAACTCACACTTACTGAACTTAGCATAAAGCTTATGTTCTCTTAAAGTCTGCAATGCTATTCTCAAATGGTCAGCATGCTCTTCCTTATCCTTGGAATATATCAGAATATCATCAATAAAGACGATGACAAACTTATCCAAATATGGCATGAAAATCTTGTTCATCAGATTCATGAATATTGCCGGTGCATTGGTCAAACCAAATGGTACTACCAGATACTCATGGTGTCCATATCTTGAGACAAATGCTGTTTTTGGAACATTTTCTGCCTTGATTTTTATTTGATGGTATCCAGATCTTAAATCGATCTTTGAAAATACTCCAGCTCCTTTCACTTGATCAAACAAATCTTGAATTCTTGGTAAAGGATACTTATTCTTGATAGTCACGTTGTTCAGATTTCCATAATCACCACACATCCGTCTTCCACTATCTCTCCTATCCACAAAGATTACTAGTGTTCCCCATGGAGATACACTTTCCTGTATAAATCCTTTTCTTGCTAACTCATCAATTTTCTCCTTGAGTTCTTTCAACTCCTTGGGTCCCATTTTATATGGTGCCTGAGCTATTGGTGCTGTACCAGGTATTAGGTCAATGGTGAACTCTATCTCCTGGTCTGTTGGCATTCCTGGTAACTCTGTTGGAAAAACATCTTGAAATTCATTAACTATAGGGATCTCTTCTAATTTAACTTCCTTCATTGAATTCAACTGCAGATCCACCATGATATGACTATGTTTATCTGCTTGGTAAACTATCCTTGCTCCACTTGGAGTTTTGATTGAGACAGTTTTCTCCTCACAATTAATCTGAGCTCCGTGTTCCATCATCCAATCCATCCCTAGCACTACTGCAATTCCCTTCAAAGGAATCACATAAAGGTCTGCGAAATATGTACAACCACAGGTCGAGATAACCTGATATTGTTTTATGTGGCGTACAATCACATTCCCTCCTGCCGTAACTACGGTCATAGGACGTTCTAACATTGCCCTTCTAATCCCGAACTTATCATAGAATTCTTCAGAAATGAATGAAGTAGTTGCACCAGTATCAAATAGAACTTTTCCGGGATTGGTAAGGATATTGAGCGTACCTATTACTGCATGCTCCGAATTATCCACCTCCTCGAGGGTTGCACAGTTCAGTTTTCCGGTAGGTCGGTTTCTCTTGCCATTGTTGTTCTTGCCATTGTTTCCTCCTTTATTGAGTTGTCCATTTCCTCCACTGGCTTGTCCTCCTCCCTTGGTAGGCCATCCTCCCGGTGGTTTGCTCGGACAATCTGGCTTGATATGCCCCTTCTGGCCACAACCATAACAGATCACTACAGGCTTTTTGCACTCCCTCTGGAAATGCCCTGGAATTCCGCAGTTGTTACAGATAACATTCCTTCTCGGATTAGATTGATTTCCACCACTGCCCTTTTTATTGTTATTATTGTTGTTGTTGCCATAATTCCTATTCCGAGGTTTGAACTCCACGTTAGGTTTAGGTTTTCTTGCCTGAATTCTCTTGGTTTCCTTCTTGGCTCTCTTCCTCCGATCCTCTTGGACATTCTTATAATCATCTTAAAAAGTAATGGATGCATCCAACAACTGCTGATAAGTTTGCTTATTGGCTAACCTTAGCTGCATCTTCACAAATGGATTTAATCCATGCAAGAAACGCTTCTTCCGCTTCTCTTCGGTGTTGACATCCTCCTCAGCATAACGAGATAGTTGGCTAAACTCCCGGATGTACTTCATGACACTAGTATATTCTTACTGAAGCTCCTAAAATTCTCTCCGCTTCAACTCCATGACACTTTCCGAAACATGATATTCACGGAATCTCTGCTTGAACTCCTCCCAGGTAAACTCCCTTCCTGGTTGTTGCATGGCTAACTGATTTTCCCACCAAGATGCTACAGGTCCAGTCAGCAGATGAGTTGCATACCTCAATTTTTCCTCATCATTGCAACCCACAGTTTTCAGCTTCCTCTCTGTATCTGCTAGCCAGTCTTCTGCATCCATTGGTTCAGGAGCTGATGCAAAAGGTAACGGTCTTGCATTCTAGAAATCAGATAAACTCACTCCTCCACCTTCAGGTGGCCTCTAATTTGCTCGCCCCAGCAGCTCTTCCATGAACTTGTTCTGGTTATCTTGCATCATTTGCATGCATTGCATAAAGTTCTGCTCCATTAACGGCCTCATTGGTGGTGGTGGTAATGTTCCTTGATTTGCTGTATCGGCATCGGCCTTTTCCTTGGCCTCATGCTCCATCCGCTGCTGCTCAGTTTCCATTTATACACCTGTATCCATAACCCCCTAGTCCTACAACATAAAGCGAATACTCATAATTACATCATGCACATGTGTTCTGAGCTCGACTTTACGCACAGAACTAGTAACACAATGAAGATCCAAAGAAAATCCAAATATGCATTTAACATATTATACATAATATCATAATGATACAAAGTTATTACAACATATACCGTATAGGTATATTCACAAAACTATCGTATTCATCTCACTACCTTATTCCTTAAAGTACAATACACAGTGCTTGATACTGTTGACTACTTGTCTCTTTCTAGTAGTAACTACGCTCATCATACATGCTTGATGTCCAACCGTGATGACGTGTTGTCCGTCGCACAGTTTGTGGAACAAATGGCCTTCCAGAAGGAACATACTCTGTATCTGAAGTGTCAGGACTTGATTCATTACTCAACTTGAGCACATCGACTCCCTCCAGCTCAGCTGAAAAGTCTTCAGAAACATATTCAACATTATCTCCAGCATGCATCTCCTGAGCTTCATCTCTAGAGTTGTCAGCAGGATACGTAGATCCTGCTGCTCCCCAGGTGCTCTCGTGGACAAGATAATTGAATACTGGATAATGTATATTCCCTGGGCTTTGAGAAGATGTTGATGATTCAAACACTCTCTCCTCAGGATCTTCTTCTTCATCATGATTATCTATTGACATGGTATTTCTACTTATATTATTAGGGTTCATTCTTGCACCCATCCAACTGGATTGTCCAACATTTCTGTCAGAACCATTTGTGGATATCTGGTGTTCATGAGATCCATTATATGATCCCATCCTCCAACCATCTGAATTCTCAATAGGAAGTTCTGAGTCAGAAACATCCTCTGAGCCCTGTGGTACTGCATACCGCATATCGATAGTAGGATCATGTGTAGGTTCAAGTCTTGGTGAATAAGGATATGGTGTAAAAGATTCCGGATCTATCGGTATATCTTTAAAGATAGGTGTTGCTCTACTACCTGCTTCTTTTTCTAGATGGAATGCTAACTGCTTCCTCCTTTCCGGATCAGTTAGATCCTCTAGCATGTCATTTTTGTCTTCGACAATCACTTGATGAGTCTTATAAAAAGACGCAACGAGTGTCCGGTATCTATCCATAAACTTGGAAGCTAACTTAGGATGCTTCTTAACCAAAGTAAGATGATCCGGTATAGGCTCCAAGTCTATAGAATCATGAGGTATCACAGAGAATGTGCTACCTTCTAACTCCTTAGTTTTCTGCTCCCGGATATTAGCAATCGCCTCCACAACAGCAACATTATAGGCTGCTAAATGACTCCTACCTTCTCCTATGGGTAGATCGTGATATAATCCAAGCTTCTCTGGAAGTTGGATACTCACACGATACTTGGATAACATCCGGACATCAAGGTAAGTGATAGTGTTCACTGGAATTCTAGTTGGACAATTAAAGAGCTTTAAAAGTTGACGAAGTTGGTCTGTAAATGATCCTTGATAATCATCAAGAGTCTCCTCTTTCCTTACCAAAGTTTGTTTTGGAAACTTTGATGCCATATCTCTGTATATCAAAAAAATAATTTTGATTAGTATCCAATGATATATTGCATCATAACAAAGAATTATCGCACTAAAATATATAACAGAATATTCTCATTTGGTTACCCATTATATTACTTTTAGAGAATTCTTTATCGTTGCCAAATCTCCTACAGGTAATACCCTTTACTAGGTTTCCAACCTAAGGTCAAAGCAATTTGCTCTGATACCAACTGCGGTGACCCAGCATACCACTGCATGTGTAGTACACTATAGTCGTTGGCATGACATCCACAGAACACCGTTCCGTAAATATCACATCCCTCAGAGTGGTACAACAGAAACATTGCGGGTCCATATTACAAAAGTACACACATTATTATTATTACAATACCGGAAGTTCAAGACTTCCAAAAGGTCCAACTTACAAACCAAAATATAAAGTGTTCAGTGGAAATTTAAAAGTAGCAACTCCGACTAGGAGTGGGGCTCAACAGCTTATTCTATAGAGTTTATGCTGCTCGGCTCCGTTAGTTACTACTAACTAGGCACTTAAGTAGACTCGTTCTCATCGACACCATAGCGGATCTCGTAGTCCACGCCTTCAACTCCTCCGGATAGATCAGGTTCCTCGTAGAACACGTCTTCTTGGCATTCCGCTGCATACATTGGCACGTCTTCGGGATCCTCAGAGCCTAAGCAAGGGATCAAAGGAAAGAATGAGTAACAGCGTTACCCAACAAGTTCATTATATGCAAGGTGGGAAGTTTGATGCTCTAACTACCACCTCGGATTATAAATTCTTGGCACTATGCAGTTTTTCGTAAATCTTTCTTCAAAGGTTGATTTTATTCCGAAAAACTATGACAATCAGCCTTCACAGGTTGACCAGAACTTTCATGGAGTTCTTTTCCTGCCGCGTTCGTAGGTCCTTCCCGGAACAAGGAGTAACAAGTTACAGTTCTTACACTCTGCAGAGGTGCGTTACTTTACCCATGAGAGATCAACTCCTTGTTGCACAACCGGGCGTACTTTCCCGTCCACGATTCCATGATGTGGGGCCCAGTAGTTGGTCCAAGCCAATCACTTCCCCCTTCACGACCCCGCATGCCTCCTTGGTGTACACCATGCCCACATAATGAATTACGGCAATGGTTTGTACAAACCATTAGATGCCAAAACTATCATGGGACGATGAGGGTTCCCACCCATATGCTGCATATCCTCTACGAATTACCAATTAATATGCATGCTACAAGGATAACAGCCACAACCTGCACATCCGGCTTCATGCGAGAGGAATAAGATACAGCTGACTTCTCTGTCCCATTCCAAATATCATGGCTAACGCATAATATACGGTGCTAGAATCACTGATGTCAGGGGTTATTTAAGTCCCTATTTTATCATCATTGTTGCCATTAGAACTCTAAGTTCTATTGCTCCATTATATCACCACTTAGGATGATATCTATGATTTCTTTGTTTATGAAAATAATATTTCCTTTCTTTTATAGCATATATGATAACACACAATTTGCAAATACTTTGATAAAGACTCTTCAAATGACATGAGCAAGTGATGAACTTGCCTTGTGATGGCAAGGTAGTGAAGTCTGATGCTTGCACTGGACCTTGAGCTTCTAGTTCTACAAAAACATCATTATCGTCCGGTAAGGACAATATTTAAAGAAGAAAAACGATTATGCAGGTAATTTAATGCATTATTTAATTCTATATGCATTTTCCCTATATAAGGTGCCTTTTAATAAAGCATTTATAAATATTAGCTTTTTTATATTTATTGCATATATTGAATTATTTTATTTTATTTCGTTTTTAATTGAATTTTATTGATTTAATAATTCTTTTAGGAATTATTATTTATACATTAAAATTTATTATTAAATATTTATTTAGTATTTTTCAAAAGTACTATAATATTAATAAATAATGAAAGTGATTTTTATTTATTTTTATCACTTTTCAATAATTTTGTAAAATTCCATAAGGAATATATAAATTACAAAATTCTTATAAAAGTTTAAGTGTTCAAAACTTTCGGGTTCCCAGTCGTTTACAGCCATTGTCACAAACCTCTGGGTCCGTCTCGGAGCCGGCCAACTTCGTCGCGGGTAGCTTAGTGGGGTGCCCCCTGAAATCAAATATGAAACTTGCGAATGTTCTGTCGTGATGCCTCGTTGGGTTTTCATTTGGTTTTTCTCGAGGTTGATCGTGCGTGTGTTGCTATTTGTGCCCCCCTGCAGGGTAAAACTTTCTGAAAGCCGTGTCCGCGGTTATGGACGACTTGGAAGACAGTATCTCGATCATAGACAACTATAACTAAAGTAGTGCTATAAATTTGACTTTATAATGACTAGTAATCAGCTTCACTATAATGGAATGGCTAAATAAAAGTGCCAACAACTGCTGTTTGGGTGGTCACCAGCTACCATTGTACCTGACTAGTAAGTATTGCAACTACAACGGAATGGCTAAATAAAAGTACCAACAACTGCTGGGTTTTGGGATGCCTTATGCTATATGTATCTGACTAGTAAGTACTACAACTACAATGGAATGGTTAATTAAAACTGCCCACTACTTATTATATCAGGATGACTCATGCTATCTATATTTGACTAGTAATTGCCACAACTATAACGGAATGAATAAAACTGCCAACTGTGTGAGTTCCTCGGTTGACTTCCTCGTTTGGTCTTGAGGGGAAACACCAGGATGGGTATGCTTGGTGATAGTTTCAGGTTGGATCCTGAAAGGGTAATTGCCCCTATGTGTGGTTTTGGTGATTAATGACAATCCCTATGGACTAATGTTTTCACTGAGTTTTATATGAAGGTATATTCCATAGGTCATGCGTGTAGTCCATGTGTTGGATTCAAGTATGGATGCCATGAAGATAAAGATATACCTTGAGTATTGGCATCAAAATCATCGAGTTGGAGAGAAGAATATGATATGATCAAGATCTTGAGAGTGTGATCTCAATAGAAGAATTCAAGATATGTCTCTAAGTTGGTGTCATGATAGCCTCATTAGTTGAGCTATGGTTGACTAAGATTTAGAGCATGTAATCAAATGAAGAGTTCCTTATGTACCTCAAGATATTAAGATGGAGCACGAGAAGATACTTGGTTGACCAATACAAAGAGTGAAGAGTGATTTCAAGTTGGTCAACACATGAAGCATAAATAATGTAGCACATGGTCTTGTGGTATGATATTATATAACCCATGAGAGGATGACATGAAGTGGTGATCGTCATCAAGGTTGAGAAGGGCAAGTTGAAGATAAGCATCTCGAGAAGATCATTTGCTTGAAGGTTGCCATCCATATTGGTGATAATGGACATGTGAAGACATGTATTAATGAAGCTATCCCATAGTGGTGTATGGGGGAGCAAATTAGGAGTCTTCACGAAGCAACAATGATCAAGTGTTGCATTCCGACTTGGGTGGAGCTTGAAGCATTGTCATCAAGATCAAGCGGTATGCGTAAGGAAAAGGTATGGCCTTGCTAGGTTTTACTTTTACCGGTCTCAAGGTGGTTGTTGGGAGACCGGTTTATAGGATAGATAGCCGCACTATCAAGAGGGGCTCTCGGTTGTGTAACTTGATCACATCGTCATAGGGAGCTCAACCGTTTGCATACTTTGCATCTTCCTATTTTGTTGCTTCTTGGTGTTTCTCCATGTGAGGTTCTTGAGCTTGTTTCTAGATCTTCAACAAGCCCAAGTTCATCGAAAACGGAATTTGTATGCATCTTCTATGGCGTTTTCGAGTTTGGAGGTTTTTTCGGTTCTTATTTAGGGAGGCTTCTTACCTTTATTCATTTGGTTCTATCCTCCTTTGTTGGGATATGATATTTCTCTGTACAATCTTTTATAGCTTGTTGTCCTCGTCAAAACAAGCCCAAGATCATCAAAATCGGAGTCCGGATGCAAAAGTTATTGCGTTTTCCGTGAAGTCAGTTTCATCCCGGTTGTGGATCCGGTTCAACCGGCTCCCAGACCGGGTGGTCTGGTGCCAGCATCGGAAAACCGAGATTCAACCGGGTTTCAACCGAGATTCCACCGGGATTTTTGGTTTTTCTATACCGAGTCTATCCGAGACTGTGTACTGACCCTTATCCCGGTTGAGATCCGGTTTTCAGGTCCAGGAACCGAACCATCCGGTTCTGGAGCCGGTCCAACCGAACTTTCAACCGGATTCGCACAGTTTTCTCCCAACGGCCATATTTGCTTTCCACTATAAAAGGGGGTTCTTCTCCCAACGTTTTAGAGTGTTCTCGACCACAAAATTGACCTCCATTGTTGAACCTCTTGAGCTTGCTTCCTCCCCCTTCCCTCCTATGATTCTTGCATATTTTTGAGGGCTTTGTAAGAGGAGATCTAGATCTACAATCTCCACCAACCAATTCCTCCTCTAAGTGAGGGGAACCCATTGGATCTAGATCTTGGAGTCATTGGTTAACTTCCACCATTGTTCTTCCTCTCTAATTCCTCCCTAGCACTTGTTGCTTTGGTGGGATTTGAGAGTGAAGGATTTGAGCACCCTTGGTGGTCTTGCTTTGCATTCTTGCATAAGTGTTGAGTTCTCCATTACGATTTGTTCGAGTGAGAGACCGTGAGATTGTTACTCTTGGCGGGTGACCTCCTAGTTGGCTTGGCGGTTGGTGCCGCGGTCTTCTCTTCGTGGAAGATTGTGAAGAGACCCGGGATTCTCCTTCGTGGAGCTTGTGAAGTGGTTGTGGAGCTTGCCATCTCCGGAGTGGAGGAAAAGCTAGCCAAAAGGAAAGGGCCTATTCCTTCGTGGGATAGACTCGGAGAAGAAGGTGAGCCTTTGTGGCGCGTGAGGAATCCTTCGTGGAACCTCACACCTCTCCAACGTTGTAAAGCGCAAGTCGTCTCATGAGATGTGGACCAAGCTTAAAGAAATATTTGGTGGGTCCATTTCTCAAAGGGTCGGTGGTATCTCCAAGGATCTCTCTTCTCCCTCACATCATCAAGAGCTCCAAGTTGCTTCCACCTCCGGCCGCGATGAGATTTCAGTTCTTCCGACTTCACTTACATGTGACAAGTCACAAGGTAATGTCATGGTGAGTGGAAAAATCATATGTGATGATGGTGGTGTTTCTCTTTGCACCAATGATTCTTGTTCTATAAATGATAATGGTGTAGTGAGCTTGGACTTAAGCACTTCTTGCAACAATGATGCTATATCCCCTTGTGTTGCTAGTCCTTGTATATCATCTAGAAATTATTTGAGTACTAGTGTAGATGATATGCTTGTTTTGCCTTGTTCCCATGAACAAAATGCTTCTATTTCCTCTAGTTGTTTATCTAACAATGTAGAGGAAATAAAACATTCTATGGAGCAAGACATGATCATGAATGAAGATTCAAGAATATCCTCATCTTCATCCTCCCGTGCTCACATGTGCCTTATGGCAAGAGGATCAAAGGTAACTCCTACTTTGGATCCCAACATATCTTGTAAAGATAATAGCAATGATAATGATGATAGTGATGATGACATTGATGAGGATACTAGCGCTCTCTTGCTTGAGTTGACCTTTTTGTGTACCTCTCTTCGTGGTAATAATAAGGCCATTACTTGTCTCAAACACGTTATGGAAACCATAACTAAACAAACGGGAACCATAGAGGAGTTGGATTTCCAACTTGATGATGTGAGTCGGAGATTCAATCTCCTTAAGCAAGAGCTTGCCGATGAGAAGAACACTAATTGTCTCCTCACACAAAAAATTTAATCTTATGAGCTTGAAAAGGAAAATTCCATTAATAATGCTTGTGCTACTAACTCTACTTCTTGTGAAGCATCTACCCTAAAGGAGAATGTTGAGCTAAGGGCTCAACTTGAGTTGCTAACTAGCAAGTATAGGAAATTGGAAGAAAGTCATGAAAAGCTCCCGGGCTCTCATAATGATCTTCTAATCTCCCATGATGGGCTAAAGTTAGCTTGTGAGGCAAGTATTACTAAGATAACATCTTATGAGCCTCTTTTGGACATTAGCACAACTTCTACTCAAAATGCTATTTTGCCATGTGCTAGTCCTAGTAATCCAGCTAGCCATACTATTGATAAACCTTGTGTTGGATTAATTGCTTTGCCTTGTTGCTCTAACAATGAAGCTTTGACTTCCTCTAGCACTTGTATTTCTACTAACCATATAGAGGAAATAAAAGAGCTCAAGGCCCAAGTCACTTCCTTAAGGAATGACTTGGAAAAGAGTCATGAAGGGAAATCCACACTCGATAATATCTTGAGTGTGCAAAAATCCCCAAATGATAAAAGTGGACTTGGATTCAACTCCAGTAACAAGAACAAGTCCAATACAAACAAGAAGAAGGGCTAAAACCAAGTCAAGAATTCGGCCAAGATTATTTGCTTCAAGTGCAAGGTTGAAGGACATCATGTAAGATCTTGTCCATTGAAGAAAAAGCACTTGAGTGAGAAGCAACAAGGGAAGCGGCCACAAGTTCATGTTCAAGCCCAGTTGAAGTTAGGCCACTTCTGAAGAAAAATCAAGATAATGCTCCCCAAGACAAGAAATCAATGAAGAAGAGAAAGGGGAGCACTTGTTGCTACATATGTCGTGTGAAGGGTCACTTTGCCTCTTCATGTTCAAATGGTACCTTATCTAACCCTATCATTGTTGATGATGATTATTCTCTTAGGAAGGATAAGGATGGCAATGTGTTTGCCAAGTTTGTTGGAACTCAAAGTGGTGTCAAGAAAAGAACCATTTGGGTTGCCAAGCCTATTGTGACTAACCTCTTAGGACCCAACTTGGTTGGGAACCAACTAGCTCAAACTTGATCAATAGGTGTTTATGGAGGGCATTGGAGACTTGGCTAACTCTTGAAGAATTAAGGGATCTTCATATATTATATTTGATCAAGCCAAGTTATAAGGATTATCATTTCCCTATCTTATATCCAATGTGCCTCTTCGCAGTAACTTGTACTTAACTCATTTATATTGTAAGTTACTTGCCCTTTTACATATTTTGGTTTTGTACCAAGTATGTGTTTGTATTTGGTGTGCCTCATGCTTGATTATTTTGTGTATTCAAGTATGTCTAGGTGTTTGGCACATCATTTACTCGTGTGTTTTATTTTGAGCCTCTAATGCATCTTGATGATATCTTATTTGGCTCTTTTATAGTGGTTAATGGAACATCCCATTTTGGGGGAGTGACATGCCTCGCGCATATCTCAAACCTTAAAATATGTGTACATGAGTACTGCCACTTAGTATTGATATTGCAAGCTTATCTAGTCACTATGTGGTGTATCATACTCATGAGGAATTCAAATTCTAAATGTCCATTAATTATCTCTAGTTGAGGTTGTTTTGCCTCTTATGAAAAATGAATATCACATTATGGGGGAGTGATATGCTTCTTTTGCATATCACAATCCTAGGAAATGTGAACATATGAGGTAGTGCCACTTAGGGTCGATATAGTTGATTATCTTGTTTCTAGGTGGAATGTTGGCTCAAACATGGTCCTATTTTTGTTAGAAGATTTTATTGCTCGTCTTTTCGGTCTTTGTTCGAGTAAGAATTTCTTGGTGCGGTCTTTCTCAAATACATATCTCTATATCTTATTTGGGATACCATTTGCTTCAAGTTATTCTAATCATTGTTTTGCATGATTGGGTGACTAGTTGAAGCTATCAAGAATCTCTATCTTTGCATAGTGCTTAATCTTTTTATTTCTATCCTATGCTTTTTATTGTGAAGATTTATCTTTAATATCCGTGCAATATACCACCGAAAATCTATTCCAATACACTCATTGTCTTCGACAATTGATATACTTGTGTGTGGTAGCATTTGTGGATCATCTTCACATTGGAGTTAACCTCTTATTGCCTTAATTTCTTTCCAAAAAAAATTGTGTGGCTCCCATTGTCTTCCTTGGCTTTTGAACATATCTCTGATGATGTTTTTGATTATTATCAAATGTGTTTTAGTGGAAGACAAACCTTTTCTTCTCGGAACCTTGTGCCATTGTGAAAAGTGTTAAGGGTTTGGTTTATTTGTTGAAACCTTGCTCTTTTGGGAGTTTGGTATCTCATTGTTTATTCTCTATTTTATTTTCTTGAATGAGATAAATCTTTGAGCATTTGTGTTTTTAATTCATCTTTCATGCTTAATAGTTTTTGCTCGGTTCATTTGTTGAACTTTGTTGAACAAATCTTGTGTTGATTTGATTCTTTGATATAGTTTGGAAAACAAATGTGTTTTGTCACACCTTTTATGCCTTCTTGAATATTTTGGTGATTTTTCCAAAGTATATCTTCGTTGGATCTTGAAATTCTCGCGCATGCATGTTTAATAAATGTATATCTTATGTCATGTTTTGCTTTCTTTGATCCAATATATAGGGTATACTCCATCAAATTCTTAAACGGCTAAGATGTGCATGAAATTCAAATTTCATCTCTAAATATGCACATATTTTTATGGAGTGTATCCTATGTGTTGTGGTTATTCTAACCACTTTGGACCCAATAAGTTTGGGGACCAAGATGTACTTGAATGTTGTTTTAGGTACATTTAAGATGCAATGGATGCTTGTTTCGTCTATAAAGAAAGTTGTCACCACATGATAATTGGAGCCAAGCTAGGATGATCTAAAAATTCTTATCTACTACATCATACCATTGCTATCTTGGTAACAAGTATCTTATTCATGCATACTATTCTTCCATCCAATCTCTTGTAGGTTGCATCTTGGCATGAATTTATTTGGTTGTAAATGTTCGATTCTTGCAATTATATTTGAAAGACTTCTATATCCTTATTGCTTATGTGAGTAATTTGAGATGATGCATATAATGGGGAGTATATAAAATCATGTTCATGATTCACTAATTCCAAATATGCCTTCTAGCAATTTGTTGCATATCAACACCTCAAGGTACTCTCATGTGCAATATTGTTGAAATTGCATTGAATCATTCCTTTTGATACTTGTTGCCTTTCTCAAAGTATCCCAACTAGCATTAATTCCCTTAGTGTTAGTTGTGATGGTTTTGAGATTTTTTTTTTATTCTTTGGTGAAGTTCATTGATATACCATAAGATAAAATAGAGCCATGGGCTATATATGCACTTAAGCAAAGTATACTTTTTGGTATATCTCATGACTTCTGCTTGGATAGCATGTATTCTTTTTATTAACCTCTTATGTGTGGATGTTTCTTTGTGGATTATTCTCATGTTTTCCCCTTAGAAACTTATATACACAAGAGTATTATTCTCTCCCCTTGATATGCTCGCTCTTTTCCGACCATCACTCTTATCCTCTTGATTTTTAATGGTTTTGGTATGGTCTTGATTTATGAGTGCTTGGTTTACTTTTATTTCTTCTTCATGCACTCATATCTCATATTTGGTTTCTCTTGGACTTAAGATTGTCTTGACAAGTGTATTGGTTTATATCTAATCCCTGTATCTTGGTTGTGTTCTAAATAATATAGAGGGAGTGAGGATTCCATGTTTGTGTATATTGTATTCAAATGAAACAACTAATTTATGCACGAACCTTGGGGAGCTTCCTTATTTCACTTATAGCACTATTTGTCCATTTGATTATTTGGATCTTTTGATTGCTTGCTTCATACGTTGAAGTTCCTTCACCTTGTTATCCTTTTAGCAATCCTTGATCCTCAATATAGTTTGATTTCCTCCAAGTGTTCATCATTGGTTATGTGCATGTGATTTCACTCATATTACGAGTAATGCACACCTTGTGTAGGAACTCATACTATATTGTCCTTCTAACCTTGTGTAAGGTTCCCAACCTTTAATAAGGTAGAGATCCCTGTGTTTACAATGCTAGTCCCTGGATCAATAGCTAGCATCCACAGTTAAGATGTAATATCAAGAAACATAGGTCATAATACAACTTTATAACCAGGAATAAAATAATTTATTACATCTTACATAGCTCATTTGGCTATCTCATTACAATGCAGCAGAATATAACAATAGCATGGGGTCCTTCATCTTCAAAGTGCCACAGGCAGACATGTTGGTTGTAGACTTGTAATCCTAATCATTAAACTTCACTAATATCAAACAAACCTGCAACATAACAAGTTACAGCCACAAGGGTCAATACATTTGAATTGTATTGGCAAGTGATACTATGGTAGAATAGTAGTATCTGTCATCTATATGCATTTGGCTAAGTGGAGCTTAGGCTTGCATTGCTCAAAAATAGATTTTCCTATCAGTTGAAAACACTAAGTTTTTGTTTGGCAAAAATCACCCAAGGCATCTACCAATCAAAGATTGAAGATCCTTTAACCCTTGTTCAACCACAAGTTTTTAACTTAGAAATTTGGATGATGAGATTCTTGATAGCTTCCATGTCTTGCTGCTCAAATTGTCCTTTACCAGGGACATGGCTAAGTACTTAGATTTTACACTCTGCAGAGGTGGTGCACTTTCCCCACAAGACTTGGTTTCCCAAGACAAGATTTTTCAGAAGCCTTCCCTTAGACCAGAATGGACGCGTTCCAACCTATCATTCCCCTACCACCAACTGTCCATTTGGCTAAGTTATTGCAACCTATATGATCCAGGCAGAGCCCATAATGCCATGTGGTTGCACTTGAAGCTTCTCAACATTTAACATCTCAAATCTCTTTGTTCCTGGGTGGCCATCCACAAGTGAGAGACACACGGTTCACCAGTCCCCTGGCCTTGTGTAACCACTCAACACAAACCATTCCTTCCATTCCACCTAGGTGATTCATTAACTTAGTTGTTTTATTAAACAAAACACAAGTCCTCAGACTTAGAAATTTTTCCATAGCATGAATATATATTCCACCCTTATTTTCTACTAGCTAAGCTAAGCATGATAGTAGTAGGGATCTTTAACTTAGAAATTTCTACTAAGGTTTCATCTACTAGGATTTCCCATAGCATGTTTTATACTTAGCAAAAATTCCATGCAAGTCCTACTTAGAAATATCACTAATGCATAGTGAAAATAATGGGACAAAAGTATGAAGCATCACTTGACTTTTTGGTAGAGTATAATTTCACTCCTTTTCCTTGCTACAATCACACTCTTCAAGTCACTACAATTCAATCAAGCAAGGCACAAGTTCAATCTACCATTCAAGCAATTCATCACATAAAATCATAGAAACAAGATAATGCATGCAAGCATGCCAAAGATTGTTTTATTTGGAAAAGTGGTTTCTAAAGGTTCACAAACATTTGAAAACACCTAATGGTCATTTTATAAAGTGGCAAAGTCATTTGCAAAAGGTTTCACTTTATAAACCATTTTTAAAACAAGATATCATTTTATGTGGTGTAGAAATGTTTTAGTAAGGCATTAATCTATAGGATTCACAAAATATGTTTTCAAACCATAAAACTTTGTGTTTAGGGTCAGAGAGTTTATTTCCAAAACATTTCTCAAAGGCTTTCCTCCAAAATCATTTTTAATAAATAAACCATATTTTTATTTGACTAGAATTGGTTTAAATCCAAGATTCATTGTTTTGTTTCACCAAATACATTTTTGAAACCACAATTTGTTTCCTATGGTCAGTAGGTTCAAAACACACCATTTGCCAAAGATTTTATCCTCAAAATCATTTTAGAATAATTTTTATATCCTAAACAAGCATACACATGTTTCTGCAAAAACAAACATTTTACCACAGGCTTTTTACTAAACAAAGTGCATGGTTGGCTAGGGCTTGTTTTTCTGAATCCATTGATATAAAGTTTGCAAAATTTGGACGTGTGGTTTGAAAGTTATGGATTTTACAAAATTGAACATATAATAGGAAGTTTCTGTTTTTAAAACGAAGTCTGAGCCACGTGTCGAGTTCTTACTCGCTGATACCGTTTCGTCTGGATCACGCGCTGTAGGCCGTTGGATTTAAGTTGGATCATGCGGCACAGAGAAAAACATACCGCTTCAGTTAAGTTTCTATCGTGGCCATGCGATTACGATCTGACGGTGCTAAGCACACTAGCCAAAGATGGGCGGCGCTGCGGTGGCTACTGGCGGCGGAGCTGTCAGACGACGACGGTGGCGATGCTACAGGAGGTGAGGAAGGAAGGGGAGATGCTCACCGGGTTCAGGAGGTCACGACGATGCTCAATGTGTTGAGATTTCGTCGAGGGGCGCACGGTGGTGACGGCAATCGCTCGCCGGAGTTCAAGACGGCGTCGGTTGCGGTCAGTCATTGTCGAGGGCGACGCTACGGAACACAAGAGAGCAAGCAAACCATGTAGTTAGATGCACTGGAGAGTGGGGAGTATGTGCGTGTGAAAGAGAGGGAGAGGGGAAGTCAGGAGATACCAGGAAGGGTCGTCGGAGTGAATGGCAGATGGTGGCGCGTTCAGTCGAGGTAGTTGCCGACGATATGGGGCACGCGCGAGTGAACTGAGGAGGCAGGGAGATGCGCCAGGGCCTGGAGGTCACGTCCGTGTGCTCAAGGAGGCAAGGGTTGGCGTGGGGTCGCCGGAATCAGTAGGGAAAGCCGTCGGTGACACTGAGGTTCGGAGAGGAATTAGGGCGGCCTGGGGGCGTGCTAAGGTGGGACGACAGAGGGGAAGGAGAGAGGAGGGGGGACGCTTTAACGTGCGTGGTCGCAGGGCTGATTAATCGCGGTGTTACTGCGTATTACGCTGGCTTTGATTTGGCAGCAACGGCCGGCGAGAGGGGGCGCGGTCAGCGGCGGGTGAGGACGATGACGACGTGGCCGTGGGCCTGGTTAGTCAGCGAGTGAGGGAGTGTGGGGTGGGGTCCGGTTGTCATTCACTGTGCGGGTTAATTCGTGAGTGAAAGAAAACGCTTCAGGGGAGAGAGAGGGAAATGGGCTGCTGGGCTTAGTTGGGCTGGCCGGCTGGGCTGGCTTGTTCTCTTTTTTTTGTTCTGTTTGTTTTTCTCTTTTTCTTTTTCTTTTATTCTGATTTGGTTTTGTTTGGCCAATTCAAACATTCATTTGAATTCAAACCTTTGTCAACTTTTGGGTAGGTTTAAAGGTTAGTAGCACAACCAAATGTCAAATTTTGAATAAAAACTTTATTCTTTTTGGGTCTTTTATTTATTCAAAATAGACTTAGTTTTAAATCATATAAGATTTATTAATATTTCTAAACACCATTTGATTTTCCAAAACCACCCAAATCTTTTCAGTAGGTTTTTATTTGATTATTTGGGTGTCAAATAATTCATCTTGAATTATTTGGAAATGTTTTTAATATGATTCATTAATCATTTAAGATTGGGTATTTATTTTAATTCCAATAGGATTTGGTTTATGCCATTTATTTTATTTTGGAAATTTCTTTATCCAATATTTTATTTGGATTTGGGTTATAATTCATTCCACTTGTTTAAAGATTTGGCCAAGATTTGGTTTGATCTTTGAATATTCTTTAATTAATATTTCTTTCTTCTTCTTATAAAATCCATATCTTTTTATTTAGAGATCCAAACTTGGGAATTCCAATTTGTGAAATCTTGTTTTAATTTGTTTATCCTTTTAAAACTCTCTTTGGATTATTTGCTCACCAATTGGTATGGGTTTCTTGATAGATGCTTTATTAACTTTGGGAATTCAATTTCTTATCTTATTAAATTCATAAGATTTTATTTATGGTTCCAATTAAGTGAAACCAATTTATATGGTTTTATAATATTTCTGTCTTTCTTGATCCTTTGTGAATGTTTGTTGATCAATTTTTATATGGATCAAATCCATGGATTTGGAGATAACTTGGAAATGATTTTTATTCCCTTAGGGTTTAAGGTTTGGATTTATTTTCCAAGTGTTTAAATTTCCAGATACATTCATTGAGGAATGCATTTCTCTTGATTTGGATTTTTGTTGGATTCAAACTTTTTATCAAAGTTTGTTCAAGATGGGATTTTAAGTTTCCTTTTAGAAACAAAAGTTTCTTTTCACCCTGATTTTCAAACAAAATTTTATTTTGTTTATTTATTTTTCACATAACAAGATTTGGAAAATCTTGGGATGTGACACCTTGTTATCCATTTTGGCACTTGTTGTCAGTGGGGGAGAAGTTTAGAGGGTTTTAAGGGAAATGGTTTTCTACTTAAGATTGGTTTGTTCTTAAGTGTTTGCCTTTCATGCATCTCATCTTTATTATGTTTTGCATGGTTGTATATATGGTGGAAACTCTCCCAAAGGCTATGCTTAACAATGTACGCAATGAAATTCAAGATCATCACACGTGCATATATTGTGGGGGAGTTTGCTCTATATATGTTGGTTCTACTCACATCCCCTGCATTAGTTGTAGTTTACGAAGGAGAATAGGTTTTGATATGGGCTAGTATCTTTGTGTTACTTAACCATATAAAATACAACCTCTTGTATACAACTTATTCTTGGATAAGCTGCGTACTTGTTTCTAATATTCATTATATAAGCCCTCTTGTTGTGATTGTCATCAATTACCAAAATGGGGGAGATTGAAAGGGTAATTGCCCCTATGTGTGGTTTTGGTGATTAATGACAATCCCTATGGACTAATGTTTTCACTGAGTTTTATATGAAGGTATATTCCATAGGTCATGCGTGTAGTCCATGTGTTGGATTCAAGTATGGATGCCATGAAGATAAAGATATACCTTGAGTATTGGCATCAAAATCATCGAGTTGAAGAGAAGAATATGATATGATCAAGATCTTGAGAGTGTGATCTCAATAGAAGAATTCAAGATATGTCTCTAAGTTGGTGTCATGATAGCCTCATTAGTTGAGCTATGGTTGACTAAGATTTAGAGCATGTAATCAAATGAAGAGTTCCTTATGTACCTCAAGATATTAAGATGGAGCACGAGAAGATACTTGGTTGACCAATACAAAGAGTGAAGAGTGATTTCAAGTTGGTCAACACATGAAGCATAAAGAATGTACCACATGGTCTTGTGGTATGATATTATATAGCCCATGAGAGGATGACATGAAGTGGTGATCGTCATCAAGGTTGACAAGGGCAAGTTCAAGATAAGCATCTCGAGAAGATCATTTGCTTGAAGCTTGCCATCCATATTGGTGATAATGGACATGTGAAGACATGTATTAATGAAGCTATCCCATAGTGGTGTATGGGGGAGCAAATTAGGAGTCTTCACGAAGCAACAATGATCAAGTGTTGCATTTCGACTTGGGTGGAGCTTGAAGCGTTGTCCTCAAGATCAAGCGGTATGCGTAAGGCAAAGGTATGGCCTTGCTAGGTTTTCCTTTTACCGGTCTCAAGGTGGTTGTTGGGAGACCGGTTTATAGGATAGATAGCCGCACTATCAAGAGGGGCTCTCGGTTGTGTAACTTGATCACATCGTCATAGGGAGCTCAATAGTTTGCATACTTTGCATCTTCCTATTTTGTTGCTTCTTGGTGTTTCTCCATGTGAGGTTCTTGAGCTTGTTTCTAGCTCTTCAACAAGCCCAAGTTCATCGAAAACGGAATTTGTATGCATCTTCTATGGCGTTTTCGAGTTTGGAGGTTTTATCGGTTCTTATTTAGGGAGGCTTCTTACCTTTATTCATTTGGTTCTATCCTCCTTTGTTGGGATATGATGTTTCTCTGTACAATCTTTTAGAGCTTGTTGTCCTCGTCAAAACAAGCCCAAGATCATCGAAATCGGAGTCCGGATGCAAAAGTTATTGCGTTTTCTGTGAAGTCAGTTTCATCCCAGTTGTGGATCCGGTTCAACCGGCTCCCAGACCGGGTGGTCTGGTGCCAGCACCGGAAAACCGAGATTCAACCGGGTTTCAACCGAGATTCAACCGGGATTTTCGGTTTTTTTATACCGAGTCTATCCGAGACTGTGTACTGACCCTTATCCCGGTTGAGATCCGGTTTTCCGGTCCAGGAACCGAACCATCCGGTTCTGGAGCCGGTCCAACCGAACTTTCAACCGGATTCGCACAGTTTTCTCCCAACGGCCATATTTTCTTTCCACTATAAAAGGGGGTTCTTCTCCCAACGTTTTAGAGTGTTCTTGAACACAAAATTGACCTCCATTGTTGAACCTCTTGAGCTTGCTTCCTCCCCCTTCCCTCCTATGATTCTTGCATATTTTTGAGGGCTTTGGAAGAGGAGATCTAGATCTACAATCTCCACCAACCAATTCCTCCTCTAAGTGAGGGGAACCCATTGGATCTAGATCTTGGAGTCATTGGTTGACTTCCACCATTGTTCTTCCTCTCTAATTCCTCCCTAGCACTTGTTGCTTTGGTGGGATTTGAGAGTGAAGGATTTGAGCACCCTTGGTGGTCTTGCTTTGCATTCTTGCATAAGTGTTGAGCTCTCCATTATGATTTGTTCGAGTGATAGACCGTAAGATTGTTACTCTTGGAGTGTGACCTCCTAGTTGGCTTGGCGGTTGGTGTCGCGGTGTTCTCTTCATGGAAGATTGTGAAGAGACCCGGGATTCTCCTTCGTGGAGCTTGTGAAGTGGTTGTGGAGCTTGCCATCTCCGGAGTGGAGGAAAAGCTAGCCATAAGGAAAGGGCCTATTCCTTCGTGGGATAGACTCAGAGAAGAAGGTGAGCCTTTGTGGCGCGTGAGGAATCCTTCCTGGAACCTCACACCTATCCAACATGACGTAGACCCTTCCCAAAGGTGGTGAACACGGGAATACATCTTCGTCTCCACGTGCCTCGGTTATCTCTATATCCGAGCTTACTTTCCTTGTGATAGCTATCGAGCTTGAAGTACTTATATCTTGATTATCACTTGTGGTATATTTATCTTGTGCTATCTTGCTTAGCTTAATTTGTTGTTGGTGCACTTAGTTGAGCCTAGTGTATTTAGGTTTTGTGCTTGTAAAATAAACGTTAGTTTAATTCCGCATTCTATCAAGCCAAAACCGTAACAGTTTTGAAATTTCCTATTCACCCCCCCTCTAGGCGACATCTCTATCCTTTCAGATCCGAATAGGTCTTTCTTATCCCTATATGATAGTCGTCAGTTGTATTGAGTCTCTATAGGTTGTTTAGTGCATGTTGCGCTGCCGCTTCAGTCCACCATACCTATGTAGGCGAGGACCGCCGAATTCTAGTCTCGCCGTGTACTGGCCTCGGTACTGACTGCTCTCCTTTTTCCTTTGCCCTTTGTCGGCACCCATTTTGTTTAAGCAGGTTTGAGATCGACGTTGTTAGCAGGGTTACCCTTCCGGCTTGGCCTCGGCAGGGTTATGGACGCCATTGGTTATTCTTCAGGGCTCTTAGCTCAATTTTCATATTGTCCGTACTCGGACGCTGTATCGTTTTCAAGGTGATTTGGATCTTTGTACTGTATATATGTATTCTTGACTCATTGTGTCGCTGTTGTATATATATGTTCTGTGGGTTCCATCGTGGACTAATGTGTAATGGTATTACTTCGTTTTCCACCCGCACGAAAGTGCCTGGTGGGCACCTTTGAATCGTTTCTATGCGGGTTTGGCGGGGATCGCTGAAACTTGCATAGGGCCGATTCTGAGGGTGTTACAGAGTGGTATCAGAGCTCAGCAGTTACGATACCCCACTGGTCCAGCCTATAGGATAACCTAGCTAAAGAACGTTGTAGAGTGTCAAAACTATTTTGCCAAATCGGTTGGATAGATCTGATTAGGTCTGGTTTTACTCCTTGTCCCTCTGCTTTTCTCCTCTTACCTTTGCGTGTTTTGAATCTGCTCTCTTATCTTTTCTTCGAGTCTAGGAATTCTCGTGGTTGGGTTTCCGTCGTACCTTTAGGGTTTCACTTCCTTCTTTTGTAACGGTGCTTCGACATCCGACCTTCACGCTATCTGATGAATCTTTCATCTGTTGTACCTTTCACTGGACCGAATATTCACTAATTTTTTTTCTTTCTATCCTCCGGTGTTTTCCGATACGACGAAGTCATCTACATCAAATCTGATGAGAATCTCCACCCCTCCTTTGTTTCCAAACCTCGCTTGTCGAGATCTTCAGTCTAAATTCCGAGAGTTGGTTGCATAATTTTACCATTCATGTGTAGAGTAATGCTTTGGGTGCGCGATGGACTGATCACCATCCGACTACTCTTATCATTCGCTTTTGTGCATTGAATTGGTGGATAAAGCAATTTTACTCCTTCCATGGAAGTTAGAGGTGGCCTTACCTTTTGATACCTCTACCTTCGTCCTTTGTTTCTCCGGAGTGTTCTCTCGATGAACGTGAGCACCGACCCTTGTTGGTGGTGTCGCCAATTTCAAGATGAAGAAGGAACCCTCGTTAGTGGTGTCGCAAGGACCTACGCGTAGCAAGAATATTCAAGTCATCGGATTTCTTCCCCATACTAGGAGGCGGATCTCGAGGGCGAGATCCATTGTTAGTGGTGTCGAATTGTAGCACCCCGGGTAAATCCACTACTAGAAAATCGCGTGTTATTTTATTTATGCATCATCATGACATCATGCATATTTCTACACTAAACTATTTCTCTAAACCCTCTATTTGTTTTATAAATATCCGTATTTTATTTCAAATCAAACCCTCCGTCCGCCTGGATATTTTGTTTGCCTAAACTATTTTATCAAAGAATGTTTAAAATTAAATAAAGTAAATAAAACCTAATTTTGTGGGGAGGCAGCCAGATGACTAGGCCCAAGGCCCAGTCAAAGGCTACCTACAACCCACCTATAGAACCTAACCCTAGAACAACCAAATCCCTACTTACTCCCTACTTCCTCTCTCACCCCGCCGCCGCAGCACACACACACGCACGCAACCGCGCCCGTGGTCAACCACCCCACGACACCCAGTAGACCCCGCTCAGACCGGCCCCACCTGCAGCGACGCCTCGCCCATGCGGACGCGATGCACTCCACCCACCCCGTAACCTCTGTCCCCACCCCGCACCTGCCCCCGTTTCCTGTCGCCGCCTCTCTCTCCCCCACGAACCCCAATCCCGCAAGCCACCAAACCCGCCACTCTGCTTGCATCCGTCACCGCCAGCCCACATGCCCCGAGCTCCACCCGGCCGCCAGGCTCCATCATCTCCCCGGCCGCGTCCTCCGCCGCCATGGCGCTGCCATGTGGGCTGCCTCCCCGTTCTCTGTGCCTCCCCACACCTCTCTCTCCGGACGTCCTCCCCATGGCAGAGCTTCTCCGCCCGCCTCTTGCGAGCACCCCGGACGCCCTTCTCTGTGTGTCGCCGCCCCTCCTGCTAGCGTCGCCCTCTGCAGGCGCCCCCCCGTTCCCCTGGCGCACTGGCCAAGCCCCTCTGTCGACCTTCCTCGGCCCTGCAGCGCTGCCGCCTACGCCCGCACGCGTGCCCGGCCGCCGTGACCTTCGTGTCGGCCGCTGCCCCCTCCTTCGAGCGCCGCCGTCGCCCTCACCGCCTCCGGCCGCGGGACCCTTCCTCCCTGCTCTGTGCCACCGTTCGGCTCCAGCGTCTCCGGCCAGCGCCCTGACGACATCGAGCCCCGCCACTGTTGTATGGCCTTCCTGGAGCCTTGCTGCCTCTGCTTCTGTGCGCCGCCGCCTTGCTTCGAGCCCGTGCTATGACACCAAGGCCTGCAACTGCTCGTCCGTGTTGGCGTCCCCATGTTCCTGTCAAGTGCACGTGTTGGCCCTTTTAGACATATTGGTGTGGTGAGGTAGAAGCGGAGAAGTGCTGTGGGTGGATGTGGTTTGGTGTTGGTGCTTTGACAGTGCGGTGGGGAGCTGAGAGAATTTGAGAAGCAAAGAACTCCGAAGACAGAACTTCATGGAATCCGAAGACCCGAATCCCTTGGAACGCCAAGGTCTCCATCCCGAACCCGAAGACGCCAAGTTCCTCTTCACGGACTCGAAGACCGATCCTAGCGTCCGAAGACCGAACCTGAACCACATCGAACCAAGATCGTCGACCCCTATGTGTGACCCTAAGCCCATATTTTTATAAATGATATATCTTGTTGCATATAAATTGTCATGATTGCACTCATATTGTGGTTTGGAGGCATTATGTTGATTCACCTCATAATTAAATATGGAGGCCATATGCGGGCGAATCTAGTCTAATATTGGTCCCATTTAAATTTGTTTAGCGAGTCGGTGCCATTATTTGACATGTTAATATAACATTTAAATTGCGGGGTATGTAAACAACTTGAACCACTTAATATTTGTCGGGACCCTGGTTCCGCTTAATATTGCCTAATTGCATCGCATCCTTGTCATGCCATACATCATACATGCATCGTGCCCGATCTTTTGGCGTAGTATTAAATAGTGCGTCCGATATTTCTCCTAGTGCTTTGCTTCTTCACGGATTAGGCCGATGATTTGATGCGAGAGTCGATCCGATCTTCGGATGAACCTTCGGCAATGTTTTCAGGCGAGCATTCTCCCCTTTCTACCTATTTTACTTTATAGTCTTTATTTCCTCCTGTTGATCTATTGCTATCTATGTTGCGATGATCTAGTTTTCGTACCCGTGATATCCCTTGTAGCCTTATATTGCCTTGGACACATCCTATTACCTGTTGTTTGGTAGATAGTTGGACTTGCGTGTCGTAGTCGCTTGCTCAAGTGTTGTTGCGTGTCGTTAAGTACCATAGCTGTTGGAGTAATGCCTTATGTTTAATGTTGGAGATGATTATCACTTTAATTATTGTTTAATAACTAAAATTGAAATAGGTAAATAATGCAGAGGCATAGGTGGGCAATAGATGTTATTTGGTTTTTAACCGTCCACTTGTGTCCCGTAGGAACCCGAGTACTTGATACCAGTTCTTTGAATATTCGCACTATCCGCATGTGGGACCATGAATCCCCCTAACCCTAGCTTAAGTCATATTTAATTCCTTGGGGCCACAAGTAGGTTGGGGCTTTATTACTATCCTGTACTTATGCCATGCTTTACTGCTTTATTTACGATTGCGCGTGGAGCGCCTGTACTATTTTGGAACCAACGTGGAATGTTTTCGCGGTATCAACAAGCCCAGTCACACTTTCGGGTTCCCAGTCGTTTACAGCCATTGTCACAAACCTCTGGGTCCGTCTCGGAGCCGGCCAACTTCGTCGCGGGTAGCTTAGTGGGGTGGCCCCTGAAATCAAATATGAATCTTGCGAATGTTCTGTCGTGATGCCTCGTTGGGTTTTCATTTGGTTTTTCTCGAGGTTGATCGTGCGTGTGTTGCTATTTGTGCCCTCCTACAGGGTAAAACTTTCTGAAAGCCGTGTCTGCGGTTATGGACGACTTGGAGCACAATATCTCGATCATAGACAACTATAACTAAAGTAGTGCTATAAATTTGACTTTATAATGACTAGTAATCAGCTTCACTATAATGGAATGGCTAAATAAAAGTGCCAACAACTGCTGTTTGGGTGGTCACCTGCTACCATTGTACCTGACTAGTAAGTATTGCAACTACAACGGAATGGCTAAATAAAAGTACCAACAACTGCTGGGTTTTGGGATGCCTTATGCTATATGTATCTGACTAGTAAGTACTACAACTATAATGGAATGGTTAATTAAAACTGCCCACTGCTTATTATATCAGGATGACTCATGCTATCTATATTTGACTAGTAATTGCCGCAACTATAACGGAATGAATAAAACTGCCCACTGTGTGAGTTCCTAGGTTGACTTCCTCGTTTGGTCTCGAGGGGAAACACCAGGATGGGTATGCTTGGTGATAGTTTCAGGTTGGATCCGAATAGGTCTTTCTTATCCCTATCTGATAGTCGCCAGTTGTATTGAGTCTCTATAGGTTGTTTAGTGCATGCTGCGCTGCCGCTTCAGTCCACCATACCTATGTACGCGAGGACCGCCGAATTCTAGTCTGGCCGTGTACTGTCCTCAGTACTGACCGCTCTCCTTTTTCCTTTGCCCTTTGTCGGCACCCGTTTTGTTTAAGCAGGTTTGAGATCGACGTCGTTAGCAGGGTTACCCTTCCGGCTTGGCCTGGGCAGGGTTATGGACGCCATTGGTTATTCTTCAGGGCTCTTAGCTCAATTTGCATCTTGTCCGTACTCGGACGCTGTATCGTTTTCAAGGTGATTTGGATCTTTGTACTGTATATCTGTATTCTTGACTCGTTGAGTCGCTGTTGTATATATATGTTCTGTGGGTTTCATCGTGGACTAATGTGTAATGGTATTACTTCGTTTTCCACCCGCACGAAAGTGCCTGGTGGGCACCTTTGAATCGTTTCTATGCGGGTTTGGCGGGGATCGCTGAAACTTGCATAGGGCCGATTCTGAGGGTGTTATAGTTGACCTCTCAGTATTTGCCTCTTGTGGGGACTTGATGGAGGGGACTACTTGTTGGTAGAGGGAGGGATGTTAGCACTTACAGTGACTATAAATCTGTTGGCACTCCTTACGTATCAACTTGGGAATCAAGGAAACTCACAAAACACTATCCATGCCATGGGATACGTCCTACGGGATTATGTCCCTTAATAGCGCAATAATTCAATTGATGTTGATTGTTGTCTGATGTGGTTATGAGGATGATTTGAGATGTGGTTGCTGTCTCTTTGTCCAAATATGGAGTTCCTCCCACACATACATAACTGAGAATGTTCATAATAATAATCTTTACTTAGCCCTTTATAATGCTAGTGGTGTATCCGCTAATCCATGAGAATGGTTTTTCCCACTGAAGTTTCAAATCTCTTTTACATATGCGATACTTATTTTCTATATTCAGTTTTGTTCACTTTACTCATTGTTCTCTTATACCAAACCCACCCCCAACACCTTTTTACGCAATACTCGCATTTTATCCTATTACTTAGAACTTTATTTAGCATTTCTATTTTTAGTATTTATTTCAATAATTCCTAGACTTCAGACTCCTTCTCCCTATGCAATCGATATTTTTATTTCGAAACTAGCTACAAGCGATCTGTGCACTTGCAGTTATCAGCGCACCAGCGATAATTTTACCGTGTGGCCCCATGTTCGCACGAAGATCGAGGCCTCGTGCGGTCACCACCATATTTACCACAAAGATTTTACTGCCCATGATTTTTACTTTTTACTATTGTAGCCACGTGTCACCATATCATTTTCCTTGGCGCTTCATCGCCCCTGATCAACGGTGCAGGTTTGCACCCCTTTGCTTTATAATCTGGAAGTTTAGGAAATTTACTGCTCACTTCTCGTGTCGCTCTTGTGTTCTATCGTGCCCTTGCTGCCATTCCTTGCAAGCCACCTATGTCGTTACCTCAAGAGACGCTATGGGAAAATCGAGGGGAGTCTCGTTCACCGCCAACGCCATGTCCAAAAAGAAAAGGACCGTCGGCTGGGTGCCATCGAAGTGCACCGCTTGCGATCTGCGCGATATGCGGAAATTCAACTTGCTAGAGGAGGATGCTTTCAAACTTCCAGGAGACGAATCCGTATTGCCTGCACCCGAATTGGGATGTCGGGTAATGTTTTTTTATTTCCTTTACTGTAGCCTCTCTCTTCTGGCACACGAGTTTCTTTGTGGCCTTTTATTTGTCTATGGAGTGCAACTCTACCAGCTCACGCCAAATTCCATTCTCCACATCGCTTTTTCATCACTCTCTACGAGAGTTTCCTCGGGATCCATCCCCAATGGGGCCTGTGGAAGCACTTCATTTCCGTTCACTGGAGCGCCTCTCACACCATCATTCATGATGTCAGAGGCACAATTATCTCTGTCCATTCCGATGTGAATTACTTCGACTTGAAAACCACGGATTTTGTCCAAGGTTGGAAATCGAAGTGGTTTTATATCAAGGACCGGCAAATCGAGGGCCAGAAGTTTGGGTTAGCCCCCTTCGACCTTAAGAAAACTTGTCGGAAGATCAACTCGTGGGAGCAGGGCCCCTCTGCTGAAGAAATGACGGAGATCCAACCGTTGTTGGACCGGATTGAGAAGTTGTGTGCCGTGGAATTGACAGGTTTGCAAATCCTGACTCATTTTCTACGAGTTCACATCCATCCTCTCCAAGCTCAGCTGGCTTTCTAAATCATTAGAAGCATTTTTACCACTAGCATATTGATGACCCACAAGTATAGAGGGTGAATCGTAGTACTTCCGATAAATAGGAGTGTCGATCTGAATGAGGAGCAGAATTTGTTGACTAGTGGTTTGGAGCAGGAATTCTCTGTAAATACTAAGCAAACGGATTTTTAGGGTTTTTTGATAAAGCAAAGAAATAAAGTGCAAGTAAATAAAGATAGCAAATAATTGCAGCAAGTGGCTCAATCCTTTCTTAGCAAAGGACAAGCCGTTTGTAATACTTATGAGGACCAAACGTTCTCGAGGACACATGGGAATACTGTCAAGTATTTTTGTTTCATATAGTTGATTAATCTTCTTTGGTTTGATAAGTGTTGTGTGGGTGAACCTGTGCTAATGTACTGACCTTACTTGGACTAATACATACTTGTGATTAAACCCCTTGTAAGCATCCGCAACTACAAGGAAGTAATTAAGATAAAAACCTAACCACAACCTTAAACTCTGAGATCCTACACTCCCTTGTGGAAAGGTTTCCTAACAGGGGTTCAAGTTTCTATCACTCCGGCAACCCCACGATTAGTATCCAAGTACAAAATGCATTCCCCTAGGCCCATAAATGGTGAAGTATCATGTAGTCGACGTTCACATGACACCACTAGAAGAATAGCACCACAACTTAAATATCCAGCCATTGAATAATACCTCAACACAATTCCACTACTAACAACATGACTTCTCCCATGTCCTCAAGAACTAAACGAACTACTCACGAGACATCATATGGATCAAGATCAGAGATGATATGATGATGAATAACAATCTGAACATAAACAATAATTCAATGGTTCCACTCACAAGCATCAACTACAAAAGTAATTAACACCTATAAAGTTTCCCCTAAGAACTATGCAAGTATCAACACAATTGTTATAGCGGGATGGAGTGGTGATGATGGTGCTGGTGGAGATGGTGGTGTGGATGATGATGATGATCCTGATGAATTCTAGCTTGATGACGGTGTTGATGGCGACGATCTCCCCTCTTGGGAAGGAATTTCCCCGGCAGAAATCTGTCTGCCAGAGAGCTCTTTCTCTCTCTGTAGTTGCCTACCCACAGAGGCGGCAAAATCTTTCTGTGGTCACCCTCGTGTATTAGGGTTTCAAAGAGAAGATATAGGCGAAAGGGCGGAGCAGGAGGTAGGCCAGGGTCACCACACCCCCTGGTGGCGTGGCCCAGGGTGGCCCGCACAGGGGGGTGTGGGCCCCCTATGGCCCATCTCATCCTCCCCTTCTGGTATCCTTCATCTTCTGGAAAAAATATGATTTTCCATGTATTTTCTGGTATTTTATGAACTTCATGAAAATTGCATCCAAACACCGCTTTTTCCATCAGAATCCTGACTCTGGCAGTTCATCCTCCAAGAATCATCCAAAATGCAAAAATAGATAAAATAACATAAGTATCACCTCTTAATATGAAATATATCAATGAATAACAGCAAATTATGATATAGAATAGTGATGAAAATTGGACGTATCACATATTTATTAGGAACAAAAGGTGGCCTACCATATGAGTTATTATAGTTGTTCCCATATCCATTACTACCAAAGTTTCTTATATAGTTGACTATATACATTTTCATTGGTGTTTGTTACCAAATCTTGTAGAGGAACATTATCTGTATTTTACTTAGATATGTAGGCAAATATAGCATCAATTTTACTTCCTATGGGGTCTAGTTCTTCAATGGATTTAACTTTATTAGATGGATTTGGTGCTCTTTCAGTAAGCCATTGACTATGGTTGTGGAGCATGCTTTCTAGGATAGCTTCAGACAGAGTTTTACTAATAAATGCATCCCCGCAGCGGAATCTAGAATGGTTCTTGACATGATAGTTAAGTCATTATAAAAATAATGCAATATTGTCCATTCATTTACTCCATGTGATGGGCAAGATCTAAGCATGTTTTTAACTCTCTCCCAAGTCGTTTCTACATGTTCATTATCATTTTGTCTAAATGATAGGATACTATTTTTGTTCTATAGAATCTTAACAGGTGGATAGTATTTCTTAATGAAAGCTTCTTTTAAGTCATCCCAAGAGTTTATACTAGCAGTGGGAAGTGATAACAACCATTCTTTAGCTCTAACTCTTAGTGAAAATGGGAATAGTTTAAGTTTGACAATGCCATTTTCCACATTTTTAAATTTTTGCACATCACAAATTTTATAGAAATCATGGAAATGCATAGAGGCATCCTCACTAGTAATCACCTCAAATTGTTCTTTAGTTATAAGGTTAAAAGACCAGGACTGACTTCAAAACTTTTAGCAGTAATTTTAGGAGTGGTAATAGGTCTAGCTATGAATTGATCATTAGGAGTGTTTGTGTATTCACAGAATTTTATTCCTATTCCTCCCATGTTTGCAAATAAAAAGTTTGATACTAATTTTATGAGTTTTTCTATTTTAAGGAAAACTTAAAAAATACTAAAAATAAGAAAAAGTAAAATACTTTAAAAATCTAAAAGGAGAAGAAAAAGCTCATATTCCAACTCACATTCCGGATCTCCTCGTGATGTCCTGGATCCAATCCAAGACTCCTAACAACATTCGGTCTCCAACTCATATTCCATATATACTTAAACAACATCGAATCCTTAAGTGTGTCTCCCTACGGTTCATGAACTATGCAGACATGATCGAGACACCTCTTTGATCAATAACCAATAGAGGGATTTGGAAATACATATGGATCCCACATATTTGTACGATGACTTCATGATCGAATGAACCATTTACATTCAATACTCATTCCCTTTGTCGCGTGATACTTTACTTACCCGAGGTTTGATCGTCGGTATCTCTATACCTAGTTCAACCTTGTTACCGATAAGTACTCTTTACTCGTATTGTGATGTGACATACCTTGTGACCTTGTCACATGCTTGCAAGCCAATTGGATGACACTCCACCGAAAGGGCTCAGAGTATATCTATCTGTCATATGGATCGACAAATCCCACTCTTGATCCATGCACTTCAATCCATAGTTTCAGAATAATTAATGCCACCTTTATAACCACCCAGTTACGAAGTGGTGTTTGATGTCTTCAAAGCATCCATCCGGTGATGGTGATTAACATGATCTCATGATCGAAGGATTAGATTACTATGTATTTGAAAGCTTGTAGCAAACGAACTCTAAATACTTGATCTTATTCTATGCTAACTATAGGAGTGTGTCCTTCACATCATTCTCCTAATGACATGATCTTGTTATTAATGACATCTAATGTCCATGATCATGAAACCATGATAATCTATTAATCAACAAGTTAGTTTAACAAGAGGCTTACTAGGGACTTTTTTATGTTTACAAAACACACAAGTATTAATGTTTCCAGTTAATACAGTTATAGCATGGGGTGCAAACATGTATCATAAATATAAAGATATGATAATAACCACTTTATTATTGTCTCTTGGGCATATCTCCAACAATCTCCCACTTGCACTAGAGTCAATAATCTAGTTTGAAAAACTTTGTGCATTCAACGCATATGGCTTTCCGGTGTTGTATATACACTATTGCTAGTGGTAAACATAATCTTCAGATCTGACACTTCCAGGTCTGTGTGTATTTGCATGTCTTTGCGTCTCTACGCATCGCTCATTCTCCAATGAGATGGCATTGTATAAATTTGGTCCTTTGGTGAGACCTTTAGTTCCTTGGGTTTAAAATATGTCGATACAATTGTCGTACAATATATCTTCATAGTACTAGCCCGCTGTGAACCACACCTAGTTTGACAACAAACTACTTGACACAAATGCCCTCTTTTTCTGCTACAATAGTAGTCATATACTCAGCCTTTTGTTGTAATATCTATCACAATGTATTAACTTTGGAACTCATCCAAATCCGTTATGGAACTTTCTTTACATTACATTGTGCCACCCATAGTTTAAATTGATATAAACTTAATATGTATCTTATGACAAAACTAGTATCAATGTAACACTTTACAATGAACTATCTATCTATTTGTCACCTCTGCAAAAATAACATATTCTTAGTTCTTCCAAAGAGCATAAGAATATTGATACGTTGGAAACATATCTATAATTTTTGATGCTCCATGGTTGTTTTGTATCTACTTTGCTTTACTTGTCCACACTTTGAGGTGCTTTTTACATGTTTTCTGGTACTAATCTATTAAAAAATTGCAACAGTGCCAGATGCCTGTTTTCTGCTGTTTTTGGTTTCAGAAAAGTTAGTAAAGAAATATTCTCTGAATTGGACGGGACGAAGGACAAAGTCAATAACTTTTCGTGGGGAACAAGAAGTCCAGAGGAGAGCCGGAGGGGCCGGCCAGAGGGGCCACTCCCTAGGCACGGGGATAGGTGGGCCCGCGCATGGCTAGGGTTTGGTGGCCCTGGCCGCCTCCCGGTCTCGCCCCTTCGCCTATAAGAAGCCCTTGATGCAGAAACCCTAAGTGCCCGATCAGAAATCCACGAAACCGTCTGTAGCCTCCGCCACCATCGTCCCTAGATCGGGGGGATCTGAAGTTCTTCCCGGCACCTTGCTGGAGGGGAATCATCCCAGAGGCCTTCTCTCCAGTATGATTCGTGAGTAGTTCCACCTTGGACTATGGGTCCATGTAGTAGCTAGATGGTTGTATCTCCTCCTTTGTGCTTTCATGTGTAGATCTTGTGAGCTCCATTCATGATCAAGATCTAATCTATTTGTAATCATGCATGTTGTGTTTGCGGGGATCCGATGGATATTGAGATTATTATGTTGGTTTGATTAATGGTTCTATCTTTATGATTCTATCATGTCTGTGTTGTTTGTGATCTTGCATGCTCTCCGTTGCTAGTGGTTATCTTGGCCAAGTAGTTGCTAGTGACTCCAAGAGGGAGTATTTATGCTCGATAGTGGGTTCATGCCTCTAGTTTCCAAGGGAAGTGACAGAAATCTCTTTGGTTGTAGATGTGTTGTTGCTACTAGGGAGAAAACAACGGTCTCTTGTTCATGGAACATGTGGACTATTTACCTTACACACTTTGCTTAAAGTAGTTGTCTATTGCTTGCAACTTAATACTGGAGGGGGTCCGGATGATAACCTGATGGTGGACTTCTAGTCATAGATGCAGTTGGATGACGGTCTATATATATTGTTGTATTGCCAAATCAATCTTATAGGATCTTTCTGGCTAGTAATTGCATTGTTATGCCATGCTCAGTTCCTGTCAATTGCCCCGCTGTAATTTGTTTACCCTTCATGCCATGTTGTTTATCTAAGGAGAGCACCTCTAGTGAACTATGGACCCTGGTCCAATCTTTACCATTGATACATCTTCCACTGTTACTTTTTTACTTGCTGCAAATCATTACCTTCCACACCATACGTTTAATCCTTTGTCACAGCAAACCGGCGAGCTTGACAACCTCACTGATTCGTTGGGGCACTCTTGAGTTTGTGTTGTGCAGGTCTCCATGTTGCCAGCAACACCTTTGAGATGTTTCCTTCCTCCTTCAGGTTCGATAACCTTGGTCTCTAATGAGGGAAACTTGCTACTGTGCTCATCACACCTTGCTCTTGGGGTTACAACGAAGTGTCCCACGTCAAACACTGGGTGCACGCATCAAGATTTCTGGCGCCGTTGCCGGGGAGGCTAAGGACGTATTCACTAGGGGAGTCCTTCACTTCCTTTCTCTTTACTTTGTTTTTAGTTTGCTTTATTTCTTTTGCTTGGTTATGTTTGCCTCTTTTAAAAAAAACCAAAAAAAAATAGACTAGCTTGGTTTGCTTGCCTTATTCAAAAAACACAAAAAATTAGTTCTTGCTCTAGTTGCTGCCATGTCGGGGTCTGCCTTTTTTCCCCTATGGTATAAATCTCCACTTTTAAGCAAAAAAGCGAAGAAAGTTTTAAGGAAGCTTGGTCTAAATCTCTGCTTTCCAGAGGGAAACTAAGCCTGAAGTAAGCCTCAGCTTGGTTATTGATAGTTTCTACCGGGGTATTGCTCTTCATTATAGATACGCTTTGGATGTTGTGGCTGAAAAAGATTTTTTGCTTTGTACTGAGGATTAAGCTTATGATGCTATAAGAAAATTAATCATGATCTATGGTACACCTGGCAAGTCTGATTCCTCTTTCACAAGTATTTTTACTAGGTTGAACCATCTTGAGACCAGTATTGCTGCCATGAATAGTTGCTATTACACTCTTAGGGCTTACCATGATTATGTTCCCATAAATTCCGAGCCTTCAAATTGGTTTCCCACAATTAAAGTCTCAATAAACGCTACACTTTTTGATGCTCGATGTGATATCATGTCTGAATTCTGTCTCATGCCTAAAGATATTTTTGATTCCCTGGGTCTTTGGGGGCTCATTGAAGGAGGAGAGGAAATATCTCTTACCACCAATGCCACTATATTGCCCATTGGAATAGCTGAAGGTGTGTTTACAAAAATCTCAGGGAAAATGGTGTCTACTGATTATCTTGTTATTGAATGTGTAGGCAAGGGACATATCACATTTGGAAGGTCTCTACTTAAACACCTTGGGACAGTTATAGATGTTGGTAAAGGTACCATGCACTTTGCTCCTCCGGTAAGCAATCATATCTTCCCTAAGAAGAAAGATAAAGGTAAGAAAAGAAGGAACAAGAGGGGCAATTCTTCATTTGAAAATACTTGATTCTTCTTGTGCCTAACTTAAAGGCGTTAAAGAAAAGTACTTGTTGGGAGATAACCCAAGAGTTTCCTTGAGTCTTGGAAGTTATTACTTCTGTAATGACCTCTCCTTATCCTTTTTGTTTGCTTTTTGTGCCAAAAATGACCTCTAATGAGAGGGAAGTAAGATTTTTGGGAGTTGCTGTCCCGAAACAGATTTCTACCCTCCACCAAAAAATGCTTGAGGAGGCTATATAACTCGGATTGAGCTCAAAATTTACTAATAAATCCCCCAGTATGTTGGCTAACTTTCGTTATTTCAACACTTTCTGATTTTAGCAACATAAGATGTTCGAACAAATTCGTTTCTACCTGCTGGTCTGTTTTTACAGATTTCTGCCATTATTTGCATTTGCTTCTTATTGATTCCTTTTTGAGCTCTCTTCAGGTAAATTGAGTTTCTTTGAAGGAGTTACTACAGTAGCTTGTGTTTTTTGTGAAAAGCCTTGCTGTTCCAAAGCTTTGCCAATAGTCTAATATCTTTTGAATAAGCTAATGTTGCTAATGAAGATTATGTGAAGTTTTGTATGAAGGAAAAATTTCAGGTGTAGAGAGAGAATGATGCAATGAGATGAAGAATGGACAAAAGCTCAAGCTTTGGGATGCCACCATGGTGTCACCCCAAGAAATATCCAAGAGGTACAAGCGTCAAAGCTTGGGGATGCCCAAGGCATCCCCTTCTTCATCAATAAAAAAACTCAGGTCTGTCTAGACACTTCGTTTTTATTGTTTCATGCACAGCTGTGTTGTTCTTGGAGCATCTTAGTTTTTGTTTGATTTTCTTAGTTTGTTTAGTTTTCTTTAGTAGTTTGGACCCCCGTTCTCGTTGTGTTGTTTTGCAAATAAGTTTGCTTGGTGTTTGGAAAGGAGTAGTAAGTTCTTGCTTGAAGTGCAAGAGGAGTTTGCATTGACTATGACTTAGACTTTAGCATGACATGATAGGTGTTGTTTTAGCATTATTCTTAGTGATTATTGCTGTAGCATGTCTTGTTCCAAACAATTGGGATTGCTTAGTGTGCCTTGAAGAAATTGTGCGTTGTTTTAGCATGCAAAAGCATAGTATTGTGGTATTCTCCTTTGATGTTTTGCTTGGGTTGACTTGGCACATGCCCACACCATGTTATGACTATGACAAGTCACCGTTAGCCTCTATGATCATTTATTCCTTGACTTGTAGTACCACTCTTTGCTTTGATTAGTTTTCTTTGTTACATTGCATAATTATGGCCATTATTGCTCTCTTAGTTGGTTGCTCCCAGTATTTTGCTACCCTCCACTTGTATGAGTAAGTTCTACTCATGCCTCCAACTCCCAAGAAACCAAGTTATTCCAAAGTGTCCACTATAAACTCCTATGCATGGTGTGTTACACCATTCCAAGTATAATCTTGTTTTCATCTATCTTCCAATTAAAAACTATTTTGTTATGTGAAAACTTAGTGATTAAAGCCCTCAAGAACATATGGCACACTTTATTCTTTGCCCCTAATAAACTTGAACCATTGTGACAACTTTGTTGTATATGCTTGCACTTATAAGTTGGAATTAGCAGAATCGTTCTGTCACGGGGAACATTTTCAACATTGCACTTGTACCTTTTTATACTCAGTTGATATCATGTTCTTTTGTCTATGGATGTCACCGGTGTGAAATAAAGAGGGAACTTGTAAGTCCATGGAGTTTGTATCCTGTGTTAGAGAAACGCCTAGGCCGCTAGCCTAAGCCATGCCTAATCATGGTGGAAACTTGCAGCATCACCATAGTGACATCTATGAAGCATTCTTCATATA
The DNA here is from genome assembly GCA_916181665.1 of Avena sativa. Classification (NCBI taxonomy): domain Eukaryota; kingdom Viridiplantae; phylum Streptophyta; class Magnoliopsida; order Poales; family Poaceae; genus Avena; species Avena sativa. Next base: position 292,776,692 of record OV702297.1, on the reverse strand, counting down.
AAAAAAGAGACACATTGAGAAAAGAGGAAAGAGATAAAAAAAGCACCATATTCCCATGGTACATAAGAAGAATTGCTGAGATGCTCATTGTCTTCTTGCCTTGTCATTTTGGTTATGGGAAAGCTCCAGTACCATGTGCAAGGGGTACCCTGGCAGTTCTCAATGATATGTAAATACTTACAGTGACAAGAACTTACCTAGACCCAAAGTTGAGTATGCATGAGGTGTGGCCCTCGTATTCAAGGGGCATGAGATTGCCAACTTATATTTTGTCAAGCATATACTCCAGCTTTGCCACTTTAACCTTAACCACTTCAAAATGCTTATGATAGGGGCAATGAGGGCTGAAAACTAACTAGTACCATAATTTTTGGAAGCTCTTTTTGAAACTTGTTATCCCTGCTTCCTTTATAAAAAGGCCTTTCTTCCACCACTATTGAGTCTCCACCTTCTACCTTTAGGCACCATTAAGAGAGAATGGTTCTCATTCTGTGTGCAGTGTTCCAAAGCTTATTAATTAATGCATATTGTGTTATTACTTGCTCTTGTGCTACTTGTTTCTAGTCACCCTTGTGAACTTTTCAGGTGTCCTATGCATTATATTGGTACTCTATGAGGGAAAAGTTGATTGCCACTATGCTATGTTTTCTGCATGTGAAACAAACAAACGTTTTTCAATGCATGTTATTCATGATCTTTGTTTGTAGCTTGCCATGTTGCATGCATAATTACTATGTCCTATTGTTAGAACTCCATCTTTCATGCACATGTTTAGAGTTCTTTGATCCCAGCTTTCAATGCTTGCAAATGGTTGGATCTTTATTGTGAGGGTGCATGTCACCTCAAAAATTATTCTTTTTTATCACTTACCTACTCGAGGACGAGCATGAGTTAAGCTTGGGGATGCTGATACGTTGGAACCTATAATTTTTGATGCTCCATGCTTTTTTTGTATCTACTTTGCTTTACTTGTCCATACTTTGAGGTGCTTTTTACATGTTTTCTGGTACTAACCTATTAACAAGTTGCAACAGTTCTAGATGCCTGTTTTCTGTTGTTTTTGGTTTCATAAAAGTTAGTAAAGAAATATTCTCGGAATTCGACGGGACGCAGGACAAAGTCAATAACTTTACGTGGGGAACAAGAAGTCCAGAGGAGAGACGAGGAGGCGTGCCAGGGCGGCTAAACCCCCTAGGCGCGGGTGGGCCCTACCCCGCGCCTGGGTACTGTTTGCCCCCTATGACCGCCGCCTCGGTCTCCCCCTTCGCCTATAAGAATCCCCCGATGCAGAAACCCTGAGTACCCGATCAGAAATCCACGAAACCGTCTGTAGCCGCCGCCACCATCGTCCCTAGATCGGGGGGATTTGAAGTTCTTCCCGGCACCCTGCCGGAGGGGAGATCATCCCGGAGGCCTTCTCTCCGGTATGATTCGTGAGTAGTTCCACCTTGGACTATGGGTCCATGTAGTAGCTAGATGGTTGTATCTCCTCCTTTGTGCTTTCAGGTATAGACCTTGTGAGCTCCGTTCATGATCAAGATCTAATCTATTTGTAATCATGCATGTTGTGTTTTTGGGAATCCGATGGATATTGAGATTATTATGTTGGTTTGATTAATGGTTCTATCTTTATGATTCAATCATGTCTGTGTTGTTTGTGATCTTGCATGCTCTCCATTGCTAGTGGTTATCTTGGCCAAGTAGTTGCTAGTGACTCCAAGAGGGAGTATTTATGCTCGATAGTGGGTTCATGCCTCTAGTTTCCAAGGGAAGTGACAGAAATCTCTTCGGTTGTAGATGTGCTATTGCTACAAGGGACAAAACAACAGTCTCTTGTTTATGGAACATGTGGACTGTTTACCTTACACACTTTGCTTAAAGCAGTTGTCTGTTGCTTGCAACTTAATACTGGAGGGGGTTCGGATGATAACCTGAAGGTGGACTTCTTGTCATAGATGCAGTTGGATGACGGTCTATGTATATTGTTGTTTTGCCCAATCAACCTCATAGGATCTTTCTGGCTAATAATTGCATTGTAATGCCTTGCTTAGTTCCTGTCAATTGCCCCGCTATACTTTGTTTACCCTTCATGCCATGTTATTTATCTAAGGAGAGCACCTCTAGTGAACTATGGACCCCGGTCTAATCTTTACCATTGATACATCTTCCACTGTTACTTGTTTACTTGCTGCAAATCATTACCTTCCACACCATATCTTTAATCCTTTGTTACAGCAAAACGGTGAGCTTGACAACCTCACTGATTCGTTGGGGAAAAGTCTTGAGTTTGTGTTGCGCAGGTCTCCACGTTGCCAACAACACCTTTGAGACGTTTCCTTCCTCCTTCACGTTCGATAACCTCGGTCTCTACTGAGGGAAACTTGGTGTTGTGCTCATCACACCTTGCTCTTGGGGTTCCAACGAAGTGTCCCACATCAAACACTAGGTGCACGCATCAAATATCCTTACTATCGTACAATGATCATCTTATGAGTCATTCTAGTATATGCTCATCATGTTTAGATCATAGGACATATCTGGATGTGTACATATCAGAATATGATTGATCAAAAATATTCTTTTGATTTCACCCATCAAGTGTCAAAGCACTTAAATCTCGTTTCACTTACCAAGTGTCAAAACACTTGAATCTTGATCCAATCCTTTCTGTGTGGCAAGAACCTTTCTTGTCATTTCCATATTGAACTCATTCAATATCTCATCTATGTACATTTGGCACAACCATATTAGTGTCTCAATCTATCCATATAGACATTGATGCCAAATATTCTGGTTTTGCCTAAGTATTTCATTGAAATGAAATTCTTAACCGTCAATAAAAATACATCATTTCCAATTAACAATATGTCTTTCATATAATGTATTAGAAATATGTCTCAGCGCTCCTACTTGATTTCTTGCAAATGCAAGCATCTTCATCGTCTCTGATGAAATTAAACCTTTTAACAGTTTATCACAGTGAAGATTCCAACTCCATGATGCTTACTTCAACCATTGAAGTTTGCATGCTCTTTTAGCATCCTTTGAATTAACAAAACCCTTTGGATCGTGTCATTTACACGCCCTAGGTAACTATTCTATTAGAAGAACTTTGTTTTGTATGTTCAACTATCATATAACAAAATTATATGTAGTGGTTGCTACATTAATCCATCTAGACTAAATATAGCTATGAAAGATCAAATCTTGTCATAGTCAACTCCTTGAACATTGTCATAAACTCTTTTTCTGACATGTCGACTGTTTCATAGATGTGAAACATCCATGTCTATTTATAGATCCAAATACGATCGATAGGTTTTACACCTTTCCGGAGGTTCTTCCAAGTTCAAAAACTTGATTTCTCGTGTATGGAACTATCACGAATTTTATGGCTTCAAGACATTTGACGGAGTCAGGGCCCATAATATATTCTTTGCATGTAGTCGGTTCATCATTTTCAAACAATAATGATTTACTCTCAAATCTTAGTATTTGATTGTTTACCCGACCTACTCGATTCAATAGGAACTTATACCTCCGTGACTATAACCTTTGAGGCACGTGAGCCATGAGAATTATTGCTGCCTCCGGGACACTTTTTGGCGCTGCGCAACTCGTCACATATAGCTAAGGTTCAATAACCTTATCAAAATTCTATTGTCCTCCCACTTAACTTTCCACGAAAAATTCCTTCTAAAGAAACTTGATGTTATAAGCGACAAACACTTTTGTCTTTGGTCTTATGGAGGAATACCCAATGGTTATTCGAAATAATATATAAAGACATGCTTATCCGATTTTGGTTTGTAAACATTTTACTTATGCCTAGCATACCAAATTTTAAGAAAGGACAATTTGGGTTTTATCCCAGACCGTAACTTATATTGTAAGGTTCCCAACCTTTAATAAGGTAGAGATCCCTTTGTTTACAATGCTAGTCCCTGGATCAATAGCTAGCATCCACAGTTAAGATGTAATATCAAGAAACAAAGGTCATAATACAACTTTATAACCAGGAATAAAATAATTCATTACATATTACATAGCTCATTTGGCTACCATATTACATTGCAGCAGAATATCTATAAAGCATGGGGTCCTTCATCTTCAAAGTGCCATAGGCAATCATGTTGGTTGTAGACTTGTAATCCTATTCAACAAACTTCACTAACATCAAACAAACCTGCAACATAATAAGTTGCAGCCACAAGGGTCAATACATTTGAATTGTATTGGCAAGTTTCACTACTATGTATAAATAAGTGGATCCTATCATTACATGCATATTTGGCTAAGTAGGGTTTAGGCTCTTTTGCAGAAAGCAATATAGTTTTATCCTATCTTTTCAAAAAAATAGTTTTTGATCTTTGTCAAATCTTTTTAACTCCTTGGAAAACTCCAAGTGCTTCAAATCCCTTGTTGTCACCATCAAGTTTTACTTTGAGAAATTGGAATGTCGAGATCTTTCATTGCTTCAGGACTTAGTTGCTCAGTATTGTCCATAACCGGGGACACGGCTAAGTACTTAGAATTTGATCTTCTGCAGAAGTTGTACACTTTACCCACATGACACAATCTCATCTTGATGCCACCAGTGGCCGCTGGATAAGTACTCACCAAGATGGAGTACTGGCAGATTGAGAATGTGACAAAGTCTTTCCATAGAAGTCCTCCCAATACACAATGCTAGCTTGTCATCCAGGCACCAATGTAGGGTTTCAAGTTCCCTTACACAATTCTAGTTAACCTGAAGATGCCAATGCATGGGTCTTCCACTATGTAGTTGACTAAGCAAGAGCCCATTTAGCATGTGGCTGTACACAGAAGCCACTGTACGAGAAACATGTTCAATCTCTAAGTCCCTGGGTGGTTTTCTTCTAGTGCACATACAAAAAGAGATAGCCATATAAACATGATTCCTTTTGTTGCCACCTTGTCCAAAGCTTGAGTATCCTTGTCCACCCAGGTGGTTCATTGAGTACTTGTTTTATTATATAAAACATATATCTTTTCAACTCTTCATATAATCATTTCATGTATCCCATCCCAATATATAGCAGGGCTAAGCATACTACAACTACAATGTTTCCACTAAGGAATATATAGGGGTATCCTATTAGGATTTAGCATAGCATAAAATATAGAAATCCTTATCATGCATGTTTCAAAAATCCACTAAGTGTAATGAAAATAATAGTACTTGGATGATAGTGTCACTTGCCTTTTTAGTAGAGAATGTTGGTTCACTTCTTGATCTTGCAAATATCACACTCTTCTAATTCCACTACAAATCAATCAAGCAAACATATATTCAACTAGTATTCAAACAATTTGTCACACATAAAATAACAAAAACAATGTCATGCATGCAAGCATGCAAAAGATAGTTTTATTTGCAAAAGTGGTTTCTACTAGGCTCTAAACATTATAAGGTTCAAAAGTGGTCATTTACTAAAGTGATAAAACCATTTGCAAAAGGTTTTATCTATAAACCATTTTTAAATCAAATCATTATTTTATGTGGTTGAAAATGCTTTTATCAAAGCAATAATTTTATATTGTTCATCAAATAAGTTGTTAATTCACAGAACTTGGTGTTTAGGGTCAGAAGGTTTGAATCAAATCATTTCCCAAAGGTTTTACTCAAAAATCATTTCTAAATCATTATCAATATTTTTATTTGACTAGAAATGTGTTAATTAAAATATTTACTCCTTAACTTCACAAAATACATTTTTAAATCCATAAGTTGGTTCCTAGGGTTAGTAGGTTCACAACAATCCATTTTGCAAAGATTTCACATTAAAATTATACCTAGAACAATTTTTATATTCATAATAAGCCTACACAAGTTTCTGCAATTTCAACCAATTTTACAGAAGCAAAACATTAAACAAAGTGCATGGTTGCAAAGTACTTGTTCTACTGATTCCATTGATATAAAATTTGCAAAATTTGGACGTGTAGAACTAAAGTTATGGATTTTTCAAATTTGCAAATCTAATAGAACACATTTATGTTTTTAATCCTGAGTCTGGCCACGTGGCGTGATTCTATTGGCCGGTACTGTTTCGTTTGGATCAAGCAATACTGGCCGTAGGATTTCATTTAAAACGCATGGCTCAGATTGACGCATACCCCTTCGCCTAGATCTATTCTTAGCCGTAAGATTTACATCTAACGGTCGTAGATGCTGGGTCAAAGATTGGCGGCGCTGCGCGGCGGCGACTGGCGGAGCTCGCTCTGCTCGCGGCGGAGCTGGCGATATAGGAAGCGATGGAGAGGGGGAAGTGGCTCACCATGCTCGCAAGGGGTTGGTGAAGCTCGAGGTGGTGTTGGCTTGGCGAGGGGCGCTCGTAGCTGCTGGCAATTCCTCGCCGGAGTTTGCAACGGCGTCTGGCGGATCTGTTTGATGATGGGGCGACGCTGCAGTTCACCCCAAGGCAAAGCAACGACATGGTTATATGCGGGCGAACATGGGGTTCACGTGAGCATCATCGAGAGGGCTCGGGGCGGTCTGGCTTACCAGGGGGAGGTCACCGGAGTTGCTTGCAGACGGTGGCGCTCAGGTTGTCGTTGTTGCCGACGCTATGGATCAAGCGCGGGCAAGCTGAAGGTGCAGAGGGAAACTCCTGAGGATGGGGAGCAAGCTAGTGTGGTTTGGGAGGCGAGGGGCGGCGGTGGTTCGCCGGATTTGGCCGGAATCATCGTCGGAGACAGGGATGCTTGAGCTCAAAATTCACCCAGCCTGGGGGCAGAGAGGGAGAGGCAAGCAAGGGGAAAGAGAGAGGAGGAACGCGCGGTTAAGGGGTCGTGGTCATGGCAAGGATTAAGTCAGGCATTAACATGTATTCATCGCCGGAGTAAATGGCAGAAACGGCGTGGCGACGGGGTCGTGGTGTTGAAGACGACGGTGAGGTGGCGTGGGGCCTGTCTGTCAGCAAGGTGGAGTGAGTGGGAGATGGGGCCACTTGTCTGCGACTTAGCGGGTTCTTTTCCGAGTGAAAAACGTTTCGCTGAGAGGGGGAGAGTTGGGCTGCGAGTTGGGCTTAGTGGGCTAGATGGGTTGGGTTTGTTCTTTCATATTTTTTTATACAGAAGCTTTTTCCTTTTTCTATTTGAATTCTATTTTGATTTTATTCAAACAATTCAAACACCCAAATGAATTCAAACATTTGCCAAACTTTGTGTAGTTTTTCATTCTGTTTAACAACATAATCCAAAGTCAAAATAAAATAATACTTTTATTCTTTTAGGATCTATTTAATAATTAAATAAAATAGTCCTTAGTTATTAATTTAAATAGGATTTGATTTATTTTTAAAATTCTATTTGAAATCTAAATTAATACCAAAATCAATTTAGTAGGTTTTATTTGAAAATATAAAACACTTGGAAATCTTATTTAAAATAAAATAACAAGTTTTAGTGTTTATTAAAATGGAAAAGCGTTTACTTTAATAAAATTGGATATTAATAAATCCTCATTATTTTATTTAAATAAACCTTTACCCTTTTAATCAAAACAAAATATTTTATTTCAAAAGCTTGGCCAATGTTTAATTTGGCCCTATAAAATAATCCTTATTTATAATTCTACCTTTTCTTTTGAAAACCAAATCTTTTTATTAAAGGATCCAAAAATAGTGATTCCAACTATTAAAACTTTCTTTATCTTTTTAAATCCCTTTAGGATTTATTTGATCAAAATAGGTTTGAAGGTTTCCAATTGGAATGTTTCTTCTCACCCTGAAAAATCAACAATTGTTTATTTTGTTTATTTATTTTTTCACATTTCAAAATTTGGAAAATTTTGGGATGAGACATATATGGTGTCATTTCAACGGATCACAATGGTGCTCTTTTCAGTGTAAAAGCGTAGGTCACTAAAGCTTTTAATCTTTAAAATATAATGGCAGTTTTATAATTGACACCTTTGATCTCACCATGTCAAACAAGGTTTCATTGCATATCTCGAACACTCCATACTCCTATGGTGTTTCAGGAAATGCAAATATGTGGAACGATTCCTCAAATCTTAGGTGTTTTGCTAAACTTGTAACTCAAATATCTCCCTTTATGATCCATCATAAACTCTTTATTTTCTTGTTACAATGATTTTCTACTTCATCTTGAAAGTATTTGAACATTTTCAAATGTTTCATACTTCATCCTCATTAAGTAAATATACACATATATTCACTCAAATTTTCGGAGAAAGCATATGAAGTTGAAATCCATCGCTCACGACTACACATAATGGACTACATACATCAATATGTACAAATTCCAATAAGTTAGTCATTTGTTCCCTTTTGGACTATGAACGGAGGTTCAATTATCTCTAGGAAAGTCTCACAAGTGGCATTTGATCAAAATAAAAAGAATCCAAAATTCCATCAACATGGAGTTTCTTCATGTTATCTTTCCAATATAATTTAAATGGCGATGTCACTTTGTAAGTGATCTTTCAATCATTTTTCTTACGACATTTTCTTAGCATTAGTTTTATGGATGTGATTTCTCCAACTAGCCTTGTATATCATCCATCTATTATGAAATAGGGAAATTATTTGAGCAACCTTTTGTTCTCATAATACCTGATCAAAATAACAATTATTAAAACAAATCTTGAAGGCAAGCTTTGATGTTAACGAGAAACACAACAATGCTTTATTTGTTTTCGATGAACGTCATCACATATTCTCTTGCTAGTTACTTAGGCAATTTTAGTTCATGAATTGTGTTGTTTTGTATGACAATTCACACCAACAAATTCAGTATCCAATACCCAAGGACCACATTATTTAACAAGTAAAGAATACAGCCATAACATGTATATCATTATATACCTATGCTGGACAATTCTAGTCTTTTCTTTTTTGCCAAGTATTTCTAAGATTCTCTTTCAGCATTTCCTTTTCTTTTTAAAAGAATCTATCAACATCAATAGTGGCGCCATACACATGACACATAGTCCAAAGCGTGTATAGTCAAATACTAATATCTTTTGTACTTTCACTTTGAAGTAGATCACCATTATCAAATGTTTGGCGTTCTTTCGAATTCCATTCTTTAGTAATCTTTTAGTGTAGTAAACATTTTACCTACATCTTTTATTCATCCTTATCATGAACATTTTCATGATCAAGCTATTATAGCTTATAACGGTGAATTGCGAGTATAATGTTGCTCTCCAAAACCTTTTGGAGGATTAGGACGACTAGCGTCTCCAACCTTTGAATATTCTCATCAAATATGAGAACATATATTTTTCCATATTATACTCTACCATGTTGCAACCAAAACATTGTTTCAGATATCGCAATATCTTCCACACATGATGGTTTCTGAAATAATTCTTTCATCTCCTATATAACCTTGGTATTAAAACAATCTTTCGAATATCGAGAATCATGGAGGCAAATATGATATTTAGATACCAACACTGGAATTGTTACTCTTGATTTAATACTACTTATTAAACTTCATGGAGTAAATGGAGTTTGCTGGAAGTTTGCAATAGGACTTTTAAAATTTAGATTGACACTCAAAAACAATATGATACCAATTCGTAAAGTAACTATCCAGAATTCTATAGTTCTATTATCTCAATTAAAACTAAGCATGAGGTGATGAACAGATGCCAATGACTACAACAACTATGCAAATTCACTTTGATTTAATTTATGATAAATTATTTTTAACCTAATCATATTACTTTTGAACTCCCATTCAAAACAACATCCCTTGAGTCGTTTTGGTGATTACACAAACCAAATCCATCACACCAAGTACATTCATCACGAGAGAAGATGTAGTTTCAAAGGCGAACAATCAACATGTTCATCATATCATCCATAGGACTCATGCTTTACGTTTCAGTATTCCGTGTTCTGAGGCCATGTCTATACATGTTAGGCTCGTCAAGGTTAACCTTAGTATCCGCATGTACAAATCTGGCTTGCACCCGTTGTATGCACAGGTATAATCTATCACACCCGATCATCACGTAGTGCTTCGAAACGACGAGTCTTAGCAACGGTGCCTACTAAGGACGAACATTTTATTACTTGATATTTAGTGAGAGGGGTCATCTTTAAATGCTACCGTCACGATCTAAGCAATACGCGATACATAAAAAGGATTAACATCACATGCAATTTATAATATGTGATATGATATGACCTTTCTTCTTGTGACTTTGATCTCCATCTCCAAAGCACAAGCATGATCTCCATCATCGCCAGCATGGCGTCAAGGTCAATGGCGCCGCTTCATGGTTGTCCATCACCAACAAAAACTATTACAGCTACTTGGAACAAAGCTATTACATGATGAATATACACGCATGTCTTAACGAATTTAAAGACAACCATCAGGCTCCTGCCGGTTGCCATATTATAATAAGGATCATTGCATACATAAAATATAATCACAATCACATCATGGCCATATAACATCACATCACATGCCCTGCAAAAACAAGTTAGACGCCTCTAATTTTCTTTGCATGTTTTACGTGGCTTGGGGATTTTGAATAAGAACTGTTCTTACCTATGAACAAGCACCACAACGATGATACAAGTGTTGTCAAGTTCCCGTTGTAAATTGAATATTAACTATATTGGGAGAGACAGACACCCGCAAAGCCACTTGTGCAATGCAAGTTTCACGTTGAGCATGTAGCAAGTCTCATGTGCGATGGCATGTAAGTTTAGCCCCGGCCGCTTCATCCCACCATACTGCAAGATGTAAATTCCACGAATAGCAAGTGACAACAAAAGCATAAACTCCCACAAAACCATTGTGTTCTACTCGTGCAACAGATCTATGCATAGATACGGCTCTGACACCACTGTAGGATTTGTTGCATGTAAGACAAAAAAATCTACCGCAAGAACGCATAAAACCAAGATCCAATCTATCGAAAATCCAATATATAATCCACGAGATCGGTGCAACAATATTGAAGAGAACTAACCCTCGTAGATCCAAATTGTTTAACGAGATCGGATTCTCGTGGTTGGTGTAGTTGATCACTTGCCGATCTCAAGATCATGTAAATGATCCTTTCGGTGCCGTGTTCTGGCAGCGCTTCCGCAGTCGGTCACATGTACAGAGTCGATGAAGACTTTCCTCTCCCAGTTCCAACAGGGCAACAGAGGTAGTAGATCTCCTCATAATCCCAATAGCATGACGGTGTGGTGGTGGTGGTGGAGGAGGAGATATTTCTGCAGGGCTTCGCCTAAGCCGGAGCAGGATAGTGGACGAGAGAGAAGAGAGGCAGCGGCTAGGGTTAGGCGCCAAGGGACAGGGGGTGGGGGTGCGCCCCCACCCCTCATTATATAGGTGGGGGACGTACATCCAAGGGTTCCCATCCTAAGCCGGGTCCTCCCTCCAACTCGGCCACCAAGGGGAGAGTTGGAACCTTTCCCACCAAGTCTTCCATCTTACCAAAAACTAGAGTTTGACTTTTCAAACTAGGATTTGACTATTCAAACTAGGGTTTGATCCTTTTTCTAGTGTTGGCCGAATTGGCCCTTTAGGGCATGCCGCTTTCCAAGTGACCCCCTCCCGGGGTGGTGGAACCACTGGTGGTTGATGGCTGTGAAATATAGCCATCCACGTCCGCATTTAAACTAGATATTATTCATATATTTGATGAAATATCTCTCTAAACCCTACCACTAATGCCTAATGATCAAAGGGTTATGCAATCCTTTCTTGCTATTTTCCCTATGCAAATAATGACGTATGATGATGGGAATCACTACGTAAATGCCAAATATACGAGATATCCAACACGTCAAAGAAACTAGGACCGTGAAGTGGAGGAAAAAGTCTTAACGACCAACTATACGACGGGAAATTTATGTTGGACGTATATTTTGCACCGACTTCATTTGGTCAAACAGAACAACTTTCGTGAAGGGACCCCTATATAAAGAGGCTTCGGGCGACGGGAAACAACACTTCTTTTCGACCTCAACTCTCCCTGCCACCAGAAGCCGCCACGCCGGAGGAATAGATCTAGATCTAAACCTCTAAACCCTTCTCCATCACCATATCCATCACCCACCACTTGTAATAGTAGATCTCTTATCCAATTGGCGACATTGTAAGACTATTTGCTATCAATCTTATGATCTTGATACATCGGAAACGTATCTATAATTTTTGATGTTCCATGCTTGTTTAGTACCTACTTTGCTTTGCTTTGTCCACACTTTGAGGTGCTTTTCATATGTTTTCTGGTATTAACCTATTAATAAGTTGCCACAGTGCCAGTTGCATGTTTTCTGCTGTTTTTGGTTCCAAAAAAGCTAGTAAGGAAATATTCTTGGAATTGTACGGGACAAAATCCAAAGTCAATATTTCATCGAGGAGAACACGGAGTCTAGAGGAGAGACAGAGGGGCGCCATAGGGCGGGTGCACCCCCCAGGCATGGCCTTGGGTGGGCCCGTGCCTGGGTAGGGTGTGGGCCCCCTGGCCGCCTACCAGGATCACCTCTTCGCCTATAAGAATCCCCCGATGCCTAAACCCTAAGCACCCTATCAATATTCCACGAAACCGTCTATAGCCGCCGCCACCATCGTCCCTAGATCGGGGGGATCTGAAGCTCTTCTCGGCACCCTGCCGGAGGGGAGATCATCCCGGAGGCCTTCTTCTTAATCATGCCAGCCTCCGGTATGAAGCGTGAGTAGTTCCACCTTGGACTACGGGTCCATGTAGTAGCTAGATGGTTGTATCTCCTCCTTTGTGCTATCATGTTTAGATCTTGTGAGCTCCGTTCATGATCAAGATCTCATCTATTTGTAATCATGCATGTTGTGTTTGCAGGATTCCGATGGATATTGACATTACTATGTCATATTGATTAATGGTTTTGTCTTATTGATTCTATCATGTATGTGTTGTTAGTTATCTTGCATGCTCTCCATTGTTAGTAGCTATCTTGGCCAAGTAGTTGCTAGTGACTCCAAGAGGGGGTATTTATGCTCGATAGTGGGTTCATGCCTCTATTTAATCAAGGGAAGTGACAGAAATCTTTGAGGTTGTAGATGTGATGTTGCCACTAGGGAGAAAACAACGGTCTCTTGTTCATGGAACAAGTGGATTGTTTACCTTACACGCTTTGCTTAAAGCAGTTGTCTGTTGCTTGCAACTTAATACTAGAGGGGGTTTGGATGATAACCCAAAGGTGGACTTCTAGTCATAGATGCAGTTGGATGGCAGTCTATGTATCTTGTTGTATTGCCCAATCGAATCTCATAGGATCTTTATGTCTAGTATTACATTGTTATGCCTTGCTCAGTCATGTCAATTGCCCTGCTGTAATTTTTTTACCCAGCATGCCATGTTTGTTTATCTAAGGAGAACACCTATAGTGAACTATGGACCCCGATCCAATCTTTACCATTGATACATCTTCCACTGTTACTATTTACTTGCTGCAAACCATCATCACCTTCCACACCATATAGTTAATCTTTTGTTATAGCAACTGGTGAGATTGACAACCTCGCTGTTAGTTGGGGCAAAGTATTGACTTTTTGTGTTGTGCAGGTTTCCACGTTACTTGCAACACCTTTAAGATGTTTCCTTCCTCCTACTGGTTCGATAACCTCGGTTTCTTACTGAGGGAAAACTTTCTATTGTGCTGCATCATACCTTGCTCTTGGGGTTTCCCGGCGAAGCGTCAACATGCATCAAGACTTTCTGGCGTCGTTGCCGGGGAGGCTAAGGACATCTTCACAAGGGGAGTCCTCCTCAACCTTTATCTTTACTTTGTTTTTGGTTTGCTTAGTTTCTTTTGCTTGGTTTTGTTTGCCTCTTATTATCAAAAACTCCAAAAAAAATAGTTTAGTTTGGTTTGCTTTCTCTTATAAAAAAACAACAAAATAGTTCCTGCTCTAGATGCTGCTGCTGTTTTTGGCTTTCTCCCCTTTTGCCAAAATGAACTCTGTTGAGAACACCAACTTGTGTGACTTCACTAGCACAAACAACAATGATTTCCTTAGCACTCATATTTCTCCACCTGCTCCCGATGCTACCTTTTATGAAATTAAGCCTGCTTTGTTGAATCTTGTGATGAGAGAGCAATTTTCTGGTGCTAGTTCTGATGATGCTACTGCCCATCTCAATAACTTTGTTGAACTTTGTGAGATGAAAAAGTATAAGGATGTATATGGAGATATTATTAAGCTCAAGTTATTCCTTTCTCCTTGATAGGAAAAGCTAAAGAATGGTTGCTATCCTTGCCTAGAAATAGTATTGATTCTTGGATTAAGTGCAAGGATGCTTTTATTGGAAAGTACTACCCTCCTACTAAGATTATATCTATGAGAAGTGTTATTATGAAATTTAAACAACTTGATAATGAACATGTTGCTCATGCTTGGGAGAGAATGAAATCTTTGGTTAAGAATTGTCCCACTCATGGACTTACTGTTTGGATGATTATCCAGACTTTTTATGCAGGTTTGAACTTCTCTTCAAGAAACCTGTTGGATTCAGCTGCTGGAGGTACCTTTATGACTATCACCTTGGGTGCTGCAAAAAAACTCCTTGATGATATTATTGTTAACTACTCTGAATGGCACACTGAAAGAGCTCCACATGGTAAGAAGGTAAATTCAGTTGAGGAAACCTCCTCCTTGAGTGATAAGATTGATGTTATTATGGCTATGCTTGTTAATGGGAAAGCTCCTTTAGATCCTAATCATGTTCCCTTATCCCCTTTGGTTTCTCAAGAGGAGCAAGTTGATGTGAACTTCGTTAGAAACAACAATTTCAACAACAATGCCTATAGGAATAATTTTGGTGGTAACAACTATAGGCATTATCCTCCTAATAATGGCAATACCTCTGGAAACTCCTAAAACAATGCTAGAAGTGCCCCCTCTGAACTTGAAGTCATGCTCAAAGACTTTATTGGTAAACAAACCAGTTTCAACAAGACTGTGGAGGAAAAGCTTTTAAATGTTGATAAAAATATTTCCTCTTTGTCTGAAGCACAGTCCTCCTTGATTAATAAAATGGCTGCTAAACCTGAAACTATGGAAAGTACCTTTGCTGCTACTCATGCCATACAAGTTACTATTTATGAAAATGTTAGACTGTTAGCCCAACTTCATGCTAAGTGGGAAAGGGAAGCTGAAATTGATAGAAACAATAGTGTGTGCACCACCACCGCTAGAATGGATACCACTAAACCACAAGAAGTCCATATTCCTCCTCCAACAATGCCTAAGCCTAATAAGTCTACTACTAGTGATGCTAAGTTTGATTTTGATCTTGATGGTTGCAATATTTCTGAAGTGATTTTGTTCGTGCAAAAACTTGCTAGAAGTACTGATGCTAGTGATATGCATGTTGCTTTCACCAAACACATTACAGATGCTCTTGTTAAGATTAAGGAAGCGGAGTTAAAACACAAAGCTTCTATTCCTAGGAAAGTAGAAGATAGTTGGGAACCCATTATTAATATGCAAGTGAATGACTTTGATCTCAAATCTTCATGTGCCTAGGAATATTTATGAAATGCTTGATTTGCCACCTTTGGAAGATTGTTATTTGGATGTCCCACTTAATGATAGTGCTAAGAAGAAACTCATGGGGAGTGTTAATGATGTTCTCATTATGGTTAACAATGCTTATGTCTCTGTTGATTTCTATGTTTTGGATGTTGAATACAATGCTTCTTGTCTTATTACTTTGGTAAGACCTTTTCTTAGAACTGTTGGTGCCATTATTGATATGAAAGAAGGCACCATTAAATATCAACTTACATTCAAGAAAGGTATTGAACACTTCCCTATTAGGAGAGAGAAGTTGCTTTTTGCTCCTCCTTTGAAAGCGAGATTTGATGTTAATGCTTCTTCATTTGAAAATACTTGATTTCTTGCTTCTTGTGCCTAACTTAAAGGCGTTAAAGAAAAGTACTTGTTGGGAGATAACCCAAGAGTTTTCTTGAGTCTTGGAAGTTATTACTTCAGTAATGACCTCTCCTTATCCTTTTTTGTTTGCTTTTTGTGCCAAGAATGACCTGTAATGAGAGGGAAGTAAGATTTGGGGAGTTGTTGTCCCGAAACAGATTTCTGTCCTCCACCATAAACATTCGTGAGGAGTCTCTGTATGTCGGATTGAGCTGAAAATTTACTAATAAATCCCCTAGTATGTTATCTAACTTTCGTTATTTCAACACTTGTTTATTTGAGAAACATAAGGTCTTCGAAAAATCGGTTTCTACATGCTGGTCTGTTTTGACAGATTTCTGCCATTATTTGCATTTGCTTCTTATTGATTCCTTTGTGGGTTCTTTTTGGGAAATTGATCATTGAAGGAGTTGCTACAGTAGCTTGTGTTTTTAGTGAATTTTTTTCTGTTCTAAAGATAAAACCAAGGGTCTATTATCTTTTGAATACACTAATGTTGCTAATAAAGATTGTGTGAAGTTTTGTATGAAGGAAAATTTCAGGTGTAGAGAGAGAATGATGTAATGAGATGAAGAATGGACAAAAGCTCAAGCTTGGGGATGCCACCCCGGTGTCACCCCAATAAATATCCAAGAAGTACAAGCGTCAAAGCTTGGGGATGCCCAAGGCATCCCCTTCTTCATCAATAAAAAGCTCAGGTCTTTCTAGACACTTTGTTTTTATTGTTTCATGCACTGTTGTGTGTTCTTGGAGCATCTTAGTTTTCATTTGCTTTGCTTAGTTTGTTTAGTTTGCTTTAATAAAGTAGTTTGGACCCCGTTCTCGTTGTGTTGTTCAAATAAGTTGATTGGTGTTGGAAAGGAGTAGAAAGTTCTTGCTTGAAAGTGCAAGAGGAGCTTGCATTGACTGTGACTTAGACTTTAGCATGCCATGCTAGGTGTTGTTTTGACCTTATGCTTAGTGATTATTTCTGTAGCATGACTTGTTCCAAACAATTGGGATTGCTTAGTGTGCCTTGAAGGAATCATGTGTTGTTTTAGCATGCAAAAGCATAGTATTGTGGTATTCTCCTTTGATGCTTTGTTTGGGTTGACTTGGCACGTGCTCACACCATGTTATGACTATGAACAAGTCACCATAGCCTCTATGATCATTTATTCCTTGACTTGTAGTACCACTCTATGCTTTGATTAGTAATGTTTTGTCGCTCTGCATGATTATGGCCATTATTGCTCTCTTAGTTGGTTCCTCCCAGTCTTTTGCTAGCCTCCACTTGTATGAGTAAGCTCTACTCATGCCTCCAACTTCCAAGAAACCAAGTTATTCCAAAGTGTCCACTATAAATTCCTATGCATGGTGTGTTACACCATTCCAAATATATTCTTGTTTTCATCTATCTTCTAATTAAAAAGTATTTTGTTATGTGAAAACTTAGTGATTAAAGCTCTCATGAACTTGATGGCACACTTTATATTCCTTGCCCCTAATAAACTTGAACCATTGTGTCATCTATGTTGTATATTTTTGCACTTATACGCTGGAATTAGCAGAACCATGTTGTCATGGGTAACGTTTTCAACATTGCACTTGTACTTTGTACACAGTTGATATCATGCTCTTTTGTCTATGGATGTCGCTAGTTATTGTATTTTTTTGTTAGAGAAACGCTTGGGCCGCTAGCCTAAGCCATGCCTAATCATGGTGAGAACTTGCAGCATCACCATAATGAGCAATCTTTGAAGCATCCTCAATAAAAACCTATGCAAATAGCAAATAAAAAGATCGCTGAGATGTTCATTGTCTGCTTGCCTTGTAATTTTGGTTATGGGATAGCTCCTGTACCATGTGCAAGGTGTACCCCGTTGGCGGTTCTCTATGATACACATGTACTTACTATGACAAGAACTTATAGGTGACTATAGTTGAGTAGCTATGAGGTGCGGCCCTCATATTCAAGGGACATGAGATTGCCAACTTATACTTTGTCAAGCATATACTCCATAGTTTGTTCAATTTAACCTTAATCACTTCAAGATGCTTATGATAGGGGCAATGAGGGCTGAAAGCTAACAAGTACCATAATTTTTGGAAGCTCTTTTTGAAACTTGAAATCCCTGCTTCCCTTTATAAAGGTTCTTTCTTCCACTATTATATTAAGTCTCCACCTTCTACCTTTAGGCACCAGTTAAGAGAGCATAGTTGCCATTCTTAGTTCTATGTGCAGTGTCCCAAAACTTATTGATTGATGCATATTGTTGATATTGCTTGTTCTTGTGCTATTTGTATCTAGTCACTCTTATGAACTTTGAAGGTGTCCTATTCATCTATTGGCTACTCTATGAGGGACAAGCTGAATGCCACTATGCTATGTTTTCTATATGTGAAACAAACAAACGTTTTTCAATGCATGTTATTCATGATCTTTGTTTGTAGCCTTTCATGTTGCATGCATAGTTACTTTGTCTTATTGTTAGAACTCCATCTTTCATGCACAAGTTTAGAGTTCTTTGATCCTAGCTTTCAATGCATGCAAATGGTTTGATCTTGGTTTTGATGGTGCATGTCACCTCAAAAATTATTCTTTTATCACTTACCTACTCGAGGACGATCATGAGTTAAGCTTGGGGATGCTTGATACGTCGGAAACATGTCTATAATTTTTGATGTTCCATGATTGTTTAGTATCTACTTTGCTTTGCGTTGTCCATACTTTGAGGTGCTTTTCATATGTTTTCTGGTACTAACCTATTAACAAGTTGCCATAGTTCCAGTTGCCTGTTTTCTGTTGTTTTTGGTTCTAGAAAAGCTAGTAAGGAAATATTCTCGGAATTGGACGGGACAAAAGCCAAAGTCAATATTTCACTGAGGAGAACACGGAGTCCAGAGGAGAGACGGAGGGGCGCCACAGGGCGGCTGCACCCCCCCAGGCGCGGCCTAGGGTAGGCCCACGGCTAGGCAGGGTGTGGGCCCCTGGCCGCCTCCCAGCCTCGCCTCTTCGCCTATAAGAAGCCCCGATGCCTAAACCCTAAGCACCCGATCAATATTCCATGAAACCGTATGTAGCCGCCGCCACCATCGTCCCTAGATCGGGGTGATCTGAAGCTCTTCCTGACACCCTGTCGGAGGGGAGATCATCCCGGAGGCCTTCTTCTTCATCATGCCAGCCTCCGGTATGAAGCGTGAGTAGTTCCACTTTGGACTACGGGTCCATGTAGTAGCTAGATGGTTGTATCTCCTTCTTGTACTTTCATGTCTAGATCTTGTGAGCTCCGTTCATGATCAAGATCTCATCTATTTGTAATCATGCATGTTGTGTTTGCGGGGATCCGATGGATATTGAGATTACTATGTCAGATTGATTAATGGTTTTGTCTTAATTGATTCTACCATGTCTATGTTGTTTGTGATCTTGCATGCTCTCCATTGTTGCTAGTGACTCCAAGAGGGGGTATTTATGCTTGATAGTGGGTTCATGCCTCTATTTATCCAAGGGAAGTGACAGAAATCTCTAAGGTTGTAGATGTGATGTTGCCACTAGGGAGAAAACAACAGTCTCTTGTTCATGGAACGAGTAGATTGTTTACCTTACACACTTTGCTTAAAGCAGTTGTCTGTTGCTCGCAACTTAATACTGGAGGGGGTTCAGATGATAAACAAAAGGCGGACTTCTAGTCATAGATGTAGTTGGATGGTGGTCTATGTATCTTGTTGTATTGCCCAATCGAATCTCATAAGATCTTTATGTATAGTATTGCATTGTTATGCCTTGATCTGTCCTATAAATTGCCCTACTGTAATTTGTTTACCCAGCATGCCATGTTTTTTTATCTAAGGAGAACTGGACCCTAGTCCAATCTTTACCATTGATACATCTTCCACTATTACTATTTACTTGCTGCAAACCATCATCACCTTCCACACCATACAGTTAATCCTTTGTTATAGCAACTAGTGAGATTGACAACATCAATGTTAGTTGGGGCAAAGTCTTGAGTTTGTGTTGTGCAGGTTTCCACGTTGCTTGCAACACCTTTGAGATGTTTCCTTCCTCCTACTGGTTCGATAACCTCGGTTTCTTACTGAGGGAAAACTTGCTGCTGTGCTGCATCATACCTTCTTCTTGGGGTTTCCCGACGAAGCGTCAACACGCATCAGATCTCTATTACAATGTTTATGATTGTTGATTTCATCTCTATGTGTGAGTAATTCTCCTTGGGCTAAGGGCTTCGTCCTAGCCATGTAGCTTTTTGTGCATGTTATTTATCATAGATGTGATCATGTATTAGTTTGTATGACATGATGATTGTAGTACCCTCTTTTGCCTCAATCTAAGGACTTTTTAGGTACCCAAGACCCCGAGGATTGATCCAGGTAAAGGGAGTGTGAGTAATGACTGATCTGCAGGATAGGAACCCCAGTGACAGAAGGGGTAGTATGGCTGTATGTGAGGGATTTACTTGGGATTAACGGTGATATCACTATGCATATCATTAGTTCTCTTTCTTCTATGGATGAGACTATTAGGTTATTGCTATAAGCGGTTGCGGGGGTGATAACAATTATGGATGCATTGCCCACATATAATTATCTTGCTCTAACAATTACATGCAAACTTTATTATTATCTATTATTCCCATCAGATGTTTTGCACGACTACTGGTGAAAACCGAAGACCCTAGGCCCTCTCTCTTCATCGTCACAACAATAAAAAGATCGCAAACTCTTGGTCCGGTGAAAACACAAAAGGAATTCTAAAACTCTCGAAGGTCCGTTTTAGTAATATCACTTTGCTTTCTGCTTCCCGAGGATTCGATAAACCTAGGTCTACAAGGGAAAAGGGGCTATACTACATCCGTAATCCGGATCGAAGGTATCAACCCTTTTTCTGGTGCCATTATCAGGAAGAAATAACTACCCTGGTGAGGTTTGTAGGAACCTTGCTAGTTTTAATTCTTGTTTCTAATTTTTAGTTTGCTTTTAGTCTTTAATTGAAAAACAAAAAAATTAGTTAGTCTTTTACTTCTTGTTTTTATCATCATTAGTACTTGTTTAAGAAAATCCAAAAACATAGGAAGTATGGCTGAAAAGAAACTAGGGGAGTTTGCAACTCCCAACAATGATTATTTGCGTACTCCTATTACTCAGCCAGCAATTTCTGCTGAGGATTATGAAATTAAGCCCCACTATTTAAGTTTGGTTCAAGGGAATCAATTTGGAGGCTCTGCTATTGAAGATGCAGGTATGCACTTAAATACTTTCACTGAAATATGTGATATGATGCGCATTAAAGATGTAGACCCCGACACGGTCAAGTTGCGCTTATTTCCTTGCTCTCTTAGAGGAAGAGCAAAAGAATGGTTGCTATATTTGCCTAGAAATACTATTGCATCATGGGTGGAATGTACTTCTTTATTTATGACTAAATTCTTTCCACCTACAAAGACTATACAACTAAGATCTAATATTACTGATTTTAGATAGAAAGAGCGTGAGCCACTAGCGCTTGCATGGGAGAGAATGAAAGAATGCATGAGAAACTGTCCCAGCCATGGGATGGAAGATTGGTTAATTCTCCATTTATTTTATCATGCTCTTAACCCTGTGTCAAAGTCTATGCTTGATACTGCAGCTGGAGGAACATTTATGGGTTAGCAAATTACCAAAGCAAAGCTGCTTCTAGACAATATGCAAGACAACCATGCCCAATGCAAGAAATGAAAAACTCAATGCTAACTTGGATGAGCTCATATTAGCTGTTAAAGGTAAGGAAACCCAGGTAAGAGCTAATCCCGAACCAACTATTAAAGAAATAGACTTCATATCTCGTAATGATTATAACCCTGCTTGGAAGAATAATTATAATCCAAATTTTCAAAAACATTATTCTAGTCCTGCAGGTAACTCTAATAATAATATAGCATTAAGTAATAATAGTATTCAAGAAACTCTTAAATCTTTTATGGACTCACAAAATGAGCAAAAAAATATTCTAGTTAAAGTTACGAAAAACCATGATGCTATGCTTGTTAAATTATCTAACCAAGCTGTTAGTTTGAGGAATGATTTGTAGGCCCTCCAAGAAAGAACAAGGATTGTTGAGGAACATCTCGGTAAGATAATCGAGAGTCAAACTCTCATTCTAGCTAAATTTGCAGGTAAAGATGAGCCCAATCCAGTTGAAGACCTCAGGATGATAAGAATCCAAAGGGAGGAACCTGAAGAGCTTGATTATAGCAATGCTCCTTCACCAAATTATACAATTGAAGATCTTGTAAAAAGTATCAATGTCAAGATTCCGGTAAGTGAAGGAAATGAGGAAGCCACATATCAACACTTCGTTAATTAGGTAGCAATAAAGGTACGTGAGCTTGAGGAAGAATATAAGAAAATTATTGAAAATTTACCTGTTAAACTAGATGATATATTTGAGCCTACTATTAAGATTAAACTTGGGACTAATGAAATAGCTGCACCGTGTGATCTAGGTGCAAGTGTTTCAACAATTCCAAAGAGTCTTTTTAATAAGTTAAATCTTGCCTCTTTTGAAATCACCGAACTAAAATTGCATCTGGCAGATCCTATTTACAAACAAGCAGTAGGCATTAAAGAAAATACCTTAGTATAAAATTAAGGTTGTCCCACTCTTATTGATTTTGTTATTGTTGACATGCCTGAAGATGCTACTGCTCCTATCATATTAGGTCATCCTTTATTAATAACTATTAAGGCTTTGATTAATTTGCATGAAGGGAACATGAAGCTCCAGTTGCCTTCGCGGGATCCTTTTGTTATTCATTTTCCCAGGAAAAAGAAAGCCAAGCAAGATGATAAGGAGGCCATCACTTTCAAGGTCAAGCTGTTGACCATAAAAGAGCGCTGCAGGGGAGGCAACCCATATGAAATAAAGGTTTGAGTAAAGTTTTTAAGTTTTATATAGAATAAAGAGTGCTAGAAAACTTCATTAAGAAGGAGAGATTCAATGGTACTAAAAATTCCTGTTTTATACATGCCAAAGTTGGTCGACAATTTAGCCTGCCATTTTTCTGTCAAAACAAGGTGTTTCACTAAGTTTCAGTCTAAAAAGTAATTCTTGAATAAATAGAAATTTTTTGACGAGTACTGAAGCTCTAACAACCAACTATACGGCTGAAATAAAAATTTCCGCCG
Organism: Avena sativa; assembly: GCA_916181665.1. Taxonomy (NCBI): domain Eukaryota; kingdom Viridiplantae; phylum Streptophyta; class Magnoliopsida; order Poales; family Poaceae; genus Avena; species Avena sativa. Next base: position 292,753,580 of record OV702297.1, on the reverse strand, counting down.
TATAGCTCCGCCCGTATAGATATTTGACCCATCGACAATTTTTCATCTCGGGATACAGAAGGTTTGATGACCAACTATACGGCAGGAACAAAAGTTCCGGCCATATAGTTCTGGCCGTATAGTTATAGCCGTCAGGAAAGAAACCCTAGAAACCCTATTTTTTTGCCGTCAGACCAACTATACGGTGGAACAAGTGTTCCGGCAGTATAGTTTCAGCCGACCACTTAAACACACGGGGGAGGTTCACCCCTACTCAAACTCTCTCTTCTACCTCCAAACTCTCTCAAAACCTTAAGGGATCTTCACCCCTACTCAATTTCGCTCGATTTCCTCGCACACAAGTGATCTATGGTATGTTTCTCCTCCGATCCTCCAATTACTTTTTGCAAATTCATCTCTGATCTATTATCATTATCAATCTAGGGTGAGACTTGTTTTGAACTATTTGCCATGATTCTATTGATTTGATTATTATGTTGAGGAAATTCTTTAGTGTGCTATGATGAGGAATATGCTATGACTATTATTGTTGGATAAAAAGTTTTATATTTGTCTTTCTTATTTATTTTTAGAAGATGAACACGAGGAGCCAGACGCATGCTCTTTCCGCCGCTAGTTCTTCTTGGGCTACAGCTCAGGAACGCATGGGGATTCAATTCAAGAACGAGTCCCACCGTGATCGTTTCGACGGGATCAAAAACCGAGAAGTGAAGGCAACCAAGTGGGATTTCCCCGTCATATTGAACCAACTCGTTATATCCGATGATTTTAATTTGCTTTGCAATAGAGTTGGTCTGCAAAACTTTGTATTTCATGATGCACCAACCTATCACCGGTTAGCCATTGAATTTCTTAGTTCTTTGAAGAGAACCATTAATACATGGCATAGGGAGGATAGAATTTCTTTCCGACTCATGAATAACAATTATTCTTTATCACTTGATGAATGGTACAATTGTTTTGGTTTACCCAACAATGATCCTAATGCCATGCACGCATATTTTACTAGCATAGAACCTTCCCCTAAACTCTGCTATAATAGAATGAGCTTTACTTCTAGAGTCAGCAAAGGGAAAATATTCAACATCCTGCTATTCGCTATTTGCTCTATGTTATTGCTAACACCTTGCAGGCGCGCAATGAGTTTACAAGACTCAATGAGGAGGACATCTTAGTCCTTGCAAAAGCTGCTTTCAACTACGACATCTTGTCACTCAACTTGGGCACAATTCTTGTACGCTACTTGGAGTACCAATCCTCCCGAAGCCAAGGACCAATCACTTGTGTAGGCGTCATCACCGTGCTTGCCAATGCCCTGGGCATAGACCTAGGTGAGTTACAACCGGTGCTAGGTGAGCGACGTGTTGGTTTGTCTATTTTGAGGGCCTGTGGAATGCTCACTAGGAGAGTGTCACATCCAAAATTTTAGATTTGGTACTGCATATCATTCATGTCATTACATCATGATCATCCATGCAAAATTTCAGTTTGAAAAGATTTTGGCAAATCAAACCACTTGCATTTGCATTTTGATGCCTACACTTGAACGCTTGGTTTTACCATGCCTCGGTCAAAAACTTTATATTTTGAGTGTTTGGGTGGCCCAGGTGCATAGAGGGTTCCTCCACGAACCCGTAGCACTTTGAATCACCCAATTCGGAGCCCCGTAGCAAAAGATATGCAAATCTGAATTTTTGACATGGTTCTAGACAGTTTCAGAAAAGAAATTCAGAAAAGAAAATTGTCAGGAAAAAAAAAAGGAAAAGAACAAAAAAAAGGAAACGACACGCAGCCAGCCAGCCTGCTGGGCCGCGCCGGCCCAGCCACCAGCAGCCGCGCGGCAGCAGCCGCAGCAGTGCGCGCGCGGCAGATAGTGCGCGCCGCCGTCGCTGCCGGGCCCGCTCGCCAGCCACCGGCAGATAGTGTCCGCCTCAAACTCCACAACCGCCGCCGCCGAATCCGGGTCGACCCCGCGTGCCCCCCCCCCCTACTTAGCCTAGCCGCAGCCACTCCCTCTCCCTATCGCGCCGCCCCGTCCCTGCATGCGCCAACCGCCGCAGCCGATTCCGTGCTCGCCGCCGCGCCGCCACCCCCTGGTAAGCGCACCCGCCGTCGCCCTTCCCCGTGCCCACGACCTCGCCGCCGCCCCACTGACTCGCCCCCCTTCTCCTCTGCGCAGGACCACGCCGCCGACGCCGCCCGTGCTCGCGACGCCTCCAGCCGCCGCCTCCACGCCGAGAAGCTCCGCCGCCACGCCGCCGATGCCGTACGCCGCCCAGCTGCTGCCGGGACTTGCCGGAGCCGCCGCCCCCGACGCCGCCGGTGAGCCTCCTCCTCTCGCGTGCCTCCCCGGCCGCTCGATCGTGATCTGACGGTCCAGATCAAACCGTTGACTAGTCAGCCCGGGCGCTGACCTAGTCAGCGCCACGTCAGTCGCCACGTCAGCACGGTCAACAATCAAAGTTGACTGGGTATTTTTCTAATTGAATTAATTGGCAGATTTTGACCAAAACTTGCAAAATTCATATCTATAGATATACTAGGCCAAAAATTACCAATAAAATATGTGTATATTCAGTAACTCGTGTAGAATCTTGCTGTACCTTTGTTTTACACTTTTACAGCAATATTTTGTCCAGAATAATTAAATGATTTAATGGACTTTTTAGAGTAATTAATTCGTAGAATAAGTTCTGTAACTCCAAAAATTGCAAATAATATGTCCCTGGAATTCGTAGAACAAGAGGAATCTCAAAGTGAATTAAAAGGTTAGGCTTACAGTAATAATTTTTACAGAATCTATTTAAAGGCTTACTGCAGTATTTTAATTACTCAGGGAGTTATATAAATCCTTTTTGAGAAATTCCAATTGGTACTGTTCCAATTTAGTATTGCCTACAAAGTAGAATTTTTCCAAGATTTTACAAACAGTAGGTTAGCAGTGGCGAATTATTTAGTTTCTAGCTCTATTATTTGAGCATTATAAATTGCATGCCTTGTTTTCTTTGCACTAAAAATAATTTCCATGCATGCATACACTAGCTATACTGAATAAGATTATGTGATGCCGTTGTAGCATCGATCCACTTGTCATGCATGCATCTTGCATCATCTTTGTTTGCATATGATTGTGGATGGTTTGTTTATGATTGCAATTGTATCGTGTAGATTGTGACGAGTGCAACGCTTGCTCGTGTGTGGATTGTTCTTCTGACTGCTACAACCAAGGCAAGTAGATGCTACCTTGTTCATGATGTTATCCTATTATTTTCAATGCATTGTCGTGTATTTTGTAGATGCATGTGTGGGATAATACTATCGCTATGCTATGTCCTATTATGTGGTAGGGCTTTCCTTGTAGATAAACCACCGTTGGTAGATGTGCTTAGCCATGCTATGATGAACGAGGGCTGGGTTACATCACTGAAAGTTGTTTCTAAATGTGTTGGTTTGCGAAAACTAAAACAACTTAATCAATGAATCTCCTAGGTGTGATGGGATTGATAATTTTTGGTGGTATCATTGCGGAAAGGCACCTAGGTATCAAAAGAAAATGATTGGCCTCTTTATTTTGTAGCTTACGTGTACAACCATGTGCCAATAATGAAATTGGCGGTTGGTTGGACTCGGTAGGTTGTGGTAACTCAAACCCGCGTATCCAGAGATGTAGAATTTTGGTAGGTTGGACCGGTGCGCGTCGGGATTGGGGAGCTACTTCCCGAACGGTCTCTTCTTGGACTTCTCCCTATCATCACCCAAAGTAAGAGTGATGGTATGAGTTGGGCTGGCCAAGTCACATGGGTAAAGTGTACTAACCCCTGCAGGGTGTATAATCTAATCGATTAGCTGTGTCCCCGGTTATGGATGTCTGAGTTGCTTGATATTGATTCCATGACATGTTTCTCGCTCATTCTAATTACATAATTGCTTTAATGTTGTTGGGTTAACTTAATTGGGAACTTTTCAAACAAAATCAAAAACTGTTTATGAAAGTAGGACAAAGGTATTTGCAAATGCAAGCTAGCCATAGTTCCACTTGCCAGATATGCATGTAGATGTTAGCACTATTGTCTCCTCTAATAGCTCTACTTGCCATACATTCCATGTATTGACCCTTCGGGGCTGCTACGTTTCATGTTGTAGGATATTCCGATTCTGAGTAATCGATTTAGGCCACGGTACTCCACTCGGCACTTGTTCACTTGTGGGCAATTTGAAGAATGGAGGATTTACTTTATTTATGTTGCTGCCTGAATAATTTGAGCTAGCCTTGAGCTAAGCTTTTATTGTAATAATGGTACTCTGGATCTTCGTTATTTATGATACACGGATATTTTTCTATGTTATCCATCTTATTCTATTGTGGGCCAATGAACCGATCCAGGGATTGGCATGTCACATAGAAGGTACGGTCTTTTTAGAACCGTAGTGTTACAATATGGTACCAGAGCCCGTGTGTCGACTGTAGGATCATGACCTAGGTTTGGAATAGGAAGCCATAGAATTATTAAAGCCTATATTAACTTTGTCTTTCATCTTATGCCTTTCACTCTCGTAAATTCTTACCATACGCTATTCTCACACTTTCCTCTTTTAATTGATAGATGGGAGAAGTCAAGACTGAGTATGCAACCATGGAGTCACCAAGGCCCTTTGCAAGACAGCTAGCACAGCTTTCGCAGTCATTGGGATTACCACTGCCCATGTTCAAGGGAAGAAGGCTGTACACCTATGGATATGGCGAGGATGCATGGGAGATCACCACTTCAATCTTCAGGGATGCCGCCTTGCCAAACCCTGTGCATCTGATCTACACCAAGACATACTGCAACTGGGGACTTGGAATAAACTTGGCCATGCATGAAGCCCTGTCTCGCCAGTGCCATCTTGTCTGACACCTACTGCCAGCAGACTCGCCCTATCGTGACTATGGGAGGCGTGATGAAGATGGGAACATTGTGGTTACCCCAGGCGATAGGAACAACATGCCGCCCCGTCGGAGACACATAGAGGACATGGAAAGGGAGAATGGAGCTCTAGCTGAGAAAGTGATAATGGTAAAAGAGATAGCAGATTTTGCCAGCAATGGTATGGTGGTCCAAGGACACCTTGCATGAAGCTATGGGAGTTCTGGAGAATGACCTGATAGGCAGGGATTCAACCATAGCTCAGCTTAATGGAACTGTGCAGGATAACAACCAGACCATACAACAGCTGCAAGGGACCGTCCAGGAAAGGGATCAAACTATTGAAGATATGGCAGCCCAGATTGCCGCTCTCCAAGCATAGCTGAATCCACCCTATGATGATGACAATGGATATGATGGCAACAATGATGATGATGATGACAGTGGGAACGATGATGATGATGAGGACGAGGATGATGATGATGGAGACGATGATGGTGGAGGAGATGAAGCTGTTGCAGTTGCAGCAGAGAATGAAGAAGAAGAGGAGGATCCAGAAGAGGTGGAGTTTGAGATTTCAAGTGATGACTCAGGAGAGGTGTACACTCCGCCGCCATGGTTGTTTCGTGGACAGAAGCGCCAACGCATGAGTGCAAGGACCTACCGCAACCTCTTCAAGAAGTAGATAGAAGTCCACCAATTAGTCTTCGTTAGGTAAAATCGTTAGGACTAGTCTCGATCGATGTAAAACTCAATTACTGTTAGTTTAAGAGTGTTTAGTTGCTTATTTGTGTACTCCAATATCCCAGGATTATTTGTGCGAATTTTATGGAAGAGTTATGGCAAGTTTGGTTAATATCTGAGTTATTCCTGTTGCAGTTTTCTGCTGATACAGCAGTACTGTACGATTTTTCATATTTTACTGGTATCTGGTAAAAATCTGAAAAAAATAGGGATGGTTCTAAACTCTCTGTACTGTATGCACAAAAATCAGAAAAAATGTCTGACGAGTTTAAGTCAGGTAGAAAAATTCGTGAACACTGCTGGACTGTTTTGGCAGATTGCTGTTTTTATTGCTTTGTTGATCTATTATGTAGATAACCATTGCCAACTCTTCTAAAAACTATTTCAGTAGGTATATACTGCTAGGATAACCCCTGGTATGTTGCTGGATCACTTGTTTGTTGATGTGTTGCTTGCTTGAGATTGTCTGCAATTGTCTTGTTGTTGTTTGATCATAATGCATGGGTAGAATCCTGTTTCGTTATCGACTCTTTCTAAGCTTACCTGTGCTGAACCGCATATGCCTCTCTGCCGTCAACCCACTGAGTTGGAGCAGCTCATGGCAGCTCAGGCACAGCTGACCCAAGTTATGACCCAGTTCATGGAAGCTCAGAACAACAACAACAATGGGAACAACCAGCCTCAGGGAGATGCTCTCACTAGGTTTCTGAGGCTAAGACCAACTAAGTTCTCTACTGCAACGGAGCCAATGGTTTCTCTCGACTGGTTGCGTTCAGTCAACAAGGATCTGGTAACTGTTGGGTGCACTGATGCTGAGAAGGTGAGGTTTGCCGCTCACCTACTGGAGGGACCAGCCGCTTCTTGGTGGGACACTTTTCAGATCACCCACCCGCTGGACACTGTGACTTGGACAATGTTTGAGGAAGGTTTCGGGACCAACCACGTGTCTTCAGGAGTTTTGAGCCTGAAGAGGAAGGAGTTTCGCAACTTGCGCCAAACCAACCGCACCGTGGCTGAGTATATTGAAGAGTTCAACAACCTGTCTCGTTATGCACCTGAGGATGTTGACACTGATGCCAAAAGGAGGGAGAGGTTCCTGGATGGCCTCAGTGATGAGATTTCAGTGCAGCTGCTGGTGGTTTATTGCCCCACTTTCTAGGAGCTTATGGACAAGGCCAGGATCTTGGAAGGGAAGCACAAGCAGGTGGAAAACCGCAAGAGAAAGAGCAGCAATCACCACTCTGGTTCTCACCATAAGCCTCGCACTTCTTATGATGGATACTCCAAGCATGGAGGGAGTGAACATGGAAGCCATGACCGCCACAACCATGGAGGCGATGGACATCGCCATGATAGCCACAAGACCAACCGCCACAACCACAAGGGAGGACACACTCACCACTCTGGAGGACACAGTGGACATGACCGCAACCGTGATCGCAGCTTTGTGAAGAAGGATCTGAGTGAGATGACATGCTTCAAGTGTGGCCAGAAGGGGAATTATGCGGACAACTATCCGGAGAAGAAGGTGCTGAAGCCAACCAACAACCAGAAGGCCACAGTGAACCACATGAATGTGGAGTTGATCCCAGATGAGCCTGACCTTGTGATTAGTAAGTTTCCAATCAACACTCACCCTGCACTTATACTTTTCGATACTGGTGCATCGCATTCATTCATATCAAGGGCATTTGTGGATAAGTATAAGTTACCTACGGAGTCTATTAGAGTGAGTTCACCTGGAGGGGATATGATAGCTAGCGTGGGATGCCGCAACATAACTGTGAGGATTGGAGCACACAATTTTATTGCACATCTGGTAGTATTGGAATCACAAGGTTTAGATGTAATTCTGGGTATGGATTGGATGTCTATGCATGGGGGACACATAGATTGTGCACAGCGAGCTGTTTCACTCAAAACCCCGGATGGTAAGAGAATTAGGTTCAAGTCGGTTGTGCGACCGGGAAGGTGTAAGCTGAATTCTCTTAAGGGGGTTAGCATGGATACTGTGCCTGTGATTAAGGATTTCCCCGATGTGTTTCCGGAAGAGCTGCCAGGGATGCCACCTGACAGGGAAGTGGAGTTTCTCATCGATCTGATGCCGGGTACAGGACCTATAGCAAAGAGACCATACAAGATGGATGTGTATGAACTGAAGGAACTAAAGAAACAGCTTAAGGAGCAGTTGGACAAGGGGTTCATTCAGCCTAGTTCGTCATCATGGGGTGCACCTGTTTTGTTTGTGGAGAAGAAAGACAGCAGCAAGAGATTAGTGGTGGACTATCGCTCGCTGAATGAAGTGACCATCAAGAACAAATACCCCCTGCCGAACATAAATGATTTGTTTGATCAACTGGAAGGAGCAAAGGTGTTTAGCAAAATTGATCTGCGATCGGGCTACTTCCAATTGAAGATCCGGGAGGAAGACATACCAAAACCCGCCTTCACTACTAGGTATGGTTTATATGAGTATACAGTTATGTCTTTTGGACTAACGAATGCCCCGGCATATTTCATGACCATGATGAACAAGGTATTCATGGAGTACTTGGATAAGTTCGTCGTGGTGTTTATTGATGACACATTGATATATTCCAAGGATGATGCTGAGCATGAGAAACATCTGCGACTGATTATGGAGAAGCTAAGGGAACACAAGCTGTATGCCAAATTCAGCAAGTGTGAATTCTGGCTTAACACTGTTGGATTTCTTGGACACGTGGTGTCAGGAGAAGGAGTCGCTGTTGATCCAAGCAAAGTGACTGCAGTGACTGAGTGGGAAGCGCCCAAGAATGTGGGTGATATTCGTAGCTTTTTGGGACTTGCTGGATATTACAGGAGGTTCATTGAAAACTTCTCCAAGATTGCTAAGCCGATGACAGAACTTCTGAAGAAGGAGAGGAAGTTTGAATGGACGGATGCGTGTGAAGCTAGCTTTCAGGAACTGAAGCATCGACTAGTGACCGCACCTGTGTTGTGTTTACCAGATCTTCAGAAGGATTTCCAAGTGTACTGTGATGCTTCTCGACAGGGACTTGGGAGTGTGCTGATGCAAGATGGGAGAGTGGTGTCATATGTCTCGCGGCAACTTAAACACCATGAGAGGAATTATCCCACACATGAGTTGGAATTAGCATCAGTTGTGCATGCGCTCAAAGTATGGAGGCACTACTTAATGGGGAAACACTGTGATGTGTACACCGACCACAAGAGCCTGAAATACATATTTACACAGAAGGAACTGAACATGAGGCAAAGGAGATGGTTGGAACTTATCAAGGATTATGATATGAATCTGCAATACCACCCAGGAAAGGCCAATGTAGTAGCGGATGCTCTGAGCCGGAAGGTCTATGCCAATGGATTGACTGTTGGGGAATTGCCCGAGGATTTGTGCAAGCAATTCAAGGACCTTAGACTAGAGGTAGTGTCTGAAGGATATTTGGCGACAATGGAAGTCCAACCAACGCTACAGGACAGGATCAGGAAGGCTCAAGTGGGAGACAAAGAGATTGATGAAGTAAAGGAAAAGATGAAGGAGGATCGAGCAAAAGAATTCCGCGAGGATGAGCAAGGAACCTTGTGGTATGGAGATCGTTTGTGCATTCCCAACGATCCGGAGATAAGGAAATTAATTCTGCAGGAAGCTCATGACTCGCCGTACTCCATACATCCAGGCAATACGAAGATGTATATGGACCTAAAGGACAGATTCTGGTGGAACAACATGAAGGGAGACATCGCTGAGCATATTGCCCTATGTGATGTATGTAGCCGAGTGAAGGCGGAACACCAGAAGCCAGCAGGACTGCTACAACCATTGCCCGTGCCGGATTGGAAGTGGGATAGAGTGGGAATGGATTTTATCACAGGATTGCCTAGGACCAGGTCAGGATATGACTCTATTTGGGTAGTGGTCGACCATTTGACCAAGGTAACCCATTTTATACCGGTGAAGACGACCTACACGAGTGCAAAGTTGGCCAAGATCTATATGGACAGGATTGTGTGCCTACATGGAGTTCCTAAGAGTATTGTATCTGATAAAGGCACCCAATTTACCTCACACTTTTGGCGCTAGCTGCACGAGTCATTGGGGACTAGGTTGGAGTTTAGCACAACATTTCACCCCCAGACTGATGGACAGACCGAGAGGGTAAATCAGATTCTGGAAGATATGCTGAGAGCTTGCGCTCTGGCTCATGGTTCTAGTTGGGATGAGAATTTGCCGTATGCCGAGTTTTCCTACAACAACAGCTATCAAACCAGCATCAAGACGTCACCGTTCGATGTGCTGTATGGGAAACGGTGCCGGACACCACTGCTATGGGATGGAGTAGAAGAACGTCAGCTGTTTGCACCTGATTTGATCAAGGACGCTGAAAGAAGGTCGCCTTGATTAGGGACAGGCTGAAAGTAGCACAATCAAGGCAGAAGAGCTACGCTGACGCCAAGCGCAAGCAAGTGGTGTATGAGATAGGTGATAGAGCATACCTCCGAGTGTCGCCACTGCGTGGAATCAAGAGATTTGGAATCAAGGGTAAGCTGGCACCTCGGTTTATTGGACCATATCGGGTCTTAGCACACAAAGGAGAAGTTGCTTATCAGTTGGAGTTGCCAGAAGCTTTGTCCGCTGTCCACAATTTGTTCCACGTGTCCCAGCTGAAGAAGTGTCATCCGGAGATGGTGGATACACCATTGAGAGACACTGTGCCACTAGAGGAGGTTCAACTTGAGAATGACTTGACCTATGAGGAGAAGCCGGTCAAAACTCTGGAGACAGCGGAGAGGATTACCCGTACCAAGACGATCAGGTTTTGTAAGGTGCAATGGAGCCACCACACCGAAGAGGTAGCCACTTGGGAGCATGAGGATGACATCCGAGAAGACCACCCACACCTATTTGCTAGCCACGCCGAATCTCGGGGACGAGATTCATCTTAAGGGGGTTAGCCTTGTCACATCCCAAATTTTAGATTTGGTACTGCATATCATTCATGTCATTGCATCATGATCATCCATGCAAAATTTCAGTTTGAAAAGATTTTGGCAAATCAAACCACTTGCATTTGCATTTTCACGCCTACACTTGAACGCTTGGTTTTACCATGACTCTATCAAAAACTTTATATTTTGAGTGTATGGGTGGCCCAGGTGCATAGAGGGTTCCTCCACGAACCCGTAGCACTTTGAATCACCCAATTCGGAGCCCCGTAGCAAAAGATATGCAAATCTAAATTTTTGACATGGTTCTAGACAGTTTTAGAAAAGAAATTCAGAAAAGAAAATTGTCAGGAAAAAGAAAAAAGGAAAAGAACAAAAAAAAAGGAAATGGCACGCAGCCAGCCCGCCTGCTGGGCCGTGCCGCCCTAGCCACCAGCAGTCGCGCGGCAGCAGCCGCAGCAGTGCGCGCGCGCGGCAGATAGTGCGCAACGCCGCCGCTGCCGGGCCCGCTCGCCAGCCGCACGCCAGCCACCGACAGGTGGGGCCCACCTGTCGGCGCCGCTGCCGCCGCCCGCCGTGTCCGCCTCAAACTCCGTAACCGCCGTCGCCGAATCCGGGTCGACCCCGCATGCCCCCCTACTTAGCCTAGCCGCCGCCACTCCCTCTACCTATCGCGCCGCCCCGTCCCTGCACGCGCCAGCCGCCGCCGCCGATTCCACGCCCGCCGCTGCCCCCTGGTACGCGTGCCCGCCGCCGCGCCATCACCCTTCCACATGCCCGCGACCTCGCCGCCACCCCACTGACTCGCCCCCCTTCTCCTCTGCGCAGGACCACGCCGCCGATGCCGCCCGTGCTCGCGACGCCGCCGCCGCCTCCAGCCGGCTGCCGCGCTCGCCCCCGACCCCGCCAACCGCCGCCTCCACGCCGAGAAGCTCCGCCGCCACGCAGCCGACGCCGTACGCCGCCCAGCCGCCGCCGGGACTCGCCGGAGCCGCCGCCGCCGCCGCCGCCGGTGAGCCTCCCCCTCTCGCGTGCCTCCCCGGCTGCTCGATCGCAATCTGACGGTCCAGATCGGGCCATTGACTAGTCAGCCCGGGCGCTGACCCAGTCAGCGCCACGTCAGCGCGGTCAACAGTCAAATTTGACTGGGTATTTTTCTAATTGAATTAATTGGCAGATTTTGACCAAAACTTGCAAAATTCATATATATAGATCTACTAGGCCAAAAATTACAAATAAAATATGTGTAGATTCAGTAACTCGTGTAGAATCTTTCTGTACCTTTGTTTTACACTTTTACAGCATGATTTTGTCCAAAATAATTAAATGAGTTAATGGCCTTTTAGAGTAATTAATTCGTAGAATAAGTTCTGTAACTCCAAAAATTGCAAATAATATGTCCCTAGAATCAGTAGAACAAGAGGAATCTCAAAGTGAATTAAAAGGTTAGGCTTACAGTAATAATGTTTACAGAATCTATTTAAAGGCTTACTGCAGTACTTTAATTACTCAGGGAGTTAAATAAATCCTTTTTGAGAAATTCCAATTGGTACTGTTCCTATTTAGTATTGCCTACACAGTAGAATTTTTCCAAGATTTTACAAACAGTAGGTTAGCAGTGGCGAATTATTTAGTTTCTAGCTCTATTATTTGAGCATTATAAATTGCATGCCTTGTTTTCTTTGCACTAAAAATAATTTCCATGCATGCATACACTAGCTATACGGAATAAGATTATGTGATGCCGTTGTAGCATCGATCCACTTGTCATGCATGCATCTTGCATCATCTTTGTTTGCATATGATTGTGGATGGTTTGTTTATGATTGCAATTGTATCGTGTAGATTGTGACGAGTGCAACGCTTGCTCGTGTGCGGATTGTTCTTCTGACTGCTACAACCAAGGCAAGTAGATGCTACCTTGTTCATGATGTTATCCTATTATTTTCAATGCATTGTCGTGTATTTTGTAGATGCATGTGTAGGATAATACTATCGCTATGCTATGTCCTATTATGTGGTAGGGCTTTCCTTGTAGATAAACCACCGTTGGTAGATGTGCTTAGCCATGCTATGATGAACGAGGGCTGGGTTACATCACTGAAAGTTGTTTCTAAATGTGTTGGTTTGCGAAAACTAAAACAACTTAATCAATGAATCTCCTGGGTGTGATGGGATTGATAATTTTTGGTGGTATCATTGCGGAAAGGCACCCAGGTATCAAGAGAAAATGATTGGCCTCTTTATTTTGTAGCTTACGTGTACAACCATGTGCCAATAATGAAATGGGCAGTTGGTTGGACTCGGTAGGTTGTGGTAACTCAAACCCGCGTATCCAGAGATGTAGAATTTTGGTAGGTTGGACCGGTGCGCATCGGGATTGGGGAGCTACTTCCCGAACGGTCTCTTCTTGGACTTCTCCCTATCATCACCCAAAGTGAGAGTGATGGTACGAGTTGGGCTGGCCAAGTCACATGGGTAAAGTGTACTAACCCCTGCAGGGTGTATAATCTAATCGATTAGCTGTGTCCCCGGTTATGGACGTATGAGTTGCTTGATATTGATTCCATGACATGTTTCTTGCTCATTCTAATTTCATAATTGCTTTAATGTTGTTGGGTTAACTTAATTGGGAACTTTTCAAAGAAAATCAAAAACTGTTTATGAAAGTAGGACAAAGGTATTTGCAAATGCAAGCTAGCCACAGTTCCACTTGCCATATATGCATGTAGATGTTAGCACTATTGTCTCCTCTAATAGCTCTACTTGCCATACATTCCATGTATTGACCCTTCGGGGCTGCTACGTTTCATGTTGCAGGATATTCCGATTCTGAGTAATCGATTTAGGCCACGGTACTCCACTCGGCACTTGTTCACTTGTGGGCAATTTGAAGAATGGAGGATTTGCTTTATTTATGTTGCTACCTGAATAATTTGAGCTAGCCTTGAGATAAGATTTTATTGTAATAATGGTACTCTGGATCTTTGTTATTTATGATACACGGATATTTTGCTATGTTATTCATCTTATTCTATTCTGGGCCAATGAACCGATCCAGGGATTGGCATGTCACATAGAAGCTACGGTCTTTTCAGAACCGTAGTGTTACAGAGAGGTGGTGTTTATTATCTGCATATTGCTGGAGCTGGGCATCTCTACCCCGCTCCTTTGCCTAATGGTCTTTTCTCTATCGAGGAAGGACGTGTGCTTTATGACTTGCAGGTTGAGTAACACCAACCCAAGGAGGAGATTCCAGAAGAGGATGGGGACCAAGAGGAGGAGCAAGAAGTCCCTCATCGGGAGGAGAAGCCACTGAACCAGTTTGCTACATATCAGGATTTCCAAGAACTTAGAGGAACTATGGAGGGGATGCATAATCTTGACCTGAACCTCCGAGAAACAACAAGTAACCTATCAACTCAATTTGCGGACCAGAGTTACAACCCCCCCCCCCCCCACCACCACCACCACCACCATAGTGATTTGAAGGGCTTGCAAAAGCCTAAGCTTGAGGAGGTTCTCTATCTATTTTATTTTGGCGTCAATTTGCTTTGTTTATTTTCGACGTTATGCTTTTATTTGAGTTTATAAGAACTCATGTTAGTTTTGCCAACACTTTATCTTTATTTACTTTATTTTGTTTAACATTTTCAAGACGAGCTTTGCCGCTAATTTTCTATTCTTTAATTCCCCTTCTCAAAAGCCACAAAAAGATTTCTCCGTTTATCTTTATTTTCCCTCTCTCTTTTTCTTTTCGCCTTGAAGTTCTCATATATTTGTAGGAGAGTGATTGACTTTGAGTTTCCAAGAAACAAATAAAAAGTGAAGAGAGAAGTGGAACCAAACATGAGAGGTATGCCTTATGACTCCCCACTTTTGAAGTTTGATAAACCCATGCTAGTTAGTAGTAATGTTAAGATGTTATTTCGGTGGAGTGAGTCTCTATATTGTAGTAAAAAATTGTTTGCATGGTGATGGCTGCAAGTTCACAGATCGTTTGTAGCTAGTTTTGAAGTTAGGATGTCGAACCCACAGGGAGTCCAAAGATATGTGTTTATTAGTGAATTCTCTGTCACACTCGAAGTTGTCACAGGTCTTCGAGTGAATGACCGCAAGTGCTGAAAATGAGAATATAATTTGGATTTAAACATAAGTATTTAAATAAAAATAAAATGTAAACTTTAGAAGTAAAAAGCATAAAAAGTAAAGAACGATTTGTTTGTTGTTTTCTGCAGATGACGAAGTAAGCGCGGGGAGTTTCAGTTCATGGTGATAGTGAATGTGCTGGGTGAATGAGTGATAAGTGTAACAATTATAATCTTATAAGTATGTGTGTAGGCGAGCAACCCATAATTAGCCAGAACTCCTCTTGGTAGATTTCATCCCAACTTCAATAATCCTACTAGCCTATTTACCACAACCATGGTCAGTCACTAAACGATTAAGATCCTTCAGGTTCCTTAGCAATTAAGCTCCTTGGACCAGACTAATGCAATAAGCTCGATGGTTCCTTGTTATCCTCAAGTCAAACTAGTTTCCCATTGATATCCCCGTGTCACTTGAGGGTCGTCGGTCTGCTAGCAAACATGATTCTATCCATGTAGAATAAAGAATCATGTTGTCTGAGCCCTTAATTGGACAACATGCATTAAGCATCCCACAGATAGTCAAGCACACATAATATAGTAATTAAAATTAACAACAAACTTGATGGAAAATATATAGGCACATTACATCTTACCAATCCTCTATATCTCCCATGCCACAAGGAAACTTAATCACACATGAGAGAAGAAAGCATCATCGATATAATTAAATAAAGGGAGTTCTTCTTGATATTACCATGGAGATCCACAATAAGAAATAGAAATAAATCCAACAAAATTCAAGATCGGAAGAACAATCTCAAACCCTAATCTTGCAAGGTGGAGATCTCTCTCAAGTACAAGTGATGGCTATGGAGGTGTGGTGGCTAGGAGATCGAAGATCGTGGAGCAAGATGAAGAACATCTTCCCCTTCTTCTCCAGATCTCTTCTTTCTCCCTTCTGGATGGTGTGGCGGCTCGTGTGTTCTGTTTTCAACCTTGGCCTCCACGAAAGTTGTCCCTTTTAATAAGACGAAGGCGATGGCAACTATACGGCGACGGACCGTATAGTTGGTCGTTAAGCTTGCAGTAAATTCCCCTCGATTGCTTCCAAAAAGGAACTTGCTTGTTTTCACCTAAATATTGTGTTTTTGCTGTTAAATCCCTCTGGTGATGTTTAGAACCTGAAACACACATTAAAAACCAAGTTTTCTTCGCTACCGAAGTATTAGCGTTAGGTAAAGCTAGAAAACCATTAAATCCAAACAAAAACCATCGATAAAAACATCAAAAATGTGTAGAATCTCACAGCTATCACATGGGTATTTAATTGAGTATGTTTTGTTTCAGCTCTTGTAGTTAACCAAGTCTTGCCTAAAAATTTGCTAAATAATTAAAGTAATAAAAAGTCTCACAATCGAAGGCTTGGGTGTTGTAGTGTTTAGTCTTGAAAGCTTATTCCTAGATGCACTCAACACCACAGAAAATAATGATTGACTTGATAACTCTCTTTGAAAGGTTTTGTTCAATTGAATTAATGTATAGCGGTTTTTGTGAGCATGCCAAAGTTTGACTTATGAATCATAAGAATGATATAGCTTTATGCGTGTCAAACTTCATGGGATGCCAACAACTTCTCTAGCCTACGAATGATCTTCATGGAGGAAACTCCTAGATTTTGTCTATGAGTTGATTAAGCATATGTAGTAGCAATGCTATAATGGGTAAGATTCTTGGCACTCTCGGGTAGCTGTAACCAGATGGAATCACTCCTCTGGCTAATATGAGTAATCATTATGCAAAAGGAACAAAAACCTTAGAGATGCCATGAGTGTCCATCACAACCCGATAAACTAATGAATTTTTTTGGCATGCTCTCAATTACTTAAGAACTGAAATTCTTGAAGGACAATGAATAGAAAGGTAGTGCTTGAAAAGTCTTGATTTATTGATGTGGGAGAATTGACATACTTTAGTATATATGCTTTTCATAACAAACTCTCGCACTCTTAATTTTATATGATTATACTTTATTTTTCAAAGGCAAGCTTATGAATTGATTACATGACATGGAATAAAGTTTACTCTTTTGAATCATCCATGCTTACAATAATTTTGGTGCGCTATAAGGATTCATGAAACCCGTATGATATGCTTGCCATTACTCTATCCATGCTGAAGTTTTTCAGATTAATAAAGTGGAGGAAAGATGAGACTACCAATTATGAGTAAGATCACCATCTCGTTATTTCAGTTTAAATGCTGAGTTCCCTTTTGATTTTGGTTTTCTTGCTCGAGTATGATCAAGTTTAAGCTTGGGGAGGTTGATGACTGCGAAATATAGCCATCCACGTCCACATTTAAACTAGATATTATTCATATATTTGATGAAATATCTCTCTAAACCCTGCCACTAATGCCTAAAGATCAAATGGGTATGCAATCCTTTCTTGCTATTTTTTCCTGCGCAAATAATGACATATGATGATGGGAATCACTACATAAATGCCAAAGATATGAGATTTACAATACGTCAAAGAAAACAGGAGCCGTGAAGTGGAGGCAGAAGCCTTAACGACCAACTATACGACGGGAAATTTATTCCGGTCGTACAGTTCCGGCAGTATAGTACCGACCGTATAGTTTGCACGACTTCATTTGGTCAAACAGAACAACTTTTATGAAGGGACCCCTATATAAAGAGGCTTCGGCCGATGGGAAACAACGCTTCTTTTCAACCTCAACTCTCCCTACCACCAAAAGCCTCCACGCCGGAGGAATAGATCTAGATCTAAACTTCTAAACTCTTCTCCACCACGATAGCCATCTTCCACCACTTCTAATAGTAGATATCTTCTCCAATTGGCGACATTGTAAGACTATTTGCTATCAATCTTATGATCTCTATTACAATGTTTATGATTGTTATTTCATCTCTTTGTGTGAGTAATTCTCGTTGGGATAAGGGCTTCGGCCTAGCCATGTAGCTTTTTATGCATGTTATTTATCATAGATGGAATCATGTATTAGTTTGTATGACATGATGATTGTAGTACCCTCTCTTGCCTCAATCTAAGGACTTGTGAGGTACCCAAGACCCCGAGGATTCATCCAGGTAAAGGGAGTGTGAGTAATGAATGATCTGCAGGATGGGAACCCTAGTGACAGAAGGGATAGTATGGTTGTATGTGAAGGATTTACTTGGGATTAACAGTGACATAACTATGCATATCATTAGTTCTCTTTATTCTATGGATGAGACTAGTAGGTTATTGCTATAAGCGGTTGCGAAGGCGATAACAATTATGGATGCACTGCCCAAATATAATTATCTTGCTCTAACAATTACATGCATACTTTATTATTATCTATTATTCTCATTAGATGTTTTGCATAGCTAATGGTGAAAACTGAAGACCCTAGTCCCTCTCTCTCGATCGTCAACAACAACAAAAATATCGCAAACTCTTGGTCCGGTGAAAACACAAAAGGAATTCTAAAACTCTTGAAGGTCCGTTCAAGTAATCCCACTTTGTTTTATGCTTCCCGAGGATTCGATAAACCTAGGTCTACTAGGGAAAAATAGCTATACTACATCCGTAATCCGGATCGAAGGTATCAGTGGTCCCTCTAGAACATTCTAGAAGTATTAGGTCAAAACACCAAAAAATTTCCCGAACCCCAAAAAACCACTTTCCTTATATGAATCTTATTCTCCAGACCATTTCGGATCTCATCATGATGTCCTGGATCCAATATGATACTCTGAACAACATTCGGTCTCTAGCTCATATTCTATATCTACTTAAACAACATCGAATCCTTAAGTGTGTCTCCCTACGGTTTGTGAACTATGCAGACATGATCGAGATACCTCTCTGATGAATAACCAATAGAGGGATCTGGAAATCCATATGGATCTCACATATTTCTATGATGACTTCATGATCGAATGAACCATTTACATACGATACTGATTCCCTTTATCATGTGATACTTTACTTATCCGAGGTTTTACCGTCGGTATCTCTATACCTAGTTCAACCTCGTTACCTATAAGTACTCTTTACTCGTACTATGATGTGACATCCCTTGTGACCTTGTCACATGCTTGCAAGACAATTGTATGGCACTCCACCGAGAGGGCCTAGAGTATATCTATCTGTCATATGGATGGACAAATCCCATGCTTGATCCATGCGCTTTAATCCATACTTTCAGAATATCTAATGCCACCTTTATAACCACCCAGTTACAGAGTGGTGTTTGATGTCATCGAAGCATCTATCCGGTGATGGTGATTAACATGATATCATGGTCGAAGGATTAGGTTACTATGTATTTGAAAGCTTGTAGCAAACAAACTCTAAATGAATTGATCTTATGATAGGCTAATTATAGGAGTGTGTCCATCACATCATTCTCCTAATGATATGATCTTGTTATTAATAATATCTAATGTCCATGATCAGGAAACCATGATCATCTATTAATCACCAAGCTAGTTTAACAAGAGGCTTACTAGGAACATTTTTATGTTTTAAAACACACAAGTATTAATGTTTCCGGTTAATACAATTATAGCATGGGATGCAAACATTTATCATAAATATATAGATATGATAATAACCACTTTATTATTGCCTCTTGGGCACATCTTCAACATGTTGGACGCGGCTAGAGGATATCTTGTGGAGGTGAATATAATTGCATAGAAAGAAGGAACATTGCGAGGGGATTCAATTGCAACCTTGCACGACAGAGGCAGACGAGATGGCCAAGCGACACCGACAGCGATATAGAGGGTTGTGGGCGCGCGAGACAAAGGAAATAGGAATGATTGAACGAGTGAGTGGGTCGGTTGACCGGCAAGGACGATTCGGTCCAACCTAGCCCTATTGGGTTAACTAGTGGGCCTAAGGGTATTTTAGTCCTGTCATTATTCTTTTAAATGCAATACTAAATACCTATGAAAAAATATACTTAAAAATAAATAAAATTCATTTTAAGTATGAAACATTATGAAAAGTCCAAGTCCTGTTTTTAGATTTTTAAAAATATTTTTTGAATGGATAAAAAATAAAATATGTTTAAATACCAAAAGAAAATAATTAAATAATTCTAAGTATGATATAAAGAGAATAAAATTCATAAATATATTTTAAAGGATACTTAAAGTAATATTTTGAAATTTTAAAAATTACTCAAGTTTAATTCATTTAAGTAATTAAAACATTATTATATAATGAATTAAAAACCCAATAATGGAAAAATGATAAATATCTATAAAGCTAGAATAAATCCTAGACTCAATGGGGGTTTATTCTTGACAATGTAAGTATCTTTGCATAATAGCATAAAATTTGGATCTAGAAAATATTGCCCTTATCGGACAGTGATGCTATCTTCAGAACGTGAGGTCCAGGGTCAATTAGAACCGTTGAATTATATTATCGGCAAGTTTATTCTTGTATATGCTATTGGTTATTTTTATCAAAATACTTTTAAAGTATTACAATATCACTACTTTCATAAGGAAATTACTTTGATGAATTTGATGTGGTGTCCAATGGAACCATTGTTGGATTATTGCAAGGGAAAGTGAATCTAGGATTAATACAGAAGTCGCTAGTGATTCTTCCTTCATATAGATAGCGTTGGCCACAAATCCGGTGTGAACGGGTAAGTCGTTAGTATCTCCTTCTTTTACAGCTCCTCATACCGCTAGTGGGGATTTGTCTTTCCGAGGAATTGCAATGGGTAGAAGCTCGTAACATCCTCATATTGTGCTACAAGGTGACGACTCTAATGTCTTTGAACATAGAGTAATGGATGACACTAGTTGACCTGGTTCATTACTAAGGGTGGAATGCAGGGTCGTGGAGGAGAGACTTGGCATGACTTGGGTAAATTAGTGTTATCCTCATAATTAAGGAAGTGCGAAAAGAACATCAAGGTCAATGACTTTTATGAAAAAAAAGTAGCACACATGTGTAGAGTGTATAAAAGTGGATTTGCACTCCTTCTCGGAATGAACTACGATGATAGAGTTACCTCGAAAAAAACTATGATGATAGAGTGGAAAGATACTACATGAAGTCCTCTACAAGCCATCAAGGGTGATATGCCTCTTCCTTAGACTGTCCATCCGTCAAGCCCTGGCCAGCCCGACATTCGAGATCAAACCTCAGACCAAGACAAGGCCCGAAATTTTCGAGCTAGGAGCCTGGCCCGAAATTTTTGTGCCAGGTCAGGTCAAGACTTCCGGACACGGTTGTCTATGCCCATGTCTAAACTAGAGTCTAGTTTGTCGATCAAGAAGTGCATGATATACCATATCTAAAAACATGACTAGCACAGAGCCTCATCCCCACGACGATGCTTGAGAGCCGGTCAGAGGCCACCGGCTCGACCTCCAGGACAACACCTAGATCCGAGCGACCCAACACCCATCCACACAAGGTCGAGCCGGGGGTGACCATCGCCGCCGGCCACCGAGGCAACCCCCTCCCCCTCCCCCCACCCCCCCACCCCCCACCCCCCCCCACACACACACCCACTCGACTCTTCAAGCCACAAGCAATCCAGTCACCACCAAGCACACACACCCACAAGACCCACACCAACACGAGCAGAGGACTCCGTCGCAATCCATGCGGCCTTAGCCCGGCCGGTACCTCTGGCCACACCGGTTGAGGTGAAGATGGGACGGTGGCATGATGTGCTAGGGTTGTCTCCGCCCGAGTCACCCTAGCCGAGCGACGCGGCGGGCTTGTCCATGCCTATGTGTAAACTAGAGTCTAGAGTCTAGTTTGTCCATCATGATAAAACAGATGTAAAAACACAACTTGTGTTTTTCCGAGCAACTCCTGCTGTCGGCAACACTCTCGGCTACTCATCTCCTCCCTCGTTTTCATTAATCTCGACGTCCATAAACAATTTTGATCTACTGCGCAAGGAGCCAAGGAGCAATAATGGGCGCGGATGAATGAACCCAGTACTTGCAGCTGGGTCGCGTCCTAGGGACTGGCTGGACCAGGCGGCTACTTGGACGCACATAGCCGTTCTGGATCCGGCCCGTCGTCGTTTAGCTTGGGCCTGCCTGCCTGTGCGGTCTAGTCATTCCTACGGGCCTCCGGGACCTTACGTACGTGAGTGTACGTCTCTCGCGCCGGACATCACGCAGGCACGGACAGCGTTCCATCCCTCGCAAAAAGGGAGAAACAAAAACACATAGTACAGGCAACTACTGCGACCGTCGCAAGGCGAGAGTCAGGGAACGTTGCGATCGTACGCCAGTGGGTTGAATTATACTCGTACCGCTGTGCCCACCAACCGACTTGATGTGATGCGTCCATGGAGCGATAGGGTAATCATGGGATTATGCCGTACCGGGGAATCTCCACGTGTGCCGTATAGGGTCCAAATTCCCCGAACCCGACGACTATCGCAACGGCTCGTGACATCACTCGGTAAGTGCTCAGTCGGCAACCACACCACTGGCTTCCGGACCCGCATGCATGCTCGCCACCGGTGGCTTTGGGGAAATGAAATCCGGTCCGGGCCCAACATTTTTCCTTACATGTGTACATCCATCAGTGTTGGATCGGACTAATAATAAATCTAAGATTAGGTTTGGGAGAAATCAAGGAACTTCGGCTCAGCCAGGGCGTCTTCTGAACTCTGATGGATCCTCTGATATTGATTGCCTTTGTGGAAGATTGTAACGAGCGGTGACCGCAGCCGTTGGCTGTTGCAGAGCCCAAAAGGCAACGCGCCTAGTACAGGCTACAGCTAGACTGCCTGCACCTGCACTGCATGCATCGATCATGGACGCAGGCTTTTCACTAGCGGGAGTACTGGTGAAACAGTGGTGGTAGAGTAGAGTGGTCAATGCGCGCTAGATTCGGCCGGCCGGGCGCGGCGCGGCGAACCAAGCAACGGTCGTGTTGGTGAGTGGACCGACGCGGCCGTGCGTACGTGCGCGGGTCCGGTCAACAGGGGAGCGTGGCGTGGGGGACATGCCGCCGGGTTGCTCGCTGACGTCGCTGCACGGACGATGCTCCGCCGGTCACCGGTGAGAGGATGTGACGTCCAGACGTGGCCTCGCGGGAGCAATTTGCCTTTGTCCCGGCCCGCCCCGGGGCCTGCCGCACATCCTGTGCGCTTTGCCTCGTTGCCACCGCACTTTCTGTCTGACGTCTGAACCCTGCGCGCACCGCTCGGCGTCGCGGTTCGTTTTTGTTTGGGGCCGGACGACCGACGGTCTGTCTTTCGTTTGTTCGTTCGTTCGTGCAGGCGAGCAGGTCACATACGCACGCAAAGGTTGGGTTCATATACAGTGGGGTGCCCAGGAACTGGAATGCTCCAGATTTGATGCTATGGTAGGACATATAAGATGGTGGCATTTTTTTTTCCAAGAACGTTTGGCACATAGCTTAGGGCGCGACTTTGGTAGCATACGGACCCTCCGAACAGGATCAAGCGGTGCAGAATCAGGCCGTTTGGTTGTTTGCAGGAGGTCTGTGTTATGGTCCGAACCATCTGCAAAGCATCCCAAGGATAGACCCAGTAAGAACTTTCGAATCAAATGTTTCGTGAAGCCATGCCCCGGAGCTGCAAAAATCCACCTGAGCACATGCGAGAAATAAAAGGTTTGTGGCTCTGTTTCACGTCAAGAGTAGCCTCACCTACTCCATCCACTCTCCTCTCCGCATTGCCCCTCCAGAAAATCCCCTTCCTCCTATTTCAACAATGGTGATGGCATCGACGGCAGCGGTGTCATGGCAGCTGAGATGCAGATCTATCGTATAAGGCAACTTCCTCCTACTTCGGTAGCTAAGCGACGGACCAGAGAATCATCGTGCATCTCCCTCCCCTGGTTGCGCATCGCCATGGCAAAGGTGAACCACTGTCAATCCCTCTCCACTACTGTTTCGACTACGCTTGAAGTATCGATTTAGGAAGAATTTGTAAAGTTTGCAATTGTCTCTTAATTGATTGATTACAAAAATTACAAGCAGGGGTTTATATAGGCCAAGTCACAACCGACTTTGGCCTTATCAACTTGTGATACAAGTAAAACTAAACCGAAACTAATACAAATCAATATAACTAAACGGTGTGATCAACAACATTAAGACTGGAACGAGTATTAGGGAATGGAGTAGTGCCAATTGTCTTGGTGAATATATCATCAAACTGAGTTGTAGTTGGAACATGGAGAACACGAACTTGCCCGATATCCACCTTCTTACGAACAAAGTGAATATCAATTTTAATGTGCTTAGTATGCCGACGTTGCACTGGATTTCCCGACATATATACTGAAGAAATATTGTCACAATAAATGATAGTAGCCTGCCGAATGGGATGATGAAGCTCTGTCAACAACTGCCGAAGCCAAATAGTTTCAGCAACGGTATGAGAAACTGCTCTATACTCACCCTCGGCAGAAGAACGTGAAACCGTTAGCTGACGTTTTAAAGACCACGAAATCAAATTGTTGCCTAAGAAAACACAGTATCCTGAAATGGATCGTCGAGTATTTGAGCAACAAGCCCAGTTGGCATCGGAATATGCTTTCAAGGAATTGGAGTGGATTTGTTGATATGGAGAGAGTGATCGAGGGTACCTTTAAGATAGCGAAGTATACGTTTAATATGGTTTAAATGTGGAAGACGAGGGTCATGCATATAGAGACGGTCTTGTTGAAAAACTAAGGAAATTTTTGAACGTGTTAAAATGAGATATTGAAGGACACCAGCGATACTACGATAGAGAGTACCATCGGAGAAGGAATCACCATTATTCGTGAGTTTGATGGTAGTGTCGGCAGGAGTACGAGACGGCTGACAATCCATCATACCGGCTCGAGAGAGGAAGTCAAGAATATACTGACATTGAGACAGAAAAAGACCATAGTTATCACGGTGGATAGCAATGCCTAAAAATGAGAGAGAGCTCCGAGATCAGTCATAGAGAACTCAGTGTGGAGTAGAGAGATAACATGATCCAGGAAAGACGGTGTCGAGGCAGTAAGAACAATATCATCAACATAAAGGAGAAGGTAGGCAATATGATTTTTGTTATGATAAATAAAAAGGGAAGTGTCGGAAAGAGATGGAGTGAAACCTATTGTTTGAATGAATGAAGAGAAACGCTAAAACCAAACACGTGGTGCCTGTTTGAGACCATATAAAGATTTTTTGAGGAGGCACACATGATTAGGAGTGGAGGGATTTTTGAACCCTAAAGGTTGTTGGCAATAAACTGTTTCCTAAATAGATCCATTTAGAAAGACATTTTTGACATCGAGATGATGAATAGGCCAAGAAGAAGAGACTGGAATGCTAAGAACAGTGTGAATAGTGCTTGGTTTGAGAACATGAGAGAAAGTTTCATCATAGTCTACACCATGTTGATGAAAATAGCCATGACAAACCCACCACTCTTTGTAACGAGAGAGTATGCCGTTAGAATGGAATTTTTGCCGAAAGACCCATTTACCAGAAACAATATTAACATGAGAAGGGGGAGGAACAAGCTGCCATGTATCATTGGCAAGTAAAGCATCATATTCATCTTTCATAGGAGCAACCCAATTTGGGTCTAACCGAGCAGATTTGTTGATTTTTGGAATAGGAGAAATAGTAGGACTAGCAAAAATATTAAGCTTAGTGGCAGGGAGGCAGAAACCAGACTTGGGACGGGTTCGCATAGCGTGGTCGTTGGACGGTGGAATAATAGAAACAACCTTGGAAGGAAGAACGGGGTCGGGTGAAGGAGAACGATGAACGAGAGAGGGAGAATGTGCTAGTGATACGGCAGGGGAATCTGCCGCGACAGAGGAAGAAGGAGAATGTGGTGCCACGGCAGGGGAGTCTGCCGCGGTAGGATGTCGAGGAGAAACGACAGGCTGTTGCGCCGCCACGGCAGGAGTGACGACAGAAGATAATGAAGCAGCCGCAGGGGAAGTAGAGACGTTGGGAAATAGGAATATTGGTTTAAGAAGAGTTGGTCGATGGGTTAATGATGGAGAAGAGGACTCTTGCGAGGATGCACGCGTGGTGTAGGGAAAAACATGTTCGAAAAACGTGACGTGACAAGATATGTGAATGTGTCCACGTAAGATCAAGACAATGATATGTGTTCATCGGAATAGCCAAAAAATATAGAGGGAGTAGAACGAGGTGATAATTTGTGAGGCGATGAGGCGTAGGAATTGGGAAACACAAACAACCGAAAACGCGAAGCTCATGATAGTTTGGATGGAAAAGAAAGAGAGAATAATATGGAGTGGTGTTAGGATTTTCCTTTGTTGGTCTAATGTTGAGAAGATAAGTGACCGTGCATAGATTTTCTATCCAAAATTGTGGAGGAAGAGAGGATTGAATTAACATAGTGTCACTGATAGTTCGAAGAATTCGTTTAGTTTTTTTCATTTTGGGGAGAAGTGTAGGGACAGAAAAAACGAAGAAGGATGCCGTGTTGTAGAAATAAATTATGATTATTAAAGTTATTAAATTCTCGGCCGTTATCAGATTGGATGAAGCGAATGGGTAGAAAAAAGTGAGCCAAGACATATCATTCAAAGTTTATTGCGTAAGGTTAAGGTCCAAACAAATTGTGTAAAATCATCGAGAATCATAAGATATTATTTGAAACCAGATATACTTGCTATAGGTGATGTCCATCACAATGCAACAATTCAAAGGGAAACATGCTGGCGGTGGTGATGCTAGATGAGCTAAAGGGTAGGCGCACATGCTTTCCTTGCTGACAGGACTCACAAGTGGCCGGATCATGGATATCTCTATTACATGGGATAGCAAATTCACTAAGAAGCGACGATAGAGTAGCATTATTGGGATGATCGAGACTCCGGTGCTAGATATCGAACGAGGCTACCATGGAGGTGGGTGGTGCATTGGTGGGTTCGCCATGGAGAGAGTAGAGGTCGCCAGAGCTATTGAAGCGAGCGATCTCTGCCTTGGTCAGGAAGTCCTTCACAGATAAACCAAAAGGATGAAATTCAGCAGAAACAAGATTGTCGCGAGTGAATTTGCAAACAGAAATTAGGTTTTTAATTAGGGCCGGCGCAACAAGAACATCTCTAAGAAGAAGTGGTTTGGTTTTAATGGGAATATGAGATTGACCGACACAAGAAATAGAAATTGAAGATCCATCACCAAGAGTGATATAATAAGACGGAGAAGAGGTGAAAGAAAACAGCACATTGCACGATGAAGACAAGTGACTAGAGGCATCATAATAAAATATCCAATCAGAACCTGAGTTACCTTGGGAAGCGAAGTTGTTCATGGCCTATAGAAACACAGCTTGGTCCCAATTGGGTGTCGAGGTGGGTGTTGGAGCAATCGCATGTGTTGCTGCCAACATCAGGAGCTCATCGGTGAGGGGGACGACATCATCAACATCGACAGCTGAAGGTGTCCCCCTCATCATGGTGGTAGAATGGTGCCTGGTAGGGTAGCTGCGGTGGAGCGGTGTACTGGTAGTAGGTCTGATCAGCATAGTAGACGTGCGTCGGAGGCCATGGTGTGAGCGTGCTTGGAGATCCAATGTGAGGGCGTACGCCGGGAACCCACGAGCCAGAGTAGGTGGGTGGCGCACCAGCAGGAGACAGGGCCAAATAGGGCATCAGACAGGCCTAAACGAGGTCGGTCCAAGGATCATGAGGAGGGCGCCAGGCTGGAGCAGCAGGGGTGCCGATGGCGATGGAGGCGCTACAGTCGGAGGCATAGGTGCTGGAGCAGGAAGGGACGCCTGTGGTGGCTGATACTTAGGGTTTTTTTCCCTGTTGTTTGGTATCAGGTGCCACCCAGGTGGTGGCGGAGCCGTTGGTGTGGGTAGGAGAGGGGCCAAAGGAGGGATCGGCGGACGTGGCGTGGCGGTGAAGACCTACGGGCATGCATCTTTGCGAGCCTACTGATGATCGGCGCATTGTAGGAGATATCAAACCTCAGAGAACGAGGCCATTGGACACATCAGCAGGATGAAAGATTGATGTTTCTCAAATCGGTCACCAAGCCCTTGAATAATCACGTTGATGAGTTGTTTGTCGTCGATAGGATCGCCGAGTTCCTGAAGCTCATTGACGACCGCCTTTAGCCATTGGCAGTAGACACCGATAGGGGTGTCACCCTGCATGGAGTTGCAAAGCTTGATGTGGAGGCCATTGGTTCGAGCATTAACGTTGTCCTGGAAGAGTTGGCAAAAAGCTGCCCATAGATTGGCGACAGTAGCGGCATCACGAAACACCAAGTTGAAGATCTCGGTGATCCATTGAATTGTAGAGGGATCATCTTCGACCCAATGAGGATCATGTGGACGCGGAACAGAATCATCAGCAATGTGATATCATGGGTTACAACGGCCGAGGTGGATGTCAAATAGATGAACCCAGTGGTAGTAATTGTGTTTGGCTAGATCCAAAATTATGGGGGTGAAGTGGCTAACATAGGTTGTGGTGTTGGTGAGGGAAATTTGAGAGGGAATTGGGGTAGGGTTTTGGGTAGGTGGAGTAGAAATTATGGTAGAGGTTTGGGTGGAGGAAGAAGAGGATGGAGCACCGGTGGTGCGGTACTCGACGTCAGTGAAGAGCCACTGAGGCGGCGGTGGCGGTGGAGGTGGAGGTGGTGGTGGCGGCGGCCATGCCGAGGGTGGAAACCTAGGCGTCTGATACCATGTAAACTTTGCAATTATCTCTTAGGCTTTGTTCGGTTGCAGTAGTTTAGATCCACTAGCTAAACTAATCCCTGCAGGGATTGGGTGATCCCCGATTGTCACCCCAACCCCAGCTATCGGTGTCCCATGTTTCGTAATAATACATGTTGTTCGGTTAATCCCCACTACCCTTGTCTAGCAGCAGCACGCAACAAGCAGCACAATCGATGGCAGGCAACAATCAGCACAGGCGGCAGACAACTAGCAGTAACATACTAGCAGAAAAGGAAGGTACACCACAAATCTAAATAATATCTTTTTTGCATCAGCTTTTAGCATGGCTGAAAGCTAAAATCAAACATGTCAAGATAGAGAACAAAATACAGGATATAGCTAGACATGAGTATCTAAAAAATCTGGAACATTTCAAGCTACAGTTGATTTGTTCACCGAAAATAGTGACGCGATAACAAATACAGTGAATAATATACAGTCCTTCTGTTGTAAATCACACACAAATTTGTTATTACAGCACCATTGCTGTCCTTGCTTTTCTTCTTCCGGAGCTTGATCATATAGAACTATGGTCTTTGCATCTGGCCATGTAACCAATGAGAAAGCATAATTATTAGAACATGTTTAGTTCAACTGAAGAAAAAAATAATAACATAGAAGAAGGCTGGATGAGACATTGTTTGTGATCACTGTATAAAACAACTTCAGATTTCTTTTCTTGAGAAGAATGAGAATATGCTCCTAGAAGAACAATGTCTAGTATTTGAAGGAAGTCAAGGAGCAGCAGCTAGCAACTTCTACAGCTTGCACTAAACATACTACAACAAGCGTTAAACAGACCACATGCTCTACACTTCACAAGTGAGAAGACAATAGTAGTAGTGATGCAGTTTGTACAGATGCTTTTCCCGAATAGTATTAGTACTTTTTACCTTCTCCTCTTATGAGAGTGGCATTGTGCTTAGTCGAGCGATGAAATTCTTGATTAAGAATTCATCCACAATTCTTGAGCCAGTTTTTGAATTCTCAATCTGCTTAGTCTTCATCTCAATATACTTTTCCATCATTGCTGAAACTTCTCCATTGTTCCGACGCCTTCTAGATTCATTCTCGGTGCTTATTGATGGTGCGGTAGGCCCCGTTGGATGAGCCTCATCATGCCCAACAATGTTTACTTGCACATTAGTTTCTCTTCAACGGTTAGTCTAGTATCACGTACCAACTTCTTCCTTTGAAGGAAATTAGCCAAAGCCCTAAAGATATAAGGCTCCATCCTAAATGCTAATTGACAATTTTTTACATGCCCTTCAAGCAAGTCCCTTACAACCTCCTCGCCTCTTAGCATCGATGTATGACATGACTTTTTTCCTCGGTTCACTTCCACCCAATAGATGCAACATTGGTAAGAGGAAAAGCATCATGTCGTCATCCTCCTCCTCCTCTCTCTTCCTAATGCGATCCCTCATTCTCAAATTCAATCCTAGACTAAGAAATAAAAATACGCTAGTTATTACTACTACAATGTAGAATAATAGTACAATGTGAGCAAATGACAAACATACATAATTAGGAGTATTTAGCAGTACTACTATAATACAATAAGAAATTAAACTCCATTTGTCTAAAAATCAGCAGGATATATATGCATCTAGCTAGCAGTGTACACATGCTCGCACGCATATAATTCAAGGACTATTTAGCTTGTTTCTACCAATGCTTATCAGTGTATGCATACATCTAGCTAGCAGCATATGCATACTTGAATTCTCATAAATGCATGCCAAAACTAAAACAAACTTAAATATACAAGGGCGTAGACTAGTGACAAAAGAAAGTGTCAGCGGAATAATCTAGCAAAGAAATGTGATGGCCCTGAATCAATGTAGGTAATGTTGACTGCTACTAGTTTTCTTCTCTGCTAAGAATTAAGATTTTCTTCTCTGCTAGGAATTAAGAGATTAGAGAACTTCAGAATCATGCTAGCTTAAAAACTAATGCTTTGGCTTATACGCAATGGGTAGCTAGCTGGGCTACATCAGACACATCAATTAAGCACGCACCGGCGTAGTACGCGACCATGCCTGTACATACACAACCAGGTCGGCACTAGCACTGTTTGTTATTTCTCCTTGTTCAAATTAAATTGAACTGAGAAATTTGCTAAGTCTAAATACCTTGAGAATTTGTATTTCTATTCAGCTACTGAATTTCCAAATGATAACAAAACATTGGATGATAAAGGGCTTATAAAGCAGAACTCGGCCATCAGCAAGTGATCTACTTTAAAATTCAAACAAAGAGTGATCTACTTTCATGCGTTTTCGATGACTCTTTGCCTCTGAACTGATTGAAAAGATTGGATAATGTTTTCAGCAAAAGCAAAGAAAAATACCAAGCTATCCTCAGAATGAAGCCATATATAAAACTTTGTCCATAGTCCAAACTTGCATTAAGAATTTCCCATAACCTACCAGCCCCAAATCAAAGGTATTTACTGAAATCTGATCTGAAATAAAAAAAACAATAGTTGCTACAAGTCAATAGAAGTAAAAGTGGACCACGCATCCTTCGAAGCAAATATGGAGAAATGCCTTGCTATGGCAGCTCTCCAGGCCATGAATGCCCTTGTCAAGCAAGTGAAAAATCTGGAAAAAAAGGGGCACCGATGAAGAAGACTATGCACGACCATGCCGGTACGTACACGACCAGGCCGACCGGTCTTTGTTGTGCTTGCGGCCGTGGCCGTGCTTGGGTCTTACCACTGCCACAAATCTATGGGGGCGACGAGATCCAACAAAATCATATGCTACCACCATCTCAACATCTCCTTTCTCAGATTGCAAGAAAAACAGAATGATCCCTAACTTGAACAAGCCCTAACTTTACCAGAAGAGGGGATGGGGAGGAGATGGAGGAGGGGAGCTTACCTTCTAGTGGCCGGCATCGAGGGTGGAGAAGGGGGATATGCCGGAGATCTGTAGCTTCCGGGCCGGGCGCAACTACCGTCCACTCCCCTTAGCCGCCGTCACCGCTCCTGTCGCGAGAGGAGCTCGCGTTCCTTCCTTCGTTGGGGATTCTTTCCACGGGGGTGAGCTCGATTTTTTTAACCCGGTGGTTACACGGGGTTTCGGGGAAAACCGGCCGGGCTGGAAATCTCAGCGGGCTTAACCGAACGTGCTCTAGAAACGGACCTGTATTAAACCCCGGCGGGCCAGATCCCGGCTGACCCACGGGGATTGTGGTCCAATACCGGCAGGGATGGGATGAAACGAATGAGGCCTTAATTGATTGATTACAAAGATTACAAGGAGGGGTTTATATAGGTAAAGTCACAACCAACTTGGGCCTTATCAACTTGTGATACAAGTAAAACTAAACCGAAACTAATACAACTAAATATAATCTAACAGAATTCACACTAGAACTGCCTCATTAGGTCGATAGGATGGCACTTATCCATCAGGTAGTTGCGCTTATAGCTGTGATTCAGGTCTGGATCTTGCTGTTGCACAAGAGAGCTATTAGGCGGGCTGCCTTTTCTCGACTGACGTATGATCCTATGTGTAACACCCTCGAATCAGCCATATGCGAGTTTCAGCGATTCCTGCCAAACCCGTATAGAAACAATCCAAAGATGACCACCAAGCACTTGCGTGTGGGTGGAAAACAAAGTAATACCATTACATAATAGTCCATGATAGAACCCATAGAACATATATTTACAACAACGACTCAATGAATCAAGAATAGATAAACATTACAAAGATCCAAATCACCTTAAAAACTATACAACATCTGAGTATGTATGAGATGCAAATTAATCTAAGATCCCTGGAGAATAACCAATGGCGTCCATAACCCTGCCCAGGCCAAGCCGGAAGGATAACCCTGCTAACCACGTAAATCTCAGACCTGCTATTACAAAAGGGGTGCCGACAAAGGGCAAAGGAAAAAGAGAGTGGTCAGTACTGAGGCTAGTACACAGGGAGTCTTAGAATTCGGTGGCTCTCGCTTATATAAGTATGGTGGACTGAAACAGCAGCGAAGCATGCACCAAGCAACCTATAGAGACTCAATACAACTGACGGCTATCAGAGAGGGATAAGAAAGACCTAATCAGAACCAACTTGATATTACCACCAAACATTCCCAACCTGATATGTACCTCTCAAGACCAAACGAGAAAGTCCTGCCAAGGAAACTCACATGGTTGGCAATTTAATTCATTCTATCCATGGTGGTTATCCAACTTACTAGTCATATCAGATACAAGTCAAATTATAATAGTAAACTTTAGTTATAGTTGTCTATGATCGAGAAACTATGCTCCAAGTTGTCCATAACCGTGGACACGGCTTTTCAAAAATATTTAACCCTGCAGACGTGCACCAAAGTTTCCACACGTACTTCCGCTCTTTTTGCCAGATCAATTAACATACACCATTGGTATGTCGGCGGGGCTTCGGACACGACGCTTTCCCAGACCTAAAGCAAGTACATGGAGGCCACCTGAAAGAGCTACATGTATGAGGTATAGCTAATCCTCGTACGGACCCTAAGGTTGCGTTCACTTGTCACGCGAGCGGAGGCCATAGACAATATATTCCCGTGACAAAGTGTCGCACCTACGCAACAGTAATAAATGCTCCTCGAGCAACAGGTAATAAACATCTCATACATGACATACATGGCATAAGTATAGTAGGTAACATATAAATACCAAACTAGTTTATGGCCCCCAGAACAGTACTTTGAAATCAGGTAATAAGCAGATAGGGTGCCCATACACCCCACATATGGTTAGCACTCTTGATCTGGGAACAGGTGTCAAAAACTCGAGTCTTGGGTGGACATAGGGGCGGGATAATAACCAGATCTCAACTATTACCCATCCGTGCCTCTGCATTATTTATATCTACTTCCCACATTTAATTAACAAGTTGTAATTAAAATCATGATCATCTTCACCGTTAAGCATGTGCCAACCATCCAACAACGGTGAAAAACCGACGACACGAAGCAACACCTAAGCAAGCAACTATGACTGGCAAGAGCAATTTTCTATCAAACAACATGTAATAGGAGGTGTCCAAGGCAATATAGAGGCTGCAAGGAATATAAATGGTGCACGGAAACTAAAGCATCGCAACACGAATAGTAATAGATCAACATGAGGAAGTAAAGACTATAAATGCAAAATGGGTAAAAAGGGGGAGAATGCTCGCTTAAGAAATACTGCCGAAGATTCATCCAAGGATCGGGTCGACACTCGCATCAACTCATCGGCTTAATCCATGAAGAAGCAAAACACTAAAAGAAACAATCGATGCAACAATTACAACGAATGCGGGAGATACAACATGATTATTATGCAATTGCAAGTATGGAATTCATAGCTGCAAAAGGCTCATCGAGCTGATCGTTTTGTACATATCATTTTTCGAATTCGGAAACATGGTTTTTAATTTTTGAATTTAATAAGAAAAGGCCATTTTATTGCCTTAAATCAATTTCGAAATTTTATTTGTTCAAAAATATTTTTAGATGGCACATTCATATTCCTCACATTTTTATGATTCAAAAACATATAATAATCATTATTTTTGAATTTCTCAATTTTGAATTATCATTTAATTATTTGGAATAAGACCAAACGGGCAAAAATGTCTAGGTTTTGGTATATGCAATAATACAAACATGAAACAAGTTATATAGTTGAGTTTAGAAAACCAAACTGAAAAACATTCAAATATCAAGTTTTTGGACCTCACTTCTATTTTTAGAGCTATGATTGTTTGAATCTACATGGTCTTTTCTACAAAAGTCACTTGGGGTTTTCTGCCAAAGCATGACTGAACTGTCTATTTGAATAAAACTGATGGAACTGAACCTGACGAAGCGTCGGTCTTCGACACTTTGATAGAGGCCGCACATGGCGCTATGGGACGGCGGGGAAGGTCACCTGTGATGCACGCTGACGAGGGGGAATCGGTCGCTAGGATGCGTCTGGGCTCGATGGACCTAAACATGGAGGCGCGCCAGACCAAAGCTCACCAGAGCGCACCAGCGGCAAGCACCTGCAGAGGATGGTGGCAGTCAACAACGACATCACGGTACCATATGGAATTGAGGCAAAGGAGAGGTCCAAGGGAAGCACAGACTCACTAGGAAAGTCATGGAGGGGTCAGAGACGCCGGGTGATACTCCTAAACGTATCTATAATTTTTGATGCTCCATACTTGTTTAGTATCAACTTTGATTTGTTTTGTCTACACTTTGAGGTATTTTTATACATTTTCTAGGACTAACCTATTAACAAGATGCCGCGGTGCCAGTTGCCTGTTTTCTGATGTTTTTGGTTTTGGAAAAGTTAGTAAGAAAATATTCTCGGAATTGGACGGGACAAAAGCCAAAGTCAATATTTTACCAGAAAGAAGACGGAGTCCAAAGGGCAGCCGAAGGGGTAGGTTCGTGCGGGTCCACCCTAGGGTGCGCCGCCCTATGATGTGGGCCCCCTGGAAGCCCTCTTGCCTCGCCTCTTCGCCTATAAAGTCACCCCGATGCAGAAACCCTAAGCATCCAATCAAATCTCTACGAAACAGTCTGTAGCCACTGCCACCATCGTCCGTAGATCAGGGGGGTCTAAAGCTCTTCCCGGCACCCTACTGGAGGGGAGATATCATTCCGGAAGCCTTCTTCATCACCATGTCAGCCTCTGGTATGATGTGTGAGTAGTTCACCCTTGGACTATGGGTCCATACAGTAGATAGATGGTTGTTTCTCCTCCTTTGTGCTATCATGTTTAGATCTTGTGAGATCCATTCATGATCAAGATCATCTATTTGTAATCATACATATTGTGTTTGCGGGGATCCGATGGATATCGAGATACTATGTCAGATTGATTATTGATTCTATCATGTCAGATGGATTATTGATTCTATCATGTCTATGTTATTTGTGATCTTGCATGCTCTCCGTTGCTAGTAGTTATCTTGGCCAAGTAGATGCTTGTGACTCCAAGAGGGAGTATTTATGCTCGATAGTGGGTTCATGCCTCTAGTAATCTAGGTAAGTGACGGAAATCTCTAAGGTTGTAGATGTGATGTTGCTACTAGGGAGAAAACAACAATCTTTTGTTCATATAACAATTGTATTATTTACTTTACACACATTTTTAATGCAATTATCCGTTGCTTGCAACTTAATACTGGAGGGGGGTCGGATGATAACCTGAAGGTGGATTATTATTCATAGATGCAGTTGTATTACGGTATATGTATATTATTGTAATGCCCAATCAAATCTCATAGGAGTCATGATGACTAGTATATGCATTGTTATTCTTGCTCAATCTATCAATTGCCCCGTTGTAATCTGTTCACCCAGCATGTTATCTATCTTAAGGAGAACACCTCTAGTGAACTGTGGACCCTGGTCCAATCTTTATCATTGATACATCATCTACTATTACCGTTTACTTTCTACAAACAACTATTATCTTCCACACTATACGTTTAATCATTTGTTTTCAGCAAACCAGTGAGACTGACAACCTCACTGTAAGTTGGGGCAAAGTCTTGAGTTTGTGTTGTGCAGGATTCCAAGTTGTTAGCAACACCTTGGAACTGTTTCCTTGCTCCTACTAGTTCGATAATCTTGGTTTCATAACAGAGGGAAAACTTGTTGTTGTGCTCATCACACCTTGCTCTTGGGGTCTCTAACAAGGCTCTACAGTTAACTGAGCCACCAAATTTTCTGGCGTCGTTGCCGGGGAGTTAAGGATAGCTTTGCAAGGGGAGTCTTTCACAACCATTATCTTTACTTTGTTTTTGTTTTGCTTAGTTTATTTTGCTTTGTTTTGCTTATTTCTTTCTTCCAAAATTAAAAAAAAAAATAGTTCCATTTGGTTTGCTTTTCTTATCAAAAACACAAAAAAATTAGTTCTTCCTATAGTTGTCACCTTGTTCTTAGCTCACCATGTTGATCCCTAAGTTCACCCTAAAAGACCTTTCAATAGGTGTGGTTCTTTAATTGGGAAAGAAAATATTGAAGTTCTTTAATCATGTTAGCAAGCATGAGGATATTGAGGATAGATCTTTAGCAGAACTTGCTCCTAATTATGAAATTGTTGTAGCTTCTTTAGTTCACATGTTGGAGGCTAGGTTTGTTAACCTTAACCCCATGATGCAAATAATGTTCCTTAAACTTAAAGATATTGAGGATATTGAAAAGAGAGATTTTATTCTGGAAACTTTGCTAAAGGAGTTCAATGATGTTGCTAAAGAAGCTAAAAAGGTATTTGATCATTTTAATATGCTAGCTCATGTCTAGATGTTATGGGCACATTAGAAAAGTTGGACAAAACCCAACCCAATGGAGAGGAAATTAAAATACCCATACCTATCAAACTTGTAGGAATGCATGAAGCCTTAGAAAAGAATTTTGATTGGATTGTTCCTGAAAACCCCTTTGATGAAAGTAGTGAACCCAAGACTGATGAGAGAGGATTCTCTAGAACTCATTTTGATGAGATACCTTGCCTGGTTGAAAATACTTGATTATTACTTCCTGTGCCTAACTTAAAGGCGTTAAAGAAAAGTACTTTTTGGGAAATAATCCAATAGTTTTATTGAGTCTTGGAAGTTATTGCTTCTGTAATAACCTCTCTTCATCCTTTTTGCGTGGTTTTTGTGCCAAGAATAACCTCTAATGAGAGAAGTAAGATTTGGGAAAGTTGTTATCCCGAAACAGAATTTTGTGCTTCACTGTAAAAATTCGTGAAAAATCCCTGTATGTCGGATTGAGCTATAATTGTTTGCGCTTATGACCCAAGTTGTTATCTAACTTTCGTTAGATCAAAATTTTTTGATTTGGTCAACATAAGGTCTTCGAAAAAATCGGCTTTTACCTGCTGGTCTGTTTTGATAGATTTCTGTCATTATTTTCATTTGCTTCTTAATTGGTTTCTTTTTGAGTTCTCCTTGATCACTTGAGCTTTTAAAAGAAATTGATACAGTAGATTGTGTTCTAATGAAAGTTTTCCTTGTTTTCAAACAAAACCCAAAGGCCTATTATTTTGAATACACTAATGTTGCTAATGAAGATTGTGTGAAGTTTTGTATGAAGGAAATTTTCAAGTGTAGGGGAAGAATGATGTAATGAGATGAAGAATGGACAAAAGATCAAGCTTGGGGATACCACCCCATGTCACCCCAAGAAATATTCAAGAGGTACAAGCGTCAAAGCTTGGGGATGCCCAAGGCATCCCCTTCTTCATCAATAAAAATCTCAGGTCTCTTTCTAGACACTTCATTTTTATTGTTTCATGCATAGTTGTGTTGTTCTTGGAGCGTCTTAGTTTTCGTTCTTGGTTTTCGTTTATTTAGTTTGCTTGAATAAAGTAGTTGGACCCCCACTTTCGTGTATGTTGTTTCAAATAAGTTGATTGATGTTGGAAAAGAGTAGAAAGTTTCATGCTTATAGTGGTACAAAAGGGAGCTTGTTTTGAATGTGGATTAGACTTTACGATGTCATGCTAGATGTTGTGTTGACCTTATGCTTAGTGATTATTGTTGTAGCATGACTTGTTCCAAAAAATTGAGATTGCTTAATGTGCCTTGCAAGAATCATGCGTTGTTTTAGCATGCAAAAGCATAATATTGTGGTATTCTCCTTTGATACTTTGTTTGGGTTGACTTGGCACATGCTCACACCATGTTATGACTATGAACCAGTCACCTTAGACTCTATGATCATTTAGTTTTTGACTTGTGATTCCACTTTATGCTTTGATTTATAATGTTTTATCGCTCTACATGATTATGTCCATTATTGCTCTCTTAGTTGATCGATCACACTCTTTTGCTAGCCTCCATTTGTATTGAGTAAGCTCTACTCATGCATCCAACCCCCAAGAAACCAAGTTATTCCAAAGAGTCCACTATAAATTCCTATGCATGGTGTGTTACACCATTCTAAGTATATTCATGTTTTTATCTATCTTCCAAATTAAACTTGTTACGAGAAAATTAGTGATTAAAGCTCTCACAAATTTGATGGCACACTTTACTTTTTGCACCTAATAAGCTTGAACCATTGTGTTGTCTATGTCGTATATGCTTGCACTTATAAGTTGGGAATTAGCAGAACCATGCTATCATGGGGAACGCTTTAAACACCTGTACATAACTACCCAGTTGATATCATGATCTTTTGTTTGCGGATGTCGGCGGTGTGAATAAAAGGGGAGCTTGTAAGTCCATGGATTTATGTATATGTGTTAGAGAAACGTCTGGGCCGCTAGCCTAAGGCATGCCTAATCATGGTGGAAAATTGCAGCATAACCATAGAGAGAAATCTATGAAGCATCCTCAATAAAAACCTATGCAAATAGCAAATAAAAAGATCGTTGAGATGCTCATTGTCTGTTGCCTTGTCATTTTGATATGGGATAGCTTCTGTATCATGGGGCAAGGGGTACCCCGTTGGCAGTTCTCTATGATACACACATACTTACAATGACAAGAGATTATCGGTGACTAAAGTTGAGTAGCATGTGGAACGACCCTCGTAATCAAGGGACATGAGATTTCCGACTTATGATTTGTCAAGCATATAGTCCATATTTGTTTCACTTTAACCTTAATCACTTCAAGATGCTTATGATAGGGGCAATGCAAGCTGAAAGCTAATAAGTACCCTAATTTTTGGAAGCTCTGTATGAAACTTGAATATCCCTGCTTCCCTCTGTGAAGGGCCTTTCTTCCCACTTTTATATTGAGTCTCCACCTTCTATCCTTATGCACCAATTAAGAGAGCATAGTTGGCATTCTTAGTTTTATGTGCATTGTCCCAAAACTTATTGATTGATTCATAATGTTGATATTGCTTGTTCTTGAACTATTTGTATCTAGTCACCCTTATGAACTTTGAAGGTGTCCTATGCATTTATGTTTTGATACTCCATGAGGGACAACTTGAATGATACTATGCTATGTTTTCTATATGTGAAACAAACAAACATATTTCAATGCATTGTTATTCATGAATGTTTGTTTGTATCCTTTCATGTTGCATCATAGTTGCTTTGTCTTATTGTTAGAACTTCATCTTTCATGCTCATGTTTAGAGTTCTTTGATCCTAGCTTTCAATGCTTGCAAATGGTTTAATCATGATTGTGATGGTGCATGTCACCTCAAAAATTATTCTTTTTATCACTTACCTACTCGAGGATGAGAAGGAGTTAAGCTTGGGGATGCTTGATACGTTGTAAACGTATCTATAATTTTTTATGCTCCATGCTTGTTTAGTATCAACTTTGCTTTGTTTTGTCTACACTTCGAGGTATTTTTATACATTTTCTAGGACTAACCTATTAACAAGATGCTGCGGTGCCAGTTGCCTGTTTTTTGTTGTTTTTGGTTTCAGAAAAGCTAGTAAGGAAATATTCTCGGAATTGGACAAGACAAAAGCGAAAGTCAATATTTTACCGGAGAGAAGACGGAGTCCAAAGGGCAGCCAAAGGGGGGCCACAGGGTGGCCACACCCTAGGGCCGTGTGGGTCTAGCCTAGGGCACGCCGCCTATGGTGTGGGCCCCCTGGCCGCCCTCCTGCCTTGCCTCTTCGCCTATAAAGTCACCCCGATGCAGAAACCCTAAGCACCCGATCAAATCTCCACGAAACAGTCCGTAGCCGCTGCCACCATCGTCCCTAGATCGGAGGGGGGGTTCGAAGCTCTTCCCGGCACCCTGCCGGAGGGGAGAGATCATCCCGGAGGCCTTCTTCATCACCATGCCAACCTCCGGTATGATGCGTGAGTAGTTCACCCTTGGACTATGGGTCCATACAGTAGCTAGATGGTTGTTTCTCCTCCTTTATGCTATCATGTTTAGATCTTGTGAGCTCTGTTCATGATCAATATCATCTATTTGTAATCATACATGTTGTGTTTGCGTGGATCCAATGGATATTGAGATACTATGTTAGATTGATTATTGATTCTATCATGTCAGATTGATTATTGATTCTATCATGTCTGTGTTATTTGTGATCTTGCAAGCCCTCTGTTGCTAGTAGCTATCTTGGATAAGTAGATTCTTGTGACTCGAAGAGGGAGTATTTATGCTCGATAGTGGGTTCATGCCTCTAGTAATCTGGGGAAGTGACAGAAATCTCTAAGGTTGTAGATGTGATGTTGCTACTAGGGAGAAAACAACAATCTTTTTTTCATAGAACAATTGTATTGTTTACTTTACACACATTGCTTAATGCAATTATCCGTTGCTTGCAACTTAATACTGGAGGGGGTTTGAATGATAACCTAAAGGTGGATTATTAGTCATAAATGCAGTTGGATTACGGTCTATGTATATTGTTGTAATTCCCAATCAAATCTCATAGGAGTCATGATGACTAGTATATGCATTGTTATGCTTGCTCAATCTGTCAATTGCCCCACTATAATTTGTTCACCCAGCATGTTATCTTTCTTAAGGAGAACACCTCTAGTGAACTGTGGACCCTGGTCCAATCTTTATCATTGATACATCATCTACTGTTACCGTTTACTTTCTACAAGCAACTATTAAAGTCTACACTATATGTTTAATCCTTTGTTTTTAGCAAACCAGTGAGACTGACAACCTCACTGTAAGTTGCGACAAAGACTTGAGTTTGAGTTGTGCAGGATTCCAAGTTGTTAGAAATACATTGGAGTTGTTTCCTTGCTCCTACTGGTTTGATAACCTTGGTTTCATAACTAAGGTAAAACTTGCTGCTGTGCTCATCACACCTTGCTCTTGGGGTCTCCCAACGAGGCTCTACAGTCAACTGAACTACCATCACCGGGGAGGAAGTATAACCGCTGGAATTGACATTGGAGCGCGGCGGCCAGAGTTGGGGAAACACGACCGTGGCATCAATTTTGGGCTCCTGTAGATGAGCGCATCGGCACAGAGGTAGGTGAGATCATGGTGAAGTTTTTCGTGTCCTCAGCTAGTCTTGGAGTGGACGGAGTTTGTGGCATGGTGGGGATACAGAGGTGGTGGCGGTGGTTGATGAAGTGAAGGAAAAGGGGGCAACCTGCGGCGCAAGGATGGACATAAACTATGGTTGATGGGACAAGTGCATGGAGTTTTTATCTGAGGCTGAGATGAAGGGGAGGCATTCATCAGGAGCAGGTAGGGCTCAAGTGGCTTCAGATGTGGTCATATAGCAACTAACACCAACGCTGGAGAAGAATACAAATAGGAGAGAGCCTCTATCATGAAGGGTATCGGACCTGGGAGGAAGGAACGGGCCGGCCTAGGAAGGAGGGAGAGGAGATGTCCGGGTGGGCTAGCTGGGAATGGCCTGTCGCGGGCTGGGTCTAAAATCTGTTGTTTCTTCTGCTGCTCTCTTATTCTTTTATGTTTTGTTTTATTTATTTGTTTGTTTGAGTTTGGTTCAATTTTTTAAACAAATTTTCCTTTTGAATTCTTTTTAGAGAAGTT
The DNA here is from genome assembly GCA_916181665.1 of Avena sativa. Taxonomy (NCBI): domain Eukaryota; kingdom Viridiplantae; phylum Streptophyta; class Magnoliopsida; order Poales; family Poaceae; genus Avena; species Avena sativa. The sequence continues at coordinate 292,711,696 of OV702297.1, read as the reverse complement.
GAACAGAGAGTTTCAGGTCACAAGAGAGAGGCAAGAGGGAACAATATGAAAGAAAGGAGATGCCCACGTATAATTCAAATTGGTCATTTTACAAAATTAAGAGTATTATGGTTTTATGAAATGGAATAAAATCATTTGTAAATAGTGGAACCCTAGCAGTGGGTATCCTCTTGTTAAGAACAAAAATAGATATAAACCAACAAGGGGTATTGGTGATAGCATAACACAACAAAGACAAACCAAAAGAAAAGTTTGATATGATGCTCAAATACAATGTGGCATGATGACATGAGCATGATATCTGGATGATGTGCACAAACAAAAACAACAAGCGATTTTGTAGTAGTGGTTTTACCCGGGGTGCAACACTATGTTAACCCGAGATCAAGAGAGGATGGCCAAACTAGATTGCAGTTTGAACTACAACTATATAAGGGATCTACAGATGCTCCTAATGAAAATAGTTCCTTTCTTTGCACTTGTCAGAAGGTTAAGGGGGAGTGGATTGTTGGAAGACAGCATCCACACCTCAGTCGAAGAATAACTTGTGATGTTCTGTCATGTGGTAGGACATAACAAAGGTTTAGGATCATCCATAACACATTTATAAGAAGCATGGATACAATATCACGCTATTTCAATGAGCTCAGAGATGAGATGATCAAGTCGCCTACAAATCAAACACCTCAAAAGATACAGAATAGCAACAGGTGGATGCCATATTTCATGGTGTGCACTTGAACAGTCTTTTGATTGCACCACATGTCTTAGTTTTTCTAGATATGATTGTCGCCTTGAGATTCTTTCGCCCTTCAGGTTAACCGGGTACCATCTGAACAAGTTCATTGGAAGGAACGTGCTAATGAATTCCAATCTCAAGCACTCTAGCCTTAGGGTCACCACTGAGACAGTCATTCACCGCTTTGAAGGACATGTTTAAGATTATTGATTAAAAGCCATCAACCATCTCCGTATGCAGGCAAAGCTCATTCTTGCATGTTGCATATACATATGTACCGGATGAGAAAATGTAATTCTTGACGAGACTGACTGTAACACCCCGTCCACTAGGCCCCAGGGGTGTCACTCCTGGTAGCTTAATAGAATATCTAGACTGGCCCCACAGACCAACACTAGTCTTTTTTGCGCACTTTGTCCTCACTCATGCGCACCTGGTACCCACTTCCCAGTCGGTCACACATCCTAGAATTGCTCTAGGCCAAGCACGCTTAACCTTAGAGTTTTATTTGAATGAGCTTCCAGAAAATAAGTTACAACTTGTTGGTATGAGTATCTTATCAATCCTATTAAGTCATGTGTGTGGATCTCACATGCACCCACCCTTTACAAGATCGATGCCCTCATCAATCAAGCACACCCCGGGAACGTACCCTCTTGGCACGCGTCTGTGCGTCCAGTGCCGGCACATGTGCATGCCGTGTCCACTCCGGGCCACACGCGCCATGCGTCACATGTCCGCCACTGACCCGCACACACCCGTTAAACCGCGAGGTCGGCTCTGATACCACTTGTAACACCCCGTCCACTGGGCCCCGGGGGTGTCACTCATGGTAGCTTAATAGGATATCTAGACTGTCCCCATAGACCAACACTAGTCTTTTTTGCGCAATTTTTCCTCACTCATGCGCACCCGGTACCCACTTCCCGATCGGTCACCCATCCTAGAATTTCTCTAGGCCAAGCACGCTTAACCTTAGAGTTCTTTTCGAATGTGCTTGGATCTCACACTGACATTGGCCATAGTGTTGAGGCATCTAACAATGAAACTTGGAAGAACAAGAGGATGTCATGGGCAACGTCAATGTGGAATGATAGAGGTCCCTCCATGATCTGAGAAGAAGAGCAAGAAGGAGAAGGTTGCAGTACACCTCCTCCATCCCCCACCTTCCTGGACAATATCTGATGAGTGCATACTTGCATCATGTTTTATATTATTATTTTGCATTGTAGTGGTAGGATCTTGGTATTATACAGCATTCGTGTGCACCTTTTATGTTTATTTTCACCAGGATCAGGTCAGATGATGGATACGATGGACACAACTGTTGGACTAGTTATATTGGAGTGAAAAGGAGCCAAAAACAATGTAAATCGCTAAATTGGGAAATATCAATAATACTAGAAGAAAACCAGAAGCGATTGGAGGACACGGAAGGCTTAACGACCAACTATATAACAGGAATAATTTTTTTGGCCGTATAGTTCCCGCCGACACCGCCTCCTCAAATAGTTTCACCCCGTGCAACTAGATCGGGGATACAACATACAGAACGACCAGAAATCGCCTAAACATCACCTCTGGAAGGGATCTAGAGGGGGAACTCATCCACCGGGGATCCATCTTTTCCCTATGCAGATCCAGGAGGCTAAGACATCGATCTTCATCATCAACTGCTGCATCACCACCATCTCCACCCATCCCATCTACATCTTGTCTAGATCTTGTTGTAATTTCTGTACTCGTTGTGCATTTATACAAGTACTGTTCATCTATGATAGATTTCATTGTCTTTGCCATGATGTTGATTGCCTCCATGTCTGAGTAGATCATTAGTTCTTGGGGAGATGAATAAACCCTACTCCCTCCGTTTTATTTACTTCGCGTTCTGAGATTAGTCAAAGTCAAACATTTTGAAGTTTGACCAAGAATATAGCAAAAATTATTAATAACTATAATATCAAATGTATATAATAAGAAAATATACTTTATGATAATTCTCATACTATAAATTTTAGATTATAAGTGTTAATATTTTTGTCTAAATAATTGGTCAAACTTTACAAAATTTGACCTTGACTAAACCCAGAATGCGTAGTATTTGTGAACGAAGGGAGTAGCATGAGATTGAAATAAGATAAAGTTTATTATGATATTCATTGCTGTGACCATGTGTTAGATTGTCTTCATCTTGATATTGGGAGAAGTCGACCTCTCAATATTTGCCTCTTGTGGGGACTTGATGGAGGGAACTACTTGTTGGTAGACGGAGGTGTGTTGGCGCTTACAGTGACTATAAAGCTGTTGGAACTCCATACGTATCAACTTGGGAACCGAGGAAACTCACGGAACACTATTCATGCCGTGGGATACATCCTATGGGGTAAAGTTCCTATAGCACAGTAATTCGATTGATGTTGATTGCTGTGTGCTATGGTTATGAATATGATGTGAGCAATGGTTGCTGCCTATTCGTCCAAATACGGAGTTCCTCCCACATATACATAGTTGAGAATTTTCATGATAATATGTTTTACCTTAGACCCTTTATAAATGCTAGAGGTGTATCTGCTACTCTGAGAATGCTTTTTCCCATTGTAGTTTCAAATCTCTTTTACATACGTGATACTTATTTCTGTATTTAGTTTTATTTATTTTAATCATTGTTCTCTTATACCAAAAACCCAAAAACACCTTCTTAGACAACACTCGCATTTTATGTTGTTACTTAGAACTTTATTTAGAATTTCTATTTTAGTATTTATTTCAAGAGTTATTAGACTTCAAACTCCTTCTGCCTCTGGGATCGATATCTTTATTTTGAAACTAGCTACAAACGATCTGTGCACTTGCAGTCATGAAGCTATTTTATGGCACGGTTGCCGAGGAGCTAAGAGCTGTAGGTCTTTTAGTTTTTGCTTATTTATTTAGTCTTCTTAAGTTTTGTTTTGAGTTACATGTTTCCACCAACATGATGGAGTTTGAGCATTTGACTAGTGCTAACCCACTCAGCCACTTTGGGAAGCCATATGATATTAATAAAAGAGACAACTCCAACGAGAAGACAAGGGGGTAGGGGGTTTGAAATAATTCCTCCACTACTTGGCATTCTACACAAGAAGCAATTTACTAGAGATGAAGAAGATCCTGATCCATATGAGCATATTGCATGTTTTAAAGACATATGTGACACTTTCCAATTACCAGGGTATACAGCTAATGAGGTAAGGCAGAAACTCTTTAGTCAGACTTTGACTAGTACAACTCTCTCATGGTATAGATATTTACCCCCAGAAGCCACTACTACCTTGGATAATTTAGCTTGTGAATTTCTATCCAAGTATTATCCTTTATCAAAATATTTTCGAATCAGGCGTCTTATAATGACTTGGAGGAACCGTCCTAATGAAGGACTAGTAAGAGCTTATATAAGATTTAAAGACTTACTTAATCAATGTCCTCATCATGATTTGCCTGAATGGTATTTATTGCATATATTTTATGTGGTTTAATTGAACCTAATAAAATTGAATTAGACTCTTAGACGAGAGGAGCTTTCATGGATCTACCCATAACTAAAGCTTGGGCTTTACTTAATAGAATTCACGATCATAGAGTTTCATGGTATTTTGGTCTAGGAAGCGAAGGAGGCATAGAAATAGATTATGATTGTATTCATGGCTATAATAAAAAGGGCCATGTTAATGAATTATCCAAATAACTTTATTTGGATTCAGATCTTGTGTTGCATGTTGTTAAGGCTTTTACAGAACATATCAAAGCTCCAAAATAGGGTTCGGACAAGTATGATCCACCATCCGAACCTAAGAAGAAAAGAGAAGTTAAAGCAACACTGGCCTCCCTAGAACCAATGTATGAGATACCTTTTCCTAACACTGTGCAGAATCATATTTTGGAATATGAACAGGTTAAAGCAGTACAGGAGAAGAAAGAAGAGGAAAGTGTGCCAAAAATTGAAGAACACTTGGATGAAACTGAAGATGAAGAGGTAACCAAGGAAGCAATTATGGCTATGTGTGCACATTGCAACATAGTGGAACTTGATAAAGAGACGTCTATATTGGTTGAAGGTAAAACTAAGGTAAAAGATGTGGGTAAGCCTATTCTTCCCTGCATATTTAAGGAAACCTCACATTATGGTTTATGTGATCTTGACACCGAAGTTAATGTTATATCTTATGATTTTTATTTAGAAATAAAAGAAGAGATAGTACCGGCTACAATAGAGAATACTGATATGACAATCATGTTAGCCAATAAAACTCTTAGAATTCCAATGGGAATAGTTGAAGATGCAACTGTCATAATTGGCAATAAAAATTTCCCTATCGATTTTGTAGTTGTTGACATGCCAGCTGACACTCTTTGCCCAATTATACTTGGAAGAAACTTTTTGAGCGATGTAGGTGCCACAGTTGATTTCAAAAAGAAGATTGTGTCTCTTAAGCTTGGGTAAGCAGAAAAAGAATTCCACTTTTCCAAATTTAAAGACAAACCTCTACATATACAAGAAGAAGATAAAGAAAAAACTATTGAGGACGTGGCAACTCTTTTCTTCAGTAATCAAGAAGAAGAAGAAGCAAATGAAGACTCAAGTTATGAAGAAATAAGTATGGAGGACAGGTCTATAGAAGAATCAGAAAGTGAATTTGATTCACTTCCCATTTTAGGGCCTCCAACTAATGAGGCTTTTGAAGAGCCAGAAAATAGAGGGTATGAATAATTACCACCCCCAGAATTAAAAACATTACCAGATAATCTCAAATATAGATTTTTGGACAATACTAATAAATTCACTGTTATTATTAGTGCTAAAATTTCAGGGGATGAAGAATAAGAACTCATGAAAGTGCTTAAGGAGCATCCCAAGGCCTTTGGGTACTCAATGGATGATTTGAAGGGCATTAGTCCCATGATAACCGTCCATCGAATATTTATGGAGGAAGGTGCTAAACCAGTTGCAGAATTTAATAGAAGGTTGAAGCCTGAAATGAATGAAGTGGTAAGAAAAGAAATAGTACACCTACTGGATGCATGTATAATCTATCCTATAAAAGAAAGTGATTGGGTAAGTCCTGTTCATTGTGTTCCTAAAAAGGGCGGTTTTACTGTTGTTCCTAATAAAAATAATGAATTGATACCTACTAGAACTATTGTTGGACATAGGATGTGCATAGATTTTAGGAAACTAAATAAAGAAACTAGGAAATATCACTATCCTTTACCGTTCATAGATCAAATTTTAGAGAGATTAGCAAACCACACTAATCTTTGTTACTTGGACAAATACTCTGGTTTTTCCCAAATAGTTGTTCATCCTGATGAACAACTTAAAACAACTTTCATTAGTCCTTATAGTTTACATGCTTACCGATATATGCCTTTTGGTTTATGTAATGCCCTAGCTAATTTTCAAAGATGCATGACTGCTATTTTTGAAGATTTTATAGAATTAATAATGGAAGTATTTATGGATGACTTTTTAGTCTATGGAACTTCATTTACTAGTTGCTTGGATAATCTCAAAAGGGCTTTGCAGCATTGCAAAGACACTAATCTTGTTCTAAATAGGGAGAAGTGCCATTTCATGGTCAAAGAAGGTATAGTCCTTGGACATAAAGTATCAGGTAAGGGTATCGAAGTAGATAGGGCTAAGGTTGAAGCAATATAGAGAATGCAACAACCAAGGGACATAAAAGGTATAAGAAGTTTTATTGGTCATGTGGGTTTTTATAGAAGGTTCATTAGGAATTTCTCTAGAATTTCTAAACCTTTAACTAATCTGTTGCAAAAGGGAGTAAGATTTAATTTTGATGATAAATGCCTTATTGCCTTTGATAAACTTAAACATGATTTATCCCATGCTCCCATCATTAAACCACCTATATGGGATATGACTTTTGATTTAATATGTGAAGCTAGTGACGATGCTATAGGAGTAACTCCGGGACAACATATAGGTCACAGATTTAATATTCTACATCATGCTAGTAGAACTCTCAATAGTGCTCAAAAGAATTATCCTAAGGAAGAAAGAGAACTATTTGCTGTATTTTTCTCCTACGATAAGTTTCGTTCTTATATAGTTGATGCAAAAGTAAGAGTTCATACAGATCATGATGGTTCAAGAGAACTCTTCAAGAGGAAGATTCATCAGCCAAGACTGATTCGTTGGATCCTTTTACTTCAAGAATTTGAGTTGTAGATTATACAAAGGCAAGAAGCAAAGATAATGGATGCAACATCTATATGTGCCCAACAAAGCACCAATCTTATTGAGAGGAACTTTAGTCCTGGTGATTTTCGTTTACGAGAATTATTAGATTAGCTAAGGTCAATTCCTCCAAAAGAGAAGAAGTACTTGTTGTCGGAGGAGCTTGTCACCCCCGACTAAATAAACGGTCAGTGCGACGTAAGTATTCTTTCTCTAATAAGTGATATGTCTTCACAATTTATACTACTGAAATTTTCACCTTTGAATTCCTCTTGTTTTTCTGAAGGTTTTGAGGGGTTTTACTAACTATACGGGCGCAACTATATGGCCAGAAAAAAAACCCAACGTATAGTTTGTTGTTAAAGGTATTGTATCCCCCTTGCAAAAAACGGTGCCCAGAAAATATACGACCAAACTATACGGCCAGGGAAATTTATCCCTGCCGTATAGTTGGTCGTTAAAGCTTCTGCATATTTGATGGTGCTTGACGTGGAGCACTTCGTTGGTGTAACATCCCTAAAATCATGTTTCAAACTCATGCATATCATCCATGCATCCATGATCATATAGAGTTCATTTCAAACAAATCAATTCAAAAACAGGAGCATATGAGCTCATTATTTTATGTGATTAGCATTTAAAACAAATACAAATCTCCAATGTGAGATAGATGTTCAGTGAACCAAACCTTGTGTCTTATTGCTTTCAGAGTGTATTGCTAGATTGTTAGAATTTAAACCAAAGATTCAAAACAAATATAATTTGAAAAGCAATTTCAAAACCTAATTTAAAACTGGTGCTATGTCACTGCTTATTTTATTTTATTCCAAGTGACCAGGCCAATTCAAAGTGACCACTTGGTTTTATGCCCAGAAATGTGATGGTTGCACACTGCAAAAATCCTGAAAAGATTTGAATTCAAATAGATTTTGAAATCATTTGAAAAAGGTTCCTGGAAATTCATTCAGAAAAAGAAAAAGGTTAGAGAAAAGGAAAAGGGACGGCGCCAGGATTTTGGCCCAACAAGCCAAGCAGCCCGTTAGCCAGCCCACCCGGGTTTTCCCTCTCCTTCTGATTTTCTCACTGCACCCGCACTACCCAACGGGTCACTGACTGGTGGACCTCGCCAGATCATCATCATCTTCCCCAAATCGCGCCCACGACCACGTCGCCGGCCGTTCCCTCCGCCATTCACTGTCGCGTTGATTCCGCGCTTAATTGCCATTGATACCACGCGTGATCCTCGCCCCCGCTCTGTCTATAAGACCACCTCCCCCTCGTGGCCATTTCCCCCAACAAAGCCAAACAAAAACGCCCCCAGGCTGCCCGCAATCGCCCTTGCACCGCCGCTGCACAGACACACTCCGGCGACCAATCTCGGTGAGCACTGACCGCCCCTGTCTCTGGTTCAAACCATCATGACCAGCAAGTCCTTGCACGTTCATTGATGCCCTCTGTTTGCTTTCTTGTGACCCAGAGCGACGTCTTCGTTCACACCCGCGAACACCTGAGCCGCCGCTCGACTCCGACATGCAATTCAGGTAAAACGAGACCGCCCCTTGCCTCCCCTTTGATACTGTCTTGATCGCTAGGCCCTTGCGCACCTCCTAAACCATCTGGCTCGTGCTAGGTCGACGCAGAACCTCGGCAACATCTTCGACAGCAAGCATCTGACGCTGCCAGCAACTCCGATGAGCTCCCTCGGCCACTACAGCGCGCCCCTTGACCAGCCATCGCCACCTTGAGCATCAGCAATGCACGGCGAGCTTGGTAAGCCCCTTCCCCCTCTCCCGCGCGACCTAGAACACCGGTAGCAGTTCTGATAGAGGCGTCACCGCCTGTCGCCGCCGCCAGCGCCGCCACTTGATGGTCGAGTGCTGAGCGCCGTTAGATCTAGATCTAGTGGTCACGATAGAACCTAGACGAAGCGGTACGATTCAATCAGAGCCGCGCGATTAAGTTAGATCCAGCGGCTCAGAAGCGTGATCCGACGCGAAGCGGTACCAACTAATGGGAGAGCGCCGCGTGGCACAGAGTTCGTTTTAAAATTTTGAATTAGATCTATTAGTTGTTTGATTTGGTTTTAGCCATAACTTTTGATTCCCACGTTCAAATTTGACAAATTTTATATCAATGGAATGAGGAGAGCAAGCCCTTTCCAAATATGCAATGTGTTTAATGTTTTGTTTCTGTTAAAATGGTTTTAGTTACAGAAACATGTGTAGGCCTATTTTGTATATATAAATTATTTGAGAAATGTTTTAGGGTTTAAATAAATGTTGTTTGGCAAGTTTTGAACTTTTTATGAACCAGTACTGTACACTTGTCTTGTTGAGTTTAGAAAATCATCACATATCACATTGCATGCATCCATATATTTTTGCTTGTATTTATTTTGTATGTGATTTTGTTGCTATGATTTTATATGTAGATTTTGGTGCCAATAGTGATTGTGATTGTGAGGAGTGTAGCTACTCTCCAAATTACCAAGGCAAGTGGTGCTTCATGATTTTATCCCTAAGTTTTATTACTATGCATTAGAAATATTTTGCTAGACTTGCATGATTATATTTTGCTTATATGCTATGTTGGGAAATCCTAGTAGATGTAGAATTGCTAGAAATTCCTAAGTTAAGATGCTTATCATGCTTAGCCTAGCTAGTAGCAACCAAGGGTGGTGAAATATTCATGCTATGTTAAAATATTTCTAAGTCCTTTTTGGACTTGTGTTTTTTCTAATAAAACAACTAAGTAAATGAAACACCTGGGTGGAATGGAAGGATTGGTTTATGTTGAGTGGTTACACAAGGCCCATTTCTATGGTTTACCTTGTGTATCTCACTTGTGGAAAGCCACCAAGGAACAAAGGGATTTGAGAGGCCAAATGTTAAGAAGCTTCTAGTGCAGCCACTTGGCAATATGGGCTCTGCCTAGATCACATAGGTTGCTAGAACTTAGCCATTTGGACAGTTGGTGGTAGTGGGATGATAGGTTGGAACGCGTCCATTTGGTCTAAGGGAAGGCTTCTGAAAGGTCCTGTCTTGGTGAAAATCAAGTCTGGTGGGGAAAGTGCACAACCTCTGCAGATGGAAGAATCTAAGTACTTAGCCATGTCCCTGGAAAAGGACAACTTGAGCATCAAGACATGGAAGCTATCAAGAATCTCCTCATCCCAATTTCTAAGTAAAACTTGTGGTTGAACAAGGGTGAAGGACCTCAATGTCTATTGGTGGTTCCTTGGGAAAAGATTTTTGACAAAGAAAAACTTAGTGTTTTCAACTAATAGGCAAAACCTATTTTGAGCAAAGCAAGCCTAAGCTACACTTAGCCAAATTGCATATAGTATCTAGTCCACCAAAAATTATACTAAGGTATCACTTACCAATACTATTGCAATGTATTGACCCACTGTGGTTGTAACTTGTGATGTTGCAGGTTACTCTGATGAGGATTAGGAGTCATGAGTATACACTCAACATGTTTGCCTGTGGCACATGAAGATGAAGACTTTTATCTATTTACTTATTTAAACTCTTGTATTAGGCATGTGGCCATGGAGTTGTAAAGATTATGTTGTCTCTGGAATGACTGTAATAATGACCTTTGTTTCTGTGTACTTCATCTTAAACTGTGGATGCTAGCATTGATCCAAGGACTAGCATTGCAATCACAGGGATCCTTTTTCCTTTATAAAGGAGGGATCTTACAGTTGGAAACCACAAGAGCAAGGTGTGATGAGCACAACAGCAAGTCTTCCCTCAGTAGAGACCGAGGTTATCGAACCAGAAGGAGGAAGGAAACGTCACACAGGTGTTGCAAGCAACACGGAGACCTGCACAACACAAACTCAAGACTTTGCCCCAACGAACAGTGAGGTTGTCAAGCTCACCGGTTTGCTGTAACAAAGGATTAAACGTATGGTGTGGAAGATAATGGTTTGCAACAAGTAAACAACTAACAGCAGAAGATGTATTAATGGTAAAGATTGGACCGGGGTCCATAGTTCACTAGAGGTTCTCTCCTTAGAAAACAAAATGGCATGAAGGGTAAAAAAATTACAGCAGGGCAATTGATAGGAACTAAGAAAGGCATAACAATGCAATACTAGTCAGAAAGATCCTACGAGATTCGATTGGGCAATACAACAAGATACATAGACCGCCATCCAACTGCATCTATGACTAGAAGTCCACCTTCAGGTTATCATCCGAACCCCCTCCAGTATTAAGTTGCAAGCAACAGACAAATGCTTTAATAAAAGTGTGTAAGGTAAACAATCCACATGTTCCATGAACAAGAGACCGTTGTTTTCTCCCTAGTAGCAACAACACATCTACAACCGAAGAGATTTCCGTCACTTCCCTTGGAAACTAGAGGCATGAACCCACTATCGAGCATAAATACCCCCTCTTGGAGTCACTAGCAACTACTTGGCCAAGATAGCTACTAACAACGGAGAACATGCAAGATCACAAACAACATAGACATGATAGAATCATAAAGACAGAACCATTAATCAAACCAACATAATAATCTCAATATCCATCAGATCCCTGCAAACACAACATGCATGATTACAAATAGATTAGATCTTGATCATGAACGGAGCTCACAAGATCTATACATGAAAGCACAAGGAGGAGATACAACCATCTAGCTACTACATGGACCCATAGTCCAAGGTGGAACTACTCACGCATCATACCGGAGAGAAGGCCTCCGGGATGATCTCCCCTCCGGTAGGGTGCCGAGAAGAACTTCAGATACCCTCGATCTAGGGACGATGGTGGCGGCGGCTACAGAAGGTTTTGTGGAATATTGATCGGGACTTAGGGTTTCTGCATCAGGGGCTTCTTATAGGCGAAGGGGTAGGCTGAGGCGGTGGCCAGGGGCCCCACACCCTTCCTAGGCACGGGACAGGGCCCACTCGCGCTTAGGGGGTCTGGGCTCCCTGGCCCGGTTCTTCGTCTACCCTCTGGACTTCTTGTTCCCCACGTAAAGTTATTGACTTTGACGTTTGTCCCGTCTAATTCCGAGAATATTTCCTTACTAGATTTTCTGGAACCAAAAACAGCAGAAAACAGGCAACTGGCACTGTGGCAACTTGTTAATAGGTTAGTACCAGAAAACATGTAAAAAGCACCTCAAACTGTAGACAAAGCAAAGCAAAGTAGATACTAAACAAGCATGGAGCATCAAAAATTATAGATACGTCTCCGACGTATCAAGCATCCCCAAGCTTAACTCCTGCTCGTCCTCGAGTAGGTAAGTGATAAAAAGAATAATTTTTGAGGTGACATGCACCCTCACAATAAAGATCTAACCATTTGCAAGCATTGAAAGCGGGATCAAAGAACTCTAAACATGTGCATGAAAGATGGAGTTCTAACAATAGGACATAGTTGTGAGGACCGGAATTTAACTTCCAGACCCCCCTGTGTTTATTCGTCAATCCCAAGATCAACGTTGACGACACAGCGAAATGTGTATCATTGCAGACGTACAAAATAGTAATTATTACAAAGTCTGAATAACAACATAGTGAAATGTCTAGTGACATTTATTACATCCAGAAACACAGTGGAAATATAAAATGCGTAGCGACTCCATCTCAGCCACAGGCAGTCGATGTAGTCCATGAGGCCTCACTCATCAGCGTCATCATAGTAGTCATAGTCATCTCCTTCTCCATAGTACTCTGAAGTATCAACAAAAGTATTGCCATGAGTACATGACGTACTCAACATACCCCTTATGCAAAATCTATAATATCTACATGTGGCTTTATGTGGAGGTTATATGGTTCTTTTGCATAAAGCCAATTTTATTTGCAATATTGTAATAGTTTTGATGAAAGCAGTTTTTGACGAAAACATGTTTATCATCAATGTGGTAATTCTCAATAGTGTGGTTGTCCGCGACAACTCACACAGTTCACAGATTCCAGGATAAGGATAGGGGCAAAGAGGGAAGTAGCAAGACAGGTTCCCGTATGTCAAGAAAGATTCATGTGTCGTCCATGACCGTGGACACGGCTATTCGAATAGTTTAAACTCTGCAGAGGTTGTACACTTTTCCCACACGACACAATCCCGTCTTGACGCCCACCAGCCGTCGCTGGTTTAATACACACCAATTGGTGTACCAGCAGATGGATTGTGACAAGGTCTTTTAGTTAGACCCCCAAAGATGTGACATGCCCACCGGGTATGGCGCACACAACTGAGAGTATGTCCCCAAACCGGTCCCCCCATCTGTGCCGAAGGTTCCCCGCAGGCAGACACCTTATCAGCGGTACGGCGACATCAACACCTAAGGCTGACTAACTTACTTGACCAAGCCAGTGCCCATTATAGCATGTGGTTGTACGGTTGGTCACAATCTTCAAATCCAAGACTTATTAGGACCTCATGCGGCACGGACGACGGATTGCCCCCTCCAACTAGTGAAGGGCAGCCAATCGCTCCTTCCTTTGATCCAGCTGTCGCCCGCGCCAGTGTTTAGACGGTAAGTTTCACCCATAGTAGAATAGAGTAGAGGAAGCAACAACGGCTAGATCAACGAGCTCAACAAGTTTCAAAAGGGGTGTATGTGACCCGAGGGTCACCCAATTCCTCCGAAGAGGAGAATCAAGGATCCTACTTATTATTAAGCATAGCTAAGCAATTCTACTCTAATAAGACTACTATATAGTATCTACTCAGGGTATTGTATGGCGACAGGTGTATCAAGGTATGTGTGTAACCAAAATAGCATATATTTGTAAAACAATAAAATATAGTGCACTTTATAAAGCTGGGATAAGACATGGTAAGGGGCATGCCTTCGTTGTCGTGAAAGTGTTCTTCCCCGAAATCTTGATCCTGCTCAAACCCGTTACTCCCTACGCGTCATAACGATGAACCACCGATCAATACACAATTCAAATAACCACAAATAAGATCCAATATAAAGATCCAAATAGGCTTGCGATGTTTGGACGGTTCGGTATAATAAGCGTCGGTCTACCGTTATTAATTAATAAAATAATTTAAGAAAATAATATGTTTCTTTGAAATATTCGTGTCGCATAAATACAATATGTCATACACAAATAGACTATTGCTAGCTAGTCATACAGAGGAACATACACAGTGCATACGTGCATAACCTAGGATAATATCTCTGGTACATGCGATGATGAGCAACATATATATATTTTTTCATGGTCATACACTTAGCAAGCATCAGTTATAATAATACGGTAACAAGTACAATGGTATACGAGCAAAATAATTACGTGCCAACCTACTACCACTAAGAGCAACACGCAATACCGTAGAACTTAGTAAATTATCAGAATAAGAAAATTTATACTAACTAGAGTTTTCAAACCACCTGACACATAGTTAAAAAGAAAACGTAGGACAACAATTATGTCTAGCATTTTCTACTGTAGTTAAACATGTATAACCAGTGTAAAAAGATTTTAGAGAGGCCGTCATCTAATTTTACCAAAGCATTTATAACTAAACACGTGCAATAAAAAGTTTAGAAGCTACGTATCAGTAGACCAACTAGACATTCATCAGCACACAAATAATTAACAGCCATACACTAGGAACATGCGACCCTATGCAAGTGATGTATCGGAACTAATGATTCTTAAAAAAAAACAAACCTACTCATTAATCTAGCAGAAGTGGTGATACAAGCATGCAACTACAAAGATGTATTCGGATGCTTATAGCAGTGCACCAAAATCAAATCTATCCTCAAAAGAGTTTGATAAAACATCGAAAATAATCATATCTACAAACACCGATGTGTTCCTAGAATTAACCGGCACGTTTCCTATGTAAAGCTTCATCAAATCGGAGGTGTGAAAAGTGGTCTGCACGTCCATGCCATCGATCGGCATTTGGTTCACTGGCACCGCCGTAAACTACAAAACTACGGCGGGAAAACATGTCTAGGAGGTAGACATATGTGTGGATAGGGTGTGCGTGGAAGGATTTGCGACGGAGCTCACCGAGTACGACGGAATCGTCCGAAAAAGATGATGAACCGAGCTGAAGGAGTGATGTGGTACGTTTGTGGACGATCAGCAACTCGAGCGCCTGCTTCCTGGAATCAGTACTTCTCCTCCTCGTTGTCCTGGTGGCGTGGTCGTTGGATCACTCGCGGCCGGAACTGCCGGAAAGGCAAACTGCGTCCTGGCGCAGCTCTAGCCTGAGCTTGAGGTGAAATGAGAGCTAGGCTCGTATCGTGAGTAAGGAAATAGGAAACACCAGGAGACATATGGGGCTTAAAATTTATACGTATGATGGCAACAGTTTCTAGTGAATTATGGCATTAATGGGAGGCGTTTTAGTCCAGCTATTAACCCGCCGACCGTTCGTGCGCGCATGTAGGACTGAAAACAAAAATCAGCGCATCGCCTGCTTGGTCCAACCCAGGTTTACGTATTGTGTGTGTGGTCAAGCGAGGCGTCGGCCACTAGCTAGGCTGGGTTGTAACGCTCCTGCTAATTTAGAGAGTTGATCGATATAGAGAGAAAGAAAAGAAGAGCAAAGAAGACACGAAGATATGCACTTCAAGCATGCACGATTAACTTGAATATATATATGGTGTATAGATAGAATAAGAGGAGAGGGATTAGAATAGGTCTTACATATATACGTATATGCTACAGTGATGTTAGAGATATGCACGTGCATGTGCATGCAAAAGATCAAGTCTAAAATAAAAAGTTTTGAAAAAATCAAATTAGAAAGAACTTAGACAAATCAAAATCAAATTTAAATAATAATGTTAGGAGTATTTTTGAGAAAAATCTCTTCACTCAGTATGTTACAGTAATTTCCAAAAATAACTGGAATTACCTTAAGAAACATAAAACAAAAAAATATTATTTATTTTAATTTGCCGCAACATTCTTTAATAAAAAAAATTCAACCATAAAAATCAGGCTGTTACAATAGTAACTATGCATGCAACATGAAAGGCTACAACCAAAGATCACGAATAACATGCATTGAAAAACGTTTGTTTGTTTCACATACAGAAAACATAGCATAGTGGTAACCAGCTTGTCCCTCATAGATTAGCAAATAGATGCATAGGACACCTTCAAAGTTCACAAGGGTGACTAGAAACAAATAGCACAAGAATAAGTAATATCACAATATGCATCAATCAATAAGTTTTGGAACACTACACACAGAATAACAACTATGCTCTCTTAATGGTGCCTAAAGGTAGAAGGTGGAGACTCAAATAATGGTGTAAAAAAGGCCTTTTATAAAGGAAGCAGGGATTTCAAGTTTCAAAAAAAGCTTCCAAAAAATTATGGTACTTGTTAGCTTTCAGCCTCATTGCCCCTATCATAAGCATCTTGAAGTGATTAAGGTTAAAGTGAATAAAGATGGAGTATATGCTTGATGAAGTATAAGTTGGCAATCTCAAGACCCTTGAATACGAGGGCCACACCTCATGCTACTCAACTTTAGTCACCTGTAAGTTCTTGTCAGTTTAAGTATTTGCATATCATTGTGAACCGCCAACCGAGTACCCCTTGCACATGGTACATGAGCTTTCCCAAAACCAAAATGACAAGGCAAGCAGAGAGTAAGCATCTCAGCAATCTTTTTATTTACCATATGCATAGCTTTTTATTGAGGAAGCTTCATAGATATCTCACTATGGTGATGCTACAAGTTTCCACCATGATTAGGCATGGCTTAGGCTAGCAGCCCAGGCGTTTCTCTAACACAGGATACAAACTACATGGACTTACAAGTTCCCTCTTTATTTCACACCGGTGACATCCATAGACAAAAGAGCATGATATCAACTGAGTACAAAGTACAAGTGTAATGTTGAAAACGTTCCCCGTGACAACACAGTTCTGTTAATTCCAACATTTAAGTGCAAGCATATACAACATAGATGACACAATGGTTCAAGTTTATAGGGGCAAATAATATAAAGTGTTCCATCAAGTTCGTGAGGGATTTAATCACTAAGTTTTCACATAATAAAATAGTTTTTAATTGGAAGATAGCTGAAAACAAGAATATACTTGGAATGGTGTAACACACCATGCATAGGAGTTTATAGTGGACACTTTGGAATAACTTGGTTTCTTGGGAGTTGGAAGCATGATTAGAACTTACTCATACAAGTGGAGGCTAGCAAAAGACTGGGAGCAACCAACTAAGAGAGCAATAATGGCCATAATCATGAAGTGCAACAAAGCATTACTAATCAAAGCATAAAGTGGTACTACAAGTCAAGGAATAAATGATCATAGAGGCTATGGTGACTTTTCATAGTCATTACATTGTGTGAGCATGTGCCAAGTCAACCCAAACAAAGCATCAAAGGAGAAAACCACAATACTATGCTTTTGCATGCTAAAACAATGCATAATTTTTTAAGGCACACTAAGCAATCCCAATTGTTTGGAAAAAGACATGCTACAACAATAATCACTAAGCATAAGGTCAAAACAACACCTAGCATGTCATGCTAGAGTTTAAGTCATAGTCAATGCAAGCTCCTCTTGCACTTTCAAGCAAGAACTTACTACTCCTTTCCAACACCAAGCAACTTATTTGCAAAATAACACAGCGAGAGCGGGGGTCCAAACTACTTTATTCAAGCAAACTAAACAAACTAAACAAAGCAAAAAAAACTAAGACGCTCCAAGAACAACACAACTTGTGCATGAAACAATAAAAACGAAGTGTCGTCTAGATAGACCTGAGCTTTTTATTGATGAAGAAGGGGATGCCTTGGGCATCCCCAAGCTTTGACGCTTGTACCTCTTGGATATTTCTTGGGTGACACCATGGTGGCATCCCCAAGCTTGAGATTTTGTCCATTCTTCATCTCATTGCATCATTCTCTCTCTATGCCTAAAATTTTTCTTTCATACAAAACTTCACACAATCTTCATTAGCAACATTAGTTTATTCAAAAGATAATAGACCTTTAGGCAAAGCTTTGGAACAGCAAGACTTTTCACTAAAAATAGCTACTGTAGAAACTCCTTCAAAAAGCTCAATTCACCTAAAGAGAACTAAAAAAGGAATCAATAAGAAGCAAATGCAAATAATGGCAGATATCTGTTAAAACAGACCAGCAGATAGAAACCGATTTTTTTGAACATCTTATGTTGCTTAAATCAAAAAGTATTGAACTAATGAAAGTTAGCTAACATACTGGGGTATTTATTCGTAAATTTGGAGCTCAATCCGAGTTACATAGACTCATCACGAATTTTTTTGGTGGAGGACATAAATCTGTTTCGGGATAGTAACTCCCCAAATCTTATTTCCCTCTCATTAGAGGTCATTCTTGGCACAAAAACCAAACAAAAAGGATAAGGAGAGGTCATTACCGAAGTAGAAACTTCCAAGACTCAAGGAAACTCTTGGGTTATCTCCCAACAAATACTTTACTTTAACGCCTTTAAGTTAGGCACAAGAAGCAAGAAAAATCAAGTATTTTCAAATGAAGCATTGAGATCAATACTTGCAAAGTCTTCAACTATGAGAGGTATCTCATCCAAATGAGTTTTGGAGGATCCCTTGTAATTTCTCTTTGGTTCACTACTTTCATCAAAAGGATTTTCAGGAATAATCCAATCAAAATTCTTTTCAAAGGCCTCATGCATCCCAACAAGCTTAAAGGGTATGGGTATCTTAAACTCGTCTCTAGGGTTTGTTTTATCTGAAGTACCCACAACTTCTACACATGATCCTAGCATACTGAAACGCTCAAAGACCTTTTTGGCTTCCCTAGCAACATCATGGAACTCTTTGAGTAAAGTTTCAAGAATAAATTCTCTCTTTTCATCATTCTTTTCTTCTTTTAGTTTTAGGAACAAAATTTGCATCATGGGGTTAAGGCTAACAAACCTAGCCTCCAACACATGAACTAAAGAAGCTGAAGCAATCTCATAATTAGGAGCAAGTTCTGCTGTAGATTTATCCTCAATAACCTCATGCTTGCTAACATAATTAAAGATTTCTTCAATATTATCTTTCCCAATTATGGAGCCACTACCTATAGAAAGGTCCTTCAGGGTGAACTTGGGGAGCAACATGGAGAGCTGGAACGAGGTGGCAACTAGAGTAGGAACTAATTTTTTTGGGGTTTTCTGAAAAGAGGCAAACAAAACCAAGCAAAAGAAACAAAGCAAACTAAAAACAAAGTAAAGAGAAAGGAAGTGAAGGACTCCCCTGGTGCAGATGTCCTTAGCCTCCTCGGCAACAGCACCAGAACACTTGTTGATGGTGCTTGACATGGAGCACTTTGTTGGAAACCCCAAGAGCAAGGTGTGATGAGCACAAAAGCAAGTCTTCCCTCAGTAGAGACCGAGATTATTGAACCAGAAGGAGTAAGGAAACGTCACACAGGTGTTGCAAGCAACACGAAGACCTGCACAACACAAACTCAAGACTTTGCCCCAACGAACAGTGAGGTTGTCAAGCTCACCGGTTTGCTGTAAAAGAGGATTAAACGTATGGTGTGGAAGGTAATGGTTTGCAGCTAGTAAACAAGTAACATTGGAAGATGTATCAATGGTAAAGATTGGACCGGGGTCCATAGTTCACTAGAGGCGCTCTCCTTAGAAAACAACATGGCATGAAGGGTAAACAAATTACAGCAGGGCAATTGATAGGAACTGAGCAAGGCATAACAATGCAATACTGGTCAGAAAGATCCTATAATATTCGATTGGTCAATACAACAACATATATAGACCGCCATCCAACTGCATCTATGACTAGAAGTCCACCTTCAGGTTATCATCCGAACCCCCTCCAGTATTAAGTTGCAAGCAACAGACAACTGCTTTAAGCAAAGTGTGTAAGGTAAACAGTCCACATGTTCCATGAACAAGAGACCGTTATTTTCTCCCTAGTAGCAACAGCACATCTACAACCAAAGAGATTTCTGTCACTTCCCTTGAAAACTAGAGGCATGAACCCACTATCAAGCATAAATACCCCCTCTTGGAGTCACTAGAAACTACTTGGCCAAGATAGCTACTAACAACGGAGAGCATGCAAGATCACAAACAACACAGACATGATAGAATCATAAAGACAAAACCATTAATCAAACCAACATAATAATATCAATATCCATTGGGTCCCCGCAAACACAACATTCATGATTACAAATAGATTAGATCTTAATCATGAACAGAGCTCACAAGATCTATACATGAAAGCACAAGGAGGAGATACAACCATCTAGCTACTACATGGACCCATAGTACAAGGTGGAACTACTCACGCATCATACCAGAGAGAAGGCCTCTGGGATGATCTCCCCTCCGGCAGGGTGCTGGGAAGAACTTCAGATCCCCTTGATCTAGGGACGATGGTGGTAGCGGCTACAGAAGGTTTCGTGGAATATTGATCGGGACTTAGGGTTTCTGCATCGGGGGCTACTTATAGGCGAAGGGGTAAGCTGAGGCGGTGGCCAGGGCCCCACACCCTGCCTAGGCGCGGGACAGGGCCCACCCGCGCCTAGGGGGGTCTGGGCTCCCTGGCCCGCTTCTTCGTCTACCCTCTGGACTTCTTGTTCCCCACGGAAAGTTATTGACTTTGACGTTTGTCCCGTCCAATTCCGAGAATATTTCCTTACTAGCTTTTCTGGAACCAAAAACAGCAGAAAACAGGCAACTGGCACTGTGGCAACTTGTTAATAGGTTAGTACCAGAAAACATGTAAAAAGCAACTCAAAGTGTAGACAAAGCAAAGCAAAGTAGATACTAAACAAGCATGGAGCATCAAAAATTATAGATATGTTTCCGACGTGTCAATATTCTATCCCTTTTTTGTTCTTATTCATCTAAAAAACGGTCTGTCGTTGCCAAGTCGGTAACCTAACCGACCTAGACTCGAGATATTTTGAAATATCTGCCCGGAACCAACTATACGGCCGGAGCTATATGGGACGTGACCATATAGTTGGTCGTTACGCGGCAGGACTCCTCCAAAATCGTGATTTCTTTTCCTGTTCCATTAGGATTCTTTTCTTGGGCATGAATTTTGTGTTTCTCACGAGTTTTACCGACCTCTGACCCCTCTTATATACTGCCATTATGCCTCTCTCTAATCACAGTCACCAGGAACAAATCTAGCCATGCTCTATCCTGTCCTAGGCCATGGAAAACCCTTGGGGATCATTTCTCCTCCCAAGGACTGTTGGGAATATGCCCTAGAGGCAATCATGTATGATGAGATTTCCCATTGTATTCATAAAAATATTAAGTTGTCCTTGTATAAACATCTGATGTGTATCATTGAATATGTGATTCGGTTGTGGAACTATACATTCATGTTGTTTGTACTAAATATCCTTGGTCGTTGAGGTTGTGCTGGACACACAACTTAGACCAATGTGAAAGTTGGCTTCATGACTCGGTTCCACTTGTCATGGGCATGGAGATGCTATTCCAACTTACACAGATTCGGCTAAAGAGTTTAGCGAGTCGGATTGACCCATATTGAGGTACAACGAACAAGTTGTCATTTGTATATCTCAATCAATGTAATCCTTAGACCTGAGGTTATTGCATAGTCCGAGTTGAGGATCACCGACTTAGGTTCTGTCAAATGCTGATCCGTAACTGGGCAGTTATAAAGGCAGAGTTCAGGTCGACTGATAATCAAGCTGCGTGATGTGAATAACCAAGATGGGATTTTGCCCCTCCACTTGGAGAGATATTCTCTAGGACCTCTCGTGAGATATGATTCGGAAAGCATGGCCATGCACGACTCGGTTAAGTGTTAACCGAGGCGATCGACTAAGAGTTAGTCGGGTGAATCACTTATCTCAGATCGAGAAGAGAGTCGGACTATTTAAGGGATGACAAATATTCGCCTATAGTCTGACAAGGTATATCGTGAGGCAAAAGGGACTCGGACGTAAGTCGCATTGGAAAGGCAAGTCATCATGACTCTTTGGTACTTGGGAGTCGGTACGTTCTGCTAGGAGCCGCTACCGACTGATCAATTGAGAGTCGGACTCCAATTGTGTCCAAGTAGCCATGAGCCTACGGGGTCACACACTTAAGAGCGGGAGCATGTTCGGATTGGATCTGAACCTGTAATCTGGTTGGGTTGGACCTAAACCGGATTAGGACTGAGTTAGTGAGTTGGACTCATGGTGACTAGTGTTATATGGGCTTTAGTGAATGGGTCGCGCGAGCAGAGCCCACGTTCACTCCCTATATATAGTGGAGCACCGTAACCCAGAAAGGTTAATCGTTGTTCGGTTAGGTCATTCCATGTGTTGGAAACCCTATCTCCACAGCAGTCCTACCGTCGATACGAACCTAGCAGTTCGTCGCCGGTGCTCCTCCTTGTACGTGTGGATACCAGCAGAGGTGATATCCGATCAGCACCAGGACGATCGGATCGTGAGGACTGCATTGCATCAACTGACGCGCTTCATCAGTAATCCTCAACTGCGCGTCTAGTGGTAAACCTCGTGGCCTTCTACCTAAGCTAGATCTTGGGATCACCACGTTAGAGGAAAAGTTTTGTTTTATCTCCGCGTGGCCCAACAGTGGTATCAGAGCGATAGCTTCTGGTTTTAGGCTCGAGATCTCGCATATGTGATATGCGGTTGGCTGTAGATGAGATCTATGTGCTGTTTGGTGGTCGATCTATGAGATAGATCAGTTTTGTACGAAGTTGATTGGATCAACTGTGCTCGGGGAATGGTAGATCTGATTTCCATGATCATACTGCTGAGGTTGTGGAACGACATACCCCTACCAGTCGGCTTCCGCCATCGGGGTAGACTGTGACACGTAAATCTAGAAGCGGTGATTGAAGATAAAAGAGTTTTATCGAATCGGAACGATGGTCGGAATCCATGTTCGGATCGTAGATGAGATCTACGTTTTCGGAAAAATCGTCGGACGCTGCCCCTTCGATCCCCGCCCGCTATCTGGCTAGTGGGACCGCCAGCTTCGCCCTGTCGTAGTGCCTTAGATGTCGTTGCGAGTTTCACAACGCCGATAGATATTGTATCTATGCATAACTTGCTTTTGCAGGAAGTTGTGAATGGTATGGTTCATGTGCATGTGATGTATGTGTGTAATCCATACGTGATCTGCGAATCACGGTTTTTGTCAGCCGGCTGGAGCCTAGGTGTTGTCATTTTATTGTATAACGACATGCGTGTCGGATTCTCTATGTAATTTACTTTACCAAGCTAGTGTAGCTGTTTGGAGAACCCGAAAGGCATGCAAGGCGTTGTACATGCCGGCGACATGGAGTAAGACGGCAAGTGACTAGAGTTGGCAGGAGTCGGATTACAGGCTTTGTGGAGATGGAGATCGCCATGAAGAGAGCCATACCATTTCACATTATAAATGCTTTATTTTGTGTTATTTTTATGTCTCTATTTTTACCTCTATTAGATAGTCGGTAAAATTTAATCCCTCAAAGAAGGTCTAGTCGGTTTTCCCGCCAGTGTTTGCACCATCACAAGTCGGATATTTTTGGTAGTGGGCTCATAAAATTGAGGTGCTGCCAATTCTTTCCCACTAGGTGGGTTCGAGTCGGACTCTTACTACAGAAACACTCGGTAAGCTAGACGGGTCTATCACAACGGTTGTGGGACTCGGGGAAAAGTCGGATGGGAGCCGGGGCATCTGATTCCACCCGTCCAACAGGAGTCGTCTGAGATACGATTGACAAGGAGTTGTCTACCTAGATCACTTGGCGGCTAGCGGTGATGCTAAAGCTCACTAGCCGACTTGCTTATTTAGGATCCTGAATCACTAAGAAACCATCGGAGGGATGTTGGTTCTAGTGGGAGCATAAAATATTAAAATGTTTAATATGCTTGCTCTTTTATGAATACATGTCTTAAGTGTTTTGCATATTTTCTATTGTAGATCATGGCACCAAGTAGTAGTCACTATCAGATATCCGGTTTTGCGTTGAGAACCATTCTTGAGAAAGATAAACTGAACGACGCTAATTTTACCAACTGGTATCTAAATCTGAGAATTGTTCTCAAACAAGAAAAGAAGGACCATGTCCTAGACAACCCACTTCCAGATGAGTCGAATGAGAATGCGACTGTCGCTGCCACCAATGCCTACCGTCAGGCTAAGGATGAGTCCACGGATATTAGCTGTCTTATGCTTGCTCACATGGAACCGGACTTGCAAAAGCAGTTCGAGCATGTTGAGGCCTACGATATGATCGAAAGCCTCAAAAGTATGTTCCAGGCTCAGGCGAAGACTGAGAGGTATCAAGTCTCTCAGGCTTTGCTGAGTTGCAAGCTTAAGGATGGTGATCCACTGAGTCCGCATGTGATCAAAATGGTTGGTTATGTGCAGTCTCTAGAGAGGCTTGGCTACCCCATAAGCGAAGAGTTCGCTACGGATATAATTCTGAACTCTCTTCCTAGTGCATATGGGCAGTTCATCTCGAACTACCACATGCATGGTATGGATAAGAAGCTCACTGAATTACATGGGATGCTCAAGCAGACAGAGGCGGATCTCAAGAAGGGTACCAGTCAAGTGTTGATGGTGCAGAATAAGGCTAAGTTCAAGAGGAGTTCTTGGACTAAGAAGAAGGCTAAGTCAGGAGGAAAGCAGGCTCCAGACCCGGTCCCAAGCGCTTCCTCAGGGACTAAGCCATCTCCTTCAGCCGGATCCACTTGCTTCTACTGCAAGGCGGATGGCCACTGGAAGAGGAACTGCAGCAAGTACTTGGCCGATAAAGCCAAGAGTGGAGGTATGACTTCCGACTCAGGTACACTTGTTTGCAATGTTATAGACATATATCTTGCTGATGCACCTAATAGTTCTTGGGTATATGATACCGGATCAGTTATTCACATCTGCAACTCGTTGCAGGGACTGGTAAGAACTAGGATCGTAGCAAGAGGCGAGGTTGATATTCGAGTCGGCAACAAAGCAAGAGTTCCTGCGTTGGAAGTCGGCACGATGCAACTTCATTTACCTTCCGGATTCATTATGGAACTAAATAATTGTTATTATGTTCCAGTGCTCAGTCGAAACATTATTTCTGCTTCATGTTTGATGAGGCAAGGCTATGAGTCAAATATCAAGAATAATGGTTGTTCTTTGTATTTGAATGATATGTTTCACGGCTTTGCACCCGTCCAGGACGGGTTATTTATTTTGAATCTTGATGGTGAGTCGGTTTATAACATAAATGTTAAAAGGTTGAAACCAAATGATCTGAATATGACTTACTTTTGGCACTGTCGGCTTGGTCATATAAGTTGGAAACGCATGAAGAAGCTCCATGATGATGGACTCCTAACTTTGTTCGACTTAGAGTCGTTCGAGACATGCGAATCTTGCCTACTCGGCAAAATGACCAAGACACCTTTTGCAAAGAGTTGCGAAAGGGCGTCCGACTTGTTGGGACTAGTACATAGTGATGTATGTGGACCAATGAGCACGACAACCAGGGGTGGTTATGAGTACTTCATTGCCTTCACTGATGATTTGAGTAGGTATGGATATATCTACTTGATGAAACATAAGTCGGAAGCCTTTGAGAATTTCAAAGAATTCCAGAATGAAGCACAAAATCAACTCGGCAAGAAAATAAAGTTTCTTCGGTCGGACCGAGGAGGCGAGTACATGAGCCATGAGTTTGATGACCATCTGAAAAGTTGTGGAATAGTTCCTCAACTTACTCCCCCAGGAACGCCACAAAGGAATGGTGTTTCGAAAAGGCGGAATCGAACCTTGTTGGACATGGTACGATCAATGATGAGTCAGACAGATTTGCCTTTATCATTTTGGGGTTATTGTCTAGAAATAGCGGCGTTCACACTAAACAGAGTACCATCAAAATCAGTAGAGAAGACACCGCATGAGATGTGGACAGGCAAAAAGCCGAGTTTGTCTTTTCTTAAGATTTGGGGTTGTGAAGCATTTGTCAAGCGACTTCAGTCGGACAAGCTTACAGCCAAGTCGGATAAGTGTATTTTCGTGGGGTATCCGAGGGAAACCTTGGGTTACTACTTCTACAACCGAGAAGAGGGCAAAGTGTTTGTCGCTCGGAACGGTGTCTTCCTTGAGAAAGAGTTTCTCAGTCGGGGAGTAAGTGGGAGCACGGTGAAACTCAAAGAAATTCGAGAGGAACCGGCTAGTAGCGAGTCGGCAAAAACCTTGGAGGTTGAGCCGGTCGTGGCAGCTGAGCCGGCAGCAGCACCTGTACTACGAAGATCGGCAAGATTACGAAGTGTTCGTGATGTGTTACTGTTAGACAGTGATGAGCCGGCAAATTATTCGGAAGCGATGGTGGGATCTGATTCCGAGTCATGGCTTGGAGCCATGAGATCCGAGATAAAGTCCATGGATGAAAATAAAGTTTGGAACTTGGTTGATCTGCCAGACGGTGCAAGACCCGTCGAGTGCAAATGGGTCTTTAAGAAGAAAACTGATATGGATGGAAATGTTTCAATCTATAAAGCACACCTTGTCGCGAAGGGGTTCCGACAAGTTCAAGGAGTTGATTACGACGAGACTTTCTCGCCCGTAGCGATGCTTAAATTAGTTCGGATCATGTTAGCTATAGCGGCCTATTTCGACTATGAGATATGGCATATGGATGTCAAAACGGCTTTCCTTAACGGAAATTTAACCGAGGACGTGTATATGATACAGACCGAGGGTTTTGTCGATCCGGCTAATGCTGACAAGGTGTGCAAACTTCAGAAATCCATTTATGGGTTGAAGCAAGCATCTCGGAGTTGGAATATTCGCTTTGATGAGGTAGTCAAATCGTTTGGCTTCATCAAGAGTGATCATGATTCTTGTTTATACAAGAAGTTTAGTGGGAGCAAAGCAAACTTTCTAATCTTATATGTGGATGACATATTACTGATTGGAAATGATGTCCAGATGTTGCAAGAAACCAAGGAATCATTGGAAAGGAGTTTCTCAATGAAAGACTTGGGTGAGGCAACATACATCCTTAGAATCTGGATCTATAGAGATAGATCAAGAAGGCTCATTGGATTGAGTCAGAGTACTTATTTGGACAAAGTGTTGAAGAAGTTCAACATGGAATCGTCTAAGAAGGGGTTCTTACCGATGTCCCATGGTGTAAAACTTAGCAAGACTCAGTGTCCTTCGACAACTGATGAGCGAAGTCGGATGAGTGCGATTTCGTATGCTTCTGCAGTCGGATCCATCATGTATGCCATGATTTGTACTAGGCCGGATGTTTCCTATGCTCTAAGTGTTGTGAGAAGATACCAGGCTGATCCTAGAGAGATCCACTGGACAGCGGCTAAAAATATCCTGAAGTACTTGAGAAGGACTAAGGATATGTTCTTGGTTTATGGTGGTGAAGATGAACT
The DNA here is from genome assembly GCA_916181665.1 of Avena sativa. Taxonomy (NCBI): domain Eukaryota; kingdom Viridiplantae; phylum Streptophyta; class Magnoliopsida; order Poales; family Poaceae; genus Avena; species Avena sativa. The sequence goes on along the minus strand of OV702297.1, from coordinate 292,684,340 downwards.
CAGTGTAAAGGGTTACACAGATGCGAGTTATCTTACCGACTCTGATGATTCTCATTCGTAATCCAGATACGTGTTTATTATAAACGGAGGTGCTGTGAGCTGGAAGAGTTCCAAGCAAGAGACTGTGTCTGCGTCTACAACAGAGGCTGAGTATATTGCCGCCTCAGAGGCAGCAAAGGAAGATGTTTGGATGAGGAATTTCCTCATGGATCTTGGTGTGGTTCAGGGCTCGTCCAATCCGTTGGACGTGTATTGTGACAACAATGGTGCTATTGCACAAGCCAAGGAACCTAGACAGCACCAGAAGAACAAGCACATACTCATGCGGTACCACCTGATTCGCCAGTTCGTGGATCAGGGTGATATCAAGTTATGCAAGGTACACACGGATGCAAATATTGGGGATCCGTTGACAAAGCCATTACCACAGCCGAAGCATGAGGCGCACCTGAGAGCCATGGGCATTAGATGCTTAGACATATGATGTCGGAAGATTGACTCTAGTGCAAGTGGGAGACTGTTGGGAATATGCCCTAGAGGCAATCATGTATGATGAGATTTCCCATTGTATTCATAAAGATATTAAGTTGTCCTTGTATAAACATCTGATGTGTATCATTGAATATGTGATTCGGTTGTGGAACTATACATTCATGTTGTTTGTACTAAATATCCTTGGTCGTTGAGGTTGTGCTGGACACACAACTTAGACCAATGTGAAAGTTGGCTTCATGACTCGGTTCCACTTGTCATGGGCATGGAGATGCTATTCCAACTTACACAGATTCGGCTAAAGAGTTTAGCGAGTCGGATTGACCCATATTGAGGTACAACAAACAAGTTGTCATTTGTATATCTCAATCAATGTAATCCTTAGACCTGAGGTTATTGCATAGTCCGAGTTGAGGATCACCGACTTAGGTTCTGTCAAACGCTGATCCGTAACTGGGCAGTTATAAAGGCAGAGTTCGGGTCGACTGAGAATCAAGCTGCGTGATGTGAATAACCAAGATGGGATTTTGCCCCTCCACTTGGAGAGATATTCTCTAGGCCCTCTCGTGAGATATGATTCGGAAAGCATGGCCATGCACGACTCGGTTAAGTGTTAACCGAGGCAATCAACTAAGAGTTAGTCAGGTGAATCACTTATCTCAGATCGAGAAGAGAGTCGGACTATTTAAGGGATGACAAATATTCGCCTATAGTCTGACAAGGTATATCGTGAGGCAAAAGGGACTTGGACGTAAGTCGCATTAGAAAGGCAAGTCGTCATGACTCTTTGGTACTTGGGAGTCGACACGTTCTGCTAGGAGCCGCTACCGACTGATCGATTGAGAGTCGGACTCCAATCGTGTCCAAGTAGCCATGAGCCTGCGGGGTCACACACTTAAGAGCGGGAGCATGTTCGGATTGGATCTAAACCTGTAATCTGGTTGGGTTGGACCTAAACCGGATTAGGACTAAGTTAGTGAGTTGGACTCATAGTGACTAGTGTTATATGGGCTTTAGTGAATGGGTCGCGCGAGCAGAGCCCACGTTCACTCCCTATATATAGTGGAGCACCGTAACCCAGAAAGGTTAATCGTTGTTCGGTTAGGTCATTCCATGTGTTGGAAACCCTAGCTCCACAGCAGTCCTACCGTCGATATGAACCTAGCAGTTCGCCGCCGGTGCTCCTCCTTGTACGTGTGGATACCAGCAGAGGTGATGTGCAATCAGCACCAGGACCATCGGATCGTGAGGACTGCACTGCATCAACTGACGCGCTTCATCAGTAACCCGCAACTGCGCGTCTAGTGGTAAACCTCGTGGCCTTCTACCTAAGCTAGATCTTGGGATCACCACGTTAAAGGAAAAGTTTTGTTTTATCTCCGCGTGGCCAACAAGGACCGCTCTCCCAGCATGTCTATGGAGGACGACGATGAGGAGGTGGAGAGGTTTAGCCCGGGGTACAAGGAGTACGTCGAGCCAAGCTTCTATAATAGCAGTCCTGATGAAGGCTGGAGTGACGATTACATCAGCCATGACGTCTATGATCCCTCGGAGATCAACTGGACGGCGATGAAGAGAGATCAACAAGATAGAGAAGACCACAAGCCTCATGGAAAAGGGCGTGTGGAGACGTTCAAGTTCATCACCACGGACCCTAGGCCGCACAAGCGTAAGTAAGTACATAATGTTGGTGTAGGTGCTAACAGGGAAGCGACGGTACCATGCTCCAAGCCTACCACTGGTGCTCGTATGAGGTAAAGCCTCAAGGAGAGTGGAGGAACAATTTCTACTTCCCTGATCCATCAATCATGGATGAGGAAGAGGAAGTTGTCCCTAGGACCAAGGACCGCGTGCGAGCGCTAGAGATATATCAGAAGCAGGAGCTACTCCATCGCGTTGAAGTTCGTCACCGTCTCAAGGAGATAGAGAAGAAGGATGATCTTCTCCCCTTGGTGACTAAACTCGCGGATAGAGTGGACACTTTGCAATCTGATTTGCGCAGGTTCTACAACCACATCACTATCCTGGGGGATACCAACAAGAAACTACGCACTATGGTGCTACATGCCATGGCGCCACAGTGACCTACAATAAATCATGATATCAAATAACCACGAGGGATTATTTGATACCGCCTGGCTTGATTCCAAGCTTGGGAGATCTTTAAGACCTTGTAATCTATCTTATAAGTTTTTATTACTATTCTAGCTTTACATTAGTTTGAGTTTGGAAGTAAGTTTGCATCATTAGAATTCCCTTCAGGAATACTCAATCCCTTTATGAAATTCTGAGTTTATTATAATATATGGAGCATTATTAAGTTTGAGTTTTTCCTATTGGATATATGAATAGCTTGAGTATAATTTTACTTGCACTTGATGATAGAAATAGGAGTCTTCCACACCATTGGTATTAATGGAACATACAAAGATAATTCGATCAATATGTTGTAAGTATTAATGGAACATAGAAAGATAATTCGATCAATATGTTTAAGTCAATGATTTGATTTACAAAAAAGAGAAATTATCTAATTAGTTAAGTTGAAAAACAAAAACCTTGAACAAAGGGAAATTAAAAGTTCTATCAAATTAGAGTGAGAACAAGATGAGGTAGAATATTCAAGCTATAAAGATGCTTCATATACAATTGGAATTTGGTAATTGAGATCGTTAAACTTTGAATTCCTACATAAATTGGAATGTATGGCTAGCTCCTTTGCACAACACTTAAACAAAAGTGTGAGAATATATATATATAAATAAAGAAAGAAATAAGAAAATAAAGAAGAAAAAGAGAGAATGTGCAAAGAGCAAATAGGCATATACCACTATATTGTAGTAAGACGAAGAAACGTTTGAGATTTTGAATCCCAAGTGAATATGTTAATTCTAAAACACTTGGGACTACCTCGCTAACTCATTCGGTCGAACCGAATACTTTTACATCATGTTGAGAGTAATCTTTTGTGAACTGTTAAATGCTAAGGTGTGGAAGCCTGCTAATATTATTCAGATGGTTTGAGTAAGGTACTATTCATGAACTTATTGCTATGTATCATATATGATAAACATATGCTGCAACTGCCTTATTTATTTTATCGACTCAGCTTCATGAATATGAGGATCACATCTATTAAGCTAAACTTGCTCGAGACGATCAAGAGTCTAAGCTTGGGGAAGTTTATGAGTGCATACTTACATCATATTTTATATTATTATTTTGCATTGTAGTGGTAGGATCTTGGTATTTTAGGCGTTCGCATGCACCTTTTAGTTTATTTTCATCAGGATCAGGTCATATGATGGATACGATGGACACAATTCTTGGACTAGTTATATTGGAGTGAAAAGGGGCCAAAAACAACGTAAATCGCTAAATTGGGAAATATTAATAATACTAGAAGAAAAACCGAAGCGATTGGAGGAAATAGAAGGTTTAATGACCAACTATATGGTGGGAATAAATTTTCCAACGTTATAGTTCCCGCCGTATAGTTGGCGCCGACACCACCTCCTCAAATAGTTTCACCCCATGCAACTGGATCAGGGAGACGACATACAAAACAGCCAGAAATCACAGAAACCTCACCTCCGGAAGGGGTCTGGAGGGGGAACCCATCCACCGGGGATCCATCTTTGCCCTACATAGATCCATGAGGCTAAGGCATCGATCTTTATCATCAACCATTGCATCACCACCATCTCCATCCATCCCATCTACATCTTGTTGTAATTTTCGTACTAGTTGTGGATTTATTCATCTATGATAGATTCCATTGTCTTTGCCATGATGTTGATTGCCTCCATGTCTGAGTAGATCATTAGTTCTTGGGGAGATGGAGAAACCCTAGCATGAGATTGAAATAAGATAAACTTTATTATGATATTCATCACTGTGACCATGTGTTAGATTGTCTTCATCTTGATGTTGGGAGAAGTCGGCCTCTCAATATTTGCCTCTTGTGGGGACTTGATGGACGGAACTACTTGTTGGCAGACGGAGGTGTGTTAGCGCTTATACTGACTATAAATTTTTTGGCACTCCTTACATATCAACTTGGGAACCGAGGAAACTCACGGAACACTATCCATGCCATGAGATACATCCCACGGGGTAAAGTCCCTTAATAACGCAGTAATTCAATTGATGTCGATTCCTGTCTGCTGTGTGATGTGAGCAGTGGTTGCTGCCTATTCATCCAAATACGGAGTTCCTCCCACACATACATAATTGATAATGTTTATGATAATAATCTTTACCTTAGAACCTTTATAAATGCTAGAGGTGTATCCGCTACTCCCTAAGAACGCTTTTCCCCATTGCAGTTTCAAATCTGTTTTACATACGCGATACTTATTTTTTGTATTCAGTTTTGTTTACTTTAATCATTGTTATCTTATACCAAAAACCCCAAAACACCTTTTTACATAACACTCGCATTTTATCTTGTTACTTAGAATTTTATTTAATATTTCTATTTTAGTATTTATTTCAAGAGGTATTAGACTTTAGACTCCTTCTCTCTGTGGGATCGATAAATTTATTTAAAAATATATAGAAACGATTTGTGCACTTGCAGTCATCAATATCCATGATCAACGGTACTTATGAACTGCCATTCGTAGTAGCTAGGATTGTGTCGATGAACTGCCATTTTTAGTAGCTAGGGCTGTGACGATGAGCTGCTTGAAATTATGAGTATGACCCTTGTTTGTGATAGAAGAGTAATATCAATCATGAAGAGAAGATGTGAGCACAAACCTAGGCCAAACGCAACCAAACACACATGCTTGCTTCACATTTAGGCGCTCCACTTGCATACATGATACCAAATGGGCTGCAGAAAACACCCCTTTGATGCGATCCTTGCTACCAAACGAGTTGCAACATTCCCCAGATTGTATTCTCGACTGTCCCTGTTGCCTGTGGCACTGTCCGTCTAACCAAGATTCAGCTGGAAGCTACCAAACGTGTCCTTAATAACACAATGCTTAATTAGTCCCTCGGGTATGCTCCGGTACAACAAATTAATTAAGCAAAGGTTCCGCATACTCGCTTAATTAGGTCTAGCTAACAGATGTGATACCTCGTTTTGTGGCCCGATTGACATGGACGAAGGACGACGAAGCGAGAAATTGAGCTTTATCATGCTTGATGTTGTGGAGCACGGGGTGCACTACGTTTGACATCCCATTAATAGAAGAGTGTATATTGGTCATTCGTTTGATGTCATGAACTGTTGAACGGTTTGCTGCGACATATTTGCAAACCGATCCATTATTTTACCAATATCAACCCACATGTTTCTCATAAATTTTTCGTATTGATGTTTGATACTCCCAAGTTGCATCACCATTCTATATCATAATTTTCCTCTATTCATTGATATTTGTCTTATTATGAGGTATTACTTATGGCTTTTTATCTGTTTATGCATGTTGGATGATTCCTAGAGGATAGACTGCCGGAGTCTGGATTCTGATGGAAAAGAAGGCTTTTCGGTGCAATTTCGCGAAGATCAGAAAAATACCAGAAAAATATGGAAACGTATTATTTTACCAGAAGACGAAGGAAGCCAGAAGGAGGGACGGAGTTGGGCCTCAGGGGTCCCACACCCCCTAGGCGTGGGCCCACCTGACCCCGCGCCCGGCCTCCGACTCCGCCCCTTTTCCTATATCTTCCCTATGGAACCCTATTACCGGGGGAGCGACCACAGATAGATTTCCGCCGCCTCTAGGGGCGGAAAACACCGAGAAAGAAAGATCTCTCCGGCAGACAGTTTTCTGCCGAGAGAATTCCTTCCCGGAGAGGGGAGACCGTCGCCATCAACACCATCATCAAGCTAGGCTTCATCAGGATCATCATCATCATCCACACCATCATCTCCACCAGCACCATCATCACCACTCCATCCCGCTGTAACAATTGTGTTGGATATTGCTTTAGTTCTTAGGGGAAACTTTCCCGGTGTTGATTACTATTGTAATTGATGCTTTTGAGTGGAACCATTGGATTATTGTTTATGTAAAGATTGTTATCCATTATCATATCATCTTTGATCTTGATCCATATGATTTCTTGTGAGTAGTTCATTTAGTTCTTGAGGACATGGGAGAAGTCATGTTGTTAGTAATGAACCTATGATGAGTTATTATTCAATGGTTTAGTATTTAAGTTGTGGTACTATTCTTCTAGTGGTGTCATATGAACACTGATTACATGACACTTCACCATTTATGGGCCAAGGGGAATGCATTGTGTATTTGGCTACTAATCGTGGGGTTGCCAGAGTGATAGAAACCTGAACCCCTGTTAGGACACCTTTGCACAAGGGAGTGTAGGATCTCAGAGTTTAAGGTTGTGCTTAGATTTATATCTTAATTATTTTCCTGTAGTTACGGATGTTTGCATGGGGTTTAATCACAAGTATGTATTAGTCCTAGGAAGGGCGGTATGTTACACAGCTTCACCAACACAACACTTATAAACACCACAGAAGAGTACTCAGCTATTTGAAGCGAAAGCACTTGACAGAATTCCCATGTGTCCTCGAGAATATTTGGTCCTTATAAGTATTTCCACCGGCTTGTCCTTTGCTAAGAAATGATTGGGCCACTTGCTCTGTTTGTTCGTTACTTCTGTTACTTGCTTTGTTTTGTTGCCTTATCAGAAAACCACTAAAAATCCGTTTGCTAAGTATTCACATGGATTTCCTGCTCCATACCACTGTTCAGGACCTTCTTCTCCTCGTTGGGATTGACACTCCTATTTATTGAAAGTACTACGATACACCCCCTATACTTGTGGGTCATCAAGACTATTTTCTAGCGTCGTTGCCGGGGAGTGAAGCGCTATTGAAGAGTGGAATTGGTAAAGGAAACTTTTACTGTAAATATTGCTTTTGTTACTGCTTGTTACTTTGTTTCCAATATGGATAACCCACTTGGTTTTCTATTTGGGAAAACTACTACCACTGCTATGGTAGTAGATGAACCACCACCTATTGAGATAGATCCTTTTAAGATACCTACAAGTATTGTTAATCGTGTTATGGATAATTATTATTTTGGGGATGGAACTGTCCATCCCGGTGATCACTTGCTTTATATCCATGAATTATGCGGGTTGTTTAAGTCTTATATATAACTCTTGGCCTCTTGATGGAGAGTGTATGGCTCAAGCTTGGGGGAGATTGAAGCTACTAATGCTTAAATGTCCTATTCATGAACTCCCTAACAATATTATTCTCAATAACTTTTATGCTAGGCTTTATCTTTATGATAAAGATTTACTAGATGATCATTCACAAGTATGAAGGAAGAAGCTAAATGGGATCTCTTAGACCGTATTCAAGATAACACAGAGGCTTGGGAGAATGACAAAGGAAGAAAGTCAGGTATAAACTATGATTTTGAATGCATTAAATCTTTTATGGGTACTGATAACTTCCGTGATATTCGTAATAAGTTTGGCCTTGATCCTCAAGTCCTTGCAAAATGTTTTAATTCTTTTGCCTCTTATATTGATATTCCTAAGAAAGAGTGGGACAAGTACCATGCTCCTTATAAAGATATTGTTACCCACATTCCTGCCAGTATAGAGGTTTTCATGGATTCACGGATCCAAAAAAAAAGCAAGGAGCCCCTCATTAGAGGACAGACCCAGCGCTCGAGGATACGGATTCGATTGACCCGAGAAATCTCCATTTGCTAGCGCTTGATACGAACCCTAGAGAATGTGCTATTCCCTTTTCGCTAGCTGTTGATCTTATTTTGCCTGAACCTTATGTTGAGAAGATCCCTTTTCCCTCCAAGGTAAGGGAACACTCTATTATGGCCAATGTGATTACCAAAAGCGCAAAGAAAACTGTAGGGTCCAATGAGCTTATTGATATCGAGCCTGTGGTAGCTATTCTGAAGGATCTTGTCACTAGAAACATAGAGGATGAGCATATTGTCTTCTCTGAAGACTCCACTAATGTTATTTATCATCCTAAGAAGGTTAGAAAAGCTAGTGTTCATGTGCTCTCTGTTAGAATTGGTAGTCATAACTACTATGGTTTATGTGATATTGGTGCTAGTTCTAGTGTTATTCCTTATGAGCTTTACAGGGAAATTATGCATGAGATTGGTCCTTGTGAGCTTGAGGACATTGATGTGGTTATTCACCTTGCTAATAGAGAGCAAGTTTGCCCCATTGGTATTGTAAGAGCTGTGGAGGTCCTTTGTGGTAAGATCAAATATCCTGCTGATTTTTTTGTACTTGGTAAAGAAGCTAGTAAAACTTATCCTATCATCTTTGGTAGACCGTTCCTTAATACTTGTGGGGCTATCATAGATTGTAGGAAGGAAAAAGTTTTGACTAAGTTTGCTGGAGAATCTTATGAGTTTAGTTTTTACAAATTTGCCAAAACTCCTTATGAAAATGAATTACCTGATGAGGATTTTAGGGTTGAACAACTGTCTACCATTTCTCTTGCTCCTAACAATGCTTTACAATAGTTCATGGAAGATCATGAAAGTGATGCCTTTATGAAGGAAAGAAATGAGATTGATGAGGTTTTCCTTCGTCAGCCTGAGTTACTTAAGCATAATTTACCTATGGAAGATTTGGGTACCACACTCCCACCTAAAGGGGATCCTATTTTCGAATTAAAACCTTTACCTGATGATCTTAAATATGTTTATCTTGATGATAAGAAGATATATCCTGTTATTATTAGTTCTAGAATTTTAGGGAAGGAAGAATAAAGGCTATTGGAGGTATTGAAGAAACACCGAGGAGCTATGGGTTATACTCTTGATGATTTAAAAGGAATTTCTCCCACTATATGTCAGCATGCTATTAATATTGAGCCTGATGCAAAATCAGTTGTTGAGCACCAGCGCCGTCTAAATCTTAAGATGAAGGATGTGGTAAGAAATGAGGTATTAAAACTCCTTGATGGTGGTATTATTTATCCTATTGTTGATAGTCAATGGGTTAGCCTTGTTCATTGTGTTCCCAAGAAAGGGGATTAACTATTGTGCCTAATGAGGATAATGAGCTTATACCCCAAAGCGTAGTGGTTGGGTATAGAATGTGCATTGATTTTATAAAGATTAATAAAGTTACTAAGAAAGATCATTATCCTTTGCCCTTTATTGATCAAATGCTTGAGAGGCTGTCCAAAAAGACTCAATTTTGCTTTCTTGATGGTTATTCTGGGTTTTCTCAAATCACCGTGAAAGCATAGGACCAGGAGAAAACCACTTTCACTTGTCCTTATGGTACTTATGCTTATAGGCGTATGCCTTTTGGTTTATGTAATGCTCTACTACCTTTCAGAGATGTATGTCTGCTATCTTTCATGGTTTTTGTGAAGAAATTGTGGAGGTTTTCATGGACGATTTTTCCGTCTATGGAACTTATTTTGATAACTATTTGCACAACCTTGATAAAGTTTTGCAGAGATGTGAAGAAACCAATCTTGTTCTTAACTGGGAGAAATGCCATTCCATCGTTAATGAAGGAATTGTTCTTGGACATAAGATCTCTGAAAGAGGCATTGAAGTTGACAGAGCCAAAGTTGAAGCAATTGAGAAGATGCCTTGTCCTACAGATTTCAAAGGTATTCATAGTATCCTTGGTCATGCTGGTTTGTATAGGAGGTTTATTAAAGCTTTCTCCAAAATTTCAAAACCCCTTAATAATCTTCTTCAAAAAGATGTATCTTTTGTTTTTGATGATGACTATAAGGAAGCTTTTGAAACTCTAAAGAAAGCTTTGACAACTTCTCCTATAGTCCAACCACCTGATTGGAGTTTACCTTTTGAAATTATGTGTGATGCTAGTGATTTTGCTGTGGGTCCTGTCTTGGGACAACGTGTTGACAAGAAGTTAAATGTCATTCATTATGCTAGCAAGACCTTGGATGCTGCTCAAAAGAATTATGCTACTACTGAAAAGGAGTTCTTAGCTGTAATCTTTGCTTGTGATAAGTTTAGACCTTATATTGTTGATTCCAAAGTTACTATTCATACTGATCATGCAGCTATTAAATACCTTATGACGAAGAAGGACGCTAAGCCTAGGCTTATAAGATGGGTATTGCTTTTGCAAGAGTTTGATCTAAATATTGTGGATATGAAAGGTGCTGATAATCCTGTTGCTGATAATTTATCTCGTTTGGAAAACATTTCTTTTGACCCTTTGCCTGTTAATGATAGTTTTTCAAATGAATAGTTAGCTGCAATAAGGGTAAGTCCACATGAGAGTCCTTGGTATGCTGATTATGCTAACTTTATTGTTTCCAAGTATTTTCCTCCAACCTTTACAGTCCAGCAAAGAAGGAAATTCTTTTATGATCTAAGGAATTATTTTTGGTATGACCCACACTTATATAAAGGAGTAGATGGAATTATGCAAAGATGTGTTACAGAATTTGAACAACAAGAGATTTTGAGAAAATGTCATGGCAGTGCTTATGGAGGACATCATGCTGGAGATAGGACTGCACAAAAGGTTTTACAATATGGATTTTATTGGCCTACTCTCTTTAAATATGCAAGGAAGTTTATCTTATCCTATGATGAATGCCAACGAGTAGGTAACATCTCTAGACGTAATGAAATGCCTATGAATTATTCTCTTGTTATTGAACCTTTGATTGTTGGGGATTTGACTTTATGGAGCCTTTTCCTACTTCAAAAGGGTATACTCATATTCTTGTTGCTGTTGATTATGTTACAAAGTGGGTAGAAGCCATACCTACAAGCAGTGCTGATGGTAAGACCTCTTTGAAGATGCTCAAAGATGTTATTTTTCCTAGGTTCGGTGTGCCTAGATATGTCATGACTGGTGGAGGCTCTCATTTTATTCATGGGGGTTTTAGGAAAACTCTCTCTAAGTATGATGTAAACCACAGAATAGCTTCAGCTTATCACCCCCTAACTAGTGGGCAAGTAGAACTTTCCAATAGGGAGATCAAATCTATCTTGCAGAAGACTGTCAATAGATCTAGGAAAAATTGGCCTAAAAAGTTGAAAGACGCTTTGTGGGCTTATAGAACTTTTATAAAAATCCTATGGGGATGTCTCCTTACAAAATGGTCTATGGGAAGGCTTGTCACCTTCCTTTAGAATTAGAACATAAAGCTTATTGGGCAGTGAAGGAGTTGAATAGAGACTTTAGACTTACTGGTGAGAAAAGACTGCTCGACTTAAGTAATCTAGATGAGTGGAGAGGTGATGCTTATGAAAATGCTAGGCTCTTTAAGGAAAAAGTGAAAAGATGGCATGATAGGATAATTCTCAAAAGGGAGTTCCATGTGGGTGAGAAAGTTCTTTTGTATAGGTCTCGTCTCAGATTTTTTGCAGGGAAACTACTCTCCAAATGGGAAGGACCTTTTGTTATCAAGGAAGTGTACCGTTCAGGTGCCATCAAAATTTCTTCTCTGAAGGATGACACAACACAGGTGGTTAATGGTCAAAGATTAAAGCATTATATTTCTGGAGATTCTTATAATGAAGATGTGGATGTTATTCATATGGTGACTCCAGAAGAATTTACCAGGAACCAAACACCAGAAACTGCACAGTTCGCCTTTGAATAGGTAAAAGTGGTGAAAGCAGAAGGTTCGTGAAACTCCAATCTTTTTATATTTTTGATGTTTTTAATACATAAGGGAAGTTACGAGACGAAGCTAAAGAGGAAAAGAATCCCGGGGTCGACAAACCCACCCTAGGCGCGGGCCCAGCCTGGCCGCGCCTGGAGGGGGTTTGACTCCCCCAAACTCCGTCTCCGCTTCGTTTCCGTGTCGAAACTTTCCTTATGCATTGAATCTTCGTAATATATAAACCCCCGGGTTCCCCGAGGTTCTTGCATCGTGTTTTCGTTTTGATCTGTTTCTGTCAGGAAAATCCTCAGATTTGGAGCCTCAATGTCTTCCTCTGGAACACCCTCGAAGAACCCCTCTACGAAAGTCCTCAACCCGTACATGTATGAGTTGAGGACTCATCCCAAAGAGTTTATCCTTAAGGATGGGAAGGTACAGATGAAAGAAGTTCAAGGCCCCAAAGGAGAAGGCAGTCTGGAAGATAGGATGGAAGCGCTGGAACAAGAGGTTTTTAGGTACAAGAAGATGGCAAACGCGAAGTGGATGTTATTCACAAGGTAAGTTCAGAACTCATCACCAAGCACGAAGGAGAATTTGCTGAGTTCCAAGAAGAGATCTTCTCACTCTGTCAGACCACCAATAAATTGCAAGCACAGCTCTATGACATATATAACCAAAACTGTGAGTATGAGGCTAGATTTGATCGCATTAGCTCTGCTGCTAGTTTCAGGATTGCAGAGACAAGGACATCCTTTTTGGATGGGGAGCCATTGCCTTGGAAGTTTTATGATGACAAGGAAACACCACCACCACCAAGGGAGTAAATCGTCATCAGGTTTGGCATCCCCTTGGCTTGTTCCAAGCTTGGGGGAGTGTTGTGGTATCACCACCACTATCTATTATCTTTTACCTTTTTAGTGGATTCATATTTGTGGTAGAGAGGTTATCTTATAGTTTGGTTTGCATGAGGAAGTATCTCTCCTTTAGTTGATTATCTATGTATCCCTTGGTGTGAGTGCCTTTATTGGAATATTAATGATAAATCTCATCTTTTACTTTTTGCACGTCTTATTTTTAGTTTGCAATCTCTATTATATGATGGATCTTGTTGTTCAGTATTGGCACCACTCTAGGATCATCAAGTGGATCTAAATTGGTTTTGGCAAACCGAGTTCTGGTCAGTGGCATTAGTTTGAAACAAAAAGAAAGAAAGAAAGAGCTTACAGGTATTTGGTATCATTTGTTTTCTTTCATGTTGGCTCATAAGCTTAGTATTCTTTATTTAAGATTCTTTTGTGTCTTCAGGGAAAGATTGCATGTTTGGCTTTATTACTTGTATGTTTGCTTGTTTCTTTCAACTCTCTTGCTTGCTACCCAGCCTTGCTAGCCAAAAACCTGTTTTGAGAAGGCATACTTCTCATGTTTCCAAAATCCTTTGAACCCAAAACCATTGCCATTAGTGTCCACCATATCTACCTAGTAGCTTTTGCTATTACTAGCAAATTCTCAAGCTTCATCTACCTTTCAAATTAAAAAGTACTTTGATATGTGAAAACTAGTTAGTAAAGCTCTCACGAACTTGATGGAACACTTTATTACTTGCCCCTAATAAACTTGACCCATTGTGGACACCGAAGTTGTATATTGCATCTATACATTGGAATTAGCAGAACCATGCTGTCACAGGGAACGTTTTCAACATTGCACATGTACTCTGTACACAGTTGATATCATGCTCTTTTGTCTATGGATGTCAACGGTGTGAAATAAAGAGGGAACTTGTAAGTTCATGGAGTTTGTATTCTATGTTAGAGAAACGCCTGGGCCGCTAGCCTAAGACATGCTTAACCATGGTGGAAACTTGCAACATCACCATAGTGAGTCATCTATGAAGCATCCACAATAAAAAGCTATACACATAGTAAATAAAAAGATTGCTGAGATGCTCATTGTCTGCTTGCCTTGTCATTTTGGTTATGGAAAAGCTCTTGTACCATGTGAAAGGGGGTACCCCGTTGGCGGTTCTCAATGATATGCAATTACTTAAAATGACAAGAACTTACCTGGACCCAAAGTTGAGTATGCATGAGGAGTGGCCCTCATATTCAAGGGACATGAGATTGCCAACTTATATTTCGTCAAGCATATACTCCATCTTTGTTCACTTTAACCTTAAGTATCTCAAGATGCTTATGATAGGGGCAATGAGGGCTCAAATCTAGTAAGTATCATAATCTTTTGGAAGCTCTTTATGACTTGTAATCCCTGCTACCCTCTAATAAGGGACCTTTCTCCCACTTTCAAGTTGATTCAGTAAACCTACTTCCTCTCTATCTCCAGCAAGCTTTTGAGTTGTTGTGTTTAAAGCATTCATATGGTGATTTATTCAATCATGTTCTTTATCTTCCTTGTTTGCACAAAACTCTTATCTATTGAGTATTACTTTGAAAGCCTTCACTTGTGAAAAACCTTTTTGAGCAAAGAGTATTCCTGTTTTGAAACCTCTACAAAAAGCCTTTGTGAAACTGTTTGCCAGGTGTTTTCTGACCAAGAACACGTTTGCCAATTCCAATTATGATTTATCTTTATGTATCTCTATTGTGACTGCTGTACTTGGTTGCAAGCTAAGTTATATAATGGTGAGTTGCTTTCTTCTATGAGTTGTGCAATGGTAAGTGTGATGCTTCTTGTTCGTATTCTTTTTATTGACACTTCACTCCATAAACATGTGGACATGTTTACTGAGCTCAGTATTCGCTTGGGGACAAGCAAAGTCTAAGCTTGGGGGAGTTGATACATCCAAGTTGCATCACCATTCTATATCATAATTTACCTCTATTCATTGATATATGTCTTATTATGAGGTATTACTTATGGCTTTTCATCTGTTTATGCATGTTGGATGATTCCTGGAGGATGGACTGCCGGAGTCTAGATTCTGATGGAAAAGAAGGCGTTTCGGTGCAACTTCACGAAGATCAGAAAAATATGGAAACATATTATTTTACCAGAAGATTAAGGAAGAAAGAAGGAGGGACGGAGTTGGGCCTCAGGGGGCCCACACCCTCCTAAGCACGGGCCCACCTAACCCCGCGCCTAGGGCAGGTTTCGCCCACCTGCCCGGCCTCCGACTCTGCCCCTTCGCCTATATCTTCCCTACGGAACCCTAATACCGGGAGAGCGACCACAGATAGATTTCTGCCGCCTATGGGGGCGGAAAACACCAAGAAAGAAAGATCTCTCCGGCAGACAGATTTCTGTCGGGGGAATTCCTTCCCGGAGAGGGGAGACCGTCGCCATCAACACCGTCATCAAGCTAGGCTTCATCAGGATCATCATCATCATCCACACCATCATCTCCACCAGAACCATCATCACCACTCCGTCCCGCTTTAACAATTGTGTTGGATATTGCTTTAGTTCTTAGGGGAAACTTTCCTTGTGTTGATTACTATTGTAGTTGATGCTTGTGAGTGGAACCATTGGATTATTGTTTATGTTCATATTGTTATCCATTATCATATCATCTTTGATCTTGATCCATATGTTGTCTTGTGAGTAGTTCGTTTAGTTCTTGAGGACATGGGAGAAGTCATGTTGTTAGTAGTGAACTTGTGATGAGTTATTATTCAATGGTTTAGTATTTAAGTTGTGGTGCTATTCTTCTAGTGGTGTCATGTGAATGTTGACTACATGACACTTCACCATTTATGGGCCTAGGGGAATGCATTGTGTATTTGGCTACTAAACGTGGGGTTGCCGGAGTGACAGAAACCTGAACCCCCGTTAGGACACCTTTGCACAAGGGAGTGTAGGATCTCAGAGTTTAAGGTTGTGGTTAGATTTATATCTTAATTACTTTCCTGTAGTTACGAATGTTTGCAGGGGATTTAATCACAAGTATGTATTAGTCCTAGGAAGGGCGGTATGTTAGCACAGGTTCACCCACACAACACTTACAAACACCAAAGAAGAGTACTCAGCTATTTGAAGAGAAAGAACTTGATAGAATTCCCATGTGTTCTCGAGAATGTTTGGTCCTTATAAGTATTTCCACCGGCTTGTCCTTTGCTAAGAAAGGATTGGGCCACTTGCTATGTTTTTTTGTTACTTCTGTTACTTGCTTTGTTTTGTTGCCTTATCAGAAAACCACTAAAAATCTGTTTGTTAAGTATTCACAGGGATTTCCTGCTCCATACCACTATTCAGCATCTTCTGCTC
Organism: Avena sativa; assembly: GCA_916181665.1. Lineage (NCBI taxonomy): Eukaryota > Viridiplantae > Streptophyta > Magnoliopsida > Poales > Poaceae > Avena > Avena sativa. Next base: position 292,668,028 of record OV702297.1, on the reverse strand, counting down.
CTCGTTGGGATCGACACTCCTATTTATCGAAAGTACTATGATACACCCCCTATACTTGTGGGTCATCAATGTTCTCTAGATGCATTTGGTGATGACCAATCGATCGGACAACTACTAGTGTAGGAGAGGGGTAGGGTCCAAAGAGGATCGTAGTGTACAGATGCACACCTATGTTTTGTGCAAAAAGTTAGTATTATATGGTTGTACACTACAATATTTTGTGTGTGTCTTTCTGCACTCATTCATGATTAATTAAGTTCAAGGTAGAGTGGACATCTTGTTTTCGCCGTGCGGCGATTTTGGTTACTCAAGGCACATGGATACGAAGTTTATTGTAGTGCTTCCTGATAACTGTGAAGTTAGAACGGTATATTCTACGAACTACATATATATGTATGTGGAAACTTGTTTAAACTATATGTGCAATGGCAATGCAAACTAATTCTTGTTTTCTTATGATTATATTCAGACCACTTCTTACTGTTTTAGACGTGACTTCATGAACCATGTGAATAGAGACATTCATCGGGTGGAACGGTTTGAGATCACTATGGACTCGATGAAACAACCTAGCGAGCGTTAATGGGTTTAAGTCACGAACAAGGTGAACCAGAGCTACTTAAGTGGACCGAGGTGGGCCAAACTGATTAATGACTATGTGATGAACGCCGGGGAGAAGTGCATCTTCTTTCCCAATAGTGATGGAACCACCTTCTTACAGGGACCTCGATGAGTCAGACGACTCTTTAGACCACGACCCGAGAGCTAATGACATCCCTGCTTTTGCTATTACATATGTCAATAGCGGGTCCGATAATCCTGATGACTAGTTAGGACTTACTAGTACTATATCCATATAAATTGAATAAGGTAGCTACTATCTATTCGATAAACTCATATTTATTTTGGATGTTGGGTATGGTATTTTAAATTTTTGATATATAGCTTCTAACTCAATAAAAGTAGTAGTTTCTTTAAGAAAATCAAAATTTTATTTGTAACATGCTACCCACATGCTATATGTTTCATGACTTACAAGTAGCGTGGCAGCGTGCGATGTCACGCTACCAATAGGTGATATTGGTAGCGTGCCACGCTATGAGTGAGCATTAGGAGTGGCGTGCATTATTAGTGCGCGGGTGAAATACTACTAACCTTAAAAGGCGCACACTAACGATGAGTTTTTTCTTAGTAGTGTTTGTGCCTTCGAACATCCCGTCTCGTCCAACTTTGCTCTGTTAGAAGTTAGCATGCGGGCTTGTGCCTCATGAAGCACGGATGTAGGACTCGATCGACGGTTAGGAACGGAAGTTGGACTTGCAAGCCACTCACATAGTAATAAAACGGACATACAAAGAAAAGGCCAGCTGAGTGTTGATGCACCATATGGTGTAGCCCTGAGTGTCAAATACGTGTGAGAGTACGTATCAGGTCATTCGGTGAAAGGGCACGTATGCGTCTATGTGTGGTTTTGGTAATTAATGACAATCTCTATAGATTAATGTGTAAATTGAGTTTTACTTGTAGATTTTGTCCATTGGTATTACTTGGACCATGTGTTGGTTTTAAGGTAGAAGAAATGAAGAAGAAGAAGATCAAGAGTGTCTTTAAGAAGAAGATGGATTTTCCCATGTGCGTCTTTAAGACATCATCCTTATGGGGATAGAAGAAATGAAGTACAAGCTCAAGATGTGCCATCTCTAGTAGATCTCATGCTTGAAGCTTGCCATCATCGGTGATCATGGATTGATGAAGACAAGTTCAAGCAAGAAGTCTCCCTATCAGTATGGAGGAGCAATTTGCAAGTCTTCATCAAGCAAGAGCAATTAAGAAAGGTGTTCCATCTTAAGGAGAGCAAGACGATCTACATCAAGCTCAAGTGGAATGCTCAAGGCAAAGGTATGATCTTGATATGATTTCTCTTTTTCCGGTCTTATGTTGTTAGTTGGGAAATCGGGTTTATGATAGACAGCCGTACTATCAAGAGGATCTCTCGAGTGGGTGACTCGATCACATCTTTCAGAGAGAGCTCAAACCTCTACATTTTTGTATAATATTTATTGGTTGTTATTTGGATCTTTTCATGTGAGGATCTATAGCTTGTGGTTATCTTCATAACAAGCTCTAGTTCATCAAAAACATATTTACCTAATATATCTTATTGCGTTTTTTATGTTGCGGGTTTTATGGCTCCACATCGGGGGAGGTGTCTCGCATATATATATACTTGATATTTTCTCCCTTGGTGGTACCCAATATTTTGTTGGATTCTACTCGTCGTTATGTTTTCAACAAAATTGGTTTCATCTCGTTTGGAGTTCGGATGTGAAAGTTATGTGAGTATGGGTTCTGAAGTTTTCATGGACGGTAGCTCCGGCGCTCCACCGGTAGTACTGCTAGGGCATTTTTCCGCGAGAAGTACCGATGGATGTATCGGGCTACTTCTGCTCAGCTTGGTTTCGGTTAAGTAACCTCTCTGTATGGAGAGTGCTATTTTATGGAACTTTGATCGGAAGTAAAGGCGGTTGTACCATCCTCGATGGAAGTACCACTGCTTCACCGAAAGTACCGCTCGGGAATTTTTACACCAGTAGTACCGGTGGAAGTTCCGGCCTACTTCCGCCGAGGGCTGGTTTTTGGTCAGTACACTGCAACTTATGAAATGGTATTTATCGGAACTTGAAGTTTGCCAGAAGTACCGGCCCCTCCTAGCGGAAGTACCATTGCTCCGGCGGTAGTTCCAGCTAGGTTTGTTTTTCTCTCTTTCGCGTTGCACTATTTTGACTATTGGCCGGGTGCCAGTGGTAGTACCTCCCACCCACCAGTAGTACTGTCCAGGCATGTAAATGGCCCCAACGGCCAGTTTTCAGGAGTCCTAAGGTTGGTCATTTGCTCTCTCTCTCTCTCTCTCCTCCATTGTTGACATTAAAGAGCTTGTTCTCTTTCCTTCCCCTCCTATGATTCTTGCATCTTTTTGAGAGATTTGTGGGAGGATATCTAGATCTACAATCCCACCAAACCAAATCCCTTCTTTGTGAAGGAATCCTTGAGATCTAGATCTTGGAGAGTTTTGTATTCTCCTCTTGTCTTCTTCCTCTCTTATTTCCCCAATAGCTTTTGTAGCTTTGGTGCATTTTTTGAGTGAAGGACTTGCCCTTGTATTTGGTGTATAGGTTTGAGTTCTCCACGAATATTTGGCAAGTACAAGCTTGTGGGCTTGTAACTCTTGGATTCTTGAAACCCTATACGGTTGTGTGGTTGGTTTGTTGACTTCTTGCAGCCTCTAGTTGAGTTGTGGAGAAGCCTCAAGCTTGTAGCCTTTATGGCTTTGTTGTTGGGAGCCTCCAATTGAGTTGTGGAGATAGCCCCAACCTTATACTGGTTTGGTGACCGCCCCCAAGTGTTCCATAGTGGATCATGAGTAGGCCTTTGTGGTGAGCTCACAGAAGAATAGGGTGAGCTTGTTGCGGCGTCGGTGTGTTGTATGCCTTCGCATCTTGGGGTGATGCCTTGTGTGGCATTGTGTGTATCGAGCCACCACACCTCAAGGTGAGCCACTTGTGTCATTCGGAGAGCATTGTGCCATCGCACCTCTCCAACAGGTTGGACACATAGCTTCTTGGGAAAGTGAACTTCAGTATAAAAATCATCGTCTCCGCGTCCATCGGTTATCTCTCAACCGAGCCCTTTACTTATGCATTTTACATTGTGATAGCCATCGTGCTTGAAGTATTTTATCTTGCTATCACCTTGTTTCTTGTCTTGCTTAGCATAGATAGTTGGTGCACCTAGTTGAACCTAGTAATTTTAGGTTTTGTAAATTAAACGTTAGTTTTATTTCGCTTTTATTAGTGTCTAAACTGTAATTATTTTAAAAGACTATTCACCCCTCTACGCGACATCCGTTGCACTTTCACTCGGAAGCAAAAAATAAATACGCATGTAGTAAAGGATATTAACCCATTAAGGGGCTATTTGATTCACAGAATTCTCAAAACATAGAAACATAAAAACCGTAGGACCAGTTGAATCCTACAGGATTTAGAACATACAAGAATTTTCTTCAAGTAGCGTCTGACTCACACGAAAGCCAAAAGAATTGTAGCATAAGATTTGAGTGGATGAAAGTTTTTTTTTTCAAACATAGTGCAATGCAATCATATACTCCCTCCGTCCTAAAATAGATGTCTCAGATTTATTAAAATTTAAATGAATCTAGACACTATTTAATATATAGGTTCATTCAAATTTTGATAAATCTAAGACATCAATTATGGGATGGAGGAAGTAGAAAAAATTCTTGTGCAATCCTATAAATCAAACGGTGCACATAGAAAAAATTTCTAAGAATGAGAATCCTACAAAATAACTATGACATCTCTTTAAATCAGACAAGCCCTAATTCAACAGAACGGTGAGTATAAAGGATAACTTAGGTCTTCAGCACTCCAACTGTTTGGAGAAGAAGCCGTAGTCATCGTGAGATAGTGCCTCACATGAAGGCGAGATGGTGGCGAACTCATGTTGATAACGGTGTAGGTGTAGATCGCTGACCATACTTATGCATTGGCAGGCTCCATATAAAACCAAAAAATTTAAAATCATGAATATTTTTAAAAAACAAACCAAACTTTAAATTATTAAAAAATTAAAAATGTGAAATTTTTTCAAAGACATGAACCATTTAAAAAAAATCATGAACACTTTTTAAAATCCATAAACAATCTTTTCAAAATCTTTAACTTTTTTAAAATATGTGATTTTTTTGAAAAAGAGAAAACAAAAAATAGAAAAAAAATAAGAAAATAAAAAGAAACAAAAAAGGGAAAAGAAGAGAAGAAAAAATAAAAAAAACAATAGGAAAACCGAAACACAAAAATGCAGCGAAGAGCCCGCCAACACTGTCGGGCCGGGTCCAAGCACCATCCGGCGCCTGAGGATGGTGTGTGGCATGCCAATAATGCTAGATCTACGGGCAACTAGCTACGGAAATTGATCTACGGGATAACGTGTACGCACTCGGTTGGTTCTGATTCCTTTCCCTTCCGTGATTCTAGAACCAAGCTCCAATTATATCTCTCCACGTCCCTTCGTAGGTGATCTTTGTAAGATGCATTCCGTACGTCTAGCATTACTAATGCCATGCATATCCTTCTGTCTCTTTTTACTCTGCGTTTTGTGTGTATGACGGATATCCATAAGAGGCATAGATGCGCTAATTCCAGTATGAGCTGGCCTAAAATGCCTCTGGTGATGGATCCCACTGCCGAGAGAGTCCATGCAAGAATTAATTAGCGTCCGCCGCATGCATTGGCTTGAGCAAATTAACTCGGCCGCTCGCTGTGTTAAGGCATGTACTCTTTTCTTTATGACTATCACGTTGGATATTTGCTTAGTTAAAAGAGAGAGAAATAAAAAATATAAGATTATCTTCCCTTAGCTAAGGGATGGTCTCTTAGAAATAAAAGAAGGCTAATTTCTTGGTTGTACCATATGTCTTCTCTTAGCAAATCAATTTCTTATTAAAAATAGACAATTTTCATTAATTGGTAGAGATGGCAAATCAAATACATTATATAATTTATCTATATTGACTTTTTTAGATGATATGAAGGACTAAGAGTAGCACTCTAGGCGCGCATTCTCATCTCTCCCGCGTGAAAAAGAATGTTGTTTTCTGTTTAAATCACCCGCCAGTTAATCAAGCGGGTAGGACTGCCAACTTGGAGCGCCATTTTTTTCTCCAGTTTTCTAACTTCAAATCCAGGCGCCACTATGTTCAATTTGAATTTTGCTCTAAAATCCTCTGTATAAATCACCCCAGTAGTATTCAGTCATGGACACAAATCTCTCTCCGCCTCTCTCTTCCTATGCTTCTCCACCATGGACTTGGCAGAACCGATGAACATAGACCTCAACGAGCAGATCAACTGGGACGACATTGAAGAAGAGCACGATGGAGATGCGTTCGAGCTCAACTACGTCTACGTTTTTGAAGAGAGAGATGATGGTAAGTTAAAGTCCTAATCCTGTGATTCTAAATTGTTCTTCTGAATTCATCCATAAGACCGTAATGACCGTGGTTTCTTATTTTTAGAGGGAACGAGAACGATCTTGGTGTGGATCCGCACGCAACTGGCCAAGGCGCTGGTCGAGGGCCGGACGTGGAGGAGCGGCGGGACGCCAGGACGGAACCTGGCCGCACGCGGAGGAGTCTCTGGTCGAGGTGCCACACGTGGAGGACCTCTGATCGTGGGCTCGTGGCTCCGACGGCGGAGAAGGTGCTGGCGGAGGAGCCGCTGGTACAGGAGAAGCTCAGCCGAACGAGGCCGTGCGCGTGGCAGCGGGCGCAAGCGACTGGGCCTTGCTGGACGTGGCCGAGGTCATGCGGGTCACTAGCTAGAACAATCTTCATGGTGGATGGAACATGGGCTAGAACAATCTTCATGGTGGATGGAACATGGCCGGACGCAGGCGTGGGCGTCTAGGCCTTCTCCGAAACATGCGTACGGCCGGTTATATTAATATAGCAATGGTTGAGACAGCGGCTCCCAAAAAACAACAGAGAAAATAGAAAAGAACAAGAAGAGAAAACAAAGCCGACAATAGTGGCTTGGCGAAAACGACAATAACCCGCAACCGCTGCGTCCTCCGTAGAAATACCATCACGCTTCTAGCGCTCCAAAGCTCGCGTATCAAGCAGCACCTCCAAAAAGGAAAACGACGACAACGACGCTACTGTCTGGACTGGTCCTAGGGTTTCCCCTGATACGCTACGGGAGGTGGGGAAGAGATTCACCCGACGCCCTTCAGGAAGGACGGCTACACCCGCAGGCGTGACCACGTCGGTGTCAAGACGACAAAGATTTCTCCCGAACCCTCAAAAAACCATGCACCCGAACGCTTCGAATTGCTCCACCAAACTCGCCGCCCACCAGCACACGCCATCACGGTTTTGCAGTCACCATCGCCGTCACAATGGGAGGCTAGTACGACCGAAGAGGAGAAACTACGGCGGGGGTCGACGATACAGTAACCCGCGGGAGGGAACTACCTCCACCGCCGAAGGGCGATAGCCAACCGGATGTAGCAACAAGGGAAAACCAGACCCTCTCTGGCCCGGCCGAGCCTACCTAGGCTCGTGAAGCCCTGCCGCCACACTGCAGCATGGGGGTTTCCGTCGCTGCCAACCCTAGCGCGAGTCACTACTCCTCTGTCCCCCAGTAGATCCACTGCCACCGCAGATCCCCGCTGCCAAGCAGTAGCGCCATCGCCATCGTGACCACCGGGGACTACCAAACCGTTGCCGGTCTGAGGAACACCACTTGGTCCCGCACGGGCGAATAGGGATGAGAATGGTGAACATGACACCTTCTTGCCGCCCACGGGTCACCCCGAGCAGGTTTGTCGGGCGACCACCAGATCTAAGCCCGCCTGGCCCAGATCCAGTGTCCTGGTCGCACTGCAACCAAGAGGAGCACATGCCCCATCCGGTGACCGAGGGCCCTGGCCAGCGCCCGCATGGCCCAGATCTGGCCCAATCTGGCCCAGATCAGGCCCTGCAAGAGCCATCGCCGGGATCCCTGCAGCCCCACACCGCTTGTCAAGCGACCCGTCGCGCAGCCTGGAGGTCCGCCCTTGCTAGGGGGTGGGCTCCCATGGGAGCCCCTGAAACCTAGCAAGCAGGGCCTAGCCAGCCCTAATCTGGCCCGAGGGGCCAGATCTGGACCAAGGCTGGAGCCCCGCAACGCCGGCCAGCGCCACCAGCAGCCCGTCCGAGTTTCTCCAGCACCCTCCACGCCACCTCCTGCTCAGGCGAGCTGCGCCGCCGCCATGGCTAGCCGCCACCGCCAGGTGGGATCTCCCCTGTTTGCCGCGTCACCCATGAACCGCCGCCGATGTCAGTCCCAGGGAGCCACCGTCGCCGTCGAGGAATGCATGCCTACAGGGCCACCACGTCACCGAGGCCACGCCGACATGCCCCTCACCGAGCGCGCCGCCCGCCATGGCCCGCGCCATCGCCTCCACGCGCGGGGGAAAGGGGATACCCCGCCGCCGCCAGCGCCCAGGCTTCGCCCGACAACGCCGTCCGGCAACAGCGAGGAGGAGGGGGAGGTATGTGGAGGCTGCTCGGGGGTTAGGGTCCCTCCCCGTCACCCACGGGAGCGACGCGGGAGGGGGCAAGTCTTGACCATTCTTGGGCGTCTAGGCCTCGCCGGGCGAGGCCGCGCTGCGTTCGACTTGAACCTTATTGACGACTGGCTATCCATGTCAAATAAAAATTTAAAAAATCACGAATATTTTTAAAAAACAAACCAAATTTAAATTATTAATAAAAAATTAAAACGTGAAGTTTTTTCAAAGCCATGAACCATTTTTAAAAATCATGACTTTTTAAAAATCCATGAAAAATCTTTCCAAAATCGTTTAATTCCTTAAAATACGTGAAAAAAATGAAAAAGGAGAAAACAAAAAATAGAAAAAACAAGAAAAAAAGAAACAGAAAAGGAAAAAGAAGAGAAAAAAAAACAATATCAAAGCCGAAACAGAAAAATGCAGCGAAGAGCCCGCCATCACTACCGGGCCGGGCCCAAGGACCATCCCGCACCTGAGGATGGTGTGTGGCGCGTTCTTTGGTGCATATGAGCTTCCCACTTAACTGCATTCAGAATTTCAGGCAAACTTCCATCGTTTGCTAGTCTTGTTTATTCCAAAAAAAAATTGTCCGGCCCAGGTAGTGATGGCGGGCCTTCTAGTTATGCCTAGCTATGCCTAGTTATGCCTAGTTGAATATACTGGGCCGTCTAGTTATGCCTAGTTAAGCTGCCATTTTATAGGTAAAATAAATGATTCCAGGACCATCTAAGTAGTATTTCGGCCATGTCAGGTTAGGCTGCCTTTAGCGTGCGGCTCAAAAATACATCTGCGCCGTCGATCATTAACAAACGGCAAGTTCTTTTACAAACTCGCTTCATGTGTTGTCTATCAGAGAACAACCTCGTCGTCGTCGATCTCACCCTGATTATCACAACTTACCAAGACAGATTGGACCTGAAAACCGAGGTTGAAAGAAAACTTATTTGCTTACTAGATTAACTGTTATACATCCAACTGAGCAGGGCTTGTCTGGAATCCTGTTGCAAGTTTTGAACAGCTAGAGATACAGGTGATCAGAGGCACAACCAAACACTTCACGAAAAGGATCACACAGAGTTGCACACACGCCTTTGTTTTGCCATTATGTTACACCATCACCATCTACAAAAGGTCTTGCCTGCCCAACGACTCCCGGAGATGACAGAATCTCCTACTGCAGTGCCGTGAGCACTGTAGATCCTTCCACCTGCAGAAACAGGTCGAATTCACAGAGGTTCAGCTAAACCTTCTTCCTGAAGATTGCATGCTGAGAACCTATAGGGCTGTCACTTGTCTTACCATGAAGGTTGCGCCGCAGATTTCCTCCTCGTCCGCGGGGACAGCGGTGACCTTGTGCTTCGGGTTCTCGTACGACTTGAGGCCGCCCAGAGCGTTCCAGTAGAAGCAGCCCTGCGGGAATGGCGCCAGCGACTTGCCGCAGGATCCCTTGAGCAGGTCGATGTCGTCGGAGAAGGCGACGCAGCCGTCGGCGGTGATCCCCCAGTAGAGCGGCACCTTGCCCTCCGGATCCTGATCGATTGACACCAACAAATTAGTTGCCTCCTAAGAAATTGTACACCTGCACGGAGACGAGACTGATGATCGAGCACAGCTAGCCAGTTGTGCTTACGGATGCGACGAGGAGGGAGGAGGTGGACTTGTCGAAGAGGACGAAGGCGTAGCTGCCTGTGAGCTGGGAAAGCATGAAGCTGGCGGGGTAGGGGGCCCTGTCCCTCAGCGTCTTGTAGGCCTCGATCACGAGGAGCACCTCGTTGCCGCCCTTGGAGAGGCCATACTGCTGGCTCAGCCGGCCCAGGTTGTCCAGGACTCCCTCAAACAGGCAGAAGATCTCGTCCTTGGCAGCGAAAGACCTGAATCAACAACACACAAAAGGGGAACAATACTAAGTTTGTGGTGTTCTCCTGAAAATACAAAATAAGTAGTAATGTGCTGAAATCTCAATCACTAATTTTGAATTCTTGATGTTACTCAGCCCAAAGACAGCAGAAATTAGGTAAATGTCCTCTAGGATGCAAGATTAGGTGGAGCATCAATGACTTACTGCAAAGATGCACCTAATAACACCTAAACCTGTCTGAAAAAAGCTGTGGAAATTCCTTGGATGCTACTCCTTTAGTGCATCTGCCTATTACAGGATAAGATAAGATCGAAGGACAACCAGGCCCTACAAATCATAGCGGCGAATTGAAAGTGACCACCGTATGGGCCAGCTTTCCTTTGTTTCGATCTGTGGGTATCAAAACCGGGTGGAGTTTCCTGCTAACAGCAACTGCTCCCTCAGGTTGGTATGAACTGAACCATGTGTAATAAATAACACAACCAATAAAAAACAAAGCATAATCATATTTGAGGAGATTTGGTCTAAAATCTCAGTTTGCCAAAATATCATTATTAGGCGTGTCAATGAAATGTTGTCATTGTCACATACCAACTTGCCGGCCCATAGTGCATCACACCAAAAAATACTAATTGATCGTGGACTTGTCATTTTTTTATTTAAACGATGGTTACTATCCTGTTGAACTTTTAATATCCGCCTACCGAAGAATACGAGGCCGGTTTGTTGCGAAGTCAATTGTTTGACACCATGCCTTTGGAAGGTGGCAGTGGCACGATGTTGACGTGCTAATTGCAAAAGATGTGGTGAACAATTTCCATGAGCTTACGCAACAGTCCCTATGTTAGCAATCCACGTTTCTTATCGTTTCTTCTTTATATTGAAAAAGATCTCATAGGTCTGCCTGGAATTGCAAAATTTTCAAAGTCATCTTGAGCCTTCCGTCTAAGAAAATGCAGAAATTTCTTGCGGAACCACTTGGCTCCCCTTTTAGATCCCTATAAGATCTGGGCAAATTATTTTCGTGGCATTTCAAAGGAGTCTTTGGCGATCAGCGCACCGAAAATCTATGTCCCAATCGTGAGCCGTGAAACTAGGTGGGTTATAAGCGAGAGACGGAGGAGTGAAGGTTGGTAGCTAGGTCCCTCACCTAATGGAATGGATTGCGAAGGTTTGCATTATTGCTTGCTTTAGTCCTAGGAAAGCAACATGGCCTTCTAATATGGACAAGAGGCACTCGGATTATTAAGACAAGATGCCTGTCATACGAACCCGAAATGAACTACTACCATGGTAGACTTTCGTGGCTACACGGTTAATCGATATTGTTTTTCCCTGCTTCCCAAATGAACCTCAACGATCTGATCTAATTTGCGAAGTTATATACTCGAAGATAAAAAAAATTATAGTAGTGAACCTGTCCTTTTTTTCCTTTTTACCTGCAAAAAACAAATATAGTGAACCGATGTGCCACATGTGACCCACACATAGTCTTCTTCGTACCGGATGATTCTTTTTCATTCAGAAAAAAACGTTGGTTGATATTCTTGGATTTATACATATTCCCCATGGTGTGTGACTAGTGATGTGGCTATGACTAAGATAGCCAGCCACTCGTCAGGTGGGCACACAAATCATCCGGAGCACAAGAGGAGACATGGCAAGTGTGTGTGATAACGTTCTAGACTCTCTAGTGTAGTCTGGACCATGGTTACCACCAGCTAACCTCACCATCACGAAACCTTCTTCAGTGACTAAATAACAGCGAAAGCAGAGCAAGTGCCTCTGCTTCTCAGGATGATCTCAACAAACGATTAATCTATGATGCAACTGCCCGTTTCGATCGATAACTACTACTGTACAAGAGATCTATTCATGGAGAGAAAGCAATTCCTGAACTGATGACCATCCATGGATCTTGCGTGATTAATACTAGAAGCTTGGTGTCTTGGTGATTACCTTGGGAGGAGGGGGGACTGGTTGGCGTGGGAGTAGGCGAGGTTGCCGAGTGAGCCCAGCTCCACGGACACGGCCGGTTCGGCGCCGGCGAGGAAGCGCTTGACCAGTTCCGACGACCGCGTCTTGGGGGACGGCGTCCTGCTCCCCGCCGCCACCAGCTCCGCCGGCACCTCCACCACCTCACCGCTGAACACAGCCAACATCTTCGCTCCGATCGAGCTCAGACAAACCACACCTAATAATAAGAACACTTGGCTAGCTAAGCTAGAGAGAAGAAATTAAAGGTTCTAGTTCTTGTCTATGGCCTTCCACACTCCTTGGACGGTAGGACGGATGGAAACGGAGGGAGGAGAGACGGTGGTTATATAGCCCGGGAGCGCGGTGGCAGAACCCAGGAGCAGGGCCCCTGGTTTGCTTAACCCAGGTGGGGCCCGCACCCGCGTACGTATCTTTCTTTCCTTGTGTTATTAGTTTAACCCTTGATCTCACGAAAATTTTCTTTTCGTTTTGGTTAAGCCTAACACGGGTGGGTGCACATGGGCGTGGCGTAGGTCGATGCCCTGTGTTCGCCGGTACGTACGTACAAGTGTGCTAATCGTGTCTTACCATCTAACCCAACAGGGGGAGTCCACATATTTGACACGAAAACGACAGACGGTTGAAAAGTTGGCGGCTTAATTAGTGTTTTTGCTGAAGCAAAAGCTGGAGCTTTGACGCTGTCATGCACAAATTAGACACGATGAGCTACAAGCTTAATCTATCGATTGTGTGCAGCAAAGTTGGAACGGCCGTGGCTGCTCTGCTCGTATGGACTGAAACAGTGGGCGGCCGGCAGCGAGAAGTACGTGAGACGGTGAGAGGAGGAAGAAACGGACGGGAGGATTATCCGCGCCTGCACGCGAGAAGGGAAAAGAAGAAAATCACGGGGAAGAGAGCGTGGATCCGGACCCGGAGGGAGGTGCGTGACAGACTGACAGTGTGCGGTGCGGGGGAGGGGCGACCGGGGAAGACGTGCGCGGGAGGATGGCGACGGGGTGATGGGCTGGCCTGGCCTGGCCCTGCTTCCGTTGCGCTTTCGTGTAGGCGACGCGTGCTGTTTCGTTGGTATGCGGAAACCATCGACGTGGGAGGTTGGGGTGGGACGTACGTACGCGCGCCCCAGATTTTGGCCTCTTCCTGCAGATAATGCCGGGAGCATATGGTAACTGAACCCGGTTCTCGACAGGTGCCGCGGATGATCGCATGACTACTTTGGCAGGGATGCAAAGTGTAAGGGTTCGCGTCGCGAGGACGATGCACCCATAGCCTGCTCAAGATGGGAATGGGCCGGATCGGCCCGCTGGTTCACTGACCCGACCCAAATTTTTGAGGCCATTGGGTCGGCAGGGTTGGCCTTGGACGCATTTTTGGGCCAACGGAGCCGGCTTTGACTAACCCAGTGGGTCGACGGGGCTGACCCATCGGCCATACGTGTCGCTTGTAGAACAACTAGACAGGGCGTTCGGTGCCCAATTGCCGCCCCGTCCCTGTCTATCTCTACGGCTGGTGGTGCTACTTCATGCTCGTACTCCTGACTCGTTGTCTTCTCGGTTGCCGCCCAGCTCGTTGTCTTTCCGGTCGCCGCCCAGTCATAATCCGTGTCGTTTTCCAGCTCGCCATCTTTCCGGTCGCCTCCCGTCTCGCCGTCGTCCCGGTCACCGCCCAGCTCGCTGGACAGAGAGGCATTACCCCCTCGCGTGCTTTCTTCCCGACTGTTACATAAATTGATTTGTTAGTTATGTTCTTAAAGAGTGGTCTAGCTAGTCAGTAGAATTGGGTTTGATCGAACGTGTAAACAAAGGTGTAATGTAATTCATCTGAGTTTGATTCGGTGCAAGAGCAAACTATAGTTTATTTCTGAAGATAGTTCTACTTGTTTTCTTCAATGTTTTAGTAGCCAATAAACTATATATAGACAGATAGCTGAAAAAGTCATCGAATCTGAACCTGAACGAGCAGCAACATTGTGCTGTTTTGGTAATAGAATCGGGGCTGCATCCAGAAGGGTCGAGCTCGCTTACTGCCGAGAGCTAGAAGCAGAAGACCAGGATTTTGGGTCGACCCCGGGGCACCCAACGGGTCAGTGAGGCCACAATAGTTTCGTGGAATGGGTCGACCCGTGGCCCCTGAATTTGACCCTAGGGCCACGGGGCTAGGTCCAAGGCCAGGTCCGGGCCGACCCATTCCCATCTCGAGAGCCTGCACGTCTAACCGGACGGTCGAAGAAGCGCTCTTCCTAAGACCATCTTTACCAGTCCGACCTATCTGATGATCCGTGCGTGTCCAACAGACTGATGGACAGGTGCGCTGCGGTCCAGAACGACGACCCATTCAGACAAACGCGCGTCCGATCCATTCATGCATCAAATATGGGCCTCGGTTAAATTGATTCGGATAGCGCGCTTGGTCCCTTCCGCCAGTGGTACAGAAACCACACCACTTCTGCCTTCAAAAAATCTCTCCTAAATTTTCACTGGCAGTAATGATAGGAAAGACGATGGATCCTGCTGCCATGGCCGATGCTTCGCTCTCCGGCGTTCCCGCCGCCAAGAAGTGCGGTCGGGCGAAGAAGCTCGCAAAGGACATGACGCCGGCGGAGCGGAAAGTTGAGTCGGGGAAACGCGTTGACCAGCGGGTAGCGGCGAGAGCTCGAGTCGTTACTGCCAGGCTCGAGAAGGAGCGCTGGGATGAGAACGAGCGCTTCCAGGCGAACCAGGACATGGTCGACGCCAACGAGCTAGCAGTGAGTGCCGCGAGGTGCGTCGTCAACATGATCAAGTAGGAGGCGATGACCGCCGCTTTCAGCGGCGCTGTCTGTTTCGATGGCATCGCCGCTCTTCCCGGCATGTCCTCTACCAGCTCCGTCACTTTCACGCCTATCGGCCGGCCACCAGCTCAGCCCAGGACGCCAGGACCGCACACGACCTCGCTTGGAGGCCAAGGTAGGAACGTCCTCCTCTCCTGGTTCGTCCTTCCCCGCACGGCGTCGTCGGAGGCGGGAGAGCCCGCCATCAACCTGAACCGCAATCCAACCACCGCTGACGCAACCCCGGAGGCGTCGACGAAGCGGCAGTCCATCTCTATCGCGAACATGTCGACGCCAGTCAACCTATTCGACGAAATGCGTGCAAAGGCGCGGGCCGCTGATGACACGGTATGGTCACCATATTTCTTCGCCATTGCCAGCACACTGCTTCCGTCGCTTTATTATAGCCAACTTGGGTGTAGGATTTCGTGGCTAACGACGGCGAGGACACCCTGCACGACATGATCAACGAGGGTGGCGGGGGCTATGCCGACGATGGCGAGACCCATCAAGAGACGCAGTAGGAGACCCAACCAGATGCCTGCAACATTGCGGAAGAGGCATTGTTTGGAAACGATGGCACTTCTATGGCCAAGGAGGTCACGGACATATCGTTGGCCGCTTCACTTGCGGCCTCAATTGTCAACGGCAAGAAGGTGAGCCAACGAACAGAGGGCTACACCCCTGCTGAGGACAAGCTCCTATGCAAGGCATGGATGGAGATTTCACAAGATCCACTATGTGGCACCAAGCAAAAGGGCTTTGGCTATTGGAAAAAGGTGGGCAGGTTCTTCCATGAGCATAGGAAATTCGGGAAAGACGCATTCTTTAGCAATCAAAACAATCTCTCCCTCTCCAAGCGGTGGGGCACCATCCATGCCGAGTGTAGCAAGTTCCAAGGCTCCTACGAAATGGTGATGGAAAAAAATAAGCAGCATTTAGCCGGTTGACATGGTAAAACCCCTTCCTCTCTATGTCGATGTCTTGCATTTGCATTGAGCCATTGTTGACATACATATGTGTAGGTCTTGAAAGCAATGGAGCACTTCAAGATGGTGAATGATAACAAGGCCTTCTCATTGGGCCATTGTTGGACGGTGCTCAAGGACACCGAAAAATGGGAGACTAGCTTTACCCTTTGGAGAGAAATGAACAACAAGAAGAAGGGCAAGAGCAATGCTTCGACGGGCGATGTCATTGACCTAGACGATGAAAATGATGAAGGCTTCATCAACTCTGCAAGCAACGGGACTACCGGCCATGCCCGCCACCCTTGTGGGCACAAGGCCATGAAGGCAGACCTCGCTCGCGAGGCTGGTTCCTTGGCGTTTTAGGAGACCTTGAAGAAGATCCTGTAGAAGAAGGAAGAGGCCATCACCGAGAGGGAGGAGAGGCGACGCAAAGAGAAAGAGGTCGCCGCCAAGACCTTTGTCGAGCTGTAGACGAGGTCCATCAAGGTGGAGGAAGCCAACGCCAAGGCTAGGCTAATGGAGATCGAGGCCAAGGCGAAGGCGATAGAGGACGAAGCCAAGGCCAAGGAGGCCGAGGCCATTTATAGGGTGCTGGAGGCCGAGGCAAAGGCCAAGATCATGGACGAGGAGAACGCAATCATGCTCAACAACCTGGATAGCATCGCCGACCCTAATCGCAGGGTTTGAATCGCGAAGAGGCATCAGGCCATCAGGGCTCGCGATGCCTGAAGGGCAATGACGATGGTGGATGCAACTTTTTAGGCAGAGAAGCTGCCATTTTGTGGACATTTATATATGATATTGCCACCTTTTATACATTTTAGATCCACTGGCTGATGGCTGTGATAATACGACACTTTTTAGCTATATAAATTGTGTCATTTGCCTATCATATCATGATCCATCTAACTATTGCTATGCCTGATATGCATGATTTCTTGTTTTCATTAAATTCAATATGAGCTTTGCACATTTAGTAGTTTAGGTATAATTTTATCCCTCTTCCTTGTATTTGACATGTGTGTAGGTGTTGATGATGATTATGGATAAAACAAAGGCAAAAGTAACAAAGAGAGCATAGTATGGAGGAGCTGCAGGACCAGACTAGCCATTTGAGGTGTTGGAAAAAGTGAATCTTTTCAACTTCTCAAAATGAATATCCAAGACTATGGGGTTGTAGTACTCATCGATATGAATCCAATGATCCCAAGGACACCCAAAATGGAGTTCGTATGAAGAAATAACGACCAAAATACGGAAGACACCCGAAGGTTTAACGACCAACTATACGGTGGGAGCAAAAATTCCGGCTGTATAGCTCCCGCCATATAGTTGCCAAAAAGGTCGCAAACGATGGTATTTTGCCCCTTGAAAGCCCCAGAACCTTTCCTAAGTCATATGACGGTATAGGGGGAACCCTAGGGTACCCCCAAATCCTATATAAAGGAGGGAGGAGTCAAGGGAGAGAGGAGGAAGCCACCATTAACCATATACAAGATCTAGATCCCATCTACTGCCTCCATGGCGGCGCCCTGCTTCCGTGCCGCCTCCATAGCCTCTATAGCTCCACCAAGATCAAGATCTCCATCAAGACCATCAAGCCAGCCAAGCAAGAAGGGGAGGAGAAGGAGGACACCGCCAACGCCACCATCACTGTGCCGTCATCACCATCTCCATCGCCGCTACTCCTTCATCCTTACCCATCATGGTCTCCGTGATGGGTTGTAACATGGATTGAACCCCCTTTTATTAATATTATGATGATTTGAGTAATTTGTTCTTGTTAATTAATATATTTGTGCTTTCTCTTGAACACACCACACTTATGATGATATTATTCTAGTGATTGGAGACGTCCAATCCATTGTTGAGGAATTTACTAGGGATTTACGAAGTGTCACAAAACTTATCATTAGTCTTTGCTCTTCCATGGGTAGAACTAATAGGCTATTTAATATAAGTGATTTTCGGAGGCAATGGCATCTTAGGATGCACCCCCCAGAGTTCCCCAAGATCACTCATGATATAGATAGGTATAGTGTTGCGAATTGCTTGTTGACCCCAAAGTGACAGACGGGATATCTTGTGACTAGCACACTACTTTCTTAGGAGTACGGTTGTCCATAGAACTTAATGTCTTTGCTCTGGTTTACCTTTATTGTCTTGTTACCTTAATACACTATTTTCTTACAAGATGACCCATGCCCGAAGAGGGTGTGGAAAATTGAGTTGTCTAGTTGCCACTTACCAACGGTGGGAGACAACAGTATTCGAGGGACCGCCATAAGTACAGTTTATAGCTATTCCATAAGCACTTATCATGCACACCGGTATACACAACATTACTTGAGGAATCGTAGCATTAATATTTCATCTCATTGCATTTACCTCTTTTCAATTTTACTTTTGTTCTAGTTTTCTTCCGGTCCTAGTAGTAGTTGTTACAAATTATCTTAAATTCATTTATCCTAGCAACCTATAGAGTAGACTATTTCCAAACCATGGTTTGGGTGCGAATGTGGCCACATTGACAACGTGGTTGCGGGGTCGTGTTCGCCGAGCTCCCATCGGGACAAACTCTTTAAATATTTGCTGCTACAAGTACTGCAATAACCCTGTTATTGGTGCAGGAACCCAGTCATCACTGGACACTTGTTGACGATGCTCAAAGGGTGATGGCACACGCCTGTCATGTTGTTTGATACTCAATCTGTGTGTTTTTCTTGTCATTTGGACATTTTCAATTGATTGGAAACCCCTTGCCCAGCGATGGCGCCAACGAACGCCAAGGCGGATAGATGGGTCGTGCCGCTGGGCGCGGTCGGTCGAACAGGCCGGATCCCGACCCAAAAGCGAGCGCGGACCGACCCAAATGGACAGAAACAGACCGCTTGGGTCGGCCGGATGGGTCAGCCCGGTAAAGATGCCCTAAGCAGCATTAGGTAGCAGCACGGGTTCGCTCGTTTGAAAAGCACCACTCTGTCTTTTAAGGAACGTCGTTCCCTAGCCGGGCACTTTAAATAAAAATAACCCAAAAATCAAATAAATTCAAAAAAATGAACCTTCTAACAAACAATTTCACGAGGGCTAACCCTTTTCTGCAACTCCCGCCCGCGCGACGCCGCACACATGCCTGCAACTCCACCCCGCACGATGCTGCACCCCTGCCACACTAGCATAGTGGGACACAGCGCTACAGCCCTTCCACGTTGGCATGCACGTGCGACACCAGGGTACACGGCGCCGCAACCACTGCTGCATCGCTAGACCATGCGACGCTGCAGCCCTTGCCAGGATAGCATTGTGGGCCCTAGCCGCGCAAGTATGGCGCCACTTGAGACGGTGCTACACGCACGCCTTCCGCGCCGCCGTGGCTGGCGCCGCACAACCACTAGCACTTAGCCGAGGAGGTTCTTGTTCCCACTCATCGATCACCTGTTCCATGCCACCCCTCTCCCAGAGCTCCCCTCCGACAGCTCCGTTCCGGTCCTAGGACCAGCCGAGGAGGTTCTTGTTCCTGTTCAATGGTGTCCATGTAGGGGTTCGTAGCATGGAAAACAAAAAAATCTACCGCATGCACACAAACAAGCCAAGATCTATCTACTAGATTGTAGCAACGAGTCTATAGAAGCACTCACCCTCGAAGATTCCAAAGCGGTTAACGAGAGCAGATTCTCGTGGGTGATGTAGTTGTACACTTGACGATCTCAAGATCGCGTAGACGATCCTTCTGGCGCTGCGTTTCGGCAGCGCTTCCGCAGTCGGTCACACGTTCGGTACTCGATGAAGACCTTCCTCTCCCTTGTTCCAGCAGGCAGCGGAGGTTGTAGTTCTTCCCTCGCAATTCTGGCAGCACGACGGCGTGGTGTCGGAAGTAGAAGGAAGATCCCGCAGGGCTTTGCCTAAGCCGGTGCGAGTTATGGTGGATTTAGGGTTTCCTGGTGATCTAGGGTTTAGAAGACCGGGAGGAGGAGGAGGTGTCGACGGCGGCTAGGGCGGCGAGCGGCGGCGGCTTGGCGACGGCGCGGGTGTGGAGGGACTAGGGCTTGGTCTTTGGGGCAGCCCTCCCCCTCTATTTATGAGAGGGGGCGGCCTTGGGAGGGGTGGGTTTGAATCCAAACCCAAACCCAAGTTGGATTGAGAGAAGGACTTGTTTCTTCTTCCACTAGGAAACCATTGTTCGAGTTTGACTTTTCAAACTTCCCATTTGACTTTCAATTTAGAGCTTTAATTCTCTCTTGTAAATGCCCAAACCAAGTGACCTATGATATGATCCAATCATTCCACTTAACCATGACATATTCATGGACCATTCCCCTTCTGGTCCCGTGAACCTTCTAGACCCTTCTAGAACCTCTCCGATGAAAACATCGGAATCTTTCCCGAACTCCGGAATCGGACTTTCCTTATATGAATATTATTCTCCGGACCATTCCGGATCTCCTCGTGATATCCCGGATCCCATCCGAGACTCCGAACAACATTCAGTATCCCTACTAACATTCCATATCTACTAAACAACATCGAATCCTTAAGTGTGTCTCCCTACGGTTGGTGAATTATGTGGACATGACCGAGACACTTCTCTGATCAATAACCAATAGAGGAATCTGGAAATTCATATGATTCCTACATATTTCTACGATTACTTTGCGATCGAATGAACCACTTACATACGATACCAATTTCCCTTTGTCTCACGATAGTTTACTTATCCGAGGTTTTGATCGTCGGTATCTCTGCATACCTAGTTCAACCTCGTTACCGATAAGTACTCTTTTCTTGTTCCCGTGATATGTGATACCTTGTGATCCAGTCACATGCTTGCAAGCTAATTGGATGACATTTCACCGAGAGGGCCCAGAGTATATCTATCAGTCATATGGATGGACAAATCCCACTCTTGATCCATGTTCCTCAACACATACTTTCCGAACACTCAATGCCACCTTTATAGCCACCCAGTTACGGTGTGGTGTTTGATGTCATCAAAGCATCCTTTCAGTGATGGTGATTAGCATGATCTCATGGTCGAAGGAATTAGGTTACTATGTATCAGAAAGCTTATAGCAAACGAACTATTGAAATGACTTGATCTTTATGCTACGCTTATCTATAGGAGTATGTCCATCATACCATTCTCCTAATGATATGATCTTGTTGTTAATAACATCTCAATGCACATGATCTAGAAACCACGATCATCTATTAGACAACAAGCTAGTATTATAAAGAGGCTTTACCAGGGACTCTAATTTAATTTACAAATCACACAAGTATTAATGTTTCCGGTTAATACTGCTATAGCATGAATGTAAACATTTATCATAAACACAAAGATATAATAATAACCACTTTTATTATTGCCTCTAGGGCATATCTCCAACAGTCTCCCACTTGCACTAGAGTCAACTAATCTAGATTACATGGTAATATACCGAACACCCATGGCAGTTTGGTGCTGGTCATGTTTTGCCCTCGGGAGAGGTTTAGGCAATGGATCCGCCACATTCAGATCCGTGTGTACTTTGCAAATATTTATGTCGCCATCTTGGACATGCTCTCGAATAGCGTGAAAACATAGCTTGATGCGCTTCAGCTTCTTGTGTGACCTTGGTTCTTGCGCATTGGCTATGGCGCCCATGTTATCACAGTAGATAGACATTGGGTCCAGCGCACTTGGAACCACACCGAGATCTGTAATGAACTCCTTCATCCATATTGCCTCTTGTGAAGCCTCCGAAGCAGCTAGGTATTCCGATTCAGTTGAAGATCTCGCCATAATGCTTTGCTTTGCACTCCTCCAGCTAACTGCTGCACCATTCAAAGTAAATACGTATCCAGATTGAGATTTAGAATCATCTGGATCGGTGTTCCAACTAGCATCAGTGTAACCATTAACAACGAGCTGTTCATCACCTCCATAAGAAAGAACCATATCCTTAGTTCTTCTCAAGTACTTAAGTATGTTTTTGACCACTGTCCAATGATCCACTCCTAGATCACTTTGATATTTGCTAGTCAAACTAACAGCATATGCAATGTCGGGTCTAGTACATAGCATGGCATACATAAGAGATCCTATGGCTGAGGCATAGGGAGTCTTACTCATCCTTTCTCTATCTTCTGCCGTTGCAAGACTTTGAGTTTTACTCAAGGTCGTATTGGGCAACATGGGCAAGAACCCTTTCTTGCTATCTTCCATTCCAAACCTCTTTAGAACTTTGTCCAAATATGTACTCTGTGACAATGATATTAGACATCTCGATCTATCTCTATAAATCTTTATGCCTAATATGTAAGCTGCTTCGCCAAGATCTTTCATTGAAAAACTATTATTCAAATAATCCTTGACACTATTAAGAAGGTCTACATCATTCCCAATCAACAATATGTCATCTACATATAGTATTAAGAATGCTACAGAGCTCCCACTCACTTTCTTGTAAATACAAGCTTCTCCATAAGTTTGTATAAAACCAAAGCTTTTGATTACCTTATCAAAACGTTGATTCCAACTTCGGGATGCTTGCTTCAATCCATATATGGACCGTTTAAATTTGCATACCTTGTTAGCATCTTTAGGATCGACAAAACCTTTGGGTTGCATCATATACAACTCTTCATCAATGTCTCCATTGAGGAACGCTGTTTTGACATCCATCTGCCATATCTCATAATCATAATATGCAGCGATTGCTAACATAATCCTCACAGACTTTAGCTTAGCTACTGGTGAGAAATTCTCATCGTAGTCAACTCCTTGAATTTGTTGAAACCCTTTTGCGACAAGTCGAGCTTTATAGACAGTAACATTACCATCAACATCTGTTTTCTTCTTGAAAATCCATTTGTTCTCGAGAGCCTTCCGGCCATCCGGTAAGTCCACCAAAGTCCACACTTGGTTTTCGTACATGGATCCAATCTCGTATTTCATGGCTTCTTGCCATCTATTGGAATCTGGGCTCATCACCGCTTCCTCATATGTCGCAGGGTCATCGGTGTTGTCCACCAACATGACACTCATAACGGGATCATACCAATCAGGAGTGGTACGAGTTCTCGTTGACCTGCGAGGTTTCGTAGTTACTTCAACCGAAGTTTCATGATCGACATCATTAGCTTCCTCTCTTATTGGTATAGGCGCCACAGGAACTACTTCCGGTGCTGTGCTACTTGCAAGTTCGAGAGAAGGTTCAACAACCTCGTCGAGTTCTACTTTCCTTCCAGTCACTTCTTTCGATAGAAACTCCTTCTCTAGAAAGTATCCATTCTTGGCAACGGAGATTTTGCCCTCGGATCTATGATAGAAGGTATACCCAATAGTTTCCTTCGGGTATCCTATGAAGACGCATTTTTTCGCTTTGGGTTCAAGCTTGTCGGGCTGTAACTTCTTTACATAAGCTTCGCAACCCCAAACTTTAAGGAACGACAGTTTAGGTTTCTTCCCAAACCATAATTCATACGATGTCGTTTCAACGGATTTGGATGGTGCCCTATTTAAAGTGAATGCTGCTGTTTCTAATGCATAACCCCAAAATGATAGCGGTAAATCTATAAGTGACATCATAGAATGAACCATATCTAAGAGAGTTCGATTACTACGTTCGGACACACCATTACGTTGTGGTGTTCCTGGCGGTGTCAATTGTGAAAGTATTCCGCATTTCTTCAAATGCTCGCCAAACTCGTAACTTAGATATTTACCTCCACGATCAGATCGTAGAAATTTAATCTTCTTGTTACGTTGATTCTCAACCTCACATTGAAATTCCTTAAACTTCTCGAAAGTTTCGGACTTATGTTTCATGAAATAGATATACCCATATCTACTCAAGTCATCCGTGAAGGTGAGAACATAGCGATAACCACCGCGCGATGCTACACTCATTGGACCACACACATCGGTATGTATGATTTCCAATAAGTCCATAGCTCGCTCCATCATACCAGAAAATGGATTCTTAGTCATTTTACCCATCAGACATGCTTCGCATGTTTCAAGTGATTCGAAATCAAGTGATTCAAGAAGTCCATCGGAATGGAGTTTATTCATACGCTTTACTCCAATATGACCAAGACGACAGTGCCACATATAGGTCGAGTTATCACTCAATTTCAAACGTTTAGCTTCAATGTTATTAATGTGTGTATTACTACAATCGAGATTCAATAAGAATAGACCATCTATCAAAGGTGCATGTGCATAAAACATATTACTCATATAAATCGAACAACCATTATTCTCGGACTTAAACAAGTAACCGTATCGCAATAAACATGATCCGGATATATTGTTCATGCTCAATGCAGGCACCAAACTAATCCCGATGGTAGATGAAGAGGTAGCGTGCCGACCGCGATCACATCAACCTTTGATCCATTTCCAACGCGCATCGTCACCTCGTTCTTCGCTAGCTTCCATTGATTCTGCAGCACCTGTTTCGAGTTACAAATATGAGCAACCGAACTAGTATCAAATACCCAGGCACTACTACGAGTACTAGTGAGATACACATCAATAACATGTATATCAGATATACCTTTCTTCTTGATGTTGCTGTTCTTCGGATCCGCCATACTTAGGGCAATTGCGCTTCCAGTGACCCTCTCCCTTGCAGTAAAAGCACTCAGTATTAGGCTTAGGCCCAGCCTTGGTCTTCTTCGCCGACGCGGTAACTTTCTTACCGCCCTTCTTGAAGTTTCCCTTTTTCTTAGACTTGCCTTGCTTCTAGAATTTGGTGGTCTTATTTACCAACAACACTTGGTGCTCTTTCTTGATCTCCACTTCTGCAGACTTTAACATGGAGAAGAGTTCTGGCAACGACTTGTCCAAGTTTTGCATATTGTAGTTCATCACAAAGTTCTTGTAACTTGGTGGTAGTGATTGGAGGACACGGCGAATCCCCAAAGCATTAGGAATCACTATACCTAATCTTTGAAGCTTGCTTGCGTGCCCAGACATCTTAAGCACGTGCTCACTGACGGAGCTGCCCTCTTCCATCTTGCAGTTAAAGAACTTTTCAGAAGCCTCATAACTCTCAACTTCCGCGTGAGCCTCAAATATCATTTTGAGTTCAAGGACAATATCATGTGGGTCATGGTTCTCAAACCTTTTCTGAAGCTCTGATTCTAAACCATACAAGATAGCACACTGAACTATGGAGTACTGATTCTTCCGTGCGAGGAAACCATTCTTTACCTCATCGGTAGCATCAGCTGCAGGCGGGTCACCCAGCGGTGCATCCAGCACATAGGTCAAATTACCAGCATTGAGGACAATCCTGAAAGTGCGGAACCAATCCGCGAAGTTGTTTCCATTGTTTTTCAACTTTTATTTCTCTAGGAACACATTAAAATTGATGGTAGGGGCTGCCATTGATCTACAACATATTTGCAATAGTTTAGACTAAGTTTATGACAAATTGAGTTCTAATTAATAGTTAAATTAATCTAGGTGAACTCCCACTCAAAACAATATCCCTCGCATTGTTTTAGTGATCACACGAACCAAATCCACCATATCAAAACCGATCATCACGAGAGTTGATGTAGCTTCAATGGCGAACAATCAACATGTTCATCATATCTACTATATGACTCATGCTTTACCTTTTGGTGATCCGTGTTCCAAGACTATGTCTGTACATGCTAGGCTCTTCAAGATCAAACCTTAGCTTCCGCATGAGCAAATCTGCTTGCTCACGTTGTATACACTCGCAGAATCTAACACACCCGATCATCACGTGGTGCTTCGAAACAATGAGCTTTAGCTACAGTGCTTACTAAGGATGAACACTTTATAACTTCAAATTTTTTGTGCTTGAGGGATCATCTTATAATGCTACCATCGCGAACTAAGCAATACAAGATGCATAAAAGGATTAACATCACATGTAATTCATAATATGTGATATGATATGGCCTTTCTTCTTGTGCTTCCGATATCCATCTTCAAGCATGGACATGATCCCCATCATCACCGGTATGGCGTCAAGGTCAATGGAGCCGCTTCATGGTTGTCGTCCACCAGCATCAACTATTACAACTACTTTGAATAGACACGCAGGTCTTAATGGAATTAAAACAGAACCATATGGCTCCTACCGGTTGCCAACTTACAATAAGGAACATTGCATACATCATATATAATCACAATCATGGCCATATCACATCACAGCACACACCTGCAAAACAAAGTTAGACGCCTATAATTTTCTTTGCATGTTTTATGTGATTTGGGGCTTTCAATAAGTGTCGTTCTAACTTACAAACAAGAACCACAACGTTGATGCTTGAACTATCAAGTTCCCGTTGTAAATTAATATATACTATGATGGGAGAGACAGACACCCGCAGAGCCACTTATGCAATACAAGTTGCATGTTGAGCGTGGAGCAAGTCTCATGAACGATGTCATGTAAGGTTAGCCCGGGCTGCTTCATCCCGTCATACCGCAAGATGCAAAGTACACAAAAAGCTATTGATAATAAAAGCACCATCGCCCACAATTACCATTGTGTTCTACTCGTGCAACAGATCTACATATAGACACGACTCTGATACCACTGTAGGGGTTCGTAGCATGGAAAACAAAAATTTTCTACCGCATGCACACAAACAAGCCAAGATCTATCTACTAGATTGTAGCAACGAGTCAATAGAAGCACTCACCCTCGAAGATTCCAAAGTGGTTAACGAGAGCAGATTCTCATGGGTGATGTAGTTGTACAGTTGCCGATCTCAAGATCGCGTAGACGATCCTTCTGGCGCTGCGTTCCGACAGCGCTTCTGCAGTCGGTCACACGTTCGGTACTCGATGAAGACCTTCCTCTCCCTTGTTCCAGCAGGCAGCGGAGGTTTTAGTTCTCCCCTCGCGATTTCGGCAGCACGACGGCGTGGTGTCGGAAGTAGAAGGAAGATCCCGCAGGGGTTCGCCTAAGTCGGTGCGAGTTATGGTGGATCTAGGGTTTCTCGGTGGTCTAGGATTTAGAAGACCGGGAGGAGGAGGTGTCGGCGGCGTCTAGGGCGACGGCAACGGGCCGGCGGCGGCGGCGGCGTGGCGGCGGCACAGGTGTGGAGGGACTAGGGCTTGGTCTTTGGGGCAGCCCTCCCCCTCTATTTATGAGAGGGGGGGCAGCCTTGGGAGGGGTGTGTTTGAATCCAAACCCAAACCCAAGTTGGATTGAGAGAATGACTTGTTTCTTCTTCCACTAGGAAACCATTATTCCAGTTTGACTTCTCAAACTTCCCGTTTGACTTTCAATTTAGAGCTTTAATTCTCTCTTGCAAATGCCCAAACCAAGTGACCTAGGATATGATCCAATCATTCCACTTAACCATGACATATTCATGGACCATTCCCCTTCCGGTCCGGTGAACCTTCTAGACCCTTCTAGAACCTCTCCAATAAAAACATCGGAATCTTTCCCGAACTCCGGAATCGGACTTTCCTTATATGAATCTTATTCTCCGGACCATTCCGGATCTCCTCGTGATATCCTGGATCCCATCCGAGACTCCGAACAACATTCGGTATCCCTACTAACATTCCATATCTACTAAACAACATTGAATCCTTAAGTGTGTCTCCCTACGCTTCGTGAATTATGCGGACATGACCGAGACACTTCTCCGATCAATAACCAATAGAGGAATCTAGAAATTCATATGGTTCCCACATATTTCTACGATTACTTTGCTATCGAATGAACCACTTACATACGATACCAATTTCCCTTTGTCTCACGATAGTTTACTTATCCGAGGTTTTGATCGTCGGTATCTCTGCATACCTAGTTCAACCTCGTTACCGATAAGTAATCTTTTCTTGTTCCCGTGATATGTGATCCCTTGTGAGCCAGTCACATGCTTGCAAGTTAATTGGATGACATTCCACCGAGAGGGCCTAGAGTATATCTATCCGTCGTATGGATGGACAAATCCCACTCTTGATCCATGTGCCTCAACACATACTTTCCGAACACTCAATGCCACCTTTATAGCCACCCAGTTATGGTGTGGTGTTTGATGTCATCAAAGCATCCTTTCGGTGATGGTGATTAGCATGATATCATGGTCGAAGGAATTAGTTTACTACGTATCAGAAAGCTTATAGCAAACGAACTATTGAAATGACTTGATATTTATGATACTCTTATCTATAGGAGTATGTCCATCATACCATTCTCCTAATGATATGATCTTGTTGTTAATAACATCTCAATGCACATGATCTAGAAACCACGATCATCTATTAACCAACAAGCTAGTATTATAAAGAGGCTTTACCAGGGACTCTAATTTAGTTTACAAATCACACAAGTATTAATGTTTCCGGTTAATACTGTTATAGCATGAATGTAAACATTTATCATAAACACAAAGATATAATAATAACCACTTTTATTATTGCCTCTAGGGCATATCTCCAACAGGCCGACCTACGTCCTGTCCTCTCCCCCGGGTAATCAATCGTCTTGTTCCTGGCACGATGAATCGATGCCTGCCGTTCTTGCTTCTTTGGTCCCTTGTTCTTTCTACTGCTATGATTTCGCGAAGATCGTCTAGTCTTGGTGCGGGAGAAAGATCGGCGGAATTCACCATGTCCTGAGAAGATACAAATCTGCTTGCCCTAGCTAGATTTTAGGGATTTTGCCTCTGTTCGTTCAGGATTGGGCCTGATTTGATCCAGTCCAGTGTGACTGCTTCATCTTGATCGACGAGACAAAGAACTTTTTTCATGCATGTTCTGCCTGCTCTACTTAAAGGTCTCCCAGTTAGGACCAGAGCCACAACTCACTTAAAAGCAATCAATATTCGTTTTACACTTTTGTTTTTACTAATAATCCTAATTGACAACAGAAGTATGGATTAATTTCCTTGCTTCCTAGGAGATCAATACACAATGAAAGTTGCGGCATTGATATATTTGTCCAGATTAGCAGAATAGCTTTAATATTTAGCCTTTTTAGATGTCCGCCAGATTGCCGCCATGACGATGGTGTCCACGGGAGTCCTACTTAAGCTCCTGGACGGGATGAAGACCGACACGGCCAAGACCGTCAGCGAGCACCGCCCGGCCGTGTTGCAGGCACGTACATCATGCCAACGGACATGGACAAGAAGGACCTGTTCGCGAGGCACAACCAATTCTACGTCATGGTCTCCGAATCCTCCCACTCCATCTACGCCACGCTCCCACCGGTGCAAGCCAACCTTGTGCTAAGCAACAAGATCCACCTCGGCCAGTTTGTCCACGCGGATCGGTGGCTAAGTGCTGGGTTGGCTCGGGTTGGGGAGGGGCAGCCATCTCTAAGTGCTGGTGGTTGTGTGGCGCTAGCCACGACAGCGTGGCAGGCTGTAGGGGTTCGTAGATGGAAAACAAAAAAATTCTACCACATTAACACACACAAGCCAAGATCTATCTACTAGATCGGTGCAACGAGTTGATAGAGTACTAACCCTTAAAGATCCAAAGCGGTTAACAAGATCGGATTCTCGTGGGTGATGTATTCATTCACTTGTCGATCTCAAGATCGCATACACGATCCTTGTAGCACCACGTTCTGGAAGCGCTTCCGCAGTCAGTCACACGTACGATACTCTATGAAGACCTTCCTCTCCCTTGTTCCAGTAGGCAACGAATCTTGTATATCTCTCCTCGCGATTCCGGCAGCACGATGGCGTGGTGTCGGAGGTAGAGGGGAAATCACGCAGGGCTTATCCTAAGCTGGAGTGAGTATGGTGGAGTAGACAGAGCGTCAGCATCTAGAGTTTAGGGGGCCGAGAGGTGGAGGTAGCCGATGGCTAGGTATTAGCTAGACGGTGGCTGTTTAGAGGATATCTAGATCGACTGCAACTAGAGAGGGGGCGGTGGCCGACCTAGATATTCTTTGTGGGGTGCAAGGGGTGCCCCCTCCCCTCTATTTATGAGAGGGAGGGGCGGTTTGGGGAGGGGAGTCCTCCCTAAACTCCACCTTGTGGTCGGTGGCAAGGGAGAGGGAGGAATCCTCCCTTAGATAGGATTCCTTCCCTCCCTCTACTAGGCAAACATGTTAGGATTTGACTTTTTCAAATTGGCGTTTGACTTCCAAACTAGAGTTTGATTTCTCTCTTCCCATTGCCTAGCCAAGTGACCTAGTACATGATGCAACCATTCCACTTTGTCATGACACATCCATGTACCCTTCCCACTCCAGATCGATGGAACTTCTAGACCCTTCTAGAACATTCAGTGATGACAATGAAACCATTCCTAAACTCTAGAATTGGACTTTCCGTATATGAATCTATTCTCCAGACCATTTTGGATCTCCTCGTGATATCCCGGATCCAATCTGAGACTCCGAACAACATTCGATCTCTTACTCACATTCCATATCTACTAAACAACATCGAATCCTTAAGTGTGTCTCCCTACGGTTCGTGAATTATGCTGACATAATCGAGACTCTTCTCCGATCAATAATCAATAGAGGAATCTGAAAATTCATATGGCTCCCACATATTTCTACGATTACTTCATGATCGAATGAACCATTTACATACGATACCAGTTTCCCTTTGTCTTGCAGTACTTTACTTATCCGAGGTTTGATCGTCGGTATCTCTGCATACCTAGTTCAACCTCATTACCGATAAGTACTCTTTACTCGTTCCTGTGATATGTGATCCCTTGGGAGAATGATATGATGGACAGACCCAAACTAAGCGAAGCAATTAGATCGTGTCATTGTGTTCATTTTTGTGAAGCTTTTCTTATGTCAAATATTGTATTCCTTAGACTATGAGATAATACAACTCCCTGGTATTGGAAGAAAGCTTTGAGGTCATCAAACGTCATCCTATGAGAGGGTGATCATAAAGGTGTCTCTCAGGTGATCGGAAAGTACCTGTTGGGTTGTATGTATCGAGATGGGATTTGTCCCTCCCAAGTCGGAGAGATATACTTCAGGCCCACTCGGTAATCAATATCAACACCGCTTGCAAGCATGTGGTTAAGGAGTTAATCACAAAGTTATATCGGATTACAGAACGAGTAAAGTACTTGTTGTGAACGAGATTGAACTAGGTATGATGGTACCGACGATCAAATCTCGGGCAAGTAAAATATCGCGAGACAAAGGGAATATATATATATATGGGATTGATTGAATCCTGGCATCGTGCTTCATCCGATATGATCATCGATGAATGTGTGGGAGTCAATATGGGTTTCCAGACCCCGCTGTTGATTATTGATAGAAGATCATGTCTGCATATTCTCGAACCCGAAGGGTCACACACTTAACGTGTCTCGACGCTAGGATAGATTGGATAATTGGTTTATGAGTTTTTGTTCGGAGTCTCGGATGGGATCCGTGACATCACGAGAGGTTCCGGAATGGTCCGGAGAATAAGATTCATATAAGGCAATGCAGTTTTTGGAGTTCGGAATTGTTCCGGGTTAATCGGTATTGTACCGGAAGCTTCTAGAACCTTACGGAGGGGAACCAACGTGGCCCCACCTGCCGGGAGGGGGCATGGGCATATGAGGGAGTGCCCTGGCCACATTGGGCCAGGGGCACAAGGCCCCATAGGGCCCAGCCGGCCAGATCTAGGGCAAACCCTAGGAAAGCTTCTAGAGGGGGGGGGGGGGAACTTGCCCCCCACTCCTCCCTCCTTGGCCGCCGGCCTAGGGCTTGGGGGAGGGGCTAGGGTTGGCGCCCACCCCTCTATATATAGAGGGCTGGGGCGCACCCTCCCCTACACCTCCTCCACAACCCTAGCCGCCCTGCTGCCCTCCTCTCTCTATCCCTCACGACTGCATGTAGGCGAAGCCCTGCTGCAGAAACTCTCCACCACTTGCACCGCGCCGTCGCGTTGTAGATCCAATCCGTCTCTCCACCATACTTGCTGGACCGAGGAAGGAGGAGACGTCGAGGTGTCGCATGTGTGCATCTCTCGGAGGAATCGCCACTTGCGGTGTTAGATCGGATCGGATCGCGAGGAGGAGAAGCGAGTATGACTACATCACCCACGTTCCGACGAACGTTCCACTGTGCGAATCTTCAAGGGTATGAAGATCTCATCTAATCCCCCTCGTTGTTTGCATCACTAGATTAGATCTTGGCTTTCCCGTTCGCATCCGTAGAATTTTTTTGATTTACTATGCTGCGAAACCCTTCAGTGGTATCAGAGCTAGATCTATGCGTAGATGTGTTTCACGAGTAGAACGCAACATGGTTGTTGCGGGCGTTGATGTTTTCTGTTGCAAGACTCTTGTTTGTGTTCTTCTTATGACGCGGGATAGTGAGATTGAAGCGGTCCAGGCCAACCTTACGCGACGTCGTTCGCGAGACAGGCTCCGCACTTGACGTGTGGCTTGTTCCACACATGCGGCTGGTGGATGCATGTTTCTCTCACTATAGTTGTCATGGGATTTACACCGGAGTTTGGCAACCATAATATCACCATTGTGGCTTTCCGTAGGTAAGAATCGTTCTTATCTTGCTACTCCCATAAGCCACGTAAAACATGCAACAACAAAGTAGAGGCATCTAACTTGTTTTTGCAGGGAGTGTTCTCTGTGATATGGTATGGCCCAAGATGTGATGTGTATGTTGTATGAAATGATCATGTTTTGTAATGTTTCACGACTTGCATGTCGATGAGTACACAACCGGCAGGAGCCATATGGTTGTCTTTATAATTGTGTATGACCTGTGTGTCAACTTCTTATACGCCATGTAATAGTTTCACTTTATCGCTAAGTAGTTAGCAATAGTTGTAGTTGCTATTCGTGGTGGAGGCAATCATGGTGGAGTGATGGAGATCATGCCGGCACGCACAAGATGGAGATCATTGCGCGAAGATTGGCTATACCATGTCACATAAAGTTATATGCATGTGATGTTTATCCTTTTATGTATCTTATTATGCTTAGATCGCGACAGTAGCATTATAAGATGATTCCTCACTTAAAGATCAAGATAAAACCGTGTTCTCCCCATGTATGCACCGTTGCGAAAGTTCGTCGTGTCCAAGCATCACGTGAGGATCGGGTGCTATTGACTCTACGTTCACATACAACGGGTGCAAGCCAGTTTTGCACACGCGGAAATACTTGGGTTTGACTTAACGAGCCTAGCATGTACAGACATGGCCTCAGAACACATGAACCGAAAGGTTAAGCATGAGTCATATGAATGATATGATCGACACTTCGTTGTCCACCATTGAAGCCACATCTCTTCTCGTGAAGATCGGATTAGGTGTGGTGAATTTGGATCGTGTTCACTAAACAACTTGAGGGATGTTGAATTTAGTGGTAGTTCATCTAGTAATTTGATTAAGTTGAACTAGTTATCATGAACATAGTCTAATTTGTACTTGCAAACATTGTAGATCAAATGGCTAAGTCCAACTTCAACTTCAACGTTTTTGCTGAGAAGGAAAAGCTTAAAAACAATGGGTCTAACTTCACCAACTGGTTCCGCAATCTGAGAATCATTCTCTCTGGCGGTCAAAAGGACTATGTCCTTGAGAATGCGTTAGGTGACGCCCCTACTGTAGATGCGCCGGCTGATGAGAAAGCTGTCTATCAGTCGCACAAAGATGATTATGGTGTGATTCAGAGCACCATGTTGTTTGCTATGGAATCGGACCTTCAAAATCGTTTTGAAGACTATCCCGGGCCCTTTGAGATTCTTGAGGAGCTGAAAACCATGTTTCAGACTCAGGACCGTTCTGAGAGATATGAGATCTCTGAGAAATTCTTTAACTGCAAGATGGAGAAAGGGAGTTCCGTTAGTGAGCACGCCATAAAGATGTCGGGCTACACTCAACGCCTTGAGCAACTGGACTGCAAGATTCCAGAGGAGCTCAAGATTGACAGGGTTCTGCAATCACTCCCTCCTAGCTACAAAAGTTTTGTAGTGACTCATAATCAGATTGGTTCCACTGATACGATCACCGAGCTCTACGCAAAGTTCAAGGCTGCGGAGGTGGACATCAAAAAGGATAATCATGTGTTGATGGTCAACAAGCCCCCCACCTTCAAGAAAGGTAAGGGTGCAAAGAAGCCCTTCAAGAAAGGCGGCGGCAAGCGCGTTGCCCCTGCTGAGAAGAAGCTCAAGTCTGGACCCAAGCCGGACACTGAGTGCTTCTATTGCAAGGACAAGGGTCACTGGAAGCGCAACTGTCCAAAGTACTTAGCGGACAAGAAGGCTGGCACCATCAAAGGTATATTTGATATACATGTTATTGATGTTTTCCTTACTAGCCCTCGTTGTAGTGCCTGGGTATTTGATACTGGTCCAGTTGCTAATATTTGTAACTCAAAACAGGAGCTACGGAATAGACGGCGGCTTGCGAGGGATGAGGTGACGATGCGCGTTGGTAACGGATCAAGAGTTTATGTGATGGCCGTCGGCACGCTCTCCTTAGTTTTACCTTTGGGATTAGTTTTAAACCTTAATAAGTGTTATTATGTGCCTGCGTTGAGCATGAACATTATTTCTGGATCGTGTTTATTGCAAGATGGTTATTCATTTAAATCGGAGAATAATGGTTGTTCTATTTATATGAGTAACATCTTTTATGGTCATGCACCTGTTGTGAATGGTTTATTTCTTCTGAATCTCGAAAGGGATGAAACACACATCCATAACATTGAGGCTAAGAGATGCAAAGTAGATAGTGATAATACTACTTATTTGTGGCACTGTCGTCTAGGTCATATTGGTGTAAAGCGCATGAAGAAACTCCATTCTGATGGACTTTTGGAGTCTCTTGATTTTGAATCATTTGACACATGCGAACCATGCCTCATGGGCAAGATGATCAAAACCCCGTTCTCCGGAATGATGGAGCGAGCAACGGACTTGTTGGAAATCATACATACCGATGTATGCGGACCGATGAGTGTTTCGACACGCGGTGGATATCGCTATTTTCTCACTTTTACAGATGATTTAAGTAGATATGGGTATATCTATTTAATGAAACATAAATCTGAAACATTTGAAAAGTTCAAGGAATTTCAGAATGAAGTGGAGAACCATCGTAACAGAAAAATTAAGTTTCTACGATCCGATCATGGAGGTGAATATTTGAGTTATGATTTTCTCACGCATCTTAAAGCAAGCAGAATCGTTTCACAACTCACGCCACCCGGAACACCACAGCGCAATGGTGTGTCTGAACGCCGGAATCGAACCCTATTAGATATGGTCCGATCGATGATGTCTCTTACTGATTTGCCGTTGTCATTTTGGGGTTATGCATTAGAAACCGCTGCATTCACTTTAAATAGGGCACCATCTAAATCCATTGAGACAATACCGTATGAACTGTGGTTTGGTGCTAAACCTAAGTTGTCGTTTCTTAAAGTTTGGGGATGCGAAGCCTACGTCAAGAAGTTGATGCTGGACAAGCTCGAACCCAAAGCGGAGAAATGCGTCTTCATAGGATACCCTAAGGAAACTATTGGGTATACCTTCTATCACAGAACCGAAGGCAAAGTGTTTGTCGCAAAGAACGGTTCCTTTCTTGAGAAGGAGTTTCTCTCAAAAGAAGTGAGTGGGAGGAAAGTAGAGCTAGACGAGGTTGTTAAACCTTCTCTTGAATTGGAGAGTAGCGCAGCACCTGAAATTGTTCCAGTGCCGCCTGCACCAACAATAGAGGAAGCTAATGACAAGGATCATGAAGCTTCGGACGATGCTGCTACTGAACGTCGCAGGTCGACAAGGTCGCCCTCCTGAGTGGTACGACAACCCTGTCTTGACTGTCTTGTTGGTAGAAGATAGTGAACCTACGAACTATGAGGAAGCGATGATGAGCCCAGACTCTGAGAAATGGCTAGAGGCCATGAAATCCGAATTGGGATCCATGAGCGAAAACCAAGTATGGACTTTGGTGGACCCTCCTAGCAACCGAAAGGCCGTTGAGTGCAAATGGATCTTCAAGAAGAAAACGGACGCGGATGGTAATGTTACCGTCTATAAAGCACGACTTGTCGCAAATGGTTTTCGACAAGTTCAAGGTGTTGACTACGATGAGACTTTCTCTCCCGTAGCGATGTTTAAGTCCATTCGGATTTTGTTAGCAATTGCTGCGTTTCATGATTATGAAATATGGCAGATGGTGTAGAGGGAGTGACCCAACCTTTATTAACATAAGGTGGTGTCCCCTGTGTTTACAATGCTAGTCCCTGGATCAATAGCTAGCATCCACAGTTTAGATGTAATATCAAGAAACAAAGGTCATAATATAACTTTATAACCAGGAATAACATAATTTTATTACATCTTACATAGCTCATTTGGCTATTACATTACATTGCAGCAGAATAATTATAAGCATGGGGTCCTTCATCTTCAAAGTGCCACAGGCAGACATGTTGGTTGTAGACTTTGTAATCCTAATCAACACACTTCACTAAATCAATCAAACCTGCAACATAACAAGTTACAGCCACAAGGGTCAATACATTTGAATTGTATTGGCAAGTGATACTATGGTAGTATAGTGGAGTCTATCATCTATATGCATTTGGCTAAGTGGAGTTGAGGCTTGCATTGCTCAAAATAGATTTTCCTTATCATTTTGAAAACACTAAGTTTTTGCTTGACAAAAACATTTTTCTCAAACAAAAGATTGAAGATCCTTTAACCCTTGTTCAACCACAAGTTTTTAACTTATAAATTTGAATGATGATATTCTTGATAGCTTCCATGTCTTGATGCTCAAATTGTCCTTTACCAGGGACATGGCTAAATACTTAGATTTTACACTCTGCAGAGGTGGTGCACTTTCCCCACAAGACTTGGTTTCCCAAGACAAGATCTTTCAGAAGCCTTCCCTTAGACTAAAATGGACGCGCTCCAACCTATCAAACCCTACCACCCACTGTCCATATGGCTAAGTTCTTGCAACCTATATGATCCAGGCAGAGCCCATAATGCCAAGTGGCTGCACTTGAAGCTTCTCAATATTTGACATCTCAAATCTCTTTGTTCCTGGGTGGCCATCCACAAGTGAGATACACAAGGTAAACCATAGACATGGGCCTTGTGAACCACTCAACCAAAATCCACCAAGAAATTACCATTCCACCCAGGTGATTCATTAACTTAGTTGTTTTATTAAACAAAAACACAAGTCCTCAGACTTAGAAATTTTTCATAGTATGGATATATATTCCACCCTTGTTTTCTATTAGCTAGGCTAAGCTTGATAATAGTAGGTATATTGACTTAGGAATTCTAATAAGGTTTCATCTACTAGGTTTTCCTATAGTAAGGTTTATACTTAGCAAAATTCCATGCAAGTTTTACTTAGAGAAAATCACTAATGCATAGTGAAAGTAATGGGACAAAAAGTATGAAGCATCACTTGCCTTTTTGGTAGAGGGTATAAGTTCACTCCTTGTCCTTGCAACAATCACACTCTTCAAGTCACTACAATTCAATCAAGCAAGGTACAAACTCAATCTACCAAGCAAGCATAACAACACATAAAATGACAAAGTCAAAGTAATGCATACAAACATGCCAAGCTTTGTTTTATTTTAAAAGGTGGTTCCTAATAGGTCATAAACATTTGAAAACATCTAATGGTCATTTTACAAAGTGGCAAAGTCATTTGCAAAAGGTTTCACTTCATAAACCATTTTCAAAACAAGGTATCATTTTATGTGGTGTAGAAATATTTTTACTAAGACATTAATCTATAGGGTTCACCAAATATGTTTTCAAACCATAAAACTTTTGGTTTAGGGCCAGAGAGTTTAAAACAAAACATTTCCCAAAGGTTTTCTTCCAAAACCATTTTTAATAAATAAACCACATTTCTATTTGACTAGAAATGGTTTTAAATCAAAGAATCATTATTTTGTTTCACCAAATTCATTTTTGAATCCACAAAGTGTTTCCTAATGTTAGTAGGTTCAAATCAATCCAATTGCAAAAGATTTTATCCCCAAATTCATTTTTAAACAATTTTTACATCCTTATCAAGCATACAAATGTTTCTGCAAAAACAACCATTTTTCCAGAAGCTTTTTACTAAACAAAAGGCATGGTTGGCTAGGGCTTGTCTTGCTGATTCCATTGGTATAAAATTTGTAATTTTTGGACGTGTGGTTTGAAAGTTACAGGGTTTTCAAAATTGCATTCAAATCTGATTACAAAATCTGTTTTAAAACAGAAACTGGCCACACGTTAAAATCCTATTGGGCGGTACCGATTCGTCTGGATTGAGCGATACAGACCACAAGATTAAAAGGGGCATGTGCGGCTCATATCATTGCATACCCTTTCGTTTAAGTGAAACTATCCTATCCACCAGATCGAGATCGGACGGCTGCGGTGAACTCGACCCTAAACGAGCGGCGCTGCGGTGGTGGCTGGCGGCGCAGCGGCCAGACGGTGGCGGCGCCGGTGATACAGGAAGCAAGGGTGGCTGGGAAGGTACTCACAACGTTCGCAGAGGCCTGGGGAAGCTCAAGGTGGTGCCGTCTTGTCGAGGGGCGCACTGGAGCGGGTTTGATTGGTCGCCGAAGTTCCTGCTGGCGTCGGGTTCGCTCGGGCGTCGTCGGAGACGGGGCTACGATGCACGCTAGGACAAATGGGAGACATGGTCAGATGCGCAAAGACACAGCGAGGGTGTGTGCATGAACGAGAGGGGTCGGGGTAGTCTGGTTTACCAGAGGGAGGTCGCCGGAGAAGAGCCAGACGGTGGCGGCGGCGGTTATTGTCGCTGCCGACGCTCCGGGGTGCGCGCGAGCGAGCTGCGGCTGCAGAAGGGTCCGCCGGGTGATGGTGATCATAGCTGCGAGCTCGAGGAGGCAAGAGGTGGGGTGAGGCTGTCGGAATTCTCGCCGGAGGGTCGTCGGACAGTGGCGGTGTTTGAGTGAAATTCGTCAGCCTGGGGGCGCACCTGGGGGAGGAGACAGAGGGGAAATGGAGGAGAGTCGCTGGCGTTTAAAGGGGCATGGTCACTGCGAGTAATGGTGGCTGCGTTAAGACGAATTCAAGCCGCGAAATCAAAGCCCGAAACGGCGAAGAACTGGTCGCTGCGGTGAGGACGATGAACAGGAGGGGGTGGGGTCGGCTGGTCAGCGAGAGAGGAAGTGAGGGGAATGGGTCCACTTGTCAGCGACCTCGCGGGTTGCTTCTGCGGTGAAGAAAAACGGTTCGGGGGCAAGGGAACCGGTGGGCTGGACTGGGCTGTTGGGCTGGCTCAGTTGGGTCAGGTCCGTTTCCATATTTTTTTTCTGTTTGAATTTTTCTTTTTCCAATTTCAATTTCTGTTTTGAAATTTCAAACAACATTCATACAACAAACAATTCAAACAATCACCACACTTGTAATGAGTTTTTGGTTCTGTTTATCATCATAAACCAAATCCCAAAATAAAATAATATTTTTATTCTTTTTAGGATCCATTCATTAATTAAATAAAATGGACCTTTAATTATTTAATCAAAATAGGGTTTGATTTATTTAATAAAAACTCCATTTGAAATCCAAATATTTTCAAACCAAAACAGTAGGTTTTATTTGAAAATAAAGAATACTTGGAAACTTGTTTAAAATAAAAAACCTTTTATTTTAGGGTCCATTATTAATTATATAAACAGACCATTGTTATTAAATCAAATAGGATTGATTTATTTAAAATCTTCTTTTGAATTCTAAATAATTTCAAAACCAAATCAGTAGGTTTTGTTTGAGAATATAGAATACTTGGAAAACTTATTTTAAATAAATAAGTTTTGATGTTTTGGAATAGTAAAAACCTTTATTATTAATAAAACTTGGATATTAAATCCTTATTATTTTATTTAAATAAACCTTTACTATTTTTATCAAAACAAAATGTTTTATTTCAAAAGCTTGGCCAAGGTTTAATTTGGCTCTATAAAATAATCTTTATTAATAAACCTTCTATTTCATTTGGAAACCAAATCCTTTTATTTAAAAGATCCAAAAATAGTAATTTTAAATATTTTTATTTTCCTTTATTAAATGTTTTATCTTTTTAAATCCCTTTAGGGTTTTATTTGATCCAATTTGGTTTGAAGGTTTCCAATTGGATTCAAATAGTTTCTTCTGGCCCTGAAAATCAACAAAGTTTTTATTTTATTCATTTATCTTTCACATTACAAGATTTGGAAAATCTTGGGATGTGACAGATGGATGTCAAGACTGCGTTCCTCAATGGCAACATTGATGAAGAGTTGTATATGATGCAACCCGAAGGTTTTGTCGATCCTAAGGATGCTGATAAAGTATGCAAACTTCAGCGTTCCATTTATGGACTGAAGCAAGCATCTCGGAGTTGGAACCTTCGTTTTGATCAAGTGATCAAGAGCTTTGGATTTGTTCCAAATTGCTACGAAGCTTGTATCTACAAGAAAGTGAGTGGGAGCTCGGTGACATTTCTGGTACTATATGTGGATGACATATTGATTATTGGAAATGACATTAACATGCTTAACGATGTGAAGAGTTATTTGAACAAGTGTTTTTCAATGAAAGACCTAGGTGAAGCTGCTTATATATTGGGCATCAAAATCTATAGAGATAGACAAAGACGCCTGATAGCTTTAAGCCAGAGTACATACCTAGACAAAGTTCTGAAAAGGTTCAGAATGGATAAGGCAAAGAAAGGTTCAGTGCCTATGTTGTCAGGTAAGATATTGAGCAAGGCTCAGTGTCCAGCTACGGTAAATGATAGAGAAGCTATGAGCAAAGTGCCTTATGCCTCGGCCATAGGTTCTATCATGTATGCCATGATGTGTACTAGACCGGATGTGTCCAATGCTCTTAGTTTGACGAGCAGATATCAAAGTGATCCAGGAGTGGAACACTGGACAGCCGTGAAGAACATCCTAAAGTACCTAAATATGACTAAAGAAATGTTCTTAGTCTATGGAGGTGATGAACAGCTCGTCGTAAAGGGTTACGTCGATGCTAGTTTCGACACCGACAAGGATGATTCTAAGTCTTAGACAGGATACGTTTATATTTTGAATGGAGGAGCTGTGAGCTGGAGAAGCTGCAAGCAAAGCGTGATCGCGGGATCTACAGTAGAAGCGGAATACATGGCTGCTGCAGAAGCGTCAAGTGAAGGAGTTTGGATCAGGAACTTCATCACTGAGCTTGGCGTGGTTCCAAGTGCATTGGACCCACTGGAGATATTGTGTGACAACACTGGCGCCATAGCACTCGCTAAGGAACCAAGATATCATCCAAAGACTAAGCATATCAACCGCAAGTTTCATATAATCCGAGATTATATAGCAGATGGAGATCTGAAGATTAGCAAAGTACATACAGATCTGAATGTCGCAGATCCATTGACTAAACCTCTTCCACGTGTAAAACATGATCAACACCTTAGTGCCATGGGTGTGAGATTGTTGCCAAATGTAAACTAGATTATTGACTCTAGTGCAAGTGGGAGACTGTTGGAATTATGCCCTAGAGGCAATAATAAAGATGTTATTATTATAATTCTTGTTCATGATAAAGTTTATATTCCATGCTAGAATTGTATTAAGCGGAAACTTTAATACTTGTGTGGTTTGTAAACAACACCGTGTCCCTAGTATGCCTCTATGGACTAGCTCATTGATTAATGATGGTTAAGGTTTCCTAACCATAGACATGAGTTGTCGATTAATAATGAGATCATATCATTGGGAGAATGATATGATGGACAGACCCAAACTAAGCGAAGCAATTAGATCGTGTCATTGTGTTCATCTTTGCGAAGCTTTTCTTATGTCAAATATTGTATTCCTTAGACCATGAGATAATACAACTCCCTGGTATCGGAAGAAAGCTTTGAGGTCATCAAACGTCATCCTATGAGAGGGTGATCATAAAGGTGTCTCTCAGGTGATCGGAAAGTACCTGTTGGGTTGTATGTATCGAGATGGGATTTGTCCCTCCCAAGTCGGAGAGATATACTTCGGGCCCACTCGGTAATCGATATCAACACCGCTTGCAAGCATGTGGTTAAGGAGTTAATCACAAAGTGATATCGGATTACGGAACGAGTAAAGTACTTGCTGTGAACGAGATTGAACTAGGTATGACGGTACCGACGATCAAATCTCGGGCAAGTAAAATATCGCGAGACCCTGCTGAATATCATCGATGAATGTGTGGGATTCAATATGGGTTTCCAGACCCCGTTGTTGATTATTGATAGAAGATCATGTCTGCATATTCTCGAACCCGAAGGGTCACACACTTAACTTGTCTTGACGCTAGGATAGATTGGATAATTGGTTTATGAGTTTTTGTTTGGAGTCTCGGATGGG
Source organism: Avena sativa (assembly GCA_916181665.1). Lineage (NCBI taxonomy): Eukaryota > Viridiplantae > Streptophyta > Magnoliopsida > Poales > Poaceae > Avena > Avena sativa. The sequence continues at coordinate 292,625,939 of OV702297.1, read as the reverse complement.
ATCCGGGACATAACGAGAGGTTCCGGAATGGTCTGGAGAATAAGATTCATATAAGGCAATGCAGTTTTTGGAGTTCGGAATTGTTCCGGGTTAATCGGTATTGTACCAGAAGCTTCTAGAACCTTCCAGAGGGGGACCAACGTGGCCCCACCTGCCGGGAGGGGGCATGGGCCTATGAGGGAGTGCCCTGGCCGCATTGGGCCAGGGGCACAAGGCCCCATAGGGCCCAGCCGGCCAGATCTAGGGCAAACCCTAGGAAAGCTTCTAGAAGGGGGGGAACTTGCCCCCCACTCCTCCCTCCTTGGCCGCCGGCCTAGGTCTTGGGGGAGGGGCTAGGGATGGCGCCCACCTCTCTATATATAGAGGGCTGGGGCACACCCTCCCCCCTACACCTCCTCCACAAACCTATCCGCCCTGCTGCCCTCCTCTCTCTCTCCCTCCCGACTGCATGTAGGCGAAGCCCTGCTGCAGAAACTCTCCACCACTTGCACTGCGCCGTCGCGTTGTAGATCCAATCCGTCTCTCCACCATACTTGCTGGACCGAGGAAGGAGGAGACGTCGAGGTGCCGCACGTGTGCATCTCTCGGAGGCATCGCCACTTGCGGTGTTAGATCGGATCGGATCGCGAGGAGGAGAAGCGAGTACGACTACATCACCCACGTTCCGATGAACGTTCCGCTGTGCGAATCTTCAAGGGTATGAAGATATCATCTAATCCCCCTCGTTGTTTGCATCTCCTAGATTAGATCTTGGCTTTCCCGTTCGCATCCGTAGAATTTTTTTGATTTACTATGCTGCAAAATCCTTCACCCAGAGCATATCTATCCGTCATATGGATGGACAAATCCCACTCTTGATCCATGTTCCTCAACACATACTTTCCGAACACTCAATGCCACCTTTATAACCACCCAGTTATGAAGTGGTGTTTGATGTCATCAAAGCATCCATCTGGTGATGGTGATTAACATGATCTCATGGTCGAAGGATTTAGGTTATATGTATCTGAAAGCTTATAGCAAACGAACTATTGAAATGAATTGATCTTATGTTATGCTTCACTATAGGAGTATGTCCATCACATCATTCTCCTAATAATATGACCTTGTTATTAATAACATCCAATGTTCATGATCAGGAAACCATGATCATCTATTAATCAACAAGCTAGTTTAGCAAGAGGCTTTACTAGGGACTCTTACATGGTTACAAATCACACAAGTATTAATGTTTCCGGTTAATACAATTATAGCATGGGATGTAAACATTTATCATAAACATAAATATATGATAAACACCACTTTATTATTTCCTCTTGGGCATATCTCCAATAGTCTCCCACTTGCACTTGAGTCAATAATCTAGTTTCAAACCTTTGTGCATTCAACACCTATGGCACATTGTGTTGTATTTACATGATTGCTAGTGGTCAACTAATCTTCGGATCCGACACTTTTCAGGTCCATGTGTAACTGCATGTCTTTGCATATCTGCGCATTACTCATTCTCCAATGAGATGGATTTGTATAAATTTGGTCCTTTGGTGAGACCTTTAGTTCCTTAGGGTCAAACCATGTCGATACAATCAATATATCTTCATAGTACCAGCCCTCTATGAATGACACCTAGTTTGATAACAAACTACTTGACACAAATGCCCTCTTTTGCTACTACAATAATAGTAGTCATATACTTAGCCTTTTGTTGTAGTATCTGTCACAATGTCTTAAATTTGGAACTCATACAAATCCATTATGGAACTTGTATTATCTTCATGTTATGTACACAACATTCAGACATGTTATCATGGCGGACACGGTATGAGAATTTGAAGTTTTTTATCGACTCCATAGGAGGATACATCGGGTGCGCGGCTAGTGCTCGAGGATGATCTTCATCCGAGGAGGTTCTCTACTCGGGTCTTGTTTTGTAGTGGCGTAAGTTTATTTCGTCGACTCCATTGGAGGAATTGATAGAATATCTCGATGTAGTCGACATCCTTGCAAAAAACATAAAGAATTGTGAAGCACATGTATCTTGTAAAGAATATTGCCCTTTCGATTTGTTATAACATTTTCTGGTGCCATTGGACTCGACACTTTTGCATTGTATGCGGGAACTTTTCGTTAGCCTGATGCCCTTAGTCTCAGTACCTTGCCGACCTATCAGTTGGGCTGCAACTGGGTTGGAGTTTAAGGATTTGACGTTCAGGCAGAGTCAGCTACTCGGAAAGTTGTCGTGGATGAAGTCGATGCGTTCGTGGACGAAGTCGACATAGTAGCGGGTCACGTGGCGAACAAAGTCGATGCAGCAGCAGGATGCTGAAGGTGATGACGGCATCCGGTCACCACACCCAAAAATTGTAGAGGGTTGACATAGTCGGAGATTTTAGCAGGTTGCTACAGCCGAAGATTTTGGAGGGTTGACGCAGTCGAAGATTTTAGCGGGTTGCTGTAGCCAAAGATTTTGGCGGGTCACCGCAACTGATGACGGCAGCGGGTCACCAAAGTTGAAGGAGCCACCGGGTCACCGGAGCCAAAGGACGAGGTTGGAGCCGATGCAGTGGATGTGTCGACACATCCCCTGAGTGTAGTTGATGGGCCAAGGGAGCCGATACAACCGGCGGTCACGGGAGCCGATGCGATCGGTCGGTCGGTCGGTCGGAGTTAATGCAGCGGACGTGTAGTCGAGGTCGATGGAGTCGCGTGATGTACGCGGAGTCGATGCAGCCCCCGTGTGTAGAGTGGGCACCTGAAGGGTCATGTCCATGTCAATGATACTCCCGAAGAGCTCTATCCAAGGGTCACCTCTATCTCTAGGATGATTGACCATGGGAGAAAGTATGTGGATGACAAGTGGATCAAGCGCAAGTTCATGCAAGCCATATTGCCCTTCAGAAGAGACTTCACCAACAATATTCGCTCAAGAGTGTTCTATGTCATGTCTTCAAATGAAGTGTTAAGTGAGTTTGTGTCTCTTAGAATCATCAACAAGACCGCCAATGATGCTCTTGCTCGTGCTCGGAGGATGGATTCTCCTACCCTTTCTTTGAAGGCCAAGGCCCAAGTCTATGAGGAATAAGATGATGGCTTGGAGGTGATGCCGAAGACATAAAGTGGGACTTGCATGCGCATCTATCTCTAGCCCCAAGGGCCTTTTGGAGGAACCAAGGAAAGGGAAATGCCTCAAGAGTGAACACAAGAAACTCAAGGCCCAAGTTGAGATGATGCTGCAATTGTCAAGAAGCAGGCCACTTTGTTGCCGAATTCCCGTATGACAAGAGAGAATACCATGGAGGAATGCTTGTGTTTAAATCCAAGTACAAGCCCACTCCAAACAAGAAATTTGTCAAGAAAGTCCAAAACAAGAACTTCGGCAACAAGAACTTCCCAAACAAGAAGGAACCACAAAAATATGTGTTGATGGTTCATGAAGAATATAAAGAAACTCAAGAGGCTGAGAGTGATGATGAAGATGGAGAGATTAAGGGGGTGGTCGCCTTTGCCACAATTTCTACCTCTTCCGCAACCCCAATCCCTTCCGCTTCTACCTCAACCACTTCACCGACATCTATTTTTTGACTCTCTCAATGAGAACAACCTCGTCACCAAGTCCACATGCCTCATGGCCAAAGCCTTTGTGGTAACTCCTGAACCCTCAACTCCTTATATTGATGCACCTTCATGTGATGATGATATGAGCCTCAAGATTAAGAAGGAAGTGGTGGAGTCCACTAGCTTGTTAACTAACTTGGAAGGTGATGTTAAAATTTGTGTCGAGTCCCTCATGAGTCAACTAGGTGAAGCACACTATATCATTGATGAAAGAGATGACACCATCTCAGAGATGTTTGGGCATGCTCATGAGGCGGCCATGGAGATAGCCGCCCTATACAATGCTCTTGAGGAAGAGCAAAGTAAAAGAGTTGTTATTGAAGAGACCAATGTTTCTCATGAAGAATCATGTAACTTTAATGTCTCAAAACTTACTAAATAACATGACCATGGTCTTTTCTTAAGTAAAGTTCTTAAAAAATGAAAAGCTTGAGTTTGTGGTTTGTCATGCTATACTAATGAAGAGTCTGAGAAACTCAAGAAGGACCATGAGGCCCTATTGAGAAAACTCTCTATTCTTTGAAAGTCTCATGAATAACTTCAAACTCAGGTGACAAAAGAAAGTTTAATCATGTCAACTAGTGTTGCTTCATGTTCTAATAAACCTTGTTATGATCATGAAGATCTTATTGAGGAGAACAATAGGTTAAAGGCCATGATTGATAAAGGTCTAGTCTCATGCATACAAGGTGAGAAAGGTATAAATTCCCTTTTGAGCAATCAAAGGGACAATGTGACTAAGGAAAGACTTGGATTTGCACCCAAGACCAAGAAAAAGAAGGGAAAGAACAAGAAGAATGTGCCTACTCCCCCTTCCAAACTTGTTACCTTTTTTAAGTAGGGGAGAAGGCAAAATAAAAGGAATCATGTGTCATTCAGGATGGTGTAAGATCCCTCCTTTATAAAGGAAAAGGATCCCTGTGATTGCAATGCTAGTCCCTGGATCAATGCTAGCATCCACAGTTTAAGATGAAGTACACAGATACAAAGGTCATTATTACATCCATTCCAGAGATAAACATAGTCTTTACAACTCAAAGGCCACATGCCTATTACAAGAGTTTGAATAAATAAATATATAAAAGTCTTCATCTTCATGTGCCACAGGCAAACATGTTGAGTGTAGACTCATGACACCTAATCCTCATCAGAATAACCTGCAACATCACAAGTTATAGCCACAGTGGGTCAATACTTTGGAATAGTATTGGCAAGTGATACCTTAGTATAATTTAGGTGGACTAGTTACTATATGCAAATTTGGCTAAGTGTAGCTTGGCTTGCTTTTCTCAAAATAGGTTTTGCCTATTAGTTGAAATCACTAAGTTTTCTTTGTCAAAACTTTTCCCAAGGAACCACCAATAGACATTGAGGTCCTTCACCCTTGTTCACCCACAAGTTTTTACTTAGAAATTGGGATGATGAGATTCTTGATAGCTTCCATGTCTTGATGCTCAAGTTGTCCATTGCCATGGACTTGGCTAAGTCCTTAGATTTTTCCATCTGCAGAGGTTGTGCACTTTCCCCACCAGACTTGGTTTCAACAAGACAGGACCTTTCAGAAGCCTTTCCTTAGACCAAATGGACGCGCTCCAACCTATCATTCCCACTACCTCCAACTGTCCAAATGGCTAAGTTCTAGCAACCTATGTGGTCCAGGCAGAGCCCATATTGCCAAGTGGCTGCACTAGAAGCTTCTCAACACTTGGCCTCTAAAATCCCTTTGTTCCTAGGTGGCTTTCCACAAGTGAGATACACAAGGTAAACCATAGCCATGGGCCTTGTGTAACCACTCAACCAAAACCACCAAACAAGTCCCTTTCCACCCAGGTGATTCATTGACTTAGTTGTTTTATTAAGCAAAACCAAAGTCCAAAGACTTAGAAATATTTTCATCATAGCATGTATATTTCACCAACCCTTGTTTGCTACTAGCTAGGCTAAGCATGACATAGATAGTAACTTAACTTAGAAATTCCCTAGCAATTCTACCACTACTTAGGATTTCCCATCATGGCATATAGGCAAAATATAATCATGCAAGACTTAGCAAAATATTTCTAATGCTTAGTATAAAACATAGGGATAGAAATATTCATGAAGTACCACTTGCCTTGGTAGTTGGGAGAGTAGCACTCCTCACAATCACAATCACTAGCACCAAAATCTACACAAAGATTGGTAGCAACAAATTACACACAAAACATATACAAACAAAAATATATGCATGCATGCAAAATGCTAAGTGATGATTTTTAAAACTCAACCAAGCAAGTGCATAGTACTGAATCCTAGACAAGTCAAAAACTTGCCAAACCAAATTTATTTAACACTAAAAACAATTCCTAAACATTTCATATTCTCAAATAAGCCCTACATATGTTTCTGCAAATAAAACCATTTTATCAGATGCAAAACATTAAACACATTGCATATTTAGAAAGGGCTTGTCTTCCTGATTCCAACGGTATAAAATTTGTCAAATTCTTCGTGGGGATCAAAAGTTATAACCAAATCAATTTTGAATATAAATCAGATTCAAAATCCAGTTTTAAATCTAAACCTAGCCACGCGTCTGTTTCTGATTGGCCCGTACCGGTTCGGGCGGATCGATCTCTGCGAGCCATAGGATTTAAGTTAGATCTAGTGGCTCAGATGCGCTCGTACCTCTTCGTTTAAGTTCTAATCTAAACCGCAAGATCTACATCTAACGGTCATGATCCCGTTGACCACACACAGGCGGCACTGGCGCGGCGGCGAGCGGCGGAGCGCTCTGTCAGTGGCGGAGCCAGCGAACTAGGTCGCCCGGGGAGGGGAGAGGATGCTCACCAGAACCGCCGTGACGAGGTGAAGCTCAACGTGTCCCTGGTTGGCGAAGGGGCGCTCGGAGTTGTCAGGGGTTCCTCGCCGGAGTTCGCGAACACGTCGGGTACGGCTGCTCGTCGACGTTGTCAAAGATACAGATCATGCCAGGGCAAAATAAGCAGTGCGTCAGATGCGTGGAGTGATGCTGGTCATGCGAGTGTCAAAGAGGAAGCAAGGCGCGGTCTGAACTAACCAGGGAGGCTTGCCGGAGTTGATGGGGTCGTCTGACTCGTGCTGTCGCGGATGCTGCCGAGGCTCTGGACGATCCTAGCATGCACCAGAGGGGTCAGGAGATGCGCATGGTTGCGGAGATTGTTCTGGCAAACTTAGACAGCAAGGGGCGACGGGGTCTTACCGGAATACCTTGCCGGAGTTGGCTCGGACTGCGGCGGTGCAATGCGAATTTGAGGCAGCCTGGTGGCGAGAAGAGTATGCAGTGTGGGGAGAAATGACCGCGGCGGGGTGTGGTTTAAATAGGCCGAAGCGCGACAGGAAACACTCGCAGTATCAAGGCTAATTACGCCACGCCATTACCGGCATCAACGGCAGCGACGACGTGGTCTGCGGGCGCGATTTGGGGAAGAAGGAGTCGACGTGGAGAGGGCCCAGTTGTCTGCGAGAGAACCAGAGGGGTGGTGGGGTCCTGGTGTCAGCGACTCTGTGGGTGCGTCTGCGAGTGAAAGAGAGAGGGGGAACCCGAGTGGGCTAGCTGGGCTGGATCTGTTGATGGGCTCAAACCCTGGCGCTGGCCTTTTTCCTTTTCTTTATTCCTTTTCTATTTCTGATTTGATTTTCTGGAATGATTTTCAAATGAATTCAAACTCTATTTGAATTCAAATCTTTTCAGGATTTTTGCAGTGTGCAAGAGTCACAATTCTAGGCATAAAACCAAGTGGTCACTTTGAATTGGCTTGGTCATTTGAAATAAAATAAAATAAACAGTGATATAGCACTTGTTTTATATTGGTTTTGAAATGGGTTTTCAAATTGTATTTGCTTTGAGATCTTGGTTTAAAACCTTAGCAATCTAGCAACACATTCTGAAAGCAATAAGGCACAAGGTTTGGTTTCATGAACAACAATCTCTCATAGAAGAGTAGCATTTGTTTCAAATGTTGATCACATAAAATAATGAGCTCATATGCTCCTGTTTTTGAATTTATTTGTTTGAAATGAACTCTATATGATCATGGATGCATGGATGATATGCATGAGTTTGAAACATGATTTTAGGGATGTTACAAATCTAACCCCCTTAAGGTGAATCTCGCCCTCGAGATTCGGATTGGCTAGCAAATAGGTGAGGGTGTTTTTTCCGAAGATTGTCTTCTCTTTCCCATGTTGCTTCCTCTTCGGAATGATGGTTCCATTGAACTTTGCAAAACTTGATAGTCTTAGTCCGTGTAACTCTTTCTACCGTCTCAAGAATCTTGATAGGTTTCTCTTCATAAGTGAGATCACTTTCTAACTGAACTTCTTCCAAAGGTATAGTATCCTTCAAAGAAGTTTCTTCCATTTCTGGATGACATTTCTTGAGTTGACTCACATGGAACACATTATGAACAGCTGATAGAGATTCAGGGAGTTCAATTTCATAGGCAACTTCTCCTTTGCGACTCAGAATCTTGAATGGTCCAACATATCTTGGGGCCAACTTTCCTTTGACTCCGAACCTCTTCACTCCACGGAGTGGTGATACTCTAAGATAAGCTCTATCACCGACTTCGTAGGTGACTTCTCTACGCTTGGGATCTGCGTAGCTTTTCTGTCGGGACTGTGCTATCTTCAACCTGTCCTTAACCAACTTGACCTTCTCTTCGGCTTCTTTGATAAGATCTGGTCCGAATAAACTTCTTTCTCCCACACCATTCCATAACAATGGGGTGGTACACTTTCTCCCGTAGAGAAACTCAAATGGGGACATCTCAATGCTGGCTTGATAGCTGTTGTTATAAGAAAACTCTGCGTAAGGCAGACTTTCATTCCAACTGGCTCCGTAGTCTAGAGCACATGCCCTCAACATGTCTTCAAGAATTTGATTAGTTCTTTCTGTCTGTCCATCAATTTGAGGATGAAAAGCAGTGCTGAATTCCAACCTCGTTCCCAATGATTCATGTAGCTGTCTCCAAAAATGGGAAGTGAATTGAGTTCCCCTATCGGACACAATACTCTTGGGCACTCCATGTAGACATACAATCCTACTCATATAGATTTTGGCCAACTTAGCACTTGTGTAGGTTGTCTTCACGGGTATGAAATGAGCCACTTTAGTTAGGCGATCCACTACAACCCAAATAGAATCGTATCCTGACCGGGTCCTTGGTAATCCGGTAATGAAATCCATACCAATCTTGTCCCACTTCCAATCAGGAATAGGTAGTGGTTGAAGTAAACCTGCTAGTTTCTGATGTTCCTCTTTCACTCTACTACACACATCACACAAAGCAATATGTTCGGCGATGTCCTTCTTGAGATTATTCCACCAAAATCTTTATTTCATGTCCATGTACATTTTGGTGTTACCCGGATGAATGGAATACGGAGAGTTGCGTGCTTCTTGCAAAATCAGTTTCCGCAGTTCTGGATCTTGTGGAACACAGATACGTTTCCCATGCCATAATGTACCCTGTTCGTCTTCATGGAACCCTTTGGCTTTTCCCTTGCCAATCTTTTCTTTAATCTCTTCAATTTCCTTATCAATCTTCTGGGCTTCTTTGATCTTGTCCAACAAAGTGGGTTGAACATCCAAAGACATGAGATGTCCTTCCGGCACAATCTCCAACCTGAGTTTTCTAAATTGGGCACACAAATCATCTGGCAATTCTCCTTTGGTAAGGCCATTCACAAAAACCTTACGACTTAGAGCATCTGCTACAACATTCGCTTTACCGGGGTGGTATTGCAAACTTAAGTCATAGTCCTTGATGAGTTCTAGCCATCTTCTTTGTCTCATATTAATTTCCTTCTGGGTGAAGATATACTTCAAACTCTTGTGATCTGTGAACACTTCGCAACGTTTTCCCAAAAGATAGTGTCTCCATGTTTTTAGTGCATGGACAACAGAGGCTAACTCTAAATCATGAGTAGGATAGTTCAACTCATGAGTTTTGAGTTGTCTCGAGGCATAAGCCACAACTTTACCGTCTTGCATAAGTACTGCACCCAAACCGTGATGAGATGCATCACAATATACTTGGAGATCTTTTTCCAAATCTGGCAGACACAAGACTGGTGCTGTCACAAGTCTCTTCTTCAATTCCTGAAAGCTGACTTCACAACCTTCAGACCATGCAAACTTCTTGTCCTTCTTTAGCAATTCCGTCATGGGCTTAGCTACCTTAGAGAAATTTTCAATGAACCTTCGGTAGTAACCTGCTAATCCAAGGAAACTACGAACCTCCTTCACTGACTTGGGAGATTCCCATTCAGTTACAGCTGAAACTTTAGCAGGATCAACTGCTACACCATCCTTTGTCATAACATGACCAAGAAAACCAACTTCATTCAACCAGAATTCACACTTGCTGAATTTGGCATAAAGTTTATGCTCTCTTAACTTCTCAAGTATCAAACGCAAATGTCCTTCATGCTCTTCTTTGCTCTTGGAGTAGACTAAAATGTCATCGATGAAAACGACAACAAACTTGTCAAGGAATTCCATGAACACTTTGTTCATCATATTCATGAAGTATGCTGGAGCATTGGTCAAACCAAATGGCATCACGGTATACTCATACAATCCATACCTAGTAGTGAAGGCTGTCTTAGGTATGTCTTGTTCTCTTATCTTGAGTTGAGAATAGCCTGACCTTAGATCAATCTTTGAGAACACACAAGCTCCTTCTAGCTGATCAAACAAGTCATTGATTCTAGGCAAAGGGTATTTGTTCTTGATAGTCACCTCATTAAGTGAACGGTAATCTATGCATAACCTTTGACTTCTATCTTTCTTCTCCACAAACAAGACTGGGGCTCCCCAAGATGAAGAACTTGGTTGAATAAATCCTTTTTGCAACTGTTCTCCTAGTTGTTTCTTGAGTTCCTTCAGTTCATCAACTGACATCTTATATGGTCTCTTGGCTATTGGTCCAGATCCTGGTACCAAATCTATAAGAAACTCCACATCTCTATCTGGTGGCATTCCCGGCAATTCTTCCGGAAACACATCCGGATACTCACTGACAATTGGCACACTGTCTATGCTAACCCCCTTAAGAGAATTTAGCTTACTCCCTTTTGGTTCAAAGTTGGATCTGAATTTAATACGTTTTCTTTCCGGGGTTGTGAGTGTAACAGTACGATTAGCACAATCTAGTACCCCTTCATACTTATCCATCCAATCCATTCCCAATATTACGTCCAGTCCTTGGGAATCTAGGATTATCAGACTCACTGGGAACTTATGTTTTCCAAACTCTATTACTAGATCCCGGCATCCAAGACTTACTATCATATCTCCACCCGGAGAACTAACTTTTATTGGACACCCAATATTATCAGTTGGAAACCCATTTCTATCAACAAATGCTTTTGATATGAATGAATGCGATGCTCCAGTATCAAAAAGAACAAATGCTAGGATAGAATTGAGTCTGAACTTACCAGCAACAACATCAGGTTCCTCATAGACCTCCTCCACATTGATGTGGTTCACCTGCCCCTTCTGAAAAGGATTGGGCTTGTTGGGTCCTTCAACTTTATTTTCTGGGCAGTCATTTGCATAATGCCCCATATTCTTGCATTTGAAGCATTCAACCTGACTAATGTCTCTCTTAACAGGCTGACTTCCACTTCCACTTCCATTACCACTGTGGTGGCTCTTATGTCCACTCTTGTGGTTCTTGTACTTGTCGTTGTCATGACTGCGATGATGTTTGTTGTCATGACGGTTGTGGTTGTGGTGCTTGTTGAATTTCCCATGCTTGTGGGATCCTGAGCTTCCACTGTCATCATAATGAGATCGTTTGTGAGACGATCCCGAGCTGTGCTTGTCGGAGTGCTTTCTCTTTCTACTCTCAAGTTGCTTCATTTTGTTCTCCAAAATAGCAGCCTTATCACAAAGGGACTGATAAGTGGGAACATAGGCCACTAATAGCTGCAGATTCAGTTCATCATTCAGGCCTTCAAGAAATTTTTCTTTCCTCTTAGCATCAGTGTCAACTTCATCCGGTGCATAACGCGCCAGATTGTTGAACTCCTCAATATATTCAGCCACGCTGCGGTGGCGCTGCTTCAGGTTATGAAACTCCTTCTTTTTCAGACTCATCACTCCAGATGAGATATGAGTAGTACGAAAGCCATCTTCAAAGATTGCCCATGTCACATCTTCTATGGGAGTGGTGATCTGGAAGTTATCCCACCAAGTGGCGGCTGGTCCTTCCAGCAAATGTGCTGCAAATCTGACCTTTTCAGCATCAGTATAGCCCACAGTTACCAAGTCCTTGTTTACTGAGCGTAGCCAATCATTGGCCATCATGGGATCAGTTGTTCCTGAGAACTTTGCTGGCCTCAACCTCAAGAACCTGGTAAGCATGTCAAAGCCCGGTGGTTTGTTGTTGTTGTTGTTGTTGTTGTTGTTGTTCTTATTGTTGTTGTTATTGTTGTTGTTGTTGTTGTTTTGGTTCTGGATGAACGTCGTCATCATCTGCATCAGCTGAGTCTGAGCGGTCATCATTTGTTGCATTTCTGGCGTGATGTTGTTGTTGTTGTTGGGGTTGGGGTTTGCACGACGGGGAGGCATCTGTGGTTTGTTCAATAGAGATAAGAATGAGATACCCATAGATGCTTTTATGCACAATATATCACATAAACAATCACAGAGCATGCAACAAAAGGATAAAGGTTCAACCACAAGATAACAAGTTCACAAAGTAAAACACACACAGATAACAAGCCATCCACATGTCGGATGGTCAAATAGCAAGTTCTCAACAACAAGTAAGAAAATAAATGGTAAATGAGTAGTCAAATCTACTCCTCGGCATCAACCTCCTCCTCGACAAAGGTAAGACCTGCATTCTCCATTGCGGTCTTGTATTCCTCAACATTGGTGGTCAAGGTCTCTATCTTGGCTTTGAGAGCCCTCTTCTGGGAACGAAGCCTCTCAATCACCGTCTGCTGATGTTCGAGCTCGAAGTCCTTGGCCTGCAGTTCTTCAGTCATGTCCCGGATCTTCTTGTTCCTATCCTGGACTCGCTTCTCCTGACTCTTGAACTTTCTGTCTTGGCTCTCGAACTTCGTATCCATCTCCTTGACTATCTCGTCTTGCTCCGCGAAGAGCTTGTCCTTCTCACAAAGCTGCACCTGAAGTTCGTCATTGCTGAGCATGACGTTGGTCCTGTAGGTGTCTACGTGCCTAATGAGAGACTCTAAGTCCTGGAGGTACAGACGAATCGGCTCTGCTGTGTCCCTCGAGTCGTCCACGAAGTCAATGGACTCTCCATCCTCATCACGTCTACCGAAGACGTGGAAGTGAGTACCTCTAACCTGTCGGGAGTGTCTCCCTAGTAGACGTCCTATCAGATCCTGCATCACTACCTCAAGGCCTCTCTCCTTGTCATCGTGCATGAGCTTGAAGATGATGGACTCCGTGGTTGGCTCTGTCTGACGTCCGGGCTGATTGACCTTGAAGCCCCAAAGGTCTTTCCTCTCAAACTTGGTGAGGGGAAGCACCATGATGGTAGGAAGAGGGAGATTGAGCAAGGTGGTAAGCTCAACAATACGAGGACCAAAGCGAGTTCCCTGGAACTCCTCAACAGTGCTGATGGTAACATTAGGCATCTATTTATAAGATAGAAGAAGTTAGAACAACACAATCTAAAAAGAAACACAAGGAAAAGCATCACATATAAATCAAAACACACAAGTCATGGTTCACATGGATCCATTACAACAATCAAAGTTCAACTTATTTTTAAAGCAACATTTGGAAAATAAGGTGATAAGTGGTGGTCCAACTAACGAAGTACGTTTACAATCCTATCTCACTGGATCTGTTGGCTAACACAATATTTCTAGAAGCAATTAGCCTATCTTGCTCACATGACTCCATCACTAAGTCTATAATGTCTCCTCTTAAGGTTTGGTTGGTAGCCTCCAACTCTTGGGTATGTTCCTTCTCTTTCTTTAGGTCATTTTGGAGGTTGATCATTCTGCACTTGACTCTAGAACTAAGTTCTTTGATAGTCCTCCAAGCTGCATCTCTTGCTGACTCAAAGAATGTGGTGTGCACCACAGTGTTGGTGTACATGCAGAATCCTGTTTCCTTGTGGTTGTCTTCCTTGTTTTTGTACAAGTGAAGTTGCACCCACCAGTACTCAACTCCTTCATCCATCACAGGAAAGCCTTTGTACACAGCTGCACCATGCATTTCCATTGCCACCATGAGGTCCTTGAGAGCCTTGGGAAACTCTCTCTCACACTCCAAAGTCATGGTCATGAGTGGTCCTTTCCTTACGGCTTCGTTGATGGAATTCATCTACAAATAGAGATGAGAAAGAAGATTAGAATAGTTTACGAGAAGAATAGACAAGTGTAGAAGTTGTTAAAAAATTTCCTTAGTGGTTTCCAATCCTAGGGTCATAATCCTACAGGCAACACAGTGCTCTGATACCATCTGTAAGATCCCTCCTTTATAAAGGAAAAGGATCCCTGTGATTGCAATGCTAGTCCCTGGATCAATGCTAGCATCCACAGTTTAAGATGAAGTACACGATACAAAGGTCATTATTACATCCATTCCAAAGATAAACATAGTCTTTACAACTCAAAGGCCACAGGCCTATTACAAGAGTTTGAATAAATAAATATATAAAAGTCTTCATCTTCATGTGCCACAGGCAAACATGTTGAGTGTAGACTCATGACACCTAATCCTCATCAGAATAACCTGCAACATCACAAGTTACAGCCACAGTGGGTCAATACTTTGGAATAGTATTGTCAAGTGATATCTTAGTATAATTTAGGTGGACTAGTTACTATATGCAAATTTGGCTAAGTGTAGCTTGGCTTGCTTTGCTCAAAATAGGTTTTGCCTATTAGTTGAAATCACTAAGTTTTCTTTGTCAAAACTTTTCCCAAGGAACCACCAATAGACATTGAGGTCCTTCACCCTTGTTCACCCACAAGTTTTTACTTAGAAATTGGGATGATGAGATTCTTGATAGCTTCCATGTCTTGATGCTCAAGTTGTCCATTGCCATGGACTTGGCTAAGTACTTAGATTTTTCCATCTGCAGAGGTTGTGCACTTTCCCCACCAGACTTGGTTTCACCAAGACAGGACCTTTCAGAAGCCTTTCCTTAGACCAAATGGACGCGCTCCAACATATCATTCCCACTACCTCCAACTGTCCAAATGGCTAAGTTCTAGCAACCTATGTGGTCCAGGCAGAGCCCATATTGCCAAGTGGCTGCACTAGAAGCTTCTCAACACTTGGCCTCTAAAATCCCTTTGTTCCTGGGTGGCTTTCCACAAGTGAGATACACAAGGTAAACCATAGCCATGGGCCTTGTGTAACCACTCAACCAAAACCACCAAACAAGTCCCTTTCCACCCATGTGATTCATTGACTTAGTTGTTTTATTAAGCAAAACCAAAGTCCAAAGACTTAGAAATATTTTTATCATAGCATGTATATTTCACCAACCCTTGTTTGCTACTAGCTAGGCTAAGCATGGCATATATAGTAACTTAACTTAGAAATTCCCTAGCAATTCTACCACTACTTAGGATTTCCCATCATGGCATATAGGCAAAATATAATCATGCAAGATTTAGCAAAATATTTCTAATGCTTAGTATAAAACATAGGGATAGAAATATTCATGAAGTACCACTTGCCTTGGTAGTTGGGAGAGTAGCACTCCTCACAATCACAATCACTAGCACCAAAATCTACACAAAGATTGGTAGCAACAAATTACACACAAAACATACACAAACAAAAATATATGCATGCATGCAAAATGCTAAGTGATGATTTTTAAAACTCAACCAAGCAAGTGCATAGTACTGAATCCTAGACAAGTCAAAAACTTGCCAAACCAAATTTATTTAACACTAAAAACAATTCCTAAACATTTCATATTCTCAAATAATCCCTACATATGTTTCTGCAAATAAAACCATTTTATCAGATGCAAAACATTAAACACATTGCATATTTAGAAAGGGCTTCTCTTCCTGATTCCAACGGTATAAAATTTGTCAAATTCTAACGTGGGTATCAAAAGTTATAACCAAATCAATTTTGAATATAAATCAGATTCAAAATCCAGTTTTAAATCTAAACCTAGCCACGCGTCTGTTTCTGATTGGCCCGTACCGGTTCGGGCGGATCGATCTCTGCGAACCGTAGGATTTAAGTTAGATCTAGTGGCTCAGATGCGCTCGTACCTCTTCGTTTAAGTTCTAATCTAAACCGCAAGATCTAAATCTAACGGCCACGATCCCGTTGACCACAGACAGGCGGCGCTGGCGCGGCGGCGAGCGGCGGAGCGCTCTGTCAGTGGCGGAGCCGGTGAACTAGGTCACCCGGGGAGGGGAGAGGATGCTCACTAGAACCGCCGTGACGAGGTGAAGCTCAACGTGTCCCTGGTTGGCGAAGGGGCGCTCGGAGTTGTCAGGGATTCCTCGCCGGAGTTCGCGAACGCGTCGGGTACGGCTGCTCGTCGACGTTGTCGAAGATACAGATCATGCCAGGGCAAAATAAGCAGTGCGTCAGATGCGCGGAGTGATGCTGGTCATGCGAGTGTCAAAGAGGAAGCAAGGCGTGGTCTGAACTAACCAGGGAGGCTTGCCGGAGTTGATGGGGTCGTCTGACTCGTGCTGTCGCCGATGCTACCGAGGCTCTAGACGATCCTAGCATGCACCAGAGGGGTCAGGAGATGCGCATGGTTGCGGAGATTGTTCTGGCAAACTTAGACAACAAGGGGCGACGGGGTCTTACCGGAATACCTCGCCGGAGTTGGCTCTGACTGCGGCGGTGCAATGCGAATTTGAGGCAGCCTGGTGGCGAGAAGAGTATGCAGTGTGGGGGGAAATGACCGCGGCGGGGTGTGGTTTAAATAGGCCGAAGCGTGACAGGAAACGCTCGCAGTATCAAGGCTAATTACGCCGCGCCATTACCAGCATCAACGGCAGTGACGACGTGGTCTACGGGCGCGATTTGGGGAAGAAGGAGTCGACTTGGAGAGGGCCCAATTGTCTGCGAAAGAACCAGAGGGGGGTGGGGTCCTGGTGTCAGCGACTCTGTGGGTGCGTCTGCGAGTGAAAGAGAGAGAGGGGGAACCCGGGTGGGCTAGCTGGGCTGGATCTGTTGATGGGCTCAAACCCTGGCGCTGGCCTTTTTCCTTTTCTTTATTCCTTTTCTATTTCTGATTTGATTTTCTGGAATGATTTTCAAATGAATTCAAACTCTATTTGAATTCAAATCTTTTCAGGATTTTTGTAGTGTGCAACAGTCACAATTCTAGGCATAAAACCAAGTGGTCACTTTGAATTGGCTTGGTCATTTGAAATAAAATAAAATGAACAGTGATATAGCACTTGTTTTATATTGGTTTTGAAATGGGTTTTCAAATTGTATTTGCTTTGAGATCTTGGTTTAAAACCTTAGCAATATAGCAACACATTCTGAAAGCAATAAGGCACAAGGTTTGGTTTCATGAACAACAATCTCTCATAGAAGAGTAGCATTTGTTTCAAATGCTGATCACATAAAATAATGAGCTCATATGCTCCTGTTTTTGAATTTATTTGTTTGAAATGAACTCTATATGATCATGGATGCATGGATGATATGCATGAGTTTGAAACATGATTTTAGGGATGTTACAGATGGTGATGAATCATCTCACAATGACTTTGCATGAAAATATAATCCAACCTACGGTTCGTGAATTATGCAGACATAATTGAGACTCTTCTCCGATCAATAATCAATAGAGGAATCTGAAAATTCATATGGATCCCACATATTTCTACGATTACTTCATGATCGAATGAACCATTTACATACGATACCAATTTCCCTTTGTCTCGTGATACTTTACTTATCCGAGGTTTGATCGTCGGTATCTCTGCATACCTAGTTCAACCTCGTTACCGATAAGTACTCTTTACTCATTCCTGTGATATGTGATCCCTTGTGAGCCAGTCACATGCTTGCAAGCCGATTGGATGACATTCCACCCAGAGGGCCCAGAGCATATCTATCCGTCATATGGATGGAAAAATCCCACTCTTGATCCATGTTCCTCAACACATACTTTCCGAACACACAATGCCACCTTTATAACCACCCAGTTATGAAGTGGTGTTTGATGTCATCAAAGCATCCATCTGGTGATGGTGATTAATATGATCTCATGGTCAAAGGATTTAGGTTACTATGTATCTAAAAGCTTATAGCAAACGAACTACTAAAATGACTTGATCTTATGCTACGCTTAACTATAGGAGTATGTCCATCACATCATTCTACTAATGATATGACCTTGTTATTAATAACATCCAATGTTCATGATCAGGAAACCATGATCATCTATTAATCAACAAGCTAGTTTAACAAGAGGCTTTACTAGGGACTCTTACATGGTTACAAATCACACAAGTATTAAAGTTTCCGGTTAATACAATTATAGCATGGGATGTAAAAAATTATCATAAACATAAATATATGATAATAACCACTTTATTATTGCCTCTTGGGCATATGTCCAATAGTCTCCCACTTGCACTAGAGTCAATAATCTAGTTTCAAACCTTTGTGCATTCAACACCTATGGCACACTGTGTTGTATTTACATGATTGCTAGTGGTCAACTAATCTTCGGATTCGACACTTTTCAGGTCCGTGTGCAATTTCATGTCTTTGCATATCTACGCATCACTCATTCTCCAATGTGATGGCTTTGTATAAATTTGGTTATTTGGTGAGACCTTTAGTTCCTTAGGGTCAAACCATGTCGATACAATCAATATATCTTCATAGTACCGGCCCTCTGTGAACCACACCTAGTTTGATAACAAACTACTTGACACAAATGCCCTCTTTTGCTACTACAATAATAGTTGTCATATACTTAGCCTTTTGTTGTAGTATCTGTCACAATGTCTTAACTTTGGAACTCATCCAAATCCATTATGGAACTTGTCTTATCTTCATGTTGTGTACACAACATTCAGACATGTTATCACGGCGGACGCGGTATGAGAATTTGGAGTTTTTTGTCGACTCCGTAGGAGGATATATTTTCATCGGGTGCGCGGCTAGTGCTCGAGGATGATCTTCATCCGAGGAGGTTCTCTACTTGGGTCTTGTTTTGTAGTGGTGTAAGTTGATTTCGTCGACTCCATTGGAGGACTTGATAGAATATCTCGATGTAGTCGACATCCTTACAAAAACATAAAGAATTGTGAAGCACATGTATCTTGTAAAGAATATTGCCCTTTCGATTTGTTATAACATTTTCTGGTGCCATTGGACTCGACACTTTTGCATTGTATGCGGGA
This sequence comes from Avena sativa, assembly GCA_916181665.1. NCBI lineage: Eukaryota > Viridiplantae > Streptophyta > Magnoliopsida > Poales > Poaceae > Avena > Avena sativa. Next base: position 292,606,940 of record OV702297.1, on the reverse strand, counting down.
CCTTTTTGTTAGCCTGACGCCCTTAGTCTCAGTACCTTGCCGACCTGTCAGTTGGGCTGCAACTGGGTTGGAGTTTAAGGATTCAACGTTCAGGCAGAGTCAGCTACTCAGGAAGTTGCGTATGATGTACTCAAGTACATGGAGTCAATGGCACTTAAGTTACTTGAAGATGGCACATCCCCCAAGTGTTTCGAGTGTGAGTTAAAAAATATTCAACTCTAAATAGTGGATTATCTTTATTGGAAGTTTTCGTGGGTGAAGTCGATGCGGTCGCGGACGAAGTCGACGTAGTAGCGGGTCACGTGGCAAACAAAGTCGATGCAGCAGCGGGATGCTGAAGGTGATGACGGCATCCGGTCACCACAACCGAAGATTGTAGAGGGTTGACATAGTCGGAGATTTTAGCAGGTTGCTGCAGCCGAAGATTTTGGAGGGTTGACGCAGTCGAAGATTTTAGCGGGTTGCTGCGGCCAAAGATTTTAGCGGGTCACCGCAGCTGATGACAGCAGCGGGTCACCAAAGTTGAAGGAGTCACCGTGTCACCGGAGCCGAAGGACGAGGTTGGAGCCGATGCAGTGGATGTGTCGACACATCCCCTGAGTGTAGTTGATGGGCCAATGGAGCCGATACAACCAGCGGTCACGGGAGCCGATGCGATCGGTCGGTCAGTCAGAGTCAACGCAGCGGACGTGTAGTCGAGGTCGATGGAGTCGCATGATGGACACGGAGTCGACGCAGCCCCCATGTGTAGAGTGGGCACCCGAAGGGTCATGCCCATGTAAATGAGACTCCCAAAGAGCTCTATCAAAGGGTCACCGCTCTCTCTAGGATGATTGACCATGGAAGAAAGTATGTGGATGACAAGTGGATCAAGCGCAAGTTCATGCAAGCCATATTGCCCTTCCGAAGAGACTTCACCAACAATATTCGCTCAAGAGTGGATTTCTATGTCATGTCTTCAAATGAAGTGTTAAGTGAGTTTGTGTCTCTTGGAATCATCAATAAGACCGCCAATGATGCTCTTGCTCATGCTCGGAGGATGGATTCTCCTACCCTTTCTTTGAAGGCCAAGGTCCAAGTCTTTGAGGAATAAGATGATGGCTTGGAGGTGATAGGAGGTGATGCCAAATACATAAAGTGTGCGTTGCATGCGCATCTAGATCTAGACTCAAGGACCTTTTGGAGGAACCAAGGAAAGGGCAATGCCTCAAGAGTCAACACAAGCAACTCAAGGCCCAAGTTGAGATGATGCTACAATTGTCAAGAAGCAGGCCACTTTGTTGCCGAATTTTCGTATGAGAAGAGAGAATACCATGGAGGAATGCTTGTGTTTAAATCCAAGTACAAGCCCACTCCAAACAAGAAATTTGTCAAGAAAGTCCAAAACAAGAACTTCGGCAACAAGAACTTCCCAAACAAGAAGGAACCACAAAAATATGTGTTGATGGTTCATGAAGAATATAAATAAACTCAAGAGGCTGAGAGTGATGATGAAGATGGAGAGATTAAGGGGGTGGTCGCCTTTGCCACAATTGCTACCTCTTTCGCAACCCCAATCTCTTCCGCTTCTACTCAACCGCTTCACCGACATCTCTTTTTGACTCTCTCAATGAGAACAACCTCATCACCAAGTCCACATGCCTCATGGCCAAAGCCTATGTGGTAACTCCTGAACCCTCAACTCCTTATATTGATATACCTTCATGTGATGATGACATGAGTCTCAAGATTAAGAAGGAAGTTGTAAGGTTCCCAACCTTTAATAAGGTAGAGATCCCGATGTTTACAATGCTAGTCCCTGGATCAATAGATAGCATCCACAGTTAAGATGTAATATCAAGAAACATAGGTTATAATACAACTTTATAACCAGGAATAAAATAATTTATTACATCTTACATAGCTCATTTGGCTATCTCATTACAATGCAGCAGAATATAACAAAAGCATGGGGTCCTTCATCTTCAAAGTGCCACAGGCAGACATGTTGGTTGTAGACTTGTAATCCTAATCAATAAACTTCTCTAACATCAAACAAACCTGCAACATAATAAGTTACAGCCACAAGGGTCAATACATTTGAATTGTATTGGCAAGTGATACTATGGTAGTATAGTGGAGTCTATCATCTATATGCATTTGGCTAAGTGGATCTTAGGCTTGCTTTGCTTAAAATAGTTTTTCCTTATCGTTTGAAAACACTAAGTTTTTTCTTGACAAAAATCACCCAAGGCATCTCCCAATAGAAATTGGTGATCCTTCAACCCTTGTTCAACCACAAGTTTTTAACTTAGAAATTGGGATGAGGAGATTCTTGATAGCTTCCATGTCTTGATGCTCAAATTGTCCTTTACAAGGGACATGGCTAAGTACTTAGATTTTACACTCTGCAGAGGTGGTGCACTTTCCCCACAAGACTTGGTTTCACCAAGACAAGATCTTTCAGAAGCCTTCCCTTAGACCAGAATGGACGCGTTCCAACCTATCAAACCCCTACCATCAACTGTCCATTTGGCTAAGTTATTGCAACCTATATGATCCAGGCAGAGCCCATAATGCCAAGTGGCTGCACTTGAAGCTTCTCAACATTTGACATCTCAAATCTCTTTGTTCTTGGGTGGCCATCCACAAGTGAGATACACAAGGTAAACCATAGAAATGGGCCTTGTGAACCACTCAACACAAACCATTCCTTCCATTCCACCCAGGTGATTCATTCACTTAGTTGTTTTATTAAACAAAACACAAGTCCACAGACTTAGAAATATTCCATAGCATGAATATATATTCCACCCATGTTTTCTACTAGCTAAGCTAAGCATGATAGTAGTAGGAATCTTAACTTAGGAAATTTCTACTAAGGTTTCATCTACTAGGATTTCCCATGGCATAGTTTACACTTAGCAAAAATTCCATGCAAGTCCTACTTAGAAATATCACTAATGCATAGTGAAAATAATGGGACAAAAGTATGAAGCATCACTTGCCTTGTTGGTAGAGAATATAAGTTCACTCCTTGTCCTTGCAATATTCACACTCTTCAAATCACTACAATTCAATCAAGAAGGCACAAATTCAATCTACCATTCAAGCAAACAACACATAAAACAATAGAAACAAAACAATGCATGCAAGCATGCCAAAGATTGTTTTATTTGTAAAAGTGGTTTCTAATGGGTCATAAAACATTTGAAAAACACCTATTGGTCATTTTGTAAAGTGGCAAAACCATTTGCAAAAGATTTTACTTCATAAACTATTTTTAAACCAAGTCATGATTTCATGTGGTTGAAAATGCCTTTAGCAAAGCAATAATTTTTTTATAGGGTTCACCAAATATATTTTCAAATCATAAAACTTGGTGTTTAGGGTCAGAGAGTCTAAATTAAAATATTTCCCAAAGGTTTTATTACAAAAGCATTTTTAATAAATAAACAATATTTTTATTTGACTAGAAATGGTTTAAATCAAAGTCTCATTCTTTTGCTTCACCAAATATATTTTTGAAACCACAAATTGATTTCTATGGTCAGTAGGTTCAAAACAAACCATTTGTCAAAGGTTTTATCTCAAAAATCATTTTAGAACAATTTTTATATTCTAAACATGCATACACAAGTTTCTGCAAAAACAATCAATTTAACAGAAGCATTTTACTAAACAAAGTGCATGGTCAGAAATTACTTGTTTTGCTGAATCCATTGATATAAAATTTGTAAAATTTGGACGTGTGGTTTGAAAGTTATGAATTTTGCAAGTTTATTAATTCAATAGATCAAATTATGTTTTTAAATCAACACAATGGCCACGCGTCGCGCTGCGATTGGTCGGTACCGCTTCGCTCGGATCGGCAGACGCGAGCCGTTGGATTTAAGTGGGATCGCATGGCTCAGAAGCAAGCGCACCCCTTCGGTTAAAATTCTATCGTGGCCACTGGATCGTAATCGCACGGCGCACAGCGTGCCTACCAGAGATGGGCGGCGCTGACGGCGGCAGGTGGCGGCGCTGGCTCTGCCTACGGCATCGCGGTGGTTACAGGAAGCAAGGGAGGAAGGGGAAGGGCTCACAGTGATCATAGGGGTATCGCGAAGCTCAAGGTGGTCTTCGGGTAGCAGGGGTGCACGGGTGTCGTCGGAATTCCTCGTCGGAGATGCTCCTGGCGTCGGGTGCGGTCAGTTGTTGTCGAGGGCGACGCTACGGAGCACGAGGGAGCAAACGGAAGATGCGGTTAGCTTCATACGCGAGTCACAGACATGTGTGCATCAAAAGGAGGGCAAGGGGGGGTCTGGTCTCACCGATAGTGCTTGTCGGAGCGGAGGCAGACGGTGGTGCTGCTCTGGCGGAGACGTTGTCGAGCTTGTAGGGAAGCGCGGGCGAGCCGAAGATACAAGGAGGTCCATCAGGAGATGGGGAGCAAACTCGTGTGCGCCAGGGAGCAAGGGAGGGGCGTGGGCTGGCCGGAATCGCCGCGGATGCTCGCCGGAGACCGTGGCGGTGTAAGCGGAAATGGGGACGGCCTGGGGGCGTAGAGGTTCTGGCGAGTGAGGGGAATGAGAGAGGGAACGCAGGCGCTTTAGTACGCGTGATAACTGGCGTGGATTGATCACTCCATCAATCGGAATTAAACCTCGAATCAAAGCGCAGAGAACGGTCGCGAGGTGAGGGGCGGGGTTAGCGGGGTGAGGAAGATGATTGCGTGGCGGTGGGGTCGTTTCGTCAGCAAGGAGAGGCAGGGGAGTGGGTCCAGGCTGTCATCGTCTGTGTGGGTTTCTTTCGCGGTGAAAAACGGTTAGCTCGGAGTGAGAGGGAGAGGTGGGCTTCTGCTGGGCTTACTGGGCTAGCTGGGCTGGGTCGACCTTTTCATTTTTTTTGTTCTGTTTGTTTTTCCCTTTTTCATTTCTATTAATCTGTTTTGGTTTTGTTTAATTATTTCAAACTTCAAACTGATTTCAAACCTTAACCAAAATTTGTGTAGATTTAAATACTGATTAGTAATATAATCTGAAGTCAATTTTGGAATAAAATTTTATTCTTTTTGGGGTCTTTTTAATTATTCAAAAAGGCTCTTGTTCTAAATCAAATAAGATTTACTAATATTTTCAAACACCATTCAAATTCTTAAATCCTTCTCAATCTTTTCATTAGGTTTTTATTTGTTTAATAGGGTGTTAAATAATTCATCTTGAGTTATTTAGAAAGTATTTAATATGATTCTTAAATCATTTGAATTGGGTATTTGTTTTAATTCCAATGGAATTAAATATAGTTTTAATTCCCTAAATTTTTATTTGGAAAAATTTCTTTAATCTTAATTAAGTTGAATTAAACAACTTTTATTTCACTTGTGTGAATTCCAAAATACTATTTTCTCATGAATTATATAATTATTCTTTTTAAAGATTTGTCTTTATTAAAATAGGATAGAATGGTTAATGCCATTTTATTTTATTTTGGAAATTCTTTATCCTTTTATTTTATTTGGATTTGGATTATATTCATTCCATTTGCTTAATGGATTAGGCCAAGATTTAATTTGGTCTTTAAATAATCCTTATTTAATATTTCTTTCTTCATCTTATAAAATCCATATCTTTTTATTTAGAGATCCAAACTTGGTGATTCCAATTTGTAAAACCTTATTTGAGATTTATTTATCATTTTAAATATCTTTAGGATTATTTGCTCACCATTTGGTTTTAGATAGGTGTTTGCTTAGCTTTGGAAATTACTTTTCCTTATCTTATTAAATTCATAAGATTTTATCTATGGCTCCAAATTGAATGAAATCAATTTATATGGTTTATAATATTTCCATTTGTCATTCTTGATCATTTTGAAATGTTTGTTTGACCAATTTTTATATGGATCAAATCCATAGGCTTGGAGATAACTTGGAAATGATTTTTATTCCAATTAGGGTTTAGAGTTTGGATTTATTTTTCAAGTGTTTAAATTTCCAGATGCATTTATGAAGATTGCAATCCACTTGATTTGAATTTATTTAGATTCAAACATTAACCAATGTTTGTTCAAGATGGGATTTTTAAGTTTCCATTTAGAAACTAAAGTTTCTTTTCACCCTAAAATTCAACAATTATTTATTTTGTTTATTTATTTTTCACATACAAGATTTGAAAAATCTTGGGATGTGACAGGCTACCACCCTTAAAATAAATCTCGTCCCGAGATTTGGGAAGGCTAGGGGTTACAAGTTGGCTCAAAGCATCTAGGGAACTACCACCCTTAAAAAAAATTCCAACTAGATTACTTCTTGGCTTTCTTGGGATCTTGTTGAAACTTCTCTGGACACTTGTCTGCATAATGGCCTAGCTCTTTGCATTTGAAACACATCACTTGGCTATTATATTTCTTCTTCTTGGGTATCAATTCTTCTTGTTTATTTCCTTGGTTCTTCTTCTTTTCTGGGCAATCACTGGCATAGTGTCCCATTTCTTTGCAATTGTAACATTGCAACTGGCTTATGTCCTTCTTCTTCTTTTTGGGTCTCTCCAAAGCTAGGAGTTCTTCTAGTTCACGCTCTTCATATTTCACCACATTGGTGGGAAATCTTTCTCTCTTCTTGGGGCATTTACTAGAGATATGACCTTCTTCTTCACAAGAGTAGCAACACTTTGTGATCACTTTGGATTTGGCCTTATGATGCATAGTTTTGACTTTGCCTTCATCCTTCTTGGTAGAAGTTGTTCCTTCATGAGGGTTTACAAATTGTTGTTGTATTCCATCGTGTTTCCTTTGTTGAACTATGGAATAGATGGGGCATTGGATAGGGACATGATTATTTCCTTCACATAAGTAACAAGTAGCTTGGGTTGTGGGGCATTGATTAGCTGGATGTTTATCTTCACAATTGGGACATTGATCTTCATGTTCCTTGGAAGTGTGATCCTTGTCTCCACAAATATTGCAAGCTTGGGTTCCTTCTAAAATATCATCCTTGACATCCTTGTTGTCACAAACTCCTTGGGAAAGGTTGTCTTCCATGTTGATCATTTGAGTGGCCATCCTTTGCAACAATTGGGATTGAATTTCCAAAATCTTTTGTATGGTTGGGTCTAATCCATTGTTGTTGGCTAAAAACTGAGTTGTCACTTGGTTCAACTGGGTTTGGTTTGCTAGTAGTTGTTCTCTCATGTTGACCTCTTGGTTGTTGTTGTCATCATCCTTGATGTTGGAGTTTCTTGGAGTAGTCATCTGTTTGGGTTGGATTGGGATTAAAATAGGCAAAAGATTTTCTAAGGAATCAATTCTAATCACACACATCACAATTCACTCAAGCAATGTGCAAGCAATCACAAACAAATATTACATTCAAACAACAAGTCCAAGCACATCTTTAAGCAATAAAATATTTTTGTTACACCACATTAAGTTGGTGTGTTTGATCTATACTCAATATGGTGGTCCATCTATATGGTTCACTTGAGATCTTTCCTTTTCTTCTTTGTTGGTTCTTCTTGATCAATATCTTTGTATCCTTGGAAAGTTTCTTGCATCTAGGTTATAAAACTTCAATGGTGATGATGACTCTTTCTAAGTTGTGTTTCCTTAGTCTTCAAGTCTTGAGCAACTTTTCTTGTTTCACTTGTAGTCCTTAGTGATATCCAAGGTTGAAGTACTTGTTGAGAATAAGGTTGAAATCACTTGAAGATGTTGAAGTCATTAGAGTTGATGAAGTCCTTTGCACATGGTGAAGTCTTTGGCCATGGGGTAGGCTTTGTCCATCAAGTTTGAAATAGAAGAGATGTAGAATCAAAACCAAGAGGTTGAGGAAAGAGTTTACAAGATTGTTTGTAAATAAGTTTTGGAACAAATACAACTCCTATTTTTCTAAGGGGTTTTGTCCAATCCTAGGGTTACAAATCCTACAGGCAACACAATGCTCCAATACCATCTGTAAGGTTCCCAACCTTTAATAAGGTAGAGATCCCTGTGTTTACAATGCTAGTCCCTGGATCAATAGCTAGCATCCACAGTTAAGATGTAATATCAAGAAACATAGGTCATAATACAACTTTATAACCAGGAATAAAGTAATTTATTACATCTTACATAGCTCATTTGGCTATCTCATTACAATGCAGCAGAATATAACAAAAGCATGGGGTCCTTCATCTTCAAAGTGCCACAGGCAGACATGTTGGTTGTAGACTTGTAATCCTAATCAATAAACTTCTCTAACATCAAACAAACCTGCAACATAATAAGTTACAGCCACAAGGGTCAATACATTTGAATTGTATTGGCAAGTGATACTATGGTAGTATAGTGGAGTCTATCATCTATATGCATTTGGCTAAGTGGAGCTTAGGCTTGCTTTGCTTAAAATAGTTTTTCCTTATCGTTTGAAAACACTAAGTTTTTGCTTGACAAAAATCACCCAAGGCATCTCCCAATAGAAATTGGTGATCCTTCTGTTGGAGATATGCCCTAGAGGCAATAATAAATGTAGTTATTATTATATCTTTGTGTTTATGATAAATGTTTACATTCATGATATAATAGTATTAACAAGGAAACATTAATACTTGTGTGATTTGTAAACTAAAATAGAGTCCCTAGTAAAGCCTCTTTATAATACTAGCTTGTTGGTTAATAAATGATTGTGGTCTCCCTATCATGAACATTGAGATGTTATTAACAACAAGATCATATCGTTAGGAGAATGATATGGTGGACATACTCCTATAGATAAGCGTAGCATAAAGATCAAGTCATTTTAATAGTTCAATTGCTATATGCTTTCTGATACATAGTAACCTAATTCCTTCGACCATGAGATCATGCATATCACCTTCACCGGAAGGATGCTTTGATGATATCAAACACCACACCGTAACTGGGTGGCTATAAAGGTGGCATTGAGTGTTCGGAAAGTATTGGTTGAGACACATGGATCAAGAGTGGGATTTGTCCATCCATATGACGGATAGATATACTCTGGGCCCTCTCGGTGGAATGTCATCCAATTAGCTTGCAAGCATGTGACTGGCTCACAAGGGATCACATATCACGGGAACGAGAAAAGAGTACTTATCAGTAACGAGGTTGAACTAGGTATAAAGAGATACCGACAATCATAACCTCGGATAAGTAAACTATCGTGAGACAAAGGGAAATTGGTATCGTATGTAAGTGGTTCATTCGATCGCAAAGTAATCGTAGAAATATGTGGGAGCCATATGAATTTCTAGATTCCTCTATTGGTTATTGTTCGGAGAAGTGTCTCGATCATGTCCGCATAATTCACGAACCGTAGGGAGACACAGTTAAGGATTCGACGTTGTTTGAGTAGTTATGGAATGATGAGTAAGAGACCGAATGTTGTTCGGAGTCTCGGATGGGATCCGGGATATCACGAGGAGATCCGGAATGGTCCGGAGAATAAGATTCATATAAGGAAAGTCCTGTTTCGGAGTTGGAGAATGGTTCCGGTGTTTTCATCGGGAATTTTCTAGAAGGTTCCGGAATGTCCGGCACTCCGGAGGGGAAGGGTACATGAATGTGTTATATCAAGTTGGTATGATTGCATCATGTACTTGGTGTCATCGCTGAACAAAATAAAGGATTTAATCAAATCCTAGTTTGAAAAGTCAAACGCCAATTTGAAAAGTCAAACGGCTATTTTGGGAAGTGGAGAGGGAGGCGGAAACCGAGTTGGGGAGGAGTTCCTCCCCTCTACCGCTGGCCCACCTTGGAAGCCGAGTTGGGAGGGACTCCCCTCCCCTGGCGCGCCCCCTCCACCTATATAAGGAGGGACAGGGCTGCCCCTCCAGGTACACCTCTCACACCCCGCAAACCCTAGCTGCCGGCGCCGCCACCTCCTGCTGCTGCCGCCGCCGCCCTAGGGAAAACCGCCGCCGCCACCTAGCAACCCTAGCCGTCGGCCAAGCCTCCTCCTCGGCGTGTCTAAACCCTAGATCGTCAAGGCTCTCTCTCATAGTCCACCATACTCGCTCCGGCTTAAGGCGAAGCCCTGCGAGATCTCCCCTCTACTTCCGGTACCATGCCGTTGTGCTGCCGGAATCGCGAGGAGAGTGCTACAACCTCTGCTGCCTGCTGGAACAAGGGAGAGGAAGGTCTTCGTCGAGTACCGAACGTGTGACCGACTGCGGGAGCGCTGCCGGAACGCAGCGCCGGAAGGATCGTCTACGCGATCTTGAGATCGGGAAGAGTACGACTACATCACCCACGAGAATCCGCTCTCGTTAAACACTTTGGAATCTTCGAGGGTTAGTTATTCCATCGACTCGTTGCTACAATCTAGTAGATAGATCTTGGCTTGTTTGTTTGTATGCGGTAGAAAATTTTGTTTTTGCATGCTACGAAACCCTACAGTGGTATCATAGCCGTGTCTATATGTAGATCTGTTGCACGAGTAGAACACAATGGTCATTGTGGGCGTTGATGCTTTTATTGTCGATTGATTCTTGTGTACTTTGCATCTTGCGGGATGTTGGGATGAAGCGGCTCGGGCTAACCTTACATGACATCGTTCATGAGACTTGCTCCACGCTTGACATGCAACTTGTATTTCATAAGTGGCTTTGAGGGTGCCTGTTTCTCCTGAAGGGTTTCGCGGCAAAGTAAATCAAAATTTTCTACAGAAGCGAATAGAGGGAAAGCCAAGATCTAATCTAGGAGATGCAAACAACAAGAGAGATTGGATTAGATCTTCATACCCTTGAAGATTCGCACAGCGGAACGTTCGTCGGAACGTGGGTGATGTAGTCGTACTCGCTTCTCCTCCTCGCGATCCGATCCGATCTAGCACCACAAGTGGCGGTGCCTCCGTGAGATGCACACGTGCAGCACCTCGACGTCTCCTCCTTCCTTGGACCAGCAAGTATGGTGGAGAGATGGATTGGATCTACAACACGACGGCGTGGTGTATTTGGTGGAGAATTTCTGCAGCAGGGCTTCGCCTGCAAACAGTCGGGAGGGAGAGAGGAAGGCAGCAAGGCTACTAGGGCTTGGAGGGAGATGTGTGTAGGGGGGAAGGGGGCGCACCAGCCCTCTATATATAGAGGGGGGTGCGGCCAGCCCTTGCCCATCCTCCAAGCCTATCTCTAGTTTAAACGATTTAAACTCTCCCTTCTAGAAACCCTATCTTATCTCTAGTTTAAACGATTTAAACTTATCTAGGATCGGCTGGGCCCTATGGGGCCTCGTGCCCCTGGCCCAATGCGGCCAGGACACTCCCACATAGGCCCCTCCCCCCTCCCGGAAGGTGGGGCCACGTTGGTCCCCTTCCGGAAGGTTCTAGAAGCTTCCGGTACAATACCGATTAACCCGGAACTATTCCGAACTCCAAAAACTGCACTGCCTTATATGAATCTTATTCTCCGGACCATTCCGGAACCTCTCGTGATATCCTGGATCCCATCCGAGACTCCGAACAAAAATTCATAAACCAATTATCCAATCTATCCTAGCGTCGAGACACGTTAAGTGTGTGACCCTGCGGGTTCGAGAATATGCAGACATGATCTTCTATCAATAATCAACAGCGGGGTCTGGGCACCCATATTGACTCCCACACATTCATCGATGATCATATCGGATGAACCACGATGCCAGGATTCAATCAATCCCATATATATATTCCCTTCGTCTCGCGATATTTTACTTGCCCGAGATTCGATCGTCGGTATCGTCATACCTAGTTCAATCTCGTTCACAGCAAGTACTTTACTCGTTCCGTAATACGATATCACTTTGTGATTAACTCCTTAACCACATGCTTGCAAGCGGTGTTGATATCGATTACCGAGTGGGCCCGAAGCATATCTCTCCGACTTGGGAGGGACAAATCCCATCTCGATACATACAACCCAACAGATACTTTCCGATCACCTGAGAGACACCTTTATGATCACCCTCTCATAGGATGACGTTTGATGACCTCAAAGCTTTCTTCCGATACCAGGGAGTTGTATTATCTCATGGTCTAAGGAATACAATATTTGACATGAGAAAAGCTTCGCAAAGACGAACACGATGAAACGATCTAATAGCTTTGCTTAGTTTGGGTCTGTCCACCATATCATTCTCCCAATGATATGATCTCATTATCAATTGACAACTCATGTCTATGGTTAGGAAACCTTAACCATCATTGATCAATGAGCTAGTCCATAGAGGCGTACTAGGGACACGGTGTTGTTCACAAACCACACAAGTATTAAAGTTTCCGCTTAATACAATTCTAGCATGGAATATAAACTTTATCATGAACAAGAATTATAATAATAACATCTTTATTATTGCCTCTAGGGCATAATTCCAACATCTCCCAGGATAGTTAAGATTCAATTTACAACGGGTGATTGTCAATACTAGTATCAATGTTGTGGTTCTTGTTCGTAAGTTAGAACGATACTTATTGAAAGCCCCAAACCACGTAAAACATGCAAAGAAAGTAGAGGCGTCTAACTTTGTTTTGCAGGGGTGTGCTGTGATGTGATATGGCCATGATTGTGATTATATTTGATGTATGCAATGTTCCTTATTGTAAGTTGGCAACCGGCAGGAGCCATATGGTTGTCTTTAAATTCTGTTAAGACCCGCGTGTCTATTCAAAGTAGTTGTAATAGTTGAAGCCGGTGGACGACAACCATGGAGCAGCGTCATCGACCTTGATGCAATGTCGGTGATGATGGAGATCATGTTCGTGCTTGAAGATGGAGATCGGAAGCACAAAGAAGAAAGGCCATATCATATCACATATTATGAATTGCATGTGATGTTAATCCTTTATGCATCTTGTATTGCTTAGTTAACGACGGTAGCATTATAAGATGATCCCTCATGCTCATAAATTTCAAGTCATAAAGTGTTCACCCTTAGTTAGCACCGTTGCTAAAGCTTGTTGTTTCGAAGCACCACGTGATGATCGGGTGTGTTTGATTCCGCAAGTGTATACACCGTGAGCAAGCCAGATTTGCTCATGCGGAAGCTAAGGTTTGATCTTGACGAGCCTAGCATGTACATACATGGTCTCGGAACACGGATCACCGAAAGGTAAAGCATGAGTCATATAGTAGATATGATGAACATGACGATTGTTCGCCATTAAAGCTACATCAACTCTCGTGATGATCGGTTTTGATGTGGTGGATTTGGTTCGTGTGATCACTAAAACAATGTGAGGGATATTGTTTTGAGTGGGAGTTCACCTAGATTAATTTAACTATTAATTAGAACTCAATTTGTCATAAACTTAGTCTAAACTATTGCAAATATGTTGTAGATCAATGGCGCCCCCTACCATCAATTTTAATGCGTTCCTAGAAAAAGAAAAGCTGAAAAACAATGGAAGCAACTTCGCAGATTGGTTCCGCAATTTGAGGATTGTCCTCACAGCTGGTAGTTTGACCTATGTGCTGGATGCACCGCTGGGTGACCCACCTGCAGCTACTGCTACCGATGAAGTAAAGAATGTTTACCTCACTCGGAAGACTCAGTACTCCACAGTTCAGTGTGCTATCTTGTATGGTTTAGAATCGGAGCTTCAGAAAAGGTTTGAGAATTCAGACCCACATGATATTGTCCGTGATCTCAAATTGATCTTTGAGACTCACGCGTCAATTGAGAGCTATGAGGCTTCTGAAAAGTTCTTTAACTGCAAGATGGAAGAAGGAAGCTCCGTCAGTGAGCATGTGCTTAAGATGTCTGGGCACGCAAACAAACTTCAAAGCTTGGGTATAGTGATTCCTAATGCTTTGGGGATTTGCCGTGTCCTTCAATCACTACCACCAAGTTACAAGAACTTTGTTATGAACTACAACATGCAGAACATGAACAAGACGTTGCCAGAACTCTTCGCCATGTTGAAATCTGTAGAAGTGGAGATCAAGAAAGAGCACCAAGTGTTGTTGGTCAATAAGACCACCAAATTCAAGAAAGGCAAGTCTAAGCAAAAGGGACACTTCAAGAAGGGTGGTAAGAAAGTTACCGCGCCGACGAATAAGACCAAGGCTAGACCTAAGCCTGATACTGAGTGCTTTTACTGTAAGGGAGAAGGTCACTGGAAGCGGAATTGCCCAAAGTACTTGGCGGATTTGAAGAACGGCAACATCAAGAAGAAAGGTATATCCGATATACATGTTATTGATGTGTATCTCACTAGTACTCGTAGTAGTGCCTGGGTATTTGATACTGGTTCGGTTGCTCATATTTGTAACTCGAAACAGGTGCTGCAGAATAAACGGAAGCTAGCGAAGAACGAGGTGACGATGCGCGTAGGAAACGGATCAAAGGTTGATGTGATCGCGGTCGGCACGCTACCCCTCCATCTACCATCGGGATTAATTTTATACTTAAATAATTGTTATTTGGTGCCTGCGTGAAGCATGAACATTATATCGGGATCTTGTTTATTGCGAGACGGTTACTTGTTTAAGTCCGAGAATAATGGTTGTTCGATTTATATGAGTAATATGTTTTATGCACTTGCACCTTTGATAGATGGTATATTCTTATTGAATCTCGATAGTGGAAATACACATATTAATAACATTGAGGCTAAACGTTTGAAATCGAGCGATAACTCGACCTATATGTGGCACTGTTGTCTTGGTCACATTGGAGTGAAGCGTATGAAGAAACTCCATTCCGATGGACTTCTTGAATCACTTGAAATATGCGAAGCATGTCTGATGGGTAAAATGACTAAGACTCCATTTTCTGGTATGATGGAGCGAGCTACGGACTTGTTGGAAATCATACATACCAATGTGTGTGGTCCAATGAGTGTAGCATCACGCGGTGGTTATCGTTATGTTCTTACCTTCACGGATGACTTGAGTAGATATGGGTATATCTATTTCATGAAACATATGTCCGAAACTTTCGAGAAGTTTAAGGAATTTCAAAGTGAGGTTGAGAATCAACGTAACAAGAAGATTAAATTTCTACGTTCTAATCGTGGAGGTGAATATCTAAGTTACGAGTTTTGGAGAGCATTTGAAGAAATGCGGAATACTTTCACAATTGACACCGCCGGGAACACCACAGCGTAATGGTGTGTCCGAACGTTGTAATCGAACTCTCTTAGATATGGTTCGTCTATGATGTCACTTACAGATTTACCACTATCATTTTGGGGTTATGCATTAGAAACAGTCGCATTCACTTTAAATAGGGCACCATCTAAATCCGTTGAAACGACACCGTATGAATTATGGTTTGGGAAGAAACCTAAATTGTCGTTCCTTAAAGTTGGGGTTGCAAAGCCTATGTAAAGAAGTTACAGCCAGACAAGCTCGAACCCAAAGCGGAAAAATGCGTCTTCATAGGATACCCGAAGGAAACTATTGGGTATACCTTCTATCAAAGATCCGAGGGCAAAATCTTCGTCGCCAAGAATGGATCCTTTCTAGAGAAGGAATTTCTCTCGAAAGAAGTGACTGGAAGGAAAGTAGAACTCGACGAGGTTGTCGGACCTTCTCTCGAACTTGCGAGTAGCACAGCAGCGGAAGTAGTTCCTGTGACGCCTGCACCAGTAAGAGAGGAAGATAATGATGATGATCATGAAACTTCAGTTGAATTGCTACAGAGCCTCGCAGGTCAACGAGAACTCGTACCACTCCAGATTGGTATGATCCCGTTATGAGTATCATGTTGGTGGATAACACCGATGACCCTGAGACATATGAGGAAGCGATGATGAGCCCAGATTCCAATAAATGGCAAGAAGCCATGAAATCCGAGATTGGATCCATGTACAAAAACCAAGTATGGACTTTGGTGGACTTACCGGATGGCCGGAAGGCTGTCGAGAACAAATGTATTTTTAAGAAGAAAACAGATGCTGATGGTAATGTTACTGTCTATAAAGCTCGACTTGTCGCAAAAGGGTTTCGACAAATTCAAGGAGTTGACTACGATGAGACTTTCTCTCCGGTAGCGAAGCTAAAGTCTGTGAGGATTATGTTAGCAATCGCTGCATATTATGATTATGAGATATGGCAGATGGATGTCAAAACAGCATTCCTCAATGGAGACATTGATGAAGAGTTGTATATGATGCAACCCAAAGGTTTTGTCGATCCTAAAGATGCTAACAAGGTATGCAAACTTCAACGGTCCATCTATGGATTGAAGCAAGCATCCCGAAGTTGGAATCAACGTTTTGATAAGGTTATCAAAAGTTTTGGTTTTATACAAACTTATGAGAAGCTTGTATTTACGAGAAAGTGAGTGGGACCTCTGTAGCATTCTTAATACTATATGTGGATGAGATATTGTTTGGGAATGATGTAGACCTTCTTAATAGTGTCAAGGAATATTTGAATAATAATTTTTCAATGAAGGATCTTGGTGAAGCAGCTTACATATTAGGCATAAAGATTTATAGAGATAGATCAAGACACCTAATATCATTGTCACAAAGTACATATTTGGACAAAGTTCTAAAGAGGTTTGGAATGGAAGATAGCAAGAAAGGGTTCTTGCCCATGTTGCCCAATACGACGTTGAGTAAAACTCAAAGTCCGATAATGGCAGAAGATAGAGAAAGGATGAGTAAGACTCCCTATGCCTCAGCCATAGGATCTCTAATGTATGCCATGCTATGTACGAGACCCGACATTGCATATGCTGTTAGTTTAACTAGCAGATATCAAAGTGATCCAGGAGTGGATCATTTGACAGCGGTCAAAAACATCCTTAAGTACTTGAGAAGAACTAAGGATATGGTTCTTTCTTATGGAGGTGATGAACAGCTTGTTGTTAATGGTTACACCGATGCTAGTTGGAACACCGATCCTGATGACTCTAAATCACAATATGGATACGTATTTATTTTGAATGGTGAAGCAGTTAGCTGGAGGAGTGCAAAGCAAAGCGTTGTGGCGAGATCTTCAACTGAA
This sequence comes from Avena sativa, assembly GCA_916181665.1. Lineage (NCBI taxonomy): Eukaryota > Viridiplantae > Streptophyta > Magnoliopsida > Poales > Poaceae > Avena > Avena sativa. The sequence continues at coordinate 292,590,048 of OV702297.1, read as the reverse complement.
TCGGAATACATGGCTGCTTCGGAAGCTTCACAAGAAGCGATATGGATGAAAGAGTTCATTACAGAGCTCGGTGTGGTTCCTAGTGCGCTGGAACCAATGTCTATCTACTGTGATAACATGGGAACCATAGCCAATGCGCAAGAACCAAGGTCACACAAGAAGCTGAAGCACATCAAGCTACGTTTTCATGCTATTCGAGAACATGTCCAAGATGGGGACATAAAGATTTGCAAAGTACACACAGATCTGAATGTGGCGGATCCGTTGACTAAACCTCTCCCGAGGGCAAAACATGACCAACACCAAACCGCCATGGGTGTTCGGTATATTACCATGTAATCTAGATTAGATGACTCTAGTGCAAGTGGGAGACTGTTGGAGATATGCCCTAGAGGCAATAATAAATGTAGTTATTATTATATCTTTGTGTTTATGATAAATGTTTACATTCATGCTATAATAGTATTAACAAGGAAACATTAATACTTGTGTGATTTGTAAACTAAAATAGAGTCCCTAGTAAAGCCTCTATATAATACTAGCTTGTTGGTTAATAAATGATTGTGGTTTCCCTATCATGAACATTGAGATGTTATTAACAACAAGATCATATCGTTAGGAGAATGATATGGCGGACATACTCCTATAGATAAGCGTAGCATAAAGATCAAGTCATTTTAATAGTTCAATTGCTATATGCTTTCTGATACATAGTAACATAATTCCTTTGACCATGAGATCATGCATATCACCTTTATCAGATGGATGCTTTGATGACATCAAACACCACACCGCAACTGGGTGGCTATAAAGGTGGCATTGAGTGTTCGGAAAGTATTGGTTGAGACACATGGATCAAGAGTGGGATTTGTCCATCCATATGACGGATATATATACTCTGGGCCCTCTCGGTGGAATGTCATCCAATTAGCTTGCAAGCATGTGACTGGCTCACAAGGGATCACATATCACGGGAACGAGAAAAGAGTACTTATCAGTAACGAGGTTGAACTAGGTATAAAGAGATATCGACGATCATAACCTCGGATAAGTAAACTATCATGAGACAAAGGAAAATTGGTATCGTATGTAAGTGGTTCATTCGATCGCAAAGTAATCGTAGAAATATGTGGTAGCCATATGAATTTCCAGATTCCTCTATTGGTTATTGTTCGGAGAAGTGTCTCGATCATGTCCGCATAATTCACGAACCGTAGGGAGACACACTTAAGGATTCGACGTTGTTTGAGTAGTTATGGAATGATGAGTAAGAGACCGAATGTTGTTCGGAGTCTCGGATGAGATCCGGGATATCACGAGGAGATCCGGAATGGTCCGGAGAATAAGATTCATATAAGGAAAGTCCTGTTTCGGAGTTGGAGAATGGTTCCGGTGTTTTCATCGGGAATGTTCTAGAAGGTTCCGGAATGTCCGGCACTCCGGAGGGGAAGGGTACATGAATGTGTTATATCAAGTTGGTATGATTGCATCATGTACTAGGTGTCATCGCTGAACAAAATAAAGGGTTTAATCAAATCCTAGTTTGAAAAGTCAAACGCCAATTTGAAAAGTCAAACGGCTATTTTGGGAAGTGGAGAGGGAGGTGGAAACCGAGTTGGGGAGGAGTTCCTCCCCTCCACCGCCGGCCCACCTTGGAAGCCGAGTTGGGGAGGGACTCCCCTCCCCTGGCACGCCACCTCCACCTATATAAGGAGGGGCAGGGCTGCCCCTCCAGGTACACCTCTCACACCCCGCAAACCCTAGCCGCCGGCGCCGCCACCTCCTGCTGCCGCCGCCGCCCTAGGGCAAACAGCCGCCGCTGCCTAGCAACCCTAGCCGCCGGCCAAGCCTCCTCCTCGGCGTGTCTAAACCATAGATCGTCGAGGCTCTCTCTCATAGTCCACCATACTCACTCCGACTTAAGGCGAAGCCCTGCGAGATCTCCCCTCTACTTCCGGTACCACGCTGTTGTGCTGCCAGAATCGCGAGGAGAGTGCTACAACCTCCGCTGCCTGCTGGAACAAGGGAGAGGAAGGTCTTCATCGAGTACCGAACGTGTGACCGACTGTGGGAGCGCTGCCGGAACGCAGCGCCGGAAGGATCGTCTACGCGATCTTGAGATCGGGAAGAGTACGACTACATCACCCACGAGAATCCGCTCTCGTTAAACACTTTGGAATCTTCAAGGGTTAGTTATTCCATCGACTCGTTGCTACAATCTAGTAGATAGATCTTGGCTTGTTTGTTTGTATGCGGTAGAAAATTTTGTTTTCCATGCTACGAAACCCTACAGTGGTATCAGAGTCGTGTCTATATGTAGATCTGTTGCACGAGTATAACACAATGGTCATTGTGGGCGTTGATGCTTTTATTGTCGATTGCTTCTTGTGTACTTTGCATCTTGCGGGATGTTGGGTTGAAGCGGCTCGGGCTAACCTTACATGACATCGTTCATGAGACTTGCTCCACGCTTTACATGCAACTTGTATTGCATAAGTGGCTTTGCGGGTACCTGTTTTTCCCAGCATAGTTAAGATTCAATTTACAACGGGTGATTGTCAATACTAGTATCAATGTTGTGGTTCTTGTTCGTAAGTTAGAACGACACTTATTGAAAGCCCCAAACCACGTAAAACATGCAAAGAAAGTAGAGGCGTCTAACTTTGTTTTGCAGGGGTGTGCTGTGATGTGATATGGCCATGATTGTGATTATATTTGATGTATTCAATGTTCCTTATTGTAAGTTGGCAACCGGCAGGAGCCATTTGTTTAATTATTTCAAACTTCAAATTATTTTTGGGGTCTTTTTAATTATTCAAAAAGGCTCGTGTTCTAAATCAAATAAGATTTACTAATATTTTCAAACACCATTCAAATTCTTAAATCCTTCTCAATCTTTTCATTAGGTTTTTATTTGTTTAATATGGTGTCAAATAATTCATCTTGAGTTATTTAGAAAGTATTTAATATGATTCTTAAATCATTTGAATTGGGTATTTGTTTTAATTCCAATGGAATTAAATATAGTTTTAATTCCCTAAATTTTTATTTGGAAAAATTTCTTTAATATTAATTAAGTTAAATTAAACAACTTTTATTTCACTTGGGTGAATTCCAAAATACTATTTTCCCATGAATTATATAATTATTCTTTTTAGAGATTTGTCTTTATTAAAATAGGGATAGAATGGTTAATGCCATTTTATTTTATTTTGGAAATTCTTTATCCTTTTATTTTATTTGGATTTGTATTATATTCATTCCATTTGCTTAATGGATTAATCCAAGATTTAATTTGGTCTTTAAATAATCCTTATTTAATATTTCTTTCTTCATCTTATAAAATCCATATCTTTTTATTTGGAGATCCAAACTTGGTGATTCCAATTTGTAAAACCTTATTTGAGATTTATTTATCATTTTAAATATATTTAGGATTATTTGCTCACCATTTGGTATGGTTTTTAGATAAGTGTTTGCTTAGCTTTGGAAATTACTTTTCCTTATCTTATTAAATTCATAAGATTTTATCTATGGCTCCAAATTGAATGAAATCAATTTATATGTTTTTATAATATTTCCATTTGTCATTCTTGATCATTTTGAAATGTTTGTTTGACCAATTTTTATATGGATCAAATCCATAGGCTTGGAGATAACTTGGAAATGATTTTTATTTCAATTAGGGTTTAGATATTGGATTTATTTTTCAAGTGTTTAAATTTCCAGATGCATTTATGAAGATTGCAATCCACTTGATTTGAATTTATTTAGATTCAAACATTAACCAATGTTTGTTCAAGATGGGATTTTTAAGTTTCCATTTAGAAACTAAAGTTTCTTTTCACCCTAAAATTCAACAATTATTTATTTTGTTTATTTATTTTTCACATTACAAGATTTGAAAAATCTTGGGATGTGACAGAAGTGGTGGAGTCCACTAGCTTCTTAACTAACATGGAAGGTGATGTTAAAATTTGTGTCGAGTCCCTCATGAGTCAACTAGGTGAAGCACACTATATCATTGATGAAAGAGATGACACCATCTCAGAGATGTTTGGGCATGCTCATGAGGCTGCCATGGAGATAGCCGCCCTATCCAATGCTCTTGAGGAAGAGCAAAGTAAAAGAGTTATTCTTGAAGAGACCAATATTTCTCATGAAGAATCATGTAACTTTAATGTCTCAAAACTTACTAAAGAATGTGACCATGATCTTTTCTTAAGTAAAGTTCTTAAAAATGAAAATATTGAGTTTATGGTTTGTCATGCTATACTAAATGAAGAGTTTGAGAAACTCAAGAAGGACCATGAGGCCCTATTGAGAAAACTCTCTATTCTCTGAAAGTCTCATGAATAACTTCAAACTCAAGTGACAAAAGAAAGTTCAATCATGTCAACTAGTGTTGCTTCAGGTTCTACTAAACCTTGTTGTGAGCATGAAGATCTGATTGAGGAGAACAATAGGTTAAAGGCCATGATTGATAAAGGTCTAGTCTTGTTCATACAAGGTGCGAAAGGTATAAATTCCCTTTTGAGCAATCAAAGAGACAATGTGACTAAGGAAACACTTGGATTTGCACCCAAGACCAAGAAAAAGAACAAGGGAAAGAACAAGAAGAAGAATGTGCCTACTCCCCCTTCCAAAATTGTTACCTTTTTGAAGGAGGAGGGAAGGCAAAAGAAAAGGAATCATGTGTCGTTAAGGATGGTGATGAACCATCTCACAATGACTTTGCGGGAAAATATAATCCATCCTATGTCCTTATGAAATCTTATGATGGTTAAGTCTATGCTAAATATGTAGGAACCTCTTATGGTGATGATTACCATTGGGCCATTTGGGTTCCTAAGATACTTGTGACTAACAAAAGAGGACCCATCCAACAATGGGTCCCTAAGACCAAGCATTAATTCTTTTGTAGGACTATGCTTCTGATGGAAGAAAATGGGTGGTTGATAGTGGTTCTGTCGTGGTATTGCCGACGAGCACGCCATGGAGGGTTCCTCACAGTGCGTGTTTAGAGACGTGGCGGAAGGCGGACGGTTGACGGGTACGAGGTAACACAGCTTACCCAGGTTCAGATCCCACGACGGTGGCGGAATCCTACTCCTGCTATAAATCACTATAAGGGCAATACGCCGAGTTACAGGGATTGGTTCGCTGTGCGAGGTTGTATGAAGTTGTGTCCTAAAGGCTCCCATAGGCCCGACTTATATAGTCGCCAGGTCCTAGGGTTACAGGTAAAAGTCCTAGCCGGACAGGTTACAGAGTCCTACACTGTCTATTACTAGTCTTGTGTATCTTGTACTCCAAGGCTCCGGGTACGTTGGTGACTCCACCGTAGCATTCCTTTATCCGGCATGGGCCTCCCTTCTGGATCCATCTAACTGGGCCGCCCAGCAGGCCATAGGCCATGCTACCGACTATGGGCCACCCGGGTTAGCCGGATAAGAGACATGCTATAAAGATACCATATAGCATATCCCCAATAGTAGCCCCCGGAGAACTTCGAGATCTTGCGCCGTCTGGCCTCTTCACGTGGAATGCTCCGTCTATATGGATGTCGGCAAATCGTCAAGAAACATCTTGTAGTCCTCCCAAAGAACCCTACAAGGCTTTCTCCGTCTTCGACTTGTAAGCCGGAGAAATGCTGAATCTTCCATCGTACTCCTCCGTAGTCGGATTGAATCCGTCTATGTCGGAATCTTTGATGTGACGGCTCATCTACCCATGTCAGCTAGGACGACATAGGCTTAGGTCAGCGACGCCTCGTAACTCACACATGCAGAGAACGCAATCATATCCGATTTTACCGCGCGAGCGATACGAACTGTTGGCGGCGACGGTTGGAGACGTGGCAAAATTTCTGCGCATGTTCGCGAACACGTCGTCTACGCGGGAACCGCCCGATCAAGCTGCACGAATCTTGACGCCGAGGATGATAAATAGTAACCATGGGGAAATCTCCACTTTTTACCTCATTCTTCTTGCATCATCTTCTTCCTTCAGCCGCGCGTCTCCTCGAGCTCTCCGCGAGAAACCTCGAAAAAACCCTAGCTCCCATCTGCACCAGTCGCACCCAACCTTCACCCCATGGCTAGCAGCAGCACCTCCCCATCAATGGCGGCATCGAGCGAAGCCGCGGTGAAGCCGGCGAGCCCCGTCGTCGTGCCCCCAGAGGGCCTGGTCATCCCCGCATCGGCGGTGATCGAATCCACCGGCGGCGACCAAAATTTGGCGGCGCTAGAGCCACCGGAGGAGGAGCCAGATTCGCACAAGGACGACAGGCGCGGCTTGGACATCACCGACCGTGACATCCAAGAGATGGTCGCCGAAGGCTACCTCCCCGCGATGGAGGGGCTCGCCTGGCGGGCGGCGCCGGCCGGCGAGGTGACACCTTCTCCCCAAGCCAGAGAAAAGGTGTACCTCAAAGCTCAGCTGGTACTCGGCGTTTCTCTGCCTATCTCCCACTTCTTCCTCTCCGTCTTAAACCACTATAAGGTCCAGCCCCACAACCTTTCCCCCAATAGTATATTAGTGGCTAGCAACTTCGCGGCACTTTGTGAGGGATATCTAGGGATAAGGCCTAGGTTAGACCTTTTTGTGTACTTCTTCACCATCAAACGTGAAGCCGGACATAGTAAGGAGGAGCTTAGGAACTGCGGCACCATAAGCTTCAAGATTCGACCTGGCCGACGGTTCCCCGACATCGTCGGCCACGAGTCCTGCAAGAATTGGCAGCGGACGTACTTCTACGGCCCCGACATTCCTCTGGCGGGCCGAGAAGTAACGTACCCGGACTTCGTGGACGGGGCCGCCGCTGAAGTTTCCACATGGAGATCCCAAGCCTCTCTTCCCTCTGACCTCGACGCTTCTCGTGCTATAAGGCGGATCGAATGGTTTGTAGAGACGGGTTTGACCGGCTTGGACCTAGCCATGTGCTGGTTCATCAGGCGAATCCAACCTCTACAGCACCGCGCGAAGTACATGCACGAGTATACCAGTGACAGAAGGGATAGCCTCCGCATCTCCATGGATAACTTCTCGAGCGACTCTGTCAAGCTCCGCCTTAAGGACATTGTCAAGGTGAAGGATAAGAAGCCTGGCTTCACCATCACCTACGACATGTTCATAGATGGCAAGTGCCCAAAGGTAGGTTTTTATTTTCCGTGCATGACATATACTCCAGCTCTTCCGTCTTGCAAATGTCATTTTGTCTAACACGGTGACTTCTTACTTAACATCTTAGCGATCTAGAGGAGGGCAACCTGGCTGCCCAAATCTACGATCAAAAGATGAAGGAAGTCACGGTAGTGTCCGACGACGAGGTCCCGTTGGCGCGAAGGCGGAAGAGCTCCACCTCTGACGTTGCCGATGGGGGCAAGAAGAAGAAGACGGAGGGTGGAGCCTCCAAAAAGACTACCGCCGCCCTGGAGGCGGAAAAGAGAAGAACCACCAGGATCTTTGCCAAAGCACCCCCCTAGTGTAAGCTTCTCATTTTCCGACATTGTCTATTTATCTGTCTTGCTCCTGTCCTTATGCATTTTGCATGTTTCAGGAAGAAAGCCACGACCAGCCTCAAGAAGACCTCCAAAACTTTGGGGGATTCTCGAAATATCAAAGACATGCTGCATCGCGACGCCTCCCCCTCCATCGCCCCTGCTACCCCTGCCGTCAATCCCTCGTCTGCCCCGACAAGCTCACAAGCTCAGTAGGCACCAGGCCCTTCCACCATGGAAGTGGATTCTACCGCCTCTACCGAACTTGCTGTTGTCGGCGAGCAGGCGACGCAGGAGAGCACCGCTCAACAAATGGCTGAAGCTCCGGCTAAGGATGCCATCGGTGGCGGCAAGGCGGTGGTGGAAGCAGGTACTTCTGCCAAAGGCGGCGCCCTTGCTCCCCAGAAACCCTTTGAGTTTCCAAAGATAGTCTACCCGGCGCTCACGCCGAGTAACACAACTCTGGTTCCTGGAGGAGTACCGACATCTCCGACATGCGGTCTTGAGGAGCTCCTCCGACAAGCAAAAATATTGCGAGGAAATAGCGTTTCCTTTGGCAAGCTGTTAGCCGAGAGCGCTACAAACCTCAAGATCATCGCACTTGTAAGTTTACTTTGCCTTCTGCATTTCATATGAGTATCCCACTGTAGCCCCCGAGGATGTAGACGAAAAACCATAGGTTTTGCATCTATATGCTCTAAGAGTGACTAAGTTAGAAAAAACTCTCATTGTAGCCCCTAAGCATTTAGATGGAATGAACTATTCCGACTAGATGCTTTAAGAGTAGCATACGCAGTGTTTATAATTTTCAATACTGTAGCCCCCAAGCCTCTAGTTGTAACTGAATTAGTTCCGACTAGATGCTTAAAGAAAAGCTAAGCAGATTCCGAGTTAAAAACTTTATACTGTAGCCCCCAAGCTTCTAATCAAGAACTAAATTAGTTCCGACTAGATGCTTTAAAGAAAATCTAAGCATATTGCTAAGTTAAAAACTCTCGCTGTAGCCCCCGAGCGTCTAAGTGGAAAATTTTCCGACTAGTTGCTCCAAGCAGACTAAACAACGGTTTAACTTTTTTATTTTTTCCACAGAACGAGAATGCTCGGAGGGGCATGGCCAACGACAAGTACCAGAAGATGCGCGCAGATCTTGAAGCCGAAAAGGGTAAAACTGCCATCTTGAAGGAACAGATCATCAAAAACAAGAGTTTGTTTTCTTTTTTGCGCATTCCGTCTTGGTTTTGTGCCTTCATTCTCCGAGTACTCACTGTGTACTTTGTTTTCTCCGACTTTGCAGAACATGTCGCCAAGGCCAAGGACATTGTCGAGCAGTCCAAGCACATCCAGCAGCTAGACTGCGAGAACAAGATCCTTAAGGAGGAGAGGAAAGAAATGCTGAAAATGCATGAGGATTCCATGAAGGCCCTGCAGGACTCCGCCTCCGTGGAAATCAATCGCTTGAAGGAGGAGCTTGCGATCTTAAAAGATCAGAAGCGAGCTGCTGATGAGCAGAACCAACGCCACAGCGAGGCGTTTAAGCTCCTTCAACAAGAGAAAGAATCCCTAGCGGACACCCTCTGGCAGGCTAAGGCCAGCATCTTCAGTAAGTTTCCTCCGCCTTGTATTTATGTAGTCTGGATACTTAGAATTTATTGAACTCATGCGCTTCTTTGTCGAAAATTGCAGCTCCTATGGGTTTAACCTGATCGCCTCCTTCGGACAAGGCATGCATGGTTCTTGCCGGCAACTTCATCAACACCTCCATCGCCCAAGCCAAAGAGATTGCCAAGCCCCTCCAGATACACATCAAGGCCTCGGACTCTGTGGCAAAGTACTCGGAGATTCTGCGCCGAGCCCCCGAGCACGTCACAAGCTGGAAAGCTTCATGTGCACGGGCTGGCGCAAGGATGGCGATATCAATGGTGAAGGCACACTACGAAGGTGCCGACATCGACACGGTGACCTCTGGTATTCCCGACATTGACGATGACGGCAAAGAGATTGATCATGAAGCCATCTTGTCATCACTCGCGGGTTATGACACCAGAGTTGCCGAGTTGGTGGACATCGACGTCTTCGTGCCCATGAACACCATCGACAGCGTCAACCAAGACTCCTCCGAGTCCCACCACAGTGCCGACGTTGAGGGCGATTCTCCGGCTGGTGACGATGCTACTTCCAAGTCTCCTACGCCAAAGGAATGAAAAACAACTTTGTAATATTTGTTTCACCTTTGGTGTATGCACGAAAAAAAAACTTGGTGATGTAACTTAAGGTGGAAAACAATGGTTGTTATGTCCTGCCACTTAAGAACTAATTTCCAGCATGTATATATTTTTTAAGCAAGTGTTGGCTTATCCATTACTTTGGTTCTTATGCTTGACTTTTCGTGAGTCGAAATACTCGTTGTCGGAACCATGCGCTTAGGTGATGATGCCCAATGGCACCGTCAATAACCTGAGCACAAAATCTCTGACAATAAGTGCCGAAAGTCACTACTCCAGAATCCACATAAAAACAACAAAGAACGCGTAGACCAGAAAACTTAAGCTAACGCCCGTAGGCGGAATTTTCACAAGTGCAAACGCAATACTTGTGCATAAAGGTTTTACATGATCCAAAAATGAACACTAAAGGAGGTAAAAGACTCAGAAATATGAGTGAACCAAAGAGATTTATTTCGTTGATCATATAAGAGATACACAATTAGATAAAAAATGCTAAGTGTAAAAAGGACATAGCTGTGCTCTTTTCCATGGCTAATCAAGCTTCGGTTAGTCATCATACGGGTCACGACGCTTACGCTTATGATCCTCGTTGGGTCTATCCTTTAGTTCACGATTGTCAACAAGGTAGTAAGACCCATTGAGTAGCGCCTTGCTTATGATGAACGGTCCTTCCCATGGAGGGGATAATTTGTGTGACTTCTTCTGCTTAAGTCGGAGCACCAAATCTCCCTCTTTAAACGAGCGATGCCAAACGCGGCGACTATGGTAGCTGTGTAGCTTCTGCTGGTAGATGGCGGATCTTTGGCATGCCAAAACGCGCTCATCCTTGAGAAGATCCACACCTAGGCGTCTAGATTCTTCAGCGTCATCTTCGTCGTAGGCGGCAACTCTTGGTGCATCGTGTAGGATGTCGGAGGGCGGGATGGCTTCTGCTCCATATACCATGAAGTAAGGGGTGTAGCCGGTAGATCTGTTGGGTGTAGTTCGTAAACTCCATAACACAGATAGCAATTCTTCCGCCCAGGCTCCAGCTGCTCTATGTAGCGGTGCCTCAAGACGTGGCTCGATTCCCTGCAGAATTAATCCATTGGCTCGCTCGACTTGACCATTGGATTGTGGGTGTGCCACAGATGCAAGGTCAAGCCGGATGCCTTTCTCCCAGCAATAAGCCTCCACTTCTCCGAGTGATAAATTGCTGACGTTGTCGGTGATAATGCTGTGTGGGAGACCAAATCTCACCACTAGATCTCGGACGAACCTGAGGGCAGTTTCCCCATCAAGCTTTCTAATGGGTTTAGCTTCTATCCATTTAGTGAATTTGTCAACTGCTACAAGCAGATGCGTAAACCCACAAGGTGCCGTCTGTAACAGTCCCACCATGTCTAGCCCCCATACTGCAAACGGCCAAGTTATTGGTATTGTTCGCAGTTCTTCAGCAGGAACATGTGGTTATCGGGCATAATACTGGCATCCCATGCATGCCTCAACCAGCTTGTCAGCGTCCACCTTTGCGGTCAACCAGTAGAATCCTTGTCGGAAGGCTTTCGCGACCAATGATCGAGGAGCGGCGTGATGCCCGCAATCTCCGAGATGGATTTTGCGTAGGATTTCCATACCTTCTAGCTGGGAAACACACTTTAGGTATACACCAGTAGTGCTCCTTTTATAGAGTTGCCGATTGATTATGGTATAACCCTTTGCTCGTCGTACTATTTGTCGTCTTTGGACTTCGTCATCGGGCAAATTCCGTGTTCGAGGTATTCCATGAACGGTTTTGTCCAAGCCGGAGGGATCTTGGTCACCATGTTGACGAAAGAGTCAGCTCTATCCGGGTTGTCGATGTCGGGCCCCTTCACGGATGGTGTGATCAGGTGCTCTAGGAAAAATCCTAGCGGAATTCGCTTGCGCCTTGATCCTAGCTTAGAGAGCAGATCAGCCGCCTCGTTTTGTTACCTAGGCACATACTTGACTTCGTAGCCCAAGAAGCTCTTGGCTATCTCGTCCACTTCGTCTCGATATGCCGCCATCATAGGGTTCCGCGCATTCCAGGTGCCAGCCACCTGCTGGGCAACCAAGTCGGAATCTCCACAGCAAACTATGCGCTTGATGCCAATATCCTTGGCTACACGTAGTCCATGAATGAGTGCTTCATACTCCGCCATGTTGTTTGTAGCCTCGAAGTGGATCTGCAGAACGTAGTGTAGCTTGTCTCCTGTTGGTGACTGTAGCAATACACCAGCCCCTGAGCCATTGAGCAGCTTTGATCCGTCAAAGTGCATCACCCAGTACTCTGGTTCTGGCAACGGAGTAGCGTCTGGCATCTCCGTCCAATCTGCAAAAAAAACCGCCAAGGCTTGTGACTTGATAGCGTCGCATCTCTTGTAGGTGATCTCGAAGGCAGAAAGTTCAATTCCCCACTTTGCGACCCTTCCTGTAGCATTGCTGTTATTGATGATGTCGGATAGTGGAGTCTTGCTCACCACTGTGATTGGGTGCTCCTGAAAGTAATGCCTCAGCTTCCGAAAAGCAAGGAATACTCCATAAGCTATCTTTTGGTAGTGCCAGTAACGCTGCTTGGACTCCATCAAGACCTCGCTCACATAGTAAACTGGCCGTTGAACTCCGTGCTCGTAGCCTGGTTCCTTCCGCTCTACCACGACGACGATGCTGATAACCCGGTTGGTTGCCGCCATGTAAATTAACAGGGTCTCACCAGGCTCGGGTGCTGCAAGGATGAGCGCTGAGGAAAGAATCTCCTTGAGATGCTTCAATGCTGCATCTGCTTCGTTCGTCCACATGAATTTGTCCGCCTTCTTCAGCAACTTGTACAACGGAAGGGCCTTCTCTCCAAGTCGGCTGACCAACCGACTAACTGCTGCAACACAATTCGTTAGTCGTTGAATGTCCTTTAGGCATGTCGGACGGTTTATGTTTAAGATGGCCTTGATTTTCTCCGGGTTGACCTCGATTCCACGTTGGGAAACGATGAAGCCCAACAATTTGCCGGCTGGAACCCCGAAGACGCACTTCTTAGGGTTGAGCATCATGTTGTATTTCTGGAGATTATCAAAGGTTTCTTTTAACTCGGAGATTAAGTCGTTTTACTTTTTAGACATCACCACGATATCGTCCACATAGGCGTGAACGTTCCGACCAATTTGGTCGTGAAGGCAACGTTGCATCGTCCGCTGGTAGGTAGCACCTACGTTTTTCAGCCCAAAGGGCATCGTGACATAGCAAAACGTGCCGTAGGGGGTAGTGAACGAAGTGGCCAATTGGTCTGACTTCCTCATTTTGATCTAGTGGTGTCCTCAGTATGCATCGAGAAAACACAAAAGTTCCAAGCCAGCCATCGAGTCAATGACTTGGTCAATGCGAGGCAAAGCAAATGGATCTTTGGGACATGCTTTGTTCAAGCCGGATCTTTGGGACATGCTTTGTTCAAGCCGGGATTGGCCACCCATTGGGTGTGAAGGACTTCTTGGATAAATCTAGTCTTAAGTAACCTAACTATCTCTTTGCCAATGGCGCGTCTCTTCTCATCTCCAAAGCGTCGTAGAGGTTGTTTCACTGGTTTGCATTTTGGATCAATGTTTAAGCTGTGCTCGGCAAGTTCCCTAGGTACACCTTTTATGTCGGCAGGTTGCCAGGCAAACATGTCCCTATTCTCACGGAGGAACTCGATGAGCGCGCTTTCCTATTTGGGATCCAGGTTCGTCCCAATGGCGACGGTCTTGGAGGCATCGCCTACCACAAGTTCCACCGGCTTGGTCTCGATGGCGGCCTTGAACGCAGGAGTGGAGTCGGAGATCTGCTTCTTCGACGCGGGCATCTCTGAGTCATTGACCTTGCTCTGGATCTCTTTGAATTCTTCGATGTAGAGGACAACTTCTACAACAGCTGCTTCATTGATCTCGCAGTCCCTTGCCTTGGTAAAGCTTCCGGATACGGTGATGATACTGTTTGGTCCGGGTATCTTGAGTTTGTTGTAGACGAAGCATGGCTTGGCCATGAACGTGTGGAATATGTCGCGACCGAATATGACGTGGTACACGCTCTTGAAGGGGACCACCTCGAAGGTCATGCGCTCTTGGCGGTAATTATTAACATCGCCAAAGGCAACCTGAAGTGTAATGCACCCAAGGGACCGAGCCTCCTGACCAGGAACTACGCCGTGGAAAATGGTGTTGGTCCGCCTTAGGTTTGCCTCCGTCAAGTTCATCTTCTGAAGTGTATCCAGGTACATGATGTTGATGCTGCTTCCACTATACACCATACACTTGGTGAATTCCACGCCGTCAATCAGGGGGTTGATGACCATGGCGTACTGGTTCTCCGTGGGCACAAGGTCTGGGTGGTCAGTCCTGTCCCAAGTTATTGGAACCTCCGACCAGCGCAGGTACTGGGGAACTGGGGGGAGAGTGGCCATCAGGATCCTCAGAGAGGTGTTCTGTTGTCGGACGGTGGGGGTGCCAAGGAAAGTGTGGTAGACTGGGGCCTTCTTTGCGAAGGGGTTCTTGCCCTTGTCGTCACTCTTGGCGGCGTGCTTGGGGTCAACGTCTTCGTCCATGTCACTTGAATCCTTGGACTCCTCCTTCTTCTTCCCCTTGCCCTTGCCTCGTGGTCTGTTCTTCCGACTTCGCTTGTAGCCGAACTCCGAGTCTTCCTTGAGGTAGTTGATGAACTTGCAGTGTCGATTGGTATGGGTGGCCTTGCCGTTGGCGTTGAGGTGTATGAGGCACGGCATATCGCGGTACTCCTCGTAGGTTTGGGGAACACGGAGCGGCGCCGAAGTGGTTTCACTTCCTCGCTGTTGCCCACGACCAGCTCCCCTTCCTCGGCCACGTTGTCCGCCTTCTCCTCGTCCTGCAAAAGTCATAGCGACCATGTCGGTAGATTGCTTTTCTTCTGGAGCGGTTTTCCGATTTGTACTGCTGTTCCTCCGAGCTTGAGTTGGAACGGCCGTTGCCGGCAAGGAGCCGCGAGCGTCGTCGTCGGCAGCTGCGAACTCACTAGCCAACTGAATCATATGGTTCAAGTCAAGCTGGTGATTGTCCTGCAATTGCTTCAGCTTATGTCGGAGCAGCGTGCCCCTTTCCAACCCATCGATGAAGGCGGCCATGGCGGTCTGAGCGTGCACTCATGCGCAGGAATTCTTCATATCCAGCCAGCGGGAGAGGTAGGCGCGAGATGTCTCGTCTTTCTCTTGCACGCACCGCTGTAGATCGCCTACGGTGCAGGGACGCTTGTATGTACCCTCAAAGTTCTTGGTGAACGCTTCTTGCATGTCCAGCCAGTTGTAGATAGATTTCTCCGGCAAGTCGTCGATCCATTGACAGGCCGTGCCTGCCAACATTAATGGGAGGTACTTGACGGCAACGTTGCGGTTGCCTCCGACAATCTCCACCGCGTTGCCGTAGTCCTGCAACCATGTGGCTGGCTTGGCGGTGCCGTCATAGGGCTTGATGGTCTTGTCAATCCGGAAACCTTTGGGGTAAGTTGCGGACCGTATTGCAGGTCCAAAGCAACATGGTCCCAGGTATGGTCCTTCCCGGGCCTCGTGGATATTATCGATCCGCGAACGTGCATCGTACGGCTCCGGGTTCTTCTTCTTTTTGTCAACAGGGGATGGGCTGCGTGAACGACGCGGGCCTCCTCCGCCATGGTGACTGCTTGGTGGTGACGGAGGTGGAGGTGGCGGTGGGTTAGCCTTCTTGTTGTTACCTTCCTGCGACGCCTCACGCCTGTCATGGTTGCTTGTCGGACGCGGAGGGTCATGGCGTGACCTGCTCTTGTGTCCTTGGTTGCGCTCTCCATCATGACGGGCCTGCTATTTGTTGTCGCGGATGACGATGCCGCACTGCTTTGGTGGGGGCATATCCGCACGATGGTGAGTCTTGTAATCTTCATGATGTCAGGGGGATCGGGGCGGTGGCGATGGGTGACGAGGTCGGGCCTTTTCTCCGTGGTCGGAGGATATGTGGATGGCGTCCTTCCTGTTACGCGCACCCCTCCGTCTTTGTTCCGATGAACCCGTCTGGGACCCAACATCAAGAGGAGATCTGTCCCTTGGCGGCTTGTACTGGCTAGATTGGTAGAGCGCTGGGTCAGACTCAAGCCTCTAAGAGGTGGCCTTTTCCTGCTGCTTCACCGCCTTGGCCACTAGGTCATAGACCTGTTCCACTGCCTCAGACGATCTATCCTGCTCCAGAAGGGTCTTGGCGACAGCGAGGTTAAGGAGTGGGGTGGGAATCACCTGCTTGCCTTCACTGTCAATGTATAGTTTGGCCTGTGCCGGCTTCGAGGGAGCCCATCCTAGGTTACACCGTACACCAGGATCACTGGTGACGCGAGCTGGAGCTTTCTTAGCCTTCTGCTGCTGTAGCAAAGTCTTGTATTCGGCCTCCATTGCTCTAGCTTTCTCTATGGACTTCTGCGCGTTAACCAGATCTCGATCTATTTTAGCGCCTTGCTCCGCGATGGCATGCGCTTCCTCCAGCAACTGTTGGCGCCTCTCGTCAAGCTGGGTCACATTCCGGATATGAGCAACGGTTAGTGGCTCGACAAGGAGATTGTCGTACATCACTCTATCTGCTGGAGTAACTTGCGCTGCTGCCGACGTAGATGCTGGAGGCGGCAAGTTTGCGGTGTTGTTGTTGCTCGGGCCGGTGCCGAGTTCCTGTGGCTGCTGCGCTGGGTTAGGCAGAGGAGGCATGACTTTTGCGCGATCATTGTCAGCAGCAATAAGTGGCCCCTTCCCCTTTTCCAGCGCTGTAGGCGGAGCTCGCCCGGGTTGATCTTCATCCATCGTCGTCCCGATGGTGAAGAACACCTCTCGGGATGTGACGGCATTGTTGGCTTGCTCGTCGCGCGTGTACTCCTCCTCCGTCTCCTGCATGGCGGAGTCTAGTTCCTCTGGACTGAAATCTATCTCCTCTGAGTCTGGACTGAAATCACCATAAAGCGCGTCAATGACAGAGTCGAAGGGTGCCAGGACTTCTTCGATGGCGGGTGGTGGAGGTGCAACGGCCTCGACGATGACTGGAGGTGGTGGCGCAGCTGCGACGATGGCGGCCGGAGGCGGTGGTGGCAGTGGCTGAATCGGAGGGGCTCCGTCAATGAGCGCGAGCGCTGTCTGAGTTGCTGCTTCGGCCTCCACGTAGTTGTTGACGGTGTTCACCATGCCTTCGAAGGTAAGGCGTCCTGACGCCTGCTGCCGTCTTAGAGAATGTCGGAGAAGCGTGCCATGGTCCAGTCCTTCCACAAAGTGATACATAGCATCCTCATTGGGGTAGTGGGCCAGATCGGCTCGTATACGGAGCCACCTGGCCAGGTAATCGCGGGGGTTTTCGCCCTCTCTCTGAACGCAGCGCCCCAGATCGAAGATGGTAACCACGCCGACGAACTTGGATCTCTGCTGTCCAAACGCACGGACAAAGCCAGCGGATTTGCAGTGATCTTCCACCTTTATATCCTGCACAAGGGCGGTTTGGGTGGGCCTTGAATTTTTCCGATCTTTGTCGGCAAACTCCGAAGGGAGATCCGACATCGATCCTTCCGCGAACGTATCCAGCCCATAGGCGGTCCGTGCGGGTCTTGGTGCTTCTCCGATTCCCAGGGAACTAGTGCCCGAGTCGGTTTCGCCGATGAAGAGGTGGATGTCTCCGATAGGAACGATCGAACACCGCGTAGGGTTTGTCTTCGCCAGGATCCAGAACTTGTCGGGAGGGACGATCGGAATGTTGCCAAAGAAGAGAACGCGACCGATGGCTACGGTTTTGCCGATTCCCGCGAAGACCTTGGTCCTCGCCCGCTGAAGAGCCTGAAGCGCCTCTTGCACCACGGTGGGCGCCAACTGTCGTGGTATTGCCGACGAGTACGCCATGGAGGGGTCCTCACAGTGCATGTTTAGAGACGTGGGGGAAGGCGGACGGTTGACGGGTATGAGGTAACACATCTTACCTAGGTTCAGATCCCACGATGGTGGCGGAATCCTACTCCTACTATAAATCACTATAAGGGCAATACGCCGAGTTATAGGGATTGGTTCGTTGTGCGAGGTTGTATGAAGTTGTGTCCTAAAGGCTCCCATAGGCCCGACTTATATAGTCGCCAGGTCCTAGGGTTACAGGGAAAGTCCTAGCCGGACAGGTTACAGAGTCCTACACTGTCTATTACTAGTCTTGTGTATCTTGTACTCCAAGGCTCCGGGTACTTTGGTGACTCCACCGTAGCCTTCCTTTATCCGGAATGGGCCTCCCTTTTGGATCCATCTAACTAGGCCTCCCAGCAGGCCATAGGCCATGCTACCGACTATGGGCCACCTGGGTTAGCCGGATAAGAGACATGCTATAAGGATACCCATATAGCATATCCCCAATAGGTTCCACTAGTCATATGACTGGAAGCAAAGAAATGCTCGATGAGACAAAACAAAATTCTTCAAACATGTGTGTCACTTATGGAGATGGATTAACTTCTAAGGTATTAGGTTTGGGTAAGGTAGTGGTCACACCAGATATTTCTATTGTGGACATTATGCTTGTCAAAACCCTTTCATATAATTTACTTTCCGTTCATCAACTTACTCTTATGGGTTTTGTAGCCTACTTTGACTCCAAGGTTGTGGTTCTCATGTGGAGAAAGACTCTCTCTATAGCCTTTCTTGGGCATGTCGAGAATGGTTTGTATGTGGTAGATTTCGATAAGAAACCCACACCTACCACGGCTTGCCTAATGGCTAAAGGTGACGTGGGATGGATTTGGCATCGTCGTCTTGCCCACGTCAACATGAGGTCTTGCAAAGTCCCCATACGGGAGGTCATATCCTTGGACTAAAAGAAAATGTTCGTTTTGTCAAAGATCGTGTGTAGGGCATGTATTAAAGGAAAGCTCCATGAGTCGGTTCACCCTCCCATGACTACCATCTATTCCAATGGGATCTTAGAGGTTCTTCACATGGTCCTCTTTGGTCCTCCATCCTTCAATAGTATTGGAGGGAAAAAATATTGCTTGGTTATTGTCGATGACTACTCAAGATACACTTGGGTATATTTCTTTAAGAAGAAGAGTGAGACTCAACAAACCGTTATTGACTTTGCCAATGAAGTTAAAAAATCAACATAATAAGAAGATCTTGGCCATTAGAAGTGACAATGGTACCGAGTTCAAGAACTACACCTTGGATGAGTTCCTTAGTAATGAAGGGGATCAAGCATCAACATTCCGCTCCATATACCCCTCAAAAAATGGTGTGGTGGAAAGGAAGAACTGGACTTTATGGATATGACAAGAACCATGATTGCGGAGTTCAAGTCTCCATATAAATTTTGGGCCAAAACTATCTCAACCGCTTGTCATATTGCCAACCGTGTGTATCTCTGTAAGCACTTGGACATGGCCCCTGATGAGATCCTCACCGATAAGAAACCAAGTATCCACTACCATCATGTGTTTGGGTGCAAATGATATATCCTCAAGAAAGGTAACCGGTTATCTAAATTTGAGTATCGTGCTATTAAAGGTATCTTTGTTGGCTATGCTTCGTATTCTCACGCTTATAGAGTGTATAAAAATTCCACCAGACAAGTTATAGTCACTTGTAACGTGAGGTTCAAAGAGCATAATGGCTCCCAAGTGGGGCAATTTTATATTGATGATGTAGGTGATGAAATTCCTCCTCGAGCCATAAGAAGAATGAGTGTGGGATTTTTCCACCCCATTGAGGATCCCCTTGTGGTTGAAGGAAAATGATAGTGCTATACTCATGTGGAGCCCTCACCTACACAAGATCTTCAACAACCCCATAGTCTTCAAGATACTCTAGTTGAAGAGATAGCTCATGATCAAGGTCAAGTACAAGTGAATGATGGGTGTGTATCACCCCCTATGGACCAAGGTCAAGCTCACGAAGATGGAAAAGGACAAAATGTAGAGCAAGCTCAAGAAGAGGAGCAAGCTCATTTTTAAGGTCAAGACAAGGATCAAAATAGTGGTGATGACCAAGAGGATTCTCAAGAATCCATTGAGACGCTTATCATGAAGCAAGAAGGATCGCCAAGCTTATTCGAGAAGGACTTTCCCTTGATAATGTTGTTGGTGATATTGAAAGGGGAATTACTACTCGTAACAAAGTGGCTAACTTTGTTGGCCACAATAGTTTCATTCCATGTGTAGAGCCCCAAAAGGTGTATGAGGCGCTTGAAGACCCGGATTGCCTTGAAGCCATGCATGAAGAGCTTCACAACTTTGAGCGCAAAAAAGTGTGGTCATTAGTGGAGAGACCCAAGGAGTGCCATAATGTCATTGCGACAAAGTGGATCTTCAAGAACAAGCAAGATGAAAGTGGAATGGTCATCCGCAACAAGCCAAGATTGGTGGCTCAAGGCTTCTCCCAAGTCGAGGGTATCGACTATGGTGAAACTTTTTCCCCCATTGCCCGTCTTGAATCCATTCGTACCTTGATTGCATATGCATCTCATCATAACTTCAAGTTGCAACAAATGGATGTTAAGAGTGCATTTCTTAATGGTCCCTTAAATGAGTTGGTGTATGTCAAGCAACCTCTGGGTTTTGAGGATCCCAAGTTTCCAAACCATGTTTACAAACTTGATAAGGCGCTTTATGGGCTTAAACAATCCCCTTGTGCATGGTACGAGCACCTTGTAAAGTTGTTGGTAGACTGTGGTTTCGAAGTTGGGCTAATTGACCCTACTCTTTTTACTAAGATATTTGGAGGAAACTTGTTCATATGCCAAATTTATGTTGATGATATTATCTTTGGTTCGCCTAACAAAGATTTAAATGATGTATTTGCTAAGCTAATGACCTATGACCTATGAGTTTGAAATGTCTATGATGGGCGAATTGCAATTCTTTCTTGGATCTCAAGTGAAGAAATTGATTTGCAGGTATCTTCATTAATAAAACCAAAAACATTCAAGATATGCTCAAGAGGTTCAAGCGGACCGATCTAAATTGAGCCAAGACTCCCATTCCTCTCAAGTGTGATCTCACCCTCGATACTAAGGGTAAATATGTGGATCAAAAGGTATATCATTCTATGATTCGTTATTTGCTTTATCTTTGTGCATCTAGACCGGATATCATGTTAAGTGTGGGTATTTGTGCACGGTTTCAAGTTTCCCCAAAAGAAAGCCACCTTGTGGTGGTCAAGCAAATCTTTCGATATTTAGTTGATTCCCCAAACTTTAGCTTATGGTATACCAAGGGCTTGAGCTTTGTTCTTCATGGTTTCACGGACTTGGATGTGGGGCAGGAGACAAAGTTGGAAGGAAATCAACCTCCGGGGCTTGCCAATTCCTTGGTAGGTACTTGGTGTGTTAGTCATCTAAGAAACAAGATTGTGTCTCCTTGTCATCCGCCGAGGCCGAGTAGATTGCGGCCGCTAGTTGTGCACAATTGTTGTGGATGAGTGATGACTGCAAGTGCACAGATCGGATGTAGCTAGTTTGGAAATAAAGATATCGATCCCACAGGGAGAAGGAGTCTGAAGTCTAAGAATTCTTGAAGTAAATACTGAAAATATAATTGCTACATAAAGTTCTAAGTGATAAGATAAAATGTGAGTAATGTGTAAAAAGGTGTTTTGGGGTTTTTGGTATAAGAGAACAATGTGTAAAGTAACTAAAACTGGATACAAAAAGTAAGTATCACGTATGTAAAAGAGATTTGAAACTTTAGTGGGAGAAAGCGTTCTCAGGGATTAGCGAATACACCGCTAGCATTATAAAGGGCTAAGGTAAAGATTATCATCATGAACATTCTCAACTATGTATGTTTGGAAGGAACTCCGTATTTGGACAAAGAGGCAGCAACCACTGCTCAAATCATCCTCATAACCACAACAGACAGCAATCAACATCAATTGAATTACCGCGCTAATAAGGGACATAATCCCGCAGGACGTATCCCATGGCATGGATAGTGTTTCGTGAGTTTTCTAGATTCCCATGTTGATACATAAGGGGTGCCAGCAGCTTTATAGTCATTGTAAGTACTAACATCCCTCCGTCTACCAACAAGTAGTTCCCTACATCAAGTCCCCACAAGAGGCAAATATTAGAGAGGTCGACTACTCCAAACATCAAGATGTAGAGAATCTAACACATGGTCACATCGATGAATATCATAATAAACTTTATCTTATTTCAATCTCATACTAGGGTTTCTGCATCTCCCCAAGAACTAATGATCTACTCAGACATGGAGGCAGACAACATCATAGTAATTGTAATGGAAGTGATCATTGATGAATAGTACTTGTATAAATCCACAACTAGTGCAAGAATTGCAACAAGATCTATATGGGATGGATGGAGATGGTGGTGGTGATGAAGATGCAGCGGTTGATGAAGATGGAGACCAATGCCTTGGTGATGGAGTCATGTGAACAAGATACTAGTGCATCTCATTCATTCATATCAAGAGCATTTGTTGAAAGAAATGAACTGCCGGTAGAAACTATTGGGTGTCCTATAAAAGTAAGTTCTCCAGGTGGAGAAATGATAGTGAATTCAGGATGTCATGATCTAGTCATAGAGTTTGGGAAGTATAAGTTTCCCGTTAACTTGATAATTCTAAACTCCCAAGGATTGGATGTCATTTTGGGAATGGACTGGATGACTAAGTACAAAGGAGTGATAGATTGTGCCAACCATACTGTCTCACTCACAACTCCAGAAAATAAAAGGATCAGATTCAAGACCAACTTTGAAGCAAAAAGGAGTATGCTTAATTCTCTTAAGGGGGTTAGCATAGACAGTGTGCCAATTGTGAGTGAATATCCGAATGTGTTTCCGGAAGAATTGTCGGGAATGCCACCAGATAGAGACGTGGAGTTTCTTATAGATTTGGTACCAGGGTCTGGACCAATAGCAAAGAGACCATATAAGATGTCAGTTGATGAACCGAAAGAACTCAAGAAACAACTTGGAGAACAGTTACAGAAAGGATTTATTCAACCAAGTTCTTCATCTTGGGGAGCCCCAGTTTTGTTCGTGGAGAAGAAAGATAGAAGTCAAAGGTTATGCATAGATTACCATTCACTCAACGAGATGACTATCAAGAACAAATACCCTTTGCCTAGAATCAATGACTTGTTTGATCAGCTGGAAGGAGCTTGTGTGTTCTCAAAGATTGATCTCCGATCAGGTTATTTTCAACTCAAGATAAGGGAACAAGACATACCTAAAACAACTTTCACTACAAGGTATGGATTGTATGAGTATACCGTAATGCCTTTTGGTTTGACCAATGCTCCAGCATACTTCATGAATATGATGAACAAGGTGTTCATGGAATTCCTTGACAAGTTTGTTGTCGTTTTCATCGATGACATTTTAGTCTACTCCAAGAGCAAAGAAGAGCATGAAGGACATTTGCGTTTGATACTTGAGAAGTTAAGAGAGCATAAACTTTATGCCAAATTCAGCAAGTGTGAATTCTGGTTGAATGAAGTCGGATTTCTTGGACATGTTATGACAAAGGATGGTGTAGCAGTTGATCCTGCTAAGGCTGTAACTGAATGGGAATCTCCCAAGTCAGTGAAAGAGGTTCGTAGTTTCCTTGGCTTAGCAGGTTACTACCGAAGGTTCATTGAAAATTTCTCCAAGGTAGCTAAGCCCATGATGGAATTGCTAAAGAAAGACAAGAAGTTTTCTTGGTCTGAAGGTTGTGAAGTCAGCTTTCAGGAATTGAAGAAGAGACTTGTGACAGCACCAGTCTTGTGTCTGCCAGATTTGGAAAAAGATTTCCAAGTATATTGTGATGCATCTCATCAGGGTTTGGGTGCAGTACTTATGCAAGACGGTAAAGTTGTGGCTTACGCCTCGAGACAACTCAAAACTCATGAAGTAAACTATCCTACTCATGATTTAGAGTTAGCCTCTGTTGTCCATGCACTAAAAACATGGAGACACTATCTTTTGGGAAAACGTTGCGAAGTGTTCACAGATCACAAGAGTTTGAAGTATATCTTCACCCAGAAGGAAATTAATATGAGACAAAGAAGATGGCTAGAACTCATCAAGGACTATGACTTAAGTTTGCAATACCACCCCGGTAAAGCGAATGTTGTAGCAGATGCTCTAAGTCGTAAGGTTTTTGTGAATGGCCTTACCAAAGGAGAATTGCCAGATGATTTGTGTGCCCAATTTAGAAAACTCAGATTGGAGATTGTGCCTGAAGGACATCTCATGTCTTTGGATGTTCAACCCACTTTGTTGGACAAGATCAAAGAAGCCCAGAAGATTGATAAGGAAATTGAAGAAATTAAAGAGAAGATTGGCAAGGGAAAAGCCAAAGGATTCCATGAAGACGAACAGGGTACTTTATGGCATGGGAAACATATTTGTGTTCCACAAGATCCGGAGCTTCGGAAACTGATTTGGCAAGAAGCACACAACTCACCGTATTCCATTCATCCGGGTAACACCAAAATGTATATGGATATGAAGGAAAGATTTTGGTGGAATAATCTCAAGAAGGACATCGCCGAACATATTGCCTTGTGTGATGTGTGTAGTAGAGTGAAAGCGGAACACCAGAAACCAGCAGGTTTGCTTCAACCACTACCTATTCCTGATTGGAAGTGGGACAAGATTGGTATGGATTTCATTACCGGATTACCAAGGACCAGGTCAGGATATGGTTCTATTTGGGTTGTAGTGGATCGCCTAACTAAAGTGGCTCATTTCATACCCGTGAAGACAACATACACAAGTGCTAAGTTGGCCAAAATCTATATGAGTAGAATTGTATGTCTACATGGAGTGCCCAAGAGTATTGTGTCTGATAGGGAAACTCAATTCACTTCCCATTTTTGGAGACAGCTACATGAGTCATTGGGAACGAGGTTGGAATTCAGTACTGCTTTTCATCCTCAAACTGATGGACAAACCGAAAGGACTAATCAGATTCTTGAAGACATGTTGAGGGCATGCGCCCTAGACTATGGAGCCAGTTGGGATGAAAGTCTGCCTTACGCAGAATTTTATTATAACAACAGCTATCAAGCCAGCATTGAGATGGCACCATTTGAGTTTCTCTACGGGAGAAAGTGTACCACCCCTTTGTTATGGAATGGTGTGGGAGAAAGAAGTTTGTTCGGACCATAACTTATCAAAGAAGCCGAAGAGAAAGTCAAGTTGTTTAAGGACAGTTTGAAGATAGCACAATCCCGACAGAAAAGCTACGCAGATCCTAAGCATAGAGAAGTCACCTACGAAGTTGGTGATAGAGCTTATCTTAGAGTGTCACCACTTCGTGGAGTGAAGAGGTTTGGAGTCAAAGGAAAGTTGGCCCCAAGATATGTTGGACCATTCAAGATTCTGAGTCGTAAAGGAGAAGTAGCTTATGAAATTGAATTACCAGAGTCTTTGTCAGCCGTTCATAATGTGTTTCATGTGAGTCAGCTTAAGAAATGTCATCCAGAAATGGAAGAAACTTCTTTGAAGGATACAATACCTTTGGAAGAGGTTTAGTTGGAAAGTGATCTCACTTATGAAGAGAAGCCTATCAAGATTCTTGAGACGGCAGAGTCACACGGACTAAGACTATCAAGTTTTGCAAGGTTCAGTGGAACCATCATTCCGAAGAAGAAGCAACATGGGAAAGAGAAGATGATCTTCGGAAAGACCACCCACACCTATTTGTTAGACAATCCGAATCTCGAGGGAGAGATTCACCTTAAGGGGGTTAGATTTGTAACATCCTCAAAATCATGTTTCAAACTTATGCATATCATCCATGCATCCATGAGCATATGAATTTCATTTCAAACAAATCAATTCAAAACAGAAGCATTTGTGCTTATTATTTTATGAAAGCTTGCTCAAAGCCTTAATGCTATCTTCCATTGAGAAGAATACTTGTTTTGATTCAGTAAGGTTTGTTTATTCAAACTTAGGCACCACCAAAAGTTTTAACAAGTTTCAAAACAAAATGAATGATAAAACCAATTTTATGCCTATTGAATATATATCATAAAGGCTTGGTTTTATTTTTATTTTTCACTTGATCAAAGTGTTTAGATTGGACATTAGTGTTTGTCACACATTAGAATGCAAGGTTTGCAGTATAAAAACCTAGAGAAGTTTTGAATTCAAACTCATTTGATTTGGATTTGAAAATCATTCCAGAAAATCAAAACAGAAAAAGAAAAGGAGAAAAGAAATAGAAAAGGGCCAGCGCTAGCAATCGAGCCCAGCAACGGATCCAGCCCAGTTAGCCCACCCGGGTTCCCTCTCTCTCCTTCTCACTCGCGAACGAACCCAACAGGTCACTGACGCCAGGACCCCACCCCCTCTCTGTTTTATTCGCTGACAGGTAGACCCACTGCCACGTCAGGCTCGTCGTCAATCTCGCGCTGGAGACCTGCTCGCCGTGGCCGTTTCTTCCCCGACGCAAATGCGCTTAATTGGTGTTAATTGCTCGCGAGATTATCGCCCCTGCTCTGCCTACTTAACCCCCACCTCTCTGCGACCATTTCCCCTCACTTAGCATCACCTCTCCCCCACCAGGCTGCCCGCAATCAACCTCACACCGCCACAGACAGAGCTCACTCCGGCGATCGATTCCGGTGAGCCCCGTGCGCCCCTTCCTCTCTGGTTCATACGAGCCGCTTCACAGCTTCTTTGCGCACCTTCTGACTCCACAGGTTCGTCCTGTACTGCCCCAGGTCGTCGACTTCGCCCAACGCTGCAAGCTCCCGACGACAACCCCGACTCAGGCGACCAAATTCCGTAAGCCCTTTGCGCCCCTTCGCCTCTGACTCACACGAAGTTTTTCGCCACTGTCTTGTGCATCATCTGGTTCCGCTTGTTTGTGCTAGGGAGGCCAGGAGCATCGCCAACGTCGCCGTCCACTCGAACTCGACGCCGCCCGCAACTTCGATGAGCTCCAGCAGCCCACTCTGTGCGCCCCTTGCCAAGCCGCCGCCAGGTTGAGCATCAGCGTGTCACCATGGTTCTGGTAAGACCCTCCGACGACCCTAGGACCACCTGTAGCATCGCGCCGCCGTAGGCAGAGCTCACCGCCGCCAGTAGCCGCCGCTAGCGCCGCCCAACTGTGGTCGTTTGATCCAGGGCCGTCAGATCTGGATCCAGCGCATAGGATTAGATCACTTAACGAATCGTTATGGGTAGATCTGAGCCATGCGGGATAAGTAGATCTAATGGCCCAGAAGCGCGATCCAACGTGAAACGATATGGGCCAGTTAGAAACAGACGCGTGGCAACAGTTAGATTTAAAAGACAGAATTTGAATCTATTGGATATTCAAAATTGTTTTAGCTATAACTTTTGATACCCACGTTAGATTTTGACAAATTTTATACCGTTGGAATCAGGAGAGCAAGATCTTTCTAAATATGCAATGTGTTTAATGTTTTGATTCTGTTAAAATAGTTTTATTTGCAGAAACTTGTGTAGGACTAATTTGAGTTTATGAAATGTTTAGGATTTGTTTTAGGGTTTAAATAAATATTGTTTGGCAAGTTTTTAACTTGTTTATGATTCAGTACTGTACACTTGCTTGGGTGAGTTTTAAAAATCATCCCATATCATTTGCATGCATGCATATATTTTTGATTGTATATGTTTTGTATGTGATTGTGGCTATGATTCTTTAAGTAGATTTTGGTGCTAGTGATTGTGATTGTGAGGAGTGTAGCTACTCTCCAAACTACCAAGGCAAGTGGTACTTCATGAATATTTCCATCCCCATGTTTTATACTAAGCATTAGAAATATTTTGCTAAGTCTTGCATGTTATTATTTTTGCTTATATACCATTTTGGGAAATCCTAGTAGTTGTAGAATTGCTAGGGAATCTCTAAGTTAAGTTACTATCTATGCCATGCTTAGCCTAGCTAGTAGCAAACAAGGGATGGTGAATTATACATGCTATGTTGAAATTATTTCTAAGTCTTTGAACTTGTGTTTTGCCTAATAAAACAACTAAGTTAATGAAACACCTGGGTGGAAGGGAAGGAATGGTTTATGTTGAGTGGTTACACAAGGCCCATTTATATGGTTTACCTTGTGTATCTCACTTGTGGTAAGCCACCCAGGAACAAACAGATTTTAGAGGCCAAGTGTTAAGAAGCTTCTAGTGCAGTCACTTGGCAATATGGGCTCTGCCTGGATCACATAGATTGCTAGAACTTAGCCATTTGGACAGTTGGTGGTAGTGGGATGATAGGTTGGAACGCGTCCATTTGGTCTAAGGGAAGGCTTCTGAAAGGTCCTGTCTTGGTGAAACCAAGTCTGGTGGGGAAAGTGCACAACCTCTGCAGATGGAAAAATCTAAGTACTTAGCCAAGTCCATGGTAATGGACAACTTGAGCATCAAGACATGGAAGCTATCAAGAATCTCCTCATCCCAATTTCTAAGTAAAAACTTGTGGGTGAACAAGGGTGAAGGACCTCAATGTCTATTGGTGGTTCCTTGGGAAAAGTTTTGAAAACTAAAAACTTAGTGATTTCAACTAATAGGCAAAACCTATTTTAAGCAAAGCAAGCCAAGCTACACTTAGCCAAATTGCATATAGTATCTAGTCCACCTAAATTATACTAAGGTATCACTTGCCAATACTATTCCAATGTATTGACCCACTGTGGATGTAACTTGTGATGTTGCAGGTTACTCTGATGAGGATTAGGTGTCATGAGTCTACACTCAACATGTTTGCCTGTGGCACATGAAGATGAAGACTTTTATTTATTTACTTATTCAAACTCTTGTATTAGGCCTATGGCCTTGGAGTTGTAAAGACTATGTTTATCTCTGGAATGGCTGTAATAATGACCTTTGTATCTGTGTACTTCTTCTTAAACTGTGGATGCTAGCATTAATCCAGGGACTAGCATTGCAATCATAGGGATCCTTTTCCTTTATAAAGGAGGGATCTTACATTAAAGCTCTCACGAACTTGATGGCACACTTTATTTTTCTTGCCCCTAATAAACTTGAACCATTGTGTCATCTATGTTGTATATGCTTGCACTTATACATTGGAATTAGCAAAATTGTGCTGTCACGGGGAACGCTTTCAGCATTGCACTTATACTTTGTACATAGTTGATATCATGCTCTTTTGTCTATGGATGTCGTCAGTGTGAAATGAAAGGGGATCTTGTAAGTCCATGGAGTTATGTATGTGTGTTAGAGAAACGCCTGGGCCGCTAGCCTAAGCCATCCCTAATCATGGTGGAAAGTTGTAGCATCACCATAATTGCATCTATGAAGCTTTCTTCTTGTAAAAAAAAGAGACATGTTGAAAAGAGGAAAGAGAGAAAAAAGCACCATATTTCCATGGGAAATAAGAAGATTGCTGTGATGCTCATTGTCTACTTGCCTTGTCATTTTGATTATGGGATAACTCTTGTATCATGTGTAAGGGGTACCCCGTTGGTAGTTCTCTATGATACACATGTACTTACTATGAAAAGAACTTACAGGTGACTAAAGTTGAGTAGCATGAGGAGCGGCCCTCATATTCAAGGGACATGAGACTGCCAACTTATACTTTGTCAAGCATATAATCCATAGTTTGTTCACTTTAACCTTAATCACTTAAAGATTCTTATGATAGGGGCAATGAGAGCTGAAAGCTAACAAGTACCATAATTTTAGGAAGCTCTTTTTGAAACTTGAAATACCTGCTTCCCTTATGAAGGGCCTTTCTTCCACTATTATATTGAGTCTCCACTTTCTACCTTTAGTGTCACATCCCAAGATTTTCCAAATCTTGTAATGTGAAAAATAAATGAATAAAATAAAACTTTGTTGATTTTCAGGGTGAGAACAAACTTTTTTAATCCAATTGGAAACTTTCAAAACCTATTTGGATCAAATAAATCCTAAAGGAATTTAAAAAGATAAATAAACAATAAACTTAAAAATATTTAAAATTACTATTTTGGATCTTTTAGTAAAAAAGATTTGGTTTTCAAAAGAAAAGGTAGATTTATAAATAAGGATTATTTTATATAGCCAAATTAAACCTTGGCCAAGCTTTTGAAATAAAATACTTTGTTTTTATTAAAAGAGCAAAGGTTTATTTAAATAAAATAATGAGTGTTTATAAATAAACCAAATTTATTAAAGTAAAGGCTTTTCCCATTTTAATTAAAACATCAAAACTTATTAAATTATTTTAAATAAGTTTTCCAAGTGTTTATTGTTTTCAAATAAAACCTACTGAATGGTTTTGGTACTATTTTGTATTTCAAATAGAGTTTTGAAAATAAATAAAACAAACCCTATTTGATTTAATAACTAAGGTCCATTTTTATTTAATTATTAATGGACCCTAAAATAAAAATGTTATTTTATTTTAAGCAAGTTTTCCAAATATCTTCTATTTTCAAATAAAACCTACTGATTTGATTTTGATAATATTTAATTTTCAAATGGAGATTTTATTAAATAAATCAAAACCTATTTGAATTAATAATTAAGATCTATTTTATTTAATTATTAAATAGATCCTAAAGAGAATAAAAATATTATTTTTGTCTTTGGACTTTGGTTTATGTTGTTAAACAGAACCAAAACTCAATAGAAGTTTGGAGGAGTTTGAATTGAACTGAATGTTTGTTTTGTTGATTGAAATTCAAAACAGAAAATCAAAAGAGAAAAAGAAAAAGATTCAGAACAGAAAAAAATAGAGCAAAGAAGACCCAGCCCAGCTAAGCCCATCCCGGCCCAACCAGCCCACTCCCTCTCTCCCCGCGAGAAAACGCTTCGCACCGTGAAAGAAACCCGCTTAGTCACTGACTCGTGGACCCCTCCCCCTCACTCCCTTTCTCGCTGACAAGCATGCCCCACCCCTCCAGCTCATCTTCTTCCTCCCCGCGACGACCACGCCAGCCGTTTCCTGCCGTTGATGCCACGGTTAAATTCACCTTAACGCCTTCGCCATTACTCGCTGCGACCACGCACGTTAAAGCGTCTCCCTCTCCTCTCTCGTTCCCCTCTGTCGCCCCACCTCAACACGCCCCCAGGCCGCCCAATTCCTCGCCACACCATCCTCTGTCCGACGACGCTCCGGCGACGATTCCGGCCAGCATTCACCGCCCCTCGCCTCCTCGATCACACTCACAAGTTCCCCAGGCCTTGGCGCATCTTTCTGAATCCGCAGCTCGCTCGCGCGCGCCTCTGAGCCTCGACAATGACGACTCCAAACGCCGCCACCGTCTGCTTCCTCTCCGGCGACCCTCCCCGTAAGCATGCGTCCACCCCTCTCCTTCCCGATGACACTCCTTCACTCACCGCACTCACCCGCATCTAACCGTGCACTTATTTTGCTTCGGGACGACCTGCAGCCTCGCCCTCGACCACGACCACGCGCAACCGACGCCAGCAAGAACTCCGGCGAGCCATTACCCTCACCTCTGTGCGCCCCTTGATTCCTCGAGAACACCTTGAGCTTACCCAGGCTTCTGCCAACGCGGTGAGCATCTTCCCATCCTCTCCCGCTTCTTGCTTCGCCAGCACCGCCACCACCTGAGCGCTCCGCCGCCAGTAGCCACCGCAACACCGCCCGTCTTTTGCAAGTGTGCTGGATGCCGTGCGATTAGGATCCAGGGGCTAGGATAGAAGCTAGGCGAAAGGGTAAGTAGCATCTGCGCGCCGTGCGATATGACTTGATCCAACGGTCTGTGTTAGTCGATCCACGCGAAACGTTTTCGACGAATAGGAATCATACACGTGTCCCTGAGTTTGTTTTAAAAACAGAATCTGATCTATTAGATGATCAAATTTGTAAATTGCATAACTTTAGTTCCACACGTCCAACATTTACAAACTTTATATCAATGGAATCAGTGGAACAAGCCCTAGCCAACCATGCCATTTGTTTAATAAAAAGTTTCTGTTAAAATGTTTGTTTTTGCAGAAACATTTGTATGCTTGTTTAGATTATAAAAATTGTTCAAAATGATTTTGGAATCTTTGGAAATTGGATTGATTTGAACCTACTGACCATAGGAAACACTTTGTGGATTCAAAAATGTATTTGGTGAAACAAAAGAATGATTCTTTGATTTAAAACCATTTCTAGTCAAATAAAAATATAGTTTATTTATTGAAAATGGTTTTGGAAGAAAACTTTTGGGAAATGTTTTTTTTAAACTCTCTGACCCTAAACACAAAGTTTTGTGGTTTGAAAACATATTTTGTGAGCCCTATAGATTAATGCCTTAGTAAAAACATTTCTACACCACATAAAATGATACTTTGTTTTGAAAATGGTTTATGAAGTGAAACCTTTTGCAAATGACTTTGCCACTTTACAAAATGACCAATAGGTGTTTTCAAATGTTTATGACCCATTAGGAACCACTCTTTCAAATAAAACAAAGCTTGGCATGCTTGCATGCATTACTTTGACTTTGTTATTTTATGTGATGTTTTGCTTGATTGGTAGATTGAGTTTGTGCCTTGCTTGATTGAATTGTAGTGAATTGAAGAGTGTTATTGTTGCAAGGACAAGGAGTGAACTTATACCCTCTACCAAAAAGGCAAGTGATGCTTCATACTTTGTCCCATTACTTTCACTATGCATTAGTGTTTTTCTCTAAGTAAAACTTGCATGGAATTTTGCTAAGTATAAACCTTGCTATGGGAAAACCTAGTAGATGAAACCTTAGTAGAAAATTCCTAAGTTAAGACTCCTACTACTATCATGCTTAGCTTAGCTAATAGAAAACAAGGGTGGAAATATATTCACACGATGGAAAAATTTCTAAGTCTGGGGACTTGTGTTTTTGTTTAATAAAACAACTAAGTTAATGAATCACCTGGGTGGAATGGTAATTGCTTGGTGGTTTTTGGTTGAGTGGTTACACAAGGCCAGGGGACTGGTGAACCTTGTGTATCTCACTTGTGGATGGCCACCCAGGAACAAAGAGATTTGAGATGTCAAATGTTGAGAAGCTTCAAGTGCAACCACTTGGCATTATGGGCTCTGCCTGGATCACATAGGTTGCTAGAACTTGGCCATTTGGACAGTTGGTGGTAGTGTGATGATAGGTTGGAACGCGTCCATTTGGTCTAAGGAAAGGCTTCTGAAAGATCTTGTCTTGGTGAAACCAAGTCTTGTGGGGAAAGTGCACCACCTCTGCAGAGTGTAAAATCTAAGTACTTAGCCATGTCCCTGGTAAAGGACAATTTGAGAATCAAGACATGGAAGCAATCAAGAATCTCATCATCCAAATTTCTAAGTTAAAAACTTGTGGATTGAACAAGGGTTAAAGAATTTTCAATCTTTGATTGGGAGATGCCTTGGGAAAGATTTTGTCAAAGCAAAAACTTAGTGTTTTCAAATGTTAAGGAAAAATCTATTTTGAGCAATGCAAGCCTCAACTCCACTTAGCCAAATGCATATAGATGATAGACTCCACTATACTACCATAGTATCACTTGCCAATACAATTCAAATGTATTGACCCTTGTGGCTGTAACTTGTGATGTTGCAGGTTTGATTGATATTAGTAAAGTTGATTGATTAGGAATACAAGTCTACAACCAACATGTCTGCATGTGGCACTTTGAAGATGAAGGACCCCATGCTTATAGATATTCTGCTGCAATGTAATGTAATAGCCAAATGAGCTATGTAAGATGTAATAAAATTATGTTATTCCTGGTTATAAAGTTGTATTATGACATTGTTTCTTGATATTACATCTTAACTGTGGATGCTAGCTATTGATCCAGGGACTAGCATTGTAAACACAGGGGACTCTACCTTATTAAAGGTTGGGACCCTTACAGATGGTATCAGAGCATTGTGTTGCCTGTAGGATTTGTAAACCTAGGATTGGACAAAAAAACCCTTAGAAAAATAGGAGTTGTATTTGTTCCAAAAATTATTTACAAACAATCTTGTAAACTCTTTCCTCAACCATTTTGGTTTCAACTCTACATCTCTTATACTTCAACTTGATGGACAAGCCTTTCCATGGCCAAAGACTTCACCATGTGCAAAGGACTTCTTCAACTCTAAAGACTTCAACTTTTTCAACTCTAATGACTTCAACATCTTCAGCATATTCACCAAGGACTTCAACCATGGTTATCACTAAGGACAAGTGAGACAAGGAATCTTGCTCAAGATTTGGAGACTAAGGAAACACAACTTAGAAGGAGCCATCCTCACCTTTGAAGTTTTTGTGACCAAGAGTTTTCCCAAGGAAACCATGATCTCATGCAAGAAGAATCAGCCAAGAAGGATGGAAAGATCACAAGTGAACCATATAGATGGACCACCATATTTTAGTTAAGTCAAACACACCAACTTATGTGGTGTAACAAAAATATGTTATTACCTAAAGATGTGCTTGAACTTTGTTGTTTGAGTGAAATGTTTGGCTTGTGATTGCTTGCACATTGCTTGTGTGAATTGTGATGTGTGTGATTAGGATTATTTCCTTAGAAATATTTTGCCTATTCTAATCTCAATCAAACCCACACAGATGACTACTCCAACAGACTCCAACATCAAAGTTGATGAAAACAACAACAACCAAGAGGACAATATGAGAGAACTCAAAGCAACCCAAAACCAGTTAAGCCAAGAGACAACTTAGCTTTTAGCCAACAACAATGGACTAGACCCAGCCATACAAAGGATTTTGAAACTTCAATCCCAATTGTTGCAAGGATTGGTTACTCAAATGATCAACATGGGAGAAAACTTTTCCCAAAGAGCTAATGACAACAAGGATAACAAAGATGCTATTCTAGAAGGAACCCAAGCTAGCAATACTTGTGGAGACAAGGATCATGCATCCAAGGAGTATGAAGATCAATGCCCCAAGAAGAGAGAAAGATTTCCCACCTCTGAGGTGAGATATGAAGAGCATGAACTAGAAGAACTCCTAGCCTTGGAGAGACCCAAAAAGAAGAAGAAAGATATTACTCAAGTGCAATGTTACAATTGCAAAGAGATGGGACACTATGCCAGTGAATGCCCAGAAAAGAAGAAGAGACATGAAGACAAACAAAAGCTAGTGAAACCCAAGATGAGGAAGGATTTTAGCCAAGTGATGTGCAACCACTGCAAAGAGTTAGGACATTATGGATCATATTGTCCAGAGAAGCCACCCCAAGACCTCAGCCTTATCACATGTTTCAAATGCAAGGAACTAGGCCACTATGCAAACTTCTGTCCAGGAAAGTTACACCAAGATCCCAAGCAAGCCAAGATGTAATTTAGTTGGAAAATTTTTAAGGGTGGTAGTACCCTAGATGCTTTTGAGCCAACTTGTAACCCCTAGCCTCCCCAAATCTCGGGACGAGATTTATTTTAAGGGTGGTAGCCTGTCACATCCCAAGATTTTCCAAATCTTGTAATGTGAAAACTAAATGAATAAAATAAAACTTTGTTGATTTTCAGGGTGAGAAGAAATTTTTTGAATCCAATTGGAAACTTTCAAAACCTATTTGGATCAAATAAAATCCTAAAGGAATTTAAAAAGATAAATAAACAATAAACTTAAAAATATTTAAAATTACTATTTTGGATCTTTTAGTAAAAAAGATTTGGTTTTCAAAAGAAAAGGTAGATTTATAAATAAGGATTATTTTATATAGCCAAATTAAACCTTGGCCAAGCTTTTGAAATAAAATACTTTGTTTTTATTAAAAGAGCAAAGGTTTATTTAAATAAAATAATGAGTGTTTATAAATAAACCAAATTTATTAAAGTAAAGGCTTTTCCCATTTTAATTAAAACATCAAAACTTATTAAATTATTTTAAATAAGTTTTCCAAGTGTTTATTGTTTTCAAATAAAACCTACTGAATGGTTTTGGTACTATTTTGGATTCAAATAGAGTTTTGAAAATAAATAAAACAAACCCTATTTGATTTAATAACTAAGGTCCATTTTTATTTAATTATTAATGGACCCTAAAATAAAAATGTTATTTTATTTTAAGCAAGTTTTCCAAATATCTTCTATTTTCAAATAAAACCTACTGATTTGATTTTGATAATATTTAGTTTTCAAATGGATATTTTATTAAATAAATCAAAACCTATTTGAATTAATAATTAAGATCTATTTTATTTAATTATTAAATAGATCCTAAAAAGAATAAAAATATTATTTTTGTCTTTGGACTTTGGTTTATGTTGTTAAACAGAACCAAAACTCAATAGAAGTTTGGAGGAGTTTGAATTGAATTGAATGTTTGTTTTGTTGATTGAAATTCAAAACAGAAAATCAAAAGAGAAAAAGAAAAAGATTCAGAACAGAAAAAAAATAGAGCAAAGAAGACCCAGCCCAGCTAAGCCCATCCCGGCCCAACCAGCCCACTCCCTCTCTCCCCGCGAGAAAACGCTTCGCACCGTGAAAGAAACCCGCTTAGTCACTGACTCGTGGACCCCTCCCCCTCACTCCCTTTCTCGCTGACAAGCATGCCCCACCCCTCCAGCTCATATTCTTCCTTCCCGCGACGACCACGTCGGCCGTTTCCTGCCGTTGATGCCGCGGTTAAATTCGCCTTAACGCCTTCGCCATTACTCACTGCGACCACGCACGTTAAAGCGTCTCCCTCTCTCTCTCGTTCCCCTCTGTCGCCCCACCTCAACACGCCCCGAGGCCGCCCAATTCCTCGCCACACCATCCTCTGTCCGACGACGCTCCGGCGACGATTCCGGCCAGCATTCACCGCCCCTCGCCTCCTCGATCACACTCACAAGTTCCCCAGGCCCTGGCGCATCTTTCTGAATCCGCAGCTCGCTCGCGCGCGCCTCTGAGCCTCGACAGTGACGACTCCAAACGCCGCCACCGTCTGCTTCCTCTCCGGCGACCCTCCCCGTAAGCATGCGTCCGCCCCTCTCCTTCCCGATGACACTCCTGCACTCACCGCACTCACCCTCATCTAACCGTGCACTTATTTTGCTTCGGGACGACCTGCAGCCTCGCCCTCGACCACGACCGTGCGCAACCAATGCCAGCAAGAACTCTGGCGAGCCATTACCCTCACCTCCGTGTGCCCCTTGACTCCTCGAGAACACCTTGAGCTGCCCTAGGCTTCTGCGAACGCGGTGAGCATCTTCCCATCCTCTCCTGCTTCCTGCTTCGCCAGCACCGCCACCACCTGAGCGCTCCGCCGCCAGTAGCCACCGCAGCGCCGCACGTCTCTGGCAAGTGTGCTGGATGTCGTGCGATTAGGATCCAGCGGATAGGATAGAAGCTAGGCGAAAGGGTAAGTAGCATCTGCGTGCCGTGCGATATGACTTGATCCAACGGTCTGTGTTAGTCGATCCACGCGAAACGTTTTCGACGAATAGGAATCAGACGCGTGTCCCTGAGTTTGTTTTAAAAACAGAATTTGATCTATTAGATGATCAAATCTGTAAATTGCATAACTTTAGTTCCACACGTCCAAAATTTACAAACTTTATATCAATGGAATCAGTGGAACAAGCCATAGCCAACCATGCCATTTGTTTAATAAAAAGTTTCTGTTAAAATGTTTGTTTTTGCAGAAACATCTGTATGCTTGTTTAGATTATAAAAATTGTTCAAAATGATTTTGGGGATAAAATCTTTGGCAATTGGATTGATTTGAACCTAATGACCATAGGAAACACTTTGTGGATTCAAAAATGTATTTGGTGAAACAAAAGAATGATTCTTTGATTTAAAACCATTTCTAGTCAAATAAAAATATAGTTTATTTATTGAAAATGGTTTTGGAAAAAAACTTTTGGGAAATGTTTTGTTTTAAACTCTCTGACCCTAAACACAAAGTTTTGTGGTTTGAAAACATATTTTGTGATCCCTATAGATTAATGCCTTAGTAAAAACATTTCTACACCACATAAAATGATACTTTGTTTTGAAAATGGTTTATGAAGTGAAACCTTTTGCAAATGACTTTGCCACTTTACAAAATGACCAATAGGTGTTTTAAAATGTTTATGACCCATTAGGAACCACTCTTTCAAATAAAACAAAGCTTGGCATGCTTGCATGCATTACTTTGACTTTGTTATTTTATGTGATGTTTTGCTTGATTGGTAGATTGAGTTTGTGCCTTGCTTGATTGAATTGTAGTGACTTGAAGAGTGTGATTGTTGCAAGGACAAGGAGTGAACTTATACCCTCTACCAAAAAGGCAAGTGATGCTTCATACTTTGTCCCATTACTTTCACTATGCATTAGTGTTTTTCTCTAAGTAAAACTTGCATGGAATTTTGCTAAGTATAAACCTTGCTATGGGAAAACCTAGTAGATGAAACCTTAGTAGAAAATTCTTAAGTTAATACTCCTACTACTATCATGCTTAGCTTAGCTAATAGAAAACAAGGGTGGAAATATATTCACACTATGGAAAAATTTCTAAGTCTGAGGACTTGTGTTTTTGTTTAATAAAACAACTAAGTTAATGAATCACCTGGGTGGAATGGTAATTGCTTGGTGGTTTTTGGTTGAGTGGTTACACAAGGCCAGGGGACTGGTGAACCTTGTGTATCTCACTTGTGGATGGCCACCCAGGAACAAAGAGATTTGAGATGTCAAATGTTGAGAAGCTTCAAGTGCAACCACTTGGCATTATGGGCTCTGCCTGGATCACATAGGTTGCTAGAACTTGGACATTTGGACAGTTGGTGGTAGTGTGATGATAGGTTGGAACGCATCCATTTGGTCTAAGGAAAGGCTTCTGAAAGATCTTGTCTTGGTGAAACCAAGTCTTGTGGGGAAAGTGCACCACCTCTGCAGAGTGTAAAATCTAAGTACTTAGCCATGTCCCTGGTAAAGGACAATTTGAGCATCAAGACATGGAAGCAATCAAGAATCTCATCATCCAAATTTCTAAGTTAAAAACTTGTGGATTGAACAAGGGTTAAAGAATTTTCAATCTTTGATTGGGAGATGCCTTGGGAAAGATTTTGTCAAAGCAAAAACTTAGTGTTTTCAAATATTAAGGAAAAATCTTTTTTGAGCAATGCAAGCCTCAACTCCACTTAGCCAAATGCATATAGATGATAGACTCCACTATACTACCATAGTATCACTTGCCAATACAATTCAAATGTATTGACCCTTATGGCTGTAACTTGTGATGTTGCAGGTTTGATTGATATTAGTAAAGTTGATTGATTAGGAATACAAGTCTACAACCAACATGTCTGCCTGTGGCACTTTGAAGATGAAGGACCCCATGCTTATAGATATTCTGCTGCAATGTAATGTAATAGCCAAATGAGCTATGTAAGATGTAATAAAATTATGTTATTCCTGGTTATAAAGTTGTATTATGACCTTGTTTCTTGATATTACATCTTAACTGTGGATGATAGCTATTGATCCAGGGACTAGCATTGTAAACACAGGGGACTCTACCTTATTAAAGGTTTGGACCCTTACATTTAGGCACCCGTTAAGAGAGCATAGTTGTCATTCTTAGTTCTATGTGTATTGTCCCAAAACTTATTGATTGATGCATATTGTTGATATTACCTGTTCTTGTGCTATTTGTATCTAGTCACTCTTATGAACTTTGAAGGTGTCCTATGCATCTATTTGTTACTCCATGAGGGACAAGCTGAATGCCACTATGCCATGTTTTCTGTATGTGAAACAAACAAACGTTCTTCAATGCATGTTATTCATGATCTTTATTTGAAACCTTTCATGTTGCATGCATAGTTACTTTGTCTTATTGTTAGAACTCCATCTTTGATGCTCATGTTTAGAGTTCTTTGATCCCAACTTTCAATGCTTGCAAATGGTTTGATCTTGATATTGATGGTGCATGTCAAATAAAAAATTATTATTTTTATCACTTACCTACTCGAAGACGAGCAGGAGTTAAGCTTGGGGATGCTTGATACGTCAGAAACGTATCTATAATTTTTTATGTTCCATGCTCGTTTAGTATCTACTTTGCTTTGCTTTGTCTACACTTTGAGGTGTTTTATATGTTTTCTGGTACTAACCTATTAACAAGATGCAACAGTGCCAGTTGCCTGTTTTCTTCTGTTTTTGGTTCCAGAAAGGCAGAAAATCAATATTCTCGGAATTGGACGGGACAAAATCCAAAGTCAATATTTTACCATGGGGAACACGAAGCCAGAGTACGAGACGGAGGAGATCCACTAGGGGCCACACCCCCTGGCTGCGTGGGTGGGCCCACCCTACTCCTGGGGGTTGCGGCCACCCTAGCACCCCCTGCCTCGCCTCTTCGCCTATAAAGACCCCCCGATGCCAAAACACTAAGTACCCGGTCAATATTCCACGAAACCGTCTGTAGCCACCGCCACCATCGTCCCTAAATCGGTAGGGATATGAAGGTCTTTCCGGTACCCTGCCGGAGGGGAGATCATCCCGGAGGCCTTGTTCTTCATCATGCCAGCCTCCGGTATGAAGTGTGAGTAGTTCCACCTTGGACTACGGGTCCATGTAGTAGCTAGATGGTTGTATCTCCTCCTTTGTGCTACCATGTTTAGATCTTGTGAGCTCCGTTCATGATCAAGATCATCTATTTGTAATCATGCATGTTGTGTTTGCGGGGATCCGATGGATATTGACATTACTATGTCAGATTGATCAATGGTTTTGTCTATTTGATTCTATCATGTCTGTGTTGTTTGTGATCTTGCATGCTCTCCGTTTCTAGTAGCTATCTTGTCCAAGTAGATGCTAGTGACTCTAAGAGGGGGTATTATGCTAGATAGTGTGTTCATGCCTCTATTTAATCTAAGGAAAGTGATAGAAATCTCTAAGGTTGTAGATGTGTTGTTGCCACTAGGGAGAAAACAACGGTCTCTTGTTCATGGAACAAGTGGATTGTTTACCTTACACACTTTGCTTAAAGCAGTTATCTATTGCTTGCAACTTAATACTGGAGGGGGTTCAGATGATAACCTGAAGGTGGATTTCTAGTCATAGATGCAGTTGGATGGCGGTCTATGTATCTTGTTGCATTCCCCAATCGAATCTCATAGGATCATGAATGTATAGTATTGCATTGTTATGCCTTGCTCAGTCCTGTCAATTGCCCTGCTATAATTTGTTTACCCAGCATGCCATGTTTGTTTATCTAAGGAGAACACCTATCGTGAACTATGGGCCCCTGTCCAATCTTTACCATTGATACATCTTCCACTGTTACTGTTTACTTTCTGCAAACCACTATCACCTTCCACAGCATATAGTTAATCCTTTGTTACCGCAACCGGTGATATTGATAGCATCATTGTTCATTGGGGCAAAGTCTTGAGTTTGTGTTGTACACGTTTCCAAGTTGCTTGTAACACCTTTGAGACGTTTCCTTCCTCCTACTGGTTCGATAACCTCGGTTTCTTACTAAGGGAAGACTTGCTGCTATGCTCATCACACCTTGCTC
This sequence comes from Avena sativa, assembly GCA_916181665.1. Classification (NCBI taxonomy): domain Eukaryota; kingdom Viridiplantae; phylum Streptophyta; class Magnoliopsida; order Poales; family Poaceae; genus Avena; species Avena sativa. Next base: position 292,548,928 of record OV702297.1, on the reverse strand, counting down.
TTGGGGTTTCCCGACGAAGCGCTTCCAGGTGCCATCAGTAGTCCCAAGTGTTTTTAGGATTAACATATTCACTTGGGATTCAAAATCTGAAACATTTCTTTGTCTTACTACAATATAGTGGTATAAGCCTATTTTCTCTTTGCACATTCGCTCTTTTTCTTCATCTTTCTTTTTCTTATTTTTCTATATATATTTGTGCTCACACTTTTTTAAGTGTCGTGTAAAGAAGCTAGCCATATAATCCACTTCATGTAGGAATTTCAAAGTTTAACGATCTCAATTATCAAATTCTAAATATATATGAATCATCTTTGTAACTTGAGTATTCTTCCTCAAACTTGTTCTCACTCTTTTTTATAGCACTTTATAATTTCTCCTTTGTTCAAGGTATTTGTTTTTCATCTTAATTAATTATATAGTTTCTACTTTTTGTAAATCAAACCAATTACCTACAACATATTGATCAAACTATCTTTATATGTTCCATTAATACCAATGATGTGGAAGACTCCTATTGCTATCATCAAGTGCAAGTAAAATCATACTCAACTCATTTATATATCCAATAAGACAAACTCAAACTCAATCATGCTCCATATATTATAGTAAACTCAGAATTTCATAATAGGGATCAACTATTCCTGAAGGGAATCTAATGATGCAAACTTTATTTATGATCTCGAACTAATGCAAAAGTATAATAGAAATACAAACTAGTAAGATAGATTACAAGGTCTTAAATATCTCCCCAAGCTTGGAATCAAGACAGGGGTATCAAATAATCCCTTGTGATTATTTGATATCGTGCTTTATTGAAGGTCACTGTGGTGCCATAGCATGTAGAACTGCGGTGCGTAGCTTCTTGCTGGTGTCGTCCAAAGCGGTGATGCGGCTGTAGCACCTGCACAAATCATATTACAGTGTATCCATCCTATCAACAAGCTTGGTCATCATTGGGAGAAGATCACCCTTCTCCTCTATCTCCTTGAGGCAGTGATGGACATCCGCACGATGGAGTAGATCCTGCTTCTGATATACTTTTAGTGCCTGCATGCGATTGTTTGTTATGGGGACAAATTCCTCTTCCTCATCCATTATTGCTGGATCGGGGAAGTAGAAGCTGCTCCTCCATTCCTCTTGAGGCTTCACCTTTATGCGAGCGTCGGTGGTAGGCCTCGGGCGGGGCAACGTCGGTTCCTTGCTAGCACATGCACCAACGTTAGGTATTTCCTTACGCTTATGCAACCTTGGATCTGTAGTGATGAACTTGACTGTCTCTATACGTCCTTTTCCGTGCGGCTTGCGGCCTTCTCATCTTCTTGAGTTCTTTTCATCGCCACCCAATCGATCTCCGGGGGATCGTAGACATCGCGGCAGATGTAAACGTCACTCACCCCTTCATCGGGTCGCTGTTGTAGAAGCTTGGCTCGACGTACTCTTTGTACCCCGGGCTAAACCTATCCACCTCCTCATCACCGTCCTCCATCGACGGGCTGCTAGAAAGGTCCCTAGGAGCAATGAGCCCCATAGGTTTTCCACGTCCTGGGACAGGATAGCACATAGATGGATTTGTTCCTGGTGATTTGTGATTAGAGAGAGACACAAGGGAAATATATAAGAGTGGTCAGGGGTTGGTAAAACTCACCAGAAACACCAAATTATCATCCAAGAAAACAATCCAAACCGAATAGAAAAAGAAATCACGGATTTGGATGAGTCATGTGCCGTAACGACCAACTATACGGTCGCAAACCGTATAGTTGCAGCCGTATAGTTGGTTTCGGGCAGGTACTTCCAAATATTTCTAGCCAAGGTCGGTTAGATTACCGACTAAAAACCGACAAAAACGTTATTTTTTGGACAAATAATAATGAAAACGGGTCGAGGGTACTGAGTTTTTAACGACCAACTTACGGTGGGGGAATTTTCTTCGGCCGTATAGTTGCGGCCGTATAAATATCGCACCTCAAAAATTATTTTGAGAAGAGGGTACAGAACGTTTAACGACCAACTATACGGCGGGAGATTTTTCTCCGGCCGTATAGTTGCGCCCATATAGTTACAGCACTCGAAAATTATTTTTCAATGGGGATATAGAACATTTGACGACCAACTATACGGAGGGAGAGTTTTCTCCGGCCGTATAGTTGCAGAAACCTCTCAAAAACTTCAGAAAAACAAGAGGAATCCAAAGGCAAAAAATTTAATAGTAGAAACTGTGAATACAAAGCACTTATTAGAGTTAGAAAACTTACCTTTCACTTACCGTTTATTTAGTCGGGAGTGTCAAGATCCTCCAACAACAAGGACTTCTTTTTCTTGGGAGGATTTGACTTTAACTCATATAATAATTCTTGAAAACAAAAATCATCAAGACTAAATCTCCTCTCAATAAGATCGATGTCTTGATGGGTAAATATAGGTGATGCATCTACTATCTTTGCTTCTTGTCTCTGCATAATTTGCAACTCAAATTCTTGAACTAAAAGGATCCAACAGATCAGTCTTGGCTTATGGAACTTCCTTTCGAGAAGTTCTTTTAAACCATCACGGTCCGTATGAACTCTTACTTTTGCATCAACAATATAAGAACATAATTTATCACAAGAGAAAAATATAGCAAAGAGTTCTCTTTTTTCCTTAGGATAATTCTTTTGAGCACTATGAGTTCTACTAGCATGATGTATAATATTAAATCTGCGACCTATGTGTTGTCCCAGAGTTACTCCTACAGCATCATCACTAGCCTCACATATTAAATCAAAATATCCCATATAGGTGGTTTAATGATGGGAGCACGAGACAGAGCATATTTAAGCTTATCAAAGGCAATAAGGAATTTATCATCAAAATTAAATCTTACTCCCTTTTGCAATAGATTAGTCAAAGGTTTAGAAATTCCAGAAAAATTCCTAATGAACCTTCTCTAGAAGCCTACATGACCAAGAAAACTTCTTATACCTTTTACATCCCTTGGTTGTGGCATTCTTTCTATTGCTTCAAATTTAGCCCTATCTACTTCAATACCCTTACCTAATACTTTGTGTCCAAGAACTATGCCTTCTTTGACCATAAAATGGCACTTCTCCCAGTTTAAGACAAGATTAGTCTCTTTGCAATGCTGTAAAATTCTATTGAGATTTTCCAAGAAACTAGTAAATGAAGTTCCATAGACAGAAAAATCATCCATAAATACTTCCATTATAAGTTCTATAAAATATGCAAATATAGCAGTCATGCATATTTGAAAAGTAGCTGGAGCATTACATAGACCAAAAGGCATACGTCGGTAAGCATGTAAACCATAAGGACTAATGAAAGTTGTTTTAAGTTGGTATTCAGGATGAACAACTATTTGGGAAAACCAGAATATCCATCCAAGTAAAAAAATTGAGTGTGGTTTGCTAACCTCTCTAAATTTTGATCTATGAATGGTAAAGGATAGTTATCTTTCCTAGTCTCCTTATTCAATTTTCTGAAATCTATGCACATCCTATGTCCAACAACAGTTCTAGTAGGTATCAATTCATTGTTTTCATTAGGAACAACTGTAAAACCGCCTTTCTTAGGAACACAATAAAATGACTTACCCATTCACTTTATTTTACAGGATAGATTATACCTGCATCAAGTAGGCATACTATTTATTTTCTTACCACTTCCTTCATTTTAGTCTTCGGTCTTCTGTTAAATTCCGCAACTAGTTTAACACCTCCTTCCATGAATATCTGATGGGAGGCTATCATGGGACTAATCCCCTTCAAGTCATCCATTGAGTACCCAAAGGCCTTGTGGTGCTCCTTTAGTACCTTCATAAGTTCTTCTTCTTCTTCCCCTGAAAGTTTAGCACTAATAATAATAGGGAATTTATTAGTATCATCTAAGAATCTATACTTAAGATTATCTGGTAGAGTTTTTAATTCTGTGGGTGGTAATTCCTCATCCCCTCTCTTTTCTGGCTCTTCAAAAGCTTCATCAGTTGGAGGTTCTTCATTGGGAAATGAATCAAATTCATTTTCTATTTCTTCTAGAGTTTTATTCTCCATAATTTGGATCTTCATTTATTTCTTCATCTTGATTATTTAAGAAAAGAGCTGCCATTTCTTCAATAGTTTTCTCCTTCTCTTATTCATTTATGATTAGAGGTTTGTCTTTAAATTTGGAAAAAATGGAATTCTTTTTCCGCTTCCCCAAGCTTAAGGGATACAACCTCCTTTCTGAAGACAACTATGGCACCTATATCACTCAAAAATTTTCTTCCAAATATAATTGAGCAAAGAGTGTCAATTGGAATATCAACAACCACAAAATCAATAAGAATTTTTTATTGTTAATTGTGATAACTGCATCTTCAACTACTCCCATTAGAATTCTAAGGTTTATATTGGCTAACATGATTATCATGTCAGTATTTTCTATTGTAGTCGGTGCTATTTCTCCTTTTATTTCTAGATAAAAATCATAAGATATAACATTAACTTCAGTGCCAAGATCACATAAGCCATAGTACGAGGTTTATTTAAATATGCAGGGAAGAATAGGCTTACCCACATCTTTTACCTTAATTTTACCTTCAAAAAATATGGAAATCTCTTCATCAATTTCAACTATGTTACAATGTGCATACATATCCATGATTGCTTTCTTGGTTACCTCTTCATCTTTGGTTTCATCTAGATGTTTTTCAATTATTGGCACACTTTCCTCTTCTTTCTCCTCTTGTACTGCTTTGACCTGTTCATACTCCAAAATATGCTTTTGTGCAGTGTTAGGGTCAGATTAACCCCGAAAAAAGTGATCCAAAAATGGATTTGGCCTAAAGTCTCAGGATATGTCCAACCAAATATTTTACCCACCCAATAGTAAAATCCAGCAAATAAAGAAAAAAAGGTATCTCATACATTGGTTCTAGGGAGGCTACAATTTCTTCAACTTCTCTTTTCTTTTTAGGTTCATGTGGTCGATCAAACTTGACTGGACCCACCTTTGGAGCTTCTATGTGTTCTGTAAAAGCTTTAACAACTTGCAACACAAGATCTGAGTCTAAACAAATCTCTTTAGATAATTCATTAACATGGCCTTTTTATTATATTCGTGAATACATTCATGATCTATTTCCGTGCCTCCTTCACTTCCTAGACCAAAATTTCATGAAACTATATGATCGAGAATTCTATTAAGTAAACCCCAAGCTTTAGTTATAGGTAAATCCATAAAATCTCCTCTCGCGCAAGAGTCTAGTTCAATTCTATTAGGTTCAATCAAACCGCCATAAAAGATATGCAATAAATACCATTCAGGTAAATCATGATGAGGATATTGTCTAAGCAAATCTTTAAATCTTATATAAGCTCTTACTAGTCCTTCATTGGGACGGTTCTTCCAAGTCATTATAAGACGCCTGATTCCAAAAGATTTTGATAATGGGTAATATTTAGATAAAAATTCGCAAGCTAAATCATCCCAAGTAGTAGTGGCTTTTGAGGGTAGAGATCTATACCATGAGAGAGCTGTACTTGTTAAAGTTTGACTAAAAATTTTAACCCTTACCTCATCGGCGGTATACCCCGTTAACTGGAACGTGCCACATATATCTTTGAAACATGCAATATGCTCATATGGATCAGGATCTTCTTCATCTCCAGTAAATTGCTTCTTGTGTAGAATACCAAGTAGTAGAGGATTTATTTCAAACCCTCTTGTCTTCTCGTTGGAGTTGTATCTTTTATAAATGTCATAGGGCTTCCCAAAATGGTTGAGTGGGTTAGCACTAGTCATTTGCTCAAACTCCATCATGTTGGTGGAAACCTGTAACTCAAAGCAAAACTTAACAAAACTAAAGTAAATAAGAAAAAACTAAAAGACCTACAACGCTTAGATCCCCGACAACGGCGCCAGAAAATAGCTTGATGGTTGCAAGTGCACAGATCGGATATAGCTAGTTTCGAAATAAAGATATCGATCCCACAGGGTGTAGGAGTTTGAAGTCTAAGAATTCTTGAAGTAAATACTAAAAATAGAATTCCTAAATAAAGTTCTAACTGACAAGATAAAATGCGAGTAATTTGTAAAAAGTTTTTTTTTGGGGTTTTGGTATAGTAGAACAATGCGTAATGTAACTAAAACTGAATACATAAAGTAAGTATCGCGTATGTAAAAGAGATTTGAAACTTCAGTGGGAGAAAGCGTCCTCAGGGATTAGCGGATACACCACTGGCATTATAAAGGGCTAAGGTAAAGATTATCATCATGAACATTCTTAGCTATGTATGTGTGGGACGAAATCCGTATTTGGTCAAAGAGGCAGCAACCACTGCTCAAATCATCCTCATAACCACAACAGACAACAATCAACATCAATTGAATTACCGCGATATTAAGGGACATAATCCCGCAGGACATATCCCATGGCATGGATAGTGTTTCGTGAGTTTCCTCGATTCCCATGTTGATACATAAGGGGTGCCAACAGCTTTATAGTCATTGTAAGTGCTAACATCCCTCCATCTACCAACAAGTAGTTCCCTACATCAAGTCCCCACAAGAGGCAAATATTAGAGAGGTCGACTTCTCCCAACATCAAGATGTAGACAATCTAACACATGGTCATAGCAATGAATATCATAATAAAATTTATCTTATTTCAATCTCATACTAGGGTTCTCCATCTCCTCAAGAACTAATGATCTACTCAGACATGGAGGCAGACAACATCATAGTAATGGTAATGGAAGCGATCGTTGATGAACAGTACTTGTATAAATCCACAACTAGTGCAAGAATTACAACAAGATCTATACGATGGGAACTATACGGCGGCCTGTTGTATAGTTGGCCATAAACTCTTCAGTCTCCGCTTCTCGCTTCGGGTTTTCTTCTATTATTATTAATATTTCCCAAATAAGCGATTGACGTAGTTTTTGGCTCCTTTTCTCTTCAGTACAACTGCTCCAAGAATTGTGTCCTTTGGATCCATCATCTAATCTGATCCTGGTGAAAATAAACATAAAAAGTGCGTGCGAACACCGTAAAATACCCAAATCCTACATCTACAATGCAAAATAATAATGTAAAACATGATGCAAATATGCACTCATCAATGAGGAAAACTTTTAAAGGATTACGGTGTCACATGTGACAAAGTGCCTCTTCTTTGTGATAATGAAATTGCAATCAAGATCTCTTACAACCCGGTGCAACACACAAGAACGAAGCATATTGATATTCGTCATCACTTTAGCCTACTTGCCATACATTCAATGTATTGACCATTCATGGCTGCAACGTTTCATGTTGCAGGTTATATCGTATCTGAGTGATCGTTCATAGGTCGCGAGACTCCACTCAACAATTGTTCGCCTATGGCACATTTGAAGGATGGAGATCTACCTTGTATTCATTTTCCAATGTGTACTTGAATAAATAATGTAAATTCTGGATCATATTCGTTGTATTTATGATGCACCGTTATATTTGGTATCATTTTGTACTGTGTGTGCCAGTGAACCGATCCAGGGGTTGACACTATACACATGAACTCAGCCTTATCAGGCGAGGGTGTTACAATTCCTATGACAGAGTGTCGCACCTACGCAACAGTAATAAACGCTCATCAAGTAATAGGTCATAAACATCTCATACATGGCATACATGAAATAAGTATAGTAGGTAATGTATAAATCCTGAACTAGTTTGTGGCCCTCAGAACAGTACTTTGAAATCAGGTACTAAGCCGATATAGGTATCCATACACCACACATGTGGTTAGCACACTCAGTCTTGGAAGAGGTGTCAAGAACCCGAGCCCTAGGTGGACACACGGGGCGGGATAATAAGTAGATCTCAACTATTACCCACCTATGTCTATACATTAACTATATCTACTCCCAACATCTAATTAACAAGTTTTAATTATAGCCATGATTATCTATATTAAGAATATGCCAACCCCCAACATCAGTGGAACAATGACGATGTGAAGCAACACCTGAGCAAGCAACTACGACTCACAAGGCCGACTATCTACCAAACAATAGGTAATATGAGGTGTCCAAGGCAATATAGGGGTTGTAAGTAATATAATAGGTGAACGAAAACTAAAGCATCACAACACGGATAACAATACTTCAATAGGAGGAAGTAAATACTATAAATGCAAAATAGAAAGAAAGGGGGAGAATTCTTGTCTGGTAAATAGTGCTAAAAGATACACCGGAGATCGAGTAGACACTCACATCAACTCATCAGCCTAATCTATGAAGAAGCAAAGCACTAGAAGAAACACCGGGTAGACTATTTAATACTATGGCAGAATATTGGGCATGATGCATGTATGATGCGTGACATGGCAAAGATGCAATGCAGTTAGGAAATATTAAGCGGAGCGGGGTCCCAAAAATTAATTAGATGGTTCGTGTTGTTTAGATACCTCGTAATTTAAATGTTGTCTTAACAAGGCAAACCATGGCACCGGTTCGCTACACAAATTTAAATGGAGCCAATATAAGACTACAAATTCCCACATATGGTCTTCATATTTAGTTATTAGGTGAATTGACATAACGCCCCAAAACCACATGATGAGATGCAAGCATGAATAGTTTACTATGCAACAAGTTGTATTATATTATTAAAATAGGGCGGATAAGGGTCACACATCTCGTATCAAAGATCTTGGGGTTCGGAGGGTTCAGGTTTGGTCTTGGACTCCAGGATCGATCTTTGGATCGGGGCTTGAGGGTTCCGAGGGAGGTCTTGGCATCCAGGAATCTTCGGCATGACCATCGGATCCGGTGGCAGGGGTTAGAGACTGGGAGGTAGATCTTGGTGTCTTCTCCGAGTACTTCAGGTACTTCATGCATTGTCGATCTTTGAGTGGCTCCATACTTGATTAGGCTTTTCATCGCGTCCATGCCTCCTCCAGATATCATGGTCTTGTCGACGGGAAATCTTGGCAACGTCCTGATGATCTTGGCATATGGTGGTGTCTTGGAAACTGAGGACTTGCATATCACCAAACTACCTCACATTGCAAGGCAAGTGAGTAGCAAAGATGGGCTCCCCAAAGCTTCTCGTTGTGAGCTAGAGGCCTGCTGGCCTTGGGGAGCATGATGCATGCATGATAGGGCTCGGTTAAATAGAAGAACAGAGAGTGCGCAGGCGGTGCTACATAGGGTTGAGGAACGTGGTGACCGAAGCCTGCGAGGCGAGGCCGGCAGTCGAACAGATGCTGCTGGATCACGCAGGCTCGGCGTGGAGGCGAGACCATCAACACATAGTGGAGGCTTGAGCTCGAGGATGGTTCGACGTGGCTCGCAGGGAGGTGGGGCGATGAGTAGAGGCGAGCCAAGCTACGACACGAGAGAGACGAGGATGAGGGTGATCCAGCGCTTAGTTGATGTAGGAGCGCTTCGTTGGGAACCCCAAGAGCAAGGTGTGAAGCAGCACAGCAGCAAATTTTCCCTCAGTAAGAAACCGAGGTTATCGAACCAGTAGGAGGAAGCAAACGTCACACAGGTGTTGCAAGCAACACGGAGACCTACACAACACAAACTCAAGACTGTGCTCCAACGAATCAGTGAGGTTGTCAAGCTCACCGGTTTGCTGTAACAAAGGATTAATGTATGGTGTGGAAGGTAATGGTGGTTTGCAGCAAGTAAACAAGTAACAATGGAAGATATATCAATGGTAAAGATTGGACCGGGGTCCATAGTTCACTAGAGGTGCTATCCTTAGATAAACAACATGGCATGAAGGGTAAACAAATTACAGCAGGGCAATTGACAGGAACTGAGCAAGGCATAACAATGCAATACTAGACAAAAAGATTCTATGAGATTCGATTGGGCAATACAACAATATACATAGACCACCATATCCAACTGCATCTATGACTAGAAGTCCACCTTCAGGTTATCATCTGAACCCCCTCCAGTATTAAGTTGCAAGCAACAGACAACTGCTTTAAGCAAAGTGTGTCAGGTAAACAATCCACTTGTTCCATGAACAACAGACCTTGTTTTCTCCCTAGTGGCAACAACACATCTACAACCGAAGAGATTTCTGTCACTTCCCTTGGAAACTATAGGCATGAACCCACTATCGAGCATAAATACCCCCTCTTGGAGTCACTAGCAACTACTTGGCCAATATAGCTACTAACAACAGAGAGCATGCAAGATCACAAACAACACAGACATGATAGAATCAAATAGACAAAATCATTAATCAATCTGACATAGTAATCTCAATATCCATCGAATCCCCGCAAACACAACATGCATGATTACAAATAGATTAGATCTTTATCATGAACGGAGGTCACAAGATCTATACATGAAAGCACAAAGGAGGAGATACAACCATCTAGCTACTACATGGACCCATAGTACAAGGTGGAACTACTCACGCATCATACCGGAGAGAAGGCCTCCGGGATGATCTCCCCTCCGGAAGGGTGCCGGGAAGAACTTCAGATCCCCCCTGATCTAGGGACGATGGTCGCGACGGCTACAGACTGTTTCCTAGAGATTTGATCGGGTGCTTAGGGTTTCTGCATCGGGGGCTTCTTATAGGCGAAGGGGGAGGCCGAGGAGGCGACCAGGGGGGCAAACACTATCCAGGCGAGGGCCCACCCCTGGCCGCGCCTGGGGGGTCTGGCTGTCTTGGCCGGCCCCTCCGGCTCCCTTCTGGACTTCTTGTTCCCCACATAAAGTAATTGGGTTTGACGTTCTTCCCGTCCAATTCCGAGAATATTTCTTTACTAACTTTTCTGAAACCAAAAACAACAGAAAACAGGCATCTGGCACTGTTGCAACTTGTTAGTAGGTTAGTACCAGAAAACATGTAAAAAGCACCTCAAAGTGTAGACAAGTAAAGCAAAGTAGATACTAAACAAGCATGGAGCATCAAAAATTATAGATACGTTTCCAACGTATCAACATCCCCAAGCTTAACTCCTGCTCGTCCTTGAGTAGGTAAGTGATAAAATAATAATTTTTGAGGTGACATGCACCCTCACAATAAAGATCCAACCATTTGTAAGCATTGAAAGTTGGGATCAAATAACTCTAAACATGTACATGAAAGATGGAGTTCTAACAATAGGACGTAGTAACTATGCATGCAACATGGCAAGCTACAAGCAAAGATCATGAATAACATGCATTGAAAAATGTTTGTTTGTTTCACATACAGAAAACATGACATAGTGCAATCATCTTGTCCCTCATAGAGTAGCAATATAGTTGCATAGGACACCTTCAAAGTTCACAAGGGTGACTAGAAACAAATAGCACAAGAACGAGTAATATCACAATATGCATCAATTAATAAGCTTTGGAACACTGCACACAGAATGAAAACTAGGCTCTCTTAATGGTGCCTAAAGGTAGAAGGTGGAGACTCAATAATGGTGGAAGAAAGGCCTTTTTTGTAAAGGAAGCAGGGATTACAAGTTTCAAAAAGAGCTTCCAAAAATTATGGTACTTGTTAGCTTTTAGCCCTCATTGCCCCTATCATAAGCATCTTGAAGTGGTTAAGGTTAAAGTGGCAAAGATGGAGTATATGTTTGACGAAGTATAAGTTGGCAATCTCAAGTCCCTTGAATACGAGGGCCACACCTCATGCATACTCAACTTTGGGTCCAGGTAAGTTCTTGTCATTGTAAGTATTTTCATATCATTGAGAACCGCCAACAGGGTACCCCTTGCACATGGTACAGGATATTTCCCATAACCAAAATGACAAGGCAAGCAGACAATGAGCATCTCAGCAATCTTTTTATTTACCATATGCATATATTTTTATTGAGGATGCTTCATAGATAGCTCATTATGGTGATGCTGCAAGTTTCCACCATGATTAGGCATGGTTTAGGCTAGCAGCCCAGGCGTTTCTCTAACATAGGATACAAACTCCATGGACTTACAAGTTCTCTCTTTATTTCACACCGGTGACATCCATAGACAAAAGAACATGATATCAACTGAGTACAAAGTAAAAGTGCAATGTTGAAAACGTTCCCCGTGATAGCACGGTTCTACTAATTCCAACTTATAAGTGCAAGCATATACAACAAAGTTGTCACAATGGTTCAAGTTTATTAGGGGCAAAGAATATAAAGTGTGCCATCAAGTTCGTGGGGGATTTAATCACTAAGTTTTCACATAACATAATAGTTTTTAATTGGAAGATAGTTGAAAACAAGAATATACTTGGAATGGTGTAACACACCATGCATAGGAGTTTATAGTGGACACTTTGGAATAACTTGGTTTCTTGGGAGTTGGAAGCATGGGTAGAGCTTACTCATACAAGTGGAGGCTAGCAAAATACTGGGAGCAACCAACTAAGAGAGCATAATGGCCATAATCATGCAGAGCAACAAAGCATACTAATCAAAGAAAAGAGTGGTACTTCAAGTCAAGAACTAAATGATCATAGAGGCTAATGGTGACTTGTCATAGTCATAACATGGTGTGAGCATGTGCCAAGTCAACCCAAGAAAAGCATCAAAGGAGAATACCACAATACTATGCTTTTCATGCTAAAACAACGCATAATTTCTTCAAGGCGCACTAAGCAATCCCAATTGTTTGGAACAAGACATGCTACAGCAATAATCACTAAGCATAAGTTCAAAACAACACCTAGCATGTCATGTTAAAGTCTGAGTCACGGTCAATGCAAGCTCCTCTTGCACTTCAAGCAAGAACTTACTACTCCTTTCCAACACCAAGCAACTTATTTGCAAAACAACACAGCGAGAACGGGGGTACAAACTACTCAAGAAAACTAAACAAACTAAGCAAAGCAAACGAAAAGTAAGACGCTCCAAGAACAACACAACTGTGCATGAAACAATAAAAACGAAGTGTCTAGACAGACCTGAGCTTTTTATTGATGAAGAAGGGGATGCCTTGGGCATCCCCAAGCTTTGACTCTTGTACCTCTTGGATATTTCTTGGGGTGACACCATGGTGGCATCCCCAAGCTTGAGCTTTTGTCCATTCTTCATCTTATTACATCATTCTCTCTCTACACCTAAAATTTTTCCTTCATACAAAACTTCACACAATCTTCATTAGCAACATTAGTGTATTCAAAAGATATTAGACCTTTGGCAAAGCTTTGGAACAGCAAGGCTTTTCACTAAAAACACAAGCTACTGTAGTAACTCCTTCAAAAAGCTCAATTCACCTAAAGAGAACTCAAAAAGGAATTAATAAGAAGCAAATGCAAATAATGGCAAAAATCTGTCAAAACAGACCAGCAGGTAGAAACCGATTTTTTCAAACATCTTCTGTTGCTCAAATAAAAAAGTGTTGAGCTAACGAAAGTTATCTAACATACTGGGGATTTATTCGTAAACTTTCAGCTAAATCCGAGTTACAGAGACTCCTCACGATTTTTTTTGGTGGAGGACAGAAATCTGTTTCGGGACAGCAACTCCCCAAATCTTACTTCCCTCTCATTAGAGGTCATTCTTGGCACAAAAAGCAAACAAAAAGGATAAGGAGAGGTCATTACTGAAGTAATAACTTCCAAGACTCAAGGAAACTCTTGGGCTATCTCCCAACAAGTACTTTTATTTAATGCCTTTAAGTTAGGCACAAGAAGCAAGAAGAATCAAGTATTTTCAAATGAGGAATTGCCCCTCTTGTTCTTTCCTTTCTTACCTTTCTTCTTCTATTTAGGGAAGATATGTTTTCTTACTAGAGGAGCAAAGTGCATAGTGCCTTTTCCCACATCTATTACTGCTCCAAGGTGTTTTAGTAGGGAACTTCCAAGTGTAATTTGTCCCTTGCCTACACATTCAATAACAAGATAATCAGTAGACACCATTTTCCCTGAGATTTTTGTAAACATACCTTCAGCTATTCCAATGGGAAATATAGTGGAATTGTTGGTAAGAGAGATTTCCTCTCCCCCTTAAACTCCCAAAGACCCAAGTAATCATAAATATCTTTAGGCATGAGACAAAATTCAGACATGATATCACAGCGAGCATCAAAAAGTGTAGTATTTATAGAGACTTTGATTGTGGGAAACTACTCTAAAGGCTCAGAATTTATGGGAACATAATCATGATAAGCCCTAAGCGTGTGATAGCAACTATTCATAGCAGCAATACTAGTCTCAAGAGTGTTCAACCTAGCAAAAATATTTATGAAAGAGGAATCAGACTTGCCAGGTGTACCATAAATCATGATTAATTTCCTTATGGCATCAAAAGCTTCATCTTCAGTACATAGAAAAATATCGTTCTCAGCCACAGCATCCAGAGCATATCTATAACGAAGAGCAATACCGTGGTAGAAACTATCAATAACCAAGCTAAGGCTCACCTTAGGCTCAGTTTCCCTTTGTAAAGCAGAGATTCTAGACCAAGCTTCTATAAAACTTTCTTCACTTTTTTGCTTAAAAGTGGAGATTTCTACCATAGGGGGAATAAAAGTTGGTCCAAAACAAGACATGGTAGCAACTAGAGTACGAACTAATTTTTTTGTGTTTTTGAATAAAGCAAGCAAACCAAACTAGACTAATTTTTTGGGGTTTTTTTTAAAAAAGAGGAAAACAAAACCAAGCAAAAGAAACAAAGCAAACTAAAAACTAAGTAAAGAGAAAGGAAGTAAAGGACTCCCCTTGTGAATACGTCCTTAGCTTCCGCGGCAACGGCGCTAGAAAAGCTTGATGCAGCGCTGAGTTGATGTAGGAGCGCTTCGTTGGGAACCCCAAGAGCAAGGTGTGAAGGAGCACAGCAGCAAGTTTTCCCTCAGTAAGAAACCAAGGTTATCAAACCAGTAGGAGGAAGGAAACGTCACACAGGTGTTGCAAGCAACGCGGAGACCTGCACAACACAAACTCAAGAATTTTCCCCAAGGAATCAGTGAGGTTGTCAAGCTCACCGGTTTGCTGTAACAAAGGATTAAACGTACCGTGTGGAAGGTAATGGTGGTCTACAGCAAGTAAACAAGTAACAGAGGAATATGAATCAATGGTAAAGATTGGACCGGGGTCCATAGTTCACTAGAGGTGCTCTCCTTAGATAAACAACATGGCATGAAGGGTAAACAACTTACAGCAGGGCAATTGAAAGGAACTGAGCAAGGCATAACAATGCAATTACCAGTCAGAAAGATCCTATGAGATTCGATTGGGCAATACAACAAGATACATAGACCGCCATCCAACTGCATCTATGACTAGAAGTCCACCTTCAGGTTATCATTTGAACCCCCTCCAGTATTAAGTTGCAAGCAACAGCCAACTACATTAAGCAAAGTGTGTAAGGTAAATAGTCCACATGTTCTATGAACAAGAGACCGTTGTTTTCTCCCTAGTAGCAACAACGCATCTACAACCGAAGATATTATTGTCACTTCCCTTAGAAACTAGAGGCATGAACCCACTATCGAGCATAAATACCCCCTCTTGGAGTCACTAGCAACTACTTGGCCAAGATATCTACTAACAACGGAGAGCATGCAAGATCACAAACAACACAGACATGATAGAATCATAAATACAAAACCAAACCAACATAATAATCTCAATATCCATCGGATCCCCGCAAACACCACATGCATGATTACAAATATATTAGATCTTAATCATGAATGGAGCTCATAATATCTATACATGAAAGCACAAAGGAGGAGATACAACCATCTAGCTACCTACATGGACCCATAGTCCAAGGTGGAACTACTCACGCATCATACCAGAGAGAAGGCCTCCGGGATGATCTCCCCTCCGGCAGGGTGCCAGGAAGAACTTCAGATCCCCCCGATCTAGGGATGATGGTGGCGGTGGCTACAAACGGTTTCGTGGAAATTTGATTGGGTGCTTAGGGTTTCTGCATCGGGGGCTTCTTACAGGCGAAGGGGGAGGCCGAGGAGGTGACCAGGGGGGCCAAACCCTAGCTAGGCACGGGCCCACCCCTGGCCGCGCCGGGGGGGTCTGGCTATGATGGCCGGCCCCTCCAGCTCCCTTCTGGACTTCTTGTTCCCCACGGAAAGTAATTGACTTTGACGTTCGTCCCGTCCAATTCCGAGAATATTTCTTTACTAACTTTTCTGAAAACAAAAACAGCAGAAAACAGGCATCTGGCACTGTTGCAACTTGTTAGTAGGTTAGTGCCAGAAAACATGTAAAAATCACCTCAAAGTGTAGACAAGTAAAGCAAAGTAGATACTAAACAAGCATGGATCATCAAAAATTATAGATACGTTTCCAACGTATCAGAGGTTAGGGCGGCCATGGCATAGGATGGAGGTCGCGCAGGCCGGCAGTGTCGCCTTGCGGTGGACGGAGGTAGGCGGCACAAAGGTAGGGTGGCTCCAGGGGGCGAGGCCGGCATAGGGTGGAACTGTGATGGCGGCGGGGTCACGAATGTGGCAGCAGGGAGGGGAGCACAACCGCGGGGTTCGCTGCCGGAGAGGCGGAACGGCGGAGGCGGCGGAGCTCGGGTTAGATCTTGGCGGGGTAGGGGCTCGCGACGAGGGATACTACAAGGGGAGGCGGGGAGATCTGCAGGAAGGTGACGAGGATAGGAGCCTCGCAGGCAGCTATGAACACGAGAGGAAGAATACCCCGGTGGAAGGAGAGAAGCGAGTGGGTAGGGTCCATGTTGGGTTGGTGGAGCGGGATTAGCGGGCGGGAAGAGGGGATCATGAGGGAGGAGAGGGTTCGGGGTGCGGGTGGTTTTGTGCGGGGGTGGTCAACATGCGGGGTGGGACTAGGCTCGAACATGGCAGGCGAGGCCCGGTGGTTGCGCACGGCTTGTTGGATTGCGCATGTGCTATGTGGTGTGGTATGTGGTGAGGGGCATGGTGGCGGTGGCAGGGTGCAGCAGCGTGTGGGATTGGTGTGGGGTTAGGTGTGGCTAGGGTCAGGGTTATCCATGGAATAGGCTTTTTGGTAGATATTTGTTTGGGGTAAAACAAGCTGGGCCAAGCAGGGTTGTAGGTGGCCTAGCCTATCGGCTAGGCTGCCTCCCCTGGTATAACTATTTTTTTTGAACTTGTTTGTATTATCTTAATAAACAATTTGTTAAATAGTTTAAACAACAAAATAATCATGAGGAACAGGGTTTTGTATTTTGAATAAAGTGGGGTTATTTAGAAAACAAGGTAGGCTTTTAGAAAAATATTTTTAGGAAAATTGAATGCATGCAAACATGACGATGCTCAAATGCAATATGGCATGATGACATGAGCATGCAGTCATGATGATGCACAACAACAAGCAATTTTATGGTAGTGGTTTTTTTGGGGTGCTACAATTCGACACCACTAACAAGGGATCTCGCCCTCGAGATTCACCTCATGGTACAGGGGAGAAGGTCGACGATCTGAATTTTCTCATTTTGTGTAGATCCTCGCAATAACACTAACAAGGATTCTTGCTCCATCTTGAATTCGGCGACATCACCAACAAGAGGTCATTGCTCATGTTCGTTGAGAGAACACTCCAGTGAAACAACGACGAAGGTAAAGGACTAAAAAGGTAAGGCCACCTTTAACTTCCGTGGAAGGAGTAAAATTGCATTGATGCAAAGATTCAATGTACCAAAAGCGAATGATAAGAGTAGTGGTATGTTCGCGACTCCATCCCGCACTCAAAAATTTACTCAGTACATGAATAGAAGAATTATGCAACCAACTCTTGAAATTTAGACTAAAGATCTCAACAGGTGAGGTTCAGAAACAAAGGAGTGATGCAAGCTCTTCATCGCATATGATGCGGATGATGTTGTCATGTAGGAAAACACCGGAAGATACAAAGAATTTTTTTAGTGAATTTTGGTCCACTGAAAGGTTCAACAGATGAAAGATTCCTCAGATAGCATGAAGACCGGATGTAGAAGCACCGTTACAAGAGGAAGGAAATGAAACCCTGAAGGTACGACGGAAACCTAACCACTAGAAATCCTGGACCTGATAAGAAGGTAAGAGAGAAGATTTAAATCACGCAAAGGTAAAAGGAGAATAGCATAGATGTAAGGAGTAAAAGAAGAACTAATCAGATTTATCCAACCGGTTTTGAAAAATAGTTTTTACACTCTACAATGTCTGTTAGCTAGGTTATCCTACAGGCTGGACCAGTAGGGTATCGCAATTGTTGGGCTCTATTACCACTTTGTAACACCCTCGAATCGGGTTGCCTCCAAACCCACATAGAATCGATTCAAAGATGCCCACCAGGCACTTGCGTGTGGGTGGAAAACAAAGTAATAACATTACACAATAGTCCATGATGGAACCCACAGAACATACATATACAACAACGACTCAAAGAGTCAATAATACATATATACAATACAAAGATCCAAATCACCTTGAAATGATACCACATACGAGTACGGATAAGATGCAAATGGCGCTAAGAGTCCTAAACAATAACCAATGGCATCCATAACCCTGCCTACGCCAAGCCGGAAGGGTAACCCTGCTAACAACGACGATCTCAAACCTTCTAAACAAAAGGGGTGCCGACAAAGGTCAAAGGAAAAAGAGAGCGGTTAGTACTGAGGCCAGTACATGATGAGACTTAGAATTCGGCGGCTCTCGCCTACATAGGTATGATGGACTAACGCGGCAGCGCAACATGCACTAAACAACCTATAGAGACTCGATACAACTAACGACTATAAGAGAGAGGTAAGAAAGACCTATGCGGGACCAACCTGATACTAACACAAAACATACCCATCTTGGTATTTCCCCCTCGAGACCAATTGAGGACGTCCTTTCGAGGAAACTCACACAATTGGCAGTTTTATTCATCCTTTCGATGGTGGTTATCCAACTTACTAGTCATATCAGATCCAAGACAAATTATAACATTAAAATTTACTTGTAGTTGTCTATGATAGAGAAATTGTGCTCCAAGTCGTCCATAACCACGGACACAGCTTTTCGAAAAGATGTAACCCTGCAGGGTGCACCAAAGTTTCCATATGCACTTTCACCCTTATTGCCAGATCAATTAACATACACCCATCGGTATGTTGGCGGGGCTTCGGACACAACGCTTTCCCAGACCCAAAGGAAGTACATGGGGGCCACCCGAAAGAGCTACACGTACTAGGTATGGCTAATCCTCATACAAACCCTAAGGTTGCATGGACTTTCATGCGAGCAGATGCCATAGACAATATATTCTCGTGACAGAGTGCCGCACCTACGCAACAGTAATAAACGCTCATCGAGCAATAGGTCATAAACATCTCATACATGGCATAAGTAGAGTAGGTAACGTATAAAGCACGAACTAGTTTGTGGCCCCCAGAACAGTACTTCGAAATTAGGTACGAAGCCGATAGGGGTTCCCATACACCCACATGTGGTTAGGACGCTCAGTCTCGGAATAGGTGTCAAGAACTCGGGTCCTAGGTGGACACAAGGACAGGATAATAACCAGATCTCAACTATTACCCACTTGTGCCTCTGCATTAATTATATCTACTCCCAACATTAATTAACAAGTTGTAATTATAGCCATAATCATCTCCACCATTAAGAATATGCCAACCCCCAACATCAGTGGAACAACGACAATGTGAAGCAACACCTGAGAAATCAACTATGACTTGTAAGCCGACTGTCTACCAAACAACAGGTAATAGGAGGTGTCCAAGGCAATATAGGGGTTGCAAGTAATATAACAGGTGTATGGAAACTAAAGCATCGCAACACGGATAGCAATAGATCAATGGGAGGAAGTAAAAACTATAAATGAAAAATAGGTATAAAGGGAGAGAATTCTCGCCTGGTAAACACTGACGAAAGATACACTGGAGATCGGGTAGACACTCGCATCAAATCATTAGCCTAATCCGTGAAGAAGCAAAGAACTAGAAGAAACACCGGATACACTATTTAATACTACGGCAGAAGATCAGGCATGATGCATGTATGATGCGTGGCATGACAAAGATGCGATGCAATTAGGCAATTAATATTAAGCAGAACGGGGTCCCGACAATTAATTATATGGTTCATGTTTTTTATATACCCCGCAATTTAAATGTTGTCTTAATAAGGCAAAACATGGCACCGGTTTGCTACACAAATTTAAATGGAGCCAATATAAGACTAGAAAAGCCCGCATATGGTCATCATATTTAGTTATTAGGTGAATATCGCCCCAAAACCACATGATGAGATGCAAGCATTAATATTTTAATATTCAACAAGTTGTATTATATTATCAAAATAGGGTGGATAAGGGTCACACATCTCGGATTGAAGATCTTGGGGCTCGGAGGGCTCGGGTTTGGTCTTGGACTCCGGGATCAGTATTTGGATCGGGCTTCGAGGTTCTGAGGGAGGTCTTGGTGTTCGGGAATCTTCGTCCTCGGCCATTGGATCCGGTGATGGGGCTTCGAGTCCAGGAGGTAGATCTTGGTGTCTTCTCTGAGTACTTCAGATACTTCATGCCTTGTCGATCTTCGAGTGGCTTCGTACTTGATTGGGATTTTCGTCGTGTACATGCCTCCTCGATATATCATGGTATTGTCGGAAGGCGGTCTTGGAAACAACGTGATGATCTTGGCATATGGTGGTGTCTTGGACACCAAGGACTTGCATATCACCAAACTACCTCACATTGCAAGGAAAGAGAGTAGCAAAGATGGGTTCCTCGAACCTTCTTGTTGTGAGCTAGAGGCCTGCTGGCATGGGGAAGCACGAAACACACGCGGCAGGTCTAAGTCAAACAGTAGAAAAAAGGGCGCATAGGCGGTGCTACCTAGGATTGAGGAAGGTGGCGACCGACGCCTGCGAGGAGAGGCCGGCGGTCGAACAGATGCTGTTAGAAGCCGCGGGCTCGACGTGGAGGCGAGACCATCAACATGCAGCAGAGGCTTGAGCTCGGGGATGGTTTGGAATGGCTCACAGGGAGGTGGGGAGGCAAGCAGAGGTGACACAAGAAGCGACATGGGAGGTCCGAAGATGAGGGGAGGGAATCCATGGCGCAGGACGTAGGGCAGGCCAGCAGCGTCGCCTTGCAGTTGAAGGAGGTAGGCGAAGCAGATGCAGGGAGGCTCTAGGGGCGAGGCCAGCAGAGGGTGGCGCTATGATAGCGGCAGGGTCGTGAACATGGCGGCAGGGAGGCGAGCACAGTCGCGGGTTCGCTGCCGGAGAGGCGGCGGAGCTCGAATCAGATCTTGGTGGGGTAGGGGCTCGCGACGAGTTGTACTACACGGGGAAGCGGGGAGCTCTACAGGGAAGGCGATGGGGAGAGGCCCCTCGTAGGCGGTAGACGCGAGAGGAAGGAGACCACGGGGGAAGGAGATAAGCGAGTGTGGTGGGGTCCATGCAGGGTTGGTGGAGCGGGATTAGTGGGAGAGGAGAGGGGATTACGAGGGTGGAGCGGGGTCATGGCGCGGGCGGTTTCATGAGGGAGTGGTCGACGTGCATGGTGGGTCTGGGCTCGAACATGGCAGGCGAGGCCGGGTAGTTGCGCATTGCTTGCTAGCTTGTGTCTGTGATGTGCGGTGCGGCGTGTGGTGAGGGGCATGGTGGCAGCGGCAAGGTGCAGCAGCGGGTGGGATGTGTGTGGGGTTAGGTGGGTCTAGGGTTAGGGTTAGCCAGGGATTAGGGTTTGGCGTAGATATTTGTTTGGGGTGAAATGGGCTGGGCCAACCAGGGTTGTAGGTGGCCTAGCCTATGGGCTGGGCTTCCTCCCCCGGTACAAATGTTATTTTTTAAAACTTGTTTGTATTATCTTAATAAACAATTTGATAGATAGTTTAAACAACAAAATAATCCGGAGGACCGGGGTTTTGTATTTTGAATAAAACATGGTTATTTAGAAAACAAGGTAGGCTTTTAGAAAAATAGTTTTAAGCAAATTGTATGCGTGTAGACATGACGATGCTCAAATGCAATATGGCATGATGATATGAGCATGCAGTCATGATGATGCACAACTATGAGCGATTTTATGGTAGTGGTTTTTTTGGGGTGCTACAACCATGCACCCCTACGCATGCATTCATATGTTATTCTATCTAGATGTAGGCATGGATATAGGGGGAGTGTGATCCTAATTGATTGGGTCATCGCTCCCCCATTACGCCCAAAGTGAGAAAATCATCCTCTTAATATCATTTTGTGACATGTGAGCTTCAATGACGAGTTTTGGTAATTAACCCAAGATATATATTCGTGGTGCCAAGCCAAGTATACTCAAACATGGTGGCTTTGGCCACCGACCCTCTCCTTCATGAGAGGTTGGTCTTTCCTTGTGTTTGTCATCTTTTTGGTTAGTTTGGCTCTTGGGGACATGCACTCCCATTTGGTTCTCTTGTTGATTCTTCTTTGTTAGAGTGCATTGGTCCCTACATCAGTTTCGAAATCTTATCCTAAGCCCCTCCTCTCAAACCTTTAGCATCATCCCTCCTGCACAAGATCTCTACCCGTCTCCATGTTTTCCCGGTGTTTTTGCTCCAGGTGGCACCAGTACTATCGAACCGGGCCAGTTCCCAAGAACTTTCCTAGAAACTGCCCTAGGTCCGAGTGTACTGGGTATTTTCCGCGGTATTACCGGCGCCCGGTACTAGAGGATGCAAATCCGATACTACTGGTTGGGTATGGTACTACCGGGCCCACATCCGGTACTACCGGAATATGGTTTCTGGTTAAAGTGGGGGTGGG
Source organism: Avena sativa (assembly GCA_916181665.1). Taxonomy (NCBI): domain Eukaryota; kingdom Viridiplantae; phylum Streptophyta; class Magnoliopsida; order Poales; family Poaceae; genus Avena; species Avena sativa. Next base: position 292,526,261 of record OV702297.1, on the reverse strand, counting down.
AGGGGAGGCAGCCCTAAGTGCCTCATTATTCCCTTTGTCTCCACCACCAACCTCCACCCCCGCCAGAGCAAAGCACCACCGGGAGCCACGTTGCCGCCCTCCTCCATCGGATTCTCTCTCTGACCTCCTAGCGGCCTCCCCTTCGATCCCTACCTCCATAGATCTCGGTACAACCGCCCCTCACTCTCCTAGTATTTCTCCATGGATCTAGATCTTGTTTAGATTCATGGTCATATGTGTATGAGAGTGGTTCTACTTCTTGAATCTCGACATATACCACTTCTAGTACCTTGAAATCACATTTCCATACTTTTGTGCTCATTTATGGTCCTTTCCTACTGTCGCGCTACTCCGCATCCCCGGTAGTACCAGAAATTTTTCTAGTACTACCAGTTGCATGCGGTACTACAGATTGCAAAGTCCGGTAATACTAGACCGATCTGACCCCAAACTTCTATGAAACCTGTGACTTCTTGTGTCTCCTTGTTTTGGGATCTTGTGCCCTTATCTCCATGATATTCTCCCTCTTGCTTTCATAGGTGCAGGTGGTTCTGGGGGTGCTCGAAAGTGCTCAAAGGCTTATCATGAGATTGAGGAGGAGTCTAAATTAGAATAGGAAGTCATGCCCCAGCCTAGCTATCGCATGAAGCTGAAGTCTTCTCGGGGTGGTCGTGGATGAGCTACCAAGTGAACATCCGGTCGTGGTAGTGCTCCTCCTCCTCCCTCCTTGATCCGCACCAAGAGTCAAAGTTCTAGGCCATCATGGACAAAGCTCATGTCTTACATTTTTTATGCAGAAGTTGCTGCTTTAAGGACTGAGAACCCTTATGTTTCTTCTCATGGCCATGATAGGGAAGACAGTTTGTTCTACACCGAGTTCTAGGAACGGGTGTACAAGGAGGTTATCTTGCACAATGGCAAGTTGGTTGTGCCTCAGAAGTGGATTGATATGGATCACATGAACAAGAATCTTGACTACTTGGGAAGGCCAAGGAAAGTGTTCCAACATTGGCTTGCTACCTATCATGGAGTTCAAGAAAAATTATGATCCCATTCTTGTGGCTCGGTTCTATGCCACCTACAACTTTAGCAAGAATTAGTCAAGGACAATTACTTGGTTGACTTAGGGAGTAGTTAAGGAAGCCACTTTGGCAGAGTTGGACATATTCTTGGCTATGAGTACCGTGTCTTGGCCAACCCCTGTGGATTTCGTTGTCACACTATTGGCCAAACCATGAATAAGGAGGTTCTTTCTCCTCTCTATATCCAGGGAATAGGTATTGTTGGCAAGATCAAGCATCTCCTCCCCACCTATGATATCTTGGATCGCATCTTCCGTGAGACTATTGCTCCCCTGTCGTGTAATTTTGATGAGATGCATGGCTTCATGGTTGACCTCATGTTCAACATCTTTGTCAACCGTGACTCCGGTAATCCACTTGATATGATGGACTTTATTTGGAATGAGATGTCCAATTCCGCGTTCACTCGGTGAGTGCTCCCATTTTCTCCATATGTTATTGCTCTTATCATCTACAAGTGCCCCCCTTGCCAAGAATCTTTCCAGTCGCCGTCTTGTAGCTAACAAACAAAAGTATTTGTTGATTAAGAAGCATGCTAGACCTCTCAATGTGGATGGTAAAGAGGTTGATGAGGAAGGAAACATGGTTGAAGAGGGATCCAGTCAAGAAGAAAGTGGTCATGGTGGTCATGACTTTGTTATGTCTTGTCACAAGAACGTCCTCCCTCATGGGCCAAAGGATTGAATCCAAGCTCAAGGAGGTGTTTTGCTTCCAAGCTGACAACCAAAAGCGCATGTATGAAGCTCATGTCTATGCCAAGAAAGCATGTGCTCGTTAGAAATAAATGATGGAAGCCCAAGGTTTGACTGTCTCCAAAGGTTCATACGACAACATCAACCCCGAAGAGAAATGGATCTCCAAGCATAGCAACTGGGATGATGATGATGCAACTTCCTCATTCCGTGCTCCGAGGTTCCATGATGATGACTATGATGATGAGGAGGAGGAGTAATATTCGGGACGTTTGTCTTGCTCCTGTCCCTTTTTGCGTCTTGATCAAAGGGGAGAAGTTGCAACATAGGATGTGTGGGATTTGCATGGGAAAGTCACAAGCTCATTCTTCCATTGATATTTGGTTTCTTGTGAACTCTATATGCCTTGCCTCATATTATTCATGAACTCTTGTGCTTTATGTAAGTGAATACTATGTGGTTATATTTATGTGGATCCATCGTATGTGACTATGTGGTTTATCTTATATGGACCCATCTTATGTCATGATGTTATCTAATTATTGCCCTTCTAACTCTTATCACATAATTATTGCCCTTCAAGTCAATCTTTTCTTGTATTTGCATGCTTGGTTGGTTTGTAAAATTGTGGGGGAGCATTGATCCTAGTATGTGCTTGGTATTGATGCATGCATCTAGGGGGAGCCCATCTCTATTTTCTAAACCTTGTGCGTTATCATAATATTTGTCATGCAAATGTGTGTATTGTCATCAAACACCAAAAAGGGGGAGATTGAAAGGGCATTTCCCTTACTTGGTGGTTTTGATGTTTGATGATAACACACGTGTCGGACTAATCGTCTGCTAAGTGTTGTTCAGGTTATCCTTGTTGATAAGGCATTCTTTTACCCACAAAAAGGTCAATAGCAAGACATGGTTTTTCCTAGATATTTTGTTTGAGTCATAGGAAAACTGTACTATCAAGAAGGGGTCCGCATCAGAAAATGTGGGTGGAATCAACTCTATATTTATAGCCCATCCAGCTTTCCCTCAATGGTTGAACTAAAAAGAAATCATGTCCCTGTTGCAGCTGCCTACACTGTATGTGCTACTCAGTAGTACCGCAAATTTTATCTGTACTACCGCTTGGCACCGGTAGTACCACTTGGAGGTACTGGATGAGTCTGAGAGCATCTGCGAGCCAAGTATCCTCCTCAGGCTCACCCTGTACCACCAGACCGGTACTACTTCTTCATCTGGTACTACCAGTCAGCGACACTACCGGTTGTTTCAAGCAATTCATACCGGAGGAGACAGAGGGTCCCCACCTCCTCATGGTCCCATCCGGTACCGCATCCGGTACCAGCCTGGTATTACCAATCATTTCTGGTACTACCTCTTCTGGTGTTGGTAGTATATCGATCAGGATAGCAAGCAATGGTCAGATTCTCTCTAGTGGGTATAAAAAGGGCCCTTCTTGCCTAACGGGAAGCTTTCCTCTTTTATCTCTCTCGTCCATTATTCTTGAGATGAAATATCAATAGATCTCCCCCCATAGTGCTCCAATCTCCTTAATACTTTGGGATTTGGTGGAGGAGGTCTAGATCTAGCGTTTCACCAAAGCAAAGTTGATTCCCCCTTGTTTTCCTTTGTGTATATTGTTACTCTTGGGTTCTTTGAACCCTAAACATAAGAGGTCGGTCTCGGAGCTTGGGCATTGGTTGTAAAGCTTCGGGATCATGTTGGGAGACTCCAAGTGTTGTGGAGGTCTACTCAACAAGTTTGTAAAGGTTTCGGTCACTGCCTTCAAGGGCCACCGCATTGTAGATCGTGTGCTTGCCTTGCGGCGGGTGCGCGGGAGAATAGGGCGAGGCCTTTCATGGAGCTGGTGGTTTTAGTACCGCCCACCCCTTCAACGGAGACGTACTTACCATGAAAAGGAAGGAACTTCGGGAAAACATCACCGTGTCTACCTTTGGTGATTTCTATCATTTACTCTCTATTATTGTTGCTTGCTTGCTTGTTGGTCATATAGGTTTTTTCACCTAGTTGCATATCTATAGAACCTACTTTGTGTCAAGCCTTAATTTGAAAATAAGTTAAAAATTGAGTAGTGTCTATTCACCATCCTCTAGTCGCTTATACAGATCTTTCAGTGATTTACATGTCCCATTAGAGATACTCTAAGGACATGTACAATGCTGGAGAAGACATGCCTTCCCTTAGTCTTCCACATCATCTAGAGAAGACACTATATGTATGTTGTACAATGCATTCTCTCTTATTGCCATCTCTAGCAATTAATGAGAATTAACTATTTTTAGTAAAAAAAATGTATTTCTAAGGGAAGACATGTGGTATAATGAAGAAAATAGCCTTCTCTTATTTCTAAGGGATCATCCCTTAGCTGAGGAAAGACAATCTTCTATTTCTTATTTCTCTCACCTCCAACTAAGCAAAAATCCAATGTGGCAACCATAAGGGAAGGCTGAAGTCACCTCATTGTAACCAAATTTTGATTAAACTTAAATTTCATTCAAATCTCAAGTGTATTTACAATTTTGTATGAAATTTAACCGAACATAAATCTAAACTAAAAATTAAGCCTAATCTAAGGGCGGCTACCATGGAAGAAGGCTAGGTAGGCCTCACAGACGTTATCCTGCGCCTCGTCCTTAACGATGCCGGACAAACCGGCGCCAGTACTGCTCCTGACGCTGCCATCGCCTGTCAGATTCACAATGTGGTTGCAGGTTTCATGGATTGACTACTTTATCCTGATGAACAATGGCGCCCTCCAGGAGTCAGGGTCCTCCACCGACAGCAACAAGCTATGGTGGGCTCCTTTGTCGGGGTTCTCGAGCAACGCTTGCTGGTGGCGGTACTCTTCCTCGAGCCAGGACTCCTGTTGGTGGCTCATGTTAGCGACCTCGCCACCGTGGTGAGGCAGCGATGGCTGCAGTGGCTAGAGGATGACGATATGACACACGGGATTACGCCTATCAACGGCGTAGAGTCCTCCTTCTTGGCCTCGAGCTTGGGTACGAGTTAGGGTGCTCAGCGGGATGAGGATGCACTGGACGATGACGTGAGGAACGCGCCGACCCACTTGAGGATGACGACCGCATGGACAAAGTGTCCCTAGGCAGGAACCGTGCTACCGGTGGCGGCTTCCAGCGACACACAGGTGGAGAAGGTGGTGGCAATGGTGGCGTCTCCATAGGAGGATCACTGCGATTGATGTGATTGAGGACGGTCTGGAGGGTGCAGCTGGGTATGCCCCACCACCGGTCGCAGCTAGCTCTGTTCTTAGACGACGGAGGCCCGATGAGCCCATTGAGGTGCACCATGTCTTCATGCTGGCGTTGGCGAGCTTTGTGACCCCTGAAATGGCAAAGAGAGATATCGTAAGACAGAGAACCAACACATGCAAGAAAAGAGGAGAAAAAAGAAGGCGGAGGAAGCGAGCGTGCAAACATACTTGAGAGTCAAAACATCACCGCACTCTTTCCATAATAGCCTCGATGTGTCCTTGTCCAGCATCTTCGTGTCCTCCGATATCTAAAATACAAAAAAATATGAGATAATAGCAGAACCTAAGGTGGCAACTAAAACTTTGAGAGAGTTCATTGGGAAAGAAAAGAGAGGGGAGCAGATTGATGTGTGTGGTGGGTAGGGTTTCATGGAAGCAAGAAAGGGAGTGAGTATGACGTTTTTATAGGGTTTGTGTTGTATTCGGTCTGTTAACGATCGTATTAGCCTTTCAATCAGGATAAGAGGGTTGCCATAACTTGCGCCCACCGCACGATCACCACATGAAGAGGCGCATTAGCCCATGCCCGTTTGGACAGGCCCTATCGCCCGAGAAAACACGGAGGTCTATAGTCTATGGACACAGTCTACGCTGCTAGCTCTGCTTTCGCACACGATAACCCGCGTCTCCCATGCCTTCTGATGCCACCTCATCCGCCAGCTCGAAGGCGAGAAACTCTACTACTAGCTCACTTGTCGAATGCGAGAACCTGCGTACGTCCAAGGTTACATATGTCAGGTCCGCTGCTAGATCGGCACGCGATAACCCGTGTTCGACTAAGGTTTTAGATGCTAGGTCAGCTGCCAGATCGGCTATCAGTGTCGAGAACGGGAATACTGATGAACCACAAGTATAGGGGGTGTATTGTAGTACTTTCGATAAATAGGAGTGTCGGTCCCAACAAGGAGCGGAAGGTGTTGACTAGTGGTATGGAACAGGAAATCTCTGTAAATACTTAGTAAACGGATTTTTAGGGGTTTTCTGATAAAGCAACGAAACAAAGTGCAAGTAATAAAGACAAAGAACAAACGCAGCAAGTGGCCCAATCCTTTCTTAGCAAAGGACAAACCGGTGGAAATACTTATAAGGACCAAACGTTCTCGAGGAAACATAGGAATTATGTCAAGTGCTTTAGCTTCAAATAGCTAAATATTCTTCTTTGGTGTTGTAAGTGTTGTGCGGGTGAACATGTGCTAATGTACCGACCTTACTTTGACTAATACATACTTGTGATTAAACCCCCCGCAAGCATTCGCAACTACAGGAAAGTAATTAAGATATAAACCTAACCACGGCCTTAAACTTTGAGATCCTACGCTCCCTTATGCAATAGTGTCCTAACGGGGGTTCAGGTTTCTATCACTCCGGCAACCCCACAATTAGTAGCCAAATACACAATGCATTCCCCTAGGCCCATAAATGGTGAAGTATCATGTAGTCGACGTTCACATGACACCACTAGAAGAATAGCACCACAACTTAAATACTAAACCATTGAATAATAACTCAACACAGATCCACTAATAACAACATGACTTCTCCCATGTCCTCAAGAACTAGACGAACTATTCACAAGACATCATATGGATCAAGATCAAAGATGATATGGTGATGAATAACAATCTAAATATAAACAATAATCCAATGGTTCCACTCACAAGCATCAACTACAATAGTAATTAACACCAGGAAAGTTTTCTCTAAGAACTAAAGCAAGATCCAACACGATTGTTACAGCGGGACGAAGTGGTGATGATGGTGTGTATGATGATGATGATGATCTCAATGAAGCCTAGATTGATGACGGTGTTGATGGCGACGATCTTCCCTCTCCGGGAAGGAATTTCCCTGGCAGAAATCTGTCTGCCAGAGAGATCTTTCTCTCTCGTTTCCGCCCCGCAGAGGCGGCGGAAATCTATCTGTGGTCGCCCCCTGGTGTTAGGGTTCCGTGAGAAAGATATAGGCGAGAGGGCGGAGTTGGAGGCCGAGCAGGTGGGCCACACCTGCCCTAGGTGCGGGGCCAGGTGGGCCCGTGCCTAGGGGTGTGGGGACCTTGTGGCCCTTCTTCGCCTCCCCTTCTGGCTTCCTCAGTCTTCCGGGAAAATATAATTTTCCCATATTTTTCTGGTATTTTTCAGATCTTCGTGAAATTTCATCAAAACACCTCCTTTTCCATCAGAATCCAGACTCCGGCAGTCCATCCTCCAAGAATCATCCAACATGCAAAAAAAGTGGAAAAGATATAAGTAATACCTCATAATAAGACATATATCAATGAATAGAGGCAAATTATGATATAGAATGGTGATGAAAATTGGACGTATCAACTCCCCCAAGCTTAGACCTTCGCTTATCTCCAAGCGAAAACTGAGCTGAGTAAACATGTCCACAGGTTTATGGAGTGAAGTGTCGATAAAAGAATATGGACAAGAAGCATCACACTTACCATTGCACAACTTATAGAAGAAAGCAACTCGCCATTATATAACTTTAGCTTGCAACAAGTACATGAGTCACAATAGAGATGCATAAAGATAAATCATAATTGGAATTGGCAAACTCTTGTTCCTGGTCAGAGAACAGCTGGCAAATGGTTTCTTTGCTCAAAAAAAATTTTCACAAAAGAAGGCTTTCAAAGTAATACTCAATAGATAAGAGTCTTGTGCAAACAAGGAAGATAAAGAACATGATTGAATAAATCACCATATGAATGCTTGCAACACAACAACTCAAATGCTTGCTGGAGAAAGAGAGGAAGTAGGTTTACTGACTCAACTTGGTAAATAGGAGAAAGGTTCCTTTATAGAGGGTAGAAGGGATTTCAAGTCATAAAGAGCTTCCAAAAGATTATGATACTTACTATCTTTGAGCCCTCATTGCCCCTATCATAGGCATCTTGAGATGATTAAGGTTAAAGTGACAAAGATGGAGTATATGCTTGACGAAATATAAGTTGGCAATCTCATGTCCCTTGAATATGAGGGTCACTCCTCATGCTACTAAACTTTAGTCACCGGTAAGTTCTTGTCATTGTAAGTACATGCGTATCATAGAGAACCGCCAACGGGGTACCCCTTGCACATGGTACAAGAGCTATCCTATAACCAAAATGACAACGCAAGCAGACAATGAGCATCTCAGCGATCTTTTTATTTACTATGTGCATAGCTTTTTATTGAGGATGCTTCATAGATAGCTCACTATGGTGACGCTGGAAGTTTCCACCATGATTAGGCATGGCTTAGGCTAGCGGCCCAGGTGTTTCTCTAACACAAAATACAGACTCCACAGACTTACAAGTTCCCTCTTTATTTCACACCGTTGACATCCACAGACAAAAGAGCACGATATCAACTGTGTATAGAGTACAAGTGCAATGTTGAAAGCGTTCCCCGTGACAGCACGGTTCTGCTAATTCCAACGTATAGATGCAAGCATATACAACTTCGATGACACAATGGTTCAAGTCTATTAGGGGCAAGAAAATAAGGTATGCCATCAAGTTCATGAGAGCTTTACTAACTAGTTTTCACATAACAAAATACTTTTTAATTTGAAAGATAGATGAAGCTTGAGAATTTGCTTGGAAAAGCAATTTCTAATAGGTAGATATGGTGGACACAAATGGCAAAGGTTTTGGTTAAAGGGTTTGGAAACACGAGAAGTATGCCTTCTCAAAACAGGTTTTTGGCTAGCAAGGCTGGGTAGCAAGCAAGAGAGTTGAAAGAAACAAGCAAACATACAAGTAATAAAACCAAATATGCAATCTTCCTTGAAGACACAAAAGAACTTAAATAAAGAATACTAAGCTTATGAGCCAACAAGAAAGAAAATAAATGATACAAAATACCTGTAAGCTTTTCTCTTTTTCTTTCAAACATCAAAACGTATTGCTACTGACCAGAACTCGGTTTGCCAAAACCAATTTAGATCCACTTGATGATCCCAAAGTGATGCCTGATCAACAAGATCCATCATATAATAGAGATTGCAAACTAAAATAAGAAGTGCAAAAATTAAAAGATGAAACTTCTCATTAATATTCCAATAAAGGCACTCACACCAAGGGATACATAGATAACCAACTAAAGGAGAGATACTTCCATATGCAAACCAAACCATAAGATAACTTCTCTACCAAATATATGAATCCACTAAAAAGGTAAAAGATAAAAGATAATGGTTGTGATACCACGGCACTCCCCCCAAGCTTGGAACAAGCCAAGGGGATGCCAAACCTGATGACGAATTACTCATTCGGTGGTGGTGGTGTGACCTTGTTTAGGGTCAGAAAATCCTCCAGCATCTTACGAAGCCTATTATTCTCCTCTTGAAGCATATCCACCTTCATCCTCAAAGCACGGTACTTATCACAAAACTTGTCAGTGGTTCGAAGGGCCTCCGCTGCCTCAGGGCAGTATCTGAAGTCTGGACCGAAGGCTATGGTTCCCTACATGTTACGAAAAAAAGCATCCCCGTGTTAATTGATCCTACCAAAGTAGGTTTCCTTGCCCTTGACCCTGCGGAGGTTTGTTCTTCCAACTTTATCTCCTCTACGGTCTTCTTGCCTTTGTCGTTGGCGAAGACCATGGTGCTCTAAACTTGAGAAGATTTCCTGACAGAAACAGATCGAAACGAAAACACGACGAGAACACGATGTACGAACCTCGGGGGATCCGGGGGGTTATATATTACGAAGTTTCAAAGTATAAGGAAGGTTTTGATACGAAAATGAGGCGGAGGCGGAGCTCGGGGTGGTCGCGGGGCAGCTGGGGCCTGCACCTGGGGTGGGTTTGGCCACCCCGGCCTCCGGTTCCTCCTCTGTTCCGTCTCGTAACTTCCCCTATGTATTAAAAACATTAAAAATATAAAAATATTGGGATTTCACGAACCTTTTGTTTTCACCTCTTTTACCTATTCAAAGACGAACTCTGCAGACTCCTTTTCTCCTTCTCCTGGAAATTCCTTTCCTCACATGGCAATACACAAACTTCAATGGCAACATTAGTGTAAGCAAAAAAATTAACCTTTAGGTCCACACTTCAACTGAAATCCATTAAAACAAAGGCTTCTTTAAGAGGCAAATGCAAATGATAGCAGAAATCTATCAAAATAGACCAGCAGGTAAAGATTGATTTTTTCGAAAACCTTCTGTTGCTCAAATAAAAAAGTGCAGAACTTATTAAAGTTGGGTAACAACTTGGAGAACAAGCTCAGAAAAATAAAGCTCTTTCCGACGTACTGAGCTTCCTCACGAATTTTTATGGTACAGCATAAAAATCTGTCCTAGGACAGCCACTTTTCACAACTCTGCCACTTCTCAAAAGTAGTTGAACTTGACACAAAAACCAAAACAAAAAGGATGAGGAGCGGTTATTACAGAGGTAATAACTTCCAAGACTCAACCAAACTCTTGGGTTATCTCCCAACAAGTACTTTTCTTTAATGCCTTTAAGTTAGGCTTGAAACTTTCAAAGATGCTCACAAAGGAGATACATATTTGAAGTGAAAGAGAGCATCAAGAAGAAAATAACCAACACATTTGAGTCTAACCCACTTCCTATGCATGGGGGTATCATGAGAAAACGAATTGTTGAAACAAAAAGGCACCAGCATGGGAAGACAAAACAAATGCAACTTCAAAACTTTCAACATAAAACAGGGAAACTTAACATCATTGAAATACATAAAACCATGTTTCCCTCTCTCATAATAACTTTCAGTAGCACTTTTAATAAAGTTTACAATAGTACCATCAAAGGGAACAACTCTATCATAAGAATGAGCATACTTACAGTCACCAAAAAGAGGTCCAAGGTCATAAACTGGATCAATAGAAGCAAGTTGTTCCGTCCTGAAATCTTTATTAGGCAAGCTATTTTCACAAGGAGCTTTAGCAAATTTGGAAAAGTTAAACTTATAAGAATCTCCATCAAACTTAGTTAAAACTTTCTCCTTCTTACAATCTATAATAGATCCACAAGTGTTCAAGAAAGGTCTGCCAAATATGATAGGACAAGTTTTACTAGCTGCTGAATTAAGCACTAGAAAATCAGCAGGATACTTAACCTTACCACAAAGAACCTCCACGTCGCTTACAATACCAATAGGGAAAATGGTTTCCTTATTTGCAAGGTGAATAATCAAATCAATGTCCTCAAGCTCACAGGGACCAATTTTATGCATAATTTCCCTGTAAAGCTCATAAGGAATAGCACTAGAACTAGCACCAATATCACATAAACCATAATAGCAATGATCACCAATTTTAACAGAAAGTACAGGAACATTAGCTTTTCTAGTCTTACTAGGATGAGAGACAATATCAGAAGCGTCTTCACAGAAGAAAATATGCTCATCTTCTATATTTCTAGCGTCAAGATCTTTCACAATAGCTACCATAGGTTCAATATTCAATTGCTCAACAAGCTCCACAGTTTTCTTAGTACCTTTATTATTTGCACTAATCATCATAGAATACTCCTTTACCTTAGCTGGGAAAGGTATTTTCTCAACATAAGGTTCAGGCACAATATGATTAGTAGTACAAACTTCAGTGCTTCTAACAGGAACATGACTAACAACATCTTTATAAGGTGCATGGTACTTATTCCTTCTTTTTGGGAATTTCTATGTAAGAGGCAAAGGCTTTAAAACAATTGGCAATACTTTGGGAATCAAGACCAAACTCATTTTAATATCACGGAAGTCATCAGTTCCCATAAAAGATTTAATGCATTCATAATCATAGTTTATACCTGACTTTCTTCCTTTTTCATTCTCCCAAGCTTCAGTGTTCTCTTGAATATGGTCTAGGAGATCCCATTTAGCTTCTTCCTTCATACGTGTGAATGATCCAACACAAGAAGCATCTAGTAAATCTTTATCATAAAGAGAAAGCCTAGCATAAAAGTTATTGATAATAATATTGTTAGGGAGTTCATGAATAGGACATTTAAGCATTAGTAACTTCAATCTCCCCAAGCTTGAGCTGTACTCTTTCCATCACGAGGCCAAACGTTATATATCAGATTTCTATCCTTATGAATCTCACTAGGAGGATAGAATTTAGAATAAAAGAGAGATGTCATTTCATCCCATTCCATGGATTGTCCATTCTTCAGCAGCTTATACCATTCTTCAGCTCTCCCTTTCAAGGATATAGAGAGTAACTTCTTCTTCACCTGTTCAGTTGTGATACCTGCACACTTAAACAACCCGCATAATTCATGATAAAAAGCAAGTGATCACCAGGATGGACAGTTCCATCCCCAAAATAATAATTATCCATAACACGATCAACAATACTTGTAGGTATCTTAAAAGGATCTATCTCAACAGGTGATGGTTCATCTACTACCCTAGCAGTGGTAGTAGTTTTCCCAAACAGAAAAGCAAGTGGGTTATCCATATTGGAAACAAAGTAACAAGCAGTAACAAAAAGCAATACTCACGATAGAGGTTTCCTTTACTAGTTCCACTCTTCAATAGCGCTTCACTCCCTAGCAACGGTGCCAGAAAATAGTCTTGATGACCCACAAGTATAGGGGGTGTATCGTAGTACTTTCGATAAATAGGAGTGTCGATCCCAACGAGGAGCAGAAGGTGTTGACTAGTAGTATGGAGCAGGAAATCTCTGTAAATACTTAGCAAACGGATTTTTAGGGGTTTTCCGATAAAGCAACAAAACAAAGTGCAAGTAATAAAGACAAAGAACAAACCCATCAAGTGGCTCAATCCTTTCTTAGCAAAGGACAAGCCGGTGGAAATACTTATAAGGACCAAACGTTCTCGAGGACACATGGGAATTCTATCAAGTGCTTTCGCTTCAAATAGCCAAATTTCTTCTTTGGTGTTGTAAGTGTTGTGTGAGTGAACCTATGCTAAAGTACCAACCTTACTTGGACTAATACATACTTGTGATTAAACCCCCTGCAAGCATCCGTAACTATAGAAAAGTAATTAAGATATAAACCTAACCACAGCCTTAAACTCTGAGATCCTACGCTCCCTTATGCAATGGTGTCCTAACGGGGGTTCAGGTTTCTGTCACTTCGACAAGCCCACAGTTAGTAGCCAAATACACAATGCATTCCCCTAGGCCCATAAATGGTGAAGTATCGTGTAATCGACGTTCACATGACACCACTAGAAGAATAGCACCACAACTTAAATACTAAACCATTGAATAATAACTCAACACATATCCCCTAATAACAACATGACTTTCCCATGTCCTCAAGAACTAGATGAACTACTCACAAGACATCATATGGATCAAGATCAAAGATGATATGGTGATTAATAACAATCTAAACATAAACAATAATCCAATGGTTCCACTCACAAGCATCAACTACAATAGTAATTAACACCGGGAAAGTTTCCCCTAAGAACTAAAGCAAGATCCAACACGATTGTTACAGCGGGACGAAGTGGTGATGATGGTGCTGGTGGAGATGATGGTGTGGACGATGATGATGATGATCCCGATGAAGCCTAGCTTGATGACGGTGTTGATGGCGACGATCTCCCCTCTCCGGGAAGGAATTTCCCTGGCAGAAATCTGTCTGCCGGAGAGATCCTTCTCTCTCGGTGTTTTCCGCCCCACAGAGGCGGCGAAAGTCTATCTGTGGTCGCCCCCTGGTATTAGGGTTCCGTGAGGAAGATATAGGCGAGAGCGCGGAGTCGGAGGCCGGGCAGGTGGGCCACACCTGCCCTAGGCGCGGGACCAGGTGGGCCCGCGCCTAGGGGGTGTGGGCCCCCTGTGGCCCTTCTTTGCCTCCCCTTCTGGGTTCCTCAGTCTTCCGGGAAAATATAATTTTCCCATATTTTTCTGGTATTTTTCTGATCTTCGCGAAATTGCATCAAAACACCTCTTTTTCCATCAGAATCCAGATTCCGGCAGTCCATCCTCCAAGAATGATCCAACATGCAAAAACAGTGGAAAAGACATAAGTAATACCTCATAACAAGACATATATCAATGAATAGAGGCAAATTATGATATACAATGGTGATGCAAATTGGACGTATCAAATACGCGGACAGATGACGCTGCTAGCTCGGTTGGCAGACACGAGAACCCACGAAAGTTTATAGCCTATGTTGTCAGATAGTCTGTAGGTCAGGCGCAAGAACCCGCAGGCGTCTATAGCCTATGTTGGCAGCTCGGTCCTCCGCCGCGAGAATACGCGTCCGTCCATTCTCTCCGGCGCAACCTATACCACCAGCTCAGATCTCCATTGTGATAACTCACGCACGGACATGTTGTACACCGCCACGTCGGCTCTGGGCGGGACCCGCCACCCGACGGGTGCAGAGGCATGTCGTGCCAGAAACGCCTCTCACCGACTGTGGTCCTGCCCGTGCACGCAGACGACGAGCACTTGGCGTGCATGTGGTCCACCGTCCGACAAAGCGGGGTAAAATGGCGCACGACACATGTATGCGGCAGTGAATCTTTCGCCCTAGCGCGTAGTGGGGCCCGCTCCCGGGAGAGAAGGGCTCCATAGCGATTGCGTCCCATGTCCTTTTCGGCGTTTATCCCATGGCCAAAAAGAATCGGGATGACGTGGATTGCAGTTTGGGCCAAAACATTGTAGCGCTATTATTTACTCTAATATATCTTATGATGAATTTTATGAAAATAATTCAATATTTTAGATGTGACATATTTTTCCACAAATTTAGTCAAGCTTGAAGAAATTTGACTTACACTACTAGGAAAAAGCTCATGAGTGGCGCGCCATTTTTCAACTTCTGTGGCGCATATGGGATGCGCCACTGTTATCACGCCACTAAAGTGAAGTTATGTGGCGCATATTGAAATGCGCCACAGAAGTCTCAAAAACTCATGTGGCTCATATTGCCAATATGCGCCACAGAAGTCCCCAACCAGATCTAAAACTTCTGTGGCGTATATTGCCAATATGCGCCACCGAATTTTTTTTCAAAATTCAAAAAAAAACGGCCAGATCTGGCCGGAGGTGGGGATCGCCGGAGGTGGGTCACCAGAGGAAAAGGAGGCTGAAGGAGGAGGAGATCGCCGGTGGAGGAGAGGAGGAGGCCGCCGGTGAAGGAGGGGCTCGCCAGAGGAGGAGGTGGAGGTCACCGATGGAGGAGAGGAGGAGGTCACCTGAGGAGGAGATCACCTGGGTGGAGGAGGAGGGAGGAGGGAGGTGGGAGGTGGGAGGAGGGAGGACGGATGAGGAAGGCGGGGGGAGGGAGGTGGGAGGAGGAGGAGGAGGAGCTCACCGGGGTGGACGAGGAAGGAGGGAGGAGGAGGAGCTCACCGGAGTGGAGGAGGGAGGAGGGGGAGAAGGTGAGGAAGAAGGGGAGGAGAGGGAGAGAAGAAGTGAAGGATGAGAATGGTGGAAGAGTGGAAGAGGATAATAGAGGGAGAAGGGGCGCCGGTAGGATTCAAATTTCGAAACCCTCCCAACATTTTTGTGGCGCATAAGGGAGCAATGCGCCACAGAAGTTGATCCCCTTTTTTGCAGGAAAAAATCGAGTAGAAAATTTCGAGACGATTATTTTGGTATATTAAACTTTTTTCCTGACATCGTATGCAAAAGTTACGGCCGTTTTACTGTCCCATGAACTTTTTTTGTAAAATACATCGAAATTCATGTTTTTTAATTTTCCCTACAACTATACCCCAAAATACAACTACATCTCAAAGGAATTATTTTTTTTGAATTTTTTATCATTTTCATTTATTTTTTATAAAAGTTAAAAGACGGTCGGGGGTTGAAATCTGGTTTTCCATGTTCCGTGGGGCATATCTAGATATGCGCCATAGAACGTTGGTCAACTGAATTATGTGCTGGGGCCTACCCTCAATTACTGTGGCGCATATGGATATATGTGCACAGAAAGCGAGGGAGCCTAACCCTGTTGGCGTGTCCACAAAACTTCTGTAACGCATTGTTTCCTATATGCGTCATAAAAGTGTGAAGATTTCTGTGGCACATTACCTGAAATGCATCACTAGAGTTTATCTGTGACGCATGGTCACACATATTCGCCACAGAAGATTTGTTTATCTATAACTGATTTCTTAGTAGTGTTAGAAGAAAGCTAGAAAGTCACACAACGTTTGTGTGACAAAGACTACAACTAAGCCCCATGGTTGATGCACTCCAATCATAACACAAATATATAATGAAGAGTGTCACACACACTCTTACCTCCATCTATTTGTCAGGAAGTTGTCAAACGCAGCTGACGACTATCCACCACCACCCGCCAATCGGTGGACAGGGTCACCCGCCATGTTACACTGAAAACGACTGACGTGGAACTCCAAGCTCCTCCGGTCCATTAGGCTCTCCTTTTTACCCCTGCAATGCCGTGTCATGACAACGCCTTCCACTTATTAAGACGTCCCAATCCCGTTGGCTACACGTAATTATGCGTATGTGTGCACTGAGAAAAGGCAATCTATGCATATACCGAAATTCTTAATCTCTCCAGGGAATCAGGAGCCAGCATCAGACGAGCAATGGCAGTAGATGTGGTATCGTGATTCGTGACGTCCCTTTCGATGGCTGCGCTTATAAGAGAGAAAATTGCAAAACTGTGGATAGAATAGAATCAATCAAGTCACTGTTGATATCCCCTTTGATGATACAGTACATAGGATAATTTCGCTAGCACCGGAAAATTTAATCGAAGTCAAATTATTGTGGAGGAAACGAGCTGACAAGACAACTCACCAATATATCCATTTGCTGATTGTCCTTCCCTTTGAAGAATCTTTGCTCTCTTTTTGCGGGAAGGATCCAGATCAATTATAGAAATTTACAAGAAATATAAAGCATTTTAAATATAATAAAAATATATCAAGGTCCTTGAACCACCAAACGATCTCGCCGCCTCCAGAGCAAAGCCACTGACGTGCCGCCGTCGCCGCTCCACTATCAAATTCCTCTTGACATTGTTGACATAGCTGGGAAGTACGTGCCCCTAAGGACTAGGGTCCTAACATTGAAATAGTCGCCATTGAATTTTTGAATTGATCCGAATTTTCTGACATCAAATATATAACACACGTAGACTGGACGAGATCTACCACTTCATGTAAGCTGTGATCAGACGATTCCCTGCCCTCCTCAACGCCTCGCTGACAAGTTGGACAAGGAGGCGAGTATACATTATTCTCAATTATTCTCATATCGTACATCGTCGCTATAGCCAATGATCTTACCACATAGCCGAGGACAGGTCCGAGGTCCCCCACCAGGAGCGGACCCAAGTAGAGCTTAGTGGGTGCCTTTGACCCTGCTCAAATTTCAAATTTATATACTATATATCCATGTTTGACACTAAAAATGCAAATTCTCCATATTTTAGACAAGGAATGCCCCTACTCATAAGTATTTCTGGATCCGCCACTGGTCCCCACCCCTCCAAGTGCTACATCGAGGAGGCGAGGACCCGCCGATTCATGGTTGAAGATGGGGCAGATGGCTATGGTGGCTAGGTAAAACCCTAGATCACCGCCTTCTTCTTAGTTGTCGGAGGAAAAAAATGCTTATTGATCAACCTAATGGAACAAACCGGACTGTGGAAAAAAAGGTTAAATCTGAACAGGTCTAAGCTCTTTCTAAGGCCCTATTTGTGTTTTCTTCAGATGAACCCATACCAACTGTTTGCATTATTCAGTTTATCTATGAATAATCAATAATATCACCATCAGTCAGTGTCCGTGCTTCGTAAGCAGAACAACGTTACAGTTGGTGCTACTGAATCAACCTATTGAAGGAACGAACTTACGTATGGCACGGTCTCTTGTATATAGAAACCGGTGTGCTAGTTGGAGCGGTGCCATGGTACGTCACGGAATTTGCTCGTCGCTCTCAACTAAGTAAAGCAACCTTGAAGAATACATACTCCCTCCGTTTAGAAATATAAGATGTTTTAAGTTTGTGAAGGAGATGTATCTAGACATCTTTTAATGTATAGGTTTAAATAAATCTAGACATTAAAAGATGTCTAGATACATCTCATTCACAAACCTAAAACATCTTATATTTCCAAACAGAGGGAGTATATTCCTGCGGTGATGCAGGTTTGACACCGTGATGCAGTTTTGCTGGTAGTGCTGCTTGCATTGCAGAGGGTGAAAGTGAGAGGGGAATTAAGGTGGAGGAAGGCAGAATCCGGCCAGTGAATCTACATTTCTATACTCGGCACCAACTGGCTGCCTGAGATTCTCGGCTCAACCAAAATAAGTGTGATACTCCGTGTATATCTAGGAGGCCAAGGCAAGAGTGGTAAGCTATGTGTACTAAGCTGTACATGATTTTTTGAGAGACACAGCTGTACACAATTAGTAGAATAGCATGTTGGCAGCTTTGTCTCAACCAAAAGGGCCTTACTAATGAACATGGTCTTGCATAAAGGTTAGTTCTGCAGTAGTTTGTTCAGAGACTGATGCATAGTTTAGCAGCAGAGCTACCGATCAAAAGAGATATCCTTGCATTATTTGGATTCCAATGGGCGCCCACAGAATTGGATAAGACTGCGACCCATGGATTTGTGGCATTCTGCAGTTCCTGTGGACTGCGGAGAGAATCTAGGCATCTACCCATGTGATTCAGTGCAGGGGAATTGGACGCTTCTTTAGCTTCTGCTGATCATGTCCATGAACTTTAATTAATTAGCGATGTGGCCAGATAAGCCGCAAGGTAAATCACATGGACATGGGGGGATCTAGGCATCTAATTGAGGCCTCCCAACTGCTATTACTAGGCGAGCACGTTCTTTTCTAAGCATGGCATTGGTGCTCCTGCAGCACCATTAACGGTTTAGGGTACCTGACGGGTTGCGGCATAGATTTTTAACTAAATCTTTATTAATTTTTCTAGATTTTGGAACCTCCTTTTGTCTATATTTTCTTTTGCGGGTCATTATGCGGGTGCCGCTTGCCACCCTACCCGGGTGCTACATCAAGACCTTCTTGTATAAACCCTGTGGCTTAATGAATCTGCTTTTACCCGCAAAAAAAATCTAAAAATATTTCGTCGCTGTATATAGTGTTGGTAGGGATAACACTCCAACACCGTCAGAAATAAATTATATTTACCTTCTCATTTATTTCCTTTATGCACTGCCTATTACTGAGTTTGGTAAACCTATCATGTTCAAAGAGTTTAGGTAATCTACCCTGGTGCTACTAACCGACGGACTGAGGTTCTTACGGAGTCTCGGTGCAAAGGTCACAAAAAAATCCGATTTAATTTTGGTACTCCCTCCGGTCGATAAAGTTGAGGCCATTAATATAGACCGAAGGGAATAACATATGGTATGATATGATCCAACACCATGCGAGAAATTAAATAAACTAGGATTATATCAAAAGACAGAACCATGAAAATGAAATAGTCTTATGTATGTTTCTATTTTGCCTTTTGTCTGATGATTTTTTCTTTTTTTCATAGGCATACTAAACTAGACAATATGACATATTCAATTTATTGAATATTAGTGTTGTCATATTTTCGTGTTCTTCGCAAACTTAAGAGGATTTTTAAGCTCCCTAATGCTACAAGCACTAAAAATATTTATTTAAAAAGATTGAGTGCACCGACAATTCATATTCTACAATCCTACAAAAAATCAAAAATCAAACATGATCTGTAGTACACAGAGAAACCAGAAGGACAAATCTAGTTGCAAATAGTGCCATGGAAGACAAAAACACATAATGCAGTTTTTTAGACTTAAATCTTGTGACATTGTGGACACATATCTTGTCAACTCATTCAACTTCTTTGAAAAGGTTGACAACTTTTGTTGGGTGCTACCACACATTCGTAAGCATGGGTGCTACCGCGCACATAAGGGTGTATTGTTGTACTGTGATATGTTGTACGACTAATGATTTCTTTTTCAAGATTTAAATATACTTCTGCCGCCGTCAATATATGTCCAAATGTTTTTTTTACTAGAGGTAAGGATGGATATCAAGACATAGAATGCAAAGCTAGAAAAGATGACTTGAAAGGACTTTGAAGTAATTTTCAGTTAGGACTTTGTTTTTCGTGTTTGATTGTATGTGTCAGTTTTTTTGATTTGATGTACTTTACTTAATGAATTAATAAAATCTCTGTTTTGTTAGAAGTATGTGCCAAAAATTGATGGGTGCTAGGTATAGTATGCTTACCCGACAGATCAAAAAATACAACGAGCCATGCTTCTACCGCACGGAAATAGACGCCACCTCCACCGCCTCCCACTGCCGCCTCCTCCATAGATCAGTTTCTCCTCCTCCGATCGGTCTCATCTATGTCGGGAGGGGGGAACCCAAGCTATGAATATAGTTTTTAATAAAGGAGTGATTCCAGCTGGGGCATACTCGAATAAACCGGGAGTCTCACCTACCTAACAACATATAGCTAAGGGAGGGATCATTCTCCCGTTGGTAACATTTGTTTTTAATAAAGGAGTGACTTCAATAGATTAGGTTAAGGTTTTGCTAGCCGTCTTCCTCTTGACCTCCGCGTCAATGGAGATGGTGTCATCTATAATAAGTGATCTTCGATTCTTTGTTTGAGGAGGAGATCTCCTTCTCGGCGTCAATGATGATGTTAGAAGATTACAATTCTCTAGATATGTGCCTTAGATCTTGCTTCGCTAGATCGATTTTGGTTATTTTTTCATGGCTGCTGTGGGAGGAATGTCCTCGCAATATTTTCCCAGCTATTGCATCCTCGACAATGGTGATTCGTACCCTCGGCTCTCTATTGACATCAACCAGGCTGTTTGGTGTTTTTCTTTGAAATACTGGTGTTGATACTCTTGCAGATGTTGGCTGATTACTTGAATGGATGTGGGCGTGCATGTAGCCTTAGTATTGAGGTTCAAATTAAAATTATGGGAGAACCCTTGATATTTACGGCTCTCTCGTTTGGTATCTATGCCACTTTTGTACGGCTTGCCTCCAGAAAAATACAAGATTGTGTCATAGAAGAAGATAGAATCCGAAGACCTCAAAATTGTTTCTTTTAGACTTTATTTTGTAATCGATGTAGACAGCTTATGTATCTTTACCATGTTCTTCTCTCTACTATATATCATAGTATCTATGGTCAAAAAAATACTTACCTAACAAAAACTTTTTTTAACAGAGCCTGACAGATCAAGATTTTTTTTTGAAAAGGAGCATATATTAATATCAGAGGATACCAATTACACCCAGCCTTTGCAACGACGCATTTCCCTAGCGGCCACACAGATGCACACAGCCAAAAAAAAGAAAAAAGAATTACAAAAAAGAAAAGTCTCGCTACAGTGACTCATTCATTGAAACAGCAGTACTACCACCACCAAGACAGCACCAGAAATCCAACTTTTCCAAAAACGACTCCTTTAAGAAGAAAACAGTGCACAAACACCGTCATCGCCCGATCAAAGATCTAGGTTTTCACCCTGAAGAAAGTCCACGCTCTTAAAACAATACCTTCAATAAGGCCATTGCCAGACACAACCAATTAAGGCCAGACCCTGGGTTTTCACCCTGAGAGGTAGGACCATGAACCTCTCCTGTGTAGTCGCTCCCACTTGCATGCCACAACTCCAATTCACAAGCCACCTAGCCAATTCCTCATCACCACCCAGACTCAAACCACCATTATCTGTCCTCAGATCTCGGTCTCCATGACTTTTTCCGTCATAACCATGGAATGAGAACATGTCCCATGATAATAACAGCCAACAAAGCTTCGAAGCGCATCCTCTAAAACCAAACGGTCAGAGTAAAATATGGGTGCGAACGACCGAATTTAATCCTTCTCGAGCAAACTCACGACATGATAGCACTTATAGAGTTCGTCGGCGGAGCCTTCCGAAACACGATACAGAAACCAGATCAATGAAGACCAACATCCGGCAGATCATCGTCTTGGCTTGAGAGGGATCTAGGACCACCTCCTTTATTGAAACCGAGCCAACAGCCCCCACGTCAACCACCGAAAACTAGCAGGATCCGCCGCAAGACGGCAAGACCACCCGGCCGACCATTCCGACGGAGAAGAAGGCCACCACCACCATGCCAGGGGCAGATGCCCCAAGCGCCCTAGTGTCGCGTACAAGGCCTGGGCACCGGCGTCGAGGCCAACGGACGAGGCAGATCGTGGCTAGGCCCAGATCCCCGCCGTCGCCTGCCGCCATTTGGGTCGAGGATCACCGACCGCCGCTCGCCGCAACACCACCGCCAAACCAGCTGAGACGAATGCCGCCGCCTTCGGTCAGATCGCGATCAGGAACGCCGCCGCCGCCACGCCCCCAGGTCTTTGCCTGGCAATGATCCAGGCGGCGGCGGCGGGGAGGGGAGGCCGCCCGACGCGGCGCGGCGACACCTCACAGGTGCGGGAGGAGGAGGAGGGGTCGCCTAAAGCCTAGCTAGGTAGATACCAGCAACACCGAGCTTGCCGGCACAAGAACGGATCTCTCTAAATTTGAGGTCCTCACGCTGTCTGACCCTGACAGATCAATATGGAGGCATGTAAGCATGTTGATCAATGATGCCAAAGCCAAGATGCAGCTTCTACCTGTGATATGGTTTAGAAGGTCAAGAGAGAGAATGTCCTAGCCTAAACTGCTATTAGAAGATTTGTTGGAGTGCGTCTCTTGGCAGATGCAATTGCCAGTTTTCACCTTGTTACGCTTTGTATGAACGAATGTACTAACTCTGTTATTATTTAATCATTCCCTCTGCTCTCTGAAAAATTCATCATAATGCTCTGGTGTCATTTTCAGTTAGAGACGGCTGCTGAGTGAAAAAGCGATTAGGTTGGACTTTGCATCTCCAATGCTGTCACACCCCCTTTGGTTCATTAGCACTAGAGAGTAATGATGTAAACATAGTTATCTATTGGTCATATGGAAATGGTACCATTCGAATTTTCACGACCTTTCTTACCATGGCTAAACCTTTTCTTCTGAAATCGAAGTTTCATTGTCCATGAATAATTGGCGTCTACGTTAGTGCAGTGCAGAAGAGCAAAACCAGAGTAGTTCTAGCTGAAGCGTTACCCCTCTTTAATTCCATGACGATGACAAGCACTGAATCTTCCCCCTGAGTTTATCTGCTTGTCTGATAAAATCATAAAAGGGACATGCACACAATGGCATCAGCAACTTGACAAGATGCATACCTAAAGCTCTTACTCTATTAACTGTCTGCTCCAATCAGCTTGAACTTGAACGCGATTGTTGGGTCCAAAGGAAACACAATTACACAAGGTATTACAGGAGGAAAGAAAACAAAGAATCTTGTCGCTGTTAGCGCCAGCTCACACCTAGCCAATGGTTTCCAACGTTTTTGTGCACCAAAAAGATGCAAGTTGTAGCGAATTAAGCCTGTGAATGTGATGCCTTGATTTTGTACTAGTTGGACGAAGTATTTGCTCTAAGCATATTGGCCCGAGGACTTGTGCGTGAATGGTATCATTGGTGCCCATAGTTTCCATCCAAGCCTCCTAAACTAGACAACACTCTAGTCCTTGTAGACGGTAGTCTATGATTCTTCCTAGGTAATGTACTAATGTTGATGGTTACTAAACAGACCAAGCGAGCTCAATCGCTCTTGAAGTTATCGGACAGAGAATTTTCTCTAAACTTTCATGTTGATTCTTATGTTAACTGGTGCCTACTAAGTTCCATGCGCCATTCCGTTCACACTGTCTGAGCAGCAAGTGTTAGGTTGACCTCTCCATGTATGAACCGTTGTATGAACCCAACGGTTCATACGGACCCTCGATTGGCGCCCTGATCAGGGGCGCCCAACCAAGTCAAGATTGGTGGGCCCCTGTGGCAGCGCAATATAAAGAGAGGTGGGGACCGGGGCACTGACTACGAGGTTTGTCGTGCCGCCGCTCTCCCCACCACAACTCCTTCCGATCTAGGGTTTTACGCTTAGCCACGGGAAGCACCCCACCGCCGCCGTAGCCCAGCCCCAGCTAGCCATCGCCGTCGAACACCATGGCCACATCGACCCCCTTCTCTAGCCAAGGAGAAGGTATGCTCCATTTCTCTGATCCCTATCTATCTCTCAATCAATAGTCAACACCAACACGAATTAAAGGCATAGACAGTATAGTACTGAATCGATCTACCCTAGATGATCCTAAGGAAGATTTTAACATTGGTATCAGAGCCATATAGGCTATGGTCACTTCGGTAAACAGAGAAAGGCAAAGAATAAATCCCGTTTACAGTGCGCCTGCCCACCCGGCCGCGCCGTTCCGCTCGATCTAGATGCGCATCCTATGTGAGGCATCTAGACGAAGAACCAACCCCCTCAGGGGCAAAGAAAAGTAAGATCAAAAGTTTCGTTTTCTCCCGAAAAGGAAAATCCCCAAAATCAAACCCCAATCCCCAAATCCCCATAGATCTACCCCTTTAAGAAAAATCAAACAAAAAAAGGGGGGAACCCACCGGCCACCCGCAGCGCAAAGGGCTCCGCTGTCACCCCTCTTGACGGTGGTGCGCCCACCCTCGGGTGGACGCACCGCCGGCAAGGAGGGCGGGGGGGGGGGGGGCATGGCTCGGGAGCAAAGGAGAGGGAGGGGCGCGCCGTCGCGGCCACCTCACCTCACCCAACTCGCGCGCGGGCGCCGCTGGAGCCAAGGCAGAGGGAGGGGCGCGTCGTCACGGCCACCTCGCCTCGCCCGACTCGCGTGCGTGCGCCGCCGAAGCAAAGAGCCGGAGGGAGGGGCGCGCCGAGGGCGGCCGCCTCGCCTCAGCATCGCGGCATCACGGGGATGCGCCGCCAGAGCCGGAAGGAGGGGCGCGCCGAGGGCGGCCGCCTCGCCTCGGCATCGCCTCGGCCTCGCGCGGGACAGCCGCCGCCAGAGAGAGGGCTCGCGGGGGGTAAGGGGGAAAATGAGGTTAGGGTTTTCTGGGGGGGGTCGGCGCGGGGCGGTTTTATACGGCCGAAACGCGCGCTGCGCCGTCCGATCTAGGGCGACCGCAAATGGATGGCCAAGATCGAGCGGGGCGAGCGGGACGAGCGGCGCGGGCGGTGGAGGGCCGAGCGGGCCAGGCGGGCCAAACGGGCCGCTGGCGAGCAGGCCGAGCGGGCGCTGGCTGCTTAGGCTGGCTGCTTAGGCGCTGCACGCGGGCGGCAGATAGCCCCAGGCTGCTGGGCCAACATGGGCCGCGCAGCACAGTTCAGCTTTTTCTAATTTTATTTTTACAGAAGCTGTTTTTAATTGTTTTGCTTAGTTTTAAGCATTTTTTCAACATAGTTTTTTTTCTAGTCTTTTATTTCAGACAATATTTGACTAGAGAATATGAAAGAGGCAGAATTTTTCTGTAAAGTTTAAAGTTTATGAAAGTTATTATTAATGTTTCCGCTGCAAATAGATGATTTAAATTGCAATAATGCAACAAAAGTTATTCAAATTTTGTTACAAGATGTGACAAAGTAATTAAAGATGATTGTGTCCCATGTTATTAATTGACCAACGTTGTTAATAAACATGATCATGATCTTTTCCATTGAGTATTAAAGGTGCATTTGAATTTATTTCTACCCAACGGTGATGTAATTTTAAATAGCACAAAACAATTGCATGCTTAATTTATACCAACGTTGAGTTAATGCATAAGTTGTTTTCTTTGGTGATCTCACATCTTTTGTGGTTTTCAGGAGGTCTCAACCTCATGAGCTGTTTGAAAGACATCCCGCTGCTAAGGGGGGACAACTACTCCGAATAGAGGAAAAAGGTCGATTTGGCGTTTGTATGTGCCGAAGTGGATTGGGTGGTTGACACCAAGCAACCAGTCAAGCCTGCTGACCCTGTCAGGGGAGATGCTGAGGAAAGTGATGCGTTTGAGAAATGGAAGAGGGATCATGCTCCATTGGAGCTGGCCTACTCGATTGATAATCAAAAGTGGGTGAACGCCAACAAGAAATGTTTGGCCTTCGTAAAGAACACAATTGAGAATGCCATGGTGGGCTCAATTGGAGAGTGTGCCTCCGTGGGCGAATACCTTGCCAAGATAAAGAGCCAGTTTACTGGATCTTCAAAGATGTATGCGACCCAGCTGTTAAAACAGCTGGTGACTGAAAAGTACACGGGAGGACCCCACGGAATAAGAGATCACATCTTGAGGATGTCAAACATGGCAGCCAAGCTGAAACCCATGGATGAGGACCTCGAGTTAAAGCCTGCACTTTTGGTGCACCTGGTGATGGCCTCTCTTCCACAGCCTTTTGAGAACTTCGTAATAAACTATAACATGTCCCCTGAAAAGTGGGATATAGAAAAGACCATTGGGATGTGCTCCCAAGAGGAGGAAAGGCTGAAGGCCCTTCACGGTGGTTCCTTGAACTTCGTGAAGGACAATAGGAAGAGAAGCTTCACAAACGGCAACCATGGTGGCTCACCCTCCAAGCCACATGGCAAGGGCCCAATGCAGCACCAGTACCAGCACCAGCAGTCCACCCCTGGGGAAAAAGACCAGTGCCATCACTGTAAAAAGACTGTCCACTACAAGAAGGACTGTCCAGTTTGGCTGAAGTACATCATGGCCAAAAATGGTAAAGATATAGTTTCTTTTGTTAATGAATCTCTGTATGAAAAGTTTTCTAGATCTACTTGGTGGATTGATTCTGGTGCAACTGTTCATGTTGCCAACTCTTTACAGGGGTTCCATTCGACAAGGATTTTGCCAAAAAGAGAAAGACTTATTGAAGTGGCGAATGGGATTGAAGCAGAAGTGGAGGCCGTTGGTGACGTCCCTCTGGAGCTGGCTGATGGCTCTTCTCTTTTGCTCAAGGATGTTCTTTTTGTTCCTTCAATTCATAGAAATTTAATAAGTGTGTCGTGCTTGGACAAAGATTCTTATGAGTGTTATTTTGGAAATGGCAAATGTGCCATTTGGTTAAAAGATATTTGTGTGGGTGTTGCTACCTTACATGACAAGTTATATTTATTATCTTTGCATGAGAAAGTATTTTCTGTGTGTGATGTGAATGAAAAAGTTCCCTTGTCGAACAAAGAACAAAAGAAAAGAAAGCGAACTCTTGACTCATCGAAGTTATGGCACTGCAGACTAGGCCATATTTCGAGGGGAAGAATAGAAAGCCTCGTTAAAAATGACATTCTTCCTCTGTTAGAGTTCTCAGACATAGAACAATGCATAGATTGCATTAAAGGAAAGTATGTAAAACAAATTAAAAAGGGTTCAAACCGAAGCATAGCTACACTCGAAATAATCCACACGGATATTTGTGGACCATTTCTGGTGAAAAGTGTGGATGGATATGATTCATTCATAACATTCACGGATGATCACTCCCGGTATGGTTATATTTATCCAATTAAAGAAAGATCTGAAGCATTGGATAAATTTAAAATTTTCGAAGCTGAAGTAGAAAATCAGCATGATAAAAGAATTAAGATAGTTCGATCCGATCGTGGGGGGAGAGTACTACGGTCGGCATACTCCATATGGTCAAGTACCAGGACCCTTTGCAAGGTTCCTGCAAGAAAATGGAATAGTCGCCCAGTATTCTATGCCGGGCGAACCTCAGCAAAATGGAGTGGCTGAAAGGCGTAACCGTACCCTTATGGATATGGTGCGCAGCATGATGAGCTATTCCACCCTCCCATTGGGATTGTGGATGGAGGCGCTTAAAACCGCCATTCACATTCTCAACAGAGTACCAAGTAAGTCGGTGCCCAAAACACCGTATATTGTGGACAGGCAGAGTCCCCTCTCTGCACCACTTGAGGGTCTGGGGGATCCCAGCTGAGGCAAAAGTTTTCAATCCAAACATTGCAAAGTTAGACCCCAAAACAGTATCTTGCCACTTTATTGGCTATCCAGATAAGTCAAAAGGCTATCATTTCTACTGTCCTGACAGATACACAAAGTTTGTAGAAACGAGACATGCAGTCTTCTTGGAGGACGAATTGATGAGGGGGAGCACGGTAGCTAGGAAAATTGATCTTGAGGAGAAGAGGGTGCATGCACCTAATCCGATGACTCAGGAGCCATTTTTCTCGCTACCTGTTGTGCCACCATCTACAACCCCTGAGGTTGTGATGCCGGCACCTGTTGTGACTCCACACGTGACAACAATGGGCGAAAGTTCGGAACCTGCCCAACAGGAGCCACCTGAACCCACTGTTGAGCACCAAAGGGAGCCAGAACAGCCACCTACTGTAAATGTGCCTGAACCCGAGGCAAGAAATGAGCAAGAGTCTGATGAACTCAGAAGGTCTAAAAGAGAACGAAGACCAGCCATTTCCAAAGAAATTTACAAAGTCTACAATGTAGTTCATATGGAGGGCGATCCTACCTCATATGAAGAAGCCATGAGTAGCCCTCACTCATCCAAGTGGGTGGAGGCAATGGAAGATGAAATGAAATCGATGAGTTCCAACAATGTTTGGGACTTAGAGGAAATTCCTAAAGGAGCCAAAACAGTAGGATGCAAATGGGTCTACAAAACAAAGTATGACTCCAACGGGAATGTAGAAAAGTACAAAGCTAGACTCATGGCAAAAGGCTTTACGCAAAGAGAAGGCGTACATTACAATGAGACTTTTTCTCCAGTCTCATGTAAGGACTCCTTCAGAATCATTATGGCACTAGTTGCACATTTTGATTTAGAGTTGCATCAAATGGATGTCAAGACGGCATTTCTAAATGGAGATTTAGAAGAAAATGTTTACATGAAACAACCCAAGGGTTTTTTCATGGAGGAGAAGGAACATATGGGATGCCGCCTAAAGAAATCCATTTATGGGTTAAAGCAAGCCTCTAGGCAGTGGTATTTAAAGTTTAATGATACCATTAAAAGATTTGGATTCAAAGAAAATGTTGAGGACAACTGCATTTATGCAAAGTTCAAAAGTGGGAAATATATTTTCCTCATTCTGTACGTGGATGACATTCTGCTTGCCAGCAGCGATGTTAGTCTACTACTAGAGACAAAGAAGTTCTTGTCATCAAATTTTGACATGAAAGATCTTGGTGAAGCTTCTTACATTTTGGGCATAGAAATTCACCGAGACAGAAAAAATGGAGTGTTAGGACTGTCGCAGAAAGCGTATTATGAAAAGATTTTAAAGAAATACAATATGCATGCGAGTAATGCAACACCTGCTCCCATAGTCAAGGGCGATAGTTTTGGGAAATCCCAATGTCCAAAGAATCAATATGAGATCGATCAAATGAAGTCAGTACCATATGCTTCGGCTGTTGGAAGCTTACAGTATGCACAAGTGTGCAGTCGCCCTGACTTAGCATTTATCACCAGGGTACTCGGTAGATATCAAGAGAATCCAGGCATAGATCACTGGAAGATGGTAAAGAAAGCTTTGCGTTATGTGCAAGGCACAAAAGGCCTCATGCTAACATATAGAAGATCTGATTCCCTAGAGATAAGAGGGTATTCAGATGCGGATTTTGCGGGAGATAAAGACGACCGAAAGTCCACGACAGGGTATGTCTTTACTCTCGCAGGAGGTGCTATTTCGTGGAGAAGCGCCAAACAGTCGATAGTTGCATCATCAACGATGTATGCAGAATTTATAGCATGTTATGAGGCCATGGGACAGACGTTATGGTTAAAGAAATTTTTACCCGACTTGAAAGTGGTTGACTGCATCAGCAGGCCACTAAAGATGTACTGTGACAACGAGCCCGCAGTATTCTATGCTCACAACAACAAGTCGAGTAATGCTACAAAGTCTATAGATATAAAGTGTTATATTGTGAAGGACAAAGTCCAGGATCAAACTATAAGACTCGAGCATATAAGGACAAATGATATGCTTGCGGATCCGCTAACGAAAGACTTACCACCCAATGTGTTCAAGGAACATATAGCCGGCATGGGTTTAATGGAAAGCCTATGATTTCTGGACTACAGAGGCCCTAAAGTAACAGGATTTGTTTCAAAATAGAAAGGTATATAGTGGCTGTCTGATTCTATCGGCAATTGAGCTGAGACGATGAAACATGCTCTATGTATCGATCTGTGATGAAATAAGTAAAGTATAAAGTGAAAAGTAAAGTCGAGATCAAGGGGGAGAATGTTAGGTTGACCTCTCCACGTATGAACCCAACGGTTCATACGGACCCTCGATTCGCGCCCTGATCGGGGGCGCCCAACCAAGTCAAGGTTAGTGGGCCCCGGTGGCAGCGCAATATAAAGAGAGGTGGGGACCGGGGCACTGACTACGAGGTTCGTCGCGCCGCCGCTCTCCCCACCACAACCCCTTCCGATCTAGGGTTTTGCGCTTAGCCACGGGAAGCACCCCACCGCCGCCGCCTAGCCCAGCCCCAGCTAGCCGTCGCCGTCGAACACCATGGCCACATCGACCCCCTCCTCTAGCCAAGGAGAAGGTATGCTCCATTTCTCTGATCCCTATCTATCTCTCAATCAATAGTCAGCACCAACACGAATTAAAGGCATAGACAGTATAGTACCGAATCGATCTACCCTAGATGATCCTAAGGAAGATTTTAACAGCAAGATCTTGAACTCGGTGACTCGTTCCATGCAACAACCAGTTCACCCAACTGTTGCCTTTTCGAAGAATTGCGGTATACAGTCATAGTTCAAGTGAACTCTTTTCAGTCTGATTCTCGGATTCTTTTTGCTTTGATGCAATCATGCAATGGCATGCTTGCAGGAGAGAGCAAGTCAGCTTCAAATTTCTAACGGATGGTCTAACTAAAATGACTAGTATAGAAAAACTGCAAATAGCAAAAATGTCTCTACCTCCAACAAAATTTGCCTGCAAATTTAACATGGAGAAAGTCAAACTACCCATGATCTAGATTTCGCGGTAAAGTAGAATAGTAGTAGAAGATTAATAGCAAGGATCACATATTTGAGACAAGGACCAGTGCTGTGGTACCATTCAGGATCGATCGAGGTCACACACTGAAGCGTGCAAGGTTCCGATGATTTCACTAAAGAAACACGAGGAGGCGAAACTGTTCCACCTGTCTTGAACTTTATGTGTGAAGAAACTCAGAAGTGCCATATTTTATGAGAGGATTGTCATGACAATTCAGCCTACAGGAAGGAGTAGATTATTTGATGTCACAATAATGGGATCTTCACAATCCAGATTATATGGAAGGAGGGATTATTTGATGTCACAATAATGAGATCTTCACAATCCAGATTATATGGAAGGAGAGATTATTTGATGTCACAATAATGGGATCTTCACAATCCAGATTATATGGAAGGAGGGATTGTTTGATGTCACAATAATGGGATCCTCACAATCCAAATCACATGGAAGGAGGGATATTCAATGCCTATAACAGAGCATAAATAACAACATAACTAATAGTCATGTGCAATTGCTCAAGGACAACATCTCGACTACATGTGATGCATGTTTCGTACACTACACAGAAAGATCGGCTATTCCTGTTAGGGAATGAAGAGCGGAAAACTCCATGCTTCAGCTGCCAATATCAATGTCAATACACAATACTATATGGCCTGGCACTTCATGAACAGATTTCCATCACATATAACACGATAGTTAAACATGCCAAGAAAGGCCTTGTCATTTCTAATGATAACCTCTATTGCTCTGTAGCAACCAGAAATGACAAACACTTACAGTATACACAACCTATGAGCTGCTAGTTATATAGAAGATCATTTATCACCTAGAGGAGCTCGCAATGGCGATTCTTTTTTGCTTTGATGCAATCATGCAATGGCATGCTTGCAGGAGAGAGCAAGTCAACTTCAAATTTCTAACGGATGGTCTAACTAAAATGACTACTATAGAAAAATTGCAAATAGAAAAAATGTCTCTACCTCAAACAAAACTTGCCTGCAAATTTAACATAGGAGAAAGTCAAACTACCCATGATCTAGATTTCGCAGTAAAGTAGAATAGTAATAGAAGATTAATAGCAAGGATCACACATTTGAGACAAGGACCAGTGCTGTGGTACCATTCAGGATCGATCGAGGTCACACACTGAAGCGTGCAAGGTTCCGATGATTTCACTAAAGAAACATGAGGAGGCGAAATTGTTCCACCTGTCTTGGCACTTTCTGTGTGAAGAAACTCAGAAGTGCCATATTTTCTAAGAGGCTTGTCATGACAATTCAGCCAACTGGAAGGAGTAGATTATTTGATGTCACAATAATGGGATCTTCACAATCCAGGTTATATGGAAGGAGGGATTGTTTGATGTCACAATAATGGGATCCTCACAATCCAGATCACATGGAAGGAGGGATATTCAATACCTATAACAGAGCATAAATAACAACATAACTAATAGTCATGTGACAACATCTCGACTACATCAGTGATGCATGTTTCGTACACTACACATCAAGATCTGCTATTCCTGTAGGGAATGAAGAGCATCAAAACTCCATGCTTCAGCTGCCAATATCAATGTCAATACACAATACTACATGGCCTGGCACTTCATGAACAGATTTCCATCACATATAACATGCCAAGAAAGGCCTTGTCATTTCTATTGATAACCTCTATTGCTTTGTAGCAACCAGAAATGTCAAACAATTACAGTATACACAACCTACGAGCTGCTATTTATATGGAAGATCATTTATCACCTAGAGGAGCTCGCAATGGCAATACTCACTAAGGTAAATAATATGTACAGCCCCATAAGGCAGTAGCCCCAGAATTTGGATACCCTAAATCGGGCCCAGGTGACCACCAACAGGGTTCCCATCAAGCTCAGAAGAAGAAATACAAACGCAACAACAATTCCAACATGGAACTCAAGTACAAAGGCTTTTGGATACACTCTTGCTGTTTGCATCACTAGGGCCGTTCCTAATCCAACAAGCATGTTGAACATTGGGCCAGCAAAGCAGCCAGCAATGGCGATCGTAGGTTGGCCATTCTTGGCCAGTGCCACGTCAGCAACAAGATCACCAACAGAATTGCCCCATGCCAAAACCGTCATGCCAAGTATAGCTGGAGGGAGATCCATGATGACTCCAATTGCTGCCAGGCAGTTCAGGAGCTCTCCTGCCATGGTTGAGATCCAGAAGACGCTCATGACAAACGATATGAGGGTGCTTGCAATGTTTTCTCTTTCTGGTGTTTCTTTCTCATAACGGAAGTGGGATAGGGCCAAACAAAAGCTAACCAGAAGCACAACAGACCAGAGGGGAAAGCGGATTTGAGGGAGAAGAAACACTATTCGGCTATCAAATGGAATGAATGAACTGAAGGAATATAGCAGTATGAGAGGACACAGACAGATGTTTGCGCAGACATAAAATTTGTTCCACTCAGAAGGAAGTGTTGATGGTATCGTGAGCTTCAGAAGAAATGTCACAGGCCAATCCCAAACTCTTGTTACCTGCCAGAGATTGATAACCATCAGTATCATGAAAATCAAATGTTAAGAGGACAATGTTCATGCTTCCATGCAATCCCACAGTAAACCAGGAACTGAATGAGTACTTCAAAGTTGCAACAACTAGACATCGATTGCTTACAAGACAAAATTGTACAATCATGAATTCTGCTGAAAGTAAAAAGTTTATTGCTGATCAAATGCTAAAATATCTTAGATAAATCAATAAGCACATTCTTGTAAAAAAGGGCTAAGCTGATTCCTGACGATGACAACCTTAAGCATTGATTTACAATGGGAAAAATTGCCGTAGATTTCATAATTAATTACACATATTATGGATTGCTATGAATGATACAAAATTGTGTACAGTACAGATATTCAATCTGCTCTAAATTTATGATTCACAGGGAACAAATACCAAAATTCATAACATATTTATTGTCTTCCATGACATGGTAAAGCTTAAGAACATTGTGGTCGGCATGGCAAGGATATCAACAATGGCGTTGACTTCGCAAAATGAATACAGCCTCAGTAGTCATGGTTTTAAAATATCAACACAGATAATAATCTGTACACTGGGTTATTATTGCATTTAAATCATCGTTGAACATAGCTAGCCCTTTGCGTGTAGTAGTTAGAACTGACATACTAGTTGAATTTCCACAATTGTTAAGCTATTCTAGTGTTCAGTATATTGGAACTGTACAAGGTTATGAAATGAGAAGTCAAACATAATGTGGAAAGTTGTGCATGACGTCAAATGTCAACAATGACGAAATGGGAGCAAACAGTGAATCTTGAATTAGCGATCGTGTACCAGAACTCCCAATACTCAACACTTGAGTATACATGAGCAGTTCTATTGTAGAAAAGCTGCAACACATGCAATCTTTAGCCACTAGTTCATGCAAAAATGGCATATTCCACCTGTTCTAAATCATCATAAGGTGGATTATGCATGTATGAGACGGCTTTAATAGTGTTATAAGTCAAACCATTCAGATGGTACTGGGCTTTTCCGCCATTCAGTTATATGGTGTTGTAACTTAAATTCACCTAATACAGAAGAAATGACTTCATCTGCTACTGCTAGTGGCTGAACATGCACAACAGTATCAGTTTCGTGTAGTAGGAATCCTCGGTAGTTGCAACATATCTGAGTGCTTTCCGTCAAGATCAATTTTCTACTTTCTGATGTTCATGCCAGTTTGGAAAAAAAAATTGAACCATCTAGTTCGGAAAAATCTATTGGACCATCTAATCCTTTCAATAAATATTCTTGATCATTATTGTGATATGGTATATATAAAATATACACCATCCAAATAGTTCATACTGAATAAGCAAGAAATAATCTAGCAGTGTTAACTTGCAATTGCTCAAATTCTAGACTAAGATGGTATCCATGTCTAGAAAATCGCCAGCAACTGATGATAGAAAAAATTCGGTTATCTCGTACTCCCTCTGTTCCAAATTCATTGATGCAGGTTCGCTGAACCTAGACAAATTTAGGCGACATTTTGCCTAAATCTGCGTCAATTAATTCCGAACAGAGGGAGTATCTGTGTACAACTGTGGATCACTGCAGTGAAAAGGAGGATTGTTATAATTCACCTATAATAATATGCTCTAACTTCTAGGAACATTTCACTTCTTTTCTGATTGTTCCATCTAATCAACAAAGATGTTGAGACACTGCCCAACTTATGCTCAAAACATACCAAACCAGACACCTGATATACCCACACAACAGTTTGCACAAAATTGCTAATATACTCATCAAAACTATTAACATGAAATCATGACTTATAAACAATCAAACAGCCAGGAGGGGGTCACTGGATACTTTGTCAATTGTAGCTATAGCCAATATTGGGAAAGTTAAGGTGCTTGGATCTGTGCTGTTTTACAAGTACGTTCTTTATGTATGAACACCAATGTTTTGACCTTATTAGCACCTAAGGGGAGATTGAGAAAAGAGAGTATCGTTGCACAGCCATGCGCTTGACTTGCTGTCCACATATATTTTCAAAAATAAAAATATAATGCAATGTTCCAAAATACAAAATACCTTTCTGGCAAGTTAGCAGATTAAATGCCTTTTTGAGTACCTAATATTCATTATTCTGAGAACTAACAATTATATTCAGCAAAAGTATAAGACATGGCACTCAAATTTGTCCTAAGCGTTTCATCTATTTCTCGCGTTTGATTCAGGTCTCTAAGTTCAGAGCAGACGTTTAAGGTAATCCATCAAAAGGATAAAGTCAACCCACCGACGAGAGTTGCATATAAACAAACCAACAACTTAAACAGTTCAAATGAGCATTTTCTAGTTGAGGGACACTACAACCAAAGAGACAAATAACCTAGAATTGCTGCACTGCTGTCCCAGTCAACTCAGATTTCAGGACATATTCAAAGACAAAAAAAGAAGAATAAACTGAGTACAGTTTGGTGAACACCTTCGTTAGCACCGTCCAAGTAGTGGCAGTGAGTTGCTTTCCATGCTCCACCGAGACTGGCAAGTCCATCGCCTCACGGCCCATGCCATTCGCCATCTCTAGCTCGGCGGAGCTGACCACCTTCCCCGCCGAGCCCAAATCCATATAGAACACTAACCCGACGAAGAAGACGTAGAAGAGCACGAGCCCGACGGCCTGCCACACGAATATCTCGGCGCTGAGGTAGATGTAGAAGAGCGCCGACGCGGCGACGAGGTAGAAGAAGACGTCGCGCGCGAAGGACGCGGGCGGGACGGCGAAGGGCGCGGCGATGAGGGAGACGGCGCCCACGACGAACGCGGACACGAAGGCGCCCGCAGAGAGGATGGCGGCCAGCCCGGCCCGCGGCAGCCCGCCCTCGCCTCGGAGCGCGGCGGCGGAGGCGAAGGCGTCCGGGGCGCCGTTGCCGAGCGCGAGGAGCGTGACGGCGGCCATGGACGGGGAGAGGCGGAGACGGGATGCGAGGCGGGAGACGGCCGGGGAGAAGTGGGCCCCCGCGGCGGCGGCAAGGAAGCGGAAGTGGATGAGGAGGAGGAGCGCGAGGACGGGGAGCGAGAGGCGGCGGTCCCCGCGGAGAAGGCAGGAGTGTATGGCGGCGTAGTTGAGGATCCCCGCCGCGGGGTCGGCGCGAGTGGAGGCGCAGGCGGCGGTGTCCGGGTGGGAGGCCATGCCATGCGCTAGCTGCCGATGAGTCCGCGCGTCGGTAGGGGGAGTAATGCCGGGCGCGAGGGGAGGGGAGGTGGGGGATTTCGGGGGAGATGGCAGCGAGAGTGAGTGGGATCGGCACGGACGCCGACGCGACGCGTAGGCCGAAGCCCACCAGGAACAGGAAGATCGGAGTGGCCGCTGCCGAACTTGATGATGGTGGGTCCCCGCCTGCGGGGAAGGTGGAGGAGACGCGACAAGCGTGAGCGGGTTTGATGCGAGGACCAGCGGACCAGCCCACAAGGCCACGACCTGGTTCCAGGACCAGCGACGCAAAACCCGTGATGGGCCGTTGTATACACTGGTTAGTTTTCTATATGGTCCAAAGAATGGAATCTGTTGGTCCCTCAAAAGGAAAACTAGGAAGCATGGTGAAGCTCTTTTTTGCGAATTGAAAACTAAGGCCTCATTTAATTCACATGATTTTTTAGAAAAATTATAGGATTTCTATTCGTGCTAGCTGAATGTCGCTACGGCTTAACTTTTATGCCATGACGCGGTCTCGTGTAGCACTTGTGTAAAGTACTCAACCCAAAATTGATTGATCCACACAATTAACCTTAGTTTATCCTTTCCTTATTCTCTCATTAAGCACAACATGTGGCAGCTTCTCTACTTATAACAAGTTCAACTAAAATATATCTCGTTATTTATACTATATTTATACTATATGCATGCATCTCGTTCAACGAAATCTGAAGATCTCTCACTAATGTGAAGACAATTAATCTATATAAGCAAAGCACACATAGTGAAAAAGTATTTTTCCGGGTTCAGAGAGCTCGGTAGTTTGGATGTTGGAGACCTTTGTGGCACTTGTCGCAGTAGACAAGCCCACGACATGGTATCAGGACCAGCGACGCAAAACCCGTGATGGGCCGTTAGGCCATCTTCATGGAACAACCCAAACGGTTTACATGTGTTTAGAACTGTCCGCGCGGACGCCAGGTGACGTGCGCGGCGTCCTAGCGGGGCGATCCATCCGGCAAAATGCGTCCGGCTCGATCCATTCATGCATCTAATCTAGAATTTGGTTGCGTCGTCCCGGACGCGCGCGGACAACGCGGACGTCGTGCCAGTTGGCGACGCGGGCCTATATGTAAGAGACCTTAGTATTTAACGAGCTTTTCATTAGATTAAGCATGTCAGTTACAAAAAGAACATTCAAACTAATTAGGAGGGATGCTACTGCTGCTGCGGCTGCGGCTACGGCTACTGCTGGAGGAGGACGGCACGGCGGCTACTCGCCGCCGTTGCCACGGCCTCCATTGCCGCGGCCGCCGGCCCCGTCGATCGCCGCCCTAGCTTTCCAGATGTCCCGCTGCTGGACGCGTTCGCGGATACGGTCGCGAGCCGCCGCCTTGCCCTCCAGCTTCTGTCGGTCCTCCGCCGCCCGGTTCGCCAGGGCCTTGTCCATCTCGGCGGCCTAGTGGTCCCTCGCCTCCTGTTGGGCGAGCACCTCCGCCGGAGAAGGAGAAGGAGCCGGATCCAGAGCCGGAGCACCATTGGGCCGAAGCCCAGCGCCCGTGCTATCTCCACGGGGACGGCGAGCGGCGCCTCCAGCTGGTCCACCTCCTCCCCCTCCTCGTCATCGGCCACCGCCTCCTTCGTGTTGTCGGCGTCGACAAGATCCCACGTGGCCGCCTCCTCAGCGGCCAGAGCCACGTGCTCCTCCTCCACCTCCGAGTCGGCGATGTGCTCGCGTCGCGCCTCTTCCGCGTCGTTGCGCGCTTTGACGGCCTGGCGGAGCTCACGGATGGCGGACTTGGCGGTCTCCTTGGCCACCTCCTCCAGCGTGGTCATGGCCGCCTCGTGGCGGATCTCGCGAAGAGCCGCTATTGCGGCCTCCATGGCCACCGCCTCCTTGGCGGCGACATGGTGCACGTCGGTCATCGCCCATTGGAAAGCCACCGTTGTCGCCGCCTTCATCACCTGCTGCAGCGCACCCTCGGCGATCTCGCCTTCCTTCTCGAAGGTCAGCACCTGCGCATCGCCCATGCGCCGGGCCAGCA
The DNA here is from genome assembly GCA_916181665.1 of Avena sativa. Lineage (NCBI taxonomy): Eukaryota > Viridiplantae > Streptophyta > Magnoliopsida > Poales > Poaceae > Avena > Avena sativa. The sequence continues at coordinate 292,487,606 of OV702297.1, read as the reverse complement.
CTGTGGCCTCGAGGTACACCTCGTCGACCTACACGTCCGCGTAGCGGGCGTGGCACATCTCCCGGATATTGGACCATGTGGCGATCTTGCGGCGAGGCATTGCTGCTGGAGCTTTTTCGGTGGCTGGTTTTCTCTTGGTTTGGGGCTTGTTGTCTCCCCCGCGCCGGTGGCCGTCTTTTATAGACTACGGCGGAGGCGGGAAACGGACTGGGATGCGCGGGAAGTTTTCTCGCCGCGGGAAGCGAGGCGTGCACGGGAAACGAAGGCGGGAAACGCCGGCCATGCGAGAAGCCGCCGACGCTGACAGCCGACATCGCGTTGCCATTAACGTCCCATCGGGAGGACGTCAACCGGTGACAGCGGGAGGGAGACGGACAAATGGGTCGGGCCGTTGTGCACGCCTGGTCGGGCCTCCTACCCATACTGACTGCGGCCCGACCCAAACGGACACAAACTAAACGTTTGGGGTGACCGTTTGGGTCGGCCCGGTGGAGATGTCCTTACTTTTCTATATGGTCCAAAGAATGGAATATGTTGGTCACTCAAAAATAAACCTAGGAAGCATGGTGAAGCTCCATCCAAAATTAAGACATTTGTTTTTTGCGAATTGAAAACTAAGGCCTCATATAATTCACATGATTTTGTAGGAAAATTGTAGGATTTCTATTCCTGCTAGCTGAATGTCATGCATTGCTATGGGTTGATTTTTATTTTGCCATGATGCTCGCGTAGCACTTACTGTCTGAAGTACTCGACCCAAAATTGATAGATCCACATAACTAACCTTAGTTCACCCTTTCCTCGTTCTCTCATTAAGCACAACATGTGACAACTTCTATACTTCTAGCAAGTTCAACTAAAATGTATGTCATGTAAAAAAATAAAATGTATCTCGTTATTTATACTATGTGCATGCATCTCCTCCAACAAAATCTGAAGGTCTCTCAAGACAATTAATCCATAAGTAAAGCACGCAGGATCAAAAAAAAATATTTTTCTAGGTATGAGAACTCAGTAGTTTGGCTGTCGGAGACCTTTGGTGACAACTTGAGTCTTTCACGGAGAGTCAACTGGACACCTCCACTTTCTCCTCCGATTTCTCTCTCTTCGCTATAGTAGACAGGAGAGCTCCTCACCGGACCAGGCCGAACCCGAGCCTCTCCGGCGGCGTTGCCGGCCGGAAATGGCAGAGGGAAGGCGTCGGAGTAGTTTAGGGTAGGTTTTGGGCTGTTTGCCCGTAGTTTTGGAGCGAGGTACAGATCTTGGTGGCCAGATTTGGATCTTAGGGTCTTCGCCACCGCTAGTTTCTCCTCTGGATGGAGGAGCTTGCGCCGAAGAGGGCCGCCGTCTCCGTATGAATAAGGCTGTTGTGGGTCTCCCTTTGTTGTGGATCTGTGTCCTGGATTTCTCTGCACCCGGCCGGCCGTGGTGGCAAGGAGGTGTGGTGTGTTGGGAGGTGTGCGGTGGTCGTCGTCTCTCCTGGCCGACCGTGGTGGCGAGGAGGTGAGGTGACGGCCCTGTTTCTTCTACAGCGGAGTGAGGCGGTTCTTCGGCTTCTTCTTCTCTGGCGTCCTGGTGTCGTTCATCTGCTGTCGAGCCATGGCGGCCCTTGATACGTCGGAAATATATCTATAATTTTTGATGTTCCACGCTTGTTTAGTATCTACTTTGCTTTGCTTTGTCCACACTTCGAGGTACTTTTTATATGTTTTCTGATACTAACCTATTAACAAGTTGCCACAGTGCCAGTTGCCTGTTTTCTGCTGTTTTTGGTTCCAGAAAAGCTAGTAAGGAAATATTCTCGGAATTGGACGGGACAAAAGAAAAAGTCAATATTTCACCGAGGAGAACACGGAGTCCAGAGGAGAGACAGAGGGGCGCCACAAGGCGGCTGCACCCCCAGGCACAGGCCCACCTGGGTCGCGCCTGGGCAGGGTGTGGGCCCCCTGGCCGCCTCCCAGCCTCGCCTCTTCGCCTATAATAAGCCCCCGATGCCTAAACAATAAGCACCCGATCAATATTCCACGAAACCATCTGTAGCCGCCACCACCATCGTCCCTAGATCGGGGGGCTCTGAAGCTCTTCCCAACACCCTGCCGGAGGGGAGATCATCCCGAAGGCCTTCTTCTTCACCATGCCAGCCTCTGGTATGAAGTGTGAGTAGTTCCACCTTGAACTACGGGTCCATGTAGTAGCTAGATGGTTGTATCTCCTCCTTTGTGCTTTCATGTCTAGATATTTTGAGCTCCGTTCATGATCAAGATCTCATCTATTTGTAATCATACATGTTGTGTTTGCGGGGATCCGATGGATATTGAGATTACTATGTCAGATTGATTAATGGTTTTGTCTTATTCATTCTATCATGTCTGTGTTGTTTGTGATCTTGCATGATCTCCGTTGTTAGTAGCTATCTTGGCCAATTAGTTGCTAGTGACTCCAAGAGGGGGTATTTATGCTCGATAGTGGGTTCATGCCTCTATTTAATCTAAGGGAAGTGACAGAAATATCTAAGGTTGTAAATGTGTTGTTGCCACTAGGGAGAAAACAACTGTCTCTTGTTCATGGAACAAGTGGATTGTTTACCTTACACACTTTGCTTAAAGCAGTTGTCTGTTTCTTGCAACTTAATACTGGAGGGGGTTCGGATGATAACCCAAAGGTGGACTTCTAGTCATAGATGTAGTTGTATGGTGGTCTATGTATCTTGTTGTATTGCCCAATCTAATCTCATAGGATCTTTATGTCTATTATTGCATTGTTATGCCTTGCTCAGTCCTGTCAATTGCCTTGCTGTAATTTGTTTATCCTACATGCCATGTTAACACCTATAGTGAACTATGGACCCCGGTCCAATCTTTACCATTGATACATCTTCCACTGTTACTGTTTACTTTTTGCAAACCATCATCACCTTCCACACTATACAGTTAATCCTTTGTTACAGCAACCGGTGAGATTGACAACCTCACTGTTAGTTGGGGAAAAGTCTTGAGTTTGTGTTGTGCAAGTTTCCACGTTGCTTGCAACACCTTTGAGACGTTTCCTTCCTCCTACTGGTTCAATAACCTCGGTTTCTTACTGAGGGAAGACTTGCTGCTGTGTTGCATCACACCTTGCTCTTGGGGTTTCCCGACGAAGCGCTTCCATGTTGACGCAGCGCCATCAAGATTTTCTGGCGCCGTTGCCGGGGATAATCAAGCCTTTAATCTTCTTCCTCCCTGTCAAAGATTTTTTGGCGTCGTTGCCGGGGAGGCTAAGGACGTCTTCACAAGGGGAGTCATCATCAACCTTTCTCTTTACTCTGTTTTTGGTTTGCTTAGTTTATTTTGCTTGGTTTTGTTTTCCTCTTTTTTATCAAAAACTCCAAAAAATTAGTTTAGTTTGGTTTGCTTTCTCTTTTCAAAAACACAAAAAATTAGCTCCTGCTCTAGTTGCTGCTGCTGTTGGCCTGCTCCACTTTTGCCAAAATGAACTCTGTTGAGAACATCAAGTTGTGTGACTTCACTAGCATAAACAACAATGATTTCCTAAGCAATCCTATTGCTCCACCTGCTCTTGATGCTACCTTTTATGAAATTAAGCCTGCTTTGTTGAATCTTGTGATGAGAGAGCAATTTTATGGTGCTAGTTCTGATGATGATGATGCCTATCTCAATAACTTTGCTGAACTTTGTGAGATGCAAAAGTATAAGGATGTATATGGAGATATTATTAAGCTCAAGTTGTTTCCTTTCTCCTTGAGAGGAAAAGCTAAAGAATGGTTGCTATCATTGCCTAGAAATAGTATTGATTCTTGGATTAAGTGCAAAGATGCTTTTATTGGAAAATACTATCCTCCTGCTAAGATTATATCTATGAGAAGTGATATTATGAAATTTAAACAACTTGATAATGAACATGTTGCTCACGCTTGGGAAAGAATGAAATCTTTGGTTAAGAATTGTCCCACTCATGGACTTACTGCTTGGATGATTATCCAGACTTTTTATGCAGGTTTGAACTTCTCTTCGAGAAACCTGTTGGATTCAGCTGCTGGAGGTACCTTTATGACCATCACCTTGGATGCTGCAACAAAAATCCTTGATAATATAATGGTTAATTATTCTAAATGGCACACTAAGAGAGCTCCACATGGTAAGAAGGTAAATTCTGTTGAAGAAACCTCCTCTTTGAGTGATAAGATAGATGTTATTATGGATATGCTTGTTAATGGGAAAGCTCCTTTAGATCCAAATAATGTTCCCTTAGCCTCTTTGGTTGCTCAAGAAGAGCAAGTTGATGTGAACTTCATTAGAAACAACAATTTCAACAATAATGCCTATAGGAATAATTTTGGTAGTAACAACAATTATAGGCCTTATCCTCCTAATAATGGCAATACCTATGGAAACTCCTACAATAATGCTAGAAGTGACTCCTCTAAACTTGAAGTCATGCTCAAATACTTTATTAGTAAACAAACCACTTTCAACAAGACTGTGGGGGGAAATCTTTTGAATGTAGTGAAAAAATATTTCCTCTTTGTCTGAAGCACAATCCTCTTTGATTAATAAAATGGCTGCTAAACCTGAAACCATGGAAAGTACCTTTGCTGCTAATCATGCCATACAAGTTACTATTGATGAAAATGTTAGACTGTTAGCCCAACTTCATGCTAAGTGGGAAAGGGAAGCTGAAATTGATAGAAACAATAGTGTGTGCACCATCACCACCACCCTTATGGATGCCACTAAACCACAAGAAATCCCTATTCCTCCTCCTACAATGCCTAAGCCTAATGATTCTACTACTAGTGATGCTAAGTTTGATTTTGATCTTGATGGTTGCAATATTTCTGAAGTGATTATGTTCCTGCAAAAGCTTGCTAGACGTCCTGATGCTAGTGATATGCATGTTGCTTTCACCAAACACATTACATATGCTCTTGTTAAAATTAAGGAAGAGAAGTTAAAACACAAAGCTTCTATTCCTAGGAAAGTAGAAGATAGTTGGGAACCCGTTATTAATATGCAAGTGAATGACTTTGATCTCAAAGCTTCATGTGACCTTGGTTCTAGTGTCTCTATTATGCCTAGGAAGATTTATGAAATGCTTGATTTGCCACCTTTGGAAGGTTGTTATTTGGATGTCCCACTTAATGATAATGCTAATAAGAAACTCATGGGGAGTTTTAGTGATGTTCTCATTATGGTTAACAATGCTTATGTCCCTGTTGATTTCGATGTTTTGGATGTTGAATACAATGCTTCTTGTCCTATTACTTTGGGAAGACCTTTTCTTAGAACTGTTGGTGCCATCATTGATATGAAAGAAGGCACCACTAAATATCAATTTCCATTCAAGAAAGGTATTGAACACTTCCCTATGAGGAGAGAGAAGTTGCTTTTTGCTCCTTTGAAAGCAAGGTTTGATGTTAATGCTTCTTCATCTGAAAATACTTGATTTCTTGCTTATTGTGCCTAACTTAAAGGTGTTAAAGAAAAGTACTTGTTGGGAGATAAGTGATGACCCACAAGTATAGGGGGTGTATCATAGTACTTTCGATAAATAGGAGTGTCGATCCCAACAAGGAGTAGAAGGTGTTGATTAGTGGTATGGAGCAGGAAATCTCTGTAAATACTTAGCAAACGGATTTTTAGGGGTTTTCTGATAAAGCAAAGAAATAAAGTGCAAGTAATAAAGAGAACAAACAATTGTAGCAAGTGGCCCAATCCTTTCTTAGCAAAGGACAAGCCGGTGGAAATACTTATAAGGACCAAACGTTCTCGAGGACACATGGGAATTCTGTCAAGTGCTTTCGCTTCAAATAGATGAGTAGTCTTCTTTGGTTTTGTAAGTGTTGTGTGGGTGAACCTGTGCTAATGTACCGACCTTACTTGGACTAATACATACTTGTGATTAAACCCCCTGCAAGCATCCGCAACTACAGGAAAGCAATTAAGATATAAACCTAACCACAACCTTAAACTCTGAGATCCTATGCTCACCTGTGCAATGGTGTCCTAACATGGATTCAGGTTTCTGTCACTCCGGCAACCCCACAATAAGTAGCCAAATACACAATGCATCCCCCTAGGCACATAAATGGTGAAGTATCATGGAGTCGACGTTCACATGACACCACTAGAAGAATAGCACCACAACTTAAATACTAAACCATTGAATAATATCTCAACACAAATCCACTACTAACAACATGAATTCTCCCATGTCCTCAAGAACTTAACGAACTACTCACAAGACATCATATGGATCAAGATCAAAGATGATATGGTGATGGATAACAATTTGAACATAAACAATAATCCAATGGTTCCACTCACAAGCATCAACTACAATAGTAATCAACACCGAGAAAGTTTCCCCTAAGAACTATGCAAGTATTCAACACGATTGTTACATCGGGATGGAGTGGTGATGATGGTGCTGGTGGAGATGATGGTGTGGATGATGATGATGATGATTTCGATGAAGTCTAGCTTGATGATGGTGTTGATGGCGACGATCTCCCCTCTCCGGGAAGGAATTTTCCCGGCAGAAATCTATCTGCCGGAGAGCTCTTTCTCTCTTGGTGTTTTCCGCCCCGCAGAGGCGGCAGAATCTTTCTGTGGTCGCTTCCCGTGTATTAGGGATTCGAGGAGAAGATATAGGAGAGAGGGCAGAGCCAGAGGTGGGCCACACCCCCTGTAGGCGCGGCCTAGGGGTGGCCCGCGCCTGGGGTGTGTGGGCCCCATGTGGCCCATCTCCGCCTCCCCTTCTGGCATTCTTCGTCTTCTAGGAAAATATGATTTTCCATAGTTTTTCTGGTATTTTTCTGATCTTCACGAAATTGCATCAAAACACCTCTTTTTCCATCATAATCCTGACTCCGGCAGTTCATCCTCCAAGAATCACCCAACATGCAAAAATAGACGAAAATACATAAGTAACACCTCTTAATATGAAATATATATCAATGAATAGAGGCAAATTATGATATAGAATGGTGATACAAATTGGACGTATCAATAATCCAAGAGTTTTCTTGGGTCTTGGAAGTTATTACTTCAGTAATTACCTCTCCTTATCCTTTTTGTTTGCTTTTTGTGCCAATAATGACCTCTAATGAGAGGGAAGTAAGATTTGGGGAGTTGCTGTCCCGAAACAGATTTCTGTGCTCCACCATAAAAATTCGTGAGGAGTCTCTGTAAGCCGGATTGAGCTGAAAATTTATGAATAAATCCCTAGTATGTTATATAACCTTCTTTAGTTCAACACTTTTTGATTTGAGCAACAGAAGGTCTTCGAAAAAATCGGTTTCTACCTACTGGTCTGTTTTGACAGATTTCTGCCATTATTTACATTTGCTTCTTATTGATTCCTTTTTGGGTTCTTTTTGGGAAATTGAGATTTTTGAGGGAATTTATTCAGTAGCTTGTGTTTTTATTGAAAGTTTTGATGTTCCAAAGCTAAACCTAAGGGTCTATTATCTTTTGAATACACTAATATTGCTAATGAAGATTGTGTGAAGTTTTGTATGAAGGAAAATTTTCAGGTGTAGAGAGAGAATGATGTAATGAGATGAAGAATGGACAAAAACTCAAGCTTGGGTATGCCACCCCGGTTTCACCCCAAGAAATATCCAAGAGTTACAAGCGTCAAAGCTTGGGGATGACCAAGGCATCCCCTTCTTCATCAATAAAAAGCTCGGGTCTTTCTAGACACTTCGTTTTAATTATTTCATGCATTGTTGTGTTGTTCTTGGAGCGTCTTAGTTTTTGTTTGCTTTGCTTAGTTTGTTTAGTTTTCTTTAATAAAGTAGTTTGTACCCCTGTTCTCGCTTTTTTGTTTCAAATAAGTCGATTGGTGTTGGAAAGGAGTAGAAAGTTCTTGCTTGAATAGTGCAAGAGGAGCTTGCTTTGACTGTGACTTAGACTTTATCATGTCATGCTAGGTGTTGTTTTGACCTTATGCTTAGTGATTATTGTTGTAGCATGACTTGTTCCAAACAATTGGGATTGCTTAGTGTGCATTGAAAGAATCATGCGTTGTTTTAGCATACAAAAGCATAGTATTGTGGTATTCTCCTTTAATACTTTGTTTGGATTGACTTGGCACATGCTCACACCATGTTTTGACTATGAACAAGTCACCATAGCCTCTATGATCATTTAGTCCCTGACTTTTCGTACCACTCTATGCTTTGATTAGTAATGTTTTGTCGCTCTGCATGATTTTTGGCCATTATTGCTCTCTTAGTTGGTCGCTCCCAGTCTTTTGCTAGCCTCCACTTGTATGACTAAGCTCTACTCATGCTTCCAACTCCCAAAAAACCAAGTTATTACAAAGTGTCCACTATAAATTCCTATGCATGGTGTGTTACACCATTCCAAGTATATTCTTGTTTTCATCTATCTTCCAATTAAAAAGTATTTTGTTATGTGAAAACTTAGTGATTAAAGCTCTCACGAACTTGATGGCACACTTTATTTTTCTTGCCCCTAATAAACTTGAACCATTGTGTAATCTATGTTGTATATTCTTGCACTTATACATTGGAATTAGCAGAACCATGTTTTCATGGGGAACGCTTTCAACATTACACTTATACTTTGTACATAGTTGATATCATTCTCTTTTGTCTATGGATGTCGTCGGTGTGAAATGAAAGGGGATCTTGTAAGTCCATGGATTTATGTATTTTGTGTTAGAGAAACGCTTGGGCTGCTAGCCTAAGCCATGCCTAATCATGGTCGAAACTTTCAGCATCACCATAGTGACATCTATGAAGCATTCTTCTTATAAAAGAGAGATTGAGAAAAAAGAGACATATTGATAAAAGAGGAAAGAGAAGAAAAAGCACCGTATCCCATGGTTGTTGGGGATATACTTTCTGGGTATACCCACAGGATTCGCTGACCAGAGTGGCCCACCAATGGGTTAGAGCTTTGCTTCATGGGCGGCCGAGTCAGACAAAGAGGAGGAGCCAATTCCGGTTGCGACAAGGCCTAGAAGAGTTATTGACTTAGGCCTGTAGTATTACTTGTAGTCCAAGCTGTATATAGTTACCGACTCTGTAACATAGACGGATAGGTCTCTCCTGTAACCCTAGGCCCCGGTGACTATATAAACCGGCCCTATGGGAGCCTTTAGGGTACCAGATCATAGATCAACCACAACCAACTCGCACAGGAGAACCTCTCTTGTAATCCATTGTAACATCCGGCTTACGCCGATATATTACTGGGTTGCTAGCAGGAGTAGGATCTGATCACCACAGTCGGATCTGAACCTGGGTAAACTTGTGCTCACCGCTCCTGAAACATCTGATGTCTCACACCCCATCCTTCCAACGCCACTAGGACCCCCTATGGCATACTTGTCGACAATCCGACGATAGTTGGCGCCCACCATGGGGCAGGTGATGTTTGGAGCATCGTTCCAGGCAGAATCTGTGCATGCAGGAATCGGAAAAACAATCACCATGGGTCGCGTGGTCTACGCCAGTGATGTCCCTCTCGTCCTCCTCGACGATACCTGCATTCTAGCTTCAAAACCCATGACAACCTACACGATCATGTCCATCGGCGAGATCGATATTTATCTCGGTTTCACTGAACCCGCCCAACCCACCCTTGAGGTGATGACCATGGCGGAAGAAAATTCTGGGTCTACTATGTCCGCAGAGGCGGAAGAGTTCAAGATCCCGGAAACAATCAAACCCACCCAACCCACACCTATAGTGGAAGTAGAGGCGGGAGAAAAATCCGGATCTGATCTCCCTGATGAGATTGGATACACGGATCCATCATCCAGGACGCCGTAGCAGAAAAAACACCCTTGAAGCACAGGATAGAGAAGATGATGAATAGCCCCTACATCGACTACGAAGCAATCTCCGACATTATGGAGAACTTTGAGATGGAAGAGGTGGAAACCCAGCTGTGCCACTACATGAAGAATATGAACAAGAAGAAGCACTGTTTCGTATACCATATAAGCACTAGATCCGACTCTGTCGATGCTGGAGCTGGTAGCGATTTGGTACTAGATGCAATCAAAGAAAACACCTACTTACCGGACTCACCCATGGAGTCAATAACATCGCAGGCTTAGAGACTTCAACAAGGAGATGGAGGAGTATGATTAAGAACACACCTCCAAGCCAACGCAAGGTGAGCCGGAAAATTCTCCTAGTCCATATGATAGCATGGATGAAAGCTACACCTCGCAGGATGAGATGGACACCGAAGATTCCTCTGAGGTCCACAAACCAACCATGACGGAAAGTACCGACGGAAGTTTATCCCCCGGTACTGGACCAAAAGCCGTCTTTTCCACTGGTATGCACGTTAAGGCTACTGTGCGATCAAAGAAGAAGAAGAACAACAAAATTCCGACACGGGCAGAGCCGGACGTCGAGGAAACCAACGAAGAAAAATTTGATGAAGAGATCGAGATGGAGAATCAGGATGGAGATCCGATTAATACCACCCCGATCGACCCTCCTATGGATGGACACGTTGTCACCAAGGGTGCACATGAAATTTACGGAGATGCTCTCACTATTCCAATCCCAACAGCTTCGGATCTTACTCCGGATGCGTTGGAGAAAAGGGCTGAAGACCTGGAAAAGCATCGTTTGTTTCTACTCGAAGAGGTTGCGCACCTAGTCGAGATGAGATAACAGTTAGATAGTGATCCTGCCAGATATCAGTCAGATTTCAAGCGACATCCAAACAAAACAAGAGGAGGTCCGTTTCTTGCTAGCAAGAATCCAGATATCCACAAAGATCTATTTGACGGAAAAGATGGAGAGAAGATCCGAGTCTACAACACGTCGTTGGAAAACACTGCTGCAGCTCGTGCCATCCTCACCAACAATCCGTCTCCATAGCAGGTCCAACAGTGCGTTGTGTTGCTGGACAAAGGATTAAAGCAGCAGAAGACGACCGCATCATTCAGTGGCAAGTTGGCCTCAAAATCCGAGTTCTGCCACACTGACGCTGACCAAAGTGCTGACGCAAGGCTCCACAGGGATACGACTCAAAGCTACCGTCCCCGTGGAGAAGAAGAAAATTCCAGGACCGGCTCCAACAACCACTCTCGCCGTCCGGCACGTGACTGGGCAAGAGTTACTCCGGCTGTAGCCGAAGACGCCATCAGGACAATAGTTCCTTATCAGAGCCATCATCGGCAAAACAACCGCTTTAGAGAAGACCCGGAAGTACGTCACCAGCGAGAGGAGCAAGATCGGCTAAGGATGCCACCACCGAGCCGTCCGGTTGGCAATGCAGGGCGAAGAGATGATCCGGATTGTCCTGAATCTAGTAGTGATAGTGCCCGAAGAAACATGCATCAGAGTCAGCATCATGAGGCTCCACCGCCACCACCAAGAGACCCAGCCGGAAATAATCCACCAGGGCCACCATCGCCTCCCAGCAGCGAACATGAAGGATCACATTGCAGCCATGGAAGTTGCAGGGACGGAGGCGGCAATGGTGAGAGGAGAAGCAGAAATCTGACTCCACCGCGCAGAAGCCGTGAGCCTCCAAGGCGCAGATCTCTCTCGCTAAACGACGCTCGCCATCACATTGAATCAAACATAGAAGCACGACGGTATGAGGAAGAAGATGTGTATGTGGTACCCAAGTGCTTTGGTCCACGTATACGTCAAACAAGATTTCCGGTTGACTTTGGCATCGCCAAACACATTCAACCCTACGACGGGGCAGCTCGGCCAGATACCTGGCTCCAGGATTTTTTCCAGGCCTACTGCATTGCCAAAGGAGGAAACAACCTTGTTGCAGTCGATACCTCCCACTTATGCTGAGGAAGACGGCTCGATCATGGCTCAATGAACTGCCAGAAAACTCAATTCACAACTGGTATGATATGCAAACTGTGTTCTTTTGAAACTTCGAGGGAACATACAGGAGGACCTGCACAGTCGAAGACTTGCAGCGTTGCACCCAAAGACCCGGAGAAACCTGCCGAGATTACCTCAGACGCTGGATCAATACGAAGAACTCCTGCGAAGGAGTAAACAAGCAAACTGCGATAGAAGCTTTTATTGCAGGACTTTGAGTCGGACTTTTACGTCACAGGCTGAAGCACGACCAAGTCACGGATTTGGGAGAATTGATAGAGACGACAATAAAATATGATAATGCCGATGATGATTCAGATGGGCTGCTGAATATTCTGGCCAATCCCAATACGGCCAAACAGCCAAAACAAACTCAGAAGCGCAAGAACACCTCGGACGAAAAGCCGGCTCCGGACAACGTAGCTGTTAACGCAACGTTCGGATCTGGAGGACGAGGAGGGCGCGGAGGCGTCCATGGTAGGGGCCGAGGAACTTCCCGAATCCAGGGCAGAGGAGACCAACAACCCGGAAGAACCTATACCTGGGATGATATTGCCAACAATCCCTGTGTCCACCACTTGGATAGTAACGGAGGATCTACCCATACAAATACCAAGTGTCGTTTCAATGACGATATCAAGAAAGACGAATTCGCTGGCTACAGAGCCAAGCGACGAAAAGGAAAGAAAAATTCTAAGAAAGGAAAGGAGCCCAAGGAAGATTCCAACATGGAAGAGGCGGAAGCCGCCACAGAGCCCAAGTCGGATGGAAAGAAAACTTTTCCGACTAAGAAAGACGCATACGTCTTCTTCCTTGGATCCCAACCTGCAAAGGAAAAGAAGTCAGTTATTCGTGAGCTCAATGCCACGGTTCCGGCTGTCCCCCAATTCCTGGACTGGTCAGAGGTGACTATCACCTTTGATCGTTCATATCACCCAAGGAAAATGCATCGTCGGGGAAAATACCCTCTGGTCGTCAATCCTCTTATTGATGGCTATGAGTTCTCGAAAACACTCATGGACGGTGGGAGTAGTATTAATATCCTCTACATTGAGACACTCCACCGCATGAAGCTACACGAGAGGCAGTTGAGTTATAGCAGTGTAACTTTCCATGGCATTGTACCATGAAGACAGGCAAATTCTCTGGGTGAGATTACTCTGGACGTGACATTCGAACCCGAGATAATTACCGGACCGAGCCACTCTCCTTCAAGGTGGTACCGTTCAAAAGTGCTTACCACGCCATCTTCGGACGTTCGGCTTACTAGGCGTTCATGGCCCGTCCCTGTTACATCTACAACATGATTAAACTTCCAGGTCCAAAGGGCGTAATCACCATATGAGGAAATCCGAAGAAGGTGCGAGAGTGCGACGAAGGATATGCTGCCTTCGCCGAAGCCGTGCTACATGCCTAGGAGTACCAGGAGATCAAGAAGACCATCAATCCGCCCGAGATGCCCGCTACGAAGAACGAGGTGCTAAAGCCAAGTTTGCAGTTCAAGGCGTCGGAAGAGACGAAGAAGACGTCGCTGAAGGAAGATGATCCCTCCAAGACGACGTACACAGGGGTAGGCTTAGGCCATGCATAGAAAAGCGCGCTCGTCGATTTCCTCAAAGCTAATCGTGATATCTTTGCATGGCAGCCATCTGACATGACCGGAGTACCTAGGGAACTTCCCGAGCACTCTCTTAATGTGTACCCAGACGCTAAACCCGTCAAATAGTCCTTACGATGGTTTGGTGATGAAAAGTGCAAAGCAATAGCCAAGGAATTAGCCCGCTTAGAGTTAGCGGATTTTATAACAGAGGTCATCCATACATATTGGGTGGCAAATCCTGTACTCGTCCCTAAAAAGGACACTATTGAATTAAGGATGTGTGTTGATTATACCGCTTTGGACAAGGCATGCCCAAAAGATCTGTTCCCTTTGCCAAGAATCGATCAAGTCATTGACTCAACGGCAGGGCCGGAACTACTCTGTTTTCTCGACGCATATTCCGGATATCACCAAATACCGATGAAAAAATCGTATCAGATTAAGACGCCTTTCGTCACTCCTTTCGGAACCTTCTGCTACAATACTATGCCTTTTGTCTTAAAGAACGCAGGAGCAATATACCAGCATACTATGCAACGCTGTCTTAACGACCAAATCGGACGCAACGTCCATGTATACGTAGATGATATAGCAGTGATGTCCAAAAAGAAGGAAGCTTTAATTTCCGACTTGGACGAAATGTTTGCTAGTCTATGAAAATTCAATATGATGCTAAATCCGAAGAAGTGTTTCTTTGGAATTCCAGCCAGAAAATTGTTAGGCTTCATCGTCTCAAAGCAAGGCATAGAGGTGAACCGGGACAAAATCAAGGCTATTCTAAACATTACCAGGCCGACTCACCTGAAGGACGTACAACGCCTCACTGGTTGCATTGCAGCAGTGAGTCGGTTCGTCGGCCGGCTCGGCGAAAGAGCCACACCTTTGTACAAACTCTTGAAGAAAACCAACAAATTTGTCTCGACCCCAGAAGCCGAAACTGCCCTGCAAAGTTTGAAAGATCTACTTTCAAACCCACCAGTGCTCGCAGCGCCAGAACCTCAGGAACCTATGTTAATTTACATTGCAGTGACCAACAAGGTCATAAGCGTGGTAACAGTAGTTGAGCGCGAGGAAGAAGGCCATGAGTATAAGGTGTAGCGGCCAACTTATTATCTAAGTAAGGTCCTGACAGAATCAAAACAACGGTATCCACATCATCAAAAGCTAGCCTATGGAGTGTTCTTTGCATCCAGAAATCTACGCCACTATTTTCAAGAGCACAAGATCACAGTGGTGAGTACCGCTCCCCTGCAAGATATAATCAACAATTGCGACGCCACAGGACGTGTCTCGAAGTGGGGAATAGAGCTTGTAGCTTTTGACATTGAGTACAAACCACGTAAAACAATCAAATCCCAAATACTTGCCGACTTTGTCGTTGATTGGACAAAAACGATAGAAAACTCAGGCCCTCCAAACTCGGAATTTTGGACCCTCCACTTTGATAGATCAAAAGCACGAGGAGGCTCGGGGGCTGTCGTGGTGCTCAAATCACCCCAAGGAGATAAGATGTTCTATATGTTGCAAATACACTTCACGACAACCAATAATATTGCCAAGTACGAAGCACTGCTACATGGAATACGCATGGCCAAGAACATTGGCATATCAAGACTCATGAGTTACAGAGACTCGGATTTAGTTGCTCAGCAAGTATCCGACATCTGCAGTGCAAACAAGCACATGGCATCATACAAAGCTGTTGTGGATGAATTATCTAAATTGTTTGAGGGTTTTGAGGTTCAACACATCCCTCGAGCAGAAAATGAGGAAGCAGATGCTCTATCAAGAATAGGCTCTGCGCGGAAACAAGTACCTGCCACTTTTTTAGAGCATTTAAGGGTCCCCTCCGTAGTCGGAGTTGATGAGTACTATCCGACGAAATCCGACTCACCTTTAATAGCAGTTCTGGCTGTAATCCTTAGCTGGAAAAAACCCTATCTGGATTTCCTGATAGACGGAAAATTACCCGAAGACGAAGTCTTGAGCCGGCAGATTGTTCGACGAGCAAAAGCCTACACTATAATAAATGGTGAGCTCTATAAACGGAGTGTTTCTGGCGTGTTTCAGAGATGTATTTCTTCGGAAGAAGGAGTGGAAATCTTGAGAGAAATCCTTGAAGGCGAGTGTGGTCACCACGCTGCAGCCAGATCCTTAGTGGTAAAAGCTTTTCGACACGGATTCTTTTGGCTTACAACTAAGGCAGATGCCGATAAACTGGTCAAAATATGCAAAGGCTGCCAAAAGTACGCTCATCAGGCACACGTTCCAGCTGAACAGCTGCAAACAATCCCTATTACATGGCCGTTCACGGTCTGGGGGATTGATATGGTAGGGCCGTTTCGCACGGCAAAATGTGGATTTACTCACTTACTAGTTATGGTGGATAAATTTACAAAGTGGATTGAGGCTAAACCCATAACAAGTTGCGATGGAGCCACAGCCAGAAAGTTCTTCGAAGACATAATCATCCGATTCGGATATCCACACAGTTTAATTACTGACAATGGGAGTAACTTTTCCATGGAGGAACTTGCCGAATTCTGCGAAGAACAAGGGATCCGACTCGATATTGCATCAGTCGCACATCCACAAGCCAATGGACAAGTCGAAAGAACTAATGGCCTCATTTTACAGGGAATACAACCTCGCCTCGAGGCACCGCTTCGTCGGGCTGGGGGGGTTTGGGCGGAAAAATTACTGTCTGTGATATGGAGCTTGCGTACAACTCCTAACAGATCAACGGGCTACACTCCTTTCTTCTTGGTCTACGTTGCAGAAGCAGTTCTTTTGAGTGATCTGATCCATCAGGCTCCACGAATCAACGCGTATATCGAAGAAGATGCAGAAGTTTCTCGACAAGACGATCTCGATATAATCGAAGAAGTACGCGTCGTTGCTGAGCAGAGATCTACAACCTATCAACAAAAGTTACACAAGTATCATAGTCAGAGAGTTCAAAATCGCTCTTTTAGAAAAGGCGATTTGGTTCTCTGACTTGTGCAAAAGAGAAAGCACAAACTTTCCCCAATTTGGGAAGGACCTTTTATGATTAGCAGAGTTCTGCATAATGGGTCATATTATTTAACCGACATGAGACTAATCAAGGAAAGACCTGATACTCGGAAGAGAAAGAGAGCTAGTGGCAGCACAAACCCGGATGAAATAGACCATCCATGGAATATTGCACATCTATGTCCCTTCTATTCTTAATTATATTTCCTTGTAATCATATATGTACATGTTCAAAAGTGAAATAAAGTGTTGGTTTCCTCATATTTTATCTTTGAGAAGTTTTTGCCATCTTATTTCCAAAAAGATCATGTAATTTTGTCAAAAATCCTAGAATGCTTGAAAGTACTTTATTCTCATGTTCGTCCTGGTCACGATTTTTTAATATCTAAAATTGTTACCTTAGGGTACAAAATTTAAATTTATTGTCTATACTTTGATTCTTTATCTGATTGCTTAGACGCGGGTATTTTTCGAGTAATGAGTTGTTGGTACTAGAAGCCGGCTTTGTTTCCGAGTTTAAACTGGTTTAGCAATTGCGCTCTGTTGCTTGGCAAAGTTTCCATGCTAAAGGTTGGCCGACCCATGAAAGGGACGAGGCAGAGAGACAGATAAACCGATAAGTATAGGCATAACAAAAAGCGCAAAGTGCTTCAAAAATTTCAAGCATAAAGCATAAAAATATATAAAAGTGCGAAGATAGTAAAAGCATCAGTTTTTACAGACCAGCACAAAATAAATATTGTATCCATTATTACATTGCCAAAAGATCAAGGTAATGGATATAAATTATTTATGCTGTAGGCGGTGGTGATGAAGCAGGTGGAACAGTGGAATCAACAGTAGTGTCGCCCTTGATCTTATACCCGGAAGCATTGTTGTCTTCTGGCTCTTGGGGCGAGGGAGGAGTGATGACGGATTCGAAGAATGGCGTCGCGTAGTTGGTCATCTCCGCCACTCGACAAGCGTAACCTGCACAAGATTCTTGGATGGCATTGATGTCTTGCGGGTTACCTTCATCCTCCTCCTCGACGATGCCCTTGGTGACGTGCCAGATTTCCATCTCGTTATGGTGGCTCATCACCATTGTCAGAGCTGTTTGCGCAGCAGTCCGGGCGTAGGAGATCTTCCAGTCCTCAATCAACTTCGGAATCTCCTTCACTTTGTCCCTCACCTCGTGCACTGACATTTTGTGCAACTCGGATAACTTGACGACTTTGCCAGCCTCTTCTAGAGTTTGGCGGAAATCATACAAGACATCTCCGACGAGCTTTATGCGCTCGAGGTGAGGTTCAGAAGTGGGAGAATCAGAAAGATTCAAGGGGGCTGGGAAAGAACCAAAAAAGTCAAAATTCGACTGAAAAGAAAGTCGGAAAGATAAACAACAACAACAAAAAGATTCGGAAATCTTACCAAGCACGGAGTGATTCCATTCAGCATGCTCCTTGCGGAGGCTGTCTAGTTCACTTGCTGAGGCCTGGGCAAGGTCCTTCTGGATATCAAAGTCCTTCTTGAGATCAGCAAGTTCTTTATCTCGTAGGGATAGGATCTTCTCGAGCCTTACTGTCTTGTGGTTGCTTGATTCCAAGACTGCAGCTACGGATTTCTCCGATTTCATAGTTAGGGTCTCAAGCTTTTCCCGGAGTTCAGCATTTTCTGCCTCCAAGACCTTGAAGTTTTCGGCCTGCTCCACCATCTTGCTGGATTGGCATAACAATTCTGCAAAGACAAAAATATCAGTCGGAAAAACAAATTCGACTATGACAAAGCATATAACTGACAAAGAGGAAGTCGAAAAAGTTTACCTTCTGCTTCATCTTTTTCAACTTTCAACTTTGAATTCTCAATGCGCAAAGCTTTGATTTCTTTGCGCTTGTTGGAAATATTCTTGAGAAATTCCTTGTTGGAAAATGCAATTTTCTATAAGTTTAGAGACGGAATACCGTCAGATGGCTACTAAGACTCGGGCTGCAAATTTAGCTAAGTAAAATTATAGCACGAGCCTTGGGGG
Source organism: Avena sativa (assembly GCA_916181665.1). NCBI lineage: Eukaryota > Viridiplantae > Streptophyta > Magnoliopsida > Poales > Poaceae > Avena > Avena sativa. Next base: position 292,469,132 of record OV702297.1, on the reverse strand, counting down.
CTACACTTCATCATTCTTTTGCAACCTAAAAAGCATTAACCCGGATCCAGAAACGTTTATCCGACTTTATGCTTGGGGGCTAGAGGATATGATAATAAATGCAAATAAGAATCGAAAACTTACAATGTGTTCCAGGTGTAACTTCTCAAATCCGAGCTTGGTGCTGTGAAACACCTTCTCGGTAAGGGTAAGGGACGGAACATCCGTCGCTGGAAGTTCGCCAGATGCGACTTTAGCGTCTCGAACCAAAATTTGGTCCAGGAGGCTAACCAGCTTGACGTCTTCCTCCTCTTGGCTCGCTGCCTCTGGAGTCAGGGTTTGCTTCTCAAGACTGGTTTGAGCCAATCTGAGAATCTCTTCCTTTTCTTTCCTCTTGAGGCCAGGGACAACAGAGTCGACCACTTTAGCCACTGTACATGTGGTCATAACCATGGGATCATTACCCTTTATGGGTTCACCCTTGTCAGTTGCCTGGTCATCAACGGTGACAAGGGATTTCGAGATTTTGCCAGCGTCAGGGGATGCAGAAGCTCCCTGCATTGATGGAGTAGTGGATGGGGTCGACGACGGCATAGCTGGAGAAATGACAAGCTTCTGCTAACGCATCTGCTTGACCGGCTTGCTTTCCGGCTTTATCTTGCTCTTCAACAATAATTTAACTCTAGAACACAAAAATCCTAAATATTAGGTGTGCTCTGGAAAGATAACAAAGGTACAAGAGTACTCAAAATAAGAGGTGAGGTGCTTACTTTTTAACTACTGGCAGCACTTGGCTACCAGTAGCAACAACTTCCTTTGCCTTACGCTTCTTGGAGGCGGGGGTGGTAACTTCCTGCACCTCATCATCCTCCGTCGCCTTCGGGTCGTCTGAAGCATAGTCCTCTAGTGGAGCTAGCTCGGACTCGGAGAGTTTCTCGAGCTGACAGAGTCGAAAAAGCATTGATGAAAATAGAGTTGGAGAAACAACTAAAAAGAACGATGAAATACAAAAATTAGAGTTGAAATGTTTACCGGAGTCAGAGGACGGTTGGTTGTATACATCTTCAGAGAAACTTCCGGAACTTTTGTTCCACTCTTTCTTTGATCAGGTATTGCATGAGGGTCTTGTAATCCTTCGGCGCGATCCGGCTAGAACTAACCCTCATCTTGTCCTTCTTATCGCTCGTAATCTGGTGCATGAGGCGGTCTCCGTGGTGCTGAAGAGGTTGAATCTGGCGCTCCAGCCAGCAGTGGATCAAGTCGGATCCACGAAGCCCCTCATGCTTCATCAAAAACTCGATCCGCCTCTTGGCAAGGATCAAAATATCCGATAGCTCTGGCGCCTCCGCGTCCCATGAATTTTGGTGGGGAGCGGCGCCATTGGCCGGAAGACCTTCCGCCTTACCCAGAGCCGAAATATCCTTATGGTAAAAGAAAGTTCTGGCCCAGCGTTTGACGGATTCACTAGCGTTAATCCAAGGATAGATCTGATTCCTCCTAAGGACTAAGCTAAGAGTACCGGTGACATAAGGCACACCGGCACTGATGGAATTCTTCCGAGTACCATAGTAGTACCGGAAAAGGGTGAGACTTGGCCTAATACCAAGAAACCCCTCGCACAGATCTGCATGAGCACTAAGCTCGAGCAGAGTTGGGAGGAAGGTTATGGAGTTGCACACTGTAATGGTTGAGGACCTCGACGAAGAAGTCCGATGGTGGGAGGCTGAGGCCATAGTCGACGTGAGTGACGGACAACACCCTCTTGCCGTCTTTCGGCGCGGGGATGGCATGTCTTGAGGCGCTCTGCCATGCACCAGCAACAATGAACCCCTCATCGTCCATAACTTGGAGCTCTGTGGTATCCATGGCGCTGGGGATCCAAAGACCACACATCTTCTTCTCGTCCGCTGCCGATGATCCCGCCGCCGCCATCGCTACTGTTCTCGAGGACGAGGCAGATGCCATAGTTCTTGGAGGAAGAAGGGCTGGTGGGGGAAGGGAGAGATTTTTCTCAACGGTGTGCAGATGGGAACTGGTGCGGAGAGCTCGAGGAGTACGAGGAAACAATGAATGAATCGATGAAGAGGTGAATCTAGGAAGAAGGGTTTCTCTCCTATTATTTGCCTCTGCTTCAAGATTCGTGCGGTAAGACGCGCGATTATCGCCACACGTATAGGAGAGGGGGAGTTAGCTTCCTCGTGACTCTTCTGCCCCCTCAATTTTCGTGCATGCATCGAAATGGCGTTCAGTTCTGTAAGGAACATACCCACCAACGGTCGTGCTGATGGAAATCCTGTCAGTGATGGGACCTAACTTGTTGTCAGTCAGCACGCTGCCGTGAAATCCGTCTTATGTTTTAAATCAAGCAAGGAAAAGATCAAGGTCAAAGCAAGATATATCCGACTCGATTGACTCGGAATCCTACATCAATGAAAGAAGTTTTTTGGGAACCCTTCAAGATTCTCAAGGCGAAGAAACCATCAAGATAGACGATTTATCCGACTTCGGATCTTGGAGATTCCTGGGGGCTAATGTTGGGGATATACTTTCCGGGTATACCCACAGGACTCGTTGACTAGGGTGGCCCACCAATGGGTTCGAGCTTTGCTTCACGGGCGGCCCAGTCAGAGAAAGAGGAGGAGACAATTCCGACTGCGACAAGGCCTAGAAGAGTTATCTACTTAGACATGTAGTATTACTTGTAGTCCAAGTTGTACATAGTTACCGACTCTGTAACGTATCCGAATAGGTCTCTCTTATAACCCTAGGCCCCGGTGACTATAAACCGGCCCTATGGGAGCCTTTAGGGTACCAGATCATAGATCAACCACAACCAACTCGCACAGGCGAACCTCTCTTGTAATCCATTATAACATCCGACTTACGTCGATATATTACTGGGTTGCTAGCAGGAGTAGGATCCGATCACCGCAGTTGGATCTGAACCTAGGTAAACTTGTGCTCACCGCTCCTAGAACATCTTGTTGGAGATATGCCCAAGAGGCAATAATAAAGTTTTTATTATCATATCTTCATACTTATGATAAATGTTTACATACCATGCTATAATTGCATTAACCGGAAACATTAATACTTGTGTGATTTGTAAACATAAAAGAGTCCCTAGTAAAGCCTCTTGTTAAACTAGCTTGTTGGTTAATATATGATCATGGTTTCCTGATCATGAACATAGAGATGTTATTAACAACAGGGTCATATCATTAGGAGAATGATGTGATGGACATACTCCTATAGTTAAGCGTAGCATAAAGATCAAGTCATTTAATATAGTTCATTTGCTATAAGCTTTCTGATACATAGTAACCTAATTCCTTCGACCATGAGATCATGTTAATCACCATCACCGGAAGGATGATTTGATGACATCAAACACGACACCGTAACTGGGTGGCTATAAAGGTGGCATTGAGTGTTCGGAAAGTATGGGTTGAGGCACATGGATCAAGAGTGGGATTTATCCATCCATATGACAGATAGATATACTCTGGGCCCTCTCAGTGGAATGTCATCCAATTAGCTTGCAAGCATGTGACTGGCTCACAAGGGATCACATATCACGGGAACAAGAAAAGAGTACTTATCGGTAACGAGGTTGAACTAGGTATGCAGAGATACCGACGATCAAAACCTCGGATAAGTAAACTATCGTAAGACAAAGGGAAATTGGTATTGTATGTAAGTGGTTCATTCGATCACAAAGTAATCGTAGAAATATGTGGGAGCCATATGAATTTCCAGATTCCTCTATTAGTTATTGATCGGAGAAGTGTCTCGGTCATGTCCGCATAATTCACGAACCGTAGGGAGACACACTTAAGGATTCGATGTTGTTGAGTAGTTATGGAATGATGAGTAAGAGACCGAATGTTGTTCGGAGTCTCGGATGGGATCCGGGATATCACGAGGAGATCCGGAATGGTCCGGAGAATAAGATTCATATAAGGAAAGTCCTGTTTCGGAGTTCGGAAAAGATTACAGTGTTTTCACCAGGAATGTTCTAGAAGGGTCTAGAAGGTCCGGCACTCCGGAGGGGAAGGGTACATGGATGTGTCATGACAATGTGGAATGGTTGCATCATGTACTAGGTCACTTGGCTGGGCAATATGGAGAGAGAAATCAAATCCAAGTTTGAAAGTCAAACACCAATTTGAAAAAGTCAAATCTGAAGTTTGCTTGGTGGAGGGAGAGTAGGAAACCTACTTGGGGAGGAAGTCCCACTCCCTCCCACCCACCGGCCATGAGGAGGAGTAGGAGGAGGACTCCCTCCTCGCAAGCCGCCCCTCCCACCTATATAAGGAGGGGTAGGGCGCCCCTGCCTCTCACACCTAAACCCTAGCCCTTGGCGCCACCACCTCCAAGTGTTGCCGCCGCCTAGGTCTCCTCTTCTAGCCGACTTGGGGCAAACGCTAGCTTTCCCTAGCCGCCGGCCAAGCTCACCCCTTGGTGCCTCTAAACTCTAGATCACCAAGGCCCTCTCTCATACTCCACCATACTCGCTCCGGCTTAGGCGAAGCCCTGCGAGATCTTCCCTCTACTTCCGACACCATGTCGTCGTGCTGCCGGAATAACGAGGAGAGTGCTACAACCTCCGCTGCCTGCTGGAACAAGGAAGAGGAAGGTCTTCATCGAGTATCGTACGTGTGACCTATTGCGGGAGCGCTGCCGGAACGCGGCGCCGGAAGGATCGTCTACGCGATCTTGAGATCGGCAAGAGTACGACTACATCACCCACGAGAATTTGCTCTCGTTAACCGCTTTGGATCTTCGAGGGTTAGTATTCTATCGACTCGTTGCTACAATCTAGTAGATAGATGTTGGCTTCATCATAGATTAGATCTTCATTGTGTGTTCATGCGGTAGAATTTTTTTGTTTTCCATGCTACGAACCCCTACAATGGTATCAGAGCCGTGTCTATATGTAGATCTGTTGCACGAGTAGAACACAATGGTCATTATGGGCGGTGGTGCTTTTATTATCAATTGATTCTTGTGTACTTTGCATCTTGCGGTATGGTGGGATGAAGCGTCCCGGGCTAACCTTACATGAAATCGTTCATGAGACTTGCTCCACGCTCGACATGCAACTTGTATTGCATAAGTGGCTTTGCGGGTGTCTATCTCTCCCATCATAGTAAAGATTCAATTTACAACGGGCACTTGATAGTTCAAGCATCAACATTGTGGTTCTTGTTCGTAAGTTAGAACAACACTTATTGAAAGCCCCAAACCACGTAAAATATGCAAAGAAAATTAGAGGCGTCTAACTTTGTTTTGCAGGGGTGTGCTGTGATGTGATATGGCCATGATTGTGATTATATATGATGTATGCAATGTTCCTTATTGTAAGTCGGAAACCGGCAGGAGCCATATGGTTGTCTTTTAAATTCCGTTAAAACCCCCGTGTCTATTATTCAAAGTAGTTGTAATAGTTGATGCTGGTGGATGACAATCATGAAGCGGCGCCATTGACCTTGACTCCATGCCGATGATGATGGAGATCATGTTCGTGGTTAAAGATGGAGATCGGAAGCACAAGAAGAAAGGCCATATCATATCACATATTATGAATTTCATGTGATGTTAATCCTTTTATGCATCTTGTATTGCTTAGTTAACGACGATAGAATTATAAGATGATCCCTCCAGCACACAATTTCAAGTTTTAAAGTGTTCTTCCTTAGTAAGCACCGTTGCTAAAGCTCGTTGTTTTGAAGCACCACGTGATGATTGGGTGTGCTAGATTCTGCGAGTGTATACAACGTGAGCAAGCCAGATTTGCTCATGTGGAAGCTAAGGTTTGATCTTGACGAGCCTAGCATGTACAGACATGGTCTCGGAACACGGATCACCGAAAGGTAAAGCATGAGTCATATAGTAGATATGATGAACATGTTGATCGTTCGCCATTGAAGCTACATCAACTCTCGTGATGATCGGTTTTGATGTGGTGGATTTGGTTCGTGTGATCACTAAAACAATGTGAGGGATATTGTTTTGAGTGGGAGTTCAACAACAATATGATTAAAAGTTGAACACTATTTATCATAAATTAAATCAAAGTGAATTTGCATAGTTGTTGTAGTCATTGGCATCCGTTTACCACCTTGTGCTTAGTTATAATTTTGTAACATCCCAAAAATCATGTTTCAAAACTCATTCATATCATTCTTGCATCATTCATTCATATAGGGTTTTTCTCAAAATCATTTAGAGACAGAAGTTTGAGCTATGATTTCATGTGGGCAATTTATCTCAATTGGCCATCACCCTTTGAGATTTGAATGTCCATGATCTTGTTTGCTTGCCTCCATAGTTGGAAAGGCTAGGTGAAGCTTTTAACCCAAGATTCCAAATTTAGAAATATTTTCTAAACCCTATTTCAAACTAGAGACAAAGTCTCTGTTTATTTCAAAACCTAAGCTTGACCAAGCCCTTGCTAGTAACCACATGGTCTTCTGACTCGTTTTTGAACCCACAGAACCCTGCAAAAAATCCTCAAAGCAGTTTGAATTCAAAAGGATTTGAAGTCATATCAAATTCTATCCAGAAAATGAATTTAGAAAAAGAAAAGGAATTCTCAAAAGAAAAGGGCCGCGCGGCCAGAATCTGGACCAGCAGCGGATCAAGCCCAGCAAGCCCACCCGGGGATCTCCTTTTCCTTCTCACACACGCGAGCGCACACGTTAAGTCGCTGACAGACAGACCCCACCGCCACCTCGCACACTTCGCTGACGAGCAGGCCCGGTCCACGTCGCCCTCGTCTTCCCCAGACCGCGCCTGCGACCACGTCGCTGCGGCAGTGATGGCCGGTAATGGCGCGGCGTAAATGGGCATTTAACCGCGAGCGTTTCCTGTCGATTCCCCGGCTATAAGATCCTCTCTGCCTCGCGATCTTTTTCCCCCAAACACCTCGCTCACTCCGCCACCAGGCTGTCCTCAATCAGCTTTGCACCGCCGCAGACAGAGCCTCTCCGGCGATCGATTCCGGTGAGCCTAGTGTTACCCTCTGCCTCTCGTTCTTACAATCTGACTCAGTGTATCTTTGCGCATCTCCTGACCTCACTAGTCCGTCCTGTACTGCCCCAGGTCGCCGGTTCCACTTGTCACCGCGAGCACCGACGGCGACACCAACTCCGACGAGTTTTCCCGGTAGGTACAGACCGCCCCTCGCCTTCCCGTTCATGCTCACTACTTCGCCTTGACTCTGTGAATCTAACTGTGTCCTCGCTTTGCCTTGGGGTGATCCACAGCAACGTCCACGACGACCACCCGACGCACCCGACACCGCCACGAACTCCGGTGAGCAATCGCAGCCGTGCCCGAGCTCCCCTTGACCAACCACGAGTACGACGAGCATCGCCGTGACCTCCTGAGCCCGGTGAGCTACTCCTCGTTCTCACTCACCCCCTGTAGCGCCGCCTCCGTCGTCGACCGACAGTTCCGTCGCCGGTAGCCGCCGCTCCGCCGCCAGTTCTTGGCCAGGGAAATAGCAGCCGTTAGATCTGCATCGTAGCGCTAGGATAGATCCACTTAACCCCGAAGCGGTACGCGATCTGAGCCGCCAGATTTCATTTAGATCCTACGGCTGTGGAGCTCGATCCAGTGCGAAACGGTACGGGCGAATAAGAACATGACGCGTGGCTAGGTTAGATCTGAAAATAGAATTTAAAAACAGATTTTGATCCAGATTTCAAATGCCTATATCTTTTAAATTCCACGTTAGAATTTTGCAAACTTTATACCGTTGGATTCAGAAAAACAAGACCTTTCTACCTATCCTTTTTGTTTAGCAAATAGTAACCATTAGTTTGGCTTAAATTGCAGAGACTTGTTTGAGGCCTTTTTAAGTAAAGATTTAGATTAGTACCTTGGTTGGAGTTAGATTTTGTTTAGTTGGTAAACTAGTGGCTTGCTAAGTTTCTGTATTCATGCACTTGCTTGGTTGAGTTTTCAAAAATCATCACTTGGTAGATTCATGCATGCATGCATTCATAATATTTTTGTTTGTATATATTTGTGTGTAATTGTGTGCTATAACTTTGTGTGTAGATTTTGCTAGTGATTGTGATTGTGACGAGTGCTACTCTCCACACTACCAAGGCAAGTGATATCTCCATGAATATTCCATTCCTATATTTTAACATGCATTAGATATATTTTTGTTAGGACTTGCATGCTACTTTTGTCAATTGATGATGGGAAATCCTATTTAGAATAGAATGCTAGAGTTGCTAGGAAAATTCCCTAAGGATAAGTTGCCATGCCCTGCTTAGCCTAGCTATTAGAAAACAAGGGTGGGTTATATATTCACACTATGGAAAAATATTCTAAGTCTAAGGACTTGTGTTTTATTTAACAAAAACAACTAAGTTAATGAATCACCTGGGTGGAATGGATGGAATGGTTTATGTTGAGTGGTTCACAAGGCCATGGACTTGGGTTGTGTATCTCACTTGTGGAAGGCCACCCAGGAAACAAAGAGATTTGAGATGTCAAATGTTGAGAAGCTTCAAGTGCAACCACTTGGCATTATGGGCTCTGTCATGATCTTAGGATGCTAGAACTTAGTCTCTTGGACAGTGGGTGGTAGATGGGATGATAGGTTGGAACGCGTCCATTTGACTAAGGAAAGGCTACTGAAGGATCATGTCTTGGGAAACCAAGGCTTGTGGGGAAAGTGCACCACCTCTGCAGAGTGTAAAACCTAAGTACTTAGCCATGTCCCTGGTAAAGGACAATTTGAGCATCAAGACATGGAAACTTCAAGAATCTCATCACTCCAATTTCTAAATAAAACTTGTGGGTGAACAAGGGTTAAAAGGATCTTCAGTCATTGATTGGTAGATGCCCTGAGTGGATCTGGAGTCTTTGATTGATAGATGCCATGGGTGTTTTTGCCAAACAAAACTTAGTATTTTCAAAAGTTAGGGAAAAATCTATTTTGAGCAAAGCAAGCCTAAACTCCACCAGCCAAATGCATATAGTATAATAGTCCACTTAAATATATACTAAGGTATCACTTGCCAATACTATTCCAAAGTATTGACCCTCTGTGGCTGTAACTTATGATGTTGAAGGTTACTCTGATGATGAATAGGAGTCATGAGTCTACACTCAACATGCTTGCCTGTGGCACATGAAGATGAAGACTTATGTTTATTTACATATTCCATAAACTCTTGTATTAGGCCTTTGGCCATGAGTTGTAATAGACTATGTTTTATCTCTGGAATGACTGTAATAAACGACCTTTGTATCTGTGTACTTCATCTTAAACTGTGGATGCTAGCATTGATCCAGGGACTAGCATTGCAATCACAGGGATCTTTTCCTTTACAAAGGAGGGATCTTACAGATGGTATCAGAGCACTGTGTTGCCTGTAGGATTATGACCCTAGGATTGGAAACCACTAAGGAAAATTTTAACTTCTTCTACACTTATCTATTCTTCTCGTAAACTTTTCTAATCTTCTCATTCTCATCTCTATTTGTAGATGAACTCCGTCAACGAAGCCGTGAAGAAAGGACCACTCATGACCATGACCTTGGAGTGTGAGACTGAGTTTCCCAAAATTCTCAAGGACCTCATGGAGACCATGGGAGTACATGGTGCAGCCGTGTACAAGGGCTTTCCAGTGATGGAGGATGGAGTGGAGTATTGGTGGGTGCAACTTCACTTGTACAAGAATAAGGAAGACAACCACAAAGAAAAGGGCTTCTGCATGTACACCAACACTTTTATGCACACCACATTCTTTGAGTCAGCAAAAGAAGCAGCTTGGAAGACTATCAAGGAACTGAGTACTAGAGTCAAGTGCAAGATGCTCAACCTCCAAAAAGACTTAGAGAAAGAGAAGGAACATACCCAAGAGTTGGAAGACACCAACCAATCCTTAAGAGGAGATATTATAGACTTAGTGGTAGAAGCATGTGAACAAGATAGGGTGATTGCCACTAGGAACATTGTGTTAGCCACTAGATCCAGTGAGATAGGATTGTAAGCGCACTTCGTTAGTTGGACCACCACCTATCACCTTATTTTCCAAAATGATACCTTAAATAAGTTTGAACCTTGGTTGATGTAATGAAATTATGTATGCATGACTTGAGTGAATTGTGTGTTCCAAGAATGTGTTTGAATGTTTGTCTTGTTTATCTTAAATTGTGTTGTTCTAACTTTTTCAATCTTATAAATAGATGCCTATTGCCATCAGCACTGTTGAGGAGTTCCAGGCTACCCGTTTTGGTCCTCGTATCGTAGAGCTTACTACTTTACTCGATCTCCCTCTTCCTATCATTACGGTGCACCCACTCACCAAGTTTGAGAGGAAGGACCTTTGGGGCTTCAAGGTGAACCAGCCAGGACGCTAGACTGAGCCTACTACGGAGGCCATCGTCTTCAAGCTTATGCACGATGACAGGGAGAGAGGCATGGAGGTTGTCATGCAAGATCTGATAGGACGACTGTTAGGACGTCACTCCCGACAGGTTAGAGGCACTCACTTCCACGCCTTCGGAAGGCGAGATGATGACGGAGAGTCCATCGACTTTGAGGACGACTCGAGGGTCACAGCAGAGCCGATACGCTTGTACCTCCAGGACTTAGAGACTCTTATTAGGCACGTGGATACCGATAGGACCAACGTCATGCTTAGTAATGACGAGCTCCAGGTGCAGCTTCGCGAGAAGGACAAGCTCTTCGCGCAGCAGGACGAGATAGTCAAGGAGATGGAGGCAAAGTTCGAGACCCAAGACCGTAAGTTCAAGAGTCAAGAGAAGCGTGTCCAGGATAGGAACAAGAGGATTCGTGATATGACCGAAGAACTGCAGTCCAAGGACTTCGAGTTAGAGCAGCAGCAGACAGTGATTGAGAGGCTTCGTTCCCAGAAGAGGGCTCTCAAGGCCAAGATCGACTCTTTGACCACTACCATCGAGGAGAACAAGACCGCAATGGAGAACACAGGTCTTACCTTTGTCGAGGAGGAGATTGATGCCGACGAGTAGATTTGACTACTCAGTTATCTTTATTTACCGCACTTGTTATTTGTGAACTTATTATTGGACCATCCGACATGTGGATGGCTTGCCACTTGTGTGTTTATACTTTGAAACTTTTTGTTATCTTGTTGTTGAGATTTTATCCTGGTGTTGCTTGCTATGTGTTTGTTGGAGTAATGTATTGTGCATAAATCATGTAAGGGTATCTCATTCTTATCTCTAAACCACAGATGCCTCCCCGTCGCGCAAACACCAACCCCAACCCCAACATTACCCCGGAAATGCAACAAATGATGAATGCGCAGACTCAGCTTATGCAAATGATGACGACATTCATCCAGAACCAGAACAACAACAACCCCAATAATAACAACAACAACAACAACCCTCCAGGTTTTGATATGCTCACCAGATTTCTGCGTCTGAGGCCAACTAAGTTTTCGGGAACGACTAATCCCATGGTGGCCAATGATTGGCTACGTTCTGTGAACAAAGACTTAGTGACCGTGGGATGCACAGATGTTGAAAAGGTCAGGTTCGCAGCACATCTGTTGGAAGGACCAGCCGCCGCATGGTGGGACAATTTCCAGATCACCACCCCTATTGATGAGGTGACTTGGGCTATCTTTGAAGACGGATTTCGTACTACTCATATCTCACCAGGTATGATGAGCCTGAAAAAGAAGGAATTTCACAACCTGAAGCAGCGCCACCACAGCGTGGCTGAATATATTGAAGAGTTCAACAATCTGGCGCGCTATGCACCGGATGAGGTTGACACTGATGCCAAAAGGAAGGAAAAGTTTCTGGAAGGCTTGAATGACGAACTGAATCTGCAGCTGTCTGTGGCATATGTTCCAACTTACCAGTCGCTGTGTGACAAGGCTGTTATTGTGGAGAATAAAATGAAGCAAGTCGAGAGTAGAAAGAGGAAACACTCCGACAAGCATAGCTCGGGATCATCTCATAAACGATCTCACTATGATGATAGTGTCAGCTCAGGATCCCACAAGCATGGGAAATTTAACAAGCACCACAACCACAACCGTCATGACAACAAGCATCATCGCAGTCATGACAATGATAAGTATAAGAACCACAAGAGTGGATATAAGAGCCACCATAGTGGAGGTGGAAGTGGAAGTAGAAGTCAGCCTAAGACGGACATCAGTCAGGTTGAGTGCTACAAATGCAAGAAGCTGGGGCATTATGCTAATGAGTGTCCTGAAAAGAAAGTTGAAGGACCTAACAAGCCCAATCCTTTCCAGAAAGGACAGGTTAACCACATCAATGTGGAGGAGGTCTTTGAAGAGCCTGATGCTGTTGCTGGTAAGTTCAGACTCAATTCCATCTCAGCATTTGTACTCTTTGACACTGGTGCATCTCATTCATTCATATCAAAAGCATTTGTCGAAAGAAATGAACTATCGGTAGAAACCATTGGGTGTCCTATAAAAGTAAGTTCTCCTGGTGGAGAAATGATAGTAAACTCAGGATGTCATGATTTAGTCATAGAGTTTGGAAAACATAAGTTTCCAGTAAACCTAATAATCTTGAATTCCCAAGGATTGGATATAATTTTGGGAATGAATTGGATGGCCAAGTATGAGGGAGTACTAGATTGTGCAAATCGTACAGTTTCACTCACAACCCCTGAAGGTAAGAGGATAAAATTTAAGTCCAATTTTAAATCTAAAGGAAGTAAGCTGAATTCTCTTAAGGGGGTTAGCATGGACAGTGTGCCAATTGTGTGTGAGTATCCGGATGTGTTTCCGGAAGAGTTACCAGGAATGCCACCAGATAGGGATGTGGAATTTATAATAGATTTGGTACCAGGTTCTGGACCAAGAGCAAAAAGGCCTTATAAAATGTCAGTTGACGAACTTAAGGAACTCAAGAAACAACTTGGAGAACAATTGCAGAAAGGATTCATCCAGCCAAGTTCTTCATCTTGGGGAGATCCAGTTTTGTTCGTAGAAAAGAGAGATAGAACTCAAAGATTATGCATAGATTACCGTTCTCTCAACGAGGTAACCATCAAGAACAAATATCCTTTGCCAAGAATAAATGACTTGTTTGATCAGCTAGAAGGAGCATGTGTGTTCTCGAAGATTGACCTACGGTCAGGCTATTTTCAACTCAAGATAAGAGAGCAAGACATACCTAAAACAGCATTCACCACAAGGTATGGATTGTATGAGTACACTGTGATGCCTTTTGGTTTAACCAACGCTCCAGCATACTTCATGAATATGATGAACAAAGTGTTCATGGAATTTCTCGACAAGTTCGTTGTCGTTTTCATAGATGACATATTAGTCTACTCCAAGAGTAAGGAAGAGCATGAAAGACATCTACGCTTGATACTTGAGAAACTAAGGGAACATAAGCTTTATGCCAAATTCAGCAAGTGTGAGTTTTGGTTAGAGGAAGTTGGATTTCTTGGTCATGTTATGACAAAGGATGGTGTAGCAGTTGATCCTGCTAAAGTTTCGGCTGTGACAGAATGGGAATCTCCTAGGAATGTAAAAGAGGTTCGTAGTTTCCTTGGTTTAGCAGGTTACTACAGAAGATTCATTGAAAAATTTTCTAAGGTTGCTAAACCAATGACAGAATTGTTAAAGAAAGATAAGAAATTTGCTTGGTCTGAAGGATGTGAACTCAGCTTTCAAGAACTAAAGAAGAGACTTGTGTCAGCACCAGTTCTGTGCCTACCAGATTTGGAAAAGGATTTCCAAGTATATTGTGATGCTTCTCATCAAGGATTAGGTGCCGTACTTATGCAAGGCGGAAAAGTTGTGGCTTATGCCTCGAGACAACTCAAAACTCATGAAGTAAATTATCCTACTCATGATTTAGAGTTAGCCGCTGTTGTCCATGCACTCAAAACATGGAGACATTACCTTTTGGGAAAACGTTGTGAAGTATTCACCGATCATAAGAGTTTGAAGTATATCTTCACCCAGAAGGAAATCAATATGAGACAAAGAAGATGGCTAGAACTTATCAAGGATTACGACTTGAATTTGCAATACCACCCCGGTAAAGCAAATGTAGTAGCAGATGCTCTAAGTCGTAAAGCGGTTGTAAATGGCCTTACCAAAGGTGAATTGCCAGATGACTTGTGTAAGCAATTCAAGGAACTCAGGTTGGAGATTGTGCCGGAAGGACATCTTATGTCTTTGGATGTTCAACCCACTCTGTTGGATAAGATTAAAGAAGCCCAAAGGACAGATAAAGAGATCGAAGAGATTAGGGAAAAGATTAGCCAAGGGAAAGCTAAAAGTTTCCATATGGACGAACAAGGTACTTTATGGCACGGGAAACGTATTTGTGTTCCACAAGATCCGGAATTGCGGAAACTGATTCTGCAAGAAGCCCATAGCTCTCCATATTCTATTCACCCGGGAAACACCAAAATGTACATGGATATGAAAGAAAGATTTTGGTGGAACAATCTCAAAAGGGACATCGCCGAACACATTGCTTTGTGTGATGTGTGTAGTAGAGTAAAAGCGGAACATCAGAAACCAGCAGGTTTGCTTCAACCAATGCCTATTCCTGAATGGAAGTGGGAAAATATTGGTATGGATTTCATTACCGGATTACCAAGGACCAGGTCAGGGTATGATTCCATATGGGTAGTAGTAGATCGCCTAACTAAAGTGGCTCATTTTATACCCGTAAAGACAACTTATACAAGTGCCAAGTTAGCCAAAATCTACATGAGCAGAATCGTATGCCTTCACGGTGTACCTAAGAGTATTGTGTCTGATAGAGGAACTCAGTTCACTTCTCACTTTTGGAGACAGCTTCATGAATCTTTAGGAACGAGGTTGGAATTCAGCACTGCTTTTCATCCTCAAACTGATGGACAAACAGAAAGGACTAATCAAATTCTTGAAGACATGTTGAGGGCATGTGCCCTAGACTATGGAGCAAGTTGGGATGAAAGTCTGCCTTACGCAGAGTTTTCTTACAACAACAGTCACCAATCTAGTATTGGGATGGCACCATTTGAGTTTCTCTACGGAAGGAAGTGTACCACCCCATTGCTATGGAATGGTGTGGGAGAAAGAAGTTTGTTTGGACCAGATCTTATCAAAGACGCCGAAGAAAAGGTCAAATTGGTTAGAGACAGATTGAAGATAGCACAGTCTCGACAGAAAATCTACGCAGATGCTAAGCGTAGAGAAGTCACTTACGAAGTTGGGGATAGAGCTTATCTTAGAGTATCACCACTTCGTGGAGTAAAAAGATTTGGAGTCAAAGGAAAGTTAGCACCAAGATATGTTGGACCATTCAACATTCTAAGTCGCAAGGGAGAAGCTGCATATGAAATTGAACTTCCAGCATCTTTATTAGCAGTCCATAATGTTTTTCATGTGAGCCAGCTCAAGAAATGTCACCCAGAAATGGAAGAAACATCTTTGAAAGATACCATATCTTTGGAGGAAGTTCAACTAGAAAGTGATCTCACCTATGAAGAAAAGCCTGTCAAGATACTTGAGACCGCAGAAAGAGTCACAAGGACAAAGACTATCAAGTTTTGTAAAGTACAATGGAATCATCATTCCGAAGAGGAAGCAACATGGGAAAGAGAAGATGATCTTCAGAAAGACCACCCTCACCTATTTTGCTAGCCAATCCGAATCTCGAGGGCGAGATTCATTTTAAGGGGGTTAGATTTGTAACATCCCAAAAATCATGTTTCAAAACTCATTCATATCATTCTTGCATCATTCATTCATATAGGGTTTTTCTCAAAATCATTTAGAGACAGAAGTTTGAGCTATGATTTCATGTGGGCAATTTATCTCAATTGGCCATCACCCTTTGAGATTTGAATGTCCATGATCTTGTTTGCTTGCCTCCATAGTTGGAAAGGCTAGGTGAAGCTTTTAACCCAAGATTCCAAATTTAGAAATATTTTCTAAACCCTATTTCAAACTAGAGACAAAGAGACAAAGTCTCTGTTTATTTCAAAACCTAAGCTTGACCAAGCCCTTGCTAGTAACCACATGGTCTTCTGACTCGTTTTTGAACCCACAGAACCCTGCAAAAAATCCTCAAAGCAGTTTGAATTCAAAAGGATTTGAAGTCATATCAAATTCTATCCAGAAAATGAATTTAGAAAAAGAAAAGGAATTCTCAAAAGAAAAGGGCCGCGCGGCCAGAATCTGGACCAGCAGCGGATCAAGCCCAGCAAGCCCACCCGGGGATCTCCTTTTCCTTCTCACACACGCGAGCGCACACGTTAAGTCGCTGACAGACAGACCCCACCGCCACCTCGCACACTTCGCTGACGAGCAGGCCCGGTCCACGTCGCCCTCGTCTTCCCCAGACCGCGCCTGCGACCACGTCGCTGCGGCAGTGATGGCCGGTAATGGCGCGGCGTAAATGGGCATTTAACCGCGAGCGTTTCCTGTCGATTCCCCGGCTATAAGATCCTCTCTGCCTCGCGATCTTTTTCCCCCAAACACCTCGCTCACTCCGCCACCAGGCTGTCCTCAATCAGCTTTGCACCGCCGCAGACAGAGCCTCTCCGGCGATCGATTCCGGTGAGCCTAGTGTTACCCTCTGCCTCTCGTTCTTACAATCTGACTCAGTGTATCTTTGCGCATCTCCTGACCTCACTAGTCCGTCCTGTACTGCCCCAGGTCGCCGGTTCCACTTGTCACCGCGAGCACCGACGGCGACACCAACTCCGACGAGTTTTCCCGGTAGGTACAGACCGCCCCTCGCCTTCCCGTTCATGCTCACTACTTCGCCTTGACTCTGTGAATCTAACTGTGTCCTCGCTTTGCCTTGGGGTGATCCACAGCAACGTCCACGACGACCACCCGACGCACCCGACACCGCCACGAACTCCGGTGAGCAATCGCAGCCGTGCCCGAGCTCCCCTTGACCAACCACGAGTACGACGAGCATCGCCGTGACCTCCTGAGCCCGGTGAGCTACTCCTCGTTCTCACTCACCCCCTGTAGCGCCGCCTCCGTCGTCGACCGACAGTTCCGTCGCCGGTAGCCGCCGCTCCGCCGCCAGTTCTTGGCCAGGGAAATAGCAGCCGTTAGATCTGCATCGTAGCGCTAGGATAGATCCACTTAACCCCGAAGCGGTACGCGATCTGAGCCGCCAGATTTCATTTAGATCCTACGGCTGTGGAGCTCGATCCAGTGCGAAACGGTACGGGCGAATAAGAACATGACGCGTGGCTAGGTTAGATCTGAAAATAGAATTTAAAAACAGATTTTGATCCAGATTTCAAATGCCTATATCTTTTAAATTCCACGTTAGAATTTTGCAAACTTTATACCGTTGGATTCAGAAAAACAAGACCTTTCTACCTATCCTTTTTGTTTAGCAAATAGTAACCATTAGTTTGGCTTAAATTGCAGAGACTTGTTTGAGGCCTTTTTAAGTAAAGATTTAGATTAGTACCTTGGTTGGAGTTAGATTTTGTTTAGTTGGTAAACTAGTGGCTTGCTAAGTTTCTGTATTCATGCACTTGCTTGGTTGAGTTTTCAAAAATCATCACTTGGTAGATTCATGCATGCATGCATTCATAATATTTTTGTTTGTATATATTTGTGTGTAATTGTGTGCTATAACTTTGTGTGTAGATTTTGCTAGTGATTGTGATTGTGACGAGTGCTACTCTCCACACTACCAAGGCAAGTGATATCTCCATGAATATTCCATTCCTATATTTTAACATGCATTAGATATATTTTTGTTAGGACTTGCATGCTACTTTTGTCAATTGATGATGGGAAATCCTATTTAGAATAGAATGCTAGAGTTGCTAGGAAAATTCCCTAAGGATAAGTTGCCATGCCCTGCTTAGCCTAGCTATTAGAAAACAAGGGTGGGTTATATATTCACACTATGGAAAAATATTCTAAGTCTAAGGACTTGTGTTTTATTTAACAAAAACAACTAAGTTAATGAATCACCTGGGTGGAATGGATGGAATGGTTTATGTTGAGTGGTTCACAAGGCCATGGACTTGGGTTGTGTATCTCACTTGTGGAAGGCCACCCAGGAAACAAAGAGATTTGAGATGTCAAATGTTGAGAAGCTTCAAGTGCAACCACTTGGCATTATGGGCTCTGTCATGATCTTAGGATGCTAGAACTTAGTCTCTTGGACAGTGGGTGGTAGATGGGATGATAGGTTGGAACGCGTCCATTTGACTAAGGAAAGGCTACTGAAGGATCATGTCTTGGGAAACCAAGGCTTGTGGGGAAAGTGCACCACCTCTGCAGAGTGTAAAACCTAAGTACTTAGCCATGTCCCTGGTAAAGGACAATTTGAGCATCAAGACATGGAAACTTCAAGAATATCATCACTCCAATTTCTAAATAAAACTTGTGGGTGAACAAGGGTTAAAAGGATCTTCAGTCATTGATTGGTAGATGCCCTGAGTGGATCTGGAGTCTTTGATTGATAGATGCCTTGGGTGTTTTTGCCAAACAAAACTTAGTATTTTCAAAAGTTAGGGAAAAATCTATTTTGAGCAAATCAAGCCTAAACTCCACCAGCCAAATGCATATAGTATAATAGTCCACTTAAATATATACTAAGGTATCACTTGCCAATACTATTCCAAAGTATTGACCCTCTGTGGCTGTAACTTATGATGTTGCAGGTTACTCTGATGATGAATAGGAGTCATGAGTCTACACTCAACATGCTTGCCTGTGGCACATGAAGATGAAGACTTATGTTTATTTACATATTCCATAAACTCTTGTATTAGGCCTTTGGCCATGAGTTGTAATAGACTATGTTTTATCTCTGGAATGACTGTAATAAACGACCTTTGTATCTGTGTACTTCATCTTAAACTGTGGATGCTAGCATTGATCCAGGGACTAGCATTGCAATCACAGGGATCTTTTCCTTTACAAAGGAGGGATCTTACAAATTTAGATGATAGAACTATAGAATTCTGGTTAGTTACTTTACTAACTAGTATCGTATTGTTTGAAGTGTTAATCTAAAGTTTAAAAGTCCTATTGCAAACTTTCAGTAAGTTCCGGTTACTCCATGAAGTTTAATAATTGGTATTAAAACAAGAGTGACAATTCCAAGTGTTAGTGTATAAGTATCATGTTTGTCTCCATGATTCTTGATATTCAAAAGATTGTCTTAATATCAAGGTTATCTAGAAACTGAAAGAGTTGTTTCAGAAACCATTGAAAGAACATGTTGGGCCCCCATGTGTCGTTTTGGTAATTAATGACAATCTTTATGGACTAATGTGTGTATTAAGTTATGCTTGTAGGATTTGTCCATTGGCATCGCTTGGAGCATGTGTTGGCTTCAAGATCGATGAAATGCAAAGAAGATATGTTGGGCAAGCTCAATATGCGAGGTCGATGATGAGGAATTAAGAAAGGCGTTCCATCTTGAGAAGGGCAAGACCGTCTACATCGAGCTCAAGTGGAATGCTCAAGGCAACGGTTGCCGGTCTCACGTTGTGTGTGTGAGACCGGGTTTAGGACAGATAACCGTACTATCAAGAGGGGCTCTCGTATGAGTAATTCGGTCAATCGTTTGGAGAGAGCTCAAACCTTTGCATACTTGAATCATCGTATTTGGTGGTTATTTGGTCTTATCCATGTGAGGATATAGAGCTTGTTGTAATCTCCATAACAAGATCTTGTTCATCAAAATCGGATCTCCCATATATATCTTGTTGCGATTTTGATTTATGCGGCTTTTCGGTTTCTCACCAATTGAGGTATATCACTTTATTCTACTTGATACTTTCTCACTTGGTGATAATCAATATTTCCACCTTTTATTGGGAAGCCCTTGTCGTCCTCTATCCAACGCAATTTGAATCGGGTCAATCGGAGCTTCCAGTCAAAAGTTATTGCCGTTTGAATATTTGCATGTTTGTCTGTTTTCTAGGCCGAGCGGTAGTACCGCCCGGACGGGCCGGTACTACCGCCCGGGCCTGAAAATGACCCGTTTTTGTTCTACCTCGCTAGGTACCCAGATCCGGTACTACCGGCCGGCCCGGTAGTACCGCCCGGGTGGGCCGGTAGTATCGGTCGGCCCAGTTTTTTTTCCACAAATATCTACCCAGTTTTTCCGGCCGAGATATTCTTAGATCCAGATCTGCTCGCTCGCATCCGCCTCGCATAGCGCGCCGCTGCGTTGACCAACTGCCGCTGCTCCCGCACACCTCGCGCGCACCTGCCCGCGCGCCTGCCGCTCGCTGCAGCGTGGGCCCACTGACGCGCGCCTACCTCTGCGCGCATGCGGCCGCGGTTGCTGTTGTCGTGCCCCGCGCGCGCGATTGGCTGTTGCTGCTTGCTACGGGCCCCGCAGCTGCGCTGCTGCTAGCACTGCTACTGGGCTGCTTTGCCGCAGCATTGACCAAGCGCGCGCGCACTCCCGCCGCTGCCGCTCTCTCACTCGCGCGCTCCTGCCCGCGCGCCTGCAGCCCCGCTGAGCGGTGGGCCCGCCACGCCGCACGCCTCACTCGCTCACGCGCCGCTCGCTGCCCATCCAGCTGCTGGCCCCGCAGCTCTCGCATGCGCGCGTGCCTGAGCCTAGCTGTTGCGCCACTGCTGCTTTGCGCCTAGCTGCTGCGCGCATGCATGCATGCATGCTGCTGCTGGGGCCCGCACTGCTCGATGGCTTGCTGCTTTTCCCAATTGCGTTGCCCCGATTTGATTTGTTCTTTTCGCTTCGGTTGGACCAGTGTGGTACTACCGGTAAAATCCGGTAGTACCGGACCGTCCCCCAACGGCCATATTTTGGCTAGCCCTATATAAGTCTTTTGTCCATTTTCATTTAGGACTACTTCTTCCTCCTTCTCTTGTCCAAGATTTGCCCCCATTTGCTTTACTCTTTAAGCTTGATTTCTACACACCCCTCCATTGATTCTTGCATATATTTGAGGGGTTGTTGGAGGTGATCTAGATCTACGTTTTGACCAAACCAAAACATCTATTTGTGAGTGTATCTTTGGGGATCTAGATTTTTGGGGGATTTTGTGTCTCTCTTTGATTCTTCCTCTCTTGTTCCCCCAATAGCTTTAGTAGCTTTGTTGGAACTTGAGAGTGAGGGATTTGAGCATCTTTGTGTGTTCTTCCATTTTGCATTTGGTGCATCGGTTTGAGTTCTCCTCGGAGGATTTGGTTTGAATTGCTCATTGGAGCTTGTCCCTCTTGGGTTCTTGGAACCCTAGACGGTTTTGTGGCCTTGGTGGCATTGTGGCCTTGGTGGCATTTGTTGAGGCCTTTTGTGGCGTTTGTTGGGAGCCTCCAATTAAGTTGTGGAGAAGTTCCCCAACCTTGTGAGAGGTTCCGGTTGCCACCGACAAGTGCACCGATAGTGGAAGTGTGGATCGATCCCGTTGGGGTGAGATTCACCGGAGAATAAGGGAGGCCTTTTGTGGCGTTAGTGGTTTGATACCACCCCCTCTCCAAACGAGATGTACTCCATGTTGGGAGGAACTCTGTAAAATATCGGTGTCCCCGCGTGCCTCGGTTATCTCTATACCCGAGCTCTTTACTTATGCACTTTACATTGTGATAGCCTTCGTGCTTGAAGTAATATATATCTTGCTATCACTTTGTTGCTTGTATTGCTTAGCATAAGTTATTGGTGCACATAGGTAAACCTTAGTTGTTTCTAGGTTGTGCTTTACAAAGTAAACACTAGTTTTATTCCGCCTTTGTTGAGCCACTCTCGGAAAAGTTTTAATCGCCTATTCACCCCCCTCTAGGCGACATCCGTATCCTTTCAACCATGATGTGTGGAAGATATTGTGATATCTGAAACGAAGTTTTGGTTGCAACATGATAGAGTGTAATATGGCAAAAGTCATGTTCTCATATTTGATGAGAATTTGCAAAAGGTTGGAGACGCTGGTCATCTTAATTCTCCAAAAGGTTTTGGAGAGCAACATTATACTCGCAATTCACCGTTATAAGCTAAAGTAGCTTGATCATGAATAAATCCATGCGAAGGGTGAATATTTGATGTAGGTAAAATATTTACTACACCAAGATATTACTAAAGAATGGAATTTGAAAGCACACCAAACATTTGATGATGGTGATCTACTTCAAAGTGCAAGTCCAAAAACATTGGTATTTAATTATACACGCTTTGGACTGTGTGTCATATGTATGACTCCACTATTAATGTTGATAGATTCTTTCAAACAGAGAAAGAAATACTGAAAGAGAATCTCAGAAATATATGGCAGAAAAGAAAAGACTAGAATTGTTCAGCTTAGGTATATAGAGGATATACATGTTATGGTTATATTCTTTGCTTATTAAACAATGTGGTTCTTAAGTATTTGATACTGAATTTGTTGGTGTGAATCGTCATACGAAACAACACAACTCATGAACTACAATGGCCTAAGTAACTAGCAAGAGAATATATGATGATGTTCATCGAGAACAAATAAAGTGTTGATGTGTTTCTCGTTAACATCAAAGCTTGCCTTCAAGATTTTTTTTATCAGGTATTATGAGAACAAAAGGGTTGTTCAATTAATTGCCGCAATCCATAAAAGATGGATGATTTACAAATCTCGTTGGATAAATCACATCCATAAAATAAGTGCTAAAAATGTCGAAAGACAATTGATTGAAAGATCACTTAGGAAGTGACGTCACCGTTTAAATTATATTGGAAAGAAAACATGAAGAAACTCCATGTGGATGGAATTTTGGAGTCTTTTGATTTTTGATCAAATGACGTTTGTGAAACTTTCCTAGAGATAATTAAAACTCCGTACATAGGCCAAAGGGAACGGATGACTAGCTTATTGAAACTTGTACATAATGTTGTATGAAGTCCATTATGTATAGTCAAGAGCGATGGATTTCAACTTCATATGCTTTCTCCAAAAATTTGAGTGAATATATGAATATTTACTTAATAAGGATAAAGTATGAAACATTTGAAAAGTTCAAAGACTTTCAAGATGAAGTGCAAAATCATTGTAACAAGAATTTATGATAAGATCATAAAGGAAGATATTTGAGTTACAAGTTTAGCATAAAAACACCCAAGATTTAAGGAATCGTTCCATGGATTTGCATTTCCCGAAACACCATAAGAGTATGGAACGTTCAAGATATGTAATTGAACCTTGTTTGGCATGGTAAGATCAAAGGTGTAATTCATAAAACTGCCATTATATTTTAAAGATTAAAAAACTTTAGAGACTACCGTTTTTCCACTGAAAAGAGCTCCATCATAATTCGTTGAATTGTCACCATATAAAGTTATGGTTTGGGATAAAACCCAAGATGTCCTTTCTTAAAAATTGGTATGCTATGCATAAGAAAGATGTTTGCAATCAAAATCGGATGAACATATATTTGTATGTTATTTTGAATAATAGTTAAGTATTCCTCCATAACACCGAAGACAAAAGTGTTTGTCGCTTAGAACGTCAAGTTTCTTTGAGAATGAATTTTCCGTGAAAAGTTAAGTGGGAGGACAATAGAACTTTGATAAGGTTAAAAGAACCTTAGCTATCTGTGCAAAGTTGCGCAGCGCCGAAAAGTGTTCCGGAGGCAGCAACAATGCTCATGACTCACGTGCCTCAAAGTTTGTGGTCATGGAGGTCTAAGTTCCTATTGAAACAAGTAGGTCGGGTAAACAATCAAATACCAAGATTTGAGAGTTAAATCATTATTTGACAATAATGATCCGACTACATGCAAAGAAGCGATGATGGGCCCTGAATCCGTCAAATGGCTTGAAGCCATAAAATCCGTGATAGTTCCATATACAAGAAATCAAGCTTTGAGCTTGAAAGACCCTCTGGAAAGGTACAAGACCTTACAGTCGTATTTGGATCTATAAAGAAATAGACATGGATGTTTCACATCTATGAAATTATCGACATATCGGGAAAGAGTTCACGACAATGTTCAAAGAGTTGACTATGACAAGATCTGATCTTTTATTAAGCGATATTTAGTCTAGACGGATTAATATAGCAAGCACTACATATAATTTTGTTATGTGATAGTTGAATAAACGAAAAAAGTTCTTCTAAGATAATGGTTACCTAAGACGTGTACATGACACGGTCCAAAGGGTTTTGTTAATTCAAAGTATGCTAAAAGCATATGCAAACTTCAATGGTTGAAGTAAGCATCGCGGAGTTGGAATCTTCACTATGATGAAACTGTTGAAAGAGTTTAATTTCATCGGAGACGATGAAGATGCTTGCATTTGCAAGAAATTAAGAGGGATCGCTAAGACATGTTTCTAATACATTATGTAGAAGACATATTGTTGATTGGAAATGATGTATCTTTTTATTGACACAAGATAAGAATTTCATCTCAATGAAAGGCTTAGGCAGAACCCAAATATTTGGCATCAAAGTCTATATAAATTGTGATGCCAATATGGTTGTGCCAGAAGTACATAGATAAGATATTGAATGAGTTCAATTACAAGAAAGGTTCTTGTTGCACAGGAAGGATCGAATAAATATTTAAGTATTTTGATACTTGATAGATAAAATCACAAAGAGTATTTTATCAATCATGCTGTGATGTGTACAAATCCAGATATGTCCTATGCTCTAAATGTTATGAGCGTATACCAGAATGATTCATAAGATGATTATTGGACGATAGTAAAGATATTCTTATGATCTTGTAAAAGAACTAAGAATATATTATTTTGTAGATGTGACAAATAGATGGTTAGTTCATTGTAAATGAATTACATTGATACTAGTTTTGTCACAAAGTACAAATTAAGTTTATCTCAATCTAAACTAAGGGTGGCACAATAAGATGGAATGTGAATTCCATAATGAATTTGGATGAGTTCCAAAGTTAATACATTGTGACAGATACTACAACAAAAGGCTAAGTATATAACTGCTATTATAGCAGCAAAAGAGGGCATTTGTGTCAAGTAGTTTGTTATCAAACTAGGTGTAGTGATGCGTAGAGACGCAAAGACATGCAATTATACACGGACCTGGAAGTGTCAGATCCGGAGATCAGTTGACCACTACCAATCGTGTACATACGACACCAGAAAGCCATAGGTGTTGAATACACAAAGGTTTGAAACTACATTATTGACTCTAGTGCAAGTGGGAGACTGTTGGAGATATGCCCAAGAGGCAATAATAAAGTGGTTATTATCATATATTCATACTTATGATAAATTTTTACATACCATGCTATAATTGTATTAACCGGAAACATTAATACTTGTGTGATTTGTAAACATAAAAGAGTCCCTAGTAAAGCCTCTTGTTAAACTAGCTTATTGGTTAATATATGATCATGGTTTCCTGATCATGAACATAGAGATGTTATTAACAACAGGGTCATATCATTAGGAGAATGATGTGATGGACATACTCCTATAGATAAGCGTAGCATAATGATCAAGTCATTTAATATAGTTCATTTGCTATAAGCTTTCTGATACATAGTAACCTAATTCCTTCGACCATGAGATCATGTTAATCACCATCACTGGAAGGATGATTTGATGACATCAAACACCACACCGTAACTGGGTGGCTATAAAGGTGGCATTGAGTGTTCGGAAAGTATGGGTTGAGGCACATGGATCAAGAGTGGGATTTGTCCATCCATATGACGGATAGATATACTCTGGGCCCTCTCGGTGGAATGTCATCCAATTAGCTTGCAAGCATGTGACTGGCTCACAAGGGATCACATATCACGGGAACGAGAAAAGAGTACTTATCGGTAACAAGGTTGAACTAGGTATGCAGAGATACCGACGATCAAAACTTCAGATAAGTAAACTATCGTGAGACAAAGGGAAATTGGTATCGTATGTAAGTGGTTCATTCGATCGCAAAGTAATCGTAGAAATATGTGGGAGCCATATGAATTTCTAGATTCCTCTATTTGTTATTGATCGGAGAAGTGTCTCGGTCATGTCCGCATAATTCACGAACCGTAGGGAGACACACTTAAGGATTCGATGTTGTTGAGTAGTTATGGAATGATGAGTAAGAGACCGAATGTTGTTCGGAGTCTCGTATGGGATCCAGGATATCACGAGGAGATCCGGAATGGTCCGGAGAATAAGATTCATATAAGGAAAGTCCTGTTTCGGAGTTCGGAAAAGATTCCGGTGTTTTCACCACGAATATTCTAGAAGGGTCTGGAAGGTCCGGCACTCTAGAGGGGAAGGGTACATGGATGTGTAATGACAATGTGGAATGGTTGCATCATGTACTAGGTCACTTGGCTGGGCAATATGGAGAGAGAAATCAAATCCAAGTTTGAAAGTCAAACGCCAATTTGAAAAAGTCAAATCTAAAGTTTGCTTGGTGGAGGGAGAGTAGGAAACCTACTTGAGGAGGAAGTCTCACTCCCTCCCACCCGCCGGCCATGAGGAGGAGTAGGAGGAGGAATCCCTCCTCCCAAGCCGCCCCCTCCCACCTATATAAGGAGGGGTAGGGCGCCCCCTGCCTTTCACACCTAAACCCTAGCCCTTGGCGCCACCACCTCCAAGTGTTGCCGCCGCCTAGGTCTCCTCTTCTAGCCGACTTGGGGCAAACCCTAGCTTTCCCTAGCCGCCGGCCAAGATCACCCCTTGGTGCCTCTAAACTCTAGATCACCAAGGCCCTCTCTCATACTCCACCATACTCGCTCCGGCTTAGGCGAAGCCCTGCGATATCTTCTGTCTACTTCCGACACCACGCCGGCGTGCTGCCGGAATAACAAGGAGAGTGCTACAACCTCCGCTGCCTGCTAGAACAAGGGAGAGGAAGGTCTTCATCGAGTACCGTACGTGTGACCGACTGCGGGAGCGCTGCCGGAACGTGGCGCCCGAAGGATCGTCTACGCGATCTTGAGATCGGCAAGAGTACGACTACATCACCAACGAGAATCTACTCTCGTTAACCGCTTTGGATCTTCGAGGGTTAGTATTCTATCGACTCGTTGCTACAATCTAGTAGATAGATCTTGGCTTGATCATAGATTAGATCTTGATTGTGTGTTCATGCGGTAGAATTTTTTTGTTTTCCATGCTACGAAACCCTACACATCCGACGTCTCACACCCCATCCTTCCAACGCCACTAGGACCCCCTATGGCGTACTTGTCGATAATCCGATGACAATGGTAAATAAGAAGAATGCTGAGATGCTCATTGTCTGCTTGCCTTGTCATTTTGGTTATCGGAAAGCTCCTGTACCATGTGCAACGGGTACTCCGTTGGAGGTTCTCTATGATACATATGTACTTACTCTGACAAGAACTTGCAAATAACTAAACTTGAGTAGCATGAGGAGTGGCCCTCATATTCTGATACGTCCATTTTGCACACCAATCTATATCATAATTTGCCTCTATTCATCGATATATTTCATATTAAGAGGTGATACTCATGTCTTTTCATCTATTTTTGCATGTTGGATGATTCTTGGAGGATGAACTGCCAGAGTCAGGCTTCTGATGGAAAAAGAGGTGTTTTGATGCAATTTCGTGAAGATCAGAAAAATACCAGAAAAACTATGGAAAATCATATTTTCCCATAAGACGAAGGAATCCAGAAAGGGAGGCGGAGATGGGCCACAGGGGGCCCACCCCCCAGACGCAGGCCACCCCTAGGTCGCGCCTATAGGGGGTGTGGCCCACCTGGCCCACCTCTCGCTCCACCCTCTCACCTATATCTTCCCCTCGAAACCCTAATACACAGGGAGCGACCATAGAAAGATTCCACCGCCTCTGCGGGGCAGAAAACACCGAGAGAGAATGAGCTCTCCGGGAGACAGATTTTTGCTGGGGAAATTCCTTCCCAGAGAGGGGAGATCGTCGCCATCAACACCATCGTCAAGCTAGACTTCATCGGGATCATCATCATCCACACCATCATCTCCACTAGCACCATCATCACCACTCCATCCCGCTATAACAATTGTGTTGAATACTTGCATAGTTCTTAGGGGAAACTTTACCGGTGTTGATCACTATTGTAGTTGATGCTTGTGAGTGGAACCATTGGATTATTGTTTATGTTCAAATTGTTACCCATCACCATATCATCTTTGATCTTGATCCATATGATGTCTCGTGAGTAGTTCGTTTAGTTCTTGAGGACATGGGAGAAGTCATGTTGTTAGTAGTGGATTTGTGTTGAGATATTCTTCAATGGTTTAGTATTTAAGTTGTGGTGCTATTCTTCTAGTGGTGTCATGTGAACGTCTTCTACATGATACTTCACCATTTATGGGCCTAGGGGAATGCATTGTGTATTTGACTACTAATTGTGGGGTTGCCGGAGTGACAGAAACCTGAACCCCCGTTAGGACACCATTGCACAAGGGGGCGTAGGATCTCAGAGTTTAAGGCTGTGGTTAGGTTTATATCTTAATTGCTTTCCTGTAGTTGCGGACATTTGCAGGGGGTTTAATCACAAGTATGTATTAGTCCAAGTAAGGTCAGTACATTAGCACAGGTTCACCCACACAATACTTACAACACCAAAGAAGACTACTCATCTATTTGAAGCGAAAGCACTTGACAGAATTCCCATATGTCCTCGAGAACGTTTGGTCCTTATAAGTATTTCCACCGGCTTGTCCTTTGCTAAGAAAGGATTGGGCCACTTGCTGCATTTGTTCGTTGTCTTTAATACTTGTACTTTATTTCCTTGCTTTATCAGAAAACCCCTAAAAATCTGTTTGCTGAGTATTTACAGAGATTTCCTGCTCCATACCACTAGTCAACACCTTCTGCTCCTCGTTGGGATCGACACTCCTATTTATCGAAAGTACTACGATACGCCCCCTATACTTGTGGGTCATCAAGACTATTTTCTGGCACCATTGTCGGGGAGTGAAGCGTTATTTGTAGGGTTCGCAGCATAGAAAACAAAAAGTTTCCTATGATGGGAACTATGTACCAAGATCTATCTACTAGATACAAACAACGGGCGGATGTATATCCGTAGATAACATACCCTTGAGGACCGACAAAGCTTAATGAGTTCAACTCGTGGTTGATGTAGACGATCTCTTGCCGATCTCAAGATCGAGAGGAAGTCCTAACGCCGCAAATCAGCAGCGCATCCGTGCTCGCACACACGTTCGAGGCACCGAGCAACCTCCGCCTCCTCGCTCCAGCGATGCAGCGGAAGCACAACTCTTTCTTGCCGAATAGCCACCGGGAACATGTATCTCGCTAGTCCGAGACCATGGGGGATAAATTCTAGAGGGGGAGAGAGATCCTTCACGAGGAGGTGTTAGTGGGAAGTGAGGAGAGGGGTGCCTTTTATAAGAGGAGGGGGGAACCCCAAGGGGGTGGCCGGCGCATGGGGCTGCCCCCTTGCCCTCCCCTCTTCATGTGGGTGGACACTCCACTCACAAAATTCCTTTAAATTCCCTCCACTAAAAATCCCACTCAAAATGCCATTAAATTTCCACCAAATTTAATGCAAACTCTCATTAAATAAAACTCTTTTATTTTATTCAGAATTTTGTCAATTACTTTAATGAAAAAAATTCACAAATAACCCCTTGCTAGAATTCTATTTCACATGCATAACCACTTTATGCAATTTCACCCGAAAACCTGTTTCGGTATCTAGTGAAATAAATTCCTGCGCTTGTTTATTCTTTCGACATGAAACTTTTGCTCCAATTGGATGTCGGTGTCTCTTAAGTGTGTCACCCTACGGTTCGTGAATAATGCGGACATGATGGAGACCCCTCTCGGATCAATAATCAGAAGCGGGATCTGGAGACCCATACTGACTCCCACACATTCAACGATGACTTTCTTGTGATCGTCGGAACCTTTTACGCCAGTATCTCAATCCCTTTGTTTCACGATATATTACATGTCCGAGATTCGATCATCGGTATCTCCATACCTAGTTTGATCTCGTTACTAACATGCACTCTTTTCTTGTTCCCGTGATATAACATTCTAGTGATCAAATCACTTGCTTGCAAGCTAATCAATGTGATATCACCGAGAGGGCCCAGAGTATATCTATCTGTCATCGGGATGAACAAATTCCACTCTCGATCCATGAGCCTCAACATAACACTTTATTAGTTCTGAATCCATCTTTATAATCACCCTGTTATGGTGTGACGTTTGATGTTATCAAGAAACTCTTCCGGTGTTAGTGATTGACATGATCTCATGGTCTAAGGATTGGGATCACTTCGTAAGTTGTTATAGCAATATAAACTCAATGACTTTGATCGTAATTCTATACTTCGGATGAATGTTCATCACACCATTACACTAATGTTGTGATCTCGTTATTAACAACATCCAATGTCCATGATCAGGAAACCTTGATCATCTTGTTAATCAACGAGCTAGTTTATGAGAGAGGCATAACTAGGAACTTTCTGTTTGTTTATTAAACACACATGTATTAATGTTTCCGTATTAATACACTTATAGCATGCAAAATAAACATCTATCATATACTTGGAATACACATAATAAACACTTTATTATTCCCTCTCAGGGCATATTCCCTTTAGTCTCCCACTTGCACTAGAGACAATAATCTAGTTACATAGTGATAAATCTAACACCCATCGAGTTCTGGTGTTGATCATGTTTTGCTCTAGGGAGAGTTTTAGTCAACGGATCTGCTATATTGAGATCCGTATGTACTTTACAAATCTTTATATCTCCATACTTGACATGCTCGCGGATGGAGTGAAACCGGCGCTTAATATGCTTGGAATGCTTGTGAGACCTTGGTTCTTTGGCATTGGCAATGGCACCATTGTTGTCACAATAGATCACCATTGGATCCAACGCGTTTGCATCCACTCCTAGTTCAGATATGAACTCCTTCATCCAAACTGCTTCCTGAGCCGCTTCTGAAGCAGCAACATATTCGGCCTCCGTTGTTGATCCCGCCACCACAGGTTGTTTGGAACTCCTCCAACTAACCGCTCCGCCATTCATGAGAAAAACGTATCCGGATTGAGACTTAGAGTCATCTGGATCGGTGTCAAAGCTAGCATCAACATAACACTTAGCGACGAGCTCTTCTTCACCTCCGTATACAAGAAACATATCCTTAGTTCTTCGTAAGTACTTAAGGATATTCTTGACTGCTATCCAGTGTTCTGAACCTGGTACCTACTAGTCAAACTAATAGCATGTGCCACATCCGGTCTTGTACATAGCATGGCGTACATTATAGAGCCTATGGCTGAAGCATAGGGGACTTTGTCCATTATCTCTCTTTCTTCCGCCGAAGCCGGACTTTGAGTCTTACTCAATGTCTTGCCTTGCAACATAGGTAAGAACCCCTTCTTACTTCCGTCCATTTTAAACTTCTTTAAAATCTTATCAAGGTATGTACTTTGCGATAGCCCTATTAGGCGCCTAGATCTATCTCTATAGATCTTTATGCCTAATATGTATGATGCTTCACCTAGGTCCTTCATTGAAAATTTGCTGTTTAGATAACTTTTAACACTGTTTAAAAGATCTATATCATTTCCGATCAATAATATGTCATCCACATATAATATCAGAAATGCCACATTGCTCCCACTCACTTTCTTGTAAATACAAGCTTCTCCATAAGTTTGGACAAATCCAAACTCTTTGATCACCTCATCAAAGCGGAGATTCCAACTTCGTGATGCTTGCTTCAATCCATAGATGGATCGCTGAAGCTTGCACACCTTGTTAGCATCCTTAGGATCGACAAAACCCTTTGGTTGTATCATATACAACTCTTCTTCAATATTACCATTGAGAAACGCGGTTTTGACATCCATCTGCCATATCTCATAATCGAAATATGCAGCAATTGCTAACATAATCCTAACTGACTTTAGCATCGCTACAGGAGAGAATGTCTCATCGTAGTCAACTCCTTGAATTTGTCGAAACCCCATTGCGACAAGTCGATCTTTATAGACGGTCACATTACCATCAGCATCAGTTTTCCTTTTGAAAATCCATTTATTCTCCACGGCCTTTCGGTCGTGAGGTAATTCCACCAAGTTCCAAACTAGATTTTCATACATGGATTCCATCTCGGATTTCATGGCTTCTAACCATTTGTTGGAATCCGGGCTCATCATTGCTTCTTCATACGTCGCAGGGTCATCATTTTCATCAACCTTGAAATTCATTACAGGATTTCCGTACAGCTCTGGAGCTGCACGCGTCCTGCTAGACCTGCGAGGTTCGGTAGTAATCTCTTTTGGAGTTTCATGATCATTATCATTAGTTCCTTCTTCATCAGGTGAAGCCAACTCCGGAGTAACTTCCGGCGCTGCGCTACTCGCCATACTTTGAAGAGAAGGTTCAATAACCTCTTCGAGCTCTACTTTCCGACTACTCACACCTTTCGCGAGAAACTCTTTCTCTAGAAAGGATCCATTCTTGGCAACAAAAACCTTTCCCTCGGATCTGTGATTGAAGGAATACCCAATAGTTTCCTTAGGGTATCCTATGAAGACGCATTTTTCCGCTTTGGGTTCGAGTTTATCCGGTTGAAGTTTCTTCACATAAACATCGCAACCCCAAACTTTAAGAAATGACATCTTAGGTTTGTTTCCAAACCACAATTCATACGGTGTCTTTTCAACGGATTTAGATGGTGCCCGATTTAAAGTGAATGCAGTAGTTTCTAGTGCATAACCCCAAAATGACAACGGCAAGTCCGTCAGAGACATCATAGATCGAACCATATCTAATAAAGTACGATTATGACTTTCCGACACACCATTTCGCTGTGGTGTTCCGGCAGGCGTGAGTTGTGAAATAATTCCACACTCTTTCATGTGAGTGCTAAACTCGTAACTTAGATACTCACCTCCACGGTCGGACCGTAGAAATTTGATCTTTCTATTACGATGATTTTCCACTTCATTCTGAAATTCCTTGAACTTTTCAAAGGTTTCAGACTTGTGTTTCATCAAGTAGATATAACCGTATCTACTCAAATCATCCGTGAAAGTAACAAAATAACGATATCCACCTCGCACCGACACACTCATTGGACCACATACATCAGAATGTATGATTTCCAATAAATTTGCCGCCCGTTCCATTGAACCGGAAAATGGCGTTCTAGTCATCTTGCCCATAAGGCATGGCTCACGTGTATCAAATGATTCATAATCAAGTGATTCCAAAAGTCCATCTGAATGGAGCTTCTTCATGCGTTCAACGCCAATATGACCTAGACGGCAGTGCCACATATATGCGGATATATCATCATTAAGTTTAATCCTTTTAGCATCAACATTATGAATATGTGTAACATTATCATCGAGATCTAATATAAATAAACCATTCATCATCGGTGCATGACCATAAAAGATTTCATTCATATAAATAGAACAACCATTGTTCTCGGATTTAAATGAATAACCACTTCGCATCAAACACGATCCAGATACAATGTTCATGCTCAGTGCAGGCACCAGATAACAATTATTCAAGTTTATTACTAATCCCGACGGCAAGTGGAGAGGCAGCGTTCCGATGGCAATCACATCAACACTTGATCCATTGCCGACACGCATCTTGACCTCACCCCTTGCTAGCGGTCGCTTGTTCCGTAGCCCCTGATTCGAGTTACAAATATTAGCAACTGAATCGGTATCAAATACCCAGGTACTACTGCGAGAACTAGTCAAGTACACATCAATAACATGTATATCATATATACCTTTGTTTGCCTTGACGGCCTTCTTGTCTGCCAAATACTTGGGGCAGTTGCGCTTCCAGTGGCCAGTCCCCTTACAATAGTAGCACTCGGTATCAGAATTAGGTCCAACTCGGGGTTTCTTTTTAGGCACGGCAACTGGCTTGCCGCCCTTACTTCCCTTCCATTTTCCCTTCTTGTCTTTCTTGAAACCAGTGTTCCTATTGATCATCAACACTTGATGTTCCTTTTTGATCTCCACTTCTGCAGTTTTAAGCATTGACAGAAGCTCGGGGAGAGACTTCTTCATGCCTTGCATATTATAGTTCATCATGAAGCTCTTATAGCTAGGTGGCAGAGACTGCAGAACACGGTGTATGCCTAAGTCAATGGGAATCGATATTCCCAAGGACACAAGCTTATCGGCATAACCCGACATCTTGAGTACATGCTCACTAACGGAGCTGTGCTCTTCCATCATGCAGCTAAAGAACTTTTTTGAAGCGTTGTAGCTCTCTACAGAAGCATGTGTGTCGAAAATCATTTTCAACTCACCCATTGTATCAAATGCATTGCCGTTTTTGAAACGCTTTCGAAGTTCCGGCTCTAGCCCATACAATATGCCGCAATGAACTAAGTTGTGGTCCTCCTGACGAGTCTGATAGACATTCTTCTCCTCGTCAGGGGCATCATCAAAAGGTGGGGGGCCTAGTGGCGCTTCTAGCACGTATTGCTTTTGTGCAGCAGAGAGGAGAATCCTCAAATTCATGGCCCATTCGGTAAAGTTGCTACCGTTCGTTGCAAGTTTCTCTTTCTCCATGAACACATTGAAATTAAAAGCAAGTGGTGCCATCTACAACAGAATTTGTAAAGTTTAGACTAAGTGTATGATAGATTGAGTTCAACTAATCCATATTACGAATGAACTCCCACTCAAAAACGACATCCCTCGTGCCTTTTTGGTGATTACATGAACCAAATCCACTACACCAAGTCCGATCATCACGTGAGTCGGTGTAGCTTCAAAGGCGAGCATCAAATGGGCATCATATCTACTATATGACTCATGCTTAACCTTTCGGTCTGTGTTCCGAGGCCATGTCTGTACATGCTAGGCTTGCCAAGTTAGAACCTTAGTATTCGCGTGTGTAACTGTTTTACACCCGAAATATGGTCGTGGATCCAAGAACACCCGATCATCACGTGATGTCTTGGAGCGACATAAACATAATCGGTGCATACTAAAGGAAGAACACATTCTTATCTTGATATTTAAATGAGGGATCATCTTATTATGCTAACAAAGCGCTAAACAAGCAATATAAGATGCTATCAAACATCACATGTTTGTTAGTGAAATGATATGGTTCCCGCATATGATCTCTATCATGTGCACCGTGGTATGATCACTATCATGCCTTTATGTGTAAGTCCAAGGTCTATGGAGATTACACGTTATGTATGTTGTAAGAGTATCATCTCATACTTCTACTTACAACATCACCATATCATAACACTAGCCCAGCAACAATCTAAACTAGACGCCTCTAATTTATCCATTGCAAGTTTTACGTGGCTTAGGGCTTCCGAGATAGAACCGTTCTTACCTACGAACATGAACCACAACGAGGATAACCAAATTGTTGACAACTCGTTGCAAAATAGATATTGACTATAGTAGGAGAGACAGACACCCGCTAGCCACTTATGCAAACTAGTTGCATGTCAAGCGTGGAACAGGTCTCATGTGCGAGGACATGTAAAGTTTGTCCGGGCCGCTTCATCCCACTATGCCACCAATATCCAAAATTACAACTAAGGATCAACAACATGATCATCATCACCCACATACTTATATGTGTACTACCCATGTAAAGCATCTACGCATAGATCCGGCTCTGATACCACTGTAAGGTTCGCAGCATAGAAAACAAAAAATTTCCTACGATGAGAACTATGTACCAAGATCTATCTACTAGATACAAACAACGGGCGGATGTATATCCGTAGAGAACATACCCTTGAAGACCGACAAAGCTTAACAAGTTCAACTCGTGGTTGATGTAGACGATCTCTTGCCGATCTCAAGATCGAGAGGAAGTCCTAGCGCCGCAAATCAGCAGTGCATCCGTGCTCGCACACACGTTCGAGGCACCGAGAAACCTCCGCCTCCTCGATCCAGCGATGCAGCGGAAGCACAACTCTTTCTTGCCGAATAGCCACCGGGAACAAGTATCTCGCTAGTCCGAGACCATGGGGGATAAATTCTAGAGGGAGAGAGAGATCCTTCACGAGGAGGTGTTAGTGAGAAGTGAGGAGAGGGGTGCCTTTTATAGGAGGAGGGGGGAACCCCAAGGGGGTGGCCGGCGCATGGGGATGCCCCCTTTCCCTCCCCTCTTCATGTGGTTGGACACTCCACTCACAAAATTCCTTTAAATTCCCTCCACTCAAAATCCCACTCAAAAATGCCATTAAATTTCCACCAAATTTAATGCAAACTCTCATTAAATAAAACTCTTTTATTTTATTCAGAATTTTGTCAATTACTTTAATGACAAACATTCACAAATAACCCCTTGCTAGAATTCTATTTCACATGCATAACCACTTTATGCAATTTCACCAGAAAACCTGTTTCGGTATCTAGTGAAATAAATTCCTGCGCTTGTTTATTCTTTCGGCATGAAACTTTTGCTCCAATTGGATGTCGGTGTCTCTTAAGTGTGTCACCCTACGGTTCATGAATAATGCGGACATGATCGAGACCCCTCTCGGATCAATAATCAGAAGCGAGATCTGGAGACCCATACTGACTCCCACACATTCAACGATGACTTTCTTGTGATCGTCGGAACCTTTTACGCCAGTATCTCAATCCCTTTGTTTCACGATATATTACATGCCCGAGATTCGATCATCGGTATCTCCATACCTAGTTTGATCTCGTTACTGACATGAACTCTTTTCTTGTTCCCATGATATAACATTCTAGTGATCAAATCACTTGCTTGCAAGCTAATCAATGTGATATCACCGAGAGGGCCCAGAGTATATCTATCCGTCATCGGGATGAACAAATTCCACTCTCAATCCATGAGCCTCAACATAACACTTTATTAGTTCTGAATCCATCTTTATAATCACCCTGTTACGGTGTGACGTTTGATGTTATCAAGAAACTCTTCCGGTGTTAGTGATTGACATGATCTCATGGTCTAAGGATTGGGATCACTTTGTAAGTTGTTATAGCAATATAAACTCAATGACTTTGATCGTAATTCTATACTTCGGATGAATGTTCATCACACCATTACACTAATGCTGTGATCTCGTTATTAACAACATCCAATGTCCATGATCAGGAAACCTTGATCATCTTGTAATCAACGAGCTAGTTTATGAGAGAGGCATAACTAGGAACTTTCTGTTTGTTTATTAAACACACATGTATTAATGTTTCCGTATTAATACAATTATAGCATGCAAAATAAACATCTATCATATACTTGGAATACACATAATAAACACTTTATTATTGGCTCTCAGGGCATATTCCCTTCATTATTGAAGAGTGGAACTTGTAAAGGAAACTTCTACTGTGGGTATTGCTTTTTATTTATGTTTGTTACTTTGTTTCCAATATGGACAACCCACTTGGTTTTCTGTTTGGGAAAATTACTACCATTGTTAGGGTAGTAGATGAACCACCACATGTTGAGATAGATCCTTTTAAGATACCTACAAGTATTGTTGATCGTGTTATGGACAATTATTATTTAGGGGATGGAACTGTTCACCCTGGTGATCACTTGCTTTTTATCCATGAATTATGCGGGTTGTTTAAGTGTACAGGTACTACAACTAAACAGGTGAAGAAGAAGTTACTCTCTATATCCTTGAAAGGGAGAGCTGAAGAATGGTATAAGCTGCTGAAAAATGGGCAATCCATGGAATGGGAGGAAATAGTACCTCTCTTTTATTCAAAATTTTATCCTCCCAGTGAAATTCATAAGGATAGGAGTCTGATATATAATTTCTGGCCTCGTGATGGAGAGATTACAGCTCAAGATTGGGGGAGATTGAAGTTACTAATGCTTAAATGTCCTATTCATGAACTCCCTAACAATATTATTATCAATAACTTTTATGCTAGGCTTTCCCTTCATGATAAAGATTTACTAGATGCTTCTTGTGCTAGATCATTCACACATATGAAGGAAGAAGCTAAATAGGATCTCCTAGACCGTATTCAAGAGAACACTGAAGCTTGGGAGAATGACAAAGGAAGAAAGTTAGGTATAAATTATGATTATGAATGCATTAAATCTTTTATGGGAACTGATAACTTCCATGATATTAGTAATGAGTATGGTCTTGACTCTCAAGTTCTTGCAAAATGTTTTAAGGCTTTTGCCTCTTATATTGAAATTCCCAAAAAGGAGTGGGACAAGTACCATGCTCCTTATAAAGACATTGTTACCGATGTTCCTGCTAGCATTGAAGTTTGTACTGTTGATCCTATTTTGCCTGAACCTTATGTTGAGAAAATCACTTTTCCTGCTAAGGTAAGGGAACATTCTATCATAGCTAATGTGGTTAGAAAAAGTGCAAAGAAAACTATGGAACCAGATGAGCAAATAAATATTGAGCCTGTGGTAGCAATTGTGAAAGATCTTAGCACTAAAAATATAGAGGATGAACACATTGTCTTCTGTGAAGATTCTTCTAATATTGTCTCCCATCCTAGAAAAGCTAGAAAAGCTATTGTCCTTGTGCTTTCTGTTAGAATTGGTGATCATTGCTATTATGGTTTATGTGACATTGTTGCTAGTTCTAGTGCTATTCCTTATGAGCTTTACAGGGAAATTATGCATGAAATTGGTCCTTGTGAGCTTGAGGATATTGATGTGGTTATTCACCTTTCTAATAGAGACACAGTCTGTCCTATTGGCATTGTAAGAGATGTGGAGGTTCTTTGTGGTAAGATTAAATATCCTGCTGATTTTCTAGTACTTGGTTCTGAAGCTAGTAAAACCTATCCTATTATCTTTGGTAGACCCTTTTTGAATACTTGTGGGGCTATCATAGATTGTAGGAAGGAAAAAGTTTTGACTAAGTTTGATGGAGAGTCTTATGAGTTTAAATTTTCCAATTTTGCTAAAACTCCTTATGAAAATGAACTGCCTAATGAGGATTTTAGGGTTGAACAACTTTCCGCTATTTCTCTTGCTCCTAACAATGCCTTGCAGCAGTTTATGGAAGATCATGAAAGCGAGGTCTTCATTAAGGAAAGAAATGATATTGACGAGGTTTTCCTTCATCAACTTGAGTTACTTAAGCATAATCTACCTGTGAAAGATTTGGGTACCACACTACCACCTAAAGGGCACCCTGTTTTCGAATCAAAACCTTTACCTGATGATCTTAAGTATGCTTATCTAGATGATAAGAAAGTATATCCTGTTATTATTAGTTCTAAACTTTCAGGAAAGGAAGAGGAAATGTTATTGGAAATACTGAAGAAACACCGAGGAGCTATGGGCTATACTCTTGATGATTTAAAAGGGATTTCTCGTACTATATGTCAGCATGCTGTTAATATAGAACCTGATGCAAAACCAGTTGTTGAGCACCAACGCCGTCTAAATCCTAAGATGAAGGATGTGGTAAGGAATGAGGTATTAAAACTCCTTGATGTTGGTATTATTTACCCTATTGCCGATAGCCAATGGGTTAGCCCCGTTCATTGTGTTCCAAAGAAAGGGGGAATTACTGTTGTGCCTAATTAAAATAATGAGCTTATACCCCAAAGAGTAGTGGTTGGGTATAGGATGTGCATCGATTTTAGAAAGGTTAATAAAGTTACTAAGAAATCTCATTATCCTTTGCCCTTTATTGATCAAATGCTAGAAAGGTTGTCTAAAAAGACCCACTTTTGCTTTCTTGATGGTTATTCTAGGTTCTCTCAAATCGCTGTGAAAGCACAAGACCAAGAGAAAACCACTTTAACTTGTCCTTATGGAACTTATGCTTATAGGCGTATGCCTTTTGGTTTATGTAATGCTCCTGCTACCTTTCAGAGATGTATGTCTGCTATCTTTCATGGTTTTTGTGAAGAAATTGTGGAGGTTTTCATGGACGATTTCTCCGTCTATGGAACTTATTTTGATAACTGTTCGCACAACCTTGATAAAGTTTTGTAGAGATGTGAAGAAACCAACCTTGTTCTTAATTGGGAGAAATGCCATTTCATGGTTAATGAAGGGATTATTCTTGGACACAAAATTTCTGAAAGAGGCATTGAAGTTGACAGAGCCAAAATTGAAGCAATTGAGAAGATGCCTTGCCCTAGGGATATAAAAGGTATTCGTAGTATCCTTGGTAATGCTGGTTTCTATAGGAGGTTTATTAAAGATTTCTCCAAAATTTCAAAGCCCCTTACCAATCTTCTTCAAAAATATGTACCTTTTGTTTTTGATGATGATTGTAAGGAAGCTTTTGAAACTTTGAAGAAAGCTTTGACTACTGCTCCTATTGTTCAAACACCTGATTGGAGTTTACGTTTTGAAATTATGTGTGATGCTAGTGATTTTGCTATGGGTGTTGTCCTTGGGCAACGTGTTGATAAGAAGTTGAATGTTATTCATTATGCTAGCAAGACCCTAGATGATGCTCAAAAGTATTATGCTACTACTGAAAAAGTGTTCTTAGCTATAATCTTTGCCTGTGATAAGTTTAGACCCTATATTGTTGATTCAAAGGTTACTATTCATACTGATCATGTTGCTATTAAGTACTGTATGACAAAGAAGGACGCTAAGCCTAGGATTATTAGATGGGTGTTGCTTTTACAAGATTTTGATATGCATACTGAATATAGGAAAGGTGCTGAAAATCCTGTTGCTGACAATTTATCTTGTTTGGAAAACATTTCTTTTGACCCTTTTCCTGTTAATGATAGTTTTCCAAATGAGCAGTTGGCTGCAATAAGGGTAAGTCCGCATGAGAGTCCTTGTTATGCTGATTATGCTAACTTTATTGTTTCCAAGTATTTGCCTCCAACCTTTACAACCCAGCAAAGAAGAAAATTCTTTTATGATCTAAGGCATTACTTTTGGGATGACCCACACTTATATAAATAAGGAGTAGCTGCCATTATGAGAATATGTTTTCCAGAATTTGAACAACAAGAGATATTGGGAAAATGCCATGGCGGTGCTTATGGAGGACATCATGCTGGAGATAGGACTGCACAGAAGGTTTTACAATCTGGATTTTATTGTCCTACTCTTTTTAAAGATGCAAGGAAGTTTATCTTATCCTGTGATGAGTGCCAACGAGTAGGTAACATCTCTAGACGCAATGAAATGCCTATGAATTATTCTCTTGTTATTGAACCTTTTGATTGTTGGGGATTCAACTTTATGGGGCCTTTTCCTCCTTCAAAAGGGTATACCCATATTCTTGTTGATGTTGATTATGTTACAAAGTGGGTAGAAGCCATACCTACGAGCAGTGTTGATGGTAAGACCTCTTTGAAAATGCTCAAAGATGTCATTTTTCCTAGGTTCGGTGTACCCAGATATATCATGACTGATGGAGGCTCCCATTTTATTCATGGGGGTTTTATAAAAACTCTTGCTAAGTATGACGTAAACCACAGAATAGCTTCAGCTTATCACCCCCAAACTAGTGGGGAAGTAGAACTTTCCAATAGGGAAATCAAATCTATCTTGCAGAAGACTGTCAATAGATCTAGAAAAAATTGGGCTAAAAAGTTGAATGACGCTTTGTGGGCTTATAGAACTGCTTAAAAAATCCTATGGGGATGACTCCTTACAAAATGGTCTATGGGAAAGCTTGTCACTTGCCCTTAGAATTAGAACACAAAGCTTATTGGGCAGTGAAAGAGTTGAATAGAGATTTTAGACTTGCTGGTGAGAAAAGACTGCTTGACTTCAGTACCTTAGATGAGTGGAGAAGTGAAGCTTATGAAAATGCTAGACTCTTTAAGGAAAAAGTAAAAATATGGCATGATAGGAGAATTCTCAAAAGATAGTTCCATGTTGGTGAGAAAGTTCTTTTGTATAGGTCTTGTCTTAGATTTTTTGCAAGGAAACTACTCTAAAAATGGGAAGCACCTTTTGTTATTGAGGAAGTGTATCGTTCGGGGGCTATCAAAATATCTTCTTTAAAGGACAACACTACACAAGTGGTGAATGGTCAAAGGCTCAAACATTATATTTCTGGAGATTCTTATAACGAAGATGTTGATACTACTCAAATGATGAATCCGGAAGAATTTATCAGAGACCAAACACCGGAATCTGCAGAGTTCGTCTTTGAATAGGTAAAAGTGGTGAAAACAGAAGGTTCGTGAAAACCCTATCTT
Source organism: Avena sativa (assembly GCA_916181665.1). Lineage (NCBI taxonomy): Eukaryota > Viridiplantae > Streptophyta > Magnoliopsida > Poales > Poaceae > Avena > Avena sativa. The sequence goes on along the minus strand of OV702297.1, from coordinate 292,427,074 downwards.
TTTATATTTTTGATGTTTTTATTACATACAGAAGGTTATGAGACGAAACAAAGGAGGAAACAGAGGCCAGGGTGGCCACACCCACCCTAGGCGCGGGTCCTAGCTGGCCGCACCTGGAGGGGGTGTGAGCCCCCTGAGCTCCATCTCCGCCTCGTTTTTGCACCAGTACCTTCCTTATGCATTGAAACTTGGTAATGTATAACCCCCCGGATCCCCCAAGGTTCGTGTATCGTGTTCTCATCGTGTTTTCGTTTCGATATATTTCTGTCAGGAAGTCTTCTCAAGTTTAGAGCACCATGGTCTCCGCCAACAACAAAGGCAAGAAGCCCGAGGAGGTTGATCCACAAAACCCCAAGGAGGAGGAGGTCTTGGTAGAGGATGAAGAAGACACGGAGGAGGAAGAGAATCCAGACACCCACGCTACCGTCCCAAGCATTGGAGTGGTGGCAAACCCTATCAACCTTAGGACGACATCACATATGTCTACAGGAGGGAGAACTTCGTATCATATCCTCGCTCCACGATCACTTCCTTCACGCACCAAGAACCCCTTCCATACTCTCTTGATTGAACAACAATACCAGAAGGTGACCCAAGGGAATTTGCCCTCTGTTTGGGATCTGCCTCGCTCTAACCATGCAGGGAATGAACACACTAAGAAGGAAGAGTGGGGAAATGTCAACACCCGGATTTTTAATCCTAGATTCCTATTATGAAATACATCGCAATCCCAGGATTACCATTTTGCGAGACATAATAGAATTGGATACCACAGTACATCATCCATTACAAACCATATATAAGGTCTTACACAAATAGGGATCTCATGATACAGTTCTTAATACAGCTTCAAGCAGCGGAATACGTAATAATAACGGTAGCGTAGGCGAAGCTCCATCTTCGGGGTCACAGGCAATGCTCACGATGGGAGATGATCCTAGTTGTCGTAACCTTCCTGGGGTCCATCTTCCAGGTACTCCTCTTCATAGTCTGGCCACGGGAATAGCCAGGGACAAAGCCATGAGTACTCTTTAAGTACTCGCAAACTAATACTAACAAGTAAAAGGGTTTTTGGATAATAGGACACTAGGCTCTAGGGTTGTTTTGCAAAAGCCAGATTTATCTCTACTAAGTCAGAAGCAAGAGAGCTAGTTGAAGTTTATAACTCTTAAGTGGGAACTTGTATTTCATATCACAACTCTGTTGTGGTCAAGTCAAAGTCTCACTTTATTTCACAAGTCATTTTGAAAACATCTGACGGGGGAACAGTATGGCCACTCCAACTGTCCATAACCGCAGACACGGCTATTCGAATAGTTTGACACTCTGTAGAGATTGTACACTTTCACCACAACATTCGATACATCTGTCAGGAACAAATCATGAATTCACCATACTCAGTATGCGGATAATCAATCCTAACTTTTCAATTACACGCCCTAGTATAAGCACCTCTCCTGTGAGTTTGGCCTCCCAACCATGACCAACTGTCATCTTGGGTACTGCACAGGTGAACAATCTTCACAAGGTAGCCTCAGCTCACACCTTGGCCGTGAGGGAACTAATACTAAGGTATATAAGCTTCCAGTCAAACCCTACCCAATCTTCGGGTATTGTGGTTGTACGATAAAATTGGAATGGTATCGCATCCAGACAACCATCAGTTTTATAAAGGGCTAAGGCTCATGCCTTAACATTTTCCTCATCCAAATCATCTGGTGTTTGGAAACACATGTCAAAACATCTAAGTAGAATGATCCATCATTCTAAGGTTTTCATAACCATTTTCACCAAGTATTCCCATCTAAAGTTGATCAAGTTTTATGCTTAGCACTAGCATCTACAAGTGGGGGTAGCACTAATGAGGGGTGGTAAACTAGTGGAGTTTCAACTAAGTACAACCTTATATCTTAGAATGATATCAAGGTTTCTAACTTAGGCCAAATTTTATGCTCCTTATGCAACCTTCAAATATATCTTTCTAGGATCTATAAGTCACTTAAGTCAACTCTAAGTTAAGGCTTTGATAAAGAAATAAAGTAGAAGCTTGCAAATAAAACAAGGATTGGGTTATCAAGTGGGTATGATCACATATGCTTAAGGCATATAGTTGGCATGGTAACAAGCAAGTATTAGCTTGCATAGGTAAAGTATCTTGCAAGTGTTAGCTTGCACATTCACTAGTAGTATTAGGCTTGCCTTGTGCAGAGAAGTGGTTGAAGTTCTCCTCGGCTTCTTCTTCGTAGAATCCTCCTTCCTGCTCGTATCCTTGGTCGGTACTAGCGTCTATAAATAAATACGATGTACACAATCACCAAGCAATACTTAACTACTTGCAATCATCACACAAAAGGGTCCTATAGATTATCTAGCATCATCACTAACATTACAAGATTAAGGTTTGGTTTAAATCCCTTTTATTTTTTTAGAAAAGTAATTTCTAGTCATTGAAAAACTACTTAAGATTTAATATTTTCCAAACCAAACATGGGATCATGTTGACACATGTCATCACCACACATTTTAGTACATGGGAATGTGATTTAAAGTGGTGTCACAATTTAATAAGGTTTTACCCTTTTATTTTAATTAAATAATGTGTCTAGAAATTCCTATGTGACATTCTTTTATTACTTGGTCAATATTTCTGTAAGTAATCCTATATATTTTTATATATTCTGAAAGGTATAGTTAAATGTGATTTTTGAGAGTTGGAATCAACTCAAAAGCTATTGTGGTTTAACTTTGAAAAATGTTTGAATGCAGAAAAGCTTCTACCTTGTTATTTTTACCAAGGATGATCTACAGATCCAAATGACTTGAATCCAACGGGCTTGGATTCAGCATTCCCAGACCTTTCTAACAAAATTGGTTTCATTCAATTTAGTGCACTGAGACGACCTGGGTTGATTTTTGAAATTGGGTACAGAAATGTGTTTGAAATAAAATGGAAAAGGTTTAATTCAAATAACTGGGCTGCGCGGGAAGCGATACTGGGCCGGCCTACTAAGCGCAGTGGATGTCCCCACGTGTCAGTGAGACGAGGGGGTGCGAAGCGGTATGGGGCAATGTGAGTCGTGGGATCTGGTTCTAATCTAACGGCTGAGGGTCATCGTCGACGTTGGGCAACGCCGGCGAGACAAAAACCTAGCACGGCCAGTGGGGGTCGTTGGGGGCTCACAGGAGTGCAGGCAAGGGTCGGCGAGGCGGGCGAACGATGAAGTAGACGACGGCGAACTCAGGGGTGGTCGCGGCAGCTCCTGGGGTGGGCGAAATCGACGGCGCCCTTCTTCTCCAGAGGCGGCCTGCTCCGGCGCAATTCCGGCGATGCGCTGCTCGCCTTGCTCTGGGAATGAGGTGGGGTGGTTCTGGGTGAGAGAGGAGTGGAATGGTGTGAAGAATTCTAGCGGGGGAGTCCTTCTTTTATAGGCTCGACGGCGAGACCGAACGGGATGGGCAGGCGACGGTGGCGACATGGCTACGGGCTGCTAGAGGCATGGCCGGCGGTGGCGATCGCTTGGTGGTCTCCTGGCGATGCGCTACGGCTTTAATGCGGTGCGGTTTGGTCTAGAACGCTCGACGTTCTGCACGGCAGAGGCGGCGTCTTCGACGGCGAGCGGTGGCTACGGGGTACGGGCGGTGAAATGGGCATGTCTGGCGGTCTCCTGGGACGGTGGGGAGCATGTTGGCGGGCGGCGAGGGCTCGAGGTGGTCTGGTTGAATGGGAACGGCGCGTGCTCTGCGGCGTGGGTCGGCACGGTCGACAGCGGCACGGGCGCGGCGTTCCTGGCGGTTCTGGCTGCTGTCCGCGAGGCAGGGCTGGTCGAGAGGGGCGGTGAAGCATGGGCTACCTCCCAGACAAGGTTGGCATGGCTAGTTCTTCCTCTAGCCCGCTGTCCACACTGGGGTGACATGGGTGCTCTCGGCTGTTCACCATTGATGACATTGTCAAGCTTACAGTGGTGCTAGGGATTAGTTAGGGTCGTTAGATGATCTACTAAGGCTAGTGGTGTCCAGAGAGGGAACAAGTTAGGCTCAAAACACTACACACTATAGTGTTTAGGATTTTGATGATTTGTGTCTGCAAGGTGTTTGATGAAATGGCCGCAAGAATTCAAGTTTTAAATTTTGAAAAGATTTTTGGTGGGTGTGCTGGGTTGATGCTGGTGAGTCTGCAGATGCTTGGGTTTTGAAAGTTGAGATTGTTTGAGTGGTTTTTGAAAAAGTGGGATCTTCCCATATGATATAGATTCAATTTTGAATTGTCATTTAAACTATGCATTTGAAAGTTTCTGGATGATCACAAGGTGGGCCTTGATACTTTGTTATGAGTACAATCAAGGGGTGCAAAGATCCAGAAAAGTTTCTGTTAGGTTCTAAAAGTTTGAGACAGCCAAAGTAGGCATGGGAGTTAAATTGGTCAAAATGACCATCCCCTTATTTTATTTGTTTTGATTTACTTGTCTTTAGGAAAAGTGTGGGAAATGTTTAGATGATGTTTATTTCACCTAAGCATCCATTTACAAGCAATGGAACACACAAACAAGGTGGTTCAAAAGAATTCCAAATGAAATGCATACTCACATGCATGCTTCCATAATTTTATTTAGAAAAGTTTTTGTTAACCCTAATTTTAATGATTAGAGTTTGATGATCCAAGTGTTGTATTTTTGGGATGTTACAAACCTTCCCCCCTTAAACAAAATCTCGTCCCGAGATTTGAAAAGGACGAAAAAGATTACCTAGGATTTGAAGAGATCGGGAAACTCCGTCCTGATGTGATCTTCGCGCTCCCAGGTAGCTTCCTCTTCTGTGTGGTTGCTCCACTGAATTTTGAGAAACTTGATGCTTCGGGTTCGGGTAGTTCTGAAGGATTTTTCCAAAATACGGATGGGTACTTTGGGATAGGTCAGGTCATCGTTGATCTCTATGGTCCGGTGATCGATATTCTTGAACACTTCCGTCTTCTCTGGAACTTCGAAACACTTGCGAAGTAACGAGATGTGGAACACATTGTGCACTGCTGACATCTCTTCGGGTAGTTCCAATTGATACGATACTTCTCCTCGACGGTTCATAATCTTGAAAGGTCCGATATCTGGGGGCTAACTTTCCTTTGAGTTGGAAACGCTGCATTCCCTTCAATGGCGACACTTTCAGATAAACAAAATATCCTATGTTGAAGGCGAGGTCTCGACGTCTCTTGTCGGTGTAACTCTTCTGTCTGGATTGGGTGGTCTTGAGGTGCTCACGAATCTTGTGAACCTTCTCTTCTGCTTCTCGTAGGATGTCGGGTCCGAAAATCTGACTCTCTCCTACTTCCGACCAGTTCAAAGGGGTGCGACACTTTCTTCCGTACATAAATTCAAATGGGGCCATTTGCAAACTAGCTTGATAACTGTTATTGTATGAAAATTCTGCAAACGGCAGACAGTCTTCCCACTTGGATCCATATTCTAACACACATGCTCTCAGCATATCTTCGAGTATTTGATTTACTCGCTCCGTTTGTCCATCGGCCTGAGGGTGATACGCGGTACTGAAATCTAGGCGGGTTCCTAAACCTTCTTGAACTTTCTTCCAGAATCTCGAGGTAAATTGTGTTCCTCGATCTGATACAATGTTCTTAGGGACTCCATGCAAACTAACTATTCTAGCGATGTATAACTCCGCTAGTTTCGAACTCTGATATGTGGTCTTGACGGGCAAGAAATGGGCGACTTTGGACAATCGGTCCACTATGACCCAGATAGAGTCATTTCCCCTACTAGAAGTAGGAAGTCCATTGATAAAGTCCATTCCAACAGAATCCCATTTCCATTCCGGAATCTGCAAGGGTTGCAACAATCCAGCGGGTCTTTGATGTCCTGCCTTGACTCGCTGACATATATCACACTTGGCGACATAGCTTCCGATTTCTCTCTTCATCTTATGCCACCAAAATTGCTCCTTCAAATCTTGATACATCTTCGTTCCTCCGGGGTGGATAGAATAAAGAGTATCATGAGATTCCTTCAGAATAACTTCTTTCAACTCAGAATCTGCTGGTACACAAAGGCGTCCTTTGTGCCACAGAACTCCTTCTTCGTCTTCGGTGAATCCGGGTACTTTGCCTGTACCGATACGACGCTTGATTCCGTCGATACTAGCATTTCCTTTCTGCGCCTCCTTGATCTGGATGATCAAAGTGGGCTAAGTTCTATACTATCCAAAAATCCTTCGCTCACTAATTCCATTCGGAAATCTTCCATTTCTTTGTGCAAGCTTGGTTGCTCCTTCAAAATCATGGAGTTCAAGCGGCACGGCAATCTGCTAAGGGCATCTGCTACCCATTGGCTTTACCAGGGTGATAGTGAATGTCCAGATCATAATCCTTGATTAGCTCAATCCATCTCCTCTGTCTCATATTCAGCTCCTTCTGAGTAATATATACTTCAGACTCTTGTGATCCGTATAAATCTCACAACGATTTCCCATCAGGTAATGTCTCCATGTCTTCAAGGCCAGAACTACGGCTGCGAGTTCGAGGTCATGGGTTGGGTAATTTTGCTCATGTTGCTTCAATTGTCGAGATAGATAAGATATAACTTTGCCTTCTTGCATTAGCACACATCTGAGACCGATCTTGGATGCGTCACAATACACATCGAAGGGCTTCGTGATATCCGGCATGATCAAGATTGGGGCTGAAATCAATCTCCTCTTGAGTTCTTGAAAACTCACTTCACATTTGTCAGTCCATTCAAACTTCTTGTCCTTCTTCAGTAATTGGGTCATAGGTCTGGCGATACTCGAGAATCCTTCTACGAACTTGCGGTAATATCCCGCCAATCCGAGAAAAGCACGGACTTGGGTTTGAGTGGTTGGGGCTTGCCAATCTTCTACATCTTTTACTTTGGCAGGGTCAACGGCAATTCCTCTGGCTGATACAATGTGACCGAGGAATCCTACCTCCTGTAACCAGAATTCACATTTTCTAAACTTGGCATACAACTGATGCTCTCTAAGGGTTCCAAGAATGGTCCTTAGGTGTAGCTCATGTTCGTCTTCTGATTTGGAGTAAATCAGAATGTCATCAATGAAAACAACGACAAACTTATCCAGGAAGTCCATAAAAATCTTATTCATGAGGTTCATGAAATAAGCGGGGGCATTGGTTAATCCAAAAGACATGATAGTATACTCATATAATCCATATCTGGTGGTAAAGGCAGTCTTTGGAATATCCTCTGCACGGATCTTGAGTTGATGATAACCAGTTCTAAGATCAATCTTAGAAAACACTTTGGCACCGGTCAACTGATAAAACAAATCTTCTATCTTGGGAAAGGGGTACTTGTTCTTGATGGTGACATCATTCAACTTCCGATAATCCGTACACAAACGGTTACCTCCATCTTTCTTGTCTACAAACAAGACAGGTGATCTCCATGGTGACGCACTTGGTTGAATCAATCCAATTTCTAGCATGGCATCCAGTTGCTTCTTCAGTTCTTCTAGCTCCTATGGGTTCATACTATAGGGTCTCTGGGCTATGGGTCCTGTTCCGGGGATTAGTTCGATGATAAACTCGATATCCCGATCTGGGGGCATACTGGGCAAAACATCTGGAAATACATCGGGGTATTCACAGACTATCTGGACTTGGTCAATGGTAGGTTGGGCTATACTCTTGTTGCACTTGAATTGATGAGGTAAGGTTTCAGATATATGCTCGACTAATATTCCGGCTGTACTGGTCATGGTGATGGCTTTCTTGGCACAGTCAATCAATCCTTTATGTTTGGACATCCAATCCATTCCTTGTACTACTTCCAAACCTTTAGTTCCGAGTACTATCAGATTAGCATAAAAATCTATGCCATGGATTCGGATAGGGACGGCTTTGCAAATTTTCCTAGCCTTGGTGGTTGATCCGGGAATTTGAACAATCATTACATGCTTCAATTTGGTTGGTTGAATTTTACTAGTGCATGCAAATTCTTCGGTGACAAATGAATGCGATGCACCAGAATCAAACAACACCCTTGCAAGTACTGAATTAACAGAAAACATACCCAGCACGACGTCTGGCGCTTCCTGATCTTCTTCAGCATGCATGAGAAAAAGACGGCCATTGCGGTTGAGTGAATTCCCTGGGGCAAACCTTCTTCCGGGATGAACATGACGCTGCTGCTGAGCTGGGGCATTGGCATTGGGTGTTGCGGCATTCTTCTTGTTGGGGCACTCATTGGAGTAGTGACCCTTATTTCCACAGTCATAACAAGTCACTTGTGACTTGTCCTTTGCTGCTACAGGCACCGCATTGCTTCCAGTCCTCGAGGCAGTGTTGGTGTTGGTGGCAGCATTGTTGGTGTTGAACTTGGGTGGGGAACGGTTGAAATTGCTAGAGTTGCCGGGGTTGTTGTGATTTCCTCCGGGTCTAGGGTTTCCACGGTTGGGATAGGTGGGACGGTTCATCGAGGGTCTGTTGGTTCTTGGGGCAAATCCTGGAGATGGGTTAGGGTGATACTTTGGGGTCTGATGGGTTCCTGGCTGATGCATCATACGACGCTTGCGGTTATCATTGGCTTGGTTGATCTTTCCTTCCATCTAGATAGCAGAGTCGACAAGGGCTTCAATATCCGCAAAGGGGATATTGACTAACACTGTCTGCATCTCTTCATGCAGACCATTCAGGAATCTCTCTTTCTTCTTGGCTTCCGTGTCGATCTCATCCGGGGCATACCTAGCTAATGACAAAAATTTGTCACGGTATTCCACTACAGTCATCCTTCCTTGCTTCAGTTCTCTGAACTCGTCTCTCATCCTCTTGATCAAACCCGGTGGCACATGGGTTCTGCTGAACTTGACCTTGAATTCCTCCCAGGTCATCATCTGTCCTCTGGTCATTGCACGAACACTGTTCCACCATGCCCTGGCATCTCCGGCTAGATATTGGGTGGCAAACAGAACTTTCTCGTTGGCTTCCACTCCGACGACTTCTAGGTTATTTTCCATGGTTTGCAGCCAATCATCGGTGTCTAGGGGCTCTTCTGACTTAGTGAAAACAGGTGGGTTGGTATTCTGGAAATTCTTGAGCTTAGATCCATGGTTGTCCTGATTTCCGTGGCCTTGGTTGTTGTGGGCTAGCTGAGCTATCTGTTGCAGGGTGGCTAGGTTGGCTTGACGTTCCGCTCTTTCAGCTTCGCGGTCAGAAGTCAACATTTGCAGGATCTGCAACATCGGGTCCGGGGATGAACCACTTCCTCCGCATGGCATCTGAAGATTTAGATAGATCATGAGAAAAGAGGGAAATTTCTAAGGTTTCGGGGACTTTGAAAAGTTTTTAAAGTTTGACTCAGAGTTTTCTAGCAACTTGCTTTTCATTCATTCACACGATACAACACACACCACAACAAGGAAAAACAGATGGTTTTAAGAGCCATTCTGAAAACTACGATACAGTGGGACCGAATACTACTCACTACGCTAGTGCTCAAGTGCTACTACTCCTCGGAATCGGTGGCTTCATCATCTTCATCATCATCGATGAAGGCAAAATCATCCTCATCGGTGAAGAAGTCCATAGCCTAATCCTCCAGAAAATCATCATCATCGTTGAGATAGGAGTAGGGGTCTCCACGAAGATCCTCTCCTGCATTCTCCCTTTCCTCCAACTGCATGTCTCTCTCGTGGATGGTCTCTTCCAAAGATGAGATGCGGTGGCGGAGTCGGGCAATGATGCGCTCCTTCTTGTCGAGCTGACGGCGGCGAGACTTGCGATCCTTTTCTAGCATGGCGATGGTTTGGTCCTTCGTCTTGATGATGGTAGACTTGTGGTTGGAGTAGTCACGGCAGTTATCCAACTCCTGCTGACGATCGTACATCATGAAGCTAAGGTGGTCCAATTGAGTCTTCAGCTCGGGGTGGTATGGGGCTTCCAGTGGTTGTCCATTTGCATCACGCCTTGGGCAGAACTCAAAGCGGGTCCCCTTGATCTGATTGATGCTTTGCCCACACAGACGGGCAAGAGCTTCCTGCATTGCTCTGGCAAGTCCATCGAGCCAATTGTTTTCTCTTAAGGTAAACTGAATTCCCTCAGCAGTGGGAGGTTCAATCTTTCCTCGGAGACTTGCAACAATTAGCCACTGCAGATCTTCTCCTCCTTGATCATTGAGCTGAGCTCCAAAGAACTCGGGGTGTGGATGCTCCAGAAGTTCCGAAAGCTGGTCCAAATCCCTCTCAAAGATAAGGTCTCCTCCATTCCCCAACTGATAAAACTTGTTGTACTTCACGTCCATCTATAAGAATATAGGATGAGTAAGTTAGTAGAGTGATCAAGTGTGTCAAAATTTTATGTATTTTGCAAGATTTTTTGAGGAACATGAATTTTCATGAAAGAATCAGAGAGATAAGAAGGATGATAAGTTTTTGTAAATATTTGCTTCCTTTGGTTTTGAAACTAAGTTTTTGATTCAAACGTCTAGTCTAACTAGGGTCTCCTATGGTCAGGATGGCTCTGGTACCAACTTGTCAACACCCGGATTTTTAATCCCAGATGCCTGTTATACCATACATCGCAATCCCAGGATTACCATTTTTGCGAGACATAACAGAATTGGATACCATAGTACATCATCCATTACAAACCATATATAAGGTCTTACACAAATAGGGATCTCATGATCCAGTTCTTAATACAACTTCAAGCAGCGGAATACGTAATAATAACGGTAGCGTAGGCGAAGCTCCATCTTCGGGGTCACAGGCAATGCTGACGATGGGAGATGATCCTAGTTGTCGTAACCTTCCTGGGGTCCATCTTCCAGGTACTCCTCTTCATAGTCTAGCTACGGGAATAGCCAGGGACAAAGCCATGAGTACTCTTTAAGTACTCGCAAACTAATACTAACAAGTAAAAGGGTTTTTGGATAATAGGACACTAGGCTCTAGGGTTGTTTTGCAAAATCCATATTTATCTCTACTAAGTCAGAAGCAAGAGAGCTAGTTGAAGTTTATAACTCTTAAGTGGGAACTTGTATTTCATATCACAACTCTGTTGTGGTCAAGTCAAAGTCTCACTTTATTTCACAAGTCATTTTGAAAACATCTGACGGGGGAACAGTATGGCCACTCCAACTGTCCATAACCGCGGACGTGGATATTCGAATAGTTTGACACTCTGCAGAGATTGTACACTTTCACCACAACATTTGATACATCCGTCAGGAACAAATCCTGAATTCACCATACTCAGTATGCGGATAATCAATCCTAACCTTTCAATTACACGCCCTAGTATAAGCACCTCTCCTGTGATTTTGGCCTCCCAACCATGACCAACTGTCATCTTGGGTATTGCACAGGTGAACAATCTTCACAAGGTAGCCTCAGCTCAAACCTTGGCCATGAGGGAACTAATACTAAGGTATATAAGCTTCTAGTCAAGCCCTACCCAATCTTCGGGTATTGTGGTTGTACGATAAAATTGGAATGGTATCGCATCCAGACAACCATCAGTTTTATAAAGGGCTAAGGCTCATGCCTTAACATTTTCATCACCGAAATCATCTGGTGTTCGGAAACACATGTCAAAACATCTCAGTAGAATGATCCATCATTCTAAGGTTTTCATAACCATTTTCACCAAGTATTCCCATCTAAAGTTGATCAAGTTTTATGCTTAGCACTAGCATCTACAAGTGGGGGTAGCACTAATGAGGGGTGGTAAACTAGTGGAGTTTCAACTAAGTACAACCTTATATCTTAGAATGATATCAAGGTTTCTAACTTAGGCCAAATTTTATGCTCTTTATGCAACCTTCAAATATATCTTTCTAGGATCTATAAGTCACTTAAGTCAACTCTAAGTTAAGGCTTTGATAAAGAAATAAAGTAGAAGCTTGCAAATAAAACTAGGATTGGGTTATCAAGTGGGTATGATCACATATGCTTAAGGCATATAGTTGGCATGGTAAAAAGCAAGCATTAGCTTGCATAGGTAAAGTATCTTCCAAGTGTTAGCTTGCACATTCACTAGTAGTATTAGGCTTGCCTTGTGCAGAGCAGTGGTTGAAGTTCTCCTCGGCTTCTTCTTCGTAGAATCCTCCTTCCTGCTCGTATCCTTGGTCGGTACTAGCGTCTATAAATAAATACGATGTACACAATCACCAAGCAATACTTAACTACTTGCAATCATCACACAAAAGGGTCCTATAGATTATCTAGCATCATCACTAACATTACAAGATTAAGGTTTGGTTTAAATCCTTTTTTTTAGAAAAGTAATTTCTAGTCATTGAAAAACTACTTAAGATTTAATATTTTCCAAACCAAACATGGGATCATGTTGACACATGTCATCACCACACATTTTAGTACATGGGAATGTGATTTAAAGTGGTGTCACAATTTAATAAGGTTTTACCCTTTTATTTTAATTAAATAATGTGTCTAGAAATTCCTATGTGACATTCTTTTATTACTTGGTCAATATTTCTGTAAGTAATCCTATATATTTTTATATATTCTGAAAGGTATAGTTAAATGTGATTTTTGAGAGTTGGAATCAACTCAAAAGCTATTGTGGTTTAACTTTGAAAAATGTTTGAATGCAGAAAAGCTTCTGCCTTGTTATTTTTACCAAGGATGATCTACAGATCCAAATGACTTGAATCCAACGGGCTTGGATTCAGCATTCCTAGACCTTTCTAACAAAATTGGTTTCATTCAATTTGGTGCACTGAGTCGACCTGGGTTGATTTTTGAAACTGGGTACAGAAATGTGTTTGAAATAAAATGGAAAAGGTTTAATTCAAATAACTGGGCTGCGCGGGAAGCGATACTGGGCCGGCCTGCTAAGCGCAGCGCTTACGCGGGCTGTTTAAGTGGCTGTCCCCATGTGTCAGTGAGACGAGGGGGTGCGAAGCGGTATGGGGCGATGTGAGCCGTGGGATCTTGTTCTAATCTAACGGCTGAGGGTCATCGTCGATGTTGGGCAACGCCGGCGAGACAGAAACCTAGCGCTGCCAGTGGGGGTCGTTGGGGGCTCACCGGGGTGCAGGCGAGGGTCGGCGAGGCGGGCGAACGACGAAGTCGACGACGGCAAACTCAGGGGTGGTCGCGGCAGCTCCTGGGGTGGACGAAATCGACGGCGCCCTTCTTCTCTAGAGGCGGCCTGCTCCGGCGCAATTCCGGTGATGCGCTGCTCGCCTTGCTCTGGGACTGAGGTAGGGTGGTTCTGGGTGAGAGAGGAGTGGAATGGTGTGAAGAATTCGAGCGGGGGAGTCCTCCTTTTATAGGCTCGACGGCGAGACCGAACGGGATGGGCAGGCGACGGTGGCGACATGGCTACGAGCTGCTAGAGGCATGGCCGGCGGTGGCGATCGCTTGGTGGTCTCCTGGCGATGCGCTACGGCTTTAATGCGCATGTAGGGGCGGTGCGGTTTGGTCTGGAACGCTCAACGTTCTGCGCGGCAGAGGCGGCGTCTTCGACGGCGAGCAGTGGCTACGGGGTACGGGCGGTGAAATGGGCATGTCTAGCGGTCTCCTGGGACGGTGGGGAGCATGTTGGCAGGCGGCGAGGGCTCGAGGTGGTCTGGTTGAATGGGAACGGCGCGTGCTCTACGGCGTGGGTCGGCACGGTCGACAGCGGCACGGGAGCAGCATTCCTGGCGGTTCTGGCTGCTGTCCGCGAGGCAGGGCTGGTCGAGAGGGGGCGGTGAAGCATGGGCTACCTCCCAGACGAGGTTTGCACGGCTAGTTCTTCCTCTATCCTGCTGTCCACACTAGGGTGACATGGGTGCTCTTGGCTGTTCACCATTGATGACATTGTCAAGCTTACAGTGGTGCTAGGGATTAGTTAGGGTCGTTAGATGATCTACTAAGGCTAGTGGTGTCCAGAGAGGGAACAAGTTAGGCTCAAAACACTACACACTATAGTGTTTAGGATTTTGATGATTTGTGTCTGCAAGGTGTTTGATGAAATGGCCGCAAGAATTCAAGTTTTAAATTTTGAAAAGATTTTTGGTGGGTCTGCTGGGTTGATGCTGGTGAGTCTGCAGATGCTTGGGTTTTGAAAGTTGAGCTTGTTTGAGTGGTTTTTGAAAAAGTGGGATCTTCCCATATGATATAGATTCAATTTTGAATTGTCATTTAAACTATGCATTTGAAAGTTTCTGTATGATCACAAGGTGGGCCTTGATACTTTGTTATGAGTACAATGAAGGGGTGCAAAGATCTAGAAAAGTTTTTCTTAGGTTCTGAAAGTTTGAGACAGCCAAAGTAGGCATGGGAGTTAAATTGGTCAAAATGACCATTCCCTTATTTTATTTGTTTTGATTTACTTGTCTTTAGGAAAAGTGTGGGAAATGTTTAGATGATGTTTATTTCACCTAAGCATCCATTTACAAGCAATGGAACACACAAACAAGGTGGTTCAAAAGAATTCCAAATGAAATGCATACTCACATGCATGCTTCCATAATTTTATTTAGAAAAGTTTTTGTTAACCCTAATTTTAATGATTAGAGTTTGATGATCCAAGTGTTGTATCTTTGGGATGTTACAGGAAAGAATAACAAGGACTGGGATCCTCGGTCCGATATGATCATGAACCACATTGAGCATAATTCGGAGTTGATTCGCACTCTGACCTTCGAGATTGAGGATTTGAGGAAACTGATTGAAGAGATTATCAAAAGAACACCAGCACCATCGAAGGAGTAAACAACATCAGGTTTGGCATCCCCTTGGTTTGTTCCAAGCTTGGGGGAGTGCCGCGGTATCACATCATTATCTTTTATCTTTTACTTTTTAGTAGACTCGTATCTTTGGTAGAGAAGTTATCTTATAGGTTGGTTTGCATTGTGGAAGTATCTCTCCTTTAGTTGGTTATCTATGTATCCCTTGGTGTGAGTGCCTTTATGGAATATTAATGAGAAGTATCATCTTTTACTTTTTTCACTTCTTATTTTAGTTTGCAATCTCTATTATATGATTTATCTTGTTGATTAGTATTGGCATCACTTTGGTAGCATCAAGTAGATCTAAATTGGTTTTGGCAAACCGAGCTCTGGTAAGTAGCAACACCTTTTGAGGTTTGAAAGGAAAAGAGAAAAAGCTTACAGGTATTTTGTATCATTTGTTTTCTTTCTTGATTGGCTCATAAGGTTAGTATTAATTATTTAAGATCTTTTGTGTCTTCAAGGAAGATTGCATGTTTGGCTTTATCACTTGTAGGTTTATTTGTATCCTTCAACTCTTTTGCTTGCTACCCAGTCTTGCTAGCCAAAAACTTGTTTTCAGAGGGAATACTTCTCATGCATCCAATCCCTTTGAACCAAAACCCATGCCATTTGTGTCCACCATATCTACCTATTAGCATTATTGCTATTCCAAGCAAATTCTCAAGCTTCATCTATATTTTGAATTAAAAACTATTTTGTTATGTGAACACTAGTTAGTAAAGCTCTCACGAACTTGATGGCACACCTTATTTTCTTGCCCCTAATAAACTTGAACCATTGTGTCATCGAAGTTGTATATGCTTGCATCTATACGTTGGGATTAGCAGAACCGTGTCGTCATGGGGAACGCTTTCAACACTTATAGATACATATCCAGTTGATATCATGGTCTTTTGTTTGCGGATGTCGTCGGTGTGAAATAAAAGGGGATCTTGTGAGTCCATGGAGTTATGTATATGTGTTAGAGAAACGCCTAGGCCGCTAGCCTAAGAAATGCCTAATCATGGTGGAAACTTTTAGCATAACCATAGTGAGCAATCTATGAAGAATCCTCAATAAAAACCTATGTAAATAGCAAATAAAAAGATCGCTGAGATGCTCACTGTCTGCTTGCCTTGTCATTTTGATTAAGGGATAGCTCTTGTATCATGTGAAAGGGGTACCCTGTTGGCGGTTCTTTATGATACACATATGCTTACAATGACAAGAACTTACCGATAACTAAAGTTGAGTAGCATGAGGAGCGGCCCTCGTACTCAAGGGACATGAGATTGCCAACTTATATTTCGTCAAGCATATACTCCATCTTTGTTCACTTTAACCTTAATCACCTCAAGATGCTTATGATAGGGGCAATGAGGGCTCAAGACTAGTAAGTACCATAATCTTTTGGAAGCTCTTTATGAACTTGAAATCCTTTCTTACCTCTATGAAGGGCCTTTCTCCTATTTCTAAGTTGAGTTAGTAAACCTACTTCCTCTCTATCTCCAGCAAGCATTTGAGTTGTTGTGTTTCAAGCATTCATATGATGATTTATTCAATCATGTTCTTTATCTTCCTTATTTGCACAAGACTCTTATCTATTGAGTATTACTTTGAAAGCCATCATTGTGAAAAACCTTTTATTTTTGAGCAAAGAGTACTCTTGTTGTGAAAACTTCTACAAAAGTCTTTTGTGAAATTGTTTGCCAGCTGTTCCCTGACCAAGAACAAAAGTTTGCCAATTCCAATTATGATTTATCTTTATGCATCTCTATTGTGACTCATGTACTTGTTGCAAGCTAAGTTATATAATGGTGAGTTGCTTTCTTCTATGAGTTGTGTAATGGTAAGTGTGATGCTTCTTGTCCGTATTCTTTTATCGACTCTTCTCTCCATAAACCCGTGGACATGTTTACTGAGCTCAGTTTTTGCTTGGGGACAAGCGAAGGTCTAAGATTGGGGGGAGTTGATACGTCCATTTTGCATCACCAATCTATATCATAATTTGCTTCTATTCATCGATATATTTCATATTAAGAGGTGATACTCATGTCTTTTCATCTGTTTTTTCATGTTGGATGATTCTTGGAGGATGAACTGCTGGAGTCAGGCTTCTGATGGAAAAAGAGGTGTTTTGATGCAATTTCACGAAGATCAGAAAAATACCTGAAAACTACGGAAAATTATATTTTCCTAGAAGACGAAGGAAGCCAGAAGGGGAGGCGGAGATGGGCCACAAGGGGCCCACACCCTCCCAGGCGCGGGCCACCCCTAGGTCGTGCCTACAGGGGGTGTGGCCCACTTGGCCCACCTATGGCTCCACCCTCTCGCCTATATCTTCCCCTCGAAACCCTACTACATGGGGAGCAACCACAGAAAGATTCCGCCGCCTCTGCGGGGCAGAAAACACCGAGAGAGAAAGAGCTCTCCGGCAGACAGATTTCTGCCGGGGAAATTCCTTCCCAAAGAGGGGAGATCATCGCCATCAACACCATCATCAAGCTAGACTTCATCGGGATCATCATCATCATACACACCATCATCTCCACCAGCACCATCATCACCACTCCATCCCGATGTAACAATTGTGTTGAATACTTGCATAGTTCTTAGGGGAAACTTTGCCGGTGTTGATTACTATTGTAGTTGATGCTTGTGAGTGGAACCATTGGATTATTAATTATGTTCAGATTGTTACCCATCACCATATAATCTTTGATATTGATCCATATGATGTCTCATGAGTAGTTCGTTTAGTTCTTGGGGACATGGGAGAAGTCATGTTGTTAGTAGTGGCACTACTAGGAAACTAGCTATAGATAGACAGACCTTCTGTGCCGCATGGTTCTGACCATGCGCCACAAAATATGTCCAATGCGCCACAAAACCCTAAAAATTTTGTGGCGCATGGCAATAGGCAATTGTTGGAGATATACCCTAGAGGCAATAATAAATGCAGTTATTATTACATCTTTGTGTTTATGATAAATGTTTACATTCATGCTATAATAGTATTAACAGGAAACATTAATACTTGTGTGATTTGTAAACTAAATTAGAGTCCCTAGTAAAGCCTCTTTAATAATACTAGCTTGTTGGTTAATAGATGATCGTGGTTTCTCGATCATGAACATTGAGATGTTATTAACAACGAGATCATATCATTAGGAGAATGGTATGATGGCCATACTCCTATAGATAAGCGTAGCATAAAGATCAAGTCATTTTAATAGTTCAATTGCTATAAGCTTTTTGATACATAGTAACCTAATTGATTCGACCATGAGATCATGCTAATCACCATCACCGGAAGGATGCTTTGATGACATCAAACACCACACCGTAACTGGGTGGCTATAAAGGTGGCATTGACTGTTCGGAAAGTATGGGTTGAGGCACATGGATCAAGAGTGGGATTTGTCCATCCATATGACGGATAGATATACTCTGGGCCCTCTCGGTGGAATTTCATCCAATTAGCTTGCAAGCATGTGACTGGCTCACAAGGGATCACATACTACGGAAACGAGAAAAGAGTACTTATCAATAACGAGGTTGAACTAGGTATACAGAGATACCGACAATCAAAACCTCGGATAAGTAAACTATCGTGAGAATGGAATAGATCAACTCAGTTCCCCTTCTTTTCCGGTGCACTCGCTTTGTATCTCCGACGCACAAGGAAGGACGCGGTGGGAAGAAAGCTGCCCTAGCCTCTGTCCGGTCGATCATTCCGCTGGCATCTTGCATTCACAAAGGGAAATTGGTATCGTATGTAAGTGGTTCATTCGATCGCAAAGTAATCGTAGAAATATGTGGGAGCCATATGAATTTCCAGATTCCTCTATTGGTTATTGATCGGAGAAATGTCTCGGTTATGTCCGCATAATTCACGAACCGTAGGGAGACACACTTAAGGATTCGATGTTGTTGTGTAGTTATGGAATGATGAGTAAGAGACAAAATGTTGTTCGGAGTCTTGGATGGGATCCGGGATATCACTAGGAGATCCGGAATGGTCCGGAGAATAAGATTCATATAAGGAAAGTCCTGTTTCGGAGTTCAGGAATGATTCCGGTGTTTTCACCAGGAATGTTCTAGAAGGGTCTGGAAGGTCCGGCACTCCGAAAGGGGAAGGGTACATGGATGTGTCATGACAATGTGGAATGGTTGCATCATGTACTAGGTCACTTGGCTGGGCAATATGAAGAGAGAAATCAAATTCAAGTTTGAAAGTCAAACGCCAATTTGAAAAAGTCAAATCCGAACATTGCTTGGTGGAGGGAGAGTAGGAAACCTACCTAGGGTAGGAGTCCCACTCCCTCCACCCACCGGCCAAGGAGGAGGAGTTGTAGGAGGAATCCCTCCTCCCAAACCGCCTCCCCCACCTATATAAGGAGGGGTAGGGCGCCCCCTACCCCTCACACCTCAAACCCTAGCTCCAGGCGCCACCACCACAAGTGCTGCCGCCACCGCCTAGGCCTCCTCCAAGTCACCGACTAGGGTTTCCCCAAACCCTAGCCGCCGTCCAAGCCAACCCCCTTGGTGCCTCTAAACCGTAGATCGCCAAGGCCCCTCTCTTACTCCACCATACTCGCTCCGTCTTAGGCGAAGCCCTGCGGGATCTTTCCTCTACTTCCGACACCACGCCGCCGTGCTGCCGGAATCACAAGGAGAGTGCTACAACCTCCGCTACCTGCTGGAACAAGGGAGAGGAAGGTCTTCTTCGAGTACCGAACGTGTGACCGACTGCGGAAGCGCTACCGGAACGCAGCGCCGGAAGGATCGTCTACGCGATCTTGAGATCGGCAAGAGTACGACTACATCACCCACGAGAATCTACTCTCGTTAACCGCTTTGGAATCTTCGAGGGTGTCGACTCGTTACTACAATCTAGTAGATAGGTCTTTGCTTGTTTGTGTGCATGCGGTAGAAATTTTTTGTTTTCCATGCTACGAACCCCTACAGTGGTATCAGAGCCGTGTCTATATGTAGATTTGTTGCACGAGTAGAACACATGGTCATTGTGGGCGGTGGTGCTTTTATTATCAATTGCTTTTTGTGTACTTTGCATCTTGCGGTATGATGGGATGAAGCGGCCCGGGCTAACCTTACATGACATCGTTCATGAGACTTGCTCCATGCTCAACATGCAACTTGTATTGCATAAGTGGCCTTGCGGGTGTCTGTCTCTCCCATCATAGTATAGATTCAATTTACAACGGGCACTTGATAGTTCAAGCATCAACGTTGTGGTCCTTGTTTGTAAGTTAGAACGACACTTATTGAAAGCCCCAAACCACGTAAAATATGCAAAGAAAATTAGAGGCGTCTAACTTTGTTTTGCAGGGGTGTGTTGTGATGTGATATGGCCATGATTGTGATTATATATGATGTATGCAATGTTCCTTATTGTAAGTTGGCAACCGGCAGGAGCCATATGGTTGTTCTTTAAATTCCGTTAAGACCTGCGTGTCTATTCAAAGTAGTTGTAATAGTTGAAGCTGGTGGACGACAACCATGAAACGGCGCCATTGACCTTGACGCCATACCGGTGATGATGGAGATCATGTTTGTGCTTGAAGATGGAGATCGGAAGCACAAGAAGAAAGGCCATATCATATCACATATTTTGAATTGCATGTGATGTTAATACTTTTATGCATCTTGTATTGCTTAGTTCACGACGGTAGCATTATAAGATGATCCCTCATGCACACAATTTCAAGTTTTAAAGTGTTCATCCTTAGTAAGCACCGTTGCTAAAGCTCGTTGTTTCGAAGCACCACGTGATGATCGGGTGTGCTAGATTCTACGAGTGTATACAACATGAGCAAGCCAGATTTTCTCATGCGGAAGCTAAGGTTTGATAATGACGAGCCTAGCATGTAAAGACATGGTATTGGAACACGGATCACCGAAAGGTAAAGCATGAGTCATATAGAAGATATGATGAACATATTGATTGTTCGCCATTGAAGCTACATCAACTCTCGTGATGATCGGTTTTGATGTGGTGGATTTGGTTCGTTTGATCACTAAAATATTTTGAGCGATATTGTTTTGAGTGGGAGTTCACCTAGATTAATTTAACTATTAATTAGAACTCAATTTGTCATAAACTTAGTCTAAACTATTGCAAATATGTTGTAGATCAATGGCGGCCCCTACCATCAATTTTAATGCGTTCCTAGAGAAAGAAAAGTTGAAAAACAATGGAAGCAACTTCGCGGATTGGTTTCGCAATTTGAGGATTGTCCTCAATGCTGGTAATTTGACTTATGTGCTGGATGCACCGCTGGGTGACCCGCCTACAGCTACTGCTACCGATGAAGTAAAGAATGTTTACCTCACTCGGAAGAATCAGTACTCCACAGTTCAGTGTGCTATCTTGTATGGTTTGGAATCGGAGCTTCAGAAAAGGTTTGAGAACCATGACCCACATGATATTGTCCGTGAACTCAAAATGATATTTGAGGCTCACGCGGCAGTTGAGAGTTATGAGGATTCTGAAAAGTTCTTTAACTGCAAGATGGAAGAGGGCAGCTCCGTCAGTGAGCACGTGCTTAAGATGTCTGGGCACGCAAATAAACTCCAAAGTTTGGGTATAGTGATTCCTAATTCTTTGGGGATTCACCGTTTCCTCCGATCACTGCCACCAAGTTACAAGAACTTTGTGATGAACTACAATATGCAAAACATGGACAGGACGTTGCCAGAACTCTTCTCCATGTTGAAATCTGCAGAAGTGGAGATCAAGAAAGAGCACCAAGTGTTGTTGGTCAATAAGACCACCAAATTCAAGAAGAAAGGCAAGTCTAAGCAAAAGGGAAACTTCAATAAGGGCAGTAAGAAAGTTGCCGCGCCGGTGAAGAAGACCAAGGATGGGCCTAAGCCTGATACTGAGTGTTTTTACTGCAAGGGAGAAGGTCACTGGAAGCGGAATTGCCCAAAGTACTTGGCGGATTTAAAGAACGGCAACATCAAGAAGAAAGGTATATCCGATATACATGTTATTGATGTGTATCTCACTAGTACTCGTAGTAGTGCCTGGGTATTTGATACTGGTTCGGTTGCTCATATTTGTAACTCGAAACAGGTGCTGCAGAATAAACGGAAGCTGGCGAAGAACGAGGCGAGGATGCGCGTAGGAAATGTATCAAAGGTTGATGTGATCATGGTAGGCACACTACCTCTTCATCTACCATCGGGATTAGTTTTATACTTAAATAATTGTTATTTGGTGCCTGTGTTGAGCATGAACATTATATCTGGATCATGTTTATTGCGAGACGGTTACTTGTTTAAGTCCAAGAATAATGGTTGTTCGATTTATATGAGTAATATGTTTTATGCACATGCACCTTTGATAGATGGTCTATTTTTATTGAATCTCGATTGTGGAAATACACACATTAATAACATTGAAGCTAAACGTTTGAAATTGAGCGATAACACGACCTATATGTGGCACTGTCGTCTTGGTCACACTGGAGTGAAACATATGAAGAAACTCCATTCTGATGGACTTCTTGAATCACTTGAAAGATGCGAACCATATCTGATGGGTAAAATGACTAAGACTCCATTTTCTGGTATGACGGAGCAAGCTACGGACTTATTGGAAATCATACATACCGATGGGTGTGGTCCAATGAGTGTAGCATCGCGCGGTGGTTATCGTTATGTTCTTACCTTCACGGATGACTTGAGTAGATATGGGTATATCTATTTGATGAAACATAAGTCCGAAACTTTCGAGAAGTTTAAGGAATTTCAAAGTGAGGTAGAGAATCAACGTAACAAGAAGATTAAATTTCTACGATCTGGTCATGGAGGTGAATATCTAAGTTACGAGTTTGGCGAGCATTTGAAGAAATGCGGAATACTTTGACAATTGACACTGCCGGGAACACACAGCGTAATGGTGTGTCCGAACGTCGTAATCGAACTCTCTTAGATATGGTTCGTTCTATGATGTCACTTACAGATTTACCGCTGTCGTTTTGGGGTTATGCATTAGAAACAAACGCATTCACTTTAAATAGGGCACCATCTAAATCCGTTGAAACGACACTATATGAATTATGGTTTGGGAAGAAACCTAAATTGTCGTTCCTTAAAGTTTGGGGTTGCGAAGCTTATGTAAAGAAGTTACAGCCGGACAAGCTTGAACCCAAAGCGGAAAAATGCATCTTCATAGGATACCCAAAGGAAACTATTGGGTATACCTTCTATCATAGATCCGAAGGCAAAATCTTCGTTGCCAAGAATGGTTCCTTTCTAGAGAAAGAATTTCTCTCGAAAGAAGTGACTGGAAGGAAAGTAGAACTTGATGAGGTTGTTGAACCTTCTCTCGAACTTGCAAGTAGCGCAGCACCGGAAGTAGTTCTTGTGTCGCCTATGCGAATAAGAGAGGAAGCTAATGATGTTGATCATGAAACTTCGGTTGAAGTTACTACGGAACCTCGCAGGTCAACGAGAACTTGTACCACTCATGATTGGTATGATCCCGTTATGAGTGTCATGTTGGTGGACAACACCGATGACCCTGCGACATATGAGGAAGCGATGATGAGCCCAGATTCCAATAAATGGCAAGAGGCCATGAAATCAGATATTGGATCCATGTACAAAAACCAAGTATGGACTTTGGTGGACTTACCGGATGGCCGGAAGGCTGTCGAGAACAAATGGATTTTCAAGAAGAAAACAGATGTTGATGGTAATGTTACTGTCTATGAAGCTCGACTTGTCGCAAAAGGGTTTTGACAAATTCAAGGAGTTGACTACGATGAGACTTTCTCACCGGTAGCGAAGCTAAAATCTGTGAGGATTATGTTAGCAATCGCTGCATATTATGATTATGAGATATGGCAGATGGATGTCAAAACAGCTTTCCTCAATGGAGACATTGATGAAGAGTTGTATATGATGCAACCCAAAGGTTTTGTCGATCCTAAAGATGCTAACAAGGTATGCAAACTTCAACGGTCCATATATGGATTGAAGCAAGCATCCCGAAGTTGGAATCAATGTTTTGATAAGGTAATCAAAAGTTTTGGTTTTATACAAACTTATGGAGAAGCTTGTATTTACAAGAAAGTGAGTGGGAGCTCTGTAGAATTCTTAATACTATATGTAGATGACATATTGTTGATTGGGAATGATGTAGACCTTCTTAATAGTGTCAAGGATTATTTGAATAATAGTTTTTCAATGAAAGATCTTGGCGAAGCAGCTTACATATTAGGCATAAAGATTTATAGAGATAGATCGATACACCTAATATCATTGTCACAAAGTACATATTTGGACAAAGTTCTAAAGAGATTTGGAATGGAAGATAGCAAGAAAGGGTTCTTGCCCATGTTGCCCAATACGACCTTGAGTAAAACTCAAAGTCCTGCAATGGCAGAAGATAGAGAAAGGATGAGTAAGACTCCATATGCCTCATCCATAGGATCTCTAATGTATGCCATGCTATGTACTAGACCCGACATTGCATATGCTGTTAGTTTGACTAGCAGATATCAAAGTGATCCAGGAGTGGATCATTGGACAGCGGTCAAAAACATCCTTAAGTACTTGAGAAGAACTAAGGATATGGTTCTTTCTTATGGAGGTGAAGAACAACTTGTTGTTAATGGTTACACCGATGCTAGTTGGAACACCGATCCGGATGATTCTAAATCACAATCTGGATACGTATTTATTTTGAATGGTGTAGCAGTTAGTTGGAGGAGTGCAAAGCAAAGCGTTGTGGCGAGATCTTCAACTAAATCGGAATACATAGCTGCTTCGGAGGCTTCACAAGAGGCGATATGGATGAAAGAGTTCATTATAGAGCTCGGTGTGGTTCCAAGTGCGCTGGACCCAATGTCTATCTATTGTGATAACATGGGCGCCATATCCAATGCGCAAGAATCAAGGTCACACAAGAAGCTGAAGCACATCAAGCTACATTTTCACGCTATTCGAGAACATGTCCAAGATGGTGACATAAAGATTTGCAAAGTACACACAGATCTGAATGTGGCAGATCCGTTGACTAAACCTCTCCCGAGGGCAAAACATGACTAGCACCAAACCGCCATGGGTGTTCGGTATTTTACCATGTAATCTAGATTAGTTGACTCTAGTGCAAGTGGGAGACTGTTGGAGATATACCCTAGAGGCAATAATAAATGCAGTTATTATTATATCTTTGTGTTTATGATAAATGTTTACATTCATGCTATAATAGTATTAACAGGAAACATTAATACTTATGTGATTTGTAAACTAAATTAGAGTCCCTAGTAAAACCTCTTTAATAATACTAGCTTCTTGGTTAATAGATGATCGTGGTTTCTCAATCATGAACATTGAGATGTTATTAACAATGAGATCATATCATTAGGAGAATGGTATGATGGGCATACTCCTATAGATAAGCGTAGCATAAAGATCAAGTCATTTTAATAGTTCAATTGCTATAAGCTTTCTGATACATAGTAACCTAATTCCTTCGACCATGAGATCATGTTAATCACCATCACCGGAAGGATGCTTTGATGACATCAAACACCACACCGTAACTGGGTGGCTATAAAGGTGGCATTGAGTGTTCGGAAATTATGGGTTGAGGCACATGGATCATGAGTGGGATTTGTCCATCCATATGACGGATAGATATACTCTGGGCCCTCTCGGTGGAATGTCATCCAATTAGCTTGCGCATGTGACTGGATCACAAGGGATCACATACTACGGGAACGAGAAAAGAGTACTTATCAGTAACGAGGTTGAACTAGGTATGCAGAGATACCGACGATTAAAACCTCGGATAAGTAAACTATCGTAAGACAAAGGGAAATTGGTATCGTATGTAAGTGGTTCATTCGATCACAAAGTAATCGTAGAAATATGTGGGAGCCATATGAATTTCTAGATTCCTCTATTGGTTATTGATCGGAGAAGTGTCTTGGTTATGTCCGCATAATTCACGAACCGTAGGGAGACACACTTAAGGATTCGATGTTGTTGTGTAGTTATGGAATGATGAGTAAGAGACCGTATGTTGTTCGGAGTCTCGGATGGGATCCGGGATATCACGAGGAGATCCGGAATGGTCCGGAGAATAAGATTCATATAAGGAAAGTCCTGTTTCGGAGTTCGGGAATGATTCCGGTGTTTTCACCAGGAATGTTCTAGAAGGGTCTGGAAGGTCCGGCACTCCGGAAGGGGAAGGGTACATGGATGTGTAATGACAATGTGGAATGGTTGCATCATGTACTAGGTCACTTGGCTGGGCAATATGAAGAGAGAAATCAAATTCAAGTTTGAAAGTCAAACGCCAATTTGAAAAAGTCAAATCCGAACATTGCTTGGTGGAGGGAGAGTAGGAAACCTACCTAGGGTAGGAGTCCCACTCCCTCCACCCGCCGGCCAAGGAGGAGGAGTTGGAGGAGGACTCCCTCCTCCCAAACCGCCTCCCCCACCTATATAAGGAGGGGTAGGGCGCCCCCTACCCCTCACATCTCAAACCCTAGCTCCAGGCGCCACCACCCCAAGTGCTGCCGCCACCACCTAGGGCTCCTCAAGTCGCCGACTAGGGTTTCCCCAAACCCTAGCCGCCGGCCAAGCCAACCCCCTTGGTGCCTCTAAACCATAGATCGCCAAGGACCCTCTCTTACTCCACCATACTCTCTCCGGCTTAGGCGAAGCCCTGCAGGATCTTCCCTCTACTTCCGACACCACGCCGTCGTGCTGCCAGAATCACGAGGAGAGCGCTACAACCTCCGCTGCCTGCTGGAACAAGGGAGAGGAAGGTCTTCATCGAGTACCGAATGTGTGACCAACTATGGAAGCGCTGCCGGAACACAGCGCCAGAAGGATCGCCTACGCGATCTTGAGATCGGCAAGAGTACGACTACATCACCCACGAGAATCTGCTCTCGTTAACCGCTTTGGAATCTTCGAGGGTGAGTTCCTCTATCGACTCGTTGCTACAATCTAGTAGATAGATCTTGGCTTGTTTGTGTGCATGCGGTAGAAATTTTTTGTTTTCCATCCTACGAACCCCTACAGCAATGCGCCACAGAAGTTAGATGGGACCCACACCAGGCCTTGGTCTATGAAACATCTGTGGCGCATTTGTCGATATGTGCCACAGAAGACTTCTGTCGCACATGAGCGTGGAGGATCTATCCCGAGAGGCCAACAAGTCGTTCTGGGGGCCGTCCCAAGAGCATGAGGAGGCGGAGGAGATGAGAATGACACCACCACCGGCGACCGTATTCGGAGGTGCTGGGGGCAACGAGGGAGATCCAGATTTTGAGGGGGACGATGATGACTACGATGGAACTAGTGAAGGCGGGGAGGAGGGTGACACCACCACGGATGGCGGCGAGTGCACGAATGGCGGTAGCGGCAACCCGGCCACTATATAGAAGAAGAAGAATGAGATTAAGGATCGGAAGCCGCAAGTGCTCGCCAACGTCTGTGATGAGTTCACCGAGGTCACAGAAGGTGGCCAACCCATTGTGCCTGCATTGATTGCCTGAGGGTATAGCATGCAACTCGGGTGCATCGTCCGGGAAAGCATGACGATCAACACAAAGTACATCCGAAGTGCTCCTAATCGGGCTTTGGTCGAGAACCTCCTTAAGAAGCTTCACAAGCGATACACATTCCCAGAGAAGTTCAGAAACCTGGAGAGAAAGAACCCAGTGAACAAACTAGCACTGACAAGGAGGAACAACGCCTTGAGCAGCTGGAAAACCCGGGTAAAGAACAACATTGACAAAGGTGAAAGCTGGGAGATTATAAGTAGGAAAAATCCGATGCTCGATGAAGAAGAGTTCAAGATATTCAAGGAGGACTTAGCTACCGCTGAATCTAAAGCATGGACTGAGTGAGGAAAGACTATGCGAGAGCAGAACATAGGTAACCACCGGCTTGGAAGCGGCGGATACAGAGGGAAACGACCCATTTGGGACATGGAGGACGCTGAGCTTGAACGCCTAGGTAAAGAGAACCCATGGCATAAAATCACGGACCTATAGCTCCGAAACTTTGTTTGGGCCCGCTACTTACTGGACCCGATTACAGGGGAGTTCGTCACCAACGACCCGAAGGTGAAGGCGATCATCCCCCCTGGGTTGTTCGAGGGGCTAGCTGTTTGGAATGCGGCAGGTCCACAAGGGCTGATACACGTGCCCAGTTTTAGCGGCAGCAACTTGAGCATCAACGTTAACGCGTCGCCGGACTTGGTGACCCCGCTGGCCACCATCGTCGTGGCGCAGCTGCAAGAGCTGGTCGTCGCACAGCTGCCCCTTGCTGCTCCCGCCAAAAATACCAAGCCACAGCTGGCGGCAGCACCAGTACCGCGGTAGAATGCTGATGATAGGCCTGCCGCCGGGACCGGCCGTGTGTCGACATTAGCCGAGCTCAATGCCCTCACCAAGGTAACTAATTAGTTACTCCGCTTAATATTCTTTATGCACCTTGGTGACTGCCACCTCGATCATGATGCCCAACATATGTGTTTTGACTCAGGAAGCTGCTTGCGTACTACTCCACAAAGTTGCCGGCGGCGAGTTGATGGATGTTGCCAAGGGAAATATCATACAATCGGCGAACCGCATGATGCACAACAATGCAATGGACGATACCGTGATGAGGGTCCGGATTGCTCGGGTGTTGCCAGGGTGCGACGACATGGACCCCCCTTTCAACCTCAGGGAGCCGACGAACACAAGACCCTTGGAGAATGCCACGGCTGGCCCTTGACATGGTCAAAGACTCAGATTCGTCTTATGGGGCACACCGATGCCACCTCGATTGTCCGGCCACCACCTCGGAAGCCAGCTATCACCGGCGCCACCTCGATCATCCGACCACCACCTCGGAAGCCACCTGTCATTGTCACCACCACCAGTCGCCACCAACAACTGTTGGGAGAGTGTGGGCCGCTCCAAGGCGAAGCCGTCACAATGCAACTGCCGTCGCCCCCGCCACCACCATCACCACATGGTGGCAACAACGATGATGATGAAGAATTTGTCAACGTCGAAGACTTCATCAACACCGGCGCTGACAAAGGATTGTACATGCCTGCTGTGGATGAAGAACCCTTTGTTGCTCGCGAGTCAAGGTGGGCGTCCCACTACATGCACGCAATGTCTGGTCTTCCGTGGTTTATCTCAAGAGACTCCTCCGGCCGCCAATCAACAGGACAAACCTGTTGGATTCTTCTTTAGCCCTGGCACACTCCAAAAGGCGGCCATTGAGCACTTAGCTTCCCAGTGGAGGAGCCTGCTCAGAAGACAAAGAAGCACAGGAAGAGAGGTAAGAAAGCCGAGAGCCAACCTCCTTCGAAGAGGATCCGGGCTAAGGATGACGTTGTACCAGCCCACGATGATGGCTTGCCTAGGATACATATAGCCGGTGAAGCGATACTGACTCTAGAGCTGCTTCGCCTTGCTCGTGGACATATGATCGCTTTGAGTGATAGTATCAAGACACTAGAGGGCATACTTCTTAAAGACAAAGATCCAAGTTACCTAGTTTTCACTGTCAAGGTGCCATCAGAAGTGGACTTCGTCCATGAAACCCCCACGGACGTGTTCTTCATAGCGTACGAGGACGTCTTCAAGTTTTTTCTCTCGAAACGGCTGGACTATAACATGGTCTGCCTATTTGCGCTCAATCTGGCGATGAAGACCAAGAGAGAGCAAACCCCCTACATTGCGATAGTGGATCCCTACTACATGCGTGATAGCCAATTGAGGGAAGGATCAGAGACGTGTGCCAAGGAGACGACGTACCTCGAGAAGTTCATAGTGGACCACAAGAGGACGAACACGCTTCTTTTGCCTTTCTTTCCCGAGTAAGTACACACACACGCTAGCATTGGTAACTTAGGATTTATTATAGCTTTCTTCCTTTGCCCTTTTCCAACATCCCGTTTCAATCGTGTTGTGCAGAGACAAATACTGTACACTCATTGTCATTTACACAAAGTAATCGATAGCAACGTATTTTGACTCTGCGAGTAAGAAGAAGAAGAAAGACTAAACCAGAATAAGGGGTGTTCTGAATGAGGCTCTCGAGGGCTACGCTAGAAAGGGATGCCCCTTCGTCAGCAAGGGGGAATGTATCAAGGATGACAAACACGTGTTCAAGCATGTGCTCGAGATCCCCTGCGTTAAGGAGCCGGCTACTGGCGGTGCCAAGGAGGCCTTCTTCATCATGCATCACCTTAAAGGGTTTGTCCAGGATTGCCAGAACCTAATTCTTCCATCTAGTCTTCGAGCATGGGCCGCAAATTTGGCGCAAAGCAACGATGATGATCTTAGAGAAGACTTCCATCGCATCCAGGTTAAGTTGTCAGAAATCATGGTGGAAGATGTCAACACAAGGGGAGGGGTCCTAATACACAACAGAGGGTTGACTAAGAGGGAGATTGAAAATATTCTTCGTAAGCAGGGTGACAATTGGACGTGGATGACGAAGGATGGCTATCTACCGTTCCCAAAGCCGAGCGTTAGCAGTTCTCAACAATGATTGATGTGTGCGCCTAGAATTATCATAAATGTCTGTGTGTAGTGTTGTGTCACAAACTATACTACTGTGGTTAAACTTCACTATTGTGGTCGTTGTCGTCAAAGTTCTATGATTGTGATCTATGTGCTATATTCTATGTTTACTGATCGTTTGCTTTAGTTTATGTGAACATATATGCATGTGAACCAATTTAGTTCTTTCTGTTTCATGATTTACTAATATGTCTTATCTATAGAGATGACGAAGTGGTACGGGGTGTACAAGGGTTGGGTTCCAGGAGTCTACGATGAGTGGGAGGACTGTCAGAAATAGGTGAACAAGTTTAGCGGCAACAGCTACAAAGGATATGCGACTCGAGAGGAGGAGGTAGCCAAGTGGAGGAACCACCTGTGGAAGGAGAACCGAACGAAGATATTGCTAGTGCTCTTGCTCTTGCTCACCATCATCACGGTTGTATTCTGTTTGATTCTAGTATAGGCGGTGACCAGTTCATTTGTAATGTGATGAGATGGTGAACTTTATACCAAACACTTGTATAAATATTCGCCACCTTTGACTTGTATTGCAATATGATGACCACTTGTATACCTCGATCAGGCTCTAAATAGTATGATGGCACTATATTCGTGTTTGTATTATGCTTGTTTTCATATACTAAGTGAAATACTGTTTCTACTGCTATGTGTATAATACCTGTATAATACGTGTATAATACCTGTACAACCACTAATTATGGACCAATATTGTTTTTTAATACCTGATATACACACCAGTGGCCCATCCGTTTTGACCTTCTGTGGCGCATACCACTTTAGTGCGCATTTGCCAGAATGCGCCACTGAATACAATCCTATGGCGCATCTGGCAGAATGCGCCACAGAAGTATCATGACTTATGTGGCGCATTTCAAAATGCGCCACAGAAGTTCTCATTAGTGGCGAGGTAACAGTGGCGCATCTGATATGCGCCACAGAAGGACAAAAAGGATGCGCCACTCATTATGGTTTTCCTAGTAGTGTGGATTTGTGTTGAGATATTATTCAATGGTTTAGTATTTAAGTTGTGATGCTATTATTCTAGTGGTGTCATGTGAACGTCGACTACATGATACTTCACCATTTATGGGCCTAGGGGAATGCATTGTGTATTTGGCTACTAATTGTGGGGTTGCCGGAGTGACAGAAACCTGAACCCCCGTTAGGACACCATTGCACAAGGGGCGTAGGATCTCAGAATTTAAGGCCGTGGTTAGGTTTATATAATTTCTTTCCTATAGTTGCGGACACTTGCAGGGGGTTTAATCACAAGTATGTATTAGTCCAAGTAAGGTCAGTACATTAGCACAGGTTCACCCACACAATACTTACAACACCAAAGAAGACTACTCAGCTATTTGAAGCGAAAGCACTTGACAGAATTCCCATATGTCCTCGAGAACGTTTGATCCTTATAAGTATTTCCACCGGCTTGTCCTTTGCTAAGAAAGGATTGGGCCACTTGCTGCATTTGTTCGTTGTCTTTATTACCTGTATTTTATTTCCTTGCTTTATCAGAAAACCCCTAAAAATCTGTTTGCTGAGTATTTACAGAGATTTCCTGCTCCATACCACTAGTCAACACCTTCTGCTCCTCGTTGGGATCGACACTCCTATTTATCGAAAGTACTACGATACGCCCCCTATACTTGTGGGTCATCATATTCAAGGGACATGAGATTTCCAACTTATACTTTGTCAATCATATACTCCATAATTTGTTCACTTTAATGTTAATCACTTCAAGATGCTTGCGATAGGGGCAATGAGGGTTGAAAGCTAACAAGTACCATAATTTTTGGAAGCTCTTTTTGAAACTTAAAATCCCCGATTCCCTTATGAAGGGCCTTTCTTCCACCATTATATTGAGTCTCCACCTTCTACCTTTAGGCACCAGTTAAGAGAGCATAGTTGCCATTTAGTTCTATGTGTATTGTTCCAAAACTTATTGATTGATGCATATTGTTGTATTGCTTGTTCTTGTGCTATTTGTATCTAGTCACTCTTATGAACTTTGAAGGTGTCCTATGCATCTATTTGCTACTCCATGAGGGACAAGCTGAATGCCACTATGCCATGCTTTCTGTATGTGAAACAAACAAACGTTTTTCAATGCATGTTATTCATGATCTTTGTTTGTAGACTTTCATGTTGCATGCATAGTTACTTTGTCTTACTGTTATAGCTCCATCTTTCATGCACATGTTTAGAGTTCTTTGATCTCAGCTTTCAATGCTTGCAAATGGTTTGATCTTGGTTTTGATGGTGCACGTCACCTCAAAAATTATTCTTTTATCACTTACCTACTCGAGGACGAGCAAGAGTTAAGCTTGGCGATGCTTGATAGGTCGGAAACGTATCTATAATTTTTGATGTTCCATGCTTGTTTAGTATCTACTTTTCTTTGCTTTGTCCACACTTCGAGGTGCTTTTTATATGTTTTCTGGAACTAACCTATTAACAAGTTGCCACAGTGTCAGTTGCCTATTTTCTGCTGTTTTTGGTTCTAGAAAAGCTAGTAAGGAAATATTCTCGGAATTGGATGAGACAAAAGCAAAAGTCAATATTTCACCGAGGAGAACACGGAGTCCAGAGGAGAGACGGAGGGGCGCCACAGGGCGGCTGCACCCCCCAGGCGCGTGCCCACCCTGGGTCATGCCTGGGCAGGGTGTGGGGCCCCTGGCCGCCTCCCAGCCTCGCCTCTTTTCCTATAAGAAGCCCCCGATGCCTAAACCCTAAGCACCCGATCAATATTCCACGAAACCATCTATAGCCGCTGCCACCATCATCCCTAGATCGGGGGATCTGAAGCTCTTCCCCACACCCTGCCGGAGGGGAGATCATTCCAGAGGCCTTCTTCTTCATCATGCCAGCCCCCGGTATGAAGCGTGAGTAGTTCCACCTTAGACTACGGGTCCATGTAGTAGCTAGATGGTTGTATCTCCTCCTTTGTGCTTTTATGTCTAGATCTTGTGAGCTCTGTTCATGATCAAGATCTCATCTATTTGTAATCATGCATGTTGTGTTTGCGGGGATCTGATGGATATTGAGATTACTATGTCAGATTGATTAATGATTTTCTCTTATTGATTCTATCAAGTCTGTGTTGTTTGTGATCTTGCATGCTCTCCGTTGTTAGTAGCTATCTTGGCCAAGTAGTTGCTAGTGACTCCAAGAGGGGGTATTTATGCTCGATAGTGGGTTCATGCCTCTATTTAATCTAAGGGAAGTGACAAAAATCTCTAAGGTTGTAGATGTGTTGTTGCCACTAGGGAGAAAACAACGGTCTCTTGTTCATGGAACAAGTGGATTGTTTACCTTACACACTTTGCTTAAAGCAGTTGTCTATTGCTTGCAACTTAATACTAGAGGGGGTTCGGATGATAACCCAAAGGCTAGTCATAGATGCAGTTGGATGACGGTCTATGTAACTTGTTGTATTGCCCAATTGAATCTCATAGGATCTTTATATCTAGTATTGCATTGTTATGCCTTGCTCAGTCCTGTCAATTGCCCTACTGTAATTTGTTTACCCTGCATGCCATGTTTGTTTATATAAGGAGAACACCTCTAGTGAACTATGGATCCCCGTCCAATCTTTACCATTGATACATCTTCCACTGTTACTATTTACTTTCTGCAAACCATCATCATCTTTCACACCATACAGTTAATCCTTTGTTATAGCAATCAGTGAGATTTACAACCTCACTGTTAGTTGGGGCAAAGTCTTGAGTTTGTGTTGTGCAGGTTTTCACGTTGCTTGCAACACCTTTGAGACATTTCCTTCCTCCTACTGGTTCGATAACCTCGATTTCTTACTGAGGGAAGACTTGCTGCTGTGCTGCATCACACCTTGCTCTTGGGGTTTTCCAATGAAGCGCTCCCACGTTGACGCAGCGCCATCATCCCTCCTGCAGATAGCGGTTTCTATGGCGGCTCTCAAAGATGAAGCTGGTTGGGAGCATCTCTCCGACGGTCTCCTGCGGCCAGATCCGTAGCCCCGCCGGACCAATAGGCTGAAGGGCAGTCGCTCCCTGCTGCTGGCTTTGTTCTTGGCAAGTTTTCGGCAGTGTTCCGGCTTGCCGTAGTCATGGTTGTCGTCGGTGATGGGTTGGTGCTCAAAAGGACTTGATCGCGTTTCCTGGGGTCTTTTCAGGGTCCTTTCTATAATCTTGCAGAGCTTCTTTATATTTTCCTATTTATTTGGGGTCACTCCTGTAATTTGTACCACCACCGATGATATCAATGCAGCTTGTCGGGTATGTTGCACCCGTAACCGTTTCAAAAAAATAAAGGAGAGTCAACTGATCGATGCTCCGCGATAAGAGATGTGAGTGTAAACAATAGACTGGGGTTCACCACTCACCACTTACTCTCCCCGGATCACTCGTAGGAGCCCGCTGTCGACGGCGTTCTCTAGGAAAAATCGTTCGTCCACTGAGGACTGGATACTGAGTGCTCGGAGGAGGTACACCTTATTTCTAAAAATAAGTGTCTCAACTTTGTATAGATACATACATATAAAACACGTCTAAATATATGTGTATCTATTCAGAGGTAAGACACTTAATTTGAAACTGAGTCGATATTCTTATTTGATACGTGTTATCATTCATGGAATCTTGATTCAAATCTTGTAATTCGATAATTACAACGAAGCTTAATCTGCTTGTGTATTCAAGACTCTTGGTAAATCACATTGCCATACACGTCCCTCCTACCGGGTCATCCTGCGTAGAATGGATTGGTCCTCTGATTTAAAGACAAAACTTTAATCTCACTTATAACGAATTGAAATCTGCTTGTGTATTCAATACCCTTACACTATGTTTGGATTTAGAATTGGGCAAACATCAAGGAATCGGAATTCAGGCCTCTAAATCTTCTGTTTTGGTGCGCTGAGAATTATACTAGGGAATCCTGGACCAATTCCAGTCCCGCTGGCTCGATTCGAAGGCAGACATGACTAAATCATCCTGGAATCGATGGAGCGATACTGCTCCCAACCCCCGCGACCCGAGCGAGATATTTACGGCGGCGTGCAGGTCAGCCCCTCCTCGGCCGCCCTTCCCCGCACCTTCTCTCCATTCTCTCCCTCTACCCGGTTGCCCGCCTCTCTGCTCGTATCTGACCGTCTACCCCTGGTATTGCTTTATGAGAAAAGTATTAGGGCTACAATCACTTTGGGTGCTATCGTGATAGCATGGCAGCAGCCCTTAAACGCTGCTAAAAAATTGAGTGGTCATATAAGAGATGTGTCTATAATTCTATAAAATTTTAACTCCAAAATTGATTTACACATAGGAAAGAAGAAACCAACACTACCACGAGCCAAAAGACCCAAAGAACCAGTGCACGAGAGGAGTAAACCATGCCCCCAAAAAGTAAGATTGATTTTTTTGTTTCCTGTGTACACTATCATTTCGTCAAACAGCTCGGTTATAGTCAAAATATTTTAGAATTTTTTAGGGATACGAAGTGCATTTGTAGCTGCCAAAGTGCTCTTAACATTTTTGATAAAGGATACTCTAATACATAAAGGTTTAAACATAGCTTTCTGCATAACTAGGATGCACGCGTTCCTCATACCCAAGTATCAAAGATGAAAAAAAATGAAATACATGTAATTAAGAAGAAACATCAAATCGCCTAAGTATATAGAAGACCAATGCGTAAATCATAATGTCATTCATGTTGGATAAAAATACATCATCATGTTTGAACCATGCAAACACCTCCGTAAATAGGTCAGGATTGTACACATGTTGTAAACACGAACATAAACAAGCGTACCGGTGTACCAGCAGATAACCTGCATACGAGAAGAATTTTTATTATTAAAAAACTTTTTTTAGCCAAAGCGACCAAATAACCTGCAAGCGCTCCCACATGATAAGAATTATGAACTTCTGATCTATTTCATGCAACTAGTTACCAAATATATTGGTAAGACTACGTGATGGACAAAAGATAGAAGTTATTTGGATGATTGATCATATAGACCATGCAAATTTGCACAGGAAGAATAGATATATAATTGTCTCATTATGATATTAGAAAAAACATCTTGTACTTCCATGCAAATTCTTCCTTATAATATCTTCGATAAGAGTGAGACGTAGATACCATGCGAATATTTTAATGTTAGAGTGGTATCTTCGCCTTCTAGATCTTATTACTATCAAACCAGTACATCTGGTTAGATCAAATCTCTATACATGGAATCCACCGAGAATTTATCACTCTCTTTTAGATTCTACCAAAATTCATCAGACTCTTACAATAATTGCACCATTGCCAAGCGATGTAACAAAGGTTCTAGAATGCAAGCTTCGGTCCAATTAAATCTGTTATGAACATCACATTTGGCAAGAAGGATTCCAATGCTATGGCAATATTGTATAGAGTTGGGTATTGCTCCCGTGGGTAGCATTTTCTAGCCACTTGTGATCCGAAAACCTAATTTCCAAGGCATTCTTAATATTGAAATATTCAAATTAGAAAAAATTCTTCATAGCCATCATACCAGCCCAAAAATATGAATATCCACACTTCCATAAGACTCGAGACAAGGCATTTGAGCCAATATATTTTATTTTTAGGAGGGTC
Source organism: Avena sativa (assembly GCA_916181665.1). Classification (NCBI taxonomy): domain Eukaryota; kingdom Viridiplantae; phylum Streptophyta; class Magnoliopsida; order Poales; family Poaceae; genus Avena; species Avena sativa. The sequence goes on along the minus strand of OV702297.1, from coordinate 292,390,164 downwards.
TGTGATACGCCCAATTTGTATCATCTTTCTATGTCATAATTTACCTCTATTCATTGATATTTGTCTTATTATGAGGTATTACTTATGGCTTTTCATCTGTTTATGCATGTTGGATGATTCCTAAAGGATGGACTGCCGGAGTCTGGATTCTGATGGAAAAGACGGCGTTTCGGTGCAATTTCACGAAGATCAGAAAAATACCAGAAAAATATGGAAACATATTATTTTACTGAAAGACGAAGGAAGCCAGAAGGAGGAGCAAAGGGGGCCTTAGGGGGCCCACACCCCCTAGGCGAGGGCCCACCTGACCTCGCTCCTAGGGTGGGTTTGGCCCACCTGTTCGGCCTCCGATTCCGCCCCTTCGCCTATATCTTCCCTACGGAACCCTAACACCAGGGGGCGACCACAGATAGACTTCCGCCGCCTCTGGGAGGCGGAAAACACCGAGAGAGAAAGATCTCTCCGACAGACAGATTTCTGTCGGGGGAATTCCTTCCCCGAGAGGGAAGACCGGCGCCATCAACACCATCATCAAGCTAGGCTTCATCGGGATCATCATCATCATCCACACCATCATCTCCACCAGCACCATCATCACCACTCCGTCCCGCTGTAACAATTGTGTTGGATATTGCTTAGTTCATTAGGGGAAACTTTCCCGGTGTTAATTACTATTGTAGTTGATGCTTGTGAGTGGAACTATTGGATTATTGTTTATGTTCAGATTGTTATCCATTATCATATCATCTTTGATCTTGATCCATATGATGTCTTGTGAGTAGTTCATTTAGTTCTTGAGGACATGGGAGAAGTCATGTTGTTAGTAGTGAATCTGTGATGAGTTATTATTCAATGGTTTAGTATTTAAGTTGTGGTGCTATTCTTCTAGTGGTGTCATGTGAACGTCGACTACATGACACTTCACCATTTATGGGACTAGGTGAATGCATTGTGTATTTGGCTACTAATCGCGGGGTTGCCGGAGTGACAGAAAACTGAACCCCCGTTAGGACACCTTTGCACAAAGGAGTGTAGGATCTCAGAGTTTAAGGTTGTGGTTAGATTTATATCTTAATTACTTTCTTGTAGTTACAGATGTTTGCAGGGGGTTTAATCACAAGTATGTATTAGTCCTAGGAAGGGAAGTATGTTCGCACAGGTTTACCCACACAATACTTACAAACACCAGAGAAGAGTACTCAGCTATTTGAAACGAAAGCACTTGACAGAATTCCCATGTGTCCTCAAGAACGTTTGGTCCTTATAAGTATTTCCACCGGCATGTCCTTTGCTAAGAAAGGATTGGGTCACTTGCTCCGTTTGTTCGTTACTTCTGTTACTTGCTCTTTGTTTTGTTGCCTTGTCAGAAAACCACTAAAAATCTGTTTGCTAAGTATCCACAGGGATTTCCTGCTCCATACCACTGTTCAGCACCTTCTGCTCCTTGTTGGGATCGACATTCCTATTTATCAAAAGTACTACGATACACCCCCTATACTTGTGGGTCATCAAGACTATTTTTTGGCGCCGTTGCCAGGGAGTGAAGCGCTATTGAAGAGTGGAACTGGTAAGGGAAACTTTTACTGTGAGTATTGCTTTTGTTACTGCTTGTTACTTTGGTTCCAATATGAATAACCCACTTGGTTTTCTGTTTGGGAAAACTATTACTACTTATATGGTAGTAGATGAACCACCACCTGTTGAGATAGATCCTTTTAAGATACCTGCGAGTATTGTTAATCGTGTCATGGATAATTATTATTTTGGGGATGGAACTGTCCATCCTAGTGATCACTTGCTTTATATCCATGAATTATGCGGGTTGTTTAAGTGTGCAGGTATCACAGCTGAATAGGTGAAGAAGAAATTACTCTCTGTATCCTTGAAAGGGAGAGCCGATGCATGGTATAAGCTGCTGAAGAATGGACAATCCATGGAATGGGAGGAGATGGCATCTCTCTTTTACACTAAATTTTATCCTCCCAGTGAAATCCAAAAGGATAGAAGTCTTATATATAATTTTTGGCCTCTTGATGGAGAAAGTACAGCTCAAGCTTGGGGGAGATTGAAGCTGCTAATGCTTAAATGTCCTATTCATGAACTCCCTAACAATATTATTTTCAATAACTTTTATGCTAGACTTTCTCTTCAGGATAAAGGATTACTAGATGCCTCGTGTGCTGGATCATTCATAAGTATGAAGGAAGAAGCTAAATGGGATCTCCTAGACCGTATTCAAGATAATACCGAGGCTTGGGAGAATGACAAAGGAAGAAAGTCAGGTATAAACTATGATTATGAGTGCATTAAATCTTTATGGGAACTAATAACTTCCGTGATATTAGCAATAAGTTTGGCCTTGATCCTCAAGTTATTGTGGAATGTTTTAATGCTTTTGCCTCTTATATTGAGATTCCCAAGAAAGAGTGGGACAAGTACCATGCTCCTTATAAAGACGTTGTTACCCACGTTCCTGCTAGTGTAGAGGTTTGTACTGTTGATCCTATTTTGCCTGAACCTTATGTTGAGAAGATCCCTTTTCCCTCCAAGGTAAGGGAGCACTCTATTTTGGCTAATGTGGTTAGCAAAAGCGCAAATAAAACTGTAGGTTCCAGTGAGCTGATTGATATCGAGCCTGTAGTAGCTATTGTGAAAGATCTTGTTACTAGAAATATAAAGGATGAGTATATTGTCTTCTGTGAAGACACTTCTAATATTATCTCTCATCCTAGTAAGGCTAGAAAATCTAGTGTTCACGTGCTCTCTGTTAAAATTGGTGATCATTGCTACTATGGTTTATGTGATATTGGTGCTAGTTCTAGTGCTATTCCTTATGAGCTTTACAGGGAAATTATGCATGAGATTGGTCCTTGTGAGCTCAAAGACATTGATCTGGTTATTCACCTTGCCAATAGAGAGCAAGTTTGCCCCATTGGTTTTGTAAGGGATGTGGAGGTTCTTTGTGGTAAGGTTAAATATCCTGCTGATTTTCTAATACTTGGTAAAGAAGCTAGTAAAACCTATCCTATCATCTTTGGTAGACCCTTCCTTAATACTTGTGGGGCTATCATAGATTGTAGGAATGAAAAAGTTTTTGCTAAGTTTGATGGAGAATCTTATGAGTTTAATTTTTCTAAATTTGCCAAAACCCCTTATGAAAATGAATTACCTGATGAGGATTTCAAGGTTGAACAACTCTCTTCTATTTCTCTTGCTCCTAACAATGTTGTGCAGCAGTTCATGGAAGATCATGAAAGTGATTCCTTTATGAAGGAAAGAGATGAGATTGATGAGGTTTTCCTTCGTCAACCTGAGTTACTTAAGCATAATTTACCTATGGAAGATTTGGGTACCACATTACCACCCAAAGGAGATCCTGTTTTCGAATTAAAACCTTTACCTAATGATCTTAAATATGTTTATCTTGATGATAAGAAGATATATCCTGTTATTATTAGTTCTAAACTTTCAGGGAAGGAAGAAGAAAGGCTATTGGAGGTATTGAAGAAGCACCGAGGAGCTATGGGTTATACTCTTGATGATTTAAAGGGAATTTCTCCCACTATATGTCAGCATGCTATTAATATTGAGCCTGATGCGAAACCAGTTGTTGAGCACCATCGCCGTTTAAATCCTAAAATGAAGGAAGTGGTAATAAATGAGGTATTAAGACTCCTTGATGGTGGTATTATTTATCCTATTGCTGATAGTCAATGGGTTAACCCTGTTCATTGTATTCCCAAGAAAGGAGGAATTACTGTTGTGCCTAATGAGGATAATGAGCTTATACCTCAGAGAGTAGTAGTTGGGTATAGAATGTGGATTGATTTTAGAAAGATTAATAAAGTTACTAAGAAAGATCATTATCCTTTGCCCTTTATTGATCAAATGCTTGAGAGGCTGTCCAAAAAGACTCACTTTGGCTTTCTCGATGGTTATTCTAGGTTCTCTCAAATCGTTGTGAAAGCACAAGACCAAGAGAAAACCACTTTAACTTGTCCTTATGGCACTTATGCTTATAGGTGTATGCCTTTTGGTTTATGTAATGCTCCTGCTACTTTTCAGAGATGTATGTCTGCTATCTTTCATGGTTTTTGTGAAGAAATTGTGGAGGTTTTCATGGACGTTTTTTTAGTCTATGGAACTTCTTTTGATAACTGTTTGCACAACCTTGATAAAGTTTTGAAGAGATGTGAAGAAACCAACCTTGTTCTTAACTGGGAGAAATGACATTTCATGGTTAATGAAGGAATTGTTCTTGGACATAAGATCTCTGAAAGAGGTATTGAAGTTGACAGAGCCAAAATTGAAGCAATTGAGAAGATGCCTTGTCCTAAGGATATCAAAGGTATTCGTAGTATCCTTGGTCATGCTGGTTTCTATAGGGGATTTATTAAAGATTTCTCCAAAATTTCAAAGCCCCTTACTAATCTTCTTCAAAAAGATGTACCTTTTATTTTTGATGATGATTGTAAGGAAGATTTTGAAAATTTGAAGAAAGCTTTGACTACTACTCCTATTGTTCAACCACCTGATTGGAGTTTACCTTTTGAAATTATGTGTGATGCTAGTGATTTTGTTGCGGGTGCTGTCCTTGGGCAACATGTTGATAAGAAGCTGAATGTTATTCATTATGCTAGCAAGACCCTAGATGATGCTCAAAATAATTATGCTACTACTGAAAAAGTGTTCTTAGCTGTAATCTTTGCCTGTGATAAGTTTAGACCCTATATTGTTGATTCAAAGGTCACTATTCATACTGATCATGCTGCTATTAAGTACCGTATGACAAAGAAGGACGCTAAGCCTAGGCTTATTAGATGGATGTTGCTTTTACAAGAGTTTGATCGGCATACTGAATATAGGAAAGGTGCTGAAAATCCTGTTGTTGGCAATTTATCTCGTTTGGAAAACATTTCTTTTGACCCTTTGCCAGTTAATGATAGTTTTCCAAATGAGCAGTTGGCTGCAATAAGGGTAAGTCCGCATGAGAGTCCTTGGTATGCTGATTATGCTAACTTTATTGTTTCCAAGTATTTTCCTCCAACCTTTACAGCCCAGCAAAGAAGAAAATTCTTTTATGATCTAAGGCATTACTTTTGGGATGACCCACACTTATATAAATAAGGAGTAGATGGCATTATCAGAAGATGTGTTTCAGAATTTGAACAACAAGAGATATTGAGAAAATGCCATGGCGGTGCTTATGGAGGACATCATGCTGGAGATAGGACTGCACAGAAGGTTTTACAATCTGGATTTTATTGTCCTACTCTTTTTAAAGATGCAAGGAAGTTTATCTTATCCTGTGATGAGTGCCAACGAGTAGGTAACATCTCTAGACGCAATGAAATGCCTATGAATTATTCTCTTGTTATTGAACCTTTTGATTGTTGGGGATTCAACTTTATGGGGCCTTTTCCTCCTTCAAAAGGGTATACCCATATTCTTGTTGATGTTGATTATGTTACAAAGTGGGTAGAAGCCATACCTACGAGCAGTGTTGATGGTAAGACCTCTTTGAAAATGCTCAAAGATGTCATTTTTCCTAGGTTCGGTGTACCCAGATATATCATGACTGATGGAGGCTCCCATTTTATTCATGGGGGTTTTAGAAAAACTCTTGCTAAGTATGACGTAAACCACAGAATAGCTTCAGCTTATCACCCCCAAACTAGTGGGGAAGTAGAACTTTCCAATAGGGAAATCAAATCTATCTTGCAGAAGACTGTCAATAGATCTAGAAAAAATTGGGCTAAAAAGTTGAATGACGCTTTGTGGGCTTATAGAACTGCTTAAAAAATCCTATGGGGATGACTCCTTACAAAATGGTCTATGGGAAAGCTTGTCACTTGCCCTTAGAATTAGAACACAAAGCTTATTGGGCAGTGAAAGAGTTGAATAGAGATTTTAGACTTGCTGGTGAGAAAAGACTGCTCGATTTAAGTAATCTAGATGAGTCGAGAGGGGAAGCTTACAAAAATGCTAGGCTCTTTAAGGAAAAAGTAAAAAAGATGGCATGATAGGAGAATTCTCAAAAGGGAGTTCCATGTTGGTGAGAAAGTTCTTTTGTATAGGTCTCGTCTCAGATTTTTTGCAGGGAAACTACTCTCCAAATGGGAAGGACCTTTTTTTATCAAGGAAGTGTACCGTTTAGGTGCCATCAAAATCTCTTCTCTGAAAGATGACACAACACAGGTGGTTAATGGTCAAAGACTAAAACATTATATTTCTGGAGATTCTTACAATGAAGAAGTGGATGTCATTCAAATGGTGACTCCAGAAGAATTTATCAAGAACCAAACACCAGAAACTACAGAGTTCATCTTCAAATAGGTAAAGAGTGGTGAAAACAGAAGGTTTGCGAATCTCCAATCTTTTTATATTTTTGAAGTTTTTAATACATAAGGGAAGTTACGAGACGAAACTGAAGAGGAAACAGAGCCCGGGGTGGATAAACCCACCCCAGGCATGGGCCCATCCTAGCCACGCCTGAGAGGGGTGTTCCACCCCCAGACTCCGTCTTTGCTTCGTTTCCATGTCAAAACTTTCCTTATGACTTAAAACTTCGTAATATATAACCCCCCGGGTTTCCCGAGGTTCGTGCATCGTGTTATCGTCGTGTTTTTGTTTCGATCTATTTTTGTCAGGAAATCTTCTCAAGTTTAGAGCACCATGGCCTCCACCGATGACAAAGGAAAGAAGCCCGAGGAAGAAGAACCTCAAGTCCCCAAGCAGGAGGAGATACCGGGAGGATATGAAGGTGACATGGAGGAGGACAAGCAACCGGACACTCGCGCTACCGTCACAAGCATTGGTTTGGTAGCACAACCTACCTAGCTTGGGAAGACAGCACGGATGTATACAGGGGGAAACCTCCACGTCTCTTCTACAACCCACAGCCATCTCCTCCATGTAACAAGAGACCTTTCCATACACTTATACATGAGTATCAATATCAACATGTGCCCAAAGGGAATTTGCCTGTGGTTTGGGATATGCGTCGTTCTAACAATGCAGCGAAGGATCATGCTAGGGATGAAGAGTGGGGAAAGAACAACAAGAACTGGGATTCTCAGACTTAAATGATCATGAACCATATAGAGAAAAACTCGGAGCTGATCCGAACTCTCACTTTTGAGTTCGAGGAGTTGAGGAAACCTATTGAAGAGCTTATCAAGAGAACACCACCACCACCAAAGGAGTAATTCATCATCAGGTTTGGCATCCCCTTGGCTTGTTCCAAGCTTGGGGGAGTGTCGCGGTATCACCACCATTATCTTTCATATTTTACCTTTTTAGTGGATTCATATCTGTGGTAGAGAAGTTATCTTATAGTTTGGTTTGCATGTGGAAGTATCTATCCTTTAGTTGATTATCTATGTATCCCTTGGTGTGAGTGCCTTTATTGGAATATTAATGAGAAGTCTCATCTTTTACTTTTTGCACTTCTTATTTTTAGTTTGCTATCTCTATTATATGATGGATCTTGTTGTTCAGTATTGGCACTAATTTGGGATCAGCAAAGAGGATCTAAATTGGTTTTGGCAAAATGAGTTCGGGTTAGTGGCATTAATTTGAAAGAAAAAGAAAGAAAAAGCTTACAGGTATTTGGTATCTTTTGTTTTCTTTCTTGTTGGCTCATAAGCTTAGTATTCTTTATTTAAGATTCTTCTGTGTCTTCAAGGAAAGATTGCATATTTGGTTTTATTACTTGTATGTTTGCTTGTTTCTTTCAACTCTCTTGCTTGCTACCCAGCCTTGCTAGCCAAAAACCTGTTTTGAGAAGGCATACTTCTCATGTTTCCAAAACCCTTTGAATCAAAAACTTTTGCCACTTGTGTCCACCATATCTACCTAATAGCTATTGCTATTCCTAGCAAATTCTCAAGCTTCATCTACCTTTTCAAATTAAAAAGTATTTTGTTATGTGAAAACTAGTTAGTAAAGCTCTCACGAACTTGATGGAACACCTTATTTACTTGCCCCTAATAAACTTGAACCATTGTGAACATCGAAGTTGTATATGCTTGCATCTATACGTTGGGATTAGCAGAACCGTGCTATCATGGGGAACGTTTTCAACATTGCACTTGTACTTTGTACACAGTTGATATCGTGCTCTTTTGTCTATGGATGTCAATGGTGTGAAATAAAGAGGGAACTTGTAAGTCCATGGAGTTTGTATTCTGTGTTAGAGAAACTCCTGGGCTGCTAGCCTAAGCCATGCTTAATCATGGTGGAAACTTGCAGCATCATCATAGTGAGTCATCTATGAAGCATCCTCAATAAAAAGCTATATGCATAGTAAATAAAAAGATTGTTGAGATGCTCATTGTCTACTTGCCTTGTCATTTTGGCTATGGGAAAGCTCCTGTACCATGTGCAAGGGGTACCCCGTTGGCGGTTCTCAATGATATGCAAATACTTACAATGACAAGAACTTACCTGGATCCAAAGTTGAGTATGCATGAGGAGTGGCCCTCATATTCAAGGGACATGAGATTGCCAACTTATATTTCGTCAAGCATATACTCCATCTTTGTTCACTTTAACCTTAATCATCTCAAGATGCTTATGATAGGGGCAATGAGGGCTCAAAGCTAGTAAGTATCATAATCTTTTGAAAGCTCTTTATGACTCGTAATCCCTGCTACCCTCTATAAAGGGACCTTTCTCTAGTTACCAGTTGAGTTAGTAAACCCACTTCCTCTCTATCTCCAGCAAGCTTTTGAGTTGTTGTGTTTCAAGCATTCATATGGTAATTTATTCAATCATGTTCTGTATCTTCCTTGTTTGCAAAAAATCTTATCTATTGAGTATTACTTTGAAAGCCTTCACTTGTGAAAAACCTTTTTGAGCAAAGAGTGCTCCTGTTTTGAAACTTCTACAAAAAGCTTTTGTGAAACTGTTTATCAGGTGTTCTCTCACAAAGAACAAGTTTTCCAATTCCAATTATGATTTATCTTTATGTATCTCTATCTGACTGTTGTACTTGGTTGCAAGCTAAGTTATATAATGGTGAGTTGCTTTCTTCTATGAGTTGTGCAAAGGTAAGTGTGATGCTTCTTGTTCGTATTATTTTTATCGACACTTCACTCCATAAACCTGTGGACATGTTTACTAAGCTCAGTATTCGCTTGGGGACAAGCGAAGTCTAAGCTTGGGGGAGTGGATACGCCCAATTTGCATCACCTTTCTATATCATAATTTACCTCTACTCATAGATATTTGTCTTATTATGAGGTATTACTTATGGCTTTTCATTTGTTTATGCATGTTAGATGATTCCTGGAGGATGGACTACCGGAGTCTGGATTCTGATGGAAAAGACGGCGTTTCGGTGCAATTTCGTGAAGATCAGAAAAATACCAGAAAAATATGGAAACATATTATTTTACTAGAAGACGAAGGAAGCCAGAAGGAGGAGCGAAGGGGGGCCTCAGGGGGCCCACACCCCCTAGGCACGGGCCCACCTGACCCCGCGCCTAGGGTGGGTTTGGCCCACCTGTTCGGCCTCCGGCTCCGCCCCTTCGCCTATATCTTCCCTACGGAACCCTAACACCAAGGGGCGACCACAGATAGACTTCCGCCGCCTCTGGGAGGCGGAAAAAACTGAGAGAGAAAGATCTCTCCGGCAGACAGATTTCTGCCAGGGGAATTCCTTCTCGGAGAGGGGAGACCGGCGCCATCAACACCATCATCAAGCTAGGATTCATCGGGATCATCATCATCATCATCCACACCATCATCTCCACCAGCACCATCATCACCACTCTGTCCCGATGTAACAATTGTGTTGGATATTGCTTAGTTCATTAGGGGAAACTTTCTCGGTGTTAATTACTATTGTAGTTGATGCTTGTGAGTGGAACTATTGGATTATTGTTTATGTTCATATTGTTATCCATTATCATACCATCTTTGATCGTGATCCATATGATGTCTTGTGAGTAGTTCGTTTAGTTCTTGAGGACATGGGAGAAGTCATGTTGTTAGTAGTGAATCTGTGATGAGTTATTATTCAATGGTTTAGTATTTAAGTTGTGGTTCTATTCTTCTAGTGGTGTCATGTGAACGTCGACTACATGACACTTCACCATTTATGGACCTAGGGGAATGCATTGTGTATTTGGCTACTAATCGCGGGGTTGCCGGAGTGACAGAAACCTGAACCCCCGTTAGGATACCTTTGCACAAGGGAGTGTAGGATCTCAGAGTTTAAGGATGTGGTTAGATTTATATCTTAATTACTTTCCTGTAGTTACGGATGTTTGCAGGGGGTTTAATCACAAGTATGTATTAGTCCTAGGAAGGGCAGTATGTTAGCACAGGTTCACCCACACAACACTTACAAACACCAGAGAAGAGTACTCAGCTATTTGAAATGAAAGCACTTGACAGAATTCTCATGTGTCCTCAAGAACGTTTGGTCCTTATAAGTATTTCCACCGGCTTGTCCTTTGATAAGAAAGGATTGAGCCACTTGCTCCGTTTGTTCGTTACTTCTGTTACTTGCTCTTTGTTTTGTTGCCTTGTCAGAAAACCACTAAAAATCCGTTTGCTAAGTATCCACAGGGATTTCCTGCTCCATACCACTGTTCAACACTTTCTGCTCCTCGTTGGGATCGACACTCCTATTTATCGAAAGTACTACGATACACCCCCTATACTTGTGGGTCATCAGTCTGCCATACGCCATCTTTTGTAAGTAGCTTAAACAACCATTTACCTAAGAGAGAGGTATTATTGACTTCAAGGTCATGAATTCCTAGACCACACTGATCTTCGTGACAACAAACCACACTCCATTCGACAAGTTAATATCTCTTTTTATCGATATCTCCTTGCCAAAAAGAATCTTGATAAAAGAAGTCTAATCTATGTAAGATTCTTTTAGTAAACTGGAAGAACGAAATCCTATACAATACCATATTGCTTAGTACTGAATTGATTAGAATCAATCTTCCATCCAGGGATAGCAATTTCCATTTCAAGTACTTAGTCTTTCTTGTAGTCTCTCCTTGACTTGTTTGCATTCAGCATTAGTGAGTCTTCGATAATGTATCAGAATTCCCAAGTAGCTAATCGGAAACCATCCTTGCCCATAGCTAAAAATTTCAGCATAGTGGCTTGCCTTGTCTTGTGGCTCGTCGAAACAAAACAATTTACTTTTATGAAAGTTTATTTTGAGATATCAGAGTTGCTCAAAGCTGATAAAATTAATTTTATGTTTCTTGATTTCTCAATATCATGTTCCATAACGAGAATTGTATGTTAGTATATTGAAGGATAGAGAATCCACCATCAACAAGATGAGGGACCACCCCTTCCATTTGGCCATCATTTTTGTGTGTTTAATGACACAAACTAGCATATCAACCATTATATTGAATAATATTGATGATAATGGGTCGTCTTGTTGCAATCCATTTTTTGTTTGGAAATATCAGCCAATGTCATCATTGATTTTAATGGCCACACTACCTCCAGCCAGTCATGAAACTATGAATTAGAGCACGCCACTCTAAGAGAAATCTCTCATTCTAGAGTCTATTGGAAAAAATACCACTTGATTTTATCATAGGCTTTTCCAAATTGATTTTTAATATTATCCCATTCAACTTTTTCGATGTAGTTCGTGAACAGTTTCGTGGAGGATTGCTACCCCGGTTAGGATATTCCTACCTTGCATGAAAGCAGTCTACGAGGATCAAACCATATATCAGCCATCGAGTTTAGCCTAGTTATTGCGGTTTTTATGAATATTTTAAGGCTAATGTTAAGAAGACATATAAGGCTTGTATGTAGGGTTTCGTAGCATGGAAAACAAAAAATTTCTACCGCATACAAACAAACAAGCCAAGATCTATCTACTAGATTGTAGCAACGAGTCGATGGAATAACTCACCCTCGAAGATTCCAAAGTGTTTAACGAGAGCAGATTCTCGTGGGTGATGTAGTCGTACTCTTTCCGATCTCAAGATCGCGTAGACGATCCTTCCGGCGCTGCGTTCCGGCAGCGCTCCCGCAGTCGGTCACACGTTCGGTACTCGACGAAGACCTTCCTCTCCCTTGTTCCAGCAGGCAGTGGAGGTTGTAGCACTCTCCTCGCGATTCCGGCAGCACAACGGCGTGGTACCGGAAGTAGAGGGGAGATCTCGCAGGGCTTCGCCTTAAGCCGGAGCGAGTATGGTGGAGTATGAGAGAGTCCCTCGGTGTTCTAGGGTTTAGACACACCAAGGAGGGGGGCAAGCCGGCGGCTAGGGTTTAGCTAGGCGGCGGCGGCGGTTTGCCCTAGGGCCGGTGGCGGCTATGGAGGTGGCGGCGGCTTGGGGCTAGGGCTTGGAGGAGAGGATCTTGTGTGTCTCTAGGAGGGAGCCCTGCCCCTCCTTATATAGGTGGAGGGGCCGGCCGGCCAAGGGGAGGGAGAGGAGTCCCTCCCCAACTCGGCTTGGAGGTGGGCCGCCGGTTGGAGGAGGGAACTCCTCCCCAACTCGGTTTCCCCTTCCTCCTCTTTTCCTCTTTCCAAATTTAGCCGTTTGACTTTTCAAACTAGCCATTTGACTTTTCAAACTAGGATTTGAATTAATCCTTTATTTGGTTCAGCGATGACACTTAGTACATGATGCAATCATACCAACTTGATACAACACATCCATGTACCCTTCCCCTCCGGAGTGCCGGACATTCCGGAACCTTCTAGAACATTCCCGATGAAAACACCGGAACCATTCCCCAACTCCGAAACGGGACTTTCCTTATATGAATCTTATTCTCCGGACCATTCCGGATCTCCTCGTGATATCCTGGATCCCATCCGGGACTCCGAACAACATTCGGTCTCTTTCTCATCATTCCATAACTACTCAAAACAACGTCGAATCCTTAAGTGTGTCTCCCTATGGTTCGTGAATTATGCAGACATGATCGAGACACTTCTCCGAACAATAACCAATAGAGGAATCTGGAAATTCATATGGCTCCCACATATTTCTACGATTACTTTGCGATCGAATGAACCACTTACATACGATATCAATTTCCCTTTGTCTCACGATAGTTTACTTATCCGAGGTTATGATCGTCGGTATCTCTGCATACCTAGTTCAACCTCGTTACCGATAAGTACTCTTTTCTCGTTCCCGTGATATGTGATCCCTTGTGAGCCAGTCACATGCTTGCAAGCTAATTGGATGACATTTCATCGAGAGGGCCCTGAGTATATCTATCCGTCATATGGATGGACAAATCCCACTCTTGATCCATGTGTTTCAACCAATACTTTCCGAACACTCAATGCCACCTTTATAGCCACCCAGTTACAATGTGGTGTTTGATGTCATCAAAGCATCCATTCGGTAAAGGTGATATGCATGATCTCATGGTCGAAGGAATTAGATTACTATGTATCAGAAAGCATATAGCAATTGAACTATTAAAATGACTTGATCTTTATGCTACGCTTATCTATAGGAGTATGTCCATCATATCATTCTCCTAACGATATGATCTTGTTGTTAATAACATCTCAATGTTCATGATAGGAAAACCACAATCATCTATTAACCGACAAGCTATTATTATATAGAGGCTTTACTAGGGACTTCAAATTAAGTTTACAAATCATACAAGTATCAATGTTTCCTTGTTAATACTATTATAGCATGAATGTAAACATTTATCATAAACACAAAGATATAATAATAACTACATTTATTGTTGCCTCTAGGGCATATCTCCAACATTGTATTATTAGACAATTTCTGCACCTCATTAACCTTAGACAATAAAATTATCTCACCGAAGTTTACACGAAACAAGTCTAGTTGTCTAGCATGCAAGAAGCCGAACAAGTCCAGAAGATTCGATTTAATGACATCTCAAGAGTTCTTGTAGAACTCAGTTGGAAAATCATCCGGATCTAGGACTTTGTTGTGCTCTATTTAGAAAACAACCTTCTTTATTCTCTCCTCGGTATATGAGGTTGTAAGAAGGTCATTTTTCTCAACGAAAAACTGAGAAATATTATTTATTCGAGACATATCTATAGAGAAGTTTACTTCTTCCGGTGCTCCAAACAAAATTTTATAGTAATTAGTAATACTAGCAAAGTGCCCGTGCGTTGCTACGAAAAAATAGTACATACGCACTAGGCTAGCTTAAGCCAGCCACCCTAGCAACCCACCTGGTAGCTCAGCAGAGGCCTAGCATGGGCTCGCCCAGCCAAAGCCCTACGGTTCCACCATTGCCCTTGCAATTTTGCATCAAGCCCCCTCCACCACCTCTCTCCTTCGTAATCAGATCCTCTCTACCTAGCTCTTTGACCGCTCTCCTCCCACTCGCAGACACGACATGCTCCCGACTGCCGATACCTCACCCTAACCCATCCTCTCTCAAATCTCGCTCGATCTTGAGCTCGAGTTTGATCCCTCCCCCAACCTAAACTTTTGAATAAATGGCGATTCATTTTTTTTGGCCTCAGCATTCCATAAAAATAAAAGATCTTGTATAAACGCCAGAATAATTAAACATAATTAGAAAAAATAGACATGAAGCTTATAGAAAATATTCCAAGGCGAAGCTAGCACCTGACGTGCAATTATATGTGTGGATTTATTTTATAAAAAAAGTACACGTGAATTTGAGTTTCTATTATGTGATTCATTTGATGAAGCCTCAGACAGGCTTTGTCGCCTGTGCAGCCTAACCCATTTTGCATACACGCCGATCCATTTTCTATGGCCTCACGGTTCTGAAAGCATAAGAGATCCTTGGTCTCGCTGCTTTTGTTCTGCCTCACGCTAATCCCCTTTCATCCTCTACCAGGTCTATGGTGTAGCTCTTTTGATATGGATGTGCCAAATCGAGAAGCATGGCTATGCATCCTCCAAATTTGCTAGGCCTGATCTTGGATTTTGCCTCTTCGATTAGAGGTCTGATCGTCACCGGCTATGCTCGTCGGAGCCGCCGATCTGACGCATTGCTGATCTGAATCGGCATGAGTAGTTGCAGGGAGGTCATGAGGGAATACGGCGTGGCAGTGCTTGTCCATCTCGCGGTCGCCGTGTCCAACTCCAGATGGCTTCCTCGACGCCCTCCTCAAGCACCAGCTCCGCCCGACTCTCCTCCAGCTCGACGCGATCGTTCCCACCGGCTCGTTCCTTGCCTCGAGATCCTAGCTGCCAGAAGCTTCTCTCTGCCCTCCGGCCTCTCCCAAATAACGCCCGGCCAGCGCGCCTCCGGCAGCCCGCCTCCAGCACCTTCCCTCGCCGCCTGCCGCTGCACCTACAACCGCACTACCACACCGTCAAGATCGCTCGCCTCGCACGAGCAAGGACTCCTCGCCGGCTCCCGCATCTGGATTTTTTTCTTTACTCAGAAAAAACAACTTGGCGGTGGCATCCAACCGTAATATGTCCAAAAGGTTAGGGGCAAAATCGTCCAAAGTAAAAATCGGAACCAAAAATCTGGTGGACGAACCTACCTGTGTGTAAATTAGTAGATAGATAGAATTTTTAAGTTGCTCATGGTCCTTCTTGATCATGCCTTCATCCTATACAAGAGAATAAATAGGGTTCTTCCGATGTCTACCATTGACATGGTCATGGAAGTGTCTCGTATCCGAATCTCTCTTGAAGATAAACCGAGCTTTCGATCATTGGTAACATTTGAGTTCTTTCATCCGCAGAAATCGTGCTATTTATACAATCGTTTGGATTTTAAACTTAGTTTCTTGCTTACATAACGGTCGCATTTCTGCAAGGGCCTCTAACTCGTCAACAATGGACGAGAGTCGAAACTTCTCCTTTAGAATATCAGCCATATGCCTAGCCTATCCACCTAGCTAGAAATTTGTGGACATCGGTATTTTGTTATCCCATTGGTCATTGTTAGATTGGATACGACCTTCGACTTGTGTGCTTAACATGATGGCGTCTCTCTTTCTTCCTCATCAGTTGGGAACTGCCAACCTTGTGTACTGGTCATGGCGCATTCTCCATTAGAAATAAGAATACAATGAGAGAACAATAAAAATAACCCTGAGAAATCACTAAACGCGATGGATCAACACCATGAAAACTGGATGATATGACTATGACTATGAATATGTGAGCCGTATGAACTAAGGAAATTTTCGCCGTGACAAGACTATTGCAAAAGATAAGGATCAAAATTGAGCAAGTATATATATAGCCAAAATGAGTGGATTAATGGATCGGACTCTGGAGTCCATAGGATGTACCAGATCTTTTCCTAAGAACTTGATAGCAACTACAGTACTCCCTCCGACCCATATTAGTTGACTGAAGTTTGTCTAAATTTAAATAAATCTAGATACTATTTTATATGTTTGTCCAAATTTTGGCAAATCCAAGTCAATTAATATGTGTTGGAGAGAGTACTAATATTTCGGGAGAAGAAAAAAGCACTTGTCAGGCTTTAACGCGAGAGAATGATATCTTGTCGACTCTTCGCAATTCTAGAGCAACTTACGTACGTACGAGGACCTGTCAGGCTGCTGTCGCGTGAGAAAAGAATCTTTTTCGATTCTTGGCAATTTGGATCAGCATACGAGCACCTGTCACCGTGTCACGTCCTCCATCTTCGATAGTGCCACCTTTGTGTCTTGAGAAGGTACTACGACACGCTGATGCTGAAACAGATGGCGTCTCCGGCTGCATCATACAGCGCGTGACAGTGCTGAAATACGACCGTCCACTGTATCCTTTCTAACCTTATCCTCTCATCTATCTTAAACAGATATTTCCTTCGGTCTATATTAATGATTTTAATTTTTTAATACTAATATAGATGATACGTACGATGTACATAAAGTTAAGGCTATTAATATGGATAGAAGAAAGTACATGTTCTTTATGATCTCCGTTCTCCTCCACTTCACCAAAAAATCCCATACACATTTCGATCCAATTTAATGTCACAGGCTTGCCTAAACTTGCAACAATTGAAACAAAGTAATATTTTCTCTTTCTCAAAATAGATATAGTAGGTTTGTCAAATTTTAGATGAATTTATGTACTAAACAGTGTTTAGATTTATCCAATCTATAACATCTATTTTAAGACGAAGAAGTATGATATTTGTTGTAAACATGCGATGTTTTCATTATTGTACATAAGCCGGTACTAACTGTTCAAACCTAAAAGAAAAATCCACGAGCACCTTTCGTTGCTTATGACCTTGTAGCACACCCCAAAAGAAAAATCAACGAACACCTTTCGTTACTTTTGATTTGTAGTACATGTGGACTTTGTATGTGTCGTTCATTCCTTTTCCCCGAACTAAGTCTCTTTCTTCCGGGCCTTCGTTTGGGCTTATGGGATTTGGACTTATGAGATGTGTAATATCTATATTGCCTCTGATATGTGACATTGATAAGTGAAGGTACCATGCGTATGACAATTAGTAGCAGAAAATGAGCAAGAAATGAGTTAAGAAAATTATATGAAGACTCAAAAGCATAAGAAAATGAGCAAGAAATGAGTTAAGAAAATTATATGAAGACTCAAAAGTATAAGAAAATGAGCAAGAAATAAGTTAAGAAAATTATATAAAGACCCAAAAGCATAACAAAAACAAGGTGTCAATGTACAATTTAATACATGCCAAAATAAGAGAAAAGCCAGGTTACGAAATTATAACTATAACAATAGCTTCTCAAGCTACCAGGTTTAGAGCAATAGCCATTTGTGTTGCGTTCAAAGTGTCGACGCAGCGAGTATGTATATACTCGTATTTCTACATGCTTTGTACACAAATTTATTTTAGCGTAGATGAGTAAGCTAAGTCGTACATTTCAAGAAAAGTGAATGATTAATTCATTAATACTAATAGGTCTTAACAACCCTTGACATAATTAATATGTAGTAGTCAATAATGCGGAAAGTGTCTTTGGTTCCTGAAATCCAGTGTTGTCCTTTATTTATAAAATAAATAAATTCATATTTACAACTTGCAAAAAAATCTGAAAATAAATTCTGGACATAGTCAATGATGTATCCTACAAACATGCAAAATAACAGCCCAAAATTCTTTATACTATGAGCTACACACAAAAAATAACAAAGTCTGCCACAATTTTGGAGATATGAAAATATGCATACTAAGATCCACATTTTTATTATTTTTATGTAGCTCATTATATAAAGTATTTGAGATTGACATTTTGCACATTTATTGGATACATCACTATATTTTTTTCAGAAGAATTTTGAACTCGGAAATATGATTTTCAAAACGAGATCAGAGTACTCATGTGCACCGAATCTTACCCCTCGATAGTACTCCTATGAAGATCTCTTAAGGTATATTGATCTGCAAACAATTGTACTTTTAGTCTTGTTCTAAGTCAAATTTAATAAAGTTTGACTAACTTTTTAGATAAACATAGCAATATTTATAACACTAAATTGATATCATTAGATCTGTTTTTAAATTTAGTTTTATAATATATTAATTTAATATAATATATGTTGATATATTTATCTATAGGTTGGTCAATTTTGATTAAGTTTGACTTAGGAAAAAGCTAAAAATACACTTATCTGTGGACATATACGGAGGGAGTACTCCGTATAATAACAATGATTAAAGTCGCATATTTTAATTCCATGGAAATTGCTAATCATAGAGTAACATAATTTGTGCGAACTCATTGCTCCAGGACGTCTCCTACCTAGCCTGGCCGGCACGTCCGGATTTACAGGCTCCCGACGTTCCGTTCCCCCTCCCCTCCACTTCTACCTTCCCCTCTTTCCACGGCTCAACCGTAATGCTGGCTCATCATGATGAATGAACAACGGGTAGTAGTAGTACCAGAATCGGCACGGGGAGTACTTGCCAAAACACGCGCATCGCTTTCCCCCAAATCAAACACGCGAGAATCACAGATACGCTTGGCTTCCCTCCCTCGTCCACAACTCGTAACTTCGGCTTTGCTCCCCTTCCCCCTCCCCCACTTCGCCAACTTCCAAGTCCTTTATGTCAGGCGGCGGCGGGCTCGTGAGTAGCTAGCCTCTCGTGCTCGGCCGGGCCAAGGACAGGAGGAGATCTTCTGATTGCCTTGCCGAGCGAAGGAAGGGGCGATGGTTGGGGAGCCGGCGAAGCGGCTGGCGCGGCGGGTGATGAGGAGGCCGCTGGAGAAGGCTGGGATGGTGGGGCTCGTCGCGGTGGCCGCGGCCGCCGTGGCGCTGGTGCTGCTCGTCTGCGCCGCATCGCTCCGCTGCTCGACCGCCTTCGACTACGCGCTGGCGGCGCCCAGGAAGCTCTGGAGCGGCGGGGTCTCCATCGCGGCCGAGGCGTCACCGTCAGAGAGGGCGCGCGTCAACGGCACGGCGGCGGCGGCGCCGCCGCCGCCACCGGCTGTGGGGGAGGAGTGCGACCTGTTCGACGGGACGTGGTTCTGGGACGACAGCTACCCGCTCTACGATTCCAGGGAGTGCCCCTTCCTGGACCCCGGGTTCCGCTGCTCCGAGAACGGCCGCCCGGACGCGTCCTACTCCAAATGGCGCTGGCAGCCGTCGCGCTGCGATCTCCTGAGGTTTGGTTCCAGTTCACTAGTAATTATTGCCGTGTCTTCGGTACCAGATACCAGCCGGCTCCCCTCCGTTTGGTTACTGAATTTTTGGGGGTTTCAGGGTTTAGATACGAATCGACTCAAATTTGGTAGTTTCGCCAATCTCGTCATGGAGAAATTTCCTGTTACTACTTACTAGTAGAACCTCAAAAATAAACGCCTGAAATATACATGACGCTCTGTGGTTGTGGGATGAACGTATACTCCACATTTGTACTCACAAGTTCCAATCCAGGAAGGGGCCTTTGACATGTGGATAGGTGGCTTGCAGTTTAGGATGTCGAGTTGGGGTTCGTTTTCTAGCACCTCCTTTGGTCAACTAGTCAAAGCAATTAGGATGGCGATGCCTTTAATTAAACAAACATGATGCAATCTAGCATTCAACAGGTTAACTTGCGGATATGACGTGGATTAAAAGCTGCAGCAGTAGCTCTGAATTCTGACTTGTGAGATGTAGATCCATGGGTGTCAATTTTATAATCTGAACCCTACTCAACATTAGATTATTGGAACATGGTGCTGCAGACGACTGTCTCACCTTGGGTGTTGCTATTGTATTATACGATTGGGAACACGATGCCCTTTCACCCTTTGCTCTGATTGACCTATAGTATATAACAATGTCGTGCACAGAGTTAGTCCTTGGGTAAATACATTATTAGTTAATTAATTGGTATCCTTTAATTACTCAGTCTGGCATGATGTTACCTTGCCACATGTGGTTATGAGAGGTGGTCTCTTCCTGTAATTTGCTGAGTCCTCTGTTATTTATACGTTGTTAAATGTTCTGTTCAGCTGCATCATGGAGTGTGTGATATCTTATTTGGTTGGCTTCGTTATTTAAATTTGGAAAACTGTAGTGAGTCTAGCCTAACTTTCTAGGGTCTGTTTTCTGCCTTGTTACCAAAAACAAACCAAGTATTGATTCTTGTTTTCATGCATGTGAACAAATTTTACCTGGAGTAACTTCGTTGTCCTTCATAACCACAATTATAGGAGCTATTCTGGAATATTGCTATGTTAGGGGATGTGCTATGTATATAAAAAGGTTAATTTGATGGAAGCATCATGCACCTGTAGAATGTTCAATAGTTTGCTGATTTCTTTTTCCTTGGTTAACCCAACCCAGTTTAAGTAAAGTTAAACTGGGTTATGAGAACAAATAGGATGGTGTATAAATGAAAATGACAATCTAATGCCATCACAGCGTTATGTTGTATATTTTTACTACCAAATAGGATGGTGTTAGTTACTAGTTACATGGCGCTAGTGCTAACTGTAGCCATGCAGTACTGTGGAATTACCATCATTGCAAAGGCAGCTAAATAACAACACATTGGTCCACTGCTGCTGCCATTTGATTTGTGCCGCTGATGGTGGCATTTAGAAAATCCACATGTTTACATTATGTAATGTATAGATGTGACTGCAGCGAATAGCTTACTGTGCTTAGTGCATTACTGATGGACAGACAAATCATGAGCCCTTATGGTGAAACAAGAAAGTGCCTTGTAATGAAGTTGGAACTTGTACATTTGGCGCTTGTGAATTGTGATATAGTCAACCTTTACCTAGAATAACCGAAGTACTAATCTTACTGAGAATATGACCGCCTTTGAGCAACTTGTAACTTCTTGGAAGCCTAAAATAATACTCCCTCTGATCCAAATTAATGTACTCAGATTTGTCTAGATTCGGGTGTATCTAGTCATATTTTAGTGCTAGATACATCCGAATCTGGACAAATCTGAGTCCATTAATTTGGATTGGAGGAAGTAGCTGATTGCCAGGTCCTTTCTATTATGCAAGTTCATGATTGTTTTTTTTACTTCTGATCATGTCTGTGCGAGCGGAACAACTTTAATAATCTGCACCTCTCCTCTACAATATTTGATGTCAACTTTCTGACTTGATCATATATTTTTCTTCCATTCCTTAGATTTGATGCCAAAATTATGCTCGAGAAGCTACGGAACAGAAGAGTAGTATTCGTTGGTGATTCAATTGGAAGGAACCAATGGGAGTCTCTACTTTGTATGCTCTCTAGTGCTGTTCCTGACAAGAGCTCCATCTATGAAATTAATGGGAGTCCCATCACAAAGCACATGGGTTTCTTGATTTTCAAGTTTAGAGACTATAATTGCACTGTGGAGTATTACAGATCCCCTTTCATAGTCCTTCAAGGTCGTGCACCAGCTGGAGCCCCTAAGGTTGTCAAGTACACAATTAGGGTGGATGCCATGGACTGGATGTCTGGCCGGGGTAGGTGGAGGGATGCTGATATTTTGATCTTTAACACTGGGCATTGGTGGAACTACGAGAAAACAATCAGAGGGTAAGCAACTCTGATTATATATTATGTTGACTTAATAACTTATCCTGTTTTACTGTCAAATTTTATTGTAGCTTCTTTCGACCGACCATACTTCTTCACGGTCATGAATTCACCTTTCAAATTCGATATTAACATCCACTGCTGATTAGTATATACACCAGATTAGTAGTTGGTTGATATACACACTCCTTTAATTTGTTAATTTGTACTCCCCTCCATCTCAAAATAGATGTCGGAAATGTGTCTAAATTTGGATGTAACTAGACACAAATTTAGTATATAGATATATCCAAATTTAGACAAATTTGCGACATCTATTTTGAGACGGAGGGAGTATATTTTTCTATTAGCTATTTCACAGAATGATGATACTATCACAGTTCATGTGACTATCGAGGATATGGAATGTTAAGATGTGGTTAGAGCTAAATGCATAAAGCAGGTCTTGGAACTGTTTTTATTCTCTATTAATCCATACAGAGAACTTACTACGTGCGGGATTTGGTTCCTAGCCTGATTTATCTGATGACTGATATGTCATTATCTGTAGTTCGTTTATTTTGGAATCAATTATTCGAGATCAGCATAATTGCATATTCCGTTTACTTGAACTAGGCTTGCTTTATCCATAACAGGGGTGCCTATTTCCAAGAAAGAAATGAGGTGAAGATGCAGATGACTGTTAATGATGCATACCAAAGATCAATACGAACACTATTTAATTGGCTTCACAAAGAAGTTAACACAAGCAAGACCCAGGTCATCTTCCGTACATATGCTCCTGTGCACTTCAGGTCTGTGTAGTGAACCACTTATCAACGCCATGTCTTCATTTTTGTGTTTCCTTGCTACTACCTCCGTTCCCAGATATAAGATGTTTTAGCCTTTTTCCGAAACACATGTATCTGGACGTCTTTTAGAGTTTTAGTTTGTAGGTTCACTCATATTTCTCTGAACCTACACACTAAAAGGCGTCTAGATACATGTGTGTCAGAAAAAGGCTAAAACATCTTATAATTTGGAACGGAGTCAGTCGAACATTACCTTGAAAACAATTATGTTTGAAGGCCCCAAACAAAATCATCTCATGTTGCTGATTTAACACAATAAATTTTGAAGTTTGGATTTACTCATTATGTTCTTGATTTGAAACTCCATGAACTGCACTCCACTGAACATTTTTGTTCAACATATAATCCACCATTCAGCAGTCGTTATCACCGTTTTATTGTCTTTTTGTTCAATATATAATCCACCATTCAGCATTCTCCCATGGGTTTTGGGTTCTCATCGAGAGGCCTTGCTTCTCAAGGCAAATAAAATAGTGGCTTCCTGACCTTCTATGCTATCAAACACTAGATTAGCTTCTCTCATTGTTGGTATCTATTGAAATCTTAAATTCATGAATATAATGACTGCTCTTTAACTAGATTAATCTTTGTTTTCCACAGAGGTGGTGACTGGAAGAGTGGAGGGAGTTGCCACCTGGAAACGCTTCCAGATGTGACACCTTTAAAATCACTGGAGGAATGGGCAGACCAGCTTCAACCTGTGCAAAATGTTCTTGGGAGCAGCATCAGACCCAAGTTGCCTGGGTTAGCAATACTGAATGTGACACAGATGACAGCGCAGCGAAAAGACGGTCACCTCTCGATATACATAAGCCCTTCAGGACCTGTCCCTCTCCACAAACAGGATTGCAGCCATTGGTGCTTGCCTGGAGTCCCTGATACTTGGAACGAGCTTCTCTACGCTGTCTTCATGAAAAGGCAAACGATGATGGACCAAAACGTTTCCCTTGCTGGCTCAAGAACACTGAACACTGGTTGACTAAATAGATGAAGTAGGCTACATGATGCTTGCCCGGTGAAGCTTGGAGTCTATGTCCTGCAGGTAGGTCATCATGAAAAAGCAAAGATTCGTGATTCTCCCGCAGGACGACTCTGTCAATCTGCTTCCCAGTCAGGTAGCCCAATGGAAAAAAACATTTTTGTAAGGTAGGAGATGTGGCTTGCAGGAAGCTGCACCACTCTACTATGTTGTGTGCTGAAAGGTTAGTGAGTATAAGAGCAAAATTTAAGGAATGCATATAGCTTACTGTGATTTGTATGTTTCACAGAGGCGGCAAAAGTGTCAGCCGACGTGATCATATATGTTAGGGGCTGCAGTCAGTGATGTAAGTAAGTAGACTGGGTGCATTGATATTGGGGGTATTACCATGGCGATTGTATGTAATACAGGAATTTCCCTCCCTGATGGGTACATTCTCACTTGCTCCAGCAGTTTGTTAGATATTTTTCTGAAATGGGGAGCGTAGCCTTTTTATTGCACAGTTCAAATCATTCAGCATATTACAATCATGGATCACAAAAAGTTGAGATAGCAGTTTGTTAGATGAAAAGGGTTGCATCGCTTCTGATCCTGACAATGATTGCCAACGGCCTGGTAGAGTTCCTCTCATTCTAATTTTCCCAAGATATTTGAACAAAGGTTTTGGAGGGACCAAAATTCCATCCACAATGAAGGGGGTTAGTTTAAAGTTTCGCAAGCCGAGCCTTGATATACGTCCAAGTTCAAATAGAGCATCTGCAGAAAAAAAGTAAGAGATGACAAGGGTTGCATGACTGCTTGCTTTCCAGAGAGACTGGTGTCAAGATCAACCATGATTTTTTTTCTTGCATTTGAGTGGTGTCAACCCTTCCTAATTGTGTGTGTGCGCGCGCATGCGCACATCAATCCGTTGGCACTTCCTGACCTTTGTTGCATTTTTTTTAGCAAAAAACTATAGAAAAGGCCCCGATAGTAATTTTAAGACGGAAAAATATATACAAGATTGGGGATAAAGAGGCAATATACAGAGGGACATAGCCCAGGGTATAGTCCAAAAAGGGTATAGTCCAAAAATGATTACAAAGCGTCTAGCCAAGCTATAAGAAGGGATTTCAAATCATCCTTCGTTTTGTAAGGACCAAGTTATCTCTTTTAAAAGATATATCTTTTGTAAGCGTCTAGCCAAGATATCTCTTTTAAAAGAAAAAGAACCAAGTTGAAAGGACATTTACTGTCGTAATCACTTTTGGTGTTCATTAACAACAAGCATCATTTTACAGTTTTTCACTGTCCACATGTTGTTAAAATACTAAGTGAAAAGTGCCCTCACACTTGGGAATGATCCCTGCAAGTTTGACAAAATTCTGGAATTCCAGACCGGAGTTTCCGCAGGCGTCCCCGATGGAGGCATCAGGAATCTGGATGGGACATTCTGTATGGGGGCGGGGAGCAAGGTCCGGAGGCTCCATCGGAATCTCCGGTGTGGACTCAGACCGGAGTCTCCGATGCTGGTGGTCCGGAGTCTCCGGCCCACTCAGCTCGTGACAGGGCCTGGTCAATCAGAAGGGTGGTCCGGAGGCTGGACTGGAGATGGACCGGAATCTCCGGTGTAGGCCGGAGTCTCCGGCCCTCTCATCTCGTGACAGGGCCGGGTCAATCAGAAGGGTGGTCTGGAGGCTGGACCGGAGATGGACTGGAATCTCCGGTGTAGACCGGAGTCTCCGGTCTGACTTTTCTCCAACAGTCAGAAAACGGTTCGTGGAGGGGGCTGCTTATAAATAGGGACCCTTATCCCCTTCCTCCAGCTACTCGACCTGCTCAAGAACACAAACTCCATTAGAGCCACCAAATCTACAAGATCTCTTCATCCAACCATCCAAAGCCATTGATCTTTGGAGAATCGAAGGAGGAGGCCTTGATCTATAGCTTCACCAAGAGAGATCTTCAATGCCCCCTCATTCACTTGAGGGCCCCCAAGCTCTAGTGTTTCTTTGGAAACCCTAGCTTTGATTTGGTTCTTACAAGCTTGTCTTTGATTGTTTTGACAGCTTGCTTGTATTTGGAAGCCTCCAATTAAGTTGTGGATGTGTGCCCCGAACTCATTGTAAAGGTGCCGGCTTCCACCTCGAAGGTTGCCGATATAGTGGAAGGTGAATCGATCCCCTTGGGGTGAGATTCATCGGAGAACAAGGGAGGCCTCTCGTGGCGTTGGTGGTTTGAAACCACCCCCTCTCCAAACGTAGATGTACTTCCCCTCAAAGGAAGGAACTACGGGAAACAAATCCTTGTGTCTCCGCGTCCACCACTTTGGTTACTTCTATCCTTTACCGCACTTTACTTACTTGTTCTTGCTTAGTGTTGTGCTAGTTGTTGCTTGTTTGACATATAGGTAAATTCACCTTAGTTGCATAATCTAGAGAATTTACCTTTCTTGGCAAACCCTAAATTGAAAAAGAAGAAAAATTGAAGTAGCACCTATTCACCCCCCCTCTAGGTGCCCATACGATCCTTTCAATT
Organism: Avena sativa; assembly: GCA_916181665.1. NCBI lineage: Eukaryota > Viridiplantae > Streptophyta > Magnoliopsida > Poales > Poaceae > Avena > Avena sativa. The sequence goes on along the minus strand of OV702297.1, from coordinate 292,363,882 downwards.
GGTATCAGAGCCTTGGCTCTTTATTCGGGCTTTACCGCCTAAGAGTATATGGGTAGCAAAGAAGGGGAAGTGGATGGTGGAACCACCGCCTCGGTGACCATGGATGATCTCAATAACTTGGAAACAAGATTGAGCTCCACCATGGCCAATGAGATCAAACAATTGCAAAAGTTAATTGAGCAACTTGTTAAAGATAAAGGTGGCTCATCATCCCCTCCCCCTAAAGAGGAACTTCCACTCTTACCCAAGGAGAATGCCCCGGCATCACCCACGGGTAAGGTGGTGGGGGGTAATCAAGACAACATTAATTCCTCCACAAAAAGGGTTGGTGAGAAAGGAGAGCACCATGACTCTCATGCATGTTCTCCCACGACCCCCCAATTCCTCACCCTCATGTAAACAATAGAGGTGACTCACCTAAGCTTGAAGCATCTACTACTTTTGCTCAATGGCAATCTCTAATGAAAACTCATGTGCGTAGCTCTTGCATTGAACTATGGAACATCATCGAACAAGGACTCTATATTGAGGATCCAAACAACTTGACAAGAAGAAAAGTTGTCAATAGTCAACTCAATGCCACCGCCTTGCACATGATTCAACAAGGATTGGGTACAAAGGATTACCCACACATTGAGCACCTCAGCATCGCCAAGGAAGCTTGGGATGCTCTCACAGTGTTGTTTGTTAGGAATGAGAGCATGAGGAGGAACCAGTATGATGCTCTAAGCAATGAAGTCGAAGGCTTGTACATGAAGGAAGGTGAAGATGATGAAGACATGTACCATAGGCTCAAGACCACCGCCACCGCTTTTAGAAATGTGGGTGCCTCACATGTGGATGATGCTTGGATAAAAAGGAAATATGTGAGTGCACTCATGCCCTTTGAGCCCACCGACTTGAAGAGCCTACAAGGAAGATACAACTACCATCTCATGACCTCCAATGAAGTTATGCAAGAGATGGCCTCTTTCAAGGTTGTCGCCAAGAATGCCAAATATGCCCGTGCTCGAGCCCTTGGTATGAGCAATGTTGTCAACCTTGCATTGAAGGCCAAAGTGGTGGAACATGGGGATGAAGATGATAGTGATGAAAGCCTCTCCATGGACCACCCCGATGATGTCAAGATTGCTCATGGTCAATATATGGCCTTCTATGCAAAGAACTTTTGGAAGAACCCTGCCAAGGCCAAGATGGAAATGCGACGAAAAAGCAACCCAAATGGGAGAAGAGAAAATGTCACTAAATTGAGAACTTGCTTCAATTGTGGTGACCGCTATCACTTTGTGGCGGGTTGTCCCTATGAGAAGAGAGAAGATCATGGGGGTAAGCTTGTGTTGAAGAAAACTCCCAAAGCTCCTTACAAGAAACCCTTCATCAAGAAGAATCTCATCAACAAGAAGTCGGGTGAAATTGTATTGGTCACTCATGAAGAATTATCCTCCGACAATGAAGATGAGGAAGAGGAAACATCAAGTGGTGTGGCTGCTCTAGCCACTACTTCTACTCCGACATTCTCACTCTTCGATTCACCAAATGAGAATACCCCCATCAAGAACGTCACTTGTCTTATGGCAAGAGGAACGGAGGTATCCTCATCATCTCACTCCACTCCCTTAGCTAATGATGAAATTGATGATGAGATGTCTCTTGATGTAAAAAGGGAATTAATTGCTTTCGATGAGTTTGTGACTAACTTACAAGGGGAGGCTAAGATGCATTTTGGGAACATCTAATGCAGCGCCAGTCCAAGTGGGAGCGCTTCGTCGGGAAACCCCAAGAGCAAGGTGTGAAGTATCACAGCAGCAAGTTTTCCTCGGTAAGAAACCGAGGTTATCGAACTAGTAGGAGGAAGGAAACGTCACACAGGTGTTGCTAGCAACGCGGAGACCTACACAACACAAACTCAAGAGTTTGTCCCAACGAATCAGTGAGGTTGTCAAGCTCACCGGTTTGCTGTAACAAAGGATTAAACGTATGGTGTGGAAGGTAATGGTTTGCAACAAGTAAATAAGTAACAATGGAAGATGTATCAATGGTAAAGATTGGGGGGGGTCCATAGTTCACTAGAGGTGCTCTCCTTAGATAAACAACATGACATGAAGGGTAAACAAATTACAGCAGGGCAATTGACAGGAACTGAGCAAGGCATAACAATGCAATTACTAGTCAAAAAGATCCTATGAGATTCGATTGGGCAATAAAACAAGATACATAAACCGCCATCCAACTGCATCTATGACTAGAAGTCCACCTTCAGGTTATCATCCGAACCCCCTCCGGTATTAAGTTGCAAGCAACATACAACTGCTTTAAGCAAAGTGTGTAAGGTAAACAGTCCACATGTTCCATGAACAAGAGACCGTTGTTTTCTCCCTAGTAGCAACAACACATCTACAACCGAAGAGATTATGGTCACTTCCCTTGGAAACTAGAGGCATGAACCCACTATCGAGCATAAATACCCCCTCTTGGAGTCACTAGCAACTACTTGGCTAAGATAGCTACTAACAACGGAGAGCATGCAAGATCACAAACAACAGAGACATGATAGAATCATAAATACAAAACCATTAATCAAACCAACATAATAATCTCAATATCCATCGGATCCCCGCAAACACAACATGCATGATTACAAATAGATTAGATCTTGATCATGAACGGAGCTCACAAGATCTATACATGAAAGCACAAAGGAGGAGATACAACCATCTAGCTACTACATGGACCCATAGTCCAAGGTGGAACTACTCATGCATCATATCGGACAGAAGGCCTCCGGGATAATCTCCCCTCCGGCAGGGTGTCGGGAAGAACTTCAGACCCCCTCCCCCGATCTAGGGACGATGGTGGCGGCGAATACAGACAGTTTCGTGGAGATTTGATCGGGTGCTTAGGGTTTCTGCATCGGGGGCTTCTTATAGGCGAATGGGAAGGCCGAGGAGGCAACCAGGGGGGTCAAACCCTACCCAGGCGTGGGCCCACCCCTGGCTGCCCTGGCACGCTTATTTGTCTCCCCTCTGGACTTCTTGTTCCCCACGGAAAGTTATTGACTTTGATGTTTGTCCTGTCCAATTCCGAGAATATTTCTTTACTAACTTTTCTGAAACCAAAAATAGGCAACTGGCACTGTGGCAACTTGATAATAGGTTAGTACCAAAAAACATGTAAAAATCACCTCAAAGTGTAGACAAAGCAAAGCAAAGTAGATACTAACAAGCATGGAACATCAAAAATTATAGATACGTTTCCGACGTATCAAGCATCCCCAAGCTTAACTCATGCTCGTCCTCGAGTAGGTAAGTGATAAAAGAATAATTTTTTGAGGTGACATGCACCCTCACAATAAAGATCCAACCATTTGCAAGCATTGAAAGCTGGGATCAAAGAACTCTAAACATGTGCATGAAAGAATGGAGTTCTAACATTAGGACATAGTAACTATGCATGCAACATGAAAGGCTACAAACAAAGATCATGAATAACATGCATTGAAAAACATTTGTTTGTTTCACATACAGAAAACATAGCATAGTGGTAATCAGCTTGTCCCTCATAGAGTAGCAATATAGATGCATATGACACCTTCAAAGTTCACAAGGGTGACTAGAAACAAATAGCAAAAGAACAAGTAATATCACAATATGCATCAATCAATAAGCTTTGGAACACTGCACACAAAATGACAACTATGCTCTCTTAATGGTGCCTAAAGGTAGAAGGTGGAGACTCAACAATGGTGGAAGAAAAATCTTTTTGTAAAGGAAGCAGGGATTTCAAGTTTCAAAAAGAGCTTCCAAAAATTATGGTACATGTTAGCTTTCAGCCCTCATTGCCCCTATCATAAGAATATTGAAGTGATTAAGGTTAAAGTGAACAAACTAGGGAGTATATGCTTGACGAAGTATAAGCTGGCAATCTCAAGTCCCTTGAATATGAGGGCCACACCTCATGCTACTCAACTTTAGTCACAGGTAAGTTATTGTCATTGTAAGTATTTGCATATCATTGAGAACCGCCAACGGGGTACCCCTTGCACATGGTACATGAGCTTTCTCATAACCAAAATGACAAGGCAAGCAGACAATGAGTGACGAGGTTTAATCTCGTCAATGCCCATTGTTATGAGCTTGGTTTTGGAGAAGATGGGGGTACTGGATATCGTGGAACGGTTAACAGACAAGCAACCAGGGGACACGAGATTTACCCAGGTTCAGGCCCCCGAAGGGAAAACCCTACTCCTGCTCGTATGCTCTTGATTACGGCGGAACCGAAGGTTATAGGGGTGCGCAGATGCAATCTGGCGTGGAGGTGTGTATGCGGTGAAAAGGATGTCCTCCTCGTCGTGCCCTCCTAGCCTTTATAAAGAGATAGGCAGGTCACAGGCATAGATCGAGTCGATTACAAGTTTAGGGTTTACCCCTTTGAATATTCTATCTATTCTAGTCTTGCTCTCCAAGGATCCGAAGATTTCATGGGCTTGGGCCACCCGAAAATCTCCATAGGCCATGTATATTCTTGTGGGCCTTCCTTGGGCTGGACCAGGTATGCTAATGTCGTGTACCCATGGGGTATAACCATGTCAGTAGCCCCCGAGTGTTCAGTTGAATCGTAGATTCGGCTGAGGACTCTTCAATCTTTCGGGTGTAGCTGTTTCTGTTCATCAGAGAAAAGAAATGATTTTAGTGTGTAGGGATTGTTGATGCGTGTGCCTGACTCTCATGACGGTTCAGGGTCAGTTAACTGTCTTAGGAAAAAACAACACAATCTTCTTCAGATTCGAGTCCCTAGACTCGAACCTGGAACAGATGCTAGCGTAATTCGGATCAGGCCGTTGAGATCTTACAGGAGTCGAATCCCAGTAGTGTTCGAATGATATACCCAACGCGTCCGTCGGGATTTTCATCGCGCCTGTTGGCACGGATTTTCACTAGTAGAGCGCAGTCGGGAGCGTTACCAGGCCATCAGATGGTATTTATAGGTCTTATCTTTGCATCGCAGACACAACATCTAAAATTTTACCACCACGGAGGTGTTTCAGGTGGCCAAGGAGGATGTTACTCACTTAGCGTTGGTTGGGGAAAAGTTGCCAGAAGATTTTTGCATTTTGATCCGAAGGATCGCAGTCGAAGAATTCATATGGTGCGCGACCAGCGCTCCCTATGAGAGTAGCCCCCGAGTGTCTGTTTGAGTCGTAGACTTGAGCAGGGACTTTAGTTCAGTCGTTTTTAGCTTCAGGTATGTAGGACACAAATTTTTTCGGGTGCTTAAATCAATCCTCCCTATGGGAGTAGCCCCCGAGTCTGTAGTGGAGTCGTAGACTCGGCGTAGGACTCGCAGAATCAGCATTGGTGTGCTATCTTAATCATGTCTCGGGTGCGCGGCTAGCGCTCCTGATAGGAGTAGCCCCCGAGTAGTTGCTCGAATCGTAGATTCGAGTGAGTACTTTTAGCTGTCAGCCGAAGATTTCTAACCGTTGCCAGTGTGGTTTTGATGACATCATGCTGACGATTGATGACCTCAACCGTCTGCGGTGCCAGAGGTGACGTGACTGGACAAACGTGGGTCCCACTTTCTGACTTGGATTCGACTGGTCATGCACGACGTGGCGAGAATTACGACATCTCCTTGGTTTCCGTGCATAGTGGACGGTGTGCGAGCGACGGTTCGCTGCTGTGTTGACACGTGGACGGTTGGATCTGATCCTGGCGTTAGGGCTTCTAGATGAACGGTCCCTGTTCATCGTCTTCGTACTTATAACTGTGGGGAAAACTGTAGTTTGTTTTCACCCTTAGACATTTGCTTTCACTGCCTCCATTTTCACGAGCTCATCCTTGCGCGCACTGGACGTTCTTTGATCGTTCCCCTCCTCATTCTTGCGTGCACACCTTCGCCGTCGACGCGCCACGATGGTGAAGTCAAAGAAGGCCTCCACCGGAGCGGGAACAAGTGCTGCTGCCGGCGGAAAGAAAAACACTACCACCGCTCGCATCACCGATGGTGGATGGCAGCGCTCGGAGACGCGCGAGGGTGACCTGCGCAAGCTTCGTGATGCGGGTTTAATCCCGCAGGATAAGGAGGCCGTCAAGATCCCCTGCGATGAGGTAACTCCCCGTCCACCCGCAGGGTTTCAGGTGATGTTTGTCGCTTTCGTTCTTCGCGGACTCTCGCTCCCAGTCCACGATTTTCTTTGTGGACTGTTGTTCTTCTATGGCATCCAACTCCACTATCTTTCGCCCAATTCTCTTCTCCACATCGCCTGCTTCATTGCTTTTTGTGAGTGCTGGCTCGGTATCGAGCCGCACTTTGGCCTCTTCCGGAAGCTCTATTCCGTGAAGAGGAAGTCCTACACCGATGGGGTCTATCCGCTTGGCGGCTGCGTCATTTCCATCCGATCTACTGTTCTTTTCTTCTCTTTCTCTATGTCTAAGTCCGTCCAATACTGGCGGAGGAAGTGGTTTTATATCCGTGACTCCACAGTGGACGGTCAAAACTTCGGCCTTGCCCCTTTCGACTCCACCCAGGAGATCTTGAAGAAGAGATCCTGGAAGAACCATGTCCTGGAGGGCGAGGTGGAGGAGGTAGAGGAGCTCTACCGTCGGGTGGAGGCCCTCCAGATGGTTGCGTAGAAGGAGGTGAACGGTGTGGACATCATCTGCACCTTCCTCAAATGTCGGGTGCAGCCACTCCAGGCTAGGGCGCATCCGATGTTCCTTTACTCTGGCCGCCACGACCCGACGAGAGTTTCGGCTGAGGAGCTCTCCAGGGGGACCTCGACAGAGTTGTTCGGCCACTGCTGAAGTACAAGTCCGATGAGTACCTTTCGGGAAAGTCGCTGACGCCCCCTTTCAGTGCCGCAAGACCAGGTTCCGCAGGTGTAGATTTGCGATGTGCGCATAGCGCCCTTTTTCGAGTGCTTTTCATTATGATTGCTTGTACTGAACGTTTATGTCTTCATTGTACAGGAGCTGAAGGTGGCTGGCATGGTGCCTCCGCTGCCCGAAAGGTTTCTGATTGTGCCAGACAACGAAGTTGTGGACTCCGAGTCTGAGCTTCCGCCGGCATAGTCGCCGACTGAGGAAGCCCCCGAGGCGAGCGAGGGGCAGACCCAAAAGCAGGTACGGAGTTTGAGCGAGTCTTAGGATTCCTCGACTCCGCCGACGCCTAGGGACCCGTCTTTCCTTATGCGCCATAGCGGAGATGATGGAGCTTCTTCCTCACCTATCCCGGCCGTGCCCGTGCGGGCTATAGCGCCGCAGTCGCCGGCCAAGAGGAAGAAAGAAGAGAAGAAAGAGAAGAGGGCGCTGCCCGTATTTGACTTGAGCGACATCGACTCGTGAGTACCTTCGGATGCTATTCGTTCGTGTTTTCTTATCTTCTTGTCTTCTTGCCTTTGATTGGTGTTTGCCTTGCAGCCACTCCTCTGAGGGCTCTTTTAATGAGGCCACTCGGGAGGCCGTAGGGGAGTCGAAACTGACGGCCCCTCCCTCTCAGACGGTGGCCACCTCTAGGGGTGATGCTCCGAAGACCTTTCCGCAGGAGGCTCGAGTGATCGTCTCCCAGAAGACTGCACCGGGACCTTCGGAGTCTCTGTCTGAGCATGTAAGTTATTTTTCCCTTTTGTCCTAGGGGGAGTCCCCGAGTCTTTGTCGCATCGTTTTTGCTCGACATTGTGCTCGTTGCGAGGCGCAGCCCCCGAGCCCTTTTCTTGATTGTTTTCTTTTGCTTCCTTCTGTAGCCCTTTGTGCACAGTGTGAACCTGCTTGTGCAGCAGCATCTGGCGCTGGAGGCCAGCATGCGGCAACTTCGAGGTACATGCTGAATTGATCCTGTTATTTTTTGTCTGCTCGCTAGCTTGTGTGTGGCTCATGTATGTTCTTGGTGCTTCTGCAGATGAAAATAACGCTGCCCTTCGCCAGCTTGATGATCTCAAAAAGAGCCTTGGGCGAGCGGAGAAGAAGGCCGAGGCCCATGGAGGCGAAAGAGCGCCTGCAGCAGGAGTTGGCTGACAGAGCCGCAACCAAGGAGTGCCTTCAGCGAGAAGCTTCGGATCGCGAAGAGTAGCTCGCAACTGTTGCGGCTGCGTGCGAGAAGGAGGTGGCCGAGAAGCTGATGGATGCTGCCAAGGCCGTTTCCGGTAAGTGTTTTTGCATGTTTTTGGTTTTTCAGCTGCTCTATCTCCATGCCCTTATTCGATTCCTACTTTGTGTTTCTTTTGCTCCAGATGCTTCAGGTCGATCGTAGTGCCTTGGAGCACCGGAGTGCTCTGGACGATGCCACCGCGGCGGTCGAAGACCGCGGCGGTACTGCTGCTGGCTCCCTTGCCAAGGCCAAGGAGATCCTCGGGCGCTTCTACAAGGAGATCGTTCCCAAGGGCGCTGCCCTTGAGGATGTTGATTCTTTGGCGGATGCGCTGTCGGAGGATGCACCTGCGGCCTACAAGCGCAAGCAGAAGGGCATCGACGCTTCCATGGGGCTGTCCATGGCCATGGCGTCTGGAGTGGAACTGGATCTTCATCAGGTCACCTCCCAGATGCCAACAGCTCCTGATGGATCCGAGGTAGCCTTTGATCTCTTCACTTCTCATTGTAAGTGGTATGGTCCGAAGCTTATCGACCTACTAGCGGACTATGCGGCGAGGCAGCAGGTAGAATCCAGGAGCAGGCACTCTGGCTTCAAGGCCACTCCGGATGCGGCTGCTTAGGATTCGTTGTTGTAGCTATAGGATAGTGTACCTTCTTTTGTAATGTATACTTTTGGTGATGAACATTTTCTCCTTATGCCACATAGTGGATTTTGATGTATATGAATGATGCTTCGAGTTGTTGCCCAAAAAATGTATTGTTCATATTCTTGCTTGCTTGCCTTTAGGGTCCTTCAGGTGAGGCTCCCATGAATACTTCGACCGCTCCTCAGCCGCGACCATCTTTGGATGATGCGTCGCAGCTTGTTTTTTTCGTGACCGCATCCACAGTCTTGAGAAGGAGATACTTGGCGTCCGAGGCCATGCGGATGTGTGGAAGTCGAAGGCGGAGCGAGCTACCTCCAGGGAGGAGTATCTGATGGGGGAGCTGCGGCAAATGGCCGAGCAACTACAATGTAAGTTTTCTTGAGCTGTTGCTTGTTTTCAGATGCTCCTTTGCTTGAGTGTCATTTTACTCTGTATTTTTCTCCAGGTGCCAACCTTGTTCCGAGGGAGGAGAAAGAGCATGTTGCAGTTCGGATCAATTGCTTGACCCAACAGGATATGGAAGACGGAGGTTTTTTCTGGATGGACCGCGACCGGGCCACCGTCCTTGCGATGGTGCAGGATCATGTTCATCAGGTCTCACGGGTGCTGAAGCAGGTGAAGATTTCCCTAGCATCGATTCTGCACGTCATGTTCCCCCTTGATGAGGCGCCTTCGACTCTATGGGGTTTGCTGGCAAAGTTTCGAGACGTGGGTCACGTTAGGGAGTTGGTGCGGCACCAGTTGGTATCGGGGGTAAAGGCCGCCCTTTCCCTTGTTTGGCTGCATCGTCCAGATGTCGATCTTGCGGTGGTTGCGACTGAGCCGCCCCTTCGACCAAATGGTGGCCTTTGGGATATGCGCCCGCATTACGCGGCCGTTAGGCAGTATGCCAAAGAGATTGTAGATCTTTTTGAGCATTGGGCGCACGTGATCCTTCAGAGTAGGTCGACGCTGTAAAAAGATAGATGTAAAACTTGTATATATTTCGAGTGGGATTATTGTGCCCTTTGTTGTAAAGATTATTTGTATTAGCACGTGGTGCTTTATTGTATGCATGCCCTTTTCGTTAGCCTGGCGTGGTCAGCTACTCAGGTTTACATGCGTTGTACTCAGTCGACGAAGTCGTGAGGTGAGGCAAAGCCCCCGAGTGTGTTGTAACAGAAAGTAATGTAAGAAAAAGGGATAAATTTTTCGGGCGAGACACTTAGCTTTATTCATATCGTAATGAGGAGGTACATTGTTCGGCTGAGTAGCCTTATTGAAAGTTAAGAGGGATAGCTAGGGGTATAAGCGTCGCAATTGTGTGACGTTTCATGGGTTGGAGTATGCGACTCCAGACTCCACGTGCTTGAGGCGGTAGGCGCCACCTAGATGACTTTGGTGACGATGTAGGGTCCTTCCCAGGGTGACTTGAGCTTTTTCGGCCGCTCCTAATTGAGTCGTAGGACGAGGTCTCCTTTGACGAAGGACCTTGGGCACAGCCGACGGCTGTGATAGTTGTGGAGGCTCTGCTGGTAGACCGTTGAGCGAGCCGCGGCGATGTCGCATGCCTCGTCGAGTGTGTCGACAGCGTCTTCGAGTGCTGCCATTGATTCAGCTTCGCTGTAGGCGGCGACCCGTGGGGCCTTATGGCGCACTTCTGCAGGTAGCATGGCTTCGGCTCGGTGTACCATGAAGAAGGGCATGTAGCCTATTGAGCTGTTTGGCGTTGTGCGCAAGCTCCAGAGGACGGAGGGTAGCTCTTCTGCCCAGGCTCCTGCAAGCCGTTCGAGTGGGCCGAGTAGAGGTTTCTTGATGCCGCCGCCTACGAGGCCGTTGGCCTTTTCGACCTGCCCGTTGGTCTGCGGGTGCGCCACAGAGGCATATGATATGTTGACCCTAGAGCCTTCGTAGAAGTCCTAGAATTATTTGGAGATGAAGTTCGGCCCGTTGTCTGTGATGATGTTGTGCGGCACGCCGAACCTATAGACTATGGACTCGAAGAACTTGATGGCCGTTTTTCCCTTTTGGTTGGTGACGGGAATTGCTTCGATCCACTTGGTGAACTTGTCGACTGCAACCAGGAGGTAGACGTGGCCTCCTTTCGAAGATTTAGGCAGTTTGCCGATCATGTCAAGGCCCCATTGGGCGAAGGGCCAGGCCAGGGGTATGTGCCTGAGCTCCGATCCTGGTGCGTGCGGTTTATCCGCAAACCTTTGGCAGCCGTTGCACCTCTGGACGATGTCCTTGGCATCGTTCATGGCCGTTGGCCAGTAGAACCCAGCTCGTAGAGCTTTGGCGACGAGGGCGCGGCTGCCCGCGTGATGGCCGCAGATGCCCTCGTGGATGTCTTGGAGGATGGTTTTGCCATCACCGATGGTGACGCACCTTTGGAGTACACCTGAAATGCTGCGCTTGTACAACTCGCCATTGGTGATGGTGAAGGCCTTGGATCAGCGAGATATGCGCCGGGCATCTGTCGGGTCATCAGGCAGTTCTCTGTTGATCAGGTACCGAAGGTACGGTTGCGTCCATGTTTCTTCGATTGCCACGACCTGCATCAGGTTGACCAACGCGACCTCCGTGTCGAGCTTTTCGGGTCCTTCCTGTCCTTCGGGTACCGCAGCCCCCGAGTGCTCTGCTTCTTCGGGTGATCCCTTAGGGAATTTCCTTTTGACGGAAGGCACGCAGATTTGTTCGAGGAACACACTTGGTGGCACCGGTGCGTAGGTGGAGCCGATGTTGGCGAGTCTATCGTCTTCTTCGTTGCTTTCCCTTCCAACGTGCCAAAGCTCACAACCATTGAAGTCTCCTTCGAGTGAGTTGTAGAGCGCGCGGTACGCGATCATGTTAGCGGCGTGAGCGTCGCACTCGTTCATCGTATGATGGACGACAAGGTTTGAGTCATCATAGATGACTAGGCGCGTTGCGCCGCAGATCTTGGCCATCTTCATGCCGTGGATGAGGGCCTCGTATTCGGCTTCATTATTAGGGGCACGAAATTTCATCCGAAGGACGTATTTCATCTTATCGCCTTGCGGGGACGTCAGTATGATGCCAGGTCCTGCTCCAGCCTCACGCTTGGAGCCGTCGAAGTGCATCGTCCATGACTACGTCATATCCGGGGTGTCCGGCAACTGGAGTTCCATCCAGTGGACGAGGAAGTCAGGGAGGACCTGAGATTTGATCGCATGGCGCTTCTCGTAGATTATGTCTAGGGGGGATAGCTCGATGCCCCACAGGGCTACGCGTCCTATGGCTTCAGGGTTGTTCAGGATGCTGGACAGTGGTGCCTCGTTGACGACCATCACCTGATGCTCCTGGAAGTAGTGGCTCAACCGACGAGCCGTCATGAACACACCGTAGGCAAGTTTCTGGTAGTGAGGGTACCTCTGTTTTGTTGGCGTCAATACCTCGTTGAGGTAGTAGATTGGGCGTTGGACCACATGGGTCTTGCCATCTTCGGGTCGCTCAACCACGAGCACGGTGCTTACCACCTGATGCGTGGCTGCTATGTATAGCAGTAGAGGCTCGCGTTCCTTTGGTGTGACCAAGACGGGCGAGGTGGAGAGCAGCCGCTTCAGATCTTCGAATGCGTCGTCTGCTTCAGGTGTCCACTCAAATTTTTCTACTTTGCGTAGCAGCTGGTAGAAAGGCAGGGCCTTCTCACCCATGCAGCTGATGAATCTGCTCAGGGCCGCGATACGCCCAGCTAGCTGCTGGACACCTTAGAGGTTCTTTGGTTTCTCCATGGCCAGTATGGCCTGGATTTTCTTCGGGTTCGCCTCAATCCCTCGCTGGGAGATGAAGTAGCCTAGCAGTTGGCCAGATGGGACGCCGAAGGCGCACTTTTCTGGGTTTAGCTTGATCTTGTACTGATCGAGGTTGTCGAACGTCTCGCAGAGATTGTCGATCAGTGTCTTGGACTCCTTTGTCTTGACGACTATGTCATCGACATAGACCTGTATGTTGCGGCCGATCTGGCTCTTCATGCACGCCTGCATGCACCGCTGGTACGTGGCACCTGCGTTCTTCAGCCCGAAGGGCATTGTGTTGTAGCAGAATACTCTGAACGGCGTGATGAACGCCGTTTTCTCCTGATCTTCGACCTCCAGTCGAATTTGATTGTAGCCTGAGTAGGTGTCGAGGAACGAGAGTTTCTCGCATCCTGCCGTCGAATCGATGATCTGATTGATCCGAGGGAGAGGGAAGTGATCCTTTAGGCAGTGCTTATTGAGCGATGTGAAGTCCACGCACATCCACAGGATGTCCGTGTCCTTTTTAGGGACCAGCACGGTGTTGGCTAGCCATTCGCTTTCCTTAATCTCCCAGATGAAGTTGGCGTCGAGCCGTCTATTGACTTCGACTCCAACGGTTTCGGCCCGTGGCTCGGACAATCGTCGGATGGACTATTTGACGGGCTTGGCGTCTGTAAACACGTTTAGTGCATGCTCGACGAATTCCTTGGGAACTCCTGGCATGTCCGCAGGACACCAGACGAAGATTTCCTAGTGCTCACTGAGGAATTCGACGAGCGCGCTTTCCTATGCGGGGCTGAGGTCGTTAGCGATCAACGCCGTCTTGGAGGCGTCCGTCGGGTGGACCTGCACCTTTTTCGTGTTGACTGTTGAGTCGAACAACATGTCAGGTGCATTTTGCCTCGAGACTGGGGGTCCCCGTTGTCTGTCACCTCTCGAAGCCTTGTGAGCTCCTCCTGCATGCCGAACGACTAGGAGATTCTGTTGAAGTCTCTGTCGCAGTGGTTGGATCGGGTGAAGCTGCCTTGGACCGTGATGACGCCTCTAGGTCCTGGCATCTTGAGTAGCAGGTACGCATAGTGCGGTACTGCTAGGAACCTTGCGAATGCCACATGCCCGAGGATGGCATGGTATTGTGATGGCCAGTTCACCACTTCGAACTCGAGCCGTTCACATTGAAAGTTTTCGGTTTTGCCGAAGATGGCGTCGAGCCATATCTTTCCCAGGGGAAATATGCCCTTCCCTGGGACTATGCCGTGGAACGTTGTGTCGGATTGTTCCAGGCTACACAACGGGATCCGCATTGCTTCTAGGGTGCTAGAAAACATCAGGTTGATGCCGCCGTCCATGAAGACACGGCTCATCTCAAACCCTCCGATCTGCGCATCAAGCACCAGGGCAGCATGACCTGGGTGGGGGATCTAGCGGGGGTGATCTGTGGCATCCCGCAAAACCACTACTAGAAAATCGCGTTGTTTTTGTGCATTGCATCATCATGACATCATCATGCATAATATTTTACCTGAAACTATGTTGCGAAAGACTATGGTTTTCCGAAACTAGCCCTCCTTCTATTTCAAATTAAACCCCCGGATGCTTCCGGGTATTTTGTTTGCCTAAAAACTATTTACAAAAGTGTATTGCAAATTAAATAAAAGTTATAATATTTTAGGGGGGCAGTCGAACGGGCCGATTCGACCCAGTCGACCACCCCCGTACAAACAGGTCGGTCCACCCTAAACCCCTTTTGCACCCAACCTAGTCTACCCACCCCTCCAGCCACCTCACCCCACCCAATCCTCTCTTGCCACCTCACCTCTCTCCCTTCTCCCCACCACTCATCTGCTGCCACCTCACCTCCCACCTGCCAGCCAACACCCCCACTCACCCGAGCCAGTCCTCACCCCTCTCCCTGTTCCCCGGGCCCCGCAGCCCCTTCCTCCCTCACCCCACACCGACCCACCCCGCGCCTGGCCCACCTCCTGCTGTCCCCCGGCCCCACCTCCCCCACGCGACCCTCTCTCCCCGACCCCGTCTCCCCATCCTCCCGAGCGCCGCGTCCTCTGCATCGAGGCGCCGCTCCTCCCTCCTCCCCGCTTCGCCAAGCCGCTGGCCCCGTCGCGCTTTCCTCCCCCCTCCGGCCGTCCCTGCCTCCACCCCCCACCTCGCCGCTCGCCGTCCCCCTCCTCTCCTCTCCGGCGCCGGCCACCGCTGTTCCCCTGGCCGCCTCCTCCTCTGGCCGCAGGATCCCGCCGCCCCGAGCCCTCCTCGTCGTCGCGGCCGCGCGCTCGGCCTCCCTTTGCCCGACGCCGGCCCCTCCCCGAGCTCCGCCCGCTGCGCCCCGAGATCGCCGCTCCGCCTCCCTCGTCCGAGCCCCTCCGCCCGAGCCCGCGAGGCCCCTCCTCGCCGGCCAGACCGGCCTGACCTCGCCCGCCAGCAGGTCCCCGACGCTCCTCCCGCATGCGTCCGGCCCCGTCCTCCACCTTGTTCGCCGTCGGTCGCCTCCCCTCGGCTGGCGCGCGAGCCGCCGTCGCCGGTCACCTCTCCACCCGCCGTCGCCTCAAGCCGCAAGCTCCGTGGCAGCGGGCCACTGTCGCTGCTGTTGGCCGTCCTCACGCCATCGCTGTTGGCAGCAAGCCCGCTACCCGACGCCAACCTGGGTTGACTCCACCCTCTGCCGCGCCAGTGCTGCCCTGTTTGTGGCTGTCCTCGTGTGTAAATGTGCAGGTGTCCCTTTGTTGTCTTGTGTTTTGATGTTGGCCATGATCTTCAGATGGGTATAGTGCTTCGGTGGTGATGCCTCTGTTAAGACCGAGACCAAGAGCTGTGTCCCTAGTTCCTCCTGGACAAGGACAAGATCTTCGTCGCGACACCCCGAGTTCTCCCACCCGAAATGCGATGGTTGTACTCCGAGAACTCCGTCACGGAGCATCAAGCACTTCTTCATGGACATCAAGACCTCGGATCCGATGACCGAGACCTTGGAGACCGATCCAAAGCGCCAGGACCTCCTTCTCGGAACCATCAAGTACTTCCTCTCGGACGCCATGACCGTCTACACGGGCCCGAAGCCCACGGATGCGACAAGATCTACTCCGTTATCCGAGAACGATACCGCCGAGACCGAACCCCAGATCCGGACCCTGAGGCCGAACCCCGAAACCCTCGGCACCCCAAGATCGTCGAACCCTAATGTGTGACCCTGATCCGAGCCCCTATTTTTATAAATGCTATATATAAAACTTGTTGCATATTAAATTGTTCATGCATGCATATCTGTGTGTGGTTTGGGGGCCTTATGCCGATTCACCTCATAATTAAATATGGGGCCCATATGCGGACAAATCGAGTCTTATATTGGCCCCATTTAAATTTGTGTAGCGAACCGGTGCTATCTTTTGCCATGTTAATCCAACATTTAAATTGCGGGGTATCTAAACAACTGGAACCATATATTTAATGGTCGGGACCCCGGTTCCGCTTAATATGGCCTAATTGCATCTTTGCCATGTCATACATCATGCATGCATCATGCCTGATCTTCTGCCGTTGTATTAAATAGTGCATCCGGTGATTGTGCTAGTGTTTGGTTCTTCGCGGATAAGGCCGTTGAGTTGATGCGAGTGTCGACCTGATCCTCGGTGAACCTTCAGCAATGTTTTCAGGCGAGCACCTTCCCCTTTCTACCTATCTTCCTTTTATAGTCTTTATTCCCTCCTGTTGATCTATTGCTATCTGTGTTGCGATGCTCTAGTTTTCGTACCCGTGATATCCCTTGCAGCCTTATATTGCCTTGGACACCGCCTATTACCTGTTGTTTGGTAGATAGTCGGACCTGCGCGTCGTAGCCGCTTGCTCAAGTGATGTTGCGTGTTGTCAAGTGCCACAGTTGTTGGAGTATTGCCGCATGTCTAATGTTGGAGATGATCATGGCTTTAATTATTGTTCACTTTATTTACTGTTTAACAACTAAAATTGAAGTAGGTAAGCAGAGGCACCGGTGGGTGATAGATAATATCTGGTTTCCGACCGCCCACTTGTGTCCCGTAGGACCCCGAGTTCTTGACACCTGTTCCGAGATCGAGCGCGCTAACCACAGGTGGGGAGATATGGGCCCCCCATTGATTAGTACCTGATTTCAAAGTATTGTACTGGGGGCCACAAACTAGTTTGAGGTTTTATTTACTATCCTGTACTTATGCCATGCTTTACTGCTTTATTTAAATTGTGCGATGGATAGCACACTGTACTGTTTAGGGAGCGGAGTGTTTTCGCGGTATCGACAGTCCCAGTTTTGGGATTTGCTGTCGTTTACAGCCACTGGCGCAAACCCTGAGTCCGTCTCGGAGACCGGCCGACTTCGTTGCGGGTGTACTTAGTGGGGTGGCCCCCCGTGCTTGCTTTGGGTCTGGGAAACGTCATGACTTAGGCCCCGCCGACATACCGATGGGTGTATGTTAATTGATCTGGCAAAAAGGGTCGAAGTGCTTGTGGATACTTTGGTGCACCCCTGCAGGGTTAAATCTTTTCGAGAAGCCGTGTCCGCGGTTATGGACGACTTGGAGCACAGTGCTTGATCATAGACAACTATAACTAAAGTTTATTGTTATAAATTGACTTGTATCCGATATGACTAGTAATCAGCTTCACTGCAACGGAATGGCTAAATAAAAGTACCAACAACTGCTGGGTTTTGGGATATCTCATGTTAATTGAATCGGACTAGTAAGTGCTGCCACTAGAACGGAATGGTTCACTAAAAGTGCCCACTGCTTACTTTATCAGGATGACTACCTATATTTGACTAGTAATTGCTGCAACGGTAACTGAATAAATAAAACTGCCAACTGTGTGAGTTCCTCGGTCGACTTCCTCGTTTGGTCTCGAGGGGGAAACACTAGGATGGGTTTGTTTGATGGTAGCATCAGGTTGGTTCCGCATAGGTCTTTCTTACCCCTCTCTAATAGCCGCCAGTTGTATCGAGTCTCTATAGGTTGTTTAGTGCATGCTGCCGCTGCCGCTCAGTCCACCATACCTATGTAGGCGAGGACCGCCGAATTCTAGTCTCGCCGTGTACTGGCCTCAGTACTGACGCTCTCTCTTTTTCCTTTGCCCTTTGTCGGCACCCCTTTTGTTTAAGCAGGTTTGAGATCGACGTCGTTAGCAGGGTTACCCTTCCGGCTTGGCCTGGGCAGGGTTATGGACGCCATTGGTTATTCTTCAGGGCTCTTAGCCCCATTTGCATCTTGTCCGTAGTCGGACGCTCAATCGTTTTCAAGGTGATTTGGATCTTTATATACTATATCTGTATTCTTGACTCATTGAGTCGCTGTTGTATATATACCTGTTCTGTGGGTCCCATCGAGGACTGTTGTGTAATGTTATTACTTCGTTTTCCACCTGCACGAAAGTGCCTGGTGGGCACCTTTGAATCGTTTCTATGCGGGTTTGGCGGGGATCGCTGAAACTTGCATAGGGCCGATTCTGAGGGTGTTACAGAGTGGTATCAGAGCTCAGCAGTTGCGATACCCCACAAGTCCAGCCTGTAGGATAACCTAGCTAACGGCCGAAGTAGAGTGTCAAAACTATTTTGCAAACTCGGTTGGATAGTTCTGATTAGGTCTGATTTTACTCCTTACCCCTCTGCTATTCTCCTCTTACCTCTGTGTGTTTTGAATCCGCTCTCTTCTCTCTCTTCGAGTCCAGGATTTCTCGTGGTTGGGTTCCATCGTACCTTCAGGGTTTCGCTTCCTCCTTTGGTAACGGTGTTGCTACATCTGGTCTTCATGCTATCCGAGGAACCCTTCGTCTGGTGGACTTCTCTTTGTTCCTTCTCGTGCCTTCCGGTGTTTTCCGACGCGACGACATCATCTACGCCAGATCCGATGCAGAGTCTGCATCACTCCTTTGTTTCCGAACCTCGCTTGTCGAGATCTTCAGTCTGATTCCGAGAATGGTTGCACGCTTTTCTACTGATTGTGCAGAGTAATAGTTTGGGTGCGTGATGGATTGGCCCCCATGCCGACTACCCTTACTATTCGCTCTTGTACATTGAAGTGGGATAGGCCGTATCTTTTCTCTCCTTCTATCGAAGTTAGAGGTGGCTTTATTTGTGGATACCTCTACCTTCGCCCTTTGATCCCGGAGGGTTCTCTGACGATCTCGGACAACGACCTCTTGTTAGTGGAGTCGCGAGGTTCTACCGAATCGAGAAGACGCAGATCGCCGACCTTCCTTCCGGTACCATGAGGCGGATCTCGAGGGCGAGATCCATTGTTAGTGGTGTCGAATTGTGGCATCCCGCAAAACCACTACTAGAAAATCGCGTTGTTTTTGTGCATTGCATCATCATGACATCATCATGCATAATATTTTACCTGAAACTATGTTGCGAAAGACTATGGTTTTCCGAAACTAGCCCTCCTTCTATTTCAAATTAAACCCCCGGATGCTTCCGGATATTTTTTTTGCCTAAAAACTATTTACAAAAGTGTATTGCAAATTAAATAAAAGTTATAATATTTTAGGGGGGCAGTCGAACGGGCCGATTCGACCCAGTCGACCACCCCCGTACAAACAGGTCGGTCCACCCTAAACCCCTTTTGCACCCAACCTAGTCTACCCACCCCTCCAGCCACCTCACCCCACCCAATCCTCTCTTGCCACCTCACCTCTCTCCCTTCTACCCACCACTCATCTGCTGCCACCTCACCTCCCACCTGCCAGCCAACACCCCCACTCACCCGAGCCAGTCCTCACCCCTCTCCCTGTTCCCCGGGCCCCGCAGCCCCTTCCTCCCTCACCCCACACCGACCCACCCCGCGCCTGGCCCACCTCCTGCTGTCCCCCGGCCCCACCTCCCCCACGCGACCCTCTCTCCCCGACCCCGTCTCCCCATCCTCCCGAGCGCCGCGTCCTCTGCATCGAGGCGCCGCTCCTCCCTCCTCCCCGCTTCGCCAAGCCGCTGGCCCCGTCGCGCTTTCCCCCCCCTCCGGCCGTCCCTGCCTCCACCCCCCACCTCGCCGCTCGCCGTCCCCCTCCTCTCCTCTCCGGCGCCGGCCACCGCTGTTCCCCTGGCCGCCTCCTCCTCTGGCCGCAGGATCCCGCCGCCCCGAGCCCTCCTCGTCGTCGCGGCCGCGCGCTCGGCCTCCCTTTGCCCGACGCCGGCCCCTCCCCGAGCTCCGCCCGCTGCGCCCCGAGATCGCCGCTCCGCCTCCCTCGTCCGAGCCCCTCCGCCCGAGCCCGCGAGGCCCCTCCTCGCCGGCCAGACCGGCCTGACCTCGCCCGCCAGCAGGTCCCCGACGCTCCTCCCGCATGCGTCCGGCCCCGTCCTCCACCTTGTTCGCCGTCGGTCGCCTCCCCTCGGCTGGCGCGCGAGCCGCCGTCGCCGGTCACCTCTCCACCCGCCGTCGCCTCAAGCCGCAAGCTCCGTGGCAGCGGGCCACTGTCGCTGCTGTTGGCCGTCCTCACGCCATCGCTGTTGGCAGCAAGCCCGCTACCCGACGCCAACCTGGGTTGACTCCACCCTCTGCCGCGCCAGTGCTGCCCTGTTTGTGGCTGTCCTCGTGTGTAAATGTGCAGGTGTCCCTTTGTTGTCTTGTGTTTTGATGTTGGCCATGATCTTCAGATGGGTATAGTGCTTCGGTGGTGATGCCTCTGTTAAGACCGAGACCAAGAGCTGTGTCCCTAGTTCCTCCTGGACAAGGACAAGATCTTCGTCGCGACACCCCGAGTTCTCCCACCCGAAATGCGATGGTTGTACTCCGAGAACTCCGTCACGGAGCATCAAGCACTTCTTCATGGACATCAAGACCTCGGATCCGATGACCGAGACCTTGGAGACCGATCCAAAGCGCCAGGACCTCCTTCTCGGAACCATCAAGTACTTCCTCTCGGACGCCATGACCGTCTACACGGGCCCGAAGCCCACGGATGCGACAAGATCTACTCCGTTATCCGAGAACGATACCGCCGAGACCGAACCCCAGATCCGGACCCTGAGGCCGAACCCCGAAACCCTCGGCACCCCAAGATCGTCGAACCCTAATGTGTGACCCTGATCCGAGCCCCTATTTTTATAAATGCTATATATAAAACTTGTTGCATATTAAATTGTTCATGCATGCATATCTGTGTGTGGTTTGGGGGCCTTATGCCGATTCACCTCATAATTAAATATGGGGCCCATATGCGGACAAATCGAGTCTTATATTGACCCCATTTAAATTTGTGTAGCGAACCGGTGCTATCTTTTGCCATGTTAATCCAACATTTAAATTGCGGGGTATCTAAACAACTGGAACCATATATTTAATGGTCGGGACCCCGGTTCCGCTTAATATGGCCTAATTGCATCTTTGCCATGTCATACATCATGCATGCATCATGCCCGATCTTCTGCCGTTGTATTAAATAGTGCATCCGGTGATTGTGCTAGTGTTTGGTTCTTCGCGGATAAGGCCGTTGAGTTGATGCGAGTGTCGACCTGATCCCCGGTGAACCTTCAGCAATGTTTTCAGGCGAGCACCTTCCCCTTTCTACCTATCTTCCTTTTATAGTCTTTATTCCCTCCTGTTGATCTATTGCTATCTGTGTTGCGATGCTCTAGTTTTCGTACCCGTGATATCCCTTGCAGCCTTATATTGCCTTGGACACCGCCTATTACCTGTTGTTTGGTAGATAGTCGGACCTGCGCGTCGTAGCCGCTTGCTCAAGTGATGTTGCGTGTTGTCAAGTGCCACAGTTGTTGGAGTATTGCCGCATGTCTAATGTTGGAGATGATCATGGCTTTAATTATTGTTCACTTTATTTACTGTTTAACAACTAAAATTGAAGTAGGTAAGCAGAGGCACCGGTGGGTGATAGATAATATCTGGTTTCCGACCGCCCACTTGTGTCCCGTAGGACCCCGAGTTCTTGACACCTGTTCCGAGATCGAGCGCGCTAACCACAGGTGGGGAGATATGGGCCCCCCATTGATTAGTACCTGATTTCAAAGTATTGTACTGGGGGCCACAAACTAGTTTGAGGTTTTATTTACTATCCTGTACTTATGCCATGCTTTACTGCTTTATTTAAATTGTGCGATGGATAGCACACTGTACTGTTTAGGGAGCGGAGTGTTTTCGCGGTATCGACAGTCCCAGTTTTGGGATTTGCTGTCGTTTACAGCCACTGGCGCAAACCCTGAGTCCGTCTCGGAGACCGGCCGACTTCGTTGCGGGTGTACTTAGTGGGGTGGCCCCCCGTGCTTGCTTTGGGTCTGGGAAACGTCATGACTTAGGCCCCGCCGACATACCGATGGGTGTATGTTAATTGATCTGGCAAAAAGGGTCGAAGTGCTTGTGGATACTTTGGTGCACCCCTGCAGGGTTAAATCTTTTCGAGAAGCCGTGTCCGCGGTTATGGACGACTTGGAGCACAGTGCTTGATCATAGACAACTATAACTAAAGTTTATTGTTATAAATTGACTTGTATCCGATATGACTAGTAATCAGCTTCACTGCAACGGAATGGCTAAATAAAAGTACCAACAACTGCTGGGTTTTGGGATATCTCATGTTAATTGAATCGGACTAGTAAGTGCTGCCACTAGAACGGAATGGTTCACTAAAAGTGCCCACTGCTTACTTTATCAGGATGACTACCTATATTTGACTAGTAATTGCTGCAACGGTAACTGAATAAATAAAACTGCCAACTGTGTGAGTTCCTCGGTCGACTTCCTCGTTTGGTCTCGAGGGGGAAACACTAGGATGGGTTTGTTTGATGGTAGCATCAGGTTGGTTCCGCATAGGTCTTTCTTACCCCTCTCTAATAGCCGCCAGTTGTATCGAGTCTCTATAGGTTGTTTAGTGCATGCTGCCGCTGCCGCTCAGTCCACCATACCTATGTAGGCGAGGACCGCCGAATTCTAGTCTCGCCGTGTACTGGCCTCAGTACTGACGCTCTCTCTTTTTCCTTTGCCCTTTGTCGGCACCCCTTTTGTTTAAGCAGGTTTGAGATCGACGTCGTTAGCAGGGTTACCCTTCCGGCTTGGCCTGGGCAGGGTTATGGACGCCATTGGTTATTCTTCAGGGCTCTTAGCCCCATTTGCATCTTGTCCGTAGTCGGACGCTCAATCGTTTTCAAGGTGATTTGGATCTTTATATACTATATCTGTATTCTTGACTCATTGAGTCGCTGTTGTATATATACCTGTTCTGTGGGTCCCATCGAGGACTGTTGTGTAATGTTATTACTTCGTTTTCCACCTGCACGAAAGTGCCTGGTGGGCACCTTTGAATCGTTTCTATGCGGGTTTGGCGGGGATCGCTGAAACTTGCATAGGGCCGATTCTGAGGGTGTTACATGATCCGAATGATTGAATTTGATGCAGGACTCCGAACCGCTGAGGTACTCAGGGATGGCGGGCGGAGCGGTCACAGCCAGGCTGACTTGGCGGGTGATCTTCTTTTGCACCCTGTTTGTTGGGCGCCCTTTTTGGATCATCAGGGACCCTTTCGGCGCGGGGTACCTGTTTACGCTGTTGTTTTGCACAGGTGTGATTGCTTGATTCGAAGGCCCCACGGGTGGTGGTGGAGGAGCTCCGTGGGCGATGTCGCCTGGTGCAGGTGCGGGTCCGAACCCGGGTTGAGGATCTGCTGTCGCATCTGGGTGAAACCCTCACTGAGTTTTTGGAACTCGCGGCAATCCTTCAGCATGTGGCTGGCCTTCTTTTTGCCATCCTGCTTGTCGATGTAGAAGTGGATGGCGCATGGGCCCAAAAATTTGTCGTATGCCGAGGGTTCGTCGTCACGGCCGCGGTGCTGCCACGTGGGAAGTACCTCTCTCTGTTTCCGCTGGCTCCCATCACACCCGCGAGTTTGCGTTGGGCGTCCTCCATCACGGAAGTTGTTTCCATGGTATCCACCGCTGCTGCGGTTGTTGTCGTTGCGGCGGTCGGCATAGCCAGCCGAAACCATGTCGGGCCCGTCGCGATCGTCGTAGACGCGCGATCTTCACTTGCTACGGCGCTTGCGTCGGCGGCCGTAGTCATCTTACTCATCTGAATGTGCTCGGTGGATGGAGTCCTCGCCATCTGCCCACCTGTTGGCGATGTCCATGAGGTGGTCACGTGTCTTGGGCTTGACGCGCCCAAGTTCCTCCTTGAAGTCAGGGCGCTTGATGCCGTCCTTAAAGGTGTCGATCATTCTCTCCTCGGAGATATGCGCTGTGGAGTTCTTGATGTTGGACCGGCGTAGTATATACGAG
Organism: Avena sativa; assembly: GCA_916181665.1. Lineage (NCBI taxonomy): Eukaryota > Viridiplantae > Streptophyta > Magnoliopsida > Poales > Poaceae > Avena > Avena sativa. The sequence continues at coordinate 292,340,157 of OV702297.1, read as the reverse complement.
CGAATGGATTCGCCCGTTCGTTGAGTGCAGGCCCGCAGTTCCTCGATCGAGGTTGGCCTCTTGCTGGTGCCTTTAAAGTTTCGGATGAAACTGTACGCCAGCTTCGGATGGAGCCCGAGGACAGGTTGCTGAGCCAGATCCGGGCTGCGCCTGTCAGCTGCAGTTGAAGGCATTGCAGGGCAGTGTTCTTGTTTCCGCCGTGGAGCTTAACGGACGACAGGTGGTCGCTGAGCTAGGCTTTCGGGTCCTGTGTCCTGTCGAACTTCGCAGTATCCAAAGGAAGCTTGAAATTTCTCGGCATCCGCGTTCACCGAACAGATCTGCTGAAGCATCGAGCTCCACAGATGTAGCATCCCAATTGTCTAACATTGGAATGCTACATAAGAAATACCGATCAACACTACCTTATATTTGTTATTTGTTGCATCATCATGACATCATCCTCATGGTCATCATGACACATTGCATAGGCCATATTTTAAAATGTTGCATGTGATATGTTGCCTTGCATTGCATTTTGTATCTTGCTTGTGTGTTATTGCTATCACCTCCCTTTCCCTCTTTTTATATCCCTCTATTTTGTTTTCTACAAGCTTTTGATCCATGTGAAGGTCCACTAATTCTACAAATGATTTTATTCAATTTGCAAAACCTAAATCTTCATATTCTTATAAATGCCCAAATGGACATGTATACATGTGGGCATCATCTCTCCTCCTTTGTTCTTGTTCCCCCTTGCCCCTTTATGTTGTCCAAAAATATGTGTTCAATTTCTGCTAAAGCTTCAAATGGTTGAGGCAATAATCTTTGCTTATTTGAAACAAAACAAAACAAAACAAACAAACAAACAAAAGAAATCATATCAGGAAATAATATAGAGAGAGGTTCATACCTGGCAACAGCCCAGCCCAACAGCGCAAACATTCCTTTTCCCAGCCCAGGTCCCGTTCGCAGCGTCGTCCCTGCTCTTCTGTTTTCCGTCGCCGTTTACTGTTGCCTTCCTCCCGTCTCCCCCCTCTCTCTCTCTCGGCCTCTGACGGAGGAGCAGGTAGGCGTCCACCCACCGTTGTCCTCATCACCCGCCACCACCACCGAGATGCGCCTCCTTCTTATCCCCCAAGTGGCCTCTGAACCCTAGCCCCTCCCCTCTTCCACCCTCTCGCCGCCACCTCCTTCTCCTGTAGCTTGCTGTGAGAGCCAAGAGGAATCACCAGAGCATCTTCACAGTGTCGTCGCCATGATCCACGTCGAGGCCACCAGATGGCGGGGATCGTGTCGCCGCGCTTGGGCCGTCCTCCAGCAAGTAGTAGAGGGATCGCAGCTCCCTGGAGCCTCCTCCCCGAAGTCATCTCTATTCGTGTCAAGAGAACCTCACCGCCGACTACTTCCTGGACTCCTTCCCGAAGCTTCTGACCACCATCAGCACCACTTGTAGTAAGAATTGATCGCGGTGAGTTCCCTCTCTCTCCTTTCCCCCTCACCTGAGCATCATTCTCCCTGCTATTAGCTTGCTATCGATGCCGGATTTGCTTCCCTTGACGCACTCGCGCGCGCACATGCAGCAGCACGCGCCCCTGCAGTTTTACCGCATTGCCTCTGCTCTCTCTAATGCCACGTCCTCCTTGTTTCGACTCTAGCACCGTCCCTCAACGGCTGCGTAGAGGGCACTCCCCTATATCCATCGCCGCAAACCGCAGCCTAAAGGAAATTCCGAGGCTCTCGTAATCATCTGCGCAACCTTAGCCGTTTCGTGCTGGCCGTCTATCGACGAACAGGTTCAGTTCGTCAGCGTTTTCTGTCCGTGTTTGTCGCAAGATCCCGACCACCCTGGTCCCTCTTCCGGCGGTGACCCCTTGAAAGTTTGTGCTCTCGGTACTTCAGGCTAGCCACCGGTGAAGACCCCTCCCCAAACAATCAATCGTACCTCTCATGTGCTTCCGTCGAAGTCCGCCATTTTTACCTGTCTCGTCTGTCATTTTGCCACCGACTGAATGTGGTTCCAACATGAAATATGTTTTTTTATGAATTCAAATGTCAATTCAATTACCTTCAGAACTAATTCAAACTAGTCAAACCTTTGACTTTGACCCCTCTTTAATAATTTGACTTAAATAATAATTTAAATTCATAAATTCAAATAAATTGAATAATATATGTTTTTGAATTAGAAAAATGTGCGGAATCTAATTATGATATTTATAATACCATTTGAATAATTTAAAATTTCTAAATAATTTAATTGCTAATAAATGCTATTTCTTAATAATTGCATAACTTTAATTCTGTAACTCCGAATTCGACAAATAATTTGTCCAAATCGATCAGCACGACAAGACCTCTCCAACCATGATATCCATGTTATCATTTGCATCATGAATTAAGAGCAGTTTTATAATCAGTATTGTTTATGCAAGGAAAACATGATAAATAAAATTGGGAAGTAATTGTTTCTTATTAATAATGCCTCACAAATGCTATATTATTAATGTGCAATGCCCCTTATACCTTTTCAACATAGTTTGCATCATTAATTTGCCATGTCATGCATCATATCATGATCATGCCGATTCTTCCGCATTAGTTGTAATTGTTGCATCGCTTGTTCCTTTTAGTGTTTGCTTCTTCCCGGATAGGACGATGAGATGTTGTGAGATTCGACAAGTTCTTCAGTTATGAAACTTTGGCAATGTTTTCAGGCGAGCATTCTCCCTCTTTCTACCTATTTTACTTTATAGTCTTTATTTCCTCTGTTGATCTATTGCTATCTGTGTTGCGATGCTCTAGTTTTCGTACCCGTGATATCCCTTGCAGCCTTATATTGCCTTGAACACATCCTATTACATGTTATTTGGTAGATAGTCAGCCTAGCGAGTCGTAGTTGCTTGCGCAGGTGTTGCGTCGCGCCGTCGATGTTCCACAGTTGTTGGAGTAATGCCTTATGTTTAATGTTGGAGATGATTATAACTTTAATTACTGTTTAATAACTAAAATTGAAGTAGGTAAATAATGCAGAGGCACAGGTGGGCAATAGATGTTATTTGGTTTTTAACCGTCCACTTGTGTCCCGTAGGACCCCGAGTACTTGATACCTGTTTTTTGAATATTCGCACTATCCGCATGTGGGACCATGAATCCCCCTTGCCAGAGCTTGAGTCATATCTTATTTCTTGGGGCCACAAAGTAGTTTGGGGCTTTATTACTATCCTGTACTTATGCCATGATTTACTGCTTTATTTATGATTGTGCGTGGAGCGCTTGTACTGTTTTGGAACCCCGTGCCACGTTTTCGCGGTATCGATAAGCCCAGTCACACTTTCGGGTTCCCAGTCGTTTACAGCCGTCGTCACAAACCTCTGGGTCCGTCTCGGAGCCGGCCAACTTCGTAGCGGGTAGCTTGGTGGGGTGCCCCCCTGAAATTATATGAATCTTGCAATTGCTCTGTCGTGATGCCTCATTGGGTTTTCATTTGGTTTTTCTCGAGGTTGATCGTTCGTGTGTTGCTATTTGTGCCCCCCTGCAGGGTAAAACTTTCTGAAAGTCGTGTCCACGGTTATGGACGACTTGGAGCATAGTATCTTGATCATAGACAACTATAAATAAAGTAGTGCTATAAATTTGACTTTATAATGACTAGTAATCAGCTTCACTATAATGGAATGGCTAAATAAAAGTGCCAACAACTGCTGGTTTGGGTTGTCACCTGTTACCATTGTATCTGACTAGTAAGTATTGCAACTACAACGGAATGGCTAAATAAAAGTACCAACAACTGCTGGGTTTTGGGATGCCTCATGCTATATGTATCTGACTAGTAAGTACTACAACTACAACGGAATGGTGAACTAAAACTGCCCATTGCTTATTATATCAGGATGACTCATGCTATCTATATCTGACTAGTAATTGCCGCAACTATAACGGAATGAATAAAATTGCCAACTGTGTGAGTTCCTCGGTTGACTTCCTCGTTTGGTCTCGAGGGGGAAATACCAGGATGGGTATGCTTGGTTCTAGTTTCATGTTGGATCCGAATAGGTCTTTCTTATCCCTATCTGATAGCCTCCAGTTGTATTGAGTCTCTATAGGTTGTTTTGTGCAAGATGCGCTGCCGCTTCAGTCCACCATACCTATGTAGGCAAGGACCGCTGAATTCTAGTCTCGCCGTGTACTGGCCTCAGTACTGACCGCTCTCTTTTTCTTTTGCCCTTTGCCGGCACCCCTTTTGTTTAAGCAGGTTTTGAGATCGACGTCGTTAGCAGGGTTACCCTTCCGGCGTGGCCTGGGCAGGGTTATGGACGCCATTGGTTATTCTTCAGGGCTCTTAGCCCCATTTGCATCTTGTCTGTAGTCGGACGTTGTATCGTTTTCAAGGTGATTTGGATCTTTGTATGGTATATCTGTATTCTTGACTCTTTGAGTCATTGTTGTATATATCTGCTCTGTGGGTTCCATCGTGGACTATTGTGTAATGGTATTACTTTGTTTTCCACCCGCACGAAAGTGCCTGGTGTGCACCTTTGAATCGTTTCTATGCGAGTTTGGCGGGAATCGCTGAAACTTGCATAGGACCGATTCTGAGGGTGTTACAGAGTGGTATCAGAGCTCAGCAGTTATGATACCCCGCTGGTCCAGCCTGTAGGATAACCTAGCTAACTGACGTTATAAAGTGTCAAAACTATTTTGCAAAATCGGTTGGATAGATCTGACTAGGTCTGCTTTTATTCCTTACCCCTCTGCTATTCTCCTCTTACTACTACGTGTTTTGAATCTTCTCTCTTATCTTTTCTTCGAGTTCGGGAATTCTCGTGGTTGGGCTTCCTTCATACCTTCAGGGTTTCGCTTCCAACCTCTTATAATGGTGCTTTGACATCTGGTCTTCATGCTATCTGAGGAATTTTCCTCTGTTGTATCTTTCAGTGGACCGAAAATTCACTATTTTTTTTTCTCTTTGTATCTCCGGATTTTCCCAACATGACGACATCATCTACATCAGATCCGATAAAGATCCTGCATCAGTCCTTTGTTTCCAAACGTCTCTTGTCAAGATCTTCAGTCTAAATCCGAGAACGGGTTGCCCGCTTTTCTACTAAACGTGCGGAGTAATAGTTTGGGTGCGTGATGGATTGGCCCCCCATGTCGACTACTCATTCTATTTGCTCTTGTACATTGAAGTGTATTAGAATGCATCTTTTATCTCCTTCGATCGAAGTTAGAGGTGGCTTTATCTGTTGAGACCTTTACCTTCGTCCTTTGTTCGCCGGAGTGTTATCTTGACAACTTTGGCAAGGCGCATTCGCCGCACCATGCCCTTGAAGGAGCTACATGGGATCGTGAAGATTTCTTTCCTAGGAATCTCGGGTCGAGATTCTTGTTTAGTGGGGGAGAGTTGTAGCATCCCAATTGTCTAACATTGGAATGCTACATAAGAAATACCGATCAACACTACCTTATGTTTGTTATTTGTTGCATCATCATGACATCATCCTCATGGTCATCATGACACATTGCATGGGCCATATTTTAAAATGTTGCATGTGATATGTTGCCTTGCATTGCATTTTGTATCTTGCTTGTGTGTTATTGCTATCACCTCCCTTTCCCTCTTTTTATATCCCTCTATTTTGTTTTCTACAAGCTTTGGATCCATGTGAAGGTCCACTAATTCTACAAATGATTTTATTCAATTTGCAAAACCTAAATCTTCATATTATTGTAAATGCCCAAATGGACATGTATACATGTGGGCATCATCTCTCCTCCTTTGTTCTTGTTCCCCCTTGCCCCTTTATGTTGTCCAAAAATATGTGTTCAATTTCTGCTAAAGCTTCAAATGGTTGAGGCAATAATCTTTGATTATTTGAAACAAAACAAAACAAAACAAACAAACAAACAAAAGAAATCATATCAGGAAATAATATAGAGAGAGGTTCATACCTGGCAGCAGCCCAGCCCAACAGCGCAAACATTCCTTTTCCCAGCCCAGGTCCCGTTCGCAGCGTTGTCCCTGCTCTTCTGTTTTCCGTTGCCGTTTACTGTTGCCTTCCTCCCGTCTCCCCCTCTCTCTCTCGGCCTCTGACGGAGGAGAAGGTAGGCGCCACCCACCGTTGTCCTCGTCACCCTCCACCACCATCGAGACGCGCCTCCTTCTTATCCCCCAAGTGGCCTTTGAACCCTAGCCCCTCCCCTCTTCCACCCTCTCGCCGCCACCTCCTTCTCCTGTAGCTTGCTGTGAGAGCCAAGAGGAATCACCAGAGCATCTTCATAGTGTCGTCGCCATGATCCACGTCGAGGCCACCAGATGGCGGGGATCGTGTCGCCGCGCTTGGGCCGTCCTCCAGCAAGTAGTAGAGGGATCGCAGCTCCCTGGAGCCTCCTCCCCGAAGTCATCTCTATTCGTGTCAAGAGAACCTCACCGCCGACTACTTCCTGGACTCCTTCCCGAAGCTTCTGACCACCATCGGCACCACTTCTAGTGGGAATTGATCGCGATGAGTTCCCTCTCTCTCTCCTTTCCCCCTCACCTGAGCATCATTCTCCCTGCTATTAGCTAGCTATCGATGCCGGATTTGCTTCCCTTGACGCACTCGCGCGCGCGCATGCAGCAGCACGCGCCCCTGCAGTTTTACCGCATTGCCTCTGCTCTCTCTAATGTTGCGTCCTCCTTGTTTCGACTCTAGCACCGTCCCTCAACGGCTGCATAGAGGGCACTCCCCTATATCCATCGCCGCAAACCGCAGCCTAAACGAAATTCCGAGGCTCTCGTAATCATCTGCGCAACCTTATCCGTTTCGCGCTGGCCGTCTATCGATGAATAGGTTCAGTTCGTCAGCGTTTTCTGTCAGTGTTTGTCGCAAGATCCCGACCACCCTGGTCCCTCTTCCGGTGGTGACCCCTTGAAAGTTTGTGCTCTCGGTACTTCAGGCTAGCCACCGGTGAAGACCCCTCCCCAAACAATCAATCGTACCTCTCATGTGCTTCCGTCGAAGTCCGCCATTTTTACCTGTCTCGTCTGTCATTTTGCCACCGACTGAATGTGGTTCCAACATGAAATTTGTTTTTTTATGAATTCAAATGTCAATTCAATTATCTTCAGAACTAATTCAAACTAGTCAAACCTTTGACTTTGACCCCTCTTTAATAATTTGACTTAAATAATAATTTAAATTCATAAATTCAAATAAATTGAATAATATATGTTTTTGAATTAGAAAAATGTGCGGAATCTATTTATGATATTTAGAATACCATTTGAATAATTTAAAATTTCTAAATAATTTAATTGCTAATAAATGCCATTTCTTAATAATTGCATAACTTAAATTCTGTAACTCCGAATTCGACAAATAATATGTCCAAATCGATCAGCGCGACAAGACCTCTCCAACCATGATATCCATGTTATCATTTGCATCATGAATTAAGAGCAGTTTTATAATCAGTATTGTTTATGCAAGGAAAACATGATACATAAAATTGGGAACTAATTATTTCTTATTAATAATGCCTCACAAATGCTATATCATCAATGTGCAATGCCCCTTATACCTTTTCAACATAGTTTGCATCATTAATTTTCCATGTCATGCATCATATCATGATCATGCCGATTCTTCCGCATTAGTTGTAATTGTTGCATCGCTTGTTCCTTTTAGTGTTTGCTTCTTCCCGGATAAGACGATGAGACGTTGTGAGATTCGACAAGTTCTTCGGTTATGAAACTTCGGCAATGTTTTCAGGCGAGCATTCTCCCTCTTTCTACCTATTTTACTTTATAGTCTTTATTTCCTCTGTTGATCTATTGCTATCTGTGTTGCGATGCTCTAGTTTTCGTACCCGTGATATCCCTTGCAGTCTTATATTGCCTTGAACACATCCTATTACCTGTTGTTTGGTAGATAGTCAGCCTTGAGAGTCGTAGTTGCTTGCGCAGGTGTTGCGTCGCACAACTACAACGGAATGATGAACTAAAACTAAAACACACCCCTACGCTGACCCCCTCTGCACCTCCTGCCGAGCCCGCCCGCCGTCATCGTCCTCCCGGTCGGCGATTCCCAGGGACATGGATCCCGCCGTTTTCCCTACAGCCCTTCGTCCTGACCCAGAACCGACCCTCTTCCCTGCGAGCTTCCTCCGTCGTCCTTGCCTGCAGCGCGCCCGCTGCTGATGTCCTCTTCCTGTTGCTCCTGGAGTAGTGGTGGAGACATGGTGATGGATAAGTGTGGGTGTGTGCTGATGGTTCTACCACAGGCTTGTGGCACGTGTGTGACAAGTTCGTCCGTCTTTGATCGAAGAAAACCAGAACGACGAGATCCTCCTCGCCAATAACTGGCTCGATGCCGATGGTTCTTAGGGATGTACATGGTGCCACCTGAAGATCCTCGACGCTTGAAGAAGTATCAAGGGATTTCGAGAATCCACGCAAGATCTTCTTCACAAACATCAAGCTCTCCTTCATGGAATCCGAAGACCTTGATCCTCGGAGTTCGAAGACCGATCCCTGTCGAACCCCGAGAACCCTGAACCAAGATCGCCGAGACCCCTCCATGTGTGACCCTTTTTCTCGAAGCCTTATTTTATTAAATGATATATATCTTGTTGCATAACTAAATTGTCATGCTTTCGTATATATAATGTGGTTTGGGGGCCTTTTGCCGATTCATCTCATAATTAAATATGGAGGTCATATGTGGGCTTTTCTAGTCTAATATTGGCTCCATTAAAATTTGTGTAGCGAACCGATGCCATGTTTTCGCCTTACTAATACAACATTTAAATTGTGGGGTATATAAATAACATGAACCATCTAATTAATTGTCGGAACCCCGGTTCCGCTTAATATGGCCTAATTGCATCGCATCCTTGCCATGTCATACATCATACATGCATCATGCCTGATCTTTTGCCGTAGTATTAAATAGTGCATCCAGTGTTTCTTCTAGTGCTTTGCTTCTTCACGGGATAGGCCGATGAGTTGATGCGAGTGCCGACCCGATCTTCGGATAAACCTTTGGCAATGTTTTCATGCGAGCATTCTCCCCCTTTCTACCTATTTTACCTTTCTAGTCTTTATTTCCTCCTGTTGATCTATTGCTATCTGTGTTGCGATGCTCTAGTTTTCGTACCCGTGATATCCCTTGCAGCCTTATATTGCCTTGGATACATCCTATTACCTGCTGTTTGGTAGATAGTTGGACTTGCGAGTCGTAGTTGCTTGCGCAGGTGTTGCGTCGCGCCGTTGATGTTCCACAGTTGTTGGAGTAATGCCTTATGTTTAATGTTGGAGATGATTATAACTTTAATTACTGTTTAGTAACTAAAATTGAAGTAGGTAAATAATGCAGAGGCACAGGTGGGCAATAGATGTTATTTGGTTTTTAACCGTCCACTTGTGTTCTGTAGGACCCTGAGTACTTGATACCTGTTCTTTGAATATTCGCACTATCCGCATGTGGGACCATGAATCCCCCTAGCCAGAGCTTGAGTCATATTTATTTCTTGGGGCCACAAAGTAGTTTGGGGCTTTATTACTATCCTGTACTTATGCCATGCCTTACTGCTTTATTTACGATTGCGCGTGGAGCGCCTGTACTGTTTAGGAACAAATGTGGAATATTTTTGCGGTATCGACAAGCCCAGTCACAATTCAGGTTCCCAGTCATTTACAACCATTGGCACAAACCTCTGGGTCCATTTCGGAGCCGGCCAACTTCGTCGCGGGTAGCTTGGTGGGGTGGCCCCCTGAAATTTATATGAATCTTGCAATTACTCTATCGTGATGCCTCGTTGGTTTTTTTTTTGGTTTTTCCCGAGGTTGATCGTGCGTGTGTTGCTATTTGTGCCCCCCTGCAGGGTAAAACTTTCTGAAAGCCGTGTCCGCGGTTATGGACGACTTGGAGCACAGTATCTCGATCATAGACAACTATAACTAAAGTAGTGCTATAAATTTGACTTTATAATGACTAGTAATCAGCTTCACTATAATGGAATGGCTAAATAAAAGTGCCAACAACTGCTGGTTTGGGTTGTCACCTGTTACCATTGTATCTGACTAGTAAGTATTGCAACTACAACGGAATGGCTAAATAAAAGTACTAACAACTGCTGGGTTTGGGATGCCTCATGCTATATGTATCTGACTAGTAAGTGTCGCAACTACAACGGAATGGTTAACTAAAAGTGCCCACTGCTTATTATATCAGGATGACTATCTATACCTGACTAGTAATTGCTGCAACGATAACTGAATAAATAAAACTGCCAACTGTGTGAGTTCCTCGGTTGACTTCCTCGTTTGGTCTCGAGGGGGAAATACCAGGATGGGTATGTTTGGTGGTAGTATCAGGTTGGTTCCGAATAGATTTTGCTTGTCCCTCTCTAATAGCCGACAGTTTTATCGAGTCTCTATAGGTTGTTTAGTGCATGCTGCGCTGCCGCTTCAGTCCACCATACCTATGTAGGCGAGGACCACCGAATTCTAGTCTCGTCTTGTACTGGCCTCAGTACTAACCGCTCTCTTTTTCTTTTGCCCTTTGCCGGCACCCCTTTTGTTTTAGCAGGTTTTGAGATCGACGTTGTTAGCAGGGTTACCCTTCCGGCTTGGCCTGTGCAGGGTTATGGATGCCATTCGTTATTCTTCAGGGCTCTTAGCTCAATTTGCATCTTGTTCGTACTCGGACGCTGTATCGTTTTAAAGTTGAATTGGATCTTTGTATTGTATATCTGTATTCTTGACACTTTGAGTCGTTGATGTATATATCTGTTCTTTGGGTTCCATCGAGGACTATTGTGTAATGATATTACTTCGTTTTCCACCCGCACGAAAGTGCCTGGTGGGCACCTTTGAATCGTTTCTATGCGGGTTTGGCAGGAATCGCTGAGACTTGCATAGGGCCGATTCTGAGGGTGTTACAAGCTCCCAAAAAGAATCTCGAGCCCGTCGCCTACGGGCTCGAAATCCTTCATGGTGGCTGGCGAGTGGGCGGTGAAGTCGAAAGCGCCGAAGAGGAGATGGCTCTCCATCGCCGAAGAGTTGTAGATCGCTTTGGTCGGGACCGTCGTGATCGCACAATCAGCGCCCCTAGTTCCCACAGACAACGCCAATTGAAGAGGTTTAATCTCGTCAATGCCCATTGTTATTAGCTTGGATTTTGGAGAATATGAGGGTACTGGAGATCGCGGAACGGTTAATAGACAAGCAACCAGGGGACACGAGATTTACCCAGGTTCAGGCCCCTGGAGGGAAAACCCTACTCCTGCTTGTCTGCTCTTGATTACGGTGGAACTGAAGGTTACAAGGGTGCGCAGATGCAATCTGGCGTGGAGGTGTGTATGTGGTGAAAAGGATGTCCTCCTCGTCGTGGCCTCCTAGCCTTTATATAGAGATAGGCAGGTCCCAGGCATAGATCGAGTCGGTTACAAGTTTAGGGTTTGCCCCTTTGAATATTCTATCTATTCTAGTCTTGATCTCCAAGGATCCGAAGATGTCATGGGCTTGGGCCACCCGAAAATCTCCATAGGCCATGTATATTCTTGTGGGCCTTCCTTGGGCTGGACCAGGTATGCTAATGTCGTGTACCCGCGGGGTATAACCATGTCAATGAGCATCTCAGCAATATTTTTATTTACTATATGCATAGCTTTTTATTGAGGATTCTTCATAGATAGCTCACTATGGTGATGCTACAAGTTTCCACCATGATTAGGCATGGCTTAGGCTAGCGGCCCAGGCGTTTCTCTAACATAGAATACAAACTCCATGGACTTACAAGTTCCCTCTTTATTTCAAACCGATGACATCCATAGACAAAAGAGCGTGATATCAACTGAGTACAAAGTACAAGTGCAATGTTGAAAACGTTCCCCGTGACAACACAGTTCTACTAATTCCAACGTATAAGTGTAAGCATATACAACATAGCGCCACAATGGTTCAATTTTATTAGGGGAAAAGAATATAAAGTGTGCCATCAAGTTCGTGAGGGCTTTCATCACTAAGTTTTCACATAACAAAATAGTTTTTAATTGGAAGATAGTTGAAAACAAGAATATACTTGGAATGGTGTGTTACACCATGCATAGGAGTTTATAGTGGACACTTTGGAATAACTTGGTTTCTTGGGAGTTGTAAGCATGAGTATAGCTTACTCATACAAGTGGAGGCTAGCAAAATACTGGGAGCAACCAACTAAGAGAGAAATAATGGCCATAATCATGCAGAGCAACAAAGCATTACTAATCAAAGCATAGAGTGGTACTACAAGTCAAAGACTAAATGATCATAGAGGATAATGGTGAATTTTCATAGTCATAACATGGTGTGAGCATGTGCCAAGTCAACCCAAGCAAAACATCAAAGGAGAATATCACAATGTTATGCTTTTGCATGCTAAAACAACGCACAATTTCTTTAAGGCACACTAAGCAATCCCAATTGTTTGGAACAAGACATGCTACGGCAATAATCACTAAGCATAAGGTCAAAACAACACCTAGCATGTCATGCTAAAGTCTAAGTCACAGTCAATGTAAGCTCCTCTTGCATTTCAAGCAAGAACCTACTACTCCTTTCCAACACCAAGCAACTTATTTGCAAAACAACACAGCGAGAACGGGGGTCCAAACTACTTTATTCAAGCAAACTAAAAAACCTAAGAAAATAAAATGAAAACTAAGACGCTCCAAGAACAACACAACTGTGCATGAAACAATAAAAATGAAGTGTCTAGACAGACCTGAGCTTTTTATTGATGAAGAAGGGGATGCCTTGGGCATCCCCAAGCTTTGACGCTACCTCTTGGATATTTATTTGGGTGACATCATGGTGGCATCCCCAAGCTTGAGCTTTTGTCCATTCTTCATCTCATTGCATCATTATTTCTCTACACCTGAAATTTTTCCTTCATACAAAACTTCACACAATCTTTATTAGCAACATTAGTTTATTCAAAAGATATTAGACCTCTGGCAATGCTTTGGAACAGCAAGGCTTTTCACTAAAACACAAGATACTGTAGTAAATCCTTCAAAAATCTCAATTCCCCAAAAGAGAACTCAAAAAGGAATCAATGAGAAGCAAATTCAAATAATGGCAGAAATCTGTCAAAACAGACCAGCAGGCAGAAACTGATTTTTTAGAACATCTTCTGTTGCTCAAATAAAAAAGTGTTGAACTAAAAAAAGTTAGCTAACATACTGGGGGATTTATTAGTAAATTTTTAGATCAATCCGAGTTACAGATACTCCTCATGAATTTTTATGGTGGAGGACAAAAATCTGTTTCAGGACAGCAACTCCCCAAATCTTACTTCCCTCTCATTAGAGGTCATTCTTGGCACAAAAAGCAAACAAAAAGGATAAGTAGAGGTCATTACAAAATTAATAACTTACAAGACTCAAGGAAACTCTTGGGTTATATCCCAACAAGTACTTTTCTTTAACGCCTTTAAGTTAGGCACAAGAAGCAATAAGAATCAAGTATTTTAAAATGAGGAAGCATTAACATCAAACCTTGCTTTCAAAGGAGGAGCAAAAAGCAACTTCTCTCTCCTCATATGGAAGTGTTCAATACCTTTATTGAATGGAAAAGGATATTTAATGGTGCCTTCTTTCATATCAATGATAACACCAACTGTTTTAAGAAAAGGTCTTCCCAAAGTAATAGGACAAGAAGCATTGTATTCAACATCCAAAACATAGAAATCAACAGGGACATAAGCATTATTAACCATAATGAGAACATCATTAATACTCCCCACGAGTTTCTTCTTAGCATTATCATTGAGTGGGACATCCAAATAACAATCTTCCAATGGTGGCAAATCAAGCATTTCATAAATCTTCCTAGGCATAATAGAGACACTAGAACCAAGATCACATGAAGCTTTGAGATCAAAGTCATTCACGTGCACATTAATAATGGATTCCCAACTATCTTCTACTTTCCTAGGAATAGAAGCTTTGTGTTTTAGATTCTCTTCCTTAATCTTAACAGAGCATCTGTAATGTGTTTGGTAAAGGCAACATGCATATCACTAGCATCAGGACTTCTAGCAAGATTTTGCAAGAACATAATCACTTCAGAAATATTGCAACCATCAATATCAAAGTCAAACTTAGAATCATTAGTAGTAGGCTCAATAGGCTTAGGCATAGTAGGAGGAATAGGGACTACTTTTGGTTTAGTGGTGATGGTGCACACACTATTGTTTCTATCAATTTCAGCTTCCCTTTCCCACTTAGCATGAAGTTGAGCTAACAGCCTAACATTTTCATCAATAGTAACTTGTATGGCATGAATAGTAGCAAAGGTATTTTCCATGGTTTCAGGTTTAGCAGCCATTTTATTAATCAAGGAGGACTGAGCTTCAGACAAAGAGGATATATTTTTCTCAATGGTTAAAAGCTTTTCTTCTATAGTCTTATTGAAAGTGGTTTGTTTACTAATGAAGTCCTTGCGCATGACTTCAAGTTCAGAGGGGGCACTTCTAGCATTATTGTAAGAGCTTCCATAGGAATTGCCATTATTAGGAGGATAAGGCCTATAATTGTTGTTGGTACCAAATTATTCCTATAGGAATTGTTGTTGAAATTGTTGTTTCTAATGAAGTTCACATCAACTTGCTCTTCTTGAGCAACCAAAGAGGCTAAGGGAGCACTATTAGGATCTAGAGGAGCTTTCCCATTAACAAGCATAGCCATAATAACATCAATCTTTTCACTCAAAGAGGAAGTTTCCTCAACAGAATTTACCTTATTACCATCTGGAGCTCTCTCAACATGCCATTCAGAGTAGTTAACCATCATATTATCAAGGAGCCTTGTTGCAACACCCAAGGTGAGGCCCATGAAAGTACCTCCAGCAGCTGAATCCAACAGATTTTTTGAGGAGAAGTTCAAACCTGCATAAAAAGTCTGGACAATCATCCAAGCAGTGAGTCCATGAGTAGGGCAATTCTTAACCAAAGATTTCATTCTTTCCCAAGCTGGAGCAACATGTTCACTATCAAGTTGTTTAAATTTCATAATGTAACTTCTCATAGATATAATCTTAGCAGGAGGATAGTATTTTCCAATAAAAGCATCTTTGCACTTAGTCCAAGAATCAATACTATTTTTAGGCAAACATAGCAACCATTATTTAGCTTTTCCTCTCAAGGAGAAAGGAAAAACCTTGAGCTTAATAATATCTCCGTCTATATCCTTATATTTTTACATCTCACAAAGTTCAACAAAGCTATTGAGATGGGCAGCAGGATCATCAGAATTAGCACCAGAAATTGCTCTCTCATCACAAGATTCAACAAAGCAGGCTTAATTTCATAAAAGGTAGCATCAGGAGCAGGTGGAGCAATAAGAGTGCTTAGGAAATCATTGTTGTTGGTGCTAGTGAAGTCACACAACTTGGTTTTCTCAGCAGAGTTCATTTTGGCAAAGGTGGGCAAGCCAAAAACAGCAGCAACAGCTAGAGCAAGAACTATTTTTTTTGTGTTTTTGAATAAAGAAAGCAAACCAAACTAGACTATTTTTTTGGTTTTTTTTAAAAGAGGCAAACAAAACCAAGCAAAAGAAACAAAGCAAACTAAAAACAAATTAAAGAGAAAGGAAGTGGAGGAATCCCCTTGTGAAGACATCCTTAGCCTCCCCATCAACGGCGCCAGAAAAAGCTTGATGCAGCGCCAGTCTAAGTGGGAGCGCTTCGTCGGGAAACCCCAAGAGGAAGGCGTGAAGTAGCACAACAACAAGTTTTCCCTCAGTAAGAAACCGAGGTTATCGAACCAGTAGTAGGAAGGAAACGTCACATAGGTGTTGCTAGCAATGCGGAGACCTGCACAACATAAACTCAAGACTTTGCCCCCAATGAATCAGTGAGGTTGTCAAGCTCACCGGTTTGCTGTAACAAAGGATTAAACGTATGGTGTGGAAGGTAATGGTTTGCAACAAGTAAACAAGTAACAGTGGAAGATGTATCAATGGTAAAGATTGGACCGGGGTTCATAGTTCACTAGAGGTGCTCTCCTTAGATAAACAACATGGCATGAACGGTAAACAAATTACAGCAGGGCAATTGACAGGAACTGAGCAAGGCATAACAATGCAATTACTAGTCATAAAGATCCTATGAGATTTGATTGGGCAATACAACAAGATACATAGACCGCCATCCAACTGCATCTATGACTAGAAGTCCACCTCCAGGTTACCATCCGAACCCCCTCCGGTATTAAGTTGCAAGCAACAGATAACTACTTTAAGCAAAGTGTGTAAGGTAAACAGTCCACATGTTCCATGAACAAGAGACCGTTGTTTTCTCCCTAGTAGCAACAACACATCTACAACCGAAGAGATTATTGTCACTTCCCTTGGAAACTAGAGGCATGAACCCACTATCGAGCATAAATACCCCCTCTTGGAGTCACTAGCAAATACTTGGCCAAGATAGCTACTAACAACGGAGAGCATGCAAGATCACAAACAACACAGACATGATAGAATCATAAAGACAAAACCATTAATCAAACCAACATAATAATCTAAATATCCATCGGATCCCCGCAAACACAACATGCATGATTACAAATAGATTAGATCTTGATCATGAACGGAGCTCACAAGATCTATACATGAAAGGACAAAGGAGGAGATACAACCATCTAGCTACTACATGGATCCATAGTCCAAGGTGGAACTACTCACGCATCATATCGGAGAGAAGTCCTCCAGGATGATCTCCCCTCCGGCAGGGTGCCGGGAAGAACTTCAGACCCTGCAATCTAGGAACGATGGTGGCGGTGACTACAAACGATTTCATTGAGATTTGATCGGGTGCTTAGGGTTTCTGCATCAGGGGCTTCTTATAGGCGAAGGGGGAGGCCGAGGAGGCAACCAGGGGGGTCAAACCCTACCCAGGCGCGGGCCCACCCCTGGTCGCGCCTAGGGGGGGGGGTTGGCCGCCCTGGCACACTTTTCCGTCTCCCCTCTGGACTTCTTGTTCCCCACGGAAAGTTATTGACTTTGACGTTCGTCCCGTCCAATTCCAAGAATATTTCTTTACTAACTTTTCTGAAACCAAAAACAGCAGAAAACAGGCAACTGGCACTCTGGCAACTTGTTAATAGGTTAGTACCAGAAAACATGTAAAAATCACCTCAAAGTGTATACAAAGCAAAGCAAAGTAGATACTAACAAGCATGGAACAGAAAAAATTATAGATACATTTCCGACGTATCAAGTTTCCCACACACAAGAGCTTCTAGATGTAAGATGTAAACTTGGGCATGAACACATGATTGAGCTAGAAGCCCTAAATAATGCTCTAGAAGAAGAACAAGATACTAAAATGTCTCTTGAACTAAAACTTGAAGGACTTGATGAGGCCAATGACGTAATTGTTAATAGACTCATCAAGGAACATGATCATGCTATTGCTAAATATAAAAGGGCTAAAAAGGACAAAATTGAGTTTGGTGTGGTTCATGAAAAACTTGCTGAGGACTTTATTTCACTTAACAAGGCTCACAAGGCATTGGAAAGTGAACTCTTGTCACTCACAAAGTCCTATGAAATGCTTCAAACTCAATTGTCCAATATTCCTTCACCTAGTAATTTCATTCCTTCTAGTACTACAACTATTATTGAAGAAAATGCTAGGTTGAAGGGGGAGCTAGCCAAGGCCACATTTCCACAAGGTAACAAGTCCATTGATGATCTTTTGAGTAAGCAAAGGCCTAGTGGTGAGAAAGGGGGCATTCGTTTTGTCTCTAAAGCCAAGAAGAAAAACAACAACAACAACAACAACAACAACAAGGCCAAGCCCGCACAAGAGAAAAACAAGGCCATTGTGGATAGTAAGACCACAAGTGGTAAAACTATGTCTCATGATGATTTTGCGGGAAGTTCTAACCCTCACTATGTTCTAATGCGTGATTATTATGGTGATGTGTATGCTCAATATGTTGGCCCATATGATGGTTATATTGCTTGGTCTATTCGGGTCCCCAAGATCCTTGTTGCTAACAAAAGAGGACCCATTGAAAAATGGGTACCTAAAAATTAGCTTTATCTTTTGTAGACATATGCTTCCAGAGGGTCAAAGTGGGTGCTTGATAGTGGTTGCACAAGTCATATGACCGGAAGCTCGTCTATTGTCAAGGATTTAAGGCCAAATGATGATCAAATATCCGTGACATATGCCGACAAGTCAAAGTCTAAGGTAATGGGTTTCGGCAAGGTAGTGGTTGCTCATGATATTACACTCGTGAACGTCATGCTTGTTGAGACCCTTGGATACAATTTACTTTCATTCCATGCTCTTGGAAAGATGGGATTTGCCGTCTTTGTTGATGATGATATTGTGGTCCTCGTGTGGAGCAAGTCTCTCAAGGTCACTTTCATTGGGTACGTCGAACATGACTTGTTTGTGGTGGACTTTTCGGGGCAAACCACTACAAGTGCGATGTGCCTATTCGGAAAGGCCTATGTGGGTTGGTTATGGCATCGCCGACTAGCCCATGTCAATATGAGAACTTTGCAAAGTCTCCACAAGGAGGGACATATTGTTGGACTAAAAGAAAATGTTTCCTTTGCCAAAGATCGTGTTTGCAGGGCTTGTGTTCTAGGAAAGATGCATGATGCTCCCCACAAGCCAAAGAACCGCATCAAGTCAACAAAGATCTTGGAGCTCCTTCATGTGGACCTTTTTGGTCCTCCATCTCATGCAAGTCTTGGTGGGAACAAATATTGTTTGGTGATTGTTGACGACTTTTCAAGATACTCATGGGTATATTTCTTCAAGTTGAAGAGTGAGACCCAAAAGACATTTATCGACTTCATCAACTTGGTTCAACGTCAATACAATGTCCCCGTGTTGATAATAAGAAGCGACAACAGCACCGAGTTCAAGAACTACACCTTGAATGATTTCCTTAGTGATGAGGGGATAAAACACCAATATTCCGCTGCATATACCCCTCAACAAATTGGTGTAGCCGAGAGGAAGAATCAGACTCTTATTGAGATGGCTAGGACCATGTTTGGCGGAGTTTAAATCTCCATACAACTTTTGGGCCGAAGCCATCTCCACCGCTTGCCATGCATCAAACCAGCTCTACCTCCACAAAGAAATCAAGAAGACTCCATATGAAATACTTACCGGTAACAAGCCCAACATATCTTACTTCTGGGTGTTCGGTTGTAAGTGTTTCTATCTCATAAAAGGTGTTCATTTGTCCAAATTCGAGTCTAAAGCATTTGAGGGTATTTTTGTTAGCTATGGTATTGAATCTCACACTTATAGAATCTATGATAAGCTCTCCAGAGCCGTCATATAATCTTGTAGTGTGACCTTCGAAGAATATGATGGTCCCCAAGGGGGGCGTGTTGATGCTTGTGATGCAGATGATGAAATGCCTCAGGATGCCATAGGAAGAATGGGTGTGGGATATATCTGCCCCGTTGAGGAACCCCCTGTGGCGGATCAAGAATAACTATGCTCTACTCAAGTGGAGCCCTCATCTTCAAAACAACAACATGTTCCATCTACTGAGGTGGAGAATGACCCAAGCCAAAGACAAGCTGTGGACCCTCCACATGTTGATCAAGGTGACATCTCTAGTGAGAAGGAGCTTGATTCATTCTCCAGGATGTCAAGTGGTGACAAGTCAATTACTCAAGGAAGATCCATACAAAATGCCTTGAGGCAAGCTCAAATCGATGCTAGAAAGGTGCTTGATCAAGACCAAGGTCAATCTTTGCCACTTAATGAAGAGAATGATTCCGCTGATGATCAAGGTCAAGTTGATGGTCAAGATGAGGACCAAAATGATGAAGAGGGTCCTCCAAGAAACAATGAGGAGATCCGCAGTCGTCGTGAAGCTAGAAATGAGAAGATGTTTGAATTAAGAGACCACTCTCTACAAAATGTGGTTGGTGACCTAAGGAGAGGCATTTCCACAAGAGCACGGTTGAAGAGGTTTAGTGAGCACCAAGCTCACATCTCCATGATTGAACCAAAGAAAGTGTGGGAATCTCTTGAAGATTCGGATTGGTTGGAAGCAATGCACAAAGAGCTCAACAACTTTGAGTGAAACGAAGTATGGAAGCTAGTTGAGAAGCCAAAGGATTGCCGCAATGTTATAAGCACCAAGTGGATATTCAAGAACAAGCAAGATGAGCATGGAATTATAGTAAGAAACAAGGCAAGATTAGTTGCTCAAGGGTTCTCTCAAATTGAAGGCATTGACTATGGAGAGACATATGCACCCGTGGCTCGCCTTGAGTCCATCCGTATCCTTCTTGCTTATGCGGCACATCATAACTTTAAGTTGCAACCAATGGATGTAGAAAGTTCCTTTCTTAATGGTCCATTAAATGAGTTGGTATATGTAAAGCAACCCCCAGGATTTGAGGATCCCAACTTCCCAAACCATGTCTACAAACTTGATAAGGTGCTCTATGGGCTCAAGCAAGCCCCACGCACGTGGTATGAGCACCTTAGAGAGTTGTTGTTTGACCGTGGATTTGAGGTTGGGAAAATCGATCCCACTCTTTTTACTAAGAAGGTCAATGGGGAGCTTTTTGTATGCAAAATATATGTTGATGATATTATCTTTGGCTCATCTAACAAAGCTTTTAATGATGAATTCTCAAAGCTTATGGCTAGTAGGTTCCGGATGTCTATGATGGGGGAGTTGAGAGTATTTCTTGGTTTTGAGATCAAGCAAGTTAGAGGAGGGACATTCTTCAACCAAGCCAAGTATACTCAAGATATGCTCAAGAGATTCAATATGCAATATTTAAATGGAGCCCCTACTCCCATGGCTACAAAGACTCATCTAGAACAAAATCCAAATGGTAAAGATATGGATCAAAAGGTATATCGGTCTATGATTGGTTCTTTGCTTTACCTTTGTGAAACTAGACCCTATATTGTGTTGAGTGTAGGTGTGTATGCAAGATATCAAACGGCTCCTAAAGAAAGCCATTTGATGGCGGTCAAGAGAATCTTTCGATATTTGGTTCATACCCCACATTATGGTCTTTGGTATCCTCGAGGGTCAACATTTGCTCTTTGTGGATACACGGACTCGGATTGGGCTGGTGATAAGGATGATAGTAAATCAACATCCGGGGCTTGCCAATTCCTTGGTAGGTCCTTGGTATGTTGGTCTTCTAAGAACAAAAATTGTATATCTCTCTCCACCGCCGAAGCCGAGTATGTGGCTGCTGCTAGTGCTTGCACTCAATTGCTATGGATGAGGCAAACTTTAAAGGAATATGGTGTCTATTGTGACAAAGTGCCTCTTCTATATGACAATGAAAGTGCCATCAAGATTGCCTACAACCTAGTGGATCACACAAGGACAAAGAATATTGAGAGCCGTCATCACTTCATTAGGGATCATGTTGCTCGAGGTGATATTGAGCTATCATATGTGCCAACCAAAGACCAACTTGATGACATCTTCACGAAGCCACTTGATGAAGCAAGGTTTTGCTATTTGAGGAATGAACTAAATATCATAGATTCAAGGAGCTTGACTTGATTACCTTGCATACTCACCTATGTCTTGACCCTTATTTGGTTTAGGTGTAGGCATGGATATAGGGGAGTGCGGTTCTAATTGATTGAACTATCCCTCCCCCCATTATGCCCAAAGCAATCAAAATCATTCCTCTTAATATCATTTTGTGATATGTGAGCTTAAATGATGAGTTTCGGTAATTGACCAAAGATATATCTTCGTGGTGCCAAGCCGAGTATACTCAAATATGGTGGCCTAGGCCACCGCCCTCTCACAAGAGAGAAGTTGGTGCTTACTCGTGTTTGTCATTTGCTTGATCCGTGTCTTTTTGGAGCTTTCCTAAACATTTTTGTGAATTTCTATGGCTCTTATTGATTCTTCACAGTTTGATATCTCAACCCAAGCCTATTGTCGGGGGTGTACCCCCAGGTACCCCAGAGTTGGTGAATTAAGTAAGTCAATAAGATACATATGTAGGAAAATGATATTAAATATGAGTACAAAAGATAAACAGAAAAAGATAAAGGGAAAAAGAGGACCTGGGCCGAATTAGACTCAATTCGGCCTGCTCCCACTACTCCTCCTAGGCCAAACAGCACCGACGGGCCGAATCAAGTAACAGTTCGGCCCACCAGGCCGAACTACCGCCGAACTAGCTGCCAGCACCCGCCAGAACTCCCCCTCGCTCCCGCCAAGCCGCCTCCGCGCCTGCACACCTCGTCGCCAGGAGTATCTCCCGATCGATCCCCCCGGGTGGGCCGAGGTGGGAAGGATCCGGCCCACCGCGGGTCGTCACCGCTTCACTTCGTCGATCCCGCCAACTCTCTCCATCGCTAGATCCCCAGCATCCTCGCGTTACGTCGCCCGGGTGGGCCAGATTCGGCCCACCGCGGGACTCCTGCCAGGCTGACCTCCGCTCCGCCTCCAGCAACCCGGGTGGGCCAGAACGGCGGCCCATCCCGGGGTATCTGCGTCCCCCAGCTCCACTCTGTGGGCTGAATCAGACCGAGCCCGGCTGGACCCTGAGAATTAGCTCGGCTGGGCTGATCTGTGATCCGGCTTGGGCCTTGATTTCCCAGGCCGAGTCAGTTTTTAGCCAGGCCGAATTACATCTTGCCTGGGAGCATCCAGACCGAGTTATTTCGCCCTATGGCCCCTTTTATTTATCTCCAGATGTTTCCCCGACCTCTACGAAAGCACGTCATCTATTCAGGACAAGGTTCACGGGAATCGTGCCAGTCTTGGGACGCACATGGCTCAGACTGGCACCCGTCAATTGGAATATGCCTATGGCATCTAACAAGATGCTAGGGATATGCCCTTGGCATCAAATAAGATGCTAGGGAATATGCCTAGCATCTCCAAAGATGCCAGGGCATATGCCCAGCATCTCTAGAAGATGCCCAGGATATGCCATCTAGATGCTAAACGTGTGAAACAAGACTTGTCCCCTGGGCTCCCCTTTATAAGGAGCACCAGGGGGATCGTTCTAGGGGAGGCCCCCGAAGGGCTCCTCCCCTCTCAGCTCAATAGGAGCTCTCCTTCTTCTTCCTCCTCCACTCTGATAGAGAGATCTAGATAGAGGCATAGGAGATACAGCTCAAGGAGCATGATTGTAGCCACAAGTATGGCCAGATTATAAGAGATTAGATGTAGAGAATGAGGTGTTATCTCCGAGCTTCAATCCAATATACATTGTATTTCTCTTTGTTCATACGAGTGCGGTCTTCACTGCATCATCCCTCCCCGGATTCCTCCACGTCCATCGGCCCCAACTTTAGCCTACCCATGGCATATGCCGTGATACAACCACGACATTTGGCGCCCACCGTGGGGCCTCTAGTGGCGTTGGTTGGGTTTCCATCTGGACGGGAACGTCTTCAACAACTTCTTCCTCATAGGGCTCATTCAGCTTCACCAAGAGAACAGAGAACAAAGAGGTAAGCGCAAAGGGTCTCCAAGTCTGACTCAACAAAACAGGTAAGACTCAGCAAGAAGGACTCAAGCACTACTCCAATCCCACTGTAAGTACCAAATAACTCAGCAAAGCACGTATGACTTAGCAAGACTCACTCAAACACTTCCTCAAGTATACTGTAAGTGCCAGATAACTCAGTCACCTACACTCAATCCTTCACCCCGGGGAGAAAAGAACTTAACCCGGGGACTAGCCGACTTATCCTTAGAGTCACCTTTGGATTAAGAGAACATCATGTTGATTTAGATCTGTACACCAGCCAGCTTATCTGTTAACTCGGCCATAAGTTGAATCAGCTTATTTGTGATTCAGATAGATTTTGAGTCAGTTAGTTTATGTTTTGGATTACCCAGTAACTCAGCTCACCAGCCAGCTTATCTGTTAACTCGGCCATAAGTTGAATCAGCTTATTTGTGATTCAGATAGATTTTGAGTCAGTTAGTTTATGTTTTTGATTACCCAGTAACTCAGCTCACCAGCCAGCTTTTCTGTTAACTCGGCCATAAGTTGAATCAGCTTATTTGTGATTCAGATAGAATTTGAGTCAGTTTATTTATGCTTTAGATTGTCCTTTAACTCAGCTTACCAGCCGTTTTATTGTTAATTCGGATGTAACTTGAAGTCAATGTGTTTATACTTTGGATTAACCTTTAACTCAGCTCAGTAGATTGTTTCTAATTCAGACTAACATTTGATTCAGCTTGCCAGGGTGTATTATAATTCGGATTGGTATTCAGACTCGGCATACTAATCATATCTCTAATTTAGGCCGAAGCTTTATTCAGTTCGCTAGATTGCTAGGTTATGTTATGACTCAGATTGATATTTCACCATCTTGCCAGGTTAACCCATATCTCGGATGACTATTGGCCAGCTTATCATATCTTGAATCTATACCTCATATCTACATCTCGAATCAGATCTCTCAGCAGTTAGCCCTATTATCATATCCCAAAGCTTAATCTCGGATCTATATCTCGGATCCATATCAAAGGCAGATTATCGTCATCACGCCAAATCAAGTTATATCGTGGCAAATAATAACTTGGATTTGGGATGACTTAACTCGGATTTGAGTCAGATGACTCAGATTTGGGATATAAGTCAAAATTGAGTAAAGTAACTCGGATTTGGGATGAGTTAACTCGGATTTGAGTCAGATGACTCAGATTTGGGATATAAGTCAAAATTGAGTAAAGTAACTCGGATTTGGGATGAGTTAACTCGGATTTGAGTCAGATGACTCAGATTTGGGATGTAAATCAAAATTGAGTAAAGTAACTCGGATTTGGGATGAGTTAACTCGGATTTGAGTCAGATGACTCAGGTTTGGGAAGTAAGTCAAAATCGAGTAAAGTAAGTCGGATTTGGAATGAGATAACTCGGATTTAAGTCATATACCTCAGATTTAAGTCAGAGGACTCAGACTCAAGACCTAAGTCAATTTTGAGTAAAATAACTCAGATTTTGGAAACAGATGAATCGGATCATAACTTACCCAATGAGGTTAAAAGAGCAATGCCCAAGAAGGCAAGAACTCATAACTTATCCAATGAGGTTAAAAGAGCAATGCCCAAGAAGGCAGGAACTCATAATTTACCCAATGGGGTTAAAAGAGCAATGCCCAAGAGGCAGGAACTCATAACTTACCCAATGAGGTTAAAAGAGCAATGCCCAAGAAGGCAGGAACTCATAATTTACCCAATGGGGTTAAAAGAGCAATGCCCAAGAGGCAGGAACTCATAACTTACCCAATGAGGTTAAAAGAGCAATGCCCAAGAAGGCAGGAACTCATAACTTACCCAATGAGGTTAAAATAGCATGCCCAAGAAGGCAGGAACTCATAACTTACCCAATGAGGTTAAAAGAGCAATGCCCAAGAAGGCAGGAACTCATAACTTACCCAATGAGGTTAAAAGAGCAATGCCCAAGAAGGCAGGAACTCATAACTTACCCAATGAGGTTAAAAGAGCAATGCCCAAGAAGGCAGGAACTCATAACTTACCCAATGAGGTTAAAAGAGCAATGCCCAAGAAGGCAGGAACTCCTAACTTACCCAATGAGGTTAAAAGAGCAATGCCCAAGAAGGCAGGAACTCATAACTTACCCAATGAGGTTAAAAGAGCAATGCCCAAGAAGGCAGGAACTCATAACTTACCCAATGAGGTTAAAAGAGCAATGCCCAAGAAGGCAGGAACTCCTAACTTACCCAATGAGGTTAAAAGAGTGATGCCCAAGAAGGCAGGAACTCATAACTTACCCAATGAGGTTAAAAGAGTAAAGCCCAAGAAGGCAGGAACTCCTAACTTACCCAATGATGTTAAAAGAGCAATGCCCAAGAAGGCAGGAACTCAAAACTTACCCAAAGGGGTTATGACGAGTGCCCATAAAGGCCAGAAGTCTAGAAACTTACCCAAAGGGGTTATGACGAGTGCCCATAAAGGCCAGAAGTCTAGAAACTTACCCAAAGGGGTTATGACGAGTGCCCATGAAGGCCAGAAGTCTAGAAACTTACCCAAAGGGGTTATGACGAGTGCCCATGGAAGCAAGAAGTCTAGAAACTTACCCAAAGGGGTTGTGGCCAGTGCCCATGATGGCCAGAAGTCCAGAAACTTACCAAAAAGGGTTATGACCAGAGCCCAAGAAGGCCAGAAGTCGAAAAAACCTGCCCAGAGAGGTTATGAGCAGAGCCCAAGAAGGACAAAGTCACAAACTTGCCCAAAAACATTATGCAACCAAGAGATTATAAGCCGGAAGACAACTCTGGGAATATTCAATATGAAGCCTATGCACGACTCTACGAGTCCCACATAGCCTCGGGGACTAATGTTGGGGGTGTACCCCCAGGTACCCCAGAGTTGGTGAATTAAGTAAGTCAATAAGATACATATGTAGGAAAATGATATTAAATATGAGTACAAAAGATAAACAGAAAAAGATAAAGGGAAAAAGAGGACCTGGGCCGAATTAGACTCAATTCGGCCTGCTCCCACTACTCCTCCTAGGCCAAACAGCACCGACGGGCCGAATCAAGTAACAGTTCGGCCCACCAGGCCGAACTACCGCCGAACCAGCTGCCAGCACCCGCCAGAACTCCCTCTCACTCCCGCCAAGCCGCCTCCGCGCCTGCACACCTCGTCGCCAGGAGTATCTCCCGATCGATCCCCCCGGGTGGGCCGAGGTGGGAAGGATCCGGCCCACCGCGGGTCGTCACCGCTTCACTTCGTCGATCCCGCCAACTCTCTCCATCGCCAGATCCCCAGCATCCTCGCGTTACGTCGCCCGGGTGGGCCAGATTCGGCCCACCGTGGGACTCCTGCCAGGCTGACCTCCGCTCCGCCTCCAGCAACCCGGGTGGGCCAGAACGGCGGCCCATCCCGGGGTATCTGCGTCCCCCAGCTCCACTCTGTGGGCTGAATCAGACCGAGCCCGGCTGGACCCTGAGAATTAGCTCGGCTGGGCTGATCTGTGATCCGGCTTGGGCCTTGATTTCCCAGGCCGAGTCAGTTTTTAGCCAGGCCGAATTACATCTTGCCTAGGAGCATCCATGCCGAGTTATTTCGCCCTATGGCCCCTTTTATTTATCTCCAGATGTTTCCCCGACCTCTACGAAAGCACGTCATCTATTCAGGACAAGGTTCACAGGAATCGTGCCAGTCTTGGGACGCACATGGCTCAGACTGGCACCCGTCAATTGGAATATGCCTATGGCATCTAACAAGATGCTAGGGATATGCCCTTGGCATCAAATAAGATGCTAGGGAATATGCCTGGCATCTCCAAAGATGCCAGGGCATATGCCCAGCATCTCTAGAAGATGCCCAGGATATGCCATCTAGATGCTAAACGTGTGAAACAAGACTTGTCCCCTGGGCTCCCCTTTATAAGGAGCACCAGGGGGATCGTTCTAGGGGAGGCCCCCGAAGGGCTCCTCCCCTCTCAGCTCAATAGGAGCTCTCCTTCTTCTTCCTCCTCCACTCTGATAGAGAGATCTAGATAGAGGCATAGGAGATATAGCTCAAGGAGCATGATTGTAGCCACAAGTATGGCCAGATTATAAGATATTAGATGTAGAGAATGAGGTGTTATCTCCGAGCTTCAATCCAATATACATTGTATTTCTCTTTGTTCATACGAGTGCGGTCTTCACTGCATCATCCCTCCCCGGATTCCTCCACGTCCATCGGCCCCAACTTTAGCTTACCCATGGCATATGCCGTGATACAACCACGACACCTATTCCCTGTCTTAAAACTATCTATCTCTCATATATGTCCCCAAACACCTAACCTGGAGTTTTTGGTCGAGGAGGACCAGGGTCTCCAGTGCACCTGCACCGGAGTCTCCGGTGTAGACCGGAGTCTCCGGTCTAGACAGTTTCTGCCACTTATAAGGAGGGGGCAGGGTGAACTGAAACAGTTGTTTCATTCTTCCACCCCCGTTCCCCTCCTCCCAACCAGTCGCCCCCTCCTCCAAAACTCCTCCCCGGAGGTCAAGAAGCCCCCGGGATCCGCCGTGCCGCTGGCCAACCTTCTCCTCTCCTCCATTGGGTGATTCCCACCAGAGGAATCGATCCCATGGACAGATCTGGTACCTCTCCTCCTCTTTTTCCCCTAGGGTTCATCTCTGGATGTGTTCTTGAGGATTGGTGTTGATTTGTCCATTGGAATCACTTGTTTGCATGCACTCTAGTACTTTAGCCTTGTTGCATTGCCCGATCTATTAGATTCACCCTCACCAGCACCTTCCCATCTCATGCCCTAGCCTCCCGATCAGAGATTCCGGCCCCGGAGATTCTGGTCCAGTCCGGAGATTCCGGTCCACAGGACCGGAGACTCCAGTCTGAGCCGGAGACTCCGGTCTGAGCCGGAGACTCCGGTATGAGGTGCGGATACTCCGGTGTAGGGTGAATCAAAATAGTTCAGAAATGCATCAAAGCTCTTGTAGTGCATCTTTGGGGCATATATACTCATCTCCATGCCATCTCCCTCACTTCTGTTCACATGTGCTGGTTCTCGTCCTCCTCCTCGCACCAAGGCCAAGTCAAAAAGGGGCACTCCTCGCTATGATGAATCCTAGGGTCAGTTTATTGTGCCCCCCTCCAACAGGAGACAACAGGCCCGTGATGCAGCCTATATGCAGAGGGAGCGAGAAAGGGATGAGCAAGAGAACCGTGCAAAAAGGGCCAAATATGACAATATTTAGTCTTTGACCAAGATGTCAAAGGAGGAGTTCCGTGAGCTGAGGAAGACTGACTTCTATGACCTGCCACGTACCAGCGATGACCCTCTCTACTGGAGGAAGGATCAGGCTGTGTTCATGAAGGATGTGTATGGCGTGCTCACAAATCACCTGTATGTCCTCAGAAGTTCATGAGTGCTGAGAAGATGAGGCTTAGCCCCTACTTCAATGATGCTCTGTGGATCTGTGAGAAGTTGGGGCTGTTTAACTTGATGGAGCTTCGTGAATACTACAATATCCACCTTGTGCAGCCATTCTATGCCACTGCTGTGTTTGGGCCTGACCAAGACAGGACCATGACTTGGATGACTGGCACCACCCGCTGCAAAGCTACGTTCCATGACTTTGCCAATGTCATCTTTGATACCTTCCATGGTGTATCCACTCTAGTTGGACTACACATGCACTCTGCGGCTCTTGGTGAGAACGAGATGAAGCTTGCACCTTTGTATGGCAGCGAGGGTGTTGTAGAGGTTCCAAGGGACTCAAGCCTCTCTACAACCTGATGTTGAGGATATTCCATCATACCATCGCACCAAGTGCTGGGAATGACGATGCTATTAGGGGTGGACTAGTCAACCTT
Source organism: Avena sativa (assembly GCA_916181665.1). Lineage (NCBI taxonomy): Eukaryota > Viridiplantae > Streptophyta > Magnoliopsida > Poales > Poaceae > Avena > Avena sativa. The sequence continues at coordinate 292,310,837 of OV702297.1, read as the reverse complement.
CTCTATCATACCCACCGGACCTACAATGCTGGCCCAGAGGCAGATGCTGATCCTATTGATGTGATGGATTTCATTTTTGAGGATATGTTCCATGTTATTCTCTTCAAGAAGTCTACTCCATATGCACCTTTGGTTATGAGGCTCATCAACTCCAAGGAGCATGATTCCCCACTTGGCATGGCACCAAATCTCACTGAGCATGCATTGGTTTCACTGCAGCAGAAGGGGCATATGGGGCCTGCTCCTAGGCGTCGCTATGACAATGATGATGAGGAGATAGAGACTGAGAGGGCCCCCTCTCCACCTAGAGTTCGGAGGAAGGATGCCTCCAATGCACCTATGCCTTCCATGACTCGGGACTATGTACATGAGCGGGTCAAGAAGGCCACTTTCTGGGAGAGGACCCTATGTTGCATGAATGTAGACATCCGTAAGCAACAACATGCCACCTACAAAAGCAACCGTCGCATTGAGAAGCTCCTCAAGGAAATTAAGGAACAAGGTGAAGGGGATGATGAGGAAGGAGAGGATGAGTACAATGATGAGCATGGTGCTCAGCAGTCCATAGAGTCAGACCACACACTCTCGTTTGGGGCATGGAATGCCCAACATGATAGCCTGGTGGACTGGAAGACCTTTGCCGATGTCACCTCTGGATACGGGTACCAGGGTACCTCCTCTTCTCGCCCTCACGGCAAAGGGCATGCAGTCCCTGAAGATGATGATGATGACTATGATGAGGGTGGTGAGGATCATGATGAGGATGAGGAGGACAAGGACTACTGAGTTGTTGGGGCGCTAGCTTAGGCCTTTTCCCTCTTTCGGCGTTTTGATGCCAAAGAGGGAGAAGACATTGTCATCGATTTGCATGGGTGCATGGGTTTGGGCCTTGGATTCGCTCTTATTTGCCTTTATTTGCCACATTTGAACTTCATGTGTGTTATTTGCCACTTATGCGTGTGACTATGTTCTTGTGCACCCACTATTGTAACTCATGTGATAACTATGTGTTTTATCATTGATATATGTCTTGCATGATTTACTTGTTTACCTTCGTGCACATAGTCAGGGTGGGCTTCATACAAATTATTCCATGCAAAATCACTTGTTGTCATCGAACACCAAAAAGGGGGAGATTGAAAGGAAATTTACTATTGTAATCACTTTTGGTGTTCGTTAACAACAAGTAGATCATTTTACAGTTTGTCACTGTCCACGGGTTGTTAAAATACTAAGTGAAAAGTGCCCTCACACTTGGGAATGATCCCTGCAAGTTTGACAAAATTCTAGAAATTTCAGACCGGAGTCTCCGGTCTAGCAGGACCGGAGTTTCCGTAGGCGTCCTCGGTGGAGGCATCATGAATCTGGCTGGGACATTCTGTATGGGGGTGCGGAGCAAGGTCCGGAGGCTCCATCGAAATCTCCGGTGTGGACTCAGACCGGAGTCTCCGGTGCTGGTGGTCGGGAGTCTCCGACCCACTCAGCTCGTGACAGGGCCTGGTCAATCAGAAGGGTGGTCCGGAGGCTAGACCGAAGATGGACCGGAATCTCCGGTGTAGGACGGAGTATCCGGTGCTGGTGGTCCGGAGTCTCTGGCCCTCTCAGCTCGTGACAGGGTTGGGTCAATCAGAAGGGTGGTCCGGAGGCTGGACCGGAGATGGACCGGAATCTCCGGTGCACATACCGGAGTCTCCGGTCTAACTTTTCTCCAACAGTCAGAAAATGGTTCTGTTGGAGATATGCCCAAGAGGCAATAATAAAGTAGGTTATTATCATATCTTCATACTTATGATAAATGTTTACATACCATGCTATAATTGTATTAATAGGAAACATTAATACTTGTGTGATTTGTAAACATAAAAGAGTCCCTAGTAAAGCCTCTTGTTAAACTAGCTTGTTGGTTAATATATGATCATGGTTTCCTGATCATGAACATAGAGATGTTATTAACAACACGGTCATATCATTAGGAGAATGATGTGATGGACATACTCCTATAGTTAAGCGTAGCATAAAGATCAAGTCATTTAATATAGTTCATTTGCTATAAGCTTTCTGATACATAGTAACCTAATTCCTTCGACCATGAGATCATGTTAATCACCATCACCGGAAGGATGCTTTGATGACATCAAACACCACACCGTAACTGGGTGGCTATAAAGGTGGCATTGAGTGTTTGGAAAGTATGGGTTGAGGCACATGGATCAAGAGTTGGATTTGTCCATCCATATGACGGATAGATATACTCTGGGCCCTCTCGGTGGAATGTCATCCAATTAACTTGCAAGCATGTGACTGGCTCACAAGGGATCACATATCACGGGAACGAGAAAAGAGTACTTATCGGTAACGAGGTTGAACTAGGTATGCAGAGATACCGACGATCAAAACTTCGGATAAGTAAACTATCGTGAGACAAAGGGAAATTGGTATCGTATGTAAGTGGTTCATTCGATCGCAAAGTAATCATAGAAATATGTGGGATCCATATGAATTTCCAGATTCCTCTATTGGTTATTGATCGGAGAAGTGTCTCGATCATGTCCGCATAATTCACGAACCGTAGGGAGACACACTTAAGGATTCGATGTTGTTGAGTAGTTATGGAATGATGAGTAAGAGACCGAATGTTGTTCGGAGTCTCGGATGGGATCCGGGATATCATGAGGAGATCCGGAATGGTCCGGAGAATAAGATTCATATAAGGAAAGTCCTGTTTCGGGGTTGAAGAATGGTTCCGGTGTTTTCATCAGGAATGTTCTAGAAGGTTCCGGAATGTCCGGCACTCCGGAGGGGAAGGGTACATGAATGTGTCATAACAAGTTGGAATGATCGCATCATGTACTAGGTGTCATCGCTGAACAAAATATAGGGTTTAATCAAATCCTAGTTTGAAAAGTCAAACGCCAATTTGAAAAGTCAAACGGCTATTTTGTGAGGTGGAGGGAGAGAAGGAAACTTGGGAAGAGAAGGTTTCCCTTCTCTCCTCCAAACCGCCGGCCAGCAAGGGAGTTGGGGGAGGACTCGGCTAGCCCTAGCCGCCCCTCCCACCTATAAAAGAAAGGGAGGGGGCACCCCCTCTCCCTACACCTTGTCCCTTAGCCGGCGCCCCTCTAAACCCTAGGCCAGCCGCCGCCCCCTTCTAGATGCGGCTGCCCTAGATCTCCTCTAAACCGCCGTCTAGCTAATCCCTAGCTGCTGGTTGCTCTAAACCCCTTGGTGCCTCTAAACCCTAGACCACCAAGGCCTCTCTCATAGTCCACCATACTCGCTCCGGCTTAAGGCGAAGCCCTGCGAGATCTCCCCTCTACTTCCGACACCACGCCGTCGTGTTGCCGGAATCATGAGGAGAGTGCTACAACCTCCGCTACCTGCTGGAACAATGGAGAGGAAGGTCTTCGTCGAGTACCGAACGTTTGACCGACTGCGGAAGCGCTGCTGGAACGCAGCGCCAGAAGGATCGTCTACGTGATCTTGAGATCGGAAGTGTACGACTACATCATCCACGAGAATCTGCTCTCATTAACCGCTTTGGATCTTCGAGGGTTAGTATTCTATCGACTCGTTGCTACAATCTAGTAGGTAGATCTTGGCTTGATCATAGATTAGATCTTGATTGTGTGTTCATGCGGTAGAATTTTTTTGTTTTCCATGCTACGAACCCCTACAGTGGTATCAGAGCCGTGTGTATATGTAGATCTGTTGCACGAGTAGAACACAATGGTCATTGTGGGCGTTGATGCTTTTGTTGTCGATTGCTTCTTGTGTACATTGCATCTTGCGTGATGGTGGGATGAAGCGGCCCGGGCTAACCTTACATGACATCGTTCATGAGACTTGCTCCACACTTGACATGCAACTTGTATTTCATAAGTGGTTTTGCGGGTGCCTGTTTCTCCCAACATAGTTAAGATTCAATTTACAACGGGTGATTGACAATACTAGTATCAATGTTGTGGTTCTTGTTTGTAAGTTAGAACGACACTTATTGAAAGCCCCAAACCACGTAAAATATGCAAAGAAAATTAGAGGCGTCTAACTTTGTTTTGTAGGGGTGTGTTGTGATGTGATATGGCCATGATTGTGATTATATTTGATGTATGCAATGTTCCTTATTGTAAGTTGGCAACCGGAAGGAGCCATATGGTTGTCTTTAAATTCTGTTAAGACCCGCGTGTCTATTCAAAGTAGTTGTAATAGTTGAAGCTGGTGGAAGACAACCATGGAGCAGCATCATTGACCTTGATGCAATGTCGGTGATGATGGAGTTCATGTTCGTGCTTGAAGATGGAGATCAGAAGCATAAGAAGAAAGGCCATATTATATCACATATTATGAATTGCATGTGATGTTAATCCTTTTATGCATCTTATATTTCTTAGTTTACGACGGTAGCATTATAAGATGATCCCTCAAGCACACAATTTCAAGTTTTAAAGTGTTCATCCTTAGTAAGCACTGTTGCTAAAGCTCGTTGTTTCGAAGCACCACGTGATGATCGGGTGTGTTAGATTCTGCGAGTGTATACAACGTGAGTAAGCCAGATTTGTTCATGCGGAAGCTAAGGTTTGATCTTGACAAGCCTAGCATGTACAGACATGGTCTCGGAACACGGATCACCGAAAGGTAAAGCATGAGTCATATAGTAGATATGATGAACATGTTGATTGTTCGCCATTGAAGCTACATCAACTCTCGTGATGATCGGTTTTGATGTGGTGGATTTGGTTCGTGTGATCACTAAAACAATGTGAGGGATATTGTTTTGAGTGGGAGTTCAACGACAATATGATTAAAAGTTGAACACTATTTATCATAAATTAAATCAAAGTGAATTTGCATAGTTGTTGTAGTCATTGGCATCCGTTTACCACCTTGCGCTTAGTTTAATTTGAGATGATAGAACTATAGAATTCTGGTTAGTTACTTTACGAACTGGTATCGTATTGTTTTGAAGTGTTAATCTAAAGTTTAAAAGTCCTATTGCAAACTTTCAGTAAGTTCCGGTTACTCCATGAAGTTTAATAATTGGTATTAAAACAAGAGTGACAATTCCAAGTATTAGTGTATGAGTATCATGTTTGTCTCCATGATTCTTGATATTCAAAGGATTGTCTTAATATCGAGGTTATCTAGGATCTGAAAGAGTTGTTTCAGAAACCATGATGTGTGGAAGATATTGTGATATCTGAAACGAAGTTCTGGTTACAGCATGATAGAGTATAATATGGCAAAAGTCATGTTCTCATATTTGATGAGAATTTGCAAAAGGTTGGAGACACTAGTTGTCCTAATCCTCCAAAAGGTTTTAGAGAGCAACATTATACTCGCTATTCATCTTTATAAGCTAAAAGTAGCTTGATCATGAATAATTCCATGATAAGGGTGAATATTTGATGTAGGTAAAATATTTACCACACCAAGAGATTACTAAAGAATGGAATTTGAAAGCACACCAAACATTTGATGATGGTGATCTACTTCAAAGTGCAAGTCCAAAGACATTGGTATTTAATTATACACGCTTTGGACTATGTGTCATATGTATGACTCCACTATTGATATTGATAGATTCTTTCAAACAGAAAAGGAAATACTGAAAGAGAATCTCATAAATATATGGCAGAAAAGAAAAGACTAGAATTGTTCAGTTTAAGTATATAGATGATATACATGTTATGGCTATATTCTTTGCTTATTAAACAATGTGGTTCTTAAGTATTTGATACTGAATTTGTTGGTGTGAATCGTCATACGAAACAACACAATTCATGAACTACAATGGCCTAAGTAACTAGCAAAAGAATATGTGATGATGTTCATCAAGAACAAATAAAGGGTTATTGTGCTGCTTGTTAAACATCAAAGCTTGCCTTCAAGATTTGTTTTATTAGGTATTATGAGAACAAAAGGGTTGTTCAAATAATTGCCGTAATCCATAAAAGATGGATGATTCACAAATCTCGTTGGAGAAATCACATCCATAAAACTAGTGCTAAAAATGTCGAAAGACAAATTGATTGAAAGATCACTTAGGAAGTGACATCGCCGTTTAAATTATATTGGAAAGAAAACATGAAGAAACTCCATGTGGATGGAATTTTGGACTCTTTTGATTTTTGATCAAATGACGCTTGTGAAACTTTCCTAGAGATAATTAAAACTTCGTTCATAGGCCAAAAGGGAACGAATGACTAGCTTATTGGAACTTGTACATATTGTTGTACGAAGTCCATTATGTGTAGTCAAGAGCGATGGATTTCAACTTCATATGCTTTCTCCGAAAATTTGAGTGAATATATGAATATTTACTTAATAAGGATAAAGTATGAAACATTTGAAAAGTTCAAGGACTTTCAAGATGAAGTGCAAAATCATTGTAACAAGAATATAAATAGTTTATGATAAGATCATAAAGGAAGATATTTGAGTTACAAGTTTAGCATAATACCTAAGATTTAAGGAATCGTTCCGTGGATTTTCATTTCCCAAAACACCATAAGAGTATGGAGCGTTCGAGATATGTAATTAAAACCTTGTTTGACATGGTAAGATCAAAGGTGTAATTCATAAAACTGTCATTATATTTTAAAGATTAAAAGCTTTAGAGACTACCGTTTTTTCACTAAAAAGAGCTTCATCATAATCCGTTGAATTTACACCATATAAAGTTATGGTTTGGGATAAAACCCAAGTTGTCCTTTCTTAAAAAAATTGGTATGTTATGCATAAGAAATATGTTTGCAACCAAAATCGGATGAACATATCTTTGCATGTTATTTTGAATAATAGTTAAGTATTCCTCCATAACACCAGAGACAAAAGTGTTTGTCGCTTAGAACGTCAAGTTTCTTTGAGAAGGAATTTTTCGTGAAAAGTTAAGTGGGAGGACAATAGAACTTTGATAAGGTTAAAAGAACCTTAGCTATATGTGCAGAGTTGCGCAGCGCCGAAAAGTGTTCCGGAGGCAGCAACAATGCTCATGGCTCACGTGCCTCAAAGGTTGTGGTCACGGAGGACTAAGTTCCTATTGAAACAAGAAGGTCGGGTAAACAATCAAATACCAAGATTTGAGAGTTAAATCATTATTTGACGATAATGATCCGACTACATGCAAAGAAGCGATGATGGGCCCTGACTCCGTAAAATGGCTTGAAGCCATAAAATTCGTGATAGTTCCATACACGAGAAATCAAGTTTTGAACTTGAAGGACCCTCGAGAAAGGTGTAAGACCTTACCGTTGTGTTTGGATCTATAAAGAAATAGACATGGATGTTGCACATCTATGAAATTGTCGACATGTTGGGAAAGAGTTCACAACAATGTTCAAAGGTTGACTATGACAAGATTTGATCTTTCATAGCGATATTTAGTCTAGACGGATTAATGTAGCAACCACTACATATAATTTTGTTATGCGGTAGTTGAATAAACAAAACAAGTTCTTCTAATAGAATTGTTACCTAGGACATGTGCATAACACGGTCCATAGGGTTTTGTTAATTCAAAGGATGCTAAAAGCATATGCAAACTTCAATGGTTGAAGTGAGCATCGCGGAGTTGGAATCTTCACTATGATGAAACTCTTAAAAGAGTTTAATTTCATCAGAGACAATGAAGATGCTTACATTTGCAAGAAATTAAGTGGGAGCACTAAGACATGTTTCTAATACATTATGTGGAAGACATATTGTTGATTAAAAATGATGTATCTTTTATTAACACATATTAAGAATTTCATCCCGATGAAAGACTTAGGCAAAACCCAAATATTTGCATCAATAGACGCTAATATGGTTGTGCCGAAAGTATATAGATGATGTATTGAATAAGTTCAATATAGAAACTACAAGAAAGGTTCTTGTCGCACAGAAAGGATTGAATGAGTTCAATATTGATGATATATTCAAGTGTATTGACACTTGGTAAGTGAAACAAAGATTCAAGTATAGATTGATACTTGATGTATGAAATCACAAAGAGTATTTATATCAATCATACTGTGATATGTACAAATCCAGATATGTCCTATGCTCTAAATGTTATGAGCATACCAGAATGATTCATAAGATGATTATTGGACGATAGTAAAGATATTCTTATGATCTTGTAAAAGGAGCTAAGAATATATTATTTTGTAGAAGAGACAAATAGATGGTTAGTTCATTGTAAATGAATTACATTGATACTAGTTCTGTCACAAAGTACAAATTAAGTTTATCTCAATCTAGACTAAGGGTGGCACAATATGATGGAATGTGAGTTCCATAATGAATTTGGATGAGTTCCAAAGTTAAGACATTGTGACAGATATTACAACAAAAGGCTAAGTATATAACTGCTATTATAGCAGCAAAAGAGGCCATTTGTGTCAAGTAGTTTGTTATCAAACTAGGTGTTGTTCACAGCAGGGATAATACTATGAAGATATGTTGTACGACAATATCATCAACATCTTTTAACCCCAAAGAACTAAAGGTCACACCAAAGGACCAAATTTGTACAAAGCCATCTCATTAGAGAATGAGTGATACGTAGAGACGCAAAGACATGCAATTACACACGGACCTGGAAGTATCAGATCCGGAGATCAGTTGACCACTAGCAAACGTGTACTTACAACACCGGAAAGCCATAGGTGTTGAATACACAAAGATTTGAAACTAGATTATTGACTCTAGTGCAAGTGGGAGACTGTTGGAGATACGCCCAAGAGGCAATAATAAAGTAGGTTATTATCATATCTTCATACTTATGATAAATGTTTACATACCATGCTATAATTGTATTAATAGGAAACATTAATACTTGTGTGATTTGTAAACATAAAAGAGTCCCTAGTAAAGCCTCTTGTTAAACTAGCTTGTTGGTTAATATATGATCATGGTTTCCTGATCATGAACATAGAGATGTTATTAACAACACGGTCATATCATTAGGAGAATGATGTGATGGACATACTCCTATAGTTAAGCGTAGCATAAAGATCAAGTCATTTAATATAGTTCATTTGCTATAAGCTTTCTGATACATAGTAACCTAATTCCTTTGACCATGAGATCATGTTAATCACCATCACCGGAAGGATGCTTTGATGACATCAAACACCACACCGTAACTGGGTGGCTATAAAGGTGGCATTGAGTGTTTGGAAAGTATGGGTTGAGGCACATGGATTAAGAGTTGGATTTGTCCATCCATATGACGGATAGATATACTCTGGGCCCTCTCGGTGGAATGTCATCCAATTAACTTGCAAGCATGTGACTGGCTCACAAGGGATCACATATCACGGGAACGAGAAAAGAGTACTTATCGGTAACGAGGTTGAACTAGGTATGCAGAGATACCGACGATCAAAACTTCGGATAAGTAAACTATCGTGAGACAAAGGGAAATTGGTATCGTATGTAAGTGGTTCATTCGATCGCAAAGTAATCATAGAAATATGTGGGATCCATATGAATTTCCAGATTCCTCTATTGGTTATTGATCGGAGAAGTGTCTCGATCATGTCCGCATAATTCACGAACCGTAGGGAGACACACTTAAGGATTCGATGTTGTTGAGTAGTTATGGAATGATGAGTAAGAGACCGAATGTTGTTCAGAGTCTCGGATGGGATCCGGGATATCACGAGGAGATACGGAATGGTCCGGAGAATAAGATTCATATAAGGAAAGTCCTATTTCGGGCTTGAAGAATGGTTCCGGTGTTTTCATCGGGAATGTTCTAGAAGGTTCCGGAATGTCCGGCACTCCGGAGGGGAAGGGTACATGAATGTGTCATAACATGTTGGAATGATTGCATCATGTACTAGGTGTCATTGCTGAACAAAATATAGGGTTTAATCAAATCCTAGTTTGAAAAGTCAAACGCCAATTTGAAAAGTCAAACGGCTATTTTGTGAGGTGGAGGGAGAGAAGGAAACCTGGGAAGAGAAGGTTTCCCTTCTCTCCTCCAAACCGCCGGCCAGCAAGGGAGTTGGGGGAGGAATCGGCTAGCCCTAGCCGCCCCTCCCACCTATAAAAGAAAGGGAGGGGGCGCCCCCTCTCCCTACACCTTGTCCCTTAGCCGGCGCCCCTCTAAACCCTAGGCCAGACGCCGCCCCCCTTCTAGATGCGGCTCCCCTAGATCTCCTCTAAACTGCCGTCTAGCTAATCCCTAGCTGCTGGTTGCTCTAAACCCCTTGGTGCCTCTAAACCCTAGACCACCAAGGCCTCTCTCATAGTCGACCATACTCGCTCCGGCTTAAGGTGAAGCCCTGCGATATCTCCCCTCTACTTCCGACACCACGCCGTCGTGCTGCCGGAATCATGAGGAGAGTGCTACAACCTCCGCTGCCTGCTGGAACAAGGGAGAGGAAGGTCTTCGTCGAGTACCGAATGTGTGACCGACTGCGGAAGCGCTGCTGGAACGCAACGCCGGAAGGATCGTCTACGCGATCTTGAGATCGAAAGTGTACGACTACATCATCCACGAGAATCTGCTCTCGTTAACCGTTTTGGATCTTCGAGGGTTAGTATTCTATCGACTCGTTGCTACAATCTAGTAGATAGATCTTGGCTTGATCATAGATTAGATCTTGATTGTGTGTTCATGCGGTAGAATTTTTTTGTTTCCATGCTACGAACCCCTACAGGTTCGTGGAGAGGGCTTCTTATAAGTAGCGACCCTTATCCCCTTCCTCCAGCTGCTCGATCTGCTCAAGAACACAAACTCCATTAGGGCCACCAAATCTACAAGATCTCTTCATCCAACCATCTAAAGCCATTGATCTTTGCAGAATCGAAGGAGGAGGCCTTGATCTACAGCTTCACCAAGAGAGATCTTCATTTCCCCCTTATTCACTTGAGGGTCCCCATGCTCTATTGTTTTTTTGGAAACCCTAGCTTTGATTTGGTTCTTACAAGCTTGTCTTTGATTGTTTTGACAGCTTGCTTGTATTTGGGAGTCTCCAATTAAGTTGTGGATGTATGCCCCGAACTCGTTGTAAAGGTGCCGGCTTCCACCTCGAAGGTTGCCGATATAGTGGAAGGTGAATCGATCCCCTTGGGGTGAGATTCATCGGAGAACAATAGAGGCCTCTCGTGGCGTTGGTGGTTTGAAACCACCCTCTCTCCAAACATAGACGTACTTCCCCTCAACGGAAGGAACTACGGGAAACAAATCATTGTGTCTCCGCGTCCACCACTTTGGTTATTTCTATCCTTTACCGCACTTTACTTACTTGTTCTTGTTTAGTGTTGTGCTAGTTGTTGCTTATTTGACATATAGGTAAATTCACCTTAGTTGCATAATCTAGAGAATTTACCTTTCTTGTCAAACCCTAAATTAAAAAAAAAGAAAATTTGAAATAGCATCTATTCACCTCCCCTCTAGGTGCATATACAATCCTTTCACAAGCTCTAATAGTAGAAGAAATATTATCGAAGATAAAGAGCATCCTTTTGCTTCCATATATTTCAGGCAACAGTTACAAAATTTCAAAAAAGAATGGCCTTCTCAAGTTGGAACGAGCCCTCAAGGCTGTCTTCAAGGGAGATGTTGCATCATGTGCAACTGCAACGGCTGATTGCAGAAAATTTCGGTTGATCAACCATCCCCACTTCGGCCGTCGCCATGGGCACCGTATGAACTCCAGGTTTCTTCCGCCAGAACTTGGAAATCAGACAAACCAAAATATTGGAGCCTACCCTCAACAACTGTCTACAAACAGTACCAATGGCTCGATCACCACAAACTACTTCCTTCGTTTTAAAATATAAGATGTTTTTAACTTTGTAAAACAAATATATCTAGACTTTTTTTTAGTACGTAGGTTTGAAGTGAATCTATACACTAAAAAATATAGATTTATTTTCTTCACAAATCTAAAACATCTTATATTTTAAAACAGAGGTAGTAGTTTTTTGTGTCCATCCTGCCCATAACTAGCGCGAAATTAGTTAAGACGACCATTTTGAATGCTTGACCTAACATGAACGTGCGTATGTGCAACCAACCACATGCAGTAGCTACAGTTTTTATCTGTGTTGTAGAATTTGTGAACATGTGTATGTGATCCGGAATTGTCCAGAATTTATGAATGGTTAGCTGTTGTCTGTTGAGATATTAAACGTGTTCAGAACTTATTTTTGGGGGGAAACATGTTCAGAACTTACTAAATCTTCTCTGCTTGCTGCCGAGCTCAGATGAGTCGAACTCGCGCTTTGGCCGAGCCGAACTTGAGGCTGCGTCCAACCTCGGAGTCGGAGGGAGGTGATTCTGGGCTCGGCTCGACCCCTGGCTCGCTCGCGTTCGGCTCGCTGACAGCACTTGAGGATCAGACGTTGAAATCTCGTCAGACTGCAAGTCCACGAAGCGGGCGGCGATCTGCTACGGCCGCTCTCCTCGACCCCTCCGCCTCCCGAGTCCCAACCACGCTCCGCGCGGCCGACTGCAGGAGCTATGGCCGTCGTGCAGGAAGATGCTGCCCCTGCAGCCGCCTCCCCCGCCTCGGCCGACGCGACTGATCCGACCGCTGGTGAGTGAGCCCTTCCAGTTCGCCGTCCCTCTCTCCCCCTTGCCCCTCGCTCCACCGGGGCTGCCGCCTAGCGAAATTTCCACTTCCCTTTGTTCCTACCAGAGACACTGATTCTCTATCGTGAAAAAAATGAGTTTTCAGTTCACCTGGACCTCTTTTTTTGGTGCCAATTCGGTATGGAACTGCCGTACGATTTCCATTCCGATTTGGAAGAACAAAACATTAGGCTCCTTGATTGATACATGTTCTTGTCCAGTTTGTACTGTACTCGATCTAAGGGCAGTGCAAAGATACATGATCCAAATCACTCCGCATCTCACTGAAAGAACCTCAAAGGCTCGAATTAAATGATACATGCTTCATAACCGCTATTGTTTGACGAAAGCAGATAGCACTGCATCCATTGAGTGGAACGAGAAGAGTTTACAGCACCCAAACTAAGTTGGGGAAGGAGATCTAGTCTATACAGTACAAACAAACATTGGATGCCATTGGGGGCAGGGGGTCAGCGTTAACAGCTGGCTTGGTTCCAATCTTGTGCTTCTGCCACCAGACAAGCAAAGTTGATCCCTGTTGATTGCACACACATGAAAAGAAAACTGTCCTATGCAAAGGCAATGAAATTAGCTCTGGTATGGGTTTGTACTTTGCAGCGCAACTCAATGCTAGAGGATCACATAAAGTTACTTGATACCACAACGTAGTGTGGCCCAATTGTCAGTTGAAAAATTTGCAAATTTGTATCAAGGGTGCAGAATAATTTATAAAGCATCGCCATATTTTGCCCTTTCATGCTTGACCTATCTTCTGTTCTTTTAGGTTCTAGTGACAATGAGATAACAGTGGAGGAAACTTCTTTTGTGCATACTGAACCTCAACAAGATGGCAGTGCCCCACCTGTGGTTACCACTGATATGGAAGTTCTCCACGATAAAGTTAAGAAACAAGTCATTAAAGAAGGCCACGGGAAGATAGCCTCAAAATTTTCTACATGCTTTGGTGAGTATGACGCATGTGATTTGTGTACCTTGCTTAATAGCTGATTTCCATCACTCATTTTTTTTGTTGATTTCTACGACGATGCTACCATTCTATATTACTTGCTATAGCATTTCACACATGATTCTATTTCACGTAAGTGCTATATTCACTGGTACCATGCTAAAAAATCCTTCCTGATTCATGACCATGAGGAGATACTCATCCCCCTTACAGCTTCAATATTAGTTATGTGGCGTAATGTCTTTAACTTTGACCGTATGTGTCATGTTCTATTCACCTTCTCCTTTTCCAGCCTTCTTGTTTGCATTTGATATTGATATTGGTTGCACCTCCTTTTTTTTCCTTTCAATGGATAATGTCCATTTACTTTGATGTCTGGTATTTTTGCTTTGATCATTTGTTATGCATAGCTAGCCTGCTTCTGTAGATGACATTAATACATTTGCTTGTTCTATGTCTATATTAAGGTTGCTCAGGTACTTTAATTTATCAGTGCGCCGTCCAGTCTTAGGTTTCAGAGGATGTATATATTTAGTTCTTTGCTCGGTGGTTTGAAGAACTGTGAAATAATGGGGTTATTTCTAACCTTGATTTTGCAGTGCATTATAGAGCATGGGTTCAAAGATCTCTGCATAAATTTGAGGATACTTGGCAAGAACAGCATCCAGTTGAAATTGTCATCGGAAAAGGTACAACTGTACAAGTTGCATTCATTTCACATAATTTATTGTCAGTTTTTTCCTGTTGCATACATGTCATCTATCATTCCCATATGGTGCAAGGTTGTCAGATTCAGACTATAATATTCGGGTCTTTCTAGTGGTATATTGTGAAAATAATTCATTAATCCACCAGTAACTGGTTACTGTTCACATGTGAAATGTGAAAAGTTGGCATTGTCAATACTCAAAAAAATCACTTTCTACCTGAGCGTATGAAATGACTATCATTGCAGTTACCTGTGTAGTAACTTTTCAGAGTTTTTGTTCTCATCTACAGAGAAAAAACAAATGGTTGGTTTGGGCATTGGTGTTGGTAACATGAAAAGTGGTGAACGTGCGCTGTTGCATGTTGGCTGGGAGCTAGGCTATGGGAAAGAAGGAAACTTTTCATTCCCAAATGTCCCTCCAACGGCAGACCTTATATATGAAGTTGAACTCATTGGCTTTGATGATGCTAAAGAGGTAATGAAGAACACCCTCACCTGCTTCATCACCACTAAACTAAAGAGGTTAATAAAAAATTGAGCCATTTTTTAATGTAAAACACTAAATAACTTGTTATCTGTTTGCCTTGAATACGCTTCATAGTAGACTGAGATGCTCGGTAATTGTTTGTCATTCTTTTTACCCACAAAATAAATAAATTTGTTTACGTTTTCTCAACCTCACAATCATGGTGGCGTGTCTGAACAAATCAGGGGAAAACCCGTAGTGACATGACGGTAGAAGAGAGGATCGAAGCAGCAGATAGGAGGAAGCTTGAGGGTAACGATTACTTCAAAGAGAAGAAATTTGAGGAAGCCATACAGCAATATGAGATGGTTAGTGGTCTGATTTTACTTGCAAAATTGCTCCATTTTCTACTTGTTGAGATACTCCAAATGATGGTGTTTTACTGCTTCCGCTTTTTCAGGCAGTTGCATATATGGGAGATGATTTCATGTTTCAGTTGTTTGGGAAGTACAGGGATATGGCTTTGGCTGTGAAAAACCCTTGTCATCTCAACACGGCTGCATGCCTGATCAAACAAAAGAGATTTGATGAAGCTATTGCACAATGCAGCATCGTAAGTTCTTCACTTGTTCTATTACAATTCATGAAGTTCACTAGTTTGGGTTGCGTATAACATTGCATAAAGTAGATGCTCAATTTGACAGTAGAATGCTCTGTTTGCATTATAAGTATCAGTCTGTGCTGATATTCAGGTAGTTTAGTTCATCTACTTTTGTTTTTATACCTCTACTCTTTTTATAAAAAAAATATCATCACCAATTCGATCTGCAAATAGTGACTTGATGATTGGTAACTGAATAGTCTCGTGTTTCTACTGCAATTTGTCCCCCTTTTTTTCTTCTGAAAATCATCATTAAGAAATTACTATTTTAACAATCGATGGATTGCATAATCCTATTCTCCAGGTGTTGTCAGAGGATGAAACCAACGTGAAAGCGTTGTTCAGACGGGGGAAAGCTAAAGCCGAGCTCGGGCAGACAGAAGCAGCAAGGGAGGACTTCCTGAAAGCCAAGAAGCACTCCCCAGAAGACAAGGAGATCATGCGGGAGCTCCGTTCGCTGGCCGAGCAAGATAAAGCCATGTACCAGAAGCAGAAGAAGCTCTACAAAGGTCTCTTCGGTCCCAGGCCTCAGCCCAAACCCAAGACCACGAACCCCCTCCTTGTCTTCTGGCAGTGGCTCGTGTCGCTAATTAGTTACCTTGCTAAGATGTTCACACGCAAGAACGACTAGCAAATCTAGCAAGCACGATCGGCCTAGTGTGTGCAAGTTGTATCGGTGGGACGGGGACACCGAAAAGCCTGATGATATAGCACCTGTGGTTAAGATGTAAGCACGCAAGAACTTATTCTGGCTTATTTGACTTCACACTTGCACTTTATAGTATGATGATGATGAAGAAGAAAGTTTATCTTGCTTGTCAAAAAGCTCCCAGTGCGCCACTGTGCCGTTGCACCAGCGCGACGGCCTCTCCAGGCCTGATCGACCACAGAGCAACATAGGTCTCGAGCCTTATCTCTAGCCAGCCAAACAAATGAACCTGTCAACTGGTAACCTACCATGTCTATGCCCAATCATCGATTAACACCAACCTTATAAAATGGTCTTGTGCCAAAGCACCACGGCTCTATTCCTGTCCTGATGCGGTCATCGGGGCTGGCGTGTTCGACATTGGAGAGCGTATGGTGTTTTGGTCCCTTGATCATGCGAATTGCCGCCTGACACTTCAACCTATCTTTGGCCTTTGGGTGTGGTGGCGGCGATGGAGCTCAATACAACTGATCTGGCTCGAAAGAAATGGCAAAAAGAACAGCTCAACAAACCTCCATATTGATTACTCGTTGGAGCTTGATGTTTAAATTTCTTCATGCAATACTTTGTAAATGTGTATTCCTTTTAGAACGGTCTGTTTTACGTAAGGAATTTCCTATGGAGGGGCATGATATTTTTATATGGAAATCAGGCGGCATTTTATTGCGTAGTGGTGCAGAATTATAGGAGTTGTCTGCTTATGTAATTTACTGCCTTCTCAGCGATCATTGAATAAGGCTTTAAATTTGTAACTTGTTGCATTTCCATTGCTCAAACAAACTAACGAATGTGTTACTTGACCTTCAAATTAAACCAAATCAGTGTACCACAAAGTGTTTAAGAATTTAAAACGTTTTCTCCAGTGAATAAATGGTATTGCATCTCTAAATGCCTCATTCATCTATAGTAAGTTGTAGCTCATCTCACCATGTCTCTCTTCATTTTCCATTTTCCATTTTCTCGGTATTTTTTGTACACTAAAAAGCAATGTTCACTACTTTATACTCTTCCTCTTTGGTTCTGCTAATTTGATATGTATTGTCAAGATTTGTTTGTAAATAGGAGGTTTTCCTAATTATATGCAATTTACGATTGCGTGTAAATTTTATAATGTTTGTTTCCCGTGTTTCAGTAATATGTTGGTTTAGTAAAAGGTGTAAGCAATGAAATACGCATGCTGTTTCACCTTGTGTGCATTCAACAGATGAACTTTAAGTATTTCTTTCCAAGTTTGATCAAATATGCTTATGTTTACTGAAGCAATACCAAATTCACCAATAGTCCACAACTATTATTCAATGTATGCTTATTTTGTTGTTCCTCTGTAGCAATGCATGTGCACTTTTCTAGTTGTTTTAGGGTGCTTGAGGATATATATTTTCTTGCTAATATTTGGTTATCGATCCGTATGGTTAATTATTGCAGGATAGGTATGTCGATGTAATTGTTGAACCTCCCCAGTTGAGTCAGCAGTTAAGAAAGAACGCATCTTCTTTGGATCTTATTTAGACCATCCTTTCAGAGCAGAAGTCTACCATAGGACAGTTTGCTATGTTCAATATAATTTTAAAGCCTTTGATAAAAAAAATGTAAAATCGGGGACTATTACGAATAGTGAATGACTGGCAAATTCAAATTTTCATGCAAACTTTCTGAAAATTGGTACCTGGGAGGTAAACAAAATCCTTACGACGTAGTTTGTAGTTTCTATAAGCTTTCCACAACTATTGCTTATTAAAACAAAAAATCTTACTTATATGGAGTACACATCACAATATGAAGGTGATTTGGTGACGAAATGCTACTATGCGAAGCATAAGCTTGTAGGGGAAGTTCTAAATTCTGGTCTTAAGAGTAAGATCGAAATCCAGTGGTCAAATATTTCTGCTTTGAAGACAAATTGTCTAGATGTGCTTTAAAGAAGTAATATGTGACCACCAGAGTTCGATCTTACTCCTAAAATCATAATTCAGAATTTCATATACAAGCTTATGCTCTACATAGTAGTTTTTTGTTAGCAAATCACCGTTATATTGTGACGCGTGCTAGATATAAAGCAGATGTTTCTATAATCAGTACCTGTGAAAAACTTTTGAAAACTATTTACTCCGTAATTAATAAGGAAATTGGTTACCTTCCAAGTACTGATTTTCAGAAAGTTTGCATAAAAACTTGAAACTTTCGGTCCTTCACCAGCCGATTTTGGCTTTGAAAGAAATGTGTCAACAAGATATAAAAAAGATGCATTTTTTTCTTAGTTGAAGACCCAATGGAATACCCGCAAAAAAAAAAAAGACCCAATGGAAAGCGGTTCAACAATTACATCGACATACATGTCATGCACGACACTTTATCTATGATCAAAGTGTTGGAATTTGGTGTATATTGGGTTGTTGGCCCATTAGACAAATTCTAAAATTTTCTTTGGTCCACTTGTATATGGCAGCATATGGCTGTACTAGTGGTGCTAAAGTTTAGTCCCACGTTGCTAGTTGAAGGAGAGTTGGACCACCTTATATAGTAGAGTTTTGCACCACTCACTAAGGTGAGACAAGAAGAATAGCCCTCGCGCACTCCTCCTCCGACCCCGCCCGCCTCGCCTCGCCACGCCTCGCCTCGCCTCGCCTCGCTACGATGCGTGCGCGCCGCGGGTTGCGAGAATCTCGCCGAGCCGAGCTTTATTTTGCTTGTTGGAAAAACTGATTATGAGTCATTAACGGACGCGTTAATTACCGACTCGGACGTGGGCTGAGCCCACGATCCTCCTAACCTGCACTATGTAACACCCTCAGAATCGGCCCTATGCAAGTTTTAGCGCTTCCGCCAAACCCGCATAGAAACGATTCAAAGGTGCCCACCAGGCACTTTCGTGCGGGTGGAAAACGAAGTAATAACATTACACAACAGTCCTCGATGGGACCCACAGAACAGATATATACAACAGCGACTCAAAGAGTCAAGAATACAGAGATACAAGACAAAGATCCAAAACACCTTGAACACGATAGAGCGTCCAACTACGGACAAGAGGCAAATGGGGCTAAGAGCCCTGAAGAATAACCAATGGCGTCCATAACCCTGCCCAGGCCAAGCCGGAAGGGTAACCCTGCTAACGACGTCGATCTCAAAACCTGCTTAAACAAAAGGGGTGCCGACAAAGGGCAAAGGAAAAAGAGAGAGCGGTCAGTACTGAGGCCAGTACACGGCGAGGCTAGAATTCGGCGGTCCTCGCCTACATAGGTATGGTGGACTGAAGCGGCAGCGCAGCATGCACTAAACAACCTATAGAGACTCGATATAACTGTCGGCTATCAGAGAGGGATAAGAAAGACCTATTCGGATCCAACCTGATCCTAACACCAAACAAACCCATCCTGATATTCCCCCCTCGATACCAACCGAGAGAGTCAACCGAGAAACTCACACAGTTGGCAGTTTTATTTATTCCGTTATATTTGCGGCAATTACTAGTCAAATGTAGATAGTCATCCTGATAAAATAAGCAGTGGGCAGTTTTATTTAACCATTCCGTTGTAGTTGCGACACTTACTAGTCAAATACAATTAGAATGAGATATCCCAAAACCCAGCAGTTGTTGGTACTTTCCTTTAGCCATTCCATTGAAGTTGAGCTGATTACTAGTCACATCAGATACAAGTCAAATTGTAACAGTAAACTTTAGTTATAGTTGTCTATGATCGAGAACTGTGCTCCAAGTCGTCCATAACCACGGACACGGCTTTTCGAAAAGATTTAACCCTGCAGGGGTGCACCAAAGTATCCACACGCAATTAGCATGAGATATCCACACGCACTTCGACCCTTTTTGCCAGATCAATTAACATACACCCATCGGTATGTCGGCAGGGTCTAAGTCATGACGTTTCCCAGACCCAAAGCAAGTACATGGGGGCCACCCCACTAAGTCTACCCGCAACGAAGTCGGCCGGGCTCCGAGACGGACTTAGGGTTTAGGTAGACGGCTGTGAACGACTGGGAACCCAAAACTGGGCTTGTCGACACCGCGAAAACGTGTCCCGATCCTAAACAGTACAGGTGCTATCCATCGCACAATTTAAATAAAGCAGTAAAGCATGGCATAAGTACGGGATAGTAAATAAAACCTCAAACTAGTTGTGGCCCCCAGTACAATACTTGGAATCAGGTACTAAATCGATGGGGTGCCCACACATCCCACATGTGGTTAGCGCGCTCGATCTCGGAACAGGTGTCAAGAACTCGGGGTCCTACGGGACACCAGTGAGCGGTCGGAAACCAAATATTGTCTATCACCCACCGGTGCCTCTGCATTTACCTACTTCAATTTTAGTTATTAAACAGTAATTAAAGCCATGATCAACTCCAACATTAAACACACAGCCATACTCCAACAACTGTGGTTCTTGACGACACACAACAGCACTTGAGCAAGCGACTACGACGCGCAAGTCCAACTATCTACCAATCCATAGGTAATAGGATGTGTCCAAGGCAATATGAGGCTGCAAGGGTTATCACGGGTACGAAAACTAGAGCATCGCAACACAGATAGCAATAGATCATAGGAGGGAATAAATACTATAAAAGTAAGATAGGTAGAAAGGGGGAGGTGCTCGCCTGAAAACATTGCCGAAGGTTCATCCGAAGATCGGGGCGAAGCTCACATCAACTCAACGGCCTTATCCGCGAAGAACCAAAACACTAGAATAAACACCGGATGCAATATTCAATACTACTGCAAAAGATCGGGCATGATGCATGTATGATGTATGACATGGCAAAGCTGCGATGCAATTAGATCATATTAAGCGGAACCGGGGTCCCGACGATTAAGTATATGGTTATAGTTGTTCTAGATACCCCGCAATTTAATTGTTGTCTTAACATGGCAAAAGATAGCACCGATTCGCTACACAAATTTAAATGGAGCCAATATACGACTAGATTTGCCCGCATATGGATCCCATATTTAATTATATGGTTAATCGGCATAAGGCCCCCAAACCACACAAATATGCATGCGAGTATGACAATTTAATATGCAACAAGTTGATATTACATTTATAAAATAGGGCTCGGGAAAAGGGGTCACACACTAGGGTTCGACGATCTTGGGGTTCCGGGGTTCGGTCTAGGCGTCTGGGATGAAGAACTTGGCGTTCTGCGTCGGTGTCCTTACCGTCCGGGTTCTCGAGCATCGCATCCGGGAAGAAGTACTTGTCGCACATGTGGTCTTCGGGTCCGACTCCGGGAAGGAGAACTTGGTGTTTCGAGGGGGATCTCGACGCTCCACTGTCTTGATGGTTGTTGAAGGGCTTGGTATCACGCATGACGCTTTTGACAAAACAACACACCGAAAGGCTAAAAGGTCTTGAGTAGAACACACATACGGCAACACCTTCACTTCACCTAGTCATGCCGAACTTGGTCACACGCGCCTTCACAAGTTCCAACAACACACAACTTATTGCATGAACAGGAACAACCCGAGGAGGACTCATGGTAGCAGGGCGAGCTTGCGTGAGGGCGTGGGGGACGACGGGGCGCGGCGACCAGTGACGCTCGAGGACGCGGCCACCGGGGCGAGGCGGGGTCACGCAGGAAGCGGGTGGCGACGACGGCGGCTGCTCTGCAGAAGGCGGGGCTCAGGAGCGCGGGGCGAGCACGGTTCGCGGGCGCCGGAGGCGCTGGCGAGGGGAAGAGGCGAACGAGGGCGCGCGGCGTCACGCTGCCGGGGCGGGTAGCGGCGAGGCAGAGGCCCCCTCAGGTCGCGGAAGACGCCGGGCAGCAGGGCTCGACGGAGGGGCGCCGGGGAGGCCAGAGAGAGGAGAGGACGTCAGGGAGGAGGCGGAGGACGGGTCCGGTGGAGGGGCGGTGAGCTTGAGCAGCGGGGCGGGGAGGCCGTGGCGGCAGGGCGAGCGGGTTCCCCTAGGCGACGATGGCGGAGGCGCGGGACCGGCGCCGGAGAGGAAGAGGACGGCGGGGCGACGGGGGCCGGGACAGCGGACGGAGGTTTGGACGGGGGCGATGCCAGGGGAGAGGTGAGGCCAGAGAGAGGGCTCGAGCGGCGGACGTGCGTGGGGAGATGGGGCCAGACGGGGGAGAGAGAGAGGGGTTGGTGGGGGAGGCTCGAGCGGGGGAGGTGGGATCTGGGGAGGTGGGTTCAGGGCAGGCGGGGTGGGTCCGCAGGTGGGGCTGAGCGGGGCAGGTGGGCAGGATCCCGAGGCGGGGCCTGTCGGGCGGGTGGCGTTGTGTGCGTGTGCTGGCGGGGTGGGGCCCAGGGAGAGTGGGGTCAGGCGGGTGAGATGGCTGCTGGGTGGAGGGAGAGAGGGTGGAGGGATGAGGTGGAGGGAGGGGATAGGATAGGGGAAGGGAGAGGATGTGAGGTGGCGGATGGTGATTGGAGGGAGTGATGTGGCTGGGGACTGGTTAGGTTAGGGTTAGGTATTTTTAGACTAGGGTTTTTCTTTTGGGCCGGGTAGTAGGTAGTCTGGCCGGTTGGGCTTTTGGCTTGGCCGGTTTGACTGCCTCCCCGACAAAAATAGTTTTTATTATTATTTTTTCAATGTACAAGATTTATAAATAGTTTTTAGTCAAAACAAAGATCCGGACAAACCGACTTGATACTTTGAGATAAGAAGGGCTAGTGGAAAACAAAATAGGCTTTTTAGAAATAGTTTTAGACAGACATATGCATGATGACATGAGCATGGGGTCCTGATGATGCAATGCACAAAAACAACGCGATTTTCTAGTAGTGGTTTTGCGGGATGCCACAATTCGACACCACTAACAATGGATCTCGCCCTCGAGATCCGCCTCATGGTACCGGGAAGAAGGGCGGCGATCTGAATCTTCTCGCCTCGTGTAGATCTTCGCGACACCACTAACAAGAGGTCGTTGTCCGTGATCGTCGAGAGAACACTCCGGTAACAAAAGGGCGAAGGTAGAGGTATCCACAATAAAGCCACCTCTAACTTCGATAGAAGGAGAGAAAAGATGCGGCCTATCCCACTTCAATGTACAAGAGCGAATAGAGTGAGTAGTCGGCATGGGGGCCAATCCATCACGCACCCAAACTATTACTCCGCACAATCAGTAGAAAAACGTGCAGCCATTCTCGGAATCAGACTGAAGATCTCGACAATCGAGGTTCAGAAACAAAAGAGTGATGCAGACTCTGCATCGGATCTGGCGTAGATGATGTCGTCGCGTTGGAAAACACCGGAAGGCACGAGAAGGAACAAAGAGAAGTCCACCAGACGAAGGATTCCTCGGATAGCATGAAGACCAGGTATAGCAACACCGTTACCAAAGGAGGAAGCGAAACCCTGAAGGTACGACGAAAACCCAACCACGAGAATTCCTGGACTCGAAGAAAAAGAAGAGAGCGGATTCAAAACGCGTAGAGGTAAGAGGAGAATAGCAGAGGGGTAAGGAGTAAAATCAGACCTAATCAGAACTATCCAACCGATTTTGCAAAATAGTTTTGACACTCTACTTCGGCCGTTAGCTAGGTTATCCTACAGGCTGGACTTGTGGGGTATCGCAACTGCTGAGCTCTGATACCACTCTGTAACACCCTCAGAATCGGCCCTATGCAAGTTTTAGCGCTTCCGCCAAACCCGCATAGAAACGATTCAAAGGTGCCCACCAGGCACTTTCGTGCGGGTGGAAAACGAAGTAATAACATTACACAACAGTCCTCGATGGGACCCACAGAACAGATATATACAACAGCGACTCAAAGAGTCAAGAATACAGAGATACAAGACAAAGATCCAAAACACCTTGAACACGATAGAGCGTCCAACTACGGACAAGAGGCAAATGGGGCTAAGAGCCCTGAAGAATAACCAATGGCGTCCATAACCCTGCCCAGGCCAAGCCGGAAGGGTAACCCTGCTAACGACGTCGATCTCAAAACCTGCTTAAACAAAAGGGGTGCCGACAAAGGGCAAAGGAAAAAGAGAGAGCGGTCAGTACTGAGGCCAGTACACGGCGAGGCTAGAATTCGGCGGTCCTCGCCTACATAGGTATGGTGGACTGAAGCGGCAGCGCAGCATGCACTAAACAACCTATAGAGACTCGATATAACTGTCGGCTATCAGAGAGGGATAAGAAAGACCTATTCGGATCCAACCTGATCCTAACACCAAACAAACCCATCCTGGTATTCCCCCCTCGATACCAACCGAGAGAGTCAACCGAGAAACTCACACAGTTGGCAGTTTTATTTATTCCGTTATAGTTGCGGCAATTACTAGTCAAATGTAGATAGTCATCCTGATAAAATAAGCAGTGGGCAGTTTTATTTAACCATTCCGTTGTAGTTGCGACACTTACTAGTCAAATACAATTAGAATGAGATATCCCAAAACCCAGCAGTTGTTGGTACTTTCCTTTAGCCATTCCATTGAAGTTGAGCTGATTACTAGTCACATCGGATACAAGTCAAATTGTAACAGTAAACTTTAGTTATAGTTGTCTATGATCGAGAACTGTGCTCCAAGTCGTCCATAACCGCGGACACGGCTTTTCGAAAAGATTTAACCCTGCAGGGGTGCACCAAAGTATCCACACGCAATTAGCATGAGATATCCACACGCACTTCGACCCTTTTTGCCAGATCAATTAACATACACCCATCGGTATGTCGGCGGGGCTTAAGTCATGACGTTTCCTAGACCCAAAGCAAGTACATGGGGCCCACCCCACTAAGTCTACCCGCAACGAAGTCGGTCGGGCTCCGAGACGGACTTAGGGTTTGGGTAGACGGCTGTGAACGACTGGGAACCCAAAACTGGGCTTGTCGACACCGCGAAAACGTGTCCCAATCCTAAACAGTACAGGTGCTATCCATCGCACAATTTAAATAAAGCAGTAAAGCATGGCATAAGTACGGGATAGTAAATAAAACCTCAAACTAGTTGTGGCCCCCAGTACAATACTTGGAATCAGGTACTAAATCGATGGGGTGCCCACACATCCCACATGTGGTTAGCGCGCTCGATCTCGAAACAGGTGTCAAGAACTCGGGGTCCTACGGGACACCAGTGAGCGGTCGGAAACCAAATATTGTCTATCACCCACCGGTGCCTCTGCATTTACCTACTTCAATTTTAGTTATTAAACAGTAATTAAAGCCATGATCAACTCCAACATTAAACACACGGCCATACTCCAACAACTGTGGTTCTTGACGACACACAACAGCACTTGAGCAAGCGACTACGACGCGCAAGTCCAACTATCTACCAATCCACAGGTAATAGGATGTGTCCAAGGCAATATGAGGCTGCAAGGGTTATCACGGGTACGAAAACTAGAGCATCGCAACACAGATAGCAATAGATCAACAGGAGGGAATAAATACTATAAAAGTAAGATAGGTAGAAAGGGGGAGGTGCTCGCCTGAAAACATTGCCGAAGGTTCATCCGAAGATCGGGGCGAAGCTCACATCAACTCAACGGCCTTATCCGCGAAGAACCAAAACACTAGAATAAACACCGGATGCAATATTCAATACTACTGCAAAAGATCGGGCATGATGCATGTATGATGTATGACATGGCAAAGCTGCGATGCAATTAGATCATATTAAGCGGAACCGGGGTCCCGACGATTAAGTATATGGTTATAGTTGTTCTAGATACCCCGCAATTTAATTGTTGTCTTAACATGGCAAAAGATAGCACCGGTTCGCTACACAAATTTAAATGGAGCCAATATACGACTAGATTTGCCCGCATATGAATCCCATATTTAATTATATGGTTAATCGGCATAAGGCCCCCAAACCACACAAATATGCATGCGAGTATGACAATTTAATATGCAACAAGTTGATATTACATTTATAAAATAGGGCTCGGGAAAAGGGGTCACACACTAGGGTTCAGCGATCTTGGGGTTCCGGGGTTCGGGGTTCGGTCTAGGCGTCTGGGATGAAGAACTTGGCGTTCTGCGTCGGTGTCCTTACCGTCCGGGTTCTCGAGCATCGCATCCGGGAAGAAGTACTTGTCGCACATGTGGTCTTCGGGTCCGACTCCGGGAAGGAGAACTTGGTGTTTCGAGGGGGATCTCGACGCTCCACTGTCTTGATGGTTGTTGAAGGGCTTGGTATCACGCATGACGCTTTTGACAAAACAACACACCGAAAGGCTAAAAGGTCTTGAGTAGAACACACATACGGCAACACCTTCACTTCACCTAGTCATGCCGAACTTGGTCACACGCGCCTTCACAAGTTCCAACAACACACAACTTATTGCATGAACAGGAACAACCCGAGGAGGACTCATGGCAGCAGGGCGAGCTTGCGTGAGGGCGTGGGGGACGACGGGGCGCGGCGACCAGCGACGCTCGAGGACGCGGCCACCGGGGCGAGGCGGGGTCACGCAGGAAGTGGGTGGCGACGACGGCGGCTGCTCTGCAGAAGGCGGGGCTCAGGAGCGCGGGGCGAGCACGGTTCGCGGGCGCCGGAGGCGCTGGCGAGAGGAAGAGGCGAACGACGGCGCGCGGCGTCACGCTGCCGGGGCGGGTAGCGGCGAGGCAGAGGCCCCCTCAGGTCGCGGAAGACGCCGGGCAGCAGGGCTCGACGGAGGGGCGCCGGGGAGGCCAGAGAGAGGAGAGGACGTCGGGGAGGAGGCGGAGGACGGGTCCGGTGGAGGGGCGGTGAGCTTGAGCGGCGGGGCGGGGAGGCCGTGGCGGCAGGGCGAGCGGGGGCCCCTGGGCGACGATGGCGGAGGCGCGGGACCGGCGCCGGAGAGGAAGAGGACGGCGGGGCGACGGGGGCCGGGACAGCGGACGGAGGTGAGGACGGGGGCGATGCCAGGGGAGAGGTGAGGCCAGAGAGAGGGCTCGAGCGGCGGACGTGCGTGGGGAGATGGGGCCAGACAGGGGAGAGAGAGAGGGGTTGGTGGGGGAGGCTCGAGCGGGGGAGGTGGGATCTGGGGAGGTGGGTTCAGGGCAGGCGGGGTGGGTCCGCAGGTGGGGCTGAGCGGGGCAGGTGGGCAGGATCCCGAGGCGGGGCCTGTCGGGCGGGTGGCGTTGTGTGCGTGTGCTGGCGGGATGGGGCCCAGGGAGAGTGGGGTCAGGCGGGTGAGATGGCTGCTGGGTGGAGGGAGAGAGGGTGGAGGGATGAGGTGGAGGGAGGGGATAGGATAGGGGAAGGGAGAGGATGTGAGGTGGCGGATGGTGATTGGAGGGAGTGATGTGGCTGGGGACTGGTTAGGTTAGGGTTAGGTATTTTTAGACTAGGGTTTTTCTTTTGGGCCGGGTAGTAGGTAGTCTGGCCGGTTGGGCTTTTGGCTTGGCCGGTTTTACTGCCTCCCCGACAAAAATAGTTTTTATTATTATTTTTTCAATGTACAAGATTTATAAATAGTTTTTAGTCAAAACAAAGATCCGGACAAACCGACTTGATACTTTGAGATAAGAAGGGCTAGTGGAAAACAAAATAGGCTTTTTAGAAATAGTTTTAGACAGACATATGTATGATGACATGAGCATGGGGTCCTGATGATGCAATGCACAAAAACAACGCGATTTTCTAGTAGTGGTTTTGCGGGATGCCACACACTATAAAAGCGTCCGGGCTAAACCTAATCGGCACCGTATCAATCCACACACGCGCCTACCTCCAGAACCTTGCGCCGCCGCTTTCGTCTTCTCCATCCCGGCTTGCGGCATGCACCGCAGATCGGGACAGTAGGCCTCCGGAACCCCGCTCTCGTGAACCTGTACAGGTGAGGGGCGATCAGGTTTTTGGGGAGCGCTCAAGCGCGACTACTGGCAACCACGATGACGAGTTTTCTGACGACGACTTCTTCCCGGACGTCACCAATCTATTCGACAACCTCAACATGGGCGACACTGCTGTAACCGCTACGGCTGCTATTCAGTCTACACTGTACGTGATATTCAACAGTCTTTTTCAGATTATGCTAGAGTTCTTTGTTCTAGCGTTTGGTGTAGATGTGATAGGTTTATCTCCTATAGATGTAATCTGTTCATCTATTTTGTTAATCTGCATGATTGGTTTTACTACTGTCTGTATGATCATGATTTATCAGTTTATTATTCGGATTAAATCATATGGATTATTGTTATATTTTCAACACAAAGTATGGGTTAATAAAATGATGTAGACCGATAATGTATATTGATAAATTTACGTACTCTGCAACTACTTTCTCAACCCGAAAAAGATGTCGCATATTTGTCTAAATTTACATGTATCTATATATTTCATCTCATATTAGTTGACTCAACTTTGTCTAAATTCATATGTATCTGGTTAAGTATCCAGTCTAGATTCATCCATATCTAGACAAAGTTGAATCAACTAATATATATCGGATAAAGTACTAAAATGCATCTACATATGAGTCAGATGTTGTGTGTGACGAAAAGAGTACTAAACTTCACCATACATGTCATGCGAAACGTTGTTCAACGAAAGGATTAAGAAAATGAGGTAGATTACTAATGAAATATATCATATCGATCGTAGCCCGTGGCGAAGGACAGGAAAAAATTAAGATGGGACGAAACTTAAAAATAAAAAATATGGAATAGATAAATAATTTAAACTCCTTATCCGTTGTCCACACTATATTCTAATCAATTAAACTCCTTATGCCAATGCACAAAAAACTTCTAGTAGCATCTTTATTTTGGGAAAAATTATGACGAGTTGGTTGAGTTTGACACTTCTCTAGATAAGCAAATAGTCCCTCCGTTCCAAAATATAAAGCGTATAAAGACTGGTGAAAAGTCAAATCTTATTAATTTTGATCAAATATTTATGAAAAAATATGTACATCTACATTATGAAATGGACATATTAAAAAAAATATTTTATGATAAATCTATTGATATTGATTTGGTATTGTAAATATCTTATTTTGTGTATAATCTTGATTAAACTTAGAAAATATTAAATTTTGACTAAACCTTAGGCACATTATATTTTGGGATAGAGAAAGTATAACATCATCTCTAACATTACTTGCGCTAGCAAGTGGCGCAAAATACCTAGTATGTATGCAATTCATGGTTTAAAAATTCATCAAATAAGACACAAGTGTTATAGCGGTATGCAAAATTCAGGAAAAAAGTATACCTTCTCCTCTTGCTGCCATTTTCCCCTTCCTGTCCATGTTCAATCTATAATTCTTCCGCTGCCCGGCCGCGTCGTCACGGTGTTGCCTAGGGTAAGTCGCGGCTGGCGAGTTGTTGTTCGATCGACTCGAGTACCACCGACATTCCTGTCAGGCCGTACCCTAGCTCCCTTCGACCTGAATATCATGTCGTGTCGCCATGGCCGCCGCCAGGCGCAATTCCCAGACTGTTCTCTCTAACAAAATGCTAGTATATTTCTCGTCGATACGTCAATTGGCTGTTTCTCTCATTTATATTATGGAGGAGATCGGGGACAGGCTCTCCGACTCCTACGTGATCTCCATGAGCTCTAGGGACAATGTCCCGTACACGTTATGTAATACAAGACCAACACGGTTTCAAAACCCGTGTCAATTTCTATCTCTAACACCCCCTTTAATCACAACCTCTTAGGTTGAGATTATGTTTGAAGTCTTCAAACAAACGAAATGGTAGAGGCTTTGTAAATTCATCAGCAACTTGATCCTTTGAAGGAACAAACCGAATCTCCAATTGCTTGTTAAGAACTTTATTTCTGACAAAATGAAAATCTATCCCAATGTGTTTAGCTCTTACATGAAACACTGGATTTGCTGACAAGTATGTCGCTCCCAAATTATCACACCACAAGCATGGTGGTTGTGTTGTCTTGATGCCAAGTTCATCAAGTAAAGACTGTACCCAAATCACTTCAGTTGTAGCATTTGTAACAAATTTATACTCCGCTTCTATGCTAGACCGATAAACTATCGCTTGTTTCTTTGCACTCCAAGATATGAGATTAGGACCAAAGAAAACAGCAAAACCTCCAGTTAATCTACGATCATCCAAGAAACCTGTCCAGTCAGCATCTGAGAAAACACTAATTAATATGGAATTATACTTCATGAAGGTTAGTCCAACACTTGATATATCTCAGAATTCTCTTGGAAGCCATCCAATGTAATGTAGTAGGAGCATGCAAATACTGACAGACTTTGTTAACTGCATAACAAATATCAGGCCTTGTAAGAGTCAAATATTGCAAAGCGCTAACCATACTTCTGTACTTGGTACTATCATCATGCCCTAACACCTCTCCTTCATGGGCTGTGATATTTTCAGAAGACGATAGAGGAGTAGGAGAACCCTTGCAATTTTGCATACCCACATGAGCAAGAACATCTCTAGCATACTTTGCTTGATTTAACACAAGTCCATCATCAATCTTCTTTACCTTAATTCCCAAGAAATAGTGAAATTCTCCAAGATCTTTCAAGGCAAATTCTTTGCTCAAATCCTTTAGTAGAACATTAGTTGCTTTCTTAGAAGAACTAGCAACTATAATGTCATTAACATAAATAAGCATATAAATTGTGACATTGAACTTTTGATAGATGAATAGTGAAGTGTCAGACTTTGAAGCAACAAAACCAAGACTGACCAACTGAGAGCTTAAGCGTGAGTTCCATGCTCTAGGAGCTTGTTTCAACCCATATAATGCCTTGTCAAGCTTACAGACATAATCTGACTTACTCTTATTTTCATAACCTGGTGGTTGTCTTATATAGACCTCTTCTTCCAGAACACCATGCTCTAGGAGCTTGTTTCAACCCATATAATGCCTTGTCAAGCTTACAGACATAATCTGACTTACTCTTATTTTCATAACCTGGTGGTTGTCTTATATAGACCTCTTCTTCCAGAACACCATGTAATAATGCGTTCTTGACATCCAACTGTCTTAGACTCCATCCCCTGAAAATAGTAATGTACAAAACAAGTCGTATAGTAGCAATTTTAACAACAGGACTAAAAGTGTCTTCATAATCTATGCCATAGCGTTGTTTAAATCCTTTCGCCACTAATCTTGCTTTGCCTGTCATTAGAACCATCTAGCGACAATCAATAATATTTGGTCCACGTCTCTCAGGAACTAAGTGCCGCATTTTATTTTTTATGAGAGCATTGTATTCCTTATCCGTAGCTTCCTTCCATTGCTTATTTGCTAAAGCTTCATGCAAACTGACCGGTTCATCAGAAGTGCTAGACAAGCACCATCTAATTGTACCATCATTAAATTTCCTGGGCTTCACAATTCCACGAGACAAACGTGTTGTAGGATGGGTAGAAGCACCTGGAGCTGTATGACTTGGTGCAACATTTGATGGAGCAGAAGATCGTGAATTGGAGCTGGTGGCCGAATCAATTAATTTATCTCCACTATGGTTGTCTTCTCCAAAACTGCTATCGATGCTGTTTGTATGAGTAGTTGACCCAGTCTGGCGAGAGACAACAGGAGATCCTGCACCCGTACTGGATGTACGGCTCCTAGTATTCGCAGAAGATTTTGGAGACGCGCGCGAGGACGCAGTTTCGCTGCGCGTCCCGCCGGCCAAGTGCGAGGTGGAATCAGACGAGACTGTTGACGTGTGCTGATCCGAGACTGCATGTGCAAATTCCGTCAGGGAATCAGTATCTGTTTCAGTGTCCAATGCATTTTCAGATGCTCCGTTTTGCATGACGTCTCCACGGTTTTGCACTAAAATTTTACCTGTATGTGTTAGGTTGATCTCCCGTTCGGGCCCAACGGCCCGAACAAACCTTGGACTCGCGCCCTGATCGGGGGCGCCCAACGTCGCAATCGTTGGTGGGCCCCCGTCGCGCAGCGCAATAAATAGAGGTGGGGGCCGGGGGCACGAACGCCAAGGTTCGTCGTGCCCACTCACCCCACCGAAAACCCCAAACCCTAGCCACCGATCGGCTTGCGCTGTAGCGGCGGGAATCACCCCCTCTCCGCCGCCACCACTCCGACGAGTCCGATGACGAGCTCATCCTCGACGCCTAAGGCCGATGGTAAGCTACATCTCTCGCGTACTCCCTAGATCGACCACTAGAGGTCCTAGCAGATTCTTTCAATGGTATCAGAGCCAACTAGGATGGTTGATCTAGTCGAGACAGAACAAATCCAAAAAGAAAGAAAAGAATCATGGGGGCTAGGTTTTTTACAGAAGCGCCGCCGCGAGGCCGCGCCGTTCCTCTCGATCCCGACGCATCGGCAAGCCGAGGTCGGGAAGAAGAACTCGATCCCATCTGGGATAAAGAAAATACAAGCCCAAGCCCCAGATCCCTTCTCCCCGGATCCAGATCGATCTCAGATCGAAAGAACTAAGGAAGAAGAACCAACCGAAATATTTTCGGGAAGAAAGAATCAAAGAAAGTCCCAGATCCCTTTTCCCCAAGCTCGGCCCAGATCGAACAAAGAAACAAATCCCAAAGTGAGGCCCCGTTCCCTCTCACAAACCAGCAAGAAAACCCTCGCCGGGCCACCGCCGGGGAAGGGCGCCACCACTGCACCGTTTGACGGCGGTGCGCCCACCCTCGGGTGGACGCACAGCCGGCAAAGGGGGCAAAGGGGCGCCGCCGCTCGCCATCGTCTCTTCCTCGGCACCGCTGCCTTGCGGGATGGGGATGGGAGAAGGACAGAGAGAAAGAAGAGGAGGGGTCGCATCTGGAGAGAAGGGGCTCGCCGCTGGCGCCTCGCCGGGCGGCACGGCCGCCTCGCCATGCTCACAGAGACAGAGCGCGCCGCCAGGGAGGTGGCTCGAGGCGAGCCAGAGAGTGAAAGGAGGAAGTGGGGATTAGGGTTTGCAAGGGGCACTCAGCCGCCGGTTTTGATCTGGCGAGATGCGTGCGTGACCGTCGGATGCAGGTCAGATGCATCGGACGGTCGCGATGCGGCCAGGGCGGGCGGCGGCCGGGCCAAGCAGGCCGCGCTGTTAGGCCGTGGGCCGGGCTGTTGGGCCACGGCTGCGCAGAGATAGGCAACACGCGCGCGTTAGATAGGATAGCAGCCGCGGCGAGCCGTGTGGGCCGTGTGGGCCGCGCGTGGCAAGAACTGTACAAGTCTGTTTACTGTTTTCTTATTTACAGAGACTTTTATTATCTGTTTTTAATAGGATTTTCACAGTTATTTCTGTAGCATTTTTTTCCAACGAAAATTTTGCTTAGAAAATAACATAATAGCAGTAAAGTTTCTGTAAAGAAGTAAAGTTGATGATTTTATTCATGTTATTCCGCTGCAAGAATTGTTTGATTAAATGCAATAGTGATTATTTTATTGGATGACCAACGTTGTTAGTAAATTTTTTTCACTATACATGGCAAGTTTTATCCATATTAGTAATATTTCTGCCCAACGGTGATGTAGTGTTAATATGGAGAAGTTTCATGTTTTAATTTGACCAACGTTGAATTAACTCGTTTTAATGATGTTTTGCTTTCAGGCAATCCTATGAGCTTTATCTCGGCCATTGAGCCCCTCAACGGAGGGAACTACGGCTCATGGCGAGAGAAGGTAGAGATGGGGCTTGCTCTGCTTGACCTCGACTTGGCACTGATTGAAGCCTGTCCTAAAGAACCCGTCGACCCCGTCAGCGGCGAAAAGGAAAGTGAAGAGGACTTTAAGAAAAGGGTCAGTGACCATGCTCCGATAAGAATGAAGTACGACCTTGAGCGTGCAAAGTGGGACTCTTCCAATAGGAAGTGCCTAATGGTCATTAAGAGCTCCATCATGGAAGCTATAAGGGGAGCAATCCCAGAGTGCACCACAGCCAGTGAATACCTGAAAAGGTAGAGAGTCAGTTTACTGGGTCCTCCAAGGCCTATGCAAGCTCACTCATCAAGAAGCTTGTCACCACAAGATACACTGGTGGTGGTGTTAGGGACCACATCTTGCGAATGAGCAACATGTCTTCCAAACTCAAGCCTATGGGCATGGAGCTCCCAGATGAGTTCATCATTCATCTTATCTTTGCCTTGCTGCCAAACCAGTTTGAAGCTTTTGCTGTGAACTACAATGCACAGCCAGAAACGTGGGGCATCGAGAAGATGATGGCCATGTGTGTCCAGGAGGAAGAGAGGCTGAAGGGGCAGTCCGGTGATTCCGTGAACTACCTGATCCCAACCAAGAAGAGGAACTTTCAGGGTTCCAAGCCCCAAGGGAAACCTCAGGGGCATCCCTCTTCTTCCAGGCCACATGGAAAGGATCCAGAGCATCAGGCACAGGAAGTGGACAAGGACACCTGCAGGTGGTGCAAGGAGAAGGGCCACTACATGAGTGACTGTGTGAGTTTCCTAAAGCATCTGTGCAAGAAAGGTGAGGATTTAATAACTTTTGTTGATGAATCACTATTTTTAAGTTATGCAAAATCTACTTGGTGGATTGACTCAGGTGCGACTGTTCATGTTGCTAATTCATTACAGGGATTCCGTATGAGAAGGACCCTGCAAAGAGGAGAAAGAAGCATTAAAGTAGCAAACGGCGTTCAAGCTGAAGTCGAAGCCATTGGAGATCTTCCTTTAGAGTTGTCGAATGGTTTTGTACTTTCATTAGTAGATGTTCTTTATGTACCCTCTTTGCATCGAAACTTGATAAGTGTGTCGCGTTTAGACGACTGTGGTTTTGCTTGCCATTTTGGCGATGGTCAATGTAAAATCAAATTGAATAATCAGATTGTTGGTCTTGCCTTCAGACAAGACAAGCTTTATTTATTATCACTCTGTGAGAATGTGAATGAAATAAGCGTTGAGAACAAGAATGCCTCCTCATCCCTGAATGGAAAGAGTAAGAGGAAAATAATTGATGAAGTCTCATCGAAATTATGGCACTGTCGTTTAGGCCATATTTCGAGGGGGAGAATAGAACGCTTAGTAAAAGAATCAATTCTTCCACCTCTAGAATTTTCAAATTCAGAGCAATGCATCGATTGCATTAAAGGAAAGTTTGTAAAGAACATTAAGAAAGGCGCCAAAAGAAGCACAGGAGTACTAGAAATAATTCATACGGATATATGCGGTCCGTTTCCTGTGACATCTGTGGATGGCTATGACTCTTTCATAACATTCACGGATGACTATTCGCGTTATGGTTACATTTATCCTATTAAAGAACGTTCAGAAGCACTGGATAAATTCAAGATATTTAAGGCTGAAGTGGAAAATCAGCATAGTTTAAAGATTAAAGTAGTAAGGTCCGACCGTGGAGGCGAATACTACGGCCGGCATACCCCATATGGCCAAGTTCCGGGACCTTTTGCGAGGTTTCTATAGGAACATGGTATAGTCGCCCAGTATTCAACACCGGGTGAGCCTCAGCAGAATGGAGTAGCTGAAAGAAGAAACCGTACCTTGATGGATATGGTGAGAAGTATGTTAAGTTACTCCACCTTACCGATTGGTTTGTGGATGGAGGCGTTAAAAACCGTCATTCACATACTTAATCGAGTCCCAAGTAAATCGGTGTCTAAAACACCATATGAGTTATGGACTAGTCGCGAACCTTCACTCAATTATTTGCGAGTGTGGGGTTGCCCAGCTGAGGCAAAGCTCTTCAACCCAAGCCTTGGGAAGTTAGATCCCAAGACAGTGACTTGCCATTTTATTGGCTATCCAGATAAGTCCAAAGGCTATCATTTCTACTGTCCCGACAGATACACTAAGTTTGTAGAAATGAGGCACGCTGTGTTTCTGGAGGATCAGATGATCAGGGGGAGCACGGTATCCCGAGAAATCAACCTTGAGGAGAAGCGGGTGCATGCACCCACTCCGATGATTCAGGAACCATTTTTCTCGATACCTGCTGCTGCACCGACACATGACAATGTCGATGTGACACGTGCTGTTGGTTCTCCTGTGGTAACAATGAATGAAAATGAAGACCCCGTTACCACAGATGAGGGGGAGCCGCAACAGCCCCACACCGAGAATGTGCCAGAAGGTGAGGCCCTTAGAAGGTCTCAAAGAACTAGAAAGCCAGCTATTCCTAATGATTTTGAGATCTATGTCAGTGAAGAAGTTCAAATGGAGGGTGATCCCACCACATTTGAAGAAGCCATTAAAAGTCCTCACTCATCGAAGTGGCTTGAAGCCATGGAAGATGAGATGAGATCCATGAGTAGCAACAAAGTCTGGGATTTAGAAGAAGTTCCTAAAGGAGCCAAAACGGTAGGCTGTAAATGGGTCTACAAAACCAAATGTGACTCTAGAGGGAATATTGAAAGATATAAGGCACGACTTGTTGCTAAGGGCTTCACCCAAAGAGAAGGAATAGATTACAATGAGACATTTTCTCCAGTCTCAAGTAAGGATTCTTTTAGAATCATAATGGCTTTAGTGGCACACTACAATTTAGAATTGCATCAGATGGATGTGAAGACGGCATTCCTAAATGGAGACTTGGAAGAAAATGTCTACATGGCACAACCCAAGGGTTTTGTTGTGGAAGGAAAAGAGCGCATGGGATGTCGTCTGAGAAAGTCCATTTATGGATTAAAACAGGCCTCCAGGCAATGGTACTTGAAGTTCCATGAAACAATAAGGAAGTTTGGGTTTGATGAGAATGAGGAGGACAACTGCGTATATGCAAAGTTCAAGAATGGGAAATTCATTTTCCTTATCCTGTATGTGGATGACATTCTACTCGCTAGTAGTGATGTTAGTCTACTACTAGAGACGAATAAGTTCTTGTTCTCAAACTTTGATATGAAAGATCTTGGTGAAGCTTCATTCGTTCTAGGAATTGAAATTCACCGAGATAGACAAAAGGGGATTTTAGGGTTATCGCAGAAGGCATACTTGGAGAAGATTCTGAAGAAATATAGTATGCATGCGAGTAATCCTACGCCTGCTCCTATAGTCAAGGGCGATAGATTTGGGAACTTTCAGTGTCCCAGGAACCAATATGAGATCGATCAAATGAAAGCGGTTCCATATGCTTCTACTGTCGGAAGCTTGATGTATGCTCAAGTGTGTACACGCCCTGACTTAGCTTTTGTTACCGGGGTACTTGGCAGATTCCAAAGTAATCCAGGAATAGACCACTGGAAAATGGTGAAGAAGGCATTGCGTTATACAAAAGGCACAAAAGGCCTCATGCTAACATATAGAAGAACTGATTCTCTTGAGATAGAAGGGTATTCAGATGCAGACTATGCGGGAGATGTAGATGAAAGAAAATCCACGTCAGGATATGTATTTACTCTCGCAGGTGGAGCTATATCGTGGAAAAGCTCTAAGCAAACCATCACGGCATCGTCCACGATGGTAGCTGAGTATGTAGCATGTTATGAGGCCACGGGGCAGGCAAACTGGTTAAAGAAGTTTATACCCGGGTTGAGAGTGGTAGACAGCATTCAAAGACCACTCAAGATGTACTGCGACAATGAGCCAGCAGTATTCTATGCTCACAACAATAAGTCAAGTGTTGCTGCCAAACACATTAACATTAAGTTTTATGTTGTGAAAGAAAGAATCCAGGATCATACCATAAGTTTAGAGCATATAAGTACAAAAGAAATGCTCGCGGATCCGCTCACAAAAGGCTTACCACCCAGTGTGTTCAGAGAACACTTAGCCGGCATGGGTTTAAGGGAAAGCCTATGATACCTGGATATTAAGGGCCTAGTATAAGAATCTGTTTCAAAATAGAGAGGTGTATAGTGGCTGTTGAATCGATGGTGCGTAACTGACCATTATGACGAGACATGCTCTATATGTTGATCTGTGATGAAATAGGTACCAAAGTATAAGTTTAAAGTATAAGTTAAGTGAAAGGTGAGATCAAGGGGGAGAATGTTAGGTTGATCTCCCGTTCGGGCCCAACGGCCCGAACAAACCTTGGACTCGCGCCCTGATTGGGGGCGCCCAACGTCGCAATCGTTGGTGGGCCCCCGTCGCGAAGTGCAATAAATAGAGGTGGGGGCCGGGGGCACGAACGCCAAGGTTCGTCGTGCCCACTCACCCCACCGAAAACCCCAAACCCTAGCCACCGATCAGCTTGCGCTGTAGCGGCGGGAATCACCCCCTCTCCGCCGCCACCACTCCGACGAGTCCGATGGCGAGCTCATCCTCGACGCCTAAGGCCGATGGTAAGCTACATCTCTCGCGTACTCCCTAGATGGACCACTAGAGGTCCTAGCAGATTCTTTCAGTATGTTGTAAAAGCTCAGGAGCACTATTAGTAGGATTAGTCAATGTTGGATCATCAATAAATTCACGCCCATGTTCAACATTGTGGAGAGATTGGTCAAGTAAAAGAATTTCTTGATGGAGTAAAGCACCGGCATTGGGATGAAGTTCTTTAAAAGGAAAAAATGGCCTCATCAAAGACAATATCACGAGACACATAGACACGCCCTGTGGCAACCTCGAGAAATTTAACCCCTTGTGCTTAGGACTATAACCTAAGAAGACACATGGCTTGGAACGAAAAGCAAGCTTTCGCTTATTGTATGGGCGAAAATTGGACCAACATGCACATCAAAAACACGAAGAGAGGAGTAATTAGGTGAGGTCCCAAAGAGACGCTGAATAGGTGTATCATTTTTAATAACTTTAGTTGGAAGCATATTTATGAGATATGTGGTGGTAAGAAAGGCTTCATCCCAAAACTTGAGAGGCATGGATGCATGTGCAAGAAGAGAGAGAGACCAATTTCAACAATATGTCGATGTTTGCGATCAGTATCACCATTTTGTTGATGGGCATGTTGACAAGATACATGATGGGAAATTCCTTTTTTTTGAAAGGAGTTAATTTAACATACTCTCCTCCCTAATCGGATTGCATTGTGAGATTTTTTCTATCAAGTTTGCGTTCAACAAGCTTTTGAAAATTAACAAAGGCAGAAAAACACATCGGACTTTTGCTTAAGGAGATAGATCCAAGTAAATTTGCTATAATCATCAATAAAGCTTACATAGTAATTGTGGCGTCCAACCGAAGTTGGCGTAGGTGACATGGGTATACC
This sequence comes from Avena sativa, assembly GCA_916181665.1. NCBI lineage: Eukaryota > Viridiplantae > Streptophyta > Magnoliopsida > Poales > Poaceae > Avena > Avena sativa. Next base: position 292,271,802 of record OV702297.1, on the reverse strand, counting down.
CCATGGGTACACAACATTGATATACCTGGTCCAGTCCAAGGAAGGCCCACGTCAAGACACGAGGCCCATAAAGACTTCGGGTGGCCCAAGCCCATGACGTTTTCGACTCCTTGGAGGACAAGTCTAGATTAGATAAAATTTTAAAGGGTACAAACCCTAATTTGTAACCGACTTGACCTAAGCCCGGGACCTGCCTATCTATATAAAGGCTAGGAGGGTACGGTGAGAAGGATCTCTTGCACCATCGCATACACACCTCCACGCCAGATTGCATCCGCGCACCCCTGTAACTTTCGGTTCCGCCGTAATCAAGAGCAGACAAGCAGGAGTAGGGTTTTTCCTTCGGGGGCCTGAACCTGGGTAAATCTCGTGTCCCGCGTTGCTTATCTGTTAACCGTTCTACGACCTCCAGCATACCCATCTTCTCCAAAACCCAAGTCCATAACAATGGGCATTGACGAAATCAACCCACGTCAATTGGCGCCGTATGTGGGAAGCGGGGACACTGATTATGCAGTCATGACGGTTCCATCCTAAGCGATCTACAACTCATCGGCGATGGAGAGTCACCTCCTCTTCTACGCCTTCGACTTCACCGCCCACTCGCCGGCCACTCTGAGGAATTTCGAGTCCGTCGCCGACGGACTCGAGATGCTGTTCGGAAGCTTCTGCTTCCAGGTGGGGCAGACCGGCACCCTCCGCCTCCCAGATCGAGTGCCACCACCATCCATTAGGCCTGCTTTGTGGGTCCCTCCTATCGGCGCGTTACACGCGTTGACGCTGACAGACGAGTCAGATAACAGTAGCAACTGCAACTCAAATCTGTGTGGCCCTTCCTCAGATGAAGGAACCTACGGTTCTGGATCCGAAAGCTGTGGCAACAGCGATCCAATCCGCGGGCGCTACCTATGTGCCATCGTCATCAACAACATGACGGAACTGCCGCCAGGTTCGAGTGCGCAGCAAACACCCAACCCCCCTCTCAACCCGCAATCTGGGAACGGAGGAAACAGGGGAGATCCGCCTAACAGGCCCAACGAAGGCGACGCTCACGCCTACAACAAGGTCCACCTCAACGAGGAAGGCTGGCGCCAAGCACGCGAAGCCGTGGCAGGAAACATCATCCTACATGTGAATGCTTCGCGGGATCTACTGATAGCCTACCACCTCCTCCTCATCGACGAGCATAACTGACAGGTGAAGCTGATGGAGGAGCTTGACAAGCGTAAGAAGGCAGCTTCGGAATCCAACGCGTGGCGAGCTGTGATCTCCGCTGATGGCGGCTCTAGTTTGCACGGCAACAACGCCAACAAGCACCGCTCCCGCACGGAGCACATGGACCTAGTCACGCAACGCGAGGCCACCAGGGCCCTCAACACGTCCTTCATGACGATGGACGCACATGGCAACGTCATCGAAAACACTGTAGGCTGTGATCATGGCAGCCACCACCTATCTCGCGTCCCACCCGCCTCCGGCGGGCGACCCGAAGAATTCCATGCACAAGTCCGCGCTAGCAGGCCTCGGACTCGTCGAAGCTGCGCTCCACAACGAATCTCCTGCGGAGCCAACGAAAAAAGCTGCGGTCAGATTCACCCGCAACCCTACGCCCTCATCCGAGGAGGATGATCATGATCTGCCCCGACGTCGCAAGAGCCCACGGCGCCGCAGCACCGACTACGGCGCTCGAAACGATCTCACCCAGCGCAAGATCGACAAGGCACGTACTAAACGCGCGTGCTCAACTGAATCCGACGAGGAAGACAACGGAGAGCTGTGCGGAGCCAGATGCTTCAGCAGATCCATTCGGCGAACGCAGATGCCGAAAAATTTCAAGCTCCCTTTGGACACTCCAAAGTTCGACGGTACGCAGGACCCAAAGGCCTGGCTCAGCGACCACCTTTCATCCGTCAAGCTGCATGGCAGAAACAGGAACACTGCCTTAGAATGCCTTCAGCTGCAGCTAACAGGCGCAGCTAGGATCTGGCTCAGCAGCCTATCCTCCGGCTCCATCCGAAGCTGGGAGGAGCTGGCATACAACTTCATCCGCAACTTCAAGGGCACTATCAAGATGTCAGCCTCGATCGAGGAACTGCGAGCCTGCACCCAACATACCGGCGAATCCATCCGCTCGTACATACTTTGCTGGTCCCATATAAAAAATTCCGCCGCACATATCTCCGAAGAAAGGACAATCGACGCCTTTAAGGATGGTGTCAAGCGCCTAGAGTTCAAGGAAGAACTTGGGCGCGTCAAGCCCAAGACGCTCGACCACCTCATGGACATCGCCAACCGATGGGCAGATGGCTAAGATTCCGTCAACCGAACGCATCTGGATGACGAGGACGACTACGGCCGCAGGCGAGAGCGCTGCAGCAAAATAAGATCACGCGTCTACGACGATCGCGACGGAGTCGACATGGTCGCGGCTGGATATGCTGACCGACGCAAGGACGGCAACCGTAGCTGCGGATACCGCGGAGGCAACTACCGCGACGGAGGGCGACCCACACAGACGTGGCAACGTTGCAATGATGTCTACGCACTTCTATTCTTGTAGACAGTTGTTGGGCCTCCAAGTGCAGATGATTGTAGAACAGCAGCAAGTTTCCCTTAAGTGGATCACCCAAGGTTTATCGAACTCAGGGAGGAAGTGGTCAAAGGTATCCCTCTCAAGCAATCCTGCAATCAAGATACAAGAAGTATATTATGTCCCCAACACACCTAATATACTTGTCAGGTGTATAGGTGCACTAGTTCTGCGAAGAGATAGTGAAATACAAGTGGTAACGGTGCCAGAAAATAGCTTGATGGTGAGGCAAAGACTAAAGGCAACAAGAAGGAAGCAAGCAAACATGCAACAGATCTAGTAGCAAATGGTGTTTCAATGCTTAGAAACAAAGCCTATGGATCATACTTTCACTTGTGAACACTCTCTCATATAAATATCCTCTCTTCATGATACTACTCTTAACTACTCTCCAGTTTGACACTCTAATCCATGGTAGGGCTATAACAGCACTCCTCAAAGTCCGCCTTTCCCAATCTAGATAACCCCACACTGTCACCTTGAGCACTAGATAGTTCCAACAAACACCACAATTTCATAGAGACATTCAACTCCAAATATAACTCATAATAAATATTCAATCTAGCCAAAGTGCCACACATGGTATGCCCGCTGTCACTTTCACACATGTGGGGAAAAGCATAGATCTATTAAAGCACAAAGAGTATTTATGTAGATTCAAGCCTAAGTGCCACCATGGCGTGCACGTTGTCCCTTTCACACGCATGGGGAGAGAAGAGATCTAATGAAGCACTTGAGTAGCAAGGTAGATCTACTTGATTACAAAGATCATGACCACAAGATCATGCATAGAGAGAGAGAGATAAACACATAGCTACCGGTAGAGCCCTTAGCCTCGAAGGAGAACTACTCCCTCCTCATCATGGGAGTCAGCAACCGTGATGAAGATGGTGGTGGAGATTGATGGAAATGGCTCCGGGGGAACTTCCCCGTCCTGGCTGGGTGTCGGAACAGAGACTTTCGGTCCCCCGAATCTCCCCTTCGGTGGCGGCAACAGGTTTTCGTGGATTTCTTCTAGATGATCTAGGGTTTTTGGGTCGGAGGCTTCTTATAGGAGAAGGAGGCAAGGTCGGTGGAGATCCAGGGGGCCCACACCCTCCCCAGGCGCCTCCAGGGCTTGCACGCGCCTAGGGGGGTGCGTCCACCCTGTGCCCCCCCTCCGGCTCTGGTTCGTGGTTCCGTGTTGCTCCGGAAAAAAAATAACTTTGGCTTTTGTCCCGTCCAATTCCGAGAATATTGATTTTCTGCCTTTCTGGAACCAAAAACAGAAGAAAACAGGCAACTGGCACTGTGGCAACTTGTTAATAGGTTAGTCCCAGAAAAGATATAAAAACACCTCAAAGTATATACAATGCAAAGAAAATTAGATACAAAACAAGCATGGAGCATAAAAAATTATAGATACATTTCTGACGTATCAAGCATCCCCAAGCTTAACTCCTGCTCGTCCTCGAGTAGGTAAGTGATAAAAGAATAATTTTTGAGGTGACATGCACCATCAAAACCAAGATCAAACCATTTGCAAGCATTGAAAGATGGGATCAAAGAACTCTAAATATGTGCATGAAAGATGGAGTTCTAACAATAGGACATAGTAACTATGCATGCAACATGAAAGGCTACAAACAAAGATCATGAAAAACACGCATTGAAAAACATTCGTTTGTTTCATATACAGAAAACATAGCATAGTGGCAATCAGCTTGTCCCTCATAGAGTAGCAATATAGATGCATAGGACACCTTCAAAGTTCACAAGGGTGACTAGAAACAAATAGCACAAGAACAAGTAATATCATAATATGCATCAATCAATAAGCTTTGGAACACTGCACACAGAATGACAACTATGCTCTCTTAATGGTGCCTAAAGGTAGAAGGTGGAGACTCAATAATGGTGGAAGAAAGGCCTTTTTGTAAAGGAAGCAGGGATTACAAGTTTCAAAAAGAGCTTCCAAAAAATATGGTACTTGTTATCTTTCATCCCTCATTGCCCCTATCATAAGAATCTTGAAGTGATTAAGGTTAAAGTGGCAAAGATGGAGTATATGATTGACGAAGTATAAGTTGGCAATCTCAAGTCCCTTGAATATGAGGACCACACCTCATGCATACTCAACTTTGGGCACAGGTAAGTTCTTGTCATTGTAAGTATTTGTATCATTGAGAACCGCCAACGGGGTACCCCTTGCACATGGTACAGGAGCTTTCCCATAACCAAAATGACAAGGCAAGCAGACGATGAGCATCTTAGCGATCTTTTTCCAGGCATTTCTCTAACACAGAATACTTACTCCATGGACTTACAAGTTCCCTCTTTATTTCACACGGTGACATCCATAGACAAAAGAGTATGATATCAACTGAGTACAAAGTACAAGTGCAATGTCGAAAACGTTCCCCGTGACAGCACGGTTCTGCTAATTCCAACTTATAAGTGCAAGCATATACAACAAAGTTTTCACAATGGTTCAAGTTTATTAGGGGCAAGGAATATAAAGTGTGCCATCAAGTTCGTGAGGGCTTTAATCACTAAGTTTTCACATAACAAAATAGTTTTTAATTGGAAGATAGTTGAAAACAAGAATATACTTGGAATGGTGTAACACACCATGCATAGGAGTTAATAGTGTACACTTTGGAATAACTTGGTTTCTTGGGAGTTGGAAGCATGAGTAGAACTTACTCATACAAGTGGAGGCTAGCAAAAGACTGGGAGCAACCAACTAAGAGAGCATAATGGCCATAATCATGCAGTGTAACAAAGTATACTAATCAAAGCAAAGAGTGGTACTACAAGTCAAGGACTAAATGATCATAGAGGCTAATGGTGACTTGTCATAGTCATAACATGGTGTAAGCATGTGCCAAGTCAACCCAAGCAAAGCATCAAAGGAGAATACCACAATACTATGCTTTTACATGCTAAAACAACGCATGATTCCTTCAAGGCACATTAAGCAATCCTAATTGTTTGGAACAAGTCATGATACAGCAATAATCACTAAGCATAAGGTCAGACAAACACCTAGCATGACATGATAAAGTCTAAGCCACAGTCAGAACAAACTCCCTTTGTACCACTTGAGCATGAAGCTTCCTACGCTTTTCCAACACCAAACAACTTATTTGAAACATCTCACAAAGATAATAATCAATAAAGATCAGTGAGCATGTCTCACAAATCCACAAAGAAGAACTAAAAAGTTCTAAGCTGAAAGAACAAGAAAACTAAGGTTGAACGTATTGCTAGCAAAAGTGAACACTCACAAAACAATAAGAGTGAAAACTAGAGTGTTCTAGGAAATGTAAACAGAGTGTGTCTCTCTCCAAAAGAAGTGTGGTGTAACCAACCAACTTACTCAAGCAAACGAAAACCAAAAACGAAAGCTTAGACACTCCAAGAACAACACAACAATGCATGAAACAATAAAAGCGAAGTGTCTAGAAAGACCTGAGATTTTTATTGATGAAGAAGGGGATGCCTAAGGCATCCCCAAGCTTTGACGCTTGTACCTCTTAGATATTTCTTGGGGTGACACCATGGTGGCATCCCCAAGATTGAGATTTTGTCCATCCTTCATCTCATTGCATCATTCTTTCTCTACACCTGAAATTTTTCCTTCATACAAAACTTCACACAATCTTCATTAGCAACATTAGCTTATTCAAAATATATTAGACCACTGGCAAAGCTTTGGAACAGCAAGGCTTTTCACTAAAAACACAATCTACTATAGTAACTCCTTCAAAAAGCTCAATTCACCTAAAGAGAACTCAAAAAGGAATAAAAAAGAAGCAAATGCAAATAATGGCAGAAATCTATCAAAACAGACCAGCAGGTAGAAACTGATTTTTTCGAACATCTTCTGTTCCTCAAATCAACAAGTGTTAAACTAAAGAAAGTTATCTAACATATTGGGGGATTTATTTGTAAAATTTGAGCTCAATTAGAGTTACAGAGACTCCTCACGAAATTTTATGATGGAGGACAGAAATCTGTTTTGGGACAGCAACTCCCCAAATCTTACTTCCCTCTCATTAGAGGTCATTCTTGGCACAAAAAGCAAACAAAAAGGATAAGGAGAGGTCATTATAGAAGTAATAACTTTCAAGACTCAAGAAAACTGTTGGGTTATCTCCCAACAAGTACTTTTATTTAACGCCTTTAAGTTAGGCATTATAGTTTGAGAAGATGCTCACATAAGAAATATGAATTGAAGTAGAAGAGAGCATCAAAAAGAAAATTCAAAACACATTTAAGTCTAACCCACTTCCTATGCATAGGAATCTTGTAAGAAAATAAATCAAATAAGCACAAAGCAACAAGCATAGGAAAGCAAAACAAGTGCAACTTCAAAATTTTCAACATAAAGAGGGGAAACTTAATATTTTTGAGATGCATAAAACCATGTTTCCCTCTCTCATAATAACTTTCAGTAGCATAATGAATAAAATTAACAATATAACTATCACATAAAACATTTTTATCATGAGCCACATGCATAAAATGATGATTACTCTCCACATAAGAATAGCCATTCTTATTAATTGTAGTGGGAGCAAATTCAACCAAATAGCTATCATTACTATTCTCATCACCATAATCATCAAATATAGGAGGCAAATTGTAATCATAATTACTTTTCTCCTCAATAGTAGGTGGACTGAAAATATCATACTCATCATTGTAATCATCATATATTAGAGGTTTGGTATCATCATAAGCAATAGAATAGCTATCTTCCAAAGCTGGGGAACTAAAAAGATCATTTTCATAAAAACTAGCTTCCCCAATCTTAGATAGCATTAGCAATAATGGTGTACAAAGAATTCATACTAATAACATTGTTATTAGCATGAAAATAAAGCTCCATAGGTTTTTAAATTTTCTCTTCAAACACTATAAAGCTCTCTAATTTTGTTGTTGTTTTCCATTAAGCCTAACTAGTGAAAACAAGAAACAAAAAGACAAAACTGCAGAATCTAAAGGAAATAACTTCGAGCACTCACACCGGAGGATGTGAGTACCTTTTACCTTACCTCCCCAGCAACGACGCCAGAAAAGAGCTTGATGTCTACGCACTTCTATTCTTGTAGACAGTTGTTGGGCCTCCAAGTGTAGAGGTGTGTAGAACAGCAGCAAGTTTCCCTTAAGTGGATCACCCAAAGGTTTATCGAACTCAGGGAGGAAGTGGTCAAAGGTATCCATCTCAAGCAACCCTGCAATCAAGATACAAGAAGTCTCTTATGTCCCCAACACACCTAATACACTTGTCAGGTGTATAGGTGCACTAGTTCGGCGAAGAGATAGTGAAATACAAGTGGTAACAGTGCCAAAAATAGGTTGACAGTGAGGCAAAGACTAAAGGCAACAAGAAGGAAGCAAGCAAACATGCAACAGATCTAGTAGCAAACGGTGTTTCAATGCTTAGAAACAAGGCCTAGGGATCATACTTTCACTAGTGAACACTCTCTCATATAAATATCCTCTCTTCATGATACTACTCTTAACTACTCTCCAGTTGGACACTCTAATCCATGGTAGGGCTATAACAGCACTCCTCAAAGTCCGCCTTCCCCAATCTAGATAACCGCACACTGTCACCTTGAGCGCTAGATAGTTCCAACAAACACCACAATTTCATAGAGACATCCAACTCCAAATATAACTCATAATAAATATTCAATCTAGCCAAAGTTCCACACACGGTATGCCCGCTGTCACTTTCACACACGTGGGGAAAAGCATAGATCCATTAAAGCACAAAGAGTATTTATGTAGACTCAAGCCTAAGTGCCACCATGGCGTGCACGCTGTCACTTTCACACACATGGGGAGAGCAGAGATCTAATGAAGCACTTGAGTAGCAAGGTAGATATACTTGATTACAAAGCTCATGACCACAATATCATGCATAGAGAGAGATATGAACACATAGCTACCGGTAGAGCCCTTAGCCTCAAAGGAGAACTACTCCCTCCTCATCATGGGAATCAGAAACGGTGATGAATATGGTGGTGGAGATTGATGGAGATGGCTCCGGGGGAACTTCTCCGTCTCGGCAGGGTGCCGGAACAGAGAATTTCTGTCCCCCGAATCTCCCCTTCGGTGGTGGCAGTGCAACAGAGGTTTTCGTGGATTTCTTCTAGATGATCTAGGGATTTTGGGTCGGAGGCTTCTTATAGGCGAAGGAGGCAAGGTCGGTGGAGAGCCAGGGGGCCCACACCCTCCCCAGGCGCCTCCAGAGCTTGCCCGCGCCTAGGGGGGTGCAGCCACCCTGTGGCCCCCCTTTGGCTCTGCTTCGTGGTTCCATGTTGCTCCGAGAAAAATAATAACTTTGGCTTTTGTCCCGTCCAATTCTGAGAATAATGATTTTCTGCCTTTATGGATGCGGTGACCCAGCATACCACTGCATGTGTAGTACACTATAGTCGTTGACATGACACCGACAGAACACCGTTCCGTAAATATCACATCCCTCAGAGTGGTACAACAGAAACATTGCGGGTCCATATTACAAACATTCACACATTATAATTATTACAATACCAGAAGTTCAAGACTTCAAAAGGTTTCAACTTACAAACCAAAATATAAAGTGTCTCAGCGGAATTTAAAGGTAGCAACTCCGACTAGGAGTTGAGTTCAGCAGCTTATTCTATAGAGTTCATGCTGCTCGGCTCCGTTGGTTACTACTAACTAGGGTACTTAGTTGGACTCGTTATCATCAACACAATAGCAGATTTTGTAATCCACTCCTTCAACACCTCCTGGCAGGTTAGGCTCCTCATAGAACACATCTTCTTGACATTCGGCTGCATACATTGGCACGTCTTCGGGATCCTCGGAGTCTAAGCAAGGGATCAAAGGAAAGGATGAGTAACATCATTACCCAACAAGTTCATTATATGCAAAGTGGGAAGTTTGATGCTCTAACTACCACCTCGGACTATAAGTCGTTGGCACTATGCAGTTTTTTGTAAATCTTTCTTCAAAGATTAATTTTATTATAAAAATCTATGACCATCAGCCTTCACAGGTTGACCAGAACTTTCATGGAGTTCCTTTCCTGCCGCATTCGTAGCTCCTTCCCGGAACAGGGAGTAACAAGTTACAATTCTTACACTTTGCAGAGGTGCGTTACTTTACCCATGAGGGATCAAATCCTTGTTGCACAACCGGGCATACTTTCCCGTCCACATTTCCATGATGTGGGGCCTAGTAGTTGGTCCAAGCCAATCATTGCCCCCTTCGCGATGTCACATGCCTCCTTGGTGTACACCATGCCCACATAATGAATTAAGGCAATGGTTTGTACAAACCGTTAGATGCTAGAACTATCATGGGACGATGTGGGTTCCCACCCATATGCTGCATATCCTCTCTGAATTACCAATTAATATGCACGCTATGAGGATAACAGCCACAATCTGCACATCCGGCTTCATGCAAGAGGAAGAAGATACATCTGACTTCTCCGTACCATTCCAAATCTCATGGCTAACGCGTAATATACGGCTCTAGAATCACTGATGTTAGGGTTTATTAAGTCCCTAATTGATCATCATTGTTGCAAATAGAACCCTAAGTTCTATTGCTCCATTATATCATCACTTAGGATGATATCTATGATTTCTTTATTTGTGAAAATAATAGTTTCTTTCTTTAGAGTATATATGATAACACACAATTTGCAAATGCTTTGATAAAGACTCTTCAAAGGATATGAGCAAGTGATGAACTTGCCTTGTGATGGCAAGATAGTGAAGTCTGATGCTTGCACTTGACCTTGAGCTTCTATGTCTACAAAAACATCATTATTGCCCGGTAAGGACAATATTTAAAGAAGCAAAATGATTATGCAAAGTAACGTAATGCATCATTTAACTTGATATGTATTCTCCCCATTATTATAAAAATTCTTTTTAATAATAAAGGATTTATACATATTACTTTTTAATATTTATAATATATCTTGTATTTTTTATTTTATTTCCCTTTTATTTGACTTTTATTGATTTAATAATTCTTTTAAGAATTATCACTTAAATATCAAAAATTGTTATTAAATATTTGTTTAGTATTTTTCAAAAATACTAAAATATTAATATATAATGAAAGTGATTTTTATTTACTTTTACCGTCTTTCAATATTTTTGTAAAATTCCATAAGGAATATATAAATTAAAAAATTCTCAATGAAATTTATATGTATAAAATTTTATATCTTAATTTATTTGGATAGTTTGGATTATTGTGAATCCAGAAATATTTTATTTATAATTTTTGGACTATTATTTTATTTTCTAGAATTTAATTAAGTTCAGGGGCATTTTGGTCTTTTCCTATTTATTAAAACAGATTCTAAATGACTTGGGCTGGCCATTTGGGCTTATTGGGCCCTTGCGGCCCAATAGGGCAGGGTCAACAACCACCCCGGAGGGTTTTCGGCCCACCCAGCCCACTCATTCACTGTCTCCTCTCTCGAGCTCACCCTTCTCCTCCTTCCCCGACCCCGTGGTAAGTGGTGTCACCGCCGGTGATTCCCGCCATCGTGGACCGCCCTGGCCGCTGCCGTGGTGCAGGAAGAGGTTGTCGACTCTGCTCTTTCCTCTTGTCCAGCTGGATTTGGACATGGAGCTCTCCTGCGACAGATCGATGTCGTCCCGAACGCTAGGGTTTGGGATTGGCGTTGATCCTGGCGCCGCCGCTGCTATCGTGCGCTGTGGTAATTCACCTCGCCCCTAGGCATGGCTATGGTCGTCGCCGTGGCGATGTATGGGTCGCAGCGCCCCCTGGGGGTGATCCCCGTGTCGCCATGGTCGTCGGCCACCTCTACTTCCTCTTCTAGTCTCCAGCGAGGACCTTTGGTGAGTCATTCCTCTCGCCTCGTGCTCTCTGTACTAAGCCAATCTATGCTAGATGTTGGTGGTGACCTTCCTGGTTACTGTCATGTCCTGATTAGGGTTCTTGGTTCTACTTAGGGTTCATACCCTGATGTGGATTAGATACTGATGAATTGGATCATGTGTTGATTGTCCCTAAGCATGCTAAATGATTGATAGTTGTGGTTTGCTGCTTAAGATGAACTATGGTGGTGCTAGTGGCTTATCAGATGATTCTATGAATTAATTTTGATGTGGTCAAATGATAAGTTTGCTATAGAATCAATACTTGGGAATCTTGTGGTTTACTGCTTCACCACTGTCATTACTTGGTTAATGACAGTGAGTGTTGTGTGATGAAATCACTGTATTAACACCTGTTGGCTTAAGAATTCATATGTAGTTTGAGATCAAATGGTTTCAAACTGTGAAGATATACATAGGTGAATATCTTGTTTATGATTCCTGTGTTTAAGAACAGGAAAATGATTTACAGTGGGTTGGTTGAATCTGTGAAGATTGAATGCTTTACCTGATTAATATAGAATTGTTCTTGTGACACCATCTTTGGATTGCACACAAGTTAGACTCTATTTCATTGTTTGGGTTGGTCCCAGCTTAAAATGAGTTTGGCTTTAAAGATAAGTAGAAATTTTCCTTTCTTAAATCCCTAAGACCAATGATGTTGGTGTGAGGTTTAGGGATTTAGACCTCTATCTAGTTGGTTCACATGAATTGATTCTGATAGTGATACCGGCTATTATTGCTTGAATCATAGTTGGGAAAATATGCTTGTAAGCTTGATAACTTATATAGATCCATATGATTAGATTCTAAGGTGCTACTCTTGTCTTAGAGATGTGCCTAGAAGTTTAATCTTAGCTATGTTCATTTTTGAATTGGAATATAGCTTGATAGCTAAATCAATGATGTTGTTCTAAGATTTAGTTGGATCCTTATGCTTTTCTGTTTGCTTTTAGAGTTTAAAACCTCAGTGATGGATTCACCCCACTTGGGTGCTTTCTGAGAGTTTGAATGAGAGACAGATCATGTATGCTTGTCTAATCTTAGACAGATATATCATGTGATGGTCTATTTACTCACCACTGTCACTTGATGTTGTGGTTGATCTTGTGGTAGCTTGATCTGGTGCTCCCCTGGTATTTCCAGCTCCTGGCTTGTCCTTGATCTAGCCCATCATATCCTGATCCTGATGGCTTGATCTTGGTCCTGCTATCCTCCTGATCTTCCCTCTCCTTATGTCACCATCTTGGTGATGTGATCCTGGGCTTTGGTTGGTTTGATCTAGCTTAGCTTTGGCTTGGTGTAGCTGCTGGCTGCTGTGCTTGGTGTGTAAAATCAATGGAATGGTGTGGGGATTGATTTCCCACAGCTGTGTTGACAGTTTTTTTGGTTGTGCTGCTGCTGTGGTGTTGACATCACACACCATGTAGTTTGGTGTGTGTGCTGCTTGTGTGCTTGTTGCACAGATGTGGATATCTTCAGAATTTTTGAAAGTTACTTTCATCTTGTTACTTCTACCTGGCTGGTGAAACTTGCCCCTCTTTACTGTTATTTTCCTTCTGGCTTGAATTTATGAAAGATACATTCTTTCATATTGGTGAAACTTACCCCTTTTTATAAGATTACTCAATGATGAACCTTGATCAGTGCACTTCACTAACAAGTCTGAGAGTAATACCATTTTAACCTTAACTTTCTTTATTTTTTGTTTGTGTTTGTTTTACAGGTACTAGACCTGGAAATTCAAGATTCTAGTTTAGGTTTTCTTCTTTATTTATAGAATAGTCAAATGTAATATTCTTTATTCTATTGTAATTTTAGTTATATCATTTTGTAATCTTTATTTTATTATTGTGTAATAAATATTGTACTATTATCAATTAAAGAAATATTATTTTTTATTTATTTATTATTGAAAAAATTTGGGGGATTTTCATAAGTTACATTTTTGTAACTTATTTATTGAATGAAATTATGAAATGGAAATTCTTATTCTTAATTACTTTCTTTATACAAAGTTTGAGTTATTATTGTTTAACTTATTAATTAAATCAAATACTCAAACATCATTCAAAAATCCTTTTGAATTATAATTCAAACACTCAAGTTTTTAAATTCAAATTTCATTTCCCAAAACACATAAGTCCACAAAGATCATATCAAAGTCTATAACAATCATCCTTCAAGACTATACCTAATCTCAAAGTATGAAAGAAACCTTGATCACTTTAGGTTTTTATTTGGCGAAAAATGTACCCACATTTTCACAAATGAATGCATGCAACATTCCCAATTCCTAAATCTACCCTTCATTAGTTCCTAAATGCTGGGATGTTACAATGGAACCAAAAACAGAAGAAAACAGGAAACTGGCACTATGGCAACTTGTTAATAGGTTAGTTCCAGAAAAGATATAAAAACACCTCAAAGTATAGACAAAGCAAAGCAAAGTAGATACAAAACAAGCATGGAGCATAAAAAATTATAGATACGTTTCTGACGTATCATGCAGCCGCGATGACGAGTCTTCGGCATACGAAAAGTTGTCTGGTCCTTGCACCATGCACTTCTACATCGACAAACAGGACGACAAGAAGAAGGCCAGCCACATGCTCAAGGACTGCCGCAAGTTCCAGAAGATCAGCGAAGGTCTCACCCAAATGTGACCTTGATCGTGAACCCTCGATTTGGGCCTGCACCCATACCAGGTGACATCGCCCACGGAGCTCCTCCACCACCACCCGTCGGACCGTCATAGTCGGCGATAGAAGTAGCACCAAATAACGGTGCGGGAGGATACCCTCCACCAAAAGGGTCCCTGATGATCCAGAAGGGGCGTCGAACTTATAGGGTGCAGAAGAAAATCACCCGCCAAGTCAGCCTGGCCGTGATCTCTCCACCAGCCATACCTGAGTACCTCAGTGGCTCGGAGTTCTGCATCGCGTTTGATCGTTCAGATCACCCACGCCAGATCCCTCGCCCAGGTCATGCTTCCCTAGTGCTCGAGGCACAGATCAGGGGGTTCGAGATGAACCACGTCTTCATGGACGGCGGCAGCGGCACCAATCCGATGTCCGCCAGCACACTCGCAACAATGAGGATCCCGCTGTGCAGCCTGGAACAATAGGACACAAAGTTCCATGGCATAGTCCCAGGGAAGGGCATATACCCTCTGGGCAATATATGGCTTGACGTCATCTTCTGCAAGCCCGAAAACTTCAGGCACGAGCGGCTAGAGTTCGAAGTGGTGGACTGGTCATCACAGTACCATGCCATCCTCGGGCGCGTGACATTCGCATGATTCCTGGTAGTACCGCACTACGCGTACCTTCTACTGAAGATGCCAGGACCAAGGGGCTTCATCACCGTCCAGGGAAGTTTCACCCGATCCGACCACTGCGACAAAGACTTCAACAGAATCTCCCAGTCGTTCGACATGCGGGAGGAGCTCACAAGGATTAGAGAGGTGACAGACAATGGGGCACCCCCAGTCACTAGGCAACACGCACCTGACATGTCATTCAACTCCACGGTCAACACAAAGAAGGTGCAGGTCCACCCAACGGACGCCTCCAAGACGGTGTTGATCGCCAATGACCTCAGTCCCGCATAGGAAAGCACACTCGTAGAATTCCTCCATGAGTGCTGGGAAATTTTTGCCCGGTGTCCTACGGACATGCCAGCAGTTCCTAGGGAATTCGCCGACCACGCATTCAATGTGTTCCCTAACGCGACGTCAGTCAAGCAGTCGATCCGACGACTGTCCGAACCAAGAGCTGAAGCCGTTGGAATCGAAGTCAACAGACTGCTCGATGACAACTTCATCCGGGAAATCAAGGAGAGCGAGTGGCTGGCCAACACCGTGCTGGTCCCCAAAAAGGACACGGACATCCTGCGGATGTGCGTGGACTTCACATCGCTCAACAAGTACTGTCCCAAGGACCACTTCCCTTTACCGCGGATCGATCAAATCATCAATTTGACTGCAAGATGCGAGAAACTCTCCTTCCTCGACGCCTACTCAGGCTACAACCAGATTCGACTAAAGGTCAAAGATCAGGAGAAAAAAACGTTCATTACGCAGTTCGGAGTGTTCTGCTACAACACCATGCCCTTCGGGCTGAAGAATGTAGTGGCCACGTATCAGAGGTGCATGTAGGCATGCTTGAAAAACCAGATCGGTCGCAACATCCAAGTCTATGTTGACGACATAGTAATCAAGACCAGGGAGGCCAAGACGCCGATCGACGATTCCGCGAGACGTTCGATAATCTTGATCACTACAAGATCAAGCTAAACCCAGAAAAGTGCGCCTTCGGCGTCCCATCGGGCCAGCTACTCGGCTACTTCATCTCCCAGTGGGGGATTGAGGCGAATCCGAAGAAAATCAGGGCCATACCGGCCATGGAGAATCCGAAGAACCTCAAAGGTGTCCAACAGCTGGCTGGGAGGATCGTGGCACTGAGAAGATTCATCAGCCGCATGGGCGAGAAGGCCCTACACTTTTACCAGCTTCTGCACAAGGAGGACAAGTTTGAGTGGACACCCGAAGCAGACGACGCATTCGAGGACCTCAAACGGCTGCTCTCCACCTCGCCTGTCCTAGTCACGCCAAAGGAACGGGATCCTCTGCTGCTATACATTGCAGCTACACATCAGGTGTTAAGCACCATACTCGTGGTTGAACGACCCGAAGATGGAAAGGCTGAAAGGGTACGGATGTCGCCTAGAGGGGGGGTGAATAGGCGATTAAAACTTTTCCTAGAGTGGCTCAACAAAGGCGGAATAAAACTAGTGTTTACTTTGTTAAGCACAACCTAGAACAACTAAGGTTCACCTATGTGCACCAACAACTTATGCTAAGCAATACAAGCAACAAAGTGATAGCAAGATATATATTACTTCAAGCACGAAGGCTATCATCCTGTAAAGTGCATAAGTAAAGAGCTCGGGTATAGATATAACCGAGGCACGCGGGGACACCGATATTTTACCGAGTTACTCCCAACATGGAGTACGTCTCGTTTGGAGAGGGGGTGGTATCAAACCACCAGCGCCAGAAAAGGCCTCCCTTATTCTCCGGTGAATCTCACCCCAACGGGATCGATCCACGCTTCCACTATCGGTGCACTTGTCGGTGGCAACCGGAACCTCTCACAAGGTTGGGGCACTTCTCCACAACTTAATTGGAGGCTCCCAACAAACGCCACAAAAGGCCTCAACAAATGCCACCAAGGCCACAAAACCGTCTAGGGTTCCAAGAACCCAAGAGGGACAAGCTCCAATGAGCAACTCAAACCAAATCCTCCAAGGAGAACTCAAACCGATGCACCAAATGCAAATGGCAAGAACACCACAAAGATGCTCAAATCCCTCACTCTCAAGTTCCAACAAAGCTACTAAAGCTATTGGGGGAACAAGAGAGGAGGAATCAAAGAGAGACACAAAATCCCCCAAAATCTAGATCCCCAAAGATACACTCACAAAGAGATGAATCGGTTAGGTCAAAACGTAGATCTAGATCACCTCCAACTACCCCTCAAATATATGCAAGAAGGTGAGTATAAATCAAGCTCAAAGAGTAAGGCAGATGAGGGAAAAGCTTAGACAAAAGAAGGAGGAAGAAGCAACCCTAAAAGACAAAGGGACAAAGCTATTTAAAGACACAGGCAGATTCTGCCCGTTGGTGCGTTTTTCAGAACGGTCCGGTACTACCGGTAGTACCGCAAAGCTCCAGGAAAAAGCAATGCAGCAGCGCATGCGAGCAGCACCAGCTGGGCCCAGCGCGCGGCAGCTGTGGGGCCAGGCGGGGAGAGAGAGCCGCAGCGAGCGCGCGCGTGCAGCGAGCGAGGCAGGGCAGCAGCGCGGGCCCAGCGTAGCAGCGGCTGGCACGCGAGCGAGGCAAGTGGGGCCACAGCGGGCGCGTGCGCGCACAGCGAGCGAGGGCAGCAGGCGACGCGCGCGAGATCTGAAACGGGGACGGTGCGCGCGCTCGCGAGAGTCAACACGGGGCGAGCAGGCGTAGCGGCGGGGCCTAGCGCGAGCAGATCTGGCGGCTGCGTGCACGAGCAACGAGGGCGAGAGCGGGCGTAGTAACTGGGCCAGGTCAACGCGGCTGAGCGGGATTGGCAAAGGAGCAAATAACCTGAGAAAAACTATATGGGTCGGCCGGTACTACCGGCCCACCCGGGTGGTAGTACCGGGCCGGACGGTAGTACCGGTTTTTACTACCTATCGAGACAGAAACAATTTAGGAGGCGCTCAGGGGCGGGCGGTAGTACCGGCCCGTCCGGGCGGTACTACCGCTCGGCCCAGAAAACGTATTTTTCCTTTTCTTTTTAAATAAGACCGGCATATATTCAAACGACAATAACTTTTGGTTGGAAGCTCCGATTGACCCGATTGCAATTGCGTTGGATAGTGGACGACAAGGGCTTCCCAATAAAACCAAGTGAGATACCTCACTTGGTGAGAAACCGAAAATCCACATAAATCAAAATCACAACAAGATACAAACAGAAGATCCGATTTTGATGAACAAGAACTTGTTATGGAGATTAACACAAGCTCTATATCCTCACATGGGTAAGACCAAATAACAACCAAATACGATGATGCAAGTGTGCAAAGGTTTGAGCTCTCTCCGAACGATGCGATCGAGTTACTCATTCGAGAGCCCCTCTTGATAGTACGGTTATCTATCCTAAACCCGGTCTCCTACACACAACAAGAGACCGGCAAAAGTGAAAACCTATCACGATTATACCTTTGCCTTGAGCATTCCACTTGAGCTCGATGTAGACGGTCTTGCCCTTCTCAAGATGGAACGCCTTTCTTGATTCTTCATCATCGATCTATGATCACCGAGGATGGCAAGCCTCAAACATGAGATCTTCTATAGATGGCGCATTTTGAGCTTGCACATCACATCTTCTTCGCATTTCATCGACCTTGAAGCCAACACATGCTCCAAGCGATGCTAATGGACAAATCCTACAAGTATAACTTAATACACACATAAGTCCATAAAGATTGTCATTAATTACCAAAACCACACATGGGGCCCACATGTTCTTTCAAAGGCCCATGGGGTCCAACGCCCAATCTACTACCTCAGCGAGGTACTAACTCCAACAAAGCAGAGGTACCCTCACTACCAGAAGCTCGCCTACGGCGTATTCATGACGGCTCGTCGGCTGAGCCACTATTTCCAAGAGCACCAGATCATGGTCGTCAATGATGCCCCGCTGTCAAACATCCTGAACAACCCCGAGGCCACGGGGCATGTAGCCTTATGGGTCATCGAGTTGTCCCCTCTAGACATTGTCTACGAGCAGCACAAAGCCATCAAATCTCAGGTCCTCCTTGACTTTCCCATCCGCTGGATGGAACTCCAGTTGCCGGACACTCCGGATATGTCGCAATTATGGATGATGCACTTCGACGGCTCCAAGCGCGAGGCTGGAGCAGGGGCCGGCGTCATACTGACGTCCCCTCAAGGCGACAAGATGAAGTACGTCCTTCGGATGAAATTTCGCGCCTCCAACAATGAGGCCGAATACGAGGTCCTCATCCACAGCATGAAGATGGCCAAGATCTGCAGCGCCAACGTGGCCTTGAAGCCAAACTGACTGCTCTTGACCTCCTGCTGCTGCTTCGCCGTGTAATCAGCCAGGAGATCGATGAGCTTAGGCCCATAGCGCTTACAACGAGAAGCAAGGAGGGCTAAAGCTACTTAGAGCCATCCGCAGTCGTCGGCATCCGAGACGTGATTTGCGGAAAGTCCAGCTCCTCTCTGGACGCCATCGCCATCGCCAGCCCCATGGAAGCGCCAAGGCCCTTCTGCTTGCGCTTATACTCCACTGAGGCTTCCTCTGACAGAGCATCCGAAAGGGCATCGACATCGTCGAGGATAACACCCTTGGGGATTACCTCCTTGTAAAAGCGCGCGGACACTTTCCTGGCCTCCTCCAAGGAGCCAGCGGTGGTGGCGCAACGATATTCAACTGCAGCAGCAACATCAGCCAAAGCATCTCCATGCTCTAGCACATCACGATCAAATGTGATGCCTGAAGCATCTGAAATAAATAAGGAGAAAGAATCAAATGAGAAAGTACAATCCACAGTCGAAAGAACATAACACCCAAATGAGGAAAAGGAAACTCACCAGAAATAGCTTTGGTTGCAGCCATAAGCTTATCAGCCATCTCCTTCTCGCAGGCGGCTGCTGCGGCCACGAGCTCTTGCTCGTGCTCTGCCACCTCCTTCTACAGACGCTCCTTGGCTTCAATAGCATCGGCTACCCTTTTCTCCCCCTGGCCGAGGATCTTTTTGAGAGCGTTCATCCTTCGAAGCACATCATTGTTTTCATCTGCAACATGAAGCAACACAGGGTCAATACAAGAAAATTCTTGGAACAAACGAACAAAAATGTAACATCCCAAAAATACTAAACTTGGATCATCAAACTCTAATCATCAAATTTAAGGTTAACAAAAACTTTGCTAAATAAAAATATGAAAGCCTACATGTGAGTAGGCATTTCATTTTGAATTCTTTTGAACCAACTTGTTTGTGTGTTCCTTTTCTTGTAAATGGATGCTTAGGTGAAATAAACATCATCTAAACAATTCCCAAACTTTTCTCAAAGACAAGTAAATCAAAACAAATAAAATAAGGGAATGGTCATTTTGACCAATTTAACTCCCATGCCTACTTTGGCTGTCTCAAACTTTCAGAACTTAACAGAAACTTTTCTGGATCTTTGCACCCCTTGATTGTACTCATAACTGATCGTGCCACCCCGTTCCCGGAGCAAGGCGAGCAGCACTTCGCCGGAATTTCACCGGAGCCTGCCGCTGCTGGATAAGAAGGGGGCCAGCGATTGGAGCCGCCCCAGGAGAAGCTGCCGGTACCAGGAGGTTCACCGTCGTCGACTTCGTCGTTCGCCCGCCTCGCCGACCCTCGCCTGAACCCCGGTGAGCCCCCAACGACCCCCACGGGCCGCGCTAGGTTTCTGTCTTGCCGGCGTTGCCCAACGTCGACGATGACCCTCAGCCGTTGGATTAGAACCAGATCGAATGCACCATATCACCCCATACCGCTCCGCACCCCCTCGTCTCACTGACGCGTGGGGACAGCAACTTAACCAGCCCGCGTAAGCGCTGTGCTTAGCAGGCCGGCCCAGTATCACTTCCCGCGCAGCCCAGTTATTTGAATTTAACCTTTTCCATTTTATTTCAAACACACTTTTGTACCCAATTTTAAAAATAAACCCAGGTCGATTCGATGAACCAAATTGAATGAAACCAATTTTGTTAGAAAGTTCTGGAAATGCTGAATCCAAGCTCGTTGGATTCAAGTCATTTGGATCTGTAGATCATCCTTGGTAAAAATAACAAGGAAGAAGCTTTTCTGCATTCAAACAATTTTCAAATTTAAACCATAATAGCTTTTGAGTTGATTCCAACTCTCAAAAATCACATTTAACCATACCTTTCATAATATATAAAAATATATAGGTTTACTTACAGAAATAATGTTCAAGTAATAAAAGAATGCTACATAGGCATTTCTAGTCACTTTATTTAATTAAAATAAAAGGGTAAAACCTTATTAAATTGTGACACCACTTTAAATCACATTCCCATGGACTAAAATATGTGGTGATGACATGTGTCAACATGATCCCATGTTTGGTTTGGAGAATATTAAATCTTAAGTAGTTTTTCAATGAGTAGAAATTACTTTTCTAAAAATAAAAGGATTTAAACCAAGCTTTAATCTTGTAATGTTAGTGATGATGCTAGATCATCTATAGGACCCTTTTGTGTGATGATTGCAAGTAGTTAAGTATTGTTTGGTGATTGTGTACCTCGTATTTATTCATAGACGCTAGTATCGACCAAGGATACGAGGAGGAAGGAGGATTCTACGAAGAAGAAGCCGAGGAGAACTTCAACTACTGCTCTGCACAAGGCAAGCCTAATGCTACTAGTTGAATGTGCAAGCTAACACTTGCAATTTAGCAAGCTTATACTGATACTGTGCAAGCCAATACTTGCTTGTCACCATGCCAACTATATGCCTTAAGCATAGATGATCCTACCCACTTGATAAACCAATCCTAGTTTTTACTTACAAGCTTTATACTTTATTTCTTTATCAAAGCTAGTACTTAGAGCTTACTTAAGTGAACTGTATATACTAAAAACATGTGTGAAGGTTGCATAAAGAGCATAAAATTTGGCCTAAGCTAGATAGTCTTGATGTCATCCTAAGGCATGAGATTGAACTTAGTTGAAACTCCACTTGTTTACCACCCCTCATTAGTACTTACCCCCACTTGTAGATGCTAGTGCTAAGCATAAAACTTGATCAACATTAGATGGGAATACTTGGTGAAAATGGTTATGAAAACCTTAGAATGATGGATCATTCTACTAAGATGTTTTGACATGTGTTTCCGAACACCTGATGATTTTGGTGATGAAAATGTTAAGGCATGAGCCTTAGCCCTTTATAAAACTGATGGTTGTCTGGATGCGATACCATTCCAATTTTATTGTACAACCACAATACCTGAAGATTGGGTAGGGCTTGACTGGAAACTTATATACCTTAGTATTAGTTCCCTCACGGCCAAGGTCTGAGCTGAGGCTACCTTGTGAAGATTGTCCACCTGTGCAGTACCCAAGATGACAGTTGGTCATGGTTGGGAGGCCAAACTCACAAGAGAGGTGCTTATACTAGGGCGTGTAATTGAAAGGTTAGGATTGATTTTCCGCATACTGAGTATGGTGAATTCAGGATTTGTTCCTGACGGATGTATCTAATGTTGTGGTGAAAGTGTACAATCTCTGCAGAGTGTCAAACTATTCGAATAGCCGCATCCGCGGTTATGGACAGTTGGAGTGGCCATACTGTTCCCCCGCCAGATGTTTTCAAAATGACTTGTGAAATAATTTGAGACTTTGACTTGACCACAACAGGGTTGTGATATGAAATACAAGTTCCCACTTAGGTGTTATAAAACTTCAACTAGCATTCGTTGCTTCTAAACTTAGTAGAGATAAATCTGGCTTTTGCAAAACAACCCTAGAGCCTAGTGTCCTATTATCAAAAACCCCTTTCACTTGTTAGCATTAGTTTGCGAGTACTTAAAGAGTACTCATGTCTTTGTCCCTGGCTATTCCCATGGCCAGACTATGAAGAGGAGTACCTGGAAGATGGACCCCAGGAAGCTTACGACAACTAGGATCATCTCCCATCGTCAGCATTGCCTGTGACCCGAAGATGGAGCTTCGCCTTCGCTACCGTTATTATTACGTATTCCGCTGCTTGAAGTTGTATTAAGAACTGGATCATGAGATCCCTATTTGTGTAAGAACTTATGTACGGTTTATAATGGATGATGTACTGTGGTATCCAATTCTGTTATGTCTCGCAAAAATGGTAATCCTGGGATTGCGATGTATGGCATAACAGGCATCTGGGATTAAAATCCGGGTGTTGACAAGTTGGTATCAAAGCCATCCTGACCATAGGAGACCCTAGTTAGACTGGACGTTTGAATCAAAAACTTAGTTTCAAAACCAAAGAAAACAAATATTTACAAAAACCTATTCTCATTCTTATCCCTTTGATTCTTTCATGACAATTCATGTTCCTCAAAAACTCTTGCAAAATACATAAAATTTTGAAACACTTGATCACTCTACTAACTTACTCATCCTATATTCTTATAGATGGACGTGAAGTACAACAAGTTTTATCAGGTTGGGAAATGGAGGAGACCTTATCTTTGAGAGGGATTTGGACCAGCTTTCGGAACTTCTGGAGCGTCCGCACCCCGAGTTCTTCGGAGCTCAGCTCAATGATCAAGGAGGAGAAGATCTGCAGTGGCTAATTGTTGCAAGTCTCCAAGGAAAGATTGAACCTCCCACTGCGAAAGGAATTCAATTTACCTTAAGAGAGAACAACTGGCTCGACGGACTTGCCAGGGCCATGCAGGAAGCTCTTTCCCGTCTGTGTGGGCAAAGTATCAACCAAATCAAGGGTACTCGCTTTGAGTTTTGCCCAAGGCGTGATGCAAATGGACAACCACTGGAAGCCCCATACCACCCCGAGCTGAAAACCCAATTGGACCACCTCAGCTTCATGATGTACGATCATCAGCAGGAGTTGGATAACTGCCGTGACTACTCCAACCACAAGTCTGCCATCATCAAGACGAAGGACCAAACCATCGCCATGCTGGCAAAGGATCGCAAGTCTCGCTGCCGTCAGCTCGACAAGAAGGAGCGCATTATTGCCCGTCTTCGCCACTGTATCTCATCTTTGGAGGAGACCATCCACGAGAGAGACATGCAGTTGGAGGAAAGGGAGAATGCCGGAGAGGATCTTCGTGGAGACCCCTACTCCTATCTCAGCGATGACGATGATTTTCTGGAGGATCGGGCTATGGACTTCTTCACCGATGAGGACGATTTCGCCTTCATCGATGATGATGAGGATGATGAATCCACCGATTCCGAGGAGTAGTAGCACTTGAGCACTAGCGTAGTGAGTAGTATTCGGTCCCACTGTATCGTAGTTTCCAGAATGGTTCCTAAAACCATCTGTTTTTCTTGTTTTGTGGTGTGTGTTTGTATCGTGTGAATGAATGAATGAAAAGCAAGTTGCTAGAAAATCTGAGTCAAATTTTAAAACAAAAAAAATTCAAAGTCCCAGAACCTTAGAAATTTCCCTCTTTTCTCATGACCTATCTCAATCTTCAGATGCCACGCGGAGGAAGTGGTTCATCCCCAGACCCGATGTTACAGATCCTGCAAATGTTGACCTCTGACCGCTAAGCTGAAAGAGCGGAACGTCAAGCCAACCTAGCCACCCTGCAATAGATAGCTCAGCTAGCCCACAACAACCAAGGTCACGGAAATCAGGACAACCATGGATCTAAGCTCAAGAACATCTAGAATACCAACCCACCTGTTTTCACTAAGTCGGAAGAACCCCTATACGCCGATGATTGGCTGCAGACCATGGAAAATAACCTAGAAGTCGCCGGAGTGGAAGCTAACGATAAAGTTCTGTTCGCCACCCACTATCTAGCCGGAGATGCCAGGGCATGGTGGAACAGTGTTCGTGCAATGACCGGAGGCCAGATGATGACCTGGGAGGAATTCAAGGTCAAGTTTAGCAGAACCCATGTGCCACCAGGTTTGATCAGGAGGATGAGAGACGAGTTCAGAGAACTGAAGCAAGGAAGGATGACCGTAGTAGAATACCATGACAAATTTTTGTCATTAGCTAGGTATGCCCCGGATGAGATCGACACCGAAGCCAAGAAGAAAGAAAGATTCCTGAATGGTCTACATGATGAGACGCAGACAATGTTAGTCAATATCCCCTTTGCTGATATTGAAGGCCTTGTCGACTCTGCCATCCAGATGGAAGGAAAGATCAACCAAGCCAATGAGAACCGCAAGCGTCGCATGATGCATCAACCAGGAACCCATCAGACCCCAAAGTATCGCCCTAACCCATCCCCGGATTTGCCCCAAGAACCAACAGACCCCCGATGAACCGTCCGACCTATCCCAACCGTGGAAACCCAAGGCCCGGAGGAAATCACAGCAACCCCGGCAACCCTAGCAATTTCAACCGTGCCTCACCCAAATTCAACAACAACAATGCTACCGCCAACACCAACACTGCCCCGAGGACTGGAAGCAATGTTGTGCCTGTAGCGGCAAAGGACAAGTCACAGGTGACTTGTTATGACTGTGGAAATAAAGGCCACTATTCCAACGAGTGCCCCAACAAGAAGAATGTCGCAGCACCCAATGCCAATGTCCCAGCTCAGCAACAGCGTCATGTTCAGCCAGGAAGAAGGTTTGCCCCAGGGAATTAGCTCAACCGCAATGGCCGTCTTTTTCTCATGCATGATGAAGAAGCTCGGGAAGCGCCAGGCGTCGTGCTGGGTATGTTTTCTGTTAATTCAGTACTTGCACGAGT
Source organism: Avena sativa (assembly GCA_916181665.1). Lineage (NCBI taxonomy): Eukaryota > Viridiplantae > Streptophyta > Magnoliopsida > Poales > Poaceae > Avena > Avena sativa. The sequence continues at coordinate 292,246,284 of OV702297.1, read as the reverse complement.
GTTGTTTAATTCTGGTGCATCGCACTCATTTGTCACCGAAGAATTTGCATGCACTAGTAAAATTCAACCAACCAAACTAAAGCATGTTATGATTGTTCAAATTCCCGGTTCAACCACCAAGGCTAGGCAAATTTGCAAAGCCGTCCCTATCTGAAGCCATGGCATAGATTTCTATGCAAATCTGATAGTACTCGGAACTAAAGGTTTGGAAGTAGTACTAGGAATGGATTGGATGACCAAACATAAAGGATTAATTGACTGTGCCAAGAAAGCCATAACCATGACCAGTACAGCCGGAATATCAGTCGAGCATATATCTGAAACCTTACCTCGCCAATTCAAGTGCAACAAGAGTATAACCCAACCTACCATTGACCAAGTCCGGATAGTCTGTGAATACCCCGATGTATTTCCAGATGTTTTGCCCGGTGTTCCCCCAGATCGGGATATCGAGTTTATCATCGAACTAATCCCCGGAACCGGACCCATATCCCAGAGACCATATAGTATGAACCCATCTGAGCTAGCAGAACTGAAGAAGCAACTAGATGCCATGCTGGAAATAGGATTGATTCAACCAAGTGCGTCACCATGGAGATCACCTGTCTTGTTTGTGGACAAGAAAGATGGAGGTAACCGTTTGTGTACGGATTATCGGAAGTTGAATGATGTCACCATCAAGAACAAATACCCCTTGCCCAAGATAGAAGATTTTTTTGATCAGTTGACCGGTGCCAAAGTGTTTTCTAAGATTGATCTTAGAACTGGCTATCATCAACTCAAGATTCGTGCAGAAGATATTCCCAAGACTGCCTTTACCACTAGATATGGATTATACGAGTATACCGTTATGTCTTTTGGATTAACCAATGCCCCCGCTTATTTCATGAATCTCATGAATAAGATTTTTATGGACTTCCTGGATAAGTTTGTCGTTGTTTTCATTGATGACATTCTGATTTATTCCAAATCAGAAGAAGAACATGAGCTACACCTAAGGACCATTCTTGGAACCCTTAGAGAGCATCAGCTGTATGCAAAGTTTAGCAAATGTGAATTCTGGTTACAGGAGGTAGGATTCCTCGGTCACATTGTATCAGCCGGAGGAATTGCCGTTGACCCTGCCAAAGTGAAAGATGTAGAGGATTGGCAAGCCCCAACCACTCAAAACCAAGTTTGTGCATTTCTCGGATTGGCGGGATATTACCGCAAGTTCGTAGAAGGATTCTCGAGTATCGCCCGACCCATGACCCAATTGCTGAAGAAGGACAAGAAGTTTGAATGGACCGACAAATGTGAAGCGAGTTTTCAAGAACTCAAGAGGAGATTAATTTCAGCCCCAATCTTAATCATGTCGGATATCACGAAGCCCTTCGATGTGTATTGTGATGCATCCAAGATCGGTCTCGGATGTGTGCTAATGCAAGAAGGCAAAGTTATATCTTATCTATCTCGACAACTGAAGCAACATGAGCAAAATTACCCAACCCATGACCTCGAACTCGCAGCCGTAGTTCTAGCCCTGAAGACGTGGAGGCATTACCTGATGGGAAATCGTTGTGAGATCTATACGGATCACAAGAGTCTGAAGTATATATTCACTCAGAAGGAGCTGAATATGAGACAGATAAGATGGATTGAGCTAATCAAGGATTACGATCTGGCCATTCACTATCACCCTGGTAAAGCCAATGTGGTAGCATATGCCCTTAGTAGATTTCCGTGCCGCTTGAACTCCATGATCTTGAAGGAGCAACTAAGCTTGCACAAAGAGATGGAAGATTTTCTAATGGAATTAGTAAGTGAAGGATTTTTGGCTAGCATAGAACTCCAGCCCACTTTGATCAGTCAGATTAAAGAGGCGCAGAAGGGAAATGCTAGTATCGATGGAATCAAGCGTGTATTGGTATAGGCAAAGTACCCGGATTCACCGAAGACGAAGGAGTTCTGTGGTACAAAGGACGCCTTAGTGTACCATCAGATTCTGAGTTGAAAGAAGTTATTTTGAAGGACGCTCATGATACTCTTTATTCTATCCATCCCGGAGGAACTAAGATGTATCAAGATTTAAAAGAGCAATTTTGGTGGCATAAGATGAAGAGAGAAATCGGTAGCTATATCGCCAAGTGTGATATATGTCAGCGAGTCAAGGCAGGACATCAAAGACCCGCTAGATTGTTGCAACCATTGTAGATTCCAGAATGGAAATGGGATTCTGTTGGAATGGACTTTATCACTGGACTGCCTACTTCTAGTAGGGGAAATGACTCTATCTGGGTCATAGTGGACCGATTGTCCAAAGTCGCCCATTTCTTGCCCGTCAAGACCACATATCAGAGTTCGAAGCTAGCGGAGTTGTACATCGCTAGAATAGTTAGTTTGCATGGAGTCCCCAAGAACATCGTATCGGATTGAGGAACTCAGTTTACCTCGAGATTCTGGAAGAAAGTCCAAGAAGGTTTAGGAACCCGACTAGATTTCAGCACCGCATATCACCCTCAGACCGATGGACAAACGGAGAGAGTAAACCAAATACTCGAAGATATGCTGAGAGTATGTGTGCTAGAATATGGATCCAAGTGGGAAGACTGTCTGCCGTTTGCAAAATTCTCATACAATAATAGTTATCAAGGCAGTTTGCAAATGGCCCTATTTGAATTCATGTACGGAAGAAAGTGTCGCACCCCTTTGAACTGGTCGGAAGTAGGAGAGAGTCCGATTTTTAGACCCGACATCCTACGAGAAGCAGAAGAGAAGGTTCACAATATTCGTGAGCACCTCAAGACCGCCCAGTCCAGACAGAACAGTTACACCGACAAGAGACGTCGATACCTCGCCTTCAACATAGGAGATTTTGTGTATCTGAAGGTGTCGCCATTGAAGGGAATGCAGCGTTTCCAACTCAAGGGAAAGTTAGCCCCTAGATATATCGGACCTTTCAAAATTCTGAACCGCCGAGGAGAAGTGTCGTATCAACTGGAACTACCCGAGGAGATGTCAGCCGTGCACAATGCGTTCCATATCTCGTTACTTCGCAAATGTCTCGAAGTCCCCGAGAAGGCTGAAGTGTTCAAGAATATCGATCACCAGACCATAGAGATCAACGATGACCTGACCTATCCCGAAGTACCCATCCGTATTTTGGAAGAAGCTTTCAGAACTACCAGAACCCGAAGCATCAAGTTTCTCAAGATTCAGTGGAGCAACCACACAGAAGAGGAAGCTACCTGGGAGCGCGAAGATCACATCAGGATGGAGTTTCCCGATCTCTTCAAATCCTAGGTAATCTTTTCGTCCTTTTTCAAATATCGGGATGAGATTTTGTTTAAGGGGGAAGGTTTGTAACATCCCAAAAATACTAAACTTTGATCATCAAACTCTAATCATCAAATTTAAGGTTAACAAAAACTTTGCTAAATAAAAATATGAAAGCCTACATGTGAGTAGGCATTTCATTTTGAATTCTTTTGAACCAACTTGTTTGTGTGTTCCTTTGATTGTAAATGGATGCTTAGGTGAAATAAACATCATCTAAACAATTCCCAAACTTTTCTCAAAGACAAGTAAATCAAAACAAATAAAATAAGGTAATGGTCATTTTGACCAATTTAACTCCCATGCCTACTTTGGCAGTCTCAAACTTTCAGAACTTAACAGAAACTTTTCTGGATCTTTGCACCCCTTGATTATACTCATAACAAGGTATCAAGGCCCACTTTGTGATCATCCAGAAACATTCAAATGCATAGTTTAAATGACAATTCAAAATTGAATCTTTATCATATGGGAAGATCCCACTTTTTCAAAAATCACCCAAACAAGCTCAACTTTCAAAACCCAAGCATCTGCAGACTCACCAGCACCAACCTAGCACACCCACCAAAAATATTTTCAAAATTAAAAACTTGAATTCTTGCGGCCATTTCATCAAACACTTTGCAGATACAAATCAAACAAAATCCAAACACTATTATGAGCAGTGATTGAAGCCTAACTTGTTCCCTCTCTAGATCACAACCATCTCAGTAGATCATCTAGCAAGTTAAACCAAGCACTAGCCTCACTGTAAGCTGGGCAATGCCATCAATGGTGAACAGCCGAAGCTCACCATGCCACCCTAGTGGAGACAACAAGCTAGGAGAAGAAACAAGCCTAGCAAACATGTCTGGGAGGCAGCCCACCGTCCATCGCCACTCCCTGTCCTAGCCGCGAGAGTTGCCAAACCCTGGACCACACGCACGGACCGCGCCCAGCTCGCCAGCAACCATGCCGAGCATGCGCCAGAGCGCCACCCTCGACCGAAGCCCACAGACCGCGCGCCACCCTCGCCGTGTGCATACATGATCACCACCAACCCAGGAGACCGCCAGACATCCCCGTTTGCCGCCCCATTCCTCACAGCCACCGCTCGCCGTCGAAGACGCCGCCTCGGCCGTGCAGAGCATCGCACGTTCCAGACCAAACCGCACCGCCCCTACACGCGCATTAAAGCCGTAGAGCATCGCCAGGAGACCACCGATCGATCGCCACCGCCGGCCATGCCTCTAGCAGCCAGTAGCCATGTCGCCACCGTCGCCTGCCCATGCCGTTCGGTCTCGTTGTCGCGACTATAAATAGAGGCCACCCCCAGCCGAATTGAGCACACCATCTCACTCCCCTCTCCTCACTGATCGTGCCACCCCGTTCCCGGAGCAAGGAGAGCAGCACTTCGACGGAATTTTACCGGAGCCTGCCGCTGCTGGAGAAGAAGGGGGCCAGCGATTGAAGCCGCCCCAGGAGAAGCTGCCGGTACCAGGAGGTTCGTCGTCGTCGACTTCGTCGTTCGCCCGCCTCGCCGACCCTCGCCTGAACCCCGGTGAGCCCCCAACGACCCCCACTGGCCGCGCTAGGTTTCTGTCTCGCCGGCGTTGCCCAACGTCGACGATGACCCTCAGCCGTTGGATTAGAACCAGATCGAACGCACCACATCGCCCCATACCGCTCTGCACCCCCTCGTCTCACTGACGCGTGGGGACAGCAACTTAACCAGCCCGCGTAAGCGCTGTGCTTAGCAGGACTGCCCAGTATCACTTCCCGCGCAGCCCAGTTATTTGAATTTAACCTTTTCCATTTTATTTCAAACACACTTCTGTACCCAATTTTAAAAATCAACACAGGTCGATTCAGTGAACCAAATTGAATGAAACCAATTTTGCTACAAAGTTCTAGAAATGGTGAATCCAAGCCCATTGGATTCAAGTCATTTGGATCTGTAGATCATCCTTGGTAAAAATAACAAGGCAGAAGCTTTTCTGCATTCAAACATTTTTCAAATTTAAACCATAATAGCTTTTGAGTTGATTCCAACTCTCAAAAATCACATTTAACCATACCTTTCAGAATATATAAAAATATATAGGTTTACTTACCGTAATAATGTTCAAGTAATAAAAGAATGCTATATAGGCATTTCTAGTCACTTTATTTAATTAAAATAAAAGGGTAAAACCTTATTAAATTGTGACACCACTTTAAATCACATTCCCATGGACTAAAATATGTGGTGATGACATGTGTCAACATGATCCCATGTTTGGTTTGGAGAATATTAAATATTAAGTAGTTTTTCAATGAGTAGAAATTACTTTTCTAAAAATAAAAGGATTTAAACCAAGCTTTAATCTTGTAATGTTAGTGATGATGCTAGATCATCTATAGGACCCTTTTGTGTGATGATTGCAAGTAGTTAAGTATTGTTTGGTGATTGTGTACCTCGTATTTATTCATAGATGCTATTACCGACCAAGGATACGAGGAGGAAGGAGGATTCTACGAAGAAGAAGCCGAGGAGAACTTCAACCACTGCTCTGCACAAGGCAAGCCTAATGCTACTAGTTGAATGTACAAGCTAACACTTGCAATTTAGCAAGCTTATACTGATACTGTGCAAGCCAATACTTGTTTGTCACCATGCCAACTATATGCCTTAAGCATAGATGATCCTACCCACTTGATAAACCAATCCTAGTTTTTACTTACAAGCTTTATACTTTATTTCTTTATCAAAGCTAGTACTTAGAGCTTACTTAAGTGAATTGTAGATACTAGAAAGATATGTGAATGTTGCATAAAGAGCATAAAATTTGGCCTAAGCTAGATAATCTTGATGTCATCCTAAGGCATGAGATTGAACTTAGTTGAAACTCCACTTGTTTACCACCCCTCATTAGTACTTACCCCCACTTGTAGATGCTAGTGCTAAGCATAAAACTTGATCAACATTAGATGGGAATACTTGGTGAAAATGGTTATGAAAACCTTAGAATGATGGATCATTCTACTGAGATGTTTTGACATGTGTTTCCGAACACCTGATGATTTTGGTGATGAAAATGTTAAGGCATGAGCCTTAGCCCTTTATAAAACTGATGGTTGTCTGGATGCGATACCATTCCAATTTTATCGTACAACCACAATACCCGAAGATCGGGTAGGGCTTGACTGGAAACTTATATACCTTAGTATTAGTTCCCTCACGGCCAAGGTCTGAGCTGAGGCTACCTTGTGAAGATTGTCCACCTGTGCAGTACCCAAGATGACAGTTGGTCATGGTTGGGAGGCCAAACTCACAGGAGAGGTGCTTATACTAGGGCGTGTAATTGAAAGGTTAGGATTGATTATCAGCATACTGAGTATGGTGAATTCAGGATTTGTTCCTGACGGATGTATCGAATGTTGTGGTGAAAGTGTACAATCTCTGCAGAGTGTCAAACTATTCGAATAGCCGCGTCCGCGGTTATGGACAGTTGGAGTGGCCATACTGTTCCCCCGTTATATGTTTTCAAAATGACTTGTGAAATAATTTGAGACTTTGACTTGACCACAACAGGGTTGTGATATGAAATACAAGTTCCCACTTAGGTGTTATAAAACTTCAACTAGCATTTGTTGCTTCTAAACTTAGTAGAGATAAATCTGGCTTTTGCAAAACAACCCTAGAGCCTAGTGTCCTATTATCAAAAACCCCTTTCACTTGTTAGCATTAGTTTGCGAGTACTTAAAGAGTACTCATTGCTTTGTCCCTGGCTATTCCCATGGCCAGACTATGAAGAGGAGTACCTGGAAGATGGACCCCAGGAAGGTTACGACAACTAGGATCATCTCCCATCGTCAGCATTGCTTGTGACCCGAAGATGGAGCTTCGCCTTCGCTACTGTTATTATTACGTATTCCGCTGCTTGAAGTTGTATTAAGAACTGGATCATGAGATCCCTATTTGTGTAAGAACTTATGTACGGTTTGTAATGGATGATGTATTGTGGTATCCAATTCTGTTATGTCTCGCAAAAATGGTAATCCTGGGATTGCGATGTATGGCATAACAGGCATCTGGGATTAAAAATCCAGGTGTTGACAAAAAACAGGGTGAAAAGGTCACGTACCTTGAAGATGCTGCAGGTTAGCCTCTAGCGCCAGGTGCTGTTGCATAAGGAGATTGGAGCCATGCACAAAGGGCTATAGAAGAAACAAAAACACAAGTCAGTAAATAAAGGGCTCGAGGGCTCCCCCTCAAACCGAAAAAGATCAACAAGTCAAAAAGAAAAGGGCCCATCTTATTCTTGGTCGGTGGCTGCGGAGCCACTGACCGAAGGGGCACGGCAGGATAAGGTGCAGATGACACACCATCATCCTCACCATGCTGCTCGAGGAAATACGGACCGGAGTTGGCGGGGTAGACGCATCCGAAGACTCGCTCCGGGTGCGCTTTTGGGTCCGCCCTTCGCCCGGCTCGAGGGTGTCCGCATTAGGAGATTGCGTCGGAGGAAGCTCGGACTCATAATCCATAACCTCGTTATCCGGCGCAACCGCATATTTCTCAGGTAGAGGGGGTATGATCCCTGCTACCTTGAGGTCGTGCAAACCAAAGACAGAAGATTAGTAACAATTCAAGCTGCAAGAACATTGAAGAAGCACAACTCGCAAGCTACAAACTTCCACCCGCGGAACTGCATTTCCAGCACTGAAGAGGGAGTCAAGGATTTCACCGGGAGGTCCTCGTCAGCCTTGTACTGGAGCAGAGGCAGAAGGGCTCTATTGAGGTCACCCTTGGACAGCTCCTCGGATGAGACCCTCGTCGGGTCGCCGTGACCAGCATAGAGAAACATTGGATGCTCCCTCGCTTGGAGTGACTGCACCCGACTCTTGAGGAAGGTGCTGATGATGTCCACGTCGTTGACCTCCTTACTGGCCACCAGTTGGAGTGCCTCCACGCGACGGTAGAACTCCTCCACCTGCGTCGTCTCACCCTCCAAGACGTGGTTCTTCCACGACCCCTTCAGGACGATTTTCTGAGAGGAGTCTAAAGGGGCGAGGCCAAAATCTTGTCCGTCCACCTTGGCGTCGCGGATGTAGAACCACTTCTTTCGCCAATACTGGACGGATCGCACATAGAAAAGGAGAAGAAAAGAATAGAAGATCGAATAGAGATGATGCAGCCACCGAGCGGATAGACTCCGTCGGTGCCATACTGCCTCTTCACGGAATAGAGCTTCCAGAAGAGGCCAAAGTGCGGCTCGATACCGAGCCAGCACTCGCAAAGAGTGATGAAGCGGGCTATATGGAGGAGAGAATTGGGAGACAGATGATGCAACTGAATCCCGTAAAAGAAGAGGAGTCCACGAAGAAAATTATGAATAGGAAGAGAGAGACCGCAGATGACAAAGGCGTAAAACATCACCCGAAACCCTTTGGGTGGGCGCGGGATTACCTCGTCACCGGGGAGGATGGCGTCCTACTTATTCTAGGGAATCAACCCAGAATCGCGCATCTTGCGCAGGTCTCTGTCGCGCATCTCTACGCGCTTCCACCCGCCGTCAGTGGCATGGGCCGTCGTGGTGGCTTCTTGCCGCCGGTGGCGGCGCTCGAACCAGCTCCGGCAGCGGTCTTCTTGGTCTTGCCCATCTTGTAGCGGCGATGGTGGCAGTGTGCGCGCAAGAATGAAGAGGGAAAGGTGCTAAGAATGTCCAGAAGACAGCAAAGGGTAGCAAAGCTTGTGAAAATGGAGGCAATGAGAGATGAGAAAATGATGAAGGGTAAAAGAAAATCACTGTTTACCTATGGTATAAAAGGAGGAATACGATGCATATGAGCCATTGATCCAGAAACCCTAGCGCGCACCACAATCAAACCGTACACGTGTCAACACTACACCGAACCGTCGCCAGCACGCCTCCACTACGCACAGAAATCGAGGAGACGCCGTAATTCTAGCCACGTCTTCGTGTGACTGGTCAACTTCAAGTCAAGCGGTGGGACCCACGATTGTCTCGTCGCATCATTCCTGCTGTCGCAGACGGTTGAGATCACCAATCGTTAGCACTGACGTCATCAAGGCAAAGCCAGCAACGGCTCGAAGTTTTCGGCTGATCAATTAAGTACTTACTCGAATCTACGATTCGAGAAATTACTCGGGGGATACTCCTATTAGGAGCGCTAACCACGCACCTGAGAAAATGGCTAAGGTAACTACACCTCGCAAATATCTTTGAGTCCTACATCGATTCTGTGACTCCACTACGGAATCGGGGGCTACTCCCATAGGGAGGATTGGTTGAGCATCCGAAAAATTGTGTCCTTCATACCTAAGCTGAAAACGACTGAACTAAAGTCTCTGCTCGAGTCTACGACTTGAACAGACACTCAAGGGCTACTCCCATAGGGAGCACTGGCCGCGCACCCTATGAATTCTTCGACTGTGATCCTTTGGATCAAATATGGCAAAAATCTTTTTGGCAACTTTGCCCAAACCAACTCTAATTGAGAAGAAATCTCCTTGGCCACCCGAAACACCTCCGCGGTGATAAAATTTCGGATGTTGTGTCTAAGACGCAAAGATAAGCCCTACGGATATCATCTGATGGCCTGATAACGCACCTAACTGCGCTCTGCCAGTAAACTCCCGTGTCAATAGGCACGATGAAAATCCCGACGGACGCGTTGGGTACATCACTTGAAAGTCACTGGGATTCGACTCCTCTAAGTCCACAACGGCTTGAGTCGAATCACACCAGCAATCGTTCCAAATTCGAGTCCAGGGACTCGAGTTTGATGAAGATCGTATTGTTTTGTCCTATGACAGTTAACTAGCCCTGATCCGTCGGGAGAGCCAGGCACACGCATTAACAATCCCTATGAACTAAAATATTTTCTCTTTAAAATAACAGGCTCAACTGCACCCGAAAGATTGAAGAGTCATTAGCCAAATCTACGATTCGACTGAACAATCGGGGGCTACTGACATGGGTATACCCCACGGGTACACAACATTGGTATACCTGGTCTAGTCCAAGGAAGTTCACGTCAAGACACGCGGCCCATGAAGACTTCGGGTGGCCCAAGCCCATGACGTTTTCAAATCCTTGGAGGACAAGTCTAGATTAGATAGAATTTCAAAGGGTACAAACTCTAATTTGTAACCAACTCGACCTAAGGCCGGGACCTGCCTATATATATAAAGGCCAGGAGGGTACGGCGAGAAGGATCTCTTCCACCATCACATACACACCTCCACGCCATATTGCATCTGTGCACCCCTATAATTTTCGGTTCCACCGTAATCAAGAGAAGATAAGCAAGAGTAGGGTTTTCCCTCCGGGGGCCTAAACCTGGGTAAATCTTGTGTCCCGTGTTGCTTGTCTATTAAACGTTTCGCGACCTCCAGCATCCCCATCTTCTCCAAAACCCAAGTCCATAACAATGAGCATTGATGAAATCAACCCTCGTCAGCAGGACCCCAAACATCAGAAAAAATTATTTGAAGAGGAAAAGTAGACACAATAGTGGAAAATGGATAAGGAAGCTGATGACTTTTAGCTTGTTGACAAGGATCACAAATAGACTCATGACTCAAATCTCTAATAAAAGAAAGTTTATTCTTGCTAAGAATTTTCATAACTACTCGAAATGAAGGATGGCTGAGACGACTATGCCACTTTGCTTGCGACGGCTTGGACGCAAGGAATGCATGCTTCTCACGAGGTGATGCAACCAATGAAGAAATAAGGGGATATAGGCCTCCAACACACCGCCCTCTATATAGAATCTCTTTCATGACCCGATCCTTGATAAAATATAAATATGGGTGGAACTCCAAAAAGACATGATTATCAAGGGCGAAGCAATGAACGGATAGAAGGTTTTTGAAAGCATTAGGAACATGCAAAATATTGCGAAGTTTGGAAGGTTGAACATGGTTATAAATTATTGAATTACCAACATGACAAATTTCCATACCTTGTCCTCCAAAAGTGTTGACTTTATCACGGTGTTGGTATGTGTCACGGACTGACAAATTGTTCAACTCTCTAGTGATATGGTGTGTGGTTCCAGTATCTGAGTACACCGGTTTGTATCAATACCATAGGCATGCGTATCCTCAGAATCATCATCATCTTGAAAGCGAAACCAATAATGTTTTGCGGCATGGCCCTCACGGTTACATTTTTGACACGTGGTGTCCACCCAAGGTGTCGTGCGGCAGCGACCACGTCCATGGCCACGACCTCCACCAGCTGGCGCCAGTCCTCCACGGCCACTCCCTTGACCGTTGTTGAAGCGAGGGCGATCATCTCGATGCCTGTCATCTTGACATCGGTCATCTTGGCATCTATCTCCACGGCGATCATCATAGCGACGATCATCTCGACCATCGTAGTTGTTGCGCGGCTTGTGATCTCCATCGCGGTTGTTTGTTCTTGTTGCTGCGTTGGCGGATCTCTCAAATCTGCCATCATTGCTCAAGGCGTTCAGTTCCCTACGATTATCAAAGGACTGAACCTGATTGTAGAGTTCAACAACGGAGATGGGAGTCTTGACAATCCCAAGAGCAGCAATAAGGGACTCATAGCGGTCACCAAGTCCCGCTAGAAGAAAGGATACTAGTTCGTCTTCACCCAGCAGTTTTCCAGCAGCGACCATCTCATCAGCGAAGCCTTGCATCTGGGTGAAGAACGCTGAGGCTGAGAGATTGTTCTTTTTGGTGTTGGCCAGCGCAATGTGGAGATTCGTGATCTTGGACATACTCTGCGCGGCGAACATGTCCTCCACCGCCTTCCAGACCTCGGCGGTGTGCTCCATCCGAAGGACGTGCATGAGAATCTCCTTCGAGAGCGATTTTAGGAGATACCCAAGTACCTTCTAATCCCGGGCCAACCAGGATTTGTACTCTGGATTTGGAACCTTGATTAGCTCCTTTTCTTTGTCTGGATTTGCCACATCAATGGTTTTAGACGGGGCAGCATCGGTGCCATCCAAGAGACCTGTAAGCTGCACGCCACAGATTTCCGGCAGAACTTTTGCACGCCATAAGGGGAAGTTGCTTCGAGTCAAGACTTTCGTCGGCGGCGACCCAAGGTTGATCTCAGCGGGGCTTGAAGAGCTCGTCGCCATACCCGCTGACCTTGGTTTGACGTTGGATCGATGGAGTAGTTGGATATAGTTTTTTTTGTCTATGGAAGAGGTGGCTCTGATACCATGACAAAACGCTAGTATATTTCTCGTTGATACATCAATCGGGTGTTTCTATCATTTATATTATAGAGGAGATTGGGAACAGGTCCGCCGACTCATATCGTGAGCTCCGTGAGCTCTAGGGACAATGTCTCGTACACGTTATGTAATACAAGACCAACACGGTTTCAAAACCCGTGCCAATGTCTATCTCTAACACTCTCGATCATTTTCCCTTCTCGCTCCTCCAAGTTGTGGCCGTTCATTTTATGGCTATATCGATTTCTCTTCGATCAGAATAAGCGAAGATGAGAATCGACCAGGACCAAAAAAAGCTAGTGCTCGCATTGCCCCCCGCGGGCAACCAGGCGCTCTAACCCTAGCCCCGCCCTAGGCACTTCTTCCCCTCCTCCCCCGCCCTGCCGCCGCCGGCTTGCGCCGCCGGGCAAAGCCCGCGTGGTGCCGGTGGCGGCGGGTCTCCTCTCGTCCGCGCGTAAGAGGTTCGCGGAGGTTCCACGGCGGTCCTTCCCCACTCCGGCGTGGTCTTCAGGTTGCAACGCGGCATCTTCGGACAGCAGGACACGGCGGCGCCGTGCGCATCTTTCCTCCCCTCTTGTTGCGCCTCCCGGCGACGCCTGGAACCGCCTGATCTGGGCTGATGTGGGCCAGGCGGGCCTGCCATGGCCAGGAAAGGGTGTGTGCAGGGTGGTCGCTCTGGAGGCGCTGGCGGCGAGGCGGTGGGTGCGGACGCGGCACATGGGAGGCAGCGGTGGCGGTAGGTCATGGTGTTGGGCGAGGCGGCCCAGATCTTGGCCCGTTTGGGCCCGATCTGGGTGTACCGGGCCGAACCTATGGGTCTTGGGAAGCGGGGCTCGGGAGCCTACCCCCTGGCTACTTGGCCGGGGCGCCGGAGTTGGGGCAGGAGGGCCAAATTCTGGTGGTCACAGGGCAGTCCCCGTGTGCCGGCGAGATCGGAGCCAGGTGGGCCGGGTCTTGTGATGTCCTCCCTCGTCCGCGGTGTAAGGGACGCTGGGGCTATGACTGGGGTTCTTCTCAGGCCGATGACAGTCCGATTGGCCCGGGTGAACACGGTTGCGATGTCGCTACTGCTTGGCGGCGGGGATCTGCGATGGTGGCGGATCCAGTGGGTGACGGAAGAGTAGGGGCTCGCGCTAGGGTTGGCGGCGACGATGACACCCTTGCCGCAGTGTGGCGGTAGGGCTTCACGAGTCCTTTGAGGCTCGGCCAGGCCAGGTGGGTCTGTTTTTCCCTTGTTGCTGCATCCGGTCGGCTACCGCCCCAGGCGGTGGAGGTAGTTCCCTCCCGCGAGTTACTTTGCCGCCGACCGCCGTCGAGGTTCCCTTCTTTTCGGTCATACCAGTCTCGCATCGTGGGTCGCGGTGAGACGGCGATGGCGACTGCAAGACCGTGGTGGCGCGTACAGGTGGGCGGCGAGCAGGGTGGAGCCATCCGAAGCGTCCAAGAGCTTGGTTTTTTGAGGGATCGGGAGAAATCCTTGTCGTTCCGGCACCGACGTGGTGACGCCTGTGGGTGTCGCCGACCTTCCTGAAGGGTGTCGGGAGTATCTCTTTCCCACCTCTTGTTGCGTATCAGGGGAAACTCTAGGACCAGTCCGGGCAGCAGCGTCGTTGTCATCGCTTTCCTTCTTGGAGGTGCTGCTTGGTACGTGATGCTTCGGAGCGCTAGGAGCGTGGTGGGAGTTCTTCGGCGGCACAGTAGTTGCGGGTCATCATCGTTTTCGTCGAGCCACTGTTGACGGCTTTATTTTCTCTTCTTTTTTCTCTTCTTTTTCTTTTTTCTTTTTCTCTGTTGTTTTCTTTGGGCGTTGTGCCGTCTGGCCCAACAGGTTGTTGATGTCTTAAGTTATCGCTATATTAATATAGCTGGACATGACTGTTTCGAGGAATAAGCGAACACGACTACAGGAGACTGCCGACGTGCGGGTCGAGAGAAACCAGTCTTGATAGATGACGCGTAGTAGGCCCAGCCTATGGAGTCAATACGGCCGAACGGCTCGTTGCCCAATTGCCAACGCCCTACGATCAGGATATGATCATAACCCTATCGATCAGGATACGATCGTAGCTAGCTCAAATTGGTATATATCCCTTTGCTGTCGCGAGCCAAGGTAGGACGGATGCCTCACCTCGTCCTGCCGAGAGCTCCACCAGTGATCGTAGCCAAATATTATCAAGGAAATATATTTTCTAAAACACTTTAGAAAAATAATGCGTACTCATGCCTCTGTATTGCCTAGCAGGCATGGACACGAAAGCCGTTTATACAGAAAAGTTTATCTATGAGTAATAGCAGTTCATAATTCTCAAAGTAACTTATGTGTCTCGCAACTTCTGAACAATACCGAATGCCTGACAGTTAACTATTCAGACATCGTGTGTTTTATAAAAGACGGAATATTCTTTCAGTCGAAGACGGTGTTTATATCGACAGCGAGGCGTCCCTGATGACCGTCGGCTTAGTCTCTTAAAAGTGCTCATAGGGGTAGAATGTGCGTGTATACGTTCATAAGGACGGGTGCATATACGTATTGTGAGCATCTACAATTGTATCCAGGACACCCGTGCCGTCCCCCAAGGCGGCATCGGGGCGAAACCCTAGCCGCCGAAAAACTAAAATCCGGTAGCTTCCCCTTCCGCCGCTGCCGCCGGCGAGGGCCGCGGTGGCGGCGGGCCCTAGTGCCGAACGTGCTGGGGGCGGCCGCGTAGCGGCAGATCTCCGGTGGCGGTTGGGAACGGCGTTGGAGATCTTCTGTGTGCAGGATCTGGGGCGGCGACCCCGATCATGCGGCGGCGGTGGCGTTCCTTTGGGTGTGGTGTCCACGCGGGGTGGAGTCCTTCTGCTTAAGGCCATGGGGCGGCGCCTCGGTCATGACGATTGGAGACTTCCCTTGGGCATCCACGCTTGAGGTGGAGGCGACGGCCGTAGGTCTAGGCTCTCGCCTAGACCCGCCATCGGTGCGGCCTTTGGTCACCTGGAGGTGCGTGGGGAGGCGGCATGATGCTCGCGGTCGACCATGCTGGTTTCCAGTGGGACGACGCGTGCACGTGGTTCGGTCGCGGGCTTGCCTCCTTTTCCACCGGAGGAGGTTGGTCGGCGGGCGGCGGCGTGGGGGCCTGCCGATCTGCCCAATAAAGGAGGCGATCCTTCGGGGCTTCTCGCACCTAGAAGATGGTCTGCTTGATGTCGGCTCTCATTTTCTGGCCGGTGACGAGTTTCGGAAGGCTCCGCTGGCGATCTCTTTTGCGCACAAGTTGCCCGCAGATTGCTTGATCGGGTGGGATTCGGTCGTGTGTTCCTGTTTCAAAGGAGCGACACGAAGCTGCGCTGACTGTTGCCAACATGGGACATGTCGATATTCGATTTCCATGAAGGAAACAGTGGCGGAGAATGTCAGTCGGCTGAGATATGAAGCTAGTGATGGTGGGCTATGTCTTGGTGGTGATGAGGACCTTGCTTGTTGACTCTTTACTTGTAGCAGCGACAGTGAAAAGCGGGGGCGACAGCACAGGAAGAGTATAAGGTCTTATCTTTCAGAGTGAAAATTCAAGGTCTGGTCTTTACTGGTTGTGCCTGACAATAGTCTTGAAGGCATTGTTTTGAGAGAGACGGACTTGCTTCAGGGTGAAAATCCATGGTCTGGCCTTAATTAGTTATGTCTGACAATATTCTTGTTGATGACATTGTTTTGTGAGCACGACTTTGGGTGCTGTCTTAGTGGTGTTTGGTGTTGCAGTTACAGTGTCTTGATCACCGTAGCAGGATATTTTATTTTTATTTTTTTGTTCTTTTCTAATAGGGTTGTGTGCATCCGTAATGTTTTTAAAACATTGCGTTGTTGCAGAGTCTGAGTGTAATTGGTATTTTTTATGATATTAATATATCCAAAAAAAAATCTACAATTGCATTGTATTTCTAAAAGAAAATACTCAGACAAATCAAGGTATATCTGACATGCACGTTTGTTTTTTCACAAAGCCAATCCATAAACGTTTGTTCATCAGATTTCCACTACTCCACCAATGAATCAAGATAACCAATCATAATTTTAAAACTTAGATCAGCAACAGCAAATACATAAGAACCTTAGCAAGGAACGAAGTCGAGCAGTCGATAAAAAACATCCACCTAGGCTTGCTCGGACGATTAGCACTAAAATTGCACGTCACGATATCAAGCAATTTAAAACCCGTTGCGGAAAGAAAAACTCTACTAGTACCTGCTGCCGAGGCGGTGCCGCCCCGAACAGCTTATGAGCAGGAGCCCAACCAACCTCGTCCTCTGCGGAGGCGGCGCTTCCTCTGCACCGTGGGGATTCTTCTCGGAATCTGATTATCGAACGGAGAGAAAAAGGAGAAAGTAAATTACACATTTATACCATATTTAGGACAGCGGTAATGAGTTGGTGCACATTTTGTTAATTTTAACAAATAAGTGCAATTTTTAGAGGCAGCCAACAACAGATTGTTTAAAAACTTATTTGATAGCGTTTTAACCTCATGGGGCCCGCTGTCAGATGCTCGCTAGGACAAAATGGCTGTTGGCCACCGTTAGCGGCCGCGACGGCTAGAGCACCTGGTCCGACACTCAGCCAGTCCTCCGTATGCCCACTCCACGAGGCGAGCTCCAGCCCGCTCTTTGGGTAGGCAGATGGGCACCATGGTGCCTTCCTCCCCCTTGCCGTTCTTGGACCTTGAGAAGTAGTTGGTCACGCCTGGCAA
Source organism: Avena sativa (assembly GCA_916181665.1). Lineage (NCBI taxonomy): Eukaryota > Viridiplantae > Streptophyta > Magnoliopsida > Poales > Poaceae > Avena > Avena sativa. The sequence continues at coordinate 292,229,038 of OV702297.1, read as the reverse complement.
CCGCCCCTCGCCGCCCTTGGCAGGCCCGCCGTACACGGGCGCGCCCCACCCGAAGTCGACGCTCTTGAACTCGGCGTGGCTGATGTCGGAGACGATGTACGTCCTTGCGAGCGCGAACAGGGGCCGACCACAGAGCACCATGAGGTCCGCCACCGACAGCAGGTAGTCGTTCGTGACGGCCGACTTGGCCTTCTTCACCAGCTCTAGCGCGTAGCCCAGCCCTCCCGCGCACAGCTCGCCCGCCGTGGTGGCCGCCACGGAGTAGGGGAACGCGTTCCCGTAGAACCCTTTCGGCAGCGGCACGACAGGGCGGCCCCGCGCGTTGACGATGAAGGAGAGGCGCACCTCCTCGTCGGCGCCGTACCCGAGCGCCGCCGTGTGGCCCAGCCAGATGCATGCCGCCACCAGCTCGAACCGGGAGCTGCGGCCCACATGCGGCGGCGCGCGCTGCCGCAGCCCCGCGATCTCGCGTGGCCCGAAGAAGAAGGGCACGCGCGCCATGTCGCTCGCGGGAGTGGAGAGCATCCGGTCCGCGCCGCCCACGGGGTCGCTGTACGCCTGTACTCGAGGTGCGGGTAGGTTGGTTGAGGGGGATCCTGTGCCATGAACATCCAGCTGCCCCACGCTGGGGGCACGGATGGACCGGCCTCGCCGCGGGCCAGCTCGCAGATGACCTTCTCGAACTCCATGCCGCCCGGCGCATTGACGACGCAGTGGCAGAACGGCTGCCCGAAGATGAAGCCCCCACACTTGAGCCTCTCACCTGCACGTCACATACGTTAATTACACAGCGCTATGGTTTCTCTGACCGGCCGGTGACAGCGACACGTGTACACACGTACGTACCTGAATGTAGAGCAGGGGGGCGGTCGATGACGGGCTCAACGCTGGCGACGGAGGTGGCCTCGAGAATGAACTGCTTGAAGCAGGGAAAGGGCGGGCTCTGCACGTCCCCGAAGTCCGCCGTGGTGAGGTCGGCGTCTGCGTCGACGAACATGACGCCCTACGCCTCGCAGTCGACGATGATCTTCCTCCCGGGCTCCTCGCGGATGCGGCCGGCAAGCGGGTAGTAGGGAACGAGCGCCCTAACGAGCGCCTCCCGGATGACGGTGGCCGGGTCCACGCCCTGCTTGGACGGGTCGGCGCGGTACAGGTGGATGCCCGAGCTGTAGAACCGCATGCCCTCGGCGTCGTCAAGGTCGGAGAGCGGCTTCGTCTCACGCTTCGAAGAAGAAGCCGAAACGGAGGACGCCGGTGTGGTCGGGTCGGACCAGGTGCTCTAGTCGTCGCGACGGCTAAGAGTGGCCAACGGTCTTTTTTCCTCCTAGTCAGCATATGACAGCGGGTCCGTAAGGTTAAAATCCTGTCAAACGAGTTTTTGAGCAATCTATTATTGACTGTTCTAAAAATTGCACTTGTTAAAATTACCAAAGTATGTATCAAGTCGTCACCGTTGTCTTAAATATGGTATGAATCTGTAATTTACTCGGAGGGAGGTGTTTGGAGTAAGGGCCCTTCGAGCTGGCCTATTTATTTAGTGAGGATGCTACCGCCATGGTAAATTGGCAACAGCTATCGATTCAATGTGAAATTTGTTTTCTTCGAAGGAAACAACACATTATTCCTTTCCGACGGGACTCATGGATGTAAAATTTGTTTCTTCCTAAAAAATGGCTAAATCTGCAAAAGAAAAATTGCGAGGGAAAGTTGCAATTATACTCCTTCTGTTCAGAAAATTGCAAATGAACACTAAAATACGTCTATGTAGCTATGTACTCTCTTTATCTGTAAAAGAGTGTACGCTTTGTGTTTTCTAGACAAATTAGTGGTTTTAAAAAAAAAACTCTCCCTCATTTAGCGTGCGTTCGGTTGATGAATCATTATGGAGGAATGGAATGGACGAGATTTCAAGGTTTGAATGAACTATATATAGTGATCCCAATTTTTGTCTGGTTCCAAGGATTTGAATTGGATGAAACCTGATTAGGTTATATACTATCTAATAGCAATTGCTAAACATATGTTATTTTGCAATTAGCGTAATTAAATTGGGGAATGACCTTAGCACGCCTAGCAGCTGTTCGTGCCAGCACGCCCAACATCAAGGCCGGCAGCACGCGTGGCCGCCGGAGCGGGACTCATGGACGGGAGCTCGCCGCACGTCTAGGGACAGGGACGATGATGTGGAGACCCTAGACGTGTTGAAGGTTGCTGCGTCGTAGATGATCGAGCTGAACGCCATGGACGTGCGGGCGCAGCTAGGTCGCGAAGACCCGCGCACTGGGAGCTACATGGGGAGCGGGCGGTCACGAGGTCTGGGCGGCGACGCGTTGATGGAGTAGCCACACGCGGCCGAGGTAATGATGGTTGATGGAGCGGCGGCGCAATGGACCTAGCGGCAGGGAACGATTAAAGACGAGGAAGAGAGATTAGGCCATAGTTCATGAGATTACCAAAAGGTGGATGGGGTCGTCCAGTCGATTTGGAGGAATCAGTGATCAGGATCTTCAGGGTATATTCCCTCACGAGGGATGGAGCCATCCACCTCACTTTGTAACCAAACATATTAAACAGAGGGATCATCCCATCTCATCCTTGCTTTGGTCTGAAACCAAACGTAAGTTAAGCTATCGTCCAGCCAGCAGCACCGCTCCGATTTGCATATGCTTCTAATCATGCCTTCGGTCGTTGTGCTAGGTAGAAATCGAGGCATCGACCGGGGCCTAAACACAAAATTACAGCGGGTTAAAGGTAGACATACACTCTTTTTCAGAAAAGCGGTGGAACCTGGACGTACGGTCTTTTACGGACAGATATATTGGTAATACTATTTTTTCTAATCTAAATGAAACGTCCTATTCTACGGTGATTAGGCAGTACTATCCAGTACTGTCAAAAAGATTGCGCTTAGCACCAATTGTTGGGAACTTTTTTTTGCATAGAGCCACAACATGGTTATCTTTTAGCACAAAACCACAGGGTTTGTTGTAAGGGTTTTTATCATTTCTGCCACTATGACCAACATAAAACTCAGTTTTGCCATTTGACGATCAAAACTCTAATTTTGCCATTACTCAGTTGCAATACTCCTCAATTTTGCCATTCCGTTATCTTTCTACCGTTAGTCTATAATCATTTTTGCCATTATATTACAATAACTTGCCACATCGACGATAAACATCCGCGCGATCATCCAGTAGCACCACTTTACCGTTTAGAATATATTAGCATTGCTAGTCTGTGTGGAGCAGCCGAGCAGTACACCAAATCCATCTCGAGTGTACGTAGACGCATGGCAGGCTAGTTGAGAGCGCGTAGTCGTGATGTATACCCGATTACTCCGTTAGTGTTCGATAAGGAGCGGCAGCTGACAAACATCCTGATACGGCCCACGCGATCCTCCATGAGCCGTAGTTTCCCAAGATCATCGGCGACCTTGTGCCAAACGTTTTAAGACGAGGGCGGAGGCCATGCTTGGTGCTCGGTCAAACAAGTCCTAGACGCTACTCGTTCTACCGCCGATTGAACTTATTAGCCTTAACGTATGGCGGTGATGGAACCGCAAATACTATAATGACGTTGATGAGGATACGTCGAGATCACACTTCATAGAACATGTAAAATTTTAGAATGGGTAAAACCGTCATAAGTTTTACTAAATGGGTAAATATAAGTAACTTCTACTATGTAGGATAAATATTGTTAGAAGCATGTACGAGTTAGAAATGAAATTAACTCTAAATAAAAAAGGGTGGAAAAACTAAAATGGCAAAACTGATTACAGATTAAGATAGAAAGATGACGGAATGGCAAAACCGAGGAGTGTTGTAACGGAGTAGTGGCAAAATTGGAGTTTCGATCAGTCAAATGGCAAAACTAAGTTTTGGATTGGTCATAGTGGCAGAAATGATAAAAACCCTTGTTGTAATGGGTTGCAGAGAACCTAAACCTCATTGTTAATAGCATTGATGGCCAATTAGTAACATTGGCGCACTAGCAGGAGGTAGGTGGCGTCCCTTTTTTCTGTCCCTCTCGAGATGTTTGCATAAAACTATCACATTGATAGTTAAATTTCCTGAATGGTACCGATTGATATCTCAATCGCAAAAAACTACCACATTAAAACAAAGTTTTCGTAAAAATCACTAATTACACATTGATCACGAATTGACAGTGAGTCTTACAGGTTGGACGCACATTGAAACTTCATAAGCTGAAGCACCTGGTGCGCCACCCGCAACTTCCTACAGAAAGGGAACACCAATTAAGTATCCATAGAGAGTACCCAAGCACACGATAACATTCTCGAGTCATACACAAAAAGACCAAGCAAAGGAGCATAGGCAGAAGCAACACCCAGTGGCGCTTTAACATTAAACCTAAAACTATATTCTAGGATAAAAGTAGCAAAAAGGAAACATCATAGGAAGAAAGTTCAATTATAAGACTAGAAGGAAGTATCAAGGTGGCCACACTACATCAATACCCTACGAAACAACATCTCATGGCTTGGTAGAATCATCCGGAGCACTAGCTGTGGCCAGACGCTTCTAGTCTTCACTGTACTTTTCGTGCGGAGACATCATCCGAGCATGATACTTCTTTGCTCTCTTGGCATAAGAGCGAAATTCTACCTCCTGGCCGTCAACTGTTAAGGGCATGGCGGATGTAGCCTTGCCAAGGTCGAGCCTGGATCCATGAGCTGCTGCCATTGCGAAAGCCAAGGTAGCACCATCTTCTTTTTGGGCCTGCTTGTAGTCCTTTTTTTGGATCTTCAACTGCATGGAAAGCATCCGCAAGTCCTCTGATATCCTTGATGGCAGCGGCCTCCAATATCCTTCCAGTAGTGAGGAACATATGCTGGAACGCGGACAGGCTAAGCAGACGCGGATTGCAGCACTTGGCAGTGTGCCCGCTTTGCGACCAATCTGGAGAAACAATAGACCATCTCATGATAGGCTGCGTCCTAGCCCGAGAAGTGTGGACAACATGCCTAAACTGGTAGGGCAAGAGTCACTAGATGCCGGAGCAGGACACGAAGCTTGTATCCTGACTTCAGGGGAGACGCGGGGACAAAGGCCGCGAGCACAACCTCTAGACGCAGAGGCGGTTACCCGGAAGATCCAGGATGAGACGGGCCTGTGGAGGACCGCGGGGATCTTGCGCGATTGCCTAGGGCAGGTGGACAAGTGGAGATGCCGCGAGTAGTTGTTTAGGAGGTGTGTGCTGTTGTGGAAACAAAGTGGAGTTGCGCTCTGAACGAATGTAGGTCTGTAACATCCCAAATTCAGCAACCTTGTTAAGTTGTCCAGGATGCAAAAATTAGGAGGAAAAAAAATTGTTATTAGATGATGCAGTGCTTGTTTGCTTGTTTGATCTTATGCAGCTGAATGTGTAGTATATGTTATACTCATATACCTTTCCCTCAGTTGACAAAATCTATTTGACAAAATAAATATATTAGCTTAATTTACATATTCCTAAATGTTCTGACATTTCAAAAACATGAGCCAAGATGTTCTTCCACCCATCAATATTTTAGTATCTTCTATTAAAAAAATTATGGAGATATATATGATACTATCTCCTTATGTTTTCAATACAAAACTTCAACTAAATCTTATCTCTAGTCTTTCTCAAAATCATTAATAAAACTTTTGACTTCCACTCTTGGTAGAAGTACCAAGAGACTCTCATCTTCTTCAAAACTCAATACCTTCAAAGCACCTCTATATACCCCAAGCCAAGCTTGATGGTATTCATAGTAGTAGGTTTGACATGCCTTGATCTGCCTGCTAAGATGAATTGCCTTGACCTGCTTGTTAAGATGAGATGTTTTGATCCGTCGATGATTAGTTGAGCTATCCTAGAAGCCCATCTTCTAAGAACTAAACCAAGCCAACTCTAATCTTGAGGAGAAAACCATCCAACCCTATTATGAAGACTACCTTCCCCTTTTGCTCAATCACACCCTTTGTAAACCTTAAGTTATCACCCCTCCATCCCATTCCAACGAAAGGAGCCTCCCCTATCTGACGAGGGTTGGACTCATCAATGCCCATTTTTATGGGCTTGGGTTTTGGAGAAGTAAGGGACACTGGAGATCACGGAATGGCTAATAGACAAGCAACGCGGGACACGGTGTTTACCCAGGTTTAGGCCCCTGGAGGGAAAACCCTACCCCTACTTGTCTGCTCTCGATTAATGGCGAAGTCGAAGATTACAAGGGTGCGCAGATGAGATCTAGCGTGATGTGTGCTAGGGTACAGTATCGGTCCTCCTCGTCGTGTCCTCCTGGCCTTTATATAGATAGGCCAGGTCCTAGGGATAGGCCGAGTTGGTTACAGGTTTAGGGCTTTTCCCTTTGAAATTCTATCTAGAGCTAGTCGTGTTCTCCAAGGAGTCGAATCCCTCCTGGGCTTGGGCCACCCAAATTTCTCCTGGGCTTCGTCATCAGGGGCGCATCGCTACGTGTGCTCCTGCTGGGCCAAACTGGGTAGGCTAACATTAGGCACCCATAGGGCATACCTATGTCAGTAGCCCTCGAGTGTTCAGTCGGAGACTCTTAAGTCTTCGAGTGCCTTCATACGAACAGGTTTTTAGGTCAAGATATTAGTTCATAGGGATAGTTGATATGCGTGACTGACTCTCCCGACTGATCAGGGTTAGTTAACTGCGTTTGAGCAAAACAACGCTATCTACTCAGACTTGAGTCCCCGGACTCGAATCCGGAAAGTTTCTAGCGTAATTCGACTGAAGCCGTGGAGGTCTTACATCAGTTGAATTCCAGTATGTAAGTTATTTACCCAACACGTCCGTCGGGATTTTTCATCGTGCTTGCTGACACGGTATATTACTGGCAGAGCACATTCGGGTGCGTTACTAGGCCATCAGATCGTATCTGTAGATTTTACCTTTGCATCGCATATGCAGCATCCGAAAATTTATCACCGCAAAGGCGTCCCAGGTGACTAAGGAGACGTTGTCTCTCTTAGTGTTAACTTGGGCAAAGCTACCAATTGTTTTTGCAAGTTGCATTTGTAATAGATGTGAAGGATCCGAAGGACCATATCCAATTGGTTCATAGGGTGTGCGACCACCGCTCCCTATGGGAGTAGTCCTCGAGTGTCTATTCGAGTCGTAGACTCGAGCAGAGACTTATAGTCATTAGTCGCGTGACCATGTGATATGGAAGTCCTTCAGATGACCTTGTTCATTTTGTCGATGGCAATACTCCCTATGGGAGTAACCCCTGAGTCCGTAGTGGAGTCATAGACTCGAAGGAGGACTCGTAGCTTGTCAGAACGAAATTTCTTCGGGTGAATATAGGACGTCATCAATTTTTCAGGTGTGCGACCAGCGCTCCTGATAGGAGTAGCCCCTGAGTATTTGGTCGAGTCACAGACTCGAGTAAGTACTTTTTTCCTTCAATCGAAATATTAGAGCCGTTGCTGACCCTTGCTATTGCAAATGGTTGATGTCATTGCTGACGCCAGAAGATCACAACCATCTACAGCCACAGAGTTGATGGAACGAGACGATCATGGGTCCCACTTTTTGAGTGTGATTTTACTATTTACATGAAAATTACGGTGTCGCCTCAATTTCCGTGCATAGTGGACAGCGTGCTCGCGACGGTTCGGGCGATACTCGCCACGTGTACAATGTGATGACTGACACATGCTAGGTTGAAAAGATCGACGACTTTGCATCGTCGTCTTCATCCTTTTATACCGCTAGGGGCTGCAGTAGTTCTACCCTTCGCCATTTACTGTTCCCGCGCTCCCTTTGTCGATCTTTGTCTCCACCATTTCTTGAGCTCTTGCCTCCGCTTGTGCTGGACATTCTCCGTGCCTTTCCTTCTTCTTTACTCCGTGTGAACCATGCGTCACGCCGCGCCAAGAAGATGGGAAAGCCAAATAAGGTCTCTGCCGCCGTCATGACGAGCGCCACCGATGCCGCCAAGAAGACCACCACCGCCGGTTGCCTCACCAATGGGAGTTGGCGGCGGTCGACGAAGAGGAAGGTGGATTTGTGATACGTCCAAAACGTATGTACTTTCCCGAACACTTTTGCTATTGTTTCTCCTCTAAACTTGTGTGATTTGGATACAACTAACACGGACTGACGCTGTTTTCAGCAGAATTACCTTGGTGTCTAGTTTTTATGCAGAAAATCAACTATTAGGAAAAATCCCGGAAAATATGCCAAAAATTATATTTCACCAGAAGATCCATGGATCTAGAAGACAAAACGGAGTGGAGGCCTGGGGGTCCCACACCCCTGCCAGGCGCGTGTGGGCCCTGCCCGCGCCTAGGGGGTGCGGCCACCCCAGGCAGCCCCTCGGGCTCCCTCGGCACCTATAAGTTACCCCTTGACCTAAAAACCCAGGGGGATTCGACGTTTTCCAGAGAAGAGTTCCGCTGCGCCGCCACCACCAGAGACAAGATTCGGAACCAGAAACTCCATTCTGGCACACTGCCGGGATGGGGAATTTGGGGAGGATCATCGCCATCGTCATCACCAACGCATCTCCATCAACCATCCATGTTTCCCTTATACATGAGTGAGTAATCCCCCGTTGTAGGCTTGGTATGGTAGGGATTGGATGAGTTCTATCATGTAATCGAATAAGATTATTAGGGCATAGTGCCTAGTATCTCTATTAGTGCTATTTGACTTTGTTGCAACTTGTTGTGCTTAATGCTTGTCACTAGGGCCTGAGTGCCATGATCTCAGATCTGAACTTATTATTGAATCATTATGATAGTATTGTTTGTGATCTTATCTGCAACTTGTGTACACGTATCATTGTCCTGATCCAAATGCCCCAAAGTGACAATAATTGGGACAACCGGAGGGGATGGCTGTGGTGTGAGGATCACATGTGTTCACAGAGTGTTAATGATTTGCTCCGGTGCTCTATTAAAAGGATCACCTTAATTGCCAGTAGTTCCCTAGAGGCCCCGCTGCCACGGGCTGGCTGGACAGAAGATATTGTGCAAGTTTTCATTGCGAGCACGTATGACTATATTTGGAGCACATGCCTAGGATTGTTTAGTACTTGGATGCTTGTTATTATTTATCTGCAATGCCCTAGATCTTGAAGTTACATGTTTAGACTCATCCATGCAACGCCCGTCCATCCATCCCTATGCCTACCGCACTCGAATCCCACTGTTTACCGTTACTGTTACTATTGCTACTGTTCTACTATTGTTGTTGCTTTGTTGTTACTACTACCAAACTGTTGCTACTGATAAACTTCTGTGAGCAAGAATTATTTCCAGGTGCAGCTAAATTGACAACTCAGTTTTTAAGGTTTGCAAGTATTCTTTGGCTCCCCTTGTGTCGAATCAATAAATTGGGTAATACTACCCGCGAAGACTGTTGCGATCCCCTACAGTTGTGGGTCATCCAGACTATTTTCTGGCGCCATTGCCGGGGAGCATAGCTTTATTTGTAAATTCACTTGGGTCTATTATTTTCACTGCCACTCCTTTCATCATGGGGAAGTCTCGTGATGGAAAGTTCCCTATTTTACCATCCACTACAACAAGAGGTACAGTTCTAAACACCTCTACTGCTCTTGATCCACCATCTGTTATAAGTAAGGTTGTTACACGACCACCACATACACATACTACACACACACTGCTGCTACTACTGAGTCTGAAACTGCTTTTGATACTCATGATGTTACTTTTACTGTGCTTGATGCGAGTGGTTCATTAGGTCCTTTCCTAGACGCTACTATGGCTAGTCTAGGAAATACCGAAACTCCTAGCGAAGACACTGTTACACCTGTTAGCTCACCTGAGTCTAGTGAGAGTTATGATATTAATGATGGTTACATTGAGTTTACTGATGAATTTGTTAAAGAGTGCCGAAACACACATGGTACTAGTACTATTAAGAGTCTCCTTTCTAGACGCACCATTATTCCTAAGTTGTCCTCTGATCCTAAGTTTGCCACCTCTCCCATAGATATTAAAGATAAAGATTATGATTTCTCTCTTGATTTATCTTATTTAGATATTGTTGAGAAAGAACCTTTTTGTGGGACTGAAAATGAGAGTGATGTGGCTCATATGAATGAGCTTTCTACTATGAGTGCTTTATTCTCTGATGATTTTAAGATGCGTAAGTACTTCGTTACTAAGATCTTCCCTTTTTCACTAAAAGGAGAAGCTAGGGCTTGGTTTAATAGATTACCTCCTGGTTCCATTGATAGCCATGATTGTTTGATTGCTTCTTTCTTCTAGAAATATTTTCCTCTCAGTGCTAGACATGCTGCTTTGCAGAGACTTTTTGATTTTAAACAGGGAGAAGAAGAGAAATTGCCTGAGTCATGGACAAGGTTTTGTGCCTTGAGTCATGCACATCCTGGATGTCCATTACCTAAAAATGAGCTTCTTGATATTTATTATAATGGACTAACTGATGATTCTAGGATATACCTAGATAGCTTTGCTGATTGTGTTTTCAGGAAAAGAACTCCTACAGATGCTGAAGAATTAATGGCTAAAATAAGCAAGAATTATGATGATTGGACTTCAACTGAGCTAAATACACCTGAGCCTATTACTCTTGAACCAGTTGTGCCTGAACCAGTTCCAACACCAAAACCAAAGAAGAGGGGAGTTATTGCATAAAATGTTGAAGTGATGAAGGAAGCTAAGAAATGTCTAAAGGAGAAAGGTATTAGAGCTGAAGATGTGAAGAATCTACCTCCTATAGAAGAATTATGTAAGCCAATTACCCACTCATCTACTATTGAGGTACACTCTCTCCAACACTTTGATGAAGGTGATATTCCTTATGGTAAGCCTCCTGATCAATGTTTAGAGGAACTTGACATTTTTATTGTTAAGTAGGGTAATTTTAATAAACAAGTTCAAAATCATTTATTGGAAAACTCTAGAGCTATCAACGAGTTGAAAGATATTGTGGAAAGAACTTCTAATGATATTAAAATGCTTTGTAAACACTTTCAAATGGTCCAAACCCAACTTGATCAACTTGCTAAGGTACAAAAGGATATCCCAGTTAATCCCTCAAGAGATAAACATGCTTATGGAATTAGAACTAGGAGTGGTATAGCTACTCAAGATCCTTTATATCCTCAAGGACACCCTATAAGAATTGAGAAGGATTCTCAACAAGGTGAAAGTAGTGGTAGTCCTCGTAAGAGAAAGAAAAAGAAACATAGAATAGTTGAGGAACCACTTGAACCTGCTGTATATCCTAATAGTATATCTGTCTCTGATGCTGAAACTGAGAGTGGTAATGATAAAAATGATGCTCCTGATAAGGAGGAAGTTGAGGAAGAACCTGAGAAGCACACTAAGAACACTATGTACACTAAGCAAGATTTTATTGCTAATAAACATGGTAAAGAGAGAGAACCTTGGGTGCAGAAACCTATGCCTTTTCCAGGTAAGAAACACAAGACAAAGGAGGAAGAACACTACAACAAGTTTTGTGAGTGGATGAAACCTTTATTTTTGCAAATTCCTTTGACTGATGCTATTAAGTTGCCTCCTTATTCAAAGTATATGAAGGATATTATCTCTAATAAAAGGAAGATTCCTAATGAGGAGATTTCTACTTTTCTTGCTAATTATTTCTTCAATGGTAAGGTTCCAAAGAAACTTGGTGATCCAGGTATACCAACTATTCCTTGCTCTATTAAGAATAATTATGTTAGAACTGCTTTATGTGATTTGGGAGCTGGAGTTAGTGTTATGCCTTTTTCTCTCTACAAGAAACTCCAGCTAGAAAAGTTGATACCAACTGATATTTCTTTGCAAATGGCTGACAAGTCAACCACTATTCCTGTTGGTATATGTGAAGATGTTCCTATTCAAGTGGCTCATAATTGCTTGGTTCTAACTGATTTTGTTGTGCTTGAAATGCCTGAAGATGATAATATGTCTATTATTCTTGGAAGATCTTTTCTTAATACTACAGGTGCTGCCATCAATTGTAATCAAGGAAAAGTAACATTCAATATTAATGACAAAGAGCATACTGTCTATTTCCCCAAGAAGGTTGCTAAGAGCTATTGCGTGAATTCCATTGAAAATACTGAGAGCATCAAGGTTGGAGAAATATATTGTCCCATTCCACAAGAAAATTTTGAAACTATTATGATTGGGACCATTGCTATCAAGTATGAGGTAACATAATCACCTTGTGGAAAGCAAAGTTTTGTTTCATATAAGATTGTTTTGGTAACAAGACTTGATCAACCCTGTTAACAAAAGTATTTTAATTAACAAAATAATGTTTTGACTGTGGTTATACTTGCTTTCTTTTACTTTTCTCCTTCCTAGTTTTTGCCTTTTCTTTTGCTAGCTTTGGTTTTGTTAGTTGTTTGCTTGTTAGAGTGTCTTAGAACTTCTGTATTTTGGCTTTTGTTTGCTTTTGCTTCTTCTGAAAAAACTGTTTCTACGAGAAAATCAATTTTCATACCCTGAAAATTGGCCAAAAATAAAGTTTCCCGAAAAATCCCAGAAAATTCAAAATAATTTTTTCCTTAAAAAAGAGGCAGAGGGACACCTGGAGTGACCCAGGGGCCCATCACACCCATGGTAGGCGCGGCCTACCTGTGGGTGGCGCCTGGGAGGGGGGGCTGGCCCACCTAGGCCCCTCCAAGGTGCCCCCTCAGATCCATCTTCTTTCTCTCTCCCGAAAAACACCGGAAAACTTGCTCAAGCTCGAGTTCTTGCTGTTATTGCTCGCGATTTTTGATCTCCTTGCTCAACCCATCTTTGCTGTTGATTTTTGGAGGGATTGCTCCTTGGTATGTGCCTCCTCCACTTGTCCAATTAGATTTTTGATTGGTAGATTGTATTTTGAGTAGTTTGCTTCTATAGGTATCAGGTTGTGTGAGCTTGCATGCTTGTTCTATGCCTAGATTTTTCATTTTGATGCATGTGTAGCCCTCTAGCAAGTTCCTATAGTAGTTGCTCATCATTTATCAGCTTGGAAATCACTTGGTTTGATGTTTGTCTAAAAATTTCAGCAAGGAAGGTGAGTGCATATCCACTGAATCAATATGACTTGATGGTACCCAAGCCAATGAAAGTTCATCGTGAGGAAGGAGTCTTCCCTTCCATATATCCATGCCATGAATTTATGAGAACTGCGGGAATCTTACAGGATTTCCAAACTTTGATTGCCAATGCAGGGTTGGAACACTTTGTTGAAGGTGAACCATTTCAATTTGTTAAGCTAACCATGGATTTTGTGTAGGACTTTCGGTTTACTTGGTATTCATGTAATCCCATGGTCCATTACAAAATATACAATATACCTGTCGACCTGCCTTTTGCTGATTTCTGTGCAGCAATTAGAATACCTCAGTGGGGATTTTGTGAGAAGATCAAGGAGAGTTTCAAGTCGCTTATGGATTTATATGCTGAGATTTGCCAAGTTTTCGACTTCTCAAAGGAAAGTGCTTACCGTCTCACCACCAACCGCGAGAAGGGTGGAATTTGTGGAGGTCTCATTGCTTCTATGTTGCTAGCTTTCCATGGGATTGAGCCCCACTTAGGCCAAAAGCCTAAGCTTGGGGGGAGGTATACCGACATCACACTCATCTATATATCATATTCGGTCGGTTCTTTGTATATCCATTGTTTCGCTTTCTTTTTGGTTCTTGTTGCTGCTTTCTCAAAAACACAAAAATACCAAAAATATTTTCGTTGTTTCTCTTGGTTTGTTTCTTTGCTTTAGTTTGCCTTAAAATAAAAATCCAAAAAGATTTTGCTTTGTTTGCTTCTTGTTTGGTTTTGCTTTGTTTGCTTTCTTTTAAAAAAATTGAAAAGCCCAAAAATATTTGTTGTTCTTCTTTGGTTTTGTGTGTTCTTTGTAGGGTTCAGCTGTCCTCAGTGGATTTTGGTTTCATGTTATTATTCAAGTCACACAAGTGAACGGAAATAATGAAGATTAAGACAACTTGAGGTGTGGTAAGAGGCTAGTAACAAACTCTATTTGTTTTCATTTTTGTACATATACTCATCATTGTGAGCATGTTTGGTCTGTTCATGTAAGGTGTATGTTATTATGGATGCTTAGGGGGTGTTTGTTTGGGCTTTTGCCAGCTTTCCGGTGGAAAAAGAGGTAAAATCGAACCAAACGATGTGCGTTAGCTGTGGGCTTCGGCGAAGCCAGCGAGTAGAATGCACTGTGGAGAGAAAGCACGATTTGAGGTGCTTTGTGTGGCTTCCCGCAGCTTTTTACTTAAAACCAAACCATTTTTTCTGTTTGCCCATTTCATTCATAGTAATTACGTCTAGACTGCCACCGAGCCCCTTCTCTCCTCAACTGGGACGGACCGTTATCTCTGTCTGCTGCATGCTTCTTCGCTAGAGTCTGCTGCTGCTGCCGATTAGCACTAGTCCTTATTCGCTGATGCCGCTGCCGACTAGTAGTAGTTCTGCATGTACACCCTTGATGCTAATGTAAACATACGTACATGATTTGCCATCTAGTGTGTAGGAGTAGCAGTATTACGATGTATATTCTTTTGACTTTTGACTTTTTGCATTGGTCTATAAATCTTATACTCCTTCCGTCCTAAAAAGAATGTCTCAAGTTTGTCTAAACTTGAATGTATCTAGACACTATTTAGTATATAGATACATTCAAATTCAAACAAACTTGAGACATCCTTTTTAGGACGGAGGGAGTATTTCTTTGACTTTTTGCATCGGTATAAAAATCTTGTACTCCTTCCGATCCATATTAGTTGACTTGGATTTGTTTAGATTCAGATGTATCTAGCACTAAAACATGTCTAGATACATATGAATTTAGACAAATCCAAGTCAACTAATATGGGTCGAAGGGAGTATTTCTTTTGACTTTTTCATGTATTATTTGACCAAAATGTGACATATGGTACTTAATAACGAGATATGTGTTTATGCACTTTAATAGTAAAATGTACATATTATATAAATTACAGGGGCATTATAGACAATTCTCTAGCACACAGCCAGACAACCAGCCAAGTTGCCAAACAGTTAAACTTAGAGAAGTAGCTTTCTCTACACAGCAGCTTTCCCTACACAGCTGCACAGCCAGCCATAGCCAGCTAGCCACAGCCCAAACAAACAGGCCCTTAGTAGTTCTTGCTTGCTTGTGATTAGCTCCAGCTTGCTAGTAGTTTGTAGCATGTCATATGAATGTTTGCTTGCATTGTTTTATTCATACTTTGGTATGATATTGTGGTATCCTCCTCTAATAGTCTCATGTGAATCGACTTGGCATATGCTCGCACATGCATATGACTAATCAATAGTCAGTAAGCCTCGATGATTTATTTTGCCTCAGAGTTCTTATATCACTTTCATGCCATAATTAGTCCTGTTTTGTTGCAAGCATAATTATGACAGTTATTGCTCTCTCGTTTGTCGCTCCCTCTCTATTGCTAGCCTTCACTTGCACTGAGTATGAGCTCTACCTGTGCTTCCAACTCCCAAAACCAATATTGCCAACAGTGTCCACCATACCTACCTATTAACATCACTTGCTACTTCAGTGCATATTCTATATGCCTTGTTTTCTTCCAAATAAAATGTTTGTCTGTTTTGAGAAAGTTAGTTAGTAAAGCTCTCACGAACTTGATGGCACACTTTATTCCTTGCACTTAATAATCTTGAACTATTATGACCTGCCCATGAAAGTTATATGCTTGCAAATTATATGCTGGGAGTCAGTAGAACCGTGTTGTCACGGGGAACGCTTTCAACACTTTTTGGATATCTTATCCAGTTGATACCTTGCTCTTTTGTTTGCGAATGTCAACGGTGTGAAATAAAAGGGGAGCTTGTGAGTTCATGGAGTCTATACATTGTGTTAGAGAAATGCATGGGCCGCTAGCCTAAGCCATGCCTAATCATGGTGGAAACTTGCAGCATCACCATAATGAGCATTTATGAAGCATCCTAAATAAAAAGCTATTCACATAGTAAATAAAAAGATCGCTGAGATGCTCATTCTCTGCTTGCCTTGTCATTTTGATCACGGGATAGCTCTTGTATCATGTGCAAGGGGTACCCCGTTGGCGGTTCTTTATGATATGCATGTATTTACAATGACAGGAACTTACATGTAACCAAAGTTGAGTAGCATGCGGAATGGCCCTCGTACTCAAGGGACTTGGGATTTCCAGTTTATGGTTTGTCAAGCATATAACTCAGATTGGACCTCACTTTCACCTTAACCACATGAATATGCCTATGATAGGGGCAATGAGAGCTCAAAGCTAATGAGTACCTTCCTTTCAGCATTTGGAAGCCTTTCAAACTTTAAAAAACCATTTTCACAACCTTGTTGAGTCACCACTTATTCTATGAGCACCTTATTGAGAGCATAGTTCATTCTTGTGTTTGTTCCAAAACTTGGTTAATTATGTCATGATTTTGATGCTTGTATCTCTGATATCTTTATCTCTAGTCTTCACTTGAACTTCAGAGGTGCCTTGACATTTATATCGTGCTCTTCAAACAAAGGCAAGCGAGATACCACTCTATAACACCTTATTATGAGCATTGCAATGTTGCTTATGTTTATGTTTCATGCTACTTATTATTATTGAGTTGGTTTCTCTTCATAGATTGCAATGACTATTGAGTAGACTTAGTTGCATACTCTTTATTATGAATGGTTTAAGCATCTATTCCTGTGCTGAGAATATATACATCATGTGAAGCAAATGTGTTCGTGAAAGTTCTTTTATCGCACTCAGTTTTCAACTGAACTGCTTGAGGACAAGCAATAATCTAAGCTTGGGGGGAGTTGATACGTCCAAAACGTATCTACTTTCCCGAACACTTTTTCTATTGTTTCTCCTCTAAACTTGTGTGATTTGGATAAACTAACATGGTCTGACGCTGTTTTTATCAGAATTACCTTGCTGTCTAGTTTTTGTGCAGAAAATCAACTGTTAGGAAAAATCCCGCAAAATATGCAAAAAAAACTTCACGAGAAGATCCACGGAGCCAGAAGACGAAACGGAGTGGAGGCCTGGGGGCCCACACCCCTGCCAGGCGCGGGTGGGCCCTGCCCGCGCCTAGGGGGTGCGTCCACCCTAGGCACCCCATCGGGATCCCTCGACGCCTATAAGTTACCCATTGACCTAAAAACCCAGGGCGGTTCGACGTTTTTTGGAGAAGAGTTCCGCTGCACTGCCACCAGAGACAAGATTTGAAACCATAAAATCCGTTCTGGCCCCCTGCCAGGACAGGGAATTTGGGGAGGATCATCGCCATCATCATCACCAACGCATCTCCATCAACCATCCATGTTTCCCTCATCCATGAGTGAGTAATCCCCTGTTGTAGGCTTGGTATGGTAGGGATTGGATGAGTTCTATCATGTAATCGAATAAGATTGTTAGGGCATAGTGCCTAGTATCTTAGTGCTATTTGACTTTGTTGCAACTTGTTGTGCTTAATTCTTGTCACTAGGGCCCGAGTGCCATGATCTCAGATCTGAACTTATTATTGAATCATTATGATAGTATTGTTTGTGATCTTATCTGCAACTTGTGTACACGTATCATTGTCCAGATCCAAAGGCCCCAAAGTGACAATTATTGGGACAACCGGAGGGTATGGTTGTGGTGTGAGGATCATATGTGTTCACGGAGTGTTAATGCTTTGCTCCGATGCTCTATTAAAAAGAGCACCTTAATTGCCAGTAGTTCCCTAGAGGACCCGCTGCCACGGGCTGGCTGGACAGAAGATGTTGTGCAAGTTCTCATTACGAGCACGTATGACTATATTTGGAGCACATGCCTAGGATTGTTTAGTACTTGGATGCTTGTTATTATTTATCTGCAATGCCCTAGATCTTGAAGTTATATGTTTAGACTCATCCATGCAATGCCCGTCCATCCATCCCTATGCCTACCGCACTCGAATCCCACTGTTTACTGTTACTATTGCTACTGTTCTACTGTTGCTGTTGCTTTGCTGTTACTACAACGAAACTGTTGCTACTGATAAACTTCTGTGAGCAAGAATTATTTCCAGGTGCAGCTGAATTGAAAACTCAGTTGTTAAGGCTTGCAAGTATTCTTTGGCTCCCCTTGTGTCGAATCAATAAATTGGGTAATACTACCCGCGAAGACTGTTGCGATCCCCTACACTTGTGGGTCACCAATTTGCGCCGCCTGTGCGAATCCAGCCTAATTTCTCAGGAGAAGGGTGACGCCAAGATCCCTAGCGAGGAGGTAACCCCTGACCCACCCAAAGGTTTTCGGGTGATGTTTTACGCCTTTGTCATCTGGGGTATTTCCCTTCCTTCCCACAACTTTTTGTGTGGGCTCATTTTTCTCTATGGGCTTAAACTTCATGAATTGATGCCCAATTATCTTCTGCATATTGCTTGCTTCATCACGCTGTGCAAGTGCCGACTAGGAATCGAGCCACACTTTTTCCTCTTCAAAAAACTCTATTCCTTAAAGAGGCAGTCTGGCACCAGTGGGGTGTATGAGCTAGGCGGATGCGGAGTATTTATCCGCCCTAATCAGCAGTTCTTCTCCTTCCACCTCTACGAATATGCGCAAGGGTGGAGGAACAAGTGGTTCTATATCCACGACGAGAAGCTGAATGACCAGCTTTTTAGCCTTGCTCCCTTCAATGCCCGTGCTACGATCGTCAAGAAGCGCTCCTAGTCCAACAACATCCCGTCGGGTGAGACCGAGGTCATTGAGGCACTATACAAGTGGGTGTAAGCTCTACAGCTGGTGCGAGGCCATGAAGTCTCCGACGTCGACATCATCTGCACCTTCCTCAAGCGTCGGGTGCAGCCCCTTCAAACAAGGGTGCACCCTATGTATTTGTACTCTGGCCTTCATGACCCAACGAGGGTGTCGAATGAGGAGCTCTCCTCACTCGATCTCGACAGAGCTCTTCGACCGCTGCTGTGCTTCAAGGCCGATGAGCCGCTTCCCATGGAGTCGTCAACTTCGCCCTTTAGTGTTGTGAACGAGGTTCCTCGGGTGAGTGGTTGAATTGCATGTAATGCGTTTTTGTTGTGTCTGTTGTACTTGATTCTGATTCTTGTCTTGTGTGTTCTGTAGGAACTAAAGGTGGAGGACATGTTGCCTCCTCTTCCTGAGACGTACACAAAGACACCAGATGGTGGGGACGCGGACCAGTCAGAGTCCACTATCCCTGCCGCCCACTCGCCGACGGGAGAGGAAGCCCCTGAGTCCAGTGACGGGAACTCTCGCAAGAGGGCTCGAAGCGGGAATTTGGATGCTGCAACGCCTCCAACCCCGAAGGGGCCTGCTTTCTTGTAGAAGCCCATTCCAGGTGGGGGCGCTTCGTTCCCGATTCCAGCAATGCCTCTCTGTGCTATGGCTCCTGAGCCGCAGGCCAAGAAGAAGAAGACGACGTTGTTTCTTAACCCCTTCGACATCCCTTCGTGAGTATTTGATGCTTCTGTATTTTGACTGTGCTAAGTTTGTTGTTTTTGAAGCTTTGTGTGATTCTCCTTGCTATGCTATATCAGGAGGTCTTCTTCAGGTGAATCCGTGAAGGAAGAAACTGAAGAGATGATCGTGGAGTCAAAGGAGACAAGCGAGGAAGCTGCGATGTCCTCCCAGAAGATAGTGGCCAACTCTGGTGATGATGCGTCGAGTTCCTCCAGGCCGAGGACTCATGCAGTTGTTACCCAAAAGGCACAAGCTGAACCCTCAGAGTCTTCGGGTGGCCACATGAGTATTACTGTACTGTTACTAACGAGCCCTCGAGCCTTTTTATCCCTCTGATTTGTGCTTTCCTGCTGCAGCTCTTCTTGTGTGACCTGCAGCGTCTCGGGCAGCAGCACCTTTCCTTGGAAGCGAGCTTCCAACAACTCCAAGGTAAATATTTTGTCGTCCATGTTTTTCGAGTGCATGCGTTCAAGTTCGCTCTTTTGATTTACTTTCTTGATTTCTGTAGATGAGAACAACAAGGATCTCCGCAAGCTAGACTCACTTGGAAAGAGTCAAGGCTAGGCGGAGACTAAGGCGAAGGATGTTGTGGAGGCTCTTAGGTGCTTCAAGCGGGAAGCTAAGGAGCGCGAGGAGAAGCTTGCAGCTGATGTTTCTTTGCGGGAGAAGGCGATGACGGAGCAGCTGATGATTTCTGCGAAGGAGTTGTCTGGTAGGTCACTCTAACTTTCCAAACTACTGATCTCCGAACTTTAGGTGCCTTTTCCTTGTTGTGATTTGGACTTGCTATGGCGCATCTGTAGATGCCACCGGTGTTGCCTTTGATCGCAATGTCTTGAACCACGGGGACCCTCTCGCGGATGCAGTTGCCACGGTCAAAGACCGTTGCAGCTCCACCATAGATACTTTGGCCAAGGCTAAAGATGTCCTCGCCCGCTTCTATCGGGAGATCTTCTCGAAGGGCATGGCCCTTGATGATGTCGACTCCTTGGTGAAGGCTCTGGCAGGAGATGCGCCTGCGGAGTACAAGAAGACCCATAAGGGTGCAGGTGTGACCCTTGGGCTGGCGATGGCGCTGGCCTCTAGTGCGCAACTGGACCTTAGTCGGGCAACCTCCAAGATGCCAGTGGCCTTCGCTCCTTTCGCCTCATGCTACAAGCACTATGGCCCGTGGATGATTGAGCTGCTGGCCAATTACGTGATTGAGTAAACCCGGGTGGCTGCGGCACTGACCACGAAGCCTAGGACTGCTTCAGATGCCACACATCCCTAGGGTTCTTCCGCGGCTTATTTGCCCTTGTAGATTTGTTTTTCTTTTGTTGTAGTTTCTATGATGTTTTGTACCTGATGACTTTAGAGGTTACCATGTAGTTGTTCCTTATGTGAATATATGTTTTCTGCTTACGCCGCTGTCAGTTGCTTTGTCCTTATACTTTGCTACATGTGCGCCTTATAGGGCCCTTCGAATGTTTCTCCGGCGACCTCGTCAGTTCCCTTGGCCATTGCCCAGCCGGTAATGAATGAGGCGTCGCAATTGCCACTCATACGTGACCGCATCCAAAGTTTGGAGAGAGACATCCTCATTGCCCGTGGCCATGCTGATGTTTGGAAATCCAAGACGGAGTGGGCTATCACGAGGGAGAAGTATGTTCTCGAAGAATTTCTACAGATTGGCGAGCACTTTCAATGTAAGCATCAATCAGGCGTCTTGCTTGTTTTTGCAGCTATGTTTATTCTTCTATGGCTTCAGATCTATTTCTCTTTGTAGTTGTCAACCTTCTTCCACATGAGGCAAGAATCGCGTGGACATTCGGCTCAACTATCTTACCCAACAGGAGTTGGAGGTGGGATGATTCTTCTGGATGGACCGCGACCGAGCAGTCGCGGTGGCAACGGTGCATGACCGTGTTCATCAGGTGCTCCAAGTTTTGAGGTGTGCAAGGTCGCCATTCGCATCCATCTGGGCTGCGATGTTTCCCTTAGATGCGGCTCCCTCCACTTTGTTGGGGTTGCTGGGAAAATTCCAAAGCGCGGATGCCGTGAAGGAGCTTGTGAGACAGCAACTTGTTGCAGGTGCTAAAGCAGCGTTGGCTCTTGTTCGGCTGCACCGCCGGAATGTTGACCTGGCGGAGATAGCAGTAGGGCCACCTAGTCCTCCGGATGGTATGGCACGGAACATGCATCCGCACTATGAGGCGGTTGCTCGTCATGCCGAGGATATTGTGCATCTCTTTGACGAGCGGATAAACGTTCTTCTTTGGCATGGGTGATTGGTCTTTTTTCCTGCAATAGGACAATGTAAAATTTGTATAGTTTTGGTTGGGCTGTTGCTGCCCTTGTAAAATTTGTAAAACATGTTGCATGTAATGCTTGTTGTTGTATAGTTTGCATGTCCTTTTCGTTAGCCTAACGTGATCAACTACTCAGGTGAATGCGTTAAGTGTAGAAGTCGACGAAGTCGCTGGGTGAGGCACAACCCCTGGGTGTGTTGTATGGATTAAAATGTGCGTAAGGAAAAAGAAACATATTGGCCAAGGAGCTTAGATTTTATTCATCACATAGTAGAGAGTACATGGTTCAGATGAGTAGCCTGACTAAGAAGCCTTATTATAAGTAAAACATCTAATGGTAGAAGCATCACAGTTGTGCGACGTTCCAAGGATTGGAGTATGCTACTTCGGACTTGACGCCCTTGAGGCAGTATGCGACACCTGGTATTACTTCGATGACCACGTAAGGGCCTTCCCAGGGTGACTCGAGCTTCAGGTGCCCCTTTTGCTTGATTCACAAGACAAGGTCTCCTTTGATGAAGGACCTTGGACGTAGCCGTCGACAGTAGTAGTTGTGGAGGCTTTGCTGGTACACGGTTGAGAGGGCGGCGGCAATATCGCGTGCCTCATCAAGCAGGTCTATGACGTCTTCGAGTGTGGCCGTTGATTCAGCCTCCCTGTTAGCGATGACCCATGGGGCCTTGTAGTGTACCTCGGCAGGTAGCATTGCTTTGGCTCCGTGCACCATGAAGAAGGGAGTGTAGCCGGTGGTGCTATTTGGCGTTGTGCGTAGGATCTAGAGGAAGGAGGTTAGTTCGTCTGCCTATGCTCCCACCGCTCGTTTGAGGGGGCGCAAGAGTCATTTCTTGATCCTGCTACAGAAGAGGATGTTGGCCTTTTCTACTTGTCCATTGGTCTACAGGTGTGCGACTGAGGCATACGTGACGTTGATGCCGACATCCTCGCAGAAGTACTAGAACTCCTTCGAAGTGAAGTTCGTGACGTTGTCGGTGATGATGCTATGTGGGACCCTGAATCTGTAAACAATGTATTGAACGAACTTGACCGTAGTGGCGCCGGTTTGGTTGGTGAGAGGCGTAGCCTCGATCCACTTGGTGAACTTGCCGACTGCCACCATGAGAAAGACGTAACCACCGAGCGAAGACTTTTGCAGCTTGCCGACCATATCAAGTCCCCATTGGGAGAAGGGCCAGGCCAATGGTATGAGCCGTAGCTCTGAGCCTAGTGCGTGTGGTTGGTCGGTGAACCTTTGGCAGGCGTTGCATTTCTCGACAATGTATTTGGCGTCTTGCATCGCGGTTGGCCAGTATAAGCCAGCTCCTACAACCTTGGCAACTAGGGCGCGGTGAAGGGATACGGGTAAGCTACACTAGCGCAAATCAAAATTTATACCGCATAAACCAGGATTACTATTGTCATAAATCTTGGGATTACCACTAGACGCGCAGTTGCAGAACTTGATGAAGCGCGTCGAGGCAGTGTAGATGTTCTAAGTATCCTCCTCGTCCTCATCCCACGAGCAGCTCCCCTTTGCGCGGCTTGTCCAAGTGCTACAGATGCAGCACCTCCGAGGTATCCACACGTGCGGGGTGGAAGCTTTAGACGCTGGACTGCTAGGTCCGCGCGTGCAACACAGGTGTGAGGAGTGGCGGCTGGGTGGAATGGCTCAACCCTGTTCATCTCGCCCCACCCTATATTATATAGACGTCCCTAGTGGGCTAATACATTAGCAGCCCATTAGTAGCCTAATCCTGATATAATTCGGATCTAATCCTCATTAGGCTTTCAGCCCTTTAAGTGTGTGACCCTAGACATTCATATACGTATAGACATGACACGAATACACTTATTCTATCAATAGTTGGTAGGCCTCTAGAAAGACGTGCCAACTCCTAAACGCATACAAAGATCATATCGGACGAACCATCACAAGGTTTAGTACATGTCTTTCCCTTCGCCTCACGATATTTGGTCTAGCTCCAAGTTGACCTCCCTTTCTTGATACTATGATTCGGAATCCCTTTACTAGGTTAACTCTTAACCATATGTAGCACGACCATGCATTTCTAGATCCGATCACTCGAGGGGCCCAGAGATCTCTCTCTCTCTCTCTCAAGTAGAGAGGTGCAAATCCCATCTTGATTGACCATGCCTTGCATCATGCTTCAGGACAAACCCGAAAGCTACCTTTATAACTACCCAGTTACGGAGCAGCGTCTGATAGCCCCAAAGTAGGTCGATCCACATCTCAAGTACATGCGACAATCTCAGGTCTAAGGACAAAACGTACACGATGTGTAGAGAGAGCTGCAAGTCTAATTGCCAGTCTCAAGTTGGGTCAGTCCAACCCCATGTTCATAACATGTGTCCACATCATTGGTTTGACATCTCCATGTCTATGACTTGTGAAACATAGTCATCAACCAATCAATGTGCTAGTCTAATATTCACGTGTGTCCTCACATGAACTCCGACTAGGGACAACTATTAAATAACCATACAAGTAAAGAGTTTCACAAACAATTCACATAATTTCCAATCAATACAAGTTGCCTGATATGGATATTCAAGGAACATTACAATAATTCATGGATACATAAGAAATATAATCATCTCTATAATTGCCTCTAGGGCATATTTCCTTCACACGGCTGCTAGCGTGAGGGCCGCATATGCCTTCATGGATGTCGAGGAGGATGCTTCTCCCATCACCGTTAGCTATGCACCGCTAGAGGACCCTGGTGATGCTTCTCTTGTAGAGTTTCCCGTTGATGATGGTGAAGGCCTTGGAGTGGCGGGTGATATGCCTGGCGTCAGTCGGGTCGTCCGGCAATTACTTGCTCAACATGTACTTGGCATATGGCTGAGTCCATGTTTGCTCGATTGCGAGGACTTGCATAAGGTTCACCAGTTCAACGTCCATCTCAAGCTCTGTGGGTGCCTCTGTTTTTTGGGTGGTGCAGCCCTCGAATACTCCATGGCTTCTAGTGTTCCCTTGGAGTTTATGCCTTTGATGGAGCACTCGCAGATCTATTCGAGGAACACACCTGGTGGCATTGGTGCGCAAGTGGATTCGATGTTGGCGAGCTTGTCGGCCTCCTTGTTACTCTCTATACCGACGTGTCATAGTTCGTAGCCATCGAAGTCTCCTTCGAGTGTGTTGTACAGGTCATGGTAGGTTGTTGTCGCTGGTGGTGTCGCATTGGTTCATCGTGTGATGCACGACGAGGTTGGAGTCGCTATAGATGACCAGTCACGTGGCGCCACAGACTTTAGCCATCCGCATGCCATGGATTAGCGCCTCGTACTCAGCTTCATTGTTGGACGCGTGGAATATCATCCACAAGATGTATCTCATCTTGTCCTCTTGTGGGTATGTCAAGATTACTACGGCTCCGGCTCCTTCTCTTCGCTTGGATCTGCCGAAGTGCATCGTCCAAAGCTAGGACATGTCCGAGGTGTCTGGCAGCTGAAGCTCCATCCAGTGTACGAAGAAGTTAGGGAGCACCTACAATTTGATGGTGGTGCACCTTTCGTAGATGATGTCTCGTGGGGACAGCTCGATGCCCCATAGGGCCACTCACCCCGTGGCCTCGGGGTTGTTGAGGATGTGTAATAGTGGTGCTTCGTTGATGACCATGATCTGATGCTCTTGGAAGTAGTGGCGTAGTCGAGGCGCAGTTGTGAATACGCTGTAGGCGAGCTTCTGGTAGTGAGGGTACCTCTGCTTTGTAGGTGTCAGTACCTCGCTGAGGTAATACACCGGGCGCTACACCACGTGGGTTTTTCCCTCTTCAGGTCATTCAACCACGAGTGTCATGCTTATCACCTGGTGTGTTGCATCGATGTATGTAGCACCCCCGGGATTAGGGTTAAACTAACCTCAGATCATCATCTAATATAAGCTCAATTCCAAACACGGAAGATCACAGTAAGATTCGGTAACATTTCAGAACTCAGGGATTCAACATCATAAGTTTAAACTCTTAACAGAGTACGATATTAGAGTTATTACAAACCAGAGGTCATAGACCCAACATTACATCACACAGCGAAAGCAAATTGTGTTGTTCTACACAACAACTTTGCAAAGGGCCTAAGCGGCCATAAATAGAAGCAACATCCATCCCATAGTCCTCAAGCTGCTATCTGGGACCCCCAACTACTCGTCGATGTCAACGTAGAATCCACCTTCAATCACAACTAGATCATCTGTAGAAAAAAAAATAGAGCAAGGTTGAGTACGAGAATATACTCCGCAAGACTTAGATAACCTAGTGTCTACATGCTCTGGCTAGAAAGGCTTTCTTTGGGTTTATTCTTGCGTAAAGCAATCTTTATTTGTAAACAAGAGAGAGAAGAGGCTCGTCTACTCAGAACCTTTTAAAAGGTATAAGATAACGACTTCTTCAGCTTGTTCAGCATATCTCGACGATCACAAGCTTGTTCATCAGAACCTCCTATCTAGGATCACCCCCTTGACCCAGAGGAAGCATCCTTAAGCACACATGGATCAACAAGTTTTATAATGGTTAACATTATCTATGATCTTAAATTCGGTTGCCAAGCGTTCATAACCGTGAACACGGATTTTAGAAAAGATTTAACCCTGCATGGGTGTACAAATTTACGCACACGTACCAACCGACTCTTAATGCCAAATATTATTAGCCCTATTCCTTGGAAGGTCGGCAGAGGGTGGTTGACCACGACCTTTACCTTGCTTTCGCCGAGACCATGAGTCACTCCCTAGGGATGGTTCTGCCATAACGGGTCAAGTCCCGAAGCCGGTCCCTAAAGATGTGAGGCGAGGTTGGTTTACCAGGGGCACTATCTACCCCAAGCAACCCAGTCCACGCTTCCCTACATGTTATGATGCACCTCTATCACCTCCTCTTTCGAAAACGTTTTCAATGCGTATGCCAAATGGAAAGCCCGAACTATGTGACTCATGGAATTTACTAGGCAAGTTAGTTAGTCGAGGGGTTGTCTAGGCCCCGTGTGGCTGTACGCTCGTCTTGGTTCCAAAGGCAAGAACTCAGTTCCTAGTGGTGGCGAGCATGGGACTACAAAAACCACACCCAACATGGCCTCCCATACAAGCCGTAGCATGTTTAGTTAACTCCTTCGATGATGTCACCATATCCTACCTTTCTAGACTCATCGGCATCTCTGATTCATCATTCAGACAGATCAGACGTTGTTACTATGCATGGCTAAGCTGTCGATCGCAAAATCTCTAGCAACGCTCAAATGCCAGACCTAGGTATGTTAGGAGCAGTGGATCAGGAGTATAAGGCTACAAAAGGGAAACTGTGCAGCAGATAGGTAACCCTAGCTACTGACAAAAGACCACATTGGAATCATGTGCATCATAGCAAGAAAGTAATATACTTTATAAAAGTAGGTTTAGAATGATAGGCTACGCTTGCCTTGTCCTTCAGTAGACAGATATGGATCTTCAGTGTCGTTGACTTCAGCCTCGGGCTCGAATCCTATCGCGAAGAACCAATACCAGAAAGGAAGGCGGCAATCAATACATGGCATAATGCAATGCGCAATCAATATGTATGACATGTCATATTAGAGACTACACAGTAACCCTAGGGACAAAATCGATTTAAGAGGGTTCAGAATGCCCTAGCGAAGGCACATCATTGAACCCACGTGTATATGAGAGGTGTCGGTGTTTCCTTATCTAAACTAGGGTTTTAAGTTGCTTGACAATGTATGATGATTGCTTAGACAGATACCTCTTAATTTTCTGAACATTTTGATATATTATACATATTTTTCTGACTTAATATGAATTAGTTATGATTTTTATTAATTTAAAACTATAATAAATCATTTTAGGAAATTATAAAACATTTTTTGGAATATTTAAACTATTTTCCAACTTGGGCCCACATGTCATAAGTTTATTCATTTATGAAATCATTTATGAAAAACATTAAAAACCTGACAGCTTGGGCCCACCTGGGTTATTTATTTCCAGAATTGATTTTTAGAAAAAATTTAAACAAATATAAAAGATTTATTGCATCATGGTGACGTCACTGTGATGTCATCAATGGAGGATCTTCTCAGATCGAGAGTGGGACGGACGATTGGCTGTGTCTGGGGATGTGTGGGTGGGCTTGCTGGAAAGAGGAGACCAAGGGGAGCAAAATAGTGGCGGCGCCGCCTCGGTATGGTCACCAGAGCAAAGGTAGCGACAACAAACAGCGGCGGCGGCATGTGTTCATCGGGACAGCAACACAACGCGAGAGGGAGGAAACGGAGGGGTCCAGGAGGTCCGTTAGATCACCACGAGCACGAAGGTGAGGTCGATGAAGCGAGGGGAAGCCGTATGGAGGGGAATCGACAATGCGACTGCGGCCACCGGAGTTGAAGTCGAGCTTGATTCCGGTCAAACAACGTCCTCCCAGCTTGCGTGGCTTGACAAAAACAACGACGACGACACGACGCTTCTCCCAGACTACACCATAGTGCATGGGGTGGGCGGAGACGACGAGGGAGGCCGAACGGCTGGGGTTTGGCCAGAGAGGGAGAGAACGCATGCGAGGGGGAGAAAGAGGGTTAGGGTTCTCCACTGCAGCGGCCAGGGGGTCTTGTAGGCGCCGGCGTCGGTGGCACGAATCTTGGCGCGCGGCACGGCGGCGGACGTCATTGCCGACAACAGCGAAGCAAAGCTTCGTCTTTGACGAAGATGACGCGGCGCGAAGCGGTACGGGGCCGGCTCCTGGGCCTCGGATGGGTTGAGTTGGGCTGGTGGACGCTGCGCGCGGAGCGACATGGAGAGGAAAGAGCGAACTAGGCCGGCTGGGCTACGACCTAGTTAGCTTAGGACCCCCCTTTTTTAGCTAAAACTCTTTTTCCTTTTCTGTTTTTTTGCATTTCTCTTTTAGATTTGATTTGTAAACTGTTTATGGGTATTTCAAAAATACCAGAAGGTTTAAAATATTATTTGAAACACATAGGGGCCCTTGTAATCCATTTGGGCTCCATTATTTTTGTACTTTTCAAATTCAAACCACTTTGAAAGGATTTATGAGAAAGTGAAAACTAGGGTTTAGGGTTTTGTACTTATATTTTGGTTCACACACTTGATCACATGCAAATATTTTATTGATTTAAACAGATGCATGCAATGCTTAAGTACTATTTACATATATCACAAACTTGAGTTGTTACAATGTATAGCAGCATGGGCTCTATCTCCTTAGGTGTCACAAACACGGGAGATGTAGAGAGCAGATGCTTGAGGTCTTCGAATGCTTCATCGGCTTAAGCCGTCCACTTGAATTTCTCTGACTTGTATAGAAAATGGTATAAGGGGAGAGCCTTTTCGCCCATGCGACTGATGAACCTGCTAAGCGCTGAGATTTGTCCAGCTAGATGCTAGATTCCTTTGACTTTTTGGCCTCTCCATGGCTAGTATAGCCTTGATTTTCTTTGAGTTGGCCTCGATACCTCTCTCGAAGATGAAGTACCCAAGCAATTCTCTAGATGGTACGTCGAAGGGGCACTTTTCCGGGTTCATCTTGATCCTGTATCGATCAAGGTTGTCAAACGTCTCGCAGAGATCATCGATCAATGTTCATCTCTCCTTGGTCTGTAACTCTATGTCATCGACATAGACTTGAATGTTTCGACCAATTTGATTCTTCAGTCAGGCTTGCATGCACCTTTCATAGGTTGGTCATGTGTTCTTAAGCCCAAAAGGCATTGTGTTGTAGCAAAAGACCCCGAACGGCGTAACGAGCATCGTCTTTTCTTGATCTTCGACCTTTAGTCGAATCTGATTGTAGCCTGAGTAGGCGTCGAGGAACGAGAGTTGTTTGCACCTTGCAGAGGAGTCGATGATTTGGTCGATCTGCGGTAGGGGGAAGTGGTCTTTTGGGCAGTGCTTGTTAAGGGCCGTAAAGTCCACGCACATCCGCAGGATGTCCGTGTCCTTCTTGGGGACTAGCACGGGGTTATCTACCCAGGTGCTTTCTTTAATCTCCCTTATGAAATTAGCATAGAGGAGTCTGTTGACTTCGATACCAATCGCTTTAGCTCTTCCTTCGAACAGTTGACACATCATCTGTTTGACTGGTCGCACATCCGGTATACATTGAGTGCATGCTCGACAAACTACCTAGGAACTCCTGGCATGTCCGCACGACACCAGACGAAGATTTCCCAGTGCTCACAGAGGAATTTGACGAGCGTGAGTTCCTATGCGGAACTCAGGTTGTTGGCGATCAGAGCCATCTTGGCAGGTTCCGTTGGATAGACCTGCACCGCCTTGGTGTTGAGTGTGGAGTCAAAGGGTAGGTCGGGTGCGTTCTGCTTGGTCACCTGGGGCGGACTGTTGTCTATCGGCTCCTTCAACCTTGCAAGTTCCTCTTGCATGCCGAAGGACTGGGAGATTATGTTGAAGTCTCTATCATAGCTATCTGACTTGGTGAAGCTTCCTAGGACAATGATGACACCGTTAGGTCCTGGCATCTTTAGCAGGAGGTACGTATAGTGCGGTACTGCCAAGAATCTTGCGAATGCCATGCAACCAAGGATAGCGTGGTATTGTGAGGGCTAGTCGACCACCTTGAACTTGAGCCGCTCACGCCTGAAGTTCTTGGGGTTCCAAAGATGACATCGAGCCATTTTTTGCCTAGGGGATACACTCCTTTTCCTAGGACGATGCCATAGAAGGTTGTATCTGATGCCTCCGGGCTGCATAGCGGGATCCGCATAGCTTCGAGTGTGCTGGCTAACATAAGGTTGATGATGTTGCCTCCGTCCATGAACACGCGACTCATTTAGAACCCGCCACTCTGAGCCTCAAGCACCAGGGAGGAGTGGCCTGGGCAAGGAATTTGGCAAGGATGGTCGGATCTGTCGAAGGTGATGCAGGACTAAGAGCCGCTAAGGTACTCAGGTATAGCTGGTGGAGAGGTGATGGCCAGATTTATCTAGCGGGTGATTGTATTTTGGATCCTGTTGGATGGACGCCCCTTTTGTATCATCATGGTACCCAGCGGTCATGGATATTGTTCTGCTCCATTATTCTGGGCATATGTAGCCGCAAGCTATGCAGGTCCTCCGGGTGGTGGTGGTTGGGCGCCATATGCGATGGGCCTAGGAGCAGAGCAGAACCCCTGACTCACTACATCACGTCGTAGCTGGGAATAGCCCTCGTGGAGCTTCTAGAATTCCCTGTAGGCCTTGAGTAGGTGGCTGGATTTCTTTTTTGCCATCCTTTTTATCGATGTAGAAGTGGATGGTGCAGGGACCTGACAGCTTCTCAAACGTGAATGGCTCGTCATCGCGAGTGTGGCGTTTCCATGACTATGTTGTTTTCCTGTTGTTGTGGTAGGTGCCACTATGGTAGCCACTGTTGCAGTTCCCGTCGTCGCGGCGGTCGGCGTAGCCGGCCGCGACCATGTCGATATCTCTGTGGTCGTCGTAGACGCGCGCTCTCCTCTTGTCGCATCGGTCACGTCTGCATCCGAGGTTGTCTTCGTCATCCGAACGTGTTTGGTTAACGGCATCTTCGCCGTCATCCCAACGGTGGCAATGTACACCAGATGTTCGATGTTTTTGGGCTTGATGCGACCCATCTCCTCTCTGAGTTCGCGGCGCCTTACGCCACCGATAAAACCGTTGATTGCTCTTTCCTCCGAGATCTCTTCGGCGGAGTTCTTGATGACGAACCAGCGCTGGACGTAGGAGCGGATTAACTCGTTGGACCGCTGGTAGCTGGCATGCAGCTCTTCGATGGAGGCTGGTATTTTGCAGGTGCCTTTGAAGTTGCGGATGAAGCAGTAGACTAGCTCCTCCCAACTACGGATGGATCCGGAGGGGAGGTTATTAAGCCAGGCTCTGGCACACTGCATGGCTGTATTCTTGCTCCCACCATGCATCTTGACCGACGAGATGTGGTCGTCCAACCAGATCTTTGGCTCCTACAGGCCGTCGAACTTTGGGTTGTTCGACGGAAGCTTGAAGACCTTAGGAATCCGAGTCTGTCATATGGCCCTTCTAAAGCATCTGGCACCGCAGAGCTTCGTGTATTCATCCTCCGATTCTGTGGAGCATGCATGTTTTGCGCGTGATTTATCGATCTTGCGTTGCGTGAGCTCATTGCGAGCATCGTAACTGCGGCTCCTTCGCCGTAGGCTACGACATCGTTGCGACAAGTCATGATCTTCCTTGTCATACGAAGGTGTGCAGATCTTTGTGAACTTTACCGCGACTTTTTTCTTCGGCTCCGGAAGTTCTTCTCCGGTTAGCGTGGCTTTAACGAGGCCGATGCCTGTGATTGTAGACTTATGGACGGTAGATCATGGATCCCCGACCAATGGCTGATTGGCGAGCTGGTATGTAGTAGCTGCTATGACCGCGTCTTGTGGTGTCTTGGGCATCATGTTGCCCTGCGAGTCCATCGACATGAAGGACATGTTGAGTGCCTTGGTGGCTTAGCTCCTAGCGCTAGGGTCCATGCGCTCCAGACGAGAGCGGCTCTTGTAGGCGGCATTGTCGTTGTTTCCTTTCGAGGAGGACCCCTGGATGGAGGAGAGTGTGGCTTGCCGAGCACTTGACTCATCGGCTGCTTGCCTGCGTTGTTCAAGCTCTCTATTCTGCTCGACTTGTCGATTGTGCTCCTTTATGAGGAGCCAATGATAACCCATCAGCATGTCACGCGAGGCATAGATCGGCAGCGGGTTGGTGCCTCGAATAGCCTCCTGAACTCTTTCCCACTAGGCCTTGTTAAGATGGATCTGCTGGCGAGCTGGATCGCCATCGTTGGCGGCTTCAGGTGGCCTGTTCCTGTTGGGATTTAGCGTAGGTGCGCCATTGGCGTTGATGTTGGGAGGGTGTGTCCCATCCCCGGAGTTAGGGGCCTGCAGATCGGTTCCATTGCCGGAGTTTTTCGGGGCTTCATGGGCGTCAACGATAGCAGCGCACATGAAGCAGTGGGGGAGTTCATTGCTCCCACAGCTGTCAGATCTGGAACCGTAGGTTCCTTCCTCCATTGAGGGTTGCATAGATCGTAGTTACAACTGTTGTTTGTACATCAGCGAGGGTGTGCTTAGGATACCGATTGGCGGCACCCACGAGGTAGGTGCGATTGCTGGAGGCACCACCTGCTCAGAGAGGCGAAGGGTGCCAACTTGGCCCACCTAGAAGTATAGGCTCCCAAGCATCATATCGACTCCGTCTCCTACGTAATCGAAATCTTGGCGGGTCGCTGACGAGTGGATGGTAAAGTCTATGGTGCCGAAGAGGAGGTGGTTTCTCGTCACAGAGGAGTCGAAAATTGCGGTTGATGGGGTCGTCGCGACCGCTACATCCGCATCCGCAGTTCCCACATACAGCGCTAATTGATGAGGGTTTGACTCATTAGTGCCCATTATTATGGGCTTGGGTTTTGGAGAAGGAGGGGACGCTGGAGATCACAGAATGACTAATAGACAA
Organism: Avena sativa; assembly: GCA_916181665.1. Lineage (NCBI taxonomy): Eukaryota > Viridiplantae > Streptophyta > Magnoliopsida > Poales > Poaceae > Avena > Avena sativa. The sequence continues at coordinate 292,195,819 of OV702297.1, read as the reverse complement.
GCAAAGAGAGACACGGTGTTTACCCAGGTTTAGGCCCCTGGAGAGAAAACCCTACTCCTGCTTGTATGATCTCGATTAATGGCGAAGCCGAAGATTACAAGGGTGCACATATGAGATATGGCGTGATGTGTGCTAGGGTATGGTATCGGTCATACTCGTTGTGCCCTCCTGGCCTTTATATAGATAGGTCAGGTCCTAGGGATAGGCCGAGTCATTTACAGGATTAGGGTTTTTCCCTTTGAAATTCTATCTAGAGCTAGCCGTGTTCTTCGAGGAGTCGAATCCCTCCTGGGCTTGGGCCACCCGAATTTCTCCTGGATTCGTCATCAGGGGTGCATCGCTACGTGGGCTCCTGCTGGGCCAAACCACGTAGGATAACATTAGGCACCCGTAGGGCATACCTATGTCACTATGAAAGGGTAATTGCCCCTATGTGTGGTTTTGGTGATTAATGACAATCCTTATGGACTAATGTTTTCATTGAGTTTTATATGAAGGAATATTCCATAGGTCATGCTTGTAGTCCATGTGTCGGATTCAAGTATGGATGCCATGGAGATAAAGATATACCTTGAGTATTGGCATCAAAATCATCGAGTTCAAGAGAAGAATATGATATGATCAAGATCTTGAGAGTGTGATCTCAATAGAAGAATTCAAGATATGACTCTAAGTCGGTGTCATGATAGCCTCATTAGTTGATCTATGGTTGACTAAGATTTAGAGCATGTAATCAAATGAAGAGTTCCTTATTTTGGGGATATGCTATATGGGTATCCTCATAGCATGTCACCTATCTGGATAACCCGGGCCGCCCAGCAGGCCATGGGCCATGCTACCAACTGTGGGCCACCCGGGTTATCCGCATAGGAGACATGCTATGAGGATACCCATATAGCATATCCCCAATAGTAGCCCCCGGAGAACTCCGAGATCTTGCGCCGTCTTGCCTCTTCACGTTGAATGCTCCGTTTAGATGGATGTCGGCAAATCGTCAAGCAATATCTTGTAGTCCTCCCAAAGAACCCTGCAAGGTTTCTCCGTATTCAACTCGTAAGTCGGAGAATTGTTGAATCTTCCATCGTACTCTTCTGTAGCCGGACTGGATCCGTCCATGCCGGAATCTTCTGATGTGATGGTTCATCTGCCTAACCCAGTGCAATAGCCGCAGGAACTCGGCACCGGCCCGAGCAACAACAACACCGCAAACTTGCCGCCTCCGGCATCTACGTCTGATGCCGCCCAAGTTACTCCAGCTTATAGAGTGATGTACGGCAATCTCCTCGTCGAGCCACTAACCGTAGCTCATATCCGAAACGTGACCCAGCTTGACGAGAAGCGCCAGAAGCTGCTGGAGGAAGCGCATGCCATCGCGGAGCAAGGCGCCAAGCTAGATCGAGATCTGGTCAATGCGCATAAATCCATAGAGAAAGCTAGAGCAATGGAGGCCAAGTACAAGACTCTGCTGCAGCAGCAGAAGGCCAAAAAAGCTCCTGCTCGTGTCATCAACAATCCTGGTGTACGGCGAAACCTAGGATGGGATCCCCCTAAGCCGGCACAAGCCAAGACATACATTGACAGTGAAGGCAGGCAGGCGATGCCCACTCCTCTCCTCAACCTCTCCGTTGCCAAGACCCTTCTGGAGCAGGATAGATTGCCCGAGGCGGTGGACCAGGTCTATGACCTAGTGGCCAAGGCGGTGAAACAATAGGAAAAGGCCACCTCTCAGAGGCTTGAGTCTGACCCAGAATTTTGCCAGTCTAGCCAGCATAAGCCGCCAAGGGACAGATCTCCTCTTGATGTCGGGTCTCATACGGGTTCATCACAACAAAGACGGAGGGATGCGCGCAACAGGAAGGATGCTATCCCCATATCCTCCGACCACGGAGAAAAGGCCCGACCTCGTCGCCCATCGCCACCACCCCGCTCCTCCCGACATCGCGAAGACCCCAAGGCTCACGATCGTACGGATATGCCCCCGCCAAGGCAGAGCGGCATCGTCATCCGCGACAACACGGAGCAGACCCGTCATGACGGAGAGCGCAACCAGGGACACAAGAGAAGGTCGCGCCATGACCCTCCGCGTCCGGCAAGCAATCGCGACAAGCGTGAGGCGTCACAGGAGGGTAATAGCAAGAAGGCTAACCCACCGCCACCTCCGCCTCCGTCGCCACCTAGCAGTCACCATGGCGGAGGAGGCCTGCGTCATTCACACAGCCCATCCCCTGTTGACAAGAAGAAAATAAACCCGGAGCCATATGATGCACGTTCGCGGATCGATAAGATCCATGAGGCACGAGAACGACCATACCTGGGACCACGTTGCTTTGGACCTGTGATTCGGTCCGCAACTTACCCCAAAGGTTTCCGGATTGACAAGACCATCAAGCCTTATGACGGCACCGCTAAGCCAGCTACATGGTTGCAGGACTACGGCAACGCGGTAGAGATTGCCGGGGGTAACCCCAATGTTGCCGTCAAGTACGTCCCATTGATGTTGGCGGGCACAGCCCGTCGATGGATTGATGACTTGCCGGAGAAATCCATTTGCAATTGGTTGGACATGCAAGAAGCGTTCACCAAGAGCTTCGAGGGTACGTACAAACGTCCCTGCACTGTTGGCGATCTACAGCGGTCCGTGCAAGAAAAAGACGATACATCTCGCGCCTACCTCTCCCGCTGGTTGGATATGAAGAATTCCTGCGCAGGAGTGCACGCTCAGACCGCCATGGCCTCCTTCATTGATGGGTTGGAAAGGAGCACGTTGCTCCGACATAAGCTGAAGCACTTACAAGAAAATCACCAGCTTGACTTGAACCAGATGATTCCGTTGGCTAGTGAGTTCGCAGCTGCCGACGACGATGCTCGTGGCTCTCTGCCGGCAACGGCCATTCCAACTCAAGCTCGGAGGAACAACAGCACAAAGCAGAAAACCGCTCCAGAAGAAAAGAAAACTCCCGACATGGTCGCCATGACCTTTGCAGGACGAGGTGATGGCGGACAACGTGGCCGAGGACGGGGAGCTAGTCGTGGGCAGCAGCGAGGAAGTGAAACTACCTCGGCAGCGCTCTGCGTTCCCCAAACCTACAAAGAGTACCGTGATATGCCGTGCCTCGTACACCTCGATGTCAATGGCAAGGCCAGCCATACCAATCGACACTGCAAGTTCGTCAACAACCTCAAGGAGGACCCGAAGTCTGGCTACAAGCAAATTCGGAAGAACAGACCGCGAGGCAAGGGAAAGGGGAAGAAGAAGGAGGAGGAGTCCAAGGATTCAAGTGACATGGATGAGGATGTTGACCCCAAACACGTCGCCAAGAGCGAAGACAAAGGCAAGAACCCCTTCGTGAAGAAGGCGCCAGTTTACCACACTTTCCTTGGCACCCCCACCGTCCGACAACAGAAGACCTCTATGAGGATACTGATGGCCACTCTTCCCCCAGTTCCCCAGTACCTGCGCTGGTCAGAAGTTCCAATTACTTGGGACAGGAAGGATCACCCAGACCTCATCCCTACGAAGAACCAATACGCCATGGTCATCAACCCTTTGATTGACGACATTGAGTTCACCAAGTGTATGGTGGATAGTGGAAGCAGCATCAACATCATGTACCTGGATACACTACAGAAGATGAACTTGACGGAGGCAAACCTAAGGCGTACCAACACCATCTTCCATGGCGTATTTCCTGGTCGGGAGGCTTGGTCCCTTGGGTGCATCACACTTCAGGTTGCCTTTGGCGATGTTAATAATTACCGCCAAGATTGCATGACCTTTGAGGTCGTCCCTTTCAAGAGCGTGTACCACGTCATATTCGGCCACGACATATTCCACACCTTCATGGCCAAGCCATGCTTCGTCTACAACAAACTCAAGATACCCGGACCAAACGGTGTCATCACCGTATCCGGAAGCTTTACCAAAGCAAGGGACTGCAAGATTAATGAAGCAGCCTACGTAGAAGTTGTCCTCTACAGTGAAGAATTCAAAGAGATCCAGAGCAAGGTCAATGACTTAGAGATGCCTGCGTCGAATAAACAGATCTCCGACTCCGCTCCAGCATTCAAGGCCGCCATCGAGACCAAGCCGGTGGAACTTGTGGTAGGCGATGCCTCCAAGACCACCGCCATTGGGATGAACCTGGATCCCAAATAGGAAAGCGCGCTCGTCGAGTTCCTCCATGAGAACAGGGACATCTTTGCCTAGCAACCTGCCGACATGAAAGGTGTACCTAGGGAACTTGCCGAGCACATCTTAAACATTGATCCAAAATGTAAACCAGTGAAGCAACCTCTACGACGATTTGGAGATGAGAAGAGACGTGCCATAGGCAAAGAGATAGCTAGGTTACTTAAGTCTAGTTTTATCCGAGAAGTCCTTCACACACAATGGGTGGCCAATCCTGTACTTGTCCCCAAAAAGGGAACCAAAGAATTAATAATGTGCGTTGATTACACCGGCTTGAACAAGGCATGCCCCAAAGATCCGTTTGCTTTGCCTCGCATTAACCAAGTCATTGACTCGACGGCTGGCTCGGAACTTTTGTGTTTTCTCGATGCATACTCAGGATACCACCAGATCAAGATGAGGAAGTCGGACCAATTGGCCACTTCGATCACTACCCCATACGACATGTTTTGCTATGTTATGATGCCCTTTGGTCTGAAAAATGCAGGTGCTACGTACCAGCGGACAATGCAACGTTGCCCGCATGACCAAATTGGTCGGAACGTTCACGCCTATGTGGACGATATAGCGATGATGTATAAAAAGTCAAATGACTTAATCTATGACTTAAAAGAAACCTTTGATAATCTCCGGAAATACAACATGATGCTTAACCCCACGAAGTGCGTCTTCGGGGTTCCAGCCGGCAAACTGTTGGGCTTGATCGTTTCCCAGCGTGGAATCGAGGTCAACCCGGAGAAAATCAAGGCCATATTAAACATAAGCCGTCCGACATGCCTAAAGGACATTCAACTACTAACAGGTTGTGTTGCAGCAGTTAGTCGGTTCGTCAGCCGACTTGGAGAGAAGGCTCTGCCGCTATACAAGTTGCTAAAGAAGGCAGACAAATTTACGTGGATGGACGAAGAAGATGCAGCATTGAAGCATCTCAAGGAGATTCTTTCCTCAGCGCCCATCCTTGCAGCACCCGAGCCTCGAGAGCCCATGTTAATTTACATGTCGGCAACCAACCGGGTAATCAGCATCGTCGTCGTGGTAGAGCGGAAGGAACCAGACTATGAGCACGGAGTTCAGCGACTAGTTTACTATGTAAGCGAGGTCTTGACGGAGTCCAAGCAGCGTTACCCGCACTACCAGAAGATAGCTTATGGAGTATTCCTTGCTTCTTGGAAGCTGAGGCATTACTTTCAGGAGCACCCTATCACAGTGGTGAGCAAGACTCCACTATCCAACATTATCAACAACAGCGACGCTATGGGAAGGGTCGCGAAGTGGGGCATTGAACTTGCCGCCTTCGAGATCACCTACAAAAGACGCGACGCTATCAAGTCACAGGCCTTGGCGGATTTTATCGCAGATTGGACGAAGATGCCAGATGCTACTCCGTTGCCGGAAGTACTGGGTGATGCACTTTGACGGATCAAAGCTGCTCAACGGCTCGGGGGCTCGTGTATTGCTACAGTCACCAACATGGGACAAGCTACACTATGTTCTGCTGTCCACTTTGAGGCTACGAACAACATGGCGGAGTATGAAGCACTCATTCATGGATTACGCGTAGCCAAGAATATTGGCATCAAGTTCATAGTTTGCTGTGGAGATTCCGACTTGGTTGCCCAGCAGGTGGCTGGCAACTGGAATGCACGGAACCCTATGATGGTGGCATTATCGAGACGAAGTGGACGAGATAGCCAAGTGCTTCTTGGGCTACGAGGTCAAGTATGTACCTAGGGAGCAAAACGAGGCGACTGATCTGCTGTCTATGCTTGGATTAGGGCACAAACGAATTCCGCCATGAGATTTCCTAGAGCATCTACAGACACCATCCGTGAAGGGAGCAGACATCGACAACCTGGATAGAGTTGAATCTTTCGTCCACATGGTGGCAAAGGTCCCTCCGGCTTGGACAAAACCGTTCATGGAATATCTCGAACACGGAACTTTGCCCGACGACGAGTTCGAAAGACGGCAAATAGTACGTCGAGCGAAGGGCTATACCATAATCAATGGACAGCTCTACAAAAGGAGCACTACTGGTGTATACCTTAAGTGTGTTTCCCAGCTAGAAGGTATTGAAATCCTACGCGAAATCCATCTCGGAGATTGCGGGCATCACACCGCTCCTCGATCATTGGTAGCGAAAGCCTTCCAGCAAGGATTCTACTGGCTGACCACGAAGGCGGACGCCGACAAGCTGGTTGAGACATGCATGGGATGCCAGTATTATGCCCGACAACCACATGTTCCTGCTGAAGAATTGCAAACAATACCAATAACTTGGCCATTTGTAGTCTGGGGGCTAGACATGGTGGGACCGTTACAGACGGCACCATGTGGGTTTACGCATCTGCTAGTAGCAGTTGATAAATTCACTAAATGGATATAAGCTAAACCCATTAGAAAGCTTGATGGGGCAATTGCCCTTAGGTTTGTCCGGGATCTGGTGGTGAGATTTGGTCTCCCACGTAGCATTATCACCGAAAACGGTAGCAACTTGTCACTCAGAGAAGTGGAGGCATATTGTTGGGAGAAGGGCATCCGACTTGACCTTGCATCCGTGGCACATCCACAATCTAATGGTCAGGTTGAGCGAGCCAATGGATTAATTCTGCAGGGAATAAAGCCACGTCTTGAGGCACTGCTACATAGAGCAGCTGGAGCCTGGGCGGAAGAATTGCCATATGTGCTGTGGAGTTTACGAACTACACCCAACAGATCCACCGGCTACACCCCTTACTTCATGGTATATGGAGCAGAAGCCATCCTACCTTCCGACATACTTCACGATGCACCAAGGGTTGTCGCCTATGATGAAGATGACGCTGAAGAATCCAGACGCCTAGATGTAGACCTTCTTGAGGAGGAGCGCGTTTTGGCATGCCAAAGATCCGCCATCTACCAGCAGAAGCTACGCCGCTACCATAGTCGCCGTGTTCGGAATCGCTTGTTTAAAGAGGGGGATTTGGTGCTCCGAATTAAGCAGAAGAAGTCACGCAAATTATCCCCGCCATGGGAAGGACCGTTCATCATAAGCAAGGCGCTACTCAATGGGTCTTACTACCTCGTTGACAATCGTGAAATGAAGGATAGACCCAACTAGGATCACAAGCGTAAGCGACATGACCCGGATGATGAGCTTGATCGGCCATGGAACATAGCACAGCTACGTCCTTTCTACACTTAGCATTATTTATCTAATTGTGTACCTCTTATATGATCAATGAAATAAAGCTCTTTGGTTCACTCATATTCCTGAGTCTTTTACCTCCTTTAGTGTTCATTTTTGGATCATATAAAACCTTTATGCACAAGTTTTGCAATCGCACTTGTGAAAATTCTGCCTACGGGCGTTAGCTTAAGTTTTTTGGTCTACGCGTTCTTTGTCGTTTTTATGTGGATTCTGGAGTAGTGACTTTTGGCACTTATTGTCGGCGATTTTGTGCTTATGTATTGACGGTGCCATTGGGAATCATCACCTGAGCGCATGGTTCCGACAACGAGTCTTCCGACTCATGAAAAATCAAGCATAAAAACCAAAGTAATGGATAAGCCAACACTTGCTTAAAAATATATACATGCTGGAAATAGTTCTTAAGTAGCAGGACATACATCATTGTTTTCCGCCTTAAGTTAATACATAGTTTTTCCGCATAACATGTTACAGAGGAAACAAATATTACAAATTGTTTTTCATTCCTCTGGCACATGAGACTTGGAAGCAACATCATCGGCAGCAGGAGAGTCACCCTCAAAGTCGTCATTGTTGAGGGACTCGGAGGAGCTTTGGTTGCCGCCATCGATGGTATTCATTGGCATGAAGACGTTAACGTCAACCAACTCGGAAACTCTGGTGTCATAACCCGCGAGTGATGACAAGATAGATTCGTGGTTTATCTTGTGGCCTTCGTCATCTACGTCGGGTATGCCAGAGGTTACCGTGTCGATGTCGGCATTCTCGTAGTGTGCCTTGACCATGGACAACGCCATCCTTGCACCGTCCCGTGCACATGAAGCTTTCCAGCTTGTGATACGCTCGGGGGCTCGGCGCAGGATCTCCGAGAACTTCGCCACAGAGTCCGATGCCTTGATATTAATCTGGAGGGGCTTGGCAATCTCTTTGTCTTGCGCGATGGCGGTGTTGATGAAGTTGTCGTCAAGAACCATGCATTCCTTTGCCGGACGATACGACCGGGTTAAACCCATAGGAGCTGCGAATTTCCGACAAAGGAGCACATGAGTTAAAAAATTCAGAGTATCTAGACTACAAAATCCAAGATGGATAATCACTTACTGAAGATGCTAGCCTCAGCTTGCCAGTGGGTATCTGCCAAGGAGTCCCGTTCTTGTTGGAGGAGCTTGTACGCTTCATGATGGCGTTGATTATGCTCATCGACAGCTTTCTTATGATCTTTTAAGATCGAAATATCCTCCTTCAAGCGGTTCATCTCCTCGGTGGTGGAGTCCTGTAGGGCTTTCATTGATTCTTCATGCATCTTCAGCATGTCCTTCCTCTCCTGCTTAAGGATCTTGTTCTCGCTATCCAGCTCCTGAATATGCTTGGATTGCTCGACAATGTTCTTAGCCTTGGCAATGGTTTCTGCAAGTCAGATAAATCAAAGTACATAGTGAGTACTCGAAGAATGCACAAGTTCAAGTCGGAATACGAAAAACAAAGGAAAAACAGACGCTTGCTCTTGATGATCTGTTCCTTCAAGAAGGCAGTTTTACCCTTTTCGGCTTCCAGGTCCGTGCGCATCTTCTGGTACTTGTCGTTGGCCATGCCCCTCTGCGCATTCTCATTCTATGGAAAAAATAAAATTTAAACATTGTTTGGTATACTTGGAGCATCTAGCCGGAGAATTTCCACCTAGACACTCGGGGGCTACAACGAGAGTTTTTAACTTAGCAATATGCTTAGTCTTTCTTTAAGCATCTAGTCGGAACTAATTCAGTTTTCGATTAGAAGCTTGGGGGCTACAGTATAAAGTTTTTAACTCAGATGTATGCTTAGCTTCTCTTTAAGCATCTAGTCGGAACTAATTCAGTTATAACTAGAAGCTTGGGGGCTACAGTATTGAAATTTATAAACACTGTGTATGCTACTCTTAAAGCATCTAGTCGGAATAATTCATTTCACCTATATGCTTGGGGGCTACAGGGAGAAGTTTTCTAGCTTAGTCACTCTTAGAGCATCTAGACGCAAAGACCTATGGTTTTCCGTCTAAATCCTCGGGGGCTACAGTGGGATATTTAGATGAAATGCAAAAAGGCAAATATAACTTACAAGTGCAATGATCTTGAGGTTGGTAGCACTCTCAACCAGCAGCTTGCCGAAGGATACACTATTTCCTTGCAAGATCTCTGCTTGTCAGAGAAGCTCCTCTAGACCGCACGTCGGAGATGTCGGCGCCACACCAGGAACTAGAGCAGTGCTACCCGACGTAAGTACCGGATAGACTATCTTCGGAAACACAATGGTTTTCTTGGGTGCGGGGGCGCCGCCTTCGGCAGAAGTACCACCTTCCACCACCGCCTTACCGCTACCGATGGCATCCTTAGCCAGATCTTTAGCCATTTGGTGTGTGGCACTCTCCTGCATCGCCTGCTCGCCGACAATAGCAAGATCGACAGAGACACCTGAGTCCACTTCCATGGTGGAAGGGCCAGCTGCTTCCTTGGCTTGAGAGCTTGTCGGAGCGGACGAAGGCTTGACGATGGGAGTGACAGGGGCGATGGCGGGAGATGCATCGCGATGCAGCATATCCTTGATGGTTCTAGAAGTCCCCAAAGTTTTGGAGGTCTTCTTCAAGATGGTCGTGGCTTTCTTCTTGAAACATGCAAATTGCATAAGTACAGGAACAAGACAGGTAAATGGAAAATGTTGGAAGGAAAGAAGCTTACACAAGAGGGGTATTTGACAAAAGGGATCCCGGTAACCTTTCTTTTTTCTGCTTCCAAGGTGGCGGTACTCTTTTTGGAGGCTCCACCCTCCGCTTTCTTCTTCTTGCCTCCGTCGCCAGCGTCAGAGGTGGATCTCTTCCTCTTTCGCGACAACGGAACATCATCGTCAAACACAACCGTGACTTCCTTCATATTTGGATCATAGATTTGGACAGCCATGCTATCCTCCTCTAGATCGCTAAGTTGTTAACTGAGAATTTACCGTGTTAGACGAGATGGTAATGGTTAGACGGAAGAACTGGAGTATATGTCATACACGGAAGATATACAGTTACCTTTGGGCACTTGCTCTCTATGAACATGTCGTAGGTGATGGCGAAGCCACGCTTCTTGTCCTTCACCTTGACGATGTCCTTGAGGCGAAGCTTGACGGAGTCACTCGAGAAGTTGTCCACGGAGATGCGGAGGCTATCCCTTCTATCGTTGGTATACTCGTGCATCAGCTTCGAGCGGTGCTGCAAATGCTGGATCCGCCTGATGAACCAGCACATGGCTAGGTCCAATCCGGTCAAACCCGTCTCTACGATCCACTCTATCCGCCTTATAGCGCGGGAAGCATCGATGTCAGAGGGAAGGGAGGCCTGGGATCTCCATGTTGAAGTTTCGGTGGCTGCTCCATCGAGAAAGTCTAGGTACGTTACTTCTCGGCCGGCCAGAGGGATATCTGGGCCGTAGAAGTAAGTACGCTACCAGTTCTTGCAGCACTCGTGGCCGACGATGTCGGGGAAGCACCGGCCAGGACGTATCTTGAAGCTAATAGTGCCACAATTTCTAAGTTCGTCCTTGCTGGCTCCGGCTTCGCGCTTGACGGTGAAGAAATAGATGAAGAGGTCTAGCCTAGGCTTAATCCCTAAGTAACCCTCGCAAAGCGCCGCGTAATTGCTAAGCGCCAGGATACTATTGGGAGAGAGGTTCTGTGGCTGAACTCGGTAGTGATTCAAGACGGCAAGGAAGAAATTAGAGATGGGCAGGGAGACGCCGCGTACCAACTGTGCTTTGAGGTACACCTTTTCTTCGGCTTGGGGAGAAGGTGTGACCTCGCCGGACGGTGCCGCCCGCCAGGCGAGCCCCTCCATCGCAGGGAGGTAGACTTCGACGATCAACTCTTTGATGTCACGGTCCGTGATGTCCGAACCGCGCCAGTCGCCTTTGTGGGAGTCATTTTCCTCCTCCGGTAGCTCTAGCGCCGCTGGATTATGGTCGTCGCCGGTGGCCTCGACCACCACGGATATGGGGATGACCAAGCCCTCTAGAGGCACGACGACGGAGCTTGTCGGCTTCGCCGCGGCTTCGCCCGACGCCGCCATCGAAGGGGAGGAGCTGTTGCTGGCCATTGGGTGCGTACGGAGGTGACTGGTGAGATTGGGAGTTAGGGTTTTTCGTGCGAGTCGTGGAGAGCTCGAGGAGACGCTTGCCTGAGGAAGAAGAAGATGCAGGGGAGAATGAGGTGAAAAAGTAAATTTTCCACCGCAGTTACTATTTATGGTCTCCAGAATCAAGATTCGTGCAGCTTGATCGGACGGTTGCCACGTAGACGACGTGTGCGGAGACGTGCGCGGAAATTTCGCCACGTACCAACCGTCGCCGCCAACGATTCGTATCGCTCACACGGGAAAAGTGGACATGATTGTTTTCTCTGCATGTGTGAGTTACGAAGCGTTGCTAACCTATGTCTACGTCTCCCTAGCTGACATAGGCAGATGAACCGTCACATCAAAAGATTCCGAAATGGACGGATCCATTCCGGCTACGGAAGAGTACGATGGAAAATTCAGCAATTCTCCGACTTACGAGTTGAGGACGGAGAAAACCTTGCAGGGTTCTTTGGGAGGACTACAAGATATTGCTTGACAATTTGCCGACATCCATCTAGACGGAGCATTCGTGAAGAGGCAAGACGGCGCAAGATCTCGGAGTTCTTCAGGGGCCACTGTTGGGGATATGCTATATGGGTATCCTCATAGCATGTCTCCTATCCGGATAACCCGGGTGGCCCACAATTGGTAGCATGGCCCATGGCCTGCTGGGCGGCCCAGTTAGATGGATCCAGAAGGGAGGCCCATGCCAGATAAAGGAAGGCTACGGTGGAGTCACCAGCGTACCCGGAGCCTTGGAGTGCAAGACACGCAAGACTAGTAATAGACGGTGTAGGACTCTGTAACCTATCCGGCTAGGACTTTTCCTTGTAACCCTAGGACCTGGCGACTATATAAGTCGGTCCTATGGGAGCCTTTAGGGCACAAACACAGACAACCTCGCACAGTGAACCTATCTCTGTAACTCGGCGTATTTCCCTTATAGTGATTTATAGCAGGAGTAGGATTCCGCCACCGTCGTGGGATCTGAACCTGGGTAAGCTGTGTTACCTCGTACCCATCAACCGTACACCTTCCCCCACGTCTCTAAACACGCACTGTGAGGACCCCTCCATGGCGTACGCATCGGCAATACCACGACACCTTATGTACCTCAAGATATTAATATGGAGAACGAGAAGATACTTGGTTGACCAATACAAAGAGTGAAGAGTGATTTCAAGTTGGTCAACACATGAAGCATAAAGAATGTACCACATGGTCTTGTGGTATGGTAATCCTTGTCAATTATGCATCATGAACTAACCCATTATATATGTGCCTTTGCGTTTTCTATATGGGACAAGTATCTTTCCATGGGCATGCTTCAAAAATGAAGATATTATATAGGACATGAGAGGATGACATCAAGTGGTGATCGTCATCAAGGCTGAGAAGGGAAAGTTCAAGATAATCATCTCGAGAAGATCATTTGCTTGAAGCTTGCCGTCCATATTGGTGATAATGGACATGTGAAGACATGTATTAATGAAGCTATCCCATAGTGGTGTATGGTGGAGCAAATTAGGAGTCTTCACGAAGCAACAATGATCAAGTGTTGCATTCCGGCTTGGGTGGAGCTTGAAGCGTTGTCATCAAGATCAAGCGGATGTGCAAGGCAAAGGTATGGACTTGCTAGGTTTTCCTTTTACCGGTTTGAAGGTGGTTGTTGGGAGACCGGGTTATAGGATAGATAGCTGCACTATCAAGAGGGGCTTTCGGTTGTGTAACTTGATCACATCGTCATAGGGAGCTCAATCCTTTGCATACTTTGCATCTTCCTATTTTGTTGATTCTTGGTGTTTATCCATGTGAGGTTCTTGATCTTGTTGCTATCTCTTCAACAAGCCCAAGTTCATCGAAAACAGAATTCGTATGCGTCTTCTATGGCGTTTTCGAGTTTGAAGGTTTTATCGGTTCTTCTTTATGGAGGCTTATTACCTTTCTTCATTTGGTTCTATACTCATTTTTTGGGCTATGATGTTTCTCTACACAATATTGTATATCTTGTTGTCCTCGTCAAAACAAGCCCAAGATCATCGAAATCGGAATCTGGATGCAAAAGTTATTGCATTTTTCATGAAGTCGGTTTCATCCCGGTTGTGGATCCGGTTCAACCGGCTCCCAGACCGCGTGGTGCAATGCTAGCACCGGAAAACCGACATTCAACCGGGTTTCAACCGGGATTTCTGGTTTTCTTATACCGAGTCTAACCGAGGCTGGGGTCAGTAACCAAACCTGGTTGGAGTCCGGTTTTCTGGGTTGAGAACCGGACCATCTGGTTCTGGAGCCGGTCCAACCGAACTTTCAACCGGATTCGCACAGTTTTCTCCTAACGGCCATATTTGCTTTCTCCTATAAAAGGGGGTTCTTCCCCCAACATTTCTAAGTGTTCTTGACCTCGAAATTGACCTCCATTGTTGAACCTCTTGATCTTGCTTCCTCCCCCTTCCCTCCTATGATTCTTGCATCTTTTTGAGGGCTTTGGAAGAGGAGATCTAGATCTACAATCCCCACCAATTATTTCCTCCTCTAAGTGAGGGGAACCCATTGGATCTAGATCTTGGAGTCATTGGTTGACTTCCACCATTGTTCTTCCTCTCTAATTCCTCCTTAGCACTTGTTGCTTTGGTGGGATTTGAGAGTGAAGGATTTGAGCACCCTTGGTGGTCTTGCTTTGCATTCTTGCATAAGTGTTGAGCTCTCCATTACGATTTGTTCGAGTGAGAGACCGTGAGCTTGTTACTCTTGGAGGGTGACCTCCTAGTTGGCTTGGCAGTTGGTGCCTTGGTTTCCTCTTCGTGGAAGATTGTGAAGAGACCCGGGCTTCTCCTTCGTGGAGCTTGTGAAGTGGTTGTGGAGCTTGCCATCTCCGGAGTGGAGGAAAAGCTAGCCATAAGGAAAGGGCCTATTCCTTCGTGGGATAGACTCGGAGAAGAAGGTGAGCCTTCGTGGTGTTGGGAAATCCTTCGTGGAATACCACACCTCTCCAACGTGACGTACCTTACTTGTAAGGGAACACGAGAATACATCTTCATCTCCGCGTGCCTCGGTTATCTCTATACCCGAGCTTACTTTCCTTGTGATAGCCATCAAGCTTGAAGTAATTATATCTTTCCTATCACTTGTGGTATATTTACCTTGTGCTATTGCTTAGCTTGCCTTGTTTGGTGCACTTAGTTGAGCCTAGTGTATTTAGGTTTTGTGCTTGTAAAATAAACGTTAGTTTAATTCCGCATTCTATCAAGCCAAAACCGTAATAGTTTTTAAATTGCCTATTCACCCCCCTCTAGGAGACATCTATATCCTTTCACACTATCCATACTTGAGATGTTCCCTACCATCACCAAGACTTGCTATTGACCTAGGAACCCATCCACCTAGATTACCAAGCTTGTCTTGACCCTTAGTCATTACTCTGACCATTTGTTTTCTTTATCAGATTCAATTCTGGGTCACATTCTTTTTATAGCTTCCAAAGTAGTGGAGACCAACTCAAGACATGGATCTCTTATATACAACCTACCCTTAAAAATCATCCACTTGATGATGAGTTTGGAACCTTTCCTCCCCTTAAAAACATCAACCCTTGTACCCTAGTCAAAAACCTCCAAGTCTGCCAAAATTTGACTAAGTCTGGAACCCTTATCTGGATCCCATTTTTTAGACTCCACCTATATTAATCCTGGTGTATTTTTGTAAATGTACCTAAACCATCTTGTAAACCATCATGAGTTCTTTCAAATCCCACTCTTTGTCTTGGCTGAACCCTTCTTGGACTCACTCGTCCTTGGTGGTTTTGTAATCAAGAAAATAATATGTTTATGCAAATCTTATCAACATGCCTACTTTGATAGAAGCTCCCATCTCCATGCCATCTCCTTTTGGACAACTCTTGGCATGATTATTCTCTACTCAACCCACACTTCCCTTGTTCCCATTGGAGCCTTGTGCTTCCTAAACCCTCTTGTTTTTGGAGGCAAGATGATATTCTGTTTTGACAACCTAAATTTCAACAAAGTTTGGAATCTTTTCTAAGAGCACTAAATCATGGTTAATACCAACTCTGTGTGCCATGATGATCTACATTTCTTGGTCTATCAAACCATATGCCGCTTGAATCAAATGGATCCCTCATCTTCTATAGCATACAAAATATGGTATTAAAATATTAAAATTCAAGATCATCAAAAACCACTATAATTCAAATTTTCTCAAATTGAATGCATGTCCAACTAAACCAGTGATCCTTGATCACCTCCCGCTCACTCCTCACTATGAATAAACATCACCACCTACCCACCATCACTTTGGCATGCGAGAAATTGAGAATATTTAAGCTAAATAAAAAATAACCCTCATATTAAACCTTGAAAAATCATCCAAACTTACCCGTATTTACACCTAATTTTCCCATTTAGATCGAGGTTATGATGATTAGCAGTCTAACTCCTTCAAAACCTCAGAATTTTGGGAAACAAAACTGTTTTGGGGATTACCCTGCAACTAAAGGTTTGGAAAGGTTTTGGTAAAACCCTTGGGAAGGGCATCATTCCCAAGTGGATGTTTTAAAAGGAGAAAGTGTGATGTTGAGAAGTGAGTATGATGGACTTAAGAATAAGAAGGGATGTTCTACGCCTTTACCGGAACAACTCACCAGTGTAGCCACATTACTCCTGAGAGATGGGCATAAGTTGTAGTTTGTTTTCTTTAGTATGGGGAGCCCCTACACGTGCTATAGAGGAGAAATCCTCTAAAATCTGAACTATCCCCTATAAAGGTCTAACAATCTGGAGGCGGTGGATGTCTTGGACAAGCGTCGGTGCAATAATGGGCCTCCCGCAGACGGTATGACTGATATTGCATCCCAATTGTCTAACATTGTAATGCTACATGATAATAAAGATTATACTACTCTACACTTGTCATTTTGCATCATCATAATATCATGCTCATGTCACCATGCCCCCTTGCATTTGAGCATCATATGAAAACCCTTTTTATTTGGTTCTTCATGCATATGATTGCTTTATTAATTGAATTTTCCTCTTGATATATTGTAGTTGGCTCTTCATATATTGCTTGATTCCCAAGTTGTTTTGGGGCATATCTTTTTAAACTCCACCACCTTCCATAAAAATCCCACCATCATAATTATATATGAGCCATTGCTTTATATTTGGTATTTAAATCTAGCTCATATGTGTTGGGGTGGATCCACTTATTTCTAAATTCTCCCATATATGATACATGTTGTTTTCAAAATATTGGATATGGGAAGCCAAATTGGCCACCTTTGCATGCTATGTGAGTAGAAAACCTTCTCAAGCTTCGATATGGTTTATATTTAGGAGTATGATCATGTTTGGATATATTTGTGGCTCTATGTTTATTTAGTGGATCACACACACTAGCTTGGCCACATTATATTCATCCATGTTTCTTATTCATGTATTCCTTATGGGAAGCAAGCTTCCATATTTTTGGTATGGCCTTATGCAAATTTGTGAAGCATGTTTCAATCAATGAACATGTGGAATTATAGTTGTTTACACAACTAGTAGGGCATTTAATACACATGCATAGGACATGCAATCTTGCACCACCTTTCCTCTATTTTGTTTTATTTTGAATTGTGAGAAGCTTGTTTCATTTGAATTCAAATAAGTGATCAATTCAAACCAAGTATAAATAGACCACCTTTTCTCCACATCTTTGTTTCTTCTTTGTTTATTTGATCTTTATCTTTTGGGAAGATTATTCCATAGCTTGTTTAAATAAGAGAAAAACAACTAAAAGAGAAATAAATAGAAAGAAGCTAACCTACCTTTCCATCTAACCTAAACCTATCTAACTCGAGCCCTCTCTTTTGGTTTGGTTGAACCAAACGAAAACCACACCACCGCCATACCACCAACCTAGCTAACCCCTAGTTCTAACCTTACCCGAGACCATGTGGTGTGCCATGGCATATGTTGCCATCTAACTCTAACCCCAACCCCACCTAGCCCCCTCTCTTGCTACCCTAGTTGACCACACCAGCCAGCAACCCTGCCACCCCTAGTCTCCTCACCCCTCCCCAAACTAAGCATAGATTAGAGAGAAGTGAAGAGGAAAGTAACCTTGGTTACTTTATGCCCTAAACTGATCCACCACCATGTGCTTCCCCCTCATGTCCTTATCTACCACCCCAGTCACCTATGCTCGATCAGATCCACCCCAGGGCCTTGCCCATCACCCTCCTATCCCTTCCCATGCTCCCCATTGTCCTACCTACCAGCATATCCACACCTCGGGTGTGAGCTTGATACCGAAGATGGGGAGAAGGAGGAGAAGAACAAGGGCATCAAGGAAGACCCTGCTGACCCCAGAACCTCGTATGAACATGGAGAAGAGGAGAGGGACGCCTGGAACGAGCAGAACAATGAGAGGTCGAGCCCAAACCCTAGATCGCCGCCCGTGAGCCCTGTCCCAGATCGTCGTTGCTTTGAGCATGATCGACCACACCGACCGCATCACGGTGAGCATGATCTCGTGTGCACTCTCTTCCTAGATCACTGGAACATTTCACCGATCACTCTGTATGTGCCACCACGCGTCGTCACCTTGCTTGCGCGCCACTGCTGTAGCGTGCCCCTCTGTCGCGCACGAGCGCGTCTGTGTCCGTGTTACTGCGCTGCTTCAAACCCCGCCTTCGCCTTGACCTATAGAACCACCTGACCGCACCACCGTGACTTGTTCGTGCTTACCCCGGCGCCGCCTTTCTATGGTCGTCGTAGTCGAGACACTACAAAATAAGTGGTGCCGCCACCATAACCTAACAACTACCCAACATCACCGCAATGGTTCAGTCCCACCTGCCCGACCCTGGCATCGCAAGTTCGGCTCCGTGCGGCCTCTGTTTATTTTGTTGTCGCGCGCGTTTCTTCACTCAATAGTGTAGGTTCAAAGTTAGCGCGCACCATTTAGCAAATAACCCCTGCATGTTTTTGAACTTAACCCGTGGTCCACCTAGTAGCCCCACCTATCAGCCACACCGCTGAGCCCAGCCAGAAACTTTATGAAAAGGCCCTCGACCTTTTTACTTGTCGGTGACTGTGAGTACACCCAACCTGTGTAAGAAAAGCCCATAGAACATTTCTAATTCAAATAAAATTCCAGATTTTGTTTATAATACAAATTAAATCATATCTTTAAAATTATTTTGAATTTGAGAAAACTTATAAAATGAAATATGAATAATTTTCAAATTTGAATTCAAATCTATTTTTAAATTTGTCCAGAGTTGACCATAGCTAGTCAAATCTTTGACATTTGATCCATTTTAAATTGTTTTGCATTTGTATTAATTTTAAATTCATATTTTCAAATAATACAAATGATATATGTTTTCTAATCAGACAAATGCTAGGCATATGAATCTGCTATCCAAAATATTTTCTGGACATTTAAAATTTTTGAATTATTAAATGCTATTAAATGCATATTCCTTAATAAATTTATATATTTTAAACCGTAATTCCGAATTCGATAAATAATATGTCTAAATCGATCAGCGTGACGACACTTTTCCAACTATACATTCCATGATATCAATTGAAGGATGTATCATATAAATATTAAGTGTACAGCAAGATTTATGGGAGTAAAATATGTCTAAATAACTAATAAAAGTGATTTATTTTTGTTCCTACACCTCACCCTTGCCATGCTATGTTATACCATGCAATTATGCATCATTTATGTAGGAAATATGCTCTAGAGACAAATAATAATATAAATTATTATTATATTTCGTAAAGTTTATGATTGAGTTTTATATCATGCTATAACTGTATTGAATGGAAACATCAATGCACGTGTGATATACAAACATCCAGGAGTTCCCAGTGAAACTCTAGTCACTGGTTCATTGGTCAACAAATTATCAAGGTTTCTTGATCATGTTGGTGTTGCGGCGTTAATTGACAATGGAGTCATCTCATTGGATAATGAGATGGTGAACATACCCTATCTAAAGCATCGTAGCACGATCATGTCACAGATTTCAAGTTGCGATGATTAGGAAACATAGTGACTCGTTCCTTAGACCGTGACACCATATTGAATCACTGTCTCTCGAAAATACTTTAATGGCATCTAACATCACTAAGTGGAACGGTGATCATAAGGGTGACATTGGGTATTTGGAGGAACAGGTAGAGTCGTATGCGTCAAGAGCGAGATTTATCCATCTACGTGACGGAAGATACTCTGGATCCACTCGGATGAGTTATATCCATAAGATGTGAAGCGTGTGACTAGGTCACGGGGATATTACTTATCAGATCGAGTAAAGTAGCTATTATCGGTAACACGGTTGAACCTGACATGGTGATGTCATTGATCAAGCCTCGGACGACAGAAGTATCACAGAGACAAAATGAATAATACATAACATTTATGGTTCATTTCGTGGAATGAACAGGTGGTCATCATGGGCATCTAGGTCCCGCTATTCGTCATTGGTCACAAAGGAGTCTTAACCATGTTTGGAGTGTTCCTGAACCGTTGGGTAGCACACTTAAGGGTTTGACGAAGCTCAGAGATTGTTAATGGCTCATTCGGAATCAGCGAAGAAAAGAGAAAGAGAAACCAGAATTGTTCTGGAGAGATCCGAAGGTGTTCGGAGAAAGAATAAAGGGAAAAGGAGCGAAGATTTTTAGGGTAAATGGTAATTTAAATATACAATTATTATATGTTAATTATGAATTAATATATTCTAAATAAATATTTAAATAAATATTAATAAAGGCATCTTTCTTATTAGGCAAAAAACCAGAGGGTTTTTACCTAAAAAGAAACTGCAAGAAAAAGGCAAAAGAAACATCAAAATGGGGCTGGTTTGACCATCCCATGTGGGCGGCGGATAATATGGGTCGCGTGGTGGCAACAATAGCTGCCAGCTGCCACCACAGCCAGTTCGACCCCGACCCGAGAGGAGCTTGCGGGGGAGCCAGGCTGGTGGGATGCGCTACCGGCCTACCCGACCTCCGCCTCCCCCCGCCTGGGTGTTGGAGTGCGTGCACACACGTGCAGATGGGTTGGCCCACCCGGGCTGGCGCCTTCCACCACCGCAACCTATGGCCACTGGGCCGCTGGGTGGCCAGGCTAGCCCACCGGCCTCTTCCACCTCTCTCGCCTAGCCACCGCCTCCTACCGCGTTGGGCCAGCGTCGGGGTGGCCCACCCGAGTTTCCCCAAGGTCGAGCCGGCTGGGAGCTATTGTTTGCCCTTTTTCCCTTTGTTTTTAGTCCCACATGGGGCACCTAAAGGGGAGGGAGCCCCTCCCTTCTCCTATATATAGAGGTGCCCATAGGAGGATTAAAACACACAATAAAATAAAGAAAAGGCATGTATAGCCTATCTCTCTTCTCTCTCTCTCTCTCTCTCTCTCTCTCTCTCTCTCTCTCTCTCTCTCTCTCTCTCTCTCTCTCTCTCTCTCTCTCTCTCTCGGCCGTGGCCCCTTGCCAGGGCTGTGCGAGCGAGGATTTCTTCTCCGTGGAGTGCCGTTGCACTGAGGGATTCAGAGCTGAGAGATCTACTTCCACAATCTCGGTTGGATCAGGGAGAAGAGGGAATCATCATCAAGCACCGTACGTGTGTGACTCCCTCAAGCGGTGTGTTTTTGGCGCTAGGAGTTGTCGGAGCCATTCGACTTTGTGACCTCGAGGTCAACATCAGAATGACTTCATAAACCATGTTCCCCATGGTACGTTAACCACGCTCGGTATTCAAAGGTATGAATACCGTATCCCCTCCAGTTTCTGCATTACTAGTAGATAGATCCTGGCATTAGGGTTTCGATTGTAGGAATTTTTATTTTCTGCACTCGAACCCCAAAAGTGGTATTAGAGCCGATCTATGTGTAACACTGCTAGTACAGACAGAACACATGAGTTGTAACATGTGGGCATTGATTCTATAATTGTTACCCCCACATGTACTTCCACAATCTCGGTTGGATCAGGGAGAAGAGGGAATCATCGTCAAGCACCGTACGTGTGCGACTCCCTCAGGCGGCGTGTTTTTGGCGCTAGGAGTTGTCAGAGCCATTCGACTTTGTGACCTCGAGGTCAACATCAGAATGACTTCATAAACCATGTTCCCCACGGTACGTTAACCGCGCTCGGTATTCAAAGGTATGAATACCGTATCCCCTCCCGTTTCTGCATTACTAGTAGATAGATCCTAGCATTAGGGTTTCGATCGTAGGAATTTTTATTTTCTGCACTCGAACCACAACAGTGGTATTAGAGCCGATCTATGTGTAGCACTGCAAGTACAGATAGAACACATGAGTTGTAATGTGTGGGTATTGATTCTATAATGTTACCCCCACATGTACTTGTTTATATCACGGTATTGATTTATGAAGCAGCCTGAACCAACCTTATGTGTACTCTTACGCGAGACTGGTTCCACGCTCGACATACGGCTTGTTACGTATAAGTGGCTAGCGGGTGTCTGTCTCTCTCTCAATAGTTGATATAGCATTTACAAAGAAGGGCCCCGAAAGGGGTGTAGTATAAACAATTATCTAATCATCATTGTGTTTGAAGTTCATAGGTAAGAACGGTTCTTGCGCCAAAGCCCTAACAGCCACGTAAAACATGCAAAGATAAATTAGAGGCGTCTAACTTTGTTTTGCATGGGCGTTGTGATGTGATATGGTCATAGTCAAGGTAAAGTAGTTTACTTTCTATTGCTAAGTCGTAGTAACGATCATCATTGTGGTGGACTGAACGCCGGAAGGCACCAGTACCCTGGCGCTGGACCTAGAGGTGCCGGATGGAGATCACATCGCGAAGAACCATATCGCATCGCACTTATGTTTGACGTATTTTGTTGAATGTATCTTGTAGTGTGCTTCATCCATGGGCATCTTATGCCAATTTGACTCTTAATTCATACTTGGATCTGTGTTCTTTGCTTCCGCTTGATTCTTTGATGTGTGATGTATGAGGATGTATCCTAAACTATTATATCTATCTAGGTATTTGGATCTTGCCGTGTGGCATTGCAATATTTTTATTTATTTTAGATGGCGTGACTCTGATGTACTCTTGTATGTCACTGGCATACATACTCATTTGTGTATGTTAGACTCGCAGACCAGCCGGCTATGTTTCTCGCACATGAAGCTATAAACATGAAAGTGGGTGCGATGGTTGGCTAGTACTGTGCCCTGCCAATACTCCCGGCCTGCTTGTGGGTGGATGTGCAGCCCCCACAGTAGTACGTCATTTCCACTTTTGGGTTATAAGGGCTTGTATTTAGAGCGTAGGATCCAGGGGATTACAACTGAGGAGTAATAAGGACGTGAAATCAACCTATTGGTATATCTCAAACCCGGGGTTTGGATATAAGCTTTTTATGGAAGGAAGTATTATGGTACTGGGTGCCACATACCCGTTGCCGGGGAGAACAAACGAGAGATAAAGGGTGCCAATACTAGGGACAACAAATGAAAGGTTATGTTTGATTAACCGAACCCCCGTGTACCGTGTGTATTGGGTCGTGATTGAATCCCGGAAGATGTATTGATTCTTGTGGGGAAAGTGCACAAACTCTGTAGAGTATAATCTATTTGAATGGTCGTGTCCACGGTCAAGGACGGTTGGAAATTTTATTGCTAGGAGTACCAAGTAATGGTTTTGAGAAAGATAAAAACGATGTGACTTGGTCACCAGAAATCATGAGATTAAGGTTTTGTTTTGACCATGGATGGCCTAAGATGTTTCAAAAAGGGGGTTTCCTCTAAAAAATGGTTTTAAAAATGATTTCAACAAGGATATAGAGATATCCCAACTTTTAGAAAGGAGACATGTTTTCAAAAGTCTTTTTCAACAAAGATATAAAGATGCCATATCTACAAGAGTAATTAGGCTTTCCAAAACAACTGTAGCTAGAGCTATTTCGCCATAGCCAAATTGAATTATCTTGTTTACCCTATCTTGGTGGTTTGCGAGTACATTCAAAAGTACTCACTGGCGTTGTCCCTGGCTATTTACTTGGCCATAATTTCATAAACAAGAAGGATGATGGAGATGATGACGTCTATGCGAGCTAGGCCATCTTCCTAGTCGGTTGTCTATAGGTTAAGGGGTGATATGAGCTCTATGATTGAAGAAGTTCCGCTCTTGATGATTTGAATAAACATAATGACATCAATGTAAGTCTTGCTCTCATTATCTAATGTATGTTGTAATAATACTTGTAGATTATGCTCATGGCTCACTAATCATGAGAACGTTAATTGTATGTATAACAAGGATTTTCTGACTGCCCTCTGGTGTCATTGTGGTGGCATAGCAGAAGCCATGGATAGTCTAAAGATGGGGCCCAATGTGCACTAGTGGGATCTAGGGAGGGATGATGTAGTGGTTTCTACACACGAAAAACGCGCTCTCGATCTTTACTTTGATCAATAAAGGTTACACTTGCTCCTTGAGCTGTATCAGAGAGAGGAGGAAGAAGATCTCTAGAAATCTCTAAGTGTCCAATGAACCGATGCCTCCTCTAGGAGGCCCTGACTCACTTTATAAAGGGGTTGCCAGGTTACATTAGGGCTGACGTGGATAGCATATTCCCCAAATATGATTCTCTTAAAGAGGTAATTTGGTGCCCCATTTCCCTGTCGCCCTTCTATCGACGGCAATAACCTAGAGCCCACGACATGTGAATGTCGAACTCTGGTACTGTCACCTCCATGACTCCTCTTTTGCCCTTCTATCCCTCTGACCCTTGTCTATAGCGCTTGGCCCTGCATAGATTCCTAAGGGAGACACAGAGAGGTGTGTTGACTTTGGGGCTTGCTCTCTCCTTCTCAAGCAAGCTTCCTCATGACTCAACCTCGTACAAGCTGACTCGGCCAAGCCCACTCCTGCAAATATATAACATGATAGACACCATGCCGACATACCCTATATGTCGGCCGAATCAAGCCTTAGCTGTTTAACTCTAGGTAGCCCGGTCCTTATTCGGCCGGTCCTTATATAACTCGGCTGGGTAATTCTTTGACTTGGTCAATACCTTAATGGGCTTTGACCTTTTACCTTTGTTTGACCCTACCTGGGGTCATCCCCCCAACATTAGTCCCTGAAGCTGGTCCAGTTAGCCGGCAAGGCCACAGCAGGTTCCCGCTTATCTAGACTTGACATCCGTGTTGCCGACTTACCCTTTAGTCGGCTCATTTTTTAGATGTATCTCAGCTACAGTACTGTCGATCTTCGGAATCATGTTGGCTTCTTCCAAGATAAATCTTGATCAGCCGAGTCATTTTGTTCCTCCGGGTTATTTCCATAGCTTCCTTCGTAAGCTTCGTCCTACGTGTCAATGATCATTGCATGTTGCTTCATTCTTTGAGCCGCTACAGTAATTACTGCCATGAGGACAGTTATCCCTACAAGTGGTCAGGTCTCACAGTGCCGCTTCGATTACTGCCAGGGTTATTGTGGGCAGACCATCTCCTGCGTCGTGTACCCACTTATGTGGTTCCACCCCACGATTGCCACCGCGAAATACACGTGTGTACACAGGGCGGCAACCACACGCACGATCCCACGACCCTTCGTGGTCTGGGTAGATAAATAGGGGAGCAGGGTGAAACCCTTGTTCATTCCCCCCTCTGCTCCCAACTCGTTCATCTTCCTCTCAGTGCCTCCACCGCAAAGCACTCCATCTGTGACCGCGCCCCTGTCCTTTGTGCTCAAGCGCCGCGCTGCTTGCTCGCTTCTGCACGCCTGCTCCGCACAAGCTCTGCTCCGCCACTTGCGGCCACGTTCCGCTGCCGCTCCGATGGGTCCTTGGCAGTCATGGCCTTTACCCGCCACGAGCATTTCTTCCTCTACTGACTCTTCCGACGAGCCCATGGCCAGTTCCCACAGCGTTGTCGCTGCCGGCGGAGAAGAAGAGGTCGCCACCATCTCTGAACGTGGCTCCTGGCAAGGTTCCAAGGAAACTTGGAATGAAATTGAGTGGCTCATCTGGACATGCTGGATCCCGTCCGGAGTAACTTGTCGATTACCCGGCAAGGAGCTTGCCCCCATCATGGAGTAACTTCTCATTTCGCAAGAGGAATCGGCTTGCCCTTAGCGATTTTGCCAAGGATTCTTAGAAACCTTTGGCCTCCAGCCTCACCACCTGACGGATAATGCCGTAGTTTTCCTCTCTGCCTTTATCTCGGCTACGAAGGGATATTTTGGCCTCTGGCCCTCTGTTCTTCTTTGGTACAAATTCTTCCAAATCCGGGAAAATGTAGTGACGAATAAAGATCTGCGCCCCTCCGAGAAATATCTCACATAGTGTGACGCTTCGTCCATAACACCTCGGAAAAACTCTGTCTTCCCCGAGTTACAGGCCTTGAGTCATGCAAGAAATGGCACAAGTCATTTTTCTGTGTGAAGAACAGCTCGGAGGAAGACAAGATTCGGCTGCCTGCATTCTCAGTCGGCGCGCCTGCCAAGAAGAACTGGGACCTCGACCCAAAGAGGACCGACGCCCTCGCCGAGTCATTCGAGATACGACTCAAGGAGCTGATCCGGGCCGGGCTATGCAGTGACGACCTTCTGGCTACTTTTATCAACAGTCGAGTTTGCCCGCTCTAGAAGCGTTCTCACGAGATCTGCCATATGAGCGGCCGACTTGACCTGAATCGGGTCTCGTCGGTCGAATTAAATGATGAACAAATCTGAAAGAGGGTCAAGTCCATATTCAATACGTACATGGACGAGGACTGGAAATGTGGCATGAAGCCCTTCAGCCGAGACAACCCCCGTCCTAAGGTAATTATGTTCTGAGTTATACTTTGCCTCAGCTTCTTCAAGTATTTAATCTTTATTTGTGCTCTTTTCCTTAGAAATTTGTCGAGAAATCCGCAGAGGATGGTGAGAACCTTTACCTCACATTGGGTAAATATTGGGAGACTGATGACCCACAAGTATAGGGGATCGCAACAGTCTTCGCGGGTAGTATTACCCAATTTATTGATTTGACACAAGGGGAGCGAAAGAATACATGCAAGCCTTAACAACTGAGTTGTCAATTCAGCTGCACCTGGAAATAGTTCTTGCTCACAGAAGTTTATCAGTAGAAACAATTTGTAGTAGTAATAGCAAAGCAACAGCAACAGTAGAACAAGATCAATATTAACAGTAACGGTAAACAATGGGATTCGAGTGCGGCAGGCATAGGGATGGATGGACAGGCGTTGCATGAACGAGTCTAAACATGTAACTTCAATATCTAGGGCATTGCGGATAAATAAGAATAAGCATCTAAGTACTAAACAATCCTAGGCATGTGCTCCATATATAGTCATGCGTGCTCGCAAGGAGAACTTGCACAACATCTTCTATCCAGCCAGCCCGTGGCAGCGGGGCCTCTAGGGAACTACTGGCAATTAAGGTGCTCCTTTTAATAGAGCACCGGAGAAAAGCATTAACACTCCATGAACACATGTGATCCTCACACCACAGCCATCCCCTCCGGTTGTCCCAATTTCTGTCACTTCGAGGCCTTTGGATCCGGACAATGATATGTGTACATAACTTGCAGATAAGATCACAAACAATACTATCATAATGATTCAATAATAAGTTCAGATATGAGATCATAGCACTCGGGCCCTAGTGACAAGCATTAAGCACAACAAGTTGTAACAAAGTCAAATAGCAGTAATAGAGATACTAGGCACTATGCCCTAACAATCTTATTCGATTACATGATAGAACTCATCCAAGCCCTACCATCCCCATAGCCTACAGCGAGGGATTACTCACTCATGGATGAGGGAAACATTGATGGTTGATGGAGAGGCGTTGGTGATGATGATGGCGATGATCCTCTCCAAATTCCCAGTCCCGGTAGGGTGCCAAAACGGGGTTTCTGGATCCGAATTTTGGTTTCTGGTGGTGGCGGCACAACAAAACTCTTTCTAGGAAAAGGACGAACCCCCCTCGGTTTTTAGGTCAAGAGGCAACTTATAGGCGTAGAGGTAGGCCGAGGGGGTGCCTGGGGTGGCCGCACCCCCTAGGCGCGGTCAGGCCTGGCCCGCGCCTGGCAGGGGTGTGCCCCCCGGGCCTCCACTCCATCTCGTACTCTGGCTCCGTGGATCTTCTGGTGAAATAGGAATTTTGGCATATTTTCCGGGATTTTTCCTGATAGTTGATTTTCTGCACAAAAACTAGACACCAAGGTAATACTGCTGAAAACAGCGTCAGTCCGTGTTAGTTGTATCCAAATCACACAAGTTTAGAGGAGAAACAATAGCAAAAGTGTTTGAGAAAGTAGATATGTTTTGGACGTATCAACTCCCCTCAAGCTTAGCTTATTGCTTGTCCTCAAGCAATTCAGTTGAAAACTGAGTACGATAAAAGAAGTTTCACGAACACATTTGCTTCATATGATGTAAATATTCTCAGCACAGGAGTAGATACTTAAACCATTCATGATAAGGAGTATGCAACTAAGTCTACTCAATAGTCATTGCAAGCTATTAAGAGAAACCAACTCAATAATAATAACTAGCATGAAACATAAACATAAGCAACATTGCAATGCTCATAATAAGGTATGATATAGTGGTATCTCGCTTGCCTTTGTTTGAAGAGCACAATATAAATGCCAAGGGACCTCTGAAGTTCAAGTGAAGACTAGAGATAAAGATATCAGAGATACAAACATCAAAGTAGTGACATAATTAACCAAGTTTTGAAACAAACACAAGAATAACAACTATGCTCTCAAGAAGGTGCTCATAGAATAAGTGGTGACTCAACAGGGAAGTGAAAAGGTTTTGAAAAGTTTGAAAGGCTTCCAAATGCTGAAAGTAAGGTACTCACTAGCTTTGAGCTCTAATTGCCCCTATCATAGGAATATTTATGTGGTTAAGGTGAAAGTGAGGTCCAATCTGAGTTATATGCTTGACAGACCATAAACTGGAAATCCCATGTCCCTTGAGTACGAGGGCCGCTCCGCATGCTACTCAACTTTGGTTACCTGTAAGTTCTTGTCATTGTAAATACATGCATATCATAGAGAACCGCCAACGAGGTACCCCTTGCACATGATACAGGAGCTATCCCGTGATCAAAATGACAAGGCAAGCATACAATAAGCATCTCAGCGATCTTTTTATTTACTATGTGCATAGATTTTTATTGAGGATGCTTCACAGGTGCTCACTATCGTAATGCTGCAAGTTTCCACCATGATTAGGCATGGCTTAGGCAAGCGTCCCTGGCGTTTCTCTAACACAATGTATAGACTCCATGAACTCAGAATCTCCCCTTTTATTTCACACCGATGACATCCGCAAACAAAAGAGCAAGGTATCAACTGGATAAGTATCCAAAAAGTTTTGAAAGTGTTCCCCGTGACAGCACGGTTCTGCTAACTCCCAGCCTATAATTTGCAAGCATATTACTTTCATGGACATGTCACAATGGTTCAGGATTATTAAGTGCAAGGCATAAAGTGTTCCATCAAGTTTGTGAGAGCTTTACTAACTAACTTTCTCAAAACAGTCAAACATTTTATTTGGAAGAAAACAAGGCATAATGAATATGTACTGAATAGCAAATGATGCTAATAGGTAGGTATGGTGGACACTGTTGGCAATATTGGTTTTGGGGAGTTGGAAGCACAGGTAGAGCTCATACTCAATGCAGGTGAAGGCTAGCAATAGAGAGGGAGTGACAAACGTTTGAGCAATAATTGTCATAATCATGCTTGCAACAAAACATGACTAATTATGGCATGAAAGTGATACAAGAACTCTGAGGCAAAATAATTCATCGAGGCTTACTGACTATTGTTTAGTCATATGCATGCGTGAGCATGTGCCAAGTCGATTCACAAGAAACTTTCATAGGAGGATACCACAATATCATACCAAAATATGAATAAAACAATGCAAGCAAACATTCATATGACATGCTACAAACTATTAGCAAGATGGAGCTAATCACAAGAAAGCAAGAACTACTAAGCATCCATAATAACATACACCCTACATGAACAAACTAAGCATGCTCACAATGATGAGTATATGTACAAAAATGAAAACAAATAGAGTTCGTTACCATCCTCTTACCACACCTCAAGTTGTCTTAATCTTCATTATTGCCCTTCACTTGTGTGAGTTGAATAAAAACATGAAACCAAACTCCACTGAGGATGGCTGAACCCTGCAAAGAACTCACAAAACCAAAGAAGAACAACAAATACTTTTGGTGTTTTCGATTTTTTAAAGCAAGCAAACAAAGAAAAAACAAACCAAACAAAAGAAACCAAAGAAAAAGCAAACAAAGCAAAATCTTTTTGGATCTTTTTCTTTAAGGCAAACCAAAGCTAAAAAGCAAAGAAACAAACCAAGAGAAACAATGAAAATATTTTTTGTATTTTTGTGTTTTTGAGAAAGCAGCAACAAGAACCAAAAAGAAAGCGAAACAACGGAAATACAAAGGACCGACGAAACATGATATATAGATGAGTGTGATGTCGGTACACCTCCCCCCAAGCTTAGGCTTTTGGCCTAAGTGGGGCTCAATCCCATGGTGCCCAAGAAGGTGCACCTCCGTAGTACGTCGAGGAGGCTCCCTCGTCCTAGTATGAGCTCGAGGACTCCCCTTTGTAGTACACAGAGGGGTCGTATGAGGGCGCTTTCCCCTGATAGTGTCTATGGAAACCCAGAATGCGTAGCTTATCATCCATCTCCTCGGAGCGTGACAAAGGTCCCTCAGAAATACTGAACAAAGTGGTTTGGCGGAGAGGGATCTCTCTCTCTTCCCCGTCAATAAACAGCATTCTATAAACCAAGTTCTCAAGGGTAGAGCCAGTAGTGACAAAGTGATGCGCCTTCATGGCAGCAAGATCAAGCCTCTAAGGAGCCAAAACTGTATCATTTGGATCAACAACAAGGTCCAAAGTAGCAACAACACGTGCAGCAATAATTCCCCCATAAATGGGTCCCTTAGCAGTTAAACGACGAGCAATGAGAGAACCAAGATTGTACTTAGTTTCATTGTTGAGCGCAACAACTATGAAGGACAAATGATAGTTGGAAATATTACTAGTGTTCTCCCTACCAAGAACACTAGTGGCAAGATAGTAAGCAAAGTACCTGATGGCTGGGAGTTGAATATTTCTTATCTTTCCCCGTTGAGCTCTACGATCATCATCATTGGTTATCCCGCGGTAAATCTCCA
Organism: Avena sativa; assembly: GCA_916181665.1. Taxonomy (NCBI): domain Eukaryota; kingdom Viridiplantae; phylum Streptophyta; class Magnoliopsida; order Poales; family Poaceae; genus Avena; species Avena sativa. The sequence goes on along the minus strand of OV702297.1, from coordinate 292,165,065 downwards.
ACAAATCGGCGGGTTGAGCTGGAATCTTCTTCACCGACCCAGATGTACAAACTCCCAGGGCCTCACAAAATTTCTTCAATGTCATATTATAAGACCTGCCATAAATTTTGAAAGACACATCTGGCTTGAACATGTTGTTAGTAAAAGAAAAGCTCTCCACAAATGTCTTAGTGAGTGTAGCATATTGCACGCTCTCATACTGTAGAAGGCTTGTTAGTCCAGCCCTCCGAACCAAGGTCATAAAATCATCAAGAATCCCAGCAGCTCGCAAAAAGGTCTAGCAAGGAAAGGTGGAAGGGTGAGCATCCCCCTCATCTCCCTCGTCGCCGAATCACAGAGTAATGAGATCCTCATTGTATAAGGGCCTAGCTCGGGAGGATTATGTTGAATGCCTTGCTCTCCTAGGTGCATCACCCTCAAATATTTCTCCAAATGTGTGGTTGTCCATGACCACTTTTTTCTGAAATTTTTAGACAAACATCAAACCAAGTGATTTCCATGTTGATAAATGATGAGCGACTACTATAGGAACTTGCTAGAGGGATACACATGCATAAAAATGTAATCTATAAGCATAGAACAAGCATGCAAGCTCACACAACCTGACACCTATAGCAGCAAAATACTCAAGATACAATCTACCAATCACAAATCTAGTTGGACAAGCGGAGGAGGCACATACCAAGGAGCAATCCCTTCAAAAATCAGCAGAAAAGAGGGGCTGAGCAAGGAGATCGAAAATAACGAGCAAGAACAGCAAGAACTCGAGCTTGAGAAAGTTTTCCGGTGTTTTTTGGGAGAGAGAAAGAAGATGGCTGGGAGGAGGCACCTTGGAGGGGCCTAGGTAGGCCACACCCCCACCCAGGCGCCACCTGTAGGGAGGTCGCGCCTACCAGGGGTGTGGGTGCCTAGGGTGGCCCCCTGGGTCACTCCAGGTGTCCCTCTACCCCTTTTTCGAGGAAAAAAATATTTTGAATTTTCTAGAATTTTTCGGAAAAATTTATTTTTGGCCAATTTTCAGGGTATGAAAATTGATTTTCTCGCAGAAAAGACTTTTTTTTAGAAGAAGCAAAAGCAAACAAAAACCAAACTACAGAAGTTCTAAGACACTCTAACAAGCAAACAACTAGCAAAACTAAATTTAACAAGAGAAAAAGCAAAGACTAGGAAGGAGAAAGGTAAAAGTGAGCAAGTATAACCACAGTGAAAACATTATTTTGTTCATTAAAATCCTTTTGATAACAAGGTTGATCAAGTATTGTTACCAAAACAATCTTATATGAAACAAAAAAATCATTCCACAACGTGATTATGTTACCTCATACTTGATAGCAATGGTCCCAATCATAATAGTTTCAAAATTTTCTTGGGGGAATGGGACAATATATTTCAACAACCTTGATGCTCTCAATATTTTCAATGGAATTTAGGCAATAGCTCTTAGCAACCTTCTTGGGGAAATAGACAGTATGATATTTTTCATTAATATTGAATGTTACCTTTCTTTGATTACAATTGATGACAGCCCCTGCAGTATTAGGAAAAGGTCTCCCAAGAATAATAAACATATATCATCTTCAGGCATTTCAAGCACAACAAAAAATCAGTTAAAACCAAGCAATTATGATCCACTTGAACATGAACATCCTCACATATACCAACAGGAATAGTAGTTGACTTATTATCCATTTGCAATGATATATCAGTTGGTATCAACTTTACTAGCTGGAGTCTCTTATGGAGAGAAAAGGCATAACACTAACTCCAGCTCCCAAATTACATAAAGCAGTTCTAACATAATTATTCTTAATAGAGCAAGGAATAGTTGGTATACCTAGATCACCAAGTTTCTTTGGAACCTTACCATTGAAGGAATAATTAGCAAGCAGAGTAGAAATATCCTCATTAGGAATCTTCCTTTTATTAGAGACAATATCCTTCATATACTTTGAAAAAGGAGGCAACTTAATAGCATTAGTCAAAGGAATTTGCAAAAATAAAGGTTTCGTCCACTCACAAAACTTGTTGTAGTGTTCTTACCTAATAAAGGTTTCCTCCTTTGACTTGTGTTTCTTACCTAGAAAAGGCATAGTTTTCTGCACCCAATATTCTCTCTCTTTACCATGTTTATTAGCAATAAAATCTTCCTTGGTGTACCTAGTGTTCTTAGTGTGCTTCTCAGGTTCTTCCTCAACTTCCTCCTTTTCAGGAGCATCATTTTTATCACCACTCTCAGTTTCATCATCACAGACAGATATACTATTAGGATCTATAGCAGGTTCAAGTGGTTTCTCCACTAGTTTGTGTTTCTTTTTTCTTTCTCTTACAAGGACTACCACTACTTTCACCTTGTTGAGAATCCTACTAAACTCTTTTAGGGTGTCCTTCAAGATATAAAGGATCTTGGGTAGCTATACCACTCCTAGTTCTAATTCCATAACCATGTTTATCTCCTGAGGCATTAACTAGCATATCCTTTTGTACCTTAGCAAGTTGGTCAAGTTGGGTTTGAACCATTTTAAAGTGTTTACAAAGCATTTTAATATCATTAGAAGTTATTTCCACAATATCTTTCAACTCTTTAATAGCTCTAGAGTTCTCCAATAAATGATTCTGAACTTCTTTATTAAAATTACCTTGCTTAACAATAAAAATGTCAAGTTCCTATAAACATTGATCAGGAGGCTTACCATAAGGAATATCACCTTCATCAAAGTGTTGGAGAGAGTGTACCTCAATAGTAGATGAGTGGGGAATTGGCTTACATAATTCTTCTATAGGAGGTAGAATCTTCACATCTTCAGCTCTAATACCTTTCTCCTTTAGACACTTCTTATCTTCCTTCATCACTTTATCTTTTAATGCAATAACTCCCCTCTTCTTTGGTGTTGGTGTTGGAAATGGTTCAAGCACAACTGGTTCAGGAGTAATAGGCTCAGGTGTATTTAGCTCAGTTGAAGTCCAATCATCATAATTCTTGCTTATTTTAGCCATTAATTCTTCAGCATCTGTAGGAGTTCTTTTCCTGAAAACACAATCAGCAAAGCTATCTAGGTATGTCCTAGAATCATCAATTAGTCAATAAATATCAAGAAGCTCATTCTTAGGTAATGGACATCCAGGATGTGCATGAATCAAGGCATAGAACCTTGTCCATGACTCAGGAAATTTCTCTTCTTCTCCCTGTTTAAATTCAAAAAGTCTTTGCAAAGCAGCATGTCTAGCACTGGGAGGAAAATATTTCTGGAAGAAAGAAGAAATCAAACAATCAGGGCTATCAATGGAACCAGGAGGTAATTATTAAACCAAGCCCTAGCTTCTCCTTTTAGTGAAAAAGGGAAGATCTTTGTAACAAAGTACTTGCGCATGTTAAAATCATTAGAGAATAAAGCACTCATAGTAGAAAGCTCATTCATATGAGCCACAACACTCTCATTTTCAGTCCCACAAAAACGTTCTTTCTCAACAATGTCCAAATAGGATAAATCAAGAGAGAAATCATAATCTTTATCTTTAATATCTATGTGAGAGGTGGCAAACTTAGGATCAGAGGACAACTTAGGAATAATAGTACGTCTTGCAAGGAGACTCTTCATAGCACTAATACCATGTGTGTTTCGTCACTCTTCAACAAATTCATCAGTGAACTCAATGTAACCATCATTAATATCATAACTCTCTCTAGACTCAGGTGAGCTAACAGGTGTAAAAATGTCTTCACTAGGAGTTTCAGTATTTCCTAGACTAGCCATAGTAGCATCTAGGAAAGGACCTAATGAACCACTCGCATCAAGCATAGTAGAAGTAACGTCATGAGTATCAAAAGTAGTTTCAGATTCAACAGTAGTAGCAGTGTGTGTAGCATGAGTATGTGGTGGTGGTGTAATAAGCTTACTTATAACAGACGGTGAATCAAGAGCAACAGAGGTGTTTAGGACTGTACCTCTTCTTGTAGTGGATGGTAAAATAGGAAACTTTCCATCACGAGACTTCCCCATGATGAAAGGAGTAGCAACGAACAATAATAGATCCAAGTGAACTTACAAATAAAGCTACGCTCCCCGGCAACGGCGCCAGAAAATAGTCTTGATGACCCACAAGTATAGGAGATCTTAATAGTCTTCGCGGGTAGTATTACCCAATTTATTGATTCGACACAAGGGGAGCCAAAGAATACTTTCAAGCCTTAACAACTGAGTTGTCAATTCAGCTACACCTAGAAATAGTTCTTGCTCATAGAAGTTTATCAGTAGCAACAGTTTGTAGTAGTAACAGCAAAGCAACAACAGCAGTAGAACAAGAGCAATAGTAATAGTAACGGTAAACAGTGGGATTCGAGTGCGGTAGGCATAGGGATGGATGGACGGGAGTTGCATGAACGAGTCTAAACATGTAACTTCAAGATCTAGGGCATTGCAGATAAATAAGAATAAGCATCCAAGTACTAAACAATCCTAGGCATGTGCTCCATATATAGTCATGCGTGCTCGCAATGAGAACTTGCACAACATCTTCTGTCCAGCCAGCCCATGGCAGCGGGGCCTCTAGGAAACTACTGGAAATTAAGGTGCTCCTTTTAACAGAGCACCGGAGCAAAGCATTAACACTCCGTGAACACATGTGATCCTCACACCACAGTCATCCCCTCCGGTTGTCCCAATTTCTGTCACTTCGGGGCCTTTGGACCTGGACAATGATATGTGTACATAACTTACAGATAAGATCACAAACAATACTATCATAATGATTCAATAATAAGTTCAGATCTGAGATCATGGCACTCGGGCCCTAGTGACAAGCATTAAGCACAACAAGTTGCAACAAAGTCAAATAACACTAATAGAGATACTAGGCACTATGCCCTAACAATATTATTCGATTACATGATAGAACTCATCCAATCCCTACCATCCCCATAGCCTACAGCGGGAGATTACTCACTCATGGATGAGGGAAAAATTGATGGTTGATGGAGAGGCATTGGTGATGATGATGGCGATGATCCTCTCCAAATTCCCCGTCCCGGCAGGGTGCCAGAATGGAGTTTCTGGATCTGAATCTTGGTTTCTGGTGGTGGCGGTGTAGCGGAACTCTTTCTGGAAAAACGATGAACCCCCTCAGTTTTTAGGTCAAGAGGCAACTTATAGGCGTAGAGGGAGGCCGAGGGGGTGCCTGGGGTGGCCGCACCCCCCTAGGAGCGGCCAGGCCTGGCCCGCGCCTGGCAGGGGTGTGGGCCCCCCAGGCCTCCACTCCGTCGCGTACTCTGGCTCCGTGGATCTTCTGGTGAAATAGGATTTTTGGCATATTCTCTGGGATTTTTCCTGACAGTTGATTTTCTGCACAAAAACTAGACACCAAGGTAATTCTACTGAAAACAGCGTCAGTCCGTGTTAGTTGTATCCAAATCACACAAGTTTAGAGGAGAAACAATAGCAAAAGTGTTCGGTAAAGTAGATACGTTTTGGACGTATCAGATACCTCGAATGGAAGTGAGCTAGATTCCGAGGAATTTATGCCCAAACCTGACTCAGCCCCCAGCCGGACTTCGGGTAGGTCCTCCGCTCTCAAGGATAAGCCCAATGATGATGATTCGGATGAGTGTGAGTTCCTTTAGGTACATAACCCAGTGCTTCTCTCTTACGCCTATCTGTCTCCTTGTACTCTAGCTAATCCGGTTGGCCAGGTGCATGATGTGGCGCCCGTTGCTGTGGGAGGCCAAGGGCCAGTGAGAAAACATGCTGCACGGACTGATCCATCAGCCGAGGTCCCCAAGAAACGGTTCAAGAGGCCTGTCAAGAGGGACCCTAAACAGAAGGCACCTCCCTGAGTTTCTGGGTTAGTTTCCTCATTCGAATCAAGCTTATATTTCTTGTTTCTCTCTTTCTTTATTTTCCTCATTTTTATCTATTTTATTTCAACAGAGCTCCGTTGGTTATCCCTCATAGAGGATCCAGCATGGCCTTGCCTATCACCCTGCCGCCATCACCATTAGCTCGGGATGATGTCCGGGTTCCAAGCCTGGGCCGAGTTGAATCTCCTCCTGTGTTGACTAACATTCCACCTCGGCGGGAGGACAAGATCGTTAATGTCGATGGTGGTGACATTTCTGGTGATGTGGCTATGCCGGATCAGCCACCCAAGACTACGGAGGTTGCTTACGCCGAATCAACTGCTAATGAGGTGCCCGTTACCTCGGCCCCTGCTCAAGCTGCTCCCTCTACATCACCAAAAACTGCACCAACCTCTTTCGGGTCTTCCAAAACTCGGACACAGGGTCAAGCTCGTAAAATCCCGCGCTCTAAGTCTCAGTCTCCCTCTCCGGCTCCTTCATCAACACCTGCTACATCTTGTCCCACTAAGTCTCAACCTGAGGCCCAGGAAACGAAGAAGAGTGGAGCTGTTGCCAAGCCATCTCGAAATAAAACTAGGGACACTGCCTCTCAGCCCTCCATAGCCAAGATATTCCATAAGGGCGCCTCTGCCTCTGCTGCAGGTACGCAGATGGTGCTTCGTAAGAGTCTGGTAGCTGAGGTTGCTGCTAAGCAGGCTCGGGTGGACAAGAGCAAGGTGATGATGTGCACATTGAGTAGTGAGAGCCTTGGCTCTTTGTACGAGTATGCCAATAAATGGAATGTTGCTGACAATATCAAGGTCAGCTCTGGTAGAAATCCCGGACCAAAGAGTTTTGGCCCGGCCAACATTAGCAACCGGATGCAACTTGCCAGTTGAGTCATCATCGAGGCTGATCACATGAATGAGGTAAACACCTCGTATTACGATTCTATATCCTTGCATAATGTAATAGATAATCATTATCCCCCGAGCCTCTAGTGGAACAAGTTATCATTCATTCGGATGCTCGCTTTATTGAATGCCTAGTGTAGTCGGGGTGTTTAATTGAGTTAGCTTAATTGAGCCAAAAGTTTCCCCTTGGAATCAAATACCTAGCCACCTAGGTCTGGGTCAGGATTTGCTTGATTTGGATCTTGAGCTTTATTTCAAATATCAAGCCACTTAGATCCGGGTCAAGCTTTGCTTGGCTCAGATCTTACAGTGTTGCTTTGAATATTTGTTTTAGCTTCAAATATGCAGCCACCTAGATCTAGGTCAAGCTTTGCTTGCTTCGGATCTTGAAGTGTTGCTTTGAATATTCTCATTTTTATTAATTAATGCTTTGATTTCCTAGATTGCACACAACCGGCGTATGACCGAGTTCTAGAAATTTCTTTTTCTCCATAGGAAACTGCACACCAAGTGCAAAAAATTGATGCCTATCCTGAAGAAAACAGGTTTGTAGTTTTGCATTCCCCATTTTATTTTTCTTTGTTGCTTGACCAGCCGAATTAATTTCTATCCATGCACTTTTGTAAGCTGCTATAGACACTTAGAATAAGGAGCTAAAGGAGAAGGTCGTCCAGCTTGAAGGTAACTCGGCCGTTTCACTTTGATATTTCATATGTTGCATTTTTGCCATTGCGAAGTGCCTCATGATTTTTATCTCGGCTTAGCCAAAATAAAAGGCTTCACAGAATCTAATCCAAGAGTGCATTTCTATGCCTGGTATGATGCTGTATTTTCTCAAACAAACAGGGGATCATTTGGCCAAGCTTAAAGAAAAAGATGACGAGATAACTTGGCTTCATGCCGAGGTCAAAAATTTGAAGAAGACCCTGCAGGCCGAGCTTGAGAAGCTCGACCAAGGATTCTCCGAAGAAAAAGACCAAATGACCCTTCAGCTATAGAAGAACAAGGAGCTCCTTAACATTGCCGAGGCTACAGCCAAGTCTTGCCAGGATGAACTTGCATGGCTGGATAGGAAACAAGCCGGCTGGATGTCCAATCTTGCCAGGATAACCTCATTTATCCATAGTAAGTCTCTTTGCCTATCTTATTGTTTCTGTCCAAGTTATCTTGATTATCCTTTACTGACTTGTCCCCTTATTCATTTTCAGACAATTTCTCGAAATCCAAAACTCGGAGTGCTGAATGCATGGTGAAAGATCGGCTTCGCCGTGATGAAACTAACGATCTGGAGCGTGCCTACAGCATGGAGTACTATCTTATCAGATTGGGCGCCAGCACCAAGCCAATGAAGGCATTTGGCATGGATCTTATGGATACAGCCATCCGGGTTTTGAATGTCCTCTAGTCGAATGAGCCAAAGCTGAAGCATGTCGGAGCACTCGCTGAGAAGCTGATGGACTATGAGACACAGCTCAACCTTTGGAGAGAATCCGCAGTGCAAGGTGGTGCTGATACGGCTTTGAATTTTGTACTTTCATGGTATGAAATTATCTGCCTGGACACCTTGCAAAACCTGCGCACTGGATCGCTCTGGACGAATGATACGGATCACATCGCATGTTGACAAGCTTGTGCCTACCAACTCATTCAATATGCCAATGTGCATGGATGGAATGAAGGGTCGAGCTTCCTCCTAGACAATGTCGTAGAGGATGCTGAGGCAGAAAAACATGAAGAACCGAGGAAGATGCTAAGGATGAAGAGGAAGACACGGTAGAAGAAGCTGGGAGCTTGGATAAACATGAAGAAACCTCAGATTAGGAGGCCGAGGTTCAGTCTCCTTCTAAGGAGACTAAAGCTTTTCATGCTCAAGCCGAGGTTCCCCTAAAGGAAACTAAGGTTCCTTCCAAATATACGGAGGCTCCCCGTGTTGAAGTCAAGGTCTCCTCAGCGGAAGCTTAGGTGAATACCTCGGAGGCTCCTGCTCCGGAAATCGCTTCCCCTCCTCCAAGCACTGGTGACTCGACATCTGCTTCCCCTTAGACGTTGCACACTTGAATTTCATTAAATCCCTGGTATGCCGAGAGTAAGATGTAAGATACATTTCAAGTTATTTTGCAACTATCTAGTTTGTAAATATTGAACCCTTTTGGGCGTAGTCCCCGAGTTTCATGTTTCTTGTTCTCCCGAATCTTTCATTAGACCCGGATCTACCATTTTTTAGCATTCGACTTACGGGCCCGAGATTAGCATACTGAGCTAACAATACTTAGAAATTTGGAGGATACACTAAAAAATGACTACGCAAGATACGTAAAGAAAGTAAATACAAGGGTTAGTCAAAACATGAGTCGGCTTGCGTACTTCTCTTCCCTTAGTAGGTTTTCATGTGTTTGACATTTGCTGGCTTTTCTCTTGCCTGCCATGAAGCCTATTTTTGGACAGCAGCAAGTCAAAGAGTTTGACCTTTGTTGCTGACACATTACTAACCCAGCCTAAGGATTAAAAATCTAAGCCAGACGACATATAAAAATAAATACATAAAAGACAATTTTATTTAAGGCAGTCCCCGAGTTACAGCTCGAGGTGTCGAGATTTCACTCATTAGCTCATTGCCGACATACAGTTCGACACATGAGAGTTAAACATACATATACTTCAGATAAGTGTAAAATGGGAGAAGTAGAGATACATTCCATGGCCTTTTTATTCTTCTCCTGACATGTCCGCCTTATTCTTCTCCTGCGCCTGAGCATCTATAAGATAGCATGCGTCATCGTGTAGTGCTTTGCTCACAATAAATGGACTCTCCCATGGAGGTTACAATTTATACATGTCAGCAGTGCGCTGCACAAGCCGAAGCACCAGATCTCCCTCTCAAAAGACTCGAGGATTCCCTTTCTTACAATGATAACGTCTGAGATCTTATTGATATATGGCAGACCTTGATAATGCCAATTCTCTTGCCTCTTCTAATAGATCAACATCATCTTGCCGGGTTATTTCATTCACTTCGGCGTCTGTGTATTGGGTGACTCTAGACGAATCATGCACTATGTCGGCTGGTAATACAGCTCCTGCCCCATATACCAAAAAAATGTCGCATAGCTTGGTGATCGATTTAGAATTGTCCTTAG